>OU015653.1:30000-10030000 GCA_907165275.2 Zygaena filipendulae | reverse complement strand
GTATACACTTTTGGCAGACATTGAATCTTATTGCAATAGAGTTCAAATACTGACCAAAATTTATACCTAGGTACATATTAGTGCTGGTGACTGTAGGTAGGTAGCTTGTAGGTACCTACTGGGCTCTGGATACGAGTCGTATTTTTAAATCGTTTGAATTACTTTCGCATACGGAATCGCAAGATTCGCATGCGACGGCTCATTTTATTTTCTAAACATTCGCATGCGAATGTTGTGATTCCGTGTGCGAAATGTACCTAATTCGAGCAATTCAAAAACATACATACAGCGGAATGCAGAACCTCCTCCTTTTTGGAAGTCGGTTTAAAATACGATCCCTGGGCACCTACCCAGTGTCTAGTGGAAAAGAGGGGTGTCTGTATGTATGTATCTATCGATGTCACTTGGAGGTAGGTTGCTGGTTTGTACCTACTAAATATAGGGATAGAGCGAGAGGATGGTCACACAGAAGGGATAAGTATGTAGAAGGGGCATAAAGTAGTATGAAATCAATCAAAAATAGTGTCGCCGGCTGATTTTCGTACACGAAACTATTCATCATTCTCAAACATTTAATGACATTACGAATTTGAAATGTATTGAACGCCAAATAATAATCGTTTTCAATATTATAATAATCCACTTCACAACATACAGATTACTTGATCCCACAATAAGCTTTAAAAAGCTTGTGTCGTGGAAACCAAACAACACTTGGTATATTATCTAGTTTAGTCTAGACATCTAGACATATCGTATATTATACTGCACTAACATCAAAAAATATTTTTTTCTAATTTTTCTTTGTAAGTCTGTCTGTCTGCTTGTTCCGGGTAATCTCTGAAACGGCTGGGTCGATTTTAACGGGATATCACTGGCAGATAGCTGATGCTATAAGGAGTAACTTAGGCTACTTTTTATCCCGAAATTCCCGCGGGTTCTCTGAAATTAACGAGGGTCAAACTGCGTGGCACAGGTAGTACATACCTACATATAATAACATATACATATATTATACTACAGATACATATCATTATAAACACGCCCTGGAAAGTACAACCATGTGTTCATCACACAAAGTCCACTCCCACTGGGAATCGAACTCGGAACCTCTTGTTTAGCGGGCAGGCATGGTGACCTACTGCGTCAATCAGGTCGTCGATATACCTATACGTATTCAAAGTTAGATATATACTTGGGATGCCAGAAAGTTTTGAGAAAGTTAGAGCATTTTCTCTAAAGTCTAACTTCCTTTGCATTTGGGGCGCGCTGCCCCGTCTATATGGCCCTTCTAGTTAATGTAGGTACGTATTGCTTTCTTGTGATCGGAAGTATTATACGGATTACCTACTTAACTCTATTGGTTTCCCACCCCGTTCACGGTTCACAGAATTCAGTAGGTATCTACGAAATAAATGTTGAAAACGGTGGAAAAGTGATCGTACCTACTTTTTGAAGTAAAAATTTCTTTAGCACCGTCGTGATTTGAAAATTCAATGAAAAGAAAAAGCTACACGAGAAAGCGATTCCTTTTCCCTCGCTTAATTTGGGAGTTCCTGCGGCAACTCCGTCAAATCTTCTCTTAACTGACGTCTCTACCCCTAAACTTGGTACCTACTTGCCAAATTTCAGCTTGGTGGTGTCAAATAGGTAGGTACTCTACGGGATTTCCTTTTTAGGCAGTAAGTTCACTAGACCTTTCACTTCTATACGAGTATACTAATAGTAGGTACATATAATATTATATTACTTAATGGTAAAAAAACCAGTCAAGTGCGAGTCAGACTCGCGCACGGAGGGTTCCATTTTCATACCATTATCTATAAAAACGGCAAAAAAACACGTATGTTGTATGGGAGCCCCCTCTTATATTTATTTATTCTGTTTTTTTAATGTTTGTTGTTATGGCAGCAACAGAAATACATCATCTGTGAAAATTTCAACTATCACGGTTAATGAGAGGTGACAGACGGACAGACAGACGGACGGACGGACAGCGGAGACTTAGTAATAGGGTCCCGTTTTACCCTTTGTTTACGGAATCCTAAAATTATAATTTTTATTATCCGTTGAGCTGTGTGTGCATGATTGTGTTTCAAACATCCGAACATGTTCACAGACATTACGTTAGTAGGATTGTATGCATTTTTTCAATTAGTGTCCGACCAAACTTTCAGTTTCGGTGTTTCCTATCTATTTCGCTAATTAAACGGGTTTCGGCTTAGTTTGGGTTTCGGCTGCCATCCGGCCGAAGTTACGGCCAAAGCCGAAACTACATTCAGGAGGTTTCGTACTGACTGCGAGTATGTATAGTATAGGTATAGGTACCTACCATTATTTCTAATCAGGTTTCTATTACATTATTGATGTGATAATTAGTTCATGATAGTTAATAGATAACAATAATTATGTTAACTAGCTGTGCCCCGCGTTTTCACTCGCGTGAGTTTCGAAATTCTCGCGAGAATTCTACTAAGTGTAGCCTAAATTATTAGCCTTACAGCAAAGTCTCTCCAAAACCTATCAAACTGTTTTAGAGATTAGCTGGAACAAACAGACTAACAGACTGACATAAATAACAACAAAGGGTAGGCATTAATTTAAATGTTTTCGGTGAAGAGGTATACACACAGATAATATAATACTATACTAGTAATACGTAGTGATGTTCATTACAATTAATAAATTTGGGATGTTTTTTTTTGTATACGAGTGAAATAGATTATTTATAGATGCAATGTTTCGAAACTTAAGCGAAACTTAAAGCGGCAGGTTATTTAAATAGATATTTATCTATAATATGAAATAATCATTAATAATTTAAAACGCATAATTTTATGTCATTCATTAGTAAGAAGGCTTGTATAAAATAATTGGTAAAAGGTAGTAGTTTTGTTTTACGACGTCATATAAAAAAACGGTCAAGTGCGAGTTAGATCCGGGCACAGAGGGTTCTTTATTTATTTGTACTAGCTGTTTCCTCACCTGTCATCGTTGAAATTCCGGGATACAATTACTCACTTAGCGATAATGCAGCATTCAAATGGTGAAAGAATTTTCGAAAAAATCAAAATTCTAATTAGTCCGTCAGTTAGAAAATAAAAAAGAAATAGACACGTATTTTTTGCTTTTTTAAATAAATTAAAATACACAGAGATAAAGCGCATTAAAGTTTAGGGTGAGGGGCTCGTGACGTCACTAACCGCTAAAACCGCCATACAAACTGTCAGAATAGTGACGTCACGCGAAATTTCAACTCAAAATATCGCCGTTATTTTTTGATTACGTAAAAAAATAAAAAATACGTGTCCAATATTTTTTAATAATCTACAAGACGGACTAAAAAATAAAAATTAGTCCACATGCCCATTGCTCTCGATTTAAAGCGATGTTTTATGCCATCTCCAGAGTCAAACCCTATAATATATTTAAAGTGCCTTAAAATTTCTACAATATTCCTGGGTTAGTATGTATGTTTGTTCTTTACCACTCAGCTTGACAACTACTAAACTGATCGTCATTAAATTTTTGCCTTCTTATGCAGTTACGATCTGTTAGAGAAATAGATAGCTATTACAACATAAAATATTCGTATCATAAGAACGAGTTGTTTGGAGTAAAAGCATTTTACACCCTTTCAATTCAAAAGTTAAAATTTTAAAATTGTAATTTTTCCAAAAAACGAGCCAAAACCTCAGATGAAATAAAACAAAATCTGCTCCGGTCTCTAAGTAGTTACTGTTCAATAGTCCGCTAACCTAAAAATAATATGTACAAAAATTAAATAAATTTAGTATGCACTCTCAAATAAGTATAGGCAATAATTATTACCATAGACGAATAAAGACTGTACCTATATTAATAGAAAAATCACTCAGACTAACTCAGACAAGTTTTTTTTACGTAATGTAATGAAAAAGATAACCTACCAATGCATAGCTTTTTATAACCTAAGTATACATATAGGTACCTACCAAAGCTTTTTCGAACTTTAATAATTATTTTGTTTTCCAAATTATAGTTTGGACCAAAAATTTTTTTTTTGCTGAAATTGCTTACAATAACATAATTTACCATCTAAATCAAAGTTCTACGCGTAGGTACGTCGGTGTGTTTAGGCATTAGCTAGTATACTAAACCTGACGATATGGTAGTAGGTACGTTCCTACTACGTAGGTACCTACTACCGATTTCTATATGATAAAACTATAGAGTTATCCTCCCAGTTTTCACGATACCATCTATCTATATTTATATCTTCTATCTATACTTATTATAAAACTGTAGAGAGGTCAATTCTGGACATTGAATATATATTCAAAATTAATATTGGAGTATGAATGGCGATCGATACTGATGCCAAAAATGCAATCAGTAAATTTTTTGTCTGTCTGTCTGTCTGTCTGTATGTGCACGCATGGGTCAAAAACTACTGAAGGGATCTTAACCAAACTTGGTACGATTGTAGTCCATACTCCTGGGCAGGATATAGGCTATATACCATAACGGTAAGACACACAGGAGCTGAGCAGTGACGATAAAATTTGATGCAAGTCGGATGAAAATAGGCTTTCGAGCTCTTATCCTCGCATACGTTTACTCAATCACGCAAAAACGATCGAACGGATTTGGATGAAATTTGGCATGCACGTTGTCAGGGGTACAGAGAAGGATATAGGGTACTTTTTATCCCGGAATTCCCTCGGGAACTCCGAAATTACCGCGGGTGAAACCGCAGGGCACAGCTATACCTATATAAAAAGCATTCGCATCACGCGTAAACAGCTGGACCAATTTTGCTTATTCTTTTTTGTAGTGTTTGTCGAAGGAGAATATGAAAGAAGTTTGAAGTTCCTGCGGGAATTCCGAAACCCACGCGAGTGAACCTCCGAAACGGTTGGATCGATTTTGACGGGACTTTCACTGCTAATTAGCTGATGATATAAGGAGTAAATTAGGCTACTTTGGAGTTCCTGTGGGAATCCCGAAACTCACGCGGGCGAAACCGCGGGGCACAGCTAGTTTGGAATATTTGGGTATTAACTAGCGTTTAGAATCAAATTTTATTGCCTATTCAATGAAAGCCTCTTATACAGTAACTAATATCTACTCATTAGAAAGATCGAACTTTTAGTTCAAAGGCAGTCTACTCTACAATTTAATGCAGTTGGCGGAGCAGTGCGGCATAGACGCGTTCTTTAATATCTTTAACTGAAATGTAACGATCACAGTTTAATAGTGCATACCTTCTGCATAGTTCGATTTTTTAAATAATAATTTATTTGCCATAGCACATACATACAGTAGCATACACATAAATGAACTTAAATAATATGTAAAACTTTGAGAAATAACTACCAAGTTACGCTCACAAAAATCGAAATAGAACAATTTTCGCTTAAACAGCCTTAAATTAAATAAGTAGGTGAAGCGAAGATGGATGAGGCTTTTGCTCATATTGAAGGCACAGATAAGGAGAATTGTAAAAGGAATTTGGAGCCTCCGGACGGTCGTTGGGGCTATATGGTGTGCATTGGAGTTGGATTCACGTTTGTAAGTGTACTCATAGTTTTATGATTTTACTAACTACTCCCCACGGTTTCATCAGCTTTTATTTCGGAGTTTCCGCGAAAACTCCGTAATAAAAAACAAAACTATCCTATAAATATGTCCTTCTCTGTACCCCTGACAACATGCATGTCAAATTTCAAGATAAGTAGCTATAAGGTGTGAAAGCGTAACAAACAAACAAACTTCTATTTGTATTTAGAATATTAATATTAGTTATAGAATTACTAGCGGTTCCCTGCAGTTTCACTTGTCTTAATTTCGTAGTTCTAGTGAGAGTTCAGGGATAAAAAGTTACAGCTTCATAAGCGAAAGAAGTTCTTATACGTAACTTAATATGATAAATGCGAATTTGAATTGGTTTGTTTGTGTGTTTTCTACGCTTAACTAGTTTAACGTAAATCCTTACTAATATCTATTATAAATTTGAAAAGGAGTTTGTTTGTTACGTTTTCACGCCAACGGCTCAACCGATCATCATGAAATTTTGCATACACGTTGTCAGGGGTACAGAGAAGGCACGGGAACTCCGATATTACCGCGAGTGAAACCGCGGGGAATAGCTGATACAGAATATTGTTGTAAGTATTAGGTTCTTTCGACAAAAAAGTCCATCCCTTAAAATAAATCCAATAATCTTATTTAAATCTGTCTATTTTTGTAAAAATCATTTGATACTTTTAATAAAGGTAACCAAAATCATGGACCAATTAAACTATTAATTGGTCCATGCCAAAATGGATGTTTTAAAATTCTATTTTGTTTATACAGATGTTAGGATTTGGATCTTCGAATGCTTTTGGCATATTATTCAACAACTTTTTCATGGAACAAGGCAGCGCCAGTGGGCTTCCTCTAGTTATTGGTGTCTACAATGGTTCTCTTTCAATAGCCGGTAAACATTTTCTTTATAATATTTTAGGCGATTTATCACCCGTGATATTCGGCAATTTCGTTATGGATTTTTTTAATATACTTACTTTTAATTCACTTTAACGAATACAAAACCTAATATAGACCTACAAAATAGAGTAAATAGACCATGGGCTATCTATAGTTGTGAAAAAATAAAGCATTGCAGATAATGTAAAAGTGTACCTACCTAATCAGTGAAACGCTTTTTAAATTAAGTTTAACGCAAAAGAACACACCCTCCAAGTTTGAGGTCTCTACCATTTTATCTAGTCTGTATCTACTAATATTACAAAGAGGAAAGATTTGATTTTTTGTTTGTTTGTATAATGCGATCATTATATTGCCACACAACGCACTCATTCTAATAACGCGAATATTCGGCATTTCATTTGTTCTTACATTGCCGAAAAATCTTCGAAAAAAAAAATCTACACAATATGACGGTCACTTATGATGAGAAGAATATGAAGAAAATCTTCTGCGAGAAAGTTGATGGATTTTCTTTTTTATTTGGTGTTCAAGTTTATTAGTTAGGTACTTTGTAAACGTACAAAGTAATTGTTCTTTAAACTTGCCTTAAGCAAATGCCTGCAGTCTTTCGTCATGAATTATTATTTATCATACTTGTGTTGCCTTGTCTTAAATCCAGTGGTATCAATAGCGTCACTTGTAAATAACGAAGTAATAAAATATTATAAGTCAATTTTAACCTACATCTAAAGTGGCACTTTGTATGAAAATAATATGTTGTTTGATTGACATTGCAATATAGTTATATTAAGACATGTGGGGCTAAGATGCGCAACACGATAAAATTATATCGAGCCATTTTATCGATTCTCGTCGACAAAACCATACAATATATCGACGAGAATCGATAAAATGGCTCGATAAAATTTTGTCGTCTTGCGCATCTTAGCCCGGATGGAGCCGATCTGATGATGGAGCTGGAAGATGGTCACAGGAACTCTATGAGTAAATGACGTAATCCCATCAAGTTAGAGCTCGTTTGACTATGGTTTGGTGGATTGGTCTTTTTAATTTATTTAATAATATTCGAACTTTGTACAGAGTTAGCTAGCGCCATCTGTACCTAATCTAACGTTACGGTGAACTGTTGTCGAAAGAAAATTTATTAATTTATGCTTATACGATCGAGGGTTAGCGCCTAGGCTCAAGTTACTGTCCCTAATTGATGGGTGGGTTAGGCAAATCCGTTAACGAGCGTGGATGATTGAACAAAAAGACCGATTAAAACGTATTGACATAGATTAATCTTTGTAATTGATTTGTATTACAGACGGATAGGTACCTACCTATCCGTCTAGGTACCTTCATATGGCTGTAAGTTAGCGGTATTATCACTGACCACTTCAAACGGAATAATTTTGATTGGTTTTTATTCCTATTTCGAAAAAATAAGTAACTCGGTCTGTCTATCTGTCTGTCCATCTGTTACCTTTTCATGATTTAACTAATCAACCGATCATCATAATTATATTTTTGCGTTCACGTTGTCTGGGGTACCTAGAGAAAAGGAAATAGGGTACTTTTCATCTCGAAATTACCGCGTGCCTTTGAAGTTAACGCGGGTGAAACCTCGAGGAACGGCTATATATAATAAGCACTTTTTTATGGGACTTTTGATATCTATTTCATAGATAAATAATCAGTTTAATATGGTAATACGATAGTGTTTTACGGTTTCTATGTTGTTACCGTTCCGTAATTCGATACGTCTGTACGTCATTCACTTTGTGTGGACGTTCACTCGCATGTCGGTTGATATTACTGACTCGTCACCGCTTCTCTTTTTGTGACACACTTGCTGATGCGTACAGTACCTACCAATAGTAGGTACTGTCAAATTCAAAATTTTTTTTTTACTTTATTAACTTCTATTGCAAATAATATGATTCAACTACTGTCAATCTGGCAATGCTACTGCAAATGCTGCAGTGCTGTACATGTGTATGTGAAGTCATTTAAAATCTACATTATTTAATTGTTTACTTCTTATTTTTTTCTACCTCCCTAGTGTATCACTTCAGGCATATTAAGGATAGCCTGCATTGGAGAAACAAACATACCCACATAGATCATGCCTGTTTTCTGAAGGGATGGATAGATACTATGGACACGTACACTTCCAAAGCTCTTTACAAAAATAAATAAAACAAAATAAAAAATACACGACATTCTCACGCCACCGTTTAATTTATAATATTTCTCACATATACAAGGTGTAAGCTAAAGGGGCTTTAACGTTAAAGAAGGGACGTTATTAAAGTATTAAATTCTCATTTCAAATATCCACAAAAAACGCAAAAATAATTTTACGTAAAAAAATATTTACGAAAATAAAGTTATCGACGCGCAGACGGATTATACCCATAAGGTCATTTATCACCCCTTTCTTTTAGTACATACAGCCTCCGACGCGATGTTCATTCAGGGATTGCACTTCCACTGCAATTGCGTTAATTCTAAAAACTAAATGCCGGAAGAAACCACCTGCAATACACACACACACACTGAAAGCCGAATGAGAATGCTATAGATAATGCTAGATAGTCTTCTGTTTTTTTAGGATTATAACAAAGTCCATATTCCTAGAGTTTGATTTATATTGAAACTAGCTGATTCCCGCGGCTTCGCCCCCGTTCGTTTCGGGGTTCCCGCGGGAATTACGAGATAAAGTGTCCTTCTCTGTATCCCTGACAACGTGTATGCAAAATTTCGTGATGATCCGTTGAGCCGTTGAGGCGTGAAAGCGTAACAAATAAATAAACAAACAAACAAACAAACTCACTTTCACTTTAATAATAGGTACCTACATAGTAAGAATTGAAGAACTACATTTCATTGAAACCAAGATAACACTTAATCTTCCATTAAATATTTTTTCTTACAGGTTTCCTAGCCGGAATAGCATTGAAAAGGTATACGTTTAGGCAAGTGGGCCTCATTGGCGCTGGTTTATTCGTGCTGGGGGATTTGATGACAATTTTCGTGCAAAAACCTTATCAACTTGTGTTCACATTCGGAGTAGTAAGAGGTGTATTTTTTTTTTGACTTAAGACTTTATGAAGTTCTTTTTCTTAAATATTTTCAGGAGATTTCATAATTCTTTTACTTGGGAAACCTATAAATTTACATACAATTATTAAAAAATCAAGGTATCGAAGTCATGCGGTTGTTTGACTTGCATTACTTAACACTAGCTGCTCCCCCGCAGTTTTATCCACGGTAATTTCGGAGTTCCTGCGGGAATTTCGAGAAAAAAGTACCCTATGTCACTCGGGACTACCGTAGCTTCCTAAAAGTGAAATTTTTTTCAAAATCGGTTCAATAGATCCAGAGATTACCCCCTACAACGTCACAAACTCAGAATTCACAAACTTCTGCTCTTTATAATATTAGTATACATAGATTAGATTAGAATAAACTGAATAAACGGAGCTTTTTGAACAGCGACATATACCGAGTTTATCTAAGAATTTTCAATACTATAGAATGAAATGGCGAAATGAATCATAGACATAACAAATCGGTTTGATTCTAGGTGCAGGATTTGGTGTTATGATACCAGTAAGTTTTACAGCGTTCAACTGTTATTTTACAAAAAAGAGAACAGCTATGATGAGCGCCAACCAAACTATGAGCAGTATGGCGTCTATCACTTTCCCTATGTTGGTGACTTTTCTGCTATCGGAATACGGATTTAGGTGGACCCTTGCACTCATAATGGCCGTGGATTTGCATTTGATCTTCGCTATGATTGTCATGCATCCAATTGAGTGGCATTTGGTTAAAGTGCAACGAGCTACTAGTGATATGGGTAAGAAAATTTTAATGGAATTAGGCGCTAGTGCTTTCTTTGAGAGAGGGACTCCAGGGGACACAATATATCCACGCATGAATACAGTAAATATATTGGTGTAAACTTTTCATTTCAAATCCTCCTTTTGCCTCTTGTCAAAACTTATGAATCCTCCTGTCCTAAATGTCTATCTTTGTATCCTCTGTTTCTAATGTGAGAAAGAACTTTAATAGGTTACTCAGTAATGCCTGAGGTTAAGATCTCTACAGGAACAGCGACTAAAACTATTTTAGACACAGTTATCATGAAAAAGGGTAGTTTCCGGGGTACGAAAATCAAAATTTGATTTATTTAGATAATAAAAAAATAATAGATATGTGGCGACCTCTATGCCACAAGTTACGAACTAGAACGAAGCGACGAATACTAACTACGTGAATCGCGCTAACGAAGTTTTCACATATACGCTGCAGATATACGATCTCCGACGATCTACAGTCGGAGCCGCGGTTCCCCGGGCATACCACCTCGCCCGGCGGGAAGCTTCCCCTTTGGTGGCGGTCGAGCCATATCATCCATCCTGCTCCCGCTACAGATACGTCGTATTTTCTGTTTTTTCAAATTATTGAAAATAAATACTAAGATAAAAGTCGCATTAAAGTTAATGAGCTCGCGACGCGACATTAATGTATCTCCGTTATTTTTTCATTACGCAAAAAAATTAATAATACGTGTCCAATATTTATATTAATCTACAAGACGGACTAAAAATAAAAATTTAGTTGACAAGCTCATTGTTTCTATTTTAAAGACAAAATTTACTTTTGTTTAGAGGTTTTTGTGTCAGGTTTGGAATTTTCAGTTAAGTGTTATTGTATAAAAGGGATCTTGTCTTTGTATGTGTGCTGTTTTAGATTGCGACGACGTAAGTGTTCCGAAACAACATGGTAATAGATTTGAAGACTCAACTGTTAGAATGTTACCAGATGAAGAAATCATTGAAATTAAAGTAAACAAAGTCAAGGAAAAACATATACACAAGAGGATTATGTAAGTTTTTAGAAGATCCTTACATGAAATATTAAGGTCATCAATCAGATTGGTAAATCAATCAAAAATCAAAACGATATTAAAATGTTGAATGGAGTAGGAAAATTGTGTGAAAAACTTAGGTAATAGGAAAGTTTTAATACTCTCGTGAGAACTTTAAATGACTTCAAAGCCTTTACCAATGATTTTTACTGCAAATATCTGGGGGCACGATAGAAGACGAGCCGAACGAAGCGCAAGGGCACTACTCTATCTTTTCTCAAAGTGCTACGTCGTTTTTTTGAACCCTTATAACTTGGGTTTGGATTATACCAGTTAAACAAAATTCTCGCGATAATATGTTGTCGATGATGTCGAGCCATTGATATATTAAATATCAATTTAATATATCAATGTATCGAGCCAAATATTTTGACTAGGGTGTAGACTGTAGATTTGTAGAGTTTGTGAAGTTAGGCCTTGTAAAGTTAAGGAGTGTAGAGTTAGAAGCTTGGCTCTACATGAGATCTGATAACTTTTTGACAGTGCGAGTCATATATTTTTATAACATCTTTGCAACATTTTACATGAAAATGTTTTTGGTGGGATAATGTTTACACAAAACGACATGAATAGCTTTTGGCATTGCAATATCAATATTCTAACATTTTTTATTTAGTGTTCGATTTAAACTTGTGTATTTTTATTTAGTAATCGGTAAACATAAATTAAAAAACTACGCACCTACCTACAGTCTAACATGAATCTCTTTCTTTTTTAAAGTCGGTTAAAATATATAATTATATGTACTACGACACTTAATATAATACTACATATATAAAAAATACAACTTAAGACCCAGTGAGATTTGCAACACGATATTTAAAATCAGACTAAGTAATAAGTATGGTTTGTTTTTAGTAAAGCTATTTACGAAAACGTCGAATTGGACTTGCTGAAGGACATGAGATTTCTGAGTACTTTAGTGGGACTTGGCTTTGCGTTCATGTCTGACGTCACTTATTTAGCGATGGAGCCTATGCTGTTGTTTTCTTACGGTTTCAGTGAGGTAAGAATAAGTGACTTCAATTCACTATAAGTCAAGAAAATCTTTTCACCGTTATTGCAGTAAAAGTTACTGATAATAATTAATAATTAACAGGTACGTATCGAAAGAATCTTAAAGGGTTAGGTAGGTAAAGTTTGAGTATAACTAAGAAAAATAAATTATATTGTACCTACATTAGATAAAATGTACCTACTAGTGCAGCTTGGTCAATGAAATATTGACGTACGACCCGTGGTCCTGGCTAGATCCCCTGGTTGTCTAATAAATAATAATAATCTTTCAATAGGTATTTTCTTGTGAAGGTCAATCCATACGTAGGTGTAGTTTACACACCAACATGAGCATCTTGTTTATGTATTTTTTGGTTCGTATTTTATAATCGGTAGTAAAATACTTTTAATATCATTGATGTAAATCTAAATAGATGCTAATGTATTGGATCACCAATAATGTCATTATCATACATCTAATCGGTTTTTTATATTATATGTAAAATATAATATAATATTATGTAGGTATCGTTTATGTTGTTTCTTTGAGTGATGCAAAAAATTCCACAAAACCTTACCAACCTTACCACCAAGCCCGCTTTCTCTATGTACTAAAGGTAACTGGCAGAGAATGCCACTGTGGCGATAGAGCCTTTTTTAATTATTAACGCAGAATTATTAATAGGGGAAACATTAATTTAATAATATTGCTGGATTGTCTTTACTTAAACGTTATTTTAATATATAAAAATTTGTTCGTAGATAATAATAATAATCCTCTTCAAAACATACTGATCTACTTGATCCCAAATTATCCACACCACCATCCATCTCACATTAATGCGCTTAAACCGGAAAGTGGAACCCTGTGTTCATCACACAAAATCCATCGCCACCGGGAATCGAACCCGGAACCTCTTGACTAGCGGGAAGGCATGGTGACCTACTGCGCCAATAGTGTCGTGGATACCCACTGTCTATTGCAATATATTTTCTCAGTGTATGTACAAAGTACGTACCTGCCAACTAATGCATATATAAATTGCGAAATACTCCGTTTTTTTTTCACCATATTCATTAAAATGTGAAATATATAAAAAAAAACCATTTATGACGATATTATTTTCAGATGCAAGTAGCGGCATGCGTGATGGTCGGTGCGGTGGCCGATTTGGTTGCAAGATTTATCTTGGCAGTGTTCACTTACTTCTACATTGTAGATAGCAGAACTGTATTTTTCGTAGGCACTTGTGCTACGATTGTGCTTCGTATAGGTAAATGATTATTAAGTTAATTTTTTCTAAAACTTAAATTTAAAAACACAAGTAGATAGTAATATTTAACAGATCAGTCAGTGTTCATGCATTTTTCTAGGCTGGAGGAGGTCGGCTCGAAGAAATTCATCATAGAATAAGCATGATCCCTGATGTACATATACTTGTAGTTTTGTGACATCTTTGCGTGTATTCAGTGCCAGCAGCCTTTGATCAGACTGTCTTTCAGCGCCCTTTAGTTGACGATTTCACTTTATACAATTGCACTTTGGCTTTATCCTACTTAATATTATAAATGTGAAAGTGTGGATGTTTAGATGTTTGAATGTTTGTTACTCAATCACGCAAAAACGGCTGAACGGATTTGGATGAAATTTGGCATGCATGTTTTCAAGGGTACAGAGAAGGACATAGGGTACTTTTCATCCCGGAGTTCCCGCGGGACCTGGCGCTGTGTGCATTAAATGTTAAATAAAAATTAATATATAAAATTAACAGAAAATATCAGAAAATAATTAAGTAGGTACGTTGAATTTGTTTACAAGTCTCAAAGTCGCTAATAATTTTTATTTTAGTACTACTTAACCTTTTTTAGCCATTTTTTTTATAAATTAAAAAATAAAATAGATAGATATTAGGAATACAATCGTATAATTAGTTCCACATGGTTATTTTACAGTCTTGATAGCACAGTGCATGATGGGTTCGAATCTTACGACGCAAGACGTAGGTTCAAACCCCAATAATGAGCTTAAGCTGTCGGTGAAGGAAAACGTCGTGGGAAACAAAGCCTTGGTGTCCTTTGGTGCCCTCCCACTAAGGCTTTGTTCGGCTTCGGGCTAGCAACCACCTTCAAGTTCAATATATAATGTCGCCGTCAAGTGTCGAACGGTGTGTTCCGGAAGCCTCACTTGGAAGCCAGTTTCCTACTTCAAGGTATAGGTGGTCGACGATACTGTCAAACATCTGGCTTGTCAGAAATAAAAAAAAAATAAAAAATAAAACAGGAAACCAGATTGTTGATGTTTAAAAAAACAAATATGACTAAATAATCTCCTCTCTCTTACAGCGTTGGTGAGTTCTAGCGAGTTGTGGTATGTGTTCGCTGTGACCGCCGTGTCTGGGCTGGTGAGGTGCTCAGTGCAGGTTCTGTTTCCGCTCGTGCTAGCAACGGCTGCCCCTGACAGATTTCCAGCGGCTTTGGCTCTGCACATCATATTCTCAGGATTCCTGATGCTCATCGCGGATCCTCTTATAGGTTTGTAACTATAGTTCTGTGGAACTTATGCTCTTTCATTTTCCTGAAATCGCCTAATGTAGATTATATTATTTAGTATACAGGGTGTAAGGTTAAAGAAGGGACTTATAAAAGGAAGATATTCATGTACGTATCCGATTCTCATCTGAAATATCTAAAAAATAAAAAAAATAAATTTAACGGAGAAAAATAATCCACTAAAATTGAGCGTTCAAGACGCCGACTGGACTGGATCATATCCTAAAAGTAATTTAATGTCCCTTTCCTAGCCTAGTGCTGCGCAGACAAATCAAGGTCGTTTACCCGCGTAAACCCACATTTCTATTAAAGTTCTTCTCTGTTATTTCACAGTTGTAACTAAACTCCTGGTTAGTCTATTTATAATTTTTTGGATGTACCTAATTACTTTTTGCTTAACCATAAAGTCGACGATATCCTTAATATTATAAATGCGAATGTGAGTTTAACAATGTGAGTTTGTTTGTTACGCTTGCAAATCTTAACTTATCAGCCGTTCATCATATACATTTGCATTGTCAGTGGTATTGAAAAGGACATAAGTTACCTTTTATTCCGGAATTCCCGAGGATGTTCTTTATGGGACATCTACATAGTGGTTCCATAAAGAAGATATTTTTCTTTTCCACCTATTATAGTTTTAGAACTCCCAATACTCAGATATCCTACTAGAGGGTTTTAGGATCATTATGTGTGTGATTATGTGGGTGAGTAAGTGATAGTGTGTATAAAAGTAAATACGTGGACTTCCAAGCAAAAAGCTACCAGTTTTCGGTTTTTAGTTTCCGAGATATAAGAAGTTTTGTAAAGTTGGGTGAAAAAATGCGTCCGCGATTTTCATTCATTATTAATAAATGTCCAACTTTCTACAATTTAATACAATATCTCAATTTGCAATAATATGTAAAAAAAAATGTAACAAGCAAGTAGAAGTGTGTTTTTTGTTTTCACTCAAACTTTTAAAGCGCTTTTTCTGAAATTAAGCTTTTTCAGAATTCCAACTTCAAATGTCCGATATAAAAAAATTGTGTTAGTTTTTGAATATTGTTTCAATCCTTACATCAATTGACTATTCTAGATACTGAATCTAGTCTTAACTCAATACCCCACTACTGGTATACCTTTTTGCTTGGACTCCTATATAATTATATCAGCGTACTGGTCATTTTAACTGAAGTATTGAAATGAGTAGGTATACCTAATATTTTTTCTCACATTATTTTAAAGTTAAAGTTATTTTCATTGTACAAAATATGTAAATATAGTAATTAATTTTTTTTATTATTATTTTCCAGGTGTTATATATGACGCTAGTGGAAGCTACGTGTATTGTTTCGTGGCAATGAGTTTTTGTTGCCTCATATGTGTTGTTCTATGGACCATCGAGTATTTTATATTTAGAAAAAAGGGACCAAATAATTAATTAATCTCCAAATTACAAGTTTTTGAATGTGTTCATTAATAGTAAAGCGTTTAAACTATTAACGCGACGTAATTTAACTTTACTTAATCTGCTATAGTTACTACATAGATAGGTAATAAATGTATTAGTTTGTACGTTGTACCTACGTATTGTATCTACTGTTTATTATGAATTAAGAATTCATGGTAGTATGGCACTCTTTCAAGAATCTACGCATGTTGGTAGTTTATATACTGAGATGGAGCGAATCACCAAATTCAAAGTGAAATGTGAGAAAAAAGTTATTAAATAGATTTAAATCATTAATTGGAAAAATAGGTATATACCTGATCAAAATGATACCTAAATGTTCAAGATAAATCATAATTTTGAAATTGTGTTCGCTGAGAATAAACGACTTTGTTTCGTTATTTCCTTTCTATTTCCAGTATATCTACTGGAAAGTTCCTATTTGTAAGTACATATATTAAAATGAAATGCCGTGCAAAAACTTGGAAATGGCTTGACTGAATTGAATATTTCTTTAATTCGTCTTGAACTTGCCAAGTCGCACAAGCTTAGCGAACTTGACTGACACGCTACCATGATTCTAGAAATGGAATAAAACAGTAGTTGGTTCATTTTAAAAATATACCTTAGTGTATTTAAAATTTTAAACTCAGTGTTCTCCGCGATTTCACTCGCGGTAACTTTCGAGTTCCCGCGGGAATTCCGGGATAAAAAATCCTATGTCCTTCTCGGTAGCCCTGACAGCGATGGAAAATTTTGTGGTGCTACTATAAGTTCTATAGACCTATGAAAAAACAAAGCAGTTCATCACTTTTTTCGAAATGAGTTTTTTTGGATTTTTGCCATTTTTACGCATATCTACCGTTGCTACATACTCACAACCATCAAAAAGGCTTTAGTCTTAGATAAATTAAAATTAAGGAAATCGTTGAACTATGGAAGGTTTGTTTTAAATAAACCGATTTCCGGTTTTTTGCTCCTCCTGTATTTATTCAGCTGCTGCAGTTACTTGGTTTTACCGTAGGGCAGTCGAATGAGTATATAGTTAATCACGCTGGTCACAGATGGCGTTCTAATAAAAGTAAACACCGAAGTATGGAAGTCATTGCAGTTCCATAAAATAAAATAAAAATATTTAGGTATTTAATGTTGGCTACAGCAAAGGCCGAGCCATAAAAAATATTTATTGGTGTAACTTTTAAAATATACAATACCTACTTACTAAATTAAACAAAATAATAATCAATTATTCAATATTCAAACAAAATAACATCCGAGTTGATTTCGTCTCCATGTACCTATCCGCCGTTCTTTTTTAACGGTTTTATTTCTAAATTGCATAATGATTTTACATTAATTGCTTGGGGAATCTAACATAGTCATTGGCGTTTCGCCGTCATTATTTTGATTGCTAAAACATAGTAGGTACATTGGAAAAATTAATCGCAATGTGTAGGTAATTGAAGAAGAAGAACAAGAGAAGAAAATCTAAATTTTATGTATTCCTATAATATCTCTGAGTGCGGCTAATAATAGGTAATTATGTTTTGCCATAATTAACACATAAGAATACATTATTAAATACCTACTTATATAGGTTATTACTATATTTTAACCGCAAATTATCGCCCTTACACTAAAATGACAAATCTACTCTTGTACTTATTTATTAATAAATGACTATGAAACGTTACATAATATTATTATATACGTAGCTTTCGAACCTGA
Organism: Zygaena filipendulae; assembly: GCA_907165275.2. NCBI lineage: Eukaryota > Metazoa > Arthropoda > Insecta > Lepidoptera > Zygaenidae > Zygaena > Zygaena filipendulae. Next base: position 10,011,896 of record OU015653.1, on the reverse strand, counting down.
ATACTTTAGACCTTTAACTAAATGTTAATAGATTTATAAGTAAATTAAAACGAAGTTTAGGCAGTACTCATGGGAACCCTGTTCCTAGGTTCAATCCTGACTCTGAAACCGTCGCTCCTTTTTAGTATGATGTCGGCTTGCAGTTTGAATTCTTCTTCGGGCACTACAGATATTGTCTTGTAGTTGCGCAGTATTGTCGCTAGTAACACTTTCAGTTTCAGTAAAGCATACTTTCGACCTGAAACAAATTAATGAGGTAATTTACAAACGCAAACTGAGTGAAAATTATGCAAAGATTACAGTAATTATTGACAGATTCATACAACTGATGATTATAATATTGATGGTGTAGTTTAGTTAGAAATTAGAATGTTTATTTTTTTAACTGTGGATTAAAAAATTGCAACATTTAGGTATGGCCACTTTAAATGCGATGTACTCACCAACGCAACTCCTAGGTCCAGCACTGAATGGTATGTAGCTGTAGTAATGTCTTTCCTGAGTGTTTTCTGGCAGGAAGTTGTCCGGATTGAAAACATTAGGATTCTTGTAGTATTTGGGATCTCGATGGAGTTTTAATGTGCCAATAACTATGGTAGAGCCGGCGGGGAGAACGTAGTTGTTGGTCGCTGTAATAGATTTGAAATCATAAAACTAAAATAAAATGTATTATAATTATTGTTAACATTTTTTTTTTGTAATCTTTATTTATTATCTGCTACTATATGCTTACTATATGCTTTATAATAAGACTCATTAAATGATCAACTTTGAAAAAAGAGTTAACTTTGACTTATGACGTCGTGTCACATTCGGTTTTAGCAAAAGCTTTTTGTATAGTATTAGGATGATAGGTACAAAATTTCTAGTTATTGTCAGTGCGAATAGGTTTATATGACGCTCTTATAAATGGTCATCAAAGATGGTTGTATGTTGTTGTACATTAAAGCAAATTTATTATTGGTCCCTATCAAAAGATATACAATTAACCCTGGAAAGATAATCTGCGTAAAATTGACGCATATGCGTTCGAAATATTGCTCTCTCGTTTTTAATTTTTCGAATCTGTTGCTGTGCTTTTAGGACATCTCTCACGTTGCTTAGACCTTCCGTGAGGCGCATGTCTCACTGAGGTAAGTGTCATCAATTTGGAAATATAACTACCACGTGAGTCAAAATGACGCATAATTATCTTTTAAGTGATTTTTGAGATTTTGACCTAAATAGACATTCATGCTGTTTTTTTATCTGATGATACTTGTTACTTTATTTTATGTATTATTTATATATTTTCGTAGATATCCTGATAAAATAATGCGATAATGGACAGTAGAATTTTGGGAGAAGATCGAATCCTCAGCGTTTTTTTAGAGCGTGATGACGAAGCCGTCTGTGAGGACATGAGAGTGAAGACGACGTGCAGAGTGACTTCGAAAAAGGTTTTATGACTAAGGAGAGAAAAGACAAGGTGACGTCCAGCAGAAACGAACCCTTACACGAAGAAATGATTCAGCAACTGGCTTCTTCCTCGGCTTCTCATCGAATACTAAACTTGCCAAAGCGGACTGTTAGAGGCAAGGGTTGCTGGTCGACTTTGAAGGTCACAAGACGTAGCAGAATATCAGCACTGAATATTGTTAGATGTCAAAGGAGTCCGACATGTACATGATCCTCTCAAGATAATTTTTTTTTTTACTTATGAAATAATATCTATCGAAATTGTAAGATGGACTAATACCGAGATATCGTTGGAACGGAAATCTATGTTTGTTGCTACATTTCGTGGCAAGAATGAATGAATCCGTGCTTTGATTGGCATCTTGATGATGACAGCAGTGAGGAAAAAATACGACGAAAGGCAAATTCATCGTGAAAATGCAAAAAAATCTATTTGCCGACAACATAATATACCTAGATATGGAAGCAAGTTGTATCTGACTTATTGGAATATAACTGTATGTTCCTATCATTTGATATATATAATGTCTTTATTTCTGAGTTAATAACTTAAAATGGCTGATAATTAGGAAAAAAAAGTTATTTGTGATAAAAGAAAAAAAATTCCAAATTTTTGGTGATTTTTTAAGACGTTTTATGGTTCGGTCTTGTTTTTATATAATAAATAAATATAAATATACTAATTATGGTATTTATCATTTTATCAGAGTGTAAAAAAATAATACTGGTAAAGTTTATTTAAATCAATAAATAAAAAATCACATTACTACTACTTAAATTTTATGCGTCAATTTTACGCATGATTATCTTCTACGTACATCAAAATATGATTATATCTTTCTAGGGTTAAACATAAAAAAAAATAATAATAATATCCTACTAATATTATAAATGTGAAAGTGTGGATGTTTGGATGTTTGTTACTCAATCACGCGAAAACGGCCGAACGGATTATTGGTCCCTATCAAAAGATATACAATTAAACATAAAAAAAAGAATAATAATATCCTACTAATATTATAAATGTGAAAGTGTGGATGTTTGGATGTTTGTTACTCAATCACGCGAAAACGGCCGAACGGATTTGGATGAAATTTGGCATGAACGTTGTCAGGGATACAGGATACTTTTTATCTCGGATTTCCCACGGTATTATAATAAATAATGAAGGAAAGATCTTTTTTAACCGACTTCCAAAAAGAAGTAGGTTCTCGAGTCGACTATATGTTGTTTTTTGGTATGTTTGTTCCGCGATTACCTACTCGAAGACGGCTGAACCGATTTGAAAAATTCTTTTTTTGTTTTAAGGGTAGTATACTCTCGAGGTGGTCCTACTGTCATGAAGTCAGGGTCTGATAATGGGATCTTGGAGAAATCGAGGGAACTCTTCAAATATATAGTATTTCAGGGTTTGTGATTCGATTAGATAAATTGTCACTTTATAAATTATAAACCAACCCACTTAAAAGCCATAATTATATAAGTTATATTGTATATTTGTGGATAAATAAATAAATAAGTAATAATAAAAATACACAAAAATGCACTTACACTAAAAAGTAAAATAATAACAAAATAGGTACCGATTGGTTAAGTCAAGTCGGTGTCAAGCATAGGTGCCAAGCCAAATAGGCTCCGGGCAGATACAAGCGGGCTTGGCGCTGACTTTAAACCGATCGGTATTTTGTTATTTTTCACTTTTTAGTGTAAGTGTATTTTGTGTGTTATTAATTGAATGTAATTTTACTAAAACCAACTACAAAGTTGGTTTTAGTAAAATTTTTTTGTTAATTTTTTAAACGGTGATCTTTAACTAACAGGGCCGCAATAAAATTGCGTCATAAATTGGTTTCACTGTGATTCTAAAATTTCTTTCACCTCTGCCCCGTGGTTTCACCCGCAGTGATTTCGGAGTTCCCGCGGGAATACCGGGATAAAAAGTACCGCTGACAATGGGTATGCATAATTTTGTTGTGATCGGTTGAGTCGTTACCGCGAGGAAGCGCAACAAAGTACTGTTTCCGATACTTTCAACAATCATGGTTATATTTCAACCAATTTACACAAAACCTTGACAACTTTTTTGCCGAAACCTTTCGCATGAATCACTCTATCTATTGGTCAAAACTGCATGATAATCCATTTAGTAGATTTTGAGTCTATCGTGAACAGACAGATAGACAGACAGACGCCGCGGAAGATTTTTTATACCATAATATGTAAGGACATGTTCTGAGTTTGGTCCCTGGATTTCGTACATACCAATTTTAACATCCCTTTTCAGTTTCCTGGCAATTATCGGGACTGGAGGGTACATTCTCAGCGATTCAAAGATCACCCTCTCCAGGTACTTCATACGCAGCGTGTCACCAAAAGTGACGGGCCGGTCGGAAGTACCGAATATTTCGTACAACTCCTGATACACTTTCTCTTGAATGTCCTGATGGACCCCGAGGAGGCTGAGGATGAAGCTCGAGCCAGCCGCCGTTGTGTCGTGACCCTTTAATTACAAAATATATATTACTAGCTCTTCCCCGCGGTTTCACCCGCATTAATTTCGGAGATCCCGCGGGAATTCCGGGATAAAAGTACCCTGTTATATCCTTTCTGTATCTGTGACAACGTGTAAGTAGTATATAGCTACGTATTTTCAAGCGATAATTTTGGTGTTTGCGCGGGAATTTTGGGATAAAAAGTGCCCTATGTACTTTTCTGTTCCTCTAACAACGTGTATGCAAAAAAAATATAAATGGCTGTCTTATTGCATTGTTGCGATCTCTTTCAGGCAATCCTTATGTGAAAAGAATAACTTATCGAAAATGGGTAGGTATAGCAGTAGGCAGGTATATTAAGATTATTAAGAGAACGGGACTCCGACGACTGTCACAATAGTAGGTATGTACACGTCTGCCTGTATAAGTCGTCGATATGTTATTATGTTGGGGTTGTCACATCAATTGAAAAATATGCTTACCTCAAACATAATTGTGTCCACTTCCTCTTTAATCTCATGGTCACTGATTTTATTCGTGCCGTTTTGAGCTGATTCGATCATCAGATCCAAGAAAGCAAGCCGTTTCTTCTCGCCTAAAAACAACATCATTGTGTGAGGTTATACGGTGGAAGCTTAAAGAATTCAAATCGACAGTACTCAACGCTCGCTTGGCTCGCGCTTCTTGATTAGAAGTACGATTGAGATTGAGGGTGGGGAATTCGTGACGTCATTATTCTGTATAGGTAAGCCCCGTAGTATTTATTATATTAACTGTGGCCCCGTATACAAACTGCACCGGGTTGTGACGTCACGCCAAATTTCAACTCAATGTATCGCCGTTATTTTTTGATTGCGTAAAAAAAGAAAAAAATACGTGTTCTTTATTAATCTACGCGACGGACTAAAAAAAATTAGTCAAGTAGCCAATTGAAGCGTCAATTTTATTTATTATTTATCTATCTAAGTAGCTGTCTCCCGCGGTTTCACCCGCGGTAATTTCAGTGTTCCCGCCAGAATTCCAGGACAAATTATACCTATAAGCCTTCCTCTGGAAAGTGAAAACCACACGAAAATCCGCTGAGTAGTTTCTGAGTCTATCGCGAACAGACAGACAGACAGAAGCGGGGAAGAGTTTGTTTTATAATATGTAAGGATATTTTCCAGGAATATAATTTTATTTTACTAGCTGTATCCCGCGGTTTCACCCGCGGTAATTTCGGAGTTCCCGCGGGAATTCTGGGATAAAAAGTATCCTATGTCACGCATTAATCACATTGACCACCTAAAGACCGCTTACCAACGTCATTCTCATCATTGAAGTCCAAATCGTCGCGGTAACCCTTGAACACTTGGTCGGCCAGCGTTTTCGTGTCGCCCTCCGCGCCCGGCTCGTGGCTGTCCGACGAACGCGTCAGCTCCTCTAAGGTCGGTGGAGTAATACCCTTGGCTTTATTTTCTAGATACACCTTCTGTTTACTTTTGATTACCTACAAGGGAATAAATTAATGACGAAATTAAATTAAAAGTTGCGAGAAAGTCGCGTACTTACAAATATTAATTTTTCAAAATTTTCCTTTATGTGAGCCCTGAATGATTTTCTTGTATTTATATATACTTATTACTTACTAGTTATTCCACACGGTTTCAACCGCATGAGCAATATGAGCATTGGTATTGTTACTGGAACTCCTCGATCGAAAGAGTTATTCTATGCTATGTACCTACCTACCAATTCTTGGATGCATAAAGCTTTTAATCAGTGAAAGTTTTTTAAAATCGATTCAATAGTTCTGGAGCTACTGAATCGATTTTAGAGGTAATATATTATATAAAATATTCATACAAATTAACTAACCTAAAAATATATTTTACCTCTATAATGTTAGTGTAGATTAAAAACAACGAAGTAGTGTACAAACAAAGATGCATCCAGTAGAAATAGTTTAGCGCGGTATAAATAAGTTAATTAAATATCATATTATCACCTTGTTTGTCAGACTGTGTATGATGTTCAAAAGTTTAATTTGTTGCTTGTAGAAGGATGTCAATTTGAATAAAGCGTCGAAGCGTAGCCACAATTTATAATGTCTCTGATGGATAATGTCACACATTCTGTAAAAAAATAAAATTATTATACATGTAAAATACAAAAAACACTGATAAAAGACAATAAAACCCTAAAAAACACACACGTATAGGTACGTTGCCTGGGTAAAATATGACCTTTTGGTGTGATCCGCTGGTGTGTCGGTTCCTTGCGTGCTTAGTTTTCATGAATAATGTATTTTATTGGATAAATACGTCAAAAATTAACGTTACAATTAATTAGGTTTTGTTGATTTAGAACAATAAAATAATGCATATGCAAGTTCGATAAGTCCCTCGTTTTACATAACATCCGGTATACTTATTTAACTAATAACAAACTTATAACTTGACGACCCGATTGGCGTAGTATGTCACCATGCCTGCCCGCTAATCAAGAGGTTCCGGGTTCGATTCCCGGTGGGGGTGCACTTTGTGTGATGAACACAGGGTTCCACTTTCCAGTCTGGGTGTGTTTATATATCTACTAGCTGTCCCACGCGGTTTCACCCGCGATAATTTCGGAGTTCCCGCGGGAATTCCGGATTACAATATAGCCTATGTTACTCAGGGATAATGAAGCTTTCTAATGGTGAAAGAATTTTTGAAATCGATCCAGTAGTTTTTCAGTTAAATCGTAACAAACCAACAAATAAACAAAAAATCAAATCTTTCCTTTTTATACATTCTTGTTTTAGTTATTAATTATTAGTGTCTAGTATTAAGTATATTAGTTATTGTTTTGTTTGCACACCTCATTTTCTATATCTCTCTGTCTACCCAATGGTTAATTGGTAGAGAATGCCGCAAGGCATTAAGTTCGCCATTTGTACACACTGTGCAATAAAGAATTAAAAAAAAATATATTTATTTATTTAAAGAACTTTATTGCACATTTATGTACAAAAGGCGGACTTAATGCCTAAGGCATTCTCTACCAGTCAACCTTTTGGCTAGGGGATAGTTTAGTGGCATTACACAGAACCTTATAATATAGATAGTATAGTATTGTAAGTAATTATACCACGTCTGCTTGGTTTCCACGACACAAGCTAGTAATACTTTACTATGGGATCAAGTAGATCTGTGTGTTGAGAAGTCGATTATTATTATTATTATTAATTATCTTCCATTTCCACGAAAATTGCTTGCATATTGTAACTATCAGCAGCCAAGGTTTATAATATAATTGCAGAAATCCATTACTATTATGCGATGACATGCGAATGTGAGTTTTTTTGTTTGTTACGCTTTCACGCTTTTACAACGGAACCAATCATCATGCAATTTTGCATACACGTTGTCAGGGGTACATAGACAGACAAAGGGCACTTTTTGTCTCGAAATTCCTGCGGGAACTCCAAAATTAACGCGGGTGAAACCGCGGGGAACAGTCTGTAGTATTATAAACTCGTTGGTGTTGTACGAGTAACGATTATATTTATTGCCACTTACTTCATTACAGCCATAGCATAATCGAAACCAGATTCGGTTTGAGTTTTCTTCGTTATACCCATGGCAGTCTCTGTAAAAAAAAAACATATTATAGGTAAATAAATATAAACAAACTATATAAAAAAAAGTCTCTTCTATAATAGACTCAATTTAATTAGTACTACATGTAGGCATGTACATATTAAGTTAAGTACTTATTTGCACTTTCTACTAAAACGCTAGCCTGAATATGCAAATCACTAAAATAGTACCTATCACTTATAATGCAGAAGGACAATGAGGTCAATGTAAAGGAATATTCACCATGTTCATTGATTTGCATACATTTACTTAATTGATGAATTAGTCTATAGGTTACTAATATTATAAAGAGCAAAAGTTGTGAATTTGTGAGTTTGTGTCGTTGTAGGGGGTAATCTCTGGATCTACTGAACCGATTTTGAAGATTCTTTCACTTATAGGAAGCTGCAGTGACCCTGAGTGTCATAGGGTACTTTTTATTCCGGAATTCCCGCGGGATCTCTGAATTTCCCGCGGGTAAAACCACGGGGCCACAACTATCTCTAGATCTACGGAACCGATTTTGAAAATTCTTTCACTTATAGGGAGCTACAGTGAACCAAAGTGATACAGGTTACTTTTTATCCTGGAATTCCCTCGGGAACTCCTGAGTTTGTGAGTTCGTGAGTTTGTGAGATTGTAGTGGGTAATCTCTGGATCTACTGAATTAATTTTGAAAATTCTTTCACTTTTAAAAAGCTGCAGTGATTCTGAGTGACATAGGGTATTTTTATCCCGGGATTTCCGCGGGAACTCCGTAGTTAGCGAGTTCGTGAGTTTGGAAGGGGTAATTTCTGGATCTATTGAACTGTGTTTAAAAATTTTCTTTCATATTTAAAAAGCTGTAGTGATCCTAAGTGACATAGGGTACTTTTTATCCCGGGATTCCCGCGGGAACTCCGCAGTTCGTGAGGTTATAATCTCTGGAACTACTAAACTGATTTTGAAAATTCTTTCACTTATAGGAAGCTAAAGCGATCCTGAGTGCTTTTTATCCCGGAATCCCAGCGAGTACTCCGAAATTACCGCGGGTGAAACCGCGGGGGTCAGCTAGTTATATAAATAAAATTATTACCTGGATTCCTTGTACTTTAATTGCAAGTTTTCAACCCAACTTTATCAATGTTTCAGCGCATAATAAACTAAGTACCCCGCGGCTTTGCCTGCGCGAATTACGGAATTAACTCATAAACTTTGTTCAGGAATTAAAAGTAGTATTCTACTCTAAAGTAGTATTCTACTCCATCTATATCTTCTTGTCAAATTTTCCGTACTTGTTCAGCAGTTTAGGTGTGAAAAGCTAACAGACAGAGTTACTTTTGCAATTATAAACGCGACTGTTACTTTTTCGCGCCTTAATTACTCAACCGATTAATTATCATGTAAATGATACAGGGAACTTTTATCCCAGAATTCCCGTAGGAACTCCGCAATTAAACGCGATTAAACCTTGAGGAGCAACTAGTTTATAATAATACTAGTTGGTGTCCGCGGCTTCGCTCGCACTTACTAATATAATATTATAATCATATATTTTGTCAATCAATTTTCCATCCCTCGGGTCCTTCAGTCCTACAATCCTTTTTTTTTGGAAGTAATTTTTTGTACCTCTGACAAGGTATATATAGTTAAGGCGTAAAAACGTAAAAAACAAACTCAAATTCTCATTTCAAAAAGATAAACCCGAAAATGGCAGCCTTTTATCGGATTTAATCCCAAGCACCGGGTTGATCGCCCATCTATATCCTGGAATTATTGAACCAATTCAAAAAAATCGGTATTCCCGAGTGAAACAGGATTGTTATTACGCTTGAATAACGAGTTCCTACTGGAACATCGAAGTTTATACGAGTGAAACCGCGGGGGAACAACTAATATTGTATATTTTTTTCATTTTTAGGAATCGATTTTGAGTTCAGCTTTATTTTAGAGACCTCCTTCCATTCTCTAGCCGATAAAAAGGGTGACAAAATTATTTACTCACCTAGTAGAATATCCACAGTCGCTTCACTCATATAGTCGTGTACGTCGAAAACTCTCCCTATTTCAGGTTTTAGTTTCTCCACAACATTTTTGCTGTTCTGGTTGAAGATAGGAATGAAGGACTTGAGCACATTGATATGAAACGTTGGTGCAATCATCTTCCTGTGCGACCGCCATTTTTCTCCTGAGGAAATAAATGTGGGAACGATTAAGAAATCTGATGGAGAAATAAGTTGTTAATGTTTCAAAAAGTCCGCCTTCTATTTTCTTTTTTTTTTATTATTGTATCATAATTCGTACATAGTGCGTTTAGCCATTTTCAAGTTACTATATTAAAAATATGCGGCCAAGCTATCTCCGTATATAATATAAACGTGAATCCCTATTTGCCTTGGTCACGGCATCACGCGTGGACGGCTGGACCAATTTCGCTAATTATTGTTTTTCGTTGTGTTTGTTGTAAGGAGAAGAAGAATAAAATAAGTTTGAAAACTGGGCGGGTGAATCTCCGGGACGATTGGGCCGGTTTGGCCAGGTCTTTCATCGCTAATTAGCTGATGATGCTGGCTAAAAGTCCGTCCGTTTAGTCCTCCTATCTACTTTCATTTAAAAATAACAGCTAGAAGCTTATAAGTTTCGAGAAAATATTATACCCTTTCAAATCTATATTACGTATATTTTAATCAGTTCTGAGATTGTTATCATCAAATTGACTATTATAAAAAAGTCACACACACACTGTCATATTAAACCCAATTTTATGAATAGATATAACCAAAGAAATATCAACATACCTGAACTAATAAGTAGTCCTTCACCCAGCCAAGGCTTGAAGAATCTATATTCAGAAGCCTTGTCGATGTGGATTTGGCTGTTCAGGATGACCTCTATATCATCTGGGTCTGTGAGGAATATGATCAGCTTCGAGCCGAGCCAGCCACGAATCACGGTTCCGTATTTATCGGCGTACTCCAGAGCAACATTCACAAGATCTGGTTTAAAAAACAAATGTTTACCATTATGAATAGTGCTTTACTTTTAATCATAAAGATAATATAGACTAGCAGTTATCCGCAGTTTCATTTATTTATTTATTTATTTATTGAAGCACACAATACAGATTACATGTTACTATAATATTATAAATACATATTAGTACCCAATAAGTAACTAAGTTCAGACATGTATCCAAAATTATGTATGCCTAGTCAGTAAGTAAACATAACAGAGGGACGCAATCTTTCTTATAATTTACAATTTGCGTCAATTTTGGAGTTCCCGCGAGAATTTTGGGATAAAAACACCATAACTACCTACTATGTTTCTTTAATTTATTCATAATATTCACTTGTTAATCCTGTACTACTGCACCACCTACCTGTTTTTCTGTCGTACCTAAATTATTAGTTTCTATACTCCACCGGGTAGCCTGGAAGAGATCGGTATACAAAGCCGCTCTTTGGAGCCACTTAAAATTTTCTGTTTTTATTAGTTTTTAGTTATTTCTACTGATTGTGGTGCTCAATAAAATGTTTTCCATTAATTTCATTTATGATAATACACATTTCCTTTTCTGTACCTACACCTGTCAAAGTGAACGAAAAATTTCATGATGATCCGTCGAGTAGTTAAACGGAACGTTTTTATATAATAATTTTTTTCCGCGACATTTGATTTAAATAAAACAAAACCTAACTTACTCCAGGCTAAGCTTAATCTACCTGTGAAAACAGCGTGACAATCCGTTCAGTAGATTTGGAGATTATCACGAACAGACAAACCAAAATTATGCTTAAGATGTTGTGAGGGGTACGGAAAATATACTTCATTCCGGAAACTGCACTGTTACATGTAACAGACGATATCACTGCGGCATCAGACTGTGGCTTGAGTACCATAATGGTGCTGCTTGACTACTCTCGTGCCTTTGATTGTTTGCACCCGGGTCTTCTCTTGGCTAAACTGAAATACTATGGTTTTTCACCGAAGACAGTCCAATGGTTTGAATCGTATCTAACTGGTAGAGAGCAAATGGTTATCACTGACGGAAAGGATGGAGAAAAAAGGTGCTCTACATTGAGAAAACTCTATCGTGGTGTGCCCCAGGGAGCGCTATTGAGTCTCATTCTCTTTGCGATTTTTACAGCAGATTTAGTTAAATGTATAGAATCATGTGATACGCAGTGTGTGTGTCATACGCAGATGATACCCAACTATATTATTCGTTCAAGAGTGAAAACGTGCGGGAAGCAATAAACAAAATAAATAGCGATCTCCAGAAAGTTTACAATTATTCACAAGATAATTCTCTCGTCCTGAACCCCGAAAAATCTCAGTTGTTAGAATTAGGGACCAAACATCAAATACAAAGGGTACGGGTCTGTCCGGAGAAAGTAAAAATTAATGGTGTCGTAGTTGAACAGGTAAAAACTGTACGTAATTTGGGACTGATTTTAGATGGAGAGCAAAAATATGTAGACCATGTAAATGGAAAAATCAGAAATGCTTTCTTCAGACTGAAAACGTTATACAAAATTACAGCTCAAGACCCTGCATAAAGGAGGAGTTGCGACTTCTTTTGACAGAGTCACTCGTGCTCTCTCCATTCAACTACTGTAACTCCGTCTTTGGCCCTAGGATAAACAGCAATACTGAACGAGCTTTTCAAAGGGTACAAAATGCTTGCATTCGATTCAGTTTTAATATACAGAGAGGGTAACATATAACTCCTTATTTGAACAAAAAGGGTATCCTGAATATGAATGCTAGAAGGGATCTCCATTATACCTGCACTGTCCAAAGAGTGATCTGGAATGGAAAACCTGAATACCTATTTGAGAAACTTACGTGGGTAAAAGATGTAACTCATAGAACCCTGCGTTCCGCCACACAAAATTTGATCAGGACCCAAGACCACAAATCTGCGCGCTTGCTGTTTCAAATTTAATGCTGCAAAAATTTGGAACGATCTACCCCGCCTATAAAAAAAGAAACAAGTACAGGCACCTTTAACATGAAGTACAAGTCAGCACTATTAAAGCGACAGACTGCTGCAGAAGACCTGAAGCTACTTTACTGTAATACTTTAAGCGTTAAAGACTTTTTTACAAGTAAATAATAAACCCTACATTTAAATCGTAACCGGTCATTTGCACACACACGCGCGCGCACACACACACACACAAATAGTCTTTTATTTTTAAATTTCAAAATTATTTTGTTTATTTCTTTGTTATTGTAGTTTATTTTAATCCTTTTAGTTAATGTTGGTATTTTAACAGATTTGTTCTGAATTGCATGAGCCCTCTCTACTCATGAGGAGAGTGGTTGAAAACCAGCGCTGCTCGGAACCTAGGTCAGGAGCAGCTTACGCTGAATCACTTCCTTTTGCCTATAATAATTGGCTAATTTTATTTTAGTTTTTTGTACTCCTTTCTGATGGCAATAAACAATTTTATTATTTTTTCTTTTTTTATTATTATTATGTATGCAGAACGTAATTACGCGCTGAGAGACATACTATAAGTAAGCTATTTTCGTTTAGCGTAGATTCAAATATGTAATCTGAGAAATTTTTTTAAAATTGTTAATTTCTTTTTTTTTTGGTGAATATGTATGTATATGTCGTGGTCACATACTTAATGTAATAATTAATTGGCCAATTCCAAATGAAATGCCATCATGTCATAAAATCGCCGGTCATATTATGAACTATTAAATTTACTCGGCACGCTCTTTACGCTCGCTCGGCTCGCGCAACTTGGTCTCCAGTACAAACCTAACCTAACCAAGAGTGTCGGGGTGCTCTACCACAGCGTGGGTACTTTTATATACAAGCTCTACGCCCTGCCTAGAGTCAAAAATTACTTATAACTAAACACTACTTGTAATCAGTTCATGACGTGACCATCGTTCTTAGATAGTCACGACATATCTACATAACTTACCTACTGTCTTTAAAAAACTACTTACATAGCTTATTGTCTTTATAAAACCGATTAGAATTACTAAATTCGAAGCTTGACATTGAAACTCATTTACATTGTACGTAATATTATGCAAATAATACCATGCTAACTTAGGTAATTGTCTTACGTCGATCTCATTTGAAATCATACCCTCCTATTATACATATAAATGTGAAAATGACTCTGTCTGTCTGTTATCTTTTTCCGCCTTAACTATTCAACCGATCATCATGAAATTTTGCGTAACTACATATTGTCAGGGTATAGAAAAGGACATAGAGTACTTTTATCCAGGAATTTCCGCGGGAAAGTTTGAATGTAGGGAGTAATTTCTAGGACTAATGAACCTATTCTGATAGGAAGTTAAATTATCTAGTATTTTATAAAGCGTACCCACCTATTTTAAGTATATTTTCTCGCTTTAGTTTTCTACTGCAATAAGCATGTGTCGGGGGAATGAAAATAAAAAAATTATTTAGTCCGTCAGTTGGATGATAAAAAATAGAAATGTAAATTTTGCTTTTTCTAATGAATAAAAATACATATAAAAGTGCATTAAAGTATAGGAAACATCAATTCTTATTCTTACTAATATTCTAAATGTAAAAGTGAGTTTGTTTGTTTGTTTGTTACGCTTTCACGTCTCAATGGTTCAACGGACCATCATGAAATTTTGTATACACGTTGTCAGAGATATAGAGAAGGTCATAGGATACCATGTATCCCGGAATTCCCGCGGGAACTCCTAAATTACCGCGGGTGAAACCGCGGGAAACAGCTAGTGCCGTATAAACATCGCCGTTATTTTCTACTACGTGACAATTTAAAAATTAAAATTTAGTCAACTAGCCTATATTTATTCGTATTTAGACGATACTGTATGAGTGTTGGTGTAGCTTATCACACATTCGTGCTAAGGATGCCGTTGATCAGCTGTTTCGTAGCGCATGCATTTTAACACTTGGACTCGTACAAGTTCAACGGGGTTACTACGTGCATTGTTAAGGTAGGTAGGTACAGCGCAGCGTTAGCAACTATGTATTCTGTATTTCTCTACTAAAAACATATTTATTAACATATTTTATATACGCAAATCTCCGATACTCGCACGGATCGGGCTGTGTACGAACCTCTATTTTGTATTGCGGTAGTCGCTTAGAGACCAAAATCGTCGTGTATTGAAGATTTGCGTAGCCTTGTATAAAAAGGGCTTAAGTATCCAAACAGAGCCCAATTGCTGTCACTCGCGTGTCTTTCTGTTCGTCGCCTGTCACACGGGTTTTACAGCCAAACCGTAGAAGCTACAGTCTTCAAATTTTCACAGTATAGGTACGTATACTGATGACCCGAATCTATACCAATTGTCAAAAAATATTTTTAAAGATTTTTAAAGGGGGCGCAAAAATTTTTTGTATATCTCCGAATCGAGTGGAATATCGTTGAAAGAGCTCATTGAGTAGACAAAAGCTGTATTTTTTTGTTTTTAAAAACATCCGAACAAAGGCACGAGAAGCAGAAACCAACTTTATTTTGCAGTAAAAATATTTGGCATAGTAATCCTAAATGTACGATGTATCTACAATACGCACTTGGCCGATTCTTTCTTCTTTGATCAATTTTGACGGAACTTTTAATGGCACATTTCCTGTGGGAATTCCGAAACTAATGCGATTGAAACCGCAGGTTATTATTGGTAGTATAGTCACTGATATTATAATAGTAGGTAGGTACTATTTATTTATACTTTGTTTCGTGTCACCAAAACTTTTCAGTTTTTTAGTTAGTCTTGCATTTTTTTTTAACATTTTTTGATTATGAAGAATTCACGTATCGAGTTTGGTAGAATTTTTGTCCGAATATTTTAGTAGAAAAATTGCATGCTACAATAGGATTACATCATACCGTCTGGTCGTTTTCCGACAGCAAGGAGTGCATTCCCGAACAATGGCAGAGCCATAGGGCCGGGAAGTCTGTTGCCCAGTTTAAACAGCCGAGACTGTTGCTGCCATCGGTACAGCAGCCAAAGACCGGATGCGAACAGCAGCAATGGGTAGAACACAAGCCTGGAGGTGCTGTAGTGGTAGGCCACATCGTCGTCGACGATGTTCGACATTCTTCCTATGGAAAATAAGAAAAAAAAACTAAATAGAATAAAACAAGAAATTACTCCACCTAATTCATTGGTGATATATCGAAGAATGATATAAGCAAATAAAAAATATCATTCAGGTTGCTTATTAAGGCTGGCATTAATAAAATATAATTCAGGCTGATACAAATTGTCAGGGTAATCATTACCATTACTTTAAATATAAATGGGAAAGAATCACATAATAAATAATAATAATAATATCCTTACATGAGAAGAATGAGTAAAATCTTTATTTCATAAAAGCCCTCAACAGTTCTCATTCTAATTACATCAGTATTTTTTGAATATCAACAAGACAATTATTTATTTCATCAAAATATAACATACTAGAAATAATCAACGAAAGAATCAATAACTAAGAGAAAAGGAAACTCGATAGTAGTGGAAGTAGAATTTTTCATAGAAAATTGTACTGGATTCAATGGAATTGGTCGCATCTGGATTCAATGGGAAACTAAATTTTAAAAACGTACCTCAACTCGCTACGAATAAAATGCGACAAAGAAAATTTTGCGCCAACAACCGACGCTGAAGTGTAACACTTTGTTTATTGACCACTAGTTTTTATACTGTAACGCTGAGACGCTAGTTCACTGCCTTGAACTCGGAATTGAATTTAAGGTTATTGGCACACTTCCGATATCAATAATTAATATTTTAATAATTTATTCAATAATCAATAATTATGTTCAATTACATCGAGGTGTGCGATTATCTGCAAAATGTACTTAAAAATAAATCCTACAACAAAATAATAGAGTGACATGAATGCCTCTTTACGCTACGTAAAACGTGAGTTAAATTAATAGATATTGAGAGATAATTAATTTATCTATGTACACTAATATTAATCTACTAATATTATAAATGTGAAAGTGTGGATGTTTGTGAAAGTGTGGATGTTTTGATGTCTGAATGTTTGTTACTCAATCACGCAAAAACGGCTGAACGGATTTTGATGAAATTTGGCATGCACATTGTCAGAGGTACAGAAAAGGACATAGGTACTTTTTATCCCGAAATTCCCGCGGAAACTCCAAAATTACCGCGGGTGAAACCGTGGGGCACAGCTAGTATTATATATAAAGAGGAAATATTAGATTTTTTGTTTGTTACGATTTAACTCAAAAACTACTGGGCAGATTTCAAAAATTATTACACCATTAACGCTATATTATCCCTAAATAACATAAACTATACATCCCAGATTTCCCGCGGGAACTCCGAAATTACTGCGGGTGAAATCGCGTGAAACAGCTCTACAATAATTAGCTTGGAGCATCATCTAGGCTTTGTTTCATTCAACTTGGATGTCGGGAAAAAAGTTGCTATAGTGTTTCATGCGGGTGAAACCACAGGTCACAGCTACTATGAAATATGAAAGAATAAATAAAACTTTGATTCGCTTGGCCAGCATGCACCGCCTTTACATTTTTTTTGACATTTCACCTGATTTTGTTATTGTTTGCTAATGAATACATTTCAATAATTAGTTAAACAGGACATCACATAAACACCTTTATACCACCAATATAATTTTATAACATTGCTTAGATATCCTACTCGAAAGTATTTACCTGCCGCCGCACTCAGAGTCGTTTTAATGATTACATAATTTTAAGTAGAGATATTAAAAACAAAACTACCGCACTCGGAGAGGTTCACTAAATTAATGTTAATTGGCTTTTCACTAATTAAGTTTAATTTATTTAAATGCCAATTAACATTAATTGCGTGTTACATAAAGTGCGGCAGTTTTGTTTTTAAAATCTTTACTTAAAATTAAGTAAGTAATTAATCAGTAGGTAAAACAATTCTGAGTGCGACCGACGGCCGCAGCCTAACTAAATGCTTGTTAAAATTAAAAAAGATCCACAGTCAGTATGAATACAAAAACTTACTAATAAGTTATTTTTAGGTTCGTAGCCAGGAAAAACGTAATTTTACTAGGTATAGCTGTATTAAATTTTTACTAAATCTCGAAAATAATGGTTGATTATTTAAATTTTAACAATTATTTCATAACTTTATTACTTTTGTAACTTTAATAATATATAATAATTTTATTTCTTAAAAATATTATTATAATTAATTTTATAGTACCTACCCACCTCAGACCAAATAAAAACTAAAGACGGAACGCGTAGAACAAACAAGTGAAGCCAGGAAAAAGACACCATCGCCGTGCACGTACACAGAAACACGCACACACTTACAAGAAAAAGACACCATAAATCCCAAGTAAACTTTGCCAATCCATACACTTTCCTAATCACCACATGTGTACGCAACCGGCTTCACTTCGTTGTTCGAGACGTTCCGTCTTTAGTTTTTATTTGGTCTGAGCTACTTACCCAGTATTTGCAACACTTGCAATAACTGACGACACGTCTTCATATATTAAACCTGTTCCTATAACCGAATAAGTACCTACTTCGATATACCTACGGATGGAGACATGATGGAGATTATCTCAATTGTATTCCGTTTGGAATCTACGAGTCTCATAATTATCTACTATTAAGTACTCAACTAAATAATACTTATTTTGTACATAAATATGTATGTAGGTACCATAAAATAAAGTAGGAACCTATTAAGAGGATGCTCAATTTATTTTACCAACGCTGTAACGCAGTGCCTAATAATTTTCTGCAACAATCGTTAAATTTATTCTTAATCTATACTAATATTATAAAGAGAAAAGAGTTGATTTTCCGTTTGTTTATTTGTTACGATGTAGTTCAAAAACTATACTGGATTTCGAAAATTCTTTCACCATTAGAAACTACATTATCTCTGAGTAACATAGGTTCTATTGTAATCCTGAATTCCCGCGGGAACCCCGAAATTACCGCCGGTGATACCGCGAGGTACAGCTATTATTGCTTGTATTGCTTCTTTTTTGTAATTGCATGTTAACGGTTGTCGTAACGAATAAAGTTCATTTCATTTCATTTCTATTATATGATAACCTTAAAAGAAGTCATCCACGTAAAGGTTTGGAACGCAGCTCATATATTATGGCTGAATCTCCTTTTGCATATCTACTACATAGGGTACTTTTTATTTCGGGTTTCGAGTGGGAACTCTGAAAATATCCTGGGTGAAACCGCGGCGGACAGCTAGTTGTATACAAAAGCTGTTGATTAGGGTTTTGTAATAATAAAACGAGGGTTTTATTAATAGAAGTATGATTTTGCGAAAACAGTTGTCGTTTAGAGGCGTTTCGTTCCAAGTCTATCTGTTCTATAAACTAAAATCTACTGAATGGATTTCATGCGGTTTTCACCAATAGAGATTGATTCAAGAGAAAGGTTTATTTGTATGGTTTTCCATAGCATTCCCGCGGGAGCTCCGAAATTACCGCGGCTCATACCGCGGGGACAGCTATAGTGTATTATATAAACTGTCATCACATGTGTTGAAAGTGTGTAGAAAGCTATATTATCCTACTAATATTATAAATGTGAAAGTGTGCATGTTTAGATGTTTGGATGTTTGTTAGGTACTCAATCACACAGGTTTTACAGCGATGATAGCTCAGTGGTTAGTGCGTTGCGTGCACTGTTCGGGTTGAAAGTACCCAATCTCTTATTCCAAGACCTTAGTTACGTCGATTCACGTCGCCCATATATAACAATCATTGTAATGTTAATTTTTACGTAATTTTCCATTAAAATGCATTAATTAATTTAATTATTTACTGAAATTAAGCATGTAAGAAACCGATGACGCGACGCGTCGATGGATCATACTTAAAAGGTCACTCACCCGTGTAGGTATAGGTATATCCGCGTGCTTTGTTATAAGGCCTTATAAAAGTAGAGGTAGCGCCTATTGCTTTAAAAAGTCTTTTATGCATGTATTTTCTAAGATTTTTAATTTAAAAAGAAATCGGAAGGAGACTGTTTCAAATAGGGTACTGGATAGATACTCATGTACAAAATTTTTATTTAAAACCACAAAGATTGGTCGTTTTTTAGGGTTCGTATACGTATCTCTCAAGTAAAAAAGGAAACCTTAAAGGATCACTTCGCTGTTCGTCTGCTGTCTGTCTATCTGTCTGTCAAGACCCATTTTCTCAGGAACGCGTAGAGGTATCAAGTTGAAATTCATATCAAATATTCAGGTCTGCGTTCCCTTGGAAATTAGACTTCTAAGTCAACGCAATCAAAAGATACGCACCAAGCTTCAAAGTGTCTTGTGGCTATTAAGAACGCAACACGAAAGTCTCTCTCTCTTTTGACTAGAGACTTTTTGCATGAAATTTAAAAAAGTATGTCATATTTATTGTATGAGACCTAACTGTTCTTTTATCGTAAGAGATTATTATCTTTGAAATGAGTCAAGAAAGGATTTTCAGGTTTACATACCTAGAATAATAAAAGTGTCTCATGCGATATTAACTTTAACACAATAACTACATATTTTAACACCCGCTTAACAGTATTAAAACTTCTTAGTCATGTCTTATGACTTTACATAATAACTCATTCAAAACATATTTGTGTAGAGTTCAAAAGATAAGAATACTAATTTCAAAGAATAAAGTAAAATTAGCAATTGTAAATAATTTGTAAATTATACTTTATAGGTATGTGTCAAGTGGTGATTTTATGGTTGGTCTAATCACAGTATCATTATATATTATTTTTTTGTATGTGTGAAATAATGCTCTTGAGAATTTTGTAGGCGTACCTAATGAGTACACATATTGGATACACACAAATAAGTTGCTCATGAGATTATTAAGGAGATCGTGAAAAATATTGGTAAATAAATAAATAATAAGTGAAGCGAATCTTAGAAAATTAGTGAAATGGTCATTATCAAATTAATTAATTGATAAATCCTATAACAATTCAGCCCAATACATTTTATAGGCCATAGTAAGAGTTTATGAGCTAGACTTACATAGGTACTTAGAAGCATGTCATAGCAATAATTCATATTGTATAGTGTCCTAATGTGATAGAGTCATAATATATTATGAGGTTAAAATAAAGACGATCTGCAATCGAAATCATATTGTAGGAATATTAGAACTACAGTTTATGAGAGACATTAATGAAACAATAAGTACCTACCTACATTATGATAACATTGAAAGAAAAGACTGTCCTAGGAGAAGAACTGCGTTTGTTGTTTTGTTTGTTCTAAACTAGGTAAAGTATACGTATAAAATATTGTATTTATGTGTTTATTTAAAATATTATACAAAATTACGGTATATGAGTGAACACGTGCTTGATAAGATAAAATTGTGTACAATCTGTAAGCATTTAAAGTTATAGCTGTGGTTTCGGGCAATAGTGACGCATTGTGATTGTGTCTTTCAAAGATGGACCACGGAAAGAGCGAGGAGAAAATAGCGGAGCTAGAAATAATCAACAAAAAACAGTTAGACAGTGACCACGATGGAAAATGTGACAATGAATATAACGACGTGTGCCGAAATCAACAGTCACCTTTTAAGAAACAAGTGAGTTAGAGACGTAACGCTCTTTATACTCAGCATAATTTAAGCTTTGTGTTGCGTGAAAACTTATACCGACGACGCAGAATACAAGAAATAAACATTTTTTCTGTATGAGCTTTAGATCAAGGGAGAACAATTATTCGTAAGGTTTGATGAGAAAATAAATGGTACTACCTACTAAGTACTAAAGTACTTTTCAAACAAAATGAATGAGGATAAGTAGGTATAGGTACGTAAAAGTTAAAATTAAGCAATACTTTAGTGTCATAACTAAAAACTAAAAACTAAAGTGTTAAAACTTAAATTGGAACTATTGATAAGTATATATCAGTTTATTAAGTACTAATACATAATAAATTAGGAAATTTTTAGTAAAGAATTAGGTGTTTTGACTTTTGTTACGCAAATACATCATCTAATATGATTAAATGAAGAAACCACGCTAGAAATATTATGAAATAAGTTGAATAAATTGCAACTCAATACAGTATTTATTCTCTGATTAAAATATGTATAAGAAGACGACAAGCGAATATTTGGAAAAGTGTTTATTTTTCAAGTGGGCGTGATAGACCAAATCCGAAACTACTTGGAAAAGTGAGAAATGTTCAAAGGAGTCTGCTGATTTCAATAAAAACTAAAACTGTGGGCTCATATTTGTAAAAAAAAGTTCTTAGCTGGGTATCAAACGCGTTGATATAGAAAAAAATATACATTCTCTGCTATTGTGACTTAAAAGGATCAAACTCTGGGAAGGGAAATTAAATGTCTTATTTTTGAAAATAGCTAGGTACTATTTTATTTTTAAACAGTTTTTTGTAATGGGTGAAGGATAAAATAGTATTTTTATAAAATAACGCCTTTCCGTTAATTTCCCATTCACTTGATCTTCACGAGTGTCGCAGTTATACAGGATGTCTTTTTTTTCAAAATTCACTAGTTCGATTCGCATTTTTCGCTATTCTCGATAATATTGGATTTAGCCATCCACGCCCGTTTGAAAAATTTAACCTGTAGGTAGATATATAGGTACACACTCCATTTACCTATTCGGTTAATATTGCTTTAGTTGGTCGGATGATAGATATTTCATTTAAATAATTATAAGGGAGGATCGGTTACAAGAAAACCAATAAGATTTTTTGTTCCTATTTGGTTTCAGACGTTCATTGCCTCAGGCACTTTTATGCTGACACTGGCTGCTGGCGCCACAGCTGGCTTCTCAGCAGTGCTTATACCTCCGTTGCAACACGCTACAGGGAAGCACAAATATTCCACAGAAATGATATCGTGGGTGGGTACGTACTCTAAACAGATTTGAAACATATAATGATGTTCCATGATTTATCTTAATAATTTTTTTTCAGCGGCAATATCATCTTTGGCGTTGTTATTTGGTAATCTGATATCAGGATATGTAATGGAAAGATTTGGAAGGCGCACAGCGCAAATTTTACTATCAATACCATTCGTCGGAGGTTGGGTTATAATCGGATTAACAAATAATATTGGTTTGATTTTATTAGGAAGATTTATTACCGGTTTCTGTCAGGGGTGGCTCGCACCACTTGGGCCGGTATTTGTTGGAGAAATCAGTTCGCCAGTACACAGAGGGTTTTTCCTTGCGAGTCTTTCGTTAGCTATATCTGGAGGAGTTTTCATGTCCCATTTGCTTGGCACATATCTAACCTGGAGTACAGCATCATTACTTTGTAGTCTATTCCCGCTTATTGGAGGTATCATTATTTACTTCGCACCCGAATCGCCTGCTTGGCTAGCTTCGAAGAATCGCATCGATGAATGCATAGTCTCATTTCAATGGTACAGAGGCGAAAGTCCAAAAATGCAAGTTGAATTGGAATCTTTAATAGCGGAGGAAACAAAAAAAGATAAGTCTCAAAGCAAGATAACAACTTTAAGGAGAAATATTAAAAAGCCAGAGTTTTGGAAGCCTCTGGGGATAATGACAACTTTCTTTGTCATCACCCAGCTGTCGGGGGTTAATGTTATATGTGCGTATACACCAGATATGATGAAAGCACTTATAGGAAGCAACTCGAATACTTACACCGCAATGTTGAGCATAGACATACTGCGTTGCGTCTCTTTAGGGATTGCGTGCGTTTTATTCAGAAAATTAAGCCGACGATCCATGGCAATATTCAGTGGATCTATTACATCATTGTCACTAATAATGTTGGCGCTTTACTTGTATTTAATCGACAAAGGTTATATCAAACATTTATTACCGATGATATCGTTAGGATTAATGGCGATAAACATAATTGTATCTAATTTGGGAATAAATCCGTTGCCATGGAATATGGTTGGAGAATTGTTTGCGACTGACACTAAAGGTATAGGTACTGGTATAAGTGTGATGATGACCTCGCTGTTTTTTT
The DNA here is from genome assembly GCA_907165275.2 of Zygaena filipendulae. Lineage (NCBI taxonomy): Eukaryota > Metazoa > Arthropoda > Insecta > Lepidoptera > Zygaenidae > Zygaena > Zygaena filipendulae. The sequence continues at coordinate 9,988,357 of OU015653.1, read as the reverse complement.
TCGGAACCGTAAAGACGGCGCCTGCCATGTTCCAAAGTATTGGATTCCACGGTACCTATTTGTTTTATGGGATATCGACATTATTTGGTACAATATTTTTAATATTTTGCCTACCTGAGACTAAAAATAGAACGTTATTAGAAATCGAAGAATACTTTCGCTACGGTAAAAGAAGAAAAACAAATAATGCACCAGATAGTTTCGAGCAAGCATAGCTTTAAATTAACACTATTAAATCAATTGATAAGATAAAAATATGTGGCAACTACAATTCAAGGTGTTATTGATTACGGAGCCACAGCATAACAGGAGGAACAAAGGTTAATATTCCATTACTAAATAAATGATTAACTGATTGTTAGTTGATACAAAATAAATTAAAAAAGAAAATTAAGTTATAAATTGACAATTATGGTAAACTCATTAAAATATAAATATAAGGAAATCTCTAAACCGCGGGTTGCAGCACTCAATAGAGTTTTTGTCAAAATTAATAATGTATTAATGCAAATTCTAGATTTTAGATATATCTCTAATAATATTTCCTAGCTTGAACGTGGTAGATAATATCTATACTATCTTTGTGTATCTATATTTGTATGTCAGTAGCAAATGTGATTTAATTATAGTTTATTATTGTAATGTCCAATTACATTTAATTATTGATAGCTATAATTAAATGTAGGTCAAAAATGTTAGTTTAATACATAACAAAATTGTAAGTAGTTTATTAACACCACAATGTATAATTTAATTAAGTGAATAAGTCATAGACGAGAAAAGAAGTTTATGACACCTAGGACCAATTATTAACATCACAGAAGACCTACGAGTAAAATATGTATGTATATACCTACATACCGTATAATATATAATATTAAATAAAAAGGACAGAAAAAAATAAAAATAACATGCTTTTACAAATACAAACAAAATTGTATGCTTTTTAATGCTTTAAAATGTATGACTCGTTATAGAAGTTTAACATTGTATGTTATAGACAAAGAGGTATCAGCGAAGACTGCACCCTCGATATTAAAAACACGGCATCTATTTCACAGTCCGTTAGTTGGACAAGTGGCACGCGTCTGGTGCGCTAAATTATGAACATCATCCTGTTGTGACACGTGTGTCCTTTGCAACTCACTTCACCTATGCACTATAGCGTCTTCGATTCGCTAACATCTGCTGGGAATCAGGAACAAGAAATTCCCACGTTGGATGTCATAGGCACTATGGTACGCGACATGTTTTTGTCGACTGTCGGCAAAAACCAACGAAGAAAACATCTGGGAAGAGGTCATAGTTATTTTCGGAGGTTCAGATGTGTTTATGAACCTAGTGTGAGGAAGTTATGAATGAATAAAATATGATCTTTATATAAACTCGTACCTACATTGAAAATAAATTAAAATAGAAGAGATTGAAAAAACGTAGAGAGAACACGAAAAAAATGTGAAAATGGTATGATTTTTTGCCTGTTTGTTGGGTTTCGTGTTAGTCTGTTTTATTCATCACGCAAGGACTACTGTACGGATTTCAGTAAAACTTAGTATGTACAACGACATAGATATAATGTAATCAACGTACAATATAAATACATAATAACAATCTTTTTAATTAAATTAAAAATAATTGTTTATCAATTTAGCCATTTCTATTAATATATTTCGATTAGCATATCGAAATTCTGTAAAAGCTAATATAAAAGCCCTACCTTCTTTAATATGGAAAACTGTGGAGGATATATCAATAAATTGCCTTTATTTTACTGTCGGAGGTTCCTGTGCTCGCGTTTTGTCCTTAAGCGAGTTGCTTGCATATCATATCATAGGCAATGAGTTGGTAGTTAGTTGGAATTACGAGCGGAACGAATAATTTAATGTTTTACAATAGGGCACGTGGCTGAACGGATATTGTGCACGTGCTACCAATTAGAAATGGAAAGGTAAAAAAAACTTGACCGGCGACGGCGTGTTATGGTTTGAGCTTACCCTTTTGTGGGAGGAGTTGTGTCTATAAAATATAGAAAGTGAAATTTCATAAAACTAACCCTCTAGTCTATCGTATTGATAGAGCGCACTGCGCTCTTTTTATTGGTTTATGTTTTTTAGCAACACTTCCAGTGTTTTAATTATTTTGAATTTTGTTTTTATTGGTTTATTAATTATTGAATTGTTATCTTTCCGGCCGAGAGGGTTAAGTAAATATTTTGTTAATTAGGTATTATGTGTGCTTGATAATAATTTCGTTCTAATTATGTACGTTTGATTGTACCTACCTACCTACTTATGGGCAATAATTTTATTGAAATGTGACGTTCTCATAATAAAATATCAGTTGGAAATGTTTCACGATGGTAATATTATGTTAAATATTTTTTCCTGCTGCAATTAGGGGTCGATTGTTCGAGGTAGTCGCGCGATCTCTTTTCAAATCACGACGGTAGGTAAGGCCCGTTTTTACAAACGCTACTCAAACTACAGTGTCTAGGTGTTATAATATAATAATTATCAAGCGCAATAAGCAAGACACAGGATATCTTGAGGGAGTAACCGTTTTGTGTAGCCTTTATAAATTCGGTTCAGAGACTTAAGATCTACGTGTGAAAAAACTAAAAGGGTTTAAGTAATGGCTTGATTGGATTCCCTACTTTCTTCGTGCTACAGCTAAAGACTGGGATGACCTTCCGGAGTTTATAATATTATGTTCCCTGGTTAACCATCATCAGAGATTATACTTAGAAACTGATAAATAACCGTAAATATTAAAAAGGTTAACAAAATATATTATACTTTAGGTAGATATAAAAAGTAAATAACACATTTATCTATTTTTATATAAATATACGAAAATAATTATCTTACTTTAACTGTGTGTAACCGATTGTAGAAAGGTACATGTCCCGTTATCAATTTGGAGTTTATTTCCTGTTTCCAATAACAATAATGAAATTTTATTGTTTTGATAAATAATTCATGTGTCTGCTTATGGTTTTCAATGAATATTTTATATTGCACTGCAACATGTGAAGGAAACAGGGTTGATGGAGAGGCTATCTGCGTAACGCAGTTGGTGCTGTCCACAGACATAAATTAAAATAGATACCGCTAGTTAGAATCGTAAATAGATGTGCCACATATCAGATATTGTGTGAATCGGAGATACAAAATTCTGAGCTTAAGACCTAATAATTTTTGAAGTGATTTTCTAGGGTAATTTATTTAATTACTAGTGTTTTCCCCATAGATTCACTCGCGTCAATTTTGGAATAAGATGGAAAAGTACCTTATGTCACTCAAAAACACTGCAGCTTCCTAACTAGTAGTTTTGAGTTTATTCGTTACCTACTAGCCGATCCCTCACGGTTTCACTCGGGTTAATTTCAGGATCCAAAGGATCCAGTGTCACTCAGGAATCCTGTATAGCTGTATAAGTGAAAGGGTTTTTAAAATCGGTTAAGTAAATTTTGAGTTTTTTTATCTATTAGCAACAAACATACAAAACATCTAACCTCTTCTATTTTACAATATCAGTATAGATTAATGCGTTTGCAACGAAACAAACGGAACGGTACATAGAACATTGCTCGAATTCATGTTTGCATTCGAAACAGCTTGTGTTATACACTCGTGTATATGTATATCTGTGGTGCAGTCGCGTGCAGTATGAGCCCGTGATTCCGGTGTAATAATATGCGACTAGATATATACGTAAGGGTTGTTTTGGAATAACTAAACGTAGGTATACCTATACCTCTTGCCAAATCGGGTGACTTTGGTATAGATAAGGCTCATATCCTAATTGGAAATATTTACCTGTATTATAACGAGGACAATAGCGTTGTAAGAAGTTGATGTTATTGGAAAAATTGGCAATAATTGATAGTATCTCAATTATGTTTTGAGTAATTTGGAAAGATACACGTATGTATGTGCTAAAATATGTATTTTGCTAATTAGTGAGGTTTAGGGATAGGTCCATTAAATTCTTCTTTCTCAGGATATATAGTAAAGGTAGGTAGGTACCTATGTATATAATAATAATCCGCCATTGATAGCAGGTTTAATCATAGAATGATACATAGCAGTTAAGTGCTACAGATTATGTTAATTACATAAAATACATATAAAACTACATTTCCTGATAACAATAACTACACATATTGAACTACGTCTGGAATAGTTTACTTTGACGTTCCAAGGGCGGGAACGTTAACAAATCTATAGAGACTTTTTCAGTCGGCTTACTCTTGACGCAATGGAGTAATAAGGGTCACACTCTTGACGCAGTCGAGTAAGGATCAAATCGAAAACACTATCGAGCTCGAATCGAAAGGAGATCGCAGGATCGAAACAGAATCAATTTTTACTAATTTTGAAGCTTTGGGATCACGTAGGTATCTATCTCGAAGTTGTATCGAATTTTTCTGCCAAATTTCTCGATTTCATTAAATTGTCAACGAAAACAATCCATTTTTAATGACGTCATCTTTAGAAATTAAATTGGCCCCCAGATTTTACCTACTTAAATATATTTGACAGGGAAACTCTGTATTACATATATATTTTCTAAGCTTGACTTGACATGGGGAGGTTGACTCTACAAGCCTTCAACCTCTACAGTGCACACGCCAAGGAATTGATGATAATTATAGAAACTAAAATATGATGGTCAAGGTTTCAGTTTTCATTAGTATTTAGTAGTGAGTATCTCTGGTACCTACTAGATATTTGCTGCATACATTGCTTGATTTTTAACGCGCATGATAATGGGCTTGTCAACCAAATTTTACTTTATAGTCCGTCTTGTAGATTAATAAAAAATATTGGACACGTCATATTTTTTCATTTTTTGCGAAATCGAAACATAACGTAGATACATGAAGTCGAAATGTGGCGTGACGTCACAACGTGCTATAAACTGTAGCAGAATACGTGTCCAATATTTTTTATTAATCTACAAGACGGACTTACATAATTTTGATTTTTATACCCCGGTAACAAGCCTATTGTTTTGTAGCTTACCTACGTTTCGAGTGGCATAAGTTTACAGCTCTAAGTATATAGGTAGGTACTAGAAAAAAAGTGTCACACATGATTCGGTGTTCTATTTCAAGGCGCAGTAATTAGGTTGCAGTGCACGACGCGTTGCAACTATATCTTGCGTGAAACATCCATAACCGTATGGAGAGATTTAGCCTACTTAAGAGAATTTAAAACGAGAGTTAAAGGTGCCTTACACTAACATAGCTTATGAAATTCATCACCCACCATTAGTAGATTTAAAGGTACAACAGTATATACGACCGACTATCGAGGCATAGGTAAATATGTTTACTTATTACGTATTTCTCTTATGTTCAGAGCACATCCATCCACCCCTTATGTACATAGTGACACCTTGTATAACTGCAATTATTGATAAAAGTAAATTTTTATGTATGTGAAGTGAAAATACCAAATGTGTAAGTCATCGTCTCATCGATATTGTGTCATGTGTGGATTTATAATATACTACAAAGAAGAAGATAACGTTCATACAGCTGTTGTTTGCGCAGTGATAATTAATTATGAACCATCCAATTCATCAGTTTAGGAACCAAGCCGCCTAAGAAAACAACTAAATGACTAACTTACCTACAGATAAAGGAATTATCTAGATCATATTATATGGTTTTGTATCAACAACATTATTTATTGTTTACATCTATCTAAACTTATATTAGTCACACGCAAGCAAGCATTTGGTTTCATGTTTGCATCATTTCGAATCGAATTATATTAATTATTAACAGACAAACAAAAGCATATGCTACCGTGACTTTTTACTTTTTTTCACGTAGTTACTTTTGAGAGTTAATTTAAAGTGGGTTTTTGTGTAATCTGTGCGTACCATATGGCGTCGGTTTGCGTATACGACCGCCGTATGGTGGCGGCGGACCTTGCGAAGGAACTAAGAGTAATTTCACCGTCTTTCACCTATCTCAGATCATCTTGTCTTCTGCGCATCACATCGCGGATGTATAACCAAAAACGTTACGGATGAAATAAATACATAGGTACGTTAAGTAGTTGTAATATTGAAGAATTTTTGTACAAAGTTCTGGTAGGTATAGGCTGGTACTGTATCTATATCTAATATATATAAATCACGTGTCACGTTGTTTGTCCGCGATGGACTCCGACACTACTGAACGGATTTTGATAAAATTTTGCAACCGTTTATAATATGGTCCAACTTAAAAGATAGGATAGTTTTTATCCCGGAATTCCCTCGGGAACTGAAGGACATAGAGTACTTTTTTCCCGCCACCTCCGCGGGAACTCCGAAATTACCGCGGATGAAATCGCGGGGGACATCTAGTAATTATATAAAAACTAATTCCTATTTCCCTTGGGCACGGCATCACGCGTCAAGGGCTGGACCAATTTAGTTAATTCTTATTTTGTTGTGTTTGTTATTGTATGGAGAAGAAGAATAAATTAAGTTTGGAGTTACTACGGGAATTCCGAAACTCACGCGAGTGAATCTCCGAAACGGTTGGACCGATTTTGACGGGACTTTCACTGCTAATTAACTGATGTTATAAGGAGTTAATTAGGCTACTTTGGAGCTCCTGTGGAAATTCAGAAACTCACGAAGGTGAAACCGTGGGCACAGCTAGTTAACAATAAAAGCTTTATTTTTTGTAAGTAAGAGTAGGTAGCTGATACTTTTATACAATTATATTCCTATAGAATCGTTGAATGACATTTTTTATTAATAATTTAGACAAATATTGTTTTATCTTCATTGTTGCGAGAACATTTGCCGTCTGAAATGATAGGTCCCGAGGGCTTACGCATAAAACGGAGAGATTATTATACTAGGTATAAGACGTCGTTCTAATCTTCGAACACGTGGATGGTAGGATATTTTATGCGAAAGACACGTTGAAAAAGTGCTTATTCAGTTTCGTTCGTTGTTATAGCTCCCTTAAGGCGCAGCTCGTTTTTTGTCGGTTCCCATGAACCCAGCGACAATGGAGTCGACCTCGCTGAAAGACTTGCCGTCGAGATCCACGCAAGAATAAATATTGCGCAACAATAGGGTAGCTTCTTTGACTTTACCTTGTCCCGTTGGTGGAACAAACCTTCTTTGTCATTGATTATATCTATAGTAATCCTCATAGTGCTGGCAACGAAAATGTGATCAAATCTTACAGTTTTTTATCATATTTGCCTCTCTGTGCAACGAAAATTTTAATTATATTATACAAAGAAAAAGAATTGAATATTGTGGAATTTTACAACGATGTACCTACACCTAATGATGTATACAAGTTTACTCGAAAAGCTTTAAATTAAATAAATGACTAATTAAACTTTTTTGTTTTTTTTTACATAAAGTTTAAGATACATAAAGTACCTTGTTTTTTGGTAAGGTAAAAACCTAAATAAAAAATAATGTTTTAATGTTTAAAACTTTTCGCGTCTGTCTGTGTATCTGCTTGTTTCTTCTAAACTATGTTACGGATTTTGATGCGTTCTTTATGGTTATTTACAGTATTTCTTTTTGAATTGTTATTATGTATAAATACGGAGTTCCCTAAGGAATCCCGAATTTAAAGCGGGCAAAACACCATAAATATTTGTGTCAGTATTTCTGGTTTGAAAAAATGTGTTCATGTTAATTTATTTCAGGGTAGAGAGAGCCCAAGTATCTGCACCTATTGGTCGCGCTATAATATGGCAAGCAACAAAAGGCGATATACGTAACGGACTTTTTCCAAAGTGGAATCCACGATGTGGATCTCTTCCTAGTCGCGTTAGTTTTGTCATGCTAAAATGCACCCCATATTCCCACGCATGATCAGATCTCATTCCGTTCTTAGATTAGGTACCTGACTTTAATACCTTCACGTGCACTGCATTTTCTTTTGAATACATTTACCTGATTTTGATAGGCAAATTTTTCAATAGAAGAATAATTTTAATAAAAAAAATCATACTTAATCAAAAATCCAAATCAAAATATTTATGAGTAAAGGAACAAGCTCATTTTACATAATGACAATTAACTTATTTACCTTACTAATTAAATTATTGAGTAAATTTTAACAAATCGAAAGGTACCTATAGTCTAAGACTATAGCTGGCGCCTGAAACACAGTTTTAACTAATAATCCTAGTAATATTATAAACGCGAAAGTTTGTAAGTATGTATGGATGGATGGATGGATGGATGGATGGATGGATGTTTGTTACTCGTTCACGCAAAAACTACTGGATGGATTTAAATGAAACTTTACAATAATATAGCTTATACATCAGATTAACACATAGGGTACTTTTATCCTGGAATTCCCGCGGGAACTCTGTAATTAACGCGGGTGAAACCGCGGGGCACAACTAGTAAAATAATAATAATCCTGTGCCATCAAGTCAATTTTGCCATTTCTTTAAATTTAATCATACCTACTAGGTATAGCTGCAGGAAAACGAGTTTAACTTAAGTAAAACAGATCTCCAATTTTCATAAACAGCAAGTATGTAGGTAATAAGCGATGCAGCAGACTTCATGCATAACCCTAATAACAATAAAGATAAGCTTGGCTCTGGAGTATGTACTTTAAGAGGACACTTGTTCAAAATAATTATCAACTCTTGTACTTCACATGTACTTTGCTGCTACGAACGCGAACTATCCACTAATGTTCTGTTATTATGTCTGAGTGTGTGTGTGTATAATATTTGTCAGATTTTTACGCGCGCAACCATTTTTTTTCCATGTTGTTTCATTTGGTATCCCATTCCAATTTTGAATAAAAAAAGGGTTAATCAACAAATCGATCATTATGCTTTATCAAAATTAAACCTATTCCAACGTATTTTGATAGATTCTATGCGAGAATGCTCCCTCACGTGTAACAAAACATTGCTTGACGAATGGAGCGGAAAATATTTAAATGGAAGCCAAAATAGCGTGCAAGGCGCTTTATCCCATAAAATATGACGATATTTGGATGAACGAAAAAAAAATTAAGGAGAAACTCAAATTCCTCCCACCCCGGAAATGTGGGAGCGTGCGGAACGAAGCAAGAAATTAAGACTAAGCTAGTATACCAACATTAGAATAGTTTGCATTCTTATTGTGACTTTAAATAAGCAAAAAATACTAACTAATTTTAAGCAAAAAGATTTTGACAACATTTCAAAATCCTGAGCATTTTCATGTTTTCAACCGTTACATAGGTATAGTTGTACATGTAGCAGGGATGTTTTCCACAAATATATTAAGTATTAGTAAATTAAAAAAATGGCATAAATATGTAAGAAGTTCATAAAAAATATAGTTCACAAGTGTTTAAAGAAATGCCCGTTAGACGGTCCAGTGCCATAAAATACATACTTTAAACTCGATCCCGAAATTGTAATCAGCTTGTATTGTCGTACGGGATCCCTTGGAATCGAGTATTTTTTACGGGGGTTAACGGCGGCACATTACAATCACAATAGCGATATCGCCTTACCGTTAACGGCCGGAGTTTGATCCAACTGTACCAACTATAGTTAACAGAGTAAGTCGAGTTCAACTTTTCATCACAGTCTTTAATAAATTTTTTTTGGAAAATTCTTGTGTTCAGTGCCCTCAAACCGAATACAATGGACAAACTTTACGAAAGTACCTGCATTGTTTTGGAATTGTCCAAATATTTTTTTGTAAAGTAAAAGTATTAAGAAATATAAAAAGTATAACGTAAATGATAATATCCAAAAAGTGAGCTCGATTAATAAGTAGGACATGAATATAAAGTATGGCAAATTTTAAGTTTTAACTTAGAACTAAGGGGTTGGTGTAACCCGGCATTGCGGCTTGTGTTCAGCGGCATAAGTGTTTGTAAGTGGGTCACTTACTGGCTAAAAAACGACTGCATTAGCATAACGGAACTGTTCAAAGGGGGTTGGTATTGAAAGAATTCGTCTATCAGATTTCGATTTAAATCAAATGGGAGATATAATGCTACATAGGGGATGAAACAAACAGAAGAATGCGCTTAATTTTATTTGTTTAGAACATTTATTTTTAAATTTAAAATATTAGGCTAACATCACAATATTTATCCTCGAAGGCACTATACATAAGTAGATTATAAGTATTTTATCAAAGTTAGGTGCCTCAGTAGAAGAATACCTATTTTTACAAGTATTTAAAATTACACTATAAGACAATTTACAATTTATTTAGTAGATTTAAAATTGCAAATACATTGTAACAATAAAATTTAAATGCGACACACAATGGCAAGTCATCACAGATGACGTAATTAGGTATGCATTTTTAAATAAATAAAAAAAAAAACCTGTAAATTCACATACCAATTGCTTAAATATAAATAATTAATCTATTAATAAACCTCGTTCGAAATATGAAAGTTATCAGTATTTCAAAGTCTAAGTAGAAACTGTGTTGGTATGTGGTAAGTAATCATTGTTAATGTTTACGAACGTTCATGTTGTCCGTTACAACACACCTTGCGCCCGTTTGCCCACAACATTGCCGTAACATCTGTATGTTTTTCTACCTTCACTATCGCGCCGTGTAGTCATTATCTTTATCAATCACCTCATGAACCGTTTTGCAAATAAAAATTGTTTCTTAAACACTCAATTTTTAAACTTTGATGAGGGACGCGCTTGTCGTGTCTTTTCTTGCCACCATTTAAGCGTTTCTTCGAATTGTTCTCTGTCCTCAGGAGTCACATGGATGTCGGGAAGCTCTTTTTTTAACTCTATTTCACTAAATTCCTCACGATTAAGAAAAACATTTTCTTCATCTTTAAATTTGTATTGGCTGTGCTTTAAAATCAAATCGGGATTAATAGCTTCCAAAGGCAATTCATTTCCTTCATTAAAACTATGGCATATTTGTTGATGAATTGTTTCGGCATATTTTACGTCGAAATCACTCTCATTTACGTGCATTTCAGTTTCACTATTGTAATTATGTTCAGGAATCACTGTGAAGCGCTCTGCGGAATTTGGAAATGGGAAAGAACCATCCAAAATATGAGAGTTCCCTTCGTCTTGTCCCAAAAGATCGGATGATGGAGTCATCGGTTGCCCGGTGCCTTCTTCTTCATCATACAAATGTGGAGTGGACACCAACTGGAATGTTTCAGGTGGTCCCAAACCCATGTATTGATGTTGAGGTAGTTGCAATTGATTGTCAATTTCATCCTCTTCTATGTCATCATCTTCAAGAGCTGGAGAGTTTATTGAAAAATAACTTCTTTCTTGACTATTTTCTCTAGGCGATGACGACGCCGGTGATGGAAAAGAATCGATCGTAGGTTGGGTTGAATTTTCCTTGTCAGCATGTCCTATATTCAACAGACTTTCGAGATTTCTTATATATTCTACAGCCATTCGCAGTGTTTCCACTTTACTTAGCTTTTTGTTAGATCCTCTATTAGAATTAGCACTCTCAAAAGCGACAGCTACTTCTTCGGGTATGTGCCGACGTAGAGCAGCGAATCCATCGTTCACTTGTCGCACTCTATTCCGTTCCCGCGCATTTCGTCGCGCCACTGCAAGCGGTGTTGGCGTCCGTCCCGATTCATCACCACTATTATCCTTAAGTTTAGGCCTTTTCGATGGCGGATTCGATTGCAGCGAATCTGTTGCGTGGAGTAAGGAAGTCACTGAAACCGTATTTGATGTGTTCGGATGTTTCTGTTTCTTTCTCACAATGATTATTTCACGTCTCACGTTCTTGTTGAGGTCGTTATTATTCGCTATGTTCACGGAATTATTTACGGACTCTTGAAGCACCTGCGTATTGCCTAGTGGTGAGTTGCGGAAGACAACGACGCCGATCGAACTCATTATGACACGTTAAATTGTTTTTCTCACATGTTATTACTGTTTAAATATATTTAGTCACGGTGTTCCCTGATACCGTTGTAGAACGGTTACGTCACGTCACGTAGTTAGGTAAGATTGTATGTTTTTTGTATCGGTTAGTTTATTCGGAATTGAAGGTGCCGCCAGGGCGCCAGTCGCGGCTAGAATGGCGCGTGCCGCCCAAACGCACCTGGGGGTGGTCGCGGGGGGATCAACAGGGGTTGTACTCATGTGTACTAGTTGCACACATGTCCTTTATAAAAGGGCGCAGCGGAATGGGGAAGCGTTACGTTTCGAATGACACTTTCAATGAATTTGTATCTTTATTTCCATTGGGTTAAAATACACTATTGTCTGTGACGCTTTCACTAACTCAAAGGTGTGTTAGATGCAGTCTCGATAAAAGTACTGACAAAATATCCAACTTAATCTTTCATATAATTTTATTATAAAGAAAAAGGAAGAGGAATAAATATGTTTGGTTGAAAACACGTCTTTTTCTAATTAGTAAAATCGAATTTATATTTAATACTAAGTAAATTTTCTTGTATTTATGTGAGCTGAAATGTTGGTGTATAGCTTTGGTTCTTGACATAATATGAGAACACATATTATCTACATAGCTTATAACTAATCTAAAAATGAAATTTTTAAAGTATAATATAATTATTAAATAAATAATAATTCACTATGCCAGTATGCCTACCTAATGCTAGATGTATTAGCATTAGATACTACGTAGGTACCTAATATTTAAACAAGACTATAGCAGTATTAATAGTACTTGTATAAAGTATACAGACACATGCAATAAATTACATAATATATCAAGATGATGATATGAACCGTTTGCAAGTATAGATAATGATGTTTTAGAATATTCAACTCAGGCTTATACATATTTATATTTTACTAAGCTGTTTCCCGCGGTTTCACCCGCGGTAAATAGTTTTGAAGTTTACGCTTACGTTTTAGCAATGGTAGCGCAAACCAATACTAATATTGCCGCAAGGCATTAAGTTCGCCATTTGTACTATTTTGTGCAAGAAGAATAAATAAATAAATAAATATTACGTGTTTTTTGTCTTTTGGATTAAATAGGTATTTTGTTATTTTTATCTTTTTAGTGTAGGACTTTTTTGTGTTTTTTGAAGTCGGTTTGATCGTTAACCTTATCGTGTCTTGGATAAAAAGGTCATAAGTTACTTACGATCATTATTATGAAAAAAATTCAAGTCTAAAATGCTTAAATTTGACCTAAGTATGCTGTGGACTCTACTATAAAGCATGATCTATTTACTATTTTCGATTTACTTTGAGTGTGCATGTGTGGGTAGGGTTCGCCCACGACAGCTGCCCTTAACCTTTTGTCATGCAGCGGCACGCGCCGTTCTATGACCATTGTTGATCATCACTGAACTTACTACAAGTGACGTTATTTTTTACAGAACATTTATAAAATGAACCTTATTTCATGGGAGTCAATATGTATTTTTACTTACCTTTAGTTATAATATAGATAGATACTTTTACATTAAATAGGACTGGGATTTCACTATCTGATGGAAGGGTCGTTATCATAAAATAAATGAGTCTAAGTTGAATTTTAAAAATCATCATTATCATTACGCTTGAAAACTAGTTTTTATGTCTATATCCTTCAGAATTATCATCAAACATTAGTAGGATAAATTAATATCCTATTCTAAATATTCTACTATCGATTTCTTTTTAAATGAAATAGGTATTATATAATCGCAAATTTCACGCCCGTATGCTTATAGGGATTTTGATATCCAGATAATATATATTATAAAATTCGACTGTAGTGAATGTAAGTACCTGCCTACCTTTAAAAACCACTGGATAGGGAAAGATTTGATACCAAAACGTCATTTACCGTGACTTCTATAGTACAAACATATAGGTACCTAGCTAGTTTGTGTTGGTCTGCTATGCTGTTACGATTTAAATAAGTGTAAAAGAAATAAATATTTTTCACAGAACATCATGTTACCACTTATTATCATCTTCTATAATTATAATAAAACTGTAGAGAGGTCGATTCTGTACATTGAATATATATTCAAAATTAATATTGGAGGATGAATGGTGATCGATACTGATGCCAAAAATGCAATCAGTTAATTTTTTGTCTGTCTGTCTGTCTGTCTGTATGTGCACGCATGGGTCAAAAACTACTAAAGGGATTTTATCCAAACTTGGTACTATGGTAGTCCATACTCCTGGGCAGGTTATAGGCTATATAACATAACACTAAGACACATAGGAGATGAGCAAGGACGATAATTTTGAAGCAAGTTGGATGAAAATGCGCTTTCGAGCTCTTATCCTCGCATACGTTTACTCAATCACGCAAAAACGGCTGAACGGATTTGGATGAAATTTGGCAAGCACGTTGTCAGGGGAACAGATAAGGACATAGGGTACTTTTTATCCCGGAATTCCCGCGGTAACTTCGGAGTTCCCGCGGGTGAAAACGCGGGGCACATAATATCATAATAAACTTCTTTTGAAACGCCTCATTAGATTTTATAGCAATATTATCTTCAATCATGGCCGCATGATTCATATTAAAGGCACCTAAATAATATATTTTATTATAAGTAATTTTTTTATTTGTTAAATTTAAGTTTCAGTTATCAAAACTGTTTAATCTAGCAAAAAAATATTAAAACGTGTCGATAAAGCGCTTCAAGATGTCTTAAGTATTTGAGCCGAATACGTCATTAAAACCCAAGAAATCGAACACTGCTTTACGGATTAGGCTCGCAAAGAAGTGCTATTTAAGCGCTGTGTTCCTAATATTCGAGTCGTATCCTGTAATTCAAGATGTCACTTTTTTCTCCGCCAATCGGCTCAGTAAGGTGAGGCTTGCCATGTTGCGAACATGTGGGTTCCTCCGCATCTCCAGTATGGTGCATACTACGTGATTCTGAGCTAAATATAACCTGACCATATGGTAATAATGCTATAAGGGGGAAGGTGCACCATATCGGATGCGAAGGATTTTTAAAATCGTGTACTAGGCACCTATTATAATTTTACTTAAGCTGTCAAAACATTGTAAAGTAACCCTATTGTTTTAGAATATACCATTTCGCAGTTCGCTTCAATATATTTTTAAATACATAGTTTACGTTACTACGTGCCATGATTGCAATTCTTCTAATATTCACAATTGATTTTTTGATTCGTCATTCTAGCGTTTAAACTATCAAAATTCTTTTAAGCACGAAATATCCACTACCTACGTTTATAGGAAGTACAGACTACATATTAGTAATTTCATAATTGTCGAATTCAAAGGGGTCATAACTAACAAACCAACCTATTGTATCTTTGAAAGTTACAAAATAAAAACGGTTTCGCAGCAACAATATCAGTTCTTTATGATGATGAACTGAAAAAAGGGCTTAAAAAGCATTCAGGTGTTTGAATCACATGGCCAACTAATATAATAATCATTATGTTTTCATGTATCTACATATTATTACATAACAATGAGCTCCGTCATCAAACAGCTGTGTTTTGAATAGATCGCTCTGTGACTTTCAAATGCTATAACCTATCTCAATACAGGTCGCCTTGAAATAGCTAGGCTATTCAGGGCTTCCCTGACCCAGACGGGATATATTTTTTCATTAGAAATGGAATAAAAGAGAACCTTCAACTTGAAATAAGCTAAGGTCAACGCGACAAAGGCGCGACAGCGGGTGGCTTGACTGCATCTAGACGGCTAGACCAGGCATTCAACGCATTCAACGAACGCAAGGGGGGAATTCTAAAGAACTTAATATCCGGATTACTTGAGAATTATAACAGACGAGATCGAAATTTATTTTAAATATAAAACCTCATCGTTAAGTTTACAAAGCAAGTACTAAAACGTTAACTTAATCAGCCTATTTATTGGTGAAAACTCCATCAAAATCTGTTTAGTAGTTTTTGGGTTTATCACGAATTGACATAGAGACAGATGCGGCGGAGGACTTTGTTTTATAATATGTAGGTAATGATACTAATGTTTTTTCTCACATATTATCAGGAGAAATTTCCGGTCTTATACCTCAAAGATGTGCTTTGTACTGGCCATTGCCACATTGATCGTCAAAAAAATAATTCGTAAAATGTGCTTTCATTCATCAGGTTGTGGTCCAGACATAATACTCTTTACAAATTCATTGTTTCACTGCAGACGTGAGACCTACAACTTGCCCCTTCGTTTGGGACCGCCGAATGAGCTGCATTCGTTTTCAATGAGCTCCTTGCCAACTTCTTATTACTTATACCTGCTTACAAAAATACTTTTGCATCTCGTCAAGAAAAGTATCATTCAATTTTATTCTCTTCTTCTAGTGGTTAAGGAGTGTATTGTTTTGATGGATTGACATTTAAATTATTGCTAGCTATATTTTGAACTGGTGCAAGAACAAGTAAGTTCTTTTGTGGGTGCTCAAGTTGTTTAAACGTACAGTAAGTTGGTCTCTCGAACTCAACAGCGAAACCGTTACATTTAAAAATTTTAATTCAGACTTTGAAAATGTTTACAAGTACTTACTTTTTATTCAACTAGCTGAAGTCTCCGTTTTTCTGAATATAAATATTTTTATTTGTAGGTAATACTAGCTGTTCCCTGCGGTTTCACACGCGGTAGTTTCTGAATTCCCACGGGAATTCCGGGTTACAATATAGCCTTTAACGTAGCACTGTAATGGTGAAAGAATTTTTGAAATCGGTCCAGTTCTTTTTCAGTTAAATCGCAACAAACAAATAAACAAACAAACAAAAAGTCAAATCTTTTCTTCTATACTTATAATAAAACTGTAGAGAGGTCAATTCTGTACATTGAATATATATTCAAAATTAATATTGGAGGATGAATGGTGGTCGATACTGATGCCAAAAATGCAATCAGTAAATTTTTTGTCTGTCTGTCTGTCTGTCTGTATTCAAAAAACGGTCGGTCGGTGAGTCGGTCAAAAAATGTTGAAGGGATTTTAACCAAACTTAGTACGATTGTCCCCATACTCCTGGGCAGGTTATAGGCTATATAACATAACGCTAGGACACATAGTAGCTGAGCAGTGACGATAAATTTGAAGCAAGTCGGATGAAAATGCGCTTTCAAGCTCTTATCCTCGCATACGTTTACTCAATCACGCAAAAACAGCTGAAGGGATTTGGACGAAATTTGGCATGCACGTTGTCAAGGGTACAGAGAAGGACATAGAGTACTTTTTATCCCGGAATTCCCGCGAGAGCTCCGAAATTAGCGCGGGTGACACCGCGGGGCACAGCTAGTTAGATACATAAAGCATATAAAAACGGAAGTACTAGTATAGTATTATATTATCTGTGACGGTAGTATGTCGCAGGTAAGTCGTGGAATTCCTCCGTTTATGAACCGACCGAGGAAAGAAAATACCGTTCATTCCTTTGTATTCGTGTGCACCTCGAGGTCCCAGATTAGGTTAAGTTTGAACTGTGACTTGTCAGCCAACCGATTTCTATCGATTTATACGAATAAACGAATCACAATACATTTTCTATCCTCTGAATTATACTACTGTCAGCAGTTTGTAAAAAAGACAAGTCAAAGTCAAATAATTTTATTTGAACTTGACCCATTACTGACTTCAATAAAGTTACAATATTATGACTTTATGATAAATTATGTAACTTAATATATTCACGAAGCTAATAGCGTCTCTAAAACCAAAGTAATTAAATATTGACAATATAACGTTTAATACCTGCCTGGTTTATGTGAAAGTTGGTAGATATCTACCAATATTCTATAATTAATAACTATAATATCTACTTAATATAATATGTACATAGATACCTACTTAATTCGCCGGGAGTTTTTCATAACTATGTAGAGTTAGATCCCTCATATGATATTGACAGATTTTTTGCGTTAATCCATACAGAATTAATGAGAAAATTATTGGAAAAATAATGTTTTTTTTTAATGGTCAATTAGGTTCAATTATAAGGTATAGTCTATTTAAATTAGGTGCTATTGATTCATTTCCTTCATTTCCATTATGATCTGAATTAGGTACCTAAATCTACCTAGTAATATTCTAATAAATGAAATTAGAAATTAATTTTAATCTAAAGTTCAATCTAACCAAAACGCAATATTATTATTACGATCCAAACGTAACCGACCAAAAAAATAAGAGAGCCAGCAGATGTTTGAGCTCGCGCCGCTACTCACACATTCAAGCTTCTTCTGTCTCTTTTACGCCTGATAGTCATCCAGTTCGTCAGACAGAAACGAGTGATATCATTAGGGGTAGAAACGAGGATTTGCCACGTGACCTTATATCTCTATAGCAGTTTCACACACACATGGATAAGCAACCCTCGATCTTCTGATCGATCACAAAGCAAAATTTACTCGTTTTATTTGAGACTAGTTGGTGACCGCGGCTTCACTTGCGTGATTTTCGAAATTCCTTTGGGAACTCGAAATAACATACTATATTACTCAAGGATAAGTGTAGCTTTTGATAAGCATTTTTTTTCGAATCGGTTCAGTAGTAATATTATCCGATTCATAAAAAAGTACTTATAGATATACTAGAGTACTTCGATTTTAATCTTCTGGAAACATTTGCGTATTTTTCTCGTGTTATTATAAAGAATCATTATCAAAATACCTTTTAAAGTTAGATGGTACACCATTGATTTACTACTATATCAATGTGGTACACCATTAGTTTCGTGGTGGGTTCAGTAAAAAAATAATCAAATGAGAGTTCAGATAAGTTGATTCGTTAATGATACCTGTTATAATTACTTAAAATCACTAAAATACTGTGCATAGTTGGTGTAATTTGAGAAATAACGGAAGAGTCCGAATTAACTGTTAAGTGGCTGTGGGAGAGGTCGCTTCCGTCTACAACGTCTACCAACGATGGCGGCCGAAAATGTTTCACAAGGGATGCTTAGCGAAATGATATCATCAACTCACTGTCTTTAAACAATTTGAGGCGTGCACAAGAAAAACAAACTAGTGGACCCGAATATCCAGTTACAATACTTAAACTGTCATCAGAAGCCACCCACAAGGTTCCTTTTTTTGTTTTTTACTCACCATAACTTTTTACAATCATACTAAATAGATTTCCTGTTAGAAAAACAAACATCTACTCGTTTATTGAGTCGGATATTTTCGTTTTTAGTATAAACGTCTCGTTGCGGATGAATGATGGATTTAGAATGACTTTCGACCCTTGGCGGAATGAGGCTTCCGTCTTGACGGCACAAAATTAGTATCTACACAAATAATATAGTATAGCAAAAAATTTGAATGAGTTAATTCTAAATATATAATGCCGCTACAATTTTAATGGCCTACGTCATTATTTCGTGTAGATTTTTTTTAATTCTAAGGTAAAAGGTAGCATAGCAAAAATTATGAAATTTATCTGTTCATCAGTCGTAGTAGTGTAGAAAAAGAAAATAATATTTCCAGAAGCAAATATATCGGGCTGACGTTGCGTAGGCAGCGATCGTAATCGATTCCTATCCGTTGCATTCAGTTTCACGATTCAGTGGTGATATTGCTATCAAAGTTTCGAAGATGTCTAAAAAATCCTTTTCCATAAAAAGTCACGAAACTTTGAACAACAGTAGGTAATAGAAATAAAGCTCGCGCCGCCATAGTAACTTCGTCCGTAAAAACGAGCAGGTAATAAGCTAGATAGGTAGGTACACTTACCTAATTTAATAAAGGACGTCATAGCAATTAAAATTGATGGATTTTTTACTTTTCAATCATTCCACAAATATTTAAAAGAAAAAAAGTATAGGTAGCTCTTCTAAGACTACCGTGGACACCACATTGATTTACGGCATAAAAATTTTGGGGACCTTTTTAGCGCCGCAATTAAAATATTTTATGAATCTTCCCTCAGTGGGTGGTGGGCGACAGTTCTCACGAGGCTATTAAATATAATTTTTATTTGTTTTTTCTCGTGTTTATTGGCTAGATTGCAAGATCCGCTTGTATTTATGGTTGCGAAATCGGTCCCTGCAATAGTGCCGATCTGTTTCCATTTTGATCTTTGAGATTAAATTTTTTTTTGCGCCTCAGGTTCAAAAAATAAATAAAAACGAACTATAGTCTCATATTGAAAATTAATGTTATTTACGTGGTTTAGAAAGTAAAGTTTGTTTTTGAAATGCCTAAAGTAACCACGAAACTATAACAATTGCAAAACAAATGTAGGTAAGTATAATATGTACATTGCATTGCTCGTAGAATTGAGATCTCTGGGGCAGAAAAACGCGACGCGTAATTTATATATACAGAAAATAGTAGATGGATACCTACCTACTTAATATTTGAGACCATTTTGCGTTTATGTGCAAATACCAGGGTTTCGGAGCATTTTACCCTACGTTAAATAAGAGAATAAATTTATAGGATGTAAAAAGGAATCCTTGGAAGGTGGTGTTTAATTTTATTGAAACTATAAAAATTACTAATTTAATTTACTTAACTATTAATTTTATTTAATACATTATAAAATCATAAACAGTTGGTACCTAATAAAAGTAACTCGTAAAAATGTTTAATGTCACCCCGATTAATTGCCAGTAATTCCAAGATAATAAAAAGGATTCTTTTGTCATTTTGTCAACGTTCATAATCAGACTCGATGTTATCAGCGATGCGCATACATATTTCGACTAAAATGAGTTCTATGACCAAGGGAGGATTTGTAAAATGTGCTGTCAGCATGACACTAGCGGTGCTGGGCGAGATTTTTTTTATAAGGGCATTAACAAAAGGGTATAATAATTTTGTCCTCTCGACAGTATTGCGATGAAATGTCTTATAGTGGATTCACAGCATGTGACTGACGAACTGTTCACTGTTTGGGAGCCACCACCCGCTTTGTCATATTATCCCGAATTACCATATTAAATTCATTTTCAACCCTTTGCATTAACTCAATCGGTCGGTAGTTCTTTCGGAGACGATGATAGTATAGATATTTAAAATTTTAAAATTACAAAGTTTATAGATTTGAGAGCTGACTGCGGGGTATAATAGGTCATTAATAGAAAAATAATTATGGTTTTGTTCTCTTTTAACAGTCAAATGAAATTTATCCGACGAATATATTTATGGTCTGAAAAATTTTGGTACCTATACCTATTCGAAAATTTATTCATCAAATACCTATAGATATAGGTACCTTATGTCCTTTTCTGTACTCCTAACAACGTGTAGTAGGTATGCATAAATTCATGATGATCACACATTCGACATGAAAGCGTAACTTACCAAAAAACAAACTTACAATTGCATTTATAATATAACCTATTAATTGGGATTTGTAGATTGGAAAACAAATCCAAAATACTTATAAAGTAAAATAAGTACTCTAGTGATTTAATCAAATATAAACGCAGGAGATTTAAAAAATATCACTTTATCTATTAAGGCTACGTTACTGGAAGTAAATCGCGTTCGACGACGATGCAATAATTTCCGAGGCGTTAAAACGAGACCGAGCGGTGCTGGGTGCCGGCGCGGCGCGCAACGAGAACAATTTAATTGAATGAAATTAGCCAATAAAGTGTTGCCATCGAACTTCTACAATGGCATACCGCCACCACACCGCGGTGCTCGTAAGTC
Organism: Zygaena filipendulae; assembly: GCA_907165275.2. Taxonomy (NCBI): domain Eukaryota; kingdom Metazoa; phylum Arthropoda; class Insecta; order Lepidoptera; family Zygaenidae; genus Zygaena; species Zygaena filipendulae. The sequence goes on along the minus strand of OU015653.1, from coordinate 9,966,781 downwards.
GGTTTTATTTAGTGGTGCGCCTCGTTCCAGAGAATTCACTTTAAACTGACCTCAGCACCCATACATTAGAGAGCTTAAGTATTTATTCTTCTACAATAAAACTTTGAAACTAAACGTGTCCTAACAATGTTCACTCATCGTGTATTATTTTCACTCATTCACTCATGACAATGTCCAAAAGTTTTATATCGCGCTCGTTTAAGACTAATAACATAAAAGTACCTACCTACTTCGTTGATGGAACAATTTATTATTCAATGAACGTAAGCGCTTACGTTGAAACGATTAATTACGAAGTGAGGTCCCGTTGTCTCAAATTAACAATTAAGGGCGGTTGGGCCGCGGCCGGTGCAGGCGCGCGCCGCACGACACGACGCGCGACCACGCCGCAGGGAACAAACCAAACAAGCGCTGAAGTCTCAATCAAACTACCAATTACCATGTTTCTTTTTTCTACAATCATACATATAACATACTTGAATAAACATAAATGCACGTGAAGTAACAGAAGCAAATAAAACCGGCCAAGTGCGAGTCGGACTCGCGCACGAAGGGTTTCGTACCATTATCTATAAAAACGGCAAAAAAAATCACGTCTGTTGTATGAGAGCCCCCCTTAAATATTTGTTTTTTTTTTTTTTATTTAATTATTTATTTTGAAAGTGAATACATTACTAAAAATTCTGTGACTATTTCAAGCGTCGACCTGTTGCCCTGCCTGTTAATATCGAGCAAAAACAACCAAAAAAATCACGTTCGTTGTATGGGAGCCCCCTTAAATATTCATTTTACTCCATTTTTTAGTATTTGTTGTTATAACGGCAACAGAAATACATCATCTGTGAAAATTTCAACTGTCTAACTATCACGGTTCATGAGATACAGCCCTGTGACAGACGTACAGACGGACGGACGGATGGACAGCGAAGTCTTACTAATAGGGTCCTGTTTAATCCTTAGGTACGGAACCCTATAAACAAAAAAAGAAGAAGAAGCAGTCGGTGATAAAAGAGATAAAGACGAAAGGAATGACACGTCCCACTTAATATTATAATGTCAACATTAAAAATGAAAAGCCCTGGAGTGCTTCAGCCTCATCACTTTAATTAGGGAGTAGGAGTGGACGGGCGGCCAACTGAGCCTCTGCCTGCGTGCTGAATATTAAGAGCACGTGTCGATCCTGACGGACGCGTCCCTGGCTGGCTCACTGTCGCAATCGCACCGAAATTGATAGACGTCTCAACTGCACTTCATAAGTGCATATGTTACACCAGTTTGCTCGCGCTGGGAAATATTGCCGTCGTCGGCGCCGTTATCGTCAAGTCGCTTTAAATTTTTGCCACTCCCGATTTATTTATCGGGATTTTTTATCTAATTAAATGTGTTTTTTTTTTCGGGGGAGGCACTTAGGTATATTAAGATTTTTTTAAAGCCTCCGTTAATGAAGTAGCCGCTGTATTAAGCTCACATTTGTGATAAAATGCGATTTGGCTGGATTTGGCTTCAATTTAGGCGTTGTTTTATTTGTTGTTTTTTTGCATTATCTGAGAAAATTTGTATATATTTATTAATAGGTATAATTAGGTACGTATTGTTAACGGGGAAGATATTTAAATTTCAATCAGTAGGTATAATTAAGTAAGCTTTTTATAGAGGTTTTCATTATTCATAGAGCCTAACGCAGATATAATATAGCCTAGCTCGAGGCAAAATACCTAATTCAAAACAAAAATAATTTACATATTTAATGCTACACCGTCTTGGAGAGCTAAATATCCGAATACCTAGTAGGCAGTAGGTACCAATGTAGGTACAATGACTTTGTAAGTTTCTTCTGTAATTTTTATGTTAAACTAGCTGGTGCCCGCGGTTTCACCCGCGTGAATTTTCGACCCTTGCAATGACAGTAATGACGTTAGATCTTTTCACTCTTTTAAAACGTACCCGTTCAGTAGATGCGGAGATTATCGCGAGCAGACAGACAGACAAAAAAGAATTTTAAAAACTTTTTTTTTTGGGCTTGGTTACTCTTCTTTTATCACCTCTCAATTTCAGGTAAAAATATTCAATGTACAGAATCGCAGATTCTACTCTTTTATTATAGTATAGATACATAGATAGATGTGATTTGCTTAAAAAAAATCGCTATTCGCAATACTCACACTGGAGGTATAAGTGATGTGAAGAATGTTGCTGGCCTTTGTCGGCGAGTGTAATGAGACGCTCCACCATTGGGAGACAAATTTTATCTCATAAATATCGCCGCGACGCGTCGATTTGCATCGTTAATTTACCGCTTTGGATATCGATATCGTAATTCATTCACAACTCGTAATCATTTACCGAATCGTTCTGGCGTGCAGATGTGCAATTAAAGCGATAGGTAAAGATGATTCCAATTACACACTCCTATATTTTACCCAACGTGTGTACACACCGTTTTTATTAACTGAGAAATAAAACCAATAGGTACATAGGTACATTTAAAATCACAAAAAATAAGCTCATCGTCAAGCATTAACTTTCATAACATTAAATCTGAAAATTCGATGAACTCTTACCTTTTATTGGATGGTTAATATCTAATTTTAATGATTTTGAGATGAAGTCACCAAAACTTCTATTAGCAGAATAATTTAATATCCTTAAATCGTGATAATGTTCACAATCGAAACTTTTAGTATTGCTTTTGGCTGTATCATGTATGCATTCATAACGAGTGTACAAAAAACTATATAATTTACTTGAATCCTGACACATGAACGTAAATAGCTCGATGCAGAAGTGTGCCACACACGCCGCAGTCAACCGCCAATCCATTATGCAAATACCAACAATATGCGATCAGTGCATGACTACTTCGGAATTAATTCACCGATTATTATAGGTACTCTGCGAGTGGGCCGTAACAGAGACAAGTCAAAGAGACAAGTATTTAATTCAAATCCAACATTCCAAAAACAAAATTAGGTATATTTATTTATTTATGTGTGTTTGCTTTAGCAATCAGCTTTTTTAACGTCCCCACTGCACAGGCCTAACCTATTGCTGAAGGTGTGTGGGTAAGAGTCCTTCAAACGGGCCCAGTAGAGTATTGTAGACTTCATATGCACGCTTTCGAATTGCATCTAATCATAAACAGTTCATAATTTTGCATCATAGGAAATTTTGTAATCAATAAGCCGGGAATCAAACTCCTGCTCTCTTATAATTAGCTTGTCTAGTTTATTAATATCCATAGCCTCATAGGTAGGTACTCTTCAAATATAGGAACGTATAATTAAGTTGGTGAACTTGACTATCCACCAAGACCAGATTTTTTAAGGACACACTTCGTAAGGACATTGTTGGTCGTACAAAGTTTTCTGGTACTTATAAGTAATAATAAATTATTGTACCTTTATATATAACTTCAGTTTACTTTTGAACCTGTGAGTTTATTCCAGCGACTGATTTACATCTTCACGATCGCTTGTTATTGACTAAACAAACATCGATAACAAGCTTGTAGTTTTGGGTGCACTTTTTAGAATTTGCCGAAAACAACAAAAAAAGCTTACTTATACAAAAAAGTCGGCAACTTTTTTACTGTTCACCTGTTTTTTTATCGATATCGCACGAGTTTCTACCACCCGTGTTCTAATAAACACTTATCGGAACCACATCTCAAGAAGCAAAGAATTATTGCATATTTAAACAATTTATAGCTGACACAAAACAAGGCTCGCACTGATAAAACTCTGGTTTTGCGATAAAGGCCTTTCATCGGTTTCAAAACGCCGAAAAACAGTTGTAGGTGAAGGTGACAGTAAAAATCTGTCATTGTTTTTTTAAAATAGTTTTTAAGATGTAGTTTTCTCTATATTTATTGATGGAGTTATCTGCACATTTTGAGAAATACTTTTGCATGTTGTATTTTAGGTATAATTTTCATAATCGTATATTTTTCTAATAAAGTCATTATTCGGACAGCATATATTGGACTATTTTAAATATTTAATGAGAAGTAATGAATTGTATTTTATCACTTATTGAAGTTTTAATAGCTGAAGTTGCATATAAATTGTTGTCTGAACGATTGTCTAATTAGCCAAAATTACTTTGTATTCTAATGTCATCGATAAATGAATGGAATTTCCTTATTTATTGTTGCATTGTAACGACTGAAAAAAACAATATGTTAGAATTATCAAATCAAATTTATTTTCATCATAGGTATTGCTGATAAATAAAACACAAAAATAATTTTGCAATCAAATACAAATATGTAGGTATGCCTGTGGTTAAAATTTTGTTTTTTACTATACGTTTCCCCTTCAATTTTGCAATTCTCTCGGGAACTCATTGCACTGGGATAAAAGTAGGTATCCTATTTTACTCAAAAGTCAAAATATATCTTCTAATTAGTGATAGTTTTTAGAGTTAGTTCAGTATTTCCAAAGATTATCTCCTACGTCCAAGTTTACTAACTTTACCTTTATAGTAGGTGTAGATTAGGAAAATGCATAATGATTTTCCTTTCCAACGGTGACTAAAATTTTACAAACAAAATTTGATTTTAGTGATGCTACTTCTGTAGGAGTTAGCTTCGGGACTTACAGCCGCACTCAGAGTCGTTTTAATGATTACTTAATTTTAAGTAAAGATTTTAAAAACAAACATGCCGCCCATAGAGACGTCCATTAAATTAATGTTAGTTGGCATTCAACTAAATTTAACTTAATTAGTTAAATAACAATGAATTCCTACTTAAAATTAAGTAATCAAACAAATCTGAGTGCAGTCGGTTAAGCCAGTTTCATAGTGGATTATATTTTATAGTAGTCGATCGAGTTAATAGAGTAAATTAATATTAAACGTACATTATAATATTATAATGTATGTTTAGTTGATGTGTTTGATCCTGCACGAGTTCTATCGAAAACTATCGGTAACTCGATCCTTTTTGCCAACCGTAAAACGGAGAGCACGCTTTGACGTCTTAATCCAATCAACAAAATTAGTTATTAGATTACAAACAAGATCGTTGTTTTTTGTAAATTATTGGCATATCGAATGACTATCGGGCGCGTGTCGGGACCTATTAACATTCGACAAATTATGGTAGGTCAAGAATAAATTGTTCACTTTATTGTTTCTATCAGTTTAATTTTAAGTATAGGTAGTTACCTACGTAATTTGATTTTTATTCATAGTTCGTGATTTTTAACCGTCTTCCAAAAAGGAGGAGGTTCTGCATTCAGCTGTACCTATATGTATGTTTATTATTATGTTTATTATTTATTATTATTATTTATTTATTTATTATTAAGATGAACCTACTATGTCATGCGGATTTACTTTCTATCTGTGATATTTTTTTAGAATCGTTTCATTAGTTCCAGAGACTATACCCTACGTTGAAACTCACAAACTTTACCTACCTATTGGTATAGATATTCCTGTTTCGGATAAGACGCGTGTATGTATGGTTATGCAAAAGAAAAATATTGAAATAAATTCTTGTAGAATTATAATTTATTGCAGCACTTTATTCATGTTAATATTATTTATGAATATACATTATACAGTGGCATAAAATAGCTATAATAACTAAGCAAAGGTAGCAAAATTGATGAATGATTCATTAATAATAATGACTTGAATTTTTTCTATCAGTGAAATTTTACTACTCAATTATTATTCTCTTTTTGAGTATTATAGGATACGTGTCCGGCAGCCTCACTTGAAAGCCAGTTCCCATCCCCATTCCAGGTCGGCAACGCACCTGCATTCCTTGTGTTGCAGATGTCTATGGGCGGCGGTAATCACTTACCATCAGGTGTACCACTTGCCCGTTTGCCCCCTATGACATAAAAAAAAAACGTGTAAAAATATAATAGTATGAAATTTAAAAAGCTGCGAGTATTGGAACCCGATAACCGTAACAACGGCTTTTTAAAGGGAAGGGTTGAGAACGACGAGCGATTTTCAAAGCATTATCACCTCATTAGAAATGTTATTAAGTGTCGATACCTGTGATTTGACGGCGCCATAAAGTATCTCCGTTGTTACGAAAACCTCTGGGTTATTTCACCAGCAGTTCCTTTTACAAAGGGCCATAGAGCTCAAAACGACATGTCTAACAAAATGACCAGCGGTTTAGACACACGACATGAAGCTATTATTAATATATATCTTTTTTTTGTAACTTTTTATCTACCGGAGAATCCTTTCAATCTATCCATCCTATTGTTTTTAAACCACTTTTTGATATCAATACTTTTACGATGGGTGTAACGATAAAATAGTGATTTGTTCGGAACAGATATCGGATGAATAAGATGCCTTTAGGCCATTTATGATGCGTTTATCATTCGGCGGTAACCTTTGTTTTTTAGTTATATTTAGATGTATAAAAGTGAATATTTAAACGAGACGTTCTGTATGAGACCAATTTGCTAACAAAACACATAATATTATTATATTATTATAGGTAATATACCACTTAATATTAGATACTCATCATTTTAATTTTTTTAAGACAACTTACATTTAAGCTGCAATAAAGAATATAATAGTCTTTATACCTATACCAAAATAATATTAGTGTTTACAAAAAGTGTTTACAAAAAAAAAATATAAATTAGGTAAGGCATATAACAAAAGGCAGACTGATAGCTTTATTAAGTTTGCTTGGTTTCCACGACACAAGCTTATAGCTTAGTGTGAGATCAAGTAGATCTGTGTGTTGTGAATTGGATTGGCGATCTCTTTCAAACAACCTTTAGGTAGGTGGACAGGACAAAAACAAAAAAAATATATCTACGTTTTATTACCATAAAACAAAAGTCGTAATGACACACCTCTTTACTTTCTTACTCAAAATTATGTGACTCTATATTATTTATAAATACCTAAGTATTTATTTATATTGCTATAGTTGTTTTTTAACATTACTTAATTAGCAAAACACAAAAAAATGTTACCACATTTCAACTAACCTGAGTAAAACATTTGAAATCAAACAAAAATTAATAAAATCAGTTCGCAACTAACAGAGATATCGCATAACATTAAAGCAGACGAATTGAGAAAAGCTTCTTTTGAAAGTCGTTTAAATGACTACGAATCGACGTCTTTAACAAAACATGCAATAGAAAATGAATATTTCAGGCTTTAGCCCTTCTTATCCGACAATAACGACATTTTAATGAAGCATTTGTCTCTGTTCGTTATTTTCTTATTTTCTCCTCGTGTCCGAGTCACCGACACCAATGTTCCAACAATACAAGATTTCGTGCTAAGTAGACTATAAAAATGCCATAAAAATGGAGTGCTTAACATCGAATCTGTATATTTTATTCCGTAAAGAGGTGTCAATGAGAATTCTGACCACAATTTAGGGATTACATTCTTACTTGTATTCACATATGTTCACTTTTTACATTTATAAAGAGGCGATGTCTGTGATGCTTTGTGGTATAATTTTTGGTTGTGATTTTTGTCGTCGATCATTAGGTAAGGTGAGTAATATACCTACTAAATATTTATTAGGTATACATACTTAGATATATTGATGAAAATTTTACATTACTTTCGCATTAGTTGTAACACATTATGTTTACATTACTCGTAAGTACGTATTACTTACTAGCTTTGCCCGGCGGTTTCACCCGCGTGATACGTTTTTATACAGCAACTTTTTTTCCCGACATCCGATTTAAATGAAACAAAGCCTATATGTAGCTCCAAGCTAAGCTTAATCTACCAGTAGATTCGGAGATTATCGCGAACAGCAGACAGACAGGCAGACAGAAAATAAATTTAAAAACTTTTTTTTTTGGCTTGGTTACTCTTTTTTTATCACCCCTCTCAATTTTAGGTAAAATTATTCAATGTACAGAATCGCGGATTCTACTCTTATATTATAGTAGGTAATAGATAAGTTTTTGGTCACGTATAAAGGAGTTGTAATCGAATGGTTAGATAAAGGGTAAAACCAGGATAGTTGTATAGTTGCGCCGATCGTAATTACTCGAGATTCGCGTATGAATCGCGTGCTATTTTGTTTATCTATCAAAAGACTTTACTACTATTTAGTGGACCCTGTCTTGTCTCTGTGGGTTCCCACAGACAACAAGGTGCGATCTAAGTTTTTTCGGGAAAAATGCCTTGTTTATCGGCGGGTCGTCTATCCTAAACGTAATTTATATGGACTAGGCAACTATCCTATAGGTATATGGGATAGATGTTCCACAAAGTAGAGGTTCGCAAAATCGTTAATACTGTAGAAATATCAAAGATCGTGTTTTTTACATTTCATAAATTTGTAGATAAAGAACTTGCCAATTTTACAAATAAAATATTTTGATTTTCAAAAGGTGTGGCACCTATCCGGATTTTACCCTACGGTCAAAGGCCGGTTCAAGTCATGGTTAATGGAATGAATGAAGAACTTTTTGTTTCTTTCTTTTAAGTATTTATTTTACTTGCGTGTATAGGTACCTACATATTTTTAACCGACTTCCAAAAAGGAGGAGGTTCTATGTTCGATTGTATGTATGTTTTTTTTTTTTTTTTTTTTTTTTTTTTTTATGTATGTTCACCGATTACTCGAAGACGGTTGGACCGATTTCGAAATTTTTTTTTTTGTTTGAAAGGGTATACTCCCAATTAGGTCCCATTGCAATCAAGTCGGGATCTGATGATGGGATCTTGGAGAAATCGAGGGAACTCTTCAAAAATTATAGGCACACCTATAGCGATTTGGGTATTTTTTATAGTAAATCATTCATTTGCTTTTGGAAAGCAAAATTTGAAGAAGTGAAACTGATGATGAAGACCACAGATGGTCATCGGAACTACTCAACAATAATACGTATTTCACGGGTTCCGATTGGAGCGATTTCAAAAATTGCTTTTTTGTTTGAAAGGGGATACTCCTAAATTGATTCCATTATCACCAAGTCGAGATCTGATGATGGGATCTTGGAGTAATCGAGGGAACTCTTCAAAAATTATAGGTACACCTATAGCGATTTTTGTATTTTTTTTAGTAAATCATTTATTTGCTTTCGGAAAGCAAAATTTGAAGAAGTGGAACTGATGATGAAGACCACAGATGGTCATCGGAACTACTAAATAATGGGTATTTCACAGATTCTGATTCGTTAACTTTAATATGGTTTCTAAACAATTTATGTTCGTCACAATGTATATGGTGAAGTGGAACTGATGGTGGTGTACCAGCAGAACTCCTCAAAAATTAACGTCCTTGCATCGGGAAAAGCAATATTTTGTATAAGGTTATGAGCAGTTGACATTAGGCTATTGTAACTTAGATAAATTACAAACTGACTCACTAAAAAGCAAGAAATAAACAAATTTTTAACAAAAAAATTAAAACCGACTTCCAAAAACACAAAACTAATAAAAAGCTAAAAATAAAAAGCTAAAAATAACAAAATATCGAATTAATCCAAATGACAAAAACACGCGTAATATTATTATTGGTTTGTGCTACCACTGATCGGTATGAAGTCGGTGACAAGCCAAATATGGAGGGTAGATGGGCTAAGTCGACTCCCGCCACCAGCTCTTCGTGAGAACAACCCAAGTGGGCAGACACCAGCGGGCTTGTCACCGAATTCAAACCGATCAGTGGTAGCACAAACCAATAATAATATTACGCGTGTTTTTGTCATTTGGATTAATTCGATATTTTGTTATTTTTAGCTTTTTATTTTTAGCTTTTTATTAGTTTTGTGTTTTTGGAAGTCGGTTTTAATTTTTTTGTTAAAAATTTTATTATTATTTATTATTTATTTATAATTCTGGCAGGCAGTTGAAGCCACTGATAGGTGCCTGTATCCAGTTATACATTACTATTTCTCATCTTTTAATTATTTCAAATATTTGTCCACCTATATAACCTATACTACCTTTACCTTTACCTATGCCTTTCATTTTCTATTTTAAGTTATGAGCTTTCATTTTGCACAGAAAGGAAAAGCTACAAGGACGACAACTATATAGAAATAAGTGATTCAGCGTGAGCTAGGTCCCGAGAAAAAAGCTGGTTTCCAATCATTTCCAATCACTCCTTTTGGAATGTTTTTTTTTAAACAAATTTTAAGTAAAGTACACCTTAGCGCTGAAGAGGTTGAACCTCTATGTCCACATTGGATGTAAATAAAAAAAAAATTAATAAAGTTGGGAATGATTATGGTTACTTAGATAAATAAAATTAAAAATGTTATAAAATTAAAAATGTTAGAATGTTATAAAGTTTATTGCAGGTTAAAGTGATAAATATCTTCTTATGCTTCTTAAATAGGTAATTTTTTTTGTTTAACAATTAAATAATTTCAAGGTTTTTCGGAATTTACCCTTTGTAATTACAGCAACTTTCTCACTTTCCAATCCTGCCACCTTACTCGCGTTAGGATCAAATTGAACTCGAATCGAAATGAGATCGAAAAGGAATCAAGTTTTGCTACTTTTTAAGCTTTGATATCGCGTCTCTATCGTATTTATCTGTCAAATTTCTCGATTTCATTAAACCGCTAACGAAAACAATCCCCTTTTATTGACTTGTCAATTGTCATTTTTTAACACTAACACGATTCCAAATACGATTTCAATTTGAACTCAAATCAAAATAGAAATCAGCCTCAAATCATTTTCAAGAGTTAGCCCCCAGATTTTACCTACTTAAATATATTTATTTGACAGGAAAACTCTGTATTATATATTTATACTAGCTGTCCCACGCGATTTCATCCGCGGTAATTTCGCAGTTTCCGCGGAAATTCTGGGATAAAAACTATTCTATCTCTTAAGTTGGACCAAATACAACATAGTGACCAAATTTCACCATGATCGATTCAGTAGTTTCGGAGTCCATCGCGGACAAACAACGTGACACGTGATTTATATATATTAAGATGAATATTTATGAATTAGGTATGTTGAAGGTGCATGCAGGAAACCTAAAACACGACACGAGAACCTAGAGGTGTTTGGTATATATGTGGAATTACCGCGGGTGAAACCGCGGGGCACAGCTAGTATTATAAATGTGAATCTGTGGATGTTTGGATGTTTGTTATTCAATCACGCAAAAACAGATGAACGGATTTGGATGAAAATTGTCAGGGGTACAGAGAAAATATAGGGTACCTTTTATCCCGGAATTCCCGCGGGAACTCCGAAATTACTGCGGGTGAAACCGCGCGGCACAGCTAGTGTAGTTATAAATTGTTGTTTACACTGTTAAAATATCAATCAATCAATCTGTTATATATTAGTTCGAACAAGTCGAAAGTAATCACCAATAATAATAACTAACGAAATGAAATTGATTTACGTCACTCGCACTCAATAATCGATAGTGTCTTTATAGCTTTCGAATATCGGTATTGATTATTTCTTATTTGACACATGCGATGATCGATATCTATTTGTGGGACTATAATAATTTCTTATTGGAATCCTTAAAAGGTTCGATGGAAATTAATAGAGATGTTTGTTTTAGTGGTGCCAGTGGCGCGGGCGCCCCGGGCGACTAACGTATTTCTTTAATGAGGTGTCAGATTCAGTTTTTCGTTGATGATAAAGACTATTTTACACTAGGCAAGTGTGTTTCCGAAAATTTCCGTGTATTTATATTAAGCTAACCTATTACTCACCTGTTACAAATCATAGAAATTACAAAATTATTAATTAAGCGACTAGTATACAAGTAAGGATTCTATGTAGGTAGGTACTACCTATGTATTTTGTGCTGGTTTAACGTAAAGAAACGTTTTTTTAACCTACTAATTTTTATTGGTGTTTTATTTCTGATAACACAAAAACCATCCACTTATCGCTCATTAAGTAAATTTTGAGGCCTTTTAAATTCATAACCGTTAAAGACTAGATTGACTAGACTATTCCATGATGGGGTTTACGCGGTCTAAAGTGGATAAAGTAATTGAAAAAGGATTGGACTGATTAAAATTCATCCATCAGCCGCCTTACTCTTGACGCTATCGAGTAAACACTTTAGGTATTTCAGATCAACGCTAAGTCCCGGTGTAGGTACCTACCTATATTTATTTTAAGACTTCATAATCGACATTATAAAATCATCTTAACTTCCCGCTTCTGAGTTAAGTGTTGGATCTGGGATCGATAAATAAATATTTATGTTGTGTTAATGTTATAGAGCATATTCCACTGAGATTTAATAACACCAACTTACTGACCGTCGCCTGGAGGGCTTTATAACATAGGTATATAACTACCTACATAATACACTAAAAATGATATATTCAATGCAATGGTTTTTTATTAACCATTCACGCCTAGACTCTACCATTCGTTGATTGGAATAAAGAAAAAGAAAAATTATTTAGTAATCAAAACGTTATCGTTCTCGTGTTTCAATCGATTTGGAAGTTTAGAATTAAAATAATTTATGAAAATTTATTACGTTAAATTATTTTGAAATTAATAGTATATTCTAGGTAGCGTTTTAATAAATTAGCTTTCAAATAAAATATACTTGATACTTACTCAGGGTGTTTACAAATAATAAATTGTTTTGTTGTATTGCGCATATAATTAACCTTTTACTGACGTAACGACACCTATAGCTATAGGTATAATATATTCGATGTTATGTACATTCAAGTACTTGATATTTTTCGTTATCAATATTGACGCTTGCAATTTGGCGCTTCTCATCTTTGGCGGATTGAATTTCCAAAATTTGTCCACATTCAGTAATTTTTTGGCTTTTTCGTTCTCATCTAGGGGGGAATTTCTGTAAATTTTCTCCCTCGGTCCTGTCATAATAGTGTATGGTTTCTAGCATCATTTGCCATCATTTCAGTCCACTTTTTGTTGTGAATCCGATCTCTAGCGAGTCTGTTTGTATGATTTCGCAGTCTCTCCTTGTATATAGCACAATATCTGCTTACTTCCTCCTTGACTTTTGGCATTTCCAAGTATTCATCTACCTATCTCTACATTTATAGCAAACCATGGTGAGTATGCGATTGCCCTCAATGCTTTGTTCTGAAACCATTGAGGGCAATGGATTGAAATTTGGATTTCAACCATTTCAAGGTTCGAGTTGCCAGTATTGACATAAGAGTATTTCCTGATTTTTATCACACTCTTTTATGCTGTTATTAATCGGCGGTCAGCCACATAGCTTCACGTCGTTGACGCCGCGTTTTAAAAGCGCCTCAAAAAGATAATTATAATGGGCATGTTGACTAATTTTTTATTTAGACTAATTTTTTGTAGATTAACAAAAAATATTGGACACGTATTTTTTCTTTTATTATGTTATAGGTATCTCTGTATATTTTATATTATTTGAAAAAGCAAAATCACGAGTCTATTATTTGTTTTTATTTTCTAACTGACGGACCAGTTAGAATTTTGATTTTCAAACGTAGTCAACATCCCCATTATATTCACCGCTTTCCAAAAAAGACATTTTATGTAAGTACAGATAGTTTTACTACTCTATATAGAAAGATATTGTTTATTCAAAAAATAAGATCATTCATAGGTGCAATAAATAATTATGCTAACTCACATTTTAATGTTTCTGAAACAGCCCCCACGTTACAGGCTGCGCCTAGTGTGGGGACCACAAGTAGGTAATTGCTGTGTAATTGTGTGCATGGTAATAAATAAATTTTCATTTCTATTTTCGTTTTTATTGCAAAATCTATCTATATAGTTATACATAGTCATGTAAGAATTATGGCAAATGCTACCTCTGATGGCTAAACTAGGTCTAGCCTGTATTATAGACATCAGTGTCTTCCCTTTAATAAACTACTATATTGTAAAGATTAACTACTATTATATTGTAAAGCCATTTCCAAGAATGTAACTGAATTTAAGTACTAAGCCATTGCTATATATATTAATTAACCCAAAAACAAATATAATTGATAAATATAAATTTAAATTCTATGGCTACTAGGTATGTATAAATTAAGTACAAGTAGGTATGTGAATAGGAATAGACAAGTGATGTCATTCGAGGACAATACGTAGGTAACTTGTTGTTCTTGGCATTTTCCAGTTTTCTTTTGTGATCTATAAATAGAATATACATTATTTACGGAAGGGATTTGGTAAAAGGAAATTGAAATAAAAATTAATTTAAAATATTCTATCCGTATATTTACTTTAATGTTTTATCACATTGTTTTAGTTCTAGCGTCTTAAAGTATAATTTGATATAAGTAAAAATTCTGTTTCGTCGCTTATACACAGCTGAGTATATGCAATAAAAATTAAAATGATGAGCATATAGCTCTGAGTAAAATAGATTGCACTCACGAACGAGAAAGCCTTAAAGCCTTCTCTATTAAAATTTCCATAATAGGCACTCTAAGCGTAAATTAATCTAAGAGCTCGACTCACTTTCAAAGCTATCTCGGACGCATCAACTGCGATCCGCTAAAACTCCTGGCTGCTGTGAAAAAAGAAACTTTAATAATTCCAATTAACCCTAATAATAGGCCGCGGGCGCAGTGGAGTAGCAGTGCGATTAAAAAGACAAATTCCTCAACCACCACACTACAATAGCAGGTTGCGAGCATTCCCGTATGTACGAGACCCTGCTCTCAATAGACTAACGACCGGTAGCGGCCACCGTGGCCATACTGAGCGAAAGATATGATTAACACAAAGGCGATACATAATAAGCGATATTGGGACCAGTTCGGGAGCTATGGACATAATATGTGACCGCAGCAGGTTTCTGATCGCTACCGACTGGCTGTACCAACGCTCGCGTTTACATTGCAGTTGGTGTTGCCAACCTTATATCTTATACAAAACAAGCTAAAAAATTAGCTGTAGTGGAGAAAATTGACAATAAATAATTTTTTTGTTTAATATCACAGATTCTTTTAAAGTTTATTCGATATTTTTTTTATTTTTATAATAGGATTTAAGTGGTTTTTGGTTTATTAAAATCTAATTCACTATGTGGTGCTCAATAATCCTTATACATAAAATAAATATAAATGCAATCCTACTAACATCCATTGTATGAACTTAAAACTGGGACGATATAAAAACTTGCACATCAGTGTTACCAGATCGAAATTTTATACTACTACCTACTGTAAAATATAAAAAGTTAAAACTACCTACTGAACTGGAGACAACTGAAACTACCGCATACGTATTTGGAATACATACCGTGTGAGTTATATACCTACATAGTAAGAGAAAACATCATGCATTCTAAATAAAAATAACAAAATCTCTTTAAGTTTATGACACGAACCTCTTTTTACATGATCTTCATATTATTGCCCTTTATATATCCTCGGCCATTATTCACTATTAGCCAAAAATACCGTGCTTATACGGTAAGTATTACCGTATACCTGGTAACACTGCTGCAAATCTAGGACTGGCTTCCATGGCCATGTAATAAATAAAAAATAAAAAAACTACACTAGGGTTGGAAATATTGGTATTGGTCTTCTTACATACCTATGTACATAGAATCAGTGGGCCGGGAAACGTAAATGAGCGTCTTGTTTACTATGCACGTACCGACATAATGGTATGTTATGGCGGGCTTAATTAATGACTGTGGCAACTTGTAAGCAGGTTGGCACGTGATTGTCTTTTTCAGTAGATATTGATGCGAAATTGTACATATAATATTAACAAATAGCTCTAGAAAAGTAGAAGGAGGAGGAAATTATGTAGAACTGAAGTAAACTCAGACTACCTCAGACTACTCAGACTACTAAAGAAAATATAAAATTATGAACTTTAATCTCTTGAGTTCAGAAAATTTATCTTCATCATCATCGCTACATAATGATAAAAAAATCTAAATATACCTTGCAAGGCCTATTGAAGTGCGTTGGTATGATTTACTTACTAATTTTAGGTATTTAAAAAACTGTTACCTACCGAATTCTCTTAGAACTATGTTTTTTTAGCAAAAAGGTATCATTATATTCTGCAAAATTTATATATTGTTAATGTTAACACTCAAGAAAACTATATAACTATAATTCATCGAGGGATGAAGTATAAATTGGAATATGGGATTACCAGATTTATTGTTTATTCTAATTAGTTAATAAGTAAAAAATACACAAAAATAAAAGTATAACCAAACAGAGTCGCATTGCACATACCTAATGACGAGTATCCGCCAATTAAACTGCGTCCGAGCAGTACCTACCTACCTACGTGGCACATGACAAAAACTCGTCCGAGAACCTTTCAGAGGCGCTACCGAACTTAATTGGATGTTGGTTATTGACTGATGGTTAGTGGCAAGTGCTCCTGCAAATAATGAAAGGTCACTCGCGGCCGGATTCCACATAGCTAGCTTCACTTCACCACTAACGCACGACCCAATCTATTTCTGTGGACGTCATTGTGATAGTAAAAACTGTCATGAAATTGCACAATAACTGTGGGTAAAAAGCCACCGCAACCAAATATGGTTTTTGAAATTTTAATTCTGCAGTTTGTTAGCGAATCGAAGGGCGACTCCGATCGACGGTTTCTTTTAACGTGGTTACCTACCCGTACCATACCTATGCGATATTAAGCAATTTTTATAATCATAGACAATGTGTGTGTGTGTGTGTGTGTGTGTGTGGTATGATATTTTTGTTTGTCACAGAATTCTATTCACTGTAGTTACCTAATATCCCTGACTACTATTGTGGGGTGCGCTCCGAGTGTTGCTTAGGTATGTAAATAAGTAAGATCTTGTCTAAGTTGTCTAGTTACCAAGTGGTGTTCATGACGAATGGCGGTGTTTGAGTGAACCTACAAAGGTTTTTAACCTTTAAACCTTTAAAAAATCTTGAATGGAAAAAAAATGTATATTTACTTAAATAAATAAATAAATGTGACATTTCACGATGGTAAAATTACACATCTACATAAATGTAGTTAGTTAGGTACAAAAATAACTAAAATGTATTTAAAAAAAATAAAGACTAAGAGAAAAGGATCCATTGCAACATTGTTTCAAAATGCGAAGCGCCGTAATGTTAATTTCAGGTGATTAAGTATAACTATTGTAATTTACATTTTTCAAAATTGGAAAGGCGACAGTGTAAAACGGTTAACGAATGACTGACACGTTATGTTCAGCTCGGAGGCGCACGCTCACGCCGCCGCGTCGGTGTCGCGTGGCAACCCATTCAGCAACTGGTTCTCTGTCATTTAAGTATATCTACTGACCGTATGAAATGTTAAACATATCGATTGGTTGTGTTTATTTTGCCATCTGCTTGAACCACAGAGCAAATAAATTATCTAGAGAGGACATGTAAGCGGGGCAGGCGGGCCACTGTTGCAAAGGCAGTTAGAGCAAATGCTCTAACTTACCCAAAACTTCTTTAGCTGCCATCCCAAGTATATTTACCACAATATTCCTGAAACTCTACTGAAAACAGTGACTAAGTGAAAGCATAACCATTTATTATTATTTTTTCTTTAGCGTTTAATACATTTCTTTACTAATGAATGTATTAGTGCATGATGAATAATTTCGTGTGCGGAAATAACCCGGCGACACTGGTTTTCATCTGTTTCATACTAAACTAAGTTGAAGTCCACTCTATCTAATATTTCCTGTTCTGTGGCATGACCATCCAATTCTTCTTTTATTGAGAAACTTACCTCCGGCGCCTGCTACACTCGTGCGCTGTTTTGAAGTGAGATGGCGCTACAATCACTTTCATAGTAAATCAAGTAGATTTTTAAGATGTTCTAGATTTTTTATTTTCAAATTGGCATATCTTAACTTTTAATTATTAATTTAATAGAACAAAAGCAAAGCGATCGATGGTAACTATAATCTATTCAGAAGTGTTTACGTGATGCGTGATGTACAATAAATATACAAAAACAACAAACATTTCAATATCACTAGCAAAATTAATTGTTTTCAATTTTGCGAGTGATTTTGAAATCTACTTTATTATTGCTCTCACCACATATGTAGAGGTCTTTCAATAAGTCCCAAAGGTAGTAGCTAAAACCACTGTAACTTGTACAATAATAATATTACAACACGATATATCCTACTTCTATGGGGAGGTATACTTAATAGTCGCACTTTTACGAATTTGAAGGTATTAGAACTTCGACAAAAACATGAACTGGCAAAAAATATCGCAATTTTACTAAAAATGTTAATACAATAGTTTCCATTCGCTCGATTTACTCATTCTTTAGTTATATGACGGTCGCACTCGTCTCAGAGTCGTTTCGACAACGGATTTTTTGGCAGTTCTCACTTATCTTTTACAGAAAGTATTCTTTTACGTTAATATGTAGGAGGTCCCGAGGCAATCTCAAAGTTTAAACAGGCGAAACCGCAGAAGACTAGCTAGTGACAAAAAGCCTGTTCTCAACTCAGCTATTTAATATAAAATTAAGAGCTAACCAAATGCTCTAACTTTTCATTCGCCCACAGCTGATCTGCGTATGTATTTCTATTTTAATCACGAATATTTATAGACGCGCTTTAATTTTGTCCAGCGTTTTAATGACTATTACATATGCTATTTTTATGCGTCGCGGCATTTATCTGCTAATTGAGTCCTAAGGCTTGCTATTTATCTTTCTTGACGTACTAGCATGGGTGCGATGGTACCTACATGGTTGAATCCTTACTAATATTATAAATGCGAAAGTGAGTTTGTTTGTAACTCTTTCACGGCTAAGCGAGTCAACCGATCACCACCAAATTTTGCATACACGTTGTCAGGAGTACAGAAAAGGACATACGCTACTTTTTATCCCGGAATTCCCACGGGATCTTCGAAATTAACGCGAAAGAAACTACATCAAATTTTGCGTACTACCTACACATTTTCAAGGGTAGGACAAAAAAAATAGGGTAGTTAGTACTTTTATCTCGGAATACCCGCGGGATCTCTGAAACTAACTCGAGTGAAACCGCGGAGATCAGCTAGTAGTGTATAATGTGAATAATTTTACAGCTACATACGGTAAAAAAATGTTACTATCTTTACATATCTTTCTTTATCATTTAATTAGCTGGTCCCCGCGGTTTGAGATGGAATGCGCAGGAATTCCGGGATGTAAAGTGCCCTATGTCCTTTTCTGTACCTCTTACAACGTGTATGCAAAATTTAATGAGATTTCAGCGGCGTTAATTTCGGAGTTTCCCCGGGAAAACCGGGATAAAAAGTACCCTATGTCCTTCTATGTACCCCTGACAATGTGTATGCAAAATTTCATGATGATCGATTGAGCCGTTAAGGCGTGAAAGCATAACAGACAGAAAGACATATAGAATTAGTTTCGCATTTATAATATTAGTAGGGATTAGTAGCGATATAATTACCTATTGAATTACGAATCTTGATGTGAAATCTAATGAATGAATAAATGAATGAAAAACACTTTATTGAGCACCACAATCATTACAAAGACTAAAAACTTATAAAACAGAAAGTACTTATTAAGTGGCTCTAAAGGGCGGCCTTATCACTATAAAGCGATCTCTTCCAGGCTACCAGATTATTCCTTACGAGGCATTCATTTTATATCCTGTTACTTAATATTATAAATGTTAAAGTTTCTGTACAGATTTGCACGCGGAGAGAATACACCTCTTATATGTTAATGCAAAACATATAATTCGATAAATACCTATAGTCGATAGTATAGCCGTATAGTCGTTTAGTCGATATAAATAAATATATACTGTTGTGTGATTCTGTGCAATGATCACTGTAAAATTAGTATAATAAATAGAGTTACAACATAGTAAATATAACACAGTGTATATGCTAGCGGTGAGTTTTGGACTGGTAATACGTTGGTGATAAGTGTTAGAAATATGTTAGTGATAAGTGTTAATAGTATGTTAGTAATAACACAGTAGTAAATAAACTAGATATATAAGATGCTTAGTTAATGTAGGACACTTGGCAACCCACCGAGAAAGTATAAAAGATTAGATGGACGAAAGAAGAAAATCAGTATGTTGAATGGAAGTACGAGATCTAGCAAATGCGAGAACTGGTATGAAAGAGAAACGTAGATATAGGCTTTGATCATGTCAAAGGGCTAGGCACATCTTAAATAAAATAAAAAATAAAAAAAAAACATTTAATTCGATCGGCGGATCGGCAAGGTACAGTTACCTACTCTCTAATATATCTTCATATGATCAACTGATTAGTTTTTATTCTTTTGAACTAACTGCAACAAGCAGTGATGACTTGTTCATCAAGTGTTTTGGGCGAGTAGGATAAAAAAAAGAATCCTGTGTGTCCAGTGAAGCTGTCCATTAAAGTATTTGTTGACAAGCAATTAAGAGTGGCCTGGGTATGTTGACGATGACGATCCAACATCGGATCGGCATCAGACTTATCAGATACATGAATCTCATAGCTATTTCGTTGGTTATCATAAAGTTGCAGTATAAGTAGCATTTATCTGTGTACTTATCAATATTGCCAATTAAGGAATAGCTGGCTTGCAAGGTTTTGAAACAATTGGTAGTACTTCGTTCTTTGATTGAATGACCAGTGACTACGTTTGATTGGATTCCAAGACACAAGCTTATTGCGTAGTGTACTGTGTAGGATCAACCGGATCAGTGTGTTGTGAGTTGATATTATTATTATTATTATCCATTATTTAATTTTTTCTCAGCTTAGGCTGGTAACTTGTAGAGTTAGTACGGGCACTGCCAAGTAGCTGATCTATTTAATTAGTGAGTATGTTATGCAGGGTAAAAAGGTTCGTCCTGTAGAAAGCGTCTAACAATCCAGCTAGTATTAGGAATAGCTGCTTTTTGCTTTGTTATATATGTGTTTTCCGGTAGATCTAATTGTTTTAAGCTGTAGTGTAGGTGTTTTGGTATAACACATGAACTAGAAAGCACCAGCGGCATAATAAATCCCTTTATTATTATTATTAATGTTCGTCGACTATCAATTAGAAAGGAATGATTTAAGATGAATAAAAAATAGCTTTTGACATTTGCTCTGCAATTTTAGGTAAAAGCTATAAGTATTAGTACTTCTTAGATTATTTAATACAGACCTAACTTATGGTTTTTTTAGTAACTTACCTTACTAGGTATATCATAAATTTAACTATATTACTGTTATTAATTTTTTATGACACGAATAACGAGTTGTACCTAAATATTGTATTTTTAAACGTACCAAAACGGCTCATTGGTGTTGTTGTAAATGGAGAGAAATTCATTCATTTCGTAAACCTATCATTGAGAGAAAACGAGTTCAGTTTGGGTGGTAATATTCATCCGGAGAACGCACAGTTTCTGCCAACCTCCATGTAGGTACCTACATAGTTACATACTATGGTATGGTTTGCCAAAAATCGACAAATTTTTGAAAACACGGTCAGTTTTGGTGGTTTTCGTAACTAACATTTGCTGACAAAAATGCTGCAGAAATGTTTTAGAAAATTGTATTTACTTAATTACTTACGTACATAACATTAGAGTTTTGTCCATTGATTTATTCTTGAATAAAAAATTTAACGAGTTATGTTATGTTTTAGTTGGCAAAAATTCAGTTACATCGTACACGTTGAAAATCAAGAAAACGTCAATAACCATGGATATTTGAATAATATATTTTGGCAGAGCCAGAACTATTTTTGATAATAAATCAAATTCAAATTGTCTAACTCCATTAAAACCGCAGCTCCCTTGGCACGAGTTAACAAGATAAATGCCAAATGCATGTTTAATTATTGTTCTGATGTGCAATAACGCGCCATATTTTTATTTACTGTAAACTGTAGGTACAGGTAATGAAAACGTGAAGTGCATTTCAAAATCCGTTCCTTCTGTTCACAACATTTAATTTTCCCGCAATAAAACATCTTATTACCCGCAGTGCACTTAACCAAAATCAATTATTACCAATCCTCAGTTGAATGGTTGGTTTGTTATTTACTTACTCTTATGTGTCTATGTATACATAAAATATGCCCGTAAAACGTGCTACTAGAAGAAACAAATAATAATAATAATAATAGTATAAACATATTATAATATTATTTACATATTATATTAATTAAACTACTTATACGTTAAATCGAAAAGGGCGCAACGTGTACCGAGACAAGAATAAATAAATCAAAGAAAATAAAAAAATACAACTGTAGATATGATATTTTCCTATTATTGCAAATTAAAAACAATTATATCCCAGGTAGTTCCATTAACAAGTTATTAAAGTCATTATGCCGAGAAGTCAGAGGCAATCTTATCAAAATATTGGTCTGCGACTAAAGATTTAATATCTTGACCGTATCGTCGTCTCTAGCCCGTCCCATAATAATAATTTCAGTCATTAACAACTTCACATCAATGGATTGCAAACTGCAGTCTTATGCACAGAACAGAAAATAACAGATAGAAGGGACATCAACTTAGTTTAGTATGAAAACAGATGAAAACCAGAGTCGCCGGGCGATGTTTGCACACAAAACTATTCATAACGCACTAAAACGTGCATTATATTTCGCGCCTCGTCCTCGAGATTAGTAACTGAAGATATATAATACACATGTAGTAACGCTAGGTGTCACCACTCTGCACTTTGTTCGGAGGTATTTAGGTTTTTTTTTTTTTTTTACTTGTGGGTATGTCTAGATCCTTTGGCTCTGCCACCCATCTTTGCAACCGTTCATACGCAATCAAGTGCTCGACCACTCCAGTCACTTTTAACTAAATTAAAGTTTTTGTTCATACTCTCGCAAAAATAATGCCAAAACGTAAACGTGTAATCAATTATGAAGAAGATTTAAATAAATTAGTGAAAAACAATTCAAATTTTAGAACGGAAAATTCACAACCAAAGTGAAAGTGTTTTGCCACACAGTGCTTCCATGGACTTCGAACAACAGAATACATACCTGTATTTAATTATAGGCACCTAGACCTACCTATTTGCACTCAGAATAGCCTTTGGGGCTATATCAACGCAAAAATTTGACGGTTTGCGTTCAATTCATTGGGAATTGATACCTACCTAACCGAAACAATATGCCTTCAATCAATGATTGTCACGTAACAAAGATACATTTATACTTTAATACAATACATTGTATTTGTAATTGCATCTAGATTAGTCATTGGGGCTAATTTGACGCAAAGTTTGACGGTTGGCGTACAATCCATTGGGGATTGGTACCTAACTAATTGATAAAGATAACAGTCGTTATCCTGGTGCTAAATGAATTATAAATTTAAATCATTACGCGAAATGCTATTAAAATAATATTTACGATACATTAAATTATTATTTAATTAATGATTTAAAAGCGATTTTAAAAGGTTTGAACATAATACCACTTATTAATACTATTTAATTATTCACTTTACAAATGTACCCGCATAATTTAAACCAAATACATAATTTGGTACTACCATGAATCATGATTATCTCGTATTGTTTTAAAGCATTTGTGGAGTTCCTCGCAATCTATAAACGTGACAACAAAACATTGCTACATGTCCTCAGCATCGCCTATTCTGTGGCTAGATGGTTGGTTCCCAGAATACCTAATTTAAAATTTCAATTAATCCAATTAATCTCGACAAGAAACAGCTTCATCCCTTGAGGATCTGAGCAATCCTATCGAGGATCAGAAAAATCTTGTCGAAGATCAGCATACCTACTATGTTTATGATCAGTTATGTTGAGGAGCCTATTGAGGCTCAACAAGATGCCCAGTATCTGACCAGCTTGCAGGCTATCAGTTCCAACACCAGTGCCACACCAACAGCGAGCACATCGACAGCTGATCCCATAGCTATCAATGAAATATCAGGCAAAGCGAATTTAGATGAATATATTTTACAAATTTTAGGCGACGTTCCTTCATCGGCCATAAAATATGGCAAAGATATATTATTATGTATAGAAATCGCTAGCTGCTTTGTACACACAGCCGCTGAGGGTAGGTGTAACAAAAGAAAGTAAAGATCTTATAACTAAATATCCGATACCGGGTAACCGCCTAAAAATAGGCGCTCCACAGCCTAATCCTAAGATTAAGGCCGCTGTATCTGAAATTTTCACTAAATTTGATAAGGGCATTGAGTCCAAACAAAAAAAAAAAAAAAATGGCAAGCGCGATATCTTGCCTTGGCGAAATATTTACAGTTAAATGCAAAAAAAAAAAAAAATTAAATAAATAAATAACGACTATTTACAAAAGTTGATGGATCTCAGTCGTATTTTATGTGATTTACAATACGCAGATAGCGTAACAAGGCGAAATTTCAAACTCTTTACTCTAAAGAATGACCTGAAAGACTAGTTAGTTGATACCAAGGTAGATACATTTTTATTCGGCGAAAACTTGACGGCAACACCAAAAACGGCCAAGGCTGTTATGTTATTAAATCGGGTGTTGAAATAAAAGCGGCTACTCCAAAGCAGCAGACTCCAACACAATACAGGAGGCTTAAATCCACGGAGACGCGGCCTTTGAACCGCAGAGGCCTCGCGGTGCACAGGTCGCCGCCGTGCCCGCCGCCGCCAGCTCCGACTTCGAGGGGCCGCATGCCTGCTACCCGCGCGCCAGCCCCGTCTCACCCTGCCCCGACGCGACCGTGCGCTACTACAGCCCCAGCAGCGTCGCTACTAAATACAGTTAAGTGACCGGCCGTCTATCACTGTTTAGTACACAATAGGCGCTCATCACGAGTGACCGTACTATTCTGTCATGAATCGGTTGCTATTAAGTTAACTTGCTGAGCCCTGTTGTCCAAAATTCTGCCATCTACTCCAAATATTTTAAAGAGGAGAGGTTACATTATGTAAATGCTATAAATAATTTACTTGAGATAAATGCGGTATCTAAGTGTAGGTAATCTTTGTGAAGATCAATTATGGTATAGTACTTTTCTAGTATGGAAACCGAACGGTAAAATCAAAAATACGCTTCATTCTCAACCATAGAAAATTTATTTATAGAAACGGATCACTTTAAGCTTGATGATTTACATACAGCTGTAAATTTTTTAACTACAAATTGCCATATGGCTACCCTTTACTTAAAGTTACTTAAAGGGCTCTCACTTATTTAAAAAATAATAATAATGTAAAAAATAAATAAATTAATTAATTATTAAAAAAAAAAAAAAAAAAACAAAGATTCAAGAGAGTATCTTCGTTTTGTATTTGAAGGACAAAATAATGTATCAGTTCAATGTTTTATCGTTCGGTCTCAATACGGCGCCATATATTCTTATGCAAAATAGTAAAACCGGTTGTCTAA
The DNA here is from genome assembly GCA_907165275.2 of Zygaena filipendulae. NCBI lineage: Eukaryota > Metazoa > Arthropoda > Insecta > Lepidoptera > Zygaenidae > Zygaena > Zygaena filipendulae. Next base: position 9,941,473 of record OU015653.1, on the reverse strand, counting down.
CTATAACGCTCCGCAGGTCTCCTTTCCATGTTGTATCTTGAGAACAATTGGCTCCTTTTTGACTAAAATTACCAACACCGCTTAATAAATATAAATTAACTAAAAAGTTGTTGATGTCACTAGGTTTCATTATTAATGAAGAGAAAAGCGTTTTTAGACCTTCGATATCATGTAAATTCCTCAGCATGATAATAGACACATCATTCCAGATTAAACTTGGATACCTCCTGAAAAAGGAATCAGAACTAGAATTATTTTTACACTTTAAGTGTTGCAAGATTAGGCAACTAGCACAACTTAAAATGTCGCTACAGCATGCCCAGTCATAGAGTACGGATGACCCTACACGAAGGAATTGGAACGCTGCAAGTTCCTTAACCTACACTGTAGGTCCTACAAGGTCATGATAACATCAATCCAGTCGTACGATGAGCGTGCCCGGGTCTGTCCTCCCTAATATCTATTGGTGGTTAAAAATAACGATAGTTCTCATCGCCATATCCGCACCTATAATCAACAAATTTAAATATGTTATATGCTGACGCCTCAACTACGGGGCCGGGGGGACAGCCTACGGAAGCAATACGGCAAGCTCTGAAAATATTTGCACTTAATTTGTATAACTGCAATATCCGGCTAGACAATTATACTGCGATAGGATAAATCAACAGAATGGGTGGTATTCAATACAATTCAACACTTCACCCAAGTTACCAGACACTCGGCAAAAGTATTAGTTTTCGCATCCTACATTAGATCCCGCGGCAATACCGTAGCTGACTTCGAATCGCGAAGATCTCACTGACACGTAGAGTGGGAGTTAGCAAATTGAGTGTTTGACTCATTAGTGCAAAAATCTGGTTACCCAGAGATTGATTTATTAGCAAGCCACATAAATAACAAGTGTCCAAAGTACATTACATGGCACAAGGATCCTGATGTTCTCCCACGCTTCCCCTTTTTTTAGTAGCTTTGAAAGCCCTCCGTTAAATTATTTCTGATAAAGCTAGTTAGCATGATACCCTTTTGGTCAGCCCACTGCCCAACTATGGTACCCAGTCTTTTAAAGTCTTCTTGTAAGCGAACCCATAATTTTTCAGCCTTATAGCAACACCTTAATTTCTCATTCCAGTTTCGGTCGAATACAAAACTCAATTACCCTGGTCGCAGGCCTATTATGCGGGACGCGTTATCGAGAAGAAGCTTTTCACCGTCTTCTTTGGACATTATGATAGCATCTTTGTCACTGAATACTATAAAACAGTATGATGGGTGTCTAAAAAAGTGGTGGCACTCTTGCCAAACCCACTCAACCAACGCATACGAAGCAGCTGTTCCTACAGTAGTATATTTTCTGACTCACCTGTATAATAAGATATGTCAGTATGGGACACTGAATTCGTGTAGGTCAGTTCTCTCCTTAGTAGTTTGAACCGAAAGGATACCTATCTAATGACGATAGGCTTCAGAGTTCCTCTAAAGGCGTTTTTCATTGGCGTCTCCCAAATCTTAAATATAACGCAACTTTGGATACCAATATCGTCTTGAACCATCTGAGCAACTGGTATCCTAACAATGAGTTAACCCTAGAAAAACATTCTTATAAAAAAGTTACATTAATTTAAGATAAAAAATATTAATATTTCTCCGAAACGTATAACAATTGAAATGCCAGATATTTTAAAACCTCTAGGCTTGGTCGTGCAGCCTATTGTGTGCTTACCTTTCTTTACTGAAAACCTTTCCACATGTCCAGCGGGGGAGCTCACGTCCTACTTAGATAAAACTAAGTCTTTAAAAATACCGTCTTTTCATTGATACAAAGAAACCATATTCGCCAGTAGGCTCTTAATCGCTGAGCAGATGGATGAAGCGCACACTGAACGAGTGCGAGATTGACGCGGCGGTGTTCGGCGCGCACAGCACGCGGCACGCCGCACGCCGCCGCGTCGCGCGCGCACTCAGGCGGCGTCACTAGGTATAGACGCCATCCGCAACACTGCAGGGTGGAGCGGATAGCCTAACACCTTCGTTAAATTTTATCAGAGGCCTATCATTAGTAGCGAAGACCAGGTATCCTTAACGCTTTCAATATTAAATCAATAGTTTCTGTGTCGTCAACTGTTAGGTAAACGATAATGTTACACATTTTAGAATAACTGATTAACTATTACAATAATCAGGTATACGATAAAGTAAATTTTTTATTCTTATATAAAATATAATATGATCCTAAATTAATATGGTACCACATATGGAAATGATTCACAAGTAAAACTAGTAGGTACTTGTTTTACAAGTAGGTATAGGTACTTGTGTTGGGGAAGGAGAAAATTGTAACAATTATCATAATCACTAATTTTATTCTCAGTTTTCACATAAAACAATGAAATTTACTTAAAAATAAAATCATGTAACTTAAACTATTCAGGATCTACAGACAACTGTCGCGTTATTCGCTTAGATTCCTATTCCTACCGATTCTTGTAACCTTAAAAACTTGACTATTTACGTTAAGCACTATAATGCTTAAATTAATTCAGCAATTTCATCTCATTCGTGTCATTCAAAACATCTAAATTTTTTACCACAGTAATTAAAAAATAAATTATTATTTAACTGTTTCAGTGATATTAATGGTGGCTACCCTGTCATGTCATTGATTGATGATATTTTAAACATTTATTACTCTCAAAGTCTACATGTGTATTATATATCTTCAGTTACTAATCTCGAGGACGAGGCGCGAAATATAATTAAGGATTAAACGAACTTACCTGTAAGTGAAGTTCTATCCTAATTATATGAAGCGCCTCGTCCGAAGAGATTAGTAACATAGCTCCCTCCCACCCAATGCTTCGCCAATCCCATTACCTTTCTATAATTAAATATACATCAATCAATAAAATTCTCTCAACTTAATGAACGGTTGCAAAGATGGGTGGCAGAGCCAAAGGATCTAGACATACCCACAACTAAAAAAAAAAAAAAAAAAAAAAAAAAACCTAAATACCTCCGAACAAAGTGCAGAGTGGTGACACCTAGCGTTACTACATGTGTATTATATATCTTCAGTTACTAATCTCTTCGGACGAGGCGCTTCATATAATTAGGATAGAACTTCACTTACAGGTAAGTTCGTTTAATCCTTAATTAACGTACAGAAATGTATTAAACGCTTTATGGTTATGTTATTACTCAAGTCACTGTTTTCAAAATTCAGAGTTTTGGGAATATTGTGATAATATACTAGGGATTACAGGAATAAAAGTTTTGGGCACGTTAGAGCATTTGCATAACTTCCTTTGCAACGGTAGCGCGCGTGCCCCACCTAGGACCTATCCTCTCTAGTTAATTTCTTGCTCTGTGGTCTTATGCGCAAAGCGCCTTTATATGCAGAGAATTAGAAATTATATTGCTAATAAAACGCGTATGTAAAAATATTTTTATCATTCTATGAATAAAAATCTATACCTACTTACCGCACCTGTAGGTAACTATTATGAAAATAATAACTATAACCAACTTTATGTACCCACTATTATTATTGGTATATTTATTACGTAATTAAACACATTAAATAAACTGCGTGTGTTTACTTCCGACGTGTGCATAGTTTTTAACTTGATTTTGAATTTGGAACGCATGACTTCACATTATTGAATTTTTGTTAGTTATATAAGGTGTGGTAAAATTTGCTGCAAATACTTATAAAGTTGAAAGTATACACCGTTATAACCACACTACACACGACCACTTTGCGAGGCCGCGCTGCCATCGCGCATCACGCTGTACTTAATTAATTAATTTGCTTATTTAGCGCCGACTCAAAATTACTTAGGCATACTTACATTAGTTTAAAAACTTAGTTATTAAGATTAATTTGAAAAGGTTTATTATTTTTGCTGATCAGTTTTTTCGGTGGTTTAATTTTTTTGTTAAAAAGTTTTTATTTAAACCATCAGATTAGAAGACTGACGGCCGCACTCAGGGTCGACTTTAATGATTACTTAGTTAAGTATCGATTTTTAAAACAAAACTGCCGCAATCAGAGACGTTGAGTAAATTAATGTCAATTGGCATTTAATGAGAAGTAACTTAATTAGTTAAATGCCAATTAACATTATTTTATTAAACTTGTCTGATTGCGGCAGTTTTGTTTTAAAAATCTATACTTAACTAAGTAATCATTAAAGTCGACTCTGAGTGCGGCGGTAAGACTACCAAAACCAAGAGATAGAAGACTATTGCTACAAATTATCGTCAGATTGTTGGTCAGGACGACTAGGACATCAAACTGAACCGTCGGCATAAAAATCTGACGTGCTTTTAAAATAAGTAGCGAGTAAATCCCCATTTAGCGTCGTCGGCTCCCCTATCATGATGCATCACTCGCTGTGTGCGTATTGCGTACCTTGTATACAACTTGCCGAGCTACGTATATTGTTTTCCTTGTGAATGTAGTTGTAATAATTTATTATTCTCATATTTTGAAAAACTAATAAACTTATAAGTAATGTTATTTTTTCGCTTATCATGTTTGTTATAACGTATATTTTCAGGCCTGTAAATATTTGCCGCAAATTTTGCCACATCTTATATATGTAGGTGTGCGCGCCATTTAAGTAGCAATTACTTGTTAAAATCACGCAGCTTTCGACCAATTTTGATTTGCGGTGATTTATTGTGCCATGGGTAACTAAAAGCTGTATTAAAGTTGAGATAATTATTGGTACAGCTTTTAAAATTAATGGATACCTACCTACTTGAATTAAAACTGTTTCGCGGAGTCGTAATGAAGATAACGCCGGGGTGGACGCGGGTCGATAACGCACTGACGGCGTTTCTGACTCGGAGATAAGCCTTTAATTACTAAGATAAAGCCTCCACTTACGTACAATCGCTAGGCTTTAAAATGTACTGCAATTAGCTTGATGCCCGTAGTGGCGTGTCAATCTCCGAACCAATTCACTTCATTTATTTCATAAGTTACTTTCATTATAGAATTAACACCTTACTAATGTACTTCCGATCATATTTTGATAAGTAGGTACTTACTTATCATGAAACGTTTTAGTGTATAGAAGTAATTTTGAAATCTCTACTTAGAATATCGCGAAAGAACAAATCCATTCTTCAGGAGCTCGGTAAAGCAGCGTCTATCCTCCATCGTCCAAGCTCGAATCATGATGTTCTTTGGTCACGTGTCTCGGCGAGGTAATGCCTCTATAGAGCGCCTCGTGGTTGAAGGCAAAATTAAAGGCACAAGAGCACTTGGCAGATCACCGTTACGCTAGACTGACCAAATAAAGGCTGCACTTGACAGTTCCCTACACCAGTGCACTAGACGGGCGGCAGTCAGGGAGGAATGGCGGCGGATTGTTAGACGTGCCACCAGTAATAAAACCCAACGTGATAACCACGACCACTCCGCCAACAGTGATAACGACTAGGAACGTCAAAAAGAGCCACATTATGGACCAAATTTGAATAAAGGATTTGACTTTGACTTTGAAGACTTACCGCCGCACTCAGAGTCGCCTTTAATGATTACTTAGTTAAGTATAGATTTTTAAAACAAAACTGCCGTAATCAGTGACGTTCAGTAAATTAATGTTGATTGGCGTTTAATGAGATGTAACTTAATTAGTTAAATGCCAATTAACATCAGTTTATTAAATTTGTCTGATTGCGGCAGTTTTGTTTTAAAAATCTATACTTAACTAAGTAATCATTAAAGTCGACTCTGAGTGCGGCGGTTAGAATATGTAATGCGAAAGTAACTCTGTCTGTCTGTTACGCTTTCACGCCATAACGGCTCAACGGATCATCATGAAATTTTGCATACACGTTGTCAGGGGTACAGAAAAGAGCAAAGAGTAGGTTGTATCCCGGAACTTGTATCCCGGAATTCCTGCGAGATCTCCGAAATTTCTGCAGATGAAACCACCTATGTTTTTGTGTGTGTGACAATGAAAATATCTTCATATTTAATTAATATTAAGGATATCTTCTTATGTACCTACCTATGCTTTCCTACTAGTAAATAATGATTAATATGCTTGTTTGGAAATTCACACAGTGCCAACTGGTTCAAAATACTAAGGAGATTTTATACAGTGGGCTGTTATATTATTATTTAAAACTTATATCCTTTATCATAATTTTTCAGGTTTGTAAACTCTAATAGACCTACGGTGCAGCTGTCATCAGTTATCTAACAAGTTTACTAAAAAAATATGTAGACTGATACGGATAATTAACTTTGCTTCTTTGAAAAATAAGATTTTATTTACTGTCTTTGCTTGGATTCAAGAGGGAGAATATTGAAAGTTGCGGGGAACGGTATGCTGTTTTAAAGCCGGTCGGAAAACTATAAAAGAACTGAATAAGTATAAATATTAAGTTGAATAGGTTTTGAGGATTTAAAAATGTCGAGAAGCACTTAGCAAATAACTATATGAAGTCATCAATCTTCTATTCATTAACAGTTGGAAACATTGATTGCTCGGTGAGAATTGGCTCGCCTCTCGCCCCGACTACGCCTACATTTCGCACAACGCAAAATGTGCTTATAACGAGCCTTGGTATACACCCACGACATAAACTAAAACATTTTTTTTTTTTTCAAAAACCGAAATTTCTTCATTTCCTAGTTAACGTTCATAAAATTTAAAGTGATTGATGATTTTGCAAACTATTTATTATTTTATTAATTATTTTCGCAACCGATTCTGACTCACATTAAAATTACTGTACCTATAATTATAATAGCATTAATCTTTTTCTTTTTGATATTGAACTGGATAAAATGGATTAAAATACTAAATATATATTTTTGTTAAATTGCATTGCAAAAATGTATTCCAACGATTTGGGCGGAAATGACAAATAAAACGAGCTCAATGCGAAGATATTGAGTTTCCGCTATCAATCTTTGCTGAGAAACAATAACTTGGCAGCCCTAAGTGCACGGTCGACTTCCCACGACCGGCGCGGTGCCAGCCCTGCGGTGGTTCTATATTATGCTACATGGGTACAATTATATAATACCCCGATGAACCACTTGATTTTATTTATTGCCAATGTATATAAAGAACAGAAAGATAATTTTAGTTAAAAGTAATAAAGTATCTATAACTTTTAATGATAAAATATAACCTATACTTACCTATCTAATACCTACCGAACGAAAATATATATTGTCTAAATCAAAATATAGATTCATGAAATTAAATAAGTAAAAAAAAAGAAAAAAGAAACACAAAACATGAGGTTTCTTTTATCAAAATTGTTGTGTAGATAAAATTAAAATAGCATAATCCCTAAGCTAAAACTGATTTAATTGCACTAATTATACCTACGTATGAATGAAGCTTAAGGACATGAAAATATTGTTTACAATCATTGCTGCCGAAACTTATGTTTTCTGTCTTCATATATGAACCATTTGTCAATTTTACAACTGCAATTAATTCCAATTCATTTGTGCAAGGGCAGCTGATACAACAAGAAGTAAGCGGCATCGTTATTATTCATTAACTAAATTTGCTTTTTATACACTTCCCTGATACAAACTAACGTTATTTTTTAAGGTGCTTAAAAGTACTTAATTGCAAAAAAAATCACCAAAAAAATAGAATACCTGAGTGTTATTTCTTTAAATAATACTTCTGCAGCATTTCCGTATTTTGAGATTTTTGGGTTTTGAGTATTCTGCAGAGTTATTGCCAAAAACTAGTAGGTACCTACTTAGTCAAAGTACCTACCTACCTACCTACCTAGTTAGCCAATTGTATCAAATAAAAAGATTTATTTGAAAAAATTGGCTATGTAGGTACCTACTATTTTTGGAGCAACAAAAAAACATATCTAATAAGATTTTTGTAGTGTGTGACTTTGCATCGTTGGCTACACGCGCCTTAATAACTAACCCGGTAACCTGTGGAGCTAGGATGCGCAACATGATAAAATTTTATCGAGCCATTTTATCGATTCTCGTCGATATAATATATCGTTTTGTCTACCAGTGGTAAAAAATGTTTAACCGAATCTAGTCTTAACTCAATACCCCACTACTGCACTTTTTTGCTTGGACGCCCACAAATATTTGTCGTGTCGACAATTTTATCTTTCGTTCGATAAACATATCATGTTGCGCATCCTAGCTCCGCTGGTGTTTAACAGCACCGATCGATGTAATGTCTCTTGCGAAGGAACGTCCCGTCCCCTTGACAGACGATTATTGATCGTATAAATAAATCGTAACTTGATAACTTAATCTCGCATGATGCGCATGCTCGGCTACCTCGAGTCTTTACATTGCTCTACGTACAACATAAATTATAACCGGCGTAAAATTCCAAAGAAAAAAACATTAATTCCTCATCAACATCCATAAATGTGACGTACTTACTGTAGGTATAATTTCCACTGTCCACAAATAAATGTTGCTTTCGGCGATGCGAGGTGGTTTTTCTCCAGAGATGTTTTGTTGCGTTGGTTCGCATTTCAATTATAAACAATTATGGAATACACTATCGATAAATTGTCGATGTTATGTTTTCAGTCGTGTTTTATTGCTGCGATTTAAATCAATACAGGAGCCAGCAATTAGTGGGGCTGGTCAGGATAAACCCGCGATACCGAACACAGAAATCTCAGCAGTGATAGGGTAGTAGAGGCTATCGAGAGGCCACCACGTATCAGATATCTGCGGGGTTAGCCAAGTTGATATTCTACAATCTTTAACGCACAGAAAACTAGAATAGAATACTTTGGTTAGCCTACTTATTTGTTACTTATGTTTTCTATGCGTCTGTAAAATGTCAACTTGGCTTACCTCGCTGATGAGGAACGTCTGGCCCGGTTTTGTTCACCAGAGGATATTTACATTTATACTAATATTATAAAGTTGTATTCGCGAGTTTGACTGTATGGTTCAATAATTCCAGAGAATACTCTGGAACTACTTGATTGATGTTGAAAATTCTTCTGATGATAAGAAACGACAGTATCACCGAGTGACATGGAATCCTTTTTTAATCCTGTAACGAAGAGTTCACGTGGGAATACCAATATTCACGCGGGAAATAGTTATGTTGATAAAATAATTTGAACATAAGTATCATGGAATTAAGCATACGTATTACATACAGATTTCAAAAAAAAGACCTTTGCGACTGATTATGATATTGTTAATGAATCAAGTCACAAAAGCTTCTATTATAGAACTAGCTGTTGCCAAGTTACCGTGGAAATTCCGGGATAAAAAGTACCTTATGTCCTTCTCTGTACCCCTGACAACGTGCATGCAAAATTTCACGATGATCGGTTGAGCCGTTAAGGCGTGAAAGCGTAACAAACAAACAATCGAACAAACAAACAAACAAACAAACAAACTCACTATCGCATTTATAATATTAGTAAGGATAAACAGAAGTCAATTTTTCAAAGTTTCAGTATATAAGCTGGATAATGTTGTTGACCGTATGCCCAGTATTATGGGAGGTGCAACTGAGGCAACGGGCCCCCGGCGGCAAGTTAATGTTATAGTTAAAATATCTGCACTGATTGCTAGGACACTGGCCACACGTATTTATTTGCTGTCGCACCACTTAAATTTATGACATGCACAGTTTGTTATAAATCTATACAATATATATCTATATATATATATATATATAAAATGCTTTGTCCTGAATGACTGATGGATCAACGCACAGCCTAAACCGCTGATCGTAGAGACCTGAAACTTGGAGCGTGTGTTCTTTGTATGTCGTAGGCATCCGATAAGAAAGGATTTTTGAAAATTCAACCCCTAGGGGATGAAAGGGGGTTGCAAAGTTGGAACTTCGAAATTATCACGGGTAATACCGCCCGGGATAGCTAGTGTTTATATAAACAGGGTTTAGCTGACAATTGACACTATTAAAGAAGCGCATATATATTACGTATATAATGTTTTATTCGTAGATGTAGATTAATTAAATCGAAGTTTCCGTTGGAGTTAAGTGATAAAAAGTACCCTACGTTCTTTTCTGTACCCTGTAAATATGTGTCAAAATTTCATGATGACCGTTTGAGTAAGGCGTCAAAGCGTGACAAACTAACAAACAAACTTCCATTCAAATTTATAATATTAGTCAGTAATCAGCATACATTATACTGTTCCTCGTGGTTTAACTCGAGTAAATTTCCGAAACCCCCTGGGAATTCCTATCACACAAATAAAAACCTTCGGAAGAAATTCTGTAAATAGTGAAAATCGCGCAAACTTTAGAAGAACAACGTTTTTTTAATATTTAAAAGTACATGTAACGTACCTAGTAAGCAAGTATGACTGTACAAGTACAGTACAACTACAAGTACTTATGGTGTGGTACAGTACAAGTATGGTGTTCCGTAGTTACATGCGCGGCGGATACGTAAACGGCTTTTTGCTTCGTCTGTCCGTGTTGCGACTTGCATGTATTTAGTTTAACTGTGTACCTCTATTTAACTTAGGTATGTCTTTTCGCTTAGTGAGCGGAAAGAAAGGTATGTTATTTGCAAGTGACCTCAGTCATCATTTATAAATTATATTGCAGACTTTTGGTCATATTATCATAAGAGATTACCTAATAAGTAAACTTTATGCAAATCGCTGTAAGTATATCTATGCGTACCTACCTACTTAGGTGAAAATAATAATAATAATACCGCCGCACTCAGAGTCGACTTTAATGATTACTTAGTTAAGTATAGATTTTTAAAACAACACTGCCGCAGTCAGACAAGTTTAATAAATTAATGTTAGTTGGCATTCAACTAATTAAGTTAAATCTCATTAAATGCCAATTAAAATTAATTTACTGAACGTCTCGGATTGCGGCAGTTTTGTTTTAAAAATCTATACTTAACTAAGTAATCATTAAAGTCAACTTTGAGTGCAGTCGTTAGACATGACCACAAAACGTTATCTGCGGCCTTACCTACTCTTGAAAATGATTAGAGGCTGATTTCGTCTCAGAGCCTGATTTCTTTTCGTTTTGAAGTCAAATCAAAAGATCGTATATTTGGAATCGTGTTAATCTCTAAAGATGACGTCCGACAAGTCAAAAAAAGATTGTTTTCATTGAAAATTTAATTGCATGACAGATAAATTCAATACAGCTTCGATAGAGACGCGATCGCAAAACTTCAATAGTAGCAAAATTTGATTCCTTTCCGATCTCGTTTCGATTCGAGCTCGATTTGATCCTAACTCGATTGCGTCAAGAGTATGACCCTTACTCGATTGCGTCAAGAGTAAGCTGACTTGGTCCAAACTAAGCAGAATTTGTACAACGGGACCTAGACAACTGATATAATGCATACATTTTTGTTGTAAATACATAATTATGATACATATTAAACACCCAGACTCATAGTAAACACTTATTTTTATCACATAGGTAAACGTTTACTTAGATGTGAGGATCGAACCCGCGTCACCCGGCGTAGCAGTCAGTCATCTTGTAAATATCTTGCGTTCGTTGCCAACTTCATGCGCGTCACTTCCGTTGTCTGGCTCTTTCGGGAACTCTTTGTTTTACCGAGATAAAAAGTACCCTAAATTTCCGAACATAAACTAGGTCTTATATGTTTCGTTACTAAACTCGTCCGTCTGTACCTGCCTACTAGTTATTCGACGTGCGTTCAAAAAAAGACAAAACATCAAGTAGATAAATAGTAATCAAAAAGCGATCGAAATGAATCCTTTCAGTACTTCACAATGGCTTCTCACTAGGTTTTACCCTTGGTCATTTCGGAGATCCCGCAGGAATTCCAGGGTAAAGAGAAGCACATAGGGTACTTATACCCTATGACCTTCTCTGTACTCTTGACAACGTGTATGCAAAATTTAATGGTGATCGGTCAAGTCGTTCTCAAATCAAAGGGAAATAGGGATTTTATTTTATTTATTTCATACATCCGAGGTTAATTCAGTAGCAATAAGATCTTAATTTCAGTAGTAAAAATAGCATGTTATAGACTATAGGTACCTACGCAAACTCACAATGATTGTGTCCAAAATCAGCAATCGGCGCGTGGCGCGCGTGTGCATGCGCAGGCCGGACAGGTGTGCGGCCACCCTTATTTCGTTTATCTGAGGGAGAGGGCGAGAGGGATTATTAAAACACGAATAAAATAAAAATTATACATCACATAAAAAATACGCGGGAACTGGACTGACAAGTATTTTGTTTGAACAATGCCGGCGAATGAAAGCACGCACGTGACGTAATAATAGGTATTGTAGTGCGCTGTTTGCGGTTGATTAAACAGTATTGTGTCAGAAATTGCTTGTTGCCAAGTGGTCATTTGGCGATGCTGTAAAAAAGTGTCCTAATTCGACGAATGGAGGTCTATGGATTCCATCTCTTGTGCTTTTAAAATCGCTGTAAAAGTTCAATAACTTATCATGCAGTTACCTAAATGAAAAAAGTAGGTATAGTACGTATTGGCTGCCGACAGTTTAACTAAATTTTGTCGCAATATTGGTGACATAAATTATGTATATCAACCCTTAACAAACTCTGACACTAATAATAATTAGTGCGTATCAAAATGTAAATAATAATAGATAGTAATAATAATAGTAAATCACCTACAGCGACCGGCCCACCCCACTCGCATGCACTATATCCATAACAATGCACATTTCTATACACGTTCAGAGATTTAGAACTGCGTCCATGGCCACCCCAACTGTAGACTACCGTTTTAAGTTGACCCATTTTGCATGAAAAGCACGCAGTGAAATGAACGATTTCAAAAGAAAATGCCTGCACAGATAGGTCTTATAGTCTGGTGGAACAGTCACCAGTAGAAATACGTCAACACTTTTGTCAGTTTTTGAACTGTATTACTATGCAATAAGATTGAATGTGTGTCCAAATTTTTTATATATTTCTTTTGTTAATGGTACAGTTTGTGCAACTTGCGTATACCGGTCGCGTGTCGTCGAGGGCGCAGGGCAGGTGTAGCGCACCCCATATTTATAGGAAATTTGGGGACACAGTGCATAACTATACTTGTGACTTGTTATTATCAAAGGGTGATACGATTTAATGGGTTGCGTTTAAATAGTCATGCATAGGCATTGGGCATACCCATAACATACAATGTACTAGTTTAACCGAAAACTATACCCTCTTTTAGATTTACAGTTGAGATAATATTTTAAACGTGAACACTTACTTATTTTACTTCAAAATCTTATTACTAACTATATTTGGAAAGTGCGGTTACGTTGATTTGAGAAAAAAATAGCGCGTAGAAGTTACCCCTCATTGGTATAAGAAGTAGTAACAATTTTTGTTCTGAAGGGAAGATCTCAGGAACTACAAAACCGATTTCAAATATTATTTTACTCTTAAAAAGCTACAGCCTCTAAAAGTAACAGGATATTTCTTACCACGAGTCGAAGAATCCTCGGAGGAATACTGAAATTTACGTTGATGGAACCACGAGAAATTACGTAGGTACTTTTGGTATTAGAAAAATTAGTTGATTAGTTATGGCGAGGGAATCGAATTCACGCGGGTGAAATTCCGGAAATTACCTTGGAACTATGAAGTCTTCATGGAAATCAAACGTTTATGCTGCCCTATGTATATTAATATTATAAAGAGCTAAAGTTTGTGAGTTTGTGACGTTTTATGGGTTAATTTCTGGATCTAGTGAACCAATTTTGAAAAAAAAATCACTTACGAAGATACGGTAGTCCTGAGTGATATAGGGTGCTTTTTATCCCGAAATATCTACGGGAACTTCGAAATTACCGCGGGTGAAACCGTAGGGCACAGCTAGTACTTCTATAAATTTTAATCACGACCAATGATCACGACCAAAAAATCTTGTATGAATGTTGACACTTTCTTACAAAAGTTTTGTTGTGACAACTACAAATGACGATTGCGATCGCTATCAGGAAAGCAATACCAAACTATGCATTTATGTTGACCACAATTTATGGACGTCGAATATTTTTCCTTTTTACACCTACAGTGATAATAATATCGCAAAACTTTTGTTGAATTATCAAAACCTTTGTTGAGTTTTCACATATACCTACCTACAAACGTGTTAAAAATGTTTGGCGGATCGCGTCTTTAAGTATATGATGGAAGATATGATTGTTGTATGTTTCAACGCTATTATATCACCGGTCGCTTTGAGATGTTGATAGGTACCTGCCTATTGTGAGTAATGATGGAATCTCCATTGACCGCTGTATCACAATGAACAAACAATGAAAGATTCGAACTCAACGAAAATCTCCCTGATTTTTTGATATTTTAAAGATATATAAAATGGCAAGTAGTAAGTGCACGTATCTTGTATACCTCTATATGATTACTTACGAAATTATTGTGATGAAAAAAGTCTAGATACTTTATTATAATAATCAATAATAATTGAAGGTTTTGAATTATTTCATAAGAACTTTGAGTTTATTATTAACTTCGTATAGCAATTATTAGTATTATAGGTAGGTAGGTATGTCCATTTTTCTGTTTTTAATATTAAAACCACCCCGATTTGCATACCCATACATGTTGTAGATATACTTACTCATAATCCCACCAAAAACATTTTCATGTAAAATTATGCCAAGACGAGTCCACTGTCAAAAACTTATCATATCTCATGTAGAGCCAAGCTTATAACTCTACACACCCTATCTCTACAAGACCTAACTTCTCAAACTCTACACCTTAGTCAGAATATGTGGCTTGGCCGTTTGAGAAGTTAGGCCTTGTAGAGTTAGGGTGTATAGAGTTATAAGCTTGAGATCGAGACATGAGATCTGATAACTTTTTGACAGTGGACTCGTCTTGGCATAATTTTACATGAAAATGTTTTTGGTGGGATTATGAGTATACCTACAATATGTATGGGTATGCAAATCTAGGTGGTTTTAATGTTAAAAACAGAAAAATGGACATACCTATTTTGAAATATGTTAAAACGATTTTATTAATCGATAATGTTTTTCTTCTATACCTATACATATATCCTTATGGGCAATCAAAATTGGGATAAAACTCGATAAAAGCCTGCCATTTTCGGGTTTAAACCCGAGTTTAAAGTCGAAAATAGCAGGCATTTATACTGAGGAATTATATTATATTTTTAAGAAATCTGTGCGATTTAGAAGTACGTCGTATATAAAGGTAACAGAAAAACAGAGTTACTTTCGTGTATAGGCATATATAATAATAATTGTAGAAATACTTAATACTTAGTTACATGTTTTCGCACAGCAAAGCGCATAGTTCACGGACCTCTCAATGAGTAATAGACACTTGTATTTTTGCTGTGTAATTGACACGACGACGCAACCCTACGTTCCAATACAGACTTACGATATAGTTAAAACTATTAATCTGACGCGGTTGGTGGTAAAATACTTTTGCGGTTAATAAGGATGGCCCTACGAGACACGGGCTGCGTGCCAATTATTGACGTAATTATTTTGAAATATGACCATCGTTTTGTGATATTTAACACTTCCAACTGGTGATATTTCTCAATCGTCCTCTTAATCTTTCTCAGCACGTCCACTCAGTTGCCTCGATGTTGATTCGAGTGTCAACTGACTCTTCCTTTCTTTACTGCAGACTCAAAAGCAGTCGTAATAAAATACGATAGGTACCGTCGTATCGCCCAGCGGTTTATTCGTTCTCCCTTAGGAATTAATTCACGAACACCCTGTTTTTATATCCATTAACTTCAAAACTATAACGGTATAATTCCTCACAAACTTATACCCCATCTTTTTCATCCCGTGCAGGGTTCAATTTCCAAAAAACAACTTTGTCTAAATTAAGGATACCTAGGTACCTTTTATAAAAATCACGAAAAATCTCAAGTTTTTCAACCCAGCGGTTTAAAGATTAGTAAGAAGGTAATTGTATAAATAGGTATTAAATAGTAAGATAAGTTTCTTTTCAACAAACTGGACAATATTTATAAATAAACTTAATTTTAATCCTCAAATAACGGTAAAATCAAATTAATCCCGTCTAAGTCGAGAGTGGAAACGATACGAGTATACTCGTAATATATGCGGCATAATAACGAGTACGGGTGCAAAAATTAAAACGTATTCCCATGTTATCCAAGTATTAAATACTGCAACGGGCGCGCTGCTAATAAGATCTCGAGGTAATCTGTTGGTTTTGTTAGCGAGACCACTTCTCGCGCTGCGTCGCCGTTCCCCGATCACTGTAAGGAATTATCGTCAATATGCGACAAATGAAAAGTTGCTGCCGATTACACACCGCTCACATCGAGCCAATGGCTATTACTCCAAACGAGAGGAATCCATTCATTCCAATTATCAATTAGTCGTTAACACCTAGATATACGATAATCCACCACCGTTCGGGACGAAAGTGTACACTTTTAATTAAGAGCGAATTAAAATGAAAAAGTCCCTCGTTACGGCGTGTAATGAAGTGGAAAAAATGCACGCCGAGGAGATGTGGCAGCGATTTTTCTATTTCAAGAATTTACCACCTGTGACTAGCATGTGGGGAATACGTGGATTTCGCGAAGAGGCCGGTACGGCTCCATTGCGAGGCACGGCTCGCCCATTAACCTGTCCCCACGGGTAATGGATTAGGAATTTCATGCTCCAAAGGTCGATTTAAATTAATTTACACATTAAAAGGATAAGTGGGGCGTCGCGTCGTTGGTGCGCGAAACTAGGGAGTAAATAGTGTTAAGCCGTACCTAAATGGACGGAGAGCATGCAGATTTTTGTTCTCTTTTCGGATTGTCCACTGTATGAGCTGTACGCATTGTGCACCAGTGACTGCAGTAGGTACTAATGAGTAGTAGCTGCATAGAGTGCGCTTGACAGTAGTTTGCGTACGAAGTTGGTTATTCTAACAACATGTCAGTAAGATTAGCGTTGGAATCGTTGAACGCGTATTATAGATGTCAGTGCTTGGAATGCGTTTTTTTTTTCCTCACCCAGGAGTTGATAATTATAATTTTATAAAGTACGGTATGAGTTAAATGAATACTATTTATATTGCGTAAGTAATAGCTGTTTCCCGCGGTTTCACCCACGATATTTTAAGAACCGCTGACGATTATAAGTGATTGTACCAATCCGAAGTAATAAACATATTTTGAATTTGAATTTGAAGAGGAAGAGGATTTTATTTGGCATATTATTTCAAACTTTCAACGGCGGGAATGGGTAAAATAAAATATCGTTTAAAATTTTTGCTTCTTGATTGACGGACGAGATATTTAAGATGTTTACAAACAAAATAAGGTGTGGATCACATATTGAACGGAAGCTTGTGTGTTGACCCTTTGAGACCCTCGCCCAAATACAATGAAAGAGCAACAAAAATAGAGAGTAACCAGCGTATACCGCCTCGCGCCCGCGCCAACGCATCTGCTGGCCACTATCAAATAAATCTACTAAAATAATATTTTTATTTTGATTACGCATGCACAGGGTAGGCAGATGTTAGATTCTTGACACACGGATCAAAAATTCTTCAAGCAAGCATTACTCAGGTAATAGTCGAAGTACTGAAAGAGATTAAACACCTTTAAAATATACAGGTACAATATAATATTATTAGCTATATTAGATAATACAATTTTAATTTTTATTTTTAATAATTAGCCAAATCCATAATCATATATAAAAAAAGCCATACCTATCTACCTATACAGGAAGTGACCGAGAAATATTATTATCTATCACAGGTTTTGAACCAACAATCACATTTCTATATCTTCTTTAAGACACACTATATTAAATACTTATATAAAGTGGTATATAAAGTGTAACTTTTACTATATTATTTTAAAATATGCAAAAATCGGATTGAATATTACGTAACATAGACGTGTGAAAATACAGTGGAATTCAGAACCTTTTCTAAGTCAGTTTTCTTATATACGATTTTCATAAAAAAAAGAAACGCAAGCACCAACACCTTCGTTGGTTAAACTTTGAGACCGTATGTCAGAGAGGGTAAGGGCTGGTAAGTCAAGTCGCCAGTCACTGACCAAGCCGATATTACCTTTAATAGGGTGCGTACATTATCTTACTCGGTCACCATGTACACACACAACTTACAAGGTGTGAAAAACTTGTGGTACGCTGGATATTTAGTGTGATTTTTATATTCTTTGTGACTTTAAAATTGATTTATCGATTTATTTCATCTAAGCCGCGTGAAAAGCTATAACACATAATGAAGACAACTGCAATGAGAGTTTAAATATATAGAGATTTGGTATTTTACTAAGAGAAAATCAATACGTGAAATAATGGGTACCTACTAGAGTTGGTAAAGTGCCGACCGTTCGATGGGATATCCATGACTTAGTTTACCATCGTGTTCTTATATTTTAATAGGATTTTTTCAGTGATTTCATCGAAATCAACTTTTTACTTTCTTAGTATCTATAGTTTCTTGAGAACACATCTCAACTGAATTTACTTAGTTTCAAGACTTTACTGTGAATATTACTTAGGCACGGTCAAAAAAGAAGAATGCGGTACGACGTACCGCCCACATACCGACAAAAGGTAACTATTGCACAATTTGACATGTAATAAAAGATGCTAATAAATAAAATTAGTGTTATAACCGTGCGACTGTATTGCGTAAAAGGTACCGGTCCGTCCCATGCAAGGCGGGACCCGACCAGTCAAAGATACAGTGTTAGAAGTTAAAGAATCCTTTACAAAACTACTGTAGTGCCCGGTGGACACAAAAGTTTGTTACAGTAGGTAATTCATTTTACTCATCGCATCGCCAAACATTTTGTGTGCAGTTTATGGCGCGTGTGATCACATTGCAAAGTATCAGTTTATACATATAAATATATGTGTTGTTGCCGTGAGTTAGTCTCGCAAAAACTAGAAAATGGCTCGATCAATTTGATTTTTTTTGTTGTGTTAGTAATCATCAGCACAAGGTTTGAAGTAATGAAAATTAGTAGTTCCTACAGGAATTCTGAAACTCATGAGGTGAAATCGCTGACTAGTTGACTAGTTTTTTCTGTAGTAGATAAATAAAGCTCTATCAATTACACATGTATTGTCGTAGGTACGCAGTAAGTACGATGAACTTTCTTGTCATTCAGTTTGTGTATCATAAAGAAAATCGGTTAACGTTGACTTGACACAAACTATTATAATTTATTTTTTATATTATTCATCAATTTATTTATATTATTCATTCTAATTAGGTAAACACAGATAATACTAATTTCAGATCCAGACACGCGGCAGCGTGTTTAGCCGAGTTCCCATATAAAGTAATTGAAATACGTTGAATAACGTGTATAAATTTATTGTGTCAATATTTAATTTTTTTTAGGTTTCGTAAACTTTTGTGTAACAACTATAGTGGGATTTTCATAATATAAGCCGGTCAGTAGAGTAATTTGCAAATATTTTGCGTAAATCTACACAAAATTTACCAATTAGTACGAAGTTAAATTGTAATAAACTGTCTAATAAACAATTTTGAATGTTTTCGCACTAGTTATTGGTGATGAAAGTTAACCAACTCTATCGAAGATAGTAGAGAGATAATCAGTTAGGTACTTTTTTTTTGCAAATACATTGCTCAATTTCATAATATATCTAATCAAAGAGAAGACGTTCACAAAAAGAGAAGTAGTAACCCACTGACCTATAAATTTATTATTATGATATAAATCTTTAACGCTTCGACACATTTTGACCGCACGTCAGGACATGATCGGTATAAAATACGTCGCATTGTAGTGTTACCTTTTACGCCGCTTCACAATGAACACATGTCTCTAACTTATAAATTTTTGTGCGAACAAAGGCGCCATATTGACAATGTCTCAGAATATAATATCAACGAACGGACGCCTGGACGTCGATTAAATTATAACGGATCCGATCGATATAAATCAATATCACTTATGATTTAAATCATGTATTGGAGCAGATAGAGAAAAAGAAACAAAACATATTTTTTGCCAGCATTTAAAAAGATACTAAAGAATCACATGAAAAATGTAACAGCTAAACGTATATGTAAATAAATCCTTGTGCTTCACCAATCGGAATAAATCCTGCAAAATCCTCGATTTCCCAACAAACGTCAAATGTTTGCTCTCGAGAAGGATTTTAAAATGCAACAACTTTTTGTGTGTTGAATATCCAGAACAGAATCGCAGTATGCAAAGCGAGCGTGGACAGATCATGAGTTGGCGTAGCTAACCGTAACGCAAACTCTAAAGTCCCTTTTTTTCGGACAATACAAGGATTAGAAGAAATTTTCCAAATTTGATGAATAACGGACTAACACATAAGCTTCAACGGTCTGCTGTGAATAATTGTATAATAAAGAATTTTTTGTGTGTATAAAAGCAAAATGTTAACACTCCTGGTAGTCAATATTTATTATTTTTATGAAAGAGCATAAGCTTACCCTCACGCACTTTAGTTATGATAAAGTACAATAAACGACGAGGCAAAACCGTAAAAGTTTGCGTTTAGTTGCTTACGTTTGCAAAGTCTTCGGTACAATGGGAACTATTTGATTGCTTCATTATGCGGAATCGGACTCGGTTCATTGTATATCATTTCGCATGTTATATCCGTTTGTATCCTAATTTAATCATCTTGAAGATTGGACCACCAGGGATTGCGATGTAACGGGTGGCCTGATCGATTACTGATTGAACTTACAGCGACAGTTTATACCTTGTAGAGTGTTCTTTTATAACAAAATGTATTTTAGAAATTTAATAATTTATTTTTCAATAAAAGGTAATAATACTAATTTCATTTTTCGAAAAAGAAATAATACTGTGGTGACCCCTATGCCACAAGTCACGAACTACAACGAAGTGACGAGTACAGGCTATATGGAAGGAAGTCCTGAATCGCGCTAACAAAGTTTTCACACTGCGCTGCATATAGGTACATATTATTGTGGATCTCATTGTTCCATCTATATCCTCTGATTTGAAGTGATTGGAAGGATTTAAAGTAAATATGGCAATTGACATTGCTGAATAATAAAGAGTTCCCGAGTATGTAAATCACAAAATTACGGGGAACAGCCCGTTTATGATTAATTTCTTTAAAAAGTAGCATTCATGACTACAGACATGAATTTATTACTGTTCTTAATAAAATGTTAAAATAAGTGAGCATCCTGTATTTCTAAGTTCGGTACTCCCGGCATTGATTTTTACAATATCGGTAGACTCCACGCATTTGGAATTACTTATTCGATACGAGATGCAAGCAAAATGAATGATTCTAATACCTCAGAGAGCTTTCTTCTTCTTTGATTCGATTCGCTTGACGTCTTATTTATTTTCAATCACGGTGGTCCAGTCTACCTATTACTGGATATGCTCAAGAATACTGATTTCAGTCGAGCCTAATTTACGAATTACGATGGAGTTTTTGTAACTATAATACTAAATAATTATCACTAGATAATTATATCGGTCAACATTATTCACCTGCTAAAATTCATTTTTAATTCATTGTGGGTATTAAAAAAGATAATTATACTTATTCAAATGAAGCATGGTGCTGTGGTAAATATCATGTATAATATATAATGAAAAAAAAAAAACAAAAAAAAACGAAAAAAAAAAATCGCGTGACGTTATGTACACAAAGGAAACATTAGTAACATGCCATGAAGAAGTGTAAGAGTACACTGTTTAACAGGCGTAACAATAGGGGTGTCGGTTCGTCGAAGTCACAAGTCCGAACTTTGAACAACTGAGACGCCGACTCGTCTGCTAAAATGTCTCGTGCTAAATTTAGCGGCAGTGATTCAATAATCTCTAACTACCTATGCATGCTATAGTTATTCACTGAACCCATTTTCTTTTGCAATATTTGAAAGTGGAATATGTTTTGCTGTTTTTGGGAAGTTTGCACCTAGATAATATAACAGTAAAATAGATATAAAAAGAATAGTGAGGAGTTAGAGTTGGGCAGATTTGATAAGAGTATTATAAAAATGTAAGAATTTAGTATTAAATTAAGTAGAAATTGTATGAAGTACATTTGTGTGACGAACGACTATTATTCAATTATATTGTTTTTTTTTTACTTCATAGTTTATTTTGTATTTTGGAAAATTTAAATAAGTTTGTTAAATCAGTTTTTTTTTATTTTTGGTTGCGATGTAGAGATTTCACTTATGTCAATTTCAGGGCCAGCCAGTCTCGACAACGTTTTAACAACGTTATTATATCGATCGTTAACTAGGGACCCAAAAATCATAACGATCAAATTCAATTACATTAAATGCAAGCCTCGACTCGAAACTAACTCCCTAGTATGTTTAACGTTGCCGAGACTGCCGGCCCAGGAGTCCCTCTAGACTCTAGAAAGACTCCTGGCTCTAGAGTCTAGAGCATATTTTTCGAGAATGAAAAGTATAAAGATATATTAATTTAGATTTAATATATTTATTTAAGCATAACATCTTAGTTAAAATCCAACCAACTTAGTTAAAGTACCAACGAAGAGTAAACAAATCATTTATATTTATTTATAGGTTTCGATAAAACGCGTTATTAGTACCTACCTACTAATAATATGCAAATATAAATAATCTATTAATATTTACTAAAGATTGTGATCATAATATTCATAACTGTCCTAAATTTTTTTCATGGTTTATCTCTAGATTCAACCTTTAACGAGTACCAATCGGTATTAATTAGACGTATAATTTATAAATAATTTGATGCAACGTAAACTAACCGAATTATCTTATTTAAAACAGTTATCTAGAGCTCGTTTAGGGTCAAGAGACACCTGTCAGTGTATTAAAAATGGAATTAATTTTAAATAACTACATCGGACAATATCCAAAAACACATACGGTATGTAAAAAATGGCAATCAATATTACAGAATGAACATTTTTATTGTCCTTTACAATTCATCAAAATCAAGAAGGCATCGACAATCCACTGCGTTCCGTTATACCTATTACGTTTATTTGATTCACCAACAATGAACAGTAATCGTAAAACGACAAGTAATAATCATTAAGAATGTTAACAATGGTACAACAAATCACTCAATATTTTTTTTTTAGTACTTTTCGGCCAGTAATCAGTATTTTGATACTGTCATTGAATAAGGACTTGTAAACGTGGCAAACCACCTTTACAATTCCTTATTCAATGAGGCACTTTAACTACGAACCATTGTTTTTCCGAACCGGAGTAATCAATTGCAT
Organism: Zygaena filipendulae; assembly: GCA_907165275.2. Taxonomy (NCBI): domain Eukaryota; kingdom Metazoa; phylum Arthropoda; class Insecta; order Lepidoptera; family Zygaenidae; genus Zygaena; species Zygaena filipendulae. Next base: position 9,918,192 of record OU015653.1, on the reverse strand, counting down.
CGAATTATTTTATGGTGATCAATAACATTAGATAAAATATACCTACCTATAATCCTTACGCAGTGATGCATAGAATTAGCACTAGAAGCGCGAGCGTCCCAAATTTGACCCATTTCGGTGTTCTTCCAGCTCTAGTAAGTTTTTGGGACTTTACTTACAGTAAAACACTTACTATAGAGCAGGAAGAACATCGAAATGGATCAAATTTGGGACGCCCAGGGTTCTAGTGTTGATAGAATTTCAGCGCACGCAGGATCATGGAACCTCAAGTGTGCAGGTGGAAACAGCAAGGAAACCTATACCTAATAACTACGCGCTACTCGCGCACACATCCTTGGTGTCCTTAAATTTCGAACGGAGTTTTGAATGAAACCAACGCTCTTCATTGTAACATCTCTTTATTTGGGTGTATATTGAATATTGTTTGCCAAGTTATCGACAATACTACCCTGAAATTGTGGCTAAGCTAATTTAGGCTATTTAGATAATTTTTCTTCTAAATTCTGTTTAGTCCGTCCACGTCAGTTAAATAAAAAATAATAGACACGTATATTTTGTAAAGTTTAGGAGTGGGGGCTCGTAACGTCATGTGCAGGTAAAAATTGTACCTGCTTGTGACGTCATGCGACATTTCAACTCAACATTATCTCTGTTATTTTTGCTTACATAAATCACACGACCGGCAGGTAGATTGATAATAATGTAGTAATTACTAGGTTATTAAGTATTTTGTAATTGTATCATGTCTCCAAGAGTGCAATATTGACGTGATTTACATTTTATGTTGGAATGGTATGTAACAAGCGGGATGCCATCACCGGTCGACCAGGAACAAATTCTTGTTGAACTAAAAAAAAAAGGGACTTACGGTTGTTGAAGACGACTCGCTCGGCAAATGTTTCAATGATATTATGATATGCGAGTTCTCGCATCTATTATTATTAAATGTAGACCTAAGAAGAGTTAAAGGTGACACAAATATTTGATAATTTAATTGTCCCATTTTGACGGATCCCCAATACAAAAAGTCACGGGTCAACGGCTTCTTATTCTTCTGAAAAAGTTTATTTGGCGTTTTAGATATACAACTATACAACCTTAACTGCTGTTAAATTATTGTTAGTTTTCACTTAATGAAGTAATACTAGATCCCTAAAGGTAATTGTAATTAAACTTAGGAAAAAACCCACCGAGGATATTTTGTAATTAATCATTTAGGATTAATTAAAAAAATAAAGTTTTAATAGTGTTTTTTCGACTGGAAACTTTTTAAATAAAATACTGCATCTTACTTAGTACTTATTCTTAGAACGAATCAGAGTAATTCCTATTGGAATGCAATCATTATTACGTCATAAAAATGATAAATAGGCATGTAAGCACGCATGACTGTGGCTTATGCGATCAGTAAAAAGTTGCAAGACACCTAGTGTCAACTTTAGTATCCATACTATGAGTTTAAATTTTTTTTAACACATTTAATTTCATTTTGTCAAAACACTTAATATACAATATACATATTAATATATATGGGTTATTAGAAACGCAGTTTAAAGATATGTGCGGTAAGAAAATACACGCACTATTTTACTATCATTTTAATTTTTTTTTTCAGAGGACGAGTTATTGTGTACCTATTACTTTCTTTCAGGTGGCATAGGCAAGAAATTTGTATATAAGTTTATACTATATAATTGCCTACTATAACGTCCAACGTGAGAAACGTGTTGTCTAAATATTATATATTATAATTCGATGGGTTATTAGAACAAAGTCACAATTGTGTTTTGTCGATTGTAGCTTTGTTCCAATAACCCATCGATATAATGATTAAAAATACTGCCAATTTCTAGAATTATATTGAAAACAACTTTTTCAGGGCTTCTGAGGATCCTATCACAAGACTTTTAACTTTTTTCGTTACGAATTTTAAAATAATTTTAATACTTCCAACCAGTATGGACGTTGAAGTTAACTATGCAAGCGTTCGTCGTCTACAATACCTTTTCAGGTATTAAGAGCTCATGGTGATAACACAAGCGAGAAGTGCTCTCACGCAACGCTCCATTCATTTCGAGTATTTATCGGTGCGAAGCGGATGCTGGGCACAGTTTCTGAAATAAATCTTGATCTGTAGGAAACTGGCTTTTCAAACTGTACTTTATGATTTTTTTTATTTTAATTAAAAACTTCTCTATATTAAAACGAGATCTTTTTCTTCAAACTATACCTACTAAAGACGAGCGGTTCCTCGCAGTTCCATTCGATGGATCTTCGATATTCTATTAAAAATCTGGAGATAAAAGTATTTGCTGTTTTGTGGTTGTGGTTATCTACAGCTTAATCTATCTGTGTGTAAAATTTTATCTAAATCTCTGAGCCGCGTTTGGACGTAATTCACGCTGGATTTAGAATAAACTTACAAACGCCTTCACATACGTTCACAATACCTACCAGACTTCGCAGACCAAAACTTCGCAGTTTTTTTTTGTTTTTTATTTATTTATTCATTCATTTTTACAAAGCAAATAATTTACAAAATTTTATCTCGCAAGAATTTCACGATAAAAAGTATAATCTCTGACAATGTATGTGATACGTAAGTATATGCAAAATTTCATGATGATTGGTTGAGTAGTTAAGGCGTGAAAGCATAATAAACTAATACACGCACATTCGAATTTATAATATTTTGTTACTATTTTCATTATTATTAATTACAATGTAGTTTTACATCCAGGACTTTTTCTTTTTTAACCTTTGATATTAAATCATCAAAAAATGGTAAAATAATTAAGTAATCTGCACTATTTTATTTCCTTATAACTATAGCCTCTGGGTCTGTTCAAGACTTTTACGACCTGAATTTATCATATTATACCCGTAATATTAGTAATTTTACTGTCTTAAATATATTTCATATAGATTTTAAAACAAGTTAATAAATAAAAAGATGACGTTTTACGGCTGGGAGAGTCATTAATTTATAAACTGCTTTTGACATTAAGTAATAATTAATTTTCACATTTCAAATTGAATATTTTTTGAGGTTATTAAAACATTTAAAAAAGATTTAAAATTACATACTTACTCCAGTGAATTATTTATTTTGTTCATCCCTTAACTATATAATCGCGTAGTGATTATGGTAATAATATTGATATATGAAATATTTTAATTAGTCACACAGAGACACGACTTTTAAAAACGCCGGAAGATAACCGAGCCTGACCGAACTAATCAACGCGATCGTGTCCCATCGATAGTTTATCTCATTACAAGCTTTCCGAGAGATAAAAGTCAAATTTGAGATTATAAAGTAAATATGTTAGTCATAAAATAGTGATTTTATTGTGTCATCAATCTTGTAGGTAAGCGCGTTAAAACTAAATCTATGTATGAAAACCGATCGTGGGAGTCCGTTCGGCCACGTTGTGTTCTCATTAGATTGATATTATACTAAAAAGCTAAGTAATAATATATTCCGATGATATTATTGGTGTCTATATTATTATGACCGACATCAAACGTCAAACAAATCGTTAAACATGGTAATCGAGTGATAACGAGATCAAATTTAATTCTTATACAAGCCGTGCTCCCGACTTCGTTTGCGTGGTCGTGGGTATTCCGATGTAACTGCACACAACTGTTAATACTTATAAATATTTTTAAGTAGGTCAAAAGATTTCCTATCCCTATGTTGATTTACACAAAAATTTTCTATAAGCTTTATTAGTATCAAGTCTATGGCATTTCGGCTTTTTAGTTATATACTTAAATCATGATATTAACGATAAGATTACCTATGTATTTTTGTATTAGTGTAGGTACCAATACCTCGAGGTATTACTTAGATATAGGTGTAATTGAAAACTTCTATTACACGGTCTTGAAGCAGATTGGTTCTCTCTTAATTTTTATCCTAAAGAGACATTAGTATTTTCTAGATCTCACCAGCCAGTAGCAGCCGCTGCTAGACTAAAACCTTCAATACTTTTCGAGCAAACTTCCTTAGTTTGATTTGATTCAATCTCGCACATAATAATCTATAACCAATCCGCTCAATAATCTGCGAAGTTATCAACCTCAGGAAACATTCAAGTGTTATTATTTTTGTTTTATGCTTTTGCAATTTTCTGTAAACACAATTTTCATAATTGAGTTTAGTTAGTTAAGTTTTATTTTAAACGTTTCTATAATTTGTTATTCAATTGGACTAATCTCTCTTATTGCTTTTATCTTAAATCGTTCGAATCTTTTATCAAGCCGTAAACGTCATCGTTCCAATCTTGTCGATCACTTTATCTTATCTTAGTTACGGTCGTATTCTCGAGGGAATTATGTTTTTTTTTTTTTTACGGTTTTTTACGTTGATGTCAACACAACTTCTTTTTTGACTTGATTTTCTTTTCAAAAACTTAATAAAATATTTAATTAATTATTTTGAACCATAAATGATTCATTATTTTAAAGAGTATACGATAAGCATGTTATAAGCTTATATACATTGCATATGCATTATTTATTATTGGATTCAATGTGGAAAACTTTTACAGAAATATATAAACTAAAACTCTTCGAATCACGCTTCAGCTTCACCGTTAATTTCTAACTATATTTATGTATAGGTATTATTTTAAGCCTAAATCTAGGCTCATACCTACCTATTTTATTATGTTTGCTGTCGACAATATGTCAGAGATGAAAGTGAAACGTCGTTGACATCTGTATAAGTAAAATGTTTGTTTTCCAACAAAAAGGGTTAAATACCATCACAGAGTTGTAACTTTAAACTTCTTTTCCGGGTGTTCGTTTTGTGTTGAAGGGTCGAAAGTCAGGTCTTTATTGACATCCGTCCAAACATTAGCTTATATAGTATATACACCAACTTTTTTTAAGCTGCTACTGGAATTCCTAGTTACCTTCATGGGAATTTTTAACTGTATGTAATGCGAGTTATTGAATAAAAAGGAATGTTAAATGTAAGTTAAATGGAGTTTCAACCTAATTGTTCCCAATATATTTACTGAAAGTACAACGGATGCCGTGCACGCTTTAAAAGTATTTTTTAAATTCATTTTGTTTTAGTGTTTAACGATAGGTATTTTAAGAAAACATCGCAAGTGTGAAGCCGTAGGTAGCATAAATTCTCGTACCTACTCGTACCTATGCTGATGCCACGCGACTGAAGAGCTGGCGCAAAAACTGAAATGTCATTGCACAAGCTAATAATAAGGCCCATTCACACGACACCCCAGTCGATATTTTTTTCAATGTCAAGCCGAGAACATGCAATTTTGTACAAAAAACGGCAAAATCAATAATAGCCGTGTGCACGTGTTGCCGATGGATTATAGATTATGTTTTCGAAGATTTTCTCAGCGCTCCACGTAGAGTTTAAGTCAGGTAGGAACAAAAGTGACTTGGAATAGATCTGATTAATAATTTCATTTTTCTTAGTACAGCAGGTTTATAAATTTAATGAACATTCATTTCTTATTTGAATATCTGTTATTACGGAATTTATGCAGCTCTACAACGATACGCACGCGCGCAGAACACGTATGTATAAGCCAGCTATCTTTACTTGTGGGAAAATATTTGAATCAATTCATTTGTATGGAGTGTCACCGGGCTGGATTAACTAACAATAAATCAATAAAAGTGTCAGATTAATGTATTTAGACTTAAGTATTCTATGTACTTAAGTTTCATCTTAATGTAAAAAGTTAACACGCCCAATTAAACACCTGGTTTATGTACCTACAAAAAATATTTTTCAGAAGGTACATCAGAAAAACAAATTAGGGCGGGCGCCCACGAGCAACTTTTGTCTTCGCAACTAATTTGTCTTTCACATCAAGTCTACGGGTTAGTATGAAAGTGCGCACATGTAGCGACGCGACAGTCAGGAGACTTTTGACGCACTTTCATACTAACCCGTAGACTTGATGTGAAAGACAAATTAGTTGCGAAGACAAAAGTTGCTCGTGGGCGCCCGCCCTTAGAGTAGTTTACATATACATTTTTTTTTCATTATAATAAGGTAATTTCCGGGGTATGAAAATCAAAATTCTATTTAGTCCGTCAGTTAGATAATAAAAAAATTACAGACACGTATTTTTTGCTTTTTCAAATTATTGAAAAAATATTAAGACAAAACGCATTAAAGTTTAGGAGTTTCCACTCCCACGCTCTTGACGTCATAACATGCTATAAACTGTATGTAGCACATCGTGACGTCACGAGAAATTTTGTCTTTATGTATCTCCGTTACTTTTTCAATACGTAAAAAAATTTAAAATACGTGTCCAATATAAATACAAAATACAATATAAATAAATAAATAAATAAATAAATAAATATTTTTACTCATCTACAAGACGGACTAAAAACTAAAAATTGCTTGACAAGCCCACTACCACTCTATTCATATTCCTGTTCTGTATTGTTAGAAGTATCTTGTAAGAAATTCTATACAATTATAACGGCCAAAATTGTAACTGTCTTCTCACAAAACGTAGATGCTCAGTTCTTTATGAAAACTTTTATAAAAGCAGGTAATTTTATCGATAGATTTCGGTGTCTTTTGGCAAGTAGTAAAAAACGAAACAGTTACTTATTTTCATCAAGATATGTAGCATAGATATTTTTTAATAAATAGGTCAGCAGCGGACTTGTGTATCATTCATATTATTATGCTTTCGGCGGAAGGTACTTAGTGGAAATTTATTGTTTTTTAATCAATAGTCCTCACAATATTAACGTGATTAGATAGTTTTTGATTGATCGAAATGATAGGACAACTCGTTCGGAAGTGCTTTTAGATATCGCATTGTGTACGCCCAAAAATAGATGATAGTGCACTATCAACATAATATACTATGAGAAACTATCTTGTTTTTAAATCGATAGATTAGTGCCATCGTACTAGATCTGTGGGTAAGTACATACATGTAAAGTGGCTGATTGGGATTTATTGTTAGGACAATCCCTACCACTAGTGGCAGCGGTAGGACAGACCAGTGGTATGATGAATCCGAAATACGAAAAAATTAGCACTTATTAAAATTGCGTTAGAAAACTTGACAGTAATCCGAAAGCCCAATTTCCCTTGACATTGTGTCAAATAAGATTCTCTTTGTGTAAATAATTCTTCACAGATCAATCATCTGCGAATGGAACACCTACTCTTTAACCGACTTCATAATTTTAGGTAATACAAAAATCATTAACCACAAGTGAAGGAAATGCGTTTTTTTTCTGTTGAGCGCAACGTGAGGCTCAGTAGGTACACGGAAGCTTATACTCACTTCGCCCGAATGTTGATTTAATATTATGATCTTTTAACAAGACACGTATAAAAATTTCTTATCTGAAAATAAACCCAATTACTATATATGCAAGAAACCATTTTAAATGCAATATCTTAAGAAGGCAATTTTGAATATCGAAAATCCCAATTTCTTCACAAAAAACACCCTCTTACTAAAATATAAAATTGGTAACATAAAAATTCGTTTTAAAATGCAGTCTGAATTGTTTTCTTTATAAAATTTCACTAGAACTTATTAAACACTAAAATACTCGTGTACAGCTAGCATCATAATTATGTAAGCACTTTTGACAGCGATGATCCTTATTCCAATAGTAAAAAAGTTCGACGACTGACAAAAGTTGCTTTGACAAAAGTGACTGACTGTAGCTACACATAATAATAATATACGTATAAGCGCAGGAAAACAATTAACTTAAAAATGGGGTAAGTATTTAGTGCTGGTATTATACCTATGTGGTATACAATAATTAACCATAGTATGGCACAATTAATGGTTTGTTTACAGTTACAGTAATCACGGGAAATATCATAAACATCTCACCGGCTCGGCTCAAGGATATTCGCCGAGACCTTTTCCTGCCACTTTTTTATGTTCATTCGCTCACCTACATAATGATAAATATGCTCTACAAATATTTTTATTGGTCTCAACTCTCAATGTATTTCGATTCAACATAATTCAGAGTTCAGACTATATTCAGTTTTGTTTTTTTCATATTTATTGCTTCAACAATTACCAGGATAAAAAGTGTGTTTGGTTGTTTGTTTGTTGGGAGTACCTAATTTTTGGAAAGTCCCTGAGACCTTTCCGGGAGTTTGGACGGGAATTTAGAAATCCTAACTAATATTAGGTAGGTACACTTGTTATAAATGCGGAAGTGAGTTTGTTTGTGTGTTAGGCTTTCACAGTTTAACGGTTTAACCGATCACCACGAAATTTTACATACACATTATCAGTGGTACAAAGAAGTCAAAGGGTATCTACTTTTTATCCCGGAATTCTCAAGGGCATTACAAAATTACCGGAAGCGAAACAGCGCACGTTGTCAGTGGTAACAGAAAAGGTTATAGAGTACCTACTTTTTGTTTAGGAATTCTTGCCAAAACTCCGAATTTGAAACCGCCGGGAACAGCTATACCTTATATATTTACTAGCTGTGCTCCGCGGTTTCACCCGCGTGAGTTTTGGGATCAGGGACCTTTGCGGACGCAGGCAGAACAACTCGCTAAAGTTTTATCACAATCGGACCAATTGTTTCATGGTTTCGAAACGCATAAAGGACAGACATACTAACATAATATTATAATCATAATATTTGTTAAGTTTCTATTTTTTCTGTCTCTTATTTTGTACCTTTTATGTGGGGACTGGGGACCGATAAACTCGTTTTCCTTGTGTGTTCCTGCGTGTCATAGGATACTTCTTATCCCAAAAATCCGACGGGATCTGCGAAATTAATGTGGTTGAAACCGCGAGGAACAGCTAGTATGAAATACAACGTTGTCATCGTGTCGCGTGTCACGTGACGTGTGGAAGGCAGCGCGGCGGCGTCGCGTCAGAGGCGCGGCGCGGCTCGGCGCAGGCGCAGAGCAGAATAACAATAATCATGAATGAATTGTACTGGCGAGCGGTTTAATTGATGCGAGCATGCCGCTGGACCTGTCCTCACGGGCTGCGCTGTCAAGCTATACTCACCGATATCGATAGCAGGGTGTTAAGGCGCGTCATCCCTTTACACTATAGAAATGTCATCTTCTAAGATATTATACGGTGGCTCAAAATAACGTTTGCTTGGTTTCCACGACACAAGCTTATAGCTTAGTGTGGAATCAAGTAGACCTGTGTGTTGTGAAGTGGATTATTATTATTATTATATTTGAACTGTATTAAAAATTAAAGTTTAATCTAAAGCTTTCCGAATAGAACGTTCAATAATATCTGAATTAGTATAAGTAGGTGCATATATATTATAATTATCTTCGATAGATACTTAGTATATTTATTTACTACAAAATTTAAATTTGATAACAAAAATTAGTAGCTAAAAGTCCCAAAAACAGCCACTTTTGGCGGTTTTCTAACTTTTCTTATTTTTTTGTTAAAATGCTGAAGGTGAAGATAATAATAAGAAATTTAACGAAATATCTTCTTTTGATTTTAAAAATAAATTTTCTTTTATCGATTTTTATTGATTACATTGTGGCAACTACAACACTCGTGTGTGGAATGCACTTGCAAGTTCATTCATCGGGTCGTCATTTAAGTCTCATTTTGAATCTTTATAAAATGCTGAAAACTTGTTCCATTTAGCGAATTGAAATATTTTAGAGAGTAAAAATATTTGTATAATGTTTAATATAATCCGAGCATAGACGTCGAGCGAATATGGTCATTGGTTTTTTATTGAGATGTAACAAAACATAGGAATTGTGATCATTGAATCGTTAAACAATAGTTCATATTAATTGACGTCAGTATTTCATATCCTTGACACCCAATCGGAAGTTGTGCCAATTGATGACGGTCCGCACTGCATCTTACTAGCACAAACTCGAGACAATTACATCACCGAATGATGCGTCAAGTCATCGGCCGACCAATTACTGAACGGATGTTGTTAGCCGTGCCTTGATTAACCGAGACGATGTCAAACGGCAGCCCGGGCAAGTTCAAACAATTAACTGTATACTGTATAGAAGTGTCCGACTCCAACGAATGATGCAGACTTGCTCTATTGCATTATACAAACACCGTGACAAGTCGCTGCTTACAAATTGAGATTAATTCAAGACGTTATGTCTAGGTATTAGGTAGTAGGCAAGTAGTAGATAGGTATACAAGTATAATCTGTGATCATTGCAACAAAACTTAAGCAACAAGAAAATCGTTAAAGAAACAAATACTCTACCATTATTACAGAAAGGCGCAAACTTCAACAACAGATGCAACAAGGAAACACCAAATCTTCTCTTCTGCCGAGAAAAGCATCTTATTAATTCTAAGGGCTATTTTATACCATTGTTAGTGTATAATGGTACTTCAGACTTTTTACTGTTTTCTTTCTTTTGCAATAGAGGTCGTTATGATACCCATTGTGACAAACACGTACCAGCCTGAAGTAACCTGCGGAGATTCATTGTGATCCTTTTGTTAAGAATTCTCAGCTGATTGGTTTTTGCAGTACGCAAACATTGCGCAACGTTGTTCAAGTCTCGAGAGTATCGTCCCTTGGTCGGTAACTTTTACTTTGTTTACATTGTTTCCATGGTATTTTCTCGCAATCTTTGGTTGGTCGGAGTTTAATTTAGCTTTTACAACTTTGGTTAGATAATTGTTAAATTTACTTTCCCAATTTTTTTTTCTGTTGGATAAACTGTTAATTTCCGTCATTATACAATACTAGATGTGTCCCGCGGTTTCACCCGCGGTAATTTCAGGGTTCCCGCGGGAATTCCGGGATAAAAAGTACCCTTTGTCCTTTTCTGCAACGTGCATGCCAAATTTCATCCAAATCCGTGTAGCCGTTTTTGCGTGATTGAGTAACACACATTCAAACATCCAAACATCCACCATTTCACATTTATAATATTAGTAGGATAGAAAAATGTATCCTCCCCTCTACATTTTCAAATATGAGGTGGAAAATTTTAAACTATTCGTTTACACATGGACATGGACTTACTAAAAAGAAACTTCACTAATAATAACTTTGAACTTTAACGGTGGACCTTTACCGTATTACGTATCTAACCATGTACCTAGTTGGACACGTCATTGGCAGATTATTTTTTCTTCGCACAAAAACCCACCAAAGTTTTTTTGCACTCGGACAAATGGTATAGCAACGCGAGAGAAGAAACAAACTTAATTTTTTAGTATAGATATGATACTATCATGTACATATTATAGCCTATTGGTTCGATGTAGGGTGAACCGTGAAGGCGACACAGAGGCTTACATAATGTGTGATAAAACGATCAGGGTCAAGTTTTTTTTAGAGCAATGGGGTCATTGATCTAAGTACCTACGTGTGATTTTATCGTTCAGTCGACTATTTCATATCCGTTTGAATTTCGAAAGCGGTGCGGTCAAAAAATTGACTGGCGTTTTTCATTTAGACGTGCTTTGAACTAAATTTATTTTTATGATGAAGCCTTAAAATCCTAAAATTCGTTGAGTTCGTTAATCTTGCAAAAACACTAAAATGGCTCGACCAATTTGAATATACCTACCTATTTATTTTTTTGTAGTATTCGTAATTGTTAGGACAAGGTTTGTATTAAAGAAAATTACGAGTTCTTGCGGGAATCCTGAAACTCACTAGTCAATTGTTACAAATTACACAATTTCTCGTTCGCCTAGCATGCGTAATAGAATAAGCACTTAAATATATTTTGATATCGTTGGCACTGCTTATTTGATATGATTGCTTTTGAATCGACACTTACGCCCACATATTGTCAATATTGACCGCCGATACCAGAGGGAAACACCGGCGCGACTGAGGAAGACGTTACTCAGAAATTTGTATCGATAGATAACAAAACTCTTTACAAGTGATCACTTCGTAGATCGACCAACGTGTATTTATACGGGAATCAATTTGTAGCGTTTAGCATCAAGATTGTTATGTTATGCCGTTCCAAAAGATAGTAATAAATAAAATAAATAAATAAATCATTAATAAGTAATAGTAATAAATAAATAAATCATTGTAAAAAGTCTAAATTTTAAATATATGTAATTAAATGAAAAATAATAATCAAATATATAATATTGCTGCTCAAAAGGTGTTTTTTTGTGGCAACGCCAATATATTATATTCCTTAATTCTATATTATTCACCCATATCTAATTATGGCACACGTATAATGTACGTTACCCGCTCTTGAAAATTAACAACGACAAATCTAGTTTAAAATTAATTTTTTATAATGATATTTTCATTACAAATGCCATTAGTTGATAGTATTCTTCATTTAAATAAATCAGTAAAATCGCATGTAAATCGGTTGGGTTCAGCGTGAACTCTGATGAAATTTTTTCTTTTTTTTTTGTCTACTTATGGAAAATGTGTTAAAGAAAACGCAAAAAATAAATAAATCTAATGGTATAAATATCCCTATTATCTTAATGGTAATTTTTTACCACTAGATTACTTTGTACCATAAAGATCAAAATTTTTGCCCGTGCCAAAGTGACCAAATCTGTCACAACAACAATAAGACGTACCTACCTATCTAATAATATTTCGTATTAACTAATATTCAGTAATACTGGTGCTATGTTTGATCTACAGTCGCTTTGTGCTATATATAATAAAAAATGTTATTCCACAAAGTATTAAACATTTATTCGTTAGAAATGGTTGATTGTTTGCAATTGCCCTTTTGTAATGATGCGAAATTTATAAACTAAATAAATTCCACGACTTTCTGCTAGCACTCGATATTTGTAATTTAAACCTTCAATTGTGATGTGACACTCATTTAAAATTGTAAGTTTTAGATCGGCTATTCATCACGCGTCTGATATGGAGTTTGTTTTCGCACAGAGGCCACAAGTATAGCCTCGAAAAAATATAATAGCGAAACGTCAAACCGACGACTGGTGTCGACTGTTTGCGAAGAATGTAACAATCTATCATAAATAAAAAACTGGGTGTAATATAAAAGAAATAAAAATAAATTTATTTTAGTCTCTCGTCTTATTATTACTGAATTTTTTGAGTTGGATTAAAATGATTGACTTTTTCTCGCAGCTGTTGTTTTACATTCAATCTCATGATAATTGCTATGGATATAAACCATTACGTGTTTTTTTACAATAACAATTAAACTGGAGCATTCGCCATCACGGTATGCCCAAACGACAAAATTTATAACTGCGGTTAAACGAAAGTAATTGTTTTAAACGAAAAATGCTAAACGCTACAAGTATGCCAGTACTTTGGACAATTTTAGGTATATTGCGTCCAACTACCTGAAGCATGGAATAAACATTAAATTTAGCATGTACACTGAAGTGAATCAATCAATCGTATTATAATAATGAATGACTATCAACGACCAACGACTCACCATATTGTACTTGCATCTCCTATTATTACAAGTGCTCCACTTGTCACGTGACAAAACCTATTCATTCACAATTTACACCCTTGACAATATCGCAAAAAAAAATCATGTACCCATGTTAACCGAAGCAAAAAGTAAACTTTATATCGTAAGTTAATGTGTTAAGACACAAAATTGTAAAAGACACAACTTTTGAATTTGATTTCATAGATCTAAGCAAACATAACGCCTTCGCAAGTCCAACTCCCTTTAGTGAAGAAACAATAAAGAGGAATAAATGGCCAACTTGACGCCACAATAGTTGGAGAAGATAAAAGGAAGAATTACACGGAAATTTTAAGGCGTGATACATTGTCAACAGAACTCAGGGGTCCTCCACTAGATGACAATTTGCACATCGAGTGTGTCGGTCATTGTGTAACTGACATTATAAATAAACATTACAATGAGGCTACCAGATGTGTGAAGTGGCTTTGACTAAGCGCCAAGCGGTTGTTAAGCCTTTGATAGTTGCTCTCTCAAAGAAATCCGGCTACAGAATGTTAAATGACAACGGAACCTGTGTGCTGACTGCAGCTGACTGCTGTTACATAAATCAATGACTTTTGCTAAATCAGCTGATATATTTTTTTTTTAAGAATTTTTCATAACTTAGTGTTTTTTGTTAGGTATATTGAAAATTTACTGCCTTCACTTACATCTACGAACCTATATGTATGTAATACATACTTAAAATAATTAGATTAAAAAAGTGAATAATAGTCAAGTAAGTATTAATATATGTGCAAGTAGGTAGATATATACCTAGTATTAATTTTCCGAGTTGATAAATAGGTATGTACATTATGATACGTATGAAATAAATGCTTCGGGGCTGATTTTTTAATGTTCAATATAGGCTAGTCTGAGTATGAGTTATAAAATCGAATGGATAAGTTTTGTATGAACTATATCAGACGAAATAAAAAAATCACCGTTTCTATATGTCGATTGAAAATACAGCTATAAAGCTAAATATTTGAGAAACTTTGTTCTTTTACGCAATTTGAATTATATGAATTTAACAATACAAATCTTCGTTGAAATAAATAATGCGAGCAAAAATGAAATGTGCTCCGTCAATGTAGGTACGTAGGAAGGTACGTACTTACTTACAGTGCATAACAAATTCTTTCCTGTTGCATTGTACAAACGACAGGTTGCGTACGAAGGAAGTAGAGTTGCAATAATAGCAGTGAAACCATCATAATGTTGTAAAATATTTATAGTACAGTGTATGTCGGTGGATACAAAAAACTTGAGTTAAACAGTATAAATTGGCATAACGAAATCTTTACAGCCTTTATAATTTACAGACGTTGAATTCGCAGAATAAAAAGATGAATAAACTAAATTATATATAATTCTTACGCCTATCTATGCGGAAGCAATCAAAATACCAGTGGGGTTTGCAAAAAAACAGTAAGGTGATTTAGCATCTGCGATACAAGCCTCGTAATTTAAAACCAAAATTGTAGAGGTATTAGTCTTAATGAAAATAGATGGATACCCAAAAACAATAGCTCTTAAGGACTGTAAAAACATATCTACGCATAATAATCATGTAACAATCAATAGATGAAGATGCTTCCTCATTATCTACCTAGCCCAATTATAAAATGTGGTGGTTGTTATTAATTTATAGAAAGTCATTCTGAGTCCATTAGGCACAATAGCGGCCATATTGATCAAGAGGATGATATTCCGAAGTATGGACTAGAAGATTGCTCCTTACTTCCTTACCTACCCTTTGAGCCATGATTGGTCTAATGATCACGTGCCGCTTGTTAGCGATGATCGACCATCAATGACTCCTGATCACAGCTGCCGACGAATTGTGTAAGATTTATAACTTTCACACCACAAATTATTGGTGCAATTATAACCACTCATCAAAGGATCTAGTTAGAAACATAAAAATTGGTTGAAACAAAAAAAAATACACTCGGAATATCGAGTTGTGGAATCCACATCGGAAGTCATTTTCTAAACGTCAATTAAGTACCATTGTTCCGAAGCTATTACCGTTTTATCTTTCAAATCTCAGTTATCATGCTTTTTATCTTTCGTATTAATTATTGTAACACCACATTAGTGTACCAAGATGAGACATTTACAAACGAAAATGCAAATTCATTAAGTTGTGGTCAAGCATTTCCTTCTGAATTGGTTCATTTCGTCCAATTAACATCCATAACGGTCTGTAAAACAGAGACTCCTATGGATTTTGGGTCAGATGAAGGCTGTTTTGGGCCATAATATAAATCGTCTACTCGACTATTGGTGCGGCCGCTTTGTGTTCTAGTCGAGCACGTCGTATATTTTGTTTGTAACTTTCGACGGAATTACTTTTTTATACGGACACCAACGTCTTAATGAAGGGTCAGACGATTTACAGTATAAAATAGTGTATCATGTATATTTTTACCTATGGGAATAGAAAGTCCGACTTTATCTATAAATGTACTTGTGTTTAATTTAAAGTTAGTGGTTTATCTAATAAGCTTAAACGAGTGATTCTTATAAATATGTATATACAAGTGTACCTACCTCGGAAACGACTAACAATTTGGATCAAATTTTATGTTTGGATAAGAATTTGCTTTTTAAGTTTATATATATAGGTGTCTTTTTTGAAAATACGCGATGTTACACTTTTCTATTAAAAACGTTTTTTATACAAAGATTATTATATAATGCCACTTCGTACCTGCATTGTTGCATGCTAATGGATATTATTGCTTTCAAATATTAAGTAAAAAATTGTCATCTTAGGTACTCAACATCAGATGGTACTATAGGTTTGAGAAAATTTAATGAGTTAAGGAAAAAGGTGAGCTCTGTCGCCCAGATTTTTTTATTATTTTATCGATTTTGCATTTATTGATTTTGCATTTTGCAAGATACACAATATAGGTTATACTTACCTATAATAGGTATTAATCAAAAACTATTTTCAGTTTTAAAATGATTTTTATCCAACTGAATAAAAATTAACGATGCCATTAACAAATCAATAACATAGTTTCAATTAAACTTTTTTAATACAGTTGCTCAAAAAGTGGCGTATTGCAGGGACGTTTAGCGTTCGGGATGTGGGCTATTACATACTCGAGCTTTTTGTTTACCTTTCCCGAACTCGTGCGTTCTCTTTGCCAACTGTCAAATGGCGATACGACTTTGACACACTTTTTTGCATTGCGAAACGTACGTTTCGCATTACTAATACGACTAGCGCCATCTCTTGATCACAGTTGGAACTTAGTTGAGTTTGTTGTGTTTTTGATATTTTATTAAATTTCTTCATTTTTTTCGCAACTGTATTAAAAATAGTTGTTCAGTACACGTGCGGAACCGTCATTGCAACTAGTTCCGACTGTCAACCCTCACCTTCGGCTGCGCCTCGGCTCGGGTAGACATATGTCGGAACTCTTTGCAATGACAGGCTTTCCGCACTTATAATGAAATATACTATTGTTATTAAAATAAGTTGGTTAGTTCTAGGTAGGTATATGTCTGGCAAGCTTTGCCATCGCTATCATAAAATAAAATCTTGAAAGTAGATGAATCCAACCTACCAGTAGTAATTGGGCTTGAAGCTTTTGATAGTTTTAAAAATTACTTCGTTAACATTAACGATATTAATAACAAACCGTAACTAACAAGAACAAGGCTTCTCGTTTTGTAAAATTGCGACGTATGCTCAAAATTGATGGCGCATAATTAACAATTAAAAGATAAAACGAGTAGAAATGAGTTTGATTCAAGAAAAGTGTAAGTAAATGAGGTTTTTTATTGATGAGAAAAACATGCATCAAAGCAAAAAAATGTATCAGCTCCTATGAAGACTTAGAAATACGCCACAAATTATGAAGCACATTTAAAAAAAAAATATATTAAAATTTTGTACTTTTAGCAAAAATAACTCACATACTCAGCATAAAATCTTGTACATCTTTCAGAAAATACTAGGTCTAGATTGTTCGAATATCTAACTTTTTATTAACGTGACATAATAAATGGGTGAATTAACGTCATAAAATGAGAACGGTAAGGAAAACCAATGATAAACTCCTCTGAAATAGGCCCCCGTCATTGAAAACATCGTGTGATTATAATTAAATTGCCTTTTAGTTCGATGGTCAACAAATTAACTACTATGGTCAATTATTTTGCTTGAACTTGGCTTGAGACGCTGCCGTCTGTCTAGATCACTTAAATTAGCCTATCTGAGGATGAATTAATTAATTAAATCGGCGCCAACTTTAAGTGAATCAAATAATAAAAGAAACTATCCATTAAGAGTAGATAAGACAAAGTTTCAGGTTTGCCAAAATTTTCACGAATATAATAATTTTAATATGACACAAAAACTAATGTTATCACGTTTTTTATTAATTTTGGCCGGCATATTAAGTTAATAAAACATTGTAGATTCTTTTTTTACATTGGAATAATTTTAAAACCAAGAATCCATTTTAACAACTATTTCGCGATATTATATTAAATTTGACATAAGCACACAAAAAAAAACCTACTTTACGCGGTACAGATGAAAGTCGGCACCTGTACCCCCCTTGCTGTTAGACAAATATGAAACGTATAAAAAATGGATGACGTTTAACTGCAACTATAAATATTAATAACATGCTTATAAACCGTTAAATGATTAGGGTGACCAAAGATTCGGTGCAGTTTCTCTCTTTCACTTGAATGTTTTCTATTTCTATACCCTATAGTATAGTATTATATCATCTGTGCTGTAGGCCACACTCGTCAAGAAAATTTCCGGCGAATATTCGTGTGCTCTTTCTTACTTTATAAGACAGAATGTGAATTCTCACTGTCCTGCAGTCAAGGCAAAGACTGAAAATGAGTTGATAGTTAAATAAGTAGGAGAGAGAAAGAAAGGATATATATTATACTAGCCGTCCCCCGCGGTTTCACCCGCGGTAATTTCGGAGTTCCCGCGGGAATTCCAAGATAAAAACTATCCTATCTTTTAAGTTGGACCATATTATAAATGGTTACAAAATTTTATCAAAATCCGTTCAGTAGTTTCGGAGTCCATCGCGGACAAACAACGTGACACGTGATTTATATATATTAGATATACGTGGTTGGCGCGTTCGGATCAAATGCCGCAAGGAGTAGGTTCAAACTCTAACAATGAGCTTGAGCTGTCAGTGAAGGAAAAAATCGTGAGGAAACCATAGCATGGTGGTAGGGTAGATATCGTTCCAGGATAGGTGTGCCTACAGTCTTCGACCACACTCACTTAACATCAGGTGAGCTGTGGTCTACCTGTGCACATTAAATATATATATAATACTAGCTGTGCCCTGCGGTTTCACCCGCGGTAATTTCGGAGTTCCGCGGGAATCCCGGGATAAAAAGTACCCTTTGTCCTTTTCTGTACCCCTAACAACGTGCATGCCAAATTTCATCCAAATACGTTCAGCCATTTTTGCGTGATTGAGTAACAAACATCCAAACATCCACACTTTCACATTTATAATACATATTAGTAGGATCTATTATTATATATCCAAATATTAGATATTTTTAAATATTAAATTTTTTGACGCATAAATAAAACAGATTTTTATAATAATAAGTTGACCGCATCCTTTTCTACTTACGCCTTGCATGTTTCTTTATGTACCTATTTTATTTTTTATACCGTTGCATTCTTACCGTGAAAAGATAATTTTCTTTAGTTTCGTAATCAGTTGGTCACCCTAGTAAATACCTCGCGATATCCGCGTCAATTTTTACAGGGCTCCATGCCAATTTAGTTTCTACTTGGATCAAGGGTGCAAAGGGCCGGCCCGGAAATTAATCAGCACGCCTCTTTTTCATACCTGTTTGTTTTTAATCAACATATTTGCTTTACTACCTTTTATTCTTGACCGCTGATTAAGATTTTATTCATAAGTCAGCATTATTTTTTTTGGCGCATTAGAAATAACTTTTTACTAAGTATTGGCTTGGCCATGATTGAATAATAATGAATTGTTTTAAACGGAGAATGGAAAAAAAAAGAAAAAGAACTTCGTTGTAACTCCACAAGGTTCTTTATAATATTATATCATATTATATTACCACGCGGTGTAATTAAAACATTTTGCGTAAACACAAACATGTTTGACCACGAATAGTATGTTACGAGGCTAGATTATAAACAGTGGACATAACGCGGATGTTTTACGTTTATGGGACAGCTGTCTCTGACCACAAGGACAAAAAGTGTCCCGATATGATCAGGTCGAGTTACATTCGGCCACGGGTCCCACAGCACGAATGGCGATCAAAAAAATTTACGCAAAAAAAAAGAAAAATGTAAAACCGTTCGCCCCAGAGCATACTCAGACTTGTTTGCGTAAATTGTAAGTTTGTAGGTAAGTTGATCGTGTTAGAGCTCTGCAAATACCGTTTGTAATACGTTGATGGATACGGAATATAAACAATCGCTTCCAGACGTTCGCAATTCCTTTTGATTTTGCCGGTAGGTACCTCTTTTATCTATGGAGCGGTCAGTGAAGAGAGACAAAGTACCTACCTACAATACAATACGATATGAATTTATCAGCAACGGTTAAAATCTATTAGTTTTGGTACCGCCGAAAAGTGTTTATCGATTTCAACGGTTTGCTCTGGTGGTTTAATGGATATATGGGTCGCTTTGCACTTGGGCCTGAACTCTGTAGCAAGTATAATACGAATCTAATTTCGCCACCGCATTTCGATCCGCGAACAATGCCCGTTTCTCTACGGCTTTTAAACATCAATAGGAGCGTATTTGGATGATATTTTTTCCACTAAGATAAGGAGGCAGTGTTCTGTTATTTGCCTTTTTTTTAGATGTGGGCGCGACAAAGCCACAAACATACCCTGCTGTGTGACCGACAGGGATTTTTTGTTAGAATTTCGCATTTTATTCCGTTTATTGACGCTGCGCGTACAGAAATTTAGTACGTTTTAGACGATGCAGTATAGAGAAAAAACTTAATAGAAGACGCATCATGATATATCGTCTTGTAGGTGATCTTATTGTGGTGGTTACGGTTTCTTAAGATTTTTCGAATAATGCACGGCCTGGTCTGGCGTACAGTAGGTACATTTCTTATATCATACCTACATTCACTTGATCACTGACCATCTATTTTTATACCATACCTATTAGAATTACCACTAGCGCTGCATCTTTAGGTGCTTATAGAATATCCTTAATATAGTTCATTTGTGTTTTACCCTTGGTGTTTAGTGTAATTACAATTTGCATACACGTTACCGTGATACAAAAAATTAAATGGCTACACTTTTTATCCCGGAATTCTTGCAGGAACACCAAAATAAACGCGGTTGAAACAACGAAGAACAATTAATATTTGACAAAGGATAACTGCCTTTTATCCCGCTACAACAAATATTTCTTGAAGAGATTTCAAATTTCACAGAGAATCACAGGCATCTGCAAAATTGCAATGAAATATGGCCATAAATACTATTTTCATATTAGTGTTTTTGTAAAATTCAAAATACCTAGTACCTACCTAATTTAAAAAAACAACCCATGATTGTTGAACACCATTACTGAAAATAGGCATCTATATGAAATGAAATGAAATGAAATGAAATAAACTTTATTTGTTACGACAATCGTTAATATATGAAATAACATAAACAAGCACAACCAGCTTGTCGCAACAAAACGGCAACCAGCTCAGCATAAGTCGGAAACCGGGGGGCCCGACGCTGATCTTCCGCTGGTGCCGCATGTGGCGTCACGGATAAATAATTGTTTCTCATGTTACACTAATCTTTACTAATACATACTATAAATCCGAATGTGAATTAGTTTGTCTGATTGTTTGTTACGTTTTAAGGTAAAGAACATAGGGTATTTTATCACGGAATTCCCGCGAGAACTCCTAAATTGATTGTGGTGACATACACACAGCGGGGCATAGCTACTTTCATATATGCAGTGCTTTCATGTTGGCTGCACGGCGCGCTCCTCGCAGGGGCGTGCACAAAACCTTCCGGAACACGTGCAAGTTCGCACAATGAGAGTTTGCATTTCCGTTCGCTATGCACTTCCTTTACACAGATTTTACTTTTTATTGAGCGAGCCTTTACAACTTTGGTCTGGACGCTTTTGTGCGGTCGCATTGTGTGCAGGACATTCAACCACAAAAACGCATCGTAGGTTTCGATTTCCTTAATGATATCGAAATATTTTTTAATCGCAGACGAAATCGAAAGGAAACGGTGTAATGTTGAGCGGAACAGCATGTTCTTACAACAAGCGAAAGTGATGTATTGTACAGAACTCATTCGTTTAGAGTTTCACAATGTCAAGAAAACAATGCAAATGCAATACAATTTTTGCACAGAAAATGCAAAAAAAAATGCATTTCGTGTTTTTCTATCAGAATCAAATAATTTTAATATGTTTTAAATTGGAATGCCCAGGCGTGTAGGTATATGGAATGAAAGGTTCTTTGTATTCAATTTTATTAGCTTAATAGGTAATAATCATAATTTTCTATCTAAACATAAACCCTTTTTCTTTTATTTATTTAATTTGAAATAAAAGACAAAATTAATAATTACTCCAGTGGCGTTCCCTGTCTGTTAACTTTTGGGTATTAATAGAAAGAACTTTACTTAGCGGTGAATTACAAAAAAAGAGTTTTAAATTTAATGTATTTTAATCCGTTAACACGAAAAGCGCGTTCAACTAACACCTCTAATCTCGGTGACCAACTTTTGTTAAGATAACATTGTCGGGATGGCCACCTGAGCTCCTTTTCTTTGCTAAATTTATTTGCACTCTTATCTAAATCTCTGGTTTAAAACAAAAACATGTGCCATTATTCACAAAAACAATGAAAAAAAAAAATGGCAAAGTTAAGTAGATCAGATAGAGCCAAAGATTGTTTGGGTGCGATTGTTGTTTTTGTTGCAAATAGGACCAACGCCATGCTTAAAGTCCGACATGGAATTCAAATTGAACCTTGTCAATACAGGGTTACGGTAAAAGTTCCGATGTGAGATAATTTTTCGACTTCCGAATTAATACGTAGTTACGTCCATTGTGGTCAATGCTTTGATTATTTTTATCGTTAGTGTATCTGTAATGGTGTCAAAACTTGTGTCCGGGACGCTGCGTGATACAGGAAGATGTGATTGCGGGAGGTTCACTGGCCAATAGGCCACACAAGGTGACGTCTCATTTCACTCTTCTCTTAAATAGAGCAATAGGGGTTTTATAAGATATCATGCCAACGACGTCTCAATTTGTCACTTTTATATCAATGCGACAAAACGAGTCGTTTCTCGCTAAAACTCTAAACACGGGTGGTCTTCGAATCAATCGCAAACAATTATTATGGATTTCAGTAGCTCAAATTGAAACTCGAAGTATATTTACGACATTGGTCGACTCGTCTCTTTTGGACTTGTGGTTTTATAACTAATTTTTGATCTTCGTGACCGGATGACTATTTTGAAATTGTTCCAAATATTAATTTAAGAGGTGCTACGAACGATTTCTATTATGGATACCTACATGCCAGTTACCTACTTATTAACCAAAAAGGTGTTACTAATGATTAGTTGCAAAAATAATTCTGTTAGGCACATATGCTTAAAGCTAGCAATGATCTTCAACAAAAACAAGATTTTTAAATAAATTTAATTTCTTATTTACTTAATATTTGAATAGGTGATAGTAATAGATGACAGTAGACATACTGACCCGTTCTCTGAATGAATTCACAAAAATTTCTTTGTGTTAACTTGTAAATAAGCCTTAAAATGTAATTAAATGCTTAAAGTCGTCATATAATCGCATTAGGTTAGCCTGTAAGGATTACATGGTTATATTATATATATTATATATAATATATTATATGGTATAAATAAATAAATAGAAAAATAAATTACCTATACGCTTTGAAAGATTCAAAATAACTACCTAATTCGCATGAGGTAAAAATAAATTTGTGCTTACGTTATACACTCTAGTTCTCATTTCTCACTGTAAAAAGAGACTTTTTTAGGTATAAACTCAAAACTCATACCTAACTCTTCGGTAGTAGAAAATCTACTGATTATATTATTCCTAATTCAATACTCGATACTGCAAACCTCTATGAAATTAATTATGCTTAAAAAACCAACGAACGAAAAAAATATTTATGATTTGTCCTGCAGTTCTAGAGGACTTAGTGACATCATTAAATCACTGCAAGCAATATGACAGTGCAATCGGTCAAGTCGTCTCCTATAGGTGAATCGTATAGGTGTATGTTTAATTGGTAAATCACTTATATTTCCATGTACTTACAATTACATAGTTAATTGAACGCCCGACGGCGATGCGTCCATCATACATGTAGCAATAAAAATTATATTTTATTTTATAACCCTGCGGTATGAGATATTTATGCACTTAATATGATAAATTAAATTTTATTTAAGTGGACCTAATTGCAGATATTATTTTTTTATTTTAAATCTTTGTTGACTTTTGTTATTTTGAAAAAGCTTGAAATCTTTAACCAATTGATAAGAATATTATTGTTACAGAGTTTTTGTTGACAAAATTAATACCTTCAGTAAAGAAAAAGCAGGACTTAGGTCTGAGACAATGTACTGACGATCAGCACTAATGGTTGTATAAAAGCAGATTTTAGCCAAGTATAAGACAACATAGCCTCGGGACAGTGGTTA
The DNA here is from genome assembly GCA_907165275.2 of Zygaena filipendulae. Taxonomy (NCBI): domain Eukaryota; kingdom Metazoa; phylum Arthropoda; class Insecta; order Lepidoptera; family Zygaenidae; genus Zygaena; species Zygaena filipendulae. Next base: position 9,893,990 of record OU015653.1, on the reverse strand, counting down.
TGCCGTAACGCCCTACTGATCCGAGTGACATTGCGTGAAATCTACTATCAGACTTACCAACCGCTGATCATAGGGTAGCTCGAAGCCCGACAAATATATGAGCGGGCAATCGAATATCATCCTTAAAGCTCTTATGATAAAGTTTACAACGATCGCATCATAGGTTTGCTGAAAATGTAATGCGTGTAATCAGTCCATGATTGGTTTGAATTAATCGTGCGGCGCATGCGTGACCGCTACCATTCGAGTAACAGCTACTCGGAGCTGGCCCTTATGAGAAATTGTCCAAGGGTCTCGATCTGAATTAAAAATAATGGTGCAATTAAACCACATATCGCTCTGAAAGCGTGAAAAAGGTACACAAATATCTTGTTATTATTTATCTTGATTAAATATCTCGTGAGGGCTAACAGCTTCATTTGGATATGCAAATTTTAATGATAATCACGTTTCACTAATATGTATTAGGAAGGTACTTTAAATTAATTTTGGAAAACTCTGGTGATTCTTCTTCATATCAAGTAGATTGGATTTAGTTAAAATATGTATTAATAGCAGACTCCTGCGATTTCAACCGCGGTAATTGCGGAGTTCCCGCGGGAATTCTGAGATAAAGAGTACCCTATGTCACTCAGAATTACTTTAGCTTCCTATCTATAAGTGAAAGAATTTTCAAAATCGGTTCAGTAGATCCATAGATTACAACCTCACAAACTCCAGAGTTCCCGCGGGAATTCCGGGATAAAGAGTACCCCATGTCACTCAGGATTAGTGAAAAGATAAGTGAAAGAATTTTCAAAATCGGTTCAGTAGATCCATAGTTTACCCCCTACAACGTCACAAACTCACAAACTCACAATTCACAAACTTATGCTCTTTATAATATTAGTATAGATAAATAGGTATTCACCTATAGAATGGGATGTCTCTATATTATAATCTTTGTTATCAAGAGAGCTTTAAAAGTATAAAGCGAACAGGAAATCTAAAGTGGATAAAGGCCTACAAGCTTTTTAAATTACTATACAGGCTGGAGAAAAACTTGAGATGAATACTATAATATCATAAATCAAAAGTTACAGAACATATTTTGTTAGTAATAAAGCAGTTTACTTACTCTTGAACCAGTTAATACGCTGTAAATTTGGGTTCACTGTTGGATATGACGTTTAATAGTCGGTGTAAATCCATTAAAGTAATAACAGTGGGCCGCAGGAGCCTCGATTCGTCACCGTCATTAGATCGATCTCGGCACATCTACTATCAAAAGACCACCGGAACACTTCCACTTACAGTTAAGAGCATCTCCATTCGTACTGACGATTTCTAGTTAAACTTGTTTACCAACGTGTCTCATTTGTATAGTTTAAATCCGATTAAAAATCGACCCAACACTGGCTCATTCGTAATATTCTAGATTGCTTTTTATTAGTTTCATATACATCTCATCTCAATCCAGGGCCGATATTACGTCTCCAATAAGAATATAATTAATGATATGATCTAGGTACTGGCTGGGGTATCAGTGAGCTAGATTATTACAATATGTCTGTAACAAAAATAAGCTATTTTTTTCATTTATTAATTAGATCTAGTTTATTATCCACTGTCCAGTCTATGTTAATGCTGATTGGATCATCAAGTTAGTTTCCTAACACATTATAACTATAATATATAAGAAGAATATCTTAATAAAAAGCAATAAGAATTAGTTTAGGCTGTAGCGTTGACAACATTACCCTTGGGCTTGTTGGATAAGCTTAATTTTAAACACACTAGAATAAAAATTGGCTAACTTTCCTTTGCTGTTCAATGAGTCGGTCGACTAATCGTGATTGCGGTCGAATCTTGCTACAGTTTATTAGATTTCCACCGTCACGTCCTCAACACTTGCCACTGATTCCGATTTATCCATTCGTTATGCGACTACTACCCATTAGCTCCATCCACTGATTGCTTACTCTCGACTCTCATTCTCTGTGGTAGCTGAAACTATTACCTTAACGACAATTATAGCTATTACGATTTGTTACACTTTATTAGTTACATAGAATTGAGACGTCGTCGGTGTCATCATTAGTTTTTTTCGTTTTTATTCGAAATAACTTTTTAACATATTTAACTATATTTTTAGAAAGCCGTCTTACCTAGATAAGCTCAGGATTATAAGCTAGAATTATGAAATGTTACACAAGGCTTGCTTTTATAACGTAGACCACTATTAAGAAAAGACTGTGTGAAAGTACCCTCAGCTTTGAACATAGAGTTACGGAATCATCGGTATTTTCATCCTGGAGTTCCCGAGGAAGTCCCGAGTTCTCAAAAGAATCCGGAACCTGTTGGCAATACTAAGTTTAACTAAAACATGTTGGCCCCTCTTATTTATTTTTGTTATAAACTAACTTAAACTGACACATTTTACCAAGCTGCTTGATGCACTACCTCGGTTCGGGGTGGTACTATGTTTAAGGTGTATTACATAGTTAATAGAGTAAATCCCTTTTATAAAAAGACAAGGTAATGCTGCGCACATCAACACCGGATCTACGCAGTCAGTGTTTCACTTCTTACCTTAACTAATTCCTGTTCCAGATTCCGCTCGCTTATTTATTAACGCTGGTGGTCTAAACATGATGATATAATTAAAACTAATCCAGTATTTTATTGTTTTAGGAATTACGAAGTACGTGTAATTTAATAAAATATTATTGATATTTTAGATTAGGTTTTCAAAATAAAAACTAAACAATATAATAATTAACTTTTAACTTAAAAAAACAGTTATGATAATATCTTAGTGGTTTCTGTAACATTTACCACAAAACCTAAAATACAATGTTTTCAACAATTTGATCTATTTTGGCCAATCTTTATTACAATACCTATAATACCTACTCTTTATTTTTTTATAATCTTTTGAGATCTCGGGCTTGTCACGGCTCACTAAAGATGACTCGTGCCGTACCGTAAACATTATTTATCCAATGAAATAGAAAATTGGTGAGAAAATTGATGCGGTTCAAATAATCTTTCTCGGAGACGATGAACTGGCGGTAATAGTCAAGTTCAAATGTCAACGACAACAAGTGACCTCGTCAGATCGGTCATATTGTTGTCACGATCTTAGAAATAATTTGTTTTCTAAATTTAAACATAACATTAAATTCACCCTGAAACTTGAATTTTTTCTAAAACCTCAAATTCCAAAAGGCTTAACAATACTTTCCCATGCTTTGGTTAATTTTATTTATGATGCTGTCATCAAAGTAGACATTATCTTTATACGAGAAAAATGAAACTGGATTTAAATTAGTGTATCCACAGCGATATCTGTATAGTTTGTCAAATGAGGGTCTTTATCAGATTAGGAGTCCAAAGAGACGTTAATAAATTGAAATGAGCAATCAACGTATCTATGACGAGGCGCTACCTTTTGTGAAGTAAACATCGAACAAATTGTTTGGGTGGAGTTATTTTTGTAATGTTACCTTATTTGTAAGTGGTTTTATCTGTAGTGATCGTTTCGTCGTTTCGTTAGTGTTCCATGTATTTTAATAGAGAGGGGTAGTCTTGTAATAACTATTACTAGATAATTTAAAACTATCTGTACTTTAGTTTCATTACGGTTTAATTTAATAATTTAAGATTGATTGTAACAAAAAGAAATGTGTGGTTTAACCAATTTTTTAAGGTTAACTTCTTGAACGCTGTGGAAAAAAAAACAATTTTAGGTACCTTATAATTATAAACCAATTGGTATGTTGTATAGATAAAATAATCCTACCAATATTATAAATGTGTGAAAGTGTGGATGTATGTTACTCAATCAAGCAAAAACGGCTTAACGGATTCGAATGAAATTTGGCAGTACGTTATCAGGGGTAAAGAGAAGGACATAGGATACTTTTTATCCCGGAATTCCCGCTGAAACTCCGAAATTACCGCGGGTGAAACCGCGGGGCACAGCTAGTAATTAATAAGTCCGTCAAAAAAGGCTGTTATTTGGTTTAGTATTGAGGATAGAAAATTAGTTGCAGTGGATGCTCGCAAATCGGCATTCGATTCCGTTTACCTGTCTGTGACCAATATTCAAACATGATCTCACTAACTCATCGAGGAGCTCACAAATATAGTGCAACGGTTTTCACTGTACACACTGAGGAGTCGTTCCTTATTTCAGGGAATTCTAGCATTATGTCATGGCAACACTGCTATTTAGTCGGTACCCTCATTCCCATTTGATAAATTAAAGTAGTGTACGCCCACAATTGTTGGTGGGGTTGTGGGTATAAATACTAGTGTCAGCACAGAAGAGCTTCATTCTAGTGACTCTGCTCGACTTAAGTGGTCATAAAAAGTGTTCTATTTCTATTGCGGTTGTAATAACTATAATAGTGAGAATAAAAGTATAGTTAACTAGAGGACCTCTTTTTTTACAAGGCATGCACCCGTTTGTTTTTTAATGAAACTACCAAAAGTTGTTCACTAAAATGACTCGCGGAAGTGCTTCAGAACTAGTATTATGTACTTCGAATGAGGTTCGCTGCTTTTGATCGATTACTACCGAAAAGGCCAGACTACTATGTTGTGTACATCATTATTAGTACTTACGAGCACTTTAGAGTTTAATAAGATTTTAACCACCAACCGTGCAAGCTTGAAAGTGTTCCCGATGAAACGGTAGATGTTATTAGCAAATTTCAGATCTCATATATTGGAACTAATAACCGTGAAGGAGGAAATCAGCCATCGGGTGCATTCGATAACTGGTTATTTGCATGAACCATGTACCAGCAGGCTTTTTTATTGAATATACCAAGACAAACCAAAGGCGCAGTATTAGGTAATGCATCAAGATTCAAGACTCAAGAGTCATACTTATTATAAAAAAGTGAGTTTAGGTATAAAACAATAAATAAAATAAAACATCTTATGTTACTTGTTGGATCTAAGAAATTATTATGTTACTTTTTAAATGTTATCCTTTTTAAGTAGGTAGTTAGTTTCCCAAATAAATAAATCCTACTAACATTATAAATGTGAAAGTGTGGATGTTTGGATGTTGTTACTCAATCACGCAAAAATGGCTGAACGGATTTGAATGGAATTTGGCATGCACGTTGTCAGGGGTACAAAGAAGGACATAGGATACTTTTTATCCCGGATTTCCGCGGGGACTCCGAAATTACCGCGGGTGAAACCGCGGGGCACAGCTAGAAAATAAATAATACGCTATGGCGTTATTTATCCTAATATTTTAAATCTGAATGTGAGTTTGTTTGTTAGATACTCTTTCACGCCTTAACAAGTCAGATAGAAAAAACAAAGTGTACTTTAAACTTGACTCCCAGAATTCTCGCGAGATCTCCAAAATAAAAAAAACCGCGGGAAACAACTATTTTTACTCTATTTTTTATTTCTTGTGCTTATTTGTTATGTTGTTGGTTATTTATTTATTTATTCAAATATTTAAGCTTATTGCACGACATGGTTAAATTTTTAGATAAATGAAATGGTAAAGAAAGTTGTAAGTCTATCTAAGTTAGCATAAAATCCATAAAATTTGCATATGAGCTATTTTCCCATGGAGTGAGGTACGTACAGTGGGATAATGAGTCGCTCGGTCGCCGGTAACAGTGACATTGGGACCACCTGAGGCGACAGTGTTTTTTGAGCAAACTTCATTAAAGTCAAACCACTGCTACATATGCCACTGTCTGACATTATTTCATACGACAACTCAATGTCCCGTATTATAAGAAGGTAATGTATGGACGTAGGGATAATGTATGCAACTATTAAACCGATTCTAAAAATCTTTCGCTGATAGAAGCACATTAAGTTTCTTTATCTCAGTGTGCCTGCTATAGGATACTTTTTACAGTTCCCTAGGGAGTCCCCAAATTCATGCAGGTAAAACCAAGCAGCAAAGGCAACAGCTAGTTTTGAATAAAGTGATATACCTACATAATCTATCTGACATAACATTCCTAATATTTATTGCAAGTATACTTTATTAAGTCTCAGAAAATAATTTCTGCTATAAGAAGACTTGTTTACGAAGGAACTAACACATCGTATTAATCATTAGATATTGAAGTTGATATCATTCGTATTGACAGCAGCTGTATCGTTAGTGAACTGATAAAATTAAGCTCATTGTGTCATTGAAGATAGATACGTTACGGACGGGTATTGTGATAGGTCAGTACAATGAAGTGTTGGAGACTTATGTCATTTCTTCCGTTTATTGATAAGTTACTTACTGTCACTCTACACCTGGTCAGGTCAAAGAACTCTATAGGTACATTGTAACAAAATTCCAATAAATGTACGATCCGGTTACCATTTTTCACATCAAGTGTTTATCTACTACCAAAAATGGCCGAATCATAACATTATCAAAGATTCCCAATTTCGCATCGGATTCCAAGTGGAACGTTCCATAATTGCGGTTGACCATTACTTTTAGAGTTCTATAAGGCTTTATTGGAAACAAGGATAAAATGATCGTCAGGCATTCGCGGAGACTCGATATTTCACTGATGGCGGATGTTTTTGTGGCGGACAATTTCATGTGGTTGAATACGACCAGACGGTGGCGGTATCGACTCTAATTATTTGAATAGTGCGACACGACATCTCTTTGATCGATGCCGAACAATAATTAACCGTATATTATTTAGAACCTCTACTTCTGCACATCTCTACCTAAATGATGGCAGAAAGAAGGTTCAAGTCAAAATGTTGTTTCATATAATATGTTGTATAATAAATGTATATATGAACTAATAACTAATAATAACTATAACTATATTTGAAACTAGACTATTTAAAAATTCCAAAATATGTTGTACCTTTACTTGAGTATTCTATTCGTAAAATAAATTATTTTTATATTAATTGAACCAATAAAGTTTTCGGAGATACAGTAATTTGAAGAGGAGTCAATATTATACGTTTAAAAGAATTTGTGGAATTCGACTTTTGGTTGTGCCCCTAAAGCGAAAATTTAAGGGTTGACGGTTCCTTAAGAAAAAGGTCACAGACGCGAACCCTCTGGTGACAAAATTGTTATTTTATGTTTCACATTTCAAACAAAGCTATTCGAGAAATTTTCAAACTTCCTACCTGACTACTGCAGCTCCAATTCATTAATGGTCATTAAATAAGGTTTTATTGCGGACTGACTATTTATGATATCGACTTAAGGACTGATTAATTAAATAGTCTATGAATAGGGTTTTATATAGATTCACTCGTTCTATAAATTTTTAATTAATTGTACCTACATTATGTGTATTTCAATAAAAATAACCATTCCCATACAACCGCAGTTAATTGTTAATACCTGCGTTTCACATTTTTTTTGAGTCCCTATCCATTGCAGTGGAGATATCCATAAAGAGAAATAACGTTATTTCGAGTACCTACTTTTTCATGCTAAAAAGTGTTTTTAGAACAAAAAATACACTAAAACAGGTAGCAAATGCTTGTGTTTCCATGAAGCACTTGAACTTGCTTGATGTACGAAAATAGCCGGCGCATGCGCCGCCTGCCGGCTGCCACCGCGCCGCTCCATCCAAAGGATTTGGGTCATACGCTCATTGGCAGCAACACTACACTCGGGGCCAAGGCCACAAGCCCTTGGCACTGCATTTGAAGATTGACGTTTTAGGTTTCATAAGAGCTACTTACGTAGGCATATGTTCATTTTCTCTTAAAATGAATGCCACAAAAATATGAATGTAAGAATACTAAGTCAAGTTTAAACTTAAAAAGGCACGATCTTTAAAAGTAGTCAATTTATATCTATCAAGATCATTATAAACATAATGATATACGCAGAGATATAACATACATATGGAGCGATATAGTTTCATTCAAAATTCTGATCGCAATTGAAGTAGGTACAAAAACCTGCGTGAAATAGCGCGACTTCCCGATCGCGCCGAAAGATGTAGTCACGATTGGTTGTTTAACCACACTTTCAGTTCCATATTTCTGCATGCACATTGCACATATGCCATTCTGTGCCTATTTAATCAACTGTGGTCTTAGCATAATTAACATACTAGCGGTTTCATCCGCGTCAATTTCAGAATTTCGCCGGGATTTTTGAGATAAAAGCACTTATGCATGTATGTCTTCTTCTAAATTCTGTACCCTTGACAACGTGTAAAAAAAAATTTAATGATGATCGATTGAGTAGTGAAGCGTGAAAGCATAACAAACAAATAAACAAATTCACATTAGCATTTATAATAGCAGGTATTTTCTTTGAAACTACTGGTCGACGAAACATAATCGGTTCTGCGCAAGTGGTCACCGCTGTACGGCGCGGCGCGGGCGCCGACTCGCTCGGCAGCTGTAGCGGCGGCGGCGCGGCGCGGCGTAGACGCACGCCTGTCGCGTGCCCCGAACCCACGAACGGTGCCGAACGCGCACGAGGCGGGCCGTGCGCGTGCGTCGGGCCGCAGCGCAGCGAATCCGACTTCCAAGAGTTCCAAGTCTCTACGCGCACAGCTTAGCAGCTTTTCGATAAGCTTCAGGTTCATCTCTCATTTGCCTCAATGCTCCAAGTAAATTGGTAATTATTGCCATTGCGCAATAGGCGAATAACATAAACTGATATGCCTATTTATACAGAGTCTAAAATAAATCAATAAATTAATTTAACAATTAATAAGGACATAAAAAAGAAAGAAAGTAGATAATATAAAAGTAATCATGTACCTACAAGGGTCAATCACTTCTTTTTAAAGTTTAGTTGAGTTGTTTTATATTTAAAAGTAAAGCTTGGTCTTGTGAAATTTAATTCAACTACATAATATTATATTTAATTATTGGTAGTAATTATGTGAAGCATTGCTTTATTAAAATTGAAAATTGAAACATACACACAAGGATCAGATTTGCGTATTCGTCTGATAGTCCATACAAAACTTGTTCCCTTACTCTCAGGATAAGTAGCTCTTATCTAATGGTTGAAAAATCGTCCCTTCATAATAATTTTAATTTATTATTATTATACCCACGCTAATTATAAAAAAAAAATCATATATCCCATTGTTTGAACAGTTTAAGTATCTGCTTAGTTGTTTTTTTTTTAATTATAAATACATACCTATATGGCTTTCTGTAACAACCTTGTTAACCAGTTCTATGCTATGTGCTCGACGGTGTAATGAAGAGTAATTTTGTTGATTCTGCAAACGGATGCTCTACAACTGCACTATGCTTAGTGGCGGATAATTAATAAGTACTTACCTACATATCTTCATAAAAAGAATAATATATTAATAACCAAACGGCAGCCGTCTGACAAACGATTCGCAAATATTCACAGGTGGGTACAAATAGGCACGTTTCCGTTGCACCTAGCCGATCCCGTTCCTAGCCGGTTGAGCGTCAGACTCGAACAATTAATACAATTAATGACACCGACGGAAATACCCACCCATATCTCGAGCTTCCCCTGCATTATCAAAAATTTTATTACTATTGCGATATGAACTCGCTGGGCGTTCGCGAGGACGTGATCGCCTTGCGTTGTTTGGTGTTTTTTTTTTAATATCTTTCATACAAATTAAATGTTGCACAAAGTATGTTTCGGCCCCCTCATTTTATTTTGCGTGTGTTATTATTTTGTGCAAAAATGTAATCTGAGTTGGGGCACGTGTAGAAAGAGTTTCCTTTGTTATTATAGTTCGTGCTCAGGTATTAGGTGAGTAAGTATTGTGTAGCGAACTGTTGCTCAAAATTTTGCCAACGTGATTTTGGGACTCCCTCGTGAACTATTGGTTGTGCCCGTATTAAATTTACCTTAATCAGTACCTACCTATTTCTGAAGAGAATAATAATTATTAATTTTAGAGTTGCCGCGGGTATTACATACAGGATAAACAATAGATATAAACCTCCTCTTGAATCATTCTATCTATTTGGTGATAACTGCATGAAAATACGTTCAGTGGTTTTTGAGTTTATCGCGAACAGACAACGGAACTGCGGACTCCATTTTATAACATGTAAAGAACGTAAGTATGCTCAAAGCTGCTAATCTCAACTAAAGTCTACTAATAATTACTTAAAATTTCACTTAAAACTACATAAAAAGATAAACCACTTGTTTTTCCAGTCGTTATAAGTAGTTAGGTATATATGGAAAGCTTTTTATTTTGTTTAAAATCGGGCTCAACGCATTTTAGTAGCGATTTACCTTAGGTAAAGGAAATATTATTTTTTTGAGTTGACTATCGAATTTTTTCTTACAAAAATCAAATTATGTTCTTAACTAAGTATTTCTTTGAAAAAATTATTTAGCATGGTTTATTATGGCAATTTCGTTCCATTATTGTCTAAATTTAATTCCAATTCGGCTTTTAAAGTATAGAGACCATGGCCAAGACGTGACACTGTATCTTTTTGTATCAGGTTGATATTATTAGCTTTTATAAAATACTAGCTGTGCCCCGCGGTTTCACCCGCGTGAGTTTTGGGATCAGGAACCTTTGCGGACGCAGGCAGAACAACCCGCCAAAGTTTCATCACAATTGGACCAATGATTTCGAAACGCACAGAGGACAGACATACAAACATTAATTTTTATTTATAAAGGTTCACCGAGTGGATTTTATGGCAATTAATAATCCAGCAAATATTATCTGATCAGAATTTTTAAATTTTAGTTGAGTTATTTTATATTTTTAATGCCAATACAATCTTTGTAGCTATTTTTAAACAGTTATCGGATTTATTCAGATAGGACATGAGGAAGCTAAATAAAATTTTTGAAATTATCATTACTAATATAAATTTATTTATTTACTGAAACAACTCAATTCGGTTGAATACTGGTGGATTTTCACTGTACATTTCTAGTAAAAACTTAATTGTAGTTAGGAATCTGTCTTATGGTACTAAACTTATCTATTTACACTATAAAAGTCTTTGTCTCAACATTTTTACTAATATTACTATATTAGTCGTAATTTAATTAGGTAACCAACCTAAATGCTATGAAATTGTCGACAATTCTATTATTCTTAATAATAATGACTAGATAACGAATGTATATAAACCATATTACAATAATTAATTTTAACTTAAGTTCTTAATGGAAGTTATAAAACAACATAAGGCTTTTATATAAGGCACAGCGCTGTCGGTAGTACTAAATGCATAATTTTCTTCGGCTTCAGTCTGTCACATTCCGTCAATGTGTTAAATGCAGCCAGAGTATTCGGTTTGTGTTCGGTCGCTCAGCGGAATGCATCGATGGGTTCGCTATAGTCCACCATTATCCCCACTCATTAGGAATATACTGATTGCGCTTAATTAGAGGCTCGGAGAGTCACTTGCGCTCCTCGGATCCCATGACGAAGGCGAATGCGTGTTTTTTTACAATCACCAAGTCGCTCATTGGCCGCACTTTGATCACCGTAATGCACGGTTTCTGAGAAAAAAGAAAAAACGCAATTAATACATAAAAATGTTTCGATGCAGGTAATATTAATATTATGAAGTGATATAGTGTTGTATTTGCACGTTTAAAAGTCCCGATAAGAAAAAAACATACGTTTTTTTTAATATAAAATAGGTAGGATCTCGTATGACGCAAACGTTCCCATGAACACTGAGCTGGTATCACCAGTTGTTTGCTCAGAGCTTAGCAAATATTGTAACACGTGTGCTTCGCTCACGGCCCTTCTATTTCCTCTTGAGATTTCGTCTTCCGGCAGGATAAATTAATAGGCAGCGGAGCGATTCTCATTTTTTGCAAAACTAATTTTACAGTTTTAGTTACGGTGCTACGTAGTAATTTGTTAGTTAGATGACCATATGGCTAAATTTTTAAGGTAGGTACCTATTCAAAGCTCTTATTGACCGGATGCGTCATATGAATGAATAAAATTTCCGAAGTAAAATTAGCAAAATGTGTTTCCACTTAAACAAAAGCGGTTCAGGTTCAGTAAGCTTTGACCACTTATGGCAGGAATAGAAACACTTTTTATGTGTGCAATTTTCCCACCAGTGCGGGGGCCAACCACAGGATTATTAGAAGTAATTGCCGTTCGGCTATTGGAGTAAATAAGAAAAAGGAATGCGAGCTCCTTCTATCCATAAAACTTGATTTTGCAAGAATAGATGAACCCACACAAAAATAAAATAAAAAAATTCTACCTAGACGTGACGCGCTTTTACGTAGGGACATATTTTGTGATTCGGTATTGTTGGAGACAAGCTTTTGTGTCGTCGTAATTTAACAATGAAATCTACCTTAGCATAAATAAAAAAATATTTGATAGCTGAATGCACAGGCATAATGGAATATATTTGCTTTTTATCCTAAAGATTGAAAGCCGTGAATCTTCTTTTTGATTGTGCAACATAAAAGCATAGGGTCGGCCTAGGCAACCGTGACTGAATGATTAAAAAAACCTTTTACAAAATATTATATAAATAGTAAAATCAACGCCAGCTTTTTTATTTTAAAAGTTTATTTATCTTATCAAGCAACGAGTATGACTATACTATTAAAATATAGTACCTATATATGTAGATATACACAATACGAGTATTTAATAATAAAATCTAATCTGATATCTCTTAGGAAGACGTCGCGACCAATGTAAACAATTTGATAAAAATTATCAAACCTCTGCAGTATAACCAAACACAACTTAAGGATTCATTCATGAAATAGGGTCCACATAATTGAATCATAACAAGATTATCTTTGACAGAATTTTCTTGAATATTTTGTCATAGATTAAACAAAAGTGAAGATAACAGTTTAAAATCTTACCTCTTATCACTGTTGCTGCCACCATGATATCACGTCAAGGAGTTCCTCATCTTCTGGGCTCATCGGTTCATAGACATCGTATGCGTCTTGATAATTATGTCCGATTGAGGTGTCCGACTGAAGGGATGGTGCTGGAGAATGTGACTCTTCAGATAACGGAGGCGTCTGGGGAGCACTAGTATTCAAACCAAGTTCCATTTGAGTTTCTGTATACCCTTCTTCACTCTCATCTAATAAACGTTTCAAGCTCTTAATGTATTCCACTGCTAATTTCAAAGTGTCAACTTTGCTTAACTTTCGGGAAGATCCTCTAGTACCAATGAGAGCAGCCGATACAGCCGAAGGGATATGTTGACGCAGCGCCGCAAATCCATTGTTTACTTGCTTAACTCTGTTCCGTTCTCTTGCATTCCTTCTCGCTACGGATGCGGGCTGAGTAGGATACGGCTGGTGCAGATAAGATTTCTTCTTGCATCGGTTAGGGTCCAAGGGAGCGGGTGCTAACCTCCTAGGTGCAGCGGTTTGAAGCTGCGCCAACTTTTGGTTGACACCAATGTTTTGATAAGTGTGTATAGCCGCCATGGGCATCGCGAGTGTAAACTTTTCGAAGTAGATAAAGAGGAGCGCACGTGTGCGTGCCGCGAAGGATACCGGTGGATTGGCGGAGGCGGCGCGCACCCCCGACTCTAAGTAGCGCGCGGCCGACCGGCGCGGCAGCCGCGGTGGGGCGCGTGCCCGGCGCGCGCGCACACGCACGGGCCGCCCGCCTTCCCCGCGCCGCCGCCGTGCCCCACCCGCCTCGCTACTTGTTGCGCTCCGATCAAAATACGACGGCGCTTATTATGCCATAGAGCAAGTAAGCTCGCGCCGCTATTGTTGCACGTCGTTGCGCATAATTATCCTGTCCATTACCTTGTTCGGAGGACAAGATCCGCTTTGTATCATCTATTTAGAAGTCGTTAGGGAGCTAAAGACGCTGTAAACGGATCGATGATATTGTTGATAATATTGCCGTCCCGAATGTGTTTTGTTTTGTAATTTTATATTTATGTTGGTTTATTGTTGATAAAGTCAACTGAATACACATTTTAAAGTAGATTCATAAATACACTGATTGTCTGATCGTTTTATTCAGCAGCCGCCCAATAATCGCTGTCTGCTCTTGCGCATCACAGACAGGTGTGTGGTGCAAAGCGCGTCATCTACGCTATGTGTGTCATCTAGATACTATGTTTTTAGAAACGTGACAATGAATTCTTCGGTATCAAATCTTTATTTTATTAATTATCTTATTGGTTTCAAAAAGATAAGATTCTTAATTTCACTTAAATATTTCTTGCATTCATGACCATGAAAATAAAATTATAACTTTTGTTAAACACAACTACTTATATGATGTACTAGATACATATAATTTAAGTTTGTAGGTATCAGGATTTTTAGTCATTAAACTGGTATTTGTGAAAATGACTATATAATATTAAAACGTATTTTTTTTATAGCATCTTTTATCAGCAATTTGATGCCTGCGGTTTTGCTTATTTAAATTCACGGATTTCCTGTAGATAATTCTTAAAAGTCTTTCCCTAGGATTCAAGTTAATACCAAAAATATTTATAGATGTTAAAACCAAAATAAGACTATCTTGACTAAATAGAATAGATTTATCATTAGAATAATTGTTGAAATTAATATTTTTGCCACAATATTGAGAACAATAAAGTGTTGTCATATAATGATAGAGTATTTTAAACCCTACAAAAAAATTGAAATACTTACTCCATTGATTTACCAAAATAATTATGGCTCAGTCAGATTTATTTTAACGCCGTCATAGTGTCCGACCTTGCACTCAAATCCGCTCGGGTCACACCTGCTTTTTACTCTACCTGGCCGTCACACCGACTGCATTACCTCCACCACCCATTACACTTAGTTGGGGTTACAAAACCCCTGATTTATTTATAAACATTATACAAATTTACCCACCCGAAACCACATGCGCAGGACTTTGCCATTTTTTACGAGAACTTACTTTCAAAAAGGATCTTTAAATTAGTAGCTTAATACATACAACTACACTCTTGTGAAAATAATGTGTCTGTCATGATGTAGATCCTCTATTGGTGTGTAGGTATACTTATTATGAAGAAAATTTATTTTAAAAAGAAAAAATAAATGTCTAATTATATATAACTTTAATGTCTATACTATATATACTATATACTATAGGTACATAGTGTTTTTACTTCTTTGTATTAAGATTGCTATTATTCGCTTTTTTGATAATACCTTAATACTATTGCTTTCCTTAATAAACCTCCAATCAATCAATCAGCCTATTGCAGTCCACTGCTGGACGTAGGCCTCCCCAAGGGCACGCCATAGTACACGATCTCCCGCTTTCCTCATCCAGCCACTACCAGACGCTTACCGAGTCGTGGTCTCCATTCCAGAACCCGTCTACTCCAACGCTCATCGGTTCTGCGACAGATGTGACCAGCCCACTGCCACTTCAGTTTGCTACACTTCTGGATGATATCTACAACTTTGGTCCTCTGCCGGATGATTACTTTACGGATTCTATCTCGCAGCGAAATACCGAGCATAGAACTTTCCATAGCTCGCTGAGCGACTTGGAGTCGGTGGGCCAGTCTGACCGTCATGTTCCACGTCTCGGCTCCATATGTCATGACGGGTAGGACGCACTGATTGTACACCCTACTCTTCAGACATTGCGGTAGTGGCGATGAAAAGATATGACGTAGCTTCCTAAGTGCTGCCTAGCCCAACTGCACCCTTGTTGTGATTTCACGCTCGAAGTTGTCTCTACCTAGCTGCAATGCCTGCCCGAGGTAGAAATATTCTTGGAAAACTTCGAGCGCTTCACCATTGATCAAGATCGGCTCCGGAGTAATACAGTCGTTGAACATGACCTTGGTCTTAATAAACCTAAATTGAATAAAATAAAATTAAATATAGATCGTGACTGCACAACAAGAACCACATACACAACCATTTGAGAACTCAAATCAATCAACAAAACGATAAACAGCTTGCAAACCTTAAGGGTAGGTGTAGGTAGGTGGGACTCCCAAAGATGTCTTCCAAAGATGGATGCAGCTCCACAATAGAATAAGTAGATAAAAAAAATGTACCACACTAACACTGGCATATAAGTTACTATTTTTATTAACACGCTATGGATCACGGTCCGAAATAAATTATTATTATTATTAAGGAATAAAAGATTCTTTGAACTGACGTTCAAGTAGGTAGTAGCTGTGGCAAAATCTAACTATACGTTTAGTGCTTATGTTATCAGAACTAAAGAAGAAAAAACCTATTGCACTGCAGAAAGGTTAATGCAACATTTTTCTATCATCCCCTTCAGGAGGATACAGTCGACATCTATGTCCTACCCCTAATTTGAAGAAACTAAAACTGATACACGATATTTTGACACAAACTGATACATTTTCTTTTTGGCTAAATCCTATAGATGGCAGTCCAGTCGTAAATTGTCTAATAAGAAATAAGCGCTCATAATATTATGAGTATCTATTCGATTAGGTTTGCCGATTTTTTTGTATTAATCTAACAAGACTACAGTAAGTAAAAAAGTAGTAAGATAAAAACTGACCTTGTTATACTTTGTGAAAATTCCGTTTTATTTTTTGTACTATATCGTTTTTTTATTGTACAGTTACTTAACAATCTATAATATTTTTACATTAATTAATTTAATACGAAAAAGCAATCGATATAAAATTTAGTCAATAATTATTTTAATTGGACGACGTAATAAAATTACACGCTTTGTTTATGTTATTATTATCGTGATAGGTTTTGTGTATATGGTAGTAAAAATGATCTTTAAGGTTCTTTGATTTTATCGATATCATAACCAGTAGTGAAGATTACCAATTTGCATCAGAGTCGATCGAAAAATAGTTTTCTTTTTATTAATATTTTTATTCCAATAAAACACACAACTAATATGTAAATATTAGGTTATATTTGATATAAACTGCATAATTTTTAATTTCAGTATCATTGGTAAACTTTTTTTAAAACTTTTAAATTAGACCAATACCTAACAGGAGTAAAGTGTCCTCCTATAGGACATTTTCATAAATTCTATTTCATTGTTTACCATCAAGTACCTACCATCCTACAAAAATTTTATGACATTTAAAAGTAGTATTGTACAGTAATAAAAATCTTATTACAATAAAAATTAATGCACTGACTGTGACAATAAGAAGCTTCCATCTTGACTGATAATTTAATTGGCTCGTTCTTTTACGGTTAATGGATCGGGAGTTGCGCAGGCGGCCGATTACTTTAACCGCTACGTTTTTGCAGATAAGCGACATTTTCAATAGGGCTGCATCGCAATTATGTTGTCATTCAATAGATTTATTGATATATTTAATAACTGGATCCATTCCATATATCTGTATTGAATGGCGTCAGCAAAATTTTAATTACAATACATGTAGGTAACTAGCGGGTCGTTAAAGATAACATTTTAAATGAATTTTTTACCTATGCACGTTAGTTTATGTCTGAAACAGCAAAAATAATACCTGTTATTAGTATATATACTTCTATGTCTGTACACCAAGACAGTTTTTGTAACAGCCAAATAGATATAAGAAATTACCTACATCGTTTTTCTTACTTATATTAAACCTGTGAAAGTATTTTTTTCGTTTTATATCCATGTCACAAACATTGCAAATGACAGTAACAGGTTCGCGGACACAGATAGATACCGATTGTCATCGAAACAAACACCGGCCAGCGCTTTGTCTCTGTAAATAACACCGTGGTAACAGCTATAACTCCTCTAACGACGACGCGCACGGCTCCACACAAGCTAACCATTAATAAATTGCAAATAAAAAGCAATTTATTTATGTGACTAGGCGAGTAATATTAGTAATGTTCGGTGTAAACACCGCGGCCGGGTGTATAATTTCGCGATTGCTGGCTGACACAGTCCCTCTGCGGCGCGGTCCGCCATCGAACAATATATCACGGAGTCGCGTTCGCCGCGTCAGTTTATAATTCGTGTAATTTATACAGTGCCGTGAACTAGTAGCGAGGCGCCCGACACGCTTAATAGCGGCTAACCACGCGACACACCCGCCGTTGTACATTCGAAGCCGATTTACCTCCGCCCCGGGCGCCCCATACCGCATTTGCGTATTTGATTAAACAGATCAATACATGATAGTTCCACCTAACTAAAGTGGTGGTGGGATGATTCATAAATCACAACACTGTCCCAAGCATCTACCTCAGGAAGTAGAAATGTATCTATTTTAGCATTCTATATTTTTATTTGTATAATTTTACAGAAAATGCATAAATTTGAACTTCAAAAAGAACGTGATTTTTCCATGATGTTTTTAGTGAAAATTCGGTGGATTATTTTATACGATACGACGTTCAGGCAAAAAAGTAAAAAAATAAACCTTATCATGCTATTTATTACAGTATACATTTCTCTATCATCACAGACGCATGTTTTTTTTTAAGTTTGTAAATACATATTTACTATTCTGAGAAAGGTCAGTCTGTTTTACACGGCAATAACATAAGCTGTACGAACTCACATCAATTAAACGGTTAGATTAGCTGTCGATAGCGAAGCTTGTCTCATTACAATAATATTGATATTAAAATAAATTTAACGCCTCGACTGTACGTAGGCACGTCGTTCTGTGTATTTAAAACAACGTGGTAATTTTATACATGCCCGCACCGCAAAGTTTGCGCTCCATAGTTTCGCCATGTCGTTTCTATGTTTTTATATTTTTTTTTATTCACCATCATCTGCGGCGATTATTCATTTATCACACAGATGGCGTAGCTTCATCAAAAGAGTATCTTTCAATCTTAAAGCTTGGATCGTATACAATATTAATTAATAGATTTTTTTTTTTTTTTTTTTTTAATCATATTTATTTTAAAGGACCTTTATAAAATCAATTACATGTCGGTCCTATTGTATATACAAAATAATTTAAAAAAACCAAAATAGCGCCAAAATTACAAAATTAAAATAAAAATTTTTCTTAGGGGTAAACAGTTCCCTATTTGTGATGACTTACAGCTCTAAAAAGATGTTTTGCTGCCTCAGAGTTTGGGTCAGACAAGATTTTATTGAAAATACCCATATCATATCTGTTGAGTCTGTAAGCCACCACAAGTGCCTGCCTTTCCCGTTCAAAACGGACACACTCCACCAATAAATGGTGCACGTCCTCCACTACCCCACATGAGTCACAATTAGGGGTATCAGTTTTCCGCATAAGGAAGCCAAATTTTTTTAAAGGCATGTGTCCTGTTCTTAGTCTATGTGCTGTAACAATAAGTTTACGTGATAATTTTGAATTAGCAAACCAAGGTATGTGAGGAGGCTCACACTGAATGGCTTTATACCAAATTCCCTTTTCCAAGGACCTCTCATTAAAGTGTTCTTTCCAAGAATTGTAACAGCTTTTTCTATACTTTGGTAGCAATTCTGAGTAATTAGGTGAGATGTTATATTCAGATCCTTCGAAAACGGCCTTTTTCGCCAAAGTGTCAGCCTCCTCATTGCCTCTTAGTCCGATATGCGATGGAACCCATTGTAACTTAACATCGACTCCACGAGTATGAAAGGTATGTAGTTGCGATAACACTCTATATGCTATCGAAACTCCCTTCTTACCTGAAGCGCAGCCAGCAATGTGGAGAAGTGCACTTTTGCTGTCACTACAAATTAATATTTTTCTTTGCTCCCCGAGACTATCAGCACAATATGAAAGTGCTTGTGATATCGCAATGAGTTCCACAGACATTATTGACACCCTGCCGATAATTTTAAAACAATTAATTTGCCTATTGATACATCTGTTTAAAGGATCATAAAAAGCCGCTCCTTGTCCATTATTACATTTGGAACCGTCTGTGAACAAGGTGTGCCAATTACAGTACTTCTCAGTTAGTTCTTGTATTATATTACTTCTCAGTGAGTAAATCTCGTGGCACTTTTTTGAAGTCTTCATACAGTCCAAATGTGTAACTACAATGCCCTCTGTATTAATATTTGTGACCCATGTATTCAGGCTAAACATACCTAAAGATACTGAGGAGTATATATCATCATTTTTAACTATATCGAAACATGACACGAGTAACGGCTTCTGCCTATTGGTCCAATAATTGCTAGACTTACAAAGTGAGTTTAAGTTTTCCAACAATCTAACTGTTTCGTTATTAGCCCACGCTCGAATCTTTAAGCAATATTTAAAGGCCAAGAACAGTCTTCTTACATGTAGGGGAGGTACACAGATCTCGCTCTCCATTGCATATATCGGCGTACTACGAATGAACCCCCCAATAACCCTCATCGCTTGGTTTTGTACCTTCTCCAACTTATACAGATGAGTTTTTGCACTATTATCAAAGAGATACGAGCCATATTCTAACCTACTTCTTATCAACGATATATATAATTTACGTAAGTGTAAAGGATGGGTTCCCCAACTCGACCCGGCTAAAACTTTAATCAGATTCAGAAATTTTTGCACTTTAGCCACCGTCTCATTCACATGCTTACCCCAACGTAGTGAGTAATCTAGCCAAATACCTAAATATTTATAATTAACCACTGGTTCTACAGCGGTGTTGTTAATTTTAATACTAATCTGTTGTCTCCGTCGTCCCCTACTAAAAACACAAAATTTTGATTTTGTTGAAGAGAGTTCTAGACCTAACTCGTTTAAAATACCTACGAATATAAATAAAGCGTTCTGTATTTGTTCTGCACTCTCCGATAATTTTCTACAGTTTTTGAATAATACGAAATCATCCGCATATTGGCAAATAAAAACAAAATTAATTTCTTTACATATTCTTGCCGTCGTTATGTTAAAAAGAAGTGGGGAAATTGGGTCTCCTTGCGCTAAACCCCTACCTGCATACCTATAAGTATCTATTGCTATCCCAGAATCATTTCTAATTTGAAGACATCTTCGACTCAAAAAGTTCCATAAATACCTACAGATTGAACTCCCTACCCCGATATTATCAAGGATTTCGGTGGTCTTTTCTACTAAGACGTTGTTATACGCATTCTCAACATCGAGAAAACATGCGATAGTAGGTATATTGTTCGTCATCCCTAGCTGTATCTGAGTTACTAATCGCACTAAACAGTCCAGACACGATTGCCCGTTTCGGAAGCCTGTGGTCAGTGGTGATAATAAGTTATTTTTTTCCACGAACCATTCGATACGCCGGTTTATCATATAATGTAAGATCTTACAAAGGCAAGACATTAATGATATCGGTCTAAGCTTCAAAGCGGAGTTTATAGAATCTCCATGTTTAGGTATAGGTACTATAGTAATATTTCTCCACTGTGAAGGAATGTCACCGGTATAAATAACACGATTATAAAGTAGGAGAAGGTACTGTTTTGCTATTTGCGGTAGATGGCATATCATTGAATAGGAAATCCCATCACTTCCTGGTGCTGTGTCTTTTCGTTTTATACATCTACACATTTCTTGTAACGAGAATTTTGATTCCAAAGACTCATTCGATGAGGTGTAAGTAGGTACACAGGGAACAACGTAGTCGGGTGCCAAGTTACGTAAAAGTTGGTATTTATCTTCTTTGGAAGCACAAAACCTTTGTGATCTATATCCTTTTATCCAACGTAAACGTGACCACATGTCGGAGAGCGAGGTGGACTCATCAATACTGCTACACATTTCTTGCCACCCGCGTGATTTTGCTCGACTTATTTCTTTTTTAGACTTAGCCGTTTTCTCCTCTAATATTTTCAAATTATTAGGCGTAGGATTTTTTCTAAACTTAACTAAAGCTAATCTCCGTTCTGCTACTAACTTTGATAGTGTCGGATTCCAATATGGCTTAGGCTTAAAGTTATTTGTCGGGTTATGGCATATTTTAGTCATAGGGATATGTTTATCCGCAGCTTTTAAAATATTACTAATTAACAAGTCATGTAACCTCTGGACATCCAGCTCTCCTGTATCATAAGGGATACCTTTTTCAATTAGTTTAGCGTAACTATCCCAATCAGCTAACTTAAAGTTCCGTCTATGTGAGATTCGAGTGGAGTCAGGATAATTGAATGTTATTTTTATAACCAAATGGTCACTCCCTAGCTGTTCATTCATCACACGCCAATCAAAATTAATAGCAATATCAGTCGAGACAAACGAGACATCCGGGGATGAACTCTGTAATACGTTATTTACTAACTTGAGTCTAGTTGGTTCTCCGATGTTAAGTGATACAAAGTGAGAATCTAAAACGGAATCGTAGATCTGTACACCTCTGGAGTTGATCCGGTTCGACCAATTAGTGTGGTGTGCATTAAAATCCCCAGCAATCAAACAGTTATTAGGAAACATAGCAAAAAGTGAATCCCAGTCAGCCTGAGTAGTGGAGACTGAGGGCGGGCAGTACACCGAAATAATATTATACAGACAGCCACAGTTCAATAACCTAATGCATAACATTTCAATACCTGGGTTTGGAGGAGTCACGTTTGTTATTTGCACTTTTATTGTTCTGTGTGTAACTATAGCTACACCTCCATACCCGTCCATTCTATCTTTGCGGTAGATATCATATCCACTAAAACGTATCTCAGACTCCTGATTCAACCATGTTTCGGAGATAATAGCTAGGTGGATCTTTTCTTGCATCAATAAAAGATCAAATTCTACAATTTTTGGTTTTAAGCTCCGTGCATTCCACTGTACTATATTAAGAAAGTGTACCTTATCCACCTATGAATATGAAGAGAAACTGTTAAGTATAGTACCTAACAGTTTCTCTTTTTTTACTATCTTAAGAAAATATTGCACCACTTCTTGGAGAATTATATTACACAAAGTTTTTAGTTTCTCCTCAAAAGTTTTGTCTGATGAGAAGATGCTTTCCACTTTTTTCACATAGATTTTATGCGAGGTGCGGATTGAAGCTGCAAGTTTCATGCAGAAATTGCTTTTATTACTTTTACCGACCACCACACAAGCCACATACATATAGCCACAGATATTAAAAGACGTAAGCTCTAGTTTGCCAGTTAATTTATTGTATTACATTATAATAGCGTAGTTGTTTCCAGCGCATTTCGAAGAAGAAGAAGAAGAAGAAGAAGAAGAAAATACATTTATTTCAGCACAACACACAAGAAAAAGAAACAAACATCACCCGCGTCAGTTTCAGGATTCCCCAAAAACTCTTTATATCAGGATGAAAGTATCCGTCTTCGATTGCGAGACCTAATTGAATCACTTAAACTGTACACCAATAGTTGCTATCGCGGTTTTACTCGAATGAGTTACGGTGTTTTTTATATTTTTTTCTTTGTGAAAAAAAAAACTATTTACCTACCTAGTATCCAGATTTCCAGACTCAATATTTGTTTTTACCGTACGGATGATTAACTAACTTTTTGCGATTTTATATAGAATTCTAGGTAAATCTAAATGCAAAACACCATTGCTTTAAACCATGCCTATCATGCCGACAAGCCGCACCGATTGGTGCCTCTTTCCTTTCACCACACACGTTCCTCCAATCACGTCGTTTCGTTGTTCTAGCTGGCCATAGATTTGCAATCGTTTGTGACCAGTTAGATTGTATTAGAGAACGGCTACGCACTGCCCAATTAAAATATCAGTTATCGAACTGCGTTGATTCAAATATGTCTCATAAGAATTAAAGTATAAGATCACTGCAAATCTTATAAGATTTTAACCCTGGACCATCATCCTTTGAATTAAAACACAAGCTTTCACATATTATATTATGTATTGTATAAAATAGGTTTGCATGGTTTCCATGACGCAAGCCTAGTGTGGAATCAAATAGATCAGTGTGTGTTGTGAATTAGTGTAATCTATTAATAGACTTGTGCTCTTAAATCAGTTTTAATGTTGTTTCAATAACAATCAAATTAAAACAGTTTTTATTTTTTTACTACTGTTCAGTTATCATTGCACTTCTTATTATTTTTGAATTTATGAAAAACTTAATATAACTATTTTCGATTATTAGTTAAGATAATATGTTTTATATTATTATCATTATACATTTATTACGAGAGTTTTAATTTTTTTTTTACAATATGGTTATTATAAGATTATTCGTTTCGTCCTACTCAGAACTGCAGAACTGACTTTCCATTCAAGTTGATACACGCCAGTCATTATGATTCAAAGCATCGCGCACACGCAGCTTCCGAATACGCGATACTATGGCGTAGGAGATCGGGGACTTTTACTTTTGTGAATCAAACGTCGAGGGGAAAAAAAAACAAAAGGAATACTTTTCCAAAGTGTCACGTAGAAGTGATTTCACCGTCATTACCGGGAACGTGTGATAATCCGTGACGAGTTGGCGCCAGATTTTTATTGCAGTCGGCCGGTGGCATTCTATTTACAAACACTTTGTGTTTCTAGGTACGTGGTTTGATTCGTAATAATTATATGATATTTAACGTCAAGAAATATGTTTATGATTTGTTCCAAAGATAAAAAACTATTTAGAATACAGCTACACCGCGTAGTCAATAGACGCTGAATATAAAAGACATCAACGCACAATGCATGTTCTGTAGATATTTAAATTTTATTTGTTTATACCTACCGCCAGCTGATTTGAAATGTTTAAATTTTTGAATTAAATAATAGATAGTAATTTTTGTTCATAAATCTCTCTCGATCGATAGAAAATCATTACCTGTAAAAAAGTGAGTGTGCTTTAGACCACATAACTAAAGTACAACTTTTCTCAACCTAGAGATATTTTATACATAAAAAAGCATGTGTTTTTTAAAATATTCATGGGTTTTAATTAATTTGAAACATATTCAGGTGTACAAAACAACAACAACGGTTTCGGTTTTTACCAACGTAGTATATTTTCCTCTCAACTTCCGTTCGCCTCGCTCGATCACACTTTTCGTAACGCGTTCATAGTTTACTTTGGCATGCGTGTAGAAGTGTTACTTGAAAAACCTACCTCAAAAACCTCTATGGTGATTGGTGACGTATCGCTTCTCCCGTGCAGCTAGTCTAGCTAGAATTTTAATCTAAGCCTTTATTATATACTAGCTGTGCCCTGCGGCTTCACCCGCGGTAATTTCGGAATTCCCGAGGGAATTTCGGGATAAAAAGTACCCTATGTCCTTTTCTGTACCCCTGACAACGTGCATGCCAAATTTCATCCAAATCCATTCAGCCGTTTTTGCGTAATTGAGTAACAAACATCCAAACATCTAAACATCCAAACATCCACACTTTCACATTTATAATATTAGTAGGGTTTGTATATATAATATATATATCAATTAGAAAATACGATAATTTGGTAGCTATTCGATAGTTTGTATTAATACCTAAGTAGTGCCAACAGTTTTCCTTTTATGATAACTAAGCGCTACTGAGTTTAGTTGGCGTGAACCAATATGCAAACATTAACAACTAACTAATTACCAATAGTAAGTTTCAAAAACCATTAATCAAAGCGCGATGACGAAAAATTATTAGTACAATTTTTTTCGCCTAGCCCATCCGCCATCCGCCAAGCCGTACCGTGAGAAGTTTCTCATCTTTCCAAAAATAAATTTCTGTTGCTGGGAACTTATTTATAAATTGTGTTTTACACAGTATGTAGTGTTATTCCGAAACAAAATATTTGCACGATACGAAGCTCGATAAAATTTAAAGTGTAGATAATTACTTAAATTGATATCAAGTAATAAGGCTTAATTAGCTGCCGGCTTTATCCAGAGGACAACAGGACAAGAAGCAATTTGACAATAACAATGTAATCATTCACAAACGATATGTGTAGGTATGTTTTTATTAATTGACTTTGAGATAAAAAATGAGGTCCTTCAACTGTGTGATAGTGATTAGGTATATAGTCGGAAATTATTATTGACTGTTTGCAAAATTTATTTTTTTAAACACGTTATATTAATCAATAACCGCAGAATTAATAGGAGCATTTTAAAAAATAATAGAATTAATATCAGCCAGCTTTGTCGAGCCGTTAATTTAAGTCAACTGTCTCGTCACCGAAGAATAAAATTATCATAAAACTAATTAGCAATCTAAAGTTTTACGACACAATAAAATGGGCCTCGATTTTATTTAGTTCACATGACTTTTGCCGTCATCCTGTTTTTATATTGAGACGCGTCGATGAAGACGTCCCCACTAATTAAAAGTCTAAAACATTTAGTATAAGTTACACATCAATATGTATGAATATAAAAGTAAAAAAAAAAAAACTGAATTCCTCTTTGAGACGTAATTAGAAAAAAGGGTCTGGCACCTCAGCAACGATCGTGTCGATATTACTTTTCGGTATAATTAACCAGTTGTTAATCTGTTTGGGATAAATTGCGGCGGATTAGAAATAAGAATTAAAACAGTGAGTGGTAAACAATAAGGTATTGTTGTTTGGTCCGACGCCCGATGGGGCGCCAGTGTGGAAATGATGCATAAATAACACATTATCCATATTTACTGCGCTCGGGGAATAAAAAATCTATGTTAAACTAATGTAGAGAACAGTAGAAGAATCGATTCGCAGACAGTGGGGGAGTTTGCGGCGACTAGTGTAAATTTATTTTATTTTATTGCCATTAAAGGTTATTGATTTGGTGTAAAAAATAACGGCCGTTAATCCATTCATGAGCATCATGAGAAGCTTTTTTTGCTAAGGAAGTACATGCCTTTAAGTAGTTTTCTCCATGAAAGATCATTGTGAACCAAACTGGTAGTTGCTGTACCAAGTAATATTATTTTAAAAAGATCGCTAAGTATGTGATTAATCTCTAGTCTCTAAGTCTACTACAGACTGTAGTATTTTTACTTACTTTACGATAAGGTAACGACTATATAGTTAGAAATGTACAAAGGGAGAATTTTATCAACAAAAATAAACAAAATATATGATTTGAAAAATAAGTATGAATAAACACTGCAAAAATAAATAGTTAATTAGTGAAAATGCTTTTTTATTTTGGTATTTTTATTAAGAAAAGACGTGGGAATTTGAAAACAACAACAACAATATCTATTCACTAGATAAGTTACAGGACTTGATGGAACGTGCCCTTAAGTCTTACATTTATGTTTTGTGAGTGCAAAACTAACGGTAAAACATAAGAATTATAATACCGGATCACTTATAAGCACGTTTACCATTATCCGCATATAAAAACCTTTTACTTAATAAAGAAGTAGATTTTATACACAAACCAGATATGCGACGTGTTACGCGGGTCCAGTTCCAAAATAATCGCCGGTAGGAATTTAAATAAGGTGCCAATTAGAAGGAGAACTTGTGATTCAACGTACTTGAATTCTTTTGATGTCTTTTAATAATTTTATCTGAATTATATTAAAACCTCGATAAGAAATTCAATTTTATCGAGCACGGTAATTTTCTTAGCCTTTGCAATACAGGGTGTAAAGTTAGAAAAGGAACTTAATTATATTTTTATAGTTACATTACATATAAAAGAACCACCGAGAGTTTCAATAAGTACCTAGTTTTACCTTACATTGCTCAGTTGGATACAAAAAATACTTTTTTTTTTTATTTATTTATTAAAACATTACTTGCTCCCTTTTCCTTCACTCACTCAATAGGATTTGACGCTGACTAGGTACTATAGAAGTAGCGACACTGAAATCATTGTAACTTAATATAACTAAACGAATTGTATCATACTCGTGCATGTGAGCTTTATTCAAAAAATATGACGTGTCAATTTCTGAACTCCAATGTGACATGTTAACTGTTTGCGGTACTGCAGGTTTATTTCAAGTTGTTTTAAATAAATTAGTTTTGTACATCCCTACCAATTTTTTCTGTATGAGGTCAGATGATTTTTGATTTACTTTCGATTTACTTGATTTACTTTCGATTTAACTCCTAAGTGTTATCGCATGAATGAATGAACAGTCTCGTATGAATCATAGTTGTGAAGACGTGAATTTATTGTACATGTCGTATCATTACAGGTAATAAAATAAGTTTCGCTAGTGCCCATCAACACTCCTCCCATGGTATCGTGTATAATTTATGTGTAAATTCACGCGATATTGTAATAATTTATCACAATCGTTTATAATGATTGTTATAGCTCTTGTTTGTAAGTTTATAACTATAGATAAAATGATAAAAAGTAAAAACAATGAGGAATACAGCCACGAACTTTTTATAGTTATTAACTATATTCACGAATCGTATGTCTGCTGTAACAATGGTGTCATAAGGAATTAATTTGAATTTAAATGCTAAATAATGTTTATGACATTTTTCAAATAAATTTTAATCATTCAGTGTAGAATCTTTAAGAGTTACGAGTGAAATGAGTGAGACATAATCTTTTTATTAAATTTAGTGCTCCTACATCACTACATATTATAAAACAAAGTCCTCTACCGTATCTGTCTGTCTGTTTATCTGTTGGCGATAAATTCAAAGAACGGAATTTGATGCGGTTTTAACAATAGATATAGATATAGATTTATGCGTATATTTTATCCTGGAATTCCCGCGGGAACTTCAAAATTACCTCAGGTGAAACCGCAGGGGACAGCTAGTCTAATAAATGATTATGTAGTTGTAGGCGAATGCATTAGGCTTAAACTATTATATATATGTAGGACTTGGTCATGGTTCTCATCTCAATTCTTTTATAGGTATATGAGTGAGGACTTGGCTTTATTTATACATTTTTTGTAGGATTATTTCCCAACAATGTTTATAGAATTATACAATATGTGTTTAACGACCTGGCGATTATTATGCATTGGTAAGATATTTTTTGTGGTAGAAAAAAAACTGTATACAAGTAATTTAAATATACTGAAAATAATTTGTGCTTGGATAACATTTTGCGACCACCTTACAATGACTGTGTGTGGCAACTGGCACGAGACGAAAAGTAACTTTTGTAACGTGAAACAATAAATCAAACTGCAAAAAACACGTGTTATCGCGTTTCGTTGTTTACATGACCGTACTCAGACCTACTGTTCGGCGACTTTGTTGTGAGCGCTAAAATTCGAGAGTCCTCTTAAGGAGAATGCATTTTTTCATTACAATTTATTAGTTTATAATTTGATATGAAGCTTTAGTAGCCCAATGGCACAGCTCTTTCACTGACGTACCATAGCTCATTCACTTTCCAAGTAATACTATTCATAGGTTGAAAGTTTAATACTATGATCGCGTCTATACAGGATGTAAGCTTAAACGAGGATCGTATACAGGGGATTTTCGTCTCAAATACGAGTATCTAAAAAATATATCGTTAAAGTTTGACCTAGCTAAGTAGCTAATAATATATTCATAATATTTTTTAAATAAAAATTGTGCGAACAAGTTGCCGGCGCGCTAACGAATCATATCAAACGAGAGCTTTTTCTTTTGTATTACCGCTGGAACGTCGACAAATCATAAATAAAGGACATTCACCTAACCTACCTAGTTATAATTTAAAGTTTTCTCGGTGAATTATCAGTATTTTTGATTCATACCTATATATTATTACTAACTGTTCCCCACGGTTTCACCCACAGTGATTTCGGAGTTCCCGCAGGAATTACGGGATAAAAGTCAATGATCGGTTGAGCGGTTAAGGCGTGAAAGCGTAACAAACGAACAAACATACAAAAAACGAACAAATACACTCACTTTCACATTAATAATATCTATCAGTAAGGATTAGTCACTTATAATCAAGAATTATTAGATTGATTGTTTCAAATTACGCCATATATCCGGTATAGTAGCCGGTTTTGCCTGAACGAATGTTAGGATTCTCTAGAGAACTTGCTTTTTACAGGAATAGAAAGTATCATTTTATATTATGTACCTCTTTTAAATAAGTTGATACATACAACATACAGACCCGTTACTGTTTTATAGATTTTACATATATTATGTATATTCTCGTCAAGGCAGACAAACGTGCCATCATAAATGTAACTTGTCCTTAAGCGACGTCGTTGGTTGTAATACTCGTAAATATACTGTTTCTTCCTCATTACCGTACCGCATCAAGTCGGCGCGATGACACGGAGCCCGCAAAAACAACAAATGACGTACAAATGAATTCATTTATAGCAAAATTGAGAAATAAAGAGTTTTTTTCCCTCTACACCAGATACGCTAATTGATGCTCGTAATGGTGTACCTACTTCATTCTCCGCTTTGACTCTTTGGGTGGCACGACATGAAATATCAATAAGCGAACATGACACTTACAGGGCCGCGGTGCTCTTTTGTTGATATTTTTTTTTGAAAATAAAAAGAAACAAGACGTATGCATGAAATTTTTATATAAAACATAGAAACATAGACATGGCTCACCATATAGATACACCTAAATTTAGATTCAATTCAAAACATCTGAATTATAAATCACTACAGAATTTTTGAAATTTACTGACGATACGGAAAACGACTTTTTCATTACAAATAAAAATTAATTTTGTATGTCTGTCCTCTATGCGTTTCGAAACCATTGGACCGATTGTGATGTGTTATTCTGTCTGCGTCCGCAAAGATCCCAAAAATCACGTGGGTGAAACCGCCGGGCACAGCTAGTAAATCTATAATAATATCATATTTTCTCTATTAGCATTTGGGTAAATGCTACTTATTACTCAAATCAAAAACAGATGTTATCATAACATGCCCAATTAAAAATAATAACATGATTGACTTCGATACAGACAAACCCTTTTCATCAAAACAATTGATATGATGTCTTATTTGAATTCTCACAAATTATACGTTCCGGTGAGCCATACACGGAACCCTTTTTACGTTCTATTAACTGGTAGTTGGGTGGTATTTAATGTGAACCAATTTCTTATAAGCCACGATAACTTACCTGACATTAGTTATCCACTTTCGTTGGTTACTAATGATGAAAATTATCGATTTCTCCATCGTATTTCCTTTTTACGATACAAACAATAGGCAAGAGGCGTTTTGATAGAGCTGTACAAATTTTTATCAACCCTTACGAATTCCATGCTTTCTTTTTTGTCTCTATGATTCGAATACGCGCACTGGGATGCTGATCGGATCAGGTCTACAGTGACAAAATACTCGGAGGTTTTGTTCCTTTGTCGTGACCGTCGTTTTTGTTCCCTAGGTATATATCAAGATGTGTCTCACGATATTTTAACTTCATGTCATTATTAAGACATCACTTACCCGGTGGCTGGAGAGATCCCCATGCAGATTAAATATCAACCATTTATAAATTTTATACATCAACTACCTAATGCGTACCATACCATACCTATTTTTATATTTCGATAACAAAAATGGTCAAAAAGTGCTTGTCACAAAAAAGTATTACGGCGTAGATAATTATATAAATGTAGTTTGCGCGTGGTTAAGTATCATCTGAAGCAAAAGGATCGACATAAATTGAAGAAATCTCTGCTAAATCATTTGTTAACAAAATATGTATATTTTTTATTCAACGCAAGGAAACATCAATTAGAATCTCACCCTTAATTAAATTGTAACGTCTCAGCGAATTTCTAAAGGGATCTCGCTCGGTGGTCTTCTAGAAGACGTTAGAATTCAATGTCTTATAACGATCGAATTAAAATGTTACAATTTAACGATTTTCAATTAAAGGAGTTGAAGCTTCAAGTCAATCGTTATTATTGTGATCGTTAAATGATATAAGTTCGTGCGACAGTTTTATTTTATTGCGCGTATTTAATTACAATGACTTTAGATAGTATAAGTATTTTAATTAAAATTACTGAACGAAGTTCTTATGAATGAATTCCATTCAAATTATTTAATATCGTTACAAAAACGATATAATAAATGAATGCCTATATTGTATCCTTTGTATACCTAATATAAAAAGTAGTCTCCAAATAAAAAAGAATAGATTAAATGAAAATAAGTTATTAAACTGATGAGCGGCAATATCCTTTAACAAAAAAGGCGTTAACTACGAAGAATGGATTCATATTTTGGTTTAATTAAGGAATTTTCATGCTGTAAAAGGCACGATTTAATCATTTGTGTGACGGAAAAAATAATGCAACCGCCCGCTACCAGAGGCGGGGCAAACAAAGGGAATAAAAAGATAATGTGGCTTTGCTGTTGATTTTATTTTTAATAACATGCGTCTTTTTTCCACTAGGATTTTATTATACAATATGAAAACCTGTAGGTAATCTTTTTATATACCTAGAGGATTAATCAGAAATAGATACCAAGCTGAAAGGCTATACCTAAAATTTTTCACGACTGCAATTTACTTAATTTATTTCTAGAAGTCCACAGATAAGTAAAATAATTTATATTATTTAAAAAAAAACATTTTAAAATATTTAAAGGGGGAGGGGGTGCGCCTGTATTTACCTACATTTGAGGTCATTATGGGGTTCGGAATTGACATTTAATAAAATTTTACAACATTATAACAGACTCTGTCCAACGTGAACTATGAAAAATTATCGTGTTTTTTAAGTTTAATTAAAAAGCCCGTAATTTAAAATTCATCCTTAACGGTAACGAAAGAAAAGGGTTTACTTTTGCAGAGACCAATATTATTTATTTGTCTATTCGTAACGGATCCTGCGATTCGGCCCCATGTTACGGTCCCAATGGCAACCGTTAGGGTTCGTCTACAATGACAACACTCATACATTCTTCTCATTGCCGTTGAAGGAGAGCGTGCGTCTAATTAGCTCAGCGAGAGATCGATCATGCTGTGCCTTTGTCAATTTTTAATGTCATTAATCAACACCTAACTGTATTTAATCTGTTTTGCGTCGATTTATTACAAATTTGATTAAGTAGTTTTTAACATAAAATGTTTTTGGCTCCGCGAAATAAACGTGCGGTTTTCACGTCCTCCTATTTGTCACTGGATTTCATCAATAGTTTCAATAGTTTTCTTACACTGCTAAACTCCAAAAAATCTCCAAAATAAAAGTAAATTTAATTTTTTTTTTAACAAGATGATGTATAATGCGAAAACACCTTTTAAGAGTAGGTACTGTAGTTAAGTTATGAGTAAGTTAATTTTCTAACGGCCGCACTCAGTCGATTTCATGATTATTATTTAATTTTAAGAAACATTTTTTTGAAAACAAAGCTGCCGCAATAAGATAATTAAAACGACTCTGAGTACAGCCGTAAGACATAATTATTATCTAACACTGTAAGGGTACAGTGTTATGCCGAAAGATGACGTTACCCTGAATTTAAATATTCCCGAATTTTAAACTTGGAAAATAAATTAAACCAAAAGCGTTTTGCTACAATATTTTAAGCATACATCGCAATTAGGACAATATTTAGTAGCATTTGCATAATAAGGTTCGTTTTTTGTAAATAAACAATCTATTTATAGGGTTGATTCGATAATAAGCAGAGTATAAATGAATATGCGTAATTAACTACTTGTGAAACTAGAGATGCATGAACAAGTTTCCAAACATGCTGGTGTTCGTATTAAAACATGGTCACGTTAGGGTAGATTGTTTGCGCCACGAATACTAATGAACTCGGTCAACTATTTTAGTGCTCCAAGAAAAAAACGAGTTTTACCTAAGCACTAAGGCATAAAAATCCAGTGGTAAAAATGATATCATTTTAATGCCCTCATTGTATTGATGGAAATATTAAAATCAGGTAATGTTACGCACTATATAGCGAGAACGAAACGGTGATACGATTAAGTGTAGGTGCGAATGAGAATACCGATTAAAAGGCAGGTGTCGCGATACATCTGCGTGCACGCACTGACCAACACGTGCGACGTGCGTCCCCCACCCAAGAAATTACCCTTAATAATCACGACCCCTTAGTTTAGTTGATTTAAATATCTAAAATCATTGTATAGACATCTTATCACTATCTTATACATAATATCTTACTATGTCAAAATTGAAACGAGCATTGTTTTACTATAAAAGCGTGTGATGTATAACTACACACCTAATATAGATGTGTACGCAATTATACCTATTCTCTTGACGCGAATAAAATATGTTGCGCTTGTTGTCAATCTCGACATCACGTCACTTCCGTGTCGTGCGCGTAACTTCCGTTTTACCCTCAACGTGCCCAGTCTAGTGTAACTTGAACAACCCATATTGTTCCGTCAAAATCTGACCTTTCTTTCTTTTTCTTTTTATTTGTCTAATGTTTAGTGTGATTTGTTTGGAGCAACAATTTGGAAATTAGAGAAATCTTCGTCGCTAAATAATAAGTAGGTATACGTATACTAAAGTAGGCAAATATAGGTATATTATGTAATATGTACGTACCTATAAGTACCTATTACAATATAAGATAAATTACTCTCCATATGTCAATCTCGGATCATAATTGAAAACAAAGTCGTGTCCACTTTTTGTATCATTAACGACGTCGTGTGTGCGGCACGAGCGGTCGCCAATTTTATTTTAGCAATTTCAAGAACAGGAAACCTGCGCATGCGACGCGACGGCTCCGATTTTAATAATAAATCGATGCCTTCACAATTCACCGGTGGACAGCGTTTGTTCGCAGCAATAGTATGAAATTAATGAAATTATCGACATTGGCATACAACATTCTGGGCGGGGAGCAACGGTTTCTCGGAGGTGTACTGAATTTTTATAGCGGTTGTAGGAATTGACAAAAAATTGAGGGGGCTATTAAGCATTGGCACTTCGATCTTTCTACATCGTGCATGATTGTACCGTGTCAGAGTTGGGGAATCTGTTCGCTGAGACCACTGCAATGCGCGTATCATTATACAGCTGTAAAACTAATGGATACTTATCAATACCAGTTTAATTTGACTTTTGAGTAAAAAATACAAAAGTTTCTTAAAGTAGGTATAATTATTATGCACGCATTAAGTACTTTTTTACAGTTAAATTTGAATACGTGTTTAACTTTGCTGTTTACTAAGTTTAATACCATTTTTTCGATGAAATTAACGTTGACAGATGATTAAAAAAAAAAAAAAAACAACGTTGCACTTTTTTGCCCGAAGCTTTTGATGATGAACCCGATAGTTACGTATTGATATATTAGCTCTTCGTGTCACCTTAAAACAGACTTGCGATGATTTGGATGATGTCGCAGCAAACCCAACATTAAAGTTTATAAAACCGCCAACCAGCCATTATCGCTGAATACTTAATAATTGAATTACAATCATCCCAAAATGGGATTTTGGAAACACAGGCGTTTAAGTAACAAAAAAAAACTACGGTCACTCGAAAAATTTAACACCTAAAATGGGGCGCCTTGTTAAAAAGCTATTAATAATATTTTTAGACTTATTCCAATAAACGTTTTGATACTTTTAACACCTTTTTCGTAAGGGTATCATTAGGATGATTATTGCGTGCTCAACACAATATATAGAAAGGCCTGTTAAATTTAATTTGAAACGAGTTCGATTTGGTTTTATATTAGAACCGATCTTAGAATCCAATCTCTCTTTAAACAGAACGTACTTTTAATATTTTTACTATCCAGCGAATAATTAAAAGATGTTAATAGATAATTTTATATCTTGTGATACATAAATCTGTATTTTGTCACTTCAGTGGTAAGACTAACTCGAGAATTGATTTAAAACTAACTACAGCTCTTAAGTGTCCAGTTTTAAGAAAATTTAATGAGTGCTGGGTGAGTAGGTACCTAATTGCTAGGTAACTTATTAAAATTAACCTAATTTCCAACATTACACCTCACTGTATACGCATTACCGTATCTTTCTATATCATTCAGATCGTTGTGCACACGCAAAGCCGAAAGAATGTTCATTTATCTCAGTGTTACTAAACCCGGGAGTTCATTAAAGAGTTTAAATTTTATCTGTGCAGTTTATTGTAACCACCGACAGAGTAGAGGTGCACCTGAGTGCCCCATGTAGCCGAAGCCAAATGATTCGATACCGAAATCTTTACTAATTGGTAGTCGGTACCAACTAATTAGAATAACTTGTGGCTTTCCGCGCCGAAATTTATTTTAAATCGGTGACAAAGTGAAAGTGTTCAGTTACTTAATTAAATCAGAGTTTAATTTTAATGAGAGGTTCTCATCGATTTCTCGGTAGCTATATAGAGCTGCCGAGGTTCCTCCGAGGGTTACTTGATAAAATTTATAAGAAAAAAAAAATTACCTCGCGTTAGTTATTGATTACATCTTAATTTTTTTTTGTGGAAGATAAGAGCTGTTTTGTAAATGAAATACCGAACTTTGAATTATTATTGTAACACTAATTAGAACTTTTAAATTTATGATATTTTTATTTATGGCGAAACTAGTTTGTGTAGAGATTGGTAGGCATTTTTTAATTAGCTACTCGTATTATGATTATTAATTTAATGTTTCAACCTGAAGTAATTAAGTGTGGCATGTTAAGTATATACGTGCAATAGGTACCCAGTACCTATGTCAGCTTTATTTAGTTGTCTTTTTGTAATATTTACACGTTTACAAACATAATGAGTTTGATGACTAAATTTTAATTTTTAGTTCGTCTTGTAGATTAATAAAAAATTTTGGATACGTATCTTTCCTTTTTTTACGTAATTATTCAAAAAATAACGGCGATACTTTTAGTTGAAATTCCGTGTGACGTCACACCTCGCACTCCTAAACGAATGCGTTTTATCTAAGTACCTACCTATTTGAATATAAACTTGGAACGATTGTAGTCCATACTCCTGGGCAGGTTATAGGCTATATAACATTAGGCTAAGACACATATAGGAGCTGAGCAGTGACGATAAATTTGAAGCAAGTCGGATGAAAATGCGCTTTCGAGCTCTTATCCTCGCATACGTTTACTCAATCACGCAAAAACGGCTGAACGGGTTTGGATGAAATTTGGCATTCACGTTGTCAGGGGTACAGAGTAGGACATAGGGTAAGTACTTTTTATCTCGGAATTACCGCGGAAACTCCGAAATTACCGCGGGTGAAATCGCGGGGCACAGCTAGTTTATTAATAAATTTGCATAAATTTACAAGTCACTTTTTATCTAATCAACACTTAACACAGAGAAGTACATCATTGCTATGCCTACGGATTCACTCACATGATTTTCGTGATTCCCGCGGGGACTTGCGGACACAATAAAAAAAAACATCAAAATGGTCGTGCCATTTCTGAGTTTTTGCGAGACTAACGCACGGCAATCGATTTTCATGAGATTGATTGTATTGTAGAAATAAACTAATATGATAAATAATAAATAATATTATGTGTCATAATATTTTTTTAAATACTTAGTATCAGACTAGTATAGTATTATATTATCTGTGGTATCAGCATCCACAACAAAGCTGCCGTGGAGCGCTGTCTAAGTGCTGCTGCTTACGGAATAAAGAGCCAATAAATTTTAAATAGGTACATATTTAATATTTATGTTCCATTGAGGGAATGAGTAATGTGCTAAAAATAATTCGTTGCCATTAATAATTTAAAATTTATAGTTTTTGTCACAAAAAACGGCGACTACATACATCTATGCATTATGAATAAAAACATGACAGATAATTTACATGCATTCGGTGTGCGTTTGCGGCCGATCCGACACTATCACGTAAAGTATAGTGTTGTAGCTGTGGTTTTTGTGTAAATTCTAATGTGATCCGAATAATAAAAACCTATAATATATACATATAAAAATGAATCCCTAATTCCCTTGGTCACGGCATCACGCTTGAACGGCTGGACCAATTTCGCTAATTCTTTTTTGTTGTGTTTGTTATTGTAAGGAGAAGAAGAATAAAAGAAGTTCGGAGTTCCTGCGAGAATTCCGAAACACGCGGGTGAATCTCCGAAACGGTTGGATCGATTTTGATGGGATTTTCACTGCTAATTAATTGGCTGATGTTATAAGAAGTAAATTAGTCTACTTTGGAGTTCTTGCAGGAATTCCAAAACTCACGCAGGTGAAACTGCGGGGCGCAGCTAGTTACAGTATAATAATGACCACCGTGTGTAGTAGCTATCGAGATCATTAAAATACGAGCATCAAATTACCTAATTGAATTTAAAATGACGTGTATAGTGTAATAAAAATTTATTACAAAGTAAATACAATTTTATTTTTATCTACAGTGCAGTTTACGGTAAAACCTTTAAAAATGAAAAAGGATAACATAAAAATAAATGTACCTATTTGATCATAAATGCGACAGGTTAGATGCTTATGTCATTGAGGCATACTGCAGCTAATATGCATACCTATTTAGTATCAGATTGAACGTGTTTTTAGTGAACACATAGAGTATGTAGGTTACTTTTACTTAAAACGTTGCGTGTAAAATATATTTCTACTAGCTGTTCCCCGCGGTTTCACCCGCGATAATTTCGAAGTTCCCGCGGGAATCTCGGAATGAAAAGCATCCTATGTCTATCTCTGTACATACCCCTGACAACGCGCATGGACAATTTCATGGTGATTAGTTGAGCCGTTAAGACGTGAAAGCGTAAGAAAGAAACAGACAAACTCTCACTTCCGTTTTTATAATAGTAAGGATTCGATTTTTTTAGAGGTTATATGTACCTACACTACTAACTGTTCCTATGGTTCCTATAAGGTTTCACTCTCGCTAATTTCATAGTTTCGGTGAAACTTCCGGAATATAAAGTAACCTATGTAAAGTGTTCCTGAATTCCCATACACACTCTAGCCTCCTAAATTTGAAGAATATTAATAATATGGAAATATGGTCACCTACGTCATCATCTTACTTTCTCACGGTTGTAAATCTCGTAGGTACTTACACAACACATTAGTATCGACGTTATATCACAGCAAAATCATTTGTCAACCCCAATGTGCCTCGTCAGGTCAATGGGACACCAACGGACGGACACCGAGTTCCTATAGTCATTAGCAGTTGAACCCCGATTTAGGGTTGCAACATTTTTTTTTTCACACAATTTGCTGTATCCTCTCGCTTGATAATTATTGTCACATGAGAGATTTTGAAATTTAGGTAACTATTGATCTTTTATAACTATTTATTTTGTCTCCTCTTTTACTTTTTACCTATAATAGTGAAGATTTAAAAAGTTACCCAAATGCTTTTTATTTCCTCAAGAAAAATTTGTTGTACTTAATAAAATTGTTGTAAATAATCTTAATATATATAAATCACGTGTCACGTTGTTTGTCCGCGATAGACTCCGAAACTACTGTATCGATCATGGTGAAATTTGGTCACTATGTTGTATTTGGTTCAACTTAAGAGACAGGATAGTTTTTATCCCAGAATTCCCGCGGGAACTCCGAAATTACCGGGGGTGAAATCGCGGGGGATAGCTAGTTAGTTTCTATATTGTCAGTCATATCTTACTTTCATAGTCATACTTCCTCACATTTTTTTTATTAAATTCATTGTTATGGAACCGGTGACTATACAATCTAAAATAATCTACATATATATATATATATAGTATTACAAGTGGTTTAAACACATATCAGTAAGGGCTAGTCTGTTAGGTATTAAATAATTATAATCATATTATGCAAAAAACTAAATGATTGGTTGGTTTAATGATAAAAGAAACATTTTGGTAAAAAGAGCCGAAAAGTGGGTTACCGGTAAAGGAAGTTGTACAATCCTAATATTATAAATAAAAAAGTGAATTTGTTTGTTTGTTAGTTTGTTACGCTTTTTCACGCTTTAACGGCTCAACCGATCATCATGAAATTTTGCATACACGTTGTCAGGAGTACAAAGAAGGACATAGGGTACTTTTTGTCCTGGAATTCCAGCAGGAACTCTGAAATCGCCGTGGTTAAAACTGCGGGAAATAGCTGGTCATCTATACTATATACTATCTATATCTATCTATACTAATATTATAAAGAGCAAAAGTTTGTGAGTTTGTGGGTGTGTGAGTTTGTGAGTTTGTGACGCTGTAGGGGGTAATCTCTGGATCTACTGAACAGATTTTGAAAATTCTTTTACTTATGCAAAGCTGCAGTGATCTTGAGTATCATAGGGTACCTTTTATTCCGGAATTCCCTCGGGAACTCCGCTTTTGCCGCGGGTAAAACCACGGTGGAACAACTATCTCTAGATCTATTGAACCGATTTTGAAAAATCTTTCACAGGGAACTACAGTGATCCAGAGTGATACAGTGTATTTTTTAATCTCAGAATTTCCTCGGGAACTCTAGAGATTGTGAATTTGTGAGGTTGTAGGGGTAATCTCTCATTCTTAAAAGCTGCGGTGATCCTGAGTGATTTACAGTACTTTTTACCCCGGGTTTCCCGCGAGAACTCCGGAGTTTGTGAGGTTATAATCTCTAGATCTACTGAACCGATTTTGAAAATTCTTTCACTTATAGGGAGCTCAGTGATCCAGAGTAATACAGGGTACTTTCTACTTCGGACTTGATGCGAATACTCCGAAATTACCGCGGGTGCAACCGCGGGGGTCAGCTAGTATACTATAAGTGTCAACGATATTACACGTAGTACCTGTGGAATGTAATAACTCAATTGGGGTTAAGGGTTAATCGCTTTTTCCGTGTGTACACCTAGGTTCATTCCCACGCAAGTCACACTGATTGCACGTATATTGACAGGGTTAGATATTGTCAACTTCCCGTTTCCTTTTTATTGTTTATTAAAACGCCATTTTTTAATAATGAAAGTGTTTGCCCAAAAAATTACAAATCGAATATTAAACACATTTAACAACAGCTGTAGCTTCTTTTAAATAATACTCTATAGTGCTTTTTCTTTATAAGGTACCTAATTATGGTTCCAGTATCTATTAAACTTAATTAAGTAGGGTTTCTAAAAATGCCACAAGGGGTAAAAATAAATGCAATTAAATAAACAAAACGATGTGCAAACAAACGGTCATTGGTCCTATCTACCTCCATATTTTTATTGCCAATCCCGATTAGTCTTATATACGCGTAACTTGCCTGTATTGTAAAAGACCACCGCATACGACATCCATCGTTCTGTCCACAA
This sequence comes from Zygaena filipendulae, assembly GCA_907165275.2. Taxonomy (NCBI): domain Eukaryota; kingdom Metazoa; phylum Arthropoda; class Insecta; order Lepidoptera; family Zygaenidae; genus Zygaena; species Zygaena filipendulae. The sequence goes on along the minus strand of OU015653.1, from coordinate 9,853,093 downwards.
TTTGCCTTTGAGATCGCCGCTGATCAACCCTTATCGGAGCATAGACGATACAATCTCAAATGGCGACAATTTCGTCATTGTCCCGCCCATTAACGCCCATTAAAATTCCAATCAACACGCACTTATTCATCTGTCGGTACCGATACGGCGATGCCGCTGTAACGAAACGTCACTAGTGTCATGTCAAATGTCCCACCGTGAGAAATCGACTTCACCTTCACATCCATGCTGTAAAAATTGGTTATCGAAAAAAAAAAGTAATTTTAAATCAAACGTTCTGACCCGAAGTTTTTTCATATTGGAGTTATGTAATTTTGTTTACTTTATTTTAACTATGACTAATTCTGTTAGTCATAGAATTGGCCAATGTGGCGCCATCGTTGTTAAAAACAAACGACGACGCTGCTCTAGAACTAATGAGTGTGTTATTTCGTTAGTGGCTCCGTGAGGCGGTCCAAGGAATACATGATAGAAGAAATTAATCTACTTCTTGCTGACTAGAGTTGACTTACAAGATGACAACTATGCATAGTAAGGTGTAGGGGTTTCATTTAGCTTTTAAGGTTTAACTCGCTGTCTGTATAGATCAATTTTATGACTTATAGTGGTATCTCTATTCAATTGAAAGTTCCGAATTAGTTTCAAATACTAAACATTAACCTAGGTACCTAAAATGTTTTATTTCAAATTAATTATTAACTTCAGTAAAAGCAAAACCTACATTCTTTTACTAAGTGTAATTATTAATTTTATAAAAGGCGGCTTGCACAATTGAATCACAAATAACGTTATAATAATTAGTTATTATTTAGTTTACAAAAGTTTACTTGAAATTTCTGTCAAACCTAATGAAGACTATAAGTTTGGGCTTGAATCGATTTTAAAAAGTTCAAAATTAATTAAATCACGAATGGCAAGTATCTGATGTCAAATTGACGAATACTAGCAAAGAGCATGTAAAGATCATACCTACTTCGATGTAAAAAAACCACTCAAACGGCTCTGCCGTTTATAAGTCGAAACTTAACACCTTAAGATTAAAAACATGAAACTAAGGTGTGAGACTTTTAACGTCAAACTCTATAATGAGATTAAAATTATGTACCTATCTGAACAATTTAATGCTTATAATATTATCATTGTGTCAGAATATTGAATGAGTCATGGTTTTCAAAGTACGCATGCTTGTACCTAGTGTAGTTTATTTTTGACTCGACTTGATCTTTGATGTATAATTTTTCCCAGTGCATCTCAAATTAGGTAAATTGATCTAAACATTATCGTTCGAGTTATCAATGAATCATAGATAAGTGACTGATAGACGTCCAGATCAGACCTCTGGGTTACTAAATTGAAATGTTGTCCAAAATTTCCTTGTACGACGCGAGCAAGCACTAAACACTAACAGGGTTTTGAGAAATCTAATCCCAAACAAAAGGGAGGTGAAAATTTAAAAAGAATAAAGTTTTGAAGTTAAGTTATGGGAATCCATATTTTAATTCTTTTTTGGTGATTCAATTCTTAAGGGTAAATCAAGGGTGGTATCGTTAAAAAAGCTGATTAGAAAAAGGATCATTGCTGGCTAACTATTGTGGTGGTGTAGATTAGTTAGTTACTAAGATCACACTCCACATTACACGGTCGTATCCTCATTTAATTTAGAGCACAGCATCGCATTTGGAATGGCCTATAAAAGTTGGCGATCAAATTGGACCGTAAACTCGTAACATTAACCTTTCACCGACAGCCAATGTGTAATTGATTCCTTCCTTAAAATGGTTCCCATTTCATTGCAGTACTTTTTCTCTCTAATTACACGAGCTTTAAATGTTATAAATGGCAACAGTAGTGTCCGTAGGTAAATTACAAGGAATTTTATAATAATACAAAAGTATCACATTAAAATTAAAATACAGAGAAATTGCGTTCCTATAATAAAAAAAACCAGCCGGTAGAAGTTTAGTTTAGCTTTACGTATCTACCTATTTAGTTTTTGCATAATAAAATTTTTAAATTTAAATACAATTAAGTAATCTTAATTAAATAAATTAGTAAATTAAATCAAATAATTTTTTTAAAGAAAACTCGCATATTAATAAACAACGGTATGTCCTATCACGTCTGCCAAGCAAATGGGCCGGATATGCCCAAATGTAATAGGTATTAAGATAAGTAATTACCTAATATTATTCAATTTTGAAACCATAAAACTAAATTAAGGAATTTTTCTGTTCTCGATTAGCAATATATTATGTATACATATGTCGTAGGCCGTAGCAAAATTGTATAATTCGCTCGTTTACAAACGCCCGGTATTTTATATAATTATAATGTAGAGAACAGAAAACGTCGTGGTTTTTTATTTGTGCAGCTAAGGTTAAGTTTGAACTGTGATGATCACAACAGAGTTAACTATTATCTATTGGTACCGATTTACCATGTGCGAATATATTATACCACAGCGAATTTGATATTATACAAATTGGCTAATTGACAAAATTTTGTTTTAGTCCGTCCGTCCGTCCGTTTTATCATGTCAAAAAATATTGGACATGTATTTTTTCTTTTATTATGTAATCCAAAATAACGGCGATACATTGAGTTAAAATTTTGCGTGACGTCACAACCCGGTGCAGTTTGTACGGGGCTTATACCGAATAATGACGTCAAGAGTCCCCTACCCAAAACTTTAATACGCTTTATCTATGTTTATTTTCATTAATTTGAAAAAGCAAAAAATACATGTCTATTATTTTTTTATTTTTAACCGATTTCCCAAAAAGGAGGAGGTTCTCAATTCGTCTGAATGTTGTTTTTTTTTTGTATATTTGTTACCCGATTACTCGAAGACGGTTGGACCGATTTGGAAAATTCTTTTTTTGTTTGAAAGGGTATACTCCAAATTAGGTCCCATTGCCACCAAGTCGGGATCTGATGATGGGATCTTGGAGAAATCGAGGAAACTCTTCAAAAATTACAGGCACACCTATAGCGATTTGGGTATTTTTTAAAGTAAATCGTTCATTTATTTTCGAAAAGCAAAATTTTTAGAAGTGGAACTGATAATGAAGAACAGATGGTCATCGGAACTACTCAATAATAGGTATTTCACAGGTTCCGATTCGTTAACTTAAATTACAAACCAACCCACTGAAAAGCGAGAAATAAACATAATTTTAACAAAAAAATAAAAACAGACTTCCAATAAAAACAAAACTAAAAAACTAAAAATAACAAAATACCGATTTAATCCAAAAGACAAAAATACACGTAAAATTAAAATTCTAATTTGTCCGTCAGTTAGAAAACAAAATTTTAATAAAAAAATATAAACCGACTTCCAAAAAAACAAAACTAAAAAGCTAAAAATAACAAAATAACAATTTAATCCAAAACACAAAAATACACGTAATATTATTGATGGTTTGTGCTACTACTGATCGGTTTGAAGTCGGTGACAAGCCAAATATGGAGTAGATGTGTAGATGGGCTAAGTCCACTCCCGCCACGAGCTCATCGTGAGAAGAGCAACCCAAGTGGGCAGACACAAGCGGGCTTGTCACCGAATTCAAACCAATCAGTGCTAGCACAAACCAATAATAATATTACGTGTATTGTTGTCTTTTGGATTAAATCGTTATTTTGTTATTTTTAGCTTTTTTGTTTTGTTTTTTTGGAACTCGGTTTTTATTTTTTTGTTGAAATTTTGTTTTCTAACTGACGGACTAATTAGAATTTTAATTTTCACTCCCCGGAAAATACCCAATTGCCGGCCGTTTGTAAATGACGATTTAATATACAATATGGCGTAATTAGATGATAGTAGTGATGGCATGAATTAGTAGACGTAGAAAAATTACAATAAAAATATTCTTGAAAATTGGGCTCTCAAACGGATTATCACTACACAGAATAAAACAAAGTTGCCGCTGTCTGTTTGTCCCTATGTATGCTTAGATCTTTAAAACTACGCAATGTATTTGGATGCGGTTTTTATAATAGATAGATTGATTAAAGATAAAGGTTCATACGTATAGTTTATCCTGGAATTCCCACAGGAACTCCGAAATTACCACGGGTAAAACCGCAGAGGACAGCTATAAGAGTCATTTAACGCCCCTTTCCTTTGTACTGCCGCTGACGTGCTAAAGGTTTCATTCCCATTATTTATGGTTTTCTCTGTGATTTATCAGTGTTTTTTTGAATATATTATTTTTATTAGTTACTTACAGGATAAAAAACGTGAATGGGTCCTCATTTAACCTTATACCCTGTATATAGTCTCCATCAACAATATACGAGATGTCAGTAAAACAAAAGCGAGGTGATCAATGCAATGAAACATTTATTGGCTGCCGATTCACCGACACTGGCAGATAGTCCACTCGCGCCTCGAGCGTGGATAACGAGCAGTAAATGACGTTTGCATACTTTTAATCAAACCAGTGATTATCTGTAGCTTGATGTCCGATTCACGCGTAAATATAGAAAATCAGTATTAGAACTAGAATTTCGCGCCTTTTTTTGTGAAGAAATAAATTGGCGTAGGTATATGACATGCAATATTATTATAACAATACACAACTGGAGAATTAAATTGATATGCTACTAATACAAAAGCTAGGTAAAAAAGTATAGTGCACAGAATGCTTTAACTTTAATTTTGCATACAAAGTTTTCCGACTATCACAGTAATTCTTGTTTCTGTCACTCTTTTACGTTAAAGGAGAGGGAAATATTTTACTAATTGTGTAGTGGCACAATAAAGAGTACCTTAGAGTCCTTCAACTTCACGGGTTCGTAACAATCAGCGGTGGACACTGGACAAGTGTCATTCAATCCAGCAATGCGTTAACGAGCTCATGCAAATACCGCGGACCTCGCACTAACAATATTTACGAAGAAATGTGCCGCTCCATAATGACGAATGTGAAGGAATTCGTTATAACTTTAATTGTGTCTTTAATTATGTGGTTTGGTTTGTCACTAACGCAGTAAAGATAAGGATCTATTTTAAAATGCTGTTTAGTATCTTATAGGGATTAATTAAAAAATCATACATTACTAAATTAATATGTAAAGATAGGTATAAATTCTAATAGTTTTTTTTTTTACAGATATTATTTATTCCAATAAAAATATTATTTACAGATATAGATTCTTATAAAATATTAATACAGCACCGCCGAATTAGTGGCTAGTAAGCAGACTGTTATGCCAAATATTACGAGTATGATCACTGCGTCAGGGTAAACAATATGTGGGGTATAATTGTGGTTACTTACCCTGAGTTTTTATTTTTTACCATAAGTATGTATTCATAAAAAAAGTATTTTAAGTAATAAATCAGTTGTCTGTTACCCATAGTATAAGTTCTGTTCAAATTGGGACCAAGCGGCATTGTGTGACCCGCGCCACCAGCAGACCAGCGTCGGGTGCCTGTTGTTCCGGTACGTTCAACACCAACAACTTTTTGTGGGTACATTTTGCTATTGCATATTAATCTATTTCTATCATTTAACGTTGATTTGATAAAAAAAGGTAACTTCATTTTATTTCATAATGTCCTAGTATTATTATTATAATTTTTTTATTTTATTTTTTTACGAAAAAAGATTCATCGTATATAATCAAATTTTTACAGCACTTTACACAGTAGTGCGTTTTGCTAGGAAATTTAAATTTGATCTCAGTACACTCAAATGTTTACAAATTGTTCTCACGTACGACTGACTGGCAGACTACGTTTAACAAGGTACTAGATAGTAGATGTACAAAAGAGCTGATCAGAAATTGGGAAATAGCCAGTGAACAAGCTCAATATAAAAACAGGCATGGTATAGGTATTTGAATACTAGTTTTTTTTATCCGACTACACAGGGTAGGCATTTACCTATAAGTAGTTTGTTAAAAAAAAGTTTCCAAAAATGTTAAGTAGGTAATTACAAAGATCAAGACAAAAATTTTAATATATTGATTTGCATTTTTATATTTTAGCTCTATATATTTATTGCTAGCCGATTATTTTTGATATGTGACTATCCTTACTAATATTATAAATGCGAAAGTGAGTTTCTTTGTGTTTGTCTGTAACGCTTTCACGGCTTAACGGCTCAACTGATCACCACAAAATTTTGCATACACGGTGTCAGGGGTGCGGAATAAGACATAGGCTACTTTTTATTCCGGAATCCCCGCGAGAACTCCAAAATTATCGCGGGGCACAGCTAGTTTGATAATATTTTTTTGACATCTACCTACACGTAGATACCTACTTTATTTAGCACAAACACAAAACATCGCGTTTGTGCTAATTTATATATTATATTTTTGCCTTGTCTTCTATAAAACTAATTGTTTTTACAAATTATGTAAAGGATATAAAATACTAAAAGAATGCAAAATATTGTAAAAAAAAACATAAGTAGGTTAAACATAGTTATAAAATTTTTAAGACAAACAAAACTTTCCATTTTGCTTTTGGCAATAAATAAAATTTTACGCAGCGGGACTTTGATTGTGTTTGTCTTTTGAAACAATAAATAATATAGAATGGATTCCGAGCTCCGCGTGATTCCAACAAGTGAACGCACCAAGTTCACGATAAAAATGATTAACGTTTTCTCTCCGACGGTTTTGTGTGGAAAACAGATGAACAGACCGCCTAGATAACTAGTTTTGAGAAATACTTCACCCCGCTCGTAGATGAAACGAACGGAAGCAAAAGTGAAGTATAAATGTTATGTATATAAATGTATGTTATAAATGTGTAGAAGTGATTGTATGAAAATGTTCTCCAAAATGTAGAGTCAGTCGTTTTTTTAATACGTACAATTAATAAAAATTGATTAGTTTAATTTCGCTAGTGTTTCTGCTTTTCATATTATAACAAACCACTTAAATATAAAATATAATAATAGACTGTATGCTTCCATGTTCCTATTAGGACTGATAGTTTGTTTGTTTGTCTGCAATTTTCGAAACGCATCACGCTGAAACTACTAAACGATTTGAATAAAGTTTGCATTTGGATTGTCTTGGGACATATTTAAATGAGTAGGTTCACAACAAAAATAAAATCTCACGAAACCTCGTATACGTAGGTGAAATCGTGTGGGTATATTAATTAATAATGTGATTAAAAAACCCGTGTTACAGTTAAATTCAATTACTCAAAAGTACCGTGAGACTAAAACTATGCTCCCATTACTTCATGCACAGCGGCTTCCAATAATCTTTTTAAACAAATATGATATTTCAACACAGCTGATTTAGTGTTGCCATATGCATTTAATGAAGGTTGAAACATTCTGCGGTTGATCAACTCGTTTTACATAAATTTGAACCTATTCTATGGTATTAATAAAGGGCCTTTTATGAATGTTTGTTGAAAATGGTGCTTCGTCGTGTATATAATTCGATTTAGTTAGTGATGTCCACACCTCTGGGTGGGCGCTGGTCTCCCGCGGATCATAGTTTTAAATGTCTGATTAATATTTCAGAGATATTTGAATATTTTAACATCTAAATAACACGCATATATCTATAATATGTATACAGTATACACGATGACTGTTGTGATATAGGTCTTATAGTTTTTTTAATCTGCGGTAAGATCTTTTATTGATATGTATAAGTATATCCCAATAGGTATTGCAAGAATATTCCGATACTAGAGCATTTTCTGAGGCAATCATCAAAATTTACACTAGTCTAACCGCGAGCTTTTTGCACTAAAATTAAATACAGTAAATCCAAGAGTGGATGATACTTAAAACACAGTATACGTGTTACAGACTCCTTGAACGTACATAGGTACCTACATAATATAGTTTAAAAATAGAACGAATGTATAAAATGATTTGACAATGTAAAAATATAGAAATAATGTGATTGATAATGTTTGTATATTTTATTAAAAATATCTAGCTTTTAGCTCTTGAAACAATACGTAAGAAGTCACATGTATCATTATCACATGACTCCGCGTACCAAATTTATTACCCGCCTAAGAAATATTTGTAAAGCCATAAAGGGTTTTTATTGCGAATAAGCTAGTCCAACGAGTCTTACATCAGCAACGAGCCTCGCTATTGTAGTCGAAGGTATGGTAAAAAAACTTTCACATACGCTAACTTTTGTAGTTGGTACAGTCTGTCTGTCGTAGGCAAAATGTATAATTTCGTCAGTTTACAAACGATCCGCATTCCTAATAATGCCGAGGAGAGAAAAATGCTATACTGTTTTCGATAACGTAGGTATCTACCTATATTTGCTACCACCGCGATGTTTTAAGTCAGGTTAGGTTAATAGTAGATGAAGTTTGGTAGACAGAAGTTTCTTTACCTATTTTATAATAAAAAAAAAAAAACTGGTCCTTATTTCCGATAGGCAAGCACTTATATACAGTAGGCCAAAAAGCATTTTCTGTCGTAACCAAATTAAGTCAAGGACAAATTAAATAATTTAATTTAAAGTTGACGCTTCTTATAATATCGCGCTCTACCACCTTCCTAATACAATGGTTGGGGAGAGTAGAAGCTGCGCAACAAACGTTCTAGCAGCACGCCGTTATACATGAATTCCGGCCGTTTTAAATGGATGAATTAACAATTGACCGACGACATAATATCCACAACATAATTTTACACAAGTGAACAGGGTGGAATAATAAATATTTATTAGGCCACTTTTCCATCTCGTCTAAATTGCTGTATAATCGAGTCAACAATGTTTTTACGTAATACACGCGTACACGGCGGCGATTCGTGCTGTATACAAGATTAAAGCTACTTACAATGTACAGGGCCCTGTTAAGACAATGTGAAAGGGCCCGTCGCCAATTAGTTTGAACAAATCGCTTTATTGTATTTTGGTGCGGCTCGTAAGCGTTTTTTTTTAAAGATCTTATGCCCTAATATGTATAATAAAAAGAGTATATCGAGAGCGTTATAAATATCGAAAAATGAGAACTGGCTTCCATTAACTTACGTCTCGTCAGTTTTAATATTGTATGGATTATATTATTTTGTACCAGTAACGAGGCGTAATCGAGCTGATAAATTTGTTTACCAGATTCAAACGGGGTCTTAAATACTAGAGATCTCATACTATTATAATTTAGGCTTTGCTATTTGTAGCTGATGAATTTTCACACTGATGAATATCACAGTTTACCATAATAATATGAAGATAATAAGTATTTGTCTGTACGCTAGTCAAAATATTATGTTTTATACATACACAATACTCATGTGCGTGTGATTTATTCAAGCGAGCGTATAAATGATTGAATCCAAAGCTAGCAAATAAGAAAAATTCTTAAAGAAACTTTGAAGTCGATTTTGAAAGAAACTAAAACAGTTAAGAGGGGTTTACACGGGTCGGTTTTCGCCGTGCGGCTAGTCGCTTCACAAATTGCCTCACCAAGCCGCCTATAGACAAAACCTAGCCGAATTGCCATTAAGACGGTCGATTTTCGCCGCGCGCCATAAATCGTGCGGCTTTAGTCATTCGTGTACACCCCACTTTACAGTCACATTAAAAAAAAACTTGTGCGGGGTTAAAACCTGGTAGTTTTGCGCTATTAAGTACACAGTGTCATTTACGAGGATCAAATCATGTGCTGTGGAATTTTGTTGAATAATTGTTGAAATAAATAAATAGATAAATTCTAGGAAATTATACAATTATGTTAAATGGCAAACTTATGGAATAATCTCATTAAAAAAAACATTTTTTTATTTTTAGTGAGTACAATTTGATAAGATTTACCTAATCAGTTATACTTAATGTAAGCAATAATACTTATGATTAATTAATATTTTTCCTTTTCTGTGTGAACCATTTCTGTGTCACTTGCTCTGCTCGCGTAGGTACCATGGTCAGCAGCCCAAATTTAACCTAACTTAGCATCTCAAATATTCTTAGTACGATATAACACTTATCCATTTATAGAAAAATAGACACTTCGGTTCATTTATGTAACGATCGACAGGGTTGCGAGTGCGTACCAATATGTCATCAAGATACTTGGCAGATAATCGTCTTCAATATACAAGTCGATTTCACACATTTGTATTTGCATCAAAAAATATGCATGCCATTAATATAAATTAAAAGTTATGATCATTAATGAACCAGTTTTAATTTACGATCAAACCATTGATAAATAATCAAGTTTCGAAGAGGGAGGTATGAAAAAATTAATCGCGTGAACTGGCCAGCGACATTCCGTTTCGATCCAGTTTTCAGTGGCCTTGCTTCTTAATGCAAACATCTTTGCATTATGCAGAAAAGGAGTACATAGTTTGTGAAAGCCTAATTAATGCATCTTTGGCCTTAAATATCGAATGTTCTAAGCCTTTCGTTAGCTTATAAAACAGGTAATCAACGTCGTCCGAAAGACTACACTTTAACATAGGTACAACTAAGACTTCGTCTAATATTCGTAACTGCAAATTAAAGTGTGTCCCATATGGGAATCGAAATATGAGAATGACCGTGACACACAAGTAAGCGATTTTTTTTTTAATTTTCAATTTTCATGAATCCGTACCTCACAACGAAAAATTCGCTGTCCGTCTGTCAAGACTATTTTCTCAGGAAGGCGTGAAGAAGTACCTACCTGAAGTTGATATTAATATCAACTACTCAGATCTGAAAATCTTTAATTCAAAAGAAAACAAAAGATACAGCTTTTTACACTCGAAAGGAAATCAAAACCTAAAGGGCGGTGTTGACCTATAGAATCATGAGAATTGGCAAGAAGCAATGTAGAGATTATATGATAGGTAGCAAAAGTAAAAGGAAAAATCCAAAAGTCGTTTTAGTATCATAACTACAAGTTTGTACAGCTACGGAACTCTCGGTACGCGACTCGCACTTGGCCGGTTTTTATTACTTTCAATGATGACCAATTTTATTTTACACAAGCATTCGAGGTTCATGTTAGGTATAACCATAGCCCGTGTTTATAAACGCTACTTACTCAATGACCTCAAAATACCCTGTTCCTCACTGTTATGACTGATAAACGAAGAAAATAACCAACTTGAGGACGTTTCAAGTTTGAGTGGTATTTATATGCGTACCTATAACTTTAATGTATTCATATCCGCATAAGGGTGTGACCAGTCAGCTTAAGAAGCGCACGCGACACGCGCTACCCATTCCATGGCAGTGTCCGCATAATTATTTTGACTCGTGGTATTATAAATGTCAATTTATAAAAGTAAATTAAAAAGAAACGAACTGCATCTTGATAGTTGGTATTCGAAATTGAAGTTATTTAAAACCTTGATTGTCTTTTATACATTTTTAATCTCGCTCTCTATACGTACCAAAGATCCATACGCTTTTTGTTTGTTTCACTAAATCAAGATACCTAGTAAGTATGTGCGGATTTTTTTTTTGTAACTAGCACAGCGTTTTTTGTTCTTAAATATATTTTTATAGAATTCATAAATATAGAATAAATGTTCTGCATGTGATCAAAAGCAAAGCTATTTGTAGTGATAAAGATCGACTTTCGTAGTCTAAATGATGTATTATTATAATATTATAAAATATAAAAAAGGATCAAATAAAACGTGATGAAAAGCAATTCGTCAGAATCTGTATCGATGATCTGTCGACACTCTGTCATTTTTGACGACGGCATATGACAGCGATCGGGATTGGATAGCATCAGTTTCTTAAAAGACCCTTGGCGGTATATAGAGATAAACAAAAGTGTTCGAAATGTGAATCTATTTGCTAGTTTGTGCCATTAGGTACTTATAAACAAAACTTCCGTATTTTCGATCGAAATATTTAACTTTAAAAGTTATCCTAATAATTTGGGAAATTCCCACGAAGTAATGGATTGGCTTATTAGTTAAGATTCGATCGAAAAGTTCAAGGACAAGTAGGTAGGTACATCGTATTTGAATACCTATGCTAGTACCACCGCATCCAGCTAATGATGCGCAAGAGTCGAAGTGACAACGATACCTGTTAATTTAAACGGATGCAATCAATAAACACAATTTATCACAGTACCACACTTCAACACAGACGTTGAGTTATTACAAGCTTTTAACGAAATTTGTTTATTACAATGTCATCATTCATATAAATAATCAGATTTTTAATAATAACTTAAGTTTATCTCTAATATTTTTTCTTTGTATTTTCTTCTTACTTAAATTTGCCTCTACTGTCATTTACGTAGATATTATACTAGGTGATAGCTTTATTGAGAACATTATTCTATTTCACACGGCAAACTTAATATGCTGCACTCAAAGAAATTGAAAGAGAATAGATCGACAATTCGCTTGGCCGCTAAGCTTTCCCCTTGAACTACGCAGCGGTTAAATGATCTCATACTAATAAATGACGTTGGCTAGCAAAGACTATTGTCTATACCTAGATAGCACTTGACGGAAACCGATGCGATTGGCTATTTAAAATTTACTTTGTCATTGGTATTTGATTGCGTCGCAACGATGTGATTGGTTTTTATTTTGATCATTGTCCCCGCAAAAATTGGCTGACGTGGATTGCATAATGCATAGTAAAAGTTTGTATTGTTTGTCTATTCTCTTGTAATGTCTTTGGCTACACTAATAACTGTTTGTAATACATATATTATACATATTCTTAGCGATATCAAAACACAATAAATTATATCTGAAAATGAGAATTCAACTTTGCGTTGTTAAAAAGCGACATTACCTACTAACAACATCATTCCTCCAACGAGCATGTCCAATCAGATTTAGGCACCGATATTGGGTTCGAGGCATACGAAATTTGTAATTGCAGATACCAATACTTTGCGACTTAATTTTGATTATTTTTTCAAGATAATTTTGACAGGTGCAAATTAGATACCCAATAATGTTGTACAATAAACTCGTTTTAATGTAAAGCTAAAAAATCTGTTTTTACAGTCCAAAATTCATCATTACTTTCCAGCAACAGCGAAGAGAAGTATATTGTCATGAACTCAACATTCTAATGTTGTGGCCATCCATAAACTAAATAACGAAGTAAATTAGTTGAAATTGGTTAAATTTGTTAATTCTTAGTTGTTAATTCTTTCTATTGGCGAAGAAATAACAACATTTTCAATTTGTTCTTTAAATTTCTGGCTGTAGGTAATATTTTATGTACCTAATGTTTTTTTTAAACTTTCTAACACTTCAAAAAATAGTACTTTACATGATTTCTACTTCTAATATTGTCATTTTATGTCAATTAAAAATACTCCTGAAATATCTATTATTGTCGAATTAGTCTGATAAAAACTATATATAACCGCACCTAAATTAAAACTTTGTACACATAAAAAAAGCTTTAAGTCAGTTTTAGAGGAAAAAGATTAAGTTTCAATTAATATTCCCTTTATGACTACCGCAAACAAAATATTTTATTAAAAATAAAAAAATAGAATCAGAGAAAATTCGTTAAGAATTTTGTTCTTTTATGCGTACCATCCTCTAATTTTTGAGCAAACGAACATTTCTCAAACAAGAAGAAAACATCAGTATCCAAACTACAGTGATATTAAAACAAATTATTTCGCAACTTAACAGCATAATAAAATATTCACAGAGCATTTAAATCCGTCGGGTTATCTCTTCTTACGTATAATTTACCAACGAGCTCGGCCGTTATGTTACTTTTATTTCTTAATACGACACACAACACATCTTCCTGATTGCCCGAGACAACGGTCATTAAACTAAAATACAGCTTTTATTCTACTTTAATATCATATTTGTGTTTCATACAGGCTCACTGGGCACAATTAAAAACGTTCCGAAAATCGAATCGTATTACGCATTAAGGATTTCTTATGAGCTACATAAAATTGTACACTGCTGCATGGCCGACGACGCCGACAGCCGACGATGGAATAAATGTGCAATTAAATTATTATAACTCTCTATTTAGTTCTCTCAAGTCTATGTGTTATAGCACAATGTGGAAGTATAGAACTTAACATTTCATTTTTGTTAACGTTTAATTAAAAGATAAATAACATCGCGATGGTGTTGTCGGCCAATGCTACTTAAACTTCATACATCTCAAGTTATTGTTTGTCTTGCTCATTGCGTTGGAAAATGAAAAAGATAGAAACAATAACTTTTTTAAATTAAGCCCTTAGCAAGTTTGTGTAGCGATTAATAATATCGACCTAAGAGTCGTGAGAATGCTTTTAGTAAGGTCTCTATTAGTCCTTATTTATGTGTGTTGCATTTTGTCAACTAAACTTTTAACGCCTTATAGACTTTCGGAAAGGAAATCTATGATTAATAAAAACCGCATAAAAATTCACGTCAGACGTCTAAGATTTAGCTTTTTTCAGTAGTCGACCGGGAACTGTTTGTAAAAAAAGTATAAGTTAATTATAATGATAATTATAAACTAGCGCCACTGCTTAGGAAATATTTACTTATTTATATTATTTATTTAACAGTTAATACACGCAAGGACAACATAAAAAAGAAAGTGTAAAAGTAATCAACAAGGTCATGCTTATTCCATGTGGAATTTCTTCCAGCAGACCCGCAACAGGAAAACAGATTAGAATAGGCTGATCTGGTGTGCTTGAGTTTAAAAATATTTAAGCATTCGCATGCGAATCTTACATTTCGGTGTGCGAAATTAATTCCAATGATTCAAAAATATCTCCCCTGGTCCCAAACTAATGATGTATCTGGAGATAAATAAAACCATCTCGTACTCTGATAATAATGCCCTTGTTTATTCAAATACGCCACAATTTATAAACCAACTAGTTGTGCCCCGCGGTTTCACACGCGTTAATTTCAGAGTTCCCGCGGGAATAAGCTAGGTATATTATTGTAAAGTTTCATTTAAATCCATCCAGTAGTTTTTGCGTGAAAGAGTAACACACATCCATCCATCTATCCATCCATACGTTCTCACAAACTTTCGCGTTTATAATATTAGTAGGATTAATACTATGTGAGCAAACCGCAATGCAATATTTCTAGTGGTGCAACTGTGCAAATCATACAGTACACTAAGCAGTGCTAGGAGTACCAGGTAACTGATATAATTTTTATATACTTTTTTACTAAATAACATCATAATATTATGAATGTTGACCCTGATACGGGGACCGAACCCGAACCTACCTACACCGGTGACCGTGACGGTGCTGTCTATTAAATAATAGCAGCCGCCTTATTCTTGACGCTATCGAACCTTAGGGTCATACTCTTGACGTCATCGCGTTAGGATCAAATCGAACTCGAATCGAAATGAAATCGAAAAGGAATCAAATTTTGCTACTTTTAAGCTTTGAGGTCTTGTCTCTATCTCGCGTACCTATGTATCTGTCAAATTTCTCGATTTCATTAAATTGTCAACGAAAACAATCCATTTTTACTGACTCAACAAACGTAATCTTTTGACATTAACACGATTCCAAATGCGATCTCAATTTGAACTCAAATCATATCGAAATCAGCCTCAAATCATTTTCAAGAGTAAGGCAGCAGACTTTAGTTAATAAATTTACTTTTTTATTATTTTTAGTTAGTTGGTAGGTACATACTTACCTGTGTCATATGTACCTACATAATTAATACACAAAGAGAATTATATCAATATTTATACATACTATGTGAGTATACTTGTCAGAAATTGAGTTCTTCCAACACGACACTATTAAAGGGCCGCAAAGCGAGTCCACTACTTTATTCCTACTATAACGCCAGTTGTATTACGTTCATCACACTTTAATTGATGTCGGGTTTTGAGTGTACCAGTAAGCCGCCTCCGCACGTCAAGTCCGCACCTCTCGCCGCCGCCAATCCCATCGTATAGAACATGTAATCAATAATTTAAACAGATTAACGATGGCCGTTTTTGATTCGTTCAGATGCAGTATTTATAAACAAATATTTATTTTTGAGATTTCATTCAGAAAATATTTTGTAGGTGCAGTTCTCGCTCTATATTTTTTATTAAAATTGCCATATTATCTCTCTTTCGTAGAACAAAGAATAGCAGCTGCGACGCGTAAACGCATGGAGATAGACAAAAATTCTAATAAGTATTTTGAGTTCTTCTAGATATATGTATATTATATATTAGGTATATACAGTTGCTACAACTCTGGTTATAACTTCAATATATCTATAGGCAAAATAAAGATACTTTGTGCTTTGTGCACATGGGTTAAGGACTAATTTACTGTTAGAATCACGGATATCAAAAAATTGTGGCGATATTGAACGACATGATTTTTATGCGTTCACAAAATAATAACATTGATAGATGACCTTTAATAAAGTAGGAAGTACCTACTTCTCGACAAAGGATGATGTTTATTTTTTGCTACGTTTTCTCTTCATAGTCCAAACAGGCGGCGCGGAGCGTGCTGTATATTTTCACTTGGTCTTTTTGTTTCAGCCCCCAGCATAAATCAGGTGTCGTCTGGGACTCGTCAGCGGACGCAGGTGCTTTATCCCGGACACAAAACTCACCTCTCTTATGAACAAAACTGGGTTTCTGTGTCCCGTCGACGAAATATGAATTTCATGTAACACCGCGAAAACTTATTCGCAATTGGAACGTATCAATTTAATTGTTGTTTTAAAATTTTTATTGCCCCTTTTAATTGTTATTCGTTTTTGTTGTTTCTTTTTTTTTTTCAGAAAATTAAGCCGGACGCAGGTGGATTGCCAGCCCGAACGTTACAAAACCAACTTACTTCCAAAACTCAATCCACAAGACAAAAGAATCGAATAATGCTACATATAAAAATGATCCAACGAAACTCTTATTAATAACTAGCTGTGGCCTGCGGTTTCACCCGCGGTAATTTTGGAGTTCCCGCAGGAATTCCGGGATAAAAAGTACCCTATGTCCTTCTCTGTACCCCTGACAACTTACATGACAAATTTCATCCAAATCCGTTCAGCCGTTTTTGCGGGATTGAGTAACAAACATCCAAACATCCACACTTTCACATTTATAATATTAGTAGGATTAACTTACCAGCTTTTATGTGCTTAATGTTTTACTCTTACAATTAATAATTTTTTACCCATGTAAATGAATCGAAACGGCCAAAATATCATATTTTGACTAAGGTGCAGAGTTTGTGAAGAAGGCCTTGTAAAGTTAGGGCGTGTAGAGTTAGAAGCTTGGCTCTATAACATGAGATCTGATAACTTTTTGACAATGCGAGTCATATGGTCTCGTCTTGGCAATATTTTACATGAAAATGTTTTTGGTGGGATTACATGTTACTGTGTTCTCTACTGTGTGTGCGCAATAAAGTATATTTCACTAAAACAAAAAAGGATCATGGTGTTGATATATAGGTTAGATACTAATAATTAGGTATTAAACTAATAATGCTTATTAAAATTTCTTAAGCATATCTAACTTTATACTATATAGTACCAATCCAAATGCGATCCTATCTACATTATGTAAAACAATAGTAATCAAGCTACACTTACACCATGATTAGATTAGATTTACCCTGAGTCTAGCTTTTCTGGTTTCCTCTGTATATACCTCTTTAACTTTATAAACTCTGGTTTGGACACGGTGGAGCTGGGTCATAAAGTCCAGTAATTATTACGACTTGGCGGGGGCACTGCCGTGCCCCCGATTTTAATTCGGTTATTTTACAAAAAAATATGTACTAAAAAAATAATACATAGGTAGGTATTATATAATATACTTTAATCATTTTATTATGAAAACTTAAAATAATAATAGTATATTTTACAAATAAAAAAAAAAACCTAAATCTAGATTCTAGTGTATCTTATTACTATTAAGGTAACTTTTTTTTACTAATTAGTAAGGTGAACGTTACCACAATGATTTTATTGTTGTTAGAAAACACTTATTTGACCTTTCAAAAGTGAATAAAAAAAAAATCAAAATAGTTTAACAATGATGTAAGAATGTAAGCCATTTTTTATGCAAAGGGTAAAATAATAGTAGTCGTAACCGTCGTTAAAGTAAATCAGATTATAATACAAGAGTGATTTTCTAATTAAAGTCATGCCACTTTTTGTTCAGAAATGTGTCCTCTCGTGGCAAAAAATGAGGTGATTTTGTGTTTTAATCCGAAACTAATCGTCGTGTCTTGAACAGGTACCCTTTTAATATTATGAAACCGGACGGCTTATCAATAAAACGATGGGCTGCTAGAAGAGGTTATATAACCATACCCAATATTTTTATATCATAGGTATGGAATTAGTATGCATATAAAAGTTTAAATATTATTTAAGTCAGGTGTGCGTACGTTACCTTTATGTGGTACTATGGTACCCATAACACAGAGAATTTAGTTTAAGAACTAGTGCCTAATTTTCGTATGTTTTACTGTAATTTGGGGCTATAAATAACTTTTTTCATTTTTATTAACGTAGTAAAATCGTAGAAATCCATTTTAATCTACTTCTGATTGTAGTGTGTCTATACTGTATATATATATGTAGTTCGAATGATAATGCAATATTATGACATGGATCTGATCTGATGATGGAGCCGCAAGATGGCCATGGGAACTCTGTGATTAAACGACGCAACCCCATCGAGTTCGAGCTCGTTTGACTTGACAAGGACTCTGGTTTTAGATGATTACTTTTTAGTTCAGTTTACTCATAAAGCGTGATTTTTTTGTTTTTTAAACTTTGTGAACTTGTCTCGAGTATGTATCAGATTCAAAATGGTCGGAATTTTATATAATATTGAGCACCGGAAAAACTGCTTTTTAATAATATGATATTTCTTAGCATCCCGATGAGACAGGTTATATTTGAACTGTGACGATAACGAAGTCAAATGGTGACGATTTCGGATGCGAAATAGGCAAATCTGTACATAGAAGATAGTGAAAGAAAATAATGCATGAGGGTCTATACCTGTAGACCTCAAAACAATGACTTGATAATTTCTTGTCTGTATTTTCATACAAACATTATGTCAAAACTACAGAACCACAACTATAATAGAACAGGTATGCATAAAATAAGATAATTCCATGTAAATGAGGTCATTAAATTTAAACTTTCAAAATATTTTTTGAAATCGCTTAACATTATTGTTTTGATAGATTACAAAGTACCCTCTAAGTGTATTTTAAACCTCCCCTAATGTAACAAAGTCATTACCAACGACCAATGTTAACTCATGATTAAAATTCAATTCACCTTTACAAATTTAGGAAGCTTTAGGCGTTCATCAATCAAAGATCACGCTTAGCTACGTCACTGGGAACTTTTGATTTGCAGTTGTCTCTTTCACAATGCTTGTTAAATATTTTGTAATGATATAGACGAAAGTTAAATTGTTTGAACTATCCCTGTTTCACACGACTGCCTTGAGGGTGCGGAGTTTCGAGAAGAATAATCAATTTGCTTTGGACAGTGGTATGTGGGAATAATTGTTTAGATTTTTTTTTAATTTTTTACGTAAGAGAAAAAGAAATTCTACCATTTGATCGAAACCAAAATATATTATGTATCAGTATTTGATCGCAGGAACATATCTATAGATAGATGACTAATAGCAGCAGCTCAAAAATTACTCATTCCTGGTTGTATTTTACTTTTGTCACCAAAACCCCTAAATACCTACGTGTTTCTATATTTGAAAAAGATATTACATATTTACCGATGTCAGTGTTTCCAATACCAACGATGTGATGATACAAACTCTTATAAAATTATTATTTTCGAAAATCCTTTCTTAGTGGTTGCCTGCATTACAAAATGCCCTTGTGCCATATTTCGCGTTTCTAACTTCAGTAGTTAAGCTGAATGTTAATGAATTAGTGAGGAAGCTTCCATGCAAGATTTATTAGAATCAATATAATTTAAAAGATTTATCAGTAATTAGCTCGGGATATAAAATGGTGAGTGATTAAAAATTATAAATTAGTAGGTATATAAAATCTAAAGGTCTGAGATATATTTGTAGGTAGGTTTATTTATGTAATTGCAGAGCTTAACATCCCGTTATCGTGATTTATGAGTTGAGGATGCGGCATGAAGGCGCAAATTAAAACATAAAATTAGCGATCGCATGATACGGGCTCCTGTTCATTACAGTAATGAGAACTTGTCGTAAATTATAAATTGATCGGTAATCACGCTTAGTAAGGATTATTTATCGGACGATCAAAAATGTTAGTTGTGAAAAGAAACTTTAAATTAATAATCGCTACTATCCTTACTAATATTATTTTATTTTTATATTATTTTCGTTTATTTAGGACAACAACAGCCACAAGAACATTTTATAATAATTTTAGGTTTCAAGATGTTTAAATGCGAAAGTGAGTTTGTTTGTTTGTTTGTTACGCTTTCACGTCTTGACCGCTCAACCGATGATCAGATGTTTGTTACTCAATCACGCAAAAATGGCTAAACGGATTTGGATGAAATTTGGCATGCACGTTGTCAGGGGTACAGAAAAGGACATAGGGTACTTTTTATTCCGAAATTCCCGCGGGAACTCCGAAATTACCGCGGGTGAAACCGCGGGGCACATATTTAATATATCCCAATATTTAATATATCCCGATATATGACGAAACTAGTAAGAAAATAATTCAGTATATAGATACAGATATACTTTAAAGTAGCTATAATACATTTGATTTATATTTTTCACTACGACCCAATTAGACTTCCAACAATGGGACATAGATAAGCAATAGTGTGTTAACCCACACTGGAGAAATTTTGAGTAAATCGTGTTTTAAAAGTAGGAGCGCCATTTTGTATCAAATTTTTTTATGTTCTGTATGTAATAAGGTAAACACATAATTAAAAAACGTTCCCTAACTCTCAATAAATCGTTCTGAATCAATAACTTAATTTTGTGGGTTAACATGTTACTGCTTATCTGCGTCCAATTAATAGTGTGTAATTGAAACAGCAAAATAATTATTGTAATTTCTTTGAATAATTTAAGAGTGACTGACGAGCGGGAACAGCGGTCGGGATGGGTATCATTTATAATTGCAAGGTAAACATTTGACTTGCGAAGCGAAATTACGTAATCATAGGCTACTTGACGAGTGTCGTTTGAGCAGCGACTTGTCTTATGGATAATCGCCCATAAAACAAGTTGTTCCCTGTGGTGTTATCAGAGTGAACTGCGGAATTCTCTCAGCAACATTATCTGGATTATTTCTGTATGTGTCCGATTCCAGGAACTAAATAAAGTAGGTACCTAACTACAAAAGTACACAACACAATAAAGTAAATACAAAGTGGATGAAACTCTGTTTAGACGATACGCTAGCTGAAGACGAACATGAACGTTTAACATAAATTATAATAATATTAAATTATTATAGCTGAAATCATCCGAAAACTAAGGCAAAAGGAAATTATTTTCAAGGATAAGAAGACTCTTCTAAGTTTATAATTATGTAAAATCAAGGCAATAAAATCAGATGAGAAAGACAATAAATATTATTGGCGTGAGCTGTGTGAGTATATAATTTTCTTGTAATTTACTACGTTATACCTAGGTATGTATAAGTAAATTACTTCACATAGACGGATACTATGCAGACTAGTAAAATCTGAGGATGTTTTGTGTAATTTTTAGTAGATACTATCTTCAGATTTATGCTAATTATAGTTTTTTTAATACGTTTTTTAAAACAGAAAAAGTGATGATCATCATGATTGTCAGTTTGTAGCAGTTCACTGTTAGATAGGCCTCCCCAGAGCTTGCCATTTGTACCGAATATTATTTTACGTATTTATTACCTACGGAAATTTCGGGAATCCCGCAAGAATTCCAGGATACAAAGTACCATGTCTTTTTCTGTAACCCTAGCAACGTGCATGCAAAATTTCATGATTATTTTACAGGCGTTAATTTCGGAGTTCCTGCGGGAATTCCGGGATAAACGTACCCTATGTCCTTCTCTGTACCTCTGACAACGGGTTTACAAAATTTCATGATGATTGGTTGAGCCGTTAAGACGTGAAAGCGTAACGACGCTTTCACGTCTTCGTCGTCGTTCTACAGACAGATAGACAGAGTTACTTTCGCATTTATAATATTAAAAAGTTGAAGGGATTGTATACCAAGTACCTTCAGATTACTAACGGACGAGAAAAACGCTACAGCTATAGGCTAAGAATAGATTGTTCTAAATATCCTTGCAATCGAATAGGTAGTTCATTAGATTTTTCTTTTTTATGTTAAAAAATATGATTTATCGAACTCCCGCTATTCTTGTTTACGAATAGATAGAAGTGATCGGGGAACACAAAGCAGCGAGATTCATATCGCGGACACACAAATGTGGCCGGCATGATGCGAGAATATTGACACCAAACACTATACGATAACAATCTTGAAACATACTAATGTTTTAAACAAACTCTTTTATGTTACACTAACTTAATTTTGTGAATATAAAAGAGATATTTTGTATGTTCATTGTTTGATATATCGATAGAGACCCCGATGGGAACATTATGAATTAAGCGTTTTTTTTTTGTTACAAGGAGCTGTTTGCCCACCGTTTTGTTTCTGGGTTATTTTTTTTAAACATTATTAAAAAAAATAAAAAACATCTCGAACTGAGATACCTAAAATGCGAATGGTCACGCTATCACTTTTGCATGAAAATACTTGAATATCTTCGATTTACCAATGCATCAGTTTGACCTTCTACATAGTACCAACCTACTACATAACCTATAAGTTACCTACACTGAATACATTATTGACTCAAGAAGTAGGTATTGAACTAAGTTTGCGTATTTTTTTTAACAGATATTTTATGTAAAATCTAGTTGGATGGTAAATAACTATATTAGCTATAACTCCTAAATGCTTAGATATTCACTTTAGTTCTGAAAAGCTCCGTATAAGTGCTAAGAGAACACAGGGAACAGGATTCTCGAGAATTTAAGTACAAAATTAGTCAAGCACGTTTAGCGTATGATCTAGGTGTTTTATCTTTACTTAATATTTAATGCAAATATATCCGATTAAACAGCCTTCACTGAACAGGTGTCTGCGTACTCCATATATGGTCAAAGTACCTATTGAGATTCAAGTCATTCTTTCAGTTAAAAAGTAGACGTAGGCTCTAGCACTATAATGTCAATACACCAATTCGTATTAATGACACGTATCAGTTAAAGTTAATACATAAACAGTTTAACTGAAACCGCTTTACTTTAAAACTGAGGCACCTATTCATAATTTTTTTTTTTTATTTTTTACTAAAATCAATAACAATAATGCTTGAGAATAATATCGTACAGCGTTATCAGTTGGTCCGAACCTAAGCACAGCTTATGCTGTGAGTACTGGACCAAACAACTGATTCTAAGTAGTACATACCTACATAAATGCTTTCTTTTATATGTAAAACTTTTAACACACACTTACACACATACCTACCCAGTATAAATTAGGTGCGGATCTACGGGGGGCAGTAGGTGCATCCCCCCCCCCCCCCCCGAGGCCAAAATAGGTACTTTAATCAGACCTTATAAAAATCTCTGAATACGTACTCATACTTTTTGTGAAATTTCAAAATCCCACTGATTTTGTATGGGAAATACAACCTAATACATTAAAATCGAAACAGTATAGGTACTTACTTCCTGCAACAGAGAAATTCTCGAGATAGACCCTCGAAATTCTCGAAAGTAGTAGGTAGGTATGTACCGCAGGGTATATGTAAATCACGTTTTGGAATAGGGTGCTTTTCCATTGTGATACGATGCGAAATTGAGTTTGTTTATTTGTTTGTTACGCTTTAACGCCTGGACGGCTCTTCCGATCAACATGAAATTTTGCATGCACATTGTCAGGGCAGGGAAACAGTGAAGGACATAGAATATCCGAAATTACTACGGGTGTAACCTTGGGGACGGCTAGTAAGTAAATATAAGAGTGCAGATGGTAATTAAATATCTCACAAATCAAGAACCACTAACAGTATTAAGTGTCATTTACTACACCTACTATTGTAATGGAAAATATCTTCAAGAATGCGGGCCCCGACCACGCTACGGCTACGGCTAGTCCCATCAAACACGGCCTACCTACCTGCATGCGTCAGGATTCCGCACGCCACTTAGTAATACGCTCACCTACAGACCCGTTGCCCGTATTCCATTTGTGACATAAAAAATAGACGCTTGATATAATGTAAGGATCTAGTCTTGACTCTTGACGCGATTAGAGGAATGCGTAGAGTCGATCAATTACAAAGATTTTAATGAAGGAATTTTGAGTTTGTATCTCAAAATACATCTAGTTTGTGTTTATATATTATAGGATTGTATTTAAATGCCTATGATAGAATAATTTCAAATATATATCATTCACGATGACTAAATTAATTAACAAAATTATAGGCAATGAATAAAATAGAATATAATTAATATATACCTACTTATGGGATAAGTTTAACAAATGCTGGTGTAAAATAGGGGACGATATTTTAGAAGCTTCCTGACCCTGAATAAACACTATACTAAAGTAAGAAACGTGAGATATTGACATTTAGTTTTCATTTATTACACAACGAAGAAACTCATTAACAATGAGAAATAATTTTAAATTTCATTTCCTAGGGAAGTTAAAGTTTGTGTGGAAGTACCGTTATCGGTATTTTGATTCTGCTTTTCAAATAAACAAACACTTAGTGTAGTGATTTTTTGGAGATTTTGCTGATTCAATCCTTAGTTCAAAGGGTGAAAAGCGTGTCAAACCACGTGGGTCAAAAAGTCGTTTAAGTTGTATATTTGAGTGTGTAATCTTATAAGACACAACTCGCGCCTCTATCATAATTTGTCAGTAGTGCAAGATGCATTTATTAGTGGTCAGTACTGCGGTTGGACTTATGCTAAAACGAACCAGTCTCCCGCAGGTGATTCTTAGACGTCTATTACCTAGACCCGATCTACATGTAAATAGTTTCTTTCCATAACATTTTTTATTAAGGCATTACGCTTGAAATAGTGTCCGCTGTTATTACGTTTGCATGTAAAGCGTTTGCAATAATTATTCTAATTATGAAATCCATCCCATTTTTCTTTATTAACTGCTTCGAATATTGGTTTAACATAAATGCCTGAGAAAATGGTAGGTATAAATAACTCACCATAAAATAGTCCCTTAATTTATAGTAGATTTTATCTGCAGAGTGAGGTCGCCAAGTTACAGAAAATAGATCCCAACAAAAACATTTTCATGTAAAATGTTGCCAAGACGAGACCATATACCAGCACTTTCAAAAAGTTATCAGATCTTATGTCCATTCCCCTACATTCACAAGGGCCTAAGGTGAAAAATTGATCCATTGTTCACTTTTCTATTATATAAGGTACCTGGGTTGAATATGGCCAGCCGATTAATATGGCCACTACCTATTATCTTCCAAACTATTGCACACCTACATACAACGTATGCGTGAGCGAGAAGGTCTAAGCGTGCGGTAAGGACGGAACACCCGCATCCCGCCGTGTGCCTCTCGCCAGTTCAGCACGGTCGCGAGACAGGAATGGACACGTTGCGCTATAAAATTTCATTCAGTAAGTTTTGATTTAAATAGTTATTTAATAGTAATTTCTATTTTGTATTCGTAGTATATTAATCTTTGGTATCTCTAGTTGATGTGTTACTGCATATTTAATTGGTTTTCTATAGCATTTCGAGGTTAGGTTCAATTGAAAATTAACCAACCTATGCGGCAAATATGGCCATTGAGTGGCCATATTTTCTTTATGAAAATTTGTACAACTAAATACATTGTTTTTGTTTTAGATCATGGCGCCGCGTTATATTTGCAAGGGTTTGCGAGGAAATTGGAGCGAGACTAATATGAAGTTAGCTATATTGGCTGTAAAGAGTGGTAAAATGAAGGTATATTCAAAAAAGAACAAGGGCAAGCCTGGATCTTCTACTTCTGAATCTTGGTATTGTTTTGTTTGCAATGAAGACCGAGTTGCCAATATGCGGCTCTGTTGTAAATGTGCCACATATGTTCACGAGGAATGTGTTGGACTTACAAAAGAAGACAAAGAGAACTTCGTTTGCGTGAAATGTGACTGATTTTTATTTTTTTTATTTAATTTAAGTTACCCAATTGATCTCAATGTGCCACTATATTTAATATAATTAATAAGAAAGAGGTTTTCTGCATTTTGTTATTTTTTATAAGTTGATTTTATTTTTGGTTACATAATATAGCTTTCTAATACGTTTAGTTCTTTTATTTAATTTAGTAATAAGTCCGAACATAAAAATAATATTTTTTTTTATTACATACTGTTAATATGGCCAGAGTATGGGCATATTTACATACACTATCGGAAATATGGCCAATTTCCCATTTAAAAAAAAAATTACGAAATCTCAAATTCAATTGCAAATTTTTCCTATTTATCACGTAAGCATGCTAGTTAGATAGATTCTACTTCAAACGATACAGGGTTTAGTAGACATATGCCGAAGGTAGTATGAGAAAATTGTTATCAAACCTTAAGGTGGCCATATTCGACCCAGGTACCTTAATAGTTATTTACGAAACGGCCAAGCCACATATTTTGGCTAAGGTGTAGAGTTTGTGAAGTTAGACCTTGTAGAGTTAGGGCGTGTAGAGTTAGAAGCTTGGCTCTACATAAGATCTGATAACTTTTTTAAAGTGCTGGTACGAAAATATATGGTATGAAAATGTTTTTGTTGGGATTTCATTTCTTTTTGTAAGTCAAAATTGCGGAAGTCTCATACAAACTTCCGTCGCCTAATATAAGGGGTTAGGGGATAAAAGTTACAAGTTTTATATTTTTTTTGTTGTTTGTGTACTAATACTAGCTTACATACCAAATTTCAGCTTTCTAGGACATTAGTAAGTACCCTAAGAATTTTGATGATCATCAGTGAGTCAGTGACGAAATCGAGGTTTTTTAGATATCAATAAAATCTAAAGTATGAGAGCTATACAATTAAAACTTTATATATTTAATAAGTTTGCTATTGAAAACATATCTCGAAAATTTTGTTTATCTGGTATAATCCAGACCCAAGTTACAAGGGTTCAAAAAAACGACGAAGCGCTTCGAGAAAAGATAGGTAGTGCCCTAGCGCTTCGCTGACTCGACTTGGCGCATACGCACATATTTGATATTAGTTACGACTCTTTGTTCTCACATAATTAATTGCAATTTAAGTTACCACTAGTATTAAATAACTTTAAACTGACAGCGTGCTACTGGAGAGTTTGTTGCGCAGCTTCTTCTCTTCAGCCATAGCACTAGGAAGCTGCGGAGGGCGGATATTTTATGGGTGCTGTCATATATTCTATTGACGTCAGAAAGAGTCATATTATGGGCCAACTTTGAATAAAATTATTTGACTTTGACTTTGATATAAATCCTACCGACTCATAAACTACAAGTTACACAAACACAGATACACACTTGATCTCTCACTCACGATAAAATACTCTAACTCAAAAGTAAAGCTCCGTGATTTATACAATAATCTGTCTCCACCGAGAAGTCTTAAAGTCTAGAACCTTTAGTCTTAAGTGTTATTTTGTCAAATAAATGTTTATTACTACCTATTCTGTAAGAGATTTTTGTATGTGTGATGATGGATGGTAGTCCGGTAGTCAACTAAAATGAACTATGATGAATCAGTAACAATCTCTGTGACCTTGATATTTATACCTACCATAGTAGGTACCATCTGAGGTTTCTTTTAATATGTAGGTACCTACTTAAAAATGTAAATTTCATCAATGTTATCATGGGGACTTTGGTCATTTTAGTTATTTGACGCAAAATCACGCATGTAGTTGTTGAGAAACTCTTTTTGATTAATAGTTTTTTCTGAAGTGACAAGGTGTCAATGCTTTTTTGTTGTCTTTTTGAATTCTGAGCGAAAATATATTTAATTTTACCTTTCAATATTTTACGGTGCTTTTTGTGTTATTTAGCGAAAAAACCTGCCCACACGGCACATTATGGCGACCGAACTTGATCGCTCGGTAGTACAAAGGCGCCATGCTCGAAGTTTGTTCACAAGATGTGGTAATAAGCTGGAATCGGTCCTCGCCGATCAAACACAGACCAAAGCCATCGTGAATGCTGCCTTCGAGAACTTGAAAAGCAAGTATGATACGCTCTCTACTTTAGATAACCAAATATATAATTTGTGGCTAGATACGCCGGAGCGTTCCGAGGAACTATATGAGTCCCTCATTAATACGACTGAGGAATACGTCGAAAAGTTGCACCTACTTCATGCAAAATACAATGAATATATTAAAGAAGAGGACGCCAAAGCCCTGGTAGAGTCTGCATCAGCTAGAAGTAGCAACTCCTCTAATAAGGAAAGGTTCAAAAAACTATTTAAGCTACCTAAGCTAGAACTGCCAAAGTTCGATGGAGACATCCGAAAATGGATCTATTTTTGGGGTATGTTTAAAAAAATCCACGAGAATATGGATATAGATGACGACGTCAAATTCCAATACCTGTCGCAATGTATGGAGCCCGGATCACCAGCCCAAAGTATTATCGACAGCTACCCACCCACAGCAGCAAATTATGGAAAAGCCGTAGAGCAATTGCAAGCCCGATTTGGCCGCGACGAGCTTTTGATAGAGATTTACGTGAGAGAATTGCTTACAATTGTGCTGGAACAAACAAAGTCTGGAAGTAAAACTACAGTTTCTGCCCTTTATGATCGCCTCAAGACTCAACTTCATGCTCTCGAGTCTCTTGGTGTGACCAGCGACAAGTATGCTGCCATGCTCCGTCCACTCGTCGAGTCAGCGCTACCAATTGAACTGCTAAAGGTATGGGAACGCCAAGATAGCCGATCAACTCATACTGACCAATCAAGCACCTTGAACGATCTGCTTACATTTCTGAAAAGGGAAGCTGAAAGCGAGGAGAGAATTAAGATTTCACGTAAAAACATTGTCCCTAATGAACCCTCGACTTCGTGTTTCACTGCAGCAACAGAAAACGTCAATCCTGGTGCACAGAAGGTTAGAAAATGCATCTTTTGTGACAGTCAACTACATTGATCAGCAGACTGTGAAGATGCTAAGAAAATGAGTCTCGATGATCGTCATAAAGCTGTGAAGATAAAGAAAGCATGCAGAATTTGCCTAGTTATAGGACACTGGCATAAATATTGCAGGAAGCATGTAAAATGTACCTATTGTGGTAAACGTCATTATGCATTAATGCATCCACCAGAAAAGAAAAATGAAAACGAAGATGAAAAGCCGAAGACTAATCTTTGCAATGTTTCCAACGCTACAGTGATCCTACCAACGTTGAGTCTGAACGTAGCGCATAAAGGCAAGAAAATCGCGGTAAGAGCCCTCCTTGATACAGGGGCACAAAGATCATTCGTAAAGAAAGGTATTGCAGACAAACTGAAACTCGTACCCAGTGGCGAAGCTTTAGTATCGCATAACCTATTCGGTGGAGTAGTAACCAGAAAGGAAAATCGCAAGTCCTATAAATTAACACTGATGAGCTGCGACGATAAGTTTATGATTGAAATGGAAGCCTTGGAGCAGCCTATTATTTGCCAAGCGCTACCAAAAGCTGATGCTAACATTCTGAATATCCTGAAAGAGAAAGGTATAACTATCAAAGACTCGCCAAATGAAGATATTGACATTTTGATTGGAGCAGAATATTTGGGTTCTATTATGACTGGTAGTATGATTACTCTGAAAGACAGTCTTGTAGCTATTGAAACGAAATTTGGCTGGGCCATACAAGGACCTGCATACAATGTATATTCAGTCAACACTATAAATCTCAACTTTGTTGGATTTGACGTAGAAGACATGTGGAAGTTAGAAACCCTTGGTATAGATGACGATGCTAAAGCTCAAAGTAAGACACACAATGAAGTTTTAGAGTTCCACAAGAGCACCGTCAGAATCAACGATGAAAATCGATACGAGGTAAAGCTACCCTTCAAAGACGTAGCTATCAACTTACCATCAAACTACAATGTTGCACTGAAAAGATTGAAGTCTAACACTACAAGATTAAACCAACTCGGAATCTTAGATGAGTATGACAAACAATTTGTAGAATGGGAACAAAATATGATAATTGAGAAGACGATTGATGCTAATCCAAAGATTGGTCATTACCTGCCGCATCATGCAGTCGTTAAAGAAGAGAGTCTCACTACTAAA
Organism: Zygaena filipendulae; assembly: GCA_907165275.2. Classification (NCBI taxonomy): domain Eukaryota; kingdom Metazoa; phylum Arthropoda; class Insecta; order Lepidoptera; family Zygaenidae; genus Zygaena; species Zygaena filipendulae. The sequence continues at coordinate 9,822,861 of OU015653.1, read as the reverse complement.
ATTCGCCCAGTGTTTGATGCATCCTGCTGTCAAAATGTAAACGGCCTGTCATTGAACTCATGCCTAGAAACAGGTCAGAATCTTATTAAACTTATCCCTCCTCTACTTCTGAAGTTTAGAAAGAGCGGCTCCAACTTCATCGGGGCAGCTAATCTTTTGCGGGAAACGTCAGGCGACAAGATCAAATGGCATTTCATTCCGCCTCAAGCCCCGTGGTGGGGAGGGTTTTGGGAGCGCTTGATAAAATTAGTCAAGGATATGATGCGCAGAATGCTAGGAAAAGCATCTTTGGACCGAGTAGCGCTGTACACAATGCTATGTGAAATTGAAGGCGTAATGAACAATCGGCCATTGACGGCTAATACTGATACAGAGAACCTAGTCCCTCTGACGCCCAACGATTTCATCGTTCCCAACAAACGCCGTGATACGAGTGACTTAGACGAGATAGGACTAAATGCTCAAGCTACTCGAATTGTAAAGTTGAGAGAAGAATTTAAGTCAAGATTTAGAAATGAATACCTGTCACTGCTTATACAGAAACAACAGAAGAGGAATGATTGGATAGTCCGACCGGGAGATATTGTTCTGGTTGAGATCCAAAATGTAAAGCGAGTCCACTGGCCACTCGGTCGAGTAATGGAGGTGTTCCCAGGAGTGGACGGACACAGCCGGGCCGCCCGGATACGATTAGCCAGCGGCAGTGAGACGGTGCGGCCCATACAGCGGCTGTACGCCCTGGAGCTGCGCACCGAGGAGTTGGCTGCTGCGCACACGCAGCCAGGGGCCGGAGGATGTTGAGAAACTCTTTTTGATTAATAGTTTTTTCTGAAGTGACAAGGTGTCAATGCTTTTTTGTTGTCTTTTTGAATTCTGAGCGAAAATATATTTAATTTTACCTTTCAATATTTTACGGTGCTTTTTGTGTTATTTAGCGAAAAAACCTGCCCACACGGCACAGTAGTAACTAGTATTTGTTTTTATCAAAAAGGATTTGAAATACATATCATTGGTTGCCTGAAAGAGATCGCGACTATGCGAAAAGACCGCTTCAATATTGTAATAAAGTTACAAAATAACAACTTATTTTATAACTAGCTGTTCACTAGTTAGAACTTCGTAATTCCCTAGAGAAATTGTTAATTATAGCGAAAACTTTATGAAAATCCGTTGCGTTATAACCTGAAAATTTTCTGTTCTATGGGTCAAGGTCTAGGCCTACGGTCTACGGGACAATGTGAGGTACACTTTAGTACTTTTCTTCGTAAAAGTTAATGCAGACTAAATTGTTTTATTTGGGATGATAGGAATCAAAATGCAGGTATTATCTGTACAGTCTTTTTTCCACCTACATGTATTTAAACTTTATAAATACCGATTAAAATGTACTAGAATTATCGCCATAAACAAGATAGTCTCAACTTTTTTTCGTAGCACCAGTATAGAGGTAATGTGCAGGTATGACGTCGTCTCGCAGGACATGACCACAATTAGCTCGTCCACTAAAGGAGTTGCACCTGCTAAAACTTAATAATTGGAGAGCTCTAAGTTAATTGCTGATAAAACTACAATTACCAAGAAATCGGAATTTAAAGAATGTATAAATACGAATATCTAATTTCTATAAAAATAGATGCACAGTAACAATAATAATTATAAAAATAAAAAGAAAAAATAATTTTAATTTTGATATTAAATAATTATTCTTTCTTTAAATAATTATTCTAATTAAAAAAAAAAGAATTTATGGTCATGTTTTTCTTTTGTTTTTTCAATATAAACAAAAGAAAAGCAAGATCCTTCATGAAGGCCGCGTATCGATTGAGTGTGAGTGACCTGTCAACCGGGCCGGCGCGCGCGCCGCGTGCGCTGCCCGCACCGAGCAAAGCTTATGGTAATTACTACTACCAATAAGGCGCTGCGTCAACATATCATTCATTTTATAAATTGTTTTTAAACCCACTTCATTATCCACTCGAGTTGTAGGTATTGGTTTTTTAATCGAATGCAAAGATCTCTAAAAATACTTATCTTAAACAATGTTTAATCAGAGCGAGATGCCCTTACGAAAAATGCATAAGACCATCTCTTTCGAATCGTTGGGTAAAATTATCAAAAGAAATTTCATAATGAAATGCATCAGTTTTTTAGACATGCCTTTTTCGGTATAGTAGGTACCTAACTATCGATTGGTATTCGAAACGTAAAATAAAAATCGTCGGATAGACATCGAATTCTTATCCTATACATCCATCTATCGCATAATATATTATATTATTATAGGAAACATTTTATGTGATTAAAAGTATTTTATGATAACGTTAAAATCGAGATAAAACTACTAATTATGAGTTACACGATGTCTATGAAATCGATAGCTTATCTAATTCAGTTATCAATCAGATCGAATCGTGTTTGGTCTTTGAATTTTGTTAACAGAAACCAGTGGTTTCTACTTTATTCCGTAACACAGTTACCGTAAAGCCACACAAATATTTTTATTAGTGTTATAACCCGTCAAACTAGACGATCAAAGTAGATCGCCGCCGCCGCGCGTCGTCCTCGCGTATCGACTGTTGGATCTTTGACATTCGCGTTCGCTCATCTAGCGACGAGACGCGCTCGAAACACAGGCGCCGCCGATGTTGGCAATTAATGTAACCAAAGATCATCAATAAACAACTTTATCACTTCATCGCCGTTGACACTGTAAGCATTTAAATAACTATAGGCACCTCAACATTCATAAGTTTTCGTTATACAGTCACGCACAATGCACAACATGCTTCGTTGACATGCAACGGATGATAAATTCACAAAGCTTAATTTTAATACCTAATTATTTTATGAAATTGATACAATGGTATCTATACGGTGGATCATCAGAGCTAATTTTCATATGTACCTATGTATTTCAATAGCGACAATTTTTTTTTTATATGAATAAAAAAATTTATTGAAATTTTTTTAATTTAATACCTACTTGGGTATAATTAGGTACATTTTTTTCAATATAGAAATACCATATATTTTAAATTTTCCACGTACTTACCTACCTCGATCTTATCTAGATCTAAGAATTTATTGTATTAGAGAAAAATTTTCCATTTATATTTCTATAAATAAGTTAAAGTAAAAAAAATCAGCAGTAATGTAAACAATATTTATTCGACAAAAATCTTAAGGCTCGACAAAATATGAGAGCTAATATCGCGAATATCACAAAAGATAACGCCGTCTTCATCTTTTTATATTATATTAATTACTCTTTATTAAATCTACTTCTCATAGGAGATTTGAAAACCTTTTCCTGTGGACGATAAAGTCCCTCATCATTATTTAATGGAAATATTAAGTTCTCATTCAATAGCTATTATGTAGATTTTGGTCATTTTTACATTCAAAAGCTTTTAAAATTGGTATAATTGCTTACAAAAAATTAATTAATTTAGGCAAAAGATTTCGAAGAATGAGGTGACTTTTTTAATTACTTTAATAAATATAAGCGAATAAATATAAACTCTCACATTACAGTTTGATAAGCACCTACTCAGTGTTAAATAATAAAATGACTGTATTAATAAGTTTTTAAGCAAAACAAGATTTACCTAAATGATAGAGAAGAAAGAGAGAGGAGATAATATTTATCGAAAAATTATAAATAGAAAATTTTCCCCCTAATTTTAGTTACACACGTCGCCATACAAATAGTTTGACGAAAAGTGGCATAGTGGGTAGGTACGACTTTATTAAACACACAGTTCTTCAAATTAAACATACACGTTACCCTAAACATACTAATATAGAGTACACAAGCTCGTCATGTTGTAATAACTAAGAAAAGAGTTCATTTAAGCTCACTTGACCAATTACGACAATTTTAATGGATGGAAGACGTATGTAGCATACGACGAACCGCTCGGTCTAGTCGTCACTCCATCTTTGGTAATCCAATGTTCGATCAATGCCGGCCCTTTGATTTTACCTTTCCTTCGGAATTCAGTAAGAAGAAGTTCAGCGAGTAAAAATGGAATATAAAAATGATAACAATCTACCGTAGGTATACTGAAATAATATGTTAGTAGCAATTGCTTGCTTTTTCTCATAGCTAACGAACTCCATTGAAGACGAAATGTTACCATAACGATTGCGGTAGACTTTAACTTCGATGCGATGCCTCGAGGGCACTCGAATCTTCTCAGAAATTATATTTGTAGCTATTCCTTTTGGTTGCCAGTTGCCACCTAGTTTGTACGAGCTTCCTTCATTTATTAACCGGAGATTAATCATAGCTCGTTTATCGCCAGCAAACGAGATCTCGAGTGGCGAATATGGATGTGCGATCGATCGCGTGGCGCGATTCGAATTTCGAAATGCGTCGGAGACCCGCATGAACCACTCACGGGCAATAAGATATGCATTACAGATCATGCGCATTGATAGATGAATCACATATAGGTATAATAAATAACGATTACTCCTTACTAGTTACACATGATGTGAACTTGCAGTTCTTCTCTTCATGTACTACGCGTTTTCTAAAGTAAATAATGAGCTAAGATATGAAATGACGTCCCATCGAGAATTTTGGACCCGATTGTAGAGTAACAGGGCCAAATAATTTCTACACGATCGTTACATTGGTGAACGCTCAGCCACGAGGCCGCCTGCAGCGCGACTCCTCCTGCCATTGTGTTAAACAATGCGCTGTAACTTCTCACTAATGAATTCTAAGGTTTCAATGTAGAGTCCAAGTCAAAAGCTTGAAACCTCGAAAGCGCTGAAAGCGTATGCAGTTTATTAGACGAAGAGGAGATACAGTCCACTCTATAACGAATTACAGGGATTGTTGAAAATATTAGAAAACCTTAAAGTATTAAAATATTGTTTTTATGAATTATAATATATTTATTTTTATTAAATTTATTGTCAAATGAAAACTTATACACCCATAAACCACAGCTGTTTTAATTCAGCATTTCAGCTATAGAATTCCTTCTAATAGTAATTCATTCGATGACCGTTTTACCCGAGGGTTATTGTTTTAGAAAAAGTTGCGAGTTTCCATTCTTAATTCTTATGATGAGTAGATAATTAAAAAATATCGAGTAATACACATAGTTAAAAGTCAAAGTGTTTCCTGCCCGTTTTAATTTACTTTATACTTACAACCATATTATGGCATGCTGCAAAATTTATATCAAGACCCACCACAGCTTAATACTTTTCTTGTACTATTATCCATTTTTCTCCATTCGTACTGAACGTGGGAAGTCGTTTGTAGGCTGTCCCCTTTTAAGTAGTTAATTTATGACTTAATTCCTAATAGTTGATTATTATGACACTCTAACAAACCATACCGCATGCGTGCGAAGTTTTTTTTCACATAATACCTACAGCATGCGGCGTTGCATTGATGTTTATCAGATTATAATTTTTTTCTTTGTAGCGATACTAAAATTACTTACTCATATATCTAGGTGGTCTTGAAGGTCTGTTCAGAGCTGGTGAGGCACCCTACATTTGTTATTTGTTAGTGAGAACAATTTAACCGAAATTATTTGCACTTACAAAAATGCATATTTCTGTTAGGATTTTACATTTCTATATAATTCATTTTAACTAATTAGCTTTATTGTATTCTGTAATTTTGTTTTATTTATTTTTATAATAGGACTTTATTTTCACTATACCTACACATTATAAAACAACATTATCCGCCGCCTCTGTCTGTCTGTTCGCGATAAACTGAAAAACTACTGAACGGATATTCGTGCGGTTTTCGCTAATATTATATTCATGAATTCATGTTTTGTGTTGAAATATAACAATATAATTTGTTAGAAATGTTGAAAAAGTAGCATTAAATTTGGCATAAGTACTACACGTTGTGGGTACAAAAAACGACATAGGGTACTTTTATCTAGAAATTCCCGCGGATCTCCAAAATTAACCCGGGTGAAACTGCAGGGACCGGTTAGTTATAGGTACCTATTATAAAAATCCATTGCTGTTTACGTTAGTCTCGAAAAAACTCGAAAGTACTTCAACTTACCTATTTGTATTTTTTTCCTATTGTAGTCTCAAATATCAGAACAAGATTTGTAGATAGAATAATAAATATCACAGCGAAGAATTGAAATATTATATTTGTACGATGCTTTCTTGATTCAATAAAAAATATTTAAAATAATGATAATAACGACACATTTACAAAAAAACTATTTATAGCAACATTTAAAATCCTATCAGTAACAAAACTACTATTTATTCTAACATTGCTAATGTATTTACTTGTACCATATCCTTAAAACCAAAAGCCTAAAGCGCACACACATTTGTAAAAAGCTTAATAAGCTCTCTTTTGGCACATTTTATTGACACGTGATAAATATTTGTACGAGTGAGACTGCAAAATCACTGTACCGATGGCCTTTAGGGCTTAAAGATATGTAGGTATAAGTTGCAACGTTGATAGAGAGATGATTTGCGAAGGTACTTACCCAAGTACTTATAAGGACCATGCTACTGCTGTAATTTTTGAGCACATTTCTTAAGATTGCCAATCCTGAAATCTGTGTAACTACTTACCATGGCAAGGCTCTATGCCAAAAAATAATTAAATGGTGACAAGACAGTGCTTAAGTACCTATTATAATTATTATGACATGCACAAAGAAAGTGATGGCGTGGGTGACGAAATAAATCGAGAAAGCCAACATCGCGATTACTAATATAGTAAAATGGTAAGTCGTTAATGCCCTTATCGTATTTGATTTACCTAAACGATCAATTTTTTTTATTATTTCATTCCTCGAATTTTTGTTAGTTACTTACTCTTTAAGTTACAAGCATGCGATATAAATAGAGTCTTAAACAAAATAAGTAACTATTTCTTATTATTAGGCACAAAAAAACAACACACTACCGGATTGAGAAACTCCTTCTTTTTTGGAAGTCAGTTAAAAATAATTAATAATAATAATAATCTACTTTACAACACATAGATCTACTTGATCGCACACTGAGCTTGTGTCGTGTCAACCAAGCAAACGTGGTAAGTATATGTAGATACATATTCAAACCTTGTGTTCATCACACAATGTTCACCCCCACCGGGAATCGAACCCGGAACCCCTTGATTAGCGGGTGACCTACTGCGCCAACCGGGTCGTCGAATTAACTATTATAAATTATTAATTATTTTATGTTAATATTATAAATTACATGTTATGTAGGTTGAACAATGTATTGAAATCATAATGACTTCACTTCTTATAATTTTAAGGAGCAACAATTACACGTTTTAATAGAATAGGTACTTGGGTTATTGAAATTCGTTATTAATTTACCTAACTGAAAAAAATAATATAAAACACTAAAGCCATTAACACGCGCGAGCTTTATAATCGATGAGTTACTAAATTAATACTGTTTTGCTTTTTTTTAAACTTTTTTAATACAGTGGACCAGTGGAATGTAGCGCCACCCTCTAAAAGTCTAATTTAATTTAACAGGTAGGCAGTGTTTCTTTAATCATAGGCTTACTACAAAATTACATAGTGCAGTAATAGCTCCCGAGCAATCAGCGATTCTTCATTTCGCTAGGTTTTTTTTATATTTATAAAAAATAAAATCTCAGACCCATATCTCGCTGCTACTTCCGTTAGATAAAAATAATAAAAAATGCTTACAGTTAAAATTATGAAATGTTTACAGTACCTATATTACTTTTCAACATTTTTTACCGATTTCCAAAAAGAGGAGGTTCTGCATTCGGCTGTAGGTATGTATATTTTTTTTACTAGTGTAAAAATATTAAATACCTATCAAAATATTGATCGCAGGTCTGTTGTGAAGTCAAAGTTTGACTAAATTAAAAAACAACTGACTACTTAAAAAAAATACTGGATACTAAAACTATACTGCATATTTTCTGAGTGACATTCTAGACATTTTTTTAATGAACATTATAATTTTAAAAATATCACGAAATAACATATCTACCAATTGTAGAACTAAATACAAATTTTACGAAAATTATAGAGCGCTAAATCCACGGAGTCTACGATATGATTAGATTCCTCATTAAAAACCAATGACTCCGCACAAATGACACGGGTATTATTAAATAACATGAGAGTTGTGATCGGTGGGTAGATTCTATGGGCACGTATACTATAATGTACAAACGGACGTGTTTTCACCCCTTGAAGCTGTAAGGCAAAGCAGTTGAAATTACAAGGGACGCATCAAGGAAAACTTAACACTTCTTAGGTGTCAAAATTGCCATAATTTCCAAACACGGAATCCACCACACCTCTTCATAAAACAAGCCGACTTTTTTGCTCGTCCCGTAATTTTCAAACTCAATATTTTTTTGAATGATTTGTGGCCGCAGTCGATATTTTGAAATTGGATCATCGGAAATAAAACCTCTCGTTCGATCGTGTGAAAATATCATGAACGATCCGCGGCTTTTTAAATTTGAAAACGATTTAGTGGATCAATATTTTTTCGGTACTTATTTACAACTGCAACCGTATGATGCGGGGTAATAATATGAACAACCGTATATTAACAAAACTCACAGTGAGCTGCTGCATCGTTTTCATTTAAAGTGTAGCAAATATTCTTCCTAAAATATAAAAAAAATATAATGATCACACGTGTAAAGAAGTTGTATATATATCACATTTCGTGTTTCTGTCAGACTTTTTTTTGTCAACTTTCTCTACATTTAATGCAAGACTGGCGATGTTGGACTGGCGATGAACAATTTTTTTGCAATAAATACGCAGAAAAAACATAAATATTGTATATATAGTTAACAGTTTCATATTAGTTAGTGCCACCCATACGCCGTATTTAATGCGCTGTTAGGGTCACACTGGCACCATGTGCTAAAAGAATTGTAGACCTTTTATATAATATTATAATATTTATGTCAGTATATAATATGATAAATAAAATAGGGTCATTACTATTTATGATAATGCTTATTTTTGTTTTAATGAATACATTTTCTTTTATTTGAATTCGCCAAATATAGTCATTTATGACAGATTCGTAATTGGTTTTAACTTTTTGTTCATAATATACCTAAACGCCGCATTAAACAGATAAAAATTAAATAAAAACCCTACCAAATATTATTGTAATACACATTTGATTTATTTTTAAATGAAATATGTAGTTTAGAAGCTAATAAGATTTTTTTGTAAACTAATAGTGCTAGTGTGACATTAACATATTATGCCCTTGAGAATTAAGAGCGGCGCCTACCACTGATATGTTCATCAAAATCATGGCGGTTTTGAATTTGATAAGGAATGTCATAAGCTATTTAACATAACGCTGAGTTAATCTTTTCACTAAAGATCATATTGGACTGTATTAACATGTTTCTATAGCATTCCAAACCAGCTAGTTAAGTACATTTTGTATTATGTGATCATTAGAATCATTGTGAATCGATTGGTCTCGCTCTGATATCGAATTGAAGCTTTCATTTTTCGACAATCGATCTATATTACCGATACATTATTCAAAACGATTATAAGGATACATTCACACAATATTAATCATATTATTAATATAATACATACATTTTTTATGATACGGGTTTTCCAAGTTTGGAACTTTTTAATCTATCTATATAACCATACATTTATTGACACCTATTTATAAGACAGAATGAACGAAAGAAAGATATTGATTTGGAAATAGAGAAACAAGACGCTACGATCAATCAAATCAAAACAAATCAAATCTAATATAGTTACTTTATTGCACAGACAGTAAAAAACACATTTTACAAAGACAAGAAACAAGTAAATACGTATAATTTAGGTGACATATATTGCTACAAACAATCTTTTCATAGCCTAACTACGGTAGAGAGAGGGAAATTAATGTTGATTTACATTAGAAAACGACGTAAAAAATGTATGCATGGTGAATCCCCATTGATTAAAATGTTTGTTTGCCAAACACTCGTAACATAAAAGTCGATACAGAATAAATTTTAATTAAACATAATAATTATTATGATCTAGATCCACATATAGAACACTTTGTCCCAGTAAATCCCTGAAGAAAATACGGAATTTCTCTAACAATAATAATTTAAAACGGTCATACTATTTACCATGTAGTAAATAGTTTAAGCAGCGTCATAGCCGGCATCATCATCATGCTTTTTGGCATCGACTATTTCACGCTGATTTGTACGTGTCGTTAAAGCATCAATTATAACTTTTCATGTTTTGATATGTATCGATGGTTAAAATTTGTTACACATATTCAACGGTCAGCCACTCGTGAAATTGACAATGTTTGGAGTGCGCCGGCGCGGCCGAGACAAGTGATGGCGACAACCACTGTTTGGCTTTGTTGCGTTACGGGGAATTGTGCAAAAAGGGTTCTACCTGCATACTTGTACAGTCACGAGAAAAGGTCATTCAAACAGAAACTCGGTTTACGCAACACGGTTCGGTCGAAACTTTAGCGTCGACCAATCTGATGTCGTCTCGCTGCATTACACAATATTCACAATAGAAAAACCCTTCGTTCGATCTATTTAAGTACCTTACGGTTTTTTTTTTGCGCGTGTCGAAGTCAACAAGATGGACTCGGGAGTTCTCTTATGAATCTTCTGAACAATTGTTGCGTCACGGTCAATATAACGTGGTAAAGTTTGTGTAGTAGTAGTAGAGCTTTTTTTTCATTTCTTTTTACATTAACGTTGAATTTCGCTCAAAATCACCACAATATAATAATATAATCTTCCTTGTCATTTTCTTGGAAGACTGGAATGGTAGTTGAGCAGATTAGTAATGAGTGGTGAAGCTGATGCACTCTCACCACATTTAAATTCAATCGGATTATCTTTATAAACCTATTGAATTTGTCTGTGGTAATTCAGTATTAATATTAATAGGTTTTTGTAAGTTAGTATAATTTAAATCGCTACTTGCTACATATATAAATAGAAAAGTAATAATGATTTAGGCATCTATCGTGGAGTGGTATAGTACCTAGTCTCGAAGTCGGTACATAGATCTTATACACGTAAGTTCATCAACATAATTAAATAATATGAAATCACTTAACCTCTGACTGATCGATTGTTCCATCAAGCAATGCCCCTGAACCAAAACTCAAAATATAAAAACTAGAAATTTACTAAAGTGAAGTGAAGTAATAAGGGAGTCTGGATAATACGAACTGAACTGAATATAGGATAAAAGTACTGTTAGTTTTGAAGTTATATTAATAAAAATTGGTAAGTTTTGAATTTTCAAAGAATTGATATTTTAGGGTTTTTAGCAGTTCAACTTCTGGAAAAAAATTAAGAAATAGATGAAACGGCGAGGCTGAACAGCTGGTAGTCTTATAGATTTCAATAAAAAACTACATCAATAAAAATAGTATATTTCATTACAAGTGCGGAAAGGCTGTCATTGCAAAGAGTTCCGACAAATGTCGACCCGAGCCGAGGCGCAGCCGAAGGTGAGGGTTGACAGTCGGAACTCTTTGCAATGACGGTTCCGCACGTGTACTGAACAACTATTTTTAATACAGTTGCGAAAAAAATGAAGAAATTTAGTAAAATAATAAAAACACAAACTCAACTAAGTTCCAACTGTGATCAAGAGATGGCGCTAGTCGTATTAGTAATACGAAACCTACGTTGTGCAATACAAAAAGTGTGTCAAAGTCGTTTCGCCATTTTTGACAGTTGGGAAAGAGAACGCACGAGTTCGGAAAAGGTAAAGAAAAAGCTCGAGTATGTAATAGCCCACTTCCCGAACGCTATACGTCCCTGCAATATGCCACTTTTTGAGCAACTGTATTAAAAAAATATTACCATATCTTAATTCAAATTTTACCACATCAATCCGCAATTTGCTTCTAGGAAATTAATAAAACCAAAGATGTGTGAAATTGGTTCAATGAAAATTTTTTGCACAAAATCTTTCCTTTTTTGACGCCTATTATATTATCTAATAGATTTTTACAAAAGATACTTATCACTGATTCTTTTCTCATTAGCTTTTGTATAAATAAAAAACAAACCCCTCAATACCTACTTATTTATATTATGTTGATGTCTATTTAGTTTTTCATTCTATGAATAATAATTTTAGATATATTATGATGATATTATGTAGTTTGTAAGTGGACAGGACGTTGCAAATACATATAAAGTCGTATCGTATAAAGTCTATTTCTATTTATAATCGTTATTTGTATCATACCTATGCCGTAATTCATTGATGTCTTACAATTTGGTGACAAACCACTTCTCGTCATAAAAGGCTATTTGCTCACGCCATTAATATAAAAGGTTCAATTTAAAGCTCGTGCCATTAGAAAGATTTATACTATAACACAATGCCAACCGTAAATTTGTATCCGACTTTACAATTTATAACAAAAATACACGATTCCCGGAGAAGGAAATAAAAATGGCGTACCAATTATTTACAGAGCACACAACCGGAAGCGTTCGAGTATTTTTATCGTGATAAATCTTTTGAACGCACGCCCGATTTTAAACAAATATGGATTTACAAGCCATCGCCTAAGCTTGTAAGAATAGAGGATTACACCGGAATCCTGTTTTTGTTTGTTTTCTTTACTTATAATTCTATTATATCGACGCCGGTTGAGTTACGTGGTTAACTCACGTACCTATATTTAAAGAATTAATGCGGAAAAGTTAGTACCTTACTAAACTGACGGTATCATAATTTTCAATCTTTACAAAAACTCACTCATAAGCAAAGAACTAGGTAAATAGGTACACCGGACCCGAAGGTTTTTTATTGTTTACAGAATTGATCAACTAAATTAGTGTAGCAAACCGCGAATAAGCTATGAACGTGGACATCAGATCGTTATCAACAAATATACGACAGGTCCAAAAAGAGAACAACCTTATACATTTTTCAATAGCTTCCTTAACGAGACGGTTTAGCACCTTGGATTTAAAAAAACCTTTTTGCTACGAAAGAGGATCATCGACACTGAGACGATTCATTTTTCAACTTGGCTTAAGTCGAATGTCAACTATCGAAAACTTGAGATAAGTGCTAAAAGCTTTTGCTTCTGTATCAGTATCTAGGCGTCATAGTTATCAAGTTTAATACTGTGAATGATTACTATTGAAATATGATAATTCTCTCCCCGAACGATCTTAACTAATGTTTCTTTATTTTTAATTGCCACCGTATTAGTCATGGGATGTGAGAACATCGCTTACATGTTCCACCTATTAAAAATATTTGATGTTTTTATTTTTCGGTGTGTTAGAAGGACCGTCGTTATCAATAACATCTGTTTCACCGAAGAATCTTTTACCAGTAAAACCAGTAAAACCCTGTCCTCTTAATCATACAGCCACAGTTTAATTGGTCTCTTCATTAATGTGAACCTCAAATTCAATTTATAAACAAATGTAATTGGAGTAACGTCTGAGACATATCCCTATTAATTGACGAGTTCAATTTGATAGCGGTCTCTACTAATTAAGTAAAAAAGAATTTTTATTTTACTTTCGTAATATAAACTTACTTAAATACTGGCGTAGGTACATATTATTATTCAGAAGTAAGGTTTAAGGAAACAAGAAATTCTACAGGTAATAATAAATTTTATGTTCGTAATACCGTTAAGTGGTCAGATTATCAGATTATTATTTTCAGTGGCCGGATTCACGCTGGATCAGAACTATCCTTGTCAAATAACAATGTTATTGTCCAAACGAGCGTCTTTTGCAGCCACATCAAAAGTTTTACCGACAATAATACACCCGTTTGCCCGCAACACTGAAGCTAAGACGCGTGCGCCGCATCTCCATTGATATAACGGAATAACGATACTTAGTACGAACACCTATATGCATTTTTTACTCGTTCCATATTCAAACATCCTTATGGAACGATAGGTAGATAAACCTTTTTGTGTTCCTTTTTAATATTAGAACGGTACTGCACTTTGCCGTTATAACAAACAAAGGTACAACTTGAGAAGTGTTACAGTTTTTCGGCATAACTGTATCACAGGCCCGATCGCTTCCTAGGGCGAGCAATCGAACTGCGCGGACAAGGTGGAAGGAAGCAATATTTTAAATTTTTTTCTTCGCACCGATCAACATTATGTTATTGAATTACTATTAAAATTGATTCGGTGGTGTTATTTGCAGAAGGTTTACATCTGCTTAGGGGCAATACTGTTTTTTGAATATAAAGATATTGCAGACGAGTGTCTCGATGTGGGCGCTTAATTGCAGCGCACATTTATAAAGATAATGTAATATAATCCTGGTTGCAAACAATCGTGATAGTGCAAGATGGTGGCGGGTATGTAGTTTTTGAACTATACGAAATGTGTTCGAAACGCGATCTATTCTTCATTGTGAAGGCGACTGACTCCAGGTGAACGCACCTATTTGGCACGTTCCTTCAAAACTTGCCATGATTATGTTTTGCTTGCACCTTGTGCTACATCTAGGAGGCATAATATTTATTATTGATTGATATCAATGCAGTAGCCGATATCTGAGTGAAATTTATGAATGCGTCAAAAGCGCAGATGCAAATTGGGCGAAAAGGGTTTATTTTGCGAACCCCACAGTTTTTTTCTTAAAAGTAATTGAATATAAATATTTAATACCTAAGTTTTTAGTAGGTACTAAATAAGTAAACAGTGTGTAAATATTAAATTAACATCAACTAAACCCATCTTATAGTTTTCACGAATATCTTATACAAAAAAATACGATACTTTACTTCACAATCCAAATTTTCATGTTGTTATACTGTTTACTCTTTATATGTATAGTTTATTTTATTTATTTATCTATTTATTTATTCTTTATTGCACAGTATGTACAGTTTATTATTTTTAACTTTTTTTTTTTACTTAAATCTGACGGTTGAAGTATGGTCAGTATTACCACAACCACATAATCATTACCGCACACGTTTCGTTTTCTGTAAAACTACATATTCAGTTCAGTGATGTCGGCAAATGCACAAAGGGTTATAGATTTGCGATGACAGATGACGTTTTATTGTACAATGCATTTCGATGAAAGGGTGGAGTGCATTGCAATTTATAGGGGTACTTCACGGTCAATATGTGAAACCTAACACTTCACAAAAGTCTTTCTCGATATCAGCACGTGTGCAAATCAAGTCAATTGAATTTATTGTAATGATAAATGATTGATGAAGCACTTAGGTTGGAAATATATTTCAACAGGCGCTAGTTCAGCAGTAAATATTGTAGAGCTGAATTTAATGAGTATAGATATGAATTTTAGTTATCAACCGCAAGGGTTTCTTAAAAAAAAAACTTTTTTTTTTATTTTGCAAATAACACTTAGCAGAGTAAAAAGCATATAAGTATGGAAAAAAGAAATAGCCTAAATAAATAATTCAGTTTGCCCACTGGCGCCTGTAACTTGATATGCAAACAGGCCAAAAAAACGGGAACTTTTGTGAGAATTGTACAGTTCTGGCAAAACCACACATTTAAAACTGCATAGATATAGGTACCAAAACTATAATTGCCATTATATTATCTATAATTGTAGGTGTTATTGTTGTTGTTATAAATGATAATTATGTTTTTATGTTTTCGTTTTAAAATTAACAAAATATTAGTTAATTTAAAATGTTAAGTTAAATTTGTTAGACATAATTTGTAACCTAGATTAGATACCTGTATAAACAATTAGTGAAGCTAACTGTAATAAAATCGAAAGAATTTCGAATTCTGAAAGGTCTTTAGGCCTTTATACTATAATCTACAAAATTTGTAGATGCTGACCCCTTTCTAAAATTAATATGTGAAACATTAATCATACCGTCGAAGTCTCATACGTCCGGAAGCAAACTAAAACAATCAACAAATAGAATGACGAACAAAAAACTTAGTAGATCCTTTAAGAAGCCGAATAATTTGTTTTGTTCATTACTGACTGTGACACACAGTCTTTTAAAAAAATAAAATAATTCGGATATTTAACAATTGTAGAAGCCTTCTTGGACATTAAACTTATCGATAAAGTAAGTTTAACGCTGCTACACCGCTAAGTAGAAATAATTTCCAAATGAATTATACTTCTAATAAGTAGAAACATGGTAAGAATAGGAAATTAAAGAAACATAATATATGCAGTAGGTATTTAGACACTTTTCAATACCATAGTAAAAGTCAGTATCATTAGCATCATCATCATATCAGCCAAAAGACGTCCACTGCTGGACATAGGCCTCCCCCAAGGATCGCCACAACGACCGGTCCTGCGCTCCCCGCATCCAACGGCATCCCGCAACCTTCACCAAGTCATTGGTCCACCTTGCAGCGGGCCTACCCACGCCGCGTCTTCCAGTTCGTGGTCGTCACTCAAGAACTTTTTGCTCCATCGCTCATCACTTCTTAGAGTAATGTGCCCCGCCCACTGCCACTTAAGGTTTGCTATTCTTCGGGCTAAATCGGTCACCGTGGTTTGCCTGCGGATTTCCTCATTTCTGATTCGCACACATAACCACACCAACTTGAATAATATGTAAAGTACCAAAAGAACTGTTTGCGACGATTTTCTTAATAAAACATATTCATCAGTTTCCATATCTGTAAGTAGCAATCAAACTATGCGCGATATAATGATATCAAAGCGTTCACGATTGGTCCGCATCGGAAAATAAGGCCAGGTACAAATTACTGTTCGGGGACTCGATCACTCTCCCCGTGTAGATTGTGGGCGATGATAACGGCACACCGTCACTATAAAGACATAATTTAGTCAGAGCAACAAATAAAAGGCAGCCATCCCAACAAACAGAACTAGATGAACGATGTTGCCTCCGCATTTTAATTAACATTAACATGTCGCGATTGAAATGTTCTGCGCAGAACAAATACCGATGTTGTGATTGGTTTTATTGTAACGATCGTTTTTTATCATTGTAGGCATATTGTATGTATAAATTTACACAAAACGTTTTACAAGTCTTTGACTCTTAGAGATGACAAGCTTTATTGTCGTGTAATATTTCACAATAAAGATGTTGAAGAATAAATTAAATCTAGAAATAGGTATTTAAAGATTAAAAGATTTATAAATTTTATTATTGAAACATCAAACTTACGACTATAATGTGTAAAGTTCAAATATAGATCTAAAGGTAGGTATTTTTAATAGTGACCAAATAAATTTCACAAAATTTTGTTATACAAATATGACAGACACTAAAAAAATGGGAATGCATACATAATTTGATATAAAAAAAAAGAATTCGAACCATTGTCGGTGCAAGTAAAGGCTTTGTGCACACTGGCTGAGCACTTTATACATGGCCAATCAGTCGTCCCTACTTCCTGTGCGGACCGAGTGAGTGAGTTTTATTCGCAACCCGGGAACGTCATTGTGAGATTCAATGCGAAAACGAAAGGGTGGATCGGGAATCCGTGGTTAATTCATTCTCCTCATACTTTCAAAAGTCGAAAGGTAAATTTTTCTCTATGCGGATTCTTGGCATGCATTCGCCGATCGATCGTAAAATTAATTTAAGCATAGAGCAAGCTTCTCATATATACCTACAGTCCAACACAGAAAGTAATCAAATAAGAAAACTGTATATATGCATCGAATCAAAAGCCTATAATAGGTATATAGCTTTTGTTGGAATCTAAAACTATGTACGGTAGGTATATTATTAAACTTGTGACGGATATATATATCACGAAACTAGTTTTGATTTCATGTCCTAGCGGGAGATCTTTGCCCACCAAAGGTATAGATAGAGAGCCGACCAAATCGAGTTAACATCGCGTTCAGACCATTAATATATCAGCTAAACATGTTATTTGTTTAGTCATCTTTTGATTGTGCCGCATGATCGCACATAATTTAACCTCCGAAATAAAATGTCGGACACGAACTCTGATAAAATATATTTAAAGTGAAATAAAAGTCTTTTTTGTGATGGTTTAAATAATATCTACGGCAATAAATATTCTTGTCATCAGTGTCGATGCTCACAAGTCATAACTGTATTTCATGCAAAAAAAAATCGTTAGCATGATATACTATCACACTTAAGTTGTTATTTGTACAACATAATTGACACATACATATATACAGATAATTTGGATCGGAAAAGGAACATCCAGTTCGGAGACAACTCTTGTAAATCTCAGTTAGAAATCTTGATGTAGGAATGAGTAAATGAACGGCTGCAAAACAGGGTCGTCTCTTTTTCGGAGTGCTGTGATTTGATATAATGAAATGTTGCGTGTTTAAAAACTGATAAATATAAATCAATGAACAATAATAATCAACATCGATACCAGATTTGTTTTCCAAATAACTGATATCAAAAACTTCAACATCAATATTTGTGCTTTATATTTTGTTTATTTATAATGAAAATTTTTGACTGAACGATGTTCCCAACTCCCATAAAAACCAACGTTTAAATTGGCTAAATAATATGGTGTATTGGCTACGGTTTCAAAGTTTGTTTCTCGCCTTTTAAGTGTATATAGTGGACTCCATGTGGTTAGGAATGTGGCTGGAAAAATTTATGACGGTCTAATACAAACAAGGGCATCGTCCCACCGGGGCGCAACGTGATTTTAATCTAATAATGCAAATTTTATTTTATCTCATTATACTGACGTCATAAATAAGTAATAGGATCTGCGTAATTCCAAACAATTCCTTATTTCGACTATTTGAATTTAACTAGGGATACTAGACAGTTCTATTTTAAAATGCAACATGTATAAATTTTGATTTTCGCGCTCTTGTAGTCTGTTCTTCCTAAAGGTTCTAAGGCTTCCTAAAACCTACTTGTTTTCTATTAAAATATTGTCTGATAACTTAAGGGGTTCCATGCCGTCTTGCTAGTGCCACTCGCTAAAAAAGTCACATCTATACTAATCGTCTACATAAGGATCCTAAAAGACTCAATTATAAAATAAACTAACTTACCCGCGTGGTTCCCCATTTTTACGCTTATGGGTTGAAACATCAAAATCCCAAAATATGTGTTTTTTTATTTAGACAGAAGAGCTTAGATACCATAATACATGTGACAAATACTGGGTGCATTATTATAACTGTTGAAAATTATATTTAGTGTTAAACTTCTATTTAATAACAATACTTTTTGGCCCCTGTAAAAAAGTTTTACCGCTTTCCTCCCTTTGGGGATTGAATTTCTAAAAATCCTCGAGTCTGTGCGTCTTTGCGCCGCAAAAGGAAATAATATCTACTGTCTTACTCTTATCTGCAGAAATTTCGGCTGGGTCGTAATATTGTGTAAGTGAGGAAGCGAGTAGGTACATAGGTACATACACGGAAAGAAGTGTAACAGAAGTAAATTTTTTTTGTCGAGTGGCATTACTGAATGTGATGGAGCCTCTTATCAGTGGAGTGAATATTTTAATATATTTTGTTTCGATTTGTAAATAAATCAATAAAAGAATAAAGCTACCGAGGCCGGTATTCTTTTCGTACAAACGTGTAACTCAGTAGGTCGATATTAAAAATGCAAATCACATGAAAAAGCAATAAAATTTTGGCACGTTCGTTAACATCGGCCCTTTGGCAGATGTTATTTTTGGTCATTAGAGACAAAAAATCAATTAACAACCGCCTCTTGTGGATAAAATTGATTACTGAGGCTCCTGAAGTCGGCCGTCAAACTGTTCCTCGGGCCGTCGTGTGAACTCTAAAATTTATAATTGTATACTGTCTAATGAAGATAGCTACTTATTCTGCTCTAACATACAGAGAAGGCGGTGAGTGAGACAGAGACAAGTGTTAGGAAGTAAATAGCAATCGCAGAGTTCGTCACTACATTTTTTGATTGATGAACAGAGAAAACGCCTCGAGTGAGCTGATCACGCCTAAATTTAATTTAGGAGAAACACAAAAATGCGATGGTTATTTAATTATATTTTGTTTGTTTTGGGGAGATCTTTCATTTTCAACGCCGACGTTTTTTTTTCGGTTACGGTTACAACCTAAGTATACCGCTATGCCATGGGTGCTAGCAGCAAAGAGGAAAAAAAATGCTAGGAGGTTGTAAGGCTACAAAGTTGAAATGTTTAGTATACAGTTTTACTTCAAATACCTATTAAGATGTTAAATGTTAAGATCACATTTTTGCAAGGCCCTTGACTTAGTAATCAGGTAGAAAATCTTAATTTGAGGATAGGATAGGATTTTTAAGATAGACAAATAAATATCCGTTGTGACGTTTTTCTTGGTTATTAATATTTATGATAATAATATAATCAACTCAATAAAAAATAATTAATTATGCGAATAATTCCCATTGATATTGCTATTATTTTGTAGCTTCGCATATAGTATAATATATAAATATACTGTGAAATTATCGTATTTCTTTTTTACGGTGCCATAATAAAACCATTCCTAACCCGTATCGTTTATCGATGTAGGCGACCATTACGGTCGCACCAAACGTTTTCTAAGAGACCAAAATGATGATAATCGTTGCCCATAATATCCATTTAATGCTAGAGCAATTCGGGCCTATCGACATTATACTTTTAATCACGTAAGTGTCTTCCCTAAACGTTCTAGGAACGATGACAGCGATGCATCGAGACGCGTTCATTATAAAAATGTTATACCTATACCTACCTGTATGCTGACTAAATTTTTTTTTTAGTCCGTCATGTAGAATAATAAAAAATACTGGACACGTATTTTTTTCTTTTTTTAAGAATCAAAAAATAACGGCGATACATTGAGTTGAAATTTCGCGTGACGTCACTAACCAGTGCAGTTTGTATGGCGGCTTGTAGCGGTTAGTGACGACACGAGCCCCCACCCTAAATTTTAGTGCATGCGCTTTATCTCTGTGTATTTTCATTTATTTGATAGATAAAATAATACGTGTCTAATGATTATTAATTATCTGACAGACTAATTAGAATTTTGAATGTTTTTCTCATCCCTAGTTAATATTTAGATAATTGACAACTAGCGGCAACTACTAAAAGTAAGACTAGATATTACTTACTTATCTTCGTATCATATTTTAACATTTTTTATCTTTAAAAATCCAGAGAGCTGTAATTATTTACAACTTAAAGTACGACATACCGATTGATTTTCTTCATATATTATAACGTCAACGTGCATTCTAAAGTAGAACTACATAAAATAAAGTTAGCTTCAGCTCTATTTTTTTCTGTGTTCGGCTCGAGAATCATCGCTCATTTCGACAATTTACGCATAAATAAATAGATAATAAAGTAAATTGAAATCCATCCCATTAAATAATCTGAGCGGTCGGTAAGCATAATGACACCGGAACCCTTTAAATTGGTTTAGATTTGAAGCATTGTTTAAACAAACACTGTGTTATTATCAAATTGCATTGGTCTTGAAGGCCATAATAAATTGTTGGTGGGCTTAGGAATCCTTATGGATTTTCTTATAATAATACCATAAAAACTATTACCTACACGACAAATTTTAATACTGTTTGAAATGAATTCATTCTAACCGATAATTTGTAAACAAAAACTATAAAAGTCTTCAACTAAATCAAGGCTCTTCAAGTATCGCAAAATATTGTAACGTCTTACAATAAAATGGTAAACAGCATTGTATCTTATGCAAATCTCGTTTCGCGATGACAGGATTTGCCTACTCACTTTACGGGCTGCTTATATTTTATCTAACAGGCAGATGTATTCAACTTGTTATCTGACTTGCGTGGGTGGATGGCACGCGATTGCGTTGCCAATGAACCGATCTCAATGCGATCCATTGTTGGACACCCCTGCATGTAGACCAGTGGAGCACGATTGTTGCTACCCACTTCCTTGTACGTAATAAGTATTTACTTATTGTATTACAAGTTAGCGGGAGCCCGAATCGCTGTCGTTAATGATGACATCACAATTTGTTAGGTACTTGGTTATGTAATGACTAGTTTGAAGATTTTGATTTTTTTTTGTTAGTAGAGTGGCAGTTAAGTTTAATGCCAATAGGTACCAAAAAATAATTAAAGAACCTCTTAAATATTTCTTCAAATAAGTTATGCAGATAAATTAGACGTTTGTATTTTCTGAAGCTATTTAAATTAAATTTACCAGCGAGATGTATTTCAATGCTATAACAGTGCTTTCGGAAGCAACCCATCACAGTTGAACTTTAATGAGGCGCTCTATAACTGTGGAACGTTGTATAGTAAGCCGACAACCTTCCGGCGAACCAAATTGATCTTATTTCACTGTTTCCACACACTTTTCATCGCTAATGGATCACTATTATGCAAATTTCACATCATCTACACAGTAATAACCACGATAAACTAATCTAAACTACGAAGAAATAAAATTAACATCCGTTTCTGATCAAGTTGCCTCTAAAAATCCAGTGTCGTGAGATGAGACACTGAGATGGACAGATAAAAAATATCGTTATGGTTCTTCTAAATAGGTAAATACTATAATTTTATTGACTCATAAAACCACTAGGTACCGCTGTGAATCATTATTGACCCCACATAACATTATCTGCTTTCCATATATAGAGCAATATAAGTCATCAATTCTGAGTAATAATCTTTTGGGTATTATTACTGTAATTCGATTACCTATACTTGAACTAAATATGTAGGTACCTAGCTAAAATCTTTAATAGAGTAAGTTTCACCAAAAATTTGTTTAGCCTGAAAAAAATCGAAACCAGAGCGGGTCATATCTGTTTAATTTTATCAACAGCTTAATCAGCCTTTTCATCGTCTCCACTTCTCGAGCGCAGGCCTGTCCTGGCTGAGGGTGTACTGAATATGGGTGATAGTTCACATGTTATCCCGTGAACTCCATACATGCTTTCGAATTGCTTTCTCTACGTGTAGGTTCCTAACGACATTTATAATGATCAAATAGATATTTTGAATATTGTGATTGCGGTAGTTATTAACAGTTTAGGTACGTAAACCTAATAACGTGGGAACCATTTAATGAATTGGATTGAAACTATTGATTATAAAAATAAAATTTGTGTAATACTGATACCAATTGTCTGTGTTGGGACCACAATTCAAACTTAACCTAACCTAGTGTATCGGGCTGCTATAAAGTAGTAAGTATTATAAGTAGGTACTATGACATTTTAATGTGAAAGTGTGGATGTTTGGATGTTTGTTACCTACTTACCTAATCACGCAAAAACGGCTGAACAGATTTGGATGAAATTTGGCAAGCACGTTGTCAGGAATACAGAGAAGGACATAGAGTATTTTTTATCCCGGAATTCCCGCGGGAACTCGGGAATTACCGCGGAGCGACTATATTGTAAGGATTAAATTGAAGATTAAATTCTAATTCAACTATTTAATCCCGTTTCATTTCATGCAATTAACATCCAATCTCAACTTACAAATGATAAGTAACAAGATCATCCATTAATTTGACTTGAATATACTTAATTACCAATATGAACTCTTATAATGATAGTGCAAGCCTTGATTAACTGTAGTAGGTTTCTGTGCCCTCGTATTACTAATGACCCATCCAGGTAGGGGTTGCCAGACCGCCAGCAGCGAACCACCCTCCGCGTCTAACAAAATTACACACTCATTAGTTTCAACTGAGATTTTTATTTGTTTTTTTTTTACAACAATATAACCTCTTTGGCGCCGAGAAACGTGATGCATTTTTCGTCAGAAAAAAAAATATTCAGTTGCATTGCCAGTATTTAAATTACTATTTTTTGTCATTAATTTGAAAGATTCGAAATTTTGAATCTTATTTTAAAAGTATTAGGGAATGCATTGATCGCAATATGTTTCACAGTCCAGTCAATTTTGAAGTCATGTTCTTGGGTGTCGTTAATATGTTTCCTCCCTGACCCATCAGCATTATGAGGAAGTGTGAATGATTTTTTTTGACGCAGTAAATCTTTATTCATTAATAGTTAAGTCAGACCCGTACAGGCACTATTGTGGTACAAATTTACTGTATCCGAGCCCTGAGCGAGTGCATCTTACATTAATTTCGGCGGCCTTAAATCGTTTCACCCTTTACCCCGTATGAATGAGATACCGTATGTATAGTTCAGTTTAATAAATTTTTATTTCGGCAAAAGTTTCTGAGGAACTATGAAATTCAAGTTTGTGAAACAGATGGCTATAATTGATAGTTTATATGTAGAGTATTTAGATATCATTTTATTAAGAATTTTGACAAAAAAAATCCTATCTAACTTAACATAGAGGTTGTATATTTTCACTTATTGTTGTACTTTTTCTTTTACTTCAATCGCGATATAAAAAAGCTAAACACATGAACTTATTGCAATATATACCGGTATAATTACTCAAAAATGGCTAAAATATATTATCAGTATTACATATTAAAACAATCCTTAAACTATCGTATAAGTCCGGTTTCCACAGAAAATGCACCAAACCGACTATGGATAGTTGTCTTGCATCTTTAGTAAAGATAATTCGTGTTGCTTATAATAATTAATAAGCGTCCAATTGCCGCTCTGCTCGTGACCACCGAAGGGTGTCGTGACCGCGGCTCCTCTGACCCCTCGCAGATTGAGATATCAAAATTCGCATTTCAATCCCACGGTGTAAAACCACGTGTTTGTTTTATTGTTATCGTTCTACTTTGTCGTTGCCTTCGGCCAGTTTTGATTTAATTTATTCGCTAATCAGTACACTTCTAATTGTTATTAGGTATTCTTAGATTTGGATTTATGACATACACATCAATTCTGTGTTTATGTTATATGATGCTGTATAAGATTAAGATGCATATAATATGTGATAAGAATTTATAAAATGATGTGTTGTTGTTATATTGAAGAAATATGTAGAGTTCAATCCTTTAATATCCAATACATAACAGCTTTCGATACATAAGAACGTGCGGGCGCCATCTTAATAGCGTAAACTTTTCATAGTTATTGAACTCTGTAAAATGAAATTTAACAACAGTCAAAAACTTAATCTACTTTCGATGCTGACTGTACACTGTACAGCATTTACAAGTCAATCGTATTCTTTCTTTCCCAGTAACAATATAAGCTTATCGTGCATCTACGTAAAGGCGAGTGCAACTATCCGCTAATTGTTTTATAGTAAAACAAGTTTGAATTAATTATAATACTTTGCTTAAAGTTTGCAAGGGCAGGCTTCATCGATAGACGATGCTCTGATTTATATTTCATTTATATTACGACCACTGATGTATCATGACCCAAAGCGTTTGGAGTGTTTGCATTCGATATCTTTATCTGACTCGTTTTAATGTTAAATTTAACCAAGTTATGCAGAAATAATCCAGCCTACATTTAGTATTAAAATGTTCTATTCAAGGCTCATACGGGAGATACAGCTAATACACTTGTGTGGAAAAAGTGTATATTCAGCCTGGAACGATATTATCGGATTAGGTATTATTACCTCATTTTTGGATATCTTTTGAGTAGGATCATTTCTGCATAACGCATTTAAATTACAATGTTAGGTTCTTAATCCTTAAGCTTTTGTAGTGTTAAATGGTTTTTTGTCATGTGGGATGTGTTTTGCTAACAATTATTTATTTAAGTAGCAATGTTGGTATGTATGTATAAGTTGTCCGTTTCAAAATTCGCAAAACATTTTTCAAACACTTGCCGGTATCAGATTGAGATGGGCTATTTATGAAAGTATATTATATTTTATAAAGTTTTGTTTATAATATTACGTGGTATTATACATTATTATTATACATTATATCTACGCCGTTATTTTATTTATGTAATATTATAAAGTAATTTATGTACACATTTTTCGATTTATTTTTGTCTTCAGTTATTGCCTATCGTGGTTGAGATTACCTACGTAAGAAATTAATATAAAAATATAATTTAAGTTTTATCTCTTCGCTTACATCCAGCACCAGCGGAAGATCAGCGTCAGGCCCCCCGGTTCCCGACTTATGCTGAGCTGGTGGTTGTCTTTTTGTTGCGACACGCTGGTTGTGCTTGTTTTTGTTATTGCATATTAACGGTTGTCGTAACGAATAAAATTTATTTCATTTCATTTCAAGTATGGTGCAAATGCAGTATTATGGTAATACCATATTAGAGATGATAGAGCTGGGATTTAGGATCTGGAACTCCCTAATGGTAAATGGTAGGCCAGTTGAAATGTTGTCATGAATACTTTCCATTACACAATACACATGATGATGTGAGTCTAAAAATGGAACCAGATGCTGGTTACCACTCGAACTCCCTGGTGTAAACTGCAAAGATTGTTTGGCTCGTTTGTTTTGTAGCGGGAGCAGGATCGAAAGGGGAAGCTTCTCGCTTCGACTGGAGATCATCGGAGGTCGTATACTTATATGAAGCTCAGTGTGAAAACTCCGTTAGCGCGATTCAGGACTTCCATTTAGCCAGTACTCGTCGCTTCGTTATAGTTCGTGACTGGCGTAGGGGTCGCCAAAGTTTGTTCTCCAAACTCCATTACCCACGATAAAGCTTGATTTAAAAAAGTTCTGCTTTTTATTCATTCTCATTAGGATTTGCTTCAAGTTCAAAATTCAAGTTGTCAAAGTTCATGCAATCCCACTGATATTGCGACACAGTATCAATTAAATTATGATTACTGTTAAGATTGCACACTGTTTAGGTACTTATCTTGAAGCCTATTCTCAACATAATCAATCATATTGTGTTCTGTATGGCTTCATATATTCGTATTTCTTGAAATTGCTCTATATTTCCATATTAATTTAGTATAAGCTGTTATATTCGACTGGTTAGACATGCAGCTATTTAACAGCTTATCCGGTTCTAAAAGAACTTCTCTTAATTTCACTACTTGAGACTGCAATAAACTATTCATAACACATAATTTATTTTACATTATCGATTGTACGTATTGTATATTTTTCTTTGTGGCTATAGTTATAAACAAGGATGTATTGTCAAGCAGATTTTCCACTTAAATAAAAAAATACAAGAAAGAGGTAAACAAAAGGGAAACCTTGGAATTGTGGTTATTTATTAAACATTTATTTAAACGATTGCATTCGTAGCTTACTAATCGAAATTTTAAAATTCACGAATTCGTTGGCGAGACGCCACTTAATACGCCGCGCCATAGCCGCCGTTCCATCGGAAGGCAGTACGCGGCTATAGCCATACACTTTATATCCGTTTACTGGTATGCTATTTTGAAAAAGTTAATCACCTCACAATTCACCTCGAATCACACACACAATTCAGTTTTAATCTCACTAGTGATTTATCAAGATATAATCAAGACCAAGCAAAGCTAAGTGAGTTTGAGAAAACTTTCAAATATATGTATATACTCAATCTGCAAAAAAAATTCTCACTTCCGTTATAACTTATTGGCGCTAATGATAAATAAACTCTTTCATTAAAAGAATACGAACCTATAATCTCACCGATGATTCGGATGCGATTTCGTAAATGGTTCATCAGAATAGCACGGCTGCATTGGTATTGAAATGCAACTAATTCCGCTCATAATAACTGCTTTTTATGATAACTTTGCGCATTTTTGCGACGTATTTATTCCGTTCGATTCTATTTTATGGAATGTATGAAGAAATGTAAAAAGAAGACATTTTTAACAACACATTTCATTAAAAAAAAAAAAATTCTTAGACTTATCGACATATCCAAAGTTTATGATAAATTCTCGGGAAACATTATTCTACGTCAAATCTAATTACTACTACTCCTATAGAGCTAAAATCTTAGCCTTTTCCATTATTATTAACCTCTATTATTAAAATAGTCTGGTGACCTAGGCCTAGGAGTTTTCTTGCACGCAAAATGCTCTTAGCTCGATGAAGGTTTAAGTCATCGGTATCACTACAGAAGATAAAAAATTACAATATTATATTAATAATACAATATTAATGCGTTCAACACAAATACAAAATTAAACTGTATACCGCCTGCTCCGATAAGGGTATCCTTACATATCCGTACTAATATTATTAATGCGAAAGTAACTCTGTCTGTCCGTCTGTCACTTTTTCACTTCTAACTTCTCAACTGATGATTCTGAAATTTTGCATACACGCTGCCGGAGATGCATAAAAGGACATAGGGTACTTTTATCTTGCAATTCCCGTGACAACTGCGATATTAACGCGGTTGAAACCGCAGGAAACAGCTAGTACCTACTGCATAGAAAACCTTTGCGAAATACGTGACATACGATATACCAACCTACGTGAGAAAACACTTATCGAGACGGTAGTTGCGTATAGTTTGTGTTTTGCGTGATCAGAATTGACCGTCAGATCGATATTAAATCTGCATAATTATATTTTGTATTTATTATTACAAATATTTATTATTGTTATAATGTTGGCGTAGTTAATGGAGAGTTGATAAACTTAAATGTTAAGCAAAGTAAATGTTGCCATGTTTATCGCACAGTTGAGATTGGATCTGCAAGTTGCAATTGCAAACTGGTATATGGTCGTTGCAAATATTTTTTTTACTCATTAAATTCACATTATTCTACATACACTACGTGACAATATTTATGTAAATATCTACCGTTAGCACAGATACCTTAATTAATTTAATTATTTGCAAAATAAGAATAGAAAAGGATTAAGTAAATAAAAATAGATACCTACCATAATAGATGAGGCGTTACCAGTGTTCCTAAAAATGGAGATGAAGATGATGATTCATGATAGTATCAAATTCTTTTAAATAAATCATATAGGTGCCTACCTACCTAAATCTATGCTTGAACTTGTTGTTATTTTACTACCTATATCGAGACTTCGCCCAAATTGGTACTGTTTTTAAGACCAGAAGAAAGGGTACTAAAAATTCAAGAGAGCATACCCAGAACCGTTGCTCCACGCCCACAGGGCAGCTGTGTCCTCTGTCACACTAAGCCTCTATTATGAGCTTCCTTGACAGAAGCACGACTCATGTTGGTCCATTTTAATGAAATGAAGCAAATTATTTTTTTAAAATTAACCTGTCACATGAATTTAATCAGATGATGCGATCTCGTAAAAGTGAAATTATTAAGTACCCATACCTACCAAAGAAGCTATTTGTCTTCAATCTTTCACATAATATTTATTTTACTATTCAATTAAACTCAATTAGTATTTTGCGAATTTTCAAAATGAATCATATCTACAAGAAAAAATCTATCTATAGCAAATAATTTAATCACTCAGTATTGTAAGTAAACTAAAGCGTTCACAATATCAATACATTTTTGTTTTTGCTATTTGGTCATGATTCGACGACTGTCAGGCTAATTTTGAGACCAAATTATACTCAAGTTATTAACTTTATACAGAAATGTACAATATTAATATCTACTAATTAATAAAAATAATGAATTAATACTTAAACAATGTAACTTTTATAACCTAATACTATATATGCTGTGCTGTTGGTGTGCCAATAAATAAATAAATAAATAAATATATAAATAAATAAATGAATACAACAACTACACTTAGGTTGATATTAATATATTATATTAGAAGTTTAATTTGCCTAAATTACGTAATCAGTGAGGTAATTATCGATGTATTACCAAATAATTCTATGTTTGTACGTGAAAATTCTAGCAGAACGGGGTCGTGAAGGGGACCACATACTGATGAGCGCACGCGCAGATGTACCCTAACACCTGCCCTCAGACAATTTTACACATTCGTTTCTTTACATAGAGCCTCCATAATAAACTAACCGTTTCTTTCTAATCATTACCAATGTTCCAATTGATTAATTAATTCAGCTGATTAAATAATATCACGTTATAATGGCCTAAAGGCACGCAAAAGCACCCAAGTTTAACGTACAAGTTTTAGGTTAAAAGTTTACTCGTGAGGAATGATAGAGAAAACTATATCATAGTATTATACCTATTTTCATAGTTTTGCAATATTGTCATTTAATACCAAACTAAGAGATAATGCAATGGGCAGGATACATTGCTCGTAAAACTGAGCCACGGTTGAAAGTTTTTAAATAGTGACCAAGTACTAGCAGAAAATGAACACTGCTCACTCAGTATAGACCGACGAGCTAAAGAAGATCCTAAGAATCAAATGAATGAAGGTAGTTCAAGACCAGTCACTTGAGAGACCCTTAGAGAGGCCTTTATCTAGCAGTGAACGTCTGATGGTCGTATTAGGTAGTACGCTAGTTTGGCGTAGTAGGATACCATGCTTGCCCGCTAATCAAGAGGTTCCGGGTTCGACTTCCGGTAGGGGTGCACTTTGTGTGATGAACACAGGGTTCCACTTTCCAGTCTGGATGTGTTTATATATCTATAGTGTAATATATATGTAATTTATGTAATTCTATGTAGTATATACCACGTTTGCTTGGTATTCACGAGACAAGCTAATAATAGCTAATAACTATATCACTCTAGACTCCTGTTAAAATGCAAAGCTTTATATTTAAAATATCTGAACCTTACAATCAGTCACAAAGATATTAAATTTTAATTAAATATTCCTTAATGTTATAAAAATTCTAGGTATTCTTATACTATTAAAGAAACTATGTAGTTCGAATATTATTAAGTATAGGTAAATGAAACTTGTTCGAGTATTGTTAAGTATAGATACATACCTACATGTATTTTGACTATTTGGTTTGGTTTAAAACATGAATGATCAGTAGAAGGTATAATATTAAGTTTATTTACCTGTGGCACTTTTAATAATAGCATTATAATGGACAATAAAAGTATAGAGACTTCTTATGAAATAATAAAATCATTAAAAACATAAATGTGCAAATGGCAACCAAGTTCAATATTAATAATATGCTTGGTTTTCGACTTCGCCGACAAAAGGATTGAGATCTAAGTGGATGCCAAGTTCTGTAGAGAAACCTGAAATTTATTTAAAGTAGGTAGTTTAGTTTATAACACTTGACTAGTTTTCGTCTTGGCTAGTTTTTGCCAGCTATACTAAAATTGTTCAAGTTCATCCTGCCATCCCCTTTCCAACTTGTATGCACATATTGTCACAACAAGAGTGTTGATGAGTTTCAGTATTAAAATTTAACCAGACGAGCCTTGTGCAAGGTACCGCACAGTGCACACTAAACATTGGACCGGGTCATTGTTCACAACTCAAAACTAACAAAATACGCACACAAATATACATATCATAAACTTAATGACTATATAGGTCTATATGGTACTCTATTAATGTGATCTTGTTGCTATGTACCTATCGTGTAAGCCAATTTAGTTTGGTTACAATCATGTATATGGGCATATAGACAAGATCTTTTTAAATAGAATTAAAAAAAAAACAGGATGCTACGCCCTGTGTGAACGTTCTACTATAATTAGTATTGGACGCAAATTGATGACTCACAGTGAGCCACAAACTGAGCTGGAAGTGGATATTTTTTAATCCAACACATGCGTCAAAATGGATTGTGATGCAAATTTTTTCCCATAAAAAAATGAAACATGAACCAATTCGAGTATTCACTTCACAAAATAATTTTATACCTACATGTAGCGACGTACTATTTTTAATGACATCATTTAAGTGGACACCCAACATTTTTCACCTTCGCATAGTTTTCAGTGAGCCGACGACTCGGGCAGGTGCTTCTCGGGCGCACACTTCTTTCATTAAAATTAATACCAATGTCGCGTGTGCACATTCTTACTCGATAACGCCTCACAGTAATTAAGGTATGGTTTAAAACGAGCGAACCCGTCTTGCGCGACGGACGGTTGCGCTCGCGACGCAAGAAGTCTTATTCCGTACGCATTTTGATTTATATAAAACGAATGTTCTGTTTAGTTCAAGTATACTTAAGATAATCGACAATCACCAGTAAATGATAAATTTCATCTAATAAATAAAGCCTCCTCACTGACCCATCAACGTCCAGCCAAAACAACTGAAACTAAACTCACGGAAATTGGTATTGTAGTGTTCCCTGTACGTTGTGAAAACTTCCTACGAAGGATTTTTCGAAATTCTTTCTTGAAAATAATAAAAAACTTACTTTCAGCACAGATAATATAATACTATACTACTTTCAGGTTCCCCGATAAGTCAACCCGAATGTAAAAAGGAAGGAAAACCTTGCCTAATCTACTGTTTGAACTAGAGTAAGTCTCTAAGTTAATAAGGATTGCAGTGGACCAAATTATTCCAGTAGAATCGAATGCGGAATATACCACCGGTCGAGGCGCGCGCCTGCCACGCGCCCCAACGGTACATTTAAGTAACGTATTAATGAGAAATTTTGCTTCCATCCATTTTGGCATATCGAATTTGATTAAACAACATATTCATACACATCCAAGTTTGTTTAGTTGTTTATTCTTACAATTTTTTTTGTTCGCTATAAATCAATTTTACTTTTTACAGATAACGAGTCAACACTGATCTTTACTTTGACGACACGATCCCTTCAACAACCCAATAAAGGTCTGTTCGAAAAAAAAATATAGTAGGTATTTTAAATGCGGCAACAATACTAATTATCTAATTAGGGGTACGTTGTATGTATATAACTAACGAGACGTCATAAACGCATAAAAGAATCGTACAACTCTAGTTTGTCGGCACCAAGGATGTTCTAAACTAGACTTATTTATAACCTTCAAGATAGTAGTCTCACGTGAAATACAACGTAGATATTAAATAAGATTCCATGAAAGTGCAACAAAATGTCTTGAAAAAAAAATGCATAATAACACTTAGCTTAGGAATAAATAAGTAATTACATATTTATAAGAATAATTATCTGTTTAATATTTGTGCTTTGCTGATCTTTTAAAGTAGATCTTAGTAGCAACTGGCATAGATTAATAAGACATTAGTTGGCCTAGTCGGTAAATAAATAGTAAACAAACGTCCACCGAACCGAAAGACTATAAGGTCGTGTAATGATCTAGCCTCGACCAGAAAAAAAAACTATTTTGGGGCAATTCAAATTCAAATTTGGAAACGGGAAATAGTCGACTACCCATAAGAAGTGAGGCACAAACATCATAAAAACGTGTTTGATTGTTTAAATAATAATATAACATGAATAAATATGTAATAATATTATTTACGCAGCGGGCGCCTGGTCCTAAGCTAAGCTTGCAGTAGCGAAGGTACCATAGAAGCCGATTCCTACCGGCTTCCCTTCAGAAGTTTGGAACACAACCACTCTCTCTGGTACAATCAGTAATTTTAGTGGTATTTCAGTAGAGAAATATTCCAAAACGTCTTAACTGTCAGCAAAATATGCTTTTTTTATGTTGAACCTATGTATAGTTGCATATAGGTACCAAATATATTTCCGGCTTACCTCTCTCAATATTTCACCCTTCGCCACTGTAAGCTTGTAAGTACTATTTGTACCAGATGACTGATAAAATACTTTTTTAATAACTTACTTAATTAAACATGATATATACTAAACGCCCAGACTTATAGGGTAAGAACAAAAATCACATAAATCATTCGACACACAAAATGCTTATTCTAATGGGGAACGAAACCCCGATATCTAGCATAGAGGTCAAGTTTGTTAATCAATACACCAATGGTTTAATATTATTATAATGCAGTAATATCATTTTACTAGCATTTTAGTTATCCTAAACGTTATACCAGAAAAGCGCTATAGCACACAGGTCTCAGGCTTCTGATTCAAATTCAGCCGAAGTTGTAAACAATCGTAAGAATATTATCTTGAATTCTGAGCCTCGATCGTTCACCATGTCCACCGCACAAAGCACACACAAGACGAAGTGGTATCTCAGTCACGATCGGTGTCGAACGTTCGAATGCGTCACGTCGCCGTCACGCCGCCGTCGCGTCGCGCCAACACCGCGGACGTCGGACGTGAGATGTCCGGAGCACGCAGCGGCACGCACTTGTCCCTATTGATAACATATCCTTGCCTACCGCTACTGTTTCACAAAAATTCAAAGCAACTTATTAGCATTCGGCGACTGTATTTTCCAAGTCGCGGAGAGCAACTTCGATCAAAGTAGATAAGACATTTTCTTATTCGAAGAGTTAGTGCCAAAAAAAACTCACTATTAAAACATACCTATTTCTTTTTTAATCCTACAATTAGAATTAATTTTAATTCACTTTTAAACTAATTAGCCACCAATTAATTACTTAAAATATAATTAAAATTAAATACTAGATTAAAACAAATTAATTTTAATTAACTAATTAGTTAAACTGAAATGCAAAGTGTCATAAAAGTGAATTGCCAAAATATGTCATTTAAATCAGTTCGCCATCGGTTTTTTTTGGGAGTTGATTTTTTTAATTTTTCTTAAACACCTACTTATACCACATATTGTAATTTATATTAGAGTATAGAGAATATAGATATATTATAAACACGCCCAAACCTGGAAGTGGAACTCTGTTTTCATCTCATGTCTCATGTCCATTGTCCACCCTATCGGCAATCGAACCCGCAGTATACCTATATGTACATGGTATAAAACAAAGTCGTTTCCCGCTGTCTGTCTGTCCCTAATATGTAGTACCGACGCAACGGATTTTGATGCGGTTTCTTTTAATAGATAGAGTAATTCAAGAGGAAGGTTTATACGTATAGTTTATCCTGGAATTCCCGCGGGAACTCCGAAATTAGCGCTGGTGAAACTGCGGGGGACTGACAAAATTAGGCAATATTAAGTATGTAGAAGGAACTCTTATCAAAATATCTAATTTCTAGACCAATTGGCTACTTGACAATTTTTTTTAATCCATCGTGTAGATTAGTAAAAAATATTGGATATTGGTATTTTTTCTTTTTTTTACGTAATCAAAAAAATAACGGCGATACATTGAGTTGAAACTTCGCGTGACGTCACTAACTAGTGCAGTTTGTATGAGGCTTAAATTGAATATTGACGTCACGAGTCCCCCACTCTAAAAACTTTAATGCGCTTTATTATCAAAAAAGCAAAAAGTACGTGTCTATTGTTTTTTTATTTTCTAACTGACGGACTAATTACATAGAATTTTGATTTTCATACCCTGGAGAATACCCAACTAATTAGTTTGATGATTTTCACTCGTGGTAATATTTATTTATGTATTAAAATAAGTAAGTATACTTAAAAAAAGGTACCTACACTAAAAAAAATATTATGAAGAAATACTTACCAAATAAAATGTAGTTTGGAATAAACCTCATGTGGATAAGTTAAAACAGTAGTGGAAGGCATTGAGTCTCCTTTTAGATGGAATGTAGTCTTGGAACATATTTTTTTATAGATTGGCGATACTCACTAGCATTGTGTATACTCTAAGATTCGTGGAGCAAAACGCTTATCATCTCCCTTATAGTTTTGTGCCCCGTTGGTCGATGGAATCAACCAACTGAGCTAGCTTTATAAATGTGATCTTTTGTGTCAAAACCGACAACGTATGAGGTGAAATGTAAAACATTCTCTTTATTAATACTTAATATGTTCACCCTTTGGCGTTGCGATGAATAGCAGTCACTCAACAAGTCGTTAATCAAATGATATTGGATATGAATCAGGTAGTTCTATTGTGCTATCGATGTCGGCTATCTTTTTACTTGTGATTTATAGTGCGTTATAATTTTTAAATAACGAAATAATATGGGATCTAGTTAGTGAAATATTGAATGGAATGTAGCAACTGGAACTCGAAACAGCTACTACACTGCGACCATCTGCGACCTCCAATGCTATAAGTATAACACTCTAATTTTAAATGAGATTTTTTAATTAGTGGGTGTACCATCATCCAACTAAAAGATAAGGCTACATTCTATGCTATCAATCTGTTTGTGAAGTGAAACTTATCTCGGCGTGTTAAGTGAAAAAGATTAAAAATGTAGTACTTAATTTCAGCAGAAAACGGAAGTTGCGCAAGTCAATGTTGCATATAGGTTATATTGTGAAATACAATTTCTTAAGTGAGTCCTAATATTCGAATGAGATATCTTGTTATTTTTATAAAGCAATCAATATACACTAGTCTGTCCCACACTAGTCAAGCGTGAACCGTGTTGCAGATGACATTTTTCCCATAGTCATAGTCATCCTACATCATTTCAACCCCTCTCGCATCCTGCGGTGTTTAACTATAATTTGTTTTACGTAATTGTTTTATTTAGGTACATCAAATAATAAAATTGTCTAAGCGACGAGTACACGCCAATAGATATTTTAGTTATTCATGATGATAACAAATAATAAAATAATTACTGTATTCCATTGTTGATCAGAAATATTGCTGAGAAAGACACATATTTTAAAGGATTTTTTAAATTGTGTGTTAGGTTAGGTTTCCTGGGTGTTCAATGTGATAACAGTACCTACCTACAATGATGCAAAAAGAGATCATAAAATCTTCCCATCAACTTCAATAAGCAATTTCAAAAGAAATTTACTATTATTCAATTTATTCTTTATTGCACACAAAAAAATATTACCTACTACAATACTTAAAAAAATACAAATGACCGTCTTATCGTATATAGTTGCGATTTCTTTCAGACAACCGATATTCGAAAGGAAAGACAAAAATACATAAAACACGGTTGGTTGGGCAACGCGTTCAACATATTAATATGTACATACATAAACTACATAATGCTGAAACATCATATTATATACATTTATACATAATTTAGTTATTTATTTATTCATTGGAAACCATTATTTTTGATAATAATTCTGCAGTATTTTCCCATAAAATTACTATAATTATTACTCATTACTAAACTAATACTGACAAACACTACTGCAAGTTCATCAAACAAAATATTTTATCTTAATTGCTTAAAGGGATGTGAATTTGTGAAATAACTTTTTTGTTATGACAAGTCTGTTGTGAAATTACTGCATCATATTTAATTATAGGGATGACTGTGATGGAAAGGCAAATGTAGAGGGACAGCGGATAAGAGGTGTGGGAACTCGCATACACAGAATACAAACAAACGATATGACAAATTACGAATTGATAATTTTTGAACTGTTGTCACGAAATTAAAACGTATCATGATCGGAATAATCCCTCGTAGAAGTCGAATAAAAATATCACATTATAGAATAACTGGTGCGATAGCTGGTGTGTAATTAGTTAATGTTGTGGACCAATGTCGGTGTTTAGATAAACCTACAAAAGTTTTTAACTCCTTTGAAAAACTTCAAGTGTATAAGAACTTTATATTTACTTAATTAAACATATTGTGTACAATTTAGTTTCAAAATACCAAGTAGGTAGTTATGATTTTACAATAAATTTAGCAGACTTGTTAAGCTTACATAGACTATAACATACCTAGGTATACCTACTGGTATACTAATCTTAATTTGATCTAATCTAATATATATAAATCACGTGTCACGTTGTTTGTCCGCGATGGACTCTGAAACTACTGAACGGATTTTGATAAAATTTTGTAACCATTCATAAAATGGTCCAACTTAAAAGATAGGATAGTTTTTATCCCGGAATTCCCGCGGGAACTCCGGAATTAATGCGGGGAACTGCTTATTACCGTAAACTACAGCACTTTTTTCCCGGAATTACCGCGGGAACTCCGAAATTACCGCGGATGAAATCGCGGGGGACAGCTAGTATAGTATAATTCCAACAATATTATTAGATATTGAAGTCGATGCATATAAATACTAATATTCGAAATAGAACTTAACTAATACAAACAAAACCAGCTTCGAATGATAATAAGGCAAATGGACGCAGATAAGTAATAACATGTTAACCCACAAAATTAGGTTATTGATACAGAACGCTTTATTGAGAGTTATAGAACATTTTTTAACCGACTTCCAAAAAGGAGGAGGTTCTATGTTCGATTGTATGTATGTTTTTTTTTTTTTTTTTTTTTTTAATTATAGGCACACCTATAGCGATTTGGGTATTTTTTATAGTAAATCGTTCATTTGCTTCTGTAAAGCAAAATTTGTGGAAGTGGAACTGATGATGAAGACCACAGATGGTCATCGGAACTACTCAACAATAATACGTATTTCACGGGTTCCGATTGCAGCGATTTCGAAAATTTGTGTTTTGTTTGATAGGGGATACTCCCAAATTGATTCCATTGTCACCAAGTCGAGATCTGATGATGGGATCTTGGAGTAATCGAGGGAACTCTTCAAAAATTATAGGTACACCTATAGCGATTTTTGTATTTTTTATAGTAAATCGTTTATTTGCTTTCGGAAAGTAAAATTTGAAGAAGTGGAACTGATGATGAAGATCACAGATGGTCATCAGAACGACTAAATAATAGGTATTTCACAGATTCCGATTCGTTAACTTTAATATGGTTTCTAAACAATTTATGCTCGTCAAAATGTATATGGTGAAGTGGAACTGATGATGATGTACAAGGAGAACTCCTCAACAATTAACGTCCCTGCGTCGGGAAAAGCAATATTTTGTAAAAGGTGATGAGCAGTTGACATTGGGCTATTGTAACTTAGAGAAATTACGAATTATGTCACTTAAAAGCGAGAAATAAACAAATTTTTAACAAAAAAATTAAAACCGACTTCCAAAAACACAAAACTAAAAAACTAAAAATAAAAAGCTAAAAATAACAACATACCGATTTAATTCAAAAGACAAAAACACACGTAATATTCTTATTGATTTATGCTACCACTAATCGGTATGAAGTCGGTGACAAGCCAAATATGAAGGGGGTAGATGGGCTAAGTCGACTCCCGCCACCAGCTCTTCGTGAGTAGGATAACCCAAGTGGCCAGACACCAGCGGGCTTGTCACCGAATTCAAACCGATTAGTTGTAGCATAAATCAATAAGAATATTATGTGTGTTTTTGTCTTTTGAATTAAATCGGTATGTTGTTATTTTTAGCTTTTTATTTTTAGGTTTTTAGTTTTGTATTTTTGGAAGTCGGTTTTATATATGTGTTTACCTTATTACATCGTTTAATTAGCAACAAAATGTTGAAGATAAAAAAATGTGGACACAACATTACTATAATAAAATTACGATTTACTCAAAATTTCTCCAGTGTGGGTTAATACACTATTGCTTATCTATATCCAAATAATATTATGAATATGCCTAAGTACTTGATTTTTTTTAAGAGTTTTATAAAAATAAAATCGTCGGCTAATTTGCACCTTAAAGTTTCTTTAGTCCATTACCATCCACAATGTATCTTGATGTATCCTCGCATTCTTATTTTTCACCGTAACTAATATTATATGGACGTATAACAAGATACTTTACTTATTGTCGGTGTAACAAATTGACGGCATTTAGAGTTATTTGAGTGGATTGTTCGGGCTCAATCCTCCATTGTGGGTGTGCGGTCCGAAATGTCAGATGTCCAAAAGTTTTTAAAAATAAATAAAAAAATTCTTAAAAATGAAAACTTTATATTATATTGGTACGCATCTTATTTTCATATTCCTTTCGGTTATAATAATAAATAATCTACATTATATATTTAGTTCCAATTAATAATTAATAAGAAAAACCAAATAACTGACTAAATATACATTTACAAATAAAAAAATAATTTTCTGTGAACATAAATACTATATACTATATTTTAAGTTTTTTTTTATATATGTTTGTTTTCTTACTATGTTACATTTTATTTCTGAAATACAGTGCTTATTTACTTTCTTCCTATTATAATTTTGATTTATAAAAGTTATCTCTTTTAACAGTTAGGCAGGTACCAATTGTAAAGGATGAGAAAAGAGTCAGAATGATAACCAGCGCCAGAAGTTTCGTTTTGCCTTACTTGCAATTATATTATAAAAAGTATAAATCCCTACTAATATTATAATTGTGAAAGTAACCTGTCTGTCTGTGTGTCTGTTACGCATTCACGCCTCAACGGCTCAACCGATCATCATGAAAATTTTGAATAAAAGTTGTCATGGGGACAGAAAAGGACATACCTAAGGTACTTTTTATCCCGTAATTCCCGCGGGAACTTCGAAATTAACGCGGGGGACATCTAAACACCGAAACTGTTAGACCGATTTTGACCGAGCTTTCGCTGGCAATTAGCTGATGTTATAAGGAGTTAATTAGGCCACTTTGGAACGCGGGTAAAACCGCGAGGCACAGCTAGTATATAGGTAATAAGTTTAAAGGCTATTTCGTTTTCATATCATTTTAGTTATTCTATATTTATTTAGGTATTTATTTCTATAGTTATGTGTATGGTCATATTAAATCATATTTTATTTATTTATAAGCTTTTTATGTTAAGAGGCTAGGCGGTTGAAGCCAGCTCATCTGATTTGAAGCGATAGTGTGGAACGTCGCTTTAAAATAACTATAAAAA
The DNA here is from genome assembly GCA_907165275.2 of Zygaena filipendulae. Taxonomy (NCBI): domain Eukaryota; kingdom Metazoa; phylum Arthropoda; class Insecta; order Lepidoptera; family Zygaenidae; genus Zygaena; species Zygaena filipendulae. Next base: position 9,782,457 of record OU015653.1, on the reverse strand, counting down.
AATATAACAAACTACTCGTACTGTTTATATAGGCATAAATAATTTTGATACGTAGGTACGATATGATGTTAGGTACATGAATGGCACCTCAGAATAGGGCTAGGAAATACCTAATTTCTAGTAGTTTGCTCTAAATACTCAATGTTAAATCACAAACGTAAGGGTTACTTTATTTTCCCCATCGAAAAATAACGGTACCTACCTACCCATAGAATATTTTGATCCATCGATTAAGTGTAATAAATTAAAAAAAAAAATTAGTTATTTACGGAACCCATTAGCACCTCCCCACAGGTCATATCCGGTACCAAATCACGGGGTAAAAAACCCCCTTCAATGACTGGACGAGGCAAACCTTGTTGCTGGAGCCAATTTAAATCTAATAAACGATAAGTATAACATTAGTAATTTTTTTTTACAATAATATTGGTATACGGTATTAAATTTTTATTATATTGCTCTGATTTCCATTAATTAATAAAAAAATAATTAAGACTCGTTCTTCTTGAATACGCGGTGTGTGAAGGCTTATTTCCTTTTAATAAATAGTAGTAAAAGCCTATAAATTCTGAATAAGTATTTGATAACAACACGTATAGGTAGGTCTTTTGAATGTTTTATTTTGTGAGAAAAATTCTTTTAAAGTGTTAACACATAAGTTACACTAGAAACTAAACCAATCGAAGTAGAGTTATTCGAACGACGGTAGCCAATGATCGAGGCGATGCTCTGATCAAAGAGTGCCGACGAATAAATGAACTGAATCAATGCAAGAAATGTAATTCATAACGTGTTTGCCTCCGAAATAATTGATGACAATTTACTTGTGAAGCCTCTGTCACTTTGGCGGCGACTCTCACACGACTTAACTCTAATAAAATATTTTCAATTAAAGATTATTATTATCTTTTATAGCTCGATTTTTATTTAAAAAATTTAAACATAGATAGATAACAAACATTCTTTGAAATTTTAATTGGCATTTATGAAATTTTGAACGAATGCCATATTTTAGTTACGGAGCAGGAAGTTTTTCTTATCAGTATATCGATGTCTAGTTATCATGATATCGAAATTTATCGGATACACAGTTATTCTCTAATAAGTAAATAATCTTATAATACTTATAAATCAATAACAAGTTGGAATGTGAAAGAAAATTATGAGTATTCAGCGGCCTTTTGCTCACAATATATGAACTTTCAAGTACGTCAATGATTTTTTTTTCAACGAAATCCTATTGCTATTGCATGTCTGAAGTGGTCAGAAAAAAAAAGTGGGCACGCGTTTGCCGCTTCACGCCAGCGTGCCGCGCCGCGTCGCGGGCTCACTCCCCTAGCCAGCACGCCAGGTACGGACCCGCACGTACAAGGGGAAGGGATGATCGAAAATCATAGGGGAAGCGAATTTTAAAATTTATATTTTTTTCCGCAGCCGGCGCAGGTGATATAACGCGAGCGCGTGCGCCGGCGGCTCACTTGTACGTTAAACTTCGCTCCCGCCACTCGCGCTCGCCCGTGCACTTCCAAAGCTCCCACACAGCCTTCGCAGTTCCGTAGCACAGTGCTTTTCCAAACGCCGCGTGGACAGCACGTACTGATTTTATCTCTAGTGCGCGCTCGCGTATGACCACGTAAAAATGCTACAAGAAATACAACTTGTTCAAGGTCAGACGAATTACGTCGTCGTCTCGTCGGGATACCCGTCGACTACTTTGACTAAGGCCGATTTCGATAAACGTAACGTGCCGATCGCACCGGCTCCCGAAAAAAATTACGTGACCCACGACACACCTCCCAATCTATACAGGAAAAAAGTACATTTTAGAACGAATCCGTACACTGGACCGCAAGCTGCGTCGATAGCGCGTCGCAACGCAAGGGAACGTAACCGTGTGAAGCAAGTGAACGATGGATTTAACGCGCTGCGTCGGCACCTACCGGCGTCGGTGGTGGCTGCTCTATCAGGCGGCGCCAGGCGCGGCTCCGGTAAGAAACTAAGCAAAGTGGACACTTTGAGAATGGTCGTTGAGTACATCAGATATTTGCAACAACTGTTGGATGAGAGTGACGCGGCGTTGGGCATAACTCGTGATCAAGAGAACAGGGAAAACATTCCTAATGGCAGCACGTCCCAGCAAATGACATCGATTGATATGGACGATGGATTCTTCTACGGGTGCAGTTCACCGTGCTCGGAGAAGGCCGCGTCGCCGACACCCTCAGAATGCTCATCAGGGGTATCCTCGGCATATTCAGCTGTGGACAAATACGAAGTTTCCACACAGCAACACCTTGGCTCCATGGATGAGGATGAGCTCTTAGATGTCATCTCTTGGTGGCAGCAAAAATAGCATTAAGGTAATTGATATATTTCAGCATTACCATTATTTTAATTTTATATTTGGTCCGTATTTATTTGATAAGACTATTTTTTTCAGCAGCTACTATTATTGTGATTATTAAATTTATTTTACGTGTGTCCCTATTTTAAATTAAAAAAATTGATTATTCTTAGTTCTTAATTTTTAATAATGATAAGCTCATGTTTACTCTAAGTGTACATTTACGACTCAACTGTGACTTAACTAAATGGTTCATATAAAAACAGTTTCTGTGCCTATTTAATAATTTATTTTCATTCTGTGATTTATATTTATCTTCAAAGAACTGTAAGATTTTATAATTATTATAATAATTAATTCATGTTTTCTATTGTCATCAGATCGAGGCACTGACTGAAAATCAGCTGACTGAAAATTTGGACGAATCCCTCCTACGACAGTAAATTTGCATTTACATTGCGTTTATTGTGAAAATACGAAAAGACTCTTTGTATATCTAGTCAAACTGTAGTGCCTTAACGATGTAGATTGTAAGTGTTAAAGAGCTGCCTTTGATACAGAGTTCTTCGACCAGTTCGGCTTTTAAGACGAGTAACGAAAATAATGTTACGAATTTAATGTTTATAAATTGTTACCTGTTCAATAATAATAACCGCCGAGGCTTTGTAATAAATGCATTCCCGACCCAACGATAGTAAGTACACAATAATTAAGTTTGTATATAGTGTTGTTTAAGAACTAATACCTAAGTATTGGATTAATAAATTATTTATTGAATTACTATATTTTCTTTCTCTGGATATTCGTAGTAGAATTTCTGTTTTTAGGTAGGACCAAAAATGTTGAATTGTTACAATTACAAAATGGAAGTATAAAAACTTTAAGCTAAAGATAGTAAGCTATGTTCTGCAATATATTTTTGACCATGCGAAACTGGTGATAGAGATAGCTCAATAGTGATAAATGTGATAAATATTGCGTAAAAAGGAAAGTAAATTAAGTAAGTAGTACTGAGATAGAAATTTAGTTTTGAATAAACCTATTTTTTATAGATATTTAAACATACATTTTAGAAAATATGAAGATAAAAAATTTATTTGACCCATTATGAAAATCGTAATATTTTTTTCCTTTGCTTAAAAAGGTAATACGTACTTTTAATATTATAAACCTCAATGAGTATTTAGACTTAACCAAGTCTCGATCAATCCGTTCAGTGGTTTTTTTCTTAATGAGCGTTCAAACAAACTGACAAAAAAACAAACCGACAAGTAGTCAATTGTTATAAAAATTATAGAAACGTCTTTAATGGTTGACCAATACAATCTTTGATTTTTATTTTATATTTTCACTGTACACTTCAAGTTCACAATTTTTGTTTTTTTTTTTAAATTTTCATATTTTGCTATTCTTTTATAATATAATATCATACATATTCAAATAAAAGAAAACGAAAAATGTTGTAATTTTACAACTTTTCAAATTAGATATCTTATAAATTAATATCTAGATATACCTAAAACATTTTATTCATATATTTCTAGTCCGAAAATCATATAATATAATCTTTACTAATATTATAAACGTGAAAGTTTGCATGTATGGATATGGATGTTTGTTTGGTAGGATCTACTCTTTCACGCAAAAACAATTGAATGGATTTTAATGAAACTACAATAATGTAGCTTATACATCAGAATCCCGAAATTCCGGCGGGATCTCCGAAATTAACGCGGGTGAAACCGCGGGGAACAACTAGTAAAATATATATCTACCACATAATACTCGTGAAAACTAAACAAAAGGGCAGCAGGAGGTCTTATTGATACTAGTAATCGTTTCAAGGCAATCTTAGGGTTATGCAAAAAACTTAAAACTTTTTTGTAGCATTGACAAATAAGCGGGTTGCTTTCGCATTACATTGTTTACGATAATGTAATGCTATTAATATGCATTGATAATAACTCCAGCAAATTAAACTTCCCACCGGAACAGCGGGGTGCGGCACCGAAACAAATGACGCTCGTATTTCGTTACATGCACCATCCAGTAAGCTTTAGCGCTGGTGCCTAGTTAGCGTTAAGTAGTACGCAATTGGTTTTATCAAAACTATTTTTATAATTGACAGGGGAATTAATTTATACGGTCTCGGCCCGAGGGTCCGTAATGGTAAACTTGCAGTTTAAGGTATTTTTATGTACGAAAAATCATAACTACTGATTATTTGAAATCCAAAAAGCTTTCTTTGTCCCTATATCCCTAGATATGTATGCTTAAACTTTAAAACTACGCAACGGATTTCGAAGCGGTTTTCACCAATAGATAGAGAGATTCATGTGGAAAGTTTATAACTATATTTTATCCTGGAATTCCCGCGGAAACTCCGAAATTACCGTGGGTGAAACCACGCGGATCAGCTAGTATACATTATACAAGTATGATTTGATTTTGGGTTATAAAAAAAAATAAAAGGCCTTTCTTCTTCTTAAAAGAATTAACATTAAGTAACATTTGAAGTACCTACAAAAAAAACATATGAAAACACAAACTATCTCTTAAGATGTCGTTTGATTAGTAGGTATTTACTATAATAATACAAGTTTATTTTTTTTAATAATAATTAAGGAGGGGAGTTAGGAGATTCGGTAGTATCTAAAATTTTGGTTAGAACATGCGTATGTTATGTTAAGATCTCAGTTAATTAACTTAAATCGATCATTAAAGCTGTTGATGATGATAAATGCCGACTTATTGATAAATTACAGGCATCTTTTATTTTTAATGGTTCGTACAAAATCTATATTAGCGCGATTCCGTTGGAAAATAGAAATATAGATAAGTCACTATAACCCTTTAGTCATCATAAATCATCGTTGGCCAGATGCAGAGAATTAGCAAGATACGATCATGAGGAAATATTTCCCTCGAAAAATAAGAAAAAAAAGAATACCTCACACGATCCGAATCATACGTTATTATACGACACGACGATGGGGGCTGATTCTATTAATTTATAACCAATGTGGGTGGATAAACCGACATTACTTTTTTTATTGTAAAAACTATTTTTTTAGGAAACCTTGACATAAAGAATAACTGTAATTTTATGTTGTTATTATTGAGATATCGCGGTCGTAGGGAATCAATTTAATTATTATATATTAAAAAGCCATTCTGTTTCTTAATTTAGAAGTATTTCTTTTATTTACAACCACAATTTGCCTTCTAAAATGTTATAGTCGTTATAAATTTTTAAACCTTAGGTTTGATTTGCAACTTTCGCAACGGAATAAACGATTAACCATTTTAAGCAGGTTTCCATAACCTGGGATCCGTGACGAGTAGTAATATGCAATCTATAGTTGACGACGACGACTTGACGACCCGATTGGCGCAATGGTCACCATGCCTGCCCGCTAATCAAGAGGTTCCGGGTCCGATCCACGGTGAGGGTGGACTTTGTGTGATGAACACAGGGTTCCATTTTCCAGTCTGGGTGTGTATATATATATATATATCTATAGTATAATATATATGTAATAATATGTGTAGTATACAACGTGTTAATGGATTAACTGAAAACCTGATACACCCCATTTAAAAAAATAAACAATAATATGATTAAAATATAGTTTAGGTCGAAAAAATTCATACTTTAAAAGTCATTCAACATTAGTGTGGAGGTGACCTATCTACGAAATTCCAAGCGCTACGCCCGCGCCTACCGGTTCGAATTTTTTTGCTGCGGGCGGCGTACGCGCCAAATATTGTATTATAAATAATTTAGACATGGCTAGTAAAAATGAAAAAAATATAACCTAGATTTTAAAACATAGTGCGATCGATTCGCTAGTCGATTCTGAGCAAACTACTTTCTAGTTTTCAGTTAATTCATTAACACGTTGTATACCACGTTTGCTTGGTTTCCACGACACAAGCTTATAGCTTAGTGTGGGATCAAGTAGATCTGTGTTGTGAAGTGGATTATTATTATTATTATAGTCTATAGCAATGCAATCTGTAGTCTAGTGTTTTAAAAAGGTACCTGTGGCACGTTAAATATAAATTTACCGTGCCTATCCTATGGTTTGTGAGTTTGTGAGCTTGTGACGTTATAGAGAGTAATCTCTAGATATACTGAACTGATTTTGAAAATTATTTCACTTATAGGAAACTACGGCAGTCTTGAATGACATAGGGTACTTTTTATCCCGAAATTCCCACGAGGACTTCGAAATTACTGCAGGTGTAACTGCGGGGGATAGCTAGTAAATTATAATACTGCACGTACATTTCTCAGTCGCCTTGCATTGTCAAAGACTTACTCTATGAAATCATATTATTATGTATATACTTAACAAATGCAATGATTATTAAGTTGCGGTATCCAGTCTTATTCAAAATTGTATTGTTGTTCTTATTTTCTTTCCTTTCTCTTTTAATTTGAAAAGGGTCCGTGAAAATTTTTGGAAGTGCTCTACAAATACAAAAAGGTTAATAAACTTGTTGTGACTTTATCATCTAAAAGAAAAAATTTATTGACATACATATCAACGTACAACCAAAACCGCTTATTATATGAGAGTTAGTATAATTATGCTTACAACTTTGCAATTTCACACAAGGGTTCTTTATGTAGAGTAGGTAAGCATGCACTAAGGAAGTATTTTCAAAATTCAACCCCCAAGCCCTAAGAAGTGGGGGAATAGGGGTTCAAAGCTGTTATAGAGATTGGAGACAAACGTAGGTATTCATTTACATGGTTCTGTAAAAGTGAAATTTGACAAGGAGGTAGTATACTTAGGTTATGCAAAACTCGAAGTATCTCGAAGTTCTCGAGGAAATCTCAATACACAAAACCTAGATTGAAATCCACTTCATTTGTCGTTCTGCTGAAAAACAGTCAAGCACCTAATTCTAAGGAATGATGGTGGAAGAATTTCACCAATTTATTTAGTTAGAACGTTTTTGTGTCATTAATTTAGCATTTACTTTGCCGCGTGGGACCTGCCGTGTTACCCGTCTGTATCTATAAAAAGGTTATTGTTTTGATAAAAAATGACATGCCAAGCAAGCATCTGATAATAAGCGTGGGCGGGGTTCCAACAAAAGAGAATTGGTTAACACCACAAGCAACACAATACGGATCCAAGTTTTAGATTCGGGTGTAAAATTAAGTTTTCTAACATCGGTCACCCTTTTGTGTGTCTATTTGTTTGTTTGTTGATTCGTTTTTTTTTTTCGTATATCGCTTCCTGGACGCATCAAAAACTAGTTTGTTTGGACAACCCACAATTATATTAATAATATTGTGTCGTGTGTATTTTTAAATGAACCGACGCCGATCTACATACAATATCTACGTATGATAGCAGAAAAAAAAGAAATATCTTCTCTTAATTTAAGTTTCATACTTATATAACGTTGGATGGGTACATACCTAATTATTGAAAATTAATCATAAACGATCAAGTAAGAAAGTAAATTGACAGCGCCGTTAGTCTATTGGTTAGAAAAAATGATGTGACTACATATCGCTGATTCAATCCCCGTGACAAAGTAAAGCATTTACGAATGGGTGCCTATATTTGTGTTAAATCTGATTTTGAAATGTTGCATTGTATTTATAGCATACGTTTTTAAAAAAATATAAATACCTATCCTTACATCGTAGGTAACCACTGTACAATCTTATAGGTTTGGGATTAGATGGTGCTGTCATAATGCCCAAGCATTATTTTATTGAGTTCATGAATACCAAGAAAAATATTTTTTGCTCAAGTAAGTGAAGTGTAACTGGTATCAACTAAGATTCTTGTTTCACGTTAATATAATAGCAGGCATATCTAAAGCTTCCTGCATTTTCGATTTCATAAAAGCTACATTTAGGGAGTTTATCTTGCTAATGATGTTTTACGATGTACCTCCACTCTGGTTTATCGCACGACGTCGCCTCCGGTAGCTAACGTGTCTGGCTCCTGTCCTAGTTTAATCTTACTATACGACAACTAGCTTTGATAAAATCAGCCTAATTCTCTGTGACATAGCGTTCATATTGATAGTAAAAAGGTGTCAAGCGGCACTAGTAGCGTCTTTCCCGTCGGCTGTCTCTTTTGTCGCCTTTCATATCTCTATAGTCTATAGAGACTTAATTAATTGACGGATTGCGGTGGCGCTGTTGATCAGCCTACAGGTAAGGACACTTAAATTAGTAAGTTATACATATTATGTAGGAGCTTTTTGTGTGACGTACAAACTCTTTTGTCAAAGACGTTATCAGCCGCCGATAGCATCGGACTTCCTTTTAACACTTTGATTTTTGTTGAAAATTTTGACAAAATTGAACAAAACCTTTTTGTAGCGGGAATTTGATGTTTTTAGTGCAAGAATTGTTTATTTTATAGTTTAGTAGCCAGAGAATAGTTTTGAGAAATTATTTCAATTTATTCGTTATCGTTTTGGTTCTTCCATCAATTAGAAATTACCCTTCTTATTAACTTAGCATTAGAATTAACTTAGCCGAGTTGATAATTTATAAAAAGGAACATATCACCATATGTATAGCCACGAAAAATTTAAGTTTTGATTGGACGATTTATGTAACCATGTGACATGGTCTTTAGTTTTCTATAAAGCTAACGATTGTACGTTGTGAACTTGGCTAAGGAAGCTGGAAAGGAACCCCTACCATCTGAATAAGAAGCTTGCAGAGATTTACCGCTGGGCTACTACGGCATGCCTCATGAATCGATACTGCATAGTAATAATCCAATTGAATATTTCGGGCACCGAGAACAAAGGCCGGCTATACGGCTGTCGGCCGCATTAACGCCCTACCACAATAAATCCAGGAGGTCCGTCGCCAAAGGGCTAATTACTCTGAATATCGGTTGATATACTGTCTACTTAGGAACCGTGATGTATGGCCGCGCTCAAAGGATCGGACGCCGCGCGCCCCCGGCGCATACACGATGCTACGATTATAAATAATCATGTTTAGGATAACGACTGTCGACAGTGGCTGCGGCTAGAAACTGTTTAGTGGTTGAAGTTAATCCAAGGAGATAGATTAGTTCTATGGTGTAACCGCTACCACCTTTAAGGGACTCCAGAAGGTAACTACACAACACTTACGTCACTCGCTAAATATAAATCATAATTGTGCTTTAGATAATTTTTTTATCGGTGTTAATATCTGCGTTTTTCGGCATGAATTTATGGCTTGTATTTAATTAAATTGAATTCAATTGAGTTGAAAGTGTATTGAATTGAATCAAATATAATATGTAAGGCATAAGGCAATGTGAATGTAATTAGTCGGTATACAGGTACCATTTAGTTCATATCAGCACAGATAAACTATGTATTAGCTAGATAGGTAGGTAGTCAAGATTTTTTTTACAAATATAAAAAAATGTATCTACATAAAACCTACATAGCAAATATTATGTACTTTCAAAAATGAATAATAATAATTATAATGAATGAGCAACAATTTGTATTTAAACGTATCCAGGTAAAATCATTCAAACAATAATATATTTTCAAAATCGACATCGAGTGAGATATCGAAAACCACAGCATTGTCCGTCCTACTGCGCGCACAATAGCGCACATGATCTAGATTAGTGACGCGCATTGTGTCGCCAAAGGGTAGTGCGCATTGTGCGGCGAACAAACGATGCGCCCGCGCTTAATGCGCCGATGCCGACCCGCAAACATCTCGATACTCAATTCGCACGGACATTTAGAAAATAATTTATGATTCAATTTACAAAATACAAGCAGTTATTTTGGCGTGGACTCAAAAATTAATGAAGCTGGAATAGAACGCTGTATAAAATCGAGTTCCGTCGATGACACTTTTTTCTTTCTCTATGTTGTATAGGTATACGAAAAAAAAAATTATTATTTTTAACTGTTAAAAAAATTATTGGAGTTTTTGACGGAAAAAATTGTATAATTTATAATGTTGCTAAATAAAAATAAAAACTAATCTAGACGTACGAGAACCAAAATTTGCACACTCATTAAGGATTAATAAAAAGTAAGGATATCTAATACTTTTACATCTTCACTGAAATTTAACAGCGTGAGAATTAAACTAACTCTATAACTGAAACGGATATATTTATCCGTCATATCCATCATTTTCCAAAAATATACCTATCTATCTGCAACACTAAAATAGGTGAATAGAGATAATATCAAGGTATTTGGTACGTAGAGATCCAAAAACCTTTATTATCCCCATTCACTCACCGTTAAATCTATATGTGTTTACAAAACACGTCATTCAATTGCAATTATTGTGTGTATTCGTACCATGAAATTGATTCTTTCGAAAACTTTACGAAGAATTTACGGAGGTGTCTTAAGCTTGGGATGTTAGTGGCTTATCTGTGCCCAATCTAACAGTTTATTTTACCTGAAATTATTTTAACCTATATAATATCATAGTAAAATACAATTTTACAAACGATTGAACTGACTCCGTACATGCATGGAAATCATATACCCATAGCTAAACCAAACCACTAAAGAATCTTTAACGATTCTTAACAAGTAAGCAATAATCTACCTTTTTTAATAGTTTCCTATTTTAAAGTACGGTTTTATGCATTTAAAATGGATATAAATTATAAAAATACAAAAATTGAAGATGGATGGCGGGCTGTAGACATTAATTTGTAGAAAAGATGTCTCTACTACTGAGATTAGATACCAGCAACATGTTAATATACGTGAAATAATTTATGATAGATACAGCATAGTTGAAATATTCAAAATTAGAAATATAAGATTTCGTCTCGTTTCCCTAAGTCAGTAGACTCTCTGTCTCAGCCACTCAACTAGTAAAATAATTTACAGCTTCAAGATGGCAAAAAGACTGTTTGTTAGGTTTGTTGTACTACTATTGGTTTATAAGTCTTAGACACATTGATTAGTATCATTGTGAAATTGACAATGAATTAAAAAGCACAAAAAGAGCTACAAAACTGAATTTAGCATACAGATATTGCGAATTAGTATTAAATATTATGGCTGGGTACTGAGAATCTGGAGGCACGGTAGTGCCCCCGCCAAGATGAGCCAAGCGAAGCGCAAGGGCACTAAATATCTTTACTCGAAGCACTTTGTCGTATTTTGAACTCTTACAACTTGGGTTAAACCAGATAAACATAATTCTCGGGATATTTTGTCAACAGTGGACGTAATAAACATACATTTTTAATTGCATAATTCTTATACTTTAGATTTTATTAATATCTAAAAAACCCTGATTTCATCACTGACTGGCCCAGCTACATATTTTGACTAAGGTTTGCGAAGTTAGACCTTGTAGATTTAGGGCGTGTAGAGTTACGAGTAGAAGTTTTGGCTCTACATGAAATCTGATAACTTTTTGATAGTGCGAGTCTTGGCAACATTTTACATGAAAATGTTTTTGGAGGGGTAACTGTTTCTAATTTTAATTTCTCGGAAAAAATCTTATTCTGCTCTTTTCCTTCTGCTCTTCTTCTTCTTCTTTATTAATTAAAACAACAATATTAACATTGATAGGTAATGCTTGGATATTATCACACATAGTCTTGTGTGAAATCTCAGACGAAATAAAAACTCAAGACGGAGCGCTGTCAACAACAAAGTGAAGCCGGTTTCGTAAACATGTGGGTATTTAGTGAGTGTTGCCGTGCAGTGAAAACTTATAACCCAAAATTGTTAAGTTCTAGAAGTTAAAAAAATACTAACTTATCTATTTACTTATCCAGTAAATAGATAAGTTAGTATTTTTTTAAGTTGTATACCTCGGTTGTATATTCGAAAACCTTAAAAATATAGGTTTCGAAATTATGATAAAATATGGAAAATAAAAATTAACGCCTATTTACACTTATATTAATTTTATGAATTTTAAAAGTTAAAATCGAAATAGGTAAATGAACGTGTTACATTACGTTCCAGGTCACATTAACTTACCCAAAAAACGGGGACTATTGTGACGCTCAATAGTAGCAACACTTATGAAAGTTGTGGAAGTTTTGTGTTCCAAGTTGTCATAAATTAATAAAATTGATATTTTATTAAAAATATGGTTCTATCCTGCTTTTTATTTTTCGAAGATTGTTTCTTACACCCTCTCACTACAAAATTCGGCATTTTTTCTTTAAAAAATAGGAATTATTGCAGCGTGACACTCCGCGCGTCGGAATAGCTCGACTGACAAGGTAAGGCGTAGTTTCGTTACATGTGTGTGCATGTAACTGTGCATGTACACGCCAAGGCGTAGTTTTATCGGCTTCACTTCTTTGTTCACAGCGCTCCGTCTTGACTTTTTATTTCGTCTGAGTGTGAAATGTAGTTAGAGAATCAAAAATTGAAATAAATGGAGAATGAGGTAGAAAATATTACTTACTTGAAATTGGTGAAATTACGTTAAGTACTTACATGCCTCTTGTTTGATGATCACATGCATTGAGCAGATGTTAAAGGATTGTAGATGGTGGCAAGGTGTCTTTGGTTCAGGTGCCGAAATTGAGTGGCACAAGCCAACCATCGTTGTCACCAAAAATGTACTGGTGGGCACACAATGTTTATGCTAGTTTTGATATGAGTTATAACATATTATTTTTCCTAATAATTTATTTTAAACTTTTATTCATTTTGTGAAGGCCTGTATCACAGTAAGTATTAGTGATTTTACATAAATCTCTACGTCCAATATTTCAGGACCAATGTGAGATTGTATTAGTCTATAAAGTAGGTAATAAATATCATTACGTTTAACTGACTTATGAAAATCTATACTTGTTAATAATGAGGATTAAAATCACTGATCTTTAAAAATGAATGTAGGGGGGATAAAATAACTGTTTATAAATCTTTAAGGATTTATTCTTCATTCGGCCCGCCAAGTTTCGGCCCACATAAAAAATTCCTGGTTCGTCCCAAACAATATGCTTTCTTCGTCCCAAAATATAATTTTGATTATTTTATTCTCGCTTCGTCCTATTTTATATTCCTTCTACAGCCCATATTTTTTTTGTATATGCCAAACTTGCTTTTTTGTACCATCAGCAAAAGAGTTACGTATTATTAAATATTCTAACATCTATCAACCACACATTTAAAACAACCGCTCCTCCCAGTCTTCTCTGCGAGAGAAGATTTACTCCTATTATTATAAGAACACTCTTTAGCCACTGAGCGACTTTCACCAATGTGCTAAACGTATTTAGCGCTCAAAAACAGAATGGGGCCCATGTTGACAAAATTTTTTTTTAGTCGGTCTTGTAAATTAATTAAAAATATTGGACACGCATTTTTTCTTTTTTTACTTATTCAAAAAATAACGGCGATACATTGAGTTGAAATTTCGCGCGACGTCACTAACCGAACAGTTTATATGGCAGCTTATAGCGGTTAGTGACGTCACGACCCCCCACCCTAAACTTTTATGCGCTTTATCTCTGTATATTTTCATTTATTTGAGGAGTAAAAAATACGTGTCCATTGTTTTTTTTTTTCTAACTGAGGGACTAATTAGAATTTTGATTTTCAAAAGTAGTCAACATAAACCAATCAGAAACAACAACAACTTGCTTTATAAGATTGCAAAATTTCCACATGGACTGCACATGTGAGAATAATTTCACCAGGTGGTAGGTAATAATGCAGAACTGTACGCAATCGAAATCGCAAGGGATATTTTTCAATAAATACACAGTGTGTGGCTGCTGCTGACCTCTCATTCATTGATGTTGTTGCTCGTTGGCATGGACCTGCACGGCTGCACTCCAATATTTGGGACATTTGCGTTTTGTAGAGTGTTTTTGCAGTGTTTCTCTTTTTTTTGACTGTACCTTTAAAGTACTTGTAAATTTGGGACGAAGCGAGACATCAATAGTGATATGGGACGAACCAAGAATTTTTTGGAATGTGGGACAAAACTTTGGGACGAACGAAGAATAAACCTCTTTAAGTTATGACGCGCATCACGTAAAAACTAAGTTTTGAAATTTTGGATCCTTTTTATTGCAGCAACTGATTATTGAGGAAAAATGCTGAAAATTCTGCAAGTGTTATTTTGAATGTTATGGGATAATATTGTTTAAATTAATAGAATAGAAAATAGATATTATTTATGTATCATAAATTGGATAAGGATGAATTGGAAATATGAGTATGTATTTTGATGGCGACAGTACTCACTCATATTTTTTTGACATCCGCCCAAAGCGCACGGAGTGACTGTGCAAAAGTAGCACGTGACAATTAAATTTATCATCGAAACTGGCAAAAAAAATCAGTATATTTACAATAACTTAGCAATTATACTTTTTTAGAAATTGTTACATAGTTTTGAATTCTTCGATTTTAGAATTCTGTGTCACAAATTTTTAACAAATAAAAAATGACAGCAAAAAAAATAATTTGTGATAAATAGAAATATGTTGTATATATTTTTTAAAGAATAATGCTTAATATTACTTTTTTAAACACATATTAGGTATACGCAATATGATACATAGTAAACACCCAGACTCAGAGTACACAAAAATCAGAAATATTAGAACCTGCGACACCTGGCGTAGCAATCAGCTTCGCAAACCACTATACCAACGGTGTTGTCACTATGTATGTATATTGTATATCCTATCTTAAATATGCGAACATTTTAAATGTTTCTCTACAACATAAGTAAATGCAGATGCAGCAGATGACAATTCGCGTGCTATGAGTATTGTGCAAAAATCTATAGTAATTATGTATCAAGGTGACATTTTGAAATCCTGTTACGCAAGGTTTACGGACAAATAGACACAGGGTGCCGCTTAGAGTTTGTACAAAACCTTTCTATTTGCACCCGTTCCTTTTATGCAATCTGAAACGCGTGTACGTACACAAGTAACCAAAACTTCACTATCTATGACTTTTCAAAATTGTTCAATAATAAATGATACATGCATTGCAAATGATAAAATTATAACAGACAGCGGAAGTGACGCACATAATATTACTAACGAAAAATCAGTAAGTGTATATGAAGTTGGGAATTCAAACATTTAATCAAGTTGAACGAGTAGGTATCAAGTATAATTATGTACTTGTAGTTATTAATTTCTCACATGGGTAAGTACATAAATAAAATACAAACTTGACTAGTTCGACCGTGGTGTTTTCTCTACACTTACTTAATAAGAAATAAATAACGCATAAAAGTTATGAAGACATAAATAATAATGATTGTATGATAAGTGTACGAGCGTCTCGCGGCAACTTCTATAGGAAATCTTCAACATTTGAATGACAATGAAACGGTTGTAAAGTAAACAGGCTGTAGACGTAGCATCAAGTCTAAATATTTTATAGGCAGACATGACGTTTACACTGGTGTTAACGAGCCTCTCCCCCCAATAAAAGTATTTGTGTTCGGATATAAATCTTCAGCACTGGAGAGAAAATGTAGACGTTTGAATGAAAACGTAAAAATATTACATATGTTTGTATTAATGGAATATTTTTATTGCACAGTAAAAATAACTAATACTATTGGAAACGTTCCAAAGATTAAAAATGTGATTTACTGTATTTTATATAACCTTATTGCTTAAGTAGAGTAGATCGTTAGATGCGATCGTCGAGCGTCCAGAGTCCAGACAGGTACGGTCACTGGTCCCTTTTATCTGCAAAACTATGAAGTTTTTTAATTTTATCTATTCCTTTTTTCATTTTGCGGTGAGGATTCGTAATGAGTTTTTGATGTCGTGATAAGAAATTGTGGGGAAAAAGAGATTGCCTCCTGCATGAGATTTCTTCTTACTGAATTTTTTATAACACTTCATTATAAAGTGTAATTTTACCTACAATATATTATGTTAATTATAGATTAGGTCAGCTGACTCATCTACAGGGATTTTGAAATTACCTCATGAAATCTCTCTTATATAAGAAAAAATGTAATCTAGGAATATATTGTAGGTAGTTTATGAGTGAAAAAAATATTTAAAATACATACGTAAACTTTAAAAATAAATATTATGTTTATAATAATGTAAGTAACTAGAGATTTTTCCGGAAACGTGAACTTAATCATGTACATATTTTTCACTAAAGAAGAAACACAATATGTTCTGTAAAAATTACAATGTGCAATGAAATATCTCAAATCATTCATAAAAGTAACGTTTCAATCGTTAACCATTTAACGCTTGAAAGCGTGAACGAGTGATTAAGTATGTATTATATTCATTCATTTGCTAAGTGGTTGATAAAGTTTTGTTGAGGAGAAAATTTATTTTTTTAATTAACACGTTAAGGGGTAGACATATCTTAATCTGTTCGGCGCCAATTCCAAAAAGCGCTTAACCTTTTGATAACGGCTCCGACAACTTATCAATACAGGCCAGGGATATTTCTTCATAACGGTGGATTTTATGCAATGAAAAAAACTTGCTTTTTAATTAATGAATTCTGGACCACCCTCCAATAGGTACTTTTGGGCCCTTTTTCGCAAAGTGTCATAGTTTTGAGATTAGTTTATCAGTAACATGCATACTTCTCCACACATATAGTAAAAGTCTTTAATTTGTGTTTTTTGATCGAGGTATAGACTGGTTTGCCAATATTTCTTGAGTGCTGTTATCATATCAACCTTAAGATTCCTAATTCTTAAGATTCCTAAGCTTAATTTTTAAGAGTTATTCAAGACTAAAGTGAAATTACAATATCACACTCAATAATATCATTGCTTACTATCGCAATAGAATGTGGATATACGGCTCAAAATCCTTTTAAGAAAAGAACGCTTGCAAACTTGCAGTATCTACAGAACTGACAAAAATCAATTTTTTTTGCATCAGAAACGTTTCTTAAAAAACGTAACACTTTTAATCAACCTAGAACATTTTATTCTTGTCACGCATAATATATACAAGATTAATTTTAAAAACTTACAAAAAAATCATAGCAAACCATTTGTGTTTATATTTTTGTCTATAACTGATTTGATATATCGTTGGTTAATTTAAGAAAATCTTCACTAGCGTTTTAATCAGAGTGTTCATTAATGTAAGACATGAATGATAATAATAATAACGACGTGGGAACCGATGTCGGTGCGTACAGTGCGCAGCGCAGCGGCAGCGATCGTCTCGCGCGTCGGTGCTATAAATCAGACGAATAACACTGCGAGATTTATACGGGGCTAAACGAATAATTCAGTTATTTTTTTGTTATTATTGCCTTTTGCATATAGTGCATTTAGCCAGCGTCAAGTACTCAACGTAAATTTGATATTTCACGTAGCTATACCTTCGTTAATACAAAAAAACAGTTTGAAAATGTACTCAAATTTTGGTCTTCAGTAAATTTTTTTTGAGAAACTGAATTAAGATCCCCAAACTAGTTTAAGAAGTGACAGCCGTATAAGTGCAGCTACATATAGGTACATCCTTCATTATGAATGAAAAGTAGGCCGTTGAGAAAAAAATTTAAGGCAATATTTCACACACGATAATACTGGAACAGTTTTGAAATATTAAGGCAATTATAGTTGGAAGAAAAGGAAAAAAATGGAGTCGAAAATCGCTAGCTGGCGGGCTTCATGGCGAGGGCCACTGTTCACTCCGTATTTAGGGTATTTTTAAGGTTTCCTACTATATGTATGGTCTTTGACTGGTTCTACCCGCACTTATAGCTAATACCGAGTTGGCCTTTTGGCAGAGCATACAAGATACCTATGGGTTTAGATTAGGTTAGGTTGATTAGGTACTTGTTCAATGTTTGTTTGTTTTTTATGTGTGTTGTGCTGAAATAAATGTGGTTTTCTTTCTTTTTTACTTTCAAAAATTAATTCCTTAGTCAAATTAAAAAAAAAATCGATTATTTATTTAGAATCGCTGACGGTAGGTCCTACTGAACCTTTCGAGTGAGAGCCAAACTCTCCTTTGGCCGATTTTTTTGTTTTTAGAGAAGGAGGTGCTTCCACTATATCCAGAAGATCTCTTTTGTATGATTTATTGTTCAGAATCGTTTAAACACCGCTTGTTAGTATTCATGTTAGATTTGCATCTGATTTGATAGCCATCTTTAGAATTTTATACTTTTAGGTGATATACCGTATCAAATTTTATAACTAGCTTACGGCTACGGTTCTATCCGCGTGAACTTCGGAATTCCCTTTCTAACTCTTTTTACGGTACAAAATGTATAATATCATTACTTAAGGCTAGAGATACTGTAGCCATAAATTTGAATCGGTTCAGAAGTTAGATATTATATCATAAAAATAAACTTTGCGCTATTCTTTAAATATCTACTGGGCTCATGAAAAACAAAGTTGAGTGAGCCTGTCCCGATTGCCGTTAATTTATTTTTACTTAATTTTAATTCATATTATTATTATTATTTTGTAATATTTGACTATTATTTGGAACAAAGTTCCTAAACGCGGCGTGCGATAGGAGTTACTACGTAACGTAAGGAATAAGCGTTATGTATCTTTCAGCGACTTTCTCTCTTTTTCTCTGTCTCACAATAAAAATCTAGGCGTTTGGTGTGGTCCAACGTAGTTGGCATATTATTGTCAAGCTCTGGCTGCCATAACATTCTTATTTACTTCATGTGTTAGTTAAAGTGATTTTTTTTCCAATGGTCAAAGAAAACTCTTGTAAAACAAAAATATCAATATCAAATAAAATATGGAATTAAAGAAAAAGCGTGAGGAATTCGTTCTGTAGGTACTAGTTTTTATTATTGTTAAAATTTCCAAATAACAATGAAAAGAGAAAATACTTAAGTTAGTCTTATGACCGTAAAATCTTTAAGAAGTACGCAAATAAATTTATAAATTCACGCTTAGAATTCATTGATAAATATTGTGTACGCGCAAAATAAAACTGTACGACTTACTTAAAATACTCGATCCGAGTGAAGAGTTCACAGCAACGCTTGGATTATCAAAACGCTCCTTGCTGCCCGGGTAACACTACCTATAGATACCCACAGACAGAATAATTGTAAAACACATTTTTTTTGTATCAATATAGATGCAAAGAAAAATTGAACGACAAAACATCAAACTCTTAAAAATGGGATCCAATGAAAATACAAAATGATTAAATTATTTGTGGGATTGAACGTCAAAGATATTGAATTAGGGCCGAAAAGTAGGATTCGATGGGCGTAAATCTTTTTCTTGATCGTCTTAGAATAGAAATATATGTATATATATGTATATATTTCTTTCTATATGGATATGTAAATTCAAGTTTGTCAACATGAAAAAATTAGAACCTTAATTATGATACGCCTATATCGTAAAGAAGTTATGACTCTTTGGTCTGAATTTTAAATATAAACTCGTCAATTTCATTCTGAATCTTCTTTAGCTGTGTGCGCCATTTCAAAATTTTACTTTCAACTCGCCAAATAAATAAAACTTCAATATTAGGTACATGCCATAAATACCTAATTTTCACATAAAAATATTTTTTTTCTTCTCATAAATTTTTAACCAATGCTAAGGTATTAGAGAGAGACAGAAGGTACATAAAGCACCTGACTTCTCGGTCGAATATGCTTTTTTCGAATCAAAATTTTATTTTTATTAATTTACAGTCTTATTTATTAAAGCTTATTGCTATTATTACAAAAGGCGGACTTAATGGCACAGTGGCATTCTCTACAATTCTCTGCAATGCTAATTAGATTTTATCACTTATTAAACAGGTGCTAGAATAAAATAGTTCACTGTACGTTTTATGTTAGTTTATTTAATTTTTATTTATTTATTAGGTTCTCCAACAATGAGTACAATGCTTATAAAGTAACTTTGTACTCTTTCGGTGATAGCAATGTGAAAAAATGCGTATCTATTTAGATACCGCAGTGCGTTCTTACAGTCTCTGTGTCACGGTGCTAAACGCCAGCGGCTACCGCCAACCGCCCAGGAAGCGCAACTCAACACGCGAATAAGAAATAAATTCCCTGGCAAGCGTAACAAAGGTAAAGTAAAAAGGAAGCGGCCACCCCTAGGCCATATCGTAGAGGGCTGAGAACCTCCGAGATTAATACACGTGCCTTACGCGCCGCGGCTAAACGAGGCAAAATTGTTTTACAGTTGCAAAACAATGGTCTCGACCACAGATATACCTAACAATTTATGTATTATTACCTACTTATACTTATACCTACTTATAGAGTACAGATATTAAATCTAGCTTTTAAAACCATGCAACAGAGTATTACTTATACCTACTTAGAAAGATTACAGATATTATATTGAGCTTTTATAACCATGTTACAGAGTATTATTACTTTGTGCGTAAGTATATATTCAAATCAGTAAAAATATAGCCAATTTTACACGAATGACCAACAGCAAAGAATGGGTTAAGATTTCACGTGTATCTTAGATGTTTTAAGTAAGCATGCAGCTGGATAGATATTAATCAATGAAAAGAAAAAAAAATTGACAACACAATAATATGTATCTACAATGCGTTTATCGATTATTATAAACCTTGCAAAAGATATAAAAAGATGGAAACTATTAGATAACTTAAAAACATAATAGAATGTAGTACGGTAAATAATTGCTGCAGTCGGAAGCATCAAATTTGTGTTTTACAAGCTGCGGCTACAACAGCTATGTATATACCTACATATAACATGGGCACATGCTTCCGAATTTAATTAATTACTATCATAATAGATTTAAATACGTTTCTACATTATCCTGTTTCAATAATTTGGGTTTTATTTTTACGCAGTAGGTTTTTTAATAACGATTTGCTTCAAAAAAACTTCAATGCACAAACTGCACATTTGCGACATAGGTAGGTAGGTAGGATCTGTTTACTCAGCCACTATAAATATCCGTTAATTCGATAATATCGATATTATATTGTAAAATTGACTCTTTTGAAGCTTCAATTTTGCAATTTTTGTTCGAAGATTTCACAATACCTACTCTTATTTTTTTTCTTTTTATCAGTTAGTCTGTCTTCATAAATATTTCGGTACGGAAGTAAGAAACAATATATTTACTTGACACGAATACTCTTGTATCATGAGCATTTTTTAATTTAGTTCCAATTAAAGATGCTGCGTGTAAAAATAAATCAGTGGGAGTTGCACTGTGCTCTATGTCGCGTGACATTTTTGAGGTAGAAACGATTTGTCTTACAACAATCGATAAACATCAATTGGTCACGTTCATTCACACCTCCGGTGACCCGAGATAGGCCAATAGCCGATCGGTAATCGAATCTCTTCAATCTTTTATTCATTACCTATATAGTTAGTATGCTTTGCCTATTGGTACTTAATATCTTGTTGAAATTTATTTACTTAGTAGCTGACTTCACCCGCGGTAATTTCGGAGTGCCCGCGGGAATTCCGGGATAAAAGTACCCTATGTCCCTCAGTATCACTGCGGCTTCCTATAAGTGAAATAATTTTCAAAATCGATTCAGTAGATCCAGAGATTACCCCCTAACTCATAAACTTTTGCTCAAATAAAATAAAATATTATAGTAACTATAGATAGATAAGTACCTACCTACTTTTATAAATTATCGTTACATATTTCTCAAAACCACCACAGTGGGTTCTGTGTACAATAAGAATTAACATCAAATATTTTGTGTTCACATACAATCACAGATCGCCGATAAGCGACTATCTAAACATCTCGGGCACAAGCCTCCTTGTGTTCATTCAATCCTTTACTTACGAGGTGTTAAATTGTTTTCACGATTCTAATCGTATTTACGTTTCTTTTTATCGACTCCCCCCACTATACCGCCTTTTCAACAGTCATAATATTATTATATGAGTTTACATGAATATTTCGTTCCATGTAGTTTGGAATTTACTTATAGTATCTAAGGCAGAAATTTGAATGGACGAAATTTCGACCTAAGGTAAAATAAGACTTGTAAAATATGCAGGCTGTACTGCTTTATAAACAAATTTTGTAGATGATTTTTACTTATTTAATAATGTATTCAATGCACCTACTTATTATTCATTAAAAAACTATAGGTGCTCACGTTGATGAAACAAGATAAAAGATTTAATAAGTGTATTATTATAATAGTAAACTATCAAAAAAGGTAGCAAAGATACCTACTGACCATTGAAATATATTACGTGTGGATTTATTATATAATGCAGGTGATTTTTCACCAACGACATTACAATTTACAATAATATAATTATGCCATAGATACCTATTAAGACATTGTATTTAAATTATTTTGACCAAAACTTAATCAAGGAATATGATTATTATAACAATGTAGGTACCTATTTAAGGCATCTGGGGTCATTTGACATGCATTTATTCGTAAGCACGAAATGCCTGTGGAAGTTCTTGTTTTTTTTAAATTATTCTTGATATAAGTATATTTTTTATAGTATTTTCTTTAGTATTTTCTACAACATTAAATGTCAACTAACTGTCGAAAAGTTTTTTTTTACATTAGGTACTCGTAATTAAGATTTATCCAATAAATCCAAATATTTAGTAAATTGTCGAACCGTTCGCGTTAGCTCGGAGGTAATGAAATACGTTTAGGTAATTTACAGTTAAACATAATATTACCAGCTATGTAATAGCTTCCAATATTTTTGGTACCTATAGGTATGTAATTTTGAGCAAATTATTTCACTTGCTTTAACGACTGAGCGAGCGATCGTTAAACATCGTGCATCAGTTCTTTGAATGCTACCGAAAAACCATAATTTACAATTGTGGTGAAAGTAACAAATAATGCATTCAGTAGCAGTTTACAATATCATCGAGTTTAAAAATGTAACATTCTATTACATACATATTTTGTTAGAACACAATTGACACAAAAAAAAATATTGTAATAGGAAGTGAGGAAATAATATTTTTCATTTCCTGTTTGGCATAAGCAAGTAAACTTTTGGAGAGCAAAGTTTTTGCATTGTGCATACCTACACACATCCGTGGGAGCAACCAACTACCTGGCCCCCGCGGTGCAGTAATTTCTTATAAATCGACATCGAGTGAGATATCCAGAAATGCTCTTTTCCCGCTGAGCGGGAGACGCGCGGGTGTGTGGGGGGGCAACAGCAACAATAGTACACAATAATGCACATGATCTAGATTAGTGACGCGCATTGTGTCGCCAAAGGGTTGTGCGCATTGTGCGGCGAACAAACGATGCGCCCGCGCATAATGCGCCGATGCCGACCCGCAAACATCTCGATACTCAATTCGCACGGATTCTATGAATTTCTAAAGAAAATAAATATAACTTATGACAGGCGTCCACGCATCGATGCTATCGTTATTTGTCAATTGTGAATTTAAAATACTGATATGAATGAAAAATACATTCTTCTAGATTTATATCTACCTATCATTGTAGATGGTTAGATGTATGGCCATTTTTTTATTATTGTGGAAAGTATGATGGAGTTACCAAAAAGTAAGTTTTGGCGGAATCCTAATCTTAAAAGTAGGTAACCTACGTGTTAACTCTGAACATATTGGATGTATAAAGTTTCATCCAAATCCAGCCATTTATAAGAGGTAAAGTATATAATCAGCCGCGTTTCACTCTTTTGATCTAAAGACTAAAACCAGCCGGCTTACTCTTGACGCGATAGAGTTAGGGTCATACTCTTGACGTAATCGTGTTAGAATCAAATAGAACTCGAATCGAAATGAGATCGAAACGGAATAAAATTTTGCTACTTTTGAAGCTTTGGGATCGTGTCTCTATCGAATTTAATTGTCAAATTTCTTGATTTCAATATAGGAGTGGTGTTACTCACAAAGGGTACTTTTTATCTCGTAATCCCCGCGGAAACTCCGAAATCACTGCGGGTGAAAACGCGGGGGACAGTTGTATATAAATATATTTGTCTTAAGTGAAGGCATTTGAATATACCTGTAATAAAATTTTAACATAAACTTTTAATCTTTTTTAAAATTAAAGACCCATAATTTTATTTAGATTATTGAAAATAACCAACAATCATATACTTTTAGCCAAATTAGAACCTACGTCATGACATGGGGTTAAAAGAGAAATATATATAATTTAAAATGTTCTAATAGTTTCTAATAACCCGTTTTAATTATCGTTAGGAAACTAATAATTAAACCCCTTTGAACATCTCATAAGAATGTTTCCGCTAGACATTTTATTTCAACCTGTCTTAGCGACTTGATGTCCAGGTGAGTATTTTGAGTAAATTTAAATAAAAACCATCAAAAACAGATTTAGTTGTCCACTTGCGTCAGCTAAAATAGCAGTCAAAATATTTTATGGATACAAGAGTTAACACTTTTGTTACAAAATGGATCTAACACGGTTAGCACAAAGGGTACCGATGTTAAATCTTCACTTTTATACTCCGCTACGCAGCAACGATTTGAACTCATAAAATACAGATATGAACAAAATACGAAACGCCATAAAACTCTTAACCCTGTCCACATTCGATCGTGGATTAAAAAAGCTTTCGATAGAGCTCGTAGGTGCATTTTTTCATGCGTATCTTTTTTATACACAACCTGACCGCTGTCGTTGTTAATTGTTACCTCTTGAGCTAAAAAATGGATGAATGGGCCCAGGCGCTGCCTTTTGAGCACCCAAGGGTTGACATACTTGGAAACGATTTGTCTTACAAGTCTTAGATTTGATCTTAATACGGGAGATCGTTTTTTCGCACCTCGTCTCAATTATAGCAGTCGTAATTCAGTTATACTATACTAGCTGTGCCCCGCGGTTTCACCCTCATTAATTTTAGAGTTCCCGCGGGAATTCCGGGATAAAAAGTACCCTATGTGTTAATCCGATGTATAAGCTATATTTTTGTAAAGTTTCATTTAAATCCATCCAGTAGTTTTTGCGTGAAAGAGTAACAAACATCCATCCATCCATCCATCCATCCATCCATACATACTTACAAACTTTCGCGTTTATAATATTAGTAGGATTTATTTATTTCATTCAATCGAATTTATACGTTGCAACACATTTATATAAGATCATTATTTTTTTCAAATAGTTCGAATAAAACACTTTGACTCAAGTCCTTCACAAATACGTAGTTTCACTTGTATAGTTTTATTGCGTTTAAAGGTAAAATACAAACAAAGATATAAAGTATCAGGCCTTTTTTATTGAGATCAGCCCTCTTTTAAATCAAAGCATAGTCATTCATCACACGCACGACACTTCGGATATCAACAAACACTCCTGCATTATTCTTGGTTATACAAAATACGACCCTAACTTATATATCTTTTAAACAGTTTTTGGTCACTAATCAATTATTTTCTCAATAATCATTAAATTCAAGCATTCAAGCAAGCTCTATCTAATTAGATAGCGTAATTAAATTAAATACAGTTCGAGTTTTTGGGTGGTAGACATCTCTGATATGCTTATCCAAAGAAACCCATAAACCACTTTAAAATTATCTTTTCGTATGTGATCTCTAAAAACTCGATATGGAAACACAATGTTACGTGAAAAGAATAAAAGTTCAAATAGAGTATGACTTTTTTTACTTTTTCTATTAAGTGCAGTGCAATGACGAGCAAAAAACAAACGGAAGAGGATGGGACCTTCCAATATTAGTTTTATATCTGGAAGAAAAAACGCTGACACTTGAGAGGGCGATTGTCAATCAGAATAACAATAATAATGGGAACCCTTTGAGAATGGGGAATTATTTACGAACCCTTTCGATGAATGTGGAGCACCTGATGCGGAAGCTATTCGCGTAATTCGTGAGAACATCGATTTTCAGTGTGAAAAATATTTCACACTGAAAATCGATGTTCGTAACGTAATGGTAGTTATATTATATACTATTCAAAATTTAAAAAGTAAGTTAGAAAGTAAGTACATGCTAGAAGCCTCACTATGGTATCTATATTCTATATACCTACTAGCTGTTCCCCGCGATTTCATCCGCGGTAATTTCGGAGTTCCAGCGGGAATTCCGGGAAAAAAAATATCCTATCTTTTAAGTTGCGGGCCAAATACAACATAGTGACCAAATTTCATCACGATCGATTCAGTAGTTTCGGAGTCCATCGCGGACAAACAACGTGACACGTGATTTATATATATTGAGATATCTTAATGATACCTATGCAACATGTATCTTAAAAAAAAACCGTTCTGGCATAGGTATAGAGGCTAAAGCATTAGCCGATTATTATTGAACTCCTAAACCAAGCGATGTGTGCGTGAGCATGAACATTCGCCCCGAGAGACATAGTAAGCTGTTTTCACCTGTTGGAATTTCATGACTCTACATATGTGGAATGCTGTTCTATTTCTATTAATTTTATGTCTATATCCATACGAAAGAAGTCTGATAATTCACGAATTAATATTTAATCTGGATTAAATTTTTTAGGTATTCTATTTATTTGGCAGCACTTAGACACGTTCTTAATAACCTATAATATCTACATAATAATAACAAATGCACCCGCATGCCAGGCGAAGTTGGAGACACGCGTCAATGCATCCGTGATAAATTTTATCTAGAAACACTTGACTTTGAGTCAACTTTGGTCAAAACGTATATAATACGCGTAGGTATCTATCTATTTATAGAATGTGTTAAAGTTGACGCCAATTTGCTTTTGTTTCATAATATATTATTTGAACGTCCAGCCGGCTTACTCTTGATGCATCCTACTCATGTCGTATTCTTGACGTAATCGTGTTAGGATCAAATCGAACTCGAATCGAAATGAGATCGAAACGGAATCAATTTTTACTACTTTTGAAGCTTTGAATTCTGTAGACCGAATGTATCTGTCAAATTTCTAGATTTCAATATAGGATTTGGAATCTTTAGACATTAACACGATTCCAAATACGAACTTCATGTTTCTTTGGTTATTTTCTACTAACTTTAAAATTTGGTTTTTGTCGTTAGTTTAAAAAACATATTATGTATGTTGCAGTATTTTTTTTCCATATGCTCTTAGTAGTACGTAGTTATAAAGAAATTTACGCAGTTTTCTCAAAAAAAAAAAAAAACTCTTTCAATCAGTAAAACATGAAAGTTTTTTTGAGTCATGATTATTAAATGAAAGAAGATTCATAATTGTTATCGTAACGCACTACCTTTGTATTTTATCACTCGAAATTATATACTTTGAACAACGTAGAGTCATTTTGTCATTAGATTTTATTAAAATATTTGTCACACTGCTTTTAAGAGATGTCCTTCTAATCTGACGGAAGTTCACAAAGCGTTTGATAATTTGACTGCTGTCATAACAGCGGATATTCTCCACTTAAAGCTTATTTCGCCTAATTGAATCCTAGAGCATTAAGCCTTCCCGACCTTTAATCCTTTTTATGTGGTTCGCGCCGGCGACACTGAAACGCTTTATTTAAGATTTAACTTGACTCCTCTTAAGTGATTTGAAATTTATTTTTTGTCGCTTTAAAAAATCAGTAAAAAATAGGTACACCGAATTATTTTAAGGCAAAGTTTTTTACATTCACTCCGTAGTCCGTAGTCTATCGAGCATTTTGATGGTATATATTTTTTTATTATAAAATAGAAAGTTATTCAATATTTTACTTCGAGAAATTTCTATTGTAACTTACGGGCATGCTGGGCGCACAGCAAGTGCCTTAAGTAAATCAAACTTTTTCTGTCGTATACAGCCAACACTAACTACATGACATTTTGTCTTACATAAATTTAAAAAACGAGATGAATTGAAAAAAAAAAATGAAAAATGAAAAATACGTTTAAATTGCAGATTAATATTTCTTTATCCTTATATTATTTATGTTACATTATTTTATTAGTGTAGCGGTCTCTCTGTATCATGAGTATGAATTGCATGATCTAAAAACCAATCGTACAAATATGTAGCTACCTTTAGGTATACCCAATCATATTATAAGTAATTGTTTAGATCCAAATAGTTATAAAATTGTAACTACATGATGATGATACGTACTTAGTAATAAAAATAACATAGATATTACTAAGAAAAATCTAAAAACTCGAAATTCAGTTGCTCGGATGCCTCCAAAAAATCTATTTCATCGTTGAAATGATAATAATAGAGAGTTAAAATTTTCATTTTAAAATTGCACAATTTGTTATATTATATCATAATACCCTACAAAGCATACTTATTATTTTTTATTTACCTATTGATAACAAGCTAAACGTTTAACCACAGCTTATTTGACTTTAACACACCTAGACTTGAATGGGAACTGGCTTTCAAGTGAGGCTTCTGAGACTGGTGATTACATATGAAAATCACTTCCAAGTCCAGCCTGTTACAAACACTAGGTAAATAATAATTATTTTAACTGCACTCGTAATCATATATCTTAGTTTCATTTATTCATTCATATCAGACAAAAGACCTTGTGCTAGACATAGGCCTCCCCCAAGGATCGCCACAACGACCGGTCCTGCGCTCCCCGCATCCAATGGCATCCCGCAACCTTCACCAAGTCATTGGTCCACCTTGCAGCGGGCCTACCCACGCCGTGTCTTCTATTTCGTGGTCGCCACTTACCACTCAAGAACATTCTTGCTTGCTCATCCATCAGTTCTGATAAGTTCGCATCTGAGTTTACATAAATAAAAAGAAATTATTACAGTGTTTGCACTAAAACTGCTTCATATTTCATTTTCATTGTTAAAATATTTGCTGGAGTTACAAAAAGTGAGATGAAATTTTACTGTGCAATCATTTTGAAAAAGACTACTTGTTGAATAAACTACTTGTGTAAAAATTAGATTTTTTATACTCAATATAAGTGCAACCTTAACCGCAACGCTGTGTCTGTACCGAAAAAAGCAAAGGAAACAAAAAAAAAATATTGCAAGATGAGTGTTACTTATTTGATACATTTCATGCGGAAATCATTCTCAAATTGCACATCATAAAAGTGCATCTTCCGATTTTTAGATGAGTCTTTTTTTCTTTCGAAATCACTCTTAAAGCTTGTAGTAGGTACCTAAGCAATTATTTTTTTGTACCAAACTCGATCGTTACTACTGCTTTCATAACCGCCAAAATTTTTTTTAACTGTTTTTTCGTAAACACCATCAAATAGCATTGGACATTCATAAATTTTAACTTGTGAAACAAGATATTTTTGTATTCGCGGTCAAATGAATCCGTTTCACTTGCAATTTTGCTAATCATAACTTGTAATTGCTTTCCAGTAGCCATGTTTGTATCGACAGATGTTTCGGTGAATTCGAAGATGCTTAACGTGGGTCTTGTAGTAGAGGTCGGGGCATTTGCCACGTGCCAAATTTAGTCTTAAAAACCTAATAGGTATGTACGTAATAAAATGCAAAAGTTCAATATATTTTTTGCTACAATTTTGGTTCGTAATTGCCAAATGAAGTTTAAAACATTATCGGCTGATTGGCAATTTTTGAGCAACTATTTCTAATACTTTGTCTTACCAACATTTTACGCCAAAAATATAAAAATTACCTAGGTACTATACATTTTTATAAACTAACTAGCTATTCCCCGTGGTTTTAACCGCTGTAATATCGGAGTTCCCACAGGAATTCCGGAATAAAAAGTACCATAAATAATGTCCTTCTCTATACCCTTGACAACGTGCACGCAAAATTTCAAGATGATCGGTTGAGCCGTTAAAGGCGTGGAATCGTAACAAACAAACAAACTCACTTACGCATTTATAATATTAGTAAGGATTTAAATTTTTCTACCAAAACGGTTCAATTTATAGGTATATTGTGATAGATGTGGCTTCCAAAGTTCCCAAGAGCGAGTAGGGTCTGTCCACACGATGCGCTGCGGTAGCGCGGTGACACGAACGGAGACGCGGTGTCTCACAGAACTGCGCGATGCAAAAGGAAGTCGATCATGATCCCGCACCACGTATACTTACCCAGCCTTATTTCTTCATACCGTCACTTGCTTTACAAACTCTACAATTTACCTAAATATTCTTGTAAATTTTATTATTCACTGTTTAAACATAATTCCGCACAGTTTTTCTGTTTTCTCGTAAATTCAATAGCCTCAATGGATCGACAACTATTTCAAAAGGTTTCTGTAACTATAACACCCATTGGATTATGATGTTAATAGGTTTAAATTAAAATAAAATTTACACTAAATAATTGCTACAAGGAAAAACATGCGAGTGTCGTGGAATAGATACTCAGTCAGAACAAAGTTTCTGCGCCTCTTAGTTTCCGAGAGTTTTCTAAAATTTGACAACGTATTTAACTTGTAGACGATATAATATTATAATACTGTAGTGATACCTACCTACATTCAAACAAATTATTTTCATCAAGCTTTTTATAATATACCAAAGTTTCGTAAACGTTTTTTAGCGTACCTCAAGAATGATTCAAAAATTAATTAAGAGGTGACCATTAAGTAGGTAAGTTATCACTTTATACACATTAAAAAAAACATAAATAATAATCAAAAGTCAAGCTAAATCTAGTTCAGTTAATTTTAATTCCGCTGTTTCTCGGGAGAAAACCGCAAACGCATTTTGTACTTCATTTCGAACAATATTCACAAAAACTATCGCTCTAGGTGGCCCTCTATATGGCTACCGCTATATTATATAAATTCTTAATGGATGGAATCAAGACTTATATTGCATAGCGTAAAATATCGTGTAACCTTCACCGAACTAATATGAGTCGAGTAGTAAATATTATATGAAGGCGTCATGCGCATCCCATACTACGCCACCAGTCGGACGTTCGGACCCCCGGTTCATCTGACTTTTTCTACTAGATTTGTGTATTTCACACATGGAGTGCGTTGACACACTATGTATATTGGTCCGAACCACTGACAACTGTGCGCCACTTGAGCAGCTGGCACGAACCAACAAGCAACCAATAATAAAAATTGTTCCATAAACCATTAACCAATAAGCGCGTACGTATAACGCTGTGGCGGAAAATTTCGCCGATCCGTACTGTGCGATAAAGAACTTTGTTCTAATAAAACCAAAAAATATTTACATAAACAAGTTTTTTTGCAGATGTTTAATAAGTTGATAGAACTAACCAGAGACAACATTATCATGTTATGTATTTTAATCCATGATCCTCTTATAGAGTAAAATATAAAATGATTTAAATATCTACATCATTTATGTAGGTATAAGATTTTTGTTTGAGTCAAATATGGTCCAGTTCTGTCATTGTTGCCTACATAATTAACAAACGAGATCTCACTCGTAAATAAACCTCATTTGTTATAGTATAAAAAGCAAAGTGTAACAATACCTATCTATCACTGTCCTAATGAATAGGTTTCACTTTGCGTAGTGAAAGTGAAAGATTAATTAAACTGTACAAGTGGACGAACACAAATGGAACTTATTGAAATTTTACATTACAATCGGATAATCGCCTTTTTGTACACAACAGATTAATCGAGACTTTCGAACAATGGTGGTCAGATGTGACTGAGCTTAGATAAAAATTATTGTGATACAATATTTTGGAACATACTTTTAATATAAATATTTACTATCTATACAAACAAATGAATTTAATTTTCTTATACTTTCAACGGATTAGTTGTAGTTTAACTAATAAAATAAAAGAAATCGTAACAACATTGCCGCAGAATTTACGTTTTGATATTCTACTTACCTATGGAATATAAAAACATAATAGTAATAAAGTATTGATTTTTATCGTTAATATCAAACCAAAATCACGAATACAACAAAGCCCACGTGCCCCAAATAATAAGATTAGCAACACAATTCGATGTAATGGTTTCCGGAATCTGCGAAAATGTAGGTACGACCGTGCGTTCCTTTACGATACAAAACTAATGTTTTTTTTTTTCTTCTTTTCGTACTTATACCTACCAATAAAACGGAAGTATTCGACTGTGTAACATGGTTATTAACGTTAATCTTTTTAAGCAATACAGTAACACGAAATCATTGTGTTTTTAACCAACTTCAGAAAAGAGGTTATCAATTCGGATATTTATGTATATATAAATTTTTAATATTTGGGCATAACTCCGTCACATATAGACGGATTTACAAAATTCTTATTATATGAAATTTAAATGGACCCATTTAAATTTCATGAAGATCCTGATAATGATTTTTGGAGACAGACAACGGAACTTTTAAAGTCGGTTTAATCTTTTTTGTTAAAATTTTGCTTATAAATAACTAAGGTAATTCTTTGTTATGGAACATGGTCGAAGATAAATATGTTGATTAAAATAAAGCGACAGAAAAATCCTAACAGTTTCTCGCATTAGGTTTAATTGTGATTATTAATGTATCTTTCTACGAGCATTTGCTATAGTCGTAAAGTTCAATTGGCGATGCGGTGCTTCAATAAATCGGGCGATGGACACACAGTTAAACAAAGACGACAACTAATGTATACTTATTCTGCCTGTAATAACTATAATCATTATGATTTTCATAATTAAAGAACGCTTAGTCTAATAATATTATCTACCTAACTCGAAAAAATTTTAAAGTATATGAGTTAATGAAAAATTAAAAACTTTTTTCGATTAAATAAAAAAATATTTTTTTAGTTTATAAATAAAATCAATCGGTGAAAACATTCTCATCTAAAAATATCACCAGCGTTATTAATAAAAAAAGATATTCGATAAAGCACCAATACGTAAATTCACCGCCAAGTGAACACATGTGTACCTACTACCTAAAGGTTGACTGACAGAGAATGCTACTGTGGCATTAAGTCCACCTTTGGTACTGTGATATGCATAAAGTTGAAATAAATCAAATCCCTACTAATATAACTAAATGCGAAAGTAACTCTGTCTGTCTGTCTGTTACGCTTTCACGCCTTAACGGCTCAACCGATACTCATGAAATTTTTCATACACATTGTCAGGGGTACATGGTATAATTACTTTTTGTCCCGGAATTCCCGCAGAAACTCCGAAATTATCGCGGGTGAATCCGCGGGGAACAGCTAGTAAATAAATAATAATTTCACCCATAATGCATAAGTGCATTTAATTCTTTTCGGCTGTGTGTAACAATCATAAATGGTACAATTTTTATCCGTTGCGCATTTCTTTGTCCCTTTATCAGTGTCTTTTTATTTGCACATGTAAATGTATTTAGCTCCCACCTTCTTATCTCGAGGTACACCATTAATCTTGTATAACAATGTATCGGCTTTGTGCTCGCACATCGATGGCTTAATCAAGCGCGTGTGAACTTATTTTCATTTGATTTTTAAATGATACATTATTAAATTTATTACATTTCGCAAGGATATCTGCATGTCGGTTCACTTAATCGTTCAATTTACTGATTAAAGTGAGTATTCCACAACCATTGGAGTCTTAAATAAAAACATTCAGTGAAGTGTGTATTTAAGTAAGTAGGTACATAAGCTTTTCTTTACTATAAGAGTGGGTACCTACCTAGATATAATGTCTTCGCTGTGCATTGCAATCATATATAGCAAAAGACATTACTAAAATAGTAATGGAATTCTTTGCACAAAATATAGTTTAAATTTCAAGTATCAAAATTTACGATGTCATGTAGTTACCTACTACTTTAATCTGAGAATAAAACCTATATTACCTACTTAAATTAATAATAATATTTGCCAAAGTATAGGGAAATTAAAATTTAAAATAAAACATTTTTATGTATAAGTTTATGAAATAATTTTATTTATAAATAAATACCTACTATCCTATTGAATAAAATCTGTTTAGTAAAAATTCTGTACCTACTATCTTACTTCGTTTATAACAATTATGCGGTGGGATTCTAATACGCTAAAATACCTATGTTTACGCCTAAACGTCGGTGCTGGGTACTTGGTGTACTTTTGCACTGCGAGGTGGCTTCGCGCTGCAATGCCCAAATAAGGTGCGCTAGCGATTCGGAGCCTGGCCAATCGCAGCCCGTCAAGCCACGCGGCGTAAACGCCTCCGCCGAGTGAGTCGACACTCGACGCCGCCGCCAGTCATCATCTTGCCAGCTTGGGCGACGGACGCGTTCCCACTGAACTCCGCAGTGCACTCGCGAGCTGCTACCCGTGGCGTACAATCGTGGTTGTGATCCGTGGTTTTGTGTTCCCAAGTCAATTGAGGACTCCTACTGCCCGTGTTTAGGCTGCATGTTACCGCGCCAGGCTGTATCCAGGCTCCTAGAAGCGCTTTGGGCAGCGTCGCAAGCTCAGGTGAGTCGCTTTGTAGTGCTTAGGTATATCTAAGTTATTCGGCATCACGTTTGAGTTTGGGCTGGTCTTCAGCTTACAGGTTTGCAGTAGTCTTTTCCCCGTAACCATCATCATTTAGATTTAGCGGTTACATTTTTTTGGTCTATTCGAGCGAATGGCTATAATATTTATCATAATATAAGTATACTTACTGTATGTTTAGTATATTTTTACCTTATTTAAAAAATACAGTCCACTTTTCTTTAAATAATTAGGTATGGGCCTACCTACTTATATGCATAGTATACGTATGTTATTTACGTAGTATAAGTAGTATAAGCACCTATCTATTTATTGTACGTATTATTATTATTTAACTATTGCAAAATTTGCGTTAAGTTGGGTATCGGTAGGATTACGATTTGAGGTTTTCTACCTACTTAAATTTGTTCTTTGCTTGTACCTACTTAAATAATTTCTGTAATTTGTTGCAATAAATATATAAAATAATATATGTACTAAACCATTGTTAGCGAATCGTGTTAACCACTGTAACATTAGTAATATTACAGTGGTACGAATATTATATTACCTATTGCGTAGGTACCTAGTTACCAAATTTGTGCTTTACGCACTAGGTAGGTACCCTTAGGCTTGCCCTGTGTTCGACCCTCTGGTCGCGCGGTGCGCCGTACCTAGTACCTACCTACTTACCGCTCGCTCGGCGCAGGTTCGTGAAGTATATTTGTTGCTGACGCCGTGTGACGGACCTAATACCTACTTACCGCTCGGCGCAGGTTCGTGAAGTGTATTTGTCACTGACACCGTGTGATCTGACCCGCACTCTGCATCCTTCACCCCCGTTTGCCGCCGTCACGTTGCGTCGGTCGGTACCTATTGCATTCGTTCCTACGTGCGTGCGTTATTATTGTGTATTTATTCACTATTAACTTGAGTTATTTTTGTTGCTCGCTGCATTGTTAGGTATTTAGTTTTTTATTTTTTTTGGTTAAAGTTTAGTTTCTTGCGATTGATATTGTAAAACCTGTGGGTACTACTATAGGTATGGCGTCCAAGGAGTCAAAAAAGGTTACTGGTAGTAGTGGTAGGGTAATATTATTGGAGGCGCAACAACAGTCATATTTTAGCAGGATTCAAAAACTCTATGATATTTCAAAAAAAGTCGAGGATCCCGCTCAAATAAAAGAACTCGTTGCCTCTGCTTCCAATATCGAAACCTTGCGTTCCGAATTCAATACGATTACTGAGAATTTAAACATTGCAAAAATGGAAGCAGACCCTACTACTGTTCCAAATTTTCATACCTGGGAGGCTTTTGAGGAGTTGTATTCACAGATTCGAAATACGGTAAAGTCAGTAGGTTTAAAAAACAGTCCCCTAGAAGAAACTTGTTATAAACCGCAGCCCGCTAAACTTAAACTTCCACCAATAGAGCTTCCGAAATTCGATGGAAACCCTAAGCTCTGGCCAACCTTTTTCGAGTGCTATAATAACACAATTCATTTTAATGAAAAATTATCAAATTCGGAAAAAGCCTATTATCTAAGCGGTCTATTAAAAGGGAAGGCTCTAGCGACGATCTCAGGTCTATCTTGTACCGGAGAGAATTACGTTGTTTTGTATGATACTTTAGTAGAAAAATATCAGGACGTACGTACTCTTGGTACTACTTATTTGGACGAAATGTTTAATTTAAAGAAATTAAATGTGTCTTCTGCGGAAGGATTGAATGCGTTTATAGATAAATTTTCTCTTGCGGTAACGGCTTTTGAAAAACTTGCTATTCCTGACAAATTAGGATTTATTTATTTATATTTAGCAGTAAAAAAGGTCGACGTTGATACCGCGCGCTTATTCGAAAATTCCGTTCGTCATGAGATAATCCCTTCGTATGACAGCTTTATTAAGTTTATTAGAGACCAGGCTAGGATAATTGATCGAACATCGGACTCTACTAATAAAAAACCGCAACTCGCACAAAAAAATTCTGTTCCGGTCAAATCATATACGATAGCAACAGCACCATCCTTGATCAGCGATGGCCAAGGAGATGCATCTTGTTTAATATGTAAAGGTGGCCATACTGAATTAAAGGATTGCGCGAAGTTTATGAGTTTGTCCGCAAAGGAAAGATTTAAGACAATCAAAAAAAGGGACGGTTGCGTGAGATGCTTGACGTTTAGTCATAAAACTAGTTCATGCCATCGAGGAAATATTTGTGATACGTGCAAGAGTAACACCCATCACTCACTTTTACATTTTCCAAAAGTAGTCGCGGAAAAAAGACACAATAGTAACGGAGGTAAAAGAGGTGCTTATGTGGCAGCAGTTGAAACAAACAGTAACCCCGAAATTAATGAAGACAAGCCGTCGGAAGATAATGACACAGGAGTTTCTTTGTGTTCAATTCAACCGATTTCAAAGAATATTCCGTCAACAGTACTGTTAGCAACAGCTCGTGTTCGTATTGAAGACAATCTAGGCAATTCTCATTGTATTCGGTGCTTAATCGATCAAGGGAGTCAAAATGATTTCATTGCTTCCTCGGCATTGGACAGATTAGCTTTAGATGTTCAGCCCTTAGAGGCACCCATGTCTGTACACGGGTTCGGAGGTTCATCCAGTCCTATTAAAGGCATCACTAAAATTGTATTTAAATCTCGGTTTGATGACAAGGTTGAGTATGAGATACAACCATTCGTAGTCGACAGTATCACTGAAACGCTACCTACATCGCCAGTCGATTTTTCGGCACTTACTTATTTAAAAAATGTTCCGTTAGCGGACGATGAGTTTTATATTCCAGGGGGTATTGAACTTTTGCTTGGTGCCCAATTGTTTACCCGTTTGTTAGGCCCAGGTCGTATTTTTGGACCAAAGGGTTCACCCGATGCTCTAGAAACTTCTTTAGGCTTCATAGTCATGGGTAGTGCTCCAATATCAACATTACCGCGGGATCGTTCCATTATGTCGCTCCATAGTTTTCTCGGTCATGATGAACCATTGGAGTCAGTAGTCAAAAGGTTTTGGGAATTAGAGGAGGTACCCAGCAGTCAGGCTGCCAAATTTAGCGTTGAACAGCAAGAGTGTGAAACGATTTACCAAACCACAACAATACGAGAACCGTCTGGCAGATATTCGGTAGCACTTCCATTCAAGTCTGATCCGAGTGAACTTGGTAGTTCTATAGGAATTGCGGAGAAGCGTTTGCGAGCACTAGAAAATAAGTTCCGAAGAGAGCCGTTACTACGAAATGCTTATGATAAAGTTGTCCAAGAGTATTTAGCAAATAAATATTTGTATCCTGTAAGCGTAGATAACCCCGATGATGGTTATGTTATTCCTCATCATGGAGTGGTTCGCAATGACAAGGTGTCAACTAAATTGCGCATGGTGCTTGATGCAAGTGCACGGACGGACAAAGGTACATCTCTGAATGACCTATTACACACGGGACCTATCTTGCAGGCAGATATTTTTTCGGTATTACTTAATTTTCGTATTTTTCCGGTTGCCTTTTGCGCCGATGTAAAGCAAATGTATTTGCAGATTAAAGTACATCCGGAATATCATAAATATCTTCGTATTTTGTATCGATTGGAAGAGAATAAGCCTGTACAGATATTTGAGTTTAATCGGGTTTGTTTTGGGTTGTCAGCGAGTCCTTATTTAGCATTACGCACGATGAGACAGCTTGGAGACGACGAAAAACTCAATTTTCCATTAGCTGCGACGGTGATTCAACGAGATCTCTACATGGATGACGTGGTCTCTAGTGCGCCATGCGCAAATGACGCGGTAAACATTGCAAAGCAGCTTATAAGCATGTTCAAAACGGGAGGATTCGACCTCATGAAATGGTCCAGTAATTCTCCGGAGTTGTTGTCACATTTGCCAAAAACACATCTACATCCGCAAGCAGTGAGTTTTGATAGTGACAGTAATCAAAAAATTCTGGGGGTTAGATGGGAGCCGCGCGTAGATGAATTTTCTTTCGACGTTGCAGTAAGTACACAGTCTTGTTCGAAAAGAAATATCTTATCGGTTGTGGCTAGGTTATGGGACGTTCTAGGAATTGCAGCTCCGGTTATTCTATTTGCCAAACTTCTCATCAAAGAACTTTGGACGTTAAAACTAGACTGGGATGATGTTCCGCCGCCGCAGATAGTAAATAAATGGCTTACCTTTCAGAGAGAACTACCCCAGTTAGCGTCACTCACGATTCCACGACACATTGGAGTTATAGATGAATGTGTAGTGACATTATTAGCGTTTGCAGATGCCAGTGAAAAGGCATATGGATCCGTACTTTACTTACATGTACAGTCTTCTGCGGGCATAACCGTGCGCTTCCTATGTGCTAAATCTAAAGTAGCCCCTGTAAAGACCATTTCCTTAGCTCGTTTAGAGCTTTGTGCTGCTCTTCTTATGTCTAAACTAATACGGGTCGTTATGGATAATTATTGCCCGCGTTTTAAGATCCACCATGTATATGCATTTTCGGACTCAACGGTAACTCTCCATTGGATACACTCTAGTCCTCACCGGTGGAAGGTTTTTGTAGCTAATAGAATTAGTAAAATTCATGAAAATATTGCTGCAGAACGCTTTTTTCACATTCCAGGCAAGGACAACCCTAGCGATTGTTTATCTAGAGGACTTACACCCGGTCAGCTTAATAGTCATCCTTTATGGTTACGAGGACCGCCATGGGCTGCACTCGACCCTACTCAGTGGCCAATTAAACCCTTTTGTACTCGTTATGAAGGCGAAATACCCGAATTAAAGACCGTTGCATTACCGACTCTCCAAGCGGCTGAGCCACTCCTTTATAATCTGTCTAAACGGATTTCTTCTTGGTCCAAATTGTTGCGCGTTGTCGTATATGTACTAAGGTTTATCAAACGGTTGAAATCCCGAGGTCAAATTTCAGCCGCAGATTTAGATGAGGCTGAGGTTGCAATAG
The DNA here is from genome assembly GCA_907165275.2 of Zygaena filipendulae. Classification (NCBI taxonomy): domain Eukaryota; kingdom Metazoa; phylum Arthropoda; class Insecta; order Lepidoptera; family Zygaenidae; genus Zygaena; species Zygaena filipendulae. The sequence goes on along the minus strand of OU015653.1, from coordinate 9,742,900 downwards.
TTAAATCAGTGCAAGCGGTTTATTTTGAGGATCAAATTAAGGCGATAAAAGGGGCTGCGAAATCCAAGGATAAGAAAATTCGTATCTCATTGGGTCCTTTACAGAAACTTCGGCCAATTATCGTGGATGGGATTTTACGCGTAGGTGGGAGATTAAAGAATAGTGATCTCACTTTCGACCATAAGCACCCAATATTATTGCCCGGCAAGGATCATATTGCTAAGTTAATAGTTGATTATATGCATCGCATCCATTGTCACGCTGGACCGCAATTATTACTCTCATTATTGCGCCAGCGTTTCTGGCTCCTTTCTGGTCGTCAAGCTGTACGATCAAGAGTTAACGCTTGCAACCAATGTTTTAAATTGCACCCAAGGGCAGCTGCAGCTCCAGTTATGGCGGATTTACCTAGCTGTAGGCTCCAATTGAGCAAACCGTTTGCTCACGTCGGAGTAGATTATGGTGGCCCTCTTAGTATAACATTAACACGTAGACGTGGTATTAAATCAATCAAAGCTTATATCTGTGTGTTTGTATGTCTCACAACAAGAGCGGTTCATGTAGAAGTTGCTCCCGATCTAAGCACAGAATCGTTTTTAAATGCGTTCAAGCGTTTCTTATCTCGTCGAGGTCCTGTGGAACAGGTATATTCGGATAACGGGACCAACTTCATCGGCGCACGTGCAAAGTTGAAGGAGTTGTACTCGTTCTTAGATTCAGAAAAATTTAAAGAAGAGTTCAATAATGAGCTGACTAAGAACCGTATATCATGGCAGTTGATACCACCCAGTGCCCCCCACTTTGGAGGGAGCTGGGAGGCCGCTATTAAATCCTTTAAAACTCACTTATTCAGAGTAATCGGCCCTCAAATCCTGACCTATGAAGAGCTTTTAACAGTATTATGTCAAGTAGAAGCGGTGCTTAACTCTAGGCCACTCTCTTTGGGTCTTAGTACAGACCCTTCCGAACCGGTACCCTTAACCCCCGCTCATTTTTTGAACACTGTCCCCCTGCGTTCCTTGCCCGCAGCTGAGATAACCGAGAATCGTCTTCATTTACTATCGCGACTCTCTCTACTAGACAAATTAGTACAATCGTATTGGCGTAGATGGAGCGTTGAGTATCTGCATACCCTTCAGGTACGTGCAAAATGGAACACAGAGGCATGTCCAGTGAAGAAGGGTGTAGTAGTCTTGATTGTTTGTGATAATGCGCCTCCTCTTCATTGGTTATTGGGGGTAATTGAAGAGGTTTACCGGGGAAAGGACGGTTTGATTCGCGTAGCGTTGGTGAAAACCAAAAACGGATCGTTTAAACGTCCTATTATAAAGTTGTGTCCAATTCCTACGCAATAGGCATTGGTACGATAGGGAGTTATAGTATAGTTGATTAATCATTATTGCAACAAAATTACTTCCTTTATAATTAGATTTTTTTATTAAGTTAATTTATGGATTGCCTCACATAATAATCTGTGGGCAACCTTAACGTGAGTTATGTATATATGTATATATTTCTCTATAAATATTTTTAGACATATTATGTATATCATACTTATTTCGTTATTATTGTTCCCGTTCCCATTCGTCTTCAATTATGTTCTTTGAAAGACCGGAACCTTTCAAGCTGGGGACTATGTTTACGCCTAAACGTCGGTGCTGGGTACTTGGTGTACTTTTGCACTGCGAGGTGGCTTCGCGCTGCAATGCCCAAATAAGGTGCGCTAGCGATTCGGAGCCTGGCCAATCGCAGCCCGTCAAGCCACGCGGCGTAAACGCCTCCGCCGAGTGAGTCGACACTCGACGCCGCCGCCAGTCATCATCTTGCCAGCTTGGGCGACGGACGCGTTCCCACTGAACTCCGCAGTGCACTCGCGAGCTGCTACCCGTGGCGTACAATCGTGGTTGTGATCCGTGGTTTTGTGTTCCCAAGTCAATTGAGGACTCCTACTGCCCGTGTTTAGGCTGCATGTTACCGCGCCAGGCTGTATCCAGGCTCCTAGAAGCGCTTTGGGCAGCGTCGCAAGCTCAGGTGAGTCGCTTTGTAGTGCTTAGGTATATCTAAGTTATTCGGCATCACGTTTGAGTTTGGGCTGGTCTTCAGCTTACAGGTTTGCAGTAGTCTTTTCCCCCGTAACCATCATCATTTAGATTTGGCGGTTACAACCTATTTAACACAAATTTTTATTTAAAGCATCGGCTTATTCAAAAATTTAAAAACATAAATTGTCTTTTGAATATAACATCGAAATTATGTACATATTATGTAATTACAATCACTAAAATAATTAAACTGTACCTATTTACAATTTGACTAGATAATAAATAAAATGTACAATACCTTATTAAATATAATCAAGTTATAAAGTGTTTTGGTAGCTATTTTACATTTTTTAAACCACAGTGTCATCATTTATGTTGCCACCAAGAAATAGCGTCTAGTAATTCATCTTCTTCCATTGGGCTATTTTGTTCAACATTTGTATGCAGATTATTTGGTAAATAGCCATTGCCCGAAGAATAGCCAGATGATAATCCAGAAGAATAGTCCGAGTCAGGCGACGACACTGGTTCTGAATACGGCGAGTTTCTACCTTCGAATACATCATCTTCCATATCGTTGGGAAAATATGTCTCCATTACTGCGTTTGTGCTGTCCTTTGTGATGCCGAGAGATGCGTCGCTATCGTCAATCAAATTTTGTAAATATTTTATGTATTCGACTACCATCTTAAGAGTGTCCACTTTACTTAGCTTCTTGCCGGATCCTCGTCGGGAACCACCCGATAGAGCAGCTACCACGGCAGCAGGTAACCTCTTCCTTAATGCGTTAAATCCATCGTTCACTTGTTTCACACGATTTCTCTCCCGAGCATTGCGTCTCGCAATCGAAGCCGCCTGTGGCCCAACGTAGGGATTGCTCTTGTAGTTATATTTCTTTTTATTCACATCCAAAGGTTGCAGTGACATATATTTTCTGTCCGGCGCCGGTGCGATCGAAACTAATTTTGGTATATGATTATCGTTCTTCGTGTAAGAAGGATAGGTGACACCGTAATCGGAAAACTTGTAGTGTTGAACTTCGTGTAGTATCTTCATCGTTGCGTTGGTAAGTCGTTAAGTCGTCACGTACGAAGCGATACGGAGCGCGAGTTGTCGAGTTCACTAAACAGGTGAGCACACCGAACTCGGAACTTGTCGAAGCTTCAAGAGCGATGGAATGAATGAGGCCCGAATGCGCCCGCGCCGCATTTAAAGGCGCACCTTTACCAAAAAAATGGTTTTCGAACCCTTACTCCCCTACCCAGTGTTTTTTTGCGCCATACCTGAGATATCAAGGGGTATTATTGTGAAGACAAAAAGTAGATGGAGAATATTCGGACCTTCGTACACGTGCCATTGCATACATATTTTATCAAAACGTCGTTTCATATACCTAATTGAAAATATTGCTGAATATTATTGAAAATATTTAATTATTTCAAGAGTAGGTTTATTATTAAAAAAAAAAGGAAAATTATAATAATTATTATCGGCTTTGAATTGGAGTTATATAAATATTCAAGATTAGAGATAAAAGTAGATACCTACCTTAATAATAGTCATATTTTACTTTTATCGCAATAGACATAAAAATGTAGTCTATGGTAGATATTAACGCTTTTAGTTATTTGCCAAAACATATTAAGTAGTTTGTAACCTAACTCTATGTAGGTATAGCTTCTTCTTTACATAGTATAAAATGAAGTCGCTTCCGCTGTCTGTAATTCGTGATAAACTCAAAAACTACTTAACGGATCTATGCGGTTTTCGTCAATAGATAGTAATTTCAGACGAAGGTTTACAGGTATAGTTTATCCTGGAATTATTGCGGGAACTCCGGAATTGGCTACTTGACAATTTTTTTTAGTTCGTCATGTAGATTAATAAAAAATTTTGGACACGTATTTTTTCAAAAAAATAACGGCGATACATTGAGTTGAAGTGTCACGTGACGTCACAACCCGGTGCAGTTTGTACGGGGTTATACCGAATAATGAAGTCACGACTCACGAGTCCCCCACCCTAAACTTTAATGCGCTTTATCTATGTTTATTTTCATTAATTTTAAAAAGCAAAAAATACGTGTCTATTATTTTTTTTAACTAACGGACTAATTAGAATTTCGATTTTCATACCCCGGAAAACCACGGGCTTAAACCGCGGGGGACAGCTAGTGTGCAATATACGTATAATACTTGGCACAAATCCGATTGGTAATAGGAAAATCATAATATACCTGGTATACATAGTATCTTTTTAAGTGACATTTGCCCGTTTACAACTTTAACTGCGCAAGTGCATTTATAGCCACGTAAACACGCAATAGATAATAATTTATTACGGTTTCTAAAACATAAAAAAAACTTCTTTGGCATTATGACAATGACCATGTCTAATAAAATACCTACAACAAAATTCAAATCAAAGTAAAATGTACTCTTTTCCTCGTGTCAGATGATTCTTTTTATGTTTGCGACCGGCATATAAGTTAAGGCGTTAAGCGTTCGTCAAGGTTTCAAGCAGCGCTCTGGGCGGCAAGGGCTTCACTGAATCTCTGAAAAGGTCCTACTTTAATACGGAATTACCAGCGACAGTATTTTACACGGTCTTCAATGACCAAAGACACTCTATTGTCAAAACCATTGTACACTAAAAAGATTACACAAGGAATGTGGGCCAAACCATTGAGACAGAGGTAAGAACGAATTGTTTAGAGGCTTTCAATCATTCCTATTGAAGGAGGCGCTAAACGCATTTTAATAGACTTCGTGTCGCCTCCAAGAAGCAATTCATATTTAATTTTATTCCATTGACTCTGCAAGTAGGTACCTGCTTTTAAGAGAGATTGTCATTGTATAAGTAATATAAAATCCGTTTATAAAAAAACCTTAAGTTCAGAATAGAAAACAAAAATACCTAATACATTATACGTAAGTATAGTTAAATCATATATTAGATAATTTGTAAATCATACGCAATTTAAACACTTTTACTCTAGCATGGCTCTCCAATTTTATTTGAGAGTTTTATATAATATACATAATATTATCCAATTTTCATATATTTTAACTAAAAAAATGGTAAAATTGCAACAAAATAAGTCAAGTTTACTTTTCTACTTTTTCTTACTACATACTAAGTTTACTCTTTGTAGCAAGCAAGAATATATTAGATAATATAGTTTTTCCCTGTAGCTTTTCAATCTCCCCAGAGTCTTATAACTTCTCACATGATAAAAATATCGAATAATAACAATATAAAAGTCCCAAGATGGTCCCATCGATCATATTTTGTGTTAGAAATTTCTTACTGCAAGTGAATTTGCAAAATATAATGAGTATAAAAATTGTGGGAGTGATACATCGACGCACAAAGTTCGCGAAGATATAGTACAAAAGCGCGACGGGCGTGCTCACAATACGCTCGTCAAATAACATTTAGCCAGCCCACACCTTAGAGAATCGCAAAATAGAGACATCTAAGGCATACAATGCCTTATGAAGGAGCGAACGGGAACCATAACCGATAATTACAACTTTTGGTACATTGTATATTCTGCAATTCTATAAAGCGAAGGTAACAATAAACTTTAGAAGTGTCTTTTGTTAAGACGTTTTGATCGAATACTAGTATCATAAAAGTGCTTCATCTATACACGTGCCTAATACTGCCTATAAGTTTTTATTTCAAGCTAATAATTATTATTTGATATCTCTGGTATTAAAAATTGCTTAAAATGTTTAAATGCTCCATGTCTTACAGAAAGACAAATATACGCAAGTTAAACAAAAAACTAAAAGGTAAACCTCATTAACTTTATCGTTTTTTATCGCTAAAGAAGCAAGAAATCTATTTATGGTCTTCTTTAACTCGAAAAAATAACGAACTGCTATCCGTATTTTTACATCGTGTTGCTAATCAAATCTGCATACAAGTGGGCAGTGCATTTGTAATAAACTCATTCCTTGGATTATAGACAAGGCCCATTCGCTTGACAGTTCCATTACCGCTCCAAACCGTGGTCAATATATACGAACCGTTTATTGCAATACGCGGCTGATAAAACCTGGTGGTCCACTGTGTGTCTTTGATCGATAAAGATGTAAGTTTAATTACTAAACTGGAACTGTAAGTGGTCTCAAAAGACACCGCGCCACGCGCTCCAAGAAATCGAGCTAATTTCTTTGATCGCTTTAGTCGCCGTCTGTATGAAGACCCTACAGTGAAGGTTACAAAGGTGAAAATAACGTCATCCCCTTAAAACAAATAATTAATTAATTTGTATCTATTTTACGTATTCTCTTGTCGATTAAAATTTTTTATACCGCATGGTCCTAGTTTCACCATTGTAATAGGCTTGAAAGAAAAGATGTTTAAAGTTTAAAGGCAACATTAGATTATGACGTACCGATGATGGGGTCCTGGTGATATCCGGCTAGCTTTTGCAGTGGTTGGCTAACTTAAATTAAAGATTGTTGAGTGTATTAACTGAGATAGGTAATAATGAATTATCATAATATTTATAGTAGACGACATGCACTATATTCAGGTAGGTACGTCCTGCTTATTTCAAACGTCAGAGTAGATTATTGTCATACTAGAAATTATATGAAAAAAAATTCGAATTAAATATAATGAACAATAAAGTAAAGAACAGAGAATTGAAAAAGAAAAAGAAAAGTTATGTAAAAGGAAGGACTAGCATACGCGACCTCGTTACAAGATGATATCAAAGTGATGCGTAACGCGACAGATGTAAAACCTAATGTTGTTGTAGATTGTTTGGAAAGGAAAGAGTGTTTGGCACAAGCCAAGGTACAGTAGGTAGGTATATGTAGCGCGTAGATGAGGAACACACCTTTAGGGCAATGTGTGCAATCCTTTCGCATCTGCCCGGCGTTGCACTGATTTTTATTTATGAATAATATGACGAATTATTGCTCAGCTTTTATTTGCACTACCACCTTTCCGGATGCGATATGGCACCGGATGCTGCATTTCAAACAAAATTAATACAATTCAAAGTTAAAAGATACTTAATTTCGGTAAACTATCTAGGTACCTACATAGTTTTACTATATTTAATTTCTGTTTATACATTTTGGCCAGTATTTAATTTCATTCATTGTACTTAAAAAATGTTTGAGATTCTTGACAATAAAATAATATTACTGTTCAAAATGTAAAAAAGGATAAATACATACTAATTTAGAATAATATTTCTAATTTATAGCAAAGGCAAAGGATCTCATATATCACTGTAAGAAACTCAAGGCTTTTTTAGATTTTTTTTTTCTGTATAATCTGTAAGCTATATAATAATTAATTAAGAACTTCTTAATGGAATTGTACGGGATTTTTGTGGTTGCCTTTTTATAACCCATGGGCGTGATTGTAAAATTAGCGTGCTTCTAAACAACACGCAGCTGAAGCCATGGACAACAACTAAAACCTATTCCGATAGAGAAAAGAAGAATCTAGTAAAAATGACAAACCACTCTCTGCCAAATCTATTGATAGGTACTTCAATAGGGGACCATTAAGACGTCTTACATGAAAGATCAGTGTCCCTATCAATCCTCCACGAGGAATCTGTATAATAGCGTTACACGCTTGACAGTACGCCCAGAGTAGCGCTTTGTTGCGCAACATTATGTCCCCATATTGACGTATTAACTTTTTAGTGGTCGAATCTTTTATTGAGAAGCCACACGACATTATTTGTAACCGTGGACGCAAGATTTTTTCTACACCTATTAGGTACATATCTACTCCTCTTCGGAACAGGGTACCACCAAGAGCGTTATTAAATTGAATTAGAAAGTTTCCATTAACTATATTCATTTTTATTAATTTTATACACGAATTTAATGAAATTAAGTAATAGATAGGTACTTATAAAAATTATGTTATACATTTTCAATAAACATAACCATTATGTGTATTTCTTATCTACTTTCCACGATCCGCGGTGCGTCCCACGGAGAAACGCAAATTTAAATTCAATTAGGGAGTAATAACCGTAAAATAAATGCTTTTACACTTACCTCATACGGCGTTTAGTCACAGGAGGTAACCATGAAATAGATAGAAGAACACAACTTAATTATCGTTTTAGTGAAATATAAAAACAAAACCTTTAACGTAACTCATTGTTAAGAGATTCTCATTAGAAAAGCGGTTTGGTGAGATTATGGTGTTTCGAGCTATTAAGTGGCCCATTTAAGCGAGGTTGTTTCACGGAAACATTCATTTAGTCTCGTTGCGGTATGAGTGGTGGCGCTGAAATATTGCTTTGGTCCTCTGGCCAAGAAACACCTAAGGGAAGCTACCATTCTGGAAACCAAATGATTTATAATTAGTGTTTTTGTTTTTTTTTATAATGACCTCTTTTAATATGATTTTAAATACTAACCGTTTTCCTTTTCTTCTTGTTAATGAATTGTTAAAAGCGAAACGGTGAGTTATGCAGACTCATTTCTGCTTTGGAAATATTAGTTTTTTTATCCATACTTATCTTATATTAGAAAGAGAAAAGATTTGAGTTTTGTATGTTTTTTCGTTTGTTTGTAACAGAAAGAACTCAAAAGGTGATTTATATGACGAAATTTCTATGTGAACTCCGAAATTACAGCGGGTGAAAGTGAGGGAGATCGACATTTAAAATATAAATGAGTATTCACATAGTTACCGTACCGTAAAATATGAACCTATATAAAACCATCCCTTGGTAATAAATAGACACCAAAAACATTACTAAACAACCACAAACACTACTACAGTAATCATCTGCAGTGCTATATTTAAAAAATGGGTTTGTATTTTTTACATCATAAAAATATGCTTGTTAAATCACTAGGCATGAAATACTTATACCCGTTCCAGAATGCACTTAAACTTTTACGGTAACTGCACTAATTATATTGCCATACACTGACGGCTATCTGCTTTAAATCATAATATAAGTAAAGAGATTTGCACGAAAATTGTGCTGTGGCGTTTACTAAAGCTCATAGCACAAACGGTTGCTCATACGCAAAACTAAGACTGACAACGATAAGATCACTCGACTCTACGAATGTATAGGTGTAAAGGTCATTGGGTACTTTTTAACCCCAAATTCTTGCGAGCACTTTAAAAATAACGCGGGTGAAACTATACAGGGAACTGCTGGTACCTACTTTATGTAAATCTGTACCACTACATAATATTATCTATGGTATAAAACAAAGTCGCTATGTATGCTTAGATCTTTAAAACTACGCAACGAATTTTCATGCGGCTTTCACCAATAGATAGAGTGATTCATGAGGAAGGTTTATATCTATATTTTATCCTCAAATTCCCGCGGGAAATCCGAAATTACCGCGGGTGAAACCGCGGGGGACAGCTAATAGGTACTAAAGTTTGGCCATACCTAAGTTTTTAGGTTCAAAGTATACAATACTACCTAATAAAAATAGGCAGTAATATTTGAACCTACTCTGAGTCAAAACCTGTTTTTTTTAGCCGTTCAAATCTATTTTTTACTCACTATTTGACCTTTTTGAAAATATAAGTAGGAGCGATATGTTCCTGCCTACATTAATAAATTTTGCTTTTTTTTATTAACGTCACGGTAAGCCGAAACAAAAATGACCACTTTCCTGAAACGACCGCTTGGTTTTCCCAAAATTAAAATAAAGATGAATCTGTTAAAACAAAAATATACTTACAGTACTTGTAACATAGAAATATTAAAAAACAATATTTATTGAAAATTATCATAACGAATTTAAAAATCACTTCAGTCAGGGTGGCCCAGAGATTTACTAAAACATAATAAAACACCTCCGTTCAAAGATTTCACGTAGTGAGTAATGAACCATTTAAAATCGCTGTCGTTATGGGGGTCAGCAGAGGGTCTACTGTAACAGTAGGAAGGTCATAATCATTGATGCACCGTGACAATTTATTACTCAATTTATAAAATCCGAAAAATCCGTCTGAGAAACTTAATACACTATATTATAAGTGGAATGTAGTCGGTTATGTTGTGCATCTCAATAGTAAAATAATGCTCAGTGTTATTTTTTTCTTTTTCGGAAATTAAGTATAATAAAATGATATCTATAAACCCGTTTCTAGAAAAAGATGTAATTCAAAAACTTTATTCTCTTTTATATGCATCTTACAAATTTTATAATATTATGGGTTATACTTATTACCAATGCTCAAAAACTAACGTAAGATTATTTTCTGCAATCACAGATGGGCGCGTATGGCGTACTTAGCTACCTACATGTTTAAAGCATGTTATAGAGTAGGTATATACCTACCTACTACGTGTAGATATTGTATGAGCCTACCATTCAAAATCAACAGCTCCATTCTGTATAATAAACGCCTATTATATTGTCAAAATTTAATAACGCGAAAGTGTTGCATCGACAATTAAATGGATATAGTAATTTTATAAATCTGTACAATCATAAATCATTTGCATTTTTATTGATGATCAAAGAAAACCTGTTCAAGTATTTATTACCTACATAGAAAACTTACTAACGTCAAAAACAAAACTTAAAACAGACTTAAAATTTTCATCAGTTATTACCTAACCAAATGCACACAACAGTCTCGAAGGTTTTATGAAGATTAATGATTATTTACTATTTTTTATTTAATATACACACATTATATACTCACACAATATATTACATGCACAACTAGTATGTTATTAGAATTAGTGAAAGAACTATGAAAATAGGTCATGTACTTTTTAAGACGATTGCGCTTATTCAAAAATATTAAGAGTAACCTCTATTTTCGAAGTTCCAATGTTTCTTATATTAACGTTTAAATGATCATAAGTCAGATAGTTTACCTATAATTTGTTTTCTTTCTGTTTCAGAAGGTTTTCTTATACATATACAGAGTGTAAAGCTAAAGAGGGTCCTAAAAGGTTCAGTATATGATTCCCGTCTCAAATATAATATCTAAAAAGGTATTAAATTTTTGTTTTTCAATTAGACCAAATTTTTCATAAAAATTGTGGATGCGCTGACGGATCACACCCTAAAGATCAGTAAACGCCCCTTCCCTTTGTATTGCTTCTGGCTCGCTGACAAATTTAATCTTAAGGTCATTCATTTTATATTCATTTTATACGTGATTTATCAGTGTTTTTTTATATTTTTATTAGTTCAATGTAAACATAAACTATCGAGGGTTTCAATAAGTTTCAATAAGTTCGACCTTGCAACCTGTAGGTATAAACTTCAACATACCTGTTTTTAATCCATAACAATACATAATACCCCAGCCATTAAAAGTAGCTCCATATCTTGCCTCTAAGAGCTTATCTACACCGACAATAGCCTTAGGCTATTTGAATAGCAAATGACGTATCCATTTCGGCTGGCAAGTACGTATATTATGTTCCTCCAGCTATCTGATGTTTTACAAGTTTTACGGCGATAAAACAAACAGATATTTGCATATCTGGATCAATCTCGTGTTTGATTTTAAATCCTGCGAAAGCAGGAGAGTGAATAGTTTTGATAATAACTATTTTTCACTATTAAATTTTAACGTTTAAACATAAAGAATTATCCAGCAACTATCAGTCTCTCGCGGTTTTACAGGTTTTTTACCATTTTCATCATAGTCTACACCAAGCGATTTGGAATGTGCGTTGTTATATCTACCTACCTACATAGAAAGATGCGTGAATATGCAATGTTAGCTACAACCTTGTTCTAAGATAAACAATCATAGAGCAAAAGTAAGTAAAAAGAGAAGAGTTAAGAAATAAAAAATTATGTAAAATTCACCAAATCAATCGAGGTGCACTCGGAGCGACGCGACCGACGCTACCTTGATTGACAAGAAAACAAGCCGGATTATCGTACATATAAATTTTAGTTTCAAATATCAAGACTAGTTAGGGATGCTTTGGTGTTTAATCCCGAATTTCAGTTTGCTAAAACAACCAAGTTGCTTGGATAAGTAATTGCTTAATACCACGTTGTGTCCGAGAAGGTGCCTGGTTTCTCGGCTCGCAACGTTTACAAATGCATGTTATTACCTATCTTCAGACGTTTGAACAAATAACTGCAGACAATAGTGCGTTTTGGGGCCTTGTTGTTTGATATTAGAGCCCATTGAACTCAGATTTTGGAAGAAAATCATTATTCAAGGGTTAATTGGAGAAAAGCAGAGTTTTTAATAGTTCTTTAGATTTATAAGTACATAGACCTTGAGTTGGTTTCTAAATATACATATTATAAATAATTATGCTGAGGGTCTTAATATTCTTAGATAGTGAAGTTGCAAAGTTCCAACCTAGGCTTAAATTAATGGTACCTAAATGTAGGTAACCTATGTGACCTTAAGTTAAAAGTTTGTACTAAAATATGATCTACTTTTCCAGTTAGAGCTTGCAGCGGTAACTTTGCCTGCCACTTTTTTGACTTATAAAGTTGGATTTTATGCTACTTTTACTAAAAAATATAAAATAAAATATTTTTGTTGAGAAAAATATTGTAAGGTTGCACGTCGGCCACCCATCCAGCACCCCACGCGTCGTCCTCCGCCACTGTGACGGATTCCCGCCACGCCCCTCATTTGTTATACAAATTTTATAGGCACTACCCTCCGAGCGAAACCACGGTGAATCCTCTAGAGACTGCACTGTATACTAATATGATACAATAGTGGACAGGATGAACATGTTCAGTGAGTTAGTTTTTGAAAGTGAAAGGTTTCTAGCGAATCTAAACATTAGCAAACCAAACTTTTATAACAACACTTCCTACCAAAGTAGATAAAGTCATCATATTGGTAAGTCCTACCAGTATAACTAAGAGAGTGGCCATTAATAAAACTACAATAATAACTATCAACACCAGTGTGGTGATCCACGATGACTGCGGTAACGAAACAAACATACATGAGAAAAGGATTGCTACACAACATTTGATACCACTACCAACTCAGGCAACCACGATCGCAAATTTTTCCAAGCCTACGGTCGCAAGACTAACTTAAGTGTCCAACATATACGAATCTTCGACAACAGCGATAGTGGTGGCAGCTAGCTAGATGCAAATTCTCGCTGGAAAAAAAACGAAAGCATTCGATCATGTCTGCACGTTGGAGCTGAGGATACAGAAATAAAAACGGTGGAGAGGATGCGTCATGTTCAAGAATGGTAATCCAAACTAGACACTACATTAGAATCTGTTATTACGACAAGTTCCAACTAATGTATGCTGGTCTGAGCCGAAGTCGGGCGTCAGCAGTCGGAAGGAGTAAGAATAATAGATTTACCGCATGTGTGTTTTTGTGATTGTTTAATAAAGTTGCGAATAAATTCAATAAGTAAGAAAAATTACATGTATTTATACTTTTTTGGGAGCATATACAAAATATTGTGTACATAGAAAGAGTATGTAGGTATAGATCTTAAGTTAAACCTAATAATTCTTTGGTAGGTAAATAAATTTTCACTTTTTTCTATTAGGTAAAGCGAAAGGCACTAGTGTGTAATCTTAAATTTTCCGCATGCTAAACATTTACTCACTTTTTGAGCGACTGTTTTAAAAAAACGTATCAAACTTTTCCCGAATAGGATAAACACCACGTCTATACGAGGTGACCAAACGAGATAATCAGCAAGACACGCCTCCTTCATTACGAGTGTTTCCAAAAGCGTGATTTAGCAAATAAACATGGCGTGCGATTATCTAACTGGTTTCTCGTCCAACCCCGCGATGTACACTCCTTTGATTAGGCGAAAATCTACCAACACTTCGCCGCCGGCGTTGTGGTACAACAGCCAGCTGGTATTGTTTCTGCAGAAAATACCTACAACCGTAATTAAACTATAAAACTAGACAGCTAGAACCATAGAGCAAAAAAAATTAACTAGAGATGACATGTAGGCGGGGCAGGCGCGCCAAGGTTGCAAGGGAAGTTAGAACAAATGCTCTAACTTGCCCAAAACTTCTTTTGCTAGTATATTTACCACAATATTCCCAAAACTGTGAATTTTGAAAACAGTGACTCAGTAAAAACGTAACTAAAAAGTGTTTAATTTATTTACGTTAGTAAATGTTTTAGTTCGTGATGAATAGTTTTGTGTGCGAAAATCACCCGGCGACACTAGTTTTCATCTGATTTCATACTAAACTAAGTTGATGTCCCTTCTATCAGTCATTTTCTGTTCTGTGGCTAGAACTCACAATTTGAAGAGCTACTTCAAAGCGATATGGATTAACATGTAGCTACCTACCTACATACTAAGCCTAATGGATGGACTTGGTAGATTGTGAATTATAATATAACATGTTACACATTAAAAAACATAAAATTAGGATCTAAATCACATGGCGTCGCAATATTCAACACAGCTGCTCGTACATTTACAGGTGAAAAATACGTAGGTAATTAGGTATCTACAGTATTAGATCTTATAAAATCTGTCTGATCGAGACTGTCGCGAGCTGAAGGAGTTGAAGGAGTTCCAGTAAAGAATCGAAATACATCTTACCAATGCATTTTTATGAAAAAAAAAACTTCCGAAAATGTGTTGACTGTATGCAATTAGTTTCTTCTGCCTGCCCTGAAAGGGGTAAATATATCCTAAAAAAATAAAATTGACGTAACGTGGTAGGCGTGGCTGTGATTGGTGTTTTTGGTAAAAAAATTAAAAGTTGAATATTTTGGAAAATATGGATAACTAGCTGTGCCCCGTGGTTTCACCTGCATGAGTTTAGAAATTCCCGCAGGAACTATTTTTTTCTAAAATAAATAGTAGCCTAAGTGACTCCTTATAGTATCGATTCGGCTATCTGCCAGTGAAAGTCCCCTGAAAATCTGTCCAGCCGTTTCAGAGATTAGCTGGAACAAACAGACAGACAGACGGACAAAAAAATGTAAGTACCTACTGTATATACTTTGTATATACTTATAAAAAAATGTTTCTGTAATTCCTTTTGGTGTGAGTGTGTGTGTGTGATATGTGTGTGTGTGTATATTTACTTATATATATTTATGTATATTTATATAATACCTAAATATTTAAATACGTATTTTATGCTGTGTAATATGTATTTATATATCAATTATCTCTATATTTAGTCCTTTTTTATGTCTTAGTTTATAACTTTTTTAGTTTTAATACTATTATTTTTATTTATTTTTCGTTTTTTCCGTAGGTTGCACACCCCTTCCCTTTTATCTCTCTGTCAACCCAATGGTTAACTGTCAGAGAATGCCGCAAGGCATTAAGTTCGCCATTTGTACTATTTTGTGCAAGAAGAATAAATAAATACTTTGTTTGTACTGTGTGTGCAATAAAGTATATTTGATTTGATTTGATTTGATACTTTCATATGCATTTAGTAAAAAGCTGTTATTTCGGAATTACAAATAGACACGTTAATTTTATTAATATGTATAGATGTACCTATAGGTAGATTTTTTAATAAATCTTTCCCAATTACGCTTTTCTCGGGCCCTATTTTTGAAATATTGACCCAATTTCTTAATATGAATTTCATGCAAGCGCCCTATCAGCCTCCATCAGTTTGGTGTGTTACACAGTCACGTACCACTATAGGTGAGCTATGAACATAGTCATTATTCAAAGACTAGGTATGCCGATTGCTCACCAAGAAGCCTTTTTACAGTTTCAACGAATTCTGATATGAACATTAACATAAATTAATATTGTAATTAACTTTTTAATTCATGCAAAAAAATTAAGACCTTTTTATTAAATTTACGATATAATTTATAACAAAAAATTGGACCTGTTGCGAACGTTATCAAGAAATGATGATGATTATGACAACCGGAAACATTTATTTGTTTTTTTATAATTTGTTTATTGCATAGGTATACCTAAATGTCTAAAACTAATGATTAAAATATAGGTATACTGATCTATAAAACCCTCTAAAAAATGTCTAACCGGCACATTCTCAAATCGTAAATGCCACTACGAGTTTTTTTTTGTATAAATTTAAATACATTTTGCAACGGCGAATACCTAAATACGTACAATTAGGACTTATTTAATTTTTTTCTCGTCAAATTATCTCATATAAATTTATGAATTATATACACAGATTAAATACTTGATAAAATAAACAGTACATCCACTACTGAATTCTGTAATAAACAAATTGAACAGACATTGTTATAATCTGAAGATAGCCGTGAAATAATTTTATTACAAGTACAGTCAGCTTTATTATATAGAGTTGCAAATTGCTTTGTTGTATCAGGTAATCTTTTAACTTTAAAAATCTGAATAAGCTACTAATATTTAAGATAAATATTTAGTGAGTATTTCATTTTTCGTAAGAGTCTAGGTTATCTCGGATGTTCTATGAATGAATGATGTAATGGGGGATAAGTAGTTAATGTCACTCCCAAGCTCTCTCTCTTTTTCCTTGGAAAAAACTCTGAGTGATCTCTTAAGCAATAAGCAAAGAAAAGATAAACAAACGCTCTTTACTATAGATTCCTTTTATAACTTTGTTTTCCGTCTCATCGTTTTGTTTTTCTTTGTTCAACCGTTTTTTTTTTCAATTACCTATGTATTAAAACGATACAATAATTGGACGCAGATAAGCAATAACATGTTAACCCACAAAATTAAGTTACCTATTCAGAACGATTTATTGAGAGTTAGGGAACGTTTTTTTTATTATGTATTTACCTTATTACATTGTTTAAGTATGTAACTAAATATTGAAAATAAAAAATGTTGATAGAAAATGGCGCTATAGTTTTAAAACACGATTTACTCAAAATTTCTCCAGTGTGGGTTAACACACTATTGCTTATCTATGTCCAATTATGTTCAGGTAAACTTCGCGCTAACTATACAACGCTTTATTACCCCAGGACAATAAACAATTGTGCGGAGGCAATCAGGATTGAGTTGGTGGAAATGGATTCTGTGGTGAAGCCGCGGGGTGTGAGGGTGCGGAGTGCCGCCGCTTGATTAAATAAACTTCAGCTCAATGTCCCGCCGCTGGCCCACAATGTCAGTCTTCGGCATATCGCACAGTTGCTGTACGTTGTGTCATTTTTTTTCGTTGCATTTATATTCTGAATCCAAGTTGTTTAAATTTTATCCTCCTCCGCGGTTTTGCCCGCGGTAATTTCGAAGTTCCTGCGGGAATTCCAGGATAAACTAAAAACTACGTACGTATAAACTTTTGGTTTGAAACACTCTATCTATCTATGAAAATCGCATTAAAATCCGTTGCGTAGTTTTAAAGATCTTAGCATACAGCTGGCGGGAAGCGACTTTGTTATATTCTAAGTATATATCTAAAGATGTCTATCTAGTGCTGCGTATAAAATTCCTCGCAGTTTCACCCGCGTTAATTTCGGAGTTCATGCGGGTATTCCGGAATGGAAAGTAAATAAAGAATGAAAATATATTTATTTCAGCACAACACACAAGAAAAAGAAACAAACATAAACAGTGCCTAATCTAAACTTGAAGACAATATCTCTCAAAGTACTCTATATCCTTTTGTTTACTCCTGACAACGTATATGAGTTGAGTAGGTAAGTCGTGAAAAGATAACAAACAAATAGAAAGAGTTACTTTCACATTTATAATATTTGTAGGATTTCATATAAAATTGATGGGGTATAGTTTTCAATGTTGCATGATTCCTGAATTGATGCAAATTGATAAACAATGCAATAGTTGAATTAAATATCTCGTGAGATATACCTATATAACCTATATTATTAATGTTACTTAACATAATAACTAATAACAATATCTAAATCTAATCTATTTTTCCTCCCATTCCCGAAATATTTCATCGAAAATCAAGACAAAGTTTGTTCAACAGATTGATACAACTTAACTTTTAAATATTTCTTTACGCAAAGGAACATGTAGTTAATTAAGTTTGAAAATAAAAAAATGTAAGTATTATAATTATGTAAACGAGTAAACAGCCATTATACCCAAGAGTTAAATAAAACACGAAGTCGTTTAAAAAGAAGTAGCTTTTTCTGGAATAGGAGTCAACTATAAAATGAATTAGGGACGTCCGAGATACCTTGCGGGTTTTTGCGCGACAACTGCAGAAAATTTACCCATTAATATTCATTAGATGTAGGCAAGTTGTTTACATTTTTACCATATAGGAGAAATGGTGCATGTGGAATCTTCAAGGCTCATGAGGAATTCGTAGCAATTTGCAAAGTAGTAAGATGCCATTTGTCTATTACAAGGGACATTTGTCACCGATGCCCATAGCATTACGTGCGCATGATTCAACAAAACGACATTTAAGATTTATGAAGAAACATTTTAATAAAAAGCCGTATAGATTTACGATTCAATTTAACTTTAACTAACTAAACAGAAGCTATAAAGTAGGATTTGATAAATAATTTAAAATAATCTACACCATGATAATATCGAGTGTCTAAGTAAATTAAATTTCTATTACTGATCATATAGTAAGTTTTTTATCATTTTTATCATTTAGATTATTAAGGAATGTAATAATTATGTGAGTTACTGGCGTTGAATTTATAATTAAGACATTTATTATGAAATCCATTTGAAATTATGACGTGAATGTTTCGTTGCGGCGGAAGTAACAACTTTATCCAACGTAACGCGTATCATTAGTTACGACGTTACCTTTGTTAAAATGCCAAGTTTCTAAATTAACTTAGTTTTAGAACTAAAAATCTATTAACTACCCGTAACATGTCGTAAAAATGACCGTTTCATGTTACTTTTTGTCTAATATATTCTTATTATTCGTAAAGAAAAGTAGGTATAGAGTGTAGACTAAGCTTCAATTTATTCCAATTTATACACTAAATCTATCATCTTTCTCGTAGAGGAATATCTCAGAGAAATTCATGCAGATAAATCCACGGGGATTTCCAAAAACCCTTTTTTGGGAAATAAATTGAAATAGCTGTTCTCTGTTCTGCGTGAATTTTAGGATTTCAGGGACAAACTTCGGGATGAAAATAATTTTTTATATGATACTCCCTATAAACTACCATCCTGTCTAATTTTTGGTTCATAGGTCAATTAGTAATTAGTAATTCTTTATTTTATAATAATATGAAAATATTATCCAGATTTACCTGTGGATTTTCCTCCAGAACTTTACCTGTGGATTTTCCAAAAAAAAAAAAAACTTTCACACAAACCTTCTACTGGTCAGTAGAAGGATTAAAAACACAATAAAAAAGTCAGTTAAATAAGTCAAGCAGTTCACTGCAAGTGATGCTTCCTCATACAATGGCAGTTGGTTGTTATTTATATAGATTTAATGTAAATTGATACACCAATTAAATAATATTTTTTGGATGACAAAATAAATTTTCCACAGCATAATCGTTTTTATAATAACACGTTTTTATTGTAACATTATTTCTAGAGTTTGATCGAAATTAATGCCATATTTTTATTAAACAGCAGGTAGGTACCTAGTTTTGTAAAAAAATATATACTTATAATAAAATACGGAGACATAGCTGTTGTTATTTAGTGAAATTTTGACTTTTAATAAGTTAGATAGCTATAATGTAATAATGTAGTTATAATAACACACATCGAGCGTGTCATCGTTATAGCATTTCGACACGCATATCGACAACGCAACGAGCAGCAACCGCTCGTACTCTACGATTTGCATAAATCATCAGCAATAAAACAATAACATCCGTACGTTTTAAAGGGAACTTACATAAGTCAATTTGAAGTCCGAGACGAGTACCTAATAAATTCAAAGGATTGACTCGCGTGTAGTGAGAAATCGTGCGTTTACAGAAGCCGCCATGTTACAAGGGCATAAATCTAAGTGGAGTGTCGTGGGACGACCGCTCTCCTCGTGAATGGCCACTCGATATGAGGGATGGTGAAGCATTAAACCAAAGCCTCCGCACTTTATGCCGCACGTCAACCGCGGCCTTTATAGGGACGTTTTGACAATCAACGATATGTGAATTGAAATGTGGAAGCCTTTGATATGAATGACTCGGTTATTGTTTAAACAAACAAATTTTTATATATGTTTCATCGGGTTTGTAATTAAAAATAAAAAACATTTTGAAGTTTGAGATTCAACAAAATTTAAAACGTATACCAAGATAATACAGTTATTAATTATTATTAATACAGTTTATTAAAAGGCTTGTATCCATGGTATGAATATTCTATTAAGTCCGTCTTGTAGATTGATAAAAAATTATAGACCCGTATTTTTTGCTCTTCGAATTATTGAAAAAATACTAAGAAACGTATTACAATTCAGGAGGGCCCCCTCTTGACGTCATAACGTGCTATAAACTGTAGCACGGCGTGACGTCTCGCGACATTTCAGCTTATTGTATCTCCGTTATTTTTTGATTATGTAAAAAAAAGAAAAAATGCCCGATATTTTTTATTATTCTACATGACGGACTAAAAATTAAAATTTAGTTGACAAGTCCATTCTGTAATAGGTAATATAAAATCTGTAAGTCTATAATAATTTTAATTTTATTTTTACTCGTTATTTAACGATTTTATGAATATCTACGAGTATTATATTAAACATTCTTTCAAGTCTTATAAATAATTATATCATTCTGATGCCATTCCTGTAGAAGTTTGACGTCAATTTGGCGGCATAAAGCTCGATTTCGAAGCTCTACGGAAAAAACAATGGTATTATGCAGCCTTAATGGCCTCCGAACATGGGCATTAATCTCGTCATACAATATTGATGTTTCCACAATTTATAGCCGATGCTAAAACCAAAATTTTAAAGTCAAAATGGCTTATTAATGTGTGAAGAGACGCACTTCCTCTGAATAAATGTCGATATTGGTATAATTTTATGAAACTCTCTCAACTCGTTAGCAAAATATTTTGTTTTCATCCACGGAATACAATTGAATGCGATCGTCAAAAACATATAAGTCATAATTTTGCTCTAAAAATAATTCTGTATCTTAAGTAGGCATATTCGTGCATTCATTTCGCTTCATAAAAAGTCTATACCAACACATCGTTAGAACTTTTAGAAAATACTTTAAAATAAGGACTCGATATGAAAAGGGCGAGTCCCCATTGAACAAGTCTCCAAGTTGACTTTAATCTGCTTAGAATCAGAAGACATTCGCTTCCAAGGCACGTTCGATGATTGAATAAGATTTAATCTGTTTCCCTTACGAACAGAATTTCTTAGTCCCTCTGAATGAATTCTTAAATCGTTGAATAATAATTCTCATGCACATTACAATTTTTATCGGGATTCTTTGCATTGGACACATTCCTCCTTGAAAATTGTGAATTCTTATATAATTAGGTACGATAGTGTTAAATCGACGGTGTTCTAAGGGACATGTCAAAAATGGCAATTTTTTTTATTGCTTGTATCTAGATCTAAGATTTAAATAAAATGGTAGTTTTTTTGTGTTTAATATTCACGGGTAGCGATCTTGGAATGCCTAAGTTACCTTTTTAAAAGTAATAACATAATTCCATGTGCCCCTTATTAAAATATATACTTAAATTCAGTTTTATTAGTGAAGTAGTATAGTAATTATATTATCTGTGGTATTTTATATTTGACGTTATTGTACTTTTATCTCAATTTTGTAATTGTATATAGTTACCTGCTCTTGTAGGATTGATTCGTTTGTCCTGGCTGTCCATGGTATCCTCAGCATTCGTCTCCAGCACCACAATTCAAAAGCGTTTATTTTTCTCATGTCGCGACTTTTGAATTGATCCTACAAGAGCTCCACATCAAAAAACGACTCACCTCTCTATGCCTGGAGCGTCAACTAAACTTCTTTGGACATACAATGCGACCACATATGCATGAGCTGGAGAAGCTGTTGATCGTGGGAAAGATGCAAGGGAAGCGCTCCAGGGGCTGAATTCCAACACGATGGTGCAAGAGCATTGTAGAGGCAACAGGAGAAACTCTACAACGATCGATTGAACTGGCACAGGACAGAAGCATATGGAGACGCGTTACATATGGTCACAATCCTCATTTGTGAGGGAGCGACAAAGAAAGAAATAATAGTTACCTGCAACTAAAAATAATTAAATAACGTTATTTAACAATAATTACTTATGATTAAGAGGGATAAATTTAAAATTACTATCCATTCACACTTATAACCTCTAAATACTACCATTTTGATTTAAAAATAATAATTTCTGTACTTTGTATTGTTATGCAAAAACTAAATATTTTTCTCACTTGTGGTTCAAATAAGTGGTCCCTCTTAGCATTACTTCTTATTCAAAGTCAAGTTACGTGACACTGGCAGACAAGCTTCGGACAAGCGGACGCGAAGTGTGGCACAGATCTATACACTATACAGGTCCAGTGTGACTGCCATGGATTAATGTAGCTCTGCTACGTCCTTGTCACCTAGCAAGATCTATTTTAAACATTTATTCTTGAACATTTTTAAAACTTATTTAATCTAAACTGTTCGTGTTTGTGAGGTTGTGACGTTGTAGAGGATAATCTCTGGATTTACTGAACCGATTTTGAAAATTCTTTCACTTATAGGAAGCTACAGTAGTCCTGAGTGTCATAGGGTACTTTTTATTTCGGAATTCTCACGGGAACTCCGAATTTCCCGCGGGTAAAACCACGGGGGAACAGCTATTTCTGGATCTACTGAACTGATTTTGAAAATTATTTCACTTATAGGAAGCTACAGTGATCCTAAGTGACATAGGGTTTTTATCCCGGAATTCTCGCGGGAACTTCAGAGTTTGTAAGTTCGTGTTTGTGAGATTGTAGGGGGTAATTTCTGAATCTACTGAACTAATTTTAAAAATTCTTTCACTTATAAAAAGCTATAGTAACTATGAGTGACATAGGGAGTTTCTATTTCGGAATTCCCGGGGGAACTCCGAATTTCCCGCGGGTAAAACCACAGGGGAACAGCTGCTATCTCTGGATCTACAGAATCGATTTTTAAAATTCTTTTACTTACCAGAAGCTACAGTGATTCTGAGCGACATAGGGTTTTTTATCCTGGAATTCCCTCGGGAACTCCGAAGCTTATGAGTTTGTGAGGTTGTAGAGGGTAATCTCTGGATCTACTATCCGATTTTGAACATTATTTCACTTATAGAAAGCTACAGTAATCCTGAGTGACGTAAGGTACTTTATATCCCGGAATTCCCGCGGGAACTCCGGAGTTTGTGAGGTTATCTATGGATCTACTTATTATAGATAGGAAGCTTAAGTGATCCTTAGTGACATAGGATACTTTTTATGCCGGAATTCCTGCGGAAACTCCGAAATTACCACGGGTGAAACCGCGGGAGTCAGCTAGTTTTATTATAAAAACAAACCCGGTTGATATCAAACTACTACCTACATATTCACTTAGTAAATTAAATCCTAGTATACTAGCTGTTCCTCGCGGTTTCACCTGCGTTAGTTTTACAGTTCCCGCGGGAATTTCAGAGTAAAAAGTACCCTATGTCCTTTCCTATACACTTGACAACGTGTATGAAAATTTTTATTAGATTTCACCGGTGTTAATATCAGAGTTCCCGCGAGGATTATGGGGTAAAAAGTACTATTCTGAACCTATGTTAACCTATGTATGAGTATGTCCTATTCTGAACCCCTGACAACATGTAGGAATGCAAAATTTCATAACGATCGATTGAGCTGCTAAGGCGTGAAAGCGTAACAGACAGACAGACAGACTTACTTTCGCATTTATAATATTAATAATGCGAACTTATTACGAAGGTAACTCTGCGATAATTTTTGACAATAACTTTTGTTTAAGACCTGTTTATTCAGATTTCTTCAACACCTTCGGTTTTTTAGGTGTAACATTGGTTCGAATTGTTTTTATTGTGTAATGTTAATCATACGTTTCCTCAGTAATAAAAGTATTTAGATGGCAACACGTGAGGACAGCCGCTGCGGGCCAACGTCCGACGACGCAAATTATGGCAATACTGACACCTACGAGGCGCTAACTGGCGGTGCACCCTGCAATTTGCGGGTAAAGTGCGCTGGCGGCGGCCGTACACCGCTGAGCAGTGATTTACTTCAGGTTTTGCACAAATGAAGTGTTATTACAACCTTATTATACGTTTACCCTGTAATAATAGTCAGCGCCACGACAGTAATTAGGAAGTACAATTACAAAATATTGAACACCAAATTGTGGTTGAAGACCTAGTAAATTATGTAATACGATACGTACCTGTTTATCTAGAGCTGCCGGAGTGATCGCTCCAGGCGAAACAACGCTGTAGAATGAAATTGTGTAATACCGGTTCATACGGGCATAGTGCATCCGCGCGCACCGGACGCCTACCGATCGCGGCGCGGCGTCGTAGGCGCATCCTCGAGACAATAGCCGGCCGGGGCAAACAAAGGCAGAATGGGAAGCAAGCGATCGATTCTGAAATCAGCCGATGCGATCGCAACGCGGTGCAATCTTGCAAATATTTATTATATGTCAAAACAATATGCCGAAATGGTACGCTTATTGCGGATTTTACAAATGTGTCTGGTTTGCTTGAAGCGCTCGTTAGCGTGAGGTACGATGTATTGTGGGGTTACAATGGGAGGCGGAGCGCAGCGCGCGGCGGTCCGCCCGCGGCGGCAGTCGCGGTGCGGGAAAGCGTACACCCCAACATTTTACATTTAAATCAATGACATTCTTTTTATGATACACGATGAGAAAAATAAATAGACAATCAGCAACAATCTCATTTCCAATGAGTTGTTGATAACGTAGCAAAAATTAGTTCTTTTATGTAGGTACAATCCTTATTTAATCCTTACTAATATTATAAACGGGCAAAATTTATAAATGTAGATATAGCTGTTTGTTAAACTCTTTCACGCAAAAACTACCGAATGGATTTTAATGAAACATTTACAATAATTATAAGTGCATCAGAATAACACATAGACTATATTGTTATCCGTAATTCCCACGGGAACTCCAAAATTACCGCGGCTGAAACCGCGGGGACCGGTTAGTATTTTAAACGCGAAAGTTTAGGTATATGACGTGTGAATGCATGGATATTTTTTATCTACTCTTTCACGCAATAATTATTGAATGGATTTCAATGAAACTTTACAATAATATAGCTTAGGTAGGTACAGCAGAATAACACAAAAGTACTTTTTGTCTCGGAATTCCGAAACTCAGAAACTCTGAGATTAACGCGGGTGAAATTGAATTATTTATTGCATACTACACGTTGTCAGAGGAAGGTAGGTACAGGAAAGGACAAAGGTTACTTTTTATCCCAGAATTCCTGCGAGATCTCCGAAATTAACGCGGGTGAAAGCACGGGGAAGAGCTATATAGTTTATGTCAAAAGTGATTTTTTAATGTTGTTTGTAAAAGTTTTTTGTGTCTGTGTTCTTTAAAAGCTCTAAACGTGTAAGTAGCTCTAAAAACATATGTACATCCTTTAGAACGTTAAAAATAGTATACATTAGTAACTTTTTATTTGTGCCTAACATTAAAAGCAATGAACTTCGCTTCGTCTCAAATCCCAAATACCTCTACATTAAGGTTACATTGTACGATAATATTTTTTATCTAATGGGTACCGGTTTAATCTTCGCGAGCTACCCTTGAAGAGCTTACGTGTATACAAATAAAGACATAATCGTAATATTAATAAAATATCGAAAGAGTCCCGTTGTTTCCAACAATAAACGAGTGTCGGGAGGTCGGGTGAGGCGCGTGGCGGTCGCAAGCGAACGGGCGCTACCACAGTTTTACGACAAAATAATTTTCTTTAATTATAATGGAGCGTCGTCGGGTAAAAAGGCGGCGCACGCGACATCTGTATTAAAATTTAATGGTATAAGTTGCGCGTTGCACCTGCGCAAATCGAAGATCGGGTTTACAAAACCGCGGCGCACGAGTTGATCACGCTTGGCATTTGATGGCCGGCCATTTTCACTGTTTATCTAATTAAAAATATAACCACTTCGGTACATGCCAATGTGCATTCCCATTTTGAACGATTTCGTATGTCAATCCTCGAGCCTTTTTTCGTATGAAAAAAATCGAGCTAGTTAATTTGTGAAACAAGTTTCAAAATACTTGGGTTATTTTTATTATTTAGGTTTCCATATTTTTTTGCATAACAGATTTCAACACAATTATACTATATGTATTAATCTTTTTAATTTATGATTATTTCACTGTGTAATATCTACCGTTTAAAACCTGCAAATTTATTCAATAAATAATTAAAAATACCTACTTATTAAGTGAAACAGTAAAAATTCTTGACACCAACATCGATCGAAGCTAATTCAAAACCAGCTTAAAAATCCAGGTAAGTACTACGTATACTTTTATCTAAACTTTTCAAGTTTAATAACCTCTTTAGTGTTAACATTGATATTTATTATTTCTTTTATAATATTTTGAACATTTATAAAACACTAGCTGTGCCCGGCAGTTACACCCGCGTGAGTTGTGAGTGAGTGCGGAATTCCCAAACAAACTCCTTATAGTAGCCTAATTTACTACTTATAACATCAGCTAATTAATAGTGAAAATCCCGGAAAACTCGGTCCAACCGTTTCGGTGATTAGTTAATTTACTTAATACCCCGCGTTAATTTCGGAGTTCCCGCAAGAATTCCGAGATACAAAGTACCCAATGTCCTTTTCTGTACTGCTGACAACATGTACGCAAAATTTCATGATGATCGGTTGAGTCGTTAATGCATGAAAGCGTAGCAGACAGACAGACAGGCATAGCTACTTTGGCATTTATAATATTAATAGGAATTAGGCTAGTTACATGCTTAGCAACTATACAATATGAAGACCAGCTGTAAAGTTTTATGGTTTTATGGTATAAGGTACCTACATGACAAAATTATAATTAAAAATTATTATTTATTGAATTTTTAGACACATTAAGATAGGTCTCTTCACCTAGCTGTTAGGTACTTGTTTTGTTATGTAGGTATCTACGCGGATTTTTCTCTCAAATTTTTTCTGACTCTACTACCTACTGGTTATTGCAGTTTATTTATCTTTGTAATTGCCACCATGGCATTACCATTATCTTTATTGACAGACTAGTCCAGTAAATTTCCGTGTTCTAAATTAATACGAGTATTTTAATAACAGAATAACGGAAATAACTTTTCACTGGGTAGACATAAGCATCATACAAATTCACACTTATGTGTATCACACACACTAGTTGGGTTCACTGCAATTTCGTCTTCGCTGTAAAACGTGACGCAGGGTCTTAGATAGGTTAATTGTGGTCACCACGACTGCTTCAAAGTTCATTCTAGTTACCGTCACTTTGTATAAATTACATAAAAATAAGCACATCAAGACAAGGATGGGTATATAGTGATTTGTTCGGGGCAGAGTGTGACGGATGAGGTGGCAAGGGCAGGTGTCACGGGACATCTGCTGGCCCAGTCCGAGCGGGCACGTGGCTCAACCCTCTAACCGTCTACGTTCAACTACAGGAAAAAGTTTACCATAACAACCTCACCGCTGTCCTACCGAGAAACAATAAATACTTACGTTTTACAAGAAAAATATATAATTGCAATTATACTCGTAGATTTTAAACTATTAGGTATATTATACTAGCTGTCTCGCGCGGTTTCACCTGCGATAATTTCGGAGTTCCCGCGGAATTATTCCAAAAAAACTTTGCAACCCATTTCACCCGCTCGGGAAATGAATTTTCAAAAAACCTTTCTTAGTGCACACCTACGTCACTAAGTAATATTTGAGCAAAATTTCATGGTTCTAGACCCAGCGGTTACAACTGTGCGTTGATCGATCAGTCAGTCAGTTTCTGCTTTTATATATATAATATAGATCTTATCACTCAACAAGAACTGAAGTTTTCATTGGCACATAGGCCGATCCATTAGAAAGTACCTACAAACAAAAAAATATGCGTGACATGACAGTAAAATATAGGTAGAACATTTATTAACTTAACAGTATATTATAAAAGAGGTGCTTGTTTATAGATAGTACCTAGATTCATTTATTAAAATTTATCTTAAAGTTTTTACATTATAAATTACTGTTATCATTTGTTTATTCTGTTATTTTAACTAAGCGGACCCGTTTCGCCCGCGGAAATTTCGGAGATCCCACAGGAATTCCGGGACACAAAGTACCATAGTATGTCCTTTTCTGTACCCCTGACAACGTGTATGTAAAAATTTATAGGATTTCACCGGCGTTAATTTCGGAGTTCCCGCGGGGATTCCAGGTTTTCTGTACCTCTGATATCGTGTGCACAAAATTTCATGATGATCGGTTGAGCCTTTAAGCCGTGAAAGTGTAACAGACAGACAGACAGACAGTTACTTTCGAAATTATAATATTAATATCTGGGTCACCGAGCTTCGCTCGTTGTGTATAGCGCCATCTGTTGTTAAGTAGAAAAACAAACACTCATTTTTCATTGCCTGAAAACACGGATAAAACGCCGTTTTCTAAAAATTAAACCTAGCTAGAACGATTAATCGCCCCCAAAACCCCCTGCATACTAAATTTCATGAAAAACGTTGGAACCGTTTTCGAAATTCAGATTATATATATTATATACAAGAATTGCTCATTTAAAGATAGTAGACATAATATATAGATATTATATAAGTAAGGATTACTATAGGAATTGTAATGTCATTGGTGAAAAACACTTCTGAATGCAGTATATCATAGTTAATATAAGGAGTTTTGAAAAGAAATTGTTAGGATAATAAAATGAGAGCAACATACTCGTAAATAGGTTCCCAAGGAGACAAAAAATTTGACCTATATAAACAAAGGATAAAGTATAGTATATGGACCGTCGAGTTGGGCAATCAGAATTTTTAGGCTGAAAGGCGTCAGTCTAAGCTACATTTCTGCAAAGTTTCAAATTGCGGAACCTTATAGTTTTTCTAAAAAAAAATATTAAAAAGTTAAGTTTTTAGACTAAATTGAGGTTATAAACTAGTAAATTGAGGTGATTGTGTTTACGTTTTTTTTTTATTACAATAGACGTCATTGCATGCGTTCCAAAATGGCACACCAAATGCGTGACAACTGGTGTGGCATCTTTAATACAGTTTCTTATATTACAACTTGTGCATGCACGCGGCACCATCTTGTACTGAGAAACAATATCTTACATTTTTTAAAAGGAACGGCTAGGTTAGGTTAGGTTAGAACATGTAAGATAACGCGCGAGCCGAGCGCAGCGTGCCGCGGCAGCGGCCGGCGAAGCGCCAGAAACACCTTGCGTAGCATTTGTAGTTTTTGATGAAAATCCTACATTTTTGGAAAAGAACGGCTAGGTTAGGTTAGGTTAGAACATGTAAGATAACGCGCGAGCCGAGCGCAGCGTGCCGCGGCAGCGGCCGGCGAAGCGCCAGAAACACTTTGCGTAGCGGTTTGTAGTTTAATTTGATGAAAATCCTACATTTTTGGAAAGGAACGGCTAGGTTAGGTTAGAACATTCAAAAATTCATAAAAAAAAAACTACGCGTTTCCGCAACTCCCCCTTTTAAGGGAGGCTTCCCCTCTACCCTCCCCCCTCCCCGTCTCCCTCTGACCCCAAAAATCAACGGTCCATATACTATACTTTAACCTAAACAAACAATATGTTGACAGGTGTCCACTACTGGAAAAAAAGTTTCCCTCTAAAATCTCTACGAAGACCGAATCTTTACTAGTCCTACTAACAGCTAGCAGTATTAATTACTGAAATATCATTATTTAGTAATATAGTATGTACCAATACAGGTAGTTCCAGATATCTTTACCAAATCGTCACGGAATACATACCAAATACACACTATATCCGCCTCCGGAATGTACTAATTAGTTTCAAGAACTAAGATTAAAAACAACTTAAGTAGTTGAATACCTGACTGGTGCAAGTTTTACAAAAAATGTAAGTCTACCCGATGTGGGTGCGGCGTAGACCAAAGGCGTAGACTAATTTTAGTAGCGTGGGAAACTTTGAATCGATGTTGCAATCATTTTAATATCTACATCGCGTGCTAAAATCGTAGTAGGTACGCTGGTATTGGTCGATTGTGTTCCGTGCATATAAAAATTCCAAATCCTGACAAGTCGTGATTTTGCGCTTTTCAGATGTCGGAAACTTTTGCTTCTTTTTTTTTTCATTGTAATTTAAAGTAAACAAGAAAGTATTCATCCCTTAGATTGATGTTAAAGTGTCTGTCTGTATGTCTGTAATATCGACTACCTATTAGATACCTAACCTAAGCTCAATAACTCTAACTAATAATTAGTTATACGCATGCATTTTAAAATACTTTTTTGTAATATTTTTCTATTGGTCTGTGCTAATCATTGAAAAAGCTGAAAGAAATTTAATGAAATTAATTTATTTCGTATATCGATACTTTGGGTTCTCGAGGGAATCTTAAAATGCACACGGGTAATTAGTAGTCACTGATATATATTTTTTTTTAATAATATTCATTGTTTTTGTAAGTAAATTAAAGTTTTTAACCTATTTTGAGAAATTTAAACAAATTTATATTATAAAAAAATATTTTAGCAAAAATGTTTACTATATACGCTTGTTTACTGGTCTATGTTTTTTGCTCAGCGGACTTTTTTATTTAGGACTGGTGCCTAAATTGTATTAATTGTCAATTATGTGACCAGCCAGCGCCAGCAAACATTTTTTTAATGGCTAAAATGAGGCCATCATTAGGTAGATAGTCACAATTAAGATAAAATCCTTATAATTTAGTAATAAACTATTTTCTCGTATTTAATTACTATTTTGTCGCGAGCCCACACACATTTATTATCAAGAATTTTGGAAGACGGTCCTCCGCGTGTTTAATCGATCGATTACCAACGACCGCGAGACTTCGGCAACGGTTCTTTGATTAACTTGCACCAGAACTAGTGCGGTGTCGGTATCGTTTTGTGAAGATTTATTTTGTGTTTGAGTTTTACATCGATATTAAATAGGTAGATAGTTCTAAATTAATATAAGTGGGTCCACTGTGTTTTGCCTATGGGGCATACAATATATTTCAATTATTATATTTATAATAAAAAAATAATAACATTACAAAAAAAAATTATAATACAAAATATAGGTACTATAGCAATATCCCCGACAGTAATAAATCCATTGTTTATAAGCATATACTGAAGATATCATAAGAAACAAAATTAATATTAAAAACTCTCAATAATCAAATAGGTAAATGTAATTTTAAATCTTAAAACATTAAAATGTCTTTTATATTACAAAATAATTATAAAAACCTCTCAATAGTCAAATAATACAACAATTATGTAATTAACGATATTTACACAAGTAGGCACCGCACCTACTTACCCACCTAATTCATAGAAAAATGTACTAAGCAGGTAATTCATAAATCTGCAAGTTGTACGTTTGCGTTGCAACTTGCAACTTGTTACGTAACGTTGCAACTTGTAAGTTTATATCATAAAAATAATATTATATAGAATGTCTTTGATAAAAATCGTAACAAATTAATGAGTTTCATTTAGTTTAAAGTTTATTTATTTTATGAAGGCTGGTTTTAAAAAAATGTCTTCTTTTACCAAATTAATTTGTCTTGTGCTTTTATTTGAAAATTTTGATTTTGTCTAATAACTAGTAATACCTTTTATGCGTTTTTTTTTTAAGAAAAAAAAAATACATTCAGCTATATCTCCTGTTACATCCTACGAAACGCCAAATTATTATATCGCTACTTTACTGAAATATGCAGACTTTAAACACCTGAAGATAATTAATCGCTTGAGGACAAACTCATTGAGTCTCATTATCGTGTCCCACTCTTATACCACTGCCAACCTTATATATCTACAGCGTAATTGATCGTGAAACATAAGAATCTGATGATAAGTTAACTCCCTTAAAAATAGCGGCGCGTGTGGAAAAG
Organism: Zygaena filipendulae; assembly: GCA_907165275.2. Classification (NCBI taxonomy): domain Eukaryota; kingdom Metazoa; phylum Arthropoda; class Insecta; order Lepidoptera; family Zygaenidae; genus Zygaena; species Zygaena filipendulae. The sequence continues at coordinate 9,710,881 of OU015653.1, read as the reverse complement.
CCTAAAAACTCAGACGCAGTTTTACTACTAAATTGGATTAATTTTTCTCGTATAGAATGCGTGCGGTAGCTAAAGTAAACAAACGACTCACCCTGTTTTTTTTTGGTTGGTCTCTTGGATGGTCCCGGAGTTTTATTTTCACATTAATTTCACGTGTCTTCTGATTTTGATTTGAAGCTTAGATGGATTTGGCATACGCCACTGATTGGCGGTGAAATTTTGGTTTCAATTTGGAGTTTTTAGATTGACTACAGCAAGTATCTAATATTATACAGACTAAGGTTAAAATATGATTAAATGAAAAATATTGATAAATCACAGAGAAAAACTTAGTTAAAAACTTGTTTTCACGCACGTGAATGACCTTTACATCCGATACGTATATGTCGGTGTGCGAGTAGCAATATAAAGAAAAGGACGTTGAATGACACCAAGAGTTCGTCTATCAGCGCGTCAGCTACTTGCGCGCTAAATTTTCTTGTGATTTTTTTTTAAATCAATTTGAGTCGTGCATCGAATATTGAACTATCAATCAATACGTCTCTCGTTTACTCTAATACCCCTCGCCCTCATTTTCCTAAATAAGCAGTGTTTGTAATATGGGTATTGGGTACCTATACCAAACAACGGTAATTATACATGCTGAATTTTCAGTTTTTTAAATAATTTTTTTCTTGTAGTAGGTACATAATTATTATCACCCAAAATCTAGACAGGCGGCAGCGTGTCGAGCCAAGATCAAGCAAAGTAACTGGCTAGCCAGCGCCGAGTGTAATATTACACGAACCACTTAGTGCCACTTTGACCCTTCTATAATTCAAAACCTCTTTAATGTAAACACATAAAATTACGTGTGTTTAATCCTTACGGACATGTAGAAGCCCAAATTTCATGAAGCTAGCTCAAATGGTTATAAAGATATGAAGGTCGAAAAGTCGTAAATTTTAGCACTGACTGACTGACTGACATATAGTACCTAAATCTAATCTACTTCCAGATAAGCTAGATGGATGAAATTTGGAATCCAGCTCAGTAATTGTGTGTAAACGTAGGAAAAAAAGTAAAAAAATATGTGGTGTCCCCATACAAAAAACTTGTAATACCCGCTAAATAACTGGCCAACGTCAGCGTTGGCGACGCGCGGCACCACATTATACTCAAAACAGAAGTAAATCTACATAAAAGCGCTCCCAACCAATATATACATGGGCACCGCTTACGTATACCAATTTGGTTATTTATTGTTTTATTACATTTATATTCATCCTGCTATTTCTCAACGATGAATCAAATGATTGTCATACTATAACCACAATCTCAATACCTGCCTAGTTTTCTTTACAAAAAGTAATGATATCCCACCGAAAACATAAATATAAAAAGGAGAGCTAAGTTCGATACAAAAATTATGCTTCGCTGTGGGCTTCGCCGCAAAAAGAATAGATATCTAAATGAGTGCCAAGTTCTATCCAAAATCTAAATATGTATTTATTAGTAAAGTAAGTAAAGTAGGTTAGATTTGAGTTGGCCAGTTTTTATTAGAATTAAAAAATATAATATATATTTAATAAGTTTATAAAATGACCGCAAATATACTGAAAACTGGCCAAGTCAAATCTAACCTACTTTAAGATCTGACATTTTAAAATAACAGCAATTGTTATAGGTATCCAATAAAGCAAAGAAATAGAGTTTAATACTTATTCATAATGTTATTTTATTCCTATAAATACATATTTCGATTTTGCATTGAACTTGGCACTCATTTAGATATCCATTCTTTTTGCGGCGAAGCCCACAGCCAAGCATAATTTTTGTATTGAACTTGGCTCTCCTTTTTTACATGTGTGTTTTTGGTGGGATCAGTATTTACACACAAATATTTATCGTACTCATGTTTATTCTGATGCGGGAACCAAACCTGCGACACTTGGCTACCAGTAGTTCATTAACATCCGCGTTCTAGAGTAAATACCAACAGTTAATTCAGCGTAAAAGTAAGAACATTCTGGCCTACGGATCTTGATTGCGATGTGCAATTAGTATTTATTTAAATAACAGTATTTCACGAGATACATTAACACACCACAATATGTACGAACCATTAAGATTGTTGGGATCGACTGAAATTCGATCCGGCCGCAAAGTTTTCTTACAACATCACTGTCCGACGCCAAAGATGTTATCTCTATAAAATTAAACGTGTACTAGCGACTTCTCGTCTTGTTTGCATCAAAACAATAATCTTAAATATACAGTTTAATATCTTTTAAGATTAAAAGAATACAAATATTAGTAATGACTTTTAAATGAGATGTTTTAAAGAGATATAAGTAGTTTTGTTACGAATTTTATAAATCACACTGTGTCACTGTGGAATGTGGAAAAATGGAAAAACATGTGGAAAACAGAACAAAAGAATATTCTTTTATAAGTATCAAATGTCTTAAAGAAAAAAAGCGAATCGTTTGTTTGTTTATTTATTTGTTGTATAAATCAATGGATATGTGCAATTAAGGATATCATGATATAAAATATTTTCTTTTTCACGAATCAAAAAAGGCACGAATCAAATTTGGACATCATTTTATTGTTCAAATTACTAAATGTGAAAATTACCATATCTTTAAAATTAGCTGAGGTTATCTACAGTTTTACGGAACCAATCTTATCTTAATCTTAATATATATACTTAAATCACGTGTCACGTTGTTTGTCCGCGATGGACTCCGAAACTACTGAATCGATCATGATGAAATTTCGTCACTATGTTGTAATTGACCCAACTAGTTTTTAACCCGGAATTCCCGCGGGAACTCCGAAACCACCGCGGATGAAATCGCGGGGGACAGCTAGTATAATATATAATGGTCATGTTGACAAATTTTTTTTTTAGTCCGTCTTGTAGATTATTAAAAAATATTGGACACGTATTTTTTTCTTTTTTTACGTAATCAAAAAATAACGGCGATATATTGAGTTGAAATTTCGCGTGACGTCACTATTCTGAGAGTTTGTATAGCGGTTAAGCGGTTAGTGACGTCACGACCTCCTCACCCTAAACTTTAATGCGCTTTATCTCTGTATATTTTAACTAATTTGAAAAAGCCAAAAATACGTGTCTATGGTTTTTTTTATTTTCTAACTGACGGACTAATTAGAATTTTGATTTTCAAAAGTAGTCCACATCCCCATTTAACCCATCTATATCTATATATAAAAAATTAATCCCTATTTCCCTTGGTCACGGCATCACGCGTGAACAGCTGGACCAATTTAGCTATTTCTTGTTTTGTTGTGTTTGTTATAAGGAGAACATGAATGAAAGAGGTTCGGAGTTCCTGCGGTAATTCCAAAATTCACGCGAATGAAACCGAGGGGCACAGCAAGTTACAATATATTTATGTAGTTCATTAGCAGCCAGAGAGTATAGTGTAACCTATATTATTAATATAGACAACATGACAATAAGGTAATGGTCTAACTCTAAGAGCTAACGAGAAAAACTTAATACAGCGACAACAATAATACAAGATTAACTGAGACAATTAATGCCTAAAATGTTAGATTTATTCTAAACTAGCTGTGCCCTGCGGTTTGCAATTCTTGCAGGAACTCCAACGTATAGCCGAATTTATTCCGCAGAAACTCTAAGCTTCTTTTATACAAACCTTATCCTGACAATAACGAACACAAAAAAAAGAATTATTCAAGTCGTTTGAAAGTTATGCGATCACATACATTTCGGCGATTATTTTTTATTTATTTTAATAAGCGAAAGCTCGATTGACGATTTACAAGAGTCAGTTCTATGCCTGAAACCTTGGGGGGTGGTTCCTATGCGGATTTTTTAGACAAAAATGTGATAAAGTACATAGCTGAAAATTGTTATTTATATTGTTTTAGTACATATAATGTAATTGTGAATGAATGAATTCTATCACCCACGCTTTTAAACATCGATCTGATTTCCGCCAATAAGTAATGCATAAATTGTCTTTGTATCTTGTTCAAATTACCTACCTAAATTTTTGTCACTATCTCTTGGTCTATAAGCTTTACTTATGTAAAAAAGGTAAAGTTAAATTAGGTAAGGACGTACCTATTGACTCTATAAAAAGTTGCCTGAAACACAAATCAACCAAAATGTGATAGGTAATAGATAAAGTAGAAAAACAAGACCTAGGTATATCCTCATTTCTAAAGTTTTAACTTGCCTACCTATTAGGTAGCAACTAACTATTAGGTAGTTGCACGTACGTAACTACTTCTATTAGTATCAAAAAACAATTTTATCTAAAAAAATGTTCCAAACTGCGGTAATTGTTTATCTTTACACATTTAAATCAAGTTTTTCAAGATGAAATCGTATATGGTACCTACTTAGAGCCTATTTCAAAGTAAAGAGCAAAACATCTTTAAAAAATATTGCTCGCAAAAATTAGAAGTGTATTTACTATTTATGTTTTGCGTATATTAATTTTTATTCAAAGGGCATATCTCATGGTGTTATTAGCTTTATTTTTTAAAGTCAACTTCAACTGTTTTAATAACTAAATTAATCTGTTTTAATCTTAATAAAATGCAGGTACACGAAATTGTAGGCAAATTACTAAAATTTCTGGTGTTTTTAATTGAAACTGGTGGCAAAATAGGTTATTTATGTTGGTGAATATTATTACAATCATTATAATGATTAACGATTGTCTAAAATCAGCTGTGGTACCTACTTATACTGTACTGACCATATCTACCAACATAGCTACTACTACCAAGTAAATGTATCTATAATTTACTATAAAAAGGCAGATGTGCGTCGATTTATAGATGCTTTGTTACACAAATAGTTACCTACTTGATGTTAAAACAAAGAGAGTAAAATAAATGACAGCAGTCCTGCAGGCACGCGACAGACGTCAATACGTCGGTAGTTACTTACTACGTATACCTTTGCTACGTAGGTACACTCGTACATAGCAATGGCAAGTTTCCTAAATGGGACACAATCTACGGGAATGCAAAAGCAAACTACAAAAACATAAGAGACCTAGCCACACATGAACAACCAAACAAAAAACATAATTATCTATACGCGTCGAATTTAGAACCTCCTCCTTTTCGGGAATTCGGTTAGAAAGTTAAATTCAACACTTATTTTAAATTTCAATCATACCTACTTGATTCATTCAATTATTGTAACAAGTCATATTAAAATCAAAATAAAAAATGTGGTGCAAAAAAAAATTAAAATTAACATAAAATAAAATAAAAAATCCAAAAGCATCTCAAATATTGTGGTTCACTACGATTTGATATTATTGAAACAAAACTATTATTTTTAGTAGGTATACCTAATAGTTCTAATTTGCACTGAACCTAAGTATTGTCATTTTTCCCAACCACATAAAGGCAGCATTGGATTTTTAAGAAGTACTCCGTGCGGATAAAAGTTTCATCATTGGTTTTGATTTAAAAATGATTTAAATTTTATTTATAACAACCGTCAGGAGCAAATAATTAACAAGACACAATAAAGGCGGGACTACCAATTTTTCTGATCACACATAACCTCTACTACTGGTGAGTGGTAAATCTTCAGTTTTATTAATCCAATTTGCAAAAATATTTACGACTATTATATTTACCTATATTTTATATGAATATTTCTTTAAGTTCACACTTTTATGGTAGCAACCTATACGTATACTTATACGTAGGTAGATACTTAACTATTTATTGCACACAATATATATAATATTATTATAATTAGATACTTAATAGTATTCTTATAGATCTATGTGTTGTGAACTAACAAACTAACGCATCGCGTTATGTTCATAGTGAATAAGGGCCCAGGTCTTCAAATAAAATTAAAAAGGAAAAAAAAAGAGCAGAATTATATAATGAAATGAAAGTTCATAGCGATTAAAAGAGTTGCTACGAGAATCTCGAAACTCTGGGGACCATCTGGGGTTATCAAGGAGTTTATAGATGATTCGACGCAAATTCGGGGAACAGCTATAGTTACGCGAATATTTGGCGATGTAAGTACGTACTTATCTTTCCTACACTTTTATAGGAAATCTATACTATAATAAAAGAGTAGAATCCGTGATTCTGCATTTTTAACCGATTTCCAAAAAGGAGGAGGTTCTATGTTCGATTGTATGTATGTTTTTTTTTTTGTTTTTTTTTTGTCACCGAATTCAAACCGATCAGTGGTAGCACAAACCAATAATAATATTAGGTACGTGTGTTTTTGTCTTTTGGATTAAATCGGTATTTTGTTAATTTTAGCTTTTTATTTTTAGCTTTTGAGTTTTGTATTTTTGGAAGTCGGTTTTAATTTTTTTGTTAAACATTTTTGTTTTTAAAAAGGTAGATTAAGCTTAGCCTGGAGCTACATAAAGACTTTATTTCATTTAAATCGGATGTCAGGAAAAAAAGTTGTTACTTATATGAAAACTTTTCACGCGGGTGAAACCGCGAGACACATCTAGTAAACAATATACGGTATTGGTTAAGTGTAGTTACTGAATTAAGAATATATTATTTTAAAAGGATAGGTTCTTACTAAAAATATTGCAAACAAAATTGTTGTCATTGCAGATTAAATACCATTCCACTAAGCTGGCGTTTGCTTTCAAAATAATCGCCGAGCTCAGTTTTTCTCCAGCTTAATTAACTGACCTCTAGTTAAATCGATACAAAATGCTAGCTATTTTCTTTGATTGCGAAACAGATGCTTAATTGAACGAGAAATTCGCCAGCTATAACAGGTGTCGCGTGCCTACAACTGTTTGGAAGCATCTAATTTTGCGTCTAAATATTTGTGAAATTGCTAACCATAAGCCTCCTTGAAACTTGACCAACCATAGTGTCGAATTGTTTACAAAATTAAAATTAATACCAGAATTATAATGTAGATACCAATTTTCCGACTCAAATTCTCATGCTGCTCGCATTGAATATTTCTCACAATAATATTTAGTGTAAAAAATATATAAAAAAACACTCGTTTTATTTACTAGTAGCAACTGAAGAGTTCCACTATCCACCTCTTGGTTCCAACACTAGATTCTAGTTACCAAGCCCAGATCATAAATCTCAAACACGAGGGGTTTACTAGTAGTCACTGAAGAGTTCCACGTCCTGATTTGATAAACAGACCTTCGTTACTAAGCCCAATTTATTGGACTCGTCAAAACAAATCATTTATGCCCAAACTCATAAACTCAAGTGGTTTGGGTTCCTAGCCATTGAAGAGTTCCACTATCCTCCTCCTCCGAAATTATAGTTTTGCCATTCGAACAAAGTTTCATGTTTTTAATTGATCAAATAAAGTAAAAATTAAAACAGAGCTAGTAAAATTACCTTCGTAATTGCTCTATAGTTTATACCTGCTTTATTTAAACTATAAGTATTAATCTTTATCTCGATGAATAAATAATTGCAAAATGATAAGGTAGTAGAACTAATTAAAAATAAATTATTTGAGTGAATTAATGACGCAACCAGCGAGAGCCGAGTGCAATGTAGGTAGGTATACGTGTTTGCATTACCTTGGATATTGCATGAAGTGCAATCCAATTTGACTATCAATCTAAAACCACTTCTATTTTCTTAAAATTACCGTTGAGCGCGTTCACCTCCTTATCTTCCGTCCATACAATCTTACGTCGACCACACGCTCTCATATACATAATGCGATTAAGTAATAGCTTGTCTATCTATGAATGGAGATTCTGTCTGTCATTCTTTTAACTGAAAACTCTCGGTAACTCAGTGCTAGTGAAATTAAATTAAAATTTTGCAAATATAGGTATAATAATAATATATATCTAATTAGTTTGCTTTTAAATGTGGCTAGTTTGAAACTAACCTGAATTTCGTTTGAGAAAGTTTGGGTATGAAATAAGCTAGGTTTATAATGTAGAATAAATTATAAAATACCAAGTAGCCTAGCGGTAGAATTACCGCCTGTTGATCGCACGCGGGTCTATGAGTTTTTTTAACTAGGAAATATGAATTAAACTATTACCATGGGTTTTACGGTAAAGGAAAACATCGGAGACGCACACTAAAAGCAATTTCAAATGTGTAGTATAGAATTTGACGCATGGTACCTACTAAAAACGTAAATCGCCTATGTACAATGTACATAATATGTATATAATATATTGTGTAATACAAAATAACCTACCTATACGGTCTTAAATACCCTTTCGCCCACACCCTCTCAGTTTTGGCTTAAGTCTGTGCCCTATAACAGGGAAAAATAAGGTTGTGATTATAAAAAAAAGGATTATGCTTAGAATAAACGAGAGAATCATAGGTATACGGAATCGCCCGCACTACTGACGCACACGTTGACACACTTGGTTACAACACTCATCAATAACATAATCACGAGGCTGTGCTATTGACGTCATCAACTTAATTATTCACTAGGACAGTGTAATAAAATTATCTAAACATTGTAACATAATACAGGTAAATTATCTGCTAGCACACACCAACTTTACCAAAACGAAACGTCATCAGAGTTATCTATATTATCTCAATCTATCTATACAATATATAAAATGCTTTGTCAATGACTTACTGATGCATCAACACACAGCCTAAACCGCTGATACCTGAAACTTGGAAAGTGTGTTCTTTGTATGACATAGGCATCCGATAAGAATGAATTTTTGAAAATTCAACCATTAAGGGGATGAAAAGGGGTTGCAAAGTTTGTATGGAACAATTCCGCGGGAACTTCGAAATTATCGCGAGTGAAACTGCGCGGGACAGCTAGTCTATAATATAATAAAAGCTTACAAATTGTATTTCAGGACATCCAATATAAATCTAGACGATATAAAAGAGGAGTTGGTATAAACACAAAAAAAAATGTTTTAAAATTTTATTTCTGTCTGTCTGTCTGTTGTTCATGATAATCTCCGAATCTATTGAAAGGATTGTCATGCGCTTTTTGCAGGTAGATTAAACTAACAAAATTTCTCTCTTATTTATTTATTCATGTATTTACTAGCTGAGCCCCGCGTTTTCACCCGCGGTAGTTTCGGAATTCGCGCAGGTACTATTTTTTTTTTGTTAAAACTCCATGTTTACTTTTATAATGAGAACACTGACGTTTTGATAATTTAAATTATACACATTCTATTGTTGACGTTCCTTTTGAAGCTCTAATATATTTTCTTTAAACCTTTTCCAATGGCTTTATTTCCTTAGAAATAATCACCAACAAGTTTTTTCATAATAAAAGTAGCCTTAGTTACTCCTTATAACAGCAGCTATCTGCCAGTGAAAGTCCCGTTAAAATCGGTCTAGCCGTTTCAGAGATTAGTCGGAACAAACAGACAGACATATGCATTTAGTGAAAAGCTGTTAATTTGGAATTACAAACAGACACTTCAATTTTATTTATTTGTATAGATTCAAAATAAGATAGGCTTACAGTGTTCACCAAATCGCCTCAATTGTTACCTATGTAGATACTACATGAATTGTTGAGAACAAAACTTAGCTATGTATTTCTGAGTTGCGCACCTTAGGGCTTTAGGGATAAATGCTACACTAGCAGCCTCTATCAATATATTATAGAGTTGCAGCTAAATCGGTGGCTCGGAGGGCGTAAGGGCGGCGCCACAGTCCCGGCGGCGGCGGTGGCGGCGGCGGCGGTGGCGGCGGCGGCAGCGGCGGCGGCGGCAGCGGCGAAAACAAATGGTAGGCAACATAAGAAGGTGGTCACAGCGCACGCCGCTGATAGCTGTGGCCTACTTTGTATGTTTTCTACCATTTGTTTTTGCCGCCGCTGCCGCCGCCGAGACTGTGGCCAAGGGGTAAAGGTCTCCTTGTAAGCCTGGAGCTACGTACATTATAGGCTTTGATTGTTTCGTCTGAATCGGACGTATGGTCGAAAGTTTAGACGTAGTGTCATTAAATCATAAAATCATAAATCATTTATTTGCAAAATAATGTTGATCCTACTAATATTATAAACGCGAAAGTATGTAAGCATATATGGATGGATGGATGGATGTTTGTTACTCTTTCACGCAAAAACTACTGGATGGATTTAAATGAAACTTTACAATAATATAGCTTATACATCAGATTAACAGATAGGGTACTTTTTATCCCGGAGTTCCCGCGGGAACTCTAAAGTTAATACAGGTGAAACCGCAGGACACAACTAGTATATTAATATATCAATGCGTAGTGTAGTACTTTTTGTTCTGGAATTTTCACGGGCACTCCGAAATTAACACGTCGTGTGAAACCGCGGGGAACATCAGCTACATGTACACAATGTATAAAATTTAGGAAAAAAAAAAATCACAAGGTGAATGTAACAAAAAGATGATTTTCCGCTGTATACCTACCTACCTACTTAAGTTTTGAATTTTAATTTTAAAAGAGTTGCAATTTATTTTCGTATTTTAAAACTGTACGGTTTGATAAAACGGTTTTAGACGACAAATAAATTCGAACGCGCCTACGTATAGGTACTATACGTATATTGTCTAACATGCTGATCTTAAAAAATGGGCCTCAGAGATACCTACACTCAAGGACAACTTCAAGGAAATTAGTAAAGTGTTTGTCATCTTCTATACATATATAAATAAAATCGAAGTGTCAGTTTGTAATTCCAGGGCCCTTATTCACTATGACCAAAAACATTCCTTGCCCATAATGCACGTCCCAAAAATGAATTTCCAAACGTTCTAGATGCCAAGATTTTAGAAATTATTATTCTGCATGCTATAAGAAACGTTTTAAATGTATTTTATTGCACTAAAACTTCTTTGATTACGAGGGAAATACAGTTTTTGCGGCGTCTTATCTTAGCGCGGCGTGTTATGGTCGTAGTGATTAAGGGCCCAAATTAACAGCTTGTCACTAAATGCATATGAAAGTATATACGGTAGTTACCTACACCATTTTTTTTGTTCGCCTGTCTGTTTGTTGCGGCTAATCTCTGAAACGGCTGGATCGATTTTAACGGGACTTTCACTGACAGATGAGGCTGATGTTCTAAGGAGTAACTGAGGCTACTTTTTTATTAGTAAAAAATAGATCCTGCTTGAATCCCGAAACTCATGCAGGTGAAACCGTGGAGCTCAGGTAGACAGGTATATAATATTTATGGAAGTTTAATATAACTACATGAAAATAATACCCAATATGAAAAGAAAAACTGCTGTTCTATTTGTTTGAGGAGTTTTCCTAATTCCGTGTTCCATCGCAGTATTCCGTGGTCGCAGTGACTTCATAAATACACTTCCCAAAAGCTTCTTCCCTCTCTAGCACTAGAAAGTTGTGAAGAGCTGGCATTTTCCCGAGTGCTGCGATGCTCTCACACTGTAATCCAACGATTGTAATCTTTAATATTATAATATTGATATATTGTGTCAAAAAGACGAAACAGTTATGGCCAGTTTTGAATAGAGATATTGTCACTGGCTATAGGTACATACTACATAGGAATAACATCAAGCCCGATATCATGACACAAATAACAATTTTGTAAATGTATATAGTAATAATATACCATTTATGTGGTTAATAATCCACTTTATAGGTACAGTTACGTTAAGTTTCGGATGAATTGTTACGAACTGGTAATACGACTCAGACTCTACGGACACACCTTTATTGCTGATGCTTTATACGGTATGTAAGTTATGAAAGTACTAGTTGTGCCCCGCGGTTTCACCCGCGTTAATTTCAGAGTTCCCGCGGGAATTCCGGGATAAAAAGTACCCTATGTGTTAATCTGATGTAAAAGCTACATTATTGTAAAGTTTCATTTAAATCCATCCAGTAGTTTTTGCGTGGAAGAGTAACAAACATCCATCCATCCATCCATCCATCCATCCATACATTGTTACAAACTTTTGCGTGTATAATATTAGTAGAATTTAGGTACCTACCTACTGTTTACAACTAGTAACACCTATTTCAAGAAGAACGATTAATCTATGCCTTCATAATGTCTACATTAGATAATATTATGTTCCGAATTGCATAATATTCATCACTAAAATTGCTGTTGTAACATAAAGAGTGCTTGACGCACAACTTATGCACTTCCAGTGTTCGAGTGGAGTCGTGGTTCATAGTTAACCTATATTTAATTAGTATTTGAATATTTAAAAAAGAAAATATTCAAATACTTATATAAGAATTAACGTCACATTAACGTGACGTGATATTTATAATTCATATACAATTATATATGCATAAAAAGACATAAAAAAGTGTAAACATATTCAAGAAAACCTCGATTGACGTAAGTAGGTATATGGCGGCAATTTTGTTACGAAAAGATTTTCGTGAACTACATTACCTACTCTGTTAAGTGCGTTTTTCATTAATTTATTATAGTGTGTCAATCTTATAACAAATTTAAAGCGAGACCATAATTACCTACTTTTAATAAAAAAAATAAAATTATCCAATTCAAGGTCCTTATTCACTATGACCAACAACATTCCATTCCCATAACCCGCGTCCCAAAATTACAAAAAACATTAGAAATTTATATTTTGTATCCCATAGGATACGTTCTAAATGTATTTATTTTTTAATGAAACTCCATGAGCACGGGGAAAGACGATTTTTGTGGTTTTATCTTAACGCGACGTGTTATGATCATAGTGAATAAAGGCCCTGATTCAGTGTTTAAATAGTAGATATAAACGTAAAAAAAACTATCTAGGTCGAATTAAAAACCCTCCTTTTTTTAACACAATGAATTTGACAAAAAAATTATGGATGAAAAAGTCACCTTATCGAAAAAACAGAAATCCCAAGCTTAAGACACGGACGTCATAAGGAAAAAAGTACATCTTTATTTGACTATAAATAAAAAACTGGTTAAAATAACCGGCAGTATCATAGAATTTGTTGGTGGAAATAGTGAATATAAAAAAATTGGACAAATCCTGATTGATTGACGATTGTGGTATAGTAACAAATATTAAACGAGTACACATGATTGCAATATAGGTGCAATAATAGGTATGATTACTACGTTCATTGAAAATCATAAAAGTGTAAATTTTTGGAAGTTATTTGCTGTGAAGTTCTAATGTGCTTACCTATTATATTTTATTTATATAATCCGATAATCTATTTTTTTTTAAATGAAGACAGTGTGAGTTTTTTTTAACAAAAGGCGCCATATTGTAGAAAATGCAGGTGTTATAAATCTCATCTAAACTGTGAAATGTTTATACTGATTTTTGCTACTACGAATAGTATATACCTACGTGTTTAAGTCATATATCACTATAAAATCATTCGCACTATCAATAAAGCAATCTTTAACAATTATCAAATCAACGGAGCAAAGCCGACACCGGTATCGTTATAACTGTAATAAACTACATTCTGATATAACAATACTTTTCATACCACGCCCACTGCTCTAGTATAATTAGCTTTAATATTCAGTGGTTTGTAAACAAAATGTACAATGAGATTTTGATTTTACAACTACCATACTTACTAACCGCCGCACTCAGAGTCGACTTTAATGATTACTTAAGTATAGATTTTTAAAACAAAACTGTCGCAATCAGACAAGTTTAATAAATTAATGTTAATTGGCATTTAACTAATTAAGTTACATCTCATACTTATTCACTATGACCAACTACATTCTTTGCCTAAAATAGTAGTCATTAATTGGTAGATACGAAAAAATGAGGTAAGGACCTGGAAAGTATTCCGGGAGTTTCGAAAATGGGTAATTTCATAGATTTCGATGTGCTTTTTCCTAATTTCAACTTAACCACCTCGTACTTAATCGCGCCTAATAGTAGTTTTTTTTTTATATTTCCTTTCCGACTCATTTTAAGAGAAAAACATTAAATTAATAAAAATTAAATAAAGAAAATTTCCTACAATTTTTAGGTAATATGTGATATAATTTTTTTTGTAAAATTAGTAGTACGAGCACTGCAAAGTGTACTTCAACATATAAGCACTTTTTGACCTTCTGAGTTTTTCGTGGCGCGTTGTCTTAACGCAACGAGTTATGGTCATAGTGAATAAGTCTTTTAAATGTAATGTACTTTCTTTTAAGGTATATATTTTTAATATTTGTGTAAATTCATGTACCTAACATTACAATTCAGTTCTCTCGATAAAAAAAAATTCATTACGTAGATACTAGTTGTTCTTCGCGGTTTCGCTCGAGTTAGTTTTCCAGGACAAAAAGGACCCTTTGTCCTTTTCCATATAATTTTGACATTTTAAGATGATCGTTTGAGCCATTAGGTCGTGTGAAAGTTTAACAAATAACATTACATTCGCATTTGTAATATTAAGGATTATATTTTTAATTAAAGGCAATATCTCCATAACATAAGTCGTGAACCTTGCGAAGTGCTCAGGTGGACTGTTTAAGAGCACAGTTCTAATTATTCCTTTGCGATAAGAATACATTATTTTTATCTTAATTATACATACATACTTAGGCGTCAAATACGACTGATTGATTTGACGCACAATGTCGTAGTCCAGTCACTACAAAGGGCCTGGGGCTTGATCTGTAACCACAAGTATTACCTCAGGCCCTATACGTCGATTGCGGTCATAGTTTTGACTGCTGAAGGGTACAGCAAGAACTTAATAATAACACGAGTAGTAATAATTTTATTAATCTATAATAATATAACTTAACATTGCGTATTTAAAAGTAGTATGGGCGTTAATGTTACTGCATGTACACTGTGCAGGAGTACACCCACCGTGAAGGCCTAGTAATCATAGGGCTAGATAACATTAGAATCAGACCATAATCAGACCAACAGTTTGATGTGAAGTGATGGACGAATTCTAGAATATTTACAAGCAATTACTGATCCTGAAATTATAACTAAACCGTCGGAGTATCCCGTGTCTCGCCCACACTTCGCCTGCCGTTATGTGGTCGTCACTCTTACTTTTACCTAATGGCCGTCGGATGTATGAGCTAGATGAAGTAGTTTTGTCTAATACTAATATTATAAAGAGAAAATATTTGTTTGTAATGGATAAACTCAACTACATAACTGATTTTAAAAATTGTTTCACATAAAGGAAGCAGTATTCCCGAGTGACTAAGGAAGTAAAGATAGGTACTTTTTATTCCCGAATTAAAAACTACAGAAACTATACGAAATTTACACAAGTGAAACCGTGGAAGATCGACTATTATTTTTTAAACTAACATAATAATAATAATAACAAAGTTAACAAACTCGTAACGTTGAATAGTCGATGACCTACACCAACTAGTAACCACGTTCCGGTATTGTAATATTTTACCAACGTATTAAGTTCTTTAGATAGGAGTTTAGAATAGTAGATTTCGCTAAATAGTGTCGGTAAACGTTTCAAATTTCAATACATTAAAAATTAATATATTTTTATAGTCAAATTCCCTCAGTTTGAGTTTGTAATTACATTAATATTAAATCTGGTTAATCGAGAAATGGTTTGTCTTACATAATGTAGTAATAAATTCAGAAGTTTCAACGAAATGCAAGCTCAAATGAAGCTCAAAAAAAGCTTAAAACTTAAATCGTTCAAAACACGTTTGAGATTGCAGTTCCAGCATATAATATGCTGTAGTGTATTTTCTTCAAGGTTTGTCCACATATTGTTTCATCACTTAACTGTCGCATATCGTCGCAGAATGTAGAACGCAGATTACGGTTCACCAGATGTAAGCGGAGTGCATACTGGCTGCAAACTCGAGCATGCTACGTGCAAACGCACGCACGCCCTTTGGTTATGAATCTCACAGACAGTGCATGTGTATGATAACGTGTTTGTTTCCACAAAAAATAAAATAACGTGTGCTAATTTTTTTTTTGTTTTAGAATTGATTAGCTACTACCAACCCCAACATCAGGCAATTAGCATAGTGTCTTTCTTTTTCTTGAAATTAGATTTTTAACAACTCAAATTTTTATATAAGTTACGAGAATCTTAAAAAATGTTGTACGTTCTTAATAGTTCATAGGAAATGGTTTGGCACCCAATATATATATACAATTCTAAAGGGTCTTTCAATAAGGACGGGTCGATTTTGACATGAAATAAAAAAGGCCGTGTGTGAGATTTTAACGATTTTTTTTTTTATTTGAAAGAGCTATATATGCCATTATGTGTGGAAAATCACATCGTTTAAATGTCCGCCGCGGCTTCTCACGGTGGCACGAATTCGAGTTGTCCAATGTTCAACAACTCTGCCGCATAGTTCGGGTTGAATTTCAGCGATAGCCTGAGCTATGTTGACTTTAAGGGCATCGGTCGATTGTGGCTTATTGGTATAGACCTGCGACTTAAGAAAACCCCACAAAAAAAAGTCTAAAGGTGATAAGTCGAATTTGGCCACCAAACGTTGGAGAGTCGACTTTGAAGGACCACCTCGTCTGCCGTAAAATGGGCGCAATGCACGTAACGTTTGCACTAACGAACACTCATTTTGGTAATACATTTTTAACATTTGGACGTGTTGCTCAACCGTGTAACTTGCCATGGTGATTTGGCATTACTAACTGAATAAAAAAATATAGGTTAGAAAGACGACGTTAAAACAACATGGCCGCCACAGGCTGCCAACATCGACCCGTCCCTATTGAAAGACCCTTTACAAAACAGACGCTAACCCAATATTATGTCCCTATGCCGTGGTCGCCTAGCAATTTTCGAAAACTTTTATGCGCCTGAAACAAGTTTTCAGTCTATTTCAGACTATTCCTCGTTGATCCACGAAATAACCTAAAAACAAACATTGGAGAGTTATGTATACACAGGTATTATGTACATATATATTATTACGTATACCGTAGCAGGAGAGTAAGCAGGAATTTGATGCTTCCTTCTGCGCCTGATTACCTCGGTCGGGTTTTTTTTTTTTTTTATTTATTTGTTGTTTCGTGTATTTTTTTTGTATCATATTATCTTTGATGGCAATAAACATCTTTTTGTTATTATTATTACTATAACATGACTGATGGTGAACGATGATAATTGACATGATCAATATTATATTAAACTAGCTGTGCCTCACGGTTTCACCCCCGTGAATTTTGGGATTCCCGTAGAAACTCCCTAGCATAATTTACTCCTTATAACATCAGCTAATTTCACTGCTAATTAGCAGTGAAAGTCCCGGCAAAATCGGTCCAACCGTTTCACCCGCGTGAATTTCGAAATTCCCGCAGACGCTCTAAACTTTTTTATTCTTCTTCTCCTTACAATAACAAACACAACAAAAAGGATTATTAGCGAAATTGGTTCAGCCGTTAACGCGTGATGCCGTGACCATGGGAAATAGGGATTCATTTTTATATATTAGATAATTACTATAGTTTTTTGCACCTACTATATTTTTATAAAGAGTACCCTTACTTACTCTTTAACCTGGGTGACTATATTTTATATAACTAGGTCAAATACTGAATGCACATTACTTTCAAGGGAAATTCAATGGCTGAGTTGCTAAAAGCGAGTTCAAAGTTAATATAGCAAAAAAAAATTTTTTTTACTATAGATATTGACATTATCTTTATTTGGCATCACAACAGGTACCAATTTTATATTTACAGTGATTTTAACCAACTTTAGTCTCTTATCAACCATTATATACGTTTAATTTTTTATTACTGACTGGTGCTCGCGGCTTCGCTCGCCTTAACGTATGTAAATAATTTCAATAAATTCTCTATCCGTCGGGAACAACCCTTTTATGAATGAAAGGCATCACATATCCGTTTCTGTACCTACCCCTGAAAACTTTTATTCCAAATTTCATGATGACCAATTAACTAGTTTATGGGTAAAAGAGTAACAAACAAAAACATTTGCATATTTGAATTAAATACCTATGAAAGGATTCGCAGAATTGAATTTTAAACCTCGATAAACTTATTTTGTGACCAGATCGTGTCTAAAGCTTCTTAATGCACATTTCATTGCGCTCGGGCGAACGATCTAGTGGTAGGAGTCGGTGGGTAACTTTTATAAGCCTTCCGCAAAATTCATTGAGACTAGAACTGTCGTTGGATTTGTCTTTACTACTCTCATACTCCTAAAATATTAAGTACGTAAATTATCAGTAATCTTATTACTAGTATTTAAGCTGTTAGTATTTAATCTGATTGTTGCGTATCGCTGGGTTGTGCTGTGGTTAGATATTTACGAGTATAGCTACATAAGTGAATTAAAGTTGAAGTGACAATGTGGATGATTTTATTCATCAGTATTTACACTATATATTTAAATAAACAATTGCTTTTTCGATTTTTTAAATACTGTGGAATATTTAAAAAATCGTAATACTTAGTAATTATTGTGTGTTACCTATAGACAATAAATAAAAAATTACTATCTACTAATTACAAATCTGTAAATTTAATGTAAATCTGACAGTTTAGAATATTATTAGAAGTTTCAATCTATTCCATTGGAACCATTGATACCCATCGATGGGTAAAAGTGGATTTTTTTGCCACCCATCCCTATTGATAGGGATGAGTGGAAGATGAAAAGAAAAAAGAAACCAATATGGCTACTCTACTCGCGAATTAATTAGAATCAAATATAATAGGTATGTGGCACTATGGTAAGTGCACGCGATGCAGGTTGATCGGCGCTCTATTTAACCTATATTTGCCAGGCTATCCAGAGGCTTTACCACCATAACAGTATAGCCTTACATCGAAACTTCGACCTCAAGCACCGTTAATAATAAATAATGGCAAAAATTTACATGTAAGGTTATCTGTAATAGGTTTAAAATTGTTTATGAGATGCTTGTCTGCCCCAGGGCCGGCTTAAAGATAAAGTTAGAAAAGAAGCTAAACCTTGATAGCGATAATTGTTAGTGGTATTAGTAAGTGTTGGTTTGTTTAATCTCATCTGTTGTTGTTTTGATTTCTTTTATTTCTTTAGATCGTAATTTATGTATGTTGTAACTATCCATGTGTTGTGTCAAATAAAGTTCTTTCAATTCAATTCAATTCAAGAACGAATCTCTGTCAACAAAGTGTGAAACGATTTTGTTGGGTTGTTTAAAATGCGTGTGCTAGTGCATGACGTGTGCACGCTCAAAAAGTAGAACTTTTAGTTGCAAAAACTAATATTAGATTAAAAATAAATTACTTAATAAATGTTAAATTAAATTGAAGGCGTTGGTGTGGAAATTTCAACATTTTATGGACGTAGTTCAGTTACGCTTCGATAATAATTAAACCGTTTTCGCGAAATTAAAAATGAAACCTGCTAACGGTTATAATTTTTTGTAAGTTTAAGGAAACGCTTCATTAATATACATGTTAAGGCGTGGCGTATATCCTTTTTGTTTGAAATTACAATAAATTATTCGTTATACCTACCTACTCGAGAACTTTAGGTAAGGCACTTACTCGTATATAAACAACACAATTCACGAAAAGCCATTAAACAAACTCCTTCCAAGCTTGAAGGAGGCTTTATCGTGTTCAATTATCATTTATTACGTGACGTGTTAAAATATAATTCCCATTATATGGAACGGTGATTAACGCATTGAATAATTGGCTGTCAAATTTTTTTTTTATCGGAAAGAAAAAGGTCGGGAAAGCAACAAATATTATCTAGCTATTATATTTTGTTCTATGACAACCCGATTGGCGCAATGGTCACCATGCCTGCCCGCTAATCAAGAGGTTCCGGGTTCGATTCCCGGCGGGGGTGGACTTTGTGTGATGAACACAGGGTTCCATTTTCCAGTCTGGGTGTATATATATATATCTATAGTATAATATATATGTAATCATATGTGTAGTATGTACCACGTTTGCTTGGTTTCCACGACACAAGCTTATAGCTTAGTGTGGGATCAAGTAGATCTGTGAGTTGTGAAGTGGATTATTATTATTATTCTATTCCTTACTAGAAAATTTCCGATCCAGCGTCTGAAGCCTAATGGGTGACTTCTTAATTTAACTTGAGTTTTTCTGTTTCTACACAGATTTTTAGTATGACGTTCAGTTACTTGCTACTATGCTGTTTGGTGTCATACGCCTCAGCAGCCTTCAAGCTGCAGGAACTGTACTCTTGGAAAGTTCTCGATTGGAACTATCCAGATCAGTACAGTAAACAGTTGGCAATGCAATCTGGAAGCCTCATCCGCGAAAACGCCTTGCCAGTTGGTATCGAGAGATGGAGGAACAAGCTGTTCGTCAGTGTTCCTAGGTGGCGAACAGGTAAGTCTACAGTTGCATAAATTACATGTTCAAAATTTAAACATAATATTTTACTATCACAGTAGTTAAGTATATTTTATATAATTTGATCGGATAACAAAAAATGACTGAAACAACACAAAAAATTCAGGCCTCTCAATGGCTAAAAAGATATAGCTGAGATTTGAATAATTGTAAAACTTATTAATTATTTTTCCAATCGGTACTTTCTACAACGTATACTTAATCATTCAAGCTGTTTATTTAATGCGTAAAATAACGTATAAAATAATCCCCCAACCCCTGAATAAACTTCGGCAAAGGAAAAAAATTAAAGTAGTGCGGGTTTCATTTCAAAACCTAATAAAAAATAACCTAAGAAAAATCGCTTAAAATCTATGAGCTCAATTCAAATATCTCTCAATATTTAATGTCCCTAAAGGAGACGGGCGAAAGTTCATAGAAAGTTGGGCCTGTGGTGTACAGTAACGATTACTGCATTATTTTATTTGTATATTAATACAATTTAAATAAAACTGAATTCTTTACGATTTCTTAATGGGAGAAAGAAAATATAGGATGTTAATGGTTGGTACAAAAACAACCTCTAAGGTATTCATACACCGAACTCTCACGTTAGATATACTTTAAAATAATCATTTGACTTTATTGTAAACTAGAACTAACCTGAATTTATTGTAGGACATTCACACATTGAAGATTCAGCGGCCGTCCAACTAGATTCTTAGAGGTTTAAGAGAATTATAAAAAAGCAGAGGGAGTATGAATTAAAAACATTTCTCTTATAATGATTTATTCATCGTCCACTTCATCATAAACCATTAAAATATCATCTAAAAACTGTGCAGGCGGTATTAAATTCTCTTGATGCCTCGCCCAGCATAGGTACCTTATGGACATCACATGACAACAGCAACCTACAGTTCTTTTTCCTACCAAGCACTTACAAAAATATTGTTTGATAGCCTCTCTACCATTACGAGAACTGTCAACTAAAATATAAGTAAAATATATTTTTGAGCTTACATGTCTCGATTTTATTCTACCTCTTAACAGCCAGCTAGAATCATTTGATATTGACAGTTCTCTTAGTAGGTTGCCTGTATATTAAAACATTGACAATCGATTATGAAATCGATTTAATTTATAAATTACGAGTTACGACTTTTTTTGAAACGAAGAACCATTATTTAAAAAATATATGGTGTTTTTTAAACGAAGAAACCATTATTTAACCATAACCATTATTTAAAAAATATATGCTGTTTTTTAAACGAAGAAACCATTATTTAAAAAATATATGGTGTTTTTTAAACGAAGAAACCATTATTTAAAAAATGTTTTTTTTTAAACGAAGAAACCATTATTTAAAAAATATATGGTGTTTTTTAATCGAATCCAAAAAAAGGAGGTTCCCAGCATTTAAATCACTTTTTATAGTATTTTGAATAGTTAATTAATTGTTCGATTTTTGTAATAATATCGATTAGCTTACCTATCATCCGGCAACATTGCTTCACAGTGAAAACAAGGAAAGTCAGTATTATTTCGATTAAATATTTAATTTTATATCCAATTATAAAACTGCTTAATATTTTATGATTAACCACAAAAAAACCGAAAAAAAATTATGATAAATATTTCATTTGTGTACATTTGGGTTTGGTTTGAGCCCAAATCCGCCCGTCTCCTTTTGTTATTTGACGTCACTTCTACGACCAGCCTGTTTAAAAAAATTAACCCCCCCCCCCAACCAAATTTTAGCTCAAACTATGATATAGCTCGTCAAAATAGGTTACCTATAGTTGTCTTATACTAATATCAACTTCTATCGTATCAATTCTTATGGACAAAGGGGATTGGGCAATGTTATATAGAGCCGGCCGCGGCCAAGATTGATTTTGACATTTATTGGTGTTGTTTTGTTTAGTCCTATTATTACTTTGGAGAAGTTTTTTCACCACCATAATACTTCTAAAACTGATAAAATACATTATTGTTTTAGTGTATCTTACATATTCCTACTTATTTCCATTGCAAAATAGAAAAGTACAGTTAAATAACTTTGAATAGTATTATTTATTTATGAAATTATAAAACTCATAATATAGGGAGGCAACATCTGTACTAATATCATAAAGAGAAAAATACTTGATTTTTTTTGTTTGTTTTTAATGAATAAAGTTTATAACTACTTAAACGACTTTAAGAAATCATTCTTTTATAGGAAGTAAAGTCCCTGGTTCACATAGGGTACACTTATTATCCCAATACTCCAGCGGGAACTCCGATATGAGTTAAAGTTACATCCATCATACGATCTTGCGATCGTAGTATGCATAAGGATTTATATTCCGAAGTATGAATTACATTTTCAGTCTAATTAAACCCAATATGTTACAAATTATGTATAACGTTTGATGCCTCTCCGAGACATAATTGTGACATTTTTCTCGAGTAGGGCATGGGTTGTTTCGAATATTCTTCTGTTGACCACTGATTGATTGATTGGCTTGAAAAGATTACCTCTATCAATAAGGTCACCTTTTGTTCCGTCCTTTCTTTTTATTTTATTTGTCTAAGTTTTAGTGCTTCTTTTGGGGCAATAAATTTTTTATAACTTTGAATTTGAATCGATAGCACAAAACACGAAACGAGAAATCAATTCGCGAAAAAAATCAAAGTCCAAAAACGAAGGCCAAGTTATCAAGTTCGGAGTAAACAAGCTTATGCGCGAGAGCAGGCGGTCGAACCCTATGAACCGGTTTTGTGTTGATGGTATTTTAATCAATATAAGAAGACGTTTTGGTGTCAGGATAATGCATTACACACATTTATCATATTCCTATTACGATATAGCTCCATGCAATTACATTACTTATGCATTCTTTTTATTTAAATGGAAGCCAGTGTAACGGCCATATAAGTTATTCCTAGGTAAAAGTACTTTCATTTGACACTTTTATTTCGCCAAGCGAAACTGGTTTCTGCTGAAAAAAAATACAAGTACACGTGGATCAAGAATGGCTTTATTTTTGTTCGTAAAGAAGATCAAACACAAGTTATTGCTATCAGAGATGAAATGGACATCGGGAAGATTTTGTAATACGGGCACTTATTATTATTATTTGAGCATATTGTTTTTTAACTCATGTTTTTGTTTTTTACAGTATTCCTTGCGACTTCTACCTATATATATATTTATTTTATATATTTTTACATTTATTTATGTATTATTTAGTATATTCCATATATTATATTATTTTCTAATATGTACATTTGTTTATGGTATTAATAGATTAGTATATAATATTGCTATACCTATAAAATTATATATGTTTATATATTTCTATACAATTTTTATTACATTTAATAAACATATTATTATTGCTATTGAAATGAATGCCCTTATTTGTACTCTTACAATTAGCAAGTTATTGATCAACATTGTTCCATCTACAAAATTGTCACACCTAATCGGACGTGTCACACCCTTCTCTTCACTCTATATATTTACTTATACTATTATTCTTTTGCATCTACCTTCTCTACCTTAACATTCTATTATCAAAATTGTAACCGTCTAAAGACAAAATTAAATACAATTTACTTTAATATTCTTAGCAATAATTATGACATAATTATACTGACAGAAACTAATTTAACCCTCGCCATCGGTACAGACGAGTTTATAGATAACCGTTATATAGTGTTTCGTCACGACCGCGATCTGGGTGCGACATCTAAAAAATCGGGCGGAGGTACACTGGTGGCGATCAGGCGTCAGCTTAGAGCGACGCGTATTGAAATTGCAGAGGTGCCCTCAGTAGACACCGTCATGTTTACAATATCAACAGTGAACCGATCCACTCGAACCGTTGAATACTTGTTGGTAGCCGCATCGTACATACCACCTGCTATGCCGACTTCTACTTACACTGAGCATTTTGAGGTTATCTTTGACGGGGTAAATAAAATTAACCCATCCCATATTATGCTGATTGGTGATTATAACTTACCGGAAATTGAGTGGATTCCCGTTTCTAATGACAGACACTTAAACGCAGTACTCTCTTCTACATCCAGTAGGGCCAAGCCGCTATTCAACGCTCTATCCTTTTTATCGGTGTTTCAATATAATTTTGTATCTAACATAAACAATAGAATACTGGACCTGCTTTTGTGTAACGGGGTAGTCAATGTTACGCATTGTATTGACCCACTGGTCCCACTTGATCGCCAACATCCACCGATCACGTTTGATATGAACTTTGCTTTATCTCTGGATAGCCTTCCACGCAATCAAATGCTAAAGTTCTGCTACCGGGCCGCTGACTATGAAAACATAAACAAGGACATATTGGCTGTGAATTGGGTCGCTGAATTGAAAAATTTGACCGTGGATGATGCTCTCGATGTGTTTTACGACTATATGTACCAAATCATAACAACTCATGTACCCGAAAAAAAGCACGGGCCCACAGGATATCCTATCTGGTTCACCAAGGATCTAATAAAGCTGTATAACCTAAAACGCAAATCCTGGATTAAACATAAAAAATCACCTGGCTCACAGTTGCATTATTCCTTATTTTCAATGTACAGATCGCGCTTCAAAGTCTTAGCAAACACTACTTACACCAAATATATTAATATCACCGAGTCGCAAATAAGAAAAAATGTCAAATCATTTTGGAGATTTGTCGCATCGAAATCCAAAAAAATGTCTTACCCTGATAAAATGCATTACAAAGGTCATTCTTCTGATGACCCAAAGAAGATATGTGAACTGTTTTCACAATACTTTTTCTCAGTATACGAACCAACCGGTTTAGACCCTAACAACTGGAATCCTCCTTTAGGTGACAGTGACAACAACACTCATGTCTCACAAATCTGCCTGTCCCTTGAAGATGTGATCAAGGAGCTAAAATCACTGGACACCTCCAAGGGACCTGGACCAGATAAACTTGAACCGTATTTCCTGGTTCAGACTGCGCAGTCAGTAGCACTCCCCATTTATATTATTATGAGCACAAGTCTGGACTCAGGTGTATTTCCAAATCGTTGGAAACTTGCCAATATAACACCAATACACAAAGCGGATAGCGTCGGTGATGTTGAAAACTATCGGCCTATTTCAATATTATCAGTGCTGTCTAAGGTTTTCGAGAAACTAGTCCACAAAACTCTCTACCCAATCATGCATAGCCAAGTTATTAATTCTCAACACGGGTTTGTTAAACATAAATCGACGATAAGTAATCTCGCTGTATACACCAGTTTTCTCTTCGATGCTCTTGACGCTGGATTGCAGGTCGACTCTATCTACACCGATTTCAAAAAAGCATTTGACAAAGTTGACCATATTATAATGCTTGAGAAGTTAGCCTATAACGGTATTAAGGGATCGTTGCTCCGATGGTTCTGCTCATACATACACAACAGAAAGCAGCGTATTGTGGTGAATGGGTACGAGTCGAACTTTGCAGTGGTAACATCCGGTGTCCCACAGGGCTCGATTTTGGGACCTTTTCTGTTTATCTTATACATAAATGACATCGCTAAATATATAAAACACTCAAATTTCCTAGTTTATGCTGATGACCTGAAAATATTTAGAATTATAAACAATTTTGAAGACAGTATTTTGTTACAACATGACTTAGAGTCTCTTAATCTGTATTGTTCGATCAACAAAATCCATCTCAGCCTTAAAAAATGTAAATCTATTACTTTCACAAGGAAAACTGCTCCTCTTCAATCGACATATACTATTGACCGACACCCATTGGAGAGCGTTACATATATCCGTGACTTGGGTATCACACTGGACTCAAAATTGACCCTTGACATTCATATTGATCACATAATAAATAAATCCTTTAGACTGTTGGGTTTCGTATTACGTACATCAGTCCCTTTCAGAAATCCGGCAACGTACATATCTCTCTTTAACTCGCTTGTCAGACCAGTGCTTGAATATGGATCGATTATCTGGAACCCCTATTATAATATTTACATTAACAGCATAGAGAGAATCCAGAACAGATTTCTGAAAATTGTTTCGTTCAGATGTCATTCTAAGCACACGGAATATGACGCAGGATGTTCTAAAATCCTCTCTCTGCAACAACGTCGTAATCTTTTGGACGTTATGTTCTTATACAAACTATTGAACAATCACATAGACTGTCCAGAGTTAGTGCATCAATTGCAGTTTCGCGTCCCAAAGTCGACTAGAATTAAGGCTCTTTTCCATTTGCCGACTTGCCGTACAAACGCTGGCCTGCGCTCTCCTTTGGTGCGTTTGTGTTCTACATATAACTCGCGCTTTATATCGGTCGACTTATTTAATAGTACGGTTCCAAAATTTAAACGTGATATTACTTCCCTTTTAACTGTCTGATGGAGGTGTGACGGCTTATTCTATTCTGTTGATTATAAATATTTATGGCACTCATTTTCGTAGTATTTTTATAGCAAATATTATTCTATATTTTAAGTTTTGGTATGTATTTATATTTATGT
This sequence comes from Zygaena filipendulae, assembly GCA_907165275.2. Taxonomy (NCBI): domain Eukaryota; kingdom Metazoa; phylum Arthropoda; class Insecta; order Lepidoptera; family Zygaenidae; genus Zygaena; species Zygaena filipendulae. Next base: position 9,684,086 of record OU015653.1, on the reverse strand, counting down.
ATCTATCTTTGTATGTATATAATTAATTTATGTGTATTTGTGTTTATGTGTATTTAGGTGTATATTATATTTATTTATTTCCGCAGACGCATTTATGTAGGTACTTACCGTAAGTCGCATCGCAACCGTAGTTGCACTTTTCAATCAGCTGGTGAATACGTTGTTGACACATATTTAAAACTCACTTTACCATATTTTTGTAAATCTTTTGTATGTGTTGTTTGTATTCGTGAAAGTAAATAAAAAAAAAAAAAAAAAAAAAAAAAAATTGCGTCCGCGATTTTAATTGATTATTTATTAGTTAATGCTCACTTTTTTTTTATTTTATGTATCTTAATCTACAATAACATTTAAAAATCTATGTAACAAGCAAGTATAAGTGTGTTTTTTTATTCAACACATACTTTTAAAATGCTTTTTCTCAAATCAAGCTTTTCAGAGTTTCAACTTCAAATGTCTGTAAAAAAAATGTGCTAGTTTTTAAATATTTTTTCAATCCTTACTATCAATTGACTATTCTAGATACCGAATCTATTCTTAACTCAATATCCCACTACTGGTACCTTTTTAGTTTTTACGTGGACGCCCACATAATATGTATTAACATGATAATAAGGGCTATGGGAAAAGTTTATTGAGGAAACCAACTAGATATTATGCATATTCTCAGAGTTTATCTATCGTAATATGGTAATAGACCTACGTAAGTAATAAAATATTAATGAATGAGATAGTTTTTGGTTGCGTATTCAGGCTGTTTGTTACCTTTGTGAATTATTCCGAATTTGCAATCTAAATTGATTACCACGTATATGTCGGGTCCAGATCATAGAACCGCAATAGCAACCATGACCTGGCATGCATAGTACGGCATGGCCAGCTAAAACTGATTATAGTTTAAACGACAACATGATGATTAAGGGAACAACGTTTGGCCATATGTAGGTGCCCATAAAAGATGTGTGATAAAAACCGGATGGGTCATCATCGAAATTTAACCACTAGAGTATAATTCTAGGTTAGGGTAGGTTTATACTGCTGACCAAGTCGCGCCAGCATGCAGCCAAGCAAGCGCGCGAGCGTAGCAAGCAGTGCAGCAGTGGCCAGCGGCGATACGCCAAAGACAAAATAAATGATGAACTACGTTGATTTACCATTTGGTAAGCTTGGCGCGATTGCCCTCACTCGCACACACTCGCTTGGCTCGCACGCCTTGGTCAGCAGTAGCTACAAACATAACCTAACCTAGAACGTCGGGGTGCTCTACACCCTGCCTTAAGTCAAAATGTATCTACTAGTTTTTTACGATAAAAATTAAAGTAAATAAAAAAAATCATCAGAACAATTTGGATTGTGGGATCGTCGATGGATTCGATCAACACACACCTAAAACCGCTGGGTCTAGAACGATGAAATTTTGTACAAATATTGCTTAAGTGACGTAGGTGTGCACTACATCATGAAATAGCTGTGCGTTTAGTTGACCGTATTATAGTCAAATGCAATTTCATAGAAAAAAAACACTCATTTTTCATTGCCTGATAACACGGATAAAACGAAGTTTTCTAAAAATGAAACCTAGCTATATCGATTAATCGCCCCCGAAACCCACTGCATACTAAATTCCATGATCATTGGAGCCGTTTTCGAGATTCAGTATATGTATTATATATATGATCGGGCCAGGAGTCAGGATATTATCATGAAGTAGTCCAATATTGGCCAATACATGAAAATATCAATTCTATGACCTATGGCAACAACATTTGTATAGGCAGGTAGGTATAACCAGTATACCTTGGCATGTAAATCGCAGTAAGTAAGTACCTACTTTGTGATTTGTGGGTGCAGCTCTGGGACCTACCAATTGGCGTTTTCTGTTACAAGGATATAGAAAGTCATGCTAACTGAATTAAAAAAAATATATGAAAAAAAAAATTAGGATTGAACTTCGAGATTACCTACTAGAAAAAGAATTTGGTAATCATACCCTTAATGATAAAATTAAAAAATGTCTTCATGTTGAGCTTTACCTAAGACATGAAACAATAATTAAGTTAAATAAATAAACAGGTGCTCGTACGTATCAATTTCACCAGCTAGAAGTAAAGCTTAAAGTAAAGCTTAAAAAATAGGTAGGTATACAAAAAAATATCATTATAGAAACCAAGCGGTGACTCGCTGCATTTAGCCACAAATACAAGAATAAATTAGAAGAATAAAATAGAATAGAAAAACAGAATAGAATAGAAGAAACGAATAGAATTTAAGAACAGAATAGAAGTTTATTTGGTAACAATAAAAAACACTACATTGTAATTTAAACAGTTTTAAAACACACACGGTACCAAGATGGCTTCCATCGAGCATAATATGCCGTGGAACTAGTACTACGATAATACGGTATACGATAGTAATTATTTCCTAATAAATTACCACCTACATTATTATCATTACCAAAAACTTAGGTGCATTTTACGATTACACCCTGTTCCCACTTGTCGGGTGTCGGGTCCGGATTTTAATTGGATGATCCAGTGGCAGAACATTTTATATGGAACATTTTGTGTCGTCGCCGACAAGAAATGTCGTCTGTTTTGCGAGCCCTCTACGCCCGGAAAAAAATCGTGTCGGATCTCGCTCGCCTATGAGTTAGTTTGGCGCTGTTCACATATTTTGTCGGATGTCGGGGCCGACAACCCTGTCCCCGCTACCTCTTGTTCCGCCCGGCGGCGCCCGTGCGTGCGTCGCGTCACTGCGAGTTCGCGGCGCGCAAGCAGAGTTGTTGTGTTGGCGCCAGTTTCGACGTGTCCGACAACCGACAAGTGTAAACAGAGGCGCTGATATCCGATTAAAATCCGGATTCAACATCCGACAAGTGGGAACGGTCTGCACTCTATCATAAAAAAAACCGCAAAGATTTTGCATGAGCCTAAAAGAGTCGGCTAAAAAAATATATCTTCTAACATATTTTAAAGAAATCGTTAGTATGTTAAGTATAGAATAGAATACATTATAAATACTAATTTATGATGTTAAGAACTGCAGTATTGCAACATTATTTTTTTTTTAAACTGCCAAAAGTGACGAGTTATTCGTCAACTCGCACATTTCAAACTCGCGTGTGCGCGCGAGTTGGCACCTTCCGTTTTTACCTACTTTTTATACTTATTTGTTTAATATATTTTGATGTCAAGTTTAAATGCTGCAAAATTACCAAAAACAAAATTTTGTGTGTACCTACCCCATTTTACATATTCTACTACCAAATTTATCCTTACTTATCCTACTAGTATTATAAACCCGCAAGTTTGTATATATAGATGAATGTTTGTTACTCTTTCACAATGAAACAAACTCACTGTAAGTTTGTTTCATTTGTTTGTTACACTTTCACCTCTTAACTAGGTACTTAACCGACCAACGTGAAATTTTGCATAGAACGAAAGTATAACCTGTAGTCTGTAGAGTGCTTTCATTTCTAAAACATAGTTAACTTTGAAACAATTCTGTCATCTATATATTATACATACCTATATAATTTAATCCCTATTTCCCTTGGTCAAGGCATCACGCGTGAACGACTGGACCAATTTCGCCAATTCTTTTTTGTTGTGTTAGTTATTGTAAGGAGAAGGTTCTTATAAAAGAAGTTTGAAGGTTCTGTGTGAAGTCTGAAACTCACGCGGGTGAATCTTCGAAATGGTTGAACCGATTTTCACGGGACTTAAATTGCTAATTAGTTGATGTAATAAGAGTTCTAGAGGCTACTTCTAGAGAGTTCTAGAGAGAAAGGCTACTTTGGAGTTCCTGTAGGAATTCCGTAACTCCCGCCGCGCTGGTGAAACTGCGGGGCACAGCTAGAATTAAATAGATTTCCGTAGCATAAAACGCCTTGTTTAATTTTGCGGCAAATTAGGTACTGTAGGTATAGCATTAAATTAGAAATGATTATGATTTTTATAGCAGGCAATTTGACTCTTGTAAGAACATTAAAACAGTTAAATTTGAAGCAAATAATAAATTAACATTGGGTGCGTTAAAAAAACACCCGAGCTGAGTCGCGGGTAAAATTTTCAGCAAAATAAATTTCTTTGGAATAAACGCCTTGTTCAATTTAGCGGCAAATTTCTTAGAATATTTGATCATGTTTTTGTAGTATATTTTACAATATCTCTTTTTGAGGTCGTTTGCTTCTGTTAGAGAAATCATAGGAATTCATATTTTGTCTACTTTTACTTTTCTACAATGAGTACCTAACGACATTGAGTATACGTGATTGTTGCAACTACAAATTGCAATTATTAATATAGACGTAATTTATTTTAGCTAAGTGCATAACTAAATGCTCCAAATAATGATCCGGTAAAGGTCAAAATCAGTGTCTTAAATGCGTTTCATAATAGCCGCCTAACTAAAAGTGGCACTCTGGTATATAAGTAATTAACTGACTTACAAATAAATTAGATATGAACGCGAGAATAACGTGTCAGCTTAATAAAAGCAACTGCTATGAATCGTAGGTTATTTTTCAAAACTTTCATATTTATTGTATAAAATAACAATCTATCACTATTCACAACAAAAATATGCAAACAATTCAGCTAATAAAAAGATAGGTAGGACTGTAATCCTTTTCCCGTCAACTCGAATCTGCTAGTCACCTTCTTCAATCAATCAATCTTCAAGATCTTCTCCAAAGATAATATAATCACTACTTTCCTTCTAGATGTAACTTTCACCCTCGTTCTTCTATATTCATCAGAACAAAATGGTAGCATCATGTTCTGATCATCATCACCGACGGCGTTGAACATCATTCGTTTGGCCAGTTCGTCTAGTGATTAAGAAATTGTACTAGGTTATTTTTTTTGTTGAATTTTATCTGCATCTTTTGCGGTCTCATTTGAATTTGTTTATTTTAAATAATAAGTTTAATACAAGAATGTCTTTCGCGAATAAGGAAATAGTTAAATCAAATAACATTTATTTTAAGTGACTCTCGCTATGCCCTAATGAGATTTGATTTATAGCAAGAGGTGGCCGACCTTGAATATTAAATTGATGATAATAATGATTAGATACTGGAGTGGCTCTCGCTTACCTACTCCTGATCAATTTATAATATTTTAGCGAGAGGTGCATAGTCCCAAGGTCCCAAGTCCAATAGACAATCGTTGAAGGCCATAATTTGGGCAGCGCCAAGACCTAAAAATATATGTCGGTCTGTAGTCCGAGGCCATCATGCAGACAGCACCGCGACCTCGGCACAAATCATTAAATTCAAATATAAGCGATGCAAGTCTCACTGGACCTCACAACTTCAGTCGGCTTACAGTGTTAGCTTGCAAGCTGCAAAGACACGAGCCCCAGGCCGTAGCCTAAATATGTAGGTATAGCGTTGATGCTTGAGGTTTGAGTTCAATGTAACTACCTCAACCCTATGAAACACAACTTGGCACTGGACTCCGTCCTGTCCGCCCACAGAACAATAGCGGCTAATCACAAGTATTAAGGAACAGGACCGATCGCCAAACAACATAGCCGACCCGAGCAGCAGGAAGTGGTTCGGCGTGATGGCTTCGGCGTCTGCCGGGTCCAACGACACGTGGGTCAGTGGCCGGCTGTTCACGGTGAATTCGGCTTTAGCGAGAAGCGTCACGAGCACCTCTTCGTGAGGCTAGCGCTCGTGAAGCGTCGTGGAGACTGCGCTCCCAGGCCCCGCCCATGAATGGAGCCCCGGGAGGGATGAAACGCCACGCGATCGTCAGTCGTCAAGCAATCCGACCCCACCCAGAAGGGAAAACGGTCATCACCTAACTACCCAGAGAGGTTCCGGCGTCCCCGTATTCTCAAAATCGAAGCCGTTTCTCGGAATTATGATAGTTTGTAACCAGGAGAACTCTTCAACAATTAACGCCCCTCTCTTCCCCATCAGGAAAAGCAATATTTTGTAAAAGGAGCAGTTGACATTAGGCTATTGCAACGTAGATAAATTGTAAACCAACTTACTTAACAGCGAGATACCTATAAAAAAATAATAAAAAAAAATAAAAAAACCGACCTTCAAAAACACAAAATGCACTAATCATTCTAAAAAGCTAAAAATAACAAAATACTGATTTAATCCAAAAGACAAAATACACGTAATATTCTTATTGGTCTGTGCTACCACTGACCCACTGTATATTGTATAATGTACTGTTGTATTTTTGGAAGTAAGTTTTTAATTTTTCGTTCATAATATGACTCACTATCTTATCTCTTTTAATTTCCTAGATATTCATCATCAAAGTTAATAAAATTGGTCGTGGGTAAATAGACCCGCAGTGCTTCCCAATGTTTTAATTTAAATTTTTTATGCGTATTATCTTTTGGTATGCCCAATACATCAATAATAATATTTTTTTATGTAAAATAAAATTCTGAACCTCACATAGCTGTTATATAAACAAGTTGTCACCACACGAGTAAATTGTGTTGCGTGAATAGGTATAATATATCGTGATTGGAAGCACTTATGTAGTTGCAAATAAAATAATTTAACTTATTCGTGTAACATTACGAATGTAATTTACTCGTGTAAACTGACTCGTTGACTGATAAGAATGAAGATAATGATACTTACGTAACTCTTGTTATTAGTATTGAAGTAATAATATTATAATGTTTTAAGCCTAGGTGATATTTATACGTACAGGATCACTATTTCCCATAGCACCTTATGGCACCCAATATCAAGTCTCCCAACATAGCTATAAATCACTCATGGTGTGTATATAAAATTAATATCTGTCAAGTAGTTCATAAGTTATACGCGATCACTTACAGACGTATTAAAAATCCACACTGATTATACCTAGTTTAAATTCGAAAACAACTCTGTCTGTGTGTCTGTTACCTTTTTACGGCATAACTATTGACTATTCAATATGCGATATTAATTTCGGTGACACCCACACATATTGCATAGATACGTGTTAGGTACGACGACGTCCTCGGTCTTTTTGAACTAACTTGAATTTTTTTTTTATTCTGCTACGGGCTTACTGATTTTCTAGGCCTTTCAATTCTACGATTCTGCCTCTAAACTGTTATACCTACCTAATATTAAATGATATCTATTTACAAACTTACTCATATTATAATATGTGTTCAGTTGAATTGTTATTCTTGACCAACTAACTACAAGTCATTATAATTTTGTAAGGCATTTTCCTTATCGTCGAACATGTACCTATCATTAACAGACAATTTTTTTTTTCAAGGAATCCCCGCGACTCTTAACTACATACCTATGGATGAAACGTTTGATCCGTCACCAAAACTGAACCCATACCCGAGTTGGGAGGCCAACACGCTGGGGGACTGTCAAAATGGACTTAACACCGTTTACAGGATAAAAGCGGACAAATGCGATCGTCTCTGGGTGTTGGACGTTGGCACTTACGGATATGGTAAGCTTAAATTATCACGGTCTCTTTAGTAATCTCATAGGTATTAACTACTAACTGTTCCCTACGGTTTCACCCGCGTTAATTTGGGAGTTCCCGCCGAGAAATCTCATTCTTAGCTGAATTGTACTCTCCATAAACTACCTATACTTGCCAAATTTCAGCTTCAAAGGTCACGCAGTTTTTATCTATCGCCATAAGGTATACATATATCACTTAGATTCTTCTAAGTGATATATGTATGACCTTCTGGTCATTTTAAATCTGTTTTAAAATGTGAATATTGTTGCTCGCAGTGCTCACTCGGCTCATATCTACCTTTTGTTCACAAATCTAGCGTGATCTGTTAAATATTTTCAACTTATAAAAAAAAAAACTTTGGTTTTAATCAAAACGAAATCTATGTCCAATAAATAAATTTAATACCAGTAAATATTAGTAACTGTCAAACTAAAAAAAAAATATCTCAAAAATGTCTTTAATTTAATTAATCCCCTTATATTAAATCGCCATACAGTTTGAATTGCTCTCAGATTTTCAAATGCCTTCATATTTAATGCTACATACTAACATATTATGTTTCTGTTATAATTTTAATTAAGAACGTGACTAGTTATATTAAAGAAAAAGGTATTCTTTTTAAGAAACTGGATTACGTAGAATTTAGTTTCGTATGCAACCAAAGGATAAGTATAAGAAAATACAAATAAAATCTTTGATACGATTCATGTAGTAACCTACTCACTGGAGTGTTTATTTTTGTGGTACAAATAGAACTTTATTATATCTTTGAAATGTTATTTTCCATAGTTTATTATAAGTAGGTACAGGTTCTCAAGTGCCATTTAACTAAGTATAGAAAAAAAACTCATTTACGTTGCAGACGCAATTTACAATCTTCTTAGATTTTTATTATTAAAAGACTCCATTTGGAGGACCAATAATATTACCCTTTAGTAGAAACAGTATTATTTGATTTTTAATCTTTAGTACAAACATCATTTATTACTTAAAAGTTTTAATATCATACTTGTACTAAATAATAACTTTGTTTCAGATCCAAATGTCACCAACGTTTGTCCGTATGCACTTAACGTTTACGATTTAAACACTGACCAGCGTATACGCAGATACGTGTTCCGTCCCGAAGATATCGTCCCCAGCACTTTCATTGCCAATATCGCTTTGGACGAGGGAATCAGTTGCGAGGATACTTTCGCATACTTCTCTGATGAACTTGGTTACGGGTTGATAGCTTACTCATGGCAGCAAAATAAATCGTGGAGATTCACCCATAGCTTTTTTATGCCTGACCCGCTAACTGGAGACTTCAATATTGGAGGCCTAAACTTCCAGTGGGGAGCTGAAGGCATTTTCGGCATAACCACATCACCGATCGGAGACGATGGATACAGAACTCTATATTTCAGTCCTTTAGCAAGTAACACTGAATTTGCCGTGTCCACGCGAATTTTAAGAAACGAAACTAAAGTGAAAGACTCCTTTAAAGATTTTAAAGTAGTCGGTGTCCGTGGCCCCAACGGTCACACTACTTCTAAAGTTATGGACACGTCAGGCGTTCAACTGTTCAATTTAATCGATCAAAACGGTATCGGTTGTTGGAGTTCATCGCTGCCTTACAAAACGCAAAACATCGCTGTCGTGGACAAAGACGACGTTGGCCTTGTGTTCCCGAGCGACATCAAAATTGATGACTACGGCAGCGTGTGGGTGATGTCAGATCGTATGCAGGCATTTCTTGAATCCGATTTGGATTATAGTGACGTTAATTTCAGAATTTACACAGCTCCCCTAAGCACACTACTGCGTGAGACAGTGTGCGAACTTCCACTTCCATCACTCCCGATAGTTGATGTATCTTCAACATCTAAAGTCATTCCTTCCACTTTTGCCACACGATTTGGTAGCGGTCCATCTCTCCCACAACAACTCTACTGGATGAACACGACGCCTCAACCCCAATTGCAGTATTACCCTCAAATATCTACCAATAATTTACCAGCCACGACGAATTATCTTAGTATTCCTTCCCAGACGAGAAAAACTTACATTAGAAATCAATGGATTAGTAAACCATTTACTTCAAATCAGTGGTGGTTAAAACACAAAGACAGTCATTATGAAGTAAGCGAACAAGTTTGATAAACTGTAAAAATGCTTGTGTCTTGTATACTTATCCATAAAATACATATTTGAACAAAGTTAACCATAAGTACCTATACAAAGAGTATTAAAATTCTATTGTTGTTTTTCATCTAGTAAATTTTTATTTACTTACCTTGGCATATAAGGTAATAGCATTATTGTTCTTTTTTTCAATCCAGCTTAATAAAATGGCTGGTTGAAGTGTACATACTATCTCAATGTTATGATATAATTGAATTAACCATTAGATGTTTAAATGAATTAGCTCTTTATTTATTATATCGTTAAATTCTAAGTACACTATTAAGCTATAGAAGTTTGTTTAAATGCGTGTCTGTTCATCGTAAAATTAGTAGGTAGTTAGTAGTATTAATAAAGATTTTATGGAATATAAAAATAATGCAGATATTTTTAAACTTATTTATATTACGTTCTTAATACCTTCCATCATCCCATTTCCTTTCTTCTATTTTATACGTAGGTATCTATTATATAATATTAAATTATGCTCTTGAACAGTAACATTGAGATTCAGCGATGATTTTGATATTGTTGTGCATTATTGCACATTGAAAAAAAAAAACATGTTTTTCTAAGTTGCAAAACTTTCACTGTAACGGCTAAGTTTATTAAAATAAAAAAGTAAAATAAAAAATAAATAACATAAAGTTTATCGGAGTCAGCCAAACTATACGGCAATAAGTATACTGTATAAAATAATTTTTTCACTATCACACACGGATAACTTGGCTGAGCCAAGTTGTTAAAGTAAAGGAATTACCTACAGTCTACAGTACAAATGTATATACATATATTTCACTGACCCTCAAACTTGCAATTTCGTATAGTAAAACCGTTTCCTTATTACCAAATCTAAAAATATTTGGAATTAAATTGGAAAATTAAATATTGGTATTAGGGTTATACCCAAATAGGTAAAAATCAAAAATTGGCACAAAGATACTATAACCAAATAATGATATCCCACCAAAACATAAATGAGAATGAAAATGACGCAAATTGACGACAGTTGTAGGTCACCATGCCTGCCTGCTAATCAAGAGGTTCTGGGTTCAATTTCCGATAGGGGTGCCGGTATTCCGGTTCCAGTTCCGGTATTGAAATTCAGTCTGGGCGTGTTTATTATGTATCTAAACTACAATATATATGTAGTGTTTACCACGTTTACTTGGTTACCACGAGACAAGCTTGTTGTTTTCGAACTATTATCTGAAATAAAGCTAGAGATCGAAAAACCTTAGGCACATGTTTTTGAAGTGCATATAAAACCGTGCCGTGGAATGGTTTTTACCGACTTCCGAAGGTTTTGTGTTCGGCTGTATGTTTGTTTTTTTGATGTATGTTCACCGATTACTCGAAGACGATTGGACCGATTTGGAAAATTCTTTTTTGTTCAATACCTATGTCATTAAGTCAGGATCTGATGATGGAACCTTAGAGAAATTGAGGGAACTCTTCAAATATTTTAAGCACATCTGTAGCGATTAAAGTTTTTTTTAAGTAAATAGTTCATTTGCTTTCGGAAGTAGAACTGATGATGAAGACCACAGATGGTAATCAGAAGTACTCAATAATACGTTCCACTTCACCGTATGCGTTGTGACGAGCATAAATTATTTATAAACCATATTAAAGTTAACGAATCGGAACCCATGAAATACGTATTATTGAGTACCTAGTTCCGATGACCATCTATGGTCTTCATCATCAGTTCCACGTCTTCAAATTTTGCTTTCCGAAAGCAAATGGACGATTTACTATAAAAAATACCCAAATCGCTAAAGGTGTGCCTGTAATCTTTGAAAAGTTCCCTCGATTTCTCTAAGATCCCATCATCAGATCCTGATTTGATGGCAATGGGACCAACTTGGAAGTATACCAATTTCAAACAAAAAAAGAATTTTCCAAATCGGTCCAACCGTTTTCGAGTTTGAACATGCAAAAAAAAAAACACAGCCGAATGCAGAACCTCCTCCTTTTTGGAAGTCGGTTGAAAATAAAGAAGGAGGATGCTTAGAGTATGATCCGTCAATGCTTCAAAATCTTGCGCACTCTATTTTCATGAATTAAACAGTACCTAAACTTTAAGCAAATATGTTTAAATAATTACTTCATAAATTAATAATTTGACTAAAAAAATAAACTAAACCAGCTAATAATAAATTATTTAGATATTTGAGACGAGCATTGAATACTGAACACCCTCCTTCAATACATACCCTACACGCAGTATATAATACGCCTTCTCTCTTAATAATATCCTACTAATATTATAAACGCAAAAGTTTGTAAGTATGTATGGCTGGATGAATGGATGGATGTTTGTTATTCTTTCACGCAAAAACTACTGGATGGATTTAAATGAAACTTTACAATAATATAGCTTATACATCACATTAACACATAGGGTACTTTTTATCCCGGAATTCCCGCGGAAACTCTGAAATTAACGCGGGTGAAACCGCGGGGCACAACTAGTACAGACATAAAACTGAAAAACTTAAATCTAACATTTGAATGGTAGTAATGCGACGTTGCGTACGTGTCAACTTACTCACGGTGTCGAAAAAAGTATAAAAATTACAAAGACAACAATATTCTTTTTCGAATTTGAAATAACTAGATAGGAAGATCAGAGAAGTAGGAAAACTACCCAAAAATTAAATCAAGGCATTCCACCATTCAAAAACTGATTAACATAATAGTTTAGTCAATCAATCTGTCGATTATCATTAAAAAACTTGCCACAAGCGGTTTCGCATCCTTCGACGTGAATCTAGCGTCTCATTACCTGTTTATTATTACAAACGACAACACGTCGCTTGATGAAAATCTCGTATTAACTTCCCTTCTAATAAACGCTTTGCTTCGTTAAATAATAACGCACGAGTTATTTTGTAAAGTGGTTTATCTATACGGTAAAATACCTGTGCTGACAAGGAGGGAATGACAAAGATACATTTCAAATTAGAATCACATGTGTCATTTCATTACAAAGTGATTTCACGGTAGACTCGTATTCACCTGAATATTCAAACGTGGTAATATATTAAAATTAGGTACATCTTTATTTTGAATCTGGTCATAACTGAGTGAATGTGAGATAATTATATTTTATAGAAGAGTATAAAAATACTGTGGTAAATACTAATTATCTACTTTTATGATACATTTAAGTTATTCAATTAAATCATGGAGTTAAACGAAAAGGATGCAGAGAAAAAGGAATATAATCCCTTTGAACATCGTCAGGTAGAGAAACCAAATTCGTAAGTGTTATTTTAAGTAGGTACCTATTTCCTAATAAAGAATCGTAGTAATTCTGACACTCTACACTTATCAATTTTATAATATCAAACTTATTTTAGAGACGTAAGATCAGCGGCGAATCTTATCAAATCGTCTTTGGGTTCAGGACTGTTGGCAGGACCATTGGCATTTTCAAATTCCGGATGGGGTGTGGGTCTGATTTCGACCATCGTTATCGGCTTTATTTGTGGACATTGTATTCAAATACTGGTAAGCGAAGACAACAACATACATATATGTATACAACATAGAGCCTACCCTTTGACCTACTAATGCTGAATTACTTATTTTATTGCACCTTACTGAACCAAACAGGTAAAAACTTCACGTGGTTGTTGTATACTTGACAAAAGACCTTCACTAAATTATGCTGAAACCTGCAAATCCGCATTCACACATGGACCCAAAGCTCTTAAATCTTTCGCAAACTCCGCAAGGTTCGTATTACAAATAAAGAATTAAAATGAATAAATATCAACAAAAAATAAAATGAGTCGTTTCTTCGTAAGGACTAACGATATTATTTTCTGTTTGAAGTTTATTCGCTGAATTTGCTCTGGTATCAACATATCTCGGAGTTTGCTGTATATACGTCGTGCTAATATCGGACTCCGTTAAACAGGTATGTTTATCTACACAGACGTTATTCGGGTTATTACTAATTAGTCTATACTGCATGAAGTTAAATCATGCGCGGCAACACCTTGCCACAGATAATGTATAACTATGTAAGACCATACTTTCGCAAGTCAGGAATTCATTTAATTGTCACATGGTGCCTACTTCATATGTACCTACCCAGTAGGTACCCACACCAAAACTACCATAGTAAAACTGGTATTAACTATAAACTATACCATACTAAAATAAATAATAATTTTTGTTTGGATTTGAGTTTTGACAAAGGATGCTACAGTACATAATTATATATTTTGCTGACACCATAAAAACTTTCCGTTGTAAGTAGATACCTGTGCTACAAGAGTGGTCTCTCAATGAATAAATAATAATAATAATAACTTTGTGTATATAAATATAAATAATTATTAAATATTAATGAATAATCTACCTTTTGACTGTGGCTCCGCCTGCATAGTAGGTATTTGAAAGTTGCTAATGTTTCAAATCGTGAAACTTCTTATTCCTATATATCATTGAACAAACTGCTATGAAACAAAACAAAAATATTAAGTTGGACTAAGAGAAGGAACTACATTTTATGTGTAAAAGACCCGCTTAATTCTGTTTTCTTGTTTTTGCGTGATGTGCCGATAGATAAACAGACAAAACTTACAGATCTATCAACAAATCAACATGTTTATCAGGTTTTTTTTTTGCAACTATTTAGGATTCATCATTTCAAAAGAACCACAAAATTTTCCATTCAAAACATTTGAATATTTTAGTATAAAATTTTTATATCGCGATAAACACACTTCGAACGGGGTTTTAAATACAATAATCCGTTATTCATATTATGTTTAGCATATTTTGAACTATTTTCACACCTTACCAAGGAAAAGGATATTATATTAATACTGAAAGAATTGAATACTGTATTCCTTTACATTCGATTCTCTTCAATAATATACATATTATATTATATGTATAATATACATATTATATTATATGTATATTAAAGTATATTTCCGAGAACAGAGCGTGCATATTTCTGACGGACCATACTTCCCTATGGTATAATGCTCCTATATTTTATTCCCGCTGACGTCGACAAATCTATACTACTTTATAGGTAAGAAAAGGGTAGAATCCGCGATTCTGTACATTGAATTTTTTAACAAAATATGACAGGGAGCGATAAAAAAAGAGTAACCAGCCACAAAAAAATAGTTTTCAAAATTCTTTTTTGTCTGTCTGTCTGTTCTATCTGAATCTACTGAACGGATTTTTATACGAATTTCACAGGTAGATTAAGGTTAACCTGGAGCTACATAATTAAAGGCTTCGTTTCATTCAAACCGAATAGGTATATTTGGGAAAAATTTGTCATATAAAAACGAATCATGCGCGTGAAACCGCGGGGCACAGCTAGTACAAAATAAATGTGAAGGACACTAACTCGTATAAAACCACATTTCAATTTAAGGTTTTCTCTGTGATATTTTATTAGTGTTTTATTTTATTTAAGTTACTATAGCTGTCCCTCGCGGTTTCACCCGCGGTAATTTCGGAGTTCCCGTGGTAATTCCGGGATAAATGGGCTATGTCCTCTATACCCCTGACAACGTGTATGCAAAATTTAATGGTGATCGATCCAGCCGTTCACGCCTGATACCGTTACCAAGGGAAATAGGGATTAATTTTTATAGACAATGTAAGCTCGAACTATCGAGGGCTTCAATGTGTCCATTTGTTTAACCTCACACCTTGTAGGTATAGCTAACAAGTTCCAATTTACTGAAATTAGCGTAATTTGTATCAACATTATCGAGATTATCATGAAAGTTTGACACGTATCATTCAGCTTTAACTAAAATATATTTATTTTACAGGGAAACCATGCATTACCAAGATTTATTATATTATACCAGGAGGTTTACTCTAGGTCCAAAAGCTTTTGAATTACATTGTTAAAAAGTTCTATTTGGCGTTACAGCCTGTGTTATTTAAATATATTTTATGTTCATTACAATTAGGTCTAGCACTAATCTGTGATGTAACGTATTATTGCAGAATTTGGAAAATTCATTAATTAAATTTATATATACAAGGAGATTGACTCTACAAGGGTTCAACCTCTACAGTACTAAGCTTATGCAACTTAATTTCTAGTTTTGATTTAATCAATTATTTTCATCGTCCTTTGAACATTTGGAAGGCATTATACTATAGGATAAATCCATGTCTTTAATGGTGTATTATGCCTTTGGAGCAGGCATCGGATTATAGGTATATGCCATGCGATTGAGCTGTTGATGTAGAAAAACATAGCAGTCTGACTCGCTAGTAGGTATCACCTCTAACTGAAAATATATATATCCACAAGCACTTAATGGGTTTCCGGCATCAACACCTGAAATCCATGTTAGGATGTGTTTACGTTTGCTGACTATAATTACTGTCACTTCTTATCAAAATGAATGACTTATGATCTTGAAACTGATGACTATTGGTTGAAAATTACGATATTTCAGATAATACATACCTATGTCCCAATGAAAAAATCAAACAAAAGCAAAACAATGCGTGATTCTACTATTATCTAATTTTATTTGTTTTAATTTTACAGCTTGTCGACCGATACATACCATCCTATATTTTGCCGGTTGAATACTATTGTCTCATTCTACTATTGCCTTTGTGTTTGCTATGTCAAATAAAATATTTGAAATGGTTGGCAATATTCTCGTTATTGGCCAATTTGTTGCTTTTCGCAACTTATCTGATATGCTTGTACTATGTATTCAAAGATGACTTATCTATCGAAGGAAAGAAAGTTGCTGGTGACGCCGCACGATTTCCAGCGTTTGTTTCGTAAGTACCTTGTATAATAAGTACCTAGATATATTTGTTTTACAATATACTAGCTGGTTTTTCTCGGTGTTAGCCGCGTTCAAATCAGATTTGTCTAAAGTTTATTAACTACCAACTGATGCCCGCGGTGTCACCCGCGTGAATTTTTGACCCTTTCAATGGCGACGAATGACTAATGACTATCACGGATAGTGTGACTTCCTATACCTGAAAAAATTTTAAAAATCGGTTCAGCAGTTCAAGGTTATCAAATAGATGTTCACCAGCATGAATTTCGTTATTTCCGTGGGAACTCCGTGATAAAAGTATTCCATGATACTCAGGGATACTGTAGTTTTGTATTACTGAAAGAATTCCCACAATCGGTTCCATAGTTCCAGAGAGTACCTTATTATCTAAACATACAAATAATAATTATAATATTAGTGTGAATAGAAGATATAGACGATATAAGAAGAATAGATAGAAGATAGATAGATAAACTGCAGTACAGTCTTGTACAAAAACAATAAAATAGCCCACTCTTACACAGGAGAGAGTACGGGTTCGGCAGGTGAATCGTCCAGTTGTCCTCACATATGTACTGTCGTTTGAACAGCAGGGCACGTAGAAACAACAAAACGAATATTTAAAAAAAAAAACTTGTAAAACTCGTTTTTAAGAAACAGCAGTACATTCGTACCTTGTCTAGAGAGTGAGAGTTTATAATGTAAGATGAGATGAGAGTTTTTAAGCAAGGTAGAAGAGTCTTGAAAAATTATCGCAGATAAAACCACACAGAATAGAGTATATAATTTAAGGATAAATTGAGTACATAAGTATGCAATACCATAAGTAGGTACAATAAAGGTTACCTAATATTGTTTACAGAACTGTAATTTTTGCAATGGAGGGTGTCGGGGTTGTGATGCCTGTAGAAAACGAAATGAAAAAACCTAAGAACTTCCTCGGCTTCCCTGGTGTCCTAGTAGTAGCCATGGTGATTATAGTGTTTCTATACAGCACTCTGGGTCTTTTCGGCTATTTGAGATATGGCGAAGTTCTGCAAGGGTCAATAACTCTCAATTTGCCAACGGATGATTGGTAAGAATGAACAAAGTTTGTCTTAGCTTTATAACATTCATTTTCAAATTAACATGTTTTAAAAAAATATAAATAGGTATTGATAGAGACTTAGAGTGGCATGAAAATGAAAACTAAAGACGAACGAATAGCTCCACTTTGCAAGAGATAAAAATTGAAAAACGTAGTAGATTTACTTATCAACCACTGTATGAAAGATATTATAGACTGTCTTTACAGCCTTATCTTTATGTTCATTACGGTACTTATGAATTTCTATAATCTAGTTAAAAAGCTAGCAATTTTTGTAGTACCCCGCTACGGCTCTAACGATTTGGAAATAAATTGTATTTAAATTTACTAGAAAATATTTTACTATTATATAACATAATTTTACAATTAATACAGCCTAGTGAGAGCCTTTATTAACCTGAGACATATTATTGTCTTGAAATAAAAATTTACAACAGGCATATTAGCCTTTTACTAACTATTGACAGTGTAAATGTATATTATTTTGATCATTATTAATAACAGAGTTGAAAATTTTTTTTACATAAACTTAATTTAATATACATTAGTTAATTATGCATGAGCTAATCTATAGAGAAAATTTGTTTTGAGACATTAATTTATATGCAATGTCATATAGTGGCATCTAGAGATGGATATAACTATCCCGGTTTTGATAACCCCGCGGTACTAAGGTTTAAGCTGGTTTAAGCCCGTAAACGCCCGGACGTTTGCGGACTTTTATAGGATTAAAACCCAAGCACTGTGTTTATTGCCCATCTATAGTGGCATCTGTTGTTGATTACCACGTTAAAAATATAATATAGCTACTATGCAACAAGTAACTTTACCTGAGGACAGATTTTCACGGCAAAATGGAAAACCGCTCGAAGTAGGTAAAGAAACGATATGAAGCATAGTGAGCATTTGCGGGCGTTCAAACAAAAGGTGCCAGTTCGCGGCATTTAGTTTCCGCGATATAAGAAGCTTTGTAAAGTTGGGTGAAAAAAAAAGCATCCGCGATTTTAATTGATTATTAATTTATTATTAATAAATGCTCAATTTTCTACAATTTCATTTATCTTTCTACAATAATACCCATATAAAAATCTATGTGACAATCAATTAAAAGTGTGTTTTATTCACACAAACTTTTATAATGTTTTTTCTCAAAACAACCTTTTTCGGAATTCCAACTTCAAATGTCTGATATAAAAAAAATGTGCTAGTTTTTGAATATTTTTTCAATCCTTACTATCAAATTGACTATTCTAGATACTGAACCTACCTAGTATTAACTCAATACCCCACTACTGGTACCTTTTTGCTTAGATGCCCACATTTGGTTTCGCTTACCTCTTGATCGGATTATACAAATAACGCTAAATTTTTGTCTTTCTGTTCTAGGCCGGCGATATGTGCAAAATTATTCATAGCTCTGTCAATATTTTTCACATTCCCTCTGCAATTCTTCATTGCTTTTGAAGTTTTTGTACGGTACACACAGCCTCATATAAAAAAAAATTACCAGTTCATATCATTGGTGGGTGGAAGGATTCTCGGAGTGTGTTTTTGTGGTAAGTTTCTTTTTTTATTGCTGAGTTATGAAGCAAAAAAAAAATGTTACCTACTGTCTATATCAACATCAAGCGTTCACTGACCTTGATAGAACAGAATCTGTACGAACACACCGTTTATATGCCATATTATGTATTTATGCCTGTACCTACCTATAGTAACGTGTTCAGTGTATTAGCGTGTAAGTAATAAAATAAAATGTTAATAGAGGATCGTAATGGAATATGTCTCTAAAATGATAGTAAATACTGCATAGTAAGCAATGATATACGTAGATACCTACATAAAGATAAATAATACAATCGATTTGTAAATATTTTATTATTAAACAAAGAACGACAGAAAACGCGAAATTTTTCTAACAAAAAATAACACAATACCGATTTAATCCGGAAGACAAAAATGCACGTAGGTAATTATTATAATTATTGGTATGTGCTACCTAATCTACCTATTGATCTTTTCGAAGTCAGTGCCAAATAGGTAATAGCTAGAAAGATAGTCTACTCCCAACACATAACTGCAAGCGTGTGAGTGTGCCGTCGTGATCAAAACAACCTAAGTGGGCAGACACGAGCGGGCTCGGCACCGACTTCGAAACACTTACTAATAATAATATTACGTGAATTTTTGTCTTTCAGATTAAATTGAAATTGAAAGAACTTTATTGTCAAATACACATAACACATAGAGAATTACAACAAACAATTAACATATAAGTTTATACAATGAATAGACAAGACGTTTAAACTTGTCTGTTATTTGGTATATTATACTAGCTGTCCCGCGCGATTTCATCCGCGGTAATTTCGGAGTTCCCGCGGAGGTTGCGGGAAAAAAGTACTCTATGTCCTTCAGTTCCCGAGGGAATTCCGGGATAAAAATTATCCTATCTTTTAAGTTGGACCATATTATAAAAGGTTGCAAAATTTTATCAAAATCAGCTCAGTAGTTTCGGAGTCCATCGCGGACAAACAACGTGACACGTGATTTATATATATTAGATGATTTATATATATTAGATGAGGGTCCGCTTCCAAACCGCCAAACGGTATTTTGTTATTTTTAACTTTTTAGTGTAGGGCATTTTTGTGTTTTTTGAAGTTGGTTCAATTTTTTTTGTTAAAATTCTGTTTGTTCTTAGCTTTTAAGTGAGCTGGTTTATAATTCATCTAAGTGACAATAGCCTCACGTCAAGCTCATAACCTTTTACAAAAAATGGCATATCATTCCGAAGCAATGGCGTTATTTGTTAAGGAGTTCTTCTGCTACTTCACCATTAGCTCCACTTCACCATTATGCATTGTGACACATAAATTGCTTAGCAAACATTTTAGAGTAGGTAATCGAATCGCAAACTGTGAAATATGTACTTAGTATAGTTCTGTTGGCCATCTATGATCTTCAATCTTCATCGTCAGTTCCAATTCATCAGTTGGTGATTGTCGAAAGAAAATGAACAATCTAATATATACAAATCACGTGTCCGCGATGGACTCCGAAACTACTGAACGAATTTTGATAAAATTTTGTAATCATTTATAATATGGTCCAACTTAAAAGATAGGATAGTTTTTATCCCGGAATTCCCGCGGGGACTCCGGAATTAATGCGGGGAACTGCTTATCACCGTAAACTACAGCACTTTTTTCCCGGAATTACCGCGGGAACTCCGAAATTACCGCGGATGAAATCGCGGGGGACAGCTAGTTTACTATAAAAATACCCAAATCGCTATAGGTGTACCTATAATATTTGAAGAGTTTCCTTGATTTCTCCAGGATCCCATCATCAGATCCTATTAATTTTATGACAATGGGACCACACGGGAAGCACCAGCTTTCAAATAAAAAAGAATTATCGAAATCGGTTTACTCAGTCGAAAGTTCTGAGGTAACAAACATAAAAAAATACAGTCAAATTGAGACTCTCACCCTTTTTGAAGTCGTTTAAAAAGACCATTGTTTAAAAAAAAGAAGTAAAATATCTACCTACACTTCTTTACTAATACTACATTTAATTTATGTAATATAATAATAAATATAGGTAGAGTAAGTTTCGATGTAGAGATCTCTGAAACTACGGAATTGTCTCTAAAAATAATTTCACTAATTGAAAGTTACCGTATCCCAGTGTGATAAAGGATAAGAGTTTTTGCGGGAACATTGAAATCCAAGCGGATGAAATCGCGGGGAATCAGCTATTTTGTCACGAGTAATTTAAGTCTGTTAAGGAGATGGGCACTCTCATGAATGACCTGATATGAAGAATTCCTGCGGGAGTTCCAAAGTTGATGTGGGTGAAATCGCGGGTAGACCAGCGGAGCTACAATGCGCAACACGATATGTTTATCGAACGAAAGATAAAATTGTCGACACGACAAATATTTGTGGGCGTCCAAGCAAAAAAGTGCATTAATGAGGTATTGAGTTAAGACTAAATTCGGTTAAACATGTTTTGCAGCCATGTTATCACTGGTAGACAAAACGATATATTATGTCGATGAGAATCGATAAAATGGCTGGATAAAATTTTATCATGTTGCGCATCCTAGCTCCGCGCAGGTGATCGAATAAAAAATAAACCATAAAAAGCATGTCATTGTCACGGTAGTGAATCGAATAATTTAAATACCTACCTACTTCTGCAAACCCACACACAACGTCACGCCTCGCCTGTTTCTTGGAAGGTTATATCCTAATTCCTAACTAATAATAAATGCGAATATGAGTTTGTTTGTTAGTGACGCTTTCACACCGTAGTTACTCAACCGATTATGATAAAATTTTGCATACACTTGGTCAAAAGTACAGAAAATGACATAGGATACTTTTTGTCCCGGAATTCCCGCAGGAACATAAAAATTAACGCGAGTGAAACCGCGGGAAACTCTTAATATACAATATAAGACATTTTTTAAATTAAGATACACGCTTACCTGTACCCAAATCTCGTTTTTGATTAACTTTGCATACTTGGGCGTTTTGATTTAAGTACCTACGTACCTACCTACAAAACCAGCTAGCTGCCTTACTCTTAAATATGATTTCGATTTTGGTTTGAGTTTAAATTGACATCGTATTTGGAATCGTGTGAATGTCAAAAGATGACGTTTGACAAGTCAATAAAATTGACTTGTTTTCGTTGACAATTTAATAAAATCGAGAAATTTGATAGATAAATACGATAGAGACGCGATCTCAAAGCTTCAAAAGTAGCAAAATTTGATTCTTTTCGATCTCATTTCGATCCGAATTCGATTTGATCCTAACGCGATTGCGTCAAGAGTATGATTCTTACTCGATAGCGTAAAGAGTAAGGCGGCAGATGGCGCGTTCATTAATAATAAAAATCCACTTCACAATACACCGATCCACTTGATCCCACAGTGCCGTGGAAACCAAGCAAATACTTTCAGATTTTATGCAACATCACATATACTTACGTACATTTATTAACTATTTAATATGTTATATTTTTTTTTCTAAGTGTTTATAGTAACAGTAGGTAACCAGCATAAAAATTATGGCAATGTTATTCAGAACTTTTGCTATTATACTCGTATAAGTAACTAATATTCGCTGGTAATCGCATCAATATAGAACGGCTGGACCGATTTGAATAATTTATTTTTAAATGTTAGTAATACTCGGACGAGTAAGATTTCAAGAAATAAAATTTGGAAAAGTTATTATTTAATATAGGAAAACTTGGGAAAACTGTACCTACCCGTTTCTTTTATATGGGATAGTTTTTTATTAAAAGGTCGGGAAAATGTCTGCCGGCTTAGTTACATAATCCTACTTCCTACTAATATTATAAATGTGAAAGTGTGGATATTTGGTTGTTTGGATGTTTAGGTGTTTGTTACTCAATCACGCAAAAACGGCTGATCCGATTTGGATGAAATTTGGCATGCACGTTATCAGGGGTACAGAGAAGGACATAGGGTACTTTTTATCCCGCAGTTCCCGCGGGAACTCCAAAATTACCGCGGGTGAAACCGCGGGGCACCGCTAGTATTTAATAAAATTATTTAAAAGTATAGCTAATCTAGAGTAGGTACCCGTTTATTAATTTAAAAATCTATTGTATTTAATTTTCAGTTGCGATTGCAATCGCGCTACCGTTATTGGAGCAAATCATTAACATAGTCGGCGCGTTCTTCTACTCGACGCTCGGCATTATCATCCCGGGAGTCACAGAAACAGTGTTTAGGTGGAGCAATCTGGGGAAGTACAAATGGGTACTGTGGAAAAATATCGTCATTGTTCTATTCGGATTGTTGACGTTGATTTCTGGGTGCACAGTGACGATTTTGGACATAATTCACATTGTAAAAAATAGAACTGTATGATTATTGATTTAACTATGGGTTATTATTGTAATATTGAATAGTAATAAGACACTGTCCAAACCGCGTATTTCACACGGATGGACGCAGGTCGCCCGTATAAAAAGTATATATGTAATGCGTTTCAAACTTTCTACTATGGCTGTGTTTTTTGACAATGGTAATTTAATGGCTGCATAAGAGGCTTCATTCCGTCCACTAGCGCCACTCGTAAATAAATATCATATTAATTACTCGTATAATATCATATCCAGACCTTCTGATAATTGTACCGTAGCGCCAAAAACGTTTAAGTACTTTTAGCATTTTGTTATTTAATACTTTTTGTTATGAAGTTGAAATGCTACAGAAGCATCTAAGAATATAAAACAATAGTACCTACTCATTTATCCTATTTTATTACGTTTCTGTTAATCGATTTATTTTATAACGAAACTAGTTTTGAAATTCCTAAAGGACAAGGTTTGTTTATTTAACACCTAGTTTAGGCATCAGAGGTATCATCAGATATGTAGCATTTGCCATGAACTTGCTGAAATGTAAATCAAAACTGTTTTATTGATGTATGTTTTTGGTACCAATAAACTTATTATTATTATTATATAACATAAACTACAATTTTTCACAATGGGGATGTTGACTACTTTTAACAATCAAAATTCTAATTAGTCCGTCAGTTAGAAAATAAAAAAACAATAGACACGTATTTTTTGCTTTTTCAAATAAATTAAAATATACAGAGATAAAGACATTAAAGTTTAGGGTGAGAGGGTCGTGACGTCACTAACCGCAAAAACCGCCATACAAACTGTCAGAATAGTGACGTCTTGCGAAATTTCAACTCAATGTATCGCCGTTATTTTTTGATTACGTAAAAAAAGAAAAAGTACGTGTCCAATATTTTAGCTTATATAGCTTAATATTTTAGCTTATAGCTTAGTGTGGGATCAAGTAGATCTGTGTGTTGTGAAGTGGATTATAAGTGGATTAATAATCTACAAGATGGACTAAAAAAAAAAAAATAATCAACATGCCTATTACTAACACAAAAAATGAGGCGTCGCGGTTGGACGTCTGGCAGCTATATGAAACATCGAAATTGTTTTGTACTTAGAAGTAATGGGCGTAAAAGAATTGCTTATGAAAGAAAAATAATACAGCACAATCTAAACTAATATTATAAAGGGGAAAGATTTGATTTTTGGTTTGTTTATTTGTTACAATTTAACTCAAAAAACTACTAAACCTATTTAAAAAATTATTGCACCAGTACCTAACGCTACATTATCCTTGAATAAGCTATATTGTACCCGGGATTCGCGCAGGAACTTCGAAATTGCCGTCGGTGAAACCGTGGGGAACACCTAGTTGAAAATATTATATTCCGATGTTTTTATAGAAAACGATGATTGTTTATTTATTTTTATATAACGACGGATATGCCGGTGCGCGGAAAAACCTAAAAAGGTTTATGTAGCACTGTCAAGTTGTTAGAATGTTTGTAAATTGGTAAATAAATAAATAAATAAATTTAATTCAATTATTAAATGGACAGAACACAATTCTCTTCACTAGTAACTTTAGTCGCTTGGGCGTGGTGACATGTCCCCACATCACATTACATGTGCAAGCGACCCTCAGACTGATGAAGATGCGCACGATACGACAACACACGACGCACATATTCCTCGCTTCTACGGGACCCCATGTGAGTGCCCACTCACCGGACAACCCTATGCCCGATGCCCGAGGTATGTGACCCCGCCGCCCACTACAACGGCCGCAAGGGATGAGAATGCATGTCTAATGTCTATGTCTCATTTATGAAGTCGACCAATAAAAGAACAAATTAATGTGAAAAATTAATCACTTTCCCGCATTTATCACATTGATAGTACCTATATGTACATACTAGCTGTGCCCCGTGGTTTCAACCGCGGTAATTTCGGAGTGCCCGCTGGGATTCCGGGATAAAAAGTACCCTATGTCCTTCTCTGTACCCCTGACAACGTGCATGCCAGATTTCATCCCAATTGAGTAATAACACTTTCAAATTTATATAGGTAACGACCAGCATTTTTTTTTATATCTCGAATTCCAGATGTAATTTCGAAAAAATCGAAACATGAGTATCTTAGTTAGACCCTTAGCAATACAACAAAAAAAACCACATTCAATTTAGTGCAGCAGTTTTTGCGTAGCACGAATACAAACATACAGACAGACAGTCAGACAGACAAAAATTCTAAAAACGGTATTTTTGTTATATCACTCATAGAGTCGCCTAAATTTTTTTTTTCTTATTTATCTCTCATGTTCAGCCATCCATCCACCTGTTACAATTTTATTATATGTATACTGTATAGATACCTACCTACTACAGGTGATTCTTTCAAATAGATGTTTAAATCTGAAACTACGTGGAATAGCTCAAATATCGCGTGTCACCTTAATCACCTTAGTCCAATTAATTATGTTCAATCTGGAGATAATATTATATTTTATTAAATAAATATCATCATCATCATATCAGCTGAAAGGCGTCCAATGCTGAACATCGTCTCTCCCAAGGATCGCCACAACGATAGTAATAATAAACCTATAAATAACGACAATATACAATATACTAAATATAGTTACTAAGTATTTATATCGACTCAGAAAAAAAAGTTCAAATCCTATAAAATAATGTGAAAAAGGGCAAACCATAATATTTTAAAGGAAGGAGGAGAAGAAAGGAGGAGTGTAACTTGGACTTTTTTATATTTATATACGACATATCATATTTCACAAATTATAATAAGTTAGTATGAGTAGGTATGTTATTAATAATGATAGGTATGTGATTTTAAGTCAAGCCACAAGTACGTTGTCTACCATACGTGAATAGTGGATTAAACTGCAATAAAAAATATTAAAAGCTATATGAACATTAAGTACCAGTAATGAAAAATTTAATTCCAATTTCTTAAGTGAGTTTTTAATTTTTTAAAGATTAGATTATTATGGTTTTTATACGCCATATTATTATATTTTTGTTAGCAACACGTTGTAATTTCTAATTTTATTAATATTAATTGTACCTACTAATAATGAAAAATATTAAATCATTTAGGCATCAATCTGTGGTTTTTATTTTTGACTATTTCTAAGATTAGTGTAGTTTAATGCAATAATAAAAAGGCACCAATGAAAAGGTGATTTAATCTGTACTTACCTCAAAGTTAACATCATTGGTTTTATAATATTTATGGTACCTACCATTTTTGTTTTACGAAGGCACCGAATTCAAAGCGATCTGTGGTAGCACAAACCAAAAATAATATCTATTATGTGTATTTTATTATGTAAATTTGATTTGATTTTATTTTATTTTTGTCTTTTGGATTAAATTGGTATTTTGTTATTTTTAACCGACTTCCAAAAAGGAGGAGGTTATGCATTCGGCTGTCAATCAATCAATCAGCCTATTGCAGTCAACTGCTGGACGTAGGCCTCCCCAAGGCACGCCACAGTACCTATAGATACACGATCTCCCGCCTTTCTCATCCAGCCACTACCAGCGACCCTCCTCAGGTCATCGGTCCATTTGGCAGTACTTATGTTTTTTTTATGTATGTTCATCGATTACTCGAAGACTGTTGGACCGATTTGGAAAATTCTTTTTCATTTGGAAGGGCATACTCCCGATATTGGTCTCATTGCCACCAAATCGGGATCTGATGATGGCATCTTGGAGAAATCGAGGGAACTCTTCAAAAATTATAGGCACACCTATAGCGATTTGGGTATTTTTTATTGTAAATCGTTCATTCGCTTTCGAAAAGCAAAATTTGAAGAAGTGGAACTGATGATGTCTTCATCATCATCACAGATGGTCATCGGAACTACTCAACAATAATAGGTATACGTATTTCATGGGTTCCGATACGTTAACTTTAATATGGTTTCAAAACAATTTATGTTATACAAATTTTGGATTTGGATAAAATCGGTATTTTGTTATTTTTAGCTTTTCAGTTTTGTTTTTGGAAGTCGGTTTCAATTTTTTATTAAAAATTTTAGCTTTTTAGCAGTATTGTGTTTTTGGACTTTTTGGAAGTCAGTTTTTTTTTTTTTTTTATTCGGGTTGCATAATGAAATTTAGTAAGTACAACATTATAACACACTTTTGGATGATATTATAATGGTTATTATGACACTGGCTGTTTTACGAGTAATGTGGGAAATAAGCTAACTGTTTCAGCAACTCTTATATAGCATTTATAGATGATTTATAGAAATGCAAATGTGCCCCGGGGTTTCACCCGAATGAAAGGTTTTTATATAACAACTTTTTTGCCCGACATTCGATTTCAATGAAACAAAGCCTATATATGTAGCTCCAGGCTAAGCTTAATCTACGTGTGAAAACCGCATGACAATCGTTTCAGTAGATGCGATATCGTGAACAGACAGACAGACAGACAGACGGAAAAGAATTTTAAAAACTTTTTTGGGCTTTTATCACCCCTCTCAATTTTAAGTAAAAATATTCAATGTACAGAATCGCGGATTCTACTCTTTTATTATAGTATAGAAGATAGATTATATTTTTAATTAAAAGCATTGTCTCCTTGACATAAGTCATGGACCTGACAACTTGCGAAGTGCTTGGTGGAATGTTTATTAGAAGCATGATTCTAATTTTTCCTTTGCGGTAAGAACACCTTATTTTTATCTTAATTACTTATACCTACATCGGTGTCAAATACGATTGATTGAAATGACGTATAATGTCGTGGTCCTGCAGGCACTATTAAGGGCCTGGGGCTAGATCTGTAACCACAAGTGTTACCTACCACAGGCCCTCAGTCTATTGCGTTCATAGTTTTAACTGCTGCAGGGTACAGCAAGAACGTTATAGTGACACGAGTAGTAATAATTAAATTCATCTATTAATCTAATAGAACTTAACATGGCGTATTTAAAAGCAGTATGGGCGTTAATGTTACTGCATGTACCCCTACCCACACCGTGAAGGCCTAGTACTCATAAGGTTAGATAACATTAGAATCAGACCAACCGTTCGATGTCAAGTGATGGACGAAAGCTATAGAATATATACATTATACATTATACAAGCAGTGAACTGATCCTGAAATAATAACTAAATTGTCGGAGCATCCCGTGTCTCACCCACAATTCGCCAGTCGCCTGCCGTTATGTGGTCGTCACTCTTACTAATGGCCGTAGATGAGGTAGTTTTGTCCATACTAATATTTTATAGAGAAAAGATTTGTTTGGATGGATAAAAATAAAATGGATCATTTGATTTAATTATTTTTTTACAAATAGGAAGCTACGGTATTCCCAAGTGACAAACGATACTTTTTGTTCTCGAATTCCTACAGAAACTACTAAACACGAGTGAAACCGTGTTGGATCGACTATTATTTTATAAACTAACAAATTCGTAACATTGAATAGTTGATGACCTACACAAACCAGTAACCACGTTCCGGTGTTGTAAAATTTTACGAACATTATTTAGTTTTTTAGAAAGGAATTTAGGATAGTTATTATGTTAATAGGTATAATTTCACAGAATAATGTCGGTAAACGTTTCACAATTCATTAGATAAAAAAACTAACATATTTTTGTAGTTAAATTCCCACAGCTTGAGTTGATGATTACATTTATATCAAACTAGCTGTGCCCCGCGGTTTCATCCGCTTGAGTTTTGGAATTCCCGCAGGAACTCCAAAGTATTCTAATTTACTTCATATAACATCGCTGAGCACAACCGAACACGCGTCTGAGCCGCGCGGAAAGATATCGCAGAGCTAACTGAGGCCACCGCTCTTCCCCCTCATGACTGCTGATGATTATTTTGCGATATAATAGGCTAGTTTCCTAAATTTTGTTTTTTAGTCCGTTTTGTAGATTATTAAAAAATATTGGACACGTATTTTTTAATTTTTTATGTAACCAAAAAATAACGGAGACATATCAAGTCGAAATTTCACATGACGTCACGACTCGCTACAGTTTGTTCGCACGTTATAGCGAGCTGTGACGTCATGAGTTCCCCACCCTAAACTTTAATGCGCTTTATCTATGCATATTTCCATTATTTTAAAAAAGCAAAAAATACGTGTCTTTTATTTTTTTATTATCTAACTGACGGACTAAATAGAATTTTGATTTTTTTACCCAGGAAACTAGCCTATTATATATATTTTGCGATATTCATTGAAGACAAATGATGTAAGAGCAATTTTGTTTTTAATTAAATACTTGTGATGAATAACGTATTTATTTGCATAAGGATTTATATTGTGTTTACAAACACCTTCGCAAATAATGCATTATTAAAAAAAAAATGGTTGGCATAAAAAAGGTTATAGTGAGCCAACCTAAAAAGATTTTTGCAAAACTTTAACCGTTTATGCACATGCAGCGTAGGTACGCAACGGAAGCTCTCAAAAGGAATATTTTTTCCCGTTTTATGCAAAATTTATCATTGCTGCTCCGCTCCTATTGGTCGTAGCGTGATGATATATAGCCTTCCTCGATAAATGGGCTATCGAACACTGAAAGAATTCTTCAAATCGGACCAGTAGTTCCTCAGATTAGCGCGTTCAAGTAAACAAACAAACAAACTCTTCAGCTTTATAATATTAGTAGGTATAAATCCGGAGACACGTTAGTGTCTCGCGCCAAGGACACGTCCAACATATGGCGTGAGACAACGTGTCTTTATTCTCAATTCATATGTCAACATAACCTCCTCACATATTTGGGTCTATTTTTTTATTATTGCCAAGACACTGTCACTTCACACTATTTTCAATAAGTTTCTTTTTACAGATTTTACACATATTACAAAAAATTATTGGGTCTGAACAAATATTTAATATATTTCAAGAATGAAAATTTTTGCCTGCGCCTGTTTTCGATTCTACGAGAGATTTTACAAATGTTAGCGTCTGCATTTTTAATATCGCTGGCACTGACAGTGACAGATGACATAAACGTCATGTGACAGGTGTCAGGCATAGAAGCCGTCAACGGTGAGTGAGATTGGATTGCCAGTTTGGAAAATTGGCGGGAGTGCATGGCACTCGCGCCCTTTGGTGAAAGAGTAATTAAAACAGCTGCAGGCTTAATGTATTAATCGAGTATTATTTTCTAACATTTCAGAATGAAAATTTTTGCCTGCGCCTGTTTTCGATTCTACGAGAGATTTTACAAATGTTAGCGTCTGCATTTTTAATATCGCTGGCACTGACAGTGACAGGTGACATAAACGTCATGTGACAGGTGTCAGGCATAGAAGCCGTCAACGGTGAGTGAGATTGGATTGCCAGTTTGGAATAGGCATGGGCTAAACGTGTCCGACTAAGGATTGGATATGTCACGTATCCTTCCAGTAAAAGATATGTATCCCGATAGCATATCCATATCCATATCTCACCAATGCATTTCGATGTAAATAACTTCAGAAGAAGAAAAATACTGACTTGGCTGTATGGACTTAGCTTCCTTTGCCTTCCCCATTGGGGTAAATTAAAAAAAATGTTCAGGCTGTATGGAACTAGAATCCCTTGCCTTTCCCGAA
Organism: Zygaena filipendulae; assembly: GCA_907165275.2. Lineage (NCBI taxonomy): Eukaryota > Metazoa > Arthropoda > Insecta > Lepidoptera > Zygaenidae > Zygaena > Zygaena filipendulae. Next base: position 9,653,031 of record OU015653.1, on the reverse strand, counting down.
AGGGGAGAATTATTGGCTGCATGGACTAAGTTTCCTTTGCCTTCCCCGAAAGGGGTAAACTTTACCAAAAAAAAGGGGAGAATTATATTTAAAAAAAAGATTCAAAATAAATCTATGTTGTAAGGCGGGATGTCAATCTTATTTAAACGTAATTATAAACATGTGATTAAGGTTAAAATATTAGATAACCTCATTTTTGCAAAAATAAAAACAATATCTTTACAAAAAAATATGAAATCCCACAAAAAACAGTTTCACTGTAAAATGTCGCGCCAAGTACACGTCCAACTATTGTAACAGAGATAATAATAACCTCATATTTGCAAAAATAAAAAAAAACTGATCTTTACAAAAAAATATGAAATAAAAAAAACCAAGTACACAAATCTCCTCTGATAAAAAAAACACTCATTAGAAACGGTGAAAATCGAAAAAAAAAATTGGTGTCGTTTATTTATAAAAAAAACGAAAGAAAAATTTGCACTTTACAAAAAAAATATAAAATAAAAAAACCGAAGTAATCTTTGTGATTTTCAATAATTGCAAAATTTTTGTGGCAAATTTAAAAATTGAAAACTATTTTTTAAACGTACTTGGCGCACGTCATTGAGTCCCCTAAATTTTTTCTGATTGTACAAAAAAGGTACTGGTTCCTGAGCAGCTACTGGGTACTTTACCTGACTGGTAATCAAATCATTTGCTTATTTCTTGATTCAATTGAAATGCAAGAAAGTGTCACATTCATATGAGTATAAATCTAATCTAATTCGTGAAAAGATAGAAACGAGCTTGAATTTTAATTCCAATAGATTTGATTTAAAACATCACAATAATCATTAGTGGTGCCAACGACGGTGTAGAAGGGGTGAAAAAATTGTTGCTCATAAACTCCTTTTCCACAACAAGTTTCTGGCGCTACATCAGACATGAAAAGATTTGGGGTACTCAATGACGCGCGCCAAGTACGTTTAAAAAATTGTTTTCAATTTTTAAATTTGCCACAAAAATTTTGCAATTATTGAAAATCACAAAGATTACTTCGGTTTTTTTATTTTATATTTTTTTTGTAAAGTGCAAATTTTTCTTTCGTTTTTTTTTATAAATAAACGACACCAATTTTTTTTTTCGATTTTCACCGTTTCTAATGAGTGTTTTTTTATCAGAGGAGATTTGTGTACTTGGTTTTTTTTATTTCATATTTTTTTGTAAAGATCAGTTTTTTTTTATTTTTGCAAATATGAGGTTATTATTATCTCTGTTACAATAGTTGGACGTGTACTTGGCGCGACATTTTACAGTGATCTGGTTAATCGAGAGATGTTTTGTCTAACATAATAATATAATGGTGGTCACCTAGTAATTTTCGAACTTTTATGCGCCTGAAACAAGTTTTCAGTCCGTTTCAGACTATTCCTCATTGATCCACGCAATAACTAAAAAAAAAACATTCTAGAGTTATGTATACACAAGTAAGGCATACGTATTACGTAGAGTTACGGTCTACGAGGAGAGTAAAGCACGAATTTGATGCCTTCTTCTGCGACTGATTACGCAGTCGTTTGTATCACAGCTTTGATAGCAATAAATATTCTTATTAGTATTATTATTAAAACATGACTAGTGGTAAACGATGATATTGGACATGATATTATAAGTAACGATGATATTGGACATGAAATTATAAGTAACGATGATATTGGACATGATATTATAAGTAAATAATTAACATACTTTGTTTTATAATTTAATTTAGTTTTCGTTTTTAAGTGGGTTGGTTTATACAATTTATAAAGTGATAGTTTATATCTACCCAAATCGCTATAGGTGTGCCTGTAATATTTGAAAAGTTTCCTTGATTTCTCCATGATCCCATCGGTTAAAAGCGGGTTCAAAGTATATATAGTAGTATAGTTCATGTAGTTTAAAAAAACTTTTTTTAAATTTAGACATTAACATTATCTTTATTTGGCATCACAACAGTTATCAACTTTAACAAATTTTAGTCTCTCAACCATGATACGTCTAATATTTTTATTACTGACTGGTACTGGTACTGACGGCTTTGCTTACCTCTATCCCTCGGTAACAGCCCTTTTATGGATGAAAGGTATCATAATGTATCCGTTTCTGTACCCCTGAAAACTTTTGTTCTAAATTTTATGAGTTAACTAGTTAAGGCGTGAAAGAGTAACAAACAAACAAACACGTTCACATATTTGAATTAAATATGAATAGATTTGTAGAATTGAGTTTTAAACCTCGATAAAGTTATTTTTATTACCAGAGGGGCTATTATGTAACTTTTATTTCTATCATTTTTAGGTTGCAATCAAAAACATGGCGGTGTTGCGATTCGAATACACATGTTTTGATACCTACAATATTTAGCAAACAACCAAAATAAACATACATCAGATGTTGATGCTGCCTAAACATGATTAATTAATCACAAAATCGCTATTTTTCTGATAGAAACTGAAATATCATAGCAACAAAAGTTACATAATTGCCCTACAGATCCTGTCTAAAGCTTTCATTGCGCTCAGGCTAACGATCTAGTGGTAGGAGTCGGTGGGTAACATTTATAAGCCTTCCGCGAATTTAATTGTGACTAGAACTGTCGTTGGATTTGTCTTTACTACTCTCATACTCCTAAAATATTAAGTACGTAAATTACCAGACTCTTATTATTTTACTAGCTGTTATTATTTAATCTAATTGTTAAGTATCGCTGGGTTGTGCTGTGGTTAGATATTTTCATAAGTGAATTAAAGTTGAAGTGACAATGCAGTGGATGATTTTATTCATCAGTATTTACATTAGACTTTTAAATAATTGTTACTTTGATTTTTGAAATACCTACTGTGAAGTACTTACAAAATCAAAATTGTGTCTTGTTGATTAAAAAAAAAACTACTACGAAATTATTCAAAATCTGTAAATTTAATGTAAATGGCAAAGTTTAGAATATTATTAGAAGTTTAAATCTATTCCATATATCCTACCCCTTGATGGGTGAAAATGGAACTTTTTGCCACCCATCCCGTCTTATAGGGATCTAAGGGGAAAATGAAAGAAAGAAGAAACAATATACTCTACTCGTAGATTAATTAGACTCAAATATAATAGCACGTCAGTCGTCAGTCGTCGTCAGTGCACGAGATGCAGGTTGATCGGCGCTCTATTTAACCAATATTTGCCAGGTTATCCAGAGGCCTTACCACCATAAAAGTTTAATCTTAAATCGAAACTTTGACCTCAAGTACCATTTTTAAAGTCGAAATAATAAATAATGGCAAAAATTTACGTGTAAGCTTATTTATAGGTAATAGGATTAAATTGTTTTTGAGGCGCTAGTCTGCCCCAGGGCCGGCTTAAAGAAAAAGTAAACATTGATAGCGATAATTGTTAGTGATATCTATAGGTAGTAGATAAGTGTTGGTTTGTTTTATCTCATCTGTTGTTGTTTTGATTTCTTTTATTTCCTTGGATAGTAATCCAAGAGCGAATCCAAAATCCCTGTCAACAAAGTGTAAAACGATTTTATTGGGTTGATTAAAATGCGTGTGCCAGTACACACACGCTTAAAAAGTAGAACTTTTAATTGTTAAAACTAATAGGTATTAGATTTAAACAAAACTTTTCTGCTAATAAATTTATTCTTAAAATAAATTACTTCGGGCCGCACTTAGGGTCGACTTTAATGATTACTTAGTTAAGTAATGATCACTTAGTTAAGTATAGATTTTTAAAACAAAACTGCCGCAATCAGAGACGTTCAGTAAATTAATGTTAATTGGCATTTAATGAGATGTAACTTTATTAGTTAAATGCCAATTAACATTAATTTATTAAATTTGTCTGAAAACTGCCGCCAGTTTTGTTTAAAAAATCTATACTTAACTAAGTAATCATTAAAGTCGACTCTGAGTGCGGCGGTTAATCAATGTTAAATTTAATTGAAGTTGTTGGTGTGAAAATTTCAACATATTATGGACCTACGTCCTATGGATTCAGTTACGCTTTGATAATTAATTAAACCGTTTTCGCGAAATTGAAAATGAAACCTGCTAACAGTTATAATTTTTGTAAGTTTAAGGAATCGCTTAATTAATGTATATGTTAAGACGTGGTGTATATCCTTTTTGTTTGAAATTACAATAAATTATTCGTTATACCTACCTACTCGAGAACTACAGGTAAGCCATTAAACAAACTCCTTCCAAGCTTAAAGGAGGCATTATCGTGTTCAATTATCATTTATTACGTTTGTTAAAATATAAGACCCATTATGTATATGGAACGGTGATTTATCATCATCATAGCGGCCCTTATGTCGTCTAAGAGCGGACGTAGGCCTCCTCCAAACTCCTCCACGTCTGGCGATGTTGGGCCGTCGCCATCCAGTCTCGGCCTCCGTGTCGGCCGACCTCGCGGTCTGGTGTTGGCCCAAGGCCTCCACTCCAGCACTTTCCTGGTCCACCGAGCCTTGTCCATTCATGCTATGTGCCCCACCCACATCAACTTCCGGTGGGCTATTGTCTCGACCACATCTCTCACGCCGGTCTTGCTCCTTATCCATTCATTTATTTTGCGGTCGCGCAAAGTGATTCCAAGCATAGCTCTTTCCATTGCTCTTTGCGCGTCTCTGAATTTCTCGCCGGATTGCACCGCATGGAACGGTGATTAACAGAATTAACGTAATTGGCTGTCAAATTTATTTTTGATCGGAAAAGGTCGGAAAGCAACAAATAGGTAAATAGCTATACCTAGTGGTATTATTTGTTGGATATCCATAAGAAAATTTCCGATTCAGTGTTGGAAGCCCAATCGACTTTTTGAGTTTTTCTGTTTCTTCACAGATTTTTAGTATGACGTTCAGTTGCTTGCTACTATGCTGTTTGGTGTCATACGCCTCAGCAGCCTTCAAGCTGCAAGAACTGTACTCTTGGAAAGTTCTCGATTGGAACTATCCAGATCAGTACAGTAAGCAGTTGGCAATGCAATCTGGAAGCCTCATCCGCGAAAACGCCTTGCCAGTTGGTATCGAGAGATGGAGGAACAAGCTGTTCGTCGGTGTTCCTAGGTGGCGAAAAGGTAAGTCTGCAGTTGCTCAAATTACATGTTCCAAAATAAAACATCAGACAACACGCTAGTGTTATGCGACACAAGTACACGTCACGTGTACGTGTACGTAAGACTACTAGTGTATATTCTTCTAACTGATGTAAACATAACCTCAGTTTTTTATTTTCACTTTTCAACTCCAAACTTTTCGTTGTTCTGATAAGCTCAACACTTTACACAGACATTTATAAGTTTGTTTATCAATTATTTCGATATAACACTATATTTTGTCCTTTTCATTATTAAACGTTTTTAAATTTCTTAAATTTGGCTTGCGTCTGTTTTGGAATTCTACGAAATATTTTATGCAATTTTTTTTTTTTCTTTTTGTTCTATGGACTTTCGCATATAAGCATTTGGCCAGATTCAACTTTATCTTATCTATTAGCAATTAGCATTAACTAGCATCGTTATACGGTTTGAAATTGTAAGCCATAGTACTAAAGATTGCAACAACTTTCAGATCTCTTAGAGGATACCGAAGAAATCAGCTTGAAAGGTTACCTACATCTTCTTGAGCTCATAAAAAATCGTCACTGTGAAAATTATTGTCTACCTAATTCAGCACCATAGTGTTTATACAGTGCACTATAAAACACAATCCACTTTTAATAATTTCTTCTTCTTCTTTAGTTATGGTAATCTAATGCGATTTATCGCAGATTTGAAGATATACTTCTTTTTCTTCTTTTTTATTAGGCGCGTTGTGAAAAAATGATGAGAGTGAAATTTTAGATGCGCGCGCATCATTGATACTAATTTGCTAAAAATACGTATGATTGAGATAGAAGAAGGCTGATTCAGGACAGTTACATACACTAGTTAATATGTTTTTCGATGGCTCCTGAGCCTAAGTTTAAAGTATAGTAATATGGTCCGTCGAGTTGGGCAATCAGAATTTTTAGGCTGAAAGGCGTTGGTCTAAGCTACATTTCTGCAAAAATTTCAAATTGCGGAACCTTGTAGTTATTCTAAAAAAAAATTTAAAAAAGTTAAGTTTTTAGACTAAATTGAGGTTATAAACTAGTAAATTGGGGTGATTGTGTTGACGTTTTTTTTTATTAAAATAGACGTCATTGCGTTCCAAAATGGCACACCAAATGCGTGACAACTGGTGTGGCATCTTTGATACAGTTTCTTATATTACAGCGAACCGAGCGCAGCGTGCCGCGGCAGCGGCCGGCGAAGCGCCAGAAACACCTTGCGTAGCATTTGTAGTTTTTGATGAAAATCCTACATTTTTGGAAAAGAACGGCTAGGTTAGGTTAGGTTAGAACATGTAAGATAACGCGCAAGCCGAGCGCAGCGTGCCGCGGCAGTGGCCGGCGAAACGCCAGAAACACTTTGCGTAGCGTTTGTAGTTTAATTTGATGAAAATTCTACATTTTTGGAAAGGAACGGCTAGGTTAGGTTAGAACATTCAAAAATTCATAAAAAAAACTACGTGTTTCCGCAACTCCCCCTTTTAAGGGAACCTATTATGGTTGATATAGAGATTTTGAAGAAGTAAGAACAGCTTATCCATCAATCATCAATTATCATGAAAGCACGTATTGTTACTGTGTATATAATTATTATAATTAAATAATTTCAACTGTTAGTTTGAGATCTTTGTGACTTCCTTCTTTCTTTGAAAAGATTTGGTGTGGGTGCTGAATGACGCTCGCCAAGTGTGTTAAAAAAAAAAAATTATGCTTAAATTTGCAACATTTTTTTTTTCTATAATTGAAAATCATAATGATTGCTTGGTTTTTTTATTTCATATCTTATTGCAAAGTACTTTTTTTTAAATAGCCTAGTGAACGTGGACTTGTGCGCGATTTCTTACAGTGAAACTGTTTTTGTTGGAATTCTACTATACTGCCTCTAAACTGATATAATATTAAATTATATTAATTTACAAACTTACTCGTATTGTGTATTAAGTTGAATTGTTATTCTTGACCAACTACAAGTCATTATAATTTTGTAAGGCATTTTTTTTTATCGTCGAACATTGTCATCATTTTAACAGACAACTTTTTTTTTTCAAGGAATCCCCGCGACTCTTAACTACATACCTATGGATGAAACGTTTGATCCGTCACCAAAACTGAACCCATACCCGAGTTGGGAGGCCAACACGCTGGGGGACTGTCAAAATGGACTTAACACCGTTTACAGGATAAAAGCGGACAAATGCGATCGTCTCTGGGTGTTGGACGTTGGCACTAATGGATATCGTAAGCTTAAATTATCACGGTCACTATAATAATCTCATAGGTATTAACAATTAGCTGTTCCTTGCGGTTTCACCCGCGTTAATTTGGGAGTTCCCGCGGTAACTTCGTAAAATGCCATGCTTATCTGAATTGTACTCTCCATACCTATACCTATCTACCTGCCAAATTTCAGCTTCAAAGGTCACGCGGTTTTTACCTGTAGCTTTAAAGCATATATTAAGGTGCTCCCTCATCGGGAGCATTCGCGTGTAATGTAATGATACAGATTTAAGCATTACATCAACGAATGAGGAGAACCGAGAATTACAACGTACACCTTGTAATGATACAATGTGTAATATCTTAAAATCTATATATTACATTACACGCGAATACTCGTCAGTCAGGGAGGTAATATTGTAATGTAATGCTCAAAGTCGAATCTATAATGTTACATTACACGCTAATGCTCGTCAGTCAAGGAGGTAGTATTGTAATGTAATGCTCAAAGTCGAATGTATAATATTAAATTACACGCGAATGCTCGCGGTGAGGGAGCACCTTTATACAATATCACTTAGGAGAAGTCCATTCACATGAGCGTAAGGCGAAGAAATAAACAAATTTTTAACAAAAAAATTAAAACCGACTTCCAAAAACACAAATCTAAAAAAGCTAAAATAAAAAGCTAAAAATAACAAAATACCGATTTAATCCAAAACACGAAAACACACGTAATATTATGATTGGTTTGTGCTACCACTGATCGGTTTGAATTCGGTGACAAGCCCGCTGGTGTCTGCCCACTTGAGTTGTTTTGCTCACGAAGAGCTGGTGGCAGGAGTCGACTTAGCCCATCTACCCCCTCCATATTTGGCTTGTCACCGACTTCATACCGATCAGTGGTAGCACAAACCAATCATAATGTGTTTTCGTGTTTTGGATTAAATCGGTATTTTGTTATTTTTAGCTTTTTATTTTAGCTTTTTTAGATTTGTGTTTTTGGTAGTCGGTTTTAATTTTTTTGTTAAAAATTTGTTTATTTCTTGCTTTTTAGTGAGTCGGTTAGTAATTTATCTAAGTTACAATAGCCTACTGTCAACTGCTCATAACCTTTTACAAAATATTGCTTTTCCCGATGCAGGGACGTTAATTTTTGAGGAGTTCTGCTGGTACACCACCATCAGTTCCACTTCACCATATACATTGTGACGAACATAAATTGTTTAGAAACCACATTTAAGTTAACGAATCGGAATCTGTGAAATACCTATTATTTAGTGGTTCCGATGACCATCTGCGGTCTTCATCATCAGTTCCACTTCTTCAAATTTTACTTTCCAAAAGCAAATAAACGATTTACTATAAAAAATACCCAAATCGCCATAGGTGTGCCTATAAATTTTGAAGAGATCCCTCGATTTCTCCAAGATCCCACCATCAGATCCTGACTTGGTGACAATGTGACCAATTCGGACATATCCCCTTTCAAACAAAAAAACAATTTTCCAAATCGCTCTAACTAGAACCCCTGAAATACGTATTATTATTGAGTAGTTCCGATGACCATCTGTGGTCTTCATCATCAGTTCCACTTCTTCAAATTTTGCTTTTTGAAAGCAAATGAACGATTTACTATAAAAAATACCCAAATCGCTATAGGTGTGCCTATAATTTTTGAAGAGTTCCCTCGATTTCTCCAAGATCCCATCATCAGATCCCGAATTGGTGGCAATGGGACCTAATTGGGAGTATACCCTTTCAAACAAAAAAAGAATTTTTGAAATCGGTCTTCGAGTAATCGGTGAACATACATACATACATACATACATACATACATTCTAAGTTGTAGAGTTTGAGAAGTTATGCCTTGTAGAGTTAGCTGGTGTGTAGAGTTATAAGCTTGGCTCTACATGAGATCTGATATCAACTTTTTGACAGTGCCCGTCATATGGTCTCATCTAGGCATCATTTTACATGAAAATGTTTTTGGTGCGATTTCATTTATTTTTAACTGACTTCTCAAAAAGGAGAAGGTTCTCAATTCGACGCGTATTTTTTTATGTTTGTTACCTCATAACTTTCGACTGGTTGAATTGATTTTAATGACTTTTTTTTATTCGAAAGCTGGTGCTTCCTGTTGGGTCCCATTGTCATGAAATCAGGATCTGATGATAGGATCTTAGAGAAATCGTGGGAACTCTTCAAAATTTATAGGCAATAATAGGTATTTCTCAGATTCCGATTTGTTAACTTTAATATACTCGTCACAATGTATACGGCGAAGTGGAACTGATGGTGATTTACCAGGAGAACTCTTCAAACATTAACGTCCCTGCATCGGGAAAGCAATATATTGTAAAGGTGATGAGCAGTTGACATTAGGCTATTATAACTTAGATAAATTACAAACCAACCCACTTAAAAGCAAAAATTAAAAATAATTTTAACAAAAAAATTAAAACCGACTTCCAAAAATACAAAACTAAAAAGCTAAAAATAACAAAATACCGATTTAATTTAAAAGACAAAAATACACGTAATATTATTATTGGTTTGTGCTACCATTGATCGGTTTGAAGTCGGTGACAAACCAAATATGAAGTAGATGTGTGAATTGACTAAGTCCACTCCCGCCACGAGCTCTTTAACCCAAGTCGGCAGACACATGCGGGTTTGTCACCGAATTCAAACACCAAACCAATAATAATATTACATGTATTTTTGTCTTTTGGATTAAATCGGTATTTTGTAATTTTTAGCTTTTTAATTTTGTGTTTTTGTAAGTCAAAATTTCGGAGTTCTCATACAAACTTCTATTACCCAATTTTTAAGGAGTTGGGTTATAAAAGTTATAATTTTAAAGTTTAAGTTTTAATTTTGTTGTTATTTGTGTACTAATACTAGCTTACATACCAAATTTCAGCTTTCTAGGACATTAGGAAATACCCTAAGAATTTTGATGATCATCAGTAAGTCAGTGAAGAAATCAGGGTTTTTAGATATCAATAAAATCTAAAGTATAAGAGCTATGCAATTAAACAATTTTTACCTGTTATAATTCAAACCCAAGTTAAAAGGGTTCAAAAAAACGAAGCGCTTCGAAAAAAGATAGGTAGTGCTTCACTTGGTTCCTCTTGGCGAGGGCACTACCGTACCCCCAGATTTACGTCGTAGATGCAATTTACAATCGTCTTAGATTTCTATTATTAAATGACTCCATTCAGAGGACCAATAACATAAATATTTCGTAGAAATATCATTATTCAATTTTTCTTACGAGTTAAAATTATTATCATACTTATACCAAATAATGACTTTGTTTCAGTTTCAAATGTCACCAACGTTTGTCCGTATGCACTTAACGTTTACGATTTAAACACTGACCAGCGTATACGCAGATACGTGTTCCGTCCCGAAGATACCGTCCCCAGCACTTTCATTTCCAACATCGCTTTGGACGAAGGAATGAGTTGCGAAGATACTTTCGCATACTTTTCTGATCAAATTGGTTACGGGTTGATAACTTACTCATGGCAGCAAAATAAATCCTGGAGATTCACCCATAACTTTTTTATGCCTGACCCGCTAGCTGGAGACTTTAATGTTGGAGGTCTAAACTTCCAGTGGGGAACTGCAGGTATTTTCGGTATAACCACATCACCGATCGGAGACGATGGATACAGAACTTTATATTTCAGTCCTTTAGCAAGTAACACTGAATTTGCCGTGTCCACGCGAATTTTAAGAAACGAAACTAAAGTGAATGACTCCTTTAAAGATTTTAAAGTAGTCGGCGTCCGTGGCCCCAACGGTCACACTACTTCTAAAGTTATGGACCAGTCAGGCGTTCAACTGTTCAATTTAATCGATCAAAACGGTATCGGTTGTTGGAGTTCATCGCTGCCTTACAACACGCAAAACATCGCTGTCGTGGACAAAGACGACGTCGGCCTTTTGTTGCCGATTGACATCAAAATTGATGACTACGACAGAGTGTGGGTGATGTCAGATCGTATGCACGCATTTCTTGAATCCAATTTGGATTATAGCGACGTTAATTTCAGAATTTACACAGCTCCCCTAAGCACACTACTGCGTGGGACAGTGTGCGAACCTCCACTTCCACCTCTACCGATAGTTGATGTATCTTCAACATCTAAAGTCATTTCTTCCACTCTTGACACACGATTTGGTAGCGGTCCATCTTTCCCACAACAATTCTACTGGGTGAACACGATGCCACAACTTGTTTAATACTAAATGGATTAATAGTAATTTGACTATGTAAAAATTTTAAAGATGAAATTGACATGCTTGTATTAAATTAAATTGTATTTGTATTAATTGACATGCTTGTATTAAATTAAATTGTATTTGTATTCATTGACAGGTTGTATTAAAATTTTGTAACGCTTTGGTCAAACGACTGTTATGTTATGAGCATTAAATAAATAAATAAATAGTCAAATAAATAAAACTCCAGTTGCAATATTACCAAATATCTACCAATAATTTACCAGCTACGATGAATTAATTATCTTTTCATTACTCATACTCGGAAAGTAGGTCTGAAGTTGCCTGAGAAGCGGGTTGAAAGTAACCCTTTTCAGCCCTAGGGAGAATCGCTTTCAACTGACAACTGTCAAATTATTAAAAAAAAACTAGGTCTATTTTCACATTTCTGTTGAACCATGTTCCAACTTTCTATACAGCCAGCGCGATGTAAAATTGAAATAACGTAAAGTTTAAGTAGGTATTAATTAAAATAAAATTCACTCACTTTTTCTTAAGCTAATTCCTATTTTTGTTTTTAACTTTCCTTGCATTCGTAATGAAAAGCACAGTGTTATCCTCGGGAGAAAGACTTATTTAGTCCCTCGATCTTACTTTCACCCCTAGGATAACAATGTACTATTCTCTCACAGACGAGAAAAACTTAGAAATCAATGGATTAATAATCCATTTACTTCAAATCATTGGTGATTAAAACGCAAAGACAGTCATTATATAGCGAACAAGATTGATAAATTGTGAAAATACATTGAATACTTCTTCATAAAATACATATTGATACACATTACAATACATTTTAACAAAGTTAACCATAAGTACCCATGCAAAGAATATTAAAATTCTATTGTTGTTTTTCATTTAGTAAATTTTCATTTTTTTAAATAAGTAGTATTACATCGAGTAGTAAAATAAGTAGATAGTAGAATTAATAAAGATTTTATGGTATATAAAAATAAGAATAATAATAATATCTTTATTATAATGCAATATTAAATTTACGTGTTTTTAATCACCTCCCATCATCCCATTTCCTTTCTTCTATTTTATAAAAAGGTATCTGCTTTTTTATGTTTGTTCACCGATTACTCGAAAACGGTTGGACCGATTTGAAAATTTATTTTTTTTTATTTGAAAGGGTTTACTCCCAAGTTGGTTCCAATGCCACCAAGTCGGGATTTGATCATGGGATCTTGACGAAATCGTGGGAATTCTTCAAAAATTATAGGCTCTAGATTTCGCTAGATTTTTGTAATTTTTATAGTAAATCGTTTTTTTCGTTCGAAAAGCAAAATTTGAAGAAGTGGAATTTATGATGAAGACCACAGATGCTCATCGGAACTATTCAATATTAGGTATTTCGCGGGTTCCGTTTCGTTAACTTTAATATAGTATGCTCGTTACAATGTACATGGCGAAGTGGAACTGATGGTGATATTCTAGGAGAACTCCTCAACAATTAATATTCTTAGACAAGAATGGATCCCCTGATTTATAAAAAAGGCATCGTGCATTATTGCACTAACACGTACCTACCTAATTTTTGAATAGGAAGGATCAAATGTAAAGTGTCAAACCAAACAAAGGTCTTATTAAAAAAATAATAATTGTTTGGAATGCAATCTAGACACGCGGGCGCGTGTCAAGCCGAAGTTCTCAAGCTGACAGAACTGGCGAGCCGCACCGTGTGTAATATTACACGAACCATTTGGAGCCACTTTTCACCCCCCCATAATTCAAAAACTATTTAACATAAACATGTCAAATTTGGCTCATGTATTAAGACTCGCAAGATAAACATGTGCTCCAAATTTCATAAGCACACCTCATACGGGCTTTTAGATAATTATTAACGTTCAAAAATCGTGATTTTTATCACTGACTGACCTATAGACCAAAATTATAACCGACTTCCAGATGACCTAGGAACTTGATATTTGGCATCAAGGTAGACTTTTAGGCGTAAACAAAGGGAAAATTCTGAAAACTGAAAAAACTTAAAAAAAAATGATAATTATCAATATCTTCAGTTTTTAGATATATCCTTATCAAGAAGGTAATATAGCAAAGTCGAGTATTGAAGTATATAACTGGCTAATCAAAATTTTAAAGTATTCTTAATGATGTATTTTACGTCACTCCATTAAACTGAGTCAAACATTGACAATTAATACTTTCGTTATCAGCACGAATTTTTCTATGGTTTTTACGTATAAAACTAGCTATTCTCAAGTTAAAAGTAAATCAGCGTTTTTTTTTACGTACGACGTAAATAATTTATGAATATCTGTGAATATTTTCATCAGTTCACGCAAATATCCATTACATATTATTCACATTTGACAAAGAAAGTTCTGTATGTAAAAATGATGAATAAATAATTCTTTTTCAAGAATGAAACTGCTTCTGGATAGAGACGGTTATTTGGCTCTTTCGTCCGCCTACGAGTGCGACGTATAATCCTCGAACAGAAACTGTACAGGTACTGTCTAGATGATTTTGACAGCAATATAGAGATATACATGTAGGCGAGTTTCCTGAGCGACATAGGGTCGGGTAGGGTAGGGGCTTTTATCCCGGAATTACTAAGGAAACTCCAAAATTAGCGCGAGTGAAACAGCGGGCAACAGCTAGTGTGCAATAAAAGTGTGTATTGTGCAATAAATTTTTGACCTCCTCAAAAATTTCAGGCTGCGACAGTACAGAAGAATCTTGTTATATTAACGGCATAATCCAGCAATTCTTCTCACTTGGAATGGCAACATGGATTTAAAAGGCAGCTGTATAAATGCAGTCATGTACACTGTGCAAGATTTAGCCGATTCAATAGCTGCGATTCTAGTTCGACTTCTAGGAGGCTTAAGTCCTCAATATGCTCCTTTATGCGCATGGTGACGTAATGTATCGTGCTACTGGAGTTTGTTGCGCAGCTTTTTCTCTTCAGCCATAGCGCTAGGAATCTGTGAAGGGTGGATATTTTATGGGTGCTGGCTGCTGTCATAATAACTGTAATTTTATTGACGTCAATAAGATGCACATTATTGGCCAAATTTGATTAAACGATTTGACTATGACTTTGATTTTGACTTGTCGCAAAAGAATTGATGAAGTGAAGTCCGATCTCTTTTATCATTTTAGAAATAAAAAATAGTGTCACTTGGTTGTCTTGTAGATGATACGAAGTTCACCGGGTCTTCTAGTGTATTCTTTTAGTGTCGTCTTCGTCTTGATCGTCTTAAATATTAATTATTTACTACGTAGGTACCTACATTGTACAATGAGTCGTACAATCAAATTACTGGTGGGTGACACTTTTACGTTACACCAAATCATTTACGTTGGAATTTCCAGAGTTAAAACCTTAGATGGAGTACATCTTATCAATTTAGATCCAAGTCAAATCAAGGCACAAGAGAGCTCTATTGTAGAGTACAACCGCCTGCGCACGTTATACCGCCCTGACTTGGCCAAATTAACTATAAACAGAAAACGCGTAAAAAAAAAAAACCGGATACTGAATGGGCAATTCACTCAAACATTTTAAACGTCCAAGAAAATACAGAAAACACAAAAAAGATAGTTATACCTCGGAAACGGAGGAAAATAAACTAAATTGACAAAAACCATTTTATTATGAATAATAAGTAGGTACCTACTAATAATTTCTGTAAAAAGTTTTTCTTTTCCGATTCATTTATCCATTTCTGTTAATATACAATAATATTGTGACCTATATATCTAGACACGCAGTAGCGTGTCAAGCCAAGTTCAGGCGAACAGAACTGGCGAGCAGCACCGTGTGTAACTTTTGACCCCGTCATAACTCAAAAACTATTTCACATAAACATGTCAATATGAATCACGTATTCTCAAATAGAAGCTCTGATTCTACACTCGTTAGTACGTCACGCGATAGGAGCGATGCAGGATCAGGGGAAAAAAATATAATCGTTTATGGTGGTGGTGTCCGTCGACAAGAGTTGTAGTGTCATGTCTCCAAAATATTTTACTGCATGCGGTGTTTTCTTTAAATGTAAGCAAAATACGTTTTAATTATAAATGTAACTATTTTTATTCGTGTTTGTTTTATTTATTATTTTATCTATTGAATCTAGACACGCTGTAGCATGTTAAGCCGAGTTCAAGCTGACAACTAGCGAGCAGCACTGTGTGTAATATTACACGAACCCTTACTTATTCTGCCTGTAATGTAAGAATAATCAATCAAAATTTTATGGTCTTTAAATATTTATGTATATGTTTATGTGTTATGGTCTTTACCTTAACCTTGATTTGTTTTAAATCCAAACATATTAGTTTCAGTAGATACTTACTACCCCGTAAACAGATTGAAATACAATAGATTAACAGAGACCATTTGGTATAAATTTTATTATGAACAAGTAATTACTAGTACCTAATACTTACTAGTAATTTCTGTACAAAAAGTAGTGATATCCCATCAAAAACATAAATGTGAAAGTGGAAGCCAAAGTTCAATATTAAGCTTAAGCTTAGTTGTCGACTTCGCCGACAAAAGAATTGATATCTAAATAGGTGCCAAGTTCTGTAGATAATCCTGAAATATATTCAAAGGAGCTTAGAACTCGGCTAGTTTTCACATTAAAGTTATCTTTAGCTAGTCAAATTATGTTTTTTTTTTATATTATTATGAGCAAATTACTGTTTTTATACTGTAAGGTCAATAGATCTCACCCCTTCAATATTTAGTTTGCTGCTAAAAACAAGCCAATATCAAAAATATTTATACTATAGTTTTTAGCCAAATATAAGATAACTGGTGTGTGAAAACTAGCCAAGTTCTATGCTCCTTTGAATGTATTTCAGGATTATCTACAGAACTTGGCACCTATTTAGATATCAATTCTTTTGTCGGCGAAGTCGACAACTAAGCTTAAGCTTAATATTGAACTTTGGCTTCCACTTTCACATTTATGTTTTTGATGGGATAAAAATTAAATATATCTTCGTAGTATTTTCTTAAAAAATAATTGTCTCTGTTAGTTTGCAATTTATCATCACATCTTAGAATTTAAACCTTGTAAGTGACACAATTGAATTATACAGGGTGTCTTTCTTTCAAAATCAACCGGCTCGTGTCCCGTCAAAAAAAAGTAAGTAGTAGTAAAATACAGTTTTCATTTTTATTAAAATTCGTCCCAAGACTTCTTTGACAATTTTTCACTATTCTTCGTAGTTTCAAACTTGGGCATCAACGCCCACTTGAGATATTTGCCCTTGAGATGTATTTTATTACTGTCCTTATTACAGAGATCTAACACAATTTTCCTGTGAAAAGTCGTATGGGAAGAGAAACCTCTAAATGCTAACCTAATGGAAGTTTTGAAGTGCCTAGTTAGGAAATAGAGCAATAATAAATATGAAATTAGCAGGCGCTTATTGAATAATTTTGGTCCGAAATCAATTAGGTAGGTAATCTTTTCATGAATTTATTACATACTAGTTGTTTGCCCGTCCATCCACTCGCGTGGTGTTTTAAAATGCGCCGGTGCGGCGTCACTGTCAAAGTGTCACTCCTATTAATAGTAGATAATGTTATATATTTTAATAGTACACCTTTTATACTTTAGTTAAGTACTTACTTACAAATAGGAATGTTGACGACTTTTGAAAATCAAAATTCTAATTAGTCCGTCAGTTAAAATGAAAAAATAATGGACACGTATTTTTTGCTTTTTCAAATTAATGAAAATATAAACAGATATAGCGCATTAAAGTTTAGGGTGGGGCTCGTGACGTCATTAACCGTTTTAAGCTCCCATACAAACCGCATCAGATAGTGACGTCACGCGAAATTTCATGTATCGCAATAAAAGAACTTTAATTAGACAAATAGGTATTACCTTTGATATTAAGACGTGTAATTACTTATATGTATAAACAACTTATATACCTAAGCATAAAATACTTTGTTCTTGTAAGTACCTACCAGGTAATTTTTCGTACACATGCATGGTTATAACAAGTTAAATTATGACAAAATTAACATGCATTCCTATGTACCTAATAGGCTAGTTTCCTGGGTAAAAAAATCAAAATTCTATTTAGTCCGTCAGTTAGATAATAAAAAAATAAAAGACACGTATTTTTTGCTTTTTTAAAATAATGGAAATATGCATAGATAAAGCGCATTAAAGTTTAGGGTGGGGGACTCGTGACGTCACAGCTCGCTATAACGTGCGAACAAACTGTAGCGAGGCGTGACGTCATGTGAAATTTCGACTTGATATATCTCCGTTATTTTTTGGTTACATAAAAAAAAATACGTGTCCAATATTTTTTAATAATCTACAAAACGGACTAAAAAAAAATTAGCAAACTAGCCTATTCTGGTCTACTTACCCTACAAACTATAGTATTTAAACCGGGACAATTCCCTTGATGACCTTCGGGGCACCACGTTTTAAACTGGGACATGCCCCGGCGTAACAGGTCGTGTGAAGGAAAGAACGAGCCTCAAATGTGTAAAAACAAAGTAGGTATTTTTTTATATACTCACTTCTTTTGTCGAAATCGTAAACGCTCTCAATACTAGTATGATCCAATACCGTTTTCCTAAGCCGGGTATATTTATCTTATTCAGTTTTATTATAACCTTATACCGTAATTTTATCTAAGTGTATTGTAAGTACAATAATTTTGACTGTTGTGTTTATGTGTGAGGTTGAAATATTAATGAACGCTATTTCAATGCAAGGTAACAATAAGTAAGACTATTAAGGAGATCATGGTTGGATACCCGGAATATAGAGCATGTCAGATAAAAAAAATGCGGCTTTTGAATTTTTCCCTACACCAATTTATTAATTTGTCTATACCTAGTATATCATATCATATGTATCATAATAATTATCATCAGCAAATTCAAGTCTCTAACTCTCTACTCCTATGGGAAGTGTTTTCCAATTTTAATTATACTGATACTTTCATAGTCTTGCAGCTTCGTGCCACTATTGTTTTAATTTTTATACATAACTAGCTGTTCCCGTGGTTCCACCCGCTTTAATTTTGGAGTTCCCGCGGGAATTTCGGAACAAAAAGTACCCTATATGTACCCTGACGTGACAACGTGTAGTATCATGCATAAATTTTTATGCATTGCTTCCGACACTACTAACATCTATCGTTATATTTTAATTCATTTAGGTAACCTTGACTTTTGAAATTATAAAGGTAGGTACCTACCTAAACTTTTCTCATGAATAACTCTAACTACAGCTACATATTGGCAAAAACCGGATTAAAATCCGTTCAGTAGTTTTGAGTTTATCGCAAACAGGCAGACAGACAGACGCGGCGGAGAACATTGTTTTATAACTAGCCGTCCCCCGCGTTTCACCCGCGGTAATATCGGAGTTACCGCGGGAATTCCAGGATAAACTATAAGTACCTATATGAACCTTCTTCTTTAAATAATCACTCTATCTATTGGTTTCGTAGTTTTTGACTTTATCTCAAACAGACAGCTGAAGCGATTTAATTTTATACTACTTATAGGTATGTAGTAATAACTACATAATATTTCAATCATTCACCTAAATAGGTAGGTACAAACTTAAAAACTTCATGTGCGTATTAGGTTTTTTTTTTCAAATTTCAGACAGTTTACAACGACAATTAGCAGGCAGAGTAAGTAGTTTAAATAGTATTTAGTTTAGTAACTCAACTGTTTATTTCTTTGGTTGTAGGTTCTACATTCATTGCGCCCTTGAGCCGACCAATCAGCGTCTTTCATTTCATTGCAACTGAATGTCTTTTAGCGTGCTTTGGCGCGAAGGATCCGACACCAATGTTAGGATCTTGTCGCCATTCGGATAAGCAGACTGTGCTATGCAGTGCTGATTAGTGTTTTTATTATTTTACGTATTTAACAATCATAATTATCAAGTTTAATGACAGCTGGTGTGTTTAGATTTGTATGTTTTATAATCATAAAACTATATCTACTCAACATAAAAATTTAATGTCAACTGTATTGTAACACTTAACTAAGCCTTTTAATTATAAAAAAAATATGTGAGATCTATACATAAAGGTTGTCGTGTGAAACCACTAACACAAAAAATTGTTTTCAGTACCTTCGATGTGTTTTGAAAGGAGAGACTAGACGGTTTAATTAAAACGAGTGGATAAGTATTCACAATTACGGAGATGCTAATATAACAGTGTTACCAGTGAAGTTGCGATAGAGTTGTTTTAGTTTTTTTAAATAGTTTTTACGGTTACGATTAAAAATGAGTGCTACAAAAGAGAAGCAGCTAGAAAGCGATGACTACAATCCGTTTGAACATCGAAATGTAGAAAAACCAAATTCGTTAGTATCTACAGCTATATCTATGTACTTTATCATTTCGAGCAAAAATTTTATTTATCATTTACTAGTAGGTAACAATTATTAAAGTCAATAACCCCTCTTAAAAAAAAATGTTTCATCATCCCCTCACGCGTCAAAACCGAAATGTCGAAAAGCAATACCTGGTTTCTCTATTTTGATAATTATGCTAAGCAAAGAAGTTAATTTGGTTTCCTGAGTTGCATGGTGTATCTTAATTATTTGCTTGAAGACATTTTACGTACTTAGGTTTAGGTACTACCTACCTCTATATCATGGGTCATTTTATTAACGTACCGGAATCAATGTACTAATTATAAATTACGGGTGATTTTTAATTACTTGAGGCTTGAAGCCCGTTTACCTACCTGTATACCTACTAAGTAATATTATAAAGAGATTGGTTTCTAGAACTGGGTACTGAATAGATTTTCAATATTTTTACCAATAGCTATAGCAGTAGGTACTCATTAAAGCTGAGCAGAGGATATCCCAGAAAAAAAAAAACATCCAGAGGTGATTTCGGAGGAGCGGAGCTGGGAGCATCCAATTATACTAGCGGGTGAAACCGCGTGGCACAGCTAGTAATTACTACTACTTTACGGTTGTTACACTAAAATTGCAGTTGTCTTAAAAGATTCTGTTCTTATGATCGTATACCTATACCATAATGGAGAAATTTTTATTTTTAAAAGAGAAATAGGAACTATATCACTGGGATTTAGCAAAAAAAAACACTTAAAATTTCAACTACGTACCTACTTCCGTGAGAAAACAAATATTTCGCTGCACTCGAAAGGCATAACCTGAAAGTTAACTACTTCGAGATAATTTGATGCAATTTGTCACTATTAATATGCACAGATAAGATACCTAATAAAGGTAAATCCGTAAAATTTTGGGGCGGTTTATTTTATCGTACTGGTTCCGTTAATGGAGTCAAATTATTTTAGACAATTACGAGGACATGATGTTCTAATATATACAACTACACTTTTCTGTAACATCCTGTAAAGCTGGTGCCTGCAATTTCACCTAATTTCAACTTTAGTATTCTATTTACAGTACCGTAACCATAGTAAAAATCATGCTTCCTGTAATTTTTTTTGGGAGATGTATGTTACAACTCCCAGACAACCGATAAATAATCATAGAATAATACATACACGGAAAATTTACAGTTTAATTATATCTATTTACATAATATTTCGTATGAGTAAATAATTTGCACACAACACAGTAGGTATAAGGTTAAAAAAAGCTAAAAAACCTACATTGATATATTTCACATTCAAGGGCATTCGTAAATTACCAAGGCAAACATACTGGTACTTGTTATTAATCCGACGTGTCTTTTTTCAGTGATATAAGGTCATTGGCAAACCTTATAAAGTCTTCCTTGGGATCTGGCCTTTTAGCAATGCCATTGGCATTCTCGAACGCGGGATGGGGCATTGGCATCGTTGGCACTGTTATAATTGCATTCATATGCGCTCATTGCGTTCACATATTCGTAAGTATTAAGGCTTATGATGATGAGCTATCATCTGAATTAGCGCCTGCTTAAAACGTTTTATTAATTTATTGCTCACGATTCCACGACACGTTCGCTTCAAACACGATAACATCGCGTTACGGTCTATCAAAGAAACTTTGCGCAGCTGCGACATTGTTAATTCTAAAATTACCTACGATAATATGATAATACTTATTGGAGTGGTTACCTAAGTCATCTTACTAGGAAACGCAACATAAAAGCTTTAATGGTACTTCAATCTGTTGTAAAATATTGTTTGCGTGAAGATTACTTACTTTAATCGACAATAAAACGCCTTGAGTTTAATATAGTGAAACATAATTGCTCAGAAAATCTTTATCATTAAATCGGATAATACAATAGCTCAGATTCAGAAACTTTTATTGCTATACAATCAGCAATAGAAATATCCTTAGTAAAGAGAGAAAAAACAAGAAAATCGACTTATCGCCTCCGAAGTTTTTATCCTCTCAACCAGTAGCAGTGAGAAATTCCTGCAGCTTTTAAATTGCCTAGGACCTAATAATAATAATAATAAAATTCATTTAATTCGACCATCGACATGGATCAATTCTGTTAGTAACATTATTTCTTATAAACTATTGTTAGTAATACAAATTAATGGGCAAGTTGACTAATTTTTATTTTTTAGTCCGTCTTGTAGATTATTGAAAAATATTGGACACGTATTTTTTCTTTTTTTACGTAATCACAAAATAACGGCGATATATTGAGTTGAAATTTCGCGTGACGTCACTATTCTGACAGTTTGTATGGCGGTTTTGCGGTTAGTGACGTCACGACCTCCTCATCCTAAACTTTAATGCCCTTTATCTCTGTAAGTATATTTTAATTTATTTAAAAAAGCAAAAAATACGTGTCTATTGTTTTTTTAATTTCTAACTGACGGACTAATTGGAATTTTGATTTTCAATAGTAGTCAACATCCCTATTATGAATTATAGATAAGTACATCTTGACATTTGTTTGTTTGTCAGTGCATGAACCATATAACAATATAAACCAACCTATTTCTAACTAAACCAACATATTTCTTGGGTCTATCAGATTTCTTCGAATTAGTTTTTTCACCAGTGTGGTATTTGTGGTGCATGAGTTCAGAGGTCTAAATTCATCTGAAAACATTTCTTAGCTCCGTAAAAACGGGAAAGAAAGAAATCTTGCTCAAATGCTCCATATAGCAGACACTGGCAGGGAGCATTTTTAATGTTTCACGAATTAAATTTTATATTTGAAGAACACGTATTTGCTCTTTAAATATTATGTAGGTAATCTATATTTGATAAAACGTTGTTACAATAATATTGCACCACGAAGAAAGAATTGTCAGAGATCTTTATAGGGTCTGATGGGGCCCTGTGCTTGGGCAATAAAACTATTAAGATTTTTAAATCACTCAAACTATAGTTTGAGTGATTGATTTACATTAAAAGTAGCTGAAACTAAATTTTAAAAGAAGATAGTTTCGTTTCATGTATATTTTTTGCCAATTAAATAGGTTGGCAGTCGGATCTCTACTTGTACAAATGGATGTGATATTGAATTTTCTCGTGTGACTTTGTTTACAAAATATCCATTCACTTTATGAGCATAGTATAAATACCTACTCAGTAAGTACGTAGGTACCTACAGTCGCGTTGTAAGTAAAACACCTTGAAAATAATTCCTGCGGAAGTCAAGCTATAAATTGCTGTCATGCTGAGCTATAAATATTAAGCGATCGAGATCTACCGTTTAACTAAGTCAAACGGCGGTGTTAGCCAAGTTCGCACAGAAAACGGGCAATGCATCGGATGCATCATCTATCTATGGGTTATATCATTACATGATGGGTTATATGTTTCGTGCCACTTTGACCCCACCGTATCTTAAATTTATTTAACAAATAAACTAGCAATTTTGTGAGTCTAGTAAGATTAATTACTTTAAAAATTAAATTTCATAAATTAACCTCTTATCGGTTTTAAGATGATGACGTCGGTCTGAAAATAAACGTTTTTATTTATTCACTCACTGACTCATAACAACTTACTTTCTAGATGAACTTGACCGTACACCATGAATGAAAATACCTATTATGTTGCAAGAACAATAAAATTATCATGTTTGCTAGCATATTTACCTAGATAAATACTTAGCTAGTATAACCACCAGAGCTGTAGAAAAATGTAATAAATATGATTTTAGCAAGATTAATCTTCTTGTACTGCAATATGGAAATCTAAGTATTTAAATAAATTGAATTGGTACTTATAGTTTAAAAATTGGTTAGTAAAAACTTATCAAGTACAAGATCAGCACAGAAAATAATCTTTTAAAGAAATAGAACTAAGAACTTAGTTGCCATCTTGATCTGCAAGACTTTTGTATGGAACTTGGTTCTCTTTCACATTTACGCGTACCTATGGTGATTTAAACCGCCAATAGACAAATTATATTGCTTCTTTCCGGATTCAAGGTGAAAACATCACGTGGCTGCTGCAAGTTAGAAAGGAAACCATTGCTGGGTTATGCCGAAACAGTTGAATTAACATTTGCAAATGGTCCTAAGAGGGTCAGACCTTTTGCAAAATCAGCTTTGTGAGTATTCATAAGCCTATCTTTTCAACAATGACTAAATTAAAAAGATGCGCCTTTTGCAGGCTTTATCCAAAATGGGCAAGTTATTTAAATTTACAACACATAGGTAAATGTGTGCGTCCACGCAAAAAGTACCAGTAATGGGGTATTGAGTTAATACTAGATTCGGCATCTAGAATAGTCAATTGATAGTGAGGATTGAAAAAATATTCAAAAACTAGCACAATTTTTTTTAACGACATTTGGAGTTGAAATTCTGAAAAAGCTTGATTTGAGAAATTGCATTAAGTATAAAAGTTTGAGTGAAAACCAAAAACACACTTCTACTTGCATGTTACATAGATTCTATTTTTTATATATTATTGTAGATTAAGATATATGAAATTGTATAAAATTGAGCATTAATTAATTATTAATAATCAAATAAAATCGCGGACGCAATTTTTCCCACCCGAATTTACAAAACCTCTTAGATCTCAGAAACTAAATGCTGAGAACTGGTACTTTTTGCTTGGACGCTCACATATAAGTAAGTAGCTGTATTAAAATGTGAATAATGTGATTTATGTAAGTGATAAAATTTAATTTTTTCAGAATTTTCGCAGAGTTTGCTCTCTTTTTCACATACATGGGTGTATGCTGCATATTTACAGTACTAATATCGGACTCTATAAAACAGGTTTGTATAATTTTTACGGTTACTTGGAAGAAATTATATTAAGCAATAAGACCACAAGCTTTATTTCTTATTATTTTTGGTGATTTAAAAGAACATTTGATTTAATTTGAAATGTGATAAAATTAAGTTAAAGTTTATCACTGAATGAAAACGTAATACATACAATTAATATTATGTATACCTACTATTTAAAGTATAACGGGTATAATACTATCACATATTTCTCTTACTCTTAAATATAAATTTAAAAGATTGAAATTTAAGTTAAAAGTATTAGGTAGGTATGTATATTAAGCATATTAAAATGTAATGTTTTTTTACAGTTGATGGACACTTATTATCCAGTAGTTATTTTTCCAGTAGAATACTACTGCTTGATTCTTTTGATACCACTATGCCTGATAGTCCAAATAAAGCATCTGAAATGGCTGGCACCATTTTCGCTTCTAGCCAACATTCTGCTCGTAACGACGTTCGCAATTTGCTTGTACTACATATTTGGTGATAAAATAACAATTACCGATAAAAGAGTTGTAGGAGACGCATCCAGATTCCCTGCATTTTTATCGTAAGTATGAACAGATCTACCTACATACTTAAACCACATTTTGTTCATAGTAATAAGAACAGCGCATATTAAATTACCAAAGAGTAACTTGAAACTAATTGAAGATACATAATAATTAATAACAGTTTATGGTATTTAACCTCTATAAAATATAGTTGAATATTTATTTTTTATATTATAATGTAGAGAAAAAACCTTGATAAAACTTAAATCACTTTACTTAAAAAAATTAATAAAAGTAGGTATATTATAAATATCTTTATCTAGATACTAATAATAAAGAGCAAAAGTTTGTGAGTTTGTGAGTTTATGACGTTGTAAGGGGTAACCTCTGGATCTACTGAACTGATTTTGAAAATTCTTTCACTTATAGGAAGCTACAGTGATCTTGAGTTTCATAGGGTACTTTTAATTCCGAAATTCCCGCGGGAACCATATCACGCTATGGATTTAAAAAAAAAGTATCAAAAATGACACGCATGGACGTTCTATACGTATTTTTAAATTTTCATACGCAGGATAAATATTTCAAGAGAAGAAACGTTACAAGTCAATTAATATGAAATTCGTATGCACACGTAACATTATGATATTTCATTGAAAATTTTACTGCTCCAGTCATGTGGCACTTAAAAGTGCGCTTGCCACTGTCACGTGCTTTATTTTGTCATAACTCCTCTTTCTGGGATGATTGTGAAGTAAATCCTGCCTTAAGTTGGACTATAAGAAAAAATTTCTTTCAATTAAGATCATTCGGTTTTGCATACCTATAATTCACGTTCATACATACGGACCAACAGGAAGGCACAAAAATTAAAAAAATCGTAGCTACAGTTTTTTCTAGTGATGTTACGAACCCCTGCCTTGTTTTTTCTTATATACATATTGTCTGAATAGATCCCCATCCCCATCATCGAGTAGGTATTAATTAATCATGAAATGTTGTACCCACGTTGTCAGAGGCACAGAGAAGGATATAGGGTTATCCCGTAATTCCTGCGGAAATTCGAAAATGAACAGCTAATATGTAAGGTAATAAATACTATGACAATTTAACTAAACAACTATATCTATCTATACTTGCAGAGTAAATAGTACGTAGGAATGTAAAGGCGGGGCTTAATATGAACAGCTGCTAGTTAGGTAAAGTAAGTAATAGACGAATGAAAGATGAGAATTTGCTAATTTTACGTGCGTGTGCGGTCGGGCTACTCGGAGCGGTCACGAGTCATATTTTCGCCTGTCAAGGTTTTATGTTAGCCTGCAACCGCCTGTCACTATGCCGTCTGTAGCCCCGTATTTCTACATATTGCTTATCGGCGTCCAATTTTAGTTGTAAGTTTTTGTCTTGTACGTTTTTAGAGTTAGGTACGGTTTAAATATTCTGGTATGGACAATAACCGTTTGACTTAATTATGCTTAGCATTTGTGGTCTATTGTTGTAAGACGAAAATACCTACATCGCGGCAATTTAAATAAAATGTCGACAGTCACACAAAAGTATAAATTACTGTAATTGTTCTGGCGTGACGAAACTGGTTAGTCTTTAAAAGATTCAAGAATCTTAACTATATTTGGTACAGACACAGATAATATAATACTATGGGTACAGATCCGGAATCGCCTAGTTTTAAAAGATTCAAGAATCGCAACTAATGATAACTGACTAACTGATTTAAAATCGGCTGGGTTTTAAAAGATTCAAGATTTTATTAATATTAATGCGAAAGTTTCGGATCTGATGAAGAACGTTGTCTCCAGTTTGATGAGGTTCTAAGATAAAGGCTTCTTTTAGGAGGCCCTTATCTAGCAGTGATAGTGCATCGGCTGATTAATACCTACATAATGATGAGGATGATGTTGCACAGAATTCGGGATCCTTAAAATACGTACCTAGTTGATGTCTACAAGATTTATTTTTCTCGAATTGTTTTAAGGCGTATAACTACTAAGTTTACACTAACCGTTAAAAATAATCATATTATTTTCCTTTTAGAAGATAATAGGATTATTATCTTATTACTTTTACCTACCTTTTTAACGATTACAACTATTTTAAAATAAATCAATGAACATAACATGTGGAATAGGGTAAACACTATTTTTTGCGTTAATTCTGCAGTATTGCCAAATAACACCTACCTTTATATTTATCTATACATGTTAATAACATTGAAGTGTCTGTTTATAATACCAAATTAACAGCCTTTCACTAAATGCATAGTATACTAGGTATTAGGTATATACGGTAGGAACTTACAAAAAACAATATCTTTTTTAAATTTTTAAAGTATATACGGTAACATAAAAAATCCAATTTTTAAATGTTTTTTCTGATTGTCTGTCTGTCTGTCTCTCTGTTTGTTCTAGCTAATCTCTGAAACGGCTGTTCCGATTTTAACGAGACTTTCACTGGCAGATAGCTGATGTAATAAGGAGTAACGTAGGCTACTTTTATTTTAGAAAAGAATACTTCCTGCAGGAATTTCGAAACTCTCGCGGGTGATACTGCGGGGCACAGATATAAAAAATAATAATTGAAATCCGCCAAAAGGGCCACTTTTGGCACTTTTTGCTGCAGAATTATCAACAAAAAATATTTCTTATCCCATTTTGTATCTATGTATATTTTTACTTCGATTTACTATTTAATTGAATATCTTAGAACATAGAGGATGTTTGTGTGCTAGTTTTCTCCAATATATTTTTGACATTTCCAAATTGTTTCACAGTACGGTAATCTTCGCCATGGAGGGCATAGGCGTAGTAATGCCTGTTGAGAACGTCATGAAAAAACCTGAACACTTTCTCGGCTGTCCCAGTATCCTGGCTATAGCCATGACTCTTATCATGTTGCTTTACACCACCCTGGGCCTCTTTGGCTATCTGACATACGGCGATGTCCTCAGAGGTTCTATAACTTTGAATCTACCGCTTAACGATTGGTAAGTTCTATATTTGATATTATATTTATCTTGTTGCCATTTTAATTTGATTTTTACGCATATTACGTCCTTATAATAAAAATTACACAAAATAGGCTTAAATACTAATAGATTTTTTAAATGACTATTTTTTACAGTGTAAAATGTAAGTTCAAATACCTATGACGAATGAAGTGGGGTTTTTACATGGCTGCTAATGATTTCAGTGTCAGCCTGTTGATTAACGCCTGTTGCCTATAGCAGGCAGAAACTGATAATAACAAATACTACTTGCTACGGTCCTTTGAGGATTTTTTCATCTCGTCTGTATCTGTATTTTTGTCCTAATTGGCTACTTGACAAAAAATTTTTTTTTTGTCCGTCGTGTAGATTAGTAAAAAATATTGGACACGTATTTTTTCTTTTTTTACGTACTCAAAAAATAACAGAGATACATTGAGTTGAAATTTCGCGTGACGTCACAATTCAATGCGGTTTGTATGGCGCTTATAATGAATATTGACGTCACGAGCCCCCCACCCTAAACTTTAATGCGCTTTATCTATGTTCATTTTCATTAAATTGAAAAAGCAAAAAATACGTGTCTATTATTTTTTATTTTCTAACTGACGGACTAATTAGAATTTTGATATTCATACCTTGGAGAATACCCAATTCTTTGCATAGGCGCATGATCGTTGATTTAGAAATCCGTACCTATTTATTAGGTACTTTTAGTTACCTACATATATTATTAAATCAACTAAGGTGATTGAGGAACAAACATCCAAACATCCATCCACACTTTCACATTTATAATATTAGTAGGATCCTTTAAAATCGTGCCCTATACGCAATAATGCGTGTCAGTCTCATAGAATTGTAGGTACCTATACCTACTTAGATTAGTACAACTCCAACTCTCTGGCGACAGATGATGAATCAGTGATGAATCAGTTGCTCATCATTGATTGTTACTGAATCAATTCGGCGACTAGTTGACTATAATATTTGGCGTTGTATGAACATTTTACTGTTGAGTCAATATTTTACCCAAATATTGACTCAACATGAACAGAGTCAATATTTGGAATAGTCAGCATCGTAAATGGCTTCGATAAAAATTAAATTTTGTCGTTTTTAATTACAATAATAATTGTAATAAAGATCGAAACGATCGAATAGTATCAAAATACTTTATGTTAATTTAAGCAGATACTTACAGACATAATATGCTTCCAACATCATGATGGAATAAAACGTTTGCTAAAATCATATTTTCTATTTCAGGCCAGCAATATGTGCAAAGTGTTTTATAGCTGTATCGATTTTCTTCACGTATCCACTACATTTCTTCGTCGTGATCGATATATTTACAAGATATACAAAGTCCCATATTAAAGAAAAATACGAATGCATATCTCAAGTCAGCGTTAGAACATTAGGTGTAATATTGTGTGGTAAGAATAATTTTATCAACCTACGCCATAAGTTCCTATGTGCATACAATAAAATGTAATTGTTCAGATCAGCGTTAAATGATAAAACACCAGGCGGCAATTTAAACTACATACCAATGCAAATATCGGAATTAAAATGTTTGAATAATTTATATATGATACCTTTGCACGAACGTTATGCGTGACAGAAAAATATTTTTTGCGATACCAAGATTTAGCCTGTAGTTAATTATCAAGTCGTATAAAAAACTAAATAGATGCTGTCCGAACATTGAAAATGATAAAAAAGGGTTAAGAGAGGTGCAAAATAAATGACAAAGACATTTTAGGATTTTTTTGTCTAATTTTACGTATTCGAGCGTGAAACTCCGAACAGCTATGAATGAAACTTGACATGTTTTATATATTTTATTTCTTGAAAAACAAGACAGGCTTATAGTTATAACCAAAACGCCTCTGTTGTTACAGTAATTGATAATGACTAGATAGTATTATTCCAGATAAGTCTAGAATCAACATTTAGGATATAATATTGTGTATGTGTTTTTTGTAGTTTTGTTTATACTATTTAAATAAATGTTAGTTAGTATAGATAGTTAAAATTTTGTGAAAACGCGATGGCTTCTTTCCGTTCCGGTCAATAAAAGGGACTCGGTAGGAAAAAGAAAAATAAGAAGTTCACGTTGAAGTTCAAATTCTTCTTCTTCAATTATGGCATCTATAGCGATTTATCGCATTTAATTTTGTCAGAGTAGGTATATGTATGTTTTAGCAATTAAAATAATTATGGCGAAATGCCAATGACAATCTAAGTCAAAGTTCATCAAAAAGATTCACATATAGCTATAGGCAAACTGTCCCTCAAACCGAATCTTTGACTGTGACTTCATATGGGTAAAATCGTGGGCAGTGGGACACACAGAACTGGTAAAATCGCAATTTTTCATTCCAGGTGCCATCGGTATAGCGCTACCGATGCTCGAGCAAATCATCAACATCGTCGGTGCTCTGTTCTATTCGATTCTTGGCCTGATCATACCCGGCATTATCGAGACGGTTTTCCGATGGGAGGACCTTGGCAAATACAAATGGGTGTTGTGGAAGAATGTACTCATAGTTTTGTTTGGCTTCGGCTGTATGATATCGGGTTGTGCTGTAGCCATAGTGGATGTCGTGAACAAATTGAACCAAAAAACTGAATAGTCATTTTTCATCATATTTTTTTTTTTATAACTGAACACAAGCTCTTCATATTGTATTTCATACAGAATTTATAACTTTTGTGGTAATCATAAATAAGTGCATAGGTATACCTAAGTTTATGTTTTTTATTATTATTTATTAATCAAACTACTTTAACTATCTAACAATATACTTACTTTTGATTTCTTGTTCACTTATTATTCTAATATTTACTCACCTCCTTCCATTTAACAATGTTTTTTTTTTGTTGTGTTCTTTAATTCTAGATAGAACTACGAATCCCTATTATGATTTATAACCAAAAACTATTTAAGTTTCTAGATGAAGTTTCTATAAAATGGGAGAATTTAAATCTCGCGAATAAACTACCGTACACAGGTTATTATTACTAACCAAAGACATTGACATAACAGGTAATCTTTTTATCTCGATGGCCGAAGGTGTGTTGAAAACAAATGTGTAATTGATAAGCGAAGTTTAATCGCAGCGAAAGGAATCACCTTAAGTCTCAATCGTATCGAAGCGCAATCTCTTTTTCAACTCGATAGCTTGGTTCTGCAAATTAAGATGTAAGTACATAGTTAAAAGAACCTTGATTGACGCATTCAAGTGAGCTTACGTATGCCATTAAACGTATCTGAATCTACCTAACATTAAAGCAATCAAAATGTATTCTTATTAAATTATACCTTAGTTTGAATGATGCGAATAAAAGGCTGATGAGAATAGGCAAATACTTAGATAGACAGTAGATACTTAGATAGAGAGTAGTTCCCCGCGGTTTCACTCGCGGTAATTTCAGAGTTCCCGCGAGAATTCCGAGATAGAAAGTACCATATGTCCTTTTCTGTACCCCTGAAAACCTGTATGCAAAATTTCATAATGATCGGTTAAGACGTGAAAGCCTAAGAAACAAACAAACAAACTCAATTTCGCATTTTTAATATTACTAAGGATTTTACTGCAGATAACTACCACTAACTACTTTCAATTATTTTTAAACAAGTTCTCAGTTACCAAACCCAGTTGTTGTAGCAATCTTAGATCTACTAAAATAACAAAACAGAGGTGAGGACAGTGCTCACGGCTCTCAGTTACGAGAAAACACCATCAAATCAGTATTTGTATCTAAGTATATTATACCTACTTCTTTTGGCACGTCGATAGTGAAATTATATTATAATAGCTAGCAACGGAAGTAACGCATTAAGTCAGCGGAAGTGACGCGCATTAAGTTGGCAACGAGCACAACATGTAGGTATATCATAGATACAAGACAAAAAGTTTGTGTTATAAGTATAATTAATTTAAATCGTTTGGAACTATGGACTTTTGAAATATTACAGGATACTTGCAATTTTTTTTTTTTTCATTTCTTTTGTAAACCAAGCGAGTTATTTGTAAGAATCTATAACGAAGTGTGACAGTTCTTTGGTATCTGGAGCAGACGTCTTCTAAATTTAAATACAAAAGACTGTCGAATGCACGCCAAATGCCAAAAACGTGTGGACGCCTAATACACTAAATGACGCTTGAATTG
This sequence comes from Zygaena filipendulae, assembly GCA_907165275.2. Classification (NCBI taxonomy): domain Eukaryota; kingdom Metazoa; phylum Arthropoda; class Insecta; order Lepidoptera; family Zygaenidae; genus Zygaena; species Zygaena filipendulae. Next base: position 9,620,524 of record OU015653.1, on the reverse strand, counting down.
AACCACCTAGTATTTTTGAGTTTAAAAGCTTGATACTTTTATAATAAGACTAGTTGTGCCCTGGGGTTTTACCCGCATGAGTTTTGGAACTCCCGCAAGAACTCCAAAATAGTCTAATTTACTCTTTATAACAATAACTAATTAGCCGTGAAAATCGGTCCAACAGTTTCGAATATTCACCCGCGTGAGTTTCAGAATTCTCTCAGGAACTCCAAACTTCTTTCATATTCTCCTTCTTCTTTGAATAACAAACACAATTAATAAAAAAATAAAAACCGACTTCCAAAACACAAAACTAAAAAGCTAATAATAACAAAATACCGATTTAATCCAAAAGACAAAAATACACGTACCTAATATTTATTGGTTTGTAGTGCTACCATTGATCGGTTTGAATTCGGTGACAAGCCCGCTTGTGTCTGCCCACCTGGGTTGACGAGCTCGTGGCGGCCGGCGGGAGTGAACTTAGCCCATCTAAACATCTACTCCATATTTGGTTTGTAAATTTTGAAGAGTTCCCTCGATTTCTCCAAGATCCCATCATCAGATCCTGATTTCATGACAATCGAATAAAAAAAGAATCATGAAAATCAGTTCACCCAGTTGAAAGTTCTGAGGTTACAAACATAAAAAAAACATATGCGTCGAATTGAGAACCTCCTCCTTTTTGGGAAGCGGAATTGGTCTATCCATGTACGCGTGAAGCCGTGACCAAGGGAAATAGGGATTAATTTTTATCTATATAACGTGTGGTAAAATTAACTGCAAATATTTACAGGGTCGAAAGTATACACCGTTATAAACATGTTCATAAAATATTTATTTATTTTATTTTATTTATTGCAGTTTGTGATCACAGGTATAATTATGTTTGGTATTATTACAGAGTATGTCATCCCACTGTGACCTGTCCATTTAGACGTACAAAACATTTAAAAAAAAACAAAATTCAAACATCTACAGAACCCCACAGGCACATGACAATACAAATATCCAAATAAGTAGGTACAGCTAGGAGTGAGAAGCAAGCCAGACCCGTGTTAAAATGTTGCCACTTGTAAGCAAAATACACAATTTCTATTTTTTTAGGTTTGTTATAAAATTTTAATGTCAATATAATTCAATAGTAGAATATTAATAAAAAAAATAAAAATAAAAATAAAAATAAAATAATCTGTTTGGAATAGTTTATGTCATGTCAAATCTTACGGTCAATAAATTCGTCAATTTTATAATATGTCTCATTAATCAGAAACTGTTTCAGTTTAATTTTAAATAAATTAAGATTATCTATGTCACGGATACTTTTAGGAAGTTTATTATAAATTAGTGGGCACATGCAGCATATACTCTTATGAAAGAGTACAGTCTTCGAACGAGGACCGCAGAGCATAAGGCCATTTCGTTTACTGTTTTGTGTATCAAATAACTGCAAGTTATTTCTAGTGAATAAAGCCACTTCAAAAATGTATAAAGATATATATGTGAGAAGTTTTAGCCTTTTGAAATGAGGCCTGCAGCTTTCCGTTGTTTTAATATTGCATATAGCACGTATACATTTTTTTTGTGCTTTAAAAACAGATTCTTTTTCAACGGAATTACCCCAGAATATAATCCCATATTTAAGTGTTGAAACAACCAAACCATGATATGCCACCAGTAGCGCTGATTCATTGACAACCTTCCGGAGCCAATACAGCGCATATGAGTATTGACTGAGCTTCTTAGAAATGACTTCAGTATGCGTCTTCCATTTCATATCAGTGTCTATGTATACCCCCAAAAACTTGGTAACATTCGTTTCTTCAATATTAGTACCGTGATAATTTATGTTCATAGTCCATTCATTAGGCTTTTTAAACGTCATAAATTTAGTTTTTTTTAGATTTATTTTTAGGTGATTACACTCTAGCCAGTATATTATCTGTTTAAGATTATTGTTAATGTCATTTTCATAATTATTGTAACAGGTTTTGATACTTCTATCACTCTCAAATACTATAGTACTATCATCAGCAAAAAGTATCATAGGATGATTTATTGCTTTAGGCATGTCATTTATATAGACGAGAAATAACAATGGCCCCAATACACTTCCCTGAGGTACACCAGCACTGACAGTCCTTGCACTAGATTGATACCTTTTATTTATTTTAGATCTATTACATATTTTGTGTATGACAGTTATTTGTTTGCGTTCAATTATGTAAGTTTTAAGTAATTCATATGCATTGCCTCTTATTCCGCACGATTCTAATTTGTTTAAGAGAATAGTATGATTGACATGATCGAATGCCTTAGTCATGTCCATAAATAATGCAGTAGTGGGGGTTTTTATGTCCATGTTTCTCATTACTCTTTTAATGAGGTCAAAAATTGCCATATCTATAGTCTTGCCTTTTCTAAACCCTCTTTGTTCTGGGCACAATATATTATATTTTTCAAGAAATGAATTTAGGTTTGTATAAATAACTTTCTCAAATATTTTTGATAGTACAGGGATTAGTGCTATTGGTCTATAGGAGTTCATGTTTGTGTGACTATCTTTTTTGTAAATAGGTTTAATAATTGTTATTTTTAGTCTGTCAGGAAACTGACCCCATTCAATGGATTTATTAATTATGTGACTCAATACGGGTGCAATTATGTATGAAACATCCTTGACAACTTTAGTACAGATGCCATCATAGCCCGTGCTATTGGTGTTTTTCAATTTATTAATTAATTTAAAAATGTCAAATGGCGTCGTTGGTGTTATAAAAATTGAATTTGGTGTATTATATTTTTTATAGGTCAGGGAGTTAATATTTAATTTATTATCTTTTATATTGTCTGTAGTGCCGATGTTCACAAAGAAATCATTAAAGGCTTCTGAAATTATCTGTGGGTCATCAGTCATTTTATTGTCAACGATAAGATTACAGACACCATTTTTTACATCATAACATCTCGTTTTTTTGTTGATAATCTGCCATGTGGTTCTTGATTTGTTTCGAGATTGTTTTATATTATAATCATTTTGAGCCTTCTGTGTTAATTTTATAATTTTTTTGTATCTATTATTATAAGTTTTAAAGTGTAATTTATTTTCTTTAGTGGGTTTCAATCTATATCTCCACAAAAGGTCTCTATTTTTCCGACTACAAGTTCTAACTGACTTGGTTATCCATGATTGTCGAGTGTTAGTTGATTTTTTTACCCTGTTTGTAGGAAAACATAGGTCATAAAACATTAAAAAAATGTCATGGAACTCATTAAATGCCTGATTAGGATCTTCTGTCGCATAGATATCAGTGAATAGCAGTTTACTTAGACAGTTTATAAATTTATTTCTATTGTCCTTGTTATAGTCCCGTCTCTCAGTGTACCAGTATTCCTTACCCCGTTTGCTGCCTATAGGAAGGTTCAATAGCTGTGCAGTATGGTCAGATAAAGCAAAATCAATTATTTCACAGGTACAATTTGCTATGTTATGCGCAAAGTTGTCTATACAAGTGCCGCTTATTAACCTAGTGGGCGCCTTTAGTTGGAGTGTAAGATTGTGCTCCATAAGTGTATTTATAAACAGTTTTGTCGTGTTAGTTTTATTTAAGATGTCAATATTAAAATCACCACAGATTACTAAGTGTTTATTTGTGGTGCGCAAAATAGTAAAAATGTCATTAATTATTCTGAAAAAAATTTCATAACTACTTGTGTCATTCTTAGGAACTCTATAAATACAAACTACTATGACCCTTATCTTATCTTATCTTATCTTAAATAATGGGGTGGGCAAGCAAAGCCTCGGCACTTCGACCCTTGGGATCTTTTGTACCATCCCCATCCTGTGCTCCTCCCTCTACTCCCTGAAAACCTCGGCGGCAAAGGCTAGCGTGCAGTGGAGGGGTAAGAGCCTAACGTCCTCTGGTTCTGGATGGGCCATCCCCAGGAGGTCCATTCGTTTACGAGCCAAGGCATCGCACTCGCACATAAGATGTGCCATTGTTTCCACCTCTTCGCCGCACTTCCTGCAGGATGAGTCGCTTGCGAGTTTCATCTTCGTGAGGTGTTCCTTTGTCCCGAAGTGACCTGTAAGCACACCAGTGATTAGGCGGGCCTGATTGCGACTTAGGAGAAGTATGCTACGTGACAGTTTCTCATCTGTTTTGTCGCCGATAAAGCGTTTAGAATGCCTGAGGCCCGTAGTCGACGACCACTCCTGTGAGTGTCTTTTCCGGGCGTTTTCGCGAATTGCCTTTTTCACCATGTTTGCAGAGATCCCAACAAATGGCTCTGGTCCAATGAGGGTTTCATCTGATCCTTTCCTTGCCAGTTCATCTGCAAGTTCATTGCCTTGTATACCTACATGACCTGGAACCCAGATTAATCTGACCTTGTTGTTGGCGCCCAATTTGTTCATGGCATGGACGCATTCAAGCACCAACCTTGACTCCACTCTACATGATGTTACAGCTTTTAGCGCAGCTTGGCTATCTGTGAGTATGTAGATGGATTTTCCTTTTGTTTCGTTTTTGATATTTTCTTTAACACAGCTTATTATGGCGTAGGTTTCTGCTTGAAAGACTGTTGCATATCTTCCCATGCTCTGGGAAGATTTGTAGTGTTCAGCATATACCCCCGCCCCTGTGCCCGTGCTCGTTTTTGAGCCATCTGTATACCAGATTAGGCTACCCATGTCTGGTTTTCGTATACCTTTTTTCCATTCTTCCCTGGTTGGGATTTTCACCTTGTAGTTCCTTTTGAAAGAGTAGACGGGGTTCATTTTGTCTCTTCCCATGTCCATCAGTCCGTCGATGTCGTTATTGGCATCCAATTTCGTATGCGTGGTTTGCGGAATGGATCTATTCCACGCCCCAGCCTCGGCTAGCCGATATAGTGCTTTCCTAGCCTCAGCCTCCACCTCTATGTGTAGTGGTGTGAGGTCCAATAAGATCTCCATTGCCGACGTTGGTGTCGTCTTGAAGGCCCCTGTGATTGAGAGACATGCTAGGCGTTGCACTTTCTTGAGTTCTGCCTTGCACGTTTCCAGTTTAGTCCTTGGCCACCACACGATGCTGCCATACTTGATTATGGGAACCACCATCATCCTGTAGAGCCAGTGGACTACTTTTGGCTTTAGGCCCCATGTACTGCCGTAGGCTCTACGGCACATCCCAAATATTCTTAGAGCCTTTGTCGTGATGTTGTTCACATGTGTTTTAAACGTCAGCTCCTTGTCCAAAGTGACTCCAAGATATTTCACTTCAGTGGACCAGTTTAACTGATTTCCTGACATAGATAAGGTTTTCAGCCCTGTTAAAGTCCTTCTCCTAGTAAATGCCAAGACTGACGTTTTACTTGGACTGACCGATAGTCGGTTTTTTGTACACCATCTCTCAACTCTGTTTAGAGCCTCTTGCATTAGACATGATGTAGTCCCAGGAAATTTTCCATTTACTAGTATTACAATGTCATCTGCATATCCTACCGTATAGTACGGTCCTCTGTTCAGTTCTTTGATAAGTGAGTCTATCACCATACACCATAGGGTGGGTGATAGCACACCTCCTTGTGGACATCCCCTAGTGGTTTTCACACACATTGTCTCTCCTCGTAGATTGGAGTGTATGATTCTGCCCTTTAACATATGGTCGACCCACCGACCAATTGTCCTGTTGATGCCATGCTCACGTACGGCGTCCTTGATAGAGTCGTGAGTTGTTCTGTCGAAGGCTCCTTCAATATCTAGGAAGGCTCCCAGACACAGCTCTTTTTCCTCAATAGCCTTTTCCGCACGACTGACCACATAGTGCAGCGCCGTTTCAGTGGATTTTCCCGACTGGTAAGCACATTGCATCTCATGCAGTTTAGTCCGTTTTAAAGGTCCTGTCCTTACGTATTTGTCTATAAGTTTTTCCATGCATTTTAAAATAAATGATGATAGACTTATAGGCCTGTAAGACCTTGCCTGATCGTAGCTCGGTTTTCCTGGTTTAGGTATATACACTACCTTTACCTGTCGCCATATTTTAGGTATATATCCAAAAGCGATACAGGCCTTGAAAATTCTGCACAATTGCGGCAACAATATTCCTGCACCCTGTTGTAGTAGTATTGGGTATATTCCATCCGGCCCTGGAGATTTGAATGGCTCGAAGCTGAATATTGCCCACTTAACCTTTAGTTCATCTACTACCTTTTTAGCAGTGTTCCAATCTTCTCTACTAGTACGGCGCGATAGCTCGTTAGTGGAGATTGGCTCCTCATTTACTGCCTCTATTTCCTCTGATCCTGGGAAGTGTGTCTTAAACATCACTTTTAGGGTCTCTTTTCCTGTGTCCGTAAGTTCTCCATCATCATCTCGAACAACTGACAATGGATGAACCTTAACTGCAGCCATCGCCTTTGAAAGTCTCATGCTTTCAGGTATTGAACTTATGTTGTCACAATGTTCCCTCCAAGCCTTGCGTTTAGCCTTTCGTACCTCCTTGTTATATTCTGTGAGCAGTCTGTGGTATTCACTAAACTCCTTTGTAGCCATGGCTCTATTAAAAGCTCTACGTGTGGTCTTCTTCAACTTTGAAAGTTTAGTAGACCACCATGGTACCTTCTTTGAGAGGGATTCCTTTTCAGGACAGTTGTTTAACCATGCTCCCATGATAGCCTGATTAACCCTGTCTGCTTCGAACTCCAGATCCACGGTCGAACCTAAGTTCCCGTTAAAGTTTCCCAGTTCCCCCTTTAAGTCCCTTCTGAAGGCGCTCCATTCGGTATTCCTGGGATTCCTTCTGCGTACAGTTGTCCATTCAGCCATGGTGCTGTACCTAAAGCATATGTATCTGTGATCTGAAAGCGAGGTCTCATTAGATACATGCCAATCCATAACCTTGTTAGTTGCATTGCTAGAAGCCAGTGTTATGTCTATTACCTCTCTACGTCTTGAAGTGACGAAGGTCGGCCTGTTTCCGTTATTGAGAATTTGTAAATTAGAACTTACCACGAATTCTAATACTTTTTCTCCTCTTTTGTTGACGTCCGAGCTTCCCCAGACGACATGGTGCGCGTTCGCGTCGCAGCCAATGATGACATGACAGTTACTTTGGCTACCGTACTCGACGAGGTTCCTCAACTTTGGTGTAATTGGTTCCACGTCCTCATATGGAAGATAGGCAGAAGTTATGATCAGTGCTTCCTTTCCTTTACTCCCACCGGTATGGATCTTGATGGTTGTTAGATCCCTGAAGCAAAAATTATGCAAGGGAATTGCATTTATCTCCTTTCGAAGATAAATACAAGTCCTTGCATCCTTAGTGGCACAGAAATAATAGATAATACCTCCCGTGTCACCCAGGCCCTTAACTTCCCCCTTATACAGATAAGGTTCTTGTATCAGGGCGCAGTCATAAATGTTCCTTTTGAGGTCACGCGCCAAAAGGGCCGTGGCCGCCTTACTGTGATGCAAATTAATTTGTACACACCTTAGTTCCTGTTTAGACATCTTCTTCTTTTTTTTTTTTTTTTTTTTTTTTTTTTTTTTTTTTTTTTTTTTTTTTTTTTTTTTTCCCTCCTATTCCCCTTGAGCCTCCTCCTCTACCTGGTCCATCCGCTCCGGTGAAGAAGAGGAGCCCGACAAGTCAAGCCCTCCCAGCACGTCGAGCGCGTCATCGGTCCTCACCGACGTAGTAGGCGATGAGACCCGATCACCGCTCGGCATGGAGGGTCCGCCACTCGGGCCCCCCTCATCCACCGGCCGGATGCCTGTAGCGAGGTCCCTCCTTGGTCCTCGTCCCTCCTCTTCCTTTTGGGGCTCCACAGCATCGTCCTCAAGCACTTTGAAGGAGCTCATGTCGATCCCCGTATGGAGGCAGTAGTTCGCCGCCTTGATGACATCCGCGGACGTTTGGTCCATAAGAACAATACGCCTCACGGATGCCTCCTCGACCAGCGTGTCCACCACCTTCCATTCGCTGGTCCTCAGTGTAGGATTGACGCGCTGCAGCATCCTGAGCACCCTGGAGTTGTCGGTGCGGCCCACATTTTTGGTCTTCCACGCCATTTTGACCGGTTTTGGAAGATCCTTGGCCTCGACAACCTTCAGCTTCATGCCCTCCACGACTCTGCCGTTAAGGCATTGCAGCCACCTTACTGCAGCATCACCTTCACACGTGATGTGCACCGCCCCCGCAACTACTATGCCTACGGTGACAGTGGGCATAGGATCGGGGGTGTCCTCCAGGAGATCAAAGATTTCTCCCTGGATGGCACCCAACGATTCCACCCCTATCATCGTAGCCGGGTAGTTGTCAGCTATGACTGCCATCTTGGTACCCACGAGTGCTTCCCGATACGAGCCCTGATGTTTGGGTCTCTTGGAGCCCTCAGTGGCTTCCGCGGCTTCGTCACTGACCTCTCTTGGCCTTTTCCCCGAAGATGCGACCGAGGCACCTTGCAGCGCCTGTGCTCTCTTCAGGATCCTTCGCCGCTTGGCGGCCATGCTTCCTCTGCCCTTTTTAGATGGAGGGCCTTGCCGTGGGGGGTTGCTTTCACCGACCTCTTTTGGCGCGCTGCCGGGCACTGCGTCCCCCTCTGTCCTATCCGGATGGAGAGTTAGCGCGCCCAACTGTGCGCCGCCATCGGTGGCTCCCACAACCCCTACACCCTTTACGATGCGGAAGCCAGCACCTTTCCCATCGGTGGGGACACTACAGGTGGGCACTGCCGTTGGCGCGCCCTGCCTTGCGCCCCGCCCAATAGGTCCGGTGGTACCTTCCTTACGTCCTTTGAAGGGCCCCCCTTTCCCCCCTTCCTTTCGTGTGCCTTTTTCAGGCTCAACCTTTTTGACCGCTACCTTTTCGGCAGCGTCCTTCCTGCCCTCTTCGGGCGCACCGCGGTTTGGATTTGAATTAGCCATATTTGATTTATTTTAAAAATTCACCCTTCCAGCTCCCCACCCACCACGGAGCCACAAATGGGATGCTGAAATAGCACCAGGGATACTGGTCGGGTATAGCGCTCCCAATGGCACAACCTACGAGACGCAAATGGACGAGCCAACACTGCAGCCTGCCACCATCTAGGTGGTGGTCCACTAATAGAAATAGTGAACCTTGTTTCCTGATGGCCACAGACATGCAGGCAGCGCGCCCAGCCATCTGCAGGCCCCACCACCAGGCTCGCTCACCAGACGGCCATCTAATGGACGCCACAGCCGATTGATCCCAGCTGGCTAGACTGGGACCTCCCGTGTGAGAGGAAATCCAGACCAAAGAGGAGTGTTGCTATTCGATTGTAACAACCGCCGACATCTAGTAGCTCAGCCTCCAGGATTCCTTCATCCCCCCGTACGGGTCCCCGCGCACGGCACAAACACGCGGGTGGTCATTATGTCTCTCCCCCAGCATTTTGTAGTGAGGAAGGGACTGCAAGAACCTGACCACCTAGCCCCTGCATCAGATTATATATACACGCTATTACAAATAGATATATAAATTAATATATATGTTACTTATATAGTTATGGGAGTGTGGGTAGATATATATTATAGAGATCGGAGGGGGGAAGCAAGGGAGTAATTGGGTTAGGAGTGGGTCATACGAGGGAGATAGAAGGAGAATTGGTTTAGGACGACTCCGCCCCTGGGGGTGGGTTGGCGGAGACGCCTTCTCTTGTCCGGGGTTCGCAGTAAGCAAACATTCCCCAATGCAAGACTGAAGACTAAAAAGGACCACAGTATTGCATCAGGGGGGCAATCCGCAACCCGCCCACCCGCTCGGTCGCATGAGAAGGAAGTGCGCACGCTTCCTGTAGACTATAAACAGATAGATTATACCCTACAGGCACGAACCGAGACTATGACCCTACTTTCAGTCAACTCAACTGCACAACATTCAGTTATATTACTTTGTGATATGTTTTTTATATTGATTAGCGGCTTAAAATTGTGTTTTTTGCTTACGAGTATACAGGATCCGCCTCTTCTATTACTTCGGGAATAGTAAGTAGCTAAAGTAAAATTTGGAATATTTAAAAGCGTTGTATCGTTTTCTACCATATTGTGCTCCGTGATGCACAGAACATCTAATTCCTTACCCGATTTATTTAGTTCATCGATACTGACAGTCAATAGGTCCGACTTACTAATCAGCCCACTTATGTTCTGATGAAAAATTCTGAAATAATTATTCTCGAAAAAAATCGTTACTATTATTTAGATTATTAGGCATGCTGCTATTGAGATTGTCATTACCTATGTTAGTTTCTATATTTGTCTGAGTACACTTATCAAATTTAATAATTGGTGGTTTCAGCAATTTCTGACTTGATTGTGTTTGTTCAGTTTCGCTGGCAGATATTTTGTTCTTACTATTTTTACTTAAGGTATACCTCAAAAAGTTTCTTTGGTAATTATTCTTTAATATCTCTCGAAGCATCAATCGGCTGATGTTCAATTTAAATTGTCTATGCCTAGGTATATATCTACTGTAGTTTAAATCAAGGAATTGTGCATGGCAATAATTTCCACAGATAAATCTAAGTTTGTAGTTAATTGTGTTTATGTTAAGGAACTTATTGTACGGTACTTCGCAAACGATAACATTGGTGTTACTGCAGCTCCTGAGCCATGACGTAATAGAGCTTTCTAGTTCAAACGGGTTTTTATCGTTAATTCCTGCCAGTAGGATAACGTAATCGTCCTTAGTAAGCTTTTCTATACCTTTTTTTTCAGAGTTGACAATGTCCATTAGTTTTGCAAATGGCTTAGAGATATTGGTTACTTGGTACTGCATTCCAACTAGTTTCTGCAAAAGCGCTCCGATGTCTCTACCCTGTTGGTCTGATAAGATAATTATTTTATTCTTTTGAGTTGAGATTTGTGTATTTATTTTGTTTTGGTTCATTTTTTTTAGTTCTTTTGGAGAATTGCTCCTTAGTAAGTCTTCTTTTGGTTTTATTCTTCCCTGGTTACATTCAGTATCATCTCTTTTACCAAGTGATTGCCTAGTTTCTGCCACTTCTAGCTCTTTATTGTGTTTGAACTGAGTTAGTATAGGAGAAAGAAGTTCGCTGATGGATTTCATGTTAACCGATTTTCCTTTATCTTTTAATTTAGGTGTTAGTTTTTTATTATCTTTTATCGGTGTGTTGATTTCTCTGAGTGTTTTAATCAATATGTTGCTGTTCTGCAATTCTTTCTTTAGGTTGTTATTTTCTATCATTAAGCTATCTATTTGATCATGCGCAGATTGTAAATTAGTTTTCAATTGGTCTATTTGCTTTTGCAATTCAACGGTTACTGTGTTATCGTCACATATGGAGGTGCTTGGAAGACTTCGCATCGACTCATCAAATATTGTGTTTTCATCATTTTTCAAAATATTTGAGAGATCAGCCTCGGAATTATACTGCTTTCGTCGTCTTAGAGTGACATTATCGTACAATATTATGTTTGACATATTTATCGTATTATTATAATTAACCAATATTTTATAATTTTCATAAGATTCAGTATTCTATTTATTTAATGTCATTCAGTGGTAATCAATAATAATATTAATGTAAGCTGTATGGCTTTATTTCCTTGTATCTAATTTGTCCATTGCTTGAAACTCCAATGATTCAAAGTCGTAATTTATTTACAAGTTGAAACTGAATTTTCAAGTCCATAGAAAGGATTATTAAAAATTTAATTGAGAGCAGAGTCAGGTGGTAAGACGTGTTTAGCATTCATATAATTAAAACTCTAATTGTGTCCAAAATCTTCGTTTAAAAGTTTCCATACCTAATATGTACACAATATTGATGATGCGGGTAGGCGTAACGGTTAGGAAATAATTGTTGTTAAATATTAGGATTAAGATCAACTTTTCTTTTTCAAAATCACTGGCACTGTATGTAGCACTAGAAATTAGCACTTTTACTACACTTTGGGGTACATAGCATGCGAATGAATTATTATTATGATTAGAAAACGAAGAGTGCACATGCGCGCGTGTTTCGGGCGACCGGCACCTTATAAAAAAGATAAATAAAAAAAAAATATTTTAAACAAAATAAATCAATCAAAAAGAAAACAACCTGTAAAGGTGCTCGCCGCTCAATCGCTTTACACACACATCGCCACGCGCTGGTATCTTAAGTCTCGAGTCCTCGATCGAGCTGAACAGCTAATCCATCGCTCACTATGTGCGTTGCGCGTGCTTTGTATACGTACCTATAAGTGAGCTACGTGTATTGTATACCTTAAGAATGTAATTATAATGATATTCTAAAAAACTACCAAACCTGTAATATAATTTTTTCTCTTATCCTGTTTGTTATAACATATACTTTCAGCCCTGTAAATATATTTGTAATTAATTTTACCACATGTTATATACATAGATAAAAAAGTGAAAAAGAATTTAAGCTTATTTCTCGTAAATATTTTTGCAAATTTGACTGAACAAATCTTTAGTTCAATATCAGATAATGCGTATAAATACCAAATTAATAACAAAGAGCTTATAACTGTGCATACATATAAGTATAAGTTCGTTTTTTTACTCTCTATTACTAATATGGCAGCTCATGTACCATCAATGGGCATGATGATAGGTATAAAAACATCAAAATTCTATTTAGTCTGTCAGTTAGTAAAAAAAACGTATTTTTTGCTTTTTCGGATTATTGAAACAATACTTAGATAAAACGCATTAAAGTTTAGAAGTAGGAGGTCGCGACGTCATAACTAAATATAAAGTGTAGATAGGTGTGACGTCACACGGAATTTCAACTCAATGTATGTATCTCTGTTATACTTTGATTACGTAAAAAAGGAAAAATACGTGTCCAGTATTTTTTATAAATCTTCAAGACGGACTTAAAATTAAAATTTAGTCATCATGTTCTAGTATTTTTTAATAATAATTTTATCCTTTTTATCTTGAAAGTTGAAACATAAGTAATCGCCAGTATACCAGCTGCATGTCTACCAGACAAATTATCCGTAATTTTCTGTGACCACATATAAATAAATTCGTACACACTTTATACTTACGAGTAGGTTATACGTCTTGTCACTAAATTTACGTTCATTGATTCATTGACTCCAGTTTATATAAATCAGTATACGTATACATTAGGTATAGTAGGTATACTTAGGTACATTTGATTTATAACGAGAATACTGTTGAGCCAAATGCGTAGTTAAATAACGGTGTTAGACGATACTTACATTGTCATCAGCAACTATTTAAAATATCCCTAATCACATTACGTAGCTATCAAAATTAGGATTTTAATAACAAGTAGATACCTAATTAACAATGTATGTAGGTACATAGCCCCAAAAAAAAATGTTAGGTGACCTTGATAAAACAAAACAAATTTGTGCTTTAAACACCCATTTTTTATCCGCCGTATGTGTACATACCATTTTTATAGGCATTTGAGTTTTTGTCATTACTCTACAGTCTACACGGAGCACTTTGTTACTTGCCTTCATGAAACTTTAAAGTGTATTTAGTACTTATAACCATTGAAAAAAATCTCATCAATCAATATTCGTGACGCCTCTTCTAGCTCTGCGGTTTTTTTTACGCTATTACTAGGTATGCGTACTTATGATTGTTCCTCGCGTCTTCGCCCGCTTAAACTTCGGAATTCTTCCAGGAAATCCGGAATAAAGATAATATGGATTAACACATCCGTTAATGTAGAGCATATTTTAGCTGCATGCCTATCCAAATTCGTTCAGTAGTTTTGAAACTCCGAAATTATTGTGAGTGAATAAAGATTATAAAGTTATAGGTATTATAAAGAGAAAAAATCACTTTAATCTGTTAATTAGCGAAAAGATTTTTTTACGATTTTGCTATGCTGCTATGATACTAATCAACTTGGTAAATAGATACAGAGCACTCCGACATGCTAGTTTAGGTATGTACGTACCTATATACCTATGTTATACCTACTGCTGGTCACAATGCATGAGCTGAGCAAGCGCAGCGAGCGTGACGCGGTAGCCGAAGAAAAAAACAAATAAAGCACCAAAGACGTTAAAATATCATTGTAAAGCACAGTTTTTTTTATATTTTTAATTTTAAGTTGAAGTTTTGGGTGAAATATTAAAAACAATGTCCAGATCGAAACAGGTGGTGGAAAAAAATTGCATAACTTAGGTATATGCAAGTGTGAAGCTGTGGAGTCTTGTAGGTTTTTTTTAGGCAAGGCTCATCAAAAACCATAAGAGTTTAGACTCCTGCCAAGAGAGCCAGGGGACTGGCGAGAGTAGGCACTTATATGCTGGACCAATAGAGGCCAAGGGACGGGCCCTCTATTGTATGTTTTACTCCAAACTTCGCCGTCTAGTTTCAGGATCCCCTCATGAAGAAGCAAAACGATAGGTACCTATGCCATGAAAGATTTCTAAGGTCAAAGTGTCTGTCTTGAATCTGTCTGCACGTATATTAAAATAAATGTGGCCATGACGTAGTCCGAACTTCGTTTTTGTCAAGCGAGCTTACTCAAAATGGTATATTTTAGAAAGAAAGAAAGAAAATACATTTATTTCAGCACAACACACAAGAAACAGAAGTAGGTGGAGCACCTAGTTTAGATTTATAATGTAGACACACGACAGTGTGTCAGCCAAGTTCGCAAAGCAAAGGGCCACCAGCCCATTTCGGGCTATTTTCGACCTCCCCACAACTTAACATTTATTTAACACTGTTGACGTGTCTAGTCTCCCTAATAATTATAAAAATTCAGGTTTCAAGTAAAAAAAAAAATCTGTCTCAAGATAGTGACAGACAGACAAGATGATTCATCAAAAAGGTGACAAAACATTGGTGTGGAAGTAAATAGAACTTGTGTATGGGAAAAAATCAGAAGTCATCTCATTACAGCTTCATATAGAAGAAAAAGTTAGTAGTCACTTTCGAACTTTGTGAATGTATCTGGGTGAATGTATCTTTCATTATATTTATGTGTTTATTGGGATAGATAGGATGGTTAACTGGAAGAAAATGCCACAAGGCATTAAGTTCGCCATTTTTCCATGCTGTGCAATAAAGAATAAATAAATAAATATTATTTACAAGAATAGCACACAGAGTAATAAGATTTTTATTATTTTTGATGTCGCTCTTTGGCATAGAATGATTATTTAAATCTGTTTCAGGGCTTCCTCATGATTATTAATACAACCGTTGCACTTGGCATCCGGTCATTTTTAAACCAACTGCGCAGCATTCTCATAATATCTATTTTTAATATTAGTAAATATTATAAAGCTAAATAATATTTTTGTTTGATTGAACGCACTTATCTTAGGAACTACTGGTTAAAACTTATATAATATATCACAGGGTTATGTTATATCTGCTCCGGAGTATAAAATTAACGTGGGTGAAACTGCGGGGCACAGCTATGTAGTATAAACGACATAATTAATCTAATAATTATAAAAATCTCGTGTCACAGTGTTTGTTGAACTCCTCCATAATGCCTTGATAGATTTTTATGAAATTTCTTGTGTATATTTAAAAGGTCTGACAATAAATAGATCATAGACTATTTTTATGCCCCTAGGTAGCCCTCTCCGGAATTTTTTATTTTTAATTTTTGGACAACATTTTACTTTGGAGTTCTTTTTCTTCTTCTTGTTTGGAGTTAAGCTCTTTTACCTTAGTCATGATAGACATCAGTACGCAACTGTTCAAGAAGTTTCAGGAACGTGTTTTATGTAAATTTTTAATTAATAATTTTAAAACGGTTGAATGATGTTGATGCTTTTGTTTTGGGACAATTACAATAACAGAACAATAACAACAACAATAACTGTTATTCTCACCAAAATGTGTGCGTGTACTTAATTGAAACTGAATTAATTGTAATTGTGCAAAAACAGTAAACAGTTAAAAAAAATCAATCATTATGTCTTTAACAACAAGTTACAGTCAATTACCAGAGTTTGAAGTCTCCCTTTAAGCAATAATAGGCTTGTTTCCACTAAGAATAAATCGGGTGGCTTTGAATTTCTAATGATAAACCATAAGTAAACAAAAAAACAACTTTTCTATTAAAATAAAAAAAGATTAATAATATTTTTGGAAAATAAAATCGACAAAATGAGGCATTTAATCACGCGACATTAAACACCAACCAATCAGAGAAGCTCCTGGAAGCGTGACGTCACGCCCCTCGGAACGAGCGCGAAACACTATGTTGCAGCTGTCATTTTCGTATAAATTTCGAGTTTTCAGCAATTATTGTTACATTAATACAGTTGGTTTTTAGTTTAATTTTGAGAGATAGGTATAATTTGCGATGGAATCAGGATTTAACAAAGCAAACAGCAGTAATTTGCCCAAATTGACGCCTTTATGCTTGGCAATTTTTTGCAATGAACACATAATGAACACCGGCTTTTGTCTATCGGAATTCCGCAACGTTAAAACTTCTATGTAAGTATTATGTGAAGAACACACAATGTCTTATTTAATTATAATTAATCGTATCGTTTGGCAACTAAAAAAATAAGAAGAGTATGAATTATGTATTACATTTTATAAAACGAAAATAATATTTTAATTCAAATAAATCATAAAACTAAAAAGCTGTCCCGCGTGGTTTCACCCGCGATAATTTCGAAGTTCCCGCGGAATTGTTTCACAAACTTTGCAACCCCTTTTCAGTTAAATTTTCAAAAATCCTTTCTTATCGGATGCCTACGTCTTAAAAAGAACACACCCTCTCAGGTCTCTACGATCAACGGTTTAGGCTGTGCGTTGATCCACCAGTCATTCTGGACAAAACATTTTATGTGTATGGATGTATGGTATATTATGGTAGATTTTGCCAAGTTCATGTATAACATTTATAAATAGATACATCAAGTTGTGTTTAAATACTTACATCAAAATGATCTTCACAGAAATAAATTGTGGAATCAGTTGATAAAGTTAGAGCATCTTGCCTCCTTGCCATTTTTAACCATGCACTTTCTTCGTATTTGTTTATTGTTCGGAACGTATATGAATAGATTTTGGCGTTTTTATCGTTGTACTTTTACATTGAGGCACTATACAGTAGGTATTTATAATACGAGTAATTCATTATTTGTTAAAAAACACAATTGACTTTCATAAACAAACACGGCTGTTTCGTGAGATGTGACGTCATTCAAGACGTCATGACAGTCTTGGCCTTTTTCGCGGTTAATTTCAAGTTAATTTCTAAAAACCCAAAATACTAATATAAAAGATCTATTTTTCTTAAAATAACATATTTTTGGGGTAAAATAGATGCTAAGCTATAGTTTTAAACTAATTTCCAAATTTTGTCAACTAGCCTATTGCTTGTGTTGGGAGGCTCCGCTCCTCTTTATCTAATAGTAGAATAAAATAATTTTAATTTTATATACATACAGGTTTGTTTGTACATGTATAAGCTTGCATGTGTGCAATGAATATGTATTTTTGAGTGAGTTTCTGTGTTGTGCTTGTAATGTGATGATAATATGGAATGATATGTAATGATGGCCCTCCGACGCAGTCTTGGGATCGGAACCCGATTTGGCGAATGTCAGGTTCCACCACCTAACAAATATTTGAAGGGAGGATCAAATTCATACACAACAAAAATAATTATATTGTTTACTTATATTATGTAATTTAACTTCTATGTTAAAATTTATACCCATAAATACGCACATATTTAGGTACTCGTAATAGGAAGGTAGGTAAGTACTACGTTTTTATTTTTTTTGCGAAACTAATAACCTGTGAATTACTAAGTCAGTTGCCTAATTTTGCTTTGGCTTTTGCCTAACCGGTTTTAAGTGAATGCCAGTGAAGGTATTGCATGACCTACTAAGGTAAGGACTGAAGTTAACTTTTTAATTTAATATTTCTTATGGGTAACCATATTATAGACGATGGGTAACCATAGAAATATTAATGTGATGTATGTTTTGCTCCAGCTAATCGTTACAAAGTAGCTTGCTAAGGCGACTTGTCTAAAACTACAGTTATGTCGTATTAAAAAATACATTCAAAAATATTCTTTATTGTTACCACAATAATCCTTACTATTACTATTATAAATGTGAAAGCGAGTTTGTTCGTTTGTTACGCTTTTACGCCTAACAGCTCAACCGATCATTATGAATTTTTGCATACACGTTATCAGGGGTAGGTACAGAAAATATTATAGGTTACTTTTATTCCGAAATGCCCGCGGAATCTTCGAAACTAACGCAGGTGAAACCGCGGGGAACAGCTTGTATTTAAAAAAAAAATAGAGAAGTAACTAAAACAATCCTATCAATAATAGTTTTTCGTAATTATAATTATGTGTTTACTATTTTAGAGATCCAGGAAGCATTATTAATGTATGAAATATTAATAAAGATATTATTAAGTACCTACCGTCCACTAAAACAAAAATTAAACAAGAAGCGAAAAGCACTTTGTGTAAATTTACAACAAAAACGGCTGATTTTTATGCGCGTGACCATCTGACATTGGCCCTTAAAATTAAAGATCAAATGTCTGTCTGGGAGACAGTCTCGGATTGTCAATTATTTAAATGTACCTACTCGTAGTAAACTCTACGTAGTACGGACGTGATGTCGTGACGAAAGTATAGAAACGAGGGCGACATCATTGCATGCGCCGACGCACACCGCGTAAGATGCGACGAGCGCAAGTTAATTTTAATACATTAAAAAGTAAACAAACATTACATATTTCCCTCAATTCCTATATTTATCCCATGTATACGTACTATACAAGTGTGTGTAGCTATAAAGTTTAAATATCTATAACTTTCAACTCTTCAAGTATGTCAAACAATTACACCATGAAGGAATTCAGCTCAACGTAAGTATCATCAAGTATGCATGTTTGTAGATTTCACTTTTATGTGAGTGCCTATAGGAAAATTTGGAAACCTAACGAAAGATAAAAAAAATGTACGAATAAACACAATTTCTTGAACGAAAGTTGTTACCTACCTGTTACCTTTTTCTATGATTTATCTGTAATTTATATCCATAAAATCGTGAAGTCAAATGCCTGTCGTTTCGAGGTAAGCTATGTACATTGCAAATAATATATTTGTGTCATGATGATACTATTAAAATTATTTAATGTAGGTATTTAAAAAAATGTAAGTGTTAGAACGAACTATTTTCTTAGCGTAGGCAGGCATATTCAAGGTCTAGGCGCCAAGTAAGACATGGATAAAATATGTAGAGTCGCACTCTAATGTAGAGTCGCACTCCAAACCAACTTGCATAGTTGAGTTTTAACGAAATATTTATACGTATTTATCCATAACCCAACAAGTTTATTTTTTTTTGTCATGATGTTATTGGAATTATTTAATGTATTTGAAAAATATGTAGAAGTGTTAGAACGAAGTATTTTTTTAGCGTAGGCGTATTCAAGGTCTTGGCGCCAAGTAAGACATGGATAAAATATGTAGAGTCGCACTCCAAACCAACTTGCATAATTGAGCTTTAACGAAATATTTATTTATCCATAACCCAACAAGTTTATTTTTCAAAAACGCAGCCGAGTGGTTATAAGTATTTAGACATTATAATATTATGTCCAATATCTAGGTCACCGAGCGTGTTGTTAATTAGAAAAACAACACTCATTTTGCATTGCCTGAAAACACAGATAAAACCACGTTTTCTAAAAATGAAACCTAGCTAGATCGATTAATCGCCCCCGAAACCCCCTGCATACTAAATTTCATGAAAATCGTTGGAGCCGTTTCCGAGATTCAGATTACAAGAATTGCTCGTTTAAAGATAATAGATGACAATAACAATGCAACAAACCAAATTTTATTTGTACGCTGCACGCGCTCGACTGATGGTCCCCCCATGCAATGCATAGCAATACACGCGTGTCGGTCGGTACGATCGGTCCAGCACGGGCCGTATTTGAGAATCGTTCGAATTACTTTTCGCACACAGAATTGCAAGATAAATGCTAATATGTTTAAAAAATGTGCGAGCATTCGAATGTAAATTCGCGATTCCGTGTGCAAAATTAATTCGAACGATTCAAAAATACGGCCCCTGTGCGATTTATGAATCCTTGAGTATAATCCTACTAATATTATTATAAATGCAAAAGTGAGTTTGTTTGATTGTTACGCTTTCACGGCAAAACGGCTGAACCGATCACCACGAAATTTTGTTTTTTATCCCGAAATTCCCACGGGAATTTCGAAATTAACGCGGAAGAAACTACAAAAAATTTTGTATACTACCTACACGTTTTCAAGGGTAGGTACAGAAAAAATATAGGGTAGTAAGTACTTTTATCTCGGAATACCCGCGGGATCTCCGAAAATAACGTGGGTAAATAAAATCATGGGGAACAGCTAATTTTCATATAAATGGCGGTTGGTTACAATGCTGACGGTCGGTCGAGCATTAATGTAACCGGCCTTACATATTTCTGTGCCGATTTTTACATGAATATCTACAGCAAAATAATGAGGGCAGTTGAAAGTTAACGAGATCCTTAATCGCTATATTAGTCTAGACTTGTAAATGATAATGATGATTTGCTTTATATTGTGAAGTAAATTTAGTACCTAAATATAGTACGTTCACACCATTAAATTATCCCGTGATGTGGTATGAATAAGTCCTTTGGTAATAGGAATTATTTATTTATTACGTATTTATTTATTTACGTCCAATAAGGTAGAATTTTCCTAACAACCCGGCAGTTGTTGCGGGCCTAGAGACTTGAAATGTAGGTACCTAGGTATTACGAAAAGTACAAGATAGCGTATTCAAGTCTGAGCGGAATACGTAAATAGAGGCCTTACTTAATTAATTACTTCTTTGCTAATAAACCATTAGTAACAGACACTTAATAATTTTTACAGAGCTGTTATTACGGACAACGTCATATATCCGTCGACGATATCCATCAGCACAATCAATACCAAATACAAAGAGAATGATTTGGAGAACAATGAATACGACCCGTTTAGAAACAGAAAATTGGAACATCCCAATTCGTAAGTTCGTGATATTTATTTAAAAAATATGTAAGTGTAACCTACTTTCATCAAACATATCCCCACGCGTTATATAAATATGTCAAACTGCGTTTGCGTCATCCAAAAATAGTGGTGAAGTTTTTTTTATATACAATTGATTGAAAAATAGAAAGTAGTTTGATTACCTTCTCTCTGGTAGTTTGTTCAGAATCGACTTCCGAAGCGATCGCACCATGTTTTAATTAAGATTATATTTTTTTCATTTTTACTAGCCCATGTCTTATTTATAATACAATATTCGGCGCGAAGGCCGCGCCGCCCGTAGCAAAAAAATGGTACATATCGGTCATTGGCACGTAGGCACTCGAAATTTCGTAGATAGGTCACCTCCAAACTAATATTGAATAACTAAGACTATTACACCATTTATTTACAAAAGACGTCTGCACCGTTCCGATGCAGCTGCAGCTGTGTTCAGTTCGATTGAGATCATTCATCTTAAGAGGCATTTTACATTTTCACGCGAATTTCTAAGATTTTGGGCTACTATCACGCATCGATTTATGTGTAAAGCGATGGCGAGCGCCTTCTTCACAGGTTGTTTTCTTTTTGATTGGTTTATTTTGTTTGAAAAAAAAAAATATATCTTTTTTATTTTAGGAACATGTTAATAACGGCTTATACCTACTTTCAATCCTGTAAATATTTTCAGCTAATTTTACCACATCTTATATATTATATAGGCAAAGTGGGCATTTTAAGAAAATGGTCATTTTTGACCTGAAGGATATCTACGTAGGGATTGGTTGGTTCTCGTAGTTTTAAACTATAAATTTTTCAAGGGGGAAAGAACTCTATCTGCTATTATATTATTATAATATTATGTAGTTGACATAACTATCTGTAATTTTAATTTTTTTTTTATTTGGTTACTTTTACCTAATTTATTAAAATTTAATTTAAAGATATAATCCTACTAATATTATAAATGTGAAAGTGTGGATGTTTGTTTCTCAATCTTGTAAAAACGGCTGAAGAGATTTGGATAAAATTTTGAATGCACGTTGTCAGGGTACAGAGAAGGACTTAGGTTAGATACTTTTTATCCTGGAATTCTCGCGGAAACTCCGAAAGAACCGTGGATGAAACCGCGGGGCACAGCTAGTAAAACATAAACACAAAAACTGTAGCATTTGTGTAATTTATCCTATCCCTCGAGAACTATTTAAACTATCCTATGATCATAGTAGCCCTTCCTCCTCTCTCATACTCACTCACTCATACTGTAGCTTACAACTGCAAAACTGACAATAATAAAATATAATTATTTAAAATAAATTGAAAAGGCATTTTAAAAATCTTTGGAGTCGTTGTCCTAGCTCCAGGTCTACTGAATAAATCATTGGTAGGAAGGTACCTACTGTAATTAAACGTGGACCCATGCAATCATACGTACAATCAACATCTTACAGTAGAGTCAAAAGTAAAGTAATTTAGTCAAAAGTAGTCTGCTTGAGTTTCAATAATATTTATGCATATGACATAAAAAATTTTTTTTGGGTTATTTAAACGACCCGATTGGCGCAATGGTCACCATGCCTGCCCGCTAATCAAGAGGTTCCGGGTTCGATTCCCGGTGGGGGTGGACTTTGTGTGCTGAACACAGGGTTCCATTTTCCAGTCTGGGTGTGTATATATATATATATATCTATAGTATAATATATATGTAATAATATGTGTAGTATATACCACGTTTGCTTGCTTTCCACGACACAAGCTTATAGTGTGGGATCAAGTAGATCTGTGTGTTGTGAAGTGGATTATTATTATTATTTATTTATAGTTCTTAAATTTAGGTTTTTTAGATATAAATTATACAGTAGATATAAATTTACAAAATAATAAATATTATAAAAAACCTAAACCTAGTGTGCTACCGGCAGCGAAGCAGGGCTCAAACTACCGGTGGTATTATTATTATTATTATTATTTCAGGAACGCAAGGTCGTTTGCAAACCTTCTCAAATCGTCACTGGGATCCGGTATTCTGGCTATGCCGGCTGCCTTCAAGAACGCCGGGACAGTTGTCGGTGTATTCGGCACCATTATCCTCGGTTACATTTGCACACATTGCGTATATTTACTGGTAATATTTTAAAAGAAAGATAGAAAGAATAAATAATATTCCACACAAGATAAAACATTTTACATCATTACATTTTATTATTTTCCACAACTGAAGCTCCGAATGTAGGTCGTATTCAACTCGAAATGCAGGAGGTAAATCGGACGTTGTAAATAACTAGAACAGTAGAGTAGTAATGGCTGAAACAAATAGATGTTCCTTTATTGAAAGATTTTTTTATTATTATAATTTTTTTTCTTTAATTGTAAGTTATAATAAAATAAAGGTATGACTATGACAAATTGGGAGAGTTTATCGGCCAATCGATAGGAATGTTGATCACAATTTTGATCATGTTGAAAATTAAAATTCTAATTAATCCGTCAGTTAGAAAATAAAAAAATAATAGACAAGTATTTTCTTGCTTTTACAAATTATTGAAAATATACATAGATAAGGCGCACTGAAGTTTAGGGTGGGGACTCATGACGTCATTATTCGGTATACCTAAGCCCCGTACAAACTGCACCGGGTAGTGACGTCAAGCGAAATTTCAACTAAATGTATCGCCGTTATTTTTTGATTAGGTACATAAAAAAAGAAATAAATATGTGCCTAATATTTTTTATTAATCTACACGACGGACTGAAAAAAATTTAGTCAACTAGCCTATTGATCAATTACCACCCATGAAGACTGTAACAGTTTTCCAATTTAATTTTTATATACTTAATAGTAAAAAATTATTATCATAGGAAACTATTTTTAGTTAACGTAAATAGCTACTCTGTGTTTATTGTAGAGCTCAATGCCTTTTTTGTTTGAAGGTAAAAACTTCACAAGATGTCTCTAGAGTGAGCAAAGTGCCATCGTTAGGTTATGCTGAAACAGTTGAAGCTGTGTTTGCAACTGGACCACAGCGTTTAAGAAGAATATCTAGGGGTTCCAGGTAATGTTATTGTTATGTGACATTTAACTATTACCCCACCTTAATTTTTCTGAACCTCTTCGTCTCAAAGTGAAGCACTTCCGGAAACAACGTCATTATAATGATATAGACTATAAGTAAGTAGGTACCTCCGCACTTCATTAGGGGTTAGTTAAAGTTCAATCCCATCAAAAACAAACTTGTAAAAAAGTCCAAGTCTCGCAACTCACTTCTTCTACAGTAAAAAGTTGTGAGATCAATGTAATACCAAGTCGGTTAATTTATTCAGTGCCTACTTAAGGGTCCTTCTGTCTAAAGTTATCATGTTATAAGCTAATCTAATAACATTTTATAGTGACCATATCAAATTTAAAAACCTTTTATGTTTTAAATAGATTGATTGGCTTGGCGATCACGTGAAAACACAATATATCTCACATGTAATACATAATTATGGTTCTAAACAATCTAATTTAATTATAATATGTATTACTTGTGAGATACATTGTGTTTTCACGTGATCGCCAAGCCAATCAATCTATTTAAAACATAAAAGGTTTTTAAATTTGATATGGTCACTATAAAATGTTATTAGATTAGCTTATAACATGATAACTTTAGACAGAAGGACCCTTAAGTAGGCACTGAATAAATTAACCGACTTGGTATTACATTGATCTCACAACTTTTTACTGTAGAAGAAGTGAGTTGCGAGACTTGGACTTTTTTACAAGTTTGTTTTTGATGGGATCTCATTTCTTTTTGTAAATGGTCTTCCTCCTTTGAGCAATTTAGTCTACTTTAATAACTTGAAAGATTTTGGTACAACTTTATAATATATATAAACACATGCCCCATTCTTGCTTTTTCATTCCGTTGACCATTGTACCTTTGAACATAATTATGTCTAGGTAACTATGTATCTACACTTTATATCTAGGTAGGTAACTATAGCTACACTTATTACTATTATTTATTAATATCTGGGCAACGGCTTAAATAGCTGTTCCCCGCGGTTTAACCCACGTTAATTTCGGAGATCCCGCGGGTATTCTGAGATAAAAGTACTACCCTATGACCTTTCCTGTACCCTTGACAACGTGTAGTATGCAATAATTAATTCACCCGCGTTGATATCAGAGTTCGCGCGGGAATTCCAGAAATGAATCCTAGCTAGATCGATTTATGGCCCCCGAAATCCACTGTATACAAAATTTCATGAAAATCGTTGGAGCATTCAGATTAGGGTAATTTTATCTCGGAATTCCCGAAGGATCTCCGAAATTAACGCTGGTGAAATCTCATGAAATTTTGCATGCACGTTGTCAGGGGTAAAGAAAACCTAGGGATATAGGGTACTAACTACTTTGCATCTCTGAATTCCCGCGGGATCTCCGAAATTAACGCGGGTGAAACCGCGGGGAACAGCTAGTCTCATATATTTATATGGGATTACAAAGTTATTTGTGCAGTTGGTACATATAACTGCATATATAACTTTGTAATTCCATACATTTATTTGGGATTACAAAGTTATTTATGCAGTTAGTGTATCTAGAAAACTGGACCGAAATTGCTAAATATTTTAATTTTTCCTTGATTTATACAATAAACACTAACTGTATTCTAAATTTAAAACTTCTATGTCTGCTAGAAGTGCCTTAGAATTTTGATGATCGGTCAGTGAGTGAGTGAGTGAGTGAGTGAGTGAGTGAGTGAGTGAGTGACCTACAAAATTAAGAAACTTTGACTAGTTATAATTCCTAAACTACTGGTTCAAATCGAATGAAATTTAAATTATACCGTCTTTGTACAATACCTGCTTGTTTACTAAAAATTCAGGCTTCTAGTTTTATCCACAACGAAGTTATAGGGGGTCGAAAATGGCCTGAATTGCTTCGAGAAAAGGATAGTACGGCCGTGCCGCTTTTGTTGCTCGACTTGGCGGGGGCACTGCCGTGCCCCCAGATTAGTCTTTTTTATTTTATTTTGTGAGCATATTTTTAACGTAAATTATAATATTATGTCATTTCTAGTATGTACATATTTTTATAGTATAAAAATTCTTAATTTTAAAGAAATAAGGTATCTATAGATACTGTAAATTGAAAATCGGTATAAGTACATACTCGTACCTACTCGTAATAAAAATACTTGGCAACTCATATTTTGAAGCACTCGCAATTAACGACAGACAGTCTACAGAACAATATTTTGGTATGTATAGTATAGGTAATGACGAAAATAATATCGTATTTGAGAGTTGGATATGTATAGTTACGGAAGAACAGTAACAACAAAGATAAAATTAAATCTCTATTGGAATGCGGTTCTATTATATTTTTTTGTATGTATGTAGGTATATATTATGTACCTACCAGTGGCGAAGGGTGAAATATTGAGAGGGGGAAGCCGGAAATCTACTTTAATTTCAATTTATTAAACTACTAGTAGTAGTAGTAGCTGTTCCCCGCGGTTTCACCCGCGATAAGTTCGGAGTTCCCGCGGGAATTCCGGTATAAAAAATAATAAATTAATAATAATTAGTAATTCCCTGTACCCCTGACAACGTTCTCAATTATGGTAGAGAGAGTTGTTGCGTCTGAAGGGAAGCCGGTGGGAATCGGCTTCTATGTTACCTTCGCCACTGGTACCTATTGGGTACACACTTTAATTCAGAATTATTGTAAACTAAGACCACTCTAACAATTTTACACTATCTACCTACATATAAATAAATTAGTATTAGGTTCTGTTTTATTGAGAGTTGAGACAAATAACTTCTACAAAGCTCAAAGATATTTGCATGTTATCTTAAATTTAGTGTTTGTCTGTTTCTCTGAGCTAATCTTTGGAAAGGCTGAACAAGTTTTCGTATAATTGGACAAAACGAACTTACTCGCGAAATTATTTAAGTGTCCGGGTCAGGGTCCACAAATTCGTAACGGTAAAGTCGCGAATAATGCATAGTTAAATTTTAAAGTAAGTTATAATCAAGATGTTATTCAAAAGTTTTGTCGTAGGTGCTTTCCAACAAGATAAACGCAAAACGAAACAGTGTTGTTTCAAATCGGCCAATATCTAAAAATGGATTTGTCTGCGATAATCTGTTTTTGTTATAATGTATTTTTCACAACTTTTGCACGTGTTTCAGAATATTTATAGACTGGGCAATGGCTTTCACCATTCTTGGCGCTTGTGCTGTATACGTCATCCTCTTAGTGGATTCAGTTAAACAGGTAATTTGGACAGTTGTCAATTGTACCTACAGGCTGATTTTTCTAACGGGCGTGGATGGCAAAATCCGAAATTACGATGAATAACAGAAAGTACTCAGAGGAATCTCGCAGCTAACTTTGATAAAAACTAAAACTCTACAGACTTTTTTTTTAGCCGGAATCGAACCTAAATTTAGAAAGAAATAAAGAAATAAAATCCTGTATTATTGCGCTCTTTGATATAAATACAATATAATTTAAGAATTAAATTAGGGAAGTACTTACTGATAAATGGCAAATAACTGAAACTAGTAATTTTTAAGAAGATAATTATTGATTATTCTTCGATTCCGATCAACAGCTGGTTTACCAAAGACTGAGAAATAGGTAAATTAATATTTTCCTTAAGGTTCCTTTACCTTTCCTTTCCTACCTTTTCGGTAGTTTACCATTCAAAAAAAAAATTCAAAATTATTTATTACTTTCACAATATGAACTTATAACTAGGTAAATAGCTGGAGCCTCCTTTTAGGCATAATTATCCCTGTGCCAGGAGACTCCGATCCTGATAACTAATTTAAAATTAACAGAATACACATCCGAAATATTTAAATAAATCGTGTGAAATAGTTTTGAAGTGTATGTGTGTGTGTGTGTGTATATGTGTGTGTGTGTGTGTGTATATGTGTGTGTGTGTGTGTATATGTGTGTGTGTGTGTGTGTGTCTGTGTGTATGTTTTTTTTTTTTTTTTTTCCAGAGGTTTGGACAAAAATACTCTTACGTATCCTCAGGTTCTAACCTGGGTATGTCGGACTCGATGTCATGTCACCCATACCGACTAAAAACCTCCTCTGGCGTCAACCTCTTCTTCCCCCACGGAACCGCCGCTAGGCATTACTTCGTGGAGGGAGGCTCTAGCTACTGCTCTTCCGTCGTGCTAATGTCACGGGTTTTGTTCTCCGACCGCTTTCTTTCTAGCCGACGGAGTTCCTGGAGAACTTCCGTCGCAAAAGCGCTTGTCGCCTGCCATGCTGTCTCCGACGAGAGCATAGCGTATATCAAGGACTCTGGCTGAATCTCCTTCGCAAGGGCTTCTGCCCAGGTACTGCGTAACATGTCAAAACGAGGACATGCAAAGAACACGTGCTCTGCATCTTCACTAACTCCTGGGCAGGACGGGCACATTGGCGATACGTCATGCTTATATTTATAGAGGTATGCACGATAGCAACCATGTCCTGAGATCATTTGCGTCAGGTAGTAGTTGACCTCACCATAATTACGGTTTAACCAGACATCAACTTGTGGAATAAGACGGTAGGTCCATCTGCCTTTTGTACTGGTATCCCACTTTGATTGCCATCTTCGCATGCTATTTAGCCGTTCCTCCTTGCCAAGTTCTCCAGGGCTCAGTGTGGTCGTTACTTTACGATGGTAAAGGGCTTTCCGTTCTTCGGCTAGTATTTCAATTGGCAGCATCCCAGCAATAACGTTCACAGCGTCATCAGACACAGTGCGGAAGGCACTGGCAATTCTTAAAGCACTCAGACGATATACTGGTGCAATTTTCCTTCGTGCTTCCTGTATTTTAAGAGCATCGGCCCAGATGGGGATTCCGTAGGTGAGTATGGATGTTACTACAGACGTCAGTAACGCCCTCCTTCTCTGCTTCGGGCCTCCTATGTTGGGCATCAGCCTTGATAATGTCGCTCTGACCACCGACGCCTTGGCACCCACGTGCTGTGCCTGCTGCTTGAAGTTGAGTCGGGCATCAATCACAACGCCCAGATACCGAATAGACGGCTGGGATGTGATTTCATGTGCTCCGACTTGCAGTGTGATGGTTTCCAACCGCTTCCTGCTGGAAATGAGCACTGCCTCAGTCTATCTTGTGCTCTGCCAACTGCAGTCCAACCGTGTTCATCCAGTGGCTAATCTTTCCGATGGTAGCGTCAAAGGCAAAGGTAATTTCTTCGAGATGCTTTGCAACGACTACCACGGCCACGTCATCTGCATATGCCACTAGTTGGACTTCTCTTGGAAGTTCTGTCTGTGTGTATGTGTGTGTGCGCGTGTGTGAATGCAAGAACCCAAGCAGGTGAAAGCAACACTGACTGACACTTCTGACATACATTGAATTGCAATAGGTATTATATTATCTGTGGCAATAGCAGTAGCACAGATAATATAATACTATACTAGGCAGTAGGGACCAAAATACCGACCAAAATGTACACTTAACCAGCCACGACGAGAACAAGTCAACGCCACATCCACCATTTATCATTACTTCCCAGAATTTAATCCCTATATGAGCTATTAAAGGTAATATGTGTTTTTTTTTTCAAATCGACGGATTTGATTCCCGATTAGGTTTTTTATATATTTTAATTTTGGTTTTGGTTTAAATCAAAATTGTCCTCGAAACTCCTTTGAGATTTTTTTGCTGTTCCTCGTAGTTTCAGATTCAGCCTTCTATCGCCAATTTGAAAAATTATCTACAAAAAAGTAGAAGTATTTAGTATACTATAGTAGGTATTACTACCTGCAAAAACGTTGCTAACAACAAGTTACTTCACTTAAGTTCTAACACCGCAGAAGTTAAAGCTTATACGTTACGTTCCGTATTTCATTCGAGAGTACCTACCTAGAATCGCAAGCTGCAAGTTGTTTGACGCAAAATGAAACGGTTTTTTGCTCTGCTGAAGAGATAGCATATTTTGAGATTCGTGGTGTTAGAACTTAAGCGACGATTAGGTACATTATATATTTTTGGATAAAATAAAATTGTGATTCCTATATTATCTAATTTTCATCTGTTTACAGCATGAAAGTAATCCGCTTTTATCACATCATGTACCTAGATAATAATATCTTAAGGCACATGGACGGATATTTTTTGAATAAAAATTTTATGAGTAGGTAATTAATTACCTATGTCACAATCTAATGTTAATCCGACCAAATGGTGACAAGTGTTTACTTTTGTATTAGTCCTACCTACCTAAGCATCGGGGCTATTATACGTAATATTTATTTAAAAATTATAATACAAAATCATACCTAAGATAAGAAGAATTATGGTCACGTGTTCTTATACGTATTATATATAACTTAATATACGATACATAAACATAAATTAGGTATTAAAAAGTAGTTGTACCTGCTTGTATCTTTACATACCTACCGCTCCAGGTACGGATCCAGCCTGGGCACGCGCTAGGCATGCCTACCACCCTAAATCCCACCCTAAAGCCCGCTCCACATTCACGCGAGAATATTGCGAGATCGCGAGAAAACCACGAGAAACGGCGGAGAACATCGGCTCCACATTCACGTTCTCGTTCTCGCGTTCTCGCAAGATTCTCGTGAGAATGTGGAGCGTGCTTGGTGCATGCGTGATTTGGAACGCGATATAAATATGCTTTCAAGCTGTAAAAGTATCATGATAATCGGTTTAGTAGGTAGTTTAGATATTGTATTAATTCAATGTTCTATGTTCTTCTTTGTCCTGTTCATTTGACGAGTAGGTAACTTATTTTTTTTTCTCGTTGCAGATCGTTAATTGCTTTTACCACGACAATGGAATCAACGAGAAGTTATACTTCGTAATGTTTCTAGTACCAATACTTGTCTTCACACAAATAAAAAACCTCAAGTATTTGGCCCCGTTTTCCGGTTTTGCAAACGTATTGCTGGTGTTCACTTTCGTTATCTGCTTGTACTATATTTGTCTGGATTTTAATTACATCCACATAAGACCGCTCTCAGTTGATATAGGAAAACTTCCCCTTTTCATTGGGTAAGCAATATTGTCTTTATATTTATCTTTGTTTCTAGATTTACCTACGTAAAACATCTTCTCTTGAGTTTCTTAAGATAACAATTAATCAATCCTGTCATACAAACCAAATTTTATAATTGAAGGCTGGATTTTAAATCAGTGACTTCCCATTCAAATATAAAGTTTACAATATAATAATACCCATGGGCGTACCCAGGTAGGGGCAGGGGGGGGCAGCTGCCCCCCCCCCTAGAAGATTAAATAAATGTAATTTTTTTTTTTGGCAAATAGAAATTAAAAACGTATTACCTACTCTGCGCAAAATGAAGTGTTGGAAACAAAATATCTTTTCAGCCAGATTTTTTTTTCTATAGTTAAATATTCTACAATATTCGATATGGAGTCTATGTATAGTGAGTCGTGACGGTCGTGCCGCAACGTATTTATTAGAATATTTTATATAGTGACTTTCAGCCGCCGTCAAACGAAACGCAAAATGTTTTGATCAAGTTTTGATACACTTTATTTATTTCTTTATTTCGTTTTTATTATTTTTTAGTGATAATGAAAGTGACAGTAACGATTCATAGTCGAGAATTTAATTTCTGGAATCTGATTTGATCTGATCTGATCAGACGTATCTGGGAAAGAACAGCTGTCAATAGGCGTGCGGTTCTACGACGAAAGCAAAAGGAAAATCAGAGAAGAATTTGTAGGGTTCGTTGAACTAAAAGCACAAAATGCTTCCGCAATTGCCGAAGCAATTGACAATTTCTTAATTAGTTCTAACCTCTCAACCGAAGATTGCGTAGGTTTTGGATTCGATGGCTGTTCTACAATGGCAGGGAAAGAGGGTGGCGTACAAGCCATTTTGAGAAAAAAATATCCTCGTGCTTTATATTTTCATTGCTCAAGTCACAAACTCAACCTTGTTGTGAATGATGCGAACGCAGTGCCAGAAATTAGAAATACTGTCGCCACTGTAAAGGATGTTATAACGTTTTTCAGGGAATCGACTACACGTCGAAACTACGCTCCAAACCTATCACGATTATGTGAGACGAGATGGTCAGAAAAATATAAATCAATCAGAAAGTTTTCTCAACATTTTTCAGAGCTTGTGAAATCTCTAGAAACGTTATCCGTAGAAGGAAATTATGCCACCAGAAAATCTGCATATCAGTTGCATTCAGCCGTTACAAAACCAGTGTTTATTGTTACTCTACAAACAATAGCCAAATATTAGTAGTTAACGCACTGCAAGCTAAATCGATCGACATGATCTCGGTAGGGGAACACATCAAAAATATCAAGGACATTCTCAGAAATGACCGCGAGTTTCCTGATAGAATAAGTAATGAAATACTTCAAAAAGCACGAGCTGTTGCAATGGATTTGAACATAGAAATTTCGGTTCCACGTCTTGCTCATAAGCAAACACATAGAAGTAATCCGCCATCAGACAATGATAACGAATATTGGCGGCGTTCCCTGATAATCCCATACATTGATTCACTCATTTCATCACTGAATATTCGATTCTCCCAAGAAAATACTCCGGCGTTTGCTTTAAGCAGGCTACATCCCTTGTATATGACAAAAACCAGCATTACAGACCTACACAAAAACGCAGAATCATTCCAAGAATTTTATAACCTGGATATCACCGGAGAACTGAACCTTTGGCATAATTTATGGGTGACGAAGGCTTTATCAGATGATCAATTAAGGGACATAGAAGTAATTGATCTGTTCAACGAAGCCAACATTTTTTACCCTGCTGTCAGAAAGGCATTAATTATTTTAAGCACTATCCCATGCACCACGGCGACCGTAGAACGGTCCTTCAGTTCGCTGCGAAGAGTTAAAACATGGCTTAGAAGCACCATGGGTGAAGAAAGGCTTACGGGTTTATGTCTGATGAGCGTACATCGCAATTATTTAAAAGACAACAGTGAGTTTATTGAAAAGACTGTCATAGACAAATTTGCGGCAAATCCGAGAAGATTACTGTTAAATTAATATATACATACATAATATAATAATATATATTATACATAATGTATGGTATAATTATGTATAATATTTTGTTTTGTGTCATCATCAAAATTAATGAATAAAAGTCAATTTTCATGATTTTTTGTTTCAATATACCCGACAGACGATCTTTTCGAAACAGGTATAAGCAGCCCCCTGCCCCCTCCTAGCTGAAATCCTGGGTACGCCCTTGATAATACCTATGTACGTTTATGCAGGTATGTATGTTTATGTAGATATAGAATTTGTCTTAATACTACTACTAAAATCGAATCCCTTAGAAATTTATAGACTCGCACTTTAACTGTTCAACCTCATGAAGGGATTGAACCCGCAACAGTAGGGTTCTCCAGTCTCCTACCTACCTAGACCAACGGTGATGTCAACAATAATTTTAGATTAGGTAAAGGGTGGAACACACCAGATGCGTCGCATGACGAACACTGTCACACCGACCGAGACCGGTGCAGCACACACGTCACGCGCGTAGGCATCACGTCACGCAGGTAACTGCTGCAGGCGCGTGCGAGCCACCTTGCCAGCAGTTTAACGATTGAAATTTTCTAATTATTGTACTAAATGATACAAATAAAAACAATAATTTGAACTTCCGGTCTATTTGCTGCATTGTCCTGATTCTCTCCCATAATAATAATTTAAAACTTTTATTTTTGTACTCTTTATGTTTGGTATTGTAGAGACACTCATATTTACGGACTATTTCTAAGAGTTTTCCTTTAAAAATATCTCCATTGCGAATAAAACACTCATACACTGTATTATGTTTGTAAATAAATACAACCTGCCGTGCGTGCGCACGTGCAGCAATGACCGATGCGTGTGCGTGCGTGCCCGGTGTGGCATTTAATAGGGAGCGCCATATAATACAAAGCCATCACTGCAGGCGTGTGTGCAACGTGGCCAGCTCGCTATACACGCGCGCGAATTGGTTGGTCACTAGATGTGACTCTGCGTGCGTCGCTGACGCACGTACACACGTCACGCTACGCATCCGGTGTGTTCCGCCCTTATATCGTAGCGAGTTTTTTTACCACGTGTGACCACGTGATATGAGGATAAGTTCCTTGGTTTTCTGTAGCGATATATAATGTCACTAACAATAACTATTAAAGATTGTCAACTTGGTTAAGACTGCCAACTTGGATATGGCCTGTTTTAGAAATTATAGTGTTAATTTTTTTCAAATCTACAGCGAGAACTTCAAATACTTTTCAGTACAGTTATCTTTGCTATGGAAGGCATCGGCGTGGTGTTGCCAGTTGAGAATACAATGTCCAAGCCTCAGCACTTCCTGGGTTGTCCTGGAGTACTGAATATCACCATGACGGTGGTGGTGGTTCTTTATATGGCCATGGGCTTTCTCGGATACGTCAGATACGGTGATGAGGCTATGGGAAGCATAACTCTAAACCTTGACACTGGTGAAATGTGAGTACCTAGCTTGAGTAACAACAGTCATTTAAATACGAGTACCTATCTAAAAAAAATCATAACTTCTGACCCACTGCCATTGGAAGTTACGGACCTAATAATAGAGATATATACCTACATATTATATAGAAAAGACAAAAAAAAATCTATGTATCTTACGTACCTACACCTACTAATTTTCATACAAAGTTAAGTATACAAAATTCGATAATATACCTACTTACTTAAATATTTGCATAAAATGCTAGTGTTATGAAAAAAGTATATAGTGTTAATTGTATTGTAGGTACCTGCACTAGATGAAAAAGTTTTTGAAACTCTGTGTAGATTTAGTCATTGTAATTGGGAATAAATGTTACATATTATTATTATTTATATAGTATAGGTACGATTAAATAATTTCTTTTTAAACAGGGCCCTTATTCACTATGACCAACAACATTCCTTATAGTATTATATTATCTGCGCCCATACCTAACGCGCCTCCTAAAAAAAACCCAATCCCAAACGCTCCAGATGCAAAAATATAAGAAACAAAACCTTTTTCTTCTTCTTATTCTTTGTTTTTGACAAAAAAACGTTGTAAGTGTATTTTTTTTTTTATGTGAAACTTCTTTGAACACCAGGGAATAGTTATTTGTTATACATGAGTACATTTGCTTTTTAACCGCGTGCTTAACTTTGATGACCGAGCAAACGAAGGATTCTAATCACAAGCGCAGCAAGTGATTAAAATTCGAATCCTGAACGAGTTAGCGGGGGAATCAAAGAGCACAAGATGAAAAATTTTTACACTCGAGTGCAACACTTAACTTTTCATCCCCCCTCAGCGAAAAAATAAAATATTTACAATCACAAAATACTTTTATTTCAGTTATTATATTTACTACAAATAGTTATATTTACACATAGTACAGTACAGTAGTTATATTTACTACAAATTATGATAGGTAAATATTATAGAAAAATGTTAATATTATGTATAACAAATAATACTTAGGTAGATACCTACAACCTCAAGCGGACAAAAACGCGCAAATACATCGAATAGTAAAAATACCATTTCCGAGGTGGGGGGATGAAAAAGCATTTAAGTGGCGCCTTATTATGGTCATAGTGAATAGGGACCCAATTCTACTAACCACCTTTTTTCCGTTTCAGTCCCGCTCTGCTGGCAAAATGTTTTATCGTGCTAGCAATCTTCTTCACTTATACGCTTCAGTTCTATGTGCCTATGGAGATAGTGTGGCGGAACACGAAGCATTACGTCGCACAGAAATATCATAATCACGCGCAAGCCGGTATGCGAGCCGTGTTCTCGGCTTTGACAGGTAGTTATACCGACCTACAAGATTAACAAGTTTAATATTGGTATATGTTCTGTTATTACGAATATAGCACTACCAATAAGGTATGACATCAGTTTAGTATACTGGAAAGTCGCTCCGTCGTTCCTATCAAGTTATATTGATTACAGTGGTTACTGTTTAAAACGTAATGTCATCCATGACATTGTTATGTCACGCTGTCGACCATGCATTGAAGACCGACACGACACCTGCTTGACCAGTCATTGGTCCGAGGTTAATCACTTGAAACCACTTAGAGCACTGCCTCACAGTACCTACACAAATGGCGAATATTATGACGTCATAACAAAATACCTACTGCGGCAGTATACTGTCCGCTGTAACGGAATTAATTTCTCCTCGCTGCGTGCACTGAGTCAGTGCCAAGAGTAGGTAATAGCGGATCATACCCTAGTTATATATTTATGTGTTTGTTACAGTGGGAGCAGCCGCGACTTTACCCCAATTGGAAAATGTGATCGGACTGGAGGGAGCTTTTTTCTATTCGTTCCTAGGTCTGATAGCTCCAGCTTTCATACATTTAGTGTATAGTTGGGAGCGAGATCTGGGCAAATACAAATGGATTTTAATCAAGGATTTGACGTTAATAATTTTCGGAACATTTGTTTTGGTCACTGGAGTAACACAAAGTATTAGGGAAATTGTAAGAAACAAACAGTGATGTTGAAGTCTTATGTGTGATTTTTTTACTACAAAATAATAGTGAATTGGATGTAAATATACATACCCACCTATAATAACATATTGAAATACTATTATCTCCAACAAATTGTTTTTATCTGTTTATTATTATTTTTAGTTAAAAGCACCTAAAGAGATCATTTCGACTGTCTGTTTATACAAGGTATTTATGAATTGACCAAAAACCCAATTTGAAAAAATAAACAATAATATTATAATTAAAATATAAATTATGTCGAAAGAATTAATAGGTAGTCTAAAAGTTATTCAACGTTTAGTTTGGAGGTGACCAATCTACGAAATTTCAAGCGCTACGCCCGCGCCTACGTGTCAATGACCGATTCGATTTTTTTGCTACGGGTGACTTACGGCGTACGCGCCAAATGTTGTATTATAAATAATTTAGACATGCGCTAGTAAAAATTTAAAAAATATAACCTATATTAAAACTACTACTATTTTCTAGTTTTCAGTCAATTCACTAACACGTTGTATAGGCAGGTAGGTACTTACTTTTATTCATATGAATAAAACTTGGCATTTATGATAACGGCTTCCCTGTGTTCAGACTGTTCAGTGCTCGTGCCGCGGCAGCAGTCGGCGATGCGCCAAAGACAGTGTAAAGCCCGCTCCACATTCTCGCGAGAACCTTGCGAGAACGCGAGAAAACCACGAGAACGTGAATGTGGAGCCGATGTTCTCCGCCGTTTCTCGAGGTTTTCTCGCGTTCTCACAAGATTCTCACGTGAATGTGGAGCGGGCATCATGCCCGTAGCAAAACAAATGGTAGACAACATAATAAGTATGCCACAGAGCGCCGCAGATAGCTGTGGCATACTTCTTATTGTCTAGTGTCTACCGTTTGTTTTCGCCGCTCACCGCTATTGGGGTTGAAAATTGTCAATTAGTTCCAACCTAAAGGGCGCCAAATGTTTATTACACAAGATCTGTCAATCTACATAGAAACTGAGTTTATTTTTGTTGTTTTCACTAGTTTAATAAATTATGGGACGCTGTGTAGCTTTTGACTGCGATGAAAAATAAGGTGTAGGTACACAAATTTCCAAGTGATAAATAAATCAAGGGATTTTTTGAGGTGATGTAGGAAAGATTTTAAAGAAACCGATTATGAGACCACGTCAAGAACATACAAATACAGTAGGAAACTAACAAAATAACTCAACAAAGCTAAACTAATGGTTAGAAATTGAAAACGGCAATATCAGTTGATAAAAAAGTGTTTTGACAGGTGACACCGTGACAAACACACAGCGCCCTTTGCTTATGTTTTGCGTTTTCTTTCCAATTCACGCCGCTCTTGGCTGTGATTGGCTGTGGCCAAGGGGCAGGTAACGGTTCACGATCTTTTGAAAATTTACAATCTCACGAGATAGCTTCTAATCTAACGGTATTTACCATTTTACAGTAAAATACAAACATATATTTTATAAAGTTTTTAGATTTTCGCGTTTTGAGCACATTATATTATGTATGTATGCTTTAGTCAGCCTGTGACCACGGCGTGATGCAACTCAGCCGCAACGTCAGGCAAAAAAGGTAGGTACCTAATAAAAAACATCGCGTTCAAGTCCCGCGTAATTTACATAATATAAATATTTTATAGTTACCTATCATATAAAAAGGTTTTTCAATCGGCGTGCAAATCGCTTAGGTAAGAAAAAGGAACGTTAGGAAAGACCAATACATAATTAAGTAATGCATTTAGCGGACGATTATTTATTCGTCCGTTTAGTAGACGACTAACAACAGCCTTGAAAGGTAGTAAGTAGTATTCAAGTTATATTGTGAACCAATGCGGCAACAAAGCAGGCACTGAAAAACAGAACACGAAACATCTTTTCTTTTATTATTTTTCTTAGATGGCAGATACACTATGCACGGTTCGATTATTAAAATACAAATATCGCATTTATTGTGGTTAGCTAAACGTATAGCTATGTACTTCATGATGTATTAAATTTCATGTGTGCATTGTACTTGTGACTTGACTGACTTGTGCATCATAATAATTATAATCAAATCTTAAAATAATTAGGTACGTACCTATCTACCTGCTGATAGCGCATTGTTTTTGCGATCCATCATGGTGGCGGATGGCGATAAGAAAAATAGGCTGATCAAGTAGGTAACAGCGAAAGATGGATAAATTCTTGGTGAAATACGATTACTTAATACTTACCTATTTCTAGTGTTTTGTACGATCCCTTAAGAAAATAAAGTTGACAACTCTACGAATCCTGGGCAAATTTCGAGTTGGCAACACTGACTGTGTTTCACTGTGTCACTGTACTTTTAAGCTACTGCTCCACCTGCGTGTTAACGCGTAAATTAGTGCGCTAAATAAAGCATTGTATAGATGTGGCCAACATTTTAACGCATTAACGGATTAACGGCATTATTAATGACGTTAAACGTTAAGCTCGGGTGTCGGTTTTTTGGACACATCAAAGGGTTTTAACGCGTTATTTAGCGCACTAAGCCGTGTTGGCTACACGCCTTCTCATTCTGCGTGGCGCACGCGCGGAGCAAGACCGTATTTACTTTGTTTTGGCGGGAACAATAAAAATACGACATTGGATTGGTTTAAAATTACAGCTGCTTCTACCACCATTGCAAAAAAAACAGCTGTTTGAAGCTTCGACCGCCATTTTGTGTTAACGCGTTATTTCACTAGAAATTAACGCTTAACGGCACGTTGCAAACTAAATGTAGCCAACACGTATTTTAATGCCTTAATTAACGCGTAGTTAACGTTAACGCAGATGGCGCAGTAGCATTACTACTTCTACCCTCTATAAATATGTACCTAACAGGTAGTGTATTAAAAAGTGTCCATTGAAAGGAGTAAATGAAGGTGGCGTTATGTGGCGGCATGTGGAAGAATTTTAAAAAGAGCGCCATAAATTCTTAGAGTAGGATACTAAATTAAAAAAGAAAAGAAATAGATTGTTAAACCTAGCACACTTCACTTTTATAACTGCTAAATTTCATTTCCACTTCCCACACTAGCGCTATTTCGGTGAGTGTTCGAACTTTAATTTGCTGTTTACAAGTGGACACAAGATGGTTCTCCTTACTTCTACCCTCCATAGTTGTATTGTGACCACACAAGCACAGCTCCTAGTTTAGCTCTCAGCTTGGCACTATAATGTACCGTCAGGCTTATAATTCTAATTAATAAGTACCTAGTAAATTTCAAATTAAACAATGGCAAATAATTTAAATGCGAAATGTAATAAACTTCGAATTACCTATTTTAATGTTGGACATGTAGATAAAATGAAATTTCGAAGTAAATAAGAACAGGACAGGACAGGCCCTTAGCAACAACAGCTTATAACCTTTACTTATAACATACTAGTTGTGCCTCGCGGTTTCACCCGCGTTAATTTCAGAGTTCCCGCGGGAATTCCGGGATAAAAAGTACCCTATGTGTTAATCTGATGTATAAGCTAGCTATTCAGTAGTTTTTGCGTGAAAGAGTAACAAACATCCATCCATCCATCCATCCACCTATACATTATTACAAACTTTCGCGTTTATAATATTAGTAGAATTAAATACCTACCTACCTATTTGATTTTTTTGGATTTTTTTACTCCATCAACAGACTCTCCGATAATGACGTCTCGTTTGCAAAGAGTCGCAATCTCTGGTCTCCGTCGGTCTCGGTCTCCTGTCTCTGTTTCTTAATTCGGTCATGGCGCGAATCTCTAGCTTTATAAACTTCAACAAAAAAGTGGCCTTGCTGTGGGGACTTTTCGCGGCATTTAAACTAAATGGACGTCAGTTTCGTTTAATTTGTTTTACAAATTAGTTTATCGTGGTTAATATTGTGTAAATGTGGTGAAATAGGTATGTATAATACTGAACCATCAGTGATGAACAGTATGTGAAAACAGTGAAATAAGACGAAAGGGGCGTTCATCGAGAGGGTGTCGTTTTAAAATACAACTTCCAACAGAGTGTCTTAAGGTTTAACTGTAAAGAGTTGCTGCCAAAAGTTCCGGTAAAGCATCAAAACTCATCTCACCAATTTATTTCGATGTAAATAGCTTTAGAACAGAGATTCTCAAACTTATTTCTTTTACCGCCCCCTTTTAAAATCAATTATTTCTCAGCACCCCCAATTTTTTATTCACTCCTAAAACTTAAAAAAAAAAACACAATTTCATTACCTTAATAAATTTAGTTATATAAGTGTGCACTGTGCAATATTAGTCGATTCTGGTGTTTAAGCTGACATTCTAAACTAGACATTTTTACCAGTGATAGCAATCAAAACACAACTTCATAATATTAGGAATTTACTGTAATCAAATTAAAAGAAACAATATTGATAGGTAGTAAGCTAATTTTATTATTCGATATTGAGTAATAGGTAGGTTTTAATTTTAGTGAATTTTAAAGTATAAAGTACCTAAATGTAATCAAAAATCAACCATCGCCCCCTAAACAACGCCAATGCCCACTGAATCGGCTGTATAAACTAAGTTTCCTTTGCCTTTTCCGAAAGAGGTAAACTTAAGAAGAAAAAACAGATTTAGGCAACCATCGCCTCCTAAACAACGCCAATGCCCATTGAATCGGCTG
The DNA here is from genome assembly GCA_907165275.2 of Zygaena filipendulae. NCBI lineage: Eukaryota > Metazoa > Arthropoda > Insecta > Lepidoptera > Zygaenidae > Zygaena > Zygaena filipendulae. Next base: position 9,579,314 of record OU015653.1, on the reverse strand, counting down.
TATAAACTAAGTTTCCTTTGCCTTTTCCGAAAGAGGTAAACTTAAGAAGAAAAAACAGATTTAGGCGCCAAAATTTAAAATGTCAAATAAAGTTTTGCTTTTGTGTATTTACGTGACTTACGGTGGCTTTCCGCAATAAGAATATTTGTATAGACAGAAAGGAGAGCCAGGCCAGTCTATTTTAAGAATTCTCGTTAGAAGACTGACGAATTGTGTAATGTGTAAATATTCGAGGAAATGTAGTTTTGTCTGTCGGCAGTATTCGACTCTTCGCATTGTGACCAATCAATAAAGTTGAAACTTGATTGAAATTCTTTCAAAAACAGTGTTTATCTTTTTCCTTTTCAATACTTGTTTACTACCTATATTATATCGAAACAAAAAATGTTTTCAAATATAAATCCAAGAATTGTAAGTACAATTTAATTATGTAATCGTTAGTTCAAATAATGTTTATACGATTATATTGATGTGGTTTAGAATTTTGTAGGTACATTTGTAGGTTATGCCTGCGGATAAATCAATTTATTTTCATGAAGTCTTAGCGGCCAACTTGATATCTTATCTTTTATCTTTCTATACAAGGTACAATACAATTATCACAATGATTTTTCCGTCAATAATTCATATAACAATCGATACTCATTACTGCGACAGTCGATCGGTTAACAATCATGGTTAGTTATAATTTATGTACATTTTCACTTCTGCATTTAAATATACACACAAACACGACATGTGATTATAATTCCATTTGGGTATTTAGTATTCAGTAGGATACAATACAACGGCAACTTGAAGATAATAGGAGATCAAAGGTCATCATAAGACGTAGTTAAATTAGTTACTAAGCAGCACGTAGGTATAGTTCATCAATATCATTTGTGATCTTAAAGTTATAGTGACGTGTTAAAGTTAATTGCAATCACTTGACATTTATGACTTGATTGACTTGAGAGCTCCGCCAGGACTAGTCAATAGTGTTTTGTGTGTGAGTGTAGTACCTAGGTAATTTAAAAAAGTCATGAGTAATTTACGAGTGGCAGTGACTGATGTCTTTGAAAATGGTCTAGTATGTATAACTTTCACAACCTTACCTGCTATTCACTGATGTCAAGGCAACATTAAATTAAAACCTTACTTGACTGTAAACATGTTAACTGTAATGGGAATGATAACTATCAAAAGAAAAAAATATATTTATAACCTCATTGAAATTAAAAATAATACATATTATTAAGTAGTTATAATATTACAACAAGCCTATTTACCTACTTATTAAAAATTTCATATCTAAGTATGGGTATGAAACATAAATACCTACTTAGCTGAAAAAATATCTGTTTAAACCAGAAACCATACTATGTTGAATAAAGAGTCATTCACAGATGCATTATTAAGAATAATGATCAAAGTCATAAGTGCTTGTAACATGGAGTTAGCTGCACTTATTAGAATATTATGTTGGAAAATAATTTAAATAAAGTTTTGTGAACATGACTTTGGCATGAATACCTACCTACCTACTAAATAAATTCTTAAAACAGTATTAATAATTTAACAACTTATTTAGTATTCTTACCACTCAGGTTCTTCCAATAATTGTTGGTGTGAGCTCAGTTTTACTTGCAACTGTATTGGCTAATTGTTTATGGGGTAAGAAATCCAAAAACAAAAAGCTTATCACATTAGTGGACCCCAACAAGAAGTATCCTCTGCCACTCATTGAACGTGAGGAGATAAGCCATGATACAAGAAGATTCCGGTTTGGTCTGCCATCACCTGAACATATTCTTGGTAAAATTATTTACTAAATTATCTTGAACTTTTAAAATAATTGATGAACTCATTAACAAGTTATATGATCTAAATTAGTAAACATGATGTATTTTGCAAGTGCATGTAGATGCCCAAATCTGAAACTACTGAGAAAAGCAAAAATGTTCAAAGTAGTCTTGGGGCCGATTTTGATAGAAACTAAAACTTAACAAGAATTTAGATTTAGATTTGATAGTTTAGTTATTTAGGTACCTAACTTGCATTGTGTAACCAAATTAAAGAAATTGAAGGAGTTCTATTACTAAAGACTGTCTTTCCAGAATCAAATTTTATCAATTAGTAGCTGTCCCCCGCAGTTTCACCCATGGTAACTTCGGAGTTCCTGCGAGAATTCCAAGATTAACTGTATATAATAATAATAATAATAATCCACATCACAACACACAGATCTACTTGATCCCACACGAAGCTATAAGCTTGTGTTGTGGATACCAAGTAAACGTGGTATATACTACATTATATAATTACTTATATATTATACTATAGATATATATAAATACACCCAGACTGGAAAATGGAACCCTGTGTTCATCACACAAAGTCCACCCCCACCGGGAATCGAACCCGGAACCCCTTGATTAGCAGGTAGGCATGGTGACCTCTGCGCCAAACGGGTCGTCAGATATGTATATTAATCTTCCTCATGAATCACTCTATCTATTGGTGAAAACTGGTCTACAATTTAATAAAATGCCACAAAATTTTTCAGGGTTGCCATAAACATGTCCACTTATTGGTGGTAATAATTGTAAAATTTTATTAAATGTTATTATGAAATTTGACAGGGTTGCCTATAGGTCAACATGTTCACTTATCAGTGAAAGTCGATGATGATTTGGTAATCAGAGCTTACACCCCTGTATCAAGTGATGAAGAGAAAGGATATGTGGACTTGGTTATCAAGGTGATTCTATCTTGTCAATATCTATACATATAAAATACTTTGACCTGAATGACTGAGGGATCAATGTTATCTAGAAAAGATTGCTAGTAAAGCGATAAGACCGCCTTTTGTTTGTCATATTTTATAAGTTTTCTTTGTAAACACAATGTAACATTATTTTATGTACAAAAATATGTATACCTACTATAAAAATGAATGTTTGTCCAACATGTTCACGGACACGATGACTAAATTTTAATTTTTAGTCTGTCTTGTAGACCAAATAAAAAATATTGGACCCGTATTTTTCCTTTTTTTATGCAATCAAAAAATAACGGTGATACCTACATTGAGTTGAAATTCCGTGTGACGTCACACCTAGGTACACCTTAATATGCTTATTAAGACAATATCACGATACGACACGACACGCCACGACACGACACATCACGCCTAAACCTTAATGCGTTTTATCTAAGATTTTTTTTCAGTAATCCGAAAAAGCAAAAAATACGTGTATACCTAGTATTTTTTATTTGGTATCTGATTTCGATTTTTATACCCAGTGCCCCTTACGATAATACTTTGGTATTTTGATGTGCGCTCACAGAGAAAAGTTTCAACACAAATGAAACATTACATGACAATTAACACAGAGTTCTATCTGTTGTATCTGTTATGTTCAATGAGTTAAATGAGTTTATTTTGAATATAAAGTAATCACCAACAAAGCTGGTAAAAATTATTACCTACATTGCTAATCTCTGAAACGGCTGGATCGATTATAACGGGACTTTTACTGGCAGATAGCTGATGTTATAAGGAGTAACTTAGACTACTTTTTATCCCGCAATCCCCGCGGGATCTCTGAAATTAACGCGGGTGAAACCGCGAGGCATAGCTAGTTATTAATAATTTACTAGTATAGGAATTCTCAAAACTCAAGCCTAAGAGGATAAAGAGTGTTAGTTGTGGAAATCGCTATTCCGGCTTTTCGTTTCAAAGAAAGAAACTCTCATAGTTACTTCAGTGTTTTTAGCGGTTTCACCGCGTGGACCAGCTAGTAGGTACCAACTGTAATAAAAACGTTAAATTCTAATTTTTTACCTCTTGTCTAAAATTTGGATTTTATTTTCAGGTATATTTCAAAAATGTACACCCCAAGTTCCCTGACGGTGGCAAAATGTCTCAATACTTGAATGACATGAAGATCAATGAAACAATTGACTTCCGTGGACCATCAGGAAGGCTGCAGTACTCGGGCAAGGGCACTTTCCTTATAAAAAAAATGCGAAAAGATCCACCTGTTAAAATATTTGCAAAGAAACTGAACATGATTGCTGGTATGTATCCACTATCCTGTTACCTTTTTTTCATGTTTGTAGCTCGTCGTGTGTTACGCCTTTTGCACATCATAAGAAATTTTCTTGTGTGTTCCCGACTTATGCTGAGCTGGTCGCCTTTTTGTCACAACACTGTGTCAAATCACAATTTTCAAATAAGTGTTTTCATTATTTTAAAGTAGGTGTCCATTTCTCGGCCGTCGGATGGAGTCCGCCCGCAGATCTGTTCGGCGGGTGGCGAACCCTCAATACTTGATTTTCTTAATATATATATAAATTACGCGTCACGTTGTTCGTTGATGATGAAATTTGGTCACTATGTTGTAATTTGGCCCAGCTTAAAAGATAGGATAGTTTTTATCCCGGAATTCCCGCGGGAACCTCGGAATTAATGCGGATAGCAGCTAATCACCGTTAACTATTGTCAGGGGTACAAAGGACATAGAGTACTTTTTTCCCGGAATCCTCGCAGGAACTCCGAAATTACCGCGGATGAAATCGCGGGGTACAGCTAGTATTATGTGTGTATGTGTAATCTTTGTGTTGTGTCAAATAAAGGTTTTTCGATTTCAATTTAAAATGTCTTATAAGACACCCAGTCGCTTTGATTGTTAAATGAGACCATACATATGGCAAGAATTTTTTTCTTATGTCGGATAAGATACGCGCATACTAAAATGTTTCTTGTCTGATGTCCTTGTCTGATAACGTGCAAAAGACCTTAGGTACAGTGAGTAGACGTTGTCAATAAGTTTAGTATTGTGACACCAATGTTTAAAAAGTGCCGAATTGAAAATGATAAGCGTTTTACTCTTGGACCTTGGTGACTATGCAAAAATATTGCTAAGGGGGCTACCCTTAGCCAAGTTAGAAAAATTGAACTTTTGGTTGTGCGATTTTACGTGACCACAATATGACATGACGATACGTTCTTTTTGTTTTCGATAGCGATAACCTTTATTTAGATTGACAACTTGGCTCAGGCGGCAGGTGTCGCGGCTTTGATCCCGAACCTTGCTTCCAGATAAAGTAGTATTTTTTTTTCTTTCTTCTTTTCTTTCCATGTTTTACGTACCTACCTATTAAAAAAATAACGATGATACATTGAGTTGAAATTCCGTGCAACGACGTCACGCCTAGATACACTTTGCTTAGATACAACGTCACGAGCTCCCACTCCTAAACGTTTTATCTAAATATTTCTATACTAATATTATAAAAAGGAAAGATTTGATTTTTTGTTTGTTTAATACGATTTAATTCAAAAACTATAACTGAACCGATTTAAAAAAAAATATTTCACTATTATAATGCTACATTATCTCTGAGTAACATAGGCTATATTGTAACTCGGAACTCCTGCGAGAACTTCGAAATTACCGCGGGTGAAATCGCGGGGAACAGCTAGTTTTCAATGATTTGCAAAAGCAAAAAAATATGTGTCTATTATTTTGTTACTGTCTTACTGACGGACTTAGTTGAATTTTTATTTTTATACCCCGTCATCATGCCCATTCTTTGGCTGCCCTTATTTCCATTAATTTAAAATAATATTTTTTCAAGCTATAACTAAAATAATTAATCGGTCATAAATGCATATTGATCGCGGTACTATATGTTTGTCACGTTCACGTGGTTCAGGTGTTTCATTTGTATAATTTGCAGCCAATATTACAATCTATATACAAAGGCGATGCCACCACCACCCCTGTAAATAGTACGCCGATAGTTATTTTAAGTACGTAGCTCGTAGGTTAGGTAGGCATGCGATATCTTTCTTTACAATTTACAGTCATGTCTGCGTCTTATCAATAGTAATATTAATTTATGTTTACTATTTCATTTGTATGATGTAACACACAAAATTCTATCACGTTTTAATGGAGTGTGTGCAGTGTGCACTACGAAGCCAGATAAGAAAAATATAGAACACTTTTTTATACCTATATTAATTAATCTATACTAATTTTATATTAAAAACAGTTAAAATTTGTGATTTTGTGAATTTTGAGTTGGTGAGTTTGTGACGTTGTAGGGGGTAATCTCTGGATCTACTGAACCGATTTTGAAAATTTTTTTACTGCTAAGGTAGTCCTGAATGACATAGGGAACGTTTTTTCAGATGTGCGGATTACACATTTACATGAGCCCAATATTTTTTTCCGGCTTGATTTAAATGATGATTGATTTAAAACTGCAACTATCGACTGGATTATGAACGCGAACGGTGACAAAATCCTTACTACCTTAATGCGATAATGAGTTTGTTTGTTACGCTATCACGCTCTAAAGGCTCGACCAATCATCGTTAGATTTTGCATATACGTTGTCAAAGGAACAGAAAAGGACATAGGGTACTTTTTATCCCTGAATTTCCGCGGGAACTCGGAAATAAACACAGGTGAAACGGCATTAAATGTTGCATATTAGGCGTCATACAGAAAAGTAAATATCTACGATACTTTTATCCCGGAATTCTCTTTCTATATTATAAATGTGAAAATGTAGATGTTTGTTACTCAATCACGTAAAAACGGCTGAACGGATTTGGATGAAATTTGGCATGCACGTTGTCAGAGAATTCCCACGGGAACTCCGAAATTACCGCGGGTGAAACCGCAGGACACAGCTAGTATAGAATCAGCTTGCTACAATTTAATATTATAAGATATAATATTATATTATTGTACTTACTTAATTGATAAATCGACAATTGTATTTGGTTTGCAGGTGGCACTGGAATCACGCCAATGCTCCAACTGATCAGGCACATTTGCAAAGATGTCAATGACCGTACACAACTCAGTCTCCTATACGCTAACCAATCAGAACAAGATATATTGCTCAGGGAAGAGCTCGAAAAGTATGAAAAAGAACACTCGGACCAATTCAAATTGTGGTACACAATTGATAGGGCTGATGAGGGTGAGTGCCACATTGATAATTTCAAATTCATCGTACTTTAAGTATATTAACACTTTTCTGACAGACTCCCGAAAAAGCGACGGAAACCACAGACAAGAGGTAATCAATAATGTGTTTCAACAGGCAGATTTCTAATATAGGCAGACAAAATTCAAATTTTCTTAATGTGACAAAACGACTGGCTAGCTACCACCTTCAGGTTAAAAATCTGTGAACTCCTAACATTATAATAATAATAAAAATATTGGACACTTATTTTTCCCTTTTTTACATAGTAATCAAAAAATAACGGCGTTACGACGTCACGACCTTAACCAACTCGTAAACTTAAATGCGTTTTATCTAAGTATTTTTTTAATACCTAATTTAAAAAAGCGAAACATACGTGTCTATGTAACTGACGGACTAAATAGAATTTTGGTTTTTTATACCCTGTTATGATGCCCATTGAGAATAACGACACTTATAACACTGTATTCCACCATGCATTGACATCCAAACTACATATTGTTTGTGCATACAAAATTTCAGCACAATCGGTTGAAGATATCTGCTTCAAAATTGAGTTGCAAGATTTCACCCTTCAAACATAGTTACATACATACATACATTGCAAGTTAAAAGCTTTTTCTTAAACATGCGCGAAAATATTGTCATTACTTTTGAATAAAGAACACGCGAAGTATCATAATATTTACGTAGACTGAAAAAACAAAATCAAAATCCCGGCGCGTTCTTTGAATTTAGAACGAAGAGCGCGCCGGCAATGATGTATGAAACGGTGTGCTGATTGAATTTAGAACTCTTTCATCTGTCGTACACAAACACATTACGTTCTCGTGGCTGTATAGCCACAGATGCGTTTGTTTACCTTTCGGCACAAACTTTAAAATAAAAAATAAAAATTGGCGGTAAAGCGGAGTTCGTTGTTATTTTGTTAATAAATTAAATTTATTATGTAAAAGGCCCTTTTTTATTTCCTTGCGTTTTTTTTTTAAGAAAAACACTATACAACGTGTTAATGAATTAACTGAAAACCTGATACACCCCATTTAAAAAAATAAACAATAATATGATTAAAATATACTTTATATCGAAAAACTTAATACTTTAAAAGTTATTCAACATTAGTTTGGAGGTGAAATTCCAAACGCTACGCCCGCGCCTACCGGTACGAATTTTATTGCTGCGGGCGGCGTACGCGTCTAATATTGTATTATAAATAATTTAGACATGGTCTAGTAAAAATGAAAAAAAAAAACCTATATTAAAACATAGTGCGATCGATTACCTAGTTGATTCTGAACAAACTACTTTCTAGTTTTCAGTTAATTAATTAACACGAAATGGCAATTGCCTGTCTCGTACTCACTCAACTCATATTCGACCTGCAATTGCCTATTTCGCTGCCTTTGCAATAATGTAGTATTAATAATTGAGAATAATGACACTCATAACATCTGTGGACTTGTATTATTCAGGTTGGAAATACAGCACAGGCTTCATAAACGACGTGATGGTGAAGGAGCACATGTTCGCGCCGGCGGAGGACGTCCTCGTGCTGATGTGCGGCCCGCCCCCGATGATCAACTTCGCCTGCAACCCAGCGCTGGACACCCTCGGCTACAGCGAGAACCTACGTTTCGCCTACTAACTTTATCATTCGTGGCAGATCGGAAAACGCACATATTGTTTTCTACTTCCTAGTTAAGCCCTTGCAGGACCGGGGGAGTCATAGTAGCGCCACTCGCTAAAGAAACATATTACACACATCAAAAGTGTCTAGGGATCAAGAACATTTTTTGCTATAAAACGAAACTCAATTAATTTAAATCTAATTTAATCTTCTGGACTGGCCGCCTACCTTATTTCCCATATCTAAAATAACAACTCATCCCCACATTTTAAATAAATTAAGAAAAATTTCATTTTTTGTAAGTTGTGAGAAATTGAACCAATTCCAAGTCGACAATAAAATAGCAAAAAAAGGCAAAAACAGGGGATTTTGAAACTTATATTGTAATGACTAAACAAATTAATACTCTGTGTTCCTTCCATTGATACGAATCACAGATTCGCAGCGATTTGGCATGCTAAAAATCTTGAAAAAATGTACTTGATCCCTAGACACTTTTGATGTGTGTATATTGCTTTCCATAAGGTCAAATATTTGTTAGATATAATTTTGATGAATGGTTGAAATAAAATGTCACAAGATGATGTGATGTGATGGCATCGAAGTTTAGTAACAAAGAAGTTAGTAAGCATAATAATTATATCCAATTTATTGAAGTGAAACTTAGATACAACGGAATATGCAAACGATAAATATTAATTAATCTACAGTAGCGGTGACTACGACTGCCAAACATTAATTAGTTACTAGTATTACATTATACTAAGAATCATATAAATAAACTGTTAAGATATTGAATTAGTGCCATTTTATTGTCGTTAAAAAGTAGGTATATTATGATAATACTATCGATCTAATATCTAATATATATAAATCACGTGTCACGTTGTTTGTCCGCGATGGACTCCGAAACTACTGAACGGATTTTGATAAAATTTTGTAACCATTCATAAAATGGTCCAACTTAAAAGATAGGATAGTTTTTATCCCGGAATTCCCTCGGGAACTGAAGGACATAGAGTACTTTTTTCCCGCAACCTCCGCGGGAACTCCGAAATTACCGCGGATGAAATCGCGGGGGACAGCTAGTAATATATATAAATCACGTGTCACGTTGTTTGTCCGCGATGGACTCCTAAACTACTGAATCGATCATGATGAAATTTGGTTACTATGTTGTATTTGGCCCAACTTAAAAGATAGGATATTTTTTATCCCGGAATTCCCGCGGGAACTCCGGAATTAATTCGGGGAAGAGCTAATCCCCGTAAAATACTGTCGGGGTACAAAGAAGGACATAGAGTGCCTACTCTTTTCCCGGAATTAACTCCGAAATTACCGCGGTTGAAATCGCGGGGGACAGCTACTTTTATATAAAATACAAATACATAAATGAGCAGTGCGCATATTTACCAGGGGGGCTAAGATGCGCAACACGATAAAATTTTATCGATTCTCGTCGACAAAGCCATACAATATGTCGACGAGAATCGATAAAATGGCTCGATAAATTTTTATCGTGTTGCGCATCTTAGCCCGGCAGGTCACTCGTCCAGAGATCTTTCCAAAAAACATAAAATAATGACATTATATTATTCACAATACGTATGTATTTGACATGATAATTTTCACATAAATCATAATAGGTATAATTGAGGGGTATAGAATCAGCTAGCTATGTGCACAATCTTAAATTTTTCACAAAATGAAAGAAAACTTTTATCTATCTTAAACTTTGATGTTGACAAGGAACGTTTTAGCTGATTTTGATTCCAATCCTAGTTTTCAATTATTGTTTTTTATGACTATCAGCTGCATTTGATAACAAGTAGTAAGTACTAAGCGGAATCCGTAAATAATCATGAGATGAATTTAATGGCATTCATACTCCAAATTTGAAAAAAACATGCAACTAGCTGCCTTTGATTTTATACCCCTCAATATAATATTATATCCGTTTAGGCGCAAATGGTCCAATTCGCAAATGGTCCAGAGAGTGTAATTGTAAAAAGAGTGACTTTATTTATTTACCAAGGTATTAATAATAAAATAAATTGTTTACCTAACTTTTGTTCAAGTGTGTGTTCAACTTGACATTTTTTGTTACAATTAGATAGGTACAAACTATTATTACATAAGTATTTACATTTTTTACATTTTTTTTTTTCAATTTATTGGGCTAATAAACAGTGTGTGTTGACAATCTTTTTAGTGGATTTATTGAATTTTGAATAAAATTAAATGTTATTTTTAAAGAGAATAAATCATAATCTAATCATATATGTATAATGTTCCACACAGTAATGTGATAAGGCTTTGGAATACTTGGCATTTTTATACCGATCGTCATGAAACAAAAAAGCGCATCCGTCGTGTCAGGCAAGCTTCAAGGCAATTAATCATATTGTAATGAATAATTGTCTTCACCCAAGGGCTGGGCGTTAACATTTTTGTAAATACACTTCTTTACATACGCACCTACTACAATATAATATCTATAGGTTAAAATGCTTTGTCCTTAAATGACTGACTGTCTGACCAACGCACTACCGCACGCCTAAACCGCTGATCGTAGAGACCTGAAACTTGGAGGGTGTTAATTTCGGAGTTCCCGCGGTAATTACGGAATAAAAAGTACCCTGTATCTCTATACCACTGACAACGTATATGCAAATTTTCATGACGATCGGTTGAGCCGTTAAGAGAATCTTACCGGCCGAGACGCGTCGCGAGTAGGTAGGTATTTGCAAAAGTTCTATCTGTTTCATGCCGCTCTGCTTCCCTCCTGGCGTCAACAACACAAACACAACATGCGCAAATTCTCACGCACACTAGGAAAACAGCAGCGGGGGACGCGTGGGTGTGGGGGGACGCGGCACCGCGCCGGCCGGCCGCGACTAAAGCGCTTATTACATTTTACAATTTCAAGTCATCAATGTAGGGCCCTAAATCGGAAACGAGTGATTACACTACACAAAATTGGACTGCCAATTCAACAGTGTTGTCACTTTTCACCAGATCTGGCGAAATTTAATGTCGTTGGTGATTTGGTGGAAGATTTTTAGAATATTTCAAGTACTTTACAATTTGTCCGACACCAATTTAAGAAATCGGCAGGTTTAATCGAAGTTTAGAACAGTTAGAATCCAATTTAGTGAAATCAATCAACTTCTCCCTAAATTGGTTACGATGCTACTGCCCTAGGGCAGTGTAATCGCGTCGGCACCAATCTAGGGTCGGTGTATGAGAGAGAGAGCGAGTGATCACACTACATTACATATGAGAGAGAGAGCGAGTGATCACACTACATTATAATGTACCCTAGAGTGGTCGATTTAGGGTGCAATTTAGTGTAGTATGATCACTGGCTCTTTCTCTCTCTCACTCACTGACTCTAAGCGCTCTCCACATTCGCGCGCGGTTCAGCGAAACACCCGCGAACCATGATACCACACTCAATTAAAATCGTCATCTTCAAAATGTATTAAACGAAACTACGCTGCGCACTGTTGGATTCCACGACGACTCATGCCGGCTAAGTCGAATCACTTCTATTCTCTTCTCATTAAGTCGGGAATACAAATTACACATGCCTGTAGCTGGCACACTTGTATACAAGCTACTTGCACATGCCAGCTACTTTCATGTGTATACACTAACTGGCATGCCTGTATCTGCCATGCAAGTAGTTAGCACAACATTTGATTTTCTGGCAGTTACTGGCATGCAAGGTGAGGGAGGTGACGCAGAGGGCTGAACAGTTTTGCAAGTACAGGCACGCAAGGATGCAAATTGCATGTAAGTTTAACTTGCAAATCTATACGCGTTGTGCCAGTAACTTGTACATGCCACTAACTAGCATGCGCGCTACTGTCCTGTTTTACTGGCATGTCTATTCCCGCCTTAAAACCGGTAATACACAATACACATTTCTGTAGCTGGCACACTTGTATACAAGCTACTTGCACATGACAGCTACTTTCACGTTTATACACTAACTGGCATGCCTGTATCTGCCATGCAAGTAGTTAGCACAGATTTTGATTTTCTGGCAGTTACTGGCATGCAACGTGATTGGCATGTTAATTGGCATTTAACTAATTAAGTTACATCTCATTAAATACCAACTAACATTAATTTACTGTACGTCTCTGATTGCGGCAGATTTGTTTTAAAAATCTATACTTAACTAAGTAATCATTAAAGTCGATTCTGAGTGCGGCCGTTAGTCGATAATAATATTTCAGTGTGAGATAAGTTGAATTATAACCATAGCGTTACTGCTTACGAGAAAAAACATATATAAAACTTGTTTGGTGTCCAATACGAACATCCCGTAGATAGATACCACTTGACTAGTGCCCTCGACCACATTTAGGATCTTCTTCGCCGTATCATAAATTTCACCTGTAAACAATATTGTTTACTGAATATTTAACTAATTAGGGTAGGTAGTAGGTAGTAGGAGTTATTGGCATTTTAATGGATTTTTTGTTGCTTAGTTTTAATTCCGTCAATATACCTACCTACGTATACGCAATGGTGAAAATAGAAATTAAAACTGATAACTTTTCCTAGGTTTAGGTAAAACATAGCTAAAACATACCTACCATTATTTATTTTGAGTTCAAAACGCTAATCTCGTATGAGAAAACTTGGATACAGTTTACGTTGGGCCATTTTCTAGCCCAAAATGAGAGTATTTGATAAGCGTATAATACACTTTACAATTTGTCAGACACCAATTTAGGAAATTGGAAGGTGTAATCGAAGTTAGAACAGCGGTTTAGGATCAGTGAGTGAGAGAGAGAGCGAGTGATCACACTACATTAAAATGTAGGTACCCCTAGAGTAGGTAGTTGATTTAGGGTACAATTTAGTGTGATCACTCTTTCTCTCTCTCTCTATCACTCACTGATCCTAAATTGTGTCCGATTCACATTCCCTAAATTGGAAATAGTGTAATAAGTCAATTAGTGTCAATGATAATATTGTTGATATGTTGATAATGTTATGATTTCCCAAAGCATTGTTTTTCTAATACCAAATACGTCATTTTGATAAATGTTTCTTTTTCTGATGGTTTATGTTTTATTCTATCCTTTTTAAGTAATTTTACTTTTATTTAACTATTTTGATGTAAAAAAAATCATATTAAGTATAGGCGGCAAAATGCTCACCACGCGATAAGGGTGGTATAATGATTCTGTACAATTAATAATTGTAGTTAAATATAAGAGAATAATTAAATAACTGATTATAATTAATTAATTACTTATTAATTAATTCCTCTAAAATTATATTATTTATTAATTAATATTCTAAATTATATTTCACATTTTAAAATTATATTATTCCTCCCACAAGATACGAAATAAATAATAATTAACTAATTATATTAATATGTAATATTTCCAAAATCATTCCCTTCATTTAACTATAGTATAAATATTTTTGTTGGCTTGTTTTTACCAGCAAACCAAATATTAAAGGGGTAAGATCTATTGACCTTACGGTATAAAAACAGTAATTTGCTGATTATATTATAAAGAAGATATACATAATTTGACTAGCTAAAGATAACTTGAAAGTGAAACCTAGCCAAGTTGTATGCTCCTTTGAATATATTTCTATTTTAGGATTATCTACAAAACTTGGCACCTATTTAGATATCAATTCTTTTGTCGGCGAAGTCAACAACTAAGCATAAGCTTAATATACTTGGCTTCCACTTTCACATTTATGTTTTTGATGGGATTAAGTATAGGCAACAAAATGCTCCCCACGCGATCACTCACGTTTCACGGAAAAGGTCATAGAAGTGACATCTTATATTAGCCTGAAACTGTGCCTTAGATTCAAGGAAAAGATCAATATCGCTAAACCTCATATTGTAAGTTCTAGTTATTCTCGTAAATACTGAATTCTAACCATAATTGGTATGATGTTGTGGAATGTGTACCTGAAATGGGACCGAATTAAACTCTGACTGCACTGATACTAATAGGGGATGTTTTTTATTAGTCCCATACCGAGCTCGCATATTATCAGAGTGAACTCGTAGGATATTAACTATTTTATACTATTTGAGAATGATTTACACTTCAGCCAAAACTTTCCTGCCAAATATCGTCTACGGTTACATAAATCGCTTTCCATGACATGGATTGGAGTACTACGAATATAGCCACCGATTACTCGTAGAGTTTGTTTTGAATTCTGTCTAATTTGACTAAGTTAGATTTACTGCTGTTATCATATAAAAAACTAGCGTAATCGAATCTACTACGGATGATAGCAATATAAAACCGCCTCAAATGCTTCTGATGGAGACCCCAACTCGATCCTGCTAATACTTTTAATGGATTGAGATACTTAGTAACTTTTTGAGATGTCTCATTAATGTGTTTACCCCACCTTAGTGAGCTATCCAGCCACAGGCCCAGATATTTAAAACTATGTACTAACTAAGTAATGTAAATTATTATTTTATTATTATTAATTATTAATGTAAATTAATATTGATTTATTAAACTTAACTGATTGCGGCAGTTTTGTTTTAAAAATCTATACTTAACTAAGTAATCATTAAAGTCGACTCTAAGTGCGGCGGTAAGTCAACTCCCACTACATTGTAGACATGGGAGGGGTTGGCATCGACTTCAAAACGATCAAGTAGCACAGCACATACGTAGGTTATTTTGAGTGGCTGACTTTTTAGCATAGACTGATACCTACTTTTAATACAAAGAATATTTTTATATCTGACATTTTCCTAGCACGGTCATGATATGATACGTAAATAAAGGTCTCTACCCACTACGGGTAGAGACCTTTATTTTTATTTATTTATTGGCACACCAACAGCACAGCACATAGGTAATATAGTATTAGGTTATAAAAGTTACATTGTTTAAGTATTAGCCATACATGCATGCCAATTAGCGGTATGCACATCATTACAAGTTACAATCTGCAAGAACAAAAGTTAAAACCATTAAAACCATTTGAAGTGACGCCAGCAGATTACATCCAAACTGATTCGAAAGAAGTCGGTTAAAAATGATCGTCAATGCCCAGCTTAGACCAATATATTCGCCCTAATAATTTTGAAACTATGGCAAAAATCTTGGCGCTATTTAATTAAACTCATAATATGAAATAAATTATTAATAAATTATTATAAATTAATTATTTATTTAATTCATACTTCAGACTTAACCTTCAGGGAAAAATATTTTCCAGAGTTGGTAACACTGTCGGCCGGTCGAGAAAAGAAGCGCTGGATTTCAGCCAGTCAGTGGGGTGAATGACATCCGACGGATCACATCCGTGGATGACATCCGTTAACTGACCGTCGATGGGCACGGGGTATGGATTACTGCCACGGATGATATCCAAACAGACCGTCAATTTGGAGTTTAACAGCGCAGCTGTTGAATTCTTTACTGATAAATAAATTCTTCAAATCCTTAACTAACTGGCTGTGAAGGCGTTGTGGTTTTGCTTTAATGATGTAAGATATAAGAGAGACTTGTTTCATAAAGTAAAAACCTCAATGTGCACTGATCCATAGAATGTAAAATATTAATTTATTGTATTGAATTTCGATTGTAAACTGATCCATTAAAATGTAAAATATTCAATAATTATTGTATTGAATTTCTATTTCAAGATATTAATTTAATTGATAATATTATTAATTTATTACTTATGACCAGTATGCTACTTATGTTGTTGATATACATATAATTCCCGCGAACTATGTCTATATCTATTTAACTATGTCACTCAAAATCACTATAGCTTCCTATATAAGTGAAAAATTTTTCAAAATTCGTTCAGAAGATCCAGAAATTACAACCTCACAAATTCCGAAGTTCCCGTGGGAATTCCGGGATAAAAAGTACCCTATGTCCCTCAGGATCACTGTAGCTTCCTATAAATGAAAGAACTTTCAAAATCGGTTCAGTAGATCCAGAGAGCTGTTCCCCCGTGGTTTTATCCGCGGGAAATTCGGAGTTGCCGCGGGAACTCCGAATTACCCTAAGACACTCAGGGTCACTGTATAGCTTCCTATAAATGAAAGAATTTTCAAAATCGGTTCAGCAGATCCAGAGACATCGACCACACAGCCCATAGACGCCTAATAACAGGCGAATGGCTCCTGACAACACATCTGACTTATAGTTCCGATATAAATGTCCGCGCGGAAATACTCAATCAGTGTCGACCACTACTGTGACCTGTCAACACGATCGGAGTGCATAAAGGAAGTGCTAAAAAAAACTCAAAATGCCTCAGTGTAGCATTAAATGGTGCGGTAAAAAAAGCAACACATCTAATATGGAGAAAGATGGGATAACATTTCACTTGTATAAGTAACTATTATCTTTATTTGTTTATGAGAAACAAGGAAATCAACAAATTTTTTCGCAAGTACGGAGTTCACGGTTCACTGGTCGTGGTTTTAAAACAAAGTACTCAAACTATCGTGCCGTCTCATTCTTTCCCGTTGCGTAAATTAATCTATTTCTTTCCAACGTTTCGTGGCGCGTGTAACTAGCGCGTGTGGCCTTGAATTAGCCAATCACGGCGTTGCAACCCCGCTTCATCTTACCTCAGCTAGTCGCCAGAATGCATTCAATACGCAAAATCAAACATTAGGCGTCTATGGGCTGTGTGGTCGATGTCCAGAGATTACCCCCTACAACGTCACAAACTCACAAACTTTTGCTCTTTATAATATTAGTATAGATATACTAGGTAGGTAATCAATATTTATTTTAAATAGGTCATATTAGACAATTCAATTAAACGTAGGTATGATGTTAAGTGTTGATTAAATTATAAGTATAGTATATGACAAAAAAGTGACTTGTAAATTTATTCAAATTTATTAATAAAAAATTGATTGATTGATTCGACTAAACATGTAGATAGATTTGTGTCACAACTAAAATACCTAGCTCATAAATTAACCTAAAATAGAAGTTCTTATTGTAGTTGCATTTGTTGCGGAAAAAACTTATAAGTAAATCACTTTTGAATGATGAATAATAATTTATTACTAAAAGTAATCCCCTCAAAGATCCCCCCTCAAAAACACAAATGGGAGACAAGTACAATATTAAGAAAAGTCAACAAAAGAATTGAAATCTAAATGGGTACCTAGTACCAAGTTCTGTATCCTGAAATTTATTCATACTTTTAAAGGAGCATACAACTTGGTTAGTTTTCACATTCCAGTTATCTTTGGCTAATCAAGTTAAAAATCTTATAGGGGAAACTTCGGAGGGTTGATCATCCACTTTGATTTTGGCCTCTATTTTTTTTATTTTTTGCGGTACTGGTTAACTTTTTAGGTCAAACGATTTGGAATTTATCTATCCATTGATAGTTTGAATAAGAAGTAGATTATTCCACAATTTAACTAATTATTTAATGAAATTCCTTACCATAGACTTTTACCATATGTCCCTGTGTTAGGGAGATTTGTTTACCCCTGATTGGGAGCTTTGATCCCAGGGGGAGACGTGGTAATCAAATTTGTACCATGTCTCCCCATACCTGATTCTCATCGATTAAATAACTCGATTCGCACTCAAAAATGTATATAGAAATAGGAAAACACACAACGAACAGATATTTACTGTACCTTTTATTCTTACAAGTTTAATTCCCACCGACAGATGACTTGATCCGCAGGAATCGAATCTCCCATGATTGGAGATACATTGTAAGCAGATTTGTAGTGTGAATGCTATATTTAGAGGGTTTATTCTCTTTTGATTTATTAACTTAGTGTATAGGAAATGAATTTATGGGGAAATCTAACACATCGTGATCTATATTTTTTTAATATTAAATGAGAAATAAGTTTTTTTTTTAATAATAACATAATACTGGTGATCAATTATTTTAATATAAAAAATGTAACTTTCGCTTTTATTTACTCATAAGGTTTTTTAAAAAATAAACTTTCTTCTAAAAATTAAATACCTATCTGTAAATAGTCTCTTCAAAAAGTGAAATAGCTTCGAAGTAACTATCAAATTGTTGAATATTACTTTGATATTTGATCCATCAAGGGACACATGATCCTGGGATCATGTTACCGCCAAAGAAAAGGACAAAGTCTCCCCATACATAGTGAGATTATAAAACGTGACACACTCAAAACTAGTAATCGTATATTTCAAGTTAATCAAAGCTATTGTACACTCAAATAGACGACTAACAAAATAAATATAGTCACTAATAGCATTTACTTCACATTTTATTAAATAAATCCAGCTAAAACTTACCGAAAATCAAATATCACGCGACGCAAATACTTAACCATCCGCCATTTGCAAACCATTGACATTTGTCAAAGTATGATATGATAGAAAGTGAAGTCAGGAATGAATGAATCAGTGTTGCCAGCGGAAAAAAATGTATCATGTTTGGTAAAACTTTAAATACTAGGGATCGACCATCCCCAGGTTCCCCACATATAAATTCTAGGTAGGTACGTATGTAAAATTTTTAAATCGCTATGCTCGGGATTAATAGGCATGTTGACTAGTTTTTTTTTAGTCTATCTTTTAGATTATTAAAAAATATTGGACACGTATTTTTTCTTTTTTTACGTATAATCAAAAAATAACCACGATAATATATTGAGTTGAAATTTCGCATGACGTCACTATTCTGACAGTTTGTATGGCGGTTTTAGCGGTTAGTGACGTCACGACCCCCTCACCCTAAACTTTAATGCGCTTTATCTCTATATATTTTAATTTATTTAAAAAAGCAATAAATACGTGTCTATTTTTTTTTTATTTTCTAACTGACGGACTAATTAGAATTTTGATTTTCAAAAGTAGTCCACATCCCCATTCTAGAGTCCCTCCTTACGCTCAGGGTCCAATATGCCGCCCGTGACGTAAGACACTGCTTTACTCTCTCGGTGCATAATCTACTATTATATTTAAAGGTCAACAAATCTTAGATGCCCTTGTAAAAATTTGGCTTGTTGAAAAAAACTAAACTTAACTTTTTAATATTGAACTTAGTTTCCATTTCCACACTTGATGGGATTAAGTATTTACCTACTATTTTTGCTTACCTTCGTAATAATTTGAAAGTGCATGAATACATAGTGATTTCATATCTTTTGCTTGTTTTGTAAACCAACCAATACATATTGTCACAAGCAATAATAATATCCAATAAAAAAGTATCCAGGAGCCTAAGACGACTGCTTCCAAAAGAGACACCGTCTAGAAAAAAAACAAAATGTAAGGTAAGTAAGAGATTTTTTAGACTTATTAGAAGCTGGGTACACATTTCAGCCACCATTTTTATGCCAATTTTGGTTATTATCGCCGTGTTTATCGAGAATGACACGTCGAATATTGTTAACGGCGACCTTGACGCCACAAGTCACGAACAATATATTACCTATATCTGGAGCGCATACTGGGCATGCCGTGGCACATCTGCGCCTCCAACACGCTGTCGGGCGCCGGCCTGGCCAACGACGTCGCGTGGCCAATACCTAACGATGGAAATCCTGAATTTCGCTAACGAAGTTTATAGTACGGGCGCCCAAGAGGGGATTTGTGGATTTGCTAAAGCGCGTCAGATGAACATATGGGGGGTACCTTGCACCAAATATAGGCCCTCTACACTGGTGGGTGCATCTAGAATAACCGATCAGATTAGTAAAAAAAAATCGATAACTCGAAATACTCGAGCGCGTCAGATTAAGATATGGTGGGTTAATTATATGCTGAAAAGTGTGTATATGAATAATCTGACGATTTGAACGTGACGTAAGGGAGTTAGAGGATCACAAACTTGCAAAAAAAAACGCAACATCGACATTGATTTATTTTTTATTTTAAAGTAAATAACTCAAAGATAGTGGGAAAAATATAATCTGCCGATTTTAAAAAGCCGAAGAAACAAAAATCGTCTTTAAAGTTTAGAACGAGCAGCTGCAGTGAACCATGTACCTATTCATATCTCTGCCTTTCTTTCCCTCTTACATTTTCTCTATCTCTCTCTCTCTTGCACCATCCTCACACTACTTTTCGTCGACATAACGTCATCACAGCATATCACGGTGCTAAACGTATCGAATTATAACTTTTTGTGGTCGGTTAAAATACATATTAAAATAAGTTAAGGTAAGTATTACATCAAACTATAGGTTAACATATAACATTTCACTTTAATGTAATTTTTAACCGATTTCTAAAAAGTAGCTGTTAAGGTAGTTAGGTGTATTACTCCACTTCGCGCCTCTCTCTCCCTTTCACTTTTTGTCTATCTCTGACTCTCTCGCACCATTTCCACGCTGATGTTCATCGCTCATGACGCCATTTTACTTGACAGCTTATTACAAAACAATGCGTTCTAGTTCATGTTATTATATGTAAGACGCTCTGGCTTGTTTGTGCTTTAAAGTTAGTTTTGTGAATAATATTTTGTGAGCTTTTACATATTTCATAGAAATATGAAGTGTGTTTTTTGTGAACAAGAAATAAGTAGCTCATAAAGTTATTAAACTTATGTCAGAAATAAAAAAAATCTTAAAAATAAATCATAAGATTTGTTTCTAGCAGTCAGATTAATAATATCCCTCAAAATTATTGTCAGATTTTAAGCCAACATAACTTGAACTGCAAGCTGAACCTTCTGTAAAATAATCTGATACGCTCGAGTATTTCAAAATTGAGATTTTTTTTTGCATTTTCAAAAATTCGCTACTATCTTGCGTCACCTCTAAATCGTCAGATTTTCGACGGGGAGCATTTTTAGGGTTCACTTAATATCCCCTTTGAATATCTGACGCGCTGGAGTAATTTTTTTTTTCATTTTCTCCCCTTCCGGATGGCCACCCCCACCACGCAAATCGGCAGATGAATATATTTTCGATACCTATCAGAGACACCTTGGAGTATCTAAACTACAATATCTGACGTGCTCGAGTATTTCCATGTTACTATTTTTTTTTTACATTTTTGAAGCCTGTAGAAGCTAAACCCACCGGTGAATGAAAAAACATCATATAACCTTATTTTGTTTATACCTCTTAATCTTCAAAACCCAATAGGTCCCAACGACGCTCGAGTGAATCCCGAATTAGCATCGGTATCTCCCGTACTCTTACACGCTACGCTGCATATTATAGTCCTCCTACAATCTACAGTCGGGGCCGGGCCGTGGTTCCCCGGCGGGAACCGATAACACCAACAATGCTCCCGCTAGACCCGCACACTTGAATTATCCCTCATGAGTTTTTATCACGAATATTTTTATCGTCTTGTGGAAGCTCGGTATATTATTCTGAAGGACTTTTCTCAAAGGTAGGAAATCTATACGAACAAAAACGTAACAGATTACAGACTCTTGCCAGATCACGTAGAATATTTGGTGTTTTTGCACCATAATTTTAAATACTTTTAAATGCGTAATCAAATTTAAATCTACTACTATAAATTTAATTTCATACATTTTATTTTGATACTTTATTAAAATTAGTTAGGTACCTGCTTTAAATTTTTGTAAATCAAATTTTGACAATGTTTAGAAGAATGTCGGTTTGCTACGGCTGTATTTTCGGGTTTAATCTCTCTCGTTTTGGCGTTTTGCCAGTCGCTAAGGTCGCCCGATTAAACCGTTCCCGAATTCTTCTGGTGTGCTTTTGGAATCAAAAACCTTGGATTCTTGAAGCCAACAAAGAGCATATCTGTCAAAAATGCGAGAACTTATCTTCTATTTATTATTTATTTATTATTTATTTATAGAAATTACACTGTAAATACAGGTAAGTGCCCAAAGGATTACAGCGTTAGATAGTCCGATTGACTTAGAAACATAATGGCATTTGCAACCACTGTTGATAAACTGTCGGCAAATATATCAGTGCCAGGTGAGTAGGCGAGCAGTGCGTTCAGTAACTCTGCGGCCCGAGCGTGCGGCGCGTGGCCGGCGCGCAGCGTATGCGACGCGGCCGGCGCGAGCAGCGGGCGCACACGGCGTGCGCCCCCGCCACCCCCGCCGCGCCCGCCGCCGCAGCCGCGAGTGTAGTTGTTGGGGACGTACAGTGCAATCCGCTCCAAAGTAGGGGAGTTATCAATTACGTTGTGCAGAAGATTATAAAAATTGATAACCAGAAGAATCTTGCGTCTAAATTCTAAAGTATTGAGACCGACCATTCCCGCTACAAAAGATGATGGGTATAAATAGGGGTAATACCGATACAGTTTTTTGTACAGATATCTGGCGAATTTGCGCTGTACTTTCTCTAACATTATAATGTATTTAGCCTCGTACGGATCCCAAATTACTGCGTCGTATTCCAATTTACTACGTACGTACGCGTTAAACAACGTGATGGCAACATTGACGTTATGAAAGTCGTTGCATGTACGAAATATGAAGCCCAAGGTCTTATGTGCTTTAGTACTTATGTCAGTCACGTGGTCCCTGAAGTTAAATTGTGAGTCAACGGTAAGTCCCAAGTCCCGAATCTTAGTGACGCGCTCGAGGGCGCCGCTCTTGAGGTGGTAGTTATAAAGAAGTGGCGATCGAGAGCGAGTTAAACTGATCACCTTGCACTTGTTGGCATTGAAGAGCAGGCGGTTGTCCTCACTCCACTGCTCAATCGCATCGATGTCTCGCTGGAGAGAGTCGCAGTCAGCTACGTTTTTCACCCCGAGGAACAGCTTTAAATCATCCGCGAATAACAAAGACACAGCCACCCTCGCTGCCCTCGGCAAATCGTTTATCATCACTAGGAACAGGGTAGGCCCAAGCGTACTACCCTGGCTTACTCCCGACCGAGTGAAGTAGAGAGAAGAATAGTAACCTGATACCTTGACATACTGTGCTCTATTGCTGAGATAGTTGGCAAAGAACTGGAGAAGTTTAGGAGTGAATCCTACATCAGCCAGCTTTCCAAGCAGTATGTCATTATCCACTCGATCGAAAGCTTTTTTAAAATCAAAGTACGTCACATCAACTTGTCTGCCAGCATCCATTTCGGCTGCGACATAACTGGAAAAGTTGACGTGGTTAGTTGTGGTCGATCTACCAGCTCTGAATCCGTGTTGATTTTCAATCAACGTCAAGCGAATCTGAGAACTTATACGCGCATTCAAAATTATTTCAAACAATTTGCCGAAGACAGAGAGGACGGCTATGGGCCTAAAGTCTATGACATCTTTGCTAGAACTGCTCTTCGGAACCGGCGTTACGCAGGATGTTTTCCACACATGTGGATAGATAGAAGACATCAATGACAGATTGAATATGTGGAGGAGTGGGCTCATAAACACAGATATGCAATCCTTAACCAGGAACGGTGGAATAGCATCTGGTCCCGCAGCCGAACGCGGCTTCAGACGACGCGCAGCACGACGCACGTCCGCTTCGTCGACGCCGTCGATGGCGACGCGCGCCGAGTCCCAGCCCGCCGCGCCGCGCTGCGCCTCGTCAGCGTCACACCTCGGAATCACGCTTTGGAAAACGGAAGAAAAATAGTCAGCGAACGAATCCGCAGCGTCTTGCCCGGTCACCACCTTGTCACCGTATGAGAAGTGATCATATCTGTGTTTGTCCCCACGCTGATTTCTGACAAAAGTCCAAAACAAAGTAGGGTCATTACACAAGTTATTTTCGAGTCGTGCCATGTATTGTTTGTACGCTATTTTAATTTGCTGTTTAACCAAAGTACGGTAGTATTTAAATAATTGCCTATTAAATTCTTTACCCTGTTTCTTGAACCGTTTATGGTGAAAGTCTTTATACTTAATGTTACGTATTACGTCAGGTGTAAACCAAACAGGATAAGTATACCTAGGCGTAAGCACACAGCGCCTTTTGATAGGAACGTAGTCATTTAAACACGAGTTGATTTTAGAATAAAAAAAAATATCTGTAGCGGCGTTAACATCATTCGATTGCGTTAGGTCTGACCAGTCTATGCAGGAAAGAGATGAATATAATGTACTTAGATCTGCCCTACGAAAATTCCAATCTGGAGCAAATTGCACTGCACGGTCCCGCGGCAGCGGCGGGGGGGAGGGCGGCGGCGGCGGGGGACAGCGCCCGCGCGGCATGCGCAGTGTAACCTGGAGGGGCGGGTGGTACGCGTCGGAGGCGACCAGCGGCTCGATATCACCGGCGACGCGCACACGCCCGGTGTGCGTTCCGTGGCTTCGCACGAATGCACTCGAACGCGCTCGAGCGCGCTCTGAACCCGTTCTGTGGCTTGGTGAAATTTTACTCTGACAACTGTCAGAGCGTAGTTTCACCCGTTCCGTGGCTTAGAGTGTAACAACCAAACAACCATCTCCGAAGCAGGTTAATTTTCACTCTGACAGCTATGTATTGTTTATGAAGTGTCAAAGGTTGCGCCAAAAACCAGATTCGTCGAATAAGAAATTAATTGGAGTTCTTACAAACAAAGGGGAGGTGTCGTAGTCACAAAAAGTTTATAATTGGACGTAAAACAGTCTTATTTGCAATGTGAGTTGAGAGAAAACAAATGGCGCCTGAAATTTCAAATATTTTGAGGTTATAAAAACAACTCGATCGTTCTGTGGCTTGGTTGCAACTCAAACGAGTGAAATTTTAACCAAACAACGCACCCAAACCCACGGAACGCACACCCGGACGGCAGGCCGCACAACACCAGATCTAACATATCGCCGTAGTCATTGCAAATACCATTGTGTTGACGGAGTGTACATAATTCACAAAAATTATTATAATGCGTTTTAATGGACGAACTACATGATTTTAAATTAAAATCACCAATAATCAAGACGTCTAATTGTGAATAAGTGCATATAACTGACTCCAATACATTCAAAACGCCGATATACTGGTCATCTTTGTAACTAGGTGGTAAATACACGACACAGCAGAGAAATTTGACGCTAGTAGACGAAACAATAGCACATATTAGCTCTTTATCAGGGGTGAGTCCATCGATGTTAGTGATGTGCCGTACAGTGAGGTGATCCTTCACCGCGAGTAATACGCCACCCCAGCCTGAGTCGCTGTCGCGGTCCTTGCGTATCACTGCATAGCCGGGAGGAAACAGTTCAGCGTTATTCACCGAACTCACCAGAAACGACTCCGTCACAGCGATAATATCAGAATTATCAATTAATACAGCTTGCTTGAACACTGTAGTTTTACTGCGTAGGCCTCTGACGTTTTGATAGGTAACCTGAATGATTTTAGGACTTAGCATCTTATATTTGGTCGGTTTTACGACGAAAAGTATTACGCCACAACTTAATACAAATGTCTTCAGGCCAGTTATGTACAGCTAGAATAGTGTCAGTCAATTTTGCTGGAACTCCAATTTTAAATGAGGCGTAATTGCCTCTTGCATTTAGTGACTAGATTAGACTATTCTGGCAAGAGTGACAGAAGATGACGTAAACCGGGAATGTTTGATCTTCAAATCTAACGACGATCACTTGGCTAAAATTTAATATTTACGTCATTAACGGCCACACTCAGAGTCGACTTTAATGATTACTTAGTTAGGTATAGATTTTTAAAACCAAACTGCCGCAATCAGAGACGTTCCGTAAATTATTGTTAGGTAATTGGCATTTAATGAGATGTAACTTAATTAGTTAAATGTCAATTAACATTTATTAAACTTGTCTGATTGCGGCAGTTTTGTTTTAAAAATCTATACTTATCTAAGTAATCATTAAAGTCGACTCTGAGTGCGGCGGTAAGACAATCAAATACGGACAATCCAAAAGTATCTACTATAAATTTTTGGATATATTTATCCATTTTAAACATTTTGTGTTTTATGGACAAATCCCGGTTCTTTTTGACAGATCAGGAGGTATCTACAAAATAAGAAAAGTTTAAATAGAAGTAGAGTAGCATAAGTAGATACATACATTAGTTAACCTTCCGAAAACTATCCCTTGTATTGTAAGAAACATCCATGTAAATAGTTCACAAACAAATTTAAAAATCTGAAAAAGAAATAAATATCGGTAAGTATAATTTGGGGCCGAATGGGTAAAGTGAAAACCTATTAGAACAAAATAATGACTAAGCGTTATGGCATGGTGCCTGGTAGCATCTCTGAACGTTCAAGACTGCAACTTTAACGACATTTTAACGACTAAGTACTTAACACTATAGGTAGGTAACTAAAAAAGGCTTGTTTTATCCAATGACTATTAGTATTGAATCGAGAAAAAAATCTATCCATGGCTGATACCTACATGACGTCCAAAACGTGAAATTGATGGGAAACTGAAATTTTATAAATTCCCAGAGAGTAAGTATGTTTGGATAGGTGCATGGAAAATAGCAAAAAAAAAAATTTTTTTTTTAAATTGGCTACTACATCTATTCCGAAATTAAGGAGGCTACTGCTTGCGAGGAGTAAGGGCGGCGCCACAGTCTCGGCGGCGGCGGTGGCGGCGGCGGCAGCGGCAAAAACAAATGGTAGACAACATAAGAAGTGGGCCACATCTCGCGCCGCTGATAGCTGTGGCTGACTTCGTATGTTGTCTACCGTTTGTTTTTGCTGCCGCCGCCGCCGCCACCGCCGCCGCCGAGACTGTGGCCAAGGAGTAATGCAACCAGAGAGCACACAGTGTTGTACTCGCAGTGAATTTGGTTTGGGCCGCCTGCAGTACTTTGTTGATTTAGTTTTTTTTTGGTGCATGTTGTGTTCTTCTATAATTAATGAAGCAATAAGCATATTATTATGTAGATGAATTTATTTTATAAGGATTGTAGGTACTCATTGTTGGAGAACCTAAAAAATAAATAAAATAAAATAAAAATGTAAATAATGGATAAAAGAAGTAAAAAATGTGTGTAAGTGTGATATTTTTAACAAAATAAAAATAAATTAATAAAAATAAATTACTAATTAATTATATAATGACTATTTTCATAGCTAAGTTCTTAATATCTACTGATTAAATGAGCATTTTTTATTCGTATTTGTATTATATTATATTTAGTTCCTAAATATGTTTTTTGTAATTTAAATAGATTATTTAATTTAGTCAAATAAAAACGCATAACTTACCGGAAAACTACATAACTCGGACACTAATTTAAATGTGTCCAGTATATTCCGGAGACAAATCACAATTTGTGTTGGATCCGATGCTATTTCCGGCAAATCATCAATAGAAACCACGCTGCCATTATCATTTTGATATTGCGATAGATTAAATAGAACATTTTTGAAAATTGTACATAAAAAATTTAAGCGAACACTTAGATGGTGCACGAAGCTCATTAACATTAATATATCTACATAAACGCTAAGAGTTCCTAAAAGTAATGGTATTGAAACCCACGGATTTAGATTGTACTCGGTGATGTGGATTACCATTCCAGTGAAGAAGGATATGTCTAAAACTAACAAGAAACCAATATTAAGAATTAAATGATTTCTGTAAAAATATTTTTTGTGTATCGAGCGTAAATAATGATCGATTTTTTGGAGATTGAGATATACATTAATCATTTGCTTTTCAGTAAAAAAAACTTTGTGAATCATGCTTAAAAAAATTGAAAGGCACTGTATTAAAATAAGCAAACTTATTGCAATATAAACGGTAAAACTTTTGAAATAAAAAATTTCGTAGCATTTCTCTTCCATAACCCATAATGAAAATAGAAGGAGCACAATCCAAAGAAACGAATAAAATTTTTGGTGAAATGATCTAGATGTAACAAAATTACTACGTATATCCACATAATTACTGCCTGTAATTAATTGTTGCAAAAGAAACGGCGCAAACGGTTTCACAAAATCACTGTCTAATATATCTTTCGATAAATATTCGCTATACTTCATTGTTTGTAAGGAAACGTTAGGTATTCAATATGGTTTCACGTTCAGTCCCGAAACACGAACAGCTATTTTCCTTCGAGCTTTCCATTTACATATTTAAAACACAAAGTATGGTAATTTAACTAAGGACAGCTTTTATCATAAATGCATCGTAAGTGTTCCTAAATACCTGGACACATTATTGTTCGATGATAATAATATTATGGTATCTATATGTATCGACCTAATTAACAGTTGAGTGAGTGGGTTTAAATTTAAACCATTATAAGATAATAATAATAAGATTTATGAAAGTGATAATCAGTAAAAATAAAAATTAAATTGTAAAAGTACCTACACTGTATGAACAACTACATATTTTCTGAATGTGAAATATTGCCAGTTCATGAGACGGCATCATTAGTGATTTTGAAGGAACAATTTGGAAGTGAAGGATTCCACAACTATTTATACAATAAGTCACAAGAAACATCCTACTAATATTATAAACGCGAAAGTTTGTAAGTATGTATGGATGGATGGATGCAAGGAGGATGAATGGAGAGCGCATCGGAGCATTTTTGTTTTAAACACTTGTCACTGATTTACGGCGGGGAGAGAGGCGAGTTTTGCTGGGTGCGATTGGCTGACGCAAAGTTAATCATTTTTTAGGGCTGAAAAACAGTAACTTAAAAAAGTATCGCAATCGAGTATCGACAATCTTTTTACTTGTTGTTAGTAAAAATAAGGCCATACTGTTCCGGGTGTGATAGTTCTTTCAGTTTAGGGATTGGTCTGCGATGTAAATATTACGGTTCGATTGTGAAATATACATATATGTATAGGTGATAAAATTACAAATAAATAAAATTGAAGTATGTTTGTAATTTAAAATTAACAGCTTTTTACTAAATGCATATGAAAGTATATGTATACGACACAAAAACAACAAAAAGATTTTTTTTCTCTGTTTGTCTGTCTGTTTGTTCCGGCTAATCTCTGAAATGTGACACAGTTTTAAATATCAAAATTTCGTCAGGCAATATCTCGAAAATGGTGCATTGTAGTTTAAAAATAACAAATTTTGACACCCCCCCCCCCCCCCTAAACCCCCACATTCAAAAAAAGTATTATCTATATCTACAACGTGTTAATGAATTAACTGAAAACTATGTAGAAAGTAGTTTGCTCAGAATGTATTAGCGGATCGATCGCACTATGTTTTAATATAGGTAGGTTATGTTTTTTCATTTTTACTAGCCCATGCCTAAATTATTTATAATACAATATTTGGCGCGTACGCCGCCCGCAGCAAAAAAATTGAACCGGTAGGCGCGGGTGTAGCGCTTGGAATTTCGTAGATAGGTCACCTCCAAACTAAAGTTGAATAACTTTTAAAGTATAAATTTTTTCGACATAAAATATATTTTAATCATTCTTTATTCTTTTAAATGGGGTGTATCTATCAGGTTTTCAGTTAAATCATTAACACGTAGTATAGGTACTTATAATAAAACTGTAGAGGTCAATTCTGAACATTGAATATATATTCAAAATTAATATTGGAGAATGAATGGTGATCGATACTGATGCCAAAAATGCAATCAGTAAATTTTTTGTCTGTCTGTCTATCTGTATGTGCACGCATGGGTCAAAAACTATTTTAACCAAACTTAGTACGATTGTAGTCCATACTCCTGGGCAGGTTATAGGCTATACCTATAACATAACGCTAAGACACATAGGAGCTGAGCAGTGACGATAAATTTGAAACAAGTCGGATGAAAATGCGCTTCCGAGCTCTTATCCTCGCATACGTTTAGTAATACTCAATCACGCAAAAACGGATTTGGATGGAATATGGCATGCACGTTGTCAGGGGTTCAGAGAAGGACATACCGTACTTTTATCCTAGAATCCCCGCGGGTTTACTGGAATTACTGCGGGTGAAACCGCGGGGCACAGCTAGTATTAAAAAAATTACAGATAAAACCATCAGTCGAATAAGTTTACTCGAAACAATCATAACGAAGGCTAGAAATATTCATTAAAAGCTGTCCCCGCGGTTTCACCCGCGGAAATTTCGGAGTTCCTGCGGGACTTCCGGGATAAAAAGTACCCTATGTTCTTCTCTGTACTTATGCAACGTGTGTACAAAATTTGATGATGACGGACAGTTATTTTCGCATTTATAATATTAGTAGGGATTAATTATTTCGTCTGAGGTAAGAACGTAGAAAAGCATATTTTAACTGTTATGTCCACCTGTTTGTTACCTGTACACAGGTAACTTTAATATTATATTTTCGCTGAAATTAATCCCTAGTTGGATGTAATTTTGAATGGTTGCAATAAAATATGTGATGGCATTAAAGGTTTATTAATAAAGAAGTTAGTAAGCATTTAGTACATCCAATTTATTAAAGTAAAACTTGGAAACAAACTTTGCAAGCGATAAATGCTAAGGTACTAATTACAGCGGTGGAGACTGCCGACTGGGCCTGCCAAACATTTACTAACAATCATAATTATAAACTGTTAGGTAAGAAATTACATAGCTTTGTATACCAACATTATCCTGAGTGTCTTCAATTCGCTAATAGGTTTTATTGTCAGTACATGAACTATTGCTATATTATGGTTTATGAACTCACAAACAAATAAATGTCTTAATGTACCTAGCTATTTAATTTGATGTAATTAATTTGTATTACTAACAATGTTTAAAAATAAAAATAAATGTTTGTATGTGCGTTTAGAAATCATTAGTCCGATTGTGATGAAACTTTGGCGGGTTTTAATACCTAATATAATATTATTGCTATACCTATTGAATACTTACTCACTATCCTAATTAGTGTGATTACATTGTGATGAAAAATTTAGTTAAAAGTAAGCGGTAATACAATTTTTACCTATATAAAAAAAATATCTATAATGTTCCACACAAAATTTATCTTCTAAATTCCACACAATGTCAAAAGGCATTTGAATATATACTATCAACATAGGTACTAATATAGTAGGTATTATATTATCTGTGGTAATACCTAAGTATTTGGTATTTTATACATCACTGACCGTCATGAATGAAAATAGCGCATCCTCCACGTGGAGCCATTGAATAATAATTTGTCTCTGTTGTCTTTACCCAGGCACAACCCAGGGAATGGGTGCTAGGTACCTATGTTCGGCCAAGTGCGAGTCGGATTAGCGCCCGAAAGATTCCGTATCATTATCTAAGTCTAAAAACCCTAAAAAGCATGTATTCATACATGGATACATCAGTTGTCTGATACGTACCTATAGTACCTACAAGTACCTAGTTTGGGACAAGAAGGCGCTGTACGACAACAATAGGGGAACGCGGGGTAATGGGAGCGGTCGGGTAATGGGAGCTACGGTGATTTAACGGAATGCAGACATATTTATGCAATTGTAATCACTCGGCCGCATCCGTCAATCTTCGTGTAACTTCGCCTAACCAGCACGAGCCGTTAGTGCCGTGCGTTCAGTCACGAGGGACGATTATGTGTTTTTAGCTCGGTGCTTATAAAAAATTGTGGATTGCCAGCGCCAAGATAAGCATGAAGTTTTATTGTTATTTTATTGTGTTTTTTTTATTACATCCGTAGATTCATATACTAACTAGTGCAAGTGTTAAATTGCGATTGCAATTAGAATTACATTATTTATATTATTAAGTTTCAAAATGGCAGTCAGCGGGAAATGGGAGCCGAGGAAGGCTCTCACTAGACGACATAGTTCCTATTATAGATCCCATACAGTTCCGATGCAGAAGTTGCGGGAACTGGGCCCATAAAGAATGTTCTGGAAGTGATAGTCCAGTTTCTTATATTTGTACGTTATGTTTGGATCCATAAAATCTGGGTCATATGGTTTTCTTTGATAATTTTATCTTTATTTTTCTTGTTTTTGTTTAAAAAGTTGATTTTTTTATTGTGTTACGATAAATAGTTAGTAGTAACTAACTAAGATCACATTTAAAGTACGTTTAGTTTAACTTTTGCGCAATACTAAATATTATGGCTCCCATTTCCCATATGAGTGTGAAATGGGCTCCCATTAACCGCACGTGTCGGGTAATGGGAGCGATTGACTTTTTTTGTAAAATCGTTATTGTTCCTTAATATATGGCTGAAATTAATTCTAACTGTGATTAAAACATACCTAAATGATCATTCTAAGAGTTCCTAGTTAAAAATTATAAGAAGGTTAATAAATGTGGTTTTTATGCAAGTTTTCCCTTAGTAGGCTCCCATTACCCTGCGCTCCCCTAGGTAGGTAGGTAATTATTATGGTTGACAGACTTACACACATTACATAAAAATACGTTTCAGTCCATTTGGTGCAAACTTATAGTGCCTACAGTGCGACTTAATGTTATTTAGCCGATATTTCAATGTAAGAAGAGTTGAATTATAACGACAGCGTTACTGCTAATGAGAAAAAATATATATAAAACTTGTTTAGTGTTGAATTCAAACATCCCGTAGATTGATACAGCTTGGCTGGTGGTCTCGACCACACTTATGATCTTCTTCGCCATATCATAAATTTCACCTATGAACAATATTGTTTGCGAATTAATCATTAACTAACTAATTACTGCTGCTTTAGTGCATATTTTACTATATTTTTGTACATATTTAAGACTACTTAATTCCGCTATTATACCTATGCATGCATATAGTGAAAACATAAGACAATATTATAACTAATAACTGTTTTTTTTCCTAGATAAAACAACTAAAGCATTACCTTGTTTCTTCGAACTTTGAGATCAAAATACTAAACTCATCTGAATATATATGGGTAAAGTTAACATTTGGCCATAACGTAAAAGCCTTATTTCTTGAGTTCATTGATATTACATGTCTTAAATTAAGCGATAATCACACCATATCTTACAATCGTGAGTTCGTGACTAATAGTCGTTGTTTGCGCTCTATCTGGCCCATAGCATTACCAGAAGTAAACCTAAGTAATAAACCGACTTCAATAATCACAAAAATGCACTGAGCTAAAAAGCGAAAAATAACAAAATACCAATTTAATTCAAAAGACAAAATGCACGTAATGTTAGTATTATGGGTATATGCTTGCGTTCCCTTGGTTTCTCCAAGATCGCATCATCAGATCCTGATTTCATAACAATGGGACCAGCTACGAGGTTTACCTACCCATTCAAACAAAAAAGAGTTTTCAAAATCCGTCCAGCCGTCCGTCCATCTTTGAGTAATCGGTGAACACCCCTTTTCTGAAGCTAGTCACAACGACGCGGTCGTGAGCACTCGGAAGTCTGACCCGAATCTGACTCCTCGGATGTCGTCGCAGTGTGTGCATTGTAAGTCATTATCAGTCGCGGATGTAGTCGCGTACTTGAGCGCGCGGCATTAAGGCTGGCAATACCACATGCGATGCGTGACGTGACGTGTGATGTGACGTGCGCACTTGCGTGCGAGCCATGTGACACCGGCCAAGACCGGTGCATCATACGTCGCACGTGCGCGCATCACGTCACGCAGGTAACTGCTGCACGCGCATGTGAGGTACCTTAATAGCAGTCATATTGAGTTGAGAGCATTTGGCGAAAAGATGATAGAAAACAGCAGTTGTTCTGATGAAGAAGCGTTATTATTGCTAAAAATAATATATTGCTTTTATTTTTGTACCTACTCTTTATGTTTGGTATTGTAGAGACTTATATTTGCGAACTATTTCTATCAGTTTTTCTTTAAAAATGTCTTTATTGCGAAAAAATAAACTCGTAAATTGTATTCTGTTTGTAAACGCAATGACTGATGCGTCTGCCTGCGTGCCCGATCTGATCGCAAGATTCACACGTCAATGCTTAAAAAAATGTATCAGTAGGTATTCACGATTCAGTGTGCGAAAGTAATTCGAGCGATTCAAAAATACGGCCCCTGGCATCTTAACAGGAAGCGCCATAGAATACAACGTCATCATTGCGTGTGTGACGTTGCCGCTCCGCTACACATGCGTGCGGACTCGGTGTACGAGTAGATGCGTAGGTACGTCGGTCACGCACGACGTGCACACTGGCATCTTTCTTAAAGTTTCATACATTACAACTGGTGCGTGCACGCATCACGTCACGCCATGCATCGTGTGCTCCGCCCATAAGTCTGTTAAAGTCTGTCAGTTCTTGCTTTTGGGTGCACAATGTGGCAGTGTGTCGTCGGGCACTCGCTTTCTGCGCGAGTGCGCTTACAGTACATATACCGTAGCGTATAAATGATTACTTAATTATGAGTACCTAAAGAATTTTAAAACAAAGCTGCCGCAATCA
This sequence comes from Zygaena filipendulae, assembly GCA_907165275.2. NCBI lineage: Eukaryota > Metazoa > Arthropoda > Insecta > Lepidoptera > Zygaenidae > Zygaena > Zygaena filipendulae. Next base: position 9,544,508 of record OU015653.1, on the reverse strand, counting down.
GAGACGTTCACTAAATTAATGTTAGTTGGCATTTAACTAATTAAATTAAATCTAGTTAAATTCCAACAAACATTAATTTAATAAACGTCGCTCATCGCGGCAGTTCTGTTTAAAAAATCTTTACTTAAATTAAGTAATCATTAAAACGACTCTGAGTGCAGCCGTAATTTATTAAAGCTAGCTATATGGAATGACAATATCAAGTATTTACTATACTTTACTTACCTTCGTAATGATTTGAAAGTGCATATATACATAATAATTTCATATCTTTTGTTTGTTTTGCAAACCAATCAAAAAAAATTGTCGTAATTATCAATAGTATCCAATGAAAAATCAGCCACGTGCTGAAGATGACTGCATGGGACAGCGACATGAGCTAAAATTAATCAAAATATAGAGGAGTTTGAACTCTTCATTACTACTATTGATACTGATAAGTATCTGAAATCTGACCATTTATGAGAGGACTTTAAAGAACATTATTATATTTTACTTATTTATGAAATGGAAGTGGAGTGGGATACGTACGTACATTAGTTAATCTTCCGAAAACTATCGCTTCTGTTGCAAGAAAGATCCATGTATATACTTCAAAAACATACTTAAAAATCTGAAAAATAAGTAATTAAAGGTATATTCAGGACTATTCCCGTAGCCACATATGCTGACTAAGACGTAGAGCTAGAGAAGTTAGGCCTTGCAGAGTTAGGGCGTGTAGAGTTATAAGCTTGGCTCTACATGAGATCTGATAACTTTTTGAAAGTGCCCATCTTATGGTCTCGTCTTGGCATTACATGAAAATGTTTTTGGTGGGATTAAATATTTAAATAACAAAGTTGAGGCAACTCCGCAACGCGAGACTTCTATTTCTGCTTAATACACACATCAAAAGTATCTAGGGATCAAGCATTTTTATGTGGATTTCTTGAGATTGAGATGTGGCTTTGTAATAAATTTATGATTTTATAAATTTATATGGATCCTTTTTGGTGCATTACATAATTTGAATCAGGAACTGTCAATCAAATTCGAGTAAAAGATGAAAATCAGCTGTCAATATTTTCCCTATAAAAACATACAACGCATTGAAGACATTATTAGTGCTACTGTTTCCCTACTACTGATTAAAACCAACGTTATTTTGGAGCGGCGACGTCATTTAAGCAGGGAAGAAATGCTCAGAGCCGTGGGAATGATAGAAGCTGGTTCCCGGCAACGTACTGTGGCTTTAGCTCTGAATACAAGTCAGAGTGTTATCAGTCGACTTTGGACACGTTACCGAAGCACTGGTACCATGGCTGAGCGCCATGAAGGACGGTATCGCTGCACCACACGGAGACAAGACCGATACATTCAAATCTTAACTCGAAGAGCTCCAACAATAACCGCCATGATGTTAGCCGTGAGGCTTCATCACTCTTCAGGGAACTTAATTAGCGACCAAACAGTCAAAAACCGCTTGCATGAAGTGAACCTTCATTCCCGAAGACCGCTACGGGTACCACCTATAGCAATGTACAATCGTAGGATTCGATATCAATGGGCCCTTGAACACAGAAATTGGGCAGAAGAACAATGGCGTTTCGTGTGCTTTTCTGATGAGTTTCGTTTTGGTATGAGACCGGATACAAGACGTATACGACACTGGAGAACCCCTAGACGCCAACAGCGATAAAAATCCTGGCAGGAAGTCCATCCTTATAGTGGTGGAACCATCATGGTATGGGCGGGTATTTGGATCGGTGGAAGAACTGAGTTGATTTGGATCAGAGGCAACCTCAGCGCTCAAATTTATGCTGAGACGATTGTATCAGATGTCATCGTTCCTCTACAAGTGCAAATCGGTCCCTTATTTCAGTTAATGCATGATAATGCACGACCGCACACCGCAAGAGTTGTAAGACAGACTCTCGCCGCAGCTAACATCAATGTCCTGCCCTGGCCTGCTCAGTCGCCAGACTTGAACCCGATTGAGCATGCATGGGATATGCTACAGAGAAGAGCTCTGCCGAATATGGAGGGTATCCAGTCGCAAGAAGACCTTTTTTTGTTGTTGCAACGAACATGGGCGGCCATTCCACAGCGTGATTTGGATGAACTCATTTTGAGTATGCCAAACCGATGTTCTTGTGTTGTTAGTGTTCGCGGTAGAAACACGGATTATTAATTGTTTAAGTTACCCAATAAAATTTTAAAGAAAACTGTTATTTCAGTCTTTTTTTCGAACTTTAATGTTAGTGGTTCAAATGTCAAAAATCCCTTTATTAGGAAAAGGGCAAATTTCTTTATTAATGCAAAGGTGACTTGGTTTATCGTTACTGTGACAAACGAAAACACTTTATTTGATGAATCCTTAAAGAAAATTTTAATTAATATCAATCAGGAGAAAAGTTATTGCAAAAATATATGTTGATCCCTAGACACTTTTGATGTGTGTATTATTATTGTATAGTCATCTAACAACTAACTGATTTGTTGCGGATGGCACGACAGGTGTATCATTTTTAACCGACTTCCAAAAAGAAGGAAGTTATGCATTCGGCTCTGTTTTTTTTTTTATGTATGTTCATCGATTTCTCGAAGACGGTTGGACTGATTTGAAAAATTCTTTTTTTTTGAAAGGGTATACTCCCAAATTGGTCACATTGGCACGAAATCGGGATCTGATTATGGAATCTTGGAGAAATCGAGGGCACTCTCCCGAAAGCAAATAAACGATTTACTATAAAAATACAAAAATCGCTATAGGTGTTATAAGGTAAGGTGCCTATAAGTTTTGAAGAGTTCCCTCGATTTCTCCAAGATCCCATCATCAGATTCTGAGTGGTGGCAATGGGACCTAATTTTCCAAATAAGTCCAACCATCTGCGAGCAATTGGTGAAAGGTACATAAAAAAAAACATACATACAGCCGAACGCATTAACCTTATCCTTTTTGGAAGTCGATTAAAAAGGGCGTGTTTTATGCAATGACTAATTATTTTATTTTTATGATATGTGTATTGTGTACCTATATACCTACGGGTTTTGTCGTGAAATTTATCTCTTAGGCCTTTCCTGGAACTAAAAGGTTTAAACTAAACCCCGACTAGTCTTCTAAACTCAAACTTTAAGTAGGTAGGTAAGTAGAAAATACCTAACAGTTTTCCATCAAGCGTGGATCCACCCTTGTGGGCGCTTGCACGGTGGCATGCCCACAATCCTAATTATTATTGTAAATATTATGCTAATAGGTATTATTATCTTGAGACATTTAAAGGTACTCTTCTTTTTTAGTTCGGATTTTTTCTACCTAAACCAAATGTTAGTCTCAATGAAAAAAAGTTGTCCAGATGTACCGACGAGCCATCGGAGAATCAAATTTAATAAACGAATATCGACAAACATCTTACATATACGCTCTACGATTTTGCCTGCGTGGATCTAACTAATAGTTAAGTGACAAGTGTCTGACCTCGTATATTCTTTGGCGTCATATATTTTTTGAGAGCTGGATCCGCGCCTGATATCCATAATTTACCTCTAATAAATATGTCGCGCCCAGATCATAGAATTGTTATTTTTCATGCTGTGGCCGCCCATACGCAACTATTTCATAATAGGGCCAGCTAAAACATATTATCATATCGTTTAAACGTCAACGTGTGATGATTTCGGCAACAACGTTTGACCATTATCATACTATATGTAGGGTGCCCAAGCCCATAAAATATGTGTAATAAAAATTCTATCCAAACAAAAGGGTACTTACATGATTTTTTTTTCAGTCTTTATTATTTGGCTTATTACTTAAACAAAGCAAGAAAAAAAAAATATGCATAAATAAATTAAAAAGAGCGTTTCAAAGTACCTACTTTTGACCTTACCGCCAAAATGCAGAATGACGTCACTAGATAAAAATTACGCCTATTAATCTGTGATAGAGATGTCACTGTCGTTTTTACAGGTTCATGTGACAATGATAGATAAGTAACTTCAATATCCAAAAGAGAAATTAAGGTGCCTTTCCTGTGCCGAGTTACATTCAAAAGTTCCAGTAAAGAATCCAAATGTACCTTATCAATGCATTTTAAAGTAAAAAACTTCAGGAAGAGTAAAATCCCACCAAAAACATTATCATATAAAATGATGCCAAGACGAGACCATAATTATGACGGGCACTGTCAAAAGTTATCAGATCTCATGTAGAGCCAAGCTTATAACTCTACACACCCTAACTCTACAAGGCCTAACTTCTCAAACTTTACACCTTAGTCACAATATGTGGCTTAACCATTCCGCTCCATTCACTTTTCAAGGTTCAAGGTGAAAAACTTATCCTCAGTTAATAACTTTTCTGTTGTTCTTGTAATAACGAAACGGCCAAGCCACATATTCTGACTAAGGCGTAGAGTTTGAGTAGTTAGGCCTTGTAGAGTTAGAGTGTGTAGAGTTATAAGCTTGGCTCTACTCATGTAAAGCCAAGCCTCATCTGATAACTTTTTGACAGTGCCCGTCATATGGTCTCGTCTTGGCATCATTTTACATAATAATTTTTTTTGGTAGGATTTCATTCCTTTTTGCAAGATACTATTGCGGAATTCTTACACAAACTTCCATCCCCTAATTTAAGGGGTTAGGGGATAAAAGGTAAAAGTTTTATAATTTGTTTGTTGTTTGTGTTAGTAGCTTATATACCAAATTTCAGCTTTCTATGAATTTTGATGATCATCAGTGAGTCAGTGACGAAATCAGGGTTTTTTAGATATCAATAAAATCTAAAGCTATGCAATTAAAATTTTATTTATTTAATAAGTCCGCTATTGACAATATATCCCGAGAATTTTGTTTATCTGGTATAAGCCAAACCCAAGTTATAAGGGTTAAAAAAACGACGAAGCACTTTTAGGCTAGGCTCGTCTTGGCGGGGGCACTACCGTTCCCCCAGATATGTGTTGACTATTTGCACTTAGTTTGTTTTGCCTTCCCTGAAAGAGGGTACATTTTCCTGATCAAATAAAAGTGACGTAATATATGTTAAGCGTGACTGTGATTGGTGTTTCGTTGCAACGTGCAACGTTCCGTTTCACTATAACAATATTCAATTAAAAGTTGAATATTTTGGAAACTATTGATAATTTATTAGTAAATCTTTCACGAGTATGCTTTTCTTGGGCCCTATTTTTGAATTATTTCATGTGATTTTTGAATTATTTCATGTACATGGTAGACTCAATTTCTTATTATAAATTTCATGCAAATACCTTATTGAAGCACTAGGTAAAGTAACATTCTAGATTAGGTTAGACAAGGTCGCGCGAGCTGAGCGAGTGTAGCGAGCGTGCCGCGGTAGCAGCCAGCATTCACCAAAGAAAAATGGTGACAAATATTAACCATTAAAACCATTAAGTATTTGGCGCATCAACGGCCGCTGCCGCGACACACGCGCTCGCTCGGTTTGCGGAACTTTGTCAGCAGGATAAACCTAACCTAATCTAGAATGTCGGGATGCTTTACGCCCTGCCTAAATTCAAAATATCTATATCAAAATCAGACAAAAAGTATTGCTCCATCGGAAGTTTTTGAATGGTTTATATCACAGATTAATAAGGCGTAATTTTGAACAAGTGACGTCATTCCGCGTTTCGGCGGTAAGGTCTAAAGTAGGAACTTTGAAACGCTCTATTTAATTAATTTATGAATATGTTTTTTTTCTTTTTCTTGCTTTGTTTAAGTACTTAGGCCATATATCTTTAAAATAGACTGAAAAAAAATATTCATGCAAGTACCCTATTCTATGATCTGGCAACGACAGATAAAGCTATAGATCTAGATAAAGCAGTCCATTAATTAGGATTTTATAATCAATGATTCTTTGTAATATGTGTAATATGTTCTTTGTATGTGTAATATGTGTGTAATATGTGTCTTTGTTATATGTGTTTTCTTCTGTGTGCGTGCAATAAAGTATATTTGATTTGATTTGATTTGATTAATTAGTAATTTCTTACATTAAGTTTCTGTAATATTATAAGGTATATGCAGGTAAATAAAAACAAAACATACCGGAAAACTAAATAAGTCGGACACTAATTTAAATGTGTCCAGTATAATCCGAAGACAAATCACTAATTGTTTCGGATCCGATGCTATTTCCGGCAAATCATCAATAGAAAACGTGCTTTCATTATTATTTTGATATTGCGACTCATTAAATTTTTTTTCTTTTAAAATTGTATTTAAAAATCTTAAGCGAACACTTAGATGATATACGAAGCTTATCAGCAAAAATATATCAGTGTAAACGCTAAGAAATGCAATCGGAAAAATAAATGCTAGCCACGGATTATGGATTCTATCGTCGAGGTAAATTGCCGACAACGTGACGACTACCAAGTCTATTGGTACAATGAGACAAATAGTAAAAATAAAATGATTTCTATAAAAAGAATTAATGGGTGTAGAACGTAAATAGCGATCTATTTTTTGAAGATTTAAATATATTTCAACCATTTTCTGTTCATTAAAAAAATTTTTGTAAATCATACTTAAAACAAATGAAAAGTATTGTAGTAAACCAGTAAAACTCAACGCAACAAAAACCATTTTACTGTTGAAATAATAATAATCGTAAAAACTCTTCTCGTAAGTCCATAACGACATTAAAGTTACTACAACCCAAATGAACGCGTAAAATTTTTGTTTAATCGATTTGGGTGTCACGAAATTGCTCCGTATGTCCACATGATTACTGCCTAGAATTAATTGTTGCAAGTAAATCGGTGCAAACGGTTTCAGAAAATCACTCTCTAATATATCGTCAGAAAGATATTCACTATACTTCATTATTGGTAAGGAATCGTGTACGTTGTCTTCGATAAAGTGTCACGTTTAGTATAAAAATTCGAACAGTTAAATTTTTCCAGGGATCCAACTTATATACTAAAAAAGCCGGCTACGTGCGTGTCGCACAACGCACACAAAAGAGTTCCGTCGTGGGTTAGAAATACGAGTAGGTAAATAATATTACAAAGATATTTCAAACTATTCTTCGAAACCTAGTGCCAATAAATTCCAAATAAAATGATGGCACACGGAGAGACTAATTATTATTAATATTAGGATTCCATCCTTTTCATTTCACTTACGGAGCTCGGAGTACTGAACCCTAAAAACACTTAGTATAAATAAATTAAATACTAAGTAGGTACTTACCTATAGCTTTTATCGTATGAGTTTCATAATAATGTGTACCTAGTTATGACAAGTGACCGGAGTAGGTAGAGTGATTCCGGGAAATTGATGTACCATGTAACTATAATATAATGTAAATGTAGATCGCCTCCGGATAATTCCGGGTTTTCAATAATATTAAAATTTTATCAATGTGATTCTAGTTGTCAGGGGACATAGATATTATGAGTGAGCGAATTACGTAGTTACAGTCAACAGCAAAAGTAGATGATCAAAATCAGAAATTCAATACTAATGAACGGAGTTCGCGTCAGAACTGTGTGACGTTGAAGTGATTCATAAGTATGTGATTGTAAATTATACCAAACGTTTACTATTAGTACACCTGCCATAATATTTTATTATATCTTGTTCTAATGTAAGTACCTATAAACTAACTGTAATTGTGTTGTGTCTCTATTTCCAAATAAATGCCTTTTCTTTCTTTCTTTCTATATTCGTGCTCAGTTTTGACTCCAAAAGTTATAAACTCAATATTCGCATCAGAACTAAGAAGTAAAAATTTTTTTCAAACCTAGTGAACAGTTAAAATCAAAAATTAATGATGAAACTGAGGCCACGTAATCATGAGGCCAATATAATAATAATAATAATAAACCATTTATTTCCAATCACAGTGACTTATACACTACAGCAATAACTAGATTTGAAGACACAATCGATATGAAACATGTAGCTACTTCATCCATACTTATTTTATAATAGGCTAGTTTCCTGGGTAAAAAAATCGAAATTCTATTTAGTCCGTCAGTTAGATAATAAAAAAATAAAAGACACGTATTTTTTAATATACACGTATTTTATAATAATGGAAATATGCATAGATAAAGCGCATTAAAGTTTAGGGTGGGGGACTCGTGATGTCACAGCTCGCTATAACGTGCGAACAAACTGTAGCGAGGCGTGACGTCATGTGAAATTTCGACTTGATATATCTCCGTTATTTTTTGGTTACATAAAAAATAAAAAAATACGTGTCCAATATTTTTTAAAAATCTACAAAACGGACTAAAAAAAAATTTAGGAAACTAGCCTATTATCCCAGTAATTTAATTTGTTATGTTTTACGGAAAAACAGCACGGAGCTCGGAGCAGAGAAAAAAATTAAAAATATTTTATCATATTGCTAATTAATTCATACATTCAAATATTATAAATAATCAAGAAATATAATTTTCTTACGTTTTTAACGGAAATCTGCTTTAGTATACTTATTTTGAACCGTGGCCTCAGTTTCATCATTTAATTTTGATTTTAACTGTTCACAAGTTTTAAATTTTTTTTCACTTCTTAGTTCTTATGCGAATTGAGTTTATAACTTTTGGAGTCAAAACTGATCACGAATAAATAAACAGCTGTACTAGTAGTAAATGTTTGGTACAATTAACAATCACATACTTTTGAATCACTTCGACGCCACACAGTTCTGACGCGAACTTCCTTCATTAGTATTGAATTTCTGATTTTGATCATCTACTTTTGCTGTTGACTATACCATGACAAGACCGCATTAACTAACGGAATGGTATTTTTAAGAAATTCGCAATGTCCTTTTTAATTTTTCTCTGGAACAAGGCATGTCTATACAATTATCATGCACAAACAATTATTATCAAGTTATTGGTTAGTGCTACCACTGATCGCTTTGAATTCGGTACCAAGCCCGCTTGTGTCTCCCACTTGGGTTGTTCTGCTCACGACGAGCTCTTGGCTGGAGTTGACTTAAAGCCGATCTACCTACGCACTGCCTATTTGGCTTGTCACCGACTTCAAATCGATCAGTGGTAGTACAAACCAATAATAATATTAGTACGTATTTTTTGTCTTTTGGATTAAATCAGTACCCATTTTGTTATTTTTATCTTTTTAGTGTAAGGCATTTTTGTGTTTTTGAAGTGGGTTTAATTATTATTTTTGTTTTTTTTTCGTTATTAAGTAGGCTAGTTTATAATTTATCTAAGTAACAATAGCCTAACATCAAGAGCTCATAATTTTTTACAAAATATTGCTTTGCCCGATGCAGGGACGTTAACTGTTGAGGAGTTCTCCTGCTACTTCACCATCAGATCAACTTCATCATATGCAGTGCAACACATAAATTGCTTAGCAAGTATTTTAGTAGTAATCAAATCGCAAACTGTGAAATACTTATTATTCAGTAGTTCCGGTGGCCATTATGGTCTTCATCATCAGTTCCTCATCATCAATTGTTGATTGTCGAAAGAAAATGAACAATTTACTATAAAAAATACCCAAATCGTATAGCGATTATTAGATCCTGATTTCATGACAATGGGACCAAACGGGGACAAAGTACCAGCTTTTGAATTAATTAATTTATTTATTTATTTATTCAATTTGTTAAAATATAATACTTTCACACGTCAACTTGTCTAAGGTTACATTACGTTATATAAGTAGGTACACTATCATATTGTTATTTATAAAATATGTGTGTACTTGCTTATTAATTAAGCAGTTGCAATCATAATTTTGATACAAATACATTTGGTAGTATCATTATTCATATACATAATATAAATTATTCATTATAAATAAATTAATTATTCAAATCAAATCAAATCAAATCAAATCAAATCAAATCAAATCAAATCAAATATACTTTATTGCACACACAGTAGAAGACACAATATTTACAAAACACAGAAACATATGGATACGTACAACGAGGCGACCTATATTGCTGAAAGCAATTTTTTCATAGGCAGCGTCCTCCGGTAGAAAGAGATGTAAAAAGAAAGGTAGATAGTGCGGCATTAATATCTGCAAATAAATTTCAATAATAACAAAATATATAAATACTGATATATAGATACGAGAAATAATAGAAACTACGTAAACTTACAACATACAGATACTTATACGTAAAATAATTGGGTATTCTCCAAGGTATGAATATCAAAATTCTAATTAGTCCGTCAGTTAGAAAATAAAAAAATAATAGACACGTATTTTTTGCTTTTTCAATTTAATGAAAATGAACATAGATAAAGCGCATTAAAGTTTAGGGTGGGGGGCTCGTGACGTCAATATTCATTATAAGCGCCATACAAACCGCACCGAATTGTGACGTCACGCGAAATTTCAACTCAATGTATCTCTGTTATTTTTTGAGTACGTAAAAAAAGAAAAAATACGTGTCCAATATTTTTTACTAATCTACACGACGGACTAAAAAAAATTTTTTTGTCAAGTAGCCAATTGTATACTAAAACAATAAACAATACATAATTCTACTATAATAGAATACGAATTTTATGTGCTAACTAGAAGTCAAATAGTGTTCCTTCAATAGCTCCCTGAATATTTCCAGCAAACGAGCAGCCCTGATAGGCACAGGTAGGGAATTCCAAAGCCGTGCGGCTCGAACAGTGAAGGAAAAGTCATAGAATTTAGAGGAATGGATAGGTAAGGAAAGACATAAGTTATCGGATGAACGAAGGGAGAGGCTATGGGAGGAAGAGAGGAATTGGAAACGTTCTTTGAGGTAGAAAGGAGTTTTAGGGATAAATAACACAGAGTGCAAGAGAGAAAGGATATGTAAGTCCCGACGACGGCGAATAGGAAGCCATTTCTATTTGGTAATTATTATACACAATATAATCATAATGTATCACATACGTCATAATATCTAAATATTATCTTAAATTCCGATTCATTACAATAAATTAATATTCATACCATTCAATATAATGTCATTTTTACATAATATCCATTAATATAGTTTGTATGTCTCACTTGCACGTCGTTACGTGTGTGATGTCATTTGCAAACCAGGCTAAGGAACAAGCTGCGATAAATTGAAGAATTCGTTAACCAGTCAATAAAAAAGAATCATCAAAATAGGTTCACATAGTCAAAAATTCTGAGGTACCTACTAACAAACATAAAAAAACATACGTGTCGAATTGAGAACCTCTTGCTTTTTCTAAGTCGGTTTAAAAATACAGCACAGGCTTTGTATTTCGTAAACGATGTGATCGCGAAAGAGTCATATTTTGTTTCAGTGTTCTATATTTTTTATAAGCTGTTCCCCGCGGTTTACCCGCTTTAATTTTGGAGTTCCCCCGGAGATTCCGGGATAAAGTGCCTTAATTATGTCGTTTTCGGTAGGCCCTGACAACGTAGGCGGCTTAACTTTTTCCGATACTTTGAACAATTTTAGTATCGTTATCTTCAACCAATTTAGACAAAACCTTGACAAATTACACATAATTTACACCTACCTATAAACCTTCCTTTGCAATCACTCTACTGGTGAAAACCGCATGAAAATCTGTTCAGTACTTTTTTAGTTTATTTCTAACAGACAGATAGACGCGGCGGAAGACTTTATTTTATAACTGTACCCCACGGCTTCAACCTCGATAATTTCGGAGTTCCCGCGAGAATTCTGATATACAAAGTACCCTATGTCCTTCTCTGTATTCCTGACAACGTGTATGCAAAATTTCATGATGATCCGTTGAGCCGTTGGGGTGTGAAAGTGTAAAAAACCAACAAACAAACTCACTATCGCATAAATATAATATTAGTAAGGCTATGTAGATACATACAGATGTAGTGACGACCTTGGGCTGGAAAATACGATGTTTGCCCGTAGACGTAGAATGAAATAGACGAGGTATTCGCGTATAGCGTAAGAGAAAGTGATATTCTTCCTATGCACTCATGTAAACTACCAGTATTGCCACTAAATAACTTATTCCCAATTTCCAAGGAGTTTTGGCTTCTTCGGTGATGAAAAAGCTATGGGAAGTAAAATGTAGTTTTATAGGATAAGTACGTAGGTTTTTTTTTTATATAAACTATAAATCATCGATCCCTGAAGGTGTCGAGGGGATTTATAATTTAAGCGGGGCAAGTGAAATGTAATTATGTAGGTGCAAATAATGTTTTATTGGAACTTAAGTTTCTTAGCGCACGGTACGGATGAGGTAAACCAGCTTATTTCTCGTCACGGCATCATAAAAGTTGCGCGCTTGGTTTATGGTTTTTGAAATGATTATTATTGCTTGCGTATTGGTTCGCGCCAGCTGCTCTCATTGTCAGTAAGATTAGTTTTTCGAAAGAAACTGCTTGGGAAATGCTTGAAACGAATGCTTGAATAGGAGGAATTCAAATTTACACGTCCAGTGCTTGCTATCTAGTTAATAATAATAACCGATTTAAAAGGAAACCTGAAAAAGAAAAAATATATAGAATACACACTGTATTAACATGAAAAATTAAAAAATAATATGACGTGGACAATGGACGTGGACGTGGTCATCAGACCCAATATTCCAAAATTTCTAAATTGAATCGAATATAAAATTGTTTATTTAATACACTACTCATACAGTCCAGAGCATGCAAGCTTTTCAGCTTAGACTCACTTTGCACCTGCAGTCTTACACGCGAAGGTACACGTGATTCTCTTGACGGTCAAATTAAACTTATTCGATTCGATACCGAAGTTTTAAAATACAGCGTCTGAGAGATAGTTGAATAGAATCTTTCAGTATTTTGTACCACGTTGAAAAAAAAACAAATGATGGGAACGATTGGCACTTGGCACGAAACTTCTGTGAGTTAATTTTATTACACCTCATACCTCAGACGAAATAAAAAGTCTTTTCTTTCGAAATAAAAAGACTTTTTATTTCGTCTGAGCCTCATACCTACTAATATTAGTCGTAATAGTCGCCATTATGGAATAAGGACTACGTAATTTGGCAAGATTATACATTAAATTAAGAAGGCAAATTAATGTTGATTTTTTGTTATATTTATATCATATCATTACATACCGATGAAATGTTACATTCTCCGTTTTCCTTTTCATTACGACTCTTACAGCCTAAAATACAACAATTATCACTATGTCCACAAAAAAAACGAACACTTTAAACACGATATGAAAGTCTATTTAGCTTTCAATAATTGAAAAAGTAACGTTTTTTATTAAAATAGACAAAGAGCGCTGCGCAATTAACTTTGCCCAACAAAAAAAACCTAGGTATACGCTAGATAACGACAAAAGATATTTGGAAATCTCTTTCACTCTTATGAACTTAGCCATAACACTGTCTCGCTTATTGTTCGACAAAGAAGCAAATCACCTCGTCTATTTCATGCTCCGTCTACGTGTTTTCCCAAGAAATAATTGGCAACCCTTATTGCATCGATTGAGGTTTGGATTTCATATGTTTTAGCTTTACATAATGTCAAAGATTATTTGAAATAAGATTTCAAATGATGGCATTAAAGGTTAATAACAAAGAAGTTGGTCAAGATAATAAATCCAATTTATTGAAGTAAAACTCAGAAACAACGCAAGCGATAAACATTAGATAATAGGGATGTTGACAACTTTTGAAAATCAAAATTCTAATTAGTCCGTCATTTAGAAAATCAAAAATCATTAGACACGTATTTTTTTATTTTTCAAATAAATTAAAATACACAGAGATAAAATGCATTAAAGTTTAGGGTGGGGGCTCCTGACGTCACTTACCGCTACAAGCCGCCATACAAACTGCACTAGTTAGTGACGTCACGCGAAATTTCAACTCAATGTATCGCCGTTATTTTTTAATTACGTAAAAAAAGAAAAAATACGTGTCCAATATTTTTTATTAATCTACAAGACGGAATAATAAAAAAAAATTAGTCAAATAGCCTATTACGTAATCTACAGCGGCGAGAACTGCAACTGCCAAACATTTGCTAGTGTTAATCATACATAATATTATTCACATACTTAGAATCATATAAACTGTTAAGATATTAGATGGTTTTATTATTTTTATTTAACACTTACAATAGATACCTATCTTAATTATTGTGATTACATTGTGACTAACAATTAGGTATCTAATAATGAAATGAAATAACTTTATTGTATAGGTACCCACAAAATAAATGCGACTAATTATGAAGCTACAATTGGGTATTCTCCACGGTATGAAAATCAAAATTCTAATTATTCCGTCAATTAGAAAATTACAAAATAATAGACACGTATTTTTTGCTTTTTCAAATTAATGAAAATGAACATAGATAAAGCGCATTAAAGTTTAGGGTGGGGGACTCGTGACGTCAATATTCAGTATAACCCAAATATAAACAGCTGCACCCGGTTGTGACGTCGCGCGAAATTTCAACTCAATGTATCGCCGTTATTTTTTTATTAAGTACCTACGTAAAAAAAAAAATTACGTGTCCAATATTTTTTACTCAATTTATTTTTTACACGACGGACTGAAAAATATTTGTCAAGTAGCCAATTGGCAAACTTATCACTAATAATACAATTGTTAGATCAAAAACAAATAAACTATTTATCTATAATATTCCAGATCGAAATGTGAATGAACGAAATGAATGAAAAAAGTGCATCCTCTGCGTCAGGGCAAACGTGTAATGAATACAAAGAGTATATAACCAATGAATATTTCTCTACCAGGGACTGGGTAAGTATATTTACAATAAACAGAATGTGATACAACCGTTGTGTAGCAAGTTCGCGTCAGAACTGTGTGGCGTCGAAGTGATTCAAAAGTATGTGATTGTAAATTATACAAAATATTTACTACTAGTACAGTTGCCATTTATTATATTCGTGATCAGTTTTGACTCCAAAAGTTATGAACTTAATTCGCATCAGAATAAGAAGTGAAAAAAAAATTCAAAACTAGTGAACAGTTAAAATAAAAAATTAAATCATGAAACTGAGGCCACGTAATCATGAGGCAAATAATTCATCTATACTTATTTTTTAATTATCTCAGTAACTTAATTTATGTTTTACGGAAAAACAGCCGAATTGGATAAAAATTTGCATATTCAATATTTGTCAAATTTCGTCAGATTAAACCCTAGAAAAAGCATATTATGTTCATTTAAATATACTTATATTTTTCATTTTTACTAGCCCATGTCAATATTATTTATGATACAATATCTGGCGCGTATGCCGCCGCCCGCAATTTTTTCGACATAAAATATAATTTAATCATATTATTCTTTATTTTTTAAATGGGGTGTTTCATGTTTTTCAGTTAATTCATTAACAAGTTGTATATACTTACTATGGTCTGCGACATTCTATCAGTTAAGTATTCGATATTACCTACATAAAAATATTTTTCAGTCCATTTGGTACAAATTAGTACAATGTGACATAATGTTACTTTGTGCGATAGTATTTCAATATGAAATGAGTTGAATTATAACCATAGCGTTACTGCTAACGAGGAAAAACATATATAAAACTTGTTTAGTGTCCAATACGAACATCCCGTAGATAGATACGGCTTGACTAGTGTTCTCGACCACACTTAGGATCTTCTTCGCCGTATCATAAATTTCACCTATAAACAATATTGTTTAATGATTAATTTAGAATAGAATAGAATAGAAAAAGTTTATTTGATACCATAAAAATAAAATAAGTACAAGCGTGAGTCTTAAACTAGAATACTGGGTACCAAAATAGCTTCCACTCAGCATTATGCCAATTTGCTGATTTTCAGTGACCACCGTAGAAGGAAGATGGCCCAAAGACACTAATAAGAGCGTCCTCAATCTGCATTTCTTAAGGTCTTAAGTTTAAAAAATAATTTAAAAAGTAAAAATAGAGTATTTGGGTAACTCGTTACTGCTGTTTTAGTGTATTTTGTATTGCTTAGTTGTAATTCCTCCAATAAACGTATTTATGTATAGTTAAAATAGCAGATATAAAATATTGTTTATCTAAATAATATAATACATCAAGGCACCGCCAAGTGAGTTTTCTCCTACTATCTGTTGACTGGCAGAGAATGCCACTGTAGCACTAGACTAGATACCTACATAAAAATATTTTTGTGTCCATTTGGTCCAAACTATAATAATACAGTGTGACTTAAAGTGACTTAGCCGATGGTATTTAAATTGGAGTTAGTTGAATTTTATAACCATAGCATTACTGCTTACGAGAAAAATCGTATATCCCACCAAAAAAATTTTCATGTAAAATGTTGCCAAGACGAAACCATACTTAAGTCAAAATATGTTGCTTGGCCGTTTCGTTACTACAAGAACTATTGTATACCAGAAAATTAATAAACAGTGGATATATTTTTCACCCATGTGAATGTAGCGAAATGGCCAAGCTACATATTTTGACTAAGGTGTAGAGTTTATGAATTTAGGCCTTTTAAAGTTAGGGCGTAGAATTAGAAGCTTGGCTCTACATGAGATCTGATAACTTTTTGACAGCGCGAGTCATATGGTCTCGTCTTTGCAACTGCAACTTTTCAAAAATCAGAAAACAGTAAATTTCTAGATGTTAAAATCAACTTTGCTCAGGAGTTCAATTTTTAAATTGCCTCGTTATGCTAGTCCCTCTTTACGCTCGATCCGATATGCGACCCGTGACGTAAGACACTGCTTTACGCCCTTTGGTACAAAATCTACTATTATATTTTAAGGTCAACAAATCTTAGATGCCCTTCTAAAAATTTAGTATGCTGCTAAAAACTAAACTAAACTTTTTATATCTTAACTTAATTACCATAGTTTGCTTACCTTCGCAATAGTTTGAAAGTGCATGAATGCATAATAATTTCATATCTTTTACTTGTTTTGTAAACCAACCAATACATATTGTCACGAGGATTAATGTCATCCAATAAAAAAGTACCCAGGAGCCTAAGACGACTGCTTCCATAAAAGGCACGGTCTAAAATAAAAAAAAAAAATGAGGTAATTAAGGGGTCAAAAACATCATATTCCACCGGGCCGGCCGCGTGGTTTTACCTAGATATCAAAGGCAAAGGCTGCTTAATTTAAACCTTACCAACAGATTGATAAAGAGTTGTGCAATTGGGTTGGTAAAAAAATAATCCCAACAAAAACATTTTCATGTAAAATGTTGTGAAGACGAGACCATATGGCAGCACTTTCAAAAGTTATCAGATCTTATGTAGAGTCAAGCTTCTAACTCTACACGCCCCAACTCTACAAGGCCTAACTTCACAAACTCTACACCTTAGTCAAAATATGTGGCTTGGCTATGAATAAATTTGGATATTATATTTATCCATTATAAACATTATGTGTGTTATTTACCAATCCCGGTACTTTTTGATAGATCAGAAGAGGAGGTAGGTATCTACAAAATTAGAAAAAATGAAAAGGAAATGGAGTGGCATAAGTACATACATTAGTTAACCTTCCGAAAACTATTCCTTGTATTGTAAGAAACACCCATGTAAATAGTTCAAATACAAATTTAAAAATCTGAAAAAGAAATAAAAACATATTGGTATAATTTAGGGCCATTCGGGTAAAGTGTATCATCACCAAGAATAATAATAATGACTATAATAGCGTTATGGCAGGTTATGACATGGTGTCTGGTGGCATCTCTGAACGTTCAAGCCTCTGTAGACAACTGCAACTTAACTAAAAGTTGGCTTAAAAGGGCTTGTTTTATCCAATGACTAATAAGTAAGTATTGTAGTACCTAATAACCTATATTTTATATCTATATGGACCGTGCATCTAGACTAAAACGCCAACTAGTGGCAAACATTTGTAGGTAGGTAGGCCTACTAGTTGGGATCGATTTTTGAATTTTGACACGTCGTTTATTTTTCAATAGTTAATAATATTATATTATATATAATATAATTATATAATAATTATATAATAATTATATTAAAATACAATGTTCACTTAGAATGAGATACACAGGCAAATATGGTATAACACTCATAACAAACATAACACAAACTTGGAAATAACAATAAAAACGAATTTTACTCTTTCGTTGAAAACATAACTCGAAACCTAGAAGTCATTGTATTATCATCATTCGTCACAACTCAGATTCGCATTAAAACACTTTTTATGAACGTTTACCGATAATATTAAAATTAAATAATTATTATATATAATATATTGTTTTAATAATGTCAACTTTATGAAAAAAAGGTTATGAAAAAACCTTTATGAAATACATCACTTCCAAAACGTGGAATTGGTGTGAAATTGTAATTTTGTAAATTCCCGGAGAGTATGTTTGGAATAGCTGCATGGAAAATAGCAAAAAGTAAACAATGGATAAAAGCAGTAAAAAATGTGTGTAAGTCAAAAAATTAACAACAAAATTAAAATAAGTCAATCAAAATTAATTAACATTTTTTTATAAATTGACTATTTTTATAAATAATTGAGTTTTTTTTATTTTTATTTATTATTTTTAGTTACTAAATATTTTTTATACATATAATTTAAATATTATTCAATATAGGAAAATAAAAACGAAAAACCTACCGGAAAACTACATAACTCGGACACTAGTTTAAATGTGTCCAGTATAATTTGGAGACAAGTCACAAGTTGTGTTGGATCCGATGCTATTTCTGGCAAATCATCAATAGAAACCACGCTGCCATTATCATATTCATATTGCGATACATTAAAGAGAATATTTTTGAAAATTGTACATAGAAAATTTAATCGAACACTTAGATGGTGCACGAAGCTCATTAACATTAATATATCTACATAAACGCTAAGAGTTCCTAAAAGTATTACAATTGAAACCCACAGATTTAGATTGTACTCGGTAACTTGGATTATCATTCCAATAACAAAGGATATGTCCAAAACTAACAAGAAACCAATATAAAGAATTAAATGATTTCTGTAAAAAGATTTTATATGTATCGAGCGTAAATAATGATCGATTTTTTGGAGATTGAGATATACATTAATCATTTGCTTTTCATTAAAAAAAAATTTGTGAATCATACTTAAAAAAAATGAAAGGCACTGTAGTAAAACTATCAAACTTATTACAATATAAACGGTTAAACTTTTGAAATAAAAAATTTCGTAGCATTTCTCTTCCATAACCCATAATGAAAATAGAACGAGCACAATCCAAAGAAACGAATAACATTTTTGGTAAAATGATTTAGGCGTAACAAAATTACTACGTATATCCACATAATTACTGCCTGTAATTAATTGTTGCAAAAGAAACGGCGCAAACGGTTTCACAAAATCACTGTCTAATATATCGTTCGATAAATATTCGCTATACTTCATTGTTTGTAAGGAAACGTTAGGTATTCAATATGGTTTCACGTTTCCCGTCCCCGAACGAAACCCGAACAGCTATTTTCCGCCTAGCTTTCCATTTACATATTTAAAACACAAAGTACGTAATTTAACTAAGTATCTACAGCTTTTATCATAAATGCATCGTAAGTATTCCTAAATACCTGGATATATGATGATGATAATAATATTATCGTATATGTATTGACCTAATTAACAGTTGAGTGTTAGTCAGTAAAAAAACGCTGCCCTCCGCTTTCTTACAAAACAAACAAACAAACTCATTTTCGCATCATCTCTAAAATGAAATGAAATCTCAGACGAAATAAGAACTTCTTATTTGGTCTGAGCATGAAATGAAATTAAATGAAATGAAAGTTTATTCCTAACTCTGCGTTTGGTTTATGAATGTTTTCTTGTAAAATTAAACTGTAAAAACTGTCAACGTCAAGTAACGACGGCTTTGTCTTAAAATGCAATAGGTACATGTTTCATTTGGGGAATACTTACCTAGATTCTTTTAAAGTTCGATTCGATTTCATATACTTTCCATATTATGGTCAAATACTTATTTGTTTGATGTAGAGATTGGTTTTGGTCTGGCGTTAATGGACGTCTATCGGGCATTTACTGAAAATGTCCATAAATGCTGGAATAAAACCCATCTCTAGTTGGATGTAGGTACATAATTTTGAATGGTTGAAATAAAATATGGGATGGCGTTAAATGTTAATAATAAAGAAGTTAATAAGCATAATACATTTATTGAAGAAAAACTTAGAAACAAGCAAATTTGCAAGCGATAAATGGTAGACCCTGTACTAATTACAGCGATAGAGACTGGGACTGTCAAACATTTAATATTAGTTGTTACTAGTGTTAATCATACATATTAATATACTAAGAATCATATACCTAAACTGTTAAGATAGCTTTATATACTAACACCTTCCTGAGTGTATTCAATTCGCTAATAGGTACATGAACCATTGCTATATGGTTTATGCACTGACAAACAAACAAATGTGTAGGTATTTAATTTGATATAATTAATTAGTATTACTAACTATAGTTTATTATAAGAATTAATGACGTTACGAACAAAATTGATCCGAATTTGGCGAAATAAATTATTTTATTTTATTAGGTAGGTATATTATTATTGCTACCTATTGAACACTTACACTATCATAAATAACTGCGATTACATTGTGATTAAAAAAATAGTGATAAATAAGTGGTAATTTAATATCAGTTATAATATCAAAAACAAATGTCTATAATATTCCGCACAATATGTTATTTTATCTTCTAAATTCCACATAATGTCCAAATACATTTGAATACAATATGATCTGATAACTAAGTAGGTATGTATTTGGTATTTTGTACTGACATGAATAAAAAAGCGTATCCTCTGCGTCGAGCTATATACATAATTATGTATTGAATAATATAATTTGTCTCTGTGGTCTTTACCCAGGGAATGGGTGTTAGGTAGGTATGTATTTACAAAAAAAAACTGGCCAAGTGCGAGTCGGATTCACGCCTGAAGGGTTCCGTATCATTATCTAAGTATAAAAACGGCAAAAAATCACGTTTATTGTATATCCCCCTCATTAAATATTTATTTTATCTGATTTTTAGTATTTTTTGTTACAGCGACAACAAAAATACATCATAATATTATGTTA
Organism: Zygaena filipendulae; assembly: GCA_907165275.2. Taxonomy (NCBI): domain Eukaryota; kingdom Metazoa; phylum Arthropoda; class Insecta; order Lepidoptera; family Zygaenidae; genus Zygaena; species Zygaena filipendulae. The sequence goes on along the minus strand of OU015653.1, from coordinate 9,523,458 downwards.
AAATTTCAACCATCTAACTATCACGGTTCATAATGCGTGCAGTATATTATCGCCGATGATCGTTGATCGTGTCTAATCGGCACGATCATCGTGCAAGCGTCCACACAATCGTCTGTAGCAGTTTGTCGAACGGCAAGCGTCAAGATGGACGTGGAGTGTGTTGCTGCTCCAACTATTTATTTAATAGTGCTACACAACCATTTTGTTGATGTGTTTCAACGAAAATTTGTATTTTTTTTCATTGATTAAATAGTTGTCCGCTGCGGTCTCACCCGCTATAGGTTTGGAGTTCCCACAGGAATTCACCCATGTCCTTCCCTGTATCCCGGACAACGTGTATGCAAAATTTGATTATGATCGGTTGAGCCGTTAAAGTGTGAGAGAGTAACAAACAAACAAACTCACTTTCGCATTTATAATATTTGTATTTATAAGTTTGGGATTCAATGTCATGTAATGAGTAACCCACTAAGTAGGTAATAGTCCCAGTAGAATATAAAGTCATTTATTTATGTCTTCGTATTAGGCGTGTAAGGAAGCAGGCACGCACTCGCCGCGTGACGAATCCCTCGTCCCCCGCCGCAGGCGCACACACCGGCACCGAGCGCATAGCAACCTACCGCGGCGCGCGGGCTGCGGCGACGCACACATCGACAACGAGCACGCCGCCACGCTGCCCTGCCCCCCGCTACCGCGACTACATAAGCCGGACCGGCCGGCGTGACGCCGACACTTGCCGACGGGTTCCCGCGCTGCATGCACGTGCGCCCTGCGCTTCTCCACAGAGCGTACGTGTACAGCGGCGCCTGAACTCAGCGGTACAGTGACCATCCGCTTCCGCCTCCGCACATACCTCGTCCGACACCTATCCTCGCTCGCTAGTGTGCCCGCATTCTGTCGGCCTACCCAGACGCCGCTCACGCGCCGTCTGGCGACGCCCCACGCTTAGCGGACTCACTAGTGTGGCGAACTCCCGACTTCCTTCCGTCCAGACCCCACAGACCCGTCCAAAACAACACCCACACACGCCCCGACGGTGACGGACGGTTTGCGCCAGGGGGCCCCGGCACCCTACGCTGCACCCGGCCGCCGCCCCGCGGGAATTATCTCACCTACACACGCCCCGACGGCGACGGACGGTTTGCGCCAGGGAGCCCCGGCACCCTACGCTGCACCCGGCCGCCGCCCCAGGGGGGATACCACTCACCTACACGCGCCCCGAGGGGTACTCAGCTACTCGCACCAGCTCCGACGGTGACGGACAGTTTGCGCCAGGGGGCTCCGGCACCCTACGCTGCACCTGCCCGCCGCCCCGGGGCGAACCCAGACAGACACCCACTCACCCGCGCCTACTCACCGACCGGCCTCAAGCACACAGCCCTTTCCGTTACCGCCTTCCTGCCCCGATTCCCGACCGCCCGTCCGACCGTAGCGACCGCGAACCCCGTAGGGCCTGTGTACTGTGTAGTAGTATAAGAGTAGTCGTTAAGTGCAAGCCTGTGTTGTGTTATTAATAGCGTATTCATAGATAGTTAGTGGAAATAAACGGGTATCCACCCGCTAGCACCGTAAACCGAGCGTTTCATTCCGGATAGGGACCGCCGTGCCTCTCTCCTCCTGGAAACATACGATCGCCCGTGGCCCCGAGACGACGCCCCGGGCCACAGCATCGCATGCGTGATCACGTATAATCGTCTGTACTTGGCGATAATGTAGTGGAGGCATTACGAACTTACCTACACCTTATCCGCATGACACAATGTTTTACGATTTAACTGTGGTCTGCGACATTTACTCGATATTACATAAAAATATGTTTCAGCCCATTTGGTGCAAACTTATAGTGCCTACAGTACGATTTATTGTTATTTAGCCGATATTTCAATCTAAGAAGAGTTGAATTATAACGACAGCGTTACTGCTAATGAGAAAAAGAATATATAAAACTTGTTTAGTGTTGAATTCAAACATCCCGTAGATAGATACAGCTTGGCTGGTGCTCTCGACTACACTTATGATCTTCTTCGCCATATCATAAATTTCACCTATGGACAATATTGTTTACTGATTAATCATTAACTAACTAATTACTGCGGTTTTAGTGCATATTTTACTATATTGTTGTACATATTTAAGACTACCTACTTAATTCCACTAATATACCTATGCATGCATATAGTGAAAACATTAGATATTAAAATGAATATCTGTTTTTTTTCCTAGTTAAAACAATAATAAAGTATTACCTTTACTATAATTCTTCGAACTTTGAGATCAAAATACTAAACTCATTTGAATATGGGTAAAATATGTCTTTGAGTAAAATTACCATTTGACCATTTCCTAACGTGAAAGACATACGGCCGCACTCAGAGTCGACTTTAATGATTACTTAGTTAAGTATAGATTTTTAAAACAAAACTGCCGCAATCAGAGACGTTCAGTAAATTAATGTTAATTGGCATTTAATGAGATGTAACTTAATTAGTTAAATGCCAATTAACATTAATTTATTAAACTTGTCTGATTGCGGCAGTTTTGTTTTAAAAATATATACTTAACCAAGTAATCATTAAAGTCGACTCTGAGTGCGGCGGTTATTGCTTAAGTTCATTGATATTACATGTCTTAAATTAAGCGATAATCACTCCATAATATCTTACAATCGTGAGTTCGTGACTAATGGTCATTGTTTGCGCTCTATCTGACCCATAGCGTAACCAGAAGGAAACCATAAAATTCACTGAGCTAAAAACCCAAAAATTAACAAAATACCGATTCAATTCAAAATACAAAATATTAAAATATTATAGGTATGTGCTTGTGTTCCTTTGATTTCTCCAAGATCGCATCATCATCTGATGATCATTTCATAACAATGGGATCAACTTGGAGGTGTACCCATTCAAACAAAAAAAGAGTTTTCCAAATCGGTCCGACCATCTTAGAGTGTTCACCGATTACTCAAAGATGGCTGGACAGTTACAAAGACTCGGTCGTGAGCGCTCGGAATTCTGACCCGAATCTGGCTCCTCCGATGTCGTCACAGTATGTGCATTGTAATTCATGACTATCAATCGCGGCTGTAAGTCGCGTACTTGAGCGCGCGGCATTAAGGCTGGGTCATACGGCATACCAGATGCGATGCGTGACGTGACGTGCGCACTTACGTGCGAGCGCTGACAAACCAGCTAGGACCAGTGCTGCTTATGTCGCGCGTACATGCATCAAGTCACGCAGGTAACTGCTGCACGCGCGTGGAGGCAACTTGACAGCATCCATATTGAGTTGAGAGCATTTGGCGAAAAGATGATAGAAAACAGCAGTTCTTCTAATGAAGAATCATTATTGTTGCTACTATGCCAAGAACCTTCTGCAGTTAAAAATAGTATATTCCTTTTTTTAGTACTCTTTAAGTTTGGTGTTGTAGAGACACTCATATTTGCGAACTATTTCTGTGAGTTTTTCTTTAAAACTGTCTCCATTGCGTAAAAAAAACTCGTAAATTACATTCTGTTTGTAAATAAAACCTGCCATGATTGCGCACGCGCAGCAATGACCGATGCCTATGCGTGCGTGCCCGATTGGCATCTTAACAGGGAGCGCCATAGAATACAACGTCATCACTGCGTGTGCGACATTGCCGCTCCGCTACAGATGCGTACGGACTCGGTTTGCGAGTAGATGCGTGCGTGGGTCATGCACGCATCTGGTCTGGCATCTTTCTTACAGTTTCATACATTACAACTGGTGCGTGCACGCATCACGTCACGCCACGCATCTGGTGTGGTCCTCCATTAAGTCTTTTTCTTACTTTTGGGTGCACAAAGTGGCAGTGTGTGGTAGAGCACTCGCTTTCTGCGCGAATGCACGTACAGTAGCGTAGGCCTACAGTAACTTACTTTAAGTAAAAAAGTATTTAATTTAAGTAAAGATTTTTGAAACAAAACTGCCGCAATCAGAGACGTCTAAAATCGCGATAGATTACCATAATTAAAGAGAAGAAGAGACGTCTATTAAATGAATGATTGTTGGCATTTAACTAAATTTAACTTAATTAGTTAAATGCCAATCAACATTAATTTAATGAACGTCTCTGATGGCGGCAGATTTGTTTAAAAAATCTGGTAGGTACTCAAAATTATGTAATCATTAAAACGACTCTGAGTGGGGCCGTAATTTATTATAGCTAGCATATGGAAGACAATATTATGTATTTACTAGGTACTTAATAGGTACTTTACTTACCTTCGTGATAATTTGAAAGTGCATATATACATAATAATTTCATATCCTTTGCTTGTTTTGCAAACCAATCAAAAAAAATAGTCGTAATCATCAATAGTGTCAAATGAAAAATCAGCCATGTGCTCAAGATGACTGTATGGGATAGCGATAAGACCTAAAATTAAACAAAATATGAAAGGGGTTTGAACTCTTCATTATGCAGCTGAGTATACCTTGGTCACCATTTTGAGTAATGCTTTCGTGTACTTACCTAGAGCACCGAGTAGAGCAATTTACTTACTATAAAAAATCGAGCCTCTCTAATCTATCACCCAGGTGTGGGATTGGCGAAATCAGCGAACCGAATAAATTACATGGGAGGCATACAGAACTTTACAGGAGCGAAACTAGCGCTATACCTGCTAAAAAATCACATCTAAGATAAATACTTTATGAAAAAGTCAATAGAAAATACCTACTAATTTTAAGTTATTACTGAAACATTTCCACTTTATCTACAAAAGTTTAAACAAAAAGTGCCAAAAAAGAATGGTTTTTTTTTCATAGCGGGTGGCGCTAGTTCTACTCCGGGTGTGCACTATGGCTTTCAGATACTGATCAGTGTCTGAATTATGACAATTTATGAGAGGATTTAAAAGAATATTATTATTATTTTTTTTAATTATCATCAGCACTAATATTGCAGTCGAGTATCCGTCATATGCGTCCCCTAATGAAGCCTCTGCCCCTTACTGAGCAGTAACTGAGACGAAACAACTTCTCCAACTTAACCAGACTTTGTCGTTTTGTGCCAGACTACCCCGTAGAAGCCTTTTTTAAAATTATTATACTATAAAATTATTATTATTATACAAAACATTTTATTGTACAATAAGATTGAATCGTCGATAAGACAATCGGGATGATTTCCGTGGATTCGATTCCGGTTACCTCATCCGCCAGTTCGAGATATTTGACGAACTTAACTTGCTCGGCTTTGACGAGGTTGCCATCATGCGGAATGCTGAAGTTTTTGGTGGATATCAATCCACGAAAAACTTTTTCGACTATTTCTCATTCCAAACCTGATATAGCCACTTTGGCCGACTATTCGACTATTTCTCATTCCAAAATTAATACCTATACCTAACCGCTTTGTGAAACCAGTTTTTAGTCGATAGAAGACGGAAGAGAATTCAGAGCAAAAACAGCCCCCTAAGCCAAGTTTTCTTCTCTTCTTTCTGTAATTGTCAACTCATAGAAAACTAAGAAACGAATCATTATTATTATTTGTAACGTGGCGTGGTCACGTAAAATCGAAATCATATCGATATTTCGGCTTTTAAGTCAACTCAGCCCGCTCGAACTCAGCCCGTCGGCTGAGATAACCTATTACCTAATGAATTTTTTGAATCGGGCAACTCATCCCACTGATACATTTTATGATTTGTAAATACACGAACAAAAGTTTTTGATATGAGATTTACAAAGACAACAATGCAATCACAAAGGGGTTGTCCATTAATCATATGATGTTTTTAGCAACTTTTTAACCCCCTCCGGATGGTGATTTGTGATGAGGTTTTAGACTAGACATATCTACCCGAAACCACGTGTATTATTTCGTAGTCTCCACAATTTTAATATCGATTTTATTTTTGCTATAGTATCGAACACAACCGTCAAATTAACGATTTCTATTAACAACGTATACATACTAGAAAAACTGTTGATCACATTTACAGTATAGGTACTCGTAGACTTGCATTTTACGATAATCTTGATACGGCAAGCGATATTTTTCGCTAAAGGTAACGTGTGTCAAGATGCGGCCCCAGTTTTGCGTAACTAGATACGTGACATACGATACGATACGGTTCCCTTCCTCAGTTTTCTACGCTTTAACGATTAGGTAAATGATTACAGATTGTCAAATTGTCAAAGGGAGCTGAAGTCGATTCCAAAAAAGGCATTTAATAATAAAATTGTGTTAGGTATTAATTTATTGACATAAAAGAAATAATCGTTATTTGAAGGCGTCACATAAATTTGAATGAATAATAAATATTTTTTGTTTTATTGACCAATGCCTCAGAAGAATAACTAAAGCATATTCTTCTGAGACCAATGCCCAGTTCTTTTTTGACAGAGTAGTAAGAACCTACAAAATTAAACAGTATAAAATAGAAGTGGAGTGGGATAAGTAGGTACATACATTAGTTAACCATCCGAAAACTATCGCTTCTATTGCAAGAAACATCCATGAAAATACTTCAAGTATATGCTTAAAAATCTGAAGAATAAGTAGATTAAAGGTATTAGTATTCCCGTAAAATATATTTTATCCAGAATTTAGTCATCACCCAGCAAAACCAGCGTTATGGCATCGCTGTATCTCTGAACGTTTTAGCCTCTGTAGATGACCCTAAGGATCGGATGCCACTTTGGCAACTTTGGTCACCATGACTCAAAGTACCTACCCACAAAATGGCAGTTCCATCGAATTTGTCCGGGACCTAAACTCAAACTAAAATCAAACTACGTATTATTATCGGATCCTGAAGACGTAGATAGCCCGACCTCTCCTCGCGTATTTTGTTAAATACAGATAATGCCTACTCTAATGTGGTCTCATTTCGATTTGCATCGAAGAGTTGATAATTATTTATTTTATACATAATCTTTAATTGGTTTTTTTTATTATAACATTACCTATTATTTTCTAAAACTTCACTGGATTATTGGTTCAAAGCTACATATTATTGTATAACAAAGATGACGCAGCTCCGCAACGCGAGATTTTTATTTCTGCTTAATATTATTGTTTAAAGTCATCTAACAACAAACCGATTCGTTGCGGATGGCACGACAGGCGTAGATATCATTTTTTTTAATGTGTTGGTTACGATACGAAGGCTCACTTTATTGTAACTCCATTTAAATCTTTTGACAATTTACAATCTCGCGAGACAGATTATAATCTAATGGTATTTACAATTTTAGACAAAAATTGTATATCACATAAAAAGGTTTTTCAATCGGCCATTCAAATCTCGTAACAGAAAAAGAACGTTAGGGACGATCAATACATTTTGCGTTTAGCGGACAATTATTATTCGTCCGTTTAGTGGACGACTAGCAATAGCCATTAAAATATTATAACACCTTTTCGGATGAAATAATATACATATTTTACTAAGCTCGTCTTTAGAAATTTTAGTTTTTTTTATACTTTCCACACGTGGATATAAAATATTTATTATACCTACTTATATAAAAGGTATTTAAATGATTTCTGTACGACATATAATTATAGTAGATAGTGTATACTATAAACTACTTACTGTGTTGATAAAACAACCCTATGTCCTTCTCTGTACCCCTGACAATGTGCATGCAAAATTTCATGATGATTAATTGAGCTGTTAAAGCGTGAAATCGTAACCCACAATCAAACAAACCAACAAACAAACTCAATTTCACATTCATAATATTTCTAATCAAGGAGGACGACTGGAGAGCGCATGCGGGAGCCACCAAACTCACCAAAGATACGCTATTTGAAGCGGAACCGGTGGATTTTTTCGTCATTCTAGTTGTTACGAAGGTTACGTACACAATTACACATGTCACTCGTTCTCTTTTTAAATACTAAAAAAACTAAAAATAATGCTTAGTTGTGCAATTCAATAGCGTGGAAGTGCAGTGCTACTTCAAGTTACTCAAAAGATGGCATAACATTTCACAGGGAAGCGATTTTCCATTCCCAATAAAGTACTTAAAATGCAATATTTAAAATATAACAGGCACTGATCCCGATAACTGAGATTGAGGATGGCAGGATGATAATAATGCTGGTTAAGGGGCAACAGAGGACTTTTGTAAAGCTAGCAGGACACCTCTAAGCTTTCGTTGAAAGGTATATCTACTAGGTGCATCCTGCACAGGAGGTGGGAGATCATTCCAGCACTTAGACGCTGCAAAACTGAAACTTCCTCGAAACGCTGTGGAGCGGTGAGTCAGGAGAAGAGCCACCACCTTATGTTAAAAATGAATATTAAAATACCAGGCAAGTATTACATCGAACTATAGGTAGTAAGTACACCTTTCATTTTAATGTAATTTTTAACCGACTTCCAAGAAGTAGTGGTAAAGGTAGGTAATTTTTTTTCTATAAAAGTTCTAGTAAAGCGAGTAAAGCATTGAACCGACCCTCTGAACACTGATCAGTTCAAAGTTGGTTAGCACCAACTTAGGGTTAGCCCACCGTTTGGATTGTTTTGTATTATATCAGTAGCTTTTTATTTTTGCTGTGGGATATTTTTTTCTTTTGTAAAAAAAATTGTATGAAACTGTGAATCTCGGTACCAAGTAATTTGTTTTTTACATTAGTGATTGTTTAACTATTTTATTCTGAATGTAATATAAAAAAAATAGATTTTTTATTTTCATACTATTTTCCGTGTATTTTAATCTAAAAAAAAATATCATAATTTTTTTTAAACCATCAGATTAAGATTATTCCTCCAAATGATCGTCAGATTGGTCAGGATGACTAGGTCATCAAGCTGAACCATCTACATAAAAATCTGACGCACTCGAGTATATCACAATAGCTATTTTTTTTTTTTTTCATTTTCAAAAAGCCGCCATGAGCGTCCGAATCGATATCAATGGCCGCCACCTACAAATATAATTTTGTGAAATTAAGTTCGGCAACGAATTGGTTAGGTAAGCTTATACCTACCTACAAAAACATAGATAAAAAGGGCGTGTTTTATGCAATGACAAATTATTTTATTTTTGTAAGTGTGCCTATATACCGACGCCTTTTGTCGTGAAATTTATCGTAATCAGGAGACGTATTTTTGAATAGCCTGAATTACTTTTCACACACGAAATTGCAAAATTCGCATGCGAATGCGTGAAATAGTATTTTTGAAATGTCATTTCACGTGAATTTTGCAACGATTGGGTTGGACCACTCTGATTTGAATTCATCTATCGAAAGTTTGACGTTTAGTGGCATAACGTTATTTTCATGATTTGACATGATTGATCAAGAAAGTTACGTTGCAAGTCCGATTGAGTACCGGTTTATGAAAATCTATGAGAGTTAGCTTCCGGTTTTTAAAAATTCTGCGTAAAGTGAAACAAATCTAAAGGAGTTTTAGAAAACAGCAACACCGTATTCGAATGATTCAAAAATATGACAAAATCGGATTCAGTGAATTTAATTTTACATGTGCTTTGCGGAACTTTGTCAGCAGTACAAACCTAACCTAATCTAGAATGCGGGAAGGGCTTTACGCCCTGCCTAAATTCAAAATGTCTATATACTATCAAAATCAGATATACAACGTGTTAATGAATTAACTAAAAACCTGATACACCCCATTTAAAAAAATAAACAATAATATGATTAAAATATATTTTATGTCGAAAAAATTGATACTTTAAAAGTTATTCAACCTTAGTTTGGAGGTGACCTATCTACGAAATTCCAAGCGCTACGGCCGCGCCTACCGGTTCGAATTTTTTTGCTGCGGGCGGCGTACACGCCTAATATTGTATTATAAATAATTTAGACATGGGCTAGTAAAAATGAAAAAATATAACCTATATTAAAACATAGTGCGATCGATTCGCTAGTCGATTCTGAGCAAACTACTTTCTAGTTTTCAGTTAATTCATTAACACGTTGTAGAAGTATTTCTCCATCAGAAGAATTTGAATGATAGGTTCGTCGATGGATTTTAACTCAATACTTATTGAAAATAGTCCTCTTTCTCAGTTTCTATAGCGTAATATTTGAAAAGTCACTAATATATCCATCGACTGTCGTTGCTTGGACACTCTTGGTCGCCGCCGCAGTGATGAACCGCATAAACTATGCGCTATCAGCGCCTCTAGTTGTGAATAGTGTAACTATTTACGATTATAACTATTATTATTTATATTTGACCAAATCGTGAAATAGCTCTGCGTTTAATTGACCATAGTCAAATGCGATTTCTAATCAATCTTCATGAAAAATATCAATTCTATGATCTGGCAACGACAGATAAACCTAAACCTTATATTAAGTTTCTGTAATATTAGGTATATGTAGGTAAATAAAAACAAAACATACCTACCGGAAAACTAAATAAGTCAGACACTAATTTAAATGTGTCCAGTATAATCCGAAGACAAATCACTAATTGTTTCGGATCCGATGCTATTTCCGGCAAATCATCAATAGAAAACGTGCTTTCATTATCATTTTGATATTGCAAAACATTAAAGGTTTTTTCTTTTAAAATTGTATTTAAAAAATTTAAGCGAACACTTAGATGATACACGAAGCTTATTAACAAAAATATATCAGTGTAAACGCTAAGAAATGCAATCGGAAATATAAATGCTAGCCACGGATTTTGGATTCTATCGTCGGCGTAAATTGCCGACAACGTGACGAATACCAAGTCTATTGGCACAATGAGACAAATAGTAAAAAAAAAATGATTTCTATAAAAAGAATTAATGGGTTTAGAACGTAAATAGCGATCTATTTTTTGAAGATTTAAATATATTTCAACCATTTTCTGTTCATTAAAAAAAATTTTGGAAATCATACTTAAAAAAAAAGAAAGGTATTGTAGCAAACAAGCAAGACTCAACGTAACAAAAACTATTTTACTCTTGAAATAGGAATAATCGTAAACACTCTTCTCGTGAGTCCATAACGACATCAAATTTACTACAACCCAAATGAACGCGTAAAATTTTTGTTTAATCGATTTGGGTGTTACGAAATTGCTCCGTATGTCCACATGATTACTGCCTAGAATTAATTGCTGCAAGTGAATCGGTGCAAACGGTTTCAGAAAATCACTCTCTAATATATCATCAGAAAGATATTCACTATACTTCATTATTGGTAAGGAATCAAGTAAGTTGTTTTCGATAAAGTGTCACGTTTAGTATAAAAATTCGAACAGTTAAATTTTTTCAGGGATCCACTTTATATACTAAAAAAACCGGCTACGTGCGTGTCGCATAACGCACACAAAAGAGTTCCGTCGTGGGTTAGAAATACGAGTAGGTAAATAATATTACAAAGATATTTAACTATTCTTCGAAACCTAGTGCCAATAAATTCCAAATAAAATGATGGCAAACGGAGAGACTAATTATTATTAATATTAGGATTCCATCCTTTTCATTTCACTTACGGAGCTCGGAGTACTGAACCCTAAAAACACTTAGTATAAATAAATTAAATACTAAGTAGGTACTTACCTATAGCTTTTATCGTATGAGTTCCATAATAATGTGTACCTAGTTACGACAAGTGACCGGAGTAGGTAGAGTAATTCGGGGAAATTGATGTACCATGTACCTACAATATTATGTAAAGTGTACTTAGATATTATTATATTATGTAAATGTACATACGATTATTATATTATGTAAATGTAGATTAGATACGCCTCCGGGATTCCGGGATTCCAATAATATTACAATTTAATCAATTTGATTCTTGTTGTAAGAGGACATCGATATTGCGAGAGCGAATATTACGTACCATGACAAGACCACAATAACTAACAGAATGGTATTATAAGAAATTCGCAACATCACTTTTTAATTTTTCTCCGGAACAAGGCATGGCTAACCTGTACAATCTATTCAATCGATTTGAGAGTTGAAAATTTTATGTTTGATAGTTCTTTTTTTTTAGTCTACTCCTAAAATTTCAACTTGCGGAAAGTTTTGAGATATTAATTTTTGAAATTTTAATTAAAATACGTGAATATATTTGGCACCCTGAACAGGGCAGGTTAGGTTAGGTTTGAACTGTTGACCAAAGACAAAATATGGTGACATCTATGATGATATAATGTATATATTGCAAAATGTGTCCTAACCATAAAATTTTCAAAATTTTTTATAAAAAAAAACTTGAGGAATCGCAACCCCCTCATCAACCTGGGGGTAGGTACCTGCCCCAGCTTCCATCCCCCCACCCTACCCCCGCCGCCGAAATCGATTGTATATATTGTACAGTCCTTCCCAAGGCATGTCCATACTAAAATATCATGCACAAACAATCATGTAAGCACATAAAACCACTTTATCTACTCCGATCACTGGTTATATAATACTGCATCAAGCACCTAATAGGCTCAGTTTAAAATTATATGTATGGTTTTTTGTTGGCCTAATTAACTAACAATTGGAGTAGCGGCTCCCATTCAATAAAATTGTATTGAGTGATTATGTATCAATAGCTATATTTTCCTTTAGGTCGAGAATGACCACTTTGCTAAAATATCCACTTTCCTAAAACGTCCACTTTCCTAAAATGTCTACTTGATTTTCCCTTGACAAATAACTCTACTTCTACATTTGTTCCTTTACATTGCATCATACATTTTTGGATTTAATAATAAACCTCTTCAGAGTACAGTAAAGAAAAGGACATAGGGTCTTTTCGTCCCAAAAATCTATATCTATACATCTATACATATAAATAAAATTGAAGTGTCTGTTTGTAGGTATTCCAAATTAATAGCCTTTCTCTATATAAATATGAAAGCAGCTATATATCTACGGTACTTCGATAAAAAAATCTATTTTTAAAATTTTTGTCTGTCTGTTTGTTCGTTCCGGCTAATCTATGAAACGGCTGGACCTATTTTAACGGGACTTTCACTGGCAAATAGCAGATGTAATAAGTTGTAATTAAGGCTACTTACCTTTATTTTCGAAAAAAATGTTTCCTACGGGAATTCCGAAACTCACGCGGGTGAAACCGCAGCGCACAGCTAGTAATAAATAAATAACTAGCTGAAAGTGGTGTTTTATAAGAGCTCACAAAGTTTTCTACCGATTACTTAATATTTTTTCATATTCTTTCCAAAATGTCAAAGATTTGTTAGAATTCTTCTGAGGATGTAATATAGAATGTTTGAAATAAGATTTCAAATAATGGCATTAAAGGTTAATCACAAAGAAGTTAGTTAAGATTATAAATCCAATTTATTGAAGTAAAACTTAGAAACAATGCAAGCGATAAATATTAGATAATTAGTAATTACGTAATATACAGCGGCGGTGAATGCGACTGCCAAACATTTACTAGTAGTTAATCATACATAATATTATTATTATAAGTACTTAGAATCATATCAACTGTTAAGATATTACATGGTTTTATTATTTTTATTTAACACTTGGGTACAATCTTAATTATTGTGATTACATTGTGACTAACAATTAAGTAATAATAAAATGAACTTTGTTGTATGCCCACAAAACACATGCGACTTAATGCTACTACAATTCGTAAATATGAGGCTACAATTGGCGACCTTATCACTAATAATACAGTTGTTAGATCAAAAACAAATAAATTATTTATCCATAATGTTCCAGATCGTAATGTCAAAATTAAAGTAGGAAAAAAAACTTTTAAAACAAACTTTTATTTAAATGCGCTAAAAAGAATAAAATAAACTTTTCCTTTAAAACTTTTACTATCAACTTATAACTTGGATTTAGAATGACGTCAGACAGCTAATCATGCATTGTCATCCAAACTACATGTGTATACAAAATTTCAACTCAATCGGTTGAAGATATCTGCTTCAAAATTGAGTTGCAAGATTTCACCCTTTTACATACATACATTTCAAGTTAAATAAAAGCTTTTAAAAAGTGCATCCTCTGCATCAGAGCAAATGTGTAATGAATATTTCTCTACCAGGGACTGGGCCTTAAGTATGTATTTACAATAACCAGTAGGTAGGTATATATTACCTATATTATTTGGGACAAGATGGCAATGTACGACAATAATAATATTGTGGTTTAACGGATAAATTACGCCTTTTCGGTTTGGTTGTTACTGACTTGATATCCCTATCAGGTGACTGATACCATTTATTTATTTTTATTTACGACTAGCTGTGCCCCGCGGTTTCCCTCGCGTTAATTCCGGGATAAAAAGTAGCGTAAGTTATTGCTTATAACATCAGCTATCTGGCTGTGAAAGTGCCATAAAAATTGGTCTTGCTGTTTCAGAGATTAGCCGCAACAAACAGACAGGCATACCGACAGACAGACAATTTTTTTTTACTTGAGTTTTTGATGTGAGTAGGTAATTTCGTATGCACTTAGTGAAAAGTTGTTAATTTGAAATTATACAAACAGACACTCAAATTTTATTCTATCAGTTAAGTACACGATATTACCTACCTACATAAAAATATCTTTCAGTCCATTTGGTCCAAATTAGTACAATGTGACATAATGTTACCTACTTAGGCGATAGTATTTCACTGTGAAATGAGTTGAATTATAACCATAGCATTACTGCTAAAGAGGAAAAACATATATAAAACTTGTTTAGTGTCAAATACAAACATCCCGTAGATAGATACAGCTTGGTTAGTGTTCTCGACCACACGTAGAATCTTCTTCGCCATATCATAAATTTCACCTATAAACAATATTGTTTAATGATTAATACAGGTAACTCGTTACTGCTGTTTTAGTGTATTTTGTATAGCTTAAAGTCAAAGTCAAATCCTTAATTTGAATTTGGCCCATAATGTGACTCTTTTTGACGTCAATATAGAATAGAATAGAATAGAATAGAATAGAATAGAATAGAATAGAATAGAATAGAATAGAATAGAATAGAATAGAATAGAATAGAATAGAATAGAATAGAATAGAATAGAATAGAATAGAATAGAATAGAATAGAATAGAATAGAATAGAATAGAATAGAATAGAATAGAATAGAATAGAATAGAATAGAATAGAATAGAATAGAATAGAATAGAATAGAATAGAATAGAATAGAATAGAATAGAATAGAATAGAATAGAATAGAATAGAATAGAATAGAATAGAATAGAATAGAATAGAATAGAATAGAATAGAATAGAATAGAATAGAATAGAATAGAATAGAATAGAATAGAATAGAATAGAATAGAATAGAATAGAATAGAATAGAATAGAATAGAATAGAATAGAATAGAATAGAATAGAATAGAATAGAATAGAATAGAATAGAATAGAATAGAATAGAATAGAATAGAATAGAATAGAATAGAATAGAATAGAATAGAATAGAATAGAATAGAATAGAATAGAATAGAATAGAATAGAATAGAATAGAATAGAATAGAATAGAATAGAATAGAATAGAATAGAATAGAATAGAATAGAATAGAATAGAATAGAATAGAATAGAATAGAATAGAATAGAATAGAATAGAACAGAACAGAACAGAACAGAACAGAACAGAACAGAACAGAACAGAACAGAACAGAACAGAACAGAACAGAACAGAACAGAACAGAACAGAACAGAACAGAACAGAACAGAACAGAACAGAACAGAACAGAACAGAACAGAACAGAACAGAACAGAACAGAACAGAACAGAACAGAACAGAACAGAACAGAACAGAACAGAACAGAACAGAACAGAACAGAACAGAACAGAACAGAACAGAACAGAACAGAACAGAACAGAACAGAACAGAACAGAACAGAACAGAACAGAACAGAACAGAACAGAACAGAACAGAATAGAATAGAATAGAATAGAATAGAATAATAATTTTACAGTGTGTTTACAGAAACTTATAAGTTATTATGACAGCACCCATAAAATATCCACCCTTCACAGCTTCCTAGTGCTATGGCTGAAGAGAAGAAGCTGCGCAACACTTTTCAGCAGCACGCTGTCAGTTTAAAGTTACAATTTAGATATATCTATAATGTAATTAGTGATTACTCAACTTGCAATTAATTATGTGAGAACAATGAGCCGTACCCAGCAATAAACTACCGTACAGATACAGAGACATTAGGAGTTAAACTAGGATTATCTATAGTATCTTAGTTGTAATTCCTCCAGTAAACGTATGAATGTAGGTATAATTAAAATATTCTTTATGTAAATATAATAGGTGTACGTGTGTACCTATAATAAGATCGCAAATGCACCGCCAAGTGAGCTCTCTGTACTATCTGAAGGTTGACGGGCGGAGAATGCAACTGTGGCATTATAAGTCCGCCTTTGGTACCATGATGTGCAATGTACATAAAGTTAAAAAGCTAAAAGATTAACATTAGGTAGGTATGTACTTTAATTCTTTTAATTTTGAGTTCAATAGACGCGCTGGACTCATTTGAGTATTCTTTGGTAAAATTTACGTTGGGCCATATCCTAACGCGAACTATATGCGAGTTCTTTATTTCTTAAGGTCAATGATATTTATTCAATTAAGCGGAATTACACCATAATTACTTACGATCGCGATTAACGATCGTGGCCAGCGCTGTATCTGGCAAATAGTGTTACCAGAAGACGTATATTAAGTAAAAAACACGACAAAAAAAATATATATTATCAACCGCGACCGTAAGTTGTGTACCTACTTGCGCGCGTGGCTCCAGTCTGTTTCTTGCTAGGGCGCATAAAGTGGCGTTACAACTTGCAAGGCCCGCACTCGCTTCAACTGAAGCTATAGATCAAAAACCTAACCCACTTCCAAATGATAATAAATAAATAAAGGACCTAGAAAGTTCAAATTTAGCATCCAATGGGTCAAAATTGTTTTGTGGGCAATTCCGTTCTTCAGCTATGTCGTTACTACGGAAATGGCGTCCATTTTATCCCTAACAGGGCAAAAATATGTATCTTTGATTTGAAAATTCCCGGATTAAAAACGCTTAATCCAACCTTATGCTACTCTTACTGACACTGCATTAGATCCGTAAACATCACAAATTTTCCGCGACTTGCGTTGCATTTTTTTCCTTTTTTGTAATATAATGTTAAAATTATATCGAATTTCTTCATTAGATTCACTCATTTTGACAGAAAGAAAAACAAATGAAAAAAATAGCTGAAAACAACAATTTACTTTGTTTCTCTTTTGAAATGTAACCTTTTTAATGTCATCAAACCAACCAGATACAAATAGTACAACCAAAGAGAAGTAGCGAATGCCTCATCAAGTTAGGCACTCGTAATCAAGCAGTTGACGCTAATATGGCACTCTTGTCACGTGGTGCTTGATTACGAGTGCCTAACTTGATGAGGCATTCGCTACTGTAGGTACTCTCTTAAGCGAAAATACTTTTACTTTACTTTTAGCAAAGAAAGTGATAATATAAAGAAGCGTCACTCTCCGTCTCCCACCAATTGCATGTCTCCTCATACCCCGCAAATGCTACCTAGGTTCCGACTGAGGAAGTTTGATACAGTCATGTAGATTCTACATGTGACAATTGTCACTGACAGCTGTCTATCAACTGTCAGCTCACTGTCAACTCTACGATACGCACGTCGCACAACACGACCAACACGTGTACATACAAGCCGGCCGTCTTTACTTGTGGGAAAGTACTTGAATCAGTTCATTTGTATGGATTGTCACCGGGCTGGTTTTAGGTGGTAAATTAATACTAAAAAGTATTTAGGTACTATATTTTACTTACCTTCGTAATAGTTTGAAAGCGCATAAATACATAATAATTTCATGTCCTTTACTTGTTTTGTAAACCAACCAATACAAATTGTCATAAGCAACAATGTGATCCAATAAAAAGTTACCCACGAGCCTAAGATGGCTGCATGGGTTTTAGACACGATCTAAAATAACACAAAATATGAGGTCAGTAAGGGGGGGTTTCAAGACTTATTATGCAGTTTGGTATACCTTCCAGCCACCAGTTTTGTTAGTTCTTTCGGTTGGCTTGAGCAATTAATATTTACTTTTCACATAAAATCGAACTGCACACCCACAAACGAATCGAATTAACAGTAGGTAAATTACGCATTAGAACTAGGAGGCATAAAGGGGCGAAATTAGCGCCACCTTCTAAAAAATTTCATTTCGGTAGAGCTTAATATCTAAGCTAAAATGACGCGCCCCTCCGTCGGGTATACGCACACGCACAACCGTTAAAATATCGATACGACACATATAAATCTGGTCTTGCCATTCGTCCTAGGCAGTTGCCGCATATATTATAGTGTCGCTGCACTCACACGATTACAGAGGTAGATCTAAAACTGCTTATTGAGTAGTGGGGCGTATTGTTTTAGTTTAGATAAGCTCTATCGGCATAAATATTTCATTGATCGATAGCAGACATCAATGGCAATGGTCAGCCCTATAAGCCTCAGAATTTTATTTTTGTTTAAAAATATTATTAATGATGTTTATTTGGCGTCTTACTAGCTGAAAGCGGGGCTTTACGAGGCTCGCGAATTTTTCTACCTATTATTATAAGTCATATGAATTGGTGAATTGAATATAAGCTTAAGCCTCCCCCAAAGATCGCCATAATTCAATTTATGTCCAGCAGTGGACATCTTTTGGCTGATATATGATAGTGATGATGATGAATTATTATTTACAAAAGCCTATATTAATCTCTGTTACGCTGATGATGTCGTGTTCTTGAGCCCTTCAGTCGAAGGAATGAATAAACTGATAAAAATATATGAAAATTACCCAAAGTCGCATGAATTTGAAGAAGTCAGAAGTTATGATTTTTTAATTAAATAAAGACAACTTTAAGCCAAGGATCGCTCTTAACGGTACAGAATTGAAAATTGCAAACAAGTTTAAATATTCAGGTCATATTATTACGGATACTCTAAAAGATGACGAAGACATGGAACGACAACGCAGGACTGTTGCGGCGAAAAGTAACATGTTAGCTAGACGATTCGCACAGTGCTCTGTCAGTCAGTTCTATAGGTGCCAGCTCTGGAGCCGGCACACGCCATGATGCAGCGTGCGTATAGCGTGCTGCTTATAGAGTACAATAACGTGTTTTGCAGCAGCGCGCGTACAGCGCTTACCGTGGCGCTGTAGTGCGTCTACAATGTTTGCCGTGAATAGAGTGGATGATTTTTTTTGCTATAATGAGAAAAGGCTTGCGTCATTTATGCAAAGGATCCGGACAATGAGATCCTGAAAGCTGTATATGGGGCGTGTAAAAACTCCATTCCATATGCGGCCCTTGGATGTCAGCTAAATTGTATGTTTTTTAATTTAATTTTTTGTAATTTAATGTAATTCAAATATAATTGTAAATGTAATATGGGGTTTTTATGGATGCTATGGGTTCTTGTGGCCTGAATTAATTTAATTATTATTATTATTAATAATTCATACCTACCTACTTAAGAAGTTTTTTTTAAACTATCTTAAAAAATATTTTTAGGTGGAAAACTTCGCTTCGGATGGGAGCTGGGCGAAAAAAAGTGTAAATTTGTGTAAGAAATTTCCGTCACAGTGTAATAGGCACGCGCTGATTGGTGAATCTGTTGATACTCTATTATATTATTATTATTATAATATTATATTATATTATTATGATATAATAATACCTATATATTATTATAACAAGTTATATTTCCCACATATTATGTAAACAATATGCCTCGAACTGCATATATTTTTTTTACTATTTACTACTTTAATCCTTTTTGTTACTTTATCTACTAACCCGTGGTTAGGTACATCCATATGAGTTTCAGAGTTCCTGCAGGGACTTTTAATATCGATAATTTTTGCGTTCGTTCGTAGAACAACCCTACCAAAGTTTCATTTCAGTCATTCAAACACTCATTTGTAATTTTCAAATAAACTTTCGTTTTACTGTATAATCAAGTCACAAGGGGAACGGACCCACTGGTCCCCTGAAATTCGCACCCTGTGCGCACTCGTCCCCTCAAATGTTTGAGGTTGCCAATGTAAGTCTAAAAAAAAAAAAATTCTAGCCTTAAAAAAATTAAGATTATTATTATTATAATTTAATTTTATCGTAACGCAACTTCTTGTTCTAATTAGTGAACTTCTCTCAATTCAAGTCTTATTGAAACGTAAAATACATATTAAGCCCTGTGTATCTGTGAGCACGGCAGTGCCCCCGCCAAGACGAGCCAAGCAAAGCAGAAGCACTACCTCTGGGAGCACGGACTACCGTTTTGTTACTACAAGAAATATTGTATAACAGAGAAGTAATTAACAGTGGATAAATTTTTTACCTTACGCTCATGTGAATGACTAAGCCGCATATTCCGACTAAGGTGCAGAGTTTGAGAAGTTAGGCCTTGTAGAATGTAGAGTTAGGGTGTGTAGAGTTATAAGCTTGGCTCTACACGAGATCTGATAACTTTTTGACAGGTCCCGTCATATCATGGTCTCGTCTTGGCAACATTTTACATGAAAATGTTTTGGGTGGGTCTATCTAACTATCTCTACGCTTTTTCAGCCAAAATCTCCTTTCGAAATCCGATGATCAAATTGTTTGACAAATTAGATACTATTGAACAATCACCTCATCCAGCTAATTCCAAAATTGCAAAATTTAAATAAACTCTTTGAGGCATCTGTTTATTAGTCGATAGAAAACGAAAGATAAGTATATCTAAAATAAGCGTTTAAAAATATTTTAATCATAAGATTACTTTAAATTTGGATGAATAATAAACATTTTGTATTTTATTGACCGATTCCCGGTCTTTTTTGACAGAGCAGTAGGTACCTAGCTTCCAACAAAATTAAAAACTTTGAAATTGAAGTAGAGTGCCATAAGTAGGTACATACATTAGTTAATCTTCCGAAAACTATCACTTGTATTGTAAAGAACATCCATGTAAACACTTCCAATACAAATTTTAAAATCTGAAAAAGAAATAATTATGGGTTTATTGTTAAATCTAAAGTTGAACTATGAAAATTTTACTAAAACCAAACTATTATTTCCGGACGCAGCCGCCACTTTCGGTGTATTTTGACGACTATTGAACTTATAGATAACTAATAAGGGTTTGTTTTATCCAATCTATCTATACAATAATAATGAGCAAAGATCCCCTCTCAATATTTTTACCTACTTGTTATTGAAAGAAGGCGATAAAAGAAGAGTAAGCAATAAAAAAAATTATGAGTACTTAATTATTTTCTATCTGTCTGTCTGTTCACGATAATGTACGGATCTACTGAACGAATTGTCATGCGGTTTTCACTGGTAGATTAAGCTTATCCTGGAGCAACATACAGACTTTAATTGTTTAATTTAAATCAGATTTTGGGAAAAAAGTTGACATATATAAAAACGTTTCACGTGGGTTAAACCGCGAGGCACAGTTGACTTATATAAGTTTCAATAAGAGCCAGTGAAGCATCTGGCATCTGGACGGGATCTATGTGGCTCTAGTATCTCAAGAACACGCGCGTTATTGACTCGTGAGTAAAACGATCATCAGGGCCCTTATTCACAATGACCATAACGCGTCGTGTTAAGATAAGGCGCTACTTAAATTGCTCTTTGCTTGACGTTAAAGAAGTTTCACTTTAAAAAAATACATGTATAACATTTTTTCTTTGGCATAAAGAATATAAATTTCTTATATTTTTGCATCTGAAACGTTTGGGATTGTGTTTTTGGGACACGCGTTATGGGCAAGGAATGTTGGTCATAGGGAATAAGGGCCCTGGATAGGCTCTTAGGCCCTGCGTCCACACGTCGACTCGTCTTGGACTCGTTTCATACGCAACGACTTTACTTTGCATATGTTATCGACTAACACTCGTAGACGCCTCCACCTAGATGTTCGCGAATTTGCCACCATTTATTCAGAAGAGGAAATTTTACTACCTACTTTATAGTGCACTAACTGACTCTCGCGGTTTCACCCGCGGTAATTTTGGAGTTCCCGCGGGAATTCCGGAATAAAAGTGCCCTATGTCACTCAAGATCACTTTAAATTCCTATAAGTGAGAGAATTTTCAAAATTGGTTCAGTTGGTCCAGAAAATACAACCACACAAACTCCGCAGTTCCGCGGGAATTCCGGGGTAAAAAGTACCGTATCTACCTCAGAATCACTATATCTACCTATAAGTGAAATAATTTTCTAAATCGGTTCAGTTTATCCAGCAATCACCCCCTAAAACCTCACAAACTCATAATCTCCGGAGTTTTCTCGGGAATTCCGGGATATAAAGTACCTTAACGTCACTCAGAATCACGGAAACTTCCTATAAGTAAAAGAATTTATAAAGTAGGTTCAGTAGATCCAGAGACTACCTCCTACAATCTCATGAACTCACAAACTCCAGAGTTCCCGCAGGCATTCCGGAATAAAAAGTACTCTATGACACTCAAGATTACTGTAGCTCTCTAAAAGTGAAAGAATTTTCAAAATAGATTCAGTAGATCCAGAGATAACTGTTCCTCCGTGGTTTTGTCCGCAGAGAATTCGGAGATCCCCCGGGAATTCCTGAATAAAAAGTACCTTATGACACTCAAAATCACTGTAACTTCCTATAAGTAAAAGAATTTTCAAAATCGGTTCAGTAGATCCAGAGAAATCGACGACGACGACGACGTTTACGACGTCATAAACTCACAAACTCAAACTCACAAACCCACAAACTCACAAACTTTTGCTCTTTATAATATTAGTATAAATTTAAAAGAGCCATAAAACACAAGAAAAAAGAAAATTTACAGAAATTATATTTAAACGTAAATGTTTGTATGGATCTATGTTACTTTTTCACGCAAAAACTACTGAATGAATTTTAATGAAACTTTACAATAATATAGCTTAGATATACATCATAATAACATAGGGTACTTTTTATTCCGGAATCCCCGTAAATTTTGTTTCGCCGTAATGCTTCGCGTCATTTCTACATATAAGAGATAGATACTCTAGTCGCATGCTACTAGCAAACTTGCTAGTAGAGCAAACCAAGTTGCACAGAACTTAATCTTAAAAATAATTTGCCTTAATCTTGAAAATAATTTGAGGCTGATTTCGAATTTGATTTAACTTCGATTTGATTTCACCTCGATGCCATTTTAGTACATATTTTTGAGATCGAAATCAAATCATATTTCAAATCCTGTTAATGCCTAAAGTTCAGGAATTTTCACATTCGGTAAATATTTTGCACTAGCTGTTCCCCGCGGTTTCACCCGCGATGAGTTGGGAGTTCCCGCGAGAATTTCAGGATAAAGAGTACCCTATGTCCATCTCTGTACCCCTAACAACGTGTATGCAAAATTTCATAATATTAGTATAGGGATTATTCCACCATGCACTGTTTCGATATTTCGGTTATGTTAGTGTTTTAATTTTTCGGTGTTGAATTTTTTCTTCGTGATATACATAATTACACCAGTTGATACTTGATACCTACACAAAAAGTACTACGTATATCAATGTGCGTATCACCCACGGTCGGCCCGACGACGCGGTGCTAAACTGATGTGCACTGTGCGTGCAGTAATAACGCGTCTCTTCCGCTAGTGCGGAACGTGTGCTTTGACGTTTTTACAAGTATGACAGAAATGAATATAGTTTTTAGTTTGTGACTAACAATGTAGAAATAATGCATTAAAAACGTGTCAGGTCTTTTCTGTCCTCCATCGCACAGAACATAAACCATTTCGACTTAGTGCGCCTGTTTTGTGAATCGAATCGTAAGCCATAGCTCGTATGTACGACTTGGGTAACCTTACCCTACCTAATAAAGTGAGATTTTTTAAGTAATTTTTTATAAAGTTTAAATATTATATTTTTTTAACTACGCTGGACTTGAACGCGATGTTTTTTATTACCTTTTTTTGTCTAACGTTTCGGCTGAGTTGTTTCACGCCGTCGTCACAGGCTAAATCGGCGTCGATAGCGAGCCGCGCTGGCAGATTCCTCATCTACCCTCACTTTTTTATGCGCAGGGACTTTAAGGCTGGCCTTATTTATACATCCGGAATGGCTCTCTGAATTCATAATTTGAATTCATATTATTAATTCAGAAAGTCCGGAATACATTATCAGCATACTCCACACACATTCTGATTTTATCAGATTATTAATTTCTCAGATCGATCTGTAAGAATAATACTGACGAGCGTTCTGAATTCCGGATCGGAATATGATCGGATTCATAACGCACTTATTCCAATACATTTTAATAGAGCGGCACACACATACCGAAATCAGATCATGAAGAACCAAAATAGCAATATTCCATAATAGTTGTTTACGTGCCAGGAATCACGAGACTATTGATCAATTTGAATTTCTAAGATAGGTGTGCATGAGGCAATGTGCCGGAATTTGAATTATGAATGTAAGTTTAGGAATCCGGAGAGCCATTCCGGATGTATGAGGCCAGCCTAATAGTGCATCCAATAAAAAAAACATCCAGTGAAGGTAGCTGAGGAATCTGCCCGCGCGGCTCGATATCGACGTCGCAATACTGTCAGCCTGTGGCCACGGCGTGATGCAACTCAGCCGAAACGTCAAGCAAAAAAAGTAATAAAAAACATCGCATTCAAGTCCCGCGTACCTAATTAACAAAATATAATGTGCTCAAAGCGCGAAAATCCAAAAACTTTAATTTATATATTATTCTATGTAAGTAAATAAAAACGATTAACTTACCGGAAAACTACATAACTCGGACACTAATTTAAATGTGTCCAGTATAATTTGGAGACAAGTCACAAGTTGTGTTGGATCCGATGCTATTTCTGGCAAATCATCAATACAAACTATGTTGCCATTATCATTTTGATATTGTGATACATTAAATAGAAAATTTTTTAAAATTGTACATAGAAATTTTAAGCGAACACTTAGATGGTGCATGAAGCTCATTAACAAAATTAAATCGATATAAACGCTAAGAAATCCTAAAAGTATTCCAAATGATATCCAGGGATTTAGATCGAGCTCGTTGATATAAATTATCATTCCAATGAAAAAACCTATGTCCACTGATAACAAGCAAAAAATATTAAGAGTTAAATGATTCCTATAAAAAGATTTTATGTGTGTTGAACGTAAATAATGATCGATTTTTTGGAGATTGAGATATACATCAATCATTTGATTTTCAGGAAAAAATAATTTGTAAATCATGCTGAAAAAAAATGAAAGGCACTGTAGGAAAATAAGGAAACTTAATGCAATGTAAACGGTTGAACTCTTGTCATAATAAATTTCGTAGCATTTCTCTTCTAAAACCCAATATGAAAATACAATGATTACAATCCAAAGACACGAATACAATTTTTGGTAAAATGATTTAGGCGTCACAAAATTACTACGTATATCCACATAATTACTGCCTATAATTAATTGTTGCAATAGAATTGGTTCAAACGGTTTCACAAAGTCACTCTCTATTATATCTTCAGATAAATATTCGGTATACTTCATGCTTTGTAAAGAAAAGATATTCAATATGGTTTCACATTCAGTTTTGAAACACGACCAGCTATTTTTCCCGGGGCTCTCTATTTAAATAATAAAATACAAAGCACCTTAATTTCACTAAGGACACTTTTTATCATAAATGCATCGTAAGTGTTCCTCGTTACATTGTTGGGTCATGAGTCATGACAATTATTATGATATAATATACACACATCAACAAAGTCTAGGGATATTTTATATTTCATTTAATCGTCATCATTTTCTGATATAGTTAATGGAAGAATGATAGGTTATTTTAAGGTCTTTAATAAAAAATAAAAAAACATTTCGTATTTTTTTTGTTTTAAATAAAAATGTTATTTTTTATAATCGCACTAGTAAATTAGTATGATAAAAAACTTCATTTCTTCACATATAAAGTATTAATTTTAATTAAAATTTAAAGAATCCAATAAAATCTAATTATTAATAATCAGTGTTGCCACCTCTTACATTAATTACAAATGGAAGTCGATTGTTTATACTTAAAATTAAATTGTCAATGTCTAGCTGCGGTATGAGGTCCCATGTTCTTTGCAAGTGTTCGTAAGGCGGTTGTTCCGTTGTCAAAATTGGCGGGAAATCTCTCAAAGCTTTTTGTTGTAACATGTCCCAGGCATGCTCTATAGGATTTAAGTCAGTCGACTGTGCAGGCCAATCCAAAACTTGAATATCGTGGTCTAGGAAAGCGGCCGACACCAGCCGCGCCGTATGGGAAGGAACATTATCGTGCATGAGAGCCGCGGCGTATGGGAAGGAGCATTGTCGCCCATTTGGATCCAAACGACCTGGGTTCGTCCGCCAAGACAAATTTCTGCCCACACCACGGTTGTCCCGCCTTGGTATGAGTGGACTTCCTGAGGGTGTTGTAAACGGCTAACTCTCCCTGAAGTTCTCCAAACGCGTGTTCTTCGTAGATCCGGATAAAAGCCAAGCAGGCACTCATCGGTGAGCAGCACCAAAGACCATTGTTCATAACTCCATGGTAAATGCTCCCGAGCCCACGAAAGCTGCCAGACGCGATTGCCACGCATGCTTTGGCCGCTTACCATTATCTGGCGTTCCTTCTGAAGCCTTCGTATAAGTAGCATCGCTGTGATATTGGGTTGTCTTCTGGCGGTCATTTGGAGAAATCGATCATGTCTCTGCGTAGTAACACGATACCTACTCGTGTGCTGTTCAGCCACATCCCCAGCACTGCGGTAACGTGACCACAATCTTGATATCACGTTTTGGTTGGTGTGTAGGGCCTCAGCAACGACGCGTTGAATAGCAACACTTTCTAACATGCCCATGGCTTGTAACATTTCATCTCGACTCAAATGACGACGTGACATAACTCTCAAAGCTCACTCGACACGTTAAATTAAAAAAGAAACACAATCTAATCCCTTTTCATAAACTAATACCAATAAAACAAGTTAAATTTTCCTTGACGTAACAAATTATAACGATACTAGCTGTTTCCCACGGTTTCACCCGCGTTAGTTTTGGAGATCCTGCGGATATTCCGAGATAAAAGTACTTACTACCCAATATCTTCTTTTACAGCAAAAAAACGAGTATAGTATTGGTGGCCAAACTGTTTGAATAATTTCCTTATTTAATATCATGTACAAATATTGCTATGTAAATATATGTTTTTACTATCCTATTATATCATATGTTATTTTTATTATTATTCTATTTACTATCAATAAATCACTATAATACATTATGTATCTATACAATTTATATATATGTATATTTTATCTATGTAATGTGTGTGTATTTGAATTGGCGGGCAGACATACGATCGGGTATCCCGCGGACGCATCCCCGCGCCGTATGGGCTCCGCTGAAAACCAGCGCTGCCGCGCTTTGTGCGACAGCATATGCTGAGACGGTGTCCATTTTGGCATCACGGAAACTACGATTCATTTTAAATTTGATGCATGTATTAATTTTAAGAAATTTTGTGATGCCAAATAAAGTTATGTCTATGTCTATGTCTAATATTTGTTTCCGTACCTACCCTTGATAACGCAATGTGTAGGTAGTCTGCAAAATTTAACGTAGTTTCTTTGGCGTTAATTTCGGAGTTCCCGTGGGAATTTCGGGATAAAAAGTAGCTTGTGTCCTTTTCTATACCCCTGACAACGTGCATGCCAAATTTCATCCAAATCCGTTCAGCCGTTTTTGCGTGATTGAGTAAACGACGTATGCGAGGATAAAAGCTCGAAAGCGCATTTTCATCCGACTTGCTTCAAATTTATCGTCACTGCTCAGCTCCTATGTGTCTTAGCATTATGTTATATAGCCTGTTATATAACCTGCCCAGGATGGAGTACAATCGTACTAAGTTTGGTTAAAATCCCTTCAGAAGTTTTTGACCCATACGTGCACATACAGACAGACAGACAGACAAAAAATTTACTGATTGCATTTTTGGCATCAGTATCGATCCCCATTCATCCTCCAATATTAATTTTGAATATAATATATTCAATGTACAGAATTGGCCTCTCTACAGTTTTATTATAAGTAGGTATAGATTGCCGCCGTATTTTGTTTTTCTTTACTTGATTTTTATTTACATATTATTTAAATTTTGAAAATAGAATAAAAGAGGTTTCAATCTGTATATAAACTTTTTATGGAAACGAAAAAGATTTTAACTACTTAGGCTGCACTAAAAGTATCGGGAAGTATGTTCCTGTCATATTAAAATCTTTTTAATTGAAAACTCCTTGGTTTTAAAAATCGGATACCATTTATTTATTTACAAAAAGATTCTCAGTCTTGTCACAAGGTCTTGTCAAACTTGTTTAGTCGTTGAGAAAATGGAATTGACTCGAGAACGAGTAAAAGTAAAGCGTGATTACCTTCTCTCTGAGTAAAGCCGTACCGATAACACGCGTGTCACGTGTCTTCGTTATTTCAGTCACTTTTCAGCATCTATTTTGGACCCTGAGCAGGAAACTGGCTTTCAAGAGAGCCATGTTTTAACTTGGGGGACAATCTAACATTGTCATTGGCGTTTCGCCATAATTGAAGAAGATGAAGAGATTTTTATTATTAAGAAACATGGTCATTGGCAAATTATAATATATAAAGCTGGATTACCACTCACTCATTGACATAATTGTTCTCCCAGAAGGAGCATCTCTAGGTTGATATAATGTATGGAACATGTAGAGGGGACGTTTTGGTGATTATGGGAAAACCTCGACATCTTCGATTCCTGCTTCTCATCAGGGAGTGAGTCGACTGCCCGCCGAAACTATCCATCGAAAGTGAAAACGTTTCGAACTAAATTTCATCCACACCTTGGGCAAATGTCAATAGTGTAACTTTTTTTTCAAAATGGCGGAAAAAAACATGGCCGCCGAACAAAATTCAAACTCGATTATCTCCGAAACTATAGGAGTCTGATGGGGGGTGCTCAAACAAATGTCATAGAGGTCAATGGGGGGCAACCGCCTGGCGTGGTAAAAATCCAAAATGGCGGATTCAAAATGGCGGCCGAAAAAAAAGTTGATCCGATCCGGGTGAGGTTCGGCATCCGGGGGTTTTTGGGGTCGCTGATGCCGAATATCGAATCAGTTTTTCGATTGCGTCATTTTTCAAGATGGCCGCCGAACATTAGTTGTTTGTATGGGGAAATTGTTTCGGCCCTGGCTCGGAAACGCGAGCTGCTCGCAGCTCGCGCACAGGGCGAATCTAGTTATTATTATAGACGCCATTATTAAAGAAGAAGAAGAAGAAGACTCGAGAAAATTCTAGAGCGATGATTTATTATGACTTTCGAAGTGGTTTAACACAAAAACAGTGTGTTGACCGGATGATTTCTGCATTTGGTGATGAAGCCCCATCCAAAACCACAATTTATCGCTGGTTTGCTGAATTTCAACGTGGACGTGTCAAGCTCAGTGATGATCCCCGTCAAGGTCGTCCAAAAACTGCAGTCACCCAAGAAAACGTTGATGCTGTGCGTAAGCTGATTGAAGAAGATCGACATGTGACATACCGCGAAATTCAGGCAACTTTAGACATTGGCATGAGTCAAATACAAATAATCTTACATGAACAATTAGGTATAAAAAAGTTGTTTTCCCGATGGATACCGCATTTTATTTATTTATTTATTTATTTATTGGGCTCACAAAACAGGTAACAATCGAAATATTGACTAAAATTATAATATAAAGTTGTGGAGCTAGACTGTTACCACAGACATGTGGGCACAGCATGGTAAACGCAGTTATTAAATAAAAATAAAAAGCTGTTAGGTCGTTAAAATAAAACTTAAAGTTATGTTAGTACTGTTAAAATAAAATCATAAAAAAATCAAAAATAGAGAAGAAGGAAACGATCAGAGCAGAGAGGAACGAACCGGGATCATGCATTTTTTTATGGTTGCTTTAAAAACGTTATGACGTGGGTCAAAGATATCAACAGCAACATCATTAGACATATCGTTGTACAAACGGCACATTCGGACAATGGGATTGTAGTAAGATGTGTTGTTTTTGTAGACATCAAGTTTAAAGGGGAGGGGCTTTCTGCTAGTGTGCCTGGTATTGAAGTTGAGACTGCGAAGTAAGGAAGGGGAATAAAAACTAGAATGTATTAACTTATGAAGAAAAAGTAGATCAAATTGTTTTCGTCTTATGTATAGTGGTGTAATTTTAAATTTGTGCAGTCTATCCCTATAATTAACTAATTTGCGTCCCATACCATATCTGTAGCTGAGAAATTTGAGAAATTTTCTTTGCACTCTTTCAATCGTGTCCGAGTGTACCCTGTAACATGGGGACCATATAACAGAGCCATATTCCAGGACGCTTCTCACCATAGCATTAAATATAGTGACCAAGCTTTGATGTCTCTTAAAACTTTTTGCTCTGTGAAGAGCAAAAAGCGGCTCGCGTTACTTGGTGCGTCAGAACTCTCGAAAGATTCCACGCAGGATCCTCAAATGCTGTATACAACATCGTATCAGGTGACGAATCCTGGATATACGCATACGAACCCGAAACAAAAAACCAGTCACGAGTTTGGGTGTTCGAAAATGAGTTAAAGCCAACAAAAATTGTTCGTTCACGGAGTGTTGCAAAAAAAATGGTGGCCACGTTTGTCTCCAAAACCGGCCATGTTGCGACTATTCCTCTTGAGGGACAAAGACGGTTAATGCAGAATTGTATGCTAGCATTTGTTTGCCACAGGTCGTTTCTGAACTCCGTAAAGAGAACTGCAACCGCCGCATCATCCTCCATCACGACAATGCGAGTTCTCACACCGCGCACAGAACAATAGAGTTTTTAGAGCAAGAAAACATAGAATTAATAGACCATCCGCCGTACAGCCCCGACCTAAGCCCTAATGATTTCTATACTTTCCCTAAAATAAAGAATAAATTGCGTGGTCAGAGATTTTCATCACCTGAAGAAGCTGTGGACGCCTACAAAACGGCCATTTTGGAGACTCCAACTTCCGAATGGAATGGTTGCTTCAATGATTGGTTCCATCGTATGGAAAAATGTGTCAAATTTCGCGGAGAATACTTCGAAAAGCAATAAATACATTTTTAAATAGTAATGTTGTGTCACTTCCTTGATTCCCGAAATTTTCAGTTCCGTAAATGATTTTAGGATTAACATATCCCTAGATTCTGTTGATGTGTGTATGTATGAATTGATATATATATGTTTAACTATTACATGATAAAACTATATAAAGTTATGTAATACTATTTTTCCTTTTTTTATTCAGGAACTCCGCTAGAGGGTAAAGGTCTCCTCCAAACTCTTCCATTTATTTCGGTCTTGAGTCGAAATTGAACTTATTTTGAGTCAACAATGCTTTTTATTTCGTAAAATTTACATATAGCAAGAACTAAAAATGGAAGTGGGTTTTAGTTTTTTGGCATAGCAAAGGGCATCTATTAATCTTGTGGTTTTTCTTATTTCAATGAAATGATATTTTTAATACTTAGTACTTAGGTACTTATAATATCATTGTTTCAATGTGTCTAATTTTTTAAAGTTTTTATTAAAATTAGAATGCTATGCTCCATTCATCGTTGGCTGCCTACTTTTTTGTGCCTGGCAGCCATATTATGTTATAGGTAAACGGTAGGCCGCAAGACTTCGTGACCTCTGTTCTTAAGTTTATTGACATAGTACTCTTAAATACTTCCCAGACTTCCCACAACGTCTCGTATTTACTCCACGTGTGTTGTATGCTTCTCACAACTTCCATTCACTATGACCAACAACATTCCTTGCCGCGCATAACACGCGTCGCAAAAACACAATCCCAAACGCTCTAGATGCAAAAATATAAGAAATTTATATTCTTTATGACAAAAGAAACGTAATTAAATGTATTTTTTTTAATTGAAACTTCTTTGAATACGAGGGAAAAGCTATTCAGGCGGCGCCTTATCTTAACGCGACGCGTTATGGTCATAGTGAATAAGGGCCCTGATCTGCTTGCCAAAATATTTGTGTACGCCAGTACATTTTAGTGAGTAGTTACGAGTTGTTATTTTCTTCTCCTTACTGTTTATAATTAGCATAGTTTTCATTGTATTCATTTTCAGGCGCACTTGTATGTTGGCTCTCTGAAGAGACTCTACCATGTATTGTATTGCAGTTGTGTGCGTGATTCTATTAGTATTACCAGGTCGTCAGCAAACCGGAGGTAAACTAGTAAGATATCTATCCTTCAATATTTATACCATTTAGCTATCTGAATACTGATTGAAGTACTGCAGTGAATAATTTTGGTGACAAGGGATCGCCCCCTCTTAATAGGAAATCTTGGTCCAGTGATTTCTAATTATTCTGCTTGTGTTAGTTGTATAAATATTTTTAATAATCTGTACGTATTTTTGGTTTACCCTTTAGTTTTCTAAGGCCTTCCATAAACTTTCATGTGACACAGTGTCATAAGTTTTCTGGTATAAGTAGCGGCACGAAAATCTAGCGCTGACCGTTATTGCGCAGAAGTCAAAATTAGGCGTCCGTCACCCCTGCGCGACTGTACCCATGCGTAGCTATCCATTCCACATTTCGCTCAGCGCTAAACCAGCTAAACTTACGTGCCGCTTCTTATAATCTGTGTAGGCAGGTATAGGTATGCAATGTAGAGCGACCTCTGATGTTCTTGATATTTTGTGCTATACTTAATGAATTCTACACGGTGAAATTCTATTTTTACGATGGAAATGGCAGGCATTGCCATAGTAAAATTCTAAATTCAGATATCTATTCTAAATTCTAAATAAAGATGTAGGTATTGTAGAGAATCATTATCTGAACCCAGATTATTCAATGAGCTGGTTTTTTTTTATGTACTTACCGCTTATTCTGTGTTTAATGAATAATTAATTAATTGATGAGAAAAGTTTATAAATACATGACCATAAGCTTATCGACCTGTAAACTCGCTAGGTATGTCATTTGGATCGCCCTTTTTAAAGACGAGGATTATAATTATAACATGGCTTTATAATAATAAACACTTACATTATTATAATTATAATTAGTATGATTACATTGTGATTAAAAATTAAGTGATAATACAATTTTTACATCTAAATTAAATATCTATAATGTTCCACACAGTGATGACAAAAGGCTTTTGAATACTTGGTATTTTATTCCTACGGACCGTCATGAATGAAAAAACCGCATCCTCTGCGCGGCGTCAGGGCAAATAATTATATTGTAATGCATATTTGTCTTTGCCCACATAATATGAGCAAATTCAACAAAAAAAAATCAAACGAACTTCAAGAGTTCCGTTATCTACCTCTGAGACTTATCATCGATATTTATGAAATTTAAATGGGATCATTACGGAATAAACTCCTTTTAAACAAAAAAAGGATTTGGTAAATCCGTCTATAGTAATTATATCCGTCTATATACCCGAATTGATACCCTGCTTTTTGAAGTCGGTTAAAATATGAATGTATTACATCAGTTGGCTGGTAGGTACTCTCTATACTGTAGGTCCGTTTATATCTATAGACATTGAGCGTGACAGACACGTTCCGTCGCAGACAAAATAATATTCTCCAATACAGTGCGTATTAACGTATTTTTATTTTTTATCTATCGTAACACGGCCGCGCAGACACCGACAGACACGGGCAGAATTCGCGGAAAGAATATTTTTTCTGCGCAGTTCATAACTGTACGTTCTGTGGCTACATCATGCCGAGCAGTGTGAATCAAAGATCATAATTATAATCACTACGGTGTGAACTGTGAATAGAGCATCGGAACCGTGCAAACGTCTTTTTAAATAAAACTGTGTCTGTCGGTTTCCGGCCTGACACGTGTCTGGCACGCTCAAATTTAAATTTTTCAACATATTGTGTATATATATATATCTATAGTATAATATATATGTAATAATATGTAGTAAGCTTAAGCTTAGTGTGGGATCAAGTAGATCTGTGTTGTGAAGTGGATTATTATTATTATTATTGATAATCTCATTAATGAATTTAATTTTGACATAATATAATATAAATGTAGTTTTTAAAGACAGAATAAATAATAATCTAATCTATCCCTTTCCCGCCAACTGAACCTTTTTCGCCAACTGAAATCAGTTTTTGTTTTTATTTACGACAGCTTGCTGACCCCCGCGGTTTCACCCGCGGTTAAATCAAGATTCCCGCGGGAATACCGGGATAAAAAGTACCCTATGTCACAGAGGATCACTTTAGCTTCCAATCTCTAAGGGAAAGAATTTTCAAAATCGGTTCAGTAGATCCATAGATTACAACCTCACAAACTCCGGAGTTTCTGTGGAAATTCCGGGACATAAATAACCCTTTGTCACTCAGGATCAATGTAGCTTCCTATAAGTGGAATTTTAAAATCGGTTCAGTAGATCCAGAAATTACCCCCTACAACCTCACAAACTCACAATCTCCGGAGTTCCTGCGGGAATCCCGTGATAAAAAGTACCCTCTGTCATTCAGGATCACGGTAGCTTTTAGCTTTTCTTATAAGGGAAAGAATTTAGAAACTCGGTTCTGTAGATCCAGAGATTACCCCCGAAAATCTCACAAACACGGGAACTCACTAACTCCAGAGTTCCCGCAGGAATTCCAGGTTAAAAAGTGCCCTGTGACACTCAGGATCACTGTAGCTTCCTATATGTGAAAAATTTTCAAAATCGGTATAGTAGATCCAGAGATTACCCCTTACAACGTCACAAACTCACAAAATTTTGCTCTTTATAATACGTATACAACGTGTTAATGAATTAACTGAAAACCTGATACACCAAATTTAAAAAAATAAACAATAATATTATGAATAATATTTTATGTCGAAAAATGTATACTTTAAAAGTTATTCAACCTTAGTTTGGAGGTGACCTATCTATGAAATTCCAAGCGCTATGCCCGCGCCTACCGGTTCAATTTTTTTTTTTGCTGCGGGTGGCGTACGCACCAAATATTGTATTATAAATAATTTAGACATGGGCTAGTAAAAATGAAAAAATATAACCTATATTAAAACATAGTGCAATCGATTCGCTTGTCGATTCTAAGCAAACTACTTTCTAGTTTTCAGGTAATTCATTAACACGTTGTAGATATGTATAGATATAGGTAACTACGGTCTGCGAAAGTCTATCCGTTACTCGACTCAACAAACTAATGCCTATAACAGCCGACAATATTTCAATATATGATGAGTTGAATTATAACCAAAGCATTACTGCTTACGAGAAAAAACATATATAAAACTTGTTTAGTGTCAAATACAAACATCCCGTAGATAGATACAGCTTGGTTAGTGTTCTCGACCACACGTAGAATCTTCTTCGCCATATCATAAATTTCACCTATAAACAATATTGTTTAATGATTAACCAACTAGTTAACCAATTAGTAAATTTTAATTCCTTAGTTTTAATTGCGCCAGTAAAATTACGTATGCATAGTGTAAATAGAAGGTATTAAAACTAATAATTGTGTTTCTTTGGTAAAACAAAGCTAAAACATTTCAGCTTTGAATTTTGAGTACAAAATGCGAGTTTCTTATTACTTAAGGTGAATGATATTAGGTACAAGTGCTAAATTAAGCGAAAAAATATCAAAACTTACGATCGATCGGAACCAACGGTCGTGAGTTTTGATATACGCAGTATCTAGCTAGTAGCGCTACCAGAAGTATAAGTAGGTAAGTAAAAATCCCACCAAAAATATTTTAATGTAAAATGTTGCCAAGACGAAACCATATGACACTGTCAAAAAGTTATCATGTAGAGCCAAGCACTACATTCACATGGGCGTAAGATGAATTTATCCACTGTTCATTACTTTTCTGTTACAATAATGTACTGTGTACAATAATTTTACAGTAAAAAAATAGCCAAGCCGCATATTTTGACTAAGGTGTAGAGTTTATGAAGTTAGGCCTTGTAGAGTTAGGGCGTGTAGAGAGTTCCCAAACTCATCAAGGCAGCGGGTGCCCTCAGCACTCTGCTGCCCAATCTTGGGGGACCGAGTGTTAATTGCCGCCGCCTATACATGGGGGTGGTGCGATCGATGGCCCTCTACGGGGCCCCAATCTGGGCGAATAGCCTGACGGCCCATACCAGACCCCTGCTGCGGAGACCGCAGAGGGTCCTGGCCGTCAGGGCTATTAGAGGGTATCGCACCATCTCCTTTGAGGCGGCGTGCGTCTTGGCGGGGTCCCCCCCTTGGGACCTGGAGGCTGGCCTCCTCTCGTCGCTGTATTCGTGGCGAGCGGAGTGCCACGCCCGGGGGGAATACCCCCCGCCAAGTGCGGTTGAATCGCGGAGATCTCATCTTCGGCAGTACCTGATGAGAGAGTGGGAGTGTAGGCTGGCCACTCCATCTGCCGGCCTACGGACTGTCGAAGCTGTCCGTCCAGTTCTGCGTGAATGGACGGACAGGCGGCAGGGCGCCACGACCTTTCGGCTGACGCAGGTGCTTTCCGGGCACGGATGCTTCGGAAAGTACCTGTGCAAAATCGCCGGAAGGGAGCCGACGGCCTCGTGCCACCATTGTGGAGTCTGCGACGAGGACACGGCGCAACATACTCTAGAAGAATGCTCGGCCTGGGCTGAGCAGCGCCGTGCCCTCGTCGCAGTAATAGGAAGCGACCTGTCGCTGCCCACAGTCGTCTCGGCTATGGTGGGCGGCGAAGGCGCATGGGCGGCGGTTCTCTCCTTCTGCGAGGACGTCATCTCGCGGAAGGAGACCGCGGAGCGGGAAAGGGAGCAGGCGGCGTCCGCCCCTCCCAACCGCCGCCCCAGAGGGGGGGGTAGGAGGCGAGCTGCGGTCCGCCTCCACCCACCATAATAGGGGTCCTCCGGGCGGCAGAGTAGGGGTAACTCTGCCGCCAGTCGGAATGAGGACCTCGGGCGGAAGTGGCGCGTTAGGTGTTCCGGCGCGCCACTAAATTAATTTATTATAGCAGTTGTAGGAGGAGGGGACCCACAAAACTAACGGGTCCCCGAGAAGGAGCCCGCTACGTGCGGGCTAGCGCCGTCGGGGCCGCGGAGCATGCAATTAGCGATTCCCGCGGCCCTGACTCGTGGCGCTGAGGAGGAACACCCCAGGGTTTTTAGTGGGTAGTATTCCCGCCCTTCCCAGGGCGGGTCGCCCTTATCAGGGCGGAGTCCCACATAACCATCACCCCCGCCCCGGGGGCGGTGGTATGCATAAAGCATTTTCCCTGGGTCAAAAAAAAAAAAAAAAAAAAAAAAGGGCGTGTAGAGTTAGAAGCTTGGCTCTACATGAAATCTGTGATAACTTTTTGACAGTGCGTAGGACCGTATTTTTGAATCGTTCGAATTACTTTTCGCACACGGAATTGCAAGTGAATGCTTAAAATGTATGTGTAAAAGTACACACATCAAAAGTGTCTAGGGATCAAGAACATTTTTTGCTATAAAACGAAACTCAATTAATTTAAATCTAATTTAATCTTCTGGACTGGCCGCCTACCTTATTTCCATATCTAAAATAACAACTCATCCCCACATTTTGAATAAATTAAGAAAAATTTAATTTTTTGTAAGATGTGAGAAATTGAACCAATTCCAAGTCGACAATAAAATGGCAAAAAAAGGCAAAGACAGTGGTTTTTGAAACTTTTATTGTAATGAATAAACAAATTAATAATCTGTGTTTCTTCCATTGACACGAATCACACATTCGCAGCGATTTGGTATGCTTAAAATCATTTCTTCAAAATCACTTTGAAGAACGGCCAAACTTACAATAATAATCCCAATTTGTGGCAATTCTCTAAAATGTACTTGATCCCTAGACACTTTTAATGTGTGTAATTCGAGCGATTCAATAATACGGCCCCTGACTCTTTGGATGTCGTCGCGGTGAGTGCATTGTATGTCATGTCCATTGGTCACCTGTGCGACCAAAAGTCGCGTACCTACCTACTCGCGCTCGCGACATTATAGGTCTGTTTCTCGCTTTAGGGTACACAAAGTGACTGCAGTATAGTATTATATTATCTGTGGTGCAATGCAGCCTGGCCGTGAACTAGTAAGTACTAAGTAGTAAATAAGTACCTATTGCAATACTTTACTTACCTTCGTGATGACTTGAAAGCGCATAAATACATAATAATTTTATATTTTTTGCTTGTTTTGTAAACCAACCAAAAAAAATTGTCGTAGTCATCAATAGCATCCAATGAAAAATCAGCCACGAGCTTAAGACGATTGTTTGCGAAAGCGACACGACCTTAAATTAAACAAAATATGAAAGAGGTTTGAAGGCTTCATTATGCAGCCGGGTA
Organism: Zygaena filipendulae; assembly: GCA_907165275.2. Lineage (NCBI taxonomy): Eukaryota > Metazoa > Arthropoda > Insecta > Lepidoptera > Zygaenidae > Zygaena > Zygaena filipendulae. Next base: position 9,485,108 of record OU015653.1, on the reverse strand, counting down.
TACGTCTCTGCCACCATTTTGAACTATGCTTTCGGATTTCGGGAATTAAAACGTGGGAAATTGATATTAGATAAATTACACATTAGGACTGGGGTCTGGGGCCTATACAGGAGCGAATCTAGCGCTATAGCCTACCTGCTAAAAAAGCATATCTAAGATAACTGGGTACATAGTTACTTTATTCAAGAAAAAAACAATAGAAAATAAACATCTTACAATTTAACTTTTTTTTTAAATCATTTATTTAGTGAGACATGCGCCAAGCCAGCCTCGTAATGTGTTACATATTGCAATATAAAACTACTTATAGAAATAAACAAAAAATAAACTTAAAAATCTTTACTTTAAATAATACCTACTAATAAAAAAGTTTAACCAAAAAGTGCCAAAAAAGTTATTTTTATAGTGGGGGCGCTAGTTTCAGTCCGGGGTACACCTGGCTTTATAATATTTACCATGATCAACATCTGCGCCCTAGCCAAATAAAAATTATATTATAATAATCATTAACGCATAGAAAACTAAGCAGGTATATACAATGAATCGTTATGTCATTTGGTCTGCCAATCAAAACTTTACTTTTGCGTGACCACGTGAAAACTTGAGTTTTGATCGACTGAGGGGGCTGAAATCTGCCACTTTATAAGATGATTTTAAAGATGGCTTGTTTTTTTTAAAATAATATTAACTCTCTATTGAAATAATAATAATCCACTTCACAACACACAGATCTACTATAGATCCCACACTAAGCTATAAGCTTGTGTCGTGGAAACCATGCAAACGTGGTATATACTACATATTATTACATATATATAATGGAACCCTGTGTTCATAACACACAGTCCACCCCACCGAGAATTGAACCCGGAACCTCTTGACTAGCGGGTAGGCATGGTGACCAACTGCGCCAATCGGGTCGCCAAATTTAAAGATTGTAGTGATGAATCACTATACTGCCATTTAAAAAAAATGTCGGACATTATTATAGACGGGCAATCAACCCAGTGTTTAGGGTTAAACCCTATAAAAACCGGAATTGAAATTGGGTTTAAATCGGTTAAAAGTCTAATCACCGGGTGTAAAACGGATTGATTGTTGAATAAATGCTATTTGATCCAAGCGGCCTTTTTTGAAAGTTACCTACGAAAGATTTTATTGTTTAGTTTTATTTTTTGAAAAAAAAACTCATCATAGGGACCATAAAAAGTGCTGGGTAAATATTAGAAAAATTAATAATTTCCATAAGTGAATTGGGCAGTTTTCGGATTTAGATATTTTCATGAATATTCGAACTTCATTTTACGAAATAATGTACATATAATTAGCTTAAACCGCATCTAATGTGGTTGGTGTAGCAAAGGGGCTTATAATAGTATATTTCATTACAAGTGCGGAAAGCCTGTCATTGCAAAGAGTTCCGACAAATGTCTACCCGAGCCGAGGCGCAGCCGAAGGTGAGGGTTGACAGTCGGAACTCTTTGCAATGACAGTTCCGCACGTGTACTGAACAACTATTTTTAATACAGTTACGAAAAAATTAAGCAATTTAATAAAATATCAAAAACACAACAAACTCAACTAAGTTCCAACTGTGATCAAGAGATGGCGCTAGTCGTATTAGTAATGCGAAACCTACGTTTCACAATGCAAAAAGTATGTCAAAGTCGTGTCGCCATTTTTGACAGTTGGCAAAGAGAACGCACGAGTTCGGGAAAGGTAAACAAAAAGCTCGAGTATGTAATAGCTCACATCCCGAACGCTAAACGTCCCTGCAATACGCCACTTTTTGAGCAACTGTATTAAAAAATATATTACAGCACACGCACACGCGCCTGCACTGATGACGTTGTATTATATGGCGGTCCCTATTAGATACCGCACCGGGCACGCACGCACACGCATCGGTCATTGCTGCACGTGCGCAAGCAAAGTTGTATTTATTTACAAACCGAATACAATTTACGAGTGTTTTTTTTTTCGCAATGGAGACATTTTTAAAGGAAATACTCTTAGAAATAGTTCGAAAATATTACTATCTCTACAACAAGTTATTTTTTGAAATTGAATGGAATCATTTTTATATTAGGTAATCTGAATATGAGAAGTGCTTCAGTAAATATTAAAATATTAATAATTATTATCATTATTTCTTAATTTTTTGTGGCTTGACAGAGAGGAAAGAAGAGGTAAATTTGCTTGGAAGTAAGTTAGATGTGGTTCTGACTGAGGAGAGTATGCGTGCTAAGTGTGGAATAACCGATGGTATTGAAATGGTACCACCAGACCCCTATCATCCACCACTTGATATTAACTTCCCGCTAGTATTTGGTAAATGCAGGGATGTCTTAGACCCAAGTAATGTAGACTCAGATCACGGCAGGAATTTTTGTAAGGGGGATTACCCATTGCTCTACAATCTCATGAGTTCTGCTCCATGGACTGAAGTCTTGCAGTGTACTGAACTATACGTGCAACTAATCTGTTTTACGAATTCCTGTACGAATGTTTTGGTAAATCCATTCCAAAAAAATTTGACGTTTAAATTTTAATAGACGATATTCCGTTTGGTTTACAGCGACCATAATAGCTGACATACGTCGTAAAAATAGGTTGCATAGACAATGGAAACGATCTTTCTTCTCAACTCAGACCAAATTAAAAAGGCAATAAATGAAACTCATGTGTCTTACTGTTCTAGTGTTGAAGACGATGTAAGAAGAAAACCTCAGAAATGCTGGCATCACATTGCGAGCCTCAGGACAAAGGAGGGGTTTGAGCCTTCTATTGTTATCAAGGGTCAAACATGTACTGGTGTGGAGGCTGCTCGGGCTTTTGCTGATTATTTTTCTATTATCTTTCTTCCTGATCTACCTAGTTTATTAACCGACAACTTGGATAGTGGCACGACCGGTTTTAGTGAGCTCAGTGTTGTTAGGCGTGTTTAATCACAGTGATGTTGAGAAGGGAATCCGTAAACTGAAACCTTGTAGTGCCGCTGGATCCGATGCCGTACCGGCTTTCATCGTGAAGGGACTTCTTGATTTTCTTAAGTCTCCCCTTTGCCACATATTCAACCTGGCACTAAATTCAGGAAAATACCCATCTCAGTGGAAGCGGTCACGAGTGATTCCTATACCCAAGTCAGGCGACCAATCCGGAGTTGAGTGCTACCATCCGATAGCTATTCTCCCATGCCATGCTAAGGTATTTGAGGGCATTATGCATGGATGCCTTTACAGACTGATTAATCCGCGCCTTGACGACCGGGTAGATCAGTTCACATAAATACACTTGTAGATTATGACTGTGTTGGCCTGCTTGGACAGAGGTTCACAGGTAGATGTTGTTTACTTTTGCAAGGCATTTGACCTAGTTGATAACGATATTTTGTTGCATAATTTGTCCGTCACGGTTGCTTTGACTCTGAACCTTATCACACTGGGTCGGGTGTCAGTCAGGGGCTCGGTGCTTGGGCCATTGCTGTTCAACATAAAGATCAATGATGTCACTAGCGGTGTTAGAAATGCCAAGTGCCTTCTTTACGCGGATGACCTGAAATTATTTTTGGAAATACATTCTTTGTAAGATTACCATCACCTGCAGCATGACATTAAGACTCTTTGCGATTGAAGCCAAAGGAACAAAATGCTCTTCAACGTTAGTAAGTGTCATGTGATGTCCTTTACCCGAAAGAGACTGCCAACACATAACAGTTACTGCCTGGATGGTTGTTGCATTTCCAGAGTAACTACTGTGAGAGACCTAGGCGTCACTTTTGATGCAGCTCTCACTTTTCATCAACACGTCATGGTCTCAGTTGCTGGGGAATCATTGAAGCGATTGAGGTTTGTTCTGCGTAACGTCTCGGATTTTCGCAATGTGCAATGTGCATGTCATAAAATTACTGTTTACCCCACTGGTCAGAAGCAAGCTTGAATCCAATGCATGTGTGTGGAACCCTTTTGAGTCTACTTTCTCTCTTGCACTGGAAAAGATTCAAAAAACCTTTCTCAGGTTTTAATAAAAGGAAATATGGTTTTTTTCCGTTTGGTGCCCTTTTCTTTTTCCATTCAAATTTTTAATGGGGATGCTTGGTCTGAATTCATTGGAGGTAAGAAGGGGGTTTATCCAGTTAGTCTTTGCATTGAAGATTTTGTGAGATCGTTATGAGTGCCCTGGTCTTCTGGAGCTCTTTGGTCGGCTGTACGTCCCCAATAACTTCCGACGCTACAGACCAAGCTGAAAATGCGAGGTATTTGCATCCCCCTCTTGTCGAATAAGGGCACGATCCAACTTGCCAGTATGTCGCACCTTAACCGTATTAAATGCTCTCCTGAAGGCCCACCCTGGGACTGATTTGTTTCCCGATGAGTGGATGGAACTCTTGTCTGTGTGTCTGAAGATTTGTGCGGAGTTGTACGTAAGGCCTACTAGTATTTGTTAACCATTGTAATTGGTCTTATACGGTATATGTTAACATTAAATAAATAAATAAATAAACACCAAACATAAAAAGTACAAAAATAACAATTTAAAATTATTATTATGGAAAAGAATTGGGACAACGCTGGAAATAGACGGGAAGTTCAAATTTATTTTATATTTGGTGTAACGCCGGCCGCTGCCGCGGCACGCTCGCGACTTGGTCAACGTTACAAACCTTTTTTTTTTTTTTTTGACCCAGGGAAAATGCTTTATGCATACCACCGCCCTGAGGTGGACGGTGGTTATGTGGGACTCCGCCCTGACAAGGACGATCGATCTAGAGGCCGCGGGAATCGCTCGTGCATGCTCCGCGGCCCCGACGGCAAACTGTACAAACCTAGTCTAACCTAAGAATGATACTCTAGTGGTTATATGACAGTCATGGGGGGCTAAGATGCGCAAGACGACAAAATTTTATCGAGCCATTTTATCGATTCTCGTCGACATATTGTATGGCTTTGTCGACGAGAATCGATAAAATGGCTCGATAAAATTTTGTCGTCTTGCGCATCTTAGCCCCCCTGGGTGTATTTTAATATTTTATTAGGCATACATCTTTTATAGGATGGCATGGCATGGCAAAACATTGTTTCCCAAACCATCAAACGTTGACTTTTTATCGTTTGTTTAACGTTGTTTAAAATATTCGTTGACTTTAACGTTGAATATTATGAATTGATATTGTTCTTAGATGTGGCCAAGAAATATGGCGTTTCAGTGCTCGATTTTTAACCAACTATCTACTCTAAAGGCGACATGATAAAGGATGAATATTGAATAATAAATATTTTTTGTATTATTGACTAATTCTCGGTTTTTTTTGATAGTGCAATACCTAATATAATTAAAAACTGCATAAGTAGGTACGTACGTTAGTTAACCTGCCGAAAACTATTGCTTCTATTCCAAAAAACATCCACGAAAATACTTCCAATATATACTTAAAAATCTGAAAATTAAGTAAATTAAGGTATATTATCTATCCCTCGAGGCTTCACCCTCGTTAATACTGAAGATCCCGCGGGAATTCCGGGATAAAAGTACCCTATATATTTTTGTATGATTATGATAGTTAAGTACCTGCCTACCTACTTTTACTTTTTTCTGAATTAACGCGAAATTGCTACCAAATTAGAGGAGCTTCAATTCGAATGTCTAAGACATCCACCGTACTTCCCAGACCTTGCTCCAAAAGATTACCATTTTTTCGAAATTTGGATAACTTCTTGCAAGGGAAAAAATCAACTTTGATGGGGCAGTCAAAAGATTTTATTGATTCCCGTCCAAATGGTTTTTTTAGTAAAGGGATCAATGAACTTGAACTACCTATGAGATGGCAAAAGTGCGTAGATAGCAATGGTACATTTGATTAAATAAATATATCATATTTAGAAAAAACGAATTTACGTTCCTCCCTTACAACCCGCCAATTTCTTAATATGTAAGGACCTTACATAAAATTTTATTACAAAAGAACTCTACTTTTTTAGTAGGGAGCTTTTCTCTACCTAAAGTAAATATTAGTCAATAGGCTAGTTTCCTAAATTTTCTTTTTTAGTCCGTTTTGTAGATTATTAAAAAATATTGGACACGTATTTTTTTTTTTTTTATGTAACCAAAAAATAACGGAGATATATCAAGTCGAAATTTCACATGACGTCACGCCTCGCTACAGTTTGTTCGCACGTTATAGCGAGCTGTGACATCACGAGTCCCCCACCCTAAACTTTAATGCGCTTTATCTATGCATATTTCCATTATTTTAAAAAAGCAAAAAATACGTGTCTTTTATTTTTTTATTATCTAACTGACGGACTAAATAGAATTTCGATTTTTTTACCCAGGAAACTAGCCTATTAAAAAAAGGTGGCCGGAAGTACCAACCGGCCATCGGAGAATCAACTGTAATAAACGAATCCCGGCAAAATATATTCTACATTCGCCCTACGATTTTGCCCATGTTGACGTCAAATCGACGTCGTAATAGATAGGCGTCATATATTTTGTAAACCTTGTCTTTGTAGGATTCATTGTAAGATACCATTGATATTATATTAAAAACCCTAGATACACAGTCTCGAACAAAAGTAACACTCGAAACCGTCCCCAAACACTTGACAATACATAAGTAGTTATAGTTATACTATAAACAATATTTTTGCAAAATCCACCTTACGCAGATAAATTAAAGTTGTTTTGATAAAGCAGTATTCAAAAAGCAATAAAATTTTACGACCTAAGTTAATTGATAGGACAAGGCATGGAGTGGAGACGATTATTATTATATATATATTTTTTTTATTGAATTAGTTTTAAGAGTTTGTTAAATAGCGTTCTAAACACATATTTATACTTTTATCTGAGCGTTTTGGGTAGGACATGTGCATAAATCAACGAAACAAATATTTACAGATAAAATTATTTATTTATTTTTGGTTCAAAACATATTAGTAGAACATTTTATCGAAACTAAATCGGTACCCATTTAGTTTAATTGGGTAGCGAACTATCAGTTTGCAAAACTTTTTTTTTTCAAATGTCAGGGCGTATTTAGTATGGATCACTCTTAAATCTTAAAATATATAATTATTTCTTTAACTGCCATGGTCAACAGCAAATATACTAATTAAAATATAAAAATTTGAAATGAAATATATACCTTAATAAAAAAACTCGTACAGTAGTCTCTCGTAATGTATGCGAGATAAGTTAATTATGTATATTATACTACTATACTTATAATATACAACGTATGAATATTGGTTAAAAACTTTAAAACAAAACAGTTTAAATTTATTATTAAAAAATAAAACACAATAAAAAAAATCGACTCCATTGACAGGAACAGAGTCATTTGAATTATGCGACCGCTATGGCCGCTCTAGTAAATTTTGAGGCAAATTAAATCAAAATCGCACACTACGATGTATATTAAGACTTAAAAACAACAAAAACAAATCAATAAACACTTCTCCTTACCGAAAATACAATATCCCATCCTTTTTATTCGGTCTTGACGAAATTATCCCACCATTTCTCAACGAACATTTTTGACAAGCGTCCAGTGATACGGGCGACGCGACGATAGACTATTTCAAATGAATACACAATTCAAAATTGTGCACTCATTTTATGGGGACGTTTTTGAGACGCTCACTGCTCAGTGTGTATCTTGGGTTTTTTAATATATCAATGTAGGATACCGATCATTAGATAATAAACCGTAGTTCGACTCGCACTTAGTCGATTTTCAAATGACCGTGACCACAACTATTTTCGGACCTGAATCCGCGCCTGATTTCCGTAACCTACCTTCTTTAATCTATACTAATATTATAAAGAGCAAAAGTTTGTAAGTTTGTGAGTTTGTGACGTTGTAGGGGGTAATCTCTGGATCTACTGAACTGATTTTGAAAATTCTTTCACCTATAGGAAGTTACAGTGATCCTGAGTGACATAGGGTAATTTTTATCCCGAAATTTCCGCGGGAACTCTGGAGTTTGAGTTCATGTGTTTGTGAAATTGTAGGGAGTGATCTCTGGATCTACTGAACCGATTTAAAAAAAAATTCACTTATAGGAAGTCAAAGTGATCCTGATGAGTGACGTAAGGTAGTTTTTATCCCGGAATCCCGTGGGAACTTCGGAGATTGGGAGTTTGTGAGGTTGTAGGTAAATCTTTGAATCTACTGAACTGAACCTATTTTAAAAATCTTTCACTTACATATAAGAAGCTACAGTGATCCTGAGTGATATAGTGAGAGTACTTTATATCCCGGAATTCCCGGGGGAACTCTGGAGTTTGTGAGGTTGTTATCTATGGATCTACTTATTATAGATAGGAAGCTAAAGTGATCCTGAGTGACATATAGGATCCCGGAATTACCGTGGGTGAAACCGCGGGGGTCAGCAAGTAGACACATAAAGTCATCGATTACCCACCTATATAGGTGTCATTTTTTATTTGTATTTGTTATATTTAGTTCTTACATACTACGTAGGTACTAGGCACCTACTACATAATAGGTTGATAAACAAAAATACACGTTGTCAGGGGTACCTACATAGAAGGACATAGGGTACTTTTTATCCCGGAATTCCCGCGGGAACTTGCAAATTACCGCGGGTGACACCGTGGGGAATAGCTATTTTTTTATACAATTTAAATATTATTATTCAGTGCGGGTAAATGAAAACGAATAACCTACCGGAAAACTCCATAACTCGGATACTAATTTAAATGTGTCCAGTATATTCTGGAGACAAATCATAATTTGTGTTGGATCCGATGCTATTTCCGGCAAATCATCAATAGAAAACGTGCTTCCATTATCATTTTGATATTGTGACACATTAAAAATATTTTTGTTTAAAATTGTATTTAAAAAAATTAAGCGAACACTCAGATGATACACGAAGCTTATCAACAAAAATATATCAGTGTAAACGCTAAGAAATGCAATCGGAAATATAAATGCTAGCCACGGATTTTGAATGCTTTCGGTGACGTAAATTGCCGATAACGTGACGAAAATAAAGTCTATTGGTACAATGAGGCAAATAGTTAAAATGAAATGATTTTTGTAAAAAGATTTTATGTTTGTAGAACGTAAATAACGATCTATTTTTTGAAGATTTAGATATATTTCAACCATTTTCTGTTCATAAAAGAAATTTTTGTAAATCATACTTAAAAGAAATGAAAGATATTGTTCTAAAGCACCAAAACTAATCGAGATATAAACTAATTTACTCTTGAAATAATAATAATCGTAAAAACTCCTCTCGATAGTCCATAACGATATTAAAGTTATTACAACCCAAATAAACGAGTAAAATTTTTGTTTAATTGATTTGGGTGTTACGAAATTACTCCGCATATCCACATGATTACTGCCTAGAATTAATTGTTGCAAATGAATCGGTGCAAATGATTTCAGAAAATCACTCTCTAATATATCGTCAGAAAGATATTCACTATACTTCATTATTGGTAAGGAATCGTGCACGTTGTTTTCGATAAAGTGTCACGTTTAGTATTCGTAGTTCGAACAGTTCAATTTATATAGATACATAGTAAAAAACCGGCCAAGTGCGTGTCGCACCACGCACACTGAAAAGTTCCGTAGTGAGTAAGATAGAATTGATAGAAATACAAGTCATTATTACAAAGATATTTTTTTTTTTTTACTATTTTTCAGAACTTCTGTAATATAGGTAGGTATAGTGCCAATAAATTTCAAGTAAAATGACTATGACATACGAAGAGACTTACGGTAATTATGAGGGTTCCATCTTTCACGGTTTCAGGTTCACGGAACCCTAAAAACACTTAGTATAAATAAATAAAGAACGTAAGTACCTATAGCTTTTATGGTATGAGTTCCGTAATAATAATAATTATGTAGTTAGGTAGGTATAACACTGCATCACGCACCTAGGCACCGCCGATTAAAATTGTCTGTATAGTTTTTTGTTGGTCTAATTAACTAACAGTTGGAGTAGCGGTTTCAATACATTTGTATTTAGTGATTAGGTACCTATAGCTATATTTTATATTATAATATGAAACTGGGCCCTTATTCACTATCACCATAACACGGCGCGTTAAGATGCCACAAAAATTGTCTTTCCCTCGTAATCAAAGAAGTTTTACTCCAAAAAAAAATACATTTAGGTACATCGTTTTTATGACATACAGAATAATAATTTTTAATATTTTTATATCTAGATGTCTAGAACGTTTGGAATTGCGTTTTTGGGACGCGCGTAATGGGCAAGGAATGTTGTTGGTCATAGTGAATAAGGGCCCTGCTCTGTGTAAGTATACCTATTGGATGTAAATATAAACACGGGTAGTTTCCGGGGAGTGAAAATCCAAATTGTATTTAGTCCGTCAGTTAGGTAATAAAAAAATATCTAATAGAGCCGTATTTTTTGGCTTTATCAAATTATTAAAAAAATACTAAGACAAAACTCAATAAAGTTTAGGAGTGGGGGCTCTTGACGTCATAACGTGTTATAAACAGTGATAAGTAGCACGGCGTGACGTCACGCGACCTCCATTATTTTTTCATTACGTAAAAAAATAAAAAAATTCATGTCCAATATTTTTTCTTAATCTACCTACAAGACGGACTAAAAACTAAATTTGGTTGTCAAGCCCATTCACGCTTAGATAAAATATCTACATGTAATTCATATTTTCATTTCAGACCCTGACCTGATGACAATTGGAGTACCCGAAAAAAGAATTTTCCAAATCAGTTCAGCCGTCTTCGAGTGATCAAAGAACACAGGTCCTAGGTAAAACTTACTAACAAAACTGATTATTTTTTTTCTCCGGGACCAATTTTGAAAAAAAAAATATTTTTTTTATAAAATTATGCAAGGAACTCTGTTAAGGTTCCTTCCATTCCTGCGGAGCTAGGATGCGCAACACGATATGTTTATCGAACGAAAGATAAAATTGTCGACACGACAAATATTTGTGGGCGTCCAAGCAAAAAAGTGCAGTAGTGGGGTATTGAGTTAAGACTAGATTCGGTTAAACATTTTTACCACTGGTAGACAAAACGATATATTATGTCGACGAGAATCGATAAAATGGCTCGATAAAATTTTATCATGTTGCGCATCCTAGCTCCACTGGGCAGTTTTTGGTGCAAACCTTGTCAATCCCTTTTGAAATACCTGCCAAAACGAACAAATGCTCACCAAATTTGTTTCATGAATGTGTTTAAATGTCTACTAGGCGATTCTGCTCGTTACTGTGTTGGAGACGACACGTGTTCGGGTAAATATTGCGACTTTCTTTTGTCTTATTGTTCAAAAACACTGAAATTCTGTTTATTATTGTTATCTATTATTAGTAGTTTGTGTTGTGGGTGTTTGTTTGGTTATAATTATATGTTGTGATGGATATGGATGCGGATGATCCCCCTGACAGGGGTGGTATCGTAAGTGATTTATCTTTACCTGATACACAAAGATCGCTTGTAGGCAAATCTGCCCAGAAACGTGCAGCTTCTTCCGTCTCAGATGATGTTAGTGCAAAAAAAACGTCTTCCCCATCTGCTTCAGTGCAACATACATACACAAGCCCTGGCTACGAAAATGATTCCGATTTAAAATATACTTCCTCGGATAACTCCCCTTACATTATTCATGTGACTCGCACTGAGAATGATAACCTCAACGTGACTAACTCAATCAGGGCCTTGAGACTCGCTCAATTAATATATAAAAATAATATCCCTGGTATAGTGGAAATTAAATCCATTGGTAGAAACAGAATTGCAGTGAGTTTTAAAACAGCCAATGATGCAAATTCATTTTTAGTCAACCCATTCTTAAAATCTCATAACTTAGAAGCACGTATACCCCGCTTTCAAATTACCCGAATGGGAGTAGTTCGTCATATTCCTACTGACTGGACACTAGAAGAACTCGTTGCATCCTTACAGTGTCATTCTAACAATGGTGTTGTTATAAAAGCTAGGCGGTTAAACAAAAAAGTTGTACTTGATGGTAGGACTCAATGGGAGCCCTCCACTACAGTTGTCCTTACATTTTTAGGCCAGTCATTACCTGAAAAGGTTTTTAGTTTCAACATGTCCTTACCTGTCGATTCGTACCAACTCCCAATTATACAATGCTACAATTGTTGCCGCTTTGGTCATGTTCTCTCCCAATGCCGCTCAACCCCTCGATGTTTCCGATGTTCCCAAAAGCATGCAGGAGAAGGTTGCCAAGCCTCAGTTCCAGACATATCATGTGTCCTGTGCTCAGGCAGTCACATAGCTACAGACAAATCGTGCCCTGAGTATTCTCGACAAAAGAGTATTAAAATAGTTATGTCAGAGGAAAATTTAAGCTATGTGGAAGCATCCAGAAGATTCCGACCAGTGAGAACCTCATATTCTGATATAACTAGATCGCAACAACTGCTCTCACAGACAGGTTCAGCACCTGATACAGAAACCCTCCCCTCCAGTCATAGAAATTATTCAGCAGTTACGCCAACTGTCTCATATAAAAAAACAGTCTACTCCCAGAGGAAGCCACGACCAGAACTAGGGAAAGGGTATGACACCTATGCTCATAACGCTATTTCAGCCCCTCTCCCATCCCAACTCCCCAATGGTTGTGCCCTTAATAACAACTCTGCTAATAATGTTCCAAATCCAACCCCTAATGACAATCTTGTAGAACTACTTTCAGGAGCACTTATCAACATTTTTTTCTAAATTTGGTGAAACTATACCGTACAATGTCCTAGCTATGTTACAACAACTTATTACCTCTCTCCTTAGTTCTTACCTTCACTCCTCTTAACTTTATACAATGGAATTCTAGAAATATAAGCCAAAAAAAGCACGAATTAACTTTCCTTATCAATAAATACAAGCCCTATGTATTCTCAGTCTCGGAGACATGGCTTAAACCCTCGGTTCGTTTTAGAATCCAGGGATACTCATGCCTCCGAGATGATAGAGTCGATGGTTGGACAGGCTGCTGCCTCCTGGTAAATAATTCCCTCACCTACTCCCAAATCCAAATTCCTTCCCACAATCCTGGATTTCACATTGTGGCAATAAGATTGCTCAATATAACGTTTGTCTCCATATATATCCCTCATCCCAATCCAAATTTACTCTCTGAGCTTAGCTCTCTCCTCTCAGCATTTCCTCCCCCCCTTATTATTCAAGGCGACTTTAACTGTCGACACACGCTATGGGGATCTCACTGCTGCGATTCAGTCTCATCATACCTTCTAGATCTTCTCGACACTAATAATCTCTGTGTACTGAATGACGGTTCAGCTACGCGCAGATCACCCCCCTCTCAAAATATTAGCATACCAGACCTTACACTCTCTTCCCCTTCCCTAGTGTCTTCCCTTTCTTGAAAAAGAAATCAATCGGAGTTCTTAAGAACAAAGGGCAGGTGTCGTAGTCACAAAAAGTTTATAATTGGATGTAAAACAGTGTTATTGGCAATGTGAGTTGAGAGAAAACAAATGGCGCCTGATATTTCAAATGTTTTGAGGTTATAAAAACATCTCGATCGTTCTGTGGCTTGGTTGCAACTCAAACGAGTGAAATTTTAACCGAAAAACTGCGCCCAAACCCACGGAACGCACACCAGAATACGTCCGTCAGTTAGCAAATAAAAAAATTATAGACACGTGTTTTTTTGCTTTTTCAAATTAATGAAAATATACATATAGATGAAGCGCATTATTTAGAGTAGGGGACTCGTGACGTTAATGTTGGGTGTGTTAAGCCCCATACAAACTTCACCGGGTTGTGGACGTCATGCGAAATTTCAACTCAACATATCGCCGTTATTTTTTGATTCCTTAAAATAAGAAAACATAATAAGTGTCCAATATTTTTTATTACGGATTTTAAAAAAAAATTGCCGTAGCCCATTCACAAACTCACAATTCACAAACTTTAGCTCTTTATATAATTTTGAACCTATATAGATTATTATAGGTAATTATACTGTGGTCTGCGACAAAATCAGTAACTCTATCATTTACTCGATATTAGGTACAGGCTATATGAAATATTTTTCAGTCCATTTGGAACCGACTACCAAAGTGTGATTTAAGTGTTACTTAGCTGATAATAATATTTCAATGTGAAAGGAGTTGTACTATAACCATAGCGTTACTGCTTACGAAAAAAACCATATATAAAACTTGTTTAGTGTCCAATACAAACATCCCGTAGATAGATACAGCTTGGCTGGTGCTCTCGACCACACTTATGATCTTCTTCGCCATATCATAAATTTCACCTATGAACAATTAAATTATTTATTATTTTTATTATTTATTTATATATATTTATTTATTTAATTAAATTAATTTAATGATTAACTAGTTGCAGCTGTCTTAGTAATTTTTTGTTGCTGGGTTTTAAATCCGCCAATATATTTACGTGTGTACCTAGGTGTTTTGAAGAATAAATAAAGATAATTTGACAATGGAAAAATGTCTATCAGCGGTAGGCAATAGGTACGTAGAGTTGGTAGATCAAGACGCAATAAGCACTGCAGACAGCAATCCAAAACTAGGTACATGTAGACACAAGCGCAAGCACACAGCGGATGGCGAGCCGAACACTATAGTACGGGAGATACCGATGCTAATTCGGGAGTCACTCGAGCGTCGTTGGGACCTATTGGGTTTTGAAGATTAGGAGATATAAACAAAATAAGGTTATATAATATTTTTTCATTCACCGGTGGGTTTAGCTTCTACAGGCTTTCAAAAATGTAAAAAAAAATAGTAAAATGGAAATACTCGAGCGCGTCAGATATTGTAGTTTAGATACTCCAAGGTGTCTCTGATATCGAAAATATATTCATCTGCCGATTTGCGTGGTGGGGGTGGCCATCCGGAAGGGGAGAAAATTAAAAAAAAAAAATTTACTCGAGCGCGTCAGATATTCAAAGGGGATGTTAAGTGAGCCTTAAAAATGCACCCCTTCGAAAATCTGCCGATTTGGAGGTGACGCAAGGTAGTAGCGAATTTTTGAAAATGCAAAAAAAATCTCAATTTTGAAATAATCGAGCGTGTCAGATTATTTTACAGAAGGTTCAGCTTGCAGTCCAAGTTATGTTGGCTTAAAATCTGACAATAATTTTGAGGGATATTATTAATCTGACTGCTAGAAACAAAAATTATGATTTATTTTTAATTTTTTTTTTTTTTTATGTCATAGCGGGCAAACGGGCAAGTGGTACACCTGATGGTAAGTGATTACCGCCGCCCATAGACATCTGCAACACCAGAAAGTATGCAGGTGCGTTGCCGACTTGGAATGGGGATGGGAACTGGCTTTCAAGCGGGGCTGCCGGAACACACCGTTAGGTGCTTGGCGACAGATTTGCAACTTGAAGGTGGTAGCTAGCCAGCCAGGCACTGGAGAGCGCCCTACCACCATGCTATGGTTTCCTCACGCTGTTTTCCTTCCTTTTTTTTTTATTTCTGACGTAAGTTTAATAACTTTATGAGCTATTTCTTGTTCACAAAAAACACCCTTTATATTTCTATGAAATATGTAAAAGCTCACAAAATATTATTCACAAAACTAACTTTAAAGCACAAACAAGCCAGAGCGTTTTACATATAATAACATGAACGCGTTGTTTTGTGATGAGCTTTATTATATAATATATATATAATTACATTAAAGTGAAAGGTTATAGGTGAACCGATAGTTTGATGTAATACTTACCTTAACTTATTTTAATATGTATTTTAACCGACCAATAAAAGTTATAATTCGACACGTTTAGCGCCGTGATATACTGTGATGACGTTATGTCGACGGAAAGTAGTGTGAGGACGGTGCGAGAGAGTGAGAGATAGAGAAAAAGTAAAAGGGAAAGAAAGACAGAGATATGAATAGGTACATGTTTCACTGCAGCTGCTCGTTCGATTCGAAGACGATTTTTGTTTCTTTGGCTTATGAAAATCGGCAGATTATATTTTTCCCGCTATCCTTGAGTTATTTACTTTAAAATAAAAAATAAATCAACTGCGCTCGAGAATGTCGAAGTTGCGTTTTTTTTTTTGCAAGTTTGTGATCCTCTAACTCCCTTACGTCACGTTCAAATGGTCAGATCATTCATATACATACTTCTCATTATGTAATTAACCCACCATATCTTAATCTGACGCGCTCGAGTATTTCAAGTTATCGATTTTTTTTTACTAATCTGATCGGTTATTCTAGACGCACCCACCAGTGTAGAGGGCCTATATTTGGTGGAGGTACTCAACATGGTGCAAGGTACCCCCCTTATGTTCATCTGACGCGCTTTAGCTAATCCACAAATCCCCTCTTGGCGGTCCGTACTACTAGAACTTGACTATATCCAGGCAAAGTCCACATGCACAATGATTCGTCGATAGGTCAAGTCAAGCCCAATGTCCGCGTTAATTGTCTGTTTTAATTAATCACCTCTAGCCCGCCACGTCCGTTAGTCAATGTCAAAAGTGAGGGTTGGAAAGATCTATACATATAAATAAAATTGAAGTGTCTGTTTGTAATTCCTAATTAACAGCTTTTCACTAAATGCATATGAAAGTAAATACGTTACTGACTTTAAAAAAAAAACAATTATTTAAATTTTTCAATGTCTGTCTGTCCGTCTCTTTGGTCCGGCTAATCTCTGAAACAGCTGCACCGATTTTAACCGGACTTTCACTGGCAGATAGCTGATTTTATGAGGAGTAACTTAGGCTACTTTTATCTTAGAAAAAATTCACAGTTCCTGCGGGAATTCTGAAACTCACGCGGGTGAAACCGCGGGGCACAGCTATCCTACTAATATTATAAACGCGAAAGTTTCTAAGAATGTAAGGATGGATGGATGGATGGATGGATATTTGTTACTCTTTCACGCAAAAACTACTGGATGGATTTAAATTAAACTTTACAATAATATAGCTTATACATCAGATTAACACATAGGGTGCTTTTTATCCCGGAGTTCCCGCAGGAACTCCGAAATTACCGCAGGTGAAACCGCGGGGCACAACTAGTTATACCATACATTTATATAGATCTACTTATAGTACGGGAGCTCTTGATGCTAAATGGGGATTTACTCGAGCGTCGTTGGGACCTATTGGGTTTTGAAGATTAGGCGGTAGAAACAAAATAAGGTTATATTATGATGTTTTTCATTCAGTGGTGGGCTTAGCTTCTACAGGTTTTCAAAAATTAAAAAAAAAAACAGTCACATGGAAATACTCGAGCTCGTCAGATATTATAGTGTACCTATATGCTCCACGGTGTCTCTGATAATGGAGGTATCTGCCGGTTTACATAGTGGGGGTCACCGTACGGAAGGGCCAAGGTCAAGGACGAAAAAACAAAATTATTCGAGTGCGTCAGATTTTCAGAGGGGATATTATGTGAACCCAAAAGAAGCTACCATTCAAAAATTTGACGAATCAGGCTTAATGCAAGCTCCGGCTTTTTGAAAATGCAAAAAAAATCGACATTGTGATATACTCGAGCGCGTCAGTTTTTATACAGATGGTTCAGCTTATGCTGACGATTATTTAGAGGAAATAGTCTTAACCTGATGGTTTAAAAAAGTAGTACTGATTTTTTTTTTAGATTCACTATCGTAATTTGACGCAGCTAGAGATGGAAGACAATATTAATTATTTACTATACTTTACTTACCTTCGTGATGATTTGAAAGTGCATAGATACATATTAATTTTATATTTTTTGCTTGTTTTGCAAACCAGCCAAAAAAAATTGTCGTAATCATCAATAGGATCCAATGAAAAATCATCCATATGCCTAAGATGACTGCTTGGTTAATCGGCACGATCTAAAATTAAACAAAATATGAAAAGAGCTTGAATTCACTATGCAGCCGGGTATAACTGCTGGCCACCATTTTTAATACTTAATCCTTTCAGGTGACTATAGACATTTTATTACATTTCCACGACGCACGACGCACGTTTCCTCCAGGACTAACGTTATTTGATGTCCTTAAATCAATTTTATGTTAAAATACAATATCATCAAAAATAAAATCAGTTATTAAAGGGTATGTTAAAAATTAAACTATTTGACTGACATCAAATACCTACTTAGATAATATGACATTTCACACGAATATTAATAAATACAAAATATTCCCACTTTTCATCATACTAGCTGTTCCCCGCGGTTTCACCTGCGCTAATTTCGGAGTTCGCTCGGGAATTGCGTCCGCGTCGAGAGATGTCACAGACGAAGGAGTGCTTAATTAACTATAGATACAGATTGATAAGGGTTGCACTATTTACATTTCCCGAAATATTAATTAATTCTGCCAAAAAAATACCGAAAATTGATAATTTAAACAATTCCGCTTAGAGGAATTAATAATAGTTATCAAAAATAGTTTAATTTGTATTCTGTGCCTCTACAGTCTACACCGACAAAAAGTTTGGGCGCCATCTGTCATGTAGGTAGTCTGTTCACAGTGCAGTGCTCAATTTTTAATAAACTTAAAAAGAGAATCTCCGTTCTTGTGTATTTTTCTTGTGTATGTTCGGCTGTATTTTTCACCGATTAGGGTGAGGCGTTTTGGGGGAAATCGAGCCAATCCTCACCCAATCCCACTAAAATCCCCTCTCGTAATTAATAGATGCCCCCTTCCTTACTCGAATACGGCTGGACCGATTTGGAAAATTATTTTATTTATTGGGTAGGGTAGGTATGATTCTATAGATTGTTAACATAGCAAAGGTGGTTAAAGTCGATCCCAAAATGCATTTAAAAACAGTTTAATCCTTACATTAGGTACTTATTTGCTGACATCACTGAGCAAATAATCACAACCTACGTTTTAAGAGTCGCCACTTTTATACTAATCGCGTTGACATAGGGACCTATTTTGAAGGCGACACAAGAAATTTGGATGAATAATAAACATTTTTTGTTTCATTGACCAATCCCGGTTCTTTTTTGACAGATCAGGATACTTACAAAATAAAAAAAAAATTGGAATGGAAGTGGAGTGGCATAAATACATACATTAGTTAACCTTCCGAAAATTATCCCTTGGAGTATAAGAAATACCCATGTAATTAATTCAAATACATATTTTAAAATCTGAAAAGAAATATATGCCTATTAAATTGGTAGATATAATATGTATTTAGGATAAATTCTTATCATCTAGCGTTAGGTATGGCATGGCCGCATCGGATGGAACTTTGGTAACTTTTGAGGCAAGCACATCAATATACGCATCGTGGTCACGCAAAAACTGAGTTTGGATTGTCTGACCAAGTGGCATGACGATTCGTTACTTAGTTTTCTATGCGTTAACGATTGTAGAATGTCAATTTGAGAAGGGGGGCAGGCGTGTTAATAACTAATTCGTATGATGCTTGCCACTACAATCATATAACGAAGTATTTGATGGCCGCCACTGATAAAAGTTTGCGAAAATGAAGTCCTGCAACGAATCGGTTAAGTTTATACGAGTAGCTATAAAAAGTAATAACATAAATAAAAAGGGTTTGTTTTATCTAATGACTACTTTATTATTTATTGTGTGTCTATAGGTACGCCTTTGTTTCGTGGAAGTGAAAGTGCCTTTTCTGAAATTATCCGCCGCACTCAGAGTCGACTTTAATGATTACTTAGTTAAGTATAGATTTTTAAAACAAAACTGCCGCAATCAGAGACGCTCAGTAAATTAATGTTAATTGGCATTTAATGACATGCAACTTATTTAGTTAAATGCCAATAATTATTAATTTATTAAACTTGTCTGATTGCGGCAGTTTTATTTTAAAAATCTATACTTAACTAAGTAATCATTAAAGTCGACTCTGAGTGCGGCAGTATAAGGTTTAAACTAAACCCCGACAACTCGTCTAAACCGGATTTCCAATATTAATAGATATGTCGTGGACAGACCATAGAATTGTTAGTATAGTCAAATGCGATTTCTATTCAGCGATCGGCTACTATATCATGAAGTATTCAATAGATAGGACATAATATACCATATTATTATGCAGCTAGGTATAATAAGTTACTTTATGAAAAATATCAATTCTATAATGGCAACGACAGATAGGTGACAGGTTTTAGGTAGGTATTTAGCTCAGAAGAATAACTAAAGCATATTCTTCTGAGGTATTTAGGTAGGTGAGATCTTTCATTAGGTCCTTAGGTAAGTACATATCAAATTGGCGTTTTGTCGTACTGACCACTTTGATCTCAAATATCTCCTCTTTGGTTAGGAATTCCAATTTCAAATTGATGCAGCTATTTACTCATGCTTTTTTGTTTTACTCTAATCCATTTATTCTTTCCCCTTTTGGTTTTTTCTTTGCGTCAATCAATTTATAAAATAGAAAATTTTAAATATCGCGTTATTTAAGAATACGAGTTCCATCGTGGCACCAGAGCTGCAGAAACGACTCGAAGGATTAAATAATGTTAATGGCGGCGGTTTCGCAAAAGAAAAAACAGTGCGTTTTTGGTTCCAACGTTTTCGTTCTGGAAATTTCGACCTGCAGAACAAGCCCCGCGGACGGCCGGAGACCAAGGTTGATAATAAAGAATTAAAGGCTATTGTGGAACCACGTTCGAGCTAGCTGCAGGCTGCGGTATTAGTGATAAAACTGTTTTAATCCACTTGAAGCAAATTGGGAAGGTGAAAAAGCTTAAAAGGTGGGTACCTCATGAATTTAGTGCAGCAAACCGACAAACGCCCGTCGACTGCTGGGTTACATTACTCAACCGGCACAATAATGAAGGGATTTTAAATCGAATAATTAACTACCTATGGTGAAAAGTGGATCCTGTACGATATAATCGGAAACGGTCATCGCAACAGCTGAACCCTGGCGAACCAGCCAAATCCTGCCACAAGCGAAAATTGAGTCAAAAACAATTACTTGTGAGATTTTGGTGGACTAGTGCCGGTGTCGATCATAACAGCTTTCTTAAATCTGGTCTGACGATTACGGCGGATGTCTATTGTCAGCCACTACCATGACGGAAAAGCTAGCTGCTAAGCAACCGAGGCTGGTCAATCGCTCTAGGCCACTGCTGCTTCGGGACAGGAGAACAATGTTAGACCACACACTGCACAACAGATGGCTACCAAATTAGAGGAGCTTCAATTGGAGTGCCTAAGACATCCATCGTAAGAAGCACCTTGCTCCAACAGATTTAATTGTTTTTTTTTTAAATTTGGATAACTTCTCGCAAGGGAAAAAATTCAACTCCGATGGGGCAGTCCAAAGCTTTTTTCAGATTCAGAAAAGTCAAAGATTTTTTTGATTCCCGTCCAAATGGTTTTTTTAGTAAAGGGATCAATGAACAACCTTGAGATGGCAAAAGTGCATATAGATAGATGGTACCTACATACTTTGATTAAGTAAATATATTATATTTAAAAAATAAAAATCTAAAAATAACAACATACCGATTTAATCCAAAAGACAAAAACACACGTAATATTATTATTGGTTTGTGCTACCACTGATCGGTTTGAATTCGGTGACAAGCCCGCTGGTGTCTGCCCACTTGGGTTGTTCTGCTCACGAAGAGCTGGTGGCGGGAGTCGACTTAGCCCATCTACCCCCTCCATATTTGGCTTGTCACCGACTTCATACCGATCAGTGGTAGCACAAACCAATAATAATATTACGTGTGGTGTTCCTATAATTTTTGAAGAGTTCCCTCGATTTCTCTAAGATTCCATCATCAGATCTGGACTTGGTGGCGATGGGACCTAATTGGGAGTATACCCTTTCAAACGAAAAAAGAATTATTCAAATCGGTCTAACCGTATCCGAGTAATCGGTGAACATACATAAAAAAAAAACATACATACAATTGAACATAGAACCTCCTCCTTTTTGGAAGTCGGTTAAAAATTCACTTTATGTTCCTCCCTTACAAAACGCCAATCTCATATGTAAGGACCTAATAGGTAGATATTTATTTATTTCTTATGTAAGTTTCAATTAAATTAAAATATTATTATATTATTCAATTCAGGTAAATAAACACAAAGGACCTACCGGAAAACTATAAAAGTCGGACACTAATTTAAATGTATCCAGTATAATACGAAGACATATCACAAATTGTTTCGGATCCGATGCTATTTCCGGCAAATCATCAATAGGAAACGTGCTTCCATTATCATTTTGATATTGTGACACATTAAAAATATTCTGTTTTAAAATTGTATTTAAAAAATTTAAGCGACAACTTAGATGGTACACGAAGCTTATTAACAAAAATATATCAGTGTAAACGCTAAGAAATCCGAATATAAATAGAAATGCTAGCCACGGATATTGGACGGTTTCGATGACGTAAATGGCCGCTAACGTGATGAAAATAAAGTCTATTGGTACAATGAGGCAAACAGTTATAATGAAATGATTTTTGTAAAAAGATTTTATGTGTGTAGAACGTAAATAGCGATCTAATTTTTGAAGATTTAGATATATTTCCACCATTTTCTGTTCATTAAAAAAATTTATGTAAATCATACTCAAAATGAATGAAAGGTATTGTTCTAAAGCACCAAAAGTCATTGTAATATAAACTAATTTACTCTTGAAATAATAATAATCGTAAAAACTCTTCTCGAAAGTCCATAACGATAATAAAGTTATTACAACCCAAATTAACGAGTAAAATTTTTGTTTAATTGATTTGGGTGTTACGAAATTGCTCCGTATGTCCACATGATTACTGCCTAGAATTAATTGTTGCAAGTGAATCGGTGCAAACGATTTCAGAAAATCACTCTCTAATATATCGTCAGAAAGATATTCACTATACTTCATTATTGGTAAAGAATCGTGTACGTTGTTTTCGACAGAGTTTCACATTTAGCATCAAAATTGGAACAGTTCGACTTAATATAAGTAGTAAAAAACCGGCCAAGTGCGTGTCGCACCACGCACACTGAAAAGTTCCGTAGTTGGTCCAAGTAAAATGAGTATGACATACGAAGAGACTCACGGTAATTATGAGGGTTCGATGTTTTCAATTTGACTCTACACTCTACAGAACCCTAAAAACACTTAATATAAATAAATAAAATACGTAAATACCTATAGCTTTTATCTTATTATAATGGAACAGTCGAAAATAATAATCTGTAGGTAGGTATAGTTTTTTGGGCCTAATTAACTAACAGTTGTAGTAGCAGTTTCAATACCTTTGTATTATGTGATTATCTAGGCACCTATATTTGTTTACGATAATCACTACTGCTAAAGTGTTGTTTTTAATATGAAACTGCTCTTTGTATTATATGAGGATGTAAATATAAATGAGGGACATATTGTAGCCCTCGATATTAAAGGGATTGCAGACGGCCGTTTCGACTGCGTATGTCTACGCAGTCGAAACGTTGCTATGGCAAAAAGACGTTGTTATTTTTTTTTTTGTTAATAGCCCTTTTCAGGGTATAGTTGCGTCTATTTTTGAATCTCAGACCAAATAAAAACTAAAGACGGAACGTCTCGAACAACGAAGTGAAGCCGATTGCGTATGCATGTGGTACTTAGGAAAGCGCCACAACGATTCCCAGTGGGCCAATTATGCTTACAAATTGTGATGTTGTTTTGATGTCAATTTCACTTTACAGACTATTTCGTATTATGTTCTCCGAAAAATGCGATATCAAAATGACATCAACTAGGCATCAACTTCTGCGTATTATGATCAACGTTTTTAAATAATATCAACTTGATATCGACTTAAATGGGTATTATGTTTCGCTTTTTGACATAAAACAGTATCGCTTAAACGTCAAGTATGAGATACAGACGTGATACAGACATATCAAGTTGAGGAGGTGGTTTTTCTGTATCACATTCGCATTTTTCTTTGATAAAAATAGTAAAATGGCTCGTTTCGGGTTGATCATGGACTATTTAGAGCGTGCTCACGCCGAGGACATGTTTAGGTTGAGAAAGAAACGCAAAATAAGAGAAATATGTGATGTGTTTAAACTTCCAAACAAGGCGTTTGAAGATAGGTCAGGGTTTCAGCCCTTTTTAAAATAGAAGAGATACAATTAGCGCTGAGACTAAGGTACGTATATATTGTTTGCACTAAAATAATGTAAGCTACGTAAATACCTATACTTCAAAACAATTATTTATTTAAAGAACGTTATTGCACTTAACTGTACAAAAAGCGGACTTAATGCCTAAGGCATTCTCTATCAGTCAACCTTTTGGCTAGGTGATATTAATACATGTAGACACCAACCTGAAATCAATGCGTTTTTAACACTAAATTAATTTTCAGACTGCAATTACAGTTCCACTTGTTGCAGGTGCTCACTGCGTTGGCGTTTTACTCAACAGTTCCTATCAGAGGATAGTAGGTGAAGGTGTACCTACATACAGCCGTCTTTCCCTACAGTGTCCAATATTATTGGCGAAGTGACAAATGCCCACAACACTCCCGAAATATAACAAAAACATATAAAATTCCCTCTTGCCCTTAAGGAAACGGATAAAGTGAATAGAGAGTAAGTTGTGCCTGCTGGCGTAACATTAAATATGTTTGGATTCCGTAGTTAACAAGGATTAAAGTTTCGTTATGTCCGTCTGTATGTATAATTATTTATTAGTGTCTCGTAAACACTGGGTTCTTGATTAGTAAATAAATACCAAAATAAAAATAAATTTAATTCTTTATTTTTCATTGGGCCCCTGGCGGGCACTTAGCCACTTACACACGTCTTAAATTTCTTATACAATTTTTATTTACTTTTCACATAAGTTTCACTTAATTTTACTTTACTAATTTTTTAACCTACTATCATATCAGAGTTTACCATTGGCGAAGAAGAAATGCCAAAAGAAACTTCTCCATATAGGCCTATTTCCAGATCATCAATTATTATAATATAAGATTGCATATTACATTACAATAATAAGTAAATAAATGTCAGCATGTCAATACAATAATTTCAGATGTCGAGTAGCAATTAAACTAATAACATAAAAAGTATTTACAGTAAGTTAATTAATAAAAAATATTTTACAGCATGTGAATTATTTTTTTAGGCGACTCTGGCTATCCTCACAGGTTGGAAGGAAAGTGTGTACCCAAAGATGCACGTCAGTCCGCAATTGTGTGGAAAGGTGCATAGGTGTCCTAAAAGCTCGGGTACAGAAGAAACACTTATATCTGCAATCAGAAAAAGAAGGCATTTTAATAAACACGTAGTGAAATGTGAAAAATCAATAATATATAAAATGTGGAAAAGAAATCGTCGTTGTTATTTTAAATAAATTATCATATTATGTGAATAAATTGGAGTTTTAGGTATGCAAAGTTGAGTTTTTTTGTATGAAAATTTGCAATATAATGGCAGTAACTTTTCAATGCATGAAAAAAGAGTTTGCTAGACAACAAAGTCATTTTAGGTAGGTACCTATAAGAAGTTTTCCTTTTTAATATACAGAATCTTAAAAAAGATTTACCTTGTACTACTCCGGCTTATTAATACCATCTCCAATGCTATTCAATATGCTCGCCACTTCATTCCACAGCCTTTTATTCCTTTTTCGTCCTTCATTTGAGCCACAAAGTCCCAAAGCGAGGTCTTCATGGCTTTCCAAGTAATCCAGAAGCTTCTCAAGCTGTAAGACACTGACTCTTGATGTCTGTGATACATCCAATTGCAGTGATTCTACAAAATATGTTAATTTTTATTATAACAATTATGCTATTTATTTAAATTGATAATATTAAGACTCTACTAAGAATTGAAATAGTATAAGAGAAACATATTTTCTATTTAATATTAACTTGAAATATCAATAAGAAATAAATTTGTCTGAGATAATTACGACCGACTGTTAAGAACGCAATAATGAAATGAAACGAAAGGAAACATTTTTGTGGGAACAATCCCGGTTTTGTTTCCAAGTGGCAAACACTTGAAACTTAAAATTTACACTTGTCCAATAAGTTACTGGATCCTATGAGGAAAGGAAATAAAAAGTTACTTACTTTTTTTGATTACAAAGCAGGCAGCACCATTTAGATTCTTACACAAATAAATATTCCTTGGAATGTTGTACGGACACATAACTCTGGCATTTATAACATTTAATTTATTGAGGTGCAGTTTTGAAGTAGTTGGTTTTGTAATTTCATCAATTGGTCTATTACCAAAATAAGAATGTGAATATATTTTATAGGTAATTCTATAAATTTACCTCATTAAAATGAAATTTTTAAACTTAAAAACAATTAACCAACCTAAAAACACAACAACAACAATGACAGGTTTTTTTTTCAATAAAGCCATGACCGTGTTGCCCGATTATATCTCAGTTACTTAGAATCTCGAGAGTTATTAACTTAAGCCGGCTCTAAATTTACCAGTAACGGTATTATTTATTTATGTAATAATTTATTTAACAAATTAATAATAAAATATGCTCAATCAGTGGTCATAACAAATGAAAAAACATTGCTCGATTACGCTTAAATCGATCGACTAAACTGAATGGCAATACCAACAATGCGACACAGAATATGATCTTGACATAATCTTGATGTGACATAGGAAACTATCATAATACCATTTTTAAACAATGTCAACTTGGGATCAACATCATATTGACATTACATTAAGATTGCATCTCGTTAGCATAATTGACCCACAGGTATGGTGTCTTTTTCTTGTGTGCGTGTTTCTGTGTACGTGCACGGCGTGGTGTCTTTTTTTGACTTCACTTGTTTGTTGAAACAAAACCGTGAAATGATTGTTTGTTTTCAGATTTCTCTACGTCTTGACTTGATGTTATGGAGCATCGACTCTGACTCCGATAATTCGGAACATTCGATTTATATAGGTACGTATTACACCGCCGGTTCCGATTTCGGCTCTGACACTTGTAAGCCAGAGGTTGGCGGGGAAACACTTAGCGTGTGAAACAAAGCTTTGGTACGAGCGAGCGTGAAACCGCGTGGAAAAACTATACCTACACTGAGAGAAATCAATCAGAACGAAGAGGTTTGGGTCGCCCTCCGTTGCCCGGACCCCGCACGGCTTCAATAATGTGCAAACTACGAGAGAGTAGGTATACCCACTGACCAAATATGGTACGCAAACGAACACTGGTAGCAGAAATACTGTTGACCAATCTTCGGTGGGAAACGTTTCGGTCGCGAACTTTACCGAACTATACTATACTAGTACCTATACCTACAAGTATAGGTGCTCTCGAAACAAGTAAAATTAAATTGGTCTAAGCATATTAAAAATTTACAGTATGGCTAATGGCTCTGGCCGTAACCTATTCTGTGAGCTATAGTTGCGGAAGTCACTTGGTGAGTTGAACTACTAGCAGTCCGCCGCGGTTTCACCCACGGTAATTTCAGGGTTCGGGCGGGAATTCCAGGATAAACTATACGTAATAAGTATGTATAAACCTCCATCTTGAATCAATAAGTATATTGATAAAAACCGCATTATCATCCGTTCCGTAGTTTTGGTTTTATCGCGAACAGACAGACAAACAGACGTGGTCTTTATTTTATAATATGTAGTATTAATTTATTATTCTGATGAATTATGCCAAAAAAATTTTTCCTACCCCTACCTTACACGTGAAATATTAGAAAACCGAATTTCACGTGAACTTCACTCGATATAGGTAGTTACTAAAATCAAAGTAACGACAAAGCTAAAACTAGTAACAGACGATCCAATTTGGTTGGATCCAACCGCCCGATCACGACCAAATCGGAACGTGTATAGGGTAGTCGGTCCAACATTATTATTATTAATACCGGTTGGACGTGGTCGGCTCGCCGACGCACCCGACAGGCCAACCGTCCAACCAAATTGGTACGTGTGGAGGCAAACGATCCAACCGATGTGTCTCAGTCGCATTCGAAACGCCGCCGAGCGCTGATGAAAAGTAGGTAAAAAGTAAATGATAAGTACTACGTACAACTTACAACTACGTAATACTTATTATTTCGATGTTAAAAACAAACTTAATATACACACCGGCAGAATTAGCGGAACATAAAAAGGCAGAGTATAGAAATAATTACGTATATATATTAAAACAAATAATAATTAGACTTGAAGTAATAAATTAATATACATCTTTTAACACTTTAAAAGTTTGTAATTAAATTATTAAATTTAATTTAAAATAATAGTAAAAAAACTTTTTCTCTAATTTGTGGGCACACAAATAATGTTGCAAATTAAAGATTACTGTGATTTTAACACTAAATAAATGAACGATAAATAACGTGTGTTTCCCCTATGTCATTCAACTTTTATTTGCAACATTGTCTGTGTTCTCACAAACTAGAGATTTTTTTTTTTATTTTGATTACTTTTAATAAAATTTAACTAAAAACTTCTTAAAGTCGATGTTATAAGATGCATATTAGTTTATTACTTCATGCCTGATAATAATTTGTTTTAATATATGTATATACGTAATTATTTCTATACTCTGCCTTTTTATGTTCCGCTAATTCTGCCGGTGTATATATATAAATCACGTGTCACGCTGTTTGTCCGCGATGGACTCCCAAACTACTGAACTAATTTGATAAAATTTTGTAACCTTTTATAATATGGTCAAACTTAAAAGGTAGGATAGTTTTAATGCGGGGAACAGTTAATCACTGTGAACTACTGTCACGGGTACAAAGAAGGACTTAGAGTAACTACTATTTCCCGGAATTCCTGCGGGAACTCCGAAATTACGGCGGATGAAATCGCGGGGGACAGCTAGTATTATTATAAATAAGTACGACGCGACGACGATGGAGCAAAACTCTGAACGCGACATAACTGTGAAGTTATTAGAACTATATAAAGATTTTCCCTGTTTGTGGGATTTAACAAATAAAGATTACTTGAGAAATCAAGCTTATACAATTTTGTTTGAAAGTTTTAAGAGCAGGCGGCATGACGTCCGTACACTTCTTCAGTGCATAGGCAAATGACGGTTGGATGCCCAACCGTCGGTACGTCTGTAGCAATGTCGGAACGGTTGGCACGACGGCGGTAATTGGGTTGGATCCAACCAAGTTGGAACGTCTGTTACTAGTTTAAGTGGTCACAGAAAGGGGTTGGGTTTGTATAGTCTGTATTGACTCGTATCGACTACATTATAATCATTGAGTCAGTCAGGTTTACACTCGTCGCGGTGTCTTCTGGATCTTATTGGATATTATTTAATAGGCACTATGAGTGTCCATGATATTGAACAGCTTTCAACCGATATATTAGACGATGGTTTTATCAAAGTCTTTCAACCTATCCATATAGTTAAAAACATAGTGGGATCGCATCGTATCAATATTAAATACAAATACGTGACTCCACCTTCATTAGTTCAACAATTATATAGTTGTATATTATGGGTGTTCAATATCGTTTTAATTGTTGATTACACTTTACATTGTGAAACGTTCCTACAAAAAGGAGTTAGTGAGTACTTATTGAAGTTCGGTGTTCTTTTGAATGTTGTTACAAATGTTGTACTCGCATGGAGTAATAACTTCCAAAATGGAAACATAAACAGTCAGTTTTATGTTAAACTACAGAAAATCGATAGACAGCTGACAAATTTTTTAAATATTAAAGTTATCAACAAAAGAATTGCTTTATTCTCCCTGATATTTATGGTAATACTAATAACTCTCTGCGTCGGAACCTCCGTCATATTTTCTATCATAAATCGATTTTGTCTTTCATCAAACATCGCAGTATTTACTTTCTTAGGCACTTATATGGAGATGGTGCTTGTCTATTTTATTCTTTATTTCATTATTGTACGAGTCGAAAATATCAATTACATAATGCAAAACGATACAAATGAATCGAAAAGTATTGTTGAAAAAGTTAATGAGATACTGTTCATGACATCTCAAATAAATGAGTTTATAGATAAAGGTATTAGTTATCAACTAGTGCTGTCGATGTATTATATATCGAAAGCCTTAAGTGACTTCGTCGAATTATTCAAACTTTCGGTAAGTACCTATGTACCTACTCCTCACCTAATTTTAGTTGATAAGTTATTTCATGATAGGTTTTTGTTACACGATGATAGCTAGTTCAATGATAGTCCATTAGATATCTAAATAATATCTAAATGGACATTATCTAGTGGCTATAGTGTTATATTGCGTGTTGTTAAGTGCACCCAACTATTGCTCATATACCTAATGAAGATACCTTCTAATAGTTGTCAATTTAAAATACCTAGTTAGTATAATCGTACCTATGATCATCAAATTATACCTACATAGTTTTGACTTCTGCGAGAGCAAATTTAGGCATTCATATAGAGATATAGATATTTCTATATCCACATGTGCCGGCCTAAAAAAAAATTAGTCAACATGCCCATTTCCCGCGTCTCAAAAGGTCGTCACGTGATACTATATGGCGGCAAAGCTGAAAATTTTCAGCTTTGTCGCTGTCCCGCTCACCGCTGGGAATTTTGCAATGATTTATTTTATTTTTTTTATTTTCTGTAGATAGGTAAACAATGGATTCAGGCGGTTTTCAGCATATTATGTGGCTTAAATAATAATTGGACAATTCATGATGTGGCCGGCCATGTCATGCCATTGGTGGCATTTTATGAGATGGTCGGTCACATTATGAATTGTCCTATTATTTAATGATACGTGACACGAAATAACTAAATACATGATAGGTACAAAAGTAAAATGCAAGAAATACCTAGGTATTTCAGATATAAAAGATAATAATACGTATTTTGTATCTGTATTTCAAATAGGTACCTACTTATATCGCTGTTTCACCCGCGCTTACCTATTCCGGAGACCGGAGTTGCCGTGGGAATTCCGCGGTAAATATACCCAAGACCCGATAACGTGCATGCAAAATTTCATGGTGATCGGTTGTGTAGTTAACTTACCTATGTGTTACAAATAAATAAACTCACATTCGCATTTAGATAGGTACCTATTATACTTAATAGCTTTAGTTTAATTTTTGTCCACAGATGTTTTTTTTCCTTTGCCATCTGTTCACTTGGGAACTAATTGCAGTGCAAAGTTTGATTTCTACTTTAAAAAACCGGGTAAAGTACAATGTTTGCTTAAACTCAATACTTAGGTAGGTAGGTATGTCTAGAGGTGCCATCAGCACCGTAACGGTTAGGTACGAGTAGGTATTTTAAGATTAGGATTAAATCAGTAGATATTTTGATATTTTTCGCTTTTTGAAACCACAACTTTCATATTTTTTGAAGGCGGTTTTCATAATTTTACCTACAATAATAAAATTTTAACAAATCGAATAGGTTAGGTTAAGTTTAGTTTTATATTATATAATATTATATAACATTGAAGTGTATGTTTGTAATTCTATAGATTGTATTGTAGGAGAATATAAGTCATATTATATAGTCGAATGTTTGTACATAGGAGATAAATAAGAAAAAATAAATTTAGGTGACTCTATGAGTGTTATAGAAGCCAAAAATACCGTTTTTAGAATTTTTGTCTATCTGTCTGTATGTTTGTATTCGTGCTACGCAAAAACTGCTGCACCAAATTGAATGCGGTTTTTTTTTGTTGTATTGTTAAAGATCTAACTCAGATAACTAACTCATGTTTAAATTTTTTTGAAATTCCATCTGGAACTCGAGAAATTAAAAAAATGCTGGTCATCCTATTAATATTATAAATGTGAAAGTGTGGATGTTTGGATGTTTATTACTCAATCACGCAAAAACGGCTAAACGGAATTGGATAAAATTTGACATGCACGTTGTCAGGAGTACAGAGAAGGATATATGGTACTTTTTATCCCGGAATTCCCGCGGGAACTCCGAAATTACCGCGGGTGAAACCGCGGGGCACAGCTAGTTTCTTTATAAATAACTTATAAACCTGCAAACCTGATGTTTTTTTAGATATTTTAGACGAGAACCGAACTGTTATGTGTAATGTATAAGTATTTCTTCGTAGGTGCAAAACAACGTCACATATGCGGCTTTGTGTTTCGTGCCATGTACTGCGAGCTTTGGCATTGTGACGGCATTAAGTATAACAGCTGAAATCTTATCATCCAAATTGAGAAAATCTAAAAAAATTTGTGTCGATCTTATGTCCAGCAGTAAAAACAGTGAGTACCTACCTATTTTACCTAATAAATATTGGTAGATAAGTTTAATTTTGAAAAGTCAAGGTCAAAAACTACATACATACACACGTTCTGCAGTTATTTATATCAAATTTTAAAAAATCTGCTTATAATATCTCACTTTCAAACAACACATTTCCCTTACCGCATACGGCATAGGACGTACCTAATAGGTAGGTACGATTGCCGATTTTAACAAGCGAGCATTTTGTTGTTTCAGATGGAACTCGCCAAAATGCCAAGCATTTATTACTTTTATTGGATCAAACTCAGAGCTTGTCTTTTTACGACATATTCACACTCAACACACGGCTGCCTTTACATCTTTTAGCTATGATTACCACCTACACTGTGGGCCAATTATGCTTGCAAAATGTGATGTTGTTTTGATGTCAATTTCACTTTACAGACTATTTCGTATTATGGTCTCCGAAAAATGCGATATCAAAATGACATCAACTAGGCATCAACTTTTGCGTATTATGATCAACGTTTTTAAATGATATCAACTTGATATCGACTTAAATGGGTATTATGTTTCACTTTTTGACATAAAACAGTATCGCTTAAACGTCAAGTATGAGATACAGACGTGATACAGACATATCAAGTTGAGGAGGTGGTTTTTCTGTATCACATTCGCATTTTTCTTTGATAAAAATAGTAAAATGGCTCGTTTCGGGTTGATCATGGACTATTTAGAGGGTGCTCACGCCGAGGACATGTTTAGGTTGAGAAGGAAACGCAAAATAAGAGAAATATGTGATGTGTTTAAACTTCCAAACAAGGCGTTTGAAGATAGGTATCGCCTCCGGGGTTTCAGCCCTATTTAAAATCGTCACATAGAAGAGATACAATTTGCGCTGAGACTAAGGTACGTATATATTGTATGCACTAAAATAATGTAAGCTACGTAAGTACCTATACTTCAAAACAATTATTTATTTAAAGAACGTTATTGCACTTAACTACAAAAAGCGGACTTAATGCCTAAGGCATTCTCTATCAGTCAACCTTTTGGCTAGGTGATATTAATACATGTAGAAACAAACCTGAAATCAATGCGTTTTTAACACTAAATAAATTTTCAGGCTGCAATTACAGTTCCACTTGTTGCAGGTGCTCCTGTAGGTGAAGGTATACCTACATACAGCCGTCTTTCCCTACAGTGTCCAATATTATCTGCGAATTGACAAATGCTCCCGAAATATAACAAAAACATATAAAATTCCCTCTTGCACTTAAGGAAACGGATAAAATGAATAGAGAGTAAGTTGTGCCTGCCGGCGTATATGTTTGGATTCCGTAGTTAACAAGGATTAAAGTTTCATTATGTCCGTCTGTCTGTATAATTATTTATTGGTGTCTCGTAATGGAGAAACACTGTGGGTTCTTGATTAGTAAATAAATACCAAAATAAAAATAAATTTAATTCTTTATTTTCCATTGGGCCCCTGGCGGGCACTTAGCCACTTACATACGTCTTAAATTTCTTATACAATTTTTTATTTACTTTTCACATGAGTTTCACTTTATTTTACTTTAACTAATTTTTTAACCTACTATCATATCAGAGTTTACCATCGGCGAAGAAGAAATGCCAAAAGAAATTTCTCCATATAGGCCTATTTTCAGATCATCAATTATTATAATATAAGATTACATATTACATTACAAAATAATAAGTAAATAAATGTCAGCATGTCAATACAATAATTTGAGATGTCGAGCAGCAATTAAACTAATAACATAAAAAGTATTTACAGTAAGTTAAGTCATAAAAAATATTTTACAGCATGTGAATTATTTTTTTAGGCGACTCTGGCTATCCTCACAAGTTGGAAGGAAAGTGTGTACCCAAAAATGCACATGTCAGTCCGCAATTGTGTGGAAAGGTGCATAGGTGACAGGTGTCCTAAAAGCTCGGGTATAGAAGTAACACTTATATCTGCAATCAGAAAAAAAAGGCAATTTAATAAACACGTAGTGAAATGTGAAAAATCAATAATATACAAAATGTGGAAAAGAAATCGTCGTTGTTATTGTAAATAAATTATCATATTATATGAATAAATTGGAGTTTTAGGTATGCAAAGTACGTTAAAGATTCCCAGTTAGATTGAATAGACGACTGAATAGATTTTAATGAAACTTTACAATAGGTAATACAGCTTATACATCAGAATAACACATAAGATACTTTTATCCCAGAATTCTCATGGGATCTCCGAAATTAACGTCGGTGAAACCGCGGGGAACAACTAGTCGTTTATAAAAAACGGCTGAACAGTTCAGGGTGAAATTTGGTATGTTTATAATATTGAACAAGAACACAATAATGAAATCAAACGAAAGGAAACATTTTTGTGGGAACAATCCCGGTTTTGTTTGCAAGTGGCAAATACTTGAAATTTAAAATTTGCACTTGTCCAATAAGTTACTGGCTCCCATGAGGAAAGGAAATAAAAAGTACTTACTTTTTTTGATTTCAAAGCAGGCAGCACCATTTAGATTCTTACACAAATAAATATTTCTTGGAATGTTGTACGGACACATAACTCTGACATCTATAACATTTAATTTATTGAGGTGCAGTTTTGAAGTAGTTGGTTTTGTAATTTCATCAATTCGTCTATTACGAAAATAAGAATTTGTATATATTATAAGAGTAATTCTATAAATTTACATTATTAAAATGAATTTTTTTAACATAAAAACAATTAACCAACCTAAAAACACAACAACAACAATGACAGGTTTTTTTTTCAATAAAGCCATGACCGTGTTGCCCGATTATTTCTCAGTTACTTAGAATCTCGAGAGTTATTAACTTAAGCCGGCTCTAAATTTACCAGTAACGGTATTTTTTATTTATGTAATAATTTATTTAACAAATTAATGATAAAATATGCTCAATCAATGGTCATAAAAAAGAAAAATCATTGCTCGATTACGCTTAAATCGATCGACTAAACTGAATGGCAATACCAACAATGCGACACAGAATATGATCTTGACATAATCTTGATGTGACATAGGAAACTATCATAATACCATTTTTAAACAATGTCAACTTGGGATCAACATCATATTGACATTACATTAAGATTGCATCTCGTTAGCATAATTGACCCACTGTTGTGTTGTTCCAGTTTGCCCAACTATGAAATCCTACTAATATTATAAATGTGAAAGTGTGGATGTTTGGATATTTGGATGTTTGTTACTCAATCACGCAAAAACGGCTGAACGTATTTGGATACTTGGAGAAGGACATAGGGTCCTTTTTATCCCAGAATTCCGAAATTACCGCGGGTGAAACCGCGGGGCATAGATAGTAGGTCATAAATTTATTAATAATGAATGCTTATGTTTCATAAAAATATAATTTATTGCCATTTTGATGTCATAAAAATATGTAGGTAAGTCTCACTTTAAGGCTCATGCGCATATAATGTATAGTGAAAGACCGGACGATTAATCCACAACAATAGAAAGAATTTAATCAAAATTCGATCGTTTAACCAACACATAAGGATACCTACCTACTTGAAGCTTCAAAATCGTGTGCATTTTTTATTTATTTAAATAGTAAGTAGGTATAAAAGTTACAGGAAGCCACGCAAGTCGCAACGCCTCTATACGAAAGACCAAATCCTAAAAATCGTTGGTTAATAGTAATGTAAATTAAGACCCAACGTAGGCTACGAATTAATAAACGCAGACAGTACCTAGTCTAGTCCACGGACCTTGTACTCAAAGCACGCGGGGTAAATCAATGTTCACGTTATGAAAGTAAAAATTATTTCTGAGATTCCGACTAAGCAAATATACCTCCTTAAAGTTGAAGAAAAAGAGAAGACATTTTCAAAGATAATACAAGGTTCATGCTCATATTTCGGATCGTTTAAGGCAATACATAAAATTCCGTACGTTAAATATAAAATAAATAAATACAAAGGTTATGGTAGGGGAATGTTCACCACTATCTGCGCACCTAAATTTGTAATCTTAAAATTAGCTTAGTAAACAAATTACATTACACTATATTATAAGGTGTTTCAAAATTTGTTGCAAATCACTGGTTGTCTGTTTACAGGGTTGAAAGTATACACCGTTATATACATGTTCATAAACTAAAACCGACTTCCAAAAACACAAAAATGCACTATACTAAAAAGCTAAAAATAACAAAATACCGATTTAATCTAATCCCAGGGACAAAAATACTCGTAATATTATTATTGGTTTGTGCTACCACTACAAGAAGCCGATCGGTTTGAATTCAGTGCCAAGCCCGCTTGTCTGCTCACTTGAGTTGTTCTACTCACGAGCTCATGGCGCGAGTGCACGTAGTCCATCTACCCACTCCCTATTTGGCTTGTCACCGACTTCAAATCGATCAGTGTATTTTTCGCTTAGGTATCTTGTTTGTTATAACCTAGGTAGTTCAGCCCTGTAAATATTTGCAGCAAATTTTGAAGCATACCTTATACAATGATATTAAATACATATAAAATATAAATCAATTTAAGTCTTAGTATTAGGTATCTACAAAAGTACAAACAGCAGCTATTCAGGTAATTGTTTACACAGTAAACAATAATATAGGTACTACACTTAATCAGAAGCGTACCTTACTTATTAAGGGCCACTGTAAAATTTATCAAAATAGGTGTTTCAAAACTATCAATATTTATATTTCAATAGGTACTACCAAAATATAGTACAACTTTAAAATACCTAATTCGAGTTACAACTTTAATAAATCAGGTTTATCCTATAGATGCCATCATAATACAGATTAATATTGGTACATAAAGCAATATCGATAAACTATATGTATCTATATATACATATATATATATATATTTTAACTTTCCACCATCAGTCGAAAGACCATAATTGGAACTCTTCAGTGTATCCAAATAAGATAACCCAAAAAATGGAACTCTCTAAAATATTATCTAACCTAACCTCTAAAATATTATTTAAATTACATAAGTAGGTATCTCATATATTACAATTTTACATAGCTACCTACTGTAAGGAATGTTGTTTTTTTTAGTGACTAACCGCCGCACTCAGAGTCGACTTTAATGATTACTTAATTAAGTATAGATTTTTAAAACAAAACTGCCGCAATCAGACAAGTTTAATAAATTAATGTTAATTGGCATTTAACTAATTAAGTTACATCTCATTAAATGCCAATTAACATTAATTTACTGAACATCTCTGATTACGGCAATTTTGTTTTAAAAATCCATACTTAACTAAGTAATCATTAAAGTCGACTCTGAGTGCGGCCGTAAGTGACTCAGCTATATAAAATACTTTTAGTATAAGTAATATATATTTTTGAGGCAAACTTATGTATCATGTAACTTTGTGTACAAACATTGCCATTGTGTACAATTGTATGTGTAAATGTACGCATGAGTGAGCATTAGAATATTTTTACTGTGTATTATATATACTGTATAATGGCACAACAGCAGACATGATTAGTAATGGTATTGAAGTCATTGTAACCGATGCAACATTACATCTGTGGTCCAGGAAGCAGAAACACCATGTTGTCTCGTCATACCAGTCTCTGGAAATGAAAGGAATAATCATACAACATGCATATTACAATATATACTGTGAAGCTCCATTATGTTCACTATTTTGATAGTACCTACAAATTAAGTTACTAATCATAAAGGTATTTATCTTGTTTTATGTGAGTTTAGTATGTATTTATCTTAAGTATGTAAGTATTTATAATAGTTTGGGACTAGGTGACAATATGTAGTATTATCCAATTATTATTTACTAGCTGTGCCCCAGTTTTTTTTGGGCTTGGTTACTCTTATTTTATCACCCCTCTCATCACGGATTCTACTCTTTTATTATAGTATAGATTGATATATTTAAACTTTCATATTTTATATTTATTGTCTTACTTATTGGCACCAGATTATAAAATAATACATGTACCAGCTATATTAGAAAACAATATTTTTTTGTGGAATCATGTATTTTTGTTTTTACCATAATATTATAAATACTAGAAATTATAATAATGCCAGCTGTACCCTGCAGTTTCATCTGTGATAGTTTTTGTGTTCCCACAGCGAATCTGGGATAAAAATACTTGTACTGACAATTTGTATATGAAATTTAATGATGATCAGAGGGAGCTATTATATGTAACTTTTGTTTGTATAATTTTTTGGCTGCAATCAAAAATTAAACATGACGGTGAGGCAATTACAATATGCAAGTTTTGACACCTAAAATATCTAGCAATCAACCAAAATAAATATACTTCAAAAGTTGAAGCTGCCTAAAAATGATTAATTAATCACAATTTTTTCTGATTGAAACTAAAATATGTTTTTATTTTTATTTGATAGCAACAAAGTTACATACATAGCAACAAAATTACATAATTGCCCTGCAATTGAGTAGTTCAGGCATATGTGATTCCAACAAACAATCAAACTCACATTTGCATTTATAATATTACTTGGAATTTACCTTTTTACATCCAATTCTTTGATAGTATTATTTACATAGTTTGCTAAATTAACATCTTTGGCTGCAGGTCTGCAACCTTCATATGTGTCTGCTGGAATATCAGTTCTGAATGCTTTAAAGTTGCTTAAACAATCTCTTGTAATGAATTCCTGTGCTGTAAATAAAGTATAGTTATAACAGATACATCTGGTGTTTAAATTTTTAATCTTAATGAAATCAGCAACTATAAGCAAATATTTCATAATTAATAATTCATTATCTGAGGAGATTTGCTTAGCTAGATACACAATATTCCTATAAAATGTGCATTATTATCACAATGTATGTCAACAATTTTATTACCTCCTTTTCTCTCAATAAGTTTAATACAAACATCTTCATTATCAGAACATGGGTTGCCCAGGTAGCCAATACCATGCCAGTTAAAGGGTGTCCCACAACCTGGAATACCTGCTGTGCACTGATAGCACCATATAGCTAAACCTGCAAATTATAAATTAATGTTGATTGTTATTATCAACGTGCATCCACTGCTGCTGCTGCTGCTGCTGCTGCTGCTAATACACAATACCCTACCCTCCCAGGGCTCTTCACACTACATTTCTCCAGGGTAAATTATTGTGAAATAGACGCACAGCACACTGAAGGCAAGTGTAAAGATGTTTCAAAAATATAATTATGCCACACTTCATTCCCACTGTAATACAGATTATTATTATTACTATTCTATGGAATGTAACCACCAGTGTAAGAATGTTAAGAGTAAAAATTTAGAATAAACCACACCCAACTTAAACCAAAACAATGCGGTCTTTTTCAAATAAACAACACTTACCTTCACATATTAATGCCGTCAATATAACTAGAACTAACTTCATTTTTAAACGACCACTTTTTGTTTTTTAAAGTCGGTTTAAAGCGGTATTTCTTTAAAATTAAAATGTGATAAAAATGTTTATAAACTTTAAATAGGTAGGTACTAGGTAGGTAGTTAAAAACGGAAATAGGAAAGCCAAACTTTAGTTATAGTAGGGATAAAACGATTACTAGTAAATACCTACTTACTCGATAAATTCCTTACGATACCGAGTACTTTTTGTAGGTATCGATACTTTGAAACTAAGTATCAAGTAGGTATTGGTCGAAAGTACTCGTATCGATATACGTAGGTATTAAGATTACATTTTAACCAATAAAAAGCTGTTAAGAATATTATTTTGGGAATATTTATTGAATTTTTTCGACATAATATCATCTTTTTCCTAATAAATTTTATGTACTTGGCGAGCTTGTTTGTCGATAAGAATACGGAAAGAAAAAATCTTCATGCCGTTGCCGTTGTTTTTATTATAATACAAATTTCACTGTGAAAAATCGATCGTTTCGATATGAGCAAGTTTCGATACTTTTCTATCGATACTGAGTAAGTATCGATATGTCACAACCGTAGACATTTTTTTTTATTTACCCCAATGGGGAAGGCAAAGGAAGTCCATACAGCCAATTCAGTAGTATTAATTTTCTTCTGAAGTTATTTAGGTACATCGAAATGCATGATTGGTGAGATGCATTTCGATTCTTTACCGGAACTTTTGGTAGCAACTCTTCGCAGTCATCTCTATTATGCAAAATCCACCATATTCACACAATATTAATCACAGCGATAAACTAATCTGCAAGACAAAGAAATAAAACTGACGTCCGTCACTGCTAAAATCCCGCCAAAAGCTCCCGACCGTAGACAGAGAAGACCAAGAAGACACTGTAAACTTTGCATGAGGGTAGTACCTATCTAGTTGAGCTTTGGTTGAGCTGTGTCTTAAGCTATTGCCATAAACTAAGTACCTACAATGAACTATGGAGATACTAGGTACTGCATACCTACTGCCTACAGGCTACATTTTGGCCTAAGTATAGGTACAGGCAACGAATAATAGCAGTCGTCCGATAGCGAAAGGGCTAAGTAAATTCTATTTTTTGCCGAGCCACGCGACGCGTGACGGTGCTAAAGGAGTTTTCTATAAAATAATAAAATTAAAACTTTAATCACTTTTTCAATGAGATTTTTTGTTTAGTTACTTTGGTAATTTAACGTTTCATATATTTTTAATTTATTATGGGAAATTACAATTGATTTAGAACTGTTCGCCTTGATCTTGAGGCTCAGTGGCATCAGGATTCAAAGCTGATTGCAGCATGATCAAATCATCTTTATTCAAGTCGATACACAAGGTACCCACTACATCTTCAATACCAATCGTGCCGTCATTGCTCATGTCAACTTCTTTTATAAAATTATCCAACAGTTTCTGTGGCATTTTGTGTCCCTGTTTGCTAAGGACATCCTTTAAGTATTCACGATCCACATTACCAGTGCGATCTGGATCATACACTTGTAAAGCAGAGCGCAGTTCTTCTTCAACTGGAGTATCTCTTTGACGTATCGTCACCATCTTGAGAAATTGTTCATACGTGATGTGTCCTTCAGGGTGTGTTGGTTTAACACAATATGCAACCAGCTCTTCAAACTGTTCTGGTGTGTAAGTCATGAGAATAAGACATTTAAGCATGTATAACAATTCCTTTTCGGTTATAAATCCATCAAGATCGCTATAAGCTGGAGTGTAGTTCTGATAGAGTTCCCAAAGCTGTTCCACTTCAGCTAACTGATCAGGTCTTAATTGAAATGGATCTTTAAGTGCTTCTTTCGAGTCACTGAAATCAAAAGGCGCTGCGGGATCTGGTGGTGGAGGTTCAACGTATTCTTCTTCTTCTTCCACATGTTCTTCTTCCTGTTTTGATTCTTCTTTTTTCTCTTCTCCTTCAACTTCTTCATGTTCTCCTTCGAGCTCCTCTCCCATTAATTCTTCTCCTTCTCCCATAACCTTTTCTTTGTCTTCTCCTTCAACTTGTTCACCTTCTGCTAGTTCTCCTTCTATATGTTCACCTCCTACTTCTTCTGCTCCCTCTCCTACCATTTCTTCATGAAGTGCTCCCTCATCACCAACTTTATCGTGATCGCCTTCACCAGCTCCAGATGTCGGAGTCTCAGTACCCTCTGTCGCGTCATCCGCCATTTTTTATCTATTCAGCTGTGTCTAAATATACTACAATACCGAATTTTGATGATAATTACTTTAATTTATACCAAAAATTTGTCCCCACATTGAGGTGTGCTAAACTTGGCTCTCAGCACTACGATTAGGTTATGGGTTATTTTGTCATATAAGCTAAGGCTTCTAATGGAAATAAAATCTAAAACGTCTATAAATTCATCAAAAAGCTCGGCCCTAACATTATCAATAAAATCAAACATCTATAAAAATATAAATCTGCGTTATTTACGTCAGTGTAAGTAGATGTTACGTCCTCCCTGGAACATCGTGTCATTTTTATTTACGCCACGAAGTGATTATAATTTTATTATCTTTGATTTACGCAGTATCGTGAGTGTATAATCTATAAGTCTCTGATTTTACCTATGTCATGATTAATGCAGAGTGCAGACTATACAATAGATAATGAATATTTTATCCTTTTTATTGTTTTTAGTAGGTACCTAGATAATTCGTACTGCCAAGTATACACGTATGCCGACAATGCATAATAAATTGCCTACCTACAAGTAAATGCCTGTAACCTGTTTAATAGCCAGCACGCAGTGATTGAAGTCGAAACGTAGTGAATTTATTCTTTGTTAGAGAGAAGAGAAAAGAAGCAAAGGCCAACCGTCATCGAAGGTCATAATAGATAATTATTACGTAGGTACCTAATTTATAAGAAGAGATATTTTTTTTAGCACGTATTTCGGATGAAATTTTTAATGAATGTAACGCTTTAGGTACTATGTGTTATCACTCTTTTTATTACTCAATATGCTATCAAGTCTCGTCTGCCCAGCCCTTAATTTTGGGGGGGGTCACCAAGTAAATTATTAATGAGGCTTTGGAAAATAAATGCATGTCAACCCGTTCAATCCCGCTCCGCGCCGCCGGGCGCGGGCGCCACCGTAGCTCGTCAGTAGAATGTAGATAGAGATCGCGCGCGCTCCGCGTAGGTACCTACTAGTGATGTAACGAATATTCGCATGCGAATACGCGAATATTTGCATATTTTTTGACATTCGTATTCCCATTTTATTCACAAGAAACGATGCGCATGTTTGGCGAATATATAAGTATTTTGACAAACTAAAAAGAATGTCCTTATAAAAGAATGTATATTTTGCGTGCGTATATGCGCGTATTATTTGAAAGTTCAACATTAGCATTCGCATTTTCGAATATTGGAGATGAATACTAGGCATGCCTTTTAAGTTCTGTCGTTTCCATATTTCCCAGCAATTTTGAATTTGGAACTGTTCTATATTCGAATGTGTTCAAATTTTGAATCTCAAAACAGATAATGCTATCAGCACAGCGTCGATTGGAATCTGTCAGGTCACGTACGAAAATGAATCTTTCTAAGGAAAATGTTCGTGCAATAATTTTCTACAACTTTAGAAGAGGCCGGACATGGTTTCAGTGTTTTTAAAGACCTAAAATCTGTGTTCAGTGATGAACCCCCATGTCTCCGGACTGTC
Organism: Zygaena filipendulae; assembly: GCA_907165275.2. Lineage (NCBI taxonomy): Eukaryota > Metazoa > Arthropoda > Insecta > Lepidoptera > Zygaenidae > Zygaena > Zygaena filipendulae. Next base: position 9,441,788 of record OU015653.1, on the reverse strand, counting down.
GAACGCTGGTATTTAGAATTCCAGCGTGGACATACTAGTGTTAGTGACAAATATCGCAAAGGACGCCCAAAATCCGCCTTCACTGAAGATAACATCATTGCTGTGAGACAACTGATTCTCGAAGATCGTCATGTGACGTATCGAGAGATAGAGGCTCTATTAGGCATCTCAGGGACAACCATTCAGAAGATCTTGCATGAAGCGCTTGGTGTGAGAAAGCTAGTTTGCCGTTGGATACCGCATCTGCTCTCCGACGATCACAAGGCGACCCACGTCAGATGGTGTAAGAAAACTCTGCAAAGGTTCAACCGAGGAGAGTCAAATCACGTCTACATCATCAGTGGTGACGAATCTTGGATCTATGCCTACGATCCTGATTCCAAACAACAATCTACAATCTGGGTCTTTCAAGACGAGCCAAAGCCGACTAAAGTTTTTCGTTCTTGAAGCACTTCAAAGAAGATGGTGGCCACGTTCTTTGGAAGAATCGGTCATGTTGCGACTATTGCACTTGAAAATCGTAGAATGGTTAACGCAGAGTGATATACCACAGTTTGTTTACCACAAGTCATCGCCGAACTTCAAAAATCTAACTCAAAGTGACGCATCATCCTGCACCACGACAACGCTAGCTCACACAGCGCTCGTCAAACGATTGAGTATTTGAAGCAGGAAAAAGTAGAAATTCTTGACCATCCTCCATACAGTCCTGACCTAAGCCCTAACGATTTCTTTACATTTTCTAAAATTAAGAAAAGTCTTCGAGATCAAACGTTCCAGTCCAGTGAAGAAGCAATCGACGCTTTCAAGTCAGCCATTTTAAACATCCCCACTTTAGAGTTGAATACCTAAATGTTATAATAACTGGTTTGAGCGAATGGAAAAGCTACGTGCTAGAGATGTATTAAGCTACGTGGTGAATAGGTAGGTACTTTGGAAAACAATAAAAAGTACCTACTATAAGTTCTAGTTGTTTTTTTCTTCAACACAAAACTTAAAAGGTATTGCCACGTATTCGTATTCGCTAATGTCACAATTTTATTGTAACATTCTTTACATCACAAATTCTTTTATAAGGACATTCTTTTAAGTTTCTCAAAATATACGTACCTAGGTACACTCGCCAAACATGCGCATCGTATCTTGTGAATACGAATGGGAATACGAATGTCAAACATAAAATAGGCAATGCAGTGAGAACGACGTAGGAGTTCTAGAGCTCAAACTCTGAATTTATAGGCAAAGGTCGGGGTGTCAAGTTATATCTATTACTCCTTTGTAACAATACAGTCTTCTATTATAGCCTCTTTTATCAAATGGAAAAATAGAAAACATACCGCGCTAGGTAACTAGAGCTCTTTTGGTTCCCTTACAAGTTACAAAGAATTTAGATGCACGGGGTTCAATGCGTAGGTAGTCATTTTAAAACCGGTCGGCCGGTCGACGCGGCGGCGTAACCGCTATGCGTAAACCTGCCGTTCGCGCGTTCCATCCACGCTTTCATAAGACTCATCTCGCGATTCGCGCTACAATTCCCTAGAGAAAGAATACCTATAAAGTTAACCACCAGATGTAGATTTGAGTGTGAAACTGGAGTGGTGACCGGCGACGACGCCGACGGAACACACCGTACTATATTTGACTATTCAGTATTGCAAGGCAATGCCTACACCACGCTTGCTCATCAAACGGGACTAACATCTGTAACAACTTTTTGGCGCGAAAACAAGAAAAATAATAACAATTGTTATAATTTTTTTTATCATCGATGATCCATAAAATAGTGATTTTTGTGGTCAAAAGATAAAGTTTTGAATGTTAATAAGCAAGTTACTTGATTTCTGTGTAAGCATCCAAATTCATCACAATGGTGAGTCGTTTTTATTTACAAGTAGGTATTATGATATTATGATTGTATGATTGTATGTTAGGTCCATTATTAGAGAAACTAGAGCCAATCACTAAATCAGATCAAGTTTATTTCGATCGAAATTTCAAAATTACCAACATTAGGGTTTAAGAACGGGTACCCTAAAAAGGGTGAAAAGGGGTATTCCAAGTCAGTCGTGTAAATTGGTACCTAACAACAGCCCTAAAAAAAGAAAATAACACTTTCAAATAAACGAACACATTTTTCAGGGTTTATAGTACCTAAATTTAACCAACGCCTGAGGTGAAAAAATTAGACACAGTGGGAACAGCTTATTATTTATTATATCTAAGTAACCAACTGCCGCCCGCAGTTTTCCGCAGTTTCCCCGCGTTAACATCGGGTTCCCAAGAGAATCCCGGAACAAAAAGTACCCTGTCCTTATCTGTAGGTATTACCCCTGACAATGTGTATGCAAAATTTTATGATGACGGTTGAGTAGCAAATGTGTGAAAGGGTAACAAACTAACAAAATATATAGGTAATTATTATTATAATATTATCCAATAGGTATAATGAAAATCGACTGCAAATCATTCCCACCAAATTCGAATCGTATTACCCATTAAAAAAATTATCTCACATTTGAAAAATAACTAAAACTTGAGAAAGAACCGACTTAGATATTTATGAAAAAAATGGTATGCAACTGAAGGAGATATCTATTTATTTAAATAAGGAGAATGGGCAATTTTATATGGAGACTGGGCGATTTGCGACCAAGAATAATTTTGATATTAATTACATTGATGTGGTTTAGTCCTACAATACTGCGGAGAAGTTTTGTCACCGAGGTGTACCCATTTCTAAACCGAATAAAATAGATTATTGTTTTTGTGTATTTTATTGAGTATTTTGGCTTAATTCCGGTGTAAAATGGAAAAGTAAAGTTAAAAAATAAATCTGGATAGTAGGTATTATATAACTATTTATGATTTTTTTTTTGGAAGATATCCTCGTCCCATGTCTAACCCTAATCAAACAGACCGCCCCTTGTCATCCCCGGCGCAAAGGTGCCCATGATACTCGCGGCTTTGCACTATCACACGATCAACGATCATCGGCGATAATGTAGTGCAGGCATTATACATATACATGTTAATAAATTGACTCAAAACTAGAAAGTAGTTTGTTCAGAATCTACCTACTTAGGAATCGATCACACCATGTTTTAATTTAGGTTATATTTTTTTCATTTTTAGTAGCCCATGTCTAAATAATGTATAATACATATTTGGCGCGTACTAGGGATGTGAAAAAATAATCGATTTTTTTAATAATCGATTAAAAATCGATTATTATTTTTAAAAAATCGATTTTAATAACTGATTTTATTTTTAAGAATAATCGATTAATAATCGATTTTTTTTATAATCGTTCAATCGATTTTTATCCTGGGATTCCCATGGGAAGGCCTATTTAAGCAAAGCAAGGAAAAGAAAAAAAATATATCCATAAATTATTTAAATAGAGCGTTTCAAAATTCATACTTTAGACTTTACCACCGAAACGCGAAATGAGTCACTAGGTCAAAATTACGCCTTATTAATCTGTGATACAAATGTCACTCGTATTGAAAGGGTCATTTGACACTGACAGACATATAATTTCAATATCCAAAAGCGAAATTAAGGTTGAACTGTATCGAGTTACTTCCAAAAGTTCCAGTAAAGAATCTGTAAGTACATATGCATTGTATTTAATGCCAGATGTGACACGAAATAAACCCTGCTGGGTTTTTGTGTCTGACCTTGTAAAAATTTTGTACTTTTTTTCGGAGTAGATAAATAAATAAAAAAAAAAACAAAAAATCGAAATGCATCTTACCGATTCATTTTAAAGTAAAAAACTTCAGAAAATGGAAAATATGCGTTGACTGTATGCTCTTAGTTTCTTTTGCTTTTTTTGAAAGAGGTAAATGTTTCCAAAAAAAATAAAAGTGAAGAGTGAAATGTGTTAAGCGTGGCTGTGATTGGTGTTTCGTTTCAACATTCAGTTTCACAAAATTAAAAGTTGAATATCTTAGAAACTATTGAATTTTTTTTGTTAATCTTTCACGATAACGCTTTTCTAAGGCTCTGTTTTTGAAAAATTTCTTATAATAAATTTCGTGCAAGTACCCTATTGTTCAAATTATCCTCAGAGTTTTATTGCTAAAAGCATGCAGATTTTCATCGTAAAAAATCGATTTTATATTAAAAATCGATTTTTTTCCTCATTTAAATCGATTAATCAAAAATCGATTATTTTTAAGAGACAAAAATCGATTAAAATAAAAATCGATTTTTTTCTCTCAATGTCACATCCCTAGCGCGTACCTACACCGCGCCGCCCGCCCGTAGCAAAAAAATCGAATTGGTCATTGACACGTAGGCGCGGGCGTAGCGCTTGAAATTTCGTAGATAGGTCAACTCCAAACTTATGTTGAATCATATTATTGGTTATTTTTTTTAAATGGGGTGTAGGTATCAAGTTTTGTTTAATTCAATAACACGTTGTAGGTATATTCAGTCTTGTGCTTTTTTATTATAACACTTGCTATCCTACAAACTAGGTCCGTAATACGTTTTTAGTGCCCGTGTTCTGTAATGACACAATTGTGGCATTTCACTCGAATAGAGTATGAGTTATCTCGAATGTTCTTCCCTTAACCACTGATCGATTACACAAAACACAAAATGGTAGATGTTCTGCCATAGTCAATAAAATCCAAACAAAATAAAGTTCCAAAACGAAAACTATCAGGTTAGGATAAGTAAGTAAATGAAGTTATGCTTGAGAACAGTCAGGTTTTGTATTGATGGCATCTATATTAGGAGATGTTTTGATGTCAGAATAATGCAATACACATTGCTCTCTATGCTCTACCTCTCTCTACATTAGGTACTTATACATTCATTATTTTTTTCCTAAATGGAAAAGCATAAGTTCGTAGCAAAAGTTGTTCTTAGTTAACAGTTGTAAATTTCAAAATTTAAATCATACCCACAAAAAGGTAAATAAAAACCTAGGTAAATAAAATTCCAAAACCATGAATTTTCTACCGTTTTTCATTTCGTATTTATTATTTTTAGATAGCTTTAATATACCTACGTATACGTATTAAGTTTTCATCTAGCTAAAAGGTTGACAATAAAATATTCAAACCCATGATTATTGTTGGTCAAATTGGTGAAACATTACATTAGTAGGTACATAATCACTTTTAAAATCATGGTTATAATGACCTACAAAGCCATGGGGAGTTATAAATTTTTACATTACTATTTTACGATTGATTGATTGATTAAAATTAAAGCACATCGTGATACGACCACGAATTGTGAGCTGTTCACGGCACTTAAAGTTGCCTATAGGTAGGTATTTTAAATAATGATACGAGTTACAACAAAAACAGTCGAATATCTACAGCACGCACAACGTGCGCATCCTTGATTTATTTAAATGATTAGGTCTCTAAAAACAGATAGGTACCTTGTTCCTCTTTCCTTTTCAATCACGTCAAATTTCAAGTTCACCTTGTCAATCGTTAATTACTCATTACCTACCAATTAAAAATTAAAAATGAGATGGTATAGGCATAAATTAGGTAGGTACCTAACTATGTGCCGTCAATTAGTTCATTAATTGCGTACTATTAACTTTATTATTGATATTGATGAAGGGATAATATTCTAGCTGTCCACATCACGCACGTTTGGACAACGTACTACTGTTACCGCATAGTATTATATATTATGTACCTACCTATTATCTGTGGTACTAGTACTACTTATGTGTACATTGCTTAGGTATACTTAAAAAATTCTGTGGCCAGCACCGAGAGTGAATATTTAGGTAGGTACCTATATTTTATCCTTTCAAAAACATTAATTGGAAAGTGGAAGCCAAGTTCAGTATTAAGAATAGATAAGCTTGGTTGTTGACTTCACTGACAAAAGAATTGAAACCTAAATAGGTGCCAAATTCTGTAGTCATCCTCAAATTTATTTATAGGAGTAGGTAGGTATACAACTTGGCTAGTTTTCACATTCAAGTTATCTTTGGCTAATAAAATTATCGTGTGTGGAATTGGGTTAGGTTTTTGATCTAAAAGACAGTCAGTCAGTCAGTCATAAAAATGACGCTTTTAAACCAAAACCGTATAAGCTACAAATTTGAATTCTGGACAAGCTGGGGCTTAATAAATATACCAAATTTCATGTATGTAGGTTAAATAGGTGCGACGTCAGTTCCTTATTCTTTAAACTTGGCTGGACCGTTGCAGCTTGTCTAAATATTAATATAATCATTAATATATTAATTTAACTGGCTGTTACGCGCGGTTTAACCGGAATTAATTTTGGAGTTCCCGTAAGAATTCCGGGAAAAAAGTAGCCTATGTACAACTGCACCCAACAACGTGTAGGTAGGTGGGTGGGTAGGTACGCAAAATTTCACGATGATCGGTTGAGTAGGTAGTTAAGCGTGAAAGCGTAACAAACAAACAAACTCACATTCACATTTATAAAATAAGTATAAGGAAGGATATTCATAAGACTGAAGAATCGCAATGTTACAAAGTTTATTTTGCTGTCTTATTGGTGAATGGTGCAGGTATTAAGGCGGCGCGGTGTGGTGGAGAAATCCGAATGCATAAAGGTGGTAATATATTTGTTTTTGTTTTATACCCTTCGCGTGGGTTGAATGAAAATTTTAATGCACTCTTGCCTTCTAGAGAGATATGTACCTAGCTCTACCTACCTATGGCGTAGTGGTTATCGATCGTGACTGAGGTAATTTAGTCAATATTGTATTAAGTGTGTACCCAAAAATGGGTCCAAGTATTAGATTTATTTTATCAATTGTCTGTATTTGATATCCATAATATTAGAACAATTTCGGTCACCTGGGACGCTGTAGGTAGATAGTATTCAAGTACGAAAGTATTGTTATTACATATTATGCATAAGAACTTACGGTTTTAAATTTCACTTTTACGATCATGTCCGGGAGCAGAGAGTTGTAAAACATACCTACTTGTTACATCTTTGGGGTATAGCAATAATTGTGAAAGGGTGAATGAGATCATACAGAACTTTCACTCGCGATAAAAGTCGATTAAAATTTTCGATAGTTAGTTTTATACTGTGTCTCTATAAAGTTCACATAATATGGAAATAGTTGAAACTAGATCCAATTTTATCGACGAAGAAAATTATAAAAAAAAGTCAGAAAAAAACAAACCTTATCCTGATAGTTATAATTAACACCCAACCAAAAAAGAGTTATTTCGATTGGTTGAGCCATTCTCGAGTTTTAGCGAGACCAACGAACAGAAATTAATTTTTATATTAAGACTAGCTGTGCTTCGTGGTTTCACACGCGTGAGTTTCGGGATTCCAGGAAGCAGGAATATTTTTTTTCCAAAATAAAATCAACAAAGCCTATTAGTTAGTTACCTACTCCGTATAACTTAAAAATTAAAAAATGTTTATTTATACCTATAAGTACCGTAAGTAGGTATATAATTTCATAAGCATTTAGTGAAAAGCTGTTAATTTGAAATTACACACAGACACTTCAATTTTTTTTATCTGTAGGTAAGTATAGATAACATACGTATAGATTAGTGTCGATTAGATAAGATCGCTCGCGACACAATAATGTCATGAATATAAATAATAATTATTATGATGCATTGGTTAGAAAGTCGACCTTCATGATGATAGGTGAAAGTAAGGTTGAGGCAATCGAGTGGACACTGCCGATTGACGATGCATTCCAACACCTTATTAAGAGTCTAACACCTGCAGACTGCAGTCACCTTTACTAGTATTATTTTAACCTTACATCGCACGGGCGTATACAGAAGAGGTTCAAAACCCCCGAAATGTTGTATTGAGAGTTTATTTTCTCAAACCCCCCTAACTTTACTTTGCTACGCCTATGTTAGGTACATCGTAAATTCATCCAGTCACAAAAATTGAGGTTCCAAGAATTAGGTACACTTTAAAATGCAACTACATACTTACCACTGGGATGTTCCAATACTTTAAAGTGAGGGAATATCTGCTAACCTGCTAAATAATCTAGAGTTGTGGCTCGCAGGTAAAACGTAAAAAAATATTCATAATATAAATGCTCGCAGGCTGACTATCCCGAGGCTATCCATAATATTATAAATGCAAAAGTGACTTTGTTTGTTTGTCTGTTTTATTTGTTTGTTTGTTACGCTTTCACGCCTCAACGGCTAAACCGATCATCATGAAATTTTGCATACACGTTTTCAGGGTACCTACAGAGAAGGACATAGGGTATATTTTGTCCCGGAATCCCAGCGGGATTTCCGAAATTACCGCGGTTGAAACCGCGGGGATCAGCTAGTTATATAATATAGCAAGAGAAGATGAGGTCACGCGTGTGACGTGATGTTCACATTAAACAACAGTTGGTGGCTTCCTGTAAGCTAGTATAGTATTAGATTATTATCTGTGCTGTAAGCTATCTTAGCCTTAGCGTCCAACACTAATGGAAAAGGCGATCACACTTAGCGTATACCTACCTAGTGCAATGCTTGCGGCTAAACGCTCGCCGATTCATTCGGTCATCTGCAGCGGCTGATTTGAACCGATGCTTTCCCAAACTTCAGTTTGCTCAGCTAGTCTGTTGTATTAAGTTTAATCCTGAGGTTTAATCAGTTTAGTTTAAATTAAGAGAGTGGGCGGTGAGCTGTTGGCAGCTCACTGGGTAAGAATAGTGTGAATACGCCATAAACCACTGTCGCTCTTACACACTTTATTAATTACTATTTGTACCCCGCGTGAGTTTCGGAATTCCCGCAGGCACTCCAAAATAGTCTAATTTACTCCTTAAAACATCAGGTAATTTGCAGTGAAAGTCCTGTCAAAATTGATGGTCCAACCGTTTCAGAGAATCATCCGCGTGAGTTTCGGAATTTCCGCAGGAACTATTTTTTCTAAAATAAAAGCAGCCATAGTAACTCCTTATAACATCAGCAGCTATCTGCCAGTGAAAGTCCCGTTAAAATCGGTCCAGCCGTTTCAGAGATTATAATATTATTATAGCCGAAACAAAGAGACAGACAAAATTTTCAAAATTGATTTTTATGTAAGTAGGTATCTACCTACTTACCATATATACTTTCATATTATGCTTTTACTGAAAAGCTTTTCATTTGGAATTACAACCAGAAACTAAAATTTTATTTATATGTAAGTACGAGTATATTTATTAAGTACTAGCTGTAGTAGTACTAACTGTAATGTAAGTAGTACTGTCTGTTTCACCCGCGTTAATGTCGGAGATCCCATCGTGCATGCAAAATTTAATCATAATTGGTTGAGCCGTTATAGCGTGAAAACGTAACAAACAAACTTAACAAAGAAACAAACAAACTCACTTCCGCAATGAAAACCACCGGCACCACCGCCATTAAAATGTCTTTTATTGAATCGTCTATTTGGTAGTTGTAACGATAAAAATAAATATGAAGGTATCATATCTGTTAACAACAATGATCGCGGTTTCATCCGCGATAGCTTCGGAGATCCCGCGGGTATTCCGAGATAAAAGTTGCAATAAAGAATAAATAAATAAATAATATTAAATACAGATACTCATGTTTGTTGATTTATGTAAACGAATGCAATGCATCTACGTCCTTGAAGAATAGCGTGATTTACTTTCGTGACCGTCACTACGGCTCTGAGCGAGTCTGAGCGAAGATAGCGCATGCTCGTGACGAATTCGCGACACCACCCGCACATTGTCACACGCAATGCCAAAATTAGCAACGACAGCGAGTTTAATCAGACACTAAGATTTGAGAGCATTTTGTAATCCTAAATGGTTGTAAACAACCGATAAATGGTTCATTAGATGCAGCTTTGTCTGAAGTCACGTTGTAGGTCTACATCGATAGGTAGGTAGGTAGGTACCTACCTATATCATAGTTGGCAATAAATAGACCAACTGATTGCTCACAAAATAAAGAATGTAAATAGTGGTAGATATAGACATAATGGTACAATAGGTACCTAGGTATATTACATTAGATACTTAACTACCACAAAAATTACTTTTACACAATAATATCCACTAACTGAGCAACTAACCACAAAATACTTTTTTTCAACTAAGCTGAATCTGATTTTCGATAATGCCACTCAAAATGATTAATAATTAACTATTAAGCCAATCAAAGTACTTGAAGTTACAATGAGATGCACATTGCACAATCGAGTAGACATTATTTGTATCTAACAATTAACTAACTAGGATAGTTTACTTTGGTCATACGGTCATACGGACTGGTTCTCCTACGAAATTCTCGAATTTGGCGTAGGTAGGTAGAATGTGCACTTAAATTCGCATTTCGCAACATGTAAGAATGTGTATTTTATAGTAGATAATAATTTATGTGCCTATCTGATACCGTTTTTAAAATTTATGATTTGTAATTCCATAAAAAAATTATATTTATTATGGTTGAAACTTGGAATATCCCTAACCAAAAACATTAAAAAGATATGTAGGTATATTGCTCTACATTAACCCTACCTACACTTAGTTTATTTTACACTTAGGTAAGTGTGAAATGCTCATAATTACGACGAAATGAAAATTTTGCACCAAGTGCACATTTTGCAAATTGCACATTCTGCATTTATTATCATGCCTTTTAACATAGGTATAAACAATTTTTATTTATTCTAAATAAACTCTATAGGTACCTATATCTACCTAGTATTCCTTACCTATTTTTATTTAATTTCCATAACCTTGTACCTAACTAGGTAAAATTTACTTTCAATAAGGTGAACAACTCTTTTTTATTGAAAGAAAATGAATAAATGGACATAGATAAGCAATAGTGTGTTAACCCACACTGGAGAAATTTTGATTAAATTAAAGTTTTAAAATTATAGCGCCATTTTGTGTCAAATTTTTTATGTTCAATATTTAGTTACATATTTAAACAATGTAATAAGGTAAACACATAATTAAAAAACGTTCTCTAACTCTCAATAAATCGTTCCGAATCTGTAACTTGATTTTGTGGGTTAACATGTTATTGCTTATCTGCGTCCAAATTTCCTTTTATATTAATTGTAAGTGAAAAACAATAGTATTTTGTAGGCACTGCAAGCTATAGACAAGGAAACTAGGTATTAGTATGCAGGTAGGTTATTCAAGGCCGCTCCGCATCATCTTGTCAATTTTTTTTTTTCGACAATCACCTCGAATCGAAGAACTTTGAAGACATTTATATAAAGTATATCTGTGTAACTATTGTATTTTAGTCTCACCTTGGAGTACCTAATGCTCTACTTATTCGGTTCCATTACCACTCAACAAACTTAAGGTGGATCTAGCAGCAGTCATTTGAGTTCTTTTGTTACTTCACACATTTTAATTCTAATACCAAGGTAGCATTTCGCCACGTCTTAGATCTACAAATTGTTGTTGTCATGACACCGGTGACGCAGCGTAAAAAATATATGCATGCAAAAAATAATCTGGTTACTATTATGATGTCGTGCCTAGATCAAGTATGATGAGAATGTGTGATAAAATAAATGACTAGAGCACAAAGTAGGTAACTTCTTAAATGACCACTCTAAAAAGTGTAATAACATTTACACCATAAAACCAAAGAAAACCTAACCACTCTAGTAAGGCCTGGCGTCCACTGGCGGGCCCGGCATAGCATGGGATTTCTTTAGGTGACGAATAAGAAATAGTAGAAATATTACATTGTGTTGTGAACTTGTGACAATTTAGTGGAAAATACGATTATGGTGATCATCAGCTTACCGCAGCTTTTTTTTGTTGCTATACGACTATTTATTGCGTTGAATTTTCAACTTTAATGTTATAATAATGATTAAACAATAAAGTAAATATTTATTACTATGTAGGTATTTGCCACCTAAAAATCCACTTACCGTACGTATTATGTACTGCCAGTAGTGGGCGCCAGCATTATTTTTTTATGTTATGTACCTACCTACCTACTAGTATACTACGTGGAAAAAGTAAGTGCGCAGTTTGTTAACGTTTTATCGTATATCTTCTTCAGTTAAAACTTTATTTACAAGTGCGAAAGCCGAAATAAAACTTGACTGTTTATTGCCATAAACTATTATACAGGGCGTCCCACGGATATGCCACATGGAGGGCTCTGTTTTGTTAGTTAGGATGAGATCGTATTCTTCCAGATTTGGTGCAGTGCAGTGGGGATGTAGTAGGACCCAAAATCGACACACTTAGCTCTACTCGTCTATATAGGACTTTCATTAGTAGGTATCTAACCTTCGAAGTACACCTTCAGGTCACTGCAAATTAGTCAACATGCCCATTGTTTTTTACAGAGCTTACCACCGCACTCAGAGTCGACTTTAATGATTACTTAGTTAAGTATAGATTTTTAAAACAAAACTGCCGCAATCAGACAAGTTTAAGTTACATCTCATTAAATGCCAATTAAAATTAATTTACTGAACGTCTCTGATTGAGGCAGTTTTGTTTTTAAAATCTATACTTAACTAAGTAATCATTAAAGTCGACTCTGAGTGCGGCGCGGCGGTTAGAGTTTTTTTTATTGTAAGTGAAACTTTTTGGGCATGACGAGATTTAAACTTTGAGTGTAGGTAACGTTATAGTAACTTAGTATAGTTAGTATAGTAGTAGTAGTTATTTTTTTTTAATGTACCTACTAGTGGGTCACGTCACAACACAGTCATACACACATTACAGTTTTATTAGAATAATCTATACATATATAAAATGCTTTGTCCTGAATGACTGATGGATCAACGCACAGCCTAAACCGCTGATCTTAGAGACCTGAAATTTGGAGAGTGTGTTCTTTGTAACCCCTAAGGAGATGAAAAGGGGTAGAAAAGTTTGTATGGAACAATCCGCGGGAACTTCGAAATTATCGCGGGTGAAACTGAAACCGCGCGGGACAGCTAGTATTAAATAATAATGGTATATTCTTATACCTACCGATATAATAAAAACTCTGTGGGTTCGTTGATGAACCGCGATCCGTGGTAGATACAATCAACATTGTGTTGCAACCGCACCCGCGTGAGAGCACGTCTTTGCAGATCTAAATAATGGACTTGCAGTACCTAATCTAGATTTCAGTGTACGGGCACACATTTATCCGCTTACAATGTATATTATAGTTACCTATACCCTAGTAATTTTTATTTTTGAAAGGTACCTATGCAAACTAAAGAGAATTGTATAAGTTTACAATTAAAATAAAATTTTTAATGTTATAATAATAATATCATGTACTAGATGGGCCCCGCGGTTTAACCCGCATGAGTTTAAGTTTAGGAATCCCACAGGAACTAGCTAGCTAGGAAGGAAAGTAGCTTAATTTACTCCTAATGACATCAGCTAATTAGCAGTGAAACTTCTGTCAAAATCGGTCCAACCGTTTCGGAGATTCACCCGCGTGGGTTTCAGAATTCCCGCAGAAACTCCAAACTTCTTTAATAAAAACCTTGTCCTGACAATAAAGATCACATAAAAAAGGTTTAGGTATCCAATTTGATGCAGTCGTTTACAAGTTATACGATTAGCAACACATTTGGCGATTCATTTTTATGTAGATAAGTAATGAATGACATTCAAACAAATCCCACCAAAACATTTTTATGTAAAATGATGCCAAGACAAGTCTATATGACGGGCACTGTCAAAAAGTTATCAGATCTCGTAGAGCCAAGCTTATAACTCTACACACCCTAACTCTACAAGGCCTAACTTCACAAACCTACTACTCCTTAGTCAGAATAATACCTATGTGGCTTGGCCATTTCGCTCCAGTCACATGAGGTGGAGGTGAGGAGTCACATGAGATAAGGTGAAAAATGTATCCACTGTTAATTACTTCTCTGTTATACAAAGTTTCTTGCAGTAACAAAACGACCAAGCCACATATTCTGATTTCTGATTAAGGTAACTACTAACTAAATATTAGGTCTGCTTTCTTTACTCATGTGGTGAATTTTCCATTGTTACAGAAACCTAGAGGTGAACTAATCGGAAGGATTGTTTACGCCGTATTTATCGTTCTAATATTTATAACGACGGGTTCAACAGCGGGAACACAGTTTTCCTCTCACGTCACCGTCAACACGCCATCTCTTCGTTTCACGCATGGGGTTGGAGATCCCCTGAATGCATATGGGAGACGTACTCTTCAAAGACAGGCACAAAGAACGTCCTCTAAGAGACACCGGCGTACGTAATTTGTAATTAAATTTTAAAACTAGATTAACACAAGCAAGTAAAGGCCGGCGCCCACTATCGGTATCGGCACTGCTGAGGATTTTAGGTTGCAAATAGCAATATACATTAACATCAATCATCATGGCAATAAAGTAGAAATTTCCACGATATATGGTCGTAGTAACAAAAATACCGCTTCGGTATGCTTGAGGCTGCTGCATCGGCAGCTACTTCGGAATACTTCGGCATCCTTCGGTCCTTTCCAAAGGTTGTTCACCCAAAATCTTCTCCTTGATTGATTAGATTTCTCTTCTTCTTCAGCAAGAGCTGCTATGAGCACTAGATCCCAGTCCACCATATTAAATACAACTCAGACAACTAGCTTGTAACAACTCTGAGATTGTTTTGAAGAGAAATACGATATTGAGACGCTTCGGCAAGGACGCTTTAGGACGCCTCCGTCATCCTTTCCGACAGTGTGTGCTTTGCATGTACGTATGCCGAAAACCTTTCCTTGCCGATACCGATAATGGGCGCCGGGCCTAAGCGTCCTCAATGACCATGCTGCAACTCAAATTTAGCCCCTGCCTAATGGTTTAAAGGGAGTTGAAAGTTTCTTTTTTAATTTTTAATTGTTGTTTAAACTTTATTATTAAATTGTTAATATTTACTTTAACTAATAATCGTTTTCTCGATTAGAAATTACAATGTATTAGGTAGGTATCTATGTACCTACCTAAACCTTTCGGAAGAAACTCCGTAAAAAAGATACTGAAAACAAAACATCAAGTGCGTAACGAATGCGTAACGAAACGTAACCATATGGTTTAGAGCACGGGTCGGCCACCTTTTCTTAAATAATTAAGGGCCACAAATGTCATGAGGATATTGGTGCGGCCCACACACATTTCATCTAAGGGTCACCGCACACGGGCATCTGACCACAGCCACGAAACGCCACCACAGGTCTATTTCCTGTAGTTTTCATATACCATTATTTTATATGGACTCGCTGCTCACAGTTGACGACGGTGGCCGCCATAGATAATCCTACTAATTCTACTAATATTATAAATGTGAAACTGTGGATGTTTGGATGTTTGTTACTGAATCACGCAAAAACGGCCGAACGGATTTGGTTGAAATTTGGCATGCACGTTGTCAGGGGTACCTACAGAGAAGGACATAGGGTAATTACCGCGGGTGAAACCGCAGGGCACAGCTAGTATTATAAATGTAAACATTTTAGATGTAGAAACGCTCAGTATCGCATCTCAATGTTTGTTGGTCAATCGAAAAATCGAAATCGAGAGGCGTACCCTCAATACCTGTTATATAATGTATATGTTTAGTTGTTGTATACGTATGCTGTAAATCTTTGTGTTGTGTCAAATAAAGTTTATCAATTCAATTCAATTCAAAACAATGCTTGTCTTTTCTATAGTAAAAGTCTGCTCACACAGATTGTAGATATCTACTAGTTACAAACTTATTTCTACCTATATGTGTTTTTTGATTATGCCTGCGGTGCGGCGTCGTATGGAACGACTCTTTAACTTGCGCGGGTCGCACAGTAGGCAATGTTTTAGGTAGGTACTGGCATAGTATTAAATTATCCCTCACAAAATTGTTATGCAATGTGTATAAAAATATATAACAACATACCAAAGGACATTGGTGAGTTGCCCACCCTAAAATTTGCAAAAAGTCTAAGGCAGTGGTTGCAATCTCAATGTTTTTATAGCGTGCAAGAGTACTTGAACAAAAGTTCAAATTGACATCTTAATATATAAGTGATTCTCTCTTACAAAATATTTTGACAGCCATAATTTAATAATTGACATTGATTATAAAATGACATTCTATTTTTTATTGTTTTGTAATATATTTTGTAACGAATCTAATAATTATTTAATTTTCTAATTTAAAACTGACTGAAAATTGATATTTTGCATGTCACCCAAAGACAAAACATTAGAACAATTTTACTTTTATAATGTACCACCATAACAAACTATGTTTTATGCAAATAAATGATTATGATTATGATTATGATTATGATTATGAAACTACGCTTCAGTCCACATCTATGATAATGGTAGATAAGATGCTTTCTAAGCTTTTATTTTACTTGCAATGTAGCCGTAGGCATGTAACTACATATAGTTAATTATCTATGTCTGTTCTGATGGAAGCAGATATCTTCAACCGATTGAGCTAAATTTTGTTTAGCTACATGTTTAGTTTGGATAACAATGCATGGTTTATTATTTTTAGCGCATTTAATTTTTCTCTATCGAGACTTATTTACAGGTCCAAATATGATTTCGAAGTCATACAGTCATCTCGGCGATGGTTACATTTTGTCAAAACCTTCGATACCGTTCAGCACTGAAGACATTGGTATCGACGTCACCACGAAGTCGTCGCTGTGGTTCCAGAACGACTACATGCAGGGTAGATTACAACATTAAAACATTTATAATTTTACCTACTATTAAACATTTAATATCTGGGTCACCGAGCTTCGGTTTTTGTGTATAGCGCCATCTGTTCTTACGTAGAAAAACAAACTCATTTTTCATTGCCTGAAAACACGGATGAAACGACGTTTTCTAAAAATGAAATCTAGCTAGATCGATTAATCGCCCCCGAAAGCCCCAGCATACAAAATTTCATGAAAATCGTTGGAGCCGTTTCCGAGATTCAGATTATATTATACCTATACATTTATTACACTATCTATCCCACTCGGTTTCACCCGCGATAATTTCGAAATTCCCCCGGAATTGTTCCATACAAACTTTGCAACCCCTTTTCATTCCCTTTGGGGTTGAATTTTCAAAAATCCTTTCTTAACGGATGCCTATGTCATACAAAGAATACACCCTTCAGGTCTTTACGATTGTCGGTTTAGGCTGTGCGTTGATCCATCAGTCATTCATTTCAAAGCATTTTATATGAATAGATAGATATATACAGAATTGCTCGTTTAAAGATAGTAGATAGATAGATAATTTTAAATAGTTTAGTAGGTAGTTAGGTTAGGTTAACTTACCTACTTCCAAGTCGTAGGCCATAGCCCGCAGGTCAGACTGTATGAATCTAAAATTCGACATAGGTAGGTAGTTGGCTTAGTCACTAGGTTAGGTACCATTGATATATTTAATAGGTATTTACTCACAAGCTAACTTATGCGTAAGGTCAAGTTTCATAACTAGTTTTCACATAAAAAACGAAAATCATTAGGTAATTTCTTTCTTTTTTTGTAAAGGGAGAACCGCCTTCAAAAAGTTAAACTGAAAATCACAAAATATTTTTTATAAACCGCGGGGTTTCAGCAGGTTCAGTGTTCTAAATTTATATTTTTTTTTTTGGTTAGTTTGGCACCGACTTCAAAATAATACGATAAATGTTCATGCGAACATGAGTTATTTAGGGTTTAAATCATAAAGGACGACGTCGTCCTCCATGGTTTAAATTAAACAATTTCGTTCGTTCCCTCGTAACCTTACACCCTGTACGTAGGTATATCTTTATAATGATAATTATTAAATATTGACTTAGTTATGCCAACTTACAAATTGTTTTTACAGATTTGGACTTGCCACTCCTACCGCCGTCTCCCTACAAAGTAGACTCCGATGACCCCGAATCCCTGTGGCCAGAGGGTCTGTTTCTGCCACCCTTACACCCGCCACGATTTGAATCCTTCGGCCGCCGCGCTGATACTGCGGGTAAGGTATTGTCATTTATGAATATTTGTTAGGTACTATCTATAGCTGTTGCCCGCTGAGTTGCAGTGACAATATTAATTTGTCCTTTTAAAATGAGTAAGACCGAAATTCTAAGAGGTCTAAATATGTCATGCGGAGCACACGATAAAATTTTATCGAGCCATTTTATCGATTCTCGTCGACATAATATATCGTTTTGTCTACCAGTGGTAAAAAATGTTTAACCGAATCTAGTCTTAACTCAATACCCCACTACTGCACTTTTTTGCTTGGACGCCCACAAATATTTGTCGTGTCGACAATTTTATTTTTCGTTCGATGAACATATCGTGGCGCGCATCTTAGCTATGCAAGTCATTTCAAAAATGACTGTTCCGTAATGTTCTTAAATAAAACGATATTAACTTTATATTTCAGACCAAGACACCATAGACCCATACCTACTAGATGGTACGGAAGCAATCGCAGCTTTGGAAAAGGCGAAAGTTCAAGGGCATCTTTTCTTCGATGATTTCCCTCACATAGAATCACTTTTAGCTAATCAAGATCTGAGAATCAAGAATAAGCTAAAACCCCATCGCATTGCTAGTATAAGACACACGTGGCCCTTTAATCGACCTTGAATTATTTAAAAAAATCCATCAACAGCTGGTAGTGTAGGGTAGATCTGATAAATGCTATTTTATTCGTATTATAAACATTAATTAAATTATTGTAAATAAAAATGTAGGTAGACAGGCACAAACTTTTCATACTTAGTATCTAGAAGTTCTCTGTTACCCGATACAGTTATTTACGCTTATTTCAACACTAGCTGTTCCCCGCGGGTTCACTCGCGTTAATTTCAGAGTTCCCGCGGGAATTCCGGGACAAAATCATAAAAGTATCTATCCTATGTCCTCTCTGTACCCCTGACAATGTGTATGCAAAATTTAATGGTGTTAAATTATTAGCATTAGTAAGGATACCTAGTAAATAAAACAACCTGATTTTAACAAAACTATTCCTTTGTGTCTGTATTACCAATTATAATAAAAACTCTTTGATATAATTTGTATCAAATTCTATAATAATCAAAGCCAGTATAGATAAGCAATAGGAATCTCAAAACATGTTACGCACAAAGTAATCAAATCCCTGAAGCTAAAGTTAAGCTTGAACAGTATATTTTATGAGAACAATACAGTAATCACAATTATTATTACAAGCATTAAATAGAGCCAAAACTGTCTACCAATACTTAACTTTCGATGTTATGATGTCTTCCATCTAGGAAATCACCAGCACCACTGACCCGATCCTTTGTTGCTGCCATTATGTAAACATGTTCTCCCGCGCGTTTTTCCCGCTATCTCAAATAACATTTTATTTACTCTACAGTCTATGAATTCACAATGTTGCCAGTTATTAAATATGAATTGGCCATGGAAATGCAATTTAAATCACTTTAATAAACATTGGTATAATTATTTAAATTAAGAATCACAATACATAGCATAAGAATCATAATAATATTAATCAATTTTAATATATTAGTACAGAATACCTAAATCACTATTCACACTCGCCCATCCTGACATCTTTGCGACCCTGCAAAGTAAAAAGGTTTTGTAAAAATAATTTCACTTTATCTAAATGTAACACAAATTCAAACCATGATTCTTTTTTTATCCAATCCATGTTACTAAGTTCCACCAACTTCCACTTAACTTCTATCCATTATCCATAATAAGATTTTATTTTATTCCTTAATAACCAATAATATTAATAATAATGTTTAGCATTGAACAATTTATCAAATATTTTATCTGCGGACTCGCTTAGACGATTACGTAATTTTCTTCCAAGTTCCAACTGCTACTAAAGTTGCGTTAGCACAATCACTCTTTTTACCAATGATCGACTATGCCGATACCTGCTTTACTGACATTAGCGAGGAGCAGCTAAATAAACTTGAGCGCCTCCAGAATCTATGTATCTGGTTCATATTTGGTCTACGCAAATATGACCATGTCTCCGAATTTCGTACCAAGCTCAAGTGGCTTCCGATTTGCCTTCGCCGGAATGCGCATGTCCTCTTCCTTCTATATAGCATACTGCTCAATCCACCTTCCCCCAACTACCTAAAAGACCTCTTCGTATTTCAATCTTCTTCCCATAACCTGCCTGTTCGATCATCCCAGAACTTACTTCTTATGATTCCTGCCCCTAGAACCAACTTTAATGATTATTCCTTCTCTGTACAAGCAGTCCGCTTGTGGAATCCGCTACCTTTCAGATGCAGACTGGCCAACAGATACCTTCGCTTAATGAAAAAGAGACAAGTACTTGGGCTTCAATCAATCTAAACAATAACAGATCGACAACTAAAAATGCAAGAGTGGACTCAAAAGGGTATGCATAGACAACACCGGCAAAATTTGTGCAAGTCTAACGTCGATAAAGAAGCATCCAATGCCTGGCTTACTTGGGGTGAACTGTTTCCCGAAACAGAAGGATTTATGCTTGCCATTCAAGACCAAGTCATCGAAACACGAAACTACCAAAAGCATATACTAAAAGTCCATAATATATCAAATGACAGCTGCAGAAAATGTAACGGTGCCCCGGAAACGATACAGCATCTCATAAGTGTCTGCAAGTCAATAGTACAAAAAGATTATAAACACCGCTACGACCAGGTTGCTAAGATTATTCATCAGAAACTTGAAAGCAAATCTAAACTGAGGACGAATGAACCAATTTCTTATTAAAAATACATACCTGACAGTGCTCTAGGGAATTCAACCCACAGGCTGTAGAGCACAATATCTGAAAGCTTACAAAATATACTGACCTCAAAACGAAATAGCAAAAAATGTGGAAATTACAGAATATTACCTTCATCCCTGTTGTACTACTACCATCTGAAATCCCTTGTCAACTGCACCAACCCTTCGCTACCCTCCAATTACCTAGGTACACTTACATTATTATGCAGAAGGCGGTAATACTAAATACATGTCAAATCGTCCGCAAACTCCTCCAAACTGATGACCACACAACTCTTAATACTTCCACTTAAACTAACCTCCACTTGGCTTTGGCCCGTGGTTGCCAATTAATACCGGTCTAGCTGAGAAGAATTCAAAAATCCAAATTCCCATAATAATAATAATCCACTTCACAACACACAGATAAGCGTCTTGACCCCACACTAAGCTATAAGCTTGTGTCATGGCAACCAAGCAAACTTGGTATACCTATATAGGTACTTACTACATATTATTACATATGTCCATATTACACTATAGATATAGTATATTATATATTCACGCCCAGACTGGAAAATATAATAATATAACAAAATAAAATATAAAAATACAATAATCTATACATACATAATTATAAATAAAATTTATGTGTCTGTTTGTAACTAAAAATTAACAGCTTTTTAATAAATGCATAATATGAAAATAAGTATAATTATAATATGGCACCTACTTATATGTCTGTCTGTTCCGGGTAATCTCTAAAACGGCTGGATCGATTTTAACTGGACTTTCACTGGCAAATCGTCAAATTCAAAATTGGTCCATAATATGACTCTTTGACGTCAACATAATTACAGTTATTATGACAACACCCATAAAACATCCACCCTTCACAGCTTCCTAGCTGATGTTATAAGGAGTAACTTGGCTACATTTATTTCCAAAAATTTGTTCCTGCGGGAACTCCGAAATCCACGCGAGAAAAATCGCGGGGCACAGCTAGTGATCAATAAATAAATATATATATAAATAAATAAATTTATTTCACACTCTTTATCTCCATTATTTTCAACCATAATTTATAACCATTCATTATTATTCCATTATTTATAACCATTTTATTTTCAACCATAATTTATAACCATTCATTATTATTCCATTATTTATAACCATTTTATTTTCAACCATATTTTTTTTAATCCAATTTATCCAATTATTCAAGTAATTCCATTTTTACCAATATTTTATTCATTTAGTCCAATTTATTCATTAATACCAGAGATCCATTTAATTATTCCATTTATTACTTTTATACCATTCATCACTTAGATTATCAACCACTTTTAACCATTACTTTAGTATAGGTACATCAGGTACATGACCATATATTCCAGTATTTAATTTTTGTACCTAATCCATTAGTAATTAAATCCAATAATCAAAATCGCTTTAACTAGTTAACCAGCTAGTTATTCCTTACACAATTGGTAGAGTAAATTCTTTTTCCCTCAAGTACCTACATTAAATTGACATTGAAAGAACTTTATTTGACACAACACATAGGTACATTAATTTTTAAAAAAAGTATGAATAAGGGACTGCTTCCCAACCGCCAAACTATCAGAAACGTACCGGGAGATCGCAAGCGCACCAAACCCAAAATTAACTATAAATTCTTCTATGCTATCCACCTGACTCGTCTGTCGAGATTGTATCGGTCTCAGAGTCTATTTAGAACAATTGTATGTAATCTGACTATGCTTTGACACCTTATGGACAAGTTCTAGTTGAAGAAAAGAAAGAAGTCTATCCATTACAAACAACCAAGGAAACAAACAAAAATGGATCTTATGTCCTTATTGGCGCCTATCAGATAATATACGGAGGTAAAGTTATATAAGTTTGCAAACTTTGTAAGTTTGGATGTAGTGGGTAGTCTCTGGTACTACTGAACAGATTCTTAAAATTCCTTTATAAAAGATACTGACACAGCACAGGAGTGACACGTACTTTCCATTTCCAAACAAAGAATTCCTGCCGAAATATCAAAATTCACGCTGGGAAATCAGCGGGGAAACAGATATTTTAATAGGTTAGGTATGGATAAAAGTGAAATAGGCAATAAGGTAGGTACATTTTATCCGGATGTAAAGTAATTTCGCGGGTTGAATCGCGGGGGATAGTAGGCACCTAGCAGTAAAATATTACTTATCGTTGAAGGTAAATTATGATAATACTCTAAAACTGATTTTGTTCTCTATACGTATTTATTTAAGTATTATTAATGAATGTTGGCATATAATCAAAAAAGAAAACTGTGACTATTGTTTTAAACAAGATTCGAATTTGAAAACTAACTTAGAGACCACACTTGAATCGCAACCTTTTAATGTGTTATACAAATGCATATTACGTTTAATTAAATTGTTTAAATTACAGGAGGATAACAGAATAATTTCACAGAAAGTACCTTTACCTATCTATTTTCTTCAAAAGCTCAATGGTTAAATAGAGTTACTACTGCATTAATTAACATCAAGTTAAATATTGTGTAATTCCACTACAAATTATTAAGAAAGACTTACCGCTACCACAATAACCACGAGTATACTCCGCTACTAAGCGCACTAAAGAAGAAATGCTGTAATTGAATACCCGCGCATAATCACACATTTTTAGACTTATAAGCATTGATATATTCCTATAAGAAAAAAATCTCCAGGACTTCAAACCCATTTACTACGAATTCTATCGACACCTGACCTTCATACTTTTATTGGACTACCTCCAAAACCTTTTACAAAAATATCTGATGGAAGCAATAAGACAAGTTTTAGCGAGCAATCTCGAGTATCTAAATTAACCCGTGTAATCGATATTGTCAGGGAATGCCTCTAAAATCTTTTGTTTCTATTTATGCCATGTAAATTCATAAGAACGCAAAGTCTTGTGCCACAACTTAGCCAATCCAGTCAAACGTGACTGCACATAATAACTTTTCCATCATCGTTCCAACCATGTATTGCCCTTAGATGTTCGATTTTATCAAGATTTTATTAAGCCATTGTAATACCGGCAATTCCGATTTCTCAAAATCGAATTCGGGAAAAATACGGGTTTAACCAAGACGTTACTATAATATGGAGCGATCCTACCAGTATCATCCAGTTGTGAAGATTCTTTATTTCTCACGGCCCGTGGAGAAGGCGTATCTCTAGGCCGCCATGGCGCCCAGGATCTGGAAGTGATCCATGACCGTCGTTTCGTTTAACAGGACTCCGAGAATGCTTTGGCTGCTTGAATCCTTAATAATCCCACTTCTGAAATGTTAAATTATTAGCATTAGTAAGGATACCTAGTAAATAAAACAACCTGATTTTAACAAAACTATTCCTTTGTGTCTGTATTACCAATTATAATAAAAACTCTTTGATATAATTTGTATCAAATTCTATAATAATCAAAGCCAGTATAGATAAGCAATAGGAATCTCAAAACATGTTACGCACAAAGCAATCAAATCCCTGAAGCTAAAGTTAAGCTTGAACAGTATATTTTATGAGAACAATACAGTAATCACAATTATTATTACAAGCATTAAATAGAGCCAAAACTGTCTACCAATACTTAACTTTCGATGTTATGATGTCTTCCATCTAGGAAATCACCAGCACCACTGACCCGATCCTTTGTTGCTGCCATTATGTAAACATGTTCTCCCGCGCGTTTTTCCCGCTATCTCAAATAACATTTTATTTACTCTACAGTCTATGAATTCACAATGTTGCCAGTTATTAAATATGAATTGGCCATGGAAATGCAATTTAAATCACTTTAATAAACATTGGTATAATTATTTAAATTAAGAATCACAATACATAGCATAAGAATCATAATAATATTAATCAATTTTAATATATTAGTACAGAATACCTAAATCACTATTCACAATGGTGATCGGAAAAGGAAATAGGGATTCATTTTTATTATAGACTAGCTGCGTCCCGCGATTTCACCCGCGTGAGTTTCGGAATTCCCGCAGGACTCCAAACTTCTTTTATTCTTCTTCTCCTTACAATAACAAACAGCAAAAAAAGAATTAGCAAAATTGATCCAGCCATTCACGCGTGATGCCGTGACCAAGGGAAATAGGGATCCATTTTTTTATAAATAGATTATAGGAATCTTTACAAAAATATACTTTTATTTGAAGAAAGAATTATAGAATATATTAGAAATTCTTTCACATCTGTACATATTTACATATTATGTAATCATTTTTATAAGTATTGGTATAAAAAGTAAACTTTAATAAAATACACAGTATTTTATGCCTAGTATTATCATAATAATATGAACACCATTTAGAAACACAAAAATATGTATTTTGAAATCATTGTAGGTACCTACCTACCTACTTACTATTGCTCAATAAGATCACATTGCGTAAATTAACCAAGTAATAAAATAAGTAGCTAAGTAGGTACCTAATTGAGATATAGTAAAAAGAGGTGTCACCATAAGAAAAAGAAAACAGAAGTTGGATGGTAGGTACTCATATGGCGACAATTTGTTCAATATCAAAATAAATTCTACTAATTCTATAATTAAGGCGAAACGCCAATCACAAATCACAATGTTAGATCGTTCCCCAAGATGAAACATTTACTTTTTAATTTTGCAGTGTAGGTACCTACTTTAATATTTTTTTGCTCTATGTAATGCACATTCTCATAATCAAATTGTAAGTTATAGTTATAAACTAGCGAAAACAATTTACTAGCTAAATAATGCATTAAATAGTAAATGATTCTTTAGAAAATGTTCTTAGACGGACTGAAGGATGAAAATAACATCCATGAAAAAACTATTTCACACATTTTTTTTATGCAATGTAATGCCTTCTTTGTAATAGTAGGCACTCTAATATGGAACCATTATTTTGTTGTTCAGCAGTTATAATAATATTAGCTCAACAACAGTACTAACTTAATCATTATCTTCCTGAGCAAAGCTTAGGTAGTTATCCAGATATTAATTTAACCTTCCTGCTAATTTTGTTAACACAGTAAATTAAAATAGATAGGCATACATTTTTGTATAATTGAATAACAATATCTACTTAAATTAAGCAAACATTTTCAAAAATCTGCCATTTGCATGAGATTCATAATTTTAATTCGTGTTTTATTGTAATTATAAATACTATTAATTATTAAAAAAAATTCAATACCTACTTCATATATTTTTCTTGTACCTACCTACTTTTTAATAAAAAATCTAATATCATCATTTTTGTCCTATAATTTTTATGCCCCAAAATACTGGAATGTTTTAAATCAGAAATGAGCATTGATACAATCACTGGTCCTACCATAAAAAATAATTATTATAAATCGTCAATAAAACAGATAATAGTATGGGTGTAGAAAGACTAGCTATCTTAAAGGCAGAGTTGCACAGGTCACCTTTGCAGAAGCACATAAATACTTTTTTGTTATGCACCATCACTACCCCACACCTTTCTTCATTATCACTTGGACCCTCTTTAAGACACATTCTTTGTGTTGCCACACCATAATCTGAAAATACCAAAAAGTCAGTGAATACCGAAAATTAAGATTTTCACTTATAAGTTATTAACTATAAAACTATATTGACTGTCTGCATAATATTTTATAACATATAGGTAGGCATCACAAATGTGAAAGTTTGTGTTTAGATTGTTTGTACTTGATAATGTATAGACAGATGAATGAGTAGAAAATAAATAAATTCAGCTATGTTCTGAAATTAACAAATTAGGTTTCATTTATCTCAGAACAAAGTCCCTGAGAAATATTGAGGTTCAAAATTCACTCTGGCAAAGCCATAAAACAGGCTTGGATATTCAATCTTTGTTTTGAAGATTATTTTTCCAAATACAGCAAACTTCTAGTAGGTTCAAACTACTTTGGTATGTTAGTATGAAAAACCATATTATAACTCATAATATCAAACCAGTAATGATAGTTTCATATATAGTTCTATAAATTTAGTCTCCCTGGCTTTCCCTAACATCCACTCTGTAATAACATACCTATCTACACTAACTTTATTATCTTTGGTGTTGTCCTTATTTGTAGATTAACTCAGGCTCTTGATAATATCATTTTCACTGAATTAGCTCCGCCTCCTGAATTTACTTTAACTACTTGACATTTGCAGAGTCACTGTGAGTAAAGCAACACAGTAAAAGCTATTTAGTAAAAAAAGAAGCAGTAAGAAAGAATATACAGAATTTATAAAAAAAAAATAACTCAAGCAAATTGATTTAAGTAACTGAAAATGTTTTTAATTTGATATGAATATCTATATATTTTATATTAGAAAATGTGTAAGTCAGGGCACTGATGAACCCATATTTGTGTTCCTCAGCTATGTCATGGCCCACATTATAATATCTGTCCATCAAGGCCTTATTTTCCAGCTGCTTATATTATAATATAAAATATAAATAATTAAACTACAAATAACATAATGGTATTTAAAAATTTTAATTACTTACCATCACTTTTAAATGTGCCTGTTGTACCCTGAATCATCTTAGAGCACCAGCCGGACTGACAAGTCCCTGCTTTGATACCTGGTATTGTATCATTAGCTATGAAGTTATCAGCACATGTACCAAGTTCACCTCTTGATCGACATTTGAAGCATCTCATTAAGCCTGCATAGTAATAACAATACTCAATGCTTGGTAATAATCCTTACTAATATTATAAATGAGAAACTAATATTAAAAGTGAGTTTGTTTGTTAAATTTTCACAAGCTATTTTTGATCCCAGAAACTCCAAAATCAACGCGGAAGAAACTAAATAAAATTTTGCATATTACCAAAATGTTGTCAAGGGTAGGTACAGAAAAAATATAGGGTAGTACCTAAGTGCTTTTATCTCGGAATAAACGCAGGATCTCTGAAACTAATGCGGGTGAAACCACAGAGAACAGCTACTAATGGTAATAATAATGCTTAAACATTATCACACAGCACTGATTTTTTAACTAAGCAGAGTTGATATTATGGGTGCTAGACAACTGATAACAAACACTTGAGGTAAACACAAATTTGCAACACTTTTATGATAATACAGGGATGAACCCACAACACCTATTAGACCAATGGTGCTGTCAACTATAAGTGCCCCCGCGCATTAGGCGGCCAGGTCGCGCGGCCAGGTCGCTGCGGCCAACTATTTCTTCGGTGACATATGCATGTGCGCGCACTAGGCGACCAGCGGCCAGCGAAGAAATAGTTGGCCGCAGCGACCTGGCCGCGCGACCTGGCCGCCTAATGCGCGGGGGCACTAATTGTAATTACTTATGTAATTTATTCATCTTTGGCACATGACATGATTTTTATTAGGTACATGAAAATAATCAACTCTAAAGATTTCATACAAAAATCACAAAAATGTGAAGTGGAACTTAATTATCAGGCATTTGGCAAAATATCGAATAATACAAATTTATGTTTAATAATAACTATTATTATAGCTGGCTAGCTGCGAGTTTGATTAATATGAATACGTATTGCATTTACAATGGATACAGTGACCCCCGACTGAATATTTTAATGCAAACGTAATCCTTTTCGAAAGTTACACTCTCACTTAGCCTTGAAAAAGATTTTTACTTACAATTCACTTCTTGAAAAGTAAAAGCCACTAAAATCGGAATAATAAGTTCAATGCACCTCATCTTTACTAGTTCACAGTTCGATTTTAAGGAAAAAAAATAATCTGTTTGGAAACAAATTTTAAAGTTTGCAAATTGCAATCTCTGATTGATAGTTGTTGACAGAGAGGAGAGAAGGTAATCACTACGTTGTTGTCAGTCTAACGCAACTAGGAACAAATTAAATTTTGTTCGTGTTTAGCTGTTTAGCACTCATTTTTTTTTTTAATTTTTTTTTCCATGGCATCAAAGATGGCCTCACATGCTATTTCAGTCTTTTGTCTCTGAATCTTTCTTATACGGGATTTACACTCGCGCCTCGTTCCTCGCCTCGTGGTTCGTCTTGTGGCCAGGTACGAGGCGCGAGTGTAAACGCTGTTTTATCGGCGTTTACACTCGCACCTCGTTCCTCGTCTTGTGCTTCGTTTCGTGGTGGGGTACGAGGTGCGAGTGTAAACGCTGCCTCGTCCCGTCGCTCGTGCGTGCGACCGCGACCGCACGATCGATGGAAAAGAGACAAAAGAGCTGCGGCCTGCAGTGCGTTCAGTTCAGTTGTCTTTGAGCTAGCAACAAGGGAGGATGTCGAAGTGTTAGCGGCAACAAGACGACTTTGCTTACTGAGCTTTTACTACTACTCGATTAATTAGTAGAGTAGTAGTAGTAGTTAGTTAGTAGTAGTAGATTACGGAAAATGTAATATATATACAATAGACATATATAAATATATATAATCTAATCATATTATACAACTTAAACTGTAACTTATTTTATCAGTGATATTATATTGCCTGAATCTATGGAATGCCTCCGCATAAGATGAGGGACACATATTAAGTAATATTTATAATATCTATATGGTGAAGAATAATATGTATTTATCGTAGTAAGTAAACTTTTATATGTAAATTAATTGTAATTTCTAGTGATATCCTTGGAAGCTGTTGTTTTATTTTATTTTTTTGCATGTACTATGTATTCTATACATTTATGATGTCTAGAGGACGTTAATAAGTCACTTCGCCGTAGTACAGTTTTTACTAGTACGGGGAGTGGCTGTCTTTTCTTGTGTTAAGTAGTGATGTTTTTGTGTGAATAAACTATTATTATTATTATTATTATTATTATTTTAATAAATGAAATCCTTACTTTATATTCTAAAAATCTTTATATTATAAAGTTTGTATGGATTGTATGGATGTTTGTTACGTTTTCACGCAAATACTACTCAATGGATTTTAATGAAACTTTACAGTAAAACAGCTATAAAAATAGCAAAATAATAATAATAGCTATAGATTCCTATTATCATATTATATATCTACTGTCTGCTATCTGCTCTATAGGATTTTTTACCAAGCTTGGCTAATAATTATTGTATTAATATTGCGCCATCTATGTATTGCTAACAAAAGTTTTTTCAAATTTGAACTGTCCTGTGCCTGTATGTGCGTGATACAGGTTCTCGACGGTTAAAATTTCATTTATTCCTGAAATAATCAAGAGATGTCGTTAACCATTATTTTGTAAACGTCGAAAATTAAATGCATGTATAGGCTAATATTTTGATCTTGCTTCAAGTAGAAGCAATTCAGAATAACAGATAGGGTACTTTTTATCCCGGAATTCCCGCAGGATCTTTGAAATTAACGCGGATGTCACCGCGGGGAAACGCTAGAATATAATAGCTAGTAAAATAAATAAATTAAATAAATAATTAAACTTTAAATAAATAATTTAAAAAAATTAAATAAATAAAATTGTCAATATCATCTTCTTCTGCGCCGGGTGTCATCGACTGTTTTTTGCGCAGGAGATGCTGTCGAAAGGTTTATTGTTTAGTGCGGTTGGAGGTCTACATATCTAGCTATCTATCTATAAAAGATAGAAAGAATCCGCGATTCTGTACATTGAATATTTTTAACAAAAACTGACAGGGGACGGAACGGAGCAGACGGACGGGGGGGGGGGGGGGAAGAGTAACCAAGCACAAAAAAAGGGTTTTTAAAAATCTTTTCTGTCTTTCTGTCTGTTCACGATAATCTCCGAATCTACTGAACGGATTGTCATGCGGTTTAGGATTAAGCTTAACCTGGAGTTACATAGGCTTTGTTTCATTGAAATCGGATGTCGGGAAAAGAAGTTGTTGTATAAAAAGAAGTTGTTGTATAGAAACTTTTCGCGCGGGTGAAACCGCGGGGCACAGCTAGTACTAATATAATAAAAGAGTAGAATCCGCGATTCTGTACATTGAATATTTTTAACAAAAATTGACAGGGACAGGTAAACGAAGAGTAACCAACCATAAAAAAGGGGTTTTAAAAAATATTTTCTGTCTGTCTGTCTGTCAGTTCGCGATAATCTCTGAATCTACTGAACGGATTGTCATGCGGTTTTCGCAGGTAGATTAAGCTTAGCCTGGATCTACATAATTATAGGCTTTGTTTCATTCAAATCGGATGTCAAGAAAAAAAAGTTGTTACATAAAAACTTTTCACGCGGGTGAAACCGCGGGGCACAGCTAGTTTCTTAATAAAATCTAGTCCATATAACGTTTACTTTTTGGTTATTTTTGTGGAATCTATGTTTGGGATCCCAAATTATCGGTTTCTTTTAAA
Source organism: Zygaena filipendulae (assembly GCA_907165275.2). NCBI lineage: Eukaryota > Metazoa > Arthropoda > Insecta > Lepidoptera > Zygaenidae > Zygaena > Zygaena filipendulae. The sequence goes on along the minus strand of OU015653.1, from coordinate 9,410,781 downwards.
ATAATTCTAGAAACCAAAACGTTTCTTGTTGCAAGTTACAACCAATCCAATTATGCAGTTTAAAAGCACACAACCATCGCGGCCCAAAGTTGAAACCCGACTGAAGCGAGAACGCGAGTGTAAACACCACGCTCGCTTTGACGCGAGGTCCTTTGACTCGTGACCAAAAAACCGCTCCGGAAGCGAGCGGTGCAAGTGACGAGGCGAGGAACGCGGCGAGCCCCTAGCGTCTGTTCACACTCGCGCCTCGTCCCTCGCCCCGCGCCTCTTGCTCCTTTTTCGTCCCTTTGACTCGTGACAAAAAAGCCGCTCCGGGGGACGCGAGCGGCACGAGCGGCGAGGCGAACCACGCGGCGAGCGACGAAGCGCGAATGTAAACAGTCGCTCGGGGCTCGCCGCGTGGTTCGCCTCGTTGCTCGTACGCGAGTGTAAATGACGCTTTACAATCTGTCATCTGTTTGTCATGGCGACGCATGTTGTTATTTGGGAAAATAATTGTGTGATTTTTAAAAATTTTGTGTGATTTACGCTTTGAAAAGTGCAGTGTGACTATTAAAAACTATTTTCTTGTGATTGGGTAGTGAAATAGCACCGATTAGACGGTGTAGTACGTATATAATTTGTAGAAAAAGATAGAGTCGACAAAATTTAAATAAAAGGAAATTTATCACGAAATTTCCTATAGATGAAGACCGGTAAGTACAGCTTGAGTAAAGTAATAAAGTATTTTGTTCTCTTCAGCTATCAGCAAGACTAAAATAATACACTATCTTTTTGAAATGAGAAAAAATATTTGCATGTTTGTAAACCATAGTGATGTAAATCTTCACTATCGATAAAGTGAGTCGATAAACTTTAATGAATGATGCTGTTGTAGTGAATATTTTGGAATATTTTTGTATAGCTGCTGCTGCCTATACTTTTTTCATTACTTACTGCAGTTTTCATTAAGTATTATGATCGTATTGTAATAAAGTGAACCTCGTCTTCTGTATAAAGAACTATATTATACTCTATCTTGTTTCTAAGTGTACTTGCATGATTGATAGATATTTTAATTTCAGATGTCGACAATGGGTAAAAAATATTGGAAATGATGACTTAGCTTACATTCCAATCGAAAAACTTCACGATATAAAATATGTCTGTGGAGATGTAAGGAACGAATGTCGGATACTTCTACCGATAGATATTTCTACCGATAATTTAAACAAGGCTCAACAAGGAGGCACTGCGAAGTAAATCATTTACTTTCCCAAATAGGTTATTTAATTTTGACATAAAATGTAAATGTAATTTTTAAAGAGAAAATAAATATCTATCTATCTAATAACATCATCATCATGACAAACTAAAATTTTGGAATAATAATAAATAAATAAAAATAATAATTTATTGTTTCAATTTTACGACAAATGTTTCCCCCCGTTGTAGATTTAATTCACCTGGTATGAAGTCCACGATGCTCTAATGATAATTTATCGATATCGATTTAATCAGGAACTACATGTGGCCATCCCTATTGTTCTCGTTAATGTTGGTACCCATGAGTTATGAAGTATTTTGACATTTAAATTTTCGCTGTGTTGGTATTGCTAGGTCTGCTAAATGGATTCCAAAACCAAGTAAGGAAGTCCCGTCTCTTAAAACGTAGTGATTACCTTCTCTCTGGTTGTTGTTGATACACTACACCACAGACGAATAAGAGAACATCACTACACCACAAATTAACTAGACTAATGCCTAGGAGAGGTGCGCATAACGGCTTCAAATCGACAACGCGCTATATGCTATATGCTATATGCTTCATTTGAAGCGCATAATATTTTATATGCTATATGCTACCTTAACACACAATAATTTAGCTGTAGGTAGCTATTTTTTTTTATTAAATACTAGCTGTCCCTCGCGGTTTCACCCGCGTGAGTTTCGTTATTCCCGCAGGAACTCCAAAGTAGCCCAATTTACTCCTTATATCGTCAGCTGATTAGCAGTGAAAGTCCCGTCCAAATCGGTACAACCGTTTCGAAGATTCACCCACATGAGTTTCGGAATTCCCGAAGTACCTACTTTTTTCCCGGAATTAACTCCGAAATTACCGCGGATGAAATCGCAGAGGACACCTAGTATAATAATATAATTAGTTTAACAAAAAAAAACAGTACAGTTTGTATAGGACTTTTGGAGTCATTTAAGCAAAAAGGACGTCAGTTTTACAAATTAGCTTATCGTAATGAAAACTGTGTAAATGTGATGAATAGTGATAGTGATAAACAGTGCGTAAAACGGTGAATTACTATGTAATGAGGTGTTCGCTGGAAGGTTATCGTTTTACTATATAACTTCCTACAGAGCATCCCATTAAGGCTCAATTGTGAAGAATTAATTCTAAAAATCCTGGTGAAGCATCGAAATGCATCTCACATATGCGTTTTGATGTAAATAACTTCGTAAGAAGAATGAAACAAGTGAACTGGCTGTATGGACAACATTTCCTTTGCCTTCCCCGAAAGGAGTAAACTTTTATTTTATACTAATATATTCCAATAATAATTCCAATAGATACTAATCGATTCCAATAGATTTTTTTGTCGATGAAAGTGGATTTTTATAAATCGATTAAATAAATAATCAATTATTTAAATTAAAAATATAAAAGAAACCAAGTTGGCGTTTGGGGCAACCCAAGGATAAAGATCGAAAAAAGATTGATATTTAAGCTTCTGAGGGAAAATTTTGTATTCAGATATGAATAATGCGATCATCTAATCTACTGGCATCTCGCTGTGCCATAATATTCTTGCGATTAAATTAATTTGAGTTTGAACGCTTGTAGTTTTATTTTTTGTAATAAACTTATACCTAGTTTCATTTTATTTTGAAATAGCTCTGAATTTCTGTGCCAATAACCATTTTTACTACAACGTTTTGGTTAATTTTTTATACTTATCATTTTATTTAATTTTTATTCTGTCAAGTTGTCACTATGTCTTTTATTTTAATTATTACAAAGAAAAAAAAGTAGTTTTTCATAAAAAATATTTTTTAACCGAACATCGCACCCAATCTCACGGAACGCACACCAGTGGAGGTCGTAGCTAGTGACGCCGGTCATTTTATTTATTCGATATTTTCACCACCGTTCAGCAGCCATTTGGTTTTCCAAGAAAGAAGCTGGTTTTCGAGAGAGAATCGTGTTTCATCTTGGGAAGCAATCTAATACTGTCATTGGCGTTTCGTCATGATTTTAATTGCTAAAAATATAAAATTTAATTGCTAAAAATACGTACATTGGCAGAATTAAATGTGATAAATCGCGATAGATTGCCATAATTGAAGACACACACATGTACACTGATGTGGAGATGAATTAAATATGCTTATTAATATTCATTTATTTACATATAGGTATCTTAAATTAAGGCTTTTTCAATTATATTATTATTATTCGTCTGTATATATTTCAATTATATTATTATGTTTCGCGGCTTCGCGCGCGAACCACGCGCGAATGTGGAGAGCGCTTTAGTAATTATGCCAATGACAATGTGTGACTTGATAGACAAAGCAACGCGATTGAATTAAAAAAAAAAATACCGATTCAGTAATTTGAATTTGCGGAATGCTTCGAGTCTGACTTGGGCGGAAAAACCGACAACGATGAAGTCATCCGATGTGAGCCAAGGTTGCACCAAGTGAACCGAAATGCCCTTCTACACTATCTTATTCACTCAACTTCAATCAACTTCGCGAGTAGATAGGTACTAGTGTTGTGCACTGTGCAGGCTTGTTGCTACTGGTTAGTATCTCCAGCCCGGTGGGCAGTGACACTCCATACAAATGAACTGATTCAAGTAGTTTCCCTCGAGTAAACGGTCGGCTTGTACGTACACGTGTTGTGCATTTATGCGTATCGTAAGGTTGACATCTATGTTATTGATCTGACAGTAACTGTCAGTGAATAATTGTCACGTGCAAATTCTACGTTTCCAGTCAAACTTTCCTCAGTTTACCTCAGAAGAATAAAGCATATTCTCTCTTTACAAAGGTCATATTGCGGGGTATCCTTAAGGAGTCATGACATTGGTGAAAGGCGAAAGGTGTCGCTTCTTTAAATGATTTATATTCTTTGGTATCTCTGTACTAGTCACTGTTTTAATAGGTACTCTGTCCAAAAATAAGATAATTACTTTTAAAATTTCGTGATGATTATTTGAATAGTTAAGACCTGAAAGCTTAACAACTTAACAAAGCTTAACAAACGAACTCATATTCGCATTTTTAACCGACTTCCAAAAAAGAGGAGGTTCTATGTTCGATTGTATGTATGTTTTTTATGTATGTTCACCGATCACTCGAAGACGGTTGGACCAATTTGGAAAATTCTTTTTTTGTTTGAAAGGGTATACTCCCAATTAGGTCCCATTGCCACCAAGTCGGGATCTGATGATGGGATCTTGGAGAAATCGAGGGAACTCTTAAAAAATTATAGGCACACCTATAGCGATTCGGGCATTTTTTTATAGTAAATCGTTCATTTGCTTCCGAAAAGCAAAATTTGACGAAGTGGAACTGATGATGAAGACCACAGATGGTCATCGGAACTACTCAACAATAATACGTATTTCACGGGTTCGGACTGGAGCGATTTCAAAAATTGTTTTTTTGTTTGAAAGGGGATACCCCAAATTGATTCCATTGTCACCAAGTCGAGATCTGATGATGGAATCTTGGAGTAATCGAGGCAGGTCTTCAGAAATTATAGGTTATATAGGTATAGCGGTTTTTGTATTATTCATAGTAAATCGTTTATTTGCTTTCGGAAAGTAAAATTTGAAGAAGTGGAACTGATGATAAAGACCACATATGGTCATCGGAACTACTCAATAATAGGTATTTGACGGGTTCCGATTCGTTAACTTTAATATGGTTTCTAAACCATTTATGCTCATCATTATGTATATTATGGTGAAGTGGAACTGATGGTGATGTACTAGAACTCCTCAACAATTAACGTCCCTGCATCGGGAAAAGCAATATTTTGTAATAGGTGATGAGCAGTTGATATTATAGACTACTGTAACTTAGATAAATTACAAACCGAATCACTTAAAAGCGAGAAATAAACAAAATTTTAACAAAAAAATTCAAACCGACTTCCAAAAACACAAAACTAATAATCTAAAAATAAAAAGCTAAAAATAACAAAATACCGATATAATCCAAAAGCCGAAAACACACGTAATATTATTATTGGTTTGTGCTACCACTGATCGGTATGAAGTCGGTCGGTTATTTTTAGCTTTTTATTTTTTTATTTTTAGTTTTGTGTTTTTGGAAGTCGGTTTTAATTTTTAATATTAGTGGTTAAGGTTAAGGCCAATACGAATGCGAATAAGCATCACGTTATAGAATCCTGTTAGTATCCATCCAGCGCACAGCAGTGTGTAGTATTTGTTAAAGTTTTAGAAGGTTCATTATTCGTTAAATTATATCTATGAAACAAAAAACCGTCACAAAAGAAAATAGGGTTTATGGATTACCTCTTAAAAGAAAACAAGTACGTCATATACCTATATATAGGTAAAAACTAATTTATTTAATTACGTACACTACCATTACAAAGTTTCCTAGATTACCAAATAAATAAATCAATTTAATTTTAATGTATCTATCTTATTTAAATTTAACGGATCCAAGAAGGAATTTTTACGATGCCACGCAACAAAAATTCCAACGCAATAACATGACATCGTCAATGAAATTACGAAACCTAAATAAATTGAATACCGAATGAATTCTGAAAAAACATCATTTAATTAGTATATTTTAAACTATGACCCAGCAATCCTACATAAGAATTGAAAAGGATCTCGGAAATGAAGAATCACTAGCAACTTTTTATTTAGGATGTTAGTTCTTGTCATTTGCCTACGTCGTCATAACTCATACGTTATCCATAGATAAAGTACCTAATAATCTTTGCTGTAATCATTCTAGAGGTAAGGACTTGTTAAAGGTCTCTAATATCGCAGGTAGTATTATTATCTGTACCTATAGTATTATTATCTGTATGGTAAGTACTTAGGTAGGTGGGTAGGTAGATACTTAATTACTTAAGCGCCAATTCTGTTTAAGCGCTAAGATTTTGATAAAGAATAGTGTTTTATATTTGCGATCAATGGATTGAGTAGGTAGGTACCATAGTGAAAAGAGCATTTGTTTCGGGGAAAATTACACGTCATGTAAATCTTCTATATTATTAATTTATAAAAAACTGTAGAGGTCAATTCTGTACATTGAATATACTTACTATATTAAAATTAATATTCGAGGAGGAATGGTGATCGATACTGATGTCAAAAATGCAATCAGTAAATTTTTTGTCCGTCTGTCTGGTCTGTCTGTCTGTCTGTCTGTATGTGCACGCATGGGTCAAAAACTACTGAAGGGATTTTAACCAAACTTGGTACGATTGTAGTCCATACTCCTGGGCAGGTTATAGGCTATATAACATTACGCTAAGACACATAGGAGCTGAGCAGTGACGATAACTTTGAAGCAAGTCGGATAAAAATGCGATTTCGAACTCTTATCTTCGCATACGTTTACTCAATCACGCAAAAACGGCTAAACGGATTTGGATGAAATTTGGCATGTACGTTTTCAGGGGTATGGACATAGGGTACTTTTTATGCTGGAATTCCCGCGGGAACTTCGAAATTACCGCGGGTGAAACCGCGGGGCACAGCTAGTACGTAATATAATGATAGATATTATTTACAAAAAGTACCCTGGCTTAGAATTTTAGACTTCGATAGTACAACAACATTTATTCTTTTGATTTCTTTTCCATTTATTACGCAAGTGTAAACACCTTCTTCGTTTTTAGTCGCCCGTAATATGTTTATTGTGTTATTGCCATCGATTATTAGATGAGGTTGTTCATCTTCAGCCATACTGTTACTACAAGTAAAGAAAATATACTTATTCATTTGCAAAAAATATATATGAGGTACGTCTGTTCGACAAGAGCGTACCCGGGGTAAGTACACTAAAAAATATTATATCTAAGTTTCGTATGAAAACTGGTTGACTCGTAAAGTGGTTTTATGCCTAAGATACCTACGTTTAGACATTCAACGTTCGATGAAATTTGGCATGCACGTTGTCAGAGGTACAGAAAAGGACATAGGGTACTTTTTATCACGAAATTCCCGCGGGAACTCTTAAATTACCGCGGGTGAATCCGTGGGGCACAGCTAGTTTTCTATAAAACAGTAAGGTAATATAGGTAAGTACCTGTAAGCTGAACCTAATAATTTATTATCTTTGTACCATTCCACTTTCAAATCTACCGTTATTTCTGAACATACTAGTTGCATATGACCATTTTCTGATATTTTTTTGATGTTTTTAGATACTGCTTTTTCTGTGTTAGTTATTTTTAAACTCTCATTTGCTGATAAAATTAATTTATGATATTTGCATTTGTCAAATCATTAAATAACTCGTTACATTAGATAAATAATTAACTACTTATACCAGGTTGAACTTCACAACTTTCTTTTTCCACAAATTCTGGTATATTGCCAAGGATTTCACTTAAATTTGGTAGAAATATTCTTAATTGTAATGATCGACAAGAAACATTGTAACCGTCGTCAAAAAATGTTGATCTTTTCTAAAAGTTATTAATCATTAATATAGATAAACTTTTCAAAATGCATATAATTATGAAATGTAAATAAGCCTGGAATAATTAGACTGTCTACCTGGTTATTGAGGTTTCGCACTTGAGGTACAGGATGTAGTTGACATTTCCCAATTCTACTTCGGATCCCTTTGTAATGTCGACTTGTTTTACAAGGTCCCCAATCCGACCATAAAAATATTAGCCTAAAAGAAAATTTAAAACTCTCTCCAATCGTTTTAAATGGCTCTTCTTCAGATGCCGAAAATTTCTGATTTATTGCATCTAATTTATTACGCTTGAATAATAACCAGTCCCGCTGATTGCCAACTTTATGATGAATATTTTTTATAAAGGTACCTGTTAATAGTTAGAGTACAAAGGTTATTAATAGAAGTACTTATCTAATAAGATCCTGATCTACAATGTAGCTATTCCTTGAGAAAGGTTTTATTAAGTAAATAAGTACATTAAAATTCTAAACAGGATTTATCGTGATATTTGGTTCGCCATCCGAACCCCTACTACCCAATATGAACGACAACATTCCTGACCCATAAAGCGCGTCCCAAAAACACCATCACAAAATATGTTCCAGATGCCTAAATTTTGGAAATACTATTTTTTATGCCAAATGACACGTTGTAAACATAATATTTTTTTGAAGCGGAACTTCTTTAAGCACTAGGGAACAGCAATGTTTGTGGTGCGTTATCTTAAATTCTTATGCTACTGCTACACCTGCGCGTTAACGTGTAAATTAGTGCGCTAATGAAGGCATTACGTAAATGTGGCCAACATTTTAACGGGTTAACTTAATAACGGCATTACTAATGACGTTAAAAGTTAAGCGATAGCTGGGTGTCGGTTTTTTGGACATATCAAAGGGTTTTAGCGCGTTATTTAGCGTACTAAGCGGTGTTGACTACATTAACGCCTTCTCATTCTGCGTGGCGCACGCGCGGAGCAAGACCGTATTTACTTTGTATATTTACTTTGTTTTGGCAGGAACAATAAAAATACGACAATGGAACGGTCTAAAATTACAGCTGCTTCTACCTCCATTGCAAAAAAACATCTATTTGAAGCTTCGACCTCCATTTTGTGTCAACTCGTTATTACACTAGAAATTAACGCTTAACGGCAAGTTAACGTTAACGCTTAACGTTAACGCAGGTGGAGCAGTAGCATTAACGTGACGTGGACGCGATGTAAGTTTTGACTTACATATTATGGTCATAGTGAATAAGAGCCCATGATAGTGATATTTATCGAGCGTGTAACACAATCCTTCCTTACATATTATTATAAAACAAAGTCCTCCACCGCGTCTGTCTGCCTGTATGTTCGCGATAAACTCAAAAACTACTTAACTGTTTTTAATAACTGTTTTCTGGTATAATTATTTGTACAAAACTTTTTGTGTAAATTGGTTGAAAAATGGTTGGAAGTGTCGGAAAAAGTACCTACATTATTATGCTTTCATGTAATTTATGACTCAACCATTCACTACGAAAAAACTACTTAGATACCTATATAGTTAAACTACGTGGTAACCGTTACCGTAACCGTTTTCACATCCAGGAACGTTATTAATTTATCACACTGTAAGTACGTTATATGGACAATGATGCGATCGTGATGCGATCCGTACTGAACCTCTACAACCTTCCTAGACATGTCCGTAATTCATCAATATTGATCTTGATACGAATTATGTTATTTACTGAGCATTAGCGTTCCTTTTTATCAAAATCTAACTGTTCCTCGTGGTTTTACCCGCGGTTTTTTTCGGAGTTCCCGTGGGCACTCTGAGTTACAATATTTTAGAGTAATGTATCCAGTAGCATTCTAATGATGAAAGAATTTTTTAAATAAGTCCGGTAGTTTTTGAATTAAACCGTAACAAACAAAACACAAATTTTTCCTCTTTATATTATTATTAGTAAAGATAACTTTTTATTGTACTTGTGTATATTAAATTAACTGTGCCCCGTGGTTTCACCCGCGTCAGTTTCGGAATTCCTGCAGGAACTCCAAAGTAGCTTAATTCCTATTAGCTTTCCACTGACCCTCATCTCACAGGTTTCTACCTAGTTTGAGAGTCAGGGGACATAATCTCATGTTGGCCCAATACAGCCATGTAGAATTAAGTTTAGTGTCTGTATGCTGTCTTTCTGTACTGGCTTTTGCAAATTAATAAATTATTATTATTATTATTTGCTTCTTATAACATCAGATAAATAGCAGTGAAAGTCCCGTCAAAATTGGTCCAGCCGTTTCAGAGATTCACCCACGTGAGTTCCGGCAGAATTTAGGCAGGAAATATTTTTTCTAAAATAAAAGTATACTCAAGTTACTCCTTATAACATAGGTTATCTGCCGTGAAAGCCCCGTTAAAATCGGTCCAGCCGTTTCAGGGAACAGACGACGGACGGATAAGTAAGTATATATTTTTAATCGTCGGTGAGATTGCCAAATCTGTTATGTGCATTTTAAGAACTTTTAGGAGAGACAAATAACCGATTTACGAAATGATTTTTTATTTTTTTAATAAGTTATTAAACGTAGGTATGTTAAAATAACGTAAAAAAATCAAGAAATATGTTATTTTACAATAAATGAAGGAATCTTCATTTATTGTAAAATAAGAAATATGTTATTTTACAATAAATGAAGGAATCTTCATTTATTGTAAAATAACATATTTCCATCATATTTCAACATATTTCATCCATCCATACATTCTTACAAACTTTCGCGTTTATAATATTAAGTAGTAGGATGTACAGAATTGACCTCTCTACAGTTTCATTATAAGTAGATATAGATATACATGTATGTACCTATAGATATACTTAGATGAAAGACTCACCATCAAGTACATAAGTGAAAATACTCTCTTCATTAGTACTAAAATAATTACACATATAGATACCAGTATCATTACAGTCGGTATTTTTTATATTCAACGTATGCGGTGGAGTAATTGATATTTTGGCTGATTCTGTAAAACTTTTCATTTCTGTGACGATTTCTGACATCGTAACATTACTTCCCCTCTTTTTAAAGTACCATATTTTTGGATCGTAGGTATCATTTTCTTTACTAAAAACGCAAAAAAAATATTTCAAGGGTGTAAAAAACTGGACAATAGATGTGGGTACTTCCACTATCCATAGAGTGTGAATGGGTGTTTATTTATTTTATTTATTTACTAGCTGTTCCCCGCGGTTTCACCCGCGTTAGATTCAGAGATCCCGCGGGTATTCCGAGATAAAAGTACTTACTAGCCTTTATTTTTTTCTGTACCTACTCTACCTACCCTTGACCATGTGTAGGTAGTATGCAAAAATTTATATGGTTTCTTCCTCGTTAATTTTAGAATTCCCGTGGGAATTCCGGGACAAAAAGTAGCCTATGTCCTTCGAGTGGCAAATAGCCGCCTCGTTACATTTGTACCCCTGACAACGTATATTCTCAGATTATGCAACATTTCGTGGTGATCAGTTGAGCCGACTCGGTGAGCCGTGAACGGTGAAAGCGTAAAAAATAAACAAACTCACTTTCGCATTTATAATTCATGTAAGGATTTAACAATTAGATAATGCACACAAGGACAACATAAATAGCTTTTATACTTATTTTCATTCATTGCTTATTGATTGAGTAAAAAAGTCAGAATTTATTTCAAATAGGTTTATGTACCTAACCGCCGCACTCACCGCCGCACTCAGAGTCGACTTTAATGATTACTTAGTTAAGTATAGATTTTGAAAACAAAACTGCCGCAATCAGACAAGTTAATTAAATTAATATTAATTGGCATTTAACTAATTAAGTTACATATCATTAAATGCCAACTAACATGTATTTACTAAACGTCTCTGATTGCGGTAGTTTAGTTTTAAAAATCTATACTTAACTAAGTAAACATTAAAGTCGACTCTGACTGAGTGCGGCCGTCAGAGTCGACTTTAATGATTGTTTAGTTAAGTATAGATTTTTAAAACAAAACTGCCGCAATCAGACAAGTTTAAGAAATTAATCTTAATTGGCAATGAACTAATTAAGTTACATCTCATTAAATGCCAACTAACATTAATTTTCTGAACGTCTCTGATTTCGGCAGTTTTGTATTAAAAATCTATACTTAACTAAGTATCTAATCATTAAAGTCGACTGTGAGTGCGGCCGTAAGTACGCTAAGTACTTACCAAAAATGACAACTCAAGTGAATCGTGGACCCTAAAGGTGCATCCACAGTTTTTGCCATATTTTTATTGTAACCAAAAAAAATCGGCCTGTCTTGACATACTGATATTTTTAATGCTGCTTTATCACCTTTTATAATGTTGAAATAAATTATCATGAAGAATGCTTGAAAAAACATTTCTGAAACAATCCTACCTAGTTAAATCGGTAAAAATTCAGTAAAGAACTCCCTGGTCTCATTTGCTTGAGATGGCTTGAGTAGGCAACATTTGAAGACAATAATAATAATCGGTAGGTGGAAACTCAAGATCTACAGATGCCTTCACAATATACTCTTTGCCTTCACACATATCACACACAATGTGAAACTTAGTCAAGAGATTTTAATAAGTAATTATAATCTTTGCTAACGGTAGTCCTGCGAGCAGCAGTACAATTTCCACTTAGTACAATTTTTTGAACGAAGTTCTTTATGGCACGGTACGGATGGGAGTAAAAATTAATTTTCCGCATGACGTCAGTAGGTACGGCCAGAGAGAAGGTAATCACGTCTTTAGACATATGTCTAGTTAATCTGAGGTAATCACTACGTTGTACGGCTCGATGCCCTAAGTAACTGTAATTTTTTTTCGAAATTATTTTTTTCGTATTTTTGCCTATTTTTTTCATTTATATTTATATTATCATGCCACAATTTCTTTATAATCATTTGCAAAAATAAGAGTATGGCAAATCTAAAATCCGCACTAGGTGCTAGTCACAAATTAACTAGACGTGAACTAGACAGTGCTAGTGACCTACAGCGCTTAAAGGTTGGTTTTAACCACCGTTGGTGTTTCCGTCCACAATTGTTGTAAACAAGGCTCCAACTTCAGTGTGCTTTTGTCCCTCCCGTCGGAAACATCTTTGCAGTGGCTCCTTGCCTTTCAAAATTTCAATAAGTTGGTGTGGCTTTTGATCTTTTGAATGCAACTGAGAAAAAAAAAGAGAAAAAAGAAAAAAAAAATCCCATGCAATTTTTTTTTGGGATTGAGAGGTCCCAAAGATACAGCAGAAATTTCGTTGCAAACAACCGTCCGCACTGTTTTAAACAGCTGTTGGAAACTTCCGTTTTGGGCTTGTTTACAACAGTCTGGTACACGCTTAAGGAATAATACTAACCTGAAGTAGTTAAGTTAAGTAGAATAACTAAAGCTTTAGTTATTCTTCTGAGGTGAAAACATAATAACTACGTTTTTTCTGTCAATTTTTTGTTGTTGTTGCCACGTAGTGATTACCTTCTCTCTGGTTGTTGCCATAATATATTCAAATTTTTATTATTATTTTTTTACAAATATACATAATATGCATAAGTAGGTATGTTTATGTATGAGTTTAAGTAAAAAACGAATAAAAACATTGAAGGAAAAATCAACTTTCTTAAATAAAAAAAAAATTGCACAATACACATTATCAGAGGTACCTACACAAAAGGATAAAGGCTACTTTTATCTGGGAAATCTCGCGGGATTTCCGAAAACAACGTGGGTAAAACTGCGGGAACATCTAGTAATTCTATAATTTATTTTTAAAGTCACGGGTTGTTTTAACCCTACTTTACAATTCATGCAAGTTTTTCGTATCGTTCTTTTTTAACTCGATTACGATTTTTTATAATGCCACTCGAGTAAAAGTTGACTAGCGTCCCATCACTACTTTGGCCTAGCTCTTTGGCGCTGTAAGCTATGGTTGGTGGTAGGTTGAGGTTTAAATAATCAGTTTTGACTTCTGTTTAAATTGACATCAAAATGGCGGCTAAATCGGAAAGTAAGTTTAATTTTAAAATATTTCCTTTAAATTTTTTTAACACTCCTTAATTATCTGTTAAAAAATTTATTAATTTAGAAATGGAACGAACCATTATTGTTTTTATTTCAACTCTCCGTTTGTCATATGGAAATGCAAGATTTTGAAAATGATGGTCTCGATGGTCAGATAATTCAAATTTTTTTGAATTTTTTATCGAATTGTCACTTTTAATTTCGAAATTTATCGTGTTCTATACTTTACTTGATTATTTTTCTTCGTTGTGTTCTTTAATATGAGTTGTCTATTGCATCTCTGAACTAGACGTTGTTTGAAGAAAATCCTTGATTATTTTCAGGAGAACAATATGAAGAAAGAATTTCCCCGAGGTCACAGCATAGAATCAAACAAGAACCCATGGATACAGATTTTCCGGAAGAGGACGAGGTTCCACCAGCTTTTGGTCCTGCAGCACTTGGCTTACATAGAGTTGGCACAAAATTGCCGCCAAAACCGACACCAAGTGAGCCAGTGCAAAAACTAAATGCAAGAGGTATGCCTGCACGTATAAGAAAAAAGAACAGGTTTATATTTGTTGATGATTTTGTGAATACTTCTCCACCTCGACAATCGCCTAAGAGAACACCAGCTAAGATTCTCTCTAAAACACCTAATAAACAATCCAGTGCTAAAAAACACAGGACACCCTCAAAAGTTAAGAAAAGTGTAGAGAAAAATGAGAAACCTCTAAACACTGAAAGCCAATCACCGGACCGTAAATCTGGCCACCGAATAGGTATGCGATTGAGAAATTTACTGAAGTTGCCAAAAGCTCATAAATGGGTCTGTTTTGAATACTTTTACAGCAACATTGACAAGGCATTATTTGACGGTGAAAATGATTTCATGATATGTCTAAAAGAATCTTTCCCTCAATTAACTAATCGTAAGTTGACCCAAGTGCAATGGGCTAAAATACGACGAATGATGGGTAAACCTCGAAGATGCTCTCTAGCATTTTTTAATGAAGAACGTAAAGAATTGGAAAGAAAACGAAAATTAATTAGATATATTCAGCAGAGAAAGATGTCTGATATTTGTGTTAAGGACTTGCCAAACGAAATTCCTATGCAATTGGTAGTAGGCACAAAAGTTACAGCAAGATTAAGAAAACCACAAGATGGTTTGTTTACTGGATGCATAGATGCAGTAGACACATCCAACAACACATACAGAATAACGTTTGAGAGACCTAAGCTAGGGACACACTCAGTGCCTGATTATGAAGTATTGTCAAATGATCCACCTGATACAATTTGCCTTTCAAATGTAACTAAAAATTTCAGACCATGTTTTGTTATGCACGAGATATTAAATTTATACGAACCATCTTTGCCAGCAAATAACTCTCAAGCTGATCCTATGATCGGATGTACAGACATTGCCAAACAGTTTGAATCAAATTCTAGTTCTTACCCAGTCTTCCTTTTAGAACTTATTGTCAAATTAACAAAAATATTGCATGCTAAAAAAATTAAAATAATTAAGCTAAGAGAATTTAATTGTGAAGCAGAAAAAAGAAAGTCATTTGGCCAAAAAATGCCTGAAGATTTTGAGAAAAAATATGCTGCAGTAGTTATTGATCTAGAAAGAATGAATATGGATTTACGAGAATGCATTAATAAAGTACAGCAGTACTGTCAACAGATAGCACCAGGTCCCTGTTTAGACGCCATGCTAGCCCCTTCACAACTCAGGGAAAAATGTCATGAAGAAGCATCTTTACTTGTAGAGAAAAATAATAATGGCACAGTCAAAGACAGTAAAGTTCTGGATCTTATAACAAACCTAACTGCTCTTATGTTGCAAGTAAAAAGTTTATCAGATTCAGATCAGAATGCATATGAGCTTAGTGTTCTGCAAGGGACCATGAATCAAATGAAAATGAAGTTGGAACCACATCATCAGAGATTATTTCAAAACAATGTTGAAATACATATGCACCGAATCCAGATGGGTTTAGGTCAGATGTCTAGTGGCTATGTAGAAAGTATGTAATAAAAAGACATGATGTATATAGTTACTTGTCTTGATTCAGCGTCCTGGATACTACCAGGGGGCTACCACTACGGATTTGAACTAAGATATATAGCTGAGCCTGGCAGGATCAACAAAATACCCTCTTAATATTATAACATACCACATGACAAATTATCCTTACAGATTAATTCTCATTGGTGTGGTTGGCCCTGCCAGAAAGGGTGACATTTTGATTATGACATTAGATGATTACAAATTAATCATTCATCAAACATTATTTCACATTTGAAATAATGTTGTTTTATTTAGGTTAATTAAAATACATGATGCACTAGGTAATAATATGTATTATTTGTAGCTAAACTTATACATATAATATTAAACAACTTGTTGATATCTTATTTATTGTTTTTATTACTTATATCTATAGGTATGTAATTATTGTAACTAATAAAAATTTTGCTTAAATAGGTGAGAGATATTGGCGTTTTTAACTAGTTTCAGTCTAACAAAGCAGTTTTTCGGAATGTAAGAAATTAGAAATAATACAGGGGCCGTATTTTTGAATCGCTCGAATTATGCACACGGATTGCAAGATTCACATGCGGATCCTTATATTATTATTATTCACATATTATGGATCTTGCGACTTGCGGTTCCGCGTGCGAAAGTAATTCGAGCGATTCAAAAATATGGCCCTCAGGATCTGTCTTTTTTTGTTAAAATCGACTGGTTTGAATCTCTAAAAAAAAAACTTTTTAATCTTTATTTATTTATTTATTAGGAATAGTACACAGCTCTAAATAATAATCTTATCTTGATAAGACTCTTTTGAACATCATCGCTATTCCTCGTAGTTTCTCGTTTTTCATCCAAACCAAGATTTCAAAACCACGTTACCTATGTAGGTACATACCAATTTTATACAATAGGTAGGTATATCGCCAGGGGCCGTATTTTTGAATCGCTGGAATTACTTTTCGCACACGGAATTGAAAACATTCGCATGTGAATGCAAAAAATATATGATGAGCATTTGCATGTGAATTCGCGTTTCCGTGTGCCTTCATTTATTAGAAATATTATAGTATCGTAGGTACTATATTTCAGTCAATTGTACTATATATTATAGAAAAATAATATAGTACGAAAAATACTATATTTTAAGCCTAATTCAACTTACAAATTAACCACAAATTAACTAGACTTAGGACTTGGCTCATGGCTGCCTGCCGTGCGTAGACGGATTCTACATAATTGCCCTGCAATTTAGCTGACCTTATCAATCAAGCTGACCAAATCACATCACATATGATCTGGCCCCGACATATAAATGTAATTGTAGTTAAGTGGTCGAAATTGTTACTTAAATCTCCGTTCTCCACCTCATTCCATCCGCGAAACACCCGCGAACTATAAGTGTGGTATCATGGATCGCGAGTGTTTCGCGGCTTCGCGCGCGAATGTGATGCGCGCTTTAGAACTTCAGTGTGAACTTCAGTTTAGAACTAGTGATACAATATTATTTTAAATAGGTACCTATTATTTGCATTGATATAATATTATATCCCCTGGCAATTTTTTTTCACATCAATGCTGATTGGGAATAAAAAGTATACCTATGACCATATCAAATTATTTTAATTAAAAATGGAAGATAAATAGTGACAAACCATAGGTTGAATGTCTGAAAATGTCCGGTTGTGAGATAGTCTTGTTTCTATTCAATATTAATAACTCAAAGGACGCCGTTAATAAAAGATAATAATAATAGTAATAATCTAGAAGTATTTAATAATTTCCACGTTTTCTCTTGTTAAAACTAGTTCGCCTTTATTAAGACTACTTTTCATTGATAGGTTTAATTGAAAAGGTAACTAATTAAGTTTTCTCAGATCAGAAATCAGAAAGTCACATATTTCATATGTATCAGTGTATGTATTATGTTGTTAAAATGTCAACATTATGATTACATAATTAAGATATTAGGATTTATATTTGTTTAGTGTTTCTAATAACTCATCAGCTTCTTCTGAAGTTTTCACTCTGAGAAGTATAGGTGTGGGTGGCGGCTTCGAATCAGGATTTGGTATACAAACCATCATTACATTATTTTTACCCATCCGTTGAGTAGGTATTGCTGATGCTAATATAAAGTTAAGAAGGACAGTTCCCAAATTGTTGTTTGCCCGAACCAACAATTGATGTTTACTGCTATCTTCAATTTTCTTAATATAAAGTGTACCTACACCTTTATCAACAAAGTTTCCATCTTTCTTGACAAATATTTTACAGCGTTTATCGAAAACACTATTTTCCTCTACAATTGGAGTAAATTCCACTTTTGGTGGTTCGTCTTCCTCTTGGTTTGTTTCTGGAGCTGTAGCTGTAGGAATTTGCACGTTTGAATTAAAACTGAATGGTTTTCCTGTTCCAAAAGAAAATGGTGTGCCACCATTTTCATTTTTTGAAGTAGGCATAGTTGATAAAGTGAAAGGTGCAGTTGTGTTTGTACTTGAAGGTGTTGTGCTTATACCAAAGGAAAAGCCTGCAATTGTTGTTGCAGTATCTAATTTACTGCTTGTAGAAACACCAGAAGGTAATTGACCAGCTTGAGATGAAAATATGGAAGTTGTGGTTGTGCTAACAGAATCAATTTTCGAAACTGGTGTAATTTCCACCTTGTCATTATTTTTTTTCTTAGTTTGCATTTCTTCATCATTGAAAATATTTAGTGAACATTGGTATTCATCTTCTATTTCTTTTAAATATTTTTCATAATCTTTAAAAATTGGTGTAAGTATGCACAGAGGAGTTTCTTTGACATGTTTCTGGATCCAATCTGATACAGATTCATTTAACCCTTTAATTTTAGCATAATATTTTTGTTTCTTCTCATCTTTCTTCACATCAGTTTTTACTGTATTTTCATTATCTTTATTAATATCAAAATTTGAATTCAGTTTGGATAATGAAGGACTTGTGGTTGTTTCTGGTTGTGTTTGAAATGTGGTAGTACTGGCACTCGAAAATAAGGACTTGCTGGTGCTAGTACCAGATGAGCCAAATATGTTTGTGCTAGTGGCTTTAGGAGAAGCTTCATCTACATTTTGTCCTGTAGCTTGCACTTTGAATGGTGTGCTACTATGAGTTGATTCAACTTTTGCTGCATTAAACAATGATGATGATGGTGAAGTTGTATTAGATGATGAGCCACCAAACACAGATGTTTGTGGGGTTGAAATTCCAAACGAAGATTTTGTTTGTGGTGAAGAAACATGCATATTAAACAATCCACCACTACCACTTGCATTCTTGAATAGGCTGCTAGCCACTGTCTCACTTTTACTCTCAGTTTCACTGTTTTTACTGCCATTTGTCAAGTTAGACAAAAAGTCAAAAGATTGTGGTTGAGACTTGTTGAAGCCTCCAAATCCACTGAAGACACTTTTTTTTGCCTGTAAAGTAATTTTTTTAATTTGTTAGGGTTTAATCAATGGATGTTTAGGATCATAGTTGCAACATTATAACTTTGAGAATTTAATCAAAATTTTTAGTTGCTCTTACTATTAATAGAATTAAACTTAATTTCTAAATCATCAATTCAGGTCATTACAAAGCTTCTCTTAGATGATGATGAACAAAGCCTATGTTTATATTATACTCTGAGCAAAGCAAACAGCAATAGTGAAAATTTAGTCAAATTCTGTTTGAGTGCAAGTGCAAGAGAGTCAAGATTTAAATTCATTAGCTAAAATATGGATTTTTGTATTGTAAGTGAAGAAAAAAAATTAGGAGAGTACATCCAGAATTAGTATCTCCACAACGTCAATAATAAAGATGCCCCCTTGAGGTTTTTCTGAATTTGTTATGAGGGGGAGGGTGCACATATAAATTTATAATAACACTAGCTGTCCCCTGCGATTTCATCCGTGGTAATTTCGGAGGTTACGGGAAAAAAGTACTCTATGTCCTTCTTTGTACCCCTACAGTAGTTTACGGTGATTAGCTGTTTCCTGCATTAGTGCTGGAGTTCCCGCGGGAATTCCGGGATAAAAACTATCCTATCTTTTAAGTTGGACCATATTATAAATAGTTACAAAATCTTGTCAAAATCCGTTCAGTAGTTTCAGAGTCCATCTCGAACAAACAACGTGACACATGATTTATATATATTAAGATAGGTAAAAAAGACCTCTAGGATCTTACGTGTTTTCAATAAGTTGGTTTAATAAGTATAGTAAATTTTATGATATGTACAGAGAATAGTGTTTGTATTGTACCATGTAGGTACTTACTTATTGTGTACTGATTAGAAACACTTGTAAACATTTCATAGATTAGTAGATGTTTCAATATAACACCATTATTTTACCTACTCTTGAAAGCTTAAGGGAGAGGCTGTTAAGGCATTTAATGAGATTTTTAAGTCTTAGGTTATGCTTCTACTCAAATTGGTTACATTTGGAACTTTAAGTTCAGATTCCAATAATTTCAGTTCTGAAAGGAATAATTTGTATTTATCAATCATTGCGTCTAACCCTACACTTACTTCAGTCCCTAGGGCTGCTTGTGATCGTCTTTTAGCTGTTTTTATGACACGTTTTTCCATCACTTCTTTCGGCGCCGTTTTAAAGGTCCCCATCTCTTCATGTTCAGATGGATCGTCCTGGTCCCAGTTTTCATGATTTAGGTCCGTAGTGGCTGCTCGTTTTACAGACATGATCGCACTGGTAAATAGAGCCAACAATATTTTAAAAGTGCATTTTCTACAACATAACTAGGTAGACGACAACTTTGTGGAATGCGTGTATAAACTAGGTACCTACCTACGCGAATAAATTAAAAGCGATTGTGTAGGAACACCAACGAATTTTGCAGTTTTACTAACTAGCTAACTTCACTAATCACTTCATGGAATGCAGTACAGTAGGTATACATATAAATAAAATATTTCAATTTCTATAGGGAGGTATCAATGTGATTAGTGATTACCACAAATTAACTAGACTTATGTCTAAAGATTACCTCACAGATATCTAGTAAATTAAGTCGGTCGGATTACCTCAGGTGATTACCTTCTCTCTGGTATCAATCCGAATGGGAATGCATGCACAACACGATATTGTACGACACCGGAATGTACAGCACTGGAATGCGCGACACTGGATTGTACGGCACCGGAATATACAGCACCGGAATTGGTGACACCGCTCCTATTGGTCGATGAAATCACGCCCACATCACGCCTCCTTTCTGTGTGCTCGTTTACGTTACTCGGAATATAAGATTATGAATTCAGATTATGAATCCGGAGAGTCATTCCGGATCGGATGTATGAGGCCAGTCTTACCTAAACACCGAGTCAAGTTATTGTCAAATAGGGCACAAATATTTTATGTTACATCTTTTGGTGATGGTTATTAGGTTTTATGTTAGTGCTTATGCCCTTTACGTTATTACCTAGACCTAACTACGTACTATAGTCTCAGGGTAATCAAATAAGGGACCACTCTATACTCCACTCAGCGGGGAACAGCTATTAAACTATAAATTCTCGACCCCCGAAGATGTCAGCCTGGAATAGCTATCAAGTAATGTGAGAAAATTATGTGTCAAAACACAAAACTAAAAAACTAAAAATAAAAAGCTAAAAATAACAAAATACCGATTTAATCCAAAAGACAAAAACACACGTAATATTATTATTGGTTTGTGCCACCACTGATCGGTTTGAATTCGGTGACAAGCCCGCTGGTGTCTGCCCACTTGGGTTGTTCTGCTCACGAAGAGCTGGTGGCGGGAGTCGACTTAGCCCATCTCCCCCTCCATATTTGGCTTGTCACCGACTTCATACCGATCAGTGGTAGCACAAACCAATAATAATATTACGTGTGTTTTTGTCTTTTGGATTAAATCGGTATTTTGTTATTTTTAGCTTTTTATTTTTAGTTTTTTAGTTTTGTGTTTTTGGAAGTCGGTTTTAATTTTTTTGTTAAAATTTTGTTTATTTCTCGCTTTTAAGTGACTTAGTTCGTAATTTCTCTAAGTTACAATAGCCTAATGTCAACTGCTCATCACCTTTTACAAAATATTGCTTTTCCCGACGCAGGGACGTTAATTGTTGAGGAGTTCTCCTGGTACATCATCATCAGTTCCACTTCACCATATACATTGTGACGGGCATAAATTGTTTAGAAACCATATTAAAGTTAACGATTCGGACCCCGTGAAATACCCATTATTGAGTTGTTCCGATGACCACCTGTGGTCTTCATCATCAGTTCCACTTCTTCAAATTTTGCTTTCCGAAAGCAAATGAACGATTTACTATCAAAAATACCCAAATCGCTATAGGTGTGCCTATAATTTTTGAAGAGTTCCCTCGATTACTCCAAGATTCCATCATCAGATCTCGACTTGGTGACAATGGAATCAATTTGGTAGTATCCCCTTTCAAACAAAAAAACAATTTTTTAAATCGCTTCAATCGGAACCCGTGAAATATGTATTATTTTTGAGTTGTTCCGATGACCACCTGTGGTCTTCATCATCAGTTCCACTTCTTCAAATTTAGCTTTCTGAAAGCAAATGAACGATTTACTATCAAAAATACCCAAATCGCTATAGGTGTGCCTATAATTTTTGAAGAGTTCCCTCGATTTCTCCAAGATCCCATCATCAGATCCCGACTTGGTGGCAATGGGACCTAATTGGGAG
This sequence comes from Zygaena filipendulae, assembly GCA_907165275.2. Lineage (NCBI taxonomy): Eukaryota > Metazoa > Arthropoda > Insecta > Lepidoptera > Zygaenidae > Zygaena > Zygaena filipendulae. The sequence continues at coordinate 9,388,328 of OU015653.1, read as the reverse complement.
TAAACCCTTTCAAACAAAAAAGAATTTTTCAAATCGGTCCAACCGTCTTCGAGTAATCGGTGAACATACATAAAAAAAAAAAAAAAAAAAAAAAAAAAAAACATACATACAATCGAACATAGAACCTCCTCCTTTTTGGAAGTCGGTTAAAAAGGAAGGTAAAACACACTCTTAATGGCTGGGTTTGGCGGTAAAAAGCACTCGGATGCGCTTGTAAGCAAAATGTTACATTCTCCGTTTTCCTTTCATTACGGCTCTTACGGCCTAAAATACAACATATCACTATGTCCACAACAAAAACAAACACTTTAAACACGATATGAAAGTCTATTTAGCTTTCAATAATTGTAAAAAACAACATTTTTTATTAAAATAAACAAAGAGCGCTGCGCTTTGTTGGGCAAACTATAACTTTGTCCGACAAAAAAAACCTATACGCTAGATAAGGTCAAAAGATAAATGGAAATCTCTTTCACTCTTAAGAACTTAGCCATAACACTGTCTCGCTTATTATTAGAAAGAGAAGGAAATCGCCTCATCTATTCATTCTCCATCTACGTCTACTGATAACTAAAAGATTTTTGAGGTTACCATAGATTTATTTTTCCAAATCTTTTTATGTTTTCCCTAAAAAATGAACGGATTTGAATTATTTTTTATTGAGAAAAAGTAAAAAACACGTAAATTAATATTTACTGTCCAAGAGCAAAACATAAATTTAAAAATTATCACAAATCAATATACATGGGTTGATTATCCATCTGTACAAGTCTGTAATAATCAATAGTAGAATTCCTACTTATAACAATCTTTGATTAGCAGAAAATAAATAAATAAATAACGAAATGAAATAACCACATAAAATACTCCATTTTCTAGATTTTTACTTTTTATTTTTATTATTTGATTATTTAGTAAGGCTTGGCAACTAGGCCTGTTTTTATTATTTGTTTTATTATATGTTGCCATATAGTAGCAGCGCTATTTCTCAGGACAGGTAAATTGTCCCACGTCAACAGATGAGATTAGAATGAATAGATAGGTATTAAAGATAATAATAATCTTGTATAGGTACTACCTACTTATTACATATTATACCTAGGAAATTACCAGTTTTGAAATATTCTAAGTTTTTCACCAAATCACCAGATACACCTTCAATTCACCAGATCTGGTGAAAATCACCAGCTATGGCAACACTGATTGTCAATCAAAAATCAAAATCACGGGCGCAGTTCGATGACCACAGATTTAAGTAACTTATCGAGGTCAAAATATGACGTTTGACTACATATTAATCTCAGAACGTAGACGGAGAATAGAATGGACAAGGGGTAAGAGAAAGTGATATTCTTCCTATGCACACATCGCTGCTTCAATAGGGTACTTGCATGAATTTTTTTTTCAGTCTATTTTAAAGATATATGGCCTACTTAAACAAAGCAAGAAAAAGAAAAAAATATATGCATAAATTAATTAAATAGAGCGTTTCAAAGTTCCTACTTTAGACTTTACCGCCGAAACGCGGAATGACGTCACTTGTTGAAAATTACGCCTTATTAATCTGTGATAGAAATGTCACTGTCGTATTGACAGGGTCATGTGACACTGACAGACAGATAACTTCAATATCCAAAAGCGAAATTAAGGTTGAACTGTTTCGATTTACTTCCAAAAGTTCCAGTAAAGAATCGAAAATAATGCATCTTACCGATGCATTTTAAAGTAAAAAACTTCAGAAAATGGAAATTATGCGTTGACTGTATGCACTTAGTTTCTTTTGCCTTCTCTGAAAGAGGTAAATGTTTCCTAAGAAAATAAAAGTGACGTTATGTGTCAAGCTTTGCTGTGATTGGTGTTTCGTTGCAACGTTCCATTTCACAAAATTAAAAGTTGAATATTTTGGAAACTATTGAATTTTTTTTAGTAAATCTTTCACGATAACGCTTTTCTAAGGCTCTATTTTTGAAATATTGACACAATTTCTTAATATAAATTTCAGTAATTTTTTTTAATACCTTGAAACAGTACAATGACTGTTACAGTGTCACACAGTGTCCCGTAACACAATGCCCCGGAGAGGCAAACCAAATTAAAAAATTCGAATGAGTATTTTAGGTTATGTTTACAATAAACTACTTAACGGTAATATAAACGATCATTACTTTCTTAAACATAATACGTCCGGAAAGAAATTAAAAACTTTAAAACAATTTTTTCGTCGTTTAACCACATAAAAACCTGTTTTGTTTGTTATTTTTTCAGCACGGTACAAATTCTTCTGAGGGTACAAACTGTGCCGATGACAACTGTTTAAAGATGGCTGCTTGTGAGCTTGATAAAAGTGTATACCCACATCATAAAACTAAAAAATAGGGACGGTGATATGTGCATTGTATCATTGTACCCCGTGTAACACTGATCCCCACCTGACCTATATAACCACCATCAACGTTAAGCATTATGTCGCAAAATGCGCTTTAGAAAGAAAGAAAGAAGAAAGAAAGAAAATACATTTATTTCAGCACAACACACAAGAAAAAGAAATAAACATCAACAGTGCCTAGTCTAAAGTGCTGTAATTGGAAAACAGGGTGTGTCTGCCCACTTGGGTTGTTCTGCTCACGACGAGCTTGTGGCGGGAGTGGACTTAGCCCATCTACTCACTCCTTATTTGGCTTGTCACCGACTTCAAATCGATCGGTGGTAGCACAAACCAATAATAATATTGCGTGTATTTTTAACCAACTTCCAAAAAGAACGGGGCTCTGCATTCGGCTGTATGTATGTTTTTTTTTTTGTCTTTTGGTTTAAATCGGAATTTTCTCGCTTTTAAGTGAGTCGGTTTGCAAATTTCTACTGCTCATCATCTTTTACAAAGTATTGCTTTTCCCGATACAGGGACGTTAATTTTTGAGGAGTTCTCCTGGTGGGTACATCACCATCAGTTCCACTTCGCCGTATACATTGTAACGAGCTTAAATTGTTTACAAACCATATTAAAGTCAACGAATCTAAACCCGTGAATACCTGTTATTGAGTAGGTAGTTCTGATGACCATCTGTGGTCTTCATCATCAGTTCTACTTCTTCAGATTTTGCTTTCCGAAATTAAACGAACGATGTACTATAAAAAATACCCAAACCACTATATTAGATATTATTATGTAATTTTCGATAAGTTCCCTTGATTTCTTCAAGATCCCATCATCAGATACCAACCGTGGTCTCCATCATTCGTTCCACTACTTTAAATTTTGCTTTCCGAAAGCAAATAAACGATCTACTATAAAAATATCCAAATCGCTATTGCATATAATTTTTGAAGAGTTACCTCGAATTTTCCAAGATCCCATCATCAGATCCCGACTTGGTGACAACGGGACCAACTTGGGAGTATACCCTATCAAACAAAAAAAGAATTTTTTCAATCGGTCCAACCATCTTCGAGTAATCGGTGAACATACGTAAAAAAAAACATGCATACAGCCGAATGCAGAACCTCCTACTTTTTGGAAGTCGGCTAAAAATGGCCCTACACTCTTAGCCGCTAAATTCTCCACTAAACAATTTTTCAAAAGAAAACAATATAAGTAGATTCCTATATTGAAAATAATAATTATAAATTACTTACCTAGGTACAGTTTAGCATGTGGCAAAAAAGTCACTAAAAACGATCTGAGGTTTTTCAAGATTTATTAAAACAAACAAACAAGCAAACTCACTTTCGCATTTATGGGTAAGGATTTATCAGCTCTCCTGTGCAGCTTTCGGAATTCCAGATATCTAAAACTGAATAACATATTTTTCAGTTGATCCCGTTGTTCGATCGGGGATGGACGCGTTTGGCTCTCGTACCACTCCAGTTGGTGCACCGTACATCGTTGATAACTTTTAAAAAAAAGACTCGTGTCTGTGTATACATCGTAATGGAATTTTAAATGAGTTTTCTTTGCGCTAAAATAATGAGACCGAAAGTTTCGTACAATTAGCGATAATTTTTGAAAATATAAACCGACTCTTCATATTATTCTTTTTAATGTGATTTAGAACAAAAAAAAAAATTGATTCTTCTAAATACCTATAATCGGTGTGAATTTTTTTTATTGTGGCATATTCACATGTTAGATAGGTAGGTCTCAGACGAAATAAAAAGTCTCTGAGAGGTAGGTAAGTTCAATTCGTTTCTGAACTGAAAGCTCGTAGTATTTATTGTACACATTCCGTTTTCGAAGGCAGTAACTTAATTATGTAACCTTTCTTCCCAACAGTTCGATCATCGGACTACCAGTAGGACTGGATGGAATAAACCTTAATTTTTTGTTAGAGTTTATATACATAGCATAAATATAGGTTAATTGTTAATATTGTTTTGGTTTTAAATAATTTCAATCTTATTAAAAAACTTCCTGCAAATATATTATGTAGGCAGCAGCGAAAGATGTTGAATTATTGATATTATAATCTTACTGATAAAGAGGAAAGATATTTTGTATTTCTGTCTGTTTGTTTGTTTGTTACGATTTAACTAAAAAATACTGGATATTTTATAAACTTATTTTACCATTAGATTAAGCTACATTATCCCTGAGTAACATAGGCTATATTATAACCCGAAATTCCCGCTGCAATTCCGAACTTAGCGCGGGTGCGACTGCGTGAACCGCATATAACACCACATATATATTATATAATACCGTTTCGGAGATTGGGGTAGGTAAACAGACGAAAAGATAGAAAGAGGCGAAAATTAAAAAAATTGCTATTTTGGGTTCTGTTACTCATGTCATGACGACATTGTTGTCCCATCTTGTTTCTTATCTAATAAGATTGGATAATTTTGTTTCCTCACGCTTCTCTAATTCAACAATAAGGCTTGAAGCTGTTGAGTTATAAACCTATAAAGACTTTTCGCATTGCGGTAAGATTCTCCAGCTGGCAGCTATGATAAAGGTATTTTTGGGCTATTACCTACTAGTTACTACATATAGAAATCTTTTTTAAGACTATCTTATACCTTAATAACAAAAACAAAACAGCAAGTAGAACTGATAGGAACAGAAAATTAAGAGGGGACGACAAGAGTAGCAGAACCCAAAAAAGCAATTTTTTTAATTTTCGCCTGTCTTTCTATCTTTTTTGTCGGTTTACCTACCCTAATCTCCATAACTACGGAATGGATGTTCATGCGGTTGTCACAGGGAGATTAAGCTTTAGCTTAAAATTAAGTTATAAGCTTTTTTAATCGAATCAGAGCCATACCTCTCCCTACGTCACTGTTCCTAGGTCACTTGTAGTGGGTACCTAAGTAGTTAGGTAGGAATTCATTACTGTAGGACGACATGTTTTTAGTTTTTAATTCTTAAACAATTTACCAGGTACGCGATATCATAATAGCTAAAAACCATTAGCAGTTCGAGCAAACATTAAAATTCCTTTTTCCGAAAACTGAACTTACACGCTCCAGTGCAAATGTACAAACGCGACAATAAAAAGTACCTATCAACTTTTTGAATGAATTCAATGAGTAGACAATGGTGTTTTTGTTAATAAAAGTGAAGAGGACCCCTTGACATCATGTGCAAAGCAGTGAAAACTGTTAAATGGGAGACAGAAGCCTTGATGGGGTCGCCGCCGAAGCCCGTGGGGTGGCAGTGCCCCAGAGGAGCAGTCTCCCACATAGGACTTTTTGTTGCTCTCATGCTGTACACTGCTGGAGGTGGTTTGGTAAGTACAAGTTGAGAAAGCTCTTTTGTTGTATGCAAATCCTCTTCACGGCCAGTTTATTCTGCGTTCATCCTTTTCACTTTAGGGAATGAATAAATAACACCATCAAAATGTACCTATTGAAAAGCAGAGAAAAAAATACGGATTTGTAATAGTTATAATTAAAAATTTCCAATAACTAGATAACGCAGATCACCGTATATGTCTATGTGTAAAACTGTTACCTACTCAGTAATCTTTTTAAAAGGTTCCAAGAATGTTTTGCTTCTATGCTTTATGCTTTGTTCGGTTGTCCTACTTACGTTTTCAGACGTTAAACCTTAGGATATAACTTTAGAAGAATAACTCTTTATGTATTTTATTTACTTTAAAATAAACAAACTTAATGTGTAACACTAACGGTCATAACTCTTAGAACAAACTTAAACTAAATTCTGATATCCTTATTAATTTGTAGGTAGGTACTTTCTATAAGTAAAATAGCAATTTCGAATAGTTAAAAATCAGCAAACTCTTCTTCGTAAAGACAAATTGGACTTTCTTTGAACTTTTCTTCCTCAAAAAGTTCAAAATTAGTTGTGTCTCCCGGAGATCTTATTTTTGGAATAAACGGTGGTTGCACACGACTGTTCAAAATACTATCCCAATCAATATCTTTAAACCATTTATGATTTTTAAAGTCCATAACGCCTTCTTTAAGATTTCCATAACGTCTTGTTATGTCAACTTGAAGAACACGAGATAATATGTCTTTCAGTTCATTAGTGAAATGCGATGGGCAGCGATATTTTCCAGCGACTATCTTCTCGTAAATCCGCATTGGATCCGAAGCGTAAAAAGGCGGGTGCCCAGCGCTCATTTCATAGAGCAGTATACCCAAAGACCACCAGTCAACCGACATCCCATAACCCTTACTTAATATTATTTCTGGAGCCAAATATTCAGGAGTTCCACACAGAGTCCAAGTTCTGCCGTATATTAATTTGCAAAATCCAAAATCTGTTATCTTTATATAACCAGTCCGGTCGATCAAGATATTTTCCGGTTTTAAATCCCTATAAACTAAGTCGCAAGCGTGAAGATATTCCAAAGCAAGTATGACTTGAGCACCATAGAACTTCGACGATGATTCTTCAAATTTACCCATTTTACGCAAATGAGTGAACATTTCACCCCCAGATATGAACGGTAGCACGAAATAAAGATATACATTATCCTTAAAGAAATACTTCATATACACAACGAACGGAAAATTGAGGCCACATAGAATTTTCTTTTCATAGTAGCTGTGCTCTATTTGTTTGAGTTTCATAATTTTTTCCTTCTCCAACATTTTCATAGCATAATATTTGCCAGAGTTAATATGCTTTGCCAAATATACTATGCCGAAAGCGCCTGTTCCTAAAACAATCTGCCTATCAAAGTCGGCTAATTTTGCGTTGCTCTCCGGTTTATCATTCCACATATCCAAGAAGTCTTGACGTAACTTACGAAGATACTGAGAATACTGTTCTTGCTTGGAATGGGAGTAGCCCCCAGCGTGAGCTTGGGTTGTAATGGCGTGCCGCTTAACATCTTCAGCCATATCGAGGGAATTCTTGGTAATTAACCTTATAAAATCTTTTAACATTGATAAAATATCTCTCCGTTTGACAGTAGGTTTTGATTATATTATTATCTTTGGAAGTCACTCCCAAAGAGAATATAACCACTACGTTTTACTCCTTTATTTTAATGAAATCTGACACAGAGAATATAATCATTGCGAAATCTGATTTTAAAGGAAATACCTAGTAGGTAACCAATAACATTCAAGGTATATCATTGACCCTCAATTTCGTCTGAGCGTTGACCATTGTATTTTGGTTGTTAACCGGTGGAGGTCGTAGCGAGTGGACGCATGTCGCGTTATTAATTCGATATTTTCACTACCGTTCATCAGCCATATTGTTTTCAAAGAAAGAAGCTGCTTTTCAAGAGAGAACCGTGTTTTTTTATCTTGGAGAAAAATCTAATACTGTCATTGGCATTTCGCCAAAATTACTTTAATTGCTAAAAATACGTACATTTGCAGATCGCGATAGATTGCCATAATTGAAGGGAAGAAGAAGAAGGAGACCATTTTATTATATAGAATGTCTTTGATTGTAGGTAATTTTTCCTCAAGAAAATTAAATAAAAAATTATGCATTATTGTATACCTATTATGCAGACATAATAAATCATGTTTTTTTGAAATATTTCTAACAAACTATAAGTAGGTATTAATCTTTGTACCTATATCTTCTATCTATATCTATACTTATAACAAAACTGTAGAGAGGTCAATTCTGTAAATTGAATATATTCAAAATTAATATTGGAGGATGAATGGTGATCGATACTGATGCCAAAAATGCAATCAGTAAATTTTTTTTCTGTCTCTCTGTCTCTCTGTCTGTCTGCACGCATGGGTCAAAAACTACTGAAAGGATTTTAACCAAACTTGGTACGATTGTAGTCCATACTCCTGGGCAGGTTATAGGCTATATAACATAACGCTAAGACACATAGGAGCTGAGCAGTGACGATAAATGGACGCAGATAAGCAATGACATGTTAACCCACAAAATTAAGTTATTGATTCAGAACCATTTATCGTTTTTTAATTATGTGTTTACCTTATTACATTGCTTAAATATGTAACTAAATATTGAACATAAAAAATGTTGATACAAAATGACGCTCCTACTTTTAAAACAGGATTTACTTAAAATTTCTCCAGTGTGGGTTAACACACTTTTGCTTATCTATGTCCAAATTTGAAGCAAGTCTTGCGCTTTCGAGCTCTTATCCTCGCATATGTTTACTCAATCACGCAAAAGCGGCTGGACAGATTTGAATGAAATTTGGCATGCACGTTGTTAGGGGTACAGAGAAGGACATAGGGTACTTTTCATCCCGGAATTCCCGCGGGAACTCCGAAATTACCGCGGGGCACAGCTAGTAATATATAAAATGCTTTGTTCTGATTGACTGACTGACAATCAACGGTCCAGCCTAAATTGCTGATCGTAGAGACCTGAAACTTGGAGGGTGTGTTCTATGTATGACGTAGGCGTAAAATTCAACCCCGAAGGGGATGAAAAGGGGCTGCAAAGTAAAGTTTATATGGAATAATTTTGTGGGAACTTCGAAATTATCGCAGGTGAACCGCGCGGAACAGCTAGTAGTAGTAGTAGTAGTAGTAGTATAATTATATAAAGAAAAACTATTTCTGCCAACATTATAAATTAACTAGATGGAGTGATAAAATAAGTGACTGTTATGCAAACCAAGAAGTCACGGGTTTGATTCCTTCTGGAAGCGAATTTGGTGTGCTAAAAGGTTTTGCTTTCCTGTCTGAGTTATTTTGGTATCGATATATCTTTTTAACGGTTACACAACCCCTAAAGTTGAACCAAGGGGTCTTCAACAAAGTTATTACTTTACGTCGAGTAAAGTTGAAACTTCGACTTAACATACAGTCATTCGATGTAAGATTAAAATAATACCTACTATTAGAGAGATGGTGGTAGGCTCCCCGTGCCAATAAAGGTTGTACCCAGAGAGAAGGTAATCACTACGTGGTTGTACCTAATCGCGTTAACAAAACTGTGAAAACAGTGTCCACGTAGCTCGTAGGTACCTACCATAAAAGTAGTTATGTACTACTAGTATAAAATTGAATCTATGCCTAGAATATTTTAAGTTCTTTTTCATGTATGACTTCGTAAATGACATAATGTCTTTATAATTCTTCTTCTTCTTCTTTTTAAATAGCAACTTTTAAATAATTGTGCCTCAGAACAATAACAGTCATTGTGTCAATGACAATGTGTGACTTGATAGACAAAGCAACGCGACTGAATTAAAAAAAAAACACGATATATTTTGAAATCATGAGATTTCCAAAATAAAATAAAGAACTAAGCAAATGTCATTATGATAGTTAAAGCTATGATTTTTATATGAATATTATTTATTTTTGTGAGTTATATTTTATTGATACATAATATTTTAAATGGGATTGAATGGCTAAATACACACACCACGACCATCAGGATCATAACCGTTATTTGGATATGTTAAAAGACGAGTTTCAGGCCAAATTTTCAGAATTGCCAAAATTCGAAAAATCGCCTTGTGATTTCGACACTGTCAAAGCGATCGGAAACGGAGCGTACGGAGAAGTGTTCTTAGTTAGAGATAAAAGTAGTTTTTCATATCACGCTATGAAAGTTGTTGAAAAAAGTGTCGTAGTAGAGAGGAAACACGTTACAAATCTAGTGCTGGAAAGGAAAATTCTGCAGTGCATACAATTCCCTTTCGTCGTAACGTTAGACGTTGCCTTCAAGGATAACGTGTACCTTTATTTTATTTTACCATACATTGCTGGAGGGGAACTATTCACATACATCCAGAGATACGGCAATTTCACCGATGATTTAGTTAAATTCTACGCAAGTCAAGTTGTTCTAGCCATAGAATATTTGCACCACTGTGGTGTAGTCCACAGGGATATAAAACCTGAAAATATTTTGGTCGATGTTAATGGTTATTTGAAAGTTTGTGATTTTGGATTTTGTAAAGTTCTAAAGAAAAAGACGTGGACGTTGTGCGGTACCCCGGAATATTTAGCACCGGAAGTGATATTGTCGAAGGGCTACTCGTTCTCTGTGGATTGGTGGGCGGTCGGAGTGTTAATATTCGAAATGGGAGCGGGACAGCCTCCGTTTTTTGCATCAGATCCTAATAAGCTATACGAGAAAGTTTTGGAAGGTCATTATAAATGCCCAGATAGTTTTAATACGGATTGTAGGAACATTATCAAAGGGTTATTACAGGTTGACCCGACGAAGCGTATAGGTTCGTTGAAAGGTGGCGTGTATGACATTAAAAGTCACCCTTGGTTCCATGATGTTAATTGGCAATCAATATTGCAACAAAAGACGGAGCCTCCTTTCGTTCCTGAATACTCGACTCCTGGAGACACCACCAATTTTCCAGATATTGAACAGCCAAAGTTAAAGAGAGCTTCAAAATGTCTGTATGAAAAAGATTTCGAGGATTTTTGATAGTCAATAATCTATAAAATCAGGAAAATGCATATTTGAAGCTGAATTCGTTACTGATAAATACTTAATTGCAATAAGTGAATAATATAATGTAGATTAAATCGAGAAATAGTTTTTTTAATTTTCTACCGTAGTCAAGTGTAATCGGATGGTGTAATGACACTATCAAAGAGATTATATTAAGTTCTAAAAAATCTCCCTGAAAAGCATTATTTAAATTTTTTTAATTTAATATATCCATTATATATTTTTTTACATCAATGCATAATAATTCCAAATTTAGTTAATCTGTTACGTTATACTGACACTGACAAATTATTCATCCCTTTTAGTTTTGTTGCGCTTACTGAGCGCTTACCAAAGAGTATAAAATAGGTAACCACTTACGAGGGCCCCGTCAATTTAAGTAATTTCTGATAAATCTAATCATCTGTAAATATTATAGCAAAGTGTATCATTTCTATTTATTTATAAGAAGGTAAATTTGGATTTTATACATTTTAAAAATTTTATTACAATGACTTTCGACGAGGCAAAAAATGAGAAGACGGTAACATATAGCCACGAGTTAGACGTGGAACACAAAAGATACTTGGATATGTTAAAACAAGACTTCCAGAGGCTGATTGCTAATCCAGTATCCTATGACAAGGTTATCGATGATTTTGATACCATAAAGACATTAGGAACCGGTTCGTTTGGTACAGTTCTCTTGGTTCGCGATAAAACTTCCTTTCAATACTATGCTATGAAATCAATTGACAAAGCCGAAGCAGTTAAAAAGAAACAAATCAAACAATTGTATTGTGAAAAGAAAATTATGGAGAGCGTTAATTTTCCATTTCTAATAAAACTAGATTATTGTTGCAAAGACAATGCATATTTGTTCTTCATATTGGCTTATGAGCCAGGAGGAGAATTATATAATTTAATAAAAAAACTTGGACTATTATCGGAACCACTAGCACAATTTTATGCTGCACAAGTGACTTTAGCCTTAGAATATCTCCACCATTGTGGAGTAATTCATAGGGATGTTAAACCAGAAAATATATTAATTAACGATTCTGGATTCATAAAGTTGGCAGATTTTGGCTTTTGCAAAATTATAAAAAATCGGACGTGGACGATTTGCGGTACTCCTGAATATATTGCTCCCGAAATAATTATGTCAAAAGGATACACATATGCAATCGATTGGTGGGCATTAGGTGTTCTCATCTATGAAATGGTTTCGGGCTATCCCCCTTTCTACAGTTCCGATCCGATGAAACTCTATGCAAAAGTAATCGATGGACGTTTCAGTACTCCAGAAACTATGACGCCGACTTGCAAGTCTATAGTAAAAAACCTCTTACAAGTGGATCCGTTAAAACGTTTTGGTTCATTAAAAGCGGGTGTGTACGATATAAAGAGTCACATCTGGTTCCTGGAGATTGATTGGAACTTGTTGCTCCACCAAAAGGTGTTTCCACCGTACATTCCTGTTTGTAAACAATCTGGAGATACGTCTAACTTTCCTGAGCGCGATGAAACGAAGCTTAAAAAAATTCCAACGTGCCAATATCAGGCAGAATTTAAGGATTTTTAGTGTAATAATAAAAATAATTTGTGTATATATTTAAGGATTCGCTTTGTTATTTCAGTTAATTAATTAAATGTTGGTTATTATTTTTGAAATAATAAATTCTTAAAATTATACTCTTTATTTAATTTGATGCTATAATTTCAACCGTTATATATCTGTACTAATACATTTTAAGGAATATAATCACATATTAGATCTATATGTTTTAGGATTGTACTTTATTATAAGTCTATGATTTTCATCTATTACCTAGCTAGGTAAGCCAATGGCGACTGAAAAACTTCATGGCATTGAGCTCGATTTTTTACCTACAGTAAATCTTGAATTGCAATCTGTTTTTTTAATCACAGTTTACCCAAAATTATTTATTTTATGTCTCTGAAACTGATAAACTGATTATTTAAAAATAAAGACCAATCAAGTGACATGATGGCACCTAATATGTTTACACAGTGCTTACGTTATGTTTTTTACTATAATATATACCTATACTTAAAATATCTTTGATGTACCTATATACCTACATTTGTCTATCAACTTTAATTGGAACTGAAATAATAAGTGATTGAATATTATTTTTACAGGTGTTTCAGGCTTTGGAGTATCCTGCTGAAATGGCTAAACAAGAATTCCATAGGGAACGACTAATAGCGGAAAGATGGAATCTTATACGTTTCGTTTATGATTATATCGGCAACACGACTGAAGGAGATAATTTTGAGAAAATTATCAGCGATCACTTAGCAGTTTACGAGAAAGTTCGTTTTCAAAGCTTGCTTTCATGTTTGTTGTAAATATGATTCATGAGAATAAGTATTGATGTAGTTTAATTTCAGGTATTAGAAGAAGCCTCTTCCAACGGATTAGCTATAGAAGTACAAGAAAAATTTCCGCCACTCGAAGAAAAATGGAGTATATTGCAAGCAGTGTTTTTCTCCTCGACTGTGCTCACCACAATAGGTGTGTACGTCCATGTAAGCACACTTGCAAGTTTTTAAATGCGATTTTTACAAACACACGTGAATGCTGCTGCGCTCACTCGGTTTGCACGTGGCGTGGCAGAACAAAACTAACCTAACCTAGCATATTTATGGAGTCAATCAGTATTCACCGCATTTATCACATTGACATTTATCACTGCATTTATCACTCATTTATAACATACATAATGATGTATAATATGTATAATATATGTATACCTATATCTACCTATATCTACGTAGGTTTAAAAAAACTCTCATTTCTATGACTGTTTTTTTTTTCACAGAAAGATCAGTGTTATTTATATTATGACATACAAAAAATAATCGGATATATATATAAAGTTTATCTACCTAACTAGAATATTCCCGCAGCTTCCCCGTTCACCGCTTAAGAAGTGGGATTCTCAAAGCCTCCTTCTTATAACGGTAAAGGGATGCCTTATGCCCAAGTTTCTAGACCTAGAGGTAAAGTAGGTACCTACCTACGTCAATTATTTATTTTTACCAAAAACATACATGCAGTCGGACATAGCACTTCCTTCTTTTTTGAAGTCGGTTAAAAAAGTAAATTCTTCTTCAGTTGGTGGCCATCACACCTACTTGGCATTTTAATGCATTTTAATGCCAAGTAGGTGTACTAGTACTATTACCTATTTAAAACTTAAAATTTATTACAGGTTATGGTAATATGGTGCCTGAAACATTTTGGGGCAGAATTTTCTGTATTGCTTATGCCTTGATTGGTATACCATTAACATTGACGGTTATTGCTGATTTAGGCAGAGTTTTTGCCACAGTTGTTTCTATGATTGCAAAACAATTGCCTGCCATGCCTAGTAAGACAACCATTTATAATAAATCACCTGCATACTTATTTAATTTTAAAATTTATCATTGCTGTCATGCCTGTTACGTTTTTAGATTGTTGCAAGAAACTGTCTGAAGCGAATCCCGCGGGTCAACGATCGCTCTACGCCCTTGGTGCAGTTTTCTTTCTGTTTGTATATTTGTCGGCTGGAGCCGGACTGTTCAAAATGTGGGAAGATGATTGGACTTTTTACGACGGGTTCTACTTTTGCTTCATTACAATGACGACAATTGGATTCGGGGATCTAGTACCAAGTAAATTGTATTTTCAAACGAAATTTGTACTCGATCAAGTATTTTTAATTTAAATTAACGATCGACATCCTCGCTTATTTAAAGCTTACTAAGTGCTTAAATCAAAAGAAAAGCACAGAGTTTCTGCCTTAATAAATTATTTCAAAATTAATGAACTTTTATAGTAAAACTTTGTACCTACCATCCTTAACTGTTTAAAATGACACCTTATGGGTTGTTAAGATCTTATTATGTAGATCTATCCCCATTTATTTTAATGTGACCATTTTACTTTCAGAAAGACCAAAGTACATGTTGTTGTGTACGCTATATATCCTGATAGGGTTGGCACTAACTTCAACTATCATAGAGTTAGTGCGTCGGCAGTATGCAAGGTCTTGGCAACAGTTGCGAGCCTTATCCGGACCATTGGCGGACACTCTGCGTAGACTAGGTGACGCCGGGAGAGGCGTCGACGTATCCTCTTTACAAAATGACCTAAGAAAAGTATTGACAGTGGTAAGAGAAATAAAAAAAAATCTTTCCTTCTTCAATTCGAATCCCATTTACGTTTACGAATTTGTTTATGAGAGGCAAGCCATCATCGTAATAAGCTCGGCACACAACAATTTGTTCAGATCATAATATTTTTTTAATTTATAGTAGTCTGGTACTTTTCAAGTGAGGTTTTAAAGGCGTAATTAACAAATCACTTAAATTTTATTTCATTTTTTAAACGCTTAACATCGGTTTATATGTAAATATATGTACGTGTATGTATGTGTTCTGTCTGCATTAATTATGATGGAGAACTATAATTTGTTACGAAAAATTATAGGAATTCTTTTGAACAACAACATAAAATAAAATTTTCTAATTGAATGATTGAATGAATAAAATCATGATAAAATTTTATTTATGATTAGCTGTGCCTCGTGGTTTCAATCGCGTGAGTTTCGAAATCCCCGTAGGAACTCCCAATTTTCTCTAATACAAACCTTCCGTAAACTTCCAAAAATATTTCAAGATCAAAATAGCCAAACCGGTCCGGCCATTCTCGAGTTTTAGCGTGACAAAAGAACATCAATTAATTTTTATTTAAATAGATAAGTTATACTTTTAGATAACATATAAATTTCTCTCAAATATCATAAATACTTACCCTACATGCACGACCTATTTTTACACGTTCCTTTTGAAATGTAAGATGCTTTAGGTACGCGTGAATAATTTTTTTAGTACCTATTCAACGTGAGATGGAATTTCAAATGTTGACGTATTGGTAAAATTTGAAGCTTCCGTTTACGGCAGATGAGTAAGTTTTGTTGACTGACGCCCGTCTCTCCTGTGACTTGATGTCCCGTCCGTCGACAGGCGCGCGTGTGATCTGTAGGCAACGTGATTTATGTGATGTTTGCAGATGCGTAACTGGTACAAATAGCTTATGTGATTTAATGGTTTCTATCGTAAAAGAACTATCATTTTGTTTGTATAAGAAAGCTGTAAAAAAAAATTTCTTGCTCGGTGACTGAAGACGAAAAATCACTTGTGTTTTTTGGCAATCGACTGAATTCAAAACAATGTTGAGGAATTTATTAAGAAAGAGGTGGGTTGCTTTTATTCCATACAAAATCATATACTTGAACGTATATCTTTGTACACAACAGATATTTTTTATTTTCTTTGAAATCTATTTCTGTCTATCGCTGTCGCGCTCTTTGTTTCTTTTCCGCTATAGGAGTATGAGAATGAGGAATTTTTTAAAATAACCGAAATCAGACACTCTGGAACAATCTTATTGAATTTTACATACCATACATACAAAAATTAAAATAAAACATTTAGGTCTCTCTTAAATATTAGATATACCTAAGCCTAAAAATATATTACAACTAGCTATTCCCCGCAGCTTCAACCGCGTTAATTTCGGAGTTTCCGCGGAATTTCAGGATAAAAATACTATAATTATGTTTTTTTGTTTACCCTGTATCTTTGACGTATATGCAAAACTTCATGATGATCGATCGAGCCTTTAGGGCGTGAAAGCGCAATTGGTCTTAATTTCAGGAACTTTGTTGAGAAAAATAAAAGATTAAGATCTATTTTAAATTATCGTTATTAGTCAACCGGATCTGCAGTTATCTCTCTCGCACTCTAAACGGGAAATATCCAGCCTGCCTTTCCTCTTAATCTTAGTTTTGTGCTACCGTTTATAGAGTAGTAATAAAATTATAGAGTGTGTGTGAAATGCATTCAAAAACATTTAAACCACAAGGCTTCAGTTTTTTTTTTAATAATTTGTAAAACTGGTTACTAACTGGAATATTACGCGTTGGGAAAATAGTTCTAGTTTTAAATTTATTTGTTTTTTATAGCTTAAGATCAATGAAGTAATAATAAGTACCTGTCGTAACTAACTCTTACTGAAATTTTAATGTATATAGGGTAAACTTGCCTAAATCGTACTTGTTCCTAAAACGTACCCTATCAATTTCTCTTATCCTGAAACTGCAGTGGCAACGCTAGTACTAGGAAATGGAACTACTAGTTCGCCATGTCACCTCACCCGAGTTACAAATCCACGCTTCCGCTTTGTTAAAAATTATTCAAAAAACAAATAATTTTGTTGTTTTCGAGTAATTTTTTTGGTTGATTCATAAGATTTTTAATTTTTTTCATGGTGAGTTGTGTAAATTAGAAGTTTCTTCTTAATTCTGTACTAATTCACATTATAAATTATTAGACATACAGATACCTGCCTGGCAGCAATTTAGTTACGCGGCAATTTTGAAATCGTTAGTTATCTTGAGTCTAATTCGTACTCATCACTTTGTTTTATTTCGTACCGGTACGAATTAGGAGTAATTGTTTATTTTTTTGCTTAAGGTCAATATGACCAAACGACAAAATACAATACTTGGCCAAGTGACGATATGGAAAAACCCTCAGTGGGTATAAAAATGGAATTTTAAAATTTAATGAAGCTTCTCGTGTATTTAATTCCAAAACTCACATTTCGACGCCATTTAAGAGCATATCAGAATACAAAGTTTTTCTACATTATAATGTAGTCATTGTAAAACAAAAAGGGTTATAAAAAATAAAATAACGTCGCAAAAATCCAATGATTCAAAAAAGAAGACTGTAGAAATTTCGGTGGACAAAAAGTCATAAAAATAAAGAATCTCAAAGAAAAAATATAAAGAAAATTAAAAAGATAGCTAGTATTTCCCATTTTAGACAGTAAAAAAGAAGACATGATACAGTGTGAAACCTGGATTCTGGAACTTGATTAAACTCTTAATTTTATTTGGGATTATTGCAAAGAATTAGAAAATACAGTTAGATATGCTACCCATAGTTAAAATGTTCGTTTCATTTCTGAGATGATTGTATATGAGTCGACAAATTAGTGACACAATAAATAATAATAATTACTATTACTCATAAAAGTCAATTGCTAATATTATGAAACTGATTTTAATTATAGTATCTCAAGTTGGACATAGGGATATACGAGTACGATATAGGAATATAAGGGTACGTTTTAGGAACAAATAAACCTAAATCGTACCTTTTCCACTTTTTTTTAAAACCTATTTTTCTCACAAGTTATTAAAGTTTAAGTTAATTTTGTTATTTTTTTTGATAAGTAAATAAATAAAGATTATTTTAACATCAATTGAATGTTCTTTCCTTATTTATATTTCCAGATAATTAGCATTTCTCTGAACGGGTACGAATAAGGCAAGTTTCCCCTACCTACTAGAGTATCTACCTAAACCTTTTACTTCCGATCATCTACATACCTATAATACATGTATGTAGATATACTTACTTTGTGCACCGTTAGGTTATAAAGAGTGCCACGTATCAGTATTATATTACTTTAATGGCTTTGAAGTATCTACTGTACCTGTCGGGGATACCTACAAAATACCCTATGTCGTTTTCTGTACCCCTGACAACGTCTATGGAAAATTTCCCTGTCTTCTTTTTACCTCTGACGACGTGTATGCAAAATTTTGTGTGATTTCACTCGCATTGATTCGGGAGTTCCCATGGAAATTCCGGGATACAAAGTACCCTAACCTCATGTCATTTTTTGTGCCCTTGATGACGTATAGATATGGTATGCAATGTTTCATGTGATTTCACTGGCATTGATTTTAGAGTTCCCGCTCGAATTTCGGGATGAAAAGTAGGTAGGTACTCTATGTCCTTCTTTTTACCCGACAACGTGTATTTCATGATGATCGGTTGAGCCGTTAAGACGGAACGTAACATAGATACGAAGTTATTTTCGCATTTATAATAATATATTAGTAGGGATAAAATAGGTGTACCTATTAAACCTATCCTTAAGAATATTCTTTATATTCAGAAAAGTAACATGATTTCTAGCAAAAAAAATTATAGCACTTTCTCGTCAACTTATTCCCAGTATTTATCACACAGACACCTACGTCCTAGCCAGAAACAGTTATGATTGAGATATATTATAGTTGTATAAACCTTAGATAATAATAAAACGTTATGTGCAATAGCCAATAACCCTTTTGCCATTTGTTGGTTCTGGTCGATCAACTGCTATTTAAATAGGTATAAATAGATAAATATAATTTTGGATGTGTATTTTTATATTTTCGATATCTATACAGCTTGATCGTAAAAGTTTGAGTGCGTCAGATGGTTCAGTGTTCAATATCGCTATTTTTCCGAACTGTAATTTCGTGTCAATGTTCAAACGTCGATTCGATAGTAAATATAGGTATGTGGATAGGTACTCGTATGAAGTGAGCTTAAACAACATTTTTATAGTTGTTTGCAATTTGGGACACATTTGCCACATATAACTGGTGTAAAATGTATGATAAAAGTCTTTGGACTGCATTAAATCAATCAACCATGAAAATTAATGATAAGTATAATATAAATTGATTAGAATGCTATACAATACAACAAATCTGGAATCTTAATTCACATTAAGATATTTTTACGATCAAACATTCGTGGATAGGCAAAAAATAAAGAATCGTGCAGTAGCATACCAATTAAATTTAGTCCAAAAAAGTATTTCTATTCAGACAAATTGTTAGCTTCAGAATAGTTGAGTGTTAATTTAAAAAAAAAACGTTAATTTTTATCACAATAACAAGTTAATTTTCGTTTGTTTGAGACGTGAGCACTCAAATGACCTGTCACAATAAAGCCGGCAAATGAATCTTTCTGCGCTCTCTTTACTGTTAATTAGTGTCAGGTAGAGTCCAAAAATACGGCTTGCATTTCGAAATACCGTTCTCGCCGTATAAAATTTCTGAGAATGACCACGCATGACACTCACAGTCTGTAAATAACTTCAATGTACCAATTTCAATAGAAATGTTTATCATGTTTGTCATTGAACGAAGTAGGTAGGTACATTTTCAGACAAATGTTTTGATATTCAGTATTCACTAAACGGATATAGATGAAATTTAACATCATGATCTCGGCACCAAGAGTTCTAAAGAAAATCCTGAAATAGCTAATATAGAGAGAGATATGTGCTTTATTTATTTCTGCAGTAGCCGGTTAATAATAATCCATAGTAAATACCTATTTAGAATAGAATAGAATAGAAAAAAGTGTATTTGATGCCATAAAAATAAAATAAGTACAAGCGTGAGTCTCAAACTAGAATACTAGCTGTGCCCCGCAGTTTCACCCGCGGTAATTTCGGAGTAGGTACCCGCGAGAATTCCAGGATAAAAATTACCCTATATCCTTCTCTGTACCACTGACAACGTGCATGCCAAATTTCGTCCAAATCCGTTCAGCCATTTTTGCGTGGTTGAGTAACAAACATCCAAACATCCACACTTTCACATTTGGACATAGATAAGCAATAGTGTGTTAACCCACACTAGAGAAATTTTGAGTAAATTAAAGTTTTAAAATTATAGCGCCATTTTTTTTCAACATTTTTGTGTTCAATATTTAGTTACATATTTAAACAATGTAATAAGGTAAACACATAATTAAAAAACGTTCTCTAACTCGCAATAAATCGTTTTGAATCAATAACTTTGTTTTGTGGGTCAACATGTTATTGCTTATCTGCGTCCATTTATAATATTAGTAGGATTGTTGAATCGAATGAAACCATTTAATTTTGGTAAGAATAAAGTAATGAATTTAACTATAAATTACTACTGGCTAATCCCAAAAAATATAAAAACTATTATAGTCGCGTGCCAGCTGTGAACATTGGCATGTCTTAAAGTCCAACAAAGTTAATGGAGGCGCCGTTCGTGATGGACTGTTCCTGGCATGTTACTAGGCAGCGCTCGAGCGTTTCCGAAGAAAAATTATTTAAAGAACATTTATTTCCGGCGCAACAATTAAGCACTTCCTTAGAAAACTCCGTAACATTAATCGCGACGACCTATTCCGTTGCGTTCTTTGTTTCGAAAAAGATTTGATGGCTTAAAGTTTGTGACAAAGTTGTTATTTTTCATGTTGTCATTAGACAACATTAAAAACAACTTTGTAACAAACTTAGGCAAATCCGTATCCTTATAGGCAATTCTTTATTCTGAACTTTGGAGTCAAATATGAAATTTTACTGATTCGTTGAGAAAATGATAATTTTTCAAAAAAACTAAAAAATTTACTCCTAATATTATATTTTTCGCTAAGTAGTTTTTTTACTAAAGTATGGGACAATATTATAATAGTACATAATACAACTAAACTGGAAAAAGGTCGGTTTAAATATCAACAATCAATATATAGGGTAAGTCATTTAAGATTTGCCGATGACATTGTTCTGCTGTCTGAGAACACAACCGAATTACAATCAATGATAGACACTCTCCAGTGGCACAGCTAAATAATAAATAAAGGTTCCACGAATTTACACATACCTATACAATGTCAATAATACAAAGGATTTAAAAGTGTCAAACAAACCAAACAAAAAACCTTTTGATTGTTCATTGTTTTCAAAGATTTTCATGTTTCAGGTGACAATGCCTCGGCTCAGCGTCGGTCGGGAGGGTCTCGGCGACAAACGCCAATTGGAGTTGGAAGCCGCCGTCGAAGCTGTCATAAGAGACATCGCCAACTCGCCGATAACACAAAAACCACCAATCGTGCAAATCGTTATCTACGAATCTTCTGTGTAGTTACAATCTTAGTTATTTCT
Organism: Zygaena filipendulae; assembly: GCA_907165275.2. NCBI lineage: Eukaryota > Metazoa > Arthropoda > Insecta > Lepidoptera > Zygaenidae > Zygaena > Zygaena filipendulae. The sequence goes on along the minus strand of OU015653.1, from coordinate 9,366,645 downwards.
ATATATTTATATATTTCTTATGAATTTGTAACGCGTAAGCTTAAGAACTTCAAAGCAATTTACATGTTCCTATTCTATACACACACACGAGTACATCAGAATTATTGTTTGTAATCTTCGCAATTCCCATCTGTGTCATGTATCCAGTATTCATCAGGGTCGTATAACCAGAGGAGAGTGGTTAAGTTGACTTCAGCTAAATTGATTGCCTGATAGAAACTGTTCTATGAAAAACGGGAATAAATATAGGAAGACAAAAAATAATGATTTAATGGTTCTAAAAACGCAACGTCTGGACTGAGGACTCTCGCAGGACAGTTGGCTACCCTATTCCAGCCCTTAATTAAAAAATCAAAATATTAAGTAATTACCTACTTGATTTGATGGAGTAGGTTATCGACCCTTAAAAGTCATGGGGGGTATATATTATATGTTATAAATAGGTGCCACAGTATATAGCTGTGCTTATATTTTAGCAAGAAATTATTAACACAACTGTGAATAAATATCCTGTTTATGTATGATGACTACCAACATGTACATTTAGGTATTTATTTGTTGAATATTTAAATAGCATGGACGAATATTATACTATTCGTGATTTGTTTGGCAAAATGCTGTGTAGACAAAACATGTAATAAATTCTATGATGGGATTTACAGAAAGACAATAGTATTTTTCCGTAATAGTAATTTTAAGTCAGAGATCATCTGTTAAAATTCGACCTACTTTTAACATTTTATGCAGTTTGCGTGCATTTAATAAAAACAATTTACAAAGAGCTAACGTAAGATATCTATAAAATAAATGTAATGAATTATAGTATTTATTACGAGATGCTATCTATAAATAAATGAAATAAAGCTTCTGCACTTGATCACGATGTTTAAAAAAATTGTCTGACATAAAAAAATCTTAAATCAATGCTGAAAACAACAAAAATAATCTAATAATATATATTATTCTTTTTATTGAAATCTGTGTTATTTATTATCAGCTTCCATTTAAAAACGTCCATATATCTTCGCTTCCCAATCGTCATTGGAGCAATAAAGTGGTTTGCCCACTACCACTAAGTGTTTTGTGTAATAATATTAACAATTTTTGGTTTATTTGTTTGCTTTCTTGGAATAGTTTGCGGTGTGTATCTATCTATCTGATAGTCAGTACTCAGTCTCATTCGCAATCTTACGATTTTATGGTTCAATAAAATAAATATCCCTATGTTTGTGGAATATCATAATTTATCGTATAAACACGCCTGCGTCGGCGTCGGCTCAGCGCTTGTAAGTGTTTAAACTACCTCATCTAATACATTGTTGGCGAAATAATGCGTTTTAACGACTACTTTACTCGCTAAGGATCTGTGGAACTCAAATACTTTAATAGTAACCGCCTCTATTTTGAACCGACTTAAATGAGGTTGAGGAGGAATTAACGGAGATTCTCTGTTTTCTTAGTATATCCCATTCCCAGCTTTAGTTCCAGCTGCAGCCTCACTTGAAAGCTCTTTTTCGTTTTTGGATAGGTCTTTTAATAATTTTCAACGACACTGTAACTCGACGTCACGTGAGCTGCGGTCAAAGTCAATCGCCTTACCTGCGAACCATTAAAAAATTAACGTGAAGAAACTACATGATGGATTATATAATTCTTTTACTTACACGTTATTAATTTGCACTCTTGTGAATTTTAAGAATTTAACCAATAAATAGGTAATATAAAAAGATCGCATTATGTACCTAATCTACAATATTTAATTTTACAGAGATTATCCCGCGGACAAACTACTACACTATTGTACCTACTTGCGATTCAATGTCGAGTTAGAAGAATTTTTGCGCTTTATTATTGGTGAAAGTTTACACTAGTAAACCCCAAAATATATGTATGTTAACAAATATATTATAACCTCAAAATATATATCAAAAAATTGACTATCTATTACTTATTAATCTAGCAGTGTTTTAGGTTGCTGAAAATAATAGTTAAAATTGGGTACATAAAATCATCACTATATTTCGCAAGAATGTAAGTTAACAGCATAAAAAGGTTTCAGTAGTAAGTATAGGTATACCTACATTAAAACTCTAATAATATCTATAAGAGGATTAACCTAAAGGGTAAACAGTAACCCATCGATATACCTACTAAACGTCCTACCATATTTTGATATATTTATATACCTCTTCGAGTTAAAAGTCAGTTCGACTTTGGTTGTAAAAGTGATCATACATAATACCAAGTAGAAGATAATCTACTTCTACTTTTTAAACGTCAGGTTTGTTTAAAATATCTGCTGCCACCACCAGAGCGACGGATAACTAAATATTTATATTTAGTTTGCACAGATATTTTACAGTAGAGCAATTCAGTCGATCTATTTTTAGTAAATGCGACCGTTCGTGGTGCAGATCGTGAATGCCGATCGATGCAAGATAAATGGTCAGCGAGTTGGTTGGCACTGGCACCACTGCGAGTCACGCTTATGACTGACTCACTTCATTTCCGATTGGTAATCACTTCTTCACTAACAAAATACTCTTAATTTTCTTTGAATTTACATGAGAAGTAGGCAAAACGTTAGTCATTTCCCAATTTACAACTTCAACTATAAAGTACATTAGGCAGGTACTTATGTTACATAGCTACATAGAACTTTTAATATTTAACTTTTAATTTATTGTGCATCGGTGGAGCATACCCACTTACATTTTATTCTTTATCTAAACCCTAAACTATACCACTAAGTATTATCAATTATGTCATACATGCCTGCCATGCATGTTACGAGGGAGAGCGTTAATATCTGCAACACAGTTTTACACTAAAGCAGGTATTAACGTTCCATACCATTTTTGTACATCATGCTTTTATTCCAATAAAGGAATTTATTATTATTATTGTACCTATTAACTTACAGTTGTCTTAAAATAATCTGTAAAAATATACTCGTTACTCATAAAAATAGGTAAATTTTTCAAACAAAACCATAATAAGCTGTTCCTCGCGGTTTCGCCCGCCGTAATTTCGGAGTGCCCGCAGGAATTTCGGGTTAAAATATAGCCTATGACACTCAAAATAACGTGACTTTCTAGTTTCTATTGGTAAAAGAATTTTCAAAATCGGTCGGGTAGATCCAGAGATTTCCGTTACAACCTCACAAATGCACAAACTATATCTATATTTATAGCGGTTCCCCGCGGGTCAATTTCAGAATTTCCGTGGGAACTTCGAGATAAAAAGTACCCTTTGTCACTCAGAACGACCGTAGCTTCCAATTTCCAATTTTGAATTTCTGATTTTGATCATCTACTTTTGCTGTTGACTGTACTACGATTGTGTTTAAATATTAAATTACTGAAGAATTACGAGGATAATCTCTAATAATAAGGGGGGTAATCTCTGGATCTACTGATGTGATTTTGAAAATTCTCTCACCGGTAGGAAGCTAAGGTAGTGTTGAGTGACATAGGATTTAATGCCCGCACGGAAACTCCGAAATTAACGCGGGTGGAACTGCGGGGGACAAAGTAATAAAATAAAAAGTGGAATCATTTAAGTTTATATCTACTTGCTTTGTTTGTAGAAAATCGCCGTTTCATATTCGTATTCGATCAGTAGGTACTTATAGTAGGTACGTAAAGTGATATGGAAATAGCTGATGGTGTGTTGCCTAACGTTCTTTTATGAGTCTTGCTATTGAATTCGGCTGCTATTGACTGCCTATATCTAATATGACATCAATAGTCCACCTGTCAGGGTGCGACACGATTTTTCATAACTATGAAAGCACTCAGGATGACGCGGCGCACCTATTTCACAACGTAATCCTACGTTTTCATCATTAGGAAAATGACTTTGTAATACCGCGAAAGTGAATGAAGAATTCTTTATAGCTTTCAGTCGACACAATTCTTTAAAGGTAAGTATTAGGTAAAGGTTCTTATCCCGGTTTGCAAATGAAAGCAAGCGAGAGAGTAAACACATCGTGAATGAAAGAAAAGCATAATAAATATAGTACAGATTTAAAACAATTAAGGTCCGTATTCCAAGAGGTTACTCAAGTCATGAATCTAGTTTTAAAACTAATTTCAAGTAAAGCTTTAATTTTAGAACCTCACTTGAAACGAGATTCATCAATCAACAATCAGCTGAGTTATTTCCTTATTCTAGAACGACGCTTGAGTACTAATCTATACTCAAGCAAATATTTGATCTTTGTTTACGTCTGTCATGTCAAGACCACTCAACCAATCAGAGTTCAAAATCTCTTCTCAAGACTAGTTTCAAGTGATTAGAACTAATCAGAGTTCAGAATCTCTACTAAAGACTAGTTTCAAGCTATTAAAACTTAAAACGCATTCTATAATAAGATGTATGCTTGAGTTATGATTTGAGCTTAAAACTAATCTCAAGAGAAACGTAATCTGAGACACCTTCTGGAATACGGACCTAAATCTGCTATATTTACTAAGTCTCGATCGTTTAGTTATCGTGTCCAACGATAATTACAAATTAATTTTTTAACTGATATCTTGATCAGAATTTTTTGATATAATTAAATGTTTCTATTAATCAAATATTCTCAACTGAAAGGAAAGTAGGTAATATAAATATTATTACAACGAATATAAATTACCACCTAGCTCTAAAGAAGATGATAATTTTGCAATAACAACATAGGTCCACATGTTATATAAATTAAATTTTAGTCAATAAGGATTAAAACACTTTTTTCTTACATTACATTATTTAAATGCTGAAGCAGTTAACTTATTTACGTCGGAGCGGTTCATTGTGATTCTGGTAACACAAATCAGTGGACTTGGAAGAGGAATGGCCAGGAAGGCCTACTTGTTTCCAAAAGAATCCCTAAGTTCACGCATGTGTAACTATGGGTAACAAGCTCTAGCTGATATAGCAGCTACTTACCTACATAATATGTATATGGGCAACGACACGAAAACTTACGTCACGCTTCCAAGTCATGGCTATGTTTACAGCTGTTACCTAATTACTACATTAGAATACGTAGGTATGGCCAATATATAATTAAAGAAGAAACATCTAATTAAATCCAACCCTTCATGTTTCTATAAAATTTACTTTTACCTACACTGTCTGATTACTTGAACCGTTTAAAATAGAGAGTGCTCTACATGAAAAAAAACGTTCACGGCATGGATCAGCTTGTACACACGCAAGAAGTGAAACTAACAATAGGTATAACACAAACAATTTGACTTTAGGTTATAGTAAGTAGTAGGTAGAGTTTAAATTCGTAAAAGTTAAATGCGAAAGCCTTGAAAATATATGAAGTGTCAATATCAAAACTTTCAAGTTCCTACCACTATCCACTAAAATTGGCTTGCGTGGTTTAAAAATTTTGCTCTAATTTTATTTGCGAGAATTACATACTGCGAGAATTGTTAGTCTTAAAACATGGTAAGATAGATTTACGACTATATTTAGAAGTGACTGACTAGTTGTTGGGTAAAAGAAATCTAAAGAAACACACTCTCGTTTGTCACGATGAGATATAAGGAATGCCACAATAAAGTGAGTTAAGATTAATAAAAGAAAAATTGTTTTATGGCAGGATAAACGAGAACAAACGATAGTACCTATCTAAATAATTCTTTAGGAACATCCTGTAAACATAATGATGGTAGAGGCGTAATTACTTAATCATGTTTGGGATGTCATTTTACACATAGATTTTCATTTTATACACTACAATACATAAAACTTTACGTAGAAGGAATAACTTCATTCTATGACGAGTTTACGCTAAGTAAAAACACTTAAAAGAGCAAAAAATGAATAAAACTAAAAAAACCAATCAATTTGAAAAAATTATGAAAAAAGTAAATGGTATTCTTAGAATATTAGCATTGTCTCTAGATAGTGAAGATACAAAGAGAAGTTTGCTGATGCGATCCTTGCATCGTTGGCTGTTTTTTTTCGGTGTCATCTGGATGGGATGTGGAGTCGTTGGAGAGATCATATGGTTCACTAAAATACTACAAGACAAAGAAGCGAACGGTTTCGTTGAGCTTACTTATCTGGCTCCCTGCATAATTATATGCCTCATGGCCACATACAGATCTTACCACTTAATAAAATATGCTCATTACTGTAATGATCTTTCAGATTCGTTGCTAAAAATACAATCTGTTAATATAGACTTTGATGAAGAATTAGCTCAGGAAATTGAGGAATACGTGAACACATGTGTATCATTTCTAAATAAAGTCATCAATGGTCTGACGTTTGTAAGTGCGTTGTTAATAGGAACATTTGCCTCTGGACCGTTAATTTTTCTGACTTCATCTTACTTGAAAGACGGCATTGTGCGTTTAGAATTACCTTTTCTTATTTTATATCCATTTGATCCATATGACCCTCGCCTGTGGCCTTTCGCTTATTTACATCAAGCTGGATCAGGTACTGTATAATATGTATTTTCATATAATAATACGTCTTAAGCTTTTTTTATATTTATTTTATTACAGAAAAAATTCACAGCGTTACAGTAACACTGTGAAATAAAAAAAACAATAATTGTACGCATACGCATAGAATACGCTAAAGCCTTATAAAAAAATATAATAAAATATAAGAACCTAAAATGATAAACTTGCCTGTCTATCAAATTTTGTCCAGTAGTGATTAGATGATTTTTGATAAAAACAATGAGAAAAATTACAGTATAGATATTGTAGGTCGATAGCTATCGATTTATTACGTCCCTGTTTAACATAGGTCAATTACGTAGCTTTTGGTTTATTTTTTAATCCAACAGGAACTCGTATTCCGGGAAAAAAGTTTACTATTTGCTTCCAGAACATGATGTTTTAGTTGTGCGCCAAATTTAATCTAATCCCGTTCAGAGTTATGTTTGATTTATTATTGTTTATTTATTACGTACGTACGTACTTATTACGTACCTACACACACCAGTTTTACATGGGTCAATCACGGAGCTTGTGAATTTTTTAAATTCAACCGGAACTCTTATTCCGCGATAAAAGTTCAGTGATTTATTTATGCGTTTATTTATTTTGCAACCAACATTCAAATGTCTTCAAAAACTATGTTGAATATTTTGGAAACTATTGAAATTTTTTTAGTAAATCTTTCACGATAACGCTTTTCTAAGGCTCTAATTTTTTAAATATTGATTGCGGAGTTCCTGCGAGGATCTCGGAGTAAAAAATACCCTGTTGGTTTCTTTACCCCTGAAAACGTAGGCTCAGTAGAGTAGTTAAGGCGTGAAAGCGTAATTAAAAACAAACTCACGTCGGATTTGTATACTTATATTAAATTGGATTAAAAAACTTTTCGTTTTGAAATTTACGCTTGAGTTGTTTCATTAAATTAATCCCTACTATATAGGTATATATTCCCTACTAACTATATAATTTTATAAATGCGAAAGTAACTCTGTCTGTCTGTCTATCTGTCTGTCTGTTACGCTTTCACGCCTTAACTGCTCAACCGATCATAATGAAATTTTGCATACACGTAGTCAGGGGTAGATACATAGAAGGACATAAGGTACTTTTTATCCCGGAATTCCCGCGGGGACTCCGAAATTAACGCAGGTGAAACCGCGGGGAACAGCTAGTTAATTATATTTTTAACATTTGTTACAGCTTTTGTAGCTGTATTAGAATTTTTGTTTCCCGAATCACTTGAAATTTTCGCTTAAGTTGTTTCAATAAGTTAATTAACTATATTTTTAACATTTGTTACAGCTTTTGTAGCTGTATTAGAATTTTTGTGTCCCGAGTTACTGTATAATACGTATTGCACATTCATCCATATCCAATTTTATTTGCTTTGCAAACGATTTGAGAATTTGAAAATATCGGATGATGTAAATGACCAAGAAATTCGTGACAAATTTGTCGATATGGTAAAACGGCACCAACATCTTATTGGGTAAGATTGTTGGTCTCTACTATACGAAACACTGCAGTTCTTCGTTCTTGTTTTCTGTTAATATTTTATTGATTCTCTGAAATAATGGCTCGGTAGACTTAATTCACCTGGAGTAAATCACCTGGGTGCATTAAGTGCTACGCACGGTAGACTTTGTGCACATTAAATAATACTTTTAACATGCTCTGAAAAATGTTCTATAATTGAGACTTCTTTATTTTTTAGCTGCGTGGAAATATTGGAACTTATTTATTCCGAATCGACACTTGTAAATATAATTTTTAGTTCTATTCTCATTTGTACCACAGGATTTAATGTAATGGTGGGTTAATTGAAGAAATTTAATGCAAAATCGGAAACAAATAAAGCAATCGTTTTACTATAGTATTTTTTAATATTTTTTAGATCATTGATGAGGTTCACTTGTTGGTTCCATTTTTGTCTTTTTTATTCGCCTCGTTGCTACAAATTTTCTTTATGTGCTATTTTGGCGATTTGATACAACAATCGGTAAGTTAACCTGATACTTAGTTTTAGAAAAAATTCAAAAATATTGAATCAAATTAGTAAGTGAAAATATATACAAATGTAGATTAAAAAAGAAATGAAATTAAAATTACGTAATTAAACTAATTGTAAGTACCTAAAAATAGATGGAATGAACTTTAATACTTATTTTCAGAGTTCTGAAGTTAGTGATGCAATATACAATTGTAAATGGTATAACGACGTTAAAATAGCTAATGAACTTAAAATTGTTATGATGAGGTGAGAGTAATTTAAATATTTAAAGAGAGTAGGTATTTATTTATTTATTTATTGGTTTGCCAACAGATTTACATTATAAATATTGTATATAAGTGTAGTGAGTACATTACGTGCTACAATGCAAATCCAATTATAGGCAAACCCGCCATGCACACACCTTTTTCCTCTTATTTATTTACGTAAGTATGTATATATATTATATATTTTGCTTATTTTTAACTTTTCACTATAGAAATCCAAGTTACCCAGAGTCAGTTCTGTACTGCAGCAACTCCTTCTTAAAAGCATTGAGTGAGCAATGATGCAAATCGATACCAGCACCCGCCCACACAAAATAGTGGTCGCGGCATATGATACAATAATATCTACAATGTAATTTACACCAATGGCTTTAAAATAATGTAATTTTATGGAAATGTGAATTCAAGTAAAACATAACATTTTTTTTATATCAATATTTTAAACATCATGCGTATTACCGTTTAGTTATTACCATAATAATTTTTGATAATAACTACAAAGTTTGGTATTTCACTTATTATATTATATTTTAGTTTATCCTCTTTTACCTTTCTTACTTAGGTATCTTATCTTATTTATTCACTACATATAATAAATTTTCACATGTGTTCATTTTCATCTATCGACAGAGCCCAAAAACCATGTCGCCTCACAGCTTTTGGCTTTACAGAAATTAATTTGAAGACTTTTATGGGAGTAAGTTGCCTTTGTATATATCAGCGAGAGATTGTGAACATAGCCGGTTTATAATATACCTACCTAATAAATAGCTCGAATGTGACATTGTGTAGATTGAGTAGAACGATAAACTATCGAAAAATTTCATTGTAAATGGTTGGTGCACTTCAAAATTTATCGTCGGTTTATAATATCGCACGATTTATTATAAACTGACGATGTTCACAATATCGCAATGACATACCTATTTATTTTATACAACGCGTTAGTGAATTAATTGAAAACCTGATAAAAAAATAAACTATAATGTAATTAAAATATATTTTAGGTCGAAAAAAAGTATACTTTAAAAGTTATTCAACATTAGTTTAGAGGTGACCTATTTACGAACGGTTCGATTTTTTTTGCTGCGGGCGGCGTACGTGCCAAATATTGTATATAATTTAGACATGGAAAGAAAAATGAAAAAATATAACCTATATTAAAACATAGTGCAATCGATTTGCTACTTAATTCTGAGCAAACTACTTTCTAGTTTTCGGTTAATTCATTAACACGTTGTATATGTATAATGTATATATCTACATAAATGTATAATCAACGTAAATTTTTCGGGATTCCTTCTCCGGAAATCCCTATGGCCTATGCTATGAACCAACGTCTTTACCTACAAAAAAAAAAGTATTTTCACCGATACTATGAAAACTCAAAACTATTGAATTGATTGAGACTTAATCGGTTGTACTTCTAAGTATATAATAATTATAGTGTTTTGTTAAGTTTTGAGTTTCAATCCAACAAATTAGTATATATATAAGTATATACTAATTTGTTATACTATATATACTATGTTGTTGCTATATATATAAGTTTCACCCGCGTGTGTTTCAGTATTCCCGCAAAAACTCCAAAGTAGCCTAATTTACTTATAACATCAGCTAGTTAGCTGTGAAAGTTCCGTCAAAATCGGTCTAACCGTTTCGGAAATTAACCCGCGTGAGTTTTGGAATTCCCGCAGGAACTTCAAACTTTATTTATTTTTCTTCGCCTAACAATAACAAACAACAAAAATAGAATTAGTGAAATTGGTCAGTCGTTCACGCGTGATGTCATGACCAAGGGAAATAGGGATTAATAAGATATATACACAGTACACACACAACAATTAGTATGTATAAAAACTTGAAATATTATCCCAGCTGCGGTGGGCAATTCTCTATTTGGGACAACTCTAGAGAGGTATCCACGTACCGACATTCTCGTTATGAAAAGACCGGCTAAAATCTCACATGATCGGCTAAAAATCGCGCTCATTACGAACGCACAATTTTTATCGCGCAACGATCGCTTGTACTTGATGAACTTGAATAAACTTTAACATATTAAGGCTAAAAACAAACTAAAACCTAATGTGTTATGTTGAAACCGTTGAACGTTGAGAGATGAGTCTCCATAATTATGATTCCCAGGCGAGGCCTTTGTCTTGCAATCTGTCAGCTTGATATACCCATCATGAATTCATGATAAAGTGCAGCCACGTCAACTTAAATTTTGTTTCATTTCAGATTATAAGCAAGTCATGGTCTTATTTTGCTCTATTGAAAACTATGTATAATGATTAGGTAACTTTAGCAACAAATTAAAATTTTCATCCGATCTTTACCAATTTATGTTACTTTTGTATTGTAGAAGTTTCTACCATTCAACACGTCTTTTATAAAACAAAAAAAACTACTATTTTGCAAAATCAGTTCAATCAACTGATAATAATAATAATAATAATTATTTATTTGCATAAGACATTGTTCAAAACGATGGGTACATTGTTAATTTTGATTCAAGTTCTAATGTCTCATTAAGTGACATGCAAAATATATTCATTTCAATCGATTCATCACAGTAAATGTCAAAATGAATGTAATTTCAAAATGTTAATGCCAATGAAGAAATTAATAAACACAAATTAATAGTCAACTTTTCTGTCCAGGCAGTCTTGCACACTATAATAAACTTGAAATTGCAACCATTGCTTTAGTTTTTTAAGCAGTCGTTAATGCTATAATTTCTTTTGGTATATTGTTATAAATTTTTATACACATAATATAACAGTTTATATTGTACAATGTAGTCTTTATTGTATTTCGATCCGGTACTAGTCGGTTGCGGATGGAGAATGGATGGATTTTTAAAAGCCAAATTGAGAACCTTCTCTTTTGTAAGTTTGTTATATTTACTAAGTGGATAACTTACCTGCTTTTTCTGAAGTAGATGGGCATTTTGTGCTAATACACCGGAACCGAAAGTTATCTATGGTATGGTCAGCAAGCAATCTCGTATAAAATGGATTGATTGATAGGTGTGTCATGTGTAATAATTAACAAGGGTGCGTCTGTAGTGCTTTTGTTGTCCACTGTAGTGACTAGTGAAGTGTATAACTACGTACCTACCATAGGTATATCTTGATTTACACTGTAATTAGTGAAACTTAGTGTACTTATATTCATTATTATTTTAGTACAGTAACAGTAATGATATTAATTACGTGGCGTAGTGTATCTTGAGAAGCATAGGAAATAACTGGTATCATTTCCAATTTACATTACTGCTAACTGTAAATTGCTGGGTATCTACTTAATACTTATCTTCAAGCTGACAACCCACTTTAGAGGGTCTGCAACTCTGCATAACAACGGAAAAGATAAATGATAAGTAATTGTAAACTTCCAGGATGATTTAATAATTTTTTAAACACAATTTTTAGCTGTATTTTGTTTGTATTGGTATGGCATGCCTCCTTTTATTAATGATGTTTGTAGGCAAGTTAGACCAATTTGTGGCAGGTCTTGTAACAAACATCTCAATTAAGGAGGCGATGAAAACTCATTCCCACCCCTACACGGCTACTACACTCTAGATTGACCCTGCCGTAGGTGTACGAGTGCCTGACGTTATCTAACAAATTACCTACGCAATATCAACGTATGTGATCCGATGTTCTGAATATCATCGGCTTGCATAAACACAGCTTTTGAAGTTTCATGTAAACAAATTTATTTTAATACTGCCTACTGAAAAATTTGTAGTGAAAATAGTGAAAAAGAATAAAAGTAGGTAACTAAAGAACAAGCTGCAAGGTAAAATTTTTGTACACAAAAGAGTTGGTAGTGTGTAAGGCAAATAAATCTTAATATATTATTTCACCAAAAAACTGTTTTCATTTTTTATGTCTATGGAAAACTGTTATTGGTATCCCATTTGGTAGCCGAGTAGAATTGAATTTTTTTAATAATAATAATAATGCTTGGACATTATCAGTATAACAACTGGTCCTAACTCCTAAAACCAAGCCAAACCACTACTATACCTTTTGCCTTTTACTTGTCTTATGGGACACAGTCATGTTTATTCTCCGGTCTTGTATTTAAAACGCTAACGAAGGTTACATTAGTATACAGGCTATTGCTAGCGTTCTACCTATACTACCAAGTCTTGCGGCAAAATGTTCGATACTGCTAGTGTTAACCTAGATTGGAGAGTGGTCAAGGTCACATATATGTAGGTAGGTACGTGTACAACGTGAGGGTTTGTTTGTTAATAAGGCCCGCCGCCCATTGTGACTTTTTGTCGCCGTGACTTTCTGTCACTTAGTCAAGTGCAATGAAAACTATACTGAGTGCGCTCATTATGGTGACGTGACAATACGGTGACCTCAGTACATTTTTCATAAGTGACAGAAAGTCACGGCGACAAAAAGTCACAATGGGCGGCGGGCCTAATATGTTAATCTTTATACATATATTTGAGTAATTGAGTAATCTCAAATTAGGGGAGTGATTTACAAAGTTCTATCGCCACTTATTAAATATATATCAATATCATTTAGGTTATTCTACAATGTTTTGCCTAAACCTACATCCAGGAAGGCAGGCAATATTGACTCTTGTAAACGTGCAGAAAATGATTGTTTTCCTGAGTTTCTATAAGTTAAGAATCAGATCCCGTTATGACGCTGGTAAAATCGCAGGCAACAGCTAGTTTTCTACATCGATATCAAATGAACTTTGTGATAACATTCAAGCTGGTTTCTATTGTGAGCTCGTAAGATCTTTATCGACTGCCTCCGATTAAGCTTAGCCGCCAGACGGCAGCTTTATTCGACAGCCGATGAGACAACAAATAACAAAGGAACACTTACCTTGACGTAAGTTTATAGGTACGTAGGTATCTAAATGTTTAACTGCCAGAAGCTCTGGAAAAACCTGTCAATGATAATAAAGAAATGGAGCATTGATACTAAATAGTCAATTTTTTATACAAAATTTTAATTTATTAAATTAGATTTTAATCTAAAAACTTAAATTTAACTAAAATATGCCTGCAGGAATTCGGCATCGCTTTAGGCGCTACAAATATTTACTTTATCCTTGGATGATAAATCTAGTTGATTTTCGCATTCTTACGTTAAAATTAAATTTGAATAACTCATTGTATCACAAAGAAATTGTAGGTAACCGTTAGTAAGGTAATTACCTCGGTATTTTCTGTATCGCGACACGTAACCAACGGGGGTAACCATTTTTGTAGATCGTTTCGTGAGATTACGTTAAATAAATGATATTTGTGCTAAATTTATGTTGTATTTATTTACACACACACAATTATAATAATAATGTAGAAAATACTTTTTGTTTTTATATAATAAATAGGTCATAATGATTGATTTTTTAATTTAAAATAAATCTCAATTCAAAGTATTAAAATGAAAAATAATAGACGATTAGTAGACGATTGTGATGACTATCTTAATATGAGGAGTGCAGAGTTCTTGAAATCGAGCTAGATAGGCTAGCGATATCCAGGCTACAGAATAATTTGATAGAGTGCCCGTAGAGCCTCGACGTAGAGCGCGAAGGTAGAAAAACCCAGTTTTAGAGCAATATGCCGCCCTTCAGGCATTTTCTCACATACATAACCACACTTAAACATAGTGCCACGAGGTCGGTGGTATAATAAAGACTAATTATCTCTAAACAAAGAGTGATCACTCTCAAGATACGTATCATAAAAAATTTAGAGCGTCCCCTTTACATTCAACTTTATCCTTTGTTAAATGGTAATATAAAAAAAATTAAGTATACCCATCAGGCAAAGGCAGTTACACAAATCTAATGGCTGCACTCAGAGTCGAATTTAATGATTACTTAGTTAAGAATAGATTTTTAAAACAAATCTGCCGCAATCACACTAGTTTAATAAATTAATGTTAATTGGCATGTCAATTAATTAGTTAAATGCCAATTAATATTTATTTATTAAACTTATCTTATTGCGGCAGCCTTGTTTTAAAAATCTATACTTAACTAAGTAATCATTAAAGTCGACTCTGAGTGCGGCGGTAAGTAAAACTATGAAACATTTACGATTACTGGCTATTTTCCAAAATATCACTCGATGCAGGATGGGATTTATGATAAAAATATATCTTTTTTTCATAGGTAATATTTTATAGCTGCATCAAGATTCGGTTTTGAGTAGATTTTCAGTCAGTTTGAAAATATTAATATTATATAGAAGTAGGTATACCTATACTAAAATATTCCTAGTAAGTATTCGGCTACTATTGCTTTCAATATCCATAAGGCGTTGTCTTATCCTACTAATATTATAAGAATTATTCGCGAAAGTTTGTAAGAATGTATGGATGTATGGATGGATGTTTGTTACTCTTTCACGCAAAAACTAGTGGATGGATTTGAATGAAATTTTACAATAATATAGCTTATAGATCAGATTAACACATGGGGTACTTTTTATCCCGGAATTCCCGCGGGAACTCTGAAATTAACGCGGGTGAAACCGCGGGGCACAACTAGTCTAATATAATGTAAAAATCTAGTGTCACAGTGTTTGTTATCGAACTCCTCCGAAACCCCTTGACGATTTTTATGATTTTTTTTGCATATTTGGTAAGTCTAAGAATAAGTCGTAGGCTATTTTTTATACTTCTAGGTGACTCCAAAATTATTATTTTTATTTTTTGGACCATATTTTACTTTCGAGTTCCTGCGGGAATTCCGAAACTCACGCGGGTGAAACCGCGGGGCACAGCTAGTTTATTTATAACTTGCTGTTCCGCGGCCAGTTCCACCAGCAGTAATATCGGAAATCCCTTGGGGTCTCTTTCTATCGGACTGAAAAGTATCCCATGTCCTATTTCAAGACGAATGATTCTGCGAATGACTCTGTCCAAAAAAAAATTAAATGGCATTACATATAAGTAAATAGAAAATAATGCGATCATAGTCACACATCTTCAGATAATTTAGTTTCTCCGTTATTTATGACGAAGTTAGGAGACACAACGCGTAGAGTTTTCTCGAATGTGGGCCACATAAGTATTTTTGAAGACATTCTTAAGATGTTGCAATACGAGTAGGTCATTATTCAGTAGAATTTATAATGGCACCTACACACGATCTTTGCAACAAATTTGCTACGATATAATAATATGGGCCTTCTTAGTTTTATCTGAAGTGGACGTTGGAAAGTAGACATTTTAGGACAGTGGTAATTTTCGACCTAAAGGGATAAAAATAGACGTTCTATTGCATACCTACCTATTGTAACAGAAGTGATGTCAACGAACTGCGCACAAACTCATTCACACATCAGAGAGGCTATTATGTAACTTATGTTTCTATCATTTTTCGGTTGCAATTAAAAACATGTGATTCTCCGATTGCAATATACACGTTTTGACACCTACAATTTCTTGCGATCAACCAAAATAAACATACTTCAAAAGTTGAAGCTGTCTATACATGGTTAATCAATTACAAAACCGCTGTTTTTCTGATTGAAACTGAAATATGATAGCAACAAAAGTTTCATACAGATAACAACATAAAAGTTTTATAGTCTCACAGAAACCAATTTGTAAAATCATAAAATAAAACCAACAGAAATTAATAAACTTGATTGTGTAAATGTGTATGGCTCCTTTCCGGAGAATCTTATAATTATCTTCCTATTAAATGAACGACTTTATTAACAACTAATATCCAATGTTTTGCTATGTTATAAAATATTATTGGTTATAGTTATTTTAATATAATAATACTCGAGGTTGTTTGTTTTTTGCTTGGTATGAGAAAAGAGTTTTATTATTTGAATTTGATAACAAAGAAAAAGCAGGTTTTTACTAAGAATTTTCACTTGTGTGTGTGTGTGTGTGTATTGACGACCCGATTGGCGCAATGGTCACCACGCCTGCCCGCTAATCAAGAGGTTCCGGGTTCGATTCCCGGTGGGGGTGGACTTTGTGTGATGAACACAGGGTTCCATTTTCCAGTCTGGGTGTGTATATATATATCTATAGTATAACAATATATAAGTAATTCTATGTAGTATATACCACGTTTGCTTGGTTTCCACGACACAAGCTTATAGCTTAGTGTGGGATCAAGTAGATCTGTGTGTTGTGAAGTGGATTATTATTATTATTATTATTATTATTATTATTATTCAATGACCACATTCAGTCTGTGTATACACACACAAATACACAATACACACACACACACACACACACGCTTGTGTGTGTGTGTGTATTGTGTATTCAAAGCGGTGTCAGGTTTGTGTAGTTTTTTTAGGTAGGTATTATAGTTAGTACTCTGCTGATATTTTTCGATACAGTTTTGCTTTTTTAACTTCATTTTAAGTAAAATGTAATGTAGCGGTTATATTCTCTTGTGTATAAGGCGAGACATTAATAGCAAAGACATTCTATATACCTACTTAAAACATCATTGCATTAATAGATCATGTCAGAAATTAAAAACGACTGGTTCATAACATCCTCAGAAGAATATACTGTTATTGTTCTAAGATAACATCCCAGAAACTCAAAAACCCACCAAAAACCTTTTTCATGTAAAATGTTGCCAAGACGAGACCATATGACTCGCACTGTCAAAAAGTTATCAAATCTCATCTAGAGCCAAGCTTCCAAATCTACACGTTGGGGGATAAAGGTTACTAGTTTTATAATTTTTTTGTTGTTTGTGTACATTACATACCAAATTTTGATGATCATCAGTGAGTCAGTGACGAAATCAGAGTTTTTTTAAATATCAATAAAATCTAAAGTATACGAGCTATGCAATTAACACTTTATATGTTTAATAAGTCTGCTATTGACAATATATCCCGAGAATTTTGTTTATCTGGAGTAATCCAAACCCAAGTTATAAGAGTTTTAAAAAAAAGACGAAGCATTTCGAGAAAAGGTAGTGATAGTACCCTTGCGCTTTGCTTGGCTCGTCTTGTCGACTGACGCAGGATCTGATATATTAATGCGCAGGATGCAAAAAATCTTCTTCTTCTTCTTTAATGGCGCCTATAATTATGATTTGCCAATGACAATGATTCTAAGTAATAATTTTTTTCTTGGGGAACAATCTAACATAGTCATTGGCGTTTCGCCATGATTACTTTAATTGCTAAAAATACGTACATGTGTCGAATTAAATGCGATAAATAGCGATAGATTGTCATAATTTGGCCATAATTGAAGAAGAAAAAAAGAATGACATTACAAGTATACGTATTAAATTAAAATTGTATCTCGTTTAAAATAAATGGTAAATAAAATAATTGTGTTTATTAAGTAGTCACTGTTCACAGCTAGTTACTCATCTTGTATTTTAATAACCAGTAGGTAGGTACATACTTAAGATTTCTGGAGCCTTGAATTTGAATTAAGGTACCTACAATCACTCGTTTAATCATCGCCCTCGAGCGTTAAGCACGCAGATTTTAATATACCTAACATTTTATATTTGTAGAGACTTAATTATAATGAAGAGAAATAATAAAAAGAAAGTAGAGCAGTTATAGCCATTCAATAACATCATGATATAGAGCTATAATTAATCCTTGTGACCTGCCACTGGCGAGTTACCAATTAGTTTATTACTGAATTGCTTCATTTTCTTTGATAAATTGACTCCGTAACGGTTAGGCTTTCCTATATGGTATCCACGCGGCTTAAGTGTTTCGCAGCGACAATTTAGTAAGGCCGAGTCCTATAAATGCTTATAAATAACGACTAAATTATTCAATGTTCTGTCGTATATATAACTACTTTTAATTTAAATCTTAAAGAATTTAAGAAAATAATATAATATAAAAAAAAGGGGTCATTAATACACCACAATGTTGTTATAATGGCAAAACTACCTTATCTACTGACACATTAATAAAAATAAGTAGTTTGTTATAATTTTAAAAGACAGTTATTTTAATAAAACATAAACGTGTGACGGTTGAAAAGAAAACTTAAATATACAAGCACTTCAAATGCGAAATACTTTATAAACTAAGCAGGCACCCTTTTTGCTTTGACCTTGAGATTAATAGAAAGGAAAACAAGCAGACAAGCTTTTAATAGAAAGTTTCAGCTTTTTCTTTTGTCTACAGATGCTTACCGAGCTAGCCTAAACAAAATGTGTGATAAAACTCGCATAATAATTTAATTTGTAGGTATACCCGACACAAGTTTAGGGTTTTATTACCATTAAAGTTTTACGAGATAAGGCTTACTTGGCTGTTAGATGTGTAGCAAAATGTCCCTGGGCTGTTTGCAAACTTAACACCTCGGCCGAATACGTAATGCATGAAATTGAGTAGATCTGTAACTGTAAACGACAGGTAGAACTTTTCTTTTTCTAAATTTTAAATAAAGATTCAATGAAATACTGAGAATTCCATTATACACGTATAAGTACGTACTACGTAAAAAAAATACGTAAGTACGTAAGTTACGTAGAATGTTCATAACTTGACATTTTCAAATAGAAAAGTTGAACACGTAATGAGCAACGTGTGTAATGAAAGCCGTCCAAAAAGTTACCTAAAAAGTATTTTGTCGAAAAGCCTACCACAGAAAATTGTAAATGTAGAGTAGATGTAAATAAAAGTATCCGAGTGTATCATTAGATGTAATCAAACCAAAGTAGATTATTCCCAATCCCCTAGATATCCTACAACAATAGAAAAAAGTTATAAATATGTACGAATTTGGAAAAATATGGAATAAAGTTCATTATAATATATTCATGACAATGCTTACCATTTTTATATTTATACTTAAATTGACGCTTGAAAAGGCAAAGAGGCATGTAACCTACTATGAATACTAAAAGGAAATTTAAAAAATGACAAAAATACCTTAAACGTATTTGTATTTCTCCTTATTATATTTTAATTATTGTCAGATTTATAATAAATAAATTATTTTAAAACATTCAACTTAAATCAATAAAATTTTCAGCAAAATACACTTTTTCTTTCTGAATGGAATAAAAACGTTTTAACTATTACTGTATGTATTAACTGTAATTAGACTGTTCGTATTCCTGCTTGTAAAAATCCGTGACGAACCATGGAATAAAGCATATTACCTAAGAACCTAGATATATCCTTATCCTTGCATTTGTTAAATGTTTATTACGTGACATTGTTTCCTTAGTTGTCTATTACGAATGCCATTAACAGCCATTAAGCATCAAATTAACTACAACATCTTGGAAATGAGACAAAGTTTGTCGCTTCCCCCTTTTTGCTTTATGTTTCTCTTTGTTCTTCGACACGCCACATTCAAAACTGTTGCTACTTTTCGGGTTTCAACTTGCGTGTTATTATCAAAAAACCTTTTAATTGTACTTGTAGATGTTTTAAAATAAAATAAAATAAAAGTAAAACTGTTGTTTGAAACTCATGAATCAGAGCTTGTTACAAAAAATGATTGAAAGAAAAATATGTACCTAAGTACATATTTCAAATTTTGCAACTTATTGCAACTTGCGTGTTATTATCAAATAAACTTTTAATTGTACTTGTAGATGTTATAACATAAAATAAAATAAAAGTAAAACTGGTGTTTTGAAACTCATGAATCAAAGCTTGTAACAAAAAATGATTGAAAGAAAGGTATGTACCTAAGTACCTACATATTTCATAAATTGAAACTTTTTTGGGCATTAGGGTAAAAGCTTTTAGTTCATCAGTAGCGTTTCTATATAGTTTTGTAAAGATATAGAGTATTATGTAGGTATATTATTATATTGTGTGTTGGTCGATGGACTTGAAGACGTAAAGGTTGTATAATAATTATATATCTGGGTCACCGAGCTTCGCTCGTTGTGTATAGCGCTATCTGTTTTTACGTAGAAAAACAAACACTGATTTTTCATTTCCTGAAAACACGGATAAAACGACGTTTTCTAAAAATGAAACCTAGCTAGATTGAGTAATCGCCCTCGAATCCCCCTGCATACCAAATTTCATGAAAATCGTTGGAGCCGCTTCCGAGATTCAGATTATATATACATATAATAGATAGATACAAGAATTGCTCGTTGAAAGATAGTAGATTTGAAGAGGTAAACTTTGGAATTACTTAAACGATTCTGAAAATTGTTTCACTGATAGGTACAGTATTTCTAAGTAAAATAGGATACTTTATATCCGGAGATTTTCTTGAGAAAGTTCCAAAATTCACACAGTTTATAGTATATAAGTACCCAATAAAAGCACATTGTTTTTCATAAATGCTCGTACACGTAACAAACAGAATACAAAAAAATTTCATCTGTCCACGCTTGAGATATCTTATATCTCCCTTAAGACACTCAATCATATAAAACGTCCCCTTTGTCTCTATGGAGCATTTGAGGGATAAAAAATATATCGAAAAAAAAATAACATTCCTAAATCCTATTGCACTAAAGCGGGGATTTGTAGAAACTTGTAACACTTATCACACACCTACCTACCTACTTGTTATGACCATCTGTGGTCTTCATCATCAGTTCCACTTCTTCAAATTTTGCTTTCCAGAAGCAAATGAACGATATATTATAAAAAATACCCAAATCGCAATAGGTGTGCCTATAATTTTTGAAGAGTTCCCTCGATTTCTCCAAGATCCCATCATCAGATTCCGACTTGGTGGCAATGGGACCTAATTGGGAGTAAACCCTTTCAAACAAAAAAAGAATTTTTGAAATTGGTACAACCGTCTTCGAGTAATCGGTGAACATACATAAAAAAAAAACATACATACAACCGAACATAGAACCTCCTCCTTTTTGGAAGTCGGTTAAAAAGCGACTTTTTGTATACACTATTTTTTTTGCTATTTAAGGTAGCTGCAGAAATACCCAAAATAACCAAATTACAAGGTAATATATCTGACTGGAATAAGATAGGTAATTTAAATCGATTCCGTTAAGATTTCCTGCGATACATATAATATTTTGTATCTAGCCGTTTAAGTTTTAAATTTAATACAAACTTCGAACCAATTCTGAATAATTTTAGCTTTGCATTAACACACGAAATTTATTTATAGACAAAGTTTGTATGACGGTTACTTAGAAAAAAAAACACAGCGAAGAGGAAGTTCACCTACATGGTGTCTCTTGTTAAAGTTTTCCTCAATTTCAACGCCAGCTTGTTTCGAGGTTAATATTCTTCTTTATGACTGCTGTTATGTGTCATAACAGCACTCACGATACATGCGTAGCTGGGCCGCTAACGTTTATGTCCCAAATGGTGGTACCTTAAAAGGTATGGGGAATAATTGTTGACCTACCAGTTTATCAAATCTATAACATACTAGCTGTTCCTCGTTAATTTCGGAGTTCCCACGGGAACTGTGGGATAAAAAGGGTAGGTACCCTTTGTCCTTTTCAGTACTCCTGACAACGTGTTTGCAAAAATTTCATCATGATGAAACCATAACAAACAAACAATAAACTCACATTGACATATTTTGTAATATTATGGATTATAGTATGTAAACGTGGATGGGGATTTTTGTTTCTTTTGTGTTCTTTTTTTATGATTTATGCTGCTTATTGTAGAGATCAATCACCGATGTAGAGTAAGAGGTACTTCATAGTTATACGTGGTGTGGGAGATCAGTTTCCTAATTTTTTTCTTCCCTTGATAAGTCACATTCCAAAACTAATCAATTTCAAAACTCGCCTTGTGCCCCAATAAGTCTCTCTATTTGTACGATGAAAGAAACCAAATAGGTAATGTGACAACTAATGACTTTTACCTGCTATTATGTAGTTGATTCTAATAATATACGAGCGTGCAATATTATAATACCTACTGGTACCTGTACCTAGTTTGCTCGTAATTCGTTGCACTATATCTTTGACATTGACCCAAATTGACCTATTAGGTATTAACTTACCACTCTGACAAGTGAGTTGTTTGTAGCGATTCTAAAAATTCGAAAAATGGGCACCGCCTCCATTACTAAACGTTCAGACTAAAACAAGATAATCTTATAATCACAACGCAGTGATTATATCCCTTTGATAATATTACAATAATCACCAACTAAAACTCTGTGGTTATATTCTCTTTGTGAATTTAGCTATCAATTTGATGACGGAAGGATCGTTCCTAATTTATTTTTTACAAAGCTAAATAAAGCTTTCCATAACATTGAAATCAAAAAGTTTCATGCACTTAGTTTATGAAAGTATTATGGGATTTTACAGAAAGAATATAATTACTATGTTTAATATATTCTTTTTGGTAAGTATCCAAAGAGAATATAACATCTTTAAAAATATGCCATCTAAAATTATACAAAGCTGTCAAAAGATGAATACGTTGAACTAAATTAGAAGGTAAAATTCGTACCTATATTGTTTAATGACGTTCAAAAATGGTTTAAATAAGGAGGAGAAAAATTTATAATGCCCCTTTCAGCGAATTTCCGACGCGGTATGTTTAATACTTTAACGCAAGACGGTGCATTTTGAGATAGCAGCATTTTAGGAAGATCAAAAGTATTTTATATCCTCCCAAAAAGTATGCAATACTGCTTTGCGACCCCTTGCGATGCGCTTTTCTTGCATTGCTCTTTCCAGTTTTCCAACATTTTGTTTGTAAAAAAAAAATACCTCACGCCTTATAATATCATTATATTACGCAAAAAACGAAATGATCTATTGACAATTACATTATTTTATGTACCTATCTAGTTACGTAGTAAAAGCAAATTGTGACACAATTATAAATAATTCCATGTACTTATAACTTTTTTGTACAGAAATGCTAATTGCGTTTAAGAATGCCAAGAAAAACAAAGAGGAACAAAATAATGCTGAAGATCCCTCGAATCCATCAACGGGAAGCAATGAGACATCAGGGAGGACTGATGATAAAGATTCGATCCTAGCCAAGTCAGTAAACTCGAAACGTAGCCTCAAAATACACGACAAAGTTGATACGGAAGCAACTATGCCAAAAAAGGAACAAAAGAAATGACTCTTCAAGCTACTTATGTAATTTAAATTATTATTATTATTTAGTACCTACTACATAAGTAATTTGTACTGTCAATCTTCACCGATGATAAAAAATAGGAATTATATTATTAATTTTATTAATTATAATGTTTCCTTTTTTTTATTATTTCTGTTTCCTACTGTTTTATCGGGTTTAGTTCCATTTTAAATATCTAAGTGAAATGTGATGATGATTTTTTCAAAATATTCAGGGTAAACACTAAATCATAATATAAAATTTAAGATATGGCGCCTGGTGCAGCAGTCATTACCACTAAACTAACGGTGCCGTCAATATCAGTGGTTACGCAAAATAATCGCCCTTGTAACTTCGGGAGTGAAAACCCTATCGCTATCTTATTTAAGTAAACCACTATTTTTAACGAATCACACTATCAAATATTTTTGGGTCAATTGTACGAATACAGTAGTATTCTTAGGAAAAACAACTGGGTAGGGTTGTTTGCAGAGAGAGAACTGCGCAGTGCCGGCTGGCTGGCGCCGCGGGATCACCTCTCATAGCTTATAAAGAATAAAGTTGGCAACACACTCTGCTTGACAACATCCAGAGTGAGAAAAACTGCGTGAATAGGTTCGTTGCTTTAGTTATTGTTCTGAGGTTCGTAGTTAGCATTATGGTGATTTATCATCATATAAATTTAAAATAGCTCTTCTTCTTCTTGTTCAACAATGGCATGTAAATTGTGATCCCAGAACAATAACAGTTCTGAGATTGTGATTTAGCCATGACAATATTAAATAGCTCCATCCGGCCATTATAGTGACTGTAGCCATCAAAGTGACGGCGCCAAAAAGAAAAAATAGATAGGCATGCAGAGTTGTAGAGAGTATTGTGACGAATATTTTATTTTATTTGACAACATTTAAGCGACATTTAGAATTAGCAACAAAAACCTTTAAACTGACGACCCGATTGGCGCAGTTGGTCACCATGCCTACCCTTAGCGGGACCTACCTCAAGAGGTCCCGGGTTCGATTCCCGGTATGGGTGGACTTTGTGTGATGAACACAGGGTTCCAGTTACCAGTCTGGGCGTATTTATATATCTATAATATATATTATGTAACAATATTATGTAGTATATAGGTACCACGTTTGCTTTGTTTCCACGACAAGCTTTTAATAGCGCTCTGTGGGATCAATGTAGATCTGTGTGTTGTGAAGTGGATAAAAAAAATCACGACTTTTTTAATAGTTTATCGTAGATTAGATCACATAATAATTTATTATTTTTCCAACGGGCGCCTAGTAATTTTAGTGAATACACAACCTCAGTTTAGTAGTAGTAGTAGCTTGCATTTTGATTTCATTGTAATGAACACAAATTATATATAGTAGGTACAAGTACATAAGTAAGGCAAGTGTGTCGTGAGGTTTAAATAAACTATAATTTTTATTCTTTTTCTTGGCGGCTGCGTTGCTTTTAGCTGATGTGACAAATAATGATTTAGTAGAAAATGTTGATATCCTTTTGATTCCCTATTTTGTTTCCGTCTTTTCATCTACTATTTACTATCTTTATCTAATCTGAATCTCGGAAACGTCTCTAACGATTTTAATGAAATTTAGTGCAGGGGTTTTCAGGGGCGATTAATCGATCTACCTAGCTGATTATTTTTTTTCAAAAACGTCGTTTTATCCGTGTTTTCAGGCAATGAAAAATGAAATGATTGTTTGGTACTGCTTTTCTACAACAGATAGCCCTACGAGCGAAGCTCGACCGTCCAGATATTAAATTATGATGTAGCCACCGTAACTAATACCATCGAAACCACACATGAATTTTCTAGATATTTATAAAAAAGTTTTAACAAGAATATCGTATTACGATAGGTAAGTATGTTTTTCGTGAACAAATAATAATATTATGTTCACGAAAAGCATTCTTCGTCATGATATCCGATTTATAAATTAAAACGATTTTGCTTCCTGTTCTGTGGTAATCGTGAATTTATGCAGCTGACAGCAACTTTTGCTGCACTTTGCTATAAACGGAGTTTCCTTTTTGATATCTTCTCAGGGATAGTAAAATAAATTTTGTAATACTCTGTTATGATATGTACTACCTTTGGAGTAGCCCGGAAAGAGAAATCCGGGCAATGAGGGGTGAGGATGAGAAATAAGGATAAATACCTTTGAGAGCAGGTGCTGGTTCTCCTTCGATTCTTCTTCGCGACGTTTCTATCACACTTAATTTTAATTACACCATCAGTCAGTACACTTATTACACTAGGCCTAGTTTTGCGGTGCGGTGCGGTGCGGTGCGGTTTTTTTGTTTGATGCGCGGGAGCGGAGCGGTGTAGCTCGCCGTGGCGGCGGCCGTACTCTCGGGTCGAGGGAACAGTTGGAACTGGGTGCGTGATGGGGATGGAAACAGTTATAAGGGATACAGATTCCATAGATTAGGTATAGAGGTAGGTCGAGTGTAGGCGTGTGTGCGTATGCGGCGCAACCATACTCCCCGGCCTTGGAGTTCTTACTCCAACATGAATTAAAAGTTTACGCGGTAAGTATAATACAATGACAACCCTTTGACTGTTGAGTCTTAAAGGTGAAGCGAGTAAGTTTTTATAAGAGAAGAGGTGAGGTGAGATATTTCACTCTCTGTGAGAAGTGAAGTGAGGTCCATTACGATAATAGATTAGCGGTGAATTATATTATAAAAACTAAAGGTGCGGTTTTATAAGAGGGGTGCGGTTATAAGAGAGATGCGGTTATAAAACAAAGGTACGTATATTATTTAAAAACTAAAACAAAAATAAAATATATAATGTAATATTAATAATGATATAAATAAGCTATATACTATTGAGTGGGAAGAGGACATACGCGGGTAACAGGCCGCACGTAACTACCTGTCCTAGTCCTTAACTTCACAACGCGGACTATGCCGTCATTACCCGGATAGAGTTCTTCTATCACGGCAAGAGGCCAAGCGAGCGGTGGGACATTGTCTTCGCGGATAACAACAACCTGGTTCAACTTTATTGGATTAGAGGGTGTGTTCCACTTGTCGCGACTTTGAAGGCTCGTGAGGTATTCTACATGCCATCGTTGGGGAGAGGAGCGTATCCACGCTAGTGTGATTGTCGAGTCCGAGAAAGCCATTATTTTATTAATGGGGAGTCTTGTTTCAATGACAGACTGAACTGATTGAATCAGTAAAGCCAAGAGGTGAGCGGCGTAAAGTTCGAGGCGGGCGAGAGTTAATTTTTTAAGCGGGGCGACGCGCGATTTCGCGCACAGCAGCGAGACATTCGAGGCGTGAGCATCTAGCGGGCCTATGCGTAAGTATATCACTGCGCCGTAGCAAAGTTCGCTGGCGTCAGCGAAACCGAGTAAGGTAACGTATGAATTTTCGACTATCCCTACGTGACGCGGTATTTTAATATTAGCGAGGTTTTCTAATTCCGTTTCTATCTGATTCCAGGTGTTCGCGATATCTGGAGGAGCATCGTCATCCCAGTCGAGTTCGCGATCCCAACACTCTTGAATAAGAAGCTTCATCCCGGCGGTTAAAGGAGATAAGAGACCGAGAGGGTCATAAAGCGATGCGGTTTTTGCGAGTATACTTCGTTTAGTACATTTTTTTGTGTTTGAAATGGTTTCTACGCGGAATGTAAAATAGTCGTGGGCGGGGTTCCATCTCAAACCTACTAGCTTCGTTTCCGAATCTGAATTAAATTTAATATCTTTAATAACGCGGCGTTGCTCTGGAATTTGTTGTAAAAATGTAGGCGAGTTTGAAATCCATTTGGTTAAATTAAAACAACCTTTTGAAAATAAATTTACGAGTTGATGATAAAGTTCGAGCGCTTTTTCGTCTGACTGTACAGAGTACATAAAATCGTCTGTATAAGAGAACTTTGAGGCAACACTAGCGGCCTCAGGATATTTATCACCTTCGTCGGTGATCAGCTGGCGGACGACTCGCATGGCAAGGTACGGTGAGTATGCTAAGTCGAATGAGACGCGTTGAAACTCATAAGTTTCAATGGGATCTGAGGCGTGAAATCTAAATAATATTCTTTGGGAACAGCGGTGTTCAGTTTTTACTTTTAACTGAAAAAACATTTTTTCTAAATCAGCTGATATGACAACGGCGAAAATTCTTAAATTTATAAGTAAGTCAAAAATGTTGGATTGTAGATTGGGTCCACAATGCAAGATATCATTAAGACTTTTCCCTGACGAGGTTTTACTACTAGCATCTAGTACAATGCGTACTTTCGAGGTGTCTTTATCGGGGCGGTATACTGCGCGGTGCGGAATATAATAAGCGAGAGGCGAGGTAGCGGGTTCTGAGACTTTATTTAAAAAATCCTTATCGAGGTAATCGTTAATAGTAGCATTGTAGCTAGCGCGTAAATTATAATCCGAGTCTAACTTCCGTTCGAGGGACAACAGCCTCCGTTTGGCTGTCTGGTATGAGTTACCGAGTATGCTAGGATCTTCGCGGAATGGGAGTGAAACGGCATATCGGCCGTCGGGGTCGCGTGAAACATGTTTATTAAACATTTGTTCGCATTCGAGGTCTTGTGGACTGTATAGTTTGCGGCTTTGAACAGATTCTAATTCCCAAAATTTTTGCAATGAATTATTTAAATTAAAATCAGTAGTGTTGTTAGCAATAAAGGCGTGCAGAGCACGTTTAGTATTTTGCGATGAGTAGGTATCACATTCAACAGCTGATCCCATAACTAAATATCCGAGAGTGGATTGAATTGCGACTGCAGAGGAGCGGGGGTGAAGAACCTTTTGTGATAACAACAAATGTGGGAAAAGACCTGAACCTATGAGGCAATCAACTTCCGAGGGTAAATAAAATTCGTTGTCAGCTAGAGCAACGTCTCTAAAGAATTCTAAAGTTTGCATACTCAGTCTCGAGGTAGGTATATTACTTGTTATTCGTTCAACAACCGAGGCTTTAATTGTGTATCTATAACGCGTATCGAATTTCGATTGAAAAGAGAGGGTAGTGTGACCTAGAATTGGTTGAGCTGTCACACCGATTCCTTGAACCAACGAAGGTTCGTAAGTAATCATCAGATTGAGACGATCACAACAATGTTTTGTGATAAAATTGGCGGTTGAACCAGTATCCAACAATAAGCGTATTGTTCTTTGAACGTTCGCGGTATTTAATACGATAACGCGGGCGGTGGGTAATATATCACACAGTTTATTATTACTTCTACTTGACATCTCCGAAGTGAACAAACAGTTATTTCTTTCACACTGATTATTGTTCTCAATGTTTACAGGTTCACTATTCCGAGAAGGTGTTGACTGATGAGGGGTGCCACTTGGAGCTTTTCGATAATTAAGCGGGTGTGTTGAGTGAGTTGTGGGCGATGCTGTTGCTAGCTTGTTCACACTCGTTTCTATTAGCGGTTGCGCGGGCGCAATCACATGCGCGCGAGGATGCATTTCGTCGCTGGGACGGCGTTCAAGTGGCGACTGCCGATTAGTTTGAAGATTAACGATATGTGGTCTTCGTATTTCAAAATCATTTAAGTGCAAAAGGGAATGGTGCTTTTTATTGCACTTAACACAAGTTCGTGTCGAACGACATATTTTAGTGTCGTGGAAACCTAAACAGTTTTTACAAAATGAGAATTTATTAACAATTTCATGTCGCGATGGCGGGTCTAAATCAATAAATTTTTGACAAAAGTAAAGTGGATGCCTAATTTTGTTACAAACACTGCAATTGCTTTTTGTTTCGTTGATTACGAGCGATTGGAAGGATTTGTTCTTAATAGAGGGTCGTACTTGCAACGAGCGAGAGGGGAAGATATCACTAGCGTGAGTTTGAGGTTTAGTTTGCAAGTAAGAGCGAGAGAGTATTTTAGATTGTTCTCGAATGAACTTTTGAAAGAATTCGAAAGTAGGTATATCAGAACCTAGCGAGTTGCGTGTATATTGTTCGAACAAATTAATAGTTTCTTTGTCTAGTTTACTGAGACCTATGTGTAGTACAATGAAATCGGCTAGGTTGTCGATTTTTAGAAGTTTTAAAGCGGATACTGAGGCGCAATAATGTTCAACGAATGAATCTAGATTTTGATGAGATGCGTGAGTAATGGGTTTGCATTTAAATATTTTTTGTAAGTATTGCGTAGCGAGCGTTCGTACGTCTTGGTACCTCTCAACGAGTAGGCTCCAAATTATGTTGTAATTGGAAGCGATGGGTACTACTCCCGCGGTGACGGATAATGCAGATCCCGACAATTTCGATACTAAGTATTGAATACGTTCTGCGTCAGTGAGATGTTCATTATCATGAATCATTTCTTTAAAGTTTTGATAAAATAGCGGCCAATTGGTCGGGTCTCCGTTGAATGAAACTAAATCTAAGACAGGCAGTTTGTGCTTGGGCTTAGAAATAGGTATAGAATTAGTCTCTTTGTGAGATTGAGCGAGTGATTCTTCGACACTTTTTATGTGACAATATAATTCATCAAACGCTTCTATAGCTTTGAATGAGGGCTTATAATTAGCGTCGAGGGAAATATTAGTAAAATTAATGTCATGAACAACTTGCGTGTATTCTTGTCTAATCTTCGCGAGGGTTTTTGTGCGGACGAGGAACTGCTGCTGTTCATCAGCAGTTGAGGTCGACTTACTTAAGTCGTATGCATTTTGCAAAATTGAGATTAGACTTTGACGTTTCGCCTCTAAAATAGTTAAAGTCGTCATTGTTTTTATGCGGATGCGGCGCGGAAAAAATAATATTTA
The DNA here is from genome assembly GCA_907165275.2 of Zygaena filipendulae. Lineage (NCBI taxonomy): Eukaryota > Metazoa > Arthropoda > Insecta > Lepidoptera > Zygaenidae > Zygaena > Zygaena filipendulae. The sequence continues at coordinate 9,336,088 of OU015653.1, read as the reverse complement.
AATTAAAATATTAAAGCGGGTGCGGAAAAATATTAATATTCAATTTAAATTGTTAAAGCGGGTGCGGAAAAATATTAATATTTAATTTAATTTAAAATATTATTTAGCGGGTGCGGTATGCGGTATGGTCAGCCTAGGTTGTGTGTACTTGTTATGTGTAAATGGTGTTTAGATAATGAAATATGATGAGGTTGCGGTGTGTAATAGAATCTTGCGGATAATTAAAAGGGAAATATGATGGATTTTGTCGCGATTGGACCGAAAAAGGGATAGATCCGGCTCGAAGGACCAAAAGTATGGAGTAGCCCGGAAAGAGAAATCCGGGCAATGAGGGGTGAGGATGAGAAATAAGGATAAATACCTTTGAGAGCAGGTGCTGGTTCTCCTTCGATTCTTCTTCGCGACGTTTCTATCACACTTAATTTTAATTACACCATCAGTCAGTACACTTATTACACTAGGCCTAGTTTTGCGGTGCGGTGCGGTGCGGTGCGGTTTTTTTGTTTGATGCGCGGGAGCGGAGCGGTGTAGCTCGCCGTGGCGGCGGCCGTACTCTCGGGTCGAGGGAACAGTTGGAACTGGGTGCGTGATGGGGATGGAAACAGTTATAAGGGATACAGATTCCATAGATTAGGTATAGAGGTAGGTCGAGTGTAGGCGTGTGTGCGTATGCGGCGCAACCAACCTTCCTTATCCTCTTTAAGCGAAGCGTGAAGGAAATATTGTATGTATAATAAAAAATAATGAGACCACACATAGAGCGTACCCAGATGATTTATTGTGACCTATCTCAGCCTCCTGAAGGAATATTCTCACAAAATTTGCACAGTGATGGTGTGATTTGCTCAGTAATAAGCGGAATGGTAGTTTTGGCATCATTGTGTGAATAGTTGCCAAGCCTTAATAAATTAAAAAATAAAATAAAAAAATGGCCGAAATAAATGGGAAAAAGGAATAACTAAATCTGAGACCCTCAGGTCCGTATTCCAAAAGGTTACTCAAGTCATGAATCTAGTTTTAAAACTAATTTCAAGTTAAGCTTTAATTTTAGAACCTTACTTGAAACGAGATTCATCAATCAACAATCAGCTGAGTTATTTCCTTATTCTAGAACGACGCTTGAGTACTAATCTATACCTACTCAAGCAAAGATTTGATCTTTGTTTACGTCTGTCATGTCAAGACCATTCAACCAATCAGAGTTCAAAATCTCTACTCTAGACTAGTTTCAACTGATTAGAACCAATCAGAGTTCAGAATCCCTACTCAAGACTAGTTTCAAGTAATTAGAACTTAAAACGCATTCTATAATAAGATGTACGCTTGAGTTATGATCTGAGCTTAAAACTAATCTCAAGTAAAACGTGATCTAAGTCACCTTCTGGAATACGGGCCTTAGACTGAGACTCAGGACTGAGACCTATACCTTATATTGGCAATTAAGAACGTCAGTAACTGAAATTGTCACTGTCAAGAAACGATAACATTTCTGACAATTTATCATAAAATTGATTTTTGAACTTAATTTTGTTGATATTAAATACTTATTGATTTGCAATTTATTAGTCATAATAACAATGGCTTCAGAAATGCATGTAGAAAAACGAAAATTGCCAAAGCTGATGGCGTGCATGACTAAAACAAGTTTGGAAAATTTGAGGAACAGAGCTCTTTTCAGTCTAAATTTGCTTGACGCAAAAGGAATTCGGAGGTACGTTTATACCCAATGATCTTTCTTTATACATATGTATTATGTAAGGCACTGGATAAACTGACAAGACGTAAGACGAAGACGCGTCGCCGGTGCGGTGCCCCTTCATTTAGTTTTCATACAAAATGCGACAAAAAACAAACAGAAAAGACGGGGCACGGACGAGACGCGGGCATGGCGGGCGCGGGGCGTGTCTCGAATCTTATACATACATTTTGTATGAAAACTTACTGAAGGGGCATCGCGCCATCGCGCGCGACGCGACCTCGTCTTATGTCTTTTGACCTGGACAAACATGTCCAACGCCTAATAGGTATTATTGTATTATAGTACACTTTTTATATAATACATACCTACTTCCTTCAAGTTTATAAGATTAATAAAATTTCCTGCATATTAATGTTTTTGTATCACGGTCAATCCATCTGGTAAACTTATTTTTTAGACGAAAACTTCCGCTTCACGAGTGTCTTATTCTAGAGCTTAAGGAATCAGGTTTCACGGAATCCTCAGACTATCTTCAAGATCTCATATACGATAATATTCAGCTATTGGCCGACGATGAGATCGGAATTGTGGTTGACCTAAGAAAAAGAGAGGATTTTCTGGAAGACATTTGTGCTGGTCTTCAAAGAGCAGAAAGGGAACGTGATAGAGGTAAAACGCTTTCAAAATTATTTGAAAGTCGGATATGTGCTTAGTTCTTATTTTGCAAATAAACACGTCATATTTTAAAAGTTCTATAATTAAATACATGAAAGTATTTATGACTTTAAGAAGATAAAGTTAGTTATTTTGCACTACCTAGGTCCAAAGAAGCTTATTCATTTTCAGATAATACAAAGAAAGAAAGTTTAGAGCTACTCAATCTTGGACTCGATTATCAGGAAAGAGGCAAAGGTATCTTATGGTTGGCAGAAAAGTTCTTCCTGGCGTGCATTGCTGTGTCCAGTAAATTCATGGTGGACGGTGGGAGGCAGAAAAACTGTTGTAAATATCACTACGCTAGGTTTCTTCTGGACAAATGTGAGACATTTCATTATTTACAGCTTCGCCCGTAGGCTATAAATATTAGTTTTGGTTCAACATGCTGAATCCTAACGCGTTAGAGCAACCCTCATTAATTATGGTTGAGTATATAGGGCATCGCGACGGAGAACGGGATAAGAAATGTCAGCTTATATGGAAAGATTATGTTATAATATTGTGGCTCTATTGAATTGTATTGTATTGTTGTAATTACTACTACAATACAACAATAAAGGAAAATTTTGTTTCTTCAAAATATATTTAAGATTTTTTACATTATAGGTACTCATATTATTAAGAGAAACGGGTTGTTTTTTTTTATTATTATTCTCAAAAACTAAACAGAGTCGATTTTTTTATAGAGTACTCCTTGAGTAACATAAGATACCTCCTTTCCCCTGAGGGAATACAGAAAGTCTGGACATTATCTCAAAAAGACATTTGCTTTGAAACCAAGCACAGTTTATATGGTTACCAGGCATCTGATATCGAGATGATACATAATTATAAGGCACTCGGACTTAGGGTAAACTCAAATTTTATTCACACAGGTGTCTCCCTTACACAGGGATAAGAACCCTGGTCTCGTTCTATTACTATTCTGGTACTATAAGACCAACGGTAAATATTTTAGTTCCAGATGCTGACCCTGATGAAGCTTTCAATATATTAACAGAAGTTAGAGATAGTGCGATCGGAAAGGTAAAAGAACACATCGGAGAACTTTCGCAACGTTGCGCGTTGAAATATTTATGTTCGCTCGAAAAAGAATAAAGGATAACGATAAACCTTAGTTCGACTGAGCTAGATTTAATAAATAAAAATTTGTCTGAGGCAGATGTCGATAAGTCAAAGAAAAAAGAAAATTAAGTACTTATAATATACTTAGGTTCATACGTAACAATTAAACTAGTATAGATTGCCCAACAAGAATTAGCACAACCATTTAAGTATACAGATTTATATCCAACTAGCTGTTCCCCGCGGTTTCACCCACAGTAATTTCGGAGTTCCCGCACGAATTCCGTGTTACAATATAAGTAGCCTATGTTACTCAGGGATAATGTAGTATTCTAATGGTGAACTTTTTAAATCTGTCCAGTAGTTTTTGAGTTAAATCGTAACAAACAAACAATCAAATCTTTCCCTTTTATGATATTAGTTTAGAAAAACTGTTTGGCCGTTTCCATTGGCTTATTATTTTTCAATTTGAACCCTTGCTGAGGGTTGTATTTTATTAATTCTTATTCCTAAATGGTTACCAAAAATGTAATAATAACTTGGATTATTCTAAAGGAAATTAGGACGATTGTGGTGGTTTTGTTAAACGGGCCGTCCAATATAAAAAAAATATTGCTGTGGAAGCTTAGCTCTGAACCGTAACCGTTCCGCGATACAAACAAGTTTTTATGTTTTTTTGCGTTTTTTGGTAATAATAATTATAATGATCTACTACTACTTGTTTTTGTTTCCCTAAGTGGACGTGCAACGAGATTTTACTTTATTAAAACTGTAGATGAAATAAAAATATACCGAGTTATTAATTTACAATGTTTTGACCTTTTTATAGCAAACTAGCTGTCCTCCGAAGTTTCACCCGCAGTAATTTCGGAGTTCCCGGGGGGATTCCGGAATGAAAAGTACTTTATGTCCTTTTCTTTATCCCTGAAAACGTTTATGCAAAATTTAATGGTGATCGCTCCAGCCGTTGACGCGTGATGCCTTGACCAAGAGAAATAGGGATTCATTTTTATATATACCTATAGCAAATATATGTTTTCTTTTTTCATCTAGAGCGTTTAAGATTGTGTTACAGGCAGGCATGTGCTTACTGTCGAGTAATGTCGTTGTCATAGTTTAGTAAAAATTCAGTGTCCCGGTGAAGATACACAGATTTGATTTATTTCAAATTTCAGACCTGGCCTTTATACGAGGCGGTTCGGGAAGGTGATATAGTGCCACCCGACACTGTGTTCGCCGCAAGTGCTATACAGTTACATAGGGTTCTACTGAGCAAAGCGCGTGCCGTTCGGAAGGCGGACCCGGGCAAGGCCGAGAGGCTAAGCCGTCTGGCCGAGAGGCGCGCCAAAGATGGTGAGGATCGAAATATCCATGGGGATTTTAGATACAGAATGGAATTTTTTAACCGCTCCTGGAGGAAAAATAGGTATCTACCTACTCAAAATACATGGAGTCAATTTTAGTCAAAGGAAATATGCCTTTATTTTAAAAAAATAACAGAACCGCATTCAAAACTTTTTTTAAATACACTCATATACCAACCCGGAAATCGTACCGACTAAAATCAGAAAAAATAAAATCCTGCACTTCTAAGGTACCAATCTACAGAGTCAATCGTAGGGATGAAATCTCTCTAGCAAACATTGTAAATTATATTATTATTATTGTATAAAATCTTTTATTGCGGTTTTGCTTTTTTTTAAATACAAAGAATTTTTCCTTCGTGTAAAGTTGGCTATATCCAGTGAATACTGGATACACTAAATGATGTACTTTCCTTCCAAGGTGCGGTTAAAAATTCCACCTATTTAAAGACCTTAATAGATGGTCAGTTTCCTATAAGGACGTCTCGCTAGTTACCCTTATAATTGCTCAATATATGTTTTGCGCCGTTAAACGTTTTCCCACTCAGACCTTTTGATAGGGAAACCTCACCTCTCAATTGATCCGTGACTCGTGAGGTATCAAAATTGTCATTACAATTAACATTTATTTTTTTACTATCTAATCCGAGCAGTTTTACCGCGTGAATTTTAAGACTCCTTCGTGACTTCAAAATGAAATAGTCTTTATCCTAGTCATGGACCAGAATCAATATTGGACATCCATATAATATCAAATACCTATTTAATCATTCAATATTTAACTAGTTAAAAACGGTTTTGCCGTTTTGAAGATTAACCCCGAACACAAAGAGACAAAAATAACAAATCTTATTCGATTTTATTTTTATGTAAAGGTATTAAATAATTTAACATTAAACAGCTTTATATTCAAATTCCTACACAGGACAACAAAATCACCAGCAATAATGTCACTGACACAAGATTTTCCATACCAGTTTTGTAGTTTTATTTTTAATATATATAAACATATAGACTGTTTTGCATTGATATAAAAAAAATACTGTTTTGTTTATATGGACAGAATGACAAGTCAGGGCCAGATTGGTTGGGTATTAGGGATTTTATTATTTAATATCCGGACATTGCACGTCTGATTTGCATCTTTTAAAAAAATAATGTACCATAAGCCCAATTCAGTTTGCGCATTACCGATCTCAGGTACGTATGTTTATGGGCACGTGACACTGCGATGATCGCGTTTGGCCTTGGGTCAATTGATATAAAATAATTAAGTAAGCAAAACGACACAATTAATTTTATAATGACTATTATTCTCTAATAGATATATTATGTATGTTACTTTTTTGAATATTGATGAATGTGACATTGAAATTTAAACAACATGGTTACGTAGGTATTGTGGACAGTTTTATACTTACCTACTTTACCTAATGGCTATTCCCCGCGGTTTCACCCGCGTTCAGTTGCGGCGAAATTGTTTTATAAAAACTTTGCAACCCCTTTTCATCCCCTTAGGGGTTGAATTTTCGAAAACCCTTTCTTGTCGGATGCGTACGTCATACAAAGATCACATCCTCCAAGTTTCAGGTCTCTACGAACAGTGGTTTCGGCTGTGCGTTGACCCATCAGTCATTCAGGATAAAGCATTTTATATATAGGTAATAGGTAAAGATATAAATTTCGGAAAGTACTCTAATATTTTGGATGAAATTGTGTATTTACTATTTAGATAAGTTTTTTTTTTAAGTATCTATACAGAGTGTTTGCTTAAACGATAGGGACCGGACGTATAGGGAACGTGCACAACGACCGTGCTGCCGACTAGCGTCGCCAATCCGAATCTATTGATAGTTGCCATTGACATTTAGTACAAGTAAACAGGATTAATTTTACTAGTGAAAATTATTATTCTAGCTAATTAAATTCATTGTTGTATTTCTGGATGTATCAACTATCAATACATCGACAAAAAATAACAAAAAAAAAAATTTAAAGAAAAGGGAATTCAGAACATTATTTACCACTAGCTGTTCGGAGTTCCGGACAGTCCGGAGTTCAGGAATTCCGAACAGTTAATAGTAAATAAACCCCCTGAAAACTTGTATGCAAAATTTCACGATGATCGGTAGTAAATAAACAAAATAAATAAACAAAAACTCACTTTCGCATTTATAATATTAGTAAGGATTATTTTCTTATCGTAAACATTGGATATTTTAGTTTGTGCGACAATTTTACCAGTTTTCACAGCCTCATGTTCTTCATTAGATCATCCTCCTCATCCTCATCTCTTCAACCTCCAATACATGGCCGGCCTCGAAAGCTTTTAACCTTTTGACATATTTTGGCCACTGACGATCATTAATTATATTTTACATAATTTTTTTAGTTTACATAATTATGAAAACAAAACTATCTCTTCAATTATTATCTTCCGTCCGAAAGCACGATGACAGGTCTAATAAGTTTCCTCTACTGTCCGCATAGTGTCTCTTTTGTCGATTTAGTGCTGCCACCTATAGTTCCTGCACGTTCCCTATTGAAGTCCTCGATGGTGTAAGCTTACATGTAACTAATAAAAATATAAAATTTAATAAAAAGACCGATGAAATACTGGTAAAAACTACAGTAGAAACTTGATTTTACTGGTGTGAATAATCTTTACTTATTTTGTTTTGTCGGCGCGCCAGCAGTAAAACAAAGGAAAGAGACGTTGAATGGCCCTTTATAGGGATGATTTGTCATTGCGTCAGCGTTTTTTTTTTAATATCTATAGTATATTATTATCTATATTTTTCTACACGTCCTTTGTTTTATACTAAACCCTGTATAGGGTGTCTTAAAAAAAAATTACTAACATCAAATAGATAGGTGTTTTAGCCACTCTACAACAGATGGCACCGGGGGACATTTCATATGTTACGTAAATCAGTATGGATGGTACTCAGGGATGGTATTTAACCACACATCAGAAAATCTTTGCCGTTCTTTTGAATTATCTATCCTAAAAAAGTAATTACACATCAAAACGTGCATTTAAACCAAAAGAATCTGGATTTGGCGCATCGCTGCCGCGACTCGCTCGCTGCGCTCGCTGAACTCTCGTGTTTTGGTCACTGTTTTCAAACTATTAAAACTGTTAAAATCGAAATTCGGCACTAGTTTTGGTGTAGACATAATATTACAAAAACATGTATACGCATAATACAAAGAATTTTTTTGTAAGTTTTATAGTTTTTACGTAGGCAGGTAAGTATAATTATATTTTTATCATCACAATCTAACAACGCCATCTATTGCTAAGTAGCTATAGTGTTGCTGTGTCGGTAAAGCAGTACCAAACACTCATTTTAAATTGCCGGAAAACACGGATAAAACGACATTTTTTAAAAATTAAAAAAAAGAACCCTAGCTAGATCGATTAATCGCCCGGAAATCCAGTGCATATAAATTTCATGAAAATCGTTGGAGCCGTTTCCGTAATTTAGATTATATAAATATATTTATATCTATATACCTACTTATACAAGAATTGCTAATTTTAAGATAGTAGATGTAGTAATTTGTAGATAAAACGCGCGGACATGTGCGTTTAGTGTATTTTTATGTAAGAAAGACAAAAAAAAAAAAATTTAAACAAATATGTAGTTTAATATTTCCCATAATATATTATTACGAATATTACTTCACGAAGCTCGTAATATAACGTTGTGTTTAATATTACACCATATTTAGCGAATGAAACCAGCAAGACGGCCGAAGCAATAATAGAAATTGGAATTTGTCAGTTGATGATGAATAATTTAAACAATGCTCAGAAAACGTTCGAGAGAGCACTTAAAATTCATACAGACAGCAATAATATTCAGGGATTATGCGAAACTAGAATGCATATGGCCGCTGTGATGCAAAAGTAAGAACATTATAATGCATAAAATCACATTGATCTCACACTAAAATATAATACTTATCGTGGAAACCAAGCAAATGAAGTAGTAGGTACATTATGAATGAATATATACGAATTAATGAATATATGAATCAGCCTTCGATGATCGGCGATTTCAGATCCAGACAATAGTCTCTTGTTACAGCGGTTAAATAGCGCAATAGTTTCTGATCAACATCCTATTTTGTATATAACCAGCTTTTCCCTGCGGTTTCACCCCCGTTAATCTAGAAGTTCCTGCAAGAACTCCGTAAAATCCTTTCTTAGCTAAATTATGATCTACTTGCTAAATTTCAGCTTTATAGCAAGTAATTTTCGAGATTTCATGACTTTTGATTTTCATTTTATTTAAATACTCGTAGATATTAATACTCCTTCATAATACTGGGACTTCGCTGTCGTGAAAGTGCCTGTAAATTTTAACACTGTCTAGAATCTCTGTCTTTTTTATATAAAGATTGGGCGACCATGAGGCGGCATCAAAACTACTTACTGAAATGGGTGCTATGGCTATGGAACACGGTCTGAGACGGCAGTTGGGTCGAGCTCTACATCTACTTGGCGAACTGCATTTAAGAAGAGAAAGACCAGAGCTTGGTACACAACACCTGGCAGAAGCGTTCGCTTGCTTCATGGGATTTAATTGGGCAACTGTATGTCTATGCTTTCTAACCAATAGATCCAATAAACTACATATGCCTACCTATACCTGCATAATTAAGACGGATGTGTTTTATTTAGGGTAGTCAATCGGTGGTGAAAATGAAAAATGTGGATGACCATGAAGGCTTAGGAGAAATATTCAAAACTAAAACCAATGAAATCTATGAAGAAGAGGCTGAACAGTCCAGGTTAATGATGGCTATATCTGCTGGTATGTCATTTGAAAATTTGATTAACTTAATTTTTATTTTGTAATTCATTATTATATAAAGAAGCTTAGGTGGGTATACAACATGTATTATCCTGCACTTCTCATAACAACATAGTGATAAAGATGACAGTTTAGTCCAGAATTCGGATAAAATAAAATGAATAAGATAAAGCATTCAGATTTGGGCTATAATAGCCCATATAATAATAATAATATAACTTTTTATGTAGGTCAAGAACTTATGAGTTCTTACTTCATTCTTATTAGAGAAGCTAGGTTGTGTGCAGTCGCGCAGATAAAAACAATTGAATGGAAACTATCCCATGCTGCATGGTGGGTCAAAAGGCAACATCACGAATTTTTGCCTTGCTTATGTGAAGTGCACAACCGCACTCCACTTGACGTTTTACGGTATGTAAATATGTTTGCATAAATTCATTTCATTTATAGCTTGAATTTTTATTATCGTAATGTTAAATTTAACCTCCCATTCAGAATTAAACTCGAACTTAAAGAAGCTATGCAAAACTTAGCACAAGAATCTGAGGGCGATGCATTACTGCTCGGAAGAATGAACACAATTGAAGATATAAGAAAGTTTAGAAGCAGCTATAATAGAAACGATCAATGATAGATATAAGTTTGCTCTACTTATTTTTGATTAATATTGTTTACAAATAAATAAAACATCTATAACATAATAATCATTGCTAATGTTTATTTGTCGATCACATTGAATAACAACTACAAAAGCAACTAAACAATTATTTACAAAAGTCAATTCAACATGATCTGTCAAAATATAATATCGTTTATTATATTCTTTCAGTGTTATGACAAGTTTACAGAACGCTCTACCAGTACCATTAAAAATAAATTAATCATCAGTACAAATATCACAAGAGGCGATTATAATTAAATTGTTAGTAGATGTCATATATATATTATAGAGATGTTAGTCGGTAAACAATATTGTTTAACATGCTTTGGCAATTTTTTTGCGAGGAGTAAGACTGACTCTAAATCCTTCAGCGCGTTTTAGAATAATATCCGCTTGGAGCTTAAAGTCTTCTTCTTTGAGGTCTGAGTGCACTCTGAAATTTCTCAAAATCGTTGATAGGATAATCTTGAGCTTCAACATGGCGTATTTGCGACCTGTAAAATAGAAGATATTATGTTATATCAGTGCTTGCTTTTAAGTTCTATCGAAAAGTAAATGTAACCCAGTAGTGAAATTTTTGTCGCTTATTCAAAGCGCACATGTCCGATCTCTCAGACTTGCATTCTATGAGTCTTTTCTGATTTACGTATGTAAAGTGTTATAAGGAAACTTGCACAACTATTAGAAGTATACCTAATGTGGACTTCGTTGATGGAATTCGTTCTATCAATCAAGACGGTGCCTGAGTGGTGGTTTATCACCATCAAAATGTAGCGTTTCAGCAGTTGCGAAATAAAAAAGCTGATTATACTTCTTATTTCACGCTTAACGTACCTAGTAATAAAATCATATTTAGCATAATTATAATAATACGTATATACTTAATGCATAGCATGTAAGAATACGTAATAATAACATTAGTAATTAGGCAGATAATTTACTAACCCACACAACTTCTAGGTCCAGCAGAGAAAGGCACAAAGGCATAATAATGGCGATTAGCCGATTTTTCGGGTAGGAAGTTGTCAGGGTTAAATTTGTCTGGGTTGGGATAGACATCAGGGCGTCTATGTAGCTTATAAGTTCCAATCACAATGGTGGCACCAGCTGGAACTATCTTATTATTGGATGCTGTAATTAAAGTAGATATTAGCATTTAGCTATGTATTGAACCACTTAATTACTATTGATTGATTGATTATTTTGGAAACTTACGTAGAATTATGTCTCTTTTGATATCACGGGCAATGATTGGTACTGGTGGAAACATTCTCAGAGTCTCCATTAAACATCTCTCAAGATATTTCATTTCAAGTGTATCTTGGAATGTCGCGGGACGATCAGAGTCACCGAAGATCAAATCGAGTTCTTCGATAACTTTGTCTTGAATGTCTTGGTGGATGCCCATCATGGACAAGAAGAAGCTACTCCCAGCAGCAGTTGTATCGTGACCCTGTGTAATAATGATAATGACAAAAAAACTCTTTATTCTCCATGATTTTTTCTCCAGTAAATAGGTATACGCATTATATAATAATATAATAACGAAAAGTAAAGAAACAATTTTATTTATAACTCAAAATTAGAGTGAAATTTGCTGTAAATCGTGATGTTACAAAAAATAGATTGGTGCTTTATTTTTGATTTACCTCAAACATAATTGTGTCCACTTGCTCTTTAATTTCCTCGTCAGATATAACGACACCACTTTGAGAGGCCTCAAGTAATAGATCAAGGAAGGCAAGACGCTTTTTTTGTCCAACATCGTTGTCATCTACATCTAAGTCGTCTTTCAAACCAGATGACTGTCCGAACGATAGGCCCTCAACGGATGTCGTTGTGTTTGTAACGGCATCAACTGACGAAGAACCATCGGAGTTTTCACTCACAAGAGATATCTTTTTTCCAGATTTGAACTCCTCTTTCCTTTTCTTGATGACCTGTTACATTTCTCATTAGATTAGCATTTAAGAATACATAATATATAATAAGATAATCCTGTCCAGGTTTAAATTAGTAATATTTTATTTACCCTTTTTGTGAGACTGTGAATTACGTCAAGCAGTTTAGTTTGTTTCTTAGCGTAATCGGTGAATTTGAACAAAATTTCAGGTCTCAGCCAGATTTTTGTGTGTCTTAAGTGAAGGATGTCACACATTTTCATGACAGCCATAGCATATTCGAATCCGCTTTGTCCTTGAGTGCTTTTGCTGACACCCATTGCGGTTTCTGTAATAATTAGTATTATCATAATATATTCAATGCTATAACTATAAAGGCGGAGTTTTAATTTGCCTGGCCGAAGGCGATGTTTCAAAGTGATTTTACTATCCTTGATTTAACTTCGTTACTATTTTATGATATTACTAGTTGTGCCCCGCGGTTTCACCCGCGTTAATTTCAGAGTTCCCGCGGGAATTCCGGGATTAAAAGTACCCTATGTGTTAATCTGATGTATAAGCTATATTATTGTAAAGTTTCATTTAAATCCATCCAGTAGGTTTTGCGTGAAAGAGTAACAAATATCCATCTATACATTCTTACAAACTTTCGCGTTTATAATATTAGTAGGATAGGTATTATATTCCACGATACAAATTTATTTAACCAATTACAAGTTGGACCATTTGCGAATTGGACCATTTGCGAATTGGACCATTTGCGAATGGGACCATTTGAGAATTGGACCATTTGCGAATTGGACCATTTGCTAATTGGACGGTTTGCGAATTGGACATTTTAAACCCTCTGGACCATTTGCGAATTGGACCATTTGCGCCTAAACGATTTATAGCAGCACGGTGACACTCCATACAAATGAACTGATTCAAGTACTTTCCCAAAAGTACTACAAGCACGCGTGTGCACACGTGTATCGTAAGGTTGACAGTGAACTGACAGTAATTCTCAGCTGTCACATGTAGATTCTAAAAATATCAAACTTTCCTAGGAATTTCCAAGAAACTTTCGCGGGGTATGAGGAGGCATAAAATTGGTGGTAGGCGGAGAGTATCGCTACTTTATAATCTCTATTCTTTGCTTTCCAACAATAATGTTGGATCAAGTAGATCTGTGGGTCGTGACTCGTGAAGTCATGCGTGTACGCTAACATTTTACATCCGTTGATGGTCAAAATTAGCCATTATCGCTCTATAAGTATGTACTAGAGTACGCGTCATGCGCACGGGGGGTCATCAATCTAACATGTCCTGCACTCAATTATGTCCTAAATACATATTTTATTTGCACAGTTATCTATCTAAATGCACAAATAATAATAATAATAATGCTTGGACATTATCACACACAACTTAGTCCCAATCTAAGTAGAGCTTTAATTTTTTTTTTTATAATTTTAATAAATTAAATAAACATCCATGATACATATTACACACCCTAACACAGGGTCAACAAACACAAATGTCAATAGACATAGATATAATATCTATTCAGAAAATCTTAATCACCTAAATATGTAGGTACTCTGTTACGGTGATCGAATCGATATCTTGTCTTGCATTCAGGTTTCTCAACCACTAGACTAATAGCAACGTTGAGTCGCTGTGAAATTGTTTTTTGGTGTTCTTGGATTTGGGTTATTAAATTCCAACAGAGTGAAAAGGATGATGCTGGTGTGGAACCAGGAGAAGCAGTTTCGTATTTCTATTACGTATTTGAATTGACATAAGTACCTATTGTATCTATTTGTATTCAATTGTAATTGACGATCCCATTTACGAATAACACTGTGTATATAATGTGTATACTGTTATTAATCTTAAAGCGAAATAAATAAATCTAATCTATAGATAGCAGAATTAATTTGAATGAAATCTGGCAGACATAAAAATATTATGTTGTGGATTAAGCCATAATGATATTAATTGTATCCCGGTGAAATGATTTCCTGAAAGAACTTAGAGTAGGTAGGTACGACGATAAATAGCGGGAATAGCAATATACGTGATATATTAATAGCAACTGTAAACTACTAATATTATATAAAAACAATAAAAGTACCTAGTATATTTACATAGTATAGTTAGAACAGCAAGACAAAATGCATAAAATTACTGCAACATTGTTATTATTAATAAATGCTCTCATATCTAGGTACCTACTCGTAATATACGGATAAATATAAATTATAGCGTGCAGCTCTAGTTATTTCAATGATTGTTTACGTAAGCAACTGTTAGGTAGAATCAGAAACTATTATAATTCTAGCTAATTTACGGACTAGTTGTCGCCACGATCTCTTCAGCGCGGAATTTTGAGTTCCCCCAGAATCTCTTGATTGTACCCCTCCATAATTGCACCGAATAAACAACACAAGTTTCATTCAAATTATTTTTGTAGTTTCTGCATGATGCGTTCATGGTCAGATAAACTAACCACAAGTTTCAAGCACAATAAACATATTAAGAATCTAATTAAGACGATAAATCACAGTAGGTATTATTATCTGGTCAAGCAAGATCTACATAACTTTATTCGTTAGGACATACCTACTACTACGTGATTTGTGGTATTGGAATATTCCCATTCGAAAGAACTTATTCCGTCCGTGCATTAACTTTGGATTTCATAATTTTACTACATTATTTCGTAAGTGATTAGAGCTATCGATGTATTCTCCTCAAGAACACAAGGCGGTGTTCCGGTGAGGGCCGGCCGCGTGTGTTGTCACACTCTCGGTCGCAAACGTGCCGTCACATACAAATAGCTTTTTATTCTTCAACACTAACTTAGAGAGCTCCTTGAAATTTAGAACAATTCGGATTTGAAACGTGTTGCCAACATTACGAATCATCATTATTCTATAAATGCTAATAATTAGGTATTTCTAATATTGTCTATAGATATTGCGTCTGAATGTTTGTTTGTAGAAGGTAAATGATCTCCCGAATTGCTGGACACTGATAGGAAGCTACAATAAGTTTTAGGTATATTAAAATTGGTGTAAAAATTGTTGGATAGGATACTTTTTATTCCAGATCAATAAAATTCTCGAAAACGGGAGTGAAATCACGGGTAGGTATATTAGTTAAAGAATATGAAAACAAAGATTTCGCGGGGCAGGTCCTAGGTAGGTAGGTATATCTTTTGCTTCCATTTCTTATATAGGTACCTACCTACTCCAAGTTTTTAACGATTATCATAAAATCGTGTTCTTATTATACCCATACGATAACCAGTTCTTTAATCTTATTAAATAAAGTAAGCTTATTTTTTCATTCATGGAATATTTTAAAATGATTTTAAAAAATACTGTTTGCCAATTATAAGTATCAGTGATCTTTTAAATTGTGTGTGGCTTTGTGGCTTTATACGTGACCAAATTATTATTAAATACCTACTAATTTATTGTTAAAATAAGGTATCTTCAAACACGAATATGTTATTATTTTGGTTGTATTTGACCATTGCCCAGCTAATTAGGAAGGTAATTAACTTCATGAGTATAGCGCAGAAACTAGGAAAATATAAAAAAAAAACCTTAAAAAAACCCATTAATATTGTAGTACCTAATAACAATTCTACATAACCAGTCTGTTTTTTGTTCGCACTTTGATTAAATAAAAGCACTGTATAAACAAAATATGATAAAATACGAATAATATAATTACGCGCGGTATTTTTCCTTTCACGTGTAACATGGTTTTGATAAATTTCATACTTTGTATACATTCTGATCACGTAGATCGGTTCACGGGCGACGAGAATTGAATGCGTCATTAATGTATCAGATGGTATACGTAGCTAAGGTTGGCTGTTAGATGAATTACGTATAAACTCACTTGTATGAGAGTACGATTTGATTTGCGTTTCTGCAAGTCTTTTTGTAGGTTAATGGGTGATGAAGAATTTATGATGAATTGGATGGATGACACTTAGCGCGATATCCGAATATGCGATCATACAACAGATAGAAGGAGCATCATGAAAATCAGTTTCCGGTCGATTTTCGCACAAAAAGTTAATCGTCACGCACACGCACATTCTTAATGAAGCGAAATATCTTAAACGCAGTTTGATTACTTTCTTATTAGCTGTTTCCTAAATTGACTGTACGTGAATTAATCTACAATTATATTTGGGGTGCCAATTAAAAAAAGTGTTAGGAAGTTATGAGAATGTGCTGATATGTAACTATGGCGCGCCTGCCTCGCCAGGCGCGATTAGGTTCTCTATAGTTAGTGAATGTATCTGTGACGCTATGTGTGGCACAGGCGTTCGAATTTTAGGATAACCTAACGTTTAATTTAATAAATTTGTACTCAACGTACCTAGTAAAATTTCGACAGTGCACTCGCTCATATAGTCGTGGCAATCGAAGTCGCCGGATTCTTTCTTGAGTTTCTCGACGACGGCTCTAGAGTTGGCATTGAATAAGTCAATGAAACTCTTCAACACGTTTAAGTGGAATGTGGGAGCAATCAATTTGCGGTGAGAACGCCATTTTTGTCCTGGAAATAAGAATATAATTACTAAGGTAATAATAGTTTATTGAAAGTTAGAATGGGGAATAAATATTTATGAACAAACATGCAATATTTGATGGAATGTCCCGATAACTTTGTACGAGCATAGTGTTATAAAATAATCTATTTACCTATCTCACAAAATACAAACTACATTTAATCATCAATACTGTAAGTAAGAATTCGTCTCAAATTTTGTATCGCAAAGGTGTACAGAATCACTGAAAATGACGCAAAAGGCTTACGGTGATTCGACTTTATAAAAAATTGCAAGTCGGACTCGCGCACGAAGGCTTCAGTACCATTATCTATAAAAACGGCAAAAAAATCATGTTTTCGGTAGGGCACTACTTTGAAGGAGATACAAAAAAATTTGACGAATACCTAGTTAGTTTTATTAACCAATTCCCGATACTTTTTTGACGGAGCAAGTTTTTCGCAAAATTATTTGTATTCATAAACTGAAATTCTAAATGAGGAATAGTAAAATAAATAATTAAGCAGAAAATTTATTGACATCGTTTCTTGAGAAATTATAGCATCTAATGTTTCTTACCGGTACTGATGAGAAGTCCATTTCCAAGCCATGGCTTAAAGAACCTGTAATCTTCAGCTTTGTCAATGTGCACGTGACTGCTGAGAATCAACTCCACGTCACGTGGGTCATACAGGAACACAATAAGACGTGGCCCAATCCATATTTTGACCACGGATTCATCGTCAAATTCCGTGCTTTTTGACACTATATTCCTAAATATATCTGAAGCAGATGGAAAATGAATATATTTGTAAGGTTTGTTTATTTATGGTTAGCAAACTATTAATATCGTGTCATGTTTAAGAGTTATTATAGATGCAAATGTCATTAATTAGGGCCATTACGGAGACAACTATTCTATTATCGACTATTCACAAAAATCTTAAACGCTTACCATGAGAGCCTCCGGTGAATTCGAGAGCGTTGCCAAAGAGGGGCAAGCCTTTGGGGCCGTTGAGCTTTTCAGCCAGTTCGTACATATGACGCCTCGACATACGCCAGTAGGCGTACCATAAGATGAGGGCTGGTACCAGCAAGACATAGAACATGCTGGTGAACGCCCAGGAGCCGCCCTGGATCACGTTCTCCGTGGTGTAGCTCATGGTGAAAGTTGATTTCACCTGACGAGAGAAGAATCATTGAAAAACATACCTATCGATAAAAATACCTATATTGAGTGATCTGTTTATTCTAGTTCCATTACGGCACGTCTCTAAATTGAAGATATTTTATAACGATATTTTGACCCCCTTACCCAAAAAAATTGCTGGGGTCGAACTATCGCCACCCGTTATAAAAAAAAAAAACTATAATATTTACGAAACTAGTAAGAGAAGTTAATCTTAAATGGGAAAATAATAATTGATTATTTAGGTCTTTCTTTCTGTGTGTCGTTCTATTTCACGAAGTCCACTCTGCCCTGTGTAATAGTGACGTGTATCAATGAGCGCATTTGTGTGAGTGAGAGCGCTCCCAAGTCCCAACGTTACGCACACTAAAACAATGTAGCCTGTACAGTGTACAGTGTACATAATATCTGCACATATCAACACTATCGTAGCTAAACGGTTGTCTGACCCAAACTCTGAGGCAGCAAAACATCTTTTTAGAGCTGTAAGTCATCACAAATAGGGAACTGTTTATCCCTAAGAAAAAATTTTATTTTAATTTTGTCGCTATTTTGGTTTTTTAAATTATTTTGTATATACAATAGGACCGACATGTAATTGATTTTATAAAGGTCCTTTAAAATAAATATGATTAAAAAAAAATAGCTAAACGGACTTCGTGCAATAGAACAACTTTACCCACAAAAACTATACGACACGGAATTGAATCTGGTTATGATTATTGCCTTGTTTACAATGTAACTTACAATATAGTTTTTATCATACTAAACTGTAGACTTGATGTGTTTTTACATTAGGAAAATTAAAAAATTGTGGCGTAACAAGTCTTGACTTAACGTTTATAGGTATGATACATACATTTTATCACAACAAAATGAGTTTCCGAGGGAATCCCGGAATTCCAAATCATGCGAGTAATATCGCTGACTTCGGCCACCTTCGGCTATTCACAAAAGGTTATTAATAGTCAATGCTCTTATAAGTATTTATATCATTGGTTAAAGTGGCAAAAATAAATTAAGACGGGCGCTCTGTATCAATAGTAACATACCTATAACCTACTGTACTACCTACAACTTATCAGGGTTGTAACAAAACAAAATCAGAACAAAAAATATGAAAGCAATTTCGTATCGTGCTGATTTTATGATGACGAATCAACTTTTATTTGAAAAATTATGTTAGTTTACGTTTGAACGAACTTGAACGGAATCAGGATCTAAAGAAATCTAAAAACAAATTGGTATGTGACATTTCACGGTTTTGTTTTGGTAATATCGTTAAAACCTATTAACGCGATCGGCCCCTCGACCATAGCACCATCGTCGTTGCAGCGAGTCTGTTTGTGATCCTGTTACTACTAAATTACTTGCTTCACCGATTGGAGCCATGTTTGCACAGCATTTTTTTCTGTCCAGATTATGGCTTAGGTATTTAGGTAGCTATGTCAGGTTAGCGGGTGAAGTCGCGAGGCAGATCGTCTCATAATAATTTGTAGCAATAAAAACAGAAGGTAGGTAGGTACCTAAGCAGTGTTGTCTGAATAGCAAATTGTACGTAATTAGTCAATTGATAAACAAAAAAAATCTGTACGAATAACCTGTGAATTATCTAACTTAGAAATATAAACCTGTAAGGCAATGGAGGTTTTACCTAAGTAATAGCCGCTACTTATGATATATAGATATTGCTAGAACACTATGGTAATTTTATGCAATATATACATATTTGTAATTGTGTTTGCGGAAACCAACTGGACTTTATATTCTATTTCAAACCAATTATTATCTTTTAACTCCGCAGTTTCTTGTATAGACACGGAAGGATGAAAATCAATGTCATACCGTGTTTTTATAAAAGTCGAACATCCGAGATATTATTCTATCGTTTATATTAAAAATATTAAACTGTGATGTGTTTGTTATAAATAATATATATGTATCGGAGTAACTCTATCCCGCGGTTTCATCTTCGCGAAATATCGGGTCTCCTTCGGAAACTCCGAGACAATTTTTTATCATAGCTAACGTATTACGTACGTATTCTATTAACGTATTTACTTTATTCAAGTTGTTTTGCGATTTCATGATTAGTCATTAAATTACTGAATGATATTAAATTTATTAAAATATGTATTGTATTTTAATAGGGTTTTATTATTCTGTTATTATAAGTAAATGTTAATATTTATTCTACATAGGCACGCATATAAGTATGCAAAGTAAACTATTCTGACACGTTATTATTATTTACTGTAAAAAAATTATTAATTAACACGTCATAATCATAATTATTATGTCCAATAATATTGATACAGTTGTAAACTGCATGAAGTGAATAATTTATATAAGTACGCAAAACACACAGTAGGTACCTACATGCCTAACTACCAACACAATACAGATTAAAGTCATAATTATTTACATTCTTAATATTTTCATGAAAAAGGTAACCTATGTATGGCAGACGACCTTTTGGGATACGTATAGGTAGGTACTAATAATAAATTACAATCGTTTTTTTTAATTTATTTTAATTATACACCGACTAGTCGCTGACCATGATTTTCTTTAAATCGCAGGATATTAACTACATTTATAGTTACTATATAACCTATGCATAATATTATACACAACTAGCTGTGCTACGCGGTTTCACCCGCGTGAGTTTCGGGATTCCTGCAGGAAATCCAATGTAGCCTAATTTATTCCTTATAACATTAGCTTTGCAGCCAGATTAGCAGTGAAAGTCCTGTCAAAATCGGACCAACCGTTTCGGAGATTCACTCCCGTGAGTTTCGGGATTCCCGCAGGAACATCAAAATTCATTCATATTTAAAAAAAAAAATTGCGAAATTGGTCTAGCTGGTTATGCCGCGTGACCAAGAGAAATTGGGATCTATTTTCTTATATATAGATTATTTGAAACTGTAATGGCGCCCGGTCTTTCGAAAGAGACCTACCTACGTACCTCTATATCCTACTAATATTATAAACGCGAAAGTTTGTAAGAAAACTCTGAAATTAACGCGGGTGAAACCGCGGGGCACAGCTAGTGATCAAGGCGGTGATATATATAATCTCTCTCTCGCGGCGACAAGATTATATATGTATATCGCCGCCTTGAAAACTTAGTTTTCGAAGTAGGAGCCTTCATCAGTAAATCTTATTTATTAAAAAGTGAATAACTTACAACAGCTGACAGCTAGTATAATGTCATAGCCACATCTAAGAGTTGATCAATAGGCATGTTGACTAATTTTTAATTTTTAGTCCGTCTTGTAGATTATTAAAAAATATTGGACACGTATTTTTTCTTTTTTTACCTAATCAAAAAATAACGGCGATACATTGAGTTGAAATTTCGCGTGACGTCACTATTCTGACAGTTTGTATGGCGGTTTTAACGGTTAGTGACGTCACGACCCCCTCACCCTAAACTTTAATGCGCTTTATCTCTGTATATTTTAATTTATTTGAAAAAGCAAAAAATACGTGTCTATTGTTTTTTTTTATTTTCTAACTGACGGACTAATTAGAATTTTGATTTTCAAAAGTAGTCAACATCCCCATTCATGATGTGGCCGACCATTTCATGAAATATAACCATTTCATGGAAAATAACCGCTGTCTATACCTATATGTAGCCCAGCGGGTATTATTGAAATTGAAATTGAAAGAACTTTATTTGACACAACACATGATATATGATATAATGAAGATGATATTATGATAATATGGTCTGGCCAAATCAATGGTTAAACCCACGTTTAACAATATGATGTGGTCAAAAAAACAGTGAACATATCATAAAATAGTTACTTTATCTGCCGCTAGAGGCGCTGATAGCGTATTGTTTGTGGGCTCCGTCATGGCGGCGCGGCGGTAAATAAAGTAGGGTGACCAAGCAACGAAAGTCGATTGGGTTTCCAAACATGTCACTATGTAAATTGCGAATGAGTTTATAATTTTCAAGAAAAAATCCATCGCAGATCCTAAAATTTGAGTTCTTCCGATGGAGATTTTTTTCATCTGATTACAAGGAGTGTCTAGTAATAGGTACTAGGTAGGTATTTTTTGACTTTAGGCAGGGCGTAGAGCACCCCGAAATTCTTGGTTAGGTTAGGTTTATACTGGTGACCACGTCGCACCAAAGATAAAATAGGTGAAATCTATGATGAAAACCGACCTTTAAGTCTTGAAGTAGGTATGCCTACGGTACCTACTTAGGTACATACAAAAATCTACTTTTCTTAATTTTTGTCTGTTTGTTTGTTCCGGATAATCTCTGAAACGGCTGGACCGATTTCAACTGGACTTAACTGGCAGATAGCTGATCTTATAAGGAGTAACTAAGGCTACCTAGAAAAATAGTTGCTGCGGGAATTCCAAAACTCACGCGGGTGATTCGCCGAAACGGTTAGACCAATTTTGACGGGACTTAAACTGCTAATTAGCTGTTATAAGGAGTTTTTTGGGGTTCCTGTGAGAATTCCGAAACTTACGCGGGTGAAACCGCGGGGCAAAGCTAGTTAATCTTTGCATAGTATAAAATGAAGTCGCTTCCGCTGTCTGTTCGCGATAAACTCAAAAACTACTGAACGAATTTTCATGCGGCTTTCACCAATAGATAGAGTGATTCATGAGGAAGGTTTATATCTATGTATATTTTATGCTTGAATTCCCGCGGGAACTCCAAAATTACCGCGAGTGAAACCGCGGAGGACAGGTAGTTATAAAACAAAGTCCTCCGCCGCGTCTGTCTTTTTCCGCCGCACTCAGAGTCGACTTTAATGATTACTTAGTTCAGTATAGATTTTTAAAACAAAACTGCCGCAATCAGACAAGTTTAATAAATTAATGTTAGTAGACATTAACTAATTAAGTTACATCTCATTAAATGCCAATTAACATTAATTTACTGAACGTCTCTGATTGCGGCAGTTTTGTTTAAAAATCTATACTTAACTAAGTAACCATTAAAGTCGACTCTGAGAGCGGCCGTCTGTCTGTTTGCGATAAACTCGAAGTCTAACCGCCGCACTCAGAGTCGACTTTAATGATTACTTAGTTAAGTATAGATTTTTAAAACAAAACTGCCGCAATCAGACAAGTTTAATAAATTGATGTTAATTGTCATTTAACTAATTAAGTTACATCTCATTAAATGCCAATTAACATTAATTGACTGAACGTCTCTGATTGCGGCAGTTTTGTTTTAAAAATCTATACTTAACTAAGTAATCATTAAAGTCGACTCTGAGTGCGGCCGTAAGTACTGAACGGAGTTTCATGGGATATTCACCAATAGATAGAGGAATTCAAAAGGAAAGTTTATACGTATAGTTAATCCTAAAATTCCTGCGGGAACTCCGAAATTAACTCGAGTGAAACCCCGGGAAATAGCTGGTATTTTCATAATGTGAACTGTGTTTATTTTGTTAGTTTGTTAGTAGAGTTAATGAGTTAATGCACACGGTTTCGCTCACACATGCCCGCGTATGTGAGCACACCAAGAGCCGGGATAAAATGTCCTGAATGTTCAGTTCTTAAATTGCATTTATGCCAAGTTTCAATTAAAATTTGTCAAGCAGTTTATTATGTAAACCGAAACAAACCTTCAAAGACTTTTTCAAAAATTTTTCAAAAATGATCAAAATTGATTCTATTGTTTTTTTTTTTTATATTTCCAATGTAGGTATACAGACACATAAGTCTGCAGTTTATTTAAGTATGTATAGATATACATATAAACGTATAGGTGCAGCATGCTTACAGTTTGGTTCTATTGTATTAGGTATAGAGCTTTATTTAGTAATACATACTTATTAGATTTAATACTTAGATATTATTTTTAAATCAATAACCTACTTATAATATCATTGTATCAAGTAATAGGTATGTATACGTACATATGTGACAAAAAAATTACACAAACTACCGCAAACGTGGGTAAATTTAGAAATGAATTAATGACACGATTGTTATTTATTAAAAATGCTAAATAATCTTAAAATTTACCACTATGAAAATACATGCGGTCTTACATGATATTATTGCCTTTATTTTTTATTGCTATTTGTAAAACTCTCATTAGGAAAAATATGTATGTAAACATAGCACGCCACGCTTTTTTACTCATAGATACATTTATTCTAAATATTTAATCTTGTTTGACTTGTAATTTTATAAACACACACATCAACACAATATTTTTTGGAGCCTACCTTTTGTTGGAAATACGCCTTTATAGATCTTTTCACAACGTAACACTGTTATTTTATATTTTGTGCGGCTTTATCCCCAAGGGATGCCGAGCGCGTCTCAGAGGCGAATATTTGCGTAACTCCCGCGCAACTGCCTATATACACCGCTATGACGTCATGTGTCATATCAATAGTCAATACTTGCGTACAACTGCGATTTACATTTTTGTAATTATAATGTTTTAAAAAGTACTTATTTAATTGAGTATAAATTTAATTGTTGTCTACTTTCAACAAAATCAGTTCTTAGTTTTTTTTTTAAATGAATATTTTCTGTGCTCTCAGTACTTTTATAATATAGTATCTCAAAACACGTCTTCTCCTTATCCTCTTGTATTTGCTTGCTAGCTAGGAGGATACCTTTAAACTCAACCAATAATGCGCTTGATTTTAGTTTTTATCTTTCGGCTGTATAAAATATAAATTTACGTGCGAGACAGAGTACACATGCGAGAGAAAGACTGCACGCTTGCGAAATAAGACGAAAATTCTTTTTAATATTTAGTAAATAACAATTTTTACTGAATCAAATCTTGAATTTTTGGTTATCATTGTTTATAAATTATCTACAATCATTTTACGATAAAAATAGACAACAATTAAGGATGGTTCCATATAAAATGAATACAAAGGTATAGAGAAAACTTTATGGTACGAAGTAAAAGTACAAAAGTCGTATACAATTTAGTTTTTTTTATTTTATAATATTAATTGCAAGCTGTTCTCTGCGGTTTCACCTGCGTTAATTTGGGAAGTCCCGCGGAATTTTAAAGAAATCCTTTCCTTCCTTAGCCGACTTCTTCTCCCTATAAACCGGTGGTTATGATGAGTGGAAGTCAGCTGAGGAAGTAGAAAGAATTAGTGGTACTTACTTAGTACCTACGAATTTCAGTTTCATAGGCCACCTATAGTTTTCATGTGAGTCAGTGACCTTTCACTTTTATATAATACTAGCTGAGCCCGTAGTTTCACCCGCGTGAGTTTCGGAATTCCAGTATAGAAACTCCAAACATCTTTCTTAAGAACCTTTCCTTTTCAATAAAAAACACAAAAAAAAGAATTAGCCAAATCGGTCCAGCCGTTCTCGAGTTTTATCGAGACAAACAGCAATTCATTTTAACTGACTTCTTAAAGATAGGTCGATAAGAAGATTTAGATTGTAATCAATGATTGTAATAATGAAATGTTTTTTTGAGGCAGTAATACCTACCTACTTTACTGTACCTAATTTTAATTATTTAATTTTAATTATAGGACGTTTCTTCCTTAATGGTAATGGCGAATTGACTTTTTATGAACAATGAACTTACGTATAAATAAACAAACAAATTATTTGGATAGGTAGTGTAAGTAGGTTAGCTCTAACGTTAATCGTTCTGATTTCCGAGAAATATTTAACGCTTTTAGTGAGGCCATATTATAATTATATTATGCATTGTTCGTAATATTGACACGTTCGTGTATTGATCGTTAACATTCGCAATGTTTAAAGAATAGTCAGTAAGAAGAACAATTTACACATTATTTTATGGCGACATTGGTTTTTCTTTTCTTTATCTATGGACTTTCGCACATAGGGTATTTAGCCAGTGTCAAGTTGTAAATTCAAAATTGCCATGATATATTTTAATGGCAAAGATGTACGATTGAAATTACAATGTATTGTACTGTATGCATAACATTGGATTTCTCAAGAGATGGACACCAAAGGACCTACTTAACCGATGGTTTATAGTTTCCGATGACACCTCCTAGTCCTAGTGGTTACCAAAACTGACTAGTAGCTAGTCCTAGTGGTTACCAAAACTGACTAGTAGGTATTCCAGATGTCGCGGGTTCGATTCCCGCGTCAGACTTAAAATTTACTTGACGAACTTTGGGTTTATTATAAGTCTGGGTGTTTAGTATGAATTTAGAAAAAAACAATAAAAAATACTTACAAAATTATTGATCGATCTTTGTGTTATATACAAGCTCTTTTAGTTAAGAACCAGATGACAATAGTTATCTACTTATTGAACATTTCTCTGTACATTGCCCGCCACTCTAAAAATTTGGTCCCGTTAGGGAGGCGCGTGCCCAGTCCTTTATTTTGGGTAGGGTCACCAAGTAAATTATTACCGAGGCTTTGAAAAATAAAAAGCTATTAATACATTATCTTTCATATTCTTTAACTAGCTGCGCCTCGCGGTTTCACTCGCGTGAAACGTTTTTATATAACAACTTTTTTCCCGACATTAAACAAAGCCTGTGTGTATAGCTCCAGACTAAGCTTAATGTACCTGTCAAAATCGCATAACAATACGTTCAGTAGATTCGGAGATTATCGCGAACAGACAGACAGAAAAGAATTTTAAAAACTTTTTTTTATGGTTGGTTACTCATCTTTTATCGCCCCCTTTAAATTTTTGTTAAAAATATTCGATGTACAGAATCGCGGATTCTACTCTTTTATTATAACTAGTATACATAAAACTTTTCGCAAACCCAACTCTTGAATGAAGTGTTCTTTTGCCACTTTTTTTCAAGTTGGTCATGACCCCCATGACCCCGCCCCCCCTGTGCACGCGCATGCCTTTAAGTTGGGTCCACATTTGTAGCACCTTGACGTATCACAATCAGTCGTATCGTATCGAGTATTTGTATCATAAATGGACGCAGATAAGCAATAACATGTTAACCCACAAAATTAAGTTATTGATTCAGAACGATTTATTGAGAGTTAGGGAACGTTTTTAATTATGTGTTTACCTTATTACATTGCTTAAATATGTAACTAAATATTGAACATGAAAAATATTGATACAAAATGGCGCTCCTACTTTTAAAACACGATTTGCTCAAAATTTCTCCAGTGTGGGTTAACACACTATTGCTTATCTATGTCCAAATATGGACTCTCATTTTGTCCATATAGTATCATTAAGGCATGTTTCATAAAAACGCGTCCATACTTAGTAAATTTTGTATATCGGCTTTAACTTTACAAATATGGACGCTTAATTTGTCTTCCGATCTTCGTTTCCTTTTTAATGTTTACTCCTCTATCACAACAAACCACGAAATTGCGGGTAGAACACTAGAAATGATCGCGTATCAAATGCATTCACGTCCAAACTTGTTCGATACGATGTGTATCGCTGTATCCCCTTTGATTGCCGCCAAAAAACCGACACAGGATGATTCGCGGTTATCACATATACAGTATCGTGATACAGTATCAAAATACGTCCATACTACCGATCGTGATACCAACTTGTGGACCCAACTTTAGGTAGGTAGGTACAGTGTACACCGCAGAATAGATAGAAGAGACGTACAATCCATTTAAAGTGAAAACAAATGCAAACCAGTGTCGCCGGGTGATTTCGTACACAAAACTATTCATCATAAAAACATTCATCAACGTAGGTAATTAAATATATTAAACGCCATTTGTTTACGTAGTTATTTACAGGCACTGTCACTGTTTTCAACCTCCAAGTCCACTCATTGGAAATACACTATTAGTAAGAAGGTAGTAATTTTTTAATTTATAACGGAGATGTCAAAAGAATTTTTCGTAATTAGGTATTAATAGAAGCTTAGAAATTTACATAGTTTCCCAATGGTTTTCCAATTTGATATCATTGATGGTTGCCCTGTGAAATGAACATATTTAAGCAAAATATGAAAATGTTTTTTTTTTTTTAATTTATTTATTCAAGACACATACAGCTATATTTATACACTTAAACAGAACAGATGCACAATACACTTAACACACAAATAATTTCACAAATAATCAATACATTTAGACAAATTGGATACTTGTACAGTATTTAGAATTTTGAATTTAGGTTAAACTACATAAATAACTATAAGTAGGTACCTAGACTGATACAATATTAGGTATAATATACAAAAATACTTACAATATATAAAATATTAGATACAAGTCAATAATAGTACATAAACTACACACGATACACAATATGATTAATTATAATATACTAGCAGTGCCCTGCGGTTTCACTCGCGTCAAAGCAGGCAGCACTTTTGACCAGACGTCAAAATCGGTCGATCCGTTTGGAGATTCACCCGCGTGAGTTTCGGGATTCCCGCAGGAACTCCAAACTGCTTTTATTCTTCTTCTCCTTACAATAACAAACACCACACAAAAAGAATTAGCGAAATTGGTCCAGCTGTTCACTCATGATGCCGGGACCAAGGGAAATAGGGATTCATTTTTATATATATAGATAAACATCACAATAATAAAATACTTGTAAAATACAAATAATACTTAAAATTATAGGTAGGTACCTATCTTTTAATGTTTCCGCCACCGGAAGCTTACAGTACAGGTAACTTGTTAACCAATGATATTAGTTAAAGGATATTAGTCAAAGGATATAAGTTAAAGGATATTTTTTTTATTTTTTTTTCTTTATTTCAACATTAACAGGTATTTAACATTGATAGGACAATACACAATTACAGTTTGATATGCACTTAAAACTAATTAAATACCCTTAAACAATGTTGATCCATAAGGCAAATTTATGGGACGTTGAGAGAGAGAAGATTAAAAGAGATTATTATTGTTGTTAACCCTGTTTTGAATTTTAAGCAAGAACAACCCCTTACATTTTTTTTTTTACTTCGGTATTTGAAAATATATGAAGTCAAATAAATTAACCAAATAGTAAAATCAATCAACCTGCTGAACTAACGTCAATCAAACTATTTAAATTTCAATGGAATAATTGTAATCGTTATTTTGCGCAATGTGACATCACGTTTGTGAATAGTAATGTTCTTGGTTCTATGGAGTTAATCTTTATTCAGTAACTATGTAGGTATAAGCATAGGTAGATGGTGGCAATTAAACTTTTTATGTTATGTTGCAATGGGGATAGATTAGACAAAAAATCTTCTTATAGGTACTATTTTAGGTATAGTTTCGATAGCAGATCGCGATGTTTAACTTAAAAAAATACAACAAACGTTGAATTGAATGATCTTGTGATGTTTTGTAGTTACATAGTAGGTAGATACGTAGTATTCATAAACAAAATTTTATTAATAAAAATTCAAACCGACTTCAAAACACACAGAAATGCAGAACACTAAAAAGATAAAAATAACAAATACCGATTGCACGTAATATTACTAGTCGGTAATATTATGTAAAGTTGGTTTTAATTATTTGTTAAAATTTTGTTTATTTTTCGTTTCTAAGTGGGTTGGTACCTATAATAATATAATTTATAAAGTGACATTTATCTAATCGAAACGCAAACCATGAAATCTATATATATCTATATATAAACAAATAAATGAAATTGAAGTAATTTCTGAAATGGCTGGACCGATTTTAACGGAACTTTCACTGGCAGATAGCTGATGTTATAAGGAGTAACCTTAGGCTATACTTTTATTTTGAAAAAAAATGTTCCTGCCGGAATTTCAAAACTCATGCGGTTGAAACAGCGGGGCTAGTACTATAATTATATTTGAAGAGTTCCCTCGATTTCTCCATAAGATCATAAGATCTCATCATCACATCCTGACTTCATGACAATGGGACCACTTCGGGAGTAGGTATACAGAAAGAATTACAAGTACAAAGAATTTTTCAAATCGGTCCAGCTGTCTTCGAGTAGTTCGAGTAATTCGCAAAAAAAAAACATAGGTACCATAGTCGAATTGAAAACCTCCTCCTTTTTTGGAAGTCGGTTAAAAATACATAACATTTGCGACGGTTTACTTATTCACTACTTTATTATTGACTTTTTAATTTATTAACGGTGAACATTTAACACGTATTTAGCCGGTTTTGTATTTCATAAGTAATGTTTTTTGTTCATTAAATCATTGTTAAAAAAAGTGATCGGGTTTTTTTTATTTATAGGTAAGTTCAGTTAGTCTAAGTATCAAGTAATAAAAGTATAGCTGTGCCCCGCGGTTTCACCCGCGTGAGTTTCAGAATTCCCGCAGGAACTCCAAGTTAGACTAATTTACTCCTTATAACATCAGTTAAATAGCAGGAATGGTCCCGTTAAAATTGGTTCTACTGTGTCGGAGATTCACCCGCGCATGAGTTTCGGAACGGATATACTTACTATTCTTTAGAACAAAGCTCTTTATAGCACGGCGCGGCGTTACCTTGGTAATTGGTTACCAAAAACAGAGATGACGCAAGTTTGCAGTTTTCTCCCGAGAAACAGCGATTTCAAATGTGTAAAAAGTGATTACTTGCTTAGAGGTCACCTCTAGAAAACAATAGGGCGTAAAATTTTTCGAAATCTTATATCTCGGAAACTATACGAAGCACAGAAACTGAGTTCTGCTGGTTGCTCCACGACACTCACGCGTTTTTTTTTTTTTTTTAATCAATGTTTAACATAAAAGTTTTCCTTAGAACAGCGTATCGTATATTGTCATTCTGAAAATTTGTGCACTTCTTTACTGCAGATTTTCCGAAGTAGTATTATATTTCCGCTATACGTATTTTATACACCAAAATAGAAGCGTTCACCCTACCACTTTTTTCCGCGGCTTTATTTTATTAACCACGGTCGCCGCTACGGAATGTAACCTCGCGTCAGAAACTTGGCTTAGGATTTTTATTATAAAAGCAAGTTATCATTACGCGTGGCCACGGTCGAATTTTTAAATTATGATTAAAGAAACAAACTACCAACCTAGAGCAGTTTCCGCGCAAATTTCTGAATTCTTTCGGAAATCATTCTAGCTGGGATTTAAGTATTAATATAAATCTATTGAGTTATTTAGGTATGTGTAATTGAGTGACAGACATCCAAAAATCTATAAACTCACACATCTGTAATATTACCATGCTGTTCGGAATGCAATTATTTTTTACGTCACAAACTCACAAACTTTATCTCTTTATAATATAATAGTAGTAAGAATAGACAATCCGTTTCCCGCGGTTTCACAAGCGTTAGTTTCAGACTTCCCGCAAGAATTCCGGGATAAAAAGTACCAGTCTTTTCTATACCCCTGACAACGTGATTATATTATACAAAACTTAATGCATTTTCACCCGCGGTAACTTTGGAACTCCCACGGGAATTCCGGTATAAAAAGTACCTTATGCTCTTTTTTGTACCCCTGACAACGCGTAGATAGGTATGCAAAATTTCGTGATGATCGGTTGAGCCGCTAAGGCGTGAAAGCGTAACAGACAGACAGACAGAGTTTCTTTCGCATTTATAATAGTAGTAGGGATTTAAATAATGCATTATTATGATAATATGAGGAGACTATCTCTTACCATGCTATGCAACCGATGCGATTTGCTTGTTTTATAGTAGTACTAGCTGTCCCCCGCGATTTCATCAGCGGTAATTTCGGAGTTCCCGCGGAGGTTCCGAGAAAAAAGTACTCTATGTCCTTCTTTGTACCCCGACCGTAGTTTATGTTGATTAGCTGTTCCCCGCATTCGTTCCAGAGTTCCCGCGGGAATTCCGGGATTTATGGTCCAACTTAAAAGATAGGATAGTTTTTAAACTATCCTATCTTTTAATAGTTTTTAAACTATCCTATCTTTTAAGTTGGACCATGTTATAAATGGTTACAAAATTTTATCAAAATCCGTTCAGTAGTTTCGGTGTCCATCGTGCACAAACTACGTGACACGTGATTTATATATAATAAGATAGATGGCGACACCTACACCACAAGTCATGAACTTGGTGCGGGAGCAGGATGGATGAATGGCTCGACCGCCACCAAAGAGGAAGCTTCCCGCCAGGCGAGGTGGTATGTCTGGGGCACCGCGGCTACGATTGCAGATCGTCGGAGGTCGTGTATATGCAGCGCAGTGTGAAAACTTTATTAGCGCGATTCAGGACTTCCATATAGTCAGTACTCGTCGCTTCGTTGTAGTTCGTGACTTGTGACGTAACGTACGGGTTGCCACAGTAGGTAAAGGCAGTTCTCGAGCCAAGTACTATACTAAAATACTACCTATATAATAAATAAATAAAAAAATTACTTGACACTAGGTAAGTAACGCAGTGATTCAATGTACATAAGTATCCCATTAGTGTGATAATATAAACAGAAATAACATTCATAAGACGACGATACGCAAAGTAATTAAAATTTATAATGGAAAATAAATAGTGTTGCGACTCTATATTGAAACTCTTGTGTCAGAATTATTAGCTGTCACATTTCAAACGGGCATCTTAAAATGTTAGGTCCTCAGAACTTATAATGTCATTGGGTCTAGTATGTAATCTATTTGTAGCGGGTAATATGGTGAAGGTTCGACAGATGCAAGTGCATATTTTTTACGTGGATAAATCTGATTAAAAAAGTCATTTGGTACCTACTCGGGGGTTGCACAGTAGTTATACCGGAGTCCGACTGCTTAAAATGCCAAGGCACTTATTTCCTGTCGCATGTCGCATTGTTGGCGGAGGTTTAATATCATAACTGGTTTCGCGTATCTACTCCCGTCCGAGCTGCCAGTGACATCACCTCCTGAGAGACGACATCTTCCCTGAACCCGCGCTAGAGTGTTGGAAGTGGACCTTCTTCCTCCGTTTTCCTCCAACGGAGGCGCTCGCCCCCACGAATGCCTTCTGAAGCCACAAGCGGTAGAGGGAGTTGGCCTGCTTCGCGCTGTCGTTGTACAGTCGTCTAGATCATGTAATTTTTTTATTTTATTTATTTAATTTCAAGTAACAGTGACTCATTTTGGTTAGTAAAACGCACTTAAAAACTATGTGTTAGTAGTTAACAAGATACTATTAAATAAAAATATACATTTTGGATAAGTACACGAGTCAACCCCGCGCCATCCCACTGGATATGGCACGGCAGTGACTCGTGTACAGGCAGTCCAGCCGTTGCGCGATCATGCCCAGGATACTGCCCGCGCCGCCCCGCACCCTGCGCACCAGGGAAGCACATCTCTTGCGCATGGTCGCGTAAAAACAGTCTACGCGGGCTTCTGCGAACATCCCTGACGCACTACAGAAACGAGGCAGCCCGAGCAGCACCCTGAACGCGTTATTATACTGAATTCGAAGAGCGTTGTAAGATTTTTGAGTATATGTAGCTCATAGGGTGCACGTGTAAAAAGATGTGCAGAAAGCTACTACTTGACGTGAATACTGAACAACGCGCAAACCTGCGAGCTAGCATGTTCGCTCTCACTGACAATGCCCTTCGCTCCCTCTCTATGTCGTCATTGTCTTTGAGGTCGGGAGTCAACATATGACCGAGGTACTTAAATTTATAGACTCTTTGTAGTACGCAGTTATTAATGGAAATAGATGGAACCTCGTCGTAGCGTTTACTCCCGGCCCCAAATACCATGACTTGACTCTTTTTTACATTGTAAGTCATACCATGAGTTACAGAGTATTTTTTACTATGGAAATAAGCTTTCTAAGTCCGCATACAGACGCACTGAGCAGCACCATGTCATCAGCATAGCTAATGTTGTTGATGCTGACCCCGTCTATATGACAACCGACCCTGGTGCTGCTGAGCTCGTCTATCAACTCTTAAAAAGTGTGGGCGAGCTCAACCCCCCCCTGCCTCACACCACATTCCAATCCAAACGGTCTCGACAAGAAACATTCCCATCGCACATTATTAACCTGGTTTCTGTACCAATACTTTAATATGTTTATGATTTCAAGTGGTTTTCAAGTTTTTCCCATAATTTGTCGTAAGAAACCAGGCCCTTGACATATCCAGAAAGCAAGCAAAAACAGGCGTTTTTCTCTCCCGCGCTTTCTGTCGACAAACCCGGCCGAAACCTAAATTGGTTGTCATGTAATTTTACGTATTTACTTAACTGTTTATTAAGCACGCTATCAAATACTTTTGAGATAATACCTGCCAGTGATATTGGCATAGACCAATAGTTGTTTTTATCCGTTGTTTTTATCGCCTGTTTTATTTTTGTAATATTTTTTTAATAATATTTATGTAATAAAATCCCTATTATATTATTATTAATTTTAAAAATAATAACTTATGTAGTTTCTAACAGGTTTCAGAAAACGGAGAAAGGTTGTGTATCATTTATGTTTTTGACACTTTAGGGTTGCCAGGCTTAATTTGGCCGGATATTTTACCCTACAACCAGAATATACCATTTTAATAGCTAATAATAGCTCTTCTATAGCCGGATATATTTTGTAAAAGCCAGACCATATTTCACAATAAAAAAACAATTACTTATTCAACAAATTTTTGCGAACCGCGTTATTTTTTCTATGTAACGTTCGTTGTTTATTTATACCTAAACGATAGAATCCGCCAATTAGTAGATACTACATTAATTTAAGTTTTTTTTTTAATTTTAAATATTTAAAGAAAAACGTGTGTTGGTTTAAACATTAAAGTAACGTAATAAAACTTTTTGTGATGATTCTTGGAAAGATACATTTTCAATGACATTAGTTGTTATTTTACCTTTACCAGCTACCCTAGATAAGTTTGATATTATATAACAAATTATGATTCTGAATACTTACATTTCTATCTTTGTTTCTTTAATATACTGAACTAATTATTTATTTAAACTTTTTGCACAATATGGTACAAAAGGCGGACTTAATGCCATTGTGGCATTCTCTGCCTTCAAGATACCTCCAACAATTGAGATTGGCTATAGCCTAAGATCCGGCCGCAAGATTGCTACACCCATCATGTAGGTGATCAAACACTAATTGACTCATGCGCAATAGCTTCAAAAAATACCATCTTTGTCTGACAATCGATCTAGCCCGCTAACTCTCTTTCACTTTAATTTATCTTACCAGCTGGCAACCCATTTGCGGCCACTTTTACACAGGCAAATTTATTTTGTCAATCACAAAAAAAAACCTTTAATTTAGGATACAAATTATTAATATACAATATCATGAGTGTAAAAATGTACCAAAGTACTACCTGTTTACACTTGGCTGCTCATAGGTTGCGGCCGAGTGCGCCAAGGCAACCATAACTTTTTGGGTTCTTTACGTACACTACTGTGTAGTGTATAATTTTTTTTTTAAAGTTGTTTAATATTATTTTAATTAAAAATATCAGCGGCCATATTTTGACTGGCACCATGACAAATATGTATTCCCCCATTTATAATTAAACATACAAATTAGTGTTTGATCACCTACATTGGGTGTAGCAATCTTGCGACCGTATCTCGGGCTACTAGTATCTACCATCTAGTAAAATAAAGTTACGTATACTAAGTAGTGGGTATTGTAAGACTCGGTCCTACCACCTTACACGTGTGCATAAACTATGCATACGAGTACCTAGTATTAAATATGACTAAATTAAATCAATATACTTACTTGATCGCTCCAGTAGGTAAATACATACTTACCATCTCTAAATATAATAAAATAAAACATATAGCTATCTGTTTGTGTGTGCTCCCGTTTACGCTGGGGAAAAGTCATCGATTATTATCTAATGTACTTACCGCCGCACTCAAAGTCGACTTTAATGATTACTTAGTTAAGTATAGATTTTTAAAACAAAACTGCCGCAATCAGAGACGTTCAGTAAATTAATGTTAATTGGCATTTAATGAGATGTAACTTAATTAGTTAAATGCCAATTAACATTAATTTATCAAATTTGTCTGATTGCGGCAGTTTTATTTTAAAAATCTATACTTAACTAAGTAATCATTAAAGTCGACTCTGAGTGCGGCGGTTAATGTATGAGAACTTTTTATCAGAGTTCCAAAAAAGGAGGAGGTTCTCAATTCGACTGTATGTTTTTTTTTCTTGTAACTTTGTTACGTTAGAAAGACATCTTCACCGATTTGGAAAATACTTTTTAGGGTTCCGTAACCGAATGGCAAAAAACGGAACCCTTATGGATTCGTCATCATCATCGTTACAACGAACTACAAAAACTTTTATATTATGTTACTTGCTGCTACGGAACCCTTCATGGGCGAGTCCGACTCGCACTTGGCCGCTTTTGAAGTAAAAATTTTCTAAGCACAATTGGGGTAACAAAATGCATGTAGGATCAGTTTAAGACAACGACGCGTGTAATGTGCAATGTGTCTAATTCAGCTTCCGCTAAGTATAACTAACGCCTTATTTATCATACTTTAATCGTCACAACATCGAAGAAGTTTTATTTCAAACACGAGCAAAGGTTATATGCATTTATCTTTGCTAGTACCTACATATTAAGTCCTTGCTAAAAATCATTGCGAATGTGAGGGTGTTTGTTGGTTTGTTACGCCTATTATTCAACCAATCATCATCAAATTTCGTATAACTAAACTTTCGCGGAACTAAAAAGGATTGGAAAGGATTGTAATAGGAAATTGATTTTTAAATTGTACATTAACGCAAGCGAATTCGCGGGTACTTACCAGCTAATTTTAATAAGTAGATATTACTTATTAAACCGCTCTAAATGGAGGGAGATCGAATAACAAACAAACACAAAGCTATATATGCTTGATATAGCTTTGTGTGATATTAAATTTAGTAAAAATTATATAATGTATTGTACATAAATGACGTAGTAAACATAGAGTTGTGATGAATATGATTACTTTTGGCCAAGGTCTTGATTTTTAGGATATGCTTAGAAAAAATAACATTATAACTACCGAAACTTGAGTTTCTAGTAGCAACAAAATCGCTACAAACAAAAAAGACGCTTCTTTGCCGTATTATTTTAATGTTTGACTTGGTTATAATTTTAATAATATTATTCTAGTTACAACGTAAATAAATAGTTTTTATATATTATTACTTTTGTTTTTAATTACTCTTGTTACATATTTATTGCGATCCAAAGAGAATTTATGTTATATTATGAAATGTTTACTTCATCGGTAGTAGGTATTTTTAAAAAAAATTATGTAATAAATGAGATGGATGACATGTTATGACATTCAACTGATCTGATCCAGCCAAAAACTGTCACAAAAAATTTCGAAACGAAATTATCTATGTTTAAACTAATAAAATGAATCAGAAGCATAAAGATTTAGAAAAAACCGGTCGCTCTAATTCACCACCATGCCGAAAAACGAGACCAATTTTGGATATCAGTAGAAATATTCATCAACCTATCGCAGAAGAGACAATAATGGAGGTCGTCAACATGCAACCGATTCAAGAGGAACCTAAGATTGAGCCAATGGAGGAGTCTCGGGAGCAGTACGAGAACCGTGAGGCTTTCAAGTCTGAAGTGGAAAGGTTTATAGAAGTCTCCAAATATTTTTCGAGTCCTTTACGTAAAACAGCCTCATACATCTGCGAGAACTGTCTCGTTTCCTACCCGAATCCGTTTCGGATCGAATACAAGCGAGGTAGTGTCACGACTCAGCACGTCAAATTCTCAAACCTTACGTTGGAACCTGTTTACATTAAACTATACAAACTCATACCTGATTTGGAACAGATCAAGTTTATTAACCTGACGTTGTCGCGGTGCAAAAGGATCCCACCGGGTCTGTCATTTAACTTGGGATTTGTGTATGACGACGTCAACGAGAAGCCCTCGTGCAACGCTAAAATGGTATTTGTTGCGTCAAGAAAGACAACGACGCCCTGCTATCAGATATGCGAAATTGATTTACAGATTGATCCGCTTAAAGTTAGGCTCGTCATGATCTAAAATAGGTACGAAAAAAGAATAAAAAAGAAGACAAAAGCAGTAGGTATGTGATGTTAAGTTTTAGGTTCGGTCTGTGTTTTTACGTAGGTATACCTACCTAATATAATCACTTTTGAATATTTCCTTTTTTATATTGACTGATAACATTATTTTGTTTAAAAAAATTAGAAACTGAAAACCCTCAAAGTTTTTTCTTTGTTTGAAAAAGCCGAAAACGATTCTCTCTTCTTCTAGGCTCTTCTGAAAAGTAACTAGATATCTGTATCTCTATACAAACTCCCAATATAAAATGTTATTTAGGTATATTGGAAGGGCATTATGGGAACTCCAGGATAAAAATACCCTATAAAAGTACCTATCCTTTTCTGTACCCCCGACAACGTGCGGTATGCAAAATTAAATGTAGTTTCAGACGAGTTAATTTCGGAGTTCCCGTGGGGATTCTGGGATAAAAATTACGCATTTTTTTTTCTGTAGGTACCTACCTACTCCTGCCAATGTGTACCTACGTATGCAAAACTTCATGATGTTTGATTACACTGTTTAGGCGTGAAAGCGTAACAAACAAATAAACAAACAATCTCACTTTTTCATATAATATCGCGTGTTAAGGTATATTACTTTTTAATAAAATCCTTCAAAAGAGAAACAAAAAACCCGATTGTGTTAAACGCTAAAAAGATGGAAATACCTACCACTGCTAACGTACCTACCTAACTAAGCATACAAACAGCTACAATTTGAAGTATGTTTATTTTGAATTACACTACTGCAGAGTAGTCCAAATGGTAGTTGTGTCAAAACGTGCTTAATTTAATCGCTTAACCGATTCCCATTGTTTCCGATTGCAATCAGCGCTGTTGTCAGCGGACTCCATACAAATGAACTAGATCAAGTACATAATTTTCCACAGTAAACACGGCCGGCTTATATACATACGTACACGTGTTGTGTGTGTGTGTGTGTGTCGTAAAGTTGACAGCGAGCTGACAGAACTTGTCAGATTTCAGCTACCAACAAATTTCACGGGGCATGAGGAGGGATGAAATTGGTGGGAGTGTAGCTTCTTCTGACATTTTTGATTGCCATCGGAAAAATGCTAGCAATATTATATACGTAGTTTTACGCTGTTGCTGAAAGGCTGTTGCTAGTTGTCCACTAAACGGACGAATAATAATCGTCCGCTAAACGCAAAATGTATTGATCTTTCCTAACGTTCTTTTTTGTTACGAGATTTGCACGCCGATTGAAAAACCTTTTTATATGATATTCAACTTTTATCTAAAAATAATATGTAAATATACAACTAGACTAGTCACTTCGTTGCTGAAAACTAATAATATGACATCCATGTTAATATACTTGCGAGGAAAAAAAATCTAAATATAAATTTTATCCAAATAGTCGATTCCGAGAAACCAATTTACGGTTGTTTATTATACAAGAATTGCTAAAGTGAAGGTTAGTTTAATGATGTGACCTACCTTAGTCACAGAGGACATCTCAAGACGGGTGATTAAAGATCTGTCCGCCACGGTTTTACACGCATTAATTCCTGCAGTTCCTGCGGGAAGTCCGGGATAAAAGTACCCTGTGTCCATTTTTGTACTACCCTTGACAACTTGTATGCAAAATTTCACGATTAACGGTTGAGTAGTTAAGGCGTGAAAACGTACCTAACAAACAAACACAAATACGCAAACAAACTAGCGATCGTATTTATTATAATAGGATTGTTCAAAATTACCGCTATTATTCCTGTAAGGTAAAAAACCACAGATGAGAACCTTCGAAAATATAGATACATAATAAAAAACTGCGTCCGCAAGCAACATCTATTGATTGATCGCAAATATTCCTAGTTAAAAGAGAAAAATAAAACTTTTTGATTGAATAACATTTTTTTTTTTGCATGAATAGTATGCCTACAACGTGATTACCTATCCAAGGCATCAGTTGCCATATTGAAAAAAAGAAGATTATTTTTATAAGAAAATTCGTATTTATGCTAATGGACAACGCTGTTATTCTTACAAGACTTATAGGCACATATTTCGTCGTGTTTAGTGACTGTTTGCTGTCACATGCCAAACTATAGGTACCTCCTTAAAAAAAACCTGTATACAGGCTATTTTGTATGGACCTTTTTACGTCTCTGCCCGTGCATCTTGCATATTTAGTAGGTACAATTATCAATTGCCACATCCCTATTATACCTACACGTCAAAAAGTTGTCCTAGATACTTTGATACTTTTTAATACTAACAGTACTGACCCTATACTTTACTGACAGTTGTATTATATTTTAGTGTAATATTATCAACAAGTAAGGATAACCTGTTGTCACAGTCAATAGGTACAATATGTCCGTGCCTGTTGTGTTATTTAAATGGTAATGAGAATAACATCTGACTAGTTCTATTAAATTACTGGAGACTTCATGGCTGGAAACTAAGAAACGCTACAAATGCTACAATCAATACTATAATAAAAGAGTAGGTAGAATCCGCGATTATGTACATTGAATATTTTTACCTAAAATTGAGAGGAGTGATAAAAGAAGAGTAACCAAGCCCAAAAAAAAAGTTTTTTAAATTCTTTTCTGTCTGTCTGTTCGCGATAATCTCCGCATCTATCATCTTGTCATGCGGTTTTCATAGGTAGATTAAGGTTAGCCTGGAGCTACATATAGGTTTTGTTTCATCGAAATAGGACATAGGGGAAAAAAGTTATCATCAGTTAAAGACTTCAGCGCAATGCGATGGTCGAAAGCTTCGATATAATGTTGCATATCGAACATGATAAAACCTTTTTAGAGATATGCATTTTTTTCTTTTGAATTGATTTTTCGCGAAGTGATAGTTTTTAGGCTTATTCTTCTGAGTATTACTAGAATATTATAATATCATTGATTACTAGCGGTTTCCCGCAGTTTCACCCACGTGAATTTCGGAATTCTCGCAGGGAATTCAAACTTCTTTCATAAAAAAAAAACTCCTTCTCACAATAACAAACAAAAAAAAAGGATTTACGAAATTGGTCCAGCCGTTCACGTGTGATGCCGTGACCAAGGGAAATAAATAGGGATTCATTTTTACATAAGATGTGGTAATATTAACTACAAATATTTAAATAAAATAAAGGTTTATACCTACGCAAAAAGAAACTTAGATGCCTATTAAGTTTATCGTAATATGTTATTAAGTTTATCGTATAATGATATAACCCACCAAAAACAAAAATTTAAAAAAGGAGAGCCAAGTTCAATACAAAAATTATGCTTGGCTGTGGGCTTTGCCGCAAAAAGAATGGAGATCTAAATGAGTGCCAAATTCTATGCAAAATTGAAATATGTATTTATAGGAACAAAATAATATTATGAACAAGTATTAAACTCTATTTATTTGCTTTATTGGATACCTATAACAATTGCTGTTATTTAAAAATGTAAGATCTTAAAGTAGGTTAGATTTGACTTGGCCAGTTTTCATTACATCAGTCATTTTTTAAAGTTATTAAACATACATGTATATATATTCTTAATTCTGATAAAAACTGGCCAAGTCAAATCTAACCTACTTTCTCACATTTTTAAATAACAGCAATTGTTATAGGTATCCAATAAAGCAAAGAAATAGAGTTTAATACTTGTTCATAATGTTATTTTGTTCCTATAAATACATATTTCAATTTTGCATAGAACTTGGCACTCATTTAGGTCTCCGTTCTTTTTGCGGCGAAGCCCACAGCCAAGCATAATTTTTGTATTGAACTTGGCTCTCCTTTTCCTCTCCTCCTTTACATTTATGTTTTTGGTGGGATATCATTACTTCT
Organism: Zygaena filipendulae; assembly: GCA_907165275.2. NCBI lineage: Eukaryota > Metazoa > Arthropoda > Insecta > Lepidoptera > Zygaenidae > Zygaena > Zygaena filipendulae. The sequence continues at coordinate 9,294,361 of OU015653.1, read as the reverse complement.
TGTAAAGAAAACTAGGCAGGTAATGAGATTGTGGTTATAGTATAAAAATAGTTGAGAAAGAAGCAGGATGAACATAAATGTAATAAAACAATAAATAACTAAATCGGTTTTCGTAAGCGGTGCCTATATTTATGTGTTGCACGGGAGCGCTTTTATGTAGATTTACTTCTGTTCTGTATATAATAATATGGTTATAATATCATCATGGTAATAATATCACCGTTGGCCGGTTGTTTAGCGCGTATCACAAGTTTTTTGTAAAGGGACACCACTTATTTTTTGACTCTTTTTTATTTTTAGATTTTTCTCTACGCTTGCACGGAATAATCGAGCTGAATTCCAAATTTCATCCATCTAGGTCATCTGGAAGTAGGTTAGATTTAGGTAGTATATTATGTCAGTCAGTCAGTCAGTGCTAAAATTTACGACTTTTTGACCTTCACATCTTTATAAACGTTTGAGCTAGCTCCATGAAATTTGGGATTCTACAGTCCTTATAGATATGATTAAACACACGTAGTTTTATGTGTCTACGTTAAAGAGGTTTTGAGTTATAGAAGGGTGAAATTGGCACCAAGTGGTTCGTGTAATATTACACTCTGCGCTGGCTAGCCAGTTCCTTTGCTTGAACTTGGCTTGACACGCAGCCTCGTGTCTAGATAGCTGTTGTAAAACGTAATGATTATAATTTATTCTTGTTAGCAGCAGGCGCGGTCGCAGCCTGAAATTTTGGAGGTGGTTACTAACAATAATAAAATATGTCGAGTAACTAACTTTATTGCACAATTTTATTGCACACAATATTATAAAACAAATGGATTTTGACGGGTCATATCCCCGTGGACCCCTCACCCCTCGGACCGCGACTGGTTAGCTGTTGTGGTCTAATGTTTATACATGTGAACAGACGAGTTAAGAAAGATGTACCTACTTATTTAGAAAACGCAAATACCTAGCGTCCTCTTAATAATTTTAAGGGTATTTATTACATACAAACATACCACTACACTTCTGTGATAACGAAAACAATATAATATATTATACTAACAGTTAGTACAAGGCATATTTTTTAGATGGCGTGGATTAACAATCTGGCATAGAAAAACGCCTTTTGTATTTTTATAGGCAATGTGTGTTCTTTTTCAAATTGCTGCTTACTTCTCCGTACTTAGAACAAAATTTGAAATGGGTTTCGGCACACGAAATTAATTGTATTTGGACACGCCTTCAAAATTTATTAAGTTCTGATTCGTCTCTTTTGCAAGGGCTTCCTGTCTAGTCTAGATACACTTATAGGAAGGTATGTAGGTATTTACCTTAAAAGTGAGGTAGGTATATTTTAAATTTTAAATAAAATATGAGTTATTCTTATGTTTAGTTGATTTTTTAAAGTGCTGTAGAGTTAGCTTCCAATAAAACAATAAAAAAAAAACTCAAATGCATAATAACATGATACCTATAACTGCGTACCTACCCGATCTTTCAAGAGGTAGACAGATACCTATCTACTTAAGCCTTCACTAACATATTTCTTCATTTACCTATTATTCATTGCACAAACTTATAAAGTATTTCATAGGTAGGTAGGTATTTCAAATTAGCCAAAAAAAAATTAATTACTTAAGGATTAAAATTTTAAGATTAAAATTATCATCATAAACTTTTCCAGGTAGGTACTAAAGCTAAATATTATCTGCGATCCCAAATTAATCAGGGGCCTTATTCACATTCCGTGTCCAAAATGCGCTCCTCAAAAACACAATCTCAAACGTTTCAGGTGCCAAAATTTATTTATTTATTTATTTATTTATTTCATAATAACATAATATAACATTACAGTCAAAGGACCAACGCGTTATATACAATTAATAAATAGGTATTTTTAAGTTAATGAATTATAAGTCAATTATTCAAAATATTCTGTATGCCATAAGAAACGTTGTAAATTGAAAAAAGTTGTAATTTTTGAGGTGAAACTTTTCTGAGAACGTGGATTGTGGCTGTCTGTCTGTCTGTTCGCGATAATCTCCAACCAAACCTACGGAATGCATTTTCATGGGGTTTTCACAGGTAGATTAAGCTAAACCTGGAGCTACATATACCTAGGCTTTGTTTCATTCAAATCGGATGTTGGGAAAAAAAGTTGTCATATACAAAAACGTTTCATGCGGGTGACACTGCGGGGCACAGCTAGTAGTGAATAAAGGCCCAGGTCTATGTACTATGGCTACCATACAGCTAATTTTACCTACCTAGGTACTTAATTTTTTCAATTGGGCATGGATAACTATAGGTAACGAGGAGTAACGAAATAATAAGTCGTTTGAGTAAGTAGGTACACAGGAGTTTTGGGAGTTTTTGATCAAAACTGAAACTGTAGGTAAGTATAGGTACCTGAAACTGTAAGTAGATAAGCACTTATATTATTTAAAATTTATATCTGGTAATAGAAATGTGGAAATACGTCCCGCACGTGCCTGTAGGTACCTCTTATTGCGTCATATTCCCTTTGGGTCACCTATGAAGTCATTTCTACGTAAGAATCTCTTAAAAAGACCTTAACTAACCGGCTTGGATATGAAGAATGTACTAAATCCGTCACTTGCAACAATTATCGTTTTTCAACCAATTAATTTACACAAAACCTTGAAAAATCGTTTACTTACCTAAACTTTCCTCTCCTGAATCACTCTATCTATTGGTGAAAATCATATGAAAATCTGTTCAGTAGTATTTGAGTTTATCGCTAGTAGGCAGACAGACGCGGTGAAGGACTTTGTTTATAATAATATTATGTAGTGATTTTTTATCTTGACACGGGAATCGTGCCCACGCGACGCCACGTCTTGGAGCAGCTGTCAGAATCGCTAATCTCTATCGAAAGCCATGTTTTAACTTGGGGAACAATCTAACATTGTCATTGGCGTTTCGTCATAATTGAAGAAGTAGATGAAGAGATTTTTATTAAAGAAATATTGTCATTGGCAAAATATAATTATAGGCGCCATTATTAAAGAAGAAGAAGAAGACGGTGCTGTCATTATATAGGTAACAAAGATAATATTATAATCACTCCGTTTATATAATAAAAATTAAAATAAGTAGTTGCCAAAAATCTTATAGACACCTTAATGATGATATTAGAGAAATATAGATATAATGCAAAATATGTTTAAACCCTGACGATGTTATCATATCCACAGATCGTCATAAAATATATTTGGACATAGATAAGCAATAGTGTGTTAACCCACACTGGAGAAATTTTGAGCAAATCGTGTTTTAAAAGTAGGAGCGCCATTTTGTATCAATATTTTTCATGTTCAATATTTAGTTACATATTTAAGCAATGTAATAAGGTAAACACATAATTAAAAACGTTCCCTAACTCTCAATAAATCGTTCTGAATCAATAACTTAATTTTGTGGGTTAACATGTTATTGCTTATCTGCGTCCATTTATTATCAGCATTACCTATATTTAACTGTGCATGTAAGTAGCATCAGTGTTTTGATTTTGATTCAAGAAAAATTGGTTTTAACCCACTTACTCCTTCAAATGCGGTAAAGTAAAAAATATTGGTCTCAAATGAGAAAATCCTTAGAAAATTTACTTTTTCTAATGAAATATGATGACTATTTCTGTGGTAAAAAGGTAAGTAAATAATATATGACAAGCTAATTTGCAGAAATACCTTTATTGCGGACGGCGGCTGATCACATGCGGCTTTGGTTTACCTTGCGTGTAGAGTAGGTAGGTACCGTTAGTCTAAAGTGGGGCACACGACGTAATGTTTTACGAAGAGTGAGTATGGTAGAAGCTTGCTTTGATGCACATAAAAAACTTAGCTAACCTTTTTCATGAATGTAACAAAAGAGTTTTGTCTCTATTATGTCTTGTGACCCAAACCAAATAGACAATTAATGTCTTCATCGAGAATCATGAAATGTAACATAAGTATTTTAATATAGAACCACAATATCTGGGGGCACGGTAGTGCCCCCGGCAAGACGAGCCAAGCGAAGCGGGAGCACTACCTATCTTTTCTCGAAGCGCTTCGTCGTTTTTTGAGCCCTTAAAACTTGGGTTTGGATAATACCAGATAAACAAAATTCTCGGGATATCTTGTCAATGGTAAACTTATCAAACAATACATATAAAGTTTTAATTGTATAGCTCTTATACTTTATATTTTATTGATATCTAAAAAAAAACCCTAAATTTCGTCACTGACTCCCTGATGATCTTCAAAATTTTTAGGGTATTTTCTAATGTCCTAGAAAGCTAAAATTGGGCATGTAAGCTAGTATTAATACGCAAACAATAAAAAAAATATAAAACTTGTAACTTTTATCCCCATCCCCCCTTTTATCATAATATAACAGACAGTGTGTCTATTATTTTTTTATTTTCTAACTGATGGACTAATTAGAATTTTGATTTTCATACCCAATTCCGCAATTTTGACTTACAAAAAGAAATGAAATCCCACCAAAAACATTTTCCTGTAAAATGATGCCAAGACGAGTCCATATGACGGGCACTGTCAAAAAGTTGTCAGATCTCATGTAGAGCCAAGCTTATAACTCTACACACCCTAACTCTACAAGGCCTAACTTCACAAACTCTACACCTTGGTCAGAATATTATGTCGCTTGACCGTTTCGTTACTGCAAAAACCTTTGTATAATAGAAAAGTAATTAACAGTGGATACATTTTTTGCCTTACGCTCACGTGAATGAAGCGAAATGGCCAAGTCACATATTCTGACTAAGATGCAGAGTTTGAGAAGTTAGGCCTTGTGGAGTTAGGGTTTTTTTCTTTAACCACAATTACTAATATTTTATTTTAAAGAAAAATATACATATCAATTAACAAACATTATTCGTTATATTATTATACTAGCTGTTCCCCCGGTTTCATCCGCGTTAATTTTGGAGTTCCCACGGAAATTACGGGATAACAGTAGATACTCTATATCCTGTTCTGTACCCAACGTGTAGTATGCAAAATTTAATACAGTTTCACTCGCTTTAATTTCGGAGTTTCCGTGGGGATTCCGGAATAAAAGTACCCTATGATCCTTCTCGACCGTAACAAACAAACAAACTCACTTTCGCATTTATAATAATAGTAAGGATTGTTATGATCCCCGTAACATGTTTTTGAGAATTTAAAAAACTTTTTTTTGGCTTCGTTACTCTTCTTTTATCACCCCTCTCAATTTTAAGTAAAAATATTCAATGTACAGAATTCTACTCTTTTATTATAGTATAGATAGAAGAAGATAGATACTGTGTTTTACGGGCAGAAGAAAAACCATCATCAGTGACGTAAACAAAATTTTTAATAACTTGAGATATGGAAGTACCTACTAACATTATATAAGACTGCAGTTGTACGACTTGCGCCTGATTTTGCTCCGGCATTCCCAACTAAAGTTTTGTCAAATGCATTAGGCGATTCAGCTGTTCGTTACGTTACCTTCGAGAAACACTCGCATCGGCGCACAACTTTAACGGGAGCTTTCCATCTCAACAATCCGGCAGGATAACGGGATCACTCCCTTTGAGTTCGTTTTCAAAAGCCTTTCGGTTTCGATCCTTGTGCATCAGCCGTTAGTTGACCTTGAATTTGCCTTGCGTCACCTCACTCGTGTAATCGGGTTTTAGAAAATGAAATTCAGCACGCTAGCTCCTCTCTTATATGGTGACGTTACGCCTTTTAACTCTTTGTCCCGTTTGCGGTCTGTCACCGGTCGGTGTTATTATGCTATGACACAACTGAATTGGTTAAATCCGTTGCGACCTCTAAAGCTGCTCTTACACGTAATTTTTTAGCCAATTAGTTGCTTCGAGAAGTTCGAGACATTCGCCTTGTATTGACGAGTTTTGAAAATCAAAATTCTAATTATAGTCCGTCAGTCAGAATGTAAAAAAATGACGTTTTTTTTTGCTTTTTCAAATTAATGAAAATATACATAGACTAGCTGGCCTTCGTGGTTTCACCCGCGGTAATTTCGGACTACCTGTGGGAATTCCGGGATAAAAAGTGTGTCACTCAAGATCACTTTAGCTTCCTATAAGTGAAAGAATTTTCAAAATCGGTTCAGTAGATCCAGAGATTACCCCCTTCAACGTCACAAACTTACAAACCCCCAAACTCACAAATTTTGCTCTTTAAAATATTAGTATTGATATAGTGCATTAAAGTTTGGGGTGGGGGCTCGTGACGTCATTAACCGCTATAAGCGTCCATACAAACTGCACCGAATAGTGACGTCACGCAAAATTTCAACACATTATATCGCTGTTATTTATTGATTACCTACGTAAAAAAAATACTTGTACAATATTTTTTATTAATCTACAAACCGGACTAAAAAAATAATTAGTCAACTAGCCCATTATTGGAAGAATCTTTAGTGTACCCTCAGACGAAATAAGAGAGTGTACCTAACATAATATAAATATTGTTTTTGTTATTTTTGACATGACGGTTGACTTGCAGATGTCTCTGTAAAACCAAGTCTGCCTTTTGTATCATGATGTGCTGAAAGTTTAAAAGAATGAATTATGTAATAGATAAAATCAATTGCTGTAACTACTTTACCTACTATAACAATAACTCACTTGGTCAACCAGAATAATCAGTTCTTTATCGAAAAATGTAATACCTAAATAGATATTATTTTATTAATTGTGGATAATACTATGATTCTCAATTAAAAAACTTGCTTATTCTCAACCTAAGCCAGCTCATAATGAAATATTTGCAAAAAATAACCGTAAGCCGTCAATTCTTAACCAATTATTCAAATGAACATCATTCATTGAACATTCTCGCATAGCGAAATTTATGGTATTATTAGCTTTTACCCGCTGTTTCACCCGTCTTAATTTATCCCTGACAAAGTCCATGCAAAATTTTGTGACGATTGAGGAGGGTAGAGCCGTTAAGGAGTGAAAGCGTAAATATAACAATCTAAGAAACAGACAAACTTACATTCGCATTTATAAGTATTTTACGAATTAAAATCTATCGGCCCTGGTGTGCGTTCTGTACATGACGAAAGATACAAGAGAATATAATTAAATTGACACCTAACGGTAAATTTACCCCTGAAAATATTGGTGCTAGTAGCCTCTGCGTTTGTGCGCCATTTTCCTAATACGCCGTATGGCGAGAAAATATTCCGGGAGTGAACGAGAGAGCAGTAATTACGAGGCAAACGTGTGCGAGAGAGTGGAACATCGTTTTGCTAGGCTGTAGAGGTCAGGGAACCACAAGTGGGTCGAGTTATCCTTCGTCGCTCGGCGCGTTGCGCCGGCGACTGTGGCTGTTGAACTTGAACGCGATCACTGGCAAAACACGGTTTTTCAATGTGGAACGCTCTTTGAATACTTATTATTATTCACATGCTACCTAATTTATTTTTTTACATTGTTGCGAATAACTAAACATGTTTGTCTTATATGTCTTATTCCGACGGCACAATTCCCACTGAGTCACCGCCGATAGTTAACGAAGTCATATCAAAAGGTGTATAGGTAGATACAATTTTTTCTCCTAGTCCTGTTTTATGCAACCTATCTTATAAACGTAAAAATTCTTAATGTTAATAACATAATACCAAGCCGTCAGTAAAAAGATATTCAAGTCTCGAATCATGAATGACGCAACTTCCAAAATGGTCAGCAGCGGTCATTTCACTTTGGCCAACTTACGTGAAAGTACGTTCTCTCGTGGCTATGGGGCCTTAACCATGGTAATGAGTGAGACAAACAGAAAGACGTCATGTTTTTGTTAAGCCACAGATACATTATTTCAATACCGGCTACATTAAAACTCACGACTATCTTGATTTTTTTTGACGTGCCCCCGAAGGGATTGGTTGTGAGGTTAGAGATTAAAAATAGTAAAAATTAAAAAGTAAATGTACTTTTTTCTATAAAAAAAATAAATAAAAAAATAATAATCATAAAAAGAAGATATTATAAAATATTGTCAGGTTGAGTTATTTGTACCCGCTCTAATAAAGTTGTAGCGGTAAATTTTTTGCATCTTGCACCATTCATATTCTACATACATGATTACTTCATTTTGTTATTATTGTAATTTTAATAAAAATAAAAAGTTGTTGGCGGGAAAGACAGCGCATGGCGCTTCCGTCATTTATAGTTTTGTAAATTAAAAAAATCTTTTTTTGTGATGTACCTATTCCTTCAACTGTTGAAGATTGAGGTGTTAAACTCAGAAGACTGTTAAAAGTGGGCATTGAAAAGTTATTAGTTGTTGAAGCAAAACTTCTTTAATAATATTACCTTCATTACGCGTCACATTACACATTTAGTATTACATTTGAAAACCATTTTTAATTATTAACTGTTCTCCGCAGTTTCATCCGCGTTAATTTTGGAGTTCTCGTGGGAATTCCGGAAAAGTCCTGTCCTGTCCTTCTCTGTACCCCTGACAACGTGTATATTAAATTTCATGATAATTGGCAAAGCTGTTGAGGCGTGGAAGCGAAACAAACAAATAAACTCGCATTTAAATAGTATATATCATTACATATTTTATACTTTTATCTACCTACTCATGGCTCAAGTCTGTTTGTCACGGCAAATTTTAACAGTATTACATTTTTTTTTAAATTAGAATGATTAAAATTTTAAAAATTACATGTCACGAAAAATTCAATGTAAAATTTTAATCATTAGGTTTTTTATATATATTATAAATTTCAAATGGTTCAATGATATTCTTATCTTTGTTAGCACACTTTGTATCCATAAGGATTTTTTTAATAATATAATACCTTCAATCTACATATTTTCATAATTCCACTGAAAACAAAACGAATTCAAATCGTGACTGCAACAGAAGTCAAGAAGTTATAACAGATTGTTTTGTTTTTTGTTTGATTTTTTTCTTCTATGAAGTACACAATACCTAATAGTACTGAACGTCTCGAAGCAAAAAAAATATTATGTTGAACTTAAGTATTGGGACAATACAGAATCCAAACAATGTATTGCTTTACTTTTATACTCGTATAGCGTATTGCAGTGTACCTATGCCGTGCCGCGTATGATCCAATTGATTTACAAATGAAGATATTTTGACAGTATTCAACCGCTTTGGGTAACAGTTTCGGAGAAATTCCAGATAACAATACAATTTTGTCATGATGGTCGTAAACTTGACGCCCTTAGAAATAGAAAGTCGTTTAAAGCGAAAGTTCTCCATTGTTTTAGGGGTCTAAACTCTAAAGGATCTTTAAAAAATTATATAGAAATGTAACAGAACGGAAAAGCAATTGTACAATACCTACAGTGTTTATGAATAGAAATTTAACTTTTGTTTAAAAGACAAACCACTTTCAATGGTTTATATTTATTTTGTACTAGGTACCTATTTGGTTGGTAGTCAAGTTAAATAATAATTTTTATTTTTTGCTATTACAAAAAAAAATAGGAAAAATTTTATGTAACTGCAACTATTCACAACGTACCTACGTATTTACGTATCAAATATTCATATCGTGTAGGTACACTCGAGTACACTCGTACCTTATTTTTTGTAATTTATTGAATAGCAAACACGTTGATATTGAATACAACCTACCTACATATCAACTTTTTTTTTAAATCAATGGATACTATTTCTCACCTAAAGGAATAAAAAAAAAAACAGTAATTCTAACCAGCCTGGAACGTCACTCTGTTCTCTATATAATTATTTTTTTAGCTTTCCTAAAAAAAAAATACAATATCTCTAACGGTTTCCGTTTTATGAGAACTAGAAAAAATGCTATGAGAAGAAATCCTATTAGATATCTCCAAAAATCGGAGTGGGTAACTATATTAGTAACTTATAGCTGCGCCCCATTTCACCCGCGTAATTTACTGATTATAACATCAGCTAATTAGCAGTGAAAGTCTCGTCAAAATCCGGCTGACCGTTTTGGAGATACACCCGCGTGGGTTTCGGAATCCCGCAGGAACGCTAAAATTCTGTCATACTCTTGACTTCTTCTACTTAAAATAACAAACACAACAAAAAAAGAAATAGCGAAATTTGGTCCAGCCGCGTTCACGCGTGATGCCGTGACCAAGGGAAATGGGGATTCATATTTATATAAATATAGATTATAAAACAAAAGAGTTCTATTACAATTAAACTCTTTTCTATAAAATAATTTGCCAAATCGGTCCAACCGTCTTCGAGTAGATAATATAAACGGTGAACATACATAAAAAAACATACAGTAATAACTTTTTGAAAGTCGGTTAAAAAATCAAACGAGTCTTACAAACATATTATAATATCGTATGTTTCTTAAATACTACAGGGATCCGCGACGCTTCACTATTACTCCCAACACGCTCCATTTTATGATAAATATATGGGTCACCGAGCTTCGCTCGTTGTGTATAGCGCCATCTGTTCTTACCTAGAAAAACACGAATTTTTTAATACAGTTGCTCAAAAAGTGGCGTATTGCAGGGACGTTTAGCGTTCGGGATGTGGGCTATTACATACTCGAGCTTTTTGTTTACCTTTCCCGAACTCGTGCGTTCTCTTTGCCAACTGTCAAATGGCGACACGACTTTGACACACTTTTTTGCATTGCGAAACGTACGTTTCGCATTACTAATACGACTAGCGCCATCTCTTGATCACAGTTGGAACTTAGTTGAGTTTGTTGTGTTTTTGATATTTTATTAAATTTCTTCATTTTTTTCGCAACTGTATTAAAAATAGTTGTTCAGTACACGTGCGGAACCGTCATTGCAACTAGTTCCGACTGTCAACCCTCACCTTCGGCTGCGCCTCGGCTCGGGTAGACATATGTCGGAACTCTTTGCAATGACAGGCTTTCCGCACTTATAATGAAATATACTATTTCATTGCCTGAAAACACGGATAAAACGACGTTTTCTAAAAATTAAACCTAGGTAGATCGATTAATCGCCCCCGGAACCTCGGCATACCAAATTTCATGAAAATAGTTGGAGCCGTTTCCGAGATTCAGATTATATTATTATATAAGTATCGTATTAATATTATAAACGCGAAAGTTTGTAAGTGTGTATGGATGGATGGATGTTTGTTATTCTTTCACGAAAAACTACTGGATGGATTTAAATGAAACTGTACTGTAATATAGCTTATACATTAGATTAACACATAGGGTACTTTTTATCCCGGAATTCCCGCGGGAACTCTGAAATTAACGCAGGTGAAACCGTGAGGCACAACTAGTATATATATACAATTGCTCATTTAAAGATAGTAGATGTGCCACAAAAATGACTAATTCCCAGCTTATAGAAGTTAAATTAAAAAAAAAAACGATAGCATACAAACTACTAAATTGTGATTTTTTGCCATATAGAGAGTTTGGGATTGTGTCACATGCATGCGTGTTATAGACGGAATGCTGTTGGCCATAGTGAATCCCACAGAACAGAAAATAATAGATAGAAGGGACATCAACTTATTTTCGTATGAAAACAGATGACAACCGGTGTCGCCGGGTGATTTTCGCACACAAAACTATTAACTGCACGCAGATAAGCAATAACATGTTTACCCACAAAATTAAGTTACCTATTCAGAAAGATTTATTGAGAGTTAGGGAACTTTTTTTAATTAATTATGTGTTTGTCTTATTACATTGTTTAAGTATGTAACTAAATATTGAACATAAAAAATGTTGTCAGAAAATGGCGCTATAATTTTAAAACACTTGATTTACTCAAAATTTCTCCAGTGTGGGTTAACACACTATTGCTTATCTATGTCCAACTATAACTATCACGCACTAAAACATTCATCAACGAACGTAAAGAAATGTATTAAACTCTTTTTGGTTATGTTTTTACTTAGTCACTGTTTTCAAAATTCATAGTTTTGGGAATTCATGGGATGGCAGCAAAAGAAGTTAGAGCATTTGCTCTAACTTCCTTAGCAACAGTGGCGCGCCTTCCCGGCCTACATGTCCTCTGTTAATATATTTGCTCTGGGTTGAATACCCTGATACCACACTCAATAATACTAGTGCCTTATGTATATTATGACCTATTTTTGCGCACATCGAATTTATATTCATAAACTAGCTGTTGCCCAAGGTATTAGGTACTAGTGTATGAATTCCAGATTGCCACAGAAATATTGATGTAGGTATCGAGATAAGTAATATCTTAGAGGTTGCCTTATACTTTTAGTATGTTGATGGAGCTTAGCCTACCAATATCTACATTTTAAAAGGACTATAGTATTTTTCGTATAATGCATGTACAGACAGGCCAATATGTACATGATCGTATAATGGTCACATAATTTTATTCCAGACCATTTTATTAAATATCTGTGTATTATGGAATCATATCCTTACTAATATTATAAATGCGAAAGTTTGTAAGTATGTATGTATGGATGGATAGATGGATGGATGGATGTTTGTTACTCTTTCACGCAAAAACTACTGGATGGATTTCAATGAAACTTTACAATAGTATAGCTTATATATCAGATTAACACATAGGGTACTTTTTATGCCGGAATTCCCGCGGGAGCTCTAAATTAACGCGGGTGAAACCGAGGGGCACAACTAGTTATAATATAACACCATGATGTGCTTTATGCAGACTACTTTAAACTTTAAACTGATGTATCAGTTTAGGTTTCAAGTTGCAACTGCGTGCGAGTCAAGCAAGCGCAGCGAGCTTGCAGCGGCAGCGACTAGTGATGTCAGATGTGCGAGAGAAGAGACCATTTTCATATTAAAGTAGTCATGCACATCATGTTGTAGTCACCTCTACGATCAGGCTACGATACGTGATCTTAGCTGAGTACTTAGTAATGACAATGATTTCTTATGCATTACTTCGGTATTGTGTTAAGGGAGTCACATATTCACACTGCGCTGTGCTACGAGGAATGCGTCGTCACGTGGCCCATACCTGCGTAAGAGACATGCATATAGTTACTCGTGAGGTCACGTTCGGGTGCTCGTGCTGATGTTTGTTAGCTGACAAAACCTTGGACCAGCTGCACGTGAATTCCGCATGCATGTATTCCGATTGTTGGGCTTTTTGGGACACAGGCCTGCGACATCGTACTCTAAAATTAATTATAAGACGGTAATGGTTACACAAATCTAGAATAAACTTGTACTTTCAACAACTGTGCGTGTGTGACTATAATAATCAGAAATTACTTTTTAACCCATATTTTTTTTACGTATATTTTAGTAATGATCTTTTAAACAATACGTTTGGTAATGATGCTCTTTGCTACTGTATTTGGGTACCGTGGTATTCTCACGGGTGTTTTCATTAATTCTAAGCGCGTGCGCAGCTGTGCTCCTGTCGAATGCCGGGAGCCTACCATCATTTCTTGAAGGTGCTATGGCGAAAAATAATTCAATGTTGAAAAGACAGTGATAGCGTACTATAACATGACTCGCGTACATAACCCGCGGGAATTCCAGGATAAAAAGTACCCTATGTCACTAAGGATCACTGTAGCTTCCTATGAGTGAGAGAATTTTCAAAATCGATTTAGTAGATCCAGAGATTACCCCCCACAACGTCACAAACTCACAAACTTTAGCTCTTTATAATATTATTAGGTATAGAAAACGGATAAAATGTAAAATCAAACATTGTGTTAAATCTACTATTTAACTAAGTGAAATTCTAGCTATATCAATATTTGGTATATATTTTTTTAATAAATCACTTTTCGAATATCTGTAATAAATCAGTTGACAAGTTATATAGATTCTTACTGCCAAATTAATATTGCCATAAACAGACCATAAGTGGATGTGGATATGGATCATGGATAAGACCAAAGACATACTAAATGTAACATTGACACGCCTTTGGATTTGTAATGAAAAATGATTTTTATTTTAATGGTTTAAATAAGGAAAACCAATCCAACACCGCAGTAGGTAGGGTATACCTATATACGAGTAGGTAAGTAAGCAAACATTTTTTAATCGTCCAAGAATTTCTTTAAGTAAAAAGGGTAAAAAGTATATTTTACGTTATCATGTAGCAACTTAATTAAATTCATGTAATATTTACGAATATATAGTACGTAATGTGTATATTTATTTCTGTATTACCTATTACATTTTCGATTTGGTTCAGAATATTTAGATTGTTATTTATGTAGGTTTGTGACGCGAATTGCTACAACCGTTATTTTTTATGCGCAGTAAAAACAAGAACCTGTTTTGTGCAAATTAAATAATTTATAGATACCCAAGCTATAGTTATATATGTAGTAGGTGTATTCGCACGGATAGTCACGTGTCACGTGGCCTCACGTGGGATTAAATTACGAGGTAAGATACCTAGTCGCAGTTTATTTTTTCTACCAATAAGCTTGACTTTACTGGTGATGACTGATATTAGTGTAATTTTAAATTTTAACAACACCTATGTTTCTGTACTTAATCTATTTTTAGAACGAAGTTCTTTATCGCACGGTAGATACGGAAATTTTAGAAATTTTGCGATATTTTCCGTTACGTCGTCATAGGTGGTTTTTGGAACTGGAACGATTATTATTAGGTATCTAATGGTTGCTCATTGGTTCGCGCCGGCTGCTCTCATTATGAGTGTTGTCAGCGGCTCGGACCAATATAGTTTGTCAACGTACTCCATGAATGAAATAGACAAATCGAGTAGAAAAAGTCAGACATCCCGGGAGTCTCAACGTTCGACTGGTGGCGTAGTACGGGATACGTGCTGACGCCTTCACCGATTCACTATTCGGACTTTGTATATAAGCGACCCGCATATTATATAAGTACTTATTTAATGTGAATTACCTACCTACTGTTCTAAATAATATAATAGATAAATAGATGACCCAATGATATTATCCATAAGTATATGATTACTATGACGATCACAATATGTCGTGTTAAAATAACTCGCCGCGAAAATTATTATTAAATTATTGATCAAAGAAGATAAAAAAAATACATTTACAAAGTATTGTCTTATGGCATACAAAAATGTTACCTATTATAATCCTGCGTCACATAAAAGCTAGCGATACGTTTTCAACCTTGTGATTTTTGTTTCTAGGAAAAACGTGTATTTTTAAAACCGTATTCATTTTCTGATTTTGATACTACAGTTAGTCTGTAGCTTTCATCATCATCATCATCATGATGTCATTCTCTCAACTAAGGTCACCTTTCCTCGTTTTTTCATATGTTTCAAATATATAAGTCTGATGAATTGGTTATCCACTTATTATGTGACCAGCGGAGCTAAGATGCGGCACATGACAAAATTTTATCGAGCCCTTTTATCGATTCTCGTCGACAAACTCGTACTTATATCGTTTTGTCTACCAGTGGTAACATGGCAGCAAAAAATGTTTGTATGGCAGAAAACGATATATGATAAAATTGTCGACAATCCCTAACATGCGGCACTTTTGAATGTATTTTTGTCTACTTTGTCGTTATTTTCTCACATTTTTATCGTCGACGATTGGTGAGCGCGATAAAATGAAAATTCGTTCTTAATTGCGAATAACATGGTATTACTTTATTATAATTCAATCAGAATTCAATATTAATAATATATAATATAATATTAATAATACGAAAATATTAGAAATACGAGGAATGAAAGGCGAAAAAAATGCAAAGTACCTAGTAGTATTAAATTAAATTAAAATTCATTTATATCAGGAATATAACCCATAAAATTTAACAAAAATTAAATTAAATAAATTAAATTCAGTAAATTAAATTAGATTAAATAAATTAAATTAAATAGATAAATTGTATCAAATAAATTAAATTAAATAAATAAATTATATTAAATAAATAAAATAAAATAAATAAATTATATTAAATAAATTAAATTAAATAAATAAATTATATTAAATAAATTAAATTCAAAAAGTAAAATCTTCAAATTGATATTCTTAAAATCTATAAATTTCCAATTATCCCTGAGTAATATTAAACTGATATATAATGTCTACTAATATATTATATTAAATTTAATTATTTAAATTTCAATTAACATTAATTTAATGAACGTCTCTGAAAGAGTGCGGTAGATTTGTTTTTAGAATCTTTACTTAAAATCAAGTAATCATTGAAACGACTCTGAGTACGGCCGTTAGAATAGGAAATAGGATTTTCCTCCTGACACGAAGAGTTCCTGCGGGAACCCCGAAATTGATTCGTGTAATATAACAGGGGGACCATCAAAGTAGGTAGTTTATAAATTCTTCCCATTTATCTTATCTGCTAAAGCAATCAAACTTTAGTGTAAATTTTTTGTATATGTATAGGTATTTTTTATTTATTTACCTACTTGCGACTGCCTTATGGCGTCTATCGCGGTTAGAAAAGGATTTTAGAACTTTTCTAAAATTGGTTAGGAACTATTAACTTTTAAGAAATAACCCGCACTGCGAAAATTATTGTTCATAAGCACAACAGAATCTACTTTTAAAATTGTTTTAATCGCCACGAAAATAAATGATGAAACCGCCATCTATGGTTCCTGCCAAAAACTAAACTTTTTGTCATTTCTTGTCACGGTGATAAACGTGGGTGTACAAGCAAAAAGGCTCCTTCTTCCGAGATATAAGACTTTTGTAAAGTTGAGTGAAAAAAATACTTCCGCGATTTTAATTGATTAAATTAGTAAATGCTCAATTATTTACAATTTCATAAAATACCTTAATCTACAATAATATATAAAAATAAAGCTTATTCCAGAATCACATGCCTAATAAAAAAATATGTGCCAGTTTTTGAATATTTTTTCAATTTTTACTATCAATTGATTATTCTAGATACCGAATCTAGTCTTAACTCAATACCCCACTATTGAACTTTTTGCTTGGACGCCCACAAATATTTGTCGTATCGACAATTTTATCTTTCGTGTGATAAATATATCGTGGCACGCATCCTAGCGCCACTGTCCATCGTTACTCGTATCGTCACTCGTAGGGTCTTTGTTTTTATTACTACCACATCGTGGATATTGGTTGCTTTCATAATGTTAGTATGTCGATTTTTTCTCTTTTTCCCTTGTACAGTATAATAAGCAATAGCACCTCAAGTAAACCTTAAATTTCTTGTCAAATCAAAATGTGGAATCAAATTCGAAACAGAATGAACGGTTTCGCTGCTAAACAAAGTTTAGCGTAGTATGATTACTCATCCATTTATAAATTCAACTTAAATCTCAGAGCAGAGTGTATGTTGTGCACAATAATCATGCTGTCTTTCAGAGTGACGAATGGTATGTGTCTCTTGGTTATCTCGTACTAGAAGTCTGCTGTCCGGCTCCCCGCCGAGCGCGTCCTGACACCGACTCGACGCGACGCTCGGACGCGACGACAACGACACGTATACGCAGTTAACACCGTGACACCTGACCACTGCCAATAGTCGACATAAATATACTTTATATACAACCCCGGGATTGACACATAATTTTTTTGACTTCTACATACAGTGGCCTTAGTGCTTGAATGGTCAGTTAACCAATTTTTGGGAAAATTACTCTTCTATGCAGTTTAATTAAACAACAGTTAAGCTGCATATAAACTATACTAAACTATTTTTCCCAAAAATTGGTCGATTGGCTATTGAAGCACTAGGGCAACGATATGTTTACTGTTTAGGTATAAAGACCACGGTAATACAAGGTAGCTATATGCAAATTTTAAATGGAAACCAATTTTATCCTTAAGTATAAAAGGGATTTTAAAATAAAAATACTTTCAGAATCAAACGTGTTTTCTATGAAAATCAATTTTTTTACCTTATTATTATAGCAAACGATTCGATATACACGTACCTATTCTAAATCAAGGTCGTATAGTGGTTTATTTCATTGTCGTTGGTGCATGAGTCATAATTATAAGGAAATAACCAACCTCAGACAGCCTTAATTTCCAAGATGCCTAGGCAGAAATTTTTCCGATATCTCAAACTTGTATTGTTTCGTGTTATGAATTATGATAAAGGAAAAAAACCTTGTACTACGTGGTAAATCGTCTACTCATTCCTATATTTAGTAACCTATTAGGCTATTTGTGGGTCGGCGATTTATGCATTATATACATATACTAGCTATCCCGCGCGGTTTCACCCGCGATAATTTCGAAGTTCGCGCGGAATTGTTCCATACCAACTTTGCAACCCCTTTTCATTCATCTCTTTAGAGGTTGAATTTTCAAAAATCCTTTCTTATCGGATGCCATACAAAGAACACACCCTCCAAGTTTCAGGTCCCTACGATCAGTGGTTTAGGCTGTGCTTTGATCCATGTCATTCAGGACAAAGCATTTTATATGTATATTGTATAGATGATATTAATTTAACATAATATCACTGATATCTATAAAACAAATCTTACTAATCCCATGTAGGTTATTTTTTTTATTAGCTATATCGATTTGGTTTGTCCGAGTGCGATGGAACTTTGATGGATTTTTATGTGCGCGCCGGAGACAGTTCATAAAATTTTAAACGAAGGTCAATACAAGGCACTGCATAGCTTGCACATAACAAGATTACAGTTAATGACGGGTAAAACGTCCGGCATAGGCTAGTATAACAAATTATAAATTTGATTTCGTGTTACATAAAGCGTATTTTTATACCAAAAAGACATAATTGCAGTAGAACTGTGGCGACTTCTACGCCATAAGTTACGAACTAGAATGAAACGACGAATACTAACTACGTGAATCGCGCTAACGAAGTTTTCACATATACGCTGCATATATACGACCTCCGACGATCTACAGTCGGAGCCGCGGTTCCCCGGGCATAACACCTCGCCCGGCGGGAAGCTTCCCCTTTGGTGGCGGTCGAGCCATACATATCATCATTCCGCTCCCGACAGTTATCTCAATTGCCACTTGAATGTCCCAGTGAGTCGGGAGTGCGTTCCTATATTTAATGTCTTTGGCGGGTGGAATTGAGCATTTATAGGAGCAAATGACAAATGCTTAATTTCAGTTGCAACAGTGTTGGTTTTAGGAATACTATTCTTTAATTTTTGTGACCTTGTCACTCTATCTGATGTGCTTTGCATAAATGCTCAATTTTACCCCCCAAAGACAATGCTCAATTTTGCCCTCCA
Organism: Zygaena filipendulae; assembly: GCA_907165275.2. Lineage (NCBI taxonomy): Eukaryota > Metazoa > Arthropoda > Insecta > Lepidoptera > Zygaenidae > Zygaena > Zygaena filipendulae. Next base: position 9,275,190 of record OU015653.1, on the reverse strand, counting down.
AAGACATTAAATATAGCAACGCACTCCCGACTCACTGGGACATTCAAGTGGCAATTGAGATAACTGTCGGGAGCGGAATGATGATATGTATGGCTCGACCGCCACCAAAGGGGAAGCTTCCCGCCGGGCGAGGTGTTATGCCCGGGGAACCGCGGCTCCGACTGTAGATCGTCGGAGGTCGTATATATGCAGCGTATATGTGAAAACTTCGTTAGCGCGATTCACGTAGTTAGTATTCGTCGTTTCATTCTAGTTCGTAACTTGTGGCGTAGAGGTCGCCACAGAACATTGAACCTCCTCCTTTTTTGAAGTCGCTTAAATACACAAATCGCCACTATGTACCTATAAAATCAGCAATAGCAATAAGTAAACACTTTTGACGGTTATTGAATGTTATTGCAATAGTGTTGACATGTTGTTGTCGCCGAGTGTACCCAGGCAGTAGGCGGTACGGCCGGGCCGAGCGGTGCGCGAGCTAACGGCGCGACACGCAACATAATGTTATGTCACGCGGCCTTGGCCTAGCGCTGGCAACACTACGCTGCGACCAACGGACCTAGCTGTTTCCGTTCAGAATATGCCGTTTTGTCTCCACTATGGTACCCGTAACATGCAAGGTCGACTTCTGCGATAGTTTTACATAATAAATAAAAGAGAAATCATCAGTTATTTGTTCTGGTACCGCTCGCTCCATTCACTATACTTTAACGGTTCAATTTTTAATACACACAAATTACTAAGCGGGGAACTAAGTATCTAGTCTTGTTTTCAAAAATTCTTTATTCATCATATGTGATTTTTCGTCGTATGCAAGCCAAGTAGACATTCTTAAAAAATAGTTTTTATTTTATTTTCATGTTTCCCAAACCAAGAGAATAAAATGTTAAGCTTACTAAAAGGGAAGCCTTCTTAACGTACCTTCTTCTAGTTTGCCTAAATTACAAAAGGAAGTCTTGTGTAGTTTATAATTTTTGTAACCATAGTATAGCGTTGATCCTTATTTAGGTTTTTATTTTATTACTTAACTTATATACGTACCTATTTAGATACATAAATAAAGTACTCCACCCACTTCCCTTTCAACCTTCAATTTTTATTTTTCATGATAACTTATTTTAAGTAAGTGCTAAGTAATTAATTATCTATGATACGTATATCATATGTATGGGTGACAGTCGTTAAATACATAATATATAGTTCAGTAGAAATAAAAATTATGTGTCCATAATTAATGGGCTAGTTGACTAGGTACATACTTTATTTAGTCTGTCTTATAGATTCATAAAAAATATTGGACACGTATTTTTTCTTTTTTTACTTAATCAAAAAATTACGGCTATTCATTGAGTTGAAATTTCGCGTGACGTCGCAGTTTGTATGGGGGCATAAGCCGGTATAAACCGGTTGATGACGTCACGAGCCCCCACTCTAAACTTTAATGCGCTTTATCTCTGTTATATTTTCATTAATTTGAAAAATCCAAAAATACGTGTCTATGGTTTTTCCTTTTCTAACTGACGGACTAATTAGAATTTTGATTTGCAAAAGCCGTGAACATCCCTATTGCGAGAGTATAGGTATAGATAAAATACTTGAATACAATTTTTTGGCGATTCTAACAATGGATATGAAGCATTCTACTGGTTTCCTAAGATATCAGAGAGAAATTACAGGTAATTGCATTTCATTACCATTGATCCATATAAATAAGATCGGGAGCGGTAGGTATAATCTAGTATTCAATCGTCTTCATTCAAGCAAATACATTAATATCGATTGCACTTCTTATATACTTACTTTATGCGGTACTAGCTGTGCCTCACGCCCCTCACGGTTTCACCCGCGTGAGTTTTGGAATTCCCGCAGGAACTCCAAACTTCTTTTATTCTTCCCCTCCTTACAATAACAAACACAATAGAAAAAGAATTAGTGAAATTTGTCCAACCGTTCATGCGTGATGCCGTGACCAAGGGAAATAAGGATTTATTTTTTATACATATTTTATAGGTGCCTAGATTAATGTGATGTTATGCTTTCACTACCGATTTTTAATACATTGAACTGACTTGTAACTGCCAAAATAATTGCTACCCGTATATGTATCCGACGCTGTTTATCCAGGGTATGTTTGGGGTATCAGTCGTTGGAAGTGAGCAGGTATCTGACCATGGCTTAATTCATTATAAATGTAATAGAAACAAAATAGATTGTATAGCACTCTTAGAAGTTTATCTGTGTAGAAGTGTTCTCGAGGATGGCCGTCCCCAATGCGCACCTAGCGGTCAGTCTGCGCCCCCGAGCGCACCTTCTGCTGGCGCTGGGCGCGGCGCGCACAGTGCACCGCGCGCTCTCGCGCGCCCTGGGGCCGTATTTTAGAATCGCTCGAATTACTTTCAGGCACGGAATCGCGAAATCACGTGCGAATCCTCATACATTTTTTAAGCATTCACGCGTGAATCTTGCAATTACGTGTGCGAATAGTAATTCGAGCGATTCAAAAATCGACCTCCTGCTCGCCTTCGTACTCGCTGAGGCGCCACATGTCGACCTGTTTGTGACTAGGATAGAGCGCCTGATGGAGGAATGTATGAGAGTGTTTGAGACGAATGCGAGGGATAGCAGTTTATTATATTGAACAAATTGGTTTTGACTTCTTTAAATCATGTGCTATATTATATTGAGCTAATTGGTTTTGACTTCTCTAAATAAAATGTACTTACTACTTAATGCAATTCAATTTATATAATTTAACTTGACATGGTATCGCTATAATGAATTAATGATTATTATTATAATTGTATCGACAAATTTGTTTAATAATAATTTAAATAATAGATTAGACTGACATACCTAATATTGTGATAATGTACCTAATAATTTAAGTCTGCTGAAATTTGTAATAGTAAATTTGTAATGATTTGGTCTATGGACTGTTATGTTATGAATGTGAATAAATAAATAAATAAATATGATAAATGCAATCATATTATCCTCTCTGTCCTTGCGAATCCATAACCAGGCTCTACTGGTCTTTGTATAACCATTTCCTTAACGCAGCGCTAACGTACTTCCTTGTAAATTGTATAGAGTTGGAATTCTGATTTCGTGATTCCTATTAATTCGATAGATAGAACCATCGAATAAAAAATATGGGTGTAGGTATTTTTAGTCTTACGAGTTGAATTATTAGAATTTATGTTCCCTCTTTGCCCGAAAAATAAGAACCATAGAAGACAGCTCGCGTCGCATCGCATTGTCTGATCGGAAGCACAATGCTATCGGACAACACGTTTACAGGGTTATTTTTGAAGCTAGAAATATGAGTTTTTTAAGTACCTGCTAATGTAATATTTACCATATACGAATGGTCTTTAATAACCACCAGTTATAGGTAAACGATTCGTACCTAAAGATGTAGGTATATAGATATGCATTTTAAACAGATAATTTAAAAAAAGTTTCGTTAAGTATAGGTAGACTATATTGAGAATGTTCAAGGCAAACCAAAAATAGCAGATAAATCAAAAGAAGACTGACGCTTGACCACACAACAGAACAGATAATAATTTGTAACTTTGTGTGGCATTGTATGACGGCAAAGCTAATGGGCTCTTACATTTTAGCAAATAATGATCGTTCGAGATCTCCACAAAAGCGAAACACTCTTTCATTAAAGAATAATTACCTACGTGTATTGTATGTTCTATAATGATTAAGGATAATTTTAGAAACGTTTCTTGTACTGTGCTATAGGCAAACTGAGATACAGTCAATAGTCATATATAGCATAATACATATTATTTTGTTCATAGCTATCGGTTAAAACTTCTCATTTTCAGTCTGAGTCAAGAATGTAGGGACTAGGGACAATCGTAGGGGGAGAGCGGTAGGGAAAAAAGTTACTCACCCTTTAATCATTGCAGTTTTATAAACGCTTTCTTTATAGATTAATATCGTAATGTGATAATTCTTATACACTTGTAAAGTTTTTATATTTTAGATAATGTATTAAAAATTAGGTATTAAATAAACAAATGAATTTTAGGTTTTCAGGTCCATCGTGTCCATCCACGTCAGGCATAATATAATACATATTATTTAGAAACCTTTCCCCGATGTATATAGATCGATTGAAGAATGAAATTAATGTTAATAAGATATCTATGCTATTATTATAAAGAGCAGAAGTTTGTGAATTGCGAGTTTATGACTTTGTAGGGGGTAATCTCTGGATCTACTTACTGAACCGATTTAAAAAATTCTTTCACTTATAACAAGCTACAGTTATCCTAAGTGACATAGGGTACTTTTTATCCCGGGATTCCCGCGGGAACTTCGGAGTTAGTGAGTTTGTGAGGTTGTAGGGAGTACCTTATATCTGGATCTACTGAACCTATTTTAAAAACTTTCACTTATAAGAAGCTACAGTGATCCTGAGTAGCATAGGGTACTTTTTATCCCGGAATTCTCGCGGGAACTCCATAGTTTGTGAGGTTGTAATCTGTGGATCTATTGAACCGATTTTGAAAATTCTTTCACTTATAGATAGGAAGCTAAAGTGATCCTGATTGACATAGGGTACTTTTTATTCCGGAATTCCCGCGAGAACTCTAGTGGTAGTAGGATTTACAATCAAACATCGACTGTTTGTCTTTTGGAGTACCTATAACTACATATATTACAAAATAGCTGTGCCCCACGGTTTCACCCGCGGTAATTTCGGAGTTCCCGCGGGAATTCCGGAATAAAAAATACCCTATGTCCTTTTCTGTATTCCTGACGACGTGCATGCCAAATTTCATCCAAATCCGTTCCGCCGTTTTTTCGTGATTGAGTAACAAACATCCAAACATCTAAACATCCAAACATCCACACTTTCACATTTATAATATTAGTAGGATTAATGTTATAGTACGTACATTATGTAAAGAAAAAAAAAACATCCAGCCGAATGCATAACCTCCTTCTTTTTGGTAGTTGGTTAATTACAAATTCGAATTATTTCGTAAACTTTCTGTGCTATCTGAAGATTGACTGGCAAAAAATGTCACTGTGGCATTAAGTCCGCCTTTTATACCGTGATGTGCATAAAGTTCAAATTAATAAATTAATTCTATTTACCTACATGTAGGGGAACACGGGGGAATCGGTGTCACGGGGTAATGAGAACTACTTTATTCTACTTGTATCCGAACGAGTTAGATTCTGTTTTTTTAATTTTTACCTACCTACCATAAATCATAGTATCTCTAAGTAGTTTGTGCCATAAATGGACGCGGGAGGGGTACGTGTAACTCGCCGCATCGTTGTTAGTTGACTTTTATCGTGCAAACGGACCGCAACGGAACGACAAACAAACTCACTTTCGCATTTATAATATTACGATAGTAAGTAATAATAGTAATTAGCTGTTCCCCGCGGTTTCACCCGCGTTATTTTCGGAGATCCTGCGGAAATTCTGAGGTAAAAAGTACCCTATAGGGGAAACTTGCCTAAATCGTACTTGTTCCTAAAACGTACCCTATCAAGTTCTCTTATCCTGAAACTGCAGTGGCAACGCAAGTACTAGGAAATGGAACTACTAGTTCACCATGTCACGTCACCCAAGTAACAACTCCACGCTTCCGCTTCGTTAAAAATTATTCAAAAAATAAATAATTTTGTTGTTTTCGAGTAATTTTTTTGGTTGATTCATAACATTTTTAATTTCTTTCATGGTGAGTTGTGTAAATTAGAAGTTTCTTACTTAATTCTATACTAATTCACATTTTAAATTCTTAGACATACAAACACCTGCCTGGCAACAATTTAGTTACGCGGCTATTTTGAAATCATTAGTTATCTTTAGTTTAGTTTGTTTTATTTCGTACCGGTACGAATTAGGAGTAATTATTTATTTTTTTGTTTAAGGTCAATATGACCAAACGACAATAAAATACTTGGTTAAGTGACAATATGGAAAAAGCTCTCAGTGGGTATAAAAATGGAATTTTAAAATTTAATGAAGCTTCTCGTGTATTTAATATTCCAAAACTCACATTTCGACGCCATTTAAGAGCATATCATAATTCAAAGTTTTTCTACATTATAATGAAGTCATTGTAAAACAAAAAGGGTCATAAAAAACAAAACAACATCGCAAAAATCCAATGATTCAAAAAAGAAGGCTGTAGAAATTTCGGTGGAGAAAAAAGTCATAAAAATGAAGAATCTCAAAGAAAAAAGATAAAGAAAATTAAGAAGATGCTAGTATTTCCCATTTTAGACAATAAAAAAGAAGACATGATACAGTGTGAAACCTGGATTTTGGAACTTGATTAAAAGCTTAATTTTATTTGGGATGATTGCAAAGAATTTGAAAATACAGTTAGATATGCGACCCATAGTTAAAATGTTGTTTCATTTCTGAGATGATTGCATATGAGTCGACAAATTAAGTAGATTAGTGACACAATAAATAATAATAATTACTATTACTCATAAAAGTCAATTACTAATATTATGAAACTGATTTTAATTATAGTATATCAAGTTGGACATAGGGATATATGAGTACGATATAGGAATATAAGAGTACGTTTTAGGAACAAATAAACCTAAATCGTACCTTTTCCACTTTTTTTAAAAACCTATTTTTCTCACAAGATATTAAAGTTTAAGTTCATTTTGTTATTTTTTTGATAAGTAAATAGATAAAGATTATTTTAACATCAATTGAATGTTCTTTCCTTATTTATATTTCCAGATAATTTGCATTTCTCTGAAGGGGTACGAATAAGGCAAGTTTCCCCTATCCTTCTCTGAGCCTTGACAACGAGTATGAAAAATTTCATGATGATCGGTTGAATAGTTAAGGCGTGAAAGCGTAACAGAGTACTTTTTCCGACACTTCCAACAATTATATCGTTATAGCAATACATAGGTGTAAGATTGATTTCTAAATGTGCTTAATAAGAAAAATTACCTGTAAGTCTGTTAGGTTGGTAAACAAAATAGAACAACAACAAAATATGAAACAGGTGTTATCGAACGTTCTAATCACAGTTAAGGCAGACCTTGACCGTGGACGTGGACGCACAGCGGTGCGTCCCACTCCCACTCCATACAAACTTACTGCCTTTGTATTAAACCCCTTCCACGTTTTGCCAAAGAATATGTATTTTTTAAATGTACCAGAAGCTTGTCATGTCATCACATTTAACCTTTCAGCGACGTGCTCATTCTAGATAGATTAAATCAGTAGGTACCATCTGATTCATGTATCGGTTAGCTCATCTGCCTCTGCGAATTTTTGCCTTTTGGTCCATCACATTTTAGATACCTACCAATTTAAAATGTTAGAAGGTATAAATTTTCACTTATTTCTTAAATCTATCAAGACAAAACTGGAAAAATATGGTTATTTCCTTGTAAACCGACTTCCAAAAAGGAGAAGGTTCTGCATCGGCTGTATGTAACTAAGTCTTTTTTTATGTATGTTCACCGATTATTCAAAGACGGTTGGCCCGATTTGAATTTTTTTTTGTTTGAAAGGGTATACTCCCAAGTTAGTCCAATTGCCACTAAGTCAGGATCTGATAATGAGATCTTGGATAAATTTTTTTATAGTTTTATAGTAAATCGTTTATCTGCTTCCGAAAAGCAAAATTTGAAGAAGTGGAACTGATGATGAAGGCCACAGATGGTCATCGGAATTACTCAATAATAGGTCACGGGTTCCAATTTGATTACTCTAAAAAGCTTGCTTAGCAATTTCTGCTCATCACAATGTATATGGCGAAGTGAAACAGACGGTGATATACCAGGAGAACTCCACAACAATCAACGTCCCTGCATCAGGAAAAGCAATACTTTGTAAAAGGTGATGAGCAGTTCACATTGGGCTATCGTAATTTAGATAAATTACAAACCGACTCACTTAAAAGCGAGAAATAAACTTAATTTTAACAAAAAAAATAAAACCGACTTCTAAAAACACAAAACTAAAAACCAAAAAATAACAAACTTAAAAATGAAAATTATGCATACTTGTTTTAAAGGGGTACAGAAATGGACATTGAGTATTTTTTATCCCGGAAATGTCGCGAAAACTTCGTAATTCACGCGGGGGAAAACCGAAGAGAACAGCTAGTAAGAGTATAAAATTGACATAATTTTGATTGTATTTATTTATACCTCCAAGGCGTATGCAGTAACAATTTTTAAGATAGATTAGTATAATTATTTTTCAATAAAATAATTAATAAAATTTATTGTATTTTACAGACTTTTGTACCAGATGGACACGATCGATTGGTTTAGAATTTAGATGGATGTACCTAGAGTAGGTACCTACCTAAAGTTAAAGAGCCGGTACCTATTAGGCTTACTGCCACAATACTTTTGAACGTTTCATTATACAGAGTGACTCTTCTGCACCTGACATATTCACAAGCGGTGCTGAAGGCACGCCGTGTAGAAACAACTATAGGTACACAGCGAGCCACAATTTGCGTAGCAAAATTGCTTATAATTTTAATGCCGTACAACGTTACTTCATTTTACATAGTTTCATTTCAACTACGTAAGCTGGTACTATGTGAAAAGAATTCTTATGTACCTACTTGATCTTACGTGATTATGGTTAGCTACAGTAAATACAAAATTATTATATACCTACTATAATAGGTATTTCCCAGCGGTTTCATCTGCGTGAATTTCGGTACTCCCCTGGGTACTCTAAAAAGTATCCTATGTAACTTTATCTCAGTGAAAGAAATTTCGAGATCGGTTCAGTTGTTCCAGAGATTATCTTAAAGGTATAAAAACTTAGATAAATCTTCATAATAATTATTAGTGTGGATGTGGAAGATATGTCTATCTACTACCTTTAAACGAGCAATTCTTGAATATATATACAATCTGAATCTCTGAAACGGCTCCAAAGATTTTCATGCAATTTATTGTGCAGGGGGTTTCAGGAGCGATTATTCGATTATTCGATCTAACCGCCGCACTCAGAGTCGACTTTAATGATTACTTAGTAAAGTATAGATTTTTAAAACAAAACTGCCGCAATCAGACAAGTTTAATAAATTAATGCTAATTGGCATTTAACTAATTAAGTAACATCTCATTAAATGCCAATTAACATTAATTTACTGAACGTCTCTGATTACGGCAGTTATGTTTTAAAAATCTATACTTAACTAAGTAATCATTAAAGTCGACTCTGAGTGCAGCCGTAAGTTAATTTATTTTTAGAAAACGTCGTTTTATCCGTGCGGCAATGAAAAATGTACGTAAAAAGTACTGCTTTACCGACACAGTTTGGTACTGCTTTACCGACACAGCAGCAGCAGCAGTCATCCAGGTACCTACTGGTAATTATAAGCCGAGAAGCGTTATCGAATAAATATAATTACCACCGGCGCAGCCCGCATCGCATCCAATGTAAGCTGTAGCTGCCCGCACAATATGCAGGACGTATATGTTTTTGCCGAGGCAAGGCTGAGACCGGTTCGCATCCTGCTTGTCCCGTGCTCAGACGCTGGTAACACAACAATGTTCATTCGTTACATGTATGTACATTGAATGCAGCAGCACGCACATAACGCGCTACCATAACAAGATAAGTTAATTAGACATAGAAAAAAAAGAGACGTAATGACATTGCTACTCTGTATTTGAAAGTATTCGTATGTACCTACATAATAAGGAATGTAAAAAAATAACAATGTTTTAGGACATGTTAAGAAAAAACTGTTAACGGTCGCGTTACTCGATGGTTTAGTAACGATGTAGCTACCAACCTACTTGATAAGTGTGGTAAAATGGTTAGACATATGACTTCAAACTTTTGGGCATCGCGCCGTATTGAATCTAATAATTTATTTAAGAATAATTTGAGGCTCTTTCTTTAGAGAAAACAAAGTCATACACACGGCTTAACATGCGTTTTTATTTTCATAAAGCATTCTAAAAACAATTTCAGATAATTATTATGAGGAAAACCTGAAATAACACCATAATAATGTTGCATCTCTCGACTTCTATAATGTTACTGTTTAAAATTTTGCAGTTAAACTGACAGATTAATAAAACACTGTCAAACTTTAGTACGTAAGATTACGATAAAATTCGTGAAGTGACTGAAAAGTACTGAATGTAACTGTACCTAACGCTAACAGGCAAATAAATTCTTATAAAATTCCAACAGTACAGTATTGTAACGCACTAGTGAGGAATCGCAGCGACAAAAGGGTCTTCAACCTGAACATCACGACGGCACAGAGACGCGCTAAATTTGTCACTCCAAGGCAAACTTGACACGACACTATTGAGTGTTTGCACTCATGTTGAAAATGAAATAGTACCTACACAAGTGTCCACCGCAAACATTCAACATAGCCAGTGTGCTAACACACGAGTAGGTACATAGACTATTCATTTGTATATAGAAAAATCTACAAGTTAACTACAATTCCTTACGGTGATGCGAATTTCTTGTATCCTGAGGATAATTAACTAGATCTGCAGAGGTAGTGCAGATAAAGTTATTTATAAATGACTATTGATCAGCCCTGATTTTATATGGTTTCAATATTTTTTACCACAATGTTATCCTTCTAATATTATAAATGTGAAATTGTGGATGTTTGAATGTTTGGATGTTTGTTACTCAACCACACAAAAACGGCATAACGGATTTGGATGAAATTTGGCATGCACGTTGTCAGGGGTACTTTTATCCTGGAATTCCCGCGGTAACTCCGAAATTACCGCGGGCGAAACCGCGGAGCACAGCTAGTTTATTATAATTATATCTTCTCATAAGGTGTGGCCAACGTGAAGAGCCACATAATCGTTTGAAAATAGTTTTTTAATGACTTAATGACACATCGACTTTTCTTTACTTTTATAATTAGAATGTATCAAACATCTTATTTTTAAATAAAAATGAATGTTTGTATGTCTGTCCTCTATGCATTTCGAAACCATTGGTCCGATTGCGATGAAACTTTAGCGGGCTGTTCTGCCTGCGTCCGCCAAGGTTCCTAATCCCAAAACTCATGCGGGTGAAACTGCGGGGCACAGCTAGTAATTTATAAATTTTCTGTAAAAAGTTCGTAAATGAAATTAAATAACTTTTTAGGAAAGTGGTCATTTTCGACCTGGAGGATCAAATTCTCTGCTCAGTTTAAAAGATCTAAGCGCACAGATCGTACAGACATTATTGACTACACGATCACGACACATATACAATACAATACATATACAAAATGACTAATTCCATCATACTGAATCATCTTTCTGTGTAATGGAAAGGGATTATATCGCTCAAAAAGCAAAATTCACCGTAGGTTTAAAGAAGTTTTTAAGTATCTATATTAGTTTTGCGACAAAAATTTTCAAGGTAATTAATTTCTATAACTAACGTAATATTCTTAAAATAAAAAAATGAATACTTTCTCACCTTTAAGCAAATAGCGCCAATAACTTAATCTGTATTCAGTCAAGTTAAAATCATTTTTTTATGATTCAGTTTAAAAGAGTTTACTTAGTTTTTACAAGACTGGGGTTGAAATGTTTGTGCTCATTTTAAAACAAAGGAAATATTAAGGTATTCTCAGGAAGAAGCAGAAATAAGAAAACTTATTATAAGTTAAAATTTAAAGATTTAAGTCAATAACATATGGCCACAATTTTATTTTTTTTAAATCACATGACTAGATTAAAAAGAGCCAACTTTACATAAAATGATTGACTTTAACTATTAATCCGTACATAGTACCTACCTGTTCAGTTATTGTAGCACAGGATCTTTTAAGGTTTTGTTTAGTAAATAATTGTTTAGCTAGTATACATTTTGGTGTTTTGTAAAAAAAAAAATGAAAAAGAAATCCTATTCATAAACGATGTTTAATAATATTCATTTATTTTATTCTTTTCAAATACAGAATACTGGGACAGTAAAAGTTCACCTTCTTTATTTTTCCGAATAACATAACAAATAAACCACTCTCTCGTAGTAGAGCGATGACGCCATGACTTGCTCGTTACAGCCTCGATGCAGAATGGTTGGTTAATTTTACACAGAGTGGGCTCTGAGGTCAATACTCCTCGTTATGTGGGTCAGCTGACGATGACAGAGGCCCCGTATGGACCTTGTCCATTTGCAGTGGTCCACTCATTTTATTACGGCCTGTAAGTTAGCTCTGTTACATTACAAATAGCTTTTCAAATATTTCTAAAATATTTGTTTTTATATTATATATTACAAGAGAAAAAAAAGTGTCTATTGTGGGTTAACATTTGAATAATTGTTTTAAAAAGCTTTTAAACACTTGATTACTGGCAATAATTGTTATAGAATTACTATAAATAGATTGAGCTTTATATTGGAACTTTTCAGTATTAGTTTATGACAGCACCATTGGGTGTAGTGGTGAGAAAAGCTGACTGCAACGAAACGGATAGTCGCTTGACACTTTCCCACCTATTTCTTTTTCTTTGGCCGGCTAGCTATTCAGCCAGTATTTTTTATTTACATTGTGGCGACCTAAAAAAAAATTTTTATTTTTATTTATTAATAATAATATAATTAATTTTTATTTTTATTTTTTATTTATTTATAAATTTTATTTTAATTAATCCTACTTAAACTTTACGTTATTTCAATTATACATCGCGCTGGCTGTATAGAAAGTTGAAACATGGTTCAATAGAAATGTGAAAATAGACCTAGTTTTTTTTAATAATTTGACAGTTGTCAGTTGAAAGCGATTCTCCCTAGGGCTGAAAAGGGTTGCTTTCAACCCGCTTCTCAGGCAACTTCAGACCTACTTTCCGAGTATGAGTAATGAAAAATATATTAAATTCAATCAATTCATCACAATAATTAAATGTCAAAAGGAATGTAATTTCAAAATGTTAATGTCAATGAAGAAATTAATAAACACAAATTAATAGTCAACTTTTCTGTCCAGGAAGTCTTGCAGAGTCTTGCAAAGATAAACTTTGTACTTATTATAATTATTTGATAATTACTTATAGTATAATAATAATTATGTACATTGTACATATTATTACATTTATCACCGATATCATTCTCCTGATAAACTTCTCTTACTACTTACTCTACCTCTTACTTACCTATGTTAAGTTATGGCTACTGAATATATTAATAAATGTTAAACTAGATTTTTCATATAAACCAGTTAGAATTATTATCTAATAACATAGATCTTTCGTCATCATTAGTGGATTTGTGTAAAAATATAACATACATAATACATATTTAATACTTACTTAAGATTTGTTCACACGAAATAAAACCATTCCTGGTTAAATATAAATGATTTAAATCAATTCATCATAAAATTTTCCATTGAATCAAAATATAAATAAAGATATTATTCAAAACTAGTTAATTAATATGAAAATTTGCGGAGTGTGCACTAAGGGTCAACACTCTGGCAGTAGGTCAACATGAGCTGGCAGTCCGAGAGGCCCAGAAAACTGCTCCTCTGGTTTTACCGCGTATTTCCTTCCTGCTCAAGCGAGCCAACATAATAGTCTTGCTTGTACAAAATATGACCAAAGGAATGTTCAAAACAATTTAAACTTCTTTGACCACAGTTAATAAAGCTGTTATGTTACACTTACACATTCATTTAGAATCTTTGTCAGTTTTCCATTAGATTAATTAGTTTATTTTTTAACAAGTGGCATTTTAGAGTTTTTTCTAATATTGGTTTGGTATAGTGCACAATGTAATGTTTTTACCTTTTATTTTGAAATTTTATGTCCCAATTCAAATTTCGTTTCAAACATAGAACTTTAGGTTTGATTTAGTTTAGAATCAGATCAGCCAATTTTGACCTCACTGAAATTCGTAAGTCGGTGTGAATTATAGCAATAAAAAACAGAGTAAACTGGAGGCTTCAGCGAGAGGCCTCCGAGAGTTATAGCTCACGTAGAGGACAACAGAGGGCATTCAACTCTTTCTATTGACGTGAGAATAGTGTAGATTTTGGATAAAACAACTATTAAACTGGCTAATTTATTTAGAATATCTCCTCATTTTTCAATATGTTGACAAATTCAAACATCTCCGATACTTAAAAGTTTAATGTTGCCTCTAGCAGTCCATATAGGTAAGTTTTCTTTATCTTATAATAAAAGATATCATTGATTAACTTGAATCATATAAAAAAAAAATGGGCCAAGTTCATATTTTTAACGGAAAATTTGGTTGTTATAAATTATTATGAGAAAATTTATTTCATTCTTATTATTCGAATATGACGCGTTTGACTTTGAGATGTTGTGCTGAAGTAAAATGTTGTGAATACTGTGAACTGCTAAAAGTATAAATCTTACTCGAACATTAGTAGTAGGTATATGGCTAGTAATTTTAGTAATAATATTATCTCTCGACTCAGTCGCTTCTCAAGATATTGCTTTTTAGCTCATTGAAGTGGTAAATGAAAAAAAAACAGACTTGAGAGTGTACTTTTTATTTTAATTTATTTTTACTTACTGTACTTACTAGGAATACTTACATAGATAGGCATATAGGTCCAGCTATGATGATAAGTTTTCACTATTGATAACTATTAACGATTGGTAACTTACCTAGCTAAGGTCTGTGGTTCTTTTGGGCATCGCCATGCTCACAGCCACCATTGCATTGAGACATGCTGAGGACAGGGATAAATTAAAACAGCTTGTTAAAAACTGGATGAGTTTTTACAAGATGGGCACAGAACTAACGGCAATTTAAAGAGTGAAAGAGAAGATTGACTTTTAATAAAATTTGTACAATAGTAAATAATATGTGTCCATGTTAATGATATCAAGTAACCGATACCTCTCAAGCAAAGTACGCGGTTAGATCACGGAAATGGTTTTAGGTGTAGGTACGCGATACGCAAAAAATGACATTGAAATCATATCTGTTGTTGTCAATTCGCTCTCTGTCTGTACGAGTATTTTATGTGGGTATATTGTATCTTGCCTAGGTATACTAAACATTCCGTTAGCGTCTTGTTTTCAGCTTAATTCAAGCTTAGAAAAAGCAGTTTCAAGTAGGTATGGTTTTTGTTAATCAGTAAAAAAAAAATTCCACAAAATTAAGACAAAAAAAAGAGAATTTTGGGGTCGGCAACCCTGTTATGCGAAAGTCTGTGTTAGTGACCGCTTAATATAAAATGGCGGTGAACGTTGCTCAGTCAAATAAAATACTATAATCATATTATTATCAGTGTGCAGATCAAATTAATACAGAAAATTTTATTTTGAGTTAAAACTTTAAATTATCAAACCAGTCATTTATCATGGTTCGGACAGCCATACATTAATCCTGATAAAGAACGCATAAGCTTCTTGAAGCACTACTTTTGTCTTATTCTTACCTATTTGGATAGATTAAAAAAAGCAATGACAGCTGAATTGTTTTAATTTTTTAATTTAAATTTAAATAACAATTTGCATAAGTATAATAAAGTAGGTAAGTCATTTAAATCTGGCTTATTTAAATTATTGGTAACCATTGAATAATTTTGAACCACTAAAAATCGGATCGGAAAAAGTGACCAGCCTTCAACATTTTTTCCATTAGGTACATTTATTTATTTATTATAATAGTTATTATTATTGTAGGTATGTTTTTATTTACCTACCTTTTATTCTTATTTTTACATTATTATAATTACACGTAAAATATTACAATTTCAAATGTAATTCTAAGCTTAGGCATCTCATCAAATTATTTCACTCCTACAAATATTATTGGAGCTATCCGGATCAATTCCTCCCAATTTAAGATTCCAAAAAATATATAAGTTATACCAGTTATCTGGTACCCATAGTAGAAGCCCTGTTTAAATTAAGACCATGCATGTAGCGCTGGGTGATAACATCCAAGCGTTATTATTATGGCTAGATCGCAATTAATTGATACTGTCAATAATAATATTATTCCTAATTTTCCTAGTTAACTGCCCAACAGTACGTATATAAGTGGATATAAGTACATTAAAGTGACAAACATCCCAATGCCTATACAGCGCCCGCTTGCAGCACATAAGTAGTTGTCATGGTCCAGCCAAGGTCCAAAGTCAAACATTTCGCAAAACGTGCTCTGTGTTAGAAATGATGAGTGTTTGTCCGGTAATTAAGGCTATTTAAACATTCAATAGGTCTTTCAACTTCAGCTACTACTTCAACTAAGTGCAGCTCGTATTTTGATTGATTTAAAGCAAATGTCCCGTAAAGGACATAAATAACCTGTCGAACACAAGTGCGAGTTGCGACTGCAATACTTATATAAAAAAATATAAAAATCACGCTATGGTTTGTAATATTATTTCAAAAATGCTAATTAATAAAATAATAATAACAACTCCCAACATAGATACATATTTACATTGATCCAATATAGAGCTATTATTGTGTCCTAGACACCACAAAAATGTGAGATATTCAATATACATACGTAACATTTACATACCTATATATTTATTATAAATATATTAGTATTATTAGAAACACCCCCAGATTTGAAAGCATAAAGTAAAGAGTACCAGTGTTCATCGCGCAACCTTGATAATCCGAGAGCAATGGTAATCGCTTCACCAATTGAGTCGTCAAATTAAGAATTACCTAATAAGGAAACCAGCTAAACAAAAACCAGAGTTAAAGATGTTTCAAGCTCCTTTCAAATTTGAATCTGCAGATAAATGCATATAATATCAAAGCATCTATTGCATCAATTTAAACTATTATTGGGTGCCGTAGTTATAAGGTTGTGTTTATTGATCGATCTAGTAATTTTATACACCTTGACGAGGCATGTGCTATCGTAGCGCAACTGGCTCCTGGCTTTTACAAATATTCAACTATAAATGACATACGCTATTATAAAAATTATATCGAAAGTAGCAATATTTGTGCACCTTGATGGACTTAGTATGGCACAAAACTCATCTGTCGACCGCAATCGAAATACGAAAGGAAAACCGTAAAAAAAGTATCGATTGTGTCCAATCCACGCAAGCTTGTGGTTGCGCAGATAATGCAATTGCATTCATAAGTCATATGGCATGCGCTTGCACAAACCCTTCAAAGGGTTTAGTTCATCATTATTGTAACATATGTCAGGTATACGTCCGGTACTAACCAATTGTTACACTTACGCCACGATTTTATATTTGAAACGACTTTAAAGATTTTGTAACCACATTTTTTTTGGATGTCATTTTTGATTTCAGCTTACATAAACAATTTTTAAATTACCGAAATACGAATGAGACGTGTTCAAATACGAATATGTTCGTTGTTATGATGGGAAATAAATCTAGAAACACCGGTTAGACAAGCTCATTCGCCATGCCGCGCCGGACACCGCCATCAGTATCGAAAGAAATATCTTTGTATTTGTGTGAGACCTGAGGATACAACCTCAATCTACCTTATTTTATGGTTATGTTATAAGTACACTGTTTGTAATAAGTTAACTAAAATCAAAAACTCCCCGGGTTAATTACATGAGCCCTATAACGTAATACTTTTTAAGGTGCCTTTAGTTGTCGAAATTGCACTTCTTGTTAAAATGTCGTAATTTCTATTTCATAGCAGCGATAGCAGTTCTGAAGCATTTGAACATAATATAAAATTACTAAGATTAATTGCCCAAAACCGCTTAAACTGAGCATTTTTGGCATTTTTTATTTAAATTTTTGCCATTTATGTTATACTAGCTGTGCCCCGCGGTTTCACCCGCGGTTATTTTGGAGTTCCCGCGGGAATTCCGGGATAAAAAGTACCCTAAGTCCTTTGCTGTACCCCTGACAACGTGCATGCCCAATTTCATCCAAATCTGTTCAGCCGTTTTTGCGTAATTGAGTAAACGTATGCGAGGATAAGAGGTCGAAAGCACATTTTCATCCGACTTGCTTCAAATTTATCGTCACTGCTCAGCTCCTATGTGTCTTAGCGTTATGTTATATAGCCTATAACCTGCCCAGGAGTATGGACTACAATCATACCAAGTGTGGTTAAAATCCCTTCAGTAGTTTTTGACCCATGCATGCACATACAGACAGACAGACAGACAGACAGAAAGACAGACAGACTGACAGTCAGACAAAAAATTTACTGATTGCATTTTTGGCATCAGTATCGATCACCATTCATCCTCCAATATTAATTTTGAATATATATTTAATGTACAGAATTGACCTCTCTACAGTTTTATTATAAGTAAAGATAGATAAATTATGTAAAACCAAATACTTTATTTGAAATTTACTGCCTATTACAATATAGGTTTATAAAAATTTTATAAAAGAAATTATTCTTAAAAGAAAACTCACTTGCATAAGCATATTGTGCGGTCAATTTTATTAATACAGTAGATAGACACTTAATCCCGTAACAAAAAAATCCTGGAAAATTCCGAAAGACAAACAGACAAAAAATTTACTGATTGCATTTTTGGCACCAGTATCGATCACCATTCATCCTCTAATATTAATTTTGAATACATATTCAATGTACAGAATTGACCTCTCTACAGTTTTATTATAAGTATAGAAGATAATGTTATATTGCAAAAGCATTATGAAAAAAAAACTACATAATATATTTTTACAAGCATTTCGAGGATCTGAAATTAAAAAAAAACGTTTTGTCTTATTCATGGGCGAAATCATTGTTACTCTTAAAAACAGATGCAACTAATTTTTAAAAGAACTTTCATACAGGTTGAAAACGTTTCATTATCGTAATGTACCTATTTGTTGCACCACACACCAGTCACCACAGTGAAAATGAAACCGAGGTTTTTGTATTAACAATATTATCGTTTCTGTTCCTTTTATACGAAATATATCTTGGAGTAAGTAAAGTAAATTTTTAAAAAAATATTCTTATTTGGAACTTTTTTAATTTTTAATCAAAATAGTGAGGGGCATCATTTCGTAAAACTTTAGGCACATGATAACCGTTTGATATTTTTTTGATAGAACTAAAAATAATTTCAAAATAAGTTAGAACTCATTCACGTTTATTTTATATTGCAAGTGACAATTTATTCTTGATTACATAGGCATGTTATTTAGGTTGGGATAGAATAAAAAATTTGCTTGCGCTGTTTGTGCTAAATTTGCGATAATCTAAACTTCTCAGTCAGGTTAGCAGTAGCTTAAGGTTCTCTTACTGAATCGGTATTCAGTAAGAGAACCTTAAGATGAGAGGCGTGCTCAGCAGTTTTTAAGTGTTGACTCAGTCTTCAGTAATGACTTTATATTACTATTTTATAAAAACTTTATATCAGTATAGGAGATATCAGTATTATTTAAAAACTAATTGTGTGACATTTTTAGGTGTTGAAAAATACAGTTCATTTAGAAGTTTGCCTTTATCCATTTACCCATAAGTATTATACGTAGATATAATAAAGAAACTTTATTGAAACACCAGAAAAAATCTATAGTTCTATCTACATAACCATAGTTGTCGAGTTTCACTCAGACATATTATGATATTCCGACATAACAATATTTTGTTAGTAAAGTTGCAACAAAAGAAGGCCAACGGCCGGCCAAGAAACGAATGCTGTATGGTATTGCATTTTTTTGTTATTTCTTACTTACCTTTTTTTAACATGCATTTTAACCTGTTTTTTTTTTAATATTTTTTTTGTCTATATATTATATATAGCTATAGTGACGATCACCATCAACTAATAACTAATTTGATAACAAAATATGTTTTTGGCGGAAGAAAGACACGCGTTGATGTCTTTTTAAAGAAAAATGCGAAGGTATTTCTTTATTATGAATAGGTACATCTTTTTTGCGGATATTAGACAACGAAGAGGATAATGTTGGGGAAGAGGGTGGGGAAGTTCACATCCTTCTACTGGTTTGGAACTATAGCTAGTTTGAAGTTTGGAACTATCGCTAGTTTGAAGTGTAAGGTATGAAAATCGGTTGTAGGGCAATTTTTTTTATTTTGTCAAACTTTATATGTTTACAGTTCTTGGTAATTGCTATAAGCGGGTAAAATACAGATGAAAGTTCAAGCGGGTGAAACCATAGCAGAAGTTTTTTAGAATCGAACTTAGACCGGTATCACAATATCATGGTGCACCCTCGCAAGCCTTTGCTCGTGGGAACTTCGACAGATGCACCGTTGATCACGTGAAGCCTTTTTTTCTAACTCTTTCAAGATCAGGTGACTACACTTCAATTAAAAATTTTGGTTTAAGTATTTTTATTATTTTATTAGATTTACCAATAATATATTTTATCTTTTTCGATTATTAGGTACACTAAACGGGCATGTTGACTAAATTTTATTTTTCAGTCACTCAACAAATAACGGTGAATACATTGAGTTGAAATTCCGTGTGATGTCATATCCAGGTACTTAGCTATGAAGTCGCAATCTCCCACTCTTACGGCCGCACTCAGAGTCGATTTTAATGATTACTTAGTTAAGTATAGATTTTTAAAACAAAACTGCCGCAATCAGACAAGTTTAATAAATTAATGTTAATTGGCATTTAATGAGATGTCACTTAATTAGTTAAATGCCAATTAACATTAATTTATTAAACTTGTCTGATTGCGGCAGTTTTGTTTTAAAAATCTATACTTAACTAAGTAATCATTAAAGTCGACTCTGAGTGCGGCGGTTAAACTCTAATGCGTTTTACCTAAGAATTTTTTCAATAAATTTGAAAAAGCAAAAAAATGCGTGTCTATTATTTTTTTACTTTGTATTTTTATATCTTGGGATCAAGCCTGTTATTACTTATCAATTTAATAATATCCAGTTTATTAGGAGTGAAATATTTTTTTATTCTGATTTACAGTAGGTATATTTCATAGTGAGTTTTATATTTACTGCTTATTTGAATAGTGTAAACTAAATTAATAAATTTTATTTTTTATTGAAATTGTATAATATGTAGTAATCCAAAATAATGTCAACATAAATATAATACCATGGTTACCCTAGCTTGCGTACATTGATATAATCAATAGGATAGGAAATGACTATTTTTACCTGCTCACTAGTAAGCATTATTTCACTTTAGAATCATTATTTGGGGGTAAAGTTGAAGGTTTTGTGTGTAAGAGTCACATTGCATCCGGTAAACGTGATATGTGTGTGATTTTTGCACAGTAAGGATTCACACTTATATTAATATGATATTCTTCTAA
Source organism: Zygaena filipendulae (assembly GCA_907165275.2). Taxonomy (NCBI): domain Eukaryota; kingdom Metazoa; phylum Arthropoda; class Insecta; order Lepidoptera; family Zygaenidae; genus Zygaena; species Zygaena filipendulae. Next base: position 9,253,972 of record OU015653.1, on the reverse strand, counting down.
TATTATTTATATAAAAGGAGGAGGTTCTCAATTCGATTGTTTTTTTATGTTTACTCCGAAAATTAGCGTGGGTGAAACCGCAGGCAACAGCGTACATGCATACTTAGATTAATGAAAGGTAAAAAATATTGCTTAAATTAAATATATCTATAATAATAAAAAACCGTAGACAAGTGATGTCTGTAAATTGAAAATAAACAATACAATATGATTATTTATTTTTGTTTTTTTATTTGTTTGTCTATTTATTTTGAAGCGCATCACGCAAAATCTACTAAGAGGATTCAAGTAAAATGTGACATATACTTAGGTAGCAAATGCTCGGAGTTACATAACATTCATTCAAAGAGTTCTCGACGAAATCCTAAAATACATGCAGGGAATTCCGCGAGCATCAACTAACTGTATTTTCAAGAAAACCTGTGTGGTCTTGACACTTAGTACATACTTGATACTTTATTCTTTTATCGTATTTTTTTTCCATTGCCTGTCACTTAACAATGGAAAACGTTTTTGGATGTACAAGTTGAAGAAACTAGTTACACAAGTACAAGTTTTTTAAAAAAAAACTAGTTAATTTTTTACTCTACTAGCAGTAAAATTTTCAAAAAAATGTAATCTTTAGTGTCTTTAAAACTTTGTTTTTAGATACCTAACTATGAAACAGATTTTTGTTAGTTATAAGAACTTTAAAAAGCCATGGATTAATGAATGGAATCCTTAAAAATATCTGTCAACACAGTTCAGAAGAAAACGAAGAGATTCGAAAGATACCAAATTATAATTTTTAAATAAATCCTGGTTCATCATAAAAAAAAAACATCCCATGGAGAGTGTTCCAAACATAATGCATAAAATTAAACGTTAAAACCGCGTTCATTGATAGACTGGGAGGACTTCCGGTAGAATCTCAGCATCCAAAACAAATTCAAACGCACACATGACAAGAATAAAAGCAGATGGCGCCTAAGGATGTGAGCGGAAATCGAAAGGTATTTTTTACTTAACTTTTTGTGTGTTTTAGTTATAACAACAAAAACTAATAATGGGTATGTATAAAATTATAGGTGAAAAAATATAGTGAAAGCGCATCGTTTTCGTGAGTTTTCGTTTTCGTGGGAATAAAGTAAGGGATATTAATCATAGTATCACTATGAAATTATCTTGGTGAAGCGTCCTGTGATGAAAAAATCAGATGTGAAAATTCTGAAAAACTGATACCCAACATACTCATTCGATAGTTTCGGAAGCATCACTGGCTAGTTATTGACTCTTATAAAAAGTAAATACTCTTTTCTTCGTTGTTTTAGTCTAGGATTAAAAATGTATGAACTTAATAAATTTTTGGCCCTAGACTTAAACAACGATTTTTGTAATACTTGATCTAATCTTAATTCTATGTATCGTCTCTACAATGCACGGGCGTGGGAGTTCGCCGCAGGTGCGTAAGCGCATTGTGCTCCCTTCGCAGCCTGGAAATGTAACTGCCATATTGATACAGCCAGGGCCCTTATTCACTATAATACTAGTATAGTATTATACGTATTATCTGTACTATAGCCAACAATCCTTTCCAGTTTTCTATGCGTTAATTATTATTTACATATTTTCTGTGCTTGTAAATGTGTTTTTCTACTGTGTGCAATAAAATATATTTTGATTGATTAAAATATGTCTTAAAGGAATCAGACTTGAAAATAAACTACTTTAAATCCAAAGTGAACTTTACAAAGAAATGGGTCGACACCTGTACAATTAATTTCTTTTTTCAATAACTCCCCTTAAGCAAAAAAAGGATTAATATCTCAAGGTGCAAAATTCGAAGGAAACTGAACTCATTATTAGGAACCCTAAACTCCAGTAATGTTTTAACCGCACAAAAACATAAGCAACACGATAACTGATAATAGCGTTCCAAATTATAGCTTTAGTAACCTTATTTCTGACTTAACCCCGTCATCCTCAGCTGCTTAGACGACCCTAAGCCTCATATGCTACAAGAATATAGGTCAATTAGAAATCAGAGTTTCAGTTAAAAACCTTATAATAAGCGTTTTAGGAGCTCTTTTTGAATGCATATATTATTGTATTCCAAACTGTCAGGACCGAAATCGACCGGTAGTAATGAATCTTTAACTTGGCGAATGGCCAGAGTTATTTAATGTTAGAAAATTGTCGACAGGTGCGTCGTATATTTCGGTGATTTGTTACCACGAATTGGGAATTAATTATAATATATTGAGTTATTAGTTCCATTTTCCATTAACTAAGTACGGTGTACCCCATATTTGAAATGAATGCTTTGTTCTTTGATACGAGTTTAAATACCTACCTTTTGTTCTGTTGTGTTTAAAGTTCTGTCGTAACACTAATAACTTAATATATGTATTTGAAATCGGGATATTGTATTCTACATTGGAGAAAAAAATTACATAAGAAAATCACAATTACTTTAAAACAAAATATACAAAATTCCTACACAAATATGTTGTAGCTCACATAAAAGAATATAGTTCTTTCTTTTGCTATAAATGCAACATTCACATGAAAATATATAAATAAAATTGTACAAAGTTGTTGGTAATTAACATTTTAAGCATAAATATAGCAATTTACCCACGATTAGGTCTGTTAAGAGTTCGAACAATGGTTTCCCACGACATAACAGTCATCATATTATGAGATCCCATCAGATAATGTTACCTGTAGGTAAGTAGGTATACATAATATATTCGGTAATTTATTAATAAGACGGTTGGTTATTTGAATTTTTCAATGTATTATTTTCACATGAAGTGGATTGCGGTTTTGTTCAATCAAGACATAAGTATTGTTTTACTTGTTAAAGTTTTTTACGAGAACAACTTGATAATTGAACAAAAACAACTGCCTGAGAAAAGAACACTAAATTTTTGTTTCTTTCCTTTATGTACGTACCTATATCAAGTTGCGTTGAAAAACTTAAAAAAATAAGTAAAAAATAACTATAATATAAAGAAATAACGTGGCATATTATTATTGCAGTATGTCTTGTATAATAGTTACGGCGTCGGCATAACGATGCTTAGTAAAGTGGTTGGGGACGACAACGTAACCGCGCGGTAATGGTGACGCGCGGCGTGCGCTGCGCAATCTTCCATGATAGTGAACTTGTGTTTTTTCGCTGCGCAAGCGCACCGTTATCTTGCGCTACATTCCGCGGTCGCCGCGGCCGGCCGCGCGACTGCGCGCGGCGCCACTACCGCAAGCCAGTGTGGATGTACCATAATTCCATTGCACTTTGCTTGGATTAGTTTTTGCAATTTGATACGAGTTGCGGCTTCTCTAGTGCTAAAGCAAGATGGTTACTTCAATCTAGCTAGACGTTTTACAGTTTCATGTCAGTGGTTTTATAAAGGTGGACGCGATAACTTATGGTATAAGTAAAGGAGGCAGCGTTGCATTTGATTCAGCTATTTATTTTTAACTGAGAGTCATTAACTACGTTAACCTGTAACACATGAAATATTTGATGACCATCAGTTGCTCCAGTAGTGGTGGTGTAAATGGTTGCGGCATATTGTGGAGGTTAACAACTAACTTGCAACTACTATCGCCTCTACATTATCAAGTGCAAATCTGAAAGCTGTAGCGACGTCAAAAGTCAGTGGCGGATTTACCAGCAGCTTGAATAGGCTAGGCGGCAGATTTTTGGGGCCAAAACTTTACCTAAAAATTATTTTTTGTCCAAACTTAACTTATGTTGGATTGTCAAACTCTAGGAACTGACATATTGATCCACTAGTAGACAAATTATATTAAGTTAAAATTACATTGACAGAAAAAATTGCACTTCACATAATTTTAAACTAGGGTATCGAATTTTAAAAGGCGGTAGGGGCGGCAAAATTTGAATAGCCCACTGGCGGCAAATGTGTAAATCCACTACTGCCAAAAAGACTAATTAAGTTATAGGTATTATATTGCGTTTAATATTTATCAAAACATATGATACTACTTAAATTTATAGTTGCTAACAAAAAACAACTGTAACTCAAGTAAAAAGAAGGTAGGTACTAGAGAAAATGTCGTTCATCTACGTTAGATGATCAAGCAACTGATTCTCGTGAAATAAACCACGAGCAACTTGGGCTCAGGAAGCAGGCATCGCCGCGCCACGTTGTATAAATTTTATTACCTACCTACTAAACTCGATATTTGCGAAATTTTTGCATAGAAAAGAGTCTTGTATTTTTATGTAATATACTTTACTAATATTATGATGTAATAAATAAAAGCTTTCGGTTCAAATAACAAGCAAGTTTTTCTTTTAAAAGAGAATTAACTAGTTACACATGAAAATTGATAAATTGAACTCATAACTTTACGATGTAAAATGACGACTTGTTAACATCTATGTTCTCCTTTTTTGACGTGTCAATTACCAAGAAGATGTTAGCACGAGTACTAACAGCGTAAATAACGTGAGTAAACTCACAACCGCCCTACTCGGATGTACTTGTCCATATTTGTACATAGAGGTACTCGAAGGTATTAATTTGTAGAAATACGTATACTGGTGAAAGAAACTGAAACATTTTTTTTATTTGGTAAAATATCCATTAATATTAATCCTTAAATAACAAAATCCTTACTAACATTATAAATCCGAAAGTGAGTTTGTTTGTTTGTTAGGCTTTTATACCTTAACAGCTCAACCGATCATCACGAAATTTTGTGTGCACGTTGTCAGGGGTACAGAGAAGGACATAGGGTACTTTTTATCCTGGAATTCCTGCGAGAACTCTGAAATTGCCGCAGGTGAAACTGCGAGAATTCCTGCGGGAACTCTGAAATTACCGCAGGTGAAACTGCGGGAAACAGCTAGTAGCAAGCTAGTTGATGTCCGCAGTGTTTTGGGAACTTTATATTAAACTGGAACGAAATCATGTACAACACTAAGGTCCGTATTCCAAAATAATCTCAAGTCATGAATCTAGTTTTAAAACTAATTTCAAGTAAAGCTTTAATTTTAGAACCTTACTTGAAACGAGATTCATCAATCACCAATCAGCTGTTATTTCCTTATTCTAGAACGACGCTTGAGTACTAATCTATATTCAAGCAAAGATTTGATCTTTGTTTACGTCTGTCATGTCAAGACCGCTCAACCAATCAGAGTTCAAAATCTCTACTCAAGACTAGTTTCAAGTGATTAGAACCAATCAGAGTTCAGAATCTCTACTAAAGATTAGTTTCAAGTGATTAGAACTTAAAACGCATTCTATAATAAGATGTATGCTTGAGTTATGATTTGAGCTTAAAACTAATCTCAAGAGAAACGTGATCTGAGTCACCTTCTGGAATACGGACCTAAATTACGTATATTAAGGATAAGTATATTTAAAAATAAATACACCAAACACTGCATGTTGATTAAAATGCAATATATATAAAATAAGATACTATTATTATAGTATTTTCTTTAATCAGTGTTGTTTTTAACATAGATTCTATGACCATTAGCGGCTGATATCATAAATTAAGTAAGTATAGTGTTTTATATTAAAACGTTCTATAAGTAACGTATGAAACGACGTGAAAATATTTTTTTTTTAAATAATAAATTAAAACAAAAACAGAACCAATAAAAAAGTAACATTCACTCTAACGCGAGATCTAAGCTTGAAGGCTACATGCGGCAGGTCATCGACCCTCCATTGCCAATGTCAGCCATCTTGAGTTCCGCAGTCGCTTACGTTCTTCACGTAAGAGGCTGTAACGATTCGAGCGTGTGTGCGTGAGTAATGCTGGTTTTTCTCACGTCCGCAATAATTGTGTGTGTATATGTGTTTGTGTGATTAGATGTGAATAGGTACACGGGTGGTATAATAAACTTGTTGTGGCACAGCTTTGTGGCTTGGATGTTTTGTAGGTTTCAATGTTAGTAAAGCTGCAGCCAGATGTCGCTATTAAGTTCTTTTTTAAAGTAGATCGTTTATCTTTTGGTTTGTGAAAAATAAAAATATGTAGAGACTTAATAATTTACTAGTTACCAACTGAAATATCATCTGCAAAAAAAAAACAGTTTAAAACTAGTCAAAACTACTATAACTGCTAGACTAACATTTTTTTGGGTTTAAGTAGTACAGGTTTGGTTTTTATGATTTTATATAGGTATAATATTTTGTACCTAGATCTTTTGGTACGAGTAGTAAGTGTGCGCATTAACCATTAAGTGCAATAAAACAATCTTCAACAGTTCACGGTAAGAACTACATAATGACAGTAGAGTTTGTTGAACCTACTACAAGTAGAATGCGATAGAAAAAAACAATTGCTCAATAAAACCCACCAGTTCCGTAAATATAAACATACGGACCTACCCACGTAGTTCTATATTCGCCAAATTTCAAAACTTTTAAAACACGATTCATATACGGTAGATGTTAACTGTTTCAGAACTTATATTACAATTATAATTATTATTTATTTACACCAATGACTCTTTATTAAAGTTATACCTTTAGTTTTAGAACAGGCTGTTCCCAGCGCTATCGCCTGTGTGATTTTTGGAATTTCCCGGGATTTTTTTGTTACGGGATTAAGTGTCTATCTACTGTATTAAAAATTGACCGCACAATATGCTTATGCAAGTGAGTTTTCTTTTAAGAATAATTTCTTTTATAAAATTTTTATAAACGTTAGGCAGTAAATTTCAAATAAAGTATTTGGTTTTACATAATCTATCTATACTTATAATAAATGTAGAGAGGTCAATTCTGTACATTGAATATATATCTGTCTGTCTGTCTATATGTGCATGCATGTGTCAAAAAAATGTGTCAAACAAAGAGTTTCCAAGGAAATTCAGTCATGATTATGAAACCGCGGTCATTAGCTACTCAGTACCTACGTCGGCTTAGTAACAAAAAATAAAGTCACAAAATTTGAACCCGATAGGTAGCGCTATGATCTTTAATGGTGTGTCTGTTTGTGGTGGTGTAAATTTTTAACTCACCCGATTTAGGTTATATTATTCACAATTTTTTTTTTCTTTAGAGCCATTCATAGTACCTAATGTCTAAGCAATTATTTTACTTTATTATATAAGTTCCCGAAAGACTTCTAAAATTCATACAGGCGAATCCGCGAGGCATAGTTACGTAGTGTGAAATAATAACAAAGTGAGATAATTATAAGTATGTCTATTATTTAATAAGCAAAACAATTTTATTTTATCTGAATAATTTTACGTTATCCCATTACATAACAAAAAAGTAGATACCTAACCCATTAAATAATTTAATGTATCAGAAACAGAGACTTCTGAAGTAATATCGCAGATTTTGTGGTTAAGGTTTGATTTTTGGATGAAGTACTAACAAATTTAATTCAATTTCATATAAATTTAAGGAATGTGACCTCGTGTTTGCGGACCTTTACCGTGAAATGTTACTGAAGTTCGATAACCCAAACCATTGTATTGTTGGATTTTTGTTTTTATTACGATTGTTAGCTACTTACCTTCAGGTCTTCCGCTTAACAACTATCAGCAACTAAGCTATTATAGTTAATTATAAACTAATATGCTTATATCTAATAATTTTCAGGTTGGAAGGAGAAGTTGGTATGACTGAGACGAGGTAATTTCTATGCATGGATGAAGACCAGAAATGGATATCTATAGTCGCTACCTATTTACTTACAGAGGAAGATAGGGGAAGTCTTTAGTTTTAATTTTAACAAGGGTGTATATACAAAGTGGAGTTGTTTTACTGTAGAGTCTATGTAGAGTGCTCGATCAGATGCATCGACCTAATAAACAAAGATGGACTGTGCTAAAGTCCGTACTTTATCGGCATTTTTCTTTTATTTTTATGGGATAATCATCGGTGATAAATAGCTATATATGATAATAGCTACCACCTGAAGTTTTTCCAACTACATATTTTTTGTCGTATCACTTTTAACGGTTTTAAAGTCTGTGTGGTCTATTACTTTTTACATCAATTACGTATACGGTGTATTTATCTTATCGTACCTTTAGTATACTCTATCTACAATCTCGCTCGTTAAGGGTTAAAATGAGTCACACTGAGTTTCACCGCGTTGTTATGTACCTGCCTATTTTCTTTTATTTATAAATTACCATTTTGTATTGACAGTTATAAAATATCACTTCCGTCGCAAGCCTTTTTGGTTTTTACTCGTACCAAAGTCGGCAATATGTTATTGGATGAAGAACTTATATAAAGCAATAAATTTCTATGCTTAAATGAACCTATATAAAGTTGTAAATTATATAAAGTGAAACGTAAATACTGTACCTATTCATTTTGCGTAAACAGCGCATGTATGCATTTTAGCAATTTTTATCAGAAAATTCGGACGTGAATTGATAACTAGCCAAGTACCAGGGACCGTATTTTTGAATCGCTCGAATACTTTCTCACACGGGATCGTGAATTCACATGCGAATATTTATATATATTTTAAGCATTCACATGCGAATCTTGCAATGCCGTGTGCGAAAAGTAATTTGAGCGATTCAGAACTACGGTTCCAGGTCACGTTTAAAAAAATAATTAAAACAGTAGATATAGTGTTACTTAACGTATTTCTTTAGCTATTTAGTGTTTAGGTACTTATAAAGATTATATTCTGAGCAAATATCGGTTATTATGGCTTTATTTCAAGTTAATATTTGTTTTTTTTCATTTAATAAAAACGAACGGGTAAGATCTGTAAATTTCGGTTCAATCGATGTACCTAATCTATCTGAGAGGTCTTATAATATTTTTAATTGTTCTGAATACAATTTATGACAAAAATATTCTGAACCATAAAATTATCTCGTTAATAAAATCCGTTGTGCACGTAGCCACCGGTGGCGTAACGTATTTTTATATGCCACAACACTACCTGTGTTCAAGATTCAACCTTTTATGAATCACGGAGGGTGAGTTCACAATGTGTTGGAATATAATAATTCGAGCGTGGGAACCATAGGCTCCGGTGAATGAGAAATTAAACGTCCAAGCACCTGTGGCCAATCTTACGGTAGGAGGCAGTGCTTGTGTTAACGTTCGATTGAAGAAAAAAATGTTTTTTCTATACCAATTGTTACAATGTATGTGTTGTCTATTACGACTGTCGCGTTTTTATTTTTATATGTAGCACTGTCCCCTACCTAATACCAGCTGGTTAATCCGCGTAAGTTTCAGAACTCGTAGTTGAGGATAAAAAGTACCACAAGTATGTTATTCTGAAATACTTTCAAAATTCAAAAACTTTTTGCCGGTATTCGATTTCGCTAACAGAGCCGTTTGATAATATTTGAAAACAACTGAAAGATGAAATTATAAGTAAATTTTTAAAAACCGTTTTTTATGTTCTATTACTTTTATCGTCTTCTCTCAATTTTTGGTGAATTTAATCAAGTAAAAGACAAGCGGATTTTTCTGTTTTTATATATATTAACTCGCACAACAATAAAACATGAATCAAGTGGTGGAACAGTACAGTAGGTAGGTACAATATGTATAAATTACGCGAAGGAATTACATTTTGTATAGGACTTTTGACATTTTTATCTTGAATATTTAAATATGAAGATTTTAATATACAACGTGTTCATGAATTAACTGAAAACCTAATAGACCCCATTTAAAAAAATAAACAATAATATGATAAAAACCAGTTGTGCCCCCCGGTTTCACCCGCATTAATTTCAGAGTTCCCGCGGGAATAAAAAGTACCCTATGTGTTAATCTGATGTATAAGCTATATTATTGTAAAGTTTCATTTAAATCCATCTAGTAGTTTTTGCGTGAAAGAGTAACAAACATCCATCCATTCATCCATCCATCCATCCATCCATCCATCCATTCATCCATCCATCCATCCATACATACTTACATACTTACTAACTTTCGCGTTTATAATATTAGTAGAATATATTTTATGTCGAAAAAATTAATAATTTAAAAGTTATTCAACATTAGTTTGGAGGTGACCTATCTACGAGATTCCAAGCGCTACGCCCGCGCCTACCGGTTCGAATTTTTTTGTTGCCGGCGCCGTACGCGCCAAATATTGTATTATAAATAATTTACACATGGGCTAATAAAAATGAAAAAATATAACCTACATTAAAACATAGTGCGATCGATTCGCTAGTTGATTCTGAGCAAACTACTTTCTAGTTTTCAGTTAATTCATTAACACGTTGTATAATATGTATTATGTAAATATATTTTTTTAATCTTGCAGTAACCGTTCATTACCATATCATCAATATTCTGAATTATTTGTTCTTAATTCTTTCCTGAAGTGAATTTTATGTATCTCTACCTACATACTGAAACAGATAAAGTTAGATTTGGCCATGACTGGAAATTGATTTTTAAGTAATTAAAATAAACTGTAATAGGTACATCCCACATCCTCTTCCATAATTAATTTTCTTTTTTTCTTCTTGGATTATCTAATCTATCCAGACGACATATTACGTGCTCTATTAAATATGTATTTCATGGAGCGACGAAAAATAAAAGCATATTAAATCTTGGGGGATAATGTAACGAATCTATACATGATTCAAATAAGATAAAAGCATTGCGCAAGTGATGTAATTCGAAGATTACCTACAACTGGATAGAAAACTTATACGTAATAGGTAGTATTAATAACACATGAAAGAATTTGCGAGTCAACACATAGTTAGAAATTTACTTAGACATGTTTAAGAACATTATTTATTTATAACCAGCGGTGGATACATAATACCTATTTTATTCTTTACTAGCTGTGCCTCGCGGTTTCACCCGCGATAATTTCAGAGTTCCCATGGGAATTCCGGGATAAAAAGTACTTTATGTCTTTTTCTGTACTCCTGACAACGTGCATGCCAAATATCATCCAAATCCGTCCAGCCGTTTTTGCGTGATTGAGTAACAATCATCCAAACATCCAAACATCCACACTTTCACATTTATAATATTAGTAGGATGACCAACATTTTTTTTTAATACTTATCTCAAAATCCAGATGGAATTTCGAAAAAGTCGAAACTTGAGTATCTAAGTTAGACCCTTAGCAATACAACAAAAAAACCGCATTACATTTGGTGCAGCAGTTTTTGCGTAGCACGAATACAAACATACAGACAGACACATAGACAAAAATTCTAAAAACGGTATATTTGGCTTCTATATCACTCATAGAGTCGCCTAAATTTATTTTTTCCTATTTATCTCCCATGTACAGACATCGACCTGTTACAATTTTATTATATGTATAGATTTTCTTGTAGCTAATATATTAGCGATTTTCCCGAACATTCTCCTAAATATGCACATAATAAGTAAGTAAGTAGTAAGGATGTAAGTAGTAAGTCATGTTAGGAATGGCCTGGATAGTTTTTTGAATATTGTATTCTAGAGTTTTGCTTAATTTCCTGGATAGTATGTATATATTATTTATTAATCGATGTAAAACAAGATGGGGGTTCGTCTGTATATGTTTTTATTATTTATGTTTGCATAAGGCGGAATATGGGGTATATTTTTCTATATTTATTTTACAATTAGACGTTTTTTGAAGTTCAATCAATCAAACAAATCAATATCATACTTTCATACAATACAATCATACTTTTTAAATTAAAAAGTATAGTATAGTAGTAGATTAAATACCGATTGATCTAATAGCGGAAGGCAACTAGTTACATTAATTAATAATGTATATCCTATAATTATTATTATTACCTCATCATAGGTTCAGCGAAATAACTTTAACGAATATTACCGGTTTGCAATTTTAGCAGGTACCTACTTAATTACAGATTATTTAAAAATATTGTTTTCGAAAATGAAATGGGTGGCTTGCGGAATATTAAGAAGATTAAGACAAATTATTATTCCACTGTGAAAAGATTATTATCTCACACTACACACAGCTGCTATTAAATATTTAATTTTGACTAAGTAAATTACAGTTACGAATAAGAATTATGTGGGAAAATAGGTATTATTAAATATTAGATATACAAAACTATAAAATAATAATAAAATAATATTATTAAAATATTAATAAAACAATATTAATAAAATATTAATAAAATAATATTAATAAAATATAAATAAAATAATAATAAAATAATATTAATAAGATATTAATAATATATATTAAAATATTAACAAAGGCAATGCGCTAAAAACCGATATCAATATAAGGAGGCAAGTTATTCCATATCATGGTTTCACGGTAAGTAGGTACCTACTAAAAACGCTGAAACAATTTGTAACCTTCATTTTACGTTGAGGGTTAAATTTTGAAAAATCGTTACGTTAAACAAGGTGTCTACCTTGTATAACGTGTGCTAAATTTCAAGTTTCTAATGAATCAATCAGTCAGGATATGTAAATTCTATATTTATAGGTTGATAGTTGATAGTTGATAGTTGATGTATAGTTTTTTTTTTGCTCCTCAGGATATAGGGGGAGAGAATACGAACAAGAGATGGTAACCGAACCTTAAGTATGCTCTAATGCGTTAAAGTTAAAGTTTGTCTGAAGACAGAAAAGACTTTAGATTCTTACCCCCTCTACTCTGTACATAAAGCTTTCAGGGAATAAAGAGTGAAACATTAGTATGGCAAAATATCAATATTTCTAGGCTTCAACTAAGTCGTATATCATGTACGATTTACCTATATAAATTTATCAAAGCATACCTAATATTACTTTCAGCAAAGTGGAAATTTACAGAATATACGAATTAAACGATGCCAGTTAAGTAATATACGTATTTGTATTCAATATGTCTAGTAATTCAGCGAACTGTGATTGTGTGATATGCTTATACAAGCAGCAGTTTTATTTAAAATGTGACTATCACTTTTGAAATGTTCCTAATATAAGCAATCCCAAATTTATATAAGCATTCACAAAAAAAATCAAGACAAAATGACTTGGTTATTGAACCTACAAATAGACACTCAATATTTTTAATTGGGTTCTAATTAAAAAAAAATAATGCTTATTATAATGCAACTACGTAGGTAACGTGTATTGTCCTTAACGATTTTACGATTAAATCGCTGGACCTAATTTAAAGGTTTTATTTTACTTTTTATTAGTTATATTGCGTTCAGTGCAATAAATTCGCCAATATTAAGTTTTAACTTAGATATAAACATATATATTGGGAACTCCAATAAATAAGCTCAACAACAGAACTTAAACAACCTCAAACACGTGGTTCTATCGTCAGAACCGGTTGCTTGCTCGGGGTAAACAAAATGGCGGCAGGCCGGGATCTGCAGTAGCGGGACATGCTCTGCGTCCGGTTATAATTTCCACCCACCAACCTTAAATTATAAGTTTAGAGGATTAAAAAAATGTAACTGGTCAAAGTTATCCATACTATCTTGTATACTAATACATATTATAAAGAGCAAAAGTTGGTGAGTTTGTGAGTTTGTGACGGCGTAGGAGGTAATCTCTGGATCTACTGAACCGATTTTGAAAATTCTTTCACTTTTAGGAAGCTACAGTGGTCTTGAGTGTCAAAGGGTACTTTTAATTCGGAATTCGCTCGGGAACCCCAAATTTCCCGCGGGTAAAACCACGGGGGAATAGCTATCTCTGGATGTAGGTACTGAACCGATTTTGAAAATTCTTTCACTTATAGGAAGCTACAGTGATTCTGAGTGACACAGGGTACTTTTCATCTCGGAATTCCCGCGGGAACTCCGGAGTTTGTGAGTTCGTGTGTTTGTGAGATTGTAGGTGGTAATCTCTAGATCTACTGAACCGATTTTAAAAAAATTTTCACCTATAAAAAGCTACAGTGATTCTGAGTGACATAGGGTTTTTTATACCGGAATTCCCTCGGGAACTCCGGAGCTTATGAGTTTGTGAGGTTGTAGGGGGCAATCTCGGGATTTACTGAACCGATTTTGAAAATTCTTTCACTTATAGGAAGGTAAAGTGATCCTGAGTGACATAGGGTACTATTCCGGAATTCCCGCGGGAACTCCGGAGTTTGTGAGTCCGTGTGTTTGTGAGATTTTAGGAGGTAATCTCTGGATCTACTGAACCGATTTTAAAAATTCTTTCACTTATAAGAAGCTACAGTGATTCTGAGTGACAAAGGGTTTTTCATCCTGGAATTCCCTCGGGAACTCCGGAGCTTATGAGTTTGTGAGGTTGTAGGGGACAATCTCTGGATCTACAGAACCGATTTTAAAAATTATTTCACTTATAGATAGAAAGTTACAGTAATCCTGAGTGACATAGAGTACTTTTTATCCTGGAATTCCTACGGGAACTCCAGAGTTCATGAGTTTGTGTGTTTGTGAGATTATAGAGGGTAATATCTGGATCTACTGAACTGATGTAAAAAATTCTTTCCTTTATAAGAAGCTACAGTGATTCTGAGTGGCGTAAGGTTTTTCATCCCAGAATTCCCACGGGAACTCCGGAGCTTATGAGTTTGTAATGTTGTAGGAGGCAATCTCTGGATCTACTGTACCGATTTTAATCATTATTTCACATATAGAAAACTACAGTGATCCTGAGTGACACAAGATACTTTTTATCCCGGAATTCCCGCGGGAACTCCGGAGATTGTGAGTTTGTGAGATTGTAGGGGGTAATTTCTGGATTAAAAAATTCTTTCACTTATAAGAAGCTACAGTGATCATGAATGACATAGGGTACTTTATATCCCGGAATTCTCGCGGGACCTCCGGAGTGTTTTGAGGTTGTCTATGGATCTACTTATTATAGATAGGAAGCTAAAGCGACCTTGAGTGACATAGGGTACTTTATATCCCGGAATTCTCGCGGGATCCCCGGAGTGTTTTGAGGTTGTCTATGGATCTACTTATTATAGATAGGAAGCTAAAGCGACCTTGAGTGACATAGGGTACTTTATATCCCGGAATTCTCGCGGGCCCCCCGGAGTGTTTTGAGGTTGTCTATGGATCTACTTATTATAGATAGGAAGCTAAAGCGACCTTGAGTGATATAGGGTACTTTTATGCCGGAATTCCTGCGGGAACTCCGAAATTACCGCGGGTGAAACCGTTCGGGTCAGCTAGTCATTATAATTATAATAATAATATCCCAAATTATTCTTTTCAGTGTAAAGGTTTCTAATAAAATTGATTACAGAACCCTAGAATAAAATCACAAAATCTTATTACGTACCTTTGATAAATATTAATAGTTAACGAAGACGTCGAAGAGGAAATTATACTTTCGTGACAAATTTTCTTCGTACATTATCATAAGTTATCTAAAACTCTTTCACTTATAAAATCGTCGTAAGCTTAGCTTTGAATATATATACATACAAAATTATGTTTTTCCTCTTTGTGTCGTATAACTCCATCACGTGTTAGTATCATTTGTAATTAAAATAAGTTCATTTTCCTATTACCTAATCCAGTGTAATATTTGGAAAATAAGAACAAACCAATCGATGAACAAAAACAAAGCCGATTTCTCAATTCTCAGATATAGGCTGACTTGACGTTAAGCTCAAAAAGGAAACAATTTTATACCACATTGTCTATACCAGACAAATGAACTATCTGACTTTTTATTTGTGATTATTTGTGGGTTTTTATTTCACCAATATAATAATTTCCTAAGATTACACCTCATATTGATAAGAACGACAAAATTACGTAAGAGGAATTATTTTTTAAAGCCTCAGAAATCATAAATTAAAAAGATAAGGTAAGCTTTTGGTTTCCGAATTTAAATTTATTTAACATTTGAAATTTTGATTAAAGATTATGTGATTTTCTTTATGGAGAAAAAAATAAAATTATCTCTGCTTTTACCACAGATCGTTTGTTTCTTATGAACAGTGATTTACAAAAATTCTTAATCTATTTTATTACAAAGGCATGATGTACCATATACCTACGTAATAGGGATGTGGACTACTTTTGAAAATCAAAATTCTAATTAGTCCGTCAGTTAGAAAATAAAAAAACAATAGATACGTATTTTTTGCTTTTTTAAATAAATTAAAATATACAGAGATAAAGCGCATTAAAGTTTAGGATGAGGGGGTCGTGACGTCACTAACCGCTAAAACCGCCATACAAACTGTCAGAATAGTGACGTCACGCGAAATTTCAACTCTATCGCTGTTATTTTTGATTACGTAAAAAAGAAAAAAATACGAACTAAAATATTAGTCCACATGCCCATTACGTGAAAATGGATATTTTATACATAGTTCTATGAGAGGCAGTGGTCGTGAAGATCCATTGTCGAACAATGGACATCTACCTATAATTATATGATGAATGTTTGTATGTCTGTCCTCTATGCATTTCAAAATCATTGGTCCGATTGTAATAAAACTTTGGCGGGTTGTTCTGCCTGCGTCCGCAAAGGTTCCTGATCTCAAAACTCACGCGGGTGAAACCGCGAGGCACAGCTAGTAATAAATAAATTTTTGTATTTGTATTATAGTATTTGGACATGGGGAAAATAATGGTGTAAGTAAAAGATTCGTAAGTAAATTATGCGACCCGGTTTCGACCTAAATACAATTTATATCGAGACCGGACGTGTTGACGGTCAATTCTGTATAACATATATATTTTTTTCAACTATCAATATTTCATATAACATATCTTTTTTTCAACTTTCTTATAATGACACAATAAATATTTTGGTTGGGGGTTTTCTGACGGGAAGATCAGTATTTCTTTTTATTATGTTTCTTAGAGTCTTCTGCTGAGCCGAGTTCTCGTCGACGATATTTTATTTTCAGAACATTAAAAAAAACGCTGCTATCTCTGGTTTATTAAGGAATATGATAATCCAGATGTGACGTTTATCGTTTGACTATAATATGCTCTTCCTTCATTCCTCTACTCTAGCACGTCCTCAATCTTAAACCGGAGTAAGAAACACTTAACGCTTATTTTATACGTAGGTATTTGTCGAAACGGTATAATCGCATTGAGAACCAGAAGAGACCTCCTGGAGCCTTGAACAAGTAAAGTGCATTTATGCAAATATTGCTCTAAGCAACTTCCAAAACAAACAAAAATGTTTCTATTTTCCCTAGTATATACGTATCTTAATGTTAGCGAATTTTTCAGAAACAGTACCTACTACCACTTTCTAGGATTCTGTAACATAAAGTATACTGAGTGTACCTAAGGTTGAACGAGGGACTTATTCATATGTTCGGTGACAGCGCAACCATCGAGTTGATCTGACGATGAAGTCAGGATGTAGGGATTAAAACTTCCTGATGGGAAAACGGTAGGACAGTCAAAGGCTTTGTTCGTTTTGTTAGCATGTGTACTTACTTTCAATGATACATGACTTTTAACACTTGTATTTTTTATTAATTACTATAAAATTTACGTTGAGAGCAAATAGATATGAGAAAAAACAATAGTAAAAGACAATTCTACTAATAAAACGTAGTGATTATCTTCTCTCTGGTTACCAATATCGAATTTTGATACAAATATAACCTAATTTCAGAAAAAAAAATAGTTTTGTAGCCTTTTTTATCATTCTTAGAAGTTGAAGTGGTATATTCAAAGGCAGCTTAAGTCACCAAATCGTCACGTAGACCTATTTAAATCCTGCTATGCACCAAAATTTCCCAGTACCAGTCCCAGTTTACACTCACTCACATAAAATCATTTCGCGAGCTCTTCAAGAATACTTGAACATCATATTAAGTTTTTTTCACATGGCTCGTTTAAAAGAAGATTCTAAAACAAACTACAGAAAGACTCAAATTGGAAAACAGAATTAAGTTATTGCTGATTCCTAATTAAAAGTAAAGTCGTAGACTACAGAAGTAAGCTATATAAAAATAGGTTTTAAACGCAGAGTATTATGGTTTTGTTTTTGTTGTATTCGACTAGTGATAATATTGTTTGGTTTGGAGCGTCCGAGTATTGCGCGTAGAATATTGCGCAGAGGCCGATGAGGGTCGATGGCTTCTCGTACCAAGCTAGACACGTGAGCGGACCGTTAGGCCGCACACAGCCCGCCAATAAATGGAAAGAAAAATCCGTAAAATGGTAAAGTCAGTAGAATAGAACGATAACGATGGCACGATGGATGGAATGATTTCTTATAATCTATGGAACTTACTGACACACAATAACGATGGCAGGTATAAAATCTATTATATAATCGAAATTTGTTCTAAATCTTAAATGATTTAGTTTAATATTATATCTACGTAGATTATATTAGTTTATTATTATTTGTAAAAAATATTATACCGACTATTTTTTTTGTTAGTTGATGGTATATTGTTTTATTGCTGACCTTACTGTGATGGGCAAGTAAGACTGAATTTCATTACAACCAAAAACTGTCCATTAGCTACGGTTGCGCAACTTGTTCCCAGTTGTCATTAGTTTTGGTCTGAATGTTATTATTCTAACAAAACAGTTGTTTTAAAAGATTTTAGAAACCAACCACATTATAACCAACTCTAAGTCGCCAGTATGTCGCACCTACACCGTATTAAATGCTCTCCTGAGAGTCCGCCATAAATGTGATTTGTTTACTGATGCGTGGACGAAACTTTTATCTGTGTATCTGAAGATTTATGAGGTGTTGTGTGACTTGTATGTAAATAAATTACTACGGTTAACTAAAGTACGCTAGTATCTGTTAATCATAGTAGGTAATTGGTTAATACTATATGTGTTAGCATTAATACTACGGATAGACACGTTACTAGACTCAGATTTATATACGTATGGATTAAGAATGTTTGTTTACGTACTCATACTCTCCCTGTAAAGGATACTTCCTTCAGTAACAGATTTGTATTATGTGTTGTAAATTTTGTTTAAGATTCTGGGAGGATTGAATATCAAATATATTATATCAAACCAGTTCTGAATTTGAATTGAAACCCAATTCTCGTTGTTGTTGTTGCATGTTGCACACGTCACCTCTACTTTTGCTGCTAAGCTCATAAAGTTCGAGGATGATATAACTGAAATAGTACCTATTTATATTACTTTCACCAATTATATTAGTTATTTATAAAATTGATATATATAAATAGGTATTTGATACGTTATTGATATTTTCTTTAGACAAAACAAAAAGTTACTCGATTTGAAACCAAACATAGGTAACTTCTTTTAATAAAGAGGTATGTTATGTTTCTTGTTACTTTTTTTTTGTTTAGAATTAGAGTTCGGAAACATACACTATACTCATATATCTTACTTTTGTCGCCTTTAAGGGTATCTAAGTAAATTTACCGGCCTTACGCTCTCCCTACAACCTATAATACATACAAACGATATTAAATTAGTCTTAAGAAATATTTAACTTGTAAATCACAAAATCCAAAAATTATTGTAGATATATTAGGAGCAGTAACCTTGGAATCAACATAGGCGATTTATAACCAATTTATAGCAAGTTCCTGTGGGAAATTCTTATATCAAGCCACGAGGACGGCAAACAATTTTTTTTTTTTTTTATAATTATCTTCCGTTCCCGCTCATCTCGTTGATGTCTTTTATTTGATCCAAAAATTAGCTGTTGGTAGAATATCTATTTTTTCTTCTCCTAATGATCGGTGTAAGAAAAATATGTCTTGTTAAGTGATTTGTAGAGATATAAGCGCCTAGTGACAAAATTTCGCTGAAATTGCGTTTCCGTTATACTTTTTTTTCAGACAGGTAAATCGATCATTTATTAAAGAAAGAAAAAAGAAGGAATAATCAAAAATAAAAACTTAAAGGCAGATATACATTAAGGGAAGATGGTTAATTTTTTTGGGAATTCTAGAATCTCTGTATTTTTTATTACTGTCATAAACAAAAAGAAAATAAATTAACGTATCACTTATTGTTTTTCTCATGCTGATTCATTATAACAAAAAATAAGCGAGGCTGTCTCTGCGTCCTCATTTTTTGCCACAAACAACTTTAGAGGGCATTCACCTTTGTCTCACAAATCGAAAACAATTTTGACTTTGAAACAGATTGCGAATCTATGATCAGTGAAGTTAAAAAAAAAAGAATACACTTGTGAAAGAAGTACTATCCTACAAATATAGCCTACGGTATGAGGCGTAAATGAATAAGTTTTTAATTTTCAAATACTTTTGTGCTTTAGTTCGGATACCTATATGAGAACTAAATATAGGTCGCATAAAATATTTTACTGGTTCTTTTAAAACTTTGTGTATTATATTCATTACTAGCTGTGCCCCGCGTGAGTTTCGGAATTCCCGCAGGAACCCAAAGTAGTCTAAATGTAACATCAGCTAATTAGCAATGAAAGTCCCGTCCAAATTGGTCCAAGCATTTCGGAGATACACCCGTGTGAGTTTCGAAATTCCCGCAGGATCTCTTTATATCGGGATTAGGAACCTTAACGGATGCAGGCAGAATAATACGCCAAAGTTTTATTATAATCGGACCAATGGCTTAGAAACGCATAGAGGACAAACATACAAACATTTTTATTTATTAAGATAATAGTTCAAAGTTTTTGGAAACATTATTATGAGTCAAGTAATTTGCTTAAGCTATTATTTTACGCAACAAAAATAAAACAAAACCGTGTCGAATTCGCCCACAGTAACATACGAATGAGCGCGGAGTGCCATTTTGCTTCGCCTCAGAGAACCTTACCCTAGACATTGGCTCACCGCAGTAAGGTTGTCGCCGGTCATCGGCCGCCCCCTCCCGCACCACCGCGACCTCTTTTTGCTAAAACCCAACCGGTGTAAGGCGTCTCCTATCACCAATTACGCCTTAGCTAACTTAATACCATTTTCAACTGGCAAGCTTATAATTCTAATGGCGAGAGAATGTATACGTATTCACGTTCGAGTTCTATTCCGATCCCAAATCAGACTCGACTCTAGGTTGGATTGGGCCTCTCAGTAAATGGGCACATTGTCTTTGGAATTTATATCCAAAAAAGTTTACAGGTCACGATATTATGGACGTTTCTGATGCGAACATAATAAAAAAGCATGTGAATGATTTCGTGACTCTATCGATTTTGAACTGTAATATTGCACAATAGTTATAGTTCTAATTGCTTGTCGACAATTATTGCATTCGCCCGGTTCGCTCCAGTGGTTACCGATTAAAAGTTTTTACAATCTTCTTCGGGCTAAGTCAAGTTTACAGTTACATTTTTCAATCGCTGTTATGTTAATTAGAGGAAATCTTAATTATTAATAACACATCTAACGCCAAGACATGACGTTCTCAGAAAATTTCATTTAGGTTTATTTCTAATATTTTGAGGAGGAGGAGGAAGTGTGTATTTCCAAACTAGAAATATATGTATCTGCAGTCAAAGATATCTTAGATCAAATTAAGAGTCGGTAGAACAGGCATTTGATTTTGTAATGCTCTGCACGTACAATTTAGTTCTAGTTAATGTAATAGGTTTGTATTTTTCTCCAATAGTATCTGCATATATTTATGGATCACTTCCGTCGAGCACTGAGGGCGCCCGCATTGATAGCAAATGTTTTCACTAAACATTGATGTGCTGAATAAAAATATCGATTTCTTGTCAGTAAAAAAGTTATATTCTTGACAAAATAAACTGGAACATTATCACTCTGGGTCCTAAAAAAGTGTGTGGGAGATTTATTGTAGACTAGCTGTCCCCGAACTATTTGCTGTACAAAAATAAAAAGTATCTTAAATTTTAAGTCAGGATATATTAAACGTAAAATTCAGTAAAGTCACAGCCTATCCTACTATCCTACTAATATTATAAATGTGAAAGTGTGTATGTTTGGATGTTTGTTACTCAATCACGCAAAAATGGCTGCACTGATTTAGATGAAATTTGGCATGCACGTAGTCAGGAGTACAGAGAAGGACATAGGGTACTTTTTAACCCGAAATTCTTGCGGGAACTCCGAAATTACCGCGGGTGAAACCGCGGGGCGCAGCTAGTTCTACTACAAGATCATAATAGACTATTTCTTGTGAGGAACAATCTGTTCCTCTTACCTCTGAGTCTATACAGAAAAAAGTAGGTGCATGTATGTAATTATGTATACGTAAGTTGGTATATCAGCTGTCTGGTATAGAACAAGGGCTCTTATTTACTATGACCATAACACGACGCATTAGGATAACGTGCTACAAAAATTGTCTTTCCCCGTAATCAAAGAAGTTTCACTCCAAGAAAATACATTCACAGCACTTCTTATAGCATGTAGTTAGTTTCTAATAAATTGGCACCCGGGGCGTTTTGGATTATGTTTTTGGGAAGCGCGTTGTGAGCAAGGAATATTGTTGGTCATAGTGAATAAGGGCCAAGGTCTGATAAGTTTGTATTGCTGTGTTTAAGCATTAATTTACATAATATACGCTAATAAATACAGCGAAGGATCTTTACACTTCTCTTTGTGAATACTGTTTGCAAAATTTATCCTCATATGACGATCATTTTTGTAACTGTTGTTAATTAAGAAGAAAAATCGCGAATAATAGGTAATATCTGATTACGTGTGTGTGTGTGTGCGCGAGCGCAGGCGGAGGCGCACAGGTGGCACCGGACACCGGCGCTGACGTCGCTTCCGTTCACCATTGTTTTGTGGACGTGAACTGCTTCTGTCAACTACCGGTGTTACTCCACACTTCCACTGATTTAATTCAAAGGTAACAATTTTTTAATTCCACTTCGTAGTCGGTAAAGAAAAAGATGAATTTAAAAACAAAATGGCTTATCCAGGAATAAGTGAACTGAAACCTCCGTATGGAGGAGAAAGATTGATAAGCATATGTCCATATCTTATCAATAAAGAAAAGAGAGGAATTCCAAAACCATATTTTTATAAATTCATCTTTACGGAATTAAAAATTTATTACCACCGAATTAAGTTATATTCAGTGGAACTTTAAAGTCAGTATTTGAATAAGCAATGTTTCGAGCAGTTTTTTACCAGGCTTCTTTACCTAAAGTACTGTTTTTATACATCTAGAATACATACACTTACTGTACAGAGTTCAAGTAGCAATTCGTTATTCAATGCAAATAAGTTAATTTTGGTAGGAATTTGTATACCAATTACGCATATATTTTCGTATTGGAAATAAGCATTTACTCGTGCCAACAGGAATAAATTATTTTAGAAAAAATTCTGATAATACCTACTCCAGAGAACTTTAGTTATAGGTCATAGACAAGACCGATAGTCTTCGGGCGGTGTTTCGTGTGCGCAAGTAACTACGTAACGATTTCATGACCCCATCTTGTTCTTCTAACAGCTAACTGAACTCTTTCAGCTGATCTGTCTGATCTTATGATTAAGATAAGGACTACCATCATGTCAGGGCTAGTGCCCCAAATTCTTTTCATTCATCCATTATTTGCTAGTGATAATTTACGCTAAAGACCAATAAATCATAAAAAGACAGTTCAAGACTGTACAAACGATATAACAATACGTACATACATACACATATGTACGTACTTTTGAATTTTTTTCTGCTTCGACCATCATCATATTCTTGTAAGAAACAAAATTACACAAAAAACTCGTACGTATAACTTAGTCAAAAGAAAAATTTACATCGTCATTGAATTAAATTGTAGAAGCACTGACTGAGTCGTTTAGTTGATTCTCATCATTGGTAAATATCCCTCAAAGGTCATTAGTCCAGCTTTTGAATGGTATGTGTGCTATAAATTTTTGAATCGACTTACGAATATCATTTTTACTACAATTATGGCACTTAAACTGCGATTTTGTATCAACAGAAGTTACTCATTTCTCGGCTCTACACTCGCTCTACAAGCTCTATTATCTTAATATTTAGTTGACTTTTAAACATATCAACTTACATGATGGACTTTTTCGAATTATTACGAAATTAAACACGTCTGAAAGTAAAAGCAGATTTATGACTTCTTTTTTCAAATTTTTATGAGTCTACACTAAAATGTGCTTTAAATTTAAATCACACTAATATTTTGTAACGAGGCGGCTATATGCGTCGTTATGATATCCCGCCTCATTTCTAATACTTTTTATTATTAAAATCTGTACTTTTGTATTTAAAAATTGATGTATTTTATGATGAAATTGAAAACGGATGGAACCGTGGGGCACAGCTAGTCTATCTATCTATACTTATAATAAAACTGTAGAGAGGTCAATTCTGTACATTGAATATATATTCAAAATTAATATTAAATGATGAATGGTCATCGATACTCAGCTGTCTTTCGGTTTGTCTGTCTGTCTGTCTGTCTGTATGTGCACGCATGGGTCAAAAACTACTGAAGGGATTTTAACCAAACTTGGTACGATTGTAGTCCATACTCCTGGGCAGATTATAGGCTATAAATAACATAACGCTCAGACACATAGGAGCTGAGCAGTGACGATAAATTTGAAGCAAGTTGGATGAAAAGGCGCTTTCGAGCTCTTATCCTAGCGTATGTTTACACAATCACGAAAAAACGGCTGAATGGATTTAAATGAAAATTGGCATGCACGTTTTCAGAGGTACAGAGAAGGACATAGGGTACTTTTTATCCTGGAATTCCCGCGGGAACTCCGAAATTACCGCGGGTAAAACCGCGGGGCACAGCTAGTTATAAATAAATTTACTATTTAAAGAATCTCGTACATACGATTGAGCTAGCCGGAGGTTAACTACCCAACGTACGAACCCCACAATTTTCAATGTCAAAGTATGTGAGCGTGAATTAGTAATTACTAATTAATTATTATTAGTAATTACTTTAATTATTATTTACTATACTTTACGCTGAAACGGCTGAACGGATTTAGATGAAATGTTGGAATGGAGATGGACATGGGGTAGCCTATGTGTGTTACCTAGGAATTTCCGAAAACGAGGGCAAATCAGCGTAGGACAGCTAGCATTAGACAAAGGGCAATCTGTTAAATGTCAAATTAAAAATCAAAAAGTTTCAAAATATTCAATTGTAATTCGATTTCTATTGTTGACGAACTAATTTAAAAAGTTGCACAACTTTATGTTCTTCATTGTTTACATAGGATAATTAAATTCATCATTGTCAAAGCACTGTTCCCTTACAGATTTTTTTGAAATCTGTTTGTAATAGCCATACGAATAATAATCCTACTAATATTAAAATAGCGAAAGTTTGTAAGAATGTATGGATGAATGGATGGATGATTGTTACTCTTTCACGCAAAAACTACTGAATGGATTTAAATGAAACTTTACAATAATATAGCTTATACATCAGATTAACACATAGGGTACTTTTTATCCCGGAAATCCCGCGGGAGCTCCGAAATTAACGCAGGTGAAACCGCGGGGCACAACTAGTAATATCATAAAATAGTAACGAAGTTAAATCAGGGATAGTAAAATCACTTTGAAACAAAAAAGGGTTGTTTCTATCAAAACTGTACTTCCAAAATTATAGACTACTCGTTATTCAAATTAAATTCCAGAAACTTTAAATTAGCAAGTAATTATTCGCATTTGATTTCAGTCAAAACATATTGACTATAAAAACATTTTATACAGTGTTAAAATTTGTCTGTTTGTTTGTATGTGAACAAATTACAAATTACAATGAAATTACAAAACCGATTCTACTTTTTAAATATTTTTCACTGGTAATAAGATTTTTTTTAAATTTACAGGAAAAAGCTTTGCCTATGATTTATGGACTTATGCCCAAATTGTAACCAATTTAACACATCTGATATAATTATCATCGATACATTTACTACAGCTCTCTAGAACTAACTGACTGAATTGTAAACACAGCACATTTGCTAGTAAAACGGTAGAACTGGGTATTTATTGGTTACGAGTATGTACCTGTACCTACCTAAACTCAGATACATAGTTAATATGTAGGTACAACAAAAAATAGGCAACTCTTAATGAGCAAGTCAAAATATTGCCACTAGTAAGTAAAATGAAAATGTATTTTCGTTATTCTTATGTAGATTTCGTGTCTAAAAATTAGCGTCTAAAATCCGACTGGAACCGTGTCACCGAGACTGCGTCGAAGCTACAAGTTAAGAGGTCGCGGCACGCATGAATATTCATGGCCCGCTTTGTCATCCATTTACTGACTTCAAACTTCGTTGCAGTGCATTCAGTACACTGGGCGAGTTCACTTGGAATATCTATTTATAGCCACAGCTAGAATGTAACCAGATACCATCACAGAAACAGGTGGCAAAATACTAATATAACCGTTACTTACCTACGTATATTTTATTTTATGAGTAGTTTTAATATTGGTGATAAACTTTTTGAAATTTCGTAATAACGCAATGGAACATGTATAATTTTGTTAATCCATCTATCCCTAGGTCACAACCATTTTATTTGGAGACTATTAAAACTATATAGATAAAATTTAGAAGGAAGATGTATTCTATGATCTCTTCACAATGGTATAGTTAAATTACAAAACCAAAATGAAACTAGTGGTCGTATGTGATTTGATTTCATTTGATTCCCAAAGAGGTATTAAAATTAAAATATTTATAATTAACAATTGATATAATTTTTCCCGAAAACTATGATTTTTATTTTATTGGAAAATTTGTTTTTTGGAAGTAATAAGTCAGTCGAACTTTCTTTCCATTGTGTAAGAGATGCTGCTGCCTATAATTGGGCAATTGATTTTGTTGTAACTGTGAAAATTAAATAAAATTAAAAGTTGTTTCCAGATGTTATTTGACACATTCCTGCAAAACGAATCTTTGCTTCTTTAGTAAAAGCAGACTCACAATACATCCATTGTACCTTTCTGTGAGAGAAGAAACTACACTCATAATTTGCCATTTTCATCTGACACCAAGTTGACTTCTATGGCGACGGTTTACTTAACAGCAAGGTTATGACGTTTCTAATACACTAGTAAGGTGTTCAACATGTTAAGTCAGTTTAAGTGTAAGCATTATAAAATAAACTGACTTACATTAGAGCCATAGTGGTAGGCTGATCCCTTGCCAATTACAATGAAAACTTATTGAAAACATAAATAAGTGAAACTATAACTACGGGTGTACGGACGACCTTTCGTAAAAGAAGGATAGTATATCATAAAATATTATTATCTACTATACCTACTTAAGAGGGTTATTAAGACTCTAATGTATAGTTAACATCCGAGTACCTTACAATGTTACTTGCATCTTGGAAATTTGCAGTTGTTAGGTTGGAATTATTTAATGATGGCCTGTAAAATGGTTATTACTGCGTGCAATAATATACGCTGTCAGATAGATTGCTTGAAATAATACCATTTACGATTATTAATGGAATCGGTATTGTTTTTATTTACACCATCCTGTCGTATATGTATTTATTTATTATTATTTAGTATATATGCTATGGTATTTTTAGATTATTTGTATTTTATATACATTCATACATATAGAGTATACATCGTGTTAATGAATTAACTGAAAACTAGAGAGTAGTTTGCTCAGAATCAACTAGCAAATCGATCGCACTATGTTTTAATATAGGTTATTTTTTTTCACTCTTATGTGCTCATGCCTAAATTATCTATAATACAATATTTGGCACGTACGCCGCCCTCAGAAAAAAAAATCGAACCGGTAGGTGCGGGCGTGGAATTTCGTAGATAGGTCACCTCCAAGCTAATGTTGAATAACTTTTAAAGTATTAACTTTTTTACATAAAATATATTTTAATCATATGTTTACTTTTTAAATGGGATGTATCAGGTTTTCAGTTAATTACTTACCACGTTGTATAAGAAGCTTCACCACTATTAAACTACTGAAGAACTACTTACATGAAATTTAGACCGTAGTTTCCAACGTACAGACTCATTGAGATAGAATATTCAGAAATTCAACCCCTATAGAAGGGTTAAAATGGTATGAAATGGTATGAAAGTACCTGTGACGTTAGCTTAAGTTATAAATAAATAATACATATTTGGACACTGCCTTTCAAAGATATTTCAGGAATTTTGGGCAAAGTACCTGGTAACGGCCACCATCCTAACTATTATGATATTTTATTTATGTAATCTATACTAATATTATAAAGATTCCTCTTGATATCTGATTTTTTGTTTGTTTGTTACAATTTAACTCTTAAACTACTGGACTGATTTCAAAATCTCTTTCCCCATTAGAAAGCTACATTATCCCTGAGTAACATAGTAACATATATTGTAGCCTAGAATTACCGCAGGAACTCCGAAATTTCCACGGGTTAAACCGCAGGGAACAGCTAGTATGTTATAAATATGTAGGTACCTATGTGTTTTGTTTCTTTACTTGTTATGCTTTCAACCCTAATTACTCAACCGATTATCACGAATAAGTCGACAATGTGTTTTGCATACACAATGTCAGGGGTACAGTAAAGGATAGAATAATAATAATTATGATACTTTCTAACCCGGAGTTCCCGCAAACTTCTAAATTAATGCGGGTGAAATCGCGGGGAACAGATAGTAATGTAATAAAATATTATTGCATTTCTGTAAATAAAAATATGGCAACCTAAGAAGGTTTACTCACGGGACTTCTGTTCGTAATTACTAATCGCTTGAGACTGAAAGTACAACAACAAAAATAAAAATATTTGGCAGGTGGTAACATTAAAACTAACTACCAAAAAAGAGGTTTCTTAATTTCCAAGTTCTCGAGTCATTAGGACGGCAATCTGCTGAAATGTACGCACGTGTCAAAAATTGCAGATTAAGTTTTTATAACAATAAATATAACAAATTGCACCTGCAGCGGCAATGTGTTATAAAATTAACTGAACTTAAATAATAATCTCACTTTGCTCGATGCGTGCGTAAAAAATCCACACAGAGATAATAATTAGTCGGATACAAATTTTATTTTCTTAATAATTATATATAGGTTTAATTTTACTTTTGCAGAAATTAGATTCTCGAGGCTTAACGACCCAATTTGTCGAACATCGCAAACCTCGTTCTTCGCATGCCAAAAAAGAACTCGATTATTTTTAGATACAACTCATGATATGTGTGTACAATTAAATTGCATTTCTGATTGAATTGCGGACTTCGATGAGTCAATTACAAGATTTTTTTTCGTAATATAAACAGCGACGAGGAGTGTTTGAAAATCAATATTTGTTTTTTTTATTCAACTTGCAAATTGCGTTTTATTTCAAATATATATTATATACATAAGCATACATTTCCCACTGGCCTACGTAATATTTATGTGAAGTATGTAGGTATAGATGCGGACATTGAATACTTCACTGCAACGTTGACGTTGCATCTAGTGGATATATAAACGAGTTTCTCAGCGATAAGTATTTCGAAATTTCGTAATATTTTATGTATTACCAGTCGCGTTTGCGTCTCGGTCAGGGACAGCAAGGCCTCGGCGGTCGGAGAGAGGGGCGGGTGAAGTTCAGGGATCGCGAGGAGAGGGGGAGGGACCTACGCCGGCGCAAAGCGGAACGCTAGATCGTGCTGCACCGCCGAGCGCGACCGCCACAGCTAACACGGCTCTTGTATTGCAACACAACTAACTTTAATTGTTATTTCTGCACATCACAGTATGTTAGACAGCATTTCTTTGGTGGAAACTAGTTATATGATTTCTGTTAATTCTTGCAAAGACCTTAGGTATGCAAATACAGAATACATAGCTAGCATATAAAAACTTCTTTATACATAAAAACGAATGTCTAATGTTTGCATGTCTGTCCTCTATCTTATACGTATATCTATATTGACCGTCTACTTACGATGAAACTTTTGTTTGTTGTTGTGTGCTAAATCCTTACTAATATTATAAATGCAAAGGTGAGTTTGTTTGTTTGTTTATTTGTTACGCTTTTACGTCTTAGTGGCTTAACCGATCATCAGGAAATTTTGTATACACGTTGTAAGGGATACAGAGATGGACATAGGGTATTTTTATCCTGGAATTCCCCACTTGGGTTTCACCACGTTCGAACCACGGGGACAGTTACTTACTGTAGATCACCTGAAGGTTGGTTTGAAAATAAAGGATTGGAGAAAGGGCATGAAAAATTTAAGTTCAAAATTAATCCTTTTGAAAAAAACTATACCTACTTTATGCATGCTGTATTTACCTGTAAGAGATTGTACAGTCAGCTTTAAGTTATTGTTTTAAAGTTAATTTTTTTTTTGTATTGTATGATCATAGGTAATCCAAACAAAGAAAATAAAATAAAACCATTTTTTTTTGTTTTCGTGTTATTTTATACTGTTAGATTCTAATTATATACTACCCGATTTATGGTATCTAACATCCAAATTAAAACATTAAAACAAAGTCGCAGCAAAGTTAGTGGTTGATTGTTGCACGCCGCCGGCGCAGGCTGTACCGCATCGGCTCCACTCAGAACGTAACCGGTCGCGTAAGCAGCCGTAACGTTACCTTCACTGATGTAAGCGCAAACAACTTGCGCTCGCGCATCGCGGCTCTACGGTGTCGACTATCGGCAAGACGCAGCGTATAGTGCTACGCAGCTAAGAGTCATCCCCTGCTTGACTCTGTTCAATTTTATTTTAGTCTATACTTAGCTATGCTTAAAAAATGCGGTTTACTCTTGATGCAATCGAGTAAGGGTATACACTTGACGTAATCGTATTCGAATCGAAATGATCAAATCGAATTCGAATCGAAATGAGATCAAAACGGAATCAAATTTTGCTACTTTTGAAGCTTCGGGATCATGTCTCTATCCAATTTATCTGTCAAATTTCTCTATTTCATGTAGAAGTCGTATTAATGACATGTCGGACGTCATCTTTAGCATTAACACAATTCCTAATACGATTTGATTTTGATCTCAAAGGTATGTAGATACTTACTAAAATGACATCGAGGTGAAATCAAATCAATTCAAATCAAATTCGAAATCAGCTTCAAATCATTTTCAAGGCCATCATTTTCAAAGTAAGGCCCTAGATCTTAACCGAACAGAACATAAACATTTTATATGCTCTTCTTGAAAGTACAATATATATGTACAGATTATCCCAGTAAAAGAATATTCACCACCGCTCGTGTGTGTACTTATAAAAAAGCGCATCTTTACAGGCAAACATATACTGGGAAAACAGAGAGTTTCCTCTTTTAAAGGAATAAATGCAGGTTACCAACAAGTGTTTTATACAAAAAACTACAAAATAAAGATACATAGGTATAAGAATTGTTACAATATATTTCTTTCTACTTCTCAGCTAGTTTTATTTTACATTCTTTTTTGCTATAGCTAAGATGAAAGATAGGCTGAGCGTCGTGCTGCTTGAGATAAACTTACATTGCACTCGTTTTCAGCGAATACTATTGCTCGAGCTCAATTCTCAATCGGCTATATTCTAGAACGACGTTTTAGAACATGCAAAAGAATTGGGTTGTTTGCATTAATCAATCGGGTGCCCCAAACGTCCCGATCTAATGTCAGGTTGGGTAAGAAAATAATTTCCATAAATCAACTGGCACACGGAGGTCGTCGATCCTGCGTCGCGGACCAGCGGGACCGGATCTCGATGGCGATGGAGTCTTCGTGTGGCTGGTGTCCGCACGATTTCATGTTTTCCCAACAAACAAGACTGGTATTATTTTTAGTGGTACCACTTCTCTTCTCCATACCGCCCTATCACACACACTTACACTATCACTCTCACAAATTCACCCATGCACACGCTCATACTTAGAACTGTAAGTCTCTATCCCGGTTTATTTTTATTTATATTTTGTACCTACTAATAATAGTTTTTAAGTTCGGGTCCTGGAGACCTATAATACAGGTTATCCTAGATTAGGCTCCAGATCTCCTACTTTTCTTTATTAAAACACTCTTCATGTACTTAATTTGTGGAGATGAATAAATGATATTATTATTATTATTATACATAAAACAGTAAAATTAGTGTTCCTTATGACGCAAAATCATGCGGTTTCCACACATATTAAAACTGATCTTCGACATAAACATATTATTATAAAAATTATACATATTATACAGATTGAATTTTTCATAATGGTTATAAAAAAATACTCAAACATGTCATTGAGAAGTTTCATAGTAGTGATTTGCCATTTCTCATGTGAAGAGAGGCTATGACTGTAAGGAAACAGCCCTTAGTTTAAAAAAAATCTTTACGAAATCCCTCGAATTGCATGACCATGCCACTACTACTTAGTTGTGCCATAAAAACTCTTGGCACAAGAGCTACCAAACTTAGACAATAACAAAATAAGTAAATGAATTTGCCAATAGCAGCTAGTTTCAGTATTTATATCTATAAAAACTTATTTTAATACATTTAAAAAATGACATCGATATGCACTTGGCTCTATGACTATGTCAAGATCACTTAGAAGTCATTTTTTTACTACAAAAAGAATATTATCCAATAATATCATAATTATATACGTATATGTTATATTTAAATATAGCATAGCATTCGTATCTACAACATGGTGTAGCCACTCAAAACAATTCGAACAAATTCTGTGATTTCATATTTTTCGGGATTACCATACATCTATTCTATTCCAATTGTACCCTCCCTATATTCTATTGTAAAAACTAAATTACTTGTGATTACTACATATTATAAAACAGTCCTCGGGTGCGTCTATCTGTCTGTTTGCGATAAACTCTAAAACAACTGAACGGATTTTCATGCGGTTTTCACCAATAGATATAGTGATTCAAGAGGTGGGTTTGTTCGTATAGTTTATCCGAACTCCGAAATTACCGCGGGTGAAACTGCGGACCAGAGCAAGTTATGCACAAAAATAGATATTGAACGCTGTTCTGTTTTGTAAAATTTCGGGATTCTCCATTGGATTTTTAAAATCTTTCACCATTAGAATGCTACATTATCTCTAAGTGACATAGGCTATATTGTAAGCCCGAATTGCTACGGGAACTCCGAAATTACCGCGGGTGAAACTGCGGGGAACAGCTAGTAGTATAATAATTATGTTAAATATATTACTATATATATTCTGTTGATGTAATTTTTATAGATTTGGTAGGTCTGACGACTGAGAATAAGTCATAGGCTATTAATTTTGTTTTCCCCTAGTAGGTGATAAGGGTGGCCCTCACCTGAATTTTTTGTTTTTTTTTTGTACAAAACTTTACATTAGAGTTCCTGCGAGAATTCCGAATCTTACTTGGGCACCGCAAGGCATAGCTAGTAATGTAAAAAAAAGTAAAAAAATAATCCTAAATAAGGTTTGTACCTACATTATGTCAAACCAATTTTGAAATGACCGAAAATCATCAGACTCCCTTTCGATGTGATTTCACTCGCTAAACTCCGTAAATCCCGCTACATGACCCGTACACATTAGGGCAGTGTGTGTTGGTTATAGCACACTATATAGACACATATACATACATCTATAGATGTACTAAACAGTCTGCTGTATGCGCAACACAAAACGTACGGCATTCCTGAGACGGCGCACCGAGCGAGACGACCGGTCGTGATGACATCGTTCGCACTCGCTCATCCCGCTCGCAATCCTTTCCATTCTACCTGTTGTGTTGTTACAAAAACCCGTCCATAGGGCCGCTACCTTACGTGAATTGAATAGGGATTGCAGGAGGGTACGGTTCGGCCCATATAAAGATAGGGCAAGCGCTATTATGATCTCGATGCGAACGAAAACTCTTGGAAAGCTCGCTCGACCATTTAACGAGGGGGTTAGTAGGTATGTATGTATCAGGATAAAAACTTCAGTAAGTTTTATTATTTACGAATCGGTTGCATAAGAGATTTTATATACAATATTTATGCTTTTCAGAAACGGTAAATACATACTACAGAAGCATTTATAATACCATATGGGTATACGTAGGTATTGTAATCATATATCATAATAATACTTACAATACACGATTTTAATGTCAATCTAGAATTATCCTGGTGGAAATTCCGATAGAACCTGTAAAATGTTAACGTGCATGAATACAATATTTTAGTTGACTGACTGGAAATTTCATCGTTGCGTCATTAATTCAAAAGTATAATACAAGTGTTTTGCTGAATTCTAATTTTGAAGAATTGAATTTTTCAAATACAAAAGTATGCAACAATACGACGATACTGGCATTTGGTAGATTAACGCGATTACTATAAGAACGATCCAATCGCGATGCCACAAAGCTCCGTCGTGACGTGGCTGACATTCGCCGCGCTCGCGCAGGCCGTGATCTTGGCAATGATGGCTGCGCCCGCGCCGCACGCCCCGATGTGGCAACGCTATTGCGGTCGCTGTACCCAGCCCTCGCCCCGCGGCGCCGCGCCTCGCACCCGCCATTCGCGACCAACACACCAACACAGCCTTTTGATAACCAGTCTAATGGCATCGAAGCTTAAAAATTCACGAACCTCTGCCAAAAATAAACTAAAGCATTAATTACCATAAATAGCAGTTTTATTATTTTATTTATTGGTAAAAGCATTA
Organism: Zygaena filipendulae; assembly: GCA_907165275.2. Lineage (NCBI taxonomy): Eukaryota > Metazoa > Arthropoda > Insecta > Lepidoptera > Zygaenidae > Zygaena > Zygaena filipendulae. The sequence continues at coordinate 9,219,496 of OU015653.1, read as the reverse complement.
AATATTTATGACGAGCCTTATTTTTGATCTTATGGAAACTTCCCCTATCTTTATTTGATCTATTTTACAATGCAAGCACTTAACGTTTAGGAAAGTGTTTATATATACAATACATCGCAAAGCTATTCATTATTCTTAGAAAACCAGAGAAAGTTCTATAATCTGTTCTGGATCGAAAAGTAGATATAGGTATTTTAGGCTACTATCATTACTTGTATCGTAGATAGGCTCTTACTAGCCTTATTGAATCATGTTAGTGACCATTGAGACGTAATCATGTAACCGGTTCTAAACATTTAGTAAAATATTGCAATTTATTCGCGGCGTTGCTTCGCAGTGCGTGCTCTGGGTCGGTTGCACCGTGCAATCACGTAGAATGCCCACTGCTTGTACCGTTGTTTCATATTATAAAAGTCAGTCCGCATACATTCGTAAAGTGTCAGGAACGTTGCAGTCTCGGCCAAAACGCAAGATAAGCCCTGACAGACCCTGGTTCACTGTAACCAAAACACGCCGCGTTACGATAAAGTTCTACAAAAAATCTTCACATGTTCAAAAAAGTTTCATTTTAGAAAATACATAGACAACGTATCTTATGATATACAAAATACTAATTTATGGTTTTCTCACCATCTGGAACGTTTAAGATTTTGTTACAGGCAAGCGCGTTATGAGCAAGGAATGTTGTTGTTCATAGGTCCATGTACCAGCTCTAGAATAGTCACTGACTTCGTACCATTTCATACTTTAAAGACTACTTTTCCAGCAAGAGGTAGAGAAAAAGAAGTAGGTATTGGCGAAATTCATATGGTTTAAAATTTTTATAGTTTTCCGTTCTATCCGTAGACGTACCTATGTAAAAGAGATCAACGCTCCGCTACGTCTCTGACACTACACGAATGTATGTAACCATTCTTTGAAGCGATCTGTATCAACGAGTGCATTGCACGTGCCATTTTGTGAAACGAATTACTACGTTACATACTTTAACTAAAATGAGCTTATCACCACGCAATCTCACATAACCATTTTACACTTATTTCTTTTGGCAAAAACTTCTGGTAAGCATGGTAATTGTCATTTTACTGATGGCTATCAAAGATTTTTTGACAAGCACATTTGTCTTTTTAAACACACACTTGCAGAAAATGCACTTACATTTTATGAGCAACGGCAACTTGAAAACAATTTAATGTAAATTGCTTAATGTATGTACATTAAATCATTAGATATAGGTACGTATGTACAAGTATACTAGCACTAATATATAATAAAACTAATTTTGGAGTCCCCGTAAGAATTTCAGGATAAAAGTACCTTATGTCACTCAAGACTACCGTAGCTTCCTATAAGTGAAAGAATTTTCAAAATCCGTTCAGTAGATATATCCAGAGATTACCCTTTACAACGTCACAAACTCACATTCACAAACTTTATCTCTTTATAATATTAGTATAGAATATATATTATGTAGATAGTGTCCAGTGTCGTCATCTAAACTTGATGGAGGTTATTGTTGGCTTGTGCTTGAGTGGAGGCATTGATATGCGACTATAGCGATCATTAAGATTCACAACTGACATACCTAAAATTTGCTATTTTATTTTTAATCGATATATTATGTAAAACTTGCTCAACGGAGATAAAAACAAAAAATCTCGTAAACATGGGATAAAGTAACATAAGTAATGCAAAGCAATAGTCAAGCGTCTGTATCAAGTCAAAACAATATCTTAGTTGTAAATATATTAATGCAGAAACACTGACCGGCTCACCATCCTTCATCTTTCTCATAATTAAGTTTCATCTCCCATAATTGAACCTTACATCATTTGGCAATATATTTATTATATTACATACTTTAATCTTAAGTTAACAGTATCATAAGATAGCGGTAGATACTAGGTAGTATATTATGTCACATAAAATGTATAATTTTATTTGCGATAGCTGTTCCCCGTGGTCTCACCTGCGGTAATTTTGGAGTTGCCGCGGGAATTCCGGATTACAATAATATAGTCTTTGATACTCAGGAATAATGTAGCATTGTAATGGCAAAAGAATTTTTGAAATCCGTCCAGTAGCTTTTGAGTTAAATCGTAACAAACAAACAAACAAAAAATCAAACCTTTCCTCTTTATAATATTAGTATACTCGTGAATAGTATATTAATCCGATATGTAAACATACCTACTCGTATATTTCCAAGATGCATATGGAACAAAAATTTAGCGTGCATATTTAAAAAACCGTTTCACTTTTTACTAAACTTCATAAAGCGGTCGGTTCGGTAGCCTAATACAATATTACAGTTTTGTTCTATTTATGTTAACCAAACAACTTATCAGCACTTTATGGACTCGTTAAGGCCTTTTTTAATAAAACAATATGATTTATTGTCAAGTTAAGAATTTAACAAATATTCAAAGAACGTAAAAAAGTAACTTCTGTTTGACTGTTATATAGTTAATAATATTACTACGAAGTCGTTTACTTATAATTAGGTCATATTTGACACTAAAGTATGGAAAAAAGCCCTAGGGCCTACGATGTGTAAAAATTTCAAACTTACACAAAAAACATTAACCTTTTTTAACCGACTTCCAAAAAGGAGGAGGTTATGCATTCGGTTGTATGTATGTTTTTTTTCTATGTATGTTCACCAATTACTCGAAGACGGTTGGATCGATTTCGAAAATTCTTTTTTTGTTTGAAAGGTATACTCCCAATTAGGTCCCATTGCCACCAAATCGGGATCTGATGATGGGATCTTGGAGAAATCGAGGGAATTCTTCAAAAATTATAGGAACACCTATGGCGTTTTGGGTATTTTTTATAGTAAATCGTTTATTTGCTTTTGGAAAGTAAAATTTGAAGAAGTGGAACTGATGATGAAGACCACAGATGGTCATCGGAACTACTAAATAATAGGTATTTCACAGATTCCGATTCGTTAACTTTAATTTATGTTCGTCACAATGTATATGTCGAAGTGGAACTGATGGTGATGTACCAGGAGAACTCCTCAAAAATTAACGTCCCTGCATCGGGAAAAGCAATATTTTGTAAAAGGTTATGAGCAGTTGACATTAGGCTATTGTAACTTAGATAAATTACAAACCGACTCACTAAAAAGCAAGAAATTTTAACAAAAAAATTAAAACCGACTTCCAAAAACACAAAACTAAAAAGTTAAAAATAACAAAATACCGATTTAATCCAACAGACAAAAATACACGTAATACTATTATTGGTTTGTGCTACCACTTTTCGATTTGAATTCGGTGCCAAGCCCGCTTACGTCTGCCCACTCGGTTTGTCTCAGCTTTTTAGTTTTGAGTTTTTTTCTTTTTAGATATGCATAAATTTGTAAAAAATGATCTACAGTAATAATACAAAAACATCTCTGAGTAGCTTCATATCTTCATTCCTTAATCTCCTTTTGTTATTTTCCAAATGTTTTTTGAGAACGGACCTCATAGATAATAGAAGAACAGTACCTTGCAAAGCAGGATACATTCTCGATTAGGATAAACCATGAGTTTTTCTATAGAAAAACCTGTTATCTATTTACTCCCAAAAGTATTTGTGATCCCATAACATAAATCTTACCTAAAGTTATGAAAAAAAATTCTCTAGAAAGTAGGTAGTTTATAGATCTCAAAATTGCAAAGATTTACGTGTTTTGTTAACTGCCCAACATAACCTTTGATCCTTTATAAAAAGCACAGTTAGTAAATAATCGTTAAATCTAATTAATTATCTGGTCCTTATAATACGAATAGATTTGAAACAAAAATAAAAAAAAACTATCGGCTTTAGTGAGATTGAATAAACTGAGGAAACAAAAAAGTTGACGTCACAATTTCACGGAAACAACAAACGTCATCAAAACATTTGTTCTGTTTTACAACTACAGTAAAATAAGTTTTTTTCTTAACATAATATTTCCCATCATTGATTGTTCTCATTTCTTTGTCGGGCTATTTCTGTCTGCCGAAGCATGGTATAGCGCCAAGACGTCGCGTCTTTACCTGCTGTTAAAAGTTTTGTACAAATTGATTCATGAAAAATTGTATAATAAGGTTATTATAATTACGGATCGGAATTATTAATTTATTTATTTAAACTTTATGCACATAATGTAGGTATAGGTGAAAAATATACATCTAAATAAATGTACAGTTGAATTGAGAAGGTTCTCCTTTTTTTAAAGTAAAAAAACATTACTGCAATAAAGTCGAAAGCCGTAGGTCAACATCCTCGTATTAAAAATTGTGGTTTTAATATTGAACTTCTTGAAAAGATATTGATGAATTTTACATTTTATATATAGAGAAATCGAGTGACGAACAAACAAATTAGGATATATTATTTAGTTTTTATAAATAGAAGATAGAATAAGGCAGAATTAATGAGAAAAGGCAGCTATAAAAGACCAAAGACTTTGTCAACTAAATACCTATTTTAGTTGACAATACTAGTAATTTGCTTCGGTGGGACCAAAAACATGCTAATTTTCGGGAACCATATTCAAAAGAGTGTGATCTCCAAAAATGCGTCAGACATTATTGTTATAAAAGCGAACAAGGCTATAGCCATAAAAGAAAGATCACTCTTTCTGGATGCTGCGTCGGCGTGTGTTTAGCGGCTCTATAGAACAGAGATGGCAGTGATGAGTGCGCGGGCGCACTGTACCGGGCGAGCGGCGCCGGAGCGGGCGGGGGCGGACCTGTCCGGACAACGGTGTTACCCGCAAGGCGGCACCAACAGCCAGTCCTTTCGCAGCGGCCAACGGTATCGCATGTGCCGCTACCTAATACGTTAAACTAAATAAACAACACGAGGATATTCGCCGTGTATTCATGTGCTACGATGCCAACCTGTGCTAATCGGTTTTTGGCAACGTGAATTTTATTAAAGACATAGTGACAGACAGAGTTATATAAGGATTGAGTGCAGTGTCTTCCTAAGCGCTAGAAGATGCCGAAAATCTTTTTGTTAAAGAAACGTCTTCACGAACAACAACTCGGCTTGCAAGAGGGACATGACTACCATGCGAACAAGTCGGACTCTCTGTTTTCTGGTTCTCCACTAGAAGATGGTCCTTTAGCTCTCCTCTCAAAAAAAGACAGGGAATGTCTTGGTAAGGGTCTGCAGTTTAGTAAATTACCTAAGTTAAGATTCATCAACAAGTAACCAATTCATTGCTTCAGACAACTTTTTACAGCGTTCATTCTTAAGACAGTCAACTCATTCATTTCATCGCACTATACATCATTCACATGTTATTATTACTTTTGTATTCAATTCGCTACTCCCAATTTATCTAATAGTGTTCAAAAATCTTCATAAGTTTTCATGGTCACGTTAAGGTATCTCGTATTAGAAATGAGCGCCGTACCTCCCATTCCAACGAATTTAGTCTACGGCTACCTGAGACTGTGCGATTAGTTTGATCTCAAATCTCCTTTGGCTATTGTTATCATTCCAGGAAAGCCCAAAACTATCGATAAGAGCGTCAGTTACTTTTACTAGTTTTGTTCCTGTTTAGTACATGGTTCCATGGATAATATTTTTTTATGGCCCGATGTTGTCAACATTTGAAACAAAGTTAGAGAAGAACATTGTCAAGTCATTTCACGGTGAACATAGTCATAGGTACCTAAACTATATATTGATAAATAAGGCTTGCAAAACAAACGCTGCTTTGAGACCGGCTCAAGTCGTACCTACTGGACATTTTAACGGTCACAGGTAGTTACGCAGCCTGAATCACTGATGTAACTGTCATGTTTTTTCTCGCTTCCACAAAATCGTATGCTCTCATGTATGTATGTGCTAAAAGTTTTGTATATAGGTACGTGTTTCGTTTTTCACTATTTGTTATAGCCTTTACCTAAGCATCGATATGACCTTTCTAAATTATTGTAATTATGAAAGTAAAATTTATAGAATCCATATTAATTAGGGGAACATTTTGGTCGCCAAAAAAAAACATATACCTATAATACTTGTACTTAAATTTATAAATCTATTCTTTTACTTTTCATGTTAATTTTAATACAAGAAGTAAGGTTACTTTAAAAAAAAAATTATTATAATACGGTTAATTTTATTAAAATTTTTATTTGATTTCTTGACTCAAACTAAACAACTTAAACTAAACTTTGAAAATATTCAAAACAAAATAACTATTTAGCGTGCAAGAAAAACTACTTCGTTTTATTTGTGAATATTGGAACTACCTACTCTACATTTTACGACCAATTTTTAAGGTCTCTATTTCTTTTATTTATTACACATTAGTAAAGAGTAAAGACTCATGTGAAGTTAAAGTTATCTAAAAAGAAGATTTTACCGTTGTATGAGTCATTCGCAAATATTTCAATATTTTTATTACTTACAAATAGTTATAGTTAGTATAGTAGGTATATGGTCAGATTCCAAACAAAATAGATGTACGAGACAGGAATTAACCGGATGATGTGACCAATGTAGGTACAGAGGTGTCAATGATTGCGGCACAATGGCACCGCTTCCGGTGCTCAGCCATCGACACTCGTTTGCTTTGCATTTAGGTTAGTCACCGCAATCCCGACTGTCATTTCAATATAATTAACATCGTTGTTGTTTTACGTACCTACATAGCTGCGCACCGCATTTGCATAACACTTGCCTCTCTGCGTTATTTAATTATTCATTGTCTGTTTATTTCCTTCATTATAACGGTTTAGTGCGAGTTAGTTTTCAATGTCATCGCAGATTTAATAGCTTTATATATTGTTCTCAGCTTACCTTCCGCTCGCTTACGCAATTCCATTCATCTTTTTTCTATAAATTAGGTATTTAACAGGTTTTCTGGTTTTATATTTTAAATATAACCGTTAAGAATTTTAAAACGCATATTTTCATAGACACAACTTGCAGTTAAACAATGTATGCTTGTTTATCCATTAAAAGTGGAACTGAAATAAAAGTGCCAAGAATTAATTACGCGTTACCCGCTTCTTTAATTTCTTTTTTGTATCTTTTTCTGCAGTTAATATCAGCTGGCTTATATAAATATTGCCTGGCATTTAAAAACTACATAGTATCTACAGTAATTAGTCAGAAAAAAATCTTTTAGATATTTGTAATCAGTTGTAATCAGTTCCCAAAAGAGATCAATAACATACAAAAATTATTAAAGAAAATCGATCATATTATATATTATGATATATAATTATTACTTTTTTTTGTTCTTTCTTTGTATGTATGACATTTTAACATGACATCACAACACTTTAAAACAAAAGCAGCGTACCGTTACAAAAAAAACGAGCCCGTATGTTATGTGCCCTTATCGTATTTTTTATATATGTTAAATACGTACGGAAAGAATATTTGCGCCTAATTACAGGTGAACTAGCACACCTGTGGATTTTGTCTTAAAAGGGTGTCCGTAATAGTATGAAGGTCGCAAGACCTTAAAGGCAGGCAAGTGCAAGTGCACCTTATTATAAGGGCGCAAATTGAAGGGGAATTGGATGGGGTCACAAATAAAAATTGCTTCTTATTTTCACTTTTTTATTTCTGTATACGTGAATATAAGTTATAATTGATACTTTTGTGATAGAAGTTATAATATTTTTGCTTTTACACGGGGTAATTTTTTTATTTAATTTCCCTTTAAAACTACATGCACCATATGTTGATATAATATTAAACAAATGTATTATTTTGATACAATAAAAATAATAATTAAAAATAGGTTAATAAATTAAACTGTACATTATGATCTCATACAAAAGACATCAACGGGCTCTAAATCAGCTAAGTTGTGTTACGCCACGTACACGTGATATTTAAGTATATTTCAAAATATTTTTTTAAATTAATGAACTTAAATTTGAGTTATTTAAGTTGGTTATCTAGGAAACATCAAACGAATACGGTCCCTCCCTCCGCCATTCCCTAGCCGCTAGGTACATAAGAGCCCATAATGTTGCTCTGCTCACTCCCCTTAAAAAGGAAGAGGACGAGATTTGTTGACAGATTCAATTTAATATATTAATCGTACCGGGCCCGAGGCTCAACGCTATAAAATGTGTTCGCGTGTTATCCACGCCCATCGAATTGAATTATTATTATTTAGGTATACAAGTAACGAATGCTTGGATACCGTCTACAATCTAGATGGCTGCTATTATGCCATCGTTGCTATGATCCTTTTTTTTTCTTATTGTCTTTAATAATTTGACTTAAAAATAGTTATACCTAGCTTAGGATACTAATCTACTTTTAACTTTAAACTATGAACTAAGCAGTAAATTGGAAAACTTTTTGTAGCGTTGCTTATAAGCAGCATACCTACAGTATGTTTTATTTTAATGTAAACACCACTTGGGTTTAGAAAAAAAAATGCTTCTATTCTACAGTCTACATATGGTGTTGGTGAACAGTAAATTACGGAATCTTTGCTACAAAAAAAAGGCACTTTCGCTGTGTTCGGCCGCAAGTCATTGTATTCGCGGCCTATTGTCCTGACCGTGATTTTGTTTTTTAACCATTCATTAAAATTTCCTCTCTTACTTCGGTTTTAAACGATTCTTGTACTAAAGCAAAGTGTACAAACTATACAAAAGTCGAAAAAATAACACTACCATACGAAACGATTTATTTGTTCCATTGTCAGCTAAATTATTATCTTAACAAACACTATAAATAATGTTTCTTGTAAGATTCATAGAATATATAATATTATAAGAAGGTTTGCCCCTAATAACTCATTAATTAGCACATGATTTTAAAGTATCGGTTGTATGATTATTATCGAGATTTTGGATTTTATTCATTTTATTATTTGTAGCAGCGATTTATAAGTGGACAAAATTTAATTGTTATTATTATTCTTACCTACTTATCTTCTATTATATCACCTAATATAAAAATCTCGTGTCACAGTATTTGTTATCGAACTCCTCCGAAACGCCTTGACCATTTTTTATGAAATTTTCTACGTATATTTGGTAGGTCTGAGAAAAGGTCGTAAGTAGGCTATTTTTTATACCTAGAAATATTTTTTTTGAACCAAATGTTACTTTAGAGCTCTTGCGAGGATTCCGAAACCGCGGGGCAAAGCTAGTAGATATACCTGTATCAACATAATATAAAAAGCACAATGTCATTGACTCACTGACTAATACTAAATCCCAAAAACACTTGGCCTAAAAATCTGAATTTTGATAGGCAGATACTAGATAGTTTAAAAATTAGCCAAGAACAAATTTTGCGGAGTTTGTGAGGTTCGGAAATGATATCCTCGACTAGCTCAAATAAGATAATAAAATAAAATAAAATGGTAAAATAAAATTTATTGAGAGACAAATAATTTAGTTGTTTATTGTGCCGAATCTGGAATTGAAGTCGCTAATAAAATCCCAACAAAAACATTTTCATGTAAAATGTTGCCAAGACGAGACCATATGCCAGCACTTTCAAAAAGTTATCAGATCTTATGTAGAGCCAAGCTTCTAACTCTACACGCCTTAACTCTACAAGGTCTAACTTCACAAACTCTACACCTTAGCCAAAATATGTGGCTTGACCATTTCGCTACATTCACATGGCCCTTAGGCCCTAAGGTGAAAAATTGGTCCATTTTTCATTACTTTTCTGTTATATAATAATAGTTCTTTGTAGTAACGAAACGGCCAAGCCACATATTTTGGCTAAGGTGTAGAGTTTGTGAAGTTAGACCTTGTAGAGTTAAGGCGTGTGGAGTTAGAAGCTTGGCTCTACATAAGATCTGATAACTTTTTGAAAGTGCTGGCATATGGTCTCGTCTTGGCAACATTTTACATGAAAATGTTTTTGTTGGGATTTCATTTCTTTTTGTAAGTCAAAATTGCAGAAGTCTCATACAAACTTCCATCTCCTAATTTAAGGGGTTGGGAGATAAAAGTTACAAGTTTTATAATTTTTTTGTTGTTTGTTTACTAATACTAGCTTACATACCAAATTTCAGCTTTCTAGGACATTAGGAAGTACCCTAAGAATTTTGATGATCATCAGTGAGTCAGTGACGAAATCGAGGTTTTTTAGATATCAATAAAATCTAAAGGATGGGAGCTATACAATTAAAACTTTATACATTTAATAAGTCTGCTATTGACAACATATTCCGAAAATTTGGTTTATCTGGTATAATCCAGACCCAAGTTACAAGGGTTCAAAAAAACGACGAAACGCTTCGAGAAAAGGTAGGTAGTGCCCTTGCGCTTTGCTGGCTCGTCTTGGCGGGGGCACTACCGTGCCCCCAGATACAAAATAAGAATACAAAAATTATTTGAAATTTATAAAAAGAATATCAAGAGAATATAAAAAAAGAACTTATCTTAAAAATAAAAAGTAATATAAATGAGGCTGGATATCGTAACGAGTGGCATACGGCCGCCTCGTTACAAGTTTGCGCGTTTCGTACCCCAGAATTAACGCGGGTGATACTGCAGGGAACCTTTATTATATCCGTTTATTTTTTCCTAATGTCAAATCGCTTCATCTCGTAACTTTAGAATTTTCAGAGTAAAACTAACTGCCAATGTTGCTGTCGTAATCTCGTTCAGTCTTTGTCTCAAATATGTATGTATGTATGTATGTATGTGTGTTTTTTGAATTACCTTGAAGGTACGAATTTTGATACTTTGCGTACGTATTCGAAACAGATTCTAATTTTGTTATATACCTACTACTTACTAACCTACCATCCACTTATGATATCTACCACATCTCCGTTTGTTTTTTGTGCAAAATTCACCAACATGCGACACACGTGGCGTGACCCAGACATTTCTACGAATCGACCCGGTGAGCCTGCCCAAGTACCCGCATATGTCTTCGTACAAGGGCCGTTAGCAAGTTTATACCGATTTTAGCACGTTCGGTGAAACTAGTTTAGTTAAACTCAATCAAACCATTCCGTCTTCTATTATTATTTTACGAAATATTTCTTGGTTACTCCGCTAAACTGAGTTAGGATTACCTGCATCAGGCTCGGTACCCTTGTCTCTCACACGACTTAAAAAAAACATCCCTCTTTACCATATTCCTACACTTTCATCACATAATTGGTATTTATTTAATTTTAGAACTAATCATATTTTTACTAACTCCGTTTACTTACGTCATTCGAACATAATTACGCATTTTTCTTTATCGCAGTATTAAAAATTGCAATTTTAACGCTACATTAAAACTATAATATTTACTCCACGTGCAAAATTACTATAAGAATTACTTTATCCATTCACTAATACCTACTAAATTATTAGTTATAATTCAAACACGAGTAGTAAATTTTCATTTATTGCGTATTTATATACGATTATTACAATTAAAAACGCTTGGATTGTGCGCGTAACTGTTTTCAAAGCATTAATTTTTATATAGGTAAAAACTAGCTGTGTCCCACGGTTTTACCTGCGATCAGTTCGGAGTTCCCGCGGGAATTCCGGAATAAAAAGTACCCTATGTCCTTCCCTGTACCCTTGCTAACGTGTTGTGTATGCAAAATTTCATCATGATCAGCTAAGCCGTTAAGGCTTAAAAGCGTAACAAACAAACAAACTCACTTTCGCATTTATAATATTAGTAAGGATTTACGCACCTGTAAATTATGGCATTAACAAATGCTCTGGTTAAAGTAGATAGCATATCAGCTATCTAATGCACACTATTATAGTCCACTATTACTATCTACTTACTTCTTTACTAATTAATAATGTGCAGTAAGTAAACTTTTTTCACAATACCTTAGAAACTTTCCGTCAGTGTTTTTTAACTATACGAAAGAGGGTCTCAAACCAATTTAATTGAAAATAAATGTATAATTTTAAAATGCATGAAAAAATAAATACAACATGAAGTTTTACTTTAATATTTCGATCAGTCGTCAAGACTGAATGCAAAATAATAAGATTTAAAGCCGTTTGGGGCACGCATACATAATGTACATCGAGCGTAAGGTCATCTCTGCTATTGTTATGTCGTGCCGCAATAAAAGATAATCATTTTCATGTATTTTGGAGCAATTTACTACAGCCTTAAAGAGACCGCCTACGATCCTTGGGTACCTACCTACGACTGAGGACACATTTTATGACACTCGTAAGTCGTACAACACAACTCGGGTTATTATTACTTAAATACAGTCCATTATTTGTATGCGCTTGTTTATATTTAGTGATAGGTACCTTTATTTACTTCTATCTGTAATTTCTATTATATTTTCCATCAGTAAAAATGCGAGCTATATATTATACATGAACAACTGCATACATACAAATACATACATACATATAAATGAAAAAATATAGCTTTTTTATTAGCTATAGCTTGCACTTTATAATAGACAAGTCGAACTAAAATAAACTTATCCATATTTTAACATAAGGGGTCAAAACGATTTTTATAACGGTATTCAGTTGCGAATACGCAGTTTTAAAAATTACTTGTTATCTCCAAAAACTTATCCTTTGGAGCATCGACAAAAACAAATCGAACCAGCCAGCGATCGCGCTGGCTCGATAGATACCGGATTATTTATTAGCTAGCCAAATTAGTCGACTCATAGCCTTGAACACTTCGCTAAACAAATTTAGGTCATTAACCCTTGCCAAATCTGGTCGTGATTCACGCCATCAACGAAATAATAATAAAGCGTTGAACAGTTTTTGCGACCGTTCATTTAGAAACGACGTAGGTACCTAATAAAAAAACCGGGCTTTTTATACGCAGCTTAGCGTTGAAATTATCCGGAAGAGAACAATTATAATACGGGTGTAGTTGATGCTGGCTCTACTGGCGATGAAAATAATGTGGGGAATAATAAAACAGACTATTGGAAGGTATCTTTTACCGTGTGTTTTGTTGTGTGCTCTAGGTGTCCGAGCAAAAATTTATTTTTGAGATCGAAGTCATCGATGTATATTCATGAGTAGTCAATAGTTACGTGGACATTCAAAACGTTCGTGATTTCATACTCATGCCGTATATTATGTGATAACTGTAAAATTCTCTTCGTCACTTACATCATTATGTACCTACCTATTTGCTAAACGATCAAACATACATGTTCGTTTATCTAACACAACTGACTCGAATTTAATGGCTTTATAGTCTACATGTGTTGCGAGCACTTGGTTACCTACACGTGCAGCCGTGACCACAGTAAATACGTATTGGTAAAAACAATGTACTTCAAAACGACCTATTAAAGGATGCAATGGTGCAGCGGGCAGCCGCGTCGCACGCGCTCCCGATGATAAGTCTTTACGGTTGGAAAAGGCTTCAACGGAATTTTATATTCTCTCGTCCGGAGTTGCCTTTATTGAACGTCTATAAATGTTAAGAGCGTCCGATAACCCCGCGCACAAGGACGTGCTAGCGTGTCCGTTGTTGGCTTGCTAGAGTTTTTATGAACGCTCCCAACAAGTTTTACCGTCGCCTCTTCGTGCATGTGTGTGTACGCTGTTAGACGTCTAACGTTCTAGGGGACTATTCTGAACTTGATTCGTACAAAACGAAACTACTTTTACGTTTAAATTTTTGCTAGATAAATAAATGAATAGATAAATTACATAATTATTTCTCACATAATATCCACGTCGTATCTAGTAGGTATATAGGTAAATATCAAGCAAATTATTTGCTAGGTTTCCACTATACAATCTTGTCCTTAGCTTCAAATGAGAATCAGAAGTATGAGTTGTGAACATTGAAGTATATGTACCTACGTCAGTGCAGATACTTCAATGGTTGTGAAACGTTTTTAAAAAGTATCTTAAGCCACTCATGGATAATGAAGCTTCCTTCAGGGAGAGAATTTTTAGAATTGGTTTAGTGGCATACCTCTTATATCCAAATACAAGCTTTAGTATCCTTGGGTGGCATAGGATAGGTAGGTATTATTTAGAGTTCCCGAGGGAGCTCCGAATTTCATGCGGTTTCAAGCTGGTTAGAGATAAGAGAGATCTATCAAAACTTAGCAAAAATGGGCTTGCTTCTCAAACATCGATTTTTTTTTTATATATTTTGTGAGTTGCTTCGTTTGGTACGAATCCCTTTCAAAATATCTCCCCTGCTGTAGAGACATCTATGACTGCTCGCTTTGAAGAGTTCTTAAATTTATTTTATTGGCAAGTGATATCATACAAAAAACTGTCCGGTTTTGGCTGATGGCATGATTGTTCGAATCTATATAGGTAATTTAAAACGTGACGTATGTGAAGGTTTAAAAATATGATCGAATAATTGTAATCTCAGAACGACTTATTAAATCGTGAAGTGTTCTTAATAGTGAGCGTTATTTAATGGTGGAGTGTAATTTATCACATTGGCTAATCAGAACAACAATTTGCGCACGATTAATTCTCTGTTAATGCATTTATTTTATCCTCGACATTACTATCAGCCCTCGCCTTCGGCTCGGGCTGCTAAAAGAAATAGTGCGTTTTGTGCACTTGTTGTAAAATCCACTATAAATTTTGAAGGTTATTTTATAACCTCAAAAACTAAAGCATTTTTTATTTATTCATAGTAGATTCACATGATAAAGAACGCAAATAAAACATTTAATTATATACTTCAGTAATGTGGTATTGGCGTACGTTACTTTTAATAGTAGATTTTACAACAAGTGCATAAAGCGAACCATTTTTATCCGAGACTTTTAGCAATATCGTGGATAAAATAAATAGTTTTGTGGACGAGTTATGAACTCTGCTTTTCACTTTGTTTGCGAGGAAATTAAACAGTAGTATAACATAACACTTCTTTAACTAAAATTCAAAGTAAAGTTACTACAGTTTTGAATGCTCAAGGAAATTGTTTTTCCCGGCATATTAACGGTAATTTTATGTCTTAAAAGACACATAAGACAAATAAATTAAATTAAATATTATAAAATAACAAATTCTGTCTATGAACTTCTTATTGTGTTTGACTGTATGGCTCATTTTCTTTGCCTTAATATAGAGAAATTTATCAGTAGAAACGTTAATGCACTTGTGGACAAAATTCGATTTTGTGCAACCTATATCCTGCACAAATAAGCACTTTCAGAGCATGAGAAGTGAAAACGTCATTTATGGTTCTAAGAATCAAATTCACATTAGTGCTTATGTTTAAGTTCATTGATAGAAACGGTGATTTCAGTCGAGATGCGTTAAAATATCATCATTAGAACGCGTAAGATTTGCTGATTATTTCCAACGTTTGTGGTTTGACCTAAGGAAGGTTGACTTTTATATCGAAATAATGAGTGTTCGCGTGCAAGGTTGCGGCCGTGGACTCGTGTAGAAGTTGAATTTTACCGCTCGATATCTACCGACATAGCAATTACTACGAGTAAGTATACGAAGACTTAACTTTAAAAAACCGTTTTTTAATTAATAACTTATTATAGTTTATTTAATTCGTTAAACACATTCGTTAATATTCTTTTATAGTGCCTGAAGAATATTATGCCTTCATGTAACTTTAATTTATGGAACTGCTATATAAACTTAGTATCCATTCATATCTCTATATTATGTTATCGAAGAAGTAAACAGATTATCTTGAACGTTTTTCCAAATATTTTTGCTTTCTTTCATATATGTACTTATAGACAAAAAGGTATATCTGTAATAAGATAACAATTACGACACAAGTAATAAGTAACCATTTTTTTCGATATGATTCGTTTCGTGAACAAATCGTTCATTACGATTCTGATCTGCACCATCACTGTTCATGCGTTGTTTTAAGAATATTAATGATCAACCATTTTGGTTTCTAAATATCAGACTTGATGCGTGGAACGAAAACTTGATTCTTGGCAGTGATATCATGGTATATCCTATAGGTATAAACTATAATAATTAGAATGTCAGAATAATTAAAATATCCCTGCCACGCCAATATTGTATTTTTACATAAAAGCGCAAAAATATAACAGGCATTTTTATCAATAACGATATTGAAAAATCCAGATCGTATAAATAACTAATTCGTTCCCAATGACTAAAAAAGTGTGTGTCTCAGCTCTGACGCACAACTAGAGTTTAATCCTTTATCTCTTCTTATTGTAAATAACAACGTCTTGTTGCCATAATATAAACCTTTCGACTGCGCATGTCTGACCAGCTCATTTGTAAATAACAACGTTTAGTTGCCATGGCAACGTGCGCTAGATAAGTTGCGTACGAACATAATAGTAGGGCAGCCGACGATTCTAAATGAGGATTTACTCGAGCGTCGTTGGGACCTACTGGGTCTTAAAGATTATTTATTTATTTATTTAAGTACACAAAACAGATTGTAGTCATTACAATTTTTACTTAAGTTATAGTGTATAGTTATATATTCAGACCACAAACCAGAGATATGCATACCTAGAAAGACTAAAAATTAGGAGGAAGAAAGAAAATAAGGTTAAAGGTAGGTTTTCTCTTTCACCGGTGGGTTGAGCTTCTTCAAAATGAAAAAAAAAATCAACCGCGCTCGAGAATGTCGCGGTGGCGGTTTTTTTTTTAAAAGTTTGTGATCCTTTCACTCCCTTATCACGTTCAAATCGTCAGATTATTCATACGCACACATTTCAGTATGTAATTAACCATATCTTAATCGGAAGCGCTTGAGTATTTCTAGCTATCAATTAATTTTTTTATTGGCTATCCTATAGATGCGCGACTTTGTGTAGAATGTTCAATAAAAAAAAATCTCACTGTAACCGCCGCACTCAGAGTCGACTAATTAAGTTACATCTCATTAAATGCCAATTAACATTAATTTACTGAACGTCTCTGATTGCGGCAGTTTTGTTTTAAAAATCTATACTTAACTAAGTAATCATTAAAGTCGACTCTGAGTGCGGCCGTTAGTCAGACAATTTCGACACCGCGGGGAATAGCTAGTTTTGGATAAAATAAAACAACGCACAGTGAAACATAATATTATTCTAGCTTTATCTATGATTTAATATATTGTGCTATGGTGACTAAAAACTTTCCTAAAAACCTAAACTTAAAATTTCATCTTTTAACCCTGCCCTGACATTAACTCAAAAATTAACGCATAAAAAAATTACTGTCAAATATACTTAAACTACAATATGTATAATAAGTAACAACACGCATAACGATTGTATCAGTTTATACTCGTGCCCTTGGCCGCCAAGATATAAATTTGTTGCTTGAAACAAAAGAATTCCCACGGTATATACTTACTAGGTCCGAGTCGTTGCGAAAACCTTGTAGTGTTCTCCTAGTCTCCGTTATTAGAGTAGGTACACGTACACATCCACTGTAACAGTAATCGACTTAACATTATGTAAATGTCAAAAAGATTATCTCTTTTGATAATTTTCTATAAGATTTAGTGTGGAAACTTGTAGGTTCGGTCTACAGGTGAGTTTTAGATTAGTGTAGATAACACAAATTTGTGGAGTTGTATAAAACCGATGAAAAAGATCTCAATACATCCGATTAACTTGTAATTAAACCGTTTTTGTTCTCAAATGATATGGGATGATGACTTGCAATGGGATAGCAATGAAACTACCTGATTAAGAACAAGCAAAAAGTATAACTTTTCATATCAATTCAATTCGATAGGTTGGCACTCGCACACGCACTTCTGTCTTTTGTATCATAAAAAACATTAAATTAATTTATATTCATTTAACATTGAAGACATAAATCGTATAAAAATTGATTTCAATAAATATCATAGTATTAAATATGTATAACATCTTTAAATCACATATTAGTTTATATAAAAAATGCCAATTATAACGTGAGATTAAGAAGAATTTAGTTTAGTTAAATTTGGTTAAAGGTTACCTACACTAGAAAAAACGTTAACAATTCCATTCTATACTTAAACATTTATATTTACTTTTTATATTTTCCAACTGATTCTATAATTGCAAAAGTTTCGGTGTGTGTATGTGAGGTTTGTTACGCAGGTAGGTAGTATACTTACACGCTGTACTTACAGACTTTCATGTAATTTGTAAATACTAAATAATTTAGGTAGTAGGTAATAAATGCGTGAATTATTAACTAGCTGTTCCCCGCGGTTCCACCCGCGGTAATTTGGGAGTACTCGAGGGAGTTCCGGGATAAAAAGTACCCTATGTCCTTCTCTGTACCCCTGTCAACGTGCATGCAAAATTTCGTAATGATCAGTTGAGCCGTTAAGGCGTGAAAGCATAACAAACAAACAAATAAATAAACAAACTAACAAACTTACTTATGCGTTTTAAGGATTAAATTTTAAGGATTACATAGATTTATTAAACGAGCTGTTCCCCGCGGTTTCACCCGCGTTAGATAATGTTTCAGATTCCGCGGATATTCCGCGATAAAAGTACCCTATATTATGCTTTTCTGTACCGCTGGCAACGCGTAATATTCACCCGCGTTAATTTGGGAGTGTACCTACCGTATGTCCTTTTTGTACCCCTGACAACGTGTATGCAAAATTTCATGATTATTATCGTTTGAAATTTATGTTCATGTTCATGATCAGTTCATGATTATTAATGAACAAACAAACTCACTTTCTCATTTTAATAGTAAGGATTCAAATCAAATCAATATAATCAAATATTTATTGCGACCAAGTGTACATTTCAGATGTCACATGCTTAGTGACTTGTTAGTGACCCTTTTCGGGTGTAGGAATGATTCGGAGCTTATATTTCTAGTCATCTTAATTTCGCTGTGATACCAGTCGACTCTATAGATGCAGATGCAGAGCACCCAATACCCATACATAGGTTGTCTGCTGACCAAGACATTGATTGTACTTACTGTATTTAAGTTTGTTACCGCGACGCCCAAGTCGAGCGAGTGGATATTTAGGTAATACATAATATTATTAACTAACAAAATTATTTATTATGCCCGCTCCACATTCACGCGAGAATTTTGCGAGAACGCGAGAAAACCACGAGAACGTGAATGTGGAGCCGATGTTCTCCGCCGTTTTATATAAAAAAAAAATATTTTACGTTTTACTGCGTGAGTTCCGGATCTGACGAACCTCCGTAAATATTTTAAAATGTGAGCTATTTTACCAAACAATAATTTCTTGAACATGACGAGTAAAAAAACCCCAAATTTTTGTACTTGAAATAAAATACCAAACAATAAGTTTATTTATTAGTGCAACCAATAAAACTTGCAGGTAGGTACATATTATTATAATAAAGAAGAAAGCCATCCTTTTGTAGACTAAAGCTTAATAAGCTGTTGCCGGACGGAGAGTTTTTAAATCCGAGACCGTACCGTCACGCTTGGCGGCGCGGACGCATACATTTACGGGTTTCATACAAAAAAGAGTCCCAACAATGCAGGCCTCGTCCTTGGGTCCCTAACAAAATGCCGAGACAGGGCAAATAAACTCGTTTAAGCCAACCTTGAAACTTTCACTATCTACACTCCTATTTAGTTTTATTAATTTATTTATTTGTTAGGAAGACCAGCAGAACAATGTAAATTATGTATGAAATTATATTACTTACAGAAAAATACCTACACTTTTCTTCATAAACCAAGCAAGTACTCTAGCAGTTTTATAAATTAGGTAGAAACCTTAGATAAATGATTGGTCTCCGCTGCGCTCCGACTAGATACCGCACTACCTGAGAACAGTAGCTCTTTGAATGCGGCACCTCTATTATTGTAGTGTGCATTGTCTATTTGCAAAGATGCTTGTGTGCGTGAAGGGACAGTGTTGTCAACTTTCAAACTTTTACCCGGTTATTGGCACAATTTATTTATGATGTAACTCTATTATGTACGAAATAAAAAATTAATAAACTTACATTACAATAAATTACAAAAAAAATATAAACTGATATTAAAGCATTATTTGATTATTTAATTAAAAATTACATTCCACTGACTTGCACTAGTTTCCGATACATCTGTCTTTTGGATTTTACATATTTTTGCAAGTTTTCCCTTTTCGTTATGTAATGAAGTCGAACTTGTAAATACTTTTCGACTATTAGCCGAATCAAATTAATTTGATGAATAGCACCATTTACATGACTTGCACCAAAGTCAAAATATTTTCTAGACTCCGTTCCAATAAATCTCTTCATTATATCAATAACCATTTTTTTATAAATTAAATTTGATTTTATGTCTGATACTTTTTCTATATTCTGAATAACGGATTCGGACATCATACATATTAAAAATACATCTTCCGAGGCATACGTTAATCCACCTTTGTCTTTCAAAGTTACAAACTTGTGGAACCAAATGGGACTGTTTGAAGTTAAATTATCAATACAATCAAAACATTTCAATTTCTTTGTTAACGACTTCACAACAAAACCGGCTATATAACCAATAACATGATTTTTAAAATTCGACATACATGGAATATCTAAAAATTCTGTAATTTCGTGAAATTCAGATTCAACAGTCTCTAGTACACTTAATAACATCGAATCTTCTTCATTGAACCGCTCAGACATCGTAGTTTTATTAATGCACGTAAGCGCTGAAGAGCAATTTAGCACAGCAATATTTTGTAACGGGATACAATTTCCAGTATCGCTAGTTTTTAATTCTAAATGACATAACAGTTTCCTGTATATGCCTTTGAATTGTTTAGTGTTGGGGTTATCGTTAAAACCACCATGCATTCTGATTGCACTAAACAATAATTCAATATGATCCTGATTAATTTTATAGGTTGAAATGAATTTTAGTATACCTTCATCTAAGTATTTACATAAATATTTGAGACTTTCTATACACACTAACATTCCTAAAAATCCTGTACTTGCTTGAGTATTCAAAACAGGTTTAAAACTTTTGATAACTATTTTCATTTGTTGATTGTGCTCTTTATATGAACGTTTTCTAGAATGTTTTATATTTAAGTTTATAATATATTGTTGTGCATTGTCTAAATAAGCAAGAATGTAGTCTTTATTGCCATTAAAAATAGGGTGACTAAATTCATGCTTTTTCAAATCTCTAGTATTAAATATATCAAATAAATTATTCCATAATAAAATAAACTTCTCCGTAGCTTCACTGCTTTTAAACTCAGGTAAATAAAGATCTTCTCTACAAAACTTCAGCGCAGTTGCAACGCTCCTGCTTAACAACTGCGAAGCAAGCTTTACCTTCATTATATTATTACGAAACTCTAAATGTCGTTTTGTTAATTTATTGGCTAAGTGAAGGCCTTCTTTTTCCTGCAACTCATGTAGTTTTTCCAGATAACTCCAATTAATTTCATTTTCATCATCATCTAGAAAAATCTTTTTGCTTTCGAAATGATTTCTGATTAATTTACACATATGAACAGGATCAAGGAAAACAGCTACTTCTTCATTTGACGACGGGTGCTTGAAGGTAGTTTTCAACTTTTTGTGATCTTTTATTTGACATCCCAATATTTCCATGGCAGATATATTTGTGGGATGTCCATCAAAGGTAACTGTTATAACACGCACGCCTACTTCATGGCATTTCCTTAAACATAGTGAAATTAAATTCGATTTTTGTAATCCTGATAGTCCATGCACTAAAAAGTAGCCTATAGGAAGTTTCCAGTGCTCAGTTAAACACACTAATAGGAAAACATATGCCTCTGATGCTAATACAGAATTGTCACTTGTACCAGTGCCCATATCAACATACCCATGGTTATGGTTTTGGTCCCATATATTTTGTTGGCGTATGGCCATTTCGTCCGCCATTAGTGCGCAAATAACTTTGGCCTTAGCAGCTTTTAATTTTAATAATGTGAACGCTTCTTCAGTAAAACCCGGAGCGCCATCGACGTTGCGATACCATTTGCCTAAAGTTTTTTTATGAGGTAAACATGTACTAAATTTACTCCTCACATAATCGTATGCAGATGGAGAGTAAAAATTTAAAGTTAGACAAAATTTCTTAAGTTCCGTAGTATATTTTGGCGTAATTTTCTTTGCATTTTTATGTTTTTTATATATATTACTAAACAAGTCTGCCGCGATAATATTTTTACATAAAATATTATATATATCATTATCAATGAATCGTTCTTGCTTTAAAGACCTGATGATACTTCGTAAGCTACAATTAGCTTTTTTCAGTCGAAGATTCTTTTCACGCAAGGTTTTAATTATTCTTGCATGTTTAAATTGCAAAATAGTCTTATCGCGAAGCTTTTTCTTTAGTTTTATTCTTCTTGGTGTATCAAAAATAGAACTGATATCAGAATAATCATCAATTGGCGGAGTTTTAGCACCAGAAGCTGTAATTGTTTCTTTAATAACTGGTGTACTTGTACTTGTGTTTGGTTCTGCTACCACCGTACTGTTATTATAAATGTTGTCGGATGGTACAGAAGACAAAAATAATGCATTCTGTGGGACAATTCCCTTAAACAATCTTTTTAAACCACTTTTTGTGGAGTAGAAATCGCTCTCATTGAAATGAGCTGAACATATTACACTGCGTTTCCCTGGTTTCCACCAACTTTCCTGTCGACTGAGTTGTACAATAGCAGTCCAACGATAAAAAATAGCAGGATCAGCAGGAAATCTAAAACAAGCGAATGTAATAATAATTAATAAGACTGCATGCATTTATTGCATATAGTTACAACAAACAAACGAAGATCGTTGTAATTCCACACACGTGAAGTTGATTGAACATTAAAATTTAAATTAAAAAATATTACAAAGACTTGCATTAAATAACGAAATAATAAAATTCTTTTCTGAAATCCTAAATGAATATAGTAAGATTATTGTATGTAATATATATACTTATTCATTTTAATATTGAATGATGGAACAATCATTATTTCAAATATGGGGAAATGAATTTTATGGCACGGCAACACTGAATAGCAATATGTCACAAATTGTTATTGTTTATATTTCTAGTTGTTTAACGTTGAAATTAACAAAATACAGAATACTTACTGATGGTATGTGATTCCTGTGTCTTTCTTATTTTTTGTAGTATTATTTTTACACAACTTCACTACACAACCCGGCATTTTTCTTTGTGTTTTTCGTCAAGTTTAACAGAACACGTGACACGTCAACGCGACACTTTGGTTGCAACAAGACTGACTCGAGTACGCCAGAATAGGCGTAGTATCTGTTGCCGCATTTTACTAGTGCACCGGCGGTATCTAGTCGGAGCGCAGCGGAGACCAATCATTTATCTAAGGTAGAAACCCTTTTTGTGAATAACAAGCATAATAAAGGTTCTCACAGTGGAGAAGAACGTCCACAGTTATCTTACATTTCTAGTCCGTCTTGTATATTAATATAAATATTGTACAAGTAGGTATATTTTTTTTTTATGTCATAGGGGGCAAACGGGCAAGTGGTACACCTGATGGTAAGTGATTACCGCCGCCCATAGACATCTGCAGCACCAGAAGGCATGCAGGTGCGTTGCCGACCTGGAATGGGGAAAGTAATACAATAATGACGGCGATACATTGAGTGGAAATTCCATGTGACGTCACGCCTAGGCCTACATTTTATACCTACTTAGTTACGAAGTCACGAGCTCCCACTCCTAAACTTTAATGCGTTTTGTCTAAGTATTTTTTTAATGATCTGAAAAAAGCAAAAAATAGGTGTCTTTAATAATTTTTTAATAACCTACGGGCTAGGTGAATATTATAGAATTTTAATTTTTATACCCTGTCATCATGCCCATTCAATGTTATAAAACACGCTTTTTAAGACCGTATATTATGTACGTGCACATTTCGTGGGCGTGCTGTTAACCGTTGAGGAATTCCCTCGACTCCTTAATCGAGGGTAGCTATGTCAGAGCAACACTAAGAATGCCTTATCACAACTGAATGCGTATCCATATAACATTTAGAGTCTGTGCTGCTATCCATTAAGAAGTTCCGCGTAAAAATATAGTTAATAAATAATGTATTTTTTTTTATTTACTAGCTAATTTCTGCGATGTCACCCGCGTGAGTATCAGAATTTCCTTAGGAGAATGGCTTGTCAACCAATTTTTAGTTTTTAGTCCGTCTTGTGTAGATTATTAAAAATAGTGGACAATTTGTTTGTTTGTTACGCTTTCACGCCCTAATGACTACATTTATTTATTTATTTATTTAAGCTTATTGTACAACATGGTACAAAAGGCGGACTTAATGCCACAGTGGCATTCTCTACCAGTCAACCTTTACGGTGTTCAGAACATCGATCATGATAAAATTTCGCATACACATTTTAAGGGGTACAGAGAAGGACAAAGGGCACTTTTTCACGTCGATTTTTGGCATTAATATGAGGTGAAACCACGGGAATATAGGTAATATATTTTTTACATTACATTATAATTAAATACATTAGTGAAATTAACATCGGCTGACAGGAAACGTTCAGCAAAGAGTATAATATGGTCTAACACCAGTTATTAATAGAGTTGGCAGATTTAGGTCGATATTGACTTTGTCACCGTCCGTTGTCATACCAATTACATGATGTACGCCACACAAACACACACACACACATACATAGATATTAAAATGTTATGAATGTAGGTGTGAGTGGAGGCGAGTTTAAACCGTTATGGAGGCACATACCAGTGACGTAAACGAGGCCTCATGCCTCCGACGCCACTCGAATACGTTAGCACAAACCGAGGACGACTAGTGACTACTTAATAACTTGTTTTTTTTTTTATTTATTCATAAAAATCAATTACAAAATATCGATACAAATTAAAATCTATTTTACTTTTACACTTGAACATAGTTTTTGGTTATTACAATTTATTATATTTAGTTATTTTTATAATATTTAGCTATATTTTTTTAACCATTATATTTTATACAGTTTTAAACCTGACTGATTTATCTATATTTCTACTATTTCAGATGTGTTTGGAGAAGCAGAAAAAGAAAAGAGCAGTCATGAAAGACGTCCAAAGGAACCAAGAAGATTTATATCATCAATCCTGGGTGGTGACATCCCTTACGGAGGACCTAGACATGTTCCGACACAAGCTGAACGTAAACAGTACTTCCCTGTAGTTGCGGAAGTAAAAAAGACAGAAGTAACATCGCCTATTATTAAAGAGGAAAAAGATGTTTTGGAAAATGAACGCGTCGTTATCCCTCCATCAAAATCACCTTCACTCGAATCGGCACCTTCACCTAATCTCGACAAAAATGTCGTATGTCAGAAAGTTTCTGTTATTCAAAGAACACCTTCACAGTCACAGTCCAAAGACAATAAAAAAGAACTGATTGAAGTTACCCTCCCAAAGACTTTACCTACTCCAGAACCAGAACCGGAACCTGAACAAGATCAGCCAATCGATTATGCTATCGCGAAAAAACGTGGTGAAACTGAAGATGAAGAAACAGAGAAAAAGATAAGAGAGCAAAGACGTACCAGCAGTTCAAAGATAGCTAATGGGATTTTGGCAAGACCTAATTTCGTATTTAGAAATCGTCCAGGTAACAAGCTTCCTGGAATTTTGACGGCTGCAGCTGGCCATGGCAGGTCGACCGGTGGTGGAAGTGGAGGTGGTAACCATTCACAAGGTACGGGTGGTTCGGGAGGTTTCAGCTCTGGTGGAGGTGGCACAGCGCCGTCATCAGGGGGTGGTGGAGCTTTAGGAGGTGGATCGGGTAGTGGTGGTAATGGTAGAGATGGCCGATCAAATTATGGTCCAAATAGTCCACCTACTGGAAGTCTGCCTCCTTTCTATGAATCTCTTGCAGCATCTACAAAAAGTGGTCAAAATTCATATAATGCCAATGGTTCATTTTCAAGTGAATTCAACATCATATCTGGCTTTAATGTTGATTGTGACAATAATGGATCATCTACAACTTTTCCAGAACAAAGTAAACAGTACTCATTAATGCAAAACGCACATTATGGACTTTCTTTAAAAGATGAAGACATTGATTTCGAAAACAAATCTGAAAACCTCGGTACTATAAGTAATTTTGAGAGTAGCTTTGAAAGTTCATCTATGTTTGTTGACATGGGAGATGATGTAATTAACAATAATCAGTTTAATTCGTTAACAATTCAGCCACAAAATGAAGGTATAATAAATTTTTCGGATTCTGCTGAAGATTTTGCAACCCTATTAAACAATCACGTTGAATTACCAGATTCTGAACTCAGAGGAACTCCTGATTCCGTTCAAAATCCTGTTGATATTGAATCATTAGCTGAACAAGTTTCTTTGAGCAGATATTATGAGAAAGCTAACTACCTTGCTTTCGCAAATCAAGATCAGACACCGACTTATAATTTCTCAAAAGAACGTCCGGATTTACTAATGCAATTGAATCCAGCACTTCTCCAACAACATAATGAAGGTCAAATGCAACAATTACAAATCAGCGTGCAACTTCATCAGAGACAACCAATGCTTTCTCCTGAGTTTTCTTTCGCTAGTCACCCCCTGGACTCACCATCGGGAGTCTCCCTTCCTTCACCGGGTGGTAACAACTCGCTGGACGGTAGCAGTCACGTCGAAACTTCCTCGATTAGCTCTGCGGCAGCTGTAAGTTTGAAAAAAGGCACTCTCGTTGATGGCAAAATCCAAGTTTTGCAACAAAGGGTAAGCATTATTTGATTTTAAGGCAAAGCTTTGATTCGTTTTTCTTCTTCAATGTCGTCAGAAAAAAATATCCGAAAAAAGAAATACGACATCGAAGTGTTATTGAAAATCATTACTTTTATATTGTAATGCTGAGCCTGAATCAACTTATGCTTTAACTTACTGCAAATTATATTGTGTTTTGTATTTTTTTTATCATTAGCAAATAATAGGACAGCGATGATTGATTAAGCTCAGCCTTATTATAGTTGTCAGAATCATCATACTGACTATTATAACTCTTTAGAGGTACCCAAGAGTAGGTACCCATAATATATCTTACATTTTAAGGTACCCAGTTTTTACTTAATTTCGAATTTGTAATTTACATAAAATAATCTAATAGGTAAATAACATTGTCCATAACATTGGTTAGTCTAACTGTTTATACGTTTCAATTACAGTTGGGATTACCTGCTGAAGTCCATTTGGAATTTATTAATGGTGGGCATGGAGTGAAGAATCCTTTAGCCACAGAAGCAAATGCGCGACAACGAGAAGAAGACAAAAATAAAGTATTAGTGAGTGAAGATGACCCATCGAAATTTGTGTGCAGAATCTGCTCGAAAAACTTTACCCTGCAAAGGCTTCTAAATCGACACATGAAATGCCATTCAGATGTAAAACGGTATCTTTGTACCTTCTGTGGCAAAGGCTTTAATGACACCTTTGATTTGAAACGCCACACCAGAACTCACACTGGGGTACGGCCTTACAAATGCAACCTCTGCGAAAAATCTTTCACACAAAGATGTTCACTAGAATCGCATTGCTTAAAAGTACACGGAGTTCAACACAACTACGCTTACAAGGAACGGAGAACCAAGGTATAAATTATGGCAAAATAGTAGGCACCTACTGAAATCTAATTCGTGTCTTAAGATTGTAAGTTTTTAAATGTTTGTTCTCTCTGTTTCGTCAAACATGGTCAAACATAATTAAGACAGGATTTCACATAAACTCAATTCTTTGAGTTTATGTGAATGTAGTCCGTCAAATAAATAAAATAACACTGAAGTTTTCATTCATTTCGCTGATATGCTGTATAATTCGAGGCCTAGAGGATAGTTATATACTTATATCTCAGAGGGGCTATTATGTAACTTTTGTGTCTATCATTTTTTGGTTGCAATCAAAAATATAACGGTTTTGCGATTACAATATGCACATTTTGACACCTACAATAACTAGCAATCAACCAAAATAAACATACTTCAAAAGTTAAAGCTGCCTTAACATCATTAATTAATCACAAAACCGCATTTTTTTCTGATTGAAACTGAAATAGGAATGAAACAAAAGTTACATAATAGGGATGCAGATGTAAACAAAAGGGCAGACCCTATGATAGAGTTACAAAGTTTACTTTTTTATTTTTGTAAGGTCTACCCATTTCTCGAAAATCTGATGACTTGGGAAAATAAAGCACACCTTAGTCGTATCAAGGAAACTTTTATATCTTATCAATTTACGTATATGAGCCATCTTTCCCGTTTACATAATTATTATGATACGTACTAATTTGTAAAAGCATCCTAAAAAGGATTGTATCCTAATGTGATTACCATGATACGATGACGACATGATAACGATATTTCAAGCTTAAAAATTGATTTAATTATTTCAGATGTATGTCTGCGAGGAATGCGGTCACACAACATCTGAGCCTGAAGAACACTACATGCATTTAAAGAAACAGCACCCGTATTCGCCTGCGTTACTCAAATTTTACGACAAAAGACATTTTAAATTTACGAACACGAACTTCGCAAACCAACTTCTCACTCAACTGCCAATGTCAGTCCATAATTAAAGTTCACTGGTTTTAAATCTGTAGTTTATTATGCAAAATGTACCTACATGGAAATAACATTTTGGAAAAATATCAAGGCAAAAACACAGTGTGTTGTAGTTGCTGTTGTCAACCTTCGCGATACTAAAGGCACTAAAAGCAGTGATAGAAGCAAAATTATGCCAACCCACATGATGCGGTGCGGCGCCGTACTGCAAGCCATTTCGCCGCATTGGCGACTACACGGGTAGTGCGGCGCCGCAACGTTCTACTGCAGCGCGGCGCGGCGCCACAGCGGCGACCAAGGAGTTGGTTTCCCCATCGATACGTACAACATTCTGTATATCGAAGTATCGATTTTTTTTTTCGATATATCAATCTCCGATATTGATATAGGTATTTAAAAATATCGATATATCAATAATCCGATATTTTAGAACATCAACAGTCTAAGTGTTGCGGCTCCATCCCTGCCTCGTCTCGACTCCGATGCGAGCGCGACGCGGCGCCGGAGCACACCGCAAGGCATCGTGTGCTGGCTACAACGCACTTTTGTATGTAATATACCGCAGCGGCGCCGCTCAGGCGCCGTACCCGAGCCGCACCGCACCGTATGGGTTGGCTCTAATTTAAACTAGACCGATGATATCGCTAACATAGGTCAAGGATGACAGCGCCACGGACAGCGCTTACTGTCAAAGAAGAAATCAAGATGATTGATTGATGATTAATTATAGACTGGAGATTGTTGAAGCAAATTGTTTTGTTGGATGAACATAAAAAATAAGATTCCAGTTTTAAATTAATATCAAATCCGTCGATAAGCTCATTTAATGTTGTGTTTATTAAGTGAAGTAGGTAACTATGATTGTTACGTGTGTGGTAGAAAAATGTTAAATTATATTAGGTAGTTTAGTTATTGTTATATGCATAAACTATTTATTATGTATATATTGTATCAGAAAAAAGTAGGAGGTAACCCTGCTCATCGTATTATGTATGCAAATGGCTCTTACTGGGTTCTATAAATTAGGTATGCACAAAATGTATGATCTTAATAGATCATAATCATCGATATTTAAGAGTATTTACATATTAATTATTATAATATTCAGGCACAGGTTTCAGGTAATAGTATAGCATAGGTTTCACTATACAGATTTATTATATACCTACCTTATAAACTTTTGATAGATGGCCGTTTTCCTGTATGGACGTTTTGCTAACTAAACATTAGACTTACATGTTATAAACATTTTGTCATTTTCTAAACAAAATGGTTCCCTTTTATGAAGAAAAGCAAATGTTCTCCCTTACTTTTTTCTGATAAGTATATAAAAAACAATGGTATATTTCACATCTTTATTCCGTCCGTAATAATTTTTTTTCTAAGAATATCCGTGTACCTACATAATTTCAGCTGAATCATTGTTGTTTTTTTTTCTTGCTGAATCATAAATTATTATCTTAACTGCATATTCTAAATTTTAAATGACAATGGTCTGTGGAACAGTCTCCATGATATACGTGTTTCAATTAAAATGCCTTATTTTCTAACAGTCAATGTGTTTTTCACTTGCCTATTTCTTTTAGGCGCGACTGCAATTGAAAAATCAAAGTATCGGGTATAATGTGCAATCAGAGGTGGTGGTATAGGATTAGTACTAATTAAAAGATAGCAGCTAAGTTAGATTAAAATTAAGATTAGCTTTTAAAAAATCGATGATGATTAAATAATATAGGTATTTAATTTAAAAGTTTCATTTCAATACAGCTTTCGATTGAGATTTGGTAGTGTCGGATAAAGATTCTAGAATGGTGCTAATATTTATAGGTTCTTATGAATTTTTATTCGCTGTTTTGGAATGAAGCATTTATGGGTCGGATGACACTATTTTGTCCAATTCATAAAAATAGCAAGATGACTGGTTACGTCTGCTTATGTTGATACTTTCTCCGAACTGTACCTGTATACAAGATTCGTACGTGAAAGGGAGAAAACAACAATAATAGGTTATCAGTTCTGTTATATTCCGCAACTGATATAGGTACATAAGTAGCTAATCGGACAAGTTTTACAACACAAGGTACCTTCGCCTACGCCCATAACAGTCCTTCTTTCTGATTGGAATATTGTTAATTTTAGAAATCATTAAGATACACAAGAACATTGTCCAAATTTTACTCAGTCTATTAAATCATCAACATGTAAAAATCCTAAATGAGTTAGGTAGATATTATAATATCGGAGAAATGTATTTGTAAAAATAGAAATCGTTTATTCGAGTTTATAAATTAATTTATGTTATAATTATATACCTAAATATAAAACTATGATGGAAAAACTTTCCTCAATTTAGTGATACTAGCTTCTAATTATTCCACAAATTGAAAACACAATTAATGATGTCACAACTTTTTACATAATATATTATGTATGTGTATCTATACCTACGTACCTATTTAATTTTATGTTAGTTCTGTTTTCCACTGTACTTATTATTTTTAGTGTCAAAATTATTTGTGAAATTTGATCGTGACAGCCCATTTCCGGGATCACCGTGGTCGTACCAAGTTAAGATGCATTTTTAGAAATTTAATATTGATTGATATATCAACTTAATATAAAAAGCTAAAACTGATTGAATAATAAGTAGTTTGTGCTGTGAGTGTGAATTGGAATGTATTGTATATTTGAGTTATTTAATATAATAAAACGTTAAAATTGTAAAAATAGGTTTCACAAAGCGCTTCCGGTTAAATTATTAAAAAAAGAGAAGTCTGTGAATGATGCTCAATTTATAATGTCGTGCTTATTTTAAATGTTTTGTGGATACAATGAGTAAAATTGTAAATAATATGTCTAAATTTAGAGTTGTAATAAAATATTATATTATTAACTAGGTACTTAATTTAGTAAAACCTAATTAGTTTAAATATGAGATTTTTAAAATGTTTTATACAGAAAGTTCAGTACCTAATAGAGATGGGATTGTTAAGTTATCCCGTAATTTGTAACAAGGGATGGTCTGGTCAAGAGAGTCATACAACTAATTAATTAATATCTATTGAATTAAACATCTTTAAAGTTTAAAATACAATTTTGTCTGTGATTCGTTTCTTCTACTTATTCAAATGGTAAAACTATAAATAAAAAAATATATATATTATTGTTACCCTCACAGTTTAATTTTGATTAGCTTACAGTGTTCTCTTTGCAGTCGTAGAAAACAAAATATCTATGGAAAATAGATGCAGTTTATACACGATTGCTCCGCTAAATTATTTTCCTTAGTTTTTTAAGGTTGACAAGACCACTTAACAATCCCATCTCAATTTTTTACGCTGCAGAGTATGGTACTGATTTGATAATATTCAACGTAACTATGCTTATGTATATTGACTTATCATAAATAACTAAAAAACGGACTGTATTAGCAACTCTGAAAACTGAGTTCCAGTACTTCAATGAGGCAACAAAACTATGTTTGTTACCCGTCCTCTTTTCTCTTCTGAACGGTTATAGAAATAGATGCGTACATAAATTAATTAAAACATAAATATTTTTTTAAAATAACATAACTCCATGACCGGAAGCTTGTTCTGTATTGTGATATAGCGCAGTGTCTTCGTCATAATGTCTAATGTTGTCCGATGCATTTACTAGCATTTCGATTCGTTTGTAACTTTTGATGTCGTGTTTAACAAACAAACATTTTGTTACTCTGTATTGATAAGCAATATATGGATAATAATTATATTCGTGTTTTGTTAATTAAATTGCCTCTCCAACTAAATAAAAAAAAGTGAAAGTTTGCGATGATGACTCCACAACGCAACAAGGCTAAATACTTAAATAAGTTTGGATAAGATCGATGATTCCTTCTCACAAAGAGTTCCTAAGGAAATCCTGAAATTCACGCGGTTAATCAGCTACTACCTATCCTGTATAATAAATTGGTATACAAGTGTAGTGCAATATAATCATTGCACGTTTGGTCTAGATTGATATCACATTCAGACAATGTACCTATTGGTTTTGTCGGGACGATAATTTTATAGCTATGTTAGAAGTTCCCAAGGGAATTTCGAAATTTCCACAATAGTATTAGTTGTTTTTTTGAATTCAAACAATTCTTACAATTGGTACAATAATTTATTTATTTTTTAGAGCTACGTTAGGAAATCCCGATGGAATCCCGAAATTCAACTGGGTGAAATGACGTAACTTCTGAGCGAGTTGACAATTATTTCATCGAAACAAGGGTTCATATTTCATAGCTACGTTAGGAGTTCCCAGGGGAATACTGAAATTCAGGAGGGTGAAACATAATGAACAGGTGCAGCTATCTAAATGTAGTACTTAGTAGTTGGATCTGGTTTAATGACTCAATTCGCACTAATACTAAGTGTATAGTTAAATACTAACGGCCGCACTCAGAGTCGACTTTAATGATTACTTAGTTAAGTATAGATTTTTAAAACAAAACTGTCGCAATCAGAGACGCTCAGTAAATTAATGTTAATTGGCAAATTAACATTAATTTATAAAACTTGTCTGATTGCGGCAGTTTTGTTTTAAAAATCTATACTTAACTAAGTAATCACTAAAGTCGACTCTGAGTGCGGCCGTTAGTCTATGCTTCTAACGTTTGGCGGGTGGACGCTCCAACGAGCGCAAGCATTTGTGGCAGGAGCCGTTTGTGTATTCTGAGCAAACGCCACTACTACAAAAGAATGACGAGTTTTAGCTCGGCGATCACCCTCTTTTATTATGTTCCCCAATAGTTTTGATACTATTATCACTTTGTATATAGTAACTACATATACGTGTCGACATTGGTGAAATTTTATCATTACCACGCAATTGGATATTCTACAGTGTATGAAAATCAAAATTCTAATTAGCGCGTCAGTTAGAAATTAAAAAAAATATAGACACGTATTTTTTGCTTTTTCAAATTAATGAAAATAATCATAGATAAAGTGCATTAAAGTTTAGAATGGGGGACTCGTGACGTCATTATTCAGTATAAGCCCCGTACAAACTGCACCAGGTAGTGACGTCACGCGAAATTTTAACTCAATGTATCGCCGTAATTGCCTGATCATGTAAAAAAAAGGAAAAAAATACGTGTCCAATATTTTTTACTAATCTACACGACGGGTTAAAAAAAATTTAGTCGAGTAGCCAATCTTTCAATTTTTCAATCCCCTAGTTGGGTTGTAATTTTACTACACCGTACCGTACTCATAAAATGCTTCTTAAATTGCCCTTGTCCCTTGTCAACAATTAAACTTCAAATACTGCAGGTTTTTATAAAGTAAGATTTGAATTACATAAATATTTGAAATAAAATTACCTCTTTTAATTCATTACGGCACGAATATCATGAAAAACAAATACCTATGCGTTAAAAAAAATAGTACTGCACCGTACCGCAAACATAATAATCGTAATGGATGCGTTTAAAGATATTATGACCATCCAAAAACCATTACTGGAAAAATAAATAACGTCCCTGTAGGCATTAATAGTAGATGATAATTATAATGGATAGATAATTAAACCTCAATGATTTTTTTTAGTTTTGTCACGAAATGAAAATTTCAATTACGTAATTTAATAAAAGCGTGGTTAAAACAACCTTTTAAATCAGTCTTCTTTGAGAACTAAAAATGGAAAATTCTCCAAAACGTAATCTGTCTCAAGAATATGTGCAAAGATACAATAGCATAATATACAAGCCGATAAAATACGCCGGATACAATCGGTTCGACATTAAAAATTGTGTCATAGTAAAAAAACCTTTTATTTTAAAACTTTACAACATCTTTATTTCACAATTTGTCAATTTATGTTTGTTATACATATTATACGTCGCAGCTGTACAAGAAAAATATTTACTTGTAACAGAAATAATAATACTAATTAACTTCACCACCGTTTATAATCTTATGGTGTACAATATTACATTTCCGAATGCAAATTGTGGTCCAAAACTGATAAATATCTGCATTGAAATCGATACGTTCTTGGGAGCAAAAGACACCCAATTTATGAGGAAAAGGGAATATCAGGTGTACGTCGTAGCGAGTTGGGTGTCGGGATTTTGCGAAATAGTGATGTTTTTTGTTATGATCTATTGTTACTCTGTGCCCAGTGCGGTAAATTGTGCAGGGTTTTGCCTTTTTTATTTTATTTATTTCATTTATTACGATGCGTGTATATTTTTTAGTTATTACACATTTCTCATATTAAGAGCGCGTTATTTAAACATAGCCCTGATGAAAATGGTAAATATGAATTTAGAATATCTGCCAAATATTTCGTTTGTTAGTGGATTAATTTGGAAAAAACAATATGACGACTGTGTTAATTTAAATATTTCACCAGACAAGTTTATCAAAGGGTATCAAATGTTGTTTGATCTATTGCACCGGTTGGAAAAAGGCTTCCGATGGAGCGTGCGTAACAAAAGTTTTTTTTTATGATACACTAGCTGTGCCACGCGGTTTCACCCGCGTGAGTTTCGGAATTCCCACAGGAACTCCAAAGTTGCCTAATATACTCCTTATAACATCACCTAATTAGTAATTATCAGTGAAAGTTCCGTCATAGTTGGTTCAACTGTTTCGGAGATTCACCCGCGTGAGTTTCAAAATTCTCGCAGGAACTCCTAAATAGCCTAATTTACTCCTTAAAAATCAGCCAATTAACTGTGAAAGTCCCGTCAAAATTGGTTTAACTGTTTCGGAGATTCACTAGCGTGCGTTTCAGGACTCCCGAACTCCAAAACAAACACAAGAAAAAAAACGTGGTAAATGTATTTTTTTGAAAGAGAAAAGCAATTAAAGTGGCGCCTTATCTTAACGCGACGCGTTATAGTCAAAATGAATAAGGGCCCAGGGGACAGAGCGTGGGCCGGCCGCGGCCGCCGCCGTAGCACTACGTAGCAGTGGCGAAGATACCATAGAAGCCGATTCCCATCGGCTTCCCTTCAGACGCAACATCTCTCTCTACCGTAATTGAGAATGGAGAATTCCCGCGGGAACTCCGAACTTATCGCAGGTGAAACCGCGTTAACAGTTAATAGTTTAATAAGTTGAAATTAAAGTAGATTTCCGGCTTCCCCCTCTCAATATTTCACCCTTCGCCACTGCTACGTAGTATATTTACTCTGAGCTTATACTAATGTACTAACGGCCGCAGTCAGAGTCGTTTTAATGATTACTTAATTTGAAGTTTAAGTTTTAAGAGCCAAGCTTATAACTCTATAAACCCTAACTCTACAAGGCCTAACTTCTCAAACTCTACAGTGTAGAGTTTGATAAGTTCGTATTCTGACTAAGTTTAAGAAGTTAAGCTTTGTAGAGTTAGAGTGTGTAGAGCTATAAGCTTGGCTCTACATGAGATCTGATAACTTTTTGACAGTGCTCGTCATATGCGGTCTTGTCTTGGCATCATTTTACATGAAAATGTTTTTGGTGGGATTCAATTTCTTTTTGTAAGTCAAAATTGCGGAATTCTCATACAAACTCCCCTAGTTTAAGGGGTTGGGAGACAAGCAGGTTGCAGGTTTTATAATTTTTTTGTTGTTTGTGTAACTCTAGTATACTCTAGCTTACATACCAACTTTCAGCTTTCTAGGACATTGGGAAATACCCTAAGAATTTTGATCATCATCAACAGTCAGTGACGAAATCAAAGTTTCTTAGATTTCAATAAAACCTAAAGTAAAAGAGCTATGCAATTAAAACTTTATATGTTTAATAAATCCGCTATTGAAAATATATCTCGAGAATTTTGTTTATCTAGTTTAATCCAAATCCAAATTATAAGGGTTCAAAAAAACGACGAAGCGCTTCGAGAAAAAATAGGTAGTATCTCCGCTTCGCTTGGCTCGTCTTGGCGGGGGCACTATACCGTGCCCCCAGATATTGTCTAACAATTTTGTACTCAATACATTTGTAATCAATGCATTTTGATACTAAATACATGTGTTTTATTGTATTCATATGAAAGCCTCTAGAATCATTTACAAAATACTTTTTTTCTATATTTCTCAAAGGTGTCACTTGTACTACTATGGTTTTCAACCCATCAAGTACCTTAAACCTACTCTTAAAGTAACGAAATACATATATTCTAGTAAGTTTTTTCCCACGCTGGTGTAACCGCGGGGCACAGCTACTAGGTAAATAAGAGATTTCAACGTTTTATTTCAAATGCACGTACATTTTTAAACAGATAACAAACTTAAATAACTAAAATAATGTTCTTTCAGTACCTAGTATCAACTACATCTAGCATTTTGGGTACATTCTTGACGGTTCAGACAATTGTTATTTATATCAAGGCTACGGTACGTAAAATCATATAATAGGAATTTACTTTTGCTTTATCTGTGCCTACTTATACGTACCTATATATTGTAATGAAAGCATTTTACTAAATTGGAACTTCTTTGAGCACCGTAGGATTATATTTATTACGTTTTACGCTCTGTAGATATACATGAAACTTGAAAGTATATGACTTTTCATTTTACTCGTATATGCAAGTCATTGTTACAGCGATTCTTTAGTAGGTAGGTACTACTCACGGCCTCGTAGCCGTTTTCAGACTAACCTCGATAGATTTTCTAGTATGCGAAAGGATAATAAATAAAAGTGGTTCAACTATTCACCACTAACGAGACTTATGTTGACTTAATTGAAAGTAACTTTCAGTATGAGACAAAAAGATATAAAAAGTTGTGACCGTATGAAAAATATAGTAGTACATACTTATAGCAAAGATACAATTTTACAATTTTTTTTTACTTCACTATTTATTTAAATCCTTTAAAATGTATGGAGCTTGGTCCAAATGTCTATTACTAAACAGACCGTAACCAAAAATATACAGTCAGTAGGGAAATATATTAGAAAAAATCGCAAAAAGCGTCCTCGAAGCAGCAATGGCCGCCTTCACCACTATAACGTATCTTTAATATAGTCACTACTATATTTTTCATATTATTATGGTCATAATTCATATTATTATGGTCATAACTTTTTACTGACTGCATATTTTTTTACTTACTAAAATTTACTCTGTATTTAGTGAACTAAGTCAACATACGTCTCGTTAGTGATGGACATTTGGACCAAGCTCTATTCATTTTTGGTCATTCTCCTTTTGAGATTTCTTGGGAACTCTAATTCAGAAGAAAAAAAAATACTATGCAAACAAAACACTTGTACTAACCAGTGTTTATTTATATTGATCTCTGATAGTACATAGGATACTGTAACTTCCTATCAGTGAAAGAATTTTTACATCTAGATGCAAGTACGCCGTGATATCAGATGACTCTTATTATACCTACCTATAGTTTCATCACTCAAAAAAGGAGACTTGACCTATTTTTAATATTAGTATAAATACCTTTTCAAGATCCAATATCTGTAATCATTTATCAGATCATTTCCGTTAAGATACTTAATTCTATTCGGGCTGTAGGTAATAACCTAAAATGAACATAATACCATATTATATATTATAACTTGTCTTATTTTGCAGGATGTAGAAACAATGCGTATTGTGTCACAGTTAGGATGGGCCCTTTTCAGTTGGTCGATCCTCTTCTATATGTGTCAAGTGACAAACTCATTTTATCAGCTGATAGAACGAACCAAGCTTATATGTTTCTATGCTCAATTGAAATCATTAAATTCAGGTAAATTGGGCAAAACTAAAGGTATTAAAATTTTAACAAAAAAATCGACTTCCAAAAACACAAAACTAAAAAGCTAAAAATAAAAAGCTAATAATAACAAAATACTAATTTAATCCAAAAGATAAAAACATGCGTAATATTATTGGTTTGTGCTACAACTGATCAGTTTGAGTTCGCTGACAAGCCCACAAGCCAAGCGGGCTTGTCACCGAATTCGTCAGCGGGTTGTTCTGCTCACGAAGAGCAGAGCCGACTTAGCCCATCCACCCTCTCTATATGTAGCTTGTCACCGACTTCATACCGATTAGTTGTAGCACAAACCAATAATAATATTACGTGTGTTTTATCTTTTGGATTAAATCGGTATTTTGTTATTATTAGCTTTTTAGTTTTGTGTTTTTGGAAGTCAGTTTTAATTTTTTTTTTTTAATTTTGTTTATTTCTAGCTTTTAAGTGACTTAGTTCGTAATTTCTCTAAGTTACAATAGCCTAATGTCCTTTTACAAAATATTGCTTGTTAAATTGTTGAGGGGTTCTCCTTGTACATCACCATCAATTCCACTTTACCATATACATCGTGACGAGCATAAATTGTTTAGAAACCATATTAAAGTCGAATCGGAACCCGTGAAATTATTGAGTAGTTCCGATGACCATCTGTGGTCTTCATCATCAGTTTCACTTCTTCAAATTTTGCTTTCCGAAAGCAAATAAACGATTTACTATAAAAAAATACAAAAATCGCTATAGATGTACTTATAGTTTTTGAAGAGTTCCCTCGATTACCTCCAAGATCCCATCATCAGATCCAGACTTGGTGGCAATGGGACCTAATTGAGAGTATACCCTTTCAAACAAAAAAAGAATTTTCGAAATCGCTCCAATCGGAACCCGTGAAATACGTATTATTGCTGAGTAGCTCCAACCATCCGAACAAAAAAAGAATTTTCCAAATCGGTCCAACCGTCTTCAGGTAATCTGTGAACATACATTAAAAAAAAACATACATACAATCGAACATAGAACCTCCTTTTTGGAAGTCGGTTAAAAATTACATATTTGGTATATATACCTACGTATGCATGTATAAAATATGATAGGTATGTAACGCTAATAATGATCCATTGCAATTAAAGGAGACCTGTGCTAAAAATGACTAAATGTTACTCAGAATTCTGCAACTAACAGGTATAATATAAGTATCTATGTATATAACCACTTAAGAAACAAACAATGTACAAGATAAATTACTGCGTTGAACCAAGATGTAGAACTAATCAGTTCATTCAATTGTCTTGGACTTGAGAGCATTTATTTACTGAAGGCCTTCATTTGTTTTTCTAAACAGCCTTTGAATGTTAATTATTGAAATCAATATATTTTAAAGTGTGACAGACGAA
Organism: Zygaena filipendulae; assembly: GCA_907165275.2. Classification (NCBI taxonomy): domain Eukaryota; kingdom Metazoa; phylum Arthropoda; class Insecta; order Lepidoptera; family Zygaenidae; genus Zygaena; species Zygaena filipendulae. The sequence continues at coordinate 9,179,919 of OU015653.1, read as the reverse complement.
GTAGGTAGTTAAAGTAAGGATTGTGCTAAAACACGCTTTTTTCAGAAGCAGTTTTCAAATTGACGAAAAATCTGTATCACATTCTGGAAGTACGTGATTTCCGGTTCTCCAGCTATGGATTGTTTTATGTTGACCCGTCTTACCTATTGGATGTAGCGACTTCCATATTAGTGTACATAACGGTTCAATTACAATTTAATTTTCCTAAAATTGATAATGGTATGCAGTGGGAGCACACAAACGACACAACACAACCTTAAAGAAAACTAATCAGCAAGAGGCATGAATAACATTGATCAATTGATGTAGATTTTTTCTTTCTAATTTAAAATTTATCCAATAGGTATTAGATAAATTTTAATATTGTCAGTAACGAAATAAAAGATATTGTCATTTAAATATTTTATGTTATTTTTTTTCTTTAATTAAACATAGATAATTATAGGTAGTCATAAATACTAAAGGTACATACATAATATGCTACTAAAGCTTGCATATTATGAGCATGCTTAATTGCTTATAACAAGTATAGTAAGAAGTCTCAGACTGTATACATCTGCTGGTTATAAACCCGCTTAGTTTAATAATGCTCCTGAATAAGCATGCTGAAAGCTACTATAGGTAAGTATAATTACTTATAAGTACAAGTACAGCGATGATGGTGCGTTCGGATCAAACGCCGCAAGGCGTAGGTAGGTTCAAACCCTAACAATGAGCTCGAGCTGTCGATGAATGACAACATCGTGAGGAAGCCATAGCATGGTGGTAGGGCACTTTCTAATGCCCCGCTGGTTATAGCTATCACCTTCGTTGAAAATCTGTCGCCAAGCACCTAACGGTGTGTTCCGGCCTCACGTAAAAGCCAGTTCCCATTCCCATTCCAGGTCGACAACGCACCTGCATGCCTTCTGGTGTTGTAGATCTCCATGGGCGGCGGTATAATCTCTTACCATCAGGTGTGCCACATGTCTTTTGCCCCCTATGACATAAAAAAGTGAATCCTACTACCTGCACCCTCGTCATAAGTAGCACACTTAAAAATTATCCGTCATTCCAATTTTCAGCACTATAGGTACTCAATTATAAGTGTGGTAAATTATCTTTCATACTATGTAGTAGATATTGTGTATTATATGTGGTTTAACACCTGTATTCCATCTATTTCATACCTCCTCATCTAGCTATGTCAGTATCGATTATTATCACAAGTGTTAGATACTTATGTAAATATTGACTACTAAGTAAGTTACGTATTATTTAGCTAGTTGTAGATGACAAATACCTACGACACCGCGGAAAATTATTTCAACATACCATACCAGAACCATACCATTAATGACATGTTTGTATTAAGTATCGCAGGCAAATTCAATAATTCTATTCAGCCATGTACAAATAAATGGAAGGCATTTTGTACAATGCCGAAAATAGAAAATGCCTTTGTTTATCCGCCTCGTCCGTTACGTCATCAATACAAGGTTTTTAGAACTAGATTCGAAGGCGTATTTTATTACCTACTTGTATGCATTCCGACGTTACTAGCAGGTAGATATAGTATTAAATTATGTGTCGATAAGCTTAGTAGGGAGGTTTGAACTACGGACACAACAGAGTCAACTGGTTTCCGATGCGTGAGCTCCCATCATAACTTATTTTCTGCCCTCGGTATTAACTATAAACGGTTGTTTGTAAACTGACAAATTATACGTTCCTTGACAATATGCCAATGATATAGCGGGAAAATCAGCAAAACCATAGAGATAACAAGCGCAAATACCACAGCACTTCGATATTTAAAATTACTATAACGATTTGAAAATGAAACTGTTCAAGTATCTATTCCTTTATTGTTTCATCATCATCATCAAAGAGGTTAATGAGAGGAAAATGGAACAGCTGTTTAAGTTAATCATTAATTGTTTCTGAGTGCGGCATTGAGATCGACTAATGAGTTCCGAATTAGCGCTATCACGTAATGGAGTATGAAGTATGGGAATAAATCTGTAATCTTGAAACCATTAATATTATATATATTATGTACTTGTAACTGTTGTTGTCCTAAATAAACGAAAAATAAAATAAAAATAAAATAAAATTTTCTAACAAAACGAGTTTGGGATTTTTCCTTAAAGGATTGTAACACGGTGCTATATGATTATACTAGTTGTGCCCCGCGATTTCACCCGCGGTAATTTCACAGTTCCCGCGGAAATTCCGGGATAAAAAGTACGATATATGTTAATCTGATGTATAAGCTATATCATTGTAATGTTTCATTTAAATCCATTCAGTAGTTTTTGCGTGAAAGAGTATAACAAACATCTATCCATCCATCCATCCATCAATCCATACATTCTTACAAACTTTCGCGTTTATAATATTAAAGTAGGATCTAGACATAATATAATAATACTCAAGAAAGCGCTTGCTATAATAGGTATATTGCAAGCTATCGAATATCAATTTAAATAATCTAAGTAGGTAGGTATCTTAATATATATCACTTGTAAGATAATTTAAACATATCTGTCAAATTAATATTGTCTTGCTAACAATGACTTCGAGTGGCATGGTTTCATATATAATGCAGTTGCATCTGACTTACTTATCAGTGCTTGTGCAAAGAAAAAACTATTAACGAACCAAGTTTCCACCCTCAACAGTTTTAATACCTATCTAGAATCATGAAACAATTTTTGTTTGTTTTATTTATTGCTATTTTGATTCTGCCAATTGTAAGTACACCTACTGGTTTTATTTTTAATAAAAGCTGTGTATTCCGTAAATTAATTTTATTCACGTAAATAGATACAAACCCATGTGCCAATATAATGGGCTTGTCAACTAAATTTTAGTTTTTAGCCCGTCTTGAATAGCTTAATAAAAAATATTGGACACGTATTTTTTTACGTAATGAAAAAATATAGATACATTAAGTCGAAATGTCACGTGACGTCACGCCGTGCTACAGTTTATAGCACGTTATGACGTCAAGAGCCCCCACTCCTAAACTTTAATGCGTTTTATCTTAGTATTTTTTCAATAATTTGAAAAAGCAAAAAACATGAGTCTTTTATTTTTTTATTATCTAACTGACGGACTAAATAGAAATTTAATTTCATACCCCGGAAACTACCCTATTATGAAGAAACTATTTTTATTTTTAGCTCGCCAAACCAGCAGATGACATACGTAAGTATCTCTTCATATTATAAAACAAAGTCTAGTCCAGAAGTGTTTGAGAAAGTGAAGCTGCCTCCGTTGTCAGGGGCACAGAAAAGGACATAAGGTACCTAGTTAACATATCGGTATTCCCAACGGAACTTCAAAATGAACGCGGGTGAAACCGAACTCGCAGGGAATGACCAGTAGATAATAATTCTAGAATTTATTGTGTTCATTTCGGTTTTTACTCACCAATTGTATGGGTGCGGAGAATATAATTTAAAAAAAATATGTATACATACAAAAATTTGAATGCTAAATTATTATAGTACCTAGGTATGTTTCATTCTATATATAATAGGCCTATTGTATAAGTCTATGTGCTGCAGTCGACGTCTTTCGGCTGATGTGATGATGATGGTTCTATAAATATATTCGTAGAATCTGATGCAAAAGCTGAGGGTAAGGGCAAAAATGCTGAGGGAAGTCCAAACGCTAATGAATCAGGTAAGTATCTATCGATTTTATTCAAGACCTAAATATGACTCAATGCCAAGACTAGCCAAGCGAAGCGGGAGCACTACCTATTTTTTCTCGAAGCGCTTCATCGTTTTTTTGAACCCTTATAACTTGGGTTTGGATTATACCAGACTAGCTGTGCCCCGCGGTTTCACCCGCGGTAATTTCGGAGTTTCCGTGGGAATATCGGGATAAATAATCAAAATTCTTAGGGTATTTTCAAATGTCCTAGAAACTTGAAATTTGGCATGTAAGCTAATATTAGTACACAAACAACAAAAAATTTATAAAACTTGTAACTTTTATCCCCCAACCCCTTAAGCTAGGGGATAGAAGTTTGTATGAGAATTCCGAAATTTTGACTTACAATAAAAATGAAATCCCACCAAAAACATTTTCATGTAAAATGATGCCAAGACAAGTCCATATGACAGGCACTGTCAAAAAGTGATCAGATCTCATGTATATCCAAGCTTATAACTCTACACACCCTAACTCTACAAGGCCTTCACAAACTCTACACTTTAGTCAGAATATGTGGCTTGGCCGTTTCGTTACTGCAAGAACCTTTATACTCGTATAACAGAAAAGTAATTAACAGTGGATAAGTTTTTCACCTTACGGTCATGTGAATAGAGCGAAATGGCCAAGCCACATAATATTCTAACTAAGGTGTAGAGTTTGAGAAGGTAGGCCTTGTAGAGTTAGGGTGTGTAGAGTTATAACCTTGGCTTTTACATGAGATCTGATAACTTTGCCCGTCATATGGACTCGTCTTGGCATCGTTTAACATGAATATGTTTTTGGTGGGATGCATAAATACAAGATGGGGGAAGAAGGCGGTCGTTGGAAGGGAACTCTTTCGAATTATATATTCATATAATATAATACTTAGTACAATTATAATCCCTACTAATATTTTAAATGTGAAAGTGACTCTGTCTGTCTGTTGGTTTGAAACCGCGAGGAACAGCTAGTAATTTTGCGTGTTTGTTAATTACGCTTCAACACCGTAACTACATAGGTACTCAATCAACCATGAGACCATCATGAGATTTTTCAAATACACTGTCTGGTGTACAGAAAAAGACATAGAGTACATTTTATTCCAACAATTTGGCGAGAACTCCGAAATTAAGGCGAGTGAAACCACTGAAAACAACTAGTAAACCTATAATCAATTGTTAATTTGTAACTATAAATATAAAAACTTAATATTCTAGATATTCCGTGCGAAAACGAAATGAAAAAAATTGAAAAGGATTCAAGTGGAATGATAGGAGATATAATGGGCGTGCCAGAGAACATCGCTAGTGGTTTCGTGAAAATGATGAATAAAGATGACAAAAAAAGTGCTTAAGTTTATATTTACATGATTATGCAAAGCTTTTTAAGATGTGTAAAACTCTTGATTGTAATTATTCATCTATGCACCTACGTACAATACAATTAAATAAGTAAAATGCTTACCTACAAGTTTCATTCGTCATTATTTAGCTAGTTTTCTTGTTGTGACCACTGTTCAAACCTAACCTTAACTAGCACGTCCGCAAGCTCACTGCAAATCTATGCAGCTTTGCAGGATGTAAAAGGGTGTCAAAGGAGGGACTTAATTAAAGAGGGTGTTTGGTATTCAATTCCCGTCTCATAAATTTAAAAACACAACAAGTTTTGAGGAAAAGACAATTATTCTGGAAAATTGAGCGTGCAAGTTGCCGATGCCCGGACACATCTTACCCTAAAGTCATTCAAGACTTTCAATTCTTACTGGTACACCGACAAATCTAATGTGAAACGCAGTCACCCACTAATTTTAAGGTTTTCTGAATTGTTTGTTGAATTGGCTAAGCATGAGTTATCGAGAGTTTCAATAAATCCCTTGTACATCCTTACACCACGTATAATAAAAGTCAATTTTATTTGTCCGTTAGTACCGCTAAAACTCCGCAACCCTTTTCCGCACTCTAATGAAGCTTGTATCGTATGATAACCCTTCACCTCCAATCTATGAATGAGTATTTCGTTAACGGATACCGGATAGCGAATATGGGGGTTGTTTTTGGAGATAGGCTTTAAAAATATAATAATAAATTATACCTACAATCAATGCACCTCATATGAGCACGGGAAAGATAGTTGAGAATATTCTGGAATATTGGAGATTGACCTCAAATATTTCAGAATATTATAATACCTATATACCTGATATTCTAGAATATCCTTAAATTGTTATAAACAGCGAATGTTTGTAAATTAAAGAATTACAAAATTTTCCTGATGACTCCCACTGTCGACGAAATTAGGGAAATTTCCTACGTTAAACACATTATAAATATAGCAGACTAGGTAAATCTAAGGTGTCATTTTTGTATCCTAATATCTGGGCGCTTCCCTTTACGCGCATCGCAAAAACACAATCCCAAACGTTCCAGATGCCAAGATATTAGAAATTATTGTTCTTTATGCCATAAGAAACCTTGGTAATGTATTTTTTGTAGTAAAACTTCTTTGATTACGATGGAAAGACAGTTTTTGCAGCGTCTTATCTGAGCGCGGCGTGTTATGGTCATAGTGAATAAGGGCCCGCCCTGCTCTAACTTGCGTAGTAAGTTTGAATACCTACAAAATATTTTTGACGATTATTCCTGTTTGTACAGATATAAGATGTGATAAAATTAGCTGCAAATATTTACAGGGTTGAAAGTATACGTTATAACAAACAGGATATGCGAAAAAATAAGTTCGGTAGTTTTTCAGAATATAAGAAAAATAAACTGAATGAAAAAACATTACAATTACATTTACAAGGTACACAATACACGTAGCTCAATAATACGTATACAAGGCACGCGCCACGCACACAGCAAGCGATGCATCAGCTGGTCAGCTCGATCGATGTCATTGACCTTAAAATACCAGCGTGCGGCGATGTGTTTGAGCGATTGAGCGGTGAGCGCCCTCACAGGTTGTTTTTTTTTTTTGATGTTATTTGAAAAAAAAAAAATTTTATTATGTATAGGTACTTTTAACCCTGTAGATATTTGATGCTAATTTTACCACATCTTATATACACTTATATAGTTACATTAGTTACCTACTCTAAAAATCGTTGTGTAGTTGTAGCCGTCACGTCATCCAACAACGCTTATTAAAACTTACCTTGAATGGTCAATAGGGTGGTTAAGGCTAAATATGTATGACAAAAAAACTAGAAGATAATGACGGACATCAGAAAAACGCTCCTCTAAATACTGAATGTGAAATGAGCTGAAAAACGTCTGACTACCTACCTACCTTTATTTTCCTAAGATATATCAATAATGGACTAGTAAATTTTAATAACAATACATTGTATACGTAAGTGCTTCAATAGGATACAATTTGAATTCGGCTTTTAAATAGTAACTATGTACTTATTTATTCAATTGTTTCATGTAGGTAAACGAATGGCCAAAAATTTTCATATATAAATAGAATCACACCCACAACTTAATTATTGTACCACGAGCAATAAGAAGTAACCCACGTCAACGACTTGGAAATTCTAAAACTATAACATCATGAAGAAATTTTTGTTATTCCTATTTATTGCCGCTATAATTGTACAAACTGTAAGTACTTAGTGAAGATATAATTTGGCTTACATACTTACTTATGAAATAAAACTTGTATTGGATCACGAACCACGAACGAAATTGACAAGTGTAGATACGTTCATAGAGAATGTATGAAAGAATATTTCGAACTGTGCCGATACTGTGTCGGTACTGTGGCTTCACTGATATATTGTGTGAAGCGGCCATAATGTTCTCCGTTATTATTTTGAAAAGGGCGTCGAAACTCGAAAGCAAGTTGTCTGTGATATGATATTGTAGGTGCACATGATTTACCAAAAAGTAGTTTTAGTTAACACTAGCTGTTCCCCGCGAGATCACCCGCGGAAATTTTGGAGATCCTTTACGAATTCCGGGCTATGAACTATGAAGTACCCTATGTCCTTTTCTGTACACCTAACAATGTGCAGTATGCAAAATTTCATGAGATTTCACCAGCCTTAATTTCAGAGTTCCCGCAAGAATTCCGGGATAAAAGTATTCTATGTCCTTCTCTATACCTTTAAGAACGTGTGTACAAAATTACATGATGATCGGTTGAGTTGTTAAGGCGTGAAAGCGTGACAGACAGACAGACAGAGTTACTTTAGCATTTATAATATTAGTAGGGATTATTGAAAATTGCTACAGATAAAAAAATAAGACAGGCATACTCACTTGTTTTTATTTAATATACTTTTTCGATACCGAATACCAATGACAGTTAATACAATGTGTTTATACGAATTGTGACTGCGTGTATCTAGAGAACTAAGTTGATGATTACATTAATGGCTACATTGCCAGAATGGTAACTCAAGTATATAAAAATAATTTTAAATTAAAATAAAATACTTAACAAATTTTTTTACAGCTTGCTGCACCGCAAATTGATCCTGCCAACGCTGGAAGTAAGTTTTATTGTCTCATTTAGCTAATACTCATTTAGCTCAGGGGCCATTTTAAATATCATTATGTTGTTATTATTATTATGATGATGATAACTCAGTGGTTGGTGCGTTTGGATCAAACGCCGCAAGGCGTAGGTTCAAACCCTAACAATGAGCTTGAGCTGTCAGTGAAGGAAAAACATCGTGAGGTCAATCTCATTATTAGGGTTTGAACCTACGCTTTGCGGCGCTTGATCTGAACGCACCAACCACTGAGCTATCATCGCATCATCATATTATATCATATCATCTTTTTTTAGCAAACTAGATTTTAATCAATCACTTAGTTCGAATACCAGTCTCACGGCTGCAGTCAGTGTAGTTTTTATGATTACTTAATTTTATGTAAAGATTTCAAAAATAAACTGCCGCACTCTGAGACGTTCATTAAATTAATGTTAATTGGCATTGCATCGGAGGTCGATCGCGCTATTTTATATATCGCGTTGATTGTTTTAAAGATAATTATATATTATTTTTGTCTAAATAAGAGTTGAATCGTAATTTTTAAAATAATCAGCGCGATACTAAATAAGCATAAAATATTAATTTAAAATTGAACTTTTAAACGAGTGACGTTTGGTTTTATTTTGGTAATGTCGTTATAAAATAGCGCGATCGGTCTCCTGAACGTCTCTGAGTGTGGTATTTTTGTTTTTAAAATCTTTGCTTAAAATTAAGTAATCATTAAAACGAGTATGAGGGCCGCCATTATCAATAACTAACAAAAATCTTCAAGACGCAATCTAAATTGGAATACTCAAATGTCTACGCCTACATGAAATTACGGAAAAAAAGAGTGAAATGTGTTGACAAGAATCTAACTTGGAAGTTGGTTTCAAATATTGCAAATGAATGAAATAGATGCATTAAAATGAGTTAGTGGGACATTCCAAACAGGAATTAGTCTTATTTGTCACTAGCTGTGCCCCGCAGTTTCACCTGCATGAAACGTTTTTGTATGATAACTTCTTTTCCCAACATCCGATTTACATGAAACAAAGCCTATATGTAGCTCCAGGTTTAGCTTAATCTACCTGTGAAAACCAAATGAAAATCCGTTTAGTAGGTTTGGAGATTATCGTAAACAGACAGACAGACAGAAAAGAATATTAAAAACTCTTTTTTTGTGGTTGGTTACTCTTCTTTTATCACTCCCTTTCAAAATTTGTCAAAAATATTCAATACAGAATCGCGAATTCTACTCTTTTATTATAGTATAGATTTCTGATCTTTAACTTACATAATATAGGTTCCTACTTACATATAGGTACGATAGGTTCCTAGAGAAGCTCGACTTATACACTGTACATTATTTATTTATTTATTCTTTATTGCACAAAAAGTCGTAGAGCTGACGGTTTAAATATAAAAAATTTACGTCTTCTATTTAAATTAATGAGAAAGGCTTGCTACTGGCGTTTACTTACCCAAACACACGGTTCAGGAAGGCTTCCTACAAAACGAACCGAAGAAGATCGCGGGAACCAGCTGGATAGTGAGAGATCGCAGGTCGGTCATCATGGAAATCATTGTGAGAGGCATTTATCCAGCAAAGGCGTTTATCGTGTGATAATGATGATAATTTTATTTATTCATGTTTTATTATAAAGAGAAAGACAAAGACAAAAAAATATTCATAGCCCTTATGTAAGATCCTTTTTGACGTTAGTAAAATTACAATAAGTAAAATAGCACCCATAAATCATCCGCACTTCACTTACCTACTAGTGCTATATGACTGGAGAGAAACAGTGTCATAAACTCTCCAGTATTAATAAGCACTCTTATTTTATTAGGTAATTTGGACCGGGCGACGTTGTTTTATAAGATTGCGTAGGGACACAATTCAACCAGATATAGAGGTAATATTATTCAACGAAGTAACTTGGATACCCATCGCGTTAAAGACGTATTATTTTTTTTTACATTAATCAGAAAATAACTTATCACACAACAGAACCAGCAAACCCTTCATCACCACTATCACAACCGGGAGTCCCTCCAGCTGATGGGCTTGGAGGAATTGGAAAACCACCTGTGAATCCAGGTAAACATGCATCGAAATCATAAGAAAACAAACGAAATTTATATATTACTATAGCTCTACCACGCAGTTTCACCCGCGTGAGTTTCGGTATCCCCGCAGGAACTCCAAACTTCTTTTATACAAACCTTGTCCTGACAATAACAAACAAAAAAATAATTATCCACTTTGGTGCAGTCGTTTGGAAGTTCTTTATGTTATGCGCGTAGGTTCATACGGCGATTAATTTTTATGTTTTAAATTAAGTACTATAGCTGTTCCCCGCGGTTTTACCCGCCTTCATTTCGGGGTTCCCACGGGAACTCTACGATGAAACCCTATGTCCTTCTCTGTACCTAACGCTGAAAACGGGTACGCAAAATTTCATGCTAATCGGTTGAATAGTTAGAATAGAATACTATGTAGATTGAAGTTGTTCTATTTCACGAAGTCCGTTTGGCTATGATTGTGTTGAGATGTGCAGATTGTTTTAGAGTGCGTGACGTTGGTAGCGCTCAGTTTCTATTTCAATAATGTTCACACACACAAATACGCTCAGCGAACTTCGTGAAATAGAACGCCTATAAACAGGAGGCCGATCGCGCTATCTACATTACTGCAACATATTATAAACATAAATAGCCATTTTCCGCATTTCTTAGGGATATTTGAATTTACACAACCCTCAGATGAGAGAGTTTCCGCGGGAATTCCGAGATCCACGCAACGTACGTACCTTTCATGCACAAGTTAATATAGGTACCTAATCCATATGACTTGACGGAAGTCATTCCGAATTCGGATAGAGGGTTTTTTACTCATTTTGATTCTATATATTTTTTTATTATTTTTTTCCTTTTATGATATTTATGTTTCCAAGAAACTATAGAATTGGGTATTCTCCAGGGTATGAAAATCAAAATTCTAATTAGTCCGTCAGTTAGAAAATAACAAAAATTAAATAAAAAAATAAAACCAAAATAAAAACCCAAACAGAATTTCTTTTTTTTAAAAAGAGAACCGTCTTAAAAAATGAGCCCACTGCAAATCACAAAATAATTTTTATAAACTCAACCCCTTTTATTTGGGTATACCTACCTATGGGTATATTTACTTAGTTTCTGAAGTCGGTGCCAAACTAAAATAGGACAACAAAGAACAACGCATTATTGGTTAGCTTGGTAGATTCATCGTATTATTTTCAGCGTTCTGAATTTACATTTTTTGTTTTGTTAGTTTGGCACCGACATCAACAACTAAGTAAATATATAGGTAGGTATACCCAAATAAAAGGGGTTGAGTTTATAAAAATTATTTTGTGATTTGCAGTGGGCTCATTTTTGAAGTCGGTTCTCTTTTAAAAAAAAAAAAGAAATTAAGTAAATATTTTTGTGTGGGTTTTTGTTTTGGTTTTATTTTTTTATTTATTTTTTTATTTTGTACTTTTTAGTGATTGGTAGGTATTTCATTTTTTTTTTGTTTTGGCGTGAGTTTCGAAGTCCCCGTAGGAACTTCACAGTGGCCTAATTTACTCCTTATAATATCAGATAATTAGTAGTAAAAGTCCCCTCAAAATTGGTTCAAATGTTTCGGAGATTCACCCATGTGAGTTTTGGAATTCCTGCGGGAACTCCAAACTGATTGTATTTTTCTTCCCTCTATAATAACAAATATAACCTGAAAGAATTTTCAAAATTGGTTCAGTAAATTCAGAGATTACAATCTCCAGAACTCCCGCAGGATTTTCGGGATAAAAAGTACCCAAGGTCACTCAGGATCACTGTAGCTTCTTATAAGTGAAAGAATTTCAAAAATCGGTTCAGTAGATCCAGAGATTAGCCCTCTACAATTAAGTTTGTTAATCAGTATCGTGCGTGAGTTTTTTCAGGATTCTGAAAAAACTACTTAACCGCTTCATGAAAATTTTATACCTACTAAAACCTTCTCCAGAATATAACGAATACATACCTGAAAACCGTATCAAAATCGCTTCGGCCAAACGCGAGATAATCGTGCACAAACATACTAACATATAAACATACAAACATACTTACAGGTCAAACTGAGAACCTCCTTTTGAATTCGGTTAAAAACCAAACGTGACACGTTTAAACGTCAAATTTTAACTTAATATTTTAAGCATATCTCGTATCTCGCTGATCATTCTAATGATAATTATATATTATTTTCTAAATAAGAATTGAATCGTCATCTTTAAAATAATCAGGACGATACAAAATATGCTTAAAATATTAATTTAAAATTTGACGTTTAATCGTGTGACTTTTGGTTTTGTTGTGGTTATGTCGTTATAAAATAGCGTGATCGGCTTCCAGTAGTCCATAAAGAACGCATCACGCTACGACAAATAGGAGTGGAGCATCAAATTAACGAGAGTGAAACCGCGGGGCACAGCTATTAACTATTTTAAAATAAATTAAACGTGCAAAGCTACTATATCACCAGTTTTATATCGTGCACTGAAGGGTACTTTTTTTGAATGAGTTATCATAATTAAAGTTAGCTACTTATTTTAATTTGATTTCGAAGGTGGAAGAATTTTTCGTTAGTTAAATTTGATGTTAGGAGTGGCTGTTCAGAGTCCGAGAGTGCTCTGAACTTGAGGGCCCCAGTGCACGGCACGGATTACCCTTTGATAGCTACTGTGTTTATGTCACTCAAATAAATTTTGTTCTAGGAAACTTGGGAAGCTTGGCAGATCCATCTAAATGGACGTCCGGGATATGATGAGATCTAATGACGTCAGCATGCAGGTCGAAAAGAGAAGCTTTTTCTTTAGTTTTTGATGTGAATAAAAACTTTGTTGTATACTGGCTATTTTATTAATATTTTTCAGAGCATAAATTATATTTATATACAATAAATTATATTTATTATATACTATAAATTATATTTATTCTAAATAATGTGACGGCCGACAAGTCAATAACACGACTCCTACCTATATTGAAATCGAGAAATTTGGCAAATAAATTCGATAGAGACACGATCCCAAAGCTTCAAAAGTAGCAAAATTTGATTCCGTTTCAATCTCATTTTAATTCGAGTTTGATTTGATCCTAACATGATAACGTCAAAAGTATATATATAATGACCCTTACTCAAGAGTAAGCTGGCAGTTTAGTATAAGAAATGAAATAACATTTTGACATCAAAACATCCTTCCAAATCTTTTAACTTTCTTTGCCTCAAATTTATAATTTTTATAATCAATTTATTAAAAATCAATTTTTCTTAGCAATAAAATCCATTATTTGGTTACATCCCTAATTTCGGTTTATCAAACTATCGAATGGCCACCATTTAATAGTAAAGTATAGTAACTGATGTTTGTAATTAAGGCTTAGCCTCAACTTATTTTAACTAATTTACATAACTATTCACTTTATTTACAACGAGATTAATAAAATTAATTTGGTAAAGAAATAAGGTAAATATAGGCATAGGTATAAATAAGGTATAGAGAGACAACTTTCAAAGCTAAAGCTACGGTTTCCTAGGAGAGTGGTGCCGTTATTTAATACGATGAGTGAAACGCGAGCGAAAATGTAGAACAATGAATGACATTCTAAATAATATCATTGAGAGCAATTAATTGATTTTGACAAAAATCATGAAGCATTGAACAATATTAGAGCAAAAGAGCACAAGCCAAGTTTTGCGATTTTTAAACATCATATTCTCCTCCAAACGATTTTTTTCGTCTTCCGATGACTTTTCATTATCTACAATAGTAATGCAATTTCCAAATCGTTCATTTTCCACCAGTGCACCACACACCGCCCGAGTAAGTACTGAGTAACTAAGATTCCTATACTAGGTGTCCCGAGTGGTTTCACCCGCGATAATTTCGAAGTTCCCGCGGAATTGTTCCATACAAACTTAGCAACCCCTTTTGATCCCCTTGAAAGTTGAATTTTCAAAAATCCTTTCTTATTGGATGCCTACGTCATACAAAGAACACACCCTCCAAGTTTCAGCTCTCTATACGATCAGCGGTTTCGGCTGTGCGTTGATCCATCAGTCATTCATGATAAAGCATTTTATATGTATAGATAGATAAGTGGGGAACGCCGCAAGTCAAGCTAAAATTCTGAATTACGATACCCAATAAACCTCTATTGTTTGATGATACATAACGGCCTTATTAATAAACTAAACTAAAATAAATATTTCCCGACATTTTTTGGATAAGAATGTACATGGGGAGGAAGGGATACTAATCTCTTCGGACAAAGCCTTCGTATAATTTATAGGTTCTTGAATAAAAAGGAAGTCCGTGTTTGATCAAACAGCACTGTATTCGTGTTTATAATTAGGACTATAGATATAAAATAAACCAAACTCGAAACGTGCGCGTTGGCAAGCTGCGTGTTTCAAATGCGCGTGCTACTCAACTCGTGTGTCGTAGCCATATATATTGTATTATCTATGGTCGTAGCAAACTGTCTGCGCACCGGCCACCGGGACGGTGCGGGGTAGCAGGAAGGGTTGCGGGGTTAGTCCTGCAGTCGCCGGGGCGCTCGCTTCGTACGAGAGGGGCGCGGAGAGGGGCTAATAGCTGGCGTTATAAATTATTATTATGAATGAACTTCACATACAGGTAAGTAATTTCCTTTTCATTACTCATACTCGGAAAGTAGGTCTGAAGTTGCCTGAGAAGCGGGTTGAAAGTAACCCTTTTCAGCCCTAGGGAGAATCGCTTTCAACTGACAACTGTCAAATTATTAAAAAAAAACTAGGTCTATTTTCACATTTCTATTGAACCATGTTTCAACTTTCTATACAGCCAGCGCGATGTAAAATTGAAATAACGTAAAGTTTAAGTAGGTATTAATTAAAATAAAATTCACTCACTTTTTCTTAAGCTAATTCCTATTTATATTTTTTTATTTTCTTTAATTAATACTTAATAAATAAAGAAAATATTTTTTTTAGGTCGCCACAATGTAAATAAAAAATACTGGCTGAATAGCTAGCCGGCCAAAGAAAAAGAAATAGGTGGGAAAGTGTCAAGCGACTATCCGATCTTCACCCATTTTTTCTTTAGCTAATTCCTATTTTTATTTTGACTTTCCTTGCATTCGTAATGAAAAGCACAGTGTTACCCTCGGGAGAAAGACTTATTTAGTCCCTCGATCTAACCTCGCCTCGGGACTAAATAAGTTACTTTCACCCCTAGGATAACAATGTACTATTAATCATTAATTAATTATACTTAATGGTTCGTCTTCGAAATTGGCATTAAATATTTTTATTTGAGAAACTTTTAAGAAAAATGTTTTCTATAAATTCAACTTTCTAAAAAACTACAAATTCAACAAAAAAATCATCAAATATACAAAATATCAAATCTTTTCTCTTTATGATATGAAGTAATGTATGAGTATAGAAATAAAGACTAGTCGATCCCCACGGTTTTATTCGGGTTGTTTCGTGGGAATTTCGGGATAAAAAGTAGGTAGGTACCTACCTACCCTAAGTCATTCAGGAACATTGAAGCTTACGTTATTATAACAAGTGAAAGAATTTTTGAAATCGGTGAAGGTATCGTAATTTTTGCGTTTATTCATTACAAACAAACAAACATACAATAAATCATTACCTTAGATATTTAGCCCTGTACGTAGGTAGGTACAAGATGTAGGTAACTCGTAACTGTATCAACCCATTCAAGGAACCTTAGAAAATCCTAAATAGATAATTTATAGTACCTATTGCTATAACTAATATGCATGACGGAATATACTAAGATAATGACGAACGCATAAATACGATTCGTTACAACGTCTGAAAAGTAGATAAGTACACCTCAAAATAGTGGATGCGAGAAGAAATGAAAAACATCTATGTACAAGGATGTTGTCAATGATTGAGTAGGTAGTAAAATCTTAATTTCAATAACAATGTATCGCATACGTAAATGCTTCATTATGCACTCGTACTCGTTATTGAATTTGGCGTTTTTTTATTTATTCAATTGTTTTATCTAAGAAAACGAATTGTCAAACGTTTTCATATAGATATATATATATAATGCAAGCATATTCACAAGTCATTTATTGTTCGACTAGCAATAAGAAAAGACAGAAAACAGTGACTTGAAGATTCTTTAATTAAACAAATAAGTACATCATGAAATCATTTTTGTGTTTCGTAGTTATTGCTGCTTTGATTGGACAGATTGTAAGTACAGATTTAATTACTTACAATTTTATTAGCCTAACTCGTAAAATCAAAACTTGGATTACGTGATCACGTGTTAAAAAAAACCTTTTTCATTTTATTAATGAGCTAGATAACTAAATTGTAATTGTTATCAGTCCGTCTTGTAGATTAATAAAACATATTGAACATATACTTTTCTTTTTTTAACGTAATTAAAAACTAAAGGCGATGGTGCATTGAGTTGAAAATCCATGTAATGTCAGTTTTAATACTTAGTTATGACGTCACGAGCTCCCATAGCCCACTCCTAAACTTTAAGCGTTTTATCTCAGTTAGGATAGATTGAAGTCTAAACCAATGATGAAGATAATCCTTAGTTTAATTACCCGATTATACAATTGAATTTAATTAATTAACCATCACCTGAATGTCTTTGACGTAATCAATGTAGTAAATGATATCAATGCAAAACCTTTTACGAACTTTAAACTTTAAATTGGGCTGAGTCTTTTGATCAAACATTACTTTTCGTTGCCGATTGCTTATTTTATATGCCAAAAAAGAGTTCTGGCATGAGCAAATTCAAGTTTAATCTTTTCGTTTGTTTTAAAAGTTTCGGTTCTTGGTTTTCGTCTCTCTTACTTTTGTTCACAACCCAAGTACCTAGGTAACTCCCGATCCGTTCGCAAAGGAACTCTCGTACTCACATTCTCTTCAGCCTCCAGGCAGGTTAAGTAGGTACAATCCTGTCTATAATAGTTGCCTTGGGATCAACATAGGCTACTTTAAAAAGTCTCGATAGGAAAAACTTTTTAAAAACTTATTTATAAAACAAGCTTTTATCAATGCCCTAAAAAGAATAAACCATGCATAATTGTCATCCGAACATAATATAATGTAGATACAATCGTTTGAAGATATCAGCTTTAAAATTGAGTTGCAAGATTCTTTGATGTTAATACGAAATTTTTTGTTTATACTTTAGGCTTTAAATTCAAAATTCAAAATTCAAAATTCAAAAGCTCTTTATTACTTAGGATCGGTTACAATCACTTGTAATCGTCAGCAGGTTCTTAAAACTATAAATTACCGTCAGTTCGGAATACGTCCTCTGCTGAGAAGAACTGACAAGAAACTCAGCAGGGCTGTCTTTAAATGATCTTACTTATAAACTAGGAGAACAAAAAATTGTAATTGGATAGAGCAATTCATTCCCAAACGTCTGTATCATTTAAATAGTCTACTACACTATAATATGCTTTATCGCATAATCTGTGTTTAATAAGCGTCTTGAATTTATTAATTGACAAATTAATTACATCGTTTGGGAGTTTGTTGTAAAAGCGTATACATTGTCCTTTAAATGACTTAGAAATTTTATGGAGCCTAGTCTTAGGCACAACGAGTTTATCTTTATTTCTTAAGTTAAGATTATGTAGATCACTGTTTTTCTTAAAGTTGCCTAAATTTTTGTGAACATATAATAAATTCTCGTATATATACTGAGAATGTACAGTCATTATTTTAAACTCGCTGAATTTAGTTCTCAGTGAATCCCGAGGGCCCAACTTATAGATTGCGCGAATGGCTCGTTTCTGCAACACGAATACAGAATCGATATCCGCGGCACTACCCCACAGCAGTATGCCGTATGACATAATGCTGTGGAAATAACTAAAATAAACTAAACGCGCGGTATTAATATCAGTAAGTTGACGGATTTTCTTGACAGCATAAGCCGCCGAGCTTAATCTACCTGATAACTTTTTTATATGTGGGCCCCATTGTAATTTTGCATCTAATGTTATACCTAGAAAGACAGTTTCATCGACCATTTCCAAATCCTCATTATTAATCAGTTACGTTACGTTAGTTCTTATGTTTATTATGGAAGGACAAAGTTCAATGTACCCGACTAATAAAAACACTTTTTTTACAGGTTAGAACAGTAGACGCCAGTAAGTAAAAATCGTATCTCTTCTTCTAAATTTAATTCGAGTAGGTATAGATATAACTTACATAAAAGAAAAAAAATTGTTACAAGCTACTTACAAAAAGAAGTGAAATCCCAACAAAAACATTTTCATGTACAATATTACCAAGACGAGACCATAATTATGACTCGCACTGTCAAAAAGTTAACAGATCTCATGTAGAGCCAAGCTTCTAACTGCGCCCTAACTTCACAAACTCTACATCTTAGCCAAAATATGAGGCTTGACCGTTTTGTTACCACAAGACGTGTGTAACAGAAATGTAATGAACAGTGGATAAATTTTTCACCTTGCGCCCATGTGAATGTAGCGAAATGGTTATTAATCCACATATTTTGACTAATGTAGAGTTTGTGAAGTTAGTTTTGCATGAAAATGTTTTTGGTGGGAAATCTACATCCCTCTACTACTTGTTCCGCGCAGTTTCACCCACATTAATTTCGAAGTTCTCGCGGGAATCCCGGGATAAAAAGCAAAATGTCCCTCTGCCCTTTTCTGTAGACCCCTGACAACGTGTAGATATGGAAAAATTCATTTTTCGGTTGAGCCGTTAAGTCGTTGAAGCGTAGCAAAGTAACAAACAAACCCGCATTTGCATTTATTAGGACTAGCTGTCCTGCGAGATTTCACCCGCGATAAGTTCGGAGTTCC
Source organism: Zygaena filipendulae (assembly GCA_907165275.2). Lineage (NCBI taxonomy): Eukaryota > Metazoa > Arthropoda > Insecta > Lepidoptera > Zygaenidae > Zygaena > Zygaena filipendulae. The sequence continues at coordinate 9,160,832 of OU015653.1, read as the reverse complement.
CGCGGAATTGTTCCATACAAACTTTTCCTTGAGTGTTAAGTTTTCAAAAATCCTTTCTTAGTGCGCACCTACGTCACTTAAAAAATATTTGTGTAGAATTTCATGGTTGTTGACCCAGCGGTTTCAGCTGTGCGTTAATCGATCATTCAGTCTAGTATCTACTTTTATCCTACTTAATATTATAAACGCGAAAGTTTGTAAGTATGTATGGATGGATGGATGGATGGATGTTTGTTACTCTTTCACGTAAAAACTACTGGATGGATTTAAATAAAACTTTACCATAATATAGCTTATACATCAGATTAACACATAGGGTACTTTTTATCCCGGAATTCCCGCGAGAACTCTGAAATAACGCGGGTAAAACCGCGGGGCACAACTAGTATATTATACATATAACTATAGCTGTTCCCCTGCGGTTCTGTCCGCTTACATATCTTTCTCATAAATATATCATAAATATGAGCAATAATCTTAAAAGACTTCTCTATAAAATGAATCCCTAACCATGAACAAGCAATCCCGGTAACTTATAGCTCAAAAAGTTGCAACATTTGAGCCGAGAACATTGCTCGTAGTGTTGAGTGAGCTGCTGAAGACCGCAGCAATCAGAAATGGATTAGGGTATAGCACAGGACCGGTAGTCATTTAAATTTTTGAGAAAGGCATTTTTTCAGTGATGAACTTCTGTTAAATTATCTAAAAGCATCGGATCTGAAAATCAAATATTGTAATAAAAAATATAGATATTATACCATACAATATTCAATTCTTTGGAAAATTATGTCTTTTACACAACAGAACCAGCAGCACCAGCGACACCTGCAGTACCCGCAACAGCTAAAGCACCTGCAACGCCCGCAGCGGCCGCAGCGCCCGCAGCGCCTACACCGCCTGCAGCGGCAGCATCACCTAAAGCGGCAGCATCACCTAAAGCGGCAGCAGCACCTGCAACGGCTCAATCGGCTAAACCACCTGGAAATCTAGGTAAGCATAAACATCAGTTTTTTTTATTAATTTATTTACCTATTCAACCATATTGCCGTTCTATTCAACCATATAACCGCCATTTGGAGCCACTTAATACTTTCTGTTTCTAAATATTTTTTTTATTGTACTGTTTGTGGTGTCCAATAAAGTGTTTTTCATTCATTCATTCATATTCCACATCAGATTGAAAAACCATATTTGGGCCGTTAGGAATCGAATAACATTATGTTCAATCACAATTTTGTCGAATGCGTAAGTAAGTTTCTGTCAGTCTGTCGGTCTATTATCTTTTCACGTCTTAAATTACAAAATAATAGAGATTATAATAGAAAGAAGCGAGACTCTCTGCCTCCCTCCAATTTCATGCCTCCTCACATCGCACGAAAGTTTATTGTATAAAGTTCTTCTTCTTTAATAATGGCGTCTATAATTATAATTTGCCAATGACAATGTTTCATAATAATAACAATCTCTTCATCTACTTCTTCAATTATGGCGAAACGCCAATGACATTATTAGATTGATGCAGGGACGTTAATTGTTGAGGAGTTCTCCTGGTACATCACCATCAGTTCCACTTCGCCATATACATTGTGATGAGTATACATTGTTTAGAAACCATAGGTATTAAAGTTCACGAATCGGAACCCGTGAAATACCTATTCTTGAGTAGTACCTACCGATGACCGTCTGTGGTCTTCATAGAATACGAGTAGAATAGAATAGAATCGAATAGAATAGAATAGAAAGAAGTTTATTTGATACCATAAAGATAAAATAAGTACAAGCGTGAGTCTTAAACTAGAATAGTTGGTACCAAAATGGCTACCACTCAGCATTATGCCGTGGCACTAAGTTCCACGACGCTGATCCACTCCATCATTAGTTCCACTTCAAATTTTGCTTTCCGAAAGCAAATCAACGTTTTACTATTAAAAATACCCAAATCGCTATAGGTGTGCCTATAATTTTTGAAGAGTTCCCTCAATTTCTCTTAGATTCCACCATTAGATCCCGACTTGGTGGCAATTGGACCCATTTAGAAATACACCCTTTCAAACAAAAATGAATTTTTGAAATCGGTCCAGTCTTCGAGTAATCGGTGAACATACTTACATAAAAAACATACATCGCATACAGCCGACTGCAGAACCTCCTTCTTTTTGGAAGTCGGTTAATAAAATTAAGTTCTCCGCCCCGTCTGTCTGTTTGCGATAAACTCGAAAACTACTGAACGCATTTTAATGCGATCTTCACCAATAGAGGAAGGTTTATCATTACATATTATTATTATAAAATTAAGTCCTCCACCGCGTCTGTCTGTTGGCGGTAACCTCAAAAACTACTAAACGGATATTCATGGAATTCCCACGGCAAATTAACGCCGGAGAAATCTCATGAAGTTTTGCATACACGTTATCAGGAGTACATACATACATAGACATAGAGTACTTTGTATCTTAGAATTTCCGCGGGAACTCAGAAATAATGCGGGTGAGACCGCAGGGAACAGCTAGTACTACTTATTATAAATGCAAAACTCACACACTCTGTTGGTCTGTTAGCTTTTCACGCCTTAACCACTCAACCGATTATCGTAAAATTTTGCATACAATGTTGTAACAGGTATAAAAAAGGACATATCCTAAAGGGTGATTTTATCCCGGAATTCCCACGACTATTCTGAAATTAACGCGTGTAGGTAGGTAGGTAGTCCTTTATAAACAACTTAATTTATACATACACAAAAATATTATACCTACTGTAACTATATTATGCCTGAATAAATATAGTTTTATTTTAACATTTATATATCTACTAAGAACAATGTTTGTTCTAGGTAACCCGATGGGGGGAAACATGATGGGTGAAATCTTCGGCGTGCCCTTGACAATGACGGGGCAAATGATGATGGAGGCTGGTAAAGGATTGGAGTCAATGTTTTAAAAACCTTGTATCTTGTACTGACTGCTTGTGAATGTTATGGCATGGATTTTGAAATTTTGTGATAAAGTAAATCTTCGAATACCGACAACTTTTTTATTATCTTGAAACGCTTTTTATTTAATACTAGCTGACCCCCGCGGTTTCACCCGCGGTAATTTTGGAGTTCCTGCGGGAATTCCGTAATAAAAAGTACCCTATGTCACGAAGGATCACTTTAGCTTCCTATCTATAAGTGAAAGAATTTTCAAAATCGGTTCAGTAGATCCATAGATTACAACCTCATTAACTCTAAATTTCCCGCGGGAATTCTGGAATAAAAAGTACCCTATGTCACTCAGGACTACGTAACTTCCTATAAGTGAAAGAATTTTCAAAATCGGTTCTGTAGATCCAGAGACAGATCTACAACCTCACAAACTCACAACACACAGTTCGAATTAGATCGAAAATCTTAGGAGGTAGGTGTGACAGTTTTAAAATAACTCGACAACAAAAATAATGATCAAGTACCACGCGCGCATAAATCATATTATGATGTTGCAAGACGGGCGGCCATGAAGGGGGAGGGCGCTGGCCAGCTCTGCTCAGCTCTGCTTTAAGTATAAGCTATAGTATAGAAATCTGTGACGGTGAGCTACCTTATTTTACCGGAGTTATGGAAAATACTTTTTTAAATTGTCTGTAAATTTCATTCATATGCATGCCTACCATATTTCGGTCGACATTCAGTTTTAAAATACAGGTAGGTACAGAGAGCAAGAAAAGTTGTCATATTTGCGATATAAATTTTTGCTCTTTTTTCTTTCAAGCCTAGGGAGCTGCCTCTTCTCATATTTAAAAAAATTCTCAAGTAACTCCTAAATACTCGCTATTACGTCTGCAGCCTTACCAACCGGTTTGCGAATAAATTCGTTACATAATTAAAACTACAAATTTGAGTCAATTTAATAAAATTTATTTTCTATTCAACCATAATATTACACCTTTTTACGTGGTCATAATGTTGTGAAATTAATAATGTTACAATTTCATAAAATGTATTTAGGATATAATCAGATTTTTGTGCACAATTCACACTTAGTAAGGACTTAAAATTAAAAATATTTTGCATGAATACATTACAAAGTATTAATACATTACAATTTACAAAGTATTTGCATTAAAAATATATAGGTATTAAGCAACTAAATACTACATACCTAATTTCCTTTTTGTACTAATTATCTTCGATCTTTCTGTGCTCGTTTGTGGCTATCTCTAATGGCTAATGTCAAAATAATATCAATTAAAAAATATTTTTGCTAAGATACCTACCTAGATAACTATGTTTGTGCAAATGAAACATATCGATCTCTTTTATCCATGAGACAAATATAGAATTTATATCGGTTGTCATTTTCAATACAAAATATCCTTAGGTGGATTAATATTTAAAGATTAGAGATTATTATGGAGTACGTTCAGAAATAAATAAAGTTTTGATTCAAAACAAAGCTTTTTGAAAGCTTTTATTTAACTTGCAATGTTTGTATCTATTTTAATCCAACAGTCAGTTGTTGGTATATGTCATATTAACTTTGTTTTATCACATTAATGCGTGCATGAGTGAATATAGCATGGCCTCTCTATTCAAGATTACTGTATTTTGATATAATATTATATTATGGTAAGTAACAAAACTTATAACTTCTGTAAACTGCTTTTGTACTAAAACGAGATAGATCAAAGGAAGACTACACCTAAAACTATTTTTTTTTTCTTTTTTCTTCAACTCCTTATCTACTATTTAACAAGAAACAAACTGGAATGGGAAACGGAAGATGCAATTGTTTATTTAAAAATGAACAAAAAATGTGTCGAATTTAAATTGGTTGTATATTATGTCGTAATTCAAGAATTACGAGTCCCTACTGGGTTACTGCATTTCAACAATAGCAAAAGTTCATACAGAATAAAAAAGGCCACGCGCTTCCCGGATAACAAAACAGTGTTTTGATACGCAATGTGAAGCACGGGCATAAAGTTTAGAAAATGTCATCGCCAAAAGTTGCATTTATTCATACTTCTGATGGTTTAATCTTATAGAAATTAATTATATTGAAAGCGAAAGAGCTGTGTAAAAAGATCGTAACAAATGCAGGTTCATAATCTGCCTAATCTACCGGGAGATGAGCTACTGTATGTGCGTGTGTAATAATGAATTCCCGTACTATCCTTACTAATATTATAAATGCGAAATTGAGTTTGTTTGTTTGTATGTTACGCTTTCACGCCTTAACGGCTAAACCGATCATCATGAAATTTTGCGTACAAGTTGTCAGAACTCCGAAATTGTCGCGGGTGAAACCGCGGGGAGCAGCAAGTTAGTTATATTTAAGGTCACCCTAAATAAGCACACCCTTCCGTTCCCCACGCAAGCTATAGGGAGCGGCCGCGCCGGGCGCGTTACTGGTGCTGTTGTTCACTTTGCTGAGCTCGTTGTTAGCTTGGGAGCGATCGCCGCTGCGCCCGCTCCGCCGCTTGTCTTTTGTCATCTGAATGACCTGAAATACCATAATAAATAGTATAGAGTACTGTCAATGGCTAGAACCAAATGAATACTTCTAAAGCGAAAATTTCACACCCAGAACTACAGAGCTACTGCATACACTACTTCGCCAGCTCTTTATTTCCAAGTGTGAACCGCAGTATGGAAAACGTGACAGCAAATTATAGTAAAATATCTTATTTATCTTATTTATCATTATTTCTTTACGACAAAGAAAAAAGAAAAAGAGCACTTGCAACTATTAACCGAGTCTTATACGGTCTTTTATCGGGTTTAGATCCGAAAACGGCAGGCTTTTATCGGGTTTAATCCCAAGCACCGCGTTGATTGCCCATCTATACTTGCAACTCAGTACACGTCACCGAAGCGAAACCTCTTTGCATCATAAACGTTTCGTTTCAAACGATACACTTGAATTCAACCTGTTATTGTTCTGAGAATTCAACGTTCAAATTTCATCCAAAGAGGTTTTTTTTTTGTTGAAGTTTACCCCTTTCGGGGAAGGGAAAGGAAACTTTGTCTATACAGCCAATTCAGTTGTTTCTTCTTCTGAAATTATTTACATCGAAATGCATTGGCGACATACATTTCGATGCTATACCGGGACTTCTGGAAGCAATTCTTCACAATTGGACCTTAATGGGATGCTCTGTAGGATGTTACATTATATAGTAAAATGATAACCTCCCAGCGAACACCCCATTTCATCTTATACCACACTGTTCATCACTATTATGCAATATAATAACAATAGATCACTATTATGCAAATTTCATCACATTTATACGATATTAACAACGGTAAAAAATTTTAAACAAAGAAATAAAACTTGACGTCCATTTTGCTCAAATGCCGCCAAAAGTCCCTCATCCAAAGAGGTTTCGCTTTCGCGTCCCGACTCACGGCGTCGTCGATGGCTCTGAACTGCCAGTTCCAGTGCACACGGTAGAGGAAGGGCCGGTGGTCGAAGCGGTTGTCGTCAGGGCTGTACGACTCGGCGTGGTACGACGGCGTCAGTACGGTCATCTTGTGGCGATTTATCGCGTAGCAACGGAAGAAGTGCTTCACTTTTTCAGCCACCTGTTGACATCATTATTCATTTCGGTTATCTATATATACTATACTAATAATAACTGCTTCGGCTATGATAATAATTTAAATTTCTAAATAATGCTTTAAAAACGATATATTTTATGATTTTTAATTTACGTACGGAAACGTTAGCCGCCGTCCTTTCAGCTCGTGACGTCACTTTAATAATAAACAATGCGACAGCGAAAGACAATATATGTTCCGAAATACACTGCGAGCACTGTTCAGTGTTCAATGCTCTTACTCAGAAGAAATTCATTCCGTCATAATTATGTCATACCTTACAGTGCTCGCACTGTAAATCGAATCCTGTAATCGTATCCTAGATTTTTTACTAACGGAGTGACGTCACATTATGGCGAATGGCGCTTTAGACATTTGAAAAACAGATTAAAAAAGACAATTTTTAAGACTGAATTATAAAATTTTTATTGCATTTTTTGATTAAATATTGACGTTTCTCGATTACTTTTTTCGAAATGCATCATAAGCCCATTTTTTCTTCCATGGTGTAAACTACCCTTGAGCAAGTGAGTTTGTTTCTTTGTTTGTCTGTTACGCTTTCACGGCTAAACGGCTCAACCGATCACGGAATTCTCACGGGAACTCCGAAATCAATACGGGAGAAACCGCAGGGAACAGCCAGTATTAATTAAAACGTTAAAAAAGGCGTGAGACACTCAGTATGTATTATAATCAAGTTCAACAGCTGTTAAAAGCTATTTTTGAGGGCAACCCTAAACCATAGATTTCCTAACCGAATTTGAAATATCATTTCTCCAATGGCAACAAGCTTTCCATACCTCGTGCGGCGTACATTTATCGTTCCACGTGTGTACCAGTTTCTGAAACATGCTGTAGGGGCCGCAATGGTTGGTCTTCCTGAGGCTACCAAACAGGGACAGCTCGGCGTAGGTCATGCCCATGTCCTGCTCGTCCGTCTGTGTTATCTGTCCATCCGTCAGTGGTTCCAATTCGGCCGTCGGCGGCGCTTGCAAAATCTCCGACAGGGACGGCAAGAAGAATCTGTTGAAAACAAAACAAACATATTTCACTGTTATCCCTATTAATATTAGGTATAAACGCGAAAGAAACTCTGTCTGCCTGTCAGTCTGTCTGTGATGCTTTCACGCCTTAATGGCTTAACCAATCGTCAAGAAATTTCGCATACACGTTTTCAGGCGTACATAGAAGGACCATTATCCTGAAATTCTTGCAGGATCTTCGAAATTACTGCAGGCGACACCGCGGTAAACAGCTACATATATTACAAGTACACATAACACTGTTAAGACTTTTTCTAATTTACTAGACACAATATTATAATATAGAGCATACTTTTTATCTAGGTACAATAAAGTCCCAAACGGTTTAATCCCGTCTGGTAATAGTCCAAGTAGAAAAAAGTGGATTATACTTCGAGGGCATAACGCATTCTATTATAAATTTTATTTGGCTAAAGCATGAAGTATTAAAATCGCTATTCACCCCGATTGCGAAGAAATAAAACATAGGCATCCTAACTTACATACATTATAAAATATGCGATTCTAACTTTGTTATTTTTTTTGTTACGCTGTCACGGCTTGACTACTCAACCGATCATCATGAAATTTTACATTGCCAGCAATACAGAAGAGACCATTTTATCCCGGAATCACAATATCAATATAAATATTGCCAAAACGAGATGGCAACTGTAGGATTGTCACGGCAAGAATTTGTATTTTGCCGCCGACGGGGTTGATTCTGGCGCTCGTCCAGTCGTAGGTAGGTACTTGGTAAAATTTACACTGATACAAACACAATGATAATAATATAAGTACTAAGGCGAAATTATCAACCTGTTCTTGGCGTACTGCAGGAACGCCTTCAGGTCCGTCTTGGATATGCCGCCGATGGGGTTGATGTCGGCGCTCGAGCAGTCGTACTTGGTCATGTAGCCGCGCAGCGCCTCGTCCACGTTCGACGAGCCCAGCACCAGCAGCCCGCCGGGCCGGCCGCGCACCCACAGCATCAGTTGGGCGAACAGATACGACATCACCATACGAAGGCGGGCCTGAAAGTGGCAACGGACTTGTTTCTGGCTCGGAAATAAATAAAAAAAAGCGGGACCGAACAGTTCTACTGCTGACCAAACGCAAATAAAATAATTAAATGGAACTGACTGTAAATATTCATATCTTAACCATATCCGAATGCGAAAACCAGAAATATGACAGCACCGTTAGTGTAGTGATTAGTGAACCTGACTGTTATGTCGTGTCGTGGCTTCTATCCCCGTATGCTGACAAGGGAATCAAAGCCGCTTTGTGATTAGTTACAATTAGTTACCCAGAGTCTGGGTATTCTGTATGTACTAGTAGATCCCACACGGTTTCACTGCGTTAATTTCGTAATTACCATGGAAATACCATGGGAATGGGTGGCCTGTGTGTGTGTGTGTGTTTATAATAATGTCGCGGTCGAGCTAAATTGATAGCGCGCAATGTATGCAAAACGCGCGATGCATACAAAACACGCAATGTAAAGCAAACACATTGGAGTAGCGAATTCGATAGAAGTTCTATTCTAGAAACGTTCGGCCGAGTGGCTAGTAAAACACATTGAACTCGAACATTCTAGAGCCCCGTTCGGTTGGGTATATAAACAGCGCAACCGAACCGGACGGGCAGTTCAGTTTGAGCTTTCGAAGCGATAACTACGAGTGAATCTTGAGCGATACCTGCGACTACCTGCGACCTTGGCGAGACTATTGGACTTCGAGATCTGTCGTTTAGTGTTTGTGTTGCGATACCTAGACCTAGTGTTTTTGTAAAGTTAGTGTTAAACTCCGAATAAAGAACCCTAGCACGTAACAATTTGGTGTCGGAAGTGAAATTTGGAGATGCCACTAACTCCGAGGGAAGACATCGCCGAGGAAGGCGTCAGGACGAGGGCACAACGTGCTGCGGGGGCTACGCCTGCAGCCCGCCAGGCCACACCCACTGGCCATCGGGCCCCGCCCACTCGCCCCGCCCACCACCCTCCACTCACTATGGAGGCCCCGCCCACCGACCTGACCACGCCCACTGGTCCCGCCCATTCGGTACCACCCACCACCGGGGCCCCGCCCACCGGTCAAGTGGTCACGCCTCCTGGCTCCACCCACGTGGCCACGCCTACCCTAAGCCCCGCCCTCTGGACCACGCCCATCGTCGAAGCCCCGCCCACTGACTCCGCCCACCTGGCCACGCCCACCGGCCATGGCCGGACTACAACTACTGCACGAGCAGCGGACGTACCAACTCTGGATATACGGAGCTTGGTGGCGATGGTCGAGAGCATTAATAAGGGCATGCACCAGATGCGTGAAGATCAAAGGGAGCGCGCCAAACTACTTCACGTCATACGTGAAGAGCAACAACAAAATCGTGAAGAACAACAGCAAAATCTTCACACGGTTTTGGCGGCCGTTGGTAAGGTCAGCAATGTAGTGAAGCAACTCCGTGAAGACGTCGATTCAGTAGGAGGGCGCGTCACAGTATTGGAAACCGATCTTACTGGACTGAAGAATGTAGTCGAGGAGCGGGTCACAGGATTAGAAACTGGTGTCTCTGGACTGCAAAAAGAATTGTTGCGACTTAAAACTGTGGGAATCACATCAAGTGGAGCCGTCGCCGTAGTCCAGGGACCAAGAGTGAAGGTGCCACCTTACGACGGAACTACGTCTTGGCCCGCGTACCGGCAGCAGTTCCAGACCGTCGCTACTGCTAATGGGTGGACGGATGAGCAGAGCCTGACAGCTCTCACTGTGGCGCTCAGGGGCTCAGCATTGTCTGTCTTAGAGGCACTGCCTAGCTCAGGAAGTGGCTTCAAGGAACTGATGGAAGCCCTTGAATCCAGATATGGGGAGCGCCATCTTGAACACGTGTTCCGGGCCCAGTTACGAGATCGAGTCCAGCGTCCAGGAGAAGGACTACAACAGTGGGCACTGGAGGTTGAGAAGCTTGTCCGCAAAGCGCACCCGACGGCTGACACCAAGATGGTGGACGCAAACATTTTGCAAGCCTTCGTCGATGGCATCCGGGACATGGAGATAAGGGCTGCAGTGGGGCTTCGTCATCATGCCTCGCTGAAGGATGCCCTGGCACATGCCCTGGAAGTTGAAGCAGTGCGGCGAGATGTGCGTGCGCATAAGCTGCGGGAAGTCACTGAGGAAGTTAAAGCAATTAAGGCCCCCCTAAAGAAGACTGGATTCATGTGCTACAAATGCGGTGAACGAGGCCACATGCAGTTCTCCTGCCCAAAGAAGAACGAGGTGACAGAAAAAATCCTTAAGCTGCAGAAACAAGTTGATGACCTGACAAAGAGGCAGGAGACTCTGTCCCCTGTCGGGAATCAGGGAAAAGGTGTGACAGCCAGGACTAAAGGACAGGTACTGGCTGGTGTGGAAAAAGCCCCAGCAACGGTCATCGCACAGGTGCGTAGTGGGAAGGCCCATGGCAACGCTGACGCCCTCTCAAGAAGACCATGCCCGGAAGATTGTAAGCATTGTGTCAAACAGGAGTCGAAGGAACTGACCGTTAAGCTTACGAGAACGAGCCCTCCGGGACTGTGGCAAGATGAGGCCATGAGAGAAGCTCAGGAAGATGATGAAGACGTTCGACTCATCGTGGCTTGGAAAAAACGTAGTGCGGATAAACCAAAATGGGTTGAGGTCGCGCCCACTGGGCCTATCACTAAAGCCTATTGGGCCCAATGGGACAGCTTTGTTCTGCAGAATGGAATACTTTACCGAAAATGGGAGAAACCTAACGGCAGAGAGTTCCACCTTCAGTTAGTTGTTCCAAGGACCAGGGTGAAAGATGTTCTTCGTGAAATACATGATGGGGTTTCAGGTGGACATCTTGGCGTGAAGAGAACATTAACAAAAGTGAGGGAAAGATTCTACTGGCTTCATTGTCGAGAGGATGTGCAGGAATGGTGCCGCAAATGTACCACTTGTGCTGCAGTCAAAGGTCCGTCAACTAGGACCCGCGGAAACCTCCAACTCTATAATGTTGGTGCGCCCTGGGAAAGAATTGCTGTTGACGTGGCTGGACCTTTTCCAGTGACCGAGTCAGGGAACAAGTACTTCTTGGTCGTCATGGATTATTTCACCAAGTGGCCGGAAGTGTTCGCCATACCTAATCAGGAAGCCACGACAGTAGCCTCCAAGTTGGTTGAGGAAGTGATATGTCGATTCGGTGTACCCTTGGAAATTCACTCAGATCAAGGAAGGAACTTCGAATCCCAGCTATTCCAGGAAATGTGCAAAATCTTGGGAATGCACAAGACGAGGACCACGCCATATCACCCTCAGTCCGACGGCATGGTGGAGAGGTTTAACCAGACGCTAGAGAGGAATTTGGCGAAACTGGTTGATAAACACCAGAGGGATTGGGACAAATTCATACCGCTGTTCCTACTCGCCTACAGAACATCTGAGCATGAGAGCACGAAGGCGACCCCAGCGTATGTGAATTTCGGTAGAGAACTACGGCTACCAGTGGATTTACTGACAGGCGGACCTCCAGATGACCCCCAATCGATGCAGGACTACGTCTCCGATCTACGGGAGAAAATGCAGGACGTCTATGCTTTGGTTCGAGAGCATGGTTTGCAGTCAAGCGAGAACATGAAGACGAGATATGACCGGAGGGCGAATACAAGTGGTTTTGAGGAGGGATCACTTGTATGGCTACACAATCCTATCCGTCGAAAGGGAAAATCTCCGAAATCACAGACTCGATGGGAAGGCCCGTACAAGGTTGTTACCCGGATGAATGACGTGACGTATCGGATTCAACGTCAACCAAGGGGAGCTTTCAAAATAGTGCACATCGACCGCTTAGCACGTTATCAAGGCAGCAATAGTGACGCTCGGGACGAGCATCTCTAAGAAGGGGGCAGTGTCGCGGTCGAGCTAAATTGATAGCGCGCAATGTATGCAAAACGCGCGATGCATACAAAACACGCAATGTAAAGCAAACACATTGGAGTAGCGAATTCGATAGAAGTTCTATTCTAGAAACGTTCGGCCGAGTGGCTAGTAAAACACATTGAACTCGAACATTCTAGAGCCCCGTTCGGTTGGGTATATAAACAGCGCAACCGAACCGGACGGGCAGTTCAGTTTGAGCTTTCGAAGCGATAACTACGAGTGAATCTTGAGCGATACCTGCGACTACCTGCGACCTTGGCGAGACTATTGGACTTCGAGATCTGTCGTTTAGTGTTTGTGTTGCGATACCTAGACCTAGTGTTTTTGTAAAGTTAGTGTTAAACTCCGAATAAAGAACCCTAGCACGTAACAATAATAATCCATGATAATATCCAGGACGGAAGGTCCGCTGACAGAGATATCCCACAACTACCTATATAGGTATGTAGAATTTAAAACTAAACTCTCAACTCTCTTACGCTACTTCCCCTTCTTGTCGTGGTTTTCTTTTGTTCACTATTATGAACAAAACTCTTCTTAATATTACCGTCCGCGTCATTAGAGAATATTATCTACTTCATTGTAAGCAACGTAGCCGTAAGACGTTAATTTCTATTATTGACATAACCACTCCAGTATGAGTCCACATATAGGGTACCTTATATCTTGGGGTTTGGTAGGTTAATATAATTCCTCTATGAAAGAAATCTTACACAACTTACCTGTATATTTTGCAGAGCTAAATTCTGTCTTGGACAGCCGCCCTTGCTCCTAAACTTCGGCACGAGCCCCGTCGCCGTAGTGAAGATGCCTATCACGGCGCTCACCGCCGCGTCTATCACTATTGGAAAGTGGTAACTGCCTATTTCACTGGCGAGCTAGGAATTGTGGAAAAGATACAGTTTGGAATATTACGAAATATCGTTTGACAATGGCAAGAAGTCGGCTGACAATGGCAAATTGTATGAATTTTCCAGTTTTCTCTGACTGACATTGGCATGAATAGTACGCCTACTTATCCAAGGCGTCTGTTGTCATATTGAAAAAAAAAAGAAGAAGAAGAGATTAAATTAATCATTTCGTTCTTAAAATAGTTACAATAGGAAATTAAACCTAGCTAAAAATACAAGATGATCGCGACTTTTCCTAACAGATATACACAAAAGGACTTACATACGTTTATGCTTCTTGCACCAAACTAAAATCTTGAACGACACGCGAAGTTTCCATACCGGCCCTAAAGAAATCTCTAATAATATTATAAATTCGAAAGTAACTCTATTTGTCTGTCTGTTACACTTTCACGCCTAGACGGCTCAACCGATCATCATGAAATTTTGCATACACGTTTTCAAGGGTACAGAGAGAACATAGGGTACTTTTAATCCTAGAATTCCCGCAGGAACTCCGAAATTAACGCGGGGAACAGCTAATCACCGAAACGGTTTGAACCATTTTGACGAGATTTTCACTGGCAATTAGCTGATGTTATAAGAAGTAAATTAGGCTACTTTGGAGTTCCTGCGCGAATTTCGAAAGTCACGTGGGTCAAACCGCGGGGCACAGCTAGTATTATAATAAAATTAAAGTCACCTGCATAGCTCTCTGTTTAGTCTCTTGGCTGGAGTTCTCTGTGGCCATGTAACACGTGACCAGCAGCCGATTGCACAGCTCCATCGGGTCCGAGGGCGTGTAGTCTGAATGGCATAGGATCTTGCGCACGTCGTATAGCACTTGGCTTTCTAAACAATACACACAAGTGACACTTGGTACGAGCGAACCAATTTAACTCCCTACTACTACCATCGGCTGTCCGCACACGTGCAATGTGTGTGCGTATGTCATAGGGATCACCGGCACAGAATACTTATTAAACTGACGTATAGAAGCGACGACGCTCCGACTCGAGGAGAGGTTGTTTCTGCCCGCGCCCCGCAGCCCGCGAGCGCTGTCTTTTCGAGTTCTGGCGGACGGCCAGTCAGACCTTACGATACACACATACACGCACAACACGGGCACGTACAAGCCGGGCGTCTTTACTCGTGGGAGTGTACATGAATCCGTTCATTTGTATAGAGTGTCACCGGGCTGGCGCCGGGGCGCGACGAGCGATGAAGTTAGAGTTCAAATTAAAGTTCATACACAGTCGTAACAGCCTACACCTATAGCTTACAAATGAGAGAATTTCAAAATCGGTCAAGTTTATCCAATTGTCAGTTTATCCATTACAAACAAATAAACATTTGTAATATTGGTGTAGAAAACACTCAATAGATATTCTGTTTCAATTTTATTGAAAACTTATCTAGCTTACCTCATTTCTTCAGATGTTTCTCACCTCCTTTCTGTATAGCATCACAGATTTGTGTGCACATGGAAAACACGATGCAAGCCGTGCTGGTCGAGTCGACTCCGCCGCTCAGCGGCAAGAAGAAGCCGCCCTGACCAGAACGACGCAGGTAATCCCACAGCCAACATGCTGGACCTGAAATAATATGACTTGGTTACATACGACGCGTCATTTCATGTTAAGTAATTAATTTTAATCAAGGCCTCCACCTGGCGGGTGAGTTTGGCACGCTGAAGGTTTCCCAATAGCATAGATAGGGGAACATACCCATACTACGCGACCCGTTCAGGGGGGGTCCTTCCAGATACCAAGCTTGGTCACAGGGAGAGAGGGGGGAGGGCTTAGGTTTTGTCACATAGTCAATATCCTCTAGGAAAATTTTGCGCTTTTTCAAGATGCACCGTGAAAAAATCCGCGAGGTGAATAGAACGATTGGTGTTCCATCTCAACTGAAAGTCAACACAGCTTGATAATACTCTCAAAGGTATCACTACTGACAATATTTTCCTAATATTCAATTTATTCGACAAGAGTGTTCTCTAAAGGTGATGAAGCAACTAACCGAGTTCAATTTCTTCTTCGGGCGTGAGATACTTCCAGTCAACAGGCGGACTGGTGGTGAGGTAGAGATCGTCGTCGTCAGACAATGCAAAATCGATGGTGATGCGGGGGAACTGCTTGTTCGACGCCGCCATGTGCGACCGCGACCGAATCTGAGTTCGGTAGGAGCGTATGTCTTCCAAGTCTATAGTCGCTGTTACGACTTCCTGAAAATATCTGCAGTGATACACGACTTTCACTATCATCAAGCGCAGTTTTTAAAGAATTTGGTTTTAGCAAAACTTCAAGAGTGATAAAAAATGCAACGCAAAGTATACCATACGAAGACTCTTCCTGATATAATTTAAAAAACACTTACCACGTCAGGCAAAGCAAACTGCATCCCGCGACTGATAATTTCTCCGTTCAGAGCCACACACGAGCATCCGTTGAAGTAAATCCTTTGTCCGTCGCAACCCCTAAGATTGCTAAACAAGTAGGCACCACCACTTTTAAAAGTGGCACTTTTCACCAAATCCACGGTCACGTAAGCTTTTCTTAACTCCATGTAACTACCGGAGCCATTTGCAATTATTTCAACACCATCTAAACTTAACGGAATGTGACGACTGGAAAAGACGGACAGAGAAAAACCATAACTCAATATTTTAAGCATTATTTCTTTTAAAATAATATTTTAGAAAACCGCTTCACCTTTGTGGATTCCACAACTCTTCACATATTTCAAAACCTATACACGTGTCCTTCGTTGCAATCACGGCGTCACCGATAGGCACGGTAGTTTGGTTTGTGATGGCTGTTATTATTCTTGGTAAATAATAGTCTTCTATTTGCCGCTCCTTAAAGCCGCAATGGGACCATTATTTGAATAAAGAAATAAAATACTAACTCCATGGTTTGTATGTACCAACTCACTTTGGTCCAACATGAAAACCACCTGCTTTCCCTGTAGTTTCCATCCTCACACAACGTCATCTTTGGTCTGATAAGGAGTATCTTTTTGTTAAGAAACGCTACCCTACAGTTGTAGGAAACGTTTCTGTGTTGCACCGGCATACCTACATCAATGAGCATATCTTTGCATGTCGGCGATTTTAACAATTCAGCTAAAACTTGCCAGCTATGGAGGAAAGTGTCTGGCTCATGGAAATGGTCTTCGCAACTGTAGCCACTAAAATAAGATAGAGAAGCTGTTTTCACTTTGCTTTAGGGATCGCTCGTATAAATTCACAGAAATAAGGCGAGCTGTAAACGATATTGTTGCTATTTGGGTATATTCTCGTCGAACGGACTCTAAAAAATCATTATGAAAAAAACACTACATAGATACTATTGAAAATATAATTATTACATGAGTGTTTTTGTTCAGACTTTTAACAAAATAATATTCAATCTTAATTTGTATATTGAAAGATATACTTTTTATATGAACCGAGTGGAAAGTATTTACTTACCATATTTCCAGTTCAGGACCAGTTCTGTAAAGCGCTCCCGTCTCCTTGGCCTCCTGTATGGACTGTAGGATCCTATTCATATTGCCTTCAAAATCAAGAGCCCATTGGTTGAGCGTGCAAGCTGCCACAGTCACCTTTCGACCCATGTTAGTGTGAGAATTTATTAATTATTATCTGTAACCAATTAATTCATTCACAATATTACGAACTTTATGAATGGATAAAAGTATTTAAGTAATATTATACTTTATAACTTTGATAAGGTAATATTTTATTTATAACTTATTGTTATGATAGTATTATAGTAGTAGTATAGTAGTATTATAGTAGTAGTATAGTAGTAGTATAGTAGTAGTATAGTAGTATTATAGTAGTAGTATAGTAGTATTATAGTAGTTATTATACCTTTCGGTACTCCTGTTTAAGTAATGCGGTATGATTTTAGAGCAAATACCAATACAAATATCACAAATCACACACGCAACATATTCGGTAATTAAACTCGAACAGATCATGATGTAGGGATTATCAAACAAAATAACAGTGACAAGAAATAAATCTCTTCAGCCACTCGACGTTATGATTACGATAACTTGCGAATAATAATGGAACATTACAAAATTACAAATATACTAAAAGTAGTTTACAAGCATCCACAGTTAATTATAAAATTCTCTCGAGCAAACTACGCAGATTTCAGGTCCCTGAAAAAGTAGTGAATCTGTTGAAATTCTGGCACAGTGGCCAAACAAACAATGGGGCGACGCGACTTCTTGCGATTATATGCTACAATGCGGTGTACGGCACGGTAGACCTACATCTCCGGACCTTTTCAATGTGTATGTCAACGATTTGATCGGAGAACCCAGGAACACCGATGTCAGTTGCCGTGTGGGTGGCGTATGCGTTAGTAATTTGAGCTACGCAGATGACATGGTGTTCTTTAGTCCTTCGATCAACGGTCAAAGGAAACTTAAATTCAGCCTGCGAACATTACGCAAATGTTCACGGACTGAAGTATAATATTAATAAGACTGAGGTGATGATATTTGAGAATGTCACGGTCCAGGGAGAGTACCTGAGGTGTGGCTAGATGGATCAGCGGTTCGGGTTGTGAAGAGGTTTAAGTATCTTGGGCATGTGCTCACGGGGGATTTGAGAGATAACCACGACATTGAGAGAGAGAAGAGCACTGTCCATTCGGAGTAACATTCTCGCCTGACGTTTTGCTAAATGCAGTAATGACGTAAAAGTCACTCTTTTTAAATTGTATGGCAGTGTTTTTATACAATTTACCAGTAGCTTAGCTAAACTATATTTATAGAGACGGACATAGTGACAACAAGTTAGAAATCGATCCGCGCCCGCCCGTGCCAGGGACCGGGCAGTCACCTCGCCGCCATTTCTGATAAGTCTTCATTCCATATCTTTATCACTTTACGTCACACGTCTACGAAACAACAACCGAGACATTAAAATGAATCAACAGTCGTTCATGCCAACCATCAAAAATCTGTATATAATACTATAACTGTTGTCAGTTTGTCGGTTTATTCGAATGCGGATATCTAGATTCCTATATTCCATAGTTATGGTATCTGTTTATAAATTTTATTTATTTACTTAATTGCCATTTATCAAACAAAATAACATAAAGTATCCTGGTGAATTTAGTTCTTTTTCTGTATTGTGTAACCGGTAGCAACAGCTGCTAATCTATATGTACCTCTACGTCCATAGAAATATTGTCCTTACTAATATTATAAATGCAAAAGTGTTTGTTTGTTACGCTATCAAGGCTAAACGGCTCAACCGATCACCACTAAATTTTGCATACACGTTGTCAGTGGAACATAGAAGGACATAGGTTACTTTTTATCCCAGAACTCTCACGGGAACTCCCAACTACAAGCGGAACAAACTACATTAAATTTTGCATACCTACACGTTGTCAAGGGTAAGCACAGAAAAAATACAGGGTAGTAACTACTTCTCGGGATACTCGTGCAGGGATCTTTAAAACTAACCACGGTGAAACCGCGGGGAACAGCTAGTGTCTCTATAAATAAATATTACATATATATACTTTGTCTGTTCAAAATCTCGAATCTCCTTCCCTATAATTATATTTAAGCATAGCATAGCAGTAGTTGAAATAAACTAAAAATTGTTATTCTGTCGTCTGTCTATCTAGGAGACACGTGAGGATGAACGTATATGTCTTAGCCAAGTTGTATAATAATTCATCCGTTTAAACACAAACGACAGATTTGTTTGCAATCTCTGAAACTACTGAACATATTAAAAAATATTTCACTGATAGGAACGGTAGGTATCCCTGAATGACTGAGTTCCCGAGGGAGTTCCGGGGAGCAAGGTAAGGTTAAATTTATAATATGTAGTACAATACAGCAAAGAAATAAATTTCATGCCCGGCAATCGCTAAAACAATTAGAAGAACAAAAATAAGTAGGTTTTGATATTATAGAAGTACCTATTAAAAACGTATGAACACATGAATTAGCTACGCGAGTTTACTGACCTCACAAGTTTGAAGACCTGCGCTTTGGAAGAAAACAATCGTTTTATCGATATTCTTGAACTCTAAAAAAAAATTACCACCGATACTTTTTCGAAATCGCAGGGATGCAAAACATGTAGGTAACAACCTGTACAAAGCACACGCAAAAACATGTGAAATAATCATAGAAAACCTGACACCATGAAAAAATTTAATAAAATCACAAGCCGATGAGAAACTAAACTACCGATAAAAAAACGAATACAATCACACTTATCACATATGTACATGCGTAAGTGCAAGTACAAACATAGAGAAAAATATACTACGAGTTAACGTACCTACACTTTCGTAGGATGTTTATTAAACTTACCTACTCTGCTTAAAAACTAATTCTTAACTCGTTTTATATTAAAAAAAAATTAAAAGTCCCGGAAAGTTTCTGAAGATACCTACGTCTTCAATATATATTTTTTTAATAACGTTTAAAAATAGATTATGCTGTGCTGTTTTATTACCGTTTATAGGAGAATGCGAACTTTTTGCATATTCAGGTCTTATCAAACGATCGATTCAACTATTTTATAGTAACCTTGGTGACTGTGCCAGTACTCTACTACTCTAGCAGTGTCAAGGAAATAAATTTCAATAATGTTCAAATCCACTTTTGGAATTCATGGACGAGTAAAAAGCTTCAAACTACAAATGGAAATTTATGTAAGTATTTAGCTAATTACAGTTAGATTTATGTAATTACAATACAAAAGAACCCACAATTAAAATTTATGGGTTATTTAATGGAGAAATATATACATGTAAAACTACCTATACATGTCAGTCGACTAACAGACTGACTGATTTATCAACGCTCAGCTTAAAAACTTGAAATTTATAAGCACTAAAAAAGTTTTTTGAGAGTTCATCATTCATTCATTTGGTGCGGTTAGAAATTTGTTATAGTTACCGTTAGTTTTGAAGTTAGAGTCATGGAATTAATTAAAAAAGAGAAATATTGAATTGAAGTTTATTCCCGTAGTATTTACTATTACAATAGATTTTTAAGCTAAGAGGAGCTTTTTTATATACAATCCTTTTTCTATAATATGAAAGAAAATAATTTTGCCACGTCTAAAGCTTTTTAATTCTACAGTGCAAAAACTTTTGCAGCCATAATTTAAAGCAGTTACCAGAGTTCAAAAGAAACAACACACGCGCCGTGAGCCTCGCAACATTACGTAGAAGTCCAGTCTCCTTTCAGCTGGCTTTCTAGAAACATTCGTTTTTAAATAATAATATGTCTAGAAATCTGATAGGTCCACTTTTTTTTTTCAATAAAACTATAATTTATGTAATAATTTACAAAAATTAAGTATGAACTAAGTATGCTTTTCTAATATAAACTAAAATAAAAAAGTTAAATGCTGAAGTTAATGTAGTACGGTATACCTGCTTATCTACTGCTCATATAAAAATTGTAAATACTAACGTATAAATTAAAAGAAGTGATATAAACTATTACAAATGAAGATCAACGTTAGTTGATAAATTAATAATTACCTACCTACAACAAATTCATAATGAATGTGAAAAAACGAGCTTAGTATTTCTATAGAAAATATTATGGAAGACGATATTACAGCACCAGAGGAAACATCACAGCACACATCATATGGTAAGTTAATGGATGCCATGTAGTGGAAAATTCTCTGATCGTAGTTGCAGGTATTAATTAGAAACCATCCACTTTACTAACCGCCGCACTCAGAGTCGACTTTAATGATTACTTAGTTAAGTATAGATTTTTAAAACAAAACTGCCGCAATCAGACAAGTTTAATAAATTAATAATGTTAATTGGCATTTAACTAATTAAGTTACATCTCATTAAATGCCAATTAACATTAATTTACTGAACGACTATGATTGCGGCAGTTTTGCTTTATAAATCTATACTTGACTAAGTAATCATTAAAGTCGACTCTAAGTGCGGCGGCAAGACTACTTGATACGAGCGGAAAATGCAAATTTAGCAAAATCGTAAAAACAAGAGCAACGTCATCAATTTAGTGGATAAAGTGTCTGAATATTGTTTAGAGGAAAGATTGAGTTTGCAATTTTCTAAATTTTTGTTATGTTTATGCTTTAAAAGCTCCTAAAATTCTATAACAGTACCTTAAGTCTCTTTTATTTAAAACAAATGAATATAGAATTTACAGCATCATTTATGCAGATTCTGGAAATATTAAGCCGAGTTTTTTAGCAAACACTTTATTTTAACGGCAATTACTATCTGAACTGTACATGCTGCGATATATTTTCGTTTGTAGCGTTGTGCTTCAAAACACTGCTATTGCAGTAATACGCCATCTAAACGTGAATGTTATTGTCAGTTATTGTGAATATTTGAAGACTCGATTCAGTGTGACGTCACCAAGTCACCAATCAACTGTCAGCGGTTTCCTATCGAATTACGGCTTTTATAGGGCAAACATGAAATATTCTCTTCAAGTGTAGTCTTACTGACATCGTCAGTTTATTTCCGACCATCGCGCGACTCGCGGGCTTCCTCCCGCTGTTTATTGCCCAAATAATTCTGTAGCCATGGCGACAGCTATGTATCACCAAACTAGATACAAATGAGTTCAACATGTCATGCTAATTAGTGACTAATGTTGACTCTACAACATAATCCTAAAATGTTATGGTGGAAACAACTCGAAAGCGTTCGAGAAAACGTAATGATGTTCGAAAGAGAAGAACAACGGCAAAGAGAATTTGCAGATAACGCTACATTTACACTTGCACTTCCGACCCGAGATCCGATTTTGAAAGATAATTTATTAATAGCCAACTTAGAGCAAGTAAAATCACTACAAGCTACCCTGTTTCCTATTTACAGCAAAGGTAAAAACAAAACTGCCATTTTGGAAAATGAAAAAAACTTCTTTCAACTTGGAGTACCTAACAAAATTGCTTTATTCGGGTTCTTGAAGACAATACCTACTTATTTGTGTTCGATTAAATTAATTACAGGCACGTTTATATCCAACTTCCTACAAAATAATATTAAGACAAATCAATTAGAGATTAATACTGACATCAAAACTTTCCGGACTACAGCGAAACTAAAAGAACCACGAGACTTGTTTGCTTTACCGAAAGAACTCGACTGTCCGCAACAAGCGCCACGCTGGCCCTCCGAATGCCAAGTGAGAACTGTTTCTAGACAAATTATAATATGGGTAGATAACCGTAATTGGAAGTAAATAATACGGTTTTTTTTTCTTTTAAAACAAAGGTTGTCGAAGAAAAAATACAACACATAACATGGAGCCCTCCTACGCCTGAACCATATTACATTTCATCAGGGAAAGAGTTGAGACCACAACCAGTAGGGGAAGAAGCCGGAACTGTCTCATATCAATATTTTCCTATGAGCGCTGTAAATTATGTGAGCCATTTCTTTTTAATTATGAACTAAATGACGCACGTGTCTCCACCCGTGTGGTGTTTGAAATTACTCTAGCATCACTATTTTACGTACTTTAGAGAAACATTAAGATACAAATTGTTATACGTATAAGTTCTATAACTCCGTGAATCGATATTTTCAGCGAAGCAAAGCTCATGTTTTAAGTTAGATAGGAAAACATCTTAAAAACATTTATTTATTGATTTTATTGATTCAACCAAAAAAACTACAACATCGTTCGATTACATTCAGTACTTTATGGGTGATCCATAGGTACCGCTATATTATAAGCGAAAATATTTTTGGAAATTCAACCCCCTAAGGGCGGCGCCATTTAAAATTTTACTATTGTCGTAAGTATACTTGTAGAAATATTTTCTCAACATACATTTGTTTCAGTTTAGTCGGTCTACCGTAGGTGGATCAAGACTATTTTTGTCAGCATGTGCAACGGCCGGAGGGGATGATGAATTGAGATTTGAATCTCGATTCGAAAGCGGCAATTTAGCTAAAGCAGTGCGCATTACAGCCGCCTATTACGAGTTACACCTTCGTACTGATTTATACACAAATAGGCACATGCAATGGTTTTATTTTCGCGTCACAAACACAAAAAAGCAAATGATGTATAGGTCAGTAACTTCGCACAAAAGGCCATTTAAAACTATTGTAGTACAACAATACATAACTTTCACAGAATAACGCATTTTGTTCTAAATATTATTTTCATCGCTTAAACACATTGCAGATTTTCAATCGTAAATCTATCGAAAGCTGAAAGCTTATACAACGAGGGCATGCGACCTTTAATATATTCAACAAAGGACGCACAACTACATTCGATCGGTTGGAGGCGATGTGGAGATAACATTGCTTATTATAAAAATGATCCTACGTAAGAAAATAAATAAAGAACTGAAATGGAACAAATAAGAGATTTATTTATTAATGAAAATGTTACAAAATAAGACTTATTTCAATTTCAGATGCGAAGAAGAAGAACAATTTCCGAACTATACTTTAACTTTTAATATAGAGTTTCCACACACAGACGATACCGTTTATATTGCACACTGTTATCCCTACACATATTCAGATTTACAAGAATATTTGTCAAGGCTCCAATCGCATCCTGTTAAGTCAACCTATTCAAAATTAAGACTACTTTGCCGAACATTAGCTGGAAACAACGTCTACTATTTGACAATAACCGCCCCTCCACAGACGAACGAAATGGAACCAAAGGTATGTAATTATTGTCAAAAATAAAAGTAAATGGCCACGAGTCTCACTTTGCCAAAGATAGAGAATGTCTTAGGCATTAAGGCCGCTTTTAGTACGATTGGTACAATAAAATTCTTAATATTAAAATAAAAAGTTAAATAACTTATTTCGACACTGATTCAAACATCTAATTGTTGTATTAAATTAAATTTAGTCAACGTTAGGTAATTATTGCGTTTATGTGAATAAATATTTTACCCCGCTAATTTATAATTTGGAGCAGAAAAAGAAGGCGGTCGTAGTAACAGCGAGAGTGCACCCAGGGGAAACACCTTCATCCTGGATGATGAAAGGTTTCATAGATTATTTAACGGGGGATTCAAATCAGGCACGCGAATTGAGAGAGAAATTCATATTCAAACTGGTACCAATGTTGAACCCGGACGGTGTAAGTGGATACCATTCATGGAATAAAATATTCATTACAATAGGAAAAAAAACCCGCAATAACGATTATATTTTTCTTTTGTCACAGGTGATTGTTGGGAACAATCGTTGCTCATTGACCGGAAAGGACCTGAATAGACAGTATAGAACTGTTATAAGAGAAACATATCCACCAGTTTGGCACACTAAGGTGATGATACGAAGGTAAATAAAACAAAACTAGGTAATTGGGTAGAAACACAAATATATGAGATTCGAAATTGATATTATACTGTTTTGGATAGATTACAGGAGGAATGCGGTGTTGCTATGTATGTTGATTTACATGCACATTCTCGAAAACATAACATCTTTATCTATGGATGTGAAAGTCGAAGAATGTCAGAAAAAAGATTATACGAGCAAATTTTTCCTTTAATGTTACATAAAAACGCAGCTGACAAGGTATTTATACAGTTATTTAGGAGTACCTACTTACCATATTTGGCACAGGTTTATAAGAGAAATTTTACATTCAAATTTAAATTCAAATCTCTACATCCTCTTCAATTACTAGTAATCTGACTTGGTTGTGTACGAGGTATGCAGCTAAGTTCCCAACTAAAAGACAACCCGATTTCGAAAAGATAGAAGAATAGAATAGAAGAATACTTTCTTCCGTTGCTGGTTTTTTACCTAACCAAGTTAGGCACGATTGTACGAAGGAAAAGTGGTTTAAAAAAAAATAATAATAATTACAGTTTTCATTCGAAAATTGCAAGTTTCGTATACAACGCAGTAAAGAAGGTACAGGAAGAGTGGTGGTGTGGATGTCTGGAGTAGCAAACAGTTACACAATGGAAGCATCTTTTGGAGGGTCGGAGTTGGGTAGTAGAATGTCAACCCATTTTTCGACGCAAGACTATGAAAGTTTAGGCAAAACTTTTTGTGAAACTTTGCTAGACTTTTACGATGAAGACCCGAGTAAAGAACGACTGAGGAACAAGATCGTCACAAGATTACTAAAAGAAGGTTCAAATGCAGACGAACCAACGAATATTGATCTATCGGATTATTCCAGGTTTACCAAAATTAAAAAATAAATCTAACAAATTAAAATTTATGGTTTAGATTATAAATAAATAAGTTCTGTTACATTATCTTGACAGTGACGAAGGGGATACGTCTAGCAGTAGTTCAGAAGCTGGACCGATTAGTCAATCAGGCGATGTTGCACAAACAGCACCGCCACCGTCTCCAAATTTTCGAAATCTGAACAGAAGTTATAACGAGGTCTTACTCAAACATTTTCCAAAAATAAAATCAGATGAAGTATTTGTATACCTACTTCGTTGGAATGTTAAACGATCCAATAATTTTACTTTCAGAAAAATAGAAAACAAACAATAAAATCAGAGAAACAGCCTAACAGGACAGAAAAGAAGAAAACAAAAAGACAAACTTTACAAGTAAACTACTTTCTTCATTTCTTATTCTATACTAATATTATAAAGAGTTAAAGTTTGTGAGTTTGTGACGTTGTACCCCTACCCCTGTAGGTAATTTACTGAACTGATTTTAAAAATTCTTTCACTAACAGGAAGCTAAGATAGTCCTGAGAGATATACAGGGTAGGTACTTTTCATCTCAAAATTCCCACAGGAACTCCGAAGTTACCGCGGGGGACAGCTAGTAAAGGATAACTATAGAGCGTAAATTATTAATAATCAATACTTTGGTTTAATCATAAATGATTCAAGGTTTCAAGAGCCACAATAGACTTAACATCAGATGCGATGTCATCGTCAGACATGGAATCATGCGAAGAAAACTCAAGTCCAGTTACAAGAGTTCAAAAATTATTACATTCGTCTGTAAAACCTAAACCGAGGAGAAGAAAGAAAATGCCACCAGAATTAAATATCATACCGGCACCGGTAGGTGTTAGTAGCTTTGTTGCTGATCTAGGTGTTTTATTGTTCATTCCTAACTTGATCTGAACTTTAACGGAACTTCTTTCATGTTGATGACTGAATGAATGTGGGGATTAGACCAGTGATTCACCATATCATTCCGATAGAGAGAAGACATCATTCAAATTTGCAAGACCATGTAGTGTTTCGATGTTCAATGAACCGATTGAGAAACCAAGACTGAATCCAGCGTCCTGGCATCAATTCGGACGTTTACCTCCACCAAAGTATGTTCACTTGCATCACTTTGCTGTTACTTTATTTGTGTTAGGAAAACATATAGATAAAATATCTTAAATAAAAAAGATAAAAATAGTCACTGTTTTATACAACCGACAATTTTATTTAACCTAGCTGTGCCACCGCGGTTTCATTTCCATTGCGAAAAATCCGTTTTAGTGAAATTTTACGTTAAAAAAATTTACCCACTGCAAACTTCAATTGATTCGGCTGAATGTTGATGAGTCAGTTAGAAAGCTTCTACAAGATTATTATTTTTTAACTGACTTCAAAAGGAGGTTCTCAGTTTGACCTGTAAGTATGTTTGTTTGTATGTTTTTTTCTTTATTACGTCGCGCGTGCAACCAGCATCACTTCCTCTCGTATGTTGTCATAATATAATGTACCTACCTAATATCACTGTCTTTTAATCATTTAACTATTTTTAGAAGGAGTAGGAGCTATACATCATGTTATGATACTTATACTTTGTTTGATTATACATTTTACCGGAAGTAGGTATAGTTGCACCTGCTTTTTAAACATTTCTTTAGCAAAAGGCTAATATAGTAGAGAAAGCATTGAAATGCACTATAAGTAGGTTCTCATCTGTACTTTTTATTGTCCAATAATGTTTTGAAATTAAAATTAAGTATATTTGTAAAAAGTATGATCTGCCATTTTTTATGACCAGATGCTTATCGGAAATTAAAAGCAGAAATTCACAGACATCAGAACTGCAGGTGAAAATAAACTCATTGAAAAGGAATGTCTGGACTGGAGTGCAAAGTGATGACAAAGGACCTCTATCATGGGGAATTTCAAATTTTGCAATGAACGCTTACTTT
Organism: Zygaena filipendulae; assembly: GCA_907165275.2. Classification (NCBI taxonomy): domain Eukaryota; kingdom Metazoa; phylum Arthropoda; class Insecta; order Lepidoptera; family Zygaenidae; genus Zygaena; species Zygaena filipendulae. The sequence goes on along the minus strand of OU015653.1, from coordinate 9,133,240 downwards.
ACAGACAGTGAAGCTTTGCTGAGGTAATTATATTATTTACCTATATTATTAGGTATCTTGAACATATTTTCAGAATGTAGCTCTATGTGATAATGTCAAAGCATTATAGTATATATACCTACTAGCGGGTTGCCGCGGGTTATCCGGGAAAAAGTAGGTACTCTATGTCTTTCTATGCACCCCTGACAACGTGCATGCCAAAATTCATCCAAATCCGTTCAGCCGTTTTTGCGTGATTGAGTAACAAACATCCACACTTTCACATTTATAATATTAGTAGGATAGTAACCTACCAACTCTTTTTTATCTTGTCTCAGCTGAGGCTAATAAATTAAAAATAAGTATCTTCATTGTAAAGTAGAACTTGGTTTATTATTTGAATTTAAAGAAGCATCATATTAAATTATTTAATTCAATTCAACATGTAGGTATTACTGTACTGTACTACGCAACAATACTATATTTTTATGAAGTAGGTACATAATAATATTTAGGTCCTGTTCCAAAAAATTGGAAGAATATGAAGGAGATAAAAAGAAATCCCAAAATGAGAAAAAGAAAAAGAAATGTAAAACAAAGAAACTAACAATAAGAGTGCATGAGACTCTTGATGATGTCTTAGAGCCTGTAAATAAAGTTCCCAAGACAATGAGAAAGAAAGGAAAGTAAGTAAAATATTTGCTAAATAAATAATCCAGTACACTTCTGGTAATAATTAGAAAATTACTATTTTAACATTGTTCTCAGGTTAAAGCATGCCAAATCAGAATCGTCTTATATGAATAATACAAGTTTTACCGATATACCTAAAAATACTGAGAAGTCAACTCAGAAAAATGGCTTGACTGATAGAATCCAAGCAAAATCACGCTTCAAAAAGACTGCACTTGTAACAACTATAATTAACAACAAGAAAACTAATATTAAGACTCAAAATGCTGCAGTATCAGATAATTCGGATTCTGAAGATTCTATGCAATTTAAAAAGAAACTAAGACCAAAGAAAACTAAATCAAAAAAAATAGTAACAGAAAAATCAAAAAATTGGTAATACCTATAATTTACAGCATTTGCACTAATGCCAAAATCAACATGAATTTTTCTTTTGGGTGCAAATTAGAAATGTATTTATTTAAAAACTAAGGACATGGTTCACAGATATATTTTTATGTATATTCAATAAGTACCCACATAGAGTAAGTTTATATGAGAGATAATCACGGTCTGTCACCTTCGCAGTTAACATGCAGGAAAAGCAAAGAAGCATTTTTTATAATTGTTTGTAAATGCTGTTTGTAAGCACTTTATAATTATGAGCATAAAATATTGATAAATTATGTAATTACAATTATAATCAGATCTACTTGGTTGTATTTAGATATGTTTTGTTTTTGTTGCTTCTGGATTTCTCTTCCTTATTAATTTCTCTTTTACATTTTTTTATATTCTGAATGATTAACGAGAATGTTTAACCTTCATAATTCTGAATGATTAACGAGAATGTTTAACCTTCATAATTATGACTTATTGCCCGCATTACATTGTCATATTAGCTGGCGACTACATTTTCATTCACATTTAAAGCTTATCTTAAGAACTTTAATATTTTATGATTTACAGAAAAATGAGAAACTACACTGTTTTATTACTAAACTAAAACATCAAACAAACCTGCAATATGTTTCGTCAAATAAATGACACATGAAAAAGAAATAAATATGTCATCACAAGTCACATAATATTATATTTTAAACTATTGAAATTCTTCCTAAATACTAAAAGGCATCTAATGTGTCACATACCTAGCTCATAACACACTACTGTAGTACCTACCTGTTTCCACAAATTATTTCCCTAGCCTTATTTTCTACCATCAACTAAGGAAAAAGGCTCTCAGTTGTCCCATCACCACAGTTTGTCACGGGTGGGGACAATCAAAGTAGGGATGAGCAAACCATCATAGATAATTTGCTGTCATATGCTTAAGTGTGGTTTAAACGAAGCCAGTAACGCTGGCACTAGTCCGCAGACAATCCTGCGCTGGCTGCTTGTGGTATGAACACGTCATAAACACAAAGCCAGTAATGCTGGCGCCAGTCCTCAGACAAGCCTGCACTGGCCTCCTCAACGCTGGCGCGGGGGTCGAGAGGTATGCGGGCAGAGGTCACTGGATAGAAAAATAGACCAGCACTCTATTTCCACCAGTACTGGCAGCCAGCGCTGGTTTGGCTTAAAAACTGTTTATAAGGCCAATAACAAGCCAGCGCTGGCCAGTCTTATTGGCAGCCAGTGTTGACTTCGTGTAAACTATACTTTAGACAAAGATTATAACATCAAAGAAGACAGAACAGAGAAAATACCAGTTTTCCCACAAGCGCATCACAGCTTACCAGTGCAGATACACTGTTGTAGGCCCAGCAGCATGCCCACAACCCTAATTCAGGTTGATAGGCTAGTAAATGCCTTAAAAAAACAACCTTGTGAAATGTGGTAAGTGATATTTGTAAAAGTTTCATCAAAATCGGTTCAATATTTGAAATTATATTAAACTTTCCTTTGTAGAAATTTTTAAGTGAGTTTGTTGTCCTACTTGCACATGGCTTTTGGATGGTCTAAACAACAACCTATTTTGGGGGCTCGATCCATGCCTTGCATTTAGGCTCTATTGCATCAATTACACACCTCAGACCAGAGTTATGCATGCTAGGTCAGAAAAATTGGCTATTGAATGCATGTAACCCATAAAAATTGTCGTTAGAAAAGAAACGGCAAGCGTGTTGGTTGTTCATGTTTTATGCCATTTTGCATGGGGCCACCATCGAATAAAATTAGGCGAGTATTTTTTTTTTACCTGTACGTAGGTATATAATTATATCATTTCTGTCGTGCCAATACACAGTTCAATGTTATAATTTTGAAGCAATTTATTTATGTATTTACTCGGCAGTTTCTTGATTATTGATTAAAAGTACTAACTAAAATTATTTCAAGTGTATGTAGGTAAGTAGGTATAATAATATTCATATAAAAAATAAAAAATTAAACTAAAACTTACAAGTTTAGATATATATGTATTTACTCGGCAGTTTCTTGGTTCTTGATTAAAAGTACTAACTAAAATAAAAATCTTATAAGGTAGGTACCTATTTAGTTTATTTTCAATTAAAAAAATCGTACCTACCTACCCAATTAAAAAAATTATAAAAATTTAAAAAATAAAATACATAACATTTATTGACATTTGACTTGACTTGACAGTTGACGTAATTTGACTAATGACAGTTGACACTAGGTCCTATTCTTTCTTCTCTTTCATGGACTTTCGCATAATGCATTTAGCTAGTTTCAAATAAATTAATTAGATCAATGATTATATATTAAAATGCTTCGTAGTTCGCTGTACGGTTTGAAATTGCAAGCCACGGTACTATAGCTTGCAAGAACTTTCTCGGAGCTCTCTCTCTCTGTCTTGGAGAAAACCGAAGAAATCAGCTCGAAATATCATACATAATATCTTCTTGAGCGCACAAAAAACCGTCACTGTGAAAATTATTGTCCAATACAGCACCTTATAACACAAAAAAATCCAGTTTTAACAATTTTTTTCGACATGAAAATAAATGACCGAACCGCCACTTAAGTCTAGTTAATTTGTGTGATTATTGTCAGTAAAAAAAAAAAAACACAAAACTAAAAAAGCTAAGAATAAAAAGCTAAAAATAACAAAATACCGATTTAATCCAAAAGACAAAAACACACGTAATATTATTATTGGTTTGTGCTTAGCCCATCTACCCCCTCCATAGTTGGCTTGTCACCGACTTGATACCGATCAGTGGTAGCAAAAATCAATAATAATATTACGTGTATTTTTGACTTTTAGATTAAATCGGTATTTTGTTATTCTGAGCTTTTTATTTTTAGCTTTTTTAGTTTTGTGTTTTTGGAAGTCAGTTTTAATTATTTTTGTTAAAATTTTGTTTATTTCTCGCTTTTAAGTGACTTATTTCGTAATTTCTCTAAGTTACAAAAGCCTAATGTCAACTGCTCATCACCTTTCACAAAATATTGCTTTACCCGACGCAGGGACGTTAATTGTTGAGTTCTCCTAGTACATCACCATCAGTTCCACTTCACCATATACATTGTGACGAGCATAAATAAAATTGTTTAAAAACCATACGATTCGGAACCCGTGAAATACCTATTATTGAGTAGTTCCGATGACCATCTATGGTCTTTATCGTCAGTTCTACTTCTTCAAATTTTGCTTTCCGAAAGAAAATAAACGATTGACTATAAAAAATACAAAAATCGCTATAGGTGTACCTATAATTTTTGAAGAGTTCCCTCGTTTACTCCAAGAACCCATAATCAGATCTCGGCTTTGTGACAATGGAATCAATTTGGGAGTATCCCCTTTCAAACAAAAAAATCATTTTTTGAAATCGCTCCAATCGGAACCCCTGAAGTAAGTATTATTGTTGAGTAGTTCCGATGACCATCTGTGGTCTTCATCATTAGTTCCACTTCCTCAAATTTTGCTTTACAAAAGCAAAAGAACGATTTACTAATAACGATTTACTAAAATACCCAAATCGCTATAGATGTGCCTATAATTTTTGAAGGGTTCCCTCGATTTCTCCAAGATAACGATTTACTAAAATACCCAAATCGCTATAGATGTGCCTATAATTTTTGAAGGGTTCCCTCGATTTCTCCAAGATCCCATCATCAGATCCCGACTTGGTGGCAATGGGACCTAATTGGGAGTATACCCTTTCAAACAAAAAAAGAATTTTTCAAATCGGTCCAACCGTCTTTGAGTAATCGGTGAACATACATAAAAAAAAAATAAAAAAATAAAATAAAAAAACATACAATCGAACATAGAACCTCCTCCTTTTTGGAAGTCGGTGGTCGACAATGACCAAAGTGACCAATAGTACGGGAGATACTGATGCTAAATGGGGATTCGCTCGAGCGTCGTTGGGACCTATTGGGTTTTAAAGATAGGAGGTAGAAACATTATAGTTATATGATGTTTTTTTATTCACTGGTGGATTTAGCTTCTACAGGCTTTCAAAAATTAAAAAAAAGAAACAGTAAAATAGAAATACTCGAACGCGTCAGATATTGTAGTTTAGATATTTCAATTTGTCTCTGATATCGAAAATATATTCATCTGCCGATTTGCATCAGTGTTTGCGTGGTGAGGGTGGCCATCCGGAAGGGGAGAAAATGAAAAAAAAAAATTTACTCCAGCGCGTCAGATATTCAAAGGGGATGTTAAGTGAACCCTAAAAATGCTCCCCTTCAAAATTCTGACGATTTGGAGGTGACGCAAGGTAGTAGCAAATTTTTGAAAATGCAAACAAAATCTCAATTTTGAAATACTCGAGCGTGTCAGATTATTTTACAGAAGATTCAGCTTGCAGTTCAAGTTATGGTGGCTTAAAATCTGACAATAATTTTGAGGGATATTATTAATCTGACTGCTAGAAACAAAAAAAAAAGATTTATTTTTAAGATTTTTTTTTATTTCTGACGAAAGTTTAATAACTTTATGAACTATTTCTTGTTCACAAAAAACACACTTCCTATTTCTATGAAATATGTAAAAGCCCGGGAATCTCGCGGGTAAAACCACGAGGAAGAGATCTACTCAATTGATTATGAAAATTCTTTCACTTATAGGAAGCTACAGTAATTCTGAGTGACGTAAGGTACTTTTATCCCGGAATTACTACAGGAACTCCGAAAATTGTGAGTTTGTGAGGTTTAAGGGGGTGATCGCTAGATCTACGGAACCAATTTAGAAAATTATTTCACTTATAGGAAGCTAAAGTGACCCTGAGTCAGATTAGGTACTTTTATCCCGGAATTTCTGCGGGAACTCCGAAATTACCGCGCTTGGAACCGCAGGGATCAGCTAGTACTAGATATACTTGCATCCTTATGACATAAAAATTTAAATATTCTCAGCATCCTACTATAAAATTTTAAAAGATAGTTAAATCCATTAAATTAAATTAATCATATTCATATTCATTTAGGGATACAAAAAACGTAAGAACAAACAAATTTATTGTCCTGTAGGTACCTACATTACGTACTTATACCTACGTTAAGTTTAATATACTTACATGAAAATCGAAAGACAATTTTCTTTAAGTACCTACTTCATTATCAACATACATTAGTCAACCAATTTGTTTGTGTTACATTTGTGATACTTGAACAAAATGAAGTTGCAACTGGAGTACTTGCTGAAAACGCAAAAACTCTTAATTCGCCTGTTTCTGAAAACTGCAATGCATTATTAAGTTTTACACCTCCCACAGTATAGCCAGGAACTTGTGCATCGCCGGTGATGGGATTAAAAGTTCCACATCGAGATTTCGCCAAAATACAAGAAGTAACATTAGTATAAAACTTGAGATTGTCTGCATCTAATGTTATGTTGACTCCTGTTCTAGCTTCACGGGTACATTGTGTTATCTGGAAATAAATTTTTTCATGGGAAATTTCCAGAAAAATATGAAGAGGATAAAAAACGCTGTTTAAACTTAATTCAGACACTTTAAAGTGTACTCATTCATTTTTCTATGATGGAAGAGATAGTGTGATTAGTGAACCCAGTTGCTAGGTCAAGTGTAGCGGGTTCGATCACCGCATCAATGTGAACAATTTCATCTGATGAACATTAAACGTTTATAAGTTATATAAAATAGAAGTATTTACTTATTATATGCTTATACTAGCTGTCCCGCGCGGTTTCACCCGCGATAATTTATTCCGAAGTTCCCACGGCCAAAATTTGCATCCCCTTTTCAGGCCTTTATGAGTTGAATTTTCAGAAATCCTTTCTTTCCGGATGCCTATGTCATACAAAGAACACACCTTCCAAGTTTCAGGTCTCTAACTCTCTACGATCAATGGTTTAGGCTGCACGTTGATCCATCAGTCATTCAGGACGAAGCATTTTATATACGTATGTATATATATAAGTATTAATCAGTTGTCTTGTGAAAAAAGTTTTGCTTAGTAGGTATAGGACCAAGTAGCGTAGTTGCGTCCCTCTGTCATGTTCACCTACTGACTAGACATACATAATTTTGGATACATGTCTGAACTTAATTACTTATTGGGTACTAATATGTATTTATAATATCATAAATACATATTAGTACATATATAATGTAATCTGTGTTGTGTGCTTCAATAAATAAATAAATAAATAAGTAGCGTTGTGTGATACTCACGTAGGTACTAGGTACCTACTTATTTATAGGTTTAAATAAAAATTAACCGCCAAATAAGTTGCTAAGCGCATAACTCCCAAGCAACAAAATTAGATAATTCTTTTTTTGTGTTCATTATTGTCAAGACAAAGTTTATACCTACATGAATATTTTTTAAGCAATGCACAAAAAAATGTTGGTGGTTCAGTATCAGTACTATAACACATTTCCATTATTTGTTGGGGCACACCTCGTTTTGAATAATAATTATTAGAGTTGTTTAAAAAACTATTAGCATTTATAAATGCGGACCTAGGGAGTTTTTTTTATATGTAGGTACACCTACTTACTAAGTTTATTGAATTAGTTCTTCTCAAGCAACGAACAAAATCGCAATAGCCCATGAAACAGCCTGAAGGTTGTACATTGAGCGCAGAAGATGCCAAAACCTTGCAAAAAAGCGCATTAATATTATCACAAATGGTTACACATAATATATTTAACAATAATCAGAAAAACTATTGTACCTACCATTAAACTGGTAGCGCAACTTCCATACGATGTATTAACAAAATACTGTAATGCACATGCGCTTAGGGCATTCAATTCCTTAGGTCCCTAAAAGAAAAACAAAGCATGATCAATTTATGAATAATATTGTGACCCGCGCGGTTTCACCCACTATAATTTTGGAACTCTCGCGCAATTGTTCCATACCAACTTTGCCCCCCTTTTTCACCTCCGTAGGGGTAGAATTTCGGAAAAGCCTTTCTTATCGGATGCCTACGTCATACAAAGAACACACCTTCCAAGTTTCAAGTATCTACGATCAGCGGTTTAAGCTGTGCGTTGAACCGTCAGTCAGTCATTCAGGACAAAGCATTTTATATGTATAGATTACTGACGATTTTCATTTTCAAACTTACTTCGGTCATTGAAGTAACTTTAGCGAAACAATTAATACATCCATCTCTTTGAGTAACGTTTGTTGCTTGCGCTGTGCTACATACTAAATTGAGTAAATTTTGTAATTGCACACTGAAAGAAAAAATATATGCGGTAGACAAAATAGCTAGATACCTAGGTACATATAATATTCTTATTTTTTAGAATTTAAATATACTTAAGTAAAATTGATAAACTGGGGAACTACAATACTAGGTATAAATATCTCACCCGTTAGATGGACAAAATGCAGCTAATTTTTGTGTTTTCCACTGTAAAATTTTATTTTTGACATCACTAAAATCGAACAATCCATTTGAACCAGCTTCAATCTTCAACAATGAAATTAACAGTAAATGCAAATACAAACTTAATTTTATATAACGAATTTGACCAAGAGGAATCAAAACGTAACTTTATGATTGCTGACCTCACTAAAATTTAGCAAATTCTGCTTCTTCCATTGTAAAATGTTATTTTTCACGACATTAAAATCTAATGTGGCTTTAGTCTGGATCTGCCAAATAAAATACTACAATTTGCATTTTGCAATAGAGATAGGTAGGTAGGTACCTATTTTGTAGTGTATGAAGTTACCTATATTATTTTTAATTTTAATTTTTTACGGTTGGTAGTAGTTAGGTCCAAAAAATTAATCACTTAAGATTTATTTATAACACAAGCTGACCCCCGTGGTTTCACCCGCGGTAATTTCGGAGTTCCCGAGGGAATTCCAGGATAAAAGTACCTACCCTATGTCTCGCAGGATTACTTTACCTTCCTATCTATAATAAGTAAACCCAAAAATAACAACCTTACAAATTCCGGTGTTCCCGCGGGAATTCCGGAATATAAAGTACCCTATGTCACTCAAGATTACTGCAGCTTCTTATGAGTGAAAGAATTTTTAAAATAGGTTCAGTAGATCCAGAGATTACCCCTACAACCTTACAAACTTTTCCTTTTTATGATATTAGTAGGTACCTACCTATACATAGATAACAGTCAGTAGGTACCTGTAGAGATTAGATCATTTACGAGAATAGTAGGTAGGTAGGTAACAAGTAAGACCATTGGGTCTTTTGTAGTGAACTTAATCCATTCATAAAAAATATATACATCATAATGGAATATCTTATAATACCCACCTAAAATGGACAAAAATAAAAATAAAAAACTTACTATGAACGTAACTAACACAAAATTCAATAATTTATGTTTCATATTACTAAAATAAAAAAATAAAATTATCTTTTAACTAATGCAGCAATTTTGGATACCAATATTTTTTACCTAACGCCTATTTGTTGTCCTGTCTGACATAGTTAACACAACTAACAATTGCACTCGCGCGACACATTAAAGCGGTGATTACTTCTATTGTTATGTATTTCACACATTTTACACTATCTTGCCATTAATATTGCCACTAGTTTTTAAGCAAACATGTAGGAACAAATAAATAAATAAATATTGTGACATTACATTGTATGCGCGTGTGTATGCCCACTTGGGTTACCTACTGTGCTCACGACGAGCTCGTGACGGGAGTGGACGTCGTCGTCGTCAATTAAAAATGAAAAAACACAATGAATATCATATAATTAATCATAAGATAATGAAAATAACAGATTCCAAATTAAAATGAAATATTGTCCATTGATTATATTGTTGTTGTAACAATATTTATGGCAAGACAGTGTACCCACTTAACCAAAGAGTAAAGTAATATTGTTGTTTAACTGTGATTTAAAGTAGTTAATTGAGTTTTTTGGCGGGAATCAAAGATGGCAGTTCGGTCATTTATTTTTGTGTTAGTAAAAAATTGTTAAGAGTGGATTTTGTTGTGTTTTATGGTAGGTACTGTATTGGACAATAATTTTCACAGCGACGGTTTTTTGTGTGCTCAAGAAGATATTTGTGTGATATTTTGAGCTGATTTCTTCGGTATCTTCCAAAAGCTCCAAAAAAGTTATTGTAGTCTATTCAGTACCATGGCTTACAAGTTCAAACCATACAACGATGCTAAACGCTAATTCGTGCATTTAACTAACTTATTATACTTGAAACTGGCTAAATTCATTATATGCGAAAGCCAAATAGAAGAAGAAAGAAAAGTAGATCGTTGATGACCAGTTTGTAACTGGTTTTCAAAGTTTTGACGTTTTATTATTAGCATGCCTCCGTCATCAGAGATACCATGGGCCGTGGAGCATAATATACACTATCAATATCTGATTTTTGAAAGCCTGCAGAAGCTAAACCCACCAGTGAAAGAAAAAACATCATATTTTAACCTTTTTTGTTTCTGCCTCCTAATCTTCAAACCCAATAAGTCCCTACGATGCCCGAGTAAATCCCCATTTAACATTGGTAGCTCTCTTACTATTACAGTTCACGTTCTTTTGACAATTTACAATCTCGCGAGATAGGTAGTAGGTAGATTATAATTTTATATCATACTAGCTGTGCCTAGCGGTTTCACCCGCGTTAGTGTCGGAGATCCTACGGGAATTCCGGAATAAAAGGTAGCCTATGTTCTTTTTCATGTAAATTTTCATGTCAAAGGCTACATGCATGCCAAATTTCATCCAAATCCGTTCAGCCGATTTAGCGTGATTGAGTAACAAACATCCACACTTTCACATTTATAGGTGACTAACTGTGCCTCGCCGTTTCACCCGCGTTAATGTCAAAGATCCCGCGGGAATTCCAGATAAAAAGTACCCTATGTCCTTTTCTGTACCTCTGGCCACGTATAGTATACAATAATAAATTATATTTCACCATTTTGAAATCATGAGATTTCCCTAAGTCTAGTTAACCCTTAATCAAATACTGGGAAATAATTTCCCACTTAGGCAAGATGAACAATTTCCATTATTTCTTTGAAATGACAACACTTAGATGAGCCAACCATAGAGAAAACTAATTTTGGATATATTTTTTAAGTGATAAATGTCAACACTTGTTGAGAAGTTTAGATCCGGTCGTAATACGAAAAGTTGAATTCAAAAGTTGTGATTGTTTTCCAAAATATCGCATTCTTGGGAGTTTTTTTGAAATTTTGTGTTAAAAAAAATCTGGTAAGTGAGAACACGTAATATTACAATAAACTAGACATATTTTCTAACCTTTTAGCAGGAACATAACCTAGAAAACATTATGATTTGTTGAAAATATTTCATGTTAAATTAGTGGGAAATAATTTCCCAATGTTTGATCATGATTTTAAAAAATCTGACTATCTATATAAAAATGTATGTGTGTCCGTTAATTGAATAAATATTTTCCTAATGGCTAAAAAAAATTTTCCTTTTTAGGGTTCCGTAGTCCTGACGAGGAACCCTTATAGTTTCGTTAAGTCCGTCTGTCTGTCTGTCTGTCCGAGGTTTTGCTTAGAGACCGTTAGTAGTAGAAAGCTGTAAGTTTGTTATGATTTATTTACGGAGAACTATTTTATATTTTTAGCAACTTTCAAAAATGAACGCCAAAAAGAAGTCTAAAGTACTTACCAAAAAAGATCTCGAAACCGTAATGGAAAACTTAGCTGATATCTCTGATTTATCTGAATCTGATTCTGATGACGACCCATGCTATGCCAATAGTGTTGATTCTATTCCAATTAACTACTTGAATCAACCAGACGATTACATTATAGAACATCGAGTTGAAGAAATGTTTGGCATAGAAGATGATTATATTGTCGAGACTATAGAAACTGAACCAATTGTACACACAACAGACTCTTTATTGTCAGTTTTAAATCATCAATCTGACAACGCAACTAACACAAGTGGCATAGTTCAATCAGTTGATTTCAATTTTGATCAAGATACTGAAAATCAAGACAGTCCTGGGGCAGTATATCTTGAAATTCCGCAAGAAGATTCTTATAGTCCTCTCATTGAGCCAGATGCTACCACTGCTATGTTAGACAACTATTTTCTAGACAACAATCCAATAGACGACTTTTTAGAGGATGATCATGATCAACAAGAGTCTCAAGCTCAAAATTTAGTACTTAGGGACCGCTCTCAACCAAGAGAATGGAAAAACGAGGACTTAGTCCATGATATACCTCTCTTTGAAAAGCGGTTTGAACCCAGGACTAGGGACACCCACAAAACTTCACCAATTAAAGTTTTCGAAAGGTTTTTTCCAGACAAGATAATACTAATAATAGCGGAACAAACAAATAGGTATGCATGTCAAAACAATAGCCATAACTGGATACCTGTCACTGAACAAGATATTAAGGCGTATTTAGGAGTTTTGATCATGATGGGCTTAAATCCATTACCAGATATGGAATTGTATTGGTCGACAGATCCTTTTTATTACAATAAAGAAATCGGTCAGGTTTTCCCCATAGTCAGATTTAAAAAAATAACGGAAAACCTTCACTTAAACGATAATGCTACTGAACCACCAAGAGGTTCTTCTGACTATGATAAATTATACAAAGTTAGACCTCTGCTTACTGAACTAAATAATTTATATCAGAAAGAAGCTCATAACTCGGCTGTGCAATCGATAGACGAGTGCATGGTGAAGTTTAAAGGCCGTAGTTCTTTGAAGCAGTATATGCCGAAAAAGCCTATCAAAAGAGGCTTCAAAATTTGGGCTAGATGTGACGCAAAAACGGGATATTTATATCAATTCCAAATATATACTGGAAAAGGCGATAGTACCGAAAATGAAGGCCTTGGTTATAATGTGGTAATGACGCTCTCTAATAATGTACCACAAAACACGTTACTTGCATTCGATAACTTTTTTACGAGCTGCAACCTTTTAGAAGACTTATATAAAAAAAAGATTTTTGCAGTAGGAACAGTCAGAATTAACAGAAAAGATCTGCCAGACATGATAAAAAAAAAACAACCAAAAGCATTGAGACTAGAAAAACACCAATTTTCAGCTGTTACAGCAGAGCCAATCACAGCCATCAAGTGGTGTGATACTAAAGAGGTAGCAGTACTCTCCACAGCACATCAGCCTCGAGATGCAATACTCGTAAAACGAACACAGAAGGATGGATCCAGAAAAGAAATTCTCTGCCCGCAAGCCATAGCTTCATATACACTAAGTATGGGTGGAGTAGACTTATTTGATCATTACAGGTCGTCCTACCCTATAAACCGGAAATCCAGAAAATTCTGGATGAGACTGTTTTTTTTCTTATTTGATGCGTCTATTATCAACGCGTTTATAACCTACAACTATACACATGTTGCAACGTTGCACGCTCATCGTGAGTTCAGGTTGCGTTTAGCACGTTCTCTGATAGACAATTACACAACGCGGAAAACAGATGCACTGAAAGGAATAGTTTTTAAAAACAAAAAAGGCGGTATCTTCGGTGTTCCGGATGAAATCCGTTTATTGAATGTGGGCATACACTTACCAGAAGAAATCAGCAGTTACAGAAGATGCAAATTCTGTAGCACAAAGCGACAAGAACAGAGGACCAAAATTCAATGTACTACTTGTGAAGTAGCTTTGTGTGCCAAGAATTGCTTCAAAATATTTCATACCTGTCCATCTCAATAATGAAAATATTGTAATACTGATGGCACATATATTTAATTTTTTTCATTAAACTATACTGCTATAAACTATTTGTTCCATAACATTGTTTTATTTTAGAGTTCCATTATACATGTATTTTTAATATATAAAAATAAAATGAAAAGTAAACCAGGGTGAATAACTAGTATATAAACAGTAGTAAATTTCTTGAAAAACCATAACCTTGACTAAATAATGGGAAATTATTTCCCACTTGGTAATATTTTGCAATGCCGTTATGAACAATGGGAAATTATTTCCCACCGTAAAACCCCCATTTCCCCCCACTTTTCCAAGTTATTTTCATGAAATTTGAATTCTACTCACAAAACTTACCCTAGAAACAATCTCAGTTTTTATTTATCTCATAAAAAGTTTTCCATTTGATTAAGGGTTAATTTGTGAAGCTGACCGGAGAGAAGGTTATCACAACGTAGTGATTACCTTCTCTCTACTAGTATAGTATTATATTATCTGTGTCTCTGGTAATCACTACGTGAAGCTGACCACCAGGCTGTCGCAACTTCCATACTTCAGAAAAAATGTATGGATTGTGTCCAAGTTGAAATGGTGGCATTCGGTCTTCTCGCTCTATAGACTAAGGCAATGTCAGTCAGTACTCAGTCGCTGTCTTAGCGGTAAAAATTTTGGCGCCTGGTTCAATTGAAAGAAAAATTAATTGTTATTGTGTTATTATTTGTTAATTTAATAGTATTTCAGTGTTTTTTTTTTTTAGTTTAGTACGTTTGTTTTGTCTTGTAAGTGAACCATCGAATAAGATGTCTTATAAAACGTGTGAATTTGCGGAATAAATCGAAGAATGAAAATGGTGATAAAAGGACTTTTCTTTCAAGATTTCCTCTTGATCCAGTCCGGTACGTAAATTTTATTCAATTTATAGTTGATTTTATTCTTATTCAGTGCTTAAAATAACAAAAATAGTGTTTTGTAAATTTATTATGTGATTTGAAAGAATATGTAAATAGTGCGGCAAATACATATACAGATTTTTTTTACAGATATCGATAAATCCATTATTTCTGTTTTAGGTGCAAGAGTTGGGTTAAGACTAAAAAGAATTGGCCTATTTACCAATCAAACAACTCCATCAATTAAAATAGAGCAGTTGAATGCAGATCAAAATAAAATAGCACAATTGAGTAAGAAAAAATAAGTCAAAGTCAATAAGTAAGTCTTTTTTATTCGTGCTGTTTTTACCGGGTGACCGTGTGATTATTCTTATAATAGTTTTAAACTATGGGCAAAGTTGTATGTTTAAGTGTTCTCCCTGAGCTGGACACTTAATTTTTTGCAAGAATCAGTTGCTTACTCAGGAGTCAGGGTACATAAAATTTCAGCTAGCCGATACTAATAATGAACCTAACGATTTGTTTATGCTACACTGTCATTCGATTTTATTTTATTGAATTTAGAATTTTTTAATTTATTCCAGTAATCGAGTGACCGGTTGACAAAAAGAAACCTTGGAAAACAACTGCTGTACATCCACGCGCAGGAAGAAAAACCGTGACCCGTATCAGTCAAGTGGTCAACTTGACCATGTTCCACAAGACGGTGTTCAATAAATACAAAAAAATACCTTTTTCAAATAAATGTTGTGTCTCACTCCCAACCAGCTACTTTCTTTATTTGAGGCAGCTGAAAAAGGCACCAATGATGGCTTACATTAAGTTCAATATTAAATATACTTAACCGACAGCAATTAAGCCGTCACTGGTGCTTTTTTCTGTAGCTATAAAATAATAAAAAAACTATGAAGAACCGTAGTAGTCCTGATTTTTTATCGATATCGATATGACGACCATTCGCTATAAGCAGAACAGCACTATTTCTGTGGGAATCGGCCATGATTGCTTGGGCGAAAATTTTGACAATTCGCGTCATTCCATTTCACAGTATGGGAGTCCCCTTAAAAATGTAGTGATTATATGATCTTTGCTGACCACTATACCTAATGGCTGTCAAACAAATGTAATGTCTTGAACTATCTATGGTCTGAGATTCTTATCGGACTTTTGGCGGGATTTCTTATCTAGCAGAGTGGACGTCAGTTTTATTTCTTTGTTTTGCAAATTAGTTTATCGTGATTAATATTGTGTGAATGTGGTGGACTTTGCATAATAGTGATCCATTAGTGATGAACAGTGTGCGGAAACAGTGAAATAAGATGAAATAGGGCGTTCGCCGGGAGGTTTTCGTTTTTCTATACAACTTCCCACAGAGCGTCCTATTAAGGTTCAACTGCGAAGATTTGCTGGCAAAAGTTCCGGTAAAGCATCGAAATGCATCTCACCAATGCATTTCGATGTAAATAACTTCAGAAGAAGAAATATACCACTGAATTGACAGGAAGACACACCACAAGGAATCAAACAAAGAATAAAATTAAATGAGTATTACAACAAGAAAATGACATAAGAAGAGAAAGACGAGAATAAAAGAAGTGAAAGAAGAAAATAAAAGAATATAAAATGAAAAAAGAAATGGCTTAGGCCTTATCGTTTATATATCTATTGTTAAATAATGCACATCAGAATTGGCAGAAAGATGTCAAAGAGAACAAAGAGTTAAGAGAACACAAGACACGAAGACACCACAAGGAATCAAACAAAGAATAAAATTAAATGAGTATTATAACAAGAAAATGACATAAGAAGAGAAAGAAGAGAATAAAAGAAGTGAAAGAAGAAAATAAAAGAAGATAAAATGAAAAAAGAAATGGCTTAGGCCTTATCGTATAATATCTATAGTTAAATAATACACATCAGAATTGGCAGTATGGGCCCTGTACTCTTAGCCTTTCCTATATAGGATAAATAAACGAAAAAAAAAAATATCTATGGTCTGAATTGTCAAGTTCTGAATTCCTGAAGAAAAGGCCTTTTTCCAGTTTTCTATTTGCCTTTCCTCAATTTACTGGTTTTAAATTACAATCATTATACTTTATGAAAGCCGTGTCGTTTAGAACGTATAGATTTTGTTTTGTTTATTTTTCATTTTATGATGATTGAAGGTAGAGCAAATGTAAGTACCTATATAGATACCTATCTAATGGGAAATACCTTCGACAGTATTAGATTTATCGATTTTCTTTAAAATTTCATAATTTTTCTCAACTAATCTTTGCGTTTCTCTTTAGGAACTGCCGGACTTTCAGGTCTTTCAGACAGTTATCAAATATTGCATGATCATCATCATAGTGCCGGTGGCATCGTTTTTCTTGTCTAAAAGTTTGCTCTTTGATGGCATCTTGCGACTTGCCCCCATCACGAGCAGTGTTTACTCCGCAGTAGTCGCCGTTCTAGTTCTACACATCACATTAGGACTCTACATTTATAGAGCCTATACTGATTCTGAGAAAACTCCTGTTAAAGCTGACAAGAAAGATTAATAAAACGATTGGTACATATTATTAGTTTGTAAGTGCTAAAAATAAAAATGGAAAATCTTTATAAAAAGGGAGAGTTATTACAAATCCACACTAAGAATTCTGAAGTATTTCAAGGCCGTTTTTACAATATAACCAATGACAAGTCTAAGATTTCTTTATATGAGGTCAAAGAATTGCCTCAAGGTGATCAAAATGAAGGTGTCTGCCATTACTACAACTCAGAAGTGCGTGACATTATCAAATTAAAAGAAGACATAGAACAGAAACATTTAAAGATCACTCAAAAGGAATTTGAAGAAATAGTGAAAGTCTCAAAGAAATATATCTTAATAAATCAAGTAGATAGCAGCTTTCATAAGGCCATAGAAAATTTAAACATGTACAGTTATGTTGCTGTCAGTACTGATGGTGCCTCTATGGGGAGAAAATGTAAGATGCCCTTCTTAGTATTGGCTATTCCTAACCAGATTTACATATTTGACATACAAGTAATGCAATATCATGCATTTGATGGTGGCCTGAAGAAATTACTTGAAGAAGATTATCCTAAAAAGATTGTCCATGACTCAAGGAAACTATCAGACTGCTTATATCACAAACATAATGTTAAGCTTAATGCTGTCTTTGATACTCAGGTAAGTTTGTGTACTTTTATTTCTATACTCTGCAATGAAATAGTTACTGAGAATCCTTGTTGAACATTATTTTTGAAATTCTAGGTTGGCGACATTATTATTACCAAAAACAAGAAAGGATGCCTGCCTAGCACAGTGAAGTCTTTATCAGAATGCCTAAATCTCTACCTTGGCATCCCACAGAACATTATTGAAGATAAAGTATGTATTCTAACTTTATTATATATAGCTGTGCCCCGTGGTTTCATATAGCCGTTTTTTCGTGATTGAGTAACATTATCCAAACATCCACACTTTCACATTTATAATATTAGTAGGATTTGTCTTGTCACAACATAGTATAAAATAAAGTAGCTTCCAGCTGTCTGTCTGTCCCTATGTATGCTTAGATCTTTAAAACTCCGCAACAGATTTTGATTCAGTTTTTTTAATAGATAGTGATTCAAGAGGAAGGTATAGTTTAGTTTTAGTTTATGTATAGTTTATCCTGGAATTGCAGCGGGAACTCCAAAATTACTGCAGGTGAAACTGCAGGGGACAGCTAGTTACTCATAAAGCCTTAATACATAACTTGAAATATAATAAGATGTCTGTTTGTATAGGAACTTTTTAGTTTTGAATTTTTATGTTAGTAAATTTGACACCTTGAGATTGATATAACTGCTCGGACATTATCACATAGCATTACCAGGGCCCTTCTTCACTATGACCATAACAAATTGTGATTAAGATAATAATACACCACAAGAATTGTTTTTATGTTGTGTTTCACTTCAAAAAAATATGTTTAAACTTTAAACTGCATCTTATGGTGTACAGAAAATTAATTTCTAATATTTTGGCACCTGAAGTGGTTGGGATTGTGTTTATTATTATTTACCTTTATGTGGGAACTGAATCTGCAACACCTGACCACCTAAAATAGCAGTTACTAGCTGTTCCCTGCAGTTTCACCCGTGGTAATTTACGGGTTACAATATGCCTATGAAAAGTATGAAACACACAAATAAGTCAAATAACATGGCTTTCTATTCAAGTGGATCCAGAGATCAACCCCTACAAACACACAAACTTCACCTCTTTATTAAATACGTATAAATTATCATCATTAATTAATAGACTGATAGTGCTGTATTAATTAAACAGTTGAGTCTCTAGATGTTTTATCAAACTTACAAAGAACAGCTTCATTATGTGTTGTAGGTAGATTTACAGATCCAATAATATATGTAGTTTTACTATGTGATTGATAGTGAAGTCAGATTAAAATCCACACCTACCAAGAAAATTTTTCTTTGCAGCTTGACATATTGCAATGTACGGAACGTCCATTATCAGTGAAAATCAAGGATATTCTGGCAAAGAATATAGCATATTTGCAACGTCTATCTGAAATTATTAATGAAGAAATGATGCTACCTTTTGTTAGAGGTGTTGAGTGTTATGTCGAGAATTTAAGATCCAGTGACGACTTCAAAGCTTGGGAGCTTTGTGGCAAATATAATCATTTACCAAAGGATTTTAAGAGTGCAATTGAGTATTAGTTTATTTAAGCATAACACATTCCGATTAATAAAATGTAGAGCTAGATTTTTATTTTCTTTTCTTTTGCTGCTTGTTTTTTAAAATTAAAATTTTGAAAAGATGTGGTTTAAGAAACAGTCGAGACTCGAGAGCCGATTTGTCAACTTTCATTTGCGCACACATGAAGATCATCAGTGGGAAATGGGAATGTAATTGATTTTAGGTAACTGCAGGTAGGCAGGTACCTAATTTTTTACAATTCCCACTATTTTTAAAAAAGGTTGGTTAGATGGTAAATAATAATAATGTCCAACTCCAGTCTAGTCTAATGTCTATACATACCTACCTAAAATGAGGTAGCAAATATAAGATATTTTTGTTACATTCATATTTTTATATCGAACTTGTGCTAACGAATTTACTTTTAGCTTTTCTCAGATGTTTTTCTATTTCGGGTAAAAAATTAACCTTTTTTAATAATAGTGAAAAATGTTTTAATGTTCTTTATGGTAGACTGTAGTGTGGGACGTCACTAACTACTTGTGGTGCAGTTACAAAATGCTGTCTCTGTCATGCAACATCTCGTCCTAAGGTGAAGATGTAGTAGGTACCTCGGACCCCTAAACGAAGAAGTACTTAGGCCACAGCGCAGGGGCGGATCCAGGATTTGGTTGAGGGGGGGCAATTTGGTTGCACCATGAAATTTTTTGAATTAACAAAAAAGTCCATTAATAAAATTTAAGTGCTTCATATTGAGAGCATCTGAATTGAGCTTATGTATGTATTATATTATCTGTGTGTATGTTTCGCGATTTTTTAACCGACTTCCAAAAAGGAGGAGGTTACGCATTCGGCTGTATGTTTTTTTTTTATATTACTCGAAGCTAGGGTTGGAACGATTTCGAAAATTCATTTTTTGTTTGAAAGCGTATACTCCCAATTAGGTCCTATTGCCACCAAGTGGGATCTGATGGTGGGATCTTATGGTTTAAGAATCTTTATTATCCTCAAAAGATCTTGGGGAAATCGTGGGAACTCTTCAAAAATAATAGGCACACCTATAGCGATTTGGGTATATTTTATAGTAAATCGTTCATTTGCTTTCGGAAAGCAAAATTTGAAGAAGTGGAACTGATCATGAAGACCACAAGTGTTCATCGGAACTACTCAACAATAATACGTATTTCACGGGTTTCGATCTGACTGATTTAGAAAATTGATTTTGTTGTTTGAAAGGGTATACTCCCAAGTTGGTCCCATTGTCACCAAATCGAGAACCTGATGATGGAATCATGGAGAAATCAAGAGAACTCTTCAAAAATTACAGACACACCTATAGCGATTTTTGTATTTTTTATAGTAAATCGTTTATTTGCTTTTGGAAAGCAAAATTTTAAGAAGTGAAACTGATGATGAAGACCACAGATGGTCATCGGAACTACTCAATAAAAGGTATTTCACGAGTTCCGATTCGTTAACTTTAATATGGTTCCTAAATAATTTATGCTCGTCACAATGTATATGGTAAAGTGGAACTGATGATGACGTACCAGGAGAACTCCTCAACAATCAACGTCCCTGTCGTCCCGTCGGCAAAAGTAGTATTTTGTAAAAGGCGATGAGCAATTGACATTAGGCTATTGTAACTTAGATAAATTTACAAACGGACTCACTTGAAAGCAAGAAATAAACAAAATTTTAACAAAAAAATTAAAACCGACTTCCAACAACACAAAACTAAAAAGCTAAAAATAACAAAATATCGATTTTATCCAACAGACAAAAATACACGTAAGTTTATTTTTGGTAGTTATTACCAGTAGTTATTATACCAGTACCAGTAGTTATTATTGGTTTATTCTACCACTTGACTACTATTATTATTTGAAGTCGGTGACAAGCCAAATATGGCGTAGGTACATGGGCTAAGTCCAGTCCCGCCACGAGTTCGTTGTGAGCTGAACAACCCAAGTGGGTAGACGTAAGCGGGCTTGGCTCCGAATTTAAATCAAAAAGTGGTAGCACAAACCAACAATAGTATTACATGTATTTTTGTCTGATGGATTAAGTCGGTATTTTGTTATTTTTAGCTTTTTAGTTTTATGTTTTTCATATTTAAAAAAAATGTGGTGTCGAAAACGATAGAGCTTAGGTAGGTATAGCGGTTTTTGAGTACGATTCTCTGTAAAATCAAAGTTTTTTTAGTATTTCATTATTTTCAACTTGTACTTTCATGCATAAAATAATCTACATGGAAGCTACAACAGATAAAAGTAAAAAATGAAAAATTTACGTTCCAGCGAATCTGACCTGAATTAACAACTTTAAATTAAAATTTTGTAGGTTAAAGTGATAGGAAAATAATGGGAAGTGTTATGGTTAATAGCGATTTTTTTAATAAACTGAGAAAAAATACCATCAGAGGTGCACATGTGATGTGATAAAAACGTGTTTCGTGACCAGAAGAACAAAGAACTACCTAACTACCTGACGTAGCTTCACGACCGACATAAAGCAATCTGAAACTTTCTTTGAAGTAAGTCGGTGATTTGGGATCCCTCAGCACTTTAAAGATGGTACAAAGAATATGTGTAGTGCGCCTGGCGAATATGTAAAGCACACACATTTTGCAGCCGCTCCAACTTATCGCGTTACTATGTCTAGTTGTTGTATACGTATGCTGTAAATCTTTGTGTTGTGTCAAATAAAGTTTTTTCAATTTCAATTTTCAATTTCAATTACTCTTCTGTCAGATTCATACAGCACACAACGGCGTAAACAAAAAGGAGAAGGTTACTCCTTGGATTAGTAAAATGAGGAGAAAATTTGGGAAATAACGCAGAAAACTCAGAGAAGTGAATAATTTTCGTCCATATGACGAGATACGGAAAAAGTAGGTACTATTGAAACAAAAAGATGTTTTTGACCATAGAAGATTTTAAATTTACAGTCAACAGAAGAAAAATTTGATAAATTTTAGAAATTTGCCCAAAATTTTTTCCAAATCCGAATTCATCGCGCACCGCACGTGATAAAAGTCGCCGACTATTTTTTGAGCACAGAGGTACAATATGACGGGGAATAAAAATCGAAATTCTATTAATTCCATTTAGTTCGTCAGTTACATATAACATAATATAAATAAATAATATGGATAGATTTGCTTTGAACGTGGAAAAAGTAGAAGAGTTAGGTACCAACTACACTCGCGAGCAAAACTATGGAATCGCAGACTTGTAATTTGCTACGAGCGATTTAAAAAACTAAATGACTAATGAAGATGAATGAAAATGGTACCATTTGAAAGGCTACACTGTAAACTTTGAATTAATACCATATTCATTAAAACTGTACCTGTATATCAGAAGCTGTCATGATTTTAGTGGAGGAAAAAGAAAAAACACAATATCAATTTTCGAATCCTGGCGCGCATTGATGCACTATAAAAGCACATGGTATCAAAATTTTCTTATCAATCGCCTATTACACGTAGTCCAGTACATATCTCGTCCTGTGACTGGACCATAATGGATACCACACCAACGGAAGCTGCACAAATTGTTACCCTACTTCAACAAGGGCATAGCCAGCGAGTTGTCGCACGGCAGCTCCACATAAGCCAGTCTTGGGTCTCGAAAGTTTACAAACGCTTTCGGAAGACTAGAGGCTTCATTCCGAGACCAAGATCTGGACGGCGCCGGTGCCTTTCAAACAGAGATGATCGTTTTATCGTGACAACTTCACTTCGAAATCGTCATTTGAGCGGTTTCGATGTTCAGCAGGAGCTCAGACAGTTCGTGGGGTGGCTGTCAGTGAGTGGACAGTTCGTCGAAGACTCAAGCAAGTGAACTTGACTTCAAAAAGACCTGCCACAGGCCCAAAACTAACGGCAGATCGCCGACAAGCACGCATTCGATTTGCTCGCGCCATATTGATTGTAGAAGTTAAGCAATTGGGGCGAGTTCTATTCTCAGACGAGTGCGTAATGTGCTTGCATGGTAGCGACCGAAGGAACCGGGTTTACAGGCGGCCTGGAGAGCGATTCGCTCGATGTTGTTATACTGAAACAGTAGCCTATGGGTGGTTCCTGTATGATGTGTGCCGGCATTTCATTTGACGGGAAAACGGAGCTTGTTTTCTTGCCTGGTGGGGGACGAGGAGGTGGTCTAACATCAAAACGATAGATCGCCGATATTCTGCTGGAACATGTCGTTCCTTATGCGGGATATTTGGGTGATAACTTCCTCTTAATGCACGATAACGTCCGTTGCCACACCTCACGTGCCACAACTAAGTTCCTAAGTGAAGTTGGTATCGCCACATTGGACTGGCTAGCGCTCAGCCCCGACATGTACCCTATCGAGCACTTGTGGGATGAGCTGAAAAAGAAAGTTCGATCCAGAAATCCGGCTCCTTCAAGTGTTGATGAGCTGAAATCGGCTTAGAAGAGTGGGAAGGTATCTCACAAAATTCCATCAAAAAGCTGATTAAGTTCATGAGGAATCGTCTTCGTGGTGTAATTAGGGCTAGGGGAGGCAACACAAAATATTGATACCGTATATTCAAGACCAAATAAAGATTATTCTCTAAAGTTTTGTTTGAACTTTTTCCTTTCTCCTTCATTCAAACCAGGAAAGCTCCAGAAATACGGGTACAATTTTAAATTAATATGGTATTAATTAAAAGTTTACAGTATAGCTTTCAAATGGTGTCATTTTCATTCATCTTCATTAGTCATTTAGTTTTTAAAATCGCTCGTAGCAAATTACAAGTCAGCGATTCCATAGTTTTGCTCGCAAGTGTAGTTTTGGGAAGTGAAATCACAATAGCTTACTTCCAAGTCTCAAGGATGTTGGATGAAGTTAAAGAAAAGGGATAGAGAAACTACATATATAAGGATAATTGTAAAAACATATATACAGCCAAACACAGAAATTTCTCCTTTTAAATGAGAAATATACCATACGGCACGTAGTTTCAAAACAGAAAATTTGTTTTAACGAGAAAGAATTGACAGATTTTGTGTTTGTTTTACAATAATAGATACAAACTTCCATAGGGGTTCGTTACGAACTAATAATTTATAGTTTTAAAAATGAATATTTGTTCGTTCATTCAGGTTCATTCGTATATTTATATTCAAATTACGATAAAACTTTGGTGAAAAGCCACAACCTTGCGAAGATTTTTCTAAGGTCTAATTAAAGTAGGTACCTATTTAGGTCTTCAGGGGGGGCAATTGCCCCCAGTGCCCCCCTGGATCCGCCCCTGCCACAGCGCGCGTCGCTGATAGCTGTGGCCTGTGGCCTACTTCTTATGTTGTCTACCATTTGTTTTATTTGTTTTCGTCGCCGCCGTGGCTGTGGCCAAGCGTTCCGTTTATATCTTTTTTTTTCTACAGACATTGAGCGTGTCCGACTCGTTCCGTCGTTAAAATAATATTCCTCAATACAGTGGGTATTAACGTATTCACATCAGCTATCCGTGACACGGCCGCCGTGCAGACGCGGACAGACACGGGCCGATAGATGGAATAAATGCTTTTCATTCCGGAAAATGAATATTTCTCAAAGGAATTTCAAAATTCACAGGAGTGAAACTGCGAAGAGCTGAGTCGACGGCAAAGAAAAGTGATTTATGCGATATAATATAGCTAGTAGGTCTCTTTACTATGAACCGAAAGCATAATAATAACAAATAGGGGCGTTTACTTATCTAAGATATTTTTATAACTTGCATTATTATACATATACCTATTGTATAAACACGTTTTATGCCTCAGTCACACTTACAAATAATTAGTACCTACAAAGAGATACAATGCCGAATATTCGCGTGATGGCGATGAGCGTGTTTTAGGCTTAATTAATCATTAATCTATAAGCATGTGGCTTCAGTATTTTCAGATCTCTGTGATTAGCTGTAAGCGTAAACATTTGTGTGACTCAGTTAGTTTTTTTTTTACTATACAGCATGTTACAGAAAGGTGTAGTCACGACGACGACTGTGTTCACGTAATCATTTGCAATGATTTGACACAAGTAACGGAACCAGTACGATAAATAGATACCCTAAAAGCAAGATTTTTTTGATTGCGAAATTATAAAGTAAGGTTCTTGGGCTAAACCACGGTCAAATTATTGGAAAAGATTACCAGATCACGATCTTTTTGTAACAACCTGTATGTAAAATAATCATCATATTAATTTTAAGCAAATCTAATAATAAGTACTTGTAGCATTACCTAAGTTAAATCATTATATTTTTTTACAAAAATAAACTCAATACATAACTTATTATCGCTTGGGAGTTGGGGCAACCAGCTTTGCTTACTGTAGATCAACTAATTATGCAATAAATGTCATAATAAATACCTAGTCGAAAAAGGGATTGATCAGTTTACGAAAATATAAAACGAATAAGAGTCATCTCAGGTAAGCGTCCACTGGGCCCGCGCCGGCCGCACCGCACGCACGGCACGCAAATGGTGATGTTGACTACTCTTGAAAATCTAAATTCTAATTAGTCCGTTAGTTAGAAAATAAAAAAAATCAATTTTAATATTCCGAAATAAAGAATTATTATTATATTAATAGACATGTATTTTTCGCTTTTTCAAATAAATTAAAATATACAGAGATAAAGTGCAATAAAGTTTAGGGTGAGGTGGTCGTGACGTCACTAACCGCTAAAACCGCCATACACTCTCCGAATAGTGACGTCACGCGAAATTTCGACTGAATGTATCGCCGTTATTTTTTGATTACGTAAAAAAAAGAAAAAATACGTGTCCAATATTTTTTATAAATCTACAAGACGGGCTAAAAAAAATAAGTCAACATGCCCATTTTCATTGTTCATAAATGCCGGTGTACGGTGCGGGAGGCGCGGATAGTGGACGCAGTGCTATATGAAACCATACAAAGCAAACTAAAATCCGTTACGTGCCGTGCGGACGGCACACAGCACGCACGGCACGCAACTGCTGGACATTATTCTTATAAGTACTTACCTACGATAATTTCGGTCCAAAACCGTCCGTGGACGGTAATTCTACGGTGTGGCACGATAGTCATCTCGCTTCAAGTTGCCAACGCTGCTGCCACCGGCTACCGCGCATATGTCGGGTATAGCGAGTTGAACTGCTGACCGGTGGACGTCGTAGCGAGTGAACGCCTGTCGCATTATTTATTCGATACCTATTATAATTATTCGATATTTCCAATGATATTATAAGCATTATAATTAAATATTTCCTTCACCGTTCAGCAGCCATTTTGTTTTCCAAGAAATAACCTAGTTTTCGAGAGAACCGTGTTTTATCTTGGAAAAGAATCTAACATGTTCATTGGCGTATCGCCATAATTAATTTAATTGCTATAAAATCATCGATCTCATATAAAAAGTTATCTACTTTACAATCAGCGTCAAAAAATGTCCTCATGAAATGAGCGCTCACTTGAACATATGGATGCGCTTTTAAATCAGTCGCATTCGTGCTCGTTTAAAAATTGTAAAAATCATACATCTAGGACCCTAAAAAAAGACGGAATTTCATATTTTCGGTAAGTACTATTGTAAGTAATACCAACCAACTATAACTATAACCACAGCTTTAACTACGTAAACACGACTGTGGACAGTTTTTAAGTGAACTTTTGTATGGGACTGTGTATCTACTTTTTATATGAGATCGATGTATAAAATACATTGGAAAAATTAAATGCGATAAATCGCGATAGATTGCCATAATAGGCTATTTGACTATTTTTTTTTTTAATCAGTCTTGTAGATTAATAAAAAATATTGGACACATATTTGTTCTTTTTTTACGTAATCAAAAAATAACAGCGATACATTCAGTTGAGATTTCGTGTGACGTCACTAACTAGTGCAGTTTTTATGGCGGCTTGTAGCGGTAAGTGACGTCACGAGCCCCCACCTAAAATTTAATGCGCTTTATCTCTGTGTATTTTCATTTATTTGAAAAATAAAAAAATACGTGTCTAATGATTTTTAATTTCTAAAAGACGGACTAAAAATTTCGATTTTCAAAAGTTGTCAACATCCCTATTGAAGAAGAGTTGAACAGTTAAACATAATATAACCACTATGTTTAAACTGCGTCATTTTGCTGACGTTAAGCAGTTTATAAACATGTAAAATAACAAATTTAAATCATGAAGCAATGCGTATTGTTTTTAAAGCTTATGAAGGAGTTATGCTGGTTCTATGAAATAAACTATTATGTGCTTATAATTATGCGTTTTATTATCTAATATATTTTTCATTTAATTCATAAAATATAAATTTTAATTTATTTAACAGATAATAATTATGATAATGCAATGTGCACAACAACAAATAAAGCACAGATTTCTTAAGATTTTGTAAGGAAAAAATTTGGATAGAATGATAGTCCTTCAATAGACTCATCTCGACATGCCAGCCCTAAGCGCTCTGTTGTGAAAAGGCGCTCCCGAGCGAGCAGGACGGAAACATTCGCGATTTGAGACAGTTTCTCTGGTGTCAAGTAACCATTTTTATCCAACTGAAAAAAAAAATTGAGTCGATTAAAAGATATTTTCATTACACCATCCAAGGTAACGCCTCTCTCAAAATACGTTTTTTATAACAATAAAGATAATTTTATTCAAAATATAAGAACACTAGCTGCTTATGCCCCGCGGTTTCACCTGCGGATAGCCTGTTTCTCAGGAATAATGAAGCATTCTAATGGTTTAAGAATTTTTGAAATCGGTTCGGTAGTTTATGAGTTAAATCGTAACAAACAAACAAAAATAACAAATCTTGTTTATAATATTAGTAGGTATAGATTATGCCGATCAGGTAAATGTCCTCAGACATGCCATTTATGGAAATACATATGTAAATATAATAAATGTGAACCAGTCCAAGCAGGGCATGTAGAGTTTCAGTCTTTAAAGAAAGGAAAGGTGTGTTCTTTTAAATATTTTCACTGAACAGACGTGCTCCCAGTTAAACAGTACCTATGTATTCTAATAAGATAGGTATCGATCGACCCTTGAAACTGAAATTTATGAATATAAATATTACCAATTCACTAGTAGTTTTAGCCACAGCCTCGTCATTGTTACTGTTGAGTTGCAACACACAAGCTCCACTAGGGAATTTTCTTAATGAAATTGGAGCATCAATATTTTGTAACAGCCTGGAATAGAACAGATATCAGATATTTATTTATCAAAACAAACAGTCATAAACGTCTTAATTTTTACAATATGTACAATTACGTACGAAACAAATGTTTTGTCCTGAATGACGGATGACGGATCAACGCACAGCCTAAACCCCTGATCGTAAGACCTGAAACTTGGAGGGTGTGTTCTTTGTATGACGTGGACGTAGGCATCCGATAAGAATGGATTTTTCGAAATTCTACCCCTACAGGGATGAAAAAAAGGGGCAAAGTTTGTCAGGAACGATTCCGCAGGAACTCCGAAATTATCGTGAGTGAAACCGCGCGGGACAGCTAGTATGTATAATATTTATTTTATTTATTTATTTATTGTTTTGTTATCAGGCAACATGGGCCCATAGATAAATACCTTACAATCTAACATACATATATACAAATATAAAAAACATTCTATTTTTGACACTGTGTCGCTCTGGTGGTGGCTGTCGGTATCCTTCCCCGGAATCGCCTGTAGACCACACCTTTCGGCCAAAAGTCTTCCTTCATAAAGGTGTCCAATTTGCTTGTCGGGACTCGCACCACAAAAGCCTTGAAACTAGCATTATGACTTATAATACGTCTGCTTGGGTGATCTACGCCTAAAAAATTCTAAATCGCGCATTCGGCTCTGAAGGACCAGAAAAAGACGGATAAAATGTGGTTTGAAACTACGAACAATTAGGTATTGTTGTCGGATTAAGTTGTAGCGAGTGCATGTGCATGCGCGGTTCTGTTACCTGGACAGCAGCAGCTATTGTACTATTGTACTATGTAGGTACTTTTGTCACTCAATTACCTACTTATATTATTATTCGAAATCCTTAAGTATTATAATGCGAAAGTGAGTTTGTTACGCTTTCACGCCTTAACGGCACAACCAAACAACATGAAATTTTGCATACCCTACTTTTATCCCGGAATTCCCGCGGGAACTCCTAAATCACCGCGGGTGAAACTCGATTAAATTTTGCATACCTACTACATGTCATGGGTACAGAAAAGGATATACCTAGGGTACATTTATCTCGGAATTTCCGCGGGATCTCCGAAATTAACGCAAGTGAAACCGCGGGGAACAGATAGTTCTATATAAAACGTAGGTACCTAGACTACCTAGATGTGATAGCAGTAGCTCAGCTCAATGCAATGAAGACGAAAATATTTTTTATGGTCTATTGTTTGGTGACATGTTGGTGACCCAAATAAAAAAAAAAGTCAAGTGAATAGTTGGTCCTTCAATTTGAATTTCTTTTTTTTGGTTTGATGGTAAATTTGCTAAAAAAATTGTTTTGAACCTTACTTGCATGCATTCAACAAATCCTCTGGAGATATGAGTTCCAACCCTCTAGCTCTATTTACTCTGCACCAAACATCTGCTAAAGACATTATACCACCAGATTCCTGAAAACGTCAAAATGGTCCCCAATTATTATTTTATCAATGCGTGTGGCTATTTGGCTAAGGATATACCTAAAAAGGAGGTATATTATACTTGAAAGGTAGATAGATGGCCTAAGCTTAATAGTCCGGGAGTACATGTTTTCTCAGTAACTAAGAACACGCTGAAACTCGTAAGTAGGTTTAGTTCGACAACGCAAAAGCTTTTCCCCTGAGAAAATTCTCGAAACGGGTAGCTAAAAATGTTCCATGGAATCAAAAACTTCGAAGCGTAGGACTGGGAAAACGCACCAATAAATTTGTAGGACTATATGGCAATTTCATTTACTAAGCTGCATATAAAAATTCAGCCGGTTATTAATAATTTTTATGACCTCGTTTTTGTACATATTCGGAATGGAGGACTCTCCAGTCAAACCAACCATTTTGGAGGACAATTATTTTTTCGGGTTTATCATCAAATTAACATTTCACTAATAAATTTTACTGTTCCTCATTCAATTTCGACACCCCACCAAATCGAAATGTTTGTCACCTGCTCACTTCATTAGCTACCCGTTTCGAGAATTTTCTCAGGAGAAAAGCTTTTGCGTCTTGTCGAACTAAACCTACTTACGAAGTTTCAGCCTGTTATTAGTCACTGAGAAAACAAGTACGGGGCTCCCGGACTATAAACCTCACATCATTATAATATTAAGTCCTTCGGTCCTTCCATATGAAATTGTTTTGTTGTTTGAAAAGGTTCTTTATTGACATTAGATAATAGTACATCTTTCACCAAGAGTAAACTACTTAATGTAAGCAACAATAACTAAATATTACGGTTTAACAGGCTGACATCACCTTTGCAAACTACGGCATTAATATTATACATATACACTGTTTCAACATTTCATTTAAACACGATCACGTGGAGTGATCTGCTACTTCGTTTTTCATAACACACATTTTGACTAATACGTGTTTGTGACATATAATCACATGAACTAAAACATTAATAATAATAATAATAATCCACTTCACAACACACAGATCTACTTGATCCCACACTAAGCTATAAGCTTGTGTCGTAACATTAAAACTTAAAAAAAATTAAAACCGACTTCCAAAAACACAAAACTAAAAATCTAAAAATAAAAAGCTAAAAATAACAAAATACTGATTTAATCCAAAAGGCAAAATCAGTATTTTGTTATTTTTAGCTTTTTATTTTTAGATTTTTAGTTTTGTGTTTTTGGAAGTCGGTTTTAAGTTTTTTGTTAAAAATTTGTTTATTTCTCGCTTTTAAGTGACTTAGTTCGTAATTTCTCTAAGTTACAATAGCCTAATGTCAACTGCTCATCATCTTTTACAAAATATTTCCCGACGCAGGGACGTTAATTGTTGAGGAGTTCTCCTGGTACATCATCATCAGTTCCACTTCACCATATACATTGTGACGAGCATAAATTGTTTAGAAACCATATTAAAGTTAACGAATCGGAATCTGTGAAATACCTATTATTTAGCAGTTCTGATGACCATCTGTGGTCTTCATCATCAGGTCCACTTCTTCAAATTTTACTTTCCGAAAGCAAATAAACGATTTACTATAAAAAATACAAAAATCGCTATAGGTGTACCTATAATTTTTGAAGAGTTCCCTCGAGTGCTTCAAGATCCCATCATCAGATCTCGATTTGGTGACAATAGAATTAATTTGGAAGTATCCTCTTTCAAACAAAAAAACAATTTGCGAAATCGCTCCAATCGGAATCCGTGAAATACGTATTATTGTTGAGTAGTTCCGATGACCATCTGTGGTCTTCATCATCAGTTCCACTTCTTCAAATTTTGCTTTTCAAAAGCAAATGAACGATTTACTATAAAAAATACCCAAATCGCTATAGGTGTGCCTATAATTTTTGAAGAGTTCCCTCGATTTCTCCAAAATCCCATCATCAGATCTGGACTTGGTGGCAATGGGACCTAATTGGGAGTATACCCTTTCAAACAAAAAAAGAATTTTTCAAATCGGTCCAACCGTCTTCGAGTAATCGGTGAACATACATAAAAAAAAAAAACATACATACAATCGAACATAGAACCTCCTCCTTTTTGGAAGTCGGTTAAAAATGAATTCGTGATTCGTAACTACACAAGTAAGTCCTTACATATGAAATTGGCGTTTTGTAGTAGGTACCTACTGGCCACTTTGATCCGAAATATCTCCTCTTTGGTGAGGAATTCCAATTTCTAGTTTATACAGCTATTTACTCGTGCTTTTGTATTTTGAAAACTCTAATTCATTTGTTTTTAACCGACTTCCAAAAAAGGAGGAGGTTCTATGTTCGATTGTATGTTTTTTTTTTTATGTATGTTCACCAATTACTCGAAGACGGTTGGACCGATTTGGGAAATTAATTTTTTGTTAGAAAGGGTACTTATACTCCCAATTAGGATCTGATGATGGAATCTTGGAGAAATCGAGGGAACTCTTCAAAAATTATAGGCACACCTATGATTTTTGAAGAGAGATTTAGGTATTTTTTATAGTAAATCGTTCATTTGCTTTTGGAAAGCAAAATTTGAAGAAGTGGAACTGATGATGAAGACCACAGATGGTCATTGGAACTACTCAACAATAATTCGTATTGCACGGGTTCCGATTGGAGCGATTTCGAAAATTGTTTTTTTCTGTTTGAAAGAGGCTATTCCCAAATTGATTCCATTCTCACCAAGTAGAGATCTGATGATGTGATCTTGGAGTAATCGAGGGAACTCTTCAAAAATTATAGGTACACCCACAGAGATTTTTTGTATTTTTTATAGTAAATCGTTTATTTGCTTTCGGAAAGAAAAATTTTAAGAAGAGGAACTGATGACAAAGACCACAGATGGTCATCGGAACTACTCAATAATAGGTACTTCACGGGTTCCGAATTCGTTAACTTTAAATATGGTTTATAAACAGTTTATGCTCGTCACAGTGTATATGGTGAAGTGGGACTGATGGTGATGTACTAGGAGAACTCCTCAACAATTAACGTCAGGGACGTCGGGAAAAGCAATATTTTGTAAAAGGTGATGAGCAGTTGACATTAGGCTATTGTAACTTAGAGAAATAACGAACTAAGTCGCCACCATCTGTAAGTAAAATTCCAAACATTTTTTAAAGTACATAATATAATAACCCACTGGACAACACAGATTTTTTTGTTATTTCGATTGTATATCACTATACAAACCAAAAATTGTATGGAGACCATAGGTCTAAAGTTGCTAGAAGTTGTTGAAATTGCTTGAAAATTAACATTTTTTTAAAGGTACATTTTACTATCTAATTGATATTGATGACTGAAACAAAACAAAACCAAAAATCTGCCACTTGCCTTAATCACACGAAACAAACTCTATCTTTAAATTGTTCAAAATGTCCTAAATAAAATAAATAAAATTTAAAATTCAAAATAATTTTTTTTTAAATATTTTTTGTCTTACTAGTGCAAAATTGTTATTTCTTGTCTATTGTTCTTTCTTGAGATAAAAATAAACACATTTACATATCTATCATTATTCATTAGGATTTATGTAACATACTATTATGTTTTTAATTATTACCTACCTACTTACCAACAAAACAGCTACCATCATATCAGATATTTGTTGAGCTAGACCCATGTAATAATCTGAGTCGGATCTAAAAGTGTCTCTCGTCACTGGGTCTTCAATTCCAAGGCTCATTAAATAAGACTTGAATCTCACAGTATCATCTTCTGATATATCACCTTGTTTTTCCTACAATTCAAATAAAAATTGACTACACCAGAAAATTTAAAATTTAAAATAAAATGAAGCTAAGGGAAGCTGTGGGCTGTAAACAAATTATACTAGTTATGATAAATTGGCCTTTTCCCTAAACTGAAAGATGTTTTTTTCTTTTTAAATAAATAAATTCAATAAACACCAAACAACTGGCAATATTACTAGTAATACTAATTCCTAATACTCACTCTAATTTTAGAAGAAATATTCTTTGATATCACAACCATTTCTTTTGCTTTTTCCATAAGTTTAGTCAAATCTTTGAAAGCTACACTGATACTTTGATCAGTTGCTCTTTGTTGTTCCTCAAGACTTCTCTCAATTCCAATTATACCAGATCTTATTTTCGAATTGGTAGGAGTTATTGCTGGTTGTGGAGAAATGCTT
The DNA here is from genome assembly GCA_907165275.2 of Zygaena filipendulae. Classification (NCBI taxonomy): domain Eukaryota; kingdom Metazoa; phylum Arthropoda; class Insecta; order Lepidoptera; family Zygaenidae; genus Zygaena; species Zygaena filipendulae. Next base: position 9,099,097 of record OU015653.1, on the reverse strand, counting down.
GGGCTCATAGGACTTATGGGAGATATTTGAGGTGTGCGCCTCTCCCAAGCTTTGTTTGTCACAATATCATTCAGAGCCTTATAAAACAAAGGATCAATACCATCTTTAAAAGATAATTTTACAAAATGATAGGGACTTACAACTGCTGGGCCAGGCCTTTTACCTTAAATTATATCAAATCAAATCAATACAATTTCTCATAACACAGAATTAGGTGCTCCTCTACCTGCTCAATCACTCTTGACCTAACGGCCTTAAATTAACCTTTGTAGGTATTTCTTTAATTACTCAATTCACCTCAATCACTGAAACCAGTTGCCATACTAGTGAAACTTTATTCAGTTTGCTTTTAAATATAGGACAATAATTTACTTACATAATGTACTGCACTGATTAGATATGCTTATTGGAACAGCTTGAGGATCACCTTAAAAATTTTTTTGTAGCACTAAAAATGTAATTGGATTAAATGTATACCTGGTAGAGATGGTCCAAGATGTAAAATCACTCGTTTTGGTCCCCCAAGTCCAAACACTCCCCCACTTTCCTCTTCTATACAAAACACATAGAAAAGATGAAGTGACAAACATGTTAATCCTTTAGGTATATCACCAGGTTTCCCCCATAATATCCGGTGACTAGTCAGAACAATCTCACCATCTGTGAATTGGGTCTGAAAAAAGTTTATATCTAAATATATATACCTTTTACCTCAAGACACAGACCCAATTTTTGACTAATTTATAGAAAATTTAATGTTACATTTACAATTTACAGACAGTAGTAGGTATGCAATTTACAATATACATTAGTATGATATGGGGTCCTGCCAGAACTTTTCAGAAACAATACCAATTATGGGGTACCTACAGAAATTCTTACCTTATCCTCCCCATCATAAATTTTCACATTTTTTTCTCTTTTGATGTAGGTCTCACCCTCAAATAAACGAGCTTCAATATATTCAAACCTATCCATTTAAACTTTCATCAGCTTAGTGGGTACCTATTTACTAGTCAAAACATGAGTTAATCAGGAGTGGGTATGTCCTGAAATTAATGAAGATTAGTTAGAAACAAATGATTTTTTAATTTTTGGTTTATCTAAATCACATAGGTACACATACAGTAGGAATAGTAGGTATCTATATAAATCTAGTAATTATTATATTTAGTAAAATGAATTAGTAAATATTATTTACTACCACCTCAGACGAAATTCTGAGACATGTAGGAGACCAAAGAGTATATAACCACTACGTTTTATGCTACGTTCACACGCGCGCCGTGCAGCCCGGCGGGCTGCCTGGCGGGCTGCGCGGCATGCAGCCCGTCCCGGGCCGGCGGACATTCAAGCTGTTTACACGCACGCCGTCGTGTCAGTCAGTGCCAGAATGGCGAGCAGCGAGGATCTCGGTGTTGTTGCTGCCATATCCTTTGGCTTAACTTATTTTTATTGGAAAAAGGAACAAAATTATGAACGATTGTAATATCCGATCGTAGCGACTTTCTTAGCAACGTTGAATGAAGATCCACTCGTCGCGAAAGCGCGGGACAGACTGACTGCCCGCGCGCGTGTAAACAGTCACCGGGCGCCCGCACATTCATCCTTTGAACTTTGCCAAAAAACCGACACTTGCCCGATTCGCGGCATTCACGTTCACAGGCGCGTTCACGGGCTCGGGCGTACCGTTTACACGCTCGTGAATGTGAATGTGCACGTTGAATGTAGAGTTGAACGCACGCGTGTGAACTTACCATTAAGAGACGGAAGTAGGAACATTTAAAAAAAATAAGAAAATGTATGGGTTGCTTTTGTTGTTCTACCAACTTACCATTGATAAATTTTTGCCAACTTTGAAATACGAAAATTACGTATGGGCTCTAGTGCTGTAATTGGATAGATAGAATAGTATCGAGTATCGATACTAGTGATGTACTTATCGATACTTATTTAACCTCCTTACAATGGTGTCCTTAATTTTTATTTTTATTTGTAATAAAATGTAATAAAACTGCTTAATTTATAGAAAATCTTATTTTATTTTTTACAGTTAAATAGATATTCACAGTTTCCAAGTTCCAATTTTGTTATAAACTATGAAATTATATTATAGTCTCAAATCTTATGAAGCTTAAAATGAGTTGAACTGAAAGTGAGCTTAAATTAACTTAAAATTCAATGAGCTAATACATTTTGCACGCTTATAAATCTAGTGTGGCACATAATTAATTATTAAATAAAAATCAGGCAACGATATTAAAAAAAAACACCAATCAAACAATCAATGCAGAAGGAAACAACAACAAAAGGAGGCCGGCAAAAACCCATTTTTATATGCTCATAAACTTAAAATAAGAAAAAAAGGAATACTTCGAAAACCCATATTTATATGCTCATAAACTTAAATTAAGAAAAAAGAAATACTTCGAAAACCCATATTTATATGCTCATAAACTTAAATTAAGAAAAAAGAAATACTTCGAAAACCCATATTTATATGCTCATAAACTTAAATTAAGAAAAAAAAAAATACTTCGAAAACCCATATTTATATGCTCATAAACTTAAATTAAGAAAAAAGGAATACTTCGAAAACCCATATTTATATGCTCATAAACTTAAATTAAGAAAAAAGAAATACTTCGAAAACCCATATTTATATGCTTATAAACTTAAATTAAGAAAAAAAACTAATACTTCAAAAACCCATATTTATATGCTTATAAACTTAAATTAAGAAAAAAAACGAATACTTCAAAAACCCATATTTATATGCTCATTAACTTAAAATAAGAAAAAAAGGAATACTTCGAAAACCCATATTTATATACTCATAAACTTAAATTAAGAAAAAAGAAATACTTCGAAAACCCATATTTATATGCTTATAAACTTAAATTAAGAAAAAAAGGAATACTTCAAAGACCCATATTTATATGCTCATAAACTTAAATTAAGAAAAAAAGGAATACCTCAAAAACCCATATTTATATACTTATTAAGAAAAAAAGAAATACTTCAAAAACCCATATTTATATGCCCATAAACTTAGATTAAGAAAAAATGGATAATTACTCTTACCGCCGCACTCAGAGTCGACTTTAATGATTACTTAGTTAAGTATAGATTTTTAAAACAAAACTGCCGCAATCAGACAAGTTTAATAAATTAATGTTAATTGACATTTAACTAATTAAGTTACATCTCATTAAATGCCAATTAACATTAATTTACTGAACGTCTCTGATTGTGGCAGTTTTGTTTTAAAAATCTATACTTAGCTAAGTAGTCATTAAAGTCGACTCTGAGTGCGGCCGTTAAAGTGTATTATTTGGCAATACCCATTTGCTGTGCTTTTTTATAAGCATCAGCCGTGACCTCCTCCTCCATTGCAATACTTTGATTACGTCGTTTGCATTGACGTCTAATTAGTAACAGTGCAAGTCGGCTAAATAACATTTTTAAAACATCTTTACTATGAAGCTCGCAATCAAACCAATTTGTATCACATTTAGTAAAAAATATTGTTACAGCAAGTTGACAAATTTTTGATTTATATAATTGCGTTAATAACTCATCCTCAGTTACTTTAATCGCTGTTTGAACAACACGACATAGTTCAATGGATGGATAAGTAAGTGACAATTTATCCTGCCACCATTCTCGGAATTTAATGTAATTATATACATCTGATGTAGGGTTGTTCACAGTCAGTTTTTGTCGACAACTCTGACATTCGAAGACCTTTAAAATTCTGGAAGCTAAATATCCGCTTATATATACAATGGGCTGTTGTGATATGCATGCGAGATCACTTTCTACAGCCAAGTCTTCGTCTGGAATACTTATAACTGGAAAATTATTTTCTCCTTCTGTATCGTCAACCATGTTAGAAGAATTACTACTTTTTTCTTCTCCGGTAGAAAGAGTATCGCCAAAAATTAAATTATGAAAATCTGTTAATAAGTTTTGATTATCTTTTAGACAATTTGAACCTCTACTATGATATGAGCTTAATTTTGTCACAATCCCTGTTTTTAAGGCGGCAACAAAATGGGCACATGTAGGGTGTCTACTGGTAGGACAATGCTGTCGTATGACGCCAAACAAATTTTCTAATGCATCTTGATTTAGCTGTCTTAAGTTCAAGTACTTAAAATTCCTTTTTTTTTCTAAATAGTTCCAGATGTCAATTAAGCTTCTAAGTGATTTTTTGTAGCCCTCTACGCATTGTACATTTTTAGCTTCTGTTCCATGTTTATTCAAAAATTTTAATGTCGACAACTTTTTTATCCATTCTGTCCAAATATTTATATGGTTTGTTTTTGATGATACATTTTCTCTTCGGCCTTTTTTTGTATCGTCGGGGCAAGATGGCCCATTGGTGGCATCAAACAAACGATCTAATTCCTCAACTATAAAAGCGGAATCTGAAAGCTGCTCGGATCGTTGAATAGAGGTTTTTTTTTTCTGATTCTGCCAGTAGCTTCAATACTGCCGATACGGTGTTACTCAGTATCTGAGCTGCATACTTTACTTTCATTTTTGCTCTATATTTCGGATTTACGTGTATGGGCGAAATTTTTGACAAATACAAAAGATTCCGATTCTTCTCTTCAACCTCTATTATATGCGACCATAAGGCTTTCTTGCCATTCAATACAATGCTGCCACATTTTAAAAAATTGTTACGTATCGATTTAAATAAGTGGGGAATATCATATACAATATATATTTTCTCACCACTTATCTTAAAATAATTATTATGACCATCATCTAATGGACCTGAAAAATCTCTTAGTAGTTTGAGAGCACCTCGATTAGTAGGACCTTGATCGCAGACAGTGCTAAGGATTTTGAAACCAGTAGCAGAAATTTGCTGCACAACATACTTTATTAAACTTGCTAGTTTTTGAGATGATATTGTTCCCTTAACAAAATAATACGCTACTGGTTGTTTAAATTTTTGACGCAGGGCTTGTAGCATAAAAACTAATGCGTGATCAGCAAGATTATTTGACCGCTCTAGGTCTTCTCCGAAATCTTCATATCCTTCAATGATGTCATTCGCTGAATTATAAATTAAACGAGGTTTGATTGCCATTTCATCAAACAACAGACAACAAAGTCTGTCATTAACATTTCTTTTTTCAAAAATGCTGTTTAAATGGTTTAGTACAGCTTTATTAATACCTGGCTTCATCGGAATTTTTCTCAATAAGTTTTGTAAGGTTTTCTCACTTGGCAATGGTATAATTTGTTGAAGGTATCGGTATGTTTTTGGTGACCGTTTAAAAATTGCTAACGCAGAAATTTTATTTTGTTTTGTCCATCTCTTTCCTGTGGGTTTACGACCTTGGTTCTTAATCGCGTTGATGACCATTTCTTTTAGGACAGGTGATTCTATCTTTTCCACAATATTTACAGTTTTCCTTAATGACTTAAGGGTGCATTTTGTTCTCAGTAACTGCCGAACAAGCTTCTTTTTTCTGAGCGATTCTAAAAAATGAAATAGAAATATTTTACATCCGCGCATATATACTCCGGAGTTTGTGAGGTTATAAATCTCTGGGACTACTGAACCAATTTTGAAAATTCTTTCATTTATAGGTAGCTAAAGCGACTTATAGGTAACATAGGGTACTTTTTGTCCCGGAATCCCCGCGAGTACTCCGAAATTACCGCGGGTGAAACCGCGGGGGTTAGCTAAAATTATTATAAATTAGCTGTTCCCCATGGTTTCACCCGCATTAATTTGGGGGATACCGCAGGAATTCCGGGATAAAACGTACCCTACGTGTTATCCTGACGTATAAGCTATATTATATATTAAATAAATAAATAAATTATTGTTGTTAAGTTTTAATAAAATCCATTCAGTAGTTTTTGCGTGAACGGGTAACAAATATCTGCAAGTAGATCCATACATACAAACTTCCGCGCTTATAATATTAGTAAGAAAAAACAAACATGATTCTGTAATTCGTACCATTATTAACTGAAAATGACTCTTCTTTGGATGTTGATGAACATGCTTGTACTGGCATTTCGGTTACTGCTGGTGCTGAAACGTAACATTAATGTTATCATCTCTCAGTTAATTCAACCCGTGCGAATTCGGGAGGGTTACTAGTATTAATATAAACTAGCTGTTCCTCGTGATTTCACTCGCGCTAATTTGGGGGATACCGCAGGAATTCCGGGATAAAACGTACCCTACGTGTTATCCTGATGTATAAGCTATATTATTGTTGTTAAGTTATAATAAAATCCATTCAATAGTTTTTGCGTGAACGGGTAACAAATATCTGCAAGTAGATCCATACATACAAACTTCCGCGCTTATAATATTAGTAAGAAAAAACAAAGATGATTCTGTAATTCGTACCATTATTAACTGAAAATGACTCTTCTTTGGATGTTGATGAACATGCTTGTACTGGCATTTCGGTTACTGCTGGTGCTGAAACGTAACATTAATGTTATCATCTCTCAGTTAATTCAACCCGTGCGAATTCGGGAGGGTTACTAGTATTAATATAAACTAGCTGTTCCTCGTGGTTTCACCCGCGTTAATTTGGGGGATACCGCAGGAATTCCGGGATAAAACGTACCCTACGTGTTATCCTGATGTATAAGCAATATTATTGTTGTTAAGTTATAATAAAATCCATTCAGTAGTTTTTGCGTGAACGGGTAACAAATATCTGCAAGTAGATCCATACATACAAACTTCCACGCTTATAATATTAGTAAGAAAAAACAAAGATGATTCTGTAATTCGTACCATTATTAACTGAAAATGACTCTTCTTTAGATGTTGATGAACATGCTTGTACTGGCATTTCGGTTACTGCTGGTGCTGAAACGTAACATTAATGTTATGATAACGTCTCTCAGTTTTATTTAAAACTAGTTGTAATTTCAGAGTTCTCGCGGGAATTCCGGGATAAAAAGTACCCTATATCCTTCTCTGACCCCTGACAACGTACATGCCAAATTTCATCCAAATCCGTTCAGCCGTTTTTGCGTGATTGAGTAGGATAAGAGCTCGAAAGCGCATTTTCATCAGACTTGCTTCAAATTTATCGTCACTGCTCAGCTCCTATGTGTCTTAGCGTAATGTTATATAACCTATAACCTGCCCAGGAGTATGGACTACAATCGTACCAAGTTTGGTTAAAACCCCTTCAGTAGTTTTTGACCCATGCGTGCATATACAGACAGACAGACAGACAAAAAATTTACTGATTGCAGTTTTGGCATCTGTATCAATCACCATTCATCCTCCAATATTAATTTTGAATATATATTTAATGTACAGAATTGACCTCTCTACAGTTTTATTACAAGTATAGACAGATATAGATAGAAGAAGAAGATATAGCAGGCAAAAAGGAAAAATAGCTCGTATCCAGTAACCGCGCCGTCACACATAAATGTAGGTATTCAATCAGTCCATATCTCGCAAAACTACTAAAACAATATTTTTGGATATTGGATTGAATGATTGTGGTATTAATATTTTTATCAAGTTCTCATCACTTGTTCTTTTTATATGTCAGTGCTTCTGGTGTTGGTACCTTTATAACTTGCAACGTGTAGAGGAAACTCTCTGAGTTGATCTTCTGTCAATGGTGCTATTAATCCTATAGAAGGAATTGCAGTCTTTTTGAGACGGCTGCCTTTTTTAATGAAGTCTGTTTTCAAAAAGTGGTCACCACATACATGACGTAGGCGACACAACTTTTCAATGGGCAGGTGTACTAAGTCCTCATTCCCGACTTTTCTTACCCATATTTTACATCTGTAAAGCAAAACAGGAGATTTGATTATAGATACCTACATTAATTTTTAATTTTTTTGGGTCGTGATTTGCGAACTGCTAGTGAATTTTCATTTCATTTTGCAGGGTTCACAATAAGATTTTCGTTACGGCAGACAATAATGCAAGCAACAGATAAATAATAAAGATGTGTAAATATACAAATTTTACTACCAAAATTGTAAGAATTTTGCGTATCAACAGAACTTATTTAGAAAACTCCGAGCTTATCTTACCGACTTTCATTTGATGGAAAGTTTGCGAAAAAACCACCTCTTTCATTTTCGCGCACGCCACAAATTTCACAAAATCTTGCTTTACGAGACATTTTATCAAAATAGGTGTTATATTTTTCAATCAACAATATTTTTTAAATTTGAGGGTAGAAATCGAAATGTCACTTACCTGTTTTACCTCATTAATGTTGGTACTTTGTTGGTGCCTCTATTCAAAGACAATTTTAGTAGTGGTTAAATACTCTTTGGACAATTTTTCAGAATAATTGAATTATGTTGGCTAAAGAATGTAGGCATCCCATACAATTTTCATTTGTATGGGAGTTTCTAGAGACTGTAGGAGACTACCACCAGCGGAGCTAGGATGCGCAACATGATATGTTTATCGAACGAAAGATAAAATTGTCGACACGACAAATATTTGTGGGCGTCCAAGCAAAAAAGTGCAGTAGTGGGGTTGAGTTAAGACTAGATTCGGTTGAAAATTTTTTACCACTGGTAGACAAAACGATATAATATGTCGACGAGAATCGATAAAATGGCTCGATAAAATTTTATCGTGTTGCGCATCTTAGCTCCGCAGGCCAGCGACACTCCCTTGAACCAAAAATTACTATGGATTTGTGCGCGAACTTCTTTACCAACTTTGAAATACTTAACCAAATTTCTATGACCGCGTCATACATTGCATTGGTAAGGTTGGCACAAAATGCTTTCATAGATCGATTCAGCGATTAGTATGGAAGTGCCTACTCTTAACGTAGTGATTATTTGCTCAGTGACTACCACTAGGTACCTACTATCTTTTTGATGCAAGAGTTCAGTCCTGTATGTTTATTTTACTCTTTGGTTCACAGTATTCATTAGTGACAATTAAATAGTGAATAGAGATCTGTAACTCAAAATTCTTCTATTAGGTACCTTTTTTATAAACACAAATAAATTTACCAAGTACGCAGATACGCACTGAATTTGAGCAGAGTAATTCGGAACGTACAGCACTAGACTCACAAAGACTAGATTAAACATGGGCACAGATAATATAGAGGTACTTGCATGAAATTTATTAAAAGAAATTGTGTCAATATTTCAAAATAGATCCTTAGAAAAGCATTATCGTTAAAGATGAACTAAAAAATTATCAGTAGTTTTCAAAATATTCAACTTTTAATTTTGTGAAACGGAACGTTGCAACGAAACACCAATCACAGCCACAAATTAACTAGACTTATGTCTAAAGATCACAGCCATCTCCATCTTAGAACAATAACTGAGATCTCCATCTACGGATCACAGCCACGCCACTTTTATTTTTTTAGGAAATAGTTACCTCTTTCAGGGAAGGCAAAAGAAACTAAGTGCACACAGTCAACACATATTGTCCTTTTTCTGAAGGTGTTTTTCTTTAAAATGCATCAGTAAGATGCATTTCGATTCTTTACTGGAACTTTTGGAAGTAACTCGACACAGTTCAACTTTAATTTCGCTTTTGGATATTGAAGTTATCTGTCTGTCAGTGTCACATGACCCTGTTAATACGACAATGACATCTACAGATTAATAAGGCGTAATTTTGAACTAGTGAATTCATTCTGCGTTTTGGCGGTAAAGTCAAGAGTAGGAACTTTGAAATGCTCTATTTAATTAATTTATTCATATATTTTTTGTCTTTTTCTTACTTTGTTTAAGTAGGCCATATATCTTTAAAATAGACTTAAAAAAAAATTCATGCAAGTACCCTATTTTCGGATTTTTTTCAGAAATCGTTGTTTGTCACACAAAGCGTTTTGTCTATTCCTCTCCTCCCCATTACAAGTTTGATTCACCCTGGTTTACGGCACCTTTTACAGTGCTCGCAGTGCTTATCGGAACATACTCTATATTTTAGTATCTATTTTTGGGAACAATATTCCGATGGGATGGGATTTTTTTTCTTCCAAATAAGGTGACCACCCTAGCTAAAGCGCTTATTACACCTTGCAATTTCAAGACCAATTGGAAGCAATTTAGGGTCGGTGAGTGAGAGAGAGAGCGAGTGATCACACTACATTAAAATGTACCCTACAGCAGTCGATTTAGGGTACAATTTAGTGTAGTGTGATTACTCGTTCTCTCTCTTTCACTCACGGACCCTAAATTGTATCCGATTCAGAGCCCTAAATTGGTGCTCTGAAATTGCAAAGTGTAATAAGAGCATAATACGCTATAGTCATGTTGCCCAATGCCGGAACGTCCATGTCACAGAACACACCTACCCTACCAGAGAGAAGCTAGCCACCAGTGATTACCTTCTCTCTGGTAGCCACTAGCCCATAAATAAAAAAAAATAACCTCAAATATTAGCGAATGAATTTCTTGATTTTCCGATTTTTCACTTTTCAGGCTCGCTTGTAAACCTATCGTCTAGTGATTATATTGTACTTGGTGACTTGTAGGCTGTGGCTGAAGAAAATATAGGTAGGTTGCTGTGTGTTTGTGACTCGCACACAGGCAGGGGCGGCAGGGCTTGCGTGATCGTGATTCGTGAGCGTGAGTCGTGTTAGCTGCTAGTTAGTAGTTACTACAGTAAGAGTTATTGTGAACAGCGCAGATGTTGCGTAAATGAAAAAGGAAAGGAATGGGAAATTTGCACCAATTACATGCTTCCATTTTAGCCTGGCGTTGATTTGACTGATTCATTGTCCATGACCCATGTCAGAGTGTCCACGTCTCGAATCTCGATCGTTTCGGTATCTCGTGAAAGCAACAAAATATTTTTATAAGTTGGCTTGAGATAAACTATGGCAGATTCACAAGAAACTTTATTACAAAAAATCAAAGAACAGGGTGATCTGGTACGAAAGCTAAAAGCTGCTAAGGAATCTGGAAATAAGGTAAGTTTTACAAAAAACATTTTTAGGTACCCAACTACTTTTTTTGAATTTCTTCCATGTTATATGTTTTCTTTAAAATAGAATCCTCATTCTCTCAAATCATCTGAGTAGCCTGTTCTTTCCCAGCATTCAATCTATATATCTTCATACTAAATCTCTTGTGAAACTTTAATAGACAGATAGACCTTTGCATTTATAATAATCATTAAAGTATGGAAGTATAAGAAAGAAGAAAAGAAATATTTTCTGTTCAGTTCTTTACAATTATCTTGTTGATTCTAGGAAGGAAAAATAATTAAGTATTTTGATCATGAAGAAATAAATAAACATCTTTTCCACTACAGTTACATTGGGGGCTACATGCCTAGCATTTTGGATGCAAAATTGTTTAAAGATCTAGAAAATAAAATAGATTTTGGAAAATTCAAATATATTAAAAGGTGGTGGTACCATATGCGGAGTTTCAGTGACACAGAAATGTCATTATTTTCAGTTAATCAACCTGCCAATTTTTTGAATTCTCCTCAACTTTTAAATCTATCTATTGATGACCAGGTTTGTGAGTTATTTTTTATAAAATATCTCACTGTACTTTTTTTAAATGAAGTTTGGGCACTGAATAACATTAAAATTTGAATCTCCACATATGGATTATTTATCACCATTTGAGTTTGTCCTTTATGATATTATTACGTACAGTTTTTTTTCCGGTTACTTTGAAAAAAATACAACAGTGGTGAACAGAATTCATATGTATTGATTCATAATTAGAAATCCAGTTGAGATGAATTGCAAGATGTTCATGAAAAAGTCTGCAATGATTCTGAAATTGCACAATTTAGTTCTCAACAGTAGTTTCACTAAAAGTATTGCAACAGCTAATTGCTTGAAGGTACAAAAATATTTAAGGCTTGTGTAATTGGTTTTTAATACTAGTCAGTCACTGCCATATTTTACTTCCTAAACTTTTTTGTCTGCTTATTTAGATAAAGGAAGAAGTCTCAAAGCTATTAGATTTGAAAGCGCAATTAACTACAGAAGATGTCACTCCACAAAAGTTCACTCTCAAAACACCAAAAGGTACCAGAGATTACAACCCTCAACAGATGTCCATACGTAACAATGTGCTGCAAAAAATTATAACTGTTTTCAAACGCCATGGTGCAGAATGTATCGACACTCCTGTTTTTGAGTTAAAGGTTTGTATTATTTAAACCTGCCCTATGATTTTAACACAAAAGGTGCAATCGGTGTAAGAATAAAATGTTAATAGATTGTGAAGAGCAAAAATTTTAAAAACCAAAAATTTAAAATGGGGAATAAGTAGTTCTTTAAAAACAGTTTTATGTTGTAAACTTAAAGTACTTTGTAAAATTTGTGGAAATTGGTTTAGATTCCACTTTATGAAATGATATTTGTGTGTAACTAAATGAAACTTTTTATAAATACTTTTTAGAAATAACTTTTTATATTATCAATTCTTGTTAGTCAATATATTTTATATTAGCTGTGCCCTGCGGTTTCATCCGCGGTAATTTCGGAATTCCCACGGGAATCCCGGGATAAAAAGACAGACAAAAAATTTACTGATTGCATTTTTGGCATCAATATCGATCACCATTCATCCTCCAATATTAATTTTTAATATAATATATTCAATGTACAGAATTGACCTCTCTACAATTTTATTATAAGTATAGATAGAAGATACTTACTATACATTCAGGCAATTTCAATGTTGGTTGATTACATATTATTACAATTTTTGATAGGCAATTCCTACCAAACAGGGTAACTCTGTCTAGCTTCTATTGTGACTAACACAACAATTCTGGCAAATAATCATTATGAAGTTTTGCTAAGTAAAAAGTTATTGATTTTTGTATAACCTACCCAACTTTGTTGAACAAAGTGTTCTATGGAAATCTTAATCATAGTCTGTTTACAGGATGTTCTGACTGGAAAATATGGAGAAGATTCTAAATTAATCTATGACTTGAAAGACCAAGGAGGGGAGATACTTTCTCTGAGGTATGATCTAACAGTGCCTTTGGCCAGATACTTGGCCATGAATAAGATTACAACACTGAAACGTTATCATATTGCAAAAGTATATAGAAGAGACAATCCTGCAATGACTCGCGGGAGATACAGGGAGTTCTATCAGTGTGTTAGTATGATTATTTTTAAACATTTTTTGTATTAGACATAAAAAATCAATTGGTTCAGTAGATCCAGAGAACCCCTACAATGTCACAGACTCACAATTCACAAAATTTACCTCTTTACAATTGCAGATATTCATTTTTTTTTTTATTTTGGATATTAAAATTTTATTACAGTTTTCTTCATTTTATCAATGGTCTATTTACATATAATTATGATTTGCAGGATTTTGACATAGCCGGTCAGTATGACCCCATGGTGCCAGATGCGGAATGCTTAAAAGTGGCCACTGAGATTTTAGATGCCCTTGACATTGGTGAATACGTATTGAAAGTCAACCATCGCCGGTTACTAGACGGCATGTTCGAAACTTGTGGCGTGCCCGCCGACAAGTTCCGCAGCACATGCTCAACCGTTGATAAATTGGACAAGGTGAATGTTTAAAATTGCAACATAACTTTTGTTTTACTCATTAATGTTACTATTCGTCACTGAAAAAAAAAAGAAATCTGCCGTGACATCTTCCCGCTAGCGCGCACGAGTTATTAAGGCTTAGAAAAATTCATTTATGGCTACAAAGTATTCAGATTAAAAGAAAGTTGTAAATATTTCAGTCACCCTGGGAGGAAGTGCGGACAGAGATGATCAACGAGAAAGGTGTGACTCCAGAAGCGGCGGATCGGATAGGCGAATACGTTCGTCTGAATGGTGGCAAAGAGTTGGTTGACAAATTGCTCAGTGACGAGAAGTTGGCTAAGACCAAAGCAGCAGTGGAAGGGCTGGAAGGCATTAAACTGTTGCTGGAATACTGTGAACTGTTTGGCATCAAAGATAAGATCCTATTCGATCTCAGCTTAGCTAGAGGCTTGGACTACTATACTGGTGTTATTTACGAAGCTGTGCTGACTAGTAAGTTTAGTTCCTATAACATAAAAAAATGCGTGGGTATCGTGGAACACGTCTTGGTTATAACGAAGTTTTTTCCATATTAAACTGAGTCTGTTAAATCTGTTATGCGTGTAAAAAGGCCAACAATACAAAAATAATTAGTTTCGGAAAAAATGGCAGTTGCCTTGTTTTTCCGTAGAGCAGCCGTATGAACCCGCGCCGTGACGGAAAATGAATTTTTACTGCCATCCGTACCGTGCGATAAAGAACTTCTTTCTAAAAAACTTATATTTATTTTTGCTTAATACTAAACTATTCTTCATTTAATGTTATTACTTATTACGGCTGCTCTATGAAATAACAAAGCAATTTTTTCAATTTTAGTCCGTCTGTCTATATGTTTGTTTGTTCTGGCTAATCTTTGAAACGGCTATACTGATTTTAACGGGACTTTCTTTGGCAGATAGCTGATGTTATAAGGAGTAACTTAAGCTACTTTTATTTTCGAAAAATAGTTCTTGCAGTAATTCCGAAACTCACGCGGGTGAAATCGCGGTGTACGGCTAGTTGACAAATGTAGTTATACTATGTACTAACATTTTTATGTATGATAAGTAGAAATAATTAAGATAATAAAACACTGATCCGCGATAGTAGATGAGTTCAAAATGTTCCATATTCTTCTTTAGAGCCAATGACAATAGGAAACGAGGAGCAAACTGTTGGATCAATCGCTGGCGGCGGCAGATACGACAACCTCGTTGGGATGTTCGATGCGAAGAATAAACAAGTAATTGTTTTTTATTTGCTTTATCTGCATACGCTAGCAATTATACTTCGCAATTTCGGGCAACCTGACGTCACGAGAATTCGAGCAAGCATGTTACGGTGCAACCATAGAAAATTCGGGAAGCACCACTTTTACGACGTTGCTTAGTCTAATAATAATGACTTAACATTGAATCATCGTGATAAAACGTCAGGTGGAATCGGTTTAGTTGTAAAAAGAAAACAAGTGCGTGTACACTGATGTGTGTACATTCGCAAGTGTTACACCACAGCCAAACGAATTAATGGAGAACTCATCACAAGAAACGCTATATTATACGACGCAACTTATAGTTCCGGCTTACGATGTTTCCGGCCAATAACATTACGTAGAAGTGTGCACATTATGAGAAGTACGACACGGATGCGATCTTGAGCACTCGGACGCCTGACGAGAATCTGGCTCCTCGAATGTCGTCGCGGTGTGCACTCACTCACTCATGACTTTGAGCTGCGACTGCGTTTTGGGTGTTTCTCGCATAAACGTGTATTGTAACAAGTTATATGTAACATATAACACAGTTGTGTTTTCAAATCAAATCAAATATTCTTTATTATTACCGCAATAATAATAAAAATACATAGCGGCCTTACTGCTAAAAAGCAATTTCTTCCAACTGCTGCAACCATTACGTCCATTACCGGGCAACCATTACTATTATTTTTCCTACACCGTCTTCAAAACGATTTCAGGTCCCGTGCGTTGGCATCAGTATCGGCGTGGAGCGCATATTCAGCGTGCTCGAGGCGAAACTGGCAGCGGGCGAGCTGCGCGTGCGCACCAGCGACGTGGACGTGTACGTCGTGTCCGCTCAGAAGAACTTCCTCGAGGAGAGAATGAAGATTTGCACTGAGCTGTGGAACGCGGGCATCAAGGTTTGAAACTTAACACCCTTGCAGGGTTGAAACTAGCGCCACGTGTGATAAATATTATTTATCTCCGACTTTTGGCGGGATTTGAGCATAATGGACATCAGTTTTCTTTGTTTTACAAATCAGTTTATCGTGGTTAATATTGTAGAAACAGATAAGATTAAATATGGCGTTCATCAGGAGGTTGTCGTTTTACTATACAACTTCCCACAGAGCGTCCTATTAAGGTCTAACTGTGAAGAGTTGCCGTCAAAAGTTCCAGTAAAGCATCGAAATGCATCACACCAATGCATTTCGATGTAAATAACTTCAGAAGAAAAATACTACTGAATTGGCTGTATGGATTTAGCTTCCTTTGCCTTCCCCACTGGGGTAAGTTTAGGGTAAAATTACCAATTTTTGATGATAATTCTGCAGTATTGCAATACTAATTGGAAACAGTTATTCTTCTGAGCTGCAAAACTAACCGTTTTTGGAGTTTTTATTGCAACTTTTTGATGTTATCAAGTTTGAAAATATTTAGTGTCGAAATATAAAAATGTCAATGTCAAATGTTGATATTCGACGTAAAGGTTTGGTGGTTGGTAAACGTGATAGTAGGTATTTTTATTTAGAAAGTCCAATGTTTGGGTCCATCTTGTAACTAGAAAAGAGAAGGTATCTATAAGCATTGATGTTAAAACTTTACTATGTCAATGATTATTTTATTTTTTAATTATTATCATTATTATGTTATTTTTTGACTTAATTCTTTTCGAAACATCTCAAAGCAACTTTTTCATCATTCCAGACCGAGCAATCATACAAAAAGAACCCAAAAATGTTGACTCAACTGCAACATTGCGAAGAGAATGGTATACCTTTGGCAGTGGTGCTCGGCGAGTCCGAGCTCAAGCGGGGTCTGGTCAAGATAAGGAACATTAGCACTAGGGAGGAGCAGGAAGTGCCGAGGGAGAAACTTGTGCTAGAACTTAAGGATAGAATAGCATCTTTAGATAAGGAAATGAATGGCGTTTTACTCTAATAAAAGGAGCTTTTTAAATTATAGATATTTGCATTTTGAGCGAATGATTTCAAAACTTTTTGTCTCTCTGTAGAAACCTATCAGAAAAAAAAAGGCACAGGACAATGGTGACTTATTTAAAAATTGATGAACTGTATTATGGCTAAATATTTTTTATTAAAACAAGAGACTGACTGGACGCTTTTGTCACGTCTTGTGTGCATAATATTCTTAAGACTATGAAAAATGCGGCAGCGACCAGCAGCGACCGATACGTCAAAGCCAAAGGTCTATTTTCAAAGTGACTTCGTGCTAGAAGTTAGTAAGAACGAATTTGTAATAGATGTTTGGGCACGACGCGTGCGATACGTATCCATTGGCTAGTTCTAATCTAAGGCTCGATCCAAAACTGTTCCATTTTTATACTTATTCTGAGGGTTGAAAATTCCGCCCTAAAATGTGTAAAAATAATAACTATGCGTTCCAGTTTAATTTTTATTCCCTTGTGTAACGTTATTTGTTTATACAGAAACTGTTGCTTTTCTCTCCCTGGTGAAGTGTCTATGAATGAAACTTTGGTTTTATGATATTAAACATTATATACTTACGTTATACGAGTCTATTTTATTTACCCAAAACATAATATAATTATGGCTATGGTTAGCCAGTTTTATTATACCTATTGACTCTAACGGCCGCACTCAGAGTCGACTTTAATGATTACTTAGTTAAGTATAGATTTTTAAAACAAAACTGCCGCAATCAGAGACGTTCAGTAAATTAATGTTAGTTGGCATTTAATGACATGTAACTTATTTAGTTAAATCCCAATTAACATTAATTTATTAAACTTGTCTGATTGCAGCAGTTTTGTTTTAAAAATCTATACTTAACTAAGTAATCATTAAAGTCGACTCTGAGTGCGGCGGTAAGATTTACAGCCGCACTCAGAGTCGTTTTAGTGGTTACTTAATTTTAAGTAAAGATTTTGATAACAAAACTACCGCACTCGGAAGCCGGAGACGTTTATTAAATTATGTTAATTGGCATTAAACTAAATTTAACTTACTGCCGCACTCAGAGTCGACTTTAATGATTACTTAATTTAGTTTACTTAATTTACTTAATTTAGTTTAATAAATTTATGTTAATTGGCATTTAATGAGATGTAACTTAATTAGTTAAATGCCAATTAACCTTAATTTATTGAACGTCTCTGATTGCGGCAGTTTTGTTTTAAAAATCTATACTTAACTGAGTAATCATTAAAGTCGACTCTGAGTGCGGCCGTTAATTAGTTAAATGCCAATGCAAAAACTTAAATTTAATGAACGTCTATGTGCGGCAATTTTGTATTTAGAGAATTTTGTACTGAGAAGTGCGGCCGTAGTTTCTGACAATATGTATACGTATTATAATCATCGAGGTAAGAATATTATATTGTGAATAGAATAGATTGTGAATGCCCGCAATTTCACTCGCATGTCTCATAATTCCATAAGGGCTCTTTGTTATAAAAGTACAGAACATTTGTAGGTAGTTACCTAACATTTGCAAAGTTTCATTCTAATCTGTCCAGTAGGTACTTTTTACGTGGCGCGCTTTCAAACAAAGGACATGAGTCTTCGTTTTATACTACATATTTCAGTCAAGTTTAATAGCTTAAAAGTTATTGCATAGGGTTAGACTGTATTTAGGACCAAAAAAATTTATTTGAACTTTGAAGCCTAGGTATCTGTAGAGAGGTCAATTCTTTACATTGAATATAATATATTAAAAATTCATAATGGAGGATGAATGGTGATCGATACTGATGCCAAAAATGCAATTAGTAAATTTTTTGTCTGTTTGTCTGTCTGTCTGTCTGTCTGTATGTGCACGCATGGGTCAAAAATTACTGAAGGGATTTTAACCAAACTTGGTACGATTGTATTCCATACTCCTGGGCAGGTTATAGGCTTTATAACATAACGCTAAGACACATAGGAGCTGAGCAGTGACGATTATTTTGAAGCACGGAGCAGATCAGTCGGAAGCAAGTCGGATGTAAATGCGCTTTCGAGCTCTTATCCTCGCATACGCCTTAACGGATCAACCGATCATCATAAAATTTTGCATATACGTTGTCAGTGGTACAGAGAAGGACATAGGTTACTTTTATCCCGGAATTCCCGCGGGAACTCCGAATTTTAAGCTGGTGAAACTACATGAAATTTTGCATACCACACGTTCTCAGAGGTACATAAAAAGATATATAAGGTACTTTCATCCGGGAATTCCCGCGGGATCTCTGAAATTAACTCGTGTGAAACCGCGGGGAACAGCTAGTCACTTTGTTATGTAAATGAATACTAGTAGCGGTTTTAGTTACTAACTTTGGCCTAACTACTTTTCTACAACCATACCAACACTATTGACATTGTAGTCGATACCGGACCAATGTTATTCCATGACCTTCATACCGACAATAGCAGGAACTTTCGTTCATTAAGCTAACAACAAAATTGTGTCAGTGAATCAATCGAACGGTACTTTAAGCATCAGCTACTGCCTCTTCATAAGAATTATTTAGGTAGACTTCTCCGCTAACTAGCTAAGGTAGGTAGAAATTTAGAGGTTCCATCCGAAAAAATTAGCGCCAATAGCTAAAGTATCATAAAAAAATAATCGATATTACCTACCTAGTAAGAAAATAATATTTATGAAGTAGATACTTATACGGAAAATTTTTCGTAAATTTTAATAAACTCTATTGTTTTGTCGGTTTTGCGTACCATGATGTGATGTTGACTGTATTTAGAATTATACAGGGTGTTCTGGTGTTCCGG
This sequence comes from Zygaena filipendulae, assembly GCA_907165275.2. Lineage (NCBI taxonomy): Eukaryota > Metazoa > Arthropoda > Insecta > Lepidoptera > Zygaenidae > Zygaena > Zygaena filipendulae. Next base: position 9,079,574 of record OU015653.1, on the reverse strand, counting down.
TGCCAGCACGCCGAGCCGTAAGAGCGGTGCGACACTCACCACTACACCAAATATAATTTTAAATTATGTGTTTTTGTGTTTATTTCATGTTGAAAAAAAGTCAATATTGTAAATGCCGCTCGTGGCGCGCCTTGCTTTGCTGTAAGCTTCAGATGCTATACAAAATGTACCTCGTAAATCATAACACATAAAACATTTCAACCGCGGTTTCACTCGCGGTAATTTCGAAGTTCCCGTGGGAGTTTAAGGATAAAAGTACCCTATATAGCTATAAGTGAAAGAATTTTCAAAATCGGTTTAAGTAGATCCAGAGATTACCCCCTACAACGTCACAAGCTCATAAACTCATAATTCACAAACTCACAAACTTAAGCTCTTAAAATATTACTAGGTATAGATTAGAAACAGTGGTTCCCTTTGGATAGTAAATTGATGATTAACTAGTAGGTAGGTAGTACATCGACATCGTTAATGTCCGCTTTAACGATTTATTGACCTCTATTGGCTAGTGCTAGAGTGCGTTCCACAAGTTTCCGATTCAATAATGTCATGTCATGGACAGTTAACGCTGTTGTCGTTGCTTTGGGTTACTAATTATCACCACTACAGTCACTGCTTCCTGTCATTGTACCCCAAATCACCGTGAAGTCCAACGTGTTCGTCAGCGATATAAAACTGTTTATGCAATAGGAATTCCACTCATTACTTTGTTAAACGCTGTATCATTAACATCTCTCGTGTCTGTGACAGTTCTTGTGATGAAATGATTCTACGATACAAAAACTATTTTCATTTATTTTTATGTGTAATACTTTTAACTTCCGAAGTTTGTACGTCGGTTATAAAAGATGCTTTAGAAGAACATTTAAAAGATGTTGCTCATAAAGAAGGAGCAGAATCGATTAAACATGATAAACAAAAGGGCGAGAAAATTCATCAAATTGAAAGTCAAGTAAATGATAGTCACAAAAATCAGTTTTCGAAAGCCAATGATGAAGCAAAATACTTGAAAAAAGATCATGATTTGAAATCAGCTACAGAGAGCGATGCTTATCAAGGATATAATAAAAAACAAGACAAAGTTGAAGATAGTCAGGCTAATGGATTCAAAAGAGGACACAAAAAAGGACATCACAATCAAGGTTTCCAAAATTCTTATCACAAGGATGAGTCATCTAACAAGAGCACTTTTTTCGACGATTTTAATGATGAGGGTGATCAAGCTGCTTATAATAGTAGATTGAACAGTTATGATAATCAAGGAGGCAGAAGCTATCAAGGCTCTCATAATAATGGACAGGAACATGTTCGAGATAATTATCAAGGTGGTGGATATAATCGACATGGTGATCATGGCATCAAGCACGCAGGTCACCAAGACTATGGTAAGAATTATTATTTGGATGATCATGCAAACTTCAACAAGTATAACAACGGAAGAAATCTGTACGACAGAAACAAGGTTCATGATCATTATGAGCACCAAGTGCCAACTCAAGTACACCCTGATCCCGGTTGGGGCTGGCAGGCTGATAGAGGAGGCTGGGATAATAGGCGCGATTGGGGTGCTGGAAGAGGATGGGACGATGGAAGAGGGTGGGTCGGTGAGCAAGGTTGGCAAGAAGATCCTGCTTGGAATAGAGACTACGGTGGTCCTGGCTACTATGACGACCATGGCACACGCCACGTCGGTGGATACGGTTACGGCCCCAATCATGGATATGGGTATGGGGAAACTAGAGCAGCCCCTGTTGCCCAAGTGCCTCAAAATGCGCCAGTAGTGACTCATAGAAAACAGACCATAACGATCTATGAAGATCCGCGGTACGATGGAAAGGATAAAGGGAAACTGAGACGCGAGGAAGGAGATTCTCTCGAGCTCGAATTTAAACCTAGCAGTCATCGATATGCGAGCTACGACGATACGTCTTATTATAACGCACCGTCCAGGGAAGGAAGTATGGAGGCTAGCAAAATAAATAGGTTAGTTTACAATTATAGAAAACAGTGAATTTCGCAAAAAAACTAGTGACTTCTGAGATACTCATTTGAAATATTTTAAGGCATTGAAGTTAGGTACGTCATTTTTATATCTAGGGTGGAAATTTGAGATTGGTGGGATGGGATAAGGGCGGCTACTTTAAGGGTTGAAGGCACGCGAATTTGGTATAAATAGAACATCTCTTATTTTTTATTGCTATCGGCATTTACAAATTTTGAAAAAAATGTACAGTCAGCCATAAATCGGTGATTTTTCAAAATATTTTTATTAGCTTAATCAATCCTGTCTCTAGGTTAGGCCTTAGGATGTATCAGAAAGGTCACAAATCGAAAAAAACTTTGGAGGAAAATGAATAATGGAAGTTCCTTATTTCGGGAAAATACTGGCTGCCAAGAATTAGCTTGGCAACAAAAGATGACATGTCTTGAAAAGCTTCTATGTTAAAATTCTTCGTCAAAGTTTCGTGTTTGCCGGTGGCCTAATTTTTCTTAAATGAACCACATCCACATCCACATCTACATCCACACCACGTCGACATAACTTTACGAGTTGGTACTGTTCGAGTTCGATATTTTTCAGCATTAGGTAGGTACCATTGTAAAGCTGCCGTTTTGTTTTTATTATTTACAAAATACGCTTCCAATAAATCTAAACGCTCTAGGTTTGAATTCATTTTCACCAACTTAAAAAGATACAACTAGGTTTAGTGTAAGGAAAACAATAATTCGAAATTTTTAAATAATAATCAAACTACTAAACTTTTTTGTTGCTGGGCTCATTCTTGGCAGCCAGTATTTTCTTGAAATAAGGAACTTTCCCTTACTGTGTATTCATTTTCCTAACTAACTATACACATACACATACACTCATGCAACTATACACATACAGTACCTATACCTACACACAACATAATATTAAGTTCCAGAACATTCATTAGGCACATTTTTACATTTGCGATTATCGAATCATCTATAAATTTCTTTTAGTCTTAATTCTTTCTTGTTTAATAAAATTTTCTAATGTATATAAGTTTGGTATTATAATGTTATTCCCCTTCTTCTTCTTCTTCTGGCTAGACCTTGGCCCATTTATTTGGGGTCGGCCTTCCTTGTCCTCAATTTCCATTTCGCATGGTTTTGTGCTAAGTCTCCATCGCGATGAGCTTCTTTAAGGTCTTTTTGGACCGTCGCGCGTCGTCAGCCAAGTGGCGGGTGGTCAATAGCCTAAATATGGTTTAATGTTTGTCTGAAATTGTTGGCATGTGCTGTGGAATTTTGTTGAATAAATAAATAAATAAATAACAAAATGTTTTTTTAGATTTGTGACATTTCTGATACCGTAACCTAACGAGGCCCCATAGAGCCTTTTGATCCTTGTCGGAGACAGGTTGATTAAGGTAATGAAAATTATATTGAAAAATCTCCAACTTCTCGCTGTCTACTGCAGTTTTTCAAAATCTGTAAAATATGCCGATGCCGATAGCTCAAAAAATAAGGGATGGTCGCCTAAGACCATAATCACGTGGCTTCAACCTTTAAAATAGCCGCCCTTACTGACCCGTCTTAAATTTCCACCCTGTAGATAGGTATAAGTAGGGGAGACTGGGTACGGTTGTAACAATTTTGCTTTGAGCTTTCATATCTCCTTTGCTTATAGGGCGATTTAGATGCTTGATACACCAAATGAAAGTTTGTTTTTTGGCCTAACATTATCGAAGAATTTAAGTCCCTATTTGTTATTCTTTTCTTATAGCAAATGTTTAAAAAAAAGATGTATCATTGTTACAAACGTCCCCATGCCAGGGTCGGTTGTAACAGTGGTAGGTGTCGGTTGTAACAGGAAGGAATTGAACAAAAATACACAGTAATTTAAATCAAATTAAAATTTTTATTCATTATTATTTTAATCAGCCTTTTTATAGGAACTTTGACATTAATTGAGATAGGTTGGTCAAAATTATCCTACTTGTCTTGTACCACGCCTAGCAATGACTCTATCGGGTTTCTGGACGGTTGTCACCCCTGTCTCATCGAGGTTGTAAATATCCTGGGGTTCGAAGTGGTGTCGGTCGAGCACAGTTTGTAGATTGTCATAAAACGTTTCTACGTTGTGGCGATTAAAACTTGTAGCTCTTGATAGACTTGTAGCTTGGGGCGTGCGTAATCGGAGCTCTGGATTCCTTGACATATAGCAACGAAACCACTCTTCTCCAGCCATCCTATTTTCGACCCATGTTGGAGGAGCTTTTATTTTATATTTTGAACTGAGCTCATAGGCCAGCTTTCTGACCTCCTTTGCTGGTAGCCCAAAATATATATCTGAACACCTGATCAAATATTTACCTAGCTCGGCTTCTTGGGCAGCAGAAAATACTTTGTTATGAGCTACATACCCCATTTGTGCAGAATTTTCTTCTTCATTTTCGTTTTTTGATAGGTCTCTTTTTCTGATGTATCTTAGCAGAGAAACGTAATTGATTTCATGCTTGTTTGCCGCTACACGAAGCGAAGCTCCTGCTTTTACATCTGCGTACGCCTCTTTATATTGAGAAATATCTTTATTTCCTCTTTCCGTCTTTCGGAGGCGTTTTCGTGGCATCTGAAACAAACAAATAAAGCTAGTAAGTTACAAAGTTACTGTTACAACCGTCCCCAGAAGAATTGTTACAACCGTCCCCAACCCCTTTTGCAACATAAAATAAGTTATAGCTTCGAATGCAATTAACATACAGAGTAGCAAAGTATATCTAAATATCGTGTAAAGACCCACTATTCAGCTTTTTAGACACACATAGCCGTAACAATCATAACAAATGCGCAATCACAAAAATAAAGACATGTTTATTACTTACTTTGGGTTCGTGATTTTCGATAATGCCTCCTGCACGCGTGGTTCGTCCGCGGAGCACGGACTGACACTGTGAGCCGTGTGTTAAAACAAAAGTCGCGTCGTTTTCCCCTTGGACCCTTCACCCTCCCGTTTATAACTTTGGAGATACTCGCAGTGTTACAACCGTAACTTGTTACAAACGTACCCAGTTTCCCCTACCTACTGTCAGTGATAAGTGTAATTCTCTGAAATAAGAAAATATTACTTGTGCCCGTATTATTTATTAATTTATTAATTAATTTATTAATTGAACATTACCTACATGGTGTGAAAAGGTAATTTTTAATGAATAGACTATATTTTGTCTCTTTTAATCGTTTTATTATTATTTTTTTACAAAAAAAAACAAATTTCCTTTTATAGGTACCTACCTACAAATTCAGTAAACGGATGTAAAAGTTTTCGTGGAAATTCCCACCGCGAATAATATCGTGGGCATTCAGTTAGTATTGCATACCTACAAACTTTACTTTACATAAAGTCATATGTGAAGCTTGAAAATCGAATACGATATTTGCAGAAGGTACTTAGTAGGTAGGCAAGATACCAGGGCCCAGGGGCAGTTGCTACGTGACGAGCACAGACGGTCAGGCGGGCGACATATTTCAATATGACACATCTGTCACAGTCCGGTGACTCGAGCCTTCAACCGTGACAACCCAACGACGAAGCGTGCAAAATCGGTGTCATTGCTTTGTACGACTGGAAGCTTTTAAGTCACTTTATCCTTATTTATCTACTAGCTGACCCCCGCGGTTTCACACGCGGTAATTTCGGAGTTCCTGCGGTAATTCCGGGATAAAAGTACCTGCCCTATGTCACTCAGGATCACTTTAGTTTCCTATCTATAATAAGTAGATCCATTGAATTGAATTGAATTGAAAAAACTTTATTTGACACAACACAAAGATAGATAGCAACCTCACAAACTCCGGAGTTCCCGCTAGGATTCCGGGATAGGAAGTACCTTACGTCACTCAGGATCACTATAGCTTCCTATAAGTGTAAGAATTTTTAAAACCGGTTCAGTAGACTGTAGATCCAGAGATAGCTGTTCCCTCGTGGTTTTACCCGCGGGAAATTAGAAGTTCCCGCGGGAATTCCGGAATAAAAAGTACCCTATGACACTCAGGATCACTGCAGCTTCCTATAAGTGAAAGAATTTTCAAAATCGATTTAGTAGATCCAGAGATTACCCCTACAACGTCACAAACTCACAAACTTTTGCACTAGATACTTAATATTAGTATAGATAGATAACTAGCTGTCCCTTGTGGTTTCACCCGCGGTGATTCCGGAGTTTCCAGAATAAACTGTATATATAAACCTTTCTAATGGATCTCTTTAGTAGTTTTTGAGTTTATAGCGACCAGACAGCGGAAGCGACTTAATTTTATACTAAGTAGTTATGTAAAGAAGACTTAGTCGGTAGGTTGTTACCGTTCTGATATTTCCATTCTCTTTTTATTAGATGCACAATTCTGTCTTACCATTACACCTAATAGTTTTGAAACTGTTCATGTATTATTTGTTCATCTAATGTAAGTTTTTGTTGGGACTTATATGCTAAAAGTCTAATTAATTTATAGAAAGGTGTTTTTACGTCTTGGCTAATTTTTGATAGGACATTTTTGGATGAACAAAATATAAATAAATACCTATTTATTTAAATAATTTGGCAGTGACACCACAACAATTTGTTTAAAACATCGTTAAAGGGTGCAGACTTGCAAAATTTACAAAACTCCAGGGTGTCTTTGGTGATAATGCAAACCAAGTTCCCGAATTGACTCGCTTTATTACCCTTTCCGCTTTAATTAAAAGATATCGTTATTGAGACCCGCTCAGACTACACGGACGCAGAGATATTTTCAGTACTTTTATTTGTAATTTAAATTTTGCAACCCTTTATGATTGTAGTCTTTCTGTAGGGGAACAACTAATTTAAACATCAAGCTTACGTTAAAACCTATTTTATATATAGAAACTTACCCACATAATATTTCGTTTGTATAGGTAATAGGTATACTGTATGTTCAAGGGAATATTACATTTTAATGCAAGTTAGTCAATTAAACCTAGTCGTAATTTATTGACCATTCTTTTGTTCGTTTTTAGGTTCCAGTTACTTTTGAAATGAAATGAAATGTATTACCTATTTGGTATATTTTAATCTTACATGCTCAGCTAACTAAACCGGGACCCTGATTCACTATGACCATAACACGTCGCGTTAAGATAACGCGCCACGAAAATTGCTCTTTCCTCGTTCTAGAAGTTTCACTTAAAAAAATACGTTTACAACGTGTCTTATGGCATACAGAATATTAATTTGTAATATTTAGGAACCTGGAGCGTTTGTGATTGTGTTTATGGGACGCGCGTTATGGTTATAGTGAACACGTTGCATTCAGATAACGCGTCACACGATTGTCTATCTCTAGTGCTCAAAGAAGTTTCAGTTCAATAAAATACATTTACAACATGTCTGACGGCATACAGAATACTAATTTTTGATATTTAGACATCTAGAGTTTTAGATATGGTGTTTTTAGGACGCGCGTTATGGGCAAGGAATATTGTTGGTCATATAAGGAAGGAATATGGGCCCACCTGTTTATCCGAGGTTTCACCTGCGTAAACTGTATTTCCTCAGTGTTTTACTTAATTACTAATCAGTGGATTACTTAATTATTAATGCAGGTTTTTCACCTTTTTATTGAAAATTTTAACATTAATCAGTATTATGCTACTGCTCCACCTGCGTTAAAGTTAACGTTGATGTTAATGTCCAACTACGCGTTAATTAAGGCATTCAAATACGTGTTGGCTAAATTTAGTTTGCATCGTGCCGTTAAGCGTTAATTTCCAGTGAAATAACGAGTTGACACGAAATGGAGATCGAAGCTTCAAACAGCTGTTTGTTTGCAATGGAGGTAGAAGCAGCTGAAATTTAATATTGTTCCCGCCAAAACAAAGTAAATACGGTCTTTCTCCACGCGTGCGTCACGCAGAATGAGAAGGCGTTAATGTAGTCAACACCGCTTAGATGCGCTAAATAACGCGCTAAAACCCTTTGATGTGTCCAAAAAACCGACACCCGAGCTATCGCTTAACGTTTACTGTCATGCAAGTAATGCCGTTAGTAAGTTAACCCGTTAAAATGTTGGCCACATCTACGTAATGCCTTAATTTACGCGTTAACACGCAGGTGTAGCAGTAGAATTAGATCGTAAAGAATTTTAATACAAAAATACCTATTGTAGTATACTGACAATGTATCTACATACATTGATTATGTAATGTAAGTAAGTAAGTATAGGTATATTGGGTAAAACATATAATATTGTCATCGAGTCAAATAGGTAGGTATATTGTGTCGTCAAAAATCTTGCAAAAAAGCAAACTTTGACATAATCTTAGGCTAATTCTTACTCTTATTATAAATGCGAAAGTGATTTTATATGTTTTGTTTGTTTGTTTGTTACGTTTTCACGCCGTAACGGCTCCACTGATCATCATGAAAGTTTACATACACGTTGTCAGATATACAGGATGTTTATCTCGGAATTCCCATTCTACAAGAATAGATTGAATTCAGCGAAGAATATGCAGTTATGTATATTACCTGCCAATCTGCATTTAAAAAATATTCATCAGACGTCCTGTGTAGAAAGAAGGGTGTCTATTTATTGAATTAATCAGTGAGCGAGTAGTTTCCATAAAATACTACATTCACAAAGGTTAATACAACTGTCTCCGATTTAAGTTAAAAAAGTCCTTGTAAAATGTATACATATTTATTATACAACTGCAAACTGCTTGTTTACGGTTTCAGAGAGATTTAAATTCTAGTGGAGAGCTCGAAATAACAGATACAATTTTAGCTTGGGTTGTCTGTGGTGTTGACCTACGCAACTATAAAAAGACTATTGTTTACGATTTTTTGTGAGACTGTTTTTGGAGTTTATTGGAGTTAACTCCTCAGGAATCGATTTTCATATATATTATAAGCCCAGGGTATGGAAATTTATGGGGAGTAAAATCAAACGTTTTTTCAGTGACTAATAACAGGCTGAATGTTCGTGGGTAGGTTTGGTTCGATGAGAGGCCCAAGCTTTTCCTGTCACCTGTGTGAAAATTCTCGAAACGGCTAGCTAATGAAGTGCGCAGGTGAAAAACATGTCGATTTGGTGGGGTGTCGAAATTGTCTGACTAACAGTAAAAAAAAATCGATACCTAGAAATATTCAAGCGCGTCAGATTAAGATATGGTTAATTGCATGCTGAAAAGTGTGCATATTAATAATCTGACGATTTAAACGTGACGTAAGGGAGTTAGAGGATCACAAACTTGCAAAAAACCCCACCGCGACATTCTCGAGCGCGGTTGTTGTTGTTTTTGAAGACGCCCGGTGAAAGAGAAAACATAGGGTCATAACTTAAAATTAAAATAAAAAAAAATTAAAAATTAAAAATAGTTTATTTCTTAACCAAAAGTATTTTTGCATATATGGTTCGTTGGACATCCTTTTAAGTATAAATACTTATTTACTTATATACTTATATACTTGTGTCAGGATATCCAGCTCTTCCATATCGATAATAAAAACGAATATAAAACAAGATACACATTACAATTAGTTTTACAATAAATTAATATAACTATAACCATATTTTCTTTCGACCTCTTACCGCCGCACTCAGAGTCGACTTTAATGATTACTTAGTTAAGTATAGATTTTTAAATTAAAACTGCCGCAATCAGACAAGTTTAATAAATTAATATTAATTGGCATTTAACTAATTAAGTTACATCTCATTAAATGCCAAATAAATTAATTTACTAAACGTCTGAAATTACCGTGGGTGAAACCGCGAGGCACAGCTAGTATTATATAATAAGAACTCCAGTCGTGCATCGGAGCTGATACACACTCTTTTTTTTATTTATACGTAAGATCAAAGATGCTATTAATTTGGATATAGTTTTATGAACAAAAGACCTTTTCTCTACTGTAATTACCCAAATATATCGCACCCTTAAAACTCCAAAAGGAATTTCCGATCTAAAAGTACGAATGAACTAATCACTGTGCCCTTGCTTTTTATTGTACTTGCTAACGACTTGTCTTAGGGCACTAAAGCAATTCGAAAATGGCACTCGAATAACACGCCAATAATCGTTAGCAGCGATTGGAAAACAAAACTGTGATTATACGGGTATTATCTACAGAGCTCCGTCTCTTACATTCTAATGGAAATAAGTATTGCTTTCTCATTCGTCTCGTGAGGGGTTAGCAGAGATAGAGTGACGTTACTTTAACGAACTTTCGATGGTCCGTATCGGTTTAGATGGGGTTTGTTTGTTAAAAACTTACCGGAGAAAAGGGAAATAGGCTTTGTAGATATAGGTATTACATATAAATCTATCTACGTAGAATAGATAGTGAAATAGGATAAACCACCTTAACTTATAGCAGTATAGCTGTTTTCCGCGGATTCTCCGGCGTTAGTTTCGGAGATTCTGCGGGTATTCCGAGATAGAAGTACTTAACTACTTACTACCCTATATTTTTTTCTGCACCTAAATTGTTAACAACGTGTAGGTAGGTACTAGGTATACACAATTTAATGTAGATTCTTCCGCGTTAATTTCAGAGTTCCCTTGGGAATTCCGGCACTACTTACTATAGCAGCAGAAGCACGGTAATATCTAATAGAGTAGGTAAGAGGTTATTGACCAAATACCTATGGTATTCAAAAGTCTCTGGACTCTGGTGGGGAACTTTCGGTCACGAACTTTACCGAACAAGCCCCTATTTTTAACCGACTTCCAAAAAGGAGGAGGTTCTATGTTCGATTGTATGTATTTTTTTTATATCTGCAATATTTTCAGTTAATACTAACTGTGCCCCGCGGTTTCACCCGCGGTATTTTCGGAGTTCCCGCAGGAATTTTGGGATAAAAAGTACCCTATGTCCTTATCTGTACCCCTGACAACGTGTTATGCCAAATTTCATCCAAATCCGTTCAGCTGTTTTTGCGTGATTGAGTAACAAACATCCAAGCATCCAAACAGCCACACTTCACATTTATAATAATTAGTAGGATAACGGGATAATATTATACGTTTCAACCTACTATATTCTATACTAAACCATGATACTAAAATATCTCCATAATTTCTTAATTTGTTTCTACGCAGACATCGAGACATTCTCCCCGGTTGTCTCCGGAATGGCGTCTCGTTCACAGTACAATGAAGTGGGCGCAACTCGGTCTCAGTCACAGTCTCTATCTCTAACTCGGTTTATTATCACGAGTTAGCTTGATGGCCGTTTTGTTGCCAATTCTCTACAATCCAGTTAACATGAACGTGTTACACAGTTTTTAAGAGATAATACTTTTCGAGTCTGTTTTTCACTGAAAATTTGGTAAGTAGGTACATAGATGTTAGTAAATAATAGGTGAAAGAAAAAAAATATAGTGATTTATACATAAATTGGACGCAGATAAGCAATAACATGTTAACCCAAAAAAAATAAGTTATTGATTCAGAACGATTTATTGAGAGTTAGGGAACGTTTTTTAATTATGTGTTTACCTTATTACATTGCTTAAATATGTAACTAAATATTGAACATAAAAAATGTTGATACAAAATGGCGCTCCTACTTTTGAAACACGATTTACTCAAAATTTCGCCAGTTAACACACTATTGCTTATCTATGTCCAATTATGGTAGGTATATCTATCACAATATTCATAAGCGTAGGTACCTATAGTTGACTAGGAATCAGTACAAGTATAGGTACAGGCGAATTTTCCATATTGTGGTCGATGGATGGCCAAGTTCGAAACTATGAAGAATTGTGAAAAATTCTCTCTCGGGGCCGATTTTAATCAAAACTAAAATTTTATATTGAGATTTCTTTAAAATATTTTTTTTTGTTGGGAGTCGAACCATATAAAGATATACTTATAAAGATCGAATTCTGGGAAGTAATGCTAAATGGAAAACTAACGGAACGGAACGTTCTCATTTTAAGAAAATAATATTTAATATTTCTTCGTTTTCGAACAAACTGATTCTTTTTCTAATCAACGAGTTCGATTTCCGGCTAAATAAAATAACTTTATGCTGAGTATACCTACAATTATTCGTCGTAGCTTTCGTAGCTTCGTAGCGAAACCATCCAACAGTATAAAGGACAACTTTGAAAGGGGTACTCATTCACTCGTGACGAATCCATTGCCTGTAGCTAACTAATTGCTATGAAATGAAGAGCTCCCGTGGGGTTTGCTGCCCTGATTTTGTGCTAATCGAAAATGTTGAACATTATAGTAATGCAAAGTAAACTAACACAAATATTATAAATGCGAAAGTTTGTGTACCTACCCACGTGTGTAATGTGTATGTTTGTTACTCTTTCACTCTAAAGAGGCTAAACCGGTTATGAATGAAATTCAGGATGAACGGGTAAATTTGCAATATACCCCGAATTAAATACTATTTTTATCCTGGAATACCCGAGGCAATCGCGAAATTCACGCTGTAGAATCTTCAGGGAGCTGCGGGTTAGTCCTAATGAGTAACAGGGTTTCCTGTTTTTTACAAGAGAATTTAAAATAGATCTTCTTATGAAGAACTTTATACGAATTCAAAATATCAGAACGATAAAACGAACGACGCTAATGCCGTTCCTTAATTATTGCAACTTTTTTACCAATTTATTTTTTACAGTATTACCTACTATCGATATAAATGAGACACCTATTAAGTCAAGTTACAGTGATTCTTTATTCACAACCGAGCGCTAACATAGCAACAACTATCCTTTATCCTTACTATATTTTTTTATATTTTCACGCCGCGCCGTAACTACTCAACTAATCGTCATGAAATTTTGCATACATGTTGTCAGGGGTACAGAAAAGGACATTTATTGCGGGTACAGGGTAATTTTATCGCGGGAACTCCGAAATGAACGCTGATGAAACTGTGGGGCATAGCTAGTAATATTATAAATACGAATGTTAACTTATTCATTTGTTTGTTCGGTTACTCGCTTTGATTATGAAGTTCCCGCGGGAATTCCGGGCTAAAAAGTATTCTTTTCTGTAGGGGAAAGCCGGGTAGCCCCGGACGGCAGGTAACCGCGGACATTTCAATTTCCTGATGATGATTGTTGTGGTAGTGTAAGGATGTAAATCAAGCGAGAGTATTTAATAATTAACTTCTGTATTTGGAGTACACTTTAATTAGCACATTATTACTAGACACTGTGAGAAGCCATGACAAGACAGTCTATTTTTTAAACAGCACAGGCCACAGACTATCTATGCACCACTATGGACATAGACTACATTACAAATGAATACTTTGAAGAAACTAAATGCATTGCGAAAAAACTGCAATAGTGCAAATGTGCGCCCTTCAGAGTAGAAACAAATGCAGTAGGTACTTTGGGGCGTGGGCGCCGGGAAAGTTAGCCATGAGCGAGTGTTTTGTTCTCACCAAAAAAAATTTATCGCTCCTGTCAGACTTCATTGTGGGTTATCAAGTACAATACGTAAGTGAAAATTTTTCTGTATTGTTCAATGTTTTAAATTTTTCATATATTTAAGGATTGCAGTTCTTTCAAGTGTCCAGGGCTACCCGAACTTCCCCTTCCTATAACAACGTGCACGTATGCAAAATTCTATGGCTATTGGTTGAATAGTCAAGGGTGTGAATGCGTAAAAAATAAACATAGACTCAGATTCTCATTTCTCTCTCTTCTCTCATCTTATGGTATGGTAGGTATATGGTATCAGCCAGTTACGAATAATACAGTCAGTAATCATAGGGGCAGGCATAAAATACATTTATGAGCTTATTGAGGCTTATGTAGTTAACTATGTACCTACTAACAGTAACGCAATGGTATGCGTATGGCGGGGCGCAATGTGTTCCACAAACAGCCTTCAGGTAAGTTATGGCGGCTCTTGTGTGCAGTTTTGCTTATTAACGAGACCAACATGGCGGACTCGTGATAAGATTTCGGTTTGTCTTGGCTTGCATTCGTGCCTCCGGGGCGTCTCGGGGCATTTGTTGAACCCGTTGCGGATTTAACGTTAGACATACATAGTTAACACATTATAGTTTACGAGTTACCTACCAATCAAGGTATAGCACAGATGATATTATACATCGTGTTAATGAATTAACTGAAAATTAGGTAGTAGTTTGCTCAGAATCGACTTTTGAATCGATTGCATCATGATTTAATACAGATTATATTTTTTTTATAAGCCCATGGCTAAACTATTTATAATACAATATTTGGCGCGTACGCCGCCCGTAGCAAAAAATTCGCCTCCGTCATTGACACGTAGGCCGCCTCTAATGTTGAATAATTTTTAAAGTAAAGGTATTAATTTTTTCGACTCAATTGATATTTTAATCATATTATTTATTGTTTAATTTTTTTTAATAAGGTTTTGAGGTTATTCATTAACACGGATTCACAATTATATATATTTCCGCGGTTTAACCCGCGTGAGTTTCAGAACTCCCAATTTCGCTTTAATACAAACCTTCCCTGAACTTCCACAAATATTTCAATATCAAAAAAGGGCAAATCCACGGACGCAGACAGAACAGCCCGCCAAAGTTGCATCACAATCTGACTAATGGTTTCGAAACGCATAAAGGACAGACATACAAACATTCATTTTTATTTATAAAGAAGATAAGACTAGTCCTATTTCAAATAGGCAAACGTAAAATCTCAGACGAAATAATTTCGTCTGAGCGTAAAATCCCCCATTGTGGGGATTCGAAATCAGTCACACTATCTTGTAAATTCCCTACTTTATAGAAATAAATGAATAAATAAAAAAATAAAAAAAAACTTAAATTATTGGACAGTAACCATAAAACGTCATTCCTATACTGTTTCCTCATATTTGTCTGGAGAGAAGAAGATGCGGAACAAATTAATTGCTCCAGCCTTAAATTATGGAAGATAGGTAGAGTTAAAATATGTAATTGAAAATGGTTCTATCAGTAGGACTAGGTACGGAGTAGGGCTATCGGCAACAAACCAATAAAGTAGACAACAAATGAATTATTGGCATTTTGCCGAAGACAAGAGATTTTAATCTATAAAACATTGTTTTTTTGTAAATCTTTTGGCACGTTGACAGTAAAATTGTAGCCGACTGGCAACAAGCGCAACGTTCGGTGTCTAGATGTTAAGTTATAGTTTTTTTATGGTTCAAAAATAGTCCTAAATATGGTAATACAATAGATAATGCTGATTACACTTTGCTGGTGCTAGCTATAGCACTTTGCGGTTTCACCCGCGTGAAAAGTTTTTAAATAACCTTTTCCGACATTCGATTTAATGAAACAAAGCCTATGTGTTGCTTCAGGCTAAGCTTAATTTACCTGTAAAAACCGCATGATAATCCGTTCAGTAGATTCGGAGATTACCGTGAACAGACAAACAGAAAAAAATTTAAAAAACTTTTTTTTGTGGTTATATCGCCCCTCTCAATATTTGGCCAAAATATTATATTCAATGTACAAAAACACGGATTCTACTCTTTTATTGTTACTAATAGAAGATATGTTTTTATCTGTTTACGAGCGGTTTCACCTGCGATAATTTCGGAGTTCTCGTGGGAATTGAAAGCGCAATAACTTTTAATTTCTTGACCTGAAATTTCTTCCAAAAAAATACGTTGTTCCATACAAATTTTGTAGACCCTTTTCATCCCTTTAGGGGTAGAATATAGGAAAATCCTTTCTTATCGGATGCCTACGTTATACAAATAACACACCCTCCAAGTTTCAGGTCTCTAAGATCACCTGTTTAGGCTGTGCGTTGATTCGTTAGTCAGTCAAGCATTTTATATACAGTATAGATATAGATTGATTCACGTCAAGGAAGTAAAACAACTTTAGTGCGTGAGTATACGTACATAATAATATTTTATTTACTTCGTAATAGATGAGACATAAATGCTTATGTAGCTATACTTTAAGACAAGGCTGAAGGAGGAGCCTCTCTCTATAGGCTTAGCAGCGTCGCTGTTATCTCAACAAAGTTGGGAATTTGCAAACGCCTCTGGGCGAATACGGCCCTCAGTTGAGTAAACTCTGTATCGTTGTTGTTTTACAATGAGATACTGACATTATCACACTACAGGCATTTGAAGAGGTGTTTTGTTTTAGATTTAAATTTGCTTCACGTTAAGTAGGTTTCTATTTTCATCATCTTTAGTATTGATATATCTAATACCTAAACCTTTTACAAGATAATCGTAGAAAAAATAGATATTTTGTACTAAATAATGCCCGTGGCATTGCGTATTTTAGAATTTCCTCGGCAACTCTTTTTTTTCATGTGCCAGGATCTAGATATAGCTATACCCTGCGTGAAACGTTTTTATATAATTTTTTTTCCCGACATCCGATTTAAACGAAACAAAATCTATATGTTGCTCCTGGTAAAGTTAAATCTAACTATGAAAACGGATTGCCATGCAGTTACATTCGGAGATTATTATTCCGAACAGACAAACAGACCGAAAAAAATTTTGAAAAACGCTTTTTTGTGGTTGGTTACTCTTATTTTACCGCCCCCTCTCAATTTTTGGTAAAAATAATTAATGTACAGAATGGCGGATGCTATTACTCTTTTATTGTAGTGCCTATAGAGAAGAAGATGCGTTGATAACCAACTAACCAACCAGTCAAGTCTTGTATAAATTCGTCCAGTAAGTTTTACGTCCACTAGTAAAGACTTATTGACTTATTGATTCAAAGACTTATGAAATTTTCCTTTTCTTGTTAGTTCTCTACTACCGTTTTTTTCGCACGTTTACAGTTCTATTATATTCGAATACATTTTGTTGTATTTTCTATACCTACTTTATCTCTTAATTGTAACTTACAAATTGTCCTGTCTAATTTTATTTACGTAAGTCAATATTGTTCGTCTATCGATCGCGTTTAGGGTGAAAATGGAGCAACGTTTAGAGACCAATAGAGTGATAGTCATCGACAAGGATTAGCAACCAACGACGTCCTATTTATATGACCTTAATCCGGATCTTCCGCGCGGTGGTCAATAAATTTTATTGAATTACCTACTAGCTGTCCCCCGCGGTTTCCCCCGCGGTAATTTCGGAGTTCCCGTGGAAATTCCAGGATGAACTATACGTATTCTCTTGAATCAGTCTATCTATTGGTAAAAACCGCATGAAATACCGTTCAGTAGTTTCTAAGTTTATCGCGAACGGATAGACAGACAGACGCGACGGATGATTTTTTCACTTTATAATAGTAGGTGATTTATTGGACACAAAAGAACTATATATCAACACAAAAAAGGAAATAGGACAGCGGTCTTATCGCATAGTCGCGGTCTCTTCCAGATAACCGTTTCTTTAAAAATTTTTCTTTTATATGAAAATTATTCCAAATATACCATACTACCCTTACCTACGTGTGTTGCATTGTAAATAAGTAATGCCAATTGCAAAAATTTAACATGCCAAATAATAATTAAAGTTTCAATCATAAAGTTCCCCAATTATTAATTTCGTCATAATAACACCGCGCAAAATTAAATTTTCAACCCTTTGACGTTCAAAGATATCAGGTTGAGCATGGAATAAATGTGGCAATTTCTCATTTTAACCAGACCAAAACTTAATAACCCTACTGGAAACGGCAATAATTACGAGCGCGCGGCGCGAGATTCGGCCGAGAAATAAATGAGCGTCATTAAGAGACTCGCGTTTAGATATTTCATCCCCCCTTGAAGAAGACGTTAGCGGGCGTTACGGTGCCGGTGCGGCACCGGTGCCGATTGTTCCCACGCGTTGTACCCAAAGAAAAACAAGGCAGGCATCATAGAATATTAAACAGAGGTCGCAAAGTTTTTGTCTCTGAGAGACAATATTGACGTTATTATGTCAGCCGACAGTCATACACTACTAGACAAAGGGCTCCCCGAAGGATTCATGAAGACTCAGTATGTACCATTTCCGATATAAGTATACCTACATTCTTTAAGAACTTCTGATTCGGGATTACCTTGTCGGGCTCGATGGACCAAATGTACTAGAAGCTGTTGCCGATGCTTTTATTCTCGTGAATTTTGTGATTCCCCTAGGTGCCATATACCGGGACAAAAACTTAATGAGTACTCTCCAGCCATCCCTTTTCCAAAAACCATTTTTACCTATATCCGTCCATGGTAAAAACAGAACCCTTGTAATTTCATCATATCTATCTGTGAAATGACACTGTCATTTTACTTGGAGACTATTTACATTTTACAGATGAAAGAAAGGATGGTGCATTCTATGGACCTAAATTAAAAAAAATAAAAGAAATTACTAGTAATTTAGTACTTTGATAAGTACTCAATTACCGCCACCATGACCCGTGGCGTTAAAGTGCTCGAAATTTTATTATTAAGAGAATCGTTTCCATCCGAGACGCGTCGCGAGTAGGTATTTGCAAAAAGTCTATCTGTTTCATGCCGCTCTGCTACCGTGCGATGCGTGTGATAGAGAGACTTGCAGAACCTAGAGGCGAGTGCCTAATTTTTCCTTCTGAAATATTGTTTCGGGCCAAACCTTTTCTACCCCCCTAAACCTTCACTAAATGAGACAATTTTGGTGTCATTCGATTCAGTACACCTTAATCTAGGGCTATACGTTTTTCTAATTAAGTAATTCAGTTTAGTTTAACTTTAATAAATTAAAAAACTCGAGGAAGATTTTTTGTAAAAAATATGGATATTGAGATGCTAATAACTTTTGTTATAAGCAATATTTCTTTAAAATCAAAACGTACAGCCCTAGTTATCCAATACATCAATAACATGTAAAAAAATCATCAAAATTGGTCTATGTTTAAGGGGAGATAAACGGTTTGGCTTTTTGTATGAAAATTTGCACGCACACGATCGTCTTAAATATACGATTATCAAAAATTACAGTTAAGTGGTTACGGTACATAAAGAATAAATTACCAATGAAGGTAGAACAAAAAGATGCATTTATTTGTTTAAAGAATTAGTAAAATATAATACAGTTAGTACGAGTAGGTATATTAGTGACAGATTCACATTAGGTATCTACTCTTTGACCGTACTGCACCTGACAAATTATCGCAGCTCAGAAGCAATCCTCACGTTTGTTTTCGTTGAAATGCGAATGTTTTTGTGGTGCGAGACTAATGCCCAGTGTAATTGCCCATAGGTTACACGAGCTTCAACATGTAAAGATAATCCCAACAAAAACATTTTCATGTAAAATGTTGCCAAGACGAGACCATATACCAGCATTTTCAAAAAGTTATCAGATCTTATGTAGAGCCAAGCATTTAACTCTATACGCCCTAACTCTTCAAGGTCTAACTTCACAAACTCTACATCTTAGCCATAATATGTGGCTTGGCCATTTCGCTACATTCACATGGGCCTAAGGTGAAAAATTGATCCATTGTTCATTACTTTTCTGTTATATAATAGTTTTTTGTAGTAACGAAACGGCCAAGCCACATATTTTGGCCAAGGTGTAGAGTTTGTGAAGTTAGACCTTGAAGAGTTAGGGCGTATAGAGTTAGAAGTTTAGCTCTACATAAGATCTGATAACTTTTTGAAAATATGGTCTCGTCTTCGCAACATTTTACATGAAAATGTTTTTATTGGGAATTCATTTCTTTTTGTAAGTCAAAATTGCGGAAATCTCATACAAACTTCCATCCCCTAATTTAAGGGGTTGGGGGATAAAAGTTACAAGTTTTATAATATTTTTGTTGTTTGTGTACTAATACTAGCTTACATACCAAATTTTAGCTTTTTAGGACATTAGGAAATACCCTAAGAATTTTGATGATCATCAGTGAGTGACGAAATCGAAGTTTTTTAGATATCAATAAAATCTAAAGTATGAAAGCTATGCAATAAAAACTTTATATATTTAATAATTCTGCTATTGACAATATATCCTGAAAATTTTGATTATCTAGTATAATCCAGACTCAAGTTACAAGGGTTCAAAAAAAGTGCCCTTGCGCTTTGCTAACTCGTCTTGGCGGGGGCACTGCCGTGCCCCCAGATACCTAATAGAAACGAGACGAGCAACGATTGTAGACAATTAGGCTACTTTGAAATAATGTTTATACCTATTTATATTTCACACTTTGTAATTTGTGTTTTAAATATGTATTTTTTTAACCGACTTCCAAAAAGGAGGAGGTTATGCATTCAATTGTATGTATGTTTTTTTTTATGTATATTCACCGATTACTCGAAGACGGTTGGACCGATTTCGAAATTTTTTTTTTTTTTAGTTTAAAAGGGTTTAGTCCCAATTAGGTTCCATTGACACCAAGTCGAGATCTGATCATGGGATCTTGGAGAAATCGAGGGTACTCTTCCGGAAAGCAAAATTTGAAGAAGTGGAACTGACAATGAAGATCACAGGTGGTCATTGGAACTACTCAACAATAATACGTATTTCACGGGTTTCGATTGGACCGATTTGGAAAATTGTTTTTTTGTTTAGAAGGGTATAACTTCCAAGTTGGTCTCTTTATCACCAAGTCAAGATCTGATGATGGGATGTTAAACTGATGATGAAGACCACAGATGGTCCACTTTTCGATTTGAAGTCGGTGATAAGCCAGATATGGAGTAGGTAGATTAGCTAAGTCCACTCCCGCCACGAGCTCGTCGTGAGCTGAACAACCTAAGTGGGCAGACGCAAGCGGGCTTGGCACCGAATTCAAATCGAAAAGTGGTACCTAGCACAAACCAATAATAGTATTACGTGTATTTTTGTCTGAATCTGGATTAAATAAGTATTTTGTTATTTTTAGCTTTTTAGTTTTGTGTTTTTGGAAGTCGGTTTTAATTTTTTTGTTAATTCTTGTTTCATATTAGTTAAGTTCATCTATAAGTACGAGAACAGCTACATTTGATGCATTTCGTCTAGTTATGTAAGTAATAAAATATATTGGCTTGTAAAAGAGAAAAGATGGAGGATTTTTGTGATCAGTAAATCGTATAGATCACAATGTAGGAACTTAGATTGAAATGCAAAATACGAGTATTCTACAGAATATATCTACGAGTAGTTGTAAACAAAGTGGTTGTTATAAACCAGTGGTTGGCGGCAACTGGCGGTGGCGATATCACGTTACAACGAGTCACATTGTGCCGCCAATTAATGTAACATTCCGCAAACAGATTTTTTTCAAAAAACTCAATCTCACCGACAATAGGGAGAATTTAAACTATTTTATTTATCCTATGAACGCGTGTGAGGAATTGAACATTGACCGATATATAAATACTTGTATAGTTTTTCAAGCTGAATATTCTGTTCTAGCAAGTAACCGAGTGCCTTCGACTGCTTATACATTTTGGTTGGTGTTTATTTTGAGGAAATCCAATGTTTTTTTACGATTGTTAAAAGTCACGTTTCTATTTCATATCATCATACAACCTGTTATATACGTATAACATATGTATAGTCTCGATACAGACGTGATTCTATAAAAGAAGAACTCCGAAAATTCCCACCAAACTAAATTATTCAAAATAGGCTGACTACGTGTTTATGTAGGCGTATTTCGTTACTGCTGCGGAAAAATGGAAAGGAAAAAACCTAATGTAAGCAGAAACATTTGATTCAGCGTAACTAAGATTTTAGGTAGATAGTAATATAAGTACCTATACATACGTGTCTGGCGTAGTTTTCTCTATACGTTAGTACCTGATGGGCAGATTCTGTTTCAGACGCCTATTTTTCTCTTTTCGTCCTTAATTCAAACGATCCTCCCTAAAAACCTAGTCTAAGTTCAGTTTGTCATACCTAAAGGGTAAGAGTGAGCTTCTCCTTTGGCTTTCTTTCCCGAACTCTTCCCTGATTCATCATATTATTTTTTCTGGTGCAATGAAATTGCTCATATGATATGCCCATGGGTTAAATCCTCACAAGACAGTCTGCAAGATGGAGATGGATGGTAGTTCGCTAGCTTATCTTTCGGAAGCGAATTCTGAAGTGAAAAGCGAAATACAAATTATTGGCTCAGATACGCAGTTAATGTAAGCACGTCTCTGCTATAATACCGTTGATCTAGTGGTAAGCGAACTTGACTGCTACCCCAGGTATCGTGGGTTCGATTCCCGTACCAGGATAAATATTTTTGTGTTGAAAAGTGTTTACACTGAATCTGGGTGTTTAATAGTATATATCAAAGCAAGTGTTTATTATTAGGTACCAGACTACGCAGAGCTTGTGCTAAACTCTGCGTAGTTTGCGCGTTGTTTTAATCCTACTTCCTACTAATATTATAAATTGTGAAAGTGTGGTTGTTTGGATGTTTAGATGTTTGGATGTTTGTTACTCAATCATGCAAAAACGGCTGAACGGACTTAGATGAAATTTGGCATGCACGTTGTCAGGGGCACAGAAAAGGACATAAGGTACTTTTTATCCCGGAATTCCCGCGGGAAATCCTAAATTACCGCGGGTGAAACCGCGGGGCACTGCTACTGCTAGTATCTTATAAATGAATTGCTGTTCTTTTTTCTCGCTAAAACTCGAGAATGGCTCAACTGGTGTGAATAATTTTTTCTTTGCTGAGTTTGTAATAGGCTGTTTGACTATTTTTTTTAGTCCGTCTTGTAGATTAATAAAAAATATTGGACACGTATCTTTCCTTTTTTACGTAATCAAAAAATAACAGCGTTACATTGAGTTGAAATTTCGCGTGACGTCACTAAGTAGTGCAGTTTGTATGGCAGCTTGTAGCGGTAAGTGACGTCACGAGCCCCCACCCTAAGTTTTAATGCGCTTTATCTCTGTGTATTTTCGTTAATTTGAAAAATAAAAAATACGTGCCTAATGATTTTTAATTTTCTAAATGACGGACTAATTAGAATTTTGATTTTCAAAAGTTGTCAACATCCCTATTAGGGATTAAGGGGAAGGTTTGTATCAAAGAAAATCGGGAGTCCTTGCGGGAATTCCGAAAATTTACGCGGATGAAACCGCGGGGCACAGCTATATTATCTATAAAAAAGTTTTGACGTTGAGTCAGCAGTGACGAGAAAAGATCAATAAAAAGAAATGTAAACACGTTTATCGGCGATGTTGTAAACCAGTCATCAACAAATGTTTAGATGATCATTCCAAAAATATCCTACGGTACCAACAAAATAACAATGCATAAAAATCAAAGCGCAAAATTACACAATACACTTCCAAAACATAATCGTATAGTAACAAGCGCACGTACGAGAAGTGTATATTCCGTGTAGAAGCGACGAGCGTGATATGAATGGCTCACAAACTCACAACAAAAGGGCTGTAACATTTTATAGCCCGCAATCGGAGCGGGTAAACCTTCAGATAGTACTCCCGGCAACAATTAAAGGATGTAGATAATGCCACTGGATTTTCAACGACTCCTTTGCCTTTATAAATAAGGAGATCCGTTTCAAATTTCCGAAGTTTTGGCATAATCTTTTGACTCTATATAACATGAAAGTTTTAAGCAATTAATGTAGAGTATTTTTAAGAAAATTTTATTATATTTACGAATCGCTGAACTTTTGATAGTGATGAAGCAGGAGTTACAAGTATTGAGAACTTTTATTTATTATCTTTCACACGTAACAATTATCTTTTACGATAATTTGATCATCGCTAAAAGGGAACAAGTAGGTACATGTTTTTACATGCATACCTAATTGTTTTCTTAACACACAAATTTACTCAGCCGAAATGTGTGTTAAAATTAACGAGAGAATTCGAGCGGGAAATCCTTTAGGTCCGTATTTTCCTACGGCTCTTCCTAATGGCTGACTTTCACGGTGACAATTTTCCAAAGCCACATAAGCATCCACTAATAACCGATGTGCAATGACACGAATTTTCAATAAAGCAACTCTATAGTCTATTCTGAATAAGTGGAAGGGACTTAATTGTCAAAATTATTAGTAAATTAAATAGTTGGGATATTGTAATTTTATTTTTAAACATATATTGTAACAGTTTCAGCGTATTTAATTTTATTAAAGCGCATATTTACGTGATATAGTAAAAAAAAAAAACACATAAAGAACAACGAATAAATACGGGAGCGCTCTCTATTAAACAAATTTCCCCACTAGAAGGAGGCAAGGCCGATGACTTTGATATTTTCAAAGGCATTAATTAAAAAATTATAAAGCTTCTCCACCCCACAACAACTCTTGTCGTCCGATATTAATTGTTCAACGCCACAAACCATTTAATTATGAAAAAAAGATAAATTGTAGGTACTATTACAGTGAGGGACGAGTTTTTCATTTTAAATGAGTTTTACAAGGAATATTTCCGAGTGTTTATTTATTTATTGAAATTAATATCCAAATTAAATCAAAAGTTCTTTATTTACCTACTTAGGATTGGTTGTTATACTATCACTTATCATCTTCACCAAGGTCTAAGAACTACAAGAAACTAAATTACTCTCAGTTCGAAATACGTCCTCTATTGTGAAGAACAGACAAGAAACTCAGCAGGGCTGTCTTTTTTGTATTGCTGATAACAATTTCGTCTATCAATATTTGGTATGTCAACCACCATAAATACATGTAGCTATCAATAGTTTTTTTTTTTTTTTTCTTGTATGATATACCCAAGGAGGTAAATCATTATAATACAATCTAGCCAATCTAGTTATGACTAATAAGTATTTTAAATTTGACCTAAACTTCTAAACAAGACTATACTAAGAATGTGTCCAATAACACTTTTCTTATTGTCTCTATTAAGGGGAAGACACTTTGTTCTTGTGTTCTTTGGATACAGTACTCACAGCACTAAATACACTATCACTATACACTACACTAACTCAAAAGGTTTGGTCCTTTTTAGTCTTCGTTTTATATTTGTGTTGTCGAGGAGCTGGATGGCCTCGACGTTCACATGGTGTAGCTATCAATAGTGACATAATATTATTATTACTGACATAATTAAATACCTATCGAGTAATTTGGTTGAGTACTTATAATAATCATTAAATCATCCTTTAACAAAGATATAACGGAATCTCTCTTCTTTTTCGCCTATTTTTCCGCGCGTAATAAAACGTAACGGTCGGATGGTTAGGCGATGATTTTCCGTAACAATGCGTCCCTCAGGAAGGCGCAGGTAATTATGATTGAGCACAAAATGGATAAAAATAAGGCAAGGTATTGTTTCAGACATAATTAGGGTTTGTGGTCCCGATGGGCGGCAGGATTCTCCGAAAACGCAAATCACACCAACCTCATAGAGCAGATTGCGTATTTTGGCAGTTCTCTACAATTATTATCTGCGTGAATAAACCCTTTATTATATCTATTGTTTTATGTGCAAGTAAAGCTTAAGTAACGTTAACGTTTTGGTGCGGAGTTATAGACTATGAAAACGAATAAAAACATTGATATGGTGAACATATATATTACATACTGATGATACCTACTTACTAAACTCATTACATATGTGTTTAATACCTACTCTGATACGGGGATCGAACCCACGATACCTGGCGTATAATTTCGGTATATAGCGTATACCAATCAGTTTTTTTTTACCACTTAACCAACGATGCCGACGGTATGTAGTATGTATCTGAGTAATCTTAAACATTTTCATTAAAATTTGTCAAATGAAATTAACATCTCAGATTTCACCGCTGCGCGCTCTAGGATAACGCGCGCCAAGAGCGTCGATTATGAATATTAATATGGCGGCGACACTCCTCCATGTTTAGTGGTTTAACGCTTATTCGGATAGACAAACCTTCCTCAGTTTAAGTTACCGCAGCGAGTTATGCGAGCCACGTCTTAATAACAAAGTAATTTTGCCTTTGGGTGTTTATGCGCAAGGTTATCAGGTAAGAACCTCTGAAGGGTAGAACTTAGAACTGGATTCATGTTCTTACTTATGTGTGATATTATACAATAACTGTTAACCGAATACCTTATCGAGATACCTTTGTTTTAAAAAGAAATGCCGAATTTCCTTTTTGGCTGCTTGGTTTTATAAAAAAACTACTTAATTGTCTCACTGCGGTTTTTCCTGCGTTCTCCAACTCCCTTTACAACCTCTTAGGGATTGAATTTAGAAAATACTTTTCTTATTGAGTCTTTACACAAAAGAAAACTATTTGACGTTTCTAGTCTTAGTATAGTTTCGACTGGATGTTGAAAAATAATTCAGGAAGATTCTTCATATACTTATTTTGAATATAAAATCACATTAGCTGTTGTGTGGTTGTTACGCTCTTGCTAATACCACTAAATTTAACCCACTCGCTTCGATCCTCATTGCTTCTAAGATAAAGCCATAATTAAGGGCCTTCTCGATCGATTAAGTTAAGCCGAGTTTAAATAGACGCTAACTCCAACAGAAAGGTTTACTCCGGCGTGAAATGGCATTAGGTTTTCGCGCGTTTTATACGCCTCCAGACGGGAGACGAGTCGCTAAGAAAGGGGGATTTAATGGAAGATTGACTTAATTACCATCGTAAATTAGTGAAAGTATTTTTGATTGATAAGACTTAACAATATTTGATTGACACTTAAAAATTTTACTCTTCAGAATCAGTTATCACCAATGATTCATCGAAAGTAGGTAGGTCCGTAGTTGAGAATGACATTCGTTTATATTAGGTACTGTATGTCTCAAATAAATATTAAAGTAGCAGATGACAGGTCGATTCAGACTTTAGTACCTACACTTATTTAAGTCAAAAGGTGCTTTGCGATAAGGATGTTATGCAGAGGTTATCAATAAGCTATAACAATGCAATTTTTGAATTCGCTATTTAATATGTACTCGTATATGGAAATACTTTCAATTTTGGTTTTATAAACTTTATGTAATTTAAAAAATATATCTAATATACACTTCGATATTTTTTAATTAGTTTGCAATAAAGTAAACAAATAAAATTTAGAAATCTGTGGACTTAGTTGAAATGCGACTAAAATGGATTATTTGATAACGAACAGACTTTTAAAATAAATAATAATGCAATACACTGAGCTCTATGTAGAGCACTTTCACTATGTTACATGAACGTGAGTGGCCAAACTATAGAAATTGATCTGGTTATTCACATTCAGTATATGTACCTTCGATAGCTCAGTTGGTAGAGCGGTGGACTGTAGCTGGCGTTAACTACCTGATATCCATAGGTCGCTGGTTCAAATCCGGCTCGAAGGAATAAAACTTTTTTAAATTTGGACGCAGATAAGCAATAACATGTTAACCCACAAAATTAAGTTATTGATTCAGAACGATTTATTGAGAGTTAAGGAACGTTTTTTAATTATGTGTTTACCTTATTACATTGCTTAAATATGTAACTAAATATCTAATATAAAAAATGTTGACACAAAATGGCGCTATATTTTTAAAACACGATTTACCTACTCAAAATTTCTCCAGTGTGGGTTAACACACTATTGCTTATCTATGTCCATTTGTGACTCTGTCTGTCACCTTTTCACGCCTAAACCGCTACACAGATTTCGATAAAATTTGGCAAAAAGATGGCTTTCTACTATTTTTTAAAGGATTTTATTATGCTTGCAATGTTCTCTATTTGGAATTTTTATCAAAATTTGCAAAGCATTTTCCAACTGGTAACTACTACTATTTCTTTTTTTTATAATTTTTTAGTTTATCGATAAAACATAATAATTGTTTCCAAACCCTATATGTTCATATAATTTGTGTTGCGTGACGCTTGTTTCTGTTGTAGCTTATAATATCGTGAATTTCCTTTCAAGTGGCTTCGTAAATGTTGTACGAAATGTCAGTTTGACCTTATGCTAAACGACGGGCCGCCCCTGAATTATTTGACGAGTTACCAAGTAGGTGTATTATATCTGCTGTTTGATCTTTGACGATGCCCTTTTGTGTATTAGATATATGCCTCCTTGTTAAATTACCTACTTGAATGGCAGTTATACCCACTGCATACTGAAAGTCCTAATGTTATAGTTTTGAGGAATAGACATTAGACACTTTCATTTCATCTACTGCATGGGCCTTCAAACAGGTTCACCTATCAATTTAAAATTATATTATACAACTAACTGTCAAAGCATAGCTGTTTTGGAATGAGAGTTAAACAGAACCAAATATCAATTCGAACAAAACATGTTTTGACGACAATTAGTTTACCTGCTTACCTAGTTTTATAGGAGAAACATATATTCTGATATATTTATGTTGCTGCGATTATACATTCTTAATAATAAGATTCACGCATTCTGAATAATGTAGTACTTTTAAAAAACTTAAGTATCTACTTATTTATATAATAAGTTTGTCCAAAAACTTTCTTTGTCTCGTACCATAAAACGAATAATATATTATACTGTTTTTAGTTTTAATGAATTTCTTAGGAGTAAATGTAAAGAAAAGTTGTAGCAAAACTCGTTAATGGCCGTTCCACACAAGTAGACGGTCCGATAAAGGAACGGGACGGGTCGGAAACGGCGCGGCTATCGCCGCCGTCACGACAGTTTCTATTCAAATTAGGAACGTTGTAGCCGCATACTATATTTTAAACTATACACCTTAGGGATGTTTTATTGTTATGTTTCGTATACAATGCTGTTTTATATTAACAAAAAAACATAAGACCCAGCGAAAAGAAGCAACAAATACAACATTAAAAAATAAGTAGGTACGCGGTAATTTTGTGATTGTTAGTTTAAACTTTGGTTTTACTTAAAACCAAGACGACACGTCAGTTGGTACTGACGGAGTTCCGGACTATCGTAGCAATGTGCGCTAAAGAAGTTTAATAAACCTACTTGTGTACAATAATACCTACACACAAAGGTAATCCAAACCCTTCAAGACTTCATAAAATGCATTCGAAGTTCTTATTCTTATGTTCGCGGTTTCACCCGACATGAGTACCGTAATATCCTCAGAAACTCTGAAATAATAAGAAAAATAGATATAATAAGCACTCATTTCAAAAAGATCATAATTCCTTCAGTCATTTACATAAGTACATAGTAGGTATACCAGTACCAGTAGTTACATATTCTTTAATTTTAAATGATGTTATCGCGTGATGTGTCTAAGTTTAATTTTATGCAGTATGCTTTGGTATGAATTTCAAATTAAATTAGATGACACACAGTTAATTTTAATTCGTTATTGTACTGTTGCTACCCAATACTCTATTTTATCTATCTTGGCACGGCCTTGAAAATAGTAAAAACATTCAAGCTCAATTTACATAATTACAGGATTTTATAAGTAAGAAGAATTAGTTTTAGCAGTGCAATATGCAAACGAGCTACATTCTACATTTGCACCCGCGTGCACCCTTGTCATAACCTCTCCATACATACATTAACATATTAATTGAGTATTCGGATTTAAGGAACGCGGCTAGAGTCTGACTACGCCACGAGGTTTACCACAATGACACCCATCGGTATATAAGATTATGGAAATGGTACATTGCCGAATATTGCATAAAATTACTCCTAAATGCAACAGTCCAATATACATACCTATATACCTAATATACCAAGAGATAAATTTTAAAAACTTAAATGTCCATAAATCAGCGAAGATATTTAACAAACGAAATATAGATACATACTTGAAAAGGGGTCAAATAATAAGTTGTTATATTTTAAACTACATGTAGGTACAACAAATACATAACAAACAAATACCTACTGATTTTTTGACAGTTAACTTCAAAACTAACGCTAATTCTATACAAACTTTTACGCCCTTTTGAATTTCATTCATCATTTTTAGGGCTTACATATCATACCATAGAAGTAATTTTGAGATTGTGAGAGAGAAATGGTTTGACTGGACTTTTTTGAAACAATTAGTAAGTCAACAGTCAACACATGTATACATGTATAGATAAACAAAAATGTTACTTGCATGCACATTTTATAATTAGGTATTATTTAGAAAACATTCAAGAGACAGAAGAGGGGATACAGTATTGTGAATTTCTGATGTGCTATGGGTAGGTACCTAGTTAGGTACTTACTTATCGACGCTGGCGTTCGACGCGACGTAGAGGTCCATTGTGTCGACAGACACACGTCACGATGTCTAACTTATGCGACAGTTTGTGAACAATAATAGCAGTGGGAACGAAACTATTTAGCGAAGTTTGCTCCGTCAATAGAGGGCGCCACCTCGACGGGAAGTAATAATTCATTTAGCGAGAATTAACTCGCGAACTCCGCACTCGCGATTCTCTTGAGTGTTTCTGTCTTACCCTACGTGTACAATCGAATGCTCAATTGTTTTCTTCAAGTGTCTTCAATGTTTTGATTCATCTTGTTACCTAGAAAATTCATAGGTATATTAGTTCTTTACTGTTTGCGATTAGAACTAATACCTATTATTGCAGCTAAAGGGTTAACTGGCAGAGAATAAACTGCGATAGATAGGTACCTACTAAAATATAAGCACGCCTTTTTTACCATAGCATACATCAGGCTCTAGTTAACAGGTAGGTACTAGGTGAAATGTACCAAAGGAATGTCGTTAAAAAAAGTATGTTCATATAGTGATGCTTATCTCTTCCTAAATTTATAGTTTTCTACACTTCTACACTAATATTATTTATAACGAGAAAAGACTTGATTTTTTTTGTAAGTTTGTTCGTTTATAAACTCAAAAACTATTAAAAATTCAAATTATTTCACTTATAGGAATCTACAGGATGGGAGGCATTTTTTATCCCGAAATTCTGTGGGAAAAACTGTGAGAGATCAGCTAGTATGTTATAAAATAATATATAAACATCAAAAATACCCATAACTAAATACGCCTTAACAGTAATTCTGGTATGTCATATTTGCCTTTATCCAATTTGTGACACATTCGCCACAAAGTGTGCCGTGTAGCGACGCGCCGCCGGCGACGCGGGTGACGCCACATTTCTGTAAACCCACCCTGACATTCACTTAATTACGTAGATTACAAGTTGACATTCTGGTCCGTCGCTGCGATTTAAACTTGACTGATACGGATTATATGTATCCATTGCAAAGTAGGTATTCACTGTTTATCGGGCTATACAATATACATGCAGTTACCTTCTCTATTCTATTATACAGTTACAAAAGTTTAACGGCTATTTTTATAATTTGTAAATAGCCGTTAAACTTTTGTAACTGTATGTAACTTTTGTAACATATCTTTTATAATTTGTAAGATGTATACCAACATATTAATTTACTCGCACTTATTATACGTTTATATGGGATTAATTTACTCGCGTTCAAAACTCTTCAATTCTTGGGCGGAAAGTTCAAGAATAAAAGATGTCCTGTGTGGTAATCTAGAACATAATTATATTAGATACTAAACGTGTGAATTTCAGGGATACAGTTGCTTTCTATCAGTAAAATAAGTATCTATTTATACGAATTAACTTCGTAGTTCCATAAACTCAACCTAAAGATGTCTCTTTTAAATAGCTGTTTAAATTGTGTGTCCAAAATTTTGTCAGCATAGGGATAGGTATCTTCCGTGGGGTAAAACTGTCATGGCGATATATTAATCACAGTCTTAGTAGGCCGCAGGCTGAGTAGTGAATACGAATATGTCAGTGCTTTTTAATTATAAATGAATGTAATGACCATTTTTCATTCTTAATTGCATTTTCCATGAGGCGTGCTTTCATTTTAGCTAATCGACATTTCGGTTGGCGTAGTCATTTCACTGCTCACAAATAGAAACCAACAAGGTAATGTATCAGACAAATTACCTGTCTTGCCACCTTTTTTAAGTTTCATACAGAACATGCTCACTTTAAAAGCGTGACAATTTTAAGCTGTGAACATAAGTTTTACGTGGAAAATACGTTTGAAATTTCTGAAGAATACCTAATAAGTATTAATGTAAAATTAGTTTCAAATCACTCTACATTGTTGACAGTTTAGCTAGCAAAAATATATTTTTAACCGACTTAGAAAAAAAGGTTCTCAATTCGACTCTATGTTGTTTGTTTTATACAAGTAGACATATAAAGTATATTTAATAATAAAAATGGATCTTAGATCTGGGTATTTATTATGCCCATAACACGACACGACATTTTTCTTTCGCGTTCACAGAAGTTTCACAAAAAAAGCATAAACAACGTGTCGTACAAGGCATGCCCATAGAAATTGATTTTTGTCACGCTAGAGCGTTTATAGGATTTAGTTACAGGCGCAATTTTGAATAACAATAGTAATTAAGAGAGAAGTTAACGTAAAAGAAATCATAAATAAAATAATTTTGACGTTGCCCTCAGTTTTGATTGTCATTCACGCTTGTATGAGTAGGTACAAACGCGAATACTAGCATCAGCTATTTGGCATTCGCTCCGCAGCGGCTGTATGATTGTATCTGAAGTTTAAACACCGAGAGTGCAATAAAACTAAGCACACCCACAAACCGACAAGCAATAAACCTCGACGAGATCTCGCGTGAAGTTACATGGCTTACGTAGTTACATATCTGTGCGTGTATATAAGTATGTTGTGTACGGTGACGTCACTTCGCTTTCATATCACGAGCCTCGAGCCAGCTTAGGCGGCGCATCGACGGTGCTCGCCCGGATCCACATAGTCGCGGCGCGCCGGTGCACGACGCCTACAACGACATTTACGGTGATAGTGATGTCTGTAATGTCAGCCAGCTCGGTTTATCGATAAATAAATCTACACAAATACCTATTATAAAGGGTAAAGTTTGTACGTTTGGATGTAGAGGATAATATCTGATACTACAGAACCGATACTTTTCATCCCGATACAGAGAAATCTCAAAGGAATTTCAAAATTGACCCAGGTGAGACCGGGAAAACAGCTGCTGATTCGATAAGGTTTACTGATCGATTGAAATTGAAAAAGTCATGTAGTAACGAAAAAGTTTGAAAAAAAAACAGTTTTCCGAAAAAGTAATTTCAGAGGGGCCGCTGCTTGCCGGCTGTAACGTTTATCGTGTCTGATACACTAACAAGACCTAACGCTCGGCCCACGCCGGATAATAAATAAATATAAAATCAAATACTTAAGAATTCTGTTCGTTAGGCTGCACTAGTCTTATATTACGAGAGTGTTGTGCATTAGCATGAAAATCTTACTGTTACTCAGACAATTTCGACACGCCACCAGATCGAAATGTTTTCCTTTACCTGCTCACTTCATTAACTAACCGTTTCGAGAATTTTCTCAGGGGAAAAGCTTGGGCGTCTCGTCAATCTGAACCTACTCACGAAGTTCCACTACTCCTGGCTCCTGTTATTAATCACTGAGAAAACAAGGCGTGGGCTGCCGGGCTATATAGTTTTACACTTTCTCGGGTGTATCATCATGACATTTTACAGAGTTAGTGATAATTACAAAAATAATTAATTTCGGCTTTGATTCTGAATTTTTTTTTTTTTTTTTTTTTTTATGGAATAGGGGGCAAACGGGCAGGTGGCACACCTGATGATAAGTGATTACCGCCGCCCATAGACATCTGCAACACCAGAAGGCATGCAGGTGCGTTGCCGGCCTTTAAGAAAGGAGTAGGCTCGTTTTTTGAAGGTTCCCAGGTCGTATCCGTTCGGAAAAACTGCCGGCGTAAGCTGATTCCACAGAGTGGTTGTGCGGGGCAGAAAGTGTCTGAGAAATCGCGCAGTTGTGGATTTCCAGACATCAAGATGATGGATGAATGTTTTGTTTTTAATTTCTCATGTGATTTAATTTGTTAAATTAACTAGGCAATCGATTGAGAAAACTTATACGAGTAGGCACATTTATATTTTCTTTCAACGAAACGACAACCTGTATAGAAAAATGAAGAAACTGTAACGTCCCAATATTACCTACTATTTTATTTGTAGGTACAACCCTATTTTAGAGTATAGGTAAAAAACAGAGTCCTTTAAGCAGCGCCACCTGACACCATTATGCTATTATAATATTTTGCTACTTTGCCCGCTGATGTCTTCTTGACGACGCAGTGAATACGAAATGCCCTCCTCTCAGGAGACTACCGATGCAAGTTTGATTTTACCAATGAAATTTATTGCTGATTGTGTTTGGAATCTGATACTGACAGTTCGCAAAACGATACTTTTGAAAGACATTTGTTTCGATATTTATGTTCGTTTACTTATCGATACTATTTAAAAATATTTATTTATTTATTTAAAGAACTTTATTGCACATTTATGTACAAAAGGCGGACTTAATGCCTAAGGCATTCTCTACCAGTCAACCTTTTGGCTAGGGGATAGTTTAGTGGCATTACACAGAACCGGAAAATAAATAATATTATATACAGTAAATAAATTAAATAAAAGCAGATACATTCATAATATACTAAATACATACACACACATATATACATATATGTATTAAATATTCGTCATTAAACTTTAAAATGATCAGTTTTATCATTTAAATTGATTTTTCATTAAAGATTAGAATTTCCATTGTTTTCAGCGATAGCTAGAAGCTGTTCTAAAAATCCAGTATCAGAATAGTGTGAATGATGGTGATTTTTGCACACAAAGCCGCACAACTCTGCATGACAATTGGCAACACAGAGGCTACACATTTTGTGAATAGATGCGCGTCTCTACATTCCGCGTTTGCCACACATCTATTTTTTATTGTGAGGGTTCGAATCTGGCTGCCGGATTTTGTTTAAAATTGCATTTTTATATTTGGAACGCGATCCGCGCCGCAGTCGACACGGCGGGTGACAAATACGCGTATCGTCGTCATGAATGACAATTCAAAGGATGTTTTTATGAAGATCGGCCTCGATTTTTTTTTTCGAATAGCGAAAGAAATTGTGCCTATAGAATGGCGTTGAAATGATGAGTGTCATTTTTCATGTCGTCCGAAACGTGTTTTTAATGGGCAATCGCCTTTGTACCTACAATAGAGGGTGCTTTACAGCAGAGACAGAAAAATGTAGAAACGAATAATCTTTTTTAAACCTCTGGTTTGATAAAATTTAATTTATGGAACAACTAGCTGTTTCCTGCGATTTTACCTTCATTAATAGGGATGTTGACAACTTTCGAAAATCAAAATTCTAATTAGTCCGTCAATTAGAAAATTAAAAATCACTAGACACGTATTTTTTATTTTTCAAATAAATGAAAATACACAGAGATAAAGCGCCTTAAAGTTTAGGCTGGGGGCTCGTGACGTCACTTACCGCTACAAGCCGCCATACAAACTGCCCTAGTTAGTGACGTCACGCGAAATTTCAACTCAATGTTTCGCTGTTATTTTTTGATTACGTAAAAAAAGAAAAAATACGTGTCCGATATTTTTTGTTAATCTACAAGACACACTAAAAAAAATAGTCAAATAGCCTATTTCGGATTTCCTGTGGAAATTCCGAGATAAAAGTCCTTTCTGTACATTTGAAAACGTGTATGTATTTACATATATATAACCACTACGTTTTACGTGTATGCAAAAGGTCATAATGATCGGTAGCTTCGATTCTGATTCCATAGATTTTAAATTTTTATGTCATAACGTATAGGTATATTTTTTAATTTGTTAAGATGACTTAGTAAGTGCTGGACTAAAGTGTAGAATTTAAGACACTGTTCAATAAAAAGTGTCAAAAGTTTTCTTTTAAAAGATAACAGGCAAAGAAAGTATAGTATAGAGCGAAAAAGCTTCCTTTGATAGAGGGGAGCTTCTTAATAATTACTCATCTATAATTCCAACCGAGTGCTGCTACTCGTATATGTCAGTAATGTGCTCACATGATGCAGGTAGTATTAGATAGGGCAGAAACGATCTATCTATTATACGTTTCTTGACTTAAATTAGGAAATGATTGACTGAACTTTATGTACATAAAGTTTAAGATAAATGTTTTTAATTATTAGGCATGGTATAAATAGTTCTTCAAAATTTCCGAACCATAAAATCATTACAATTTATGTTAAAAGAAACAATTCAACGAGGATAAAAGCGTTGCAAACGTTTAGTGTATTAATGAGAAGTGAGAATTATGTTTTTCTCATAAACAACAGTTAAAAAGTAAGATTGTACCTACTCGAAGAATAACTACTATACGAAACTTCTATACATCTTCATATAGGTATTTGAGTAGGTACCATTAATCCAATTGAGATTAAACACTGAAGTTGTGAAGAAAAGAAGAGGCATATTACAACGCCTGGTGCACAGCTAGTAAGAAATTTTTTACGGATCCGAATACCTTAATTACTATATGAAATACGAAAATATACAGGTACTTAGTATTTCTCAAGGTATTTGTTTACGCGACTGTAACTATATCTATTGCATATTCCTAAACCTTTGCGAATCCCTTATTATCCTGACTAGACAGGCTTCATTGCTTTACCGTATAGTCGTAGCCTTAATTATACGTTATCGTATTATTATTATTATTATTATTACGTGTATACCAAGTAGCTGTCCCCCACGGTTTCACCCGCGTTATTTTCGGAGATCCAGCAGGAACTCCAGGATAAACTATACTCACGTATAAACCTTCCTGATGAATCACTAAATCTAATTATCTATTGGTGAAAACCGTATGAAAATTCAGTTCAGTAGTTTTTGAGATTATAGAAAACGCGGCGGAGGACTTGTTTTATAATATGTAAGTATATTAATCATAGATTTTTGTATAAGTACTGACTAGATACTAGCTGTTTGCTTCTGGTGCCTGTGGAGTGAGTCTGTACGAGCTGTGGTGGCAGAAAAACAATAGTTTTATCTCCTTTATTATATAGAATGTCGTTGTTTTTATCAAATATTTTTTTGTTTCTGAACGCCAAAAACTTATAGGTAACCTATCTACAAGATATAGTTTTTTCAATAAAAAATGTATCAAAGGAAATGAGTTGGCACCATTAAGATTTGAAGCACAATCGTATTGCTCTAATAAGGATGATATTGTTTTTTTTTCTTATGCTTCTTTCTTATGCTTTCTTTTATTATGCAGCAACAGAAGTGACACGCATGAAGTCAACGGAAGTGATGGCATGAAGCATTAATTTATTAGCATCAAAAAATTAACTTCGTAAATGCATGCGTTGATTTTTAGTTTTTATACTTTAAAGAGATTCATTTATTAATTGGGATTAATGACAAACGATCGATAAGGCTCCAGTTAAAATGGCGGGCAGTGCGATACTGGCCGTTAATCGCCCGTTAGCGACACATTATTCACCGACATGCGTTGCACCGGCCGTATCCGCCACCCCGGATCACCCTGTACACAAGTATACAACAACCCACCATGATGGCAGTGCTTTAGCAAATTAAATCCCTAATAGAATAGTAATAAAGTTAAAATCTGTCTGCTTTTATATTAGATGGTCGGATTGTATTAATTGCATGAAATTGTTAAATTGATCCGGAGCAATATTCATATGTTTCAGTTTTTAAATAAAAAACACACAAAGTTTCTTTCCGTTTTAAAAAAAATCGAACCAATTACCAATTTTTTAAATTTCGTATAATATTATAAAACTTAAATTGAACAAATTAGATAGTTATTATACAAGCTAACATGATGCTCGGAGTCCACCCGCATAGGCAAGTCTTTATTGAAGTATATTCACTGTAAACTGTTCATTTTTATAAAGTGTAGAGTCACCTATTTACACCGCAAAGTAGATATCTACTGGGTTGCAGTTCCTATGGTTTAACGTTAATTATTACCAATATCGACAAGCGTAGTTTCATTCCAAGATTAATTACTTGTAAACAATATCGGAGCGCGATTTATGTGACGCGTTTCGAATTCACGTCGAGGCCGGTCGTGCGTCCACATAATGACTCGCCATCACTTCCGGCGGAGGCAGGTACCTACACCAGGTATCTACAACATTTATGTTATGTTACATGTTTTACCCGCGTGAGTTTCCGACGTCTTTACTTTTGGGAAAGTACATTAATCAGTTCATATTTTGTATGGAGTGTCACTGGGCTGATAACCGAGTCTCGATCTATAATTAGAAATCTAATCCTAGATTGACATAAAAAGCAGCAAGTAGTCAAGTGCGTGCGGTGGATGGATGCCGCACGATCGGCGCGTCTGATGGAGCAGAAGGCTTCCACTCGGCCGAGCGTGAAGATACCGCGATAGAGCGCGCCACTACCTCACTGTGCGGGAACTAACCGGCGCGGCGTGATACAGCACACCGACCGTATCGACAGAGTTAGTTATTATCGTAGTGTTATAATAATAATATTAATACTACTTATATTTAAGTTAACATTAAAGCGAAGAGATATCCAAAATCGTGGGAAAATTCTAACTTCAGCGATAGGTACCTATGTATTGTAAAAAAAGGAAAATGTATTATTAACTAAAAAACAACTAATAATTAGAATTATATCCTAAACCAAATAAAAATGTTAATTAAATCTTTACCTAATACTACGTTTGCCGGCCCTTGAAGTCTGCATTCTTTCATTAGCTTATAAATGATTTCTAACAATTTCGGTGTTTATTACTAACCGACTTCCCAAAAAGGAGGAGGTTCTTAATTCGATGCGTATGTTTTTTAAGTACTTTATACATATAAGCCGAAACACGAGAGGAGAGATTAGACAGGAATGTTGGTTAGATTGCTTTAGTTTAGTCAATTAGCTTCTCCTTTTTTGTATCTACGTAGATTGTAGGTATATAAAATAAATACCGCGCTATACATGAATCTCAATTTCGGAGTATGCCTTAAATATACTTAAACAAGAATTAAGCCCTTAAGATTTCGCTGCCGGCGCGTCTTGCGACGGATTTTCACACCCTTTTGTTTCGTCAACACATCTGTCGCACAAACAAAACGTAAATTCCCAAAACGGCCCTCGAATTTAATACCCACCTTCTGAAGAGATGAATATTTATAAAGGCGTCAACTGTTAATCCTGCATTGTTACAATTTTCACTCGTTTCGTGACTGATGATGTCAAGACAATACGGGGCTATACGGTGCCGCTACACTGTAAGCTTTGATTCGTCCGATTAAGTCGAGTATAAGAGGTCTACGCGAACAAACAACCCCAAATATTTGTGACACTTCAAAAATTATTTTCGTACCTACTAGCTGTTCCCCGCGGTTTCAGCCGCCATAATTTCGGATTTCCCGCGGAAATTCTGGATTACAATATGGCCTGTGTTATTTTTTATAATAATAAGATGTAATATTATTGTAAAATTTAATTAAAATCAATTCAGTAGTTTTTGCTTGAAAGAGTAACAAACATTCATACATCCATACATACAAACTTTCGCGTTTATAATATTAGTAAGGATTTATACACGATTAACATAATATTTGCTATGCGTTAGGTATAACAGAGCAAATTTTTTTTTTATTTATTTAGCTAATTGCGTTCTTACGATGACAAAATCAACAAAAATTTACCATGCGCTTTGTAAAATAAGACAGACCGGTTTTAAACTTTATGTTTATCTATTTGACATTTGAATTGAGTAGATATAACTAAACTTGAAGGGGTGGAAGTCAGGTTTGAACTTCATAAAATCTGGATTGACGTGATGATAATTCACATTATTATTATCAAATCTTTAGTGAAAAGATAAAATTAAATGTTAATAAAAAAAAAATTGTAGCTTGCAGTGTACGCATATCTACTCGGAAAACGCCAACAAAAGGCTTAAGTTAACTTCGTTCAGTGTAAATTTAAACGAGTCGTACAATAGATCTCGGCTTAACAGCTGACGGGGTGGCGCCTTGAAACATCATACGCAGACCTTCTCAAAATATTCCATAATTGGATGTTTGCTGTGGTGTGAATTTCGGGATACCTACGGGAATCCCGCGATAGAAACCTTTCTTAGCCGACGTCCTCACCATAAACTACCTATCTGCCTTTTAGCTTCGTAGAACAATGAAAAAATATATCTTCATACAAACTTTTGACTTACTTACTTCACCCTCTCAGGGGTTGAATTTTGATAAACCCCTCCTGGAACTATTGTGCCAAATTTCAAGGTTAACTTGATTTTTCGGTTTGGGCTTAGCGTTGACGTGTCAGTCAGTCAGTTTCACCTTCTTTACATTCTTCTCTTACATTCTTTATGTAGATTTAAACGAGAAGATTAAAATAACCAAAGAGGTACCTAAATAATATCAAAGCATATAGATTCCAGAGATATTTTGCAAAATTTTATTTTTATTTATTTATTTCGGATAAATAATGCTAAGACAAGTAAGCACGGTCTTTGTCTAAGCATGTGTACATAACTTTGCTGTTGCGCAAGAATCTAATGGGACAGGTTGCTTTAATGTAGTCTAACTACGAAGTTGGGGCAATAAAACAAAAGCATAATAATGGATGGACACCGTAAATCTAGCAACAGTTGCAGTTAAAGAGATATTGCTCATTTCGCTTTGCCACGTTTAAATTGCTGGTTATAATTCAAAAAGTTTTTGTAAATAATATTTACATTGAAAAACTACTATTATTACTTTACTATCGTTAATAAATGAATAAATAATAAGACAAGTCTAAGTTACACACTTAAAAGTATACTTAAAATTATGTTAATTGTGCAAGTGTTGTTATCAGCATAATTATCACTTAGCTACCCTTAAAAATCGGAGTAGAGCACTTATACTGGTTATGTTACAATTAATTTTTGGTTTCCACGACATAAGCTAATAATAGCTTACTGTGCACTGTGGGATCAAGTAGATCTGTGGATTATTATTATTAATTTGATTTTGTTAACCAAGGTGAATAAACTAAATTGTATACTTAACTATACTAATTTATAATAACAACGGCTTACGTAATTTGAAGTCTATTCGTTCTGTTGTTGTTTGAAAAATAACAAAATTGTTCATGTACAGGAAGTGTAAGTATATGTAAACAATGTGCAGCGAATTATCAATATTAATTATCGAATTTAATTAGGCTTCAGGAATGTTAAATATTGTATTAACACAGAGTTGCACAACCACATTGATGTATAAACTTTTTATGTACAATCATTTATAATTTTTATTACTGTTCTTTTTTAGAGTAGAGTAAAGTAAACCTTAAAAAACAAAAACTTATCTCACTTTCTACTATATATAAAGTAAAACGGTAAGACCGTACATTAGAAATATAAAAAAAATAGCGGATGGGTCAAAGAATTTATTCATTCATTCATTAGAAGATATTCCTAAACCATTAATTATAAAAAGTAGGTAACTCTAAGATTTTTACTGTCGTCTCGCGATTCGAATTATTGTTAATCTCAATAATAATAAAGTGGCCTGAAATAGACACAAAAATATTTTATCGTTATCCTTTATTTCTGTTTAGTTTTCCGTTGTGTCCGGATGGGATGGAGGCGAAACCGGACGTCACAGCGAACGGAAGTTTTAAGCTCGGCGACCAACAATTGTGTCTTGCAAAATGCGAATTTGTAGAACTTTATTAGCTTCTCATCGTAGCTTCAGCTACAATACGACTTGGTAAGTTAATAAACCTCAGTATTCAACTCCGACTTGATGCATTTTTGAAAGAGAAAAAGAATAAAGGTTGTCATTTAAAAAAATATTATTTTAGACTTTTCTTATTTTGGTTGTCCAATTTAGAAAACTACATAATATATTACCTCTTAGTACAGGACACACGAGTACAAAGAAGTGGTTATTTAGAAGAGTAAAATTAGCGCCACCAGCTATTAGAAATTTATTCTTCTACATAAGTTACAATTTTCATTTTATTAATTTAAACAGAAATCTGTAGATATTTACTAGAATGTTTGTTTCAACTTTTTGATGTCAAGTTTAAATAAAGCGGGTTTCGCTCAGTTTCACTCCTACATATCTCAAAACACCTATACTATGTTGCATCTGCTTGGATGGATAAATCTATCCGTCTCACATATTTGTAACACCCAGTTGTGGTGTCAGAAAATTTCCAGACCCACCCAGTGGCCGGTCCCAAATTATTGTCGACATAGATCGATGTGTCAACCGCGATTCACCAGTTACCCAGCACTAAGACATTCGACTGGAGGATTCGCTAAGTGACTGATTGCTGGGACAATACTCGTGTAACCTTATTTATTTATATTATATAGGTACCTAATATTACAAAAAAAGTGTTTCCAACCAATTTTTTTCTTTGCAGTATTTGAGCTTTAAGAACTAGATAAAAATTATCTTTACGTTATAATTGTGCTCTGAAAGTATTTAATATACCATACCTACATATATGAATGTGTGAGTGTGAATATATTATGTAGGTATGTGTTTATAAAATTTTAAATACATCACGGGTTTACTCCCTCTCACCGGAGAGATTACAACTGATGAATAATTTTACTGTTAGACCTTATATAATGCAGAAGTAAGCTTTAATTAATTATTATATTAATTTTAAATCTCTAAAATTAAGTAACTTTAAATTACCTATTTGTTCGATCAATCGATCAACAAATTGCAGGACGAGTCCACAGGCAGGTGACGGCAGACGGCGCGCGGGGCCCAAGTGGCGTAAATAATTGATAAATTGCCACAGCGCTCCCCGAAGTGACCCAACCCAAACTTCGAATTTACGACCATTTAATTGTAGCTTAATTCACGAACTAGTCTTGGCTCCTGTGATAAATTATGGTTTGCTCATAGCAAAGTCTGGCTTTAAATTATGCAATACAGAAGATAATAATATTAATGTAGAATACGTGTTTGAAAAGTAGGTTTAAAATAGATAGGTACCTACACGTGTGATGAAGCAAGAAGTGCGAAGTATAATGCG
This sequence comes from Zygaena filipendulae, assembly GCA_907165275.2. Classification (NCBI taxonomy): domain Eukaryota; kingdom Metazoa; phylum Arthropoda; class Insecta; order Lepidoptera; family Zygaenidae; genus Zygaena; species Zygaena filipendulae. Next base: position 9,036,833 of record OU015653.1, on the reverse strand, counting down.
TGCGTTCTTTTTTAAGTGGCCATATATTTATATATGACTAGCTGTCCCGCGCGGTTTCACCCGCGATAATTTCGGAGTTCCCGCGGAATTGTTCTATACAAACTTTGCCCCCCTTCTTCACCCCCTTAGGGGTAACATTTCGCAAAATCCACCCTTATCGGATGCCTAAGTCATACAAAGAATACATCCTCCAAGATTCAGGTCTCTACGATCAGCGGTTTAAGCTGTGCATTGATCCATCAGTCATTCAGGACAAAGGATTTTATATATAGTATAGATAGTATTTTTTTTATAATGTCACTGTCACTTTTATGAAACACGTATAATAATTTTAGTTACGATATTTAAAGCAATAATATAATATAATTGCGGCGAATACCTAACCATTTAGGCGCCGTTCAAACATTAGGTAAGGTTTTTCGAATAACTTTGTGTTATTTTATAAGCTTTAGTACTTCTTACGCGACACATTGATACGGGCTCCTGTTTATTTATTTATTGTGTCATTTTCTCAATTTTTTTAATATTTATACACTCAAAAATATTAGTTTACTTTAATATATTTGCGTGGAAACTACTAAAATAAATACTTAATCCTGACTTTATTTATACGCTAACTACCTTTATCTATACTATATATAAAATCCTTTGTCCTGAATGACTGATGAATCAACGCACAGCCTAAACCGCTGATCGTAGAGACCTGAAACTTGGAGGCTGTGTTCTTTGTATGACATAGGCATCCGATAAGAAAGAATTTTTGAAAATTCAACCCCTAAGACGATGAAAAGGGGTTGAAAAGTTTGTATGGAACAATTCCGCGGGAACTTCGAAATTATCGCGGGTGAAACCGCGCGGGACAGCTAGTCTCTATATATATACCTACCTACTTAGGCACTAGAATATTTGCACCGTCGACGCGACGCAACTAAGAAGTTTGAAGAGAACAACAACTAATCATATTAGCTTTATTAATTACATCCCCCGGCATTGTTATTGCCGAATGAAAATGTATGGCAGAACTAAAGTTGAGCTCGCAGGCGTCGGAGGGAGTACTTATTTACTGCGAATTCAGGAAGGAATTCAGTTAAGTTGCTACTCGTCGTAAGTCTTGTACAGGATAGAACGTGGTTTAGTTTACAATATGTTTATTGTATATAGTGAAAATTGATAAAAGACAAAACTGCATAGATTGTAGTGATAGCGATTCTTAAAAGATTTACCTTTTATAAAATACGAGCTGTCTCCCGCAGTTTCACCCGCGGTAGTTTCCGAGTTCCCGCGGAAATTCCAGAATAAACTATAGATATAAACCTTCCTCATAAATTACTCTATCCATTGGTGAAAACCGCATGAAAATACTTTTAGTAGTTTTTGAGTTTATCGCGAACAGATAGCGGAAACGACTTCATTTTACACTATGTTAAGATACGTACTAGCCGTTCCCCGTGGCTTCGCCCGCGTTATTTTCGGGATTCCTTTGGGAATTCATCCAAATCCGTTAAGCCATATACCTATGCGTAAATGAATACCAAACACCTAAATAATCAAATAACTTATCAAACTTCCACACTTGAAGTACCTACCTACCTATAAAGTACGATTTGAAAAATGTTTCTGAAATAAAATTACACGTCATAATTTTGAGTGAAAACGGTTCAGAAATTAATACCTAGTTTTAATAAATCTGAATCGTTTTCCATTGGTTACGTTGTAAATTGGTCATGGCAGTCTGCGGTTTAATAACTTCATTCGCGTGCGACTAGATGCACAAACAGAACTACTGTACTGCATGCTAATTAAATCATAACCTTTGACTATATCACAAAAAAAAGGATGAAACTTTCTATTTTTTATAACTTTATTTCTTAATACTAAAGCGAGTGTTACTTTTTAACCGTCTTCCAAAAAAAGGAGGAGGTTCTCAATTCAACTGTGTTTTTTACAAGTTTATCTTGGCCAAATAGAATATTCCCTGAATACTTTTTAAACAGAATTTAATATGTTATAAAGTCAAATTGAAAGTCCATCGCAACCCAGCAGCGTCAAATAATTTGACAGCGAGCGCGGATGAGCGCCCCGGAACGCTGCGTCGCAGCTGCGAGGGCACACTCGAGCGCGAAATCGCGGCACATGGTCGAGATGAGACTGTTTACTCTTGGATGTGGCATACTCAGTGATTTATTACGTGCTAAAACTGGATTTCATAGTAACGAAGGATATAAAACAGATTGTTTTTGCAACAGTGTTTTAATATCAACTGTAATATAGGTAACTGTAATAGGTAGGTAACCTACGAGTGCATATTAAAATGACCGCTTAGGCAAGTTGAGTTGAGAGCCTGTATTGAATTAAAAAAAAATACGCAGATTTCCTAAAATGCATAGTTGTTGCGCAAATTAAATATTTTGTACTTAATTAATTATTTTTACTAAACATGAAAATAGTACCTATGTAAATAGGTAGGTAACAAAATGTTACAACAAGACAAAAAACTAGGTAATTCATATCGTATAGAGACAACATAATTACGATGATCCTTATACTATATAAATGCGAAAGTGACTTTGTTTGTTTGTTACGCTTTCACGACTCAACGGCTCACGGCACGAAGGACATAGGGTAGGAACTTTTTATCCCAGAATTTTCGGGGGATCTCCGTAATTAACGCGGGTGAAACCGCGGGGAACAAGTAGTGCCTATATAAAGTTAAGGTTAAAGTCTTTAACAACTTTTAATTAATAATAATATTTTTTGTCCTTAATTCGAGTTAGGTGCTTCCGAGCTCCGTGTTCTCCTCAAACTACCTTATCATTAGTTTCCACCTCAATATTGAAATTAAGTTGGTCCCTTTCGTTTGGCCCTTTGTGTTTGTATAGTTAAATTAAGTTGAAAATTTATTCCGTATCAGTTATGTTAGGAGTGCTCGGGAGGCTTCCGTGTCAACGTTGTACGAATTTATAATTTTAACGTACAAACTGTATAGGTATTACCTAAGTATTACTAAATCATGAACTACATAACACTAAGCCCACCCAGCCTCCGGAATTGTAATAAATTTTTCATTACTCATACTCGGAAAGTAGGTCCGAAGTTGCCTGAGAAGCGGGTTGAAAGTAACCCTTTTCAGCCCTAGGGAGAATCGCTTTCAACTGACAACTGTCAAATTATTAAAAAAAAAACTAGGTCTATTTTCACATTTCTATTGAACCATGTTTCAACTTTCTATACAGCCAGCGCGATGTAAAATTGAAATAACGTAAAGTTTAAGTAGGTATTAATTAAAATAAAATTCACTCACTTTTTCTTAAGCTAATTCCTATTTATATTTTTTTATTTTCTTTAATTAATACTTAATAATTAAAGATAATATTTTTTTTAGGTCGCCACAATGTAAATAAAAAATACTGGCTGAATAGCTAGCCGGCCAAAGAAAAAGAAATAGGTGGGAAAGTGTCAAGCGACTATCCGATCTTCACTCATTTTTTCTTTAGCTAATTCCTATTTTTATTTTGACTTTCCTTGCATTCGTAATGAAAAGCACAGTGTTATCCTTGGGAGAAAGACTTATTTGGTCCCTCGATCTATTGGCGCCCTCGCTATACGCTCGGGCGCCAAACCCCGTCTCGGTACTAAATAAGTTACTTTCACCCCTAGGATAACAATGTACTATTGAGTAAATCTTTAGTTACTTATGAGTACCTATATTATATCGATCGATTAAACTAATTTAAACACTATACCTAGCTTCTTATCAAAGCTCCTTTTGCGTGGTGTTTCCATTACGCTGTCGATGTCGCTACTGTCTTGTTCAGAGTACGTAGTTTAAATTTTAAGTATCCAATTGTCATAATAACTCATCTCTCCGTGAACCAATTTGTATGAAATCTGTGTTTCAAGTTACATTTTAAATAACTTAAATGAAAAAAAAATCCTTTGAATTCCGTTCCGTTTCCAATTTTCATAGTTTTTGCGTGGTAGTGGTACAAATATACAAAATTGACAGACCATAATTCTAAAAATCATTGTTTCAAATTCAGCTATTGATCTTATTATCTGTAAATGTCTTCCAAAAACAGATACAGTTCGTACTGCCTAGAGATAAACGAGACGACGTTTCTATTATTGTCTTTTGTTTTAATTTAAAATGTTTTTCTTTTACATCGCTAAATTCGTCCGTCGTCGAATGCTGGCCTGCAAGTGAAGTTCGGGCTAGATGTGGCATAGAATTAATATTCGGTGCGAGCGGTGGCGCAGCGCGGTCGTGGAGCGAGCAGCCGCTAGCCGTCACATTCAGCGGACGAGAGTTCACGCATGTCTTGCTTCAGACCGACCGTTCAGACCGCTCATTAAGGACGGTTTTGCTACAGATATGCAAATAACAAATTGCATAAATATAGACAGCAGCGTAATGTTTGAAAAAAAAAACATGTAACATGGAGTATGATACTATTTATTAAAAACTGTATAAAAGATCAGATTTTAATCCTTAATTCTTGGCTCATAAATACGTAGCTCCAGTAAAATAATTTGCCGAAGAGGTTTATAGGATATTAATTAGAGTAGGTATTGGTTACAATTTTATTTATTATTGACCGTCAAAGAAAACCATTATTTATTGGAATTCAATTACGTAGTATGGCACTCATTCTAACTTCAAGATCGTTTGTTGTATCACATTTTATTAGAATTTGGCTTTTTTCGAATTGAACAAAAGATATAAAAAAAGCGTTGTTTTAAGCTTAATTAGCACATGGCCATCAATCGTCACAACGACAGCATAAATTTAAGAACCCTTCGAGCCCGAGCACTCCAGATTAATGTTGGTATTAATCGAGTGACCGCCGCAGCGGAGGTAAACGTGTTTGTACCCGCTATACGAACGCATAATGTGAGTCCGCTCTTTTTGTACTAGGATATCTGCATATTATGTTTACAATTTTATTTTATAATTTAACTCCGCCGTCTGTGAAAATTTTTCACTACCAATTTACCTACACTAATTTTGTTATAGTCTGAAAAAAAGTTGTAGGTAGGTACCTGCAAGAATATGAACAATCTACCTCTATCTGTTATCTATACAGTCATATAAATAAAATTGAAGTGTCTGATTGAAATTTCAAATAGAGAGCTTTTCACTAAATGCTTATAAAAATATACGGTACGGTAGTTACATAAATTTTATTTTTTTTAATTTTTGGCTTTCTGTGTATCTGTATGTTTGTTTAAGCTAATCTCTGAAACGGCTGGACCGATTTTAACAGGACTTTCACTGGCAGATAGCTGATGTTATAAGGAGTGAAATGGACTATTTTTGAGTTCCTGGGTAATTCCAAAACCCACGCGGGTGAAACCGCGGGGTGCAGCTAGTACATTATCAAAGTGTCTTAAAAGAAAGTTTAAATTAAAACCACCTTATATTAACGCTTTCATGTACCTATTTATTATAATTTAATGTAGGTACCTAGCTACTGTGTTTATAACTGTTTATAACAATAGCCTCATAAAGCATGTTCTAATACTCAAAACTAATCAGAACTTAGACAAATGCCGATTAGTAACCTCCTGTAGCGTGTAGATGACCGCCAATTAAACTAGAGGGTGGTTTATCTTGGGCAAGTGTGCAGGGCGGGCGAGTGTCACCTGCAAGTAATGAGCGACTCGTCCAGCCGGCAACAACTACAACGATTAAAACAAGCGGCCATGAGCTAGTCCTTACATTTTTATACACACTAGGGTACTTTTATCATGAGCCTGGTATTACTGTACTGTATATTATTATATACATACACGGTGAGTGCCGCGTACGCATCGCACTACGAATCGTTTTTTTTGTTCATGCACCCAGAAGGACCTAAAATGTTTGGGCACTGATGAAGCTACAGTGGCGTGGAAAAAATATCCACACCGCCGCCGAGCTGAGTCGTCATATAAAAGAAATATGAAATATGAAGGTCATTGTCCTGCGACTACGCGGAAAAATTAGGAAAAATTAGTAGAAAGTATGCCACAAAGATGCCAGGCTATTATTTATAGTGGGGGGACTGGAAACCTCATTAGTAAAAAGCGTTCAAATACACATCATTACATTAATTATTATTTATGTTTAGTTTGATTTCTTTGAATCTATTTTTACAAGTACTTTGCCCGGGTACGATCTTGTCGTATATAGTGTAATTTAGTGTTTGGTACGAGAAAATTTTACGTGAACGTATTAACGTAAGATATTGTTTAGAAAGTTTTTTTTTTGTAAACCACTTGTACCTATCTGGACTTGGGTATTTTTGTTTTTATTTGATTGTTTTTTTTATTGGTTCATGCAAATGATATTATTTTGATATAAATTGAATTAGTTTAATCGGTTTCAAGGGTTTAGTTTTACACCACTAATAAAACATAATAAAACCACTTACCTACTCGTATTCTCTACCTCATCAGCACTATTCCACGGCCGGAACACACCAGTGGCGGCACGGTGTATAATGTAATTTAATTTCCTAAACAAACCCTATTTTATCGCCGGATTATTTGATCAAAGGGCTAATCGAGTCCACATAGAGTTTAGTAGAAGATAAACTTGCGACATGCGGGCGACTGTGCGTGTTTAACTAATGACCGAGTCATGGGGGCCTATCGGGAGTTGGGAGGGGGTGGGGGTGAGTGGGGTTGCGGGGGTGGGGACAGGTCCAGCCATATCATTAGCCACAGATGCCGCTGCCCGGTGCCCGGTATAAATACATTAAGTGCGCCGTCAAACTGTTAAAGCTAGCTTAACCGTTGTTTTGCATAACACGAAATACTAGTATAAACGTTAACTTAATAAAAATAATGTGAACATTATCACAACAGCACCAATATTTGAGAAACTGCTGTTAAATATACCTATTACCTAATCTCTACACTCTATATTCCCTGTCGACAGTTTAGCGGCAGGACGGTGCACATCAGAATCAATATACGATGAAAAAGTGCGGCCACTGTATGGAATATGGCGTCATAAAATTCTATAAACCCAATAAAATTCGTGCTTGGCGTTAGAACGTCCACATAAAATCTCAAAGTACGTAAACATATGATGAAAAGGGATATAGAACGAGTTATCCTCCACAAAGAGTTTTTCTTTTGGGGATAAGCGGTGGTTTCACAGGATGGTTATTTTATACAGTGAAGTCGAGTTAACGGCATGGGCTTAACGTTCGTAGCATTCATCGTAGACGCTCTACGAAATGTGTAGCCACGTAGCATAAGAGCCCTATCTTAATAATGTTATGGAGAATGCAATTTTCACTTTTGTTTTTAATCTTAAACTTTGTAAATCTTAAAAGTATCCTACTTTATAAAAAAAAATATACAAAAAAGAAAAATAATTCTTGAAAATGTTAAAAAGACTGTAAAGAGTTAATAAAATGTGTTTTATTTACGATCGCAGTTTCTTCTCGTTTATTGCGATATAAATCGGAGAATAGATATGATTTATCAGCTCATCACTTCTGGTTAGGTGTGAGTAATGTTCCGCCAGTTATTATTACTTTACGAATGTTTCCAACAACAGCGGATAAATTTACGATTATTAAGAAAAATATCAGAAAGAAAATAGGCCAATTGTAAATAATACCTCAAATGTTCTTATTATATAAACAAAAGAAGATCAAATTTAAATCAACATTACCATGTCATACTCAGGGGATTTTCACCCTTTATAAATAGACATCAGGAGCGTTGGAATTGAAATGGATCGGATTCGAGAGGAAAGTCCATCCATCACACTCATTGTCCAACGTCTAATGGTTTTTTAATAATTCCACTTGGAACTTCAATACGTCGCCCCTCATTAGACGAAAGAGTGTGATCGAGGAGCGATTGTTCGCAATATGACAGCCAATCGACAGGTGCTGATATAATGGAATAAAAAGGTGGACACTTGGGAATAGAAAATGAGGCTTCATTTCAGGTGTGAAATGAAGACTGTATGAAACGTTTGGTTGATGTCTAAAACATACGTTGACGTTCAAAGTAGATTTTCTATTTTCTTTTCATTAATCGAATGCACGAAAGGGGAAACAGTTTTCCGAATCTCAAATTGTATTCAAACTTTTAGATTTTATTTTTGAGCAAGATCTAAGGCGCTTCGCAAATGTAGACACTTTTTGACGCTGACACGGCACACTATCATAAGAAACTCGTAGTTGCTATGTCCTGTTACGTCTGCGCAGAGAGTGGCTGATTTCATATTGAATATATATAGAAATCGAATATTCATTGGTAGCTTGTATCCGACACAAGACACAGACGTGCCCACGTTTGCACAACGCCTTATTCGAATTCAGGGTCGATTTCGAAATGATTTTTGTGAATTATTTCGTATTTTAGTGGTTTTTTTCTTCCAAGTCAGTAGGTATAACTAATTCTTTTGTTTTTTTTTATAAATGGAATTTCACATTCTCTGGTCAAAATCTGAAACCATCATAGACAAGGTTCGTGAGTACGAAAATAAAGATACCACAATGGACCTACACTTGCATGGCACATACAAACCTAGAAAGATAGTTTGTAAAATATATGAACGTACCTATATATGTCATTCACACGACCATTGCCTGGATAATCATTACTGCAAATGTCAAAACAAGCTGCATTTATTCGTTACGAATCAAACCGCGAGTTCTGACGTTCATTAATAATAGTAATAACAATTCTTGGACATGGACATTATGTATATACACACATCAAAAGTGTCTAGGGATCAAGCATTTTTATGCGGATTTCTTGAGATTGAGATGTGGCTTTGTAATAAATTTATGATTTTATAAATTTATATGGATCCTTTTTGGTGCATTACATAATTTGAATCAGGAACTGTCAATCAAATTCGAGTAAAAGATGAAAATCAGCTGTCAATATTTTCCCTATAAAAACATACAACGCATTGAAGACATTATTAGTGCTACTGTTTCCCTACTACTGATTAAAACCAACGTTATTATGGAGCGGCGACGTCATTTAAGCAGGGAAGAAATGCTCAAAGCCGTGGGAATGATAGAAGCTGGTTCCCGGCAACGTACTGTGGCTTTAGCTCTGAATACAAGTCAGAGTGTTATCAGTCGACTTTGGACACGTTACCGAAGCACTGGTACCGTGGCTGAGCGCCATGGAGGATGGTATCGCTGCACCACACGGAGACAAGACCGATACATTCAAATCTTAACTCGAAGAGCTCCAACAATAACCGCCATGATGTTAGCCGTGAGGCTTCATCACTCTTCAGGGAACTTAATTAGCGACCAAACAGTCAGAAACCGCTTGCATGAAGTGAACCTTCATTCCCGAAGACCGCTACGGGTACCACCTATAGCAATGCACAATCGTAGGATTCGATATCAATGGGCTCTTGAACACAGAAATTGGGCAGAAGAACAATGGCGTTTCGTGTGCTTTTCTGATGAGTCTCGTTTTGGTATGAGACCGGATACAAGACGTATACGACACTGGAGAACCCCTGGACGCCAACAGCGATTAAAATCCTGCCAGGAAGTCCATCCTTATAGTGGTGGAACCATCATGGTATGGGCGGGTATTTGGATCGGCGGAAGAACTGAGTTGATTAGGATCAGAGGCAACCTCAACGCTCAAATTTATGCTGAGATGATTGTATCAGACGTCATCGTTCCTCTACAAGTGCAAATCGGTCCCTTATTTCAGTTAATGCATGATAATGCACGACCGCACACCGCAAGAGTTGTAAGACAGACTCTCGCCGCAGCTAACATCAATGTCCTGCCCTGGCCTGCTCAGTCGCCAAACTTGAACCCGATTGAGCATGCATGGGATATGCTACAGAGAAGAGCTCTGCCGAATATGGAGGGTATCCAGTCGCAAGAAGACCTTTTTTTGTTGTTGCAACGAACATGGGCGGCCATTCCACAGCGTGATTTGGATGAACTCATTTTGAGTATGCCAAACCGATGTTCTTGTGTTGTTAGTGTTCGCGGTAGAAACACGGATTATTAATTGTTTAAGTTACCCAATAAAATTTTAAAGAAAACTGTTATTTCAGTCTTTTTTTCGAACTTTAATGTTAGTGGTTCAAATGTCAAAAATCCCTTTATTAGGAAAATGGCAAATTTCTTTATTAATGCAAAGGTGACTTGGTTTATCGTTACTGTGACAAACGAAAACACTTTATTTGATGAATCCTTAAAGAAAATTTTAATTAATACCAATCAGGAGAAAAGTTATTGCAAAAATATATGTTGATCCCTAGACACTTTTGATGTGTGTAGTATATACCACGTCGCTTAATTACACCATACAAACTAGTGTGGAACTTGATTGTTTTGATCGGTCAATTAGACTAATATATGATAAAATAACATATCATCCTTAAATACCTGTACGATAAAAAATTACCTACCATTCATAGCAAAACAAACCGGTTGGAAAATTAAATAATGCGGAGGAGGCAACGACCCGATGTTCCTTTGTTTACAATTTAATATATACAAATTATCCAATGTCACAAACGGAAAGTAAGACAATAAAGGAACGAAGACTGGAATGCAGAGGGGAGCCGACAAAACCACCGCTCGCTGACCGAGCGGCGACCGCCATAAACAACGGGAAACTATGTGTGCGGCCACCTTTATATTTCATGCAAATCCAACCAGGCCCGTACTGTGACTGTAACTTACAAGGTGGCCTTTTTGTTAAACGATTGTTTATTTTGGTCGTATACTTTACGTCATGATATTATTTGTTAATACTGGTTTCAAGGGTAGGTAAAGTTATTTAGTATCAATGGCTAAGTAGTATATATTATGTATATTTTTTATTATAATGGCAACTGGTTTAGACAGAAACTATAAAGGACTAGAGGTAAAAAGAACCCTAAATTACCAAGACTACTTAACTGCCAGATTTAATTTAAAATCGATCAGTACTACTCACGTACCTACTGATTACACGGCTATAGAAATGGTTCGGAAGCTGGAAGAAAAAAAACGCGGCTGTGTATGTGTAAACGCACTAAAAGTGAAACTATTAAAAAATCTGCTTTACAGTTAAACCATTTGATAGAATATAGAATTGGTTATAGCATCATCTAACGACGAGTTCTCTTTTAGTATAGCTTTCTCCCTTCTTCTTTCTACTTAATATGTTTCTTCTCTCTTATATAACGTGATTTTTCCTTAAAATTTCACTGTCAATTCATACTTTTCTTCTTCTTCTTTTATTAAATGGCAACTTTTATACTAATAGTGCCAATTAAAATCTGTGACTTAAAGACAAAGCAACTCGACTGAAGTTAAAAAAACACTCAAGATAGGTATGTTTTGAAATCATGAGCTATCCAAAATAAATAAAGAACTAAATTTACAATGAAAAAAATATTTACATACCCACCTATATATACTATAAACAACAACATCCAACAACAATTATACAAAAACATAAATGGATAATGTTTTAAAGAAGTTTTACAGAATTGCATTATCTATTTAATTCGTTCTCAATTCACTCTCAATTCTCGCCTTATCAAATTCACTTACTGCCTACTTCAAGAAACAAAGGAAATGTAATATTTACACTGTCCATACTAACCTAACCTAACAAAAAGTTATTATTATTCTGTTCATGGTTTTATGTACCTCCTTTCCAACTCCTATTTGTATATCCACATTTTTTTCTTTTTACGACCCTATTAGACATACAAGTTTCACTTACTTGCATAACACATAACGATGTCGATGTGCGACATAAAAATTCTTATCTGAATGTCGATCATTAAATGCTATCTATTCCACCATAAATGTAACAAATAACCGCGAACGACGCATCATTAAATAATATCGCCCAGATAGGTACAGATTAATGGTCTTTTTATATCGTTCGATCGATATATATTTTAAAAAGCACCCCTCTCGAGGGTTATAATGTATAACCAAATGAAATCACACGAGATTTTAAATTGTATTATTTATTGCGATATTTATGTCAAATACAAGATAATAGCAAACTCCATACTATACGTACTCCATTTATATTCACTTTGCTTTTTAATATTTTACTTCAAATAAAATCAAATAAAAGGAGAGTCACTTAATATAACAAATAATTTCGCAAAAGTCATATTTCATTGCAATGAAAATACTTTACTCGATCTACTTACATAATGTAACATAATATTGGAAGGGCAAGCATCTGTTCAGAAATCACCCGGTCACTAGAATATTGTTTTCACTATATTAGAAACGTGATCGCAATTTTTAAGAGCGAAAAAATTCTATTTCAACTCTACTCTCTGACGTTTGGGCGTATTTGATTATACTTCGAGTGTGTATTTCCCTTTACAGTGTTATAAAGTGAACGATATTGGAGAGTTTTACGATTTCGATTTACATGCAATATTGAAATATTCACAGTTTATTTAAAATTTCAGTGGCCACCTTTGTAGAGTATTTGTATGATATGAAATGTAAGCTACAACCTTCCAAGCAATCAAAGACTATGTCTGATAATACTGAAAAACTGTTTATGCTTACCTATGTAGGTATTGGTGATTATGTCGCTAACGTTGTTACAAATATCAGTGTAAGAATTAGATTCAATAAATTCTCTTCAACAGGAAATTAATGTTACGCGTAACCAGAAATTGAATTTGCATGTTAAAATGGACTTGGATTGTGTAGAAATAATATTAATTGTGAAAATCGTTAATACTCGTACATTCGTAAGTTATACGTTATTCTAAAGTTTTGTGCAGGAATAAAGCCATTAATTTTGCCTCGCTTGTCCAAACTTGAGACAAATTAGGGTTGATTATATTGTTGGTTAACCTGAAATCAATATTGAACCGGGTTTGTTTATTTACGTTGTTCGCTCGTTACAGATTCGCTGGTTTGGTTGTGCTGGGCACTACCAGTTTATGTTACGCAAGTTGACTCGTTTATATATATAATAATATGGGTATCGTTTATATAGGCAGTGTACTAAGTACACCGATATGTATGTGTTATAAGTTTGGATGTAATATTAATTTCAATCATATTTCACAATAATAATGGTTCATATTTTTAAGTTTTTTTTTTATTAAGATGGTCGATTTGCGACTTCAGTTCGGTAGTAAAAAAGACTAGTGAACTTATAATTAGATATTATTGTTAATTTTACTGTATTATTCATACTTTAAATTAAAGAAAATTCCTACTTAAAAATATGTATATAACTAAAAAAGTAGTGGTGGTGAGTAAAGGAGGATTGTTCTAGAGCAGTTACATCGTCGTGCGGAAGTCGTGTGTCGTTTCTATTCTTGTTAACATTCGCAGGAAATTCCTGACTCCCAACTTTCAGCTCGGCGAAAGAAATACTTTTGGAGAGTTAACCCTATTTGTTTTAAAAATATTTGTACATTTAAATTCATTCTCCACCTCTACAGTTGAGTGGCTTAGGTATGCCTTAGCTGTTGTAAGGTTGTGATTTTGAATCCCAAGGAGTACGTAAAACTTTGTGTTCATAATATTTGTGCAAAGTCGTTCCCAGTCTGGTGACATGTTTATTGTTTATGCAGTCCTTTAGTCACTCTAGTACTGAAAAGGGACTGAAAAATGTGTTATTATGTATTTTTTGCATATTTACAGCGACAATATAATATTGTAGAACGTAATAATAAATGACTATTATACTTGTAGTTTTTATTGTGATTTAAATACCCATTGATTTCAATTATCTATTGTTTCCGGATTTAAAAATGAGATTTTGTTATTTTACATATTTATTAAAACCTACTAAAATATCAATTTAATACAAAAAATCTTGATTGCACAATCTTTTTCCAACTATGGAATAAGCATTATTATTAATAATGTTCACGTAATTTTGTAGTTGTCTAATTACTTCTTATTTTATAATGACTGTAAACACTGTATTTACCTATACTAAGACTTTTTCTGTAATGTTTTGTTTACCTATAATACCTACTGAAAAAATAACTCTATACTTAATAACGTTTCTAAAACAAACACCCACTAAACAGATAGGTATGGTTGTTATCTGCTACAGACAAAGCTCGTATTTCTAAAGCTTAGTTGCAAACTAAACCTTGATTTAATTTTAAAGCCAAGTTCGCCCCGCCGGCGTTTGGGTATATCCTCTTAATAAATCTGCTACTTAACCGACGTCCGGGGTTCGATTCCCGACGGGAACCCGACTCCGGTACGAATTAACTAGTTAGCCTCTCGAGATTCCACTGACCGGTGGATACTGCGTTAACTTTGAAATTGTTGAGAATTATAATTGATATCACATGTAATCCGTAAAACGAATTTAGTACACTTAAAAACTATCAATTGTATATTGTAATGCTAATTGTCTAATTTATTAGACAATATAACTGGATGCAATCTCGTATTTCTTTCTACTATTAAATTAGTAATTAAGAGACAAAGGTAGATAAAATTTATCAGTGATTTAATGATAGTATGGGTTATTGTCTTCATTTTGTCTGAATAAAACATAGCAATGCGAATCAATAAATTACATCCTGCAATAATACCAATTTCCAGAATGCAAAGCAATAGGTATCTATTATTATAAAAGGCAGTCACGTCTAGCCGCGGCTCGTCAAAGAGGGAACTAATCCGAACTATGATTAATTGAATTTGAAAGTGGCTCGTACAATACCAACACTGGCTGGGCCGTAGTTCACTCAAATCTGTTACTGCAGCCGTCTGCGATACACGGAGCTAAGTATAACTTGGAAATCCTTTGAACTTTACCCAAAGTTTCATACCTTGACAGGTTAAGAATTTGTAACTTGTGCAGCTATATTAGGATCTGTTAGTCCGTATTTGAGTTGGATAAAGCTTAATACTTGCTCTTCAGCGTCTTATTATTATAATGGGTGCATAGTTACCTAACGTATAGATACTATGCAATATGGAAAAAAATGTCATGACAAAAATATCCACGGTTACACGTCAATTTTGGAGTTCCCTGTATAATTCCGGAATAAAAAGTACTTGTCTTTTTATGTACTCTTGACAACGCGTACCTACTACGCAAAATTTCGTGATGATCGGTTGAGTAAATAAGCTGTGCAAAGGTAACAGACAGACCGACATAGTTCCTTTCGCACTTACAATATTAGTAAATGAAATAAATAAATCAAATAAACGATTTTTATGAAAAATCACATTTTTTTTTAATTATTTATAAAATTATACGAACCCTCTAATAAATAATTGAAGTCATATTGAATATTAAATATGAAAAAATAAAATATGAAACAAACCATTCTATATATTGTGACGCTGTATCTAAGTCATGGGGGTCCAAAATATTTAATAACACAATAACATTACATAAATGAAATTATTACTCGTTCTAATGTTTAATATCACACTGCGTTTGGGGGCAGTCCGCATATGGTCAGTTATTCTAAGTTAAAACAAGGGTCAGCCACAAGTGGGAATAGTGCTTAAGTTTTTGATAGTTTCAGCGGTTTCGGTATTTACTGGTTAAGTTTTCGGGTCAGTTTGAACAAGTTACGACCATCTCATCTCGAGGGAAAACAGAAGGGTCGTCGGTGTAAGTAATTTTTAAGCAAGTAAACGGTTCTCTTAATAATCATGGTTATGTAGTATTTAAGGTTTCACAAGGTTCCTTTTTAACGAGAGTTTGATTACGACGTCAGTTAAATACGATAAAGTTAAATGAAAAACGACATACAGTAATGTTTTTTTTTACCTTTTAAATTTACTTTTTTGTTCAAAGAATTTTACTGCACAACTCGTATAAAAGGCCGATTTCATAAATTACTGCCTAAGGCATTCTCTCAGTCTAAATTTTGGTAAAGTGAGATTTTGGTAAAATTGTTCGACCGTTTGTACTCTAAAAGAACAAATCATATAATTGGTTAGCGACATAGTAATATACACTACCTATACAAGTGCACATTGTATTCGCATTTATATTCACACTTACATAGGTGTACCTCATTGTGAAGGTACATGTCATTTATGTCAATAGATATGACGTTATCTTGAGTGTTCTCAACTTCTCACTTAGCAGGCGTCTCTATTTCCTGAGCTGAAAATTTAGTTAATACTCGTAACATTATATTCGCACTGTTATGGCTGGCTATATTGTCAATTTCTCGAATCATTTAGCTATCTAGTATACCAGACAGTACCTTTGTTCATATGATGTAGCTTCGGTCTATTATATTCTATTAGTTCTATTAATCAAATCTAGCTAGTTATAGACAAAATGGTATTCAGTTGATCTTAATTTACAAAATATTCTTTTTTGACACATTTAGGAAAATAGCTACTAAGGAAATGCTTAGTTTGCACCATGGTTTCAGCCGTCACACTTTGTTCTCCCAACATATAAATCCATTTTCCATCCACCCGTATGAATTTCAGAATTATATTGAAAACTGTTTCAGGATAAAAAGTATTCTATAAAAAAGTATCAAAGTATCTTGTATAGTAATTATTCCAGTCATTTCGGAATACAGTATATAGTTTTCTACCAGTAAAATATTTTTTTGAATCGAATAGTTGTATGCCTTTTACAAATAAACAATTTTTCCTCTTTCTAATCCATACTATTGTGTGAAAGTAACTCTGTATATCTGTCTGACCATCTGTACTTTTCATGCCTTAACTACTCAATCGATCATCATAAATTTCTGAATATACATGCTATATAAGGGGTATAGAAAAAGATATATAGGGTACTTTTAGGGTAGTCCCATGGGAACTCTGAAATTAACACGGGTGAAACCACATAAAATTTTGGATATAACTTTTGTCCTGTAATTCCTGCGCGGACGGCAAAATTAACGCAGAGAAACCACGAGGAACCGCTAGTATTAGTATAAATCCAATGTCACTAGGTAATAATATAAAGGGGCACTGTTTCAAAGTGAAATGAAATTGTAAAAGATATATTTCAGATGCAATACAAGCCTTTAAAATTAGATGGATGGTAGTAGTGTGATGTGTGCATTCGGTTGCAGGCACGTGCCCGCAATCAGTCACCGCCAACGAACGCGGCGTGTTGTCGTAGTGCTAGCGTAGGCCACGCCGTGCTACGCGACGCGCGAAGCTACACAACGCAGAAATAGCGATCGCTCGCTGCATCCAAAACTAAACCGGGTTATAATTTTATTGTATTCTGCACTATTGTTTAAATTCGTTAGATACTACATATTATTCACTAGTAATATGCAAATACGTGAACTTTGCTTTCTAAATAATTGAAAAAAAAAAGAAAACAAATGCGAGTCGAGCGAGTAATATAAAAGCGAGTCAAGGAACACTATCTGCCACTGCCTGTGTAGTTATTGTATTCATTTTTGTATTTATTTATAGTTATTATATTTATTATTATACATTATGTGTTATTATATATTATATTGTCATGTAATTTTATGTAGGTATTTAGTTAGATAATGTTATTGTTATTATTATGATTATTTGGTTCTTGTTTTTTTTTGTTTTCAATTTATTGGGATAATAAACAGTGTGTACAATATATACTTATAGTAACTTACTTAGCTACATTTACCAATTGTACCATCAAAACCATTAACCACAAGTTACTAGAAAAAAAAGGTTCTATTTATTTTGTATCTATATTATCATTGTATGTATTTTGTTTGTATACTATTATTTCATATACCTACCTATCGAACTGATGCACACCAGATCATTCTTATCTCATTTCCTGTTGTCTGCTGGAAAAAATTCCACATGGAATAAGGATGACCCTTGTACATGATTACTTTTATATTTTCTTTCCTTTTTATGTTGTCCTTGTGTGCATTAATTGTTAAATAAATAAATAAATTATATAAGTATTGAAGTATGGTGTCCTATGTATGTTTTATAAATATGTACGATTGAGTTATTTCTGTATATTAAATTAAACTAGACAATATGATATTGTGTAGGTACACAATAACTTGATATCGCTCACAATTGCCATCATGTCAATATCACATCGTCGGAAATAATGACTGTTTGTTTAGGTTGGCAAGCGTACCATGCGTACGAGCGTTTAGCAATGGTATCTGATGTTAATGGTACACTGGTGTTTTTATTTATTGTATCCAAAATAGTAAGGTTTTTTTTAACCTATACTCGAACACAAAGTACAACTTTTTCCGAAAACCGAAAGTATTTTTTAATATTTTTGTTAGTTAATTACCAGTAAAAAAATAACAACAAATTAATTTAATATTTTAAGTGTTTAAATTATTTTTTTAATAAAATGTGTATTAGTGTAGTTTTTGTCAATCATTTCCGATATCCAGGTAAATCTTGCAACTATTTTTATTTATAAGATTTCTTTTGTATTCTACTTTTGTGTTTTTTTTTTCATTAATATTTATATAGCTTATTATTTTAGTTTTTAAATCACTTGATTCTGGTATTTGCAACGAACAACGCCTTACAAAATTTGGCTTATTTTCTAATTTACGTATATTATAACCACCAGTTGGATCCAGTCGGAGGTCACAGAACTCCTCCATCTTCATGTCTACATGGCAAACCGTCTATTGCCGCTCACTTTATATAGGCATAGTTCTAACTCAAAGTTGTCCAACAATAAGACTAGTTAGTGCCAAAATGTAAAACTTATTATTTGCGTTTTGAAACAGTGAGCTAAATTAAACTTTATTAACTTATAAAAAATTACATGTGTTACATTCATTGAAAATATATCAAAATTTTATTTTTTATTAACTAGAAGTCAAATAAAATGTAAAAACTCAATTAGCGCTACCCTAATATTATATCTCTATACAGTATAATTATTTTGTATCATTTAATTTTCAAATGGATATTGTTATTTTAATAAAAATTATTCGCCTACTTCTTCAATTAATGTAAAGTCACGAATATGTACAGTTATGTAGAAAAGTTAAACAAACCTTTTTTATACTTACCTGTATATTTATACGAAAAATTTAACCAGTAGTATATGTATTTGTACCAATCGATCACAGGTTTTAAACTTATAAAATTAAGTGACAATAGCACCTATATACCTACCATATTTAATATCTTATCTTAAAGTTGAGTCACAATTGTCTATTATGAGATGTGAAATATTTAATCTACTTTATGAGATCATCATTGCCTATAATTTAATAATATAATTTATCAAAATGACAGAAATAAATATTTTTTCCAGCTGTTTTGTACTTGTATATACAGGCATTCAACTACGAGCACTGAGTCAGCGTATGAGAGCGACGCTAACAAATTCAGTGGGCAGCCGCAAACGCATGTTGTTTTAGGCCGTACACAAACAAGATGCAGCGTGACCGGTGCTAATACTCTGTTTGTTTTAGATATTTATGGTACTAGCGCGCCCTGGCGTCCACTCGCCATGCTTACACGCCAGAATAATTAGCTCGTTAGAAAACGTATGACTCTAACTTATTTTGTTTGTCAATGTAGCACTTACCTTTAATTCATATGCGTCAGGTTGATAAAAACCTCTTTTTGTTTAACAACATTTTACTGGTACTGTAATACTAGCATTGTTTTTTTTCAGCGTTAATATTTAATTACCTACCCACTACTTAACTTAATTATAATATGACATTGCACTTACAATTTTATTAAATAACCTTAACAATGTTGACTACTAAGGTAACCAAAGAAAAAGAAAAGAAAAATTTACAAATTTACTTGTATATTTACTGTTAGCTATTCATCTTTTATATTATTTATGTTTGGGTCTTATGTGTTTTTATTATTTTCTTGTTTATTGGTTTATTTAGGTACATTTATAGGTAATATTTTTGAGTATAAATTTTTTCCTCTTCTTTGGTTAGTCCGTACGTGACAACGAGCTGCCAACTGAAAACTAGCACTAGGTGTACCTACCCGCACTTAGCTAATGCTGAGTTGGTGACCCTTTCGGTAGAGCATGCAAGAGATATTATGTCTTCAAATTTAGATTAGGCACTGTTTATGTTTGTTTCTTTTTCTTGTGTGCTGTGCTGAAATAAATGTATTTTCTTCTTCTTCTTCTTCTTCTTCTTCTTATAAGCTATTATTATTAATCACTAGCAGTTTCCTGCGGTTTTTGTTCTGTTGTCGACATGCTTGAATGAGCATCATGTAAACACCACTGGACGTATTCGAATAAAGGACTTGAAATTAAAGATTTTTTTAATACCATTGTAACAAGGATTTCTCAAAAGAATCCCGGGACGAAAGTGAAACTGCGGACACTTACTAGTTGAATATAGCGGGATATTGTGGCATGTTTCCGACGAGAGTATGTGACTAAAAACCGTCCTATTAATTGCATGAAGTTAGGTATGTGCTCTGTAGCGAGCAAATCGATTAAACGACATAAACAGATTATACTGACCGACGGTTAAGTGGCAGTCAGCCGACGATACCCGTGACGCTGTGTCGGTTAACAAGTCAATATTTTGTACCTGTATACCATACCCACAATTCAGTTCATGCTGGTATCATATGAACCCATTTTATACAAAATATCCAAGGTAAAGTATCAGCGACACAAAAACGTCCTCGAAAAAGGAACTAAGGAAAATTGAAGTATGGAATAATTACGGGGGACTTCTAAATTATCGTGGGTAAAACCGCGTGGGACAGCTAGTTTAATTATAAAGTAGATTTGTAAAGCTCTAATAGGCTGCAAGTCAAAACTCGTGTATCAATATCAATGTGTGAATGTTAAGAAATTATACAGAGATTAAATAAATTATATGTTACCCTATTCTATATGCCTATTCATGTAACAGAGATGTGTATTATTATGTCGACTAAGGCTTATGAAAACCATCGGCAATAGCTCTGATATGTTATTTACAATAGCGTTACAATTAAAAACATTAGGTAATACAGAATTTCCATTAGTATTGAATATATTATCTTCCTATGGCTATATTATATTCGCAATTTGTATCCTGTACATGCAGATGTAATCAACCTAGGCTTTTAATGACCCCTTCTAATTGGAGTCTAAGATTTGGAAGCCATTGTCTTACATATTCATGGACTCAACCTTCGGGCAGGTGGCTTTAATTTATTCAGAGAGGTAACGGACATGCAAATTGCTCAGAGAATATCGGTCATGTTTACGTCAGATTTAGATGAAAATTATTGCGGATTGCCTCACAGCCTACTGGAGTGCCCTGATTGTTTAATTGATACTTATTGCTGGGTACGTTGGCCGTTGATATTTACGACGGCTTTTAAACTTAACTTTGTTTTCCTGGAATATACCTATATGTTTATTGTTAGAATAGCAATACCTACCAAAACGAAAAGGAATGAATGTTGATTTGGCAAAAATAAATACATAAATATAAAATACAGTGCGAACATCTAAACAGATCGGTAGGTACCTAATAAAAAGTAATAATTAATAAAAAGAGAACTGTAGATACTATAATAATATGTATAAAGCACTATGTAGTAGTATTATTTACCTAGTAACATTAGACGAGTAATCCTTCTATTTAGTATTATTGCATAATATATATAAACAGAAAATAAGCTCTAATGACTTGTATCTAATATTTAGACAAGATTTTACTTTTTAAGTTTTTTTATTTAAGTTTGCTGTCTGAAAAAATGCGATATTACACAAAAAATAAAAACACTTTTTCAAGATGACACTTTGAAAGATAAAAATTTTGAAAGATAAAAATTTTAATTTTTTATTACCAATCGATAGAGCCGGTAACTTTGACGAGAAAAACACAATTTCACAAAAAAATCGCCAGGTCGCGAAGGCACAACAATACGACAAAAAATATAAAATATAGTAGTTTACAAATTAGTTTGAGTTATGATTTAAAAAAATTAAGAAAACAATTTACAAGTTTAACAAGAAAATTAAAAATTATGTAGCATATACCTAATTCTCGCATTTTAAGATCTTTTTCAGATAGCTATATGCTAAGTGATTTTCTATTCTATGTATTCATGTTAGCATCCAAGAAGGTACAACTAAATAATTTAAGCATCCGTTTCAAAAGTTAATTTTCGAACGTAAAGGATTTTAATAATTAACACAATCACTAACGCGAGCGAAGACGCATGTTAACGTATGCACGTCAAGACCCTCTTTCGAGTTTCTTACTGTTGTGTTTATGCGTCATTAGAGTAATTAACAAAACATTAAATATTTACAAAGGCCTATGTTTGTAATTTCTTGTACGCTTTACTGCTTTATATTCCGTAAACAAGTGTAACAATTCACAATCTATTTCTGTGTGAAACCTATATGATATGTTTCTAGAGTTAATTTGCGTTTGAAATTTCCTTTGACAGGTATCTTTCTAGTATTTTTTCTAAAACAAATTGATAACAATATAGTTGTGTTTTCTTGGCAAGAATAACGTGCAGTAACATTCAGTACGAGCGAACCTTATTCAAATGTTATTCTGTTATATCTTTGAGTAGATAAAGATTTGGTGCTGAACAACAAACTACGCTTATCTCCTTAACAAGGAGTTAGTCCGTTGGAAATGGCCAGCCCACCCCTCGCTTGGGTCGGTGGAGACTAAGTAAGATGCCACTTAAGCAATTATCTACACGAAACTGTCCTATATCATGACACATATTGACTGTAGACACGTTTGCGATGTTACGCAATAATTTTTGGACTTTAGTGTATTAATATTTAGTCCAATAAGTAATTTTACTATACGAGTGAAAATAAAACAGTACATAATATCCCTGTAATTCTTACTATACTATTATAAATGCGCATGTAAGATTATTTATAATATTTGTTTGTTTGTTACACTTTCACGCCTTAACTGCTCAACCGATCGTCATGAAAGGAGAAACCCGATTTTGGGCCTAACCGTTACACAAATCAGATATGTACCAAAAAGTTTGTCTATTTTGCATAATTAACCTATTTAAATCTTAGCCTCAATTACAATGGCCAAATGTAAAAAATAAGTAATTTAATTTTTGTTTTCAACAACCGATGATCGATTTCATTCGTGGAAATCGATACTTTTAAAAAGTATTAATAAATAATTTCAGTTTTTTCTTAGTATAATTGTGTTATATCTAAGTATTAAAATCAATTTAAAACAAAAATATCCGGAATCTTATTGATTTTTAACTTAAGCATCTTAAAAAAAATATATTTGACAGAAATTCATAATTGAAATCATCAATTACACCACAATTGCTCTAGTAAACGGCCAATCTCTATTACCTGTGTCAACGTCTGTCAATTGTCATGATTTGTAATGTCATATCATATTAACGTCAATCGTCATTCACTTGTCGTATTTTTGCCCAATTGAATATTGTGTTTTTCCACATTTCTCGGGATTTATCATTGTTGTTTTAGATGGCACATACGTTCATGTGCAAAAAAGCTCAAATTATAAGTACCAAAAAGTAAAAAAAGACATAGTTTGCATAAATATCAAAATGGTGAGTGAGCCTTGTCTAACTAGTAAAACCTAATCTTACCTTAAATGTAAACGTTTGATTTTACCAATTTGGCCATTGC
Organism: Zygaena filipendulae; assembly: GCA_907165275.2. Classification (NCBI taxonomy): domain Eukaryota; kingdom Metazoa; phylum Arthropoda; class Insecta; order Lepidoptera; family Zygaenidae; genus Zygaena; species Zygaena filipendulae. The sequence continues at coordinate 9,013,292 of OU015653.1, read as the reverse complement.
TGGAAGACGTGAAAATTGAGCTCGTGAACCTTTTAAATGTTCCAACTAATGGTCAAATTCCAGCCCTGTAACGTCAGGCCCAAGTTTCTATGGACTATGGAGTTTGGGTTTCTCCTTTGCACACGTTGTCAGGAGCACAAAATAAACTTCCACATTTAAAAATACGTAGACAATGTGTTTTTTTTTTCTTGAGTGTTAGGGATTGTCTAACAGGCACGTGGATTATCGTCAAGGAATTTAGTTTGATCATAGTTAATCGGTGCTACTAGTACATGCAAAGTATAAAAAAAAACTTAAGCAGGTAACTATCATTTCATAAAGTAAGTAGAGCCACTATAGTTAATAAAATATATTACTTCTATAATAATACTAAACCTAGTTTGTATACCTGCAGTACTAATCCGTATTGAACCAAACACATCCCAGGATGGAGGATTGCTCAGCAGAGAGTCGCTTGGCTGCAGGAATGCAAGTGTTTGGTAACTTTGGTAACGATACTTCTGTAATTGCTACTATATTACACGTCATGTAAAAATATTACGTACCTACATAACTTCATGTAGGCTCACCAACAAATAAAACAACTAATGGCGATCATAACTATGATTGTTGAAAAAACCTTCATCCCGTTAAAGTACGAAACATTACAATAAAATTTACTTTTAAAATTACCTATAGATATTTGAAAAGTTAATTTTATTTTAAATGTAAATCCACATTTAACAATAAATTTGATTCCGAATTAATTCGTTCGTGTATATAATTAATTTCTTGGCTCTCAAAATTGCCACAAACATTTATAGGTACAAAACGTTGCTATTGTATACCGGTTGAAACTTTTCCTTTGACGTTGCTTGGCGGCATACCTTTCTAGATTTGAACAATCGCACTGCAAAAGTTTCTACTTTATCAACTACCAAGTTCTAACAAGTTGCAACAACTGAAACCGCTCAGTTTCAAAATTGCCGCAATGATTTAACACGTAACCGGGACACGAAGTTTTGAATTATACCGTTAAAGAATCAAAAAAAGGCATTTATTTCATTAGTAGCTGGTGCCTGCGGCTTCGTTTGTGTTGATGTAATAATTCAGAATTTGCTATTACTCGACAACAGGAGGTAGGTAGGTATGCCTTTTCTGAATGTATCTAAGGTAACCTATCCTGTGTTCTTTTCTGTAACCCTTTTATCGATGGTTAGAATATGTCCTTTGATTTCGATATGCTAGGACCATTGATTCCTTTCTTTTTCGTATCTCATACTATACCTTGTTTATACGTCAGTGAAAAGTGGTTTTATTTTAAAAACAATGAAACTTAAAAATATAGATCTATCAACTCATACAAGAAGAACTTTATACCTATTCACCATCTTCTCAAAATAAAACAAGAAATATAGATTGATCAACTCGTAAGGAGAACTTAGATGCAGCTCACTATCTGGCAGTTTGTTGAAAATTTTACGTAGGTACCTACCTATAAGTACTTACTACCATTAGGCTTAAAGTTCATGGATACTTCTACCTGTGATTCGACTTCACTCAACTCTAAAGACCGCAAATTATTCCTGAATCCTGATTGATTCACAAAGCTAGTTGGAATTTCTCTACTTATCCCCATCCCCCCTCCTCTTAGCCACCACTCGCCCCCCTTACACTCCTCACCCTATTCACGTGAGCATTAGACAAAGATACGAAGTTAACGTCAGCTAACGTTCACTGTACACAATTTATATGAAACTTTAGTCCACAAGAGTTAGACGTGCGGTCTTATAATGCTTATTCGTATAATAATTTATAGGTACACATCTTACGCCATATTTAATTTCGTAATTTAATAACAATTTTGCGACAAATTTTGTGACCAATAGATAGATAGATAACACCTTATTGTACACCGAACAAAAAAAACTTTTACAAATTTTCTCAAATTTAACTTAATAGGCAGCCTTAATATACAAAAGGCCGCCTTATCACTTAAAGCGATCTCTCCCAGGCTACCTTTAAGTGAACAGATATAATCTATTATAATATTACAGTTTATATTTTGCAACTCTCGTCTTTTCTTTTGAAATAGGTATGCACAACTATGTAAATTAATGTTAATATTTAAACTCTTATAATGCAACTAATAAAAGCAATACTGAAAAAAACAAGTAGGTACGCTACAGTTGAGCGGGACTTTCAAGCGTGACGCGACAGCGGTAGGTTCCTACTTCCTATACACTGCTGTTAAGATATTCCCAGGCGCACTGGCTCTTTAGTCTTTATATTATAAGAAGTACGTAAACGAACCACCGTGCTGTTACTTTTCTTACTTCTATACTATAATAAAAGTAGAATCCGTGATTCTGCACATTGAATATTTTTACCTAAAATTGAGAGGGGTGATAAAAGAAGAGTAACCAAGTCCAAAAAAAGTTTTTAAAATTATTTTTTGTCTGTCTATCTGTCTGTCTGTCTGTTCGCGATAATCTCCGCATCTACTGAACCGATTGTCATGCGGTTTTTACAGGTAGATTAAGCTTAGGCTGGAGCTACATATAGGCTTTGTTTCATTTAAATCGGGTGCCGGCAAAAAAAGTTGTTATATAAAAACGTTTCACGCGGGTGAAACCGCGGGGCACAGCTAGTATATAATAAAATTAAAACGTTTTCAAACTCAACACTTACTTAATTAACAGTTTTTTAAGAGCAAAAAAAAAAACAACCTGCATGCGGTCTGCATTAGCCTAACATCGGTATAAACCACAATATTAAAGAAAGTTTATCTATGGTAATATTATAAAGAGGAAAGGTTTGATTTTTTGTTTTATTGTTTGTTACAATTTAACTGAAAAACTGGATTACTGGACCGATTTAAAAAAATAATTTACCATTAGAATACTGCATTATCCCTGAGTAATATAGGCTGTATTGTAACCCGGAATTCCCGCGGGAACTGCAAAACTACCGCAGGTGAAACTGCGGGGAACAGCTAGTATGATAATGTATTTAACTAAAAAATAAAAATCACAAAATATTTGCTCTTCAGTTTGCAACACCGAGTTGGCTTAAGCGTTAACCCCTTAACTTCAGCTCAACTTTTCGCCCGGTAAACGAATATTTTATTAACGTAAGCGCGTTAACTTCATTACTTTGCAAGAGACGTGAGCCTTTTCAACGAAATTAAATCTTAAACAGGTTTTACTTAGCGAACATATTTATCATATGTTATCATCATACGTAAAGGTACATTTATAAAACTTTCTTGTCGTTAAATTTCGTTTCATGAATAGTAAATATTTCATAAATAAGATTTGAATAATTGGAAATAATCTAGATTTTGACGCAGTTCGAATAAGTATAATATGATTTTGTCTTATTTAGCTTCTTTAATTTTTTATTTTCTTTAATGACATTTTGACATACATAATTTTATTATATTTTTTAATTTGACAATTTTTATAAACAATCTGGCAAATGTGACTTTTGTAATGTGATTTAAATAACTTAGACAGTAGGTATATAAATTAACAGAAATTAACAATATGACATTTGCACGCCGAGCAACGGCAGAATATGATGTACCTTATGACATAATATACCACCTTTACATGTACCATATTTTGGCAAATAAACGAATTGAATTGAATACTATTTATTTATGTGAAAGATTCAACTAGGTATATATTTCAGACCCATAAATTACTGTGAAACTTAAAGTACGGTAAAAGCTCTACATCCGTAAGGTATTCAGGTGTCACATAGGTGTTTGAAAAACTCGAGTTGTGTGTAAATGAGTGGGGGAGGGTAGACGGAGCACGCATACGGCATATGGCATAGCGGGAGGAAGCTACGAGCATAAATCTGTGCGATGGTGGCGCCGCGGCCGGAACAGGAAGCGCCCGCGTCGTTTGCCGCATTGTGCTATCGGCGTGCGGACCGCGCGGACGTCTCTTTGTGAACCCACTTTATGGAAACTGCTATTATAGATATAGCTCGTGCCCTATCATGTACCAAAAAGCTTTTGTGATGACACCTTGAAGGTGATTTGGTTATCTCTGCGTAGTTTATTCTAGATAATTATGTATATCTTAGTTAGGTACCTACCTAACATACTTAGAACGATTATGTTATTAAAGTAATTTGAGAAGCATAACTCAAAAAAAAATTTAAGGCAATTAATTACGTATCTTCAAATCAATTTCCGCAATTTTCTTTTTTCGTTCCAAACATTGCTATAACCACTAACTCCACCAGGCTCAGCGGGTGTCGCCTATTCATTTACCTTAAAAATTACCCATGTAAGAGCGTGTTAAGTAATTATTGTTTTGTTTGATTTTATGGAACTTTAAAACGAAGTGAACATCGCGTGCTAGTATTGGTATACCACGTTGCGACGTATTTAAATATTCGAAAAAACGCTGCCAGGGGCGAACAAGAAAGTTATTTAAGACTTCCGCATGTTTTATCCGAAGCTGGCTAATGACGAGAAGTTAAAAAACTAAATTTTTTTAAGTTTAGTGTGCTTTTTTATGGAACTATACTAAAATCGTATGAAATAGCTCCTCATAAATTCATAACAATTTACAATAATAATGCTTTTTTATTTACAAAGTCACCCATTTTATACAGGTTTTGAAGTTGTTTTTGTGTTTTTTAACCCTAGAAAGATAATCATATTTTGATGTACGTAGAAGATAATCATGCGTAAAATTGACGCATAAGTTTTAAGTAGTAGTAATGTGATTTTTTATTTATTGATTTAAATAAACTTTACCAGTATTATTTTTTTACACTCTGATAAAATGATAAATACCATAATTTGTATATTTATATTTATTTATTATATAAAAACAAGACCGAACCATAAAACGTCTTCAAAAATCAACAAAAATTTGGAATATTTTTTCTTTTATCACAAATAACTTTTTTTTCCTAATTATCAGCCATTTTAAGTTATTAACTCAGTAATAAAGACATTATATATATCACATGATAGGAACATACAATTTCAATAATAATTTCAATTCAAATAAGTCAGATACAACTTTCTTCCATATCCAGGTATATTATGTTGTCGGCAAATAGATTTTTTTGCATTTTCACGATGCATTTGGCTTTCGTTGTATTTTTTCCTTACTGCTGTCATCATCAGGATGCCAATCAAAGCACGGATTCATTCTTGTCACGAAATGTAGCAACAATCATAGATTTCCGTTCCAACGATATGTCAGTATTTGTCCATCTTACAATTATTTCATAAGTAAAAAAAAAATTTATCTTGAGAGGATCATATACATGTCTGACTCCTTTGACATCTAAAAATATTCAGTGCTGATACTCTGTTACGTCTTGTGACCTTCAAAGTCGACCAGCAATCCTTGCCTCTAACAGTCCGCTTTGGCAAGTTTAGTATTCGATGAGAAGCCGAGGAAGAAGCCAGTTGCTAAATCATTTCTTCGTGTAAGGGTTCGTTTCTGCTGGACGTCGCCTTGTCTTCTCTCTCCTTAGTCATAAAACCTTTTTCGAAGTCACTCTGCACGTCGTCTTCACTCTCATGTCCTCACAGACGGCTTCGTCATCACGCTCTAAAAAAACGCTCAGGTTCGATCTTTTCCCAAAATTCTACTGTCCATTATCGCGTTATTTTATCAGGATATCTACGAAAATATATAAATAATACATAAAATAAAGTAACAAGTATCATCAGATAAAAAAACAGCATGAATGTCTATTTAGGTCAAAATCTCAAAAATCACTTTAAAGATAATCATGCGTCATTTTGACTCACGTGGTAGTTATATTTCCAAATTGATGACACTTACCTCAGTGAGACATGCGCCTCACGGAAGGTCTAAGCAACGTGAGAGATGTCCTTAAAGCACAGCAACAGATTCGCAAAATTAAAAACGAGAGAGCAATATTTCGAACGCATATGCGTCAATTTTACGCAGATTATCTTTCCAGGGTTAATTAAAATGGCTTTTGTAGTTAAATTTCTGGTTTTAATTCAGCATGTAGACTGTAGAGACGAACCAATAGAATCGTCGTAAGTTCATTATTTCCCTGTATGACCGGAATAGCCCTAGCTCTAGAGTTCATAGTGTGGGCTCTGCCTTGTAAATGCCGGGTTTTCCAAACCAAAAGCACAAAACAATAACGATAAAAATGCTTATGCAAATTGAATTGTCCGGCGCAGTACAGCATTGGAAGCCTCGTGGATTTCCTGTTGATTGTTGTTGATAACGCACTATTTGTGGTCGCCAAGCACGACCCGTGGCTTTAAATAGATAGGTACTTTACATGACTATACCACCACCTATATCGTGATGGAAATGTTTTTTTTTTCGCTGATCGCAACATTGTCAGACGTTAAACTTATAAACGAAACAAATCTTCAAAAGTGTATTTTCCGCGCAGTGCTAGATTTAGACTGAATAGAGGAAACCGTCTGATATTCTCGCGAAACTATAGCGCAGCGTGAGTTCGCTTCAATATTTATGAAGCCAGGTTTGGGCTCAGCCATCATCAATCACAAAGTTATAAATAAAACAATATAAAAGGTAAAAACTTAGTTCCCGCGAGGGTCGGCTGCTAAACTCGCAAACGCAATATTGGTCCGAGGAAAACCCACTTATTGGAATAATATGTAGATTACAATAATATTACAAGTATTGCGAGCGACCTGTCGATACTTTATTATACACCCGTATCCATCATAACTCTTCCCCACTACCATATTGGCTCCCTTCTGTGTATTTGGACCTTAGTAACTTTTATATTTGAGTATACGTATTGTAACATTAACTTCACAAACCATTTGTTCTATACCTATGGTTAAAGATTTTATTTTACTATTATTATCTATTAGTCATTTACTATTTTTACTTACACGGTAAACCAATAGAACTATTAAATAATGTACAATATAGATACCTACAAGAAAATCTGTTATTTTAATACGATAAAGTACCTACCTATTTTACTTACTTACATAAAAACAACATAAAACATTATTAAGTTAAAGAACTGCTTATGAAATAGTTTTCAAAATGGGATCGAAATAACTTATTTATGATAAACCGCATACATCATTTTCACTAACGCAACTCGAGTGTGCGATAAAAGTGAACGAATAAACTTTTGTGTGATTCGCGAACTAGATATCTACCGTTCTGTACAATCGAGACAACTTTGCTGCCATTGTACGAGTACAACAATACAAAAGTACGGATATGCTCAGACGAAAATTAGGATTTTTGCAAAAATTTTTTTTTTTTTATCCTGTACTCGTTCTATTGATACATCCAACATTAGGTATATATGTGTGAAGTTTAGGATTATTAATATTCAGTCACTCACAAACAGCTAAACCGATTTAAAAAAATATGCGAATAGACATTCTAAATTATTCCGTAAAACATAATTTTAAGAAATCACAAAATCAACAATGATGAATGCTGGAGGAACAGCTGATAGTAATATAATATCATTAACAAAGTTTTAAGCTAATCGTATTTAAAAGAAATTGCAAGAACAATTTCAGGGAGATAAAAATATAGTAAATAACTGAGTCTTTATGTCGACGGGGTTGTTAGTATAATGACTTCTAACAAAATGCGAGCCGAGCAACAGCTAATCCTTACTATTTTAAATGCGAATGTGAGTTTATTTATTTGTTTGTTTGTAAAACTTTCACGCCTTAACTAATCAATAGATCATCATGAATTTTTTTTGCATATATACGTTATCAGGGGTACAGAAAAATGCATAGAGTTCTTTTTATCCCGGAATTCCCGCAGGAACTCCGAAATGAACGTGAGTAAAACCGTGAGGAACAGCTAGGATATATACTACATAGGCAATTATCTACTAGTATATATACTATATAGTACATATGTACATACTAAAATTTCATAAAAATTTAGTTCTTACTATTTACAAAAATCCATAAGATTCTTTCGCTAGTCAGTATAACTAAATGAAAGCGAACGTTTTTTCTTACCTCATCTTCCGGCCTATATGCCACTTGTAATGCGTTTAATATTTCATGGCATCGCCGCCAGCGCTATCCATATCTGTATTGCCATAAATAACGAACAAAAAGAGCCGGAAGGGAGGGTGTTCGATTCAAAATCAAAGCTATCAATATTATATTAAGTTAGCTTCGCAATATTTCTCTTACAATACAAAAGTATAAGTTTTTTGTGTATATTAAACAAGTTTTTTAATATTAAAGATTAAAAGAATATTATTAATGCATCTTAATCTGTTTTTTATTATTTTTTTTATTTGGAGACAGAAAATATTTTTTTCTTAGAATTATGCTGTAGGTACTAGCTGTTCCCGCATTAATTTTTCCCCCGGAGAAATTCTGGCCTAAAAGTACCCAATGTCTTTCTAATATAGGTATTCTTAAAAACGTGTATGCAAAATTTTATAGTGATCGGTAGAGCTGTTGAAGCGTGAAAGCATAACAAACAAACAAATAAAGTCACTTTTGCATTCTAACTCGGCATTAAACGATTGAAAGAGCAAAAAACAACCACTTTGAGTCTACAATAATAAAATACTTAGTAGGACATTATGCTTCAATTGGTTACAATTCGGTGGCGGTCGACGTTTGAATTCAAATGTGCTAAATGGTAAATTTATCGCGTGTTTCCGATTTAAATCGTCGAATTAACGACATAGCAGGGCCACACGGCCGCCTATTTGCCGGATTTATTCGTGTCGTGTCACCCGCCCGCCACTCGCCGCCCGCCCGCGCCACCGCATCGCACTATGCCACGCGGCGCCGCCCTACACACAAAGCTACGACATGCGATGCGAAAATATATATTTGACTCGTGAAGTCCCTGTAAGTCTTAGTCTACAGGTTTTAAACAGTAGATAGAAATATCTTAATAATTTTATACGAATTATAATTTGAGTTTTTCTATTCAACTTCATTACTCTTTAGAGATAAACAAGCAGCTCCATCGAGACTTGGCTAGTCTTTTACAGAATGTTTTTGGTGGGATTTAGTATTTCTGACTTCTGTATGGTAATGTATGTGTACTTGTGTACTTAGTTAATTGGAGGGTATAGCAAGAGATTGGTGGGAACAGAGGACAGGGAAATTTTCCTGTTTATAATATATTAGCCCGCGATTCGATCCGCCACAATTTCACTCCCGTTAATTTTCGAGAGTTCCTCTAAAAATTCCGGGATAAAATAAACAGTACACAATCTAAGTCAGGAGCACTGTAGCTTTCTATAAGTGAAATAATTTTTAAAATCGGTTAAAAGAATTATTGGTAGTATTTGAGTTTATTCATTACAAATAATCATACAAAATCAAGTCTTTTCTCTTTATAGTATTGGTATAGACTAGTATAGATAAATTCAGGTATAATTTTCCTCTCAAAACTCTACATGTCACATTTAGCTAGAAAATTGCACTCTATCGCCAACAGCTACCACCACAGCTGTCTCCTTAGTTATTGTTACAGTCGCTATTATTATGTCAAGATTTCCATTTGTTTTGAAAATCTAGAAAGCTAAGCCTCTAGAACCCTTTGAAAACCAAGAACCTACTAAAATGTACAAGATACGTACTGATTTCAACTCGATGACCAGACACAACTTTAACGTTCCAAAAAAAGTTTAAAAATTGTCCTTGGATGGGGATGTGGACTACTTTTGAAAATCAAAATTCTAATTAGTCCGTCAGTTAGAAAATAAAAAAACAATAGACACGTATTTTTTGCTTTTTTAAATAAATTAAAATATACAGAGGTAAAGCGCATTAAAGCTTAGGGTGAGGGGGTCGTGACGTCACTAACCGCTAAAACCGCCATACAAACTGTCAGAATACTGAATAACTCAATATATTGCCGTTATTTATTGATTACGTAGAAAAAGAAAAATACGTGTCCAATATTTTTTAATAATGTACAGGACGGACTAAAAAGTAAAAATTAGTCAACATGCCCATTCTTCTTTAATTTTTATATTTTATTTCAAATCTCACCTTAAGATTTTGATGATATGTAACTTATCTATACCTAGTAGTTGTGTCACATAAATATCAAAGAACGCGTACCTTTTCAGTTCAGCTGCGTCGTTGACAAGCGATCATCTCTATTTACGAGCACAAATCAAACATTTAGTCGGTGGTTGTAAATCAGACTAACGTTGAATTTATGGCGAGATCCGCAGATTTGTTGTCAAGTACGTGCTCTGCAAAAAATATGTTATTTGTTTACACTCAGAAAAAACGTTAAAAGTTTAGAATAACATGTATTTTTCTATTTTTTGTAAATATAATTAGTATTAGTAAATATTAAGAGAAGTTTACTAATATTTTAAATTAACGTTTATAAAATAGCTTATCAATAATTTAAATTTTGGAGTGAAAATTTTTGGAGCAAATGGGGAATGTTTAGTTGTGATGGTAGTTTTAGTCGAATGGTTAGACTCGCGGCTGGTGAATGAATGCTGGGGCATGGGTTCGAACTTCGTAGGTCCTCTAAGAAGTTATTGAGATTTTTTATTTTTTATTGTATGTACACACTGATTTACACATTCAGTTTTTTTTTATTTAAAATATTATCATTTACTTATACATCAGAAAATTATAATAAAAATTAATAAAACTAGGACAATAAAACACACCGCCACCGCTTCAGTCTCAAAAAAGCAAAAGGTACCAGACAATTATGGGTAACTACTTTTTTTTGTAAACACCCAGACTCAGGGTAAACACAAAAATATTAATGACAAATAAGTTTGCTCTGATGTGGGATCGCAACTGTGACACCTGACGTTGAAGTCAGGTTCGCTTACCACCAGGACAACGATACTGTAAAATCACCAGTATCGTTCGATAAACAGAGCCTCAATGCCTATTAGCCAATTACGCTTACAGTATGGTTTCTGAATAAAAGCGTGCACTTAATGGTTTTTTAAATATCGCCGAGAGTGGTGCGGCTTCCACACGTCGGCGAACAATGGCACGGAAAGGGGGAAATATAATTTATTTTCGAGTTAAATCTTTTGTGGAAATAATATGACATTTCTATTTGAAGTTGTCGGGTGATTTATCGGTTGCCTTGTTGCGGTCTCGCTTTACAACAGAGCCGAACGGTTGAATTCGAGGTGTCATTCACTTAGTGATGTTTCAACATATTTTATATTATATTGATGGAAGTCGGACTAATGTTTTGGTTGAACCGATTGTGGTTAGTATGATTAGGTAGATAGTTATACCTATGAACGTAGCTATAATATTTATTATTTTTAAACAATAGCAAATACCTACCTAACTACAGAAATGCAGAACCTTTTTGAACAGTTATTTCTTTTAATACACCAACGTCCTCTTGATATTTTCTATTTAGGTACTTATGGATAAAAACACTAATGATAAGCGAATATGGAAACATTCAGCTCTCTCATTTCAAATTGTATCAAAGTTGAAAAACACGAGTAATAAATATTCAATAGAAAGTTAAAATGTAAAAAATGTTTCATGTCTTCACTCCACTGTTAATTCAGAAAGTTGTTTTCATTATGAGACGGTCTCATAGTATTGTAGGTAGAGTGCTCGCTGCGACTGTGCGCGGGAAAGTTACATAAAGCACCGCGAGCGAGGGAAAGAATTCGGAGCGGAGCAAATAAAACGGCCGGAACACTCGCGGAATAAAGCCAGTACCAACAATTGCTACATTCCAGTCTAGGAACGTTTTGTGACCGCCGCGCTGTCGCGCTGTCCTTAGCGACTGTTCTACAATCACCGCCTACCTATAGGTATCGTACTCACTTTTGTGAAAGCCTGTTTTGTTTATATTTCCCTAAATATCTACAAAACACTTAATGTAAATTTTCTACTTAATTGTCCAGTGAATAAGTTTTATTTATGAAAACTGAGCGCGCTAGAAGCAGACGCGCCGAGGCATCTTATCTGAGGGCAGGTCAACGTCTCTCTAATATTGTCGCCGATGCGCCGATAAATTAAATATGTACCTAAAGGTAATTCAACCCCTTAATTCCGTGACTTTCTTTGTGAAATTATGTTTACGTATATTTTTGTTTGTTTTAACTATCTATAGTTGAACTTGAATATGTCCCTTGTTTAATAAAGTATAGTACGTTTCAATCTAATTAAAAGGAATCATTTTTCATTTTATATAATATGAATATTTAAATATTTAAATTAGCCAACATCATCAAAAAAAATCTAAACTTATAAAATAGGACCTAAGTATTTATAATAGGGTACTTGCATGAAATTTATAATAAGAAAATGTGTCAATATTTCAAAAATAGAGCCTTAGAAAAGCGATATCGTGAAAGATTTGCTAAAAAAATTTCAATAGTTTCCAAAATATTCAACTTTTAATTTTGTGAAACGGAACGTTGCAACGAAACACCAATCACAGCCAAGCTTGACACATGACGTCACTTTTATTTTTTTAGGAAACGTTTATCTCTTTCAGACAAGGCAAAGGAAACTAAGTGCATACAGTCAACGCATATTTTCCATTTTCTAAAGTTTTTTACTTTAAAATGCATCAGTAAGAGGCATTACGATTCTTTACTGGAACTTTTGGAAGTAAATCGACACAGTTCAACCTTAATTTCGCTTTTGGATATTGAAGTTATCTGTCTGTCAGTGTCACATGACCCTGTCAATACGACAGTGACATTTCTATCACAGATTAATAAGGCGTAATTTTGAACAAGTGACGTCATTCCGCGTTTCGGCGGTAAGGTCTAAAGTAGGAACTTTGAAACGCTCTATTTCATTAATTTATGCATATATATTTTTTTCTTTTTTTTGCTTTGTTTAAGTAGGCCATATATCTTTAAAATAGACTGAAAAAAAAATTCATGCAAGTACCCTATTGACATCCTTTTGACCCAACCTTCAAAGAAGACCAAGCATAGACGACCAAAACTTTTATTTTTTGTTTGACGACTTTAGTCACCTCTAAACGAGAGCGCAACGCTTTGTCCATTGTTACAATGCTAATATTATAATATCGCAGTTGTTGTTTTAGCATTTCAAATCATATTTAAATTTTAATTGCCTGATAAATATTTAAATGGCTCGACTAGTCTTTCTAGTTGAAGTATACCAACGCATAAAAACACAATGGACATTTACACAACACTGTAAAAACAAATTAGATTCCGGTTTTATTATACATACAAAACAGAAAGCATCTAATTTGATATTTGAATTTTTGCAACAATAAGTAAGACCTATATTAATCAATAGATAAATTTAAAAAATGAAAGTAAAATTTTCATGTAGTAGGTATGTAGATGTATCTGACATGAAAAATATATGGGTAAAATTATTTATTATAAAACATAAAATGTAGAAACATTTTTTTCTCAAAGCGACCCAAAACTGCAGGCGGACAGTGGGCGAGCCGTCACGCAGCCGTGCCGAAAATTAAAGGATTCCGCTTGTCCAAAACAAATACGGAAATATTTTTATATTTTATTTTTGTTAAATAAAAAGAGCTCCGGTAACATTGTGCAGGAGCTCGCAGGTGGGAATTTAAATAATCTGACAGGGATTAAAAGGAGAAATATCAGCTTTTGACCGTCGCGGCAAACCTCCGCGAGATAATCCACATTATGTTATATCACATTTCTATGGATTCATTTTTATCATTTAAATGGGCATCATGAAAAGCGGATCATTTTGTATTGCCTTGTTTTGTTACTGCTCGTAGCCGACTAATCTCTATCATTTACATTTTTATTCACGTTATAAGTATCCATATAGCTATGGATAATAATTTTTTTTATATTTATCTCAATAAATGAATTAGATATATGTTCGTCTGACTGAAGCAAAGTCACTGGCTCCTAATTTGTACCATCGTAGTTAAACCTCACTCAAAAGCTTGCATATACAGGATGTTTTAAACAAGGGACGTATTCAAAGCGATTTACGTTACGTAACGTTAATTTTTGGAGTAAATGTCCACAAAAAATATTTTTGAAAATCGAGGCCGTAAGATGAAGGATCACATCCTAAAGATATTTACCGCCACTTTCTTTTGTGTCGTTATTGACGCACTGATAAATCGAACTTACCGCCGCACTCAGAGTCGACTTTAATGATTACTTAGTTAAGTATAGATTTTTAAAACAAAATTGCCGCAATCAGAGACGTTCAGTAAATTCATGTTAATTGGAATTTAATAAGATGTAACTTATTAGTTAAATGCCTATTAACATTAATTTATTCAACTTGTCTGATGGCAGCAGTTTTGTTTTAAAAATCTATACTTAACTAAGTAATAATTAAAGTCGACTCTGAGTGCGGCGGTTAGTCGTTCACTGAATTTTTTCATGTATATTTTAGTTAAGTATTTTATCGAGGGGTTGAATATGTCCTATTGTCCTCGTCTAAATTTCCACTCTGTATAAGTTGTGATTGTGAATGCCACTGAGGTTAGTTAGGTTGATACCCGCTCTTACTAGAGGCAGCTCCAACTAAACGTCAAGTTGATTAATCACCGTCTCCCCCACGTTATTAACATGGTAATGGTCCGCGGAAAGCTTTCTTAGCGATACTTAATGGTACGGGATTTGCGGGATGATTGCGCGGGATAATGTCCGATAGCAGTACCTACCACCGGCTTAAGGTTATCTTTTAGTTACAGGTGGTGTACACACTGAGGAGGCAGCTTACCTAACGTTGGCCTATGTTATACTATATTAAAATTCGTCTGTAATGATGACTATACGGAATTACATATTATGTTAGATCCCAAAAATTTACTGTAATCCAATAATTACGTAAAAATTATCATGGTCGATTATTATTATGTTCGATATTTTTTAGAAATAAGTTGTATAGCCTACTAGCTGCTCCCCGCGGTTTCACCTGCGTTAATTTAGATGATCCCCCGGGAATTTCGGGATAAAAGTACCCTATGTGTTATTCTGATGTATAAACTATAGTATTTTAAAGTTTCATTAAAATCCATTGAGTAGTTTTTGCGTGAAAAAGTAACAAACATCCATACACTCTTTCGCGTTTATAATATAAGTAAGGATTTTATGAACATACGTAATTCTTGGATTTATTCACGTTTAAAATATTTTGTTAAATATTTGTATCCTATTTACACAGCACTTTTTACACTTTTTTCGCCGGAATGTATATATTGTTGATTAACATCTTATTCTAGATTAACATCTTACACTACTAACTTAGCTATTATACCTATGTATGTGTCATATATTATGAATAGTTTAATGGCTAAACCTTGGCTAAACACATTTTGTAATTCGACAGTATAGTTTGTCTAGGCTTTTGCTTAACTACAAAGTGTCACTGCAAACATCACACGCTAAAAGGTACTCGCCAAGTTAAAATATTTGTTCACCTATTCCGAGCCCCATAGGACTGTTGTTTCTATGAATAAAATAACAATTATAAGTGATCCCAGTCCCTTCGGTGCGTGCTTAATTCCGTTTGAAACAATATTCATCTGGCAATCTATTTATGAGACACACAAACAGCACCGATTGTTAAAAAAAACTGTGTTCGATCATTAAGTTTATTACTTTTTAATATTTTTTTTCCGGGGTATGTAAATCAAAATTATATTTAGTCCGTCAGTGAAATAAAAAAAAATAATAGCCACGCTAATTATGATTTTTCAAATAAAAAAAAAAAAACTTAGGTAAAGCGCATCGAAATTTTAGGAGTGGGGGCTCGTGACGTGACAACGTACGCTCCGTTATTTAAATGAAAAAATACGATCCCAATATATTTTATTATATACTAGCTGTACCCCGCGGTTTCACCGGCAGTAATTTCAGAGTTCCCGCGGGAATTCCGGGATAAAAAGTACCGTATGTCCTTTTTTGTACCCCTGAAAACGTGCACGCCAAATTTCATTCAAATCCGTTCAGCCGTTTTTGCGTGATTGAGTAAACGTATGCGAGGATAAGAGCTCGTCAGCGCATTTTCATCCAACTTGCTTCAAAGTCGTCATTGCTCAGCTCCTATGTGTCTTAGTGTTATGTTATATAGTCTATAACCTGCCCAGGAGTATGGACTACAATCGCACCAAGTTTGATTAAAATCCCTTCAGTAGTTTTTGACCCATGCGTGCACATACAGACAGACAGACAAAAAATTTACTGATTGAATTTTTGGCATCATTAATTTTGAATATATGTTCAATGTACAGAATTGATCTCTCTACAGTTTTATTATAAGTATAGACAAGACGGACTAAAAACTAAAATTTACGCAACTAGCTCTATTGTGATCTGCTCTTTATTGAGATATGTTTCATTTATTTATTAACTAAGTCATTTAAATCCAAACGGTTTCAAAGATAAAAGTATAGACAGCTTTAGTATTTTTATGCTTTACGTTGTATTTTTTTTTTTGGTTAAGCACTAGGCAACCACTTAATGTAGATTTTACGAAGTATTTGTCATAAATTTTAAATACAATTGCGTTGATAACTCCACACTTTTATTTAGTAGTATATATTTTTTATTTAGTAATATATTTTCTCAATATTTGTATTGAGGTTTCTCAATACAATTTTCACATTCACAAATTTGGTTTTTGAAATTCACAAATTGACTGAAATCTTAACTTTGTTACAGATATTTACTATAGGTACATTACAAAATCTAATCAGCAGTAGTATATTCGTCACACTTCCTGACAGTATGTCCCATAATATTTAGCGAGTTGTGAGAAGTTTGTTCAATTCGTCTATTCACCCGCTATTTGATGTGGGATTGCTGCTCGTTGCCCAAATTTAGTTTTGACGACGCCCACGACGACTGTCGGAGTGTTGGATTTAAAACCGCTCACATTTAATGGTTTCAATATTATGCTATTATTATCCTGTTAGTTATTGTAAAGTTAATTTTCCTAAATCTAGATTATAACTAAGTACCTACCACAGAGCTGTCTGTCACTGTATAATTGTAAAAATCGTTATTTTGGTATCGGTTGGCTGAGGTATTCAGAACTACAACTGTGACTGCAACGGAGTCAAGGGTACCAATGGTAGTAACCACCACAATGTATTTTTCTGTCGTCAGCATTAGGTACATTTACAAAATTTTGTACCTTGGCAATACACAGTAATATTAACTACCTATATACATATAAACTATAAAATATATAACATTCAGTAGTTATAATTACTTTTTTTTATTACCCATATAAACTATAATGTGTATAAATAAAATTGTGAATTTTTTTGCAATGCAGATAATTCAATACCCAATGTAATAAATTATTATTAAACAATAGTAAAAAAGGATCAATTATGTGACCATAATAATATGATAAGCTATCATACAAGTTAAACAGCAGTACGGAACGTATAAAATTCCCGCATAAAACGACGCGGTGGTTGTAAAGTTTTTACTAAGCAGTTCCCTTTATAGACGAATAACCATAAAGCGAAGTTTGTAGATCGATCGACGATATCTGTCGAACGTTACGTTAACCATCGCATGTAGATGTTGTACGTACCTATTATAATATAATATTACGACCAGCTTGCTTAATGCTCCATAACACCCAAAATATTCTATTCTCAAAAAAAAATCATATCGATTAGGTTATGTAATTATAGGTAGGTATATGTTATTATGGAATTAAAAAATGTTACTTTCTAATTTTCAAAATATACATAAAACTAGAATACAACATTTTGTAATTATTTGTCTACAACGGCATTTCACTTTTACAACACAAAATTTAATCTAAAGCTACACAAAACTATTATTTTTTACTTTTTTATTTTTCGATTGTTTTTCTGAAGTAATTTTAAAGAAATTTCATTGTTATCTATAATGAGTGTAAGATTGAACGAGGGACTTTTTAAACCTTAACTCGATCGACTCATGCTGTTCATGCAACAAAAAAGTATAGGTATAAAAACATAAGAAAACCTGAAATAAAAACGTAAATTTACGCGGAAAAATGACTCACACAAATGATTTTTCGACATGCTAGCGCCAAAGAAAAGTGAACTTAGGTGAACTTTGGAGTATGATCCGTGAGCGTATCGGCGACTTAAGCGCGTAATTTTCATGAATATTTTTTTCTACGTTAAAAATGTTTTTTTTTTTAAGACATAAAATCGCTTATTACAAACTTTTGCATTTACATTGCGGGTGAAACCGCTACAATTACTCTATCACTTAATACACTACACTTACTCAATCACGCATAAACGGCTGTACGAAGTTGGAAGAATTTGATAAACAGAAATTTTTTATTAATACAAAATTATGATACTTTTATCCTGAATTTTCCAGGGAAATATCGAAGATAACTTAGGCGAAGCCGCGAAGAAGAGCAAGTAAAGATAAGACTCCTCATTAACTACTTCATAAGCGATCTGACCGTACCTACTACATCATAATCAATCTAACACGCGATGTAGATACATACGAGTGCTGTATAGCCGAGATCGCCCGCCGCACGGAGGGTTATTCAATTCCCACTCCCACCGTCTAACATCTCATTTACCGATAAGCGGTTACCATCAAAAGGCCGGGCTCTGAATATACTTTTTTCTCGTCAAAATTTCCTCCCCCAGCGGCAAATGATCGAGTCGCTTATTATTTGGCGTGTGCGCAAACATTTAACGCCCTTATCGCGGCTATTAAAGATACGGCTTCATTACACGCCTGCGAAATGGTAGCGGAATACACCGGCCATTGTGCTCCGCGCGGTTTAATTGTGTGCTGTTTCTTTTCACTTTATTTGCTTCTTTATTTTATTTGGTTTGTCATTGTTTCGTTGCTATTTGAATCAAAGGTATTGCAATCAGAGTTAACTGTTTTTTTTTTTCTTTTATTATCTACGTAACGGACTAAAATTCCTTTAATTGAACAAAATTGGATACTGGAATTAATGGAAGTTGATGAACGGAAATAGGAAAAATTACCGATTTTTTATCAATTGTCGGCTTCGAACCAAAAGAACGCGGAGAACATGAAGACAAATATTTTATCTCTTTATTTATTGTATTCAATTCGGGGGTTTTACGTCATTTTTACGTTCCCACATCGCCATTTAGATAAAAAACGCTGACGTTCATTTCCTAAACGACCAACGACACATTTTATGTTTCTATTAAAAGTTCGTAAAGTAATTGATATACTTTACGTATATCAATACGCTCGGGTAATTACTTGTATAAAACCTTTTGTGTCATTAAATTAATGGATTGACCACATAGGTATATAGTATTATTAAAAAAATCCCTCGACAACTCTTTGATATACGTACTGACGTAAAAATCCATAGCAACCACGTTGAACCGACACAGCTAGCTATTACTTGCCAAGTATTTTTTTTTATTCTTAACAGGCAAGCGGTTTTGACCACAGCTTACCCGACGTGAAGGGACAGTGTGGTAAGAGATTGTAAATGTGCCTGAATTGGAATGAGAACTCGTTTATTAGATTAATTAGTGTGATTTTATTCAAGCATATAGACAAGAGTTTTCTTATGATCATATATTTTATAATAGGCATAAATTTAAATTAGGTAACTAAAATACCATTTTTGCATACCATATTTGAACAATAAACGATTTGCGTGAAACCTCAAACGCTCGTACAATTAAATTATATTGTATTATTATGTAGGCAGGCATGTGATGTCATGTAAGTACGGGTCGGGGGAAATGAAGTGGAATCTTTGTGATAACGCACACGATTACCTTCGCCTGTGTCATTTTACATACACACACACACACCTATAAATACATTAGCTTGGAATATAGGGTCGAGTTCATAATATAACGTATAATCTCGGTGACATCAATAATTTGTTATGATGGGTTGAAAGTGGTTAATTGAATTTTATGACGGTCACTAAAATTTACTCATCAATTTCTCTTCATTTATTTATTTATTTAAAGAACTTTATTGCACATTTGTTTACAAAAGGCGGACTTAATACCTAAGGCATTCTCTACCAGTCAACCTTTTGGCTAGGGGATAGTTTAGTGTGTAATTTCTCTTCATCTTCATCTTATAATCTTCATTATAAGTACTTAAATGCTCTAACGAATTAAACGCACAGACAAGAATGGTAAGTGTGTAGGTACTAATATCGCTGGCCCCGGGCAATAAAGCGGTTATATCAAAAATCAAATTTTACAGGAAAAATAAAAGAAGCTAATTTGTTTATAGCTCAGCGTACAGTGATCCAAAACAGGCGTTCAATATGTCAAATAAAAGATAATTTTTTTATCAATTTAAATTAAAAAAATAAATGTTGTGGTATAAATATTTAATGAAATAATTGGAAAAATATATAATACAAATTATTGACGATACCTTTTTAATTGCAACGTCATTAACGACTGTATAAACACACCGACCACTGAGAGTCAGGAATGTAAGTATACAATACGTCGTAATTTTCACTTGCGATCTCGAGCGTACCAGCCGATTACCACCTTCTTCAGGGAAATTTTATATCCGTAGCCAAGCTGTATCATCCACTAATTACTATTTTAGAATCCTATCAATGAAACATCTTTTTATGTAACCATTGTAACAGACTGATTTTATATTGTAATTTATTTTTATTTTTACCATCTTAGACAGTATTTTATTAAATTAATGTTACTACTTCCTTCCTAACTTTAGTATAATTAAATTATGAATGATTATTATTTTATATAAAAAAAAACCGTTTAAAATCACATAATTTTTATTGAGTATTAAACTTTGGAAACAAAAGTAAAACGGACAAACCCTTATGAAAGAAAAATATTATAGTACTATCTTAATTTGAAAAAAACACATAATTTAATTAAACTTCAGAAACAAAAATAAAATGGCGGATACCTTAAAAAATAAAATATGCTACTTTAATTCGAATCTTCGCTTTCACTATCGATTTCTTCTTCAGAGTTCCCAACACAATGCAAATTGTTATAAAAGGTATGATAATGTTTCGGGATTGCTTCACTTTTGCAGAGATTCATCAAATCATCGTAAAGTGGTTTTGGTAAGGCAATTGGCTCTCTGTACAAATTTCTCAATTCATCTCCTGAAACATCAGTCACTGGCGTCTTTTTGGGTCTTCCTCTAGAAGATCTGGTATTTGATGCAGTATTTAAAGAACTATACTCATCGTCAAAGTTATACTTGAAGTAAATAACATCTGGTTGTGCTTGAGTAATTTTGACTTCGTGAATCTTTGTCCACAGAACTTTTTCATTAGTTTGGTCTGCCAGCAACCAGTATCTTTTGTCCATTATCTTCTTTAAATCGAAGAAATTATGCTGTTCCATTTCTTTAAGATGAAATTTTTTACCATTGATTTTGGCATTCATGATAATGCCATACATTTGATCAGGAGTATAAATCGTGTGGTTCTTTTTTGCGCGTTCGATAAGAGAATGCATCGAATCTCCTTCAGACTGGCTATGGCCAGTTTCAAAGTATCTATGTATTATGGTAACTCCATACTTTTTGGCCAAATATAAATAAAGAGCAAAGATAATTCTATTTTTATTCTGGCCAGCACAACCATCAGAATAAAATATAAAATTCTTGATACCACTTTGGCTCTCAGTTTCAATGAAATTTAGGACGCAACTGCCGATTTCATTAGCACCCCTTTTGGCCACTTGATAGTGCCAAAGATAGCAATAACCTCTTCCACTTAATGAGTTGTAAATCGTGAAATTATATATAGGATATTTTCGCTTGTAATGGAAGATTCCTACCTCTGATTGAGGAATCGTCAAGACTTTTTCCAGATCATAAATAGCGACGACAGTAGTCGTAGGATCGACTTCTATTTTATCTTTAGTTTTGAGTTCACGAACACATTCCTTGTTTTTAATGTGTTTTGTGTAAGCTTCTTGGAGTTGATCTTTTCTTTCACCATGAGCTTGACGATATAAAGTACATTGGCCGCACATATCTTTTTTAGGTTTATGAAAAGAATAATTAAATTTTGTGTTAAATACAGTTTCATACTGTCGTTTTGTGGCCATCTTTACATCATTTGGATAATTTTTACTCTTAAACCATTCGTCAGAATACAGCCTGTACATTTTAGAAATGTTCAGTGTTTCATCTAAGTATAACTTCTTAGTATCTCGGCGCACATAATGTGATTCTTTAACTGGAAATAGTTTTATATGTGCAATAACACTTTGCTCGGTTGAAATACTCATTTTTCGAGGTCTATTTTCATGCTGGCCCCTGTTATCTTTGACTTCTTCAGATTTCCCTTTCTCTATTGCTGTGTAAACTGATTTTTCGGTTATGCTAAGTGTATTAAAAAAAAATTTTTTACAAACATCTATTGATTTTGATCCATTAATCTTGAAAAAATAGCTAATAGTTTGTGTCCTGTTTTTTGTTCTTACTAGTTGCATTTTTTTAATATCTTTAGTACTTACATGTCGTAAGATATAGTGCCACTGATCCTCGTGATCACCAAGTTTCCAAAATTCGTTGAATATAGCCTGCCGATTCTCATGAGAAATCTTTTCACCGCATTTCTTATTACATTTACAGGCGTCCTTCATCGTTTTGGAATCAAACTTTTTTTTCGAATTACTACCAGTATAAGCTTGGCCTGAATTTTTTTGTTTTTTATTCTTTACTTTGGTCCATTTTTCTTCGTGTCGCCTTTTTTTTCTAGTTAGTTCTTTAGTAGTTGATGGTACATCAGATACGGGCGAAACATTTTCTGTCGTTGTAGATTGGTTGCAGTCATTAGATTCAACGTCAACATTTTCAATCGTTGTATATTGGTTTTCAATTAAGAAATCTGCATCTAAAGTATTATTGCAATCATTAGATTCGGCGGCAGTTTTTTCACTTTGTAAAATCAAAATATTTGAATTATCATTATTATCGACCGGTGTAGCGTATAAAATATTTTGGTCTATTGCGAGATCTTGGCGTACTGTTTCCAGTGTTGTATATTGTATACTTTCTTCTTGGGGTGTAGTTTCTGCTACTTGTAGTAACTTCGTTGCTTGGTCTGTAAGGTCTGTCGATTCACACACATTATAATAGGTACTCTATAGATCGAGTGACGTCATGATTATCTTTAAATTTGCGGTTCCGGTGACGCGGTGAGCTAAATACTAAAGTTGGAGAAGCCACAAAATCAACATTTTCAAATATAGCAGACTCGTACGAAATAGTAGAAGGGGATTGCAGTAAAATATGTGATTTTAAGTCGAAATTGGGAGAAAGACATTGTAAAGTTGGGCTATAATTTCTAGTGAGGTTTTCGTCTTCTACACTTTTCGAAATAGCGACTTCTTCTGTTTTTTCATAATCATCGTCACAGGGAAGATTGATGGCATCTAAAACAAAACAAAAGGTTAAACCTTTTAAAATATCGTAAATGTCGTAAAATTACATAAGTTAGTGACTAAAACTTTAATATTTATTTTATAAGCTTAAAAACTATAACTTATGTGCGTTTTTACATCAAAATGATATGGTTATGATAAGGGAAATGTAATCTCATACAAATACATTAGGTGTACCTAGTAAATAAATTGGTACCTAACTAAGCTACCTAAGTCTAGTTTACCCTTGCGTCCTAAAGGACTAACTACTACCTCCGCAAGTTGATATTGCGATGGAACCTTGACACAATAATAGCTGCGTGACGTCATCCGTCGCAAAAAAGTACAGATAACAAAAAAAAATGTAATAAAATAAATTATATTCTGTTAACTTTGCTTGAATTTTGAATTTGCTATGCCAATATTTATTTTGTATTTTTTTAGGTATTTTGTGCGTAAGAATAGCGAAACGGCTGTTTATGATCATAGGTATATTTCTAAGAAATTTCGGCACCATAAAAGATTAGTTTTGTATGCTGCTTATAAAAAAACAATGATTACACCCATAAGTAGATAATAATTATGTTGTTGATGTGTAGATATGAAAATATTTCTTAATTTCTTAATTAATTAATACGCGTACACTTGCGAACGGTACTGACGGTGCGACGTCGACTACGTCACCAAGATGGTCGCCAGTCGCAATATCAACTTGCGGGGCTAGTACAATAATTTATTCAGCTCAATTCGCGATTCGGACACAACTTTTGTAAGCTAGACTTTCAAATTTGAAACTTAGGTACTGCTTAATCACTTACCGGCAACCATGGATAACATTCTTCTTGCTCGAGATTTTGCTGGTTGTCTTGCCATTTTTATGAACACAATAGATTTATACTCGTAATAATAATTATTTAAAACCACACAATCGCGCTAGAAGACCAATAATAGCGCAAGACGGCACACGCTGCAATGACACCGCCCGCCGAAATAAGTAACTATTTGCATCAATTGTTTACCTAAACATGGTGCCAAAAAGAAAGCGGTTATCATTTATGCGTAGGAGTGAAAGAGATGACGTTCAGCGTAACATGCTAGTACGTCGCCGATGCTACAATTATTTACGGGAAGAAAGGCGTAATAGCTTGTACAGAATAAAATCTTTTAGGATTACTTCGTATTAAGTGTTTACAGTTTATTGACATAATAAGTTTATTTTAAAAAACGCGGTTAAAGATTTTACTGTTCTTCTTAGCTTAGAAATTTTGTGTAACAATGTTTACCGGCGTTTTGTGATATGTTCCTTAGAGTAATGCAATAATACATAACTTAGTATTAAGAGAATTTTCCATGCAATAAAGCTGTTATTGTCATTTATTCTAGAGAAATTTATTAATAAAAATCTGTAAAAAATAGGAGTGATACATTGGTACACAGAGAAGCCAAAAATCAAATAACATTAAAAAGGGCGTAACCGGCGTTTACCGCTTTATTGCCCGGGGCCAGCGATATAAGTTTGACTGGTTTAGAAAAAGGGTACACATTTTACAATCTATCCTACCTATATACAAAGTGGGTTCTAAGGCTTTTTCTTTTATGTACCTACCTACTCATGTCTAATACGTATTGAAAGTGTTTTTATTTTAATAATTATTAACTGTAATAAAATCTTAAAGTCGTCTTTTTTATTAAGTCGAACCGAAATAAACGAAATCTAGACAAAGCAAATAAAATTTATCTCAAGCAAAACACCCCATAAAATGGAATTGTCTCGAGAACTTTTATAAACGCGATAACGACTAAAGTTGTCCGGAGCTTTGTTCAGAGGCTACCATAGACGTTACCAAAATGGCTTGATCCCTCTCATCGCCTCTTTCAGCTGCTGACGTTCGTTAGATGAGTGTAAGTAGAGTCAGTGTCAAGGCTCTCGGTAGAGTGGACGACGTATACTCAGATACGCAATGAGGCAAAAAAGAGGACTCCAAGGAGTGTCCGGACAAAGCTCCGCCCTCTCAAAGGCACGCCCACTAAGAATGTACTGAAGGAACAGAGAGAGACTCTTCTTCAGTTTTCGTGTGACATACTATTTAGGTACAAGAGCGGGTAAACAAGGTTGGGAGTGCTATGTGTGCGTTAGGTCGCGCCGCTCTGAATCATATCTGATATAGAATGTTAGTCGTAAAGGGGGCACTATACCGGAAACAGTTATGAACAGTTTTATCTGATGGTATTTACTTGATTTTACTTCTAACTCCCAGAGGCCGCCAAAATTTGATGATTGAGGAGAAATAGAGCTCCATTGAGTGTCATCTAAGTAATTACCATTATTTAAGTTTATAACTAAGTAGACACTTTACTTTTTTCAAAAAACGTACCTATATTACCTACATATTTTGAAACAATATTCTAAAATATGCAAATTGCCATCGATCTTTATGTGTTCAGCGTCTTAACCAAGTTGACTTTCTACAATAATTGTTAACGCATAGAAAACTAAGGAACGTATCGTCATGTCATGTGGTCACGTCGAAATTGTCCAATCGAAAGTCCAGTTTTGCGTAATCACGTGACAAAGATTCCACTCCTTAGTTTTATATGCGTTAACGATTGTAGAATGTCAACTTGGCTTAGGCGGCTAGTATTTGTTACCCCAAACTATGACTACCTACACGATGATTACGATTTTTTTATCCTGACGGGTGTATTTCAACAAAATCGATTGATTTTTGGTTTTTTACTGTTTTGAACACTTTGATACGCCTACGATTGTATGCAACCTGGTCGGCTCACGTTGTGAGGTATGCTTTACGTGGCTATAGGTGTGTCTGTGTAATTGTGTATTATTTGCTCGCACCTTTATTTACTATGTTTGTAGTTTATATAGGAGTACGAAGCACTAAGGTACATAGTAATATCATCTTATACGCCGTCATAATAAGAGTACTTATAGGAGAGCATAATAATATTATAGTTTTTTTAGGATTTCGTACCTCAAAAGGAAAAAAAGGACCCTTATGGGATCATTTCGTAGTCCATTTGTCTGTCTGTCAACACCGTTTTCTCAGGACCGCCTAGAAGTATTAAGAAGGAGTAATCAAATACTAAAGTCTGCAATAACTCGGAGCCGTGAAAAAAATGAAACTTCTAACTCAACGGCGGCACAAACAGCCGTTTTGCAACTAAGATAATGCGCATGTTTATTGTATATCTAATCGATCTGAACCAATTAATGTTATAGTTTAAAACAAAATAAATATAACATACATTAGGACATAACCTGTGTATTTTTATCATATTCCAAATCTTCCCTGCAAATAACATTGTTTTTTATGAGTTTTTTTTCTTTATTTGTTAATTTGCTGTTCCACCTACGATTTCACCCGCATTAATTTTGGAATTCCTTCGCGAATTATTATTATTGGTATTGAAATGAAAGTATCCTAAGATACTGTAACTTCTTATCAGTGAAAGAATTTATCAGAATTGGTTCAGTCGTTCCACAGATTATCTCCTACATCTCAAACTTACCAATTTATAAACATTAAGCTGATTCTTTAATGTATGTTTATCTATATCTATACTTATAATAAAACTGTAGAGAGGTCAATTCTGTACATTGAATATCATATCATATTCAAAATGATATTGGAAGATGAATGGTGATCGATACTCTGTCTGTCTGCAGTCCGTCTGTCTGTCTGACTGTCTGACTGTCTGTCTGTCTGTCTGTCTGTCTGTCTGTACATATACGCATGGGTCAAAAACTACTGAAGGGATTTTAACCAAACTTAGTACGATTGTAGTCCATACTCCTGGTTAAGTTATAGGCTATATAACATAACGCTAAGACACATAGGAGCTGAGCAGTGACGATAAATTTGAAGCAAGTCGGATGAAAATGCGCTTTCGAGCTCTTGTCCTCGCCTACGTTGATCATACACCAAAAGTTCCCAAAGATATAATAAAATTTTAACAGGTCAATGTCTGTACATGGGAGATAAATAAGAAAACATAAATTTAGGCGACTCTATGAGTGAAATAGAAGCCGAAAATACCATTTTTAGAATTTTTGTCTGTCTGTCTGTCTATATGTTTGTATTCGTGCTACGCAAAAACTTCTGCACCAAATAAATGCGGTTTTTTTGTTGTATTGCTAGGTACTTATGTTTCGATTTTTTCGAAATTTCATCTGGAACTCGAGATATTAAAAAAAAAATAATGGCCATCCTACTAATACCTATTATAAATGCGAAAGTGTGGATGTTTATTACTCAATCACGCAAAACCGGCTTAACGGATTTGGATGAAATTTGGCATGCACGTAGGTACTTTTTATCCCGGAATTCCCGCGGGAACTCCGAAATTACTGCGGGTGAAACCGCGGGGCACAGCTAGTATCTAATAAAATCATTAGAAAAAATTTAAACCATTAAAAACAAATTATGATGAATATAAAATAATGTAAAATAACAGATTTATCCCCAAATAAGATAATTATAGGATTAATTGATTTATTGACGAGATAATTATATTATCTAATATTTTTCTATTCGAGGAACCGCTTTCGTTGTCACTATTTTCAAAACGATCAGCAGCAGTTGCAATAGCATCACGGTATCCGGAAACGGATTCTCGCTTAATTTTTAATTCGCTCGGTCGCCGACGCGGCGCTGTCGTCGCCGTCTTCCTGTTGTCGTTCCGGTCGGGAGAACTCCTTTTTTTAGGTTGTATTTCCGGTTCAAAGCCGATGTCACGGAGGACTTGACACGAATCCGATGAAATGCTTGTTTAATTCCTGCGTTTCTCGTATTTTCATTTAAGAGAACTTGTCGACGTCTTTAAAAAAAGGGGTGCATGACAGGTATTTTAAGTCTATTCTATTTGATGTTTCAATATCTTTGAGGATATACGTATAATATACATAATTATAAGTAACATTAAAAAGTCACACCAAACGAAAATTCGTTGCATAAATAAGGCACTTCAGAACATAATCTGAATACTTATTGTTTCGACCTCAAAGCAAAATTTGAACTTAGATTTAAAACCGGTGAGTGAAGTCGCAGAGTCCAAGGGGACCGATAGGAAGTGAGAAAGGTACTTGCCTGTTGATACTCCCAAAAGCGCACACGCGTAAAAGATCCCGGGATTTAGACTCGCACGATTTAATTAGTAGATTTCGGCACGATAAGTATAACACCTTACTGGCATTAGTTGCGTAGCACGACTGGTCGGTGACGTTTCGCCCGATGCATACGATGCAAGTTTGATAGATGGATTTGACAGATGAGTGTCAATGGATAAGGATGGGACCTCAGTCTCCAACATTCCCCTCACCGAAATCAAGAGATTTCCAAAGAAACTCGCAATCGAACGGTTGGTCACCGAAACAAGTGGACTGTATAACCATATAAGAGTAGATAAATCGATTAGTAAAAAGTAATAAATTAGGTAGACATTAAATAATAGTATAAGCACAGATATATAAGATAGATAATGAATAAATATAGACTAAAATATCAGTATATAATACGTAAAATACATAGATAAATTAAGCAGAGTCCTCTTGCAAGGGCAAGGGACTGAGCTTGTTCACCGGACGCTGAAATCGTGATGTGCTAGTACGGACGTTTACCACACGCACTCTCCCATCAGGGCCCGGGAAAACCTCTTCGATTCGTCCTAGAGGCCACTGCTGACAAGGAACGTTATCCGAATGGAGTAATACTACGTTCCCAATTTTAATGTTAGGCGTGTCCTTCAGCCACTTTGAACGCTGTTGAAGAGTGTGAAGGTAATCTCTTTTGAAGCGCTTCCAAAAATGTTGAGTGGCTTGTTGGATGTATTGCCATCTGGTTAAACGGTGCAATGGTTCCTCAGAAAGATCATATTCCGGGACAGAAACCAGAGCACGCCCAATCAAAAAATGTCCAGGAGTCAAGACGTCCACTTCGTTGGGATCACTAGAGAGACAGCAGAGCGGGCGTGAGTTTAAGATTGCCTCGATACGCGAAAATAGAGTGCTCAACTCCTCAAAGGAGACCGCTCGCGTGCCTACTACGCGTCGCAAGTGGTACTTTGCTGACTTTATTCCAGCTTCAAATAAACCACCGAAATGACTTCCTGTAGGAGGATTAAATTTCCATGTAACGTTTCTGTTTGTAAATTGATCTTGTAAATCAGTGATGTTTGTATTAAAAAACGTTGAAACTTCCGAAAGATGTCTGCTTGCCGATACGAAGTTTTTTCCATTGTCGGAAATTAATGTATGGACTAACCCGCGACGCGCTGTGAAGCGGTCAAATGTAGCTAAAAAACACTCAGTAGTTAAGGCGCTAACCACTTCGCAGTGCACGGCTCGAGTAGCGTAACAGACAAACAGACACAAATAAGATTTTGAAATTTTCGCGTTACGTCTAAGACTTTCTTTGGTATAAAAAGGACCTCCCATATCCACGCCTACAGTGTGAAAGGGATATACAATTTGAGTTCTAAATTTAGGTAGCGATCCCATGAAGGGCTGATTAATAACGGGCTTCGCCTTAAAACAAGATATACATTTTGACAACCTAGATCGAATGACACATCTCGCCCCGACAATCCAATATTTTTGAGCTAAAATACTCTGCAGCGCACGCGGACCTACATGCATGTAAGCGCGGTGATAATAATCAATTAGCATATTAGTAAAATGAGATTTTTTTGGCAATAATAGCGGATGCCGTTTTGAAAAGGGTAGGTCTGCTTCGTTCAGCCTACCCCCCACCATTAGGAGACCACGATGGTCGAGAGACGGGGTAAGTTTCTGCAAATAGGGCGATACACTTCTCTCTTTACCCTTACGCAAAGCCTCGATGTCGGGTGCAAAATGATTCATCTGAATTACTTTTATAAGATAAAGAATCGACTCATTAAGTTCAGCAGTAGTTAATGGGCCGGTGATACGCGAAGACAAATTGGATTTTGCATTGTTAACAAAACGCAAAACCCATGCAACGGTACGTTGTAATTTATTGAAATTAGAAAACTTATTTATAATTAGTTCGAAATCATTCTGAAAGCT
Organism: Zygaena filipendulae; assembly: GCA_907165275.2. NCBI lineage: Eukaryota > Metazoa > Arthropoda > Insecta > Lepidoptera > Zygaenidae > Zygaena > Zygaena filipendulae. The sequence goes on along the minus strand of OU015653.1, from coordinate 8,982,893 downwards.
CGACTCACAGGTTTGTACTAATGCGTGCTGTTCAAAATTAGATTTTAATTCAGAAACCTCACTGAGATTTCCAAACTGTTCGATGCTTCTAACTGGCCATGTTACAAAATCGTCGTATAACCACTGTGGCCCTCGGAGCCACTCGTTTGAAATCGCGAGCAACGCAGATGGAATAACACCACGCGAACATACGTCTGCGGGGTTATTCTCACCACTGACATGATACCACTGTATATTAGATATTTGCTGTATTTTTGAAACTCGATTAGCTACAAAGGTTTTTAATTTATAAGATGGCGTATTAAGCCAACCGAGTGTAACCGAACTATCTGTGAAAGCTAGTGTTTTAGAGATGCAGATTTCCTTATCCAGAATGGAATGCGTATACTCTAATAACTTGGACAAAAGATGAGCGCCCAGTAACTCCAATCGAGGTATAGAAACCGATTTTATTGGCGCGACTTTTGATTTAGCCAATAATAAGGTTAAATTGACTTGACCATCCGTGTTGATGCTTCGAACATATACAGCTGCAGCAAAACCCTTCTCCGAGGCATCACTAAAACCTATAAGAGAACACTCTTTGTGATTTTTATTAAACAAAAATCGACTATGTCTAAGCTGAGACAACATAGGAATTTCACTAGAGAATCTGTACCACTCATCAGCTAATGTTACCGGAAGTTCGTCATCCCAGTCGATTTTTTCACACCACAGTTTTTGCATAAAGCATTTTGCATAAAAAACGCATGGTGCAGCGAAACCTAGAGGATCAAACAGTTTAGCTATTTGTGATAAGATACTCCGTTTACTGACAGCCGCTTCCACTGGAACGGTGCGGTAGGAAAACGTGTCCGTGTCTGGTAGCCAATGCAAACCTAGCACCTTGATAGCCAGGTTTTCATCGTCGAACTCCAACGGGGTCTCCAGGTGATCACTGGGTAGATTCTGTAGTACCTCGGGATCATTACTGGCCCACTTACGCAGTTCAAAGCCCCCACGACCTAAGACCTCAATGAGCTGGTTCTGGAGCTCCTCAGCGTCGCAGAAAGAGTCTACTGAGCAAATAAGGTCGTCGATATAAAAGGAGTGGCGGAGCGCATGTGCTGCCAACGGGAACTGCTCTCCCTCATCGTCAGCCAGCTGTAATAAAGTGCGGATAGCTAGAAAAGGACTACTCACAACCCCATAAGTGACAGTACACAATTCAAAGACCTGAATAGGATTTTCAGGACACTGTCTGAATAAAATGTGTTGATATAGACGTTGCGAAGGATCAATCAAGATTCTCCTATACATTTTTGAGATATCACCTGTCAGACCTATTTTACGTAACCTAAACAGCGTTAGAAGCTTCACGAGGTCCGACTGTAGCTTTCGACCCGTATGTAAAACACAGTTCAGCGATAGACCATTCGTAGTACGGCACGACGCGTCAAAGACGGCACGATATTTAGTCGTGGTACTGTCCGGTTTTTGAACTACGTGATAGGGTATTACATAACGAGAATTCGTACTCGATATTTCACCTAAACATTTCATATGACCGAGAGAAATATAGTCGTTCATAAATTTTAAATACTCCGTCCGCAACAGAGGGTTACGCGACAGTTTTCTTTCAAAATTATAAAATCTCTTTAAAGCTATTTGTTTCGAATCTCCTAAGCCAGTAAAATTCGATTTAAACGGATATTTTACAATATACCGCCCACTAGCATCCCGTTTGACGTCCTCAATATATTTTTGCTCGCACTCAACCTCATCAGGATTCATCGGAATATCTCCTATTACCGTTTCCGTTTCCCAAAAGGAGTGCAATAATTGATCTAACTTTTGATTAGTGATATGTAAACAAGAAGATTCCGATCCTTTACCTAGATTACGAATGGATAAATGACCGGTTATTACGTATCCAAAAATACTACTGAGGGCAGGCGGTGCATCCGAAAGTTGTGGGCGGAAGGCAGCGCCATCGTAGATATACGGAAATATGTCCCCCGCCAGTAGCATATCTATCGGCCTTGAACAAAAGAATTGAGGATCCGCTAATTTTAAGTGTTTATATTCATTTATTACCGTTTTAGGAATAACAATCGTCGGCATGTTACTTGTAATCTTCGACACCACTACCATATTTGTACGAAACCTATTTAAATCCGTGTGAACCGGCTTTACAGTGCATGTAATTGCACCAAAGTCGCGGATAGGCGAGCCGCCGAGACCGTACAGTTCCGCAGTACACCTACGACGCAGTAGCCCCAATCGCTGTGCGCAGTCGTTAGTGACGAAACCGTGCTGAGCCCCGCTATCTATCAGTACACGAACTTTCTGATACGCGCCCGTGACGTCAGCGACGTGAACAATCGCGGTACCTAACAAGACGGTGGTACTAGCCAAACACGTTAGAGAAGACGAGCTCGCTTCGTTATTTTGAGAAGTGGGGTTAGTGGTCTCCGCTTGCAATGTAACTTGCTTACTACATAAGTTATTATGACTTTGATCAATGTGCAAAGTATGATGATGCATGCCTTTACACACCGAACATCGAATTTGCGATGGGCACGCGCCGATCGCGTGGCCCTCACGTAGACAATTTTCGCAAAGTTTTTTCTGCGCGACTATTTGCAGTCGAGATTGAGGTGTTAAATTATTATATTCAAAACATCTATAAATAACATGACCTAACTTACTGCAATATAAACAAATTTTAGCCCTTTTATTTTCTTGATTAGATTGTTGTTCATTATTGGAGGTAGTTAGACAAGCATTTTGATTCGACTGTTTTTGTGGAACTTTAAAATTATTTGTTTTATTCGAAACAAATTTAGTATTCGATTTTACTGTCGACGTGCACTCCGTCATTTCTAAAATACGAACTTCAGAAGTAATAAAAGTACTTAATTCGTCAAAAGTAGGTATTTGATTTTTATCCAACTTTTGTTCGAAATATCGTTTCGTAGTAGCATCTAGATTACGAAAACTGATGTAAAATAATATAAATGCAGCTAAGTTATCTAATTTTAATATTTCAAGCGCTTTAACATTTTCTTGAAATGTTTCTAAAAATGAGTTCAACCCGCTCAACGATTCAACTTGCAACGGTTTAAAATTAAACAATTTATCTAAGTATCTAGTCGCTAAAGCGCGTTTGTTTTCGTATCGCTCTGTTAAAGAGTTGAACACAATATTATAGTTATCGTTAGTTATAGGTAAAGATTTTACAATTTGTAATGCCGGCCCGCTTACAATCGAAAGAAGATAGTGGAATTTTTCCACGTTCGAAATGGACGAGTTACTGTGGATTAAGCTAATATAAGTGTCTTTAAAAGTTACCCAATTTTCTAATTTACCATCAAATTTAATCAACTGTAATTTCGGTAATTTAGCTCCTGCAATAAACGAATCATTTTTAATCTGCTTACCCACATGTGAATTTATCGCGTTACACTCGCGATGAACTCTTTTTATTTCATAAAATAAGTTATCAAACGATTCGATTTCTTGACTGTTGGGCACAAAAGTAGATTTTAATTTTAATTGTATCGAATTATAGTGCTCAATAGCATCCTCAAACGACTCACGCAGTTGGTCAAGCTCGTCAACCCTCACATTGAATGCGTCGATGCTACCAGCCTCATCCACTTCAACATTCTTAGACAAATCGTAAAGTTTTTGCAATCTAGAAAAACATCTTTCTTTGCGGTTGATAAATGTCTTAGCCTTGATTTCAGCGTCCGACAAAGTAGCAGGATTGGACATTTTAATAAATGTAATATATCTAAAACCTATAAACAAATACGATATATATACCGAAAGACGGCGAAAATAGTAATAAGAGAAGAAACAATAAACTTAATAAAATAAAGCCGTTAGATTTATACTACTTAAAATATGTAGGTAGATAATAAATAGCTTTATTTTATAACTGTAGATATTTTTTTTATAAATATAAAACAAATTGATATAACACGTACTTGTTCTATAAATATAATATTATATACCGTAAATAAATAAGTAATAACAGATTAAATAAATAATCCGTCTCGAAGTGACCAAATGTTTCGACCTCAAAGCAAAATTTGAACTTAGATTTAAAACCGGTGAGTGAAGTCGCAGAGTCCAAGGGGACCGATAGGAAGTGAGAAAGGTACTTGCCTGTTGATACTCCCAAAAGCGCACACGCGTAAAAGATCCCGGGATTTAGACTCGCACGATTTAATTAGTAGATTTCGGCACGATAAGTATAACACCTTACTGGCATTAGTTGCGTAGCACGACTGGTCGGTGACGTTTCGCCCGATGCATACGATGCAAGTTTGATAGATGGATTTGACAGATGAGTGTCAATGGATAAGGATGGGACCTCAGTCTCCAACACTTATGTATCGGGAGTTAATGTTTTAATTTAATTTTTCCTGAAAGCTGTAATATGGACCTCTTAGTCCATATCAATCGGGCGAAATTGTAGACAAACCAATGTGTTAAACAAAGATAACTCTCAGTAATATTGTAAGAATGCCAAGATTTATCGAGAATAGTAATACCCACCTATAAGGAGTATAATGACTAATATCAAAATCACAACTCGTTTAATTCATCAATTTGTTATAACTTCAACCGAGGTAAACCAGAAACGTTTACGTAGACAAACATTATAAATGACACAGGGCTTTCCACGATTATTTTTCCATCGGCCGGCATTTTTTCTCGTCAGATGAAAAATCCGCTACAGCCGGATATTATCATTAATTATGAATCAGGAGATTTCAGGCTGCCGCTGTGGCCGCTTTGACGTTTATAAATTGTGCGAAACGAAAGAGAGAACATGTTAAACCCATTAGGGGATCGATTATAAAATTATATGCAATTTAATAAGCTGTGGCCGCTTATTTTTGCAAATTTAAAAATGTATTAATAATATTTTCCTCCTTCCTACTTAATTGCGCATTCTACGTATAAATCTGAACATAGAGACTTAGGAGGCTACCTAAAAATAAAATGGTTCTTAAAAAACTCGGATATTATAAAGTTCTTAGATTGCTACTATAAAATTGATAGAAAAAAAAATCCAAAGATATTTAGAGATGAATTAATAAAAAGAAAATGATGCTTGCTAAATATTAACAAAACTAGTTTATTTAGTCAAATAATACTATGTACCTATCACAATATCTCCGTTTATGTTTTTTTTTGTTTTTCTTTTGTCACGGGCGCAAGCAACTTTTAACTTTCTCTCGCATGCATTCATATATTATAGTGTTAATATGTTGTCACGGTTTTTTCACCCTTTAATTATTTTTCGACCTTAAACACCAAATCGTAAAGACACCTAAGAATGTGAATGATTATACCCTTCGTTCCTTTCCGCCTTCCACAAATCAATGTGGTAAAGACTAAGGCCGACTAAAGCCCGGTGAGTTCCCTTGGGAGCGAATAGATTCACAATGTGGCCGATCATCGGGAGGCAGATAAGGAATGACCTCTTCGTATGTTGTAAGTTATGGGCAATAAACGTTCTAGGAGATTATATCTCCTAGAACGTTTGTATTAACAAATTTATAAGCGTATCTTGGTAAATGTTTTAATGATTGATAAAATTTAAACAAGTGGTATTTTTGTACAGTATTTTTATTGCCGTGTGAAAAAATGTCTACATAGGCAGCGGCAACGGGGCAAATGGTTATTGTAATTAGGTTATCGAAAAATTAAGAGTTGGATTATGTTATTAAAGAATCAGCGGCTATATGTTTAGGAAGATAATAAGAAACAAATCAAACGTAAGAAACTCGTACAAACAGTGGTACCGTTTCGCCTCAAGTAGTAAGACAGGATGATTTGTGTGCGGCGCTCGGGACGGACTCCCTCGGGCGCTTTAACGTATTTCTCCAACAGAAGCGGGTCCAAGCGATTTATGTCCCGGATTTCGCTGTCCACTTCAAACAAACATTGTGTTAAAGTACACAGGTATACAAAATTATTACAGTAAACTGTGATGTTACAGTTAATAGACCCATTTGTTATTGGTATCTCACCTAGTTAAGCCTATTCATCTTAGTTTTCTATGTCTACATAGCTGCATAGGTATCTTCGTATATTCAAAGTTATACCTACTAATAATTTCATTATATTTTGAAATAAAAATAAAGTGTTTAATATCTGTACCAATAGAAAACTTTAAGCTATGGTAATTAATTAATATGAATCGCTTTATTTCTGAAATATTCTCCTCCTATTCTCACCGCACTTAGAGATATTTAATTAATTATTAATAATGAAATAAATCTGAGCAATTAAATTTTCAAATTTGGCCATAGGACCAAAGTCACCGAGTGCAATGGTTATAGTTATTGAGCTATACCTAGTCTACAGCACAGTATAAATAGTAGATAAGTAAAAGTCAATCAGCAGCAATAAAATAGACCTACGTTTATAACAAGCTGTTCCCCGTGGTTTTAGCCGCAATAATTTCGGAGTTTCCACGGGAATTCCGTTACAATTCCGTTACAGTACCGTACGTCCTACTTCAGACTATAATCTATTTCAGTGCCAAATTCCACACAATTTCGTTGAGCTGATTGATTCACATATACCTATCCATCGGTCTATCCAAACTTTCACATTTATAATATTGTATTAATATATAAAATAAATAATCAGCTAATTATTATTATTATACACTTCATTACTATAGGGAAACTTTCTTCAACAGTGTCGAAATATGATTGAGAGGGCATAGAAAAATCCACATTCTTTGTGCCATTTATAACGTTGATCAGAGTCATTAGTAGCCCCGGAGTGCACGCGACGCACAAAAGTTGCCAGCGCATAAATCGCGCCAACACTTGTGTGTTCCCATCTATATGATTAATAGTCTCTCGTACGGGCTCATCCTTAGATTAAGAATATATTGAGCCGTCTTATTACTAACACATACTTTCAAAGAAATAATAGCGATAATATTTAGTTTTTTACTGTGTTGTTTTGTAAGTATAGTTTATATCTTGATGGATTAAATTCATATTCAAATATATTTTATTGCCCCAAAAGAGATAGTAAACTTATTTATTTATTATTATTATTAGGTATCTCGTCATTTAGTTAACAATTTATTGTAGTCGAAACTAAAAATTGTTATTTTTCATATATTTTTAAAATAATGGAGAATTGACCTGATTTAATAATTAAAGAAAAATATTTTTTATTTATTATTTATTTTTAACGAAAAACATTGTATTCCGATCACTTAACCTATTGAATGATTCTCACACGAGCATTATCAAACCAGAATCTATATAAATACAGTGGAAAAAATGGCACCAGTTTATCAGCCATCGGAAGTGGACGCTGGGGACCGGAAGCCGAGTAATAAATGTTATTAGATAGCCGCTGGGCTTAGTTGCGCTCCTGGTTTTATGTGGGTTTTTTCGGACTTCTTTCGTCTCGCGCCAGTTTTTGTTAATGTGTCTGGGCTTGAAAATAAATTGGCGGGACAATTTAAAATGAGACCTACTACGGGTTACGGGTTAATCCCGCGTTTTATCCCTCTGTGTTTTTAAGAATTTGTGTTTTGAAATCATATTATGAAGCTATGCACATTTGTAAATTACAACGATAAAAGTCTAAAAACAATATCTACTTTTATGTAGGTATTTAAATTGTTTTTCTACTGTCAGCGTCTGGGTGTCTTGTTCATTGTATTTATTTGGAAATCTTGATGTAATTTTATGTTGCATCAATCAATTTGGCAACCTATATGTTGCACAACAATAATCCCCAAAAATTATACCTACTTTTTACGTCTATTTGCTACGTTTTTTATTTCTCTGCGTTCGCACGGATACTCGTAAAGTGCCACTTTCGCGAAGTATCATCGAGAGAAGAATAAAAAACGGCTACTAGTTGCTACGAACACTCGCATGTTGTTTGCTCAATGAAGGCTGTCAAAAGCATCGGTAAACGATACAGCCTGGTTATTTACCTGCGACATGCGAGGGAGCTGCAAATTGACAGATGCTACTTTTACCAGTCCTAATTTACCGGTACCGTATACCGTGTTGCTCTCGAAATAGAGTTCAAGGTCAATTGCAAAAAAAGTCTCACCAAAACTTGTCGAATAAACGCTCGATTTGATTCCACCATGATCGAGTTATAGAAATATTGTGCAAAACACGCTGCAGTTTTCACAAATTGTGAAGTATTGGACATTTTTTTTTATTTCTGCCGTGTACCTTTCTGCCGCCATTTGCTTTCTCCTTTTTCTTTAGGTACTGTATCATTGTTATTTTATGTGCAATAAAGGATCAAATAAATAAATAAATAAATAAATACCTATTTGTTTGTTTACACTTCACAAGATAGTAACGATAAGTAGATCAGTAATGAAATAAACAACTTAAAAAGGAGGTTTTTTTAAAATACATACATAGTATTAGAGGTCACTATGGATTTTATGACCTTTACTGTCTTCGGGATAATAGAACTTACCAGCTCGACCTTTGATTTTGAAATCATAATTAAACTATTAGGCTAAGATCATTGTTATGCGATGATCTAGTATCAGTTATCAAATTGATCCTGTTTGTAGCGACCATTGCTGGGACACGCTACACGGGCTACCCAGTGGCGGGGGTGCGGGATGACTGAGGAGGGCGTCGGGTGCGATAGCTGATAGTGTCAATACTGGCAAGCCTCCAGCTACGACGCTAGCTGCTAGCCAGCCCTCGGCTGCTCGATATTTACATTTGAACACGATATCCGAATATTAATATGGGCAAAGTAGCAAACTACGTACAGGTAAATCCAGTACCTGATCAGACATCGTAATTTTGTATGTAAGTAGTGCAATCTGTTATTGGCGTGACAGTCTTGTATTGAACGATTGTTTTTTTGTTTTTAAGCACAGTTTGGGTGGTGTTTATTCCATTTTATTTATGCAAACAGAATGGTATGCAGTGAAAAATGGCGTCAAATCCTAGCGCGGTTTTCTCCTGCGTAGGTATACGGAGAGAAAGGAAGTGTGTGTTATACAGGCAGGGCTTTTTTTAAAATAAATATTGTATTTGTAATGATATTTATTAAATTATATTTAAACATATACCACTTTGTGCACTGAAAATACATTTAATGTTTTTTGCATATTTCTGTAGTGTACCTATGTCTTATGAGAACGGATACAAGTCTCAATATGTGAAAGTTGCATTTTAGGGCTTGTATCCATTGTCACAAGTCCTAAAATGCGTAATGTTGCGTTATAGGACTTTGTATCCGTTCTTACTAGCACTAAAGAAGTTGAAACTAAGTAATAAAAACTCTTATTTAGTACCTAAATAAATTTTGACAGTTTTTTATAGGTATTTGGTAAAGTAAAAAGCACTAGAGTGTATTAATCAACATATCGCACGCTTAACATAATTTAAATAAATAGCACTTTATCAGCACTTTTTTAGAAACTACTTAATTCCGTTAGAGGTTGTGGTGAGTAGGTGGAATAATGAACGTAACTTTTTGTCTCTTCTCTCTTTCGCTATTTGCGATAATAAGAAATTATAATTACCTATTCATAGAGTTTGTAATGTCAACTTTTCTTGTTTAAATTTAAACTTCAAAATCTAAAATTCACACTCCAGTACCCAAGACCCTAAGCTCGTTACAGCCGCCACTAATTGCATTCACAATTATGTAGCTTAAAATTTCAAATTGCTATAGCTACCCCTTAACGTCGTGTTGTCCCTGTCTTACATGTTCAAAACAATACTAGCTATTGCAAACACACCTATATAATGCGTTATTATGTGTGGGCATGTATATGAGTGTGTGTGAGTAAACACCGGTTTAAGCCTAACTGGCCTTAATGAATCGTAATGGCCCCTATAATTCGCGGCGTAACTAACTGGCCATGTGGGGACGCGCCCGCCGCCCACGCCGCCTCTTCACCCCCGCTCACCCTATATTTGGAAGCAAGCCATATCGCGTATATGACAGCGGTGATTCTATTTTTATTTTTTATTTTTCAGCCAAAGCGTTTGTGCGAACATTTGTGGTTACGTGCTCAGATTATTATTTAAAAGAATTACATAGGAGTTGCAAAACTTTTTAAATTTTTTTTTTGCGGTAATTGCCCTTAGGTATTACGTAACGGCATAACATTTAATTTTAATAGTTTTGAATGCAGTTTTCGTGTTTACGACTTTTAAGAGTTATGTTTAATAAACTGTTGCAATCGTCGCCCTTACTTTAAACTAAAGCTTGAAGGAGGTCGTTATTCCATCTGTAATTTATTTAATTGCTCTGTAGCGGTAATTATTCATGAAATTACGGCTATTACGTCTGCGGAAACAATTATTTATTGTGCAAACTTGAGTCTTAACTCACATTTTATTCCATAACGCCCCTGAAGATAAGGCATTGGACGAAACTGCTTCATTTCAACCCAGGTCTTCAGTTAAACTTTAGATACATATTTTATTTTTATTCATTTATGTATCGAAGAAAGTTACACTTTTTATCTTACAGCATATTCTTTAGGCTAAATTGTATCAGAAACGAATTAAAATAAATGAATTGTTTTTTCTGCCATATCAGTTCTTCAAAATAGCAAATGAGGTTTAATACCAATAACGATGTCAAATAACGATGTCAAGTTTAACTATGAAATAGGATATGGAGGAACGCTATACACTAATGAATAGTGCGTGGTTGTGTAGAGTGGTGCAGAGTGAGCAGTTAGCGACACGTGGCGTGCGCACTAATTTGACTCCACGTGAGACACCCATTATGGAAGGCTTTGCTCTGCGGCGGTTTTTAATAGGTGCATTCAACCTGCAGTGCCAAAAATGTCATATTCTAGAAAACTTTTGTTTGCCAACCTTAAAGCTACATAACACTAGCTGTGCTGCATTACCCGCATTAGTTTGAGAATTCCTGCGGGAGTTCCAAATTTTCTTCAATACTTACCTACAAACCTTGCCCTGACAATTACGAACTAGATTTTATTTTGATTCAATTTATTAAATCAATCGAAACAATTTGGAGTTCTTGCGTGATTGACGCCTGATTATATTATATATATTTTACTAAATCGATGTAGATAAAATATAATAATAATAATAGATTATAATCCATTCCAGCTATTATTAGCTTTAATCGTGGAAACAAAACAAACCTGGTATATAATACATATACAGGAAAGTGGAACCCTGTCTTTATCATACAAAGTTCACCCCCACCAGGATTCGAACCCGGAACCTCTTGATTAGCGGGTAGGCATGGTGACCTGCTGCGAAAATCGGGTCAGCAATAAAAGGTCATTCGTTAAACTATGCGTATACCTATATCGTACGACAGACACCAGCCTCTCACTGTCTCTACTTAGTAATGACTGTGTTGTGTTGAGACTGTTATAGATATTAAAGATATCTATTTAAGTAATCCGCTATTGCCTCTATGCTAATAGTTTACTCGTATATAGAATACACCATGGCACTATAGCACTATAGCAATAAAAATTCGTGTAGGTAATTAATGCAATGTAACTTTTTGACACTTTTTCGTTCCATAATTTTTGGGTATAGGCTCCATTTTTACATAAGGACGTAAAACGAGCAAGAGTCGCTTGCAGTACGGCCGGCATGTGCTCTGACAAACTCTATCCTGCATATTAATCACCAAAGGACCATCTGCCGCCGCTGGACAGTGGTCTTACACCGACACTCGGATCCGTTGAAATTAAATTGTTTGGGACTTGCCCACTCTGTAACATTTGTTGGTAATAGCCAAAGTTAATTCAAGGCAAATCTCTGGATAACAGTTTAAAAATACAAAGGAGACAAGTTAAAATAATATAATATGATAATACAAGTATAGGTAGAATTCAAAAAGTAACCCATGTGTACATTAGTTTTATCTTCCTTTAGGTATAACACTGTAAAAGGAGATGATGTACTCAAAATAGTATAAGAATATGTATAACGATACCATATTTAAACGTCAGAAAATCTCCTATCGCTTCTGACATGGAGTTATTTTATTTTTGTGTCATTAATAATGACCCTGAATAAATTATAGTTAAAGTGTTCAGACTTATATAAATCAATATCTACATCGATGTAGGTACACAACTACACATTCATAATAGCCAGAAACATTGTCCAAGTACAAAAGCAAAATGGATAGTTAGACGAAGCCTGCATGCCTCGCAGACCCGTCCGCGTGATAAATTCATTTTTGGGTAAAGGTTTAATTTGTTTGCCGGCGCGCCGCGCGCTATTTGTAAAACGCCATTTCTCATTGAACAGATTACGGAGATTACGAATTCATTAGGGACATTTTATCTTATACGTTCCCAAAATCGGGGTCGTGGCTAATTGATATTTTGCACACATCTACCTATAGTTTAATATGAAAATAATGAAGAATTTTGGGATCAGTAAGTACCTATCCCTGGTTAAGGTGTTTTATACCTATATGAAGAAGGTGTTGGTGTTAATCAAGTTTGTCACAATAAGACTGGAGAGGAGAGACAATAATTGGCAAAGTACAAGAAGTGCACATATACAATTTAAACTGCATGTAAAAATTTTGATTGTAGGTACCAGTGTGTCAGATTCAGTATTCTAAAATATAATAATTTTTCAATATTTTATCGTAGCGATACGATTTTTTATACGGTACTACCATAACTTATCAAAAATTTACCCAAAAATATTGACTTCCAGCAATATAAGTACCTACAAAAATAAAGATTAAAAAAAAAATTGTCAAATATAATGAAAAAGTATAAAAATACAAAATCTTGTCGCGCTGGTGGACACATATACATATTACATACTAGTTGTGCCCCACGTATTGACCCGCATTAATTTCAGAGTTCCCGCGGGAATTCCGGGAAAAAAAGTACCCTATGTGTTAATCTGATGTAGGTATAAGCTATATTATTGTAAAGTTTCATTTAAATCCATAAATCAATGTTTAAATCCATCCAGTAGTTTTTGCGTGAAAGAGTAACAAACATCCATCCATCCATACATACATACTTACAAACTTTCGCGTTTATAATATTAGTAGGAAGTAGGATATAATATATATGTGTCTGGTAGATCATATTTATCGCATTAGCGAAAAAGCTGTATACACACGTGCAAGTTGATATCAAATATTGTACCTAATACTCCTGATAGAGGTCAATCAATGGCAAGATTCCTGGAATGGCGTCGGGTACAGAGTCCACCGCAGTGTAGACGCGCGGCGCGGGCGCGGTGCGGCAGCGTGCAGCCGGCAGCGCTGCGGCAAGCGTGGACGGGAATTAATTGCGGAACGCGTCTGAGGTACGCCGTAATTATCGTGCCTGTGGAGAGCGGACAAAGAACCGATATTGGTCACCGTGCCGATATGCCACTGCTATCTAATAGGTACTGTTAATTATATTCCATAAAACAATACGTCGTTTTCAGTGACAGTTTGCTGTCACACGCCAAACGTGCTATTGAAAAACACGCACTCAGGATATCTTGTGGACATTTTTGCGTCTCTGTGTCGATATTTGGTCCTTCTAGCCGGCTTTGATCCAGCGACCAATGGAATATGGATCACTATAATTATTTATCTTCTATTTCTGCGTTAGTGAGAATTTAATCTAAAAGATACATTCCATAGAATCATAATAACGATTGATAAAATGCTTTTAGATATAATTATTTTCAGTTGTCTGTCATTTTTGCAAGTTCCCTCCACCCACCTCTAGTACGACACAATTTGAATTCACAAATTTTACTTGCCGATACATGACGATATTAATAGTCAATCTTGATAATGCCGAATCTTTAACTGAATACTAAATCAAGGTAACAAGTAATCAGTATTCGGCGGGAGTTCGTTCATTTCTCCGGCGGCACGATAAGCCTCGGATCCCGTATCCCGGTGAACTTATCCCGCGATACTTGTGACTAATCGCTGGGATTCACCTAGCGTCGGCTCGCGATAATCCCGTACAAATTATAGGGGTGCTTCTACGTGGAAGATTTTGTCCTCATCATTTACCAGTCAGTTAAGGTAAGACGAAATTTCAATGATGTAGCAATACATACATATTTTTACATCCCGTTTTATAACTTGTAACTTTTTGATTGATTAATTTCATCCGCGCCTATATGTTTAATGTATGTTTGATATGGCTGTTGGCAGTAAAACTGGCAACATTGGGCTCGTACTATAAAAAAACTAATTAATAACAAATATTTGTATAGTAAGATATTGACAAATAAATAGCCAATGGAATAGCGTTCCATAAAATAAAAGGCCGACACTCGTAAATAAATATGCTGAAAAATGTAAAGGGAAAAATAAAAAGAGGAATAATGGCGGATATAAAAGGGGACAGTTTGCGTCACAAAGCCGCATGCGGGCCTCAGATATTGACAGTAAATTTCATTCATACGGCATTAGTGCCACGCCATCAGATACAGGGATATCTGGCGCAAACAACGGGCGTTTAGAACACACAGACCTGACTGACTCTGTTCTAGTAAAAAATATAACGACTTCCTGTTCAATTCTGCTAATATTTCAAAGGTATATCAATATTGTTTTTAAATTCTCGAAAATGCTAGTCAATAGCTATTATTATCTGAATAAAGAATCTGCCTAATGTAGATAAAAATAATCCTACCTAACTCGTAGCTGATTCGTAAGGCTACGTAATATTGCCGTAGCCATGTCTACGCTGTGGCCGCTACGTAGTTCCTCTACTCTTTCCGAATTATTTAATTGAGACAAGCCACCAATAAGGAAGCTTAACTTTACATTTCTTTTTATATAGATTTCGAATTGCATTTAAATCGATTTCTTAGGTAACTATGTGTTTAGAAATGCTAATTCAATCTATGAATTATTGTCTAATACTTCTCATCTAGGTACTCTTCCACCGTCACATGCAGTAAGTACACAATAAAAATCTTTTAAAAGTTTACCATTGTAATTTTATCGGGATGGGATAGTGGGATTGTGTTTTTATTATTATTGCGTGCATAACTATGTTAGTTAACGTTGTTGAAGACATGTTGGGAGCCATTCTTCAAGTTAAGCCAATATTTGGCGGGGCCGAGCCGACTTCCGCGAATGTGACCGGGTAATTTATCGCCGGACAAACTGAAGTTTATCGAAAGAAGGAGAATAACTTTATTATATAGTGACCGGAACTAGAGGGTGGTCCTCACCCGCTCTCGGCCCGCGCGGGTGTCGGCTACTAAATACTGACAAGTACAAAAGTGTTGTTTTATTCCAAAAGAACAATCCAGAGAATTCTTGCCCACTCATAATCTCACGGAAATCTATTATCTAATCTATATACGCGGACGCGTGTTGACTTTAAATATATATTACATGAGTTTTTGTATATACATGAATATTTAATAAATAGTGATTCTGATTTCATTCATCATGTATTTAGAGATACGAAAATTCCGAAACAAAATAAATTGTTCTAAATCTGTGTATAAATGGAATGTTTTACAATCGAATACCAAACTGTTATTTTGTCAGTAACTGTACAACAGCTCTACGTCGTCGTGCTATTTTATATAGTTGAAGGTATTTCTTTGCAATGATGAAATATGTCGTGTTCGCTGTGTGCGCCTTCATTGTAAACATATTTCGGCAAACGTCCTCTTACGTCCGACGACGGAAATAACCCACGTTTTAGTAATTTTATTGCAATGATATCGCTATTTGTCTTTGTTACAAGTTTATTTTGTCATTTTTTTCTTTCTTTTTTTATGGAAGAATATGAGCTGGAATGAATAGATTTTATATTTAGTACCTAGCATTTCAGTAATTGTAAAAGGTTGTAAACTTTATAATGATTTTTGTATTTATCATCTTAATGGAAATAGTTCTCTGAATTCAAACATATTACGCAGTTTACCAGGTACACAAATAAATATAATGTGTTTACTATTTCTTTGACATTATAAAACGACTAAACGAGTATTTAGGGCACAGTGGGGGCTCGCGAACAAATGAAAAATGTCCAATAAAGTTTCATTTGGTGTCCACTCGCCAGTACAAAACAGTCCTTCCTCCAGATATGATACTGTCAAGTCCCTTTTACGCTCCACCGCACTTATTCATACTGACATCTTTAGAGAAACTGGAGACTTGAGACGTAAACGTTCACGAAATGGAATAAACCAAATTATTAAAGATTTATATTTTTATTTGTGTCTTAAAAAAATAATAATAATGTCGTTAATTACACTCACTTAAAACTTTAATACCTACATTTCGTACATGACGGAATGTTTTTAGTTAGAAAGTTAGTAGTTAGAAAGTAGTATTTATCAGGGAATGTAAAAAATAATTAAAAATTATTTGCAAGAATGGGTTGCCAAAAATTCCATTTTTAAATATTCCGTCGAAATTTACGTTGTAAGCGCGTACATCTTTGTCCAGTAGCCAGTCCCTGGTTTCGATAAAGGCTCGCTTAAAGCTACAAAGTGATCTCGAGTGAGGTCCGTTGTCGCCCCTGGCGACGCTTTGCGTACTCTTTATGAAAATTTCGTCGAAGTTACCCAGTAGGTACACTACTTACATTATCATTCACCTTGTAATAGAGATACATGTTATACGGCGACTTTTCGCGTCAACCTTTCAAGCGGAGTTGATTTAAAAAAATAACAAAAGTTATCCTGAAACTTTCTGTAGGTATATTGATTTTATATTTTACGTCCAGGTATAATAGGTATAAAAGTACTATAACTATTACAAATTAAATTCTATGAAAACAGTATGCATATATTTTAAAATGTTATAAATTGTGGAGGTTTTATAGCCCGAAATTATGGAGGTTTTATATTTTAATGAACGCTGGAAAAAGAATTGTAAAATAATTGATTTTAAGTAGGTAACTATATTGTATCCCCCGTATTCAAAACCAATACACAGCGAAGAAGTCATTCATAACAATACTGAGCATAAGCTCGTATTATAAACTTGGATCAACTTCTTTTTTCCTACGACACGTAAATTTACGTACGTTTTGGCTCGTTTCCCAGCTCATCAAAAAATATCTGCACGTTTTATGGGTAATTGTGCAGAGATTTAGGCTTGGATTCCTTGTATGATAGATTCGTTTGCAATGTTTAAATATATTTTTTTAAGATGATAGATAAATCAAAATGAAGTAAAATTATATAAGATACCTACCACCTATTTACTTTACTTTTGCCCTTAGGCTATATAAAATTAAAAATATATAGTAGTATTTTTTCCTTCATATGAAACACAAACGTTATGTATTACCGAAAGTGAACACGTGTTAACAGCGCTATAAACGTGCGAGTTAACTGCCAAACTTAGGGCACTTTGTAAAATATGACGCAGTGTGAAGCGACCCGTATCGTTTAGCTTTTTTTATATTTTAGTCTATTTAAGATCGACTTTTCATAATAAATAGACTTTTTCATGATTATAATGCTGATTAAGTCGTCACAGAATTAATTATAAGCACCAAGTTTCATTTTTTTTTTCACAGACAAAAAAACTGTTTTGATGTCTGTACTTGTTTTATAATGTTAAAATTATAAATAAATGTAGTATAGTGTCCAACATCTGTTTATTATTTAAGCATGTGCGATGATGATATAATATGTGAAAACAAACGGACAAAAAACCAATACAAAATAGGAACCTGTTTCTGTATATGTATATTTCAACTAACGTCTCAGAATATGGTAGTCCCAAACTTTATCGTAACTCATCGTCGCAGGTGTTCCTAAGAAAGGAAACATTACGAATCCTTTATACGGCAAGGGGTTCGATACGAAAAAGTGAGGTCGTAACCGTTCGCCAAAACGTGTTACGTTAGACTTGTTTTAAGGTCTATGAAGGAAAAATGACGTTTTTAAGACCGCCAACACAAGAAAAAATCAAGAGAAATAGGAGCCGATGGGATAAAGGATTATAAATTTGGACAAAGTGCAGGTATGTATACGTAACAATTGTAGCATGTGGAAACATAATAATATTATTATGTTAAGTACAGCTTACACACACACCTATAGCTTGCACAGAAAAATAGGTTATAATAAATAGTCTCAACCAAACCAGATATTTGATAATTAAATGGAAGGTTCATCTTCAACTTTCATAAAAAAAAAATCGATTGAGTACCTAGTTTCTAAATAGTGGCTGGAAGAAAAATGTCCGGTTCGACTCGATAACCTCTTCCTTTTTCGATGAAATATGTAAAAGTAGGCACATAATAATAATAGCAATGAGATGTGAAAAAAAAATGGGTAGGTAATAAATGAGATTCAATTTTAATTCCACGATGCCAAAAATCACAAAGATATTAAAGAAAATTAAAATTTCCGCGGAGTATCGGATAACAGTTTTCTTTTTCACGAGCACTTCAGTTCTTTTTTTCTTTGTTGTTGTAATTAGCTTCCGGTCACACCTGTGCGGCTTCACTTTGAACTTTGACCAGGGAATCCCGCGAAATGTTCATTGTGTAACGCGATCGTTTCTCTTTGCCCAGTTTCTAATGCTAATCACACCACTACTACTGAAAGGTTTCCCTTGTGCAGATTCTCACTGGATAGTTTATTAATTTAATCAGTTTAGCTCGACATTGTTAGATACTAACCCTATGTAATCAATAGGATAAAGTTAAACAAGCAACATCTAACATAAATCGTTGCATTAATTTTAACCATAGTCAAACGTAACAATTTAGTTGTACGCAAGTAGGCACTTGCTTATACGCCAGCGGCGCCCTGCCTCGCAACTTAACGGCCCTCCCTTACCGCTAAACAAATTTGACAGCTCTAAGTTAGCCCAAGTTTGTGTACACATGAACAAAGTTATTTCTGCTTGCATATAAATGACTCTTATACTTTACTCTTGTTGTATTAAGCATTAAAATCGCATGTACAATAAGTATTTAAAAGTACGAGTGGGATGGTTTTCAGCATTAAAGTTTTGTCGGACTAGTTAGCATTGTACCTACGTGGAAACAAGTTGACGTAATTATTAAGGCGTTTAATGCTGAATTTTGAGGAAGGTGAGCGTGCATGTGCTGTATGAGCAAATTACCAATAAATGACATGACGCTATATGTATACCTACTTACAAAAGAGATATACCTAAAAGTGTTCTTCTGCCGAAAATTGATTACACAGAAATAAATTTACGAAGAATTTTCTATCGAAACCAGTTGCGTACAATCAAACAAAAATCCATCTTCGAAATTAGTAACGAAAACCTGGTTTCGATGACCACCGATGCGACTTTTACGTTATATGTATCTTTATGGTACTTGCGAACCAAAATTAATCGTGTTAGAGAATAATTATTCCAGACATAGGTATCTATATTACGTATAAGAACTTAATAAACATAAGTATTTCAAACTTTACATCAACATCCTCTGTAACTAGTCGGTAATGACGGCGACCATCCTTACTACATAATGGCTCAACAAATCATCGTGACATAGGGTACTTTTCTTTCGGAATTCCCGCGGGAACTCCGAAAGTAACACGGGTGAAACTCTATTTAATTTTGCATACTATAAGTTGTCAGGGGTACAGGAAATCATATAGGGTAGGTACTCTTATCCCGGGATTGCCGCGGGATCTCCGAAATAAACGCGGGCGAAATCGAGGGGAACAGCTAGTGATAGGTACAACCTATATTTTTGAAGGGATGCATTCACAAAAAAATAAAAAACGGATTAATTCAGATTTAAGCTCCGCGAGTCGGAAGCTTTTAAATTCGCATAAATGGAACATGTCACGGGTAACGGTCGCGTTCTGCCTTTATCAATTACAGTGAGGGCCCACGTCAAAAATGTGAAGCGAAAAAAATAGCAACAGGGAGCGATCGTTTAATATTTACACGAACATTAAATACGCGCCGGTCGTTACGGAATACGGATCACGTTTCCGTTACGTTTCGTTTTCCGTAACTGTCAAGTTAAAAAAAAAACATACATACAATCGAACATAGAACCTCCTCCTTTTTGGAAGTCGGTTAACAAATAATACTGACTTATATCTACTATTGCTATACATAATTATATTATTAACTTAAACATATTGAATTGTGAAATATTAATTACTAATTACTAGCAGTCTCGCGAAGGTACTGAAGACAGAAAAATTATATTTGAAAGGTAGGTATGGATAGATTTTTTTTAAATTACAATTTGTAATTTATTTTTTTTTTTGACAGGAAGGTGGACTCACTATGTAATCCCGAAATTGAACTGGCTAAAACCACGGGGATGCAGGAATCGCACACGCGGTTTTCCTATGACCTGTCGATCTATATCGATAGATTTTTTTGGCTCACAACTTATGAGAATTTAATATAAACTAGCTGACCCGCGCGGTTTCACCCGCGGTAATTTCGGAGTTCCCGCGGGAATTCCAGGATAAAATATAGTTATAAACCTTCCTCATGAATCACTCTATCTATTGGTGAAAACCGCATCAAAATCCGTTGCGTAGTTTTAAAGATTAAAGCATACATAGGGATATAGGGACAGAGAAAGCGACTTTGTTTTATACCATGTAGTGATTACAATGTAACACTAAAATTAAACCTATTTCAAATCGAAATATTTCATCAAAGGCACTTCGAAAATTGATTAATGGTTATAAGTATGCATGTAGTTCAATTTTCGTTTTATTACGTACAAAAGGCAATAAAATCGTCTTATTGTATTATACTATCATAATATAATTTTGAGCTGTTATATTGTAAATGCTACGTCATCAACACTAGCTTCTGTTTGTATGCGTTACTATAATTCATTTAAACCACATTTACAAATGAAATTTTAAACATACATTAATTACAAGTGGCTTAACAAGCGAAAAATATTTGCTCATTCGCGGGCGAACATGATAAATTGTAAATTACTTGGAAATGTGCGTTTTGAAGCCACGCTGAGCTTAAATTTTAAAATGGTTAAACAACAGTGGAAATGAAATTCGCAGGCAAATAATGAGGGGCGAATTAAAAATGCAAAAATTGATTAATGGACCGTTGCCGGGCAAATATGTACTTAATAAGTACGGCTCTTTGTCGGCGGCGAGACTTGCCCTCTTAGCCAAGTTAGTTGTTAACAATCGTTAACGCATAGAAAACTGAGGAACGAATCGTTGTCACGTGGCTACATGAAAACGTCCATTCAAAAGTCCAGTTTTGCGTTACCTCATGATATAACGATTCCCTTCCTTAGTTTTCTATATGCGTTAACGATTGTATATTGTCACTTGGCTAAGGGGGCTGTCACCCGCGCGCACGCTTGCCCCGTCCCCCTACGGACTTCTCAATGTGACTTCATTATCATGATCACTAAACGCTACTGCCCCCTTACCCAAGTTGACCATCTATACATAAAACGCGTAGAAAACTAAGAAATGGAATCGTTATGTCACGCGGTCACGTAAAATTGGACTTTTGACTGGACGATTTTACGTGATCACGTGACTTGACGATTTCTTCCTTAGGTTTCAGTGCGTTAACGGTTATTAAGGATTGTCAACTTGACTAAGAGGGTTGATCTTGTAAATAGTTATAACACGGAAAAGATATCTTATCTTATACATATAGATATTTATGGCTAAAGAAATGACTGGGCAAAGATCGACTTATTCCATTTATCCCTTACCAACTTGCCGTTTTTGGTAGGTGGCCTATAGGTAAAACGACTTGTGTGGCAAGTGTCGAAGTCAAAATGGTACTTATTCAGAGAATTTTGCTTGCTAGAAATGATCCATGATCCAAATGATCATTAATACAAAGATGACTCTACACATTGATTTGTATACATACTGTACCTGTTGTTATTTGTGTTTGGTTGAACTTTGGATTACTTAAGTACAAAAAATATGTTGCAACTTGCATCTCACTAATGCTTAGATATATTTTATTTTAATGATGCCTTTTATTTTAATATTGATATCTTTGTTTTCATGTGCTGTATGGTTTTTTTCCTTACTAAATATTTTCTATGTCTATGTCTTTAAACTCATCATGAGATAAAGCTACATAATAGAGCGATGCATCAATCTGGGTAAACGTAATAGTAATATAAGCACGCTCCAGCGTTTCAGCGGGCCATTACGCGGACAATCCGCACCGCACGGAATCGCGTGCTAAACGCGTATTAGGTGTCATAACAACACCGCCAACGGTTGCCTTCTCTGGATGCATTACGCTGTGCCATTTTACGGCCGCAGATCGGGACGATAAAGCGCAACCATGCAACAATGCCTCACTAAACACCGTAAACTTGTGAATTATTAATCTCCTTATCGAGCCGCGCTGGAACCTAACATGGCCGGGCTTATGAAAAATTTAATAAATCGCTTTTTAGATTTATAAGGGCACGATTTACATCCTTTAGCAAGTGAATGAGCATACCTTATGTACTATAGTATATTTCATTATAAGTGCGGAAAGGCTGTCATTGCAAAGAGTTCCGACAAATGTCTACCCGAGCCGAGGCGCAGCCGAAGGTGAGGGTTGACAGTCGGAACTAGTTGCAATGACGGTTCCGCACGTGTACTGAACAACTATTTTTAATACAGTTACGAAAAAATTAAGCAATTTAATAAAATATCAAAAACACAACAAACTCAACTAAGTTCCAACTGTGATCAAGAGATGGCGCTAGTCGTATTAGTAATGCGAAACGTACGTTTCGCAATGCAAAAAGTGTGTCAAAGTCGTGTCGCCATTTTTGACAGTTGGCAAAGAGAACGCACGAGTTCGGGAAAGGTAAACAAAAAGCTCGAGTATGTAATAGCCCACATCCCGAACGCTAAACGTCCCTGCAATACGCCACTTTTTGAGCAACTGTATTAAAATAGTATATTTCATTATAAGTGCGGAAAGGCTGTCATTGCAAAGAGTTCCGACATATGTCTACCCGAGCCGAGGCGCAGCCGAAGGTGAGGGTTGACAGTCGGAACTCTTTGCAATGACGGTTCCGCACGTGTACTGAACAACTATTTTTAATACAGTTGCGAAAAAATTAAGCAATTTAATAAAATATCAAAAACACAATAAACTCAACTAAGTTCCAACTGTGATCAAGAGATGGCGCTAGTCGTATTACTTACGTTTCGCAATGCAAAAAGTGTGTCAAAGTCGTGTCGCCATTTTTGACAGTTGGCAAAGAGAACGCACGAGTTCGGGAAAGGTAAACAAAAAGCTCGAGTATGTAATAGCCCACATCCCGAACGCTAAACGTCCCTGCAATACGCCACTTTTTGAGCAACTGTATTAAAAAATATATTCCCTATACACAATATTATAATCAACGTAAGTATCTATTATACGAGTGCTTTTTAATATTAGCATTTAAACAACAAGTACCTACTAAAGTACTATTGCTTAACATTTTACTGGTTGTTCTCGGTTCACTCGGGAACTCTGGATTGAATGTTTTTTTTAGCCGAATTGATTAAACAATGATTGGATTTCTCTAAATTAATGGATTCTCTGTAAATGATTGGATTTCTGTATACATATTACTGTTTCCCTTGAGTTTCGGGATTCCCACGGGAATTCTTTTTTAAAGGATGAAAAGAGTCCTGCGTTATGTGATAATCCAGAACATATTCAGCAGCTGATGCCCGCGATTTACTAGCGCTATTTCGAGATTTAGGTACTCTTTGTTTCGGGAAAAGAAATACTGTATTCAAAGGGATACAGAAGCTTTCAATCAATGAAAGAAATTTATTATACAGTTCAGTGATTTCTGAACTCCCCTACAAAAATAAGCTTTTACTCTTTATAATATTTAGGTATATTATTAGTATAAGTATTTTATGCTGAATGATTGACACGCACAAAAAAATTCTATTTAATTTCTTTATTTTCTGTGTTCAAATAAGACGTTCATACTTAAACAGTTAAAATATAATATCATTTTGCACTTCTCTCGTAAATCACGGCAAAACACGAAAACCATTATCATCTAACCCTTTTAAATAAATGGAAAATGGAGGAAGAAAAGCGAGGCGCACTGAACAAATTCGCTAATTTTATTTGGACAAAACCGCTGAATAAAGATATATTAGTGGTCGGTGCGAAGATAAAGAAATAAATTGTGGACGCGATAAATCAGTAAAGGATGGTTTTAATTACACACCCGGAGGAGCCACTCCAGTGCCCCTCGAAGTAAGGGCACGGACAAACTGAGAACTCAACGTTCATGAATGGCAGGTACGTACCGATAATATATATTATAAACAAATTCAGTCATCATTGACTGGTAACGCTAAACAGAAAATTAAACTGTATCTATCAGTTTTTCAGAGTTTATAATGTATATACAGAATATCATAATACGGTAAGGGTACCATAACGGTTAAAAAATTCCTTAAATCCAAGTTAAATATAATTGAATGAAATACTATTTTTAACCGACTTAAAAAAAAACGTGGTTTCAGTTTCAGTTCCTCAGCAGTAAGATTAACAATAATTTTAATATATTTTAGAATTAGTTACCGTTACTCTTAATATGAATATAACAGGTGGTAAAACTATTGTGGTGGTATATAGGTGGTATATATTATAACAAACAGGATAAGTGAAAAAATAATAATAATATAAGTTCGGTAGTTTTTCAGAATATGAGAAAAATAATTAATTGAAAATACGATACAACTACATTAATTACAAGGTACGCATACGTATGCAAGGCACGCGCCATGCACACAGCAAGCGATGCATCAACTAGTCAGCTCGAGCGAGCGACGATCGAGGTCATTGATCCTGTGATACCGGCGCGCGGCAATGTCTGTTTAACGCGATTGAGCAGCGAATGCCTTCACAAGTTGTTTTCTTTGTTTTTTTTTATATATATTTTTTTTTTTTCACTTTTTCTATAGGTATGGTACATATATTACTTTCAACCCTGTAAATATTTGTAGCTAATTTTATCACACCTTATATCGTACCTAATACGAAATATTTAGTGCGTTGGTTCGATATCTACTATAAAAATTACCGCAGTCGATAAAATATTAGGTATAAAAAATATAAATGAAACAGTAAAAAGCTTCGTAAAAAAAAGTTTAAAAAAATTGGCTAATATTCTAATTTCGATTTCGTTTTCATATACAGAATTTAATTGAAGCTCTTACCGTCCCCATTGCGTGTAGGAGACAAAAACGAACATCAAAATAGCTCATAAAGCAAAAAGGTCGTGTTACACGCATCAATTCTTTGAAGCCCTGCTTTGATTCGCAGCCCAAGAGGCACGAGTGTTATTTTAATTATAAACATTATTTACCTTAATCAGAATTTTTGCGGAGGGCCCTCGTGGCAGCAACTGGCGGTAAATTGGCGGCCCGCTTTGAAAGTGGTATAATTAGGATGCAGTTTTAGAGCACACACAGAGCTCGAGTGCTCGCGTGTTTGCTAACTGTATGACGATGAGGCTAAGTAGAAAACGGTGGCAATTAAATTCATAGGGAACAAAAATGAAACTCAGACTTGTAAGCAATTAAATATGTACTGATGTTGAATTAATTGCATAATTAGCTTCATATTTTAAAACTTCAAATGTTGAATTACTTCTATATAGGATTGCACTTGCCACCCGTATGGTAGTGATTCTACCATAGTTTTTAAATGTTCCAAAAATCTAACAAAATTTCAGTATAAATTTTAATTTAAACATTTCCAATGTCATTTGGTATTTAGGTATGGGTGAATTATAGATACTATATATTAAAATAATACTAGGTATGCGTATATTTCTGCAGACCGCAAAGAAAAAGAACATCTATATTTTAAAGTATCTAAATAATTTGTTAAAATTTTGATTATTGATCTAACACTAACCCGTAGGTACAATTTAATTACTATAAATAAAAAAAAAATATACTAAATTTTCAGTATTTTTTGGGACAATACAATAATTCATCTACAAAAAGATGGCAAGCCTACTCTTTAGATACCTTGTACCGTGGGACTCGTGGTTGCGAATTGTGCAATCCTGCATGCCTTTAATTATGGCTGCGCGGATTTTGTTTGCTAATTAATTGGAGCTATATTAGCAATTTCGTCAGTGGTGATTGTTCGCTACAATAAGCGCTTTATGTTGTAGTATTCAATATGTCTACTTGTATATTTAAACAACTTATTTTTTTAAGATTATAATTTTCGATTAACTTTTGTAGCGTTGCGACTAATCTTTAAAAGGTAGGTAGGTGTTGATTGTATTACAGTTTATTAAAATTTTATCACTGCAAATGCTAAGTTGTTTGTTTGCAAAGAAATAGGTAGTTTCGTGTGTAATGTTTAATTGCGACTCAATGTATCAAAGCATACTGGTATCAAAATTCTGTGTGCACTTACCTACATTGTACATATATAAATTTAGTTCTATCGCTTAGCTCTATCTAAATCGACTAGTACCTATTTACGAAAAAAATTACCTACTCTTGTACATAATTAATAATAATTAACATAGTAGACACAGTCAGAATTACAACTTTTGACAGTTGTTGAATCTCATTGCAGTAGTGGTAAATTCGACGTACGCGTCTAAACGACAAAAATGTTTGGGTACCTACCTATTTTTGATACTGACTGTACCTACGATTTTGCTAATTTAATTTATCTTCCGTATGCCAACTGTAGTGAGTGTTTATAATTTGTAATTCATACCTATACAGTAGGTGAAAATGTTTTAGTATATTTTTAATCATATTACTTAAAATTGATATTATCATATTATTATAAAGCTTACTTGCAAAAAGTTTTTTTTTTAAACTAAAACAGAAGTTCGAGTATATTTTCTCATCAATTAAATGTAGCAGATTTTAATTAAGGTGTTAAAAAAGGTCTATTATCTGGCACTTTTTATGCGCCGGGAGAGGCGGGCGCGGTGGTCTACTGGACATAAATCACCGCACAAGACAATGCTAATGCAGCGGAATTAAAAAATACTTGGCTCCCCAGCCTTCTTTGAAATAAAGAACTTAGCGGAATCTTTCTGCGCGGTTAATGAATTTGCTAATTTTTCTTAGAGTATTAGGTAGCGTGTTTCAAAATGTCACTTTTTGTATTTACGTGTAGTATACTGGGTAGAACACCAATATACAGTCAGAAAAAACAATGTCAAAAGGTAGTTATAAATTTTGACCACTATAAAATTTGTAACCTTCCTTTCTGCTCTAAATAATAAAAACATGTTGTGCCTAACCTACCTACCCATCTAAGTCATTTTATCATATTATAATATGAATACCTTATTAAGATAATGTATGTGTGTATGTGTATAAACCCAGCAGATATAAGTAGTAACAAATTTATGATGTAAAAAGTAATTTAAAGTTTTTAAGTATGATTTTTAAATTTTTAATAGGCTTAAGTGTTTTTAATTCACTCACTATTTCTTTATAATTGATTGTTTTGTTTAAATGGTTTTAATTTAATTACATTTTTATTTTTAGGTCGTCTACTCGATGCGATATTAATTTTATTAAGTTTTAATTTACATGTCTGTTCTTACAAATAAAAAAATAATATTTATAGGACAATATTCATTTGATGTATACTCTTAGGGCGTGCCCCGTGGCGTTGTCTTAATTAATCACTTCAGATTAAACGTGAAATACGAGCCGCGATAAACGTTACAGAAAGAATCAACTCTAAGCGAAAATTAAATTTGAATTTCTCTTACTGCATTCCTAGTCCTCAGAACTTATATTATTTAATAAATTATGCGCATGAAAATTAAAATAGCAAGCCTAGGTTAGAAACTATAAAGTTAAGGCCTTTACATACTTCTAAGTCAACGCAGTGAAAAGATATTTTGCCACTACTGAGGTAATCGAAATCTATAGGGTACTTTCCGTTGACCTAGATCGTGAGCCTTCTCTCGATGCGTTGTGAGTAGCAGATGTAAGTGGGAAATTTGTGCTGTCCAGCAATACAAACAACATAGGTATACATATATGGTGCTCCAAAATCAGCTGCCAATATTTACAAAGTTGAAAGTATACACCGTTATAAACATGTTCATAAAATAAAAAACATAAAAAGAATGAAAAAAGAAAAACAGAAAAAATAATTAAATCCAAAAGAAAACCTGTGAATGTGTTTGCCGCTCAATCACTTGTAGTTTGTACATTACCTAGATAATTGTTTGTACATACACATCGCCGGTATCTTAAGATAAATCACCTGAGTTAGTATTCGACCAGCTGATGCATCGCTCGTTGTGTGCGTGACGCATGCCTTGTATACGTATTAGTGAGCTATGTGTATTGTGTACCTTGTGAATGTAGTTGTAAGCTATTTGTATAAGAGTGATGATTTTTCAGTAAATTTATTTTCCTCATATTCTGAAAAACTACCAAACTGAAAATATTATTTTTTCACTTATCTTGTCTGTTATAACGTATACTTTCAGCCCTGAAAATCTTTGCAGCTAATTTTGGAACACCATCGATCGATCGAGCGATTAGCTCTTGTAGCGATTAGCTTCTTACCTCGGGTGGACGGGCAAGGAGGCCCCTCCTGCCAGGTCAGGTGCCAGGTACCAGGTCACGAATGTCAACCCACCTAAACATCCGAGAGCATAGTTGCAGAGAGCATGTTGTTAGACGAACTCATACAGCAGCTTCGCTGGATGAACTTATCTAATAATGGCTTGACTCTCAGGACCCAGGCCAATAGAGTTCCTTACACAGCAGTGTTCCGGTGTCGGCTAGCAATGCCATGGCTGATTGCGATTGTAGGCTAGCGCGTAGAGACATACATAGCAGTGATTACCATAAAGGAGCGGCGTGAATCAAAACTTGATATGGGTCTTATTGACCCCTACTTTACCCCTCAGAGGGAGCCGAGGACCTAGAACCAAAATATTATTATTATTTTGATTAATAAACTGTTAAGTGGTACTCAAAACTTTTGACAGTAGGTTACTATTTTTAGTTATATTACTTTATATGATTTATAAGATGGATGCAGCTTCACAATAGAATAAGTAGATAAAAAAAATATGTACCTCACTAACACTAGCATATAAGTTACTATTGTTACTAACACGCCATGGATCACGGTCCGAAATAAATTATTATTATAATGTTACTAGCTGGTGTCCGCGGTTTCACTCGCGTGAGTTTTGGAATTCCCGCAAGAACTCTTTATATCCCACCAAAAACATTTTATGTAAAATGATGCCAAGACGAGTCCATATGACGGGCACTGTCAAAAAGTTATCAGATCTCATGTAGAGTCAAGCTTATGACTCTACACACCCTAACTGTACAAGGTCTAACGTCTCAAACTCTAAATCTTAGTCAGATATGTGGCTTGGCCATTTCGCTCCATTCACATGAGCGTAAGGTGAAAAATTTATCCACTGTTAATTACTTTTCTGTTACACAAAGGTTCTTGCAGTAACGAAACGGCCAAGCCACATATTCTGACTAATACTTATCTTTTCTTTTTTTTCTCATAAGTGTTGTGTACAGCTAGTGGTGTAGACTGGTGATTGTTTGTAACTTGGTATAATTTGGTATCTGTAAAAGTTTGCACTATGTTTTGTACCTTATAAATAAATAAATAAATAAATACTGACACATATTATTTATTATTGAAAAGAGAAAAATATATTTTTTGCACTTAAAGTTACAATAGCAATACCCGACCTAATTGGCGCAGTAGGTCACCATGCCTACCCGCTAATCAAGAGGTTCCGGGTTCGATTCCGGTGAGGGTGGACTTTGTGTGATGAACATAGGGTTCCACTTTCCAGTCTGGGCGTATATATATATCTATAATATAATATACAACGTGTAAATGAATTAACTGAAAACTAGAAAGTAGTTTGCTCAGAATCGACTAGTGAATCGATCGCACTATGTTTTAATATAGGTTATATTTTATCATTTTTAGTAGCCCATGTCTAAATTATTCATACGCCCGCAGCAAAAAAAATCGAACCGGTAGGCGCGGGCGTAGCGCTTGGAATTTCGTAGATAGGTCACCTCCAAACCACAGATAATATAAATATGTTGAATAAATTTTAAAGTAGGTATAAAATTTTTCGACGTAAAATAATTATATTTTAACCATATTATTGTTTATTTTTTTAAATGGGGTATATCAGGTTTTCAGTTAATTTATTAACATGTTGTATATGTAATTCTATGTAGTATACCACGACATATGTTTATGTTTCCACGACACAAGCTCATAGCTTAGTGTGGGATTAAGTAGATCTGTGTGTTGTGAAGTGGATTATTATTATTATTATTAATATGTACTATATACCACGTTTGCTTGGTTTCCACGACACAAGCTCATATAGCTTGGTGTGGGATCAAGTAGATTTTTGTGTTAAAGTGGATTATTATTATAATTATTACTAGCTGTCCCTCGCGATTTCATCCGCGGTAATTTCGGAGTTCCCGCGGGAATTCCGGGAAAAAATTACTCTGAGTATGTCCATCTTTGTACCTACCCCTGACAGTAGTTTACGGGGTGATTAGCTGTTCCCCGCATTCGTTCCGGAGTTCTCGCGGGAATTCCGGGATAAAAACTATCCTACTTTTAAGTTGGACCATATTATAAATGGTTACAAAATTTTATCAAAATCCGTTCTGTAGTTTAGGAGTATATCGCGGACAAACAACGTGACACGTGACTTATATATGTATACTAGCTGTCGCCCGCGATTTCATCCGCGGTAATTTCGGAGTTCCCGCGGGAATTCCGGGATACAAACTATCCTATCTTTTAAGTTGGACCATTTTATGAATGGTTACAAAATTTTATCAAAATCCGTTCAGTAGTTTCGGAGTCCATCGCGGACAAACAACCTGACTCGTGTTTTATATATATTAGACTAGCTGTCCCCCGCGATTTCATCCGCGGTAATTTCGGAGTTCCCGCGGAGGTTGCGGGAAAAAAGTACTCGATGTCCTTCAGTTCCCGAGGGAATTCCGGGATAAAAACTATCCTATCTTTTAAGTTGGACCATATTATAAACGGTTGCAAAATTTTATCAAAATCCGTTCAGTAGTTTCGGAGTCCATCGCGGACAAACAACGTGACACGTGATTTATATATATTAGATTAAGATATATATTAAGATTAGGTATTATTATTAATAGTAAAATCCGAATATAGTAAATTCGTAGTCACGTCATTAAAAAAAATAAAAAATAATAAATGTGCTTAAAATCACACGACAGAAGCGAAACCTTGATACCTATCTTTAGATATTAGGTAACATTATTTATTATGTACTATTTTTTACACTTACACTATTTGCACGTTATATCCATCACGGTACGTGGTTGTTACTAGTTTCATTTTAGTGTCACTTATTCGTTTCATCGATTTTCAAATAAAATAATAAATAATTAGTTAATTTGTACATAGATTAGAGTGTATAAATGAAAAAATCTTTAACAATGACAGATGACTGCATCTGTTCTGATAGTACAGTCTTGGTTGGAAAGCCTAAAGAATATTATTATTACAATTATAAAAGAGCACTGAAGTCCACGTCTAGCAACAAAACTGCGTGAACTATTCAAAAAATACCTATCTTCTCCCTTGGAATTAACGGGATAACGGGATTGATTAATATTGGGTGATTATATTTTTCGTGGGCAATAAACGATAGCTTGCTTTTTTACATTACACTGCCATCTATTGCAAAGATGGAATAAGCAGTTTATTGACACCAGCCGCAGCCCGCAGTACCTTTTATTGCATGCCCCACTCCAGCCAACGAAACACTTTTTTTCTAAGTATAAAAAAAAACATTAACAAAAATTGACAAAAAATTAAAACCGACTTTAAGATCCGTATTCTAGAAGGTGACTCAGATCACGTTTTTCTTGAGATTAGTTTTAAGCTCAAATCATAACTCAAGCGTACATCTTATTATAGAATGCGTTTTAAGTTCTAATCACTTGAAACTAGTCTTGAGAAGAGATTTTGAGCTCTTATTGGTTGAGTGGTCTTGACATGACAGACGTAAACAAAGATCAAATCTTTGCTTGAGTATAGATTAGTACTCAAGCGTCTTTCTAGAATAAGGAAATAACTCAGCTGATTGTTGATTGATGAATCTCGTTTCAAGTAAGGTTCTGAAATTAAAGCTTTACTTGAAATTAGTTTCAATACTAGATTCATGACTTGAGTAACCTTTTGGAATACGGACCTAAAACACACAAAAATGCACTACACTAAAAAGTTAAAAATAACCTACGTATGTGCTACCTACTGATCGGTTTGAAGTCGGTGCCAAGCCAAATAGGTAATAGGTAGACTAAGTCCACACCCACCCACCACATTGCAGATACGAGCGGGCTTGGCACCGACTTCAAACAGATCAGTAGGTAGCACATACGTCCCTAGGTTGTTTATAACTTTTAGTGAAGTGCATTTTTGTTTGTTTTGAAGCTGGTTTTAATTTTTTGTTAAAATTTCATTTATTTTTCGGTTTTGAGTAGGTTGGTTTATAATTTATAAAGTGACAATTTATGTATCCAAATTGCCTGCCTGCAATGTGCCTGTAATATTGAAATTTGAAGAGTTTCATCGATTTCTCCATCTCGACCATCAGATCTTGACTTCTTTACAATGGGACCAACTTGAAAGTATACCCTATCAAACAAAAAAGAATTTTTGAGTCGGTTCAGCCGTCTTCGAGTAATCTGAGAACCTCCGCCTTTTTTGGAAGGTCTGAGAATAGGTCGAAACTCGTAGGCTATTTTTTAATTGATAAGGACAGCCCTCTCCGGAATTTTTATTTTTATTTTTGGACAAAATTTTACTTTGGCGTTGGTTCCTGCGGGAATATATGAAAACATAAAATTTAGTTAAAATCTTTAAAATCAGATACCTATCCTTAATTACTTTTTAAATGTAGACCAAGAAGAAATAAAGAAACTATCATAGTTAATATTCTAGTGGCAAGACCTTGCTCGGCTTGTTTGTCTAATGGCTACTCTGACTCGTAGTTTGAAGGTTTTTGATTAGTCATGAATGGTTGGTTTGACGAGTGGATGGCGGAAACACGTATCATCCCATGCGACGCTCCGCTGGATACTGAAGCATCAGCTGGTGGGCGTGGTCTGGTTGTGGGCGTGGCAGCCGCCCCCTGAACAAAAGAACCGCCCACAACGCCAGACCGCCTTGTCTAGCTGAAAAACACGTGACAGGTAGGCGGTGCCTATATTGTAAAGTATTGTCGTTAAGGACACTTTATCAAGTAATTTGTTACCTTCGATACGAATTTAAAGTTTATTTGTCTAGCCTTTTTATTCATTATTTTAACAGGGAAAATGTTTTACATACAGATAACACTATAAACTCATGAGTTTTTTTTATGATTCTTAGTATCAATAAAATTATTTATTTACTTCTAAATGTATAATTATTATTTACTTCTTAATCTAAATGTAGGTACCTACCTAATAGCTTTTTTCTTATATTTGATTTTAATTTGGCTTGACTCTATTTTCTTAGCGAATACTTGGGCACAAAAATTTGAATAATTTGTAAGAGATTATTTCAAAGCGTTGGAAAGCGGGGACTATGGCAAGAATCTCTTTGCTAAAATTGTTAGCATTAGCGCACCACCTTGCATACCTATTTAGTTTAACAACAAGGGAATCATAGAGGTAAGTAGCCTGTTCACGTTATTTTAACTCATTTAGCTTGTCAAATCCAACAACGTATATTTTGTTTGGCTCAAATTAATGAAATTGTTATTCTTAGGTACTTAATATTATAAATGCGAAAGTGAGTTTATTTGTTTGGTATACGCTTTCACGTCTTAACGGCTCAACCGATCATCGTGAAATTTTGTATACACGGTGTGAGTGGTACAGAGAAGGATATAGGATACTTTTTATCCCGGAATTCCTGCGGAAACTCCGAAATTAGAAAATTTTCTTATAGTTAAAATGTGTCTCGTTCGTTCGGATCTAATTACAAAATACTAAATCAACCTAAGTCTTACTACCTATATACGTACCGTCTGCGTGAACTTGGCATATCATTTGCCAGCAGATCAATTTTTTTTTAGAGTTCTGTTCGCATGCAGCTGAGTTCTAGAGTTCCTGATACTTTTTAGAAATAGTTCCGGCGTTTAAACCTGAAAAAAACGCTGTTGAAAAAATGATCTGCTAACTTCCCGTAGCAGATCATTTTCCGGAAAATCAAAAATAAAAGCGATTTTCTTTTGCGTTAAGGTTAGTTGTGGAGTTCCTGATACTTTTCAGAAATAGTTCTGGCGGTCTTACCCTAAAAATATCAATCCGAAAATATGGGTCTAGAAGTAAAAATAATTAGATTTTAATCGTGATAAAAGGGTTTTAAAGCTGTTTTGAGGCAAGAAACCTTTTGTTTCTTAATGTTCGATATCAGCACTCTAGAATAAAACTAGAATTAGGTGCAGAACTCCCGTTAAAGAGCCAGCAGATCATAGTACAAAAGTAAAAAAGTATAAAGATAAATTTTAAGTGCTTTCACCAATGCGTGGACTGGACGTGGAGGCCGGAACTACCTCGTTTCTCACAGATAAGTATCAGAACTTCGATACAGAAGTGGATCGCAAACCAGAACTCCCGTTTAAAATCCAGCAGATCATGGTAGAGTAGTAAAAAAATTAAAAAATATATTATTTTAACAGTTCCAATAGTACGTGGAGGCCAGAACTCCTTTGTTTCTCACAGATCAACATCAGAACTTCGATACAGAAGTGGATCCGAGACCAGGATTCCCGTTTAAAGTCCAGCAGATCATGGTAGAGTAGTTAAAAAGTTAAAGAATATTTATTTAACAGTTCCACTAGCACGTGGAGGCCGGAACTTCTTTGTTCCTCACAGATCAGTATCAGAACTTCGATACAGAAGTAGATCCAAAACCAGAACTCCTGTTTAAAATCTAGCAGATCATGGTTTCCAGCATTTTAAATGTAAAAATATTATTTTGATAGTTTGACGTATATTTGGAGTTTTTATGTGAGTTCCGGTCTCATTGGGAGGTGTAGTCGAGAAAATCAGTGGTCTCACACTCTATCGAAAAGAGTTCCCATCTCTGGCTGTATCCTAAAATTAAATATGTTTTTTTTAAATCTCAAACATATAAGTGTGATATGCTGATATTTTCATGTGAGTGCCGGTCTCATTGGGAGGTGTAGTCGAGAGAATTAGTGGTCTTACACCCTATCGAAAAGAGTTCCCATCTCTGGCTGTATTCTATAATTAAATATAATTTTTTTAATCTCAAACATAAAAGTGTGATATGCTGATATTTTCATGTGAGTTCCGGTCTCATTGGGAGGTGTAGTCGAGAGAATTAGTGGTCTTACACCCTATCAAAAAGAGTTCCCATCTCTGGCCGTATCCTATAATTAAATATGATTTTTTTAATCTCAAACATAAAAGTGTGATATGCTGATATTTTTATGTGAGTTCCGGTCTCAATGGGAGGTGTAGTCGAGAGAATTAGTGGTCTTACACCCTATCGAAAAAAAATCCCATCTCTGGCTGTATCCTATAATTAAATATGAATTTTTCAAATCCCAAATATATAAGTGTGATATGCTGATATTTTTATGTGAGTTCCGGTCACAGCAGAAGGTTCGATCGAGAGAATTAGTGGCCTTGCACTCTATAGAAAAGAGTTCCCATCTTTGGCTGTATCCTATAATTAAATATGATTTTATTAATCTCAAACATAAAAGTGTGATATGCTGATATTTTTATGTGAGTTCCGGTCTCAATGGGAGGTGTAGTCGAGAGAATTAGTGGTCTTACACCCTATCGAAAAGAGTTCCCATCTCTGGCTGTATCCTATAATTAAATGTGAATTTTTCAAATCCCAAACATATAAGTGTGATATGCTGATATTTTTATGTGAGTTCCGGTCTCAGTGGGAGGTGTAGTTGAGAGAATTAGTGGTCTTACACCCTATCAAAAAGAGTTCCCATTTCTGACTGTATCCTATAATTAAATATGATTTTTTTAATCTCAAACATAAAAGTGTGATATGCTGATATTTTTATGTGAGTTCCGGTCTCATTGGGAGGTTTAGTCGAGAGAATTAGTGATCTTACACCCTATCGAAAAGAGTTCCCATCTATGGCTGTATCCTATAATTAAATATGATTTTTTTAATCTCAAACATAAAAGTGTGATATGCTGATATTTTTATGTGAGTTCCGGTCTCATTGGGGGGTGTAGTCGAAAGAATTAGTGGTCTCACACCCTATAGAAAAGAGTCCTCATCTCTGGCTGTATCCTATAATTAAATATGAATTTTTCAAATCCCAAACATATAAGTGTGATATGCTGATATTTTTATGTGAGTTCCGGTCACAGCAGAAGGTTCGATCGAGAGAATTAGTGGCCTTGCACTCTATAGAAAAGAGTTCCCATCTTTGGCTGTATCCTATAATTAAATATGATTTTATTAATCTCAAACATAAAAGTGTGATATGCTGATATTTTTATGTGAGTTCCGGTCTCAATGGGAGGTGTAGTCGAGAGAATTAGCTGTCTTACACCCTATCGAAAAGAGTTCCCATCTCTGGCTCTGTATCCTATAATTAAATATGATTTTTTTAAATCTCAAACATATAAGTGTGATATGCTGATATTTTCATGTGAGTTCCGGTCTCATTGGGAGGTGTAGTCGAGAGAATTAGTGGTCTTACACCCTATCGAAAAGAGTTCCCATCTCTGGCTGTATCCTATAATTAAATATGATTTTTTTAATCTCAAACATAAAAGTGTGATATGCTGATATTTTTATGTGAGTTCCGGTCTCATTGGGGGGTGTAGTCGAAAGAATTAGTGGTCTCACACCCTATAGAAAAGAGTCCTCATCTCTGGCTGTATCCTATAATTAAATATGAATTTTTCAAATCCCAAACATATAAGTGTGATATGCTGATATTTTTATGTGAGTTCCGGTCACAGCAGAAGGTTCGATCGAGAGAATTAGTGGCCTTGCACTCTATAGAAAAGAGTTCCCATCTTTGGCTGTATCCTATAATTAAATATGATTTTATTAATCTCAAACATAAAAGTGTGATATGCTGATATTTTTATGTGAGTTCCGGTCTCAATGGGAGGTGTAGTCGAGAGAATTAGTGGTCTTACACCCTATCGAAAAAAGTTCCCATCTCTGGCTGTATCCTATAATTAAATATGAATTTTTCAAATCCCAAACATATAAGTGTGATATGCTGATATTTTTATGTGAGTTCCGGTCTCAATGGGAGGTGTAGTCGAGAGAATTAGTGGTTTTACACCCTATCGAAAAGAGTTCCCATCTCTGGCCTTATCCTATAATTAAATATGATTTTTTTAATCTCAAACATAAAAGTGTGATATGCTGATATTTTTATGTGAGTTCCGGTCTTATTGGGGGGTGTAGTCGAGAGAATTAGCTGTCTTACACCCTATCGAAAAGAGTTCCCATCTCTGGCTGTATCCTATAATTAAATATGATTTTTTTAAATCTCAAACATATAAGTGTGATATGCTGATATTTTCATGTGAGTTCCGGTCTCATTGGGAGGTGTAGTCGAGAGAATTAGTGGTCTTACACCCTATCGAAAAGAGTTCCCATCTCTGGCTGTATCCTATAATTAAATATGATTTTTTTAATCTCAAACATAAAAGTGTGATATGCTGATATTTTTATGTGAGTTCCGGTCTCAATGGGAGGTGTAGTCGAGAGAATTAGTGGTCTTACACCCTATCAAAAAGAGTTCCCATCTCTGGCTGTATCCTATAATTAAATATGAATTTTTCAAATCCCAAACATATAAGTGTGATATGCTGATATTTTTATGTGAGTTCCGGTCTCAGTGGGAGGTGTGGTTGAGAGAATTAGTGTTCTTACACCCTATCGAAAAGAGTTCCCATCTCTGGCTGTATCCTATAATTAAATATGATTTTTTTAATCTCAAACATAAAAGTGTGATATGCTGATATTTTTATGTGAGTTCCGGTCTCATTGGGAGGTGTAGTCGAGAAAATTACTTGTCTCACACTCTATCGAAAAGAGTTCCCATCTCTGGCTGTATCAAAATTCAAAATTCAAAAGCTATTTATTACTTAGGATTGGTTACAATCACTTGTAATCGTCAGCAGATTCTTAGAACTATAAATTAAATTACCGTCAGTTCGGAATAAGTCCTCTGCTGAGAAGAACTGACAAGAAACTCAGCAGCGCTCCTATCTATCCTATCCTAGCTATCCTAAAATTAAATATGATTCTTTTAAATCTCAAACATATAAGTGTGATCTGCTGATATTTTCATGTGAGTTCCGGTCTCATTGGGAAGTGTAGTCGAGAGAATTAGTGGTCTTACACCCTATCGAAAAGAGTTCCCATCTCTGGCTGTATCCTATAATTAAATATGATTTTTTTAATCTCAAATATAAAAGTGTGATATGCTGATATTTTTATGTGAGTTCCGGTCTCATTGGGAGGTGTAGTCGAGAGAATTAGTGGTCTCACACCGTATCGAAAAGAGTTCCCATCTCTGGCTGTATCCTATAATGAAATATGATTTTTTTAAATCTCAAACATATAAGTGTGATATGCTGATATTTTTATGTGAGTTCCGGTCTCATTGGGAGGTGTAATCGAGAGAATTAGTGGTCCTGCACTCTATAGAAAAGAGTTTCCATCTCTGGCTGTATCCTATAATTAAATATGATTTTTTTAATCTCAAACATATAAGTGTGATACGTCAAACTATCAAAATAATATTTTTAACTTTTAACATTTTGGAAACCATGATCTGCTGGATTTTAAACTGGAGTTCTGGTTTTGGATCCACTTTTGTATCAAAGTTCTGGTACTGATATGTGAGAAACAAAGGAGTTTCGGCCTTCACGTGCTAGTGGAACTGTTAAATTAATATTCTTTACCTTTTTTTTAACTCTACTATGATCTGCTGGATTTTAAACGGGAGTTATGGTTTTGGATCCACTTTTGTATCAAAGTTCTGGTACTAATATGTGAGAAACAAAGGAGTTCCGGCCTTCAAGTGCTATTGGAACTGTTAAAATAATTTTTTTTTAATTTTTTAACTACTCTACCATGATCTGCTGGATTTTAAACGGGAGTTCTGGTTTTGGATCTACTTTTGTATCAAAGTTCTGTTACTAATATTTGAGAAACAAAGGAGTTTCGGCCTCCATGTGCTATTGGAACTGTTAAAATAATATTTTTTTAATTTTTTAACTAGGTACTCTACCATGATCTGCTGGATTTTAAACAGGAGTTCTGGTTTGCGATCCACTTCTGTATCGAAGTTCTTATACTGATCTGTGAGAAACAATGGAGTTCCGACCTCCACGTCCTAGTGGAACTGTTAAAATTATATTTTTTTATTTTTTTTACTACTCTACTATGATCTGCTGGATTTTAAACAGGAGTTCTGGTTTTGGATCTACTTCTGTATCGAAGTTCTGATACTGATATGTGAGAAACAAAGGAGTTCCGGCTTCCACGTGCTAGTGGAACTGTTAAAATTTTTATTTTTATTTTTTTTACTACTCTACTATGATCTGCTGGATTTTAAACAGGAGTTCTCTTTTGCGATCCACTTCTGTATCGAAGTTCTTATACTGATCTGTGAGAAACAATGGAGTTCCGACCTCCACGTCCTAGTGGAACTGTTAAAATTATATTTTTTTATTTTTTTTACTACTCTACTATGATCTGCTGGATTTTAAACAGGAGTTCTGGTTTTGGATCTACTTCTGTATCGAAGTTCTGATACTGATATGTGAGAAACAAAGGAGTTCCGGCTTCCACGTGCTAGAGGAACTGTTAAAAATTTTATTTTTATTTTTTTTACTACTCTACTATGATCTGCTGGATTTTAAACGGGAGTTCTGGTTTTGGATCTACTTCTGTATCGAAGTTCTGATACTGATATGTGAGAAACAAAGGAGTTCCGGCTTCCACGTGCTAGTGGAACTGTTCAAATATTTTTTTTTTAATTTTTTTACTACTCTACTATGATCTGCTGGATTTTAAACGGGAGTTCTGGTCTCGGATCCACTTCCGTATCGGAGTGCTGATGCTGATCTGTAAGAAACAAAGGAGTTCCGGCCTCCACATGGTAGTGCAACTGTTAAATTAAAATTCTTTAACTTTTTACCTGCTCTACCATGATCTGCTGGATTTTAAACGGGTGTTCTGGTTCACGATCCACTTCTGTATCGAAGTTCTGATACTGATCTGTGAGGAACAAAGGAGTTCCGGACTCCACGTGCTAGTGGAACTGTTAAATAAATATTCTTTAACTTTTTAACTACTCTACCATGATCTGCTGGACTTTAAACGGGAATCCTGGTCTCGGATCCACTTCTGTTTCGGAGTTCTGATGCTGATCTGTGAGAAACAAAGGAGTTCTGGCCTCCACGTACTATTGGAACTGTTAAAATAATATATTTTTTAATTTTTTTACTACTCTACCATGATCTGCTGGATTTTAAACGGGAGTTCTGGTTTGCGATCCACTTCTGTATCGAAGTTCTGATACTTATCTGTGAGAAACGAGGTAGTTTCGGCCTCCACGTCCAGTCCACGCATTGGTGAAAGCACTTAAAATTTATCTTTATACTTTTTTACTTTTGTACTATGATCTGCTGGCTCTTTAACGGGAGTTCTGCACCTAATCCTAGTTTTATTCTAGAGTGCTGATATCGAACATTAAGAAACAAAAGGTTTCTTGCCTCAAAACAGCTTTAAAACCCTTTTATTACGATTAAAATCTAATTATTTTTACTTCTAGACCCATATTTTCGGATTGATATTTTTAGGGTAAGACCGCCAGAACTATTTCTGAAAAGTATCAGGAACTCCACAACTAACCTTAACGCAAAAGAAAATCGCTTTTATTTTTGATTTTCCGGAAAATGATCTGCTACGGGAAGTTAGCAGATCATTTTTTCAACAGCGTTTTTTTCAGGTTTAAACGCCGGAACTATTTCTAAAAAGTATCAGGAACTCTAGAACTCAGCTGCATGCGAACAGAACTCTAAAAAAAAATTGATCTGCTGGCAAATGATATGCCAAGTTCACCAACATTATACGTACCTACCTATATCGTCCTAGTACTAAGACGATCGGTTGATACAGTTTTAGGTGATTGATAATGGCAGCTAGGTAATAGGTAAAAAAGCAGAAGTTGCAAAAGTAACAATGGAAGATCTAAGATATACGAGTCTTTGAGTTGTCAATTACAACTAACTAAATAGCTATAATTAGCCATTGTGAGACCTGACAGGACATTGATAGAGACAACTTATTATTGAATTTGGTAGGTATAACATAATTAGTAATCGCTAAAAACATTTAACGTAAAAAGACTAAAGTAACAATGTCTATCCCAGACGTTGACTTACCGTCATGCCACCGGGTGTCGTGTATCTACCCAAGGCGCGGTATGCGTAACCCTTCCTTAGAAGAACAGCACCGGAGACCTCTCACAACCCTCCCGGCGCCTTTGATGTAGGTGAGATGACGACAATTAATGTTTAAGGTATTTTTAAAACAATATCTTTATTTTGTTATTAGGTATATCAATCCTTACTAATATTATAAATGCGAAAGTGAGTGTGTTGTTGCTTTGTTTGTTACGCTTTCACGCCTTAACAGCTTACTTTACTTATACTTTTTATAAAATTTCTCGCGGGGTTTCTCCCGCGGGAACTTTGAAATTACAGCGGGAGAAACCACGGGGAGCAGCTAGTATAGGTACATTTAAAATAGGTAAGGTTTGGAATTACGATAATTTATTGTATCTACATAATAAGTAAATATATAAAGATTAAACTGATTGAGATATCAAGGTTAAATGATGGTTCAAAGTTTTATGAAAATATTCAGAATATATAGAATTCACTATGATTCATTATTTCTTTTTTTCCTAACTTCACTGCAGCACACGGTCCAACAGTGTAATACAATTCTGAATACAATCAGTGTCTTGTTTTGTACATACGTACATGTTTATTTCAAATCGCTTGATCCATGTTGTACGTCACAACAATTAAGCAAATGATCCGGCGGGGCCTAATTTACGAGATAGGTATACCTACATAATATCAATTCGTACAGAGCATATAGCAGTAGAAAGTATAAATGATTTAATGTATAACTACATCAGAGTTACTACATAAAATACTAATACAATGTTTTGTGTTTCGAAGCTGCACATAGGTAATCACGACATGCAAGACGCTAATATTAACAATTTTAAATAATAAAATTAGAAAAACAAGAACAATAGGTAACTACATACCTACTTACTTTCTCAGAAACCAACTTCATCAGTGCTAGATTTCAATAGAGATTGAATAAAAAATTTAGATTAATTTTAGAGAAAGACAAACCAGCCTAAATATATTTTAATAGGTAGGTACAACCTATTTTTATTTTTGAAATGTCTAGTTGCCACTAAGCGGATTATTATTATTAGTAGTCCACAGCCCTGCACTAAACTACATAAATTCACAAAAGAGGTTGTCAATAAGAGGTGTATTATATATATATCACCGTAAAATTGTAAATACCGTTAGATTATAATCTATCTCGATTCTCACGAGATTGTAAACTGTCAAAAGATTGCGAGTCGTAACGTACTGCTTACAATTACCTAATGCATTTAACGCATTATTTTTCGGTAGATTTGACCAAGTCACGGGAGCCGAGCGAACGTGCCGCTGCAGCGGCCGGCGATGTGCCAATGACGGTTCACGATCTTTTGACAAATTACAATCTCGCGAAATAGATTATAATCTAACGGTATCTACAGTTTTAGAGTGACTTTTATACAACTTATTTTAGACAAAAAAAAATTATATCTTACAGTGGCGAAGGGTGAAATATTGAGAGAGGCAACCCGGAAATCTATTTGGTACCTACTATAAATACGTAATTTCAACTATCTACTTACCGCAAATACCTAATTTCAACGTACGTCTGCGTAACTGCTTTCACTATCATTACACACAACAAAAAAAAAATCCAATTATAATACTAATCAGTAATCATTATTTAATACCAAGTAATAAATTCTAACACGTGACACTAACTAATAAATTCTAATACCTATAAATTTTCAATTTTTTCGTCATAAATTCAAGTTGTCTGTCAACAGTCAACACAGAATGTCCGGAGGTCCGCTTCGTTTCGAATTTCTAGGACCAATAAGGATATTTGATGAGACAGTAATAGAAAATGCGTGCGCGTGAGCAAGACGGAGGGAGTAACTCTATTTGCAGCGGCTTGCCATAGTAGCTACTTTAGCCGGCTGCCTGCGACCTTGATGTGACGTCACGGCATTATTTTGTATGGAAGTTTAACTGCCAGAAAGCCGATCGCGCCACCGGCTTATTTTATAACAATTTGTTGTTGAAGAGCAATTTTGTTGATAGTTTAGGCGTTTTGTAATATTTTCAACTCAGTAGAGATAATTTTTGTAGTATTTCAGTAGATTCTACTGAAATCCTTCCTACAAAAATTACTAATTGTGCTATTTCTAAATTACGGCAGAGAGAGTGATTGTGTTCCCAACTTCTGAAGGGAAGCCGGTGGGAATCGGCTTATATGGTACCTTCGCCACTGATATCTTATCGTATCGTATTATATGTTTTTCGATCGACGTGCAAATTTCGTAACAATAAAAGAACGGACGATGTTATTCTTCCGTTTAGTGGACAACTAGCAACAGCCTTTTATTTTACCTACTACAAAACTAAGGGTGGGAGGATATCTGTGCAAACTTTTAACCCTTTTTCACCCCCTTAAGGATTTTAATTTTCAAAAGGTCTTTCTTAGTTTTTACTTGCTCAAATTGTGCTGCAAAATTAGTAGTAGTTAGTAGTAGTTAGTAGACCCAGCGGTTTGGTCTGGACGTTCATGATTTCAATCATTCTTTCAGTAGATAACTCACATCATTATTTGATTAAATTCACCTACATTAATTAAATACGCAAACAATACAGCTGCACATATTTTCCGCGATTGTGCGTCCCTTTTAAGGAGGCCAACGATCCGCATGATGATATTAGCGCCTCCTGACGCGACGCGATAAACAACTCGAAATAAACTCATTGTTCCTCCTCTACCTTCCGACTTAGTCAAAGACTATATTTATGTGAGTACTTATTTTTCTTCGCAATTTTGCCCGCGTTAATCTTGGAGTTCCCGCGCAAATTCCGAGGAAAAAAGTAGGTACACTATGTCCTATGCGTCCTATGATAACGTGTAAGCATCATGATGATTATTTGAAATGAAAGCGTAACAAACAAATAAACTCACAAACGCATAGGTCTATGATAATACCAAGTGATTTAGGATTTCATTAAATAATAAAACAGCTTGAGTCTATCTTCTTCTAACTGTCCATTTCATCAAGA
This sequence comes from Zygaena filipendulae, assembly GCA_907165275.2. Lineage (NCBI taxonomy): Eukaryota > Metazoa > Arthropoda > Insecta > Lepidoptera > Zygaenidae > Zygaena > Zygaena filipendulae. Next base: position 8,938,434 of record OU015653.1, on the reverse strand, counting down.
GCTATAGAATTGTCATGCACGTATCTATAAGACATAGCGTATAGCCACCGCATCTGTTGTATAGGTGATTATTCTGCTAATTTTCCATTAATCAGACGTTAATTACTGACTGGGAGACGCGCGTGACGTCATTATGCTGATGCAATGTTACACAACACCGACTAACCCAATTAATAGCAGTGTTCTGTCATTCCCGTATCGATAATAATTCACACTGTGCGGGGTGTAAAGCTATCAATCAATATTTATAATATTCTAGTTTTGTAAAAGGAACCTCGGTGCGTTCCAAAACACCCATTATTAAACATAAATGCGGGCATTGAATGCCTCATCGATAGACTAAGCGCCAGATTAACTGATTTTATCTAACTGATGCATAAATAGTGGTTAGCGAAGCTCATTGCTGTGCCAGGTGTCATTTGATCGGTCATATCATAGGGGTAAACATTTTTATGCATATATATTTGCTAGTTATTAAAACAAACGATTTTTTAATTTGTGTGTCTATTACACTCTTAATCTCTCTTTATAAGTACAAGCTGTACCCCGCGGTTTCACCCGCGTGAGTTTCGGAATTCCCGACCTATTTTTTTTTCTAAAATAAAAGTTACCTATGTTACTCCTTGTAACATCAACTATCAGCCAGTGAGAGTTCCATATAAATCGGTCCAGCGTTTCAGAAATTAGCCGAAACAAACAGACAGACAATAATTTAAAATGATATTATAAAAATAAATATAATATAATGTTTGTTGAATTGGAATTACAAAAATACAGTTAAATTTTATTTATATGTAGGTATGTATAGAAGATGTGTATAGATATAGTTATCTACTTTAGATAGGCCATAGGATACTTCATCTCGGAGAAATGTAAGTTCCCGCTGGAATCACTAAATTCACACGGCTGAAATAGGCTAAATAAAGATGCGAATATGGCGCGTACATTTCTACTTTTCTTTAAATACCATATAGCTCTATTTATGTTTATTTTTCTACACTTTACCTCTGTAAACTCCACTAGTATCGTGTATTCGAAAGTCGGATTGGAGTCGGTATAAAAAGAATAGGCAGATAATCTACACCACACAATATTATTTAGATTACTCCACATTTCAGTTACTTCCCAGAGAAAGGAATAAATATATTAATATGTATAGTAGAAGGGCAATAAAGCACGCAGGTGCGCGTCAGCTATGAGCAAATGCTCATTACCTACTTTATAAAATTTCTTTGATGGCTACCAAATGTGTTTTCTATGATATTTACGCAACGCCAATTTCAATAAAGGCCTAAGATATTTATTTATAAGATACTCTTTATTGTACAAATAGACGTTACCAAATAGTATTTGATAAATTTTATTATATTTAGTACTGGTCGTGATAATTAACAATGTTTGTGTCCGAAGTTCACCCGGCGACACTATATACTTTTTGCCTGTTTTCATATTAAACTGGGTTGATGTTCCGTCTACGTACTCTGTGTTCTGTGACACTCTGTGACAGTCGCGAGTCATGACGGTAATTCATTAGCGTCACGTCTCATCATGATATGTCATCCGATACCCGGGGACGTCATTTGCACCGGCCACCGATCGCCGGTGATTAGGCAGGCCGTGATTGTACATTGATCACCAGTTACCGGTGTTTGCAATACGTGTCGACGGTGTCGGGTCGCGTCACGCGTGGCAAAGCCATGAGTGCAAACACAATTAGAATAATAAATGATAAATTTACCCTGATTCACAATGACCATAACCAGACGCGTTCCGATAACGCACCACAAAAACTATTTAAATTGTCACAACGTGACTTACGGCATACGGAATACTAATTCGTTTTTTTTTTTTGCCAACAAGAACGTTTTGGAAATGTCATATACCTCATAGAAATGTTGTTGGTTATAGTGAATCAGTCCATGTGACCGTTAAGTGGAGAATTAACAACGAAAGAAAAGAGACGAGGACCGATAAAGAAGATAATAATATAATTTTAATAGCTAATGTAATAATACTAATATTATTAATGCTAATGTGGGTTCGTTTGTTTGTTACACTTTCACAGCTTACCTAACTAGTTAACTAAAAACTATAGTCATCATGAAATTTTGCATACACGTTGTCTGAGGTACAGAGAATAACATAGGGAGTACTTACTCTGAACCTTTGGGAATAGCCAGTTAACTTATAGAATAATAACATACTTCTATTTTGGCATTTTTAAAGTACAAAAGTGTTGCATTATTTTCAGTTGCAGCAAACGTCCACTTTTTTTATAAATCAATGACTTCGTCTCACCTATTTGAATCTTCATCTCTTTAATCTTTTCGCACTGCCAAAATATGAACTATACAGTGCTGTCATAAAAAATGTCATAAAGCTATAACAGAGCGGAACGCGCGAATAAACGGCGTATGCCGTCGTAAAACTGTCGGATCGAAGGGCTGTAGCGTCGCCGCGCGCCGTCCAATACAGCTACGCGCTAGGTGAGCTACGTAATATATTTTAACAAGGTGCCTTGTAAACTAAGCTAATTGAACTATGAAGTTTATAGAAGTTTCAATAAATTCGTGAAAAACAACGAGGGACAAGAAATTTTCTAATCACGCTACATATTATGTAGCTTAAATCTTAAACATATAGAAATATATTCCTTTTTTTTCATATTTATCACTTACCATATACATAATATATACCAATTTATCTACCAATATCGACATAATAAAGAGCGTAACTAAAAATAATAAATTTTACATGTAGTATTTATTATTATTTATTTATTTATTAATCCACAAATATACAATATGACTTATATATTATCTCGCCAAACTATAAGTAGGTTGTTGGCGAGGAAGCGCTCATCTTAGTTTTAATAATTATAATTGTATATCTATGTTATCTAATTAACAACTTATCTATTTACTTACTTAAATATTAACAACCATTAACCCACTTTGAAATAAAAAGTATATTACTAGGCCGTTTCGCCTAATAATATACTTTTTAGTTTATTTTTTAGTTTTATCTTTTTAATCTTTGGACTTTCCCTCAACCACTGAATTCTATTGTAAATTTTCTTCTAGGTTTTCTTCTTCTAGGCTTCAGTTACATCATGCTGCTAATGATTTGAATTCTATAAATATAGGATCAACATCAGCATTATTAATACAATATTTATTTAAAAAAAAACTTAGGCTGACTTCCCCCAAAAATTTTATTTCTTACTAGCTGTGCCCCGCGGTTTCACCCGCGGTAATTTCGGAGTTCCCGCAGAAATTCCGGTATAAAAAGTACCCTATGTCCTTCTCTGTACCCCTGACAACGTGTATGCCAAATTTCATCCAAATCCGTTCAGCCGTTTTTGCGTGATTGAGTAAACGCGAGGATAAGAGCTCGAAAGCGCATTTTCATCCGACTTGCTTCAAATTTATCGTCACTGCTCAGCTCCTATGTGTCTTAGCGTTATGTTATGTAATATATAACCTGCCCAGGAGTATGGACTACAATCTTACCAAGTTTGGTTAAAATCCGTTCAGTATTTTTTGATCCATTCGTACACATACAGACAGACAGACAGACAAAAAATTCACTAATTGCATTTTTGGCATCGGTATCGATCACCATTCATCCTTCAATATTAATTTTGAATATATTTATTCAATGTACAGAATTGACCTCTCTACAGTTTTATTATAAGTATAGATACCTATAGATTAGGTAAATTTCAAATTATTCAAATTAAGTTTAGTAAAAATTTAGAGTTAACTATAAAAACTAAAAATTATTTACCTATTTCAATTAGGTATAGTTTGATTATTATTTAAACTTCAATAATCTGAAATAAAATTATTCAAGTAGCTCTTGATTTTATAACTATAGGAAGATCACGTTCAACTACAACTCTACATAGAGCCAATATTATCTGCGCTACTAACTATATACGGAACGCAAAATCAGGTGTGCGTTGGGATCATGCAGGCATTAATAATGATAAATGTACGTCATTAATTCTTCGGGCTTAGTCGCAGAGGACGAGTGCGCGGCGCCGATAACCAAATATTAACTCAATTAGTGTTGAGACGGGCCGGCTCTGCATTCAAATATCCGCTAATCCTACCCGGAGTGTGAGCCGGCTGCGGCCACGAATTAGGAGTGCTTCACTCCCATTGGACAGTTATGTATAATAAAAATCCTTTAATACTTGTATTTACGGTCTAATTTCGTCAATCATGGCAATCATGCATTTAGATGTACTGATATGATTTAATGTTGAAATTACTAAAATAAAACTATACACTGATATGTCGACTGTAGGTACAAAAGGTTTAGTTTCAGTATGGATAATGAAACAATATTAACATTTAAAAAATGCGATATTGGTCTATAGAAATTTGGGAAAGTTTACGATGATATCAAATGCATAATTATGCATGTCAGCGCGCCTTTCATCAAGCGGTGCTCAATCAATAAGTATCCCTACACATAAATGAAATTAATGTATCTGCTTGTAATTCCAAATTAACAGCTTTTCACTAAATGCATACGAAAGTATATATGTAGGTACGGTACTTACATAAATAGTATCGTGGTTTATTTGCGTGAATTTCTTGATAACCTAGAAAACTCTTTGTTACACGATAATAATTATAATTATTACTCATTGTGTTAATCCAGAAGATATTGTATTGGTGTGAAAATTTTAACCAAATCGGTTCAGCTTGTTTGTGTGGAAAGGAATCACAAACATCCAAGTATACAACTTTTCAACATTTTTGAATATTGGGTAGGATCTGGTTTTATTGTCATGTCTGTTTGCCACACCCGTATTCATTGTCTATATCGGATAGAAGGGAAAGCTAATTGCATTATTCCAATTAATAGTTGCTAATTGTAATGACAAATGCATTGTCGGCAATGACGGATCGTCAACGAAGAGCGGACCAGCTGACAAAGCTTATGCGGCAAGAGGGGTGAATGTGGAGGAAGAGGGTGTAGTGGTATAGGATAATTGTATAAAACCGGATTTTTGTAAAAATTCTAGGATCCTTAGAACGATTTTACGAATAAAAACCAGCTTTCCTGTACCCCTGACAACGTGTAGGTAGGTATGCAAAATTTCATGATGGTCATCAGTTGAGTAGTTTGGCGGGAAAGCTAACATGCAAACAATCTCACATTCGCATTATGTTACTTATTATAATTCAGATGAGTGAGTTTTGACCTTATAACAATAAAAGAATATTAAATCATTCGTCAAAAGAAAATCTGCAAATTTACAAACCTCCGACTCTTATAAAACAAACTTTCCCGACCAAAAGCAAACTTAATCCAATCCGCGACTAAACGCAGCAAGACGTCGACTCAACGAATTATTTGACATAATATCGTTAATTAGAAACCCTCCTTTGTAACCGAGGGTAGGGTAATTAGGTTCGGATGCTCTGAATGGGGCCTTTTTCTGCTCGTTACGGCTGAAACAAAGGGGGCAAAGAAGTAAACAGACCGTATTCATCCAAGAATTTGCATTACACTCGACAATGAGAGAAAGAGTTCGCCTTTAATCCTATTACTTTTATATTAGTTTCCACACAAATCTCAATCATTATTGGCTGTATCTCAAGCTACTTTATGCCAAAAAATTATTAGAAATAGCTGCTGTTTAATTTATATTTAATAAATTAATAAACTAGCTGTTCCTTGCACTTATTTCCCATAGTATGATTTGTGTTTAATTTTGTACCTATGTAAGTATAGATTAAATATTGAGCACAGATATTGATGAGAGCAAGAATTACGCAATGAATTTGTAAACGTTTGCTTGCGAATTCGATCGTACACGCATGAAGTGAAAGTTTTGTTAAAAAGTTACTATCCACCAAACGAATTAATTCAATGGAAAACTGGCAAAAATAATGTTTAATAGACCGCGAAACGTACCGATTTTTTTTCCTATCTTGTCCTAAGAAGTATTAAAAAAGTCCAAAAAGTATAAAAATCCCTTAGACAAGCACATTTCAGTGCACGCATGGCAAGAAACCTCAACTAGCACGACAATGAACGCAGAGTGTCATCGCAGTCTACAAGACGTCTCCCCTCGCAGTTTTAATTGCGCTTCCATTGTTCCGGCTGATTTGATTCGGTATCTCTCTATAGAGCCCAATCATAATAACAAGCTTAAGCGGCCGCTAAGGTTACCATTTCAGAGAGACGTTAAAGATTATTTTTTTAAGATCGATTTCTCTAAATTTAACATTCGAAATTGTGCATCTCTTTTGCTTTAAACTGATCGATCAACAACAATATTCTAGTGAAATTTATGTGAAGGCGATGATAGTAAAATTTCAATGTCTCATATGTTTGTGACTTTTTCACTCAGATGCAAAGATGTCACATATCTATTACGTGTTCTAAGAGTTTTGTTATTGACAGATGCTGCGGTAATATTCACAGATATCTGCCTCGGAAAACCTGTTAATTTGTAATACATAAATGAATGAAACTCATAAAATTATTTTTAATAAGAAACATTAACATGAAATTACTTGATCCTACTCGTATGGAATGTCAGATACGCGGCGATGCGACCAGAGCGACGCGTCATGCACACTCTTTCCCTGACAATTTCAACAAACAACAACTTGCTCTAATTGTGTTTGCGATTCCTTTAGAAAGCTCTTTTGACTCCACTCCAATTGTGAAAACTCGTTTTGAAACGACGTTAAATACGACCGAATTTCAGATAATTAGCTCAGATTACGGTCTTTCAGCAAATAATTCGCTTTTGTTACAGAATTGAAGAGATTCTAACGTTGACGCAATTGTAAGTTGTACTTTGATATTTTATGCTTAATATACCTACAACATCATTACGATGAATTTTAACCACCAAAATTATATTTTATATATTATTGAATTTCAAATAAAAAAATCAACTAGTCTACACTGTACAGTTTTCTACCCTACAGTATAATAAAAATTATTTTGTTTATAAACTGTGTTGTTTTCTGAATAAATATTACATAATTATGTCTAATCTCTCATATTATAACATATAGTCTTTCAACACTATTCCTTTCGTAGAACTTCCACTTGATTAACATTATTGAGTTTTGTTTACGGTTTGCTTTTTCTTACTAATATACAGGGTGGAAACGTTAACTAGCTACTTAAATGAATTCAAAAATATTTTACTGCCAGCAGCAAAAAAATTCGAACCGGTAGGTGCGGGCGTAGGCGCTTAGAATTTCGTAAATAGCTCACCCCCAAATTAATGTTGAACCGCTTTTAAAGTAGGTATTATTTTTCTTGACATAAAATATATTTTAATCATAATATTATTGTTTATTTTTTTTAAATGGGGTGTTTCAGGTTTTCAGTTAATTCATTAACACGTTGTATATAGAAATTCTATGTAAACATAATATAGCGAGTTGTTTTTTATTTTATGCATTAAGCGGTGCAGATTCTATAACACTTTAAAATATTGCAATATGTTTAAAACTGACGAAATAATCGTCTGGGCACACTTAACTTTTCCATCCTGTATATGATACTTGAAATCAGTTTAAAAATAAAAATAAACAAAGATTTATGTATCCACTTTTGTATAAAAATAAAAGAGCTGTTTGTGCAACAAAAATGTGATGATTGTATGAAATCCACTTGAGATTTAAATTTTGGAGAGTGGTTACCTACTTGATTGGTTATAAAAAAGTACAACGTGTATTGAAGGAATTAAACATAGCAACTTTTTGGAGAGTCAACTTTTGTATTTCATACGAGGAGGTTCACTTTATTATTAACGCTGTGTTTATTGTCTAGCTACGTATAGTGTTAAAATATTTAACTTAAAAAAGAAATATTCGTATACCTACTACATAATTATGTATGTATATATGAGATATAGACGCAACTGGAGTTATCCCACGTGAGTACACATTTTTACACATATTATCATCTTGTTTTATTTTAAGGTGAAGGAATTCTTTACTGCATAACTAAAGAAAAGAAAATATCACCTTTGGCTTGCTTTCATTTTTCACAAGACGACGACTTGCATGATTTTGATGATGATGATAATTTTAAATATTTGGTTGTTGAATTAAAATAATAAAATATCTTTGCCTTTATGGAATATTATAAAAACAATAGTCCAACCACCGTGCAAAAATCCAATATCGGGTAACTTAAAGCCCATGCAAATTCGGAAAAACCTATTATAATCTGCATCGCACACCGCTTGACGCTCTTTTCATTCGATGCCTTTTGTTGGCGGATTCAATTAAGTTTACATCGGCACCGAGGTCAGTTAATAAAAACCGAAGCCTACAAAAATTGGCGCGTAAATCAAATTCAATAAAGTGCAACACAATAGAGCAGGACGGCATCGAAATATGACTCCGCCGGAAAATGACTCTGGTACTAACACACTATACACGCCACAGACAACACAGGGTCCAAAGAAAAATCGGTAAAATCGGAAAAATCTTTTTCTTATAGTGAATTTATGAATACTAGTGACAGGAAACTTTAAAAGGTGCAGAAGTACCTATAACGTGATGATTACCTATATCATTAGCTTTATTAAAACGATGCATTTTTAAATTATAACAATAATATTCTCATACGTTTTAATACAAATATTCGCTTTCATCACACAAAATTCATTCTTTCATTCATTCATTCAAAATTATATAGATATAGAAACAACTTTTTTGAATCTTTCTTTAGTGCTCCTAATATTTGTTATATCAATGTTAAATAGTTTAAAATGTTATAATAATATATATATATATATATATATATATAAAACATAAAAAAGTTAAACATATCCGTATTTAAAAAAATCTAACAATTTTCTAAACAATTATTTATTAGTCACGTCGTGTTTAATATGCAGTGTAGCAATAACGTTAACTTTTTGTATGTAGGTATTAACGTGATAATTTACGCTTCTGAATACCTGTAGTACCTATTATATTTTATCTGTGCTAGTACCTACTGATTACCTAAAGTTATTTTAGTTCAAATGTAAGCTCTATTGCGGTTAAAATATAAAAGAATACTAATGATTTAAATTTTACAAAGTATGCCCATATCTGAATACATTTGCTATATTGCGTCAGATTTTTTCTTCGAAGTAGGAACCATGTACAGATGAGTCAATTGAGTCGCCCGAGACACCCTTTCACATTACAAATTCCCGTCCACCTTTCCACGTCCACGAATTAATCGTCTGAAACGAGTGCTCTATTAAAGTTTCCTCGCAGGTTCTTTAAGAGGCTTAACTCCCATAAAACTCAGTAGATAATGTTAAACATTCATTTAAGTGCGCAAGGTCCGCCCAACTTTCGAATTGTCGAATAAATCTTCTAATTCTTGAAGCTTTTAATATTCATATCACCGTTCGCAAGCGTCGTCGCGACGCGACGCCTCGCTGTCTTTAAACCTGTGCATAAGTTCGGAACTCGACGTGCTGGTTCATATAGACATGGATACCTATAGACAATATATTATGTTCCGAAAACAACACACCACATTTTATGTGTAACTAGTTGTTCCCCGCGGTTTCACCAAGCGTTAATTTCGGAGATCGCGTGGGAATTTTGGGATCAAAAGTACCCTAATATGTCCTTCTCTGTATCCCTGACAACATGTACGCAAAATTTCATGATGATCAGTTGAGCCATTAAGGCGTGAAAGCGTAATAGATAGACAGACAGAGATACTTAGGATTGTATTTAATTTAATATTAAGTTTTTATGTTTAATAGTAATTAGAAATTGTATATGTACCAACTGTGTTCGCTTTCTATTCTTGTTTCTCTTGTCAAATGAACTCCGTTTAGTTTAGCATTCCGGACTAATCTTCGTAATTTTTGGTTTGCTATATTGATAAAAAAAATATAGGTATAGGTAGGTATAGTCATTCATTATACATAAATAATTAATAAATCGATTCATATGATATAATATTATAGGTACCGATAGTAGGTATTACTAGAGATAAACGATATTTAAGGTATTAAGATAAACAGTAACTCTTTGAATACGTATGTCTTTTCGGGTAATAACGAACGTGGAGTATTTGCGCAAATTGGCAATTTATACCAAACCCGGCAAATATTTTGCGGTCGATTTTTCGTTATCAGTATGTTCGACAGTGGAATTTTTCAACTAAAATCATAAGCAATATAATTTTTGCTGCTTTAGGTTTTCGAAATTATTCAACCCGCGACGTCCGGCATTGCCCAAATAGGTACACGTCCATTTTCGTTCTGTATTATCATATTTACTTAAACATGTTTCCAATAGGTAGATTGTCTAGTCTAAAATTCCAACATGAAGTGGCTAATATTTATACAATTATTTAAATTTCCTTCAGCTCCAGAGTTTCCCGGTAGATATTGTGGAGAGCGGCGGTAAAATAAAATTTAAATAGTGTTGCAGTTCTCCGGCTATTCCAGTGGAAGGCGTCCCGCGGGATTCACTACTGATAGCTGAACGACATGCGTGACATTGTAGCGTCCGTAAAAAAAATATAATACCAACTATATTATTATAGCTGTAGCATTAAAAGTGTATTTTGAGCAAAATAATAGAGTATTTTCAACAGTAATCATCATAAACTATTCATCAGATATCTGATTATTTTGTGACTACTGATTTGATATCGTAATATCATATAGGAACCCATTCATTTTAATAATTCGATGAAACTTTTAATAAACATAAATAATATTATGCGTGTAAAGATAAGTAATTTACAATTATTATTATTACTTGGGTTGACTGACCATAGAAATGCGATGGATATAAAGAAGTAGGTACACTCTGAGGACTTAAACGATAAAATAAAAATCTTTAAATTTTTTTGAAGACCACTAAGAGAAACTATACGTACGAAACTATGTGTAAACCAATTGCGAGGAGCCGCCAAAACACGTAGCTCGTTCATTCGGATCGTTACAGAAACACCAAGTATTCTAGACACCTAACTATACCCCCTTTATTTCACAGTTTAGGCGACTGGAAGGTAAGTAAAGCGTTTGAGAAGATCTTTATAAATTGGCCACTCGATAAGCGTCTGAGAAAGTCTTCTATGACATTCCCACATCAGCGGTTCGATCTAAAACTAACAGTAGGTATTCATTGGTTACCTACTGCTATATATCTCACGGGGGTGCTTTTTGAAAACTACAATGCCTATTCCGATTTTACAATGAATCTAACTTTTAAATATAAATCTTCTTTAGTAAATTCACAAAATATTTGTAAGCGTTTATCCGAGTTAGAGGCGAAACGAACTAGCAGCATCCCGCACCCGCCCAAGCCGTGTTTCCGTCGCCGATATTTAAAATAAACGATGCCTTTTTATATTCATAGCATATTTTTCACAAGTCAATGTCGCTCCGAGCGTATTAATACGCATTCTTAAACACCCCTTACCGTGAATAATTAGGTGTTTCCCGGATTTATCCGGCACCGTTATCTGTAAAACATGCGTTTTAAATTTGCAAACTCATTCTTTTCGCTTTATTGAGGATAATACATCTTAGCTTAAATTCTGAGTAATGCCTTCGACTTAAGTAGACGCAACTTTGTCAGAGATAGCGGAGAAAAATAAAGGGACGTGACTCGGCTAATTCGTTTATCATGAAAACGTTCTAAATGTTTTCTCTTATTTGTTAGCGTGTTTACAATAATTTTTGAAAATCATACCATATTAGATTGTAATGATGGCCATAAAAATAATGTTTTTCTTTATATTCTTCTTTTGAATTACAGATTGTGAAAAAGAAGTTCAACAGCGTTTATTCAGTCATACTGTTATGTCATAGGGTTTTTTGAGACATTTAATGTTTTCAACGCAAATATGCAGATCAGTATTTTTGTATTAGCTTTGGGTAATGTTTAAAATATTTTATTGGATGTCGAATACTTTTCTAGTAATGGTTAATATTATTTTAAAAATTTGGTTTAATAACATACAATAAAATTCTTGTGACTTTCAGTATCATTTCTGAGCAAAGATGTGCTAGCGGAAGGCGAAAATGAAATCAAAAGAGGACAATTTCCTTTTATGGTAAGCGATATTCTTTAATTCCAAACAGGGTTCAGGTTTAAAAATCGTTTATTCCTAAAAGAAATTGAATAATTATACACATATTTCATAATTATCGGTAAATTATAAGTAATAAATAATAAGTAATTTTCTTCAGGCATTTGTTTACTATCCCGATGACAGCGTGGTAGACGAAAGAGGCAACCGATTCCGTCAAGCCGCGGTTTTGATTCAACCAAACTGGCTAGTCACGTCTGCTATAAATGATGTTGCTGATGGTTTTCCTCAAAAAACTTTACTGGTCCGGACTGGAGCTGTTAGAATTGACGCAAATTTTACTTTCAATGAAGATGAAGAAGAACAAGAACGCGAGGTAAACTACATATTTTAGCTCAACACGTATACTGAGGTCACGCCAGACCTCATTTAAAATACCATCGATGCAGTGGCGTAGCGTAGCTTGGAGGGGGCCCTGTATCAAAATTTGTTGGGGGGCCCAAATAAAGGGTAAAAATTTCTCACCAAAGAAACAAAAATGATTGCATTTAATTAAAATAAACATTTATTGATTTATAACTCATGTCTTCCTCCTAGAAATTGAGCTAGGCAAACAATACAAACTACCCTTGCCCTATTTAGATACCCTTTCTTGTCTTTTTTCGACAAATCGAAATCATGTATAGTTGAAGACGATTTTAGTTTTTCTAAAATTTACTCATTTTTGCTTACACACGTTAGGGGCCTCTACAGCCCGGGGGCCCCGTATCATTGATACGGTTGATACGGCGGTAGCTACGCCTCTGCGTCGATGTAAGCTTCAATGCTATATTAGTAATCTTTTATTTTTTAAGATTATCGAGATTGTATACCCAAGCAATCACAGTTTAACTCAAAGCTGGTATACGGATATAACACTGATGAAGACTTTGCTACCGTTCAACATGAGCTCGGCCGTCATGCATACCACACTACAACCAGAGCATGACTTCACAGAGAAAACGTGCAGTATTCTTGTTTTTGTTGTGAGTGTTATTTTTTTCTTCACAATGGTCTTATATATAGCTTCTGTATTGCGACTATAACGTTTTGATGGTTTTCACAGAAAAAGTACGACAACAATTGGACCGATGATGAATTCGTCCTGATGCAGTTTTCCGTAGAGCTGATACAACCATCGACAGTAGAAAGTTGTGGAGACAAGTTTCAGGAGAATACTATGATATGTGCGCTCGATAGCGACAGTAACAGAATCTCTAACTATCCGCAGTTTTGTCACGTGAGTGTAAAACTTAACATTTTCAGTTGACTTCTTCAATGTTAATTAAATCCAATCTTCAATTATTTACTCTCATTGATTTTAGGATTCCGTACCTCAAAAAGAAAAAAAAACGTAAGCCTTATAAGATAAATTTGTTGTCCGTCTATCTGTCCGTCGGTCTGTCAGAACTCTTTATCTCGGGAACGCGTGGAGGTATCGACCATAATAATCACTACTCAGGTCTACAGTCCCTTGGAGCCTGTGAAAAAATCAAACTTCTAACGTATAATAAAGATACACCCGTTTATGCCGCAAAAAACGTATATTTCGACACTCTCAAGGAAATCAAAATAGGGCACTACACACCCTATATGGTACTTTTCGTTGACCTTAACTATGAAATTTGGCAAGTAATATCGTCTTACATTAAAAGAACAGGGAAAAATCTAAAAACTATACATTTGTAATTAAATCATAAAAATATCTTTATTTGAAGTACGGTAAGTAATTAATCATCGACGTTAATCAACGGTACCCGTGGTCATGTACGGAACTCTCAGTGGGCGAGTCCGACTCGCACTTGTCCGGTTTTTTTTTAATGTACTTAGGTATCTGTAAAATAAAATGCCTGGACATTATATCCAAACCAAGCAGAGCTTGTACTATATAGGTACCTACGAGACAACTGACATAATACTTACTTTAATATGTTGTTATATTCATGTTACATATGTATTAAAGAGGATACACATTTGAGGTGAACACAAATGTCTATAAAATAAATATTTACCTTGATGTAAGAATCGATTCCGTGAAACCTAGCGTAGTAGGCTGTAGGTAGTTAGGATCGTTGTTCCTAAGGTAGGTTTTTCAACCTGTTTAATGCCACTACCGACTCCTTTCATATGAAATATTACTTCGCGACCACCGCTTTTTTATATATTTCCTTATGTTACAAATATACAATGATATGATGATAGGTAAGTGAAAAGAATAGATGATAAACATTAAGTTATTAATAATTATAAAACAACAGGGTAACAGAGGTGGACCGCTGATTTGTGAAGATACAGTTATGGGTACGCAGACCTACGCTGACAAAAACTGCAAACACCCACATCTTTATCAGCAATTATCACAGTGGGATAAGTTTATGAGTTGCGGAACCGCAGAAAAATGTTCGGAAGAACAATGTTCAAAAATATGTAAAAGCATAAACAAGGATGTACCGATAACAGTAACAGCCACAGAGCCAGCGGCTGATGTAACTAGTATAATAACAAGTACATTGCCAACGACAAATGAAGGGCAGCCTGCTAGAAGATCGGAAACAGCGATTACAGGTGAAGTAGGCACAATAACAAGTACGGTTTCTGAAATACCGGAATTCTCAGCTGAAGTCAGCAAGAATGTCCAAACGCAAATGACCTCACTTATTGAAAAACATACCAACGAACACCATAAATTGGCAAATGCCGATGATTGTGATGACGATGAACGGCAAATTAAGGTCGAGGCTCAACAAGATGTAGCAACGAAAAAGATGCGAAGCGGAGCAGTGGGGCATGTTTTTAGTTTTAGAAAAATAATCTTCGCTGTTTTTGTTTTGGCTGTTTTGATTTAATTTTTTATAATTCTGTAGAGTTGAAAGTTGAAATTAATATAAACATTGAAAATGAGTCTTAATAAAGAGCATTGATATCTTGAATTGTTAATTATTAATTATTCCTTCAGTACCTTATTTTAATAAAAGACATTGTTAGTAAAAGTCCACTTTAACCAATTTTTTTTTGTAGAGGCCAAAATATCATAATAAGAGTAACCGTTAGTTTGACGGAACCACACAAGATTTCTTAAACAAACTCACGCCATTGTTAAATGTTCAAATCCTTTAGTATCCATAGATATGAATGATTGAGGACATAGTTTGGTGAATATAAGTAATATAATTAAAAATAAAGGTGTCTAGTTTAACAAAACTATATAGGAGTCCACTTTAGACTTGACTGCTCATAACTCTAGCTACATCAAAGAGGTAAGTCTCGTTGATTATAATATTAAAGATTACTCCATGCCAAAGTTTGGTTGCAAAGTTTGTCGAATAAGTAGAATTAAGTAAGGTTGCAAACTTAACGCCTCTGCAGCTTGCTCTAATAGCATTAATAAGTTTCCAGACCGTATTCGGGAATGTTTGAAAACGAATTTTTAATAAGTATTAATCAGTTTTTTTACAATTTATTCTTATTTTATATTATTGAAATTATTAGGTACTATACTTATCTTTTTTTATCTATACCTACTAATATTATAAAGAGGAAAGATTTAATTTTTTGTTTGTTTGTTTGTTACGATTTAACTCAAAAACTACTGGACCGATTACAAGAATTATTATTATCTTCTTATTATATTATCCCTGAGTAATATTTTTTCTATTTTTACGTACACAAAAAATAACGGCGATAAATTGAGTTGAAATTTCGCGTGACGTCACTATTCTGATAGTTTGTATGGCGGTTTTAGCGGTTAGTGACGTCACAACCCCCTCACCCTAAACTTTAATGCGCTTTATCTCTGTATATTTTAATTTATTTGTGTATTGTTTTTTTATTTTCTATCTGATGGACTAATTAGAATTTTGATTTTCAAAAGTAGTCCACATCCCCATTAATCAGTTGTGTATTTAAGGTGTGAAAGCGTAATAAACAAACAGTCACTTTCACATTTAGGTATAATAGTAAGGAAGGATAGCAAATAAGTGCGTAGTAGGTAGTATAGGCATTGACTATTCTTTCGGGGAGAGCATGAGCATTTAGTTTTTGAGAAGAAAGTGAGAACATTAGATAGTTATTATGATCGCACAAGGTTTACAAAGTTTCCAATGATGCTAATGACTACACTAGGCAAGCTCGGGAGTCGGGACCGATATTCCTGGGATCAGTGGGGGCGGCGAGGGACGGCTGCGAGTCAATTTACATTTTCACAAGTCGCGGTTAAGTACACTTAACTTCCAAGTCTACGAGCCCTCTGTAATTTGTTATAAAGACTTAAGCTTTTGTTAAAATATGCCTGGCTTTAAAGCTTAACGTAGTTTGAACTTCCAAAGAAACCCGTAGACAAACTTGTAGTTAGAATTACACACATACTGCCATTATATCGTTCAGAGTATTCCGTTATCTAAAGTACAGTCAAAAAAACATCGGAGCACACAATGTATTCTAATACATACCTATACCTAGTTTTCTACGCTCCCAAAAAAAAAAAAAAAAAACAATAACATCTGCACAACAATAGCAATCCAATAAAATGTATTGTTGGCATTGTCATGTAAATATTTTTTCCGATAGGTATATCTTAACAAAATAAGAGTTAATCTTTACAATTACCTTATCAATAGAAATTACCTTATCAAAAAAAATTGGTTCGAAATATCTGAAAACTTGTATGCTCAATTATAATTGAAATAATAAGTATAGTGAGTACTCACAATAATCATAAAAATTCTGTTAATTGGAGTTAAGATCACTTTGAATGAGAAGATATGTACTTGAATTGCTTAGCTCCTTTTGGTGCTGACATAAAACCTTTAACATAAAACCTTTTTTTGTGTTTATTATCGTAAGAAGAAGAATAAAAGAAGTTTGAAGTCCCTGCAGTAATTCCAAAACTCACGCGGGTGAATCTCCGAAACAGTTGGACCGATTTTGACGGGACTTTCACTGCTAATCAGCTGATGTTATAAAGAGTAAATTAGGATACTTTGGAGTTCCTGCGGAAATTCCAAAACGCACGTGGGTGAAACTGCGGCACACAGCTAGTATATACTAATATTATATTTCTGCAGCATTGCTATTTCATAGGCTAGTTGACAAAATTTAGAAATTAGTTTAAAACTATAGCTTAGCATCTATTTCACCCCAAAAATAGGTTATTTTAAGAAAAATAAGTGGAAACTGAAAAAACTTTGCTGGCTGCGGATGTATTAGCATAATAAGTAAGTATTTAACCTATTTTAGTTATCTAACAGTGGTCCCCGCGATTTCGCTCGCGTTCATGTAATTTTTTTCAATCAATTTTCCTTTATTTCTGGATAAAAAAGGATTTAACCTTTTCTTGTACCCTTAATAGGGTGATTGTAAAATTTCATGATGTTCAGTCGAGTAATTAAGGCGTAGTCGTGAAAATGTAACAAACAAACTCATTCGAATGAAAGTATTTAAATGTACATTGTTTAGCAATTAGTAAAAATATATAAACTAAGATTTTATCAATCGTATATAGCCGTTTGCTATCTTATTCAATATAGGTATTATACGTTTTCACTATGTTCATCGTACAAAAAGTTTTCAGCACAATAGATACTTTTATTTCTGAATTCATGAATGCACCGAATTGAAATGTATCTTAATACGACTGGATCTTTTTAAATTCTGAAAGGGGATCGCATAGGAAAACTGTAAAGAATATTTTAAAGTTAAATTTACTTGAATCGGAATCGCGGCGCCAAATGTTGGAAAACTCAAGTTCCGTGCGTGTACTTATTTCTTGGTGAACTCTAAAACGTTTTATCATATACTAATCTTATATTTGTCTTTTTGTTTGTTAGTTTGTTTGTTTGTTACGATTTAACTCAAAACTACTGGACCGATTTCGAAAATCCTTTTACCATTATACCTGTGGGAACAGCTGTAATATTTATGTTTCTTTTGGGGCAAATAAGTAGATAGATGCTTATAGTTCGTTATACATAGTGAGATTTATAGGAGAAATCCTGATTTTATTAACCTCGGACAACGGCTATAAATCCGATAGGTATAGTTTCTTTAATTCTAAGTCTTTCTAGAATATGACATTGAACGCCTATAGGCTTTTCATGAGCAATAAAACAGTTCTACCAGAGAGCTATTTTTTTGTAAATTGTTGTTTTTATACTATTTCTAGCTATCCCCGCGATTTCATCCGCGGTAATTTCGGAGTTCCTGCGAGAATTCCGGGAAAAAGTACCTACTCTACATCCTTCTTTGTACCCCTGACAATAGTTAACGGTGAATAACTGTTCCTCGCATTAATTTCGGAGTTCCCGCGGGAATTCCGAGATAAAAATTATCCTATCTCTTAAGTTGGACCAAATACAACATAGTGACCAAATTTCATCATGATCGATTCAGTAGTTTCGGAGTCCATCGCGGACATACAACGTGACACGTGATTTATATATATTAAGAAGATTACACACCAATAATATCTATAATAAACTAAGTACATATTTAATAAAAAAATCTGATACCTATAGGGTTTTGAAAAGTGTAATACTTCAATATCTTCCAGATCCTACCAAATGTAAACTACTTACTCATTATATAATACTAGCTGTCTCTGCTGTCTAGCTGTGTCTGCGTGAATTTTGGAATTCCCGCAGGAACTCCAAAGTAGCCTAATTTAGGTACTTCTTATAACATCAGCTAATTGGCAGAGAAAGTCGCGTCAAAATCGATCCAACCGTTCTTTTTTCATAAGAACCTTTTCATTACAATAACAAATACAACAAATAAGAATTAACGATATTGGTCCAGTCATTCACACCTGATGTCGTGACCAAGGGGAATAGGATATAGAATAAAGATATAGATTATGAAAAGTAATTTGTTGGTGTAACTAAATAAAATGCAGTAGATAGGTAAGTACCTAATTATTCTTATATTTTTTGTAAACACGAACGCTGATGAAACTCAACTTTAGCTATTTATACAAGACAAAATGAATTAACAAACAAAACAAATTAATTCAACAACGTCATAAAAAGGAATAAGCAGTTTATAAAACTTTTAATAATTAAAACTCGAATAAAAATAGGACGCTCACGAACAATCATCTACCAGTGTTTGAGTAACTTTCTGCGCCCCTGATGTCTACGTGTAACAGTGCAATATAGACACAAAACAAAGTTTTTCGGAGTTCCATTGCGCTGGACGCAGCTACAGCAGAGTCGTTTCCTCGATAAATCCCTAGTCGGAGGGTAAAAGAACTGGCAACTGTAGTTAACTCATTCTGAACGGGCGTTAAGGAGTGTAAACAGGGAATAGCTCGTTAAAAATAATAGCTCGTCTATTTATTATGAACAAAAACATTACAATTTTTTTGCACCATTTTTAGGGTTCCGCACCCAAAGGGTAAAACGGAACCCCATTACTAAGACTTCGCTGTCCGTCCATACGTCTTGTCTGTCTGTCCGTCAGTCTGCAGTCACCATCAGGCTGTATCTCGTGAACCATGATAGTTAGCTAGTTGAAATTATCACAGATGATGTATTTCTGTTGCCGCTATAGCATAAATAAAATAAATTAAAAATAAACGTGATTTCTTGCCGTTTTTATAGATAATGGCACGGAACTCTTCGTGTGCGAGTCCGACTCGCACTTGGCCGGTTATTTCAAATCATAAGAGACGCGTGTAAAGACATTAGTAGGTAGATGATTTTTAGTAAAACATGACGTTTTTCTATTGCCATACTGTTCAATGGCAATAAAAAAAAACGTTATGTTTTATGAGATGAGAATAATAATAAAATAATACCTAATGCTTGAAAATTACCACACAGCGGCACTTGATCCCTACCTAAGCAATGCTTGAATTGGACATAGATAAGCAATAGCGTGTTAACCCACACTGGAGAAGTTTTGAGTAAATTAAAGTTATTAAATTATAGTGCCATTTTGTGTCAAATTTTTTATGTTCAATATTTAGTGACATATTTAAACAATGTAATAAGATAAACACATAATTAAAAAACGTTCTCTAACTTTCAATAAATCGTTCTGAATCAATAACTTCATTTTGTGGGTTAAGATGTTATTGCTTATCTGCGTCCAATTATGGGTACCAGGCAACTGACAAAAAAACTTATATTGTTCTTTTTGTAAATACCTAGATACATAATATATTAAACAACCGAGGTAGGTAAACAAAAAAATCAAAAATGTTTATGTTGACCCCGTGCAGCCTGACCTATAAAGCAGCAAAGATTGTAAAGAAACGAATTGATAGGTATAATGTTTAATAAGTACATTATATAAAAAAACTAGCTGACCCGCGCGGTTTCACTCGCGGTAATTTCGAAGTTTCCGCGGGAATTCCAGGATAAAATATAGTTATAAACCTTCCTCATGAATCACTCTATCTATTGGTGAAAACCGCATCAAAATCCGTTGCGTAGTTTTAAAGATTTAAGCATACATAGGGATATAGGGACAGAGAAAGCGACTTTGTTTTATACTATGTAATGATATTTAACATCATTCAAAAACTACTGGACGGCTTAAAACGTAATTTAGCATGAGGGTTTAAATTCAAAGCTTCGTATTTATAAAAGCTTTGGGTATGCTTTTTTATATTTACATGTCTACGTAGGTTGAGGTCTTTTGTCAATAAAACGTCTAGGCTAGGTACTATTTAAATTGCTTTTCAGTTCTGCTTAAGTTCGTTTGTCGTAACTGATGCCACTTTGTACGTATGCATGAATTTTATTTACAACTCTCCTCATCCTCTAGATAGAATTACAGCTACTGTTTCGAATACCTACTATTAGATATTACTAGTACCTATACAAATCGCCCATACTTCATTTTTTTTGCTGATCTTATGTAAATATAATTTAGGTAAGTATATCAATCGTTAATAAAGTAATCGTATAATTAACCACAAAACAGTAGTGTACAAAATATTAGTTAGTTATTCACACAACAAATATTATGTCCCCACTAGCATGGCAAATTTTGTACTTAGTACGTAAGTATAGTACCTACTTACCTAGTAGTAGGTACTTACTAAGCACCTACTTGTCTATGTCCATCAAACACCGACGTAACACAATCGTTTTTGGTACCAATAAACTTATTATTATTATTATTATCAAATTCGCCAACACCGGCGTTTGTGGACAATTTTCAATCTCTTTCCCATTTGTGACAGTAATAAAGCACCCGGAAAAAGTCAACAATCAATTTTGTATTTCAATTTATTCCCAACCATCCTAGTTCGTGCGGTGATAAGAAAAAGAAAAACGCGCTCATTGAAAACGGAAATTATTGCAAGAAGCCATCAGTGGTGTGCGCCCGGCTTCCTACGCTGTTTACCTTTTTTATTTTACACTTTTTTTGTCCGACGATTTCACAGTTTTGATTTGTGGGCCGTCGCGTCGGCCGGTGCCATTTTTCACGCGCCTCATTGTGCCGTTCACGCTCGAGAACGCGGCCTGTAAAGGTTTGTTCGCGCTTCACGCCTTTATTTGTGATCGCTCGCGCTCCATTTGAATATTCGTTGTTTGTTAGCATTACACGCGATACAATTTTTATTTCCCTCCTGCGTTCAGTTACATTGAGACGTGATTCGTGAACGATTTCAACGTCGTTTCGAACGGTCGTGTTCGAGATAGTGGCGAGTTGATTTTATGCTTTTTATATAAGCCGCAGTGAGGCATCATCTTTAAATATTATCTCGTTAAGCTGAATTGTGTCGGGTACAACCGCCTGTGGTTATGTTTGTACGGTGAAATTAAAGATGGCATCGATAACAATTCTATCAGCTTGTGCTCGACCGACAATGAGGGCGGGCGGAGCCAGGAAATTGGGGTGATTTTTCTCCTCTTTGCACGTCTGCCACCCAACTTTGTAACGTCAGTAACATCAATGGGCTGAATATTCTAATTCTTGGCTTAGACAACTTTAGGTAAGTACTTGTCTAGTCACCGTTTGATCTATTCTACTTCTTTTAATTTATTCCTTGACCTAATTAATTTCCTAAAACTCTCCTATTCCAGTTTACCCTTTTAATTTTAAATATTTTAGGTCATGACAATATCTAAATTGTAAACGGCTAGCTAACGTTGTCAACCATTGATATAAGTACCACACTATTGTCAACTTACAGTTAAATGTTTTTTCTTCTCAAAACCTTTCTCGCATAACAATCCGTCAAATTTTCATCATAATCGAATGAATGTAGGTAATTTTGGCCCCGAGCAGGAAACTGGCTTTGAAGAGAGTCATGTTTTAACTTGGGGAACAATCTAACATTGTCATTGGCGTTTCGCCATAATTGAAGAAGTAGATGAAATTTTTATCACTAAGAAACGTTGTCATTGGCAAATTATAATTATAGACGCCATTATTAAAGAAGAAGAAGAAGAAGAACTAACTATCAGGAAAGGATTTTTACGCTCAAAATGAAGAAATAGAAGATACAAACAAGATTAGGTAATGTATTCGTAACCTAATAAAACTTTTTTAAACTTCAAAATTACTTGCAGGGCGCCTTTTTCTCCTCTCTATACTCTGAACCTACTTTATCAACTCTCCTTTAGAAAAGATCGTAACCTATGAACCTCAGGTGCAGGAGTGCTAGTTGTCTACTAATATGTGTATATTATCTAATAATGATATAGCGTGGTCAATGTATATTCGATACTGTAATAAAATTCTAATTCATTGCCATATTATTATGGATATTCAAGATTCCTTTTCAATTTCTCCTCACCTCTGTCTAAATTTCTAAAAGGTCTATAAGTAGGTACTTATTCAAAATAATTATCTTTTTACTATTGCAATAATTACTTTCGTTCATTGCGCTAACTTGAAACACAATTCCAATGAATTAAGCTATTAATTTTTGTTAATCTTTTTGAATTTCATATTATTTTCTTTCTTTATATTATTGTCTGGATTAGATGTCGTCAGAATAAAAACAAAATAGAAAAACAGTTTTATTTGAACAATGCTTTAATGAGCTACATCTTTGGTAATATCATTGGTTAATAAAAGAGAATCAGCCACATTTTTTTAAGTTGAATTTTTGTAAAACATGTTTTTTGCTAACTATTTTACAAGTTATCATAAATATTATGTATTCCACACTACATCGTTGTGATAATAAGCTTATTTCGGTTAGGTTTAAAAGATTATCAAGTATTGTTTGAGATAAAATATGGAGTGCTTTTTAAACTGATTAAACGTCAGCGAGCAAGTAAGTATTAACAGGAATGCATAATATTATGGTCTAATTAAATTCAAAATATTGTAAACGAAAGGTTCGTTAAAAATATCACTAATGAATGAGACTAATTGGTTTGAAGTAGGTATTCAATTACGATACATCGAATTATTTTATTTAACACGTAATTTGCTAGATATTAAATTTTTATCTGCTTACATTAAAATTTTGCTGATGCATTATGATATAATAATCATGATATAATTATTTATTACATCTACAATAATCTACTTACGTTATTTAGATACCTACTAGATAATTTATTTACATAAATAATACAAACATTCTAACAATGTTTAGTAAAAGTAGTAAACTTAACATTTATAATAACATTTATTATACAATATAGGTACAATTACAAAATGAAATAACAGAGTAACAAAAGATATCGATGAAAAAAGTTCGGAATGAAATCTTAGTCGAGAGACTCATGAAACTACTACATAATTACTATTCATCAGTAGATGTACCTAAATTATTTGCTCATGTACATATTAGACTGAGAATAACTTATTTAAAATGGCACACTTAAACTGCATAGTATGATTTAATTCGTTTGTAATTTTGTTAGATCTAGACGTACCTACCTACTGGTAGATCCAAGTCAGTGATTTCCAAAGTGGTCTTTAACAAACACATAGAAAAGATATTTTAGGAATCTATGAGTGCAAACGAGGTTCCATGAGAGTTGTGAATATTGAACATTCTCTACAAATTACATCGAACTCATCCCTCCAATTAAAGCTCGTTTTTTATGCTCATCAATACTAAGGTCTGTTTTTATAATTGCTTCTCAATAGCCGGTCATCTCTGAAGATATCGTCTGTCTCACTTATTGCACTAGTAAATTAAAAAGACAAAGGGAGACTTAAGTTGAAAGTAGTTAGAGCAAAGATATTTTTTGTGTTAAAGGAGGTAGATATCGTAAGTACTAGCGTGCGAAAAGTGAGGCGTTCAAATGTGCGTAAATTAGAACCTTTGAATTTAGTCGTCTATTAGCAGCGAGAGAAGAAGCGCGTCTGTCAGATATGGACATATTTATAAAATGCCGTGTTGATAATAACAACCAACGTCAAAAATAATTAGGAATTTACTAAAACTACGCAGCTAACGTTATGGAGAAAAGTGCAATAATTACCGTGAGACTGACATAAATAGATGAATCTACTGTTTATAGATTAGATGTAGGCCTACTAAGGCTCACTAATATGGATGTGTAAGATTAGATGCATCGTTAGACAGGCGTAAGTTTGTGAGTGTAAGTTAATCGACGTATTTATTATGAGTGAAGTTAAATACTTTGTTTTATTAAAAAAATCCAGTCTTTTGTGTTTATGTACGAGACTTGCCTAACCCGGTTTTCTATGCCTGAAGCTGGTCAAGAAAAAAAATAACTGTTAATATTTTTGGCAGCTCAAACAATAGTTTAAAAAAAAATATTTGGTCTCTGACTAATACTTAAATTAGCCATTTAGATTTTACCTCAAAAATCAAAAAACATTATTTTTTTCTTTAGGGCCCTGATGCACTATGACCATAAAAAGCACTTTACGATAACACGCCTGAAAAATTGTTTTGTTACCGTGCTCAAAGAAATTTCACTTCAAAAGAAAGAATACATACACAGATAACGTGTCTAAATGCATGCAGAATACTAATTAGTGTTTTTTCTAGATCTAGAACGTTTACAATAATTGCGTTTTACGCATGAGCTCTATGGTTAAGGAATGTTGTTGGTCATAGTGAATCGGGATATATAATCCGTGAAAATGATTTGGGGACAGTAAATTATTCAGCGTTCTAGAAGCCGGGTTTTAAAACTTTTAAGAAACTAGCAGGCTTAAATGTCATCAATACATGTTTTACTTCGATCTATCTCCTATATACAAGCAAAAAAATTGCATGAGATCAAGATAACAAGTAAAACATAAAAACATACATACAATCGAAGATAGAACCTCCTCCTTTTTGGAAGTCAGTAAAAAAAATTATAGTAATATACGTAATTTTGTCCGCTCGCGCACACGTATTATAATTAACATACATTTTACATTAAAAAAAGCCTAATTTGAAACACATGTAATTATTTGTATTCATTATGAACAACAATTCTAACTATACAGTTTGGCATTCGTGTAAACTTCACATCACTGTTGACACCATCGTTATTGTAAATCCAAGCCCACGACAAGGGCTACTGCACATTTGCCAACTCAAGTTTCCAGAAAAAAAAACTAAGGCAGTCACATTTCGCAAGAGTTTTGGTTTTAACTTTAAACGTCAAGTACATTGTTGATCATTCTATCACTGTATTTGAGTGTGCTTTATCAGTTTTGATACTTGGCGTAAGGATGGGCCGAGTCTCACGTGCGGTAGTCTCAGCTAGACGCTGAAAGACCGAGGGGCTTGAGGTGCGGGGGCTGCGCGAACGGCGCGGGGGAGGAGCCCGACATGTTGTTGTTCAGGTCGCCTGAGCGACCCGAGCCGTTCATCAGTCCGCTCAATGCGTTGCTGGTCTGTTGGCAAAGGTATAGAATACTGAGTGTATTTGAAATCATTGGCGTGACTCTACATGACATCACTGTCCTCTCTTACCCTTGCTTTTACTCGAGACTCTATTGTAAGTAATACTGTAAGCTCCAGCGAGTAGTTTTAAGTAAAAATAATGTTGAAATAGAATACTGTAACTTATAAATTACGTACAGTTATATTATGTTCAAATAAACCATAAAAGAAACAAAATTTAAACTATTATATAGTTTTTTTTTTTGCTGGATGAATTTTCCTCAATTTTGAAAACTTCTGTTTCATAATATTTTTTTTTATTCCCTACCAACGATCACTTAAACGTATCGTTTTAATTTACATTTAAACTTTATTACATGTAGAGTCTTTAGCTTAAAAAGTAGGTAGTTCATGATTTCAGTTTCCTTCTGTATCCATCCATATAATAAAAGGGTTTATTGTTATATCAATTAGGTTCAAAATGAAAGGTGCAACGCCAAGTTCTGATTTCTAGGCAGTTCAGCCCGCTTAAGCGCTTATTACACCTTGCAATTTCAGAGCACCAATTTAGGGCTCTAAATTGGAAACAATTTAGGGTCGGTGAGTGAGAGATAAAGAGCGAGTAATCACGCTACACCAAATGGTACCCTAAATCGACTACTCTAGGTTATATTTTAATGTTGTATGATCACTCGCTCTCTCTCTCACTCACCGACCCTAAATTGTATTCGATTTAAAGCCCTAAATTGGTGCCCTGAAATTGCAAAGTGTAATAAGCGCATTAACCAAATTAAATATCTATAATAATCGTTATCGCTATAAAAACTAAGGAAGTATTATATCATACTGTGACGTGGTCGCGATAAATTGGATTTTTGACGTTTCTTAGTTAACGATAACGATTATAGACTGAATCTTGGGTAAGGGGGCTAGCTAGTTTTCGGTTTCTGTTTCTTACCGGTGGCGGCGGCAGATGCGTGGTTTGCCGCTTGAGGTGCGCAAGCGGCGGTGGGTTGTACGCCATGTTGGCGAACACCAGTCGCTCCTCGTAGTCGTATTCGCACAGGATCTTATTCTCGCATAGGTAGAAACGATCGCCCACGCAGAATCTATTAGCAATAAAAATAAAATGAGAAAATCAGCGAATCTCGACTAATTCTTTGGTTCATGACTTTATTTAATGATCTCAAATAGGTAATTTAGCCAATGTTATTTTTCATTACAAAAAGTAGCTACGTTGTATGGCGAAATTTGCACCCCGAACTAAGAATAATCATTCACTAGCCCGGGGTATATACAATATATTGAGGGTCAACAAAATATCTGTTGTCCGATAGTGCCTATAGGTGCAGCGACCGCGTGCACTCGCTACAATTTCTGCTCAACAGCCGAATTTCATAATTGTAAATATTCTAGTACAAGTAAATACCTATTATTATTTTAGTACGATATCAAAATAATTTGTGGATAATGGGTAGACCCCTGTGTACCTAATCTAATGGTTTTGGATTTTACCGTAAATATTTTGGAAGTTGGAAGTTACTGTGACCCAATAACTTATGTAGATGTAACAAGTTACCTACATTAAGCTACCTTAATAACAGGTAGCATCAACAACTTTGAAAATTGATTACATAAATACATATTTTAAACAATCAAAAGATAAAAATAACAGATTAATTAATATTTATTTTTATTATAGTTGCGTATGCTGTTGATATTTATAATATGTATATTGTATGTAATTGCATTATGTATTTTACACTAGTTGTATTTTCCTATCCAATATATGTATTATGTAAACACCTATCTAATTCCCTCTCTCTTATGAATCTGTCCACTCTAAGGTTGCCTGGGAGAGATCGCTTTAAACGATAAGGCCGCCTTTTGTATACCTTTAGCTAAATGTAAGAAAATTTGTAAACACTTTTTTTTTCAGTTTGGTATGCAATAAAGAATTATCTATCTATCTCTCTAACAGACGAATAAAGACATCTATCTATTATTCGTTTCAACTGCCTGATTTACAAACAACAATAATAATAAATTAAATGGTAATTGTAACACGGAATCGGAAACGCTGGGCGATAACTCGAAAGACTTAAACAAAAATTCGTTTCGTAAGATCTAATCGTGAGTAACGTTGCCACGATTGCTGAGAACGGTCGAACAGCAACCACCATAAAAAAAGTCCTAAGTATAAAATTTACTATCATGAGTGGAGAGGTCAGCGTAAAGTAAGGAGGTGCGATAACGTCACGCGAGCGGGCATCCCTCAATGTGGCGCGCTTCCAAAACAAAAGGTATCCGCCTTGCGCTCGCCAGCGGACGTTCGCTGCCTCCTCGCGACGGAACCACCGCCGGTGATAACATAACCTTATCTACCCTCCGCACCCCTCCCCCCTCTCCCCCTACGTCTTCCCAGCACCCTCGCGTCTATGAACACCCCGCCAACTCTTTTGTTTCACTTGTCACAAAAATTAAGCGCAATAGCTCGGCTACAAATGTCTCTTTTTTAAAGGACCCAATTTCTACCGCGACTCAGTCGATTTCGCCGCTCTTAATTAACTTTATTTCCTCCTCTCTCCCAGTGCCCAGCTTTTGTTTTTGGATGCTGTTCTTTTTTTTTATTGTTTCTACTATTTTTTGTCTGCAGCCACGTAATAGAAAAGATGTAGAATGAAATTTTAATGACTGGTTGCAAGTTAAGCTTTTGTCCGTCGCGCCATTGTTCCGTAGCGATAGCGAAGCGATGTTTGACGTTTAGCGCAAGTGGACTTGTCTATAGAATGTTTTCAGTCGTGCGCTAAACAAAGATTTGTTCGTGAAACAGAAAGTAGGTATAATTTTGCCATATAACAACTGTGCCGTCAGTCAACAATATAAAGAGATTGCAATTGAACGAGATCGTGTGCGGTACCTACGACGAGTCTGATTCGCAACTAGCAGTAGCGCGCGGCTTCCGCTAGGGCAGCGACTCGACCGGGCGCGCCGCGGCGTCCTCCGTACAGCGTCAGATTGGTACTAAATTATTTAACCGTTTAGTGATATTCGCCCGTGATATCTACTCGTGCCTTCCGTCTGCAACATCGAACAGCCCGCAAATTGGATTCAGACTTCTGCCGGTATGAAAATTGATTTGCGCATATGATACTCGTATTTTATAGTTTCACGTGCACACATATTCGTCTTTCAATTCGTGCTAAACTAACAATGTAGGTATATTTGATTCATGGTATTATGAATCACGTCCACAGTCAACTTATGACAGCAAGTTGTGCTTCAGTAGAAATATAAAGCATGAATTTATTAAAAGTGAGGAGGATTTTCAGTTAATTATTTAAATTGTGTTGTTAAATATTTGATTGCTATTTGCCAACTATGAAACTGTTCTGATTTGTGGCATTGAAGTAGGTACCCTAACACTGCCAAATTCATTCGAGCTTAAGTACTGTACCTACTCTACCTAATTTTGCAATGTCTACGTAACAAACCAAGTAAGTATTAAATAAAAGAGATTTTACCATCACGCTAGTACGTTGCTATTGGATTCAAAGAGCAGTCGAATGAATATATAATTCGGTAAGTTGTCGCGTGAGATCTCACTAACACAGCGGAGGTTCCACTGGTGACGTATAAACCATTCGAAGCGGCTCCAATCTTCGCGACCTCTCTATTATTTAAAAGGGCGCAGACCGGCGGATATTGCTACTCTCGTTTCATTCGTGCACCCCTCGCCGACGGTACCTAAGTGTATGAGCCGAACATAGTGGGACTATAAATGTTTAGATAAATGTAACACAAGAATAATATTGTGTAAGTTACCTATATGAACCTGGTGGCGGTTCTATGGATCACCCAAAGCTAAAATTATCGGCTTATTGTTTAGTGTCGCTTGTACTTATTTTATCTTCATGGTATCAAATAAACTTTTTTCTATTCTATTCTATTCTATTCTAAGTTCGAAGTTGGTAGGTATATTTTAAAGTATTTTTATTGTTTCATGGTAGATAACTAATTTTAATTAGAAAACTATCGTGTAACGTCTATTATGATATTTTTTTAACAAAGTATGTTGAAAAATAATGACGAAAACCTTTTAAAATACATGATAACAATCTGTGTAAAATTTGCGTATCGTATTTTAATTACAGTTATTTTTATCATAGCATCACACGTTAATTAATTCACAAGAAAACGAAATTTTACGACTAGTGTTTTAGCAATAAATTTCTGTTCATTGTAAGAGAAAAACTCTACTTTTTATTTTTCCTGGGTGATGCTGCAAGTACCTACCTAAACTCATAATTTCACAATTATATTCGCCCAAAACACTTATTTCTGCATGTAAGGTTTATTATGTTGCGGAAAATTTAATCGTGTTCTTTGTTCGTCGACCGCGTGATGAATAAACCATTCAAAGTTCTAGCTGTAATAGAATAAAAGTCACTATTTACGAACAACTATAAAAAATAACTACACGTAAATAGAAGTTAAAGGCTTCTATTCAAAATTATTTGTTAATAATAGCTGGGCCCGCAGTTTTATACTCGTGAATTTTGGGGTGGCTAGTAAGTATCCAGCCTAAATTGTCGTCATAGTTTCAGGTTCTCATCAAAAACAACTGACGAATAAGAACTTATTTTTGATTTATTCATTTACTAAAAAAAGAGGTAGAAGTAAAGCGGTTATCTGTGCGTCTAGTAACTTTAAGTAATTTTTTAACGGTTAACTAGGTAATAAGAAACTACCTTGAAAACTATTCCTAGCAATGAGTTTTGTCATTATCATTATCATAGCATTATCTGGGTACATATCGGTACAAACCTGTAGCGAAACACGAAGAAACTATATTACTTGTCCATCACTTAAGTAAAACAATAATAATAAAAGGGAATTTACTAATTACGCAATGAGTAGGTACGCTTCTTTCGTTACTAAAGATGAAATGTATACTTAAGAAGCGTGCTCATTTCGCTGACCTTGGGGTACACCTCAAGTAAGTGAGCAAGGTAAGTGTATCTATCGTTGAATGATTGTATAGAAAATAATATATATTTAGATAGAAGATATCGTTACGGTATACGAACTAAACTGACCTGTGGTTGCACTGTTGGCAGGCGAAGCATTCGAGGTGGTACACGTTGCTGCGCGCACGCATCACCATCTCGAAAGCGGGGATCACTTTGTTGCACGCCGCACAGTAGCCCGTATTTCCAAATAACCTAGCCAAAGTTTAAGATCTTATAATTCTTGAACATAGATCTTGAATATACATTATACCAAATTTGAATATTCAAATTTTTACAATTTTATAATACCAGTAAGGCGGCTTACAACTTTTTTCTGAACAGTTAACAATTATTCCTGTTTTCAGCTCAATCTTAAGTTTCGGAGCTCCTTGTACATAACTCCGGTTGTTTTAGGAAAAACTAAACTTTTGTCTTTTTTTACGTGGTTTTTGCAACTGCTTGCTCGAGATACTCAAAATGATGACTTACCGGTGTCATTTTCCATGAAACCGTCCACCCAACAATTTTGGGCGCGATGAGAACAGGTACAAGATCAAAGAGTGCATGCAGAACGAGACAATCTTAACACTAATAGGTTTAATTTCGGTTACTTGCACTGAATTTTGTTTACCTTAAGTAGTCTCGTTTGCAGAGTATGAGGTTGGCGCGGGTGTAGAGGGTGTGCCCCACCTCGCCCAGGCGGCAGTCGCAGCAGCCACACTTGAGACAGTCCTCATGCCACAGCTGATCGAGCGCCTTCAACAGGTAGCGTTCGGTGATCACCTTGCTGCACCCCGCGCATATCTGACACAACCAATATTTACTTTTTGTTTGTTATTTACTAAGAATTTTAGGTTTTATCCAAAAAAGAAGAAGCTGAGTGGCTGACCGACATGTCAATGTGCTATGTGTAGACTTAGCTTTGGCAGAAACCTTTCTTATACAGTGTAAACAATAAACATGAATTAAGGAAGATTTCCCAAAATTCAGTCATTAACATAGTGAAATGGAAGTTCTGAGTTTGTACGGATACAGATTTTTGTACGTATATAGTTTTAGCTGAAATACAGGCAACTTATGGCGAGTAGACGTCAGCTAAGAAAGGATTTTCAACCTGGAGTTTTCAAGAGACCACGCGGGTAATAGCTCGTTTAGTATAGATAGTTTAAATATATTATTATTGATAGTAGCTAGGTCTTTTCGATTTTTCTACTAACAATTCAATAGAATTGAACAGCGTAAAAGTTATAATAGAAAATCAACAATCAAGCTTCGACACATAACATCATGTGAGCTGTGATCTAACGTCTTTCCTGTTATTAATTAAAAAAATACCTGTGGCTGAGGCGCAGGCTGCGCAGACGCCGAGCCAGAGGACTGCGCGGGAGTGGGCAGCGGTGACGCGCGCGCCTCATTGGTGACCTCCATGGCCAGCATGTGGCCGCCCAGACCGGGACTGCCGCCCGCGCTGCTCGCCTGCTGCGGCGTTCGCCTTTCGCACTGATACACATTACATAATTTTTTTAAATAACACTGACTGATTACATCTATGTATACTAGTCTATGACTCTATGTAGTCAATATGGTCTTGACCTGTGGTCTTGACCGACAACATAGTTCTGATTAGTTCTGATTTCATTCAAAGACATGCTACAGAGATCTTGTAAGTTGTTATTGTTTCTCATGTTTAACTTTTGTGTATCTTTTGTCTTTTGTCGATAAATGTTTCTTTCTTTTTTCTAGTCTTTACTATCAAGAGGATATGTTTATCCAAAACTCCACAACTCCAAAACTACTAAACTGGGTTTAATAAAATATTAAGAATCCATGGTTTTACTTAAACTGGAGAGATAATTTCTGAGGAAATCCTGAATTCATGCGAGAATTTGTTGGTATTTATTAAATACTAGCTGTCCCCGCAACTTCACCCGCGGTAAGTGTTCCCGTGGGAATTTTGCGATAAAAAGTATTCTTGACTCAGGACTATTGTAGCGTCCCACAAGTGAAAGAATTTTCAAAATGCAGTTCAGTAGATCCAGACATTACCTTTACAACGTCACAAACTCACAAACTTTACCTCTTTATAATATTACACTTGCAATATATAATTATTCCAAATTGAAGATGTTCTTGGTCCTAGATAAATAATCGTAAGATTCGTAAGTACATAACAAGTAGGTACCTATTGGAATGAGACCTTATTGCGAAAGCAAAAAAAAGCTTGAACGAAAAGGCAATTATCAGAGAGTCGATTTTTTTGTCTCATACACTTTTTAAATTATACCTTAACCTTGTTTTATTTTAAAACAACAGAAAATTTGGCCAATTGGTTAAATTGAAAAAGATTTACTCAAGTGCGTAATGGGACACAACGGCAGGGTTCCGTAGTTTAAATTCCGCGTAGTGATAACTCTTGATTCTTGAAGTGACTAACAAATATTTCGTTTAACTTGTATTAGGTGTCTGCAACAGTTTTGTAATTTCAAACTTAGAATAGAGTTTTGTTATAAAGCGGTAATAAGATACAAACACACACAAGATTTGACGTACCTACATGTAGATGGTAAAAACTTACTCAGTAAGAAAAGTAACGTATTTATGTATAAATATATTCCCACCAGTGCAGTGGTTCGATAAAACCTAACTGCAGTTCGACAAATTATGATGAATCGACTACTGTCTACTACTATTTCTGATCGTTGTTTCACTAGTCAGTCAGTATAGTCAGTAGTCATTAGTAATTATATAGTTTTTGATACCTATTTTGAAGCGTTTTATCGCTGTTTTGTAAATAATTTACCCTTTTCTGCAGTGAAATGAACTCGTGAGTACTAAATAGAAAATAAGATTGGTCGTAGCATTAAAGTTGTATGTTGTCAAATGACAGTTTAAATTAAGGCCTACCATAACCATGAAATTCACCGCCCATACCTACCAATTTTTTTTCTTGAACAAATTAGCACAACAACTCAAGCGATTAATAAGAACGTGAAACACGACCCGACCGCTCGGTGATAATATAGCAAATCGAGTACTAAAAATACCAAAAAATGGTACAAAAACCAAGAAGTTAATTGAGGCCATTGTGAACGAAAAAACTGTCCTGCGACCAATAAACTGAAGCACGGAGCCGGCGGCGTCGCGGTTAATTAAAAATTTAAATACGAGCACAATTATTTTTCGAGTAGGTACCTACCTAAATTTAGTAACAAACGTCACAGCGCACTTGCCCGAAGCAAATTAAATTTGCCGAATGCCGTGCGCCCTTTGACAGGATTGCAACATGAAACATTTAATCTGTAGGTACATATAAAATTACATATCCTGACTGATTCATCAATGCTCAGGGTCCACCACTGCCGGGTTTATTAATTTTTTATTTAGAACAAGGCTTCCCTTTATGACGTAAGCAAGCATTAAGATTTGTTTTTTGGAAATTCAACCCCTGACGATGTGAAATGGGGTGTGAAAGTTTGTATGGGAATAACGGAACTCCGTGTTCGGGCACCTATTTCTAAATCACTCGAACACACACTAACAGCCGCACTCAGAGTCGTTTTAATGATTACTTAATTTTAAGTAAAGATTTTTAAAACAAAATTGCCACAATTAGAGACCTTCATTAAATTAATGTTCATTGGCATTTAACTTAATTAGTCAAATACTTACCAATTAACATTAATTTAATGAGCATCTCTGATTACGGCAATTTTATTTTAAAAAAAATTACTTAAAATTAAGTAATCATTAAAACGATTCTGAGTGCGGCCCTAAGTAAGGTGAACAAAATAAACGCAGATGAAACCTGGGAAGAAAAGCTAGTATGAAATAGCTTGACTAATTTTGTTTCCCAACTTTGCCGTATAGTTTTATATTTTGCGTGGATCACTTTGATAAATCAAGTGCAAATAAACCCGCGTTATCCTTGAAGCATACACCACCTCCATTTCATCGTGGGTAATAAACGAGACAATAGAAAACCATAACACATCTACGGTTATTTATTGCCCGTCTGAGTCAATTCCGTTCATTGTGAATCTGTTACGATTGAACCCAATTCAACTCGTTTTTAACTGACATTATTGTACAAGTTTGGAGAGTGAGACCGATCGGCCGTGGCCCGTGGATAATACGAAACGGATATTAGCAGGAAGCACACTGTACTCAATCTAAATGTGTCAGTGACTGTCCAAACTTTGTTTATCCTTACCTTAATTAAGGTTAGACAAGCAATTATTTTTTTTGATAATAAAAAATAAATACACTCTTTTACTGTCTTAAATTCCAGAACACTCATTAAAAATTAAAAATAAGATATCAATGCGCACATATCAATGATTGTCGCTAATTTTACACTTTACTCGTAGGTAGCCGGTGCCGCACGCGCGTGTGTTTGGTTTTTTCGAAGTTGACAGCTCGTGAAGCGAACCTTCGTGAATAATTGGCGAGCGGTGACAGCGACAGGCCACGGCACTCAGAAAACAACACGTGGCGAATGCATTCAGCAGAGATTAGATGCAACCAAAGCAAAAAAGCTCTCGCCATCCATTACCGTTGACTTTTTAGGTGTCAATACGCTCAATATACGCATTAGAATTCAATAAACGTGTTCGCGTGCGGCGTCGAAACTATTTAAATATGAAACGCCAGTATTGACTTCGTACAGTTGCTATGGTAGATTTTGAAATAAAGTGCAATGAGTATATTTATAGGGAAAAATATTCTAGCAGCGGTTGAGTGAATGCAGCGTAGACCGGAGCGGAGTGGGTCGGCTAAATTGAGGGATGCGAGATGGCGAGCGCAGCGGTCGGGCCGCAGGGACCCGCGTGCATCGTCCCAAACCAACGTTAATGATTAACACAGGCGCGGTCCGAGACCAATTACGAGCTGCCACCATACACAAAATTAGAAACTATTTTCGCCCATTAGTGCCCAACTTCATAATCAATTACACGTTAAAATTTCACAGCGCTGTTTCGGGAGCTCTCTGTTTGGTTAATCGGAGTTTGTGGTCCCTCGGTGAGCTATTACGTGGCATCGTGTGGACTATTAACGTTTTTCATGGAACGGCGGACAAAAATTTCAAAGCTGCGAATGCAACATACGAGTAAATGCATAAAATGCACAGTCTATATAATAATACGTATAAAGATACAACATCCGTATGTATGGTCGAAAACTCGAAAACTTACTTTTTGTTCCGAAGTTCCCACGAGAACGGAAAATATTTGGTATACACATACAACGTGTTAATGAATTGACTGAAAACCTGATACACCCCATTTAAAAAATAAACAATAATATTATGATTAAAATATATTTTAGGACGAAAAAATTTATACTTCAAAAGTTATTCAACATTAGTTTGGAGGTGACCTATCTACGAAATTCCAAGCGCTACGCCCACGCCTACCGGTTCGATTTTTTTTGCTGCGGGCGGCGTACGCGCCAAATATTGTATATAATTTAGACATGGGCTAGTAAAAATGAAAAAATATAACCTATATTAAAACATAGTGTGATCGATTCGCTAGTTGATTTTGAGCAAACTACTTTCTAGTTTTCAGTCAATTCATTAACACGTTGTATATATGAAGAAACACATGTTGTTTTTACTGACTGATAATAATAATTTTCTATCGTTAGAACGCCATGTTAACTATTGTTATTATGTCACTAATGAAAACTGTGTTTAATTAGTACCTAAGACAATGATATTATGTACTATTCTATAAGAAAAAAACAAATAAAATATTAAAATAATTCGTTTGTAAAAGAGGCCTTGCAGTACCTACTAATCAACTAAATTAAGCATTTAACAGTCGCAACAGACAACACTTATATGTATAACAGAGTGCACTCCGCTAATCATAATTCATCAGGAAGATTAAAGAATAATCGTCGCGACTGGGGAAACAAGCGGTGCGTGGGCCTCCTCGCCGCTTCACCCTCTTCAAGCAGAGAGTAATAACGTGATTGCCACACCTGTGAAAACGCCGACTAAGTAACGATATGGGAAGCCAAATAATAATGCATCACAAGTCTCAACAGAGACGCACTCGTACGTGCTTTGTTTTGTAAATAAGGTGCATGGGAGTGAAACTAGTGCACTATAAAAAATCATTTAAATTCAAATATGCTTTATTGTCCCAGAAGATACAATAAAAACTGAAACAAATAAAAAGTAAAGACAGAGTAAAAGACGGCTTTATTGCTAGAGGCAATCTTTTCAAGGCAACCTTAAGGCAGAGGATAGAGAGCCTGTATAGATAGAAACTATAGTTAGTTGGTTAGTACTAGAAGCGGGTGCTGGATGCACAACGTAATATTTAACTATATACTATATAAGGATAGTATAACTCTAATACATAGATTTCTTAATTATACACAACTTCAACTTCAACATTTAATATCTTGTAATATGTAGAATAGGGTAAATATTATTTTTACGATAATTCTACAGTATTGCAATATATAAATAAAAATGAATCGCCGAAATGTATGCGATCACAAACAACTTCCAAACGACTACACCAAATTGAATATTTTTTTTTTGTGTTCGTTATAGTCAGGACAAGGTTTGTATAACAGAAGTTTGGAGTTCCTGTGGGAATTCGGTAAAACCGATTTGAACGGGACCCTCAGCAGCTAATTAGCTGATGTTATAAGGAGTAAATTAGGGTACTTTAGAGATTATGTGGAAATTCTAAAACTTCGGTTTATTCTATTTTACATATTCTGCTTTTTTTCGAGCTACAAAATTAATTATCAAAGTTTTTAATTACTGACGTTGTGGAAAAAAAATACTCCCGCAGTGTGCCTCAAATGGAAGACTGGTAGGTACGGTACACTTCAATTAAATACGACTATACTAAACACACCAGCACTAATGGTCTCCATAGAAGGAATAATATGCTTAGGTATTTAGAATTGCTGACGTAAAAAAGTCAACAGTTCTAACTGCACGCCGTCTGTGAATCCCTATTAGTCGTACGCCATAAGAATAATATATTTATTCTCCATGTAAACACGCATATACCGATAGCCATTACAACCCTTTCATGTCGAATGCTATCCATAGTTTTTCTTGTGGTTATATAAGTGGCAATAAGGTTCTCCTGTACTTATTAGCAAATGGCTTTCCCTTAAGGCTCTACTCCCAAAATACGGTAAAAATAATAGATATATAATATAAATAATAATATAATATTGTAACCTTTTTCTTAAATCTAATGTCACACAATAATTACAGAAAAAATTTATACATTTGTAGTTTTCTTTATTTAACATAAATTAAATAAGGTTCTTACTTTATGAAAAAAAAAAAAAAAAAAACAAATATATACCTGTATATTATTTAAAAAGTAACGTAGCAGAGGATATTACCCTTTTCTCATTCATATAGAATAACATTTAGACTTTAATCTGGCGACGCACGATGGCCGGAGCATTGCAAGGTTTCAATTTGAAGCTTTCGTACTCTTTACACGCTCCATCTACAGAATATCCGGTGTGCAGTATGCTGTCACGAGTGTGATTGTGTGATTGTTGACAAGTGGCTAGGCTGGCTCGATAAAGATTGTCACATATTAAAAAAAAAATTTTTTTTGTATTCCGAGTTAGTCATAATTTTTTCACTAAAACACTTATGAGTTATGAGCGGAGGAAGAACATTGAAATGGGTCAAACTTGGGACGCCCGTGTTAATATATACCTACCTACTTAAAATATCTGTGTTCTTAAATTATTTATATTTATAATATAATTTATCTCTACGGTTTCAATGTTCGGCATAGCAACGGATTAATCTGTTGCTTGTTTATTGTAATTAATTTCATATCATAAATACCTACTTTTCAAACTGTGCTTAAATTC
The DNA here is from genome assembly GCA_907165275.2 of Zygaena filipendulae. Taxonomy (NCBI): domain Eukaryota; kingdom Metazoa; phylum Arthropoda; class Insecta; order Lepidoptera; family Zygaenidae; genus Zygaena; species Zygaena filipendulae. Next base: position 8,899,680 of record OU015653.1, on the reverse strand, counting down.
ATCCAATATACCTAATCGAGACAACTTTACTATACAGTAGACATGTAAGTAAATTGTAGAGTTATTTTAGTTTCACATCCCGATGGCAAATTAAATAATCACATTTTGTAAGGTAATTAATTAATTAAAGTTCGTCAAAGAAAATTCTGTCGATCAAAGCGAAGCCAAGAGCGTTGCTAATTGAGACGAATATATCACGAGCATTATCACTCGTTCACTAGCGGATGGAAACCGCGAACTCGAAGCAAAATTTCGTTGATACCGACCCATATTGGATTACTAGCGCCACCCGTCCGCCGCAATAATATAACGCAATTCAAACATTAATAGGCCCGAACACAATCACGGATGGCCGCATAATCGAGTTAGCTGCTATTCGGTTAAACCCCTATCGCGTAATCTGCCCCATTGTCTGGCAGTCGTTGCGCTGATCATGAGGGTCGATTATTGTGGCAATTTCGTGTTTATTGTTTTCAGGTGTCTCCTGTCACCCAACACCGTCCTGAAGGAGCCATGTAAAGCCACCGCCACGCTAGCAGACCAAGCGGCTCTTTATCTCGCGAACGCACACAGTAAAATAGATACATCTGCCATATGAATACACAATGAATATATATTAATCACGTAACTCTCAACATAATATGAAATGAAGCAAATTGGAAAAACAAAAGTATGGAAAGAAAACTACGATAGAATCTGTAAACTGACCATCCATTGGAATTGAACAAACAAACTGCATCTAAAGTCCCGCACGAACAGAAGTACCTAAGTGATCCTCTCGTGGAACATATACGTCACAAAAGTTAAAAGTTTCACCTCGGTCAGATGCTACTGAAGGCACAAATAAGTAGATAGAAGCGATGTCTAAACTGCCAAAAACAAAACTATAAAGTTTGCTTTATACCAGTCGGATATCGGTTTATCTATTTTATACGTCAGACTCAATTCGATTCGAAGTTAACTCGCTGTAACCACTCTTGCATGCTTCTTGCATCGCACCGCATTATTTCCTAATATCCGATGCGCTCTCGTCGCATCATTGCTTTCTAAAAGGATGTCACTAATTTTGTTGACTCATTTATGAAACGCACGTACCTCTATAATATGATAATGGATGATTTTTAATTAACGGAATGGGCCACTTTACTCATCTATATGCAAGTAGAAAAGAAGTGCCAATTACTTCATTTTCATTGACGTATGTATTAATTAAATGCCGTATCGTTATTACTGTAACCAGTCAGTCTACGAAATTATATATATTTTATATCCAACTCTATTTGCAAGTTTACTAGGTGACACTGGACTTGCAATAACCCTATGCGATTTTATATACAGTATAATACCAATAATAAACTTGTAAGCGTTTTATGTTTACTTAAAGGATGTAACGCGCGATAACATGTTGCGAGTGTAACAATATACGAGTATTATTATGGCTTAAATTTGCTGATGTTTTATTACATTATAAAACAAACGTCTCGTATTAATTATGAGACTCGATGCAGTTACATCCCCGTGGATCGTAAAGAATCTTTGATGGCAGTTGTAAAAAGTTCCAAATCGTTGTCGTGATAATTTATGAAGCATGCTATGGGCGGATTTATGACGATATCTGTCTCTTCTGTTTTACATAATATACCACTTGCGAGCGGAGGAATCGCAGTCGTTCCGAATACGTGATAAGCGAATCGGGGCTACGTTAAATGAGTGGAAGGTGCGAGCGACGAAGGGTAAAGTGAATTAAAACAACTCGGAGCCTATTACGTGGAGTGAGTTATAAAATAAAGCCGCGGCGAGTAACTTCATACATTACAAGCCGATAACCAGACGAGACTTCCGAGACACAAACCAGTCCCTTTTAGTGAAATTGAAAAGTTTTTCTGTTACTCATACCGCGACCACGACACCGCACCTTTTAAATCAATTGCCTTTTATAATTAACTTATACTCAGTTATAAGAGTGCACTCGTTCGTTGGCTCAATTAAAACTCAATCGAGATGTGAATCTACGGCACGAAACAATATTTTTTTCACACAGATGTTTCTAATCTAATTAACTATTTGTGATTCGAAACCGTTCACGTGTTCCGGTCAACTAATTGTATGATTGATATTTAACATTTTTTCACTACACAAATGATAGGTATGCTATACCTAAAACAATTTTAATAAGAGCAGATAATAAGTTATTGGAGATAAGCAAAATCCAAAACAATTAACTCGAGTATTTGCTCTGTCTGTCACTGTGAAGGGATGCAAAATAACAAATGAGACCGAATGCTTTATACGAAGTTTCCAAATATAATGTTGCGTGGTGTGTTTGCTCTTGCTGAATAAAGTTTATCTTATCTTATCTTATCTTAATTCTCATAGAATTGGCAAGTCGGTAGTTTCGTATTGGGTCAACATAATTATTATATAAGATGCTTTTATACCGGTAGAGCGTTCCCTAATAATAATCCTTAGTAATAATCTATAAAATTAATTATAAAATAAATATGCATACCTATGAGGTTATCTGTGGGTTCGTCTTTCTATTCCAATATACTGAGTTATTAATAAAACAACAAACAAACAACATATTTTATTGGAAAATATATACAAGTAAATCTATGTGATCAGAGTGGCATACTGCATTGAAGAATATCAAAGGATCTAAACACAACACCGCTTCTAGAATCGTATGTCAATTCTGACATTATGCAGCCGCCACTCAATGCCCCTCTAATACAATTAAAGGACCCACCGCCTGGAGTGCCACTTACCTAATTCTTATTAAACATTTATTAGATTACACAAAAACTATCGCTATTCGATGGCGTCCGACTCTATGATTTATTTATTACTTATTAAGAAATTGATATTGACTCCATGTTTGTAACGCTGAGTGTTATAGTAGGTAGATATGTATATTACCCGATTTAATATATAGTAATAGTAAAATTATGAACATATGAATACTTAACTAACTATTCCCGCGGTTTTCCGGTAATTTCGGAGTTCCCACGGAAATTTCCGAAAAAAAAAAATAAACAAACAAAAAATCAAATTTTACCCTTGCATAATATTAGCTTTAGTTTAGATAAGCATAGAACCGCATTCAGCGCACGCAGATTGATGTCGCGGGTGGTGAAACCAGCTTACTTTACGCTTCTGGGTGCGAACGTGATTTTGCGCCATTCCACGATTTCCACGCACACATTAATTGTTTCTATGCTTCAATTTTGCACGGAATTTTTAATGAAACTCACGCTCTCTGTGTAATATCTCTATGATTATATCTATACAGTACATGTAATAGGTACCTATATTTATAAATGTTTGGTACATTATGACGATTCTATTTTAGCAACACTGTTCGTAATACGTAATTTACATCATTTCAATATTAAAACACAAAACCCGCGTAATCATTGAGGAGAGCGCCTAAATTAATAAATTTAATGTTTTATTAATTAAATGTAATGGACGCCACTCGATGGTCCGCAAATGAATGAATTATAATTGAATGACTGCCCACAAATAAAAGCAATGTTCTTACCAGCGCAGCCCACGACAAACGTAATTTAATTAATGGGTCGCATAACTCTGATTAAACTATTTCAGGAAATCGAAAGCTGAAGACTACTTGTAATGGACTATCGCACAAGCCTACCTACCATTTATATCAATGTATTGACTCATCAACGCCCAACCGAAACTACTGCAGCTAGAAACTTCAAATGAAGACAATAGTTTTATTTTGCGACGTAAAATATCACTAAGACCATTTTGAAAAAAAATTACCCGTAATCTGGTGAAAAGAAAGAAAATTTTAGGCGATTGATAGAACAGAAAGTCTTGGAAATCAGTATTTGGGGTTTTCAAATAGTTTCTTTTCAAAATGTGTTTCTGGGTTTTTGGAATTAATGGTTTAAAGCGGGTGAAACTGCGCGTTTCAGCTGATTTCACCCGCAATTAATATAGAATATAGAGTGAGCATAAAATATACTTAATTCAATTTTAGTACGTCAATTTATTTAAATAGAATCACAATTTTTACGTGCATAGGTAATTATCTAATTATTAGCGTTAGGGAAGATTGAACTGAATACTGATACAAAGTTGAATATATTTTATTCTATAGATTGTAAGTTTAGTTTACAATTCATTTTAATGTCTTCCTTAAGTATAAATAATAATAATAGGTTCGATGACTTTTCTTTTTCTTAAATTGGCATCCGGTAACGAGGCACGAACATAATTACGGCGTCTGACAATTAGCATTATTAAAAATACTTCCGTTAAATTGAAGTAAATTAATTACACTCACTTTATTACCTAATCTAGTTCGTTTAATTCAATTATTTTTTACATTAATTTCATAAAAACCCATTAAAGTCGTCTATTAACCAAATTAATAGTGTAATTTTGTTGCTACTTCTATTTAGTTATTAATTTGTGCAGGTGGTTCTCAATTTCTTTGCTGTTAATATGTAAACTTAGAAACGAATGTTCTCATTTTGTTGCGTATTGGGGTTTTATTTTCTACTAGCTGACCCCCGCGGTTTCACCCGCGGTAATTTCGGAGTTCCCGCGGGAGTTCTGGCATAAAAAGTACCCTATGTCACTCAGGATCATTTTAGCTTCCTATCTATAATAAGTAGATCCATAGATAACAATCTCACCAACTCGGGTTTTTTTATCCTGGAATTCCCGCGGGAACTCCGGGATATAAAGTACCCTATATCACTCAGGATCACTGTAGCTTCTTATAGACGAAAGATTTTTTTGAATCGGTTTAGTAGATCCAGAGATTACCCCCTACAACCTCACAAACTCACAATTTCGGGAGTTCCCGCGGGAATTCCCTATGTCACTCAGGATCATTGTAGCTTCCTATAAGTGAAAAAAATTTCAAAATCGTTTGCGTAGATCCAGAAATAGCTGTTCCCCCGTGGTTTTACCCGCGGGAAATTCGGAGTTCCCGAGGGAATTCCGAAATAAAACGTACCCTATGACATTCAGGACTACTGTAGCTTCCTATAAGTGAAAGAATTTTCAAAATCGGTTTAGTAGATCCAGAGATTACCCCCTACAACGTCACAAATTCACAAACTTACAAACTCACACACTTTTGCTCTTTATTATATTAGTATAGAAAAATATCCGTTCCATCCATTTAGGCGAGTGTTTTTCAATTGGTGGGTACCGACAGTACCTACCTACTAACAACAACACTGTACTCTGTTTTGAATATTATACTAAAAAATAGAAGAATAGAATACATAGAAAAAGTACGTATGTAGGTATGTATATAGAAAATACTTAAAATGTTAGGTTCGTAAGCTAGAAACTGCATTGTTTTTAAATCGATTTAAAAATACAAAGTATGTAATATTCATATCTTATACCCATGGAATAAATCTTATCCTAGCTGAACAATCGACTACGCGAATGAAGTTACCAAGAACTATAGACGTAAAAATATTATACAAAGACAAACATACATATACATAAACACACGATCAGTGAAAAAACTGTACTTATGAATGGATACACACTGCCGCTCTATCTATACAACTGCATCCTGTATGCGGTGTGATAACACGTTATAATGGCGCTATTACACATTTAAATCATCCAAACATTTTAAGAATATAATTTATCTGTAGAACTGGCAAAAACTTTGTTATATATTGTGTTGTTTTATTTTTTGCAATAAAAAAAACCGGCCAAGCGCGTGTCGAAGTTCGCACATTTAGGGTTCCGTATCAAATGTAGAATAGAATTTCAAAGAAAAAAAACATCGAGTTATCAATATTTTGGTATTAATTGGTAAAATATACGTAATAATAAATATCATCACCAATTTCAATAGAAAGTTGGAAAATACTTCGGTACAATTAAAATGTTGTAAAAAAGCTGACTTTGGCGGTTTTTCATGCTTTTGTTTTCCGATGTTTTTAAGAAAAAAAAAATACAGCTTCTATTTACTCAATGAGCTGTTCAACGATTCCCCACTCGATTCGGTAGATAAACAAAAAAAAAAATTGGGGCCCCCTTAAGCTGGGAGCCCCCTTAAAAATCCTTAAAAATATTTTTTGTCAATTTTTATAGCTTTGGGTCATCAATACGTATACTGTATACATTTGAAGACTGTAGCTGCTGCGGTTTGACTGCAGTAAAACCCCTGTGACAGACGACGGACCCGCGAGTGACAGCAATAGGTATAGGGCTCCGTTTGGACCCTTCGGGTACGGAACCCTATTTAAATCTACATAAATATGTTCATGAGAGGCGAAGCTCAACTTTGTGCTTCAACTTCGAACGGAATTTTAAATGATACCTTCGCTTTACGTGTAATATAGGTAAGTATTCTTAGTTTGAACAATGTAGAGCAAAATAATATGTGTACCTATAGGTAATTAATTACTCTACCTATACATAATTCAATACTTGACACGTCCGAGTGAATAGCAACTTCCTATCAAAATTGATTTTGATCTACGACGTCTTCAATGCCAAATGCAGTTTACATTCAATATTGCCCACGAGCACTGGTGGAAAAAAGAGCAATATTATTTTTCAATTCCCATACAAAGGTGGTCGGTGTGCGACGGCAAATTGGTTGTATTGTCAATTTGGGCAGTGCGTGCGGGGGCGGCGGCGGCGCACGTGAAATGTTTATTTTCAATTTCCACCATTTTCCCGCCGTGTCCGCCGCAGGATTAGGACACCAAGCGGTATCACTATTCTACATAGTTTCAATAAAATCCTCCAATGTCTAGCATCCGAATCGATAGTCAGGTTCGAATACTTTATAATTTTTGATAATTTAATCACTTAGGGCGAGTACTAAACCCTTACTGAGATGTAAATGTTTCATAATAGGTATATTATTTTACTACAGAACAAGTACCTACTTGATCCCTCATAATAATAAGCTTGTACTACTGAAGTAAAGCAAACCTTGAAGCAATCAAAGTCGCTCCCCGCTGTCTGTCTCTTTGTATGCTTTGATCTTTAAAACTACGCAAACGGATTTTCATGCGGTTTTCGCCAATAAATAGAGTTATTCATGAGGAAGGTTTACATGTATAATTCTACATTTTATCCTGGAATTCCCATGGAAACTCCGAAATTACCGCAGGTGAACCGCGGGGGACAGCTAGTTCATAATAAAGACGCTCAGGCTGGAAAACATCACAAAAATCACAAAAAGTTCGACCCCATCGGGAATCGAAACCGGGACCTCTCTATTAGCAGAACGACATGGAGGTTTATCGTCATTATAAAGGGTGTTACAGAAAGGTGTAGTGATATTCCAAGATCGTGATCTAGTAATATTATACAATATTTAGCCCAAAAACCTTACTTTATAATTTCGAAACCGAAAGGAAAAATATTTTTAACGACTACTTCTGCAACAAAATTAATTTATGTCACATCACTAAGTATAAGGTCATAAATCGGTTACAAGTGACGGGTTGAAGATTGTTCGATGCAATTTATCACCGTTTAGGTTTTTACAGACAAGTTAATAAAGACAAATCTTGCTTTCAGCCTTTAGAGTAGTTCATTTGATCACATTGGTTCCATTACTTGTGTCAAATCATTGCAGATGATAACGTGAACACAACCGTCAAATATGACTACACCTTTCTGTAAGACTCTGTATAGCGACAACATTTTTCAGTGTGACATTTAAATACTCGTAGTATAGTATAGTTTTTTACTTAATCCCCTTCAGACGGATTCGAGAAATGACATAAAGGTTTGAACCGATTTTGCATACCGGTGTCACAGTCATTGATACGGTGGAACCAAATATCAAGCGGTGCGAATTGCGCGCGGAGTTATTTAATTGCGTGTAATCGCTAACCGACGGGCGTGGTGCACGCTTTCAATTAAGAACTACGACCTGTACGGTGCGGGTCCAGCTTTCCACAGTATTACCAATTACGAACGGTTTCTAAGCGAATTGGAATAAGCAAGTATTATACGCTTGGATCGCATTTGTTATATTTACAGCATTGCGACTACTCATTTTCACCGTGGCTGTAAGTTCACGCTTTATCAAGATAGGTCGTGGTATTCTAGCTCTTATTTCCACGAGTCGGTTCCTGCACGGCACAGTTTGTATCCGGCTTTGCTTGTACTACATACTGGGTGTAGACAGGGCACAGTCATTGTTGTCAGGAGGCAAGATTGTCCTCTAAAACCAAAAACTTTAACTCTATCAAATATTAGTGTAGATATAATATGTAGGTATATCACTTAGGTATGTATATGCTGCAAAATCTTATGGCTAGGATCAACTAAGTAGTGTGTTGGGAAAAGTATTCGAAAGAATATTAAATAAGTTATCTACGTTATTGTAATGACAGACCTAAGAAATAGTAACCGCATTATTTTCTCTATAGTCGTGATCGAGCGCACTCCAAATCTCGCACGTAACGCTATATAGTTACACGATAAATTAATATCTGCACTATGACCACTCCTAGCTCTTGTTAGTGCAGTATTAATTAACTGCGCGGAATTGGTTCACTCGAGAGATAGGTACACAAACATTCGTTGGTTATCCCCTCGATTGCCCGGTGAGCCCAGCGCAGCGCGGGACGGGGCGGTTTACACTGTAATAGTTACAGATAGAGCTTCTTAATTGGCAATAAGTGTATTGACATCTGTACTATAAGACAGTTTAAAAAACTTTATATACGTACATTTATGTGATGTTTTTCTTTCGATAGTAAAAACTTACTCAATGAAATACATAGATAAAAGTTTCATACGTATACATACACATTACTTCTTTCTATAGGTACCTACATAGTATACATATAGGTATACTCACTTATGTCAGACTAGTAATTTTTTTTTATATAATTACCTAGGAAAACTACCTATATAGTAGTATCGTATAATTAATGAAACAATCACCTAAAGTAGATATAAATAATACTTTTTTTTTCCAATTTATATATCTGCCATCAGTCATCAAGCCTTTATCAGACGTGACAAGAAATGACAACAGACATCCCTCAAGACTAACCCCAAACCAACTAAAATCTTACACGGTTGGGTCTTTTTAGGAATAATACTAATTATTGAAAAAACCGACAAACTTTCTAGCTTTAACGAAGTAGAATATCGAATGGCAGCGACGAACAGACAAAGGATTAATTAATGGATATTCCACTAACTAGGTGTCGTTAAGTAACGAGAATACCAACGGATCGGTTGTGAGCTTATTAAATGCCAATTAATTAAATTATTAGAAACTCGATCCGGACTAATTAAACGAAGAATTCCAACATTTCGGTCCACCTATCGGCTTTAATTAAATTTGACAAAGCCACGGGCCGGCGAGAGCGCTCGCCAAATATCGCGGGCCTCTATTAATGAAATGATCACTCGAAACTAATTAAATTATAAGTTAATGGTGCGTGCGAGTGATAGCACCGCGCTGGGATTCTGCATTTGCATGCACTCGCTAACACCTGCGAGCTGCGCACTCCACTGTCATACAGCGATATCATCATTCAGTGGCAGCCCCGACCGTGGTCAACTAGTGGTGACGCCGACGCGACGGTGGGCGGTGGGCGAACCTGTCTGCAGCTAGCCAGGAGGCCGATATTTTTAAACGTAGGTACCAAAAGAAAACCGTGAAATGACATCTTTGTTTTTAGTATTCTTTAGGTCCTGACGCTCGTCCAAATTTCGATAAAAGGTTAACTAACGTGCTGTTCAATCTTCTAAGTAAGAGTTAAATACGAAATGTGTAAAAAAAAAAATTTAATATTTGAAGAAGGTTTTTGGTAATGTCGTTATGCGCGATCGATCAGCCCCCTTAGCCAAGTTGACAAAATATGATCGTTATCGCTATATAAAACAAGGGAACGTATCGTCATGTCACGTAAAATCGTCCAATCAAAAGTCCAACTTTTCGTGACCACGTGACATGACTTTGACGATACGTTCCTTAGTATTCTATAGCGATAACGATTATAGATTGTCAAGTTGGCTGATAGGGCAAGTGTAGTGGGCTAGATTTCCACGTGATGAATTTCTGTGTTTACCCCGAGTCGGATGTTTAGTATGGTATCATAATATGTCATGTATGTTTAAAATAACAATAACAATGTATTAATTACCTACATATATCGAAGGACTGAGCTCGGCTTAGTTTGGATCGTGGTGGCGCATTGTGATAATGTCCAAGCATTATTTATTTTTACTCTATAGTAGGTACCTGCTTACTATCACGCGATGCATAAATCAAATCTTATCTGTGGTTTTGTGATTCCCTCGGGAGCTCTTTGATTGGAATAAAATTATCCTGTATGGCAACCATCTATAGGTATTTTCCGAATTTCATCTAAATCCGTCAAAGTCCAGTCAGTTTTCCCTTTTCTAATATGTAGCATAGATTAATATGATTTCAAAATCTACCCCGGTCTTTCGAATCCGGACCGGGTTAGATTTAAGTAAAGGCAAAGATCATGCACCGCCACTTCCTATGATCTTTACACACACTGCCATATTCATGTTGCCGCTCTTATCACGGATTAGTGAATCAATAACAAATGTAGTTCTTTTTCTTCAATTTTTGTCCTAATTAGTTTGATCGGAAAATTTTATTTTTCTATTTTGATTTTAAGACTTATTTGATAATTTCATTAAACTCTAATATGTTAGTATTGCCAGTGTTTTCATTTATTGTCGTATTGTCGTCTCCACTTTGTATTAATGTACCGAAATTATGTAACGAAATAGGTGAGTTTAGTGTGTTCGTGTGTTTTGTATATTGTGTGTGTGATGTGGCAGGCATTGCGAGCGCTATGGTATAGGCGCAGCGACATTAAAATGAGTAATTATAATAAAGCTGATGCGTCCTCATAATTAACTAAGCCTGATGAAGAGTGCTTTGATGAGACGCATAGGTAAAAAGCTGTTAAAGCGCTTTATAGAAAATGTAACGTGGACTATGGATTAAAACGGGGTGTGCTTGTTTATAACATAAGTGCTTAGAATAATTATATTTTAAGGACTTTTTTGTTAGGTAGGTACCATAACAATAATGGGCATTAATTTTATGACATTTGGTCTTGGTTCCGTAACATACAAAAACATTGGAAATTCGAATCTTAAAAAAATTTGGTACTATAACGTTATCGACAGGACCACGTAATTTTTTTTTTTTTAACTTCAATAGACACAGCGCTTTAGCCGCTGCACGCGCCAGCCCGCGACACAGTTCAGAGCAGCACTAGCGCTAATTAGACCAAGCGACAACCCACTCCTGCCATAAAGCGCTGCAGATTTATCGCCGCAGATTATTTATATTATGTTTATTATGCCCCGCCCTATACTTTCTGCTTTCCCACTAATTGAATTGCTTGGATTTTTTTCGTACGTACGTAAGTACCTATGCAATACCTGAAGAATTTATGAGTAGGCACTTATCGTCTGCCGGCGCATACGAATAATATTGACAAAATTAATAAAAAATGGTATGTTCATATCATTTCACATACCCAGGTCACGTAGGTAAAGAAAAAATTATAAAGGGTATCAATGTTAGGGTTAAATTAAAGTTATGTTTACATGTTTCAATATTTATACCTGATTCTACAAACACTGACTTGCAATAAAACTAAACTCTGGCTAGGCTTGAGCTGAGTTTTAATTAAACTGTTGTTAATAGCGCTAACTTGTATATAAATACTCAGGCCAACTTTACAATTTCCCGTGTTTAGACCACTGACCTAAACTGGGGATCATTAAAACGGTAATTAGGCGGTTACAAGATGGCGGCGTCCATAAATCATCGTTCACTAGGAATACAAGTTATTTTGGCAATCGCTGTACACTTATGATTAACAACATCTCTCCTCCCGTTGACCACAATGATAAATTGACAACGAAAATAACTCTTTACATTAATTATAACGATCCCAATTTATACAGAACGTTCACAAGATACCACATGCTGGATTCATTGATTACGAAGATTTTTTCTTTTTAATTACCTTTCACATCTCATAAAGCTTTTATGCTCTCGTGCATAAATCGAATTGTTGCCATTGTTGCCATGACAACCCTATTTAGTCACTAAAAAAATTGCATTTTTTACAGTATCACTATTTTATTCTCGCAATCGAATTGAAAATCAGGGTATATGTATACCTCGGATACAAAACCAATTTTATCCTCCACCTAATATCCAACCTCGCCATACCCTTCATATACATCGTACAATCTACTATTTTCTATACCTACTTTATTCGCCATGATACATTATGTCTTTACTTATTTAAACATAGGTTGAAGAACTTATCCTAATTTAACATATTATCGTATCCGTTTTGCCTCAGCACAAAAAGAGTTCTCGAAGCAATTCCGAAAAAGCCGGGTTAAACAACAGAAGAAAAATTATATAAAAGGATACACTTTTACTTTGTACTGTAGAATTTTTGTTGGATGTGCATACCTACTATTATACCTCTGTTGCCTTACCACAACCCTAACGCGTCAAAGTGTAACTTTAAAAAGAGTAGACCTATAATAAGACCAAACAATAGAGAACTCTTTTTGCAGTAGTCACTTGAATTTAAATTGCTAATTAATACAATATTAATGGTAAATGGTTTTCTCAGTGTTACAATAAAGCGTAGGTACGTAGAATGTCGCAGAGTGCCGTTAATCCCTCAGTGATTCGCACCCAGGGCTGCCGCCTGCCACTCACAATAAATTCGTGGCACTTATAAAAATTATAACAATCGCATTTTAGTTTCCGCTCGTGTGACTTTATAGTAGTCGCATTTGGGCACCCTGCGAGTGTCAAGAAATTGCATTCATACAAATAGGTTCTTGATGCCTATTTTTTGTTATCTAAATTGCACTTGGTACTTGGTACAATTCGTAGAAATTGTTTTATAGGTTTTGAGTTTTTTTATTATGTATAGGTCACGAGACTAGAGCGTCACTAAAACCACTGGCATTTACGTTCTCTAATGTGGAGTGTCGTGGACTTTTTTTAATTGTTAACGACAAAAATTATTGAATTTCTTAAAATAATACTACAGGGAATCACAAGAAATTATCTTCACTATGCCATTCCCCCTGACACTTTAACTTATCTATATAAGTTATTATACCTACCACTCGTCACAACTCATCTCAATCGCGATGCTCATCATACCCATTGAGCTATTCAATCTAGTGCATTGCCGCGGAGGAGGGGCCGTACGCGTAATGTAAACGGATCGCATAGAAAAGTCGAGCAAACAGAGGCAGTTTGCTTGTTTAATCTCATGAGCAGGCTAATTGTCCAGGGTAGTGACGATGACAGTTGCAAGGGCGGAGCGGGTGCGAGGCGAGGGGTCGGGGGAGGGGGCACGTGACCCGTCATTCGCAGGCAAATTAAAACATTCCGTTATTATTTTCCATTTGCACAACTATGTACCGAACGGTACGTTACGTACTTTTGTTGTGCAAGGGCTGGAAAAAAAAATTTGAGCAGTGTACTCACACTATACTGTATAATAATTATGTATATATATATAATAATTATGTTAGAATTTGGACGTTGAAAAAACAGAATATGGTTTAATTCTTAATTTTATTAAGCATTAGAATTAGAAAGAAATCGAAATGCTTGTTTGATGTTTCACTTGGAAATGGGGAGAGTAAATTTTAACAGGTTAGAAACGAAAATGTAGGTAGGTACCTACAAGAAGTATGCAACTTTTGAAACACTACAAAAATTTGGCGATAAGTTAGTGACCTGCAAAACATAGTTTGGAGTCTAGTATGACAGTATCAAAGACAGGAACTAACTAGCTACAACTTCTTACGTAAGTAGACACATAAAATAATATTATATACACACGCTTTTTAACCGCTGCCAATACACAAATCTCTTTATAAATTAGTAAGTGAAGCATACTAAATGAAGGATCTCGTAGTATTTTTTCTCTAAGAATAATAATTTAGGTTTTTTATCACCCCCTCTATATAACGTCCCAGAATCCTCATAACACAAATGTGTCGTAAAATATAAGCACGTACATCTAAGCATCTATATAATATGTCGGATATAGGTGTAATGTAATAGGTTAATATCTGAATGGAGGCCCGTATCAAAGTAATATCGGCGGCCGCCGGCGGCGTAGAAATTTAATAATTAAAAATCACCCCAACCATGAGGGAGTCCGCATAGTGCACATTAGGCGCTATCATTTTTAATTAAAATTGCTCTTGTTACCGAACACAACTATCCCGTGAAATATCCCTTGTTTAAAAAACTTACTTATTCTGTTTAGTTTACAATTGACGCGCATTCTCGACAAGCTCCCGCTATCGGAGAATGTAACGTGTGATGTGTTTATTACTTTCGACGTAGATATCTAAGTTTAAAAGGCTATCATTAAAAATAATATTTTAATTTGTAAATTTTCAGATGAGATAATTTCTACGTTGTTATGAATATAATAAATATAGATATACGGAAGTATATATTTAATCTTATTCGTATTCCTCTGCCCCCTAGTTTGTACATCTATACCTATCTAACATCTATACACATGGAACACATATAAATAAAATTGAAGTGACTATTTGTAATTCCAAATTAACAGCTTTTCACTAAATGCTTAAGAAAGTACGTTACATTTAAAAAAGTATTTTTTTTTTGTCTGTCTGTTTGTTCCGGCTAATCTCTGAAACCGCTGGACCGATTTTAACGGACTTTCACTAGCAGATAGCTGATGGTATGATGAGTAATTTAGACTAGGTACTTTTATTTTAGAAAAAAATTGTTTTTGCAGGAATTCCAAAACTCACGCGGGTGATTCTCCAAAACAGTTGGACCAATTCTGAGGAGACTTTCACTGCTAATTAGCTGATGTTATAGGTAAGGAGTAATTGTTGCTTTTGTTTTTACTATTTTGTGTAATACAATGGTTTATTTTTTATTTTTATAACAATTTAATCTATGTAGGTAAGATTTTTGACATGTGATAATTAATTACCAAAAAAATGAATATGAATATAAATTAGACTAGGTGAGACCACGGGGCACAGCTATACTACCTATAAATACATTCATATATAACCAGATGTACTAATGATTAGATATTGATAACATACAATTTAATCTATACATTATTTACCAATAGTATAACAAAAAAAAACCAAACCACCAAAAACGTTTCGGGTAATATTAATTAATTAGTCAAATACAATATAAATAATTGAAATTCTCTGTAAACGTACAATTTGTAATCAATATTAATACAATTTAATTCACCGGTCTAATTGCGAAACAAAATACATTGATGTTTACATTTAATGTGCAATATTTTTACACTATTTTAAAGGTAGATATTAATTTTTGGTTTTAATTATAAAAAAATATATGTAATTTTAAACTTTTTGTACCGTGGTTTGCTCTTAGTCTTCGAATTCAAATACACAAATGAATATTTGTTCCAAATTTAAATTTTCGTAATTAAAAAGTGTGTAAAGGCAATATAGAAAAAATAGCAAACATTCATAGCAATTCCAATAGGCTAATCGTGAGTTATTAAACCCCTCGCGCGGCCCACCTGATCGCCTCCCGGCTATAATAGAAATACCGGGACTTATTATTAAAATTGCTGCTAAATTGTTCCCCTCTCCCCTCGGATTTCGTCGGTCGAAGATGACTTATTGACTTGTGTAATATTTTGTGTGTATTAATATTATTGCATTTATATACTTAAGTAGTATTTTTTAACATTGTGATGCATAATAGACTTAACTGTTTTATAAATACACTGTTTTATGGATATTATTATAATATATTTAGGTATATTAATATTTGTAACTTTTCTCGACGATCTCGTCCATGTTTATAATAGGTAGGTACCTACCTACGTTTACCTAGTTTTCAGCAGAATCTTTAAAATTGGTCTCCTTCTGGATTTATTTTTTAACCGACTTCCAAAAAGACTTTCTGCATTCGGCTGTAGGTATGTAGTTATGCTTTTTTTTTGTATCGAAAACCTTTTCTATTGTTGATTCCGAAAAAAAAAACATGAAAAAGTCTGTTAAACGTACTCTTTACATGTTTTATAGAATAGATACAAACAAGCTATCTTTTATTTTACTACGTTATAAAAATAAGATCGAAATAAACTGCAATTTTGCAATTTTTTTTTTATGTTCTTAAATTTTCATTTAAAATCTTCAGGTTTTAAATTTATGCATGTGTAACGTGTATCGAACTTATGTAATAAAATATGATTTTTATTTAAAATTTTCCAAAAATTACTTAATATTAGTTTTAACAATTCAAACATGAATGTTATTTGAGTGATGTACGAGTAGGTATGTAGGCACAGATGCTTAGTAATTATGTGCTCTTTAAATAGGTATACCAACTGTTTTGATGAAACCAAAACCAACTGACAGTGGAAATTGTAGTAGGTAAGTCTTGTCTTACTCAAATAAATCACAAAATATGTTTCTAGGTTTAAAACAATTTACAACAAGTCCAGTCAGGCTCGAGTGAAGTACCTACAAGGGTATTATGTATGTAGGTATGTACATATTATATCGTTTAATAGTTTAACCTAAATTCAAATTAGAATCATTATTATAATTATTTCTCTAAATGTGTTAATTATTTATTTGTGAAACTGGTTTGGCGAATGTATTGTTTAGGTATTTGTTGTTTTAGTGTAGCGTATAGCTGTAGGTATGTGTCCTGAATAAATTAATAAATTAGTGTCAATAACTTTTTGAAAATAGCGAAACCAACTGTCAAAATTCAAAATTCAAAATTCAAAAGCTATTTATTACTTAGGGTTGGTTACAATCACTTGTAATCGTCAGCAGGTTCTTAGAACTATAAATTACCGTCAGTTCGGAATACGTCCTCTGCTGAGAAGAACTGACAAGAAACTCAGCAGCGCTGTCTTTTAATGATCATACTTATAAACTAGGAAAACAAAAAAGATTGGATAGAGCAATTCATTCCCAAACGTCTGTATCATTTAAATAGTCTACTACACTATAATATGCTTTATCGCATAATCTGTGTTTTATAAGTTTCTTGAATTTATTAATTGACAAATTAATTACATCGTTTGGGAGTTTGTTGTAAAAGTGTATACATTGTCCTTTAAATGACTTAGAAATTTTATGGAGCCTAGTCTTAGGCACAGCGAGTTTATCTTTATTTCTTAAGTTTAGATTATGTAAATCACTGTTTTTCTTAAAGTTGCCTAAATAAAGTTGTCAACTCGAGGTAACCGAATGACAAGCACGGTACGTTATTAAACGGCTGTAAACTAATAATAGTGAGGGCCGATCGCGGTTCCACGATGTTGATTAAGAACGCAGCGCACGTATCTCGACTAGAGCTAATTAATTGAGCGTATTACAAGCGTAATGCGTAATTGTTGAGGTAACTACCACCCATAACTAATAAGAGTATTAGTCAGCTTACGGTTACCTTTGAAACTTTGCTAAAAGAAAATTTCCATAGAAATTCTTTATAGATGTAGTAAATAAAACAAGTTTGACTATGAAGCAAACACTAAGTAAATATAACAGATTTTTTAAGTAGATACGGTAACTAAAATCCGAAGGAATAGAATAGCATCTCAATTTTACCATCAAAATCAACCTTTACCTATGCTAGATTGTCAGGCTTGATAGAGAATAGAGATCATTTGCTATAGTGATAAGGTCACTGTAGCCTCAAAATTTTATTTACGACTTTAAGTTTGTGGGTTAAGTTATTTCAACTATTTTGAGATGAATTTGTTTGGGATCATGCAGATGGAAATAAATGTGAACTGTAAACGAATTCATGTTTCAGTGTGCTCTAATCTCGACTGGTTTGCAGGTTAATTCGTGGCCCTGATTAATTGAGTGCATAACTCGAATGCCGACTACTACCGACGCTAATCACTCTGTAATGTGAACGCTCGCTGCCAGACGTGATGGTTATTGATCCTTGCCTATGTATATTGACTGACTGACTGACTGCTTTTCCACCCAGTTAGGTATCTACGTAACACGTAGATACGTAGACAGTTTATACACTACACTTTACACTATTCTATCTTTGGTTCAATGCAGTGTTTGGTTACTTTTTTATAAAAATCTGCTATTCGCAAATCCTTATTATTATTTAGTTAATTCTATAAATTCGAAACTGTTTGTTTGTTTAGCTTGTAAGTGGTGATGAAGCAATGGATTGACGTGATTTGCTGCACAGTTATATAGTAGTTGGACAGCCAACAGCCAGGAAGTGGCATAATGCTACTTTTAGTTCCCGAAATTCAACCGCGTAACTGCGCGAATCAGTCAGTAAAATATAGGTATTTTAGATTTACTAACGTAATAATCCCACATCCATGCATCGATGAACAATTAGTTCTAATCGATCATAAAAACACATACTGGCACACATATCGATCGTTCAATTGAAAAAAAAAGATTGTTCGATGAATAAAGGTAATTAGTTCACAATTCACATTCAACGTCGGGTCCCAAAGCGTGACGGCTCGGCTTAGGAATGGCACTCATAAAAAATGTTTTTAATTAAGCGCTTACGTCTCGAGCGCATGAGTCTCACAATAGTGTATTGTACTATTACACTATTGCGTTATACGTCCCTACGCCATCAATACCTATAGGCGTCCGCTATGAACATGCTATGAAAGAAATTCCACATGAATGAGCTTTATAAGATTACAATAGTTACTTTAGAACTACGATTCCAGGCTGGAATATTGCATTGTGAGTGGCGTTAATTTGAATGATACCTAAGTAGATAATTTTTTTGCGCTTGTAAGTAGTGGAAGCGGTATTTTTTATGTCACAGGGGGCAAAGGGGCAAGTGGTAGATACACCTGATGGTAAGTGATTACCGCCGCCCATGGACCCCTGCAACACCAGAAGGCGTACGTAAGGTGCGTTGTCGACCTGGAATGGGGATGGGAACTGGCTTTCAAGTGAGGCTGCCGGAACACACCGTTAAGTGCTTGGCGACAGATTTGCAACTTGAAGGTGGTAGCAAGCCAGATACTTCTGTTGCGAGATAAAATTTAACTCAATATTATGGTTTAATCATTAAATGTGTAAAGTGCTGTGGATTATCCTACCTACTAATATTATTTATATTAATAAAATACAAATTATTTGTTCGTCGCGTGGTCAGGACAAGGTTTGTATACGTATTAAAGAAAATTAATTCTGAAAACCTCGCGGGTAAAACCGCGGACAGGGCTACTATGTAGGTACTATGTACTAATAGTAAATGTAAATAATGCCATTACCTAAGTACTTTACGGTCGCGTTGAGTATGTAAAATAAAACGAATGTATTGTTTACCTTCGTATACATACATAGTTATACCTATCAAGACAAGTGCTACTGACTATACACTGCTAAAAGCCAAGTAAGAGCACTGTAGCTTCGTCTAAGCGAAGTTGAGCATCCTGTTACAAAGCTGGCAACTCTCGCGTAGGTTCTTGATAAGTGGATTAATTACCTACCAGTATGATCATCCACCTAAATTAACGTAACAAGCGTATTCCGTTACACGCAGGTACGTTGTAGCTAGGCGACAGCATTGAGACTCGGGCACACCACACGCCGTGTGCAGTACGAGTAGTGAGCAAAACTACTTTTTATGAATTCTGTTTCGGAGTTTTTGGCGGGCATCGAAGATGGCGGTTCAGTCATATACCTATTTTCGTGTCAATAAAAATAGTTAAAAGCGGATTTTGTTGTATTTTATGGTGCTGTATTGGACAATAATTTTCACACTGACAGTTTTTTGTGTGCTCAAGAAGATGTTACCTATATAACATTTCGAGCTGATTTCTTCTGTATCCTCCAAGAGCTCCGAGAAAGTTCTTGTAGTCTATACAGTACCATGACCTACAAGTTCAAACCGTACAACGATGCTAAACGTTAATTTGTGCATTTAATAAATTTAACTTATTTTACTTGAAACTGGCTAAATCCATTATATGTGAAAGCCAATAAAAAAAGAAAACAAAGAAAGAATTCTGTTTCGATCAATATCATGAGTATCGCATATATTCTGTCACTCGTGGTTCACCCGCGGTAATTTCAGAGTTCCCGCGAGAATACCAGGATAAACTATAGCTATAAACCTTTCTCATGAATCACTCTATCTATTTGTGAAAACCGCATGAAAATCCGTTCAGTAGTTTTTGAGTTTATCGCGAACAGACAGCGAAAGCGATTTTATACAACGTGTTAATGAATTAACTGAAAACTAGAAAGTAGTTTGCTCAGAATCGACTAGCGAATCGATCGCACTATGTTTTAATATAGGTTATATTTTTTCATTTTTACTAGCCCATGTCTAAATTATCTGTAGTACAATATTAGGCGCGTACGCCGCCCGCCGCAAAAAATTCGAACCGGTAGGCGCGGGCGTAGCGCTTGGAATTTCGTAGATAGGTTACCTCCAAACTAATGTTGAATAACTTTTAAAGCATAAATTTTTTCGACATAAAATTTGTTTTAATCATATTATTGTTTATTTTTTAAGTGGGGTGTATCAGGTTTTCAGTTAATTCATTAACACGTTGTATACGTTTTATTAAAGATTTTAAATTTCATGTGTGTCCAGTTTGTAAGCGCATTACCAAAAAAAATTGAATGAGACAATGAGGCAATTCGGAAATGCTTTTTTTTTGTCTTAAAATATCTGCTTTGTTTCGTTGGAATCGGTTAAATGCAATACGACAATTTTAAATTTAAAGTGTAGGTATGTACCTCAAGTACTGCGTGAGAGTGGGCGTGGAGCGGAGCAGAGTAGTGACAAAAGTCATGCAGTCTTACAAACAGTCTCATAAACTGCAACCATGTTCGATGTGGCCCAGTCTTTAGTCGGAATCGCACGTTTGAGCGCCAATGACGACAGCAAATTTTATTAATTATGTTTGGTGAAATATCGTACAATAGGGATGTTGACTATTTTTGAAAATCAAAATTCTAATTAGTCCGTCAGTTAGAAAATAAAAAAACAATAGACACGTATTTTTTTTCTTTTTTAAATAAATTAAAATATACAGAGATAAAGCGCATTAAAGTTTAGGATGTGGAGGTCGTGACGTCACTAACCGCAAAACCGCCATACAAACTGTCAGAATAGTGACGTCACGCGAAATTTCAACTCAATATATCGCCGTTATTTTTTGATTACGTAAAAAAAGAAAAAAATACGTGTCCAATATTTTTTAATAATCTACAAGACGGACTAAAAAATAAAAATTAGTCAACATGCCCATTAAGCATAAAAATCCTCTTGTCATTTAGGTACCACAGAATTTTAATTTAGAAAAACATAGGTATTACCGTGGATTATAATGGATCAACTTATAGGTAGACACAATCAACATAACACAAATAATATTTTATCCCCAATGCAGTTTTCTGATTCATTCCATTATAACATAAAGAATTCAGTAAACCATAACATTTTAAGCAAATAAAAAATATAATTAGTCACGGTACTTACCTTATGAGAGGTAAATAGCGTAACACCGAAACTCACTCAGATGACTTCACAGTAAACAAACTGACGATCAGATAGGCAGCTGGCCAAACAATCCCGTTCGCCCAGCTGCTTTTTAATATTCTAAGCAAATATTGAGCTATCAGTGGAATATATTCGTTGGTCAATTAGACGGAATAGCTGTGGGGACTAACCGCTTATGGAGGTACGTAAAATTACGAAAACAATTGACGCGCCCAGGGAATGGATCGCCAAAATTAACTATAGTATCCGTAACCTTATTTACCATAAATTGGTCAATTAAAGCAAATTTGGAAATAATTTGTTTTTCTCAAAATCTAAAACCATAAACAAACTTTTGACACAAAATATATTTTACTATAAACGCATTTTAAACGATAGTAGGTATATAATAAGTAGGTGTGTATCTAAGTCCAAACAAACAATAGGAACTTTATCAATAACTTCTTTCACTTCGGTAGTATCTAAGCTAATTTTACTACGCCGCGCCGTTAAAAAATATTTCTTATATATGTACTAATTACCTTTTAATATGGTTTTAATTTATAATTTTTACCAATGCATTAAGAAACTCCAGCAAACTATGAAATATGAGATATTGAATAGGTAATTAAGTTTTAAAAATTCTTCATGGTATATTTTCGATTGGAAACACCTCTATATCGTGGTGTTACAGTGTAGGTACACCACCTTAACAGAAATAATTATTATTATTTATTTTATATTTATATGTATATTGTAAACACATTGATGGCACCAATTAATAATTAACTCGACTAATTAGTCAACTGAACATTGCCTGTGTACAATGAAATTTTGTGTAATCTATACGAGTGCGTATTCAATTCTCTATCGCTAATCACAATACCAATACAATCTAAATTGCCTACTAAATATTCACATCCAATAGCCCATATGATGAAACATAGTCGGGTAATCCAACAATGGTGGGCTAATTCAATTCGAATCACACAAAATATTCTATTAATCATGATGGACAGGTGTAATCAACCCGCCCACAACCTGGCACCAGCCGGCATCGTCACCGCGCTTCTTTCAAGCGGCCACTGCACTATCCGGGGACGCTATGTTTCACACCCCTGCTTAGAAGCCAACAGTTTTTACTTTCACTCTACATCCTTTGGTTAGCTTATTTGAATACACTTTCACGTTCCTAATAATGGGTTTAATATAAATTTTAATTAAGCACACTTTGACATACAAGTAAAACAAATTATACTCGTAATTAGTGATGGGCCGAGTACTAGATTTACTGAGTAACCGAGTAACGAGTATTATTCGGTTTTACTTTACCGAGTACCGGTACTCGGCCGAGTAACTCGGTTCAGTCCTTACGAAGTTTAACAGCTTAATGGCGTGAAAACAAGTTTGTACTCACGCCAGTCAACAAGAAACGGTAGTGGACAGTCATTCAATAAATATTAAGGTATTTTATAAATGCAATACTGTTTCAGTGTTTCAACATTTGATCTGATTATAAAATTAAATTCGATGACGAGTTAGCAAATTTTAGACTTTTTGTTTTCTTCTTAAGATTGATACGTTTTAAAAATAATAAATGGGATTAACTTCTTTTTAATGTAGTTTTAACTATGGCATTAACCTAACACTTTATTTAAAACGAGTACTCGGCAGTTGAACCGAGTTATTCGGCGAAGTACGAGTATTAAAAAAATCACCGAATACACCGAGTACTGAGTAGTAACCGAGTACTCAGCGCATCTCTACTCGTAATTGACTTATTATTCCCACTAACAATAGTTAGCAATCATAAATAGGTACAATCAATTAATAAATAATAATCAGAACAAACAGATAATACGAGATGCCAATAAACAATACACTAATTAATTACAAACATTGGTGCACTGGACTTAATTAGACTACTGACATAACCAAACGAATCACGTACCTACACATAACGCACTGAAAACAAGATTTACAAAATGGAATAAGTAAGCTGAATATTTTAATAGAAACATTTTTACTTTATTAATTTATTCTTAAACTCCTGCAGCATGAATCTTTAAATCTTAATTTATTATATATAAATCACGTGTCACGTTGTTTGTCCGCGATGGACTCCGAAACTACTGAACGGATTTTGATAAAATTTTGCAACCATTCATAAAATGGTCCAACTTAAAAGATAGGATAGTTTTTATCCCGGAATTCCCTCGGGAACTGAAGGACATAGAGTACTTTTTTCCCGCAACCTCCGCGGGAACTCCGAAATTACCGCGGATGAAATCGCGGGGGACAGCTAGTATAAAATAAAATAAAAATGTGTTCGCGTACCTATTATAAAAAAAATGGGTTATTAGTAGTAAGTAGGTATGTATGTACGTTACACTTACTCTGCAAGAGGTCATAAATAAGGAAGTAAGTTGACACGACTGCTTTTTAATATAAGACGCGAGGCGAGAGCCGACCGCACAGTCCTGCGAAACATTTTCCATTAATAAAACGCGAAAAAGGAATATTACATATGAAAAAGACATATATCCGTATCGCCGGACCCGCTGCTATCTCCGTGGAAGGTAATAACTTCTTTACAAGTCCAAAGTCCGAGGGATTGAAAAGCAATTTCAGCAGGACACCCCCGCCCTCACACGGGGCCGGACTCGCCATATTTCTTTTTCGCCGCTACTGTAATTCGCCTTTGATTTAATCTCAAGAAACAAATCTTTGAATGTGAAACTATGGTGATAGGCATCAGTGAAACTAGTTTTGCTGATTGGATTCCATCCCCGGTCTACTCGCCCCGGGCCCGATTGCTCCCACAATTTAAATTGGTCACTGCAAATACCCGGCTATTTGTTTGATTCGTCTCAAAGATTGCATTTGTTATTTCACAAAACGACTTCTATTACAAACATTTGCAAGTGTTATTTATGTAATCTATGATGATATATAACATACATAACAGAAAAACGATATTTCTTAAATTAAAAATTCCCAAAAGAATATGATCTGATTTCTTTTCTTTTCCTTAAATGACAAAATCTTTTAGTGCCTTATTTCTAGACTATTAATTACTAGAATTACAATTACTCATTACGCTAAACCCAGCTAAGCCATAGAAGTTAGAACGTAACAGACACCAGCTCGGTATAGCGGGCGACTTTGAATCTCGAATAGATAGGTACTAAGCTCAGCCCTATCGCGTTACTACCTCTGTCTCCCGTATCTTTAGCAAGCCAACCACAAAATATACATTTCAATAACCAACCTCACCATCTACAACTGGTTTGTTTGAGTAAAATTATATTGTATGACTGTGAAACTAACCAGCAATTCCGACAAATAAACTATATGCATGACACAGATTAAATAGAAACAGAAAAGACTAACTGCAAAACTGCACCGAGTATATAGAGTTGTATATTCTAATGTAGTCAATGATATTATAAGTATTAAAAGAGGAATAGGTATAGTTTAACTTTTCACCTATTGTGTCACATTTTCAGCGGTGTTTCTTGAATGAAATTTAAACTACTTCAGGTTTTGTTTCATATTCGCTTACAAACATAAAAATTGTTCGTCATAAATAATGCATTCAGTGCACGCAAAATAATGCAATTTCGCGCGTGGTGGAACCAGCTTACTACGTCTCTCTTTGCGAATGTAGGTAATTCTGCTTCGTTCTACGCATACGTCAATTGTTTTTGTTTTCGAACGGAATTCTGAATGAAACTATCACTGTTCATCTAATATCTCTGCGATCATAATATGTACCTAATACAAGTAATGTACCTAATACAAGTAATTTAACATTCATGTTTTACCTAGGCATGAAATATAAAGCCTACCCGTCTACCCAATTTGAGCTAAGGAGCCTCGTCCCGCTCCGGACGCGGACGGACAGTCGACCGCAGATCACTATCGCTTAAACTGTTCCGAGCGCCTTATTTATAATATAATCTGGCTATTTGTAAGGGACAAACACCCTTCGCGGCGCCGAGTCCCTTTTTCCTTTGCATTCTTGGAAAAGTTGCACACCACGTTTGAAACTTTACTCACTTGTATAAAATTTAAATAAAATACCAATGATATTAATGATAACGACAGATACAATTACCTACTTATAAAATATTGAATCAGTACACGTAAAGAAAGTTGGAAAAAAAATCGTAGCATATAGGCAACAGGCACCGAAGGGGTTGGGTTAAGAGCCTCGCTCACGCGTCCCAGAGTCATTTTCTGCGCGAACGAAACTCTATATTGAATACGACTCCGATTGAAATATTAAACCTGTTCCACATTGAGTTCAATGAAAATTTTATAAGGTATTTAATTAAGTTATAATTTAATTGTTAACAAAAATCAGTTTTGCTTATTACAAATAAATGTTGTTCAATCATTATAAACACGTATTAGTACGTACTTGCTTTAAATAGACAGTAGGTACCTACCAACCTATAGCTAATCAATATTTCGTTTGCAAATAAAATTTCGATTTCGAACTGTGAAAGATTTGTTTTTGTGGTCATTGATCTACACTGGCGGTTTTAGGTTGTTTTTAATCGAATCGCACAAATAGTAAGTACCATTGTGGAACGGCCCGCGCCCGGCTCGGAACGGGCCATTTGCTACTGTTTTCAATTTGTCGGCCGCGGCCATACATCAGCGGCGGCACCGCGGCTCGCAGCGGAAACGCCGCCCCAACTTTAATACACTTACGCTTGACATTTTTCCGCCCATTATGTATTCCGCTAAAGCAATGCTTTCTGTTTAATACTAGGAAATTCAATTTACGAACAAAATCAATTCATTGTTTCTTTGAAAATCCATTTGCTAGATAAGTATAGGTATCTTTTAAAATATATATCCCTAGGTGCATATAATTATGTAGATATTTATGTACCCACTGTTCAAAGTTTATAAAAAGTTTTGTGGCGCCTTACGAAATTATCTAACTATTAGAATTGACATCTGAACCATAGTTTTGAAGTTGTTCTTAAAAAAAGTATAAAGTACCAAGACTCATTTAATTCCTCTAAATAGTTTAATGCTTTTTTCTTGCCTAACATTAAAAAATTATGTATACACAAGCTTACGTCTATAGTAGGTATGTTGAGAACTTTTGAAAATCAAAATTCTAATAAAAGTAAAAGTTTAGGGTGAGCCCGTGACGTCACTAACCGCTATAAGCCGCCATACAAATTGCACCAGTTAATGACGTCACGCGAAATATCAAGTCAATGTATCGCCGTTATTTTTTAATTACGTAAAAAAAGAAAAAATACATGTTCAATATTTTTTATTAATTTACAAGACGGACTAAAAAAAATTTTTAGCCAACATGCCCATTATCTTGAAGAAGCTAGACCCACCGTGGATCTCCGTTTTTACGATTTTTACGGCCGCACTCAGAGTCGTTTTATTGATTACTTAATTATAAGTAAAAATTTTAAAAACAAAACTGCCGCACTCGGAGATGTGTTATTATTAGTGTTATTTGGCATTTAACTAATCAAGTGAAGTTCAGTTCAATGTCAATTAACATTAATTTAATGAACGCATCTGAGTGCAGCAGTATTGTTTTTAAAATTTTGTTTATTGTTTTAAAATTTTTGTTTCTAAAATCTTAATTAGTAAAGATTTTATTTAAATGCCAATAAACATAAGATGTAGATAGTATACCCACACCCGAGAATTGAGGCGGGATCGAGCCGAGCGCTGCTTCAACGCCTTCGCCGCAACGCCGCGCCACCAAATCGACTCTCCTCGCCGTGAGCGATAGATCGAGAGCAATTTGGTCGAGAGTTGTTTGAAAATGATAATGAAAAATTCTGATCAAAAATTATTTTTGTTAAGAGTCCTCAATTTTGTGCAATGCTAGTGTGAAAAGAAATCGTAGATGGTCTTAGACAAGCCGGAGTGATTAGCCGCACTTCGCTCATCGTTCTAATTGGGCCTGCGCCGAGTGCCCCCTGCCTCCTCACGATTATTAATGCACTCGGCTCGCCGGTAACGTGGGTAAATAATGTCTAGATATAGTAGGGCTTTTTAGTACTCTCCGAAGATGTACAGTCAATTTAATAAAAGTTTATTAACTTTCGAAATAAAGATAAAATATAAAATACGCACTTTTCCCCGAGATTTCACCCATGTAAATTTCCGAATTTCCTTTAGAACTCGGTGTATACTTACTGAGATAATTTCGAACGTATTCTGTATTAATCTATAGATTCTAGAACATAATATTCTTTAAATATATCTAAGTAGGACTATAGGTATATCTGATTCAATAAACCAAATCTGTTCAGCCGTTTATGCCAAATTGAGTCACGAACATGCAAAAATAATTGTTTTCTAACTGTGCCCCGAGTGAATTTCGGAAATAAGCTCTGTTGTGGCTCTGTTAATTACAGTGAAAATCGCTTTAAACAACTGCGGACAAACGGGGATAGCGACTTTGTTTTATATTACTAATATTTAACTTATGGTATACCTACCTTTACTCACGAAAACAAAACAAATGGAATTCTCATTTGGTATTCCGATACGAAGACGAAAGAAAAATACCTAAAACATTCTAAACCGTCATTTGAGCAAATATTTGATTTTTTTTTAAATTAATAAACATTTTTCAAACTCTTAGTCACGTTCAACGCTTTTGGTTGTCATTACATCAGAGTTACAGCAGAGTTCTCCAAAAACCCCGACATACGAGTACAATCGAGCAGAACTGACTCTTATTATAATAATACTAGCTGTTCCTTGCGGTTTCACCCACGTTAATTTCGGAGTTCCTGCGGAAATTCCACGTGCAGGTGGCACAAGCCCTAGTTTGTTGTCAAACAAAATTTATGCATTTCACGATGTTCTATTAAGTATACCAAATATAACAAACATACATACAAACCACATTCGCATTTATAATATTGATTAGAATTCGCAAACTATTCACATTCGTTTTGTAGCTGTTATGTGCTTAAACAAACATTATTACAGCGCCGCACCAAAGCAAATCAATCAACGGATTCTTGGAAACATTGTGTTGCCAGCATACAGGTTTACGATTGTTATTGCTCTGTTAATTAACACTGCATCGAGAAAAGTATCATTAATTCACTCACCCTTAAATCAAAACTATTACTTGCTTCAATGTGGTTTTTAGGACTGGCACGTATAAAAAGAGTTGAATGATAATTATTCAAATCTTATTTCACCATTAGGTGGTTTTAGGAAAAAATTGTTAAAAATAGATATATGCAAATAAATAAACAAGTGAAAAAATTAATACTCGTACAACACCACAATCGTGAAATCAACAACTTATGAATTGAATATAGTAGTAGTAAATAGGTACAAAATTTTCTAGAACATCGACGAGTAAAATGAAATAAAATTAGTATTTAATGCAACGTAGCGTTAGAAAGTAACTTAAAAGTTAACCGTGAGAATTTCGTATTTATAAGAAGTTTCACTTCAATATGTACCTACCTGCTTGCTCAATATGTTTACCTATATAGGAGATGAATGCATCGGTGACGTCAACAGTAGCCATATCGGTGATAGGACGACTATTAGTGCCCGTTTCACCGGTCGCCAGTGGAATCAGATTTGCGCTGATATTCATTCCGCTAAATTGCAAATTGACCCGAGTCGGCTGTTGCGCGATCGAGTAAGCTTTACCGATGATCACTCTACCAGTTAAATTTCCCAACGTCGATTCATTTACAAGATACAGTGGTTTACTTTTCACGAAAACAACGCGTGAATTAAAATTATAAATTTATGAATTTAGAAAATTATTAAGTTTCCATTAATTTCGACTTTTTATTCTGTTACCTACTTTTATTTAAATTGTGAAGAGATAACCCATAACTTTGAAATCGCGCCGTATGACGATTGCATTAATTTGCTAGCTGTTCTTTTTGTCGAATTTCGTTCACCGCTCAACAGTCAACTGTAGTAGTTATACCATACAGTGGATAGGTATACGTAAGCGCCCTTATGGACTATCGAAGTAGTAATTTCGAGCACAGTTGCCGCGCACCGGCCCACTGGAGGTTCAAATTGCCGTAGCGCACTATTGCAACTAAAGCCGTCCGTTCATTAATACAGCACTATGTTTGCTACTCAACCAATCAACCACCAACCTTCGCCACCGGTGGAAACAAATGAACGACGCCCATAAAAAGGCCAACGATCTCTACTGCAATTTGCATTACTTACTGTTTATAGGTACACCTTACACACTTAGCTAAAGCCTAGAACCCTATATATATACATCCACAATAGCTGGGTACATATCAACTCATCAAGTTTGTGTGATTTCATTCTAAAATAAAAGTTAATACGTACTGGCACTTAGGTGCTTACATTTAGAAAAAAGGGACCAAGAAGTAATTTAGAACAAAGCTTAAAAAATATTTTAAAAAAGCAGTAAAACATACCTGAACTCAACCTGTATCCTCTAATATTGGTAACTTTTATAAATTTGCATAAAATTTGCAGAGAAATTTTGTCATTATAAAGTTTCGACTGTTTTTACTCGAAAAGCACTAAAATTAATATAGGCCATAAACGAACGACCCAGTTTTTTTTTACCTTGACAACAAGATCAATTTCATTATGAGTTCCCCGCGGTTTTATCCGCGTTCATTTCGGAGTTTCAGCAGGAATTATAACATCTAGGTACCCTAAATTATTTTTGTATGCAAAATTTCATGATAATCGGTTGAGTAGTTAAGGCAAGAAAGCGTAACAAAAAAAAATCCAATTCGAATTTATAATATTAATTATATTAAAATTATCGATGATTGCAACCGTGCATGTAGTAGTTAATAACTCTACATTTACATTTTGGTACGGCCCATCCAAGAATAAAATTAACTCAAAAACTTTTACGATGCTAAAAGAACATACCTACATGACTCAAAGGTCAAGTGCGCACAGATAAGTGGCTATCTTTACCAAATTTCGAAATAAACACACAGAAAACTTTTTTCATTTGGCCCAAAAATTCTAAAAGATTTGGACGTAGATAAACAAGACACTTAAAAGTTTCTATTAAGAAAGCAATATTTACTGATTTATAAAAATATTCACATCATCTTTATATAAAAATTGTATGTAATTCCTAGTAGTTGATCCTAATTTATATTAATATCTATCCTAATTTATGTACTTATATGATAAACATACCAAAACCCATTCTGTGAAACTTAAATTAGAAACAATTCAGCTCTATAATACCTATAAAAATAATTATGAGATAAATTTTAGAAGTTCTTGGACAAAAAATTAAAAATAAATAAGTATCATTATTTCTTTAGGCTCCTAATAATTACCCAACACATTTCTACTATCGTAATTGCTCTAGAAAAGTTCTTATTTAACTAATAATTATTAATGACGGTGAAAAACACATTTACAACTAGCTGTCCGCCGCGGTTTCATCCACGATAATTTCAAAGTTCCCAGGAATCCCAGGATAAACTACACATATAAACCTTCTTCTTGAATCACTCTATCTAATGGCGAAAATCGTATGCAAATCCGTTCAGTAGTTTTTGAGTTTACCGCGAACAGACAGACAGACGCGATGGAGGACTTTGTTCTATAATAATATGTGATATGTACGGAGCGTACCTATTAAAAAGATACTGTGGTACTGTCAGTTACACTCTGTAAGTGTTTGTTGGTCCGGATGGCGGGGTCGTAGGTTTACTATGGACGATAAACGCGCGGTGTTAATGAGGCTCCCCCGCGAGATAAGGACGACGACGTTCCGATTCACACTCGTCTTGACGTCAAATAGTTAATTTCTTAACTATCGATAACCCTCGTCAGGTCGCCGCGTATCGACGTCTTTTAATTAAACCCATACGAACATTTTTTTTTCACTGTTTAACACTATTTCGTAGAATACCGGGTGAAAAGAATTAAACCTACTTCAAGAATTCCGTTCTCCGAAACTCATCATCAGATCTATCTATATGACATTAAAGATGGGACTATTTCGGAATTAAACCCCTTTCGAACAAAAAAACATTTTTACAAATCCGTCCATATATGACGGTTATGCCCGAACATCGAAAAACATCCGAATTGAAAGTATCCTCCTTTTTGAAGCCGGTTAAAAAATCACTTGTCCTCTTTGCGGTCAGTAGATATTCGATTAACTATAAAAAATTTGCCTGGTTGTGATTAGTCATGGTGAAGCTTGTAACCATCTAAACGAAATAATTTACGTATTTGTCTTTTATAAATTACAGTAAAATCGAAGTCATATTTTATATAAAAATAAACTATATTTTAAAATTATGTTATTATCATTTATTATTAGTAATGATAGAGGTCATGAAAGAAGATTGTTTAAAAATTGTTTTTTAATTATATTTAAAAAAAAAATTTAATCCGCTCAACAATAGGAGTTGCGTGAAGCTATTGTACCTACATCAATGCTTGTATGCCATATAATGCCATGTAAGATTGTTATGTAGTTGAACCAAACATCAATTAAGAAAAATAAGTACCTACCTAATCAAAATGCATTAATAATTTTGTATGTAAATGCAGGTATTATTTATGTTATTACGAAAACTATATGTAGGTATAATATACACACAATCATGGATTATGTAGGCATGTGTGGATTTCCTGGCGTGAATATATCTAATTTAGCTAATGAGGGAGGAATGTCTTAATTAGCGGTGTTTCATACGAGCCATGGGTCCACGTACTGTACTGAAACGGGCTAATTACCAACGATAACTCTTTAATTAACCTGCCTCATAACAAAGTCGGAAATTTGCATTCGACTGCTCGGCGAACGAATAATTAGTTAGAAATCGATATTAACTGTGGTTTTTAGTTATATGCCTTTTAATTTATATACTTACCTACCTATAAACATAAATAGTTAGTTATTTTGAAATCTACTATAAATTTCCGCGATGTCCCTCTGGAATTACAAGATAAAAAGTTTCCTATGTCCTTTTCCGTACCCCTGACAACGTGTATGTAAAATTTCATGGCAATTGGTTGAGTAGTTAGGGCGTGAAAGCGTAACAAACAAACATACGTTCGCATTTTTATTATTAGTTAGGATTATGTTAAAATGCTACTGAAGTGGGTTTTATAAATACGCATAGTATTTACTATCTTTACCCTAATTTATCTACATATTAAACGTTTTCCAACGATTTCTTTTTTCTAACGAGTTGAGTATGTGTGGAATGCTTCTTAAGTGATGAGAATAAATTACGTTTCTAAAAGTGATAAAGATATCTACAGTCAGCTGTAAAAAAATCTAAGCACTTGTAATAATTAAAAGAACAATATTTTTTTACTGCTGTTTTCGTTGCTACATTATATCTGCGAAATATAAAAATGGGCGACAAGAAGACAGCGAGGAAACGGGCAGTCTCGAGTGTCTATAGGTATGTGTAAACAAACTTGCGCCGGCGCACGTCACCCAGCATTACCATCACGCCACTCGAGGTTATCTCTGCAACTGTTGTCACACTTTATACCTACCCTAATGAAAGACTTTGGTAAACACCTACTCTCCAATTTCTGTTCACATAATTATGTTTTACCTCCGCTTAACCCTCACAATGATAATGATGACGACCTTTAGGTAATAAAACATGCTGTTATTAGTTAAGTCGGTGAGTAGATATTATTAAGAAAAGTTTGGAATTACTACATTACTAGTACTAGGTAATAGGTAGTATTTCTAGGTTTAATATGCCTAGTTAACTAGCTGTGCCCCGCGGTTTCAACCGGCGTGAGTTATTTATGAATTCCTGCAGGCCCTGATAAACGTAGCCTAAGTTACTCTTTATAACATAAGTCATCTGCCGGTGAAAGTCCCGCCAATATTGATCCAATCATGCATTTAGTAAAAACCTCTAATTTAGAATTAGTCTTGGAAAAACATACATATGAACATACCTACAAACATACAGGTCAAACTGAGAACCTCTTTTTATAGTGGGTTAATTTTTTTTTTAATATTGAATACTAGCTGGTGCCCGCGGTTTCACCCGCGTGAATTTTCGACCCTTACAATGACAGTAGTGACGTTAGATTTTCTCACTCTTTTAAAACACTCTTTATACTCTTTGATCTCAAAGAAAATATAATCACATCATCGAGCTCCAAGCCTTAAAACTGTCACTTCACGAAAAATCAATTCAAAAGAAATAATGCATATCTCTAAAAAGGTTTTATCGAGTGCGTTATACAACATTATATCGAAGCTTTCGACCGTTGCATTGCGCTGAAGTCTTTAACTGATGCTTTTTTAACCAACCACAAAAAAGTTTTTAAAATTCTTTTCTATCTGTCTGTCTGTTCGCGATAATCTCCGAATCTACTGAACGGAGTGTCATGCGGTTTTTACAGGTAGATTAAGCTTAGCCTGGAGCTTCATATCGGCTTTGTTTCATTCAAATCAGATGTCGGAAAAAAAGTTGCTACATAAAAACTTTTCACGCGGGTGAAACCGCCGGGCACAGCTAGTATTGAATATATGTCGACCGAAAATTGCACAGACGACTAATATTTTGTTAAACTTAGAAATTAAAACTTTTTCTAAAGACAAAACATCCAAATCGGTAGAGCCGTTTCTAAGAAACCAATTAAATAGATATGCAAGAATATCTCTCATTTCATGTAGGTAAGTAATAATAAATATGTAGATGACACTACAACATAATTATTATATAGGTAGGTATTTGCTTTATGGCAACATAGTTTTAGTATCACAACGAACGGTGTCGGGTGCAGTCGGATAGGTAATTAAATAAGTAACAGGAGGAAGCTACGGCGCCGCGCGCCGCTGAAAAACGTACCAACTAAGCCTCACCAGCAAACTAATTACTGGTGACCTTCGGTCTATAGGGTTACCAATAGCAAATAGCAAATAATATTTAAAGTAATAACGTTTTTCTAACAGACGTTTTTCTATGCTAATAATTAATTTTAATCACGCTTTTTGTAAAAATATTTTCATTTTTATTCTGATAAACACCGGATCAACACAACAACATCCAGCAACTTCAGTAGATTGGGGATCAGCTAGTATCTATAATATAAAAACACAAGATCAATGCACAGCTGAAATCGCTGGGTCTAGTACCATGAAATTTTAAACAAATATTCCTTAAGTGACGTAGGTGGGCACTAAGAAAGAATTTTTAAAAATTCAACCCCTTAGGGGATGGAATAATAAATAATAATAAACCAAAAAAATACAAATATAAACATTATGAATATACTATTTAACCAAGTAAAATTTTAGCATTTTCAATATTTAGTACCATACAAGTATTATATACATATATATATTCCTTATCTTAAGTCTCAATTTTTTTAAACCACTGGCTTTTTATTAAGTTAAACGCATTCTGCGATAAAAACAAAGGCTGCTTTATCGGAATCGCGTTTTAGTCTTACTTAGAATCTAAGCGCAGCTATATGCTTATTGCTTAATTAACTTAGTATTAAAAATATCCAACTCCTAATCTAAGTATTTTATAAGTCATGAAACTTTAAAAGCATTTTTTTTAATATAACTACCTAGACTCAAATATACAAACAGAAAAAACTTAAATAATTTCAAATTGCAAACAGCCACTGCAATTATTATGAATAAAATATAGAGGTATAGTACGTCATTGATACTAATAGACAACCCTGTCACAGCGAACATCCCTTTCTCGAGCTAATTTGTTTGTGTGAAGAAGAGAGGCCTGTGCCTGCGCTCATGCACCAATTAGTGCGCCCTGTAACCTCGTTCACCGTGACGAGGACGCACTAATGACAACCCTAGCGGTGTACGGTGCCACTACGCCGCGCCGCGCCGGTAGCCGGGAGCCGGGAGACTGAGCTAGGTACACTATGACCAACAACATTCCTTGTCCATAACGCGCGTCCCAAAAACAATCTCAAAAGCTCCAAATGCCAAAATATTAGAAACTAGCTGTTCCCGCGGTTGCACTTGTGTTAATTTCGGAGTTCACGCGGTAATTTCAGGATAAAAATAACCGATTCTCTTCTTCTTTGTACCCCTGGTAACGTGTAGGTATGCAAAATTTCATGGTGATTGGTTGAGCCATTAAGGCGTGAGCGACAGAAAGACAGACAGACAAAAAAGTTACTTTCGTATTTATATATTTCGTATTTCGTATATTAGTAGGAAATAAAATAATATTCTGTATATCATAAACACGTCATAAATTTTTTTTTAACTATTTTGAGCACGAGCAAAAAACAATTTTTGTGACGCGTTATCTTAACGCGACGTGTTATGGTCATAGTGATTAAGGGCCCTTACAAGATGATGACATCCCTGTTGAGGATTTATTACACTTTTTAGTGTACATAATAGGTACATAGTCCATAATAATTACTTATATTATTTATAAATATTATTAACAGTTACTGACATTTTTATCGTTTTATTTTTGAGATTTTTATCTACTGAATCATGAAAGTCTACAAACCAACTGTACAGTGTACACCGTATAGTTCCTCGGATAATTTTTTGAATAATGTATTTAGTAAATAACTTCTGTTTAGAATTATCTTACTTACTACTTTGTGACTTATGTTATGTAGAGCTACCTCCCGTACGTTTTTATTTTAAGCCCAACTGTCTTTACAGTAGCAATCTGCGTTATTTGAATTTTAAAAAGTGTTTCCCTATTAGAGAAAAGGTTGTATGTTTTCCTCCTAATTCTTGCCATTCGATGCTAAGTAATGTAGAATCATAATAAAAAAAATGTATTGTTATAAATACTTACCAATTATATAGGTATTTTTTGTATAATAGGTACTCATAGAGAACACTAATATTGTGTGCGAATTATTATTAAATTAATTCGATAAATACCTATCAATCAACTTTTTTGTTTTTGGGTTCTATTGGGTTTTTACTATCGGTAAAATATTAATAAACATTCCCGCTGTAAAAAGCAATCAGAGTTAATTAATTCAGTCATTACATACAGCTAGTGATCAAGTAAAGTTCATTAACATAATTGCATATTATTCCACATACCTACTATTTTAAATTGAGACAGTACCTATATCCTTTTGAATATAGAGCCTCGAAATTGAGTTAGTAACTGAATTTAAAAAAGGGTGGTCCTGCTTCTCTATTACGTTTGTATGTACGTGCGCGGTTTTCAACTTATTTTTATGATTCTTACTAGCTGTCCCGCTCGGTTTCACACGCGATAATTTCGGAGTTCCCCGCGGAATTGTTCCATACAAACTTTGCCCCCCTTTTTCACCCCCTTAGGGGTAAAATTTCGGAAATTACACTCTTATCGGATGCCTACGTCATACAAAGAACACACCCTCCAAGTTTCAGGTCTAATTTCGGAGTTATCGCTGGAAATCCAGGGCAAAAAGTACCCTATGTCCTTTTCTGTACCCCTGACAATGTGTATGCAAAATTTCACGATGGTCGGTTGAGCCGTTAAGGTGTGAAAGCGTAACAGACAGACAGAAAAACAGACAGACAGACGCTTGTGGCCTCCTACTCCATAATCTAAATTATCATCAGTATATTCACGGTGATTCAGGGATAACGACTCTACCTACTGTAGCTTCTTATATCAGTGCAAGAAGTTTTATAATAATATAATAATCTGTTCAGTAGTTTCAGAGTTGCCCCAAAACCAACAAACATACATTTCTTCTTTAACAAAAGTACAGATAAGAGATAAACAGCTTAATTATTTTTTTACTATATTAACTATCGGCCGCACTCAAAGTAGTTTTACTGATTAGGTACTTAATTTTAAGCACCTATACCTAGAGATTTTTAAAACAAAATTACCGCAATCAGAGGCATTTATTAAAATAATATTAATTGGCATTTGACTAATTAAGTTAAATTTACTTAAATTCTAATTAACATTAATGTAATGAAAGTCTAGCTGACTGCGGCAATTTTGTTTTAAAAACCTTTACTTAAAATTAAGTAATCATTAACTCTGACTCTCAGAGTCGATTTTAATGATTACTTAGTTAAGTATAGATTTTTAAAACAAAACTGCCGCAATCAGACAAGTTTAATAAATTAATGTTAATTGGAATTTAACTAATTAAGTAACATCTTATTAAATGCCAATTAACATTAATTTACTGAACGTCTCTGATTGCGGCAGTTTTGTTTTAAAAATCTATACATAACTAAGTAATCATTAAAGTTGACTCTGAGTGCGGCGGTGAGTACGGTTGTTAATGATGATTAATTTACACATAAAAATGTATAGTCACTTAAAAACAAGTGTTGTAACAATTGAAAAATACGCAAGTACACTTACAACACTTACTTGTAACACTTGTATCGTTCTTTTTCTTATAGGTATATTGCTGGTACCTACTTACTCAATTCGACTTTGTACACGGATAACGGACAATATAATATTCCTGGACATAAACTAGAAATCATTAGTAATCTATCTATAGACTATATCTATACTTATAATAAAACTGTAGAGAGGTCAATTCTGTACATTGAATACATATTCAAAATTAATATTGGAGGATAAATGGTGATCGATACTGATGCCAAAAATGCAATCAGTAAATTTTTTGTCTGTCTGTCTGTCTGTCTGTATGTGCACGCATGGGTCAAAAACTATTGAAGGGATTTTAAGCAAACTTGGTACGATTGTAGTCCATACTCTTCAGCAGGTTAAAGGTTATATAACATAACGCTAAGACACATATGAGCTGAGCAGTGACGATAAATTTGAAGCAAGTCGGATGAAAATGCGCTTTTTAGCTCTTATCCTCGCATACGTTTACTCAATCACACATAAACGGTTGAATGGATTTGGATGAAATTTGGCATGCACGTTGTCAGGGGTACAGAAAAGGAAATAGGGTACTTTTTATCCCGGAATTCCCGCGGGAACTCTAAAATTACCGCGGGTGAAACCGCGGGGCACAGCTAGTCATGAAATAAAGAAAATAATTAATTGCAACCTTAATTAATCCTTTTGTATATGGTCATGAGCACGGTCATTACGTAAGTAAAAGATAAGCAATAAAATGTTGAGTCAATTAAATTGCGTTCGGTAATTATAAGAACACAAGAAGCAGTGTTTATAATTAAAACGAATGAGCCATTGCCTCGCTCTCCTGTGCTCTAGTCATGTAGCTCTAATGAGCCACTTGCTAATTAGAGAATAAACAAGCCGGATACCGGATTCTAATTGGCTTTTGGGACTACCTCGTCGCAGAACATGATGATTGTTTTTTTTTTCCTTTTTATTTCTACGAAGCACCGCGTATGGATTTTTTAATTACTAAAACCACTTTGTACACATTGAACACTTAAGTAGGTACCTACGATAGTTTTCCCAAAATTGGTTTAATTTTTATACTGTCTTAATTACTGCAACTGTTATTAAAAAAAGTCATTAGTATTATTATATAAAGTGGAAATTTAAATATTCAATTAATTAAATTTTAGAAATTTGAAATTCTCGTTAATTAGTTTATAATTTAATTAAACAAGCTAACGTAAAGTTTTGAAAATGAATATGTTTATAATGAAATTAGACTGGGATTTAGTCACAGTTTTACCGTTGTAATAAATTTTAATAATTTTTTGCAAACTTTTTATTTCAATTTACACCAATAAGCCCTTCGGGCTTAAAAGTTGTTTATTCTGTTAATGTATTTGGTTTTTTGGAATAAATAGATTTAAAAAAAAAACTTTAAAAACAAGGACCATAATAAAATTAATTTATTATGATAAGTTACCTACACACTACAGACCTATCAGTTACATTGATTGCCAAATAGGCACATAATATAATTATGTGGGCAGCATATTATATAATTATTATCTGCCGACATAGGTATATTATAATATACAAATGACAATGATGCATTTTATTATATTAAATTAATGTTACATGAAAATAAAAAAGTTTCAATGAATAATTTAAAATATTTTACAAGTCACATACCTTAATACCTTCCGATAAATATATTACAAAATACGTGATTGGTCATATTTCATATTAAACTATCTCTACAGATCTGTTGCCGCATTACACTAATTGACATGGTTAGAGGGATTACTGAACGGAAATAAAAGTAGACTCACCTTCATGAAACGCCGGGCCGCCAATTAGACTACCAACTCGTAATTAGCCTTTTCGAAACACTTTTTAAAATAGAATCGATTCATAACAATAAAAATTAGAATTAACAAAAATCACTACACTGGCAGTTTGTGTTCATTCTTTAACTGAGTATAAATAAAAAAATGTTACACAAAACAGAAAAGTTTTTACGCGATCGCGTGCGGACTCTGAGAGTGTAAACACCAGACACACGAGTACACCGACGCCGAAGAGCGAATGCAGAATGAGCGGAGCTTGCGAGGCGAGCGTCGCGGCGTCGCCCGCCCGCGGCCCGCCACCGCCGCGAGCTTTTAGGCGGGGATGCCCTTCCTTTCCCGTACGAAAGCTCACCCATTGCGGAGCTTTTCGCACAAAACGCCATTTCAGTTACGCCGTTTTAACAATGAAACGACGCTTGACTCTGTAAGTGGGCAGATTGTGTGCGCTGTTGCATTTAGGCCTAAATAACAATACTAAATCAAATTACAGATGGACATTAATTTTTAAATATCAAAAGCTTAGAGTATTTTAAAAACTGGAAAAAACAAATAGTAAGACATTTAATGTAGTAAGAAGTAAAATTTTATCTATGTTATCTACTTTTGCCTTTTACCAAAAAGCACAAAAGAAGTAGGTATATTACATTATATTAGATATATACATCATACATACATTTTAATGGACCTGCCAAATCTAAAAAAATTTAAAATATGCAGGATTGGTGCGAAGGTGTAGTTTTAAATAAGGACTAGCGTCTTCAAAAATTCCACATAAGAATGAACTTGTAATTACGAATATAACAACAGACATGACAGTTGAAATATAATATCCTTTCACGTGACAAAAATGAAATATTATCTCTAAACTCTATTGAGTAGGTACTCTACATTTTTAAAATTGATGTTCCATAGAAGTTTCATATTTTTATTTTATTTATTTATTTATTCGCTTTTACAAAGCAAGAAATTTACAAAATAGTGTGAATAAACTTTCAAAAGTTTCTCCTCACACTAGATGATTCGAGTCGTATATAAAACCGTTAATTATTCTTTTCACACTTAACACATCACGCAAGTAGGTAAGCGTGACTGCAATAAAGCGGCAAACATCCATCATTGATAAATTGTAAATAAAACTAGTCAACGATAGCTCACTCAGTGAGTCACCGCATAGTGGCAAACCCGCCGCCGCCGCGCCGTTGCATTGGCGCAACTAGCCGTCGCTGGGCGAAGGGACTGTCCCAACTCCCAATGCAAACACTACAAGACACGACACGGGATACAGCACCATTGTTTAACACGATACGACTTGCTGGGGAGAAAGAAAGAAAACAATGAAAGAAAAGATACAGTCATGCCCCTCATCTTGTCTTCTTAATTCATTTTTATACATACTAGTATTCATTAATTAGTTGATTGTTACTTAATATAAACATTTTTTCATAATACATCATTGTAAATTTTTCCATACCTACTATTATAGGATTGTCTTTGTATAACTATATTAATCTACGCTTTACCAATAAGCAATCGGTGTGCTATTCCATTCTAATATTACTTATCTCTCTGTCTGTCTGGTACCGTTTTACGCCTTGATTTACTCAACCGATCGTGCGTATTGTCAAGGATACAGAAAAGGACAAACGGTTTTTTATCTCACAATCTCACAATTCCCACAGAAACTTCGAAATCAATGTGGGTGAAACCATGGAAAACAGCTAGTAAATAAATATGTACAAGACATTTTAATCCACTGCTTTTTCAAACGGCTGATTTGTGTTTAAGTGTCACCAATCACCATCATAGTTGATTAAAACAAATTCGAAACAAAACTTCGTGTAATTCGCAAGCAAAAAGATATGTCGTATTTTATGAAACTATAAAAAAAACAAATGAAATTGGTATTATGGACACCAGCATACACGTAGAGCCGATGATTCTTTAGATTGTCGACTTGTTATCCACCGTCTTGTTCAGCCACTTCTGTTGGTATAGAACCAATTCAACTCCAAAGTGGTTGCAATAAGAAATGATTTATCGCCTGCACCATAATAGTTTTTAATTAGGTATCTAATATTTCGTATGCATTATAATTTTTATTTCAATTGATAAAGAATTGAACGAAATATACTCACATTGTTGCGTACGATCTGTCTCAAACTGGTTTAAAGTAAAAAACATCGTGAAAAGAGTCTTGTATAAGTACAAAATTGATTATAGAGAAAGTTTTTAGCGTTTTTAAATTTTAATCATTTAGAATTAAATCTAAATGGTTAAAAATTTTGTCCACACCGTAAATGATATGTTATGTTGCGTTATGCGTGTAACCAAATAATTACGTTATTTCAGTCCCTTTTTTTTCTCCCAAATGAATCAAATCAAGTACCGCATAACCATACTGCCTGACCTGATCTCTGCCTATCCTTTAAAGGGATAGACTCACGAGTCACGACAGTGTTTGTATAAACATTATTTAAGTAATTAACCCTACTTGACAACAAAAGTGTCTCTATGATAAATATGATAATTATGTAAAATTATGACAAATTCTATTTTTTTCTTATCAACACCGATCACATCATGTTTGTTCTCGTCCGATGATACAAAACCTATCAATAAATCATCAGAACATTATAGGTATATACATCAGCGGAACGACACGACCGCGACAGCGATTCGAACCGGGTCGGTCTAACATTGACTCATTTATTTTCAATGCATATACGCGTTTAATTTATAGCTGTGTAACTCGAGACATGCTCGCTCAGAAATCATGGCAGCTTTTACACATTTTCAGCGACACTTTGTCAACAACTCATTCTAAAATCCCCTTGCGTATTCAAGCCGTCTTGGAAGGGTAACCGTGAAAGGGCCTTTATGTTCTAACAAGAACGCAATTGATTTACAAAACCCATTGATCGCCTTATTTCTTATGTTACAAAGTTGAAAATCGTTCCAAGATATCATTTTAAGTCGGAATAATTCTTATGACCTCTGGACAAAGTGAACCTGATTTTACTGAATAGCAAACATAATTAC
Organism: Zygaena filipendulae; assembly: GCA_907165275.2. Lineage (NCBI taxonomy): Eukaryota > Metazoa > Arthropoda > Insecta > Lepidoptera > Zygaenidae > Zygaena > Zygaena filipendulae. The sequence goes on along the minus strand of OU015653.1, from coordinate 8,856,934 downwards.
AATTTGCTTTTAGTGAATGTATCGCTATAAACAGAACAAAAAATACTTGATCCTATTTTGAACCAAATTATCTGTTTGTCTTATTTTATCATACTTCATACTTATACCTCGGTACTTTAAAAACGAATTTATTCACTAAATTTAAATGTGGACGATTGGAAACAAATCTTAATTTTCTTTGACGCAGTGTACCTATGAAGTAAAGAGAACAATGCAGAAAACAAAATGTTTTCGTAAATAATATTTACGTATAGGTATACTGATTTACCGAGATTTTAATTTAATTGAAGTGTCACACACAATCGCTCCATTGATTAAATTTTAACTGTTAAAAGACCCACGAGTTAATCTACAAAAATAAATTTATCACAGCTTATCCGCAAGTCTTAAAAAGTACCGCCGCAGCGTTTCCGGTTCGGCTTTCATTGAATTCAACTTAAACCAATTAATCACTCTTATCAGGTTGTTTCCTTGCGTTTTTCGACGGCGGAGGGATCGCCGGCTGACCGTTGTTTGGGGGTAAACGGGGCTATTGTGCGCCGCGTAGTGAACTATTGCGAACGATCCTCGGCCATTGTCGACACGCATTGTGCCGTGAACTGATGATGCCGCCGGCCGCACCGCTCAAACTCACGATTACTCTCCGTAGACGATTAAGACACCATATCACGCTTTACCGATTCATAAGTTATACATAGAATCTGTACGTACTACCTATGTAGAACATAACTTACATACGTAACATCACTTAGGTATAAACTAGAAATATTTTGGAATTTGGCACAGATTACCTAGATATTATTAAGGAAATATGTTGTTTATATCTACAAATAAATTTAAAAAAATACAATTTATCAAATTAAAAACGCTATACTTACTGACGTTTTTTATGGGTTACTATCGCCTAATAAATAGTCGAACGCTTTAAATTATATATGATTTAAAAACGCGGTTCATGCTCTTTAAATAATCTTAGTTGGGGAACCTTAAGGGATTTACATAATATAATATTATTTAACCATTTGTGGTTCTAACCTTGGTATGAGTAGAAAATCTATCGACTTTATCACAAAATTTACCTAAGCCATCACGCGATTATGTTTTAAGGTAGGTATAGGGAATAAAATTATTTATTTCTTATTATCAAACAGTAAAACTAAGAAGATATTATCACCAGCTGTTACAGAAACAATTATAAAAGGTGCAATAATGACAGGGTTACCGTTATGAAAACATTTTGCGCTATAGGTACGCTAGTAAGTAGGTATCTAACCGCCGCACTCAGAGTCGACTTTAATGATTACTTAGTTAAGTATAGATTTTTAAAACAAAACTGTCGCAATCAGAGACATTCAGTAAATTAATGTTAATTGGCATTTAATAAGATGTAACTTAATTAGTTAAATGCCAATTAACATTAATTTATTAAACTTGTCTGATTGCGGCAGTTTTGTTTTAAAAATCTATACTTAACTAAGTAATCATTAAAGTCTACTCTGAGTGCGGCGGTTAATTTTGATGTTCAAAAAAATTTGAAATGAGAATCATCTAAAGTATTTACTTCATAGACGCCATTATTAAAGAAGAAGAAGAAAGTATTTACTTATTTGCGTACCTATGCTTATGAAAGTCCACTAAGTTTGTGATGGATGTTTACTTATTTGAATTTTGTTTGTCCCAGCAGCAGCTTGGCGAACGAGTTGCCGAATAGAAATAAGCAGAATTTAATTGTCTCAAAATTTTCCCGTCTTAATCGTTGTAAAGAAAACAGATTTACATAAACCTTCAAAGTTAGTAAAGCGGTGCAAAAATCCGGTTTTAAAATAGGTAGGTAGATACCTACATTATAGGAATGTATTTGAAGTCGATTGTATTTTTTTTCAATAAAAAGTTGTTTAATTAAAAAAAAAACTATTATTGTCGCCTTCTAAAACGGTTCAGGATATTATAAAAAAAAAAAACGGAATCAGAAATTCAGCGCACAACAAAGCGTTATACAACTCGTCATAATTCGTGCAAATCAAATCGATTTTATGATATGACAAAACACAAAATTATCCATGGGGACTTATTTTAACGAGATCTGCTTCGACCCCGCTTCGCGGCAGTCATGGGAAATGTAAACACCGCTGAGGCTGGGGCATTAGCGTAATCCACAAATTAGACGATAAACAACAAATCTGTATTATAAATAATGTTACTGTAATGGGATTCTAAAAATTCTACAATAGGTAAGTAATTCCATTTGTCCGTTCTCAACAGTTCCTTATTCTTAGAAATTATTACCTAAATAGCAAATAAATGACGTGTAGATAATTCCTTTTTAGTGTTTATTGAAATCATGACTATACTATATTTATAACTAGTTGTGACCCGCATTTCAGAGTTACCGCGGAAATTCCAAGATACAAAATACCCTATGTGTTAATCTGATGTATAAGCTATATTATTGTAAGGTTTCATTTAAATCCATCTAGTAGTTTTTGCGTGAAAGAATAACAAACATCCATCCATCGATCCATACATTCTTACAAACTTTCGCGTGTATAATATTAGTAGGATATATCAATACCTACTAATATTATAAAGAGCTAGCGTTTTGAAAATTCTTTCACTGATAGGAAGCTACAGTAGTCCGTAGTGACATAGGTTACTTTTTATCCCGAAATTCTCACGGGAACTTCGAAATTCGGGTGAAACCGCGGGGGACAGCTAGTGATTGATAAAACAGAATAGTTTTACAGTTTACTGGGTGAAGGGCGTAGGTATATCTGTCTATCCACATGCAGTACTGTGTAAGTGTGCATGTCATCATTATTATTAAATGTAGTGATTACACGTTTGTTTCGAGTTTAGTTTTAGTTTATAGAGTGATAGTAATTATTGATAGGTACTTAATTAAATTAAGAATTAGTAAAGTAGCTAATACAAACAAGCTAATAAATGGAAATCAAAATAGTAAAGAAAGTGATGAATGACTTACCGAAGAGAAGTGAGTTAATAGTTACGAATGAGGCAGAGCGCCCCACCGCGCCCGCCGCCTTCATTGCAGGGTTGTCCAATCGACCATTCAGCACGCGGCGAGGCCATAAAATTAAATAAATCCGTTATTTTTCAGGCTGAGAAATGTGCGGCCGGTACGCCGGTCAATCGGCCTCCACGATAACGACCGACATTTGTAAAGATTTCGCTGGTCCAAGCTGCCCGACGCCGTTTGACGATCTCGTGGCCACACTACGCCCACGTTGACCGAACAGTCTATTAGAGATTACCTAGTTTCGAGAATTGTTGAAAATTGGACCTTATGTATTTTTTATTTGTGACCGAATTGAACTGGTTAGTTACATATTACTACTTATTATTACATAATATTAAATTGTGAACCCCATGAGGGTGAAACCATAATTATGTAACAACTTTATAAATAATAGGTACATAATTATGTTTGTCTTCTATGCGTTCCTAAACCATCGGTCTGATTCAGAAGAAACTTTAGTGGGTTGTCTGCAAATTTTTCTGACTTAAAGAGTTTCTGCAAATCTGCAGGAATTCCTAAACTCACGAGGGTAAAACCACGTGAACCAGCTAGTAATTCTCTAAATTTACCTGCTACATAGTAAATACTATTAATAGACCGTAAACGGCAATGAATACAGATAGAAAGCAAAGTACCTAGTGCAGGTTGCGAAAAATCGCCTCTAATATCTTCTGAATCCTACGCTATGTGGCACGCACGACGCGCGACGTGACGGTACAAATGCGGATAAGCCGCGAATAAATGAAAATTGATTTTAAGATTTTGCCTCCCCAGGCTGTGCCTTAGCAAATACATATTACTGCCTTTAGCAGTTCAGCCTACTGTATTAACCCGACTCTTTGTTACAAAGGGATTTTCTCACGACTTCTATAGGTAGGTACCTACTATCAAAACTATAGGCAGAGTAAGCTAGTAAAAAAAACTTACTGCAGACGAAATTAATAATAACATCTATTCGATAAGAATTATAAGCTTTAGTGTTTTATTGGTTTAATCATATTATTATTGTACTGGTTGGGGAGGATTTCCAATTAGGCAGCGGCAGGATAGAGGTGGAGAAGCAATCAGGGGTGTGTAGGCAATGAGCGGCGGCTACACGTGACGTCACTCATCTGCATCACAAACACCGCTGATGCAAATTTAAACACAGTTGAAACTCTTCTTTTTCTCGTTTAGGATTTTTTCAGCGGAGCACACCAGCTGGTCGCAGTTACGGATGAAAGTTAGGCGAGTGTAGGTATACACAAAGTAGACTCTACTTATTGCCTGAGCCTAGTTATTCACGCTTTACTAATTTAAGACTATAGTAATCAAATGAAAAAAAAAATTAATAAAGATATCTATATTGACCTATGACCCTATTGTGATGAAAATGCAAAGGATTCTTCGATTTCATTGAATTATAATTATTATTCTTCCTAACATGAATGTGCGTAAAAAATCCTATGCATTAGATAAATTAAATGCGCTTTACGTCTTTTGTGATCGAAGTCCGAGATACAAAGGCGTACGTTCATTCAATTTAAAAACGGTGCGTTATTCGAACGCGGTGAATGAAGTAGTAGAATTCATGCAGCGTGAACGCATTACTTCACGGAATGATCTGCGAACATAATAAAGTGCAGCAAAAAAAAATATTAAAACGTGGGAATAGTTCACGATGCGTAATGAGTTTCAAAAAAATAATTCAAATGTTTTTAACATCAGTGCAAGTAAAGAGCGACATGATTAACTTTGGGGGTTAATATCCGGCGGGGATGCGCAAGACATGAATGTCATTTTATCAGGGTTGTCGATTATAAATTTTCCTATTTAATCTAGAGCAAAAAATATAAGTCGGTGCTTATCACACTATTTATCTGAAACTTTAAATTAAGACATAATTGTTAATTACGTACCTATCTTAAACTTATCTAAAGAAGTTTCTTATATTTTTTTTGTACTAGCTGTGCCCATGGTTTCACCCACTTGAATCTCGGAATTCCCGCAGGAACTCCCAATTTTTTTTGTATAAACCTTCTCATGATGATTACGAACCTAACAAAAAAAGAATTATTCACATCGGTCGAGCCATTCCGAGACAAACGAACAGCAATTCATTTTTGTATATAAAGAAATAGATGCAACTAGTTACCCACAGTTAAAAATTTTATTATATTTTGGGTTAATTTACAATTCTGTGGTCGCTACAGTTTAGAACCTATAATATTTGAAACTGCAACCTATATCGCACAATGAAAAACTAATACCTATGTATATTGGTAATAATAAAACTGTTAACAATTATAAATCTAAATTTGATTTTGGACAACCCTATAGATGTATAATATTTAGCACGTTGACTGGACAGTGCTGTATTGAATGGGACTAATGTTACAGTGGGGTAAGGATGTTCGACATTACCGTACTTTGCTGCTATTCTTAACACTGTGCAAGGTATTTTAGGCTCTAATACGATGTAATAAAAACCTCGTGCATATTCAAATGTACAGACAGCGGTAGATAATTGCGTGTGACGCATTTGGTGAGGGAGAGACGTGTGTATGACGTTATAAAATTTTGGCCGCAAGGGCACCCGACACGGATCTAATTAAATGATAAGTGCGATGTAAGATGAATGTTCTGAAATAGAGGAATGAGAGAAAAACATAACTAGCATTAGTCGTATTTTACTCGTAACAAGTAGGTGCACATAAAACCTGTTGTAACGTACTAGGTAACGTAGGTAATTGCTGTTGCACGAAAAATCTTAATTGATCAATTAGAAGAAAACTAGAGGTTACTGGTGAGGAATACATTGCCAACGTATAGTCAGTTTACTGGCAGTAAAAATCTTTGTGCTAAATTATTATTGATTCTACCGTTAGATACTATAATTCAGTAGGAATTGGCATTGTAAAAATCACAATAAAGTAGTAGAAAAACTATGTAGATTCAACTGTTTTTTTTTGCAATAAAATATCTTATTTTTGTTTTTATCTGAATGCCATATAGGTAAACCTATAGAATATCTGTTTATCTACTACACATTTTCCGCACCCATTTACTTCTATCGTCCGGATATTACCGATCAATCGATATATTAGCTAATATACCTATCTGTCTACTCCTAACCACAAATTCATCCCCGCCTCCCCTAGCATCAGAAGCTGCGACACTAGTTTCATTTTTGCTCGCGATTCTCACGACACTTTAAGCCGCAGTTAATATAATCTTTATTTATTCTGCGGTTCAACAGCAAACACCAAACTTAATGGAGTGTAATCCCAATTTGATATTAACACCAGCATACAGACTAGGGTGCTAAATGCAACGTCATATCACAGAATATATAAATCACAATAATGTTATGGATTTATTATTTTTGTATTCAAATACATATTTACCTATAACTTATTAAAAATACCCACCAGCAAATTTGGTGTGTGAATAGCCGGGCGCGAATGCAAGATTTTAGTATGCTACAATCATTAGGTACCTTCTTCCAGAAAATTACTTGTAAAATTAATTGTTTTTATTTTTATTTTTGTTTTCCATGTATCAAATATCTATCTAATAGGTCAGGCAGCTTACCTGCCTCAATTTCGGAATTCATTCGGGAACTCTTTGAATCGGGAAACAAAGTAGGTACACCTATGTCCTAACCAAACACCTAAATTATTCGTAACTATAATAATTATGTTATACGCATGTTAAAGGTGAACCAACGATGTATCCCCAGGACAACAGTGATATAGATGATGCGAAAAAGATATGCAATGATCGTGCGTAGTTTTATATATTAGGTAGGTACCTACCTATTCTCTACCTAACTTCTACTATAGATAAACATCGTAAGAAAGACCCATCACATAGATATAGGTACTAATCTTATCGTACTTCTATTCCTTGTAAAAAATGTAAATATTTGTGAGTTTGGATGTTTTCTATAGGTAAGTTCTCAATCACTCATAAACGGCTACCTAAACAGATTTCGATGGAATATGTTCTGGACTAACACAAGACTTTCATTCGGTAACAAAGTCGAGTAAAACCGCGATGACAAGCTTGGTCCATCACAAAAGTATATAGACACAGATGGAACTAGCTCGCAAGCATTAGCGAGCTTATGTGGATCGTGAAATGGCAACACGCGACGCGCACGCGCCGCTCGAGCACCATCGTCCGCACAATCTCCGCTTATCTTACCATCGCAAACAATACGCGTGCAAGTGACGCTGCAGTGTGCATGCGCAGAGCGACCCTAATCTCGAATATTATTTACAATTTTGACACCATTAGTTACCGAGGGATAGATTTCCATAAGTTCATAAAACAACTTGTGCAATTTACGTTAGAAGAAAATATGTAATGTTAATATCTATTATCTACCTAAGAAGGTGCTGAGAACTCTTTTGTAAATTACTCCCTTTTAGTAAATAACTTTAAAAAAATAAAAAAAATAATTAGGTTGTCCTAAAAGCTAAATCTGCGAGTACCTACCTATAGGCAAGGAATTCTGCATCGTACCCACTGTAAAGAGACAATTTATCGCTGTTCCTATTTCTTGGATTTTTTCATAACTCGTAATAAGTTGCAACTTGGTTACAGGGTAAAAAATACAATAAAATATAAAGAGAGAATGGAGACATGAATCCCCTTCAGATGAGTCAGTTCTCCAATAACCCGCGCCGTAAATACCTGCATAGCTCGCGTGCCACACCGCTCATTTGTACTCCAACATTTTAATAATCGCATATTTTTATTGAGGCTGCAGAGTTTGACTAGATTTGGGATTTTTCGAAAATACTCGATCACTTGATAGAACGAATTGGTCTAGTCGGTATGGGCTAGATTGTACGTATCTATAGGTGTTGTATACGTCTTATTACCTACCTACCCTAAAGAGCTTGGATCTTTCATTTTCTTCAAAGTCGTTTTTCTGTCATTCAGCTGTTATTATATATTTAAATATACAGTAGGTACCAAAATTATGATATCATAAAATAGATACGCATTCTCAGTCTAAGTTTCATGTGAATAGGTAAATTACTTCTTCGTTCACCGATTCTGCGTAGGTATACCTACCAAAAATCTTAATAATGTAAATCGTACGTACACATCAGAAATTAAACACAAATACTGAATGTCGACTACTGCCGTAACATACTCCAACCCTGTATCTGTGAGCCGTGCGCCGTTGTGTCTTTAGAATTTTAATTAAATTGTTCATTGGCTCAATTAAATCGATTGTGGAGTGAGCCATGAGCGACCTGCGTCACCATCCCCCCTCCCCTGCTGGAACTGTGATACTATTTTTTATAAGTCTATACATATACCTACTTACTAATTGTATCACAATGAAAAATCGAAAAGTCTTTAAACTACTTAAAACATTAGGTATGTCTAATTAGTTAGGTAATAATAACTTTCGAAATTTTCATACCGAGGCGTAGCTAGGTAACCAAAGGCCCCGGTGCAAAAATGGCGAGGCCCTAACTGCTGTTTAGGTTTGAAATACAGTATAAATAGATACTAAGTGCAAACCTACTTTATCATCTCTTACATCCTTTTTATTCAAATACGTACCTATACACTATGATACATACTTACCAAATACCCAGACTCAGGTTAGACACAAAGACTTATCACTTATTCCCAGACGCGGGGATCGATCCCGCGACACTGATATGACATAAAAGTACCAACACTCCGTATCTAGAACCGGCCTCTATACCTAATTCTATTCAAAAAGAATAAATCGGTATATATATGACATTATAATATATACATATATATATATAATTGAATTATTATTATAATTGAATAGAATTAGGTATAGAGGCTATTAGGGTGGTGTCATTATAATTTTGTAAAGATCTGTGTTTTTTTGGCACCTATAGTGAAAGTGATAACATATCAACTGTCTATAAACTTAGATTAGAAAAAAATATATACATTGAATAAAACGCCCAACACTCATTGCATAATTTCATATACCAACCTATTTAGGTAATATCAGACACAAGAGGCAAGAAACTCGCGAGAGCAAGATGTCCATAGTTATAGGTAGGTGGAAAACGGTGAACCTACTTGAAACCTACTTACGGTGGAAATCATGTTTGTCTAGCCTGGGAGGTTTCAATTTTCTGTAAATAATGAATAAAAGTTACATATACATATATATATGTGCCTATACTGACAATTAGTGCTACAGGGAACGCGAACATGAACGAGTTGCGACTGCAAAGATCGCTAAATTAGTTGTTGCCTCAAATTAATTCATTTATTATTGGAATCAAGTTATGCAGCGAACCACATTATACTGGCAAGTTTAATAGAAGATGTAAATAAAGCATCATATACATATATTATGTATTATAGCTATATGAGCTCACATACCCACGGCTCTGTCAAAAACTGTAGTGCGCTCTATGTAGCTACGCCGTAGCAAAAGAGCAAAGGCCCGGGTCACCAGTCACCACGAGTAAAAGATCTTCCTACAAATGGAATATTTTATTGCTTTTTGAAATGAAACTTCTTTGAGCATGGAGGGAAATCTTTGTAATGACAGCCGCGTCACTCCTAAAAAGGCACGTAATAAGTTTTCATAGTGAGTTAGCAGTTGTAATGCATGACGTGGTTATAGACAATATGCGGCAAGAGCCGGTCCAAACCCCATGTTATATCTAAGGGTTTTTTGCTTAAGTTTCAGTTCCTATGCGTGTAAACATCCCTTTTTGGAAACGAGTAAGATAAAAATTTGGGAAAACTAAGAATTAATCTACAATATCTACAATGTAGAGTCTACACAACAGTAGGTATACACTTGAATTATTGTAGGGACTTATTTTAAATTTACTTATGCCGAATGAAGTTATAATATTAAGACTTAATGGTTCCAAAACACGTAAGCTCGGCACTATCATGCTACGAGGTAGGCGACCAATTAGATCACCCTTTTAAATTTCAACCAATTTTACGGCAAGGATAAAGTTCGCGTAATTCACAGAACATTCTCAGTAAGTCAGTCTCACACACGGCGCGTAGCAATATGAGACTTGTAAGTTCAGTCGAGCACGATCAATCACCAACAATGGTGGAACGGAGCTGCACCCCCGAGAAAAAAAGTTGAACGGCTGTAGCTGATTTATCGATGTAGTTAGAATTATCGCCATTTGCAATTCTTCCCGCAGCGCGCTTTAGCAAACAACTTGGCGAGATAACGACCTGTGAGCGTAGCGTGCGCGCCTTCCGTGGGACTCCAAACTTAGGAAACGCACCAAAAGGTTTTATTTGCACAAGTGTTATATATATTTTGTTAGCTTGGAAAGTATATCTAATATTAATCACACTCGTGCCTGACAAGTACCTAGATAGTAGGTATCTAGTAGATAAAAATACCTGTAGAGTGTAGATGTAAATTAACTATCATGAAATAAACTGCTGTAAGTTTTTATCTATGTAAGTGCTTAAGTATAGGCGACGATATAGGTAATAATTTTTTATACCTATTATTATTAACACCAATCATGTTGCTCCCATTAAAATGTCATTACAATCTTAAAACTACTACCTACATAATATACTGGAAGACATATACATCGGAATAGGTTGTCTCTAGGAAATTTCAACCATGTCTATACTTTTACGGACAAGCCACTCAGCATTCCCGAGTCCCGAAGCTAGAGCATCGACAGATGACACCCAAGGGGGCATTCTGCAATCGCTCGTTCAACCTTACCTTCCTTCATTTCTTCAAAGCCGGTTTTATTTCGTCATTAGGCTTTAAAGATTAACACGAAGGGATCATACTCTCATTGTTAACGACGCAACACATTAAGAATGAAGAATGTACAATCAAAAACAGTTCCAAAGTAGTAAACATACGTGACAACTATCATGATTACTACCATTTATCGGACCCTAGTCCACAGTGAAGTTAACACACACTGAGCGCGGTCATCAGACTTGAGACATTAAACTCAATGTAACGTCCCGCGCCAGCCCCAACGGCCGCACCGCAGCTATTATCTTAAACTTAACCCTGTCGTTACGAACCTTATTGGCGGTTGTAACTGCAGTGACCGTTAGCTTTTACTCCGCTGTCGAGCAAGGAACACACGTAGTGATAAAAATGTTTCAGTAATTTAAATTTGAGTGTATACCTACCTATGGATTTTTGATTATGATTTATATATTAGATTTTATGTAGGTATAGTAAGCATTAATCTGTTAGTTTCTTAAATAACCTAAAATAAAAAAGCAAAAAAATAAATTCAAATCGATTGTAATCCCACTTTTTTTAAATTTAATAGCTACTTTCACTCACATACATTTTGGAATACCACCTTGACCTAGACTCTAGAGTAACTATACGACCTAAACATAAAATTTAATCAAACTTGTTCAGACGTCTCGAAGATTAGTACGGACAGACAGCCAGACAAACAAAAATGTTACAAATGGTTATTCATACAAAAACCATCATTAAAAGGCAGTTATCTTGATAGTAATATAAGTCATTTTTAAAACCAATTTGTACTATATTTCGAGTATTAAGCCAGTTGTGTATGCACGACCGCGACTGTACCAAAGTAGAGTACCTTTGCTTCACGTCTAGCTAGTTTACTCCTCTGCCAATGCAATGCGACTCCGATGGCCGCCCTGAGCCACCACCGTGCTATTCCCGCGTTATTGGACTGTTACAATAGCACGCATATCCGCTTCCATTTTATGTCACCCAGAAGTGAAAAACATGGTTCGGATATAAAATTGGGTACCTACCTATGTAGAACTTTATAATTTTATCAAATATTATACGAAAATATATAAGTAGTATTTGTCAGGTTTAAATAGCAATTTTGGACGGTATTAATTACATCCTGAACTAAGCACGACTACAAATTTAAACTACCGAGATAATTAAACGCAACTTTTTTTCCTACCATTTCTTTGCATTTTCAATGACTCGCACAAATTCTTCGCCTTGGGCCACGTCTCGATTAATATTTGACACACAACTTTTGAGCAGGGAAGTTTCCAATTCACTCATGTTAAAATCGTGGCATGTTTGCATTATGCCATACGCACCGACGACAGTTGGTCCGGCGAAAAATCTTGACTTGAAATGTGGGTTGGCAGTGTAACAGGTAAGCACAACTTCGCTCCCACATATAGCGTCCACCATCCCCTGAACGAACTCATTGATAGACCAAGCCATCGCGAGGGTCGCTGAATCAACTCCGTGTTTATTTCTTACCACTTGGGTACCGGCTTTTCTCACAAGCCGCGTCAGCCTATCAGCCTGACAGTTGTCCAGTTTATGGGAACTCGGCAACATGTTCGAAAACAACGGTACAATTGTTTCTTCAGAATGGCCACCAATCACGGGAATAAGCAATTCATGAGGATCAACATTCAACAAATCCCCAGCTAAAGCTCGGCTTCTTAATGTATCTATGTGAGTGATGCCAAAAATTTTGTATGGATTGTAGCAATCAAATCGAAACAATAGTGAACTTACAAAGGGTATTAGGGAATTAATTGGATTGGTGGATATAGCGAAAAACACATCGGGATTGTATTTGGAAATGACTTTGCAGAGGTTGTAGACAGCTGGAGCATTAGAAGATAACATTTCTTCCCTCTTTAAGCCTGACTTGCGAGGTGTTCTCGAAACCATGACTATCAAATTTGAAGATTCAATAGCTGCAGGTAGGTAAGTGTCTCCAGCATAAGTGTACGTTACCGACTCTCCTGGCACGCTGTCTAACTCCATGCCCACTCCAGTCACCTTCTCATCATCATCATAAAGATGCAACTTAGTTATTTTTGGATTCTGTTTCAACATTATTGCCAATTTTGATCCAATTTCACTTGCGCCGCCGATCACAGACACTTGTATGTTTCGACTCCATAACGTATTGTTCTTTGGAAGTATAGAAGTTAATAATCTTAACGTATTCATATTTCATATTATATGTTGTTTACCTGTTATCTACTTTGAGTAGGTACCTAGTGGAATTGTTTATCTATTATTTTTATTTAACCCAAAGTTTGACCCTACATGATGACCAAATGGTGACCATCAAAAGAAATATAAACGTAGTGATTTTAAGTTTTAAGATCTTTGGAAATACATATATAGAATGAGCTCATGGTGACATATTTTTTTTTTAAATAACTTTACGGCCCTGGGTTCGCGCCCTTTGGAGCCTTTAGTACGTAGATATTTAGAATTAGATAATTATAATGTTAAATATTATTCACTGTATTTCTTATGAATTTATATAACGGCAAAAAGTGTGTCAAGGTGCCTGTTGCTATATTGAAATAAAAGGAGTAAAAGAAGAATCCTCTTTGTGTAAAAACAGTTATAATCTATAAATAAGTACTATAATAAAATAGTAGGTACAATAGATAAAAGAATAGTGACCACCACAAAAAAGTTTTTAAAATTCTTTCTGCCTGTCTGTTCTTGATATTCTACTGAACGAATTGTCATCCGGTTTTCACAGGTAGATAGATTAAGCTTAACCTGGAGCCAGAGAGAAGGTAATCACTAGGACATAGATAAGCAATAGTGTGTTAACCCACATTGGAGAAATTTTGAATAAATCGTGTTTTAAAATCATATCGTGGTTTTGTTTCAGCATTTTTTTATGTTTAAATGTTTTTTGGTATTTAAACAATGTAATAAGGTAAACACATGATTAAAAAATGCTCTATAACTCTCAATAAAGCGTTAGTATTGTGGGTTAACATGTTATTGCTTATCTGCGTCCATACAAAAGTTGTTATATAAAATCGTTTCAGGCGGGTGAAACCGCGGGGCACAGCTAGTATAGAAATACGAGATCATTCGCTACCGCTGAAAAACTAGCTATATATCAATGGCACAGATACCTTATGGTAAAGTTTCAAGTAAGTAATAGGTAGCTACATTTAGAAAAGAATTGGGATCAAACTGTAGCTGTAGGTACCATGGCAGGTAAAGGTACCTACCGAATATGTATCCGTACCTACCCAATGCTTATTTTTTCTTGAACAAAGAGACAAAACTAAATAACAATACAAAATATTGATATTCTAACTTATTTTACCTTGTTTCCAAATGCGGTTTGCAACCATGGAGGCACCATTTAAAGGGTAGGTTACCTAATACATATAGAGATATAGACCTTAAACCTCAGAAGAATTTTAAACGTTCAATCTGACAAATTAAACGTCATGATTAGGTACATTACATCCACAAACTACTTACATCTCACCAAAACACACAATATCTTTATCTGCAATATTCCAAATTAAAACTTCAACTTCCTTAACAAAAATTAATATGTGGAACTAACGAACCGGCCAAAAATCAGTAATCAAAATGTTGGGCAGCAACAAAATTTTCAAGTTATTAATAAGAAATTTCATTGTAAACTGCAAGAGAAACTACCAAGTTACAGTGGTAGGCGGTGCAAGTGAGGTCGGTCAAACTCTGTGCCTCATGCTTCGAGCTCAGCCTACCATTTCCAAACTGATAGTTCACGACACTCGCCAGCACACTCCCGGGGTCGTGATGGATCTGTCTCACATCCCTACTGACTCTACAATCAAAGGCTATAATGGAGAAGAAACCTTGGACAGAGCGCTAAAAAACTCCAACCTCGTCTTAGCAGCAGGGGAAGGTCTAAAACCTGGAACGACACATAAGTCCTGGCTATCTTCGAATATAGAATTCATAAGAATCCTAGCAAGCAAAATTTCCAAAATCCACCCCATGCCAATCGTCGGTATAGTCACGGAGCCTATAAACGTTCTCGTACCTATGGCAGCCGAAATAATTAGGAATCATGGAGAATACGACCCGAAAAAACTATTCGGGGTCACCACCGTAGACACTATCAGAGCGCAAACGTTGTACGCTCGAGAGAATCGTTTGAATCCTCGCGAATGCTTCGTACCCGTCATAGGCGGACATTCCAACAAGACTATTATCCCTCTGCTGTCCCAAGCCAAGCCCTTGTGCGATATGGATGAGAAAACTATACAAGAGCTCACAGCCAGAATCCGCAAGTGGAACGATATTGTCACACAAGCTAAGAAGGGTTGGTCACCCAATCTGTCGGTGGCTTACAGTGCCCTCATGTTTACACGCTCCATCCTCGACGCCTACGACGGCCGACCCACCAAAGTTCAAGCTTACGTTGAGAACAATGACTTTGGCACGTCATATTTCTCCGGTCAAGTCGACGTTGATGCGAATGGTGCTGGAGAAATGCAACGCTACGCGAACCTGTCTCAGTTCGAATGCCACTTGCTGGAACACAGCATTGATCAACTGAGAAAAGACGTTTCGAAAGGAAAGAAGATACTGGAGTTGGCGTAAAACGACGCTTTCACAAGTAGGTAGGAAATACCTAGGTACATACCTACTATAAATTGTTATCATTTTTAAGATATAGGTACTATCTAATAAAATAAAATATTCCGTTATTTATATACATACAAACATTTTATTTGTACTTATCAATTATTACTAATAAAATCATTATTAATTAACAACCAATTAAAACATTCATATCACAGTACAATGAAGAATTCATTTAAGTTTTGAGTAATACTTAAACTAATTGTAAGTCATTTACAACAGGAAACACTCAAATATCTTACATTAAAACACAATACTGAACACTTTTCCTTTTGGCTATTTTTTTTATTATGAAATAAAAATCACAGCTAAAAATATTATATAAGTACACGTTGGAATTCAGTTTCTTGTGTAACGAGTTTTTCGAATACGGTGATATGTGGTAGGTTCGGCTACGGGGCAAATCTATAACTGCATAATCTATATTAATACCGAGGAAATGTTGAATTATTTGTGTAGAAGTACGCACATAATGTAATCTCTATCAACTTAAGGTTGCCTTGAAAAGATTGCCTTTAGCAATAAGGCCGCCTTTTGCTGTCTTTTCTTTTTATTTGTCTTAGATTTACTGTTTCTTTTGGGGCAATAAAGTATATTTGAATTTCAATTTGAATGTGATTTTATTTAAAATGAAGGGAGGACGCTTTGCCCACCTAATAATTACAATACATTCAAGTAGGAGGTAACTTTCATAAAATGTGATCAGTCACCGAAAATTTCTCAAATAACATTTGAATTTTCATAATACGTAAAACAAAAAAAATCAATTCATTTTATAACATATCAAATAGAATTAACAAACCCGTAAATTAAATTCATTCTTGATTGTGTTATTACAATGATATAACATTATAATTATGGTATTCTACAATAATTACTAACTGGAAAACTACACTTTATACACATAGGTACCATCAATTTGTTCAAATTTCAACCGTATATACATACAAAAATGAAACTAAAGTCAAAATTCAAATGTCGATTTCATAATGAGACCCCGACAGACACTGTATGGCCATATTTATAACATGTTAAGGTGGATCTTCAGGGTTGGTTGTAAAGTTTCAATATCGGTATTGCACTACAGCTACTTTTTATTTACTATTACTAATACAATACATACAATACATTTATTCCGATGTCGCCAGTAGCAATATTTGCACAGAAAATGAAAATGTAAAAAAGGAAATTAATTTTTAAATTATTTTACTAAATTTTATTGTTGTATTCGCGTATTTTAAGATTCGCATTAAATAAAATCAATGAAAACTAGCACTGAAGATCTACTTTAATTTGTAACAACTATTGTGTAGTTTGTTTTCCATATAAACAAATAGATAGTAAAATTAAACGCCAATATGAAGACAAGTGAAGAAGTTAGCGTTTCTTCGGCGTAGGCGTGTACATACAATCATGAATACATCCGTGAATTTATACAGCTGGTAATGCTTACAGTACAATAAAATAAACCGTTTTAATTGATCGCACACTCCATAATAGGCATTTCATTCTTGGAATTACGTGTAGCCTATTGAAAAAAATAAAAAAACGGAATCCTTATAACTACATCATGTACGTCTGTTGTCCGTCTGGCAATCTCTCCGTATCTCACAGCCATTTCACTCGGTGGTAATGGGCATGATAACTAAATTTAAATTTTTAGTCATTTTTGTAGATTAATAAAAAATATTGGACACGTATTTTTTTCCTTTTTTTTACGTAGGTAATCCTTAAATAATAGCGATACATTCACAGCTACGTCACATCTAGGTACACTTTATACTTAGTTATGACGTCGCGACTCGCGACCTCCCATTCCTAAACTTTAATGCCTTTTATCTAAGTACTAGCTGTTCCCCGCGGTTTCACCCGCGTTAAGTTCCCGCGGGAATTCCGGGTTAAAAAGCACCCTATATACTTCTATGTACCTCTGCAACGTGTATGAAAAATTTCTTGGTGATCGGTTGAGCCGTTAAGGCGTGAAAGCGTAACAAACAAACACACTTTCGGCTTTATAATATTAGTTAGGATTTTTTCAATAGTCCGATAAAGCAAAAAATACGTGTCTATTATTTTTTTACTATCTGACGAACTAAATAGAATTTTGATTTTTATACCTTGACAGACACTATTTAGTATTTACATACGTGTTGATAAATACATTTAGTAACAAAAGTGTATTTTTAGATCAGCTAGGACAGCGTAGTGAAATTACGAAAAAGTACGTCGCGTTGCCTCAGCGTCTGGTACTGCGCATGCGTTTACGCTAAAGGTGCTTGAAGATTGCATTGGCAATGTTGTGGAAGTCTGCGATAAGTATCATAATCGCCCGTTCTAAGCCTGCTGGAATGGTCTTTTTCGTGATTTCACTAGCCAAACGAAAAAAAGAGGTACGGTGTTATCGTCAGAGGTGATTCGGGAGGAGGAACGCAAATTTTTTTTTTAGTATACACCTAAACCAAAAATTGTAAAGATTTTGCTTATAAAAATGCAGTTAGGGTGTATCGGTTTTTGTGTATACTAAAAATCAAAGAAAAAAAACAAGAGAAAGGCGAAATATAGAGTTAGTGTTTAACTTGACACAAGGAGGACCGATAACTTTATAGTTTCAGTCTTGCAGAGTTAAGAAGTGAGTGTGAGTAAAGATTATAATCATTACGCGCGATCGAAGTATAACTTCTGTGACGTCGCATGAATTATGAAACAACGAAAAATAAATGAGTCACACACTCACTGAGCGGAAACTGACAGCGTTTCCAGCAGTGCCCTCAGAAGAATAAAGCAGCAGTGCCTAAAGAAGTTTTACTTCAAAATACAAACAGATCAATGACCTTTCGATCGTAACGTAATTGTCCTTATACGTCGCGTCATCGACCAAAAATACGCAAATAAAACGTTATCTCTGAATTACAAAGTTTAATTTTTGTAAGTCACAGGTTTCCTTTTTTGCATTTCACTCCCTATATTGCACCTTTCAATTCTAAGTTAAACAGGTAGTCTCTAAAAACCCTTAACGGCGGCACTTGCGCTCCTTCCTGCAGTATTGCCAACATGGAAAACACTTCTTTCTATGTTGGCAACTAAAATGGCTCCTGAACCGGATACTACGTCAAAAAACGCGTGACACTCGCGAAGTTTCACCCTGGAACAATTTAACGCATGATATACAACCCCGGTTTGAGAGTACATAAAAGTAAATAATCTATACCTAGTACCTACACATAAAAAAATGAAGGTCTGTTTGTAATTTCAAATTAAGTTTTTCACTAAAGTATATACGGTATATACGGTACTTCCTAAAAAAATTTTTTTTTTTTAAATTTTTGTCTGTCTGTCTGTCTGTTTGTTCCGGCTAATCTCTGAAACGGCTGGATTTTAACGGGACGGGGCACAGCTAGGTATAGGTATAGTAAAAATGAACATACCACGTCACTCTTCGTTGCTTTTACTGATGTCACTACCAGACTCACTGACGGAGGTCGATTGTATACTGAGCGAAGTCTCTTTGAACTGACTGATGAAGTCCAAGAGCTTCTGGAGGTTTCTCTGTGTTTTAATCTGGTCCGCCAACAGCTGGCGCTTCTCCGCGTTGTGCTCGTCCAGGTTCTCTGTGAGCGAGGCGGCGCGCGCCTCCAGCTTGCGCAGCTCCTCGCACAACTCTATGTTTTTATCTTGCAAGCGTTTCCGTTCGGCCAGTTTGTCTAACAAAATAAAAACCATTTCAGCCAATCGAAAAAACATAATTAAGTATAAAACTACAATATTCGATTACATGCAATTATTACTATTATTAAAGTATATATTTATTATTATTATTCATTACGGTCCGTATTAATAGTCAGTTCTCAAGTACGAGCTCAAGTACATGACCACTTGATACCGTCTTAAGACGTGAGAACATGTGCTAATTAATAAAGCTATCTTGAGGCGGTTTCATTTGAGATTGTCATTCGCCATCTCATTTGAGACCGACTCAACAAACGTCAAAATAGATTGAATTCATTCCGTTACAGCTACTGCACAAAATGCAATTTTTTAATTGAAATTGCACTTTTACTAATGATTATGTCATAAAATAATTTTTAAACATAAAATATTTAAATTCTGCATTAAATTCTGTATAAAAAATTTAATTTTACTTCAAATATGGTAAAAAGGAAATGCGTTGCAATAGACAAGGCTGTATACGGCTTAGTCCCTTTGCCTGCCCGCTCTTGCGAGCTAAAAAATAATAGCTATTGGCGCGCTAAATTCTAAAGTTTTTCACTTTTCGTTTTGTCCGAATTAATTTTTTCCGAATATAACGTATATGATGGCGAAAAAACATATATTTTCTTGCTTAGAAAAAAATATATTCTTGGATATTTTGAAATATTATTCAAATATAATTGAAAATAAGGATTCCTAATGTACGTTTTTGGTAAACGATACGTCCAGAATAAATCCTCGTACTTATCAATAACATCGTAGTGCTTAATATTATTCAAAATAATTTCAAAATCCATTTTGATTCAACAACGTTAATAGTAGCACAAACTCAAGATGATCTCAAGTCCGTGTTTTACTTGACTCAGTTGATCCAGACTTATCAAACGTCAAATGATGATCTTGAGTTTGGAGTTTCGTCTATTAATACGTGCGGTACTCACTTGAGACCGTCTACTCAAGATGATGACCAGTTTTATACTTAAGTAACGTTTATTAATTAGAACACCATCTCACCGATGTTCTCAAGTGAGTACGTCAACTTGAGACCTGACTATTAATACGGACCTACATTATAATCAAAATACAGAGCTATGCGTTAATTGCGAGATGTCGATCACTAGTGTCATTTTTTATTACATAATATACAATCACGATTACTCGGACCAACAAAGTATGGCGTACCACTGGGTATGCTAGGGTGGGTACTGACCCACCCTAGCATACGATTGAACGTTCGCGGTTTTAAAACCGCTGAAATCGAGAAACAACGCACGAGCATTGTGTTTCTATAATACGATGTCAAGTTTTAAAATCGGCCACTAAAAAAAAATCGACAATTCAAAAACAGCGAGCATCCAATCGCAGGGCTCGCCGGACTTCATTCGGCGTCGACGATGACACTCAAGCGGACGTATGGATCTGTATGTGATATAACAAGCAAACGGGTAAATGTGATTAATGCAAAATATTATACAATAAAAGAAAAATGATGAATGGTGAATATTTACTATTATCGTCGACACGTGGCGGTAGTAAGCGCATGAGTTTTCTGTATGAGGCGAGGTTACCTCTGTAGAGCTGCGCGTGGTGCGCGGGCGGCGAGTGTGCGCGGCGCGGCGGCGCGGCGGCGGGCGCGGCGGGCGCGGCGGCGGGCGGCGCGGCGGGGTCGGGCAGCGGCGCCAGGCACGCCCCGCAGCCGCCGCCCGCCGCGCCGCAGCCCGTGTGCTGCCACACGCTGCACGCCGCGCACCACACCAGCAGCGACGCCACGTCTGCACATTACATTTTATTTATTTTATTTTATTTTAGAGGAAAATCTTACGGCTGATGTAACAAAATTAAATATATAAAATGGCAAACAATAGCCATTCGCGGAATTCACAAGTATTCACCAGATATAGGGTATGTTCCGTTATTACAGACAGCACTGGCCCAGTGCTCGAAATGATGAGACATTCGTTCCGTTATAGCGGACAGTACCTACCTATACCTACTGCCGCAGATTCCTAGAGAAGTATGACGTCATAATTGTCGCCATTTTTATACTGGGAGCTTTTTCAAGGTAAGGTGCTCTCAATGGTTTGATAACGTAATCAACCTCGAACCAATGATTGGTCAACCGCGTTAGGTTTATAGCGGACAGTACCTACCTATACTGCCGCAGTATCCTAGGGTCATAATCGTCGCCATTTTTGTATTGTGAGCACTGGCGTTTTCGAGGTAAGGTGCTCTCAATGGTTTGATTACGTAATCTGCCTAGAATCAATCAATGATTGGTCAACCGCGTAAGGTCGGACGTCAATGAATGGTCGACAGCGTGGCAAGATAATGTTTAAGACATAGATGACAGTATACTGGCCTGTGTTCCGTTTTAAACAGTACAAGGAATGGCTTCGCAGTATACTAAATTAACGGTACCTTACAGTGCTATCTGTAATAATGGAACATTCCCATAGACAGACATAGATGTAATTTAAGATATATATATATATAAGATATAATAGATATATATATAAGACATCTACTACCTTTAAACGAGCCATTTTTGTATATATAATATAATATATACATATAATATAATCTGAATCTCGGAAACGACTGCAACGATTTTCATGAAATTAGTATTTTGGTTTCGGGACGATTAATTGATCTAGCTAGGTGTCATTTTTATAAAACGTCGTTTTGTCCGTGTTTTCAGGCAGTGAAAAACGAGTGTTTGGTACTGCTTTCAACAGATGGCGAAATTATGGACAAATAAAAGCAATAAATTTTCACTTGCCATTCCTTCCACAGCCGTGGCAAATCTTTTTGGCAGGCGAACAGACAGGCTCGACCGTCAAGCCGGCCGGTAGCGATGACGCCCACGACGGCTTCCCGTTGGAACAACCTTAAAAGAATTTATAATTTATATCACACCCCGGAGATCTGTGAAATCATCCTTCTTGAGGCTACTCCTTCTTGAGGCTACAGCAGCCATAGAATAGACGACTATGATGCGACATTTAATATTGTTACAATAAAAATAAACGATAATACGAATAATTACAGTTTTTTTAATGAATTAGGTATCTAATAATTACAATTAATCGCTTCATTCTTCAGATATAATATCTTTGAACGAATCGATTAATATACCTAATAACGATCGAACTTCACTTATGCTACTGCTCCACCTGCGTTAACGTTGATGTTAATGTCTAACGTGGCAATGTTAGTAAGTTAACGCGTTAAAATGTTGGCCACATGTAAATTAGCGCACTAATTTACGCGTTAACACGCAGGTGGAGCAGTAGCATTAGTAACACTTTGATCATAATATATAATACTCTAATGCTACAGACATCACACAGCGCCAGTCTGGTCCTATACTAAGCTGCAGAGCTTGTGCTGTGGGTACCAGACAACTGATATAATAAAGAATACAAATTCTCTTTTTTCTACATAATTATGATACAATATAACATCCAGGCTCAAGGTAAACAAAAATTGAAAAGTTCTTCAGATAAAATATGTTTATCCTAACGTTTTACTTTATACATAGCTTTTTACATACCTTTATTTTCTGTTGACGATCCTGACGGCGAACCTTCCCGAGAGGACTTGCTTGGGCCCTGGGTAAAAATCAAAATCAAAACTTTATAATTATATCAAACTATAATGACTAAGATGAGCTGTTCAAAGGTTATACTAGTTTTCAACAAAAGCAAGTTTTATTAACTTTTACATTTTTATATTATAAAATACGGCCAGTGTATAATAGTACATTGTTATCCTAGGGGTGAAAGTAACTTATTTTTTTTTTACTCGCTACGCTCGGGCGCCAAACCCCGTCTCGGGACTAAATAAGTCTTTCTCCCGAGGGTAACACTGTGCTTTTCATTACGAATGCAAGGAAAGTCAAAATAAAAATAGGAATTAGCTAAAGAAAAAATGAGTGAAGATCGGATAGTCGCTTGACACTTTCCCACCTATTTCTTTTTCTTTGGCCGGCTAGCTATTCAGCCAGTATTTTTTATTTACATTGTGGCGACCTAAAAAAAATATTTTCTTTAATTATTAAGTATTAATTAAAGAAAATAAAAAAATATAAATAGGAATTAGCTTAAGAAAAAGTGAGTGAATTTTATTTTAATTAATACCTACTTAAACTTTACGTTATTTCAATTTTACATCGCGCTGGCTGTATAGAAAGTTGAAACATGGTTCAATAGAAATGTGAAAATAGACCTAGTTTTTTTTAATAATTTGACAGTTGTCAGTTGAAAGCGATTCTCCCTAGGGCTGAAAAGGGTTACTTTCAACCCGCTTCTCAGGCAACTTCAGACCTACTTTCCGAGTATGAGTAATGAAAAATATGTTATAATATCACTGACAATATTTTGTAATAGAAAGTACCGGATAGCTTACTTGTTGTTTGCGTAACTTGGCCGATCGTGTCTGCGGTGGATCACTATGGGACTGCAGGTATGAAAACTGGTTATATCTCTTCCGTTTCTGTAAATAAAAAAAAACTACATATGAGCATAAAGTTATTTATGGTCTAAGATCAAACTGAGAACAATCAACTCTTACCGCCGCACTCAGAGTCGACTTTAATGATTACTTAGTTAAGTATAGATTTTTAAAACAAAACTGCCGCAATCAGACAATTTTAATAAATTAATGTTAATTGGCATTTAACTAATTAAGTTACATCTCATTAAATGTCAATTAACATTAATTTACTGAACGTCTCTGATTGCGGCAGTTTTGTTTTAAAAATCTATACTTAACTAAGTAATCATTAAAGTCGACTCTGAGTGCGGCCGTAAGTTCTAACAAATTACAGCGCGCCTTGCTTTTTTAATATGTTAAATATTGTATTTAGTTTGTAGGGAGGAATTTCAGGAACCACTAAACCAATTCTCAAAAATCATTAATGGATAGGAAGTTACAGTATATTGTAGTAGCATAGAATGCTATTATATTTTATCCTAGAACTAAAAGTTTCAGTTCCATGTTTAGGCAACAATTTATTATTATTAATTTGATATTAGGATTTTTTAATACACTTTGCTTGCTTAGCTGTAGGGTTTTCTTATGAAACAAAATCAAATAAAATAGTCCTGGAATGAGTTAATGAGATATAGAATTTCAAAATAAACAAAACTTACAGGTAACATGTCATAGTTTCCGTAGAGAAAATCATTTTTGTTTGTACTGGTAGTTGATCTCTTGCGTCTCTCATTTCTCTTCTTTTCCAACTCTTCTTTCTTGGCTTGGGTCATCAAACCAAGCAGCCTATGATGTTTAATAAGTTATTGTAGAACATAAATCACTTTAAAACAAATCCTAAAGTATGATATTTTATAATTTATATAGAAAGCAGAAGAAATATATATTTAACTACTTTTTAATACAGTTTTATACTAGTTATGGATTATGAATATTATGAATGTGATGTAACAGTATTAATTTAAAATAGATAATTCTCACCACATATAATCATCCTTTGGGAACGGCTTTCCAGGCTCAGGCAGTGGTGGAGGCGAAGGCGAGAGCGACAGTCGGTTGCGGGGTGACGTATCGGAGTCTGATCTCCGGTACTCTCGCCACTCTCTATAGCATTGTGATTTAATTGAACTTGGTGCAACAATGTACAAAATAAGTCAAGCCACTCAAGCAACATGTTTTACAGAATCGATTCCTCTTCCTTAGTTAAACCATAATTGGTAGTCCATTTTGCAAAACATGATGTCACTTATCCAATTTTGGCGGTTAGGCACCGATTTAGATAATAAATAATTCAGATAATAATAATAAATAGTAAATAATAATAATAGATAATAAATCAGGCAAAAAATTAAAAAAATAACCCATTCATTGAACTCGACTAAGTAACCAAATAAACCGAAATTATCCAGGAATAATAATGTTAAGAAAATGCTTTACAATGGTTTACAAGTTTTGAAAAATGAGGCATAGGCATCATCTATATCTATCTTCTATACTTATAATAAAACTGTAGAGAGGTCAATTATGTACATTAAATATATATTCAAAATTAATATTGGAGGACGAATGGTGATCGATACTGATGCCAAAAATGCAATCAGTTAATTTTTTATCTGTCTGTCTGTATGTATGTGCACGCATGAGTCAAAAACTACTGAAGGGAAGGGAAACTTGGTACGATAGTAGTTCATACTCCTGGGCAGGTTATAGGCTATATAACATAACGCTATTAAGACACATGGGAGCTGAGCAGTGACGATAAATTTGAAGCAAGTCGGATGAAAATGCGCTTTCGAGCTCTTATCCTCGCATACGTTTACTCAATCACGCAAAAACGGCTGCACGAATTAGGATGATATTTGGCATGCACGTTGTCAGGGGTACAGAGTAACAGAGAAGGATATAGAGTACTTTTTATCCCAGAATTCCCGCGGGAACTCCGAAATTACCGCGGGTGAAACCGCGGGGCACAGCTAGTAAATAAATAAATAAATAATAGCATCTATGTATCTGTCGATACTAATATTATAAAGAGGTACAGTTTATTTGTTTGTAGAGGATATTCTTTAGAGTTACTGTAGCAAATTCTAAAAATTATTTCACTACTTAAAATTTAAGTAGGTACCTCCTAAGTAACGGGATAACTGGACATAGATAAGCAATAGTGTGTTAACCGCACGGTTAACGTTAACTCACACTGAAGAAATTTTGAGTAAATCGTGTTTTAAAATTGTGGCGCCATTTTGTGTCAAAATTTTTTTAAGATCAACGATTTATTGGTATTTAAACAATGTGTTAGTGTAAACAAATAATTCAAAAATGTTCTCTAACTCTCAATAGAGCATTTTGTAATAACTTAATTTTGTGGGTTAACATGTTATTGCTTATCGGTGTCCAACTATTTATACCAAAATAAAGTTCTTCAGGAAATCCCCAAAATTACATGACTGAAACTGCAGAAAGTAGCTAGTACATTACAAGTAACTAATACAGCATATAATATGTTAATATCTTGAGAATGAGTACTATAAAAAACTTATAATCATTTTATTAGGTACATACATCTATATATATATATATATATATATATATATATATATATATATATATATATATATATATATATATATATATATATGTATATGTATATGTATATATATATATATATATATGTCGGAGGGGGAGCGGACCCACTGGTCCCCTGAAATTCGCACCCTGTGCCTACTCGTCCCCTCAAATGTTTGAGGTTGCCACTGATCCCCTGATCAATAATTTATTTGAAAATCTTATTTCCTATTCATTCTACTAATTTAGATGTTTGCTTCTGTGGTTGTGGTACATTCGCGCACTCAAGGTAAAAATATTAAAATATAGTATTATAACTATGTAAATATCATATTTATTTCATATCACAAATAATTAGTTTAAAAATAAATATTATTGCAAATCAGTCTTCTAGGAAACACACAATTCGGTTTTAATACTTTTTAATCTTATGTAAGTACCTATAAAGATTATTAACAAATATCGTGCACATCAATAGATTCACAGTCACATTTACAAACAATAAACCAATTTCTTGGTTAAGTTTCAAGTTTACCCCTTTCGGGGAAGGCAAAGGAAACAGTCCATACAGCCAATTCAGTTGTATTTTTCTTCTTCTGAAGGCCTAAGGCTAAAAGCCTAAGGTTGCCTGTCCACTGGAGCGGAGCGAGGTGGCGGAACGGTGAGCAAGGTAAAAATCCACCTATAGATTTTTAGTAGCGAAGATTTTATGAAATTCTGTGAGTGGATTTTTGAGATTTTATTTTTCAACATTCTAATATAATTTAAATATTTTTTTAGTTAATTTCGCAAAAAATATGGCTATTTTTCCATCAGGGAACCAATAGGCACCTGAAAAGGTGCCGAATCTATAAATTTTATTCCAGGGGACGAGTTGGTACCATAAAAATGGGACCAATGCACCTATACAGGGGCCAAATCTATAACTTTTATTCCGGGGGACGAATATTTGGGGGCCAGTGGGTATCGACCCGTCGGAGGAAGTAGCTTGAAACAAGTTGATTGTTTATTTCATACCCAAAAGTACTTTGCCATTATGTAAAATCTTATTATTTTCAACAATCACTCATCTATTTACTACCACGTCATACACATTCAATCAGAGACACGTCATTTAAATATCAAATGAGAGCAGAGGACTAGCCTCGAGCAGGGTCGAGGCGCGATCTTAACTTTGCCTAGAGAGGGGCTACTATAAGAAGGGTGGTGTGAGATTGCGGAGAATCATTAAATCATTATTGGGAGAATTACGTTGGGCTAAGTTACATCGGTGTCGCAAACCTGCTGCTCGGATATAAATTCTTTAGTGATGATTTAATAAAATGAATATCATAGTAAATTATTATTTTATTGTGTTAAATAAATTAAACAATAATATGCAGTGAATCTTGATTTGCATTATACCTGATAACGCCCACAATATCAGTAATTAGTATCAGTAATTATAAAGTACCTAAATAAATGTCCAGTCTCTGGCATGAATGTCCATTCTCTGACATATATATAACTAGCTGTGCCCCACGGTTTCACGCGCGTGAGTTTCGGATTTCCTGCAGGAACTCCAAAGTAGCCTAATTTACTTATTATAACATCAGCTTGACGGGATCGGACGGGACAGCAGTGAAATTCCCGTCAAAATGGAACCATTTCAGAGATTAACCTGTGCGAAAAAATTAAAAATTACTTACATTAATGAATCCTTCACTTGATCGAACGTATTGGTGAAATTATTCGTGCTATCATGGATTGTATTGTTCATTTGCAAGTAATTCCTGTGATATTTTTCTTTCTCATCAGAATCACTGTGATTTGAATTCTCTTTTTCATTTAAAGATTTATTTTCACTATCGGTGTCTGAAATATTTTCTTTTGCATCGTTATTTTTGTTTTCAGTTTTTATATGTATTTCATTTAGCACTGAAGGCTTTAATAATGATACAGTTCTGTTTCTGCTACAATATTGTATTTGATAATTCCTCAATTGTTGAGCTACATAGTGGTTATCATTCTCAATGTTCACCTGCTTATTTCTTGCTTTCAATCGCTGCTGATATAGTTCCAATTCTCTACGTAATCTATCAACAACTAATTTCTGAAACAAACAGAATAATAAACATCTATATACTAATATTATAAGAGAAAAGATTTGATTTTTTGTGTTTCTTATGATTTAACTCAAAAACTAGCAGACCAATTTCAAAAATTCACCATTCATTCAATCCACCATTAGAATGCTACATTATCCCTGAGTAACATAGGCTATACTAGCTGACCCGCGCGGTTTCACCCGCAGTAATTTCGGAGTTCCTGCTGGAATTCCACTGGAAAACAGATTGGATAAATATTTGATACAATTAAAAGATAAGAAATAGTGTATAACTGGATACAGGCACCTATCAGTTGCTTCAACTGCCTGCCTGATTTATAAATAAATAAATAAATTCCAGGATAAAATATAGTTATAAACCTTCCTCATGAAACACTATCTATTGGTGAAAACCCAATCAAAATCCATTGTGTAGTTTTAAAGATTTAAGCATACATAGGGATATAGGGACAGAGAAAGCGACTTTATTTTATACTATGTAGTGATGTAACCTGGAATTCCTGCAAGATCTCAGAAATTACCACAGGGAACAGCTAGTAATTCATAAACTACTACACTTTAAAAGGTTACAACTATTGAACACTTTAACAATAATAAGCATTAGATACAGATAACTAAGCTTAAGTTTATTTTGTATTTTTTCTTCATTGTTTAAATTTATAATACTTGATTGCCATATCATAACACAGGGAAACCTAGTTCAAGAATTAGTGCATTAGGCATTTCTCATTTTTTTCAAGCACATGGCTCTACAGCTCCATATCATATCCATCTTAACTAAACACTTACTTGTGTGTGCCCTATGGCTATTATCTCTTTTTCAGCTTCCTTAACCTTTGACTTCAGAAGTGAGTTCTACAAAAAGTAAATGGGTTAATATGTAATTTTCTAAATTATTATTTATTTATTTTAATAAGGCCAATGAATTTTAAATTAAAAAAAAAATATTCTTACGTTTTCATCTTCTTGAAGTCGCGCAACCCAAATCTAAAAATAAAACACCATGCAAATAATTTATATTACAATTTAGAATAGCTTACTGTAGGTATGTATAAATGAAAAAATTATAACTTAATAAAAGTAACCCACTTCACTAATAAATTACACGAAAGTTTACCTGATGGTCGCGAATTGCGTTTTTTAGATCTGACTGAGTTTTGCGAATATCTTCCTTTATTTCGTTCGATACTTCCATTTTAAAGTTCTTGAACACTTGTTACCCGAAGAACACGGTAGGTAGGTACTTATTTTTACTTTTCACCGAGCAAACAATACATTAAACTATTTTTTTAAAACTGAACAATTTATCTAGGTAGGCATAAGTTAGTTATTAAAATTTATATATTTTTTCTAACCAACTGTAAATGTAATCCATTTCCACTGAGTGTTAGCTGTTGTTACCGATGAGTTACAAATTATAAATTACTTTTAAACTAAACTTCATCACAAAACAACGCTGAATTAATTTATTACACATTGCACCAAACAAAACGAAAATAGGTACCATAGAGTAACTTATTAGACTACAGCACAAACTACTTAGAGATACTACCAGAGAGAAGGTAATCACTACGTTTTATACTACCGTACAGCATATAGTGATGCGACTCGAGCCGTTTTTTATTCGAGTGAATTTGTCAAATTCGTATTCGAGTGAAAATAAATTTGACTCGAGTTCGTTCGTTCACTCGAGTTACCGAGTCAACTCGGTTCGCCGAGTAGATTCGGTAAGCGCTACGCTAGATGTCACTATGTCGCTAATCTACGTTGGGGACTTTACAAGTTCAAACTTTCTATATAATAAAATAAAAGTAGCCTAAGGCACGCACAACTGGTATCCGATGCGTCGCGTCCATAGCGCGTCGCGTCGACGCGTGTACGAAGGTTGCCGAAAATGTATGGCGGAGACTTCCAAGCGACGCATATGATACCCGCATGACGTATCATCGAGTCGCGAGCGAGTCGACGCGTAGACGAAGGGCCTAAGTTACTCCTTATAACATCAGCTATCTGCCAGTGAAAGTGCCTTTAAAATCAGTCCAGTCGTTTTAAAGATTAACCAGAATAAACAAACTGACAGACACAGAAATTTTTTATATATTAATTTGTTATCGAATATAAATTCGTATGCATTTAGTAAAAAACTGTTTATTTGAAATTACAAACAGACACTTCAATTTAATTTATGTCTAGATATCCACCCTTCTATAGTGTTAAGATATAAACAAAATTATAACT
The DNA here is from genome assembly GCA_907165275.2 of Zygaena filipendulae. Taxonomy (NCBI): domain Eukaryota; kingdom Metazoa; phylum Arthropoda; class Insecta; order Lepidoptera; family Zygaenidae; genus Zygaena; species Zygaena filipendulae. Next base: position 8,826,382 of record OU015653.1, on the reverse strand, counting down.
TCTTATTTGCCATTTAAAGTCATTTTTACAAGGCAACTCGTTGTTCTACTTTGTTGAAAAGGTTTGTTTTTATGTATTTTATTTCATAATATTATTACCAAATATTACTAATTTAATGGAAAAAAATACTTAATGTAAACTCATTTAAGTGTCTATTTGTAATTCAAAACTCCTTTCACTAAATGTATATTATGAAAGTATATACGGTACTTACATAAAAATACGATTTTTAAATTTTTTCTCTGAAACGGCTGGACCGATTTTAAAGGGACTTTCACTGATAGATAGCTAATTTTATAAGGAGTAACTTAGGCTATTTTTATCCCGAAATTGTTGCGGGATCTCTGAAATTAACGCAGGTGAACCCGCGGGGCACATTTAGTATTAACTAAGTAAAGTTAGCTCGAGTGATAAATTCTTACTCAAGTTAAAAGGAATGTAAAATTCACTCGAGTGACTCGAAAACTCGAGTACAACTCGAGTGACTTAGTACTATTACTCGAATGACTCGAGTCACAAAATCCCACTCGAGTCGCACCATATACTCTTTAACTACAGCTGCAGCCTTAGAAGAATTATTATTCTTCTGAGACTACAGCAAAGAAAATAATACTCTCTGTACTACAGTCTACAGGTACCTACCACAAATTGTCTAGACAGTAAATGGGTGCCTAGGTACCGTAGACGGAGAATCCGTCCACGCTAGGTACACAATACTTTCTATTTCTAGAGCAGGGCTGCCAGCAAATAAATCGCGGCTGTACGGTTTCTTATCTGCAATTATGGTCGCATTATACATAACTATTTTTAACCGACTTTCAAAAAGGAGGAGGTTCTATGTTCGATTGTATGTATGTTTTTTTTTTTTTATGTATGTTCACCGATTACTCGAAGACGGTTGGACCGATTTCGAAAATTCTTTTTTTGTTTGAAAGGGTATACTCCCAATTAGGTCCCATTGCAACCAAGTCGGGATCTGATGATGGGATCTTGGAGAAATCGAGGGAACTCTTCAAAAATTATAGGCACATCTATAGCGATTTGGGTATTTTTTTGTAGTAAATCGTTCATTTGCTTTTGGAAAGCAAAATTTGAAGAAGTGGAACTGATCATGAAGACCACAGATGGTCATCGGAACTACTCAACAATAATACGTATTTCACGGGTTCCGATTGGAGCGATTTCGAAAATTGCTTTTTTGTTTGAAAGGGGATACTCCCAAATTGATTCCATTATCACCAAGTCGAGATCTGATGATGGGATCTTGGAGTAATCGAGGGAACTCTTCAAAAATTATAGGTGCACCTAGAGCGATTTTTGTATTTTTTATGGTAAATCGTTTATTTGCTTTTGGAAAGCAAAATTTGAAGAAATGGAACTGATGATGAAGACCACAGATGGTCATCGGAACTACTAAATAATAGGTATTTCACAGATTCCGATTCGTTAACTTTAATGTGGTTTCTAAACAATTTATGTTCGTCACAATGTATATGGTGAAGTGGAACTGATGGTGGTGTACCAGCAGAACTCCTCAAAAATTAACGTCCCTGCATCGGGAAAAGCAATATTTTGTATAAGGTTATGAGCAGGTTGTTAAAAATAACAAAATATCGAATTAATCCAAATGACAAAAACACGCGTAATATTATTATTGGTTTGTGCTACCACTGATCGGTATGAAGTCGGTGGACGGTGACAAGCCAAATATGGAGGGTAGATGGGCTAAGTCGACTTTTGCCAACTACGATCCTTTTGCCTCCCCCAAAAAAGGGTAAAAATAAAAACAAATATTATGCTTCACGATCCGTACTACGCAAACTAATTTAAACAAAATTAACGTGATGATGAAGTGATAAAAGTAAGAACTTTTTTTTGGTAAGTACAAATATATTATAAAATATATTATAGTTCTTGATATAAAACGATGCACACTATTTAAAAACTATAAAAAGCTTATAGATATATAAGGTTTTAGTCTTAGAGAAATTAAAAAGAAAAACGTTTAGCAATGAAAGATTAATTTTAAACTAGCTGTGCCCTGCGGTAATATCAGAGTTCCCGCGAGAATTCCGGGTTAAAAGTAATAGCAAATTTCATCCAAATCCGTTCGGCCGTTTTAGCGTGATTGAGTAACAAACATCCAAACATCCATACTTCCACATTTATTATATTAGTAGGATGGTTAAGATGATGTATTTTAAACAAGCTGTCCCCTGTGGTTTTACCCACGGTAAATTCGAAGTTCCTGCGGGAATTCCAGGATAAAATATAGATATAAACCTATAAAGCAAAAATAAAAAATTATTAAAAAAAAATCGACCGTTGATATCTCTGTATTTAAATATCTTACTATAGATAGGTATTATATCGTCCAAAAAAGTAGTAATAAATATCGAGTAAAAGACGTATCCATATCTACCTCATTGGCACTTATCATTCCATAAGTTGAATGAGGTAGGGTAAGTACCTACCTGTTATTGTTCTGAGGTATCTACATCTACCTAGGTAGTAGGTACTGTTTTTTGTTGAAGCCAAGTGATTACCTTCTCTCTGGTTGAAGCTATATTATTTAAAACACAAACACAGTTTACCACTTTCGGGGAAGGCAAAAGAAACTTAGTCCATACAGCCAAGTTGTTTCTTTTTTCTTCTGAAGTTATTTACTCACATCGAAATGCATTGTTGAGGCCGTAGATGGAGTACGGTTGAGACGAAACTCCAGTATCATATACCTAACTACCCTTACATGGTGATGGTGCTGAACAACTGACCAATTTGGAAATAAATTTTATCACAGCACTGAACGTATGACGTAATAAATACGAGTGTTTTATTTCTGCAACTGACTGTAATTATTGTTGAATTCGAGGGTGTTTTTCTCCTTGGCTAGGTTATGACATTTTAAAATAAAAAATTACATTTAACAGCAGTGGTTAAACCATTTATTAGCTAAAGAATTCATAAAGAAAACCTGAGAAATCTATTGCAAAATCTTATTACACAACTTCCTGAATAACGTTAATTCAGAACTAATTAGGTAGGTTCGAATCTATTTGTATCTGCATTTTTGGGGCATAATTATAAATAATTAATGAGCATTCTAACTTTGTAAACTGGGATTTCCAAATAAAAGAAAAACATATAACAGAAATTTTCAAATGTAATTAAAACATAATATGAGAAACCAAACGTATTGCAATTGCAGAATTTCATTACAAAGTTATGAATATAAGTTATAATCCACAAAATTATATATACTGTGTTCAAGCCTGAACAAATCGCTTAACACCTGTGCAGTAGTGTGCAGGCATATTACTAATCCGAACAATTATAAATAAATATAAATGCTTCAATTTTATCCACACATCATTCTATACTCTAAATAAAAGCAGATTCGAGTTAGTAATAAGTACTAACACACCAAAAAATAACTAAGAAAAGTAATTTTTGTGGTAAAAACAATATCACAGTGCTTCAAAATGGATAGGTATTATACCAGATAGCAGGCAAAGTATGCGCCTAGTAAGGTTTTAACTTTAGGTTACCTAATTATGTTGACACTGTGATTTTGATGGATAGAAATTCCCATTAAATTCCACTATTTGGTTTAGGAATGTATCATGTAATGAAATGTACCTTCACTAATATTTCATGCTCGGTTTCATTGTAATAACCCAGTAAAGATTATGTTCATATTTTATCACAATTTTACTTAATGTACTGGTTTTAGAAATGCAAATTAATCAAAATAACATTCAGCTATGAAAACAATATTTTAATACTGTTTTAGGGTTAAAATCTTATCAGGCGAGGTCTGTTAAAAATTTTTTACTATATGGTTCGATTTTCACCCCATTTAGGAAACTATTAGAATATTATCATAAGCGATCAATTATTATTTTTTACTATTTTTTAAATAATATAATTAATTTTATGAATGTTACAATTAATTTAACTAGTTCATTACGTGAAATGTGCCAGCCGTCTATACTCAGAATAAAATTACATCACAATCATTGATCGAGTGTTCGTACAGATAGATTAGTGTTGCCGGAACAGTCGGTGGTCGCTGGGCTGGATTCATTCCACGTCCATCTGCTCGGCCGTGGGCGCGGGCGCGGGCGCGGGCGCGGCGTCGCTGGCGGGCGCGCCCGGCGCCGGCGGTTGGCCGTCGCCCGCGGTGGGGTTGGCGGGCGGCGGGCTCTTCTCTTTGGGTTTGGGCTTGTTCAGTATTGGATTCACGATGCTTTCGAAATTCTGCCACATGAAAAATACCTCTATTAATACACAAGATGCATACCAGGAAGGCGAAAAACTAGACTAGTATTGTAAATGTTAAGTGTTGTATTTTGAATGGGCCTTAAAAGGGTCATTTAGAAATTCTTCTGAAAACAATTCGTTTTTCGAATTCTTTGCAAATCCATAATCAATGCCATTACTTCTATACTAGGTTTTATATTGCCATAGAAATCCTAAGCTAATTAATTAAAGGCGCCACAGCAAGCAGAACATGGATTATTAATTATTAAAGGAATACAATCATAAATCAAGGTCCAGACCTCCAGCTCAAGTTGACATCTATTATAACCAACGAACGTATCGTCAACGAACGTGGTCACGAAAAAAATGGACTTTTGATCGGACGATTTTACGTCACCACGTGACTTGAAGATACTTTCCTTGGTTTTCCATATACTTAGCGTCAACGATCATACCGCCCGCCGCACTCAGAGTCGACTTTAATGATTACTTAGTTAAAGTAAAGTAACGGCCGCACTCAGAGTCGACTTTAATGATTACTTAGTTAAGTATAGATTTTTAAAACAAAACTGCTGCAATCAGACAAGTTCAATAAATTAATGTTAATTGGCATTCAACTAATTAAGTTACATCTAATTAAATGCCAATTAACATTAATTTACTGAACGTCTCTGATTGTGGCAGTTTTGTTTTAAAAATCTATACTTAACTAAGTAATCATTAAGATCGACTCTGAGTGCGGCTGTAAGTTTAATAAATTAATGTTAATTGGCATTTAACTAATTAGTTACATTCCATTAGGCTAGTTTCCTGGGTAAAAAAATCGAAATTCTATTTAGTCCGTCAGTTAGATAATAAAAAAATAAAAGACACGTATTTTTTGCTTTTTTAAAATAATGGAAATATGCATAGATAAAGCGCATTAAAGTTTAGGGTGGGGGACTCGTGATGTCACAGCTCGCTATAACGTGCGAACAAACTGTAGCGAGGCGTGACGTCATGTGAAATTTCAACTTGATATATCTCTGTTATTTTTTGGTTACATAAAAAATAAAAAAATACGTGTCCAATATTTTTTAATAATCTACAAAACGGACTAAAAATAAAAATTTAGGAAACTAGCCTATTAACATTAATTTAGTGAACGTCTCTGATTGCGGCAGTTTTGTTTTAAAAATCTATACTTAACTAAGTAATCATTAATGTCGACTCTGAGTGCGGCCGATAGATCGTCAACTTGGTTAAGGGAGTTGATGAAGGCTTGAAACAGATATTATAGGCAGAGTATCGCTGACCTGTCGCTCCTGGCGTATCTGGTGCGTGGTGTGCGCGGGCGGCGCGTGCCGCGGCGTGTGCGCGAGCGCCTGCCGCGCGCCCTCCACCCACTCCAGCGCGCTCTTGCTCGCCTCCACCACCTTCTGCATGTCCGCCTCCGCCAGGTGGGTGTACTTAGCGTCGCCCGCCCTACGACACGATTATTGTCACATGATCACATCTTACAATTAAATAGATATACTCGTTACTGAACGTGTATCTAATCTAGTCGATATTTATCTAAATAGGTTAAAACACTACAAATTTTAGTTTTTACTCCATCATGTAGATAAATAAAAAATATTGGACGTTTTTTTTTTTCATTTTTTACGTAATCAAAAAATAACGGAGATACATTAAGTCGAAATGTGGCGTGACATCACTCCGTGCTACAGTTTATACGTTATGACTTATGAGTTGTCGTCACGAACACGCACTCCTAAACTTTCGATGCGCTTTATCTAAGTATTTTCTCATTAACTTGAAAAACCAAAATATAAATGTCTATTATTTTTCAACAATCTAATTGACGGACTAAATAGAATTTTGATTTTCATACCCCGGAAACATGCCTATTAGATAGATAAACTCATTATTGAACGTGTAATCTAGTCGATATTTATCTAAATTACTCGCGTTTCCCGGACTATAGTGTAGCACTATAGAAGATGGTGTAGCTGTAGGTGGCGAGTGGCGACTCACTTGTACATGTCGATGGCTTTGTTGGTGAGCTGTATGGCGTGCGCGAAGTCATCGAGCGCGCCCGGACGCAGCTCGAACTCGAGCCGCCGCTGCTTGATGGGCTCGCCCTCCGTGCGCAGCTCCGTCAGCTTGTCGCTGTACACCTGCGACACACACACACACATACTAGGTACAGTGCACATACTCGTACAGAGAATTCGTAGACTCAGAGAGCGAGCAGGGAGTGAATAAATTTCATGCCAGTGGCGAGCCTGCTGCGCTCACCTGCCGGTGCTGGTCCTCGCCCTCGTCGTAGAGCCACTGCTCGAGCGCGTCGAGCCGCGCCACGAGCCGCTGCCGCTGCTCATCCGCCACGAACGCGTGCAGGGCCTCTCCCTCGGACAGCTTGCCGCGCAGCTCGTACACATACTCCTCCAGGGCGTTGCGCGCCTCCGCGCGCTCCTTCTCTTGTCTGTCTTGCGCTTGCATCTTGCCCTGACCACCCGAGTACACATGCATTTCATATCTAACACAAGTGTGTGTGAAATCACACACATGCGCTATTTATAGGTATATAGCTGACCCCCGCGGTTTCACCCGCGGTAATTTCGGAGTTCCCGCGGGAATTCCGGGATGAAAAGTACTCTACAACCTCACAATATCCGAAGTTTCCACGGGAACCCCGGGATAAAAATTACCCTTTGTCCCTCAGGATCACTGTAGCAGCTTCCTATAAGTGAAATAATTACCAAAATTGCTTCAGTAGATCCAGCTATCACCGCTAAAACCTCTCAAACTCACAATCTCTGGAGTTCCCGTGGGAATTCCGGGATGAAATTTATAATATGGTCCAACTTAAAAGGTAGGATAGTTTTTATCCCGGAATTCCCTCGGGAATTGAAGGACATAGAGTACTTTTTCTCGCAACCTCCGCGGGAACTCCAAAATTACTGCGGATGAAATCGCGGGGGACAGCTAGTATTATTATATATTAGTATAGGTTACTAGCTGTTCGCCCCAGTTTCACCCGCGGTAATTTCTGAGCTCCCGCGGGAATTACAGATTACAATATAGCCTTTGTTACTTAGGGGTGGCATTATAATGGGTGAAAGAATTTTTGAAATTGCTCCAGTAGTTTTTGAGTTAAATTGTACCAAACAAACAAAAAATCATAATCGATCATTTCCTTTATAATATTAATTAGTTTATATGGAATATTAATTTATACAAGTGCCAATAGGATAATCCATCGAGCCAATCCATGATTGATATGGCATTGTGTAAATAAAGTAAATCCCGATTAATGGATTGTTCTAGTCCATTGGTTTATCATGAGGAGCATTTAGTTTATGGTTCACTATGAAACAGTGTTCTAATAAAATATTTGAGGCATCCAAGCATTTTGTTGAAATATTATACAGACAAAAATTACATATTATTTACCTCTTGTTCCAAATAGCTGTTAAGGTCTTGCTGAGAGAAGCCATGAGTTCTAGCTTCAATTGGCAGTTCCACAGTTTTGACTAAAACTTTCTTGGACTTATCTTTAGATTTATCCTTTTTGTCATCATTATTTTCCTGAAAAATAGAAGTAATTGTTCTTATATCTTAATTTCAATAATCCCCACCACCATGCCTACTTAGATAAAGCATAAAACAAAAAAGAATAAAAAAACACAGGCCTCAAAGCAATTGATCGGTTCCAAGCAGCGTGGTGACCCATTTGCACCTACTTTATAAATCACCACATAAAACCATTTCTATCTCATTTAGATAGCATCTTCATCTTCAATTTTCTTGAGGCAGTCAGAAAATCACAACTGCATAGGTAAACAAACACAAGCGCGGACACAGAGATTTCGGAAAACACAACAAATTAATTATTAGCTAATCATTTTTAAGTTATATTAATTTGAAAATAACCAAATTTGTAACTATATTTAAAATAAAAAACACAAAATATTACTGTGCAAATGGGGCCTCCAAACGAGGGTGGGGGAAGATGCAAACAGGTGATGTCTGCTGCCTTACAGTCACGTCAATTCGGTTCTAATGCAGGATTGTCAACGCGTCAGCTGGAGCCGCCCGGAGCGCGGCGCGTCCGGCAAGGCCCGGCGAGGCAGCAGACACCACGGCACTCACACGCGCTCGACACGTACCCCGCTGAACCACTGGCCTACTTTCTGTGTCCACGATTGTTTTTGTTGCGGCTCCCCTTTCGCGTCTTCTCTCACCTCTTGGTTTTCAACACCGTTCTGTTGCTGGTCTTGGCTGGCATTGTTCGTCTCCATCGGTGTTTCCTGACTATTCTGGACGTTCTCATTGGCACTCTCATTCTCCGCGCTCTCGCTGTGCGTGCCGTCTTGTTTCTTCTCGACGAGCGACGCCGAAGCGACCGTTATTACACCGTGGATGTTCACTCGCACTTTCAGTTTCACTTTCTGCGACTCGCCCTCGGACGTCGGCTGGACGTCTTTGATGTGCCATTGGCCTGTCATTGAGAATATTATATTACGTCTTCTCCAATACTACTAATACTTACACAGAATAATCATTATTTTGAGAAAAAATTGACTCACCGATAAATTTATCAGGGAAAGGCACTTGATCAGAGTAGTAAGCGCTAACAGTAAATGGTTCCTTCCGGTAGAAAGTCAACATCTTGGAGAATGGTGCAGCATGGAAAGCTGGGAATACCTGAATAATAGAGATTTAAAAAAATATATATATTAGAGATCATATTCAACTTCATAGTTCATAGTGTCAGGTTTGTAGTGTGGTCAGACCCTATCAAAAGATAGATAGTCCTTGTTTGTTCTGTTTTTCCGCCAAGTCTTCAGGACTGACTTTAGAATGCAAGTGATAATAATTATGTAGGCCTGACGTGTGTGTGTACCTCCATGTCGCCGTCCTCGCCGCGCGCCGCGTCCCAGGCGAGATGCACGGCGTAGGGCTGCACGTCGGCCACGCTGAACTCGCGCACGCGCACGGCCGGGCTGAGCATGGCGCACTGCAGCGCGCAACCGCGAGACACCGCCTCGTCCTTACAAACAACGTCAGTAATCACGTCAAATGTTTGATCTCTTCACTTGACTTTTTTTGTTTAGGTTGCACTATACGATTCATTAAGCCCACAACACACGGAGCATAATATTACGGTACATTTTCTACAGTAATCGACGAGTGACCACAGCCGCAGCTATAACGTTTATTTTTATTACGTCATGTCGACAAATAGGTATAGCACGAAAATTTTCGTATAGCACGACAATATTTTCGTATAGCAAGACATTAACGTATAATATTATGACATATTTAAAGAATACAGGGTGTAATTTTTCGTCTGTCATTTGTGTGCGCGGTGAACATAATAATCTAATATATAAAATTTTCGTGTCACAATGTTTGTTCCCATACTCCTCCGAAACGGCTTGACCGATTCTCATGAAACTTTGTATGCATATTCAGTAGGTCTGAGAATCGGCTACTATCTATTTTTCATCCCGGAATTTCCGCGGGAACTCCGAATTTCCCGCGGGTAAAACCACGGGGGGACAGCTATCTCTGGACCTTCTGAACCGATTTTGAAAATTCTTTCACTTATAGGAAGCTACAGTGATCCTGAGTGACATAAGGTACTTTTTACTGTGGAATTCCCGCGGGAACTCCAAAGTTTGTGAGTTCGTGTATTTGTGAGATTGTAGGGGGTAGTTTCTGGATCTACTGAACCGATTTTAAAAATTCTTTCGCTTATAAAGAGCTACAGTCATTCTGAGAGTTCACATAGAGAGGTTTTATCCCGGGATTCCCGCGGGAACTCCGGAGTTTGTGAGGTTGTAATCTATGGATCTACTGAACCGATTTTGAATATTCTTTTACTTATAGATAGGAAGCTAAAGTGATCCTGGGTGACATAGGGTACTTTTTATCCCGGAATTCCCGCGGGAACTCCGAAATTACCGCGGATGAAATCGCGCGGGTCAGCTAGTACTAATGTAAAATAAATAAAAATAACTAGGAAAACTCTTTGATGATAGACCACAATATAAATTAAACTCGCCACGTGTCCGCTTATTCTTTATATGGGATTCAACCCAAATAGTTCTGATTTTTGTGCCTGACAAGATAACGCGCATAAGTTAGCTTTGGAATCATCCTCTGAAGAACTATCAATCAAATCCAGTAGTTCATTAGTTAGATCCATTCTACAATAGCTAAAATTAACCTTTATAAATAATGTGGCACAAATCCGTGCAAATACAATGACGGCCGCAGAGCTAATGAGTCCAAAAATATTATTATAGTAGTAGTACGTATAGTCTCGCCATTCGTCCACTATGGTTGAAACCAATCACTAAGTAAACAAACCCACTCATGGGGTCTCATCGTGTGCCATACAATCATTTAGTTCGAAGCTGAAATAATATTCACTACACTACATGGGTTGCATAGGGTGGGCGGGAGCTAATCTCTTCGGACAAAGCCTTCGTATAATTATGATAGAACATCACTTCAGGTAAGTTCGTTTAATCATAAATTATACTGCGGCTTTGTCCTCGAGATTAGAATATACTTGTAGTAGTACGTATTGTAGCATTCTGCTACAATATCAACCTTTTTTATTATTATTTTGTTTTGGTACGTCAGATTCGATTTAAAAAAGAGAGAAGTGGATTTGGACGGAGAGATGGACGGAGGCAGAGGGAAAAATTGGAGCTTGGGCTGAAGAGAGTTATGAAATTTCGTTTACCAGTACAAAATATCCTTGCAAAGTTGTGTTTAAAGAATCTTTAACATAATAACTAAATAAAAGTTTTAAGCAGAATCTACGGTCAGTTCTTATTTGCCGTGTTTACAAACAAGGAGTACGGAATTGCGAACCTGAGACCTAAGCCTGAGACAACATTCGCTACAGTATAGAGTATACTTGTAGTAGCACTGTTGTTAGGAGTACGTACTCGTATAGTCATTATAGCATAGCCACCGTCTGGCCGCTTGCTATGCCGTAATATTAATAGCTGACTATATTTAATAAAAATTTCGTGTGAAGATATTGTATGTTTCCGATAAACTCAGAAACTACTGAATCGATCGTGATGAAATTTGATCACTGATTCACTTTGTTGCATTTGGCCCAACAAAGATAGGATAGTTTTTATCCCGGAATTCCCGAGGGAACTACGGAATTAATGCGGGGAACAGCTGATCACCGTAAACTACTGTCAGTGCAGGGGTACAAAGAAGGCCGTAGAGTAACTACTTTTTAAGCTCCGCGGGAATCCCAAAACGCACGCGGGTGAATCTCCGAAACGGTTGAACCGATTTGCACGGGACTTTCACTGTTAATTAGCTGATGATGAGGAGTAAATTAGGCTACGTTCGTTGGAAATTCTGCGGGAATTCTGAAAATCACGCGGGAGAAACCGCGCCGGACAGCTATTATTAATATATATTATAGCCCCGTCTGTTGCGGGCTTTATAGAGAGAATTTACAAATTAGTTCTTTTAAAAAGGTAAAACAGGGTTAAACAAAGGATATATTGATTCATTCAGTGCCTATTCGATTCTCGATCTCGTCTCAAATGTTATATTAGACGTAAAAATGTAATATATTAAAACTAGCTGTCCCCCGCGATTTCATCCGCGGTAATTTCGGAGTTCCCGCGGGAATTCCGGGAAAAGAGTGCTGTAGTTTACGGTGATAAGCAGTTCCCCGCATTAGTGCCGGAGTTCCCGCGGGAATTCCGGGATAAAAACTATCCTATCTTTTATGTTGGACCATATTTTACATGGTTACAAAATTTTATCAAAATCCGTTCAGTAGTTTCGGAGTCCATCGCGGACAAACAACGTGACACGTGATTTATATATATAAGATTTAATGCGAAAGCTGCCGACGCGCTAAAGGATCATCTACTTGGATCTTTGAACGCCCCTTTCTATCATGTTTTATGTAGCCGCTGACTCGCCGAAAAGTCAAATGTAAAGGTCATATACCCACCCACGTCTTTTCTGTGATGATTGTAATTTAGTTTAAAAAAAAAATATTATTAATTTTTAGTTTTTCTTTTAAGTAAGCATAAATTACTGATAATTGATTAATAAAATATTACTAAAATAATAAATTTTAACAGCCACACTTCCCTAAAAGTGTTAGGTGAAGTGTGGCTGTTAAAAAATTTCAAAGAATGAATTACCTCATTTAAAATCCAACTAAGGTACTGCCTCATAGATTTTCCTTTTATATGTTCCGTTTGCTATGATTTTTATAAAACGAGGAAAAGAACAAAAGCATTGCAAAACAAAAATTACCTGATTCAAAGTTGTAGATGCAGGTCTATTAAAGACCTGTTCAATCAAGTATTTTACAGCAGGAATTCTGGTGGATCCACCAACTATTTCAACAGAGTTGATATCATCTGGTCTGAGCTCTGTTAAAAAAAAAAACTGCGATTTAACTCAATTCTTATATCAAACACAAAATATAATTGGACAGTATAATTGGACATAGATAAGCAATAGTGTGTTAACCCACACTGGAGAAATTTTGAGTAAATCGTGTTTTAAAAGTAGGAGCGCCATTTTGTGGCAACCTTTTTATGATCAATATTTAGTTACATATTTAAGCAATGTAATAAGGTAAACACATAATTAAAAAACGTTCCCTAACTCTCAATAAATCGTTCTGAATCAATAACTTAATTTTGTGGGTTAACATGCTATTGCTTATCTGCGTCCAATTATTTTTAAAACAATCACAGTGGACATAATGGAAGGGATTGAGATGAAGCAACAAACCCGAGAGAGATGTGAGTGATATCTATAGTCCAACTACAAGAACTTACTAGCATTGTGAAGTATGGCCCTCATTGCCCTTTCCACCCTGGTGAACGTCTCTGCGCAGATTTGCTCCATTTGCGCCCGCTGCATATCACCAGAGACATCGCGCTCTTCCATAAAGCATTCAATGTTTATCGGCAGTCTGGTGTTGTTGGCAGACATTTGCTTCTTGAGCTTCTCTACTTCTTGCAGGAGACGAAGGAATGCCCTGTTTAAAATAAAAGTGATTGATGATGATAATATATAGATGTCTACCTTAGTGGGTACTGGGTAGGTATAAAGAGGTTCCGGGTTCCCGGTGGGCATGGGGTTTGTGTGATGAACACAGAATTCTACTACTCCGAAATAACCGCGGGGCACAGCTAGTATACTATAATAATAATAATAAGTTTATTGGTGCTAAAAACATACATCAAGAAAACAGTTTTGATTTACATTTCAACAAGTTCATGGCAAATGCTACATATATGTAGATACCTCTGATGCCTAAACTAGGTCTAGCCTGTATTATAGACATCAGTGTCTACTGTCTTCCCTTATAACAAACAATATTATAAAGCCATTTTGGAGAAATATAATATACTAGCTGTCCCCCGCGATTTCATCCGCGGTAATTTCGGAGTTCCCGCGGAGGTTGCGGGAAAAAAGTACTCTATGTCCTTCAGTTCCCGAGGGAATTCTGGGATAAAAACTATCCTATCTTTTAAGTTGGACCATATTATAAACGGTTGCAAAATTTTATCAAAATCCGTTCAGTAGTTTCGGAGTCCATCGCGGACAAACAACGTGACACGTGATTTATATATATTAGATATGCATTTTTAATGTCAACTCAAAAACAAAAAAAAATGGCAAATATGACTTTATTCTAGTAGGTGCATTAACATAAGTGATTTGAATTTTCAATAATTAACTTTAGGTAATAGTTACTAAGGCTCACATATTATTATGATGCAGTCTCGTGTGTGTGTGTGTGTGTGTGTGCGTGAGTGCGTGCGTGCGTGCGTGTGTGCGTGCGTGCGTGTGTGCGTGCGTGCGTGCGTGCGTGCGTGAGTGAGTGCGTGCGTGCGTGCGTGCGTGTGTGTGTGTGTTTGTATGTGTTTGTTATGTCTTGCTAAAATGTATATATATAATAGATACTAAAATTTGGAAAAACAAAAACATCTATGGGACAAGTAATTTCGAAAACCTTAGAAACTTAAAATTGGCAGGGGGGAATCAAGTTTCTAGGGAATAGACGTCAGATAAGAAAGGATTTTAATCCTGCAGTTTCCTGGAGAATCTCAAAGTCCACTATCAAAAATAAAAATTTAAAATTAAGAATTCACTAACCCACTTTAACATTTTAGAAGATCCTCTGTTTGATCATAAGAAAGAGTTGAGACAAAATCATATAAGAATTTTTTACAGTCATGGGAATTTAAAGAAATGAGTTCATTATTTTTATTCAATTTGTTAACCGACTTCCAAAAAGGAGGAGGTTCTATGTTCGATTGTATGTATGTTTTTTTTTTTTTATGTATGTTCACCGATTACTCGAAGACGGTTGGACCGATTTGAAAAATTCTTTTTTTGTTTGAAAGGGTATACTCCCAATTAGGTCCCATTGCCACCAAGTTGGGATCTGATGATGGGATCTTGGAGAAATCGAGGGAACTCTTCAAAAATTATAGGCACACCAATAGCGATTTGGGTATTTTGATAGTAAATCGTTCATTTGCTTTCGGAAAGCAATATTTGAAGAAGTGGAACTGATGATGAAGACCACAGGTGGTCATCGGAACAACTCAAAAATAATACGTATTTCACGGGTTCCGATTGAAGAGATTTCGAAAATTATTTTTTTGTTTGAAAGGGGATACTCCCAAATTGATTCCATTGTCACCAAGTCGAGATCTGATGATGGGATCTTGGAGTAATCGAGGGAACTCTTCAAAAATTATGAGAACACTTCTAGCGATTTTTGTATTTTTCATAATAAAACGTTTCTTTGCTTTCGGAAAGCAAAATTTGAAGAGGAACTGATGATGAAGACCACAGATGGTCATCGGAACTACTCAATAATGGGTATTTCACGGGTTCCGAATCGTTAACTTTAATATGGTTTCTAAACAATTTATGCCCGTCACAATGTATATGGTGAAGTGAAACTGATGGTGGTGTACCAGCAGAACTCCTCAAAAATTAACGTCCCTGCATCGGGCCAAGCAATATTTTGTATAAGGTGATGAGCAGTTGACATTAGGCTATTGTAACTTAGATAAATTACGAACTAAGTCACTTAAAAGCGAGAAATAAACAAATTTTTAACAAAAAAATTAAAACCGACTTCCAAAAACACAAAACTAATAAAAAGCTAAAAATAAAAAGCTAAAAATAACAAAATATCGAATTAATCCAAATGACAAAAACACGCATAATATTATTATTGGTTTGTGCTACCACTGATCGGTATGAAGTCGGTGAGAAGCCAAATATGGAGGAGGAAGATGGGCTAAGTCGACTCCCACCACCAGCTCTTCGTGAGCAGAACAACCCAAGTGGGCAGACTCCAGTGGGCTTGTCACCGAATTCAAACCGATCAGTGGTAGCACAAACCAATAATAATATTATGCGTGTTTTTGTCATTTGGATTAATTCGATATTTTGTTATTTTTAGCTTTTTATTAGTTTTGTGTTTTTGGAAGTCGGTTTTAATTTTTTGTACAATAACACTCAAATTAAATACAAAAACCGATGAGCAAAAAATTTTTTACACTCAGGGATTTTAAAAACCAGACCACCACACCGCATCCTGTTACCTTCAAGATTTAAAAAATCAAGCAGTTTGTGCTGTCTCAGTACAACCTCACACGCAAAGAGCTGCCTGACAGTTAGAACTTCTTCAGTCAGTTTATACTGTAGATTAGTATAATATAATTATGGGTAATATGTAGTAAATTTTAGTATATACCACATTGGCTTGGTTTTCACAACACAAGCTTATAGCTTAATTAGCTTTCTCCTGCGGTTTCACCTGCCATAATTTCAGGATAAAATAAAGCTCTAAACCTTCCTCATGAATCACTCTATTGGTGAAAACCGCATGATGATCCATTGTATAGTTTTAAAGATCTAAGCATACATAGGGACAGACAGCAGGAAGTGACTTTGTTTTATACTATGTAGTGATGTGATTGTGAGATCAAGTAGAGTAGATCTGAGTTGTGAAGTGGATTATTATCTATACATATAGAATGTTTTGTCCTGAATGACTGATGGATCAACGCACAACCTGAAACTTGGAGGGTGTGTTCTTTGTATGACGTTAGCATCCGATATGAAAGGATTTTTGAAAATTCAACCCCTAAGGGGATGGAAAGGGGTTGCAAAGTTTGTATGGAACAATTCCGCGGGAATTTCGAAATTATCGCGGGTGAAACCAAATTATCGCGGGTAAAACCGCGCGGGACAGCTAATAATCCTTTTGATATTTGTGAAATTTTAACCCACAGGCACCAAACACATCAATATTTGTGTGTTGCCTTTAGTAAACCCATAAAAGAAATAATCAGAAAAACTTAAACAGGTAACACTCACAATTATACCTAAAGCAAAAAATAAATCTCAAACATACTTTAAAGAAGTACCACAACTTATTAACCCTCAAAGGATATCACATTTCATGGGTTTAATTAATATTTCTAGTGGGACCAGATCTTTCACTTATAGGAAGCTATGGTAGTCCTGACCCTGAGTGACATAGGGTACTTTTTATCCTGAAATTCCCAAGGGAACTGCAAAATTACCCCGGGTGAAACCGCATGGGGCACCTAGTCTACTATATACATGGTGAATTTTTCAAGGTCTACACCTTGAAAAATCACTGAAATCGAAGTTTCGGTAGGACACTACATATATTACTCATCAGTATTAAGTTTAGAGACATATCAATGCTCAAATCACCATTACCTTTGATTTTTTCTAGCATCAAGTTTAAATCTAGTCTGGAAATCTTGACAGAAATATTCAGCTAATGCCATGTCAATGTCCCGTCCACCACAGTGGGGATCGGTGGATGTTGCTAGTATGCGCAATTTACCCCTATTGAACGCACAAGCTGCAACCTGAAAGAATTTTAATTATCCAGATTTTTATTTACCATTTAAATGTAATGTCACAACATTATCATGTTCTGCTAAACTACTTCACCTGAAGGGAGCTATGACCAAAATCAACAAACACCACATTCCTAGGTTTTTCTTCAGGGGCAGGCAAATCTTGCTTATAAATGCCATAAGCCAGTGCAGTTGCAGTTGTTTCATTCATAAGACGTAACACATTCAAACCTGAAATCAATTAAAAGTCTAATTTTCAAAAGGTTTTTTTATAACTTAAAAATGTTTTTTTTTGACAATTTCTTATTAGAAATTATTTTGGAATGTTGATATGAGAAATTTACCAGCAATAGCAGCAGCATCTAATAGAGCATTCCTCTCAGCATTCGTAAAATAACTAGGCACAGAAATGACACAATCCTTGACTGGAGTCTGCAGTGCTGTACTGGCACTGTCCATCAGTTTAGTGAACAACATAGCAGTGATCTATGCAAACAGACACATAGTTAGTGACATTTAAATCATTCAAAAACTTCATTAAAATCTTATGACAGAAAGATTACAAACCTGCTCAGGGGTGAAAACATTGTCTTCACCAAGATAGTTAACCCTTATACCAATACCACCGTCTGCTCTTTGTTCAACTTTGAAAGGGAAATGTTTCAACTCTTTCTGCACATGTGGATCAGAGTATTTTCTCCCAAGCAGTCTCTTGAACCCGAAAACAGTATTTTTCATATTTGTCACCATTTGATTCTTAGCAGCTACACCTAATATACGATTCTTTTGAGAAAATGCAACACATGACCTGAAACAGTAATATTATTATTAAGTCACAAATTTTTAAAACAGTACAGTACAGGGCATCTTTAATAATCACATTGACCTATTCTTCAAAGAGCAGTTCCAAGAAGTTATAAGAGAATTACAGAAACTTAGTTTTTTGGTCATTATTCTGAAACTTAAAATTTTCATCAGATATTAGCTTGAGTTTTTCTTAGAGGAAACTATTTAAACCAAAAATACTATAGAAACTGGTTTTTAAACTAATACTGATGTTGTATATTATAATAAAAAAGTACAGATGAGTTTAAACTCCTTTTTTTGTTGTATATATTTTTTGTTTTTGAATATAATATCAGATCAATAATAATTTAATCCCACAATAGATTAATATTTAATCTTACATAAATGTGACCTTGTTAATATTGTCTCACAATTTTTTCCAGTTCATTATCATTTATAATTAGCAACTTTCTCGAACTTGATAACATGCATTAAACTGTGACTTCGAAAAAATACAACTATAGTTTACAAAGACCTACATAGAACTTATCAAAATAATGCCAAATGGAAATGTTTCATTGTAAGTATAAAATTAAAGTTTTTTACATTCTGACACATTAGTGTAAATCACACACAATACAGTAGGTATGTCTTATTAGTTTTTATATTATAGAAATATTGTTACAAAAAATCTTATTAGAATGCTACAGTCACTAATTTGTTACAAATTAAAGTTTACTGTCAAAATATCCTAATCACTGAAAATACTGAAACTGGAAACAAAATTTGGAATATAATATTATTGTCATAACACATCTGAAGAACTTAGATATTATTTTGTAAAAGATTAACTAAAAAATATGTTATGAAAAGGATTGTAAACCTGAATGATTGTGAGTTTATATAGAATATATTATTATAATTATATAGAGTAATTAGAATATAAAGACATTGAAGTTTTTGGTGAACAATATTGGTTTTTAATATGATTTCATTAACTATAAACAATATCACACAAAGGGTACCACCATTATTTGAATTTCCCTATTGTATTTTATAGTCCATTCAATTTTGAACCCACACTAAGAAATACATGACAATGACCTGATTAACATGCAGCTGTTTCCAATTTCAGATTTTCAAATTGTGCTAAAAAGATGGTTCCAGGTGAAGGAATTCCCATCACAAATTGGAATTTTTAATATTACAAACATAAACGTCAACAGCTATTTATACAGATCAGACACTAAATTAAGTTCGTATCTTATAGAAATGAGGAAATTTCGCAGCCTGAAATTCCTAATACGGAATTGACAGTGAACATTATGACATGCAAAAATCTTAACATGTGGGATGTCAATTGGTATTTTAGGACTAGGTACCTACATAGTCAGAAAAAGGAAGCACGATGTAAAAGTATGGGACGATTTACTTACGGAGTACCCCGTAGACTGTAGTCATTAGCTATAGTTTCGATGCCGCCCGCTTTTGCTACGGCAATATAACATGATTCATTACCGAAATCAATACCAATGACAGACATAGCAGCCATAGTTTTGGTTCTTTATATTTTTCAACACAAAAAACCAAATTTGAAGAAATACACGTGGATCACTTCAAAAGATAGCACGTAAAGCGCTAGTCACGAAGGATTTCGTTCCGTGAACTTGGTTTTGCGATTGCGGATTGCGGTTAACTGCACACTTACTGTTCGACAGTTTGAGACTTGAGTTCGACGTCCGAACCGTGCTCGAAATTTCTAGAAATGACAGATATGGTGTTACCATTTGCTAACACGATTGTATTGTGATTTGTGGCTGCGTTTTAATGTCTATATTATCACCGATAATCGTTGATCGTGTAATCGTGTGATTGACGACACAGACGAATAAGAGACGATAATGTGGACACCTTAACGCCACCACAGGCGATTCCCTTTGATGCGTGCCCAAAAACCGACAACTCACGAGTCACAGGTCGCACTTCGCAGACGATCATAGAATTCATAGACGATGATCAGCGAGTACAGCCGAGTTAAGAGTATGCCCTCTAATCTCTTTACCATTGGGAAAATAATCACTACTCTATATACTATCATGCTCGCGCATAATCGTCTGTACAGTGTACACGGTGGTTGGCGATAATGTAATGGAGCCATATTGGTGTGCGTTCCGTGGGTTTGGGCGCAGTTGTTTGGTTAAAATTTCTCTCGTTTGAGTTGCAACCAAGCCACAGAACGATTGAGTTGTTTTTATAACCTCAAAATATTTGAAATTTCAGGCGCCATTTGTTTTCTCTCAACTCACATTGCAAATAAGACTGTTTTACATCCAATTATAAACTTTTTATGACTACGACACCTCCCCTTTGTTCGTAAGAACTCCGATTGATTTCTTTTTCGACGAATCCGGTTTTTGGCGCAAACTTTGACACTTCTTAAACAATACATAGCTGTCAGAGTGAAAATTAACCTGCTTCGGAGGTGGTTGTTTGGTTGCTGCACTCTGAGCCACGGAACGGGTGAAACTACGCTCTGACAGTTGTCAGAGTAAAATTTCACCAAGCCACAGAACGGGTTCAGAGCGCGCTCGAGCGCGTTCGAGTGCATTCGTGCGAAGCCACGGAACGCACACTTGATATGACATGCATAGCTAGGGAGCTGGTGGCAGTAATTTTTATATGATTTAATCGTCTGACAGAATTCTATAATATTAGAGTACTAAGTAAAATAATCATTTTAAACAATTTCTGTCATTCATTAATTACTGCAATATCAAATAGGAGCTTGTGAAAAATGTTGAAAAAAATAGGTCTTAAACTGTCGAAAAAATGAAAAAAAAAACAAAAAAAAAATTTGGCAGGTATAAGTGTTTAACATCGTTTCTGCCTTTAAGTCTAATATTTCTATTAATTAGTAAAAGCATACAAACGAAAAGGCAAAAAAATCGACACTGTCTTTTTTAAGGCAGGAGTATTTACTAACTGAGGACAGCTACAAGGGAATACAAATACACACTCACTAATATTATTTGTGTATTGGTCCGCATGGAAAAGAAACTTAGAAAGAATAGGTGGTTTGAAACCGGGAATGAAGGTCACAGATAGAAAGAGAGAAAATATATAGATGCTCTAAAACACGTTAGAAGACGCTTCAAACAAGCGTGTTTTAATTTAAGTCCAGGGCTGGCAGTCTCGACAGTGTTATCGTATCGATCGTTAACTAGGGACCCAAAAATCATGACGATCAACATCATTACAGTAACCAACATTACGTGAATAGCAAGTTTCGAGTCGAGGCTTGCATTTAATGTAATATTGGTTATCATAACGACCAACATCATAATTTATTTAGAAAATTATTTATTTATTATTTATTTAGGTATTTAGAAAACCAGAAGGCACGTATTTTTTCTTTTTCCGAAATTTTTATTCCAAGTTATTTAAAAATATGTTTGTAATCTTGTAAATTGAAAAAAAAATGCATTTTAGGATGAATGCGTAGTGATTACCTTCTCTCTGGATGAATGTACAACATTTTCTCTGCCTCGCTCGACATAACAAAAAAAAAGGACTTTGAGTGTGTTCCACTAAGCGCTCACGATGATTAAAATTATCGTTCAGGCGTTCCACACGAGGACTACGATCGATCGTTGCGGTCGTGGCAAAAATGTCGTAACCTCCTCAGACGAAATAAAAAGTCAAGACGGAGACGTAGTGATTACCTTCTCTCTGGACGGAGCGCTGTCAACAAAAAAGTGAAGCCGGTTTCGTAAATTTCTAGTTAATTTGTTTCTAGTTAATCGTTTTGTCTACCAGTGGTAAAAAAATGTTTAACCGAATCTAGTCTTAACCCCACTACTGCACTTTTTTGCTTGGACGCCCACAAATATTTGTCGTGTCGACAATTTTATCTTTCGTTCGATAAACATATCATGTTGCGCAGCGGAGCTAGGATGCGCAACACGATAAAATTTTATCGAACTATTTTATCGATTCTCGTCGACATATCGTTTTGTCTACCAGTGGTAAAAAATGTTTAACCGAATCTAGTCTTAACTCAATACCCCACTACTGCACTTTTTTGCTTGGACGCTCACAAATATTTGTCGTGTCGACAATTTTATCTTTCGTTCGATAAACATATCGTGGCGCGCATCTTAGCTATGCAGGAGTATGGACTACAATCGTACCAAGTTTGGTTAAAATCCCTTCAGTAGTTTCTGTCTGTCTGTCTGTATGTGCACGCATGGGTCAAACAGACAAAAAATTTACTGATTGCATTTTTGGCATCAGTATCGAGCACTATTCATCCTCCAATATTAATTTTGGATATAGTATATTTAATGTACAGAATTGACCTCTCTACAGTTTTATGCGAAAGTAACTCTGTATGTAACGCTTTCGTGCCTTAACGGCTGAACTGATCATCATGAAATTTGGCATACATGCTGCTAGGGTGCAGAAAAAGACTTAAGGTGCTTTTACCCCGGAATTCCCGCGGGAGCTCCGAAATAACGCGGATGAATCTCCATTTAAGTTTGCATAATATCACGTTGGCAGAAATAAAGGATATAAGATAGTTATATCTCAGAATTCCCGCGGGAACTCCGAAGTTAACGCGGGTGAAACCGCGGGGAACAGCTAGTATAAAATAAATCTTTTTTGAGCTTCCAACTTTAAACAATAAAGTAACTGAAAATAGTTATTTTCACAAATATTTCAAGCCATTTAACCTTTTGTTAGAATCAAAATAAAATAGAAAGATAAGTTTACTACAAGAAATAAAACTATAAAAACTATAAAATTTGTTGAACATTAAACAATGAAATAACCAGAAATGATTAGTGTCACAAATGTTCAGTGTATAGAATATTAACATTTTATTAGAATAAAAATAAAATTAAGTTTAGTAGTTACAAGAAACAAAACGATAATCTTTGGGCCTCAAAAGATGCCTCATAACGGGAGCAGGATGGTGATATGGCTGAACTGAAACTGAAGAGGGAGTAAGATATCACTTCCAAATCTATTTTAACTTTAACCTCCAAGTGTATAAATTGTATAATCGATTTATTAAAAATCGATTATTTTGTCACCTCCCTATTGTATTGTTCGGGGTCACCTTGTGAGTTGTGGTTGTACGTAAAACGTAGTGAAGTGATTACAGCTTCTCTCTGGTTGCGCCGCATTCTACTGAATAAAATAAGTGCCTACCTGCCTACATATTGGTTAAAATTATATTAAAATAATATCCCAAATAGAATTTTTAGTATGAGTGGTGAACCCGAAGCTAAGCGTACCAAGATGAGTTCTCTCGACCAGCTTAAGCAATATTCCACTGTGGTGGCTGATACCGGTGACTTCGAAGGTTAGTGAATGTACTCTGGTACCAATGGTCATCAAAGCTAATTAGATTAAAATTACATACCTATTGTAGTAACTAGGTTTTGCCTGCGGTTTCTTTGGAGTAAATCCCAAGTTTTATTGGTTGAAATTTTTCCATGGTTACCTCAATTTCAAACTAATATTTAACCTTTTGAGATATTTACAAAAAAATCTATTATTGGCAGCTATGAAAGCTTATAAGCCGACTGATGCTACGACAAACCCTAGCCTCATTCTGTCGGCTGCTGGTATGGAGCAATACCAGCACCTACTTGATAAGGCTATTAAGTATGGGAAAGAGACTGGCAGGTAAGCATACCAATTTTTATTGTATCCATTGTTAGGGAACATACCCATACTACTTGACCCATTTTTTACAATTTTTTATTTTTTTTTTTTAAATTTGGTATCTTTCAATATCTGCCTCTTACTATAATTTTGCAATATTTATATTGGTTTGTTAAATATATATATTTTTAGCAATATCGAAGAACAAGTGGCTGAGACATTGGATATGTTGAGTGTGCTGTTTGGTTGCGAAATCCTTAAACTTGTGCCTGGAAGGGTCTCGGTAGAAGTTGATGCAAGGTAAGATATTGTGATATAACGCTTTATTTGCTATGATGCATTCATAATTATTTTAAATGACAAATCTTACTTCTTGTAGTGAAATTGTTTATTTTCATGTTTCAGATTATCTTTTGAAAAAGAAGCAAGTATTGCAAAGGCAAATAAAATTATTGGTATGTTCAGTGAGTTTGGCATCAAGAAAGAAAGGATTTTAATAAAATTGGCTTCTACTTGGGAAGGAATTCAAGCTGCAAAGTAAAGATATAATATAACATTAGAGCATTAATAATAATAATACTATGATTTCAAATGTAATGTGAACCCACACTAAAAAATCCAGCACACAGAATTTGTCTCTATTGGTAATAAAACCTAGGATCTTCATTTGTGGAGATCACTCCACAAACCTCAGTGGTGCACAATTATGGACATTTTATATTTTGTCTTCTTTTACCAATATTTTAAATGACAAAAATATATGTTTTTCTGACTGGAGGGACAGATAAGTGCTTTCTATGGGATACTTTTTATCCCATTTCCTGAACCACAATTGACAACATTTCAATTTTAAATAGGTACTTTAAATCAAAAACCATTTCAAGATATTTGTTTAAATATCACCATACACATTTTTTTGACCTTTTTTATTACTTATTTAACAAAATATTCAACAAAAACTTTGTGAGGTCCAAAGTTAGGATGTAAACCGTAAATACCTTTGCGCTCACTGTATATACAAAAATAAAATATATATATATACTAGCTGTCCCCCGCGACTTCATCCGCGGTAATTTCGGAGTCGGAGTTCCCGCGGGAATTCCGGGATAAAAACTATCCTATCTTTTAAGTTGGACCATATTATGAATGGTTGCAAAATTTTATCAAAATCCGTTCAGTAGTTTCGGAGTCCATCGCGGACAAACAACGTGACACGTGATTTATATATATTAGATATATATGTATATAATTTCAGGAAAAGAAAAAATACGTGTCTCCTGGTTTTCTAAATACTATTTATTTAGTATGAAAAAAAATTGAAATGTTGTTAATTGCAGTTCTTGTGAAAGAAAACTACAGGCAGCAGCTAGTATTTTTAATATATCAGTATTAATTTACTTCAATAAATTAGCTTTGGAATGTTTCCTTCACATTGTCCTTATTATGACTAACAGAAGTTTTACTTTTTGCAGGGAACTGGAAAAGAAACACGGTATCCACTGTAATTTGACACTGCTCTTTTCCTTGTATCAAGCTATTGCATGTGCTGAAGCTAATGTTACCTTAATTTCTCCATTTGTTGGACGTATTTTGGATTGGTAAGTACACAGAAAACTTTCAAAATAATGAATTTTATTTTTCATTCCTATTTAATATAGCCATCACACGTCTGTCTGTCTGTTTGCAATAAACTCAAAAACTACCAAACAGATTTTCATGCAGTTTTCACCAATAGATACAGTGATTCATGAGAAAGGTTTAGGTAATAATTTGTGAAGGTTTTGTATAAATTGGTTGTAATACAACGAGAAAAAGTACTTTGTTACAAATTTACGCCATAACTGCTCAACCGATCATCATTAAATTATTTATTACAGCATTATTAATTTTCATAAAATTATTGTATAGTAAAATAAAGGTATGATAATAATTAACAGTGTGTACCACAATAAAGATTATTTGAGAATACAATTATGTCTACACAGCAGGGGCGGATCCAGGATTTGGTTGAGGGGGGGGCAATTTGGTTGCACCATGAAATTTTTTGAATTAACAGGATAGACAAAAAAGTCCATTAATAAAATTTAAGTGCTTCATATTGAGAGCATCTGAATTGAGCTTATGTATGTATTATATTATCTGTGTGTATGTTTCGCGATTTTTTAACCGACTTCCAAAAAGGAGGAGGTTACGCATTCGGCTGTATGTTTTTTTTTTTATATTACTCGAAGCTAGGGTTGGAACGATTTCGAAAATTCATTTTTTGTTTGAAAGCGTATACTCCCAATTAGATCCTATTGCCACCAAGTGGGATCTGATGATGGGATCTTATGGTTTAAGAATCTTTATTATCCTCAAAAGATCTTGGGGAAATCGTGGGAACTCTTCAAAAATAATAGGCACACCTATAGCGATTTGGGTATATTTTATAGTAAATCGTTCATTTGCTTTCGGAAAGCAAAATTTGAAGAAGTGGAACTGATCAGTGGAACTGATCATGAAGACCACAAGTGTTCATCGGAACTACTCAACAATAATACGTATTTCACGGGTTTCGATTGGACCGATTTAGAAAATTGATTTTGTTGTTTGAAAGGGTATACTCCCAAGTTGGTCCCATTGTCACCAAATCGAGAACCTGATGATGGAATCATGGAGAAATCAAGAGAACTCTTCAAAAATTACAGACACACCTATAGCGATTTTTGTATTTTTTATAGTAAATCGTTTATTTGCTTTTGGGAAGCAAAATTTAAAGAAGTGAAACTGATGATGAAGACCACAGATGGTCATCGGAACTACTCAATAAAAGGTATTTCACGAGTTCCGATTCGTTAACTTTAATATGGTTCCTAAATAATTTATGCTCGTCACAATGTATATGGTAAAGTGGAACTGATGATGACGTACCAGGAGAACTCCTCAACAATCAACGTCCCTGTCGTCCCGTCGGTAAAAGCAGTATTTTGTAAAAGGCGATGAGCAATTGACATTAATTAGGCTATTGTAACTTAGATAAATTTACAAACGGGCTCACTTGAAAGCAAGAAATAAACAAAATTTTAACAAAAAAATTAAAACCGACTTCCAACAACACAAAACTAAAAAGCTAAAAATAACAAAATATCGATTTTATCCAACAGACAAAAATACACGTAAGTTTATTTTTGGTAGTTATTACCAGTAGTTATTATACCAGTACCAGTAGTTATTATTGGTTTATTCTACCACTTGACTACTATTATTATTTGAAGTCGGTGACAAGCCAAATATGGCGTAGGTACATGGGCTAAGTCCAGTCCCGCCACGAGTTCGTTGTGAGCTGAACAACCCAAGTGGGTAGACGTAAGCGGGCTTGGCACCGAATTTAAATCAAAAAGTGGTAGCACAAACCAACAATAGTATTACATGTATTTTTGTCTGATGGATTAAGTCGGTATTTTGTTATTTTTAGCTTTTTAGTTTTATGTTTTTCATATTTAAAAAAAATGTGGTGTCGAAAACGATAGAGCTTAGGTAGGTATAGCGGTTTTTGAGTACGATTCTCTGTAAAATCAAAGTTTTTTTAGTATTTCATTATTTTCAACTTGTACTTTCATGCATAAAATAATCTACATGGAAGCTACAACAGATAAAAGTAAAAAATGAAAAATTTACGTTCCAGCGAATCTGACCTGAATTAACAACTTTAAATTAAAATTTTGTAGGTTTGTATCTATAAAGTGATAGGAAAATAATGGGAAGTGTTATGGTTAATAGCGATTTTTTTACTAAACTGAGAAAAAATACCATCAGAGGTGCACATGTGATGTGATAAAAACGTGTTTCGTGATCAGAAGAACAAAGAACTACCTAACTACCTGACGTAGCTTCACGACCGACATAAAGCAATCTGAAACTTTCTTTGAAGTAAGTCGGTGATTTGGGATCCCTCAGCACTTTAAAGATGGTACAAAGAATATGTGTAGTGCGCCTGGCGAATATGTAAAGCACACACATTTTGCAGCCGCTCCAACTTATCGCGTTACTATGTCTAGTTGTTGTATACGTATGCTGTAAATCTTGTTGTCAAATAAAGTTTTTCAATTTCAATTTTCAATTTCAATTACTCTTCTGTCAGATTCATACAGCACACATCGGCGTAAACAAAAAGGAGAAGGTTACTCCTTGGATTAGTAAAATGAGGAGAAAATTTGGGAAATAACGCAGAAAACTCAGAGAAGTGAATAATTTTCGTCCATATGACGAGATACGGAAAAATAGGTACTATTGAAACAAAAAGATGTTTTTGACCATAGAAGATTTTAAAATTTACAGTCAACAGAAGAAAAATTTGATAAATTTTGGAAATTTGCCCAAAATTTTTTCCAAATCCGAATTCATCGCGCACCGCACGTGATAAAAGTCGCCGACTATTTTTTGAGCACAGAGGTACAATATGACGGGGAATAAAAATCGAAATTCTATTAATTCCATTTAGTTCGTCAGTTACATATAACATAATATAAATAAATAATTAATATGGATAGATTTGCTTTGAACGTGGAAAAAGTAGAAGAGTTAGGTACCAACTAGTTTTGGGAAGTGAAATCACAATAGCTTACTTCCAAGTCTCAAGGATGTTGGATGAAGTTAAAGAAAAGGGATAGAGAAACTACATATATAAGGATAATTGTAAAAACATATATACAGCCAAACACAGAAACTTCTCCTTTTAAATGAGAAATATACCATACGGCACGTAGTTTCAAAACAGAAAATTTGTTTTAACGAGAAAGAATTGACAGATTTTGTGTTTGTTTTACAATAATAGATACAAACTTCCATAGGGGTTCGTTACGAACTAATAATTTATAGAGTTTTAAAAATGAATATTTGTTCGTTCATTCAGGTTCATTCGTATATTTCTATTCAAATTACGATGAAACTTTGGTGAAAAGCCACAACCTTGCGAAGATTTTTCTAAGGTCTAATTAAAGTAGGTACCTATTTAGGTCTTCAGGGGGGGCAATTGCCCCCAGTGCCCCCCCCCTGGATCCGCCCCTGGGTGTGCCTTGCATTGCTTGTGATCTAAATTATAAAACAGTTCCATAAAATATCATAATAAGTAACCCCAGTAAAAATATCATAAAAAATAGTTATACTTATGAAGTTATTGAAAAAACAATGAACATGCAAACATACCTAAGGAAACATGGAACCTTCCTTTTTTGTCAAAATCAGCGCGAACGTGACGCCAGGCGATGAGTAGGTAATACCTATACCTACTCAACCACTATAAGATTGGCAACAGGGTACTTTCATTTTTAATGTAAGCTGAGCCACAGATTATATTATCTGTGGCCACAGGCACTAGCTGAAGAACTAAACACAACATTTGGCCACTCTCAACAGGTATGTAGGTAATACAAAGAAGACATACGAGGGGAAGGAGGACCCAGGCGTGGTGTCGGTGACCAGCGTGTACAACTACTACAAGAAGTTCGGCTACAAGACGCAGGTGATGGGCGCGTCGTTCCGCAACACGGGCGAAATCCGCGAGCTAGCCGGCTGCGACCTCCTCACCATCAGCCCCAAGCTGCTGCAGGAGTTGGCCAGCTCTGAACAGCCGCTCAAACGGGTGAGTTCATCCTTCAGCCGAAAAATGAACGTGTACTGTGCAGTGGTGAGCAATCTTTCGTCATGAAGGGCCAGAAAGTTTCACTCGCAGTAATTTGGGAGTTCCCGCGGGAATTCTATGATAAACTATATGTATTAACCTTTCTCATGAATCACTATATATATACGTGAAAACCACATGAAAATCCGTTCAGTTGTTTTTGAATCTATCGCGAACAGACAAACAGATGCATTCATGGTCGAAAAAGTTTGCTCACATACGATGACCCAAACATAGCCATAATTTTCTGTTCATCTTTGAGTATTTAGCTTTTAGCAGTGTTCTACTACTAATAGTCTGGCTGGCTCTTTTACCTATGCATAACCGTCAAAATTTAATTACTATACATTTCGAAGGACCGCTGCGGGCCGGATTAAATCCTTTTGCAGGCATGGCCCGCGGGCCGTACTTGCTCACCACTGGTGTAATGTAAGGTCTGCCGATGTTTCGGTCCCTACAGCCAGGGTTGGCAGGACCCTGGGTTGGTTATGATTATCATTCCGATTACCGTATTGGTGCTACTGATCACAATGTCGCGAGGCGCAATCGGGAGTTCTCGGATTCGATTCTCGATAGGGCTGACTTAACAGTGTGTGTAACAGTTTTCTCAATCTAATAATGATTAAACCCAGCTACTGACCATATTATTGTTATCAACATCAAAAAGTCCTCAAGAGAGTTTCGAAACTCTAACTTTCGATAATGTTATAATTATTATTATTGATTAATATTATTTATCTATTGATTTGAATTTGTGTTACAGGTACTTGACCCCAAGGTTGCAGCGGAGGCTAACATTGAGAAAATATCGCTGACCGAGGCCAAGTTCCGTTGGCATCTCAACGAAGACCAAATGGCGACTGAGAAACTTTCCGATGGGATCCGCAAATTCGCCGCCGACACCAGGAAACTTGAGTCGCTGATCAAAACTTTACTAGCCAAAAAATAAGCTGTACGTAAATGATTAAAAATTTTCTTTGGTTTATTTAAATGGGGACCACAAAATATTGTCTCAAATTACACTTTATATATTAAGAAAATAGTGAAATGAATCTGATAAAAATGACGGTTGTGCATTGGGTTATGTAATTAATATATTTTCACGATACCTACAAATAAATGTAAACGATACACCTTATCACTATGTAGTAATACATAAACCATATTATGCAATAATACATAAGTAGGTGTACCAATCGATAACGTGAAAATTAAAACATTTGGAAGCATTTTGCTAATGTTAAAGAATTTTTAATTACTTACCTATATTTTACAAATTTTCTATTTCCTGTTGAACTGTTAATAATTTACATTGTGACTCAGCATTGTGACTTAAAAATTGTTACATTCCTATATTAAGATGTTATAAAATGGTTAATGGTTATTATGGTGCATTAAAACATTCTGCAATGAAACCATTGTGTATATTTATTTTATTAACGCTAAAAACAATAGGAAATTCTTTCATACTAACTTTGCAATAACGTATAATAATAATATGGTTGTAGACTTTTGTTATACTCTACACAAGTACGAGAACATTACACACATGGGTGTTACTGTTATTATACCTACTTTGCAATATATAGTTGGTAAAATCGGCGGCGGGACTCAATTTCGCTCTGACTGTGGGCTCTTTGGCAGCGAACAAATATTTCGTGACATGACTTTCAAGTTTCAAGCCAAGCGCTATACGAATAATGAAACGCCTGGTGTGCCTTCTGCCAATTAGTGTAAAAAATATCTCATTTTACTTTTATAATGACACGCCTGTCGATCGCAACGGTTAACTAAATTTGAAACAGAGATGGGTAAATACCCCTTATAGGGTAGTTGCCACTGCTACGGATGTCCCCAGTACCTACTGAGAAATAGGATTTTTTTAAGGATATTGTTTATGTATTCCCATTTGTCACCGTTGATTGGGATGGGACAACTGGGAATGAGTCAAATAACGAAGCACATTGCACAGTGACAGCTTGCACACAATAATCTGTCATGAAACAACACCATAATTAAAACAAAATTACCAAAGCTATTTCATCCGACAACTTGACCCCCCGCCAAAAAACTTCAACCATTAGGTACAACACTAGCCACTATAGCTGTGCCCTGTGGTTTCACCCGTGTGAAACGCTTTTAAATACGCGTATAACAACTTTTTCCCGATATCCGATTTGAATAAAACAAAGCCTATATTTTGCTCCAAGCTATACCTAAGCTTAATCTCCCTGTGAAAACCGCATGATAATCCGTTTAGTAGTTCCGAAGAAAGATTTTTATTTTTTTTTGAAGTTTAAAGATTTCTATATACCTACCTACCTATACGGCAACTAAGCGAAAGTTTGACCGCCTGTCATGTCGTATAGCTGTGTGTGAAAGTGTGGACTGTGAAGAGGTTCATTCCAATGTTAGGTAAGGACGTTAATCAAAAAGTCCGGCACCCACAGCCGAAGAGCATCGTATCGTAATTACACTTTTGAAGTCACGATCTAATTGATCTGATAATCATATCAGCCGAAAGACATCCACTGCTGGACATGGACCTCCTTCAAGGATCGCCACAACTACCGGTCCTGCGCTTCCCGCATGCACGTCGGTCCCCCTTGTAGCGGGCATACCCACACTGTTTTTCCGGTTCGTGGTCGTCACTCGAGAACTTTCCTGTTTCGCGCGCCAATAACAGTGTTACGGTTCACGAGCTTTTGACAATTTACAATCTCGCGAGATAGATTATAATCTAAAGGTATTTACAATTTTACAGTGAAAATATACGTAAAATTTATTTTTAAGCAAAAAAACAAAAATAAAAAACTATTAGTAACAAAATATTGATTTAATCCAAAAGACAATAATACACGTAATATTATTATTGGTTAGTGCTACCACTGATCGGTTTGAATTCGGTGCCAAGCCCACTTAGGTTATTCAGCTCACGACGAGCTCGTGGCGGGAGTTAACATAGCCCATCTACCCACTCCATGTTTGGCTTGTCACCGACTTCAAACCGATCAGTGGTAGCACTAACCAATAATAATATTATTACGTGTATTATTATCTTTTAGATTAAATCGGTATTTTGTCATTTTAAGTTTTTTTAGTTTTGTGTTTTTGGAAGTCGCTTTAAATGTTTTTTATTAAAATTTTGTTTATTTCTCGCTTTTAAGTGAGTCGCTTTGTAATTTATCTAAGGTAGGCTGCTTATCACCTTTTACAAAATATTGCTTTTCCCGATGCAGGGACGTTAATTGTTGAGGAGTTCTACTAGTACCTACATCACCATCAGTTCCACTTCGCCATATACATTATGACGAGCATAAATTGTTTAGAAGCCATATTAAAGTTAACGAATCGGAACCCGTGTAATACCTACCTATTATTGAGTAGGTAGTTCCGATGACCATCTGTGGTTTTCATCATCAGTTCCACTTCTTCAAATTTTGCTTTCCGAAAGCAAATAAAAGATTTATTATTAAAAATACAAAAATCGCTATAGGTGCAGTGCCTATAATTTTTGAAGAGTTCCCTCGATTTCTCCAAGATCCCATCATCAGATCTCGACTTGGTGACAGTGGGATCAACTTGAGAGTATACCCTTTCAAACAAATAAAACAATTTTCCAAATCGATCCAATCGAAACCCGTGAAATACGCATTATTGTTGAGTAGTTCCGATGACCATCTATGGCCTTCATCATCAGTTCCACTTCTTCTTTTGCTTTCCGAAAGCAAATGAATGATTTACTCTAAAAAATACCGAAATCGCTATAGGTGTGCCTATAATTTTTAAAGAGTTCCTCGATTTCTCCAAGATGCCATCATCAGATCCCGATTTGGTGGCATTGGGACCAACTTGGGAGTATACCCTTTAAAACAAAATAAAATCCAATTCGGTCCAATAGTCTTCGAGTAATAAATACATAAAAAAATACATAAGAAAAACACAAAAAAAACATACATACAGCCGAATGCGTAACCTCCTCCTTTTTGGAAGTCGGTTAAAAATTGTATATTACCTAATAGTACATTGTTATCCTAGGGGTGAAAGTAACTTATTTAGTGCCGAGACGGGGTTTGGCGCCCGAGCGTAGCGAGGGCGCCAATAGATCGAGGGACTAAATAAGTCTTTCTCCCGAGGGTAACACTGTGCTTTTCATTACGAATGCAAGGAAAGTCAAAATAAAAATAGGAATTAGCTAAAGAAAAAATGAGTGAAGATCGGATAGTCGCTTGACACTTTACCACCTACTTCTTTTTCTTTGGCCGGCTAGCTATTCAGCCAGTATTTTTTATTGACATTGTGGCGACCTAAAAAAAATATTATCTTTAATTAGTAATTATTAATTAAAGAAAATAAAAAAATATAAATAGGAATTAGCTTAAGAAAAAGTGAGTGAATTTTATTTTAATTAATACCTACTTATACTTTACGTTATTTCAATTTTACATCGCGCTGGCTGTATAGAAAGTTGAAACATGGTTCAATAGAAATGTGAAAATAGACCTAGTTTTTTTTTAATAATTTGACAGTTGTCAGTTGAAAGCGATTCTCCCTAGGGCTGAAAAGGGTTACTTTCAACCCGCTTCTCAGGCAACTTCAGACCTACTTTCCGAGTATGAGTAATGAAAAAAGATTTTTCATTTGGCGTGCAAATCTCGTAACAAAAAAAGAACGTTAGGAAAGATCAATATCTACCTACATTTTGCGCAAGGCGGACATGGTGGACGCGGTCGTCCGTTTAGTGGACGACTAGCCTCAGCCTTATTATATTTTGGTTTATTTTGGAAAACAATAGGTACAAGTAGCAAGAAAATGAATCCTGTAATCTAACTATAACTTTACAAAGAGTATCTACTAATACCTATACCTAGTATAGTATTATATTATCGGTGCCTATGCCAAGTAGGTAGATATTATCCTACCTAATACTATCTGGGCATATACATAAGTAGGAACTAAATCGTCTTTTCAATCCCTCTAATAAGTACAGTACCTACCCTTAACCACTCAGTCAAAGACCAAGTATGTACGTAGGAATTCTTAATTGATTTCTGTGGTCAAGCCTGTTAATGACGTATTAGAACGATTTAGCACAAAATCTAGGGTTTATCCATTATATTATTACGGAATACGTATAAAAGCACCTAACAAGAAGGTAAACAATTACGTTCTATTAATTAAACTTCTACCTATTTTGAAATCGGTTATCGGCTTTAATAAAAAAATAGCATTTTTAATTATGTCCAACGGACGAACAGACTTAAATAATGATGAACACTCAAAAAACATGTTGAAGTTATAGTTATGTACCTATCTAAGTAGTATCGAATTTAAATACAATATAAAATGCATTAAAACCGAATTGCAAGAAAATCATAAACCGACTTTTAATTTTTTTTTATCTATTTGATTTGGGGATAATTTTTTCGTCCATCCTTGAAATATCTGTTTTGATTGCGTAGGTAATGAATCAATATCAATAGACATAGGACAAAATTAATGAATATTTGGCATCGAGTTAAATGACTCGAAATGGTTTTAATATTTTTTTATCGTTTTAATATCGTAACGTTTTATTTATGATGCCATTAAATCGAATACGAAAAAATTTTAACTGACAAAAATTTTAAACACCTATTTGAAGGACGATCCACCTGATTATTCGTCGAGTGGAGAAAATTTCATATCGGGGCGAGAGGGGTGCGTAGGGGAGGTTGGAGGCGGAGGTTTGATATTGACCTAGATGTTCATTCAGAGTTCGGTCGATGCGAAACTTGACATCTGCGCGTGCCTGCGTTTTGTATTTTTCGATTGCATATTAACATCTTGATCCCCGATTTACCACATCAAATAAGTAAGGTAACGTAACATAAGGTTGTAATGCTCCGATGCGCCGAGTTTACGAGTTAATCACCGCACTTCGCGGCACAATCTCGCGGCTCAAGTGTGAAGACGTGGTTTATTAGTGATGTCGCGGTCGGGGTGATGTTCACTGCAATGCTTGGTGGTCGGTGCTCCAGCCACTCTCGGATCGCTGTCGCTTCAAATATGTTGTTAAAATCTCAGTTTATGTCTAAATAGTTTTTATTTAATCGATTATTACAACATGGCGAAATCAACTAATGTTCATATATCTGCGGTCACTAGAAGTATTCCTCCAATGGATTTCTATACAGACGTAAGTAGATAGCTGTTACAATTGTATTATTTTGATTATTGAACCAAATTTATTTTCGTAGTAAATACAGATCGGAAATGATTTATTTATTTACTAGCTGCGCCCCGCGGTTTCACCCGCGATAATTTTGAAGTTCCCGGTAATTTTGAAGTTTCCGCGGGAATCCCGGGTACCCTATATCCTTCTCTGTACCCCTGACAACGTGCATGCCAAATTTCATCCAAATCCGTTCAGCCGTTTTTGCGTGATTGAGTAACAAACATCCAAACATCTAAACATCCACACTTTCACATTTATAATATCAGTAGGATTTAATGTGATAGATGTAAAATAGTTTTAAAATTAAATCAAATACCTACCTGCCTATTTGTTTATCGTATGTAGAGTCATGCGACTTGCATAATGAAATTCCGTACCATTTGAATTTTCGTACCTTACCGGCTTTGGTCCTATGCTGATATGCTAATATCAACATAAAGACATTTTGATGTTGTACCTATAGGTACCTATTATTATGTTTAGTAAAATAGATCGAATAATTATTAAAAGAGATATCTACATTTATGTGTACCTAGGTATTTGTTTTAATACATGTCACAGGGAAAACATTAAGATTTCATTATTCCTGTTATACTTCTGATATTTCTTGGTGTTCTTGCTTATGCTACGTTGTAAAGCTATCAATAAATCGAATACTTCGATAGCGAATTGAAATTTGATTCACG
Organism: Zygaena filipendulae; assembly: GCA_907165275.2. Taxonomy (NCBI): domain Eukaryota; kingdom Metazoa; phylum Arthropoda; class Insecta; order Lepidoptera; family Zygaenidae; genus Zygaena; species Zygaena filipendulae. The sequence continues at coordinate 8,790,166 of OU015653.1, read as the reverse complement.
TTAGAAAATAATCCATTAATATATTCGATATAGCCGCTTATCTTTGAGAGGCACAGTCATCACTTGCGCAAAAGTGAACTAAATGGAAGCGCCAAGAGTCGAGTTTCAAGTGCACTTTAGTCAGTGTTCGTATAGACGTGTCTAGGTCTATAATTCTAGTAGGTATGTCATGATTGTGTGATGATTAGTTTGTTTCTCTACAGTGTAAAGAAGAGCCGGGAAAAGAGCCACTTGCAGAGGAAACAGAGCCTGAAAGAGGCAATTGGACGGGTCGCTTCGATTTCCTTCTGTCACTTTTGGGCTATAGTGTTGGCTTAGGGAACGTGTGGAGGTTTCCTTATCTATGCTACAATAATGGGGGAGGTATGTACAGATGATTTTATTGTTCTTTTTTTTTTAACGTTGTACAACTTTACGTGCAATAGGAATTTGCCATTATTTTGATCCCACAACTTTTATGAACAGGAACTTTTTGGGAGTGAACTTGGCCTTTTAAATTTAATTTTTTAATGAGATAGACTATCTCATTAAAAATAAAATCACAACACAACTAACGTATAATTAAAAAGACCTTCGCGCTAGTCGTAAAATATAATTGAATTAGATGAAATGATAGACCGAGCTAATAGAGCGTTCATCGAGTCATTTAAAATTTAGTGATGGAGTTGGACTTTTATAAAATATAGATACAATAGTAGGTGAGTAGTATATTTACCTTAAATTTGAAAAATATAAAAGCTAACGACGTAGTAGTCTTTCGTAGGAGATGAAGTATGCACATATGTAATAATAATCATAATCCACTTCACAACACACAGATAACTGAGATGATTAGTAGATACTTATCTGAGAAGGATTAACAGTGCGAAAGCATGCCGCTTTGCAAATGAACGAATACCGAGCTCGATTCCCGATCGTGAAGAATTTTGTTTTTTAAAAAGACTCCGGGTTTTGTTTTTAAACCTCGTTTTTTACAAACGGTCGGCATTTTGTATAATACCGGAGACATAAAATGCCGCTGATTTGTATTTGCGAGTGCCTCCGGCAGACGTGCTATGTGAGATTCATGGATTTAATATAGTATCTACTATATCTACCGAATACTAACTAGCTTAGCTTAGGTTAGCTTTGGAGTTGCCGTCTTCAGCATTAGGTACATATATAAATACTGACCGTTTTTAAACGAACGAAATACGTACTTAGGTACCTACGTTACTAACTATAAACCGTTAATACTTAATACATATTATGTTTGCTTCTTTTCTTAGATAGGTAGGTACAAGCTTATAGTGTGGAATCAAGTGGATTTGCGTGTTGTAAAATATAAACAAAATATGTAAAAAATACTTTTTAGTAAGTAGGTAGGTATTTAAAGCAACAAAAATACACAAGGAGTAGATTACACCGTCATACGTCATACTCGTAGTGTTAGCAAGTTACCTACCTATCTTAGAAGATTATACGATATCCCCAATGTAAGCGGTTGAGATCTCTTAAGAAATTCCAACTGAATTATTGATTAAAATGAGAAGAGTTTAATCGGAACTCTATTATGATATCTTGTGTCTAATCAAATTACGCTTACCTATGTAACTATCTAATTAGTAGTCATATGTAAAGTTATGACAAATCTCGGAACCTCATCGTCAACATTATGTGAATTGTTGTTACGTAAGGATTGTTAAGTAGGTTTCAAGAGGGGTGTAACACAATACCCACTCATTTGTTTGTAGCATACAATATATACCTACCTGAACAGATCCCACGGGCGCACCGAGTATCAGCAGGCTACTTTTGATCTTAAGTAGGTACACAAAAGTAGCCCACTTATACCTAAGAACGTATCTTCTTGTCAAGGTTAGCCGCTTGACACTTTTAAAAGTGTCTTTACTAATTTACACACAAATAAGTAGGTACTCTATTAGCTATAACAAATAATAGTTCAAAACGATCGTCGTCATTTCATCTCTTCTATAATTTTAGGGTAGAGATACGTCACCTGCAAGTTACCTACTTATAAATCTGGGGGTACGGTAGTGCCCCCGCCAAGACGAGCCAGCAAAGCGCAAGGGCACTACCTACCTTTTCTCGAAGCGTTTCGTCGTTTTTTTGAACCCTTGTAACTCTACACGCCTTAACTCTACAAGGTCTAACTTCACAAACTCTACACCTTAGCCAAAATATGTGGCTTGGCCGTTTCGTTACTACAAAGAACTATTATTATATAACAGAAAAGTAATGAAAAATGGACCAATTTTTCACCTTAGGGCCTAAGGGCCATGTGAATGTAGCGAAATGGTCAAGCCACATATTTTGGCTAAGGTGTAGAGTTTGTGAAGTTAGACCTTGTAGAGTTAAGGCGTGTAGAGTTAGAAGCTTGGCTCTACATAAGATCTGATAACTTTTTGAAAGTGCTGGCATATGGTCTCGTCTTGGCAACATTTTACATGAAAATGTTTTTGTTGGGATTAGCTATGACAATATTATATTCAACGTAAAAGTGAGCTTTTCGGCAAATTATAAATTTTACTTACGTAGGATTACGAGTTGATTTACGTACTACGTAGTCATAAATACATAATCCACATAAGTTAAGACGGGCTAACGTTTTTTTATACACGGAGCCGAAATTTAATTGAATGTTTATGTCTGCGTGTCATTTTCAGGTGCATTTCTCATTCCGTTTACGGTGATGCTCATAATAGCGGGCTTACCGCTGATGTTTATGGAGCTGTCGTTCGGCCAGTACGCCGCCTTGGGCCCGGTAGCCGTCTACAACAGATTCTGCCCGTTATTCCGGGGACTGGGTTATGGCATGGTTATAGTCTCCAGCATTGTCATGCTCTACTATAATTTGATTATTGCCTGGACTATCTACTACATGGTTGTTTCGTTCGCAAGCATATTTTATCAGCTGCCATGGCAAAACTGTAACGCTGATTGGAGTACTAAACGTGAGCCCTTATTATTTTTGTTGTATTGTAATATAATTTTTAATAAAATTTGACAATTTAAATTTGAAATTTCATTTATTCATTAATAATTACAGATTGTTACTCGTACGAGGAAGCGGATGAATGCGAAGCAAATAATGGAACATATTACTTAAGAGAATGCTACAATCAAACTTATGCTGCACTTAAAAACATTACTATTTTAGCAGACGTAGCAGTGAGGCGCCCTCCTGCTGAAGAATACTTCACGTTAGTAAAAATACACTTGAAATATATACTAATAAGAGCTTTCGAAGCACAAAATAAAGTCGATTTTTATTTGTAATTTCAGGAATCAAGTACTTGGTTTGTCTGCTGGTATAGAAGAAACGGGCCAAATACGATGGGGTATGGCTGCCTGCTTATTAGCTGCTTGGCTTATCGTATTTCTTTGCTTATGCAAAGGTGTTCAGTCATCGGGGAAGGTAACTAATTATTTTCACGTTTTATTAATATGGCTTTTTTTTAAATACCAATTGAACTAAAATTATGAAACCGTTTGTCTTATAGGTCGTTTATTTCACTGCTCTCTTCCCTTATGTGGTACTGGTCATTTTGTTCTTCCGAGGTGTTACCTTACCTGGTGCTTCTACAGGAATCCTATTCTATCTAACACCTGACTTCAGTCAGCTTGCTAACGCACAGGTTTGTACAAACAATAATAGTAAATACGGTCGTATCTGAGATATATATATTATTTCACTCTTTTAAATATGCTATTCAACTCTTTTAAATAATAAAATTAGATTTTGCTTTACTTCAGGTATGGGGCGATGCGGCGGTGCAAATATTCTTCGCTTTGAGTCCAGCTTGGGGAGGTCTTATAACTCTTTCTTCTTACAATAAATTCACCAACAACTGTTACTTGTTAGTATAATATTTTTTTTTTAATTTTTATTAATAATGTTAATGATCAAGTACTTAGTTTCTTAAAATAAATCTAATTTTCTTACAGAGATTCGTTAATTGTGGCAGTGTCTAATATAGCCACATCGTTCTTCGCTGGACTTGTAATTTTTTCCGTGATTGGCTTCTTGGCGCATGAATTAGACGTGAGCGTAGACCGAGTGGTAGACCAAGGGGCTGGCTTGGCTTTCATTGTCTACCCAGAAGTTGTAACAAGGTTGCCTGTATCGCCACTCTGGTCTATTCTGTTTTTTGTCATGTTGTTGACACTTGGTCTTGATTCTCAGGTGAGCTAACTAGTCTATTCAAATCTATTAAATTATTATAGTTATTTTTAATTAACTAACATGAACACATTATTTCTCAGTTTGCACTTATGGAGACGGTTACAACAGCTATATTAGACAGGTTTCCAAGCTTTAGACATAATAAAGTTTGGGTGGTACTGGCTGTCGCTGTATTTGGTTATATCGGTGGGCTTATCTTTACAACCAACGTAAGTAATACAATAATTTACATAAATTTTATTTAAAAAATCATATTTAACCAAATCATATAACCCAGAGGTCGTCTGCTGCCACTTCTTCAATCTATTATTGCACAATACGCTTTTTTACAGAGTGGCATGTACTGGCTTCAGCTAATGGATAAATATGCAGCTAACTGGTCAGTTCTAATAATTGCAATTGGTGAATGCATATTAATCGCATGGATTTATGGTGCAGAGAAATTTTGTCGTGATATTCAGAGTATGATCGGCCGTCAGTCAAAACTATGGGTCATCTTTTGGAGCGCGATGTGGAGAGTAATTACACCTGCAGCTCTAGTGGTTCGTATCTATAATTACGTAGTCCTACATTTTAGGTGTTATGTTTTCAGACATGTAGGTACGTTGTTATTGTATGCATATTTTATCATTCTTTTATTTGTAAGGCAGAGAGAGACTCCTAATAACGTTAAATTATCTAAAAAAATATTTTTTTTTCTTTAGTTTATTTTAGTATTCAACTGGATTGAATATAAACCAGCCTCTTATGGGCTCTACGTATATCCAATGTGGGCGGACGCTGTGGGATGGACGCTGGGAGTCCTTCCAGTTGTAGTTGTTGTAATAATGGCAGTCGACCAGATTTGCACCGGCCCCGACGATCTCACCATAATGGAGGTAATTGTTTTAGTATTTATGTTATTTTTAAATAGACAACATTATCACCTAGGTACATATTTATACATTTTGATAGTTATGCCATTAAAATCGATTTATGTAACTTGCCAGTGATTTTTCTCATATTTATAGAAAGCTCGAGTGCTCGCGCGGCCGACGGATGAGTGGGGCCCGGCGTCGGTTGGGGTGTGTACGAAGATTCCAACAGTACGGCGCGAGTGCGAGCTGTCACCGCCGGTGCTGCTGCTTCACGGCCGGCCCGTATTGCGCGAGCGTGGCACCTGACCCCCACACACGCATCCGCTTATTGCTATGCGGAAGGTAAGCCCACATACTTACAATGAAATATATAGTTTATCACCAGCCAGTTGCGACAAAAACAAAATCATTTGCTTCAGACATCTCAAGATGGTGGAGATACTACATCTATCACTGAAAGCGGAATAGAAAATGAAACTAAAAGGATAGGGATAGGAATTATGAAAACGACAAGAAATTCGATAAAAAAGAAGGTTCAAAGCTTAAGTCATGATTCGGATGAGGCCGTTATTGAGCCTCTGTTACAAAAGGATAAGCCAGAAATTACAAACCAAAGTGCCAAATATTCAATATTGAAAACGAAGACTGAAACGGCGACTGAAAAAAGCAGTGAGAAAGAAATGCTTATTTCTGAAAATATCACTAGGAGCTCTACGAGTATAGCTCCCAGTTTGGCTGTAAGTGCAGCTGGCACTTCGCATAATTACATGAATGCAAACAAATGTGGGAATCTTGATGTCAAAAAAGTTGATGTTACAAATCGAGGTGAAGTTCTTGTGACAATGGAAGAGATAAAGCAAAATATTTATAACCCTAGCCCCTTAATATTTACTACTGCTAAAATTCACACTGATAGTAAAAATAAACATTTAGAGCCCGTTCAAGTAGCACCTGCACCTATTTTATCAACCATAGAAGGCAGTAGTATTAAAACTACTCCTGGGAACGATGTTGAACAAAAAACTGATTTCGTTTCTGAAAATACAAATACAAATAATGTAAAACATCCCGAGAGCAGTACGACAGTAAAAAAAAAGCAGAATATAAAAGACTTTCCAGATGAAATTGAAATTCAAAAAGCTCTTGAATTCAAAAGTGCCAAATCAGACAAAACTGTCAATTATGTTGAACAGAAACAAGAAACGCCATCTGAAAATAATAAAGTTTATGAAACAGAAAACTCTGTAACAAAACCCAAGGAATGCAGTAATTCGACAACTGCCTACCAGCCCTCGGACCAGAAAAAGTATGATCTTAATAAAAGTAATGGAAGTTCCAAACTCTTAGTAAACAAATCAGGAGACACTATCAGGGAAAACGTGGTTGATGTAAATAAAAACTTTTCGAATATTTCAAATTCTTTAAGAAAAGAATTAACAGACAAAAAATTTCCAGAGAATGCAAATACAATTGATATTTCTACAAAAAAAATTAGTTCACAAAGTAGTTTGGCAGGAAGCAAACAATTACACCGCCAAAAAAATGCAACTCTAGAAGATACTTGTGATTTAGATATAAAAAAACAAAGTACGAACCAGAGAACTAGTGACAGCAAAATATTAAAAGAAAAAACTCATTGTGAGAAGTTAAGTAAAATTTCGAAAAGCATGGTTAAATCTGAAGAAATGGTGGAAGATATTAAACAAACGGTATCACCAAGTGACAGCGATGCTGTCAAATCTTTATCTACAAAATCTGCTATAACTAGCTCATCTATACCACCTAGTAATCAATATGTATCGGCTAACAAATCAACTTCATCAACTACAGCCACTTTACCACTTCTTCCTTTTACCGCTACTTCAAAATCTTCAAACAACGTTAAAATTGAAAATAAACCGGAAACAGCAACTAAAGATAAATCTTCAGAATCAACTGCGACATCGGTGGTGTCCAAGACATCAACAGTTTCATCTATAAATTCATCAAATGGCTGTATCAGTATGCAATCTTTAAAACAGGCAGAAGCAGCAACAGTATGTAAATCAACAACTGATATCTCTGCTAATCAAGTGTCTAGTGGAGTTTCATCGACTAGTAACCTGAAATCTACAAATGCTGTTAAAACTGCCACGGCAACAAAATCCAAGCCAACTACAGTTATGGATACGTTGACGAATTCACCACACTCTCTACATTCATCTCACGGAAAATCTTTCACCAATCCTACTTCAACTGTGTCCTCATCAACAATTAACAGTACAAAAACAAACATTTCAAATAAACCGAGTGTAAATAAAAATAGTGATGTAAAAAAAGATAGTATAAAAAGTTCAAGAGCTTAACATCAGTGAATATCAATAAATTAGAAAATTATGATACTTATCATAAATCATCGCTCAAATAAGGGTAACTTTTTCGGTATTTATGAGTTTAGGTAAAATATGGATCGTTCTTGGTTAAGGTTAGTTAATTAATTAACCAAACACTTTTGTCACCATTTCGCAAAAGTACCTACTTAAAAATTATCAACTACAAATGAAAACTAAGTAGGTAGATACTCAGAACTTACTGATAAGTGAAATATTATTGTTGTTGTATAGAGAATAATATGTAAAATCGTGAATTAGTCGTCAGAAACAAGAATTACAATAATTATTTATTGAGTTCTAGTACCTACGTGTTGCTCATCATTTCTTAATAATCTAGGTGTTAGTGAATGAGAGTCGTTATGATTTATTATTGTTACGATTCGACTTACATAGCTGTAGCTGCATAAGCTCGTACACTTTAACGAGAAGTAGGTTTAATTCCCAACTTAGGTATTCATACGCACTCAGCACTTGTTCCCCATATATTTACAAAACTATATGAATAAATGATCGAAAATAGGTCAATTGTGGATAAGATGCAGTGAATTGCAATTCGTAACTACAAGATATATTTTTTATTTTTTTATTTACCTACACAAAATTTTCATTCTGAAGTTATCTAAATTGTAATGAAATAAGAAAATGCAAAATATTAAATTCTGGTAATGCAATACAGGATTAGATACGTCATACTGCTGAGTTGGTTCTAATTGTTAATGTAATGATTTATAACATTGAATTAAATTCTATTTTCACATTCTGTAGGTAAGTGAGTAAGTGTTTTTAATACTAGAAGCGTGGGCGTCCCAAAAACCCATTTCGATATTTTTTCCTGTCCTAGTAAGTGTTTTACTATGGAATAAAAGGGATTTTCTTAGGACTCTACCCATATAAAACACTTAGGTTGTAGAGCAAGAAGAACATCGACCGCCCTTGCTTTTAGGCTGGCCTCATACATCCGGAATGGTTCTCTGGCTTCATAATCTGAATTTATATTATTAATTCAGAAAGCCCGGAATACTATACAATTTCAGTATGCTCCACACACATTCCGATTTTTTCAGATTACGAATTTCTCAGAGCGATCTGTAAGAATGATACCGACGAGCGTTCTGAATTCCGGATCGGAATATTTTAGATTTTGATTTCATAACGCGCCTATTCGAATTATTTCAATAGGGATGTTGACTACTATTGCAAATCAAAATTCTAATTAGTCCGTCAGTTAGAAAATAAAAAAAACAATAGACACGTATTTTTTGCTTTTTTAAATAAATTAAAATATACAGAGATAAAGCGCATCAAAGTTTAGGATGAGGAGGTCGTGACGCCACTAACCGCAAAACAGCCATACAAACTGTCAGAATAGTGACGTCACGCGAAATTTCAACTCAATATATCGCCGTTATTTTTTGATTACGTAAAAAAAGAAAAAATACGTGTCCAATATTTTTTAATAATCTACAAGACGGACTAAAAAATAAAAATTAGTCAACATGCCCATTGACACTGCAAGCGGTTAAACGTCTGGACGTGTTTCGAGTTTCGACCTGTTGGTGTGATGTCTGACACGGAAAAAATAATATTGTGCGTCGAAAATCGCCCCTGTATATGGAACACTGAATCTGAAACTAATTTTTTAAAATATGTGTGAGCCGTGAGGATTATGAATTCAGATTATGAATCCGGAGAGTCATTCCGGATGTATAAGGCTAGCCCTAGTGTTAAATCCAATATGTCAGTCGACTCTAAATCTGATGTTTTTTTTTAAATATTAACTAAGAATTCATTTTTGTTTGTTTTTAGAGCGATATTTTAACTATAAATAAATTTGCTCATGAAACGGAAAATTGGAAGATTTTTGGTATCATTTACTTTAGATTTTATGTAAAATTCTTAACTACACCACTTTCATATTATTGTTCAACATACACTGAAAAAAAAAAATCTAAATTTCTGTTTTATAATGCTTTAAAAAACAGTTATAATTAAATACTACCTTACCAAGTAAAATTGGCTCTATTTTTCCAATTTATTTAGTACATAAATACCTATGTAGGTAGGTATTTAAATTTAAAAACTAATTTCTTTCTTATACCTAACAGTTAAATTTTGTTTAAGTAAAATATTAGATAAGTATACAAAAACCTATTTTTTTTGTAATTTTTTAATGCTGTGTGATACAGAGAACAATAATATTTTTATCGCAGTGTAATGTGCCACCTTTAATTAAAAACGTATAAATCATGATACGGAATTGAAACGTAGCTTTGACGCGGTCGGTAGCAGCTAGGTTAGTGGTGCTACGAAGTAATACTATTATTACTTACTCGTATTGTTATAAAATATTTTTCATAGACAATATTATTGATAGCATGTTTTTTCGATTGCATTTAAGAGATTAATAATTTCATCTCGCAAAGGGTCAATTTGTATTATACCTAACTGTGTAACCGTTTGTTTACAACTTTTAATTAATCTATAATTAATTATTGTTTAACGCAGGGTAGCAAAAAATATAGTGTAGTATAAAATAAAAATATTTAAAAATAAGTCTTAAAACAGCTAGGTACTTATGTACATAAATTACTTTATTTATGTGAGTGTAATTATTTATGACGACATTTTAAATAGGTATTAACTTTTTGTGTTGTAATTTATACCTACTCAATACTCATACCGGCAATGCGTTAATGGTATGGTACCTAAATGCTAATGTAAATCGTATGATTATTTTATGTTGGCGATTTTTTTTTGGTCTTTTTTTTAAACGTGCAAACTTGACTTGAGCACAATTATTGTTACTATACGCTTATACAAGAATGTATATTTATTTAAGTACAGTAAGCAAAAAGAGTCCAATTCATCAATCGTCCACATTCATCTTCAGACTTCATATAACTATCGCACATTGTACAAAAAAGTATTAAATCACTGGTATAGGTAGTTATTTCACATTGTCCTGCCATCGAAAACTGCAAAGTAAAAATATTCCTTACTTTGTTAAAATCTATATCATGTAGTTTAACTACATGTATCTACTTTACAAGAATTATGCATGAGCATGATGTATCTATGTCTCACAGATTAGCTCTTTCCAAATACAGTAGGTACCTTTATAGTTATATTAATTAGGCAGTTATTGTTATATTTTACGTCTCTATCCTTACCTATTTGTTGTATTTTCTATTATACCTGTATTAACATGATATTTGATAGAATCAGGCTTCAGTTTTACTCTATTACTATAGCTGTTACCCGCTGTTTCAATAAGGAACTTTTTGATGTAGGTACGAAAAGTAGTGGGTATTTGCCTATATTATCTTTGTATAGCTATCGGGATTAAGAGTAGCCTTTTCCCGGTGACTAGTGAAGAATCTTTTATAGGATAAGTAGACAAGGGTCGCGGAAGAATCTTAATATTAAATACGTTTATTGGTTAAGTAAACAGTTTTCACCACATAAAATAACTCTTGTCAATAACCAATGGCCACTTGTCACAACTGCTGGGGCATGATCAATGTCTTTGGGCATGATACTAATTTGATTACTCCGTAAAATTTGCAACAAAACTAATGTCATCAAAGATTTTTACGGCATTAATCTTGTTAGATTAATTAGGCGAAGCGTTGAAGTCTTTCTATACGTAAGTGGGTATGTAAGTCTTTATTTTGCATTGCGTATCTATTTAGTTTACATATTACATACAATTATCCAAGTAAGAATATAAAAACTTCACACAGTTGATAATTAGGTAATAATGTTTTATAAAAAATATACATTTAAATTAAGTAACAAAACGATTATACTTGAGTCCTATAGTAGGTATTTTGTAAATAATTCTCTTTAAGTCCTAAACAATTTATAATTATTTAAATTCAATTGAATATTTTCGAAAATTATAAATTTGATACCTACCTATTTTCCATAAATATTATCTTTATACTAATAAAATTCAAATAAGGTAATGAAATATCTTCATGAGGACTCCTAAACACGCGCGATATGTAAGATTTTCTCCATTGACAATAAATATTTTGTAGCTCATGCTTCTAAATTTAGGTTTATAATTGGTCCATGGTTTATACTAATAAATATAAGAATAATCGATTTAATTACCTATCCGATGACTTTGATAATTATTATTAACTTACTTTTTAATTACAAAAAGTAACTTAAGTATATACAGTAACTTAAGTATTACAAAAAGTAACTAAATAACCCGTTATTTCAAAACAGTCACGTAAATTTTTTGAGGATTTTTATAGTAAAATATATATTACCTATTTTCTTGATTTTGTAAGAAAATGTTTAAGGCAGACTTCTCATAAAATACATTTAAATTCTTTAATCGTACCTATCAAAAATTAACTAAATAGACCTTTTTCTAATAGTAAACTTTGAAATAGATACGCAGTGACATTTTGCTGAAACATAATTGAAAAGCTACTGATTATATTATTGAATAGTTAGTGTGTTACTTGCTTGCTCTTAAAATAATAACAGAACTTTAAAAAACTTGTGTTGTTTCATAGATAAAACCATTTTCGAAGCGTAGGTAGTTTAGGTACTTGTAATTACTTAATTGATATGAATAAAATAATAGGTCAATGATATCTTTAATACTTATAAAACCATTGGTACTTCAGGGAATAAACAATAAAACAGAAATCTAAATTACTCTTTATCTTTACATAATATAAATTAAAGTAAAAAACCACTGAATGGATTTTTATGAGGTTTTCACCAATTAATAAGTACTATAGGGCGATTCATGGGGAAGGTTTATATCTATATAGATATAATTAATCCAGGAATTCCTGCGGAAGCTTCGAAATTACCGCGGATAAAACCGCGGGAGACAGCTAGTTTTAAATAAAAAACAGAACAGAATATCTTAAATACCTAAACTTGTATTAAAAAATACATTACTTAATGGCAAAATACATATTATGGTGGAAATCAAATTTAAAGGTAGGTAACAAATAATACTGCCACAATTACAGATGTGACAAGAAGAATTTTACCCAATTAAATAGGTAGGTAATAGGCTCAGACGAAATAGGTATATGTTTCTTATGAGGCATTTCCTAGCTATAGACACCTGCTTAAACTTTGAAATATTATGAGTGTCGAGTCGTTTGGATTTTATCACATAAAATTATAAAAGTAGATTTGTCGTTTCCATATACATAGAATTCTAACATAATATGTAGAAGTCTCTTTAAATAGAAAGTATGTCTACGGAACCTTTGTTAAAAATTTGGAGGACAATGTTTTTTGATGAATTTATTTATGAATTACCTTAATATTGTTGAATGCTGCATCTATGATCTATACATGTAATAACCTACATTTATTTCGCTTTGTATTTTTTAAATAAATTTGCAGATAATTTTAATCAATTAATTTTATATAAATGTAAAATGTGCAGTGTACCCTGAACTAATAAAAAAAGTATTATTAAGTTTTCAACCGTAGGTTATACACATTGTGGGTTCGAAAGTTTAGGCTCGTTCCTAACCTTATTAAAGTTCGCTTAAAATCTATCAAAGATCTTGGAATATGTACCTACCAATATTGAATATTAAATAATAATATTTAATTGAATACTAATACCTATATTATGACAAGGTTCATGAGTGTTTTTCTATGAAAATAAGGCAAAATTGCGTCGCACACACTTGCACTCTACATAATATTACAGGCAATAAACACAAAGGTCGAAAAGTGGGATAGCCGAGACATAATATTACATTTTATATATTAATAACGATTAGTTAGATATTATGTACCTATGTATAACCACGTCCAATGTTAAAAATTATAGAAATGAATGTGGTTATTTATTATTTAAAATTTGATAACTTATCGTCTCAACATATTTTCGTCGCTTAATAAGTTCAGAGGTTACAAAAATACCGTTAGGTCCAAAAACTACTTGTAAATAAATGGTCGGATTTTCATGAAAAATGATAAATAAATAAATAAACCCATATATTTTGTTGGTTTGAAGTACAGGTTCGAAAATTGGTACGTACTTTCTCAAAATTAAGCCTTGGAAGTTGGGACTTATTGAACGACATAATAGTACTTACCTTTCCGAGTTGAGACAACGGTTGTATGATGTAGGTATAGGTACATGAATGTTTATTGTCATTCATATAGATAAAAGATACTATTCGAAAGACACAATGTAATATTATACTTAATGAGTTAACGTTTCTAAGAGACAATTAAATGAAAATAGCCTAATTGAATAGCGATATTGTTGTTAAACTTGATGTATTTTAGAGGATTATTGAGTAAATCGATGTTATATAGATGTTTATTGTAAATATTAGGGATTATCAAAGCCAAAGATAAAATGTTCTAGAGTATTACATAGAGGATTGTATTTTTGGGTGAAATTTTGGTGGAGGCAGATGGGGGCATATCTTCGATAGGCATAGATATATGTAACACAAACAAGATGCAGGTGAAGAAAGACCTAGAAAAAGGTAACGATGTGATAAATAAGAAATTAGTTTTAGTGTTGTTGTGCTATTAATAAAATACGTTCAAATGTGGTTATTAGTGGTTTTTTTTGCATTGCATTCCTTAATTGAGTAAATTTAGGGTATTCGTCTATAATACCCATTATTGACTATATCTAGGTATATTCGGAGATCACTGCGTGCCGTTAAGTAGCGTTACACGTACAACATAAGTTATTAACATTTAATTACATTGCTACGCGAAGGCTTTTATAGTGGTATGTGACGTTGTACTTTCTTTGACTACTTGTATTTGACCATTCGTGTCGGTTCTCAGTGGAGAGCGCACGTCCTCGCTCGAGGGAGGAAGCAGAGCTCAATGTACCACAGCCAGACTACACAGTGTGGCGCGGTGTCAGGCGGTGTACACAAGTGATACAGACGTTACACCGCCGTCCGCCGACCCGTTCCGTCGCTGTACGCCCGCGTTGGAAGTTGAAACCACTAACCGTGAATTTTGTTAAAGAATTTCCCAAAATAAACCATCTACAGTCGTGCAATAATTTTTTTTTATTGAATAAAGTGATAGTGACATGAATACCTGTTGCCGAATGCGGATTACGAAGTGAGAAGACAATGAACATTGATCAACACAACAGTAATGTTGCTTGCTACACCTGAGTATTTTAATTTCATTTGCTAATGAATTGGACAAAGATCCTGTGATTCGCTTTGCTTTGAATAAAAAGGTAAGCCAATGACTACTATTTACTATTTTTAGGTAATATTTGATACATACCTAACTCTAAATATTATGTAAACGGAAAAAATAGAAGACGTTAATATATACTTATATTATTTACGTATAAGATAAACAGCTTTAGGTTATCCATTATCCCATTTATCAGAAGTGCGAATTTTACTCATGCAGATACGGTCTGTTTTTAGCGTTCTGTACACAAAGGGTAAAACCCTATATTACTAAGACTTTGTTGTCCATCCGTCCGTCTGTACATCTGTCACCAGGCTTTATCTCATGAACCGTGATAGTTAGATAGGTAGTTGTAATTTTCACAGATGATGTATTTCTATTGCTGCTATAACAACAAACACAAAAAACAGAATAAAATAGATATTTAACATCCCATACAACAAACGTGATGTTTTTGCTCGATATTGATAACGGCAACAGCTAGACGCTTGAAATATTCACAGAATATTTTGTTATGTATTTAGGTATTCACTTTACAAATAAATCATTAACAAAAAAACAAATATTTAAGGGGCTCCCATCCAACAAACATGATTTTTTTGCCGTTTTTATAGCTACGGAACCCTTCGTGCGCGAGTCCGACTCGCACTTGTTAAACATACATCTCCAATTTCTCATCTATATCTAAGTTATCATACAGTGAAAAACTATAGTGATATATAATATAGTTATATTATCGATGTCTAAATGTAGGCTTGAATATAATACTATGGTATTGACTATTAAATACATTTTGCTAGCAGTTTTATCTTAATTATTTAAAATTTCAATATTATGTAAGCCGACTTCATTTGCTTTCAATTGCAGGTATTGTTTTAATCTTGGTTTTGGCTTTTGCTTTCACTACTTCATCTGTCTTTCTGTTCGCGATAAACTCAAAAACTATTGAATGGATTTTCTTGCGAATTTCACCAATAGAGAGAGTGGTTCATGAGGAAGGTTTAGGTATCTAATTTGTGAAGATTTTATGTAAATTGGTCCTTACTATTTTATAAATAATGCTAAAGTTGTTGTTTATTCGTTTATTACGCTTTCACGCCGTAGCGGCTCAACCGATCATCATAAAATTTTGCATACGTTATCAGCGGTACATAATAGGACATGTACTTACCTACTTTTTATCTCGGGATTTCTGCAGCAACTCCGAAATTAACGCGGGTGAAACCGTGGGGCATAGCTAGTATTATTATATTCAGAAAAGTAAGATTACGAGTAGAAACTTTTGAAGTTGCTCCGCTTCCAGAAACATGATTCCATTTATCTTGAACCAGAATAATTATTTTCTAATCATAATAAAAAAAATATAAATTAAGTGTAATTGTAAGTAATATGTGGGACTTAATATAAGAAAATTTATTCAATACTAGCTTTTGCCCGCAACTTCGTCTACGTAGAAGTCGCAAAATGGTTTTAATAGGATTTTAAATTATTTGCTTCTAACGTAAAATTTTTTTTTTACGTTAGAAGCAAATAATTACGTTGTCCCATACAAGCATTGCCCCCCCTTTTTCACCCACTTAGGGATAGAATTTCGGAAAATCCTTTCTTATCGGATGCCTACGTCATACGAAGAACAAGTTTCAGGTCTCTACGATGAGCGGTTTAGGCTGTGCGTTGATCCGTTAGTCAGTTACTCAGGACAAAGCATTTTATATGTATAGATAAGTTACTATTTTGCAAGTCTGTAGTATATAGGAAGGAACAAGGTGTTTAAAAAATGATAAGCTCTCTGAGCGCCTATTTTATTTATTCTAGCTCAACAGGATAATGGTAATTAACACACCGGCACTACTTCTATGTTACAAAAAACCAGTCTCGCTTCCAGTTTACCAAAACTTGTCTACTTCGCCGTAGGTACAGTTATAATGCCCGGCATCCACTACGATTAACGTATGTTTCCTTTAATTTTAATAATTGTGCTATAAAAACGGAATTATTGCAGGAAAGTTTTCGTTAGGTAAGTATCTACCTACCTACCATTAACATCTTCCTTGCTTCTTGAATAACTTTAGCATAGATAGATAGGTTTCTTTTAAAAATACATAACTTCAAAATATACGTGGAATTATAAGGCTTATAGGTTTATGCCTAAAGGTTTAAGGTTTGTTTTATAATTCTTGACTTCAGGGATTTCTTTCACGATTAGTTAATTTTTATTTATTAAAACCTAATATTCTGTAACATTTTTATTTATTAAAACCTAATATTCTGTAACTCCACGGGGTTCCAACTCCTAATTCTGTTATATGAGAGCCCCTGCCCACCCATCTTAATCATTCTTGATTACATATTATATTGTATAAACGCTCGTATTGCAGGTAAAATTAGATTAACCTACCGAGCTTCGAAGTTTTTAAAATAAATTCAATCAGAGTTAAAGCCTTAATAATAGTCTGATCTCATTGCAACTGCTAATTTACTTCTGATTGGTTATTTTCAGAAGTTTGTTGCTATTGTTTCATTGATAGGTACCTAAAATCATTAATGTAGGTACCTACCTACTTAGATATTTTTTTCTTCTGTTATACTTAAATAACAATCAAAATAAGACATTTGTGTATTGCAATTAAGTCATAGTTTTACGCGAATTAATTCCATAGACGTGTACGTACGGAGAAACATCATGCGTGATTCTCGGAAATTTCGTTTTTATATCATATACCTACCAACTGTTGTCCCTTGTGCATAAACAGTATTAAATAAGGTGCAGAATATCATAGCATAGTATTGATATTGGAGCGTGTGAAGTGAAAGAAAATTGATGCAGTTCTCAAAGCGTCGTCTTGTTTGTCAGCTTACTTTCCATCCATTCACGGAGACTCCAGAGTTTTTCAAACGATTTCGTTCAGCCTTCTCTATTCTCGTGGCAAGGCACACATCAACACGCTGCTCATATTTAATTACTTACAGCTTTCTTTTGCTTGACTCTTTCACTTAGAACTCGTATGGGTGTAATTTATACTTGAATTATACAAACACTCTTATTAAGACTATTGTTTGGATTAAGTTAAGTAGGTATAATTTATCAGCCTACTATTATTATGTATTCTCCTCGCAAGAATATTGCGTTGTAAAGCGTAAGAAATTACAGAGATCATTTTGCAGTAAGATTGTTGTCTGTGAAGATCATTAAGGTCGTGAACCTAAGGAACTGAAGTGCCGCAGGTGCACCTGAGATGTGTCTGATTGCGCAAGCCGAAGTTAGCTCGGCGGTGGCGATGACGATGGCGCGAGCGCACGATGTGCTCACAATTTTACGAGTATTCGGATCATTCCCATTGCATCGTACAAAAACTATTATAATATTGTTTATATTATGTTTAGCAAAACAGCTGTTATAATGACCTTAAAATTAAGTAGATATAAAAATATACATAGAATAACTATACGTCTCTACTAATATAGTAGTTAGGCAACAGCTATCTGCAAGAGAAAATAGTTAAATTAATAAAAACAAAATCTATTGAAGGCTTAAGTTATTCAGTTTTAGTACATTATATTTATATTACTTACACTCAAATTTGGAAAATAAGAGAATTTTTATTTTAAATAATATTCTATACTTACCGTTTAATTTATCTACGTACCTATAGGTAGATACTTAGCAGGTTTAAGTTATAATACCTACACAAAATACTGCAGCTCTGGCTGGGGAACTTACTAATTATTACAAAATATTAAATAGTACTTATTAGAAAGTGTTCTATATTAAAGGCTTAACTCAATTTATGTAGTAAGTACTATACATTAAACAGGTAATTAAGTATTTTCCGGGGTATGAAAATCAAAATTCTAATTAGTCTGTCACTTAGAAAATAAAAAAATAATAGACACGTATTTTTTCTTTTTCAAATTAATGAAAATTAACATAGATGAAGCGCATTAAAGTTTAGGGTGGGGGAGTCGTGACGTCATTATTCGGTTAAGCCCCGTACAAATTGCACCAGGTTGTGACGTCACACGAAATTTCAACTCAATATAATATCGCTGTTTTTTTTAGTAGATACCTACGGAAAACCAGAAAAAAAGAACCAGAAAAAAGTAGCCAATTCCAACTAAAAAATCTTAATGAATAAAATTATTATCTAATCAGGACTAATCTCATCTTATATCCAAACATAACTTTCCCACGAGGTGTAAGTATTATTTGCATGCATGGTTTAACTAAGCATTATGCATGTGTGATAGCAAATGTGATAGCAACGTTTAATATTTAATTGAGCAAATCTTGTGACCATTTTAAGAAATGGTCACAAGATACACAGCCAGCTAGACTCGCTGATGTCTGTTACCAATATAGCGTCGGGCAGTGGTATGCAGAGGTCGGGCCGATTAATTGGCGAGGAGTCACAAAGCCGGTTTGTCCGCATGTTATTTTATGGTGTCTATTCCTAGACGAAAGAATTTCACTCGCTATTTATTTAGATTAAATTATCCATAGATTTCTCATCGAACTTCCCGAAGCGTAACTGTACGAATTTTAATTTATTACTATTAAAATAAAAAGTAGTATCTATAGCTCCTGGGTACGAGAGTATTATATTATCTGTGGAACGAGTATTAGAAGAGAGAACGGTTATTTTTTAACGAGTGGCGCTAGTGACGGAATGTCCTGCGGTTTCACTCACTCTTTGTACTAGTATAGTATTATATTATCTGTGCTCTTTGTTAAACATGGATTAATCACAAAAGTTATACACTTAATAAACACGACGGCACCTTGAAAAGATTGCCTCTAGCAATAAGGCCGCTCTGTATTTACTTTTTATCTGTTTAAGTTTTTATTTTCTCTTCTGGGGCAATAAAGCATATTTGATTTGATTTGATTTGACTTAATACACACAGTTTTTCATTAAAGATGTAAATCTGAAAATGGGTTGGTCGTAATATAGCACCGAGTTTAATCAAATGCATTTTTCTAAAGTCATATAAAACTTTTCAATTATACCTACATACATAAACTTTAAAACAGTTAAGTATTTCTCATAAATATATTTAAATGTTAATGTTTAAACAATTTAAATCATTTGAAGTTATTGATTAGTTATAAGGAAACATTCTTGTTGAATTGCAGGGACGTATCAAATTTCTTTTAAATCCTTTTATTAGTTTATCTTTGATACGCATAGATACACCTTAGATTGTATCATCCATTTATTGTGGTTTCATCAGTTATACATCAAAGATATCTAAGTATATTACTAAGTATTATTATACAGGAGTGTTGCCAGTATGGACACCGTACATTTCGTGCATGGCACTGCAGGGCTTTCGTTATTATACAAAGCCGGAAATTGGGAAACCCCTCGGTTAAAGCAACGCACCCTACAGTTTTTGTTTTTGTATCCTAGCAATATCGATTCATTTTGTACTTTTGACAATATCTTGCGTAAACAAAAGACAATAAAAGCTGAAGACAATATCAGCTTAGTAGTAATATGCATGTATATCACGATCGTTGATTTACTACTGGTGTGGTATATCAATGATAGGTATACCGAACACAAACAATAAATTTATTAATGGTAGGTATACCGAACATCTATACTATAATAAAAGAGTAGAAGCCGCGATTCTGTACATTGAATATTTTTAAGAAAAATTGACAGGGGACGATAAAAGAAGAGTAACCAACCACAAAAAAAGAGTTTTAAAGATTCTTTTCTGTCTGTCTGTCTGCCTGTCTGTTCGCGATAATCTCCGAATCTACTGAACGGAGTGTCATGCGGTTTTTACAGGTAGATTAAGCTAAACCTGGAGCTACATAAATAGGCTTTGTTTCATTCAAATTGGATGTCGGGAAAAAAAGTTGTTAAATAAAAACTTTTCACGCGGGTGAAACCGCGGGGCACAACTAGTAAACAATAAACATCAGACTAAACACGACATACAGTTAAATAAAAGAGGAAACTAGTTTTGAGATTTATTATCACGAACGCAACGTTGGACCGTTGATAGCAATTGTGGAAAAATTGAATCTTTTAGAGATTTTATATGCTGTTGGGCAAGGTCAATGCTCTTACGAGTCGACTACATAGATTTAGAAGAGAAAAAAAAAACAGACACCAGTTGTCGAACAGGGAGGGCAACGGCGGGGGATTTGCGGTTGAGCGCCCTCGCTTATAGTCCGTAGTCGTCACCTGCGTCGGCGCAGAACATTCCACCCGCAGGTCGCAGTTCGCAACACGATCTTGCACTTTACATAATTATATTTTACTATCTTATGGGAATGTGATTTTTTAAACTACATTATTGTAAGCCCTTAGTCTTATTATTGTACAACATACTTTAAACATTATACTATGGATAATACGTTATTTTATTTACAGTGTCATGAATATAAAACGTTTTTAATAAATCCCTAACTATGCTTATCCTTTTTAACAAATTCTTTATTTCGTCCATGGACCAATAAAACTAGAGGTCCATGATTTCGTCTATTTTTTTAATGTCATTTTAAAAACCGTTGAAAATCAAAGGCGGTATATAAATAACTAATATACCTAGTTCAAATCGGCGTTATCACTTGAACAGTTCGTACTTGTGTTTAAATTTGTATTACCATCAAGTTAAATAAAAAGGTATCACTAAATATTATAAAACAAAGTCCTCCGCCGTGTATGTCTTCTATTTGTCTGTTCCCGATAAACTCAATAACTACTAAACGGATTTTCATGCGGTTTTCACCAATAGATGGAGTGATTCAAGAGGCAGGTTTGTACGTATATTTCATCCTGGAATTCCAGCAGGAACTCCGAAATTTCCGCAAGTAAATCCGCGGAGGATAATCCATCTGCCCTTTAACATTTTGCAGAATTAAGTATTCGTAGATAAACATGTATGTATCTAGCTACACGTTTTTTTAGTAGAATAAGAAAAGGTAAAAACTGTTATCTAGTGACATTCTGAAAGTTGATGTAACTGATGAACCAGTTATTAGTACTGGATCCAAGCTCGTTCATTCCACAAAACGGTACGATGTAACACAATAATGATAGTGGTGCTATTTGGTGGTATCTATAAGGGGAAGTACTTATGCATCAAGGAAACAGTAGGTAGGTTGTAGCTCAGAGTAAATAACTACGTTGTAGGTACGAAATAAACGCATTTGTTTATTTTGTTAAGATTATCATACCTATATATGTAGTTCCTCTGCTACAATACTTCATTGTTTTAGATGATAAATTAATAATCCAAAATCTATTACATCCAATTTCATTGTTTCTGCACCACGTACCTATCTATTTACATTATACTAGCTTTTCCCAGCGGTTTCACCCGCGGTAATTTCGGAGTTCTCGTGGGAATTCCGGAATAAAAAGTACCCTATATCCTTCTCTGTGCCCTTGACTACGTGTGTCGTGTACCTATGCAAAAGTTCGTGGTAGTCGGTTGGGCTGTTTTAAGGCGTAAAAGCGTAACAAAGTACTTTTTCCAACAATTATCGTTATACTAACTGTTCCCCGTGGTTTCGCCCCCGTTAATTTCAGAGATCCTGCAGGAATTCCAGAATAAAAGTACCCTATATCCTATTCTGTGCCTACCCCTGCCAACGTATAATATAAAAATTTAATCCAGTTTCACCCGCGATAATTTCGGAGTTCCCTCGAAAATTCCAGGATAAAAAGTATCCTACGTCCTTTTCTGTATCCCTGACAATGTGTGTGCAAAATTTCATGGTTGAGCCGTTAAGGCTTGAAAGCGTAACAAACAAACAAACAAACTCACTATCAGATTAATATATAGTAAGGATTTTAACCAATAATTTAAACAAAACCTTGAAAATACACCTAAATTTTCCCCATGAATCACTATATATTGGTGAAAACCGTTTAGAAGTTTTTGAGTTTATCGCGAACAGATAGATAGAAAGACAGACGCGGTGGTGGACTTTGTTTTACAATATGTAGTGATTTTGGAAAGGAAGTCACTACATGGTCATATTATGTCACGAATTATTATTTATAATAGAAGCCATGAAAACACGAGGAAAACTATAATGCGCGTTTATATTAAACTGTGACTCAAACGAATCATAGTCACAGAAAGCAATTTCTTCTCAATAAAACCAGTCTATCTTCGTCATTTCGTTACGTGTTAAATTTAAAAAAGACTAGAAAATTAGCCACTAGGTTTTGAAATTCAATTGAAATAAAACTTTCTCTTCCATGAACTGCAATCAAAATGGTCGAATCACAACATCAAGGTTCAATTTATACTTCTCAGTAGAGTAAAACGATAGGTAATTTATTCTCAACATCAATGAAACTTGTAAGTCCTTCCATTGAAATGTAATACATAATGTAACAGTATTTAAATGTCTTTTAATTTATTATACTAAGAAAACACAGGTAATAGGGTACCTAAGTGTGCAGCTACTTTGTAGATAATAATATTGTTATCCACGCAAATGAAACTAAGTATTAAAATCATAATATTAAATTGAACATCTGGGGCATAAGACATACATACAAGCCTTTCGTAGGCCCGACTCTAGCGTCTACAATTTAATTTTTTACTAGCTGTTCCTTCAATGTCCTAGATTGATGAGGATCTCTCTCTTATTATGACCTTTCTTTTCAATAACACTGTAAAAACTTTACAGATTTTTTTTTTTGTTTTTACTGAAGACAGGTGAAGTACTTAAATGAATTAATTTAGGATTTATGAAGATTTAATTTAGGAATTAATGATAGAATTATTTTAATTTTTTTTTAAATGCCCTTAATCACTGATAGGGAATTCCCGCAAGAACTCCAAAATTATTGCGGATGAAACCACGGGGAACAGGTGGTACCTACCATCATAAACGCGTTCCTAGCGTAGACGTGTGGTTTCCAAGTATAAAGGAAAAAAAAAGAATTTAAATATTAAACACTACGCCACGCTAGAAACGTCACCAATATCAGCAAAACGTTGCCCAGCGCCGCCGATAAAGCTTGATTTCTAAAATGCAAATGTGACACCTGACAAAAAGATTTTGAAATATACATAATTTGAATCAGCTAAGCTGATTAGCAATGAAACGACGCCGTTAACATTAGCTGTGGCAGCTGATGTGTGAACGTTTGTAATGAAAAGTCATCTGAAGTAGGTAGGTACTTGTTTGCAAACTAAAATTAGTTTAAGCATGTGCTAGTGTTGGCAACATTATTAGCGGAGCGAGTCGCAGCTCCAAGGCTGCGCAGGCTATGGGCGAGGTCAACGTCCTGGATGTCAGAGGAGTTTGCACTTCAGCTCGGTAAACATTTCATTGAAGATGCCACATTTTCTGCATTTATTTTCATAAAGATAAAATATCCATCAGATGATACGTAGGCACTGCATTGTACACAGTACAATGTCACTTACATTTACTTTACTAGATACCGATTAGGTGATTTTATGAATAAAATAATCATAGGTATCTCATACACTCCATTCCATATGAAGTATTAATAGATGACAAAGAAGACAAGTTATCAGAGGACTTAAAACTTATTGTCAGATGTAGTCAGCCGTTGCCGAAATTGCAAAATAATTTCCCCTCTCGAGAGGTATGTTAACTAATCTGTTATTATGTGAAAAATGTGTTATGTGAAACTATGTATGTAAGTAGGTACTTTGGGTCTAATGATTTTTTCTTTTTATAAGACGGTTGCGTTACTTTAAATTTTTCTCTGTCTCTGTCTGTCTGTTTGTTCCGGCTAATCTCTGAAACGGCTGGTCTGATTTAAACGGGACTTTCACCGGCTGATAGCTTGATTTTATAAGGAGTAACTTAGGCTACTTTTATTTAAAAAAAAAATAGTTTCTGCGGGAATTCCGAGACTCACGCGGGTGAAACCGCGGAGCACGCAGCTAGTTTTAAATTAAATACGAATATTACAGTTATTATAAGTGCAAATCGTTATAATCCTGTTAATATTAACACTTGCAATGCAATACGTAGTACCTATCACAATGTAATGTAGGTATTACGACTACCTGAAGTACATACTTAACTATAAACAAAATGTATAACTTACAATAAAACATTTATTTTGACCTTTGTTAGTTTTGCTTCACTGTATAGTAAGTAGGTCTGTATTATTTGATAAGATAATGTCAAGGAAAATACTTCATAGTAAATCATTTGTTTGGGAATCAATCGTCTACTCGGAATCTTTATTTCATCTTTAAAGTTTAAACATACTGTATTATTGCTTTATTTTCTTCTTCTAGAATGCTGTTGGCAACGACATTTTTATTCTATAGCTATTCGCCTTCATCCGCGCACCTAAATGTTGAGATTCCCTCGAGAACTCTTTTTCTGGTATAAAACCTGTGTCAATCCAAGACACGTCTGTCGTCTGTGTGGAAAAAACTGTTCGGCATATTTATGCTTGATTTGAAAGACAAACATCAAAACATCTTCAAATACTTTCTCATTTATAGATAGGTAGTTTATACTTGTAAGGATGGTAATGGTATGGTAATGTGCATGTAATGTGATAATGTAATGTAGAAAAAAGATATTTATCATTAATCTGTGATAAGTTCTTTTATTTACTATAGCTGTCCTCCGCGGCTTTACCCGTGTGAATTTCAGGATAAACTAGGTATACGTATAAACTATAAACCTTCCTTCCGAATCACTCTCTGTTGGTAAAAAACCGCATGAAAATCTGAGTTTTTGAGTTTATCGCGTTCAAACAGACGCGGCGGAGGGCTTTGTTTTATAATGTAGTGATTATTGACTTCATGGCAAAGTGCTACATAAGTAAGTATCTATAAGATAGTATTTCTGCACTGAGCAAGGATTTTCTGTAAGTTATCGTTTGATGATTAATTTTGTCTTAAAAACTTTTTTTATTTGAGATACCCAGAAATGACCATAATTAGTGCTATTTTTTTTAATTGAGAGATAAACAGTTTCTAATTTGTCTGATAGTCCATGCAAAACTTGTTTAATTTGAAAAAAAAAATCTCCAGATCGAATGTTATTGTGGATTGAAAAATCGAGTCCTATAGATAAACCTATACTAATATTATAAAGTGGTAAAGTTTGTGAGTTTGTGAGGTTGTAGGGGGTAATCTCTGGATTTACTGAACCGATTTTGATAAATATTTCTCTATTAGAATGTGACATTATCCCTGAGTGACATAGGCAATGACATTCTATGTATTACTTAAAATATCATTAGATATAGTCATAGTCCATATTGTAACTTGGAATTACCGCGGGTGAAACAGCGGGGAACAGCTAGTAACAAATATTTTTTTTAATTCAGGAAGTGTAGAGATAGGACTGTCACTATCTGGTGAATGGTGATATTATTTTGTAGGGCTTCTTTTTTTAGGTTAATTCCGGATATCACCCGCGACCAACAACCTCTCTCCGTCGACACTTTGTATACCTACTTACGAATATAAGTAGTATGTCGACTTGTTACTACGTAGACGCGGTTTCATCATTTCTCTGTATTGTGAGCCCCTTTTTACTATTTTAAAAAGTACCTATCTACCTATTTCATTATTATGATCTTTGGTAACATTTAAGTGTGATTAAGTTTTATCATATTAGAGATGTTAGGTAGGTATATTGTATTATTTCTCATCGATATCTTAAATGTTAAATCAGGACATGCCTAGCTATTTCGCCAAATAAGATCTAAATTTAACTTATTTTGCACCCTTCTCACAATTTTATTTAAAATTTTGAACCTTTTTAGAATAGAACCAAACCAAAACATTCATACTTGCATAACATTAATAAACGGTGTATGTACCTACCTATGTAAAATAAAATAAATTCCCTTGAAACTGTGAAAAAATCAATCTTTTATGTCATCGCAACAAAAGATACTATATCCATCGTACACAAACGTTACAAAGTAGTAGTTATCTATGGGTATAGGCACTCTTCCCGTTATACCGCATATTTTGACAATCGCAAGAGAGTCAAAATCTCAGAAGAATAACTTTATTCTTCTGAGGTCAAAACCTCAGAAGAATAACTAAAGTCAAAACCTATAGGATACTTTCTGTTCACCCTAGAACCATGAATGGCAAGAAGCAATGTCATAACATAGCTCAACTCACAAGTAAAGGAAAAAAGTGGAAAATCGTAAATTTGTAGTAACGTATAGGTACATTACAAAAAACCAGGATAACGAAGTGATCCTATTCCTTTTTTTTCATTTTGAGGTACCTCCTTACAGAACCCTAAAAATCAAATCTTTAATCTCATCCCAACTTTAATCGTACCCTTTTTGTATTTTATGAGACTGTGTAGTTTCATATTATAATACAAAAAAGGATACATAACAGCATAGTACTTTGCTGTTATATACATAACGCAGCAAAAAATTGTGCAGCCCAAATAAACGAGCTAAAATACGTATCTATAAATGAACGGAGATATAGAAGTTCCACATAACCCCTTGCATCCCCTGCCACGTGGTTGCAAATAGTAGGTATAAATAAAAATAATATATAAAACCTGTTTTATTTTCCTTGAAAAGCAAAGACAATAAAACAAATCTCTTTTGTCTGACAGTTCGATACAGCAAAAATAGTAGGTTATAATCGAAGAATATAATATAAACACTAGGTACGTGGAATAATTTTATTGGGGCTTTGATTATATAGTACTTATCTTTGCTTAGGGAACAATCTAACATTGTAATTGATTAATACATAGAATGTAATTGGTCATTGGCAAAGAGTATATAACCACTACGTTTTATATTGGTGTTTGGCCATAGTTGAAGTAGAAGACAAAAGACGCTTAAGATTGTATAACAAGAACATTTTATTCAACTTAAAACGAAACGTTCCAGGTGTGCAATGTACACGGCGTCGTCGACGGCGTCCACCACGTCGGGGTCGGGGCGCGCGACCAGCTCCGGCGTGGGCGCGCCACTGGGCGACCGGCGGGTCCGAGTCGTGAGGCTGCTGCGCCCGCGCAGGTCCGCGCCCGCGTTCGGCTTCTCCATACGAGGTGGAAGGGAATATGCCACCGGATTCTTTATCTCCAAAGTCGAATTCAATTCGGAAGCGCAGCTCCAAGGATTGAAGGTAATCGACAATACATTGACGCTATGAATACGGATTGACTATGGTACTGTGAGGTCTTTCCTGACCCCTGATCCACGATAAAAGTAATTATAATTTGATGTGTTGAGCATCGTCCCAATGATTTTAGGAATGTTTATATTTACAAAATTCAAAATAAATAGGTATTTTTAATGATTATTTAGATTATTTATAGAATTATTAATCAAGTATAGGTAACTTTAATTATAGATTTTTACCACGCCAGGCGGTTGCCCCCCATTGACCTCTATGACATTTGTTTGAGCACCCCCCATCAGACTCCTATAGTTTCGGAGATAATCGAGTTTGAATTTTGTTCGGCGGCCATGTTTTTTTCCGCCATTTTGAAAAAAAAGTTACACTATTGAAATTTGCCCAAGGTGTGGATGAAATTTAGTTAGAAACGTTTTCACTTTCGATGGATAGTTTCGGCGGGCAGTCAACTCACTACCTGATGAGAAGCAGGAATCGAAGATGTCGAGGTTTTCCCATAATCACCGAAACGTCCCCTCTACATATTCCATACATTATATCAACCTAGAGATGCTCCTTCTGGGAGAACAATTATGTCAGTGAGTGAGTGGTAATCGAGCTTTATATATTATAAATAATATAGATTATTTGGTATATTTCAAGAATTTTTGATTAGAGGCCCTGGGGTGAGCACCAGACAATTCTAGGAAAAGCATTCTGGATTATAGATATTGCAAAAATTACACAAATTAACTAATATTAAATAAATAATAAAAACCCACGGTTTCAACAGATTAATTCATCACAGTTATTCAGGCCAAATCAGGTGTCATTATGAAACAACAAGTGATGCACAAAAACTTCAAGTATTGTATAATCCAGCAGTCATTGTTTTCCTTTTTGCTTAAGGCTCATTGATTTAACAAAGCATTATCGTTGCTTGATTTGATGATGTGTTTCGCTATTGACCGTTAGTCGTCAAGGGAGACCGAAGTCGGAATCAATGTGTTGATACTTTTTGCGGCGGCAACGAAAACAGCATCGTGCTTTTCTCACGACACGATGTCGTGTATTTCCACAACTTAGGTACAACATGCGTGCGAATACCTTTGCTTCGTTACAATCGCTGGCAATGATTGTAACTCTACTACCCACCGTACAATTAATTACCTACGCTAAATTCCGAATTATTGTCGCAAGATTCATTGCGCTTGGGTTGATCACGTAACGGCTACTGTTCTATTCGGAACACTTAATAAAAATGAGACTTAGTTGATGTCATGAGAGTACCTTCTCATCATAAAGTTTATACACGTAATTTAACACACGAAGTCAGCATTATTGTGGTGTTTTTCAAAGGTCTCATAACATTATATTATTATGTAATGTATAGTATAATTTCGGTTAAAGTTCAAGCTGTTGTTCTACTCTGACTCTGAGGAAGTTACTACTTCTATAATTTAAAAGACGTGAATCGCGTCTATTAAATCTGTAATCGCTGGAAACACGCCTACCTACGTATGCAATATCTGCATAGGTATTACTACCTATACTATAGCTACCTACTTGCTGTTATCGGTCAACATGCTAACCTAAGATTAAAAACAAAGGTTAACCATTTTTTGCGATAAAAATATACGAGCGATTTTTGGCCGATTTCAAATCGACGTTATTATAATAATACATATGTATATCTAAGTAAAATGAACGCACGAGTTACCTAAAAAAATAGCGTAAATCTCCCACAATTACTTCCTTAACAAAGAAGTTACGAAAATTCACGAGTCTTTTTACATCCGTCGTTATTTTAACAAACAATAGTCTTCAATTCTTCATGAGACATTCTCAGAGAATTCTGGGAAGTGGATATGTTTTAATCTTTGCGCAAACTGTACCTATCTAAAATTGATGATTTAAATAAATCGTCTTTTAAATGTAGATATAAAAATTATGCATTTTAGACTTTCACGGTTGTTGTTCTTGGTTCTTAGTTCCTACATATTACAACACGAAACGTTTTTTCAAACGTTTTTCGTACATAGTTATAATTATAAGAGTACGTACAAACTTAATTTGACGTGATGCAATATTTTGCCGGTTAGGAAATGATTATTTTAATAAAAATGTTAATGAGACACACTGTTCTCAATTCGAGAAGAACATGCAGCAAAAATTAGGTAGGTGCTAAAATTTCTTCTTAAACATGTGCCACCGGATGTGAGTCTAGAAAATTATGATGTTCAGCTCAGTTAAATATCGAAACCAATAATCTCAGGAACGCCAAGTACTTATAGAACGCTAAGAAATGCAATTACAGTACAGGACAATCTAGCAGCGGTCTGTGTTTCCATGGGGTTCAATGATGTCGAGTGTCCGGTTGGTGAGGTGCGTGAGTCACTCAATTATCTCTTGCCATGTCTACACTCTATGTATGACTACTTTCTTTTCTTCAACCGTATGCCGCTCTCGGTTAGCGTGTACCTCTTTAAGCAAATACCTCTTGTGTAACCGGTGCTAAAATAGAAAAGCGCTAATGTGGTCCTTGAACCAGGTCACCGCGGCCAACGTCCACCGTGCGTATTGACGACGCACACCGAGTATGCATGCAATGGAGAAAACATCCATATGTTTAACACTGTTTATTGAATTACAATCAGCTGTGAACTACTTAATTTCTTTGACGGGAACATCAATATAAACTAAAGAGCATTCTTGAGACCCATTTTATAGGAAAGGATATAAAACAGTTTATTAGGATAACGATATTTTCCAAAGATTAGGTATAGGTACCGACTTAAAAAAAAACGCTTTTCGATCCTAAGCTGTGATGAGCTTGTGTTTATATTAGAGGTCATTGCCAAGTATCAGGGCGTAAAAACAAAGGTAGCCGCCTTTTTAGACGTCCTTTTAATATATTTTTTACAGTAGATATAACCTATACGCATATTTAGCAGTTAGATATAACAAGTACACGCAACTTTGTAGATACACCCTGTTCGACTAACTCTGTAAATAGGTAATAAGTATATTATTAGTAAGTAAAGTAAAACAAATAAAATACTCAACTAATATTTTGATAAGATTTTTACTATCATTTATATGTAGAACTGTAACTGACGAATATCTAATATATATAAATCACGTGTCACGTTGTTTGTCCGCGATGGACTCCGAAACTATTGAACGGATTTGGATAAAATTTTGCAACCATATGGTCCAACTTAAAAGATAGGATAGTTTTTATCCCGGAATTCCCTCGGGAACTGAAGGACATAGAGTACTTTTTTCCCGCAACCTCCGCGGGAACTCCGAAATTACCGCGGATGAAATCGCGGGAGACAGCTAGTAATTATATAAAGTAGAGAGATAATCTATACTAAAATAAAAGAGTAGAATCCGCGATTTTGTACATTGAATATTTTTACCCAAAATTGGGAGGGGTGATTAAAGAAGAGTAACCAAGCCCAAAACAAAAGTATTTAAAATTCTTTTCTGTCTGTTCGCTATAATCTCCGCATCTACGAAACCGATTGTCATGCGGTTTTCACAGGTAGATTAAGCTTAGCCTGGAGCTACATACGTAGGTTGCTCCAAAAGTTTTGCAAAATGACATATATTTATTAACATTTTTCAAAATATTTACCATCGCAGTCTATACACTTCTGCATACGTACAAACCAACTATTAAAAATCTCTTGCCATTTATCCTTTGAAACGGAAGCACAAGCATTGTCCCAAGCACCTAATAATTCCTCCTCAGTTACAAATTTTTGGCCTTTTAATTTATTTTTTATAAAAGGAAATAGTCCAAAATCACACGGCGCAAGGTCTGGGCTATAGGGAGGATGATCCAACAGTGTGAGCCCCGATTGGGTCAAAAACTCCTGAGTAAGGCTTGCTCGATGTGCCGGCGCGTTGTTGTGATGAAAATGCCAAGTACTGAGGCGTGACTTTGGTCGCAATCCCTTTAGCTCATTTATGACTTGAGGCAAACAAGTGCCTGTGTACCAGGCAGCGGTGACAGTCTTCTGTGAATCCAACACCACCCTTTTTATAAGGCCCCTTTTAGCAAAGAAAACTACGATCATTCTTTTTTTTTACTGATCTCTGTTGTTTTACCATGGTCGGTGTCGGCTCATCTTCAAACACCCATACTTTTGATCGAGATTTACTGGGAACATCGAAAAAATATAACCACGTTTCGTCGCCTGTGACGATTGAATCAACGTCCTTTGAACGGCCAGAGTCATATTTCTTTATCATTTTTTGGCACCAATTGACACGCGCTGCTCGCTGACTTTCATTGAGGGAATGAGGGATCCATAAAGAACATAATTTTTTTAACTTTCAAATCTTCACGCAAAATTGAATTCAAAGTAGATGCACCAATATTGAGCATCTCCTGGATTTGTCTATATGTAATACGCCGGTCACCAGTAATTAAATTTTTAACTGCGCCAATGTTTTCTTGAGTCCTACTCGTCATTGGGCGGCCTGATCTTTCATCATCATCTAAATTGAAACTTCCACGTTGAAATTCTTTATACCAACGAAATACCGTAGAGACAGAAGGGCACTCATCGCCGAAAGTATCAGACATTTCATCGTGGCACTCTACGTACGATAATCCACGTTTGAAGTTGTAGTAGAATATCGCTCGGTAATCACGGTGACTGAGAAAAGCCATTTTAATCAATTTAAACAACTTTCTATAAACCATACAATGAACAAACTGAACAAAGCCATAACTTGCGTTCACGTTTGAACTTGTTAGTCTTTATACTTATTTATACAATCAATCAAACAAGTAAAAACTTGCTGGGTATCTCATATTGCAAGACTTATGGAGCAACCTACGTATAGGTATAGGCTTTGTTTGATTGAAATCGGATGTCGGGAAAAAAGTTGTTCGATAAAAACCTTTCATGCGGGTGAAACCGCGGGGCAAAGCTAGTAAATAAATAAAAGGTATGGAATAATAATAATAATTCACTCCACAACACAGATTTACTTGATCCGAATCGACTGTCACTAAGCTACAAGCTTGTGTCGTGAAAACCAAGGAAACGTGTGTTTATACACTACATATCTATACTAAAACGCGAGCGATACCGCTGCGGCCTGCGACTAATTATGAGGTTTTTAAACCTTCAATCTAATTTAAACATACATACCTGATATGCATAAGCAATTGAGATACATAACTAGCCTCTCGCAGCCGATAAAAATTTGAGTAACAAAAATTTTTAATCTTACCATTTCTAATATTATTCAAGGCTTACATTATGTGTCATTAACCACTGTTAATCGTATATGCAAATAAGAAAAAAAAAAGAATAACGTCAGTCAAGCGACTGTAAAAAATTACTCATTGCTGATAGCGTGTACGTAGGACGTAGCTAGGTATGGTATTTATTCAGGTGCACTATTATACATAACTTTGGTATTAATTGAAATTATAACTTTACAATAGTACCTAATATATACCTTATACTTGTGCCACAATAACTATAGGTACGTACCTATACTTACAAACTTTTCCAAGAAGCAGTGTTCATCTCTCTAAATATCTCTATTCTCTATTATTACTTAGGTATAATAAAACTGTAGAGAGGTCAATTCTGTACATTAAATATATTATATTCAAAATAATATTGGAGGATGAATGGTGATCGATACTGATGCCAAAAATGCAATCAGTAAATTTTTTGTCTGTCTGTCTGTCTGTATACATGCACGCATGGGTCAAAAACTACTAAAGGGATTTTAATCAAACTTGGTACGATTGTAGTCCATACTCCTAGGCAGGTTATAGGCTATATAACATAACGCTAAGACACATAGGAGCTGAGCAGTGACGATAAATTTGAAGCAAGTCGGATGAAAATGCGCTTTCGAGCTCTTATCCTCGCATATACGTTTACTCAGTCACGCAAAAACGGCTGAACGGATTTGGATAAAATTTGGCATGCACGTTGTCAGGGGTATAGAGAAGGACAAAGTGTACTTTTTATCCCGGAATTCCCGCGGGAACTCCGAATTTACCGCGGGTGAAACCACGGGGCACAGCTAGTTACATAATATATTGTAAATTAAATTAGTGTAGTTGTATGTTTGTTGGGGTAATATCTGGAACTTTTAAACCGATTCTAAAAATCTTTCAATGAAGCTACAGTAACTAGAAAACTTTGACCCCGGAACAAAGAGCTCCCGATTGAGTTCCTTCCGACGCGTATGGCCCTACCGGAAACAGGTACTTGATTCTAAGGTATATCTATATAGGGACTTTTAATCCCGATACTAACATTAGTTGTCGAGGAAACATTGAAATTGACGCAACTGAAACCGCGCGCGGTAGGATCAATTAGTCTTTCAATAACAGTTTTGCATAATGTGTTCCGATAAATTACATAACGCGTTCATAATAATAATATTTCTCTTATTACGCTCGAAAGTCACAATGAAAGCAAATACCTCGATGAATGAAAGTATACATGGACTGTTTAAAAAATTCGGTTGAATCCGGCGTCGGGAAGTCTGGCGGTAAAAAAAGGAGTGGGAACGAAAGTCCAATCGAAAGTTGTCCGATATGTAGGTCACGAGGCGACCAGTTCATTCGCATCACAGAAAATATACGCCGACGACGCTCAGCATGTTGGCCGCGAACCGTCGCCGCGGCTACCCGCTGCCGCCACAGGCTTGATGAAACTAAGAAACTGCTTTTTGACGAGAGCCGCACGTGTTGGACTGTCACAAGGCACGACCGCTCATCGATAACGGTTGCATTCACAATTGCACTTGTCGGAAATATGACCTCATCGCCATTGTGTTTGCGATACTTCTTTACTAAAGAGCAGTGAAAACAATAAAGAATAATTCTATTTTATACAGGTCTTAATCAAGGTTCAGGTTGTGAATGACTTGCACGATGAAAATGTCTAAAAGGGAGGACGCCTTGGCACGATATTACAAATCAAAATGTCTCACTTTATCATCCCATATCGTTTCTCACAGGTAAAATGTAAACATCAAAGAAAAAGATAGGTGTAAAGCGTCATTAATGTGAGAAGAAGCGATGAATAGGATTGCAACGAATCTTTGTATCTACAATAGCTGTTTGTTTAAACAATCTGCACCTACGAGTAAATATTTTTTCCGGCAAAGTTGTGAGTTAAGACAGCTTACATCACCTCTGGGCTGCATGGAGGTTGCCCTCCATTTGTCAGCAAACAGCAACGCAATACTACGCCTATACTATTAACTTTTCACTTTATAGACCACCGTTGTTTCGTCACCAGTGTACACTGTAGTCTGTAACAATTCTAAATCAGGCCACAATCATAGTTTGTCCATTGAACTTATAATTTAGGCACTCAACAAATATGAGCAATTGCGTGTTCAACAGTGAAGTTTATTGTGATTCACCGCTTAAGTATTAATTCACAATCTCTACTAATATTATAAATGCGAAAGTATAACTCTGTCTGTCTGTTACGCTTTCACGCCTTGACGGCTCAACCGATCACCATGCGCTTTCAGGGGTACAGAGAAGGACATAGGGTACTTTTATCCCGGAATTCCCGCGGGAATTCGTAAATTAACGCGGGTGAAACAGTGGGTATTTCCTAATAAGAGGACATTAGGAAATACCCTATTAAAGCTGAAATTTGGTATGTGAGTAGTACACAAAAAAAAAACAAAATTAAAAAACTTGTAACTTTTATCCCCCTGCAACCTCTTAAATTAGGGAATGGAAGTTTGTATCAGATTTCCGCAATTTGGACGCTATAGAGGTCTGAAAATTGAGCAAGAGGTCTGGAAATTGATATAAGGACTTCTTTAATAAGAAAGGTATAAAAGAAAAACAAAAAAAAATTGTCACCAGTAACTTATAAATAGACATGAAATTGAGATTTGACCAAAAACATTTTCATGTAACATTTTGCCAAGACGAGACCACATGACTCGCACTGTCGAAAAGTTCAGATCTCGTGTTATACACGCCCAACTCCACAAGGCCTAACTTCACAAACTCTACTCCTCGATCAAAAATCGATCATTAAATCTAATACGTAAATATATTAAAACTGCGAGAACTGTGTGTATGTGTACTATAGGGGTAATCTGTGTTGTGTAATTTTAATAAATAAAATAAAAGTGCAGTGGTTTTTTGGTACCGGGTTTTTGGCGCTTGGAGCACGTCTTTCATAGATGATATTACGGGGATAGTGGTGAAAGGATAATTTCTAGTTTAAGTGAATACACAATTCATGATCTATTGTCAGGTGGGCGACCAGCTCATCAGCGTGAATGGGTACCGCGTGGACGATGCAGTACATTCCGAGCTCGTGCACTACCTCGCCTCGCAGTCGCGGCTCAAATTCAATGTTCGACGTAAGTATACTGTATATACTAGTACCTACTCATAAGTCATAGGTCCAAAGGATACCCATTGCTTACCGAAGTTAAACTAGCGCTAATCTTTACCTACCTACAGCTTAAATCTTTGCTTTCAATCAAGCTTTGCTAACAGCGTAAATCTTCTTCTTCTTCTTCTTTATGAATGTTTGTATGTCTGTCCTCTATGCGTTTCGAAACCATTGATCCGATTGTGATGAAACTTTGGCGGGTTGTTCTGCTGCGTCCGCAAAGATTCCTGATCCCAAAACTCACGCGGGTGAAACCGCGGGGCACAGCTAGTCCTTTATAAAAATCATATCTTCTAAAATATTTCATTTTAAAAGATATCGATAGTAGAATAGGGTAATAGTTACTCTATACCTACTTAAATATTTTTTTAATATGTTGCGAATTGCGATATTAGCTTAAAAATTTGAATATTTTTATAGCGGGCGGCGCTAGTTTTAGTCTGTTATGCTCCTTTGGACCTATTCCTAAATCCTATACTAAAATATCATATTGCAATTTTATTTATTTTTTCCATGTCTTCCTAGTGTGATAGTTGACCAGTAAAATGATTCAAAATATTTTTATTCTTGCTGAGTGTCTTTGTCATTGATAAGATTCAAATTCTAAATTTTGTTGGAAGCCTTCCCTATCAGCGACCGCCATCGATACACCCTTAATAATTTCTTTTTAAGAACCTACTGGGGCAGCTGATAGTAACGTAGACATTACAAAACGCTTCTGCATATAATTAATTAAGAAGCCGTGACACTTGTATTTAACTAATGTTGTGCAAAGAGATATAATCCGACCATTTAGTTAAGCAAAGCAAAGATTTAGTAACATTGAATAATTATCATTCAAATTAAATCATAAATCACTATTCAATCAGATATTTCAGAAGTCCCATTGTTTATTACGTAATGGTATTTTCTGACTGCGTAGGAGTGGTCGGCGAGTAACACGAGTATGCTAATTAATCACAGCCTTACTAATGTTACGACATAATGAAAGTGTGATTATGCGCTGCCTATATACACATCTGCACGAGAGATGATCGTGAAAGTTATGAGGGGATCTCAATTTAGGATGTTCAACGTTCAAATAAATTGCATAACACACGTAATAATTTACATAGCAGCCAAACAAGATAAATATTGTCTCCACTTCATTTCAATATAATACTTGTACTTTTATTACAATTACTTTCCATTAAGGTTTAGCAAGTGACTAAAAATAACATTATCTTAATTACGCTTTCAGATGTCGGGATGTTGCCTGTTAAAGAGTGAGTACTGCACTGAAATAAGTTATTAAATAAAATTTTACTATTGGCAATAATTCGGTCTTCTTAGTAAATTATTTATATGTTGAAGGCACAAAAACATTATGCAAATATCATTAAATAATATTAATGAAAGTTTTAATAATCATAACTTTTACAGACACTATACCTAATGTATTTCATAATGAAAGTAATTGGTAAATATATATTATATTATATGGTCCCCTTAATTTTATTGCTTTCTCTGTTTTAAATTAAAATTATTTCATTATTATCTTCGTCTCATAGACTACATATAAAAATAATACGTACCTACTTACATAAAAATAAATATATTTAAATATATGTACTTTCTTCTTTTCTTTTAAAGAATAGAGATTGTTATCTACTATAGAGTATTAGTGAACTGCCGCAAGCTATGTATAAAATTATGAAAACTACTAGTTTTCAGAGTCGCTCTGAACCTTTTTAACCAAAAACAATGGCATCGGTTATCCGTAGGTATTCGGTTTGGTAGCATTAAGTATTATTATCTATCTTATAAAATACTACAAACAAAAATATGATAAGTCGACTGTAAATATACTAGAGACGAGTATGTACAATGTACATTAAAAATACGTAGAAAAACATATTTACGTAAAGAACAAACCGCAGGAGGTTCTAATATTATAGTAGAACTGAAATAATGTTTTTTTTTTAGCATTTCTGTTTGTAAGTATGTCTAGGTGCTAGGTACAATGCAGTAAATGAAACATCCGTTTTTGCGCTAAAGCTATACTGAACCCAATAGATCGAGATTTGTGCTGGTGTCTTCCGTTTAGCTGTAATAGGCTAAACGGACTAACTGATGTTCCAAAGGTGACGCGGTCCGTGGAGAAGGGGAGAAATAGCTATAGTTTTTAACAAATACGAATATTCACTCTCGCAGGAAGCCGCACGAGTCGCTGTCGTGGCAATTCGTGTCGGAGCGCACGTCGCTCGGGTCGGAGGCGTCGTCGTCGCCCACGCTGTGCCACGACACCAGCCGGGACCGGGTGGCGGACCTGCGGCTCTCCCTGCTCGTGCCGCCGAGAGCCAAGCTGGGATGCGGGTCAGCTTTATTTTTTTGCTATACTTATGCATGAATACGAGGGTCATTGAAAGAAGAAATTATTAGATAACTATTTGAAAATTTTAGAAAATACAATTCTGATCACTCTGCGTTTGACATCATCAAAAACTTAAGTTTGTTGAGTATAGATAGCGAATACCCTTTGTGAATACCTATCCCGAACAACGCTTGATTGTGGAGAGTGAGTTGACTATGAATGACCACTGACCTAATCCGATATTTTGTTTTAGCTCAAACTCTACATACTCTACATTTTGTATTTGACGGCTGTGGGCAAGCTACTCAAAACTTCGCCGTCCTTTTTTTATAGCTAAGGAAACCAAATAATATTGGTGGCTCGTAAATAAGCAAACTCATCAAGTCTTTTTTATAGTTTTAGTAAATAACAGCGTGAAAATCACATCGAGTGTACACCTGCATTGTTGCAATTATAAAATGGCTATTACTTACGCGTGGTCTTTCACACGTTTCCTAACTATACACCCCCACTGCTCATCCTTATATAATATGTATGGTATAAAAGATGTTGCTTGCTTGCTGTTTCGTCCTTCAAATTTTTCCGTTAGAAAACTTCTGTAATAATTTTCCGACAGACTGTCCAATAGCAAGTTTAGAATATGGTATCTAGATACAATTACAAATGCAGGTTGCTCTTGAAATATTTCGCAGAACTTTTACCGTATGTGAAATTGAGGCTTAATTTGTGTCTTTTTTCCACCGCAGTATCTGTAAGGGTCCAGAATGGAAACCGGGTATCTTCGTGCAGTTCGTGCGGGACGGTGGTATCGCGCGGGAGGCCGGCTTGCGACCTGGCGATCAGATATTGTCGTGTAACGGCTACGACTTTTCAAACATTACTTTTAACGAGGTAAATTGCATTTTTTTTTATCATAATTGACGTTTTTAATTCCAAATCTGAACATTTGTAGTCCCCGAAAGCCTTGCAACAGTTGCATCTCGGCATTTTGGCATGATGCTTGTGTATTAATCGAAATTGCAACTACTGTTCTATCGCAATCTTTGCACGGAGAAATCGCCATCAAGTATTAGGTTTTTGTAATTGCATGTACCTAACCTTCAATTTAGCTAAGTCGCTATACCTGTAATGTGTTTTGGTTGTCAGGCCATATCAGCAATGAAGGTGTGCGGTCGCCTAGAGCTAATGATTCGTGAGGGCGCAGGTGCGGAGCTGGTCTCCCCCGAGAGCTCTGGCTACAACAGCTCGGCATCCTCCGCTGCGGGGGAGCGTAGCCCCGCACCCCCCGCTCCACCCGCGCCGCTGTCTCACGGCGCCCATACCCCGCACGCCGCACACCTCGCACCACCCGCCACCTTGCGCAGGCGACTCGCAAGTGTCGCAGAAGAGGCAGCTGATAGGGCTGACAGGTCGGTTCAGAACCATTCTCTACCTAGAGCGTTAACAACATCTTTTACTTTTCAAACTGTTCTAGTCAATAAAGCTATTCTCTACCCTTAAAATTAATTTAAGTAAGTTGTAGAACAATTAAGAAAACTGTGACTAAGGACCGATTTTTCATCATTAAACAGTCAGATTATTTAACTAATATCTAACCTATACAAAACATATTGCATTTTTTAACTAATCTAATCTCAAGTTACCCATTATCTCAAGATTAAAATATTAGCAGCAACTGTATTAAAACTTTATTCACAGATTGACCCTGAACAGATTTAAAAGAAGAACATGGGACAGCTTAGACTTCGAATGGAAGAGCGGTGACATGCACAATTTCGACACCCCCTCCGACATAGAACCTGATTACGACAGTCCCAGTATACCAAATAACCCTCACTCGTACGAAAATAAGACTACTAGAACTAAAGGTGTAAAAGAATTTACGACAAGCCCATCGAATAGAACTATAATTAATTTAACTGAAGATGGTGCCACTATACAATGTAGTTACGAAAATAAACGTGATTCGAAGAAGATCAAAGCGAACGTTGATCATCTTTCGAACAGAGACGACGAGAAAAAGACTATAGTTGTAGAAGTTCATCACAATAATAAAGTATCGTGTGCGAAACCACAGTATAATCATCTGCCACCACCAGTGCAGCCCGAATTGAATTCAGATACATCGAGTGTTACAAGCTCGTTATCAAGTGCCATTGCAGAAGAGATACAAAGGCGAAAGATGCAGGTAAGTTTTTAGTATAATGACATTTTACTAACTGTTGTATAGTTTAAGTATCGAATTGTTTGTTAGTAATTTATTACAAGCTTTTTTAGACAAACCAACCTTATATTCTTAGATATTACTAGCTGACCCGCGCGATTTCATCCGCGGTAATTTCGGAGTTCCCGCGGGAATTACGGGATAAAAAGTACCCTATGTCACCCAGGATCACTTTAGCTTCCTATCTATAAGTGAAAGAATTTTCAAAATTGGTTCAGTAGATCCATAGATTACAACCTCAAAAACTCCGGAGTTCCCGCGGGAATCCCGGGATAAAAACACTCTATGTCACTCAGAATCACTGTAGCTCTTTATAAGCGAAAGAATTTTTAAAATCGGTTCAGTAGATCCAGAAATTACCCCCTACAATCTCACAAATACACGAACTCACAAACTTTGGAGTTCCCGCGGGAATTCCACAATAAAAAGTACCTTATGTCACTCAGGATCACTGTAGCTTCCTATAAGTGAAAGAATTTTCAAAATTGGTTCAGTAGGTCCAGAGATAGCTGTCCCCCCGTGGCTTTACCCGCGGGAAATTCGGAGTTCCCGCGGGAATTCCGGGATGACAAATAGATAGTTGCCGATTCTCAGACCTACTGAATATGCATATAAAATTTCATGAGAATCGGTCAAGCCGTTTCGGAGGAGTATGGGAACGAACATTGTGACACGAGAATTTTATATATTAGATAGAAGTCGGTAGTCAGTCTGTCATAATTTTAAATAATTTTTTTCACTTTTGTAAAAATATTAAAGAAAATTTTAAATTTTATCATATCCTTGTAAGTTACGTGTAAGTTACGTGTAATGATATTAAAAAAATTAAAAATTCTTCAAAATATTGTTTGTGGCGCAGAATAAAAAAAGTGCAGCTCCGGATAAGAATGCACCACCTACACCGATTAAGAAGCCTGTCGCGCCCAAGCCAGTAGACAATGAGATGAAAAAGCAGCACGATGCCCTGATGGACGAGTTCAAGAAAGTCCATAGGAAAATGTTCGCCAGCCAAGACGCAAATACTAATGGTGAACCTAGCAGTGAGCACGATGGAGATGCTGACAGCTTGGTAAGTGCAATTTTATACTGTCCAAGTTATATAATAAATTTAAGATCGACTAGAAGCTATGAATCAAATAATAATTGTCATTTAAAATGCTCTAACTACTTACATATATCACATTTATAGTATTGTGTAATTATATAAATAACATTTAATGTAAAATCCGCATTAAATATCACCATCCTCTCAAAAGTAAGTAATTTCAGTCGTATTCATAATTCCTGATATTTCAGTTGATATTCTACATTCCTTTTCATAAGGTATGTAATTTTTTTTTCGGGGGATGAAACTCTCAGATTAATCAGTGAATGTCAACAGTTAAGGCCGATCCGCACACAACAGTGCCGACACGTGACGGACAGTTCCGTACCGTACCGTTCCGTGAAGTGCTATTCGCACATGTCAGTACCGACGCGACGCGTGCAGTGATTTTTAGTACCTACCTTGCAGCAGTTTGACGTGCTAGTAAAATGCCTCGATATTCAAGATCACAGTTAGCTGCGATTGCTTTATTATTAGATGAAGGCGAAGAAAATGTGAGAAGAAAGAAATGGGTTCATAACGCGTGGAGGAAAAGGGAAGACGAAAGAGAGTTCGCCACCCTTTATAAGCATCTGATAGATGATGAATGCTGTTGTTGTTGCTTTAAAATTATTGTCCATGTATTTTCTATGGGAAAGGTCATAAATAGCAGGGTGTACACGGACCAATTCAATTAACTTTTCGTCGTCCATCTTGAAACACTGCGACCGTATCAGGCAAAATATTGTCCGCCACAAATTCACGTCGGATCACGGCGAATGCCGGAGCAGCACTGACATCACTGAACGTCACTGTCACTGACGAGTGCGGATAGCGTCGTACAAAATGTATGCTACAATATCATATTTCACTGACACTGACTGAACGGCACGTGTCGGCACTGTGCCGGCACTGTTGTGTGCGGATCGGCCTTTATTTGGCGTAGTGGGTCGTCTTATTGTTAGGGTTTACACCAATGATATTATAAATTAAGTATGAATTAAAAACGAGGGCTTAAACGATTATTAAAACTCCAGCTTGGTCTCTGGAGGAGATTCTTCAGTGGATGAAATAAAACCATGATGAATAGTTATTATTATGGTTAATTTTTTTAAATAATGAAAATATTAATACCTAGTTAAAACTTGATGGTTCGTATATTGAGTCTAGAAAAAATGACATAGATAAGAGATGATAAAAAATACAAAATACGAATTTAAATTATGGAACATCAAAACAAA
This sequence comes from Zygaena filipendulae, assembly GCA_907165275.2. Classification (NCBI taxonomy): domain Eukaryota; kingdom Metazoa; phylum Arthropoda; class Insecta; order Lepidoptera; family Zygaenidae; genus Zygaena; species Zygaena filipendulae. The sequence continues at coordinate 8,747,140 of OU015653.1, read as the reverse complement.
ATCCTGATATATTAAAAAAGTTGTAATTAAAAATGAAGGATGTATCATACCGCTAACTCGTTATAAATACCTATTCCGGTTGAGTCTTAAAAAAGGAGATTCTTTGTTCGACTGTACGTAGTTATATGTTTTTTTTTTTTATATATTAAAATTAATCTACGATAATACGATTTTAATCTACGATTTCGGGGGGCGATTGATTACTCAAATTACATCCTCTATATACACGGGCCTGGCTGCGCTTCGCATGATCTACTCTGCAGTCTATTTCTTCAGTAGCTTTAAAAAAAATGAATAGCAGACATATACGGTTGGACACCATGATCCATATTATCATTGTTTTTTATCAACAAACATATTATGTAAAAACATATTTTTATAAGTCCTCCGTACCCAAAGAAGTTTTACTTTAAAAAAATATTACCAAAACCTAAATGGTTCCAATCTGCCAAATTCTTATTCAAGCTGTTGCTTTCTTTCTTATTGTGGTACAAACGATATAGTAAATAAATAATAAATGAATCCATAGATAAAAACAGATTTTATAATAAAAATTTAACAATGAGCCCCATATTTTAATGAAAAGAAATTTTGTAGAGTGACAATCTGTATTTTCATTACTAATTATACTTACTTATACTAGAATGGGCATGATGAGAAGGTATAAAAATCAAAATTCTATATAATCCGTCAAATTCGTAGTATTTGAGTTTATCGCGATCAGAGAGACAGACAGACGTGGCGGCGGACTTTGTGTTATAATAACACGTAAGGTTGTAAAAGGTTTTCAAGTGGATGACTGACGTTGCGAACAAATCGCAAACTACTTTAACAATTAATTCACTCTATAGGATAGGATAGGTTTCATTAGTCATTACTCCCTGACATAAGTATCTGTGGTAATTAACTAAGAGGCTTAAGTTTGTTATGTAGGTACAGCGTGCCGTTTGGACCATTCGTTTTTTACGTATATCAACGGCCTTGCATTAAAAAGTAATGTACACTATCACATAGTAAGCTCTACCCATCAGGCCAAAGCTCAGATAAGCTCAGATGTCCTGTGTGTGATCTTCCAGTAATAATTGTTTATTAATTATAGTTCTTTCTAATTTATTTATACTATAATTGTTAAAGTATAAATGCGCAAGTTTTGAGTGTTTGTTTTTACGCTTTCAAAATTTAACTAAGTAGGTACTCAACCGAAAATCGTGTTTAGCCTACACGCAGCGGCCATAGGGTACTTTTATCGCGGAATTCCTATTGAGAGAATAGAATTCTATGTTGAAATCATAGACTATTGCGGAGGCACGTAATAGTACATTGTTATCCTAGGGGTGAAAGTAACTTATTAAGTCTAAATAAGTCTTTCTCCCGAGGGTAACACTGTGCTTTTCATTACGAATGCAAGGAAAGTCAAAATAAAAATAGGAATTAGCTAAAGAAAAAATGAGTGAAGATCGGATAGTCGCTTGACACTTTCCCACCTATTTCTTTTTCTTTGGCCGGCTAGCTATTCAGCCAGTATTTTTTATTTACATTGTGGCGACCTAAAAAAAATATTTTCTTTAATTATTAAGTATTAATTAAAGAAAATAAAAAAATATAAATAGGAATTAGCTTAAGAAAAAGTGAGTGAATTTAATTTTAATAAATACCTAATTAAACTTTACGTTATTTCAATTTTACATCCCGCTGGCTGTATAGAAAGTTGAAACATGGTTCAATAGAAATGTAAAAATAGACCTAGTTTTTTTTTAATAATTTGACAGTTGTCAGTTGAAAGCGATTCTCCCTAGGGCTGAAAAGGGTTACTTTCAACCCGCTTCTCAGGCAACTTCAGACCTACTTTCCGAGTATGAGTAATGAAAAATAACATTACTTACCTAATACCTCACTAATACATTTAAATCTTCTAAAACTGGTGATAATTTTAAAAGTTATGTAACACGACGCGATTCAGTATAACGTAGGTAGGTACTTGTGAAATTATTACAATTACTTTGAAACGGGTAACTAGTTACTATAACTACATGATTACGTAAAGTAAGATTATTGGAGCGTTAACAAAAAGTATCTACGCACCTACTTTTATAATATGATAACATTTTTGGTAACAAACACAAAGTAATTATTCGTAAAGTATAACGCAAGACATGAACGAGATGATAGGTAAGTGCAAACTCATTGCGTGAATACTTCCGTAAAGTGTGCGAGCAGCGAGTGTGCTACAAATGGCATCTTTAGTGACACAGAGCAGGAGTTAGGACGTGCCAATTCACATTCCCTTAGAATTATTTAGCCAGTAAAACCCCTTTTTAATTGGACAGATTTTAATCCTAATAATATTATAAACGCGAAAGTTTGTGAGTATGGATGGATGTTTGTTACTCTTTCACGCAAAAACTACTGGATGGATTTAAATGAAACTTTACAATAATATAGCTTATACATCAGATTAACACATATAGGGTACTTTTTATCCCGGAATTCCCGCGGGAACTCTGAAATTAACGCGGGTGAAACCGCAGGGCACAACTAGTTGCAAATAAATAACTGCATCTTTCGAAACATAATTATGCTAGCTAGGGGCAATTTTATTTAATTGCAGCCTAAACCCTCAGACGAAATAAAAAGTTTTTATTTCGTCTGAGCCTAAACCATTTAATTTTTACACGGTTTTTGTTTTTTGTATTACTGTGAGTAGAAAGATTTCAAATGAAATTAAAGTACTTACTTAATCGACTTAAATGTGTTAATGCTATTTAAAGATCCCTGTACTTTTTAGCACATACCTTTAACCTATTAATCAAGTCACCATTCGATTCCTACACCATTAACGATAGTTTACAAATTATTACGAAGGTAATGGTCACTATCTATATTCCAATACTCACGTAATATGATTATACATCTTAGTACTATATGTTCATCTGTACTGCAGTATTATATTATCTGTGCTGATGCATTTTAGTTTACAGCTGGTCGTACTTGAAGTAATATTCTTTATAAAAAAAGTAGATAAAAAATCTTTATCTTTCATTACACCAAATAAGGCCGTTGTACCTTAATTTGAAATAACATCTAAATTAAAAGGCATGATTACTTCTACGGCACCTATTGCGAAAAATTTATTGTCTTTTATATACACATTATAAGATCGCCGTCATTAGAATCATTAGATTATAATCAGTCTCAGTTGATATCGTCAGTATCGATAGCGAATGTCGTCATTTCATTTATGATAAGTATTGATGAAAACATGAGATATCTCATAACCTACGATCGTGTTGCAAGATTAGGAATTGAAAATTATGCTAACGCTTTTTAGGTGCGTTGGTGTGGTTTTTAGGTAATATGCTTCAGGTAGTGCAAAAGCATAGAAGATTGAGAGCTAATAGCTCACCTAATCGATGTTTGTCACGCCTGAAGCATAGGTACTAATGGTCGGTGCTCGGTACCTACGTAAACAACGTAAGTTGCTTTCAAGGGTTGTCATCTGACAGGTTTTCCGCGGATTTGTCCCAGCTTGGACGGCCGGGGTCCGGAAACTCTGGAAGTGTCAGGGCGGTGAACTGTTTGATTGAACTACTTATCCAAATTCAACTTTCTGCTTTTACGCTGTAGATCAGATAAAAGGGAAATGCTCAATGACAAAACCGGTTACACTTATTCAAAAATTTCATTTTGGATCATTAATGCTATGTTGTGTAATAATCATAAATCCGAGCGTTTCCTGGTTTAAAGATTTTACAGATAGCAACCCTACTTTCAATGCAAAACTCGGTTCCGATTATTGTTGTGCACTGATAACGGCGCGGTGCGGCGGCCGGCGGCGCGCGGCGGCGTGGCGAGGGAAGGCCGAAGGCGCACCTCGGTCCTCAACTCATTGGCCGGTCAATTCAATGTAGTCATTGCTTCGCTATCGCCACAACTGCTTTAGTCAACGCGATCGCTCCGTTCGCGTTCGTTCCTCCGATTCACGCAGTTTAAAAACAAAAACGGCGCGTAACCGCAGAGATTTTCCACGCATCGGAAAAAATTACAGTCGACCTTCATGCGCTCTTGCTTTTAAAATATTAACATCGTTTTTTCACTTTTGTTAGTGGCTTATTATTTTCTTGTGGCCGATTGAATGTGGAAGTGTTTCTTACGATGCATAAATAATAACCAGTGTACTTCGTACGTAGCAACAGCGATTATTATTATCGCTAAACGCTAATTGTTAAGAACCATACATAAGACGCTTGGTTCACGAGAATTATGAAGAAGAACAATTATATTGTATCCAAGCCTTTGGTCACCATACGGTGCTATGAAGTAAGTTGAATATGGTAATTGATACATTAAATAGTAGGTATCACGACGAAACTAATTAACTTGCCGAGTTATTATTATAGCGAGGATGTTTCGAGCAGTTACCTATTTTTTTAGTAGGTATGCGAGGAAGTCAGTGATAAATTATTTTGCATTGATAGATTTACAAAAGATACTTATACAAAAACCCTAGATGCACCATACCTTGCAAATAATTCAATCTTGCATACTAAAGGCAAGTATAACTGGACATAGATAAGCAATTATAGTGTGTTAACCCACACTGGAGAAATTTTGATCAAATTAAAGTTTTAAAATTATAGCGCCATTTTGTGTCAAATTTTTTATGTTGTATCTACCTACTGATAGATATACGAAAATATGTCTAACAAAGTAAACATTTGATACCTATGTACCTATGTGCCGTTACGCGTACCTTTATGCAGACGATTAATAGTATAATTATTATCTTTTAAATTCATTCTTCGAACCTATTTCAATTATGATACTTGAGAGCAGGGATGTTGCGCATGCAGATTTTTTCACATCTGCGGATGTGGATGCGGATGCGGATTTTTTAAGGCTCACATCCACGGATGCGGATGTTTAATATTTTATATAAATTGGGTATATGAATACAGAATAAAAACAATGACAAAGTAATTATTAAAATTTTTATTAATGAAAATTAGTATTAAGAATAATACTATATTTTTTTTAACTTTACATACTAATATTCCTTGATGACCCCGCCCATTTCTTTCTTGTCGCAACTTGTATTACATCTGCATCCGCATGAATATGCGCATTGATTATTGCGGATGCGGATGCCGATGTAGATGTCTAAATCTATGCGGAAGCTCCGCATTTACGGAAGCGGATGCGAATATTCGCAACATCCCTGCTCCAGAGTTCATATGGGGAGTATTTTTTGTATATTTATCTATTCCATAACAAGCTCATAACCATAAATATATTAGTTATGTCTGTAGGAAGTTTCAAGCAACTACAAATATTTAAATAAACGTGTCATTTTTAATCGACAAATCACGATAAAATAAGACGGCCACTTTGTTTTTAAGTGAGGTTGAATTAAACCGTGACCCACACATTGACCTCAAATGTAAACACAAGCGCACGTGTGTTTTTTAAAATGCTTGAATTATATCTCTTAAAAAAGCACAAGTTATTTACTAACATGTAGGTATAGGTAATTTTATGTCGTTTCGTTTATGTACCTACCCCTTTTCGATTTTCTTTAAGTTATCTACTACGTTTCTTACATTGCTCACTGTTTTATCTGTTCGACTTTCGAGATTCCCTCAAGAACTCCTGAATAGCATCTCTTAAACCGGGTTCAAACTTTAAACTATCTGCATTGGTACCAACCAACATCAAAATTGGTTTAGCGGTTATATATTATGCTGTGCAAACGTAACAGATACCTAACTAAAAACAAACACTTTCATAGCTATTTACATCAACATAATTAATTATTATAAATTCAATCTCCCGACTTACTGACAGAACAAGTCGCTATTGACGTCTAGAAACATGTGTACAAAAATTCCTTTTATAGGAGTGTTGTAGGTAAACAGTAGGTATTTATTTATTTATTTATTAGTATGGGTAAGAGTTTCTGAAAACTCCACCCCGAGTTTGGGTGCACGTACCTGGTACTGGTTTATACAGAATGGAGACATGAGAATCGGTGTAAGGGCTCCTAAACACATATTTTACAGTATTAGGGGAAATGGTGAAACGGGAATAACCCTGGTGGGAACACCTATCTAAATCCGTGAGCAAGTAGGTAGGTATAGCTACCAACATTACATAGATTGTTGCTTTCATATTTTTCGCGCGACGCTCCCTATGTTGTGGTTCAGTTATTCATTTTTGGTTATCAGTGTCAGCTATCAATAACATAGATAGACAGATAACCTTAAAATACTTAAACTACTTAGCACTCTGCGCATTATCTGTCGTGCTCATTTTTACCCAAAAATCCCACAATGAAAATGAAAAGACAAAAGTACCTATTCGTTTGGCGTTTCAATTTGTGCACATATTGTGTGTACACAGGTATAATAAAAATATTTTTTTGTATGTTTTTGACGTCTTATTTTAGGTTTTTTTTGTTCATAATATATAGGCATTTTCATATATCCATTTGTAGTTTTTAGTTCAAATTAATGAAGGTAGATAAATGATTATATTGAAACCAGAATTTCAAAGAAAAACATCGAGTTATCAATATTTTGGTACTTGTTGGTAAAATATACGTAAAAATAAATATTCATAAATTTTCATAGGTCAACGGGAAGTTGGAAAATACTTCGGTACAAAAATTTGTTAAATAAAGCTGACTTTGGCAGATTCTCATGCCTTTGTTTTCCGATGTTTAAAAAAAATCAGGTTTCATCTACTCAATGAGCTCTATTCAACGATAGATCACTCGATTCAGTAGATAAACAAAATATTTTTGCGCCCCCTTTAGCTGTATGGGGAAATAAATCCTCAAAAATATTTTTTTAACAATTTGTATCTATATAGCTTTGAGTCATCAAATATAGTACCTGCGTATACTGTACAAATTTGCAGACTGTATAGCATCTGTATAGCTTCTAAGATTTCGCTGTAAAACCTGTGTGACAGACGACGCACAGACGGACACGCGAGTGACAGCAATAGGACTCCGTTTGGACCCTTCGGGTACGGAACCCTAAAAAGAAAAATTTCTTGCAGACAAAATCGCGAAAAACAAGCAAGTTTAGTGTATCTCCGAAAGTATTAATGGGAGGTCTAGAAACTGAATAACTTCTTTTTCCGGATTGGTGGTTTGTATTCATAAACCGGTTAATGTTAGGGGATTAGCCGCTTCTCTGATGACATGCATAATTGCTTAAAATACGTATAACTAGATGCAAAGGTTCTTTTAAGGTGAAATACCGGCTGCGGTGATGTCATGTACTTACCTACATAGAACCATAGACAGTTTAGACATGACAATACCTACATTACAAAAGTAATGATGTAGTCTGTACCTACTTGCTCGACAAAGTAAAATTAATACAATGCTTTAAATATTAAAACCATACAATTTTTTACTTCTTCTTGTATAATAAGTTAATTAACTTAAAAAAGTGACCATCATAATTCGTTCAGCTTCAGCATGTATGAGATGAACAGTTGAACATTTATTATGTACCTAACCTACCCACAATACAGGCTCTTTTTATAAAATGGGGGGGATCCTGATTCTAAATTGGTTTGATATTAAAATAATTTATCGTTCCACAACGTGTAGGTACCTACTTTGTGTGACCTTCGTTGTAGGTGGTACGTCATTCATAAATTCCGAAAAGTCATGTTAATTTTTTTACTGACAATAATACCGCTTTACCTGGTATGCCTACAGTCTAGTCAAAGTTCAATTTTTTTTTACATGTTGATTTACCTGTTCTAAACAATGTTGATGTATGAGATCGTAGTACCTATTCTATAATATATAAAATCTATATTCATATTGTGTAATGTGTATTGACATTGTTTTGTTGTTAGGATCGTCACCAGACCTTGCCATTGAAAAAGGTGGATCGTGTGTCATCGGATTTCGTAGACAAAAGTAATCAACAGAAGAGAGACCCGCCTGACAGCCCCCCGCCCCCGCCTCCTGTGAGTATATTTACACACATGTGTAACACGTAATATTAATATTATTATTGAAATCGAATTGTTGCCGCAGAAAATGGAATGTTATTAACCACATCACTTTTTCCAACTACCATTGTTTTTTTAAATTTCCGCCAGAGGTTAATTCCGCCTCTGGGGGAGTAGGTATATTTCAAGATAAAATTTTACAAACGTCGGGTCCTCGCTAACGATATACGAGCGGCCCTTTCGTATAAAACACCACTGTCCTATGGATTAATAACAAGCGGGTGTATGATCTCTGGAATCGTGGCAAATGTTTGGTATGTGCAGGCGCAGATCCAGCCCCTAAAAAAGGTTGTGGGCACGACCATCCGAAAATCGGTCAAGTCGGTCAAGTATGAGTTGCATTGCGGACACGTTTACTATCAAATATCAATGAACTGCATTCCTACAATACTTAAGATTTTTGTCTGACGTATTTTTATGATAAAACTAACTGATAATTTCGACCTATAATTTTTGCAAATGTAGGATCGATGAGGATAATATCTGTAATAGTGTACCTACCTACCCAACGTCCGTACCGAACACCTGTAAATTTATAATAAACATGTAAAATACTTGTCTATTTGCACACGACAACTACAAAAATAAGTGCGTGTTTGTTTGCACATCACAACATCTAAACTACTAAACCGATTATTATGATGACACTTTAATGACTCTCAGGCACTATTCTTTGGTATTTTTTTACCAATGAATTTGATATAACTTTAGCCTGTCGACCCCAATTAGAGCTGTGAGCAGGCCCACGAATCACGATGCCTACCGTGCCCATAAGGCTGGATCTATGATTCCGTACATGAATAAAAATTCAACATAAAATTTTCGTTATCCCATTCATCAACTGTTAATAATCATTAATGCAACATAAATATTTGCTATAGATGCCGTCATCGAATGGTACTAAAATAGAAGAGCCCAAAGTGAAAAACCAAGTAGCAATTAAAAAACAAATAAGCGAGCAAATTGTTAATACTACGAACCATTTTACAAATGGCACTTTGAAGCGTACACCGACGCCAGATTATAATAACAAAACAGATTTTGCGTCACAGTTGAAATTGCAAAATTTAAAGAATGAAAAAGCAGAATTGGAATCGCTCGAGTCTTATAAGCTTAAGAATCCATTGAAGGTTCAACCGAAACCACCTTCAAATTATTTCGTGACAGCGCCGAACGGTACAGCCACTATGAAGAAGCACACGCGACCGGTTTCCGTCACCATAGGTGAATATGGCGGCATCGCGGTTAGAAAGGAGCCATCCAAATTAGATTTCCTCAATGGCGACCAGACTGACGGCCCCGAAGCTGCCGACGATGAACCCATTACCAATAGACTGCAGTCGGAGTTGGCTATGACGCTATCCAGATCGAATTTACGAAAGAAGACTGAAGCTTTGGTGAGTTATATATTATAATCAAGCATTTAAACAAACAAACAAAAGTAGTCATAAAGTAAGTAGCACTATCGAGGGTCAATGAAGTAAGCTTATATTCAATCATTGTGTATGTTATTTGCTGTGAACGAAGAAAACATAGAACTGTGACTGGGCTAAAAAATGATCCAACGTCAATTTGATACACCCAGATACACCCGAACAACTACATTGATCTTATTATAGGTATTCGAATTAACATTTAACATGGGTCAAAATGAGGCGGATAATATTTCTATGAAAATGTGTTTCCAATATTCTCTTCGTTCACTCTTTAGTTAAGCTTTTCTGTTTTGCAATCTCTTTAACCATTTTCCCTATATGAGTTAGATCATTTATTTCAGGATCACGGTGTACTTAAAAGATGTATCATTAAAGGTATACTTAAAACCGGAGTCAGCGACGATTGTTTAGATAGAAATTTTCACGCTAGATACGGCAACAATCTGCTGCCGTTGCCGCCATCGATTGCGATACCAAAAGTTTCCAATTCGAAACACTGATGAAACTAAAGATTCGCATCTATTCAGGCCCGTGACAACAATACAGTAATGAAATTATTTAAAATTTTATAACAATTAAAATCACACTTGCACACAATTATCAATACGAGCACATGCAACAATGCTGACATAACATTATTCTGATTGATGGTGATTTAAATGACTAAGTGCACGATGACGGAGGTACCTACTTGTATTGTAACGGTGATGGACACTTCTATTAACATTCGGCAAGACAATTTGGTTTAGATTTTATGCGGTAAAGGATAATAAATAACGGTTTTTCAGTCATATTATGCACATGTTGCAGGCAATTTGTATATTTTCAAGTACCGAGTACCTTACCCACCACAGCGCGTTTTCTGTTCTTGGAATTATATAATAAAATATAGACCAACAGTTTATGCAAATTGCCTCTGGCATGAAAACATTTATTATGCGCTCCTCATAATAGCGAATTTTGCACATGAATGTAATTAACACGACTTTCTTTTATGTAATTATATTATATTATGTATAGATTTAAGCGTATGTGATGAAGGTCATTCGGTTGTTTTTACGTCTTTCTTTATGAAACGATTTAGGTAAATAATTTTTTGTTTTTTGTCCACAGGCTGACACTGGCCGATGATAGATTTACAGCGGAATATTAATTTATTAGTAGATATACTTATTACTTACCTAGTTAAACGTGTACCTAGATAATTTTTCAATAAGTATTTTTCTTCTACATAATCGTCTTTTAAAATAAATTAGGTAAAGTGGTTAAAATTTAATGTTTCAACCAAAGCTAGAATATTTTTTATAAACTTACAAAGTAGATGAATGTATTCGCAAGAACTTTTAATATCATATATTATGAACGTGCAATGAGATTATATTATGCAATAGATCTAAGTATGTTAAAAACTAAATAAATAAAATATTTTCATTAAAAATGTTTCGGCATTATAACCATGTGCATTAAATTATTCAAATTGGAAATAAATTATAATGCATTATTATTTATACATTTTACTATCGAGTAGTTGAATTAAATATTAATTAGTGTCATATGTATAAAATGCCTAAGTCATTAAATAAAGTGGTATGATTCAATTGCAAACCTTTTGAGTTTTATTTATGACTTTCACTTTAGTCACGATTTGCGAATGTATGGTAGGTAACTAGGTCTAGATACTTACTCGATTTTCTGCGTTTCATTAAGATTTTGTTGATAAGATGAGAGTATTTATGACGTCATTGACCCGGTAGCTAGCCTAACTAGGTAAAGGTAAGTTTTTTTTAGCACAAGTGAGTTGATATTTATCAGATTATCGCTGATAACTACAGTGCATAGTAATATAAATTACACAGGTGAATTGTATATAATTATAGCCTATATAGGTGTCGATAGTAGTGAAAAAAGCTCAAAGTAGTTTCGAGGCCGATGAAAATTAAACTAAGTATCTTGCGGAGGGTCAAAGACGCTGAACAGTGCACTCACTCCCCAGTGAATATACGTTGCTATGCTTGATAGTAAATGTATACCTATATACTGTGGTGTGGCGACCCTCCGCATTAGATGTTTCCAGTGACTGATTTACCAGAAGGCTGAATAGGCTGGAGACTATAGTTCGGCAGATTTTAGAGGCGACAAATTTAGGTAACTACCTACAAAATTTTACCAAAAACCAAAGACGTGTCTGTATACTGGCAACACCATTGTTTATATGCGTTTCTACCCTTGCTGAGCGTACCGTAGTGGTGCCTACTGTACCGTGTGTGGCATGCGCAACTTAGCTTCTTACTCTTCTAAAGCCTCATCTGCTCAAATCCTCTGATCTTAAACCCTCTAATCTTACCAAGCTTACTTTTATGACAAAAATATTCCAAAAACTATTTCTTGTGCAATCATAGCTAGGTACATAATATAAATCTAGGAACTGGCACATAGATCCACTAGTATCTACACAAGTTTCCATTTCATTGATATAAATATTGCAAACATGATTTTGAACTAGGGTAGAAGTCGGTAGAAGCCAAAATTTGAATAGCCTATACTGGCGGCAAAATGTGTAAATCGGCCACTGGATGTCTCACATCAAAAAACCTGAATCCTAGCTATACGACGCGTATTTCGCGGTACGAGAGCGCGGCAGGAGGTAACTGCAAAATTATAATAAAACTAGCTGTTCCCCGCGGTTCCACCCGTAGTAATTTCGGATTTCCCGCGGGAATTCCGGGATAAAAGAACCCTTCTCTCTATCCCTGACAACGTGCATGTTTGCAAAATTTCATGATGAGCCGTTGAGGCGTGAAAGCGTAACAAACAAACAAACTCATTCGCATTTATAATAGATAATATAAAGCCACGGAGTATAAGTATCGGTATTTTATAGGCTGCACTTCGGAAAGTGCGCGCAAGAGCTCTTTCAGCTGGTCCCTCCATCTCCCTTCAAAATGCGAACTACCAGAGCAACGGCGGGCTTCCATCCCTATACGGTAGATATTCCACCTATCCGCACGAAACGATTTGCTTCGTCTTTTATTATGCGTACCGCTAGGGATTGGAACGACCTGCCGGAGTCTGTGTTTCCCCCAAACTACCATTTGGACCTCTTCAAGAGCAGAGTGAACAGGTACTTAATTAGCAGACGTATAACACCTTAGTTCATATCTACGCTTACAATCAGGCGAGATTATGGACAAATGTCTGACCAATCACCAATCACACCCAAGTTTCGTTGATGGCTAATATATCAGCCTCCAGCTCGAGCACCGCCACCACCACCTCGTCATGACGCGTGTTCAGTGACCCTGCATTGAAGAGCCCAACTCTAAGATGGCGAGTGTTACCGATTGCGTAGTAATGAACAAATACTATAAAATGAGAGTAAAGAATACAAGTGTGAATACCTATTCACACTTGTTTGCGTGGGTCCACGCGTCAGTGAATACACGATACAAAGAGCCAAGATAGATTATTAATTTAAAAAAAAAGCTAAAAATAACAAAATACCGATTTAATCCAAAAGACAAAAACACACGTAATATTATTATTGGTTTGTGCTACTACTGGTCGGTTTGAATTCGGTGACAAGCCCGCTGGTGTCTGCCCACATGGGTTGTTCTGCTCACGAAGAGCTGGTGCGGGAGTCGACTTAGCCCATCTTCCCCCTCCATATTTGGCTTGTCACCGACTTCATACCGATCAGTGGTAGCACAAACCTATAATAATATTACGTGTGTTTTTGTCTTTTGGATTAAATCGGTATTTTGTTATTTTTAGCTTTTTATTTTTAGTTTTTTAGTTTTGTGTTTTTGGAAGTCGGTTTTAATTTTTTTGTTAAAATTTTGTTTATTTCTCGCTTTTAAGTGACTTAGTTCGTAATTTCTCTAAGTTACAATAGCCTAATGTCAACTGCTCATCACCTTTTACAAAATATTGCTTTTCCCGACGCAGGGACGTTAATTGTTGAGGAGTTCTCCTAGTACATCACCATCAGTTCCACTTCACCATATACATTGTGACGGGCATAAATTGTTTAGAAACCATATTAAAGTTAACGATTCGGAACCCGTGAAATACCCATTATTGAGTAGTTCCGATGACCATCTGTGGTCTTCATCATCAGTTCCTCTTCTTTAAATTTTGCATTTCCGAAAGCAAAGAAACCTTTTACTATAAAAAATACAAAAATCGCTATAAGTATTCTCATAATTTTTGAAGAGTTCCCTCGATTACTCCAAGATCCCATCATCAGATCTCGATTTGGTGACAATGGAATCAATTTGGGAGTATCCCCTTTCAAACAAAAAAACAATTTTCGAAATCGCTTCAATCGGAACCCGTGAAATACGTATTATTTTTGAGTTGTTCCGATGACCACCTGTGGTCTTCATCATCAGTTCCACTTCTTCAAATTTTACTTTCCGAAAGCAAATGAACGATTTACTATCAAAAATACCCAAATCGCTATAGGTGTGCCTATAATTTTTGAAGAGTTCCCTCGATTTCTCCAAGATCCCATCATCAGATCCCGACTTGGTGGCAATGGGACCTAATTGGGAGTATTCCCTTTCAAACAAAAAAAGAATTTTTCAAATCGGTCCAACCGTCTTCGAGTAATCGGTGAACATACATAAAAAAAAAAAAAAAACATACATACAATCGAACATAGAACCTCCTCCTTTTTGGAAGTCGGTTAATAAAATGGTAATATAATAGATAATACGCAAGTAATGTATAACATGTAAAATAGTATAACAATAAATAAAAAATTATGCAATAATTAAAATGGATAATGCACAATATTATATAAAAACTTGATGTGACATGTATAGTGATGTGAGTAACACTGTCATTGGCAAAATGCTATTATAATATTATGTACACGTAGTGATTACCTTCTCTCTGATTATGTAGGATTCATTCTGGGCAGTGTCATAGTGCAGCATGTGTCGTCGAGTCGCGCGCGTGCGCTGATATATCAGCGATGTGACGCTTCCCGTCTTCCTGTCAGCACGAACTTTGGAGATAGAACTTATATATTCCGTCATAATATGATTTATAATCTAGTCTACGTTCTAATACTAACAATTTCTTTACGCCAGTAAATGAAAACCACTACTTCCGGTTTACATAATGATAAAAATTTGGCAAAATGCGATTAATCGCGATAGACGCGATAATTGAAGAAATCTTGTAGCGTCAAAATTGAGTGGTTAAAAATGGCTAATATGATAAATTGTGAAGGCGTCTGTTGCCATATTGAAAAAAAAGAAGAAGATAAATCGCGATACCAATACAAATAGACGGTTGTAGAAGGCAGGTTATATGCCTATATACTCTTTGGTTGAAGAGTGAAAGCCGTAGTGAAAACATGCGTGTCACGTTAGTCTTTGTTATTTCAGTTACCTTTGAGCACAATGATATCAAAGAGTATATAACCACTACGTGGTTAATTGATAATTTAGTATAATACTTATAATATCATTGTTTCAGCATCTATTTTGAACCCAGCAGGAAACTGGATTTCGTGAGAACCATGTTTTACCTTGGGGATCAATCTGACATTGTCATTGGCGTTTGGCATTTATTTGAAGAAGTAGAACAAGATATTTTTATTACTATGAAAAATTGTTATTGGCAGAATTATAATAATATACACCATTATTAAAGAAGAAGAACACAAAAGACATACCCAAAGACATACCTACCTACCTAATCTGCAAAGATAATAATCACTAATACTAGGTATACTCAAACTCTTTGAATCACTACGTGATAGTCTGTTCCAATATAACTTATCGCGAAAAAACCTTCGATAAACCTATGAGATGTCACTTATTGTTAGATTAGATAGGTTCTAATAATGAAGTGAATAGAATTAAATTGATACTATCATCAATATGGCTTACGGAACAATTAAAAGGTTAATATCTCAGGAGTATTTACTCAACAGCATGGTTCTTATCGAGAGCCCATTCGTGGAAACGACAAGAAAAGGAAAAAAAATGCGTTCTGTAACAATAGGTAAGTAAGTCATTTGAAAAGTTTATCTCTGTGCCACCCGACAGACGTCCACTGCTCAATTTATAGGTTTTCCCAAAGATCTGCTCAAGGACAGCTTGCAGAAATTGGTTTTCTAACTGTCCTTTTTCATAACGATAAATTCAGCCTTTAGCAGTTAAATTTGCTGATGACGTAAATTGATTATATTATCTTGATGATGACGATAAAAAAACTTCCCCTTTCCAATTTATCACATACTTAGGTAAGTATCTAGATATCTAGACAAAGATTCAGACTGAGATCCAATATAAGATTTTATAGTACAAAAATTGGCACAAAAATTAATGCTATTAGCTTATGGAAAGTTGGTCCTTTTTCGTTGGTGCATGAATTATTTATCGATGACTTCAATACGTCCCTTAATTTTTTATATAGGTACACCATTTATATTGATTTCTACAGCGTTAACTCCTACCGACTTCGTGATTGCCTCTGAGAGTAGATTTAAGAACCAGCAATCTTCGGAACATCAGTCTATAGAGCTTTCTTCGTTGTACCCTCTGATGTGCATCTCTATTCACGTCTTCAAAAAGAGTCAAAGACAATGTTTCAAGACGTGCATCAGTAAACAAAATATTGTCAGATATTTTGAGTTAGAGAAGACCACAAAAAGATCGGTAATTGAACATCCTAATACCTCGGGCAGATGGGTAGGTAGGTAATAGTTTTTTGTCCAAATTCAACTCTGCAGCATAAAGGTACCTACGTTCCATAACTTCTAACACTATAAAGCGTGAATTTTTCAAGTGGACGTAGATGGCGAAATCTGTAATTACATAGAATAACGAAAAATGCTCAAACGAGCCTCGGGGGCCCGGCCTTTGATAAAAATTCAAATCGGAATCGAACCCGTTCATTTTGACAGAAAAGACACTGCATTGCGCTATTCGATAGTCATTTAGAAGAAAAAAGCTCATATAGGCACAATTTCACTATCTAAAATCGAAGAGATTTGGCAATCCACACTCTCTTAAAAATTTACCTGTCCGGGAAATGTTTAAATGTCGGCACCTACTCTATCCCACTTAATATTATACCTAAATGTGAAAGTGTGGATGTTTGGATGTTTATTACTCAATCACGCAAAAACCACTGAACGGATTTGGATGAAATTTGGCATGCACGTTGTCAGGAGTACAGAGAAGGACATAGATTACTTTTTACCCCGGAATTCCTGTGGGAACTCCGAAATTACCGCGGGTGAAACCGCGGGGCACAGCTAGTTATCTATACATATAAAATGCTTTGTCCTGAATGACTGATGGATCAACGCACAGCCTTAATCGCTGATCGTAGAGACCTGAAATTTGGAGGGTGTGTTCTTTGTATGACGTTCATATGCGTAAAAGGGGGATTTTTGAAAATTCAACCCCTAAGGGGTGAAAAGGGGTTGCAATGTTTGTAAGTAGCAATTGCGCGGGAACTTCGAAATTATCGCGTGTGAAACCGCGCGGCACATTAGACACTTGGTGTAGAGTTGCAAGCTGATGTGAAGCAAAAAGCAATTTATTTAGATAAAATTTTTGCGAGTAGCCAATGCAGAGCAGCCAACGTCGCCATCGACTTCGCGGCCACGTAACAGATTTAAAAATGCCAGTCTGTATAAGCACAGATAATGCTACTAATCCTACTAATATTATAAATGTGAAAGTGTGGATGTTTGGATGTTTGTTACTCAATCACGCAAAAACGGCTAAACGGATTTGGATGAAATTTGGCATGCACGTCGTCAGGGGTACAGAGAAGGACATATAGGGTACTTTTGATCCCGGAATTCCTGCAGGAACTCCGAAATTACAGCGGGTGAAACCGCGGGGCACAGCTAGTATTATAAATGTGAAAGTGTGGATGTTTGGATGTTTGTTACTCAATCACGCAAAAACGGCTGAACGGATTTGGATGAAATTTGGCATGCACGTTGTCAGAGGTACAGAGAAGGACATAGGGTACTTTTTATCCCGGAAATCCCACGGGAACTCGAAATCAATGCGGGTGAAACCGCGGTGCACAGCTAGTATGATATAAGTGTTTCTGTCTAGTACCTAATAGCTGTATCCGTCGTTATCAAAATTACTAGCTGTTTCCCGCGGTTTCACCTGCATTAATTTCGGAGGTCCCGCGAGTATACCAAGATAACAATAATACCCTAGTGTAATATTTTTTCTGTACCTAGTACCTACCCTTGACAATGTAGGTATAGTATGCAAAATATAATGTTAGTACGGTAGGTAGGTACTTAGTTTCACCCACGTTAATTTCAAAGTAGCCGTGGGAATTCCGGGATAAAAAGTAGATACTAGGTACCCTTTGTCCTTTTTTGTACCCCTAAAACGTGTATGCAAAATTCGATGATGATAGGTTGAGCCGTTAAGGTGTGAAAGTGTAACAAACAAACAAACTCACATTCATATTTATAATGGTAAGGATAGATAATATTATATCTCTTCTGCACATCAGATATTTTGGAAGTTATGGTGCGACCATATTGTGGAATTGCAAAAACAAACTAAATTATGGCCATACTCCATATTATTACCTAATAATTATGAACGTATTAATAACAAGTGTCGGCGTCAAATAGATGATGAATCCCAGATTGTGAAAAATCACTACAGCGCGGTAAGTATAGGTACTTATTTACTAAGTAGTACCTACTTATTACCTGTAGTAACTCTATCTACTTACTTGCTTCCTGAATCCTGAATTTTAACTCTTTTTACTTAGATGAAAAGTAGATATTTTGTTATAATTGGGTATAGAAAAGCAATAGTGGAGCTATTTTGAATAAATCTTGTTTGTGTTTCAAAATTATAGCGCCATTTTGTATCTACTTTTTTGACGTTTAACAATTTGTTAATTCAAACAATGTAACAATGTAATAAGTTAAACGCTTAATTTAAAAAAAAACTTCCAATAAGGCGTTCTGTATCAATAACTTAACATGTTATCGCTTATCGGCGTCAAATTTAGAACATAAACTTGTGTACCAAAACCCAATTCATATCCGTTTAGCCGGTTTCTCGTGAATCTTGATTGATTATTTACGAAATAGGAAGTATAATAAATTATAATAATGATAAAAGTACTTAACACTTCACAAATTAGAGATATACCTACTTGATCCCACACTGCTACCATAAGCTTGTGTCGTGGTAGTCAAGCAAATGTGTTCGGTGGTAAATACATAGGTAGTAGGTACTACATAAATACGTATATATTGTAGTATAGATATGTACATAAACACCCCAGACTGGAAAGTGGAACCCCGTCTTCATCACAAAAATGCCACCCGAATCGGGAATCGAACCCGGAACCTCTTTATTAGGCGCGGCTAGGCATGGCGACCTGCCTACTGAGCAAACCCAGTCACCATTTTAATGAGTTGTATTATTTTTAACCGACTTCCAAAAAGGAGGAGGTTCCATGTTCGATTGTATGTATGTTTTTTTTATATATGTTCACCGATTACTCGAAGACGGTTCGACCGATTTGGAAAATTCTTTTTTGTTTGAAAGGGCATACTCCTAATTAGGTCCCATTGCCACTGAGTCGGGATCTCGAATCGAGGGAACTCTTCAAAAATTATAGGCACCTATAGCGATTTGGGTATTTTTTATAGTAAATCGTTCATTTGCTTTTAGAAAGCAAAATTTGAAGAAGTGGTACTGATGATGTAGACCACAGATGGTCATCGGAACTACTCAACAATAATACTAAGTGTTTCGTTAACTTTAATATGGTTTCTAAACTATTTATGCTTGTCACAATGTACATATATGGTGAAGTGGAACTGATGGTGATGTATCATGTACTAAGGGAACTCCTCAACAATTAACGTCCCTGCGTCGGGAAAAGCAATATTTTGTAAAAGGTGAAGAGCAGTTGACCTTAGGCTACTGTAACTTAGATAAATTACAAACCGACTCACTTAAAAGCGAGAAATAAACAAAATTTTGAGAAAAAAATTAAAACCGACTTCCAAAAACACAAAACTAAAAAGCTAAAAATAAAAAGCAAAAAATATAACAATATAGGCACCGAACAAAAACAAACATTAAAAATAACAACATACCGATTTAATCCAAAGGCCAAAAACACACGTAATATTATTATTGGTTTGTGCTACCACTGATCGGTATGAAGTCGGTGACATGCCAAATATGGAGGGGGTAGATGCGCTAAGTCGACTCCTGCCACCAGCTCTTCGTGAGCAGAACACCAGCGGGCTTGTCACCGAATTCAAACCAATCAGTGGTAGCACAAACCAATAATAATATTACGTGTGTTGTTGGCTTTTGGATTAAAGTGTGTTTTTGGCTTTTTATTTTTAGTTTTTTAGTTTTGTGTTTTTAGAAGTCGGTTTTAATTTTTTTGTTCAAATTTTGTTTTTAGACATAATATTATGCGCATACCGACCTACATATCTAAATTCGTTTCAAAGCAATAATTAGTTTTACCTACTGTGTGTGTTCTACTTGTAGAGAAAATGGACAGATAAATATTTATATTTGGGATCAAAACGGAATGAAGAAGACCAAAACAGGCCTATTCCTGTACCCGGTCTTGGTCCAACAGAAGAAATAAAACTATTGTATTTGAAACCGCAATATTTTGGTTGTTGGGACCAATCAGAGCATTGGGTTCAGTGTGGAAACAGTAGTGTGACAGATGCACCGGCGCTATGCGACTATGGTGTCTACACTTACACTGGAGGGCCTACTTCTAATGTCACTTACACTTCGCTCATGACCACGGTTTGTTTATTGATAATAATAATAGCATAACTCGGGGAAATTATTAGGTACCTACACAGCGCCACTGTCCCTATGGTGGCATAGTACCTACCTGATACCTCCTACATCGAAATTTTGATCCGGTGTTATTGTAATATCTATAACTTTTTAGTTTAAAGATATGTAGGTAACTAGCTGGTCCCTCGTGATTTCACAAGTACTTTTAATACCTATCAGTTGGAAATATAGATGGGCAATCAACCCGGTATACCTACCTAAACGTAACGTAACGTAATACTAGCTGTTTCCCGTGGTTTCACCGGCGTTAATTTCGGAGATCCCACGGGAATTGTGGGATAAAAAGTACAGTACAAGTACAGTACAGTAAGTATAATATCCTTCTCTGTACCCTTGACAATGTGTAGGTATGCAAAATTTTATGGGAAAAAAATCCCATCGTTTTTTGGAAAGTAAATACCTAGGTACCAACCAAACTGCATTGTTATCAAAATATTAACCTACTTACCTGCTAATAAAAATGTTTAACTATTCAATTTTTGCAGTGGAAATAGAAGAGAAAATTACTGCTGCCTAATTCAGTTTTTTATTTGGATCTTACTGAGATTTTGTTACTAACTTACTACTTACAATATTATTATTAATAAACTTTTTTGCACTTTCTTTTTATTTTAGCAGTATGTACTAGGTACTTAAGATAAAAGTAAGGTACCTTACCTACTCGAGATCTACGTTCGTTAGCCAAATTAGGAGAGCGTGAACTAAGTATAGAAATCTAGACATAGGTAATTTTGAGAACATCCAATCAAACTTCCTTTTTAAACCATGGTTCTTTAAAAATCGCAAGTTCCCCAAAATCGTCACTTCCACTATTATTCGTTAGGCTGAGAGACGTTTGCTCCCCTTCGTCGGGATGTTGCACTATACAACTTCTCACAGAGTGCCCTTGTCGCCACGCCACGGAAGGGTTAGAATTTACAACGCATTCGCATGCATCCTTACCTACCTACCACGTTTCACGTTTTCGGCTCTGTCTGTATTTGGCTACAGCTAGATACGTTAAACTGCCATGTATTCATAGGACAGGTCTACATACTAAAGCACCTGAAATGGCACCTAACGTCCAGACCACTCAAAGCCTAGCCTAGAGCTCACGTGTTGCTATGTCATCATCATCATCATCATATCAGCCAAAAGATATCCACTGCTGGACATAGGCCTCCCCAAAGGATCGCCACAACGACCGGTCCCTGCGCTTCGCATGCGATAATCGCTTTACTATAATATTTACTTCCTACACAGTATCCTATTAAGGTTCAATTGTAAAGAATTGTAGGAAGAAATGGGTTGTTCGCTGGGAGGTTTAAGGTCCAATTGTGAAGAATTGCTTCCAGAAGTCCCGGTAAAGCATAAAAATGCATCTCACCGATGTATTTTAATATAAATAACTTCTGAAAAGAAAAACAAATGTACTGGCTGTATGGAATTACTTCCTTTGCCCTCCCCATAAGGGGAAAAAACAAAAAATGAACGAGCTTTTGGCGAGATCAAAGAGAAGGTAATCACCAGAGAGAAGGTAAAATCACGCGAGATTTTAGCAGTGACGGATGTCAGTTTTATTTCTTTGTTTTGCAAATTACTTAATTTATCGTGATTAATATTGTGTGAATGTGGTGGATTTTGCATAATAGTGATCCATTACTGATGAACGGTGTGTGAAAACTGTGAAATAAGATGAAATGGGGCGTTCATCGGGAAGTTGTCGTTTTATTGTACAACTTCCCACACAGCGGATTCAACTGTGAAGGGTTGCTGCCAAAAGTTCCGGTAAAGCATCAAAATGCATCTCACTAATGCATTTCGATGTAAATAACCTCAGAAGAAGAAAAATAAAACTGAATTGGCTGTATGGACTGTTTGTCTTACCCATTTGGGGTAAATTTAACAACAAATAAAACTTTGGAAGAGCTTTTACAGGGATTTTAGCAGTGACAGACGTCGGTTTTTATCGTGATTAATATTGTGTGAATGTGGTGGATTTTGCATAATAGTGATCCATTAGTGATGAACAGTGTGTGGAAACAGTGAAATAAATTGAAATGGGGCGTTCATCGGGAGGTTATCGTTTTACTATACAACTTCCCTCAGAGCGTTCTATTAAGGTTTAACTGGGAAGAGTTGCTGCCAAAAGTTCCGGTAAAGCATCGACAATACATTTAAAATACAACTGAATTGGCTGTATGGACTTAGCTTCCTTTGCCTTCCCCATTGGGTTAAACTTAAATAAAAAAAATTCCCAAAAGGGGAGGGAAGAACGTAGACGGAGAATCTATTGTTAAATAATACCGTAGACGAATAATACACATCAGAATTGGCAGTATGGGCCCTGTACTCTTAGCCTTTCCTATATAGGATAAATAAACGAAAAAAAAAAAAAAAACGTAGACGGAGAATCTGGAGAATTAAAAATAAAAAAAAGGTCTTTTGGCGGGATTTCCAGCAGAGTGGACGTCAGTTTTATTTCTTTGTTTTGCAAATAAGTTTATCGTGATTAATATTGTGTGAATATGGTGGATTTTGCATAATAGTGATTTATTAGTGATAAATAATGTGCGGAAACAGTGAAATAAGATGAAATAGGGCGTTCATCGGGAGGTTTTCGTTTTACTATACAACTTTCCACAGATCGTCCTATTAAGGTTCAACTGTGAAGATTTGCTGCCAAAAGTTCCGGTAAAGCATCGAAATGCGTCTCACCAATGCATTTCGATGTAAGTAAAACTTCAGACGAAGAAAAATATTAATGAATTGGCTATATGGACTAAGTTTCCTTCTGTCTTCCCCGAGAGGGGTAAACTTCACCAAAAAAAAATATATAAAAAAAAATTTAGAAATTGGAGCCTTGGAGGTTAGGAAATTGGTGGGTTAGGAAGCTTAAGAAATAAAAGAGCCTTTAGAAATATGAATTAAAAATCGATTTTCTCTTCATTTTTAATGGAATTAGAAAGAACATACAAACGAATGAAGTACACACAAAAAGGAATATTTTAAACTATTTTACTTTTAAGGCTAAATTAAAGTAGTTGAGTGTAAACCATGAATAATGCCATAACTGAAGACCTCTATAACTTGACGAATTTCGTCTGAGCTCTATAATTACACATTTTAATTGAATTTTTCCTGTGTTCTGTAAGTTTTGTTCCTTCAAAACGGATGAAACCATCAACAATGAGTTTTATAAGGAAAATTCTCCGCGAAATGACATATTCCAAATACAGTCGGGTAATATTTTTAAGTTCTTCAAATCACATTAAAAATTATGTACGAAATGTACACGGTAGTAGTAGTTTAAATGTTAAAACGTACACGGAAAATGAAAACAGATATGCCTACAACATTATGAAGGCGCAGGGCTATGCACTAACATCAGAAGATTCAAGTAAAGATGTGTCTTTGTCTAAAGACCAATTCAAGGAGTTGATGCAAGAAAATTGGTCTAAATGTAATCCCCAATACTTATTTGAAGTATTCCCAAAGATAGGTGTTTATTGTACACAGAATGGTTTATGCATAACTAATAAAATATTTGATGAATACATTGATTGCTTGACAGATAACATCAGAAAAGCTTCTGATGAAGAGTTAAAAACATTATTTTTTTCTTTAAAAAAATTTCCTGAAACAGAATCTTTTAAAAGTAGAAATTTTATAGAAGTGTGGGCTGCACTAGATGATGCATGTTTGCACAGAATGAATAATTGGTCAATTGAAGAAATGTTTAGGTTCATGACATTATTTTTTATGTTGAATGTAACCAAAATGAGTGAATATTCATTAAAATGTATACAAAAATTTGCAAGTAAAGCTAAACGGTTGACCTCTAATCAACTTGTTCAAACACTGTTCTTTATTGGTGTGCATAGAAAGCCACCATTTGACATGCACAACTTGGAATTACAATTAAAGAACAAATTCTCAGAGTTTTCTGTTGATGATCTAGCCATTATGTCAATGGGATTTTTTAAAAGCAAAACACCTATAAGAAGTCAAGAAATTCTCTTTGATATAATCGACAAGATTAAAGAAAATTCAAAAGAAGTGCATGAAATTACATTAGCAGCTTTATTAAAAACTATTCGTTATTCATTAAAAACATTTATAGATGTTAAGTTGTATGAACTGTTGGATGTACTACAGTATGAAGTTCCAAGGTTGTCAGTAATGTGTAATGTACATATTGCTCTGTTAGCAACAGCTGCACTCACATTTCATAAGGACTGTTTAATAGCAATAGCCAATAAAGTTATTAATTCAATAACAAACGCTAGAATAAAAGATTTGGAAAGAATAGTGCTAACATTTGGCACCCTTTCTTTTATCCCAAATACTGAAAAGGATTTTTTTGACACTATTGTTAATGAACTACGAAGTAAAGCAAGAGAAGAAGAAATAAGAAAACATGGCAGATCTTTTGCCTGTTGTGTATCATACTTAGGTCTTTTGGGAATATATCCAGAAGATCTTATGGATAAAGTGTTAAGTCCAACATTTTTGAATGAAACATATGGAAAGCAACCGCATGGGTATGGGAGAGAAATAATAACTATACACAATACACTTGAAATCTTCTGTGAAAAAATTAAAACAAACAGACTGAGTAATAAAGCAGCTAGGGTGATAGCAAAAAGATATACAGATTATATGCCCAATGAGAATTTTGTGAAACAGTATAATTTTACTGAGAAAATGATTTTAGATGTTACACAAATATTAAGAGAGTGCCGCGGTGATAATGCTGTGGTTGGTGACCACATTTTAACTCATCACCAAAGGGGAGGTAAATTACACAATTATAAATATATCAACAATGTAGGATGCCAGATTCAAAATTGATGTGAAAAATATTATATTACAGATATTATCATCTGCAACAGTCCAAATGGCACACCATTACCAGTAACTGAGATATGGAACAATGCTGACTTTGGTTTAATACGAAAAATACCTGATGATATAAATTTGTGGATTGTACTTGTGATCGCTGGCAGAAATTCAATGATTCTAAATTTGAATAAACCTACTGGGCCTTTTGCTGCCAAAATTAGAGAATTGAGGGCCTTAGGTTTCTTTGCAGAACTGGTAAATAACTATGATTTTAGTTTTTATATAACTATGTATTATGTATATTTATTTCACAATGCATACAGATTGGACTAAAACCATGGATCTGTATTAAAACACTTTTTTTGTTTCATTGATTTTCAGTTTCTATTTCTTTTTTTGAACTTTTGCATATAATAGCCAGTTTCTAGTAAAATAAATTAGATAAATGTTTAATATCTATAAGCATATAGCATTGTTGTAAGGTTTGAAATTGCAAGTCATGGTACATTGGTAGGTACTATAAGATTGCAAAAACTTTCTCGGAGCTCTTGAAAGATACTGGAGAAATCAGTTTGAAATATCATATATTTTCTTTAACACATAAAAAAACCATCACCTGATAGTTGTCCAATACAGCACCATAAAACACGCAAAATCCACTTTTAATTTTTTTTTAAATAAAATCTATGATTACTTTTGCCTACTATTTTTGTTAGGTAGCTACAAAAGTTGTAGGTATACATTTATGATTTGTTTTTTAATATAATTAAATATAAAATTATCATAAAATAAGTAATAAACTAATATACATCTTTTAACATCGACTTTAAGAAGTTTTTAGTTAAATTTTATTAAAAGTAATCAAAATTAAAAAATAAATCTCTAGTTTGTGAGAACACAGACAATGTTGCAAATAAAAGTTGAATCACGAAGGGGAAACACACGTTATTAATCGTTCATTTATTTAGTGTTAAAATCACAGTAATCTTTAATTTGCAACATTATTTGTGTGCCCACAAATTAGAGAAAGTGTTTTTTTTATTATTATTATAAATAAAATTTAATAATTTAATTACAAATTTTTAAAGTGTTAAAAGATGTATATTAATTTATTACTTCACGTCTAATTATTATTTGTTTTAATATATATACGTAATTATTTCTATACTCTGCCTTTTTATGTTCCGCTAATTCTGCCGGTGTGTATATTTTTTAATAATTTCTAAAATCTTCAAATCGTTTTGGATGAGTAACCTGCACAAAAGCATAAAACACCATATGGACGAGATAAGCAATAACATGTTAACCCACAAAATTAAGTTACCTATTCAGAACGATTTATTGAGAGTTAAGGAACGTTTTTTAATTATTTGTTTACCTTATTACATTGTTTAAGTATGTTACTAAATATTAAATATAAAAAAATGTTGACAGAAAATGGCGCTATAATTTTAAAACACGATTTACTCAAAATTTCTCCAGTGTGGGTTAATACACTATTGCTTATCTATGTCCATATAATATAAACAATATGAGAACTCAATGAGCTTAAGTGAAAATCACCTAATTTGTATCTCCCACACTGTCTTGCTCTTTCTCAATAGCAGCAAGTCAGTCAGCAACCTCCTTATCTCCCAAGAAATTTTGTTGAATCATGCACCAAACACCCTGTATACTTGATCCGTTTCGGTCGCCATGGCAACTGAGTTTCACAACCAGTTGTGTTCCACAAAACGTGTATGTAATTTAGACTTGTGAGATCATGCCAGCCTGCCAAGAATATTGTTGTACTCTGAAAATGATTTTATTCTGTTTTAGGTGTTTTGGAACGAGTACAATAAACTAGAAACAAAAGAAGATAAAATTAATTACTTAAATAACTTGATTTCTAGAGCTGTAAGCAAACGATGAATGCCAAAATACCTATGCATTTACACCACACGAAGGATTTTTTTAACCGACTTCGAAAAAAAAGGTTAATTCGATCATATGACGTGTCTACACTTTGAATAAAATAATATTAAAAAGAGAAAAAAATCATATTTTTTTGTAATGTGTAACTATTAAGCCTTAATAAACCAGTGGAAATTTGATTTCAATTTTTAAAATTGAAACGATTTTTTATTATGATTTTGGATTTTCGCGCGGAAACGCTAGCCGCCATGTTATCAGCCCGTGACGTCACTCGGAGAGTAACGTTACGACAGCGAAAGATATATACTGATACTAGCTGTGCCCCGCGGTTTAACCCGCGGTAATTTCGGAGTTCCCGTGGGAGTTCCGGGATAAAAACTATCCTATCTTTTAAGTTGGGCCAAATACAACATAGTGACTAAATTTCATCATGATCGATTCAGTAGTTTAGGAGTCCATCGCGGTCAAACAACGTGACACGTGATTTATATATATTAATAAGACTAGCGGTCCCCTGCGATTTCATCCGCGGTAATTTCGTAGTTCCCGCGGGAATTCCGGGAAAAAGTACTCTACGTCATTCTATGTACCCCTGAGTTATGGAGTTCCCGCGGGAATTCCGGGATAAAAACTATCCTATCTTTTAAGTTGGACCATTTTATGAATGGTTACAAAATTTTATCAAAATCCGTTCAGTAGTTTCGGAGTCCATTGCGGACAAACAACGTGACACGTGATTTATATAAATATACGAGCTGTCCCAAAAAAAAGTACCCTATGTCCTTCTCTGTACCCCTGACAATGTGCATGCTAAATTTCATCCAAATCCGTTCAGCCGTTTTTGCGTGATTGAGTAAACGTATGCAAGGATAAGAGCTCGAAAGCGCATTTTCATCCGACTTGCTTCAAATTTATCGTCACTGCTCAGCTCCTATGTGTCTTAGCGTTATGTTATATAACCTTTAACCTGCTCAAGAGTATGGACTACAATCGTACCAAGTTTGGTTAAAATCCCTTCAGTAGTTTTTGACCCATGCGTGCACATACAGACAGACAGACGGATAAACAGACAAAAAATGCCTTTATATTTCCTCTTACTAGGTATTTAAGGTCGGTAGGTAATTTTAATAGTTCGTAAGGCACATTGATCATTTTAAAACCTAGTAAGTCCAGCTACTTACTATGTTTTAAAATGGTCAAAGTTATTTACTAGGTTTACATATTGGTAAACAAGAAAATCAAGTGTACTAACTAGGTATTGAGGTGCGTGTTTTTCTGGTTGAGAAAAATATTCATCACTGGGTTTTAAAATGGAGCGCCGAGTGACGCGAGACGACACAATGGCGAGGACTTTTGGCGGGATTTTGAGCAGAAAGGGCGTCAGTTTTATTTCTTTTTTAGCAAATTAGTTTATCGTGATTAATATTGAGTGAATGTGGTAGATTTTGCATAATAGTGATCCATTAGTGATGAACTGTGTGTGGAAACAGTGAAATAAGATGAAATGGGGCGTTCATCGGGAGGTTGTCGTTTTACTACACAACTTCCCTCAGAGCGTCCTAATATGGTTCAACTGTGAAAAGTTGCGGCCAAAAGTTCCGGGAAAGCATCGAAATGCAACTCACCAATGCATTTCGATGTAAATAACTTCAGAAGAAAAATACTACTGATTTGGCTGTATGGACTTACTTCCTTTGCTTTCCCCATCAGGGTAAAAAAAAGGACGCAATGCGTAACTGTGATTCTCAGAATGCTACTGTTATTGTTCTGAGCTGTGATTGGTGTTTCGTGGATTTGGCGGGATTTTTAGCAGAGGACGTCAGTTTTGTTTCGTTGTTTTGCAAATTAGTTTATCGTGATTAATATTGTGTGAATATAGTGGCTTTTACATAATAGTGATCCATTAATGATGAACAGTGTGCGGGAACAGTGAAATAAGATGAAATAGGGCGCTCATCGGGAGTTTTTCGTTTTACTATAGAACTTCCCACAAAGCGTCCTAAAGGTTCAACTGTGACGATTCGCTGCCAAAAGTTCCGGCAAAGCATCGAAATGCATCTCACCAATGCATTTCGATGTAAATAACTTCAGAAAAAGAAATTACCACTGAATTGGCTATATGGACTATGTTTCCTTCTGCCTTCCCCGAAAGGGGTAAAAAAAAATGGTGTTTCGTTGCAACCAAAGTTGCAACGCGCGTTTCGTTTAAAAAATTAAAAGGTGAATATTTTGGAAACTATAGTATACGGTAGTATCTCTAAGTAGATTGTGGAAACTATTGATAATTTGTTAGTAAATCTTTACGCTAATGCTTTTCTAAGGCTCTATTTTTGAAATATTGACACTTATTATGTATAGACGCGATTTATTTGCTGGCAGCACTGGGATGGGCGAGGTGCGGACTTGGTGTGCATTCCGTGGGTTTGCGCGCAGTTGTTTGGTTAAAATTTCACTCGTTTGAGTTGTAACCAAGCCACAGAACGATCAAGTTGTTTTTATAACCTCAAAATATTTGAAATTTCAGGCACCATTTGTTTTCTCTGAACTCACATTGCAAATAAGACTTTATCAATTACTTTTTCAATTATAAACTTTTTATGACTACGACACCTCCCCTTTGTTCGTAAGAACTCCGATTGATTTCTTTTTCGACGAATCCGGTTTTTGGCGCAAACTTTGACACTTCCTAAACAATACATAGCTGTCAGAGTGAAAATTAACCTGCTTCGGAGATGGTTGTTTGGTTGCTGCACTCTGAGCCACGGAACGGGTGAAACTATGCTCTGACAGCTGTCAGAGTAAAATTTCACCAAGCCACGGAAGCGCGCTCGAGCGCGTTCGAGTGCATTCGTGCGAATCCACGGAACGCACACTCATATGTCTAGGTGTGCGTTCCGTGGGTTTGGGTGCGTTGTTTGGTTAACACTCGTTTGAGTTGCAACCAAGCCACAGAACGATCGAGTTGTTTTTATAACCTCAAAATATTTGAAATTTCAGGCGCCATTTGTTTTCTCTCAACTCACATTGCAAATAAGACTGTTTTACGTCCAATTATAAACTTTTTGTGACTACGACACCTCCCCTTTGTTTGTAAGAACTCCAATTAATTTCTTATTCGACGAATCTGGTTTTTGGCGCAACCTTTGACACTTCATAAACAATACATAGCTGTCAGAGTGAAAATTAACCTGCTTCGGAGATGGTTGTTTGGTTGTTACCACAAACTACTTAGAGATACTACCGTATGTTGTTACACTCTAAGCCACGGAACGGGTGAAACTACGCTCTGACAGTTGTCAGAGTAAAATTTCACCAAGCCACAGAACGGGTTCAGAGCGCGTTCGAGTGCATTCGTGCGAAGCCACGGAACGCACACTAGTTAATTTGTGGTGCGGACAGCGCGCAGCGGTTTGGTTTGGGTGATTGGTGTTTGTGTTTTCAGTTTTGCGGTAATAGGATTTGTGGTAATAGGTACTTAGGTGATCCAAGTACCGTTTGTAAATTTATTTCTATCCGTTAATGTACCTAAATTGATTAATTAAATTGAACTTATTGAGAAAGTACTTATTGAGAACTTAAATTGAAAGATACAACACATGATTTAGTTGATTAGTAAAAACGACTAGAAAGTAGAAAGATGTCTCAAACAGAAGAAGCTATGGACGTAGCAGAAGTCGGCGAAAATTCTGTATGTATCGTCTCCATTTGGTATGTTTTATTGATATTTAAAAATTGAGATTTAAATGTACACAATCAAAAATTTCAATTCTAGAATGAGTCTTCTAGCGACACAACGTCATCGAGGGGTAAAGAGGGTGATTTCGAAAGTAAGATCGAAACTGATCGCAGCAAAAGATTTGATTTTCTCTTAAAACAAACCGAGATATTTTCGCATTTCATGACAAACACGCCTAAAGCAGGAAGTCCACCAAAACCAAAAGCTGGCAGGCCGAAAAAGATCAAAGAGCCAGAATCTTTAGAATCAGCTGCTGAGTAAGTATCACTTTATTATCAGACTAGCCTGTCCCCCCATGAAATGATATTCCGCAGAAACTGTTTGTTCTGAAATAAAAAAAAACACTACTGGTTCAGTATTTCCAGAGATCACCCCTACTGTCAAACCGGCTATTTCACAAACTTTACTAGACATATGTAAAACATCACCTTTCAGTGTGATGTAGGGTTTATGGAACCGGTCCTTTTTAAGCACCGGGATTTTCGGTGTTAGCTTTCAACGGAACTGGGAAATCCCGGTTTTTTCGGTACTTTCGGTACTACCTAGTTTTAAGCACTAGTGGGGCAGGAATTGATGAATTAATTAATTATAGTAAATTTATTCCCAGTAGTCAGCACCCCTACGTCTCCAGCGATCTCCTGGACCGCATTAGAATGTGATCCAACTCATGGCATCCAGATAAATTCGGTCGGATAAATCACAGGTTATGGATTATGGATATGAGCAGTAGAAGCTTAAGGACCTCACTAGAACAACTTTTACCTCTCTTTATTTGGATGGTGTACCGATTACTTACACCAACGCTGTTTATAATCTTGATAAATCATCAACTCGATTATCGCTTGAAGCACCCATGTTGGTACTGTTAGTCAAAAGGTTTTTTTTTTATTTATTATTATTATTTTTAAACTTTCTACCATCAGTCGAAAGACCATAATTGGAACTCTTCAGTGTATATTGTCATTTGGAGCGAGAAGGCCATTGCCTTCGAGCCCTTCTAAATAATGTCTCTCCTTTTTAAATGTTTGATGACATGTGTGGTATTAAGTAGATCAGATGCAAGGTGGTTAGGATGGGCTGCAAGACGATATGATGCTTCTTATGTCGCTGAATCTCGGATAAGACCGTTGGGATGTTGAGGTACTCGTGGATTTCGTTATTTCTGGTATACCATGTTGCATTTACAATAGATCGGAGAATACAATTTTGCTGCAAACATGTTATGTTAGAATTACTGGCCACTCCCCAAAACTGGATGCCATAGGTCCATATAGGTTTCAGTATGGTGTAATAGATAAGGATTTTTTTATCCACGGAAAGCACCGAGTTTCTGCCCATGAGCCAATAAAGGTTCTTAAACTTGTGAATTATCTGGTCTGTCTGTCTAGGTGAAAGCCTAGATACTTGACACAATCCGTACTGGGTAAGATTTCTTCACCAAGTTATACTGGTGGGCAGGTTTCCTTTCTTAGGGCAAATGTAATGTGTTCTTTCTTAGTCAAAAGGTGGTAGCCAAAAGAAGTAAAATGTCACTAGTTCAGTTTCTCATTCATTGAAAAGGCCAACGCATGCTATCTTGTTGGCATTAAGGATTTACTGAATATAATTGCAGCGCTGGCAAAATCTCAGTATACATATTATATTCGTATATTTTTTAGCTCGAAATAATTGATTATATTTTCAAGTGTAGTAAAGAACTTCAGTGACTTCCTATCTGCCACCGCCAAAGTCGAAGTCAAATAATTTTATTCAAAGTTGGCCCATAATGTGACTAACGACAAACTAAGGAACAGAGTGATTAGGAGTTAAAAGGATTATTTATGATAAAAAACAGGATATAACAAGTACTGGCAAACAGAGAAACGGAGAGTCCCATTTGGATTCTTTTTTTTTTTTACAAAAATTACACTGCACAGCCCGACATCTTCTTCATCATCATCATCATCATAATATCAGCTAAAAGATATCCACAGCTGGACATAGACCTCCACCAAAACTCGTCACAATGACCAGTCCTGCGCTTCCCTCATCCAATAGCGACCCGTAACCTTTACCAAGTCATCGGTCCACCTTGACATCCCCTTTTTATATGTGAAATCTTTGTTAAAAGTATTTCTTTGTATCTGCAATTGTGGTGGTAAATAAGTATCAAACCCACCTATCTGTCCCTTTTCATACAAATATATCCTCTTATCGAGTAGTTACCATGTGGTTCTTTCTGCCACATGAAATTTGGTTCCTGTAGGACTATTTTTTTATCTAAAAAGTGAATTGAGGAATACTCAGGCAATAGATATAAGTATTGCAAAAAATCATTACTTTGTTGTTTACAAAAATGAGTACAAAAAAGCTTTGACAACACACCACCATAGGTATTTATAATGCAGTAAAAGGCATTTCTAACCAATGATTACCAGAAAAGTCGAGAAAACAATAAAAAAAGGTGTAGGTACCAAGATTTCATGAATTGGATTAAAACCGACTTCCAAAAACACAAAACAAGAAAACTAAAAATAAAAAGCTAAAAATAACAACATACCGATTTAATCCAAAATACAAAAACACACGTAATATTCTTATTGATTTATGCTACCACTAATCGGTTTGAATTCGGTGGCAAGCCCGCTGGTGTCTGGCCACTTGGGTTGTCCTGCTCACGAAGAGCTGGTGGCGGGAGTCGAATTAGCCCATCTACCCCCTTCATATTTGGCTTGTCACCGACTTCATACCGATTAGTGGTAGCATAAATCAATAAGAATATTACGTGTGTTTTTGTATTTTGGATTAAATCGGTATGTTGTTATTTTTAGCTTTTTATTTTTAGTTTTCTTGTTTTGTGTTTTTGGAAGTCGGTTTTAATTTTTTTGTTAAAATTTTGTTTATTTCTCGCTTTTAAGTGACTTAGTTCGTAATTTCTCTAAGTTACAATAGCCTAATGTCAACTGCTCATCACCTTTTACAAGATATTGCTTTTCCCGACGCAGGGACGTTAATTGTTGAGGAGTTCTCCTGATACATCATCATCAGTTCCACTTCACCATATACATTGTGACGAGCATAAATTGTTTAGAAATTATATTAAAGTTAACGAATCGGGAATCTGTGAAATACCTATTATTTAGTAGTTCTGATGACCATCTGTGGTCTTCATCATCAGTTCCACTTCTTCAAATTTTACTTTCCAAAAGCAAATAAACGATTTACTATAAAAAATATAAAAATCGCTATAGGTGTACCTATAATTTTTGAAGAGTTCCCTCGATTACTCCAAGATCCCATCATCAGATCTCAACTTGGTAACAAAGGAATCAATTTGGGAGTATCCCCTATCAAACAAAAAACCAATTTTTGAAATCGCTGCTATCGGAACCCGTGAAATACGTATTATTGTTGAGTAGTTCCGATGACCATCTGTGGTCTTCATCATCAGTTCCACTTCTTCAAATTTTGCTTTCCAGAAGCAAATGAACGATTTACTATAAAAAATACCCAAATTGCTATTGGTGTGCCTATAATTTTTGAAGAGTTCCCTCGATTTCTCCAAGATCCCATCATCAGATTCCGACTTGGTGGCAATGGGACCTAATTGGGAGTAATTCCTTTCAAACAAAAAAAAGAATTTTCGAAATCGGTCCAACCGTCTTCGAGTAATCGGTGAACATACATAAAAAAAAAAAAAAAAAAGACATAGAACCTCCTCCTTTTTGGAAGTCGGTTAAAAATATCAAAGAGTAGTACTGAGTACATCATTTTCTGAAGATGTGTTATTTACTTATTTCAGAACCTTTATAGAGGATTAATATCATGGGTGTAGATAAATTTTATAGGTACTATCATGGTACTATAAATATTTAAACTTTAAAAATATTTAAAGCCTTTAAATTATTGTCTAATAACATTTATCACATTCGTGTTTTAATACCCCTCATTATGCAACAGTTGCATAAATAACTACCTATTATAGCATCTATGCAATAGTATTTATAGTTCCAATTTTTTTGTTTTTATTAAATTACTTTTGACATTTTAGCCACCGTCATCGTAAAACTGAGCAAGAAGAAGATGAAGAGCTTTTAGCTGAGACCAATACTAAACAAAAACCCATATTCCGCTTTGAGGCATCTCCACCATACATTAAAAATGGTGAAATGAGAGACTACCAAGTACGAGGCCTTAACTGGATGATTTCACTCTATGAAAATGGTATAAATGGAATTCTAGCTGATGAAATGGGTCTCGGTAAAACACTCCAGACTATATCTTTACTTGGATATATGAAAAGTTACAGGTAACTCAAACCATAATTAACATAATATATTATTGTTAAATTTTTTTTGTTAAATGTCAGTTTATAAAAGAAATACCAAATTACTTAAAGGAATGCTCCTGGCCCACACATCGTGATAGTGCCAAAGTCAACTCTACAGAACTGGATGAACGAGTTTAAGAAATGGTGTCCATCACTTACTGCAGTGTGCCTAATTGGAGACCAAGAAACCAGAGTGAGTACTGTGATTTCATTTTCAGTAAAATATTGTTAATTGGTATTAATTATAAATCTATTTTGTGTTGGTGTTTTCATAAATTATAATGATATGCTGATTATATTTTAAAACAAAATGTTTTTGTGTAAATGTTTTCAGAATACTTTTATTCGTGAAGTTTTGATGCCTGGTAACTGGGATGTCTGCATCACGTCCTACGAAATGATCATAAGAGAAAAATCTGTGTTCAAAAAATTCAACTGGCGCTACATGGTCATCGATGAAGCGCATCGTATAAAGAATGAGAAATCCAAGCTTTCGGAACTGCTCCGTGAGTTCAAGAGTATGAACAGGCTATTATTAACTGGGACTCCATTACAGAATAATCTTCATGAGCTGTGGGCCCTCTTGAATTTCCTTTTGCCTGATGTTTTCAACAGTTCAGATGTAAGTATCAGTTGTTAAATGACTATGTTACATGCCACAAAACTATGATAGTTCATGACTGTTATACTCAAGTGGTTAATTAATCATTATGTTTAAAGAAAATAGAACAGGTTTTCACAGTTAGCTACTGTTATTGTATGCGACAGTGGCGCCAGCGCCCGCGAGCGGAGTTTTACCCGACAGTTAACTCTTAAGTTAACTTTCCACATGCAAAATAGGCGCCCAAACGTTGGTTTGCGGAAACCAGCCCGTCGAAAAATACAGATAGCTAACTTATAATTTTAGGATTTTGACTCGTGGTTCAACACCAACGCGGCGCTGGGCGACAACCAGCTGGTGTCCCGCTTGCACGCCGTGCTGAGGCCGTTCTTGCTGCGACGCCTCAAGTCCGAAGTGGAGAAGAAACTCAAACCCAAGAAGGAGGTCAAAGTGTATGTGGGTCTGAGCAAGATGCAGAGGGAGTGGTACACCAAAGTATTGATGAAGGACATTGATGTTGGTAAGTCTCATCAAAATAGATAGTAGTAATAGTAATAGATAATATAGATAACAGTCTATGTATGAATCTTTTTTAATAAAATAAATATTTGCTCTTAAAAAGCTCCGAAATTATGAAGCACTGTGCTGTTGCTTGTTTTAATATTTGCTGATTTTTTTAATTTAAGATGGTCATAGCTAGTGAACAACCTAGCAATTTTGAGGAGAACCTAGTTTTACAGTGGAATATTACACATTTTTGTGCCATCTACTCAAATATTATCAAGGGATAAAAAATGTAAGTTCGGATGTAGGGAGCAATCTTTCAACTGATAGGAAGCCACAGAGAGACATCCTTGAGAGACATCGATACAAAGAGTTCCCGCGGTAGTAATGAAATTGAGGCAGGGGAAACCGCGGGGTGGGGGGACACCACCATCTATAAAACTGGCTGTTCCCTCGGTTTCATCTGCGATAATTTCGGAGTTCCTGCGGGAATTCCTGGTTGCAATGTAGCCTAGTATGTTACTCAGATAGTAGCATACGTAGCTAATGATGAAAGTAGTAGTGAAAGTAAGTGATTTTTGAGTTAAATCGTAACAAACAATCAAATAAACCAAAAATCAAATATTTGTTTAGAGAAAATATTGTTTAGTCAACCCCAAATTCTAATTTTGCAGTGAACGGCGCCGGCAAAGTGGAGAAGATGCGTTTGCAGAATATCCTGATGCAGCTCCGCAAGTGCTGCAACCACCCGTACCTGTTCGACGGCGCGGAGCCGGGCCCGCCCTACACCACCGACGAGCACCTCGTCTACAACTGCGGCAAGCTCGCCATACTCGACAAGCTGCTGCCCAAGCTGCGCGAGCAGGGCTCCAGGGTGCTCATCTTCTCGCAGATGACCAGGATGCTGGACATACTCGAGGACTATTGCCTGTGGAGACAGTATAAGGTGGATTTATTCATTCATATCTCCCTCGCTGGACTGTTTGAGACAATAATAAAAAAACAAGTCAGAGAGGGCCACTAAACAACAAAAATGTTATGATAACATTATGTGCATTCTATGAGTAGTCACTGAAAGCGTACACAATATTGTTTCCGCCTCGCGTGTTTTATTTTGCATTGGTTTGGTTCTTTTATACACTCAAACATATTATGCCATAGAGTCTATAACAAGTACCCACATAATTGATATAAAACAACTGTTCCCACTTTAATTTAACTTAAAAAAATATTTATTGGGTAACAACTAGACGTTTTCTATGACTGAGTAAAATCAAAAGTAAAGTAAAGTATGTGTGAGTAAAATCTATAAATAAAAATACTGCCAACCTAACTTTCAATAATAATTAAAACTTTGACTTTGGTTAATGGCACCACTCTAACATGATTTTGTGATGGGCGTCCAGTACTGCCGGCTGGACGGGCAGACGCCGCACGAGGACCGCAACCGTCAGATCGAGGAGTACAACGCGGAGGGCAGCGAGAAGTTCGTGTTCATGCTGTCGACGCGCGCCGGCGGGCTCGGCATCAACCTCACCTCCGCCGACGTCGTCATCATCTACGACTCGGACTGGAACCCGCAGATGGACCTGCAGGCCATGGACCGAGCGCACCGCATCGGACAAAAGAAACAGGTCATTAACACCACAGAGCAAATAAATTAACTAGAGACGACATGTGGCCGGGGCAGGCGCGCTAATTTACGAAGAAACTTTCGCGGGCATTAGGAGGCATGAAATTGGTGGGAGGCGGATAGTGCTGCTTCTTTATATAATCTCTAGTCTTTGGTTTTACTTTATATAATTTTTATTCAGATTGAGATGTAGCACTCGCTTTTATTTTATTTTTCACTAGCTGTTCCCCGCGGTTTCACCCGCGTTAATTTCGGGGTTGCCGTGGAAATTCCGGGGTAAAAATACCCTACCCTTCTCTGTACCCCTGACGTATTTGCAAAATTTCATGATGATCGGTTGAGTAGGCAAAGTTAAGGCATAAAAGTGTGACAAACAAATAAACTCACATTCGTATTTATGTATATCATAGACTGTCTAGAATAGTTATTATATCTTATTGCTTGAGTGAAAACATATTGGCTCAAATTCAGAACAAACTGTTACCTTGCCACTTATGTTTTCAAACGCAACTTAGTATAAAGAATACGGAGAAGAGGTTAAACCATTTTATTATCCGCCACACATAACCATACCTTGTTATTCAGGTGCGAGTGTTTAGACTGATAACCGAGAATACGGTTGAAGAAAAGATTGTGGAGCGCGCTGAAGTGAAGTTACGGTTGGATAAGCTTGTGATCCAGTCAGGCCGCTTGGTGGACCAGAAGAACCAGCTCAACAAGGACGAAATGCTCAACATGATCCGTCACGGGGCCAACCACGTGTTCTCATCCAAAGACTCGGAGATCACCGATGAAGACATCGATTCGATATTGGCGAAAGGGGAAGTTAAAGTGAGTGTTATGCTGATTCCACAGTTTATCTCTTGCTTATATTGATGCTAGCGTTTATTAGCTTAGAAAAAAAATCGTGCATAAAATAGATGTACTATATGAAGTAATAAGGTCTTATCAGTATTAGTATGTATGTCAGGTACAACATCGTTGGTCCAATGGATTTTTGTTTATCCTGAGCCTGGGTGTTTAATATGTACCCTAAGTACATATTATTTTCATAAAAGTGTGTAAGTATTAGGTATTAGGTATATCAGTGGTCCGGTATGCATATTACAGGCTCTTGATTATGACCAGGTGGTGCTGTGTCATACTAGGCATT
This sequence comes from Zygaena filipendulae, assembly GCA_907165275.2. NCBI lineage: Eukaryota > Metazoa > Arthropoda > Insecta > Lepidoptera > Zygaenidae > Zygaena > Zygaena filipendulae. Next base: position 8,708,128 of record OU015653.1, on the reverse strand, counting down.
ATTTTTATTACACCATAAGACGTAACCTTTATCTTTTCATCCTATACAATAGGGGTAAAATTTTAAATGATACTAAAATATTAAATAAAATTGAAAGTATCGGATTTTTTGTAATGAGAACATTAACTGATAGGACAGCCTAAACGTATAAAAACGGGAACGGGATAAAACATCGTCCAGACAATCAAGTCTTTATATATTTCTCAAGACTAGAAAAATTACGTTATTTATGATGTGCTACTGCCTTTATTCAAGAGTAACGATCGATTTCTACCCTTACGCAGTTGGTGTTCAGAAACCTGCAGTCGGCTTGTATCTCTAATGCTAAGGCGTGTTACCAAAACGTATTGACTCAGGTTTTCCTTATTATTTTCGTAACCTTTTTACAGACTGAAGAATTGAAGCAGAAGTTAGAAAGTCTCGGTGAAACGTCACTGAGAGCCTTCTCAATGGACACGCCTGGGGCCACAGACTCCGTGTATCAATTTGAAGGTAAGCAACACTAATTAAATATTATTTCATTTCAATCCCCACCATCCGAGGTAAATCAGGGGTCATCCATAAAGTACGTCAAACTAATTTCGTGATTTTTCACCTCTCCCCCTTCTTTTCACAGGTGGTCATATTTGTGAGACCTCCCCTTCTAGTGTGACAAAACAATTTAAACCTTAGTTCGCCAAAGAGTTTATAAGTTTTTCGTTAATAGTTCTTTGGCATTTTATCACTTAGATGTATATATTTTAAAAAGTGACGTCACGAAACTTAGGACCCCTCCCACCCCTAGTCACACAATGTCACACTTCGTCTACCCTCGCCCCCCTTAATGTGTGACGTCCTTACCATGCATAGATGGTCCCTCAGGGGCTTTAGGCAAAATCCAAGCGTTTCGTTTTCCGTTAACGTGTTGGCGGTCATAGTAGCCACTAGCAGTAGCAGTGACAGGGCATGACCCAATGTACATTCGCTCGTCGCGCAGGCGAGGACTACAGGGAGAAGCAGAAGGTGATACCGCTGGGCAGCTGGATAGAGCCGCCGAAGCGCGAGCGCAAGGCCAACTACGCGGTGGACGCGTACTTCCGCGAGGCGCTGCGCGTCTCCGAGCCCAAGGCGCCGAAGGTGCAGGTAAACTAACAGACAAACAAACAAACACGCTGACTAGTCTATGAGTATGCCCTTCTGCAGGGTTCAGTCAAAGTCGAGGGAATGCATTAGAAATACGCATCCCGAATTTAGGGGGGGAGGGGGGGGAAGGGGAGTCACCCCCAACAACCCCCGCGCGCGGAAGTCAATAGTTTTTTTTATACGAATTTTTGAAATTTGAATACAACGCTAGTGTTTTCTACTGATATTTATGAATTTAGAGGGGGGAGGGGGGAGGGGAGTCATTGCCCAATCACCCCCCACAGACAAAAACCAACAACTTAAAGGCAAGGTCGACGGAGCCCCGCTTCGCGGGGCTCCTAATCGGTGGTCATAAAAGAAAATAACCACTCAGAAGGATGGCGGGGCCTTGCAGGCCCCGCCATCCTCTTCGTCACCTAAATTATCCGATTCGGGGTGCCCATAAGTCCTGAGCTCGCTTCGCTCGCTCCTGGACCCTAAGTTATTTAAAGATAATTTTAAACACGAAAAAAAAAACTACGGGTCTCCACGCGGAGTGAGGGTGCCGTAACGACAGGGGGGACCCATCCCTATAAAAATCAACCCCTATTCTCACTAAATTCCGAATGCGTATTAATAATACATTCTTATATCAGTAGGAAACACGAGCGTTGTATTCAAATTTCAAAAATTCGTATAAAAAAAACTATTGACTTCCGCGCGCTGGGGGTTGTTGGGGGTGACTCCCCTACCCCACCCCTACCCCTCCCCCCTAATTTCCCCCCTAAATTCGGGATGCGTATTTCTAATGCCAACCCAAAGTCGATTCAGCCAATACATTTACTGTCGAATATAAAATATAATAATAATATAATATTTTAATATATAGTATAATCGTTTCTATTTTCGTATTCTATTTGCTTCTATTTAAAATAAGTGTTTCTTTATTTAAAACTTCCCCAGAGTTTCACTCGAATTGATTTAGCAAAAGTACCATAGGTATGTCACTCAGAAACACTAGTTTCATGTAGTTTTTTGAGAGAAACATACAAAAAATCTTTTTTTATAATAATAATAAATTTATATAGTATAGAAGATGAGGTTGAATGCCAATTTTCATGACTTTTTGTATTATGCATAAGTACAATATGATGTGTTGATCTCTCGCAGGCCCCCCGACCACCGAAGCAGCCGATCGTGCAGGACTTCCAATTCTTCCCGCCGCGTCTCTTCGAACTGTTGGATCAGGAAATTTACCATTACCGCAAAACACTCGGGTAACTTATTGATTTACGTCTAGTTGAAACAAAACAATTTTTATATTTAAATGACCCTTGTACATGATTACTTTTATACAAATTTCTTTATTTTTATGTTGTCCTTGTGTTGATAAATAAAATAAATATAGTTTTCACCTACCCTCTACCTCAGGGTAAAAGTCGGTAATCGATGTATGTGTGTGTGCGGTCATAATGATGAATATATCTGGGCGACCGAGCTTCGCTCGTTGTGTATAGCGCCATCTGTTGAAGTAGAAAACGTTTTAGTTTTCTAAAAATGAAACCTAGCTACATCGATTAATCGCCCCCGAAACCCCCTGCATACTAAACATGAAAATCGTTGAGCCGTTACCGAGATTCCGATTATACACAGTCAATATTATATATTATACAAGAATTGCTCGTTTAAAGGTAGTATAACTATATTTGTGTGTACAGGTACAAAGTGCCCCGGAATCCCGAGCTGGGACCCGACGCCGCCAAGATCCAGCGGGAGGAGCAGCGCAAGATCGACGACGCCGAGGCGCTCACCGACGACGAGGTGCAGGAGAAGGAGCAACTCCTCACACAAGGTACTGCGCACTGCGGTGTTACTGCTCGGTTGACGGGCAGATAATGCAACTGTGCAATGGAATCCCGTCTTTCGTACCGTGTTGTGCAACAAGTTTAAATAATTACACGAATTAATTATTTAACTTGTCAACCAAATTTTAGTTTTAGTCCGTCTTGTAGATAAATAAATAATCAATATTTTTATTGAACACGTATTTTTTTTAACGTAATGAACAAATAACGGAGATAGGTACATTAGTCGAAATGTCGCATCACATCACGCCGTGCTAGTTTATAGCACGTAATGACGTAAATTTCAATGCGTTATATCTTGGTATTTTTTAATAATTTGAAAAAGCACAAAAGTACGGGTCAATTATTTTTGTATTATCTAACTGACGGACTAAATAGAATTTTGATTTTCATACCCCAGAAAACACAATTAACGTGGATTTCTATCGGTGAAAAATTTTGCAAAATCGTTACAGTAGATTCAGAGATTACCCCACCCTCTACAACCTCACAAACTTTACCTCTTCTTTATAATATTATTTTAGATTTAAAAAAACTAAATAGTTTTACACTATATAGTACTGACTCCCGCAATGCCTCATATTTCAGGCTTTACAAACTGGACCAAACGTGATTTCAATCAGTTCATCAAGGCTAATGAGAAATATGGCAGAGATGATATTGACAATATCGCCAAAGACGTCGAGGGAAAAACGCCTGAAGAGGTAAATAATAATTAATGAAAAACAAAAAGATTTGGAAAAGCCCGAGCCCAGAACTTATTCATACTTATTTTATTCGTATTTTTTTACAGGTTATGGAGTACTCGGCTGTTTTCTGGGAGCGTTGTCACGAACTACAAGATATAGACAGGATAATGGGTCAAATAGAGAGAGGCGAAGCGAAGATCCAGCGGCGGGCGTCCATCAAGAAGGCGCTGGACGCCAAGATGGCGCGCTACCGGGCGCCCTTCCACCAGCTGCGCATCTCCTACGGCACCAACAAGGGAAAGAACTACGTGGAAGAAGAGGACAGGTAAAGCTTTGATAGTATCAAACACGTAAGTTTATGTACCTAACCCAAGACAAATTACTCAAAATAGAGATTATTACACATAGAGCGATAGTTTCATTCAAAATTCCATTCGATATTGAAGCACAAAACTATTTGCACGAGCGCCGCAAAATTGCATCATATGACTGTGTGCGCTGAACGCGGTTCTATGCATATTAAATTCTGTTACTCAAATACATATTTATTGGTTCGCCATTGCAATGTAGCGAGTGGTTGTGGTGTGTGTGCACAGGTTCCTGGTGTGCATGCTGCACAAGTTGGGCTTTGACAAGGAGAACGTGTACGAGGAGTTGCGCGCCACCGTGCACGCCGCGCCGCAGTTCCGCTTCGACTGGTTCCTCAAGTCGCGCACCGCCGTCGAGCTGCAGCGCAGGTCGGTACCGCCAACCCGGTGACACTCCACACATTTATAGTTTTTACCCCTTACGGGGAAGACAAAGGAATCTATGTCCATACAGCCAGTTTGGCATCTCAGAAGTTATTTACTTTGAAATACATCGGTGAGATGCATTTCGATGCCTTACCGGGACTTCCGGAAGCAATTCTTCACAATTGGACCTTAATGGATTGCTCTGTAGAAAGTTATACAGTAAAATGATAATCTCCCAGCGAACACCCTATTTCATCCTATTCCAATGTTTCCACACACTGTTAATCATTAATGGATCACTATTATGCAAATTTCATCACATTTACACAACATTAACCACTATAAACTAATTTGTAAAGCAAAACTGACGTCCATTTTTCTCAAATCTCACCAAAAGTCGGCTCTCCAAAGTTCAATAATTTTTTGGCTATTTTTTTTATTTTTCTGTAAAGTTTTGTGTTTACTCCTTTACGTCCATTTTGATCAAATGCCGCCAATAGACCCGACACTCCATACAAATAATCTGATTCAAGTACTTTCCCGTAAGTGAAGACGGCCGGATTGTACGTAAACATGTACACGTGTGCGAATAATTGTCTCATGACATTTACCAAGGTCATTTTCGCGGTGTATGAGGAAGCATGAAATTGGTGGGAGGCAGAGTGTCGCCTCTTTACATAATCTCTATTCTTTGGTACTACTACGACCAGTCCCCTTAGCCAAGTTGACAATTTTTTTATCGTTGTTGCTATGGATAACAGAAACTCATCGTCATGTCACGTGGTCACGAAAAATCGTCCAATCAAAAGTTCAATTTTTCGCGACCACGTGACATCAGGATAAGTTACTTATGATTTCTAATAACTTATCAAAGATTTTTATTTTTGTTTGTTACGATTTAACTCAAGTAACTACTGGACCGATTAAAAAAAAAATCATTACAATGCTACACTATCCCTGAGTAACATACTAGGTTATATTGTAACCCGATATTCATGCGGGAACTCTGAAATTTTCACGTTTCAATTTTCAGATGTAACACGCTCATAACACTGATCGAGCGGGAGAACCAAGAGCTAGAGGAGAAGGAGCGCGCAGAAAAGAAGAAAAAGAGCGGCAGCAACAATCAGAACACCCCGGGCGGCAACTCGGCCAGCAAGGGCGCCAGCGCCGGCAAGCGCAAGGCGGACAGCACGCCCGACACCGCGCAGAAACACAAGAAGAAGAAGAAATGAAACGTGACCGCGGGGAGCTGGTTAGACGATTCTACATGAACAATAACACAACAAACACTAGAATACGTTTTTTATGACATTCATAATTTTTGTGTACCTACTGTTGTGTCAGTGAAATGGAAAATTATGTTCTCATATTTATATTATAATATAGAATAAGTGTGACTTTCAATGTTGTCTTTCATTTTAATAACACTATTATTGCTAAAGGCGGAAATGCAAATTGCAAGTATCGTGGGAAGTGGATGGAACTCAGCCTATCGCTCCGGAAAATGTACGTGGGCAATGGGCATGTAATAGTACGGGAGATACCGATGCTAATTCGGGAGTGACTCGAGCGTCGTTGGGACCTATTGGGTTTTGAAGATTAGGAGATATAAACAAAATAAGGTCATATGATATTTTTTCATTCACCGGTGGGTTTAGCTTCTACAGGCTTTCAAAAATGTAAAAAAAAAATATTAAAATGGAAATACTCGAGCGCGTCAGATATTGTAGTTTAGATACTCCAAGGTGTCTCTGATATCGAAAATATATTCATCTGCCGATTTGCGTGGTGGGGGTGGCCATCCGGAAGTGGAGAAAATGAAAAAAAAAAAACATTTACTCCAGCGCGTCAGATATTCAAAGGGGATGTTAAGTGAGCCCTAAAAATGCTCCCCTTCGAAAATCTGCCAATTTGGAGGTGACGCAAGGTAGTAGCGAATTTTTGAAAATGCAAAAAAAAATCTCAATTTTGAAATACTCGAGCGTGTCAGATTATTTTACAGAAGGTTCAGCTTGCACTCCAAGTTATGTTGGCTTAAAATCTGACAATAATTTTGAGGGGTATTATTAATCTGACTGCTAGAAACAAAAATTATGATTTATTTTTAAGATTTTTTTTTCTTTCTGACGTAAGTCTAATAACTTTATGAGCTATTTCTTGTTCACAAAAAACACACTTTATATTTCTATGAAATATGTAAAAGCTCACAAAATATTATTCACAAAACTAACTTTAAAGCACAAACAAGCCAGAGCGTTTTACATATAATAACATGAACGCGTTGTTTTGTGATGAGCTTTATTATATAATATATATATATAATTACATTAAAGTGAAAGGTTATAGGTGAACCTATAGTTTGATGTAATACTTACCTTAACTTATTTTAATATGTATTTTAACCGACCAAAAAAAGGTATAATTTGACACGTTTAGCGCCGTGATATACTGTGATGACATTATGGCGACGGAAAGTAGTGTGAGGACGGTCGCGGTGCGAGAGAGTGAGAGATAGAGAAAAAGTAAAAGGGAAAGAAAGACAGAGATATGAATAGGTACATGTTTCACTGTAGCTGCTCGTTCGATTCGAAGACGATTTTTGTTTCTTCGGCTTATGAAAATCGGCAGATTATATTTTTCCCGCTATCCTTGAGTTATTTACTTTAAAATAAAAAATAAATCAACTGCGCTCGAGAATGTCGAAGTTGCGTTTTTTTTTTGCAAGTTTGTGATCCTCTAACTCCCTTACGTCACGTTCAAATGGTCAGATTATTCATATACATACTTCTGACTATGTAATTAACCCACCATATCTTAATCTGACGCGCTCGAGTATTTCGAGTTATCGACTTTTTTTTACTAATCTGATCGGTTATTCTAGACGCACCCACCAGTGTAGAGGGCCTATATTTGGTGGAGGTACTCAACATGGTGCAAGGTACCCCCCTTATGTTCATCTGACGCGCTTTAGCTAATCCACAAATCCCCTCTTGGCGGTCCGTACTATAACCAGCCGGTGACACTCCATAAATGAATAGATTTTACTTTCCCACAAGTAAAGACAGCCGGCTTGTACGTACACGTATTGTGCGTGCGAGTGTATCGTAAGGTTGATAAAGCTGAGAGTAACTGTAGATTCTACAGATGTAAAACTCCTCGGAATATACTAAGTTTCGCGTGGTATAGCGGATACACTATGAGAAAGCATGAACTTGATGGGCGGCGGAGTGTAGCTTCTTTACATTTTCTGCATTCTAAATGATGAACCTGAAAACAGGGCGAACCCGGACCAGTCGGGGCCAGGGGCGGGCTGATTGATGTGACGTGTTTAGTTACCTATAGACTACAGTAACTATAGATACATGTAATTTGTTAATCAATATTGTAATTTTCTGCAAAGTAGGCAATGTTGCTGTAAAAAGTGAATAGGTGCAATATTTTTTTACTCACTTCATAATTAGTCCAAAATATTTAAAAAAGAAATCCCGGAATAGCTTTTCGTACTTACTGCGAGCATGCTTGGGTTTCTATGGAAAATGAGATTGAATATGAAAACTTTTGTTTAACCGACGCATATATTTTTAATAGAGATTAGTGATATTGTTACACAAGTTCTATCTAGTTTCAAATGGTGTTATGCAAGTTACTACATTTTGATACATTTTTAGAACAATAATACATCAGTGGTAGATATCTTGTATTTTGTACTTGAAGTACATACTTTCGACAGTCCCGGCTTTACTAACTTTTCTATTACACAGTATTTAATGTTTTTTCTGGATATAATATTATGGGCCGAAGAGTCTCGAAGTAGGTACTATTTCTAATTTATTCTACTTCTATAACATAATATTTTTAATTACATTTATTCTGAGAAAGTATCACTAAAATAAACATTTTAAAAGTAAACTGGCGCAAGACAACATGGGATGTAAAAAAGTGACGTACTATTTGAACTTAATACAGTGATTCGCTATTTTACTAAGAATAACGAAATTACGATCTATTTTTTGTTTGTTTGTTACGATTGAACTCAAAACCTATCGGACTGATTTCAAAAATTCTTTCACCATTAGAAAGCTACATTATCCCTGAGTAACATAGGCTATATTGTAATGCAGAATTCCCGCGAAGACGCTGAAATTACCGCGGGTGAAACCGCGGGGAACAGTTAGTTAAATATATTAAAAAAAAATTTGATACAGCCATTAGCGTTTCAACTGCTAGCCTGAATTACAAATAGTAGTAATAATATTTGGAATATAAATAAAAAAAAGATAACTGCTATAAATAAAAATATTTTTGAACCAGTTGAAGCACGCAATTTGTATGCTACAATCTATGCAAAAACATTATTGTTTCCTGTACATATCAAGGTAATGTAAGCCGTATGCGCGACTTTATAGGGTGTGTTAAAGCTGACCTATTTGAAACAATTGGAACAATATGATATAACATTTGCATAAATTGCAGATTCTGCGCCGTCCAACGGGTCTTGACTCTTGACCGTAACTCTCAACAATACGCTCTTCCGTTTAGTTTGTAGCAATTGTTGCCTTACAACTAATAACTACATTAAATTGAGCATTACATAAATAGAAAGTATAACAATATCCATAATATAATATTATTAATACTAATTTATTTATACGTAAACTATGTATTATATTATTAATTTGTTTACATTTATTATTGTTCTTATACTTGCTAGACGTTACTAATTTAAAAATAGATTGCCAGCAATAAGATATCTTGTCAGACCCGTTTCTAGAACACTGATTAGCTGACAAGTACGATTTCACCTTCTCTTATCTGAAGACCAACACATCTTTTTGGCATGAAATCGTTGTTGTGTCAACAAATTATAGGTTTATTAATACCACATAAATTATTGTACCCAATATTTTCCAAGTTCCAAGGAAGTTAACTGTTGATTCTATTTTTATTTATTTGATAATCGTCCTAGAAACGGGGGAACCTATTTATTTGATCACCATTCAAATACCAACCACCATACAAATTTGATCATTCCATCGAATGATTCGCCACATCTTTTGTCCACAAATCAGGGGGCCTGCAACCATTTCTTACAGAAAGTTATCTTAACCATTTACTTATTTTCGTAGGTACCAGAAATAAAGACTTACTTCAATAGTAAATTAAGACTTACTTCGTATCAGAAACTTCGGCCAAAGGTCGAGGTCGATTTCTGATACGAAAAGGGTTCTAACATTTTTGTATGAAGCCTGGTATACCTACTGTCTGCCATTTAAAAAAAAAGTCGATTCTGCAGCCGCAGCAGTGATAAAAAATATGCCAATCAATAGAGTAAATTGACGCAAACAAAAAAAGTAGGGTTTTCGAGTCATTCGAATATAAAAACAAAAAGAAACTTCTTAAGTTAAAATATTTTATTTCATTTGTTTATAAAAAGCATGAAAATAGATAAAATAAATTATTACAAACTAAAAATGTAAAGTAAGTTACTAACCTAAGTCGAAGGGTTTCCAAGATATTAGAAAACAAAAACAAAAAAATAATTAAGTAAAAACAGTTTTTTTTCTATTTGTCTATGAAAACTATTGACATCTATATAATAAACTATGACAACAAACAAATGTTCATAGACAAATAAGGAAATAACATTTTTTTTTACATATTATTATTTTAATTTTATATTAAAATAACTCGAAAACCCTACGATTTAGGGGGGTGCATAACTTGACTTTTTTGTTTGCAATAAATTACTCTATCGATTGGCATACTTTTTATCACTGGCGGCAAAATCGACTTTTTTTCAAAATGGCGGACAGTAGGTATACCAGCGACGCTGGAACCTCTTTGGGTTTAATTTTTTTTAACATTGACGGTGGTAGCCCCAAGAGGTATACAAGCGTTCAACGATAAATTTTAATATGCGAGAATTTTTTCGCACAAATGCTACTGTGGTTCTTATTACTTTGTTTATAAAGTAGTACCATTATGAGTAATAATTCTGTCGGTGGCAATGTTTTTTAAGAAATAAAAGTAGTAGACAAGCTAGTCGTCGTATTAAATTGTCTATATAATGGCCAGTTTCTTGCTCAGGATAAACAATATAACTACTGACAGGTGGTTGAAGAAGCGAGCCGTGCACTCGATACGACTTCCACTCGACAACCACCGCCACTCCTGACTTCGCTTGTCATTGGTTACGATATCGGATCCAAGAACATCGCTTTATGGTCGAACAATCGTTGATCATCAAACGCGAGTAGACCCACGGGTACTTTTGGGACTCCAAACTATTTAAACAACCCACATTACATAACGACCAAAGCTAGCGCAAACTACATACTACACAGCGTATAATTGAAATCGAAAAAAGTCAAACAAATTTGTACCTAGGTATATAAATAACAAAAAAATCGGCAGACCGCACATTCGACACTTTATCGTGTAAAATTTTGTCACTCAAATACGCACGAATATTCTTTTTCGTACAACAACGAAAATTACCCAACAAAATGGGATCGTAACGCATTGCTATCGACAACGTAGTAAGAGTAAGCAAGTAAATCTATGTAGAAAATTTAAAATGGTTAAGAATTCGAGGTTTCTTTCAAACTAAATAATATTTTATATGGTAACACTTCCAATGTACAGCTACCTCTTAGTCAAATTGACATTCTACAATCGTTAACGCATAGAAATATAGAAAACTAAGGAACGAAACCGTTAGGTCACGTGGTCACGCAAAACTAAAGTTTTTATTGGACGACGATAAGTTTTCTATGCGTTAACGATTGTAGAATGTCTACTTGGCTAGGGGGACTAGTGCGGTGTCGAACATCAGACAAAACCATAAGATAAAAATAATGTTATGAATAACGGTCTACGAAAATATCCTTTAGGGAGCACGCCTTAACGTACATTATTATAACAGAATTTTCTTAAAATACGTCTCGCCAGTAAATATAATACCTATAACATACCTAACAAAACAAACCACATAGACTAGCCGCAGTATATGGTACAATAAAGACTATATTCAATGAAACGCCATGGCGGCGCAAGGGGGTGGCACTACCAATAAAATGTATAAATAAATGTTACACACACAATAATATTATATATTATTTTGTATTTATCATGATAATATTTACATCGTCGTATATGGTTTATATCAAGCGTGTACCTACTATTTGCCTTATTGCGTGTATTTCACAGAGATTCGATTGGGACAGCTCAATATCAAGACCCGACGGTCACTGGTGGGACAGCACGACACGGGATTTATTGGTGACGAATACTTTATTAATTAATTAATTACATTTAATTTTAACTGGCATATAAATTATAAATTATAACACGCCCTTCAAGATATACAGCTTTATAGCTTGTGAGGATTCTGGAGACCGATCGCGCTATCTTGGAACGAATTCACCAAAACGAAACCGGTAAACGTAACATATTTTTGTTTTCAACATCATCTTCCAAATAAGAGTTATCGTCATAATGTCCAGCGCGATACGAAATGTGTGAAATAATATTGTTGGCGTCTGCTGTAGGTTTTATACTCGGTTGGTATATACATTATATATATCGCGATAGTGGCGCTACCTTGCCGCCCCATTGACGTTATTATAGCCCTCAAGCCTCCTTACCCAAGTTGACAATCTACAATCGTTATCGCTACAGAAAACTGAGGAACGTATTGTCTTGTCACGCGGTCATGAAAAATAGTACAGTTGAAAGCAATTTTTTCGTGATTACGTGAGTCGTGTCATGACGATATATTTTTTTTATAGTGATAACGAGTACAGATTATCAACTTGACTAAGGGGGAAGGTGTATCCGCACCGCCGCGCCGCCCGGCACTGCACGTGTGCGACTGTAGCACACCTTGTAGGCACAAAAGCACTTAATTCTCTACTGTATTGCACAAACTACCACTTATAAAATTAATTAACTAGATTTCAACGAGCCAGCAGCTGCGTTAAATGTTTTTCGAAAACCACAGGCAATTGTAAAATTCTACCAAACCAACCGTGTCGAAATTTCGTTACAATGAAAAAACTATTAAAACTTATGCATAAAGCATTTGAACTACGATTAGCATGAAATAAACTAACCTACCTCCCCAAGAAATTGGACACGCTCGACGACTTAGCGTAATGCGAGTGTAGTGTAGGTACGACGTACTTCCATTATTCGTGGTCTATAGAGTCGAGACGAACAGTGGGCATTAAGTTATTGAACAGTATTAAAAAGCAGTTTATTATCTCAAAAACTGCACATGTTTGTTATTGGCGTACAAACTGATTCAAAAAAGAAACTATACCTTTCGTGCACTTAGTAATATACTTTCTCTACCTGTTGGGTGATCAAACCGTTAGTATCGAAAAAAAACGGGAAATCCCGGTTGTGTTGAAGACTAGAACCGAAATTCCCGGTTTTTAAAAAACATACCTGCTACGTAGACCCTAAATCATAGAATAAAAAAAAACTGTTACATTACATTTCCACGAAAACCGTCAACAACGCACCGCTAGTTGTGACTAAGGGTATGTTCCGTTATTACTGATAGCACTAAGGTATGACGTCAATTTAGTAAACTGCGAAGCAGTTCCTTATAGTTAGTAATACTGGTACTGTTTAAAACGGAACGCAGTCCAGTATACTGTCATCTGTCATCCATGTCATTGTCATTAAATTAAATAAATAAATAAATTGTCATGTCACGCTGTCGACCACTCATTCTCGATCAACCAACGCGGTTAACCAATCGTTGGTCCGAGGTCGATCACGTGATCAAAACACTGAGAGCCATCTTACCTCGAAAACGCCAGGTGTGCGTTCCGTGGATTTGGGCGCAGTTGTTCGGTTAAAATTTCACTCGTTTGAGTTGCAACCAAGCCACAGAACGATCAAGTTTTTTTTATAACCTCAAAATATTTGAAATTTCAGGCGCCATTTGTTTTGTTTTCAACTCACATTGCAAATAAGACTGTTTTTCATCCAATAATAAACTTTTTGTGACTACGACACCTCCCCTTTGTTTGTTAGAACTCCGATTGATTTCTTTTTCGATGAATCCGGTTTTTGGCGCAACCTTTGACATTTCATAAACAATAGATAGCTGTCAGACGGAAAATTAACCTGCTTCGGAGATGGTTGTTTGGTTGTTGCACTCTGAGCCACGGAACGGGTGAAACTACACTCTGACAGATGTCAGAGTAAAATTTCACTAAGCCACAGAACGGGTTCAGAGCGCGCTCGAGCGCGTTCGAGTGCATTCGTGCGAATCCACGGAACGCACACCAGTGTTCACAGTACAAAAATGGCGACGATTATGACGTCATACTGCCTAACCTAGGATATTACGGCAGGATACTGTTAGTTATAACGGAACGAATTTCTCCTCGGTAAGAGCACTGGGCCAGTGCTTTCAGTAATAACGAAACATACCCTAAATAAAACAGAACTAATAGTGGTGTGCGCTACACGCTGGCAACACTAATCGCCCAGTTGGAACACTAGTTGCGGCGTGAGGCGGTCCCCGCCGCCCGCGCCCGCGCCCTCCTCCAATCAAGACGAATTGCCGTTCTCCATCGCTTCCGCGAAGTTGTTGACGTTGGTCGTGAACGGCGCACCCAGCCCGTACAGGTGCCCGCTCGTACTCTCTATGTTGCCGTCAAAGAATATCTGCGGATATAATAGGCATGTTGACTAATTTTGAAATCCCCTTTTATAATGCAGGTACACGTCTACTATTTCCGAAAAACTCATTATTTCAGCATTAGTTTATAGTTTTAACGCAAATTACTGCATTTTATTTTGTCTAATTTGAATTGTGCTCGAAAACACTCGTGAGTGTCATGGCGCCACTTGTGACGTCACACCTAAGTTCACGTAGCATTATGTGTATGCTCGACGAACAAAGTCAACAATATATTTATTAAAAATTAATTCCAAAGTGTACAAGTGGTGTGCGGTCCCTCTCTGTATCTAAAAACACATAAAAAACCTTACCTAATAAATAATTTGCTCATGTTCCTAACAAGAAAAAAGTGAGAGATAAGTGGTTAAAGCTTGCAAGGCGGAACCCAGTAGGTGTAGTTACAAATTCGGCAATTTATTTTTGTGAAGACCACTTTGATGACGGACTAATTAGGATTTTGATTTTCAAAAGTCTTCAACATCCCTACTATTATAAACCAGTAAAATAAACTGAAAAACAAAACCTTTTGGGGTGCTTCAGCACCCCAAGTAGGGTTCTAGGAATTTGGTTAGATAGATGAAAGTCTCAGTTAAAGTCAAAGAATTTTATTCAACGTTGGTCCATAATGTGGCTCTTTTTGACGTCAATAAAATTACAATTAGTATTATGACAGCACCCATAAAATATCCACACAGCTTCCTAGTGCTATGGCCGAAGAGAAGCTGCGCAACGAACTCACCAGTAGCACGCTGTCAGTTTAAAGTTATATAATACTAGTCTTTTACTGTAGGTATACATAATACAATACTACTTAGTGATACAGGTGAAGCTAATATAAGCGTGATAAAAACAAAAACATGTGCATTTTTATTTACTACTCTATATTTTTTATATAACAATGGATATATATAAGGTTTCCAGAATTTTATTATGCCCTCAAGAAAATCTGATACATATTCTTCATCAAATGTAACACATAAAATTTCTACATTTTACTGTAAAAATTTTCCTTCACTTTTAAGTTTCACATAACTTATAGCATCATCCCCATATTATGATGGTTGTGAGGACCTGAAATAAATAAAATTTATTATTATATAAATACATAAAGTAACAAGTGTTTCTTCTTCTGTTCTATCTTTGCAAATAGGTAAATTACCTAGCTGACATTAGATATTGAATTTATGGGTGTGGAGAGCAATGGTTTATACTTGTTTGAAAGATAGGTTTGAATATTATTAAAACTTTTTATTAAATTAAAACAATTTAGCGTTATTTCTAAATGAAACCTGCGAAACTGCATAACAGTTTATTGGCAGACAAATCACTGCCTTTATACTTGTTTTAATATGTACTGAACAAGCAAGTTTCAAGTACTTACAACACAATACAATAATATACTATACTGTACCACATATTTTTTCACCTAATTTAAATCTCTTACAGGTTTTTAACAAAAAAAAAATATTTTGGAATGAGGCCTCACTAAAACTATTGTTTCTTAATTTTAAAGATATGTCATTCAAAAATTTTGGGATTAAATATTTTCTGGTTCTTTGACCAAAATAGTTATAATCAGGCAAACTCATATATTTTTAAGTTGATATATTTATTACTTATTATTATTGAAGTTGTACATAATAGTACTTGTGGAGTTTTGAGAAAAGGTACCTACAAACCTAGTACCTAGTAAAAAAAAGTATTATATTATTTTCTTGAACTGGAAATTAACTAACCTCAAAAATATCCTATGACATACCTGAGTGTTAAATTATAATAACTTCTGTATCTTGCAAGTTTAATATGCTTATTATGTTAAATTTCATCACAAAATACCTACTATTTCACTTAGCATTATAGATTAATAATAATATTGTACTTACACGGAAGTTTTCACATTTCGAAACTCCGATGAACAAAAGTCTTTATTTGATGCGAGAAATTCTCCCAACATCAACAGATCAACTCTGGGTAAATTAGCGCTGTTAGCCTTAATAAATCCTTGTTCCATCGTTGATTATACTTGGATATTGTATTTCAACACAAAATCTACTTATTAAATGATGCAGGAATTACTAGAAACGCGTACAGATAATATCTCGACTTATGACTCAAGCAAAATACACGGCACAGAACACTATTACTCCTGCGTTAACTGGAGTGTGACGTCATTCGCTGTGATTGGTGTTTCAGTAAACATGGCCGATTGCAGTATTTTATACTTTTATTTTAATGAAAATCTTATTAATCACAATGTTTAGATGAAAACTGAGTGACTTTTAAGAGTTCTTTTGACATATATTTTTCTCTAAAACCATTATTTCTTTGATTCTTTGATACTGTCAACATGCCTATTACAATACCGGCTATCTGTGATAATAATAATAATTCACTTCACAATACACAGATCTACTTGATCCCACACTAAGCTATAAGCTTGTGTCGTGGAAACCAAGCGAACGTGGTATATACTGTGAGGTTTCGGGGAGTAAAATCCTCGACTAGCTCAAATAAAAGAGATTTTTTGTAAATTAGAGCTTTTATATTCTTTAAATCGTATCTAGTTCTATCCAAAAAGTCAAAAGTCAAATTTTTAAAATATAAAAGGAACAGATATAAAAATAAATAACAAATATTAGAAATGAGGCGGGATATCATAACGAGTGGCATACGGCCGCCTCGTTACAATACCCCACACCTGACACCAATACCCCACACTTGACACCAATTGATCTATAGTATAATATATAGATACTAGCTGTGCTCCGCGGTTTCACCCGCGTCAGTTTCCGAATTCCCGCAGGAACTACAAAGTAAAATTTAGTCCAAAAATTAAAATATTCTGGAGAGGGCTACCCTTATCACCAAGAGGTATAAAAATAGCCTACAACCTATTCTCAGTCCTACCAAATATACACAAAAAATTTCATAAAAATTGGTCAAGACGTTTCAGACAAACGTCTGTTCGTAACAAACACTGTGACACGAGATTTTTATATACATATTAGATTAGCGGTCAGAATGGGCAAGTTTGTGGGTGGAAAGTATAGCGCGTGCGCACCTCTTTGATCTTAAAGAACGCCATGCCGGTAAGGTGCGAGTCGGAGCCAGCCTGGTGCTGTGGGCCCACGCGCCGCAGCTCCAGCTGGTCCGCAACCTCCTGCAGGCCGCCCTTGAGGTTCTTGCACAACTTCATCAAGTACTGCAAGGCATTCAATAGGCTGGATGACGAAATTTTAGTTTTTGGTCTTTCATACATTGTATAAGAAATAAGAATAATTTAATAAAAAATACTCCTTTTCTTCTTATTTTACGTAATTAAGAAATAACGGCGATACGTTGAGTAGAAATTTCGCGTGACGTAAAGATGAGGTTTATGATGTCACGAGTCACACGTGCTTATAACTAGTACGTAGTATATTTACTTGAGTTATAACTGACGGACTAAATAGAATTATGTAACTTTGGTGGTTATCATTTTTCGATTGCAACGGAAACAGCTGTTTAGCGATTACTTAAGCATGTATAGACGGCTACAATTTTTGAAGCAGGAATATTGATGACGGTTGGTTGCCGTAGGGCGTAGATGGATTGTAGGTGCCAAAACGTGCACACGTGTAATCGGAAAATTTCTATGTTTCTCATTGCAATCGAAAAATGATAGCAAACAAAAAGTACTACTAGTATAGTATTATAATATTATCTGTGGACTGTGGTCCATGTAATCACAAAGTCACATCAAAACGCACTACCACCAAGGAGTACTGCCATAGAAGCAGAATTAAAAAAGGGAAGTGAAGTGAAAGGGCATTCCTAACAAAGAATATTGCGTCACCTGGACATTTAGTGGAAATTTAATTAGAAACACTTGCATTTACAAAGTAGGGTGCACTTTGAAAGCCACATTTTATGTGGAATTCATAGGAAATTAAGCAAGTTATTAGCATAATTATAAAGTACTAATGCCTACAATTTATAAACAAACAATATTTGATGACAAAATTGTTTTTATGTAAAAAAAGCATTAAAAACAAGAATTCCCATATTCTCGGTACTGACAGCATGGACAACTAATTAGAAAAAGAGTATGATTTTATGATTTAAAATTCAAAATAGATAATTTTTTTATGAAATATGCCTTAGTATAGTGTACTTATTCATTTTACCGCTTTTCCCCAACTACAATTTGTGTGATTTAATTTATTAAAATAGGTAAAATTAAAAGCTGTGACGTTTCAACAAGAAAAACTTTGGTTAATTTTCAATTAAAACGAAAATCAACAACGAAAATCGTGTTCATACAGAAAAGGGAAAGTTCAACAAAGGAATACCACAGCTCATGAAGATGGACTAATGACTAAATACGTTCCACTCCCTTTAAATGTTCAAATGCTATTTGAAAGGACGTTTTTGCACACGACGACCCTCGAAATGTCTCCGCAGACTAGTTAGTTGAAACAAAACTCTATGGGAGGCTCGCCAGAAATGTACCTACCACTTCTTACCAGGCGACATAGGGAAAACCGTTTAGCTTCTACTAGAAAATATCGTAGCTGGAGAGTTCGTTAACGGAATAGTATACTGTTTTATGATCAAATTAAAATCAATTTGGTAGATTCTGATGTAAAACTATACGTTAGACGCTCAATCAACGAGGCATTGAATAACAAGTATGTATTCTAAAAAGGCAGTTACGCACAATGGCAGTGAAAATGTTAGGTAAAGTATGAGGATGTTTTTCGAGATTGTTGTACCCCGGGAGAAAGATTGAAGGTTTTATGGATCAGTGACAGTATAAAACATCCCAGGGGAGAGAATGATTCCTTATTAATAGTAAAATTTGCCTGTGACTTGGATATTTCAACACGACAATGACCCAAAACATACAGCAAACAGCGGCAATTTATTTCTTAGAGAGTGATTGCTGACTATGTCAATGTCCTGGAAATAGTCCGAATTCAAATCCAATAGAAAATTTGTGCCAAAACTGTAGAGAAAACAGTATCAGACAAACATTTCATCAATACAAACAAACTTTATGATGCATTTGTTGAAACTTGGAGAAGTATTTCTTTAGAACTTTTGTTTTTTTTCCTCTTGGTTAATCTGCGATCAGTCATCAACTATAAGCAGATGTTATGGTTCCTTGTATTCTCACATTTTGAGTGTGCCACCCACTGGTAGCATCTACTCTTTTATGGTTTAGACTTAAGTAGTTTGGTGTTTAATGAAAGGATAGAAGGAAGGAATTGACCTCTCTACAGTTTTATTATAAGTATAGATAGATAAAATTATAAACGAAGATATAAGGATTAAGTCATAGGTATAAGGGTCAAAACTCACCTTAACATCATAGATAGTAGGAAAATACAGCCGCAAACTTTCAAAGAAATCATTCTCATCCTGTGGTAAGTTCTGGTCAGTCAGCAGTTTGAGCAAGTAGCCGAAATCGTAACCAGAGTGGAAACTCAACCAATTTATGTTGTCCATGAGTACAATGCCTGTAGAAATGGATAGCATAATATAATGAAATATGAAGTATAAAGAAAAGTAATTAAGTGTGAAAAGAAGAAGATTATGAATTGTTATTTAATTGTAATATTTACCAGAAGTCATCAATAGTTCGGCAAACTCTAGTGGCTCAATGCCATGCTCCTCATGTTCTCTAAATTGGAGACCCGAATTTTGCAGCAAATCAATTGAATCTTGGGCATACATGTCCTCCCTATTTAAAAAAAAACCGAGTTAATGGGCAGATACAACAAATATTGAGTATACAATAAAGATGACAAAATCTGTTGTTAGGTGCCGAGACTACTTGGTAATAGGAAGCCTAGGAATGGCCAGGTAGCCCATTTCTAGGTGCAACCACTCTGTTAACAAAAAAAAAAATTATGTGGGCTATTCCAAGAGAGGCAGGGTTAAGCTAACAACGATTTGATCTATATTTTCAATGTAGTCAAATGGCTAATACCCTAATGACTTTTTTGAGATACAAGTTCATTACTGCATTCATGAGAGAAGACAAGGGAACTGCCCACTAGTCAGACTAGGTGATAATATATTACCTACCTTAGAGCAATACTGTACAAAACCCACCCAAATGTGCTAGCCGTGCAACTGACACAAAGTAACTACACAAAGCAACTAAAGCCAAAATTAACACAGGTGAAATAGCTACTTTCAAATAAATTTAAAAGACAACAAAAGAGAAATTTCTTCATCAAATGGTGAAAGATCCAGCAATATTGTGTAGGTACTTACTGTAGATTGAACTTGAAGTTAAACTGCCAAGTGGTGCATCCTGGTGGAGTTCTACCATTTTCATCCATGAATGTCAGTCCCAACTGTATTATTCTTAATAAATCTACATTACATCTAAAAAAATAGTAATAAAGTTAACAAAATCAAAATTCTACATTTTTGTTAAATGGTTTTTAAATTCATTACACTTTAATAGAAAACCAAAACAAATTTTTAGTACAATTATATATAATTACCTGAGCAACTGATACTGATAGTCAGCTGTTGACCTAAATTCACCTATTGGCCTAGCAACAACACCAGGAAACTCAGTGTCCATTGCCACCCAATGATACTTCTGCACAACCTGTTTTCAATAAAACAAATTTGATAATTGTATAGCAAAAAGTGCCAAGTTGAAAACAATAAGTAAATTTATTTCCATAATTTTGATATCTATCAAAATATATATTTATGGGTTTAAACTTTTTGAGCCTTTTTTTCAAATCACTTTTCACGTAATACAAAGAATTTTACTCCTGTATTTTAATACTTCTCAGATAGCAGCCCAAAAGATGCTTAAGCTAGCCATGACAGAGAATGCCATTGTGGCATTAAGTCTAACTTTGTTGTACCTTGATACAGTTTAAATAAAATACTTTGTCCTCAGAATCCTTAGTTAAGATGTAGATATTGTATACACATAAGTAGACTGTTTTTATCTACATAATAAGCAGCACACTATCACTAAAATTATTATTTCATTATCATTACCCGTCTAATGACATGAAATTCTTCATGAAGATTGTGGTTCCAAACATTTTTAATAGCACAGTCATCTTTTAAACCAGCCAGGGAAACAGTACCGAAGTTGGGTGCGGGCATTTCTAGAATATACAATGTTTATTAACCTCACGAATGGCAAATAGGTAAAGGGCAAAAAAAAAGAGTTGGTAGAAGATTAACTCGGTAAAAAGTACTGGATTATCCAATAAATTGTATTTGTGATCCCACTATCTTACGTTCGGCACATTATTCGTAATCACAAACATATGCAGATTTTAAAGGTAGGTACTCACAGGATCTGGATAAAATGTTATGGGTCAACCTCAGACGAAATTTATTTCGTCTGAGGGGTCAACGTACAAAGTAGTACCTACCAATAAGTACCCGCAAATCCTTAATAAATTGTTGTAATACAATAACGGAAAAAATAATTCTAGTATATTATATATTTAAAGTCGTGAGGAAGAAGCCGAAGCACAGACGAATAAGAGAACATACTGTTCACTGTTCAGACGGTCATCTCAGGAACATCGGTGATGGACCTTATGCTACAATTGAACGTGACGTCTATATTTTTTTTAAATAGTCCAGCTCGTCTGATGTTTTGTTTTTTTTTTTAAATGTCAACGCGGCAATGAAAACTTAAATGAACTCAGTATGATGCTTACCTTTTTTAATGTCCGCAAGGCAATGGTAAAAGAGGAGAACTGATTAGGTAATAGTTCCCTCGTTTTTAATTGGATTGTTAAGGATATAAAGAAATAAAAATAAATCGTACTTGTCATAAAAAAATATTTCTTGGCACCTTTATTTCTTAATTTTTTCTTTTTTTTTTTAAAGCATTTTATAGCATCGGCGGTAATTCTCTTTTTTCTAATCATACTAAATCAGTCCCTTTCAAAGTTTTATTAAACACATTACACCAATTATATATGTATAAACAAAGTAATGGTAACATTTAAAAAATAATTAAGAACAATTTCCCTGTTGACAAAGTAAAATAATATTTTTTCATAATAGTTCACAGTATTTGACTGAATGAATGAGTTCTTATTAAAATAATAATAATAATAATCCGCTTCACAACACAGACTACTAAATCCCACAGTAAGCTTATGTAGTAGAAACCAATCAAACATGGTCTATACTACATATAAGTACATACATTATAGACTAGCTGTGCCCCGCGGTTTCACCCGCGGTAATTTCGGAGTTCCCGCAGGAATCCTGGTATAAGAAGTAGTCCTTCTCTGTACCCCTGACAACGTTCATGCCAAATTTCATATAAATCCGTTCAGCCGTTTTTGCGTGATTGAGTAACAAACATCCAAAATTCCAAACATTCACACTTTCGCATTTCAAATATTAGTAGGATGTACAAATTACAAACAAACACACTTGAATTGAATGCCGATATTGACATAAATGTAAGGTGCTCATTCACCGAGAGCCTTTTGTGTGTAATGTAATAAATGCAACGATTTTGAGAAACAATGCTTAGTTATGAGCTTCTGAACTGTTTACACTCGAATGCTTGCGACGAATGTTGACTATGAAAAATACTACGAAAATTAAATATAGTTCGAAAGTATAGATACCTGATTCTAAGGAGTTTGTTAGGGTCCCTAAAGAAATCTCTGTGAGAGTGAACAAACTTGGATAAACGCCAAGTTTACTGGATAGTTTACTGACATCACAGTTCATGATGCCCTGAGAATTGATAAACTTGAACCGATGTGTTTTTTTTTCTTCATTACGAGAAAACCGGTGAAATTTAACGTCCTTTCGTAAACTGGTGCACGTGGGCACACAACTTCTAAAAATACCAAATTCACCGAATTTGTGCATGCAAAGTGGCGGAACTAAATCGACGCAAGCACTTTACCATAATAGAAACACCGAAAATACTATTTATCTGGATTTAAGAGGCGTTAAGTAATCGACGCGAGCAGTTTCCATAAAAACAAAAGACTTAAAAAGTAATCTGTGCAAAAGAACTAGGCAAGGTATTGCGAGAGCCAGACTTGAGCGATTGACTGACGGATGCCATAAAGAAAAAATTTTAACAAAAAAATTAAAACCGACTTCCAAAAACACAAAACTAAAAAGCTAAAAATAAAAAGCTAAAAATAACAAAATACCGATTTAATCCAAAAGACAAAAACACACGTAAGATTACAGCGGGCTTGTCGCAAAATTCAAACCGATCAGTGGTAGCACAAAACAATAATAATCTTACGTATTTTTTTGTCTTTTGAATTAAATTGGTATTTTGTTATTTTTAGCTTTTTAGTTTTGTGTTTTTGGAAGTCGGTTTTAATATTTTTGTAATTTTTTTTTATTTCTCGCTTTTAAGTGACTTGGTTCGTAATTTCTCTAAGTTACAATAGCCTAATGTAAACTGCTCATCACCTTTTACAAAATTTTGCCTTTCCCGACGCAGTGACGTTAATTGCTGAGGAGTTCTCCTAGTACATCACCATCAGTTCCTCTTCACCATGTACATTGTGACGAGCATAAATTGTTTAGAAAACATATTAAAGTTAACGATTCGGAACCCGTGAAATACCTATTATTGAGTAGTTCCAATGACCATCTGTGGTCTTTATCATCAGTCCCACTTCTTCAAATTTTGCTTTCCGAAAGCAAATAAACGATTTACTATAAAAAATACAAAAATTGCTATAGGTTTACCTATAATTTATGAAAAGTTCCCTCGATTACTCCAAGATCCCATCATCAGATCTCGACTTGGTGACAATGGGATCAATTTGGGAGTATCCTCTTTCAAACAAAAAAACAATTTTCGGAATCACTCCAATCGGAACCCGTGAAATACGTATTATTGTTGAGTAGTTCCGATGACCATCTGTGGTCTTCATCATCAGATCCACTTCTTCAAATTTTGCTTTCCAAAAGTATATGAACGATTTACTATAAAAAATACCGAAATCGCCATAGGTGAGCCTATAATTTTTGAAGAGATCCCTCGATTTCTCCAAGATCCCATCATCAGATCCCAACTTAGTGGCAATGGGACCTACTTGAGAGTATACCCTTTCAAACAAAAAAAGAATTTTCCAAATTGGTCCAACCGTCTTCGAGTAATCGGTGAACATACATAAAAAAAACCATACATACAATCGAACATAGAACCTCCTCCTTTTTGGAAGTCGGTTAACAATGGCCGCAGGCCGGGAGTGGATTTCAATTAAAAAAACTTTCAATGAAAGATAAATGTGACTTAGTTTTCTTTGCCTTTTCCGAAAGAGGTAAATAAAAAAATAAAAAATGTACGTCAAAATCAAGGGTGATAGCGGGGGAAACGAAGCGGGAGAAGGGACAAAACGTCATGTTCAAAAGTAGCGCTGTCATTCACTAAGGTTGAAATTTTTTCCTTGAACATTGCCAGGTGGAGCCGAAGAAACTTTTACCTAAATTATAATTTCTTGTAAGTTGTTGGTAGAATTTTTTTTTTGGCGAAGTCTCCCCCTTTCGGAGAAGGCAGAAGGAAACTTAGTCCATATAGCCAATTCAGTGGTATAGTTCTTCTTCTGAAGTTATTTAAGTATATCGAAATGCATTGGTGAGATGCATTTCAATGCTTTACCGGAACTTTTGGCAGCAAATCTTCACAGTTGAACCTTAATAGGACGCTCTGTGGCCTGTGGGAAGTTGTATAGTAAAACGAAAACCTCCTGACGAACGCCCTATTTCATCTTATTTCACTGTTTCCGCACACTGTTCATCACTAATGGATCACCATTATGCAAAATCCACCATAAAATTTAAAATTCAAAAGCTATTTATTACTTAGGATCGGTACCTACAATCACTTCTAATCGTCAGCAGGTTCTTAGAACTAAAAATTACCGTCAGTTCGGAATACGTCCTCTGCTGAGAAGAACTGACAAGAAACTCAGCAGCGCTGTCTTTTAATGATCATACTTATTAACTAGGAGAACAAAAAATTGTAATTGGATGGAGCAATTCATTCCCAAACGTCTGTATCATTTAAATAGTCTACTACATTATAATATGCTTTATCGCATAATCATGTCTTGAATTTATTAATTGACAAATTAATTACATCGTTTGGGAGTTTGTTGTAAAAGTATATACATTGTCCTTGAAATGACTTTTATGGAGCCTAGTCTTAGGCACAGCGAGTTTATCTTTAGTTTTCTTAAGATTAGATTATGTAAATCACTGTTTTTCTTAAAGTTGCCTAAATTTTTGTGAACATATAATAAATTCTCGTATATGTACTGAGAATGTACAGTCATTATTTTAAACTTGCTGAATTTAGTTCTCAGTGAATCTCGAGGGCCCAACTCATAGATTGCGCGAATAGCTCGCTTCTGCAACACGAATATAGACTCGATATCCGCGGCACTACCCCACAGCAGTATGCCATATGACAAAATGCTGTGGAAATAACTAAAATAAACTAAACGCGCGGTATTAATATCAGTAAGTTGACGGATTTTCTTAACAGCATAAGCCGCCGAGCTTAATCTACCTGATAACTTTTTTATATGTGGGCCCCATTGTAATTTTGAAAATATTAAATATTCACACACGTAGTGATTATATGATCTTTGCACACAATATTAATCACGATATTTTTTTTTTATTTATTGAAAGTTTTGGCAACACGGCCATCAACTTAAACCAAATTACAATATTCTATGTAATATGTATTATCTCAGAGTAAATATGTATTATTAATCACGATAAACTAATTTGCAAAACAAAGAAATAAAACTGACGTCCACTCCGCTGAAAATCCCGCCAAAAGTCTGTAGAGGTCATGGAAACGAAGTACCTATTAATTCCATGGTAGAGCTAGGGTAGAATCTCAGAACAATAACAGGGTAGAATGTAGATTGTTTTTTTTTTTGGTAAAGTTTACCCCTTTCGGGGAAGGCAAAAGAAACTTAGCCCATGTAGCCAAAGGTAGAATGTAGATAAAAGATAATTGGCATGTTGACTAATTTTTATTTTTTAGTCCGTCTTGTAGATTATTAAAAAATATTGGACACGTATTTTTTCTTTTTTTACGTAATCAAAAAATAACGGCGGTATATTGAGTTGAAATTTCGCGTGACGTCACTATTCTGTCAGTTTGTATGGCGGTTTTGTGGTTAGTGACGTCACGACCTCCTCATCCTAAACTTTAATGCGCTTTATCTCTGTATATTTCAATTTATTTAAAAAAGCAAAAAATACGTGTCAATTGTTTTTTTATTTTCTAACTGACGGACTAATTAGAATTTTGATTTTCAATAGTAGTCAACATCCCTATTTTCAACTGTCAAATATGTTTTTTTTTTTAATTTACCTCAATGGGAAAGGCAAAGGAAGCTAAGTCCACACAGCCAATTCATTAGTATTTTTCTTCCTTTGAAATTATTTACATCGAAATACATTGGTGACATGCAATTCGATGCTTTACTGGAACTTTTGGCAGAAACTCTTCACAGTTGAATCTTAATAAGACGCTCTGTGGGAAGTTGTATAGTAAAACGATAACTTCCCGATGAACGCCCGATTTCATCTTAATTAATTGTTTCCGCACACTGTTCATCATTGGATCACTATTATGCAATAATAGTCCAGCACATTTAGAGTACATAACAGTCTACCACATTCACACAATATTAACCACGATAAACTAATTTATAGAACAAAGAAATAAAACTGATATCAATTTCTGCTAAAATCCCGCCAAAAGGACCCCTCCATAGTAATTTTTTCTTTTCTTTTTAGAAATTATTTACTTTGAAATACCTAGTACATCAGTGAGATGCATTTCAATGCTTTACCGGGACTTCTGGAAGCAATTCTTCACAATCGGACCTTAATGGGATGCTCTGTAGGAAGTTATATGGTAAAACGATAACCTCCCAGATAACACCCCATTCCATCTCATTTCACTGTTTCCACACACTGTTCATCACTAATTGAATTGAATTGAAAAAACTTTATTTGGCACAACACAATGACCTGGATACTCCATGGAGGCTTTCAAACTAGGACATGTACTTATTGAGAAAATCACAGCCCGGAGTAGGTACTTGTGAGATAAAAAAAAAACATGTTAGGTATGTACTTTTTATATTACCATTCTATTTGTGGTTCAATACTATATCTGTATTAAACTTATCACATAAGGATTAAGTAAACAGTAGGTAACAAAAAAATCCTTAAATCTAAATTATTAAAATACAGTACATACATAAAATTATAATTTGCAATTAAAATTGGTCAAAAAAATCGTTAAATGGATAATTATTGAATATAAACAATAATTTAATTCACAATAATAAAATTCAAATATTCAAATTACTAATGATTTGTTCAATTATTAATTCTTAATAATTATAAAATTATTGCTGTCACGCATTTCGAGGGTGATGATTTATTTTAAAAACCTTTTTAGTTTCATATACAACTATTCCACATAATGTTTGAGTCAAGCATAATTTTCTTAAGTTTGTATCAAAAATATTAATAAATGGTCACATTTTGAGAACAATGTCTGAAGTAGCACTAAACTAGTTTGTATTGGTCCATTTAGTCGGTGAGGTGAAACACACGTGGTGATGGTGTTAGACTGACCTCACAGTCTTCCGATCAGGACGAGCTGCCATTTTCACCATTGTCTTGAAAATTGTTAGAACTCGAGAACGGTGCATTCAAGCCATACAGGTGACCACTTGTATGTTCAACATTGCCATCAAAAAATACCTGGAAAGAAGAAAAAATTACCATTACAATACAGTAGAATCTTACTAATACGGCACTATTAAAAACCAGAGGGTGCCGGACAGGTGCCGGCACTGGCGTTCCTTCCATACAAGCCCAAAAGCCGGGCTTGCCTAGCTGAAGCGCTTTCTTATGGAGTATCAATTATTTTAATATTTATACTTATTAAAATATTGATGTTCTGTGGCAAGTGTTTTGGCTAGGCAGAACAGACTTTTGGGCTTGTATGGAAGGACCGCCACTGGGTGCCGGATTATTGAAATGTTCTGATTACTGGATTGTATAGAAAAAATCATCTGTACATTGAATATATATTCAAAATTAATATTGAGGGATTGGGAAATTTTTGGCATCAGTATCGATCACGATACTGATGCCAAAAATGCAATAAGTAAATTTTTTGTCTGGCTGTCTGTCTGTATGTGCACGCATGGGTCAAAAACTACTGAAGGGATTTTAACTAAACTTGTTACGATTGTAGTCCATACTCCTGGGCAGGTTATACAGGAAAAAATAATATTCAGTGCGCAAACTTTTACAAATTAAACTTAAAGGAATTTTTTTAATTTGATAAGTCTTAGTACAAAAAAGTAAAGTTATCGTGAACGAAAGATGTATACTTTGCTACTCTATTCGCCGCCGCCACCGCTGCGCGCGAAGCACTCGTTCGGCTAGGTATTTACATGGGTTACAATGTACCGACAGCTAATTGAAGTCGTTCACCCCCGCTGCAACATCCCCGCATACATCGCACGGCGCGCGCGCCCATTGATATTATAACAAGATAGTGCCCATATTTTGCTAATTTAAAGCCGGATAAAAAAATAAAAAAAGTTTTGAATAATAATGGAAATGTGTTCTATTACTGATACTGAACCACCAACATTTTTTTGCGCATTGCTTAAAGAAATTTCCTGTATAACATAACGCTAAGACACATAGGAGCTGAGCAGTGACAATAAATTTGAAGCAAGTCGGATGAAAATGCGCTTTCGAGCTCTTATCCTCGCATACGTTTACTCAATCACGCAAAAACGGCTGAACGGATTTGGATGAAATTTGGCATGCACGTTATCAGGGGTACAGAGAAGGACATAGGGTACTTTTTATTCTGGAATTCTTGCGAGAACTCCGAAATTACCGCGGGTGAAACCGCGGGGCACAGCTAGTAATAAATATGTAGATTATAGAAAGGAATATAGTAGCAGATAACAGCAGATAGTTATCTGCTATTGTAAACGATAGCCGACTAACTGATGATGATAACATAACACAATATAACTGAAGGCAGGGAAAGATATGACCGAGACTATTAGCTGAGCGACACATCTAGAACCAACTAGAAACTATTACAGTTAATTGCACCAACATAGAAGTTTTACAGCATACCAGATATCCGTAGGGAACACGGAGCAGTGCATGGGACTTGCGACCCAGGTGTAGGTTTAATGGGGCCCCTTTACAATGCATGAACGCTCACCTCCACTGCCCGAGCTCCCGTCTTCTCGCCGAAAAATAAAATACGACGGAGCGCATACGGTTTGGGTGGCGTGGGGACGGGCGGGGGAAGTGCAGGCATAGGGTGCCGGATTATTGGACGTGTCGGTCTATTGAAGTGCCGGATTAGTCAGATTCTACTGTATTTGCAGGGCCATCCTTATTCCTTAGCCCTTGGGAACATGTACAGTTTTTGGCAATCTAAATAAAGTGGATTTAAACTTTTATTTAAGAAATTAAATATTAGATTCCGTATCATAGTACATAATGTACCTACAGGCTACGAGCTTTGTATAGTTTGGGACTAGAGTTAAAACGTTGGTACTGTGTTATAATTTCAAGTAATTATTATCCCATCAAAAACATAAATGTGAAAGTGAAAGTCAAGTTCAGTATTAAGCTTAAGCTTAGTTGTCGACTTTACCGACAAAAGAATTGATATCTGAATAGGTGTCAAGTTCTGTAGATAATCCTGAAATATATTCAAAGGAGCATACAACTTGACTAGTTTTCACACACAAGTTATCTTATATTTGGCTACAAACTATAGTACAAATATTTTTGATATTGCCTTGTTTTTACAAGCAAACGAAATATTAAAGCGGTAATATCTATTGACCTTACAGTATAAAAACAGTAACTTGCTCATAATAATATAAAGAAGATACATAATTTGACTAGCTAAAGATAACTTGAATGTCATGACCTCTGTGACCCCCCCCCCCCCCCTTCCTTCGGAACGCGCCTGTATGTATGTCTCTATATTGGAATACAAATCATCTATGCAGTACCTGTACAGTTACTGTTCGAGGCTTATATATACGTCGCCTTCGTAAGCGGACGAAAGAGCATCCCAAGCAGAAGAGGAAGAAGCATCCCAAGCCTGCATGGCTGACGTTACATGAGTGGATAACAGTGAGTCTGTGACATGCCCTCTACTGGGGGACATACTTTCTATGTCAAATGGCAATAATATGTAATGGATGTTTCCGTAAACTGATGAAAATATTCACGTAAAACAATAATATATATTCATTAATATATTCTACGTAAAACAAACTCTGATTCACTTTAACTTGAGAATAGATAGATACATAGATAATTCTTTATCTAACTAGTTTTATAGGTATAAACCAGTGAAAATAGGAAAATTCGCGCTGACAACGAATGTATTTGACTCAAGTTTAATTGAGTGACGTAAAATACATCATTTAAGAATATTTCGAAATTCTGATTAGCCAGTTGCATACCACAATACTTAACTTTGTTATATTACTTTCTTGATAGGAAAAATCTAAAAACTTAAATTATTGATAATTATCATTGTTTTTTTAAGTTTTTCCAGTTTTCAGATTTTTCCCTTTGTTTACGCCTAAAAGCCTATCTTGATGCCAAATATCAAGTTCCTAAGTCATCTGGAAGTGCGTTATAATTTTGGTCTATAGGTCAGTCAGTGATAAAAATCACGATTTTTGGACGTTAACATCTAAATAACCGTTTGAGCTGTGCTTATGTAATTTGGAGCACATATTTATCTCGCAAGTCTTAATATGTGAGCCAATTTTGACATGTTTATGTAAAATAGTTTTGGAATTATGAGTGGGTGAAAAGTGGCTCCAAATGGTTCGTGTAATATTACACACGGTGGTGCTCGCCAGTTCTGTCTGCTTGAACTTGACTTTGACACGCTACCGCGTGTCTAGATTGTACTAGCAGTTCCCCGCGGTAATTTCGGAGTTCTCGCGGGAATTTCGGGATAAAAAGTGCCCTAGTATGTCCTTCTCTGTACCCCTGACAACGTGTACCTATGCAAAATTACGTAGTGGGTTAAGTTGAATCGTTAACGCGTGAAACCGTAACAAAGTACTTTTCCGAACACAAAATCTTGACAAATGATGTACCCAAGCCTTCCTCATAAATCACTCTATTCATTCAAACTATTAGTGAAAACCACATGAAAATCCGTTCAATAGTTTTAAAGTTTATCGCGAACAGACAGACAGACGCGGCGGAGGATTTTGTTTAGGAATATGTAAGGAAGGTTTTAAGTATGTAATATTAATATTTATTTAATTTTTTTCGTAGAATATTAAGAAACTAAGCGTGCCATAATAACCTACGCCTACATGGAAAATGTAAATTTCTGAAATTTTGCTTGTAATTGTATTTTTCACATAAATAAACTACAATAGGTATTATTGTAGAACACTTTATTCACGGTACTCACCTCATTAATTTTAAAGAATGCCATGCCGGTAAGATGAGAGTCAGAGCCAGCTTGGTGCTGTGGACCGACGCGGCGCAGCTCCAGCTGGTCTGCGACCTCTTGCAGACCGCCCTTCAGATTCTTACATAGTTTCATCAGGTACTATTTATAAAAGAAACAACATTATATTATAAACAGGTAAAGTCATATTTTCATAGTAAATTTTATTATTCACATCTGATATTTTAGGGTTAGCATAAATCAGGACTCAAGCACTTTTTTGCCACCAAATAAAGAAGTATGGCTGCCCTACGGAAAAACAAAGCAACTGACATGTTTTTCAAAATGAGTTTTATTTTTTATTTTTGGCACTTTTCACGCATAAAGGTCGTTCCTACATACCATTCATACAACCAACAAAAAGGCTTTAGTCTAAGATAAATTAAAATTGAGAAAATTGTTAAACTATGGAAGTGATTTCCGGTTTTTTGCTCCCCCTGTAAAATTTATTCAGCTGCAATTACTTTGTTTTACCGTAGGTGTATACATACGTGTATAATGCAAAGTAGTGATTATGCCACTCCTCACGGAAACCCAATATTTATTCAGTAAAATAAAAACTCAGCAGTTCTGGGATGATCCTTAAGAATTTGGGCCAAACCCCCTGTCAGAAAACTTACGATCATATGAACTTATGAAGTTTGGAAATAATTTAATAAAGATTGATATTTGATACTCATTTTCAACATGAATAGTATTTGTTTTATTTTAGACAAGCTGTGCCCCGCGGTTTCACCCGCGGTAATTTCGGAATTCCCGAGAGAATTTCGGATAAAAATTATGTCACTCGGGACTACCTTAGCTTCCTATAAATGAAAGGATTTTCTTTATAGATGTTCCCCTCGGTTTCACCCGTAATAATTTCGGCGTTCCCGAGGGAATTCTGGAATAAAAGTACCCTATGTCACTCAGGACTACCTTAGTTAAAAGTGATAGGATTTTCGTTATAGGTGTTCCTCGCGCTCTTACCCATGATAATTTTGGAGTTCCCAAGGGAATTCTGAGATAAAAGTTATAATATCACTCAGGATTACCGTAGTTTCCTATAAGTGAAAAGATTTTCGTTATAGGTGTTCCCCGCGATCACCCGTGATAATTTCGACGTTCCCGAGGGAATTCTGGGATAAAAAGTACCCTATGTGTTATTCTGATGTATAAGTTATATTATTGTAAAGTTTCATTTAAATTCATTCAGTAGTTTTTGCGTGAAAGAGTAACAAACATCCATCCATCCATACATACGAAATTTCGCGTTTATAATATTATTAGGAAGTAGGATTTGCCTTACCCATAGAACCAATCATAAAATGTGAGTACGTAATAAATATTATTTTTATCAGTTTATTTTTCCAATCAAAAGGTATCAATAAAATTAAAATTTACAACATACCTTAACATCAAATATAGTGGGAAAGTAGAGAAATAAACTCCG
Organism: Zygaena filipendulae; assembly: GCA_907165275.2. Lineage (NCBI taxonomy): Eukaryota > Metazoa > Arthropoda > Insecta > Lepidoptera > Zygaenidae > Zygaena > Zygaena filipendulae. The sequence goes on along the minus strand of OU015653.1, from coordinate 8,675,038 downwards.
GAAGAAATCATTTTCATCTACCGGTAGGTTTTGGTCAGTCAACAGTTTCAGCAGATATCCAAAGTCATAACCGGAATGGAAACTTAACCACCTGATATTGTCCATCAAGACAAGCCCTGTTGAAAAGAGGAACCATTATGAACATCTTCTAACCAACTAAAAAGATATTTTTGTATAAATTCCTTACCAGAAGACATGAGTAGTTCGGCAAATTCTAAAGGTTCAATGCCATCTTCTTCATGTCTTCTAAACTGAAGGCCCGAATTTTGAAGTAAATCAATGGAGTCTTGGGCGTACATATCCTCTCTAAAACAAAAGTATAATTATATCTTTTATTTTAATCATTGTTGTAGTGTAGGTATACTTATTAAAAATACACATCTATCATCAATACAACCTATATTAAAACATAGTGCGATCGATTCGCTAGATGATTCTGTGCAAACTACTTTCTAGTTTTGAGTTAATTCATTAACACGTTGTATAATATACTAGGTGTGCCCAGCGGTTTCACCCGCGTGAGTTTCGAAATTTCAGCAGTTTCATAAGGCTACTTTGGAGTTCCTGCGGCAATTACGAAACTCAGGCGGGTGAAACTGCGGGGCACAGCTAGTGATATGATAATTATACATTTTTATAAAATAGGTAACGTTCTATTTTTAAATACTAATTGTTCCCCGCGAGTTAAAACTCGCATTTATTCCGAAGCTCTTGCAGGAGTTTTGGATAAAAAGTATCGTATGTCCTTTTTTGTACCTTTGACAATGTATACATATGAGAAATTTCATGATGATCGGTTAAGACGTGAAGGCGTAAAAGAGTAACAAACAAACAAACACAATCTAAAACGTCTTTTTAGGACTTTACTGTCAAAAAAATTTAACAAAAAAATTAAAACCGACTTCAAAAGACAAACAAAGTTAATGAACAAAATACCGATTTAATCCGACAGACAAAAATGCACGTAATATTATCATTGTATGTATTGGTATGTATATTATTATTGGTATGTATGTATCGGTTTAATTAAAGTACTGCCACTCGCGTTTTTTTAAGGATTTTTAAGGGGGGCACATATACAGCTAAAGCATACAGCTAAAGGGGCGAATTTTTTTTTGTTTTTCTACCGAATCGAATCGGGTATCGTTAATAGAGCTCATTGGGTAGATAAAAGCCGTATTTTTTTGTTTTTAAAGACATCGGAAAACAAAGGCATGAAAAGCCGCCAAATTCAGCGTTTTTCCATTTTGTACCGAAGTATTTTGAAGTATTTTCCAATTTCCCGTTGACCTATGAACTTAAAACTTGGTGATAACATAACAATTATTATTACGTATATTTTACCAACCTTATTACCTTATTATCATGGTAACAATAATAAAGAATATTTGATTGATTGATTGAAGAAATCTGTAACATCTAGCTCAAGAGACTCGTCGTTATTGTGCCTCTGCTACTGCACGCACAGACGGCTCTTATATTCTACATTTGGTATGGAACCCTAAATGTGCGAAGTCCAACACGCACTTGGCCGGTTTTTATTTTACTTAATCTCATAAGCGTTTTAGAATAAAATTAGATACCTAGGTACTATATTTATTACTCACTGAAGATTAAACTTGAAGTTGAACTGCCAGGTTGTGTAACCAGGTGGTGTTTTCCCATTACTATCCATAAATGTTAGTCCCAACTGGATAATTCTGAGAAGATCGACATTACACCTGGAAAACAACAATATTGCATAAATTTAATTTCACAGCAATAATGCGTAAATAAATAATTTTAACTATGTAGGTACTAGATACCTAACAGTTCTGTATGTTTTATAGCAAATAAATAAATTGAATGCTTCATTTTCTGATTAACTTAATTATACAGGTGAATTTTTCGAAAATGCACAATTTTCAGCGAAAATTTTTCAAGTTGTCTAACTTTTTAAAAACCTCACTTAAAATTATGAATGTTTGTGATTTTCCGCTGAAAAGTTTTACCTTAGTAATTGATACTGGTAGTCTGCCGTTGATTTGAATTCACCAATTGGCTTAGCAACAACACCAGGAAACTCAGTGTCCATTGCCACATAGTGATATTTTTGTACAATCTGTTAAATAATTAAACAAGTGAAATTAAATGGTGTTTTGCATTCACCTATAGCAGGTGAAATAGTATACCTAGCATTAATATGGAGTTTGCTGTTATACCATAAGTCTGCGGAAAGCTGCCTCTTAGACTATACTGGTGTTGAAGATTTCATTATCACCTACATATTATATAGAAATTTATTACCGTTTGTAAGTCTCTCAAAAACCTCAAATGTTAGGACATTAAGGTTTGCACTAAAGAAAATTAGGAGTTCCCATGAGAATTGGGAAACTGAAGGCAGGCACAGATGCTGAAATGTCTAAATAGAAATAAATAGAGATACTTGGTTGTAAGAGCTTACACTGAATAACCACATAGGGATGGATACCTTTGATTCAGAATTTCCTAAGGAAATCATGCAAGTGAAACTGCAGCAAATAGCCAGTTAATTGATGAGTGATACAGTTTAAGTACTATGAAATACCTGTCTTATAATCTTGAATTCCTCATGAAGGTTGTAATTCCATACGTCTTTGATTCCAAAATCACTACTAGTTGAGAGTTGCGAACTAAAACTAGCAGCAGGCATCTAAAACAATTTAGAATAATAAAATACCTCAGAGTAAGGGCAGCAGATAGCAGTGGTAATGAATTCATAATTTTGTTAAGAAAGGACCTGAACAGAGAGTACCTAATACTGGCTGACAGAATTGTTGAATTAGGAAAATATTAAAAGTGAACATGAGGCTCTTGCTTTTCTTAAGATATTATAGTTTATGATAGAAAACCATAACCACCTATAATGTTATAGTTTTTTAACTATATTGTATTACAGTGATTTTATAATTTGACGACCTGATTGGTGTAGTAGGTCACCATGCCTACTCAGTGCTCGCTAATCGAGAGGTTACGGGTTCAATTCCCGGTGGGGGTGCACTTTGTGTGATGAACACAGGGTTCCATTTTCCAGTCTGGGTGTGTTTATGTATCAATAGTATAATATATATATAATTCTACATAGTATAAAACACGTTTGCTTGGTTTCCACAACACTAGCTAATAATAGTTTATTGTAGAATCAAGTAAACTGTGTGTTGTGAAGTAGATTATTATTATTTTTAAAATATTGTTATTATTATTAAAATATATATACTGTGTGTGGCCAGAAACTTGATCTACTATGACTGGCAACATAACAAAAAATTAGTATTCAGACATGTCATTAGACAAATTGTCTATGTATTTTCCAAAGTAAAACTTTGTGCACAAGGGCAATTAATATAGTGCATTATTATAACATGGGATGTGAATCAGGGCCTAGCACACAGTTTTGCTTTGTTCACACATGTGGGGCCCATGGCATATTTTGCTATGTTGCTAATCCAGTATTGGTAAATAGTATGAGCCCTATGACCTATAGCATTTAGCAAGAGATCAAATGCATGGACCTACTGTATTTCTTCACTGTGTCCAGAGAGTAAATTGTTCTGAGATTTTAGATATAGCCATGTGGAGAGAGAAAAACTACCATCCCATGAAACCTCAAGGGATTTGCGTGGAGAAAAATTTTACGTGAATCATAGAAAAAATAAAAAAAGGTAGGTAGGTAATATTGTCTAATTAGTACATACCCTGTACCGAATATCTGGTTCCTTTTGGGCAGATTCGTTTAGTCTCTTCGAAGCCGTGATTGCTAAATTAGATTCAAAAGGTTTAAGTTATTATTTACGGCTAAAGATCTATAACTTTAACTGAACTGGAACTGGTCTGCGCGTTTTAAGACAGGTAGGTTAAGGTAGGTAGGTATTCTGTCACGAGTTTGTATAAAACTGTTTATACGTGATAATATCCGTTTTATTATTTCTCTTCATAATCTCATTGTTCTATTGTAAAAACAAACCGAACAAAAAAACACAAAATAAACTAAAAAGCTCGATGCTTGTAGTGGAAATAGAAGTGAGAAAACGTCACACAACACTCAGTCAACAGTCAGTTGAGTCAGTCATTTTTTTTTTGGTGAAGTTTACCCCTTTCGGTGAAGGCAGAAGGAAACTTAGTCCATATAGCCAATTCAGTGGTATATTTCTTCTTCTGAACTTATTTACATCGAAATGCATTGGTGAGATGCATTTCAATGCTTTACCGGAACTTTTGGCAGCAAATCTTCGCAGTTGAACCTTAATAGGACGCTCTATGGGAAGTTGTATAGAAAAACGAAAACCTCCCGCCGAACGCCCTATTTCATCCTATTTCACTGTTTCCGCACACTATTCATCACTAAAGTCTACCATATTCACACAATATTAACCACGATAAACTAATTTGCAAGACAAAGAAATAAAACTGACGTCCACTCTGCTAAAAATCCCGCCAAAAGTCCCTCAACAGTCAGTCAACCAACCAGTCAACACTTCACACAGTAGAGCTGATCGAAAAATATAATATTATGAAGTAATATCGATATTTATTACTTATACTTTTTGGACGATTAATCGATAATTCGATAATTTTTTAAATAAGTTTTTATTTTTCAATTTTTCTCACCAATCATTTAAAATACAACATCATGCTAAAATTAATGGAAGCTCTATAAGTTATTCTTCCAACTTATTAAAAATATTCTCCGGATACAATAACAAATACTAACAAACCAAACACTGCATAAAACAAAGCTGTCCCTAAGTATATAGGTACTTAGATCTTTAAAACTACGCAACGGATTTTGATGCGGTTTTTTAATAGTGATTCAAGAGGAAGGTTTATACGTACAGTTTATCCTGGGATTCCCGTGGGAACTCCGAAAATACCGTGTGTGAAACCACAAGGGATAGCTACTTTATCATCTACTAGCGTGCCCCGCGGTTTTACCCGCAATAGGGTCAATATTTCAAAATAGAGCCCTTTAAAGGCATTATCGTGAAAGATTGACTAAAAAATTATCAGTAGTTTTCAAAATATTATTCAACTTTTAATATTGTAAAACGGAATGTTGCAACGAAACACCAATCACAGCCACGCTTAACAAAAAAAAAATAAAAATCAAAATCAAATCGTTTATTTAAATTTGGCCCATGATATTATGGCTCTTTTTGACGTCAATATAATTACTGTTATTATGACAGCACCCACAAAATATCCACCCTTCACAGCTTCCTAGAGGAAACTGACTTTCAAGAGAGCCATGTTTTAACTTGGGGAACAAACTAACATTGTCATTGGCGATTCGCCATAATTGAAGAAGTAGATGAAGAGATTGTTATTATTAAGAAACATTGTCATTGGCAAATTATAATTATAGACGCCATTATTAAAGAAGAAGAAGAGAAGAAGTTGCGCAACAAACTCTTCAGTAGCACGCTGTCAGTTTAAAGTTATATAAAGTATTTATATACATAATTACTAGCTGTCGCCCGCGGTTTCACCCGCTCCAAAAGTGGTTCCAAATGGTGTGTGTAATATTACACACGGTGCTGCTCGCCAGTTCCTTCGCTTGAACTGGCTTGACACGCTGCCACGACGTGTCTAGATACCAAAGTAAAAAGGTAAAAAGTAATGAATTTTCCAATCCTATAGTCGAAATACAGATGTTAGTTTCAGTAAGGTTACTTAATATCCTTAACCACTCATTGTTTGAACTTGCAGCGAAGTTGCTAAATCTAGGAAAAGTTGGATACGTTATATATATTAATTCATGGAATTTTGCCGTGGCGACTACACACGTGTGCACTCGTGCAGCACACCAAATGCGAACCTTTTTACAGAACTGAAACAGATTAATTTGAAATTAAAATATTTGTTTGTTACCTATTCAAATATTCGCTGGTAATATAAGATTTTTCTTTTTTGATCGGAGTTTCAAGGTAATCGATGTGATTTAATGTATGCCGCGTTCAGCATCCCAATAATCATTTCCCATCAACTTTAATCGGTCCCTTGAGTCTAGTTGCTGAATACGAGTGATACGGTTGTGTAAATCTGTGTCCAACACTAAGTTAAAACTTAAACCTCGCCAGTACCTTCTCACTCAAAGTTGGATTTTGATCTCTTACAACGTATAGGTAGGCATGTACTTTAGACAGTGTGCGCAGTAAAGACACACCAATACCAGCTTCTTAATTCCGTTTAAGGTCGAGATCTGGTTGCTGATGCTGTTGATAGTTATTTAGGTGCTATCTGTCCCCTGCCGTTTCACCCGCGGTAATTTCGGTATAAAAATATTTACATAGTGTAGTCGAAAACCGCATGAGAATCCGTTCAGTAGTTTTCGAATTTATTGCGAACAGACTGACAAACAGACAGACGCAGCTGAGGAGTTTTATAATAAGTATCTAGATACGTAGTGAAGGATTATGATACTCGTATTTACATGTTCTGCTGCGGCTGCTATTTCTTACCGATGATAATAATAATATCAGCGGTTGGTAGGTAGATCACACGGCTCAAAGCGTGGTTTCGAATGAGCATAAGCTGTCAATGAAAGAAAAAAGCGTGAGGAAACCGCTTACCGGAAACCGTAACATGGTTGGTTTTGACGACCCGATTGGCGTAGTAGGTCACCATGCCTGCCCGTTAATCAAGAGGTTCCGGGTTCGATTCCCGGTGGGGGTGCACTTTGTGTGATGAACACAGGGTTCCACTTTCCAGTCTGGGTGTGTTTATATATCAATAGTATAATATATATGTAATTCTATGTAGTATACCTATACCACGTTTGCTTGATTTTCACGACACAAGCTATACATAGCTAGCATAGAGGTAATATAATTCCGTGATTGTAGCAACTTCACTTTAAAGCTATAGTTTGCATCTTGCTAGTTTTTGTTTAATTAAAACCTTCGACCTCACCGTCACTTAACATGAGTTGTGCTGTGGCAAAATACCTAGCATATAGATAATACATAAAAAAAGTTACAAACAGCGCGAAAGCTTTTGATTTTTGTAGGTACCTAAATATGTAAAAACTCACTTTATAATTTGATGATACGTAATCTATATTATACCTATGTATCTAGATAATGCAATGCATTAAATAGGTTAACCTAGTCTACATAATATTAGATTTGAACAAATAAATATCTATTGTCATTAATTGTCATGTACGGTAGGTATGTCGGTGGTGGCTGGTGGATGCCTAGGATGACTGGTCTGTGACTGAAACTCGTTCACTGTTCAGTCTTCAGCGGCGTTCCTCGCGAGGTGGGTGTGCACCGATATCATGTTTACGTGCACCGTTGAATTCGCGTAGCGCGGGCTATTTCCATCAGGGAAAGTTTTAAACCACAATAATAATAATTAATTTACTGTTACTATTAACGTGTCAACTATGTGAGATATTTTTGTCCGTTTATTATTTGAGAACTTAAGAAACTTTTTGCTTCGCAGTATCTGTCGTGACAATTTTCACCAGTCCTACGTAAGCAATGATTTTAATTACTCGTTTAGTCTTATAAAACTAATTAGTTATTTTACTAGAAATGCTATTTATTTTACTAAATATTATTATACTTAGTTAATAAACGAAATTTGGGTCTACATGATAAGAACTATCATTAGAAATTTAATTTATTTAGATTTTAACTAAGAACGTAGGCTACCTAGCTTAAATATTAAATGGAGCTTAAAATTTTAAAACTATAATTATTTTATATTTCGATTTTTTCAGATTTGAATACCTATAAGTAATTAATTAATTATATTTAGTTTCAGTTAAATAATATTTTAAGAACGTTGAATCTTCTAAAGCAAAGCAAGCTATACCTAGGTACATCCTAGACTCTAGGTATCGGTCTCGATCATGGTCTTTTGGACAAACGAGGTACCTATCTAATAGCAACTTTGATAGTGATGTAGTTCTACGAGTTATTTAAAATGTGTGGCACAAAATATGCCATCGCCAAAGAATATTTATGATGCAAACGGGAATAGGAGGTTTGCTTAGGCGGGAATCCGTCGATTTGATAAGTATAAGACAAAAATCGGTTTCATGAAAAAATTACCCACATTGTGCATCTTGTTTTCATTTATTTGCAGAAATACGCTGTGGTTACATTTTGTAATCATTAAACATAATATTCAGGTCCGTGGAAATGTTATCTTAATCTATACTTCTAATAAAATTGTAGAAACCGCGATTCTGTAAATTGAATATTTTTAACAAAAATTGACAGGGGACTATAAAAGAATAGTACCTAACCAACCACAAAAAAAAGTTTTTAAAATTCTTTTCTGTCTGTCCGTCTGTTCGCGATAATCTCCCAATCTATACGGAACGGATTGTCATGCGGTTTTCACACGTAAGTTAAGCTTAGCCTGGAGCTACAGATATAGGCTTTGTTTTATTTAAATCAGATGTCGGGAAAAAAGTGGTAATATAGAAACAATTTACGCCGGTGAAACCGCGGGGCAAAGCTAGTCAAATAATAAATAATTATTAATAGGTATATTGCAGACTTATGAAAATCAAAATTCTATTGAGTCCGTCAGTTAGAAAATAAAATAAAAAAATTTTAACAAAAAAACTTAAACCAACTTCAAAAATCACAAAAATGATCTACTTACACTAAATATTTAAAAATAACAAAGTGTGCTTAAAAATACCCTGTGGTGCTACCTATTGATTGTTTCTAAGTCGGTGCTTCGCCATAGTTACTAGGTAGATAGTCTAGTCCGCTTCCACCACATTGCAAGCCTGTGAGCGAGACAACCCAAGTGGGCAGACACAAATCGGGTAGGCAGTAGGCACCGACTTCAAACCGATCACTAGGTTATATATTTGATGTATTTTTGTCTTTCGGATTAAATCGGTATTTTGTTATTTTTAACTTTGTAGTGTAGAGAATTTTTGCGTGTTTTGAAGTCGATTTAGATTTTTTTTTATTTTGTTTATTTTTTGCTTTTAAGTTGGTTAGTTTATAATTTATATAAGTGACAATAGCCTAATCTCAACAGCTTCTAGGTAACTTTTTACAAAGAAATTCTTTTCCCAATGCACTGACATTAATTGTTGAGGAGTTCTGCTTCTTCACCATCAGCTCTACTTTACGATATTATGCATTCTGACACATAAATTGCTTAGCAAGCATTGTAAAATGCCAAGTAATCGAATCACAAACCGTGAAGCACTTATTATTCAGTAGTTCCGGTGGTCATCTATGCCCTCATCATCAGTTCCATTTCATCAATTGGTGATTGTCGAGAGCAAACGAATAATTTACTATAAAAAACACCCAAATCAGTATAGGTGTGCCTAGAATTGAGAAACTCCTCCATTTTTCGAAGTCGGTTGAAAATAATAGATAGAATATTTTAATTTTTCAAATAAATCAAATATACAAAGATAAAATTAATATAATAATAACTTTTTATTTCGGACCAAATATCCATAACATAGTGTTAGTAGATAACAATTTTTCTTAAAAAACTAAGGTTATAGTATTCATTAGGATCATGACGTCACGCGACATTCAACTCAAAGAATCGCTGTTATTTTTAACCGACTTCCAAAAAGGAGGAGGTTCTATGTTCGATTGTATGTATGTTTTTTTTTTTTTTTTTTTTTTTTTTTTTTTTTTTTTTTTTTTTTTTTTTATGTATGTTCACCGATTACTCGAAGACGGTTGGACCGATTTGAAAAATTCTTTTTTTGTTTGAAAGGGTTTACTCCCAATTAGGTCCCATTGCCACCAAGTCGGGATCTGATGATGGGATCTTGGAGAAATCGAGGAAACTCTTCAAAAATTATAGGCACACCTATAGCGATTTGGGTATTTTTGATAGTAAATCGTTCATTTGCTTTCGGAAAGCAAAATTTGAAGAAGTGGAACTGATGATGAAGACCACAGGTGGTCATCGGAACAACTCAAAAATAATACGTATTTCACGGGTTCCGATTGAAGCGATTTCGAAAATTGTTTTTTTGTTTGAAAGGGGATACTCCCAAATTGATTCCATTGTCACCAAGTCGAGATCTGATGATGGGATCTTGGAGTAATCGAGGGAACTCTTCAAAAATTATGAGAACACTTATAGCGATTTTTGTATTTTTTATAGTAAAACGTTTCTTTGCTTTCGGAAAGCAAAATTTGAAGAAGAGAATCTGATGATGAAGACCACAGATGGTCATCAGAACTACTCAATAATGGGTATTTCACGGGTTCCGAATCGTTAACTTTAATATGGTTTCTAAACAATTTATGCCCGTCACAATGTATATGGTGTAGTGGAACTGATGGTGATGTACTAGGAGAACTCCTCAACAATTAACGTCCCTGCGTCGGGAAAAGCAATATTTTGTAAAAGGTGATGAGCAGTTGACATTAGGCTATTGTAACTTAGAGAAATTACGAACTAAATCACTTAAAAGCGAGAAATAAACAAAATTTTAACAAAAAAATTAAAACCGACTTCCAAAAACACAAAACTAAAAAACTAAAAATAAAAAGCTAAAAATAACAAAATACCGATTTAATCCAAAAGACAAAAACACACGTAATATTATTATTGGTTTGTACTACCACTGATCGGTATGAAGTCGGTGACAAGCCAAATATGGAGGGGGAAGATGGGCTAAGTCGACTTCCGCCATCAGCTCTTCGTGAGCATAACAACCCAAGTGGGCAGACACCAGCGGGCTTGTCACCGAATTCAAACCGATCAGTGGTAGTACAAACCAATAATAATATTACGTGTGTTTTTGTCTTTTGGATTAAATCGGTATTTTGTTATTTTTAGCTTTTTATTTTTAGTTTTTTAGTTTTGTGTTTTTGGAAGTCGGTTTTAATTTTTTTTTGATTTAAAAAGGATATATACGTGTCCAATATTTTTTATTAATCTATACACGACGCCGACAGGCTATAAACTAAGATTTAGTCACCTAGAGAGACTATTTCGTCAGTGGAAAAAAAATGCCTTCTGCAAATACTTTAGGTACTTACCTATTCGAAATTCATCATCCTCATATTAGTTGAAAGACGTTCTTTGCTGAAACAAATCAACTATAATAGTATAGAGTTGGAACAGATTTGTGTCAGCAACATTTTAATACATAATTAATATCATATCATATTATTATTATTATTTTTGATGCTCACTACTGACCGACTTTTCTCGAAGGAAAAGATAGCTTGCGTCGCGTTGCATTATTGTTATTATTATGATTATTATTATCGTGCTTTGTGAAATGTCATGCGATTTTAATTATAATTTGTGAAGGCATAATTTTTCTGATTTGGTATAACTTCGGTAATAAACCCATATTAATAAGTTTTTTGGTGACCTCTACATTATAACACGTATCTCAATGATACAATACTTACAATGATACAATACAATACTTATGTATTAAAACTAATTAAATCATTGCAGTATTATTTTTGGCATAGTTGCAATAGGTCCTTGTATTTAGTTGGGAATTTTATATTTTATTATCTTCAGTTTTCTTAGTGAGTGCCTATTTGAATTCCCTACTGAATAATATGGAGTTTATTCAATTCTTTGATTTTCTTCGGAAGCCTTCTCTTTTTGACGGACCAAAAATTAAAATTTGGTTGACAAGCCCATTTCAGTAAGTATAATTACAAAGTAAATAAGTACATTATTGTTGTTTATTGATTTAGTATACAATTATTTTACGTATAAGTATCTGTATGTTGTAAGTTTACGTAGTTTCTATTATTTCTCGTATCTATATATCAGTATTTATATATTTTGTTATTATTGAAATTTATTATGCAGATATTAATGCCGCACTATCTACCTTTCTTTTTACATCTCTCTCTACCAGAGGAGGCTGCCTATGAAAAAATTGCTTTCAGCAATATAGGTCGCCTCGTTGTACGTATCCATATGTTTCTGTGTTTTGTAAATTTTGTGTCTTCTACTGTGTGTGCAATAAAGTATATTTGATTTGATTTGATTTGATTAAAATATATGTTAACTATTCTTAGAAAGTAGAGTCTATACTCTAAATAAAAATAACAATTGGAAACGAGATTTCGGTGAAAATAGCGTGCAGCCTCAAAGCTTTCGCTATCTGGCATTGGTAATCCAGCACGCCACCTGAATTGCAATTACTTCTGTATCTATCTACCCGACACGGCAACAATCGGAGAGATAAGAAATGAGATTATTACTCGGTTTGAAGCGCGGCGCGGGTGGGTGAATTGTGTAGGTACATAAGTACAACTAAATAACTCGTTAACTCGGGACGAGGATAAATCAATGTACCTACCTACATTAAAACATGAAAACGTTTGGCCGCGTTTTTGTTTTTAAAATGAAAACGAGAATTATTAATTTGAACAAAAATCAAAATAATAAAAATATAATATAGAATCAAAATATATTTGATGTGGAGAATTTTGCTTCATTTCATTCCCATATCTTCTACCCTATAGGAAAAAAGAATACCAGCCAACCCAAAGATTATATGCTCAGTGAGCCAACCCTACAAGTTTACAAACAAAACCAAAGCTAGTCACCAGACCTGTAATTATACGTATGTAATGTATGGCAGTTCAATTATTGTTTTAGTGCCAATCAGGGCCCTGGGTCAGCGTGCGCCCCCGCTCTTGTCAAACCAAAAAACGCAAAAAAATTTGAATGTTTAGTTTATTTATTTCTCAAAATTCTTTAATTATTTTGCTTCAAGTGCGGCGGCTATGATAAATTGCGCACCACTCTTTTGACTCGTGATTTTACTGCACGCGTGTTGAATAAATTGAAATTGTTGACGACGTTGGTATTAAAGCGCTCGACTTGCGTAGGGGATAGGGGATGACTCTGCGCCCGGGTGCACCTGCACCCTTTGAACCCCCGGATAAAGACGGCCCTGGTGCCAATAGCAATGTGTTATGTCATTTCAAGTTTAATATTTGCAGCGACGATAGCTCAGTGGTTTGTGCGTTCGTATCACACGAGGCGTGGGTTCAAATCCCAATAATTGAGCTTGAGCTGTTGGCGAAAGAAAACATCGTGGAAAAAGCATTATGATCATGGCAGTAGGGCACTTTCTAGTGTTACTATCACTTACAGGAAATCTGTCGTAGGTACTTAAACCATCCAATGGCAGCCTCACTTTAAAGCAGTTTTCATTCCAAGCTAGGTCTGTTTACAACCGTCACTTAACATTAAGTGCGCTGTGGTCATTCGTCTAACTAAGCGACCACCGTAAAAAAAACATTAGTTGGTAGGTGGAAGTCGTAACGTATAGGTAAGGTACGATACACGGGTCTTTAACAGGTACACGCGTTTTTCGCTGCCTATAGACCGGCTATAGCCACCATTTTGAGCACGATCTATAAATCGACAGTAGATAACATAATTATTTTTTGGTAATACATCAAAGGATTTGGGAGCAAATCTAACCAGAGCTTAGTTTTTAGCATTAGTTTTTATTATTTTGACTCAACATATTTATTCACTGATAAAAACTAAAACTGAAGTTACATAAGCTCTACATATTTTTTATAACTTTAACATTCAGTTTAAAAAAAATTAAAAGTACCTAATTAATCAAAAAAACAAGTTTTATATTAGTACTAGCTGACCCCCGTGGTTTCACCCGCGGTAATTTCGTAGTCACTCAGGATCACTGTAGCTTTCTATAAGTTAAATAATTTTCAAAATCGGTTTAGTAGATCCAGAGATTACCCCCCTACAACGTCATATACTCGCTCACAAAGTCACAATTCACAAACTCACAAACTTTTGCTCTATATAATAATCACCGGCACAATTTACGGAACATAAAAAGGTAGGGTATAGATAAAATAACGAGTAAATTAAAACAAATAATAATCAGACATGAAGTAACAACATACTTACATCTTTTAACATCGTCTTTAAGAAGCTTATAATTAATAAAATTTAATTAAAAATAATCAAACAAAAAAAAACACTTTTCTCTATTTTGTGAGAACACAATTTTGCAAATTATAGTTAGAGCACGAGAAGGAAACACACTCACAATCTTTTATTTATTTAGTGTTAAAATCATAGTAATCTTTAATTTGCAACATTGTTTGTGGTTCCACAAAATAGAGAAACAAGTGTATTTTTAATTTTTATTACTATCCTACTAATATTATAAATGTGTGTGGATGTTTGGATGTTTGTTACTCAATCACGCTTAAACGGCTGAACGAATTTGGATGAAATTTGGCATGCACGTTGACAGGGGTACAGAAAAGGACATAGGGTACTTTATATCCCGAAATTCCCGCAGGAACTCCGAAATTTCCGCTGGTGAAACCGCGGGGCACAGCTAGTTTTTAATAAAATTTAATTAATAACTTAGAAGTGTTAAAAGATGTACTTATATTAATTTGTTACTTGCTGCCTAATATTATATTATATTATTATACGTTATTATTTCTATACTCTGCCTTTTTTATGTTCCGCGAATTGTGCCGGTGTGTGTAGTATAGATTACTGTATGTAGTAAAAGGGTACTCATGAGAATAAGAAACGAGACCAAACATGACTATCTTTGCTTTGCTGTTTCCATTAGGAAGTTCCAGTGGCAATTTTTAGGCTCCATTTTAGATCCTTGTCGTCATGTGTAATGAAAAGTACACATTTATGACAAGACAACAAAATGAACGAGCCCAAACACGTCATTTTTGCAGTTTCTATTAGGAAGTTCGAATAACAATCTTCCGGCTCTATCTTCAGACCCTTAGATATCATCATTGCGTTGTTGTTACCGTAAGTACTTTCTATTGAAAGTCACAAGAACTTTCCATGGAAACAGAGACTATAGTCCGTATTCGGCTGTCCTACTACTTGCCACCAGTAAGTCTTAGTCCCTACTCTCTACATCCTGGCGCTATCATCAAATCAACTTCATGACACCATAATATTGCATGGTCATCGAAATATCACAAGTATGTCAAACATCTTTTGATATCAGCAAGTGACTCAAAAATGGTTATGCAAGTTGTGCGGACAACTTACATTCGAACGCGTACATTGCAAGTTGCGTAGATTTAAAAAGCTTGTAATCATTGATGTAAAAATAACTTTTAATAATCATTGATGTAATAAAGCTTGTGTTATTATAAAATAACGTTAACAATTTTGCTCCTATACTGATTTAACTTTACAGTAAGCGTTCTAATTAGCGAATTAGGCAGGTAATTGTCTTAATTGGATGATGAACAAAGTGCTTACCTTAATGGGGTATGTCCTTCAGTTTTATAATTAGTTTAACATAATTATTTTGGTACCAACTGTTAATCCTACGTATTAATAATTTCATAAATTTGTATCCTAGTTTAGGGACCAGTGCTCCATTATTGTATAACCTTGTGTTTTTTTGCTCAATAATTGATGCTTTTTTAATTTTCATTTAATAATTTCTTTTTGTATACCTAACCATGACTATGAAGTCGTAGAAAGTGTTGGCATTTTCTAATCCTACTATTTTTACCACGATAGAACGGATAAAGTGTACTTGCCTACGTTTTAGATTTGTGTTATCGTACGTACAAGACGATACAGATTTTTGACTTTCCTATGATAACAAAGGTTTAGGTGCTAATATTAAGACAAGTAAACCTTCTGTTAAACCTAAAAACACTATAAGTATTAGAAAAAATGTCTTAGAGCGGTTTCATACGAACCTAGATTACCTTTTGATTTATAGTGTTTAGCTTTGTTATTTGATGTGATGTTTGATGATTGTTCGTTTTGTTTTGTGACCTAACGAGCGCCATCGTTGTTTTTCGAATAACGGTATG
The DNA here is from genome assembly GCA_907165275.2 of Zygaena filipendulae. Classification (NCBI taxonomy): domain Eukaryota; kingdom Metazoa; phylum Arthropoda; class Insecta; order Lepidoptera; family Zygaenidae; genus Zygaena; species Zygaena filipendulae. The sequence goes on along the minus strand of OU015653.1, from coordinate 8,659,217 downwards.
AAAAAGGAAAACTTTCATTTTCTCCGATCTATACGTCGGAAGTATATCTAATATTATCGTTGTGGCAAAGCAAGTTTGTTAGTAGCTGGGATAGTAGTAAAATAAATGTAGGTGAATACAGACGTAACGTTTCGGACGTTGCCTAAGTGCAATGTTTTGTCACAAAATTTGGGAACTCGGTCATTTAGTTGTGTCTTTACTGGGACCGTTTATTTTCGGTGTTAGAAGCCAAGAGAGCGTTGACTCAATGATACGAAGATTTAAATATAGGCGGGGGCGAGTTGCCAAATCATTCTCATCGGGGAAAATGTCCGTTCGTCGCGCAGATCGCTTGATTGTTGAGCACGATAACATCTGTACCGATCACAATCCAAACATAGGCCCGAGTAATATGAAGTGTACGATCATCAATTAACTACATCGGTGGGTGTTGGCAACAAGGCAACAATTAGTATATTATGTACTATTTTATTAGTGTAGCACTTAAATTAAATTGATTATTTATTAAACGTATCTTAAAGTGTTCTATACTTGTTAGTGCCTTGTTACAATCAAGGGGTGCTATAATTGACGTTAATTCAGAATTCTCATAAACTCATTACTATTTTATTGGAAGGTTTAATTAAAATCCTCCAGCTGGCCCAGTCCCTTGATAATAATATTATGTATGTAGAGTGATTGTTTGTCAATATTCGGAAAGAGCTGTCCCCCACGGTTTCACCCGCGGTAATTTCGGAGTTCCTGGGAGAATTCCAGGACAAACTATATATATAAGCTTTCCTCATCTACTCTATCTATTGGTGAAAACGGCATGAAAATCCATTCAGTAGTTTTTGAGTTTATCGCGAACAGACAGACAGACGCCGCGGACGTCTTTGTTTCATAATAATTATGTAAAGATTAAATTTCGTGTCTAAGAACAAATTAAAAGTATTGTGTTTATTTAGGTAATTCAAATTAATTTAACATTAATTTAATTAAGAACACGGTACAATAAGATGCAAATTTAGATTAATTAACCACATATTCGCCGTATTGGCTGTGTTTACAAAAAAATATATTAGTACCTAGGTAGTATACCTAATAAAAATTAAAATGTTATATGTTGAATAAATGATTTGACTTTGACTATATACCTACTTTGATGTAATTTTTTTTTTGGGTATTTAGTATGTGCGTCCCGCGTAATGATTGCACTATAGTATAATATAATGTTTAAACAATTTTTTAAATTTATTCTTTGTTGAATGCACCTTGTAGTTTATTATTAGATCTGATAATATATACATGGTGGAAATCGTATGGAATCACATCACACAACGATGTGTTATGAGAGCCCATATTACGATTTCGTCAATTTTAAAGATTGCAAGATAATTCAAAGATTTATACCTATATGTATATTGTACAGACATATAGACATGTTTTGGAGCCTTGTCGTCTTAAGCAGGTCTTCTTTGCGCTGTGCCAGTCACTTATTAGCTACTGCATTTCTAGTTGGGGTGGGGCTAGCAAAACTGTGCTGAAAAAGCTTGAAATTGCACAACGTGCTATTTTGAAAGTCTGCACCTTTAAACCTTTCTTCTACCCTACCATCGATCTATATTGTTTTTGTGAAGTACTTACAGTGCGCCAATTATTTCTACTTAACATTATTCTAAAGCAACATTCTATGCTGCCATATGACCAGACGGTTTTAAATGTACGTCGGAAACATGTCGTTGCTAAAATAAATCGCACCTATTCCACTTCTTTCATACGGCGCTTCTCCGTGTTTTTAGGCCCATACATCTATAACCGCATTAACAAGCAGCTTAATTTGTATCCATTGACTAAATTTGAATGCAAGAGGAAAGTTCAAAATTGGTTGCAATTACTCTCTTATGATGAAACGGAAGAGTTGTTGCAAATTTCAGAATAAACCATCTTATCCTAAAGGACACTAAACTTAAGCTGCAGTGTAATTACACACCCTCTCACACACACTCACACACAATTCACCCACATACACACAGAGAGGTTCATATTTTACATATTTCACTTATCATATATATATATCTTATTTCTACATTATTTATTTTAAAAATTTCTTTGTAATGGGACTAGTGTTATAATAATATGAATATATCTTCGGGTGTTTGAGGTTTGGGCGCTGTACGCCGTATTACAGGTATCTACACCTAGTTCGGCAACAGATAATACTAAAGTTATAAATGTACTTTGTGAAATAAATATTATTATTATTATTATTATTATTATAGAGTAATTTTATTGGTAAGTATTGCAAAATTTTAAAGTGTTATGGATTGTGCATCGCATTTGACGAAAATTCGAACAGCGCCGGACGGAACTTCGGTTACGATTCGATTTATATAAACGCTTTTTCCTGGCGTGACGCATGACGATTTCTGGAAGGCAACTCCTACCACAAGCCGCTAAGGAACTTCATTACCAAAAAGGCCGCTATATGTTCATAATTTTGCCGCGTAAATTAGGTAGGTATGTGCAGATTCATTATCACTTTAAAGTGTTTCAATAGATAGCTGGTATATTTAAAATTGACGAAATGGTCGTCTGGAATATTTTCCAGTCTGTATAGGTAGGTACCTATCGTAATTCTTCGCCCTTCTATCGGTATTTTGTATCAAAATTGATAATATAGAAATATTAAAGTTGTGTGTTTAGGCTCAAAAACTTTCATGAGAATTTGAAACATAAACATAATTCATCACATCTAAGTGAAAAGTCACGTAAAGTTTTAATGTGTTATTGCGAACCAAGATGGGTTCAAACCAAAATTAAATCAAATATTTACTTTTGAAAATTGGCCACGGTATCAATTCTCACGTATCAAGTTTAGGTACATATAATAGCGTATAATCTTTTAAGTATTATACCGATAAATTGTAGCAATATTATATGATATAGGTATAGAAAATATTTTTATATAGGTATAGGTATACCTATACTAGCTGTTCCCCACGGTTTCACCCGCGTAAATTGCGGAGTTCCCCCGGGAATTCCGGAGCAAAAAGTGTATGCAACCATTCATGATGATCGGTTGAACCGTTGAGGCATGAAAGCGTTACAAACAAACAAATAAACAAACGCATTTATAATATTAAGGATATCTAGTTACTGTTGGGGCAGCAAGTATCCGCTTTAAGGTCTAGGTTTGATTGCTTCATATGTAGGTAATTAGTTGCAATAAGGTCTAGGTCTAGGTCACAGTTTCACCGGCGGTAATTTCACGAAAAACTATACGTACCTATAAACCTTCCTCTTAAATCACTTCATTTATTGTTGAAAACCGCATAAAAATCGGTTCTGTAGTTTTTGAGTTTATCACGAAGAGACAGATAGACAGAGAGACGCGGCGGAGGACTTTATTTAAAATATTATGTAGTGATAAAATGAGAAAAAGCACCCTTTTTATATGCACCCAATATATTATTGCGTGGTCAGCTCACACGAGATCGTCGACCGATACCTAAAGCTATGTCTTAGATATAACGTTGTTAAGAGAAGGCCCGCTATTAGATTTTTGTCCTGAGTCATTCCTTTACCGTGTATGGATGTAAAATAGCTTTAAGAAAATACTCTACAGCTCGTCCATCTTCACGAAGAATGGAAATAATGAATAAGGAAAGAAAAGTAGGTACAGCGCTTCGAGGTGATGTAAATAATGAATAAATATAATATACATAGGTAAGTACTAATGCTTATACTTACGTTTTATATCTAAAATTGTACGAAACACGCATACACGCATGCCAGCTCTTGTTTGTGATGGTTACACTCTCAGGAGTCTTGTGTTTCCCTCGGGAACTCTTTGACGTGGAATAAAATAGGTATTAGGTATTTTTTAATCAAGCAAATGCCAATTTTAATTTACACACTGCAAATTGCGCACACAATCTCGCTCTACCTGCATCTACATTTGAAATTACTATGGGAAAACATAGATGTAGGTAGGTATGTATTTTTGGAATACTAGCCGTTCCCCGCGGTTTCAACCGCGTTAATTTCAGAGTTCCTGTGGGAATCCCGGTACAAAAAGTGCCCTATATCCTACACTGTGCATGTGCGTAAAATTTCATGACAATCGAAAAAATAAATAAGTTTCATATTAAGGTGGGAAAGCGAAAAAAACAAACAAACATTCGCAATATGTTGTATGTATGGTGGATCAGTATGTATGGATCACGTATGTAGTTAACTACCTAGGTATGTAATCGGCAAATATTATAATTTGCCATTTTTAGCAGTTAGCACACAGTACCAGACCACACAGCATTTTCTGTTTTCGATATTAATAAAAAATTGTAAACAGACGAATTAGACAAATTATATATGCGATTATTATAGTAATAGTAACATAGGTGAGGGAGTTTCAATATGAAGCCTATGGCTTTTGCTGATACATATGAAGTAAATCGACTTTACTTTTATACTGGCTGTCCCCCGCGGTTTCACCCGCGGTAATTTCGGAGTTCCCGTGAAAATTTCGGGATAAAAAGTACCGTATGTCACTCAGGACTACTATAGCTTCCTATAAGTGAAAGAATTTTCAAAATCGGTTGATTAGATCCAAAGTTTGCCCCCTACAATGTCACTGACTCACAATATCCCGTTGACGACATTTGAAAATAAAAACTCTCATTAGTCCGTCAGTAAGAAAATAAAAAAATTATGCGCAGTATTTTTTTCCTTTTTCCAATTAATGAAAATATATAATATATAGCGCATTAAAGTTTAGGGTGGGGGCTTGTGACGTCATTAACCGTTTTAAGCCCCCATACAAACTGCACCGGATAGTGACGACACGCGAAATTTCAACTCAATGTATCGCCGTTATTATTTGATTACGTAAAAAAAGAAAAATTAAGTTCCAATATTTTTTATTATTCTACAAACCGGACAAAAAATAAAAATTAGTTACCTAGCCCGTTCACAAAAAACAAACTGCACTAAAATCCGTCAGCATCGGACATTAGCGTGAACAAAGTTTTTAAAAAAGGAGTATTCTGTGTTTTGTTACTCTACTTTAACAAGTTCCTCTAAATTTTTTGCAAGTATTATTAATGAACGAAGTTTATATATTATATATATATTATATATATGACATAGATAATGTTAAGTTTACCACGAAACATTTTTCCTTGTCACGAACATTTCGGCGCTACGTTTGAGAGCGGCCGTATTATCTCGTAAGTGTTGCTCTATCGATCCGAACCTTCCCAACACCTTAACATAACACAATATATTATAGTAATAGGTATTATGTGCTACATGACAGAACAACTATTTGTTTTCTTGAAGAATCATAAAGTATTCGCCTTTGTATGAGACTCTTTAGAAGTTGATAGTAGGGTTGCCACCCGTACTATATTATATAGTATCGTACTATATTTCAGTCAATTGTACTATATATTATTATAGAAAAATAATATAGTACGAAAAATACTATAATTTCATGCCTAGTTGAATTAGGTCAACTGGTCTGGAAAGCACCCGCAGCGCAGCACGGGGAATTTTAAGAACGAAATGCATAAGTACCCGGCAACAAAACGTCAACTGTCAAACTAGCAATAATTTTTAGAAGAATGCTGCCCAATACGTAATGATTACAAAATATTTTTGTACTGTTTTTTTCGTGCATTTCCCAAAAATACTATATTTTTGCACGTTTTTTCGGAAAAATACTATATTTTTTTTCCAAAAAAAGGTGGCAACCCTGGTTGATAAGTACCTAGGTACTACCTAAGATAAGTGTAAGTACTTTTTGCATGTTTAGTTACTATTCTATGTATCTACTTGTGTTCTATATACTATACATAAAGTGGTAAAGTTTGTATGTTTGTATGTAGGGGTAATCTCTGAAACTACTGAACCGATTCTAAATATTCTATTGCCGATAGGATTATTAGTTACCCTTCAGTGACACACTTTTGAAGTTCCCGTGGGGCGGGACAATACACGCGGATGAAAACATGGGAGAACAACTATGTAGATCGTAGATAATAAGATATTTATTATTTAAGCACGACTTGACATTAATAGGTATTACAATAGGTACCTCCACGAAAAGTTCCCATTCATTAAATGATTGATATGGAAGTACCACTATTCTTCACATAGTAGGTAGGTATACCTACCTATTTACCTACCTACCTATACTCATACGAATGACGGGTACCCCACGTTAACTTTCTTTTCAGGGAAATTTACTTTCTGCCTTCAGGATTTGCGCTGTTTCCTTTCATATTTTATAGCACCTTTCTATCTTCCTTACAGCCGCATCCCTCTTATATATAGCATAGTAAGTATGTATGAAATTTAGCGGTTGCCTATGGCTTCTCAAGTGAATATCAGATTCCGCCCGGGCTCCTTGTTCGGGGATAAAATCCTTTACTGATAAAAAAAAAAATTGGTTTGGTAGTTTGGTAATTTCATAGAATTTCCCTTACAAACAAATAAGATTTTCCTCTCAAAAATATTACTATTACTTTGAGATTAATGCAAGGAAACATTTGTGTTCAAAAATAAGCAAAACTAAGGGAATGTCTCCTTCAACTTCGGTCTTGTGATTCCAACTGTATTACTTATAAGCACAGGTAATATAATATATGTATAAGTATTAACTATATTTAGTTAGGTTAGTTAAGTATGTTTAAAAGATGTTTAAGTATGTTTAATTAGTTAAGGAATATTGAAAGCAAAAACTATTTTCTGAGCTTCAGATTAATATTTCTACAGATCTACATATAAGAGTGGTATACTTGAGTTTCATTGATTGCTAATAATCTTTTCAAGAAAAAAAAAAGAGAGCCGTTAACGAAAGCGAAGGTGTAAGAAGAAAAAAAATACGTTGAATGACGCTTTCCTGTTGCTTGAGTCAGCAGGGTGCCTTTTATAAGATTTTTGCAGGCTATTCAGTTTGCGTCTTTTATGATTCTTGCTTGCTGCGGATTTTCATCAAGGATTTAATTTAATTTTTTCACTACGACAATTATACAGATAATTAAAAAACTGAGTTACCATTTTTTATACTAACTTTTTCATGCACACCAATCCTCAAAATATACGCAAGTACTTGTCGGTGAAATAGCTGTCATTAAAAACAACATGATTCTTTATTACAGAATAATTATCGTTGCAGGAGATTTTAACGCTAATTATGGTTATAATAAAAACACAAAATATCACACAATGCTACTAAATAATAATTTTTCATTGTGAAATTCTCATTTTTTATTACATTAAATCTAAAGAACCCATAAGAAATTTTTTTCGTTAAAAATCGCAGTTCCGATAGCCTCTTAGGAAATCCTGATATATCTTTTTATACGCCTACGTATCTCAACACAAAGCAAAAAATAGTAGGTATTTACTATATAGGTTAAGTGGATTTTTTAGATGTTGAATATGCAAATCGAAATCTGCTTTGGATCCAAGAAATGTACTCGAAAATTCTTCCGTGAAGCCGAATCTGTTTGGCAGTCAATCCATCCAGCTCTCCATAATTTTTCTCCTTTTTATGATCTTAACCAGGTGCAAAACTCGTGTTCATGAAATTAATTTTTCTATCCATTTTTGTCTTATTCGGAGTAGTTAAGTTATATTGGTTTATCTTGGGTTGAATAAAAAGTTCCTAAATAATTTTATTTTCGACAATTTTAATATTATTTTAACAATGGGTACCTAGATAAATTTTTAGCACAGAGTTTTTTCGCTGCAGACATTTATTTTAACTAAACAATTCTAGCAAGTTTTTGTTTGTTGCCAACAGGGCAATATAGTTTAAAGTTTTCTCGCAACATTAATTTATAGCAAGAGGCATTTTATATCTACTTGATTAATTGCTTCAGGTCGAAAATGACCACTTTCCTAAAATGTCCACTTTCTACTTAACGCAGAAGTAGGTAGGTATAGCAGCCTTATGTTTTAGCAAGTTTAAGATTTAAATGATTTTTTTGCGCTTGTAATAAATAAAATAGAATACTCTTTATTGTACACCAAACGTTACAATGTGTTCACAAAGAATCTTATACATTAAGGCATACAAAAGCGATAATAGGTAGGTAAATACCGTATATAGGTTTGCGAATAAATCTGATGATAATGTTGGGATAGAACAAATCAATTTTAATAATAATGTCGTAATATTGCACCGATTTCAGTTGTCATCCAATTTTTCTATTCATTTAGTTATTGTTTGCTTTAATTTCGGAGTTCCCCCGGGATTCCCGGGATAAAGTACCCTGTCATTTTCAACACTCATGACAACGTGTGTGAAAATTTTTATGAAATTGGTTGGTTTTCACAGTATGTATGAATGTTTGGTCGCACTTCAGCAATACTTCTCTTCTTCATAATATTACTAGCAACGTTCTAGACTTTTGCACTTTCATTTTGTTTTGATTTATTGTCACTAAAACAAGGTTAACCATTAAAGCAGAAACCAAATTTCGAAAACAGATTATGAAAGATATATGTATTGTATCTAGAGAAAAACTTCTCTAATTTCTCAGTCTTCTGCCATCAGTACTGGCGGCGCGACTCATTTGAAGAGGTCTGAATATTAATGCACTGTCAACAATGCCTGGATTAAATCCACCACCAACTTTGTATTTGCGAACTTGTGTTTAATTTGACTTACCAATTGTCTTTTATTATTTCACGGACATATTTATGTAGAGCAACGAAATAATTTTTAGACCTCACAAAATATTACAAAGATGGGTAAAAATATAAAAGTGGTTAGGTATCGCTTACTTATAGTAGGTGCAAAGAAGTTTTTCGCAGGAACACTAGCAGTTCCTCGCGGTTTACCCGCGATAATTTCAAAGTTCCCGCGAGAATTTACAGCGATGATAGCTCAGTAGTTGGTGCGTTCGGATCAAACGCCGCAAGGCGTAGGTTCAAACCCTAACAATGAGCTTGAGCTGTCGGTGAAGGAAAACATCGTGAGGAAACCATAGCATGGTGGCGGCGGCGGTAGTCACTTACCATCAGGTGTACTACTTGCCCGTTTGCCCCCTATGACATAAAAAAAAAGAATTTCGGGATAAAGAGTACTCTATGTGCTTTTTTGTACCCCTAACAACGTGCTAGAAAATTTTTATAATTATTGGTTGAGCCATTAGGGCGTGAAAGCGTTACAAAAAAACCAAACACTTTCGCATTTATAATGTCAAGTAAGGATAGTGGACGATGATAGTGTTTTTTGGAAGTCGGTTAAAAATGTGTGCATAGACTTGTCTAGACTTAAGGATCTTAATATGCCAACCTCGCCAACGCCAACTGACATAACAAGTTGTAGGTTAAATATTTGGTTGTAGGTACATTTTAGAATGATTAACGAACCGTCTAGCTATTTTAGACTTGCAGTGGGTAATTACTAATTACTAAATAATTATCCAAGAAATATTGAAGAATTAATATTAAGTAAATATTGTGCAAAATTTACACAGATCAGACAAGTAATTAACTATAGGTACTCAAATGTAATATAAACATGAAGAATTATAAGTTCTGTACAAAATGAAATGGAAAAAATTAATTTATATTTAGTTTTAAAATTAATAAATATTCATTGAATATTCGATTGGGTAAACTGGAGTATATCAGTTATCCAGTTTATTTAAAAAAAAATTGGAAATAGTCCATTTTAGTCCGCTAGATTTCTGGTATTCCAAGGGTTTCTACTTTTTAAAAGACTTTGTTACACATGTTTATTGGTATATAAGTTTGCTATATTGAATTCAAAACAATCCGTTGTCAATTAGTGCCACTGCATTATTTATTAATTGTGTACCACATTTTCTATTTGTGTCATATGAAGAAAATAGATAACGCGTTAGCATGACAGACAGTTTGACGGATGCCAGATGTTGGTTCGACTAAAATAAAGAAATTCTTATTATATTCTAGCTGTTCCCCTCGGTTTCACCTGCGGTACTTTTGGAGTTTCCGCGGGAAATACGGAACAAAAAGTTCTCCGTAGGTACTCCTGGCGTGTATAGAATTTCATGGTGATCGGTTATGCCGTTAAAGCGTGAAAGCGTAACAAACAAAAAATAAACAAATAAACTCACTTTCGAATTATAATAGTAAAGATTTAATAACAATGTTAATAGCTAGATACTTATAATAATATTATTGTTTAATTATAACAAATCATCAGCTTTATTAGCTAACGTCGATGAGGAATTGTTGCAAACTTGCAACACTGAACACGGGCACTGGGCAGATTAACTGATTTTTAGATTCCTTTTTCAGTCAAGGCACTTGAAATCAAATTAGGTAGGTACATGGCAATAAAATACATACATTCCACGGTGTAGGTAAGTGGAAGGGTTAGAATAGTACTCGTACAGTTTCAAATTATAAGTGGGTACTTTTGTTAGAGTCAGTGTTTCTATTTCCTATTAAACGCGCTCGATGGTGTAATTACTTGCTGGGTGTTTGCCAATAACGCAACTAATGGTTTACGTCGATTTCGTGACAACTAGATCGTTGTTTAGTCTAAGTCTTCAAATCAGAAATGACAATTTAGTCATAAAATTTGCTGTTCCCTGCGATTTCACCAACGGTACTTTCAGAGTTACCGCGGGTTCCGTGGATCCAGGATTACCCCCTACAACCTCCCAAACTCAAAACTATAGGTCTCTTTATAATATTAGTAACATAAAATATGTCGTTTATTAAAAATTAAAAATCTACCATAATTTGTATCAATAGACCACAAGTTGATCAATTTTAGAAAATATAAAGCGATTAGACGAAAAATAAAAAAGTACTGTGAAATGCGAAAAATAACAAAATACAGGCTTAATGCATAGGTACCTACGACAACATGCACGTAATGTTATACCTATATTTATTTATATATTTATTTATTTATTTAAAAACCACTACAACTTATTCTTTACAGTTAGAACCAATGCGATAGTGTAGCAAGTATATTATTCGTTATATATTAGATGTATTATTCTTATTTACGCTATTATTACGCTATTATTGACTGCATCAACCGTGCACAAAATATCAATTGTAAATACTAAATACAGACTTAGACAAATAAAGCAAAGTACTCCGCTGCGTCTGTCTGTCTTTTTGTCTGATAAACTTCTGAACGGAACGAATAGATAGAGTAATTCATGATAAATAAATAAATGGCCTATAGAAAATTGTAAATATTTAGATTTTGGCTCCAAGAACAAGAAATAACTCGGCTCGTATAATTCATAATAGCGAACATTTAAAGAAAAGTAGGTAATAAACGATTCAGTGTATTTTCATGTATCTGTTCTAATTCACCCCAAATCCTCATAAAGTTTTACGAGCAATAACAATAAAATAAAAGTAGGTAAGGACGCCGCATTGCTCCTCTGCAAGTGACCAATGATCAAATTTTCGTTTCTTGGTATGATCTCCGAAACGAAAGAAATGTTCAAATAATTAAATGTGTACTTCCTTTTAAAGTTGAAAATGCCTTCTTCTTGTGTTATGTTTAAGCTAACTTGATTACAGTGATTAAGAAAAGAAATGAAAATAAATAAATATAACATATTATTGTAACTGGCATAAAAATAGAAAAACTAAAGAATATACTTACACTACAGATATAATAACACACACGCATATTAGAAAAATTAACAGTAATTATATCTACCTACTTATTGAAAAAAAAACTAAATTAAAAAACATTTTACCTACTCTAAAATGTACGCTGGGAAACTCAATCATAATAATTAATTTGACTTGTATTTAAAGCCTAATGATATACTTTCTAAGTATAAGTATAATATTGTTTTTAAACAAAATAGAGGAATAAAAAAAAAAATTAATAAAAGTCACACGGCTTCGGTTTATGAAAGGGAATACCTATCTAGTGTCGTCTTTATTGACGTCAATTTGATGTCCTCGTAAAACCACATTTGCACCTTATAGCAATATAACATTATCTATACAGACACAAAAAGCTGTTGATAACTGTGTCGCCTTTTATGGACGACATTCGTATCATACAAATCTGCGTTATTAGGTCAAAAAATATGAGGAACTAATGTTTTTTTTTATGTCATAGGGGGCAAACGGGCAAGTGGAACACCTGATGGTAAGTAATTACCGCCGCCCATAGACATTAGCAACACCAGAAGGCATGCAGGTGCGTTGCCGACCTGGAATGGGGATGGGAACTGACTTTCAAGTGGGACTGCCGGAAAACACGCAGATTTGCAACTTGAAGGTGGTAGCTAGCCAGCCGGGTATTAGAGAGCACCCTACCTCCATGCTATGGTTTCCTAACGATGTTTTCCTTCACCAACAGCTCAAGCTCATTGTTAGGGTTTGAATCTACGCCTTGCGGTGTACCAACCACTGAGCTATCATCGCTGTTTTGTTTTTTGTTTGTTGATTATACCTACTCGGAGTCAACTTATATTTTAAATATTAAATAAAGAAGAAATTTATATATAGTATATCTATTATTATCTATATATTTATGTTAAAATGAATCCCTATTTCCCTTGGTCACGGAATCACGGCTGGACCGATCACTGTAAAATTTGCATAGGTATACGCATTATCAGGAGTATAGAGAACGACATCGGGTACTTTTTGTCCCGCAATTCTCGAGGTAATTCCAAAATTAAAGCTGGTGAAATCGCGGGTAACAGCTAATTTTGAATAAAATTACATGCTCAAATATTAATTTTTAATAGTTATTGTTTAAATAATGAAAAAAATTAAATTCCCAAAAAAAATTGGGTAAACTTTACACTTTATAGTATAAAAAACAAACCCTTCTTCGATCATCTAAATTCGTTCACTGTAACAAAAGTCCGAGGTTAAAACTCCAGGCTCCACTATTAGTTCATTGGTTCAAGAACGAAAGATTACATGGAACAGGAACACTTTTAACTACCCGTTCTGAGAATTTTCCTAGGGAAAAAGCTTGGGCGTCTCGTCAAACTGAATCTACTTTTTGAAACAAAATTTCTGCCTGTTATTAGTCACTGAGAAAGCAAGGCGTGGGCTGCTGGACTATCCTCAACATATTTAGTTTGAACGACTCCTACGCTCGAGAGCTCCAACTGAATGACATTATTATATTATTCACAACAAACCTTTCATGTGGAACTAACATCATTAGTGACGGGTCGCTAGTCCTAGTTTTGGTAAACTGTAAACTCTAAATAACATTCCATAATACAAGGGCAGAAAAGTGTCACTGACGTAAATACGCTAACGTGTATGTCGTTTTTTCTCTTTAGGGTTCTGTACCTCAAAAAATAAACGGAAGCCTTATATCAGTTTGTTGTCCGTCAGTCAGACTCTCTGTCTGTCCGTCTATTTGTCAAGACCCTTTATCTCAGAAACGCGTGAAGGTATCGATTTGAAATTAAAACCATATACCTACTCAGGTCTACGATCCCTTGAAGCTGTAAAAAAATAAAACTTCTACGTTAACTTCCAAAAAGATACCGCAGTTTATGCCGCACTAAACATAGATTTCGACACTCTCAAGATAGTAAAAAATTTGGGTACTTTCCGTTAACCTAAAACTATGAAATTTGTTAAGTAATATCATCTTATACCTACTACAAGTAGGTACTTACAGGAAAAAATTTGAAAACTATACATTTGTAATTAAATCATAAAAAAAAATTCTTTATTTAAAGTTGAAGTACGTAATCAATAACCTACATATTATTTGTGCGGAACCCTTAGTGGGCGAGTCCTACTCGCACTTGTCCGGTTTTTTTTATTCTAAAGTCTACTAATCGCGATGTACACATTTTACTACTTTATTTTTAGCGAGACTTTCCCTGACCCTACACAATGTTCTGAAATATAAATAAGCATATACCTATACAGCTGATATAAAAGGGTTGAAAAGGTGCGTTATTTTTGCTTTGTATGCTAGGTATTACCCAAAAACATACTTATATTACTTTTTTAATACAGTTGCTCAAAAAGTGGCGTATTGCAGGGACGTTTAGCGTTCGGGATGTGGGCTATTACATACTCGAGCTTTTTGTTTACCTTTCCCGAACTCGTGCGTTCTCTTTGCCAACTGTCAAAAATGGCGACACGACTTTGACACACTTTTTGCATTGCAAAACGTAGGTTTCGCATTACTAATACGACTAGCGCCATCTCTTGATCACAGTTGGAACTTAGTTGAGTTTGATGTGTTTTTGATATTTTATTAAATTGCTTAATTTTTTCGTAACTGTATTAAAAATAGTTGTTCAGTACACGTGCGGAACCGTCATTGCAACTAGTTCCGACTGTCAACCCTCACCTTCGGCTGCGCCTCGGCTCGGGTAGACATTTGTCGGAACTCTTTGCAATGACAGGCTTTCCGCACTTATAATGAAATATACTATTCTTAAACATGCGCGGAAATATTGTCATTACTTTTGAATAAAGAACACGCAAAGTATCAGATTTACGTAGACTGAAAAACCAAAATCACTTCTCGGCGCGTTCTTTGAATTTGGAACGAAGAGCGCGGCGGCAATGTTGAATGAAACGGTGTGCTGTTAGAATTTAGAACCCTTTCATCTATCGTACACATTGCGTTCTCGTGGCTGTATAGCCACAGATGCGATTACCTTTCGGCACAAACTGTAAAATAAAAAAAAATGGCGGTAAAACGGAGTTCGTTGTTATTTTGTTAATAAATTAAATTTATTATAATATAAAAGGCCCTCTTTTATTTCCTTGCATTTTTTTAAGAAAAGCACTATACTATATGCCTCGGCCGAAATGGCAATTGCCTGTCTCGTATCTATCATTGAAGTCATCGCCTGCGGCTCGGCCTTCAGACTCATACACGACCCGCAATTGCCTATTTCGCTGCCTTTGCACTAATGTACTATTATCCTTTAGAAAAAAAACACGCAAAAGTACTGTCGTCATACAGATTTTGATTCCTAAAACTATCGGTTTAGTTTGGTTTGGTAGGTATCTTATTCAAATAATCTTGTATTTTAAATTAAGTAAAAAAAAATAGTTTGATTGAAAATCATAAAAATAGTCCATTTTAGTTATGCTTTCGTAGTAAATACGCAACCCGATTTTGCGTAGGTACGTTAGGAGGAATATTTAGGTCTGTATTCCAAAAGGTTACTCAAGTCATAAATCTACTTACTCACGTCATACTCACTCATCTTACTCAAGTCATAATCTATATAGATTAGAACCAATCAGAGTTCAGAATCCCTACTCAAGACTAGTTTCAAGTGATTAGAACTTAAAACGCATTCTATAATAAGATGCGCCTGAGTTATGATTTGAGCTTAAAACTAATCTCAAGAGAAACGTGATCTGAGTCACTTTCTGGAATACGGACCTTAGTCACGTATTTTTACGCACAACATTACACATTTAAAAAATGTAAAAGTTATCCGTTACAGTTGTTGCAGCATGTTGCGTTATCCTATTATTATAAATGCGATAGTGAGTTTGTTTCTTTGTTGCACTTTCACGCCTTAACGGATCATCGAAATTTTGCATACATGCACATGTACAGAAGAGGATATTGGGTAGGTACTTGTATTCCGGAATTCCCGCGGAATCTTCAAAATTAACGCGGGTGAACACATTAAAATCACGCATTGTGCTCGCACACTATACCCTTTATGACGATTTTATATGTGAACTCGCTGTGCCCCGCGGTTTCACCCGCGTTAATTTCAGAGTTCCCGTGGGAATTCCGAGATAAAAAGTACCTACCCTATGTGTTAATGTGATGTATAGCTATATTATTGTAAAGTTTCATTTAAATCCATCTAGTAGTTTTTGCGTGAAAGAGTATCAAACATCCATCTATCCATACATTCTTACAAACTTTCGCGTTTATAATATTAGTAGGATGTGTCTTCTATATCTCTCTGTCTACCCAATGGTTAACTGGTAGAGAATGCCGCAAGGCATTTGTACACACTGTGCAATAAAGAATAAATAAATAAATGTGAGTTTATTTGCTTGTTACGCTTTTACGCCTTAACGGCTTAATCGATCAGCATGAAATTTTGCATACTACACTTTTTCAGGAGTACCTACGGAGAAGGACATAGGGATTATTTGTCCCGAAATTCCTGCTGGAACTCTGAAATTAACGCGAGTGAAACCACGGGGAACAGCTAGTACACAACGAATTATAAAACAAAAGAATTGTAATATGAATACTTAAATGGGTAAAAATAAATCAAAAGCCAAGTACAACAGAATAAGGCAGCCTGCGAGATGATGTAAATACCCACGAGCAAAACCAACGATAATTAATTATTTAGATGTGTCTTTAACTTGAACAGATGGCCCTTAGGTACGTTACGAACACATTATGCTATAGCAAAATACAGCTTCTCGCCTCTGTAAAGATCCTTTTTTATATACCAGTAAATAAAAAACATGGCCGATTTCAATCTGCGAGTATGGAATATTAGTATTAGATTCATATTTTCATTCGTATAAAATATTTATTTGTATTTTATTAAGGCAGTAGGTAGCCAGTATGTATGTAATTTTAACTATTATGATAAATGCGAATGTGAGTGTTTTTGTTTGTTACACTTTCACGCCTCAACTACTTAACCGATAATAATCATGAAACACAGTTTCAACTAGTTTGGGTGCTAGTGCACTACTGTATTAACATAATGGTTAAAGTAAATAAACTTACTATTATTATTATTCACGTTTTTAGAGATACAAAAAATAATATAAGATACTTATTATCACAAAATTAACGCGGGTGAAGCCGCGGGAAAACAGGTAGTTAACCATAAACAGATAATAGATTACCTACTGCATACTTATTCATAGGTAATCTATTATACCTACCTAGTTTAAACGTAGCCCAATGGCGTACAAAATTGTATCGTAATGACATCCTCTCGCAAGCCGATTTAGAATGTAGAGGAAGGTTGGGAAGGTTGATGAATAAAATGGGTCGACCGTAAGTTCTTACGTTACCTACCTACTTAGTCCCGTAAAAATGAAAGCGGCTCGATGGCGCAAGCGGCACAAGGCGATGCCTTTTACCCATCAGTTGACTTAGGTTGAACAAGCACGAATATTCATTTTTGACCTTTATGACTTATTTCTTCCTAATAAAAAAAATTAAAAAATTGTTTTCTTGTTTTCAAAACAAAGCTGTTAAAGTATAATATGTACCTACCTAAGTGTAAAATATCGTTTTCATTCATACGCTAATATTAGAAATGGAAACAAAGGCATGCGACTTGGCCACTTGCCACACTCATCTTGCTTTGGTCGAATGTAGAGCACTTTTCTCCGAATTACCTATTTTATAATAGAAATTGGGCAAATACCTACTATTGAAGCTAGTCATAACATTGGAAATGTCAAAAAATAATAATGTTGGGAGTCACTATTACAGAACACAAAACAATAATATTTTGAAGTTTTGTCCTCTGATATCGTATTTGAACGCTAAGCCAAAATTACTAAATGAATAGTATTATTTATTTGGAAGACGATCTATAGAGCACTATAGATGCGATAGTGAGGTCAGCACACTAAAATAAAATCCACTTCACAACCTCAGATGAATTAAAAACTCAAGACGGAGCGCTGTCAACAAAAAAGTGAGGCCGGTTTCGTAAACATGTGGGCATTTAGTGGGTGTTGCCGTGTAGTGAAAACCCAAAATTGTCTAAGTTCTAGAAGGATGAATGGATAAGTAAATAGATATGTTAGTAATTTTTTAAGTTGTATACCTCGGTTGTATATTCGAGAACCTTAAAAATATAGGTTTCGAAATTATGATAAAATATGGAAAATAAAAATTAACGCCTATTTACACTTACATTAATTTTATGAATATTAAAAATTAAAATCGAAATAGGTGTTACATTACGTTCCATGTCACATCAACTTACCCAATAAACGGAGACTATTGTGACGCTCAGTTGTAGCAACACTTGTCGAAGTTGTGGAGGGTTTGTGTTCCAAGCTGTCATAAATTAATAAAATTGATATTTTATTAAAAATGTGGTTCTATCCTGCTTTTTATTTTTCGAAGATTGGTTTTTACACCCTTTTACTATACAATTCGGCATTTTTTCTTTAAAACTTAAGAATTATTACGACGTGACACTCCGCGCGCCGCAATAGCTCGACTGTTATCAGTCGAGTAAGCCTTACCTTATGGTAAGGCGTAGTTTCGTTATATGTGTGTGCGTGTAACTGTGCACGTACGCGCCGAGGCGTAGTTTTATCGGCTTCACTTCTTTGTTCACAGAGCTCCGTCTTGAGTTTTTATTTCGTCTGAGTTCACAACACACAGATCTACTTGATCCCACACTAAGCGGGAATTCTGGGATAAAAGTACCTACCCTATATCTTTTTCTGTAGGTACTCCTGACAACGTGTAGTATGCAAAATTTAATGAAATTTCACTCGATTGTTTTTGGAGTTTCCGCAGGAATTCCGTGATACCTACCCTATGTCCTTTTCTGTTAGCATGTAGTTATGCAAAATTTCATGATGATCGGTTGAGCTGTTAAGGCGTGAAAGGGTAACTAACAAAAAAACTCACTCTTGCATTTATAATAGTAGCTAAGGAGTAAGGATACATTAAAGTATACAAATACTATCAAATACAAAATGACCAGAGCGGTGAGCAACGGCTAGTATTTGATAAATAGTTGTACCTACGATTTTATTATCTACTAGGTACACCTTTTAACACTCTAATAATAACTTTGAGAAATGTTTTCGAGTTTATGTACATTTTTACAAATATTTTATAGACCTACTATGTCTATGTAACTATGTATAATAGTTTAATGCTATGTGAAAAAGAGGGCGAGATTTTCTTGTTTTTCCCGGGATTTTTTTTGTTGTATACCTTATATTCCGATAGTATTCTATGTAGGTACTTTGTTCCGGGAAATAAGCCATTTATATAGTGACACAAGCTTAAAGGCAGTGTTGTGCGTTTTTGATCCCCATGAATTCCATGATAAAAAAAAACAAGAATCTCTATTGAAAACCAGTTTCCTATACTCAGGGTAAATAAAATGGCTGCTAAAAGGTGCTCGGCAAGACTTCCACCCGACAACAACTCAGTTTACTCAATACTGTGAAGTCACGTGGATGAAGTTCTGTTTGATTGTATAAAGTAATACGATTGTTCGATGTCCTTTGTGTTCTCTTAATCTCAACATTAGAAAACGCTTTGAACTTTTGGCGCTGATGTATAACTAAAGCAACTTTTTTTGGTACTTACCTTGATAGCTGTAAAAGAAAAAGAAAAAAAAACATAATTTTTATAAATTCTAAGTAAAGCTCCAATTAATTAGTTCTACTGGATTGTGATTTGCATCAGGTTTCAAAATAGGTGCAGCATTTTTAAATAATAATGGTATAGAAAAGAAAAAAGGAAATAAAACAAATACATGTAATGTTGCAGATAAATGTGATAAATGCGGAGATTGTTATACTAGTATAGTTATATTATCTGTGGTTATACTGACTGAGTCCATAAATATGATACACAACCCGACATGCTAGGTTAGGATGAAACTTTTCGTTCGTCGTTTACGTTTTACCTTGAATTTTTAACCGTTAGTTCACTGAATCCTAAAGTGGTCCAGGTGGACCCCCAGGGGTCCACAGGAGACTCAACGGGGGTCTACGTTTGCGTAACAAAAAAATTAAGATTCACAAATCACAATTCGTAAGCTAAATGTTGGCTTGACTTCACCTATTAGTGAAGGCAGATAATATTTTAAGCTTAGCGACTGTTACATGAAAAAACTTGCTTATTTCATATTCTGCAAAACAAGGTTGGATGGAATCACTTTTTTGATTGACCAACTTAAAACTTTATTTTTCTGACATCCACTCACAGCTCACAGCACAATTAATGATTTAATTAACCAATCCATTCTCATTTTTTTTTTTCGAAAACTGTTAATTCGAGCTTGGAACTCAGCCGCAACGACAATTTCTTTAGATCTAATCTTCACATTTTTTTGTTGAGTTTTGGGAATATAGTAAGTAGTAGAAATTTAGCTGCAAGGGGTCCACCGGAATCAGCAAAATTTCGAAAGTGGTCTATGAGAAAAAAAAAATTCTTTCGTAAGTAATTACAAAAGCAGATTACCAAAGCATAATAAACGGATTATGTCCACTGTTTTTTTTACCCTTTAATTACATGTATGCCACCTTATTGCTACCTATTTTTAATAATTTTATCAACTATTTTCATATAACTATACATATTTGTTCATAAAATGTTCTGAATGTTGTCTGTATAGAGTCAATCTGTGAAGCCAATATTATCTGAGTAAAATGGCTGTGACAGACAGACAGATGAACATAAAGAAATTGTATGGGTTCCGTTTACGCAAATGTGGCTACGGATTACTTAAAACTTAAAAATATCTATCCGTCATTTAATGACGACAAAGTAGCATTGAGTGGCAAAAATTATCATGCCTGCTGTTTAACTTTAGTAATTTTCGGGAGATGGCGGAGTTTTGGTTTTAATAACACCATAACCTACCCACTAACTTCTGAATGTCTGTTGTAAATTTTGATTGGTGTAATTACGAGTAAAACCGGCTGGATAATTGAGGTGTATACATAAAGTATATAATATATAGAGAGTATAAGAGTTCGTAGATTCTATTTTCACGAAATCAGTTAAAATACTTGTAGTATTTAATTTGTTAAAAACTGGAGGAAAAATTCATAATTAGACAATTTTAAACGATTATGGTGAATTTTCAATGCATACAATAGATGTGCGAAACAAAACAATTTTCTATATTAAACTTAGTTATAAAAGTTTATTTACGAGTTACGACGCAAAGCGAACGACGCGATGCGCCATAGCGATTAACGTTAGCAACGAAAACTGGGACAATAAAGAAAAGTAATAAAATATTAAAAGTAGACTAGAAGGAGAGATGTACGGTCTGTTTTATAGATACTTAAGTCACTTTTTGAACGTCAGTCTCGTTTTCCATAAATCTTTTTAAATTTTTTGTTGCCTTCAATATTAAAGGATTTTAAATAGCTCCATGATATATTGTTTACCTAAAATCCTAATAATAGTAAATTTATAACCCTAAACAATTATTCATTTGCTATTATTAGATTTATGACTAGATGTTTTATCTATTATATTATGTACCAGAGGGGCCATTATGTAACTTTTGTTTCTATCATTTTTCGATTATTATCACAAAACCGCTATTTTTCTGATTGAAACTGAAATATAGCAACAAAAGTTTTTGCAGATATAAAAAATTATAACGTTAAGGAAAAAGGATTTTCATCTTGCATTCCACCAGTCATATTCATTGCTCAGTCATTGCCTAATCAATCGTATCTTTTTATTATAATAATATCTTGGATTGGCTTTCGATTCTGCGTTTTAGGCTTTCATCCTTTTTATCTCAAACATATTCAACGTTATATCAATAAACAGCATTATATTCGATCGCTAGAATGGAAAAGCGTTTTGATACCAATTCCCATTTTGTGTTATACCCTTTTTGCAGTGTAGATGTTAGGTATGTAGGTAGGTACTTTGTATTATATGGTTGTGATTGGAGATTGCTGGTTCTGTAGTATATGTTGTTACAATTTGCCCAACATTCCACGTATTCAATGCCGTTTCGAAAATACACAAAAAGTGTTTACTACTTGGCCCTTATTCACTATGACCATAACAAAGTCGTGTTAAGATAACGCGCCACATGAATTGTCTTTCCCTCGTTCCCAAAGAAGTTTTATTTAAAAATACAAAAATACATTTAAAACGTATCTTATGGCATACAATATAAAGTAACATTTTGGCATCTTGAGCGTTTGGGATGGTGTTTTTTGGACGCGCGTTATCGGTAAGGTATGTATTTGGTCATAGTGAATAAGGACCCTGTTTTATTTACGGATGTTTTGAAAATGATCGCGCAAGTATACAAAAGTCCACCTGAACTTTCAGTGCGTATTATGTAGGTATATAGGTAGGTTCGATCGTCAGTTGTTTATTACTATCGTTATATTGCGTATGGAAAGGTGCGTGGGTGCGAGTTACGGTTTAAACAAGTGATGGCTTATGTCCCTATTGGGATATATCACGCTATGTCAAATAATAATAATGCGAGAATATATGTCGATTGCTTCAAATTCGTCTCGTATAAACCTAGTCAGTGTAGGCGAGTATTAATGGCATCGTTGTACAGGTACTTTTGCCACAGGTTGCGCGTTGGTGTGTTATAACTTATTAACATCATGAGTAAGGTAAGGGCCAGTGTCAGCTTGGTAGCTTTACTTGAGATATTAACATTGAGATCTTGGTAAGATTTTAATGAATAATGTTGTTTCCACGAACCCATATTATAATTTTCATTATTTACGACCATCAACACTGCTTTTCTCTTGATATCTAGACACATAGAATAAAATTGAAGTGTCTGATTGTAATTTCAAATTAACAACTTTTCACTAAATGCTTACGAAAGTATATACCTACCTACCTATAAATTTTTCTGTCGGTCTGTCTGTCTGTGTGTCTGTTTGTTCCGGGTAATTTCTGAAACGGCTGAACCGATTTTAATAGGACTTTCAGTGGCAGACATTATAAGGAGTAACTTAGGCTACTTTTTATCCCGGAATTCCCGCGGGATCTCTGAAATTAACACAGCTAGTCGATAATTATATATATAAATAAAATATCAAATAAATAGAGCGAGTGTGTGACATGAATGCAATAAACAAAATGGGGACGTTATTCTTGTCGACGAAGACAAATAGTTATCAATGTAGAAAGCGTTTAAGTTCAATACGATGGGTTAAATTTTTGCCAAACTGTTATTTTATATATAACTACGATGTCGGTGCTTTCGCCAACTAGAATCTATTTATCTTGCTGTCAGCGAAAATCTAGTGCTTTTTGGCTTACAAATACTCATGAACCAACGAAGTAGGTACTTAGTATATCTTATTCCATCTCCTTCTAAAGATGTGGATTCAAAACATAAGTGTAACAAGCAAACAAACAAACTTATATTCGCTTTTATAATATTAGGATTCGAAAACCTTTTGAAGGTTACTGAAAAAATGCACTATATCAAAAAGCCAACAATAACCAAATACCAACTTAATCCAAAGGACAAAAATGCATAAAATATTATGATCGGTTTGTGCTATCCACTGATGAGTTTGAATTATTTTTGTTTTCTAGCTTTTACGTGAATCTGTATTGCTTTTACTAATACAAGGACGTTAATTATTGTTGAAGAGTTCTCTCGTTACAACACCATCCACTCCATTTTGTCATATTATGCATTGTGACGAGTGTAAATTGCTTAGCAACCATATCAAAGTGATTGAATAGCAACCCTTAAAATACGTATTATTGAGCAGTTCCGATGGTCATCTATGGTCTCCATCATCAGTACAACTTCATCAAATGACGCATCTAAAAGCAAAATATGAAAGATTTACTATTGAAATTACTAAAACAACTATAGGGCCCTATAATATTTTAAGATTTCTCATCGATTTCTCCAAGATCTCATAATCAAATCTCGATTTGATGTCTATTTAACCATCTCGGAAGTATAGGGACCTTATGAATAATGTTGTTTTTCTAAATCGGTCCAGTGGTTTTTGAGTAATCGATGAACATACATAAAATAACATCTATACTACTGTATAGAAAAACCTCCTTCTTTTTGTAAGTTGATTAAAAAGAATCGACTGCTATCCGATGATTTTACAATAGGTAGGTACTCGTTATTGGTTCTATGTAAAATAACCTTTTGCCCTTAAATGAGATTCTGTGGATGTCTTCGGCTCGATTGTTCTTGTAGGGACGCCATTATGATTGCGTCGAGCCAATTGTTCTATTTTACATTGTTGGGTACTAAATTTGCATAACTGTTTTACTGTTAGGGGAGAAGATTTATGCGAATAATCGTCAATGCTCTGGCTGCTTACTACTTTGTTATATGAATCGTATCGTCATTTGTGTAAGAATTTAGGAAAACATTTAACAGGATACCCTTTTCGAAGACGTTGAAATCTGATAACCTTTGATGTTAAGTAGGTATAAAATCATCCCAAAATTCGCACTTGTACCAATAATTAGAAAGATATACCTACATTTAAGATAAAGAAGGCATTCATAGAGATTTGCTTTAGTATTTGATATAGAAGAGTTAGTAGGATTACTTACTCTGCAAAATGTTTTTTGATGTCATTAACGATTTACACTGCGAGGCCCTGTAAGGTATGACATATTTTATGACGGAACGAATTTCTCCTCAGTAAGAGCATTGAACAGTGCTCGCAGTGTAGGTATTTCGGAACATACACTGTCTTTCGCTGTCATATTGTTTACTATTACAGTGACGTCACGAGGTGAAAGCATGGCGGCTAGCGTTTCCGGGAGTAAATTCAAAATCATAAATAAAATATAGTTTTTAAGGGTTTTTCCGCTTTTATGAAATTGAAATAAAATTTCCATTGGTTCATTACGATCTCAGGATTAATTTAAAACAGTTTTCAAAAAAGGTGCAATACCCTATTATTGCATAATGTTATGAGGGGTCTATTAAGACTTAATAGAGGTCTCAATACTTCTGTGTTTTTTTCTATAGGATTTTTCTGAAATCATTGAAACTTGGACAGAACTACGCTGTACTGTACTGACTCTGCTAGGATAAGACGTATTGCTTCGAGAAAAGGATAGTACGGCCGTGCCGCTTTTGTTGCTCGACTTGGCGGGGGCACTGCCGTGCCCCCAGATAGAGTTATATAATTCGATTGTGTCTAAATTAGAACTTTTGAATTTTCATAGGAATTTTCTCTTTGATCACTTGATTCAGCTACTTTCAGAGCTTACAGCATAGCAATTTATTCAAAAAAGAAATAACAAGCAAATCATAGGAATCGAATAACTCGTTATAGCATTCTACGAGATTAGAGAATAAGATGTGTCAAAAAGACATGCAAGGATTAATAGTTCCATTTATCTAAAGATAACTATTGTACTTATCTAGATAATACTCATGCCATAAAAATGTTTAAGTAGAAACCAAGTTCAGTATTAAGCATATGCTTGGTTGTCGGTTGCACCGACAAATTCAGATCTAAATAGGTGCCAATGCCTGTGGATAATCCTTAAATCTGAATCTAAAGATAAGTAGGTACCTATTGTACTTACTCAATACTCATATTACTTCATGCAGTTTTGGATATTATGGAAAAAATTGCACGGGATCAGCCGAAACTAAGAAATAGAGAAGGGTGCGAAACGTGTAAAGGAACAGTTTTAAAAATAAAAGCATAAATAAACATACAGCGTGTTGGTGGAGCTTTATTATACGTATCTCTCCCCGCTCCCATTTTCTGTTATAATTTTTTTTTGCAGAAAATGTACACACAACAAAATAGATAGCTATGCAGGGCACACTAATACAGATCTATGTGTGCGAAATATTTTGTGTAAATATTTTGTATCAGAGTAACATGCTAACACACACATCGACACAGTAAAGCAAGTATCACACAGAGCCGCGCTATGGCATCTTCGTAGACAATATTATTTTTATTATCATATATAATTGCACAGGCAGGTGTTAAAGTACGGCGAATAAGACATGTCTAACTTCTGCGCCCTTATCTGGGCCATAGTGATATGGCCAACAACATTCCTTGCCCATAATGCGCGTTCCAAAAACGCATTTCCAAACGTTCTAGATGCCAAGATATTAGAAAATGTTATTCTTTATGCCATAAGAAACGTGGTTAATGTATTTTTTGCAGTAAAACTTCTTTGATTGCGAGGGAAAGACAGTTTTTGCGGCGTCTTATCTTAGCGCGGCGGGTAATGGTCATAGTGAATAAGGGCCCTGATCAGGTCGAAAATAAATAATTGTATTGATATTTAAAAACTTGTGGGAAACGAGGCTATCGCTAAATTGCTGAATTGTAACTTGTGTGTGCAACCTGCTTTAGGCGTTAATAGATAAACTGCTAGTTGGATTTATTAGTCATACCCTCTTATAAAATATGTTGTGCCCTATCAATGAACGTTTAAGATTTCCATTACCCTCAAAAAGTAACTATATGTATTTCGCCTATAAAACTTCCATATTGCTTACGGCCATATTGCTGACTACAAGACAATTGCTTAACGTCGTCATGAGTCATTTAACACCATTTCAGCGAGCAGAGATAATTGTGCTTTACGAGCAAAATATTTCTATAAGTGAAATCGCACGTCGATTAATGATATCTGTAAGTATAACTTAAACTTAATTGTTTGACATATTAGACTTTTCAAAGGTAGCTTACTGGTTTACAAATACCTACTATAAATGAGTGTTTTGTTGAAGGCAGTTTGTTTATTTATTTTATTATTTACAGAGGAGTACGGTTCAAATCTGGGTGCATCGCTATGCGGACGAAGGGCATGTGGACCGCCATCGGCCTGGCCCAGCGGCTACAGCATATACGGCAGCTTCAAGTCGTCATCAAGACATTGTGGCGACACATAGTGCTAATCCCTTCGCAACCACCCGTTCTACGGCAACTAATAGACATGGTGTCACTTTGCAAACTGTGCGTAATCTTTTGCGTGCCGCTGGATTGAGATGTCGTCGGCCGGCGAAGAAAATTCCATTGAACGAGGGTCACAAAGTCAACAGGATTAATTTTGCGACACAGTATTTAAACTTTGATTGGTGCAACAATGTTGTAATATTTACAGATGAAAAGACTTTTAGATCTGATAAGGACGGACGCAAAATATTATGGAGACGAACAGGCAAACGTTATAAGGAGATTAATACTCTCCCTTGCAGGTCTAGTGGTCGCATCACTCTGGGATATTGGGGCTGGATGTCATCGATGGGTCCCGGTGAGTTAATAGAAGTAGGAGGTCGCAATACTGGTGAAGGTTACCTGGATGTGTTGCAAAATGTTATGTTGCCGAGTGTGCGAGTAGCATATCCAGAAGAACACATTTACTTTGTCCATGACAACTGCTCCGTGCACCGAGCGCGAGTCGTGCAAGATTGGCTAAACATCCAAGAAAACTTCACTGTTATTGAGTGGCCTTCTAAAAGTCCCGATTTAAATCCAATTGAGAACCTATGGGGGCACATGGTTCTCAATTGGGACCCATCAGCAGTGAGATCCAGGTCCAATTTGGATGAAGTAGTGACCTCAACGTGGGAGATGATGCGTGGCACTGAGTTGTGCTGGAATTTGGTTATGAGCATGAGGTCACGATTGCAACAAGTAATAGACAATGGGGGCGCACCAATTAAATATTAAAATAAATAATAATCATGTCGATGTGATGTTATTGTTATTAGTTTGAAATTATAATGATTTCTAACAAAATTGCATGTTGATTCATATCGCTAATGATTTATTAAATTAAAGATTGCTTGCTTCATAATAAATAAGGTAACCTTGTCAGTTGTGTTTACTAAAAATTTTTAGTATAATTTTCCATCAGCACAATTTACTGAGTTATAAAAATACATAAATATTACTAGTAACTTTTGAAACTAAAGAAATAAATCAAGCAATTGTTACCCTTGCTCTCATTTTCTATAAAATCATAATTTTGTTCTAAACTATATCTAATCTAACATTATTTCAGTAAATTTGAGTATTTCAAAAACTTGTAATAATACTAAAGACGAGTATATTTTTATATTCCCTACCAGTTATTTTATTTTTCCTCCTGTTCTGCCCTAGCAAAAACTACTATAATACTGATCAAACAAACATCAAACAAATCAATCAGTTAGTAATTTAAAAACCATGTTAAATTTCATAAGTAGCAAATTAATAACACAATATTGTGTCTCAGTGAGAATCCTATTTCCTACTAATATTATAAACGCGAAAGTTTGTAAGTATGTATGGATGGATGGATGTTTGTTACTCTTTCACGCAAAAACTACTGAATGGATTTATATGAAACTTTACAATAATATAGCTTATACATCAGGTTAACACATAGGATACTTTTTATCCCGGAATTACCGCGAGAACTCTGGAATTAACGCGGGTGAAACCGCGGGGCACAACTAGTATCTTATATATTAGGATGAAGACTTAAATTTAATGTGAAATGTTCTGTGCGCATTTGACTATTCTGTGAGTCTGTTGATCCTTCAATAAAGAAAATAAAAACATAATAATGAAACAAAAAATAGGATTGAATTTTTCAACAAATTCATTATTTAAAAAAAATAATAACACTTTATTTATTATGTAGAAATTACCGTTATTTAACGTATTTAATAACTTACTTTGAACAACAATATTTTTTGTTTTTTTAACTATTTTATTTTATTTCATTATAATATCACAAATAAAACCAAGATCATTGCTCCCAATATATTAATAAAAAAAAAAGAAAAAACATTCATGATCATTCATTCATGGGTTTGAACCCTATAATTACTCTTTCCTCGATAGTCGATATTATCAAATGCAGTCTTTGGCTCCGCTAGACCAACTAAGCGATAGATGAAGCGGTGAAATATTTATCTTATATATGGTTTTTTAATGTCACGAACAGTCTTCATTCGTTTATAACTCACACAATTTCTTGCACCATATTAGTGTGCATAATACGTTTGTTCACGGTATTTATGTGTGCGTAAGCGAACTTGTTGGGACGGAACCGATATTTCTCACACATAGATCTGTATTAGTGTACCCTGCATAGCTATCTATTTTGTTGTGTGTACCTACCATGCAAAAATTACTAGTAAGTATATACTCATATAAAAACAGGCCTAGACTGGGGAGTAGAGCCCTTGTGTTCATCGGACATAGTCCACCCCCACCGGGCATTGAATCCGGAACCTCTTGATAAGAAGATCCGCATAATGACCACTGCGCCAACTCGGTGTTGGCGCAGTGGTCACCCGGTGTTGAATAATCTCACACGTCGAGAATATTCAACCTTTTTGTTAATATTGCACGGTGGGAATTAATTGTCCTTTTTCGTTTCAGGTGTTACAACTCGCCCATCCCTGCGAACTGGGTTATGGTGATATTTCGTCTTGACGTTGAACCTAACAGTCACCATTCCGAAAACGCGACAGAAGGCACCAAGATGTACTCGGAAACGAAGAGATAAGAACTATAACAAGGACAAGAATCCCACTATGTTCTCTCTGTCTGAGGGCTGTGGATGTGTTAGTTTCGGTGGGGCGCGGCGAACGCGTTCTCCAGGGGATGACTCGTCTTCTTGTCGCAGCTCCGAAATAGAACAAGAGGTTCCCAAGAAACTTGGTAAGAGGGTGCTCAACGGCGAATGCACTATGAAGGCTCTGGCACCGTTCCTTAAGTTTTGGAGGAGGGATGACGTCAGCATGACTAAGGCGGAAAGGAGTAAGTAATGTTCATTCATCTTTAACCAATAGGGATAGTGAGAAATATGCGAAAAGAAACCTAACAGAATTGAACACAATTTCTGTTGTTCAAAATTGTGAAATCCAGCTAAGAGAGAGATCGTTTAATAAATGTCACGTCAACACCCTCACTTAATTTAAAGTTTTCGGTTGAGAATTATAATCAAAATCTGTTAATTCATGCATTTGAACCTGTGCTTAGTTTGTGTACCTACACCTAAAGGTATTCAATTAAATTCCTTTAAGGAAACTTGTTGAAGGACAAAATATTATCCTAATTGGATTTGCTATGCAAATCTTGTTTGTATGTAAATAAGTTGATTGTGGACCTACAAGTTATTACTCTTGGAGTTTCCGACACGCAAAATAGGCTTTTCCGATAAATCGTAAAATGCAGATATTTTAAAAACAAAACAAAATATTTCACTATTTAATTTTAACACACCCAGCCACCCAATACCGACGTAATTTTAATAAATAGCGGAATTTTTTGCATTTGGCATCGATAGTGATTAATGGCAGGCACTTCAAGAGCAGATAGTGATAGGCAGTTTAAGTTAATTAGATTTTTTGAAATTGTTTTTCATTAAGTACCTATTTAAGAATTAATGTTTTAAACTAGCGGTTTCCTCTACACGGTTTCACCAGCGTCTGTTTCGTAGTTCCCTCGGAAGCTCTTTGTATAGGTATGAAGAGTATCATATGTCCTAATTTAAGAACTAAATTGCTTGTATTAATAATAAATTTATTGTTGTTCTCCACATTTCCATCAGCATTTTCGAGGCTACCTAGGGAATTCTTCGTTTCAGGATAAAAAGTATACTCTATGACACTTTAGGATATTTTAGCTGTAGCTTCCTGAGAATGAAGAGTTTATAGAATTAATTCAGTATTTCTAGAAATTTTTGTTATTGTTTTTGTGTGAACATACAAAATGTAACGTTTATTCATATTTATCTTATTTTACTAGCTGTGCCCCGCGGTTTCATTTGTGTGAATTTCAGATTTCCCGCATGAACTCTAAAAAAGTAGCCTAGATTAATCTTTATAACATCAGCTATCTGCCAGTAAAAGTCCTGTTAAGATCGGTCCAATCGTTTCGATGTTTGGATAAACCAACAGACAGACAAATTATAAGATTTTTTAAAAATATAAGTACCGTATACACTTTCACGTACATTTAGTTATTTTGAAATTACAAACAGACACTTTAATTCTATTTATATATTCTTCAAAATTTGGCCTTGTACTACTTTATGTGCTTCGAAAATACGGCATGTCTATTGTCTATGTAGAGATTCTAATTTATACTGCTACAAATCTGCTTGGGTTACGGGAATACACTCTTGGGACCTCTACGTTCTGGTATCGTATCAAAGAGTCTAGCGACACACACATATCACAATTCACACACGAAACATCTTATATACATATTATACAAGATGTATGAAGATGTGTACTTAATCATTTACGTATTTGAAGATTGTGTTCTGGTAAAGGTATTCATTAATTTGCACAATAGTGCTTCTAATGAAACCCAAAGAAACTTTCACACATCAAATTTCACTAGATTAAAAAATATTATTACTCACAAATTCCACAACTAAACAAACTTGTAACAAACAAATTAAGCAGAGTCGTTTAATGGTCAATGGTCAATGACGAGTTGGCGATCAATAGGTGCATTTGAAAGCTAATGAGTTGTAAGAGACAAAAGATAAAACTGTGAATGAACTACTTGTATGAAATTGCATTGCTTTTCCCAGCACACGATATTTAGATATGATTAAATCTCTGTTATATCCTGTAGATTCTGTAAGCGTATATCTAGGTATTTGCTATTTGGAGTGTCTCGGAAGGATATTCTAAAGACATTAGCGGAACGAGGATGGAAGGGATAGAAGGCAACGATAAACTGAATTAATTTTCATTTCAGGCTTCATTTTTGAAGTAATGGATATTTGTGTATATAAAGAATTAATTTATTCGTTGTTTAAAATCAAATTTACAATGAGAAAGACTTTGAAATATAACGATTATTAAGTACATTTAGACACTGCATATACTGATACTATATTATACCTAGTTAGGAACAGATTTAAAGTAACATAGTATTAGAAAATAAATAGTATAACTTTCCTTCTAATATTATTAGAATCTTAACGATACTTTAGATGAAAGTGCCTTAGCGAAAAACTCAACTTTATGAAGATACCTACTCAACTTTACCATGCCTATCTATAACTTTTATTTTTATTATGATCATATTGAAAATTTTCTTAAACTCCCACCAATACATACCCAGAAAAACATATCGAATAGAGTTATGTGATAATTTTGGTTGTATTTGATTGTTTGTTTTAGCGATGAAGGCGGCCATTTTGATCCAGCAGTGGTACCGACGCTACCTAGCGCGCATGGAGGTGCGGCGTCGATACACCTGGACCATATTCCAGAACATCGAGTACGCTGGCGAACACGACCAGGTCAAAGTAAGTATTTGTGTAGGTACCTAGTTTTAAGATTTAATAAAAGCACATGTGATTGCAATGTTATGCAACCACTTAGCTCATAGCTCCCTTAAATAGAGTCATAATTTATAGATCTCATTCATTGACAATTGACTTGACTTGCTTTAAGTGCAAGCGCGGTCACAGCCTGAATTTTTGGAGGGGGTCACTAATAAATTAATAATAAAATAGTTGAGTAAATTAGGCTTTATTGCACAATGCACAATTTTTTTGCACACAATATGTGCGATTTGGGGGGGGGGGGTCATGTCCCCTGTGACCCCCCCTTCGGAATATACTTAGTAGGTTCTACTTATATTGATTTGATGACTGTACATCATAAGTCTATTAAGTACTTATCTAAAATGATAATACTGTGTTAATTACACTAATGCTTTTACATGTTGCTGTGTAATACTTTTCCATTAAGCGCCGTGTACTTTTAATTAATAAGGTACCTACGTTCACAAGTATCGCAAAAACATTCTACAAACATATCAATTACATATATCATGTCATATCGTGATTGAACGCGTACATTCAAAATTTTATGCCTGTGTTGCTAACCCTGAGTGCACCAACCATGTCATGGTAAAACATAAAACCGGCTAGTCTGCGCTGTTGACTGTTGAAGAATTCCTTTATCTGGAGTCAATACATATTGGGTGTCAACTCAGGTCATGCCTACCATGCCATACTTACCATGCTTACCATGCATCGTCATCTGAACTAAAACAACATGTATAACTTTAACTCCGTATTATAAGAAGAAGTGGGTCTCATCCAGCTTGCATGATTTGACCTACGCAAATCACATATGTATACCTACTAGTAGATATATACACGCGCGTATAAATAAAAGCTTGCTATAAAAATTTTCACAAAATAATTAAAAACAACTTTCAAAAACACAAAAATACTTGTAATATTAAGTATTATTGGTTTGTGTTACCATTGATCGGTTTGAATTCGGTGATAAGCCCGCGTGTGTCTGCCCGCCTGGGATGTTTTGCTCATGACGAGCTCGTAGCGGGAGTGAACTTAGTCCATCTACCCACTTCCTATTTGGCTTGTCACCGACTTCAAATCGATCAGAGGTGGGCGTGGAAGTGGTAGCTCAAACTAATATTAATAAAGGGTCTTTCAATAGGGACGGGTCGATGTTGGCAGCCTGTGGCGGCCATGTTGTTTTAACGTCGTCTTTCTAACCTATATTTTTTTATTCAGTTAGTAATGCCAAATCACCATGGCAAGTTACACGGTTGAGCAACACGTCCAAATGTTAAAAATGTATTACCAAAATGAGTGTTCGTTAGTGCAAACGTTACGTGCATTGCGCCCATTTTACGGCAGACGAGGTGGTCCTTCAAAGTCGACTCTCCAACGTTTGGTGGCCAAATTCGACTTATCACCTTTAGACTTTTTTTTGTGGGGTTTTCTTAAGTCGCAGGTCTATACCAATAAGCCACAATCGACCGATGCCCTTAAAGTCAACATAGCTCAGGCTATCGCTGAAATTCAACCCGAACTATGCGGCAGAGTTGTTGAACATTGGACAACTCGAATTCGTGCCACCGTGAGAAGCCGCGGCGGACATTTAAACGATGTGATTTTCCACACATAATGGCATATATAGCTCTTTCAAATAAAAAAAAAAAATCGTTAAAATCTCACACACGGCCTTTTTTATTTCATGTCAAAATCGACCCGTCCTTATTGAAAGACCCTTTATTACGAGTATTTTTATATATAGGAGGATTAAATCGGTATTTTGTTATTTTTGGCTTTTTAGTAGGTAGGTATACAGTGCATTTTTGTATTTTTGGAAGTCGGTTTTAATTTAATTGTTTAGAAACCATATTAAAGTAATCGAATCAGAACCCGTGAAATATGTATTATTGAGTAGTTCCGATGACAATCTGTGGTCTTCATCGTCAGTTCCACTTCACTAAATTTTGCTTTCGAAAGCAAATGAACGAATTTCTATAAAAAATACCCAAATCTACTATATTTATATTCTAGGCTATAATATTTGAAGAGTACCCTCGATTTCTCCAAGATTCCATCATCAGATCCCGACTTGCTGATAATGAAACCAACTTGGAAGTATACCCTTTCGTAGACAAACAATTTTCCAAATCAGTCCAACCGTCTTCGAGTAATATGTGAATATAAATACATAAAAAAATATACATACCTAACCTACAGCCTACAGCCGAACACAGAACTTCCTCCTTTTTGGAAGTCGGTCAAAAATAATTGAAATATTTGTAAAAATAGACGTCTGAAAACTATTTATTATTATCACTCAGCAATATTTATGAGAATGCCTCAACTCTCTTGCCGGCTGCCACATAGCGAAATGAGTTTTGGAACTTGCACCGTTCCTAATGAACATTAAGGACATTATTCAAACAAAGAAACAGTCTGGTTAAAGCGCTTTGTGTGTTTTGTATTTAACAAAATTTTCAAATTTTAGATTAAAATTTGCTGCTCACAATATTTGTTGTAAAGGTTAAATACAGTGCTCTCTCTTTTAATACATGCCAGAGTTTAGCTTGCCATTGAATGCTGCTGGATTACTTTCGAGTTCGAAAAATAATATTCCAATTTGACGTATTGACAAATAACGATAATATTTCAAAGTTCAGCCAGTTTTAAATTTATTTTAGACTAGCTGTGCCCCACGGTTCCACCCACTTGAAACGTTTTTGTATGACAACTTTTTTTCCCAACATCCGATTTAGGTAAATGAAACAAAGCCTATATGTAGCTCCAAGTTTTGCTTAATCTACCTGTTCAACCGCACGAAAATTCTTTCAGTAGGTTCGGAGATTATCGCAAACATACAGACAGACAGACAGAAAAGAATTTTAAAAACTCTTTTTTTTTTCTGTTTGGTTACTCTTCTTTTAACACTCCCTGTCAAAATTTGTCAAAAATATTCAATGTACAGATTCGCGGATTCTACTCTTTTATTATACATATAGTATAGGTTTATTATCTTTTTGTGATGATAATAATATTAGCAAAGACTATGCATGGCAAATTTTTGTTTTTGCCTAACCCAAAAAAATGTAGATTGAGGATAAGTTAATGTCAGAAGATATGTAGTAGTCTAAAAGTATGACGTGATCTTGTACGTTTTGTCTAAAACTTAGCTATAATTTTTATTGAGATAACTTAATTCTATGTTTACATTGCAATTTTTTATTATATTGCATGCTGCAAGTTGCATGCATGTACTTATTCAGTTAAAGCTATGTACAAAATGGTTTTAGCTATGTTTAGAATAAAAAGCAAGTAGGTTTACCTTTTGTTGCAAAGAATCTATGAGCACTGGACGCTATTGCGAAATAATGGTACATTCTATACATTCTGTAAAAATTTATTGCCGCGATTAAATGGTCCATAAGTTAAATCTGTAATTTATTGCGCCCCGTTCCAAGCTCAAGTAATTATATTACCATATTTTACAGTTAAAATTTCCGTAAATGGGATAAACAATTATCAATACATTCCTATTGTGCCTTCACAATAGCATATATAAATAATAAATACGAACGTAATTCGTATGGCCACGACACTGTTTGGTTTATGGTTCGTTTACAGTTTGTGGGCATTTACGCTTATCTATGTATTTAATTATGACATGACATTTAGTGGCTTCAATGTCGATACAGTCATATAAAATTCTTGTGTCTGACTGACGGATCAACGCACGGCCTAAAATCATAGAGACCTGAAACTTGGAGGGTGTGTTCTTTGTATGACGTAGGCATCCGATAAGAAAGGATTTTCCGAAATTCTATCCCAAAGGGGATGAAAGAGGAGATGAAGTTTGTCGACGAAGTCGCGGGCAAAACCTGTCATACAGTAATTAAATTCAAGATTATTTTATAAATATTGAAATACTCCACTAATCACGTTGGAAATAGAATAAGGTAGGTACTATAGCATAGCCATAGTAGGTAACCTAGACCAGCGCTAGAGCTTACGTCTCTAATTTGAAGGACAACGGTTCAACCCAAAGGCGAACCTTTATATCGTTTTTACCGTCGAAACAATTATCACAGGCTTTACGGTGCAGAATAAAATAATTAGGAAACTTGCACACGTATATTTAAAGCTTTTTGAAAGAGTGAAGAGAAGCATATTGCATCTCATGTTTAGAGTAGGCCTGTGTCCTGGCAGTGGCGACATGTTATGAGGCTCACAGGGATATTTTTTTTTATAATTTAAAAAGTAATAACATACTGTATTGAGTATACTTGAGGCAAAAATAGTTAAAGCATAGAGTCGTCGCTTCTGCTTAACTCTACTATTGAGTTATGTATTCAGTGAACAACTTGTTTCAGTCGCAGTCTCGGTTTGCATAAGACAAATCCAATTTCTCATCGTTTCGTTGTTTATTTAGCAGTAAACCTGCTCGGGACTAGCAACGCAAACAGCCACTATCTTTACGTGTCTACATTTGTTTTTGTTGTTTTACCTACTATTGGAATCGTTTGTTAAGTTAACCTTTTGTCTTTACGCTTACCCTGATTTTTCAAAGCGGCGAACAAAACGGAGGATGAAAATTTGTATTACTTCTTTACAAGTGCTTTGAAACTTAGTTTAAATGTTATAGAAAACGGTACTCGGTCTCTTTTCAAATAAAGAAAAAAAAAATATTTTGGGGATATTGGTAATTCCACTGCTATGTTCAACAGAGTAGAATTACGTTAAAACCGCGGAGGCAACTGCTGCTAATATACCATTCTAAAATACTGGTCGATGTTCATTTTATGGTTTAATACCATACCTATTTGGTAGAGTATATGGTTTGCAGGTACATACATAGGTAGATATTAGTAACTAAATGAAAAATAAAAAACTTTTTAAAAACAAGCTTTTATTTAAATGCCTTAAAAAGAATAAAATACACTTTTCCACTAAAACTTTTACTACCTATCTACTTATAACGTCATTACACAATATAATGTCTTCTTATATAAGTATAAAAAATACCTGCTGTTCATTTGGCTCGCTAAAACATGAGAATGGCTGGACCGATTTGGCTAATTTTGATCTGGAAATATTTGTGGAAGTCAAGAAGTAAATCAGAAACTCACGCGGGTGAAACTGCGGGGCACAGCTAGTATAAAGTATAAAAGCTTGTCGCGAGATTTCAGTACGTGAGTTAGTTTCACTTAGTTTGTAAATTTCAAAAATTAAAATCAATCATATGAAATTATTTAAATAAAAGCTTTTAACAAAGAGTCCGTCGAAAATTAGGTTTTAGATTATTTCACTTCTTATAGGTTTTGGTTTGATAAAGTGTTTATATAATTTATTGTTTTTTTTTAAATAAATCCTAATTTTCTCGCTTTTATGATATTTGCTTAATAGAAAATAGACGTATTAGAAATCCTACTAACTAATAAATTGTGCAATAATTTGGTCAGTAGGCAAAACAATAATAATGTATTATCTATAAGATACAACTACAGACATTCCTACACATGTACGTGAGTATGGTGCGGGTGTAACTTTCACCCTCCTCCATCAATTTATGAACAACATCAAAGATGTTGTGCTTTTTAGTTTTGGCCAATTTCGTCTAGTAATAGGACCCTGTTCTACGTTGTGTTTATAATAACTTTAGTTTCTTTTAGGTTGAGATTCGATTCCGTCACCATCCTATCCGCATTATTATAATGGGTCGAGGTTGGACTTAGGTATTAATTGAATAAAACAACCATCAATTAATTTGACATTTTATTTTAATATTCGTGCATAATATTTCTGTAAGAAATATTTATATTTAGTACACCCAACTGCGTTTGAGTTGGGTGACATTCGATCTTTATATGAACTCGCTCTACACGAACGGTTCTATTTTTAAGTGCGAGACTACACTGTACATTTATTTAACGTCTGTGCGTTAATAGTGTTGTTAGCCCGGAAGCAGAGAGACTCCAAAGACGGTATCCTTATTACAGTGGTACACATAATCACTAACTTACGTCTATCGACGTTAGTAGTGTTCGGATTCTGAGATAGGAATATGATGCTCATAGAACACCTCCCATACGATGTTTATTATAATCAACTTGATATTCCAATAGGAATATTTACAATGGCTCTCACTACATAACAAGTTTATTATATAGCGAGAGGTGGAATAGCCCCGTCCTGCGCTACCCACGGTGATGGTCATCCGCCTGCTCATAAGCAGTTACCACCCCCCCCCACCTGTGTTGCACAAGGTAGAGAGTTCTCCAAATATGCATAACCGACATCCGTTAGAGGATGAATCAGCTATATGAGACTGTACGTCCCGTATCAGCAGCAATCGTTGGAGGTCATAATTCGGCGGTGCCGAGACCCCTGGGTACGTGTCAGCCCGAAGACCGAGGCCGTAATGCGGATAGTACCGCGACCTCAACACCATCCCAATAATTCAAATATAAGTGTATGAGACCAGTCTCGCCGGACATCATAACTTCAGTCGGTCAATTTGTGTTATAGTAGCTACACGTAGCTAAGGCCGAAGCCCAATTGATTGGATCACAACTCGTCCTCATACAACACCCACTTGGCACTCATTCATTTTGATAAACAAGTCGTGTTGAAAAACACAACGGTTTACCGAGATCAAGCGTTAACGACTAGGTCGTCCACAGCCGATCCCCTAGTCTCTGCACAACGTAACAAAGTCACAAAGCGCATTGACTATAGTTAGTATGTTTGTAATAAAAAGAAAGGTTTATCTGAAAGAAGAGCGTTCAACACTCCCTAGGTGTAGGAAGCGATCCCGCGTCTCCAGTCAGCCGCATAGTCGATGATAGTTTTTGAATAACACGGAAGGCGTAGTTATTCAATAGACAAGATACAATACGTGCACAACGAAACCCGTCACGGCGAAGACAACTCAAGGCGCGGATTTTTACCTTTCCACATTATCTTACGCTCGCGACGCGCGACGTCTAACCGCTCAGGATTAGAGTTCATCGTCGTTGTAAATTCCAATAAATTGAAAATACACGTATGCATCGAGCCGATAAGATGTGATGAATTATAATTTAATAACAATAAGATTACAATCCATACACACCGAAAGCCTTCCTCATAATAATATTTGTCTTCGCACAAGATATCCTAACGGACGTCGAGCGCGTTGACAAGGCTTTCGTACAGAGCGACAAGTCACTAAGTACGTAAGCTCGTTCGAACTCCCAACTTCATCATCTTTTGTGTGATCAGTGGTCGACGGACATTTCACCTAGACCTTCATGTGAGTCTCCAATATAATTATTTAGATTTGTATAATAATACAATATCTGTATACGAGCTACCACAAAACTAAACTCGTTTAACAACATTAAATGTTGTATACGCGACGCGTTGTAAACGCGCCGCGTCGCCTGCGACTCGCTCGCCCGCTCGCCGCGCCGATGCCACTTCACGTCTCAGCCGCCCGCGTGGATACTGGCGGTGCGCTCACGCCCTATTTGAGAGGGGTATGCGGGGGGTTGGGGGGTACAAGTCGATATCACTGTTACATCTAAAACCAAGCACACGGTTAATATACCTTATTATAAACATTTTATTTCATATGAATAATTACTTTATTCTTTTAGTTTATGAATTATACATCAATAATCATACAAAATTTAGATTGTGAGTTTATCAACTCGCAATACTTTAAATATATTTCAACTTAAGTTTTATAGTGTATTATATCATAATACATTATACATATAGTGTATTATGTTATAATACATTATACATATATCTTTAAAATGCTTTTTCGAATATAAATAAATTTTTAAGCCTCATAGGGCGTCACAATCCCCCCCCAAAGTTTTATGAAACACTGAGTAATAAAACTTTCTAAGTTATTTTCGCCTCTTTAATTATACCATAAATTTATTATTTTTTTGGGAAGCAGCCGCCCCAACACCCCTCCAACCACATTCAATCGTTCACCAATAAAGTGATGTGGAATGGCGATGTGTTTGTTATGGTATTAATTAGTTTTGCTAGATCTCATATAGTTATGCTTTATCGCATAATAGGCGATTAAAGTATGTTTGTTATATCAAGACATCTTTTGGTTTTTGAACCAATATATATTGTTTAACTGATTGAATGTGATTGAGCCACTTCTCCCTGACCCAATTTTTTCTATGTCTTTATTCACTTAAAATAATTATCACAATTATTTATGTACATTCGAATCAACAATATTTACAATCTTAAGATACAATCTTAATGATTAGTTCCTTCTTACAATATTATTAACAATCATATCAGGGTACAATCTTAATAATATTTATTACATCGAATCAACAACATCAACAATCATAAGATACAATCTTAATGATTATTATTTCGAATCAACAACATTATTTACATATTAACAACCATCTTAAACATTAAATATGTTTACATTATTATCGGACCTTCGGGGTAGTCCTTTATTATTTATAATATTTGTACAAGTGAATAGCATTATAATTGCCTTTAAGGTTATCAGTGTTCACGTCTTGTAAAGTATAAACATTATTGAAAGGCACGGCGGCCACTCTGTATGGACCTTCATACAAAAATTCAAACTTTTTTGTCTCTTTACGCCCTTTAACGGACCTGTTATCTCTACGTATTTTTACTAAGTCACCAATTTGGAATACAATCAATTTATGACTCTTGTCATATTTCGTGCGTCGTACATTACTAGCACTTTTTAAATTCTCTCGAACTTGAGTTCTGATATCGTGTAAATTTAAGGGTTTTCTGTTGATCATGAGCTTCTCATCAAATGATAATTTATTTGGTTCACCGTACATAACTTCACACGGAGTGAAGCCTATACTGTCATGAAAACTATTGTTATATAACTCTTCTAAAGTCGGTAGTATATTAGGCCAAGACTTATGATTCGAACCACAATAGGTTCTAAACAATCTACCCAACTCTCTGTTTACTCTTTCAACTGTATTCGGTCTAGGATTTCTCACAGTGGTATATATAGCTTTGATGCCCAACTCTTTCACGCCATCTCTCCACACATTACTTATAAATTGCTTTCCATTGTCAGTCATTATAGTTTTCGGTTTTATAATCTCTGAAAAGTGTTTTAGTTTAGATAAAACACTTCTGCCGGTGGCATCTTTCATCGGGTATAACTTTATAAATTTGCTGAATGTGTCCTGAAAGACTATTATGAATTTCAGCCCGAGGGTTCCTGCTGGTAGCGGTCCGTATATATCTGCCATTACAATGTCTCCAATGTCTTTAGACAATATCGACTGACAGGGTCCAACATATTTAATATTCTCGCTCTTTGACATTTGGCATACATGACATGTTTTAATCCTCTTTCTCACATCTCTAGTAAGCGCATGCCAATAAAATCTATCTTTAATATATTTTACAACTTTATAAGCACCTTGATGCCCCATTTCAAGGTGTACTTGATCGATTATATCGTTAATTAAGATTTTTGGAAGATATATGACTTCCTTGCTCGTCTCAATTGAACTATAATACATAATGTTGTTTCGTAATTTACATCGCAATATAATTCTATCTGATCTACTTTGTGCCACACTCACGCTTCCCAGACGTTCTTTAATTGCGCTGATATCAGCGTCTAATGATTGTAGTTCAGATAATCGGTTCAATTTTTCTTTGAGCTCAACATTTTCAGTAGTTTCTGTATATAAAATCTCGAAGCATATACCCCTATCTTCCTGTATATGCTTGCCCTCAGGCAAATATCTCGATAATATATCAGCAACTAAATTTTGTTTTCCTGTTATGTGTTCTACTTTATAATTAAACTGTTCCAAATAAAGTATCCAACGCGTTACTCTACTGTTATAAAGCTTCCAATTCTTCACGAATATCAGAGCTTTATGATCAGTTTTAATCGTCAACTGTGCACCTCTTAGATATGTTTCAAACTTTTTTATACAACTTATTATTGCATAAAATTCTTGTTCAGTTACTGTCCAGTTTAATTCTGGTCCTTTTAATGTTTTACTGTGGTATCCTAAGATCCTCATTTCGTTATTATCGTCCAATTGATAGAGCACACCAGCCAATCCAATGCCCGAACAATCAGTTTGTAAGTAATACGGTTTATTAAAATCCGGATGGTGTAACATCACGGTTTTTATAAATCTTTCTTTTAATCGATCAAATGCACCTTGTTCCTCAGAACCCCAATTCCATGATTGATCTTTCTTTAATAGTTTACACAATGGTACGATCAAATTGCTATAATCATGTATAAATCTTCGATAAAAATTACAGAGTCCCAAAAACGCTCTTAATTGCTTTACTTTCTTAGGTTTTGGAAAATCTCTTATACTCTTTAACTTGTCTGGATCTGTTTGTATCCCTTCAGTGGATATTATGAAACCCAACATCTTAATCTCTTTACATATAAATTCACATTTTTGCAAGTTACAGGTCATACCCGCTTCATACAGTTTGCCAAGGACCGTCTGTATATGTTCGAAGTGTAAATCCAACGTTCCAGTTGTGATAATTGCCAAGTCATCTAAGTAATTCACACAAAACTCTCTTACTTCCGGACCCAATATCTTGTCCATTGCACGACTGAAACTTCCCACTGAAGTCTTCAATCCTTGTGGTAGTACATTGTAAACATACGACTTTCCATTGAAGGTGAACCCTGTGTATTTTCTACTTTCTTTACAAATCGGTATTTGAAAGTATGCATTATTTAAGTCAATAGTGGTTATATATTTCGCACCATGAAATGAATTCAAAACATCCAATTGCATTGGAGGTTTTTCAGTTTCGCCAATCATCTTTTTGTTTATGCCTCTAGCATCTAATAAGACTCTTATAGAGCCGTCTTTTTTCAATGTGAATGTTAACGGACTACTGTATGGTGTTGACATTCTCGTTATAATACCATTACTCTCCATCTCATCCAACTTCGATTGAAGTTTCGCCCTGTAGGCGTATGGTATAGGGTAAGATCTGTTTACAATAGGAAGCTCATCGATCATCTCGATCTTATGTTCGTAGCAATTCGCTCGTCCTAGTTGTTCGGAGAACATAGAAGCATAAGATTTTAGAACAACTTTTAAAGTCTCTCTATTTTTAGTGTTTAAGTCGCAACCAATTTTTATGTTATTAAAAATACTTTCAAAACTTGAGAAATCAATTTTGCATATTGCTACAATATTCCTCTTGAACAACTCTATAAAATATTCTTTTGCATCTTTAGTTATATACATTCCAGTCTTATCAGTACTTAAATCTATGATGGCCCTATTCATCCTTAGCCAATCAAAACCAATAATACAAGATCTTACTAATTTAGGCACAATTAAGAAACTTGTTTCAATAATTAAATCGTTAAATCTCACAGGCAACAATACTATCTGTTGTATTTTAGAGCTCTTTTGTCCGAGGACACCTCTTATTTGAATCGCTTTTACAGGCATAG
This sequence comes from Zygaena filipendulae, assembly GCA_907165275.2. Classification (NCBI taxonomy): domain Eukaryota; kingdom Metazoa; phylum Arthropoda; class Insecta; order Lepidoptera; family Zygaenidae; genus Zygaena; species Zygaena filipendulae. Next base: position 8,615,778 of record OU015653.1, on the reverse strand, counting down.
TAGCTAAATTCTGATTTTTCTTTGCAATTTCGATCCAGAGCTCTTCTGATATACAGGTAATATCGCTCCCTGTGTCCAGGAGAGCCTCTATCTCAAAATTGAATATATTTATTACAACTTCACTTTTAAAATTTTCTAGAACTTCAATTTCTCTCTGAGATTCATTTAAAACAGACTTAACATTAAGTTCTGAGATAATGACTCCCTGTTGTAACATATCTTGTCTATTTTGTAAGTGTTTTACAAAGTTGTACTTCATATTATTAAACTCATAGCCTAACCCCTCTTTGTGAGTTTGACCATTTAGTTCGATAGGTTTGTAGAGTCCTTGAGAATTTTTTCCTAACTTCTCGCCTGGGCGCCACCCCATGCTCTTCATAATGTCGAACCCTCGGTTCCTTACACTGCCGACTGCAACCGGAACCCTCTTCGCAGTCTTTAGTTGTTTAAAGGTGCGGTGCCTTCACTCTCCCGCTCCTCTTCTAAATTGCCCGATGTCACTGTCGACGTCGGTTTTGTTTCACTAGGTTTCCGCCACTCTTTGCGGTATTTATTTTGAAAATCTTTTTTCCAATTTTCATTAATATTCTTGTTGCTTTTTTGATATTTCACAGGTTGTTGCCTTTCCTCCGCTCTATTATCATCCAAAGCCCTGAGGAATTTTGTTACCTCAGCAATTGTCTGACTCTTAGACCAGAACCATAAATCTTGTACATTAGTTGGAAAGTGTTTGATTATATCGGACACCAGATCCTCCTCTGGTATTTGTCTTGTAAGCATTTTTGCTTGCCCTACGAGCTTTATAAAATGATCGGACATTTTCGGACATTTTTCCCCGTTCCATTTGTTATACGCAATCTCTCTACGTATTTTGTCTTGCTCGGGTTTTCCCCAATAAGTTTCGAGAAATTCTCGTTTAAAATCATTAAAACTATACCATGAATCTTTATAAATTCGGGCCCACGCCTTTGCCTCCGCCTTAAGACACTCAATAGCAATCTGTACCTCTCGTCCTTTCACATCACGTCTCTTTTCAAGATACGTTTCTAGGTCCTCGATAAAAGTAACCGGATGCCCCTTCTCCGGGTTACTGAATTTAGGTTTTTCGTGTTGTAAACTTGATAAATCGCTTACATATATGACTTTCTCTTGAACTTCCGGCTCTGAACTCTCAATTGTAACCTCTTGAGGTACATCTTCCTTTTCAGATGGCCGCTTAAGCTCTTGTTCGAGAACTTCAATTTTGTTTTGTAACCGCCGTGTAGTTCGTTTGAACAACTTGTACAAACGATCATACTTTGTTTCATTATCAGGTACCTCCTTTTCTCTGCCTTCGCGCCGCCTTTTACGCTGTGGCTGTACATTTTCTATTTCGGTCTCGGCTTCAACAGACTCCGTGGGTCCTTCATTCTCCTTCCTCTTGCCCATTTTTATTTATGCACTGATTCACTAGATTAAAGTTATTAAAAATTAAACTAAATCACAAGACAAGTCACTTAACAACTATTACACTTAACGACTATTATGATACAATTAATTTAAGGATCGTCCTTGCGATGTCAGTAATTCGCTTTTAGCACTGTTAAAATGTCAATAATTGTCTTTACATATCACTTTCACTATTGATGTTACTCGAGATAATGTCTTTTATACGTATCACTTTCACTATTGTTGTTACTCAAGATACGTATTTAAATATCACTTTCACTATTAATGTTACTCGAGATATGTATTAATTATCCTTCGGCAATCTGTAAGAGCATTGCAAGTTAATATTCCCAGCCTCAACACTTATAATGCGGATATTCAGAGTCAGGGTCGAATCTCACAACCTTTCCATTTCACGGACAACAAATTGTAGGGTGTTACCCCTACGTTATTATGTTTAAATAGCCATGCATTTATTGACCTAGGCCACTTGTATTCATTTCAGTCAACCATGCGATACGCTGTCGCGGTCGTTTTTATTTATTTGATTCAACCATGCGATTCACTGTCGCGGTCGTTTATTCGTATGTAAGCCAACCTTGCGATGCACTGTCGCGGTCGCTTTTACATTACTAACTTAGCCATGATCCTGGTCACGGCACCAAATTGTAACTTTCACCCTCCTCCATCAATTTATGAACAACATCAAAGATGTTGTGCTTTTTAGTTTTGGCCAATTTCGTCTAGTAATAGGACCCTGTTCTACGTTGTGTTTATAATAACTTTAGTTTCTTTTAGGTTGAGATTCGATTCCGTCACCATCCTATCCGCATTATTATAATGGGTCGAGGTTGGACTTAGGTATTAATTGAATAAAACAACCATCAATTAATTTGACATTTTATTTTAATATTCGTGCATAATATTTCTGTAAGAAATATTTATATTTAGTACACCCAACTGCGTTTGAGTTGGGTGACATTCGATCTTTATATGAACTCGCTCTACACGAACGGTTCTATTTTTAAGTGCGAGACTACACTGTACATTTATTTAACGTCTGTGCGTTAATAGTGTTGTTAGCCCGGAAGCAGAGAGACTCCAAAGACGGTATCCTTATTACAGTGGTACACATAATCACTAACTTACGTCTATCGACGTTAGTAGTGTTCGGATTCTGAGATAGGAATATGATGCTCATAGAACACCTCCCATACGATGTTTATTATAATCAACTTGATATTCCAATAGGAATATTTACAATGGCTCTCACTACATAACAAGTTTATTATATAGCGAGAGGTGGAATAGCCCCGTCCTGCGCTACCCACGGTGATGGTCATCCGCCTGCTCATAAGCAGTTACCACCCCCCCCCACCTGTGTTGCACAAGGTAGAGAGTTCTCCAAATATGCATAACCGACATCCGTTAGAGGATGAATCAGCTATATGAGACTGTACGTCCCGTATCAGCAGCAATCGTTGGAGGTCATAATTCGGCGGTGCCGAGACCCCTGGGTACGTGTCAGCCCGAAGACCGAGGCCGTAATGCGGATAGTACCGCGACCTCAACACCATCCCAATAATTCAAATATAAGTGTATGAGACCAGTCTCGCCGGACATCATAACTTCAGTCGGTCAATTTGTGTTATAGTAGCTACACGTAGCTAAGGCCGAAGCCCAATTGATTGGATCACAACTCGTCCTCATACAACACCCACTTGGCACTCATTCATTTTGATAAACAAGTCGTGTTGAAAAACACAACGGTTTACCGAGATCAAGCGTTAACGACTAGGTCGTCCACAGCCGATCCCCTAGTCTCTGCACAACGTAACAAAGTCACAAAGCGCATTGACTATAGTTAGTATGTTTGTAATAAAAAGAAAGGTTTATCTGAAAGAAGAGCGTTCAACACTCCCTAGGTGTAGGAAGCGATCCCGCGTCTCCAGTCAGCCGCATAGTCGATGATAGTTTTTGAATAACACGGAAGGCGTAGTTATTCAATAGACAAGATACAATACGTGCACAACGAAACCCGTCACGGCGAAGACAACTCAAGGCGCGGATTTTTACCTTTCCACATTATCTTACGCTCGCGACGCGCGACGTCTAACCGCTCAGGATTAGAGTTCATCGTCGTTGTAAATTCCAATAAATTGAAAATACACGTATGCATCGAGCCGATAAGATGTGATGAATTATAATTTAATAACAATAAGATTACAATCCATACACACCGAAAGCCTTCCTCATAATAATATTTGTCTTCGCACAAGATATCCTAACGGACGTCGAGCGCGTTGACAAGGCTTTCGTACAGAGCGACAAGTCACTAAGTACGTAAGCTCGTTCGAACTCCCAACTTCATCATCTTTTGTGTGATCAGTGGTCGACGGACATTTCACCTAGACCTTCATGTGAGTCTCCAATATAATTATTTAGATTTGTATAATAATACAATATCTGTATACGAGCTACCACAAAACTAAACTCGTTTAACAACATTAAATGTTGTATACGCGACGCGTTGTAAACGCGCCGCGTCGCCTGCGACTCGCTCGCCCGCTCGCCGCGCCGATGCCACTTCACGTCTCAGCCGCCCGCGTGGATACTGGCGGTGCGCTCACGCCCTATTTGAGAGGGGTATGCGGGGGGTTGGGGGGTACAAGTCGATATCACTGTTACATCTAAAACCAAGCACACGGTTAATATACCTTATTATAAACATTTTATTTCATATGAATAATTACTTTATTCTTTTAGTTTATGAATTATACATCAATAATCATACAAAATTTAGATTGTGAGTTTATCAACTCGCAATACTTTAAATATATTTCAACTTAAGTTTTATAGTGTATTATATCATAATACATTATACATATAGTGTATTATGTTATAATACATTATACATATATCTTTAAAATGCTTTTTCGAATATAAATAAATTTTTAAGCCTCATAGGGCGTCACACGGGGATAACGCACAAGGGTAGACGAGACGTGTTCATTGCACCTACATATTTGTAGGGTTACCGCTTGCCAGATTATTTATCATTGCGGCACTATTATTTTTAACCGACTTCCAAAAAGGAGGAGGTTCTGCGTTCGGCTGTATGTATGTTTTTTTTAAGCCCCTAAGAGCTGATGCTCTTTTTTATTTTATTAAGTTTTTACAGCAATTCGTGCACATTATTATTCATTATAATAATTGCACAATTATATAAATTAAGCACAACACTGCATGCGAAGTACCTACTCAAATATTAATAGTTTTAGCAACCTATTTACAATTAGGTGTATAAGCTGTGAAAAAAGAAAGAAAAAAAACATAAAAAAACAAAACTAGCAAAACACATTAAATAAAGCACAACAATGCATTGTATTATGTAGCTCTTATAAAACCAGTCTCCAATTATAACTACCATCATCCGTGCTCTGCATACCAGGTGACAAAGTGCAAAAATATTAATGTAGGTGATTTTTCCTGCCACGTACGAGATGAAAATAACACCAGACATGAAATCATGGACAATTCTACAATATTATTAGATACGTGTGTAGCAATAACAAAAAATAAGAAGGTAAATAAATTTAATGAAATGACAAAAAAAAACCTGTTGCTATTTTTAACTGCACAACATCTACACCTGTTTTTTTATCCCAATAAAACAATTACGGGTATGGATTATTTTATTTAACATTATACATCATACCAGTTTCTTATCGTATAGCTCAGTCTAGACCTAACCTAGTTCTCTAGCAATTGCTGTTATCTATGATAGCTTTCCTGTACGCGGTTTCGCAACTTTTTGAACTTTACGATTAAAGATTTAGTGTTTGTAGATATGTATATGTATGTATATGACAGGATCGGCATATAATTAATTTTATTTAGTTCCTACAAAATAATAAATATGATTAAATCAAATGTATAGTGTTGTACCAAAAAATAAGTTTCTAGACCCAGTGGTCTGTAGTGTGCATTTATGAATTAAGCCATTCCGTAGGAAAACATAATTTTATATTAGGTATGTGTAAACAACCAACGTTAGCTGGCAACCCTAGGTTAGTGGTTCTGCGATGGTCAGCGAACACTTCAATGTTAATGTGATCATTGACCAAGCGAGTGTTTAGAAAAGCCGCTGTTGAAGCGTATCTTTAGATGAAAAAAATACCTATAAAGGCAGTCTGTATGTACGAGTAAGTACCTAACTTATTTACAGACTGGTAACAATAACTGTGGATACAATAGTAACCGTCCGTGCAGTGAAGACACACGCTAAGAGAGTGTATAGAAATAAGTGGCACGTCGATAATATCGCCGCGATTCTCTCACTCGTAGAGTTGGTCCTTTAAAGAAAAGAGAATATAACCACTGCAAATTAATAAATATACCTACTCGCAGTTTTACTACCTACACAGATTGAGAGTTGTTTTAACTGATGATTATTATTTCTTTGTCGTAGCTATATAATTTCTTCAATGCATTGCTGAGCCACATGAGGGACACGAGCGGTCGACCCTCGTCGGAAAGAACATCGAGAACAGCTTCAGTGTGTAAGTTATTTTACCGAAATTTAATGGATCTTTTAGCTAAAAACAATAGAATTACAATAAAGGCACGGGATATCTAGTGATTTTATAACGATCTAGCTCTGACCTCCACCCACGCTAATCAGATTTACCGTGGGAATTTCGGGATAAAAGTACCTTAGGTCACTTAGGACTACCGTAGCTTCCTAGAAGTGAAAAAAAAATTAAAATCGTTTCAGTGGATCCAACATACAACGTCGAAAACTCACAAATTTTACCTGTATACAATATTAGTATAGATTAAGGTTTTGCACGGTTTAAATAGAGTAGATACACTGCTAGGTGCACTGGTAGACACACCGCGGATAGGCGCGGTATGTCACCATGGCTACCCCTAATCAAGAGGTTCCGCGTTCGATGCACGGTGGAGGTGGACATTGTGTGATGAACACAAGGTTCCATTTTCCAGTCTGGGTGTGTTTATATGTCTATACTGAAATATATTATGTAATGATATGTTTGCATGATTTCCGCCACGCAAGGTAATACCTTAGTCAGGGATCAAGTAGATGTCGTGAAGTTATTATTAGGTATATTATATTTCACGTCAATAGAGCAATTTTGTCTTTGAAACATTTATCTAAAATTAGCGGACATCGTCGGATCACGCGAATTTCGGGACTGCTCTAGGAATAATAATGTCAGAATAAGTCCTTTGATTAATTATATTCTCTTTGTTCTATAGCATTTTTTGGTCCTTTCTTAATAAATCTTTAAGTCGCAAATGGAAACTTTTACCCAAATTTCATGTTTCTAGTTTCAGTAGTTAGGAACTGGGACTTGATGATTTAGTGAGGAAACTTCTTTATAGATAAAATGGATTTTGAAGGATACTTAAAAATTTAGAATCGATAAACTAATTGAATCACAAAAACTCGAGAGATAGGTATTAAGTTCGTATATTTTCCGCGTTTCACCCGTCTTCAAATGACGGTAACTTATTTTTCCGATATCCAATTTTACAGAAAGAATGTCTATATTTTATTCTAAGCTACAATCTATTAAGGGAAATCGCAAGAAAATTCAATGAGTAGCTTCATAGATTAGCGTTAACAAACAATTTTTAAGTTCTGCTACTCTTCTTTTTTTGTATTCTCAAAATTTTTGATAAACACAATTCAGGGTGTAGTACAGACACGCGGTTTCTTCTATTTTATTAGTATGTTTAGTATAGATTTTTTAAGTACTTACGTAAGTACTATGGCAGCTAATGTACTCACATAGTTTACTGTCGGAACTTCAGCAAGTACTTACCTAGTTCTACTAGTGTCCTCATTTCCTGTGACTGGGCACGCGACACTGCAGTCTACTCTGCGGACGATAATTTCATTATACAATACTTTTCTGCACTCAGAGCTTTTAATGTACCTAATGCTATTTTTGTTATTTAATCATGTGTCAAATAATATGCCTTTAGACTTAATGTACGAGGAAGTGTAGGTATGCGTCTGTTTGTCCGTTTTCTACATCGCAACGGATAATCGCATTGATGTTATTTTTATCCCAACAAAAACATTTTCATGTAAAATGTTGCCAAGACGAGACCATATGCCAGCACTTTCAAAAAGTTATCAGATCTTATGTAGAGCCAAGCTTCTAACTCTACACGCCTTAACTCTACAAGGTCTAACTTCACAAACTCTACACCTTAGCCAAAATATGTGGCTTGACCATTTCGCTACATTCACATGGCCCTTAGGCCCTAAGGTGAAAAATTGGTCCATTTTTCATTACTTTTCTGTTATATAATAATAGTTCTTTGTAGTAAGCCACATATTTTGGCTAAGGTGTAGAGTTTGTGAAGTTAGACCTTGTAGAGTTAAGGCGTGTAGAGCTAGAAGCTTGGCTCTACATAAGATCTGATAACTTTTTGAAAGTGCTGGCATATGGTCTCGTCTTGGCAACATTTTACATGAAAATGTTTTTGTTGGGATTTCATTTCTTTTTGTAAGTCAAAATTGCAGAAGTCTCATACAAACTTCCATCCCCTAATTTAAGGGGTTGGGAGATAAAAGTTACAAGTTTTATAATTTTTTTGTTGTTTGTTTACTAATTAACTACTAATAATTATAATATATATATAATATTAATAAATTAATACTAATAAACTACTTACATACCAAATTTCAGCTTTCTAGGACATTAGGAAGTACCCTAAGAATTTTGATGATCATCAGTGAGTCAGTGACGAAATCGAGGTTTTTTAGATATCAATAAAATCTAAAGGATGGGAGCTATACAATTAAAACTTTATACATTTAGTAAGTCTGCTATTGACAACATATTCCGAAAATTTTGTTTATCTGGTATAATCCAGACCCAAGTTACAAGGGTTCAAAAAAACGACGAAACGCTTCGAGAAAAGATAGGTAGTGCCCTTGCGCTTTGCTGGCTCGTCTTGGCGGGGGCACTACCGTGCCCCCAGATACACGCATACCTACTTCAAGCTGGGTTTATAATAGTTACATACCTAAGCTACGTATAGGTATTTGTTATCCCGTTATGTAACAAACAAACATAAAGCTATAATTTTTTATAGCTTTATGTATTTAAAATTAGCTTGCAATGTAGCTTTATTTAATTAAATAAAGCATTTGTCCCTAATGCGCTTATTACACTTTGATTATTTAAGAAAGGTGGAGTTTGCATAATCTTACTCCACGTTGGTTGATCTCTAGAGTTCGTCTTGAGTTCACTTCGATGAAACCCATCACTTTGCCATGGGACCACTCTTTCATGTAGCTGTATAAGTCACCAACCATATAAAAGCCTTTTTGTATAACTTATTACAAAGCAAGGTTCTCCTTTAATCAGGCTTTTGGTGTTTCACTCTGAGATAACACGTGACTTTCGAATCCAACCTTACGTAATTTCCTAGCTGACTGACTGCACACTAGTCCGCATTGTATAGTTTTAGACCTACACATGAGTGCTACGTATCATACATAATATAACACAATGTAGCCGTCGGCAACGACCGTAGGTATATTTTAGTAATTCAGATAAAACTAGGTCCAAGTTTATTTCGAAACAGTGCAGTCGACAAGACTGAATAAATTATTCGTTTTGAAATTCACCAAGTTTAGGCCTTAACAAGTGTTTAAGTCGTTTAACTCTAAATTACACTTCTAAAGTACGTGTACACCCCTCGTGTTTGCAGACGGAGCATAATTTAGAGAGGACTTACTACTTACTATCTACGATATATTTTTGCAGTAAATAACTTACACTTTTACTCTTTGAATTTCACGGGATAAAAAATCGAAATTAATAATAACCCATACTAATAGTATAAATGTGACAGTAACTCTGTCTGTCTATCTGTCTTTCTGTCGGTCTGTTACGCTTTCACGTCTTAACGGATCAACTAATCATCATTACAGGAACAGCTAGTTATAATAAATTATTAATCTGTGGACGCCGATAAGCAATAACACCCACAAATTAAGTTATTGATATGGAACGCTTTATTGAGAGTTATAGAACGTTATTTTTTAAAATTTTGTGTACCTTATACGTTGTTTAAATACCAACAAAATGCTGAACATAAAAAAATGTTGATATGAAATGGCATATAATTTTATAACACGATTTACTCATTTATCCAATGTGGGATAACACATTATTGCTATCTATATCACTATATACAAATCAATTGTCTCATGTGTATGACGATGTATGACTCGAGATAGGTTCAATCGATTTGGCTGATTCCTTTTTTGTTGTGTTCGTAATTATCCTTAAAAAACCGGATGAACTCCGTTCAGTAGTTTTTGAGTTTATCGCAAACAGACAGACAGACAGACAGACAGACGCAGCGGAGGACTTTGTTTTATAATATGTAGTGAAGGTTTGTATGAAAGAAAATACTCGGAAAATCCTCGGAAAACGTCAAAAGGATGGTATTTTTGCATGAAAAATTACTGACTAATCAAGTTATTTCGCTAACTAGTCGACGTATGAAGTTGGGCAGGAAAGTAGTTTATAGGAAGGTAATGTTAATACAAAGAAAAGATTTTTATCCCGGAGTTCCCGCGGAGGTGCTGTCAAATGGGTTTAAATCTGCGGAAAACAGCTAGTTTACTATAAAAAGAAATAATTAAATATTCACTTCCTACCCCTATAAAACGTAATTAATAAAACGTAATTAAACATATAAAAGAAAATATGTCACGCAAACTAAAATTTCAAATTAATTAGCCGTTCGTCTGTCTCGTTATAACTCGAGAATGGCTGGACCGATTTGGCTAATTTTGATCTTGACACATTAAGTTTTAAGAAGTAAATTAGGCTACTGTGGAGTTCCTGCGGCAATTCCAAAACTCACGCGGGTGAAACCGCGGGTCACAGCTATAGTGTTCAATAAAAACAACTTAAAAAAAAACAAAAGCAATAGATACTGAGAAACAAATCGGATAGTCCCAACACTAATCCCAATATACAAGCTACGCATTAAGTGTTGTATTTCTAATGTTGTAGCGGAACAGGTATTTTCCGAGGAGTCGGACGAAGGGGGTGGTGTGGAGGAAACGGCCCCGCCGAAACATTCTCGCGACCCTGACATTGAATTTCCTCTCCAAAGGAAGGATATCGACCTACTCATTGAAGCATTTAGAAAGAAAAAGGTATGTTTCACCCTTTCCGAAAATTTCAACTGCGTTACATTCCATCTAAATAGGAGTTTCATACCGAATTTTTCGATGCTCAGATTGGTATAGTAACCAGAGATTAAGTTTCAAATAGAACAAGTTTTGTATGAATTATCAGACGATTAGTAGGTACCTACTTTTAACCAGACAAATAAATAAATAAATTTTAGCTTTCGATTCTAATAAGCTCTAAGTTTCGTAACAATAATTATAATTATCCTTTAAGTTGTCTATAACGAACGTCTTGCATTGAATTTGAGGAATCAATCAGTTACATGAGTCAATCGGTCTAATTATAAGACAGTAACTACCGCTAACTAAGCAAGTTATTCACTGCTTGTTTTAGCACCGGCTTCATCCGAAGCACGTGGCGCGACTCTTGAAGGAGGCCACTGTGGCATTGAAGAGGCTGCCAAACATCAATGTAGCCACCACTTCCATCTCAAGCCAAATTACCGTGTGTGGAGACTTGCATGGAAAACTTGATGACCTATTGGTTATATTTCACAAGGTTGGTAATAATAATAATCCACTTCACAACACACAGATCTTGTTGGTACTTTGATATTTTTGGGTAGGTAGCATAGTTATAGTACTGGAAAAAAAGCGAACCCTTTGAAGTCACGTCATTGCCTGTCAGTTTGTCCCTGCTTGTGAAACGTTTCGTAGTTTGCTCATTTTTGCTTCTATCGTACCTAATTGTACACTAAAAAGTTTTTTTTATATACTTATTTAAAAAAAAATACGTTTAAATAACATTTGTTAATATTTTTATATAATTTTATTTATTTTGGAAAATGTTCAGCTAAATTTACATTTGAATAAACTTATGAGTACCTAATAATAGTAAAAGAAATATACTCAAAAGGGATGATCATTCTTTGTATGTCCCTATAATTTCGATTGCCAATGCCTATAATTCTGTGCTAATGCTTTCCTTAAGCACAGTAGTGAAAAATATAATAATAATCGGTCATAATCAGTTCGGTCTCTGTTGCTCTGGCAAAGTAACTTTTTTGCCAGTACATAAGTGTTTTTTTTAACGATTTCAGTTTGTGAGATTATTGTTTATAGAAGGATGAGTTGGTGGCCAAAGAGCGTCATATCCACAGAGAAAGGATTATAAATAAAATTATTATTAATTATAGTTCCGTGGCCATAATACATTAAATGAACCTTTTATAACAACTTTTTTTCCCTTAACTTACCGGAGTATTAGGTAGGTATTTATTTATTTATTTATTGTTTTGTTATCAGGCAACATGGGCCCATAGATAAATACTTTACAAACTAACATAACATACATACTAACTATTTAGGTTTGGAAATGGTTCTATCATCATAACCAAACCCGTTTATTCGAACTATAAAATTGTACGTTAGCAGCAGTTGTACTATCACAATCTCATCTGTATACTGAGTTTTACCCGTGGTAATTTGAGAGTTCCCGCGGGAACTCCAGAACAGACAGACAAACAGACAGACTCGGCGGAGGACTTATATTTTTACTTATTTTATAATATGTACTATGTAGTGATGATATATGGTGCCCTAACTAGATGCTTGGTCAAACCAATTGTGAATGTTGGTAAAAGAAAAATGCATTAGCTGTTCCCTGGATCTTAGGCCGTCTAAAGTTAAAAAAGAAAGCCTCAATCAGACTATTCAGTAAAAAAATAATGATTATCTCTTACTTAAAAATGTTATTGCTAATAACGCTATGCCATTATCTATTATTATTATTCAAATATTTTACAATGTAATTTCTACTCTATACTACTCAGTCATTATAAATTCAATTAGTTTTATGGTAGGTAGTTAGACTATATTTTAAAAACACCCTAGGGAAAGAATATAATTATAGTATTTACTGAGTTGACTTAGCGAGACATGCGATGCTCTTTTTTTATAAAACTTTACTACTTGCTGCATAAAATATGTACCTTGAAATTACAATGGGCTTGTCAATCAAATTTTAATTTTTAGTCCGTCATGTAGATGAATAAAAAACATTGGACATATATTTTTTCATTTTTTACGTAATCAAAAAATAACGGAGATACATTAAGTTGAAATGTCACGTGACGTCACGCCGGGCTACAGTTTATAGCACATTATGACGTCAAGAGCCACTCCTAATTTTTAATGCATTTTATCTTAGTATTTTTTCAATAATTAGAAAAAGCAAAAAATACGGGTCTATTACTTTTTGTTAATCTACAAGAGAATTTTGATTTTCATAACCCGGAAACAAACCTATTCCAATTGTCAAAACTTCGTAAGTAGGTAAGTACGTATACAGTACACTGTACAGTACCTAGATACACTTTTTCAGTTTTTAGTATATACCAGGGAGTACTCGTATCTATACTATAATAAAAGAGTAGAATTCGCGATTCTCTAAATTGAATATTTTTACCTAAAATTGAGAGGGGTGATAAAAGAAGAGTAACTAAGCACAAAAAAAAGTTTTTAAAATTCTTTTCTGTCTGTCTGTCTGTTTGCGATAATCTCCGAATCTACTGAACATATTGTCATGCGGTTTTTACAGGTAGATTAAGCTTAGCCTGGAGCTACATATAGGCTTTGTTTCATTGAAATCGGATGTCGGAAAAAAAGTTGTTGTATAAAAACCTTTCACGCGGGTGAAACCGCGGGGCACAGCTATCTAGTCTATAATAATTTGTGTAGTTTTTTTCTATTCTAAAAAGGCAACTTAAACGGTAAACGTTCAAATTTAGTCTTCTAAATAAAATTGAAGTGTCTGTTTGTAATTTCAAATTAACAGTTTTTCACTAAATGCATAATTATGAAATTATATGTATACGGTCGGTAAGTACTAACATCAAAAAATATCTTTTTAAATTTTAAATTTTTTCTCTGTCTGCCTCTTTGTTATGGGTAATCTCTGAAACGGCTGGACCGCTTTTAACGGGACTTTCACTGGTATGGGCTGATATTTAAGGAGTAACTTAGGCTACTTTTATTCTAGACTAGCTGTTCCCTGTTCTTGCTTTTATTTTAGAAAAAAATAATTCTCGCGGGAATTCCGAAACTCACGCGGGTGAAACCGCGGGGCACAGCTAGGTTTATAATAAACTAGCGGTTCCTCGCGGTTTCACCCGCGTTAATTTCGGAGTTCCTGCGGAAATTACGGGACTAAAAGTACCCTATGCCCTTCTCTGTACCCTTGACATTGTGTATGTGGTATGCAAATAGCATTCTCTTTGGTGGTAGGCACGTAGTGATTACCTTCTCTCTGGTGGTAGGTATGCAAAATGTCAAGATGATAGATTGAGTCGTTGAGGCTAGTGATTACCTTCTCTCTGGTTGAGGCGTCAAAGTGTAACTGTGTATGAAAACAAATAAAATAACTCACATTCGCATTTATAATAGTAATGCAGATTCACGAAGATAACATCAAGCATATCCTGAATTACTTACAGTGGTATACAAAATGTAAAAAAAACTATATACTTAGTTACCTACAGGTACAATAATTTAAAGCTGGCTTCAGATTACGCCACAACCCTCTACCGCATTGTTCAGCATACCATGTCACAAGTATTGCGGTCAATCTGTTTATCTACATTATAAAATTACATGTCCTAATTTAAATGAGCGACTGTATAATTAGACTCTCTGTTTAAATTGAAGAAACACGTACTGTTTCAGAGTTTTGGTTACCAGGTTTGATGAAAAGGGTCAAAAAGGGGTCAAACCGCGGGAGGACCGAACACCAATTATTATGTTATTTATGTAAGCCGAGTGTGAACTAGTCTTTATACAAAAGCTACATAAACTCGTACGACCTACTAAGATTCTATAGGAATATAAAAATTTTAACAAAAAAAAATTCCAAAAATACAAAACTAAAAAGCTAAAAATAACAAAATACCGATTTAATCCAAAAGGCAAAAACACACGTAATATTATTATTGGTTTGTGCTATACCACTGATCGGTTTAAATTCGGTGACAAGCCCGCTGGTGTCTGCCCATTTGGGTTGTTTTGCTCAAGAAGAGCTGGTGGCGGGAGTCGACTTAGCCCATCTACCCCCTCCATACTTGGCTTGTCACCGACTTCATACCGATCAGTGGTAGCAAAAACCAATAATAATATTACGTGTGTTTTTGTCTTTTGGATTAAATCGGTATTTTATTATTTTTAGCTTTATTTTTTGCTTTTTAGTAATCGGTGAACATACATTAAAAAAAACATACATACAATCGAACATAAAACTTCCTCCTTTTTGGAAGTCGGTTAAAAATCTAATTTTTAATCCAAAGCGGCTTGTTGTAGAGTACCTATACTAATAAAATAGTCGGTATAATAAATTATATCAACATGTGCCATTTAAACTCACATCAGCGAAAGAGCAAAGTACCTAGGTACTTGGAGTTTGAGCGAACGTAACTCGTGACCTATTAGACCATGTACATTGGTAAGGTTTCCTTGGAGAATCTAGTTTAGCAAGCGCTCATTAGTGGTGGCGGTAAACGTGGCCCGGCGAGTCTGTTTCTCTAACACCCTATTCATAACTGGATACGTTTCCAAGATCGTGTTTTTAATTTTCCAGCGCAGTGAGACATAAAATATCTCGTGAACGTATAAAGTTTGCGTGAAGTTTATAAATATGGGCCTCAATAACTAAAGGTCATTCCTGGGAGCGGCGCACACGTCACGGATACGTCCTTAATTGGTGCTATAGCCAGTCGCCGTTGACTCCAATTTGATTGGTATACGTACCTATATTGGTAGACCGCCCGCAACTTGCAATGGCTTCGTTAATTTGCAACACTCTTTTTTATTTTTCTTTTTCTTTGAAAACACTTGTCTTGAAGTATCTCAAAGTGTCTCAACTCAACAACGATTTAACGATAATATATATATAACGGTATAATAGGTATCACATAGGTAATATAATATGGGACCTAGGTATCTTGATGATAGCACCATGGTCTCGTGGACTTATACATAGGTAGCTCCATGATTTCGACATTTAATAGATTTGTTTATTTATAAGTTTGTATATAAATTCGACCGTTGGTTTTGAGTAAAGGATAAAAGGTTGCGCAATACAACTGTGTAAGTATCGATCTGTGACAGGCGATGTGCGACAACGTGTATGCTCGCGCGGTCACGGACGTCGATGGAGATAGGTATCGTTAGGGCTTCACCAAATCAACTAGCGTTTATTTAATATGTAACGTAACTACGTAACTATATGACTATATGTTATGCATAAAATCATAGAAGTGTTATCTACGCAGAAATTCTTTTATTTTATTAGTACTAGCTGTGCCCTGCGGTTTCACTCGCGTGAGTTTCGGAATTCCCGCAGAAGCTCCAAAATAGCCTAATTTACTCCTTCTAACATCAGCTAATTAGCAGTGAAAGTCCCGTCAAAATCTGTCAAACCGTTTCGGAGATTCGCCCGCGTGATTTTCGGAATTCCCGCCGGAACTCCAAACTTCTTTTATATAAAATTTTTCCTGACAATAAAGAACACAAAAAAATATCCAATTTGGTGCAGTCGTTTCGAAGTTATGCGCTTAGCAAGACATTTGATGATTCATATTCAAAAAATTATACCTACTAGTATAGAAGAAGATTGTACATAGATAATAATGAGAAGCATAATATTATAATATCTAGAATGAGGTTCATTCAAATCTTGTAATAACTTCGGTTTTAAAGGGGCTTAAATTTCTGTATTTGTGATGTCTTACATCTTACAAAGGATTTTTGAGTTTGATTACCTTTTCCTTTCTTGAGTAGGTTTAAATATCAAAATAATTATTGTAACATGTTTAGTGTTTAATAGATAAATTTAATAGTATCTACCTAATAGTAAAGATTCGCAATTCAAAAAACATAATTTGATTTGAATTAGACTGCCTTTTCAAACCACGTAGTGATTAGGTATATTATCTTTGTTTCAAACTTTAATCCATTAATCTAGGATTGTCAAGAAAAGCAAATTTAATCGGAATTCATCAAGATTTTAACGACGGAAAATCTATATTCTGATCAGAGTGATTTCTTTCGTTTTCCATCCATCTGAAGCGCCAGAGCTAATATAATTCTCTTTTCATTTAAAATTTGCGTATTTTTATTTTATTTATTATACAGAACGGTCTGCCCTCGCCGGAGAACCCATACATATTCAATGGAGACTTTGTGGATAGAGGCAAAAAAGGACTGGAAGTGTTCTTACTGCTCTTGGCTTGCATGTTGGCGTTTCCCGGCGGCGTGTATCTGAACAGGGGTAACCACGAAGATCTCATTATGAATTCTAGGTAAGTGCGTTGCGTTCCCCTGATATTCAATTGATTATAATTCGCCTTAGGTAAGAACACAGTATAGGTACATATCGAGAACAAACGTAATTTGCGTAGTTAAGGCCTTATTAGTCATAAAAAGTATTTAATACCATCAGCAATTCCGATTATCCTCCGTTTTTAGTCCTTTAAATTAAGTAGGTAGATTATTTTTTACTTAATACACGAAATAGGTACCTAACTTTCTAACTTACACAATGTTATCAGGTACGGATTTCTCAAAGAAGTTCATCAGAAGTATCGGGTGAGTCCAAAGATTTAGTTAAGTAATTTTGTTTAAGTATTTTACACCTTACATTTACAAGATTAACTTAGGAATTAAGAAAAGCTCAGAAGTCTATTGTTCTCCACAGACTTTAATTACCTCGTGTTGTATTTGCGATACTTAAATTAAATCCCGTATCTTGATTGACTAAATTGCAATAAAACTTGTTAAATAAGAAAGTTCTTTCAATGCTATTATTCGAGTGCAATAGCACCATAATAGTATATTCTTATACCTATTTATATAAGAGTTCAAGGACTGAAATCTATCAGTTGAGAGCAGAGTAAAATTGGCTCTTTGGATCCTTCCAATTAGTCAAGCCATTGCCATTGCCTAGTTCTTTTCAAGTTAATGAGGCCATTCATCGCTATTTCAATCAAGACTCGAAAATACTTTTTTTAAATTGTAAGAAAATAGTAACCTAAAATAAAAAAAAACGAAGCCGTGATATTTAAGCCCACAACATTTTCTATCGCGGTTAGACACATCACAACACATCTACATATATTTTTAAGGAGGTTGGTAAATTTCGCTGTACCTACTGCTGAATCGACTCAAAATTTTTTTTTCACTTTTCATTCAGATACAGAGTTCCCGAGGGAATTATAAAATTGACGCGGTCGAAACCGCGGCGGTAACAGCTAGTTGTTATTGGTAAAATAGAATTGATGGGCTTAGAAACGTGACATCATGCAAAATTTCCACTCAATGTGTCGCCGTAATTTTTTTATTGTGTAAAATACAGAAAAATGCGTGTCCAAATTTTTTATTATTCTACTCGTATATGACGGACTAAAAACTAAAATTTAGCCTCGCATATGTCGATTGTTTTTGTGTTCAAATTTCGAATGAAATTTAAACGAAACTAAGACTCCGTTTGTATGATTGGCGACTGAGTAACGCGCCGGCGTGCGCTGTCGCAGCACAACGCGGAGCGGCTGCTGAAGCTGATCGAGTGCGTGTACCGCTGGCTGCCACTCGGCACTGTCATCAACAACCGCGTGTTCGTGGTACACGGTGGCATCTCCGACACCACCGACCTGGACATGATACGCAGCCTTGAGCGCGACAAGGTGATAAAAAAAGTTTAAATCGTTTAAAAATACTAATAAACACGCTTTAAGAATATATACTGAACTGAAATCATCAATCGCGTGTTCGTGGTGCAAAGGGGCACCTCCGACAGCACTGACTCAGGTAGGCTCTTGGCTCTAGGCTGCGTATCATGTCCAGAGATGATACGCAGCCTAGAGCGTGACGAGGTATTAGGTTTAAACCGTTTAAAAAAACTAAACAACATGCAATAGGAGTAAACTGAACTAAAGAGTAAACCATCTAGGACTATATTTCAAGACCAATCAAATATGCCTCAAATTGAGGGGGTTGCAACTTGCAATGGTTACAATATTAATAATAATAATCCACTTCACAACACACAGATCTACTTGATCCCACACTAAGCTATAAGCTTGTGTCGTGGAAACCAAGCAAACGTGGTATATACCTACTACACATATTATTACATATATATTATCCTATAGATATATATATAAACACATCCAGACTGGAAAATGGAACCCTGTGTTCATCACACAAAGTCCACCCCCACCGGGAATCGAACCCGGAACCTCTTGATTAGCGGGCAGGCATGGTGACCATTGCGCCAATCGGGTCGTCGAAATTATAGAGTTTCCATAGCTATCTTCCAACTCCATCATCAGATCAGCTCCATGTCATAATAATATTGCATTGTCATCCGACTTCGTATGTATACAAAGTTTCATATCGATACGACGATTTAGGTTAAATTTACTTCTAAGATTATTACATTGTTTGTTACAATTGAAGACATCACCCTATTCACGTAGTGGTGAAGGGGAAGGAGTCTCTGTAGTCACAATCCTTGTGACTTTCTTTTAGCAATAATTTGGACACGTCTTGCTTAGATGGTTATATATTATAATAGAAACACAAAAAAATACAAATTTTCAAGTTTAAGTATTCAACACAAAATAGGATTAGGATTAGGAACCTACAAATGTTTTAAAAATAAAAAGTTAAAAGGAGAATATTATAATGAGTTTTTATACTTACCGCGATTCCGATATATACCGTTGCTCTATTGGATAGCGAACCTTGATGCTGAGCCCTTAATCTAAATTGACACCTGTGTTCTGCCTGGGTTATCGATTACCGCGTCAGGGTTTTTAATATTACATATCTACATTAACATTAAACATCTAATGAACATTTGCGTTTACCCTGATCACAGATATAATACTATACTAGCCCTGATCCTGGGTGTGTGTTATATAATTTATTATAATCCTACTAATATTATAAATGTGTAAGTGTGGATGTTTGGATGTTTAGATGTTTGAATGTTTGTTAATCAATCACGCAAAAACGGCTGAACGGATTTGGATGAAATTTGGCATGCACGTTGTCAGAGGTACAGAGAAGGACATAGAGCACTTTTTATTCCGGAATTCTTGCGGGAACTCCGAAATTACCGCGCGTGAAACCACGGGGCACAGCTAGTATCTTAATAAATATCATCAGTCATCATAGTTTTCTTATTAAACCCATATATATTTATGATCCCTGGGTTCTATGATACAAGTTCACTTAGTTTAGAACCTAGGTCACCAAATCATTCCTACCCTGCTTCTGAAACTCTATAATGTGATGTGCCCATTATTGTACATTATGGTAGGTATAGGTTACGAACGTAAACGCATTTTTCATTTTCATTTTCATGATCTTTACATTCTTTTTTCATTTAACACAAATATTTCTTTGGCAAGAAAACCCAATTTCATTCAAAACCTACGGCGTGAACAAAACTAGCGTGCTAATCACGTTGAGGAGACGTGACATTCAGTGAAACGAGACTAAAATCTGTCTATCTTTTGATGCAACAAATAAAAAGCGCACTGAGAAAAGCTATCGTCTCATCGGGCAGGCTTTCTCGCAGAAGGTCAAGGGTATAACCCTCGGGAAACAAACATTTTGTTCTGATAATATTTGTGCAAATTGGTCCCAAGCCAGATCCTACATTTGTGTGTTTTGTATTTATGTTTAGTTATCGCTAGAGAATAATATTACCACGTAGTTCGAGTCTCTATAGATGTATTAGAGGGTGGCTACTGGTGGTAAAGATATTGCTCTAGAAACAAAAAAATACACTGTGAGGAGCCCGGAATGGAGCCCCATTCTGTCCACAAGCGCAATAGAATAAAAAAAAAATTATGCTATTATCTTTTATCATTTCATATAATATTATCTATTAATTCATTTAAAAATAAATCAACAGACAGAAATTTAACTATTATATTATTATAGTTTTTTGGCAAATGACACTAGTTTGACCGGGAAAATTAAATAAAATGTGTGATTAACTTTTATGTAAAACATTTCAGCGATATCTTCTATGGTGGCATATTAATAAAAAAGGTCGTTTAAGCGGTAACAAACAATATATAGAACGCTGATGTGCCCGCCACAATGCAATAAAGTAACGAAACTTATCTTAAACTTCAAGGGTTTGGATTTACGAGCGAACTCTAATAACGTCCCTTTTCTAGCTCTATCTATGTTCGGCATTCGAGATAGTGTTAGGTAGTATGGTATTATATTATCTGTGGTTAGGTATACTTTATGCTACGTTTTGCTAAAGTTTTTTCAAATTTAACTCTTGCTAAGGTTAAAAGTGGAAAAGGGACAGACTAATGATAAAATATATTGTTTATTTTCAATATTAATTTCCTGTTACAAGCCTAGTCTAATATCCGTTCTTGTCCATAATAATATGATCTTTTTAGATTAATGAGGGTATGAAATATTAAATTTGCTGGACACGTTTCAGTACGTTTCACTCCTTCGGCCGCCTGTGACGGAAAGTTCAGCCCCTGGTGCCGAGGCCATCGACAAAGTAGAGTGGAAACAGGTTAGTCATTCCTAATCAATCATTCATATTTCACTTCGTTTCATTGATCAATAGAACATCGCCGGCTTCTTCTGACAACAATCAATTCTTTTTGAATGATGGGCTTCATTTAATTGAAAAGTAATTTTATAAGAAATTGTGTTTCGTTTCAGTCATAAGTCATAATTAATTGCCCCGTAACGTTTTCAGTAGGTATATCTATATCTAGGTATACTGTTACGGAAGTGTACTTACCTTGAACGTGCTCTATTATACGAATTATCCGAACTCTAAACTCGCATAAGCGAAGGACATGATATTGAGAAGATGTTAATTATTTATTGGTTACTGATTTTGGATGAGCTCATTACCCTTATATTGAAGTTCTAAACTCTATTAGCTACGCGGGGTTGCTACCCGCTCCAGTTGATTGCAGCACCAACGCT
This sequence comes from Zygaena filipendulae, assembly GCA_907165275.2. Taxonomy (NCBI): domain Eukaryota; kingdom Metazoa; phylum Arthropoda; class Insecta; order Lepidoptera; family Zygaenidae; genus Zygaena; species Zygaena filipendulae. The sequence continues at coordinate 8,594,120 of OU015653.1, read as the reverse complement.
CGTTATTATCACTCAACTGACTCGTGTAATATCCTGCGATCTAATCGGGTTATGCTGGCTCGCTAAGCTAAAACAATATTCAAATATCTCGTACACGAGGGACTAAGTTGAAATATGGTTGAAATATTATGTAAATGTCGAAAGCAAACTTTACCTTATTGTATTCGCTCCGAATAAAGTTTATGCAATTTTTTTCCAAAGATAGGTAGGTAGGTTAGGTACCTATTGGTATTCATCAACATCACTGAACTTTGAGTAGGTAAGTCCAAGGAGAAATAATTATGACATGGGAGCGTCAGAATGAGTTTCTAGATATTACGCCATTTTGATGAGTCCATAGCCCGCTCCACATTCACGCGAGAATCTTGCGCTTCACGTTCACGTGGTTTTCTCGCGTTCTCACAAGGTTCTCTCGAGAATGTGGAGCGGGCATGAGTTATGTCAACCTATAGATACCTACCTAATTTGTGAATGTTCGTGGTACAATTTTATGTTTTAAAAAATTGTAGTTCTTGTATAAGTACAATAATTTTGCACTACATATTATGCTATTAACTTTATTAACAAGATAATAAAAAGCCTTACCGCCGCACTCAGAGTCGACTTTAATGATTACTTAGTTAAGTAAAGATTTTTACTGCCGCAATCAGACAAGTTTAATAAATTAATGTTAATTGGCATTTAAGTTACATCTCATTAAATTCCAATTAACATTAATTTACTGAACGTCTTTGATTGTGGCAATTGTTTTAAAAATCTATACTTAACTAAGTAATCATTAAAATCGACTCTGAGTGCGGCGGTTAGAATTGTAAGTTATCTAACAGTACCTTTTACTACAGTATCCTATGTTTACAGTATCTGTAGTTATAATGCCAAAACAAAAGTTTCGTTGAAAACCTTGAAATAATTATATAACAATAACAAACATTTTCTCATGTTTCTTAATTTTTCAAATTAGTGACCTCAGCTTTTCTATTTGTAAATTCAAGTTCTTTTGTTCAAATTAAAAACATTATAAATATAAAAAAATATACGGCATGCCATATGCCAGCATTTAAACTTCTTTATTTTTATATTGGTTTGGCAATAAATAAGGTGGCTTATTTATATTTGACTAAAAACTGTTAATTTCAAGACGAATCAATAGGTAAATGACAGTCCGTATGTATAAGAGTGCAAATCAAATTCACCAAATAAATTTAGATGTTTATTCACGTTAAGAAGCTGCATTATAAAAAAGTCTGCGGTAATTCACGATTTATCGTCACATGAGTCTCATTTTTTTAGATATTATGAGAATTTAAATTTACGGTCGCGGTCGTCATTAGTCTTCATTACTCCGGGATCCATTTAGCCCAGCGTTATTGACCCCGTTGTCTATCTACTTCGTTATATCTATCATGACCTTATCTTATTTCTTTTCGCTCCGAGCAATTTTAGCTTTTGTCATCGTTGGTGTAATACAATTTGCTCGGGTTGGATCCTGCGGGAGCGACGCAATAGATTTATGCCGAACGCGACCGCTTTATGTCCCCAAAGGATAGTCTTCGTACACTTCGTACTTTTCTAACGGCACTTTATTCAGTTGAAACTTTTAGCTGCCGACTCGGATTTATAGATTCGCCGTTATTTTGATGTTCTGGTTTGTTAAAACTGCACAGAATTCACATCGACGCGAAGTTTTGGGAAGTGTTAAGAAGTTTTCACGATGACGACTACTATGTACTTTACTTTTGTGTACTTTTATAGAAAAGATTTTAGGAAGATTTAATGACTAGTTAAAACTTATCATCAAGCTCAATGTTAAGTACCATAAAATTATATAGTGAAAACTTCTGAAATATTAAAATTTTTGTATAATTTTAAGTTTAGAATTTAGGTTTAATTTACTTATTAGGTCGGAGGAAAAGTCTTCTCGCATATAGTATGTATAAACTTACATTAAAAATCTCTTTGGCAGTACTATTTGGATATTAAAAAGGTTATACATTTCAAAAAGCAACAAATGAGTATAACGTTGCTTCCAGCTATTTTAATCTGTTTCTATTTATATCGAAATGTATGAATCTAATGAAGACATTTCAAAATTTTATCACAAAAATGGAAAAATTCAACGCAAGCGGCGACAAATTTTTTGACTTTTATGGACCTTATGCAGTGTTAGTAATCCGGGAATTTTAATGTCAAAAATGCACCTCCTTCTAAAACAGACGCTATTTTGTAAAAGTGGAGCAAGATGGGCATATCAGTGGTTATCTTATCTTATCTTAAGAGAAGATAAGATAAGATAAGATATCAGTGGTTACGACATAGTAGAAAAACTGGGAATTGACCACAAAACAGTTTTGATCAATTTGAAAAAGCTAGATACACAAAAAAGCTCGATATTTGGGTGCCACATGAGCTCACTGAAAGAGACCTTATGAACCGTGTACTAATTTGCGATTCTTTATTGAGACTTATGAAGCCGAACTGTTTTTGAAGAGATTGATATCTAATAATGAAAAGTGGATCACGTACAACAAGAACGTCCGAAAAAGGTCGTGATCAAAGGTCAGTCAGGCTTCACAGACGGTGGCAAAACCCAGGTTAACTCGCATTAAGGTGATGCTGTGTATATGGTGGTATTGGAAGGGCATTGTGCATGAAGAGCTTTTACCGCCGGGCAGAACCATCATTTCGGATCTCTACTGCCAACAATTGATGAGATTAAAGCAAGAAGTTGAGAAAAAACGGCCGGAATTGATCAATAGAAAGGGTGTGGTCTTTCATCACAACATCGCTAGACCACGCACATCTTTAGTCACTCAGAAAAAGTTAAGAGAGTTTGGCTGGAAGGTGCTAATACTTCCACTATATAGCCCTGACCTTGCGCCTTCAGATTTCCACCTGTTTCGATCACTTCCGAATTCATTAGGCAGTGTCAGGTTAACATCAAGAGAGTACTGCCAAAATGACTTGTCGCGTTTTTTTGATCAGAAGCCAAAATATCTACAGCAACAGAATCATCCTACAAGATGGCAAAAGTTCATCGCACAAAATGGCACATATAAACTGAAATTACCTAACTGCTCAATCAACAAAGGGTATTTTTTATATTGAGATTTCCACGGAAACACCGAAATTAACTCTAATGTAATCGCGGTGTGTATTTAAAGGAAATTCCGGATTATAAAGTAACCTATGTCCTTCTCTTTACCCCTGACCATGTGTATGAAAGATTACATGATAATCGGTTGAGCCGTTAAGGCATGAAAGCCAAACAAACAAATAAACTCACATTTGCATTAATAATAAGGATTTTGTTGTCAAATTGTATCGATGTTTTTAAAATTAGTTCAACCCTTTTACTTTGTAAGCTAGAGTTCAAGGATTGATTTTAGTATGTTGCCCCAGATTGGATAATAAAAGAACTCATTACTCGAGGCAACAATCCCTATTTCAAAGAAATGAAAAGGCGTGGATGAGTCACGGCCGCGTCGTATTCATGGGGGGTTGGACGCACGGTGTTTGCTGGTATCCATGTGAAATTAGTTCTTCCTTTTATCCTTAATCCTTTTATTACATCTCATTTATATACATTTATAAACAATTACTCAAAAAAAATTGTCCGAGTAATCAAAACTGTAGTACATAGGCATTCGTGTGTACTGTGTATCTACCTACGTGCTCCCAACAAAGTACCTACATGTTTTAATAGTTCTTGTCGGTTTATAAAAATTAAAGTTGGCCACGATATAAATAAAAATGTAGGAAGGTACCTACCAACGACTAGGTAGTATGTCATTTTTTGGTACCCCTGACAAAGTCAGGCGCGGTCCAAGGGGGGGGGGGGGGGGGGGGGGGGGCGCGGCACGGGGGATGTGATCCCCCCAAAATCCATTTATATTGTGTGCAAAAAAATTGTGTATTAAGCAGTACAGTCTAATTTACTCGACACATTTTAATATTAGTGACCCCCTCCAAAATCAGTTAGTGACCCCCTCCAAAACTTCAGGCTGCGACCGCGCCTGCTTTATGAAGATTGGATGACTGGTAAAAACAAATACTAAATAAACTGATATTCGCATTCACAGTAAAGCATAAGGGCATACATTATGATTTTTTGTTAAGCATAGAAATACTGTACTGTACTGTCTCATCTTATGTAGAGTAAAAGTAACAGTCACTTACGTACATACGTACCTACCTAATATATGTATAGAATGTGATAATTGATTTTGTTCAGTCTCATCTCCGCGTTCGATCGGCCGGATCGCAAAGCGTTTACGAGGTCTTGGTCATATCTACTATCTCAAGTTATTGAGGCAAGCCTAACTCGAGTTATTGAGGCAAGTCTTTTACGAGTACTCGGGTACTGAAGGTCCAGCCCCTGGATTTAATGCTGCCGTTTAAGATCTTTCACAGGAATGTCCAGCATTAATTGGCCCACTCTACGAGTCTGCTATTTATGTATACGTCCTTCCTTACTCGTGCCTAATCTATTTGTTTAAATGTTATCTTACTATCCTACTAATATTATCAATGTGAAAGTGTGGATGTTTGAATGTTTAGATAGATGTTTGGATGTTTGTTACTCAATCACGCAAAAACGGCTGAACGGATTTGGATGAAATTTGGCATGCACGTTGTCAAAGGTACAAATAAGGATATAGGGTACTTTTATCCCGGAATTCCCGCAGAAACTCCGAAATTACCGCGGGTGAAACAGCGGGGCACAGCTAGTAATCACTAATATCATAGATAAATTATATAGCTACTGCGTACAACTAATTAATAATTATGATGTAGGTCCTATATAGTTAAGGGTAAAGTTTTTTGGTTTGTATGCTTTATAGAATCTAAACGTATTTGTTATTATAGTTTTCAAATTATAGGTGTTCGACATCCTATGGTCTGACCCACAATGCGTGAGTGGTTGTGTGGCTAATGCTCTACGAGGGGCCGGGACGTACTTTGGTCCTGATGTGACCAAGATGTTCCTACAGAAAAACAAGTTGAGCTTCATCATACGAAGCCACGAGTGCAAGCCTGGTGGATACGAGATCATGCACAATGGAAATGTAAGTAGGTATATAGTAAAAGTATTTGGTACTCCATTTTTCAAGCTCAAACTAGTCTTATCCATAACCACTTTTTTCGTCAATTTTACCATTATTGTTATATTGTAGACTAGCTGTCCCGCGCGGTTTCGCCCGCGATAATTTCAAAGTATTCGCGGAATTGTTCCATACAAACTTTGCAACCCCTTTTCATCCCCTTAGGGGTTGAATTTTCAAAAATCTTTTTTTATCGGATGCCTACGTCATACAAAGAACAAACCCTCCAAGTTTCAGATCTCTACAATCGGCAGTTTAGGCTGTGCGTTGATCAGTTATTTAGGACAGAGCATTTTATATGTATATAGATGATTATAATATGATATTGTCACAAGAATAGTTTCCGGTTAACGTGTACAGCACTGTCCTGTTTTTATTCTACTAGCTACTATAGCTACTTTTTTTTCTTTATTTAGGGCAAAAAACAATCGATGCAATTTATATTAAAGCAAGAAAACATGTACACAGCGAAATATGATAATTGTAGGGTCAACTACGATACTCACATTTAACAAAATTAAATGTTTATTATAATTTTTAAGCATATTATGTATTTATTTATTGAGGTTCGCTTTTATAAAGGTATCAAAAGAAGATAAAACTCAAACCCATTAATTTCACTGAAATAAAACCGACATTTATTTGCAGACGTGATCTGTTATCTCTGATCGATCACAATGGATCCGTACTCGTATTTATAACGAAACGGACGAATGTTATGAATGAGGTATCTATCTTACCTTAATATATATAAATCACGTGTCACGTTGTTTTTCCGCGATGGACTCCGAAACTACTGAACGGATTTTGATAAAATTTTGTAACCATTTATAATATGGTCAAACTTAAAAGATAGGATAGTTTTAAAAAAATGTGTACGAGCTATCTATGGCTGTAGTTTTTACGATACGTGCAAACCACTCTTTAAAGAGCTGAAAATATTGACATTACCTTCCATGTATATTTATGAAACAGATATGTTCGTCAGAACAAATATAAACCTTTTAAAAAAGGCATCGGACGTTTATACAAGAAGTAAGAGAAACTGTAACCGACTTGTTCTAGACCGAAACGTACAAACTGCATTGTATCATAATAATTGTTATGCAATGTGTATAAAGATACATAACAACATACCGAAGGACATTAGTGAATTACCCACCCAAAAATTTGCAAAAAGACTAAGACAATGGCTGCAATCCCAATATTTCTATAGTGTACGAGACTGCCTGAACCAGAAGTTCAAATTGATTTAAATTAATTTCTAGTGGACTATCTTTCTTATAAAATATTTTCATTATCATAATTTAATAATTGACATCCTCAAATGACACTTAATTTTCTTATCTTTTTTATTGTAATATTTTGATTTAATGATTTAATTTGATAATTTTGCATGTCACCTAACGACAGGACATGAGGACAATTTTACTCTTATATTATGTACCATCATTATAAGCTATGTCTTATGCAAATAAAAAATTTATTATTATTATTATAATCCCGGAATTCCCGCGGGAACTCCGGAATTAATGCGGGGAACAGCTAATTACCGTAAACTACTGATGTAAGGGGTACAAAGAAGGACGTAGAGTGCCTACTTTTTTCCCGGAATTAACATCGAAATTACCGCGGATGAAATCGCGGGGGACAGTTAGTTTTTATATAAATTTCAACTCTTTTATCACTTATAGCTCAATCAAACTTCGGTCGTGTTGACTTTCTAGAAATGTATCTTTGCAAAAACTTCGATGTTTATTAAACACGTTTAAAGTTTAAAGTACAAGTACGTTTAAAGTACAAGTATCAAGTATAAGTATATACTAGCTGTGCCTCGCGGTTTCACCCGCGCGAAAGGTTTTTTATAACAACCTTTTTTCTCGACATCCGATTTCAATGAAACAAAGCCTATATGTAGCTCCAGGCTAGCTCCAGCTTAATCAACCTGTGAGTACCGCATGACAATCCGTTCAGTAGATTTGGCGATTATCGTGAACAGAGAGACAGACAGACAAACAGAAAAGATTTTTAAAAACCCTTCTTTTTGTGGTTACTCTTTGTTTATCGTCCCCTGTCAGTTTTTGTTAAAAATATTCAATGTACAGAATCGCGGATTCTACTCTGTTATTATAGAATAGATTTTTTATATTTAATTATCATATTGATTAATAAAAGAATTTGGAATAGTTATTATAATATAGTAAAAAAACGAAAAATAACGATTCATTGAATATGGATATGTAATGAAAAATAAAGTATGTAAACATTAATGTTTTTTTCACAGGTAATAACAATTTTCTCAGCGTCCAACTATTACGAAATTGGTTCAAACAAAGGTGCATATCTGAAGCTGTGTGGCAACGGTTTAGAGAGACAGTTCGTGCAATATACGGCAGCGGTATCTCGCACCCGCCGCCTCACCTTCCGCCAGAGGGTCGGTCTCGTGGAGTCCTCAGCGATGAGAGAGCTTCACAACCAGATCATACTGGTTCGGAGGCCACTCGAACAACAGTTCCGACGCATGGATATAGACCAAAGCGGTAAGTATGTAACATTTTTATATAAGAAGTTAAGAAAATACCGCCTTTTTGCCTATTACCTAATGGGTAGGAACAAAATGAAGAAAAAGGCACTCTAATATTCAAGTAAGATACGGATACGAAAAGTTGGTCTTCTTAAAGTGGCTCGGTAATTTATAAAAACTTTCATCGTCAAGCCCAAAGTCAGTCTCCACCAGATAAAGAACCTTATATTACGAAGTTTTACAGGAATGTTAAAAAAAAAAAAAACAAATAATAAATGTGGTTCATTTGTCGTCGTCTCATTTTATTTCACCGTAGAGAATTTTCCGTTCAGTGAAAGATCAATTTATTTTCTGAAAACGAATCAGAATACTTGATGCGATGTTTTTTAGAATTGGATGGCTATGCGTACATAAAATATAGTTATTTATTTGTACATATTTTATTTCATATCTCCCAATCTTTTTGATATTGTTTTGATAAACCAGAATGGAAGGTACACGAGACAAACAAAGTGGTATAGCTGTGCCCTGCGGTTTCACCCGCGTGAGTTTCGGAATTGCCGCAGGAACTCCAAAGTAAAATTTTGTTAAAAAAAAGTCTGGATCACCACCAGTGGCGAAGGGTGAAATATTGAGAGAGGGAAGCCGGAAATCTACTTTAATTTCAACTTATTAAACTATTACTGTTCCCCGCGGTTTCATCTGCGATAAGTTCAGGAGTTCCCGCGGGAATTCCGGTATAAAAAGTCCTTCCCTGTATCCCTGACAACGTTCTCAATTATGGAGAGAGATGTTGCGTCTGAAGGGAAGCCGGTGGGAATCGGCTTCTATGGTACCTTCGCCACTGGTCACCACCCTTATCACCTATAAGGGTATAAAAATAGCCTACGATCTATTCTCAGACCTATCAAATATACAAGATTTGTTTTATAAAAATCGGTCAAGACGTTTCGGAGGAGTTCGATAACAAAAACTGTGTCACGAGATTTTTATTTATTTGAATAGCTGCGTTCCGCGGTTCACCCGCGTGAGTTTCGGAATTCCCGCAGGAACTCCAAAGTTCTGTTCTAAAATAAAAAAATACGGAGAGCGCTACCCTTATCACCTAGGGGAAAAAAAAATAGCCTACAACCTATTCTCAAACCTATTAAATATACACACAAGGCGTTTCGGAGGAATTCGATAACAAACACTGTGACACGTGATTTTTAAACATATATATTAGAAAAACTGTTCTCCCCGGTTTTACCCGCGGAAATTTCGGAGTTCCCGCGGGTATTTCGGGTTACAATATAGCCTATGACACTCACAAATAACGTGGCTTTCTATTGGTATAAGAATTTTCAAAATCGATTCAGTAGGACCAGAGGTTACCTACCCCCTACAACCTCACAAACTTACAAACTTTACCTGCTTATAATATTAGTATAGATTAACTTCCAATGCAACAAAATTCAACAGTGAATTTATGATAGAGCTCATAACTGGAAGTAGAATGGGCATTTTAATGTAGAGTTACGAAGTGGGTAGCCACTTACATCTACGCGGAATTTTCTTGCCGATAAGAAAAAAGATTTCTGTTCATGAAATACCTAAGAGCGAAAAGGGTTCGCTTGGTTCTATTGACGCTACGTGACAGCTACCTATGAAAAATCCTGTGATTTTATCTCTTATTGCATAAACACAATCTATTTTTGATGGTTCAAACATTTTCCTCATCGATATAATATGACGGGAAGATCCTTTATAATAAAATTATATTTTTTTTCGCAGGATTTATAAGTGTGAGTGATTGGTGTAACGCAATGGAGGAGACGACCCGTCTCGGCTTGCCCTGGAGGATGCTCAAAGACAAGCTCGTGCGCACCGAGCCGGAAACACGTCGCGTCAGATATATGGATACCTTTGACTTGGCTACTAATGTGAGGATACATACATACTATATACTGTGTAAATTTGCATTCTCGACATATTTACCAACGAAATGTTAGATTATATTAGATTTATTTATTTTACTTTTACAAAAAAGATTAAGTAGTTATGATACTTTTTATTGAATTCACTTATTTTATTTTATTAATTAATTATTATCATACGATCACCTTCAATCAAATTTAATGTAAATTTACATTAAATTTGAGTAATAATAAATAATAACACTAGTTACAATACAAATATAATGATTAATTTTGTAATATTATTAAAATGTCAATAAAGTTTAATATGTCTTGTTCAAATATTCTCTTATAGAGTCAAATTAAGTTTTTATTGGATAGTGAATTTTCCTACTTTTTACAAAATGTTACCTATCATTTCAGAAATAAACAGTAGGTACCTAAGTCTACTGGGGTTAACCCTCGACATTCGACACTAATCGCGCGTACAATTACCTCATTCAGTTCAGACATAAAACTGGAAAGTTGGTACAAATTGAGTCGTATGATAAAGCCAAAAATCACCACAGTGATTATACATACAGGATGTCCCGTAAATCAACGTCAAGCCAGAACTACTTACGAAAAAAAAAAATTTTTTTTCTTAAGAAGATGAGAGATTTATTTATTTATTTATTTATTTATTAATGAGCAGGTTATACCATTTTGGAATCCTTATTAATTACGCCAACTTTTAAATCTACTTGCCAAATTCACTTAGTACATTTTTTTAAGGACAGTACCTAATTAAAAACTGATAGAAGCAATAATTTTGAAAACTTGTTTGGGAACAAACGTGATATAGGATACGATATACATATTATATGACTTAGCCCGTCACCAGGTTCTGGCTTGACGTCGATTTACGGGACATCCTGTATGTATAATCACGCCTTTATGATTATAGCGTGTCGAAAGGCGACGAAAACTTTTACCGTTGTTTGTGACATAAAGTTTTAATTTCAGAGAATCAGCCGCAAAACTGATACTCAAACAGTGGTTGAAACACTATACAAAAACAAAAGTAGTTTAGAAGCGATTTTCAAGATTCTTGACAAAGATAACTCTGGTAAGAATCTTAATTAGTGAAACGAGTTTGACTTTATTAATGTTACTTGTTTATGATTGTTTTTTCATAATTTCGTGTCGCTACAGGATATATAACACTCGAAGAGTTTTCCGAAGCGTGTCATTTAATACGTAAGTACATGCCTAACCCAATGACTCAGGAACAGCTGGTTGACATTTGCCGGTTGATGGACATCAATAAAGACGGCTTGGTTGATTTGAACGAGTTCCTCGAGAGCTTCCGTCTCGCCGAGAAGAGTTTGCAAGACGAAGACGGAGAATTTGAATACATACAAGCTACTTGACAGGAGCTTGACCGCTGCCCGAGCAGGACGGCGGTCGACAAGGATGAAACTGGTGTCGAGATTGAATTACTCAAAATAGATGAAAACGGCAAGAAAAAGAATAATCCGACAGATAATGCTAATACTTATTTGATGGGGGAAGGCATTCCGAGTGTCTCTGATGAGATGGACGAATTAAGGTTAATAGACGAGGATACGCCGAAGCGGTCGGGATTGTTGGAGAGCAACATGTAAAAGCTGTTCTTAATTACGGTACTAACGGAACTGGCATTTTGGGCTTTGGTGCGAACGGAAATTAAAAAGAAAATATTTGTCATATATTTTTTACGATATCTTCTGATTGATTATAATATACACATTTATGCTTAAAAGATAAATAAAATCCATAATTTATTGTGTAGATAATTTTAATGATTGATGACTGATTTATTTTCAGCTATTGCTTAGGTAGGTACACTGTGGAGAATGCAAGTGGTTTTCGTACGTTTTACAGTAGGTATCTATACTTTATGAACAGCTTAATCATTTGGGTTTACAAAAAATGTATTTATTTATACATAATTCATTGTTTTTATATAAAAAACTAATTTTACAATAATTTATTATTACAAGTGTGTACAACTTCTTGGATTTTTCCCGTTAATATAAAGGGTAGTGCAACTAATAGGTAAGATGGGAAAAAATTCCCGCTGGTAATATTGTAAGCATGTGAAGGAAATTATTTTCCCATTTGTTCGTTAAAATAGCATTGCTTTTAATTCGTACCTAATAAATCCTGTTTGGTTTTTACTTCTTAGTGTTTTCAAACGTATTAAATTATTATGCTAGAGATATAATTTCTGATAAATTGGTGCCAATTATGTTATACTCAATACTTTGTATGTACCTAAACTTCTCAACATAAGAAAAAATAAACTTGAAGTATACAAAAACTGGGAACAATGATAAAAATTCACAAATTTTACAAATCACAGCTAGTTATAATTTAAAAAATAGTGAGAATTTGCTGATGCCATAATACCTAATATCTAATGTTAGTCGTCCATAAAAATATAATGCTTATAATTAAATAAATTATTAATTAAAGTATAATAAATTATCTAGTAGTAAATTAAAAATTGGAAGTAATGTACAATAAAACTACATATGATTACAAAAATGCAAGTCTAAACTGCATCAAACTAGGCAACACCGAAGTTTGACAGTGGATAAAATGAGCGCAGACCACTCGTCAAATGATCCCACGACAAAAGTAGGAAACGGATAGGATTTCTATTAAGCTGGTTAAGTGGAGGACTTTTATGGGTTACATGCTGAAGAAAAGAAAGAAAACAGATTTGCATCATCAGTATCATCATCACTGAATATTAATATTATTGTCGGAACAAATAGTTCGATGCGTCAATTTGAATTTTCCCCATCCATATAGAACAGAACACTACGAATATTAGGGTATATTCGTAGTGTTCTGAGCTAAGAATCCAAGTATCTAACTTGAATTCAATATTATAAATAGGATAAATAGAATTTTTATTTATTCAGTAATTATGATAGATATTGGTGTCAAGTTATTAGGTCCATCAATTTGATTGGGTGTTTTTAGGGTTCCGTGCCTAAAAAAGAAAAAAGGAACCCTCATAGAATCACTTCGTTGTCGGTCTGTTGTTTTTGTTTATTTCCATTTTTTCAAGGCTGTCTGGAGTTATAAAGTTGAAATTAATATTAAATACTTAAATCTGCCATTCCGTAGAGCTGCGAAAAAAATCAAACCTTCAGTTGACGCAATTAAAAAGATACGACCGTTTATGCCGCTTTTGACACTTACAAGAGCATACAAATCTATAGAGTACTTTACGTTGACTTAGAATTACGTTAATTATTTTTTCCGAATCTTCGGACTTGATTCCCATGATAGACAAACTAATAACGTAGCCACGTATGAAACCCTTGGTGCGTGAGTCCGACCCACGCTTGTCCGGTTATTTTTATGGGTCTTTGTTATTTTCAGCGTTGCGAGACGTGCGTGTATTTGCTCACCCATCTATAGTCATGTCACACTGCCTTGAGTCTTGACAGGGAGTTCATTATGACAAATTACTCATGTTTGGCTAACGATCGCTCTTTTAGCGATATAGGTATTTTGATAACAATATTCCTAGCAGTAGGCAGGTAAGCAGTTCTGCGTACGTAACTATACGAAACTTAACATCGAAACATAAATATAAGAGTATATAAAGAGTATAGTAATTAAAATTCCCGGAAGTTGCCTTTATTTAAAAGAAATTGTCGTAAAATCATAACTATCAATCTATGCGATTCAAAAAAGCACGCAGTAATTTTATTTTTGATTTTGGCTACATGATTGTATCTATGTAGTTTTATTGTACGATCCGCTCATATTTTTAACATGTATTGTCTTTGATAGCTCGATATTTTACTCGGATTATTATAGTTAATAAATCTCCCTAAAACTTTAAATTTCTAATTTATTAAAGCATTTTACAATTTAAAGTAGATATAATAATTATCCTATTATAGTAATATTACCTATTTACTATCATTTTAAAACACATATTTGATATTAATATAGTCTAGTCAATGATAATAGCGTGTACGTTTTCGCATACATATCTTTGTATTCAATTATAACTATCTGTATATCTATACCTATGCATTCCAGTGCGATAGGATCTTGATAAAATATACTATTTACAGCAAAATAATCTTTGTAGCCCACATACCTAATAATTTTGGGTTTCAGCTATCCATAACGTTTTTTAAACAATTACTTGTAATATTTAAAATAACTTCGTCGAGTCACTAACAGCTGAATGGTCGTGTTGGTACTATCTCTATCATGTGACATATTACGTTTACGTTTTACGTTTACTTGATATTTTCGATCAAATAAAATTTAATGAAGTTACTCGATAGTTATGGTGAAAATACGTGTTCCTTTTAATTAAAGGTAATAAAAACAAACAAACGTTCTGACCCTGAGTTAACTCATCTTCTAATCTAATCTGTTTCGTTTTAATTGTGTGGGTCCTGGCCCGCACCTAATTATGTAGACTGAATCAAATAATTGGTGAAATTAAAATATTATTATTACCTATATAATATAATAACATTATATAATAACATTATGAGATATTGTTCACTCTATTTTTATTATTGTGTATCACATTATGAAATATTGTCACTATAGGTAGGCACATATTCAACATTTTAAAATACTAAAAATAAAATAATTTTCCAGATTGTGAATTCACTGAATTTTGTCTATGCATATTATAGGTAATGATCATGATGACTTTATAAAACTGTAGATATTTAAAAACCTATTATACTAATGTTTTCCAATTTTAACGAATCGTCATTAATGAAATTAAAAGTAGTCAATAATAATGTCTAAATTGTCTACAACGTATTTTAAATAAATTATTTACTGTCCAATAAAAATGTGATATTGCTTCCTGAGTATATTATTATTACCGCCTGTTTTCGACGCTATACCTCTATAATATTTTGGCTAATCTTGAATTAATTGCGGGTGATTAGGTACGTGTGCAAAATGGCTGTACCTACGTAAAAACTTGGTAAGTATTGAGAATAAAGAAAATCCTTATGCTGCGAACAAAGCGTGTGACGTGAAACCTGAGTACCTACTCAAATCTTGTTCGTTCCATTAGTTCTTGTAAAAATATTGCCTCTCTCTTTTATCCTTTTAGGTACTTATAAAACAAATGTGCAATTTAAGTAGGTCAGAAGAGTTGGACTACAATATAGTTAGATTAATCTGGCTATAGAGACATTTTGAGTCTATACTCAGATTCTCAGATTGGTTTTTGCTTAAAACGAATATTTTGTTTCATCACAATCGTTTAGTGAAGTGAAAGTTATGAAAAGTTTGAACTTAAAGTGTCAAGTCAGTAATAGGTCATAAGTCTTAGGTACCTAATAACCAGGGGTCATACCACCATTTGTAACAAGTATTATTTGATGTTAAATTAAAAAAAAATCCAGTGAAATTTTAACATTGCACCCTGATTATAAAGTAGAAATTATAATGAATAAAAATTAAAGGTTGTAAGACTTAAGATGGTGGCAGGGCCCTAGATATATCTACAGAATAAACTTATCTAGTTTTGTGCAAGAAATTGTACTTTAGTCACTAAATATTCTAACCATGCAGGTAAATTAATTATTTTTCCCTTCCATACATCGTTCTATCACAAGAGATAACAGTGTACTGTGTAGGTACTTTACATTACCATTTAGTTTATAGGCTTATATAATTTACGTGCTGTAATTGGCCTTAACGTGTAAAAGCTTTAAGGCGTGATAAATTATCACGTGTCTTGTGACTTGTGGAGAAAAGGGAATTAGGAGTTACAAATGGAGTTAGGAAACGTGAGTATACATTTCCCAACTCCATTTTTAACTGCTGATTTCTCTATATACACTTAGTTATCTACGTTAGATTGTTTCCTTTTTATTCGGCTTACTTGTTTTTTATTTTGCGATGGCCGATGGGCCATCTAAATTAATACCTAGATATTAAAAAAGGGGAAAGATTTGGTTTTTGTTGGTGTGTTACATTAACCCGATAACTAGTGGAACGATTTCAAAAATTATTTCAGCATTAGAATGCTACAATATCCCTGAGTAACGTAGGCTATATTGTAACCCGGGATTCCCGTGGGAACTCCGAAATTATCGCGGGTAAAACAGCGGGATATCTATATCTATACTTATAATAAAACTGTAGAGAGGTCAATTCTGTACATTGAATAAATGTTCAAAATTAATATTGGAGGATGAATGGTGATCGTTACTGATGCCAAAAATGCAATCTGTAAATTTGTTGTCTGTCTGTCTGTCTGTATGTGCACGCATGGGTCAAAAACTATAGAAGGGATTTTAACCAAAATTGGTACGATTGTAGTCCATACTCCTGGGAGGTTATAGGCTATATAACATAACGCTAAGAGACATAGGAGCTGAGCAGTGACGATAAATTTGAAGCAAGTCAATAACGTTTACTCAATCACGCAAAAACGGCTGAACGGATTTGGATGAAATTTGGCATGCACGTTGTCAGGGGTACAGAAAAGGACATAGGATACTTTTATCCCGGAATTCCCACGGGAACTCCGAAATTACCGCGGGTGAAACCGCGGGGCACAGGTAGTAATGAATATAATAAAAGCATCACAAACAAAAGGAGGATATGTAAGTATCTACCTACAGCACCGTTGTTTACTATCGGTTTACGATGCGATGCTATCTTTTTGACATAAAAGTAGCCTACTCAAAATACAAACTGTCAAAAAATTGCAGAGTAGGTACTTACTTATTAAAATAAATAAATATTTTGTTTGGACGTTAATTGTTCATTTATTTTGTGTCATATATTCAAATATTAAGTATAACTGTCAATCAAGCATGGGTACTCGCGGCATGTTCGAGTTAAATTTTCCGAATTGCATAGTAGGTATACGTAAGATAGATCGAAATTTCTATATAAAAAAATTTCTATTTGTATGTACGTTACGCAAAAACTCAATCTAATAGGTTTTTCGCACTTTAAAATCAAATCCAATACGTATCTAAGTTCTCTAGGTAGATAGATAGATAACTCTTAATTGACCACCACCAAAATAATCAACTAAAAAAAGTCTATTTTACTAAAAAGGTAAGTACTTACCTCTCTATTTAATTCGTAAGCATAAATAAATAATTAATATAAAGTCGCTAGAGGTGTCTGTCTGTGTGTTCGCTTATTTTTTCTAAACTATGCAACGGATTTTGATGCGATTTTTACTAGAACTGATTCCAAAAGATTAACTTGCCATTCGTCACGAAATTTTGCATAACCGTTGTCAGGGTACTAAGAAGGACATAAGGTATTTTTATCCTGGAGTTTCTGCGGAAACTCCGTAACTGACGATGGTCAAACTGCGTGGAAAAGCTAGTGTACCTACCTAATATAATTAAGTTCCTATCTAATTTTAATATATTGTCCATTTGTTATAAAAAGATGTTTCCACAATATTATACTTTCATAAGGTGTTAATGCTAAAGAATATTGGCCATTCCAAAAGCTATTAGCAGATTAGATGGAACTGAACTAGATCAATGTTACGTAGATCTACGTGTTTTCCTATTTATGATGGTCACTCGTAAGCTACAGGATGATAATTTATTGATCATAACCAGAATTTACGACTCTACATAGAGCTAATAAGATGGGCATTGGGAAAATTTAGCTATTCGGATGCATGCAATGGTAAATACTGCTATTATATCCAATGACTATTATTTAATCTGTTTGATACTAGGACAAATATATACCAATTTGAGGTTTTTTAACTGGAATGAAAGTTCGAGGCTCGAGCGAGCTTTCGTGTGATCGGTATAAGTGCCTTTGCACCATCTGTTTTTCTTTTTGAGAACTAATTCAAAGTGAAAACTTATGTTGAAACGACGATTGGTCAGCTTTAAGTTGCGAAAGGCTTTTCGGTTGCATGCTTTAAACATTTTTACAGTGACTATAAAATATACTATTTAATCTGTGCATAGGTGCTAAAATATGTTATAGTATAAAGGGAGCTTTTGCTAAATATCATAATGATATTGCGCCATCTGTTGTCTTTTTGAGAATGAATAAAAGTTTTACAAGGGTTCAAAGTTATAGTGTTGAGAGAGATATAGTTCTAAACGTACGCGTGTTAGGTAGAGACATGTGATACAGGTGGCAGTCAATGACATTACACATCATTGGTGGTAGTTTTATTATATCCGGTCTTTCCAAGTAGGTAAAGAAACTCTACAAATTTTGTGGGTAAACTATAGATGACGCTGCTGTTGGTAAAGAGCAATTTCCATCACGCAATCTCAAGACGCGTTATTGCAAGTTTGCAGTTTGCCTTCTGCGAGTGCACTGTATCCATTTACTGAATTGCTAAAGATTTCCTTATTGCAGGCAAGTATTTACTAAGCAATGTTTTTATATATTCAATGGATGGACAGAGCTTATTTTTAACCGACTTCCAAAAAGGAGGAGGTTCTATGTTCGATTGTATGAATGTTTTTTTTTTTTTTTTTTTTTTTTTTTTTTTTTTTTTTTTTTTTTTTTTTATGTATGTTCACCGATTACTCGAAGACGGTTGGACCGATTTGAAAAATTCTTTTTTTGTTTGAGAAAGGGTTTACTCCCAATTAGGTCCCATTGCCACCAAGTCGGGATCTGATGATGGGATCTTGGAGAAATCGAGGGAACTCTTCAAAAATTATAGGCACACCTATAGCGATTTGGGTATTTTTTATAGTAAAGCGTTCATTTGCTGATGAAAAGTAAAATTTGAAGAAGTGGAACTGATGATGAAGACCACGGATGGTCATCAGAACTACTTAACAATAATACCTATTTCATAGGTTCCGATTGGAGCGATTTCAAAAATTTTTTTTTGTTTGAAAGGGGATACTCCCAAATCGATTCCATTGTCACCAAATTGAGATCTGATGATGGGATCTTGGAGTAATCGAGGGAACTCTTCAAAAATTATAGGTACACCTATAGCGATTTTTGTATTTTTTATAGTACATCGTTTATTTGCTTTCGGAAAGCAAAATTTGAAGAAGTGGAACTGATGATGAAGACCACAGATGGTCATCGGAACTACTCAATAATAGGTATTTCACGGGTTCTGAATCGTTAACTTTAATATGGTTTCTAAACAATTTATGCCCGTCACAATGTATATGGTGAAGTGGAACTGATGGTGAAGCACTAGGAGAACTCCTCAACAATTAACGTCCCTGCGTCGGGAAAAGTAATATTTTGTAAAAGGTGATGAGCAGTTGACATTAGGCTATTGTAACTTAGAGAAATTACCAACTAAGTCACTTAAAAGCGAAAAATAAACAAAAAATTTTAACAAAAAAATTAAAACCGACTTCCAAAAACACAAAACTGAAAAGCTAAAAATAAAATGCTAAAATTAACAAAATACCGATTTAATCCAAAAGACAAAAACACACGTAATATTATTATTGGTTTGTGCTACCACTGATCGGTATGAAGTCGGTGACAAGCCAAATATGGAGGGGGTAGATGGGCTAAGTCGACTCCCGCCACCAGCTCTTCGTGAGCAGGACAACCCAAGTGGGCAGACACCAGCACAAATTAACTAGACTTAGACACCAGCGGGCTTGTCACCGAATTCAAACCGATCAGTGGTAGCACAAACCAATAATAATATTACGTGTGTTTTTGTCTTTTGGATTAAATCGGTATTTTGTTAATTTTAGCATTTTATTTTTAGCTTTTCAGTTTTGTGTTTTTGGAAGTCGGTTTTAATTTTTTTGTTAAAATTTTTGAAGATAGATTCATAGAAATCGGTATTTATTTGGCATGAATAGTGTATTATGAATAGTGTATTCAGTTAAAGAAACACGTATTTTAGTGATGTTTTGAATTTAACTTCTAAGGTGAAAGGATATAACGCAGGTGGAATCGCGGGATTTTTTTAAACTTTAGTAGTGGCAACCATCATGAAACAAAACATTTAGGTACGTTAGATGTTAAAAATATCGGTAGATCAACTATTGTCTGGTATTTATAATAACATTTGATTATTACCTACTTGTGTTCTATTAGGAATGTTAATTTGCGGTGTAGCAAATAAAAATTACGGACAAAATAGCTCGATAAATAGTTATAGGTATGCTTATCGTGGCTGTTTAAAGTATAAGTATAGCCTCTAATCCCTAACTAATTCTATTTTTTACTCACCTCTTAAATTGGTGGTCAGTATAGATTATAAAATAAGCACCCATCCACTTATATGAGTTTACCGACAAAAACGCTTCTCGGCTCGACTGTTAGTTGTTTGACTACTTCGGAACGGTTGCTTACGAGTTAATCATAGTTTACAGCTATTAGGATAATTTATAGCCGTTTAATATGGAACCCGCAGAGATTTGATTATTGATGTAATATTTTTTATTCAATGCAAAGACGCCAACGGATCTGATCGCGTGTCGCTTGCTTTTGACGTCTTTTTTTCGGTTCATAATATGGGACGTGCTCCCAAAAAAATATGGACACGTAACTGCTGTTGGCCACTGACTACCGGAATATTTTTTTTTTGTTAATTTCATAAATTATACATAGTATAAGTCAGGCATGGGTAGCTAGGGGTTTGTTTTTATCAACGTAAGAAGTCAGTTGAATATAATATATTGTCATTTAGTTTGTGACTATACAAAAACTACGCATTGCATAGTTAGTGGAAATTCTGCCTGTCACGCTCTTAACCTAAAATTCTCGGCATATCGGTTAAAATTCGAATCACAATATTCGAATTTAATAATTTTTTTAAATATTGTTGTCCTCTCTCTTTACATACGTTTCCAATTTCCATTCTTTTTCTGAGACGGGTTTCTGTGTCTACATCTATAATGCGTAAGTATGAAATAAAGAACAACAGTTAAATTTCCTAATTTTGAATTATTAGATACCTACTATTGGTAAAGGTACCTTGTCGAATCTTAGTACGTAGGATCACCACAACTTGTACCTAAGTAATAACATATTTTTGAAATCTTAGTTTTATTTTGCTTTGTAGATACCTAGATACCTACCTACTTAGTTACAAACAGAAATTGATATTGTTTTACAAATTTTTACTTATTTATTCAATACCTAAGAATGAGAATTTATTTTAAGTTCTTTCACATTAAAATAACTACTTGTATACATCCTTTCTTGCTAGGTACTATTCTCCTACGATCAATATAGTGATGGTATTCTCTCCGGTCATGTGATCACGTTTCGAGGCGCCCGATGCGCCCAGTAGCGATGCCCATGTCAAGAGTTTTTTCCCCTTTCTGACAGATCGAATTAAAATAAACGCTCCGATAAGACTTCCTACAATATTCGTCTTGTATTTGGTTACGTGATTCAGAGCGAGCGTGCACTGACAACGCCGTAGGTGGGAGCGCACCTTAGATACATTTTTTCATCGCAATTTTTGTATATTTTTTTTAAATCTAATTTATCAAACGATTCGATTAGATAAAAACGTGCATTCCCCGTGACAATTTGTTTCTCCGTTTCCATTAACATATCGGAAAAAATGAATGCACTCAAGTGTATAGTTGCTAGTTGCTACTGAATTCAGTTCTTTGGAAAAAAGATGTTGGGATTTTTTGCGTCTAACCGTTACAAACTGCCATATGGTTACATTTTTAAATAGAAGTCAAATGACAGACAGCCATGACGAAACTATCGGTTGGTAGGCCAAAAAGGCTAATATTAGGTTATATTAGGGACCTATTCCAATAAAAAAAAATCGGTATACCTACCTAGAATATATAATTTGATATAAATTTATAAATATAATATATGTATGTATATATAATTACAAGATACTTATCATTGTCATAAAAATAGTACAAAATTAATGTTACATGTGTCGATGAAGATTGTAATTGACTACTTACCTACATATACCTAAAACTACCGGAGGTTAAGTGAAGAAAGTGCACGGCGTTTTCGACATTGAAAACTGCTAAAACAAAACTAAATTAATCTTAAACGTACGGAATATTTGAGCGGAGGCAGAACGATCACAAGTTATCAAGTTACCTAGGCTACTGGGCATCTCGACTCGACCGCTATACGCAAAACGATAGTAGGTAGTAGTTTGTTTCATTCATCTCAAACCTTAACGCCGTCTCCATAAAGTTCACTTTGACACTTAGCAAGCTTCAATATAATACAAAGCACGAACTTAATAGTCGCTCCGATGATTTTATGGTAACACGATATTTGGTTGGTCCTGTCATAAAAAAAATATTAAACGCAACCCGACCGAAATTGTTTTAATCAACGTTAAGCCAAGCTGTAGGTACTCGTTACTAAACTAATTGCACAAGACATGAACTTTACATGAACATTGATCATAAAATCTAAGCTTTTACGGCGTCTGATTGCAGGTTATACTATCGGACGCAAACGCAAATTCAGTTCTAATATTTATATTCGTTTCATTATATTTAGTATAGTATTATATTTTCTGTGATTATATCAATGACGATGAGAATATGTTAGGTATTTATAATTCCTATTGTTGGATACTAAAATACATAAGTAAAAAATAATAATATTTTCTTATAGTGTCGCATGTAACACTCAGGTCCCGAGGCTAAGTAAAACAAAAATATTGTCACTGTATCCACTGTAAGTATATATGTTAATTAGTAAACTAAGGTGTGGATTGTCATGAAATTTTGATACATACCTATCAGTTGATGATTCCAATAATAATTACTGACGTACCTACTTATTTAAGTAGACTCCTATTTTCCGCGATTTCAGAATTTTGAGATCGTTTAGAAAAGTCTTTTTTCCTGTACCCTATGACGTGTTAAACCAGAATTTATGTTATATTTGTGTGCTAAATTTGATTTAAATCAGATAAGCCGTTTATGCGGCATTGAGCAACTAACAAAAAATCCAAATTTCTTAGCAAAATTTCATTTTACGAGTTATAGTATTATATTATCTGTTATATAGGTGATATTATATTTATAAGTAGTCATGAGTGACGTGAAATGTTAAATAACGTAAATCCTAATCATACATTTTGGTGCCAACATCTATCTACTGTGTTGTAGCATTCTGTTACTTTTTCTTCCCGGTCACTGACCCAAGTAAAATTGACTTGATCTCATGTGACACCGTAAACGATTTGTTTGAACTAACTTGCGCATGAAATATCGTTCCGAATCAGCTACCGATGGTTCGGTGGCCTACCTACCGCTGTCCTCGACCACATAAAAACACAGAGCTCTGTATTTAGGCATCTGAATTCCTTCGGGGCAAATACGTGTGTGTAATCGTACGTAATAGTTTAATTCAGCGGCGGTCCGGCGGATAAAACAAGATGTTTAGAACAAAGAGTCCGGTTTCGTTCGGTAATCTGATGTTGTGATGCTTAGATATATAACGAACAGTTAGATGAGTTGCCTTTTGTAGATAAGTCGAAAAGAAATATTTGCTCGAATATCGTTTAAACTACCTGAGGTTTCCATGAATCGCGGATCGCGTGTCAAACACAACCGCGAACCTTCACGAAAAGGACCTCAAACGATCTGTGATACCTAACCAAAGGATGTTTTGTTTATTACTGAAAATACTTGGTGTCGAATTTAATACTAAAACTAGCTTATTAGTTTTAAAAGTGGCAATTATGGAAATAGTTATAGGTAAGTTTAGTTTACGTGGTGTTTGGATACCTATATGTATGCCGAAGATTGTCACACAACCCGAAAGTATCTAAATACTTTATGTTTTTAAGATCGTTTGAATAAAATTCAACCTTGATACGCCCTAAGCCTTTGTTCGTTTTCTTAATTTTCGATGCAATCAGCGAGCCAGACAATAACTTGAGAGGTGACCGGCTCTATCTAGAGTAGGTAGCATCCTATAAATACAGGTCGTAGTTTCAAAATCGACGCAACTCGCGTTTCCATAAACCGGTTGCGATATACTCGTACAACAAAGCCTATGTTTTATTATGACTATATAATATAAGTACAGATAAATATAATACTTTACAAGGAAAGTTTCAAAAGTAGCTGGTTACGTATAGACAGAAAAAATCTAAAAAATCATTAGTTTGAAAAACTTATGAAACCAAGTTGTAGTAAAACTTCTTTTGGTCTAACTAATACCCTGAGTCAGGCGAATGTATCTGCATTCAGTTGCT
The DNA here is from genome assembly GCA_907165275.2 of Zygaena filipendulae. NCBI lineage: Eukaryota > Metazoa > Arthropoda > Insecta > Lepidoptera > Zygaenidae > Zygaena > Zygaena filipendulae. The sequence goes on along the minus strand of OU015653.1, from coordinate 8,570,405 downwards.
GCTCAATGCAATGACAATTTTTTAATAGTACATTGTTATCCTAGGGGTGAAAGTAACTTATTTAGTCCCGAGACGGGGTTTGGCGCCCGAGCGTAGCGAGGGCGCTAATAGATCGAGGGACTAAATAAGTCTTTCTCCCGAGGGTAACACTGTGCTTTTCATTACGAATGCAAGGAAAGTCAAAATAAAAATAGGAATTAGCTAAAGAAAAAATGAGTGAATTTTATTTTAATTAATACCTCCTTAAACTTTACGTTATTTCAATTTTACATCGCGCTGGCTGTATAGAAAGTTGGAACATGGTTCAAAAGAAATGTGAAAATAGACCTAGTTTTTTTTTTATAATTTGACAGTTGTCAGTTGAAAGCGATTCTCCCTAGGGCTGAAAAGGGTTACTTTCAACCCGCTTTTCAGGCAACTTCAGACCTACTTTCCGAGTATGAGTAATGAAAAAGATTTTATTTTTTTAGTTTTATCTTTATTATCTGTCACAACGACGTAAAAGTTTTTCTCCAGCCACCCGTGAAGGTTACACGATCTTTTTTTTTTAATTTCAATAAAAGGTCAGACTCGTGTCAGAATAGGTGATTTATGAAGCGAGGTGTACATTGTTTTAAAGAGCCCGTTATTCCCGAACGCGTGGCTATTTTGTCTGTTTTTGCAACAATATTTTTTAATCCAATGAATGTGAAATGGAAAGTCCCCCCGCAGCCACACGGCAGGTGACAGAGGAACAAAGCTCAATAGATTGCGTCAGTTGACATTAAACGACCTAAAACGTATGGCATGTTTTTGTGAAGTTTTGGTAACCGCATCCAAACCGCACGCACCTTCTTCATTAAAATGGCGGGTAACTCTCACTAAACGATGACGTTTCTCCATATTTTGGTAATCGGTTTAATTATACGCAAATTAATTGCGAAGACGAAACATCTTATTAACCAATTAATAAAACATTTATGTAGCTCGCTTGTACAAAATTAATTTATTTTATTACTTAGTCTATCTACAGATAATTGTATTGGAGTGAGGATATTTTTTTAAACGGAATCTATAAATATATCATGTTAACTAGATAAGAACTCTATTGATTATAATTAAACTACAAAATGGTGGTAAATCAACAAATTAAATTTATAGAGGTATATGCAATAAAATGGTCACCTTTCATCATATAAATAGGTTTAATTAGTGTCCATTGTGTATTTTACAACTTTAGCGATCCATAAAGTTACATGTTTTGGTCACACGACCACCATATTGTAAAGTTGGTAAAGGGGTGCCCGAACGAAACGTCAAAGAATAAATAAATGTATTATATTATGATATACCTACCTACCTAACCTACTCACTATAAATTCGCAGTTTTTGAAGTGAATCTTTGTCGGGTACGGGGGAAAATTTCTTGTTACTGTCATTATTAGGTATTCTTAAAATACTTTATAAGGTTTTTGTAATGATGCTTATTCTTTAATGATATTAATCTATTGACTCTTGATTAAAGTTAGTTCAGTACCTATAGGTGCTTTTGACCCTGATAATTATATACCTATTTATACACTTATTAGTTTTACCGTCACATTTAAACACAATTAGTGATTATTAATTAGTTAGATTTTGAAATTTTACACTAAAAAAATTTGGAATTTAAACCGCAAAAGTTATAGTAATTAAATGTCTGTGAGTGTGGCGAAAAGTGAGGACTCCGATATTTTATTTGGTAGTCTGTTTTTGTTGGTTTGCTTGTTCTATGACCGTAATCTGTTAACTGAAGGGTTGCACCAAATTTGATGCAACGCACCTGCGCTCTATATATTTATCTTTGTTTGTCGCCTATGACCGGTTGTAAAACTCTTTGAACAGTTGGGAATGGTAAGTAGAGTCAATTTGGAAATCAACTTGGCCACATAATTAAAAGCGTATATAAATGGAAGTTGCAACCACAAAAGCAGGATTCCGCAGCCATTCAATAAAAAATAATGATGATGATAATAAAATACATACCTAATACATATCAACTATACACGGTTAGTCGGAAACCAAATGGTGAGCTAGTAAAAGTATCACTGATGTGAAAAGGAAAAGTATAGACGTTATAACATTTATAAGTATCTAGATATGCCTATTACCTAATCGTTACAAAATCTACAAATCGCATTAGAGAAAGCAAACTACTATTTTATGTGAGTTTATTATCCCTGACTACACAAACTTCTCTTAAAAAGTTTTTATATTTCTTATTTAGGACTTTTGGATAAAACTATGAGAAAAATTTATTCTTAATTTTCGAATCGAATTAATAAGTAGTTGATTCTCGTGGTTTCACTCGCGTCAATTTCGGAGTTCCCGCTGAAAATCCGGGATAAAAATTAAACAATCCTGTTCCTTTTCTCTACCCCTGACAACATGTATCAAAATTTTATGATGATCGGTTAAATAGCTAAGGCGTGAAAGCGGAACAAACAAAAAAAAAATTCACATTTGCACTGATGATATTAGATATTAGTTAGAATTGTGTACTAGCGTGTGAAGCAAGAACTCAAGTGAAAAAACTCGTGTAGTAGGTATTCGTGTAAGTCGCGACTCGCGAGTGCCAGCTAACAGGCGATGCATCAATCGAGCGCCGCAAGGGGTCGTGCCCGAGCTGCGCCGGCGCACCCACGGACCCGCACCCGTCAAGAGTAGCGTCCACGTTGCTCTTTTGACAGTAGCAATCGGTGATGCCTTTCATGACTGTTAACAAAAAATACGCTTATCGATGTTTCCCTTTAGTTTCGAGATTTAAATTTTAATCAAAAAAATAAATAAAACGAATGACTATTATGTTTCTGTGCAGTGAGTCTCACGCTTTGGCGCTTAATAAATCTTAGATCTCTTCTTTATCTTATCATGGAAAGAACCGAAAGATTTCAGAGTGATTATCTACCAATTAATTGTAATTCGTTATTAGATTATGGGGTGAGAGTTCCATTTTTAGCTGACGTCTCCTATTATACTACCACCTTTATAGTGACCTACCAAATTTCAGCTTCATAGGCAAAATATCTAGTTTTCGATACTTCTTGTTTAGTCCGAGGGCCTTTCGTTTTTATAGATGTAGACAAGCTTCTCCCTGCGGTTTCGAACGTTTGTGAAAGCTAACAAACAAACGAATGAATAAACTCACATTCGTATTTATAATATTTAGGGTAACGTAGGTAAAATTATGTTCATTCAAATTGCGTCTATCGATATACGATTAAGCCCATCTCTTTAGTCCAGTGAGTGACACCGGAGGGATCGTTGGAGGCACCGTTCGGGGAAGCCTGCAGGTCGCCCGTCACACGCCGACTCCTCGCGGCGCATGCGCAAAACACCGCCGCCGACGCCGCCCGATCGTAGATAATACACACTTATGACATGAACCATGCTTTTATTACAACAAATTGATTTCCAACATCGTTATCGTATCCGAACGCTCGATCTTCATTCGTCCGACCCGCTGGAATGAAGATCTTAAAGTTATCTACTGACTCGGCATGAGGATAGATAGAAAATTCCATTGAATGTATTATATCTATTTAGTTCTGTCAATAGGAATTCATTGTGTGCTGGGGGTCAAACGCGTTAATTTACAAAGGGTTTAGTTTAGTTTTGTTTCGGTTTTATTTTTATTTTAGTTTAATATGGTTCGGTTAATGTACCTAGTGAATCGGTGTTATTTTTTCAAAATGAAATAATTGTTGATGTTTTGTTGGTTTATCCAACTTTTACCGAGCCGATAGCTCCAAAAAAATCAAATATTTAGAGCCATCGGTTACATAATTTTAAGATTAAGCTTAGCCTGGAGCAACAGGTACAGGTAGTTACATTTAAATCGGGTTCGGGAAAAAAAATGTTATAGAAAAACTTTTCACGCGGGTGAAACCGCGGGGCACATCTAGTATCTACATAAAAGTTCGTTGTGAAAAAAACGCGAACGGTTTCAACTTTCAGTTAACTATATATTTTACTGACGCTTGTCTTCTATATGAATAGGTATTTTTGTCTATGAGTTGCAAAAAAGGTGTACAAATTATAAAGCTATATATAAAGCTTAGTTGCGACTTGCGGTTAACATTTAATTATTAGGCTGTGATAGCGATTTGATTTTTAAGCAATTAGGACATATGCGATGGAAGGCGTAACGATAAGAATTATAGATATATATTATTAATACCGTTATTTTATCAAAACGAATAGAAAGTTGTGTTTTGATCGGCGCGGACAATTATTACGCTAGTCGAAACTATGATCAAGATAACCGATTATTAATCGCCGCTAATTACTGCTGGTGTTAGTTCGACCTTTATCTGGACACCATTTACCCAGTGCGGTTAACAAAAAAAAATATAACAAAAACCGTGAAGAAAGGTAGATTTGTGCCGCTCTTCCGTTGGTCACTGCTTCACCTGTTCATTGTTTGGCTGGCGGCTGTTAATAAACAAAAGGGTTTAAGTTTCACAGTTTTCGGAGATAATAACTGCCAGTGCAATAAATCTTTGGCACTGACTAATTACACCACACTTGCTGGGGTTATTTTTTGGCCTAATGTATAGGTACGCACCCACGTGTATTATGGTGTTTGATTTATTGAATGATCGGCGAAAGGCGTAGGCTTCCATGACGTGATACAATATGTGGCAACATATACTTCTAGAATTCGTATTCTTTAATCATATCAGCACTAATGATTACGATAACTAAGCGGTGTGCCTAGTAGTAGGCACTAGGCACACCGCTTAGTTCATGAATTTATGAATCTAACCGTTAAAATAATCAAAGTAATCTTGTGATCCACACCAGCTGTGCTCCGCGGTTTTACCCGCGTGAGTTTCGGGACTCTGATAAAATTAGCCTAAGTTACTCCTTGTAACATCAACTATTTTCTAGTCGAAGTATCGTCAAAATCAGTCAAACTATTTCGAAGTTTAGCTGAAAAAAAGGCAAAATTTAAGAATTTGTTTTTTTGTAACAAAGAGACACTTAAATTTTATTTATAGGTATGAACAGAGTATATAGATTTACGAGTGTACGTACTTCAGTTACCTATATTTCATGTTCTTAGTTTTAGAGTTGTATAATGTATATAGTCTAGATATTCCAGAATAGACGTATTCATCTGTACAACGTACCTTAATAGGCGTCTGATTTATTACTTGATCGTTTGTAGATATATTATATTAGGTATATTTTCTAAGGTAGGTGCAAGATACAATGAAAACTAAAAAAATTCGTATTTACAGCACGTTTAGCCTCCCTAAACGATGGAATCGAGCAGAACGGATGTAAACGTCTATGCGGGGAGTCGCGCCGATAAATCCGAAGATCGCCGCCAGCGCGGGATTCGGGAGCGATCAATCATTGCACTGTGGGGAACTACGGCGTCGCTGGAAGTTGGAATCGCAGAGTCGATTTGTAACAGAGAGCAAAACATTTTTAAATAACTCCCTTATCGAAATAAGCTTAAAAAAGAAATGGAATACAAGTATTAACTCTTTGACCTGAAAAAAAACCCCGAAAAGCCTTATGCCTTTATGAGGATTTTGGCAAAGGGGTAATTTTTTGGGTTCTAATAACTACTTATTATTATAGTGCATAACAGGTATCATAGTTTTACTATAGGTATATATAGAAAATATATACAAGCTTCGAATAAAAAAATATTGTCTTAAAATAAATTTATATCATTAATGTTTTTCCAAATCCCTTAAAAAGTGTCTATTTGCAACATGTTTTATTTACATGTCTGGCTTCTGGTCATCCATAATCAAATACAACTTAAGATCAGATTATATTAACCTGGTTTTGTCATATGAAATTGTTACGGCCAAAAAATTGTAGAGTTGGTATCTTTTTTATGTTGCGGTTTCTGAAAAATTCAATCATCTGAGCATCATTATATGTATATTAAAGACACCATATTTTAAAAACATGGCTAAACTGCTTCAGAGTACGTCAGACGCTGGTTGTGATACATGATAACTGGAGGCAAAGTCATTTAAAGGTCTTGCTCACACTTACTCGTGTAATTCACTTAGTTTCACTTATCCGGCCTGTGTCGGTGTAACATTTGCATATTACATGCTCAATGATTAATGGCTTTTAATCCTATCCATATTTCTAAAAATGGATTTAAGAGAAGATGACGTCATATTATTATCCATAGTTACCGGGAAAGTTTGTAGCTTCAAATTGGTTGTCAATGCTGATTTAAAATGAATAGAATACTTTAAAGATTGATAGTGATCGATATTACGGTACTAGTTATTGTGTACCTACCTACTCGGTAATGGATGGGCTGTAGTTACCTTTTGAACCCGATGAGTGAGCCTTCAGCGGCGCGCACGCCGCAGCCCGATAGCTTGCTCTCTAGAGCTTGATAGTTATGGTATCGAGTATTAGTTATGGTATCCTAAGACGTTATATTTTGAATTTTTTTAACATCAAAACTTATTATATTAATTTTATTGTTAAGACTAGGTACATATAATTGGTACTGCCTCTTGTTGAATTTCGTTTGAGATGTGTGCATTAATTTTTGTAGGTACTTATTTTTTTTATAAGTGGAAAAGTTTATAAGGCCTTAGAATTTTTTTAAGGAATTTTTCACTTAACTTTTTTGTATTGTTTGTGCTTTTTATGACCTAACATTGAATTGCAATTGAACTGAAAACTGAGTTCATTGAAGAGTATTAAACTGCTCTCAAATTGCGCAATTTCAGGCTACTTTGACTTATTTTAACCCAATGAAAATGTTGCCGAAAAAATTGATCAGAATATTTGAGCCGACAATTCTTTTAGACACTGAGATATCGACAAATTAAAGATTTTACTGCCAAATTTTTAATTACCTGTACTCTAATAATATAAACTCGAATGTTTGCGTCCCCGTGTGTATGTTTGTTGCTCCTTCATGTGCAATAGTTGGACGTATTTGGATGACATTTGGAATAAAAATAACTTATAATATTATATTTTGAATGAACTCAAAAGCTACTTTTTATCTCGGAGTTCCTAAAGGGAATTTCGAAATTCACGTGGATAGAACCGCAGAGAATCTAAAAGAAGTGTTGTTTGAATGATTGATTTCGTTTACTGCAATTAATATAATTTCCATCAGTCTTTACTTATGCAGATTGCACAACCTACGTAAAGGAAATTACGCCTAGAAGCTACAGACATTTACGTAAATAATATGCTTTAGAAGTATAAAATATAGATATAGACTGCAACGCGAACATTACGTAATATTTAATGTCACTCAATTATAAACTATTAGAAAGTATGTACCTATTGTTATAGCAAGTGATTGGCATAGTAATATTAAAATCAAAATATCGACCAGTTGGTAAATGACATAACTTATCGACACTATTACCAATGAGTGGCAATAAGAACTGCTCTAATAGCTGTAGGATTAATAGCGTTCTAAAGCAAACTACGATAGGTAAGACCCCCTATAAATCGACTGCGGAATCGGGGTTCGGCACATATTATGTTGTCGGTACTTCGATTCGTGCGCACGAACATCGCTGAATTACACTCCTATTTACTGTCAAACTTAATTTCTTACCATCTTTGTCAAAGTTCATCTCTTTTAATGTTTTCGCTAGTTCTGGTTGTTGCACGTTATCGTACTCACTAAAAAGTGTAAAATGATCATTTTTATATCTACTACAAAATAAAATACTTCTGAATTAAAATATGGTTTTACCTATAAAATTTTCTTAATGACTGTAACTTTAGGGATCCATTGCATTTAAGAAAACTTTTAAACATCTTTCAGCATTTTTAGGTACATAAATAATAAATATGTAATTAATATTTTTAGATGGAAAAGAAAATTAGCCTTAGGTAATTTGAAACAGAAAAAATGTAAAGGTAATATGTTCTTTTGAGGCATACTTAGTCATGATTCATTGACCTCGTATAAAATGAAGTGTTAAATATTATTTCTCGATTTGGTGATGAATGGCCATTGGGTCTGGCTGTTATAATTTTAGACTTAGCGTCAATGAGATGTTTTGTATCGAGCGCTTGTTAGGTTCACTTGTTATGCGCGCGCGCTCTCGGTTGACTGGATTAGGTGTAGCCAGCTAAGTATGGAATACGATCCATTTTTAAAGCTGTAAATAATATTTGACAACTTTTCTGATTATAATTGGAAAACGTTATAATTTTATAATTTATATTCAAAACCACCTATGTTTGGAATGTAAATTATAACGTTTTCCAAAAACCAGAAAAATTTAATTTGAATTTAGACGAAGTAGAAGTAAATTAGTTTGGTATAGGTAATAATAAAAATAATGCTAATTAAAAAAACGGATTCATTTTATGTCACTATTTAGTTTAATATTGAAAGAAAAGCGCAATAAACATACTCAAACAAGATGAGAATTATTTGGTTTTCTGCATCAGGCAAATGGCAATATATCTTTTATTTTAATATATGTATAATTTTTCACATATGAGTCAAATCTGTTTATACTCGTTTTTCTGTTGCCATTGCTTTTTGTTTTTGGACATTTACCTATATGCTTAAACTTATATCTAACCTTGTCTGACCTCTAATTGTGAACAAACTGAAAACAAGAAATGTCCGAGTGCGTGGGACCTTGACTCTCTCTGCTTATCTATCCAAAGACAGACTTGAGCTCATAACAATTATAACAGTTATACTAAGTATGCAAGTATAACGATAAACGTTAAAAAACCTAATTTCTCTTATCGTTTGAACTCTACAATTCAAGCATGAGAAAGCCATCTCCTGCTTTAGTTAGCGGACACTAACATATCGCTTACAATTTATTTACATTAGCACCATTTCTTTATCAGTTTATCACTGATTGTCTAGAGAGTTGGTTCACCATTGAAGTAATTCAACTTATTCTGATTAATAGCCGACGACTAAATGTAAATAAGATTGAGCTTTTGTTGGAGGCTCAGTATTTGGTGCTGCGCGTGAGTTTGTTTGGGTATAAGAATCCAATTGAATGATGATACGGCGATATGTAAGAAACGAATGAGTCAAGGATTCTTTTAATAGATGAAATAAATGAGTTAATGGCTATACATTGCTATTGGTACATATATTTGGTTAATGCGTTCTTTTAACTTGCTTAAAAACTCTATCTGTGTAAGAGATAAAGGTTTCCAACTGGTTTTCCTGAAAAGAGTGTTTATAAGGTAAATGTTACATTACTGGTAAATTTAATTTACCTTTCACTTACCTACTTCTGCCAGCCTCTAAGTGAGACTTTAAGGCGTGGGATAGGATTGATAATATTGAAAGCGTTATTAATTGTATCATAGAGTTGCTCTGAGACTGTTTCGCCACCGCTATTAATTTTGTTTCCACTATGACAAGGTTATGTGTGAGGATTTATGATAGGGCGAACCCTTTAACCGCAGTCACACCACATTAGTGGTGTTTCACTCAGGGGCTCGCCACCGCTGAGATCTTTTGTGATCAATCTCTATTAACTGTTACAGAAGTTCATAGTGTTTTTTGTATGCCCTACAAAACGACCTCCTTTGTTTGTCCGATTTATAAATGGGTTTCTTATGAACACTCCACGCGATCGCCCAACCAAGCTTTTATTGTATTATGTGCGAGTATTTTGACACATCGCTACGTTTTGTTTATAATTTTATGGCTATAAACTATTTTTTGGATTTTTTGTGGGTTCATAGACGTATGACGAGGATAAGCCATTGTATGATTTAGTATTAAGGTGATGTGAAGATTTATAGCGGCTGCACATTGTATTATATTCGTGAGGTATGCGTGCTGTCAACTTCTATTTCGAAATTCTTGAAATTGTTTCTATATACCAGTTTTACTAGCGTATCCCTATAGGTATTTGATGTCTCTTATATACCTACCTACTCACATTTAACCTCTACCTAAAAAAATTGTTCAAATCCTCCCACCATTATTTGATGAATTGAAATTATAAAATAATAAAAAAAAATACAGATTTACTTGATTCTGCAATGAGCTATATTGGCTAAACCTATCTAGGCTTATATCAAAGAAACTAAGAACCCGGAATCCCTTACTTCTTGATTTGCGCATTGATATGGTGACCACTTGCTCAAACCCAGTCGTCATCGTCAATTTGTCTTATTATTCATTGTTGGTGTTCAAATGTTAAACTCGAAGAAAATTTAATAACTTTCATATAGGTATGTACCTACCTAGTATAGTATCTACCATTAGCTTGAGCTTGCCCTATGAGATGACCGTGTAACACTTGTACATCGGGAGAACCATAGAAATAGTGTCGGCGTTGTTTTATCAGTAGTGTGAAGCCTGACAAAGGAGTGCGGTCTCTTTTGGGGCACCGAGCGCGTCGAACGAGGTGCGATAAACAAATGAGAGAGTCTCCATGTCACAATGGAGTCGCACAGTAGCGGGCTTCCGTGTCCCTCGCGCTACTAACTGTGCACTCTCATAGAGATGCCCGCATCATTGAGGTCGAAATGTTTTAGGTATCTATACTAGAAAAAAAAAACAATTATACGCTCCGCTTTATATTACCTACTTATTTGGAACTATCTGTGCCCCGCGGTTTCACCCGCGTGAAACGTTTTTATATAAGATTTTTTTTCTCGACATCCGATTCAAATGAAATAAAGCCTATATGTAGCTCAGACTAAGCTTAATCTACCTGTGAAAACTGCATGACAATCCGTTTAGTAGTTTCGGAGATTATCGCGAACAGCCAGAAGGATATAAACACACAGTCAGATAGTAATTTCAAAAACTCAAAGAATTTTCAAAATCAGTTCAGTAAATCCAGAGATAGCTGTTTCCCCGTGGTTTTAGGTACCCACGAGAAATTCAGAGTTTGCGAGGGAATTCTAGAATAAAAAGTGCCTTATGAAACTGAAAATCACTGTAGCTTCATATAAGTAAAAGAATTTTCAAAATCGGTTCAGTAGATCCAGAGATGGCTGTTCACCCGTGGTTTTATCCGCGGAAAATTCGGAGTTCCCGCAAGAATTCCGGAATAAAAAGTACCCTATGACACTCAGGAGCACTGTAGCTTTCTATAAATGAAAGAATTTTCAAAATCGGTTCAGTAGATCCAGAGATTACCCCCTACAACGTCATAAACTCACAAACTCATAAACTTTTGCTCTTCATAATACTTATTAGTATAGATTTAAATACTTACGTTCTTTCCAAGTCAAATTACTTTCATGTATCAAAACAACATCCAACGTGCAGCTTCTCAATTTCAAATAGATAGGTAAGCAAAGCCAAACTTTAAAAATCAATTTCGAAGAGTAATTACAATATTATTCTATTTGCAATTCAGTGAATTATTTCGTATTTACAACGTCACATTGAATGTCTAACAAATCAAAACTCTATGGCCTGTTGCGTAGTTTTTCTTCATAATAGTGTCGAGGCGCACATATGACACGGTAAACAATTAGCATATTTTAAAAATATTCTTTTGAAATATACCGCTTATCTATGGACCCAACATAAGCTCTAACGAGTTAAGAATTAGTGAAAAGTCATACTTCGTCGTAGGTATTAATAAAGTAAAGATAGAAAAACGAAGAAACAACATTTTTTTGGAAAATTTTTAGACATGTAAATTATTACCTAACATAATTAAGTAAATAATTTAGGTAAACGCGTTTGCGGTTGCGATTTCCGGACAGGGAACTAAAGTTTACAACTGTTTACCTGTTACCTTAATATTGGTACTGTGTGTCGTTATTGTAGGTAGGTACTCAACAGTGCCTTGTACTTGTACATGACCATCGGGTTATGTACTCGGCCCCTAATGCTCAGTCATTGGTGAGCATTCCCCTTCCGCCGGTCGATTCTTCGCAATTAAACGTCAGTGACCGCCCCATTGCATCGTTCAAACAATTGCCTATATAAAACATAGGCAATAACATTGTGTGCTTGTAAACGAAATTGTAGGTAAATAGTGTTGTTCAATGATTTATGACGAGTCTTTATATGAACTTTTTAAGTAGGTATTTAAAAATAATTGTACCTGATATTTGCAAAGTAAAGAATTCGACATTTTCTTTTATTCGGAATACTACATAGTGCCTACTTTTAACTTAAGTAAAAATTAGACACGCATCGTCTAATTCTTTTGGGTCAGCATTCAAAAGGTATTATTTTACTGAAAATTATAATTCTCACAGTAATATTATTATGATGCATCAGATTAATTTATTAAATATAGATTACCTACTGTTGACAATTAAAAACAAATTAGACGAACAGTCAAACTCTGTTACTCAAACAAAACGAATATGTCTATTTTCACATGGCGTGAGTACCTATACTTGCCTGTATTTATTAAAACAATAGCTACTGACGGTTACGCCGCTTTTTATCATCAGTCGCATCTAAAAAATTCATTTCTTTTGAACGTTAATGTATCTTTACATTATGTACAATTTTAATTGCCACATCCGTTCAGAATTTAAAGAGCCTCATAAAGTGCTACTTTTATCGGAATATCGAAGCATAATTTTATAATATGTGGTGTAAATGTTTTTAAATTGTGAATGGCGAATGGTGGCTAAGTACCCATATAGTTTTTATGAGTTTACGAGATAAGAACCTATAGAAGGTGATCTTAGATTATGAATGGTGATCATCATGCTGTGGTCGCGGGTAGGAAAGTGTCAACAAAACACTTTTCCTTTAGTCTCTTCGCCTTCTTCGATTGAGTTTTTTTATAAAGTCTATTAAAATTTTAAATTTTTAAAGAAATAGGGAGAGCCCATATAAAAAACTTCTCAATTTTCTTTTACAGGTAGGCTTTAATTGCTGTCCACTGTGATTTTACCAGGGTTTTATAGCGGGTTTCCGCGTAAACTTCGTTATAAATCCTTTCTTAGCTGACATCTCCTACCTACAAATTAATTATCTTTCTGGCTTTCACCTACACAGGTCAAATAGTTTTAGAGATTTCGCATCTAGATAGTGAGTCTAGAATAGAATAATAGACATACCTATGTATATTTTTTCCCGCATGGTGCATGTAATAATGAATGCATGTTGCCTTACAAATAAAGATTCAAGATACAGTTTGACTCCCATGTGAATACCTATTATACATACTTAAGTTGGTAATGCTACCAGATCCTTTTCTTAATCACTGTGACACAATTACTTAACCCTAGTTATGGGGTAGGTACAAGAAGAAGAAGAAGAAGAAAATACCTTTATTTTAGCTCTACACACAAGAAAAAGAAACAAAAATAAACAGTAACTAATCTAAAATGTGTAGACATAATATTATGATATCTCTTGCATGCTCTGCCGAAAGCGACACCAACTCAGCATTATCTAGGTGCGGGAAGTACAAGAAATATATGTAGGTATGTCTCGATCAAGTAGTATGCAATATTTTGGGCATATCGCCGGTAGGTAAGTTACTAGTAAATACATATTTGTTTTCACTCAATTCAAACTAAAGTCTCAAAGCTCCGAATAAGAAGACACCTGTCTACATTGTTTGCCAGAATCTCTTTTTGTTTTAACCAGACCCTTCAAATTATTATGCGCCTTGGGACTTAATGTTTCAAAATTCTACCAGTCCGACTGAACTCAACCCGATCAAAGTATCGCAAGGTGCACGTTTGAATATGATTAGCAGCTTGTCAGAAATGAATTAGGAATCTAATATATTCAAATTTAATCTGTAAAGGGTTGAACACATAAATTTGAAAATAATTAATGACGCATCATACTTTTTACTCTCGTTTTGAATTTTTAATACATCTTGTACCTAGATATTCGTTTTGGGGGTAAATTAATTATCTGTTTAGGAAAGAAAAGGAATAGCAACTTCCGTTGTAATTTCTACATTATCATCTGTAGGTTACCTAATTATAATTATAATTTTAATTTTGTATCGATTTTGTTTGTTTGTAATGGATAAGCCCAAAACTAAACTAAACTTTCTCAGTGACTTACGGCACTTTTTAGCTATCAATTCCCACGAGAATTTCGAAATTAACGCCAGTGAAACCATAGGAAATCAACTAGTATGTATTCTATAAAATAAGATTTTCACATCCCGACTGTCCCGAACTGGTGGCGCAACGGCTGGCTGTCCAGTGTCCACCCAGTGCCCGCATTTTGTCTCTGACCTCGCCCGAACTATCTGCTGGCGCTACCATTGGCGCAGATTGTGTCCCCTTGTCCGTGCCTTGCATTGCCTCAATGCGCTTCTCGCTGCATCCGTTCCCGACTGTGATTTGTTTGCCAGTCGATGGATGTGTGTACGCGATGAGTGTTGTGAGCGAATTAATGTTTCAAAAATGGGTTTTTATTATATTCTATTTTATACTAAATGATAGTTTATTGGCTTTATTCATAGCGCCTTAGTGTTACCTACTATAACGTTGTGAAATTTTTCTTTAATTAATAAATAAATCTGTATTTGAGCATCCATGAGACAAGTTGAGGAACTGGTTGGTTCTGAAAAGTGACGTGATAAAATGACGACTGATTTATCTATATCAAATTTTGTAACCACGACAAATTAAATAACATCATTGTAACAGCTAAACAGTTGCTATCACAATTGCCATTTAATTAACAACAAAACAAATAATTACAAATAAAGTTTTGCATAATTTCATTAAGGGTCCATTAAATGTTTTGTCGAGCGTAACTCCGATGAAAGAGGTACCGATAGTCTGTGACGATCAGCACTCGATAAGCGACCCTCTGCCATTAAACGACTACAAATGTTTGACTCTAAGGAGGGGGTGCTAAATCGTCCCGACACCGAATTAACATAACAGTTTTACATTGTTTTGCATAACTAATTATAATGTTGTATCAATAATAGTTTTACAAATATATCAAAGTAGCTCTTTTATCTTTTTAGTTGTAATATTGTGTTTTTATTTATGTCTACATGGGTTAACTGTTAAATCAAATGCGGTTCGGTTCGCGTGATATTGCGTGCAGTGCCTTTTCTCTTTGCGTTCGCTGATGATGACATAGTAGAGACTATAGGTTTCAAATCACGCAACTGTGGAAAATCAGTTGAAAACCATTGCAGTATCTACTTAGTTTAGCTTGAAGTGTGTTCAAGCATCTAACAAATTAGATACTAAGACAGAAATTTAAAATTGTATTCGATTTTGTTAGCGACGTTTTATTATTATGCGGTTCTATTCTATCAGGTCAGGCGGTATAGGGTCCATAGTTATCTGGCACACGAATGCTAGACCATAGGTATACCAGTGTCGTCGGCTGATTTTCCCACAAAAAAACGAAATATTATATTAAATTCTATCTGGGTTACGTATACCAACGTATTTACTTTTTCAAAACTGTAATTTTTGGGAATGCTGTGGAAGTTATAATTGGGATTGGATAGTTTTGAAAAAGTCTGAGCGTTTGATTGCTCTTTCTTTGCGTCCGTGGCGCGCCTGCTCCGCCTGCATTGCCTCTCTACTATATTATTATATTTAGTACCTATATGTATAGGTACCTATATTATTTCCTCTATGCTTTATTTATTTATTGGTATTGTTATTATTTTTCTCATAAAAAAATATACATCGTCGCGAGGCCCAGCTGGATGACTGTTGCGCAATTTTGCAACCGTCGTGGAGATGCTTGTTATTTGGCCTGTAGTGGACGTCTGCCTGCTGATATAATGGTGACGATGATGATAATTATATGTAACTTAGACATATATTACACACAGAGGGTAAATTTCATTATAAATTCCGTTCGAAAGCACAAAAACAATCTACATATTTTAGCGCCAAGATATACGTAGTAAACTAACTTCACCACCCGCAAAACTGCGTGCGTTAAATGTGTTTCTATGCCTGTTGATTCAATTATGTAATTGTAGTCTGATTTTACTATTTACATTTACACTTGCTTCTAGTTATAGCTACAGTTCTAATATTACGAGTAAAAAAGGCGCTTGTAACAATTTATAGATACCTACGGCACGACGTGGTCATAAATAAAGGAGGTAACCAGGCATCAGCACACTTAGCTACTCTAGAAAACGCATGGTACGTGAACAAGTCAGTGTCGTGAGTCTTCGCCGATCATCAAGATAGCTGATTACAGACAATTATTTCGAGTGCACTTCATTGTACATTACCGGCGCGGAGCTGTAATTTGCTCTATGATTGTCCCAACTAGCGTGACACACGCATGTCATGAGCTTTGGCCACATGCGAGAGCTTTTGAGATTATAATCACGAAAAGTTGAGGATATTTAAAATGCTATGATTTATATATTATTGAAAAAAGTAATCCATGACTTTCTCGCCTATTTTTTTTGAGAAAACAGCCTTCAAAAAGTTATTGTGTAGGTATATTGTATTAAGACAAAACTCATGAATTTAACTATTATATAATATTATTATTTTTTAATAATTCTTAGGTAACTGTAGTATTATTTTTTTGGTACCTAATTTTTTTTTTTGGGATATCTCTTAGTCGCTCTTTAATTCTCTTTGTTACCTAACTATGTACTTCAACTAGTTCTAATAGTCTTTACTAGCTGTCTTCGTAAGCAATTACACTTAAATCTTCTTGATTAAAGAGCCCATGCATGGATATGTTAGGTACAAAAAGAGTTACTATCGCATTCATAATAATGGATGAAGCATGGAAGTATGGATCAACAGCTATCAACCAAACACCAATTTGACGTGATGACAGCTATAAAATTCAAGTAAAAATTTGAATATACGATTAAGTAGGATATATTTTGTAAGTCTTATTGTTAAGCCTTAACGAAAATGAAGATTATTATTAACCACTCTGGCACCCTCATACGATGAGTATCCATGCTACATCCCACAGATATATCTTTTTAACCGACATCCAAAAAGGAGGAGGTTCTGCATTCGGCTGTATGTATGTTTTTTTTTTATACAACAGACTATCTGAGCTATCCCTCCAAGCGTGCCGCAATAAAGCTGCGACTCTAGTCGCTACGTAAGTTTTTCTAAAAATATAACCGAAATAGGTATATAGTTTTCATTAGAATACCAACAATGCTTTATTATACTTTATTGAGCAAATCGCTTCACTATATAAAGTTTTCATTGCTTTATAATGTGTTATATTACCTTATGTGACTTATCTAGCGCATCGTACGCCTTGTTTAAAATTCGTCCCTGTACAAGTCTGATATGCAAATGGCGGGCGACATTGGAATACAAAAAGCTCGAGCGCGGTGGCAGCGAGTAAATCAATCGATCAACGCCGGATATACACCGACTTGTAGGAATACGTCTTCATTGTGTTCATTAGCGTCGAGGACACGGGGCTGCGGATACGCGAGGCGACCACACCTGCCCATACAAAATGTCCGGAATTCCGCAGAAGAGTAACGTCGAGAATTCGAAACGCTCGAATTTTTGTCTTGTGACAGTACCTACGAGAATAAACATAGTTCTACCTACTATAGCTCACTAGTTTCAAAATTCTATTATATATTTTTAGTAGATTCTCTCGCATTTCCTTATTTGTTTAAAACAATGTCCCAAAAATACCACGTCATTTTTCAAGTAGAAAAAAAACGGTACGTCTTCAATTCTGCATGTACCTACCTAGGTACCTACTTGAAATAACAAGGTGACTTTTTGTTACTCACAGTTAAAACCGCACCAATTTTGGAATTTTGTTTTGAATTTTGATGGGTGTTATAAATATGTCCAGTAAAGAACTAAACCTGCTAATACGTACGTAGTATAAGTATATTATTACTCTGAGCTAATACGTATATTCATCAAAATCTATCCATTTTGTAGATCCGCGTGATTTCTGCATAGGAAAAAAAATGTTTTATCCACCATTACTATAGTGTCCACCGTATAACTCTCATTATCAGTTAAGTTCTCTGTGAATTTAATTTTACCGAGTTTATTTGCTGAGCATTTTAGAACCAGAGCGTCATATTAGTCAGAAGAATAAGTTCCTTCGTGGATATTAAAAAAAAGATTTCTCTTCCTGTGGCGCCAAAGATGTGGTCACTTACTAAAGGAACTTTAGTAACTTTCGATTTTTTTATATGGTTCCGTAATTAAACGAAGGCGCTTAAACCGACGTGGCATATAAAAAAAACACAATACAATTCGATTGGAATCATTACTCCGAAGCTATTACGCTGTTAAACACCCTAATTACAGATCAAACGTAGCAACCACAAGGTTTCATCTCGCATCAAATTTTTAACCTTTGTGTCGTGAAATTCTCGGTGTGAGAACGGTAGTTTAGTGGTTTTTAAATTGCTTGTGGGTTCCGCTCAACGTCGCAGGTGAATGTTAATAACAATGGATTCCGCCATTCCGATTGTTTTCCAGAAAACGTTTCGAAATTTTGCACAGTAGCTATTTAATTTTGATTTTCATACAAATAGGTACATAATATATACGTACATAAGCTCACACCCGTCTTTTAGTAAGATAAACAAATAGTACCTACCTAAGTACCTACTTATATTTGTACTTATTGCTAAACGATCCTAACAAATTTCTTCAGCCTCTACAAAGTCTACCACATTCATAAACCTTTGCAATACTTGTCGGTATTTATCATTCTTAGTTATAACAATTACCTTCCTAAGGACCTCCTCTACCTGGCAAGAAATTTTATTTTAGACATTACAGTAGGTAGATAGATTTTAGAGAATTACAAGAAATAGTAGGCGTGACCGTATTTATTAGGTTTAAGTTGTACATACCTAAGTAACATTTATTCTACAAGTACATACCTACCTACTTAAAACATACGTGAACGTATCTATAGTCTAATTATGTAAGTATAGAATGAAGTATAGGCCATAAGCCATAAACATAGTCAACCGTCCATTTTCTCGATATCGCAACTACGAGGGACTGACACGCAGTCGCTACAGCATCGTTATCATAAAATGAAGTAAACGCCACGTTTCTTTATTCCATTAGCAAACCTTTTCATTTTGTTACTAAGTTCAATTTGCATTAAAGTTTTTAAATTACTTATGAAAGTTTGTTGGATTCCGTGTCTATTAGCATAACGACCCGCGCACCCCTTAACGCAGCATGCTTGGTCACGCTGCCCCACGACGCTCAGAATTTCCACATCAAGGTTTTTCATGAAAAATATTGACCTTTCTTAAATATAACAGAATTTACATATATATTACCTATTATACAGGAAAAAATATCTAGATTTAGGAAGGTCATAGGTACTTTTTACATATAAAAATATTATGCAGGATAGCGAGCGAGCGATTGAGGGATTTGTCAGAGACAGGGGTCCTAATTTTTTTAACGACCTCTTTATATCCGCTACATCATCTTGCTTTTCGACCACAGCCCCGTAGGCAGATTGTTGTCAGATATTAAAACCATATCTCCCACCTTGAAGTCTGATTTCTGTCCGGACTCTCTGCTTATACCTAGTTATTAAGAAGAGGAATAGTTATTTGTGCAACAAGAGAGCAAAGTCTTTTTTTGCTGCGAGTGCTGATTTTGAATCCTGAGTGTGGCGAGGGATTCAGAGGCACGAGATGCAAAAAACTTTGCTCTCATGTAACACACATTAACTTTTCACTTTGGCAGCGAGAACACTTTAGGAGATAATAGTTATTTACAGGTTAAATATCAGTTTTATTTGCAGTAAATACTTATTTTCGTTTAAATAGAACAATAAGTTAAAAATTCAATAAATTATATTAAAAGACATAATTTTTAAAAATTCAATTTTTTTTCAAAAAATTCAAAATCGGAACTACGAAAGGGCTGGTCATTGTCTCTCTCTCTCTTTCTAATGGCGGGAAAGAGATAGAGTGTAAATGTTTCGAATTGTATGATAAGGCTGAATAAGATATTCGCGGCTTTCTGAAAACAAAAATTAAAAAGTTACTTTGTCTCAGGCAGCAAAACCTACCTGTTTGAGCTACTGAAGTGAAAAGTACTTTTCATTACTCATACTCGGAAAGTAGGTCTGAAGTTGCCTGAGAAGCGGGTTGAAAGTAACCCTTTTCAGCCCTAGGGAGAATCGCTTTCAACTGACAACTGTCAAATTATAAAAAAAAAAAAACTAAGTCGATTTTCACATTTCTATTGAACCATGTTCCAACTTTCTATACAGCCAGCGCGATGTAAAATTGAAATAAAGTTTAAGTAGGTATTAATTAAAATAAATAAAATTCTTTCACTTATAGGAAGCTGCAGTGACCCTGAGTGTCATAGGGTACTTATTATTCCGGGATTCCCGCGGGAACTCCGAATTTCCCGTGGGTAAAATCACGGGGGAACAACTATCTCTAGATCTACTGAACAGATTTTGAAAATTCTTTCACTTATAGGGAGCTACAGTGATCCAGAGTGATACAGGGTACTTTTTTATCTCGGAATTACCTCGGGAACTTTGGAGTTTGTGAGTTCGTGAATTTGTGAGATTGTAGTGGGTAATCTCTGGATCTACTGAACCGATTTTAAAAGTTCTTTCACTTATAAGAAGCCACAGTGATCTTGAGTTGCTTTTAATTCCAGAATTCCCGCGGGAACTCCCGAGATTGTGAGTTTGTAAGGTTGTAGGGGTAATCTCTGGATCTACTGAACCGATTTTGAAAATTCATTCACTTCAAAAAGCTGCAGTGATCCTGAGTGACATAGGGTACTTTTTGTCCCGAGATTTCCGCGGGAACTCCGGAGTTTATGAGCTTATCTCTGGATCTACTGAACCAGTATTGACAATTCTTTTACTTATAGAGAGCTACAGTGATCCAGAGTGATTGATATAGGGTACTTTTTACTCCAGAATTTCTCCGGGAACTCCGGAGTTAGTGAGTTCGTGAAATTATGAGTTTGTAGGGGATAATTTCTGGATCTAGGTACTGAACTGATTTAAAAAAAATTCTTTCACATTTAAAAAGCTGCAGTGATCCTAAGTGACATAGGGTATGTACTTTTGATTCCGGGATTCCCACGGGAACTCCGAAGTTTGTGAGGTTATAATCTTTGGAACTACTGAAACGATTTTGAAAATTCTTTCACTTAGAGCAACATAAAGTGATCCTGAGTGACATAGCGTACTTTTTATCCCGGAATCCCCGCAAGTACTCATTACCGCGGGTGAAACCGCGGGGGTCAGCTAGTTTTCCATATAATAAATATTAACTAAGTAAGTACTTTCGTATTAAACTTATCAAGACTTATGGAGCAGTGTTTTTAAAATGTTTCTAGGTATTCTCATTAGAATGTCCAATCGTCTCCTATTTTAAATTTATTTATATACCAGACACAAATATATACATCAATGTCATGTCGTGGTTGCAAAACTTGCATTTTACGTAAATCCAATTTGTGCGTTCGGAACGAAAGGGCGACTCGTGGCGGCCTGTAATTATTCACGTGTTATGACTTCTCATTTGCATATAATCGGTGAGCTAGAAGGCAAGTCTCGGTGCGTGAGGCAACAACGAACCAACCGTGCTCCGTAGGCCATTCACACGAACAGAGCCGCCTATCTTGATTGAAGGCGGCCTATGAAAAAGCGGCCACTAATTAAAAAATAAACTACCTAAGATGTTCGTGAATTATTCAAGAAATCGCCCGGAAGAGACTGCTTGTATATAGGTATACAACATACAACACAATGCAGTAGAGAAAACGTGCATGCCAGTGGTTATACAAAGATAATTTACAATAATAGAGTCAGAATAATTTATTTACAGACTTTACTTCAGTTCAACGTTAAAATGTATGGATTATTTATTAATACGTAATTTAATGGGATAGTAGGATCACCCATCAATACGTACCTACTCTTGTAAAGTTCTTTGATGAACTTTAGTAACTCTTACCTATACCCGATCATGCAGAGTGACGACTAAAATTTTTTATCAGATATAAACCCTTCACGGCGAGAAATCAATAGGACCGATTAAATCGTTGTCTGAAGGATGTTTTGGCAACACAATATCAGTATACCTACCAGCAGGCACAGTGACCGACCTCACATAGTGTCAATTAAGTGCAAACTACAGAAGAAGAAACACAGAAGAAGAGTTTATTGACCAAATACGGTTTGAAATAATATTACTTTGGATACTCACTTAAACCCATAAGTATATAAGATGTGGAAAAATTAGTTGTAAATATTTACAGGTCTGAAAGTATACGTTATAACAAACAAGATAAGTGAAAACATAATATTATAAGTTCGGTAGTTTTTCAGAATATGAGGAAAATAAATCCAGTGAATTACAACTATATTCACAAGGTACACAATAGGTACATGTCACTCCCTAATACGTATACAAGGCACGGGCCACGCACACAGCGAGCAATGCATCAGCTCGTCAACTCGTTCGAGCGACGGCCGAGGTTATTGATCTTAAGAGAGCGGCGCGCGGCAATGTATGCAGTGTAAAGCGATTGAGCGGTGAGCACCTACACAGGTTTTCTTTTTGATTAATGTTCAAATATGGTGTATACTTTCAACTCTGTAAATATTTGCAGGTAATTTTGCCACACCTTATTTTGACAGTAAGAAATATCAAATAAAATTATAATCATAAAAATCTATGGTGTACGTAATTTTTGAAAAAATGCTTAAATCTACTATGGAATTTAAAATAAAGAACCTTATTTTTTGAAGTCGGTTAAATAAAATGATTAGGCATAGTGTCTATATAGAGAACAAAATGTGTTATTACCTATTGGCTATAGGTACATGACATACTAAATAATGTTTCTAGTAAGTTTTTTAGTTTGGTGGTAAAGTTAAACAACGGATCCCCTGTTTGTGTGAAACAAGTGTGTGTGTATCTATCATCATTCACACTGCAAATTTTATCCAGTTTAGCGCATATCTATGCATATCTCGGCCTTTCTGTAAGCCATTGTGCTCAGCGCAGACCGCGAAGCGAGCAAAATCGCCCTCACTATTTGCGTAATGGCGAAGCGACAGAAAAGACAGAAAACGTACAAAAATACTAAAATGTGCCTCGCCAGTATATTATGTTTGAAAACATGAGTAAAAAATAAAGTAGATAGAGTTTTTTATGAATACTTATAGTGGAACGAAATAAAAAGGTGAGCTTTACTTGGTTCAAATCTAGCAAAAGCAGTATTCAAATCACTGAAAAAAAAAACATTTAAAAGTCTTTTTTATATTTATACTAGTTGTCCCCCGCGATTTCATCCGCGGTAATTTCGGAGTTCCTGCGGGAATTCCGGGATAAAAACTATCTTTTAAGTTGGACCATATTATAAATGTTTACAAAATTTTATCAAAATCCGTTCCGTAGTTTCGGAGTCCATCGCGGACAAACAACGTGACACGTGATTTATATATATTAGAGATTATTTTTATATTATACTTAAATTAATTTTGTTGTAAATAAGAGGAGTAAACGCGCGTTGTTTAAACAGGTGGATTATTTAAAGAAACATGCACGAGTATTTTGCAAACGGTCCAAAAAATCAGACTAATTTATGCAGATACCCACTTTCAGTTTAGACACACATTGAGAGCCATGAAAACGGAGTACCTACACATCAGCGAAACTGCATGTGAAATGACGATTAAAAACAGTTGCAAATACCTAGCCTTTGTTCGATCGCGACTCCGATAGCCAAAGGCATGAGCTATTTAAAACGTAGCGAATGAAGTCTGTTAGCCAGTTACAAGTCACGAAGAACCCGTGATTTATGCTCAAATATTAATATAGTACAACCAATCAAGCGATGAAACAATAAAACGAACACAATTTTATGATAACTCTTTCGGTGCCAAGTGGGACCTATATTGGCTGACAATGTATCCATAGATACCTATATTACTAAAATTATAAATGCAAATGTAACTTTGTCTGTCTGTTACTTTTTCATGCCTATGCTATGCAACTACTCAACTGATCATTTTTGCATACACGTCGTTACTGTTAATTAATCTCATTACAGCAGTTTAAGAAATCATAATATTTGTATGTCCGATTGTACTTATCTATATCTACTCACAATATTATATACCTACTGAGGTGGTAAAAGGTGATACGTTTGAGGCAGTTACTTTTATAGTAGTTAGGTAGATACACATAATATAGTACATAGGTAATCACCCATACGTATTAACCAAATATCATGTTCACCTTCCTATTTCTTAACTTTCATTGTTGTTACTACATACATCGACCTATTGTTGGATTTTGGTTCGCATCGGCTCCAGCTGTAATTAGCTACCATTTCGTAATTAGCTTCGTAAATGGATTGAAACGATAATTAGGGGTGTCTGGCGTAGTACTGAATAATTAATAACGTACCGTCCATAGTATACTAAGGAATTCATTACGAATACGCAAAGGTAAAATATCTGCCCGGTTTTACTCGGTTGATCAACTGAACCGATCAATTAAATGTTACGGTTTAAACTCTACAAGGGGTTTATTCCAAACGAAACAACTTGATTTATAAATAAAAAAACCTAACCGAAGCAGTCCATATGTTTATAGTACCAAGATTGCTAATAGCTAAGCTTTCCAAATTGTGCAAAATAAAATAAAATAAAATTGCAGAACAACTAAAGAGGTATAGTAAGTTCTGTTAATTGAGAAATGAAAAACAGGAATTAAAACAATCATAACCCGAAAAGGTACCTAAACCGAACTACAATTTACAAATACACTAGCTATTCCTCTACCGTTTCATCCTCGTTAAATTCGGAGTTCCTGCGGTAGTGAGAAGTACCCTACGTCTTTCTCTACATATTATATCTCGGACAACCTGTGTACAACATTAATTCATTTATGATGATAAGTTAAGTAATTAAGCGGGGATCGTGTAACAAACAAATAAATCAACAAAAAGATAAAGGTCCTATTAATTTGGATAAAATTTTGTTTTAAAATATCTAGACAGATAAATTTGAAAGATCCGATTAAAAAATGTTATAATATATAATAATAATATATATTGTCATAAGCTATTTCATTTCTTTATAGGTATAATAATTAAGTATAGTGTTTTACTTTAATAAATATTTATTCTTGTTATTCGAGCGCTCCAACCTATCGACTTATTAATAAAAGTCTCCTTAAAATAATAGTCTCAAATTAAGTTTTACTTAAATTAAAATAATAGAAGTAGAGGTAAAGCAAGCGCACAGCCCTGTAAGTTTACAGGTAGAGGAGCATAAAAATGACTGAGAGAAGCGACCGTTTTCCGCGCCGCGTTACAATAGTGGCTATTGCATACGCACACGTGGTAGCGCACGAACAGCGACACGCTGCGGCTGAACGGCGTGAGAGTCGCGTGCGGCGAAGACACGCAGCCCACCTTCGTGTCCCGCAGCTGCCGCTCCAGCCGCGCAAGCCGCGCCGACGCCAAGCTAAGGCCTCGCCTCGGTGGCCACGTGCGACAACCGCGCTCGTTGTACCCGACACCCACGTCCGTGTACCGCCTGAAGCAGCCTCCCAAGTATTCGGGGCCGCGCAACAAGTGACGATCGCGGCTCGCCTCGTTCGCGTACTGACAATGCACGCGCAGCGACGCCCGCTGCCCGTGGCGCGAATAGTCACTGCTCTCGAATATCTCGTAGCAGCCGGGCGATTTGGGGAAGCTCGTCTCGTTCAAACCGCACATGTAGCACTTAGAGAAGCGCATCCACGCCGGTCGTGGCGTGGTACTGCCTGTCGTGGTGGTCGTAGGCGTTGTCGTCGTCGTTGTCGTTGTTGTTATCGTCGTAGTTGTTGTTGTTGTTGTTGTAGATTTAGTAGTTGTGATAAAAAATGTCCTGTACACGTGATTGCAATTTCTGCCGAATCTCGGATATCTTTTACAATTCCATTGCCACATGTTTAGTACGGTGAAATCGTTAATATTATTTTGAAAAGTTTTTGGCATACCTTTCCACGACGCAGTTCCTTGTAAGTTCCGAAAATATGGTAATATAACAAATTTTTTCCAGTCATAATCGCTCATATCGTAAAAGTACTCTTTACAGAAGGGATTCGCGTTTAAGGAGCAATTTAAACATCCGGGAATAACCGGATCGGCAGGGTGATTTGTACAGCAATTGACGAGAAGGTCTAAAATAACATTTGGAGCCTGTTCATAGTACTTATCGAAATATCTCAAAATCGGCCGTAGGGTTATAGAGGTGGTGAGCTTAAAAGATACTACAGTTATAGGATACCACTCCTGGTAAGTATCGATATGGATCAAGTCAGAGCGGCTAAACTGTGACGCAGCGAGACTCTTCGTGGTCGAGGGTGGTGGTGCGCACACTCGCCCGCTCCGCAACTCTCCACGTTCTGTCGCGCCTTTGGTTGTGAACTTCTTAGAATTTTCCATTTTATTAACTTTAACAATATCATTCGATGAAGTCATTGAGAAATAAGGTCTAAATGTCCGTCTATGTTTTCTGGTTGTGGGGTTACTGTCCGATGTGAACCGATATGGTTTGTAGAAACGTTCTTTATTAACATCTATTTTGTTCCATTCTGCAAAATTCTTCGTTGTAATTGAATAGGTTATGAACATGGGTAGTGTCGGGTGAGATTCTGTTTGCAAAGGCGTTTCGCTCACCTGAAGTAACTGTTCGTTGTATTCATACTCATCACCGCGTGAAATGCTTACAGATGGAGACTGCAATACGACTAGATGAATTGCTATTACTAAAAGAGACATTATAATTTATTGTTTGTGCATTGAAATATTTTTTAAAATTTTATCGATTGTAGGTAAACGACATTTCCAGTTGGCACCTTTCAAATTGACGTCTTTTTCTTCAAATATGGCATCTATCGCTCAGAAAAATAACATATTCTTCTGAGATCTATCGCATTTTACGAGAAGGTAATATTATAACAGCTGATAGTTTTAACGAGTAATCTTTTTCTTCGACAATTTTTATTCATAAATAAGTACCTAAGGAGAGAAGAAAAACACTTCTTATTTATTTTTTTATTTTATTTAGTGGTGATTAGCGAACTAATAGTGAAATTTTTGGTGCGTAGGTAAAGAGAGGTTTACACGATTGATCGATCGGGTCCATTTTCGCCGTCCGCCTAGATAAGCCCTAGCCGAATTTCCATTTAGACGGTAAATTTTTGCCGCGCGGCTAAAATCGTGCGGCTTTAGTCACCCGTGTAAACCCCACGTAATACCTACTATAATAGCGCGGATGGGTTCCTATAAGCTCTTGACTGAGCTGATGTGATTTTGAACCCAAAGGTAAATTATTCGGTTCATTTTATCCAGATAACGAAAATATTTTTTGCCCTGATCCTGATTAGGTACCTACATTGTTTTTCAGTACCTGTAAACTAATTGTATTTCAACAAAACGGTTTAAAAAATTCAATTTTTTTTTATAAATAGGTAGGTACATACAGAAAGTAGATTCGTAGCTCATACCTGATTTATTCAGTAAGTGTAGACTTTTTTGTTTTATTTAGCATGCTATCGATTTTAAAAACAACCCTACACGAAATATGATTTAGTTTAGTCAAGACTCAAGCATAATTAAATCGATTGTCAATTACCTATATAGGCTAGCTGTCGTTTAGTTGCGTGAACTGCACGAAGTTCTATTCGCAGTAGATATAATTAGTGTTGGAGGACATAAAATTATAGGTACGTCATTATAAAATTTCGTAATTTTAAAATTAGTGTGATCAAACCGGAATTGCAGCTTTGTGTTTACTGCGTATACGTTTGTGGCTATTTATTTAAAAGTTGGTTTTGAGCGTCAGTTGTGCGGCTTTTTTCCGTTTAATGTATGTAAATGGGAAACAATTAGGCGAGTTAATACACGGGGTAGGCAGTCTAGGCGAGTGCGGCTTGCGCCCTCGCACCCCTTCCGCCCAGACGCCATATGCCGGGGGCGGGTGACTGCCGCGTCGAGGGGAGGCAGAGAATTTTTAAGGATGTTCTAAATTTTGATGGATTTTTCAAGTTAGTAGGTAATATTCAAAGCAAATATTACAGAGAAAAGAATAAAGGTCCATTCCCATGTCGAGCAGTGTGAATAGAGCATAGGAACCGTGCAGACGTCTTTTGTAAATAAACGGTGTAGGTTGGTTTTTTCCCACATTTTTTTCGTGTCGGACACTCTCAATGTCTGTAGGTAGATATAAATGAACCTTCAGTCATTCAACATATTCTTTAAACATTCGTTGATAAATTACCTACACTGCTCAGTATAAAATCAAAGAAAGTAAGACAGCAGTAATTTTAACTCAAAAACTTATTGTAGGTATAATATATTCTCTTCTCATCTTTTAATATTATTTTATTACCTACCTGATTTAATCCATATTGACAGAATTTAGCAACTCAAGACCATTTAATAGCTAATGAGCTTTTACGTCGAATACAGGTTTTTTTAGCAAATATTCGGGGATCACACAATTTAATTTGGTTTTAATACGTGAGGATATCTCGTAAGTCGTAAGTTTTAGGCGCATGAAGTGCGGCAGGCTAAGTTCTGACCAACCCAGTAGATAATTCAAATTTTTTCCGAAATGTATCTACCTATAGTGTCAGACTAAAAAGTTACCTATTTATATTATATTACTGGTGGTATAAAAGTAATCAAAACTGTACTAATTTTACTTTAAATTCTAATTAAAGAAATGTTATGTTATACTACTGTTTTATTTCCTCGCAATCGAAGTGAAAAGCAGAGTTTATAACTCGTCCACAAAACCATTTTATGGTTCGTATAAAAATGGTTCGTTTTGTGCACTTGTTGTTAAAATCTACTATTATCATTTTTACCAACTAATAATATTATAAAGAGGTAAACTTTGTGAGTTTGTGAATTGTGGGTTTGTAAGTTTGTGACGTTGTACACTCGGCCAACCTAATAACACTCGTGCATTAATAACTCACTTTGCGCTCGGTGCAACAATCTTCTAATACCGCATGAGTGTTTTGTTGAAAAAATAAATAAATATTTAGGTAAAAAAAGAGGAAAAATATACATTATTTATTTTATCACTCTTAGCAACGAATATTGTTTTTATTAAGAGAAAAAATGTCTTAGGTTTTACTTTTTTTTAACATTATATATAATTAATTATTATCTAATCGGTCTGTCTGGTCGGTGCGCCCCGTGGGGAGGAGCTAAGCAGGCGCCGCCTCCGTTGCAAGCGCGCCCATTGGGCGGACGCGTCTCCGTCGCGATAACAGATATTATACCATGCTACCGCACCGCGCTACTACCGGTTCGGTCTTTGGACAATACCGGCCACTTATCGACTTTCTAAACACTACGAGCCGGTCACTTGACGGTTAAATAGACATAAATATAAATCTTGCAAGAGATTAATACTACAAACAGTAGGTACTACCATAATAGGTACAATGTACATTACAGCGAATTTAAAGGTTAGGTATAGGATACATTTTACAAGCAAAACTTATAGCAGTACCTACCTAATATGATTCAACCAGGGGTTAAGAGATTACAAATATATATAAATCTGTTGACTGATAACTAACTTTTCCTAATGTCTTGTTTTGATAGATTGAAATTTAATTAACATTACTTATCTAGGTACATATTTTTGTTAGCATTAGCATAGCAAAGTAATTGACCCCTAAATGTTCAGGGGTCAACTCTGCTATAAACTAAACCTTGTTTTCGTAAAAAAAAACGTTGTTCCTATTGCAAAATTAAAAAATTCTAATCTCTACTTTTGGACCCAAATAGGTAAGTCGCTAAGTTTAGTTGTAATAGTTAGATTAGTTTTATTTATAGGTAAGTATCTGACGCAATTGACGCAATGAAAAAGATGCAAATAACGCATTTTAGAAGAAGATAGATTGCTTTGAGATTTCCGCGTCAAACACAATTTAACACCCATATTAACAGAAATGATACGAAGGAACCTTGTTCAGAGAATCAATCGAGTAGAAGACTTGAGGCGCGATCTGAATATGAATAGATTGAGTGTTTTGTTCTAGCAGGTAGCCGTCAGATCATGTGTCGCAACTCGCGAGGGACCGCCTGGGTGGTCCGAGATAGATAGCACAAATATTTTGAACACATTATAATGCTAATGCGCTGCTGTGTGAGTATGGCCGCGGTATTGTCGCGACGAACCAAAACTAATCATGCCGTTTTATTATCTACCTACGAACGCGATAGTAAACACCTAGATAGGCGGCACATAGCGTCTTCTAAATAAATAGGGTTGGCACAAAATTTATTTCACACAAAGTAATCTATTTGCAGGCCTCACTGTTGTGAGGACAGGAATAGACTCGTTTCACATTTATAGTAACTATTCTATTCTGTGTATGGTAATTTCGGAGTTCCCGCAGGAATTCCGGAATAAATGGTACCCTATATGTACTTTTCTGTACCCCCGACAACGTGCATGCAAAATTTCATGATGATCGGTCGAGCCATTAAGGCGTGAAAGCGTAACAAACAAATAAATAAATAAACAAACAAACAAATTAGGATAAGGTATGTCTATAGCAAACTTTTTTAAATACTTTTATCTTGGAAAAAATTTACAAGCAGAAATTTCGGCACAACCCTACTCAATTGTATTAAAATGTGAGACAAAATTACTAATTTTATACACAAACAGACGATTGACGTGTGTATGAGGGAGACGACGGCAAAGTTTATTATATTTATTTTGTCGGTGGTCATTGATAGTCGGCCAGTAGGTAGGTAGGTGAGGCGCACTATTGTGGGGGGATGACACCTCCATCCTTTGTTGTAGAGTTATTCTGCGTTCAAAAAGGTATAACCGGTAATGAGAGCCATTTGTTCGCACGTACACAAATCATTGACTTTATTATCTATTTGTACCTACCTATACTTTGTTAGGTATTTTTCTGATGCTTTTTAGGCTTTAACTAGCTATTAGCTATGCTAATAAGAAATTGATGGCATAGTGTTTGCGAAAGTTTGTCCATAAAAAACTACAATTATTGCTACATTACACTTAATTCATTTAAATATGCGGTTAGTGAGCAATACTAGGTAACATTAAATAAGGAATTTATTTAAATCTATAATGCCTTAACTTAATAATATAATAATATACTTATAATGCCTTAACTTAATGATTATACGAAATTCAAGACTAGTTTGTAACCAAGTACCTATACGGCTATACCTAAAAGTAATTAAATAGCTTCTCGAGTTCGGTCCCGAATTAAGATTCATGAAGTAAATATAAACAATGTGCGCTCACAATATTAATTAATTAAATTTAACTTTTATTATTGTTCATTGTGAAAGCAAAAATAACAACATGAAGGTGCTCCGCAAATGGAAATTTTGTTTTTAATCAAACTTCTAATGCGCCTACAATATGTATGTGCGCGTAGAAGGGTAGGGGAGACTGGGGTCAATAGAAACACGGGTCAATAGAAACAAGTGCAATAACTACGAAACAAAAAAAGATAGCGGGGTGGTCCCTGAGGGGGGATGGATCTGCGTTCGTGTCAGAACCTGTGGAACTCTGCTAGCCGCGGCTCCGTGACCGTTGGACGTTATTACGCGAGTGTATTGCTTTTCCGGCACCAAAAGTAAGTATTTTTGATGTTTTTGTTTTGTGTATTAGTCAATATCCATTGGTAGTAGTTTAATACTATTTAACTTCCTGTTTGTATGGATATTCTTGTTGATTTTGTAGTGGTTTATGTAAACCTACCGTCTACCGTTATTTTTCTACGATTTTAAATATTCACCTTGACGTTGCTGGGTCATTTGAAACAAAATTTACCGGGTCAATTGAAACACGTTTTAATTGATCCTTGTATGTGGTTTTAAGCTTCTTTTTGCAGTAACACTTCTTTTTTGTTTTTAGATGCCGCGAAACCGTCCAAAAGCTACTAATCACAGAAAGTGCAGTATAGATATCGTATTAGATTGATCCGCTATAACTGCATCACTATACATATGTATATACAATGGATCAATCTAATACACCCCCAATGACCCTTGATCCTGTTGTTGATCCATATCATCCATCTACAAGCCAGTCAACAGTTTTCTGACCGGAATCAACAAGACCTTTTCCCATTGCTTCACCAAGGAAGCTGCCTGCAGGTGGTGGGAGAAAGAGGAAGTCCACCATCTACACGGAAACTCCCGAAAAAGAAGAAATTAGGAAATAATCGGAAAAGAGAAATCAGAAAAAACAGGCAAAGAATTAGTAAGAAATTTGTAATAGTTGATCTTATTACTTACAATCATTTCAAAATTCTAAATGATTAAGCAAGAAGTACCAAATGAAAATTTTGTTGAGTTAACAGCAATAAATGCTAGCTTTTTTTGGTTAAGTTGATGGTAGAAACTACCTTTTACTGTGTTCTTATCAAAGACTGAGATTATATGATTTAATTATGACTAAAAAATAAATTTTAATGATTATTACAATAAATAAATATTTTATTTTTAGGTGTTTCAATAGACCCCATTCATTGTTTCAATTGACCCGCAATCAGGGTCAAATGAAACAATTTTCGAGGATTTCTAAAGCCCTTGTGATTCCGTATCTGATACCTATGGATAAAAATTAACACAGCAACTTTAAAGCCAGATAATCTAGCTATAGTCGAAACCCTTCACAAACCAGTATTGATGGAAAATGTAGGCACTATGGCCGTTTTTTCGGAAAACGTTTCAATTGACCCCAGTCTCCCCTAAGCAAGCAAGTAAAAGAAGAGTTCAATGAAAATAAGAATATATTTCAATCAAAGCCGAGTAGGTAGATCAACATTGATATTTAGCTACGAATATAAAATAATATTTAAGGAAATTCATCAGCTAAATTATCTAAATGTATTTTATAATTAAGCGGGAAAATACAGCAACCAGATACATAGTTACGCTTTAATAAGGATAGAACTCACCTGACAGTTCAGAGCACAAGTTGTACCGTGTCCAACGCAGGACAACTTCTGATCTGTCGACAGGGCACGCGGCCTTTTATAACTAGTCCGATGACGTAGTGGGAGGAATCAAGTGGTAGGTACTTGCGACAACTACTACCGTCACTCGTTACCATTTTATTTTGTAAGCTACCCTCTATTCTCCCACACGGCCATTCTGACGAGCAGCCTTTTGGCTCGCGAAAACAATCATTAATCAAGTGCTCGAAAAATCTATCACATAAATTCAGTAGAAATACATGACCAAGTTTTGCAATAGCAATGGTAAAAACACGCTATCATATTATATAACATAATGAGTAACCTTAAATTAACCCCAAACAACAGGGGAGTGGACAAATCACATGACCTTAAACTAATGCCAAGTCACATGGCAATGGTCAAATCACATGACCTTAAAACTAATGCCAAATCACATGGCAATGGTCAAATCACATGACCTTAAAACTAATGCCAAATCACATGGCAATGGTCAAATCACATGACCTTAAAACTAATGCCAAATCACATGGCAATGGTCAAATCACATGACCTTAAAACTAATGCCAAATCACATGGCAATGGTCAAATCACATGACCTTAAAACTAATGCCAAATCACATGGCAATGGTCAAATCACATGACCTTAAAACTAATGCCAAATCACATGGCAATGGTCAAATCACATGACCTTAAAACTAATGCCAAATCACATGGCAATGGTCAAATCACATGACCTTAAAACTAATGCCAAATCACATGGCAATGGTCAAATCACATGACCTTAAAACTAATGCCAAATCACATGGCAGTGGTCAAATCACATGACCCTAAAACTAATGCCAAATCACATGGCAGGTGAGCTTATCAGGATTACCAATAAGACCGCCAGTATAATTGGAGACTGTTGGCCAGACAACCACCAATCACACAAAACAGTCATTACAGGTAACCATAACTCGCTAACTAATTATTGAAGGAATCTTTCAGTTCACTTCCCATGTTAGGGGATTCTACGCAGAAATGATCACGAAATACGTATAACATTATACAACAACAACTTATTACCGGTTTCATAAACTCTGACAGCACCTATATCTGTCATTATCATTGATCTGCGTGATGACGCAAGGACCTCTATACTTGCTATCCAGTTTGTTGACAGCACGCTCGTCCATCCTGCCTTTAGACTCTAAACAGCAAGCATCTAAGTCCAAACGTACCTCGCTTTCTGATAAAGCTGATATAGCAAGAGGTGCCTGATCGCAATTCATGAGCAGTATGACCGGTACTTTTATTAAATATACTATTTATAGCAGTTGTACCTATCGCTAACTGCGTTCTTCTAAAGTCTTTTCGAGGTATTGTCAACAAAGATAAAACTATTCGTTAAAACTTTCATCATGTCCGTCCGTCCGTCAATCTGTTCGTTTGCACGACTAACGCCACTGGCTATAAAATGTAGTTCTATAGACCACAGTTTACCAAATGTTCTAAACTCTTTGTCAGAGGCGCTGCTTATAAGAAGTAGCTTGATCACAAATAATTCGTTTAGATGCGACAAAATACAATGTGTAAGTAATTTACAGGTTAACCGGGTGCATGGAACAATAT
Organism: Zygaena filipendulae; assembly: GCA_907165275.2. NCBI lineage: Eukaryota > Metazoa > Arthropoda > Insecta > Lepidoptera > Zygaenidae > Zygaena > Zygaena filipendulae. The sequence goes on along the minus strand of OU015653.1, from coordinate 8,535,879 downwards.
TTTGCGTCAATAAACACTTTCTAGTGTTGTCCATGCGTAAAGATGAAAAGGTACGGGAGGTATCAATAGGATGTAGTGAGATGTATTTGCACGTGAGACAGTATTCGAAAAGCTTTCGGGCATATTTTTGACATACTAGGAAACCAAAACTCAATTTTATTATATATATATTTTTTAATCCTCGTATATATGAGATGCCCCTGATAGCTCTTGGGGACGCAAAGGCATTTTTTTTTAACATTATCTTTAGTGTTAAAGGTAGGTACCAAATAGAAAATTTCATAACTGGATGCCGCATCATCAGCAGTACTATTTATTTAGGGATACGATTATGTATCTAGTTTCGGAAGAGCCTCTAACCAATCGCTACAACCATAAATTTGTTTTTCATTTAGCAAAAACGGTTGTTACTTAAAAAAAAACAATGTGGGGTATACGTTCTCCTTTAAAATATTCGATCTCGAAATCAAATGATTGTAGGTATGCCCACCACCTATGAACTCACGAAAGTAATTCTTTCTGTTTACGCGATGCCCTCAAAGAATTACAATCCGTTACAATTTGAAAAGGTTTCCAATACGAATAAATGATAATAGCTTATGGTTTTGGTGGTGCGCATACTAAAATATGCTAACATGTTGATGTTTTTGGAAAAGAACGACGCCTAAACTTGTTTTCATCAGTACGAAGCTCAATAGGTTTAGTTGGGTTGAACAGAGTCAAGATTAGTTCCTGATGCAAGGTAACATAAGATTCCTAGAAAGCTCGTGCTCCGAAGTCAAGTCAGATCAGTCCAGTTTGAGTCAGATTGTAAAACTGAATCACCGTTAATGAAAGAATTCGGGATGTATTTCCAAAAGTAGGTATCCTGAATTCGGGATGTATTTCCAAAAGTAGGTATCCTGCGAGGCCACTGAATTGACGGACTTGCTTGACCGTTGTCGGTACAGGTGAAGACGAGATAAAACTTTGCCCGGGTCAGGCCTATTTTTAACATCACGTCTGCCGTGTTATATCCACAACACCGTTATCTAGTAAACCCTTGTATTGAGTAACGTGTGAAAAACATTTGAACCGGTTAACTAAAATCGATTGGGTACTGGAAGTTACAAAAATTCTTCATGCAAAATACTTTCAATGATTCGCTTGTTATATTGTAAATAATGTCACTTAAACATTTTTGCGTATTAGTTAATTACCAGTGTTTCTAAAATCTTATGAATCACTTTATTTCATTTATCTATTTGCTTAAAACATGATCATCGAGTGAAATGCGAACTATTTAAGATATACAGAACCGCAAATACAGATTGATACGAGGTTTATCTCTAAGCTTGGTAACTATAGTGTGGTTTTAGCCTTAACGAACTCAAATACGCAGACGAGGTAGTATTAATGGCATACCACAGATAATATACGTAACATTAGAAGTTAAAAATTTTAGCCGTCGGATAACGACCTTTTAATCATACCACGGCAGAGATATGATTCTGCCTAAATATTCGATCTCTGTCTGTAAATATTTACATTGGGATACCGCATTTTCTGTTGTAAATATATCCGACCGCAAAGCAGCTCTTTATACTTAAGGTCAACATTGTCATTAATGTTATGGAAATTTGCGTCAGTTTGCTGAACCACACTAACGGTACGTGTCGATAGGAGTCACGGAAAACCTGAATTCCTGAGTATGTCCAACAAGTCTTGTCCAAAAATATCCTATTGACTGTTATCGGGCACGAGTTCAAACTACCTGCCTACAAGAGACCTAGGTTGATATTGAGATTTGAGACCGTTAACAACGCAAAGTTTTTTTTGTGAAACGCAGAAGACAATGTCACCTACTTTTAATCGAGTCGCCAATGCTATCATGAATAAACGTTATTTAAAAGAAATTATAAAGTCTTGCTACAAGATGTGCATTAAACTACAGTGGACTTGTGGAAGAAATTAATTTCTAACGACAATCTTCTTGAACGTGACCTATCAGCGACAGAGGGCCGTGATCGTTTGTTTGGGATGTTGTGATCAGTGCCACTATTGGGCCTTTTTTACATTTGTAAGAATTGCTACTCGACGTGGCAAACCTTTAGGCGTTAATCGTAGCAAGTCCGAACGTATATAAGATTGACATACCAGAAACAGCTTCCACCAACTGCTCCTAATTCACCGCCACACCAAACACCTTTTTGCAAGGTCCCATTTCCTTGTTGTGTACTCTGCCAGGCTGGTAGCCTGGTTGCTGGTATATTCCACAGCAGCACTAAATGGTCGTAGTAACGGGCTTCAACTGCAAAAGTTTCAATAGTCATGTTTTAAGTTCTGTACTTTGTAATTTTTTTTTAAGGGTATTATATAAAAAAAAACCTTTGTAAATTTAACACCGACATTTGCTGACAACACTACTGCCTTTGTACCTAGACAAAGTCATACTACTTATTTTCAGCAACACTGAGCATAATATTTGTACAATAGCAAAGATAGATAATTTATTACCGTGATATGGGGTTATGTGAAAAATGAAAATGTCTACCCACCTAGCCAGTTGCACTTGCAACGGGGTAAAATGTGTATTACATTCTACAGCCCTGATACAGATAGTAGACACATAAGATACAAGGACGATATTTGTTAAAACTTTTTATCTATTTTTTTTTTTTTGATTACAAAAAGTTAATTTTAGTTAAATTCCGATTAAACTTCATCTAAATTACAATAACAAGTCTAATTTCTATCGCCCGGATTGGCCGCAGGACATGAAAGTGATCAAGGTTTCGAACACGCGGAACCACCTTAGCGGTGGAAGCGCGAAATTCGTTAGCAGTAGTTTGTAAAAGCAAAACCATCATTTCATGCATCAAAATCAATTGGAATTAATTAAATCAATTGGAACGAAACCTGTCCTTGTATTTTCATTGCTGCCAGATGGACCGCCGCGCATCGGTGTCCGTGTTCAAGGTGGCTCATGCCGACTGCTGTGCGAGGATCGGTGACGTCGGTCGGGAACGTTGCTCAGGCTCTTGTTCGGCGTTAGACGGCGACTGTGGCTTGGTACAGTCAGGCGTACCGCTCATCGTTGTATCACACATGAAAAAATTATATAAACAGAGAATAACGTGTTTACGATCCCACTTCTGATGTGCGCGTAGAAGGGTAAGCAAGCAAGTAAAAGAAGAGTTCAATGAAAATAAGAATATATTTCAATCAAAGCCGAGTAGGTAGATCAACATTGATATTTAGCTACGAATATAAAATAATATTTAAGGAAATTCATCAGCTAAATTATCTAAATGTATTTTATAATTAAGCGGGAAAATACAGCAACCAGATACATAGTTACGCTTTAATAAGGATAGAACTCACCTGACAGTTCAGAGCACAAGTTGTACCGTGTCCAACGCAGGACAACTTCTGATCTGTCGACAGGGCACGCGGCCTTTTATAACTAGTCCGATGACGTAGTGGGAGGAATCAAGTGGTAGGTACTTGCGACAACTACTACCGTCACTCGTTACCATTTTATTTTGTAAGCTACCCTCTATTCTCCCACATGTATATACAACTCATTTATTTTTTACTAGCAGTCCCCCGCGGTTTACCTGCGGTTATTTCGGAGTTCTCACAGGAACTCCAGGATAAACTAAACTTAAAAAACTTCTTCTAGAATCTCTAGAAGACTCTATCTATACCAATAGCTATTTAGTGATTCTAGAGGAACGGACCACTGAGTAGATTTTCATGCGGTTTTCACCAGAAAACGGCATGAAAATCCTTTCAGTCGTTTTTGAGTTTATCGCGCACAGACAGACAGACGCGGCGGAGGACTTTGTTGTATAATAGGTATGTAAAATAAAAATAAATAAATAGTATGTATCTAAGGTTTTCAATATTACATAGAATTTTATTAGAATTTAAATTTACCTACCTATATTAATTTTGACGTTAAAATTTTTGTTATTAAGATGGTAATGATTTTAGTTTATTAAATTGAATTCTAAATGCGTTAGAAAAGGCTTATTATTGTTTATTATTATTGCGAATTTCTCGTTTTACAAAATAACATAAGATAAAAAATATTAATTCTCAATATTACCAAATTAGAAATATTAGTTTTCATTTCAGTAAATAATCATAAAGTATAGTATTAGTAAGTACTTAGATAATTACAAGATATGTAATTTTCTAAAGATCAATAAACCGATAAATAGATAAGTTATTCTATAAATCTGATAAAACCATAGTATTTTAAGTTCTGTTTAATCATTTACTCGTTGGCGTCGCGTATACAATGATAAAGCGCCTACTGGCTTATTATTACAATCAACTTACAGAAGGTGTCGTGATCCTGCAACGGTATACGCAGGGCCCAGAGCCTTATTCCAGATGTCTTTCATAAACTAAAATAAGACAACATAATATTTCAGCGTAGGGCTGATTATTATTTACTTGTGCCGTATCTATACTTGAGGCAGCAAATGATCAAAATTGGCGTTTGTGTAAATTTAATTTCGGTTCTACGATTTTTCTCGTTTTGAATTAGCGCGTCCATGGGTCACCCATGGGTCCATGGACGCGTTAATTTTATTAACGTTAATGCGTACAAAAAATATTTTTACTGCAAATTTTAAGGCGACTAGACTGTACTATAAGTAATTAATTCCAGACTTTAACTTTACAACGTTCCGCACTATTCGGCTACGGAATAGTTATCATGTCTTCAGATAAAAGACGGCGCCGCGCGGGCACATAAATAAAAATATTCATTAAGCGACACCCACGCCCTATCTCGGCACTAAATCCTGCATGTACCTATCGCCCGCTGTCCGGAGACGTAGCATGCCGAAGACAACACAGCGTCCACTAAGTAGGTACCTACTTACCCTACGATTTGTATTAAAAAGGTAGTCCTTTGGCAATGGCTCCTTAAATACATTTTACGTTGTAACGTTAAGTACATACAAAACAAAAAATTAAAAACGAATGCTTAAATATGTCACTAATATAGATGGGCAATCAACTCGTTTTAAACCCGAAAAAAGTCAATAAATACTAGGAAGTCTACGGGCTTTTATCGGGTATACACCCGGTATAAACTCAAGCACCGGGCTTAAACCGGGTTGGTAGCTCGTCTATACAACTTGTTAATGAATTAACTGAACACTAGAAAGTAGTTTGCTTATAGAATCAACTAGCGAATCGATCGCACTATGTTTTAATATGGGTTATATTTTTTAATTTTTTTAACCTATGTCTAAATGATTTATAATACAATATTTGGCGCATACTCCGTCCGCAGCAAGAAAAAATCGAACTGGTAGGTGCGGGCATAACTCTTGGAATTTCGTAGATAGGTCACCTCCAAACTAATGTTGAATAACTTTTAAAGAATAAATTTTTTTGACATAATAATAAATTTTAATAATATTATTGTTTATTTTTTTAAATGGGGTGTATCAGGTTTTCAGTTAATTCATTAACACGTTGTATAGCCACTAAGCGCAAAACTCGAAAACGGCTGGACCAGTGCGATTGTTTTTTTTAAATATTCACTAAAATCCGAGGAAGATTCTGAAGAAGGATGAAGAGAAGAATTGGCAAATCGCACGGGAAAATGGGAATGTGAGTTTGTTTGTTTGTAACGCTTTCGTCATTTCACGCCTGAACTACTCAACTTTATCATCATGAATTGACGTGTGTTTCATGTCAAGTGACAATCATGAAGTCATTGTCATCTAGAGTAGGCAATAAAATTGACGCGCTCTTTTTAAAAAAGAAAACAATTGTTCAATGTTTGTTGGTTTTTTCTTGTGTGTTGTGCTGGAATAAATTTAGTTTTCTTTCTTTCTTTCTTTCCAAATAACAAATAAGTTTTCTATTATATTTTCATTGTTTTTTTTTTGATAAGTATACCTATGCTTATGTACGAACAGAAATATCCACACGCTTTTTTTCATAGTTGGTTATAGGGTCCGGAAGTGTTATTAGATATTTTAGATCCCTGTTCACGATTGGATGGAATTCTGAAATTCGAGCAGGTAAAACCACGGTCAATGTCAACCTATATATTTTATTTATTTATTTAATTAAAGTAAATATACATTGTTTTTTCCGTTAATAATTTCTTAAAGGTGTTAAAAACCTTTACAGGTTTACCCAAACACCGCCATTCGTCATTATCATAATTATCAATTCAATAATAAATTATATTATATTAGAGAATATCATTATTGATATTATTCATTAATTGTGAGTTTACAAATTTAATTTCGTTATTGCCACTGCAATTCCTTGATAAAAGTACACTATAACACTCCAGGAGTCAAGAACATTGTAGTTTACAAAGTTTGCAAAGTAAAATGGATAATCGCCATTGGACATTAATTGTGCTGTTACAGATTTGTAAAAATGGATCCTTTTTCACTATTGCCTTGGCCAATGGATTTAATGCTAAATGATACCTAAGCATTTCGTGAGATTGAGAAGGTAAGGTATAATAATAAATATATATTTTTGCCGTAACTCATAGGTCGATATTACGTAGTTTTTTTTTTAATAAATAGAAACGTACCTATATAGTATAAAATATAATAGTCGGTCAGCGGCTACATAGTCTAGGAAAAGAAAGATATAACAATAAGAATACATTTACAATTCATTCATAACAAAGTGGGTAATTTAATGTAGAGTTTTCAAATGACTGAATACGCATGATAAGTAGACTAGATCTAAAGACAAAGATTTTGAAGTTGGTTAAAAATAAATAAAAACACATCCTTAACCTAACGTGTTTCAATAATAACATAATTTTTTTTCAATCCTAATCCATGCAACGTAGAGCTGCCGCCGTCGGCGACGTACTTATATAGGTATGCGCATTACGCCGCTATTGATTAGCAAAGGATGAATAAAAATATTATAAAAATATTAGTGAATTTTAAATTTACTTTTATTTTGTTTTTGAATCAATAATAAAATGGACCCTTATTTATGTAATTCTTCAACAATGAGAAGGTATAACCATATTTACCTGCGATGCTATAAAAATATAATAAAGTAACTGTCCCCCGCGATTTCATCCGTGGTAATTTCGGAGTTCCCGCGGGAATTACGGGGAAAAAGTTCTTTGTACCCCTGACAGTAGCTGTTCCGCACATTAATTCCAGAGTTCCCGCGGGAATTCCGGGATAAAAACTATCCTATCTTTTAAGTTGGCCCATATTATAAATGGTTACAAAATTTTATCAAAATCTGTTCAGTAGTTTCGGAGTCCATCGCGGATAAACAACGTGACACGTGATTTATATATATTAGATTAATAAAGATTAAGCTTCTGCTTCATCATTTATCTGCCGTAACATCGACATAATAGGTACCTATACTCATTTGATATTTGCGACTAGATAATTCATAAATAAAAGACTAATAAAAATCCTTAAAATTTAACACCTTATCGATAAAAAGTCTGTTCATCTGTTGATATTTTGTGAAGTGTTGGTGAAAGATAAAGATGAAATATCATTTTATACAACTATTAGAAAACTATTGTACATATGTTATTAATGATTAAAGGATCTGTATATTTATGAGTAAATATCAACTTAATAGTGCGACAAGATTAAAATACCTACAACGCCGCAAACTGATATAAAAATTTAAAATTTAGGCACAATAAGTACATAATTATTGTATTATATGTATAAACCTATTATTCAAAAGTATTTTTACATTATATTTATGTATTTAAAAGCTTTTTCAATAGGATTGTTCTTTGTAAAGATATTCTTTATAAAAGCGAAATAATAATATGTTTTACTTCACGTAAAAGCCAGCAATAAATAGAAAAATAAATCGGAATAGGTGGGGATACGTCCGCGTTAAACCACAACGTCTACTGAGTGAGATTGATACAAATTAAAGAGGCTAACACAAAGAGAGCGTATCCAACAAAAGAACGAATTGAAAAGCTTTACGCCAGTTGCATTTCGGTCGAGACCTTCCGGCAATTTCAACTTCCCTATAATTATAAGGAGCCTCGCACTGATACAGTCTTCATAAATATTGGTCAAACAAAAGATTTAAACGCATGCACCAGTCCGACAAACAAGTTGCTGTATGTCTTGATGTAATTATTGATCACTTTGTTCACTTAAATCTATATTCGTATTTAGCCGTTAATTCAGATTTATTATTTTTGATTGACTTAAATACATATTCGAAACAGATCGGTTCCATGTATGGACTGTGTATCTAAAATGTGCATGCATTTTAATTATTAAGCTCTTATGTTTCCTTAAGATTAAAGGTGAAAATACGTCATGAATATTTTTAATTTATTTTTGCTTGTGTTTATTTCATAATTAAAAAACATAATACCTACTTTAACAGAGCTGTATAAAGCTTAAGAAATTATGTAACAGATAAAAAACGTCTTTCGTGAAAAGTTAAAACACTTCTTTTCGACTTACCGACCCAGTAATTTTCACTAATTACAGTAGATAAGTTTTAAAAATTTTATCTACTAGCTGTGTCCGCGGTTTCACCCGAGTGAGTTTCGGGATTCTTACAGGTACTCTCAATTTTCATTAATATAAACCTTATCCCGATAATTAGGAACCTATCGAGAAAATAATTATTAACATCGGTCGAGCCGTTCTCGAGTTTTAGCGAGACAAACGAACAGTAAATAATTTTTTTATATACCTAAAAATCTATAGGATACTAAGTATCAAATTTATCTGACGACGTAAATAATTTAAGGAACTTAGTTAAGTGTTTAAATTGTTTTCCTATAAATTTTTGTCAATAAGAATTTATAAAATAAAAGAAATGTATGGAATATGTAAATATTACAACATTAAATTTCTCATTACAACTCAGTTACACGCATCTCCCTCCATTTTCCTTGTGTAAATACGTAGCGTGCTACGATTACGTGACGTAGAGTCGAAAATCTAACTCTGAATTAATTAGAAGGGAACGCACCCAATACACTAACTATTAGAACTGATGCTAAGCATGTTTAAGTAGGATCGTATTAATTAAAATATGTAGCGATAGATTCACTATTGCCGTCTCCTCCACCTTCCATGATTTACAATTGAAAGAACGAGAGAGGTATACATTAACACCTTCCTAGTAGAGAAACGACAAAAGATCACCTGTGCTCACTACTGTAATTTTACTCAGCGGTAGTGCACCTGTCCCTTTCATGCCGATCAAGCTTAAGCCAAATCGAATGAGTGCGAGTAGGAGTAGTTTCTATCTTTACATATAGTTGAAAGGTCTTAATTCTACAGGAACTTAATACGGAATATAGGCATTATGACCACTTGTTTAAGATTAGCTTTTGGAGCAGTGAAATTTTTATAGTTTAGTTTAAAACATTGAAACAGGACGGAAGGCAACCCGAGAATCGACCGGTGCCTTAATTTTGACACGTTCAGAAATCGAATTAAGAACGTTAGAGTGAGAGGTCCATGGAGGTTTAGTTCGGTGTAGGCAATTTTTTGTTGTTGTTTGGTAGCGATGATTTTTACCGTGCCGTGCAAATGGGAGTGGGCGCGCGAGTGGGCGCGCCGGCACACCAAGCGCGCTCTTCAGTGTTCTGGGTGAGCTTCAAGCGTACGCGTGCTATGCGGGTACGGTTCCGCTAAATCCAATCTTGACTTTTTAAAATAGAGTAAAATAATTTCGTTGTTCTGAGACACTTCGAAAGTTGAATCGTGAACTCAGTGAGTTGGGTGACGCATGCTGTCGCGGCAAGTTAGTATACAGACGGTGGCACTACCATGTTAATATCGGCGGGCAGTGGCCCCACGCCAGAGTTCTCCCCTGCCTCGTGCTGCGCCCCCTGGAAAATGGAGTCGGCGCCCTCGGCACCCGCGGCTCTCACTCAGCCCCTCAACATATCGCCCAATGGTAAGCACTGTGTTGTTGTTATTGTTGTTGTTGCTGTTGCTGTTGCTTCATATGTAAAGATACTACCTCTATATAAAAAAAAAAACAGTGTTTATTGTCGCATAGTCGCTTTATTGTAAAAAAATTTTTTACTGTAAATTTAATTAGGTAAGTTTTCACAATGATTTAAAAAGTCACCATTCTGCTTAATTTAAATATTATTACCATGTTCCTGAATCTGAATCTTGCAACTCAACTTTGAAGCAGATATCTTCAACCGATTGATCTGAAATTTTGTATAAGACATGTAGTTTGGATGACAATGCATGGTTTCTTTTTAGCGCTTTTGAATAAGAGCTTGTTTTATAAAAAAGGTTTTTTTAGTTTTTTCTATCGAGACTTATTGCTAAACTTAATTCATTCTTTCATAGGCATGTAACTCGTTTATCAGCAATAAGTAGATACCACCATAATAAAATTATTAATAGGAAAGAAAGCTAATTATCATGAATTTGGTAGAGACCCAACCTATGCACACCTATTCGTTTTATTAGAAAAATAATATTGCCATTTAAATTATTATGTGATTGTGAAAATGAAAGTCAAAATAATTATAATTCCTTTTTTCCATGAATTGGTTAAAAAACCATTAGAGGGTATCCTTACCCTGATTCAGGGCCTTCCGGATCCCTGAAGGCCAATTCTGTTTATGCACAACATAAATTCGCATCACTCCCGCTTCGGCCGTCGCGGCAGAAGTAGGTACATGAGAGTCTCTATTCTAGTACAGGATGGAAGGACTGTAAGGTTAAACGAAGAACGTATTAAAGTCGTCGATAATTAAGTTTTACATGTACGACGTACGTAACTAATAAAGCTCGGATATTATCACACAACGCCACTCTGATCTCAAAATAAGCAGAGTTATGAGTACCAGACAGCTGATAATACATTAATAGAGGAGTAGGTAGTGCCTACCTACTGTGGCTCCTGCAGATAAATTAGCCCCCTAGATAGATATAATTTAGAAACACTTTTTTTATTTCTATTGAATGCTAAATGGACGCAGATAAGCAATAACATGTTAACCCACAAAATTCAGTTACCTATTCAGAACGATTTATTGAGAGTTAAGGAACGTTTTTTAATTATTTGTTTACCATATTACATTATTTAGGTATGTAACTAAATATTGAATATAAAAAACGTTGACAGAAAATGGCGCTATAATTTTAAAACACGATTTACTCAAAATTTCTCCAGCGTGGGTTAACACACTATTGCTTACCTATGTCCAAATATAGTCTTTCAATACGTCCCTCGTTTAACCATACCCTGTAGATACAGTAGGAGTTGTATCTTTCATAAGAAAAATTGCCTCTCTGTCGGTACAACAGCCTTGGTCAACCTCTTTTGGGGCTTCCACCCGTATCCATAGTCACTTTTTCAACCATGAGGATATCCGTATTCCGTGATCACACGTCGCCCAAATTGAATTATCTATCTGAATAAAAATAATATCTACTACTATAATATAAGTATAGATACCTACATCACATTAACAATGTTATTGTGGTCACTGAGAGGGTTTCTTAAAAAATTAAAACAAGCTTGTCATTCATAAATTTAGAAAGATTTATTATAATAATTTATTCATCACAATATTCGTCACATATAAAGTCACACATTCGTCAGTTTGCGTGGTTTCGTTATAGCACCTTACAGGGATGAGCGATCAGGGGCCATATTTTTGAATCTCTCAAATTACTTTCGCACACGGAATCGCAGGATTCTTGCAATTGCGTGCGCGAATAGTTACTTAGTTAGAATTCGAGCGATTCAAAAATACGGCCCCAGGTATACTTGTTAATAGGCAATAATCCAGTATTTATATCGACCAATTACAAATTAGAGAAGTAGTAAGTAATAAAAATAAAATTAATGTGTAGGTACCTACATATATCAACATGTCATATATACCTACACAAAAATATGAAACCTAAAAAATATTGGAGAAATAATGATCAAAAACTTTCATCTTTACTCAGTATTAAGTACTTGCACCTACTAAAACCTAACGAACGCTCGCTTGGACCACTGCAGCATTTATTTAGCATAATCTCACAAAAGTCCCTTTCTGATGATGTTAAAACTTTTCTCAAAAGACTGCGTTCCTTTTAATTTTTTTTTAAATGTCTTTCCCTTAGCCCAATTAGCCCCCGCGGTTTCATCCGCGGTAATTTCGGAGTTCCCACGGGTATTCCAGGATAAAATATCCTCTCTGGAATCACTTTATCTCTCTCACTCACTCTATCACACAGGTGAAAATTGCACTAAAATCCGTTCATTAGTTTTTTGAGTTTATCGCGAACAGACAGACGGACAGACAGACAGTCGCGGTAGAGGAATTTGTTTTATATAGTATGTATAAGGATAACATGCTTTACGAAAGTTAAATTTCCATCTGTAATAACAATGTCTAGTAAAATTATGGACGAATGTATTAAAAAACTTATTAAATTATAAAAAAAAATTACCATTAATATTAGGTCTAATTAAAATTAAAATATTAAAATTATAGCGACGTTGTTCAATTACAATTATTTTTTCTTAAAAAACTTCCTTTTTTTGGAAGTCGGTTTAAAAGAGGGACGCATCGCCCTGTACGTTTTTCCAGAAGAAGAGACAGGCGATCTCACAAAACATTAAAATTAATTTTATATTTCTGGACATAATATTAAGACCGAGAATCGTATGCTAAACCTTACATGATTATAGGTAATAAAATCTTAAAGTTTTCCAAAGTTTGATAAATGATTAACGCGACATCCTGTTTGTAGATAATTATTAGTGGCCGGCCGAAACAGATTTTTCATCCGAAACCGAAACCGAAATTTCGGTCATGGTCTTTCTTTCGGCCGAAACCAAAACCGAAACTTGCTTAAACATATTAAAATTTTATATTGTATACTGAAATCTAGTTTATTTTTCACACATTTTTTGTACATAAGTAACGATACATTCATATTTATGATAAACATTTTAAATAAAATTTTCAATAAACTACATTCAGTTCGGCCGCACTCAGTGTCATTTTAATGATTACTTAGATCGTAAAGATTTTTAAAGCAAACCTGCTGCACTCAGAGACGTTCATTAAATTATTGTTAATTGGCATTTAACTAATTAGGTAAATTTCGTTGAATGCCAAAAACCGAAATAAGGCCGAAAGTAGATTTTTTGGCCGAAAATAGCCGAAACCGAAACCAAAAACGAAATTTCGGTCGGCTACTAATAATTATGATATGGAGCCCGCGACTTTGTCGTTTGTCATCGCGGTTGCGCGGAGCCGTGCGCCGAAGCCAGCTGTCCTGGCGGCGTGATGAGTGGGCGAAAAGCGGCGGCTATCACGGGACATTGTCTGCATTGTATTGCCGATCAAACTAATTAATCGGTAGATCGGTTGCTAGATTGGCCGGTAGCGTTTCCGGTGAATGCTCCTCAATATTTGAATAATAAACATTATACGTAGTAGCTACATGCTCCTTAAATATAAGATTCACGACGGTGTTTTCTTATTTTCTAAAAAATAATTTTATTTTTAGTATTTTAACTATACCTGTTTGAATTCCTGCATTCTCATTCACACACATTTACTTTCGTGCACACACTCACACATTCGCATGCACGCACTTACGCACACGCAAACACACAAACATACACGCACACACACACACACACACACACACACACACACACACACACACACACACACACATACAAACACATACACACACACTTCAAAACTCTTTCATACGCTTTACCAAATTAATACAACAACGAATAACCAAAGTATGTAATAAAATCTGTACTCTCGGAATGTGTAGGTAATATGTTAAACACAAATTAGTTTGAGCGGAGTCTCCTGGCACAGGCTTATTTATGCTTAAAAGGAGGCTCCTGCTATTTATTTAGTTATAAATATACATTGTGAAAGGAAATAAATAATTTTGATTTTGATTTTATTTTTTAAGACCTATTGACAATTAGTTTTTTTAACGATATTTCCCTACAGTTATAACTTTTTCAAATTCGCGTGTTAGAGGTCTAAATCATTGCATCCAAGAAACAAAAACCCTTTCTATAGTCCCTAACGCATTATAAAAGAGGAAGCAAAACACTTCTTACGAATAGGTGGAATATTACCGACATATAAAAATCTGACTGTGGAATCAGTTCGAATAGCTACTTGCGTTGCGCGTACTAACCACTAACGCTCTGAAATGCAGCTGGTAAAAACCATATCATCACAGATTTGAAAAGAAAAGAATACAAAAATAGATACCTAGGTCTAATATTAATTTTTTGTCCAGAACCACATGCACTGGATTCAAAATAAGAAAGTATAAAATAAACACGTTACAATTACCTATTTTTCAAAGTTATATTCAATAACAAAAATATATCAAAATTATAATATTTTTATTACAAGAGTCTCACTTTGGCACCAACTAGATACGTTAATGCATATATAATTTATGTAAGATTTTATTTGGTGCTAGATTAGATCACTTATCTATACCTACGAGTACCTAAATGAGAGTCTATATAGACTCTATTTTACTGTACATTAGGTATTTTGCGTTTATAGGTGATTAAACTGTATAAAAATTATGTCTATTTAATTTAAGGAGTAAATTTAAATTATTTTTGGACACTATCTACCTATGCATATACCTACTATTTGGATAAATGCTAAAGTGTACTAATATTATTATTTTGGAAGTCTCAAGACTATAAAGATGGTGAATAAACCCGGTGGTTGGATGGGAAAGCCCGTAAACGCCCAGGCTTTTATCTGGTTCTTGGGTTGATTGCCTATATTATACTCAACACCGACCATTATTCGCACTTTTTTCTATTTCGAGCCAACCAAAATTGAAGGGTTAGTTATTCCTTATTGTAAGTAAAATGATGTAAAATGATTTAGATCGGTATTTTTAGAACATTACTTGAATAAGTTAACAACGATATAATAATATCGTGACTCACTTAAGTAGGTATATCTATTCCTATATTGGTCATAAATTTCCATCAGTTTATTGTGAGCACTTTGTGTACATATCCATGGCACTGTTTTTACATCAACGTTTATATCGAAGCACGTTTGATCAGGTGCTTCAATAAATCTAATTAACATTTAAATGGTGATCACGCATCATAATCAGCTGGCTTTGTGAAATGAAACGATGCTGCTTAATTAATAGACAAATGCAACAGTCGGCTACAGCACCCATGTGCAAATACAATGTTGTATGAATAAACAAGCTAGGAGCACTTGTTCACACCTAATGGGAAACATGTGACGCAAGCAAGGAATGCCGACGTGCGAGCCGCTTTCATAATGCCGATGTATTAGGACGGCATTAAATACCAACATGTACACATTGAACTAATATTACTAGCGTAGTAATAGTAACTCAGAGCATGTACATCATGTATTCAACATGTTTTTTGAAGTCTCCTTTCAGTTCATGTTTAATTAGATGTATTTAGGAAAAAAGAAAGTACGAGTAGGTATACAATATAGCCTATTTTGTTAGTAACCGAAATAAGCCAGCTCAATAATACCTCCTACAAATTATTTTTTTTAGCAAGTTAAAGCTTTCAGAATTGATAGATCACTAACCACTATCACCTTAAAAGTCGTAAGTATCTAGGTATTTACTCTTACTACTTTAATACCAGTAGTACCTACGTAAGTACGTACTATATATATTATTACTCTGAGATACTATTGAATGTCGATCGGTTCTTGCAAGTCGAAGAATAAAACAATTTACAAACAAAAACTGGCTGGTCCACAAAAATGAAACAAAAATAAGCCAAATGGTCGTGGATGTGCGTGAAACGAATCGATACTAATACCGCGTCGTCCGGCACGAACTGACAATAATATTATCTGTTTATACATATACTTCCTAAAATGAAAGAATACACCGATTGTTTACTCAAGTGTTGTAATTTATTAAATTTAGATAGTTTAGAATTTATAGTCAAATGGCCCATGTGCTGAAAATAGTGTCTTTCATCAGGCGTACCGCAAGGGATTGAATAGCTTGCTAGAGTTTGTTTCCTCAAAGCTACTATTTGTACTTTTTCAAGGCTAGAGTGAATAGATATTTAATCGGGAAGCATGTAACACTTTAGTCCATATAATCGGTTTCCATAGGGCGATTGACAGACCAATCAGGAAGAAAAAAGTTTCGCTAATTATTTTTTGTTGTGTTTGTTTTTGTAAGGAGAAGAAGAATATAAATAAGTAATAAGTTTGGAGTTCTTTTGGGAATTTCGAAACTCACGGTGTTCATTCGCATAAGTAAGTACATAGAACATTTTGAGTATCACCTGGCAAATTATCCTGTTTTCCTGAAGAAATATTTATCTATTAGTCACTATTGCGACCGGATAGGGCTGGATGATTCTACTAATCCTACTAATATTATAAACGTGAAAGTTTGTAAGAATGTATGGATGGATAGATGGATGTTTGTTACTTGTCGTTTGGATTTAAAGGAAACTTTACAATAATATAGCTTATACATCAGATCAACACATAGGGTACTTTTTATCGCAGGTAATGATATATAATAGGGTACTTGCATTATTTTTTTTTCAGTCTATTTTAAAGATATATGGCCTACTTAAACAAAGCAAGAAAAAGAAAAAGAAATTATGCATAAATTAATTAAATAGAGCGTTTCAAAGTTCCTACTTTAGACCTGACCGTTGAAACGCGGAATAACGTCACTAGTTCAAAATTACGCCTTATTAATCTGTGATAGAAATGTCACTGTCGTATTGACAGGGTCATGTGACACTGATAGACAGATAACTTCAATATCCAAAAGCGAAATTAAGGTTGAACTGTGTCGATTTACTTCCAAAAGTTCCAGTAAAGAATCAATATGCATCTTACCGATGCATTTTAAAGTAAAAAACTTCAGAAAATGGAAAATATGCGTTGACTGTATGCACTTAGTTTCTTTTGCCTTCTCTGAAACAGGTAAATGTTTCAAAAAAAAAAAAAGTGACGTTATTTGTTAAGCTTGGTTGTGATTGGCGTTTCGTTACAACGTTCCGTTTCACAAAATTAAAAGTTGAATATTTTGGAAACTATTGAAATTTTTTTAGTAAATCTTTCACGATAACGCTTTTCTAAGGCTCTATTTTTGAAATATTGACACAATTTCTTATTATAAATTTCATGCAAGTACCCTATTATTTATATTGTATATTTTGTGAAAATAAAACCGATTGTCATTAAATTTTGTATACACGTTGTCAGGGGTACAGAAAAGGACATAGGCTACATCCCGGAATTCCCGCAGGAACTCTGAAAAAAAGTTGATGAACCTGTGTTAAATTTTGCATAATACACGTTGTCAGAGGTACAGAGATGGACATAGGGTACCTAGGTACTTTTTGTCCCAATATTCCCACGGGAACTCCGAAATTAACGTAGTTAAAACCGCGGGGAACACGGGGACAGTACCTTATAAGTAAAGGTATAGTTATATTTAAATTGTGCGTTGAAGTATTTTATCAAAGTTTTAACCTGTAAGCTTTGTTTAAGAAGTGTATAGGTGAATAATATGTAAAAAAGAAAATGGTATACCTATTATGGCTACATTTTAACAATTTAATTGATTCGTTAAAAAGGTTCTCAAGCAAAAAACAGTCAATGCGGTAGGCTACTGGTGGAAAAAAGTTGACAAGTTCAGTCGGAGTCTACATCTTGCTACATACATTAAAGCTCACTTCCGTCGGGCGACCGCGGCTGGAAGCTTTCACGAAGCATGCATTAAATCTTCGCCAATTGTCTGCATTGTATTGAATAAGCATGGAATTAATACAGTGGCTCCATGTCTGTCAAACAATGTACCTGACTCGTTTACGCCGCGAAATATGCCAAGATATGAATAATATTCTACCGCGTCTTCTAACCGTGTAAGTTAGTAGAGAGTAGGTAGTAGAGAGTTGACTCAAAATTATATTTTATACATTTTTGAATAGTTCATTCATTTGCCATGAACTTTTGGCAGTCATTATACTTGAAAAATCCAATAGCTTAAAGTATCCTTTACCGTGTTATACCTCTGAGGTGTTTTGACAAAATAATAATAGAATTTGGGTAGGGTGGCCTCAGATAAAGGGATTAGCAATATTCAATACTAGCTTCCCTGCGCAGTCATTTTGGAACTATTTGTACTGAGACCAAAAATACCCCATGTCCTATCCCATAATACACTTTTAATTATGTATTAAAATGATGTTCGCCCGCAAGATTTTCAGAAATCTTTTGGGTCTATAATAGAATAAATAGGTATATCCTATGTAGCTTCTTATCAGTGGAAGAATTTTTAGGAAATTGACTTTTTGAGTTTATACAATGTGTTAATGAATTAACTGAAAACTAGAAAAGGTAGTTTGCTCAGAATCGACTTCCGAATTGATCGCACCATGTTTTAATATAGGTCATATTTTTTCAGTTTTACTAGCCCATGTCTAAATGATTTATAATACAATATTTGGCGCGAACGCCGCTCGTAGCAAATAAAAATCGAATCGGTCATTGACGCGTAGGTGCGGGCGTAGCGCTTGAAATTTTGTAGGTAGGTCACCTCAAAAATAGTATCGAATAACTTTTAAACTATTAATTTTTTCGACATAATTTATATTTTAGTCAAGTTATTGTTTATTTTTTTAAATGGGGTGTACCTATCAGATTTTTGGTTAATTCATTAACACGTTGTATAGTTTCACCGGTTTCCCGCTTCAAAAAATATACATAGAAAAAACTTTAAGACCTGCTTTTACTACCTATTTGTTTAAATCGGCATTCCCTTTATATGATAAACTAGCGATAAAAGTTTATTTTCCAGTGTAGGTATCTTGTTATAAATTAATGATTGATCCTTAAAGTCAAGTTAGCGGTAGCAGTATTTTGAAGGCAATATTACATGAGCACAAAGCATAAGCGTTATAGAACATGTTTAACGTCTACGTATAAGTAAATTGTTTTATTAAAAACTCATATTTGTATGAATGGACTTGCTCTCCTTCGAACAACATAATTTCTTGCCCTCATTGCGTTTTGAGACGGGAATGATGTCGTTTCATGTTGTGTTTATGTACAGCTGACACCTTTTAGTGCCAGTCAGTGTAATTTTATCATGAATATAGGTATAGGTTTTTGTGCGTCCATATCAATATCTAGCCATAATCGAGACGTAATGGATAAATAGATAAATATTATTATCTAAGGCATATAATTAATGAAACGACAGATTTGGCATATACATATGTGTGTGTTAGGTATATTTTAAAAGATAGCGCAGTGTTAAAGGATAAAAAATAAAATTCATTCCGATAGTATGACGTTTTTTCTGTGTATTTCTTTGTTGCTATATTTGAACGAGCGAGCGAAAACTAAGCTTATGTTGCGGGTTAAAATTTAATATTAACATGCAACATAAGCTACCTAGAGTTTCCTAGGGAATCTTGAATCTTGAATCACATGCGAATGTGGTCGAGTTGGTGTGGTCCAGTTAGGTAGGTAAATTAATCTTTAGTATCAGTTTAAATTTACAGTGTTTTTATTCAAACGATGGTTCATAATGTATAGAGCTATAGAGATTCCAAAATTAATGCGAATACAACCGCGGAGTATAGCTACTTTGAGACTAATATCACAAAGAAAATATATTCAGTCAGTGCAGTATATCATTAAATTAAAAAAAGATAATTGCCAAAATTAAATTTCCTTATCTATATTTTTATTGCTTGAATAACGTACAAGTTTTTGCATAAGATGTTATTATTGATAAATGAAAGGAGTAATAAATGTAAATACGTTTTATCTTGAATGTTTGACACGCACTCTGCACTCAATGCTTTAGCCTTCCTCTAAAAACGGTCTTTATACCAGCTTATCTCAATAATTCATGCGTATTTTATAAAACAGTTCGAATTTTGTTGTTGTTGGACATAATTTGTTGCAATCATAAAAGAATACGTAATGCGAGTACACTTTCGATCTCATATTGAAATTTACACGAAAGGTAGTAATTTTCCGGCCGCGTGATGACATTAATAGCTGCGAGACTCACAAGTAAAACATTTTTTTTGCATTGAACCGTTTCGCATTCGGACGTGTTTGTAGTTGTTTGTTGTGTTTGCGATACACTCCGCATCGTTTTGCATTTATAAAGGCACCTACTAGCCGCTCCCCGCGGTTTTACCCGCGTGAATTTCCGTATTCCGTCGGGAAGTAAATTTTTAATGGAATGGAATGTAATTTGTGTTCTATTACAGAAGCTAAGTTGGTATTGTATCAGGAATTGTTTTGTTTCGTGATAAAAGGTACTCTTAGTTACTTAGGGATATTGTAGCTTTCTTATAGCGTCTACAGCATCGTTGATCTAGTGGTTAATGAACCTGACTGCTACGCAAATTGTCACGTGTTCCATTCCCAAATCAGGGTTATCATTTTTGTGTTTTTATCTTGAGTGTAGTAGGTAATTTTTTTATATTAGTTATCTAAAACCCATATAGTACCTAATAGTTCTGCTTAATTTGAAACCAAGAAGCGTTGTGTGATAATTTCCATGATTTTTTTTTTTTATTTTTTTATTTTTTTTCGGTCCAGCAGTTCCAAATACTATCCCCTACAAAAAAGCCTACCTTGTATACCTTGCTTTTTTATAACATTACCTACCATTCATAGATACCTACCTACTTACCTATATATATGAACTTTCCTTTTTATAATATTACTGTAATTACCTACCTATGGCTATACCTATCTATGAGCCCCCGAGTTCATATAGTTACACAGCACAGTCAGCGCATTAACTTCGAGCAAATTGTGTTTAAAACAAAAAACAACATTTTTATTTCATCCAAAAACTAGTTTGCCGTCGAGTTGATAAAAACATTTGTGTTAACTTCGAGATATTCCGATTCAATGATCATTAAGAACCTCTTGTCGAGATCGTCTATCGCGACAAGCGATAGGTTGCCGCTACGAGACTATCGAAATTTGCATTTATAATTAACGAGACTGATAAGGTTTAGAATATTGAAGTGATTATTAATTTATTCTAACAGGCGCTGTTTCTGGTGTAGAAACGTGTGATCAGTACCTATAAGCTTTTATGTCACAATTCTTTCGAATGAAGTCGTAAAGCTTAAAAAGTTAACGGTCAATAAATGCATGCATGGTGCACGGATAGTGCGCCCGCGTCGAAGTCAACGCCAGTCAATACATTTTAATCAGTGATTTATTGCCACTAATCCTGGGCTCAGCACAAATAAGCTATCTTGTCGATTTAATGTTGTATCAGCCCAGGCGTGAAACTCCCGCGCTCCACTAAGTGGTCCTTCCAGTTTCCACTCGAAATATTTTAATAAGGCCTCACTGCTCACCTAAATAAAAACACACACACGCACGTAGGTTTCCTTTAAAAAAAATTCAAATCGATCGACTTTACCTTATTTATAATAGTAGCGACACCAAGATGCCTACATTTTTGCTCTAAATGGTGTTAATTTATTGACAGTGGGCAGATAATATCACCTTTTTCTTCCATTATTAAAGCGATTACACGAGAAATTATACGTCGATGTCCAGTTCTGAGTGCTCGATCAAACGAACCGTCACAGCTCAATAAGTTTTTTAATACTATGGTCTTAAGAGCGAACTTGGTTTGGTCATAACTGTGAAGCTTGATTATATTTTCTTTGACGAAATCGTCTCGTGAACTCTTTGATAAAAGTGTTAAATTATGGAGGAGTTCCGCCACTTGCATTAATTTCGATGCTTAAACCGATAAACAAATTATGTAGTTTATAGCCGAGTTCATAATTAGATACTTTATGATATACTGGTATTATAACTATATTGGTCAATACAATTACAGACAAATTGTTCTTGAATACCAGCAGTAATATACGTATATTTTATATTTTAATATAGCAAATTTTTATATGGTAAACATGCAACACCAGATAGACATAATTGAGCGGAAAACAATGAAAGAGTTCTGGATTTTTTTCTATTAAAGAACTAACATATTCAGGCTTATGAAAGAGCAGTGAAGCAATAAGTATAGACAGTAGTCACGATTATACGAGCATATTCCTACCGAGTCTCTTTGTACGGTTGCGTGTTGCTGCGTTAGCTTATAATAAAACTAGTAGGTACATGCACCGCTGACGCGACGTATGTAACTATACATAAATACCTAATGAGTGAGCACCGATTGACCAGTGCTCAGAATCACACTTCCACCGCTCCAGGGGCACAATCATTATGGAAATAGAGTAAAAATTATGTTATTACACCAACTTGCACTGTAGACGTTAAAGTAATTTCCTTTTGACTTGCTCATTTCACATACGATAGAGCATGACGAGTATGAAGTTCTGAAAATACGAAAAAGTGGATTCGAATCTCTAGGAATATTGGAGTAGGTTGTTAGTTACTTTATGAACACGCACAGGAATAGGAGCTATACGTTCGCCAGTAATTTCTAGAATATAAATAAATAATATATTATACTTTAGTATAATATTAATTAGATAAGTACCTACCTACATCAATGTAAAAATTCTCAGTTGTTTCTTATTAGTTTATCAAAGTTTTAGTATCATATTCAGGGAGTACTATTATGTAGAGTAAAATTATGCCAGACACGAGCATGTTTGACTATTTATTCTAACCTTACTACCTTACTTTTTTAGTAAGACTTAAGTGAAGAATACGCATGACTTTAAATTAAACATTTTACTTGCATGCCTAAAAAAAGCATGTGCCTTTTGCAGGCATGTGTGATGCACAGTACTTTCCAGTTTGATGGCGTCTTCCTTGACGCGAATAATTAAAATTAAACTTACATAATAGCTAAATAATTAACAGAGGAGAGAAAAAAAATGCAGAAAACACGGTAGTAAAATAAGTTGGACCATGGAGCACAAATAAGCTACAATGAATGAATAGGTAGGTACACACACAAGAAAGGAAAAAATGTTAAGGAAGTGATAGTAAACTTTGTTCTTAAAGATATTCAGCAATGGGGTCAGCCGAATACGCACGAGAAGACCGTTCTGTTGTGTCATTTGTTTGTCTTGTCTATATTCTGTGACAAAATCCTTGTAAAGTAGTTATTCTATTTTAATAGATTTCCAAAAAATCTAGTTTTGTGTTTCGCTAGTATGGAGGTATGAATTTGTATGTAGGTAAACGAAGTTTTCAGAAACAACGCAACCGTTTTCCATTATTCTTTTACTATAAGGTAATCCATACCTATTTTAAATACGGCTTCTAATATTTCATAAAATAAACAGAAGCATGGAATACGGTTTCATTTATAAGTCATTTATATTATGTGTATAATCACTATAATCTAAATATGTTAATTTTTGCAGTGCCCGTGTCTCCATCATCAGGAGGTGGCAGCGCAGGCGGAGGCTCCGGCACGGCTCTCTACCCCGGGGCAGCGACACACCCTCTCTCTTCGCTGCTCTCCCAGCAGAGGCTGCTGGAGCTGTCTCGCTTTGGACTGAGGCATTATGATATAGCCCACCACGTCTTGTCTCAGCAAGGTGCCGTCACAAAGTTGCTTGGTAAGCATAAAATAAAAGTTCAGTGATGTCTGAGTATATACCTATTACCTATTATTACTATATATAATTACTAACAGAGAAAAATAGAAAGGTGTGAAAATCATTACGCACAGCTCGATTCATGTATTTTGTTAGTATAGCAAAATCATGATTGTTTTTCATACACTGTGATTGATACACTGTGTTTTAAAAACAAACTTCTCAGCATAAAAATATCATTAGTAAATTTGATACAATGAAAATCAATTTCTTCTGAATATTTTATTACATAAAAAGACTCGTAGGTATTTTGTTATAGATATTTTGAACCAATAAATAGAACGAGGCAAAACACTTTCTCAAGAAGCAACTTTACTTCTGCAATTGGGAAAACGAAACCAAAATAACCCTTGATAAAGATAAAATTCGAATGACAAGAACCCTTATGAAATGATATTATAATTTGATAAAGCGAAGCTCTGCCTACTGGGTATCGATACCACTGCAATTAACGTATGTATTATTTATTATTGAGAGCTCGTCGGACACTCTATAGCGATGTATTGATTTATACAACCGTACCTTAGAGAAATGCCCGAGGCGTGTTATTGCTCGCAACTAAGTTATTTGCGATAATTACCACACCGCCGCGCCCGTTTAGAATGATCAATATGAATAGCATAGCAAAATGGTAGCAGATGCAGTATCGCTTTTCGATTAATATTACGTTCGGCGTTCAGCGCTGAGTAGCTTGGTGATTGGCAGGTTTTAGTATGCCTATTAAGACAGTAAAAACTGAAGTGTTTCAGGAGACAATTGTATGATGCAAATTTACGATAACCCTGGGTCTAGGGTAGATATTAATAATTATACCCATAGTAAAAGTTCTGTTTAGTTGTAATGTTTATAAATTTTAATAAAATAATTATCATAAAGAATAGTTATTGTAATTAAATGTATTAATTTATAAATACAGTTTAACAAGATTGTCAAAAATTACATGTCAGAAATCAATGTAATAACCCGCCTTTGGACATATAAATGTACCTACGTGTGACCGTAAATGTATTATTAATTGATAAAGTAATAATTACTATTATTTATTTTTTAAATTTAAATATAAAATTTACATTTTATAGATAATATTATTTCAATCCTTTACATTGCTGTTAAGCGAGTTTTTTCGACTCAATGGTCAACAAACTCGCTGCCTTTCTAGTGAGGAGTGTTGCAACTACTGTTTGTGACATTTCACTTCAAGATACGTTTTAAGAAGTAACTATCTTGATGATAAAATCTAATAAATAAAATAAATACAAATAAAATAATAAAATAAATAAATAAAACAGTAAGAAAAATAGTTATCACAAATAAGTATATTCCGTACTAAATATCTTGCGTAGTCGCATAAATTAAATCGGAGCCTGACAACTCGGCAATTTGTCGAAGACGTTCACATTCTGTGACTGTGTTTTGTGTCTGTTATAATGATACGGCTGCGGCGAAAAATCTCAATCGCAATTAATCAACGATAAGACGATCGCGGATGCTCGCCGCGACGAAAGGTGCCATTGACGAAAGCTTAGATCCTAATCGATTCATAAAACTTGCAGCGTGTTAATTATACGCCACTGCGGAGGATGAATGCGCCCGCGCCGCCCGCCACCGCCGCCGAGCCCTCGGGCGTGCGCTTACGATCCCAATACTAAAGTGGGACCCATCTTAACATCAGCGACTTTTCACATCCACAACCTTTCATTTATCTGTTTAATATAGTTCATCCCCGTGGTTTGACCAGCGTTATTTTCAAAGTTCCGGGAGCGAGTCCGGAACAAAAAGTCCCCTGTGTCTTTCTCTGTACCCGCGGGAATTTCGATAAAAGTACGTTATGTCTTTCTGTGTACCCCACAACGTGTATGCAGCAAAATTTGAATATGTTGATCGGTTGATTTTTTTTTAAATAATGGCCAAATTATTAATGCTTTGAAAGCATTATTGGTAAAGACAAACGTAGAATTAGTGTCTTGCCATATTGCGATTCGCAATTAAATTCGTAATTTTTAGATTATTAAATTGCTCAGTGCTCATTAATTAAAAAAACTTCTTATCAATGGTTTATAATTCTAAGGTTGGTTACAACTTACAAGCGAAGCGTGAGTTTTTCGATGGACATTTTGTATTCAGTATAATTTAAAGAAATAATATGATGTTTGAATAAGCTTAAGTGTATTATTAGGACAATTTAATTACACTTTGCTTTGTGTTTGCTCAGGTATCATGAAGGCAACTGAATATTACAACAGCATTCATTCGTTTGTTTAAATATAAAAAGGTGAACTTAAATGTGATTTTACTTTATGTTTTATACTTGTATTATATTTAGTTAATTAGCTCTACATTAGTATAGATCTCCCACTAAATTCTGTTAAAGTAGTTTTAAAAACTAAACTAATCTAACCGTCATTATTATTCAATTCTGCGGCATAATTTCGATTTAACTGTAAACTTCTTTTTTATAATATTTCTTTCTGTAAGTTTAAAATAGTGATTACTTAGGTCGTATGACGAAACAAAATTTTAAATTTATAGCTTGAAAATATAGATTACATTTATACCTATAGGTACCTATAAAACCCTAGAAAATTAATACCTAGGATTATTTCTTATTTTTCCTGCGTAACTAAATACCTGCAATGATTGGTTAGCATGGCGTGTTTTGTTATTCGCATTCTTGTTAAATTGTTGAATTTTAGATCATAACGAGATGGCTATATGGTGTTGTGTCAATCAATTTTCGCCCGTGGTTATTTCGTAACGTCACGTGTCCGTTTCCCACGGAAGCCTTGTCTACGATCCGCCCAGGGCTGTCATGTGCAACCACTTACGTATTTAACATACACACAGACTCAGCTGAAAAGTTATTATCTAGCCTAAACAATTTCCAAGTTGACTGTATGGAAATGGGCACGCATAAATAACGTTTGGCGGCTGAGTTTGAATATTAAACTGTCGGATAAGTATACCGTTAACTGCGATGGATAAATTACTCAACTGATGTCCTTAAGTCAACCTTTTAAATTTATTATAGAATCACAAGTCGAGTTTTATTTACGCAAATAGGTCATTATTTATTTTCTTGCCCGATACTTGGTCGGAACCTACCTATTTAAGTTTGATTAGTAATTTTTGTGGTCACAAAGTAATCAAAATCATGGAGCGAGTAATTTTATTTTAACCCGTCAATTTATTTAGTAGTGAATTTGGTGCACAGCTAATGATACCTACTAACGTGGATTGTTCGTGGATCGCCGCAGCATATAATGAAGTCGTATTTAGGCTTTGGTTCTATAATCAAAATTGAATTACCAGGGTTGACATTCTTGGTTCGAAAACGACGCTTTTTCTTTTTCTGCTCCAATTCTCACAGGTAAATTTGAATTTTTAATGTGCCCATTCTCTCTAACGTCCACGGCATATTATTTTTAGTTTTAGATTATAACGTCGTATCAATCTATCGACTTACGAATACTACGTACATACCTATGTTATCCATAATAATACCCTGAGTGCCTTATGATATACTACCTTCGTAGTTATTTTGCCGTAGGTAGGTACCAGAAATGGTCAACCAAATTGCTTACAGTGGAGCCTGATGTTAAGAATTAGTTAATTTTATAGTTTAGTTTCTAGACTCAATTTGTAATATATTTTTTGAATCTATTCTTTTCAATTATTATTCCAAAGAATTTATACCTATACACATTTTTTACATTTACTTATATAAAATTTTATATTAACTGTTAAGGAATTTTAACATGCAGATCATCAACTGTGGAACCAAACATGTAGCATCTATACCCATATGAATGACTTATGAACTGCATAAACTTCAATAAATCAGAACCTCGCAGATCCATTTTACTATCAAAGATTTCGATCTATTAAGTGCGTGACGAGGCAATAATCGGTTCCGGCTAGCGCCGTCTAATTCTGTATACAAAGGGCCTACTTTTTAATACAAATTTAATTAACTGGCTTCAAGTCTTTTTGTGTCGTTTTCAACAATCTCGTCCTTCATTGTAGATGTAATGACTTAAAGCGCCCATAAACGACTCTTGTGTGGAAATTTATTAACTGGCGTTTTGGATGTGTATTGTGCCCTTTATAGCTCTTACTTCCTTAGCCGTATTGGTGATGATTAATTGTTCATCTTTGTCTTCGAGTGGAATTCTTTTTAATGGAAAGCGACAAAAACTACAGAGATATTTCAACCCCTTCTCGGTCCGATGATTAAAAACACAAATACCTATAGATTCATTTGTGACTATACGTATTTTTACTTGATTGATATCTGTTTTGTTTATGTTTAACTCCTACTTTATTTAATCAGTCTATTTTATTATTTCAACTGCCTTTGATAATAAATCAATAAATAAATAAATATTTGGTGTTCCAAGAAATAAAATAAATTAGGATAGATAGATTGATAGATAAACTCTTTATTAAACACCATTACAGAAATCATTTTTTTTACTTAAGATTAAGAAACAAGTGCAACTGCAACAGGCGGTCTTAACACGCACAATGATCTCATCCCGCTAATCTGCGTAGGAAAATTGGAATGAACTGGGAAAGCTTTTTTACCTTTGCATCTACTATTTTTACTACGCTAAAAGACGTGAGTAGTAGATAGAGTATATAGGTCTTAAATATTACAGATTTTATGGAAGTAATATTTTTACCGTACCCCTGTGTTATTTTATCTGTCATGTCGGCCTATAAGTGCGCACCGGGAGCAAGCGCGTGCGTTTCACACAAATAATAGATATTGAACAACAATTTCATGAAAACTAGTTGGTATACTTGATCCTCACACGACGCAATGCTGCCTAGGCAACGGCAAGTAATTGGTCCCAGTCATGCGATTACGTTTCTAGTCGATTTAATTATCGCAAAACGATCTGTGTGCCGGCCTCTCGCAATTTACCTATCAATCAAGGAGAGCGCTCGATTATTGGTATTCAAAGACCAAGGGAACTGCGTTATGGACTTCAAATAGCGCCCGGCTCAAAATTGTTCCAAAGTGCGCATAGATGTTGTTATAAAATTATATTAGGTATATTTTAGATACTTACCAGTATGGCAAATTTTATATTGATTTATTTTTATTTAAGCTTATTGCAAAACAGGGTACAAAAGGTGGACTTAATGCCACAGTGGCATTCTCTATCAGTCAACCTTTACGATGTTCAGAAAGTGTGCTTGGTGGTGCTTGAGAGGAGTTCTTAGTATAATAAAAAATACATATAAATTATACATAAACCAAAACTGAGACATAAATGCACAAAGCATACCTACACACAGCATGCTGCACATCTAGTAGAGTAGGTATCTACTGCCTACCAAGGAGATGCTGATATATAAAATTAAGTGGAAATTTAATTTGTTAAAATTTTAAATTGTTACTCGGTTATTATTGTATTTTAAGTAATATTATAAATACCTTTGTTTGTTTTGCTGTCACGCCTTAGTTACTCAACCAATCATCATGAAATTTCGCAAAGGTACATAAAAGGACAGGGTACCTGTCATAAAAAAAATAAAACTGTTTCCAAGGAATAGATATACATATATTGAGAAAATCTACATAAACCCAAGCGATAGGTACAGCGAGTAATAAAATGTTGGGTAAATCAAAATAATATTTCCTTATAATATAAGTAGTCAATCACTTTTGTGACAGTAAGCGTTATATCGGTTGTATTGGCGTTATATCGGAAAATGACAAGGACAACGTAGGTAGGTACTTTTATCCTGGAATTCTCGCGGAATATTTGAAATTACCGGGGGCGAAACTACATTAAATTTTTCATAGTATACCTACACGTTGTCAGGGTTACAGAAAAGGAAATACAGTACTCTATTCCCGAAATTCACGCGGGATCTCCAAATTACCGTAAAACCGCGGGGAAAAACTAGTACTCGTACAAAAATAAAATTGTTAAAACTGACTAACGTGGTTTCGAAACACTTATTAAGAGAATCATTACCTACATAATCATTAATTAAAATACAATAGGTACCTTCGTATAAAAAATAGTTAAACTATAATAAATTTATTACGCGTATCTATGTATTGTTGAATTAATAATAATAATTTAACTTTTATAAATAGTGTTAGTAAATAGTCTAATTCTACTACCTTTGAACGAGCAATCTTCTTGTACCTATATATACCTATACATTGTATACAATCCGAATTTCGGAAACGGCTTCACCGATTTTCATGAAATTAGTATGTAGGGATTCGGGGGTGATTAATCGATCTAGCTAGGTTTCATTTTAAGAAAACGTCGTTTTGTCCGTGTTTTGCAGGCAATGAAAAATGAGTGTTTGATACTGCTTTACCAACACAGCAACACTAAAGCCACTTAAAAATTGTGAGAATGATGTAGGTATACTTACGTAATAACTGTAAAAATCATCCAAGCATTTTAATTAATATAACTAGCGTTTAGTATCCAATAAGTACGTTTATATCGGTAGGTACTATGGTACCCGCGGTTTCACTCGTGTAAGTTTTGGAATTCCCGCAGGAACTCCAATGTAGCCTAATTTAGTAATTTACTCCTTATAATATCAGCTAATTAGCAGTAGTGAAAGTCTCATCAAAATCGATCCAACCGTTTCGGAGGTTCGGAATTCCCGCAGGAACTCCAAACATAAATTATTCTTCTTCTCCTTACAACAAGACTAAATTGGTCTAGCCGTTCAAGCGCGATACCGTGACCAAGGAAAATAGGGGTTCATTTTTATAGATTAATAAATAGTATATTTTTTATATTCATAATTCAACGTCAGATGTTTATAGAAAAAGGTAGGGAATATTGACTGCTCGTCAATCCAACAGTTGGGTATTTTTTTCTCCATAGCTCCATTTTTGGCGGTAAGCTTTAATTTTATCAAGACATAAAGACCCGTATGAATTTATCGTCAATGGCGTTGGCAAAAATGTGAATATGAATGGTGTTATGAATTATTCAGCGTGTTATCGGTATGGGCAACAGCGGCTGCTCACGCGCAGCGTAAAAACGCTGTGCCATCTTTCGCCAATATCCCGCGTAGCAAGAACCACCGGCCACATGTAATTTTGAAAACATCCTATCCCTGTTTTCCCTTCTTTTAATCTCCGACAGCAAAAGAGAGAGGAATAGTTTTATAAATTTTAACTCCTATTCTGGTTACGCGGGCAAGAATGCTGCGTCTGATACTTTTTACGTACTTAATTTTACCTTAACACGCACTCATCCATTATCTAACTGATTCTGGAACTAAGGAATTTAAAAGTATTTATGAGGAGAATATGACGAAATACTTATAGATATTTATATTCACATTTGTTACTTAAAAGGACGTAATCGTCGGATACTAAAATTTTTTGACTTTTATGTTTAACTACTCATACAGTTTACCTACCACGAAATAGAAATAAGTGTAATTCAAATATTAATTTTTAACGTGGTGCTAATTATGAATAATTATGTAGATATATAATGCAGATTTAGTTTACTCTATTATCTGGTTGAGAAAATGTTAATTTCGTAATAAAAGCTATACACAGGCAGGCATTAATGCTCTAACGACTTTAAGTAAACGACGCAAAATCTAAGCTTGTATACGCTATCAAATTATTATTCCCGTCTTGTAATATAAAACTAATTAAAGTGATGTCAATGATTCTGTAATTAATAGTAATTGGAATTTTTCATTGTTATTCTGTACGGCCATGTTCGATTATCAACTTTTTAGGTATCCTGACTGCCTTTTTTTAAATATAAATGCGAGATAATGAATTTGTCTCGAAGTATTGAATTGTGTTCTCTATGTCGTGGTGTAGTAGGTAGAAAATATATTATAATAATTGTAATAATATACTCTTGAGCGGATGAAAACATACGGCGTTACATGGTATCACGCGTTAACTCACGTTTGACAATCAATGAAATTACTTCAATCAGTCCGTGTTGCTATTTTTATTGACGACTTTTGAGTTCATTGAGACAGCCGGCCGTATTAACTGACAATAGCGTTTTCTCCTTCACTTAAACACACTATAAGGTACTCAGTAGCTACTTATCCACGTGTATATCGGCGTTATTTAAACGTAGATTGTATTTTATTTATTTTAATTTTATTTTTGTGATTGGCTTTTAAAACTCTAAGCATTTAAAAGTTTCATTTAATTGATACTGGGTTCATATTAGGACTCACTGATTACTCTAGATGCTGTATTTATATACCTACATAACTCTATCCCTGAACTTAATAATTTGAGTACGTTTAAACAATAAAGAACTTTTCTTAGCTATTTAATATTCCATTTTAAAATGTATTTATTTGTCTTAAAGGTACTCTTCGACCACCTGGTCTAATTGGTGGTAGTAAGCCGAAAGTGGCGACACCAGCGGTCGTGTCCAAAATCGAGCAGTACAAAAGAGAAAATCCAACTATCTTCGCTTGGGAGATCCGAGAGAGACTAATTTCTGAAGGTAAGCGTAAGTTGTCCCACGTTTGTTCTTAACGTCATCTAGGTGCACAGTAGTGTGCCAGGTTAGATTCTGGTTAGTACACGTGATATGTACCATACCACGTGATACAATTTTTTTTAAATATTAACTCATACTCGTCTTTATTCTTTATTAGACATAACATAAAAATATACCAACTAGGAAAACAAAAAAAATTGTACTCATATTAACACAGTATTAAAAATCAAACTGCATAATTTTATACTGCCAAGCAAAAGACTTGGCCATTCGTCGTGATAGGTAGGTATTACTGCTTTTATAAGCCGAATGTTTTCATGTTAAAACTTAGCCTATTTCAAATGTCGATGTTAAATGGGAAAAGAAAGAACCTGATAGAGACATTTTAAATTTTAGTAGATAGGTACCTAGATAAATCTTGAAATTATTTTTGGGTCCAGTGGTAATTTTATGTAAGTTATTAAAGGAGTAAGCACGACTTCCACAAAACCTATTATTATTATATCGTATTATAAGTAACATATGGCAGGAATGGCAAAATCGTGTGTTCCCGCATTTTGTATCATTACGAACGCCTTAAGCTATCACGAGGCTGCGCCGTTTTGTCGTCGCGAACGCGGTTCGCGGTAGAGTCGTTTGGGATGATTTCATTGTTTGTTACAATAATTCGTATTGCACCTATTTCAAGCTAATTTTCATTAGCCATTTCTTATAACTTAACTAAAATTTTGGTCAAAACAGAAGTACCAAGTCACGAGCACTTTATACCTGAAAGAATAGGTATTTATTCTCTGAAGGTAGGGACACATTACAATTAACAATTTTACTAAATTGAACACTGAAGTAGGTACATTAGAACACGATTTAAAAAAAAATATTTAAAGGAAAATCAGAGGAATTATTGTGTGATGCGTAAATACTCATGACCAAAACTATAATAATACATTTCACTGATATAACGAGAGTCCTTTTTCCCATTTAAATTAAGATAAACAAATTGTTTCTAGAAAAAATGCCTCTATTTTTGGGTGTGGCTTCAATCTATAATACCCGATCTTCATTGTAAGCACATACTGATAAAGATATTATATATATATATATTATATGATAAAGATATAAGACTGAGAATATTTGATGATAAAGATAAAGAGAGTATTTACTAAAATATATGTATGTGAAATACCCTTTCCGCTAGATACTATCATCTCGGCTTTGTACACATCAGCCTTGTTAGTAAAATGTAATTTTAACTTTTTTACTTTCTTTGCCACTCATGTTTAAAATGTTTGATATCTGTGGGACCTGGGATCGACACCTTTGATTGACAACAAATCTTTGCTGTCCAATCATTACTTACCAATTTTAATAAGCCTGCAGTGAGTTGTAAGCCCAATGTAATAAATATCATAACCTCGCATGCCACCGATAATTCAAGCACAAAGAAAAAACTTTTGTAAGTTGAGACTGTCGACTAGACTTGAATGTATTAAAATAAAACCACGACTAAAGTTATTATTATAAAAATTGTCGGTCAGTACGCGTAACACCGGTGTGTAGGGGGCAGGCGAGAGCTACTCACGTTACGAAGCTTGCGTGCGCGCATACCTCGCGGCTCTCGCCACAAGTCCAAGCTAGAAAGCCTACTTTAGAAAAGTTATCAATTAACTCTTTTGGAAAGTCACGTGCAACTTAACCATTCAACTTGGGTTACTAAGATACGAATATGTTTTACAAATTAAACCGCGATTTTTTTTTATTTCCAACATTAAATAGTTAAATATTGGTAGGGATCTGTCTGTCTATCACTCTTTAAGACTAAAATTCGCCTATCATCTATCACTAATACACTACGCGGAGGCTAATGTCTTGACGGCAAGGTAACTTTATATATATTGGTGTATGTGCATTGCGCAGGTATCACTGTCTGTATTATAAAAGCTGACGAGTAAGTTTGTCCTTTTTGTTGGGTTCACGGAGCAGATACAAGTTGGGTTGAACGCGCTAATCTCCGGAAGTAGGTACTGGTAAAATTAGTTTTGTGTTGTAGTCCATTTATCTAGGAAGGGTATAAGCTATATAACATCACGCTATGACTAATAGGAGTAGAGTAATGAAAAATGTTGCAAAAAACGGGAAAAAATATTGCTTTTGAGAACTTCCGTTACGTACGCTGCGTAAACGGTTAGCTATGGAATAATATATTTTAGGTATTTTCCTCCAATTAACAAGAGTGAAATCGAGGACACAGCTAGTAAGTAATAAAAATTTAATTCGAATTATAAATATTTAAATTATTTAAACTTCCTCATGTTATTTTGTTTTGTCAAATAACATTTAAATAGGTGGTTTCAAAAATCTTAATATCAAATAAAATTTACATAGCGTACCTAATAAAGAAAACAAAATATTAATTTGCTGAGAAATTTGAGTTAAGAGCGTCATATAGAATAGACACCAGTATTGGGTCCTAGTGTCTTTAAAATCAAAACTAAAAATAATGTAAAATAGATACTACCTAAGTGTTTTTTAGCGCTGTCATATTTTAAATTAGCTGCCTCCCCCGGTTTCACCAACTATAATTTCGTAGTTCCCACGGCAATTTCAGGATAAAATAAACCTTTTTCTTGAACTCTATCTTTTGGTGAAAGAGTTTATCGCGAACAGACAGACAGACAGACGTGGTGGAGGACTTTGTTTAAAATATGTAGCGATGCACAAGATTTAGTTTTTTACAAAAGAAAGAAATACAAACGTTCAGTAAGAACCTCCAAAATATATACCTACTAAGTTTATCAAAATGTTTTCGAATAAGATTCAATTAAATAAAGTACCTGCAGTGTATAATAATCATGACATTGGACATAGTGTACACGTAATTATTTGATCCTAACCAATAAACATGTTTAAATTGACATTAAAGTCAGCAACACCAGTCGATAAATATGCTTTGAATATGTAATTGCTTTACCTTAGTATAAATGTTATAAACTTGGAAATGTTTCATAAATCATTCGAAAGTAAACTCGGAAGCTAACTTAACTGAATACATAATTGAATTTTCACTTGATACATTTTAATTTATATAACTGCGAAAAATTTAAAAAATAGGTACATTAATGTCACAATTAATCAAATAGAAATGGAAAATAATATTATGATAAACTAAATTTAAAAAAAATGGGCTTGGTCAAAGGGAAGCCTGTTTTTGAACGACTAAAATAAATACGACTTTCGATTTGGTTATTTTATAGAAAGTTTAAATACTTATTTCGTTAAATGTAGATATATATGTTACGTATAATTGAGGGATATCTAAGTTGAATAGATAGAAATATCACTTATGTCTTGGGCCAATATCCTATAGATACCTACTTATTCTTAGGTTTATATATCCTTATCTTGATGCATGATAACAATTTAAAGTGTTTCAGCGGATATCCCGCGACTCACGCCGGTGTAGTTGCAGCTGGAATCAGCTAGTTGAACAAGAAAAATTAGTTCATTTTGTACCTATACTTACCTACTACTCATTAACCAAGTACCTATGTTATGTATAGTCGATATATGTGTAATATTTTAGGTCGAAATATTTATTTATTCATTGTATAGAGGTGAGCTCAGTTACGCATTATTCGACCACATTGAACAGCAAACACCCAGCTTAACTTAGCAGTTTCTAATACATCCAATTATGAGATTAATGAATTATTTGAGTAATGAACTTTAGGTATTTCGTGTCAAATAGATTTAGGCGGGTCAATAGGCAAACCCATAGTAGTGCAACCCCGAAAAAGTGACTAACTGAATCTAATAATTACTTACGTAAACTACCGCGAGCTTACCGACAGCGGATATAAAGTAGGTAATTTGAGAACATGTATTGAATTTAAGTTTAGGTCTTAAGTGTTTTTTTGAAATAACTAAGAAATCGAGTTATATCATCATCTCTTTTTAAAAATACGTAGGTACCTACATAATATAACGTTTTATACGTATGCGAATTAATACGTAGGTACATATAGGTGCGTTTAAAATTTAACAATATTGTTGCCAAAATAGAAGTAGGTAATAGTTCCATTTGCAATAAGATACAAGTAGGTATACCCAAATATTGAACTTACTCTCTAACTGATCGGTAGAGCGTAATTAGATAATAACTTTAAAGAGTTATTTTTCTTCAGCTATCTTTATAAGTAATGAAATAGTATAATGTTATTATGTTAATGAGTGTTGCAATAACCATGGCTAGATGCGAGTATAACCGAGTCCACGATGGGCGTCTTTAGCTCGGAGGCCAACGAGCCAATTGCGATAATTGAGCCAACGACACCTCTTGTGCCCATGCGTGACGTTAAACACAGCTTGCAAGAGTTAAT
This sequence comes from Zygaena filipendulae, assembly GCA_907165275.2. Taxonomy (NCBI): domain Eukaryota; kingdom Metazoa; phylum Arthropoda; class Insecta; order Lepidoptera; family Zygaenidae; genus Zygaena; species Zygaena filipendulae. The sequence goes on along the minus strand of OU015653.1, from coordinate 8,499,392 downwards.
AACGATATAAGTTATTGAAGTTTCTCTAGATGTATTCGCTCTAACAACGTACGCAGAAAGGCTCAAAATCAATTGGCTGTTAGCTTTGTATCCCTGTTAAAAGGAGAGTATCCCATAGTATTTTCTCTAGCGGCTGCGAGTGCATGCATTGCTTTTGAAACAGGTTTTGCGTACAAGACCATTTCTGGCCTGAGATATCACTAAAGACCGGATTAGGATACGATAATGGCCTTGATGAGAGACCGTGCTAAACTGAGATGTTAAATTAGCTGACAACTAAATCCTAGGGTGCTTTGCCAATTGTTTGAAGTTATAATACTTTAAGATGTTCTAATATTTAGTTAATTATTAACTACCGTTCACTGTGCTGTAATTGATTAAAAAAAGGATACATAAACAAAAGTGTCTTTTTAAATTTCCCTGGTAAAGAAAACTCACCAATTAAACATAATTTACCTATGATTACAATAACGTTATGAAGAATTTATATGGGTAGGTACAATTTAACAAATATAGGTGTGTATATGATAGGTACAGGTCAAGAAACCAAAAGACAGATGAGGAGGAATCGTACAATAACTTTTACATTTTTATGTTTTCTTTCTTATCTCTGTAGTAGGCTGACATTATCGTCATTGTTGAAATGTGTTTAAAATAATTGCTCAGGCGCAGTGTGCGCTCATGCGCTGTTGTCATGTGAAATCGCACGCGATTCCATGTTGGGTATTTTGAGTAAATGTAGTGAATGCTCACATATTTGCCTTAAATGCAGCAGTATTTAAATAAATTCTCTTGTGTAATTTCAATAACTACTTTTAAAAATTACAGTTAAGGTGTGGTTGCATTTTGATGCCTCTAGACACCTTTTTACACACTGGGTTTCCATGTGAATGGTAGCTTTGTCTTTTTTGGTTTGTACATTGTAAATTTTTCTTTCATGATGTTTCTTAGATAATAATAAGTAATAACGCAGTTACAATAATTTTATTGTATTTCAGTATACTTTGTATTTTGTAATATGACCATTTAAATCTTTACTAAATGCGAAAGTGAGTTTGTTTGTAACGCTTTCACGGCTCAACTGATAATTATGAAATTTTGTATACACGTTGTTAGGGGTACAGAAAAGGACGCAGGGCATCTACTTTGTGTCCCGGAATTCCCGCGGGAACTCCGAAATAAACGCGAGCGAAACCACGGAGATCAGCTAGTTTATCAATGTATAGTATTTAATCTCACTATGCTACGTGAGAGGTAAACAAAGTAATAACAAAAAATAGTTTAAATAAAGTACAGAATAATTATTATAATTTTGAAACGAAAAGTACAACAGCCACTTCTAATAACTTTTTAGACTATGGTAGGTAGATACGTTCTAAGAGAGGTAACTAATAGAAATTTAATCAAATTTGTAACGAAATGATCGCGCACACAATGCCCGTACTATAGATTCAAACGCGTGCCCATTCACTGCGCAGCGTGCTTGCTTATGAAATCAAATTGATTAAATTTCATAACCGTAGTTATTATATTTAGTCAAGTTATAACGGCACTCTCGATACCTAGCTGATGCTTATTAAAATTTTAATTCCGAATGTGTCATAAAGTTATTAATACAAAATTTTTATTGCTTTTTATGGTGCTACCAAACTATCAATATCGTTGAGATGTTTCGTTCAACCCAATAAACTTCAATAAGAAAAATTTAATTACCACGTTATTCATATTTTCTAATCATACAAAAATACTCCTTCGACTAAATCTAATATTTACAAAAGTGTATCACACAAGGAAACCTGTCAAAAAAGCGTTCCAACCACTTTGGTAGTGGGAAGCGATTATCGTTAAATTTCGAGGGTGCAGTTATCAAAACAGAGCGGCTCATCACAACCGTCTAAATTTTAATAAGGTGCCCACTACTGCCTTTGTTGGCGATGATGAGGCAGTTTTGTACAATAGCTTACGCAACTTATCGGCCAAATCGATATCGGTTTACGAGGCGTTACGACCGGTCTAGCTACTGACCACGTTTTGATTAATTGCATTTTAGGACGGTGTTTAATGTTAGCGAAGCAGTGCTAGGAATGATTAGATGGCGCCGACTAATTAGCGAAACCGATAGAACAGATTTTTTTGAGGGAAAGGTGTTACCTAAAGTTTAATGATACAGCAGTTTCTTCTTTGAGCTCTATTTAGATAATATTAATATATATTCTGTATGTTACTTGTTGTACATTAGATATTATAAAAACCTAGCATCATTTACTCATATACTAGTAGTTACAAAGGTTTAGTCAAAGCCGATAGTGTATAAACGTTTCATATAACAACGAATAACTTTACAACATTTATACTCATTTACACAAACAAGTCTACTTTTATAAAAATTTAATAAATACGCTTTTTCAATCTTATTATCAGCTGTGTAATGTACCTATTTATTTTAATTTGAGATAATAGCGTAAGTAGGTAAAGTTAGGGGTCAAGAACCTTAAGAACAGAGAAGCAAACTTATTGTTAAACTCAGAAAAGAAAAAGATTATATTAAAAAAAACCGTTTAAATAAATATAGGCGTAGGTAAATATTGCAGTTTTAAGGAATGATTTTATAAATAGATATTAAATGAGTAATTCTATCGAATGCTCACGGCCTTTCTGTCAAATTCTAAAACGAATAAAGTTTCAAATTAAGTTAGACCAAAAAACCCTGAAACATTTTGGTAGATAGATCTTCAATAAAATTTGTTTTGATTTGTATCTTTAGCAAATACCATTTTATAGCAGGTGAAACATTCTACGTTTTTTCTTCAATACTAACGAGGTAACGCTTCTCTCCCGAACACTGTACGGTTGAAAAACTTAAATAAAAATCGATCTTCACACAGCTTCCAATAAACCGATACATTTATTGATTTGTTACAGCTTTAAATTGGTTCCCAGGTGGGCGTCTTAACAACACCACCTAACGATTGTCGCTGTGCGGAGCGCGCTCGTGAATTCTGATCTTCTTTACAAACAATTAAAATATTCTCATACTCACAAAACCTGAATTTAATCCATTAAAATTTCTTTAAATTTTTTTTCAATAAATACATATTTAATTAATTGTACACCCGTTCAAACGTTGGAATTGCAATATGTTTGTTTTAGCAAAACAATAAATTCATATAGGTACCAGTTATTTTAGGAGTTCCTCGGGGAAATGTACGTGAGGAAAAAAGTAGGGGACTGCAAGTTATTAGCATTACTTATAATTTTTTTACTTCTAAAAGTAATAATTTAAAGAACTACGATAAAAAGATTGATCAATACGTAGTGAAGCACCTATGTTTCGCATTGTTTAGTGGCAGCAGTGGCCCCCGCGCCCGTCGGCGCCCGCGCCTGGCCCCCTGCCAGCGCGGACACCTTTTTACTCGGGCCCCGCTGCGGGTGCCGCTTGATTGCCTCCGATCTCATCGTTTTATATTCCCAATAAAGCCGACAATAATTCATTTAGACTACGTGACGCCACTCACTCGTTAACTGGTATCATTTATGTGAGAAATACGTGATTTTTGTGCCTTTACATTTATAATTATAAATGTGGTTCCGGCATCGAAACGTGGCTTCTGAAAGCTCGGTTACGCAATTATCTTTTATTACTGGCATAAAGAATGCAAGGAATGAAAATTATCTGTGAATATGTCTGAGGAGATTCAAGATTTTTCATAATAGCATTGGTAACTACATTATTTTCACCTGGTCCTTGGTTAATTCCATTTAATATTAAAACTTGATTCCCTTTGTCCGTGACCAAAATAACTGTATACCTAATTAGGTATTATTAAAATGCTTACCTATGCGTACGCATTTTATTTTACGGTTTACGGTTTAAGAAATATATTTCTTTAAAATAATTTATTATGTTAATCGAAGGGATAAAAAAAATCCATGAATGTTGTTAAAACCATGATAATTAAAAAACTATGTAAAATTGAGGTTCCTATACTTAATTTTTCTTTGATTTAATTATTGTCTCAAATTTTAATTTAAATTAACATAAATATAAATAATACTAACAAATATTGGTAACCAGTAGATTTATGCAATACCAGTAAAAAAAATAACACGTTTAAATACCTACCTAAACGGAAAACCGCAACGGCACGTCAAATCTCATGATTTGAGTCCTACTTTGTATTTACCGATTTATAAAATCATCCGCTTTTAATCTCACTATACCAGTTCGCATACTAAAATATGACAAACTTAACAACCATGAATTTATTATATTAATATATATGACATTATTTACGACATTTTCACTTCATTTTATGTATAAAACCAATAAAATGCTAGTGTTACAATTCGAAACTAATTATGTCTGGTCACTCGGCTGTGATATCCGCTCCGTTCGGTGACGGGACTCAACGAGGACCATTTGAAAACCAGAATGTATAAGTAAAACAAATTCATTCCGAACCATTAGGCACGAGATCCGACTGTTAATGTCTCAATTTAGAAACGGGCGTAAATCTTCAAAGGCGTGACAATTACTGTTACTTCCCAGCAATACAAACAGAAAGGTTTTCCGTCAATTATCGATAAATTAACCCGATTAAACAGTCCTCAGCCGACGGCGCCGGTTTCTCTTATCTCTGGACATGCTACGCTTTTAAGCAGGTAGGTACCTACCTACCTCCTACCTAAACTCAGCGTCAAAACATTAAGATTTAAAATCAATTTGCTTAATATTTTTAGTAAGCTTGACATAACAACATAATGCCGAATCACTTTAAAGTACTAAACTTGTATTATATCTAGTTGTGGTGTGGGAATGCTAAGTTTAGGTACTTAGGCTCATTAAGTTTATCTAGACTAATTTTTGTTCTGTGAGCTATAATATCATACTACGTGCATAGTAGGTACTCATTTCGCGGCAAAACGCTTGCCGACTTGTTCAGTCAGCGGTTAATTTGGAGCAAATAAATTGGTTTTACGCACACAAATTCATCTGGTATCGGCTACGATACACGGGCTAACTGCAGTAATTCAATTATTATATGGTATTATATGGTATTAATATGGTATTCGTTATTCTATAACTGGCTGTGCCCCACGGTTTCACCCGCGGTAATTTTGGAGTTCCCGAGGGAATTCCGGGATAAAAAGTACCCTATGTCCTTCTCTGTACCCCTGACAACGTGCATGCCAAATTTTATCCAAATCCATTCAGCCGTTTTTGCGTGATTGAGTAACAAACATCCAAACATCTAAACATCCACACTTTCACATTTATAATATTAGTAGGATAATATAGGTACTTTGGTTTGTTTAGCTTCAGTCAGCCACGAGTTAGCCGGCGGTTTGCGGTTCAGGGTCCGTTGACTGTGAGTCGTGAGTGTGAGGGGCTCAAAAATTCAGCCGCAAAGATTACGTTGTGCCGCACACTGTAAACTTAGTATGGATAAGTACGTACTTATACCAAAATGACGAATATTTTGTCATAAGAAAATTCATTGTTAGTTATTATGTATTTCTCCCAATCTCTTTCCCTCTTCCTACGCTCCCTCCCAATTTTCGATACAAATTTTTTCAATCACTTATTAAAAATTGCTTTACCTAAGGTTAGCAAATCAGTCAATACTCATAACGTACGGATAATACTTTCAACTAGGTAAATCCTTACATGTTATAAAATAAAGTTCTTTGCCGAATCCGGGAACTCCGAAATTACCGTAGGTGAAACCGCGGGGGACTGCTAGTCTCTCTATAAATTCATCACTTCATAAACAGTCGTTCAGACTATATCTAAGCCTTTTAAGAGGAGCAGTGTCTATTGTGACCAATCATGATTAAACGACTTTGGACAAATTGCATGACCGTGACTAGGCATGAAGGCCCGAACTCGATCCCAAATCATTAAAAGAACAATTATAGATATCGCATTCTCCACCTGCAACCTGTTGTCGGATAATGATCTTTTTTCAAAACAAATAAGTAAACCCAAATGAATACCGTCGTTTATTGTGCGTTGACCATCTAAATGATATTTAATTGATACGTTGATAACAAAACTCTAATAAAACAAAAGATACGTTCCCATCACCATTTTTATGTTTTTGAACTTGAGGTAGCAAATATTAACGATTGAACATGGATTGAACTCATGAAAATCCTAATTTAAGCCTATCCTATACTTCAACAGAAATATGATATTTCAAGTGCCTATCGTTTTGGTAATGGATAAATTTATAAGTGATTGACAATAGTTTTTAGTGCCTAACCGGACAATAAGCTTATGATTGTGTTCGAACAAAAAGCAATTTAACTGGTACTGTTAAAGATCATATAGTTTTTGTTGTTAAAAAAAAATCCAAGTGGCGTACTAGTGCGGTGAGTAGCGTCGCGTCGCTGGGCTCTCACAAAATGTTAATAGATTTTCAACGGTTCGTTTTCTTTTTATAAAACGCTACTCCCAACATAATTAAAGATCCCTGTCGGTAAGTGATGACTGGTCACCATTAGATATATTCTCAGTCACATCATGCTTTTGACGTTATGTCTGGCACGGTAGGAGTTACAGCTGAGGCTTCGTCTCAACGCACCGATTACGAAGCAATCAAATTGTGTGGAGGGCATCTTTTTGTGTTTTCGACGTGCTAACAACAAGTTAACAATGAGTGAAGTCTCGCAAGTGATCATTAACATTATACTATACAAGGCTTTGTGTTTTGAGTAAATTATAACAGGTCGTTTTGTGTTACATTTGATGCACCAATGTCGAGTTGTGCCGCGGATGCTTACAATGGCGCTTCATTAACAACAGTGACCATATTAAATCTACCTTAACAAAAAATCGCGATGGTTTTAAGCACTTACTCGTTATTTTAATTACTATTCATGTCAGTGAACGGTCGATTTGTTATTATATTCTAAAGGACAGACAATTACCACTAAGTTTATTTTTATCCATTGAACGTTGTAATTCCCTACAACTAGGAAAATGTCTGTAACACGTAAAGAGCGTCCATTAAGCAATTATTTTGAACTACTATGGTATGAATTGCTCATAGTTAATGACATTTTGAGTAGGTAGACATAATAACAATAGTGTATGCTAATTGACTGTCGATAATAATTGAGCATAAAATTTTATACCTACTTTAAAGTAAAATAAGTCTTACTATAAGAAGGTTTTAAGTATTGGTTCTCATCCAATAACAAAAAAATAATAATAATACATAAATAATAAGAACACAAATAAAACCGCTAGGTCAATAACTGGAGATTTCTGACAAGGTTTCCTTTTATTATATAATCAAGCTTTCTGGAAAGGGGTTTTTGGAAAATCCCCCAATGGAAAGAATGAAATGTAATGATGGATGACTAGAATAAAATTTGGAAATCAATATGTTCTAGATTAATTTAGAGGATAATTTTTTATCACAGAACATTTATTTATAAATAGATACGGTCTCAAAAAAAAAAGAACATTGTGAGTAATTCAAATCATTACAACTGCTCAGTAGCCGTACAACCATTTCTGTGACAATTATACACTGGCAGACTATGATTAAATTATGGCATTTACCGAAGTGTTTCCTGAAAATTACATGGGATGGCTCTCGCAAGGCTGCGGCGGCACGCGAGCTCACTGCACGCATTTAACGTTAATATAATAGCCAGTGATTTCCAAACGCGACCAATGACGCATCGGATTTAACGCTATCGAACTACTTTTTTATACCCTGCATAATTATGTGGAACTCTGCTGCTTTATCCATATGAATCTAATAAAAGACGAGACTGATAAGTCTAAATTAGAATTAGTCGAACAAAAACAACAGCAAAACCTTTTGTAGAGCGAATATAATAATAATAATCAGATTTAAATGGATGTATTTAAAATCAAAATATACTACATTAATTGATGCCTGTGAGAGAAGAGACTTTCCTATCCATACATACTTTTTTCTCATTACGCCTAAGCTTAAGTATATATATTTAAGAAAGGAAACGTAACTTCACAATCATAAACGAAGATTGCCAGCAAGTACAGCAAGTAGGTAGGAGTTTGAAAAGGCATTTCTTAAAAACTTGTTGTCTTAGGTTACGCGTTGTATAAACATTTACCAGCCTACAGTAGTTATAGCCTATTGATGCCACTTATTTATAACATTCCTAGACTTAAATTTGTCTGTTTTTAAATTTTAATAAATATATGGTGTCCAAAAAGTTTTCATTCATTATTTCATTATTTTTTTCAATACTCACGCCATACGGCATATCATGCGCTTTCCAACTATCGTTAAAGGAAGAAAAGTTTCAGAAAAATAAATAAATCATGAATTATTTCCCAGGTGTCTGCACGAACGCGACGGCTCCGAGTGTGTCATCGATCAATAGGATACTCAGGAACCGTGCGGCGGAGCGCGCTGCGGCGGAGTTCGCGCGGGCCGCGGGTTACGGGCTCTACGCCGCACCGCCGCCCTACGGCGCGTTCCCGTGGGCGGGCGGCGCCGGCGTGTGGCCCCCGGGCGCGCTGCCTCTACCGCCAGGGGTCCCCGGACCACCGACGGGCGTGCCGCATCCAGATGCAATGCAGCAAGGATACCTGTCGTCGTCAGGACGGGGACTTATTGGTGAGGAACGACGCCGATGAGGAATGAATAAAAGTGGTCCAAATTTACAGATATTTCGTTCGTGTATTATGCGGCAACTATTAAATAAATATATTAAAAATCGCGTATTTGCTATAGATGAAAAGTCTTCATTCAAATAAAAATATTTGAGGTCCGGTTTTTATCAACTAGTGATGCCTGTGATTCCACTTGCGTGGTTTCGAGATTTTTGCAGAAATTGTTATGTACCTATCGTAATAAAAAGTATAATGTATAAGTATAATGTATATAGCTTGCACGAATAGTAATTCGTAATGTTTAATATAAAATCATGATTGTTCGTTTTTACAACCAATGCAGTTTATGACTAATGTATATTGTATGATATTTTTGACCCCGATGCATAAGTTACATACACATAAAGTTCAATTCAAATCCTTTTTTTTTAGTTTTTGTGTGAACAGTGCAAGGACAGACAGACGAACAAGAATTATTTAAATATTTTGTTTTTTTTTTACTTCCATCACTATACCTAATAGTTAATTTCTTTCGTAATAATAAGTAAAAAATCATATCTCTACGGATATAATATTTAACTATTTTTTTTTATAACAGATGTAGACGGTGACGATTCAGGATCACTGGATGGAGAGCAGCCTAAGTTCAGACGGAACCGCACCACGTTCAGCGCAGACCAACTCGAGGAGTTGGAGAAAGAATTCGAAAAGTCTCACTACCCGTGCGTCTCCACGAGGGAACGTCTCGCGTCTAAAACGTCTTTATCGGAAGCCCGCGTACAGGTAGATAACGATTTTAATAAAAACAAATATTTATTGGCGATAAATTTTAAATACACGTATACTAAAGACATTCCATTCAATAAAATTACAAAAATATCCAATCGACTCGTGATGGCTTAATCGAATCAGAGCTATTATATTACACACATTTGCATTTATGAATATTTGTTAACGCTGCGAGAACAGACTACTAATCACGTTTATTTACCGTTACTGACAGGTTTGGTTTTCCAACAGACGAGCAAAGTGGAGACGCCATCAGCGCATGAACCTTATGAAGCGCGGTGGTGGCTCGCCCCCGCACCGCCTGCCCCACTCCCCCTCCCGTTCCCGCTCGCGCTCCTTGTCCCCCGCGCGACCCTACCACACCCCTCAAATGGGCGGCGAAAATAGCGCGTTTAAAGCGCTCGCGCACCAAGACGCCAACTCGTTGAAAATTCTATCGCATCAAACGCAACTCGATGGCAACGCACTAAAAACGATTTCACAGCAGAAAACATTTGAAAGCAGCGCTTATAAACCGCATCCTGCTTTAGAGAACAGCGCCTTCAAAGCTCTCGTGCCTCACTCGGCGGCGGCGGCGTTGCTCGCCGCACAATCGATACAACTAGCGCGCGGTTACGAATCAAATTCGGACTCGGACGAAGAGATAAACGTTCATGACGAGAGTGACAATGAGGAGGAGCAACTGAAACGGACCGCGAGATCGAGGTCACCGACCCCCGTCCGGCACAGAGCGCAGCCCCCCAGCGACCTCCCCCTACAACTCACCAAACACGACCGTTGATATAATAATTAGATGACAAACCCTTAGATGTAAATAAACACCTCTACCTGTACTTTTAGAATTAATTTAATTTCCAATAATTAGTGCTAATATTGAAATTGTTCAGTAAATTAACGTACATATATTTAGCCGTTATTGTACCTATACGTTAATACGTTAAAACCTTATTTGGTAAAAGTCTGTAAGTAGTTTGTTTTGCACAAAATATGTTTTTTTATAATGATAATAATAATTAATTATTTATGATATGATTTAAAGTTGTCCGTTGTGATTTTTCAACATAATTTTGGATAGTAGTAATTGTAAACAGTCCGATCATTAGCTTTTTAAGAAGATTTGCATTAAATTATAAAGTATTATTACCAAAGTATTATAATAATTAATCGATGGTAAAAAGCACGGTTTCAGGATAACAAAAGTTCCTATATTACATTCCTACAGGAGCAAGACACAATTTATAACTATAAAATTAGGAGGGTTTTAATGTGATTTTTTTAATCCCAATTAATATTTTGAGCGCACGGTAGTGCGAATTCCAATTAACGCACGTAGTGTGTATATTAACATCGATTTGAGAGTTCTTGTTAAGTAAAATTTGAAAAATGCTTGGACTTTAGCGAATTTTTATAATTGAAGTATTACTTAAAAGAATTCAATAGTTGATAACTTTTATAGTTTTCTCAATGACTTATCAATATTAAAATGTATCTCCCAGGGAGTAGGAGTAATAGACACTTGAAATAGATAATATCATACAAATAAACAAATCATCTAAATTGCGCTAAAACTGACCCGTTTTAGGAATTTGTGTTTGGTATATTATAAGTAAATTTATAAAAAAATAAATAAAAATAAATAAATATACTTAAATAAATAAATAACATAAATAAATCTTGAGAACCTTTTTAAATTGACCCCTCACGGTTAAAATTAAGATTCAAACACAATTTAATCTCCCTGTGAAAGCCAACTTTGGAAATATGTAAAGTTAAATCCTACAAAAACATGAATATGAAAATATTTCCAACTCAAAAAGTAAATGAGATCCAAAACAACTACAAAATATTTTATTAATTTTTTTTTTTTGCATTTTTATTCTGTCTCATTTTTTAGAAAAAAAATGTTTTTTCTGGGATATACAATACATAACTATGTAACTAGCATCTGTTACTTTAAAAAGTTAGTAATTTATCAATTTGAACTGTTTTTTGAAAATTGCAAATATTTGTAGTTCTAGCCTAATTGTTATGTAAATATTGTTAAAACTCTTGAGCACTGTATTTTATTTATTATTTAGAAGAATTAAATTTTATTGTAAATTAAATTAATTGATTTTAAAGTTAGGTAAACCTTACCTACTAAAATAGTATTTTAATAATCTACATCGAATCTATTGCAAAAACAAAAATTAAATTAATAAATTAAAATATTGCAGATATGATTTTGAGTTTTACTTGTAACCCGACCAAATAAATAATGATATCAAGAGATTTAAACACAAAAGCTAGACTAATAAGATAAAGAAAAATAAATTAAATATGATTTTTCTTGCAACTAATTAAAAATAACTATAAATTATTGACCTTAAAAGAAGATTAAAACTTTGGCAGACACCAAATTTGTTAATTTTAATATTATTATGTAAGCCAGGACAATTACTAAATAAGGTTTATAAATTACTGCGTAAAGTGTAATTTAACGAAGCTGACCAAATGAAATCACTTAACTTCGTAGCAACAACGAGGTAAATAAACAGTTTTACTTATGTAAACCTTTCAAATTATTCATCACCCATAATTCTTATAAAAACACAAATAAGTACGATGAAACTGATAGTTCCTTACGAAACACATGTGTCCGTCTGTGAAAGTAAAATCATAAGAATTACTTTGATATTTCCACTTTCACACAGAAACCCTAACTCCCTTTCTTATAAAATAAATCGAAGTCGGTGAAAAAGTAAAAACTTTAAGACTTTAAAATAGAAATTATGTTGCATTGCTTTCTAGTCTCTATATTTTGTCAAAACACGTCATTTATGTAGAAGAGACAATACTATGTATTTTAGCCAGCAAACAATTTCTTTGGAAGTTAGCGTAATGATATTTAGACGTGTTATCAATAAACTTATTTGTGAAAATATCCAGTAAGTACGTAGTGTGTATGATAACACAACGCCATTCGAATTTATGTATCACTTTTATAAATTGGCTCGCGTTTATTTTAATGGTATGAAATTTAAAACCTATTTAGAAAATAATTACAATTATGAAATTTTTTGCAAAACTTGAAAGCCTTATATTAAACGGTTAGTGCGATGTAGGGTTTCCAAAAATATGACAAATTGTCTTACCAACTCTTTTATCAATAGTATAAAGTTCTTCCCGTGGGGGCAAAACTTTAGCAAGATAGGTAGGTAGGTAATAGAAGAAATTCAAAACCGCAACAATATATATTATGGAACACCGAAAATCCTAATCTGTTCATATTCAAGCAAAATCATCTTAAATGGAAATTTAATTAAATTTATTTCTTAATTACTATGGAAACAAACTTTTATTACACAAAAAACATAAATGTGAAAATGGCCAAGTTTTACCCAAAAAATGACGGCCCATTAAGTAATAGGATAAAAATCTTAACCAAGTCCTTTCATAAAAAATCACTATTTAATTTTTTGTACCTAATCTAATTGGTAAAAAACGTATTTTATCTTCACCATTTTAGAAAATCATATCAAGGTATGCCAGCAAAATTTTTTTTTAGATTTTAAAATTTGCTTCACTATAGGTATGTTATTTCGAATAAAATAGATTACTTTTCAATGCATACCAATTCAAATATTACAATATCTTAACAAAATATCTTATTGATTAATCAAAATTTTAGTATCATAAATTAAGGTATTCAAAAGGGGGTCGCATCGTTTTACTAGCGACCTCTTCCAGATAACCTGTTCAAATTTATTACTATACCTTTTACTATAGGTTTTATCTATTTTCTTTCTTTTCTGATAGTTCAATTAAGAACTCCCGAAAATTTCTGTAATTTGCCATTTGACTACAGTCATGTAAAAGTATGTGTTATATTATATTACTAGCTGTGCCCCGCGGTTTCACCCGCATGAAAGGTTTTTATACAACAATTTTTTTTCCCGACATCCAATTTCAATGAAACAAAGCCTATATGTAGCTCCAGGCAAAGCTTAATCTACCTGTGAAAACTGCATGACAATCGGTTCAGTAGATGCGGATATTATCGCGAACAGACAGACAGACAGACAGAAAAGAATTTTAATAACTTTTTTTCTTTTATCACCCCTCTCAATTTTAGGTAAAAATATTCAATGTACAGAATCGCGGATTCTACTCTTTTATTATAGTATAGAAGATAGATAGATATGTTTATATTTATTATATAAATTGATAAACAGGTAGGTATTAGTATTTTAGCTAGGCAAGCCGGGCTTTTGGGCTTGTATGGAGGTACTACCTCTGTGTGTAGGGTACGTTTTATCGTTGCGTGATCGATCTTGTCTCGGAGTAATGACAAAATTAAAAAAAATATTGTGAAAATTTAGTAGTGTAACTTGTCAAGCGCTCTCACCATCGGAATGCTTAATGATTCATTGCATTCTTATCTATGCTACGCAATGCTTACAAAAAAAAAAAACATTAATTAATTAGCTGCAAAATGTAAATCGAGATTATAGTTATTAAAATACAAATACAAAAAACGCGTTTCGAATCCTGTCATTAACCCTCTTTCTTATAACGTTAACAAAAGTTGCTTCATGATTCTTAACTTTTACAATCATATCATGTGAGACAATTATCCTTTTTTACCCATTGTTATTAAATAAAGTCCCGGCTGGGTCCTTCCCGGATATTGACAATCAACTTGGTGAAAGCAGAAATCTGAGCAAAAACGAAAATTGATGTAGGTACCTACCTATTCTCATCACAATGTTTTATCGTACCTGTAGTTTATATGCTTCAAGTTAAAACAGAATCAGTTGTTAAAATAAAAGGGAAATTATCTCAATTTCATCTATTTAAAATAAAATTGTGAAATTTCGTACAAAGAAGAAAGTGCGTTGCCTTTTGGCATTATCTAGCCAACCAAGTTTTCAAACTTTTCAATTTAATATCATAATTTCACCTAAGCTTACAATATTCCTCAACACACAACATAATACCTAGTTAGATATGATGATGAATTTAAGTACTTAAGTATTTCGAACTTTTATAGAAATACTCTAATAAAGTAATCAATGTCTACAAAACTATAAAATAAAGATGTCATACAAATCAAAACATCAAATTTAATGAAATATCGTAAAAAGCAGAATATAGGCAGTATAAAGGCATTACGTTTGTCGGAATAGTGTACCTACCTACCGAGTGCCGAGTGCCGACCCGATAAAGTTGTAAGGTCGTTAATAGGCGCGGAGTGTGGATGCGTGTACGCGCGCTCGACCAATAACTATAAATTTTGTGAGTCGTTTGAAGCGCCGGATCGTCGCCGTCCAGACGATCCAGTCGACAGTCGACTCTGAACAGTGCATTACCTACTGCAATGTCCCACGGTTTGAAAATACCTATCTGCCGACAAACTGCTATGCAGTTTGGCAGACTCTTGTAATGTGCCATGTACATTTTTGGTAAATAAATAAAAAAAAAAATCTAATATATAAAATTCTCCTGTCACAATGTTCGTTACCATACTCCTCCGAAACGGCTTGACCGATTCTCATGAAATGTTCTATGTATATTCAGTAGGTCTGAGAATCGGCTACTATCTATTTTTCATCCCCCTAAAGGGAGTTCCTGCGGGAATTCCGAAACTCACGTGGGTGAAACCGCGGGGCGCAGCTAGTATAATAATAATAAATAATAGAAGTTTAATAAAAAATCCAAAGAAATACGATCAAAAAGGTTGCAAAATAACGAAAGGAAATTATGACATCATTTTCACATTTAGTTTACGTATTATTCATATGCAAATTGGCTGAGCAATGCAATATAATCGAACAACCGTAAAGCGGTCGGCAATAATAAAAAGTTTCACATCATAACGTGATTGAGATTTCTTCTCGACCTAAATTAACATTTATAAACTGCGTAAGAAATGTTTTTTGGAAAAAAAAATGTGTACCTACGAATCGGTAGATATAATATTTATTAGGTTTGCTTAAGACCAAACTTATTTTTATGCTTGGTGTTTTGGTGAGTACCTACGGGAAACAATGCCGGTTTTTAAGTACCTATTTAAAATTATGCACCCAGCACAGTTTAATCACAATAACGGAAATGCGGATTTACTTTTACAAGATAAACACTCAAACTTAGATACTTACCTACATATCAACCTATTTGCATCACTTACTTTATGAATATTCTTAATAAATCACTGGTGAAACCCAAGATATGTCGTAGTTTCCCATAAAACCATGAGCAGATTGGAATAATGTAAGCACATTAAGTTATCACACGAATTATCTCGTAGTGTGCTACAATATTTATTTGTTTCTCACTCGGGACGGGTCTCGGGTTGTTTGTGGCTCAAGTGTTCTCTCCCAATTAGGTGGTTATTGACGTTTTACTCTTATCGGGTTAATCTCGGAACGACGGCCCGTATTCATAGTATAGACTCATTTAGATTCTTTTAACGTGCTCAGAGAAAATAAATTAACATTTTCCCGCTGTTAAAAACCTGGCACATAGTAAATATTTTGATTAACTTTAATTAAAATCAAATTGTTGCTATTTTTTTCCTAATTTCTTACTTTACTGATAAATTATTGTGATTCATCTTTTCTGAACTCTACAAAAGGTCGTATGAAATTGCAATTTAACTTTAGATGTTACATTTTCTATGGATTAGGTACATCGATAATAATGCCAGACTATAATAATGTTTTTGTAGAAATTATAAGTAGGTACCTACCTAGGTAATAAAAATATGACAATACTAATAGCATTAAGCATATATATACCTATTGCCTATGTGTATTATTTTAAATATTTGATTCATTAATATGTAATCAATATTAATATGTAAATTAATAAATAAATAAATAAATTTAATGATTCTATATTACTGGATTTATTACAATTAATTGATTCTCCAATTTATTACAACAAAAAAAAAATAACACTATAAATTGGTACAGAGCGACACATTGACAAGGCACAACAACGATATTTATCCCGAAAAGGGAAGCTGTTAATAGAGTCATTCAACGTTACCGGTGGAATTATCTACAAAGCGAGAAGTCAACCCGTTCCCGGTCGGAAATATAAATTTATTTGGTGGTTGTCGCAGCGACACGGGCGCCCGCGCCTCTATCTCGCCGCGTAATCTTGAACATTGGCGTTAAAGAATTTAAATTATACGCCGATACAAATGAACGAGAGACAGCTTATTTATTGCCCTAATCCAAATTATATCTACTAGGCTTTTTAAGTTTCGAACATAGATGTAAGTAGGTGCCTATTGTCGCGAGGACTCTATTACGTCAAGAATATGTTATTGGGTCTTATAGATCTTATGGTGGCATTAAAATTAGGTGTTTTTTTTTAAATAAATTAAATTGTTTTAACGTTTTTCACTTTACCAAATGATCTAAAAGATATTAGTCAGTTGGTGGAGCTTAATTTATAATTTTGCTCAAAATAAATATTACTTTATTGTTACAATATTAAAAAAATATTCCTTTTTCTTTTGAGAATGAAATATTATTTCAGTACGTTACTATTTAACTGAGTCAGTGATTCATATTTGTGCTTTCATTTAAAGATGCCTGAAGACATTATTATTCTTGCTGCTAAGATGCACAAAATGACCAAGTACTATCTGACTATGCCATAGAACTAAAAATAAAATTTTGAAGTAGTCTTCGAAATTGTTTATAAAACTGAAAACCTGTGGTTACAAATAATATTTGGTGCATGTTGGTAAATAATGGTATACCCACCTTTACACCAAATGAAATCTTTGTTGAAATCTTTGAATAATTGTTTTGTTAACATTGGTTAAGTTAATGCATATTTTCTACTAGCTGTGCCCCGCGGTTTCACCCGCATGTAAGGTTTTTATACAACATTTTTTTCCCGGCATCCGATTTCAATGAAACAAAGCCTATATGTAGCTCCAGGCTAAGCTTAATCTACCTGTGAAAACCGCATGACAATCAGTTCAGTAGCTGCGGAGATTATCAACAGACAGATAGACAGAAAAGAATTTTAAAAACTTTTTTTTTGGGCTTGGATAAAAGAAGAGTAATCTTTTATCACCCCTCTCAATTTTAGATAAAAATATTCAATGTACAGAATCGCGGATTTTACTCTTTTATTATAGTATAGATTATTCATTAAAATAAAAATAATATGCATTATCATATCTAGCTCTACAAAAAATATTTAATCTTTTTACAGGATATCTTCATTTAATGCTGCGCATCAGATTTATTGAAGCAATATAGCCTTAGGTGAATGTTTGAAGTACCTGTATTGGATTATTATTGATTGCAAAATACTCATTTAATTACTGAATGTATTCGGACATTAAACATTAAATCAACATAATATTTGAGCAATTGGCTATAATGAAGAGATATCTGAAAAAAAAAAATGTGTAGGTACTTATATATGTGTATTTCAAAATCCCCACAGGTACTCTTTATATCAGGATGAAAGTATCCTATCTCTAATTTCAAGACCAAAACTACCTAAAATATCGGTAACTGCATAATTATGTACTAAATAGCTGAACAGCTCTACGGGGACCCTTTGTTTCAAGATAAGAGTTTCCTAGATGTCAATCAGAGATAGTATAGCATTTTATAGGTGAAATAATTTTTTACACCGGCAGTTCGTGAGTTTACCCATTACCAATTAACATTAATTTACATAAATATTTTTACTAAGCAAAGTTTATTAGGAATAAATAGCCAATTTTTTTTGTACTGTCGATAAACAAATAATTGTCATTAAAAATTATAAAAACATCATTTAAACATCAACACTACTTCTAGTCGATACTGGAAACGCTTTATTAAGTGTTATATTCATTGAGTACTCAATTTCATTCGAAGTTTTCGTTTTTCCTCCAAAATCTTCTTCAAATCTTCAATTTCTTTTGATGGATTAACTCCATTAACATTTAACTTCTTGTTATGTTTACGTATATCAGCCCGTTCTTTTACAAAATTTTTAATTACTTCCTTTGACTCAATCAATTCTCGCTTCGAGGCAACCTTTTCTTCTTTGATAATTTTCTTTTTATTATCCAATTCTTCTTTTAAGGTCATTTTCATTCCATTTATTCTCTCTTGCAATTCCGCCATTGACATTTCGCATAACAAGCCAACTCCAGATGTTTCTGTTAAATCAATTATCTTTGGAATCCGGGCTTTTTTGGCAATCATAGCTAAGATTTTGATTTCTTTAATCATATTTATTTTCCTTTCTAGTTCTTCTTGTTTAGCTTTCATAGCCTTTGCTCTCAATATTTCTGATTCTTTTTTTAATTTCTCCACATTTTCTTTCCTTTTATTAGCAATTTCGTTTTTAGCCTCTAATAAATTAAGCTCAATCAAAGAAAGTCTTTCAATATGTCTATTGTTTTTCTCCATCTGATGTTTTTTCCACTTTTCAATTTCTTCACTCCAAATTTCTTTTTCTTTCAGAAATTCTTCATACTTCTTTTTATTTTCTTCAAATATTTTTTTCTTTGCAAGTAATGCTTCCTCATGGGATATTTGACCCATTAAATGCTTTTTCTCTATATCTAAAAGTCTTTCTCTTTCTCTTTCCTGACGATCTTGTTCTTCGATCTCTTCAATTTTTGCTGTATTTCTACAGTTGTTCACGACATTTTGCAACCACTGCACTTCTTCTTGTTCTGTAATTTGTATCCGTTTCTTCATTCTTTTTACGGTTGCATTAGTCTCTTTCACTTGTGGAACTGTATTTTTAAGAGAAAATTGCCTAAGTTTTTGTAAAGGTTTTGCAGAAGATTCGATTTCATTTTTGATCTCTGAAATTCTTCTGTAATATTTATCTGATTTTACTTGCGCGAAATGAAACTCCCTATTTTTTACATCATGTAATAAGTTTGATGCCCTTTGTTTATTTTGCTCATGTACATGTTTTAACTTTCTGTCGATGGCGCTTCTTGTAAGTACCCTTTTACTTTTGGTACCTAAAGAATTTGGTGGCGTCACAGGTACAGAGGGCTGAGTAAAAACTGGAGCTGGTTCTTTAGATTTTCTGTTTAAAATATTGGGCTGGATAGGTATAACAGGAAGCTTGATCTTTCGGCTCTCTATTTTTTTGACATACTCTGCATAGTTATGTGCCATTTCACTAATATACGGCTGCCATGCAAAGAGTGGGCTTACTATTTTTTCGGTGATGTACGTAGTATCATAGTCAGACTGAGCTATTTGTGATATAATAGCAAGCATTTCATTATTACTCAAAAAGTTTGTAAACGTATTTAACAAAGGCTTACTTAGGTTAAAAATACATTTATATAAGTGCTGCATGTTGTTTGGTTCGATCTGAAAAGTTACAGCATGCAACACAATGATCAAGTAATTTTGATCCTGCAATGAGAGTTGTTCTGATAAATGGGAAGCAATAGCTTTCAAGAACTTTTCATGTTTTTGTATACTTAAAAATGTTTCCGCTATCCATGCAAGTTTCGTGTCGTCTATATTATCTGGACATTTTTCAATATAAGTTTTCATATATTCGTAAGGTGAAACATCAGGCGTAGTCTCGAAATTAAATATGATATTTTTCAACATTTTAACATTACTAGATGTGTAATAGTAAACCATTTTTAAGAGGTTTACTAGGATTGTTCAATTTCATACACGAAATAAAAACATGACACAAAATACAAATTGACAGATAATTTTTTGGTTACATGTGGTTCGTCACATTTTTTTTTATTGCTTCATTGTATGACGGCCTATCATTCTGTATAAAAAGTTTTTAATATTATGCAGTGATAACGATCTAATTTAAATTCCTTTCCAACATCAGAATCTACTCAAAAGTAGAATAAAACCAATCAGTAGTAAAATTTCGGCTGCCCATAGTAATATTATATTTCCTCCACTCATTTGAATGCCGTCAAAAGATCAGTATTTAATTAGGTAGCTAGTCTGTTTTCGCCGGGTGTGTCATTAATCAATCACTCGAAACTTGTAGCTATTATTCGACACCTCGCTCCGGGCGCGGGGCCGCCACAGTAACGCATGAAGTGCAAGTCACAAGAGGCCTCTTAAATATAATAATCGTGTTAAATGCAACCATAAAAGCCATATACGATTAAAGACATTTTAAATAGATCCCTGTCTCGTTAGCTTCTTGCCTTTGTTATTCGGCACAGCGATAGGCACAAGTTCAAATGATATTTGCTTTGTTATACGTGCGTGAGATGAAATGATAATAATTGAATAACTTCTAATGCTTCTACTGGAAATGAGGATTTTGATTCTTGTGATTATAAATGTAACAAAAGCTTCTACTTTATTACATTTATAATTATATTCTATGAAACTAACAAGTACAATGAAAAAGTTCCACATCAGGAAAGCGGTGACTTATTGATTCCGTCTCAATTAAATACCATTTCAACACACAAATCAATTTCAACACATTATAATATTAGCTGTCATGTCTTGTCAAATTATCGTCTCTTTTTAATGATGGCTAAAGGTTCTCCTTTCTCACGGCTAATAACTGTCTTATAAAATATACTTTCGTTAGGTAAAGCATAATATGGTTATTGAACGTCTGTTCCTTTTTATTATTATCTACTCATTGTACGATTACTTTACTGAAGTTTTTATTGAGATTTTTTACTTTATAAGCATTTAGCACGGATTGCAAGGTTTTGCTTTCGATCGGAAACAATTAGCAAGCTGTGAGTGAATATAAATAAATAACAACGATTATTTTTCCTCCCGTGAAATGACTACCTACATGCAGTGGCACCTTGTTTCCGCAGGTGTTTCAACAGAACACAACAATGCTTCAATCATAATATGAATGTTTCAGTTAAAACATGAAGATGTCACTCGCATGTATAATAAGCAAAGTAAGGTTGCGTTGTGAATTTCATAGTGACTAAATGATAAGTGATGAATAAATCTACTTTTAAAAATAGACTTGTCCTAGGTACACTATGCAAACATACATAAATTTTATTGAATAAATGAGAAAACTAAAAAATAGAATAATTAAGGAAATTTGTCTCGGTGACAGAGTTAAATATTATACTTTACTTAGGTACTCTTATTATAAATACGAAGATGACTGTATTCACACTAATATTGCTTACTGTTAGGTACCTACATGTTTGCAATGAGACTGATATTAGTAACATTATGTATATAGAGTATCTATGTAAGAGACAACTTAAAACCTAGGAAAATACATATTAATTATTATTTTCCCTGAAAATGAAAGATCACTTCGATTACTTTCCTACTTCTACTACAAATCATTGAGATACTCATTAATTAATCAATGATAAATAAGTCTGGACTTCAAGAAGCTAATTGAATTTAGTTCAAAACTAAAGTAACTGATTATTATTTTGAATGCTACGGTGAGGTATTGAAAGCTTATTAACAAGGCCCACCTAAGGAGCGCTTCCATCAATCTTGCTGGTCAGATACAAAGGATCCCAAAAAGAATTATTATGGGTCTTTATGTGTGTTCGCTACTATGTAAGAGAGTTATTACTTCAATTTAATGATCCCATTCGTGATTAGTCGCTGCCTCTCTATAGCTTTATAACATAAATTTTCGGAATATAATCTCGGTTATAATAAAGAAAATACACTAAAATCTTTAAAGTCGGTGGTAAAAAATGGATAATAGGGATATACATATATCTTACAGTACAAATTTACGTAAATACTGCCTCAAAATTGAAAAGAACACAAATAGAAGGTTGTATCACTTCATAAGAAAAAATGCTCAAGGAACAGTCTTGGCTATATCTACTGGGATGTTTCGTTCAAAAACAGGCTTCAATTGAATCTTCGGAAATTTTTAAAACTTAGCAGAATGGTAACAAAGCGCTGATAGTACACTCTGTTGTTCTTGGCACTCTTGGTATACACTAATTTCGTATGCAGGGCTGTCGCTCGCTCTTAACGCCTTCATAGACTTTAGCGTCCATAATAATCAGAATATCCAAGCGTGGTCATTATGCCCACGGCAGCACCTCGTTTGATAAACGTGCAGGGTCATCTTACGTTGCACCCTTATGGGCTTGGTTCTTTAGCATCAGAACCTTTCTTTTCTTAGATTACATTATACAAGTCTTAGAAGAGATAAAATAAAATATATACCTAGTAAGAAAAGTCTCATAAAACAATATTAAAACGGTAATGGAATGCTCGTCTTGAGATATGTAGAGTTTGACGACCACTGACGTTATTTATTTGTTTAGTAATTTATATAAGGTTAGTTACTGTTTTATTGACCGCATTAAATCAAGCTCCAATAAGGCAGCCATTCATGTTTATTTTGACCAAGTTTCTGCTCGGTATGCCCAATAAATTATTAACCTGGTCACTTTTATCACGGGCCAATACCAACGTTTATCGATCGTTAAATAAATATGGATAATCCATATTTAATTTTGATCGTATTTTGCTCTAGTTGGTGAAATAAACTCTTATCTAGTGGTTATATTGTTTTAAAACATAGGTATATGGCGAAATTTTTTCACCGAAGTTTAATATTATAGTTTAACCATCGTTCAGCAATAAAAGAAAGCAGAAAATAACAAACTTTTCTTTGATTATTTTGTTTAATATTTAATCCATTGTATTTTACGTGTTGCTGAAAAGTGAAATGGAATGTCCATATGAAACTACAGAAAATCACAAAGTGATTCACTTGGCTAAGGTTTATTGATTGACAATCGCAGATTCCGATTAAATTCTCGCGAGACGCCACGTATCTTATAGGCATTAACTTTATCGAGGCTAAAAACTTGACTGACTTCGGTTTTTTTAATAATAAGTACATAAATAAATATAATATAATATAGTTCCACATTGAGATAATACTGTTATGAGTTTCTGAAGTGAAACTTCCACGCGCGGTGGGAATAAGTAAAACCTCTTCATAGAGATTTCGTAATACATAATATAATTATTATTGAAGTCGCTTGTTTAGACATGCGGATAGACTTTCTCGACTTTTTTAATGGAATTTGTGAAGATTCACAAAGTTCATACCTATTATATGTTTTTTTATAGAAGTTTCGTTACATACACGCGTGTTTATGAGTTACCACTCTAACTTTTTCTCAGGAGAGACATGCAGAGGTCTATTCAGTTTTAAATTAAAGAAAAGTCAATCTAGGTGATGTAAAATTTGAGGATATATTTTATAGATTTGTCTGTGGTGAGTTAGGGTCCCAAAAAAAATAGCATTGTGTGGGGTAGGTACCTTCGTGTTTTGGCCTCTTGGATACTTCTATCGATAAATCAATAGGAATTTTACAAGGCGTTGACAGATTTATGATGATAATTTTACAACAAATTTAAATACGTATGTAGGTAGGTATACAAATTAATCAAAGTACCCATAATTTTTTTTTATTCCGAATCCCTAAATTAGTTAAAGTATCTTTACTATCAAAAAAATGGTTGTAATACCTATTGACGCAGCTTTTTTTTCTTTATTAATGATTGGTTAATTGATACCAGTAAATCCAATTAAAGGTTTGCCATATTTTAAATACAGAATTCTCAGTAATTGATTTGAGAACTTACGTTGTATCACAAATTTACTCTTCTAGCTGGCACATAAATCACTTGATAACGTTTTATTGGTATGGAAAGAAAATAAAATATCTCAGATCATGACGAACCTTTCATGTGTAATTGGGTTCAGCGGCTTCCAATAAAATATAGGTTCTCCGATCGGGTAACTTTTATACGGCACATAAACACTTTATTGTGACTTTATTGTATTTTTGTCCGTATTCCTTCATACTCTACGCTTATAATAAATATGAGTATGTATAAATCTTACATTAAATATAGTGGTGACTTACTCATAGTGCGTAATTTCAGAAACTTTACTTTAAATTATCATATTGCTGAGATTATTACAAACATAGTTTTTGTTAGCACGGCCGCAGCTGGCTTAAAAACTACATAGAAGTGGATGATTTTGACAAGAGGTTGAACTTTATAATACTGTTGAAATAATATTATTAAGTCTTAAAAGTGTTTTTCTTCTCTCTACTCTGTAACTTACCTATACTCAATAGAATGTCTTTGCCTATAACTTATTAAACCTAGTCGTGCCTAGTCGCATCAATGAAGACGGCTTTTCTTCGGAATGCCTCAAAAATTGCTTCGATACTTTTTTCTTCCTTGTTTTTTTTTAAATATTTATTTAAAATCAGAAACTTTTTGGACCTGGTACAGAATTATTTATATACCTAACATATTTATGTTATAGTATAACACAGTTTTTTTTCGTACAATATCCATTTGAAACTTAAAAAAGAGATATTTATGTTATTTTATTAATATTGCTACGTATACTTATCTTCATCATCATTTATATTATAAAGGGGTAAAGATTGTAAGTTTGTATGTAATTTTTCGAATTACTGAACGATTTAAAAATATAACTCAGTGATAGGAAGCTAAACTGTCCTTGAGCTTTATAGGATACTGTTTATCTCGGAATTCCCGCGGAGACTCTGTAATTAGTGCGAGTAAAATACAACTGGAACTACAGTTTAGTAGTAAGTATTTTGAGAAGAAAAACATAGGCCGTATTAGTTTTCATACTATTGGTAGGTACATATTGGTAGTAAGTAGTAGCATGAGTAACGAAGGATGCTAAGCAATGTTGAAGGATTTCCCTTATTGTATACACTATACAGTGTACCTACTGCAAATACGAATGAAGTCGGTTAAAAAACGTATCTAACCGCCGCACTCACAGTCGACTTTAATGATTACTTAGTTAAGTATAGATTTTTAAACAGAACTGCCGCAATCAGACAAGTTTGATAAATTAATGTTAATTGGCATTTAACTAAGTTACATCTCATTAAATGCCAAATAACATTGATTTACTGAACGTCTCTGACTGCGGCAGTTTTGTTTTAAAAATCTATACTTAACTAAGTAATCATTAAATTCGACTCTGAGTGCGGCGGTAAGTGTCTAGCATTTGTTGTAATCTATTAATTAATGTGAAAGACATTTCAAGGTTTACCTACTTATTATTATCTACTTTATTGATTAAAATCTGTAAAATAATATCAAATTTAAATAACGTAATTTTCGCAGATAATTAATCGAAATTCCAAAGTTAATATTTATTTTATTAATGTAAACAAATTGCACTTCTTAGCAAAAGTACCTACTTATAGTGACGGCAATTAGTGACGTAAATTATTACGATACCAATAATAATTGTAGGGACATAAAAATTAAAAACACTCAGTTGATTAAAATATTTCCGACAAATTACTTTCGAAGGAAGTAGACGGAAAACGAACATAAGATCTGTGGAGAGGGCAAGATACTATTTTTTCTTATGTCTTTTTAGTAAATTAGTTAACATATTAAATGCTAGGGGTTCCCTGCGGCTTCGCCCAAATGTATTTCGGGATTCCCTCGGGAACTCCGCGCTTAAACACTCCATCTGTGGGCCAAATTTAATCCTAACTCGTTTAACCCTTAGAGCGAGATAGAGTAATATCTAAACATCTTACACTTACACTTACACATCATAACCCTTCAAATCTATAATATATGCTGTAGGTTCAGTACTTAGGATTGAGATTAGGGCCCTTACAGTACTATAACTAGCGCCACTCGCTATACGTACTATTATACAAATCTTCTAAGATACTTCATTAAAAAATAAATACCTACCTTTATAGTTGGATAATATGAAATGTTAAAACTCTTCATGATAATTCTGGAGCATTTAACGGCCAAGTTCTGTCTTATATAATTAGAAAGTAAGTAAAGATTAATGAATGAGTGAGTAGGTATACATTATATTATTATTACATTATATTTATAGCTCATCCCATTTTTAGCTCTACGTATCTCTGTTATCCAGTCATATATCCGAGACCCGGGCGCAACGATTCCAACGCGTGCTAATGAATCGATAACACATCTAAATACATTATTTAATTAGCCTGAACAATTAGCAAAGGTGTGATTATTACCGCGGACAATATTGCTAATATTATCAACCACCTAAAAATTAACAAATTCCTGTAAATGTACACATCCATTAGCGACAGAAACTCTTAAAGTTGGTACCAATTAAGATTGAAATCTTTGCGCTTTTTTATTTTTTTCACCAAACGTCAAAACATGGCGCATAAGGATATAAAAGAGAGAAACGAAACAAAACCAGACTATGCGAGGTTTTTAAACGCATGGGCACGAAAATGCATTGCGAAACGTACGCGAAACCGTTTCTATTTTCATTCAAACAGTGGAAAGTTGTTACGCTCCTGTTGTTATATAAAGCATAACTGAAATTCAAGCTTAAGACAAAGGTATGAGACACAAAGCCAAACCAAATTGCCATTCAAAATTTTCTGAGCGGGTTCCACCTCAGGTGAGGTTCATTTAAGCATAAAATTACATTGTCTCCCCGACATTGTCGGGTGGCAATGAACTGCATTTTGACATAAAATCGCTCTGGACGTTATAAATCCATTTCATTACCATAATAAAGGATGACGAAGGAATTTGATAGGAAAGCCATTATTTACCCAGCCAATATTTTATTAGGACATAGTCGCTCATCTCATCAAATGGGTAATTACAATTTACGCTTGTAAGACTAAATTCTTTAACGCAGGGAATAAGTTTATATTAATGTAATACTAAACCGAATTTATTTTTCCGTAGGTGCACGTTTAAAATAAAGTAAAAGTGTAAATAACATAAATAAATTTTATACCTATGTGATTTAATTTTCTTATAAACTAGGTAGGTACTCTATAAACTAGGTGTGAAAATTAAAAGAGAAAGGAGACCTTTCTTCTAAAATATAATAAGGCGTGAAGTGTACTGTGCCTTCGGTATTTTAAACAACTCTAAGATATTTTATAAATTAGCATAATATAGTAAAAGCAGGAGCTTTGCTGTTAATTTTATTTATCTCCAATATCTGATTGACAGAGTACTTCACATAATTATAATAGGCGATAACAACCCTTTAATATAGCTAACAAGGTGAAAAAGTTTTGTTTGAGACTCTGCTTGTTGCCGCTATGGTTTATTCTTATCCTTTGAATATTATCATAATAGGTATGTATACCATGTCAATCAGAAGTGGTTATGTCCATAATTTGTGGTTGAAATAATAACTCTCGTTAGCTTCAACAAAGAGTTCAGACATATGTAAATTTGTGAAAGGATCGACAGCAAAAAACCGGGTTCATGACTGTAACAGGTGCACTCCTGATTTCTAATAGCAGTATTCGAAATTACAATAATTAAGTCAAATCTTTTGAAAAAACATGCTTTTACTATCGACATAATCGTTCCAACTTTCAATTTCTGGTATACGTTGGTATCTGTCGCCGGGTGCGCGTGAGCAGCGAGCCACAGACTTGCATTAAATTTTATAATTTCAAAGGATTCTTACATTATGATGTTTCGTGTTACTTATTTTGATAAAGGAATGATTTCTTATGCAATATAATATTGCGTTTATCAGTAGCTCCTGAGATGCGCGGCGTGGGCGCCATCCATAGCCGCGGATCAAGGATTTATGAGCCATTTCACCACTTCGCGCCTGCGCTGTGGATCTTTGAAGAGTTATTTCTTATTACACTTTTATTACTATAGTGTTGTAGCAGGTATCGATACTATGTACTTCATCACACAGATTATAACTAGCTTTATGCGCTACTAGTTGGGCCCCGCAGTTTCACCCGCGTTAATTTCAGAGTTCCCGCGGAAATTTCGGGATAAAAAGTATCCTATGTGTTAATCTGATGTATAAGCTATATTATTGTAAAGTTTTATTTAAATTGCATTCAGTAGTTTTTGCGTGAAAGAGTAACAAACATCCATCCATCCATCCATTCATCCATAGATCCATCCATCCATACATTCTTACAAACTTTCGCGTTTATAATATTAGTAGGATTACTCAGTAGATAAATACTATTATTATCAACGAATGAACTACTAGGTGCCAATATAATAATATATGTAGCTTGATTAAAGATTTCCTTAGATTATTGAATATGCTCGTAGTTAATGGTTTTAGATTTAATTTGCTGTATTGCTGCACCACCTACCTACTATCTTTATTGTAACAAATATCTCCGGTATCACTTAATACTTTCTGTTTTTAATTTTTTTTTTATTGTTATACTGTTTGTGATGTTCAATATAGTATATTTCATTATAAGTGCGGAAAGCCTGTCATTGCAAAGAGTTCCGACAAATGTCTACCCGAGCCGAGGCGCAGCCGAAGGTGAGGGTTGACAGTCGGAACTAGTTGCAATGAGGGTTCCGCACGTGTACTGAACAACTATTTTTAATACAGTTGCGAAAAAAATGAAGAAATTTAATAAAATATCAAAACACAACAAACTCAACTAAGTTCCAACTGTGATCAAGAGATGGCGCTAGTCGTATTAGTAATGCGAAACCTACGTTTCGCAATGCAAAAAAGTGTGTCAAAGTCGTGTCGCCATTTGACAGTTGGCAAAGAGAACGCACGAGTTCGGGAAAGGTAAACAAAAAGCTCGAGTATGTAATAGCCCACATCCCGAACGCTAAACGTCCCTGCAATACGCCACTTTTTGAGCAACTGTATTAAAAAAGTGTTTTCATTCATTTCATTCATTCATAGTATTACGATTTTTTATCTTAACTCGCAAAAACCAAACCAATGAGCAAAGTATAAAATTGTATATTGTCCAAATAACAATAAGTGATATCTATTTGTAAATAAATCGTTTACGTGTACAGATTTACGAGAATGCTAGATGAAATATCGCATCATTGGTTGTCTGGAAGAGATCGCAACTATGCGATAAGATCGCCATTTCCTTTTTCCTTCTCTTTTGGTAGGCACTGTAAAATTGTTATTTTATGTGCAATAAAGAATTAAATAATAATAATAAATAATATAAATTAACTGTTAGGTAGATAATTGGTATCTACCTAGACAGCTGACCGTTAATTGCTTCATATTGTTATAATATTAGCCTCTACGTAGAACTAGCAGTCGTGTTGAGCTTTCATTCGATCAATGGAGATAATATATTAAGCTTATTGTAAATTTTACGCGACCGATCGTGCGACCGCTTGAGACCGTGGTACTCACTCGGCCTACTCGAACTTCTATTATTGATTATCCAATTGATTTATATACCTAGGTATATCTCGTTTGAGGTACAGTAGTTGTATCTTTTAAGTTGATTAACACTATTTCGACTTTCTTGCAATATTTTCGGCTATGAACTTGCCTAAAAATTTGTACCTTTATAGATACAAATTTTTAGTAATACATTTAAAACCATAGAAAAATTTCAAATTATCTATTCAATTATGTATTTATAAATCAGTAATGGTATTAACGGAAACAGTTTAACCTAAACACGTTCCAATGATTTATGGATACGTTGCTATTTTATTCTATATAAAGCTTATATAAAGATAAAATTATATCTATAGTATCAATATAATGCTACTGCTCCACCTGCGTTAACGTTAACGTTGATGTTAATGTTCAACTATGCGTTAATTAAGGCATTAAAATACGTGTTGGCTACATTTAGTTTGCAACGTGCCGTTAAGCGTTAATTTCTAGTGAAATAACGACTTAACACAAAATGGAGGTCGAAGCTTCAAACAGCTGTTTTTTTGCAATGGAGGTAGAAGCAGCTGAAGTTTTTGCATCAATGAGTGTTTTAAATTAATATGTGCATTTATGCAATTTAAGAAAAAAGAAAAAAACACGCAGAATGAGAAGGCGTTAATGTAGCCAACGCCGCTTAGTGCGCTAAATAACGCGCTAAAACCCTTTGCTGTGTCCAAAAAACCGACACCCGAGCTATCGCTTAACGTTTAACGTCATTAGTAATGCCGTTAGTATGTTAACCCGTTAAAATGTTGGCCACATCTACGTAATGCCTTATTTAATACTTAATTTAACACGTATTACGTTAACACGTAGGTGGAGCAGTAGCATAAAGATAATTCGTTCGGAATTCCGATGAACGAACTAAGCGCCATAATTATTATAGGTACGTTGTTTAAATGTACCTAACGATTTTGCACCAAAACAAATCATTCGTAAGTAAAACCAGTTTTGGCCAAAACAAGTAGGTTCAGTTTTGACAACAATGTGACCTTTATGTTACAGTTTCTAAGGACGGTGTGCGGTCGCCTGTCCCGGTGACGATCGACAGTTGATGGATGATTACGTCTTCATCTCGCGAGCCCGGACTGTTCCCGATGCAGATAAAATATACCCTGCTTGTACCTGTGGGACCGTAGATTGTAGGAGGAATTTAAATGGAAGGAAAGACAGGTCTTGATACTTGTAAACTTGATGGATGTCATAAGATTAATGTTAATAGTGGATATTGGTAGGTACATATAGTTTATGTTCTTTATACAAACACACGAAGTACCTACCTACTAACAATAATTATATTGATTGAACATTATTAGTTATCACACAGCGCCACCTAGTCCTAAACTGAGCAGAGCATGTGTTCTAAGGGTACAACATCCTTTACAAATTATAAAACAAAGTCCTCTGCTGCGTCTGTCTGTCTGTCTATATCTGTTTGTGATGAACTCAACCACTGTACGGATTTTTATGCGGTTTTCACTAATGTAATAGAATCTTAAAATATAGCTGAAAATGTTAAAATATAACAATAATTGTTGGAAGTAAAGTAATAGTAAATTACTTTTTTTATTTAAATTGACGTATACAAACAACACATACCAAAAGTTTACAAAAATATGAGTAACATTAATTTATACTAATAATAAAGGGCTAAAGTTTGTGAAATGTGAGTTTGTGAGTTTGTGACGTTGTAGGGGGTAATCTCAGGATCTACTGAACCGATTCTGAATATTCTTTCACTTATAGGAAGCTACGGTAGTTCTAAGTGACATATACTTTTATCCCGAAATTCCCATGGGAACTCCAAAATTACCGCAGTTGAAACCGTGGGAGATAGCTAGTCTTTTATAAATGATTTAGGTTATTCATTTACTAAATAAGTTTGCTCTAGGTATTATATTCAGGTTACTCGTTTTCCTAATAATTTTGCTTTATTACACAAATAAAAACGTAAATAATTTATGATTAATCTCAAAATTAGTAAATCCTGTCTACCTGTGTCGCTCACCATGTCTTCGCAGGTTGCATCTTCAACAAAAAACTCTATTCAAATGTAAATCGGCGCAAACCGACAAAGCAAATTGTCACAAATAAACAGTGATACATTTGATTTTTTGTAAAGTTTACAAAAAATACAGTCCCATCAATGAACGGTCAGATCCAACCAATCAATCCAAGATAAAAAATCGTTTTTCTTGCTTTTTGTTGACTTCCCCCGTTATTCTAGTAACATAACGAGTGTTTTTTTTTGTTTGATCTGATAAAACAATTTGCATTATCCTTGTTTTAAATCTACTCAGTGTCAACTAGCTTACAAAATATTTTATATTAAATGAATGAAGTGATAATTTTTTAATGTTATTTTTACCTACTTTTTAAATATTTTTATCGGAAGAATAATAAAATTATTTTTTTCATCATTCAGGTAGAAAAAAGTTCATAAATTTTTCTTTATTTTTACTTTGATATGAAAATATTTCGGAATACTATAAAGATAGTATATATATATATATATATATATATATATATATATATATATATATATATATATATATATATATATTTTTCACTACAAAAATTGTTTTTCCTACGTCCCCAAAAAATTAAGGAAAAAACCATAAACAAACAACATATTATAGATAACGCATCTTCACAAAATGCCTTGCTCAGGATGCAAGTGTTATAACACATTTCTGAACGCTCTAGATACCTAGCTAAAATCACAAATTAGTATTGTGGATTACATAACACGTTGTTGTCTATATATTTTTTGAACTGAACCTTGTTTGAGCACGAAGGAAAATTAATTTTCAGTCGCGTTACTGGGATCATAAATCATACCTATAATTAATCGATCGTCACAGTGAGACAGGGCCCCAGCACTATTAGAAAACTTATGGAAATCTGTAGTACTTGTTTAATGTCAAACAAGTTATGTATTCTAAATCTATACATCTATACAATATACATACCTATAAATAAAATTCAAGTGTCTGTTTGTGATTCCATATCAACAGGTTTTCACTGAAAGTAGACACAGTACCTACTTACATAATTTTTCTTTTTTTTTAATTTTTCTCTGTCTGTCTGTCTGTTGATCTGTCTGTTTGTTTGTTTCGGCTAATTTCTAAAACGGCTGAACCGATTTGAACGGGACGGGACGGGATTTCACTGGCAGATAGATGATGTTATAAGGAGTACCTAACTTAGGCTACTTTTATGTTACAAAAAAATTGTTCCTGTGGGAATTCCGAAACTCACGCGGGTGAAAATGCGGGGCATAGCTCGTATATGAATAAATTCACACAACAGAAAAATAATTAACACACCTCTACTATAACCGTCTATAAAGTTCTACACCTTTAAGTACTCAGTATCCATTGATTGATAGTGCATGATATCCTTTCTATTTATAATTTATGCACTAAATAAATTATACATTTAAACCCTCACTCTTATTCAAGATTAAATAGAACAAAAAGATTTCAATACGTTAGTCCAAATATTGATTTAACCCCATCAACGACGGAAGCAGGTGCCACGGACCGGCGCACGCGCTGCATCGCTCTGAAATCAATAAGCGTTACTATGAAATTAAATGATAATCACAACTTTTTATTTTATATTATTTATATAATTAAGGAAGAGTTGGATTAGCTGTACGTTTGACGACTTAGCGCAGGGGTGCGTAACATTTGGCCGCTTTATGTGTTCTCGGTAGGTATACCTACATACCTATACATCATTAGCCGCATACCTTCTATAGCAAGATAAAAAGAACTGGTGATTATTTCATATTTGTTATTAAATTTGGAATGATGTTTGTATTATTCGTATGATGTGTGTTTGTACATGCGTAGGTATACAAAAACATTTAAAAATCATTTGCAGCGGAAGTCTCCTCTGCAAACATAAAAAATACACCACTGTAATGATAGGTTGATATAACCTATAATTGGTAATAGTAAATAAATAACAATCACATTAAGTATTTATATTCGTTTTTTATTAAAATTGATTGCCTAATTATTATTACTATTATACTATTAAATTCAAAGAATAGGTAGATAGGTTACTTAAAATATTTTGTATTATAAGTAAACTAGAAGTAGTAGTAGTAGTAGTAGTTCCCCGTGGCTTCACCCGCGGTAATTTCAGAGTTCCCCCGGGAATTCCAGCAAAAAAGTACCCTATATCCTTCTCTGGACCCCCGACAACGCGCATGCGAAATTTCATGATGATCGGTTGGGTCGTTAAGGCGCGAAAGCATAACAAACAAGCAAACTCACTTTAGCATTTATAATATTAGTAGATAAGGATAGACGAATGTATTGTGTATTTATTCTAAATAGTTTTATTAGGTATGGTTATTTGTTAGGCACATCAAGGTTGCCAACCTCTGCACGGTCAGGCCATTACTCATTTTAACGGTTAAGCCGGCACCCATGAGAGGGTTGAGCGGGTTGGGCGTCATGCTTTACATCAATCGATGTTACGGATAGATAGGTACGAGTGGATAAAGTGGGTCTTCGTAAAAAGGCAGATGTTAAAAATTCATAATTGGGTACTATCACAACAAAATTGATGTGATTTAAAAGACATTGTTGTATGCGTTACTCGATTTTTTTTTTAAATTTGGCTTGCATCTGCAGGTGAAACCGTTTATGTAGGTACCAAACTGTATCTATTTAATGCAACACTAGCATGGCTACTACATCCCTAGACTCTAAGGAAAAATTTGTAATTTCAAAACTAAATTAAAAAAAAATCTAATTGGACCAATAACATTTAGTTTGATTCAGTCTTGCTAAAATTTAACAATTTTTTATTGCCATTACAGAAGGTCTTCATCGAACATAAAAAATACAGATACCTATTGACTAATTTTTATTTTTTAGTCCGTCTTGTAGATTATTAAAAAATATTTACGTAATAAACGACTTGGCCGTTTCGTTACTGCAACAACCTTTGTCAGAAAAGTAATTAACAGTGGATACAGTTTTCACCTTACGCTCATGTGAATGGAGCGAAATGGCCAAGCCACATATTCTGACTAAGGTGTAGAGTTTGAGAAGTTAGGCCTTGTAGAGTTAGGGTGTGTAGGGTTATAAGCTTGGCTCTACATGAGATCTGATAACTTTTTGACAGTGCCCGTTATATGGACTCGTCTTGGCATCATTTTACATAAAAATGTTTTTGGTGGGATTAAATTTACAGATAAAAAAGTACTCCTTTTAAATCCTACCCACTAATATTATAAATGTGAACGTGTGGATGTGTGGATGTTTGTAACTCAATCACGCAAAAATGGCTGAACCGATTTGGATGAAATTTGGCATGCACATTGTCAGGGGTACAGAAAAGGACTTAGAGTACTTTATATCTTGGCATTCCCGCGGGAACTCCGAAATTACCGTGGGTGAAACCGCGGGGCACAGCTAGTTATAAAGAAGCAAAATGAAAGCTCTATTACAATAGCTAATTCTACACATTTATTTATATTACTATATAAATAAGTATAAGTACTGTACATATTTGTATTTTATGCATTTATTCCATAAGCCTTTTTAAACAAAAAAATTAACCATAAATTAAGACAAAAAGTACATACTTTACTACAGCTGTTACTTATAGAGTCGTATTTTAAAAGGTTTTGGCTACAGGCTAACATTTTTTTAAGTGAGCTAATTTTGAGATACTATCTACCTATGTCCTACTGCATTGAAATGAATATCGTAAATGCATAATAAAAAATATGAAATTTTAAATACCTATATTGCATACAAACATCAACGTAGGTAGGTACCTATATCTCTGTACAGGAGAATATTTGAATATTATAGGTAAATCTCAGATACGGTCTTCAAATACGTGTCAAATCCTAATAAATCGTTCAATTTATCAAAGCACACAAGTTTGCATATGAGATCGCGGTTTGAGCCGATGGCGTACTGTTGATTGAGCGTTCGCACACGTGTCACAAATCTTACGTATATGTACCTACAATGAGCTTATCACCCTTGAATTTATGAATAGTACCTACTGTAGCTAATGTCTCTTCAAGTTCGTACTCGTAATCAAGTAGCTGCCACGACGTCGCGAATGCAGCGCTCCTGTCGCTACAGCACTAATTACCTAACTAAGGCCTGACCATCTCTGCACTTGGGTCAGGCGTGCGTCAGGTATACAAGCCTACACCCCTCTAAAAGCTAGCAATACTAGCGCAAACCGATCGCTTATAATATTAAAGTTATAAATAGGTATTTCACCGTTCATTCGTCAGGAGAATCAGTGGGAATAAAAGATAATGTGCTCTAGTTTCTTCGATTATAACTTAAAATAATCATACCTAATTCTAAATACAAATACCTACATTGTTTCAGTAACCAAGCAGTAATAATCCCTTCAAAAACTACATTTTAATCATCTTCACCATCTCCTTTATTATTGCCAAAAAAATCTAGGGCTATTTTTTTCTTGTCTCCTTTGACACCTTTTCTTTTTCAAAACCAAAAAAATACATTCCAAAAAAATAATAATTAAAAGGTTGATAGTGTAGCAGAATGCTACACATGTAATAATGGAGCTAGGTAGGTACAACACTTTCTTGGAAATCGGCGCCAGCAGTAAAGGCCCTCTCATATATTAATCAGCAATTATTATGTCTTTTATTCATCACTAACACAATGTCGGCCAGAAAAATGGTAGTATTCTACTCGAGCAAGTCTCTAGGTTTAATATGTACATAAGTGGATATAAACTCATCCAATAGAGGTCTCTATAAAGTAATTGTGCTGCCATCTGTGTACCGTACCTAAAACTTATATGACGAAGACCCAACAGAAGGGATTAAACCTTTCTAGTTCCATTTAAGTACTACTTCCGATTCATAGATGACAGGGCTTTTATTTTTAACCGACTTCAAAAAAAGAGGAGGTTCTAAATTCGACTGTATGTTTTTTGACTGTAGGTAACCTATATCGATTAGGGTATTGGTTCATTTGCTTTCGACAATCACCAATTGATGAAGTAGAACTGATGATGAAGTATGATGAGATAAGATGGTATCTAGTTGGCCACTGGAACTACTGAACAATAAGTATTCCACGGTTTGCGATTCGATTAATTTAAAATGCTTGCTTTATATGCATATAGTGAAGTGGAGTTTTTGGTGAAATAGCAGGAGAACTCCTAAACAGTTAACGCCATTCCATCGGAAAAGATTTTTTTTTGTAAAAGGTTATGAGCTGTTGATGTTAGGCTCTTGTTACTTAAGTCTTACTAACTTGATAAGTTTAAATAAAATTCTGCTACACTACCAACCTTTTAATTATTATTTTTTTGGAATGTATTTTTTAAAATTTATTTACTAAATTTTATTTATCTTCAACTTTGAAGCAACTAATAAAGCAGCATTATTTAACAGATTTCTTTAATGTCAGGCAAAACAAACTAAAACATGATTCAATTAAGTTCGTGATCAGAAAACTAGGAATGCAATTTACACGGAATAGTGTCTTCGTCTACTAGGTTGGTATTATAATATTTTCTGTGACACTACTAAACCTCATTATTCTTCTGAGTACTAAACGTACATGATAAATCGGAAATACCTAACATAGATACCAACATGTGAATTGTATAACTAGCCGGTAGGTATACTACTTTCAATCCTTGCATGGCAGTGTAAACGTGCTTAAATGGCGATAACTTTTCGGTGTCAATAAATTAATGGACGATTTTTTAGTTCGTCCTATTAAAGTATATTTAATGACGATTACGACGCGACGCCGGCGATGATGATGACTATGAAAGTAAAAATTACGATTCCGTTGGCGCGGGAATTCCGGAATTACCACCGGTGAAACCCCGGAGAACAGCTATCTTTAAAATAAAATATCAAAGAATACGATTTTTGATACTTATAATATTAGTTTCGCTTGTAACTATACATTAGTTACAAGCGAAATAAAATCTTAGAAGTCAATTTAAATCTACTTCTTACTATAGTAGGTACCTATACCTAGTACCTACATACTATATCGAAATGAAACTTTGTATGTAGGTACCTTTTTGCCGCAACACAGTTCTCCCGGTACAGTTATGATATTTTGGCGTTTGGGAAGCAGTCCCTCATTCATGTTTTTTTAAATTGTAACTTGTAACTGTATGTTGTAACTATCCATGTGTTGTGTCAAATAAAGTTTTTTCAATTTCAAAAAAATTCAATTTCAATTACCTAGGTATATGTAGTTTAGATGACAGTGCAATATGGAGCTGAAATAGTGATGGAGCCGCAAGATGGCCATGGGAACTCTGTAATTAAATGGCGCAACCCTATCGATTTTTTTTTTTTTATAGAAAAAAGTACAATTTTTTTACAGAGTCAGACACAACAACCCAGCAGGGTTTATTTCGTGTCACATATGGCATTCGTTTGATTGGTCTTTACAAGAAATTTGGTCCTAGATGATAACTTTTTAGTTCAGTTTACTTTTAAGGCGTTTTTTTAAATTTTCTTAAACTATTTGAACTTGCTTTGCCGTGGCGCCGCTTCTTAATATTTATTCGTCTTTACCAAGTTATCGTACTTGATATACTTAGTTTCGTACATACTGCATAAAATTTATTTTTACTCTTTAGGTATATAAAGTACATAAAGTAGGTATCTATGCTAGATTCCATCCAGAATGTAATTAAAATGTGTAAACTAATGTCTTGAATGCGTAATTTGTTAGTAGGCAGTACCGCTCTACCACTACATAAAATTCAGTTGGCGAGTGCTCTCTGTCGCAACTCCCAATTCACTTGGCAGCGCATAAATTAGCTGTGCGAGCGCAGTACCACCGCAAATCCACAAAAACTCCAATCGTAGGGGAAAGTTTGGCGATTAAGCCGTGAGGCGTGGCTCGCCAGGTCTGCTACTGACAGTTAGTGCTGCCACTTGTTATAATCCGTTAAACTTTCGACCCTCGTCAAGGTGGGTATGCCGAGAATTAATGGAAATGCTTCCTTTTTTAGATTTATTACGAGTATTCTTTTATACACTCCCACTTTCTTTCCCCCTAATCGCGGAACGTTGCTTTGACACCGTTCCGCTTTGGGAGCAAAAGCATAGACATACCTTATGCTTGTGTTATGCAATTACGTTGGTGCATACACAGCGCTCACTTTAATAGAATTAATTTGCATCCTCTTCTATGCAAAATCCTCTCAACGAGATTGTTTAAAATTTGCCTTCATAATTTTTAATCACCTGTAGGTATGTAGCCGAAAGTAATAAAGATAAAGTAAAAGCAAACGTATATTCGAAGGTGTCTGGAGAGAGAACACTTACTTACCTAAATAACGATTGCATTCGACCGTCGGCGCTAAAAGCCCGCCAACTTTGAAATATCCACTCTAGCAGAAAGTAAACTGTTGTTTATTGGCTCGGAATTTCAAATTATTCTTACAATAATATTTGGTCTTCAATTTCTTTAAAAATACCCATGTATTTTATGACTTTGTTATTTTATCAATTCTTAACTAAATAAAGTAATCGAGTTGTAAATATTTTCCTAGTTCTTTTTCGAGTATTTAATATTAAGATTTTCTGCCACAATTTATTTTAAGACTTCCACTTTTTGTATAAATTAAGTAACATAGGTAAATATTGAGACTATAATGAAGCGATCTCCTGAAATGTGCAGACTTACCTTTCAAATAAATTTCTTAAATTCTATAAGGAAAATTCTCGAATACAAGAATGAAATTTTGAAATGCTTTGGATTGGAATCTCAACGATTAAAGATAATTTAAATATTTTGATCTACGAAAATGCTTAATGTTTCAATTGTAACCGAATATACCTATACCACTGTCATAAAATAATTGAAATATCTGGTAGGTATAGGTATATAAGTAGGTAATAGTCAGGTACAATGTTTGAGGTAGTAAATAGAATTAATTAGCCTAGTACCTGTTGTAAATTGTAATGCAGCTAAACGAGACTTAATTTTAGAAAAATATTCTTTTTTAGACATGACCATTGACCAGATATAAGAAAAATAGAGGCACAAAATGTATTATTCCATTCAAACAGAGAACGTTATGATAATCACAGGTAGAAACGCAATCACAATAGGATCGAAAATCGAAAGGGGAATTCCCAAAGACGATAACATGTCGGGAAAAACGCTGCCGTTAACTGAAAGTAATAAAGACTGGCAACAATTTATTTATATGACGCTTCGGGGAGAAGTTACCCGCTGATCTCGGTGAAGGTACGAGGTGAAATCAAGCTGATACGTGCAGAATAGAATGAGCAAATTTATGCAGCCTTATAAATATCTGATTCCCGTTAAAGTACTCTTCTCTATTTTCTCTCTGTATCTTTTTATGCAAACCGTGAACAAAAAATAAACTATTTTTCAACCGACTTCCAAAAAGGAGGAGGTTTTGTTAGGTAGGTACGCGATTACACAAAAACGGCTGGACGGGTTTGAAAAATATTTTTTTTATTTGAAAGGGTATACCTACAGCGTGTCGTCGTGAACAAAACAACCCAAGTGGGCAGACACGAGCAAGCTAGGCGTCGACTTCAAACCGATCTTGGTGGCTTATACCTATACTAATAATAATATTATTACGTGCATTTTTGTACGTATTTCTGATGAATTCGGCATTTTGTTATTTTTAACTACAGTGTAGTGCATATTTGTCTCTTTTGAAGTCGGTTTCATTTTTTTTGTTAAAATGTTCTCATTTAAATAATAAATAATATAATATTTGGGTGTTTGTTACTCAATCACATGTAAAGACCTGAAGGGATTTTAAACAAAAGTTTGCCCAGTTATAATTTTAATAAGTAAATATATCTATTAACAACTGATCATCAATTAGATTTACACATATATTTAAAAAAAAATTGGCACGTGCGCTGGTATGAGATTGTTTAATGACAATATACATCTACTCGCAAATGTAGTCCGAAAATGCAAATGCGTCGAAAGTCGAAACAGAATCATGAATTGATTCATTTCTGCCGAAAGCGGCTCTAATATGCCGCATATCGCTCAACAGTGACCGACATGTTTAATATCCATCCGTGCCGAGCAAATCCGAATGTTATCGTATCGTTGACAGATGTTGATGTTTATATACACCAGTCAAAGCCTGCGGAAATTCCACTCCAGCTGTTTAATCTCTCGCCTGTCACGGTACAAATCATCAAAAAATTGAATATGACTGCATGTATTGTGATATTTTGTAAGCATACGGTGCATAATTTTTTTTATGTCATAGGGGGCAAATGGGCAGGTAAGTGATTACCACCGCCCATGGACATCTGCAATACCAGAAGGCATGCGGTGCGTTGCCGACCTGGAATGGGGATGGGAACTGGCTTTCAAGTGAGACTGCCGGAACACACCCTTAAGTGCGTGGCGATGGATTTTCATCTTGAAGGTGGTAGTTAGCCAGTCGCGCACTAAAAAGTGTCCTACCACCATGCTGTGGTTTCCTCACGATGTTTTCCTTCACCGATAGCTCAAGCTCATTGTTAGGGTTTGAACCAAGGCCTTGTGGCGTTTGACTCGACCGCTATCATCAGCTATCATCGCTATGTCAATGATATAAATATTTCATTGACTAAACGAGTTTTAATGTTTGAATTTAATCACGACTAGCGACTAGCTGTTTGTGTAGTTGTTTTTTTTATTTTTAGCTTTTTAGTGTAGACTAAAAAGGCTAAAAGCTTTAAAGCTACTTTAAATTGGTCTCAGCTAAAAATACTTCAAATCGATCAGTGCTAGCACAGATCAATTATTATAATAATACTATCTGTCCCCCGCGATTTCATCCGCGGTAATTTCGGAGTTCCCGCGGAGGTTGCGGGAAAAAAGTACTCTATTTCCTTCAATTCCCGACGGAATTCCGGGATAAAAACTATCCTATCTTTTAATTTGGACCATATTATAAACGGTTGCAAAATTTTATCAAAATCCGTTCAGTAGTTTCGGAGTTCATCGCGGACAAACAACGTGACACGTGATTTATATATGGACGCAGATAAGCAATAACATGTTAACCCACAAAACGAAGTTATTGATTCAGAATGATTTATTGAGAGTTAGAAAACGTTTTTTAATTATGTGTTTACCTTATTACATTGTTTAAATATGTAACCAAATATTGAACATAAAAAATGTTGAGACAAAATGGCCCTATAATTTTAAAACTTTAATTTACTCAAAATTTCTCCAGTGTGGGTTAACACACTGTTGCTTATCTATGTCCATATATTAGATTACGTGTGTTTTCGTCTTTTAGTGAAATTTTGTGTTTTTGGAAGTCGGTTTTAAGTTTTTTTTTTTAATTTTGTTTCCCGCTTTTAAGTGAGTCGGTTTTAATTTACCTAAGTGACAATAGCTGACTAACTGCTTATTACCTTTTACAAAATATTGCTTTTCCCGATGTAGGGACGTTAATTGTTGAGGAGTTCACCAGGTACTTCACCATCATTTCCACTTTGCTATATGCATTGTGCCGAGCATAAATTGTTTTGAAACCATATTAAAGTAACCGAATCGGAAACCTTGAAATACGTATTATTGAGTAGTTCAGATGACCATGTGCGGTCTTCATTATCAGTTGCACTTCTCCAAATTTCGCTTTCCGAAAGCAAATAAACGATTTACTTTAAAAAATACCAAAATCGTTATAGGTGTGCCTGTAATTTTTGAAGAGTTCCCTCAATTTCTCCCGATTTGGTTACAATGGGATCAACTTGGAAGTATAGGTACTTACCCACCCTTTTGAGAATTTTCCAAATTGGTTCAGTACGATCTTCGAGTAATCGGTGAACATAGGTACATAAAAAAAAACATGCATACGTAGAGTCAAATACAGAACCTCCTTTTTCTTAGAAGTCGGTTAAAAAACAGAACAAAAGCATATGTAGGTATGTAGGTACTGTGAGGGTAGCCCGCGTTTTATTTTAAGGTTTTTCCTATGATTTATTAATATTTTTTTATGCGTGAATTATTATATTTTAGTAAGTAGGTATTTGAATAAGTCCCTCGTTTAAAATTACCTACTGTATAATTATCTTAAAAGGAATTAATGCAACAAGCATTATGGTATTATATCGTAATACTGCGGCGCTAACCGAGTGGATACGTATAGGGTGGCATGAAACGGAGCATGAAATTAAGAATCTGTTAGAAAGCGGCAGCCAGCCACCGGCGAGCCGCCCGACACGACAGACAGCAAGCAAATAGGAACTATTTGTTTCGAGCCGTATCACCCGATGCACGCCACTGTTGCACGTTTGCCCGAGATTGATCGGAATCAGCCACACTCCGGGCCGCATTTATTTTGGCCGCATGTACCCAACTTTTAACCGTCGCACGTCCCTGCATATTTTATATTGCGCACTGGAATTACATGCAGATTAAAATTTAAAGAATTGAAGTTGTTGGTTTTATAGTGCACCTTTTTTCGTTGGACTGATGTAAGTACATAGGTATATTATCCTACTAATATTATAAACGCGAAAGTTAGTAAGAATGTATGGATGGATGGACGGATGTTTGTTACTCTTTCACGCAAAAACTACTGGATGGATTTAAATGAAACTTTACAATAATATAGCTTATACATCAGATTAAGACATAGGGTACTTTTTATCCCGGAATTCAATCAATCAATCAATCAAATATTCTTTATTGTTACCATGATAATAAAAATACATAGTAAAATAACTAAAGTAGGCAACAAAGGGCGGAATTCCTGCGGGAACTCTAAAATTAACGCGGGTGAAACCGCGGGGCACAACTAGTTTTTACATAAATAAGCATTGTATATCTATCTAGTTCTTTTTATTATCATTTGCGATTTGTACGGATCTTTTAAGTGGAAACTGCACTAATTAATTTTCCTTGCTGACGAGAAAATCTCAATAACTTACTCACT
Source organism: Zygaena filipendulae (assembly GCA_907165275.2). Classification (NCBI taxonomy): domain Eukaryota; kingdom Metazoa; phylum Arthropoda; class Insecta; order Lepidoptera; family Zygaenidae; genus Zygaena; species Zygaena filipendulae. The sequence goes on along the minus strand of OU015653.1, from coordinate 8,455,816 downwards.
TCCTATACCAACGCTGGATTTAGGTAGGTATATCTACATAAATTTACTCATGTATATTTCTCCTGCCACATTGTGTTAAGGATAATATTATGTATTACAGAATAAGAAAAATTTATAAACAGATTAAAGGTAAATTACTGAAATTCGTAACTTTGAAAGTCAACAAAGTCCCTACGTCTATTTCATCCTTAACGAATCAATCCACCATTATGGTGATCTAAAAATAAAAACACAGATGTATCCTAACTAATATTATGAATGCGAAAGTGAGTTTGTTTGTTTGTCGCTTTCACGCCTTAACGGCTCAACCGACCATCATGAAATTTTGCATGCAAGTTTTCAAGAGGCTACAAAGAAATAGGTACATACGACATAGAGTATGTTTTATCCCGAAATTTCTGCGGTAACTCCGAAATTGCCACGGGTGAAACCGCGGGGATCAGCTAGTAATAAGTAAACGCTGGATGTTAGATTATTCAAACATCTTTGAGCAAATAGCTAACAAAACGCTGTTAAATTATTGTTGGCCTACGAGTACGTATGTACATTAGTAGCTACTTACTGTTGACTGTACAAAAAAGGCAAACACGTGTGTCCCCGGGTCGGACGCTGTTGTCCCCAAGGAGTTGAAGCCAGCATGCCGCACCGCATTGTAGATACTTGGTCGTAGGTACATCCCCGCAGCCCGAGCCGCTCTGGCGTCGCGGTCACGTATAAATTACTCTGAGGGGAATGGCTCGCTCTTTGTTGTCTCTACAAACTTACTTTCTTCTAAACCTGAAATCCCAACTTGAATTACGGGAGCCGCCGCAAAAAAAGGATTTCTTTCAGTCGCTCTCGCAATCGTTTTTCCTCGCAGGTCTTTGAAGGTAGAATGGAAATAGAGAAGAAATACATTTTGTTTCCGGTATGCTATTTTCAATCGGCTATTTTCACGTTTAGTTATGCAACTTAATTTTGGTGTCTGCAATGATAGTAATTTATACTTATTATTTACTAGCTGTGCCCCGCGGTTTCACTCGCGGTAATTTCGGAGTTTCCGCGGGAATTCCGGAATAAAGACTAAGGGTACCTACCCTTAGTCTTTCTCTGTACCCCTGACAACGTGCATGCCAAATTTCATCGAAATTCCTTTAGCCGTTTTTGCCTGATTTAGTAACAAACATACAAACATCCACACTCACATTTATAACATTAGTAGGATTCACTAATCAATAGTGGAAAAGCATTTTATTAACAATTTTTTTTTGTATCACCAAAAAATTTTACTCTTAAACATGTGGATGACGAGAAACAACAAGGGAGGGCATAAAAAATATTAGCGTTGTAATTTGAGCCTAATTAAACGTGGATGTTATGAAAGCGATACATCAACTGTTACGTTCCACCGCGCCTACAATGCCAGCCAATTTATCTAGACCTGGGGCTCAACTACCTTGCAATGTAACTGTTTTAAAGGATAGGAGACACTAAAAGGTCACAACAAATTGGTTGTGTGTCGCGTTCATCAGTCACGGGAGTTAATTTGTGAGAAGATGGGTGACGTCATCATCGTTCAACTCACAGACACACGTCGTAAGCACTTGGACGTGATGATAGCAGTTCCACAATGAAATATTGATTTTGAACAACTTTGATAGAATAACTAACTTGTAAGTAAGTTTAAAACATATTTAAGCTCACAACTATTTCCCGGAGTAGCAGCAGAGACTTTCAGGACTTTCACAACCAAAACCCTTTACATAAGTACATTATACACATTAGATTCCATTGCGCTTGATCTGCTTTGGGACGTCCTCAATCTCCTCCTCTGGTACTCCCATCACAATTACCGTTATACCTATACTAGCTGTCCTCCGCGGTTTCACCCGCGGCAATTTCGGAGTTCCCGTGAGAATTGCGGGATAAAAAGTATTTCCGAGTAGTTCTGAGTGATGTAGGGTACACCCTATATCACTCAGAATTACCATAGCTTCCTATAAGTGAAAGGATTTTCAAAATCGGTTCAGTAAATCCAGAGATTACCCCCTGCTACGTCACAAACTCACAAACTTTACCTTTTTATAATATTAGTATAGATTAGTATAGATATAAGTTTAGTACCAATTGGAAGTAACTTGGCAAATGGGTTTGTGAATAGATGGCTTGGTAAATAAAAATTACTTAGTAACAAAATAAAAATCCATATCTATATACCTATATACATCTATACATACCTACATATAAATAAAGTTGAAGGGTCTGTTTGTAAATCCAAATTAACAGCTTTTTACTAAATGAATATGTAAGTATATAAAGGGTCTTTCAATAGGGACGGGTCGATGTTGGCAGCCTGTGGCGGCCATGTTGTTTTAACGTCGTCTTTCTAACCTATATTTTTTTATTCAGTTAGTAATGCCAAATCACCGTGGCAAGTTACACGGTTGAGCAACACGTCCAAATGTTAAAAATGTATTACCAAAATGAGTGTTCGTTAGTGCAAACGTTACGTGCATTGCGCCCATTTTACGGCAGACGAGGTGGTCCTTCAAAGTCGACTCTCCAACGTTTGGTGGCCAAATTCGACTTATCACCTTTAGACTTTTTTTGTGGGGTTTTCTTAAGTCGCAGGTCTATACCAATAAGCCACAATCGACCGATGCCCTTAAAGTCAACATAGCTCAGGCTATCGCTGAAATTCAACCCGAACTATGCGGCAGAGTTGTTGAACATTGGACAACTCGAATTCGTGCCACCGTGAGAAGCCGCGGCGGACATTTAAACGATGTGATTTTCCACACATAATGGCATATATAGCTCTTTCAAATAAAAAAAAAAAATCGTTAAAATCTCACACACGGCCTTTTTTATTTCATGTCAAAATCGACCCGTCCTTATTGAAAGACCCTTTATTATGGTATACCTACGTACTTAGGTTAAAAATATTGATGAAAAATTTAAGATACTTGAATCCAGACAATAACAATTGGAAAAAACTACGGAAGAACAGGAAAAGAAAATTCAGAGACTTGAAAGTTTTACGAGGAGAAAGAATTTGATATTTTTTGGAGTGGAAGAGACTGAGAACAGCTACTTCAGCTTGCAAAATACACACATCAAAAGTGTCTAGGGATCAAGCATTTTTATGCGGATTTCTTGAGATTGAGATGTGGCTTTGTAATAAATTTATGATTTTATAAATTTATATGGATCCTTTTTGGTGCATTACATAATTTGAATCAGGAACTGTCAATCAAATTCGAGTAAAAGATGAAAATCAGCTGTCAATATTTTCCCTATAAAAACATACAACGCATTGAAGACATTGTTAGTGCTACTGTTTCCCTACTACTATTATGGAGCGGCGACGTCATTTAAGCAGGGAAGAAATGCTCAGAGCCGTGGGAATGATAGAAGCTGGTTCCCGGCAACGTACTGTGGCTTTAGCTCTGAATACAAGTCAGAGTGTTATCAGTCGACTTTGGACACGTTACCGAAGCACTGGTACCGTGGCTGAGCGCCATGGAGGACGGTATCGCTGCACCACACGGAGACAAGACCGATACATTCAAATCTTAACTCGAAGAGCTCCAACAATAACCGCCATGATGTTAGCTGTGAGGCTTCATCACTCTTCAGGGAACTTAATTAGCGACCAAACAGTCAGAAACCGCTTGCATGAAGTGAACCTTCATTCCCGAAGACCGCTACGGGTACCACCTATAGCAATGCACAATCGTAGGATTCGATATCAATGGGCTCTTGAACACAGAAATTGGGCAGAAGAACAATGGCGTTTCGTATGCTTTTCTGATGAGTCTCGTTTTGGTATGAGACCGGATACAAGACGTATACGACACTGGAGAACCCCTGGACGCCAACAGCGATTAAAATCCTGCCAGGAAGTCCATTCTTATAGTGGTGGAACCATCATGGTATGGGCGGGTATTTGGATCGGCGGAAGAACTGAGTTGATTTGGATCAGAGGCAACCTCAACGCTCAAATTTATGCTGAGACGATTGTATCAGACGTCATCGTTCCTCTACAAGTGCAAATCGGTCCCTTATTTCAGTTAATGCATGATAATGCACGACCGTACACCGCAAGAGTTGTAAGACAGACTCTCGCCGCAGCTAACATCAATGTCCTGCCCTGGCCTGCTCAGTCGCCAGACTTGAACCCGATTGAGCATGCATGGGATATGCTACAGAGAAGAGCTCTGCCGAATATGGAGGGTATCCAGTCGCAAGAAGACCTTTTTTTGTTGTTGCAACGAACATGGGCGGCCATTCCACAGCGTGATTTGGATGAACTCATTTTGAGTATGCCAAACCGATGTTCTTGTGTTGTTAGTGTTCGCGGTAGAAACACGGATTATTAATTGTTTAAGTTACCCAATAAAATTTTAAAGAAAACTGTTATTTCAGTCTTTTTTTCGAACTTTAATGTTAGTGGTTCAAATGTCAAAAATCCCTTTATTAGGAAAATGGCAAATTTCTTTATTAATGCAAAGGTGACTTGGTTTATCGTTACTGTGACAAACGAAAACACTTTATTTGATGAATCCTTAAAGAAAATTTTAATTAATATCAATCAGGAGAAAAGTTATTGCAAAAATATATGTTGATCCCTAGACACTTTTGATGTGTGTAAAATCCTAACTATTATTCAGTGCAACATGGAGGTAGAATGTCAAGAAGGAGATAATGAATGTGTTACCAGAATGAGAAAAAGTCTGAAAAAATTAGGCCAATAATTGTCACCTTAACTACTATGGGTAAAAAAATTGAAATACTAAGAAACAAAAAAATGTTGAACGTAACCACCTCTTACTACATAAAACAAGACTACTCTCCTGAAATCCTCGAAGAGAGAAAGAAACTGAGTGCCCAGCTAAAAAGAGAAAAAGACCAGGGGAAAAATGCATACATAAAACATAACAAATTAGTAATTGAACCAGAAAACAAAAAAAAAACAACAAAAAGTCATCAAGAGCGACATAAGAGAGTTTTATCTCTGTCACCGGAAACAGCCGATGTCAAGAGTGGAAAAACATATACAGCAAAGAACCCCATCAAGAAAAATAAAATGGACCAATATCTAGTCAAAAACTAAGATATGAGCACAATATCAAGATCTCTTCTACGTCATAAGATAGACAGCTCCTCTTCTGCCAGTGAATGACACCTAGCAGCGACCGCCCAACGTCCCCCAATACGGCCGGTCACCGCGGGGGTCTATGACTACAACCCTCCACTCCACATACCTATAATTGTGCATAATATTAATATTGTTCGATCTCTACTATACGAAAAGCTACTAGAACTTATACGTATATTTATAATAATTTCATCTGTAATCAAAATTGTAATTTCATTGTGTTTTTTCCCATTTAAAATTAAATGGGAAAAAACATAACAATAAAAAAAAGGAAAATTGTCATAAGTGAAGAAAAATGGAGGAGGCCTTTACTATGTTGAAGAGGTGCTTAATAAAATTGATTTTGTATTAATGATGAAATAAATAAGTAATAAATAAATAATAATAAATAACTAATAATGATTTGCATGGAATAACGATATTCTTCTTTGTATTTTGTTAAATTTTAATTCTTCATTAAGTATTGTAATTGATTTCTTCATTAAGTATTGTAATTCAAATTTAAATTCAATTTAAATTATCGAATTGTATTTAATATCAAATTATGTAAGTTAATTAAGGAATAAACAGGGCTTTAATAATAGTGTACTTAGGTACATAAAAAAAACTGACTGTCTGTTTGTTACGGCTAATCTCTGAAATGGCTGGACCAATTTTAACGGGGCTATCACTGGCAGATAGCTGATATTATAAGGAGTAACTTAGGCTATTTTTATTTCAGAGAAAAATAGTTCCTGCGGGAATTCCGAAACTCACGCGGGTAAAACCGCGGTGCACAGCTAGTATTATAATATATTTAAAATAATCTATAAACAATTTTAAAGTAAGATTATTTATACTTATATTGTAAAGAGTTATAGTTTGTGAATTTCTGAGTTTGTGACTTTGTAAGGTTTAGGTAATCTCTGGATCTACTGAACTGATTATAAAAATTCTTTTACTTATAGGAAGCTACGGTAGTCCTGCGTGACATAGGGTACATTTTAATCCCGAAATTCCTCGGGAACTCTGTGGATGACACCAGGGGACAGCTATCATTTATAAATTGAAATAATCAGGACAACCATCTACAAATATCTATGGTTTACTTTACTAGATATTATTATATATTTATATTTACTGTGAGCTACATGTAACATTTATAAATTTTCTCCTATTATGTACGAGTATATGTACCTATTGTTCACTAATGAGTCTACCTATCGAACAATTTCAGTCGCAGAGCAGTCTGTATTATTATAGTAAAAAAATCGATATCTTGGATAAACAACCAATTAGCAATGGTAATTCAAGCTGTACAATTAAATCAGTAAGTAATTTATAGAGATCTATTGTGTCCATGTTTTATTTATAAATATATTTGATTACTAACGATTGACTAGCTGTTGTTATTTATTAGGTAATATATGTACTTGTCGAAGGAAGTAGTCTGAAACGAGTTGATTGTTTATTTCATAACCAAAAGTACTTTGCCATTATGTAAAATCTTATTATTTTCTAACAATCACTGTATTGTGCTTAGTATCACGCCATAAATATTTAATGAGAGCAGAGGACTAGCCTCGAGCAGAGTCGGGGCGCGATTATAACGTTGCCAGGAAACTATTCCTTATATAAGAATGGTTGTGTGAGATCGAGGAGGATCATTGTGAGAATTGCGTTTGACTAGGTTAGATCGGTGTCGCGAACCTGCTGCTCAGATATAATTCTTGAATGTTTTAATAATTAATATCAAGTAGTAACTATTATATTGTACTCTTAATGTTGTGATTAAACATAGTAGTGAATATATTGATTTGTGCTTTCATTATACCCCGATAACGCCCACAAGATCAGTAATTTTATTAGTCAAAATACCTAAGAGAATGGTCATTCTCTGTCATGAATGTCTATTCTCCAACACACTTTTATATTTTGGAAAATATGCTACAACAAAATTATCATTAAAAATGTTTAAGTCCTCTTAATTATTTTATCGGTAAAGCTGACTAGAATAAAAATAAAAAAGAATAACTAACCGCCGCACTCAGAGTAGACTTTAATGATTATTTAGTTAAGTAAAGATTTTTAAAACAAAACTGCCGCAATCAGAGACGTTCAGTATATTAATGTTAATTGGCATTTAATGAGATGTAACTTAATTAGATAAATGCTAATTAACATTAATTTACTAAACTTGTCTAATTGCGGCAGTTTTGTTTTAAAAATCTATACTTAACTAAGTAATCATTAAAGTCGACTCTGAGTGCGGCGGTAAATATTATAAAATAAAGTCCTCCGCTGCGTCTGTCTGTGTGTCTGTCTGTTCGCGATAAACTCAAAAACTACTGGATAGATTTTCATGCTGTTATCACCAATAGATAGAGTGATTCAAGGGCAAGGTTTAAACGTATATTTTATCCTGGGATTCCCGCGGGAACTCCGAAACTACTACAGGTGAAACCGTGGGGACCACCTAGGCAAATATAAAAACAAGAGCGAGTCAGCGAATCAGGCTTGGCTATAAGGTACCAGATAACTGGTGTCACAGTATTACCTATTACACCTGTAATACTCAGACTCGAGGTAAATACAAGTTACCATCACATAATTTGTCTTCAAGATAGGGCCAAATCCGCGACACCATGGCATATATTACCTAGTAGTTAGATTTGGTAACTACTAGACTAACGGAGGAGCTTCATCACAAGTATAAATTGTCTATGGTGAAATAATTATAGGTATGCTCATGTTTGTAATTTCACCATGTATGTATGTACTCGTAGAAGTATCTTTTTTAAATGTAAGTAGGTACCTATTTAAACCAACTCGGTATTGAACTTCAGTTGGCGACCTCATTAATTTCCACTAGTATGTCCCGCGACGCGGTCTTTGCGCGGCCCCAACATAAATTCCAAGATAACTTGGACAAACAAGTGAAAGTCCAAATAAGTACAGCCCTTTAGAATGGGTCCCTTGTGAGAAACTCGTTTGTGAAGTGCTATAAATAATTAAAAGGACTTGCGTTTTGTTTAAAGTAAAGTAGTTTTATGGGTATCCAATGGTGTTTCGTAGGTACGACCATATAACACATACAAAATACATGATAGGATGCGAGCGGACGTAGTAAAATAATAAAATATACCATTTGTATATACACCTAATTTGACTGATCAGTCAAAACAGATGTATTCTTAAATCTATCAATGCACACTCACCGCGGGCCTAGAAAGTTAACATTTTCCACAACATTTATTTGTAAACTGAGGTTTTTGGAAATTAAAAACCTAAGCAAAAGAAAGAAAAGCTCTTTTCGTCTTTGGTAGTTAGCGAACCTGAATGCATACCAGTCACGAGGTCAATCCCCGTTTCAGGATAAAGGGAGAGTTTAGCTATTTCACTCTCACAGCCCAGCTCTACCGAAGGTTTTGATAGAAATTTCCTCTGTCGTGTAGAAAAAAATATAGGACACGTATTTTTTTATACGTAATCAGAAAAAACAACATACGCGCAAATTGAGAACCTCCTCCTTTTTGGGAAGTCGGTTAAAAATAACGTTGATACATTGAGTTGAAATTTTGCATGACGTCATAACCCGGTGCAGTTTGAATGGGGCTTATATCGAATAATGACGTCATGAGTCCCCCACCCATAACTTTAATGCGCTTTATCTATGTTTATTTTCATTAACTTGAAAAAGCAACAAATACGGGTCTATCATTTTTTATTTTCTAACTGATGGACTAATTAAAATTTTGATTTTCACACCCGTAAAATACCCACTTACCCTCATTTTCTATCATCATTACAGCAGTCAGCGAACGTCTATTACCTATACCTACCTACTGGAAAATGACTTTCTGATTTTCTACTTTTTTGAGAACTTCGGATTTAAATTTTTCACTATATAAACATATGATTTTGGTACCTACACTTAAATATCATTAGGGAATACCTACTTACAACAATATTATACGCTTGGAAATGTATACACGTAAATCAATTCATTTGGTAAGGCGGCCTACATCGGCGCAAGCTCGTTTAAAGTTTTAATCGCTTTCGAGCCGTGATAAACAAATTTTAATTAAGTTTTAATATCACCGCTTAATTGCTGAGGCGGGAGGGCGGCGGCTATAACAATATCTTTGTTTATGAATTTAGCTATAGTGTACTTGCGATTGCGAACTGTAGCTATTTGCCATTTGCATTAGGTACCTATACATCACAAGGAATTCTTTAATGAAGAGTATACTATATGGACAAGCTACGATATGAGTGACAAACGTGTCGGTTCAACAATAGAATATTAACTATATTAATTTTGTATTTCTACTACACAGTATTTTACAGCAAAAATCCTCCGTTACTTTTGTTCTACATGACAAGTGAGATTGAGATAATACGGCCATTTTTCATCTGGCGCGGCGAGGACGCCCGCGCGCTGCCTCGCTAGTCGCTGCACGACGCCTCACTACGCTATCCCGAACGAATACCACCTCAGGCTATGAATTTAATCTTAAAAATTCTGCGTTTTGGATTTGTAAGGACTGTCGCTTTGTAAAGATTTGCGGATTTACATGGTGTGTTTTTTGTTTAAGACCTTGCTGTTGACAAATTCGCGAGATAAAACATGGTTAGGTCGAATTACTGTTGTTGTCTGTCGTTTTTACTCGTAAATTTATAAAAACGACTTTCCATTTACGGATTCTTTGATATTTTTTTACTGTATATAATTCAAGCGAAAAACATTCATGATTGAAATATTTAATTAATGACACGTTTGCGTTGCATGAATCAAATCTTTGTTTTTTCTTTAAATCTTTCTTAAAATGATTTAACAAGAAATAATAATGAAAAAGAAAAGGTCTAAATAAATAAAAAGTCTATTTTCTGTGCTGAGCACCTGATGTAATACGTATAAATCATAAGAGCATTATAAAGCATTGCGCCGTCGGGTCGGCGCCGGGCGTTGAGAGACGCTTCGTTAAGAAAAACAAACCTCCATCCCAAAGGCTTCAGATTAATTTAGTTGCAGGATACAAGGGAGAAAAACTAAATTGAAAATATTATTCTACCCAATACTAATTTACTTACTCCTAGAAGTACAGTTTACATAGTGCAATAGGTACTCAAGTATCAAACGTCGCTTTATAAAAATCAACTAGTAGTAATTAAACGTATAACGGTAGGTAATAAGTTTAATTTACAAAGTAGTTAGATACCTACCACTTTGAATAAGGTTTTTATCAATACTTAAGTTATATATTAAAATGAACGAGAAAATTATTACATAGTTTATTAATATATTATTATGATTATTCTACATTACCTACTACCACGAAAATGTGATCTTATACCTTCTACCTATACCTACTATAGCTGTTCCCGCGGTTTCACCGGTATATCAATTTCAAGATTCCCTCCGATTTTTTTTATCAGGATAAAAGTACCCGATTATTCCAAAACCTGAATCACTAACTGATACCGAATAGCTGTTCCTCGCAGTTCATGAATTTCAGGACTCCCTGCATGAATTTCAGGTCCCTGAGGAACTTCTGGTTTCGGGAAAAATTCTTACAAGTAGGTAAAGCATCTTAGGTTCCTCAAGAATAACGTAGTCTTCGTTCCGGCTAATCTCTGAAACGGCTGGACCAATTTTTACAGGACTGTCACTGGCAGATAGCTGATGTTATAAGGAGTAACTTATTAGGCTACTTTTATTTTAGAAAAAAATAGTACCGACGGGAATTCCAAAATTCACGCGGTTAAAACCGCGGGGCACAGCTTACTAGCTATAATATGTATTAACATACCTACTAGCCCGTGCATAAAGATACTGCACACTCACTGCCTGTTATAAAAGTTAAGTTGACATCGAAAATCCCTCTGTGCCATGGCCAACTTTTGACAAAGCGAGGACCTGTACTGTCTGTTAATGTCATCAAGCTATAGGTGTATGACATTAACAGACAGTACAGGTATGTTAAAAAAACAGTCAATACATTTCTGTCGTATGTGTCGTACCTAGTAGTGCCTCTCTCAGAGTGTACACAAAACGCATCAAGCTTAGTCACGTGATGAAAACTCACAAGTTTTTTTACTTACAATAAAACTAATGTGGGTTAAAAGTACTTTATTATTTAAAAGAAGTTTACTAACGATAAAATTTTATTTTTACACTTTTACAACATTTTTAAAGTAAAAATTTTTTATGAGAAAATCTAAATATCCATTTACTTTGCCTAAAAATAGTATGAATAGTTATACCGATAAACTAACCTAACATACACAAGGGTACGAGTAAATACAATCCCTAGCAAAAATATGTTAACACTTTTTCTGGTTGTTGAACAAGCCAACATCAGAACATCTTTAAAAAATGTCAATAATAAAAGTTACATCAAAATTCCACTGTGATTTATTCGATGCTGACTGTACTTATACATCAATATAAATAATTGTACAGTCTTAAAGTTACCATCGATATCTAAGAACACGACCGTATGACTGTGTGTAACTACATGTGCTAAAGCAAAGTGTGCAGCCCGCTTACAGTTCCCAGTAAAAATAAACAGCCGTAAAAGCTTTTCTCTTCGACATTGTTATATTGCACATATCCGGTGCTTAGCACACAATATGAGTAACACAACCATGCCTAGGCTAGGCATATGCCGTTTATAATGCGTTTCATAACAGTATTCAAGTTTTTAAAATGTGCGAAGAAATAAAAGCTGACATTTATTTCCATTTCACAATTATTGCCTTTTTAATACCTAGATACATATATAGTTCCTATTTAGTATTCTTCTCTTATATCAAGATTATTGAAGATTATAGAAGGATGAGTGAATTTTCAGTAATATTCTTGTCACATTGAACATGAATATAATATTAATATGTGAAGACCGTTTACCAGCGATAGTTGTAAACTTGCAACACCTGTAAAAGGTAGCTAAGTCCTAAGCTCACTGTATTTATATTATTTAAGACCTTACTCTGTACACTTAATGAGCAATGAATAGGTAGGTAAAAAATAAACATAATATAACTAAGATACCAAGTGTAGAATATGACATTTAAAATACCATAATTTCATGGTAGCAAATGGACAAAACTACAATCTTATTGTCTTTGGTTTTGTTCGTGTCGGTAGGTATATGTGCTGCTGTCGTGCTATAGTCCACAGCAAGGGCAATTTCAAATAAGTTTATCTCTTTTTTGTATATAACCACTCCTATCCCCATTCGTATTCTCATGGGAGAACGAATATTTTATTAAAACATACAACACTCTTGAAGCAAATCCAAATTACGTGCTTTCGTATAATCAAGCGGATACACGAGTCGTGTTCACTCCAATCTCTTTAAGTTTATCTATCTGCTTGCTTGGTATTTGAAATTGCGAATATTCACAGTTCAGTATCATCTATACCATTTAGGCTACATTTATCTATTATTTCATATATTTGTATTTAAACTAGCTGTGCCCCGCGGTTTCATCCGTGTGAATTTCAGAATTCGCGCAGCAACTCCAAAGTAGCCGAATTTACTTCTCATTCTCAGCTTATTAGCAGTGAAAGTCCCGTCAAAATCTGTCCAACCGTTTCGTTAAAAAATATTTTTATATTAATTTAATTAAAACCTGCCACAAACATAATTATACTTCTTCTGCGCGTGGAAGTTACCAATTGTTTGTCCCGGACGCATATATGTAGGTACATTTTATTATAAAAATAAACGGTACCAGTATCGACGGCAGTAGAGGAAATTGCCGCGTTATGTCTCAATGGGATCAAACGACGACATCAACTGTTGCTTTATCGAACCCGTGAATCTCCTTACAAATTGCAATATGGGGTTATTTGTTACATTATCCTTGCTTTGATTTTGAGTTCATTTATTTAACTTATTTGATGCTAAAAGATTTCTATTGCTTACATAGCTGGAGGGAACAGCTCGTATCTATGTATATTGAATATAATTATTGTTCTGTTCATATTTAGGTATATGTTCTGACCGACTGACTGATTGTCAGATTAATCAAGACACAACCCACTAAGCACTCTGCATGTGAAAACTTAACATAATTTTCTAGTTCACCATAAGCAAGAATTAAAAAAGGATTTTTCTTTTCAAATTCAACCCTACAAAAGAATGAGGCTGAGAGTTTGTCTGAAATTAAGAGCTACTAAAATCGATATTTTGGTGTCTTTATCGAGTATAATAAAATTTCAGGGTTTTTGGTCGTTCAACTTCCTAAGTGAAAAGAATGAAACACTGACGAAACCACGGAAGACATGAAGTAGCCGTGAATAAAAAAATAGCAAGATGTAAAAGAAATGTGACAACCACAATTATCATCATCAAATCACAATTATCATCGAAACGATCGTCTGCCAAATACAAGATAATGCAATAAATAATTATCTCAAATAATTAATTAATTAATGTTACAACATAATTACTACCTACCAACATAAAAACTGTAATCTTATTTAATATGCATATTTTCAAAAACTTTGTCATAATCTCATAATTCCATTCTAAACAAAATCAGATGCTCTTCAATAGTTACAAGCATGTGACACTACATATCATGCATAAGTTAATGAGTAGATATCTATTACCAATTATAAATAACGTAACTTAACATTCTCATTTAAGCCGTTTCCTTTTGAGAAAAACTTATTCCATTAACTGACTAATCACAATCGTCGCGCAAAAGTATTGCGGGCCCCTCAACCCTTCACCTCTTTAACGGTCAACCCTTAATTTTAGTGGACATGCTATTTTACTCCAAACAAAGACTATTCGGCGACCCAAAAACAAGCGTTTAATTATTATTATTGCAGTCCTTCTCAGATTTCAGATCAAGTAAAATGTTTCCATAAATTCATCAGTGTTCAGAAATTACGAATGCGAGCCTAACACCCTCATCAAATTAGAGAACAATAGCCGAATGAAACTATTCTCATAAAAACATTCCAGCCTTGTGTGTACGTTTGTATACATTCTAATTGCTTAGGGGAACTATACGGATGAACTTATCAACATTCTGTTTTCATTAGATTGTTGGTGCCTAAAACAATTTTCAGTTGAGTTTGTCGTATTTGGCAGAAATACAGCATACCACGACGCTGAAAAAGGTGCACATTTACACTAATGTTCATTGTAAAGGCAACAAATAACCTCCAATCAAACTAACGCCCGACCGCTATTTGTCTTGACGAAAGAAATATTGTGTTCCTAAGTGTTAGCGCTGTGTAGTGTGTAAGTATACCTACTTAAATACGTGCATAATGTATAGTTACGTATGTTTGTACGTACAAGGTGTAACGTTAACGAAAAATGTATTAAAAGAACACTGTCAGTATTCCGTAATCGACTCAGAAATAAAAACATAACATTGATTTTTGATGTAAAAAAAATATTCACAAACGTTGAGAGCGCAAGTTGTTGATGCGCTGACGGATCTACTCTAAGGGTCATTCAACACCTCTTTTTATAATGCTGCTGTGGCATGCCGACAAAATAAATGTCATTCTCCCGCGCTTAAGCCGACATTTTTATTTAGGACTAGCTGTTCCGCGCGGTTTCAACCGCGGTAATTTCGGAGTTCTTGCGGGAATTCCAGGTCACAATATAGCCTATGTTACTCAGGGATAATGTATAAGAATTTTGATTATGAAAGAATTTTTCAAATCAGTCCAGTAGTTTTTGAGTTAAATCGTAACAAACAAACAAACAAACAAATAATCAAATCTTTCCCCTTTATAATATTAATTTAGATTTTAGATATTACTTCGTGATGTACCGGTTAGGATATCGAGGGTTTAAATTAGTAGGTACCTCGTTTAGTATTACACTCTGTAAATATAAAGGGCTGAACGTAGTACTAAGGCAAAGGGAGGCAGTAAGTCTACCACGTACCTGCATAATATTGTAGGTTGTATGTTACTTATTGGTTTGTGGGTATAAGACTAAAAGTAAATTATTGTCTTTGATGTCAAAATGAAAATGAAAATAGAAATTCTGCTTAATCTACTAGTTACACGTCCTTTCAAGGGGAATCGTTATACGTTTTCTCAAGAATTTCAATAGTTAGTAATTTATGACCCTAAAGCTGCTATTTATTAATACTTATTTTATAATAAAATAAAAAAACAATTTAAGACATTGACGGCATAATTACTTTTTAGGAAACGGAAGCTCAGGAAAGTGGACCGTGTCATCCAGGAGGCTTTTCTGATCCCGCAAATACCACATTATTTACAATTCGAATGCACTTAAAATTATTATTATTTTATCATTATCTGATTTATAATCTTATTTTTTATATTCTTGAATATAAGATAAAAACATGGTATTTTTACGATTTTTAAAGATGAGGCAATTTCCACGTAAATATCATGATAATATGTAGGGACCTACCTACACGCACTGTGTACATACCTAATCTCAACCAGACAGAGATTTCTCGTGGTTGCCACTCACTCAGTAACAAAGTTTATAGAACAAGTTTAATCGTACTTTAAACGAGTTAAATCCTCTTTTAATAAGTGTTGATGCTCACCCTTATTGTGGCCGCTGCGAATCCCATTTTGTAGGTAACTGCTAACTAGGTGGCATTTTCGACTTCGAACTTTTCTTTGGAGGATTTTAGCAAACTCTTAAATCATTTCTCAATTAACTTCGTATCACCTCAGAGTAAATATACTACGTACTATCACCTACGTATAATAAAAAGTGGTGTTCTATTAAAGTATGTAAACTACTCTTGAGTAACAGCTGTGTGATAATGTAGTATTGTATGAGATCACTAACAGATATCTGCTATATCACTTATATGAACATCAGGATTCTCTCAGGAACCGTGCATAGTAAAAAGTATTCTATGAGACTTTCTGAACTACTAAAACTAAAACTATGACTCGTACGTATTGCCTTTACAAATTTACGTACATATAGGCAAGTATACCTAGTACCTACCTATTATACTATTAAACTTTCGATGTTTTATAATTGTAAAAACATTCCTTTTTTTCTATTTTTAATCTCCAAATCCATACAGATTAAAAAACAAAGTCCTCCGCCGCGTCTGTCTGTCTGTTTGTTTGCGATAAGCAGAAAAACTACTGAACGAATTTTCATACGGTTTTCACCAATAGATAGAACGATTCATGAGGAAGGTTTAGGTATATTACTTGTGAAGGTTTCGTGTAAATTAGTAGAAATATAACGATAATTAGGTAATTACTGTCGGAAAAAGTATGTGACAAGAGGTATTTCATAAACCCACACACCCGACCTACCCTCACGGGAGGGTGTAGGTTAGTCTGCCTCCGACGATCGCGTAGGGCGCGCGTGTGACGTGAGGGTAATTTCCGCGGGAACCCCGAAATACCGCGGTTGAAACAGCAGGTGTGCGTTCCGTGGATTCGCACGAATGCACTCGAACGCGCTCGAGCGCGCTCTGAACCCGTTCTGTGGCTTGGTGAAATTTTACTCTGACAGCTGTCAGGGCGTAGTTTCACCCGTTCTGTGACTCAGAGTGCAGCAACCAAACAACCATCTCCGAAGCAGGTTAATTTTCACTCTGACAGGTATGTATTGTTTAAGAAGTGTCAAAGTTTGCGCCAAAAACCGGATTCGTCGAAAAAGAAATCAATCGGAGTTCTTACGAAGAAAGGGGTGGTGTCTTAGTCATAAAAAGTTTATAATTGGATGTAAAACAGTCTTATTCGCAATGTGAGTTGAGAGAAAACAAATGGCGCCTGAAATTTCAAATATTTTGAGGTTATAAAAACAACTCGATCGTTCTGTGGCATGGTTGCAACTCAAACGGGTGAAATTTTAACCAAACAACGCACCCAAACCCACGGAACGCACACCAGGGAACAGCTAGTATTTGAAAAAGTCAAATAGTGAGAGTTTCGGTCTCTAAGTCTTTTTTCATAATATGCTTACCTCACGGCATCTGAGCCTTAAATCGACGACTAAAACTAAGCACACAGACGTTGTTTGTGAACGTTCGCTACAAATCAGCCATTGATCGATCGAGTCGGCGAGCATTTAGCCGCAAACTGCGTACGATAAGTACGTGCAGTGTGAAGGTGAACACTTTATAATTATTAAGCATTGGACGCTAACTGATGGCTCGTAATGAGCCACAAAATTAGAGTTTAATGTAAAAATGCCCTAAAAATAAGCATCGTTCACACTACAGTAGTGGTTGCCGCATAACAAAGAATAGACAAACATTATCCGAGTAGGTATCCCTAACAGAATTGAGTTAATTTTCACGGAATCGTTTTTTCGGGTTTTCTCACTTGTTGTAACAGTTTATTTCACCCCACGGTATCATCTGCAGGAAATTGTTTCCACGAATCTTTTTGCAGTCCGTTGAAAGAGGAAGTGATGAAAATACATTACTGTGTTGGTATCTATACATTACTATTTGACAAAATCATAGGATACGATGTGTTTTATTTTTATTTTAAGTTGAAATTGTGTACTGAACATTTAGAGTTATTTCACATAAAGCATACCTACCTATATTATGTAAATGTACAATTTCGAACCGAAATTTAAGGATAATTACGGTCGCACTTAACTACAATCGTTTTAATGATTACTTAATTTTAAGTAGAGATCTTAAATACAAAACTGCTGCACTCAGAGACCTTTATTAAATTAATATTAATTGGCATTCAACTAAATTGAACTTAATTGATGTAGTAAGCTGTTCCGACAGCTCCATCTATATAGGTACGTATAATTCTAGGGTATTTGTTAAAGATTTTAAATTTACTTTTCATTACTCATACTCGGAAAGTAGGTCTGAAGTTGCCTGAGAAGCGGGTTGAAAGTAACCCTTTTCAGCCCTAGGGAGAATTGCTTTCAACTGACAACTGTCAAATTATAAAAAAAAAACTAGGTCTATTTTCACATTTCTATTGAACCATGTTTCAACTTTCTATACAGCCAGCGCGATGTAAAATTGAAATAACGTAAAGTTTAAGTAGGTATTAATTAAAATAAAATTCACTCACTTTTTCTTAAGCTAATTCCTATTTATATTTTTTTATTTTCTTTAATTAATACTTAATAATTAAAGAAAATATTTTTTTTAGATGCCTTTATTATAATTTAGGTCGCCACAATGTAAATAAAAAATACTGGCTGAATAGCTAGCCGGCCAAAGAAAAAGAAATAGGTGGAAAAGCGTCAAGCGACTATCCGATCTTCACTCATTTTTTCTTTAGCTAATTCCTATTTTTATTTTGACTTTCCTTGCATTCGTAATGAAAAGCACAGTGTTATCCTCGGGAGAAAGACTTATTTAGTCCCTCGATCTATTGGCGCCCTCGCTACGCTCGGGCGCCAAACCCCGTCTCGGGACTAAATAAGTTACTTTCGCCCCTAGGATAATAATGTACTATTACATAACTACTTCAGTACACATCAGTAGTTTTTGTTAACAGTATCACAAGTCGTCAACAAACACGGATGTGTGATCGTAGAGATAAGAACGGTGGTGGTCAGCGCAATCATTTCCGTCACGTCACTCACACGCCCCGGGCTCGTCCGTCTGTTTCAGTACCTATACACAAATCAACTAATGAGTTCGTGAACTCCTTTAACGTTATCCATTTAGTTGACCGTACAGTAAGTGGTTTACACTCGATTTGTTAATGAATTTCCAAATTTCAGTTTATGTTCCTATCTGTATGTTTGTACGTGGATCACGAAATTACTATTGAACAATATTGAAGATTTCTTTCCCTAGTTGCCTTAGACTTTGACTTGGATAGAAAAGTTTGTAAAGTAGGTAGTAGGGCCCTATACAGTTATATTATGGTCCAGGGCCGGCAGTCTCGACAACGTTTTGACAACGTTATCATATCGATCGTTAACTAGGGACCAAAAAATCATATCGATTAACATCATTACAGTAACCAACATTACGTGAATTACAAGTTTCGAGTCGGGGCTTGCATTTAATGTAATGTTGGTTACGATAATGATGGTGATCGTTATGATTTTTGGGTCCCTAGTTAACGATCGATACGATAACGTTGTCAAAACGTTGTCGAGACTGTCGGCCCTGTACTTTTACGCATGAGGCAAGAGGAACCCAGTCCCTTTAACAAAGTTGACAATCGTTATCGCTATAGAAAACTAACTAACTATCGTCATGTCAACATTTTTCGGCGATTTTTCTGGACCAAGATAACATGACGATAAGTTTCTTAGTTTTTTATAGCAATAACAATTATAGAATTATAGATTATCAACTTGGCTACGGGGACTGATCAATAGCTAGCACGTAATAATGCCGCTACGAAACGTAAGTCGTAACATGTCGATAACGCAAGCAAGTGTTGGAGCTCGCCGCTATTTTCCGTAGGGCGAAGTTTTATGGGCGACGCATAGAAGGCTGTCGTCGGTGACCGCAAGTGGCGGCAAGTCGGAAACATTAAGGTTCCATCAACGGCCATATTTTCCGGAGAGCGTGGAATTTTCACGGAGGCTCGGGCCGTCCGGCGAGCCGACACGCCTTTGCACTCAGACACTAGCATGAGGATGGAGTAGAATGTGTACCATAGTGCCACTATGTTGCAATATATTCATTCATTTATGTGTTATATATTTTGTTTTTAAGAACCGGAAAATGTTATCGAAGACATGGTCCGAGAATAGGTACATAGTATACTTATTGATTCCCTTTTTTACACTTACATAATATTAATTTTCATCAAATTTAGAATAGTTTTAAAGATCGAAACATACTACCTATTTAAATTATTTACTACTTGTTAGGTCCAATCCAGGTGCTTGGAATGCGTTAACCAAGTTCCAGAAGACGGACGTAACGTGTATATAATAGGACCACATTCTAATTATTTTAACCACTTATACAGGTTGTCCCGTAACTAGTACGACAAACTTAAGGAGAAGGTAGATGGAAATAAGAACTATCATATGACAAAAAATCACTTTAGTAAAAGTGTTGCCGTTTTCGAGAATTTACTCTAATACTTTTAACTAAATTCTGCATTAATATTATAGACTACGTATCTAAGAGTAATTCACTAAAGAAAACATTTAATTATATCTGATATTTGCACACATAGTAAAAGAAAACATAGTACAAGAGCAAATTTTCGGAAATAAAAAAAAAATAAAAATAAAAAATCTCGAAAACGGCAACACTTTTACCAAAGTGATTTTTTGACATAATTATGATAGTTCACATTCCTATCTACCTTCTCCTTAAGTTTGTCGTACTACTTACGGGACACCCAGTCACTGGCGTTCCTTCCATACATGCCCAAAAGCCCAGTCTGCCAAGCTGAAGCGCTTGCTTGTGGAGTAGGTACAAATATTCTAACAAGTATTTATAATTATACATTTTATTTATAACTAGCTGACCCTCGCGGTTTCACCCGCGGTAATTTCGGAGTTCCCGCACGAATTCCGGCATAAAAAGTACCGTATGCCACTCAGGATCACTTTAGCTTCCTATCTATAAGAAGTAGATCCATAGATAACAACCTCACAAACTCCAGAGTTCCCGCGGAAATTTTCAAAATCGGTTCAGTAGATCCAGAGATTACCCCCTACAACGTCACAAACTCACAAACTTTTGCTCTTTATAATATTATTAAAATATTGATATTCTGTGGCAAGTGTTTTGGCTAGGCAGGACAGGCTTTTGGTCTTGTATGGAAGGACCACCACTGCATCCTGTATGTATATTATAACTGTCTCGTTTATGGTAACTATATGAAATCTAAAACATGTTAAAAAAAATCTAAAGGAAATGCAAGTTCTCATACGAAAAACGTTTCGGCGTATAAAAGTAGCGACATCAAATTTACCCCTCCGTTCACTTTGATCCACAAAGAATAGTTTTTGTGCAGTATAAATTGTCGATGACATATTTGCTATTCGAATATATATTATTCTATCTTGAATCTCTCTATACTTTTGTGTAAAACTTTAATTTTATTCATTCTCGACTTTAGATAAAATACCGCAAGCAACATACACCGCTCAACCAGTTTGATATCTACATAGGTTATACCAACTTATTTAGATACGTATCTACACTTATGGACACGTCAAAAAAGTAGGTGTCTGGGGTATTCTTTGTCGAGAAACATAAACATCTTATAAGTTGGGATGGCTTTCAGTGGAATGACACCTTCGGGCATTTCAGTCCGGCAAACGCCCCGTGAAATTGAAACTGAAGGTACTCGTACCTACCGGCCATGTGCGCGGGCTTTATACAGTGTCGTCAAAATTACAATTTTAAAAGCCGTACTCCCTATAAAGATTTGATTGTATTACCTTAATCTGATTTTCAAGAATACTTTGTGTATATTACGTCTTTAACTAAATTAAAACTATATGTATACATATCTTAATATATATAAATCACGTGTCACGTTGTTTGTCCACGATGGACTCGGAAACTACTGAACGGATTTTGATAAAATTTGTTACCATTTATAATATGGTCCAACTTAAAAGATAGGATAGTTTGTATCCCGGAATTCCCGCGGGAACTCCAAAATCACCGCGGGTGAAACCACGGGCGACAGCTAGTAGTTATATGTACCTATTATTAAACTTATCTGTCCTATTTCAAAGTGAAATTAATTATATTCAAAAAATAAATTTTATGTATAAATTTTAGTATGATGATACGTACCTATAAAGCTACATGTAAATGTACAATGTAAATATACATTAGTATAAAATCTTCCAATGTTTCATTAAAATAAATAGATTGCGGTTTAGTTTGGTCGGTTTCCGACTGAAAAATAAGATTTAAAAAGGAAAACATGCATTATGTGTAGGTACAAATTTTGCTGCTAGAGTAAATAATTTTAAACAGGATTTTTTTTGTTACGATTCAAAAATGCGCATCTATCATCGAATTCAGTGATATATTGTATAGATGATATTAATAGTTTTTAACCAATTATTTAGATATGTCTAGGAATAAGTCTTGTGTAATGAATACTCGTACATCTGTGATCTATCAGAATTAGAAGACCCTTTTCCTGTCACTTGCATGATCGATGAGCGGAAATTAAGACGATCTTTTTGTAAGAGAGTGTCAAGTGCCTTCTCACGTACCTACTTATGTGCAATGTGCATAAGTACATTAATTGTATATTTAACACAGTAATAACCACGTCGTCACTATACATGACCACATTTATTGTATTATATACAATAGTTACCTATAGCAAAGTCTATCAAGTGGCAGTTAACGTTTTCTAAAGTTGGATAACTTATTTTATAATTAAACTAGCTGTTTCGCGCAGTTTTACCCGCGATAATTTCGGAGTTCCCGCGGCATTGTGCCATACAAACTTTGCCTCCCTTTTTTACCTCCTCTGGGATAGGATTTCGGAAAATCCTTTCGTATCGAATGTTTCATACAAAGAACACACCCTCCAAGTTTCAGGTCTCTACAACCAGCGGTTTAGGATATGCGTTGATTGTCAGTCAGTCATTCAGGACAAATAATGATCAAGTACTGTGCGCGCATTTATGGCGTCGGGCAGACATGAGGAAGAAGGGCGGTGGCCCCAGTTAACTCTGCGAGATATCTACCAAGTCACGCTTTTCAGACGCTCAGCTACGATGGAGTTAATTAGGCTAGTTTGGAGTTCCTGCGGGAATTCCGAAACTCACACGGGTGAAACCACGGGACACAGCCAGTTTTTAATAAAGACGACGACGACGATGTCGATTCAATCCGCCGGGCAAGGCCTTTTATATTTTTCATACATTTTACTCTTTTAATGAGTGGGCTCGTACAGTAGATAGTGTCCAAGCAGTTTTACTAAATGTAATTTTTTTTCATTGTTAATTATGTTATTTGTAGTGTTAGTATATTTAAAAACAAAATAATTAAATATACTTTAATAGCCTCATGAGTAATACTCATAATCCATCAAATAAGCATTATTCAGTGTAAACACCCTCAAGGTTCAAGGTTGTAATATCGCAAACAGCAATATCTCAACAGTATCGATATCAGATCAAAAACGGAGCAACGTATTATTTACACGACTCTCATCTTACCGTTAGCGGTATGATCGTTTCCAGTGCATTCGCTATTGTATTTGCTGAAAGCTCCACTGTTCATGTCGATTGGCAATCGATTGGAACGCGAGCGGCCGCCATTCATCGCTAAAAATGATAGATTTGTGATAATTATTTTCTATAATCATGAACGTACTTATAATATCAAAAAGTGTCATTTTACCAATAGAATACAAAAATAGACTAATGGACTGCACTTTGCATAATTTATAAAATAAAATTACACTTCGAAATATCCGAGCTTCATGAATCCTGGGAGAATCCTTTATTCGTTAGCAACTTTACGTATTCTCGTTACACGTTTCTATCTAGCGTAGCAATACATGCTACGGTGCACGTAGCTCCGCTACGTAGCTACGCCGTGCGACGGATTAATTACCTAGTCTTTACCATGAAAGCTTTAATATTAAATGTAGTAGGTCAAAACGATATATTCATAACGTATATACAAGTATTGGAGTGATACGATGAAAAATTTGCTCCTACAGCGTTTTCAATTTAGTGGGCGCCCGTACGACTGGCAAACCAAAACAAATCGGATATATGGCTATCGGCCGAACCATTCCGCAAGCTTCACCGCATGTAATCGAATGCGCTATGTCGAACTGATGACAAGTCTGATCGTCGTCGGGAATTGAATATCAAATTATTTTTATGGGTCGTCCCACTAATGTCTTCACTGGCCCGTTCCCAATGACTGTTGGTAGTGGTAACAATCCTTAGTAGGTACTGTTATAAGTGCGAATGTGAGTTTATTTGTTTGTTACGCTTTCACGCCTTAACAGCTCAACCGATCATCATGAAATTTTGCATACACGATATCAGGGCCCAAGGGTACAAAGAAGCACATACACTTTATATCTAGGAATCTCTGCGGGAAGTCTGAAATTATAACATGGGTGAAACTGCGAGGAATAACTTGTAGTATATGTAATTAAAGTCAACTATAGGATGGGTACCAGTGTGTAGAGGTGGATGACGTAATGAAACTGTCTTATTGCCTACTGTTTTTTCTAAATAAAATTTATAAATAAAAACACAATTTGTTGGAATCGGTATTAAAACAATTAAAACACTATCCGCTATATTTACGTATTCATACAAGATTATAATTAGTTATAATATTTTATGAATACGTAAATATACCGGATTGCAGGAGATTTAACACCGACAATTTTGCGGTGTAGCTGCACTATACTGTACGCCTTGTTTTCACCAATTCTTGGCCGTGTATAAATCGCGAATACTGCCCTCTGTGGTGTTTGGCGAACTACTGCAATTTGTTTGCACGGTCACTGATTACACCACTATAAATAAATTCACCAAATCCTTATTACCTAGGCAGAGAGAAATAATAACAACGAATTTGTAAGATGAAATTGCCAAATTTAAAATTTAATGGAACAAAAGAATTCAGAACATTCTCAATTTCAGGACTCCTAATAATTTATAAAATACTTGAAAGTAGACTTATGATATTTGAGTGATTTAATTAACGATTTGATGTGATTACAGATCCTAAAACAAATTATTACTCTCTTTCGTTGACTAGAAGAGAGCTGTTTTATGAGTTAAGGTTACACATTTTTTGAGTTAGTTTTTGTGTGATTAATAATACTGAATACTAAAGACTTTCAATAAATAAACATAGTGAAACCAATTCAAAATATTTTTTTTTAGTTTAAAATTAGTTTTAATTTACTAAGTTCTCACGTAGTGGTTATATTCTCTATGGAACTTCTATTATGATAAATGCTAATAGTAAATTAGTGAGATTAACCTTTCAAATTTCCACACTGCCATATTCTAAATAGAGAACGGTGGCTGGTTGACTGAGCTCTTCACATGCCGTGTCGGGGACGCATGGTCCGCTCTTATGGGTACTTGCTCAACCTCTCTTCTCAACTGATATAAAGCCCTCTCCCGTTCAGAATGTCTCTACGTTGCTGTTATTTATACTCTATAAAATAACTCAATGATTTCGTATTATTTATAATATATTGTAGCAAGCACTGACAAGTCTAGTATAAACATTGATGTGCATAAAAACTATTTTACATTGTATACCTATATACATAATATATTTACTGTTCCATACAAATCGTCTTTAAGTAATAAAAATGAAAAATAAAATTCGTTCCTATTATTTAAAAACCTGCATACAGGTTATTTTGTAGGGGCATTTTGCATCTCTTGGGTATTTAGTACAATATATCAATGAGTTTCAAGCAACAAAATGGGTGCCTACGAGTACATGAAATTTGATAACAAATCAAGATCAGTCAAAGGAATAGTTCTACCGTAAGAATTTTGACCATTTGCTTTAGAACCTAAGCGCTATTACAAATTTCAATTGAGTGTGAGAAATACTGAGTTTACATAAATTTAACACAGATGTTGTTTATGAGTTTGTTCCAAAATCATACCTTTCTTAGGTCTATGATGTCCTTGATAATTTCCTGGTCGTTGTAGAAAAATTTAGGCTTACACATTAAAATTTCACAGTTCATCACCTAAATAATTTTTTATACTTATAATATTGTTGATCCAAACTCATATCGTTGTACCGTATTTAAGGAGTAGGTATCTCACTTTCACAGATTACTTTATTCTGCATTAAAAGACCTGTTGAAATTGAGGCTAAATAAATAAGAAGACTGAATAGATAAAGTTTGTCTGAGATAAGCAAGGAAATAATATAAACACTTGCATGTTATACTAGCTTAACCATAGAAGGCCCAATATTTTGTATAGGTAGTTGTTAATTTTATTTTAGTATCAGCAAAATAATACTCTGCTCATTAATATTCAGCTGTTGTTAAATTTATCTTTGCGAAATTCAATTTGGCCGACAACAGTCTCTGTCATTTATCTATGCACAGAAGGTCTTTTTATTTGATCGTCTCTACGGGAAACCGTACTGGCCCAGTAAAACAGAGCAGCGTAAGAATAGCGTGGACATACCCTATAAACTAAAAAAAAAAACAATAAATAAAATCAAAATTGACTATTATAGAGGCTAACTAAGTTACCTATTCATAATAATAATAATAATATCTTTGCTTATGTTTTTCATAAAGTTTTTTTTTAACACTTAATGATTACAACTATATTTGACCTTGGTTAAGTATAAGTAGCTTATAAAAAATATTTTTAATATTTTCGTTGGCTAAGCACTTTTTTGTATACCAAAATTCTGAGAATATTTTAAAGGCACATCAGTAACTGTAAGAAATACTATATGTAATCTACGGTAGTAAATGTAAAAGTACCTATGGACATTTAGTTATATCAACGTTTATGACTCAATTATGCGTGTAGCGCTGAACGGATTTTGATAAAATATAACATATAGCTTATATCCCAATTATATAATTTCTGAGTTGTGACATAATATAAATACTAATATGTATTTAATCCCAATCAAAGAGTTCTAGATAGAAACCCGAAGTTCAAGCACTTAATAAACAGCTGTACTTTATATCTTTCCTTAACGACTATAATTGAAAATTAAAAACATGTAAATAATAATGCCTATTATTCAATTTTGCATCACACTATAGCTATGTCAGCCAAGCGTGAGCCGCAATTAAGTAACAGTTGACCCAAAACGCACATGCCTTCCCGTCTACATCTACAAAAAAGGATACGGAATAAAGGTTATTGAAAAGCGAACCAGTTCCGTATCTTTTCAAGTCCAATGTGTTGAATATTCATCACATTTAGATAGTATCGGCCGATAGACCCACATCAGAAAAACATCAAAAATGCATCAAGCGGAAATATCCGTTTATTATAAGAGCTGTGATGTGACGCGTTCCCCTGGATTACCTACGCTTGTTCCCTTGTAGCATAACTTCAAGATTTTCTGAACAAAACTTCTATTATTTCGATTCCTTTTTATCGAATCTTTTCTTTGCAGAATAGTATATTTTTTCCTTTGTCAATTTATTTTATGCTTACGTATAGTTCAATGTTCGTCAGAATTATGTCGGAGAAGATTTTTTTATCAGTCATAATAGATGTAGGTATAATTCATACTATATAAATACCTATAGGAAACAAATGTACAATAGTTTACAATCTCTTTAATTAAAGAACTATAGTGTTTTTTGTGATTATACCTAGGTATTTGCTCAAAAAACATGATGATACAATATGAGCCATCAAGAAAGATCATTGTTTAGGTAGGTACATAAATACATTTGTGGCTAACAAATTTCTCCTGGCCCACCAATGATGTGACGACGAGCATTCACTCATAGCTAATGAGAGGTCAGCGTTAAAAGTCTGTATGAAGAATAAAATTCTTACAAGAACCGAAAAACATTAAAAAAGTAATTGTTATTATGTTTTTTAATTAGACTAAAAAAACGTTTGAATTGATAATGGTTGTGTAGGTAATTTTTTTTTTCGCCGGTTAAAGTATATGTTAAATTAGGACATAAACTGTACAAAAATATCCAGATACAGTTCAGTACGCAGATGCATCCGTAGACGAACCAGCAAAATAGCTTTCTTGGCTTTGATCATAATGACAATTTTCACCATGATTTTAAGTAATAATTGTTTGAGTCAATACGAGTAGATACTTTGCTTGCAATTAAGATCTGCAAAAAAATTTAAAAACAAAAACAATTCAGCTAAGCATCTCATTATTTACCATATGAATTGGCCAATATTGTTTTGTAAAGTCTTTAGTATAATACAAAACGAAACCGTAAAAACATTCACGACATCAACCTGACGGCAAAGATATAGTTAACCGCATAGAAATCGCCCTTCGCCTATCGATATTGGAACCAATTTTTCCAATAGAAATAACCGTGGTTTCAATAACAATGTTTCGCGTACGGCGCATGTAGCTTGTATAGGTAGATATGTATAACAACAATACGATATAATCTCGATTCCATACTCACAGGCGGTGCAATATTCAGAATATCCGCTCGAGACCACAAATTAACGCTTTAATAGAATTCTACAAAATTCTATTCATAACTATATATCTAATACATATAAAAAATGGTATACGTCTTTGGAATTATATACGGATTCCCATAGGATATACTGTATTTTATTCCGTAAAAATTTAGATACAGTCACCGTGAGCATTTTTAAATATATATCTACCTGAGTTAAACCACGAAGAACAGCTTATAAATAATGCTGAAAATATACAGGCATATTTTTTAGTGTGAAAACATATTACAGTATTTTTTCGGCTGCAATCGTAATTGAGCGTGGTTATAAATTGCAATCGACGAATCGGTTATTATTAAAGTACTACTGTCTTACTGAAATTTTGACCAACGTTCTTGCGTTCTATGTTGAAATTCAACCATCACTGATTTTCCAGATAATCTCTTGGTAATAGTTACTTATCTGTATGTTTCACGTGATCAATCACGTGAATCTTCAAAGCTTTTCTTTGGGCAAGGTTTAATAACCTTAAGGTCCATCACATGTTATGCGTTACGTTCAACATTTACAATTTTCGCGAGTTTTCCATTAGATTAATTCATTTGGTTGTTGAAACGTTGTATTAAAGTGTGTGTGGGTTTTCCATTAAATTAATTTATTTGATTGTTAACAGATGAGCTATACCTACCATATGAAGTTTTACTTTATTCTCCGTTTTATTTATTTTTGATTAATTCGGAAAATCTTTGACCAGTTTTATCAAAATCAATTTAGTGATTTAGCTGATGAATAAAATCACTTTCACATTTATACCTAACTAGCTGTGCCTCGTGGTTTCACCCACGGTAATTTTGGAGTTTCTGCGGGAATTCCGGAATAAAAAGTACCCTATATCATTCTCTGTACCCCTGACAACGTGCATGCCAAATTTCATCCGAATAAGTTCAGCCGTTTTTGCGTGATTGAGTAACAAACATCCAAACATCCAAACTTTCACATTTATAATTATTAGTAGGATTAATTATCAGTAGTATGGAGTTTACGTTAAAGCGTATACCTATAGGTCTCACAATAGTATGCTCGAATTAACTTAAAGTAGCTTTCTTATCTTACCGCCTTTGTCGCTCCACGCACGTTGAGTAGTTTAGTATGTTGGAGTAATATTAATTTATAATCAATTAGCAAAGCCGCAAGGTATTTGTAAATCATGTATACAATGTGGGGAGCGGGTTGATAAACTAATATTAACCAACGCTCCAGCAGAAACCGCAAGATCATGAAAATGTACCACCGATCCCCGTGGTATACCTACTCGTATGTATTTAGTTCGGATAACTTGTATGTTTTGCCCCATACATTATTTATAACATTAGTTGCGTGGACCTTGTTTACGTTGGCGGCCGTTTAGGAAACTATCAATATTTAGTTACACTGCCATAGTAAAACATGAAACGTAGCAAAGCTGTAATCCAAGGTTGGCGAAAGTTATTCATCATTTCCGAAAATGGACAGACGTAGAAAATTGATCCGCACAACAGAATTTTCAAATTAGAAATAAATTGTATACTTATATATTTTCTTTTCATTTTAAGAATCATGAATGATTTTTTATTTTAGAAAAAATTGTTCTTGTGGGATTTCCTAAACTTACGCGGATGAAACTGCTAGTAGCTACAAAACCGCTAGCTAGTATACAATTTAAACAAGCGAAATACGTCACCTATAAGTATACCTAGAATCCCAAAATTCTAAGTTGTAAATCAAAAGTATCGCGGTCTTTCAAATGTACCTACGACAATTAGCGGGACCAATACGAACTCTGAAGTGCCGTATAAAGTTATCAAAGTAACATTTTGAGTCTGTTGTTAGTATTTGAGATAATAACGATATCGTTTTCGGTCAAAAACAACTGTCTGAAATGGTTCCATATAAAAGACGCTTCAATTTCCAAAACGCTGCGATGAGGGTTTTGTTAAAATTAAGTGTGACATTTATTTGGTCCGCTATAACATGGAAGAGCCTCTAAAGTTCAAAGTAGGAAATGGTGTTCAGTCAAAGATAAAATTTATAGTGATATTGATTGCAAAAAATATCCATTAATAACTAAATAATTTCGCCTTATCAGATAGACTCATCATAGACCCTACATAGGTAGGTATCTAAATAATCTTAACCTGAAAATTGGTAGTTTACAACTGAGCACTTTCGAATAAATAGGTACTTATTATAATTTTATTTTTTAATTATGTACCTAATACCTAATACTAATTTATTATAAATAGGTAGACATTATTCTTAACTTTATAGAGAGCGTGTATCAGGAAACATTAATAAATCATTGCATACTTATTTATAACAACAGTTTGAGATACAAAACAAAATTCAAACCGAGTTACGTGTACAAAGTAGCATTAAATTTACGGTACGCCGAGCGTAGAGTAAAACTCGTAAAAGTGCCCCATATGTCAATACGTTTTGAAATACGGTAATGGAAATGCGAAATAAAACAGAAAGCAAAGTATGATTAGTGAGTGCCGTATGTCCCATTGTCAGGCTTTACTGCCGCTCGCCTCTGTAATATCCATTTCGATATTATAATATTCATATTTTTATTTCTATGACATTTACAGGCAAATTGTTTTTTTTTTTTGTATTTCGATCGGGAAAAGACCAACCGCGACATAGAAACAATTTCGCAACCAAGTCGGGGTGCATTTGTGATCATGATCCGGAACCGCAGGCCTATCCGTTCGGTGCGAGGCAAGATTAAAAGTCCGGAGCAAACAACTGTTTTGCGGTGGATCGCAGTCGGAGGCGGGTTCCGCACCCGTGCTTGCACCCAGCGCGCCTCTGAATGCACACATACATTCGCAACAGTGACGCCAACTCCCACTCGTTATGATTAATGTGCACTGTATTCACCTGCAAATAAATGTGGCCTACACGGGGGAGCTATTGCTCCGCAGTTTCAAGTTCTCGTTTTTATTGTCCGTTCCACGTTTTGTTTTCAGTTATTATTGATATCAATGCCGCTGTAAATATGAATAAAGCAATTTCTCAAACTGAGCAATTTAATAATGTTCGTTAATTGAAAACTTATGTTTTAAAAAAATCATGAAATTCGCGTTTATTTATTTGACAAAAATGCCAAATAAACGCCGGCCTTCATGACTATAATTTCAATAAAACCAAATAGATAGTTAGGTACTTTTATATTTTTTTTTAAACTTATTTTTTCACATTCTTAGTGGTTTGAATTTTCAAAAACCTCTTTTTCAATAATTATATTATATACACATAGGTCACGTTCGTAATGATTGTTCTTACATTAATTATACGTATAATAATAAAATTATACAAAAGTTTCTTTAAACTCAAGATTGTTTCGGCTGATCATCCTAAGCTTTGAAGAATCATTCACTTAGTCAGAACATTATTAATAATACAAGTTGATCTGCCACAGTTTCACTTGGGTTAATTTCAGAGTTCTCGTATAAATTACGAGACAAAAAAATATCTTTGTAACTCAGGAACACTATAGCTTCTCTGCATTAAGTGAAAGATTTTTTTTTAATCATTAATGAGTAGTTTTTGAGTGTTTTCTCTTTATAATATTACTATAGAAATATAGATGTAAGTATTATATAACATAAATACATAATATATGTAATGATTTAATACAAAAACGATAATAATTGAACTGTTTTATGGAGGTTGTTCAGTAAGGCGCTGCGAAGATTTATTGTCCTCGGCGACGACCACTAACGACGCCCAGCGCTGCCCAGTGCCCACCGGCGCTCGCCCCGACCAACAGCCCAGCGCCCTCTGACTGATGGCTCGCATTACTCTCAACTGATTTACTTCATGGGAGCGCGTACACATTTGCTCGAATTGACCCAAAAATTTACTGACCTTGAAAATTTGTTTCAATCAACACCTCCGGTGCCTTCTCGATCAAATAGGTATAAAGTTTTAATGATGTGCCCACACTTCTGTTTGTAAAATTTGGTGGATATCCAGCTTTCACCTCAGACAAAGTTTTCATTAGAAGCGGGCGCGAGTTGGCTTCGAGTGCGAGTGGGAACGTTTGGCACGACGCTGATAACACAACAAACAACTTGTTACAAACGTGTTTAGTTTTAGTTATTGCTCCGAGTTCGAAGCTTTAAGTCATTGGTCTAATAATGAAGAGGGTTGAGGCGGGCGCAGTAATTAAGCATAGTATTGTAGAGTTATGTTTAAACAGAGACTCATTATTAGGTAGTGAAATGGAAATTAAGAATTATTGCAGCTATTTTATGGAAAGCGAAGAAATTTTTATTAATAACAAATGAATATATGTAGTTTTGGCATGGTTATGAGAATTTGAAACCCAATCACGTTATCCGATGGAAAAATGTACGGAAACCAGTAGCTAAAACGGCCACGCTGACAAATTTTTATTTCTTCTTGCACTCTTTTGCCGCACTAGAACTGTAAACACACAGACAAACAGAATTGGATATTTCTCGTGCCCCGTGTTTATGTTCATCTAAAGGTGATCGGTTGCGTAGTTTTAAAGATTTAAGCATACATAGGGACAGACTACAGCGGGATGCGACTTTGTTTTATACTATGTAGTGAAGCAAAGCAAAACTACATGGTTTTAAAGTCAGTACCTATGTATTTAAAAGTTAGATGTGTGTTGAAGAATGGCGCATTATAGCATGTCTTTTGTGGTGTGTCCGTTGCACGATGTTAGGCAAAAGAGCAGGAAGGGGAAGCGGTTTATCTGTGCTCCGGAACTCAGGAAGACGTACGCTCACTCGGGTCGGTCCCACGCTGAATTCCTTTAGGCTTTACATTCGAATTTTATGTATAATAATAATAAATATATCCCACCTGTGCCCTGCATGTGTTGCTGTCCCTTTTTTATTTAGGACTTTAGCTGTTTCTCACTGTTTTACCGGCGTTAATTTCGGAGTTCCCGCGAGAATTCCGGGATATAGTATGTCTATGTCCCCTATGTCCTTTTCTGTAGGTACCCCTGACAACGTGTATAGCTATGCCAAATTTCATGATCGGTTGAGTAAAGTTAAGATATGAAAGCATAACAAATAAATAAACAAATAAACTTCTTTCGGATTTATAATATTAAGGATGGATTCAATACTATTTCATTATACACGAATGCCGACTCACGCATAAAATAAGCCCACAGGAACTATGGATGGAGATGTGTGTGTGTGTGTGTGTGTGTGCTGTATTGCTACATCGGTTCTCAAAATATCAGGAAATCTGTTTCATAGTAGGTACACATACAACATACTTAGATATACGTATTTATCTATTAATACGGCTAAGTGAAAGTTTTCCTAAAGTAAATTTAAATTACTTGGATATTCTCTCATATCTCCTGACATACTGCTGAATCCAAAGACATTCCATAATAATATCATTGGCTGAGTCGCTAACACAAGATTAATTTCATCTGAGTATCAGTGACGGACTTGTTATAAAATACCGTTCGCAATATTTTGATTTACCTACTTAAAGGTTGCATTGTTTCAAATCAAAATGTACTCTATGTAGTATGTACGTATATGCAAAATGTACCTATCAAAATGTACCTATATGCAAAATTTTCGCCAAGGTAATGTAAGTGTATTGCAGGCGTTGCGACGTTTTATTTTCTTATCTTGAAGGAAATGTTTCGTTGGCTTTGTCTCCTTCGTGCAACACAGGGTCGTAGCGTCGGACGCCGGACGACCTTTAGGGAGCAAGTTTAAACGAAATACTAGCGTTATGCACAAAGACATCCACTAACCGGTCTTAAAATGCACTTGTATAATAAAAGTTTATATTTACCTTTTTGTTTATAATAAATACAAATGACTTACCTAGTTATGTTAAGAAGATTTTTCCTACATCAATGGCTACAAAATAACGTCCAATTTTGGCAATTTTTATGTTTGGAGGATGTTTATTACTCAATTATGTAATCTTATAAATGCGAATTTGAGTTTGTTTGTTTGTTGCGCTTTCAATCTTTAACTACGCAACCTATTATCATGAGACTTTGCATACACGTTGTCCGTGGTGTAGAAAAGGACAGAGGGTCTTTATATCCCGGAATTCCCATAAGAACTCCTAAATGAAAGCGGCCGCATGGGCGAAACCGCGGGAAATAGCTAGTAAACGAATAATGAGCTCTAGTTAAGGGAATTCCGAAATCCACGCATTTTTTTTTAACATAAGACAAATATAAACTTGCAGATTGTTATCGGATGTGTTTTAAACGACTTGAAAAAAGTGACCATAAAAAATATCCAGCCACTAAGTATAGAGGTGCACGTAAATGTCCACTGGCAAGAAATACGAGAAAAGCTAATGACGCTATTTCCTTTAGGTGAGCCGCAGTGCAGCACCGGCGCGCGGTGCTTACACACCAAATAATAATATAATATCCGAAGGTGTTACTGTTCGCAAGCGAGCCGATAACACATAAATTTACCACTGCTACAGTAACAGGCAACTTTACTCATCTAGGTTTGATTTAAAGACTAAACGATCAGATAATATTATTTAGAGCAATAAATATGTAGGTATGTATGTTTGATTCCTTTTAAATTTAAAGGAAACCGACTATGTTCTTTATCTTTATTGTAATCATGTTCTGGGCGTGACTTACCTACTATTGGTAAAGGAATTTTCAAAATCACCTCAATAGATCCAGAGATTACCCCCTAAAACCTCACAAAACCTTACCTCTTTATAATCTTAGTAAGAATAGCTAGCTAGACGACCCGATTGGCGCAGAGGTCACCTGCCA
Organism: Zygaena filipendulae; assembly: GCA_907165275.2. Lineage (NCBI taxonomy): Eukaryota > Metazoa > Arthropoda > Insecta > Lepidoptera > Zygaenidae > Zygaena > Zygaena filipendulae. The sequence goes on along the minus strand of OU015653.1, from coordinate 8,420,835 downwards.
TGCCTACCCGCTAATCAAGGGGTTCCGGGTTCGATTCCCGGTGGGGGTGGACTTTGTGTGATGAACACAGGGTTCCAGTTTCCAGTCTGGGTGTGTTTATACAGGTTGTTTTCTTCAATATTTCATAATGTTGTAATGAGACAAGAAGAACAATTAATAATATGTTTGCATATATAAACTTATCCATTTTAATAAAAATTAAGAATCTGTGGTATGAAAGGTACGCGGTAATTGATCGTTACGATAACACCTATTGGGTTTTTAGTTACAACTCTACAATAAAATGATGTTGTGTTTAATCATTGGCTTTGATAAGCTAAAATTATTGTTGGCCTTAGTACGTAGAGCAATTATGCTTAGTAGTAATACAAATCCGTCATCAAGGCAGGCATTGAAAACCTCAGACGCACTGTAATTGCGCATTCAGCTAATACCTATCTAGATATTGATTTGAACCATTATCCAGCTCTATTACATAATTATGTAGGTATGTAAAATAAAGCGAAAATGTTTAAAAGTTAACTGTTCCACGGCATATTTAAGTAAATCTCATTATTTTTAATTTATCCGTTAAGTGGGTTAGTCCGAAAGTAAATAAGTAATGCAACACTATGTTTGTTTATTTGTTAAGCTTTTATTTCTTAACTACTCAACTGATATTATATTTTTGGTACTATAAATAAACAGTTTCCGATTTTTTATAACATAAATCTGCTTGGATGACAAACTAATAAAAAATCCTAATTTTTGCATTTTTAATATTAGTATAGTATGAGGTTGTAGTATCTTAGGTAGTTTAGATCTGGACTTTATGGTTTAAAGTGTGCTTTTTGCTATCTTCAGAATGCTTTAGAAAACAACTCTTGTTAAAGTGATGTGCTTTTCGAAGAGCGTGATACTTGTATTTTCCCAGAAAAAATATAATAAAAATATAGGTCCAGATTTTAAGGCAAGTGTTGACAATGTTGGACGCTTCTCGTCCCGTCTAAATCGACCAGGGACAGAACATTGGAGAAATATTAGAAAAAAAGTAGGAATGTAGATACCAAAATAAATAGGTACAATATATTTCCAAATTCTCAGTTCAGGCACCTAGCATTTGCAATCTTTGACCACACCGTCACTGATGATGTCTTCAAGTTTGGCGTCTGTTAATCATAAAAATGCTCTGGAAGCTGAAGAGTGCGACAAATCCTCGTTGTCACCAATAAGTAGGTAACCGCCAAAACCTTCGTGATGGTCCGTGAAAGTGCTGACTCCTGAAGAATCTTCATTTATCCAGTTTCTCCGACCATCATCGGATCCGGATCAAGATAAGATATGCCTAATGTACAATATAATACACTGACTGCGTATATTATTATCTTTCTTTAAGCATCATTGTGATTTATGCAATTGGTCATCTCGCCGTTATTTTGAACAACGTTTCAGTTACTTAGGTATACTCATTATATAATTCCGAAGATTTTTTTTTTCGAATATTATCATTCGTTTGCAAAAGCCCGTAGGAATTCTAGTGTGAAAATGAAAAGGAACGATAAATTTAAACCTCTCTGGGACCGGACCTGTCTACGGCTTTAATTAACTTTTCAGCGGAGAATTTTCAAATGATATCCACAACACTCCCAGGCACGTAGCAAGCTAGATGGTCGATGCGATTTTCAAACCTATAATAGATAGTATGTATGAATTGCTTAGCAATATCAGGTTTTACGAGTATTCAGAGGTTTTAGGTGCATGTTTCGTTCTTCTCGGAAAGCCACCTGAAGTGAATAATTTTATACTATATTGGTAGTTGGGATACTCTGGAATTTAATATGTTATGCATAAAGCGAAATCTTTATATGACTTATAGCCATTATTATAAGCTACCTACTAGATGTGCCCAGCGGCAATTTCAGAGTTACCGCGGGAATTCTAGGATAAAATGTACCCTATGTCCTTCTCTGTACCCCTGACATCGTGCATGCTAAATTTCATGATGATCGGTTGAGCACAAACAAACAAACAAATAAACTCACTTTCGCATTTATAATTAAAGTAAGGATTAAAAATAGGTAGGTTTCTGAAAAAAAAATACATAAAAAAACTGTTACTAAACTAAATAGAATTTTGAAGAATTTATATAGGTTAAATTTGCCTTTAAACGACAATATAGGTACACAATACAAAAATTAGTGTTTAAGAAAAATGAGGCGTCATAATAAAAATGGTGGGTAATATTGCACCTGCCTGTTATATTTGACATGGGTCGACTTGCATGTATCACTTTGACGGGTTGAGTAAATTTTCTGTCGCTTGAATAAATAATAGCGTCTCCTATGTCACAAGAATTCGTTACACATTCACAATTCCTAGAGTTTTCATTCAAGGGTTATATTAATGTTGTAATATTTTATTACGAGTATGATTGATCAAGTCATGAAAATGGTAGTGTTTGTTGGTAAAGAGAGCGCTATAGTGGCAAACAAAGACGTTTTGGCTGTAGCACTGTAATATATATTAGGTGCGAGCACGCGAGTCAGCAATAAGTCTGCCTCGCCTAGTATACGTCGCTAGATAGCAATTATAAATCTTACCAAACTTCTTCTGATACTGTCCTCACTGGGCTATTGTTTCTCTGATTTTATGTTATCCTAATCTGCAGGTGTTAACCATAAATAGAGTTTTAGTCATTATTTTTCCTTTTTTAGCTTTTTTAGTGTGCTCTCATGATAGCTTTCCGGGATAAAAGTACCCTATGCCCTTCTCTGTACCCCTAATAATGTGCATGCCAAATTTCATCGAAATCCACTCAGCTGTTTTGGCGTGATTGAGTAACAAACATCCAAACATCCACACTTTCAAATTTATAATATTAGTAGGATCTACTTGTAGAGATAGTGCAGCTCGTAGGATGTGTAGCGACGCTGAATTCCATTTAACTAATCTAGTTGTTTTATATTTTTCATAAAAACATTAACCGAAATAGGGATAAAAAGTATCCATAATGTTGCAAGATATAGGGTACGCGTGTTTTCACGGACATCACATCATAAAAACATCAAGAAGCCATCAGACGACGTAACAGGTTGTCCTCACATACGAGATTCTTTATGATTCTTTATTTTATGGTTATTTTAGACCATTATTGTGATGATGAATGAGTTCAAACTATCTAATGGTTGAAGTTCCTATTATGGGCAACCATAATTTGTTTTTCTTCAGATTTTTTTGTGACCGGGCAGTATCCGATGGAATCATGAAGAATGACATGAAAAATGTTTATTTTATACCACACTTTTACTGTGCTCCATCACCACAATTCACTATAGTTCAAAAATTCTGTTTATAAAAGCAATTGATTTGTAGAAAAATCAATTCTCATTGCTTGAAATTTCTATCAATATTTCTCTCTCAGTGCAACGGAAGTGTCATAAATGCTACAATGACTCCAGACATTGTGTAGATAGGTACCTAATGTTACTGTCACTTTTAATGTTTCCTTAAAATAATAATATTATTTACCTATTCGAAATTCATTTATTAATATGATAAAACTAAATAAGATCGCGTCAGTGCAGTCATTTGCAAAACGTAAGACAAAATATAAGATTAAGTAAAGAAAAATTACTGGAGAGAAAAAAATAGTTAGCGTATTTATCTTACTATCACACAATTTTCCCCATTTCAGTTTTTTTTTGGTGAAGCTATTAAAAGCAGAATGCAGTTCTGTACCTACTATATTAACCAATAAAACTGCTACTACAGAGGTGAGTCAGAAAATGCCCAAATGCAATACCGTTATAAGTACCTACCCACCTAGCTTAATTTAATTGGATAACCTCAAAATTGCGAAAACTCTCTTAACTTAAATAGTTTGTCAGTGGTACAGAGAAGGACATACTTTTTATCCCGGAATTCCCGCAGGAACTTTGAAATAAACGTGGGTGAAACTGCAGGGAACAGCTAGTAAATGATATAAATCAAAGAGTAGCTAAACAAGGTATACCTACCGTACTTAAATAATTTATAATAATTAATTAGTGAACTGTTTTTGTCTACTCAGTCGTAACACTCGGCTGCAGTCACGTCACGCCACCGTCTGAAGTATTTTGCTTATTAATTTGAACAATATTGCCAAAAATCAAGCTGAGCTCGCCTCTTGAATGTAGAGAGTGCTTCTAATGTTATTTAGTTAATGAGCACAACAAAGTCGAGTTTTAAGAAGCAGATGCGACTTAATATGGGTTTTAGTCAATATTTTCAATAGTATGTAATTTCTACAAGAAATATCAATTTCGATAAAGGTATATCATTAATGTCGTTATTTTTAGTAAATACCTATATTTTATTATTTTTAGGATTATTTTACTCTTTTACTCACTTTATTAAAAATCAAAAGTTTTTTTTTTTTATTATTTAGAAGTATTTTATAATCTTTTCTGAAAATTCTTACACTGGATCCCGAAGCTACAGTATCCTTGAGCGACATAGGATATTTTTTGGTTCCCGAGGTAGTCCTGAAATTTACGCGAGATCAAACGCGGGGAAAAGTGCTAGATCTATACTTACTAATGTACTAACTATATGATAAAAGAAGTAAAGTTTGTGAGGTTGTAGGGGGTAATCACTTGATCTACTGAACCGATTTCGAAAATTTTTTTACTGATAGAATGCTACAGTATTCCTGAGTGTCATAAGGTACTCCCGGAATTCCTGCGGGGACTCCGAAATTATCGTGTGTGAAACCGTGGGTGAACAGCTAGTTATTTATAAATGTATATTTACTCCCAAATTTACTCCTATCAAAATATTGTAATAGGTTGCTAACCTTACCGCACTCTTTATAAAGGAGAGATGAGGAGAACATCACTCGATCCAACATTGAATTATTTATAAACAGTCTGTGCTCAATGGAAAGTCGAGAGTGTTTTGACACCAGCTATTGACTGCATACTTATGACTTCTGAGTGATCGCCCCCTTTTGTGCTCTTTCGCTTTTGTTATTCTTTATAAATGAACTGTATCGTTTTTCCATCGAATATGGCTGGTTTTCTTTTTTCTTTTTTTCGGTAGGTATTTTTTTCTACTGTCACCAAAGTATTAGTTGTTATATGGAAAGAAGGGTTAAGTTTGTTGTTAGTACCGCCGCGTCTATGGGTGGTTGAATTTAAATATTTATAGCATTAAGGTGCTTAACACTTCCAAAGCCATGTTTTTCTTTTCTTATGTGAGACGTGATGGATTGCAGAATAAGAATATCTAAACCGAATTACTTTTTTTTACTAGTAAACGATGATATAAACTAGGCATATGGTATTACACGTCTACCAATAAAATGCCTACCAACTCGAATTCCCGCGGGAACTCCGAAATTACCGCGGGTGAAACCGCGGGGGTCAGCTAGTTGATTATAAATTTCGAATGAACGCTCATTCTGCAAATTATCGTGGAAAAAAAATTCCTTATAATTTATTTTCCTGAAAGTATATTTTATCCAAAATGATGTGATACAAAAGAAAAAAAAGAAGAAAAAATCTCAAATAAATGATGTTACATAAGTTTAGTAACTAAGTATAGCTACACAAACGTTACCTACTATTTGAAGTACCCTCTATTGTTATCTAGACAGCTAATTTATTTCATTTATTCAACGTTAAAAAGCGTGAAAGTGCAGAATGTAAAATTTCTTTCAGCATTATTCACAATAAAAAGATTTTTCTTTTAACTACATTGAAACGAAAGTAATTTAGTTAAATCATGTGAACAAAGCCAGGTGTCTGTCTATTCCTATTTTTCTTAAGGTTTAGAGTGTATATTAGATACCATTTACATAGTATGTTCATAAGACAAAGTTAAAGAATGTTTAAATTAAAACGGTTCATCATTCACACAGTTAGATAATTATTTGTCAAATTATCGAAGAAACGAACACATTGTTAGTTAAAATACCACAAAAAATATTAATAACGTAGGTATCAGTCACAGATGTTTCGTCATGGATTTTATTATTAATTCAATCACAAACAGCTTTACAATTAGATGACGATAAAAAGCAGCCCCTGATTTTTTTATTCCTCTAATTTTTCAATATACCTACAGTACTAGCTGTTTCCTACGGTTTGCGTTAATCTCGGAGTTTTAGCGGAAATTCTCGATAAAAGCACTGTATGACCAGGGCCCTGATTCAGTATGACCAACAACATTCCTTGCCCATAACGCGCGTCTCAAAAACACAATCCCAAACGCACCAGATGCAAACATATTAGAAATCTATATTTTTTTATGACAAAAGAAACGTCATAGATGTATTTTTTTAAGTGAAACTTCTTTGAATACGAGGCAAAAGCAATGTGAGTGGCACAACGCGTTATGGTCATACTGAATATAGGCGCTGTTTTGTAAACTTGCAAAACGTGAAAAATTTCATGATGAATGGTTGAGTAATTAAGCCGTGAAAGCATAAAAAACAAACGAAGAAACACTCACGTATATCTATACTATAATAATAGAGTAGAATCCGCGATTCTTTACGTTGAATATTATTTTATATAAAATAGTATATTATTATTTTTACCCAAAATTTAGAGGGGTGATAAAAGAAGAGTACCTAACCAAGCCCAAAATAAAGTTTTTAAAATTTTTATCCGTCTGTCTGTCTGTCTGTTCGCGATAATCTCCGCATCTACTGAACCGATTGTCATGCGGTTTTCACAGCTAGATTACGCTTAGCCTGGAGCTACATATAGGCTTTGTTTCATTTAAATCAGATGTCGGGGAAAAAAGTTATTGTATAAAAACCCTTCATGCGGGTGAAACCGCGGGGCACAGCTAGTACCTAATATAATATAAGAATTATGCCTAGTAGGTATATAAAATTACCTGTGACCTCTATACAGAGACATCACACTGGTCTGTGGCTCTATACAAAACAACTAATGCTGTAGAATAAATAGGTTTCTCGCCGAATAAAACTCAAAACTCAATTAAGTTGAGACTCAATACCCTCAGTCTACTGTACTTTACTGTACTGTATTAATATATTAGTCATATACCTAGTGAATTCGTTTTTACATTGAACCGTTGAATACCGTGACAGGTGTAAACATAGAACCAAAAGCTACACAGTCGTTTTGAGTTGATACAAATTTAATTAAACTTGTTTGTGATAGGGAGAAGACAAAGTTGTTTCTTGCTATTGACCTTCTGATTGACTTGAGGAAATGAACTAACAAGTTGACATGAATTTATAAATACTGTTTTCTTATCAATTCTTAAATCTATATCTATATCTTCTATATCTATACTTATAATAAAACTGTAGAGAGCTCAATTCTGTACATTGAATATATATTCAAAATTAATATTGGAGGATGAATGGTGATCCATACTGATTCCAAAAATGCAATCAGTAAGTTTTTTGTCTGTCTGTCTGTCTGTCTGTATGTGCACGCATGGGTCAAAAACTACTGAAGGGATTTTAACCAAACTTGGTACGATTGTAGTCCATACTCCTGGGCAGGTAATAGGCTATATAACATAATGCTAAGACACATAGGAGCTGAGCAGTGCCGATAAATTTCAAGCTAGTCGGATGAAAATGCGTTTTCGAGATCTTATCCTCGCATACGTTTACTCAATCACGCAAAAACGGCTGAACGGATTTGGATGAAATTTGGCATGCATGTTTTCAGGGGTACACAGAAGGATATAGGGTACTTTTTATCCCGGAAATATCTCGGAATTTCCGAAATTACCGCGGGTGAATCCGTGGGGCATAGCTAGTTAAAAGTAAAGTTCACTTTCAGAATAAAAAAATATATAAATACGTAATAATTCTAAAATTGCCCAAATTACATATTTCCAACGAAACCTAATAAATTACCACGTCAATCGTTTACACGCAAATATGGCATTATTCACTTTTTCTCAAATGCAGGACCTGTTGATCTACACCATCTACATAAAATTCCACACATTTTTTTTGTTTTTGTAATATAATAGAATCTGTTCAAAAAGCTATAAGTATCATAAAAATGTATTTTATTTAATTTTCCCAAAGTCACCCAGGTTGCTATATTTCCTTGTATATGATTCATATATTAATTAATTACACTCGTTGGTATATGCATAGGCATTGATATAAAAATATTTTTCATGGTATTTTGTATAACAAAATGCAGCGCGCATATGGATAAAACTTGTTCTTACCTATACTTAGATGTAAGTAGGCAACTTGAATTTCACTGGGACAAGCAATGAACAAAATAATATACAACAGAGCTCTTTTATTGTAAAAATACCTACGTCAAGAGATGCAATGCTTTCTTCCTGCTGACTGAATGTCTAGTCAGATGAAATTCTCTATGACACAAATAAATGTTTCTCTCATTACGCGGGGAACATTGGTAAGTAGTACTTAAAATATAATTACATTTTCTCTATGTTGTTCAAAAATATAAATAATGTTATTTAAAAAAAAACCAGCTCAATCGGAGACTAGTGAGTAGGTACCTAGTTCGTTTGCGAATTTTGAAATGGACAACTTACATGAAAACAAGTGAACCTTGTAATAAAGTTTTCAATGGTTATTCATAGGAAGTATTTCTATAAAACAAAAAATAATATACAAAAGAACTTAGAAATTACTCGATTTAAATTACTCATCTATTAGGCACATGTGATCATTTAATGAATTTATTTACATGTAATACGATTTAAGTTCACCTCAACTCACTTCGAGTAGGTAATCCTCCGTTCGGTACCTCGCAGACAACGGCGAGTAGTTTTAAAGAGAAATGAATTAATTTTATTTTACACTAGAGTGCTTTAAAATAAGGAAGCGTTTTCTTACAGTGGAAGAAATATCCCGTGAAATTAACTTCTGGATTTAGTTCACGCTGGACACCTCTCAGGTACGAAAGACAAATGGCTGCGGGGTAAGAATTATTGTAGAAGATAAGTAACGAGACTACAAATTTTAGATCTGATCGAAAAAATACGATAAAGTTATTTTTTACTAATAAAGCATAACACTGACTATATCATTCGGTTTCATTCGGGTTAAATATTGTCCAAGGAGGTTTTGTTTTCGTATTGTTCGCGTGTGTTGCAAAATTTTATAACGGGAACTCTTCGTTGTATTAGAAGAAAATTAATATTTATTTATTATTATTAATATTGCATTTATAAATCTTGTGTGCATGTACTTGTTTACTTATATATTGTATTAAGCACAATATTTATGTCATTCTGCTTGGATTACACAAATATTGATACACTTAATTATCTAAATATTATTTATTATTTATCTATAGAATATTTAGATTATAACTGTAAAGTATGTGGTTTTTTCGTGGTGCGTATTTCTATATAAAAGAAAAGTAAAATTTGATAAAAGAAATAAATTAAAGTCTATTATACATCCACTTCTATCGATAGTTCTACCTCTATACTTGAAAAAAAAAATTCAATCTGTTTTACTGCGACGAAGCGTAAAAAAGAATGGCTTGTAATGCACTTTCACAATTTATATCCGTGTTAATATTTTTCTTTTATAAATTACCAAAAAAAATACAAAAGAGTATACCTATATCCATGCAGATTGATAAACAAGTGCTTTGTCTAGAAGCCGCGTCCACAAATCTCAATTTGATGTCTGAATATAAAAATATCATATCCTTTGTACTTTAAGTGGCAACACCTTGTTCTTCCGAATACTTTACGTCGTAGGCAAGCGGGGCGTTCATAAAAAAGACAATTTCCCTTATTACCGCAATCTGTTACACATGCTCCGCGCTGGGTTACGTCTGCGCCCGCCCTCATAAACGACAAAGTAAACCATAATTTATGACACAAATTTAGGGTCAAACGCAACAGTCATAAATTGATCCTGTGCCTACTATATTCCAACTACGATTTGTCTCAGTTTGAGAATATAGTTTACTTTATGACAGCCATAGGTAGCCATAGCCATAGGTATATGACAGTGGGTACACTATGTACCATGTCCGTTTAAAAATATTTATTTTATAAAATGCACTATAATGCGTTGCGTATACTTGTGTGTGTTGCGTGCATGTGTTTTCAGAATCTTTTGCTTGCAAAATTAGATTAAAAATATACCTAATCGAACAAGTTTTTTTTTTAATATTTCTTCGCAGTTTCACCCGGGTCCCAAATAATTATTACGTGTGAAATTCGAGATTTCTCTGAAAACTAAACTTCTTTGATATTAAAGTAGTATCCTATAAACTTTACGCCTAGACCTAAAATTACTTTTAACCAAGTTAAAGATTTCCTCTAGCGCTCGACCGACTACTACCGCGGCACGCTAACTATTTGTACGCTCGATGAAATCTTTACATGAAGAGGGTAAAATTTGTTAATTTAATCTTTGGAACGACTGAACCGATTCTAAAAACTATGTTACTAATAGGAATTGATGCGGGTATAGTGACATAGGATAGTTTTTATATAGGGTTCTCAAAGCAGTTTCGAGTGTCATGACGATTCGCTACTTAGTTTTGTATGCATTAACGATTGTAAAATTTGGCTACGGGGGCTAGTGCACGAACGACGACTACCGCGGTACGCTCCTCCACCCCTTTATCCAGTTTGCACTTTACCCAGTATGTCGTAAAAAGTCACGGTGTTCGCAAATTTAGGAACGGTACATTTTTATTTTTTATCTTTCACACCTGCTCGTTTCTTGTTGTTAAAAAAAGGCTAAGGCTATGAGGTATATCTAGAAGACACTATGCGGAGATTTGTGTGCTCGTGAGGATTTTATTCGGATGATTTCAACATATAGGTAGGTTAGGTATATGGAAGTGCGGTATGAACCAGTCTTTTCAACCAACCACACTAATGAATAAATTATACAAGATACACACCTATTATTATAGACGAAGATAGTCTGTTTAAAAAACACGTATGTATATAATATGTGTAGGTACAGTGTGTTTTTGTTTGAGCTAAGTTTAGTCAATTCCAAAGGTATAATATGTATCAAACCTGGCCTTAATCGTTTTGCCCTGAGGATTTACTTTATTTATAATCTAAGGGAGACTACTCCTAGGTTGGACTGTCTAACACTAGTAGGCATAGTATTATATCATCTGTGGTCTAATCTACGAGCACATATAATATGCTCCAACTTTTGACTTTAACGTACAAACTACTCATATCCGTATGAAAGTAAGTTTATAAACATCGACAAAATTCAAGTTTCCGCCAACGACAGTTTTAACACGAGAGATATAAGTATCGTTCTCAAAATACTAGCTGAACTCCAGAAATTCTGAAACCTAGCTCTTCTTTTATTCATGCTCTGACATGTGGTGCGCTTTCTCGTTGTGTACAGGCTTTCTTTTCTAACAAAATAAACATCATACGCTTTAAGTTACGTCCTTTGAGAAGCTGCATCTAATGTTTTATGAATGAAAATTCTTATGTAGTTACATCTATTATCTACGTGCACTTTGCCATTGAGTTCCTTCACAGAGCCATTTGTTATTTTTAAAACGATATATGACGCATAATCTTAAAGATTACCTATTATAAATAATACAACCTATTTTTCTTGGAAAATTTTTAAGATCATCCCCTCCACACTCGTAGGCCGTACCCTTCATCACGCAATTCTATAGATGTCTCTTTCTAACACAAAAAAATATCTCACATTTTCCGGCTCACCACGTCACTTTCTTTCGTAGGTAATTTCTTATATTCGACCTAATGATTTATGTCGAAGCGTTCAATATTTCTTTACGGCATTTCGTTCTTTATACGTTTCAGTATCGCACAAACGAGCCTTGTTGTTAGGTGTTCTTTGGAACGAAGCTAGATTCTACGAGTAAGAACCTAAATTCAACCTTATTTGAGTCTGGTTATAGGGTTTCTATTCTAATAAAAATTGGGTCGACTTGGGACATTAAGTATGGTGATGTGGGAAAACTTGTGATACAGACAAACGAGAATTCGTCGGCGGTAGCGGAGCGGGAGTTTAGTCGCACCGCGCTCATGCCGGCGTGAAGACGAGCTCCAAGCTTGGGTTATGCGCAAAATGGCGGGAACTTTTCGATAACTTTCGTATTCATGCACGATAATTATAAAACGCTTAATAATATAAACATTATTGTTCGAAAAATATTTATTTTAAATTTTAGCAATATAAATGTGGCCCAAGAGAAATTATGGTATCCTCGAGTGTATCTTCGGCGACGCTGCGGTCAGCAAAATATATATGCAAGTACGTAACTACAAAGCACAAACTTTAAACCTCCTTTTTTATTTAAAAGTAAGTTTATTTTCAAACTTTATTTGTTAATGGAAGCAAGTGTACCTATACTGTTTATCTTGATTCTTCTTTAAATGTAATTTCCCTAAGTTTCCGAATCGATATAGAATTGATATGGTATAGGATCTTACACAATAAATCGCCTTAAGAAATAGGCCAAGGTATTCCATTAACAACAGGTATAGTATAACGAAGTACTGATTATTCTTGATGTATGTACTATATTTTATTAAAATTAATTTTCTGCTTTACATATATGATATCTTTAATAGTTGGAACTAGATGGTCTTAGAGCTTAGATCGATAAAATCTGCCATATAAAATATATGGGTAATATTCATAAATAATACCATTATTATAATGCAATTCTTAATTTTTTTAGATCCAAAACAAATAAATAAAATTAACATCAAATACATAAGTACAATCGAACATTTCCATATGCGGCTAGAAATGTGGAAAAAGGAGAACTTTGCCGTTGTTTTACAGTAGGTACCTTACGTAAAACATTGTTTTGGACGGGTCCCCAAAAAGGTAGGTTACCTACCTAATCGGTAAAAATTTGGTGAAAATTATAGGTTATATAATTAAAGTGCAGAAGTCTTAGGTAGGTGCAGAAGTTTTAGTTATCGTTATACTACAAGAAATAAAAAATTACCAGGCATAAAATTCCGAGATCGAATCAGAGGAAAAGTTCGAACATAATTCAACAATGCATTAAGAACGTGCTTAAACAACGTAATCCGTAATGAGAGCAAAAGTCTTTTTTTAATTCTATTGGAATAATATTCAACGAAATAAAAAATTCGAATCCAACCGATGAATTCGGTATAGCGAACAAGCCGCCGCGACGCGCCGCTACGAGTTCGGTTTTAATTCCCTTGACTGTTGCAAAGCGGCGCATGTTTTTTCATTAAAACGCATTCAATACGACGACGACGTAGCTTTGGAAAAGCGGACCTTTTCAAAAAAATATATATTTCCATGACATTCCATTCCACTCCACAGTGCGCTCGTTTCATTTGCAACTTTTGTATGTATAGTGCTCTGAACTCGACATATTTTTGCATTATTAATATTGCATAAAATATCCGATAACTTAGTTATTTAGTTCAATATCAGTATAATAATGATGAAAATCAAGCAAACAATATAAGAGTGTTAACAAAATATATTCTATATTATCTCTCAACAAGTACAAAACTAAAGATATGACAAATAAAAGTTAAGATGGGAGTTGGGACCCAAATATTATCATAATTAGGTATGCGATTAAATGACTAGTTGTTGAAACTGACTTAGTCGCAAACGTTGATGCGAGCTTCCTCCGTTTCACCGGCGATTGGGATTCCTCCAGAAACTCTTGGATGTGTACCTACTTAGATCAAAAGGCCCGGCCCCCTGAGAATCTAAGTATACGTATAGCTATAGGTATATGTGGAAAGCATGTCGTTATTCTCCAAAGTTTCTACAAGTTTGGTCGGTTTTGAACCATCAATCTTAATCTTAATTCAAAGAGCACATCTCACTCAAACATTTGGACTTTTTTATATAAATAACCTACTCACCTAAAGATAAAATACTTGACATCGACTATAATATTGTGGTTGTTAAAACAGAAGTATTTTACTATTAAAAAAAAGAAAACAATAATTTGTAACACTCTAACTCTCAAATTAATTATTAGGAAAAAGTATAAGCATTAAGCGAGGTCTAAAAATAAACTGAAGTAAGCAGAGGTGGGGTATGTGCGCGCTTTCCACAGTTTCGCGTAAGGTAGGTAATTATCTAAGACGCGGGGTCCCGTCTTGCCCGACGCTCGGGACTTGTACACAGATACATCACGGCGGTTTTGCGGCGGCCCCAACCCAGCCCCCCTCTCCATTACTACTTAGTACTTACACCTCGAAGCCTTGCTAACGAGCCGTTCGCGTGATATCACACCACTTCATGCTTATTTATAAGAAAAACTCAACAAACTAGGCACTCGACATTCAAATTTTTGTAAGGGCGCGACATATCAAATATCCATTATCAATGTGTGCTCAACAGTTATAATGTAGTTAATTCCATGGATAATTATAATTACTTATTTTTTATTTATTTAATGAAATATTTTGTCCTATGGTATATTCGGAAATTATCAAAAATTACCAATCTATATTATAAAATGTGGCAAAATTAGCTGAAAGTAAACATTATCACAAACAGGATAAGTGAAAAAATATTATTAGATATTATAAGTTCAGTAAGTACCTACCTAGTTTTTCATAATACGAGGAAAATAAATTCATTGAAAAAACATTACAACTACATTCACAAGGTACCTACACAATACACGTAGCTTACTAAGGCACGCGCCACACACATAGCGAGCGATGCATGATGATGTGTGTGTAAAGCGACTGAGCGGCGAGCGCCTTCACAGATTGTTTTCTGTTTATTTTTATTTCTTTATTTATGAATATGTTTATAACGGTATATAATTTCAACCCTGTAAATATTTGCAGCAAATTTACCACACCTTATATAATTATAAAAGCAGAAACTGACTGACTGATCGATCAACACACAGCTGAAACCGCTGGGTCTGGAACCATGAAGTTTTGCACAAATAATCTTTAAGTGACGTTGTTATACCTACTAAGAAAGGATTTTTGAAAATTCAACCACTAAGGAGGTGAAAGAATCGCAAAGTTTGTATGTAACAATTCAGCGGGAAAATTATCGCGGGTGAAACCGCTCGGGATAGTTATAACCAATTTGTGTGGGTGTATCTGAATTATGAAAAAAGAAGTTAGTTATTAAAAATATCACACTATAGGTAGGTAGGTACTGCTTAAACAAAATATGCAGAAAACTAATAAAAGTTTTTTGGTAGGATAAGCTACTTTATTATAATTTTAACGTGGTCACATAAATTAAATTTTAAAATTAAATTAAGTTAAATTTTAAAGATATTTAAAATTTTCATGTAAGTCGAAATAAATATATTTATAATAATTATATCTGCTAGAAAAACAGACATACGTGGTTATTTTTGCGTTTATACTATAAGTATGGGTTATTTTACACTATAGAATGTTTTACTGACTCAGATTAATCCATTGTTTCAGAATCAAACACGATGTGGAAAAATAAAATACATAAAGACGGATTATATTTAAATTTTACGTTTACGAAACTTTAAATAATGGAGATAAGTGTGATCAAGCAGTAGCGTGTGGAGTCGCAGATATAGCTTCCGATGTGCGATTCCTTAGGGAACGCCTTGTAGACAATGTACAGCTTCCTCCGAGCGGCAGTGGTATCGGCGTTACTGCAAATACTTATCTTCTTCACAGGTGAGAATCACATTATTAAATATTCAGTACCTAGCTTTTTATGTAGCTATTTTAATAATCTAAAAATCAATAAAATAGCTACTCAAAATAGCTAAATTAATTGAGCTTGTTGGTGTTGCATCTGAAGTAACTTTATATTATTATTGCGCGGTCGTCATTATAATGTTCTCTTGGAATAAACTATTTTAGTTGTCTAAAAGACAAGTTTCGTATATCAGTGTATACAAAAACAAAAAAAAAAACGAGCTTATAAAATAGAAATAGGCTTTAGAGAAACAGTGAACGAAAGCGCGAATGCGGTCGTTATTCGCATATCTAACCATTTGAGCACCAGTCCAGCATTGCTTTTAAATTTTAATAAATCGTCACGGAAAAGTTATAAGGTACGTTTTATACGCATAACAATCGTAATATCTTTTTTTCCAAACGTGTCCAAAAAAGTTTTACTAAAAAAAATACAAAGTGTACTAAATACTTATATAAAGTTCCTTATGTGTACCTAATACATTTTTTGTAAACATCAACATTCTTCTAAAAAAGTATGAGCTTCGACAAAAACTATTCATATATAATACCTCTCGAAGCTTAATCATACAAATAGCAAAGATAACAATAAGAATAACAATACGAAAATTTTACCGAGCAGAGAGTACAGCGGTGTAGGTACCTTTATAATTGTAAAACAAAACTAAAATCATATTTTGTAAATAAATTGTAAAATATATTATTCTACTCGAAACATATTATAGATTGTTTACATATACGATAGTGTAATAAATAAGATAAGTAGCACTAATTGTACAAACCTCTGTGGTTTCTTGTGCTATTTTATGTCAATCTTAAATTATTTTTGTGGTAAATTTGGTAAATAAATAAAAAAAAAAACATAATATTATAGGTATCATATTTATTAAAAGCTCGTCTGGTCTGAAAACTTTTTATGCGTCTCAAATGTTAATTTTAGTAATACTTACTCAGCGGCGATTGTAATTTAATATAATAAGGACAAATTCAGTAAAGTTAAATTAAAACAATACGAAAATTTCACCGAGTATAGAGAGTACAGAGGTGTAGGTACCTATACATAATATTATAAGTATCATATTTATTAAAAGCTCGTCTGGTCTGAAAACTTTTTATGCGTCTCAAATGTTAATTTTAGTAATACTTACTCAGCGGCAATTGTGATTTTAATATAATAAGGACAACATTCAGTAAAGTTAAATTAAAGACGTATGCGGATTTAGTCGCGGTCTGGTTGAGCTTAAAGCTGCCGGGGCACCTGCGCTTCGCCGCCTCGCCCGCACTGCTTAGGTACTTACATCTGAAAACACAATCTGTGGACAACTTTTGTACTCATGTTTACATTTTTGCAATTTATTCTTATTTACCAGCGCCCGTGTGTTGTAATCGTGCATATTATATTTATCATTATTATAACAATAGGCACAGGCCTAATGTGATACATAACTCATCTTAAACACCGTTTATTTTCGTGAATTCAACAGGCTGATGGCTCAAATTTCCGTAAATAATTTTATATGAACTTTTGTAAAGTAATTGTGATTTAACATTACAAGTAAGATAAACTAAATTTCAATAAAAAAGTACCATCCGTCGTTACCATCGTATTAAGAGCGATGTTGACAGTGTTGACGCAAACAATTGCTACGCGCTTTCTTTTGTCTTCGATTTATAAGGTGAGTAAATAAAGGAGTGCGATACAAACGGGAGGAAAGTAGACAGGGTTGTAAAGCACGTCACAAGAAAGAACCTATATATAGGTAATCAGCTTAGTGACAAATTGGCAAACAGCACGCGAACCACGCAGCTGGTTCCGGCCTCTGCACTAGGTTTGATGTCTGACGCGCGACTGTACCTTTGAATCTCGTTTACCACTACGCAGCCAAATACACAAATCGTTTGTTAAAAATGGGTCTTACTAATACGTATATTTACGTGATTTTAACTAAACCAGCACCGATTAAATTTGAAAGAACGTGTGCGTGCAAAAAGTGAAACTCTATATTACCTCCAGATCTTTTTCATAATCATTATCAATTAAATATATGATAATTATATTCATGATCATCCATAAAAAGCATAACGTGTAACTATATATAAAGGTTTCTTTTTGCTACACTATTCCCAAAGAAATTTTACTTCACTTCACCAGATTCATAATTGCACTCTACCTATATGCATCAGAAATCCAGTAAAATATTTAAAACTGATTTTTCCTAAAAGAAAATGTTTGGCGTAAGATTTACGTGAATTAAACTTTGCGCTACATTAGAAACTAAAACCACATTTTATAACAGTGAACAAAAATATGAAATGGACCTCATTTCTTTTAATCCGTTGGAAACGCGTCGATGAGCACGTCATTAAAAATAATATAGTGATAGAGCCTAACATCTGATGTTTATTTTAAACATTACCCTTTTGACTTTCAATTTAGCTTGCACAGTACAAGGTTAGTTTTTGAAATTTGTTACTCGAGGTAAAACTTGAAAAAACATACCTTGTTATTCCCTCTCATTGAGTCTGTTTTATTTATTTTCGTGATTCTATATTTCATTCGGTGCTCAACCGCAGGTAGAGGGGACTAGAGTACGATAAAAACACTAATTACATATCCCACTAACATTTGCTCCATTTTAAATGTTTGTGTTTTTCTTAACCAAAAAACATTCTTTTACGTAATTACGTAAGTGCAAATGCTGTTACAATAATGTTACACATAACATTACAATGATTTCAACAGTAAATGATTATTTATTCTAACGCTTATTTATTTTATTTAACTTAGGACTAATTTTTCTACTTAATCTCAGTTGTTACGCAACGAATTTGTTAAATTAATACCAACAGCTTACGGTGCTTACAATGGCTTACGGTGAAATTGCATCAAAATTCTAAAATTACTTACTAACAACTAGATGTAAAAGAAAAAGTGAAAATTATAAAAAAACAAAAAATAACATGTGTAACAGAAAAATAAGAACGAATAATATGCGAACGAAACTCTAGCCTGAATGTACCAGTATTTGTTAATTTTATTACGACTAGCTCAGGGTCACATGCATGCAATAGATGAATTTGCATGAAAGTCCACAGGTAGCGCTCTCTGACCACCATAATATGTTTTGAATACATAACGTTAGGCGGACGATGCACTGCCTCAATTCTCTCTACCCTTATCCGTTTACACTTCCCCGTGAAAATATAATTATCATAACGCGCTCATATTTTATTTCGACTCACTACCTTATAAATACTCACTACTTTATAAATGTCATGCAGAGAAAATCCTACATACCTATTATAAGTAGGTAAATGTAAAATACTGTTGTATTTAATGTTAAAAATGATTAATTTAACTATAACTTTTGCTGTGATATTGAATCAAATTTTTTCACTTATAAAAACAAAATGCCGCTGCATGCTATAGTTATTTATTTATTTTTTCAGATTATGCTCTAAGGTGAGGGAAATCCTTCTAATATTATAATTGTCGCTACCCCACATATTCGGCTCGGCATTATTTCGGGATTCTCAAGGGAACTCTGAGATTCAAATGAGCAAAGCTTCGACGTTATTGAGTTGTAACAGACATTAATAATTAATTGTCTGTAGATTGCATTTATTTTCGGCTTCAATCAACTTTTTCGTCGCTTTTAAAAATAACATTTAAAAAATTTAAGGCATTCCTCAAATCTTCACCTTTGATGAGATATTTATGCAGTATTTTGGATAGATGTCGCATATATTAACTTTTTCCTTTCTACGTTCTTTTCGGTTTGCTTGAAAACTGCGGTAAATAAAATTACTTAATTTACTCTACATATTTTTCACATCCTTACCTATATTTCTTTTTAACCGACTTCCAAAAAAGAGGAGGTACTATATTCGATTATATGTACGTTTTTTTTTAATATGTATGTTTTCCGTATGTGTTCCGATTACTCGAAAACGGTTGGACCGATTTGAAAAATTCTTCTTTTATTTGAAAGGGTATACTCCCAATTAGGTCCCATTGCCACCAAGTTAACATTAGGCTATTGTAATTTAGAGAAATTACCAACTCAGTCACTTAAAAGCGAGAAATAAACAATATTTTAACAAAAAAATTAAAACCGACTTCCAAAAACACAAATCTAAAAGATAAAAATAAAAAGCTAATAATGACAAAATACCGATTTAATCCAAAAGAAAAAAACACACGTAATATTATTATTGGTTTGTGCTACAAGTGTGAAATCGATGATAAGCCAAATATGGAGGGGGTAGATGGGCTAAGTTGACCCTAACCACCAGCTCTTCGTGAGCAGAACAACCCAAGTAGGCAGACACCAGCGGGCTTGTCACCGAATTCAAACCGATCGGTTGTAGCACAAACCAATAATAATATTACGTGTGTTTTTGTCTTTTGGATTAATTAAATAAAATATTTTATAGATATGGATAATTTTTATAAGGGGTAGTTTGAGGCCTGTGAGATTTTAAAATAAACATTGGATGCCCATTATCATATATTATATACCTAGGTTCTACGACCTCTTGTTAGGTCTTAACTGAGTAAAGGTAATGCGTAGGAATAGATCTACGTGTTTTAATATCACAATGAAAATATTAAGAATAATAATTTTGATCTGATAAGTCTGAATTTTCGGGATGGAATTTATACAAAAAATAGAAAACATCGGATTAGAGTTTCAAATAAGGAATGCTAAAATGGAATAAAAAACACAGTTATTTTAAAAATAAAGACGTAATAGTGCCACGGCATAATGCTGAGTGGTAGTCATTTTGGTACCAAGTATTCTAGTTTAAGACTCACGCTTGTAGGTACTTATTTTATCTTTAACTTTATTTTATCTTTATCTTTATTTTTAACTTTTTTCTATTCTATTCTATTTTATTCTATTCTATTCTAATAAAAATGAGACAGGATATCATAACGAGTGGCATACCTCCGCTTCTTTACAAGATAGCATTCACTGACAGAAAAGAATATAGCAGGCCGAATCATTGGGCCGAATGCATTTGCAATCTTCGTGTTCTGCACAAAAAGAGTGCGATTAAAATTTCTCGCGCCGTCGAAGCCTTTGTGTAAGTGTATAGACGGCACCGCCGCGCCCGCGCCCCTCGGAACATTGCACATGCCACGCAAAGAACAACCAATGCACCGTGAAATTGCCTATTTTCCACGTGAATTTTCATTTATTTATATTTCTCACATAACCGATGACATTTCCATTTATTCTGTATCACAGCTCAGCGCATCGGAATAAATTCGTCGGGTTAATGCATCTCGTATTCCTAGGTTGAGTTACGTTGCACCAATGTGTACCTGACAATAGATTTGTTACGTCTAAAAACATTTTGTGCTCTAACCCTTGACTACGTACAATACATGAGATAGCCTATATTACTCTATAATGCCATAATAAATCCCTACCGTCGCGTAGCTTGCCTATAAAAAGATTATTTTTATCAATATAAGTCACCTGATTGTACGTATAGGTATTTACATATTTCTGTGTTTTTGTGAAATGTATTTCTATACTGTGTGTGTGCAATAAAGTAGGTTATATTTGATACGATTTAATTTGAAAAATGTAATACTAGTAGGTATAGCAGTATATTTTAGATTTTTCTTTAAATATGTTTTTTACTTCAACTCTATTAAATTTAAAATCTAGTTAACACAATGCATTATATAAAGCAATAGCATAAATATTGTTTGCTTTACTCAAAAGGGAAAGCGACTAATTTCCGATGCATGGCTGATGCAGTTCGTAAAGTTCTTCGGTTGCAGACTGCTCTTGCTCTGACTATATGTCATACATTATACAAGGCATTTATTTTAGTTTTGCTTGGCATTACAAAACTAAAGATTTATGAAGACTGGATAGAACACATTGAATATTCATCTTAATTTTGGTCCTAAGAATTATATTATACTTAATAAACTCTTTTCTGCTAAAGGGGGTTCAAAATTAGCTATAACTGCACTGCAAATTATTTACGCTGAATAGTACCTATAATAAATTTATTTTACTAACGGTTATATGTACCTACACAAATTAAAATTTAAGTATTCGTATTTAAGTTATTATCTACTCTTTTTGACGCCAATAAGATTAGGTACTGACAGCTCTCATAAAATGCCCGCTTTTCAGACATTAAACTTACAAAAATATAATAATGAAAATAATAATAATATGGTGGCTCAGGGCCTGATGCTATCACATTTATTGGCTGTCATTATATAGTTATTGATACGTTACAATGGGCATGTTGACTAATTTTTATTTTTAGTCCGTCTTGTAGATTATTAAAAAATATTGGACACGTATTTTTTCTTTTTTTACGTAATCAAAAAATAACGGCGATATATTGAGTTGAAATTTCGCGTGACGTCACTATTCTGACAGTTTGTATGGCTGTTTTGCGGTTAGTGACGTCACGACCTCCTCATCCTAAACTTTAATGCGCTTTATCTCTGTATATTTTAATTTATTTAAAAAAGCAAAAAATACGTGTCTATTTTTTTTTTTCTAACTGACGGACTAATTAGAATTTTGATTTTCAATAGTAGTCAACATCCCTATTGATCACACGAATTTTGTAAAGTTACTGATAACAATCCAGCACTTAAAGTTACAGCGGTTTTAGTGATAGATAACTGATTATTATCATAATTTGAATAAAATTATACCTAATAATATGGATCTTTAAGCTTTTAAGTTTAATATGCTTATTTACCATTGGTTACATTATAAATTAATAAGCAGTAAGATTCCCTTGAGTAATTCCACTGCTACAATTCCGGCTAGCAGATTGTTGTGAGTAGCGAACTAAGACAGCGCAGCACGCGCCGACTGGCATCTCCCAAGCGAACACTTAGGTACCGTAACTCTCACAGCAATTGTATCCGCGAAACGCAACTATACATGAAGTATTCAATCTGTTGTTTATTTCATACGCTTACCTTGTGAATAACGCTAGTACACCTGATATTGTTATAGTATAGTAGTATATTGGCGCGTTTTTCACGAGCATATTATTCCTTCCGTCATAAAGATATGAATTACTTATTTGGTAATTTTAATGCTATTTGAACAATATACTTTAGCGCATAATTACCCTAACGTTGATTTTGTATGGTAGGTAATAAAAGTGATGCTCATTATTATTATTATTTATTATGAACCACAAAATTACAACTGGCTAGTAGCTGCGGCCGTCAGCAAAGCGTGTGCTGATATTACGTGAAACAGTTATTTCTTGGTTCTCATAACTATCCATATTTATTATTTTGCAACGTGAAAAAGATTAATAGATACCTCTTAAATAACGTAAGCGTAACTGATCCCCTACAGTTTTACGCGGCCGCGTGAATGTCACACTCTAAAACAAACTTCTTGTTACGATTAATCTAATCGTTATTATTAATTAAAGCTTCAATATATTAGGGAGGTATGTTAAATAATTCCAAAATTAGGCACCTATGTAAATCCGTAGTTGTCAACGAATAACAAGATTTGATTGAAATTAATAAAGGCTCTATACGTATATCAAGGTTAAAAGTTATTATAGTTCATAGATTGTCATAGGGATAGTGAACGCTTGGTCTCAGGTGTTGTTTTCGACGCTTAAGTTGTTTTAAGCCGCACTGAGCTATATTCTATGTGCATGCTGGCGAGCCAGCTCACTTTATTGTTATCCCTGTTTGCGAAGTTATAAAGCAATTGTTATTAACCAACTTTATTACGGATGTTATAGAACAGATGCGGGCGTGAGATAGTTGGATGACAAAATTATTGTTCTAAATATAACTCTTTAACTATGGAAAGTTTTTGAATCAAACTTAATTCAGTTAGGGCGTGTTCTGACTGAGCTTGCAGTTTGAGGCGCACTATCTTCCATTAGTTGGACGTTGGACATAAAAAAGCGCTTCAATGTCAGTGATCAGTTAGCGTCCAATACATCTTAGAATAGAGCGTCCACGTCCTTATTTACGCTACGTAGATAGGTACGTCACAATTTAGGGGAAGAACATAGGTAAGTACATGCATTATTTGCGTTCCTTGTAATAATTTAATGCCAAAAGGGTACACAAGGGAATTTAATCATTGACTAAAACTTAACAATAATATAATTTAATGTGTACCTACCTATTGCATGTGAATCTATTACCTATACAAAAACTCAAAACATCGTTTATCCTTTAGTACATTATCCGACAAAAGAGAAGGTATATCCTTTGCCGTTTACATTTATGTAGTTAGTTGAGTAGCATTAAAAGATTAAAAGTCCACAGTTCGCTCAAGCCGTATCGAGTCCAAACTGGAAACGATATCTCGACTCGACTGCAACATATATGTAGATAGGTACGTACTCGCGATGCAGGCAGCGCGGTGCGGCGCGTCCGCGGCGCACTCCGCCTGGCGAATGCAAAAATTTAAATTAAAAACATAAATCAGCTATGTATCGAGTAAGTTTCGAGATCGGTGCATGTTTCGGCTGTTTTCTGTGGACTGTTAGTACTGTGTATTTAGAAAAAGCTGTTCAACTTTTCAAGTGAATTTAAAAAACATCAATACCTACTCCTAAATAAGCAGCGACTTTAAGAAAAGCCAATCTTCAATCATATCAAATAAAACAATTTTATTAGTCGTGAAATCTGAATAATTTGGCTCCGTATAGGTAGGTACTTACGTAACTCCAATCCAGAAATCTTAATTAGGAGAACTTATGAGTGCTTTAATTAGAAATTATAATCCTTAATTCACCTTTGAAATGTTCCATTTTCATCTTTTATGAAGACTAATGTTATCTAATGTTTCCGCTAAAAATACATAATTATAAAGTAAATATAGTAGGAGTACCTAAATAGGTATATCTACCAACCGCTGGAAAATTCAAGAATTCAAAGAGACAAGTTAAATAAAATAAGAATCTTTTTAGTAGGTAACGTATCCATAGATAATAATTTAAGTTAGTTTATTAGAAGTTACCTAGAGTCTATGATAGTTTGATAGTAGGTATGAAAATTATTATAGTTGCTAAAACATGTATTATAATTTAAAGTATGATTATGTATATTGATATGTACCTACCTACGTACCTACGTATATATGCAAGCATTTGGCGATCATGAATGTTCTTACCATGGGACGGGACAAAGTTTTAGTGAAGCCTCGTCGTCAACATGGGTTCTCCGTGAGAACAGTAGTCGACTTTCCGAATCACGTGTACAACTTTACAACTTTAAGTGGGTGTTAGATTCACGTAGCGCTTACTCTTTTCACACTGAATTTGAAGCTCGCTCCACATCCTCGCGAGAACCTTACGAGAACGCGAGAAAATCACGAGAACGTAAATGTGGAGCCGATGTTCTCCACCGTTTCTCGTGGTTTTCTCGCGTTCTGGCAAGGTTCTCGCGAGAATGTGGAGCGGGCTTTAAGTCTATTCGTACTTACGATATTGTAAAAATCCAGAGTTATGATTAAAAGCTAGGTGGGTAACAATAACTTTTAACTTTATCATATAGTTAATATTAATTATTATGTTATAGTCATTGATGTGAAAAAAGTTCGTACTAAGAAAGGAGAAATATTAATCAACGTGTTCGTTTGAAAATCAAAATTGTAATTAGTCCGTCAGTTAGAAAATAAAAAACAATGGACACAAAATATAAAGAGATAGAGCGCGTTAATGTTTAGGGTGGGGGCTCATGACGTCATTAACTGGTCTAAGCCCCCATACAAACTGCACCGGATAGTGACGTCACGCGTTTCAACTCAATGTATCACCGTTATTTTTTGATTACGTAAAAAAATTAAAATACGTATCCAATATTTTTTATAAATCTAGACGGACTTAAAAAAATTAGACAACTAGCAAATTATCTTCGGTGACACATTGTGTAGGTAGGTAGGTACAACGCACTGTGCATTTTCAGTCTGACTTGAAATTACTTTGCTTGCGTTCACTGTTTTTCTATGCATATTAGTTCTGTGATGTCATCATTGTAAAGCTACGCAACAACACTTTGAATTTAATATAGGTAAACAGTTATCGTAATTTTCTAGTTTAAAATACTGTATTGTATTTCTTTCCTTAGATATAAAATATCTTAAACAAAATAAGGCTTTCTGAAAGAATATTATAGACAATAATATCTTTATTGGCAACGACGATTCGTAAACAATAGAAGTGTCGAAGCGTTGAGCCGTTTCGAGGAAAAAGCGTTTGTTCCAAAAGAAAAACGCTTTTCCACTTCATCGGCTCACTTATTTCATTTCACTGATTCTAAGGAAAAGACGGTAAATTTCTTAAAAATATAAACGAAAGAATAAGTATAAATCAAATAGCTGTTACGACACTTAAAATGTCTTTTGTACTTAATACCTACCTATCAAATAATGGCATGTATTTTTGAAACCTGTTTACAAACATTTAGTTATAATATTTACAAAAAAACTGTCTTATCCTTTGAATACTAAATAAATTGTGAAAAACGAATTATAAAATGCTCAGCCGGAAATAAATACTTACAAACATATTTATATAACATTGCTTGTTAAATTCTTTAAAGTTATTCATTCATTTTAACAACACAGTAATTTGACTAATGAGATAAAATAAAAATAAATTTATGGTTGGAAGACCCCCGTCAGGAACGAAGTTCTCTCTGTTATAATATACTAGCTGTCCCTCCCAGTTTCACCCGCGGTAATTTCGGAGTTCCCGCGGAAATTACAGGATAAACTATAAGTATAAACCTTCCTCGTGAATCACTATCTATTAAAACCGCATCAAAATATATTGCGTAGTTTTAAAGATCTAAGCAGACAGCGGGAAACGACTTTATTTTCTTACTATGTAGTGATTTAAATAGTAAATAGATAACTTTATAATAATATTAAACGCAAGAAAATATAAAAAAAATTGGAATAATCAAACTATTTAAATGTTGACGTATGAAAAAATCACAAAAAAGTTACTTTTAACTAACAAATGATGTAGGTATACAAGTACGACGGCGGCCAGTGCTTGACGATAATATCCGAACTACGCCAGACGAAACCGAACGTCTTGATTTTCATGTAAAGGGCGCTTTTTCCTGGCGTGACGTATGACGATTTCTGAGAGCTACTACTGCAAGTCGCGTTAAGGAACTTTGTTCCAAAACAAATTATTTTTTAAAACATTCATTTATATTTATTTCAAATCCTAAAGTTCATAGGATTTCATGTAATAGGTACCTAGGTATGTAAGTTTGCGCCGACTCTACCCAGAGCGCGAGTGTTCATAATGAGAATAGTGCAAACTTAATTAGAGTGAATTTGATTGCAGCCGTGAGTGGCGTCAGCTGGGAAGAATGGTGGACCTACGATGGCATTTCAGGTGAGCGTACGATTTTAAATTAAATTCATAGGGTAACATATTTTGCTTATTGTTTGGTTTAGATCTGAAAAAAAAAAATTAATTGCAATTTATTTACAATATAATTTGGTTTAAAATACAAGTAGGTACCTACTATAAGTTTAATTATGCTTAGCCAAATTAAATTCTTAATCCAGCACATCATGCTTACATCTTAGGTAATAGAATCACGTTTCTAAACCTGATCAAAAGAAAAAAAGGTGCTAGATATAAGTATATTAATTATTATTAATTCTACAATACTAATGAATAATATAGAGGTAAACTTTATAACATAAGTTTGGGCGTAGGCGTTGTTCCCTAACACCTAAACTATAAAAATAGAAACTGGTTTATTCTAAATATTATTTCATTGATCTTTGATTGATATCTGACCCCTTGATGATAATAATATGATGCCTTACGAAACTGCGGGGAAACTGTTACCTTTACACGAACAATTCTTGTATATATATTTATTTATTTATTATTAACACATACGGTACAAGAATACGGAATAAGTAAACGGTAATTTGAATCTCAGAAACGGCTCCAACGATTTTCATGAAATTTAGTAGGCCGGGGGTTTCCGGGGCGATTAATTAATCGATCTAGCTAGATTTTATTTTTAGAAAGCGTCGTTTTATCCGTGTTTTCAGGCAGTGAAAAATTTGTGTTTAGTACTGCTTTTCTACGTAAGAACAGATGGCGCTATAAGCTACTTTATTCGGGCGAAGTTTTCATTCACAACGAGCGAAGCTCGGTCGCCCAGATATATTAGTATTAAAGTAACATTTTTCAATTAAAATTAATTATCATTCCCTTTCTTCTCTTAAAATTATGAGCACAAAAATTAATAAACTAAAACTTTCACTATCCTAATTATACAAGTTGATATTAAGAATGGCAAGGAATTTGATCATTTGACAGGCCACAATTGCGCGACACATTATGTTTGCGAGCCGTATCAATTTCGCTACGGCGCGACGATAACATTTTTGCCGGTTTACGTGACGTGAAATTTATACAGTCGATTTATCTTGCATTCATATCGCGTTACTGGCAGAATTGTGAGGTGTGTTATCTTTATTCAGTCGTGTCCCGTAATATCTTTTTAGTTTTTATTCATTTATTGTTCCATTTGTTTTAAAAACGTTCTATTGTTTAGGAAGACGTACTGTTCTTTTTTGAAAATTACTTGGTTTGATAGATATGTTATTAAAAACAGATTTTACCTATTACTTTATTGTAAGTATACTGTAGCTTTATATTTATTATAAAGAATTTACAGAATCGGTTCATTATTTCCAAAGATTACTTCGCTACAAATAAACATTTAATACTAGCGTGTAATAACTAAAACCTATGTAACAGGTTTTCACAGAAAAGGAAAATCTAAATTCATGAAAGTATATAACAGCAATAACAGATGCACGGAAATATAGAACAAAACATATTATTATTGTTTTCCCCTTCGAATGGTCGAACAGAGGGGACATTGCCGTGCACAGAGAGCGCAATATCGCCGACTGGAAACTTGCGCTACGTGACCTGTCTATGCCTTTATAAATCTATGTATCGCGGTAGCATTTTTGTTCATAACAGCTGTTCATTCACCCCCAGTATTATACCTAGTTAGGTCAGTAGGTAGTAATAATAAAGCGAAACGAAAAATCAGTTGAACATGTTTTTTGGCAATATGTATAAACATAGATAGTTAGAAATAATAATAAAAAAAAGTTATATATTATATCTTATATCTTTAAACGATCAATTGTTATATACATATATGTATACCTATATAATCTGAATCTCGGAAACGACTCCAACGACTTTCATGAAATTTAATTAATTAATAATAATAAAAAAGGGGAAATTTAGTTGGGGTTTTGGGAGCGATTAATCGATCTAGCTAAGTTTAATTTTTAGAAAACGTCGGTTTATCCGTGTTTTCAGGCAATGGAAAATTAGTGTTTGGTACTGCTTTTCTACTTAACAACAGATGGCGCTACGAGCGAACCTCGGTCGCCCAGATATTAATACTAAAACGACTAATTTACGTCCACAGATTTTTATTTCATTGGTATTTGTGAAAAATTAATTGTGTAAGTTAAGTTAGTACTCAGTTAAGATTAAGGTAATGTAAAAAAATTTAAGTAATTCTTGATTATAGTTTTCAGTATGGCTAACTTATAAATGTACAACGCCAAAAAAAGTAAAATAAACGCTACATTAACGGGAGCACACGGTTAACGCGTGAACATAAACTGGGACCGACCGCAGCCGCTGCGCCGGGGGTACTCATGCAATTTTCAAGGCCATAAATAATAAAAACGTGAACGCGATCCAAAGCACTTTGGCTACTTTCGCGCGGTAGTTTTCTTTTACATTGAAATAACTAGAGAACACAAATTATAGCCCTCGCAACGTAAAAGCTTAAATAGTTCACCTCAAATAGAAAATACTGTGTTCCGTTTCCGGGGGAAATTGGTACATTGTATTTTTTTTTCAGATAAAGGTACCATCAATGCTTTTGGATTAAGTTAATATTTATTATTTTTGTTAAAAATATAATTTACCCATACATAAATACACGGTTGTACCCTGGATACAGCAGGTATATTAAATTATTTTGCTACTACTTATAGCTATTCCCCACGGTTTTATCTACGTTAACTTCGGAGTTACCGCGGGAATTCCCGGATAGGTTTAGGTTCCCCATATTCTTTTCCGTACCCCTAAAACGTGTAGGTATGCAAAATTTCAAGAAGATCGGTGAAAGCGTGAAAGCTTAACGAACACACATATTCGCCTTCATAATATTATAGGATTAAAATAATGTTGCTATTCTTGATGTGAATAAATAAATATTGCGTTCGTTGCCAGCATCGTCCGCGTCACTTCCGTTGTCTTCATACGTCAGTTCCATTATCCGCTAAACAAAAGGAGTGAGACTTTAAAAACATTATTTGGCTAAACCTCTACTAAGAAGAGAAACAGAAACTGGGATTAACAGTTACAGTTCCTAATCTAATATATATAAATCACGTGTCACGTTGTTTGTCCGCGATGGACTCCGAAACTACTGAACGGATTTTGATAAAAATTTTGTAACCATTTATAATATAGTCCAACTTAAAAGATAGGATAGTTTTTATCCCGGAATTCCCTCGGGAACTGAAGGACATAGAGTACTTTTTTCCCGCAACCTCCGCGGGAACTCCGAAATTACCGCGGATGAAATCGCGGGGGACAGCTAGTCTATATATAATTCACGTGTCACGTTGTTTGTCCGCGATGGACTCCGAAACTACTGAACGGATTTTGATAAAATTTTGCAACCATTTATAATATGGTCCAACTTAAAAGATAGGATAGTTTTTCTCCCGGAATTCCCTCGGGAACTGAAGGACATAGAGTACTTTTTCCCGCAACCTCCGCGGGAACTCCGAAATTACCGCGGATGAAATCGCGGGGGACAACTAGTAATTAATAAAATGTTCAGTGTGAAATAAAGAGTTCATTGAACTCAATATTTTACTTTACATTGACAGCACTGCAGGTAGGTATTGTTTGCAATAATTTGGTACATATCGCGTATTGTGCCTTCAGCTTGTTTATGACAATGACTGGGGCTATAATAATTGTCGGGCCATTTCGATTGCCCTGATTATGAGCAGGTACATTAATGAACTGCACGTATGTAGGTACACGATTGCCCATAAAACATAAACAATGGTTAAATTGAACGTATCGTGTAATAACTATAGGTAATGCTTCTTTTTTACTTAAGTCTAGTCAAATTACAAAGTTTCTTTAAATAATAATGCTTGGATATTATTACACCGCGCAATCTTGTACCAAATTAGGCAGAGTTTAATAGTATAGGTAAGTTTAATACATAGGCCAATAATACTTCTACTTTAATACCTCAGACGAAATAAAAAGTTTTTTATTTCGCCTAATACTTATCCCTCCTTACCCCCCCTTACTACTCTAATACTTACCTCGTTTAATACTTACCCCTTTTTTATATAAAAAATACATTGGTAATTATGATATCTACAGACTAAACATCTCTGGGTGACAAAGTACATTACGACTTTTTTTAAAAGCCTTTATTTTATTGATCAATGATAACAATAGATCAAGCGCGTGAATACATTGCATCCTAATATTTAACTTTAGCTACTCCTTGATTTATATTATTTACTAGTTGTTCCCCGCGGTTTCACTCATGTTAAATTTTGTGATCTCGTAGTAATTCCGGGATAGAAAGCACCCTACGTCCTTCTCTGTACCCCTTTCAACGTGTGTGCAAAATTTCATGATGATCGGCTGAGCCATTAAGGTGTAAGCGCAACAAACAAACTCACTTTCGCATTTATAATAGGTACATAGTAAGGATTGTAATCTTTGAAAACAACGAATATAAGTAGGTAGGTACCTACCCACTAAATAAAAGCAGAAAAAAAAAGAAATTTCGAGATCTATTAGAAATAATAAAGAAAAAAAAAAGAAAATCTAAAGCTACACAAAAGTAGGCACTAACTTAGCAAGACATGAAAAAACTCTAACCAAATCCAAGGTGTCACCAAACATGTTGAAATTGTCATCCAATTGTGTTGTTCTTTTTAACATTTTGAAAAATAATGTTTCATGTTATATTATGTATTCAGGCCCGGCGTTCTGGGGTCTAATCAACCCGGAATGGTCGCTGTGCAACAAGGGGAGGCGGCAGTCGCCGGTCAACCTCGAACCGGACAAATTACTCTTCGACCCAAATCTACGTTATTTGCACATAGATAAACATAGGGTAATGTTTTTACGTACTTCTTATACAGTATTCATTCGCTATTAATCTATACATACCTAAGTAGGTATATACATATAAATAAAATTGAAGTTTCTATTTGTAATTCCAAATTAACATCAGTTTTTCACTAAAACTAAAAACATAAAAGCATATGAAAGTATACGTTGGTAGGTGGGTATTAGGTAATTAAAAAAATTAGGTAGGTACATAAAAAAAAAAAACAATTTTTAAAAATTGTTGTCTGTCTGTCGGTTTGTCTGTTTGTTTATTCCCACTAATCTCTGAAATCGCTGGACCGATTTTAAGAGAACATTCACTGGCAGATAGCTGATGTTATAAGAAGTAACTTAGGCTACTTTTATTTTATACTAGCTGTGCCCTGCGGTTTCACCCGCATGAGTTTCGGAATTCCCGCAGGAACTCCCTTTAGGGAAATGAAAAATAGATAGTAGCCGATTCTCAGGCTTACTGAATATGCATAGAAAAATTCATGAGAATCGGTCAAGCCGTTTCGGAGGAGTATGGAAACGAATATTGTAACACGAGAATTTTATATGTTAGAAGATAAAAATAGTTCCTGCGGAACTCCGAAACTCACACGATTGAAACCGCAGGGCACAGCTAGTGCTTAATAATTTCCAGCTAGTGCTTAATGATTAAGTATCAATCAGTTTTCTTTAGTCTACTTACTACTTTTATGATTATGGCAATCTATCGCGATTTATCGCATTTAAATCTGCCAACGTATGTTTAGCAATTAA
This sequence comes from Zygaena filipendulae, assembly GCA_907165275.2. NCBI lineage: Eukaryota > Metazoa > Arthropoda > Insecta > Lepidoptera > Zygaenidae > Zygaena > Zygaena filipendulae. Next base: position 8,388,189 of record OU015653.1, on the reverse strand, counting down.
AGTAATTGGGTATTTTTCTGGTGTTGGGTAGTTTTCTATAATATGAAAATCAAAATTCTAACTAGTCCATCAGTTAGAAAATAAAGGATAATAGACACGTATTTTTTGCTTTTTCAAATAAATGAAAATAAACATAGATACGAGTAAAGCGCATTAAAGTTTAAGGTGGGGGATTTGTGACGTCATTAGGTATTCGGTATAAGCCCCGTACAAACTGCACCGGGTTGTGACGTCACGCGAAATTTCAACTTAATGTATCGCCGTTATTTTTTGATATTTTTCATAAAAAAAGGAAAAATACGTGTCCAATATTTTTACTAATCTACACGACGGATTAAAAAAAATGTAGTCAAGTAGCCAATTATGGCGAAATGCCAATGACAGTATTAAATTGTTCCCCAAGATTTAACACGACAACCAGCTTCTTTCTTGGAGTTAGATATACCTAAATAAATCATAAAGTAACCAGATTTTCTGTGATGGTTGTTAAGCGTGCGAAAAAATAATTTCCACGATAATAGTAGTAGATAGCATATTAATGCTGAATTTTTCGAAAAACCTATTAATATTTTTGCTTGTTTTACATTTTATATTATTTGTTTAATATACAAGTGGATTATACACGTATCTACCGAACAGTCGTCCCACACTCCCTCTACCTCTCCCACTGAGTTAGCACACGTCGTGCCTCGTAAAATATTGACACGGTTTCCGGACTAGCATCATTTACTATTGCAGGGCCTAGTAGAGTTTGTTTGGATGTAGTTTTTCCTTTTTGTTGTTACAGCCTTTTTAATCTTGTTAGTCGTTTATTAATAATAATTTGTTATGCAGATAAATGGACTAATTAGCAATACCGGCCACTCGGTAATCTTCACTGTGGAGAATGAGACCCGGCACCACATAAACATCACGGGAGGTCCACTCTCCTACAAGTATCAATTCCACGAGATCCACATACACTACGGACTTCATGACCAATTCGGTTCAGAGCATGCCATTAACGGCTACTCTTTTCCCGCCGAGGTAAGCTATTCCCACAGGTAAATGTGTTTTCAATTTAAGGAGGAAAACATATAAATGATGCCAGTGTTCCGGAAACAGACAGAGATCGTAGACTTACTCTCGCTACTGTGTGTACAAACTTCTTTCGTTTCTTACACATTTAACACTTTTCATTTATAATATTTTTGGTTATGTCTAATATCCACGCTTTTGAGAACTTCTATTAATATATAATTGGACGCAAATAAGCAATAACATGTTAACCCACAAAATTGAGTTATTGATTCAGAACGATTTATTGAGAGTTAAGGAACGTTTTTTAATTATGTGTTTACCTTATTACATTGCTTCAATATGTAACTAAATATTGAACATAAAATATGTTAACACAAAATGGTGCTATACTTTTAAAATACGAATTACTCAAAATTTCTCCAGTGTGGGTTAACACCCTATTGCTTATCTATGTTCAATTAATAAATTGATTTGTCGACACCTTTCACGCTTTTATTTGTATATTATATTTTTTTTTCTTTTACACCATTTATCTATCTTTTTAATTATCTATATCATCATTTTTAACACCACAACATATAATACTTACCATTGGAATCAATGATATTATAAGTTGATTTAGATGAGATTAATTTGATACTGTTTCCTGAAAGACGAATGTTCAGTTGTCCCTCGATCTCCAATTCTCCACATCAAATTCTGGAATTAAACCATCAAAAGTTACCCGTAAAAAGTGTGTTTATTTTTCCAGTTTATTTTGTTTGTACAGGGGAAATTTAATAAACATCTCAGTAGACGCTCCGTTGGTCGACGAAAGAAAGCGTAAACGTTTCCACACGCGGCGTCCGCGCGTTCCCGTCGCGTCGTGCCGCGTCGCGCCGCGCCGTGCCTCCTTCCCTGTGAGACGCTCAAATCCCAAATGTAATCCCGGCGAACGACTGCGAAGCAACTCAAGCGTGTTTATTTATGTGACAAATTCTTACGCAGCCACGTTAAATCCCAAAATCATGTGCTTATTCTTGTGTGGATCTTTTCTACGCACTCTTATCATTTTTACAACAAAAAAAGAAAAAAGAAAACAACTCTTGTTTCCATTCGAGACGTATATTTCGAGGCAACGAAACGATCAAAATGTTTCTCTCGCAAATTTTTGGTATCAAAAACGTGTGTATTACATTGTTTTATTAATATAAACGAAACGTCAACAAACTTCTTAACAATATAGCGTGTCTTACAATCTGATTTATCAACTTTCTTTTGTTACAGATTCAAATATTTGGTTTCAATTCGCAGCTGTACTCAAACTTTTCTGAGGCTCTACACAAAGCTCAAGGGATTGTTTCAATTTCACTTCTCTTACAGGTACCTACGTACTTCCTTATAATATTTATACTTTTAACATTCAAATCTCAATTTTTGACGCGTTGAAACCTGTCAAATAAGTATATTAAAAAGATAACACTTTGATATACTATAATAGTGACGTTATCTGCTTAAATTAGCATTTGTTTTCCAAGACTTAAAAATCTGTTATGAGCTTTAGCTTTAATATATCATCAATTTAAGTTATCGACGAGTATTATCACCGCGGCCGCACCCACTCATAGCTACCGCCCGAACCGAGCGCAGTTAATTAAGGAAATTGGAATTTTCTGCGCGCCATTGGATTACCCACCAAAGCTATTAGTTCAAATTAAGAACTGTCTGACTGAAGGTTGAAAAGTATATTGCCAGTCACTTTGAGGGGTCAACACAATACCACACTTACTTGCAATTAATTACCGCGCACTCAACATTTGCTGCTACCTTTATAGCGCTAACGGCCGCACTCAGAGTCCTTTTTAATGATTACTTAATTTTAAGTTACTTTCATCAATGTTAATTGTTATTTAACTAAATTTAACTTACCGCTGCACTCAGAGTCGACTTTAATGATTACTTAGTTAAGTATAGATTTTTAAAACAAAACTGCCGCAATCAGAAACGTTCAGTAAATTAATGTTAATTGGCATTTAATGAGATGTAACTTAATTAGATAAATGTCAATTAACATTAATTTATTAAGCTTGTCTGATTGCGGCAGTTTTGTTTTAAAAACTATACTTAACTAAGTAATCATTGAAGTCAACTCTGAGTGCGGCGGTTAATAAGTCAAATGCTAACTAACATTAATTTATTGAACGTCTCTGATTGCGGCAATTTTTTTTTTATATCTTGACTTAAAATTTTTAAAACGACTTTTAGTGCGGCTGTAAAACTGTTGTGTAAGTAAATTCGTTTTACATTTACGGAACCTCCATCGAAATCCATAGAATATAATATACCTAAATGGAATTAGTTTTATCATAAAAATTCTCCGAATAACGTAGAATCTATGGATTCATAGTTCTACGCAAACCACCTTACAAAAATTAAACCGCCGAAAAAACTGAAAAGCATTAAAAACGTTTTTCAATTAATCTTAATAACTAACGGCCGAGCTCAGAGTCGACTTTAATGATTACTTAGTTAAGTATAGATTTTTAAAACAAAACTGCCGCAATCAGAGACGTTCATGTTAATTGGCATTTAATGAGATTTAACTTGATTAGTTAAATGCCGATTAACATTAATTTATTAAACTTGTCTGATTGCGGCAGTTTTGTTTTAAAAATCTATACTTAACTAAGTAATCATTAAAGTCGACTCTGAGTGAGGCGGTAAGTCCTTAAAGTAATGTAAGTATACCTAAGTAATTTTGAATCGGCGTCAAACAATAATAATAATAAAACAATGAACAAAGTTCACTAAATTACTTTAAATTTAAAGAAATAACCAAATCAAATTAACAATGCAACGTGAAATAATGAAATCTCCAGTGACTCAGATAATATAATACTATACTATAAATTATATTATTTATGCTATAAACATTACCATTAAAAATTGCTCTCTCCGCACGACCACTCGCAACGCCGCGTCGCCGCCGTCGCGCATGACGCTTCACCTAATTAATTTGCTTGTTTAGCACAGACTCAAAAAACTTAGGTATACGTACATGCGTTTAAGACATAGACATAGACATAGACATAGACATATAGGTACTTTATTTGGCATCAACATCAAAATTAAGAACTTAGTTATTAAGATTGATTAAAAAAGGTTTTTTACGGTTTGCTTTTTAGTTTTCTCGGCGCTTTAATTTTTGTTTAAGTTCTTATTTTAGAATTTTTTGTGGCTATAATCTACTAACTACTACATGCTTAATTTTTGATAACTTTTAAAAAAACTACCTACCTTACTTTAGCTATTAAGGTGTGTACCTAGTAGTTGTGTATACAACTCAGCATTAAAATCTGTGAGTGAACTATAAATCACCCCTATTTTCCCACCTACCCCTAAACCTACGCCTAGTTAAAATAATAATAATACCTACTTACGGATATTTTTGCAGTCTCAAACAAAACACCTGTCGATCTTGATTCGTAATGAAGGTTTCTCTTTGTAGTAAGCAACCCCTCTGATAACGTCACGTACAGTGTGGAGCGTGTTTGCGTACATGCTTTCAAATTTTGTATACCTTACGTTGCTAATGTTAAAATGAGCGAGAAACGGGAAACAAAACGATACATTCAATATTCAACATAATAAGTAGGCATATAATATTATGTTATAGTTAAAACCCGTTTTCAGTTAGAATATGTTTTCCATACCTTGTTAAAACTAGTTTTTACTAAATGCCATGCAAATGCCATTGTCAAAACTAGAAATACCGAGTGAAAACTAGAATTTACCACTGACATACCTATTCGTCCACGTCCACTTGGCCATAGGCAGGGCGTAAAGCACCCTGACATTCTTGGTTAGGTTAGTTTTGTACTGCTGACCAAGTTGCGCCAAATACAAAAATGGTCACTCATCATCATGGTTGTCACATTTGTCTATGGCGCATCGCCGGCAGCTGCCGCGGCACGCTCGCTACGCTCGCTCGACTCGCACAACTATTGTAGAGAATTTTCTCAGAGAAAAAGCTTTTGCGTCTCGTCGAACTCAACCTGTTCACGAAGTTTCAGCCTGTTATTAGTCATTGAGAAAACAAGTGCGGGGGCTCCCGGACTACTAGTTTTACCTGATATTAAATCTTGAGCATTAGTTAATTCTAGTTATAGCCAAAGGCATTAAGTAAAAACTACTTCTAACTATAGGGAAAACGCGTTCTAACTAATAAGTGGTTTTAACTGTAACATAGATATACATATGTATAATAGGTACCTACATAAGTACCGACTTATATTTTATGGTGTTATTATTTCCGAGTAAGTACAATGATTTTGAATGTTTCAGCTTGGAGATTTGTCTAATCCAGAGCTAAGGATACTAACGGAAGAATTAGAAAATATTAAATACGGCGGTAAGTAATTATTTTCATAAATTAAATACCAACGTACGAGAATTCAAAATTTAAATTTTACATTAACTGGTTTTCAATTTCTAGCTGGAATTGAAAACCTACTTAATGTAAAATTTTGATTCATTTATTAGGGAGAACTTTGTAATCCCGTAAAATAAAATCGATTATTCTGTATTACAAGGGCAGTGCCTTGTAAATTAGCCTAATTGTAATTATTGATTTAATAATGGTAACTCCGCTCTATCGATGAGCGCTGTATCAGGATTCAGGTACGGATGCGTTTTATTTATTCAGTGGCTTTTTGCTCTTATTTGACCCGTGACTTTAGGCCTTCCGATAAATATTTTTATAGTCATTTTCAATCACATATTCGTGATTTTTGGTCTGGTCTATCTTTTATTGCATTTACATAATAGTTATTATCAACATCATATCATTAATATAGACATTCAGCGCTAAAAGGCGTCCTGGATTTTTTATATGGTTGGGCTTTTTTTAAATAATGTCACTATTTACCGATTCACCGTACCTATACTATATTTTTAAACAAAATAGTATTAAATGTTAAACAGATATACATGATAACAAATAGACATACCTGCATGAGACAGACAAACAACAAAATGATCCCATCCACAGAACGTCACTCACAGAGAGACCGCTTCAAATTATTACGTCATTGTATAACTTTTATAAGTCGAACTTGACGTGACAAAAGCTTCGCAATTTTCTGTCTGTAATAGCTATAAGGAAACGTTGTTTGTTTAGGTGCAGAGATGGCAGTGAACAAGTTGTCGGTGCGAGGTCTCCTGCCTGACACCGATTATTACATGACGTACGACGGGTCGACGACCGCGCCGGCCTGCTTCGAGACCGTCACTTGGGTTATCGTCAACAAACCAATTTACATCACCAAACAGCAGGTTTGTTCATATTTAACAATAGGTACTCACTTTTATAATATCGCCATAAAGATATTACACATATATGTACGTAGAGCACGAATTTCCTTCACAATTCTAAACTAATCGACTTGTGTGTGAGCGAGCGTAAATTTCGTTCGCGTCGAGAGAAGTAGTAAGCTATTTCCACCACATTTAAAATTTAATGGCCCTGCGTGCGTTGACGCGAATGTGAGTTGGTTTGTTATGTTGAAACGGCTTAATTAGGTAGGTAGGTACCTACTCCACCAATCACGATAAAATTTTGCATACACGTTCTTAGGGGTACATGGAGGGTAAAGGGTAAAGGGATTGTCAATTCAACCTGCGCAATTCAATAGTCACTCATTGTTTATGTGTATTCATTCGCGGGCATAGTCGAGGGCAGCGCTAGTGTATCATTTTCATTTGTATTCGCGTTACAATAAACAACTCACGTCCCTTGCCTTTAGACAAAGACTCCGTCCGTGAATTATGTACGTGTTAAAAGTAAACCGAAAGTGCCGCGTTCTTGGCCGTTATTATAAATCATTGTTTATGCTTTCCGTTTGTGTTGGTGAGAAAATTAAGTGCTAGTGGAAACTGCTTGCAATCTCACTGGGACTTGAGTGAACGCCGCGCGGTTCTTACTTGAAGTGCAATCTACAACCACTGTTCGCGTTTTAAACCAGTTTCACACCAACACGCACACCCATTTTGCACTGTTTACAAACATGTTCACATTATTACAAGTATTACACATGTCCAAGAAAATAACGAAAGCATTTCATGATCACATCTCATTAGTGTGGTCGTTGGGTCGCAAATAAGTAATTCACGTGCCTAATCATTCTCGCCAGATTTCAAGATAAGAAAAAACAATTTAGCTGTATCGAAATCCGTAGAAATTGCCAACGCTCCGTAACGAAAGGTAATGACAGAATAGGAATACGTAGGAAAATCAAAATAGAAGTTGTAAGGTCTATAATCAGAGTGAAATTGTTTAATACAGCGTTAACGGTGATGCGAATGAGATAGGGTAGGTAGCGTGCTCGCTGCCCGTTAATCCTGGCCCGGCCGCCGCCTGGAGTTATAACTTTCTATAGATACACAATGCCAGCACATAAAAGAAAGAAATTTCAATTTACCTGAAATCGCTCTGCCTCGCCACTTGTGTACAACGTAACACTAATGAAAGCGGAATGAAATCACATGCACACCGGATGATACGTACATACACTTACACATATTTATACAGTGTTTAAATTTTAAAGTTAAATAATTTTGTAATCTTTGAGCTTATAAAAGTTATCTCTCTTTCTGAAGTTTATTTATCAAGAAAGTACTGCGATATTTTGAATATAAAGTTATGAGAAACCAGATTAAATTTATTAACTAGCGCTTATAAGTGACAGACCTAGGAGCAGTTTTATAGCTTGTCCATACTTTATCGGGTTTACAAGCTAATATTATTGCATTAAATTATTCGTATTATAACATTAACCTACCTACCAAAACAAACCCAAAGATTCTTTGAAGTAATAGTAGAGGCTATACATATTATATTACCAGCTGTTCCCCGCGATTTCACCCGCGGTAGGTAATCATGGAGTTCTCACGGAAATCCTGGGACAAAAAGTACCCTATGTTCTTCTCTGTACCCTTGACAACATTTCTGCAAAATTTCATGATAATAATGACAGTCGTTAAGTTGTGAAAACGTAACGTACAATCAAACAAATAAACAAACTCACTTTTACATTTATAGGTACATGCGAAATTAAAAAAAAACTGCCGGAATCTCGAAATGTACACTAATGAAGTCGGTGGCTAATGTAGGTAATTTAATGTTGTGTATAGCTCCATGGACTTAGGCGGCTGATGCAGGGCGATGCGCGACACCCGAAGGCGCCACTCGGCAACAACTTTAGGCCACCGCAGCCGCTGCACCACAGGGCTGTGAGGACCAATATCGATTTTGACTTGAGCAAGGTAATCTGAATTTTATTTACGATAGTACAAAAATTAGTTGAACACAATAATGACATATTATTATAGAACTTTAATTCCATGCAGTACCCTGGAAAGACTTGCCCCAGCATGCACCGAAATATGCACTATAAAGGTAATAAGGCCAGTTTCATTACTTCTCTTCGGAAATGAGTTTTATATTCACTTGTTTTACATAATCTTGTAACATACCGTTTCATTTTCAGCCAAAAGCTGGACACAATACTGAAGTTGCTTAAAGTGCTTTAACCCGGTAGGCACTTAAGATTATACATATATTTGTTGTATCTATATTTATACTATACATTTTATTGAACATAATGTAATAAATTATATAAATCGAAATATAAGTAGGTATGTAAATGTATCATAATTGTAAATAAGTTTTATTTATTTCGCTTATCATTAAAATAGAATCTACGGAATGTAATTATTATAGAAAGGTTACAATCATAGTATAGAACAAAGCTAAGTCAATATTAGAATGATAAGATTAAGGTATTATACATAATGTTATATAATGTTTCTGTTTATTCATAGAATCAGAATCCTTAAATAACATTGTTTGTTTTAATTCAAGAAGTTAAAATATTTTATAAAAATTATAAGTACCTAAGTATTTAAATTCTATAATATTATATTCTAATAAAGTAGAACATATTACAGTCATACATATTTTCGGATAGAACGTTTGAACTACCTAGCTACATAAACGCTAATATTACTACTTAGGATAATACCTACTATTATTGTTAGTTACCTACTAATAAGATAGTGCATATTGTAATATTATAATTTTTCCTAGTTTTACAACTGCAAACGGTTTTGTATCCTTTACACTGTTAATGTTTTAGCGTTATTCAAGCATTAAAATAATTGTATTTACTTTCATAGTAAGTTTAATTTTTAATTTATTTTAAAAATATTACGTAGATTTTTAATAACTGCGTTCTAAATTTTATCAAACATATCACGGTAAATATCACAATGATTAACTGAAATTTTTGAAGTCTACATACAAAATATTCTTTATACGCTTATTTAAAAACGAATCATGTTATATATAGGTAAGTACTTTAAAATTAGTGTGTTGATATTTTAGAACAAAAGAAAATACAATCGCGTCTCCAGCTTTAAATAATTACTATAGCTAAAGCTGTACCCTAAATCAAATGTATGAAACTCAAACTAATATTAATAAAGTATCGACATGTACGAAGTAGAATACTTTACCTATCGCCCAGCTTTATATTAAGAAAATATAAATTACGAGTATGTAGGTAGTACTTCCATAGATCTATACTTAATTAAACATAAATGAATTACTATCAATGAACTTGTTCTTTTATTTTACCAGCATTAATTTTAGAATCTCCTCGAAAACTCTTTGTTCTGAGGTAAAAAGTATCCTATGCAAATATCCTTTTCAATACTCATACTCGGAAAGTAGGTCTGAAGTTGCCTGAGAAGCGGGTTGAAAGTAACCCTTTTCAGCCCTAGGGAGAATCGCTTTCAACTGACAACTGTCAAATTATTAAAAAAAAACTAGGTCTATTTTCACATTTCTATTGAACCATGTTTCAACTTTCTATACAGCCAGCGCGATGTAAAATTGAAACAACGTAAAGTTTAAGTAGGTATTAATTAAAATAAAATTCACTCACTTTTTCTTAAGCTAATTCCTATTTATATTTTTTTATTTTCATTAATTAATACTTAATAATTAAAGATAATATTTTTTTAGGTCGCCACAATGTAAATAAAAAAAACTGGCTGAATAGCTAGCCGGCCAAAGAAAAAGAAATAGGTGGGAAAGTGTCAAGCGACTATCCGATCTTCACTCATTTTTTCTTTAGCTAATTCCTATTTTTATTTTGACTTTCCTTGCATTCGTAATGAAAAGCACAGTGTTACCCTCGGGAGAAAGACTTATTTAGTCCCTCGATCTATTGGCGCCCTCGCTACGCTCAGGCGCCAAACCCCGTCTCGGGACTAAATAAGTTACTTTCACCCCTAGGATAACAATGTACTATTTCTTTCAACTACGTGGTAATGTTGTTATCAGTAATTACTACAAAACTGAGCACAAAGGACGTCTTTTTTGCTTAGAATCGTAACAGTGCTTAGAACCAAACAGAAATGTATTATAAAATCTCATTGTTGCACAGTTTTTCATTAGTGCAGTGTTTGTTTTATTTTTATATAATTTAACTACAGAGTTTTAATGTCTCCCATTAAGTTTAATATAAAAGGTATGCATTCGATCGATCAAAAAGATACGGGCTGAAAATTGTATTTGTATTTGTGAGTTTGTAACGTTGTAGGGGGTAATCTTTCGATCTACTGTACCGATTTCGAAAATCCTATGGGAACTCCGAAAATACCGCGATTGAAACAGCGAGATACAACTCGTTCACAAATAAACCAAACAAATACTAGAATAAATGTTCCAGGTAAAGTGCAAATTTCACTTTTAATAATTTGTAAGTTTAAATGTTTGTGGAAAAGATGAATTGAACTTTGTTTTCATAACCTTGAGTTTTTAGTTAGGTATATTTTATCACTTTAGTTAGATTAGTAGTAGAAAGAAAAGTAGATTACGCACCTAGCTAAAGTGAGTTATTAATACACAAGTGTTAGGTTGGTAAATTAACACGATTGCATTAATTACTAGTTACTACAGTCTTCTATGAAGTTTCTTTAGATAAGTGCACGGTGTAGTAGATTCAGAGATTACGTAACAAACGTAGTTTTACCTCTTTATAATATTACGTCTATACGTAAATTTGATACAAATAAAAAGTATTGCATTATACAATGCTTATTATTTATGTTTGTGTTTTTTACGGTGCAAAAAAAGAAAATTCTAAGCGCTTTTTTTGTTTGGCTTTACCTTTCAAAAGTTGGTGACAAATCGAGTCAGAAACTCAGCAAGTTTAAATGCACCTTAGTATTTATACTTGAGATATAATGCGCTGAATGGAGCGGAACCGACTGGTTTTAGTGTTTCCTCGACGGTTACGTTTGAATAAAAAGCTCATTTCAATTCTATGAGAATCGAAATTGCTTCCTTTTCGCTGTAGTAACTTAATTTAATCGAGTTCCATCACATTACTTTTCTTTCTGATTAAATAGTAAAGTGCTATTTGAGAGAGAAAAAAATCCATTTCGTCCGAACAAGAAGTTCTTTTGCGTTTGCTTTCTAATGTAATAAGTTAGAAAAGTAGGCTCTCCCGCAGTGGCTTTATTGAGAAGAGATTAACTTTCGCCGAGTGATAAACAAGAGATTAAGATGTCACGAACGAAAACGTTTTATTTACCGTAAAGGAAACTAACTCGCTCGACGTTATTGGAAAACTTTAAGCGTCCATCTCAATATAAAAGTTACAGAATCAATAATAATATAGAGACGAAAAAATTTTCTCACAAAACTACTGTATTGAAGGGAAAAAAGGATTGTTTTTAATAATAAGTGAGCAAAAGTTATAATAATTATATTATAATGGTGTTTTGTAGGTAATGTTTGTCGCATGGACCGACATAGTCATACAATATACGAGTAGGTACCTATATTTCGTTCTTTGTCGCATTCTGCTATGTATTTAGAATAGGTTGGCGCAAAAAAACTATAACGTTATGTAGTTATTTTGTGTTTTTAAAGCCATAAACAAAAAAGTTAAAGGTATATCAAGATTCAGATACGATAAAGGTTTCCAATCCACAAAGATCCAATGTTTGAATCCACTGGGGGAATTCATTCGTAAAGATTTTCTTGACATTCCGATTTAAATTATTTATACTTTTTTGCTACATTGTGCCAAAAGATGATATTACTCTTGAATTCGTACCTTAACTTGAGTGTTGGGATAACTCGATTCATATCTCAGTGATATTATACGAAGCGAGGAATCGCTTGTTTGTAGAGTTTGTTAAACACTCGACGAGTGTGGAGAGTGGAGCCAAGGGCACTCTGAGACGAGTGTGAGCCTATGTCGGTGCTGCCCTCTTGAACGGCAAGTTTGTTCTGGCTGTTTGTACGCACCGCCCGCCTGCCCGGTCTCAGTGCAGTGCTATTCGAATAGTCCAACAACTCATTTGTTACACCGATAATATTATTGGATAGAAAGGTGTAAATCTAACACTAAGATAAATAGTTCTAAGCCTTGCCTTGTTGCTTTACGTTTAAAATTTATTTATATTATATAAACGAATTATTATCAGGATAATTGGCAAAAAAAGACATCAGCGCGGGTAGTGTCAGCGCACACTAGAACCACAACTAAGCATAAGTAGGTAGGTACAGCATTCGCATTAGTTGGTTAATGTTATGAAAATTAGACATATTTAATATTATGTTTATCTGTTTAAAATAAACAAGGTAAATCAGACAGGACGTAGCAAGCTGTTAGCATTTGTATCCATGATAGTAAATATTATTCTTTGTTTCAAGATTATAAAAGTCCATCGTGAAATATATAAAAAAATCTTACAAACATCCAAATCGTAGTATTTTATATGTCTAAGTATTAAATTACAGTAAAACATATGTGACATTGCAATTCTGAAGCAAAATCTATTTAAAAGTTTCATAGCAACAGTTGCAACATACATCGTCGGAGCCAATTTGACTTATGCAGTATATGTAAATGCACATGCATTGTGCCGCGAGTCAACTTTTGTTGTTAACAAAAACAAAGATTCAATACCTACACTCGTACTAGTCATACTTGTCGCAATGTACATATATTATGTTATACATAACATGAATTTTCATAGGAAATTAAATTTGGAATATGAGTTCAGATAGGATTAAAAAAACCCTGAAGTGAAAGCTGTATTCAAAGCTCATTGAATGGGGTATAGGGGAATTGGGTATCTATTTTATATATAAATATGAAAAAATAAAATATCTGTGTAAAATCGTGAAAACGCAATGAAGTTTTCATCCGTGACTTTGCCCGCACGGAGGAGTCTTGTTTTGAGCCACTTTGTTAGTACCTACTTATATCCTTACAGAAACTTAAATTTCAATCCGTGAGCCCATACAATGCAAAGTACAGGCACACAGTTAATGATATCAAGCTACTTGTATACTGGACTCTTTTTGGATGGAACTAGCATGTGATGAGAATAAAGATATTAATTAATTCAGGATGATACAGTGATGATACATCTTCAACAGCAATCCTTACTAATATTATTAATACGAAAATAAGTTTGTTTGTTTGTTTGTTTGTTACTCTCACTGAGCAAATAATCACCTACGTTTTAAGAGTAGGCACTTCCATACTAATCGCTGAGCCGATCTATGAAAGCATTTTGTGCCAAACATACCAATGCAATGTATGACGCGGTCATAGAAATTTGTTTAAGTATTCCAAAGTTGGTAAAGAAGTTTGCGCATAAATCCATAGTAACTTTTGCTTCAAGGGAGTGTCGCTGGCCTGGTTACTCTTTCACGCCTCAACAGTTCAACCGATCATCAAGAAATTTTGCATGCACGTTGTCAGGGGTACAGAAAAGGACATCGGGTACGTTTTACCCCGGAATTCCCGCAGGGACTCTGAAATAACCGCGGGTGAAACCGCGGGTAACAGCTAGTGTTGACATAAAAGTGAGTATTTAGTAAGTTGAATTATGTAGAGTATGTTTATTTTGTTAATATTGAAGGTAATAAATTATAACAGTTCATAGTAACAAGTCATGACTTCGAATTAAATCAAAGGTTATGAGATATGGTAATCTTACTATCGATAAGTTGGTACCATTTAACTGCGTAGTGCGTTGTAGACTGTAGTCACAGTTTAAAGCTAAATACATTCTGCTTAAAATGCCGGTTGTTTCTAAACGAACGGACTATATACTTTATCAGCAACATAATTATTTTTAATATCTTAATTACATAGAGTCTTGAGTCGGTATTCAAAAACCGTTTCTAAAACTAGTCAAATATTTTAATCTATATTCAAGAGTTAAACTAAGGAATAAGTATCTATACGTACCTACTTTTACTAAGCTATTGATAAAAAAATATTTATGCACTTTTTATAGTGTGTGTTGACAAATGGGCACTCGAAAAGTAATTTGTTGCGTATAAAGAAGTTATCGAATAATATATAACAACAATCGAATGCGAAAATGGTATACAAATATATTATTCAGATAGATAATATTTTTTGGCTCGTACCTAAGAAACGTGTCGTGTATTTATTTACTTTCGATTTAGGGACATGAAGTTGGTATCCATGATTTAAATTTTATTTCCACTTTTTTTACTTGTATATGCATATCTGGTCAATAGCTCATTGAAAAGGTTTTTTTTTCTAAAACACCTTTTTCGTTATGTACCTACCTACATTGAGCATACAGTACAAAAAAGGTTCAACACAAAAATACGGTAATTTCACGTAACATTTTATATTTCCATTCAAACAAAACGGTGTAAAAAGTAAATTGATATTCGCTTTCATACCTCGACTAACTCTTTATTTGCAGGGTCGATCCCCGAGGGCAGAAGTTAAAAACAGCTTTCACCGGCCGACGCGTTTGAGTAAGTTTCGCTGAAGTTTTATTGAAGTTGCAACCTTCGGGCCGGTTTGGCAACCCATGGCATCTGTAGCAAGCAGACCCACCGCGACCAAAGTTTGTGCACTCGTAAATTATTCAGCCCTGTCGGTGTATTGTACTTGCGATATACTGGTACAAATTATATACTTGTCATACATTCGCTTGTTCGACTTAACATTGTGATTTTCACAGATGATGCAACAGTGAAAGTATAGGTATATATAAAAGTTTTGTGTTTATATCTCGTGGTTGTTACATTAAATAAACTAACGTACTACATCTCATCTTTAATAGTTTGGTAAAGTATACTTTCAGCCTTGGGAATTTGTCTGCCATTCGCCAAATTCCGAAAGCTAATTTAAATTCATTTATCATTTCATCTTTCCTAGTAGATAATTAGGTAATATACTATTATTTTTTCAAGAAGGTAAAGCTAGTTTGATATCAGCATAAAAAAAAAACTTTATACATTAACAGAAGTCTCGAAATGAGTGTCAATCTAGAGTTGGTATTATTATAACTCAATAAATATAACTTCATAGCTGCTAATATAATTTACTTTACGACTTTAGTAATATAATAAACTCGTCTGGTGATGTAATACCGGTGTCATGTAAAGATTACAACGGTGTTCCCACGTACTGCTAATAACGTTGCATACTCAGCGCGCTACGACGACAGCTACGGGTTAGGGAGCTACGCCACTACGGTGCTACGGTGCTACGGAGCGTGGGAAACAGCCCACATGCAGCTTTCGCCTGGCAATATTAGCACGATAGTATATAATTTTATCCAGTTTTGATCATAAATAAAACTCGCTACCTTTTATTATTGTACCATGTATAAGCTGTGAATAAATGACATCGAAAATAGCGAAAAATCTTATATAAACTTAGCTAAGAAATTTTAAAAAGATGCACCTTCGTTTGTACAATGCATATTTGTCATCGTCTAGAAGAGTCTATTTGAACCACTTGTACATTATTTTTTTCTTTATTCAATACAATTTAAAATGAACGACGAAATGAACTTTGTCGTACCAACAATAATAACTTGTCACAAGTATTCATAACTCACAGATCGACTTGACTACACTTTCAATTATATATAGCTAAACTTGGATTTATTAAGGAGACTACACAAACGATACGATATATTTAATACTACACACATAAGTAAGTAAACACATAACATAAGTACAAACACATAACATAAGTAAGTAAATATATAAAGAAAGAAAAACTCTGATTTTTTTGATTTTCGGCACAGTAACAACCAGTAGGTATTACTTGTTTCAATGCAGTCGTCGAAAAAATAATAATAACTAGATACATAAGTAGATACCTATCTCTTACATTATATATTTTGGCTATAAGAAGTTCGATCCACACATGTGTAGTGGATAGTGCACAGTTTAAATACTTAAGATTATTTTTATTTGCTGTTTTTTACTGTTGAGAATATTGGTTGGTGTGGAGATGTGTTGTTTGTTTTCTTAAAGTTAAGTGTTTATACAATATATTTAATGGGACAGGCATATAATGAATTTATTATTTAAAGGTCTTTGAAAATACTAATGATTAAAAAAAAAGACCCACACTGGGTCACACCGGGTTCCGCCGGATCCCGGGGTCCCGGACGGCAGTACCGGGAGAGTCGGCCGGGATCGCCCGCCGCGACAAGTGCTCCCATTCTCACGCTCCCACCGCAGACATGCGACGGTTATTAAGCTCTTCACCTTTTTGTTACCTGCTGAGAGATTTATTACTTTTAATTATTTTTCATTGTCTGCACCGTTATACATCTTATAAGCATCGTCTTTAAATTAGATGTTCGCAAGTAACTGTATATCTATTTCATGTATGTTTTTTTTTTTGTGACAGTAAAGTGTTCTTAATAAATTCTTTTTGCATTGATTTTCCGATAAATATTTAAATTTGAATAAATCGAAATCACTTTTATTAAATAAATTGATAAATAAATAAATTTCTTAAGCCCCTATAATTTCTTTTTAACGAAGTTCCATAATGAGGCTGGCGATAGTTTACTGGCAGAAATCAGGACGTGTCATGTCTGTCGTACGTGGGTACTACCCATAGAGGTAGGATATTTATTACCGATAGGTACCATCCTTATGCTATGGCGATAGTACATACGGATAAAAACAGGAGTTTCTTCATTGGTATTCATACAACCGCTGAAGGGTTCATTAAAATGCGTGGAACAATAAACGGCGGTCCCGCGGGACCCTTTGTGACTGTGCCAGTTTGTGCGTCCATTCAATCTGTTGTTCGTTAATATTTGCCTCATTGTTTGGCGCCGGACTGTTCTCTGTAACTTCTAATTTATATTTAACGCTTTAACAACTTTTTCCGAATAGACCGCATGTCCAGTGAAGCATCATGTATAATTCACAATTAATAATTATGTAGGTATAGGAGGAAATTTTATTTACCTAATTATATACTATACTACTGATATACCTTTTTTTTAAATAAGTACAATGTACATACTATGATATAATATACTAAACAAACATCCAGACAGACCCACACCGAAGAAACACCAATTTTTAACACACAAACGTTTATTCTGATGGGGAGATCGAACCCGCGACACCTGGCATAGCATTGTTACTTTAACAAGTTTACCAGAACACTAACGGCACTGTCACATAACATGGTAACGTACTGCAATCTAATTTAATTCTTTTAAATTAATTTTAGAAAGCCCACACCAGAATTGTCACCATCGTACCTGTCTTCAAACTCAACAGGATGGAAAAACAGAATCTCAACTGGATAGATAAATCCCTAAGTAGGTATTGAAAGCAAAAACAACAATCAGTATTGGTGCCAAGGTGTTATTTTGTCGGATTTCATGGATAAAATAATACCTATTTAAAAAATATAAATATATCAGAATGTTTTCTTTAGGTGAAATTTGTCTTCTTCAATTTTAGAGCACTTTCCCTATATTCGTCGTTTGCTTCTATCTTTACTCACTAAAATGTGCTGTGGTGTGCTTCGAACTGTAATTTTTCACATTTTTAAATACAACTACTACGAATATAAGTACACTTAAAAGATTATATGAAGATTAAAAGTAAAGCTGCATAAGTTAATTTATGATACGGTGGCGAGCGCGTCGTGCACCCGGCACCGGCACCGGCACCGGCGGCGACGCGACGCCCGGACGGTGTTCGCTATATCTATGACTCCACGCCCCGCCTACACTATTACCATACGATGCATATAAGGACCATTAATGAAATATAAAGCTTTCGATATAGTGTGAATTAAGTAAAAGAAAACTTTGTTTTCAACTCTATTAATTATTTTAATTATTGAAAACTTGTACCTGACGTGCCCCCTAAGTTGACATTCTACCATCGTTAATGCATAGACCACGAGACTGAATCCGTTCCTTAGTTTTGTATGCGTTAACGATTGTAGAATGTCAATTTGGCTAGGAGGGCTGGTCCCAAGCAAACAAACGTGAATTTTGTGAATTTCCAGATCATGTTTCGTAAGTTAACATTTATCCATGCGCTACCTATATAATCATAAGTATAAAATCCCTCAAAAATATTGTGTTACAGGCGTAGAAAAAAATACAATTCTATTGATATGTATAAAGAGTATTATTTTGTTCGGAACGCAATTGAGAGTGAAGACCAAACATCAGAGCCGCAGTTAACTTGAAGGTGCGGCAACTGCTTCTTGGCGTAAAGGTATTCGCTTGGGCGCAGACACTGCCCATTCAAAAGGCGCTTTAAACGGAAGCTTACGAGCCGTAAAATAGGATTTCATGCATGCGCTGGCTTGTGTGAACAAATATGCACGGTCGACGACGCACGACCTTTGCCGATATCGCTGAAAGAAAAATCATTCTCCATTTCGTATTTCGCCTCTCAATTTTTTTTATTAAATTGGCACTCGTGTGACGGAAAGTAAAGAAAGCCCAACCTCTGAATCCAGCAAAAATAAATTTCCCCTAATTGTCGGTAACATCTGAATGAAACAGAAAGCGATAATGTTGATGATGCGAGCACTGTAGATTCTATTTTATTCAGGGCGTAATGTAAGGGCTGCATGCGATCAGCAATAATCCTAATTGGTTCTACTCCGCTCCGTTTCAGCGAACTTGCATCGCAGATTCATGCCAGGGGTACTATTCTCAGAGCAATCAGCAACACATACGTATGTCTGCCGAGTCCCGAGCGCCCCACACCAGGGCCGTTTTGAATATTGCATTTAGCACTATAGCTCTACTGAGCATCTATATACTACCTCCACTATTACAATTTGCGGTCTGAGAAAGAAAAACTGTTAGAGGACAGAACAACAGTCTATAGATGACCCCTGTGTATTACATGGACGTATAAAAATGTCCTTTACTATCCTAATACCATGTACATTATGAAGGACTACATTCGTATTGGCATACTTATGGAACATACACGTATGAAGAAAATATACAAGTTCAAAATTGTTGTGACGTGTAAATTCAAATTCAATTTTTTATTTTATTTTTGTTGTATTATTTATCTTCATCTATTGACAGTTTGTCTTAGCTTTTATATAAATTATGTTATGTATTATATACATAGTATATACTCCTAGAAATGTGATAATGAATTATTATCGATACCTATATACTATTGATTCACGAAAGACGGACCACAACGTTGATCTTTGTAACATTGTTTGCTTAGAATACCAACTGTGGTAATCTAAGTTGGATGGTTTCTGGATTGTGGAGGAAGTTGATCCTAAGTAGAGAGCTAAACGTATCCATTTAACTAATGCACTGGCCGAGTATTGGTCTTGGTGCAAACGCGGCACTTTGTTCACTCTAAGCTTATTGCATTAGTGTTTACCTACTTACAATGGAACATTATAATTTATTACTTACTAGTGTTGGATATTCAAACATTTCCGGATTTCACATTATTTATATTAGGTTATAGACTTTCAGTAGATCTTTACAATAAATGTGATTGTGAGTTTATTTGTTGGTGAGTAAGGCTTTCACGCCTTAACTACTCAACTAATTATCACAAAATTTTATCCCCGAGTTTCCGCAGGAACTCCAAAATTAACGTGGGTAGGTAGCTAACAACTAAGTTTATAAACAAAAGTTTTAGTTTTAAGGTTGTAAATTCCACTCACCACTCACATTTTGTATATTTGTATATTGTATTTCTCGTGTAATTCATTCGTCATCCGTTTTCATTGTTACTGCACATCCGGTACAATGGAAACGGACCGTTGTAAATAACACCATCTCTTTACCACAGTAACACTTCAACCGCGCATGTCCGGACAGCTCAGGCATACGCAGTTGCCTAATGTCAGTTAGGTTTAAAAACGCATCTCTAGTGATATCTTTGTTACCTTTCTATCCAAAATTTCATTATCTTAATGTTAATTAAGAGCATGTTAGTGCTTTGCTTAAATAATCTTCTTCCCCTCTTTCTGTACATAATTTGGTGAACAATTAATGTTAAATAAATAAATAAATAAATAAATAAATAAATAAATAAATTAGGTGTTGTAAGAACTATTGTGAATATATTTTTCTGTGTACTACATTAAATATCGTTTTGTGAATTTGTAATTCCGCCACAAACGGACGACACCAATCCACTCCCACCAAAAGGTTGAATAAACTTTTTGAAGAGAAACTTCTTCGAGAATGGCGGCGGGCACTATTGCATGTTTTATTTGACTTACTATCTGTGCCCCGCGGTTTCACCTGCGTGAGTTTCGGAATTCCCGCGGGAATGATATTTTTCTAAAATAAAAGTAACCTCAGTTGCTCCTTATAACATCAGCTATCTACCAGAGAAAGTCGCGCTAAAATCTGTCCAGCCGTTTCAGAGATACAGAACAAACATACAGACAGACAGACAGACAAAAATAAAAAAAAATATGAGCACCGTAAGTACCGTACTTTCATATGCATTCTGTGAAAAGCTGTTTATTTGAAATTACAAACAGACACTTCAATTTTATTTACATGTATGTATATAAAGAAGTGGTGCAATTTGTTGTAGTCCAATGTACAGATTATTTTAATTGTAAAACTCAAGTTGACAATAAAAACTGTAACTAATTATATATTTTATAATTTAACTACAGTTACAGTTGGACATAATATATATTATACCTAACGTGTATATTTTCAGCAACATTTTTAGAAAAACCATAGATAGTATTTTCTTGTAAATAACTAAACAAATACCTACCTTGAAAGCACAATATAATGTTATTATCATGTGATGTATCAAATTACTGATTTGTGTGCGACTTTCAATGCGAGCCTGGCAGCGTTATTAGTTTCAATTAACATTGTAACCTCAGCGTATGTATGGACAATTAAATGGAGTGATACGAGTACCTACTTCCATTAGTACCCGTGTGATGTTTACATCAATTAACAAGCATGTTAATTTTAATGCTCTCCTACATTATGCCGTGCCGTTGTGACGGCTGGTAAGTGAGTTGTGTTGTAGGTACGCATCATAGACAAAGGATTGTATATTGATAATGGGAATTTTGACTACTTTTGAAAATCAAAATTCTAATTAGTCCGTCAGTTAGAAAATAAAAAAAACAATAGACACGTATTTTTTGCTTTTTCAAATAAATTAAAATATACAGAGATAAAACGCATTCAAGTTTAGGGTGAGTGGGTCGTGACGTCACTAACCGATAAAGCCGCCATACAAACTGTCCGAATAGTGACGTCACGCGAAATTTCAACTCAATGTATCGCCGTTATTTTTTGATTACGTAAAAAAAAAATACGTGTGCAATATTTTTTATTAATCTGCAAAACGGACTAAATAAACAAAATTAGTTAACATTCTGTGAAATGCAATTCATTTAAATTATATACAAGTGCCATGCTTTTTTAATAATATCATCTATAAATAAAAAAAATATATAAGTATAATAATTTGGATACCTACTTAAATCTTCTAAGTAAATTGTAGGTACGTATGTATACAAAAGGCGGTCTTGTAACTTAGAGCGATCGATATTATATTTTATACTAAGGCCATTCTACTTCTACTATGTGAACACACTAACAAAATTATATTGTTTTATGGAAGAAGCCTTTCGCAATTAACACACACACACACAAGCACACACACTAGTAGGTATGTCTCGTATAAAAAAGTATATCGGTGATAAAGGGGAGAGTGTTTTTTTTATTATTAATATAGCATCATGCTTAAACGAAACGCTGACGGCGCGTGGGTGTTAAGGTCGGAATGCAGTGCCACAGGTCGTCGTTTTTACACTCGCCTTTAATGTTATTATCCCGTTTATGACACTATAAAGACGATACCGGCCACTACGCGTAATGAAATCTTGTGTTCAATACCTGTAGATAGTGCTCACTAGCTATTAACGGGTGGATGTGGAACATTGCTATGGTGGGTGTGGTATTTTTCTAACAGGTCATTCAATAATTTTTCTTTAGCGTCCCTAATAATCCCTAATAAACCACTGCAACTTTTCATAAAATGTGACACATTATGTTTTAAATTCGTTCTACTTTCTTTATCAGCGGCAGGATTTATTGAGTGACGTGTTAAATTTTTTAATCACCGGCATTTTGTAAAAGCTGTTATTTTAATATTATACTGAGTACCAGAATAAAAATTGTCCTGGAGAAGTTTATTTGACCAAGTTTATCGAAACGTACTTACATAACTCCTCAATTCATAGTAAATAACTATACCGTTGTCTTTGCACTATGCCCGCATCCGGAGTGATTAACTAGTGCACTATGTACCTATTCAGACGTGGCACTCTATATGTATATAGTACCACGTCTGAATGTCTAGTAGCAGTTTGTACCTGGCGATATTATGTATCTAATATTTACAGATAACTAGGCACACGTTAGTTATCCATCTATTGCATATTACACGAGTAACTTAGAGATATTGTCTTTATTATGTATAATGATACATAATATTATAGACAATATCTCTAGACATTTGAGTGTTGACTGTTTGAGACGTTATTATACCTACTTATTATATACTTATAGTTATCATAACTAATATTATAAATGCGAAAGTGAGTTTGTTTGTTTGTTACGCTTTCACGTCTTAACGACTCAACCGATCATCATGAAATTTGGTATACACGTTCTAAGGTATACCTACAGAGAAACTTCTTTGAACACGAGGGATAAACAATATTTGTAGCGCGTTATCTTAACACGTGTTACCTATAACACGTTTATTAAGTTTATGTTCGTAAAAAAGTTTTTATTAAATACTTACTGATCTGCAATATGTATTATTTGTTTAATTAAACAATTACAAACAAAAGAAAAATCTTTACGATAAAAAAAATCTAGCTATTCTTAGATCCGGAGTTTTATATATATGGTTTTTCATTTTGAACAAAAATCCTTGCGATGTATACAAAATGCAAAGTAAAATATATTTACCTATGGATTGGATATTTAACACTAGTTGTCTTCCGTGGTTTCACCCGCGGTAACTTCGGATTCTAGCGGGAAATCCGAAATAAAAAGTACCTACCGTATGTCCATATCTGCACCGCTAACACTAAGTATAGTTGGGTAGTTAGGGCGTAAAAGTGTAACGAACAGACAAACTTACATTTGTATTTTTAATATTAGGCTTATTTGCATAACAAAAAAAACTACCTAAGTATATGTGAAAGAAAAATATTTGCTTGCTAACATTGGAAAATGACAAAATAAAGTTTCGTGTGAAAGAATTCCGAGTGTATCAAAGTACACAATACAGCTGAAGTCGGGGGTGACAATGTAGAACACGTATCCTCGCTCGCTAATCCTTTGCTCGCTTCGCAGAGCGCCTAACTTTACTTCACAATTCACGCCGGCATCCACCTATGTACTGAAGGATTTCCAACTTGACTTTAGATACTCTTGTGAATGTCGATACTCGCTTTTTATTCGCAAATGCTAAAAGTTTTTCGTAAATCTACAAATAAATATAATCCAGTGAAAGCTGTCACGGTAGAATTCATCCATTTTATCTTATTTGAAGATTTAAAGTTAAAAACTTTTTACTACACAATACTTTTTCGAATAGATATTGCCTGAAATTTCCGTGCGCTAAGTTCGGCATTTCCCTAATTTTTTTTTAGCTAAAAATAAGATAACAATAAAAATCCGCTGATTTGTTCAAGTGTATTACAAGAATCTTTTACCATCAAAATTTTAAGTAGCTCCATGACCTACCATCTAATCCAATCAGGGGTTCCATGGGTTCCACTAAGTTTTCATTTTTTAACCGACTTCCGAAAAGGAGGAGGTTCTATGTTCGATGTATGTATTTTTTATGAATGGAAATGAAGAAGTTACGCATAAACTATCTATGATATAAAATCTTTTATCCTGTTATTATAAGGACTTACTTATTGAAATTACCTACTGAAAGTATATCATAAGTTGCCAATAAATAATAATATTATTAATAATAATAAAGCTTAGACAACTTTTGAACAACAACCTTCCATTACATAATCGATTGCTAATGGTATTGCACAAGTTGCCCAAGTTTATTGGTTGAGTTTTCGAAGTAATCGCGATGGACGGATAGCAGTCCTTCGCTACTGCTGAATACTTACTGTAATATTAAATAATCATATTGATGCGTGTTTAACAAATACAAAGTTGTTATTAGGACCAAATTATGTAAACGAGCCTATACTATATACAGTCAATGATTACCTACTTGCAAGATAAAAATGCTTGGGATTGACTCAAATGACTCAATATAATTTATTATTATTGAATTCTATTTTAATCATATAAATAATTATTATAATATTACAATTTTATATTCCATTTTACATTTTAATAATATTGTCTTACATTTTATTTGTATTGCAATTTTTTTTTATTTGACATGTCTAAGTATACATAATATTGTATCCAATGGCAGAATAAATGATTTGATTTGATTCGATCTCACATAATAGAATTATCATATTTTAGGCTCAGTAATGTTAAATATTAAAACATAGAATCTACTCTACAGATAAGTACTACGTAAAATGTGGGTGTATTTTTTGGAAATAGTAATAAAAAGTGGAATAGTCCTTCGCGAATTCCCCTTACAACGTTTGACCGATTGAAACCAAACTTTGCATGCTGATCAAGAGCGGCCATGGCAATGTCGACTTAGAAGATTTTTTTTCATATCGTGTTCCATTAAGGGATACCTAATCACCGAAAAACTGTTCAATAACGTAAACAAAAAAAAGACACAAAAATTTCACATTCTTTTGAAAAATTGAATTTTTAATTGTTTTAATACGGGGAAAGATTCCGCTTACCGCTTCACTCCGGTTAAGCCATGGTTAGGTCTGAGGACCAACATATTCCGACCTAGTAAAAAACTAGATTATTCTTATGGTAATACCAGCATTGGTACCACCACAATATAGTTGTGAGTAGAATCTTCCATTTAAAAATATCCATCCAAATGATCCCGAGAGATCTTAGGAAGAGCGAAGCGCGTTATGTCTGTACGCCCGATATTTCCTTAGGCGGCGCGAAATCATTGCCGACTTTAATCGTCTTGAAGAGAATGACTTGGGTGCATTTCATCGGTCGCCCCAAAGAATTTCTCTTTTTAATATGAGCATCGATTCCAATTACAAAAGATCAAAGAATCGCCGCGCGGCCCACTTCGTCTTTGTTCAAAGGAAAGATGAATTATTCAGAGAGCTGGAAACGTTTCAATTGGCCAGCAATAAAAAAGGAAATGGTTCGTTGCGTTCTCTCTTAAAATCTTACTACTGTCCATTTTTTAATTTTAATTTGATACCTCCGATTTTTCTTATAGTCATACGCAGTGACATTGTCGCTGATGGACGACACGGATGATACGGTATCTACAAAATTCGGGTCTCTGTAATCCTGTGTAAGTCCATCAGACCACTTTTAGATACATTATATTAAAATTTACTTATTTAAAATTGTTTTCACTATAGTTTTATTACATCAACTATGATGTAATCACAAATCCGATGACAAGAAATCCTGTGTTAATTTTCAACAGTTCCCGATTTATGATGTCGACACCTGGCAGGTGGTGCAGAGCCAGTGATTGAGAGAGCCGGGCCGTACGTACGTGAAATTATTAAAGCTTAATAATTTATGCTCGCAATTTGTACGTAACTTAAATTCGTTCCTTGTGTCATCCATCATGGCTGCCAGGAGTAAAACGTTTAATTTCAACAAGCAAATGTAAAAAAAACGCTGCGAGCTTCAAATGGATACACAATCGTTAATTTAACATGTCATGCTAAAACCGTTCCTGTGATAATTGTATAGGTAATGTACAAAAAATTTAAATTAAAACCATATTATTGAATAAACATGAAAATGGCAGCATTTTGCAGTAATGAAGTGCTCGAGGCGACTGCTAGTATCTTCAGTGTAGATATATTGTTACGGCCTCTAAAAAAATCTATAAAGAGGACTGAGGTCCGACCTCCCCCTGGTCGAAAAGTCTCAACTCTGATTGAAACAAATAGGTTGTATTATATATATTTTATACTACCACGCCGTTTCCTGCGTTGATTTCGGAATTTCCGCAAGAATTCTGCGGTAAAAATAACTACCCTATAATTATGTCCTATTTTGTATAGGTACCCCTGATAAAATTTAGGTTTCATTATGATCGATTGATTAGTAAGGCTGTGAAGGCTTAAAAAATAAACAAACTCACATTCTTGTTTATGATATTCAAGATTTAAGTCTTTATTCCACTAAATCAGCGCCGCGGGACTAGTTTCACGGCATACGTACCTAATACGTATTTTGGGCCACACTTTGTATTTGTTATTTAGTATCAAAGTACTTTATTGTAATCTATTCCAATTTTTCAGGTCACCTCAATTTAAAATCTTTAAGAAAAATACCAAATTTGCTTAGAAAAAAATGTAGAAAAAAACTGTTTTAAGTGGCGGCGTCCGCTGTTTCCAGGATCATCGCCTATTCAGAAATAATTGATTAAAACGCACAAAAATCTTAGCAATTATATTCATTGGTGGCATTCAAAAAAATAGACATCAGACCTCCATAAATCGGTTACGTTTTATGTTTCCTGTGAAAATGAAATTTACCGTGAAAACTTTATTAAGATTTCGTATTAGATATATAAATAAGTTCCCGTCAGTGGCGGCGCGTCCGCTTCCTGGCGTTGAGTTCCGCCGGAATAGTCCCTCGTTAATTTTATTTCGGAGCTTTAGTTTAACGCTTAACTTATTCGTTAATAATAAATCCAATACCAATTGAAAAAATTATGTGAATCCACTCTGTATTTTAAAAGTCGCTAGGAGACCGCGTTTGTTATGAATTGAATGTACCTATACATTAATTTACCTTGCATACATATAGATATTATGCGAATTTGAGCATTTTAAATTTGCTTTACCTTTACTACTCAACTGATCTTTATGAAATTTTCCATACCTACACGTTTTCAAAAACACAGAAAACGACATCGGGTACTTTTATCCCGGAATTCTTGCGGGTTCTCCGAAATTAACGTGAATGAAACTGCCAGGAACAACTAGTCCTCAGTAATATAAATGCGAATGTGACGTCGTTACCCTTTCACGCCTTACTCAACTAATCGTCATAAAATTTCGCAGAAACATTGCCTATGCCTAGCATCCTCTCTATTACTGCAAATCCATTTTGAGCATTCTTTGATTTTGATACCGAGGAAAAATAAATATTGTAATAATACAAGTTTAATTAGCAATTAGAGATTTTTAATGAAAGTATGAATATAGTTTTAACTAACATTAACACCTAATTACTACTATTTTACTCAGTCACATGGTGTGGTATTATCCTATAACAAATATGTATTATAAAATAACGCGCCATTTTTGAAGTAATTCATACAAAAGTAATAACCAGGAGGAAAAAGTATCAAAATCAATTAGAACTTAATTTACTCGTAGTTAATCTCTTGTTAAAATATACCGCACATTTAATCTCTTAATTTTTTTATCTTTATTTTAAGTTCAACACCTTTAAATGATTCGGGAATAAGGGAAGTATAGCTTGGCTGCCTCACAAACTGCCGAAAATTTTCCAATCAACCCCTGTAAATTGGAAAACTTTTATATGCGTTCAAAAGTCCAGGTGTAAGTATTTCTATAGTATGTAGAGTCGGAGAGTCTGAAAAAAGTTTTTGTTTTGCGCCCAGAGAGAAAAAATTAATTAGTCACGCTCTAAAGAGATTAAAATTCTTTGTATTCTACTAATGTAAAATTATCTCAAGTATATATAAGTAGGTTTAAAAAATTTACTGGTTGTCTAAGTAATTAAAAGCTTAACTATAATATAATTTACTACCTACTGACACCCAAGAGTCCCAAGACCCAAGATATAACAGCATGTTTTGTTAAGATTTCACAATTTGAATGCGTTCTTTGAATATTACAGGTTTGTTTTAATTTTATTTTTTTATTATCATATCTAATTTGTACCTATCTGGGGGCACGGCAGTGCCCCCGCCAAGTCGAGCAACAAAAGCGGCACGGCCGTACTATCCTTTTCTCGAAGCAATTCAGGCCATTTTCGACCCCCTATAACTTCGTTGTGGATAAAACTAGAAGCCTGAATTTTTAGTAAACAAGCAGGTATTGTATAAAGACGGTATAATTTAAATTTCATTCGATTTGAACCAGTAGTTTAAGAATTATAACTAGTCAAAGTTTCTTAATTTTGTAGGTCACTCACTCACTCACTGACCGATCATCAAAACTCTAAGGCACTTCTAGCAGACATAGAAGTTTGAAATTTAGAATACAATTAGTGTTTATTGTATAAATCAAGGAAAAATTGAAATATTTTGCAATTTCGGTATAGTTTTCTAGATACACCAACTGCATAAATAACTTTGTAATCCCATATAAATGTATGGAATTACAAAGTTACATATGCAGTTATATGTACCAACTGCACAAATAACTTTGTAATCCCATATAAATGTATGGAATTACAAAGTTATATATGCAGTTATATGTACCAACTGCACAAATAACTTTGTAATCCCATATAAATATATGAGACTAGCTGTTCCCTGCGGTTTCACCCGCGATAATTTCGGAGATCCCGCGGGAATTCAGAAATGCAAAGTAGTTAGTACCCTATATCCCTAGGTTTTCTTTACCCCTGACAACGTGCATGCAAAATGTCATGAGATTTCACCAGCGTTAATTTCGGAGATCCTTCGGGAATTCCGAGATAAAATTACCCTAATCTGAATGCTCCAACGATTTTCATGAAATTTTGTATACAGGGGATTTCGGGGGCCATAAATCGATCTAGCTAGGATTCATTTCTGGAATTCCCGCGCGAACTCTGATATCAACGCGGGTGAATTAATTATTGCATACTACACGTTGTCAAGGGTACAGGAAAGGTCATAGGGTAGTAAGTACTTTTATCTCAGAATACCCGCGGGATCTCCGAAATTAACGTGGGTTAAACCGCGGGGAACAGCTATTTAAGCCGAGCGAAGCTCGGTTGCCCAGATATTAATAAATAATAATAATAAGTGTAGCTAGTTACCTACCTAGATATAAAGTGTAGATACATAGTTACCTAGACATAATTATGTTCAAAGGTACAATGGTCAACGGAATGAAAAAGCAAGAAAAAATCTTTCAAGTTATTAAAATAGACTAAATTGCTCAAAGGAGGAAGACCATTTACAAAAAGAAATGAGATCCCATCAAAAACAAACTTGTAAAAAATCCAAGTCTCGCAACTCAGTTCTTCTACATTAAAAAGTTGTGAGATCAATGTAATACCAAGTCGGTTAATTTATTCAGTGCCTACTTAAGGGTCCTTCTGTCTAAAGTTATCATGTTATAAGCTAATCTAATAACATTTTATAGTGACCATATCAAATTTAAAAATCTTTTATGTTTTAAATAGATTGATTGGCTTGGCGATCACATGAAAACACAATGTATCTCACAAGTAATACATAACTTGTAAAAAATCCAAGTCTCGCAACTCAGTTCTTCTACATTAAAAAGTTGTGAGATCAATGTAATACCAAGTCGGTTAATTTATTCAGTGCCTACTTAAGGGTCCTTCTGTCTAAAGTTATCATGTTATAAGCTAATCTAATAACATTTTATAGTGACCATATCAAATTTAAAAATCTTTTATGTTTTAGATAGATTGATTGGCTTGGTGATCACGTGAAAACACAATATATCTCACATGTAATACATAATTATGGTTCTAAACAATCTAATTTAATTATAATATGTATTACTTGTGAGATACATTGTGTTTTCATGTGATCGCCAAGCCAATCAATCTATTTAAAACATAAAAGATTTTTAAATTTGATATGGTCACTATAAAATGTTATTAGATTAGCTTATAACATGATAACTTTAGACAGAAGGACCCTTAAGTAGGCACTGAATAAATTAACCGACTTGGTATTACATTGATCTCACAACTTTTTAATGTAGAAGAACTGAGTTGCGAGACTTGGATTTTTTACAAGTTATGTATTACTTGTGAGATACATTGTGTTTTCATGTGATCGCCAAGCCAATCAATCTATTTAAAACATAAAAGATTTTTAAATTTGATATGGTCACTATAAAATGTTATTAGATTAGCTTATAACATGATAACTTTAGACAGAAGGACCCTTAAGTAGGCACTGAATAAATTAACCGACTTGGTATTACATTGATCTCACAACTTTTTAATGTAGAAGAACTGAGTTGCGAGACTTGGATTTTTTACAAGTTTGTTTTTGATATGATTTACTGTTACCGATAATTTAGGTGCTTTTTCAACCACGGCCTTTAATATCAATGCTGTATAATAATTTACTCAAACTGACATCTATTTACTAAAATTTGACGATAGTAGCTAAATCGAATAACAAAATAACAGAAAACAACAACGCCATTGGTGTGTGTACAAATTGGTTTTTGGCTCAATATCGTGCGAGACCGCGCGCCGTTTTTGGTCATTAGCAATGTTGGCAGAGCTACACTGGGCTTCTAGCTTACTGCTTTATGAGGCCATAAAGCTAATAGATTGATTTTCATGACGCATTTTAATACATGTTGTATAATTTGATTAATTAATTAATTACAGTCATATAGTAATACTGCAGTAAGTAAAGGGTAAGAAGTTACAAAAACTCTATTATCCATTTGAGAGCACCGCTAGTCTAGTAGACGACAGGTGACAGATGTCATGGGTTCGATTCCCGCATCAGGGTAAATTTTGTGTTATTTTTTACGCTGACTCAGAGTTTTTAGTTCGTATGTATCATAAGTCTGTATTTACAAAAGGTATATTTGAGTATTACAGACAAGCTGTTTCACTGGCGTTAATTTCGGAGTCCCCGTAGGAATTCCGGGACAAAAAGTACCCTTTGTTATATGTACCCCTGACAATGTGTATACAAAATTTCATGATGATCGGTTGAGTCGTTAAGGCGTGAAAGCGTAACAAGCAGACAGACTTTCGCATTTAACTATATCTATGAGTACTAATATTATAAAGAGGTAAATAAGTTTGTGAATTGTGAGTTTGTGAGTTTGCCAATTTGTGACGTTGTAGGCGGTGATCTCTGGATCCACTGAACTGATTTTGAAAATTATTTCTCTTATAGAAAGCTATGGTAGTCCTGAGTGACATAGGGATGGTACTTTTTATCCCGAAACTCCCGCGGGAATTCCACAATTACTGCGCTTGAAACCACGGGGACAGCTAGTAATATTATAAAACAAAATAAAAATAGCCTTTATTCTACCACAATTTATATAAATTACTTCATCCCATTAATTAAATTAATAAATAAATATTAATGAAGTAGCAAGATGCGATGTTTGCGGCTTGCATATTATTATTGCTTACAAGCGAGTGTTTTTGTAGCTAATCAACATTCCAGTCTTATACGACGAAGCTACTCATTAGCGCACCTTTGTCTTAACTAACAATACACCGCTGATTTAACAACCCCAAAGGAAGTGATTATATTATTTTACGTTTCAATTCTCTTTACGCTTCATTTTAAAATATTTTACAGTCCATTATTTTTTATATAATTATTCAATCAGGTAACTGTTTCTTGTTTACAGCAAAAGTCAATTAAAAAGAATGACGTAGGATACTTCAACTTTCCGCATCAGTTCAAGGCCTATATTTACAGCATTAATATTATAAATTCGTACTACAAGTGCTCTCACTCAATTTAGAGGGTACTTCAGAAAAATTACGGAAAGGCTGGCTTATCCTCTTGAACTGCCACTCCCAAAGGTAAGAACTCGAAATTATTATCTGCATGGCTCTTTATATAAAATCCTGCTACACGTTTTATGACTCTGACTTTTCCTTTTTTATGCAAATGTTAGGGTAGTTGAGATTTTTTTTTCTTGATTAAAGAATATACTCCTGTCTCTTCGAGAGAGTGAACGTAAGGTAAGTTGGTCTCTGTTTGAGCTACTTTACCTATACTTTACTATACTTTTTTTTTTCATAGCCACCTATAATTCCTATCAGTCATACATTTATATTCCAAATACATACTAGCTGTGCGCCGCGGTTTCACCCGCATGAGTTTCGGAATTCCCGCAGGAAGTCCAAAGTAGCCTAATTTACTCTTCATAACACCAGGAAATTAGCAGTGAAAGTCCAGTCAAAGTCTGTCCAACCGTTTCGGAGATTCACCCGCGTGAGTTTCGGAATTCCTGCAGAAACTTCAATTTTTTTCATATTCTTCTTCTCCTTAAATAGCAAACACAAAAAAAAGAATTAGCGAAATTGGTCCAGCCGTTCACGCGTGTTGCCGTGACCAAGTGAAATAGGGATTCATTTTTATATATGTAGGTATATCCTACTAATATTATAAATGTGAAAGAGTGGACGTTTGTTACTCAATCACGCAAAAACGACTGAACGGATTTGGATGAAATTAGACAGAATATAAATATAAATCCCTTTTTCCCTTGGTCACGGCATCACGCATGACGGCTGGACCGATCACCATTAAATTTTGTATACACGTTGTCAGGGATATTTTAAAGAGAAGGACATAGGGTACCTACTTATTATCCCGGAATTCCTGCGGGAACTCCGAAATTACCGCGCGTGAAACCGCAAATAAAATTCCCTTTTTAGTTTTTAAAACATTAATCTATAGAAACAAACTGTAAACAAGTTATTATACCTATACGCAATGGTGACTTTTAAACTCTGTAATGGATAAAATAATATTATACCTATACAGTAAGATTAACTTTGAAACTAAAAAAAAATCATCTTAACCATTCAAGTGTATAAAAATTAAAATACGAAGCCTCAGCTAAAATATAGGACTAACTCGAATCAAGTATCCGCGATAATTATTCAAATTCTTCCCTTTTATTTTTAACTGAGATGTTTTAATAAAAATTTAATTTCGCGTAATTTAATTCTTATCGTCCGCAGCAAAACCATATCTCAGAAGAAATTAAGTAAATTATTCATGAGGAAAGTTTTAACTGGAACATGATTTTTAAAACGACATTTGTAAGCCTGCTTTCAAAATAATTTTACACGATTTAAGAGAAATTGCTCACGAAGGGAGTTTGTAAGCTTATCTTTAAATGACTTCAAGGAATTGAATAAGTAAGTATAATAAATTAAAATATGTTTACGAGCCACGAGGCCAGTTATTGTCGACGAACATTGAATTTATAATTATTCTTGTAAAAGCTGGGTACCTATTGCAAAAATCTAACCTATTACCTAGGTAAATTCAGATACAACTATATTATTTGTGAAAAAGTCTACATTGCTATAGTTTGTTCTGTAATTCTTCAAATTATGTACCTATCTTGTAAAGAAAATTGTTGTTTTATTCAGCGCATTGTTATAACAAACTGTAGACTGTAGCAAAATGAGAAAATAAACAATAAATGGAGAGTCAGTCCGTCATCGTTTGCGTTGGACGAAAGTTCACGTCTCTGTGTAAACATTGTGCTGGAACGAAACACGCTTACAGCTAGCGCAGCCGAGAAGTTAGTTAACTCTAGCCGTGATAATTATACAAATTTGAAAGATTTGCTAAGCTTCTTTTTTAAACGGAATGTTAAATGAGAAGGACGTGTAATTTTATTGAAAAATATTCATGTTTATAGATATAGTCAGTTTTTATAGGGTACAGAGAAGAAAAGGTAAACTTTTTACCTTAATATTTTATCTTCCATACATTTACATTGCATATAAGACTGTATAGTTTTCGTTAATATTGAACGCACATCTCACACCTAAATACTACCCGATAGATTTGTATAAAACTCAGCATAAGTATTAAGTCCTTTATCTATAAGTAGTATACGTAATCTTAAAAAAAAATGTACCTATGTAGTAGTTACGTACCTATAGATGGTAAAGCTCTGAAATCACTGAACCACTTGTAAAAATTATTTCACTGATAGGAAGCTGCAGCACCCTTGAGTAATCAGTAAACCCTTGAGTAACGGTACTTTTATCTCAGAACAAAGAGTTACCGATAGTATATCGGTACGCTTGTAACAGGTGTAGGTACCTACTTCACATAAAGTCACACACTTTTATGGCAATACAAATAATTCGTTGGGAAATCCTAAAATAGGCGTGGCTGAATCCACGGGAGTCAGTAGTATCATAAAATAAATGTGAATTTGTGTTTATTTATTGGTTATGCTTTCATGCCTTAACTACTTAATTGCACATGATGGATTTTTGCATACACGTTGTCAGAGGTACAGAAAAGGACATAGGAAACTTTTCATTCCGGAACTAATCTTCTAAATACATGGTTGAAAATGATGAGAAGAGCTAATAAACAAATAGACAAACACACATCGGCATTTATAATATTAAGTTAGGATAACTGTGAGCAACAGCACAGGTACCAAAACACACACACCTGTCATGACACTCTATTAGAAAACACCGAGATACTTAGTCTATTCATTTAATCATCTATAGAAAGACGTGATATCTCTATAATAAGAGTATTATAATAGTTGCACACGTGTTTTAACAGACAGATGAGACGTATATATGATTTATATGCAAATGTGTTTCGTGACAACTGATTCCCGGTACAGCAGCTAGTCAATAGAAGTCTAATTTGTGCAGAGCAATCAAATTTCTGTTAATTACGACGTAGTAATTACACATTCGCATATTACATGTGACTCACTGTCAACAATAGGCAACTAAGTATAAGTCTTGACGAGTATTTGAGATGAGTTTGTAGGAGTTGGTAAGTTTATTAAACTCACTCACTAGTAGTATAAGCTTTACATTAAATTCATATTTCCGTTTAATTTTTTATGAAATTGTTATAAAAATCACATTTTTTTTATACAAGATGGCACAGAATTAGGTGTATCTATAAAGTTGCATTTCGCTATTCTATCCATTTTTTTACACTTTATCCTTATCCTCGTTTTTTTTTAAATGCTCATGAACTACTGGTTAGACTAGTTGAAATAAGCCCATTTTATTATAAATAGTACAAATACTTACTGTATCCGCAGTGTACGTAGTAAACCTCGATTTACTGGTACTATATCGAGTTAAAAAAGACAATAAAATAAATTCTAAACTACATATTTTCTATATCTTTATATAACATTCTATAAGGAAAACAATACCTACTTTTAAATGAGCAAAACAAGTTAAACAAGTTTTCTTTGAGAGAGTCTGATTGTGTACTCTACAGCAAAGCGTCTCGATAATATCAATAAACAGAAGTAAACGGGGTTAAATAGGTATAACTGGTATAAGAGTTGTATAGCTCGTAACCGGGCGATTGGATTTGAAACAAAGCTAACGAACCGTTGGATCATGTAAACAGGGGCAAGACGAACGACTTGTTTACCTTAAGAGCCTTTGCTTCATTAGGATCCAATTGACTGTCAACAAAATCCCCTTTCATTGCTATTGTGCAATCCAATAACAGTAAGCAGGTACCAAGATATTATCGAATCTGGTAAAAAATACATTCGGAGACACCTCCTGTCTCTAAAGCGCTGATTAAAAAAAAATTAACGGATTGGCTGTTGAATGAAAGTACACAAGTGGATTATATGATTCGCACGGAGTTTGGTTAGTTTAATAATTCTTATCTTAGGTACCTCAAACATTTGATGGATTGTGACAATACACTTTTTTTAGTTGGCCAAATCAGTAGAAATGGGTGAAACGTCTATCTGTTAATGAATTAGTCAACTCAGTAAAATTATTTTACACCTACCTACCTTTTACATTTCTATTCTTGTAAAATCAATTAATTATCTCATTTTAATTCAAAGGGCGCTAAATAAATATTAACTAATAACTATACTAGATACTAATATAATGCTTCCCTACTAACCATACATATAATACTTCGAAATACTCGCAACTCGCAACGTCACGTGGTCTTAAACTAAACTATAAATTTATTTATTGACAGGCTAGGCGTTTGACCACAACCCACCTGATGTTGAGTGACGTTTTGGTCGAAGATTTTAAGCACACCTAGCCTGGAATGGAAACTGGTTGTCCATTAAGACTGCCGGAACACACCGGTAAGTGCTTACAGCAGAAAAACTTAAGTACCATTCAACTGTTCTAATAATTTTATTGTAAAATATATAGTATTTATTATATTATTATAATAATCTCTGATTTTTTTAGCTAAACCAACACCTGGAGAGACACAGAAAATGTTTTGACGATAATTCACCTAGACCAAATCGCTAACTCTAGAATCTTAAGCACAGGACTTTATTCGATTCGACTATATTTTGTAGGGGCTTGTTTGCTAAAGTTCGCGACCGAAAGTTCCCCACCGAAGATCGGTCACCAGCATCATTGCTACCGTTGGCCGGTAAGGCACCATGTTCCGTCCTCGATAACCTCTTCTGCCATTTGCACTTAATTGACAACGCACTGTGCCTGTTGGTCACTGAAATTGTGTCGCCAACACATCTTTCGGGCAACGATTTGGTTTCGGTCGGCCTCCAACCCTCTTTGGCATTGATTACTCTCCGTGTATTCCTACAGATAAGTCTATCTTTGATAATAGAGATTAAATCTC
Organism: Zygaena filipendulae; assembly: GCA_907165275.2. Lineage (NCBI taxonomy): Eukaryota > Metazoa > Arthropoda > Insecta > Lepidoptera > Zygaenidae > Zygaena > Zygaena filipendulae. Next base: position 8,351,117 of record OU015653.1, on the reverse strand, counting down.
CAGAAACTAGATTTCATTTCGATTAATGTGATATAACAAAATTTTTAAGTTAGTTAATATATATATAATATAAAAGAAAAACAACAAACAGTTCTATTCGCTTATTCTCAATTCAAAGCTAATAAAGGAAGTCAATGAATAAACCAGTTCGAGAAAGCAAACTGCTAACGGGAATACAATACATCAAAACGAAGAACTTTTCTATTGTTGAGTCAGAATTAATTGCTCGTCTCACAATATAAACAGCAGTTCGAATATCCGCCTTAAAATTCATAACAATCCTAAGAATTGCCGAAATGATTGAATAATTCATAATTATAAATTTCATTTTCTTTTCATATAGGTTTCCTATTTCCATTTGGAAATAGGAGTAGGTTCGCAGACTTTTAGTACAATTATGATCATGACATCCATGTTTGTAGGTACTAAATATACTGTGTATGTAGGTATGTAGGTACTAAAGTGAAATATCACTCACTGATTCACTGACTAATTACGAAATTTCGAAAACTACCTATGAAGCTAAAATTTATCGGGAGTTTATGAAAAGTAAATGTCAGCTAAAAAAGAATTTTCATCGCGGAGATCTCGAAGGAATCCTCACGCGAGACAGAGACAGTCAGTAATGAAACAATAAAAAGTAGTCCGTCGTCAGAAGGAAAACTTCTTATAGCTTTACAGACTTGTAAACTTTATTTTTTATAGTTATTTTGTATATAACACACACACATATCTGTCAGCCGACATCTCCTTTTTCCCATCCCAAAAGTGCCTAAAGTGTCTGAAGAAGTTTTCACAGAGTGACGGTCACGCGATTCCAGTGCTTTATTCCCATCCCAAAAGTACCCAACGTGCAAACAATATTTCACTTCAATAATTGATAGGTATAAAAATCGAAACGATAGGCAGATACAGCCTACAGCTCGCAATAAACTATACATGCCACGAGCCTTACTTAATTTGTTCCAGAAATTGTTTCCTTCATGTTTCTAGTTACATAATTACTTTGAACAACCTTAATCCTTGAACTGTACTGTTTCATATTAATTAATTACGGGTATATTTAGAGGAATTAACCAATTAATTAACTATTGGCTGTTGTAAATTTGTTGTAGTACAGTCACGTAACACGTTTTGTGCTCCTGCAGGGACTCGAGTTGAGAGACTTGAAGGCTGCTAACTCGATAACAAGACAACAGTTTTCCTAATTGCAATTTATTGCAGGTGCTATGGACAATCCAGACCCTCTTGTCACTTGCATAAGGCATTATATTTAATAACAGCACCACTGGCGTAGTGGATAGTGAACCCGGGTAGAAGGACAGGTGTCGCGGGTTCTATTCTATCACCGAAACAGAGTAAACATTTATGTGATATACATTTATGTTTACCCTGGGTTCCATACTCTACCGTTTGCTATGTAGGTACCTACCGTATTTGTATATTTTTTAATTAAATAATTATTATATCAGTTGTCTGGTAGGTTGGTAGGTACGGAGTAGGTACAAGCTCTGCTTAATTTATAATAATGATAAGGTAAGTATATAATTACGAGTACAGTGATAACCACTTTCAATCTATACGTATTACTAGCTGTTCCCCGCAGCTTTACCCGCGTTAATTTCGGAGCTCTCGCGAGAATTCCGAGATAAAAAGTAGGTACCCCAGACACGGTTAGGCGGCTTGATTTTTTCCTACACTTCTAATAATTATCGTTGTATTTCAATCAATTTACAGAAAACCTTGACAATATACATATATAGGTACTTTTCCACGTGAATCGCTACCTATTGATTCACGAGTGAGTAAAAACTGAATGAAAATCCGTTCCGTAATTTCTGATTTTATCGCGATCACACAGACAGACAGACGCGGTGGAGGACTTTGTTTTATAATAATATGTAGTGATGTAATGATAATAATCATATAATTTTTCATCAGTACTATACCTTTGATAACAATGATGTAGAGGTTATCTAATTAAATATCTATCTTTTAAAAATAAGCTGGTATTCATGTTGGTATATTTTTTTACAAGTGAAATTTTTTATCTTAAATTCAAAAAAGCAGTAACAGATAAAATAAAAACCGTATTTTTCCTCGTAAATCTGTCAGCAAAACAATTCGTACCCTTTCACGAGCAATAAAACGCTACCAAGACAGAGAATACGAAAAAAGTATCATAAATATAAGATTCATTTATATTCGTTCGCATGACGCCTTAAGAAATGCAAACCGCTAGAACCTCTTGGTGATAAACGTCAAAATATCATAAGAACAAAGGCCATCATATCCATTTATCATGACTAAACGACAAAATCATCATATATTTCGTGATCTATATAATATTTAATTATTTAATATTTAATTTTCGTGGTTTAGTATCAGTAATAGAATATATTTCCATTATTTATTCAAAACTTTTTTTTTATCCGACTTTAAATAAGCAAAATATATGGACACTATCTATTCTTAATAATATCGATAGGCACGCGCGCCGTGCAGCGTATGCGGCGGAGTTCCAGCGGGGGGCCGTTAGGCCCGGGCGTAGCGCTAGGAATTTCGTAGATTGGTCAACTCCAAACTAGTGTTGAATAACTTTTAAAGTATAAATTTTTTCGACATAAAATATATTTTAATCATATTATTGTTTATTTTTTTAAATGGAGTGTATCAGGTTTTCAGTTAATTCATTAACACGTTGTATAATATTTTTAATTCCTTACTTTTAATTTTCAAAGTTTCGTCAACCATCTTTTTTATATAAGTACCTATACGTAGATAAAATGTTTAAACATACAGTAGGCTCAAACGACGAACAGTTCCACCGAAGCCATGTATATGCGCCCGACGAGACTACGTAACAGATGAGAGAACAAATCCGCCGTTAATTATCCATTCGTGTGTAATCCTTTAATTAACTAAGTGTAAACTTATTCGCACCGCTGACAGCGATTCCTTTATGTTCCTTTAGCTTACGACGTCGTTTATATTGTCTTCTACACACACTCGCTATTACACCTGTGCTTTGCTTTCACTTGTATAAATACGAATATCTTGTAATTTGTTTGAACTTTACTTCTATAAACCTATTAATAACAAATTGATAGTGTTCACAAACTTTTCCCCTTTTTAATGACTAAAATAATTTACACCCTTTCCTTTTTTAGATAAGATCTATAATTGGCCTTAACTTGTGTATTGTATTATATTGTAATCTATGTTGACGCTGTTGGTTTTATGAATAAAATAAAAAATATACATATCAAAAACAAAAACTTAATGTATTCTGAATAAATTTCTGAGCAAAATTTTTCTTTATTCTACATAACATTGGTGTAGGTATAGTTACAGTACCTACACGCATCACAGAAAGATCTATGGTGGACCGTAATTCAGAACAACTGATTCAGGAATACGGTGCTCAAGCCCCTTTGCAAAGCACTGCAGGCAAACACAAAGAGGATCTGCATGTCACAACTAGCGTCAGGTGTGCCCGACAGATTCATGCGATGAGCTTTGTTCATTATCTACCAGGTAAATGCATAATTGACGTAGGCATAGATAGACCTAATTCTAAGTAGATACCCATCAAATACCTGCAATACAATCAAAATGGAACACTTTGATGTTAAAGTAGAGAATTTTTTATTCGTATATAATATTATAAACGCGAAAGTTTGTAATTATGTATGGATGGATGGATGGATGTTACTTTTTCACGCAAAAGCTATTGGATGGATTTAAATGAAACTTTACAATAATATAGCTTATACATCAGATTAACACATAGGGTACTTTTTATCCCGGAATTCCCGCGGGAACTCTGAAATTAACGCGGGTGAAACCGCGGGGCACAACTAGTACATAAATTATTCTTGGACATTATCATACACATGCTGGGCAATTATGCAACTTCTGTTGCTATCAAATTCAGTTTTGTGAATTTGAATTGTTATTTGAATTTTGTGAATAATTATTATTTAGGCACCTTCAACTCTTGAAGTATGTTCATTATGGTTGATTGCTAGATAGAGTGTCAAAACGTGCATATTGTATTCGCAAAACTTCCATGTTTTTGATTGCAACCGAAAAATGATAGAAACAAAAGTTACATAATAGCCCCTCTGGTATCGTACAACGCAGAGCTTGAAGTATGGGTATCAGGTAACTGCTGATATCAGTATTATATTATAATACTGATCTTTTTAAAATACGTAGGTACTTATAATGATGGACATACTATACTATACTCAAGGTAGGTAAACTCAACTAGAATATATGTATGTACTATTTAAATATTTGACCTAATGCGGTATCGAACCCACCTGGTTTAGTGATCAGGTACACTAACCACTACACCAACGGCACTATCAAATGTAGGTATCTCTTTAGAAAAACCACTGTATGAAATGCATCTCTCGAAGCGTTAAATTTAGCTATAAGTGGATCTAAAGGCTTTAAACCCTTATGTAAGTGGAAATTGAAATATTACCATAACGGTGTCCCATGAGCAATAATACTTTGGTGATCGTGGAGTGAGCTGACGTGCGGTTCAATGGGTCGGGGCACGGCATATTCTGAGGCGGATCACGCGCGTCCCGTCAACCCACTATCGACCCTGCAGTAGGTACACCCGTCTAGACGAAATCTCGATTTAATTAACAACGTATCTAGAGGACTTAATAATTGCTGGTATAATAGTAATGGTACCCACTATTATTAAAGTTTAAATTTGATGCAGACGTTTTAAATTGACTACTTTTATTAGGTATTTATTATACAGTAGTTTATTTATATTACATTATTGTATTGTAACTGTAACTTATAACCTACGACAATTTTATCCATAAACAAACACTAAAAGAGCACTTTGAGATAGTGACACATTAATTAAGTATATAGTCGTCAAAATTGAAAATATTTTAAATATCGAATTCCGTAACGTTGGGTAGAATCTTAAATCATTGCTAATGGGAGCAAACAGTAGCAGCGGGCTAATATAAAATTTTATATCATTTCGCATCTAAATAATATTATGACGACGTCAACGAGACGCATAAACCGTCACAGTACGAGATTGAAGACAATAAACCCGTGAGACGGTGTCAACTGCTTGTCATTTGGAAGCGACACGAAGGGGAGCGGTGCCGAGCGGGTTCACGCTTCGACTGCTCGCCGTCTTACCGCGGCTCTACCATTTCATCCGCAAAAATTATGCATGTCATTTCACCGTTCTACGTCATAATTTTGCAATGACTTTGGGCTGGGAATTCTTAACTTTGTCCGCGGTATCTACCTTGAAAGGAGTATTAAAGTAAATATAGGTAGGTAGGTACTTATTTATAATAATAATAATTATTTATTTATCACCGATGTTAGGGTTATTTATTTTCTATAACTGTGGGTACCTACTATAAAAAAGGATGTACCTATGTTTATCGTATTGCGATGAAAAACCCAGTTACCAAAAAGAGAAAATAATCTTATTTAATAATTTATAACGAAATAACGAAAAAAAAATCCTTTGTCGTTACTAATTACAAAACCCGATCGCCAAAACGGATGAAACGAAATTGACCATTGGGGGGTTTGGTAGGAACTGAACAATAACAAAAAAGTTCTTATATAGAAACCGTATCGTTGAAACCGCCGCCCTAACCGTCACTAGCCGTATGTGTAACCACTAACCATCCAACTAAAACATTATGTCACCATGTATATTATTATGTCGTTACGAAAACTTTACACGCATTTTACGAGTAGCGCCTTGTGACCAAACTTATTTTCACACCGTACCCAGAAGACCGTACCCAAAGAAATTAGGTACTTAAAAATACATTGCACAGACTTTTAACGCAACAAAAACTGGTGCAGAGCTTTCAGTCAACACGCATGACTCCAAATGCACAATAAGTATAAAATAATTAGTTGTGCAGATACCTACACATATTTGCCTTAAATTATGTCGGTCCTATCATAATAACAATAAATTTTGTTGAGCTTAAAAAAAACAATACATAAAAAATAAATTAAATAAAAAACTAAAACAACACTTACAAAATTAAAATAAATGTAAACAAAAAAATTATGCATTGCACAGCTAATAAGTGAGGTGTTCCAAAATTAGCTGCAAATATTTACAGGTTTGAAAGTAAGCAGCGTTATAAACATGTTCATAAAATAAAAAAGATAAAAAGAATCCTACTAATATTATAAATGTGAAAGTGTGGATGTTTGCTACTCAATCAGGCAAAAACGGCTGAACGGATTTGAATGAAAGGCATGCACGTTGTCAGGGTACAGAGAAGGACATAGGGTACTTTTTATCCTGGAATTCCCACGGGAACTCCAAAATTACTGCGCGTGAAACCGCGGGGCACAGCTAGTAAAAAATAAATTCAAACAAAATAAATCAATCAAAAAGAAATTAACTTGTGACGGCGCTGACCGCTCAATCGCTTGTACACACATACCTACCTATCGCCGGTATCATAAGGTCAATGACCTGAGTATATACGACCAGCTGATGCATAGCTCCCTGTGGGCGTAGTACATTCCTTGTATTTAGTGAGCTCCGTGTAAAATGTACCCTGTAAATGTAGTTGTTAGCTTTTTGTAAGGGTGATGTTTGTTCAATGAATTTATTTTCCTCATATTCTGAACAACTACAAAACTTATAATATTATTTTTTCACTTATCTTGTTTGTTATAACGTACCTATACTTTCGGTCCTGTAAATTTTTGCAGCAAATGGAGCAACTTACTATTACTATTATAAAAAATGACTTATCAATTTAAAATTCTAAGTAATGACATTTCCAAGGAAACTGTATAAAATAAACCCTTAAAAGCTTTCGATGATTTTGAATAAAGACTGTTGTAAAGTTTAGTATTCAAAAGACGAGCACACAACTCTGGCTAGGTGCTAAAAGCTATTTTGAACTTATAAACCCAAAGCGCTTTCTTTATTTCAAACAAAAAAGCAACGGACTTTAAAAACAGGAAGCCAACACTTTTGAAAGTTAAGTCGAAAGTTAGTGTTCTAACATAAAGTTTTTTTAACTTTGTAAATTCACAAAGTGTTGTATTGCTTACTAAATTGTGTTTAAGGTAGGTATAGCAACTAATCGGATTTAGCACTATACGCTTTAATGAGTTAGTTACAATATGTAGTTACATTGTACAATACATAATTATTATGATATACCATTACCAATTTTAATTCCTAATTTCTCTACACCATTTTATAGCTGTGCTTAAACAATACATCTTCCCTCTAAATTTCGTCCATGAAGCCAATAGTGTGATGACATACGGACAAACAGGCAGTTAGACCAATAATGAACATGACGAAATAATAAAGATTCTGTTTTTTGCCATTAGGCTACGGAACCCAAAAACACTATAGGTATTTCAGAATTTAATAGCATAATAGTACCTACTGATAAAATATGACAAAAAATTGTCTTAAAGACGCAATGCTTAATGTACTTACTAGGCTTACATAGAATACTTTATAATGTAAATCTGTTGGCAAACCAATAAATAAATAAATAAATAAATAAATAAATGCTTTCGTAAGATTTATTACTATTATTGAATGTGTATTTGCTAACACAAATTCTTATCTATACTTAGCGTTATATTACATTCACAAAATTGGCAGGAAAATTGAATGAAATTGTTTTTATAGGCTCTTTAAACTTTGTGAACGCTGCTGTTAAAACTAGGGCGAACACGTTTTATCGGAAAAAGCAAAAGCTATGATAATGGTGGGCCATAAAGAAGTGGAGTGGTGCGGACGATAGATTTTGCGAGTTACCAACTTTTGGGGTGCCGCCATTAACAGGGCACTAATGCGGTGGCCCACGCTCCCTTACAATCGCATTATTTAATCATTACCCGCCCGCAATTGCTAATTTCGAATTCGAAAATAAAAATAAATCGTATTACGAGACAGACTGTCTGATGTTACTTCTTATTCGCTCGAATTGCGATTTGTACGACAACGCAAAGAGGAACATCCGTCCGCTTTGATTCCGCGAACGCATTAGCATTGGATTTGAATAGAACAAACAAAGGGATTGTTCAAGACAGTGTGCTTTCGTAGGCGATTGTAAATTCGTAGCATCGTAAAAATCGCTGCTCAAGTACTCGGTCAATATATTGTATTGTATGTTTCGATTGGGTTCTTTTATTTCATTTTATTGAACTATAAAAAAACTCTTTATTTTTTACACTTTCAGTAAAAACCTACAATTGAACTGTAAACAAAATAGTTTTTAGCACTGAAATATCTAGGAATTAAAAAAAGTTAATAATTATATACAGAGCTTGTTGTAGGCTATTTAATCGTGTTAAATCCAAAAGTATGATTATTCCAGTGTTCAAACAAGTGAAACTGCAGGCATTTTCGCTATGGTATTATGTTTGAAATCATAAAAAACTAGAAAAGTGAACTTAAAAATGTGAAACAATTTTACAATAATTACAGAGAAATAATTTTTACAATAATTACAGACTAACTCTCAAATACAGAAGTGATACAGAATAACGATCAGTTTGTCAAAATAAAAACATGTTGAATAAATTAATATTTAACAAGATACACGAGAGTAGTTTCAATAACAACCCCAACCAGAAATCTAACTGCAATCGTGGGTCCGCCCATGTACGGTACTAACCGAACTGGAGTCGAATCTCTTCGCCCATATTGATAAATCCTCACAATCGTTCTGGCTTTGCGAATTGCACTCCGCAAATGCAGGTCGCATCCTGTGTTACATTCTCTTTTGAAAGATTATCTATTCTGTGCGTGGAATACGAAAATGGTGCTTACCAACTTATGAATCTATACTATAATAAAAGAGTAGAATCCGCGATTCTTTACATTGAATATTTTTAACTAAAATTGACAGGGGACGATAAACAAAGGTAACCAACCACAAAAAAAGAGTTTTTTAAAATCTTTTGTGTAGCTGTCTGTCTGCCTGTTCGCGATAATCTCTGAATCTACCGAACGGATTGTCATGCGGTTTTCACAGGTAGATTAGGCTTAGCCTGGAGCTACATTTAGGCTTTGTTTCATTGAAATCGGATGTCGGGAAAAAAAGTTGTTGTATAAAAACCTTTCACGCGGGTGAAACCGCGGGGCACAGCTAGTAAGAAAATAAATCATAAAATAGGTACAGATGACGTAAAAAACCTCTTCAGAGATACTTAGATGCGCTAGCAGTTATAAAGTACCTAACCTAAGCTATCAGTAAACTAGTTAATTTTGTACTTACCGTCAAACGAGTAGGTATATCCAAATGAGTCAATACTCATTTTTTTAATTATTTTACTGAAAATTATTGAACACGATTCTTTCTATCATTCGGCCATCAGGCTAAATCAATACCGAAATCACGTATTTATAAGCGAATTCCCACTCACTGATTCACTGGTTCATCACAAAATCTTGAACATTACGAAGTAAAATTTGGCGTATTTTAAGTAGTTTATCGAGATTAAATTCACCTGAAAAAGTAATCCCCAGAGCATCCCAGAATGAGCGCGGATGACACACCGCGGGAACCAATTTAGTAACATAATATTGTAAAAACTAATCATTTTGTAACTATATTATTACTGCCTTAACATGTTTTTCGAGTAAGAGTGTTGAAAAATTAAACCAGTGTTATTTTTCTAGTCATTTCACTTCTATTTCTTATTTCGTTGATGCTATTCATCGACCACACAGTGCTATTACTTCTGATACAGAGCGGCTTGAATTAGGTATGTTGTTTGTAACTTTATTGGGTAATTTTTTATTCTTATGTGAAAGTGAAGTGAAATGTTTGTTTGTTACGCTTTCACGCTTTATCGGCGCAACTGATTATCATGGAATTTTCTACACTCATTTTCAGGGTTACAGCAAAGGACATAGGGTACCTACTTTTTGTCCCGGAATTCTCGCGGGAACTCCAGAACTCAGGGGTACAAAGAAGGACGTAGAGTACTTTTTCCCGGAATTCCCGCGGGAACTCCGAAATTATCGCGGATGAAATCGCGGGGGACAGCTAGTCTAATATATATAAGTCAGTGACATAAATTCACGTGTCACAAGTTGGACCATTTTATGAATGGTTACAAAATTTTATCAAAATCCGTTCAGTAGTTTCGGAGTCCATCGCGGACAAACAACGTGACACGTGATTTATATATACCTTCAAGTTTTTGTTTGGTATTTAGAATATTTATTTTTATTCAACCCTGACTGAATTATCCCACTTTTATAATCAAAATTACCAACACATTTTCACAAAAACTTCAGGTGTGCAAGCATCACATCACGTACCTAGTCCATTTTGTGATGGCATAAACCTTCCTAATGCGGGGAGAACTGTCTAACTCCGACCATTTGCTTCACGCAAACTGAACCCGTACAGCTTCCACGTATACTACTCATACAAAAATAAACCTAAAACCAAAAAGTTTCTGTAATAATACTAACACTATTAGGTATAATATTCTTTCTATGGAATGGTGGAGCATAAAGTTATTGTTATTTTATTATAATGTACCTATCTAATAAAATAAACCTAGCAAGCCTAAAAATGATTTGGTAGGTTAGAATAGGATGTTGTCTTGTAGGAAAGACAACATCAACATGATTTTCGAATTCAAATTCAAATTCCTATGCTAAATGCACACACACAAAATTTATGCGAACAAGACTGTAGTAGGGCGTTACATGATACATCGGTTCGCTTGTATAATTGGCTACTTGACTAAATTTGAAATTACGCGTGACGTCACAACCCGGTGCAGTTGGTATGGGGCTTATACAGAAAAATGATGTTACGAGTCCCACAGCCTAAACTTTACTGCGCTTTATCTATGTTTATTTTTATTTATTTGAAAAAGAAAAAAATACGTTTTATTATTTTTTTATTTTCTAACTGATGGACTAATTATTAGTATTTTTATTTTCATACCCTGGAGAATACCCAATTACCTATATGATTTAACTATGTAATACATAAGTATAGATATTAGAATTATAATATCCAACCACTAATACGTAGGTCACACTATAAGTTTTGCGTAACTTAAAAAAACAACATGTTATAACCAAAATATTATGTTTATTGCTTTTCAAAATAATCTCCTTTACAATTTAAACATTTTTTCATGCGATCGAACCATTTTTTAAAACAGTTGGACCACAGATCTGAAGGCATGTTTTCTACGTGCTGATTGAACGCTATCACTGCCTCTTCAGAGTTGGTAAAAGTGAAACCTCTCATCAAATCTTTGATTTTGGGGAAAATACAGAAATCACAGGGTGCTAGGTCGGGGCTATGCGCAGGATGGATGACGAGTTGTACTTTTTCGGAAGCTAAAAAGGACTTTGTTTTGTTGGCCGTGTGTGAAGAAGCGTTGTCATGATGTAGGAGAACGCGACTTTTTGATCGTCTTTCGCCAACTTTTTCTAACACCCTGGGTAAACAAATGGTAGAATACCACTCGGCATTAACACTCTTTTGATCTTCATGTGGAATTGTACAGATGGGACCCGTAGCTGAGAAAAAAACGCGATCATTTTTTTACCAAAGTTTCCCGCCTGCCTCACTTTTGTTGGCCTGTTCTCATTTTCAAACACCCATTCACAAGATTGCTGTTTTTTTTTCGGGTTCAAAATAATAAATCCAAGTTTCGTCTCCTGTGATAATGTCATAAACACCATTAGAATTTCCGTGGTCATACTTCAGTAGCATCTATGAGCACCATTCCACGCGAGCCCGCTTCTGCTCCGCTGTCAGTCCATGAGGGATCTAACAACAACAAAGTTTCCGAACTTTCAATTCTTCGTGTAAAATTTTCTGAATTTGGCTCATACCAATCCCCAATAATCCTCGAATTGTCTCATTGGTAATCCGCGGGTTTTCTTCAATTAGCCGCTTAACAGTAGCCACATTATTTTCATTGACGGCAGTTGAAGGCCGCCCTTCACGAAATTCGTCATGTAAAGAAACTCGACCACTCTCAAATTCAGCAAACCATCGCCTCACGGTGCTCAAACAAGGTGCTTCTCTCCCAAAAGCATTTTGAAGATGAGCGGCACAGTTTTGCGGAGAGAGAGAACTTTTAAAATCATAAAAAATCATCGCTCTAAAATCTTTTCGACTTAATTCCATTTTCGTTGCGTACGTAGAACTTTGATGTGTGATAAAAAACATTTGACAAATGATTTCCCGCCAATTGTTTTTTTTATTACTAAGAAGGTTGTAACGTTTCAAAAAATATAACATTCGAAATTCAAATAGTTCCGATTAGCTAGAAGTGCAAAACTTTTAGTGTGCCCCATGTACAAGTAAGTACACTTATAACAACGGTGTTGATAGTAATTTATCAAAATATCCCTGCAGAGATTCGTGGCATAGTCCAGATTGAAGCGGCCCAGCATCCAACCGCGCCGCGCCACGGCGGGTATCAAATTTACATTGCACGCATATTTGCGGCGCTTGAGGCTGGTCCCACTCTAACTACGATACAATATCCGACATAACTGAGACTTCTCGTTAAATTCTCTCAGTGTGGTCTATGGTAGTTCTTGTATAATACTATCTTATATTAAATATACCTAACACTGATCTTAAATCTCTTTAGTAATAAGTTATAATATCTGTAGAATATAAAGGAACATAGTACCGGATAACAGCAGATAGTTGTCTGAATTGTAATGATAGCTGACTAACTGATGATGATAACATAACACAATGTAACTGAAGGCAGGCAAAGGTATGACCAAGACTATTAGCTGAGCGACACATCTAGAACTAACTAGAAACTATTACAATTAATTGCACCAACATAGAAGTCGTACAGCATACCAGATATCCGTAGAGAACACGGAGCAGTGCCTGGGACTTGCGACCCAGGTGTAGGTTCAATGGGTACCCTTTCCAATGCATCAACGCTCACCTCCACTGCCCGTGCTCCCGACTTAAGCAAACCTCTGGAAACAATTAGATGTCACACCACACGTAATCACTATAGTCACCCTAGATTGATACGACACTGATATGACACTATAACTGCACTGAACCGAACACAAAGTAACAATGAACCGTCGCATACGCATATCCGCATTTTATGACAAGTTCTAACAAAGTCGAGTCTGGCAATGGAGTGGAGCGCGGGATCGAACTTACTATCACCGCCATTCGACGGCGGGAAACAAAAGTTATTTTTAAAGAAACTACCCTCTCGCCGACATATCCTATTTATAAACATTCTATATATCCTGTTTATAAACATTCATTTACAATATAAAACCGGCCCTTTTTTCATCAGAAAAAACTTAAGTACTTACTAAACCATTCATACCAAACTACAAATTATCAATTAACATAATATTACAAAGGAGATGTACAGGAGGATCTGTTAAGAAGCTAATTAAATAATTAGGCAATGATAATAATTACCTATAAAGTCTATTAAAGATCGCGTTACATTTGTCACGTAGAATTACATGACATGTATCTCGCTTTAGGTAAGCACATGCATAATAACACGCCGCTCGCGCTGTGGCAGGTAGTGTTAATGCAGTCACTCATTTGCATAAGTACATTTGCTCAGATTTTGACACGCTCACTATACGCTTGACATGAAATATTTTGACGCTGACGTACATTTTACTCAGAAATGCCATTGAATCACTTACTTAATTTAAGATTTGAATATTGTATACCTATTTGTACAGGTCACGAGTAGGTTTTTTTTTGTCAAAGGGCCGGGCAGGCCATGATGGTAAGTGATTACGCCGCCGCCGCTCCTGGTCTGCAACACCAGAAGGCATGCAGGTGCGTTGCCGACCTGGAATAGGAATGGGAACTGGCTTAAGCGATGCTGCCGGAATACACCGTTAGGTGCTTGGCGACAGATTTTCAACTTGAAGGTGGTTAAGCTAAAACACTTCCTTTTCCTATAGTTCATATATGTATAGGCTCCTTTCCTTTCTGTATATCACAGTCAAAAACAGAAATGTCCCATTTTGCTCAAATAAATCTTTATTTCTTTCAAAAATGTCATCACAAAAAACTAGAAAATGTAGGTAAAAATACAGTTTTTATGATTAGTATAGTTTGGCGGAGCATTTTTTTGTATGCATAAGTACGAATTCTGCTTATTCAATACAAACTTTTTGACGGTTGGTTTTATATTAGGTTTTGATCTATCTACCCTTTTTTTTGCAAGGACAAAATGTATGGAACGGTAAATCTAGGTACAATGTAAAAAGTCTTTACATCCATGTGTAAGTCTATTAAAATATATTTAAATATCACGTGAAATTTATTCTAGCAATAAAGCTGCCTTTTTGCCCTGTATTTAATTTACATGAATATTGTAAAAATAATTAGTACAATAAAGTACATTGTATTGTATTTACCTAAAGACAGTAAAATTATTTTTTTAGATATTATTTATTGGTGAAGTAAAATAATCTTTAGTGCATTTCGTAACGAATCGCATATCGAAGAAAGAATTATGGGTTGCAAAACGTCCCAAAAATAAACAGATCAAAGGCAATACCACTTCATTAGAAAACTTTGTTACGTTCAAAGGTTAAGCCCTCGTCGGTATTAGTAAAGTTTTGGTCTGAGGAGCCAGTGGAAAAGAAACGTGTTAATTATCCGTCGTGAGTCCAACCCTGGCCATCTGTCACGTGGCCCGCATGCCCGTGGGCGCCCCAGGGGTGAATCTACGGCCGATCGGACATTATTGGATATGATTCCTTATGAACTGTTGTCGCGCTTGTTACATATTACAGAAGTTATGACAGTTATATCTGTAGTTATTCATTCATATAATACGTATATACATGTATGTATACATCATAATATATAAGTATTACAATATTTACATAATTATTGTTAGAACTTCCCGATTTATCAAAAATATAATCACAATAATATGGTTAAAATGAACTTACCTAACCCTAGAAATTGTGTTTTCGGATGTTATTTTTACTATACTTACTTATTTTTAACATATTCCTTTTCCTTTACTTTACCTACTAAATTATGCTGCTTAGTTATGATATTTTACTACTTAGCTAAGAATGTTCCCACTTACATTAAACTCAGCTGGCTGTGGCTAGTCATCCACTAAACGGATGACTAATTAGTAGTCCGCTTAACGCAAAATGTATTGATCTTTCCTAACGTTCTTTTTTTGTTACGAGATTTGCACGCCGAATGAAAAACATTTTTAGGTGATATACAATTTTTGTTTAAAAATAAATTGTATATGTCACTGTAAAATTGCAAATACCGTTAGATTATAATGTATCTCGCGAGATTGTAAATTGCCAACCGTAACACTGTTTTTGAACTTGCTCGCTCAGCTACAGTACAAATCTAACCTGACTATAATTATAATGTAGCGAAAAATAATGCATTACTACATTAAATGGTAAGCAGTAGATAAGTATTACGGTTCACAATCTTTTGACAATTAACAATCTTGTATATTGACAACCTCTTTTGTGAGTTTATGTAGTTTAGTAGGCCGTGGATGACTAATAAATAATCCGTTTAGTGGACGACTAGATACTTCAAATTTAGTTTACCTACAACATAATTATGCTAAAAAATATTTATATCAGAAATTTTTAATAAATTTAATTTACTGAGCGGCACGTATGAGCTGTTCTAAACGTCAGAAACGAGCACCCTATACGCAGGTGATAAATCTCATTGTTAATGCCTCTGAGCCAAAAATGAAGCAATTTGTTTCGTCGTAAGAGGAGATGAAAAACATTATTTAACAGACTGTTTATTAAGTCGCGGAGACACCTTGTCGGCAGAAATAATGTAAACCTGCAAACACAATTTATAAATTTACTTAAATATATCGAATAGTCAATTGAAGCAGTATCATCCGTTGTAAAATTACCGGAAATAGTAGACGTTGCAATTAATTTTATAGGAGAAAAAACAGACACAAATCGTGATACCTACGATTAGTTTATAAAAATAAGTTTGAATATTCTATTCTTAACTATAATAGATTTACGATTTGCAAGTTCCCTCGTTGCGGAACTAAGCTCTACTAAAAAAAACTCTACTTAAGTACAAATCACATAAAAATAAATCTTTTATATACCAATTTCTGTGGACAGATACTAAACGCCAACCGTCCTTGTTACCGGACGGTAAGGCTCTACATAATATCGAATATCCTCAGGTATACGTAGGTACATCAGATAAAAGAAAATGTTGTAATTTCGTTGTAACACCTGAGTTAGCTGAGTTGACTGCCGCCGTTACAGCCACCTGCTACACTGATGACTGTAATCAAAGAAAACACGCTAATTAAGTCCTTGCCCAGAAATATTTCTTGCGAAACCGACTCGGGACGCGGGCAACTTTCCCCTTTTTAGCGACTTAATTTAACTTTTATAATTGCACAGTGGTTAATAGGCTCAATTTTTTTTTTGGAGTTGATAAAAATTAACTATGACAATTATCAATAAATTCTTTAATAGAAAGATTTTATGTTATAATATAACACCAACCTTTAATATAGTTAAATGCTTGCTAATCGATCTGCAAACTAACACATTCATAGTAATGAAGCTGCAGTTCCCCGCGGTTTCACCCGCCTTTATTTCAGAGTTTCCAAAAGAATTCAGGGATAAAACGTATACAATGTCGTTTTCTGCGCTCCTGACAACGTGTATGGACTATTTCATGATCATCGGTTGAGTAGGTAGTTAAAACATAACAAACAAACTCACATTCTCATTTATACCTAATATTATTTAGGATTGTAATTGTGTGCTGGTAAATAAAAATATCTTTTATTTATTTATTTATTTATTTATTATGTATAAAATTTATAAGCATTCTTAGAATAGTCACGAAATATTGCCTTAACCACAGATGTTTTTAACAAATTTTACTTAATAGTAGCAGTTTTCTCCGGTTCCATCCAGTCGCCTTAATTTCAGAGTTCTTGCAAAAATTCTGGGACAAAAAGTGCCGTATGTCTATCTGTATACCCCTGACAAACTATATGCAAAATTTCATGGTGATCGATTTAGTAGTTAGAGCTTAAACACGGAACAAACTCAATTACGCTTTTATAATATTAAGTATAGCTGTTCTCTGCGGTATCACCCGCGTTAATTTCGGAATTTCCGTGGGAATTCCGGGATAAAAAGGACCCTATTTCCTTTTCTGTAGGTACCTAAAAACTTGTATGTAAAATGATCATTTGAAACATTAAGGCATGAAA
The DNA here is from genome assembly GCA_907165275.2 of Zygaena filipendulae. Lineage (NCBI taxonomy): Eukaryota > Metazoa > Arthropoda > Insecta > Lepidoptera > Zygaenidae > Zygaena > Zygaena filipendulae. The sequence goes on along the minus strand of OU015653.1, from coordinate 8,333,825 downwards.
GTGTAACTAACAAACAAAAAAACTCACTTTCGTATTTATAAAAGTAAGGATTTCAACCAATTTACACACAACCTTGGCAAATTATATACTGAGTGACTCTATTGTTGAAAACCGCATGGAAATCCGTTTAGTACTTTTGAGTTTATCGCTAATAGACAGAGGACGGAGGACTTTGTTTTATAATATGTAAAGGTTCGTTAGGATTAAACGTAGCTGTACCTTAAAAAGTCGTTATAAAGCTCTAAAGACATTAAATAACAGTATTGGCTCTAGGAATGCTAATATTATAAACGGTCTTTGAGCGCGTTCAATTCTATTAGGTTTACCTGTGGGATACGGGCTGCTCAATGCTCGCAGACTGCGCGACAACACCGCTCCGGCGCGGCGCGGCGCGGCGTCGCGTGGGGTGGACGACGTCGCCGACGGCGGCACGGAGGCTGTTTGCTCAAATCAGTCGTTTAAATAAAACGCTGTTTCGTTTTTCTGTCGCTGAAAATTCAATTGTCGCTGCTCGAGTAAGTTCGCTCAGCCACATTCACATAGACGATTAAATACAAAAAACTATGTACCTATCTAATATTTAAAGATTCCACCACAATATAAACACTGCATTAGGTTTTGCTGACATAGACTTAATTAGATTATATAAAAAATTGATATGTATTTTAATAAACGAGATCCGTATATTATTATTATCGGAGTATGTGATGGTTTTCTCTCCACTTCGCACGAGATACCTCAAATATAACTGTTACGTTAGAGTTCGAGACAATGTGTATGACATGGACTAACGTAATGTAAAACTGCGGTAGAACAGTCAAAAAACGAAACAGAAACTGAGTCTGTCCCTCAGAACAAAAACAGTAGCATTCTTCTGAGGTCTGTCCGTTTTCGTCACGCTATGTTAAAAACATTTGGTTACCATGTAGTCCTCTTTTTCTTCTTCTTTTTATTTATGACTTTCCTATCGAAGGGCTCCATGATAATCTCGCCAATGTCTCGTAACGTAATGCTAAGGCCCATGGAGATAGTACTTTCTTTTCTTTCCATCTAAATTCGGTTTTTTCCGATCGTCGGCGTTAGTGTTTTGTTCCGTTTCTTCGGTATTATCATACTGCATGAAGCAACTAAAGCTACATTACAAATTATTATTATCCTACTAATATTATAAATGTGAAAGTTTGTAAGTATGTATGGATGGATGGATGGTTGGATGTTTGTTACTCTTTCGTGCAAAAACTACTGAACTTATATCGCTGAATGCTAAATAAATTTATTTTTCTCTTAAGATTTTTTTTTTAAGATAAACCTTGAAATTTGAATTTAAAGGAGTTTAGGTCGCTTTTACGCAATAAATAGGATTTCTTAGTAGATAAGTGCACATTTTTCAGTGTATATCGGTAGGTTGCTTTATTTAAATATTATGAAAAACAAAAATATTGTTTCTTTCTTTACAAATATTACTTACTTTATAATATTAGTATAGATAGAGTTTTTTGGTGCTTTATCTTTTTTGGCGTGTATTTTGTTTGTATTAGTGAAGTGCCAGATATCCGTATTTGTATCCACGCTTATCCGAGGGAGATGAAAGACCCATATCCGTATCCGTTATTTTTGGCGGATCTTTTGCGGATCTTTTTCTTTTTATTTTCAATATATAGATGAAATTCTATATCCCTATCGGTGAATAGGTAATAATGAAAATTCAGTTATATAAACAAAACGAAAGAAAGAGCCTCGCAATGCAAGTCGAAACATGTCCTGTCACGCAAAGCTTTAAAGCGTCGCGTCGGTATGAGTAACCATGAAACGATAGTTGACGAACTATGTTTGCAAAGTAACGATAGGTCACGACACCGATTGAGAAAAAAATTAAGATCTGTATCGGTAGCCCCGGATCTAGACATCAAATATCCGTATTCAGATCCGTATCCATGGATATACATTTTTAACGATCCAACACATCACTAGTTTGTATGGCTACCCTCAAAAAGCTTGACATCAAAGGGAATTTGCACGGAACAAACATTTTTTAATCCACGTACACTATAGCTACTTTAATTTTAGTTTCTGTATGTATCATATCATCGCCTAAAAAACTTTGAATATCCAGAGCAAAAAGTGGCAAAGAATAAAACGTTAATAAATTACTTAATCAAAAACTTTTCCTTGCATAATATAAAATAAAGTCTTCAGCCATGTTTGTCTGTCTGTTTGCGAAAAACTCAAAAACTATTGAATGAATATTCATGCGATTTCACCAATAGATAGAGCGATTCATGAGGAAGGTTTAATGGTGTCGGAAAAAGTACTTTGCCACACGTCATAGAATTTTGTTGCTCTCGGTACAAGGTGTTACCGGCTGACTGACATCTTTTATTTATATATATTACTTAACCTTTGCGGACGCAGGCAGAACAACCCGCCAAAGTTTTATCACAATCGGACCAATGGTTTCAAAACGCATAGAGGACAGATATACAAACATTCATGTTTATTTATAAAGGTTTATTTATATTTTGCTGTAAGCGTCCTACAGTCTGACCTTAGTAGCGACTGTAGTAGCTGACTGTAGTAGCGAACATAACTTTTTGGCTATCTTACGTACCTAAAGGTGTGACCCTCCGTGTTTGAGCAGAAACTGTCGTATTTCCTCATAAAAGAGCAGGAAATGCTGCCGTAAGTCATGGTTAGTAGACTCCCTCGTGTGTTGTAAAGATGCCTTTACCACTAGTCTTCATTTTCCACTTGAGCACCCGCTTTTGTTTTATTTTCTTCACAATGTGAGGGTTTCGTAACTTTCGTATATCAAAATACAAAATTATCGTGCAATTTAGCCGTAGATTATAACTATAAATTTAATTATTAAGTAAACGTTTTTTAATCAGATTTTAATGTTTACTATTTTATTGGTAGATATTTATTTTGCAAAACTTAAAATCCGATTATTTATGAAAAAAATCGAAAGCTATGTTAGAGCATCTTTTTAAACTTCAAAGTAATTCAAAGCGTTTTAAAGACGCCAGTGTTACGACGGTAACTCACTGCATATTTAACATGGTGTCCCATAATTATTCACTTCAAAGAACTCTAAATGTTTAAAAAATCTCCTGTGACGTTAAACAGTTAACCACCTTACAGTTATCTCCAAGAGATGCTCTCCTTACAACCCAATTAGAATAATGTCGAAAGAAAAACAAAACTTTTAGTTAGATTTTTGGTGTGGAATCTTTTCAAAAATAAATGATTACAGGTATGTTTAAAAAACATTTAAAGCAACTAGAAGTTTTCTATTTTTTTCTATCTTGAATTAGGTATCCTCTTCGTCTATTTCTCACTATTTAGCAGGTGCTCGTTTTCCCACGTCTACCCAGCAAAAGGTTATTGGGCTTGCTTTCACGCTTTTTATTGCCTGAACGCAGTTTGAACTCAATTATTTTTATGGCCGGGTAAATTGCTGTTTTGTTGCTTCATCACGATTATTAGGGTAAAATTAGTTTGACGATTGATAGGATTTGTATTTTACAAAATATAAAAGAGTTCCGAATATTTTAGAACTCATAGAATTCAGATTTTTTTTTTTCTTTTAACCCCTATAACGTCACAAGCTCACAAACTCACAAACAGTGATTATAATGATCTTTGTCACAAACTTTAAATACTTACTTCTTTATGATGTTAGTATAGTCGGTTTTATTCAGCCCAACTTAATTTTCAGCCAGTAGTTTTGATCGATCTAATACATACATTTCATATTAAACTTAATGGGATACATGAAACCTCTGTGGTAAATTTATATTAAAACACAGTGCATTAATGAAAAACTGTATGTGCAGAAATGTTATATAACTGTCTTGGTTGCAAACATACAATATGTCCTTTGTGCTTGGTTTTGTAGAGATTAATGATGATATTACTACGTAGTTGAAAGAAAATGAATATCATGCATCAGTATCACCTTCAGTAAGTACCAAAAAATATAAATAATACCGACAAATTATTAGAGATTAAAATTTTTAGTCATCCTTAAATGTCTCTGAGGGTATTTTGAGTAACGTGCCATGGCACAGATTACTTATGTCCTTAATATATGCCAGTACAACTTACGTATATTTCGCAAAAGAAATCCTGACACACGCCTGGTGAAATAGCAGGCACAGCAGTACGTAGTATGAAATTCTGTACGTATTATGAAAACTCATAATTATTCAGTACGTAGTATGAAATTCTGTACGTATTATGAAAACTCATAATTATTCAGTACGTAGTATGAAAACTCAACTTTTCACATAAGTATATGTACCTAATGAAGTCCAATCATTCTCACGATCCTTAAATATACATAACTAGGTACACCATTACATGCGGATTTTTTTTTTAGTTCGTCCTGTAGATAGATTCATAAAAAATAGTAGACACTTTTTTTCTTTTTTTACGTAAGCACAAAATAAGGTAGATACGTTGTGTCGGAACGTCGCGTGACGTCACAAGCAGGTTCAGTTTATACATGCATATTATACGACTTTACGAGCCCCCAGCGCTTTATCCAAGTATACTTTCATTAATTTGAAAAAGCCAAATATAGGTACGTGTCTATTATTTTTTATTATCTAACTGACGGACTAAATAGAATTTAGAAAAAAAAATGTCAAATAGCCTATTATAAAGTAGTAGAGATAATTTTATTTTGTTGTGAACATGCCATATAGTAGGCGTAGGTAACTCTGCGAAAATCATGAGGATGAGATCCTTAGAGCGACGTTAAGCCAAGCATTATGCACGGTAGTACGTCGTCCGAGCTTAATAACACTTCGCGAGATGCTTCCACGCATGAAATTAAAATAAAGTCGCACGTCACATTTTGTTTGCATAGGTATACTCGTACCAACCGACCGTCTGTGTAGACTACGTTAAGTATAATATATATATTTTTTTTACTTTTAAGATTGCAGTTGACTTAACCTATGTAGATATAAAATTAATCTCATCAGATAAAATTCTTCAATATGACAAAGTAGTAAAGTTAAAATAATAAAAAAACCATATTGTCAGACAAAAAACAAATCATTTTATAGTGTGGATGGGAGGCAATTGTCGGATATCGCGTTTATCGATGCGTACTGCGCGCATTGTGCGATGACTATGAGTGATCTAATATTCATCATCGGCCGACAGACACACGGCCGTCTACATTGCCGAATACACCACGTAATTGATACCTACACCTAGACCGAACACTGGCAGCTCCCATGCTTGTCAGCCACCATGCATTATGCACGAATCTAAATTGAATGCGCAGTTAGTTCGAGTATTAAACCTCAACAGGCCGCATAAATAAATGCAATCTGGAATGATGTTTGTATAACACTTCGATTTGCAATACACGTTGACCCAACCGTGTCAAAATTAATGTGAAGCCTTTAATAATGTACTTATACGTGACGTAAGAAGTTTTGCTTGGTGTAAATAAATGTGAACCCCGTTGACATTATGCTCGTGACTTCCGTTGACTTATTCATGTGTTATCTCGTTGAATTTTACTCTCAACTTGCTCAAAATAAGTATAAACTTAACCCTAACTGTCTCGCTTTGTGAATATGAAGCACTAAGGTAAAACAAAGCAATTAATCACCAAAGAAAAAAAGCATGTTAAAAACCTGTGGTTAGATTATCTCGTTACTCGCCAAGAAAGCAATACCTACCTATATTTAAAACTAGCTGACCCGCGCAGTTTCACCTGCTGTGATTTCGGAATACTCGCAGGAATTCCGGGATAAAAAGTACTTTAACTTCCTATAAGTGAAAGAATTTTCAAAATCGGTTCAGTAGATCCAGAGATTATCCACTATAACGTCACAAACTCACAAACCCACAAACTCACAAACTTGTGCTCTTTATAATATTAGCATAGATAAAAGCTTGTAATTAAGAAAGATAAGGTAAAACTGACTGACAGACATGATTTTTAGCTAGTATGATTTTTTTTTTTCAACAAAATTACGTACCCATATTTTTCACACACGGTAATTTCGGAGTTCCCGTGGGAATTCCAATATAAATCCCTGTTCCAATATAAATACGCAAACAACATAATATATTGTAATAAAACGAAATACATACAATTCACCGAAGCTCCGGACTTACAGAATATCGTCGAAGGAACACACAAATTGTCCCATTTGGGATCGATTTAACGAAGGTATAAAAATTCAATAACATGTAAATTTCGCTCTCCCTACCAACTCGCCAACTTTTTAGAGCAACTTCTTGCAAAAGCAATTGATTGAGAAGCCTTGCATGACAACGCAATTAACATAAAGATTACAGTTTCGTACCTTTCTTTGTAAACTTTTTCAATAAATTACGTACCTATAATTATGTTTATTTTTAACCAACTTCATTCTTTAAAATGAATGGGGATGTGGACTAGGTACTTTTGAAAATGAAAATTCTAATTAGTCCGTCAGTTAGAAAATAAAAAAACAATAGACACGTATTTTTTGCTTTTATAAATAAATTAAAATATACAGAGATAAAACACATTAAAGTTTAGGGTGGTGACGTCACTAACCGCTAAAACCGCCATATAAACTGTCAGAATAGTGACGTCACGCAAAATTTCAACTCAATATATCGCCATTATTTTTTGATTACCTACGTAAAAAAAGAAAAAATACGTGTCCAATATTTTTTAATAATTTACAAGACAGACTAAAAAAATAAAAATTAGTGAACATGCCCATTAGGAACTCTTTAAATTTGTACCTTCGTAATATAAAAAGTTCTTGAAACAACGAGTTGCTCTGCTGAACAAATAGATAGTATCATAAATATCCAGCTAATTTAGTGTTGTTCCAGTAACTGCGAACAGATTGGACAGGTAGAATTAAGACTAGTGCGGGAATGTGCCTCGGGCTGCGAATAGCGCCTTAACTGAGACTTATGTCGGTTTACTTTCGTTCTGCACAAGAAATCACAGGCTTAATCCTGGATTTTGTGCGCGACGTTACACGGCTTAGACTATATTTATGCACGTTATTGCATAATTTTTAATATCATTCACATCGGATTTATTCCAAGGTACCTACATCGTATAGAGTCTAAAAAAACGTGCTGTACCTAAAACGATTATCATTGAACGGCTTCTAATTTAAAATAAGCATATTTTTGTACCAAATATTCCCCTATTTTATCATGCAATTTAAACCACAATAGGTGCAATAATTTGTAGCTCGCTTTACCACGTAGGTTGAACAAAGAATTAGTTTGCCGAGCATACCTAATGCATTTAATTCACTGAAATACTTACGTCAAGCGAACTCTAATCTGTGATAATAAACGTGTGTAGAAAGTGAAATATACGCGACACTGAAATATCTTGTCGAACACAAAATAACAGTGCTCAAGTGAACTGCATTTGTAGATACTGGCGCCAGCGGCTGGCACGCCACTCGTCGCGTCTCGTCGCCGACTCTCCGGGAACTTGTTAACGAGTCCCCCGTCTGTTTGATAAATTGCAACCTGCCGAGTTTAAACTTAACACATAAATTGACTGAATGCTGTTCCTCAAATACTAATGAACACTGAAACGTATTAGATAGGTAAATACAGCTAAGAGGTACTAAATCCTCATTATTTTTTTCGATTATTTTTATAATTTAACTGGAGTGTTCAAGTATTCAAATTAATTAATAAGTTTGTATTTATTTCTTTTACAATTAATGCATACGGTGGAGCTCTCACCTTACGCTTACTTTTGCAACAAGCAAAAGAGCTGCACAGAAACATTTAGTTAAAAGTTCCACTAAAGATTTTCAGAACAGAAATGATAATTTTTATAGCACTATTATTATTAACTTAAATGTCAGGTGCAAATCTAGGATTTGGTTGGGGTCCCAGGGCTGATTTTTATAACGGTCAGAACTTTTTCCAAGGTTCCTTTTTCCTACTAGCCCCCCATAGATTCGCGCCTGCATAATGTTATATCCCTACTATTATAAATGCCAAAGTGAGTTTATTCCTTACGCTTTCATGCCTTAACGTCTTAACCAATCATTATGGAATTTTGCACACACGTGGTCAGAAGTGCAAAAAAGGACATAGGGTACTTTTTATCTTAGAATTTCCGCTGGGACTCTAGAATTAACGCGGGTGATACTGCTTTAAACTTTGCATACTACATGTTGTCAGGGGTTACAGAAAAGGATACAGGACACCTTTATCCCACAGTTCCCACGGGATCTCTGAAATTAACGTGGGTGAAACTCCGGAGAACAGCTAGTATAATTATACTTAGTACTAACTGTCTCTCCTTCACTCCGTTCACTCAGGGTTTCGTCCCCGTTTTTCCCTTTTAACCCCTAAGAGGTTGAATGATCATAAACCATGAAATATAGGTAGATACGAGTTCTTTTTATTTTTAATTCATTTCAAATATGCTGTTTTGTTTGAGAAGAAGAGCCTGAATACTGATTTTAACTTAAAACTCACGGTTTTTCTATTCAAACCTTCGTCCTCTTTGGGCTTGAACATCCAAAACGTGTATAGCGTTCCATGAATTACAAAAGAAGCCTTGTTGAATTTTTCAATTTGAAACAGACATTTAAAATTTAACTGTTGTCTCTAAAATTAGATCACGTATTATTATGTTGGTTTGATATCATAGGCCACCATACGAGTATGACGCGATGTTTTAGCAGGCACGCAGCGTCGCGTGGCCAGTATTTTCTCATAGACCGCAACAAGATTGAGCAGGAGTAAAGCTATCATAACTCACGGTTAACCACCGTCCGAGGTGTAATCTCGGAGACTAGCGGTAATCTTACCCATTCATTCTAACCGCCAATGTCTGTTTTTTACATAATATATTGTGTAGTATGCATTAATGCGTTCAGTTAAATTTTTTCATACGAATCAAATATATTTTATACACAAGTTTAGACAGAAAGGGCTACGAGAGTGCCCGAGTAAAAAATATAGATTATGAACCATAATTTATAAAGTAAGCTTTTACCCTTCAACTTTTCTTAGAATAGTCATAGAAAATATCATGATCCCTTGTCTCGGTTTTTCACTGCAAACTTATTTTTTCATACAAAATTTAGCTCTGCTATAAAAAACAACTATCCTGAAGTGAAATGTTTTTTTATAATTATACCAGTTACAAGTTTTTAATAAAGAAATTAACAAGACCATGTGCTATATTAACGTTACCAGTTATTGCTGTTTTAGCCAAGAATATTAAAAAAAAATAAAAAATGTAGAGTCTCGACTTATATATAAGAAAAAAGCTTTTTTGCAAATTATTCTAAAAAATGAATCGCCATATATGCAAATAAAGGAAATTATTTTCGTCATTCTTGCCTTTTTAAAAAATTTTTTAAGATTTTGCTATTTACCGCCTGATTGTCCTAACTATTATTATAACTCTGACTCTGACTGACTCTATTATTTCCAGGAACTTTCCATTTGCTGAAGTCCCTATACTTCAACTTTTCATAATGGTGCTGTCGACAACGTTCTCTGCATTGTTTTTATCAAGGCAATTCGTATAGATTTTTTTGAAATAACCTTTAATACTTTCAAGCAAGTTAAAGGAAAATATTAAGGATATTATACACTTTAAATCCCATTTTAAAAAAATACATATTTTATGCAATGTGACTTCTAGACGCATTCACTTCACATTAAAATGAAATGCACAATTACAAGAAGCTTAGATATTATTGAACTATTCCGACTTTCAGCTTTCAGTTCGAGTCTGGGGGCACGGTATTGCCCCCGCCAAGACGAGCCAAACGAAGCGGGAGCACTATACCTATCTTTTCTCGAAGCGCTTCGTCGTTTTTTTTAAACCCTTATAACTTGGGTTTGGATGATACAAGATAAACGAAATTCTCAGGAGATGTTGTCAATAGCGTACTCATTAAACACATAAAGTTTTAATTGCATAGCTCCTATACTTTAGATTTTATTGATATCTAAAAACCCCCGATTTCGTCACTGACTCATTGATGATCATCAAAATTCTTAGGGTGTTTACTAATGTCTTAGAAAGCTGAAATTTGGCATGTAAGCTAGTATTGGTACACAAACAACAAAAAAATTATAAAACTTGTAACTTTTATCCAACCCCTTAAACAAGGGATGGAAGTTTGTATGAGAATTCCACAATTTTGACCTAAATTAAGAAATGAAATCCCACCAAAAACATTTTCATGTAAAATGATGCGAAGACGAGTCCATATGGCGGGCACTGTCAAAAAGTTATCAGATTTCATGTAGAACCAAGCTTATAACTCTACATACCCTCACTCTACAAGGCCTAACTTCAGAATCTACACTTTAGTCATATGTGGCTTGGCCATTTCGTTACTGCAAGAACTTTTGTATAACAGAACAGTAATTAACAGTGGTTAAATTTTTCACCTTACGCTAATGTGAATGGAGTGAAATGGCCAAGCCACATATTCTGACTAAGGTGTAGAGTTTGAGAAGTTAAGCCTTGTAGAGGTAGGGTGTGTAGAGTTATAAGCTTCGCTCTACATGAGATATGATAACTTTTTGACAGTGCCCGTCATATGGACTCATCTTGGCATCATTTTACATGAAAATGTTTTTGGTGGTATAAAGTTTACAAGAAACATGTGCAACGCTGAGATTCTTAAAGTACCTACTTAGATACTTTTATAAGACCGTAGTCCCTAAGAGTTAATCCCGATGCAAAATGTATGTAGGTATCTACATATTTATATGCGACGTTGTCGAAGTTGTTTAAGTTGTTGCGAGTTCAAGTTTAGCAATGTATCCTTACATTGAAGTTTTAATTGGTAATGTTGAAGTTTAAAAAGGTATTGCATTCCTCGTTCTTTTTTTATTTACTTTATAGCATGCATAAAACAATCTGAAGAACAATGATAACCTAAATCAAACACGACAATAGTTTTACCATAAATTAAGGTGAAACTAGTGCCAACACATAATATCTTCAAAAAAATTTCACTTAATAAATATTGGGAGTAGTTTTCTACATTGATTTCATGTGTGACATGATTAAATGAAATATCTTAGGATATATTACGTGTATTTTTAAAGCGAGTAGTGCTTCATTTACCATTGTAGGGTTTGATAAAAATGTGTATTTGGTGACCAGAAACATAATAAACAAAAATGTAAGATGACGTTTGATTTCCCAGCTCTGAGCACACCTCGTTAGCGCAGGCTGCAGTTTAATGCGCCGCCTGGAGCAATGCTCGTTTTATTATGCTAACGGGCAGGCGTTGTAATATTTTGTGTACGTCACTGGCACGACGGTGACACGGTGCATATTTAAACAAAGGCGTCGCGTCGCATCGCGTACCAGCAGAGCTAAGATGTGCAACACGATAAAATTTTATCGCGTCATTTTATCGATTCTCGTCGACATATTATATCATTTTGTCTACCGGCAGCAAAAAATGTTTAACCGAATCTAGTCTTAACTCAATACCCCACTACTGAACCTTTTTGCTTGGACGCCCACAAATATTTATCGTATCGACAATTTTATCTTTCGTTCGATAAACATATCGTGGCGCGCATCTTAGGCCCACAGGGTGCCCTATTCCAAAGGTGATTCATGCTTCCCGCCATCTTAAACCAAATTGAATTGATCTTACCTAAAATGAGATGGAGAAAGTATGTAAGATAACAGTTACATGTACTCCACTCCTATATTACCGTGCCTCATAGTAAGAATACGAGAACAAGATTTTTGTGATTGTGTCAGAACCAGAGACTGATGGTACAGCCAGCAGAGAGTCAAACGAACTATTTATTATATCTCAACTTTACTTAGGTACTCGTGAAAATTATCAAAACTCTACTTTTAACCGTACAAGACAGAAAAGAAAAAGTGCTAAGCCCTGTGTCTTTTAAAGTAGACAACGTATCACTAATAGGTACTTCTTCCTACCATATATCTCTGTCCAAATGTTACAGTCATTTTACTCCGTAACTATTGACGATATTAAAAATTTAAACAAAGGAAAAGTTATCATACTCGGGTTTAGTACCCTATGTAAGTAACTACCTACTAAATATACAAATAGAGTATTGAATTAACCTCAGTTGGACATTTTTATTACTAACATCCCATGTTTTAAATAACAAACAATTGTCACGTCTGAAGTTATTGCCAAACCCATGAATTCTCTCTCACCTTTCCCCGCCAGTGTAGTTATCATTGAGAGGCTCAAAATCCATTTGACTTCACCAGATGCCTTTGACAGTCGGGACACATAGCTACTGAACGATTTACATATTACGTGACACTTTTGCAAAACTCGCCATTGACTCCGGCTGATAGACTGAGACATTGGGGCGTTATTGTTTTTCGGATACCCAACCATTACGGGAACTCTTCAAGATAGAAATGTTTTTTCATTTTATTACGCCTGGCGAAAAGAAATCTTGAGACAGGATTCCTGACAATTGCTTTTTAGTATGAGTACGTTCTATTTATCTCTATATCTTTAATCCAAAGTATTTAGAATTAAACACGTTACAGTTAAGAATTCTATTGAAAATGTAGATTTTTATAAAGTGTTTTGTCCCGTATCATATAGGTACGGTATTATCTCGTATCTATGCTTTAAACTTATAAACACATTGGTTTTTTTAATAACTGAAAAAATCATTCAATCAAAAGTTCAGTTTTGCGTGACCAAGTGACATTACGATTCCGTTCCTTAGTTTTATTATAAAATAGTTACAAAATAGCTGTGCCCCGCGGTTTACTCGCGTGAAACGTATTTATGAAACGATTTTATTTCCCGACATCCGATTTGTTTGAATGAAACAAAGCCAGTATCTAGCTCCAGGCTAAAATACCTGTGAAAGCCGCATGACAATCAGTAGATACGGAGATTATCGTGAACAGACAGACAGGCAGAAAAGCATTCAAAAACTCTTTTTTGTGGTTGGTTACTCTTCTTTTATCGCCTCCACTCAATTTTTGGTAAAAATATTCAATGTGCAGAATCGCGGATTCTACTCTTTTAATATATATTGTCAACTTGACTCGTTGGCCGAACAGAAAAACACCATGTTGCAGCATTGTTCCAACACGACGCGGCTGTAATTACCCAATGCGTACAACAGTGCATACGAGTGCAATTTAGAAAGTGACATTACGCACATTACACTGATACGTATTGCGACTCGCCAGCGGACAGTAGACAGATTACTCGTCCATTCGTTGTCGAAGCGATACGCCATGTTTCGACGGTCGCGTCGGCTTTGTTTAATTGAGCTATTTGTGCTGGTCCGGCAACCCGCGACAACCTTCCACTGCAACTTTACATCCCCTACGTTGTTTACAACTGATACGTTAATAATTAAACACAATATGTCTGTCTCCATTGACAAACTCTAGCAACTGGTTTGGATCATCTATGAACTCTTATAAAATTGGTGTATCCTAATCCTATACATGCTGACGTTAGGTACCTACGTGTACCTAACGTCAGCATGTATTTCCTAGTGTTATTTCTCTAGTACGCACGGTAGAATGATGTACAGACTATGCAAATATTGTAGACCGAGGGGCGCCATAAAATAATTCGAAACCATAACAAACGGTCGGAATAACACATGGATTAAATGGAAATAATACATCGTCAATGCAATATTCCACGGTCTGTCGTAAGGATATGAAAGAACTATTTTCTTTTATATTTGTTTATTTACTAGCTGTGCCCCGCAGTTTCACCCGCGGTAATTTCTGAGTTCTCGCGGGAATTCCGGGATGAAAAGTACCCTGTGTCCTTCTCGATGATCCCATCTCGATCGATTGTCCCTGACAACGTGCATGCCAAATTTCATCCAAATCCGTTTCGCCGTTTTTGCGTGATTGAGTAAACGTACGCGAGAAGAAGAGCTTGAAAGCGCATTTTCATCCGACTTGCTTCAAATCGTCACTGCTCAGCTCCTATGTGTCTTAGCGTTATGTTATATAGCCTATAACCTGCCCAGGAGTATGGACTACAGTCGTACCAAGTTTGGTTAAAATCCCTTCAGTAGCTTTTGACCCATGCGTGCACATACAGACAGACAGACAGACAGACAGACAGACAGACAGACAAAAAATTTACTGATTGCATTATTGGCATCAGTATCGATCACCATATATCCTCCAATATTAATTTTGAATATATATTCAATGTACATAATTGACCTCTCTACAGTTTTATTATAAGTATAGATATAGATAGATAACTAGCTGTGCCCCGCGGTTTCACCCGCAGAAATTTCGCAGTTCCCGCGGGAGTTCCAGGATCCTATGTAATTGGCTACTTGACAAAAATTTTTTTTTTAGTCCGTCGTGTAGATTAGTAAAAAATATTGGACACGTATTTTTTCTTTTTTTACGTACTCAAAAAATAACAGAGATACATTGAGTTGAAATTTCGCGTGATGGCACAATTCTGTGCGGTTTGTATGGCGCTTATAATGAATATTGACGTCACGAGCCCCCCACCCTAAACTTTAATGCGCTTTATCTATGTTCATTTTCATTAAATTGAAAAAGCAAAAAATACGTGTCTATTATTTTTTTATTTTCTAACTGACGGACTAATTAGAATTTTGATATTCATACCTTGGAGAATACCCAATTCTCTGTACCTCTGACAACGTGTTTACAAAATTTCATGATGATCGGTTGAGCTGTTAACGCGTGAAAGCGTAACAGACAGACAGACAGAGTTACTTTCGCATTAATAATATTAGTAGGGACTAGGGACTAGCTGTTCCCCGTGATTTCTTCCGTGGCAATTTCGGAGTTCCCGCAGGAATTTTGAGATAAAAAGTACCGTATTTCCATTTCTGTATCCTCGACAGTTCGTGTATGCAAAATATCGTGGGGATCGGTTGAGTTGTTAACGAGTGAAAGCGTAAAAAAGTACTTATTCCGACACTTCCAACAATTATTATCGTTATATTTCAAGTTTCAACCTTGACATTTATAAGCCTTCCTCATAAACCATTCTATCTGTTGGTGAAAACCGTATGAAAATCTGTTCAGTAATTTTTGAGTTTATCGCGAACAGACAGACAGACGCTGCGGAGGATTTTGTTTTATAATATGTAAGGACTAGCTCATACCCCACGATTTCACTCACTTCTGCTCTTACCTGACACAATTCCGAAATTTCCTAGGTATTTCCTTCAAATAACCATGCCCTGTAATAAGGCCAAAATTAAAGTGGCATCAACTTTTATTATTTATGAAATACGTTTACTACATACATAGGTATTGGATACCTAATATAGAAATAGCCTGAATAGATGTTTTTCTTACAAACAGATGTCCTACAAGATTTGTAAAAATTTAATTAAATCCCAAAACACTAACACACAATAATATGACTTTAAACTGGATTCTAACTAGTTGGAACTAACGAGAAAGGAAGACGTCTTAGCCGATGCTGGCAGTCTACCGCTGGAAACTTCCCGTTCATTTAGTTCAAACTTCGATAGTTTTCCGCTTGATTTCGGATTGTTGCAAATTTAACACACAGCCAAAGCGAGCTCTCCTCTCAAAGGCATTAAATAAGTTCACCGTTCAATACATTACGAATACAATATTACAAATCCTTGATAGGTAAACAAAATTACAAACGAATCATTTACGAACATATTATGTAGGTATAGAGCCTACCATTCTTGCGCTGCAATTTATAATACTTACCTTCTTCTTCGTCTTCAATTATGGCAATCTATGGCGATTTATCTTATTTAATTCTGCCAATGTATAGTATTTTTAGCATAAAAGTAATTATGGCGAAACGCGAATGACTATGTTAGATTGTTCCCCAAGATAAAACACAGTTCTCTCTCGAAAACCAGCTCCTTTCTTGGAAAACAAAATGGCTGCTGAACGGTGGTGAAAACATAGAAAAAATAACGCGACAAGCGTCCACTCGCTACGACCTCCACCGGTCACAGATCATATTTAATCACTAGGTACTTGCCTCCAGTCAACAACATAATACATACTTACCTAATCATATATTGCAATCAAAATAGGTAAAAAGTTTTTTTTTTCTACATATTATATTACTAGCTGTCCCCCGCGATTTCATCCGCGGTAATTTCGGAGTCGGAGTTCCCGCGGGAATTCCGGGATAAAAACTATCCTATCTTTTAAGTTGGACCATTTTATGAATGGTTGCAAAATTTTATCAAAATCCGTTCAGTAGTTTCGAAGTCCATCGCGGACAAACAACATGACACGTGATTTATATATATTAGATTATGTCATGATTTTCAAGATTGGTGCTGACACAGTGACGGGATAGAGCACCTTAACTGAAAAGAAACGTTTGTAATACGGCTAAGGCGGCTAAAATCTATTCGCTTTACAGTCTATAGTACATACTCTACATGAATGTACACTTTACCGTTTAGTAAATTTTTTGAAATAAAAGAATTATCTTATTACAAAACCCAATTACTGTTTACGTAAAAGCTGATTACGCTCATTCAAACAACAGCCTACACTGCGTCGGAACGCTTAGTTGTTATTACAGTGATGGGGCGGGCGCAGGCGACAGAGGTTTAGGCAGGGGTTACAGTCGGCGGCACACGCACGGACAGGTGTCTAGATTTTAGCCGCAATAAATAGCTATTTAGTTAGAGGGATGTTTGGATAGAAATTGGTGCCCCTCAGCGCCCTTGGTAGAGTAGAATCATAAAATATCAATTTAAAAAAAACAGTGCCATCTAGAGACGCCCGAAAGAAGCGAAGCTTTACAGTATAAAGCGTAAAACTTAATTCTAGTCACAAAAATAATGATGAGATATTCTAATATAATAAATTAAAATTTAACAATTCTGTGACGAAAGTGGCATCACGAAACTAATAAATATAACTCGATAGCTTAGCTTAGTGGTGAAGGCGTCAGTAGACACGCGGCTTTGGCTTTTTCTACTCGATTTGTGTAACCTTCAAACATGGATTACGTTGACAACATTACAAATTCAAAAAAACTTAGCTATTAGATATATCTTTAGTTTTATATCGTGTAACGGAAAACGGTAACGTTATACTCACGCTTAGCATGGAAAGAGTGCCCGGTCCCCAAATGTCCGAATAAAAGATTTGCTTCAAAAATGGTTTACTTTTACAGCATCCTTCTGATTTATTTATTTATTTATTTATTTATTTATTTATTTAAAACAAGAAAGGCTTACAGTGTTCGCCAAATCGCCTCTCTTGTTACATTGTTGTTGAGAACAAACATCTACACTATGACATATACAATCTTAATGTTAATATTAATTTACTAATATTGTCTACAAATATGTCGACTTGCGGGATCTCTCCTGCGACTCGGTTGAGCAGTGTTAACGCTCTCAGTGTTGGTAGCTCTCTGATACACATTTGGACAAGCATATAAAAAAAATCGAGTTCTAGTTTTATAATGTTCAATTTTAACAAAAAGTTTGTGTCTAAATAAATAGCATAGATACCTAATATATTTTTCAAAGTACTCTCTGATCATGATAGACATCAGTAAACGGTACCTATTAGATGAGTAGATATCATAACGAAAACAAAGTACCTACATAGAGAAAATTGCAAAATATCACTGGAAATAAAAATTATTATTAGCTGAATTACTTATTACTTATTATCTATTATTCTTCGCTTGCTTATCTAACTAAACTATAAATAGAATAATCATATGAACATTCCGTGCTTCGATGACATGTTAAGGGATCACTTTGGTCCCCTAAGTCAACGTTATTATTTCTAAAATTGCAATTGATATTATCAAATCGAAATGTCAAATTTTGGTTACATAGTACCATTCTCAGAATGAATGGTTAAATTTTAAATGGTCATTGACACAACTTTTGACTGTCTTATATCTAATGATGTCTTCAAAGACTAACACAATCTAACGAAAGAAATGTTGGTGTTTCATTAGATTTTCGTTGGGGCGCAAATTAGTACAATCTTAAGTATACCTACACTATCATACCGGGGCGCAAATTTTCTATTTATCGGCTTTAAGTGCGCCAAGTCTGCGGCCGGCTGGGGTTGCGGCTGGGCGACGACGCGACGCCGCGCGCCGGTGTCGCCCGCCCGCCACAAAGGTGTTCTCAATTTGTCGGCCCAAATGAGACTGTCGCCGCTTTCTGTATTAACTGGCTTTTACATTTCACTTTTGGAATAGATATTATATTTTGTAAATACATGAAGCTTTAGGTTCTTGAGATAATTTATTTTTCTTAACTTTATTACGGTGGTAGGTTTACAAAAAAAAAAAAAAAAATACCATGAGTCCATATTGCTATCTTGCTATCTTTTAAGTGCATATTGCTCCTGTTTACGTAGATAAATAAGTTCAATAACTGCTAATGCTACGTTCACACGCGCGCCGTGCAGCCCGGCGGGCTGCCTGGCGGGCTGCGCGGCATGCAGCCCGTCCCGGGCCGGCGGACATTCAAGCTGTTTACACGCACGCCGTCGTGTCAGTCAGTGCCAGAATGGCGAGCAGCGAGGATCTCGGTGTTGTTGCTGCCATATCCTTTGGCTTAACTTATTTTTATTGGAAAAAGGAACAAAATTATGAACGATTGTAATATCCGATCGTAGCGACTTTCTTAGCAACGTTGAATGAAGATCCACTCGTCGCGAAAGCGCGGGACAGACTGACTGCCCGCGCGCGTGTAAACAGTCACCGGGCGCCCGCACATTCATCCTTTGAACTTTGCCAAAAACCGACACTTGCCCGATTCGCGGCATTCACGTTCACAGGCGCGTTCACGGGCTCGGGCGTACCGTTTACACGCTCGTGAATGTGAATGTGCACGTTGAATGTAGAGTTGAACGCACGCGTGTGAACTTACCATTAAATATCTAACGAAACGCATCCGTGTATCTAATCTGTGTGTAGATACCACCTCGGAAGTATATTTACCCTTTCTAACAAAAATAAAATTCTAAAGTAGTCTAAGGTGAGTCCATTCGTTTTCGAGTATTTGTTATACCTACTACATACAGTCGGACATCCTCGCCTCGTCCTTTTTTGAAGTATGTTAAAAACTACAAACAGTTCGTTATGAAACTAGCCGTGTATATGTTTGACCATAAATGAATAAAATATAATATGATGAAAAACATACCTATTTTACTTATAAAATATTCTCACCGTGTCCAAAGTTGTTTTTTGTTACTAACACGTTAGGCGTTTAAATTCAGCGCCACTTGATCCCAATCAAAGCAAAGCTTGTACTACCAGATCACTAATATAATACTTAATTACTTACCTATATAATATTATGGTATATTTTTTTTCAATTACGATTTTTTATAAATTATAATATCATACATACTAAACAACTAAAGTCAGGGTAAGCGGCTAAGCGCACTAATGTTTACCATGACGCGGAAATCGAATTCACGTTCCAGGAGTAGTAGTCAAGTTCACTAATCGCTTCACCAACGATACTGTCTTTTATCCGTATGAAAGCAAATAGGAACGTGTTCTCTCCCCATCAACACACAAAAATAAATAGTCATCGTAGTCAAGGTTACCTTCTAAAGGTACTTGGAACGTGACGCTTTTTATTACTTAGAAATTATGTTAACCATTTACGTATAATATGTAGTTTTTGTGATGTAGTTTGAAATTAATCCCAACTCCGAGTTATACCTAATTCTAATTAAACTTTTCTTGGAAATGCCTTGTTCAAATTAAAATATTCGATTATCGACATCGAACCTATATAATGACGTTGGTTAATAATCGAGTAACATGTGTATGAAGGATATTGTATTAATTTTATTATGACTAAAATGAAATAAACTATTCTTTGTACCTAGTCAAAGAGTTTTTTATAATTTTTCGCATAACCATAAGTTAATTGAGCAACCGGTTTATGTCTACGTAACCAAAGCAAACAAAATGTATAAATACATATGAAATGATATTCGAGGTCGACTGACGCCTCGTCTTTTACAGTGCTGTATCATCATCCAAAATCGGATATAAAAATTCTTAAATTCAAATTTATAGAATTTATTTTATGAAAGATTTTATAAACATTATCTACGATGTCCTTCAAGTGTTTGACTATTATTTTTTGTGTAATATATCTCAGTGGTGTTACCGGATATGAAAACGATCAAAGAAGAGGTAACATACCTACCTAATTTACTGACCGCTTACTGCTTAGGTATACTTATTTACTATTTTTTTTTACAACATACATAAAAACCTACTTTTTCAATAAAACAAGTTAAAGAAAAATAAAATTAATTAATTTTATAATTGTACTAGCCGTTCCTCGTGGTTCCACCCGCGTTAATTTCGAAGATCCCTCGAGAACTCCGAGATAAAAGTAGGTAGGTACTCTTTATCCTTTCCTGCACCCTTGACAACGTGCAGTATGCAAAACTTAATGCATTTGCAGTAGGAATTTTGAGATTTAACGTATCCTATGTCCTTTTTTGTATCTCTGACAACGTGCATGCAAAATTTCATGATCAGTTCAGCTGTTAGACGTGAAAGCGTAGCAAACAAATTCATTTTCGCATTTTTAATAGTAAGGATAATGAATTAATAGATAGGTACATAGGTAGGTACTCGCCTCATTGACATTTCTAACCGACCTTTTTTGTTAATTGTTTAGTAGTCAAACCAAATGGGATCTACAGTTTTGACGATTATAAGTGATTGTACCAATCCTAAGTAATAAATATATTTTGATTTTGAAACAAATATAATTTAGTAGGTAAAAAACATTGTGTTTCTAGCTTAATCATTAGCAATTTCACAGTATATTATATGGAATAATACAATTGAGTTTCACCAGCACGAATAAAAAACAAAATTTAATTGAGGCCGCGAACGCAAAAGCAGCCTTCATATTATAGAGGGCCTCCATCATCTCCACATGATTATTACTATCCCCACACCCCTCACCATGTCAGATGGCCTTACCACATAATGATTATTATCGTCCTTCACTTCCATCTCCCTACTAAGAATAGACCCCTCTGCCACCTCTCCATGACAGTCATGAAAGACATACTCCACCATTTTATCATGAAACTCATCCACCTCCCCCACACGGTGATAGCTATCTCCCATCTCTTAATAACGAATGGTCGACTTCACACCCAAGTAATAACCACCCTCCACCTTTTTCAGATTTTAGCAGAGCTTCAAATCGTTACAGAAGACTTCCTCTGCCTCCATATAAAGGATGGGCTGAATCTGCTCCCTCACTTTATGACAGAAGACTTCCTCCACCAAAATATGACGAAAGGCCTCCTCCTCCTCCTCCACCACCACATGATAGAGAGCCTCCTCCTCCACCATATGACAGAGGGCCTTCTCATCTACCATATGACAGATGGCCTCCTCCCCCTCCTCCTCCACCACATGATAGAGAGCCTCCACCTCCACTATATGATAGATGGCCTCCTCCATCATATGACGGATGGCCTCCCCCTCCTCCTCCTCTACCACATGATAGAGGGCCTCCTCCACCTCCTCCTCCACAACATGATAGAGGGCCTCCTCCCCCTCCTCCTTCTTCACCATATGACAGAAGACCTCCTCCCCCACCATATGACAGAAGGCCTCTTTCTCCTTCATTTGATAAAGAACCAACAACCCCTGTATTTTACAAAGAAAAACAAAGAAATAATCCAGAACAATTTCGATATTCATATACAGACATAGATTATGATCATAATAGTCGATTTGATGGTAATCATAATTATAAACTCTATGTGGAGGAAAAAGACAAAGAACAAGCGTCTGAAGATCAAATAGCATTCCCTAGTCATTATGAAACACCAAAATACAATGCAGAGTCAACAACTTCAAATATTGATAGTTTAAACCAACCAAAAATTGACATAATTGACTTAAGAACGGGTTTCGTTGAAGGTATGATAATTGTGGTTACAATTTCAAAATAATAATATAATTAATACTCAAACGCTACAAAATTTTATTCTGCTTTACCAAATCCATGCGAAAATGGACCAATATTTTTACGCTATACCTACTTTATTAAATTTTTTACAAGCTCTTTTAATAATAATAATCTACTTCACAACACACAGATCTACTTGATCCCACACTAAGCTATAAGCTTGTGTCGTGGAAACCAAGCAAACGTGATATTTACTTCATGTATTATTACATAAATATATTATACTATAGATATATATATACACACCCAGACTGGAAAATGGAACCCTGTGTACATCACACAAAGTCCACCCCCACCGGGAATCGAAACCCGGAACCTCTTGATTATCATCTCTTGAACATCGGGCAGGCATGGTGACCATTGCGCCAATCGGGTCGTCAACTTTTTAACTTGCAATGTTTTTTAACCGACTTCCAAAAAGGAGGAGGTTCTATGTTCGATTGTATGTATGTTTTTTTTTTTTTTTTTTTTTTTTTTTTTTTTTTTTTTTTTTTTTTTTTTTTATGTATGTTCACCGATTACTCGAAGACGGTTGGACCGATTTCGAAAATTCTTTTTTTGTTTGAAAGGGTATACTCCCAATTAGGTCCCATTGCAACCAAGTCGGGATCTGATGATGGGATCTTGGAGAAATCGAGGGAACTCTTCGAAAATTATAGGCACACCTATAGCGATTTGGGTATTTTTTATAGTAAATCGTTCATTTGCTTTTGGAAAGCAAAATTTGAAGAAGTGGAACTGATGATGAAGACCACAGATGGTCATCGGAACTACTCAACAATAATACGTATTTCACGGGTTCCGATTGGAGCGATTTCGAAAATTGTTTTTTTGTTTGAAAGGGGATACACACAAATTGATTCCATTATCACCAAGTCGAGATCTGATGATGGAATCTTGGAGTAATCGAGGGAACTCTTCAAAAATTATAGGTACACCTATAGGGATTTTTGTATTTTTTATAGTAAATCGTTTATTTGCTTTAGGAAAGCAAAATTTGAAGAAGTGGAACTGATGATGAAGACCACAGATGGTCATCGGAACTACTAAATAATAGGATTTCACAGATTTCGATTCGTTAACTTTAATGTGGTTTCTAAACAATTTATGTTCGTCACAATGTATATGGTGAAGTGGAACTGATGGTGGTGTACCAGCAGAACTCCTCAAAAATTAACGTCCTTGCATCGGGAAAAGCAATATTTTGTATAAGGTTATGAGCAGTTGACATTAGGCTATTGTAACTTAGATAAATTACAAACCGGCTCACTAAAAAGCAAGAAATAAACAAATTTATAACAAAAAAATTAAAACCGACTTCCAAAAACACAAAACTAATAAAAAGCTAAAAATAACAAAATATCGAATTAATCCAAATGACATAAACACGCGTAATCTGGGGGCACGGCAGTGCCCCCGCCAAGTCGAGCAACAAAAGCGGCACGGCCGTACTATCCTTTTCTCGAAGCAATTCAGGCCATTTTCGACCCCCTATAACTTCGTTGTGGATAAAACTAGAAGCCTGAATTTTTAGTAAACAAGCAGGTATTGTATAAAGACGGTATAATTAAAATTTCATTCGATTTGAACCAGTAGTTTAAGAATTATAACTAGTCAAAGTTTCTTAATTTTGTAGGTCACTCACTCACTCACTGACCGATCATCAAAACTCTAAGGCACTTCTAGCAGACATAGAAGTTTGAAATTTAGAATACAATTAGTGTTTATTGTATAAATCAAGGAAAAATTAAAATATTTTGCAATTTCGGTCCCGTTTTCTAGATACACCAACTGCATAAATAACTTTGTAATCCCATATAAATGTATGGAATTACAAAGTTATATATGCAGTTATATGTACCAACTGCACAAATAACTTTGTAATCCCATATAAATGTATGGAATTACAAAGTTATATATGCAGTTATATGTACCAACTGCACAAATAACTTTGTAACCATATAAATATATGAGACTAGCTGTTCCCTGCGGTTTCACCCGCGTTAATTTCGGAGATCCCGCGGGAATTCAGAGATGCAAAGTAGTTAGTACCCTATATCCCTAGGTTTTCTTTACCCCTGACAATGTGCATGCAAAATTTCATGAGATTTCACCAGCGTTAATTTCGGAGATCCTTCGGGAATTCCGAGATAAAATTACCCTAATCTGAATGCTCCAACGATTTTCATGAAATTTTGTATACAGGGGATTTCGGGGGCCATAAATCGATCTAGCTAGGATTCATTTCTGGAATTCCAGCGCGAACTCTGATATCAACACGGGTGAATTAATTATTGCATACTACACTTTGTCAAGGGTACATGAAAGGTCATAGGGTAGTAGGTACTTTTATCTCAGAATACCCGCGGGATCTCCGAAATTAACGTGGGTTAAACCGCGGGGAACAGCTATTTAAGCCATTGCCCAGATATTAATAAATAATAATAATAAGTGTAGCTAGTTACCTACCTAGATACAAAGTGTAGATACATAGTTACCTAGACATAATTATGTTCAAAGGTACAATGGTCAACGGAATGAAAAAGCAAGAATGGGGCATGTGTTTATATTATAAAGTTGTACCAAAATCTTTCAAGTTATTAAAGTAGACTAAATTGCTCAAAGGAGGAAGATCATTTACAAAAAGAAATGAGATCCCATCAAAAACAAACTTGTAAAAAAGTCCAAGTCTCGCAACTTAGTTCTTCTACAGTAAAAAGTTGTGAGATCAATGTAATACCAAGTCGGTTAATTTATTCAGTGCCTACTTAAGGGTCCTTCTGTCTAAAGTTATCATGTTATAAGCTAATCAAATAACATTTTATAGTGACCATATCAAATTTAAAAATCTTTTATGTTTTAAATAGATTGATTGGCTTGGCGATCACGTGAAAACACAATGTATCTGACAAGTAATGCATATTATAATTAAATTAGATTGTTTAGAACCATAATTATGTATTACATGTGAGATATATTGTGTTTTCACGTGATCGTCAAGCCAATCAATCTATTTAAAACATAAAAGATTTTTAAATTTGATATGGTCACTATAAAATGTTATTTGATTAGCTTATAACATGATAACTTTAGACAGAAGGACCCTTAAGTAGGCACTGAATAAATTAACCGACTTGGTATTACATTGATCTCACAACTTTTTACTGTAGAAGAACTAAGTTGCGAGACTTGGACTTTTTTACAAGTTTGTTTTTGATGGGATATTATTATTGGTTTGTGCTACCACTGATCGGAAGTCGGTGACAAGCCAAATATGGAGGGAAGGGTAGGGCTAAGTCGACTCCCGCCACCAGCTCTTCGTGAGCACAACCCAAGTGGGCAGACACCAGCGGGCTTGTCACCGAATTCAAACCGATCAGTGGTAGCACAAATTAATCATAATATTACGCGTGTGTATGTCATTTGGATTAATTCGATATTTTGTTAGCTTTTTATTAGTTTTGTGTTTTTGGAAGTCGGTTTTAATTTTTTTGTTAAAAATTTGTTTATTGTACGTATAAGTTGTCCATTCCAAAAATAACTACTACCTACTTGCTAATATCCAATGGAGAGAAAATTTGGCACATTGATGTATGTTCGGTGACAATGCAATATTATGATCCCATCGAGCAGATCTGATGATGGAGCCGGGATATAGGGACTGAAACTCCCTAATGGAAAATGGTAGGACAGTCGAATTACACATGATAACAAGAGTCATGCGTCGGAAATTTGCCACTTGAACTCTCTGACGGAAACTGCCAAGATAGTCGATTATGGACACATTCCTTTATATAAATGATAAATCTATTTTTTTTTACATTTATTTTTTTACTTTTGCGATTTTTAAATAACTTCAATAGTATATTTCATTATAAGTGCGGAAAGCCTGTCATTGCAAAGAGTTCCGACATATGTCTACCCGAGCC
The DNA here is from genome assembly GCA_907165275.2 of Zygaena filipendulae. Classification (NCBI taxonomy): domain Eukaryota; kingdom Metazoa; phylum Arthropoda; class Insecta; order Lepidoptera; family Zygaenidae; genus Zygaena; species Zygaena filipendulae. The sequence goes on along the minus strand of OU015653.1, from coordinate 8,307,894 downwards.
GAGGCGCAGCCGAAGGTGAGGGTTGACAGTCGGAACTAGTTGCAATGACGGTTCCGCACGTGTACTGAACAACGATTTTTAATACAGTTGCGAAAAAAATGAAGAAATTTAATAAAATATCAAAAACACAACAAACTCAACTAAGTTCCAACTGTGATCAAGAGATGGCGCTAGTCGTATTAGTAATGCGAAACGTACGTTTCGCAATGCAAAAAAGTGTGTCAAAGTCATGTCGCCATTTGACAGTTGGCAAAGAGAACGCACGAGTTCGGGAAAGGTAAACAAAAAGCTCGAGTATGTAATAGCCCACATCCCGAACGCTAAACGTCCCTGCAATACGCCACTTTTTGAGCAACTGTATTAAAAAATAACTTTTTTTACTATGGGTATTATTGTAAAATAAAATATTGAAAGAAAGAATATAGATTAAAAACTGTATTAATCTAATAAAACAAATACAATAAAATATGGTATTGATTTCGGAAATATAAACTCTTAATGATAATATCAATAACTAAATATTCAATAACATATAATATTTTATCGCATTTTATTCAATGACCCAAATAAACAAGCCGTTAAAAAAACTTACCTGACTTCAAAAAATACTCAGAAGCTAAATATATAAAAATCCTCATTTAATCCAAAAGATAAAAATAATCATAAAAAAAAAATTCGTAATAGTAATTGCTTCGACATTACCTATCACACAGCGCCATTTGTTCCCAGATTGATATTGGTACCAGATACCTACCTACTTACATACTGTTTTTTGTAATAGCATAATATCTACTTCGGACACACATTAAATGCCCGAAATCTTATTGATAGTATTTATTATACTATATTGATCGGTTTTAAGTCGATACTAAGCCATATACGTAGTAAGTGGATAGACTAATTCCGCTTCCACCATACCTAATTCAAGTTTCTCAGCGCATATTATGAGTGTGTGTCTCGTCGTGAGATAAACAACTCAAGCAGACAGACACGAGCGGGCTTCTCACGGACTTCCAAACCCAACAATAGGTAGCAAAACCAGTAAATATATAAAATTATACGCATTTTTTCTAGATTGAATTTATATTTTTTCACTTTTTAGTGTAGTACCTACGTTTTTGTTATTTAAGTCAGTTGTTTATTTTAAAGTTTGTTATTTCTCACTTTTTAGTGAGTCCATTTATAATTTAACTGAATTACAATAGTTTCATGACAATTGCTGCATTACCTTTTACAAAATATTGCTTTTTTACTGATATAGGTAAGTTAATTGTCGAGGAGTTCTCGTGATAATTCACCATCAGCTCCATGTTTTTCTTATCCCATCATTTAATTAAAACTAGTTGTTAGTCATAGTTGTAACGGCATTTCCTTTGATATTCCATCAGGATCTCTGTGTACAGGAATAAAAGGTATCTTTTATGACATAGCCCGAAATAATATGCCATAAAAGACATTTGCAAAATTTTCTACTATAATTTCCACCCGCCGTGACTTTAATCTCATTTTGTAAAAAAAAAATATTGAAGGGATTTTGTAAAAAAAGGTTTTGGTGCCTTTAGCATAATTTATACCGCCGAAACGAATTCGGGAGAAAAATGTAAAAATGCAGTTACGTCAGTAGGTAAGTACTTACGTGCCCGTATGCACTGTCTATCGTGCAAAATTTTCCACGCTAGGGTGGGAGCGGCTTGAGATAGCCTATTGAATGCACCAATACTTCCTACACCTAACTAAAATTCTTTTTAAATTTTCAGAAAAGCGATCACCTCGAGGACCTCCACCCAATAGAGGCCCTCATCCACATGGTGGACCTCCAGGTCATCGCATGCTAGAAGACAATTTTGGTCCTGATAACGGAGAGCCGCCTGGTCGTAGAGGTCCGCCTGATCACAGAGGACCACCTGATCATAGAGGACCACCTGATCATAGAGGACCACCTGATCATAGAGGTCCACCTGATCATAGAGGTCCACCTGATCATAGAGGTCCACCTGATAACAGAGGTCCACCTGATAACAGAGGTCCACCTGATAACAGAGGTCCACCTGATAACAGAGGTCCACCTAGTAGAGATCAACCAAGTAATCAAGGTCCATCTGATGATCAAAGCCCATCAGGTAATAGATCACCAGATATCAGACAATCACAAGAAAACAAAGACCTACCGGGAAACATAAGTCCTTCAAATGATGACTATGAATCAAATGTCAGGGAAACTTTTCAAAACTCGATTATTGCTGCAAATCAAATTCGACCAAGAATGTCAACGCAATCGTCGAATAATATTGATAACGTTGAATTGAACGATTATGAACCGGAGTTGTTACCATCAGTTAATATCCGATATTTGGGATCTAAAGAAGTATTGCAGACTAGGCCAGCAAAAATACAAGATGTTAGCAGCACACAAAGTAGCTCATTAGTACAACCTGTTTATCAAGTGGTGCCAGTTACTCCGGAAAGTTAATAAATCTATAATTAATTATTATACTCTCCTAAGTAAAAAAATTTATTATTCTGCGAATGTATATGTATGGTTACGGTAGTAAGGATTTATGTCTATATTTATTACTTACTAGCTGTGGCCGCGGTTTCACCCGCATGAGAATTCCTGCAGGCACTCCCAATTTTCTTCAGTAAATCCCTCTCCTAACAATTACCAACACAAAAAAAATATTCACATTGAGCGAGTCATTTTCGAGTTTTTGTGTGACTCAAGAACGGCTATTGAGTTTTATACAATATAGCTGTGCCCCGCCGTTTCACCTGCGGTAATTTCGGAGTTTTCGCGGAAATTCCGAGATAGTACTCTATTTCCTTCTCTGTACCCCTGACAACGTGCATGCCAAATTTCATCCAAATCCGTTCAGCCGTTTTTGCGTGATTGAGTAACAAACATCCAAACATCCACACTTTCACATTTATAATTATAGTAGGATAAGACGGCTTACTGAAGTAGATACTAAACAACTTTGTTAATAAGATAGAATTTCACACTTGCCTCAAGTCTCTTAGCCAAAAGGATAACTGTTTATTATTAATAATACTCCTTTTTTTCCTTAAATGAAAATATTTCCAAAAATAACAATTAAATCCGGTTTTATATTGACTGAAAAATAATTATAAGTACCTACAGATGTTACTTTTATTTCACTCAGTTTACTTTGCCCTGGTAGTAAAAGGTAGTGGCTCAAAATCAAGGTCGACGTACTTTTTCAAGTTGATTTTGAGTTCATATTTGATTTACAAAAAGATTCCGACTTCGAACACAACGAATTGTAATTTAAACATTCATCTGTATACTGATTTAAATGTATTTAGGTACCTACGTACTTATTTTTTTGTCACAAATACAAAAATTAACAGAAAACATATAGTTTAGGTTTTTTTGCTAACGTTCCCTACGTTTACACACACAAGTGCGCTCATCGGTACACGTCACTACTACAACCAGGGCAAAGTAGACTTCGTGTAGAACATTTCTGAACTTTTAAAAACCATAAAAAATGCCTTTTTATTGTTTTATGTATTTGATGGTGATCGGCGAGTTTCACTTTTTTCCAAAGGCAAACACTGTAGTCATGAGCTATTTAAACATAAACATGTGTATTACTAAATTGCTAAATGTTAAGTTTTCATTTCACTTTAACTCAAAACCATCAAGAACATTCATGATCCTCCACATTCATCCATTACTTTGCTAAATTTGATCTTATCTGTAGGTACGATTGTTTAGGCATAAAAGGCAACAGACAAACAGTTACTTTTATAATATTAATGTGGAAGCATTGATATAAAAAAAAACATGTACCATATGATGTATACATAGATTAACTATTTTAACAACCAAACATATGTTTAATTAGACAGACAGTAGATAGCTTTATGACATACAACTACAACAGTAAGAATACATAGCTTAAATTCCATCAAAAACACGTTCACATCTGCCGTCAGTAGTGCGCTTGTACCCTGAGATACAGCCAGCTGCAAAGTTTTCCTTTCCTTCCTTTACATTTATGTTATTAGGCTTTGCTGTTACGCTTTCTGTAGAATCTTGATTTATTATATTTTCACTGGATGTTTTATTATTTTCGAACGCTGGCTCGGTGACCATAGGCTCGTTAACTATTGGATAATTATCGGGCATCACAATGGCATCTTGATCAACACTCACTGGTTTATTTGGATTAAAAACTCTGCTGACTTCCTCTCCTACATTATGAGCCACGTGAGTAATTTTCCCAAACAGATCCTTAGCAAAATTGGATGCATTTGCCTCAATGGACATTATTATAACAAAGCAATATAAAACACAATAAAAAAATCTCATATTTAACTATTTAAACAACTTTCACGCGCACACTTTCTTATAAGAGGTATCTTTATACATATAACTGACACAGTTGTTAAATAAATATTATTCTTCGTATCTGTGCTTGAAAGATAACAGTTTGACCTTTGGCAAGTAACAACTACCCAACTTCACAAATATTACTCGAATATATCTACTATAGAACATATTAATGAATTAAATGAAAACCTGATACACCCCATTAAAAAAAATAAACAATAACATGATTAAAATATATTTTAAGTTGAAAAAATGTAGGTATACTTTAAAAGTTATTTAACATTAGTTTGGAGGTGACCTATTTACGAAATTCCAAGCGCGCGCCTGCCGGTTGGAATTTTTTTGCTGCGGGCGGCGTACGCGTCAAATATTTTATTATAAATAATTTAGAAATGGGCAAGTAAAAATGAAAAAATATAACTTATATTAAAACATAGTGCGATCAATTCGCTAGTTGATTCTGAGCAAACTACTCTCTAGTTTTCAGTTCAATTCACGTTCAGTTTAACACGTAGTTGTTGTTGTAGTTGATTTCACACAATTTCACGTTCCAAATTCCGGTATAAAAATCAATCAGAATCACTGAAGTTACCTTTGAGAGAGAGATTTTTTTTGATCGTATCGATTTTTTATTTTACCATTACAAACTGACATAGAAAAAATCAAATTTTATCTAATTATGTACTTATTACTAAACTACATAACTAATTGTTGCCTGAAGTCTCTGCCGTGTGAACTTTGGGAGATTCCAGGCAACACTTCTGCTATAGTAGGAGAGCCGACGATGCTAAATGGGGATTTACTCGAGCGCCGTTGGCACTTACTGGGTTTTGAAGATAAGAAGGTTGAAACAAATTAAGGTTCTATGATATTTTCTCTTTCACTTGAGGGTTGAGCTTTTACAGGCTTTCCAAAAAGTTAAAAAAACAGGCACATGGAAATACTTGAGCGCATCAGATATTGATGGTGTATATGCCCCACGTGTCTCTAATGGTGGAGATATGTTAATCTGCCTGTTCACATCGTGGAGGTTGCCGTACGGAAGGGTCGAAATGAAGAAAAAAAATTATTTGGTCGCGTCAGATTTATAGAGTTATAGAGAGGATGTTAAGTGGACCCAAAAGAAGCTCCCATTCAAAAGACTGACGATTCGAACTTAACGCAAGCTTGTGACAGCTTTTTGAAGATGCAAAATAATCTCTATTTTGAACTACTCGAGTGCGTCAGATTTTTATGCAGATTGTTCAGATTGATATCCTTCCTCGCCCTCAACAATAATTAATCTGATGATTATCTGGAGGAATATTCTTAATCTGATGGTTTAAAAAAAGACATTAGAGATTTTTTTAGATTACTGATGTGATAAATAAAATAGGTGTAGGTAATATTCAGAAAATAGTAAAACAGTTACTGTTATAAAAACAAATAACGTGGTTCCTAGATTCACAGTTGTTCCTACAAAAAAAACGTCATCCGACTTCAAAAAACACAAATATGCACTACACTAAAATGACAAAATAAAAAGCAACCGATATAATTCAAAACAATCCAAACGGTTGGCTTGGCTTCGACTTCGAACTGATCAGTTTTTGAATCAGTTTTTGGTTGTTAAAATAGTTAATCTATGTATACATCATAATATGGTACATGTTTTTTTTTATATCAATGCTTCCACAATTCAATACTTATTTTTATGGAAAAAAAAATTACCTAACTACCTTTACCATTACTGTTTGGAAGTCTTGTACTACCCATAGTTCGATTTAATACTCACCCAAACCTATTTGAATATAAATTTTAACAAGAATTGCCACTTTTTTGCCGAAATAGTAGTTTATTGAAAAGATTTTAAAAAAATATAGTGATTTTGGGGCTATTCTGAAAATATAGTAAATAATACCATTTTTTTTTTAATCATATAGTATTTTTCGTACTATATTATTTTACGTGAGATCAAAATATAGTACGATACTATTTAAACATAGTACAGATGGCAGCCCTAATTTTAACCTTCAAACGTGGAGGTTATCAATTCGACATGTTTAGTGCCATGATCTGCTGTGATGACGTCAGGGTGACGGAACGTAGTGTGAAGACAGTGCGAGTCGAGAGATAGAGAAAAAAATGGTAGAGTGAGAAATACAATATATTTCACTGCAACTGCTCGTCTTAAACTTTGTAGACGATTTTTGTTTCTTCAGCTTGTGTAAATTGGCAGATTATGTTTTTCCCGATACCAATCCTTGAGGTATTTAATTCAAAATTTGTGAATTTGTGATCCTCTTACCCCTCACGTGATTTTCAAATCGTCAAATTATTCATATGCACATTTTCAGCATGAAATTAACTCACTTTATCTTATTCTGACGCGCCCGAGTATTTCTAGCTATCGATTTTTTATTACTATTCTGATCAGTTGTCCTAGAGGGCCTATGTATTTGATGGAGGTACTCAACATGGTGAAAGGTGGTTACCTGATGTTAATCTGACGCGCTTTAGTGACTACAAAAATCTCCTCTTGGGCTTCCCCTACTACTAGAGTATCAGCGGGCTTCCATCCTTATGCAAAATATATTCCGTCTATTTGCACAAAACGATTTGTTTCATTTTTTAGGGTTCCGTACCCAAACAGGACGATCAAATCGATCAGTGGTAGCACAAACCAATAATAATATTATGAATATTTTTGTGTTTTGTATTAAATTGGTATTTTATTTTGTTATTTTTTACTTTTTAGTATAGTGCATTTTTGTGTTTCTTGGAAGTTGGTTTTAAATTTTTTTGTTAAAATTTTGCTTATTTCTCGCTTTGAAGTGAGTCGGTTAGTAATTTATCTAAGTTACCTTAGCCTAATGTCAACTGTTCATCACCTTTTACAAAATATTGCTTTTCCTGACGCAGGGATATTAATTGTTGAGGAGTTCTTCTCATACTCCACCATCAGTTCCACTTCGCCATATGCATTGTGACGAGCATAAATTGTTTAAAAACCATATTAAAGTTAACTAATCAAAACCCGTGAAATACGTATTATTGAGTAGTTCCAATGACCATCCGTGGTCTTCATTATCAGTTCCACTTCTCCAAATTTGGCTTTTCAAAAGCAAATAAACGATTTACTATAAAAAAATAGCCAAATTGCTATAGGTATGCATGTAATATTAGAATAGTTCCCTCGATTTCTCTAAGATTATATCACCAGATCCCGACTTAGTGACAATGGGATCTACTTGAGAGTAGGTACCTATATGCTTTTAAACAAAAAAAGAATTTTTGAAATCGGTCCAATCGAAACCCGTGAAATATGTATTTATTATTGAGAAGTTCCGATGGCCATCTGTGGTCTTCATCATCAGTTCCACTTCTTAAAATTTGGCTTTCCGAAAGCAAATGAACGATTTAATATGAATAATACCCAAATCGCTAAAGGTGTGCCTATAATATTTGAAGAGTTTCCTCGATATCTCTAAAATACCATCATCAGATCCTGATTTCATGACAATGGAACTAATCGAGAAACAACAGCCTTCGAATAAAAAAGAATCATCAAAATCTGTTCACGCAGTCGAAAGATAAGAGGTAACAAACATTAAAAAAAACATGCGCGTCGAATTGACAACCTCCTCCATTTTGGGAAGTCTGTAAAAAAACACCAAGCAAACACTTTAAATTGGGAAAGCTTTTCATTGGTTCAAAATAACTATATCGCGTGAATATATATTTGGCATCATTTAATATAGTTTATCGTTATTATTATATCTTAAAGCAACATAATACCACTTTGGTTAAATTCATATTTACATCTTCTTTCACATTCTATACCTATTATTGGTTTTGAACGGCCCATCCATTTTATCTGGAAAACAAATCATATTCAGCAAGTAAATCACAATGAAAACTATTTAACACGTACTAAATTACGCACAGATTTTAAATATATGTATAAAGTACCTATATTATCGCTCTGTATGCCTACATACCTATTTATCACTATAGTCATATGATCTCTTGTACATATATTTGTATATATGCTCATAATATATAATGCTCTGTGGCGAGTAGGTGGTTAACCTAAAAAGTTGTGTTTGTAATATTATAATTATTATATCTTTGGTTTAATACATCAACCTAAATGTTCGTGACCATATTCGATGTTATTATTGTTTCGTTTTACAATAGTACGTAGTATTTGCTTCCAACGTAGTAAGGAAACAATTAATTTCTAACACTCAATTTATTCCATAGTTTTATATAGCATAGCCTCTCACTAAGCAATATTAAACGATTATATATGCTGGAGAATTTCACTAGGTAGATACTTACAGTTCAACACATTATTCCATTGAAGAGGACCTTTAAAATCTCTGTCGGCAAACACCTAATTTGTCTCGTCTATATCCATTAGCACATGGGATTTCTGGTACACTTATTATTTTACCCTGCTGAGGAACCGGAGTTGTAGTTATTGACTTTAATTTTTCTCTAAAATTAAAAATTACACCAATTTCACCACGTGAACAAATACATAATACCGCCATTATTAAAATTACAAAGGCTTTTGCGTCCATTTTAACGAAATGCATTGAACACACTGCGTATAATGTCGTCTACTGATATCTACTCATGGCCCTCTACACTCCATTTGATATCTTTTTTCCGTCATCACAACATTTTAGTAGTACTTATTTAAGTACAAAAATCATTATCTTAAAATTATCCAATCGTTTATGTTTAAAATTATTAGCTTCAAACTGTTTTTTTAAAAGAATTAAAAGAAATTTTATGTTTGTCGTAGTTTGACGGTCAGAAATAATACAGTTGAAGATTTGATCTGTAGCAGCAGTCCAGTACACAAGTGGTTTACAATAGCTAATAGGTATTTGTAGACCTATATTAGATAGACGAAATACCGCGCGGCGCTATACATTTTAGTCCATTCACTTACCAACTGTTATCAAATACCAATTTATATCACATAAAATTTAATGAACAACCTACGTAGATAGATAACATAAAACAGGTAATAATTTTATTAATTCCTAAAGCCACAAAAATTAATGATACTTCAGACTACAGTTAAATATACAACCTTAATCTAATGAATATAGGTAAACTAATTACTTTTACCATACGCTGCCCATTTGATACGACCTGAAAGGTCAGTTATAATAATCCCATTATAAGGTATAAATTCATAAAGAGTACTTACGGTCCACGATTGTTAGTTGCCCCGCAATACAAGCTCGCTTCAGTGATTTTATTCGAGTACCTACCTACGAGTAGATAAAAGATACGGCAACCTTACCAGGTCTCAAAAACCGACTAATTGATGGTTAAACAAACTTACCTAGTGATGTTTGACCATAATTATACGAGACGTTGCATCCGAAGAGATTTATTAGAGATGTTTTACTATGTAGTCCATTCTTCAATGTACTAGCATCGCACACAATTATTTAGAGCTATAAAGGAGAATCAAAAATAAAAAGATATTCAATTGACTACTGTGTACCCCTCCTCCCCGCCCCACCCGGCGTAGCGCCTGCGTTGCCGCACGCCGCCGTGCCAGCTCATTTTTTCAGAGCACCTATTTCATGGCATGGGGTAACGTTAATACTTATAGATGTATAAGTTTTTAACGAAACCTATGGGCAGGGAGGGTAATAAATCTCTTCGGATGCAACGTCTCGTATAATTATGGTCAAACATCACTAGGTAAGTTTGTTTAACCATCAATTATACTGCGACGTTGCATCCTCGAGATTTATTAGAGATGTTTTACTATGTAGATGTTTAGCGCTCACCATGAAATAGGTAAAAGATAGGGAAAGAAGAACGATGATAAACCAAGTTAAATCAGCGAACACGAGTAGAGAAAAAATATAATTAGACTTGTACGAATCGGGAAGAAAATGCAAAGCTTTTAAGCAGAGGGCGCTGTGTGTTTGTTACCTGTCAAAACACTTTTAAAACAACTGATTATTGACTTTTTGAATTTCTAAGCACTAGTTTAGCTTTGTTAAGTCTTTAAATTAGTTTCGTGATGTATATGTATGTTCTAGACGTGGTCTCACAATCAGTTTCTTTAAAATGTTTCCTACATAACCTCAAAAAATCCCTTGATTTATTTATCACTCTTTCCTTAATGTTAAACCACTTGGGAATTGGTGTACACCTATTTCCTCACAATCAAAAGCTACAACAGCGTCCCATAATTTAATTAACTAGTGAAAACAACAAAAATACACTCAGTTTCTATGTAGATTGACAGATCTTGTGTAACAAACATTTGGCGCCCTCTAGGTTGGAACTAATTGCCAGTTTTCTACCCCATAATTTTACAAAATATTTATATATTTTGTTTATCTTGTATTTATATAAATGTTTATTAATCAGAGTCATTATTGTAAGCTGCTTCTGCAAAGAGTCTATCCTCATTTATGGGATACAGTGGGATAAAGTTAAGGCATTGTGAGTTAAAGCATTGTGAATAGGTCGTTTCGTGGTCAATAATTTTCTGTATTTAGTAAGTTTTTTTTTTTTCATTAGAGGTATTGACTTTCAGTTGGTTAAGCAGATCAAGGACAGCGTCTCTGCACGTTGTGCAGTCGACAACGCAAGTAGAGCTATTCGTTTCTTAGTTAGTTTTTCGAGCGGAAGGCTCTCTTTTGGGTACTAATTTGTTATATTGAAAAATTTAAAGATATAGGTATATCAGCGATAAAGCAATCAATATTATTTCAGGAAGAGGCGTAACCAAGGTTTACTTGGCCGGTTTAGAACTATCATTGTGCCTGATGTTCTATCGGTAGCTTATTTTTTTTTTTTTTAATTTTCTTAAGCATTTGAAGAGAGAGAAGAGAGGGGAAAAAAAAATCGTAACGGAAGTACTAGATACTCCAATCTACCATGAGTGCGTTAAAACGTCTGTAGATATGCCGAGATAAATAAAGTGGGCTTTTCTTTGGCTTTGGAAGCAAAGCAAAATTAATATCGATGATCAATTTAAAGACTGAATGAGTCAAACTCCACTCGGTATCCGACAAAGGTTTTTTAACACCTTTAAAAAATTTTGAACGGAAAAAAGTACATTTACTGTAAATAAATAAAATATCAGTCAATATACTATGTCAAGACTCCACATCGGCTTCGCGGTTGTTTCCTAAATTTATGTACGACGCGACGTGAAGATCAAAAGAAGTCTTCCCTCGCGTCTCCTGATCTGTCGGAAACTTTGCAAAGCACATTAGACCATAAACCGATGTTCACCGATGCACGATAGGTACACCCCAACCTGTTGGAGAGGCAGCGGAGAATATTTCCAAAGTGTTAACGGTTCTTACGAGTTTTGTTTTTTGAATGCCTAATATTTTATTATTAATCCACCATGAAAAAACTGATTCAAGGGAAGTACCTGCCTGGCATGATTTTAAAACTGTTTAAAACTCTCTCCAACAGCTTGGATTGTTTGTCTAATGGCAGTATTTTTCTGTTTGAAAACCAATAAATATGCTTCTTTTAGGTCTATGGTCGCCATAAGCGGTTTTTAAAACACAAGTAACGTAATAGTCCGTAGGTCTTCCATTTTGAACTGATTTGACTTGATAAACTCGTTAACTCTCGTTAACTCGTTTGAAATTCTTACCAATATTAAAAAAGCGAGAGTGTGTGTTTGCAACTCTTTCACGCAAATACCACTGAATGGATTATAATGAAATTCATATTAACATAGCTTATACATCAGAATAACACACAGGGCACCCTTTATTCCGGAATTCCCGCGAGGTCTGTGAAACCAACGCGGGTGAAACCGCAGGGAACAGCTAGTCTATACTAATATTATAAAGAGGAAAGATTTGATTTTTGGTTTGTTTGTTACGATTTAACTCAAAAACTACTGGACCGATTTCAAAAATTCTTTCACCATTAGAAAGCTACATTATTCTTGAGTAACATAGGCTATATTTTAATCCGGAATTGCCGCGGGAACTCCAAAACCATCACGGTTGAAACCGCGCGGGACAGCTAGTTAAGAATAAAGTGAACTTTTGAGTGTTGAAAAATTGTCAAAACTGCACTGCAATGACTGTATAACTTAGTGGATTAGATATTGCAATATTTAGGTGGTAACTTTTAGTAGAGCTTAAGGTGTTGTATTCGGGGACCGTAAACTGGAATACAGTGCGATCAAAAGGAATTTTAAAGCTCCTTACATAATTAGGTATATAACAACTACATCTAAAACGACTAAATCATCTATAATTGATCATACTCTCTATATGTATGAGTATATCTCATACTCATACTAAAAATATCTAGGTGACCGAGCTTCGCTCGTAGTGCTATCTGTCGTTAAGTAGAAAAAGCAGTACCAAACACTCATTTTTCATTGCCTGAAAACACAGATAAAACAACCCTGCATACTAAATTTCATGAAAATCTTTGAAGTCGCGTCCGAGATTCAGATTATAAGTATAATATGTATCTATACCACAGATTCCATACTAATAATTATTATAAAACTGAAGAGTTTGTTTGTGTGTTTGAACGCGCCAATCTCAGCAACTACTGGTCCCATTTGAAACATTTTTTCAGTGTTAGATAGCCCATTTATCGAGAAAAGCTATACAAATACATAATATGATCCCGCTAAGATCAATAAGAGCGGAGCAGCAATGAAAAATGTTACAAAGAACGGAAAAAATATTCCGTTACGCTACTTGAACGGTTATAAAGTTACGCAAAAATCATGTAGTTATGGAATATATTTTGCATCAGTAAAGAATTTTTCTTAAATTAACGCGGTTGAAACCGCGGGACACAGCTAATGTATATATATATACACGAATTGCTTTTTAGTAGATGTAGACGATATAATCTATCTGCGTGGGATACTACCTCAGTTATTACGGTTTGTATGGTTTGGTCGTTACTGACGTTATACGTTCGTTACGTATAATAATGAATTTTTTGTCTTTTATATAGCAAATCCTGTTTTTCTTCTTATGTAAGGCCGTCTACTAGAAGCCATCCCCAACGTTTAGAGATCTTGTCGGGAATGGCCAAACACTTCTTTGATCACCAAGGGATTTTAGGATTTTTCGAGGTAAGGTATCCTCAATTACCATACTAGTGCTTGCGTCTGGTTGTTCAGTTGCTAGTAGCACTGTCATCTCCTTCTGAGTTATTTCAGGGAGTGAACCTTTCGCTGTTCACTTCGGTTTTCATCTCCGAAGGCCCAATTCTCTTCTATGGAAAGAAATCTCGAACCAGATCGTTCGTGTAAGGGTGCACTTGTTTAATCACCGCGACATGAAGTTGACCTTGGAAGGTACTTTAAGGGTGATCTGGACTTTAAGCGGTGCTCATTTCGATCGCGAGAGCCTGGTAATATAGTGCACAAACTGTTGAGGCACTCAAATATTTTAACGTCTTTGGGCGTAATCACGTTACTACACGAGACAGATGAAGCTATCTATCATGAACACGTCAAGTAGTATAGCTTAGAGTCGACACGATCCTGGAAATGTAGTGCACAAGCTGTTGAGGCACTCGAATATTTTAACGTCTTTGGGCGTAAGCACGTTACGACGCGAGACGGATGAAGCTATCTATCATGAACACGTCAAGTAGTATAGCTTAGAGTCGACACGATCCTGGAAATGTAGTGCACAAGCTGTTGAGGCACTCGAATATTTTAACGTCTTTGGGCGTAAGCACGTTACGACGCGAGACGGATGAATCTATCTATCATGAACACGTCAAGTAGTATAGCTTAGAGTCGACACGATCCTGGAAATGTAGTGCACAAGCTGTTGAGGCACTCGAATATTTTAACGTCTTTGGGCGTAAGCACGTTACGACGCGAGACGGATGAAGCTATCTATCATGAACACGTCAAGTAGTATAGCTTAGAGTCGACACGATCCATCGCATGTCTGATGCACAGGGACCGACGAAGGTAAAGCTCAATGCGTTGTAGTCGTTTTGAGATATTCGCTTCTTTCTCTTTGTTTGTACGTTTACCCATAGTTAACCTTTAACTTCACATTATTTTATTATTTTTTGTAGGTAGAATAAAAAGTATTTTAGCTCAAGATTACAAAAAACCTATTTAGTAGTGGCGATGCCGGCACACAAAAAACGAATGAGCTGGCACGGCGGCGTGCGGCAACGCAGGCGCTACGCCGGGTGGGGCGGGGAGGAGGGGTACACAGTAGTCAATTGAATATCTTTTTATTTTTGATTCTCCTTTATAGCTCTAAATAATTGTGTGCGATGCTAGTACATTGAAGAATGGACTACATAGTAAAACATCTCTAATAAATCTCGAGGATGCAACGTCGCAGTATAATTGAATACAGTTGGAGTGAACTTAAATAAATGAACTTAAACGTAATCCTAAACAAAGGTAGAAATACAATAAATTTAAATTTAATGTTAGGTACTAAGCATATTTTATATTTTACTTAAACTTAAACCTACTACTACTTACTATCTATTAAAAATCTATTTTATTGATTTTTTTTTTATTAAATCATGAAAAATATGATCGCTTGTCGCAAAATCCTTTGATCCCGTGCGGGCTCTGTGTTCCTAGTAAAAAATGTCAGAGGCACAGAAATCAAGCGCGAAGGCATTTTGTGATTAAAATACCTAACTCTTACCACGACATTTTAATTACATTAAAAGGGATGTTTGTCAACATTTACATATGTCTTAACATTTTAATCATACGCATAGATAAAATAATGTCGAAAATGCTGTAAAAAAAATATTAAAATAAGTAATTTAAGAATTACCGACATCAATTTTTTTTTTATTTATTTGCAATGAATACACACTACCCATAATAATATTATGGTATTGTTTTAAAATTTCTGCAACATATTGTTCCGTTGCCGACGTCCAAATTCGCAAGGGATATAAAATTTAACGGTCACTATATAGCAGAGCACATACCACATTTAAGTATAATAATATAGGTAGAGAAAAATGAAAAGTAATTTTTATTGATTTTAAAGAGTAAATATATACTTATTTCCATTTTCTTTTGTAACTCAATTAAGAATTAAACTATGTATGTTATACTATTTTTATTTTCCAACTCTTAATAGGTCAACTCATACAATATACATAAGTAAGTATTACTTATGTATATTTTCCAATAAAATAGTTTGAGTATATTGTTATAAAACTTTAAGCTTCGGATTGTATTGTTATTGAGGACATAACAGAGTCTATCGCGTACCTTCCATGTGCACCCTCGGCAATAAAATTAAACGAATCTGATACTGATACCAGTAATGACTACAATTTATGGATTAATTAACTCGTATGTTAAACTTTTTGGACATGAGACAGCAAATAAAATGCTCGGTACAGCGTCGGGACAGCTTTATTAAAATTTGTTTTACCTATAATAATAAAATACATGCAACTTGATAATACTATAGAAAAAACAAATCAAGGCAATAAACTATAGGTACTGAAATCACGCTGATTTAATTTTAAGTAGGTATTTGTAGGGAAATAACAAAAAAAAATTAAGTAAGTACCTACTCAACATTTATTGGAAAATATATGAATTATATGACTTTTTTAAATTCATAATATTTTATTTCAATAAAGAAGTACGGTAGGTACTGTTATATGAATCCTAAATATTTTTTCAATTTACAAAATGCAGTTTCAGTCTTGATCGTAGTGTGATTTGAAATGTTTTGATTTCTTGTTCTGAAATGTAAGAAAAAAATGTTATTAATATTATTCATAATTTTTGTAAAGAAAGCTTTTCATCTTCTTTATAGTCCAGGCAAGGCAAAATTTGACAGAAACTATACCAATCATACAAAACAAGGTAATTTTTAGGGTTCCGTAGCCAAATGGCGAAAAACGGAACCCTTATGGATTCGTCATGTCTGTCTGTCTGTCTGTCTCTCTGTCTGTCTGTCCGTCCATCCGTATGTCACAGCCACTTTTTTCCGAAACTATAAGACCTATACTGTTGAAACTTGGTAAGTAGATGTATTCTGTGAACCGCATTAAAATTTTCACACAAAAATAGAAAATAAAACAATAAATTTTGGGGGTCCCCCTCATACTTAGAACTGAAACTCAAAAATTTTTTTTTCTTCAAACCCATACGGATAGGTCTTTAAAAATTATATTGAGGTTACTGATATAATATTTTTCTAAACTGAATAGTTTGCGCGAGAGACACTTCCAAAGTGTTAAAATGTTTATCCCCCCCCCTGGAATTTCTAAAATAAGAGAATGATAAAACTAAAAAAAAAAAATTATGTACATTAAAACATCGAACAAAGTTACAACGAACTAACTACAAGAACTTTTATACAGTGTGAGTCTGGATAAAGTGTACAAATGAAAATGAGGGATACTATGTTCAATTTTATCGACGAAAAAATAATAAAAAAATTAAAAAAAATTTTTTGAATTTTTGACGATTTTTTTAAAATTTTAGTTCGCGTTAGGGTTCCCCTCGTAAACAAAACACTATAACTTTTAAAATAAACGGTAGATTGTCAAAATAAAAACTGAATTATGATCAGAGCGTCTTAATAAAATCAAAATTTTTAATCAAAATTATTTACAATTCAAAATAATGGCGTTTATTTAACAAACAAAAGTATTTTTTTGCACAGTTTTTTCAGTAATTTTAAAATTGCTTAATAAAATGTGGTATTAACATACATTTTTTAAGGCTTACAATTATTCTACATCATACTAGCTTTCAAATGGTAAAAATTTTACGTTTATAACTTAATCACAACATTTTTTTATGAAGTGTCAAAGAAGGCCTTCAAAGTATGGTATTTAATGAACAAAGGCGCGGTGAATGTTTAGGGTACATTTTATTGCATTTCAGGTAAAAAAGTTTTGTAACTGCACGTGGGCTTAAGTTTAGGGGTACGGGAAGAGACCAGTGTTGCCGTTTTAGCTACTTTGTAGCTAGATCTAGCGGATTTTGAACGTATTTAGCTACTTGAATTGATCATGGTTTCATACATTTTAGCTACTTATTATTACTTAATGCTCCATACATTTAGCTACATTTCAGCACAAAATTACATAAACTGGCAACTTTTACGACAGATTTAGCTACTTTAATACCAACTGAGACGGCAACACTGGAAGAGACAAACAAAGACAGTCGCCCCGAATTACTCGCCGCTGCTACACGTTTCGTCATTACTCTCGTTAACCAACTTCTCTAGTTCATTCTCTAGTGTTTTGGAGATAATGCCGCGTTTAACTGAATTCCCGCCGGCACACATCGCTGATATTGAGTTTTATTATGGAATGGCACGAGGTAGAGCCAGAGCCGCTCACACTGCTTACGTAGCTGCGTTTCCTAACAGGCGACCGGTGCCATCTGCTCGGAACTTCCAAGAAGTCCACCGAAGATTATGTATTGTTGGACTTGGATCAAATGCCAGAGACCGCCGCGAGTCTGAAGTGATTATTGATGTGTCTGTCGAACAAGCAGTACTGAGGGATTTGTTTGCTGATCCAACCATTAGCACCAGACGTCTAGCTTTGAGACATGGAATATCGCAAAAATCAGCGTGGCGTATTTTAAAAAAAGAAGGTCTGCATCCTTATCATTATCAGAGGGTGCAGCACTTACATGAAGAGGTAGACTGCCGTCCAAGATGCGTTATGTCAACATGGATTCTGTCAAAAACTAGACAAAACCCAAACTTTCCAAAAAAAATTTTATGGATGGACGAGTCAACATTTACAAGGGATGGTATAACCAACTGCAGAAATTTGCATAAGTGGTGCCCTAAAGGTGAAAACCCAAAGTTGAAAAGATCTTCAACGTTCCAAGTGAGATATTCAGTAAATGTTTGGGCTGGTCTCATTGACGACATTTTGCTTGGACCAATAATACTGCCGGGAACATTAACTGGTGAAAGGTTTTTAACGCTTTTACGCGAAGAACTACCTGAATTGCTGGCAGATGTCCCACTGGCTTTGCGCCGAAGAATGTACCTACAAATGGATGGATGTCCTGCTCATTATGCAAGTAATGTAAGATCATTTTTAAATGAAATTTATCCGAACCATTGGATTGGCCGGCAAGGACCTGTGGGGTGGCCTGCGCGTTCACCTGATATGACGCCCCTCGACTACTTTTTATGGGGTACAATGAAACAACGCGTCTACAATTCCCCAATCAACAGTGAAGCCGATTTACAAGATCGCATAATTAATTGTGCACATGATTTAAAAAATGATCGCGAGATGATAAGAAGAGCGACACAACAAATCGTTCTTCGCGCTACTATGTGTCTGCAAACAAGAGGTGGACATTTTGAGCATTTAATGCAATAACTAACCAATAAGTAACCAATTGATTATTAAAAATAAATAATAAAAGTATTTTGTTTCGCCTCCAAAAAAATATCCACAATAAATGATAAATACCACTTTTGGAGATCCTTTTTTGACAGCTGATAAAAAATGTTGTGATTAAGTTATAAACGTAAAATTTTTACCATTTGAAAGCTAGTATGATGTAGAATAATTGTAAGCCTTAAAAAATGTATGTTAATACCACATTTTATTAAGCAATTTTAAAATTACTGAAAAAAATGTGCAAAAAAATACTTTTGTTTGTTAAATAAACGCCATTATTTTGAATTGTAAATAATTTTGATTAAAAATTTTGATTTTATTAAGACGCCCCCCATAAGCTCTGATCATAATTCAGTTTTTATCTTGACAATCTACCGTTTATTTTAAAAGTTATAGTGTTTTGTTTACGAGGGGAACCCTAACGCGAACCAAAATTTTAAAAAAATCGTCAAAAATTCAAAAAAATTTTTTTAATTTTTTTATTATTTTTTTCGTCGATAAAATTGAACATAGTATCCCTCATTTTCATTTGTACACTTTATCCAGACTCACACTGTATTATTAAGTTACTTGCTGCTACGGAACCCTTCATGGGCGAGTCCGACACGCACTTAGCCGCTTTTATTATACTATCATCTATCTGTCTTCTTAAATAAGTTATAGAAATTTTGCAATGTTTCTCTACATAATTTTATTATGTGGGTATATTCGATTGCAAAATTCAATGTCAAAATACTTACGTATAAAATATTAAATTTATACTTTGCTCACTAGAGTTATAAGATTAAATGTTCTGATTTATCAAATGCCTAACTAAACCTAACTTAAACTACTAGATAGATAGATAACTCTTTATTGAACACCAAACAAAAAAATATAGGTACTAGATTTAGAAACTTAACATTTTTACAAGACTTTATTTTAGAGAAGTAGATATTTTGGCAATTTTTATACGTGGGTAGATATAAATAAAAACATAGTTCCTGAAATAAAAAAGTACAATAAAACACAAAATGTTTTTACTTACTCCATGTGTATGGTGATTCTCCTCTGATGAAGAAGATGATGATGATGATGAATCGTCACTTGAGTTATTGTCATTGCTCTGATAAAACAAACAATTATTACAATAAGTCAGTATTATCCTAAGTAATACATACAGGTATTATAAATGGGAACATGAGTTTGTTTGTTTGTTACGCTCTCGCGACCTAACGTAACCAAATAAAAAGTGACTCAAACAAAAAGTACCCAATGTGCAAAATTTCATGATTATCGGTTGAGTAGTTAAGGCATAAAAGCGTAACAAACTTATAATGTGTATAGACTTTTGGAATGAGGATGCACGTAATCTTGTTGAATTCGTTACTAGCGTATGTAAAAATCCAGCAATATTACCTACATAATATTATTGTTGAAATATTGCGTAATCCATCAAGATTTTAAATGTCACTGTTACACGTAAGTAATCAGACAAAACTTCACCCAAAAAAAAAACATGGTTAATAGTTGTTAATTAAGCTTTTTTTGAGTCAAAGATACGAGCATGATAACCTAATGGACTATAAAAGAAAAGTTTATTTTGTTAACATAAGGTTATTTTTAATTTAAAGTAATTCGATATTGAGTACCATATATTTATATTGAAGGCTTCTTAATAATTTAAAATATAACTTCAAAATAAAATTATAATCGGAGTCGAAATTTCGTAAATAACTAAATCCCTAAGTAAGTAGCAATAACACGGGAAAAGTTGAGGGAACAGTTTCATCATTATTGCTCATTAGAGCCGCAATTGAGGCACGCCTGAAGAAATTCCCGTAACGTGAACATTTTCACAAACAAATTGGAGTGTTTTCCTGCGTTTTATAAAATACATCTAGCTACTTAAATTCTATTAAAAGCTAAAATGTAATCAAATCGTATTTTATTTTATTTGCAATTATGTAATCCAGCTCTAATAAAATTTAAATCAACAACAGTATCTTGGTTCAGTAATGTAAATAAAAAACTTACTAGGGTAAAACCCGGATAGTTGCCACACTTTTCGAAATCATTTTATATCTCCCAGTACATAAATCAAAATATTTTATTTTTGAAACTGGCAAGTACTTTGGTTCTTTATCTACAAATTTATTAAATGTAAAAGACATTCTCTTTGAAATTTCCAGAGTATTAGCGATTTCTACGGACCTCTACTTTTTGTGACATCTATCCCATATATGGGATAGTTGCCTAGTCCATATAAATTACATTTAGGATAGACGACCCGCCGGGAAACAAGGCATCTATCCCGAAAAATCTTTGATTGCACCTTGCGTTCCCGTGCAATCGCACAGAGACATGAGACGCGGTCCACTTAATAGTAGTTGGAAAGTCTTTTGATAGATAAATAAAATAGCACGCGATTCATCTGTGAAACTAGAGTAATTACGATCGGGGCAACTATACCCCCAGGGCAACTATCCTGGTTTTACCCTATAGACACCATTAGACTTTTATAGTTTCCAGCTTATTTTATCTTAATATTATATCTGTAGATAACTCAGGGGCTCGACATCATAGCGTGTGTCAATTAGCAGCTTTACGATGGACTTTACAGACTCCAAGACTAAGGGCGACTTGCACTAACAAAATATCTATCACTATTTTGGAATTGTCAAATTTATAATTAAATCCAACTAAACTCAAAGCTAAGCTAACAAAAGCTAACTTTCTCAAAATCAAAGCTTAAGCCAGACCTAGAGTTAAAAATCTAAAAATATTATCTTTTTGTTTTAATAGTTATTATTAGTTATATATAGTTGATGCAAGCCGCCCTAAAATATTATCTCATAAAGATCATCAAATCAACTCAAATTTCAAAAGGCGATTGAAGTTATTGAATTTTTACTCCAACATCGAGTAAAGTAATTAAAAAAGGGGAATCCGACTTACTTTTATTTTATTTTCCTCGGATGATGATGACGATGAAGAGGAAGATGACGATGAAGAGGAAGATGATGAAGAACCGTCAGATTGCTTTTTCTGCAATTATGTGGATGTTTTCTTATTTATCAATTTTATTCATTTCTAACTAAGAAATTATGCTATGTCTTTTCTTAAGTACTATTTTGGAAGCATAAAACTAATTTCCCGTCCCAGTACACTATTACATGAAAGGTTGGACACTAGGAAAGCTTGTAAACACACATAAAAGCTGGACTGACATAGCTCAATTAAAAAAGTGCTCATAACCTCTAATGTACAATTTCTCTAAATGTGTTAGCAAAGAGGTATATTATATATTAAATGAAACAATAGTTTGGTTCAAATTACTATTCGAGAAATTGAGGCACAAAACTAATCTTGTATGCGTGGGACTGCGAGAAATTACCTTTGATGACATGCAAAGGGGCAAAAATATCTTTGTATACGACTCAATCACTCTTTTTTAGTCTTTTTAGTAGACTTTGAATTCCTACACTTTTCTTGCACTTACTTCTTTTATGACTATTCAATAATATGTGAGTAGGTATGGGTATTGATTTTTGAAAATGTTTATGTATGAAGATGCTGATAAGAGATAACAACTTTTTAACCTTGTGATTTGTTTGTATTGTTATTATTTATGTTGCATTAGGAAAAACATTTTAATCATTTATTAATTTAAAGTTAACAGAAAGTACATGATCATTGAGCTTAGAATACAATGAGGCTCTACATTAATTGTAATTCGACTAAAGGGTGACCAATAAATTTGGCCACACCTACACTAACCGCCGCACTCAGAGTCGTTCATTAAAATAACGTTAATCGGCCCATAACTAATGCTACTTAAAACTTCTAATGATAATTAAATCGCCGTAGCTCCCAGAGACAAAAATTAATTGTTGATTAGTAGATTGACAACTATATGTAAGCATAGGGCGGTGCACCCTATCGAAATGCGTATCGATAAAGTGCGACATTGCCACATGCATAAACTCATGGAAATGATACTTTTGTTTTTGTAGTTTTTATGAGGTGAAGTTATTATTTTTCTTTAGAAATAATTAATTGCGTTAATTTACTATTACTTTAATCGGAAATAATAATTGATTTCAATAAAATTAAATCGTGAATGCCATGACTTTTGTGATATGACAACATTGAACGCCGCCATTTTCATTTTTCAATTATCTACGTCAAATCAGTCCGCGAAATTTTTCAAATTGGAATAGCCGCCATTATTAAAGGTCTGTCCACATTCGCGCGCGAACCGCGCGCGAAGCCGCGAAACACCCGCGAACCATGATTCTACACTTATAGTTCGCGGGTGTTTCGCGGCTTCGCGCGCGAACCACGCGCGAATGTGGAGAGCGCTTAAAGAAGAAGAAGGAGAATTCGTCTTTAGTAATATAATAATAATTTGAAATTATTGTATAAAAATGGTGAGTATTAAGTAATTATTATTGGTTTCATATTGTTAAAAGATAAAAATATGTTAGGCATGTTTTTATATGGTTTTCTTTATATTTCAGGAGCAAAATAAAACACCACGCAAATGAGTTGCAAACTTTACCCCGGACGAAAAATTTTTACTTGCACATTAATTAAACATCGATAATTGAATCAAAACTGATCGACAGAAAGTCAGTTTTAAAGAAAAAATGGCCTGGATTTCAGTCACTGACGAGTTCAATAGTAATGCACTTGTACACAAGGTATTGTATTACTTGTATATACTTGTATTCTAGTTATTGCTTGTATACACTTTTTGTTAATATAACTAGAACTAATTATATTTTTTTTTACTTGCAGCGTGATGTATCTAACTACATTAAAAAGAGCATGGGATAACCTTAAGGCTATGGCCCGTAGAAGCAAGGCTATCTTTTAAAAACTGGAGGTGGACCATCAAATCCACCACCTCAACCGAAGCATAATAAGCATTATAGAAAAGGTAACATTCAATAACAACTCAACAGGGCTGGGCAAAATACCAAGTTGTAATTGAAATCCTTTTATTATAAATGTGAAACTTAGTTTGTTTATTTGTTACGTTTTCACACCTTAATGGCTTAACCGATCAACATGAAATTTTGCATACACATTTTCACCGGTACAGAGAAAAACATAGGGTACTTTTTATCTGGGAATTCCTGCGGGATCTTTGAGATTTCCACAGGTGATTCTGAAACGGTTGAACCTATTTGAACGGGACTTTCTCTGCCAATTAAATGATGTTATAAGGTGTAAATTATGCTACTTTGGAGTTCTTGCGGAAATTCAGAAACTCAAACGGGTGGAATCGCAGGGCACAGCTAATGTGTCTTATAATATGTATTCTAAAATATGTAGTACTAATCAGTGTATTTTTTTAGTTGGAGACATTAAAAACAAGCTGCTGAGAGAGCTGCTGAGTTGGAGGAAGAAAAAAATTAAGCTATTGTAGATGGCAAAACTAGAGCTAGCTGAATTAAAAAAAACTAAAATTACAATAATAAAATTATTTATTTTAAATGAACTAGTTTTATTTTATTTATTTAAAATTCAGGCAGGTAGTTGAAGCAGCTAATAGGTAACTGTATCCAGTTATATATTACTATTTTTCTATCTTTTGTTTCAAATATTTGTCCAATCTGTTTTCAAATAATAATTGTTAGGTGCCAAGACTTCTTCCGGTAACCCATTCCAAGGTGCAACCACTCTATTAGCAAAAATTGTTTTTAACTACACCTTAAAAAAACAAATAACAAACAAAATCTGAGTATAACCAATTCTTTTTTTATTATTTTATGGTTTTTAATCTATACATTTATACATATAAATAAAATTGAAGAGTCTGTTTGTGATTCCAAATTAACAATTTTTCACTGCATATGAAAGTATAATATAATCCTACTAATATTATAAATGTGAAAGTGTGGATGTTTGGATGTTTGTTACTCAATCACGCAAAAACGGCTGAACGGATTTGGATGAAATTTGGCATGCACGTTGTCAGGGGTACAGAGAAGGACATAGGGTACTTTTTATCCCGGAATTCCCGCAGGAACTCCGAAATTACCGCGGGTGAAACCGTCTGTCTGTTTGTTCTGTCTAAACACTGAAACAGCTAGACCGATTTTAATGGGACTTTCAGGCAGATAGCTGATGTTATAACGAAGAATAAAACTATTTTAAAAGAAAATCGTTCCTGCGGGGATTCTGAAACTCATGTGGAGTAAAACCGTGGGGCACAGCTAGTTATTCATACCTAACTAGTTATCTCTAAAAAATCTCTCAACTATGGATTGTCTGAACAAGAACCATTACTATTGGAATTTTCTTATGTATATCATTTATGTTAGGTACCGGATATAATATGATCAGAATCATCACTATTGTCAGTATAAAGCAGGAGTTCATCTAATGGTAATGAGATATTGTATAATGTAGCACACACACAAATTACAGCCACAACTGTGTCTAATTTGATACTCATACTCACTTGAAGATATGGAAACTTCCTTTTCCAAATACTAAAAACTCTCAACAGTATTTTTCGTTTTGATTATTGATATGGCTTTTATTGTACTTTTCTTGACTGTTTGAATTAGGACAAGAATGGTGTTAAACGCACATCATTTACCTACTGCATAATCACTCACCAAGCAGTATACCTTGCAATACACCTGATAGCTGTTTCAGTGCACTACTATAATGAATAAAACTATCATGAGTTCCGCTAGGCCATCGAGCTACAACTTTAAAAAATCCAAATTCGGGCCTGTTACTGCCTGAACATTAAAAGAAAACAAACATCTTCTAAGATATTCCACCAGGACTTCTTATTTTAATATGTGTACCACATGACACCTGGAAGTCCAGCAATTCGTAAACTCAATAAAATCTTCTAGGTCAGACATGCTTTTCTAATTACTGTGGCGTGATCGACGCCCTGAAAGTTTCAAAAATCCAACTTCTTTTTGAAATTTTAATAACAAAAACAAACATAACCTTACTTTTAAATGTCAAAAATCTCCAATTAACTCTTAAGTAAGGGTCAGCCGTCACTTAAAGTTAATCATCATTAAACGTGATTAATGGAGGATTAACTGTCTCTGAGAGTGAATTTTTTTTAATCCTTACTTAAAATCCGTTAAGTAACCATTAAATCGACTCTGAGTGCGGCGGTAAGTAAGTTGTAAAATTCTTAGTTGAAATAAACTTCAGAAAATAGAAGAAACAGGGCTACTTTGCCTTAATGTAGTTAGTAGGGTTGCCACCCCCAAATATAGAAAACCAGGATTTCAATATCAAAATACAGGGACACTACGGCTTAAGAACAGGACGCAAAAGGAATATTAGAGCAGTAATTGATTTACAGTAATATGATATTTACGAAATGAAAACAGAGTAAATGAAACTCAAATAATAGCAGTTCAAATTGTTCATGAAAGTATCTTCAGTTAAATTATACCGCGATTGTAGGCAGTAAAGGCGCGTGAATTTTAAAACCAGGACGCTTTAAAAACCCAGGACATGACTTAAAAAGTCAGTAACCATACCCCGAAAATCAGGACATATCCTGGGAATACAGGACGGTTGGCAACTCTAAGCTAGATACGGAATATTTTTTAATTCAAGAAGACAAAACATAAAAACGGAATATTATTTATGTTTTACTTCAATTAGTTAGAAAACAGATTAAGAATAGGTACTTACTTAATTTCTTCATACAATTTTTATAACAAAATATAGAAGAATAGGGTTTTATTTACGAAATATTTTCATTAGTTCCATTAGTAAAGAGTATACTTTCATCCTATAAAAGTTTGTAGAGTCTTCATTATAGTTGGCTATTAATATCTAGTTTACCTCATTACTGTCGTTTTGATAATTATCTTCACTTTTCAGATGATGTTTATTGTTCCTGTAACATTGGCAAAAAAATGGATTATGTAATCTTTTTATGATATCGACATCGAGATTGGTACCTAGGACTAGGCTATAACTGCACATAAAGATACATTTTCTAGTATTATATGATAAAATACCTTGAAGTGGATCTAGCTTCAATTATTGCAGCTATAAAAACCACAGCGAACAACACTAGCAATAACTTCCTCATTTTATAAAAGGGTTGTTTGCCTGAAAATTAATTTATTAATAAAATATGTATAAATATTATTTTTATTTAGAATATAGGCACACACAAATACTCAGTATAATTATGTAATTAACTACTGAAATACTTACTCGTACTTAAGTGGAACTGAAATAGATCCGCGAGCACTGTTGCAGTTACTAGTCAGATCTCGACGATTTCACTGAATCAAGTGATTCGTTGCAGTCAGATACCTTAACTAGGACAAACGCAAGGGTGGGCCAATAAGGTCACACAGATAAGCATAATTAATACGATACTTATAGTTACCTATTCGAAATAATCAATCGCAAAACTTTAAGAAACAGCTCAGAATCAGAAACTGCATACTGCGTAATTACTCGATTTTAATGCAGAGAAGTTTTCTAAGGCATCTTTTAAATTATTTCCAGTGCTTAAGGTTAAATAAATACATATAGATATGTTTTAATGTAGATAGCATATAATAGCTTATTATTACGTATACTAAAATAACCAATTCGCTTTTCTTTATCTGGATTATTCGATAAATGTTCTGTCGTCAGCGCGAAAACAAGCTCCTTACACAAATAGAAGGGATTTTAATATCCTTAAGTAGTGATGATACTGGCCTTCTCTCGCATAAAAGACTTGCAAAGTAATCCACAGACGGCGTACCTACAGATATCTTGCAAATCTCCTTGAGTCATCGCATCCTTTTCAAATAAATAGGGTCAAAAGATTTGCAAGCATATAACTTTTTTTTGAATACAATCTATTTTGTCGAAGGTAAATAAATGACGGCTATGGAAAATGTAACGATTTATGAAAGTTTCGAAACTGTTTCGCTGCACAGCAATGAAAGTTAGGAAAACGTTTATTGAATTTACCTTCAATGAGCGCCGAACGTATTACTTGCAAGTAAAATTACGAACCGGCTTAAAAGTTCCGGATGAAGTGGAGTTCGAAAATGGCATTATAAATTCAGCAGTTTACAATCACAGCGCTACTTGGCGGAGGCAAAAAAACGTTGGTGGGAAACTCGTTCTAACTTTTCCTATTTTTCTGCGTTAATTTCACCTGAACCCATTACACTTTGTAACAATTCTTAGTGCGAACGTTTCTATTAGGTAGTTGAAATTGCATTTGGAATGAATCATAAGAATTTACAATAAGTACATAGAATCTACAGTTCATTTTGAGACGTAATAAATGTACCTACTATTTACAACCCCCAAAGGTACCACGAGATTATTTAAACTCAGTACCGTGTGGTTTTAGATAACACCAGAGGATGCGAAGACCAATGACTCGTGCAGGTTTAAGCAGGTTATTGGTTTTGATTAAAAAAAATATAAAAGGATCAAATGTGAAGAGTAAACCGCAAATCCAAGTTGAGCAATGAAATGTTAAGGATGAATAAGTTAATTGGCCCCCGGAGCGTATCGGCGGAGCCCTGTGGCACAGAGGAATGCATTTAAATTGGATTTTAAGAGTAGAAATCACCGACGCGCTCTCCGCCTCTCCCAGACTTGTTAGAGCCAATCTCAAAGTTTACGTAAACGAATAAACCGTCGCCTTCAAAGCAAATTTATCGGTATCAATTCAAACTAGTTTTTAATTCAATATAACCACCATTTCAAAAAGTTTTACTTTATTTTTAAGTTATTTTAACCGTTTAACAGTCTATTCTTTAACTATACTGTCAGCATGCCAATAGTAAGAGTTCATCCGGAGCTCTATTCAAATATCAATCTATACCCGTCTAGACTATACGTTACTCACAATACTAGAAGTCCTATCTTTGTAGCAAAATGGATCCAAATCAGTTTAGCATTTATTTTACCAGTAAATATTTGATTGTATGAATGGGAAAATAATATTGATTAAAACACCAAAGATCTAAATTTAGCAAGTACCTAAACATTATTTACTGTTAATATAAATTTCTTAAATATCCTATACAATACAATAGAATAATGTAATTTCTACCATTAGCAGACAGGTAAATAATCGTTCATTTCGTGGTTTTGCGCACCCGAGGAAACTGGTCTCTTAAGTCAGCAAACATTACGTTAATGGCCGGACACACCAATGACTCTACGTTAACAGTAACGCTGATGAATGACGCCCACAAAAGAATATACTTTATATAGCATTTACTATGGATAACCTGTATATTATTTGAGCTTTTCTCATGGTTTGTTTACGGAAGTAATTAAAATTAATATATTATATATCAGTGTGTTACCAAATAGCGAGATTCGTTCTTATAATGTGTGTAATTTATTACTTTCTGTCAGCTCGTTCGATTGAGCGAGAGGTACTCAATAGAATAGGTGTTCCATCAATCGGCATTCACATCACTGTGCTAGCATATCAAAGAGAGACGGGTGAGAAGCGGCCTCGGGAGAAATGCAATGAGATTGTTGAATTTTCGCAAATGGTCTGCGATGTCGCTCTCTCTCATTCGTACGTGACAGCCGAGGGATCTGGGGAACGTTCTAGCAATGTTTTAGTACTTCAACGTGATTTGAGATCTTCAACACTAAAAAAGTCGATCGGTGAGCGATAAGTCTAATGAGTATTAGAGTAGATAAGGCCCTTTAATGCATAGTTCCAAGAAAAAGTTTTTCCGTTGTAAATTTGCTATTAGTAAGTACTTTTAAGTAGATAGTTAGATATGTATACTTATCTCTATACCTAATGCTTAAATGCTTATCAAGCTGGTCCCTCGTGTGGTTTTAACTACGTTTCACCATTTCACCTTAAAGGCTGAATTATCAAGAGCCCTGAAATATAACGTTCTGGTATGGGCCTTGATGAGTCAGACAGTTGGAGCGTGTGATTATGTTTAGATGTAAGCCGTCATTTCTCATCTTTTACTCAGTATAATCTCATGTTACTTATATACCTAGGCTGTCCACTTAATTTGAATAATGATGTGCGAGGGATAGGGATCAGGGAGGTGAACCGGCAAAACGTTCGGGTCCCGCACAATCTGCCCGACGAGGTTAAAACCGTGCCCGCTGCGTCTCGATAGAGAAATATCTTAAATTTTCCCTTCAAGGGTTTTATTTTAAGGGTTTTATTTTTATGTATTGCTTTAATTTAGTGATGTTAATCTTAAAAGATTTTTTTGCTAGTAAACGAAAGATTATAAGCTATATTGCTTCATATTACAATTTTCAATTTTAAGTAAAGTATGATGAAATAAAATGAAATAACTTTAATGTATCCATTCACAAACAAAAAGTATGACTTCTATAGAAGTTTATAAAAATACGAGGCAACTATGGAAGACCTTATTGCTCTTAAGTGATCACTGCCCTATAATCATAATACCTTAATTTAAATTACACATTTTAAATATGCTAACCCGGTTTTGTGTTATCTGAGCGTATTGATACAATAAAATACTTACATGCAAATTGATGGCTGTTAATTGTCGCAAAAGATGGTAGTGAAAAATTATTTGGACCGGTAGTTGTCACTATTACAGCTATCCTACCTAATGACAAATGCAATGTCCTATGAAATAAAGATTACTAATAAATGTAGGGTAGGCAGAAGGCGGTGATGTGGTTGCGGTGCGTAACCCCGTGGAAAGAAAACGGCTCTCTTTACGACCTATTCCGCTGAGCCAATATTTCTTCGCGACAGTGCGCGCCATCATAAAATAAAACGAAAAATTCCGACGTACTGCCTCCAGCACCCATGAAATTCATAAGAGGCGAGATTTTATAGCTGTTTGTACGACCTCCGCTCCTCGACCAATCATTAATAATATAAGCAATAAGCAATACCGAACAATTAAAGCCAGCGTGTAACCTTTACGCACGGTAATGTAAAACTTCTCTGGCGTTGTGACAGAGATTTTACACGCTTTATATTGGCTAAATTTAAATTTTAAACTAACAAACAATGTAATAAAATCGTAGAAGTCATTTTAAATTTTACAATAAAATCATTCAACAGCAAAAAATTCAAAAACATCATTATTCAAAAATTAAAACAAAAATTTCCCCGAAACTGTTTCTCATACCTGAATCGTCAATCGTTAATCATGTTTGGGCGTGTAGAGCGCACGTTTTACCAATGTTGTGTGCTTGAATATCTTACGACACAATACTTGACAAAATACTCTGCCAATTGTGCCCCAAGTACCGCCCTCAATTGTTCCAGATGAAAAATGGCCCGTTCGGATTGTTCGCGAACAAATGCGTGCCGAGCGGGGTCATTACGTTTGGTTTTAGAAGTAAGCACAAAAACAAAAAAAAAACAACAAAAAGCCCAAATTTTCGCTTCCGACCTCTTGAGTTGAGAGCGGGCAAGCCTTGTTAACTACAGCCAATTGTTTTGCTCTGACAATTCATTCCATATGAGTACGCCTTTTTGTTGTCTGCTCTAAAAAAGTATTTAATACAAATTTCAAATAAGTTTTTAACAATTTAAGTTAAATTACAATAATTACAATTTAAGTTCAAAATTATAATTATGTTAATGTGACTGGGCCAGTATGGATTTCAATAAGATCGTAGCTATCGTCGTATCTATGGATCGAGCTACGATATAGCTCTATCTACATAGATAGAGCTACATGGTACACACACACACACATAGAGCTTGGAGTGTTGCTATACTCCAAGCTCTATCAGATATTGAACTAAAATCTTATATCAGATGAAAATGCTCGATATCATAACAGACGGAATTTTACTGCCCGACATCCGATTGGAGTGGCAACGTCAAAGATTGTTTCAGAGCTCGCCCGGAATTGAGACGATAATAACAATGTCGTCACTTCCTCAATTCGACTCCTTTAATATTTCTTATCGAACGGATTTGTAATAAAAATTTCTGTCCTAGTCCAAAAAAAATTGTTTGTTTTTTTCAACCGAATCGTTTTTGTAATAAAATTGAAAAGATGATTATCGGAAGTATCGTTGAAAAGATATTTTTTTTTAAGACCGGTATTTTTTTAAAGATATATACCTATATAGAGTGTTTTGAAAAACTTATAAGTATTTTTACAAAACAATCAAAGTCCGGACGAACGGAGATCGGTGTATTTTGTGTACGAAATTTGACGGTTGTGTTTTACAAATGTTTAACTCCTTGGTTCGAGCTCGACTTCTCGGCGAGCTAGAGGTGGGTAATGTCTCGTGACATAGCCGCCAGTCGCCGGGCGAGACTCCCGCGCGCCGTCACTTCCGCCACCCACTGTTTACAAGTTACTTTACGAGCCATGTAATTACTCTCATCGTAACACAATCACCGCCGCCTTCCCATAAAGCACCGAGGAATAAATTAATTGCGACATTCTTAATTAGATTGCCTATTATTTTAAAAGCTGTTACCGTATCCATAAATTTGGATAATTATGCAGATATTACCTATATATTTTTGTTTTTAGTAATAACAATGTATAATTTGGATAAATGATGCCGTGTAATCTCATGGACAGTTTCATTAACAACGTTATTTCTGTACAATAACGGTAAAATTAAGAAATATTATAATTCATAAGCAAGTAGGTAATCTAAAGCAAATTAAATTATATCTATCCACATCTATCTGACTGTGTGTTCTCTTAGTTATTTTTAAATACGCGACGGCTTTTGATGCGTTTATCACTATCATTACAAAACTTGTTTCAGAAGGCTTACATTATGTAGGCATAGGTAAAATACGAAGTTCTCGATCCCGAAATCTACGCAGGTGAAACTGTAGGAATCAATATAATACATAATAATATTTACTTTATCTTTTACGAAAGCTACGAGAATTACCTATTACTGAGTAATGAAAAGTCAAAAAACACGTTTTATCACGTGTAATGGTAGGTACAAAATAATCGAGCCCTTACACGACTATCTTTGTAGATCTTCCATTACGGAGTTGCTGCACTCGGAATCTTCTGGCTCCATCCGTCATCATATTATTATTATATGAAGGTAAAAGGAAAGGTAGGTACTCATTGCAACAAAACATATTCGCTTTTAGTTCCTACAGCCCGGCTCCATCTACGTATAGGTAATCCTACTATCCTACTAATATTATAAATGTGAAAGTGTAGATGTTTGTTACTCAATCACGCAAAAACGGATTTGTCAGGGCTACAGAAAAGGACATAGGGTACTTTTTATCCCGAAATTCCTGCGGGAACTCCGAAATTACCGCGGGTGAAACTGCGGGGGCACAGCTATAGTTATAAATAAATGTGTCTGTTTGTAATTCTAAATTAACAACTTTTCACTAAATGCATATGTATGAAAGTATATACAGTAGGTACTTACCTAAAAAAATCCATTTTTTTAATTTTTGTCTGTATGTCTGTTTATTCCGTCTAATCTATCTATAAAAGGTAGAGGCCGCCCGCCATTGACATGGTGGTCCAATATAGAAAGAGCAGACTCGACAACCCAAGATAGGTGCTCTTGGCGCAAAAATGTGAGGAGACCTGACCCCAAATAACGGGATTAGGGACGGAAAAAGAAAGAATCTCTGAAACGGCTAGACAAATTGTAACAGAACTTCCACTGGCAGATAGCTGCTGTTATAAGGAGTACCTAACTTAGGCTATTTTTATTTTATAAAAAAATCGTTCCTGCGGGAATTGCGAAACTGACGCGGGTGAAACCGCGGGACACATCATGTTATCATAATATTGCATTGTTAGTTTAACCGAACTTGCGTGTACGCCACATCTGAAGAAGTTAAAAATAACTTGCAAATGATGAAAGGTGCGGACATACTACGAACATTGCAAGTTAAATAAAAGCTTGTCAAAAGGACTTAACACGTGGTCGTGCCAGTACACGTAACGTAGTATAGTAGATCATTTTACTTAAATCAGAACACTTAGGTACATAAGCTTGAGTTCACTTTCCACTGATCCGATTTTAATTAATTTACTCCGTACATCGTATATGTCCACTCTTGAAACATTAGTGAAACGTGAAAATAACTTTCAAGGCGGCTTTAAAACATCATATCAAAGTTATCAGGAGGGATGAATGGTCATTAATTAATTAGGCGAACCCTTCGCGGTGCCTCCCGATGGAGCCATTACTTAATTAACATTGCTTGTGAGTTGATTTGGAACACACTTTCAATTTAGCGCTGCATACCAGGTGAAATTGATCAAATATCCGAATTCGCCATTAGGTATAGCTTAAACTTTATTAAATTTCATAGCATATTAAACAATTTAATATTCTCACGTATAGTCAATCTTTTAAGGGTAAGTATTATCAAGGTAAAGTTAAAGTTAAAAACCAAACGCGCAAAAACTTCTGTGATTTGGCACTTACGGCGATAACAATAGTGAAGCTACCGCCAACTGCTAGAAAGAATAATGTCATGTAATATTTTTAAAATATTAAATTTAAAAAAAATCGATGCAAGAATTTTAATTACTTATTTAATTTTAATTATAGTAGGTATTATAATAGTATGGTTTCCGTCCGGGTGGTAGGTACCAGTGGCGAAATTGAGAGAGGGAAGCCGGATATCTACTTTAATTTCAACTTATTAAACTATTAACTGTTCCCAGCGGTTTCACCTGCGATAAGATCCGGAGTTCCCGCGGGAATTCCGGTATAAAAAGTCCTTCCCTGACAACGTTCTCAATTACGGGTTCTCAATGTCTGAAGGGAAGCCGGTGGGAATCGGCTTCTATGGTACCTTCGCCACTGGTAGGTACTGTGTCCTGGCATTATCACCGTTATTATTGTAGACTAGCTGTTCCACCATTAATGAGCTACATGTATCATTGTGAATGCAATTGTAATGTTTTTTTATTGAATTTATTTTCCTCATATTCTCAGACGAAATGAAAACTCCTCATATTATGAAAAACTACCGAACTTATAATATTATTTTTTCGCTTATCTTGTTTGATATAACATAAACTTTCAGCCCTGTAAATTAATATAGCAGCTAATTTACCACATGTTACATAGAAATGGTCAAGAAAAAAAAATTAAGATGGTTCTACAGTTCCAGAGAAAACGCTACATGCAAACAAATTTTACCTGGTTGAAATTAATATAGAGTCTGCAGTATTTTACTCTACATTTAGATATAGACTAGCTGTTCACCGCGGATTCACCCGCGTTAGTTTCGCAGATTCCGCGGGTATTCCGAGATAAAAGTACTTTTATATACTTTTATCGTGAAATGTGAAACGTTTTATCTGAAAACGTGTTAGTAGTATGCAAAATTTAATTTAATTTCTTCCACTTTAATTTAGAAATTCCGGGATAAAAGTAGCTAATTTCCTTTTCTGTACCTCTAACAACGTGTATGCAAAATTACGTGGTGATCGGTTGAGCCGTTTAGCCATGAAAGCATAACAAACAAACAAACTCACTTTCGCATTCATAATTTATGTATTAAGTAAGAGTAGAAAAATATGCACAACTTACGTTTCACTGACACTCTCTCTTAATTTTAAATAAATTAATCTTTCTGGTCCGTCATGACTCATGAATCGTGTTTTTACCAAGCACCAGTAGGTAGCTGTGCTTCCCAGTTTATTGTAATGTACCTACTTGGAAAAATCCAAGCAAAATATTCAACAGGGTTATTATAAATGCATTTTATGGCAGTATCTCGCGGTAATGCACGAGTCCCTTGGGAATAAAGAAGCTTAGAATTATCCAGGTGACTTAAACATTGTAAATAGGTACATATAGGTACCAACCTTTTGTTTACAGGTTGCTAATCTGGGGGCACGGCAGTGCCCCCGCCAAGTCGAGCAACAAAAGCGGCACGGCCGTACTATCCTTTTCTCGAAGCAATTCAGGCCATTTTCGACCCCCTATAACTTCGTTGTGGATAAAACTAGAAGCCTGAATTTTTAGTAAACAAGCAGGTATTGTATAAAGACGGTATAATTTAAATTTCATTCGATTTGAACCAGTAGTTTAAGAATTATAACTAGTCAAAGTTTCTTAATTTTGTAGGTCACTCACTCACTCACTGACCGATCATCAAAACTCTAAGGCACTTCTAGCAGACATAGAAGTTTGAAATTTAGAATACAATTAGTGTTTATTGTATAAATCAAGGAAAAATTGAAATATTTTGCAATTTCGGTACAGTTTTCTAGATACACCAACTGCATAAATAACTTTGTAATCCCATATAAATGTATGGAATTACAAAGTTACATATGCAGTTATATGTACCAACTGCACAAATAACTTTGTAATCCCATATAAATGTATGGAATTACAAAGTTATATATGCAGTTATATGTACCAACTGCACAAATAACTTTGTAATCCCATATAAATATATGAGACTAGCTGTTCCCTGCGGTTTCACCCGCGATAATTTCGGAGATCCCGCGGGAATTCAGAAATGCAAAGTAGTTAGTACCCTATATCCCTAGGTTTTCTTTACCCCTGACAACGTGCATGCAAAATGTCATGAGATTTCACCAGCGTTAATTTCGGAGATCCTTCGGGAATTCCGAGATAAAATTACCCTAATCTGAATGCTCCAACGATTTTCATGAAATTTTGTATACAGGGGATTTCGGGGGCCATAAATCGATCTAGCTAGGATTCATTTCTGGAATTCCCGCGCGAACTCTGATATCAACGCGGGTGAATTAATTATTGCATACTACACGTTGTCAAGGGTACAGGAAAGGTCATAGGGTAGTAAGTACTTTTATCTCAGAATACCCGCGGGATCTCCGAAATTAACGTGGGTTAAACCGCGGGGAACAGCTATTTAAGCCGAGCGAAGCTCGGTTGCCCAGATATTAATAAATAATAATAATAAGTGTAGCTAGTTACCTACCTAGATATAAAGTGTAGATACATAGTTACCTAGACATAATTATGTTCAAAGGTACAATGGTCAACGGAATGAAAAAGCAAGAAAAAATCTTTCAAGTTATTAAAATAGACTAAATTGCTCAAAGGAGGAAGACCATTTACAAAAAGAAATGAGATCCCATCAAAAACAAACTTGTAAAAAATCCAAGTCTCGCAACTCAGTTCTTCTACATTAAAAAGTTGTGAGATCAATGTAATACCAAGTCGGTTAATTTATTCAGTGCCTACTTAAGGGTCCTTCGGTCTAAAGTTATCATGTTATAAGCTAATCTAATAACATTTTATAGTGACCATATCAAATTTAAAAATCTTTTATGTTTTAAATAGATTGATTGGCTTGGCGATCACATGAAAACACAATGTATCTCACAAGTAATACATATTATAATTAAATTAGATTGTTTAGAACCATAATTATGTATTACATGTGAGATATATTGTGTTTTCACGTGATCGCCAAGCCAATCAATCTATCTAAAACATAAAAGATTTTTAAATTTGATATGGTCACTATAAAATGTTATTAGATTAGCTTATAACATGATAACTTTAGACAGAAGGACCCTTAAGTAGGCACTGAATAAATTAACCGACTTGGTATTACATTGATCTCACAACTTTTTAATGTAGAAGAACTGAGTTGCGAGACTTGGATTTTTTACAAGTTTGTTTTTGATGGGATATTTATTTACTTTCACAAATTATGATCTACACACTTATAATAATCTATATTTGAGGCTGAACTAATTTGGCAATTTTTAATATAGTAAGTAATATTAGGTACGTTAAAAAAAATATAGTACTAACAAAAAAAGTATAGACCAAATCTGGTTTTTGGAAAGATAAATTGAAAAAATTTGCTCGGATAATTGGAAAATTCGAAAAAATCAAAGAATATTTTTAAATGTCATTTTTGCAAAACTGAATTTTGTACAAGACAAAACGTCTGTGAGGTAGCTAGACTAGAGCTGTTTCTATAGACTGAAAATATTTTAAATAAATTATGTACTGATTAGCCGGACAAAAAAAATATTTTATCACTATTTTCTTCACGTTTTCACGCGCATCATGCGCGT
The DNA here is from genome assembly GCA_907165275.2 of Zygaena filipendulae. Taxonomy (NCBI): domain Eukaryota; kingdom Metazoa; phylum Arthropoda; class Insecta; order Lepidoptera; family Zygaenidae; genus Zygaena; species Zygaena filipendulae. The sequence goes on along the minus strand of OU015653.1, from coordinate 8,270,148 downwards.
GTTACCTACTAAACAAAGTTTAATTTAATTGTTATAATTGTCTAACTTACATCATAGTCTTTTTTCTTTGCAATTGGTTCAGGGAACTAGGAATTATGCCAAGTTGTAACATATTAAAGCATATTAAGTAAAATCTTAAGTGCAGCTCATTTTTATAATTGTTTGAACACCTATTAGACGATATAAGAAACTGAGCCGTTTATTATCCCTGTATTAAGAGTTATGCGTGCAGGGGATTTGAAACGTGATTTCCCTTATTTTCCCGGGGGTCAGTCCGTCGCGTTTCGCTATCTCCAGGGATTCTATTCCTAAAAACCTCCATAAATATTTCTTACAGTCTTTGTATCTTCCTCGGCGTATCGTTAGCACAATGTTTTATTTTTTTTCTTCGGAGCCGGTTTGCATCTGCTCTCAAGAAATTGGCATATACGTAAGGATGATAAATCACAATAGATGGTCGCATTTTTATTAAATACTAGCTGTGGCCCGTGGCTTCACCGGCGTGAGTTTTGGAATCAGGACCTTTGCGGTCGCAGGCAGAACAACCCGCCAAAGTTTCATCGCAATCGGACCAATGGTTTCGAAACGCATAGAGGACAGACATACAAACATTCATTTTTATTTATAAAGACTAACTGTGCTAGCTAGCTACTTTCGGAATTCTCGGAGAAACTCCAAAGTAGCCTAATTTACTCCTTATAACATCAGCTCCTTAGCAGTGAAATTGATCCAATGCACCCGTTTCAAAGTTTCACCCGCTTGAGTTTCGGAATTCCCGCAGAAACTCAAAACTGTTTTCTTTTATACAAAAACGAACACAAAAAAAGAATCATCCAATTTGGTGCAGTCGTTTGGAAGTTATGCGCGCTTTCATATTATGTACAATTCGGCGTTTAATTTTTATTTATATACTCTATAGATATTATGTAGGTAGATAGGTACTTTTTGCTACATCAAAGGTCAAAGTATAATATTAAGTTGCCGTTATCCGAATTCCGAAGTAACACCGTTCAAAGGTTATCCTATACAATAACATCGGCGCCCTGCACGACATCGACACACAAAAGTACATTTAATACATTCGCCCGCAAAACGTCATTACCAAGTTTATCGCTACTTTAGCGCGGACCCAAAATAAATGGCCGCTATCAAAGAGCGATTACACAAACTGTTCACAAGCTCATAAAATGACAAACATTGCGAATTCCGTAATGTTGAAGATACATAAATCCGTCATTACCATTTAACAGTTTCGGAGACAATAATGGTTAAATTGCAACTGAACATCAATTTTTAAGATTATCTACCTAAATAATATTAGCCAAATAAAAACCTAACTCGAAAGTAAATATTATGCTCATGTGGGTCTATCGTTTTAATAAAGTGTGATTTTATAATAATATAAATTCATATTACTACACTCCATGGGAAGCAATATAAGATTTACTTTAAATAACAATGGAAGTAGGTATGCCTGTGAATCCAGCACCGTTTTATTACTACACTTTCCCGTTATTGTTGGAACTCGTAGTATAAATTTTACTGCATATATACAAAAAGGTATCGAAACTCGAGCTTAATTGACATTTTACACCGTTCACGTTTATGTGCTGTGCAAAACATCGCACCGTTGATTGCTTACGTTTTTATGTGCACTTAGAAACTCTGACGCCGCGCTACGAACGAAACGTAGGTAAGCAGCACCGCACTAAATAATGCAAGTTTTCAACGTTACTAAATTAATTATTTCTTCTAAAATGTGTTGAGTTTCTTCATCGCTCAGGCGCTCACCAAATTAGGTTTTAAGATTGATCCACTTGGTATCAATGTTTCTTTTGTTTACCTACTTTGCAGTCTGCTTAAAATACCTTGAAAGCTTATAAAATACATATACGATTAAATAGACCCTTTTCAAAAACGTCAGGTTTTTAACTTCAAAATATCTTCTACCTTTCTACAAAAGACCTAGTATTTTTAAATAAATTAGCATTAGGTACAATATTAAGCAAAACAGACTGATATCCTGTTATTCGAATAGTTGTTAATTTATAGGTAGATGGACTCAATCTTGATTTTCTTAGACATATACAGCTTAGCTCCATTAGCTGATTAGATTTCTATCTACGCACATTACGTTCTAAATGTTGTAAGCACAGGTGTAATTTTATAAGGTGTACCAAAATTAGCTGCAAATATTTACAGAGTTGAAAGCATTCACCTACATGTTCATAAAATAATTGTGAATGTAGTTGTTAACTATTTGTAAAGGCGATGTTTGTTCAATGAATTTATTTTCCTCTTATTCGAAAAAACTACCAAAATAATATGTTTCCGCATGTCTTGGTCGTTTTAGCGTATACTTTCAACCCTGTCAATTTTGCAGCTAATTTTGGAGCACATATACGCAGATTAGCGTCATTATCTTGGTATATCTGTTTGTTTCATTATCGTTGGAAGTTTCTGACCAGAATTTGGTCCAGATATGTAACAAAATTATTCCTGAAAGCGAAACCATGTAGGTACGGGGGTCCTTCAGGGATTTTGTGTAACCGCATCATAAGGGTCAACTGAAAGGTTTGACCATACAACAAGCATTTCAAAGTGATACGTATTTAGGCACATTGTACTTACATATTTTAAACAAGATTAAGACGCAAATTAAAAATTTACAGTGGGTACCTGCGTACAGTGTGTTTCGGTCGGTTTTGGTATTATACCTGCTACCGATGAATATCTATAAATATAGTTCTCCTGGAATAGAGTCATGCACTACCAGTAATACATATCTCAAGAAATGGCAAATCAATTCATATTAAAGTTGAATCAACAGCTGTTAACTTTTACTAATGCAAGTTTTACACAAAAATTGCGTGAATCAATTTATGGTTACAATGCAATTTTTTCTCTGATGTAGCATTTTAAGTTACAATGAATAAACCCACTAATTTATGAAAATAAAGTAAAAACATGCTCAAAACCAAACAAATAGCACACGTGGTAAAAGTTGAGCAAAGAACACTAGGCGGGTTTGGAACGATGCGATGTTTGAATAGCCCTATGTTAGTTATTCAGAGCGCGACTCCCGCGGGCCGGCCGCCCGAGCCGCCCGCTCCCTCGTAAATCAAACTCGCCATTCGCTTATGCATTAAACAATTTTATTTGTGCGAGTCCGCTGAATAGGTAATAAACTATGGCAGGTGAAACGTTCCCCGTCCGAATGCGCGGGGAATTTGAAACATACGCAAATATTTACATATCCACTTTGTAGGGGAGTTCAACACGCGTGTGTGACTTTACCTTCTGGCTAGTTAGTGGACATAAGCTTGTGTTTTCGAAAAGGCATTTGATGATGCACGCAAACGAGACCAGAAGGACTCGATGCGGGATCGGAGGATGGCATAAAAATCGGAGACTCCCGCCTCGGCGAACATGACCAGCGCGCTACAGTAACGGGGTTTTTTTCATTAAAATCCGAAAAGCTTTATTATATTGTATTCTGAATTTACTATAAGATTTCCTGTTATATGTAGACCAAAGTAGATTTCCTGTTATATGTAATAGGTAGAGGAATAAGACAACAACTTTGAAATAAAACTTCTTTTGGCGCGATTCGGTATAAAATGCAGGACGAAACATAAAATTTTCTTTTTTACGTAGAATACTAAGTTTGACGAATCTGGGGGATACTATAGCTAGTAATGTATAAATAGCGTATTTGTAGCTTTATGTCGGGCACCAGGCGCTAGCTAGTGTGCGTCAGTTTTCCCTAGACCACTCCATTTCGTTGCGCGGCGAAGCGGAAAATTCACTCCTACCCTCGTTCCACACGTGGATGGTTGCTCCTCACTCCTCGGGCTTCCCACCCGCCATCTTATCTTTTTAGTAATTATATTATCACGTCGGCTATTAGTCAGAAAATAATTGGACGTGATTTACTTTTGAAGATCATAAGTTAGAATAAGTTAAAGTTGTCTCGACATCAAAAAGCATATCAAAATATAAAACACTAGCTGTTCCCAGTTCCCACGCGGTTTCACCCGCGGTAATTTGGGAGTTCCCGCTAGAATTCCGCGATAAGAAGTACCTTATGACACTCAAGAACACTGTAGCAATCTATTAGTAAGATAATTTTCAAAACTGGATCCGTAGATCCAGATATTTCAATCAATCAATCAATCAATCAGCCTATTGCAGTCCACTGCTGGACGTAGGCCTCCCCAAGGGCACGCCACAGTACACGATCTCCCGCTTTCCTTATCCAGCCACTACCAGCGACCTTCCTCAGGTCATCGGTCCATCTGGCAGGGGGGCGTCCAAAGCTACGCTTACCGAGACGATCCAGAGATTACCTCCTACAAACTCACAAACTTTACCTCTATACCTGTTAGTATGGATATAAAAATATCTTTTGCTTCCGGGAGATTAGATTTTATTTAAACTACTAGGGTATTATGGTATTAATATTTTTTTTGAGATGAATGTACATTTATATAGGTACCTATAATTACAGGAAAGTTGCAACATTTAACAGGTATTGTTAGAGTGTAAACAGAACAACTTTAAGTCCTACGTTATTATAAATAAGTGAACTTGTCTCGCAAATTCATCATGTCATTCAACAAAATGCTGAATACTGATCTTCCCTCATGTTAATGAAATGGGAAGTGAAATGATCGTAATTACACTGGCCGTTTTACTGCATTGTTAGCAACCCCCGTCTGCCTCACCGGAATCACCATAGAATTATCGTTGCGAAAATATTTCCTGCTAATTGGACCATTTGTTTCGGAGCCTACCTGGATAAGTATCGAATTGTCAAATTTGTATTTTAGTAAATTTTTATTACAATAACAACAGTTGCTAGTGATTCGCTGCCACTTCCCCCCCATCTTAGTAATTATTATCATTACTTATGGGACTAAAATAATATTAAAATGGGTATTATGATAATATATGTAGAGAGCTGTTAAAACGAGCCATTTAATTGGTGTGTTGTACAGTACAATAATAGAACAAATAGGAGGGGCATCAACTCTCTCATCAACTCTTCCATCTGTTCCCCTTATTGCCCCTTTAATATGAGACAAAAACCAGTGGCGTCAGCTGATTTTCGCACACAAAGTAGTAGTCGTCACGCACACCAACATTCATTAACGTTACACAACGTAACAAAAGCCACGTGACTATTTTCAAAATTGACTGTGCTTATAATATTTCAAAAAATAAATTTGCCGGAATGCCAGTAAAGAAAGTTTTAGGAAGTTTTGAGCATATGCTCATAACCGTGGCAAACCTGCCTGGCCCTCAATGCCTCTCTATAGGTTATAACTATATCTAAGGATGTCAATTTAAATTCGAGAGGACCAGTTTAAGTTTACAAGGACCTGACCTCAATTTCGATATTCAGATGTATTTCTAGTATGAATACTACTCGACACTCGTGTCTGCTCAGCTAAAACATTTTGAAGGCAATTTGTTTATTTTTTTTATTGTTGGTGTGTAACTTATTGCGTTCGGTGTAACCATACCCCATTAATACAAATTAGTATAAAAAAATGTTATATATGGAGTCATGAACTCGTGATGGTTGAAATGAACCGTTAAAAATTAGGCGTCTGCCTGATGTGGTTAGGTAAACAAAAATAAATTATTAGAGCGACGACAACGTTTACGGCCGTTGGGCTTTGTCGGGGCTCACATTCGCCAGCGGCCATCAGTCCTTATTAGCGAGGATCTCAGAACACCGCAGCACGCGACAATGTTATCACGCCACTATATCTCAAACATCTAATATATAAAATAACTAGTTGTTCCCCGTGGTTTCACCCGCAGAAATTTCGGAGTTCCCGCAGGAATTCCAGGATAAACTATAGCTATAATACCTTTCTCTTGAATCACTCTATCTATTGGTGAAACCCGCATGTAAATCCGTTCAATGTAGTTTTTGAGTTTATCGCGAACAAACACACAGATAGACGCAGCGGCGGACTGTTTTTTAATAATACTAATCACGTTTACTAAGTGAATTATGAATGATTCCCGGTAATTATCCACGCATTTCTAACATAGACCGTAAGTCCTTAATAACGGGAACCAGGAATTCACAACACGATAATGTACGACACTGGAATGTACAGTACTGGAATGCGCGACACTGGATTGTACGACACCGGAATGTACAGCACCGGAATTGGTGACACCGCTCCTATTGGTCGATGAAATCACGCCTCCTTTCTTTGTGCTCGTTTACGTTACTTACATAAATACTGGGTCAAGTTATTGTCAAATACGGCACATATATTTTATGTTAGATTTTTTGGTGATGATTATTAGGTTTTATGTTAGTGTTTATGCCCATTACGTTATTATGTTACAGTCTATAGGCAGGATAATCAAACAACGGACCACTCTATATATTTTACTGTATAGACTTAGAGTACAATACACTAAATCTGGTCCCTTAGTTTACACCTTATAATTATTATTTCCACGATAGCGATTGCCCTATACAGATTGTACAGATTATAAAAGTTACGAAAAGAAAGGAACCAAAACTGTATTAACTGGCGAACGGGAAGCGACTGGCGAGCGGTTAGCTTCGCCTGATTTACGTCACCTTTCCTACACCTATCCTATAGTAGGTACTAGTGTGGCGATGATGTCACTATAAGCTATTTATTGAAATAAGTAAAAAGTAATGAGAACATTACTATCGGGGCCACATCGTAAACAGATTTCAATGTAGTATACCCGACATTCTTTATTAGGTTAGGTTCTTACTGATGACCAGGTCTCGCGAGCCGAGCGAGCGTAGCGAGCGTGCCGCGGTAGCGGCCGGCGATGCGCTAAAGACAAAATAAGGTGACATTTATTTGATTAATTCTTAGGTGTGACCACGAAGTTTCGATATATTATGCAAAAAAAAGGAATATAACAAGTTGTAACAATTCATTAAAGTGAAAAATAATGATTACGTTACTAAATATTACACTTGGACTTGTTATTTGAATTTCCATCAGATTTTGAGACAGTAACTACTAACTACCTACTACCTGCATTGTATTGAATACTACTAAACGGAGCACGAAGTCGGCTAGGCCATGAAATCCGGTGTCGCCAATTCCGGTGCTGTACATTCCGGTGTCGTACAATCTCGTGTCGTGCATTCCGGTGTCGCCTTTTCCGGTGCTGTACAATACAGGGACTCCTTAATAACATAATTATACCTATACCTGGGTAGGTACTAGGTATACTAGCTGTCCCACGCGGTTCCACCCGCGGTAATTTCGGAGTTCCCGCGGGAATTCCAGGATAAACTGACCGTACAAATCTTTCTCTTGAATCACTGTATCTATTGATAAAAACCCCACGAAAATCCGTTTAGGAGTATTTGACTTTATCGTGAACAGACAGTAATGTGTGTGTGATACGTAGGTACCTATCTTAGAAATATACGCATTTCAAATTTTAATATGAACGTTGTAATATGTATTCATTTTACGAAGGTCGGTTGGTACATTAAGTGAACTTTTATATTGAAAGTTTTGCGCACCAACGCGGCAGGCCCTAAGGACACACATCCTACACTTTGTTCTTAAACAAAAGTTTAAGGAGTTGGTTAACAGATGTTTCTTGCGACATTTGTTCTGAAGTTACCGCCGTTATAATACTTACATACACAATACGAAAAATTAGTTATATTTGTTCCCACACATTCGGAATACAATAGAACAAATTACTTTTTCATTACTCATACTCGGAAAGTAGGTCTGAAGTTGCCTGAGAAGCGGGTTGAAAGTAACCCTTTTCAGCCCTAGGGAGAATCGCTTTCAACTGACAACTGTCAAATTATTAAAAAAAAACTAGGTCTATTTTCACATTTCTATTGAACCATGTTTCAACTTTCTATACAGCCAGCGCGATGTAAAATTGAAATAACGTTAAGTTTAAGTAGGTATTAATTAAAATAAAATTCACTCACTTTTTCTTAAGCTAATTCCTATTTATATTTTTTTATTTTCTTTAATTAATACTTAATAATTAAAGAAAATATTTTTTTTAGGTCGCCACAATGTAAATAAAAAATACTGGCTGAATAGCTAGCCGGCCAAAGAAAAAGAAATAGGTGGGAAAGTGTCAAGCGACTACCCGATCTTCACTCATTTTTTCTTTAGCTAATTCCTATTTTTATTTTGACTTTCCTTGCATTCGTAATGAAAAGCACAGTGTTACCCTCGGGAGAAAGACTTTCACCCCTAGGATAACAATGTACTATTAGATCAATATCATTTGCAGATAACTTTTTTAATATTGTTGTTATTCACAGAAAACTGTGGCTAAAGAAGTATATGAAAGAAAATACACTTAAAATAAATAAATAAATTGTTGTTTTGAAATGACTTCAAAAGTAATATCTCAGAAATTCGTCATTTATAGCTGGTGCCTGAGGTTTTACCAGCGTGAACTTTTGACCTTTGCAATGACAGTGTAAAAGTAAAACGCCTTTTTTTAATATCATAGGGGGCAAACGGGCAAGTTGTAAGCCTGATGGTAAGTGATTACCGCCGCCCATGGACATCTGCAACACCAGGCATGCAGGTGCGTTGCCGACCTGGGATGAGGATGAGAACTGGCTTTCAAGTGGGGCTACCGGAACACACCGTTAGGTGCTTGGCAACAGACCTACAACTTGAAGGTAGTGGCAAGCCAGCTGGGCAGAAGAACGTGCCCTACCACCATGCTATGGTTTCCTCACGATGTTTTCCGTCACCGACAGCTCAAGCTCATTGTTGGGGTTGGAACCTATACGCCTTGCGGCGTTTGATCCGAACGCACCGATCACTTTTCTCGGTGTCCTTTAGGATAATTTTACTCGGCCTATTAAAGTGCATTTAATAACGATAAAGACGATGAAGATAAAAATGACGATGACGATAACGATGAAACAAAATTTATAATTCCTCCTATCGCTTAGCTTAAATTTGCGAAAACCGCATATAATTTTTAGACATTTTTAGGCCGTTACAAATCGCTCACCTATAACTAACGTTTCAATAAAACAAAGCCCATGTTGCTCCAAGTTAATCTCATTAATCTACACATGAAATCCGGATGCAGATCCATTCAGTAGGTTCGGAAATTAGGGTAACCGATAGACAAACGAAAAAAACAACGAAAAATAGTTTTTGTGTTCTGTTACTCTTCTTTTTCTTCTATCGTTGTAGAACCCACGTTGTACGTATATTTTACTGTTTTTCTATAGTATAGAAGAAGATGGATCTGGAAAATTATTTTTTGTTGTAAAGCGGATATTTTCAAAAAGATCCTATTGTCATCTGATGATGGAATCCTGGAGAAAACGAGAGAAATTTTCAAATATTATCTATAGGAATATTCTATGTACCCTACGCATGCGACAGCACATGCGTATTTTTATAGTAACTTATGCATTTGCTCCCAATCACTATTTGGTGAAATGGAAATGATGATGTAGACTACAAATGACCACCGAAACTAAGTAGGTATTTTTTATTCACAGATTGCGATTCCATTGCTTTATGGTTGCAAAGCCGTCACAAAGCGTATGGTGAAGCTGAAAATGAAAGCAACATTTTGCAAAAGGCAAGCTATATCCCATGGAGGACGACCTATATCCTGTGCCTTTTTTTGTTCACAAAAAAGGCACTGTGTGAACATAGTTATTTGTCAACAATTGTGACCAATTGACATTATGCTATTATAACTTACAATTAGATAAATTACAAACCAACCTAATAAAAAATAAAAACTTTAAAAAAAATTCAAGCTCGTCTCGTCGTGCGAGCATAACAAACAGCCCATGAGACAAAATGGCCCACCTACCAATATTACATCATTTGTCGCCTCTAATCTCGCTGTGCATATAATTTTATTTTATTAATTTTGCTTTATAAAAATTGAAAAGAATTCCTTTTGTAGGGTGAATTTGTAAAGGAATTTGAAAATAAGGCAAGAAATTGAAGCCAAGCGCACAAAAAGCTTTAACTTTTATAGTATACAGCTAGCTGTTCCCCTCGGCTTCACCCGCGATAAGTTGGGAGTTCCCGCGGGAATTCTGGGATGAAAGTACCCTTTGTCCTTAAGTCTGTAGATACCCCTGACAACGTGTATGCAAAATTTTATGGTGATCTTTTGAGCGGTTAAGGCGTGAAAGCGTAACAAACAAACAAATAAACAAACAAACTCACTTTCACATTTATAATAATAATTGTAAGGATACATTTAGAATTCACGCTATACCTATAGGTATTTCTGATGAATTAAAAACAAATAACAAAGTGCTTAGGTACTTATCACGTAATGGAGTGAATGCAATCTTTGGGAAATTTTAAAAAATCCAAAAAGAGTTTCTCTCTACGTAAAACTTTTTCCTGTAATGGAAATTGTGTACTACGACCCCCAGGGCACCGCGGATTTCCTACACAAAGGACACGACAAAAAGGTTCTGCCGTCGCCCGTCACATGAACATTGTAAAACTCGCCGTCCCACTCACGGTTTGTAAAGCAAACGAAATCCTACTCTGTTGTTTTGTATATTAGTATTACTTTACTTTTCGCACAAACGTTTTGTAACAGTTTTTTTCCGATCCGATAATGCAACCTTAGCGCCGGGATCATGGTTTACTACAAATTGTATTAGAGTAGTAGATTTAACTATTTATGTGACCTCCAAGTCCAAAAACTTATTGTTACTTTACTCTTGGTAACAGTATACCTATGTAAGTACCTACCTAACCGCAAATAAATAAGTACATCTACGGACCACGTTTGTTTCTTGGTACCTTTCCTTTTTTCAAAATGTATAAATGTGTTTTTAACATAATATACTTACTCGGATTTCGTAGAGCCGATTTTATATTACATATGAAATAGCTGTGCCCCGCAGTTTTACTCGAGTGCGATTCGGGATTCCCGCAGGAACTCCAAAGAAGCCTAATTTACTAGCCTAATCTACTTATAACATCAGCCAATTCGTAGTGAAAGTCCCGTCAAAATCAGTCCAACTGTTTCGGAGATTCACCCGCGTGAGTTTCGGAATTCCCGCAGGAACAACAAACTTCTTTTATTCTTCTTCTCCTTACAATAACAAACACGACAAAAAGAACTATCGAAATTGATCCAGCCGTTCACGCGTGATGCCGTGACTAAGGGAAATAGGGATTCATTTTTATATACATAAACATACTTAATATAAACATAATAGATATTATAACTGAAATAAAATAAACAAATTTAGTTTTTCAATTACTATACGCCCTACGCCTAAAACTAAGCATTAAAACTCTGTTTTAGAGTTGCTCGTATATATACACTGTGAATAAGTTTTTGAATTAATTATCTAACTAATTTATGAATTAATGAACGATTGTATGCTCAAAAGTGGGGAAGATTCCGAAATAATAGATAGTGATTGAAAGTGTTCCCACTCCTCATAGCTTCATCCGAAGTTTATTTGAAGTGCATGTCTCATAGTCTACGGAGCGTTAGGTACTCCAGTACAAGGAATCGATATTATTATCTCCGGATAGACTCGCATTTCTGGGATATCAGTTTCAATCATGATACTAATAACTGAACTAGTAATAGGTAATCCTAACTAATAATAAATATTATAAACTGAGTTTGTTTGTTACGCTTTCACTATACCTACTCAACTTACAACTTACAATGCTACCTACTTTTTATCCCGGAATTCACGCGAAAACTCCGAAATTTACGGGATGAAACGCAGAGATTATAATATCAAATATATTATGAAGTTCCTATAACTGCACATTTAATAAATTAAAAACTAGTGCAGTTATTTTAGTTGAAATTAATTTTGAAGAGGGTGAAATACACACTTTATCACCCTCTTAGAGTTAAATTTACAAAAATATTTTCTTAGTGAGTCTTCACGTCGCAAAAGGAAACTGCTTTTGTCATGTTTCTATCTTCAGCAGTTTCGACTAGACGTTAAGGAATCAGTGAGGAAGTTTATTTATGATTATGACTCCTTCTATTGGTACGCTCATTTCTTACTATTATCAGTTCTTTATTTTAATAGGTAGGTAGTTATTGTTGTATCAAATCTTGAAATCGTTGCGCATTGTTTTCTTTTGTGTTCGGACTCGCATTCGTTTTCCATCGCACACCATTATTCACATTAAGTGGACAGATCTCGGGTCAGATCCAGGCACAAGAAAAGCACAAAAAGTGCCCCGCTTTATCCGAGCATGATAAATCTACTTCAAATCCGAGAATAGCGTCTTTTATGAAGGAAATTGAAATAAACCGACCGTGCGGATAACGGCTAAGTAAGAAGATCGAGATCCTTTTAGAATATATTGGTAGATCATTTTCATTCATCAAGCCTTACCTATTCTCCTTTTGTAACAATAGAGGATGGGAAGTATTCGTTTACCATACCTAACCTAAACTAAAAAGTTTTTAATATAAAAAGTATCTATAGTGTATACAGGTATACACATTACACAGCCTCCTAACTGTCTACCCTTTATTCCTCTACCTTTCTTTGGTTGCCTATGTTTCAAATAAAACCTCAGAAGAATTATTTTTCTGAGAAAACCTCAGAAGAGAACGGTGGTTATATTCTTTTTGACGCATCAGTGATTATATTCTCTTTGGAAATCTGTTTACTATAGAGCATAACCTAACATTATTTACTTTTGATACTACAATATATTTTCTAATAAGTCTTTGTCTATTTGGTATTAAAGACGGAAAGGTAAAATTTTCAGTGCAGTGTAAAATCATAAACAAAATTATAAAGGTATATCACGTACCTACCTACCTACCTACTGCTTAACACAAATATTTAAACTTTCTTTCTTGGGTACAAACGGTATAAAGCTAAATGTCTATCATTACAACAGCTATTGAGAAACAAGTTAATGCAAAAGATATGAGAAACTCGCTTATTGCAATTGCTCAAGAAGTTGAAAGGTTTCAAGTTTTATACCTACCAACTTAGTTGTTAGAAAGCTTTAAAAATTTCATTATAATTGGACCGTAGTAGTAGTAGGTATAAGGAGTAGACACAGTAGACCGACGCATTTGATCTCGTGATAATGCTGACCACGAGAGCATGAGCATGCAACAACCCTGTAACATGTCCTTCTAAAGCGAAGGCCACGAGGGGTATACCTTTCCCTCCCCGCTTACCGTGGAGTCTAGACGGCTTCATCGAACCTCTGTATTACCGACTAGCTGTTCTTCTGCGGTTTCACCCGCGGTAATTTCGGAGTTCCCGCAGGAATTCCGGGATAAGAAGTACCCTATGACACTCAGGAACACTGTAAAATTGAGAAAAATCATTTTCAAAATCGGTTCAGTAGATCTAGAGATTACCTACCTATCCCCCCGCAACCTCACAAACTCACAAACACTACCTAACTTTACCTCTTTATAAGTTACTCTAATATTAGTATAGATTACCTACTCTGTAAACAACAACAAATCTAGAGATAGGTATATAAATTCGCAAATAGATATTGCAATAGTATTACTACGAAGTTAATAAGAAAACTAGCTGTCACCCACGGTAATTTCGGAGTTCCCGTATAAGTGAAATAATTTTCAAAATTGGTTCAGTAGATCTAGAGATTTACCTCCTATACAACGTCACAAACTAACAAAGTCACAAACTCACAATTCACGAACTTACAAACTTTACCTCTTTATAATATTAGTATGGATAGTATAATTTTTTTTTTTATATTGATACTCTTAATACCTTGTCTCTTATACTCAACAAGCTGTCCCCCGCGGTTTCACTCGCGGTAATTTAGGAGTTCTCGCGGGCATCCCAGGATAAACTATATCTACTCATAAACCTTGCTCTTGAATCACCGTATATCTATTAAAAAAACCGTATCAAAATCCGTTGCGTTTTAAAAACCTAAGCATACATAGGGACTGACAGACTGCAGCTGGAAGCGATTTTGTTTTAAGTATAATTATTATGTAGTGACTAGTAAAATTCTCTTAGGAACTTATGTCATAAAGCACACGTTTGCAGATTCTATGATACGATAGGAAAAACTACGCCAGAAGAAAAAATTCAAGTCTTCATGTGTGGGAACAAACAAATAAAATTTTTAGAAAGGAATTTGAATCTTGCATGCTGTGAGTCTGGTATTTCATAGTGTTTTTTCTCATTTTACGTAACGTAGGGGATATAGGGTGGCAAGATGGGGTACTTAAGCTTTAAAGGTCCATAATATAAAAAAATTACATAGTGAAACAATCATATTTATTTTTTAATTAACAACTACTTATTCTAATATTTGGAGTCATTAGGATCTTTCGGTAACACATTTAAGATAAAAAAATTAAAATAAAAGAAAAGGTGTTTTGCCCCGTCTTGCCCCATGGTGCTGGTAAGATGGAGTGAAGAGAATGATCACAGAGAAAGATGATTAATTGAGCTGGCGGAACTCGCAGACATGGGTGGCTTCGTCATCATCATCATCTATTCCTGTGCAGCTATTATGAGCCCACCTTCCACACAGTGAGCATGATATCCACTCTTCAATGGAAACGGAATACACGAACATGATGTGTCCTCCTCTCCTTCACTTTCATCTCCAGATTATGAGACTCTCCATCGTTTTGCTGTTTTCGCTGATCGGCTATTCTTCTTTGATTTTTTATTTTTAGCTTTTGTAGTAGTTTGGTTCTGTTTTTTTAAATCATCTTTTCTCTTTTTCTATTTTCTTAGTTTTTTCTGTTCAGCATCTTTTTTTTTCTAGGCGATGACTTTCTTTCTTATTCTTGTTTGTAGGGAGACTACGTGATAATTGCTGTTTTTCCACGCTTTTAGCAATACGAGAGAATTTTTTAGTAAGTGGAAATGGAAGGAGTTGTTTTGGAGAAGTCAAAACAAAGCTACTGTCGCTGTTATCGCATGTGGGCACATTAGCTGGTTGTGATATCTCTGGTTACTGACAAACAGGGTTTGCAGCTATTCTAAAAAGGCAAACTGTAATAAGCCCCCAAAAAACAAACCCATTTTTAAAAACAAACCCAAAAAATATTCTTATTGGCGGCAAGATGGGGTACCCCGTTACCCCATCTCGCCTGCAGAGCCATTTTATAAAAAAGAAAAAAAAAAACAAAAAAAAACCGCCAGCAATCTTAAGGAAACACAAGGCCTACCTTATTATAGGTTAAATTAAGCGTCAATGACAGTAATACCGCACCAGCTAACGTTAATTAACAAAACATAGTCACGTGTCAAACCAGAAGAAAATATTATAAGCAATTTTCAGTAAAACCCTTTTTTTTACTTTTTTTTTGACAACTACTTATCATGGTGGCGCGTCGAACGATGAATGAACGAGCGTGATTGATCAATTTAAACTGTGAATTTCACTAGGTAAGTACCCCGTCTTACCCGCTACCCCGTCTTACCTCCTTCTCCCCTATAACCTATTACAAAACACTTATCAAACCTTATACCTACTTATCAAAAAAATTTGTGATGCTAAGTTGCCAACATAGCTTTGATAATATCTTGTTTTTTTTAGTTATTGTAAAAACAGTTTTAAAATCTAAAGAAGGTGAAACAATATCATTAAACGAGCAGTTGAAACTGTTAAGACACGAATTCTCTAACTTATCGCGGAGGAATAATATTAACATGGAAATCATTGATCGATTATCCTCTCAAAAATTTATTTTAGAACATAAATTACATAACTTTTGTAATATTATTGAATTAGGCTACAAGGAACTGCAAAAGTTCTGCTCGGAAAATTTAGATACCGAGCCCAGTGAAAAACAGTTGCAGAAAATAATAGATTTGTGTGGAAAGTATTATGCTGAATATTACAACGAACGTGCAATACGAACGCAACTAGAACAAAAGAATATTTTTTTAAACAATAAGATAAAAGTTCTGGAAAATGAATTACTAAACACTGCAAATGAATTGAAGAAGTTTAGCAATAGATCCCAAATAGAAAAGAAAGTAAAAAACCTCTGTAATCCAAATCTGAATAAGAAAGACACTGTGGGCTCGATAAAAAAACCTAATAATCTATTGACTTCATTGAAAAAAAACATCAGTTTGGCTTCGCATTTGTCTGTAGTGAAAAAAATACTTAACGACCAGAGTAAAATGTTGGATGATTTAAAATCAATAACGCAGGAACTTCATTTACAGTAGGTAACTATACAAAATATATAAAAGTACAATGATACTTTAATATTTTTAATATTATTTCCTCAATAGGTAACTTTGCATTTCCGCAAACCGTTGACTTATCTACTTATGACATGCATTAGGTAACTATTTATTCTTATTTTTACAATAAAACCCAAATTAAAAGTTCTAATTATCTACCTATTGGGTTTTTTTTACTACCCAGTCACTAACCTAATCAACCCAAATTGTTTTGTAAATTTCAACCAAAATGCATATTCTAAGTACATCGATGATAATATCTATGTTGACCAGTTGGCGAAGTAAAATTTTCCAAAAAAATCAAAAGTTTTTCGTTTTGAATTGCAATGTTTTTTGAGGCCATCTTTTTATTGTGCATCGCAAAATTCACAATAGATAGAGTAAAAAAAAATATGTTTCTTGAAAAAAAAAACATGTTTAACACCAGAAATAAGATTAGACATACTTTGAAATGGTTAATCACTAATACCTATCTATACCTACCTAGGTTCTACCGACAAAGTGTCACCCTTGAGCCAAGTAGGAACGCAAAACTAGGGCAGTTGCACTATTGAGTATGTAGCCCGGCAGCCCACGCCTTGATTTCTCAATGACTAATAACAGGCTGAAACTTCGTGACTACTTTTTCCCCTGAGAAAATTCTCGAAACGGGTAGTAAAAGTGTTCCGTAGAATCGATCGACAATTTCCAAGCGTAGGTATAGAACTAGGAAAACGCACCACTAGATTCTATAGGACTATGTGACCATTTCATTTACCAAACTGATACAAATATTTACTAAGCTGCATTTAAAAATTCAGCTGGTTATTGATAATTTTTATGACTTTATTATTTGAAACTACCAATTCGGACTGCAGCGTCCAGTCAAACGAAATATTTTGGAGGACAATTAATTTTCCGGGTTTATTATTCAATTATCTTAACATTTCAATGAAAAAATTTACTGTTAGGTACTCAGACAATTTTGACACCCCACCTAAGCGAAATGTTTTTCACCTGCTCACTTCATTAGCTACCCGTTTTGAGAATTTTCT
The DNA here is from genome assembly GCA_907165275.2 of Zygaena filipendulae. Classification (NCBI taxonomy): domain Eukaryota; kingdom Metazoa; phylum Arthropoda; class Insecta; order Lepidoptera; family Zygaenidae; genus Zygaena; species Zygaena filipendulae. Next base: position 8,252,886 of record OU015653.1, on the reverse strand, counting down.
CAGGGGAAAAGCTTGGGCGTCTCGTCGACCTGAACCTACTCACGAAGTTTCACTAGCTTTAAGGTTGAAGTTACGCGATTATGGTCTTAGGAGACCACCCCTCATTTTTTGGGTTATTTATTACTATCGGCATTTACAGATTTTGAAGAAAAAAAATTACAGTCAGCGAAATAGGCGCTTTTTCAAAATTCTTTTTATTAGCTTATTCAACCCTGTCTCCAATAAGGATCGGAAGACTTTATGAGGCCAATTTAGGTTAGGTTAGGTTGCGATCTTGCCAGCTCGCTATACACGCGCGCGGACTCGGTTTCTCTGCGTGCGCGGTGCGTCCCTGACGCGCGTACACACGTCACGCATCTGGGGGGCAATTCTCACACATTCGAAGTAGACTCGAACTTGAGATAAAGTTCGAATTCGAACATTAAATCGAGATGAAGTCAAGTTAAGCAATGCTCGACATGTCGACTTCGACATTTCTCGAATGAAAGCCCTTCGAACTGCTTCGACTGGTCGGAAGCGGTAAATTTCGAATTCGAATCTTCATAAATGTCCAATAGCGGTGTCATGCGTGACAGCATAGAGTAACTTATATATACTGGTATAGAGTGGTCAGCTAAGTTCTCGACAGAGCGACATCTCTCGACTAAAGATGTAATTACAATTAGGTACCTACCTAGTAACCTATATACCTATAGTATACTGTAGCTACTGCTTCGTGATCTAAAAGAGCGGGAAAATTTGAATACAAATGAAAGAAATTATTTTACTGAAGAAATTATATTTTAAGTTAGTCAAGTCCAACTTTAGTATGGAAAAAAAATACAATGCAATATCAATACAGTATTACAAAAATAAACAGCAATAAGTATCTTTTTTACATAATCACATTATTTTTACGTGATGAGATTGTGGATAAAATCAAACACAGTAAAAATTGAATTTATACTATCAAAAGAAATTAATTTTCTTTGATATATTTATCATTTATTCTATGAAACGGCAGTCAAAGTAACTGCTTCCAGATATTTATTTTCTGTTTTTTCTTCTCTTTGTATAGTACAGTATAGCTTGGTTTTGAACTTCGTCAGTTTTATCAACATCTTTGGCAGTGCTGGTACCATTTAATAATTTATTGGTCCACTTACACCAATTATTGGCAAAAAATCTACTTGAAAAATCAAATATAAATTCTTGTAATTCCTTTTCATGAGCACACTGAATAAATTTCGTGTCGATGTTTGTGTAGAGTAAAGTTTTCATATACTCTTTTAAATTCTGAATATTACTTTTATTTCTCATAATATGGTGCAGAACATCTTGGATCTCCGAAACACATTTTGTAAAATTCTCACTGGGATAGTACAAATTGTTTTTTGTTTTGAAATATTCTCGGCATTGCAAGTATTTGTTTCTAGTTGTATCTTTACTAAATAAAGTTGATCTACAGATTTTACAGTTTTTAAATATTTTTTTAGTTTTTCTTAATAAATACCCTGTTACATATTCTAATGTAGCAATCACCCTAGGGTCCTTTTTTTTAATTTCAATGTCTACAATCATTTCATCACTAACAATATCGTCAAAATCAATTTCTGAACATGACGTGTCAGTTTTATTTTTATTTGAAAATATGAGTTCCTCGAACCCTTGCAGGATGCAACACATGTCTTCTTCACAATTCGACCCTGGGGAATAATTACTACTCATATTATTTATTAATAATGATGAAAAAGCAGCCTCAAATGCTGCGCACGTGGGTGAATTATTTCGAACCCCATGGCTTCTAATGCTTCCAAAAAAGTTTTCCAGGGGATCCTGATTAAGATGTCTGCACCAAAATGATTTTATTTTGTACTCATGAAATAATACATTTTTCCAGTACCAGCATTACCTTTTGCTGTGACGAAGGACATTGATTTAAAAACGGGTTTCGATTTAACCCAAGTGTCTTCATGTACTGAAGAAGGTGTTACATTTTTTAACAACTTTTTACCGGAACGAAGATCAGAATTTTTCATGCTTCCATTTAATGAATCAAATACATTATCTATAAATAATAATAAGTCTGCTGTATCCTTTGCTTCCTCGGGAAGTATGCCATTTTCTGCAAAAAAAGAAAGAAATTATTTAATTCACCCATTTACAAACTACTTACTACAACTGCCTAACCAGAATCTACAACTCTTCTAGAAAAACTGAATCCTGAAAAATTGAAAATGAAGTAGGTATTTCGAAACAATCGACCCGTCTTACAACCAAAACTAAATTTATTATTAGTTTTTTCTAAACACTTCGTTTTCAATTTTTCAGTAATAAAAATTGCGTTGTGATTTCAAAAAAGTAAATAATTAAATAAACTGAATCCTACTAATATTATAAATTCGAAAGTTTGTGAGTATGGATGTATGAATGTTCGTTACTCTTTCACGCGAAAACTACTGAACCGATCTGGATGTTTGCAACAAAGATAGATTATAGGCTCAAATAACACATAAAATACTTTTTATCCCGATTTTCCCACGGGAACGGGAACCAAGCGAGTGAAACCGCGGGCGGCTGCTAGTGGTCAATAAAGAAAGATTAAAAATTAAAGCAATTTCATAGAATATGCTGTTTCAAGATTTTAAATTATAATAATGCACAACGCTAGAAAAAAAACTAGTATGGCGTTTTTTTTTCCCATAGATCTATACTGTTTTATGTAAACTTACCAGCTAAATAACCCATAGTTTTTCCTACTGTCTGGCTGAAAAGTTGTGCAGCATATTTGACTTTCATTTTCGGAATTTTCTCTGTATTACAGTGATTTTCTGATAGCTTTTTTAATATTTTTAACCCTTTATAGGTGGGATTATTTTCATGTAAAAGCGTAATATGTTCCCATTTCGCAGTTTTTATTTGTCCGTCCATTTCATACTTAAGATTTTTGGTCATCAAATTATTTCTCATGCCTTTTAGCAAGTGTGGCACATCATATAAAGGTATTATCTGTTGCCCTTCTATTTCAAACACAGATTTTGTGTGACTAATATTTTTCTTATAATATTCTCTTTTTGTTTCTTCAATTAAATAATTTATTGCACTTGTATTTGTTGTCCCTTGGTCACAAACTGTGGCTAAAACCTTAAAGCCAATTGAATGTAGTTTCTTCACAATTTCTTTTATTTGTGCAACCAAAATCACTTTTGGGGTACTTCCTGAACAAAAAGAATAATAAATGGGTTGCTTATAATTTCTTGTGATGCCCCTAATCATGAAAACAAGAACATGATCTGCAATTATTTTACTGGACTTTCCAGTGTGGTTTACAAACCCTAACACTCTGTCTTTTTTGCTGTTATAATCAAAATGAGGTGTTAGTGCCATCTCGTCAAAAATTAATGTGCAGAGTCTATCGTCAGTATTCATTGTCTGTAGCCTTTTTGCTAATTGATTGAATATATTATCATTAAGTCCAGCATTCAAAGATGCTTTGGACATCATTCTGCTTAGTGTTGCCACTGATGGCAAAACAAATATTTTATTTAAATATCTGTAGGCCCTTGGGCCCATTTTAAAAATACTGAGTGCCATAACTTTTTCCTGTTTGGTAAATCTTCTACCCATCTTTGGCTTTATTATTTCTCGAAACTGCATAACAGTGAAGAGAGCCGCCAGTGTTTTAAATTTCTTTAAGGTAGCTTGGAAGGCAGTGTTTGTAGAAAGTTTCAATGACTTCTTTAACTTCTGCTGATAGGAATTAGTTTTGATTTTTAACTTTTTGACCTGCTTCTCAAGAAGCTGTTGGTTATCATCAAGATCTGAAGGTATTTCTGAAAATGAAAAATGAGTAGCTTATTTTTTTACCACTTAACATGTAAGTTTGCTTCATTTGTAAAGTTTCAAGTAAATATACATAATTTTAAAAATGTGTGATACTGACTAATATGGCATATGCCATATTATTACTTTAAGATTACTAAACTTCTATCGCAATCATTTCAGTTTAACATTCATCACTTGTTGTAGATGGCAGTTGTAAAATATATTTGTATTATTGTAGCAATAGTTGAACAACATCTTTCAAACTGAGAGACTGTTACGAAGCAGTTAAAATGGTAGTGATTAAATAGGTACTCTTTGGAGGCAACCATGGATGAATTTTTGGTGTTGAATAGCATGCCAGTTAGACGATTTTTCGTACCTACAAAATTACCATCCCCCCTTGCCTCAAGAGGCTCAATATTACCTAAACTTCATACACACTTTTTTCATACACTTCATCTTCCAGAGAAATAATAAAAATGTGACTTACTTCTTTTTCTGCATGACCTAGACGATTCAATCTCTGCTCCAACCAAACCAGTTTGCTCTGGAAGCTGACTGACCATATTTGTTTCACTAAGAAATGGTATTTGAGATGAACTGCCAGCATCACATCTTTCATTAGATAGATCTTTAAGAGGCAATCTTGTTTTTGGAACAGCTGTAAATTTTAATTTGCTATTACTTTAAATCATCATGTAGATAATAACTACTTAAAAATATAATAAAAATGGAAATTTGAAATGAAGAACATAACTAAAGCAAGAAAATAAATTTACCTTGTAAATTCAGGCGTGGCACAGCATCAGCACTAAGAAATTTGCTCCGAGTATGGTAACAAGTTTCAAAATGTAAATGACAAACTCTTCGGTTTTTGAAAATGGTGTGGTTATCCAGTTTCAAAATGGCACCTCCAATATAGTGAAGCCAAGTACGAAAGCGCTCAATATCCTTATCTGGATTAGGAAACTTATGCAGTATTTCTTTTTCTGAGCCTGAAAAGTATATAAAATCGATGTTGGTAAAACAAGTCCCCGAGTTGGCCTCATGGTTAAATTCTCTGTTTCGTAGACTATGTCACTAAAATATTGAAACTACAGCAACAGACTATTTCTAAGAAGAAACTTAAGCTATACTTTATATAGAACTAGCTTTCCGCCCGCGGCTTTGCCCGCGTGGACTTCACGACGATATCCCACGAGAATGTGATACTTTTCGGGATAAAAAGTAGCCTATTTTCCTCTCCAAGCTACAAAGTATCTGTGTCCCAAACAACCAAATCCGTTCAGCCATTTTGGCGTGATTGAGTAACAAACATACAAACATCCAAACTCCACATTTATAATATTAGTAGGATTCTACAAAAATATCAAGCAATACATAGAAAAAAATTACTGTCATAATATTCAGTAGTAAGCAAAATATTTAATTTAATCTTACCGCAATCAGGCACACAGCATTTTTTTTCTGTAGACATTCTGATTTCTGATAAATCGGTGGCCAATAAGAATTGCCGGGGTCTTCGTTAAAGCAGAATCGTCGGGGTCCAAAATAAAGCAGAAGTCAACAGTATAGCACACAATCACAAAAATCCATAAAACAAAGCCTGGTCTTAGAATAATATCACAGGTAATTTGGGAAAAGATCCGAATTCAAAACACAACGAAAAAAGTTTTGGAAAACTTTTGAAGTTGAGAAACGTCAAACTTTGACTAGGGATGAAAACGATACATCGGTGTCTATAAAACATCGATAAATCGATCCGTAAACATCGATGTTTTATATCGTCGATATAGTATATATGTTACAGCCAAAGTGAAAGTCAACGTTCCATTACTTACTATAAATAGCTTTTATGATAAAAAGACCAAGGAAAAATACTGAAACTTGAAAATAAAATCAACCAAGGTATCTTAATTTTCTGAAGACATTCTGATTTCTGATAAATCGGTGTCCAATAAGAATTGCCGGGGTCTTCGTTAAAGCAGAATCGTCGGGGTCCAAAATAAAGCAGAAGTCAACAGTATAGCACACAATCACAAAAATCCATAAAACAAAGCCTGGTCTTAGAATAATATCACAGGTAATTTGGGAAAAGATCCGAATTCAAAACACAACGAAAAAAGTTTTGGAAAACTTTTGAAGTTGAGAAACGTCAAACTTTGACTAGGGATGAAAACGATACATCGCGGCATCGGTGTCTATAAAACATCGATAAATCGATCCGTAAACATCGATGTTTTATATCGTCGATATAGTATATATGTTACAGCCAAACTGAAAGTCAACGTTCCATTACTTACTATAAATAGCTTTTATGATAAAAAGACCAAGGAAAAATACTGAAACTTGACAATAAAATCAACCAAGGTATCTTAAATTTCATTTAAAAATAAAGCAAAAGACATATTTGAACTAATAGAAAATAAAATAGTTCTTTTAATTCTTACTTCACCTGCGTAAAATGAAACTTACGAACGAACATTTTTTTCATAATGTTGCTATTATAATATTTAATTTTAAAAACTTTCTATTTCATACAAATTCGTTTTTATTTAATTATTTATGATAAGTTGACAAATATGACTAAAAATACATTAAAAATAATTTGTGATTCATGTAAAGAGCTAGTATTGCAACGTCAGTTAAATAATCAACGCCATCTCTCGAGCAAAGATGAAATGAAAATTCTCCATACAAAATAGAAATGTAGGCACTGAAATGACCCTGCGTGACAGTTTCAGAAGTTGTTGTTGTTTTTTATCTTCGCCCCATCTGGGACAGGCAAGGGATGTTGAGCCATACAGCCAAGTCATATGTTACAGTTTTAGCAGTTTTAGAAATTTATTATGTATTAGTAAATATACTCTGTATTAAGTGCTATGGTAGTAATTAACTGCAACTTCATAGCTTAAAGTTCCGATTAAGCATCGAAATGCATCTCAGCAACGCAATTGGATGTAAATATAACTTTAGAAAAAAAACAAAAGAATCGTAGTCTATACAGCCAATTCAGGCTGTATGAATTACGATCCCTTTGCCTGCCCCAAATAAGGGTAAAAACAAAAACAAATACTATGCTTCACGATCCGTACTACGCAAACTAATTAAAAAAAAATTACAGTGATGATGTAAAAGTGATAAAAGTAAGAACTTTTCTTTTCTTTGGTACAAATATAATATAAAATATGTTCTTGATATAAAACGATGCACACTATTTAAACACTATAAAAAGCTGCTGCCGTTTTAGCTCCGGATGAATCGTGTAGAATGGAATGGATACGGCTTTCGAATAAGCTTTTACTGGCAACATTTTACACTATAAACTCGAAGTCTAGTTCGATTTGTGTTGAGAATAGGAGATACGAAGAAACAGGTTCGAGTATCGAGATTTTGTGGTCGACATAGGGATCGAACAGCAATCTCGAGTTCGAGATTTTTTCGAAGGAGGCGAGAATTGGGTCCCTGGTCTGCATCTTTCTTATAGTTACATACATTATAATTGGTGCGTACACGCGTCACGTCATGCCACGCATCCGGTGTGTTCCGCCCTTATCTGGTCCATGACAAAAAAATTTCAAAGTTGAAAAATAAATGCGCCGAAGATCCCGTGTCTGAACTAAGAAGATACTTTTGCTCTAATCTAACAGCAATTTAGTTATATTATGTTGTCTTTTTACAGGGTAGCTTGTGTACTAAAATCTGTAACCAGGCGAATGAAGTCACAGATGCAGCTAGTAGGTATTGTTATGGACTCCTTTCTTGTGTGACATAAACCATAAACTGTCATCTAGTGAAAAGAATATTATCATTATCCTCAGAAGAATAACTAAATCCAGAGAGAAGGTAATCACTACGTTTTAAGAGACGGGACTTCTTTACTTGGTTTTGGAATCCATTTAGCAGACCCAGCAATACCAACACAGCGAAAATTTAAATGTCAAAATACTTCATAACTCATGGGTACCAACATTAACGAGAACAATAGGGATGGCCACATGTAGTTCCTGATTAAATCGATATCGATAAATTATCATTAGAGCATCGTGGGCTTCATACCAGGTGAATTAAATCTACAACGGGGGAAAACATTAGTAGTAAAATTGAAACAATAAATTATTATTCTTATTCATTTATTATTATTCCAATATTTTAGTTTGTCATGATGATGATGTTATTAGATAGATAGATATTTATTTTCTCTTTAAAAATTACATTTACATTTTATGTCAAAATTAAATAACCTATTTGGGAAAGTAAATGATTTACTTCGCAGTGCCTCCTTGTTGAGCCTTGTTTAAATTATCGGTAGAAATATCTATCGGTAGAAGTATCCGACATTCGTTCCTTACATCTCCACAGACATATTTTATATCGTGAAGTTTTTCGATTGGAATGTAAGCTAAGTCATCATTTCCAATATTTTTTACCCATTGTCGACATCTGAAAATAAAATATCTATCAATCATGCAAGTACACTTAGAAACAAGATAGAGTATAATATAGTTCTTTATACAGAAGACGAGGTTCATCATACGATCATAATACTTAATGAAAACTGCAGTAAGTAATGAAAAAAGTATACGCAGCAGCAGCTATACAAAAATATTCCAAAATATTCACTATAACAGCATCATTCATTAAAGTTTATCGACTCACTTTATCGATAGTGAAGATTTACATCACTATGGTTTACAAACATGCAAATATTTTTTCTCATTTCAAAAAGATAGTGTATTATTTTAGTCTTGCTGATAGCTGAAGAGAACAAAATACTTTATTACTTTACTCAAGCTGTACTTACCGGTCTTCATCTATAGGACATTTCGTGCTAAATTTCCTTTTATTTAAATTTTGTCGACTCTATCTTTTTCTACAAATTACATACGTACTACACCGTCTAATCAGTGCTATTTCACTACCCGATCACAAGAAAATAGTTTTTAATAGTTTTTAATAGTCACACTGCACTTTTTAAAAATCACACAATTATTTTCCCAAATAACAACATGCGTCGCCATGACAAACAGATGACAGATTGTAAGAAAGATTCAGAGACAAAAGACTGAAATAGCATGTGAGGCCATCTTTGATGCCATGGAAAAAAAAAATAAAAAAAAAAATGAGTGCTAAACACGAACAAAATTTAATTTGTTCCTAGTTGCGTTAGACTGACTAAATCTATGTCATTATCACTTCACACCAGGTGATCCTGTTTATGTTAGAACACGACAGGAAAAAACGTGGCAAACGGGGTCAGTGACTGCACGCAAAGGCAGATATTCATATTTATCACAACACCAACAGGAAAAGAAATACGCCGGCATGCAGATCACATACGTCATAGGGCACTATCAACCATTCCGGAGAGTGGGACACCTGCAACAATATCTCCCACAACACCTGGGTCGACAACTGATTCTATCAGCACCCTAAAAGATCTGTCTCAGTGTCTCCACCATCCTCTTTTCCAAAGTCCCCCATTTCACCATTCCCGTCCCCTGGTCCCTCCGCTCAACCATCTCAATCCGCTGGTCCTTCCAACTAAGGCGGCAGTGGCACCCACATCACGCCGTTGCGCTGTAGCCAGCGAGTGACGAGACCGCCTCGACGTCTCGTCACCGAAATATGAGGGGAGAAGAATGTTATGGACTCCTTTCTTGTGTGACATAAACCATAAACTGTCATCTAGTAAAAAGAATATTATCTTAAATTATGTCAATAAATTGTTAATATGAAATACGTTTTATGAATTTTAGAAATTTAGAGTATCCTGTAGAATTTTATTTTTTTCGCTGAGTCAAGAGCTTTTTTTAACAAAAGTAAACGCCACTGATGGACGATCCACAGCTTTCCCCCCAGAAGGGCGGTGCACTGCAGGTATAATATGAACTAAAGAACATCTATAGCAGATTGTATAATAGGTACTCCGATGCGATTTCTGAACGCCGTTTTTTTTTTTTTTTGTTCAGGGTTAACACTTGACGTTTACATTTGACAATAGCAAAAAGGCATATATTTTGACTTTTACAAGTTTAAAAAGTTTTTTAAGAGTTGCCGTTTTAGCGATTTTGTCGCTATATTTAGGGGATTTTACCAAATACAGCGAATAAAATTCTGGTATTAGCGGTAGTGTCCCCTTTTATCCCAGTGTGTTTACTGTGTATAAGTGACCCCTAACGACGTGTCAAAATGACAATAAAATTTTAGACTAATAAACTAAATTGACTAAATCTAGATCAAATTAATTAATGGTGTTTACCCACTTAGAAACAAATTGACCCTTGACAGACTGGTGGTCGGTACTTTTAGAATAGAATAGAATAGAATAGAATAGAATAGAATAGAATAGAATAGAATAGAATAGAATACACTTTATTGTACACCAAAATAATTTTACAGTGTGTTTACAGAAACTTATAACTAAGGGCATACAAAAGGCGGTCTTATCGCTTTACTAGCGATCTCTTCCAGACAACCTTTTAATTCTATCCTCAATTTCATTAAAACTTGTAATTTTTTGTTTTTCCAGAATTCTGTTTTTGTTTTTAATCATAATTTATAACAGTGCTATCAGCATTCAGCGTGACAAAAGTGCAATACAACAAAACGCAGAGATGAGCTTATGTTGTAGGTTATATTTTGTTATTTATGTTTAATTTAATGCCGGAATGGTAACACTGCAGAGTGCAGACTGCTTTTGTTTTGATTTAACTCTAGTTTTTTTTGTTTTGAATTAACTCTAGCTAATCTGAGTCGTAGACGGAGAATAATATTTAACTCACTATCATTGTGTTATACAGACTAGTTAATTTGTGGTCATATGTTATACTGCCTGAATTCTGTAGGCTGAACTCCGCTGAAGGTGATTAGCCATAACTTAAAGTTAGTGGAGGTTAATATTTATATATAGCCCTTTAGTTAGATAAAGAGAAGACCACAGTACATGAATCTGAAAGTGACTTTAAGGGCAATCGCAAAAGGTTACGTAAATTGCAATTGGATAATCTTTCGACTTTTATCCAATAATACAGGTATCAAAATCAATATGTCATTGGAAAAGTCTAAGCAAGTTGCTGCGTACCGAGCCGTAGACGAGTTTGTGCCTGGAGATTGTGTTTTCGGCGTCGGCAGCGGGACAACTGTGGTGTATGCAGTACAAAGACTTGCTGAGCGGGTAGAAACAGAGAATTTAAAAGTAACCTGTATACCAACCTCTTTTCAAGCCAAACAACTCATAGTAAAACATAACCTAACTTTAGGGGAGTTGGATACCAATCCTGACATTGATGTTACGATAGACGGTGCAGATGAAGTCGACTCCAACATGACTCTCATTAAAGGTGGTGGGGGGTGTCTACTTCAAGAAAAAATCGTAGCGTCCTGCTCAAAGAAAATGATTGTCATAGCAGATTATACTAAAGATTCGGTTAAACTAGGTGATCGATATAAAAAGGGAATACCTATAGAAGTTATACCCATGGCCTACATTCCGATTAAAAATAAAATTGTTTCTATGTATGGTGGAGAGATCAAACTACGGAGTGCCATAGCAAAAGCAGGGCCAGTTGTAACAGATAATGGTAACTTTATTCTTGACTGGCACTTCACCAATCAAGACTTAGACTGGGACAAAGTTAATACATGTATAAAAATAATACCTGGTGTAGTTGAAACTGGATTGTTCATAAATATGTGCCACAAGGCTTATTTCGGCCAACCTGATGGTGAAGTCATAGAAAGATATTAGCTATAAGATTAAACAAAGTCCCTACTTCAATAGAATCTCCATGACATCTCACAGAGTTTGAAATTGGTAGTATGTTAATACTAATATCCTTTCCAGTAAAGGCAAGTGTTACCTATCACCCAACTTTTGATATTGCCTTATACCTGCTGTGCCCTGCGGTTTAACCTGCATGAGACACTTTTATATAATAACTTTCTTCCTGACATCCAATTTAAATGAAACAAAGCCTATATGTTGCTCCAAACTAAGCTTAATCTATTTGTGAGAACTGCATGTTAATCCGTTCAGTAGTTGGTAGATTAGTGTGAACAAACACACAGATTCTATTATTTTATTATAGTATTGATGGTGTGGATGACTGCAACTCAAATATGACTTGTTTGAGTTGCTGTCATTGGTAAAAAAACATATTTTACATACCAAAAAAGATACCTACATAATAGCAAACTTAAGAAATTTAAAATGACAAAATTGCTTATTGTTTAATAAGCAATTTTATCAGTTTTAATGAGACAATAAGTACCTATATATTTTTTAAATTAAATTGTACATGGGTATTAAGAATAAAAATAAAAACAAATTTGTCAAAACAAGTTTTTATTGGATCCTTAACATATTTTCATGGCTTAGTTTAGGAATGTAAATACTTAGGTAAGAGCCAACCCATACGGTGCCGTGTCAGCGCGCTACGGTATTCTACATACAAAAATGCGTTGTAGCCACACGGTGCCGTGTGGTGTGCTCCGGCACAGCACCACACTTGCATCGGAATCAAGACGAGGCGGAGAGCGGAGTAAGTGCCTCGCTGTTGTTTGTCCAGTGTGCTTATTACACCTTGCAATTTCAGGGCACCAATTTAGGGCTCTAAATCGGATAGTTTAGAGTCGGTGAGTGAGAGAGAGAGAGTGAGTAATCACACTACACTAAATTGAACCCAAAATCGACTACTCTAGGTTACATTTTAATGTAGTGTGATGACTCGCTCTCTCTTTCACTCACCAACCCTAAATTGGAACCAATTTAGAGCCCTAAATTGGTGCCCTGAAATTGCAAGGTGTAATAAGCGCTTTACGGAGCGATGAGCAAGCCTATTTTTGCTGTCACAGCTGCAGCGGCGCGCGGCGCCGCACTGCCCGTGCCAGTAAGGCGTAATGGCTCTCGGTGCGGCGCCACACCGTATCGTGTGGGTTGGCCCTAAAGTGGACCACAACAACAATCTTAATTGTTTAACAGAAATAAAATTATGTGCATTATTAATATTATAAAATCCTTGGTCTTCACAGTACATAAATTCCTTATTCCAAAACAAAATATAGATTTTGTTCACTATGAAGAATAATATTATATACAGGTGGGTTTTTGAGATGGGGTAATGGGGCATGTTACCTTAACCGTTGTAGTTACAGGAAAACACTTTAAGGACCTTTTTTTGTGATTTCTGACATTTCTAGTACTTAAACCTCAGTCGGTCTAAGAGACTTTCGATCCTTAAAAGAAACAGGATCGATTGGCACAAAAAAGTTTTTGTGTAAAATGTCAATTTTCTTGCTGACTGTACATTTTTTCCAAAATCTGTAAATGCAGTTCAGAATATCTTAAAAATTTATGGATTCCTAAAAGCGTTTTCCTGTAACTATAACGGTTAAGGTACCTGCCCTTACTGTCCTGTCTCAAAAATTCACCTTTTACAGGTATAAAGCAGGTACTGTGGGTGATAGTAAATTTACCAGTGTCACACAACTAATAAAATTGACTAGCTACATCAAATATCATCAAGATAAAAACATGATGTTACCAAATGCAAGAAAAACATCATTAATCTGTAATTATTATGACCATAATTTACTTACAATTTAATCCAAAAATAGCAATGCCATAAAAGTTGACTCTAATAACTAATCTGCAGACGAAATTCCGTGACTCACTTTGTGCAAGATACTCTATAATAAATTTGGTTACATTCAAAATTAATTTCTAATATAGACTAGTTTTCTTCATGATGCGAAGGAACTCCTCCTGATTAATTTCTCCATCACCATCTCTGTCTGCTTCATCTATCATCTCATGAAGCTCTTCATCTGTTAAATTTTCTCCAAGCTCTCTGGCTACCCTCTTCAGATTTTTGAAAGATATTTTGCCTGCAAGAGAGTAGTTTTTATAGTTATAGTTATGTAGTAAACAATTGGATTTTATTGCACACTAATTAGTATAAGTATACTATGTACATATATAACATTTGGTAAAATTAACCGCAAATATTTACAAGGCTTAAAGTATAATATGTTATAACAAATAGGATAAGCGAAAAAATAATATTATAAGTTCGGTAGTTTTTCAGAATATGAGGAAAATAAATTCATTGAAAAATCATTACAATTACATTCAACAAGATACACAATATGGCACGCACCAAGCACATAGCAAGCTATGGATCAGCTGTTCAGCTCATTGAACTTAAGACACCGGCGCGCGGCGATGTGTGTGTAAAGCAATTGAGCGGTTGAACAGGTTTTTTTCTTTTTTATTGGTTTTTTGGATAGGTATGTGGTGGATTTTTTTATTTTATGAACATGTTTATAGCGGTGTATACTTTCAACCCTGTAAATATTTGCAGCAAATTTTACCACATGTTATATACATATTTTTTGTTGTTTGATTAAATAGGGACAAGTGGATGACATGTCACTTATGCCATCAGATAGAACTGCAGTTTCATCCGTGTGAGTTTCGGAATCCCCAAAGGAACAATTTTCTTTTCAATACCAGCTATCTGCCAGTGAAAGTCTCGTTAAAATCAGTTCAGCCCTTTCAGCGATTAGCCGGAACAAACAGACAGACAAAAAAAATTATGTAGATAAGTACCATAATTATATACTTTCATATGCATTTAGTAAAAAGGTTTTAATTTGGAATTACAAACAGGCACTTCAATTTTATTTATGTGTACAGATTTACCAGTCTCATCATCATCAAATAGTTTAAATGCTTTCATAATTTCTTCTTTTGAATCTTTTTCAGCCATTTTCACAGTCATCAATTCAAGAAAATCTTCAAAAGATACTTTTCCATCGCCTTTATCTATTTCTGAAATCATTCGTTTGATTTCTTCTTTCTTGGGTTCAAATCCTAATGCGCGAATTGCAACTTTTAGTTCTTTTGTATCTATTTTTCCTGTATTCTCTGTGTCAAAAAGATCAAATGCTTCTTTGATATCTCGCCTTTGTTCATCTGTTAACTCAAACTTTGGACCAGACTTTTTTCTGACACCTCCAGCAGGTGCATTGTTTGAGCCAACAGTCTTTTTTTGAGAACATGTCATTGCAGTTGACTGCAAAATTAATTTATACTGTTAAAATACAATTTTGATGCAATTAATTAAAAGATACTAGTAAGTACCTACCTACTGACAGTTTTTAACTTAGTCTTGGAAATTGCTATTTGGACTATGGACACATTTAAAAAATTTTGAAAATTCAACCCCGAAGTGCCGTTTACCGGGCAACCGGGACATGTAAAAAGCCATTTCGGGGGTGGAGAATCGTTGGTTCATCTGTCAGCGATAGTGTAACATCTGAACAGCCTAATGAGGTCTTAATCTTACAATTATTATATTGTCAAGACGCCGGTTCATAACTAAAATAGCCGAGACTAACAAAATTAACGCAGGTGAAACCGTAGTAAATAAAAGACAGGGTTACAAAGATATTTTAAGAAAATACTTAAAAATTATTAATACAAAAATAAAAGGGTTATAAAAATCACGGTGTATACTAACCATCCTCTATTTACTGAGTGAATATTTTACGTGGTAACTTATCACATAGATTCAGAATTTGTTTATAATTATAAAGTATTCTAATTTTTTGTATTACGATTTACGAGTTTGACAACTTTTTGAGTTGTGACTTATGACTTTGTTTTGACTTTTGACATTAAATTGAAGTTTGACAAATTGTTTTTTTTTTTTTTCATTTCCTTTTGGGCACTGGCTATTCAGCCACAAACTGCGTACGCGGTTGACTCGCCTGTGAGTGAAAAATTTAATATCAATAAAGAGCAAAAGTTTATGAATTGTGTTTGTGATGTTGCACGTTGTAGGGGGTAATCTCTGGATCTACAAAACTAATTTTGAAAATTCTTTCACATATACACAGTGCTACAATGATCCTGAGGGTAGTTTTTATTACGGAATTCCCGTGGGAACTTCGAATTTCCTGCAGTTAAAACCACGAGGGAACAGCTATCTCTGGATCTCCTGACCAAAAGTTTGTGACGTTGTAGGGGGTAATCTCTGGAGCTACTGAACCGATTTTGAAAATTCTTTCACTTAAAGGAAGCTACAGTGATCCTTTTTAGAGTAGGTACTTTTTATCCTGGAATTCCCACGGAAACTCCGAAGCTGTGAGTTTGTGAGGTTCTAGGGGAAGTCTCTGGATCTACTGAACCGATTTTGAACATTTCACTTATAGTGATCCTGTGTGACATAGAGTAATTTTTATCACGGAATTCCCGCGGGAACTCTGAAATTACCGCTGGCGCAACCACGGGGTCAGTAGTCTTTACTAATAAAAATGAATGTTTATGTCTGTCCCTCTATAAGTTTCGAAACGATTGGTCCGATTGTGATGAAACTTTGACGGGTTGTTCTGACTTCTGCTTGTGTCCGCAAAGGTCCGCAAGGACAGAGATTGCTCCCAGCAGGAAAGTGACTACAGACATTTCACTATGTAGTATTAGGTGTATCGTGTTATCTGCCAGGGTCACTAAATAAATGTCTCTTAACTTTTAATATTTTGATATCTATCAAAATCTCATCTCAGACCAAATAAGAAGTCTTTATTTCGTCTGAGAATCTCATATGTTGTGGTCTGGTGGTGGCCCACCCAGAAGACATGATTTTCTGGTTTTATTTATTTTTATTTTTTATTTATTTATTAATTGCTTACTAAGTGTACGTGTTAAAAAAACAAGATGAAAGCAAAGAATACGGAATTTATTTTAATGAATAAAAAGTTTAACAAGCCTAAATATTTACATTATTTTTGTATATTTTAATAATTTATCATACCAAATAACAAAAAACAAAAAAGAAGCTTAAATAGCAACGAAAGTAAATAAACGAGGATACAATTATAACGGTGAGTATAATAAACAAGCTTTGTGGGACGAATCCCTTTAATTTTATATCTAAGTCAGTAGTTAAATTATAAAAAGGAGTGTCGTGAAACACTTAACAAAAACGAAGTCTTTACTGAGTCCGTTATGTCCGCTGCAAGCATGAAAAGGGCAAAAATACAAAAAGCTCCTTTAGAAAAAAATTTTGTTGTTTTATTTTTCCGAAAAGCAACCGTATGATGCCGTGACGGAAAATGAACTTTTACCCCCATCCGTACCGTGCGATAAAGAACTTCGTTCTAAAAATTATGACAGAGACCTTAGATTATTTTACCGAGAAGAACAAAGAATACAGAATATAAACGTAAAGAAGCGACACTCTCCGCCTCCCACCAAGTTCGCGCCTCTAAATGCCCCGCGAAAGTATAGTGGTACCGCAGAACAATAAAGGTAGAATTATTGTTCTGAGGGTGGTACCTAGTTTGCTGGCAGTTACTGTCAGCTCGCTGTCAACCTTACGATACGCACACACGTATACGTACAAGACAGCCGTCTTTACTTGTGAGAAAGTACTTGAACCAGTTCAATTGGGTATTCTCCAAGGTATGAAAATCAAAATTCTAATTAGTCCGTCAGTTAGAAAATAAAAAAATAATAGACACGTATTTTTTGCTTTTTCAATTTAATGAAAATGAACATAGATAAAGCGCATTAAAGTTTAGGGTGGGGGGCTCGTGACGTCAATATTCATTATAAGCGCCATACAAACCGTTGTGAATTGTGACGTCACGCGAAATTTCAACTCAATGTATCTCTGTTATTTTTTGATTACGTAAAAAAAGAAAAAATACGTGTCCAATATTTTTTACTAATCTACAAGACGGACTAAAAAAAATTTTTTTGTCAAGTAGCCAATTGTATGGAGTGTCACCGGGCTGGACAAGAGAAACCCAGGCATCGTCGTGACGAACAAAAACGAGATCGTCCGTCAATGCCTTCTTCTTTTTGTTAAATACTCTAAGACAATTGCAATTTACTATGCACCCTAAGGTTGCAAAGAGCGTTAAAACCGCCTGTTTATACCATTGATATTTAAGTAGATATTGTTTTTTTTTTTTTTCATTGTTTCTTTTCATAGTATTTTTCTAGTCATAGCTTACATTTTATTAGTGCCACTTTACATTTAATGCCAGTACACAGTGGGTGTGTGTAGTGTGTCAGGGCGCGGCGGGCAGGGTGCCCACGCTGACGGTCTTCATGAGGTGGTAGCAGTGCGGCAGGCGGCTGCGGTGGCCGACCCGCTGCAGCGCGGCGGCGGCCTGTGCCAGCATGCCGGCGCGCTCGCCCGGCGCCGCCAGTAGCGCGGCCGGCAAGTGCTTGCACGCCATGTACAGTGCCACGGCGCGCTCACCCTCCCCGCATCCACCTTCCAGCGCTCGCTCTGACAATTGGCACGGCGACGAAGTATGAAATCTTCATTCTATTTAGTACGTCAGTTAGATAATAATAAAATAATTATAGACACGTATTTTCAAATTTTTCAAATGAGATTTTTTTTCAAACGAAATAAGGCCCATTAAATTTTATGCCGGCTGTACACACTCGCCGAGATTCTCTCGTCCAGTCTCATTCTGTTAGTGGTACTGAAGTCTCCCGCGATAGTGGACGTAGAAATTGCTGCTGCGATTTGTCTTTGTGCTGTGAGGCTGTTAGCTACATATTATAATTTAAATAAATAAAACGTCACGCATTTAATCGTATAATTTTGTATAATCGCAACTAGAATTATTTAATCACAAAATTAAAATTTAATGAATTAAACAATCAACGGGCAACTACATAAAACGAGTGTACATGTCCGCTCTTGTTTTCCATATGAGAGTCAACGAGATCCCTTGACTCGGGCACAATAACCGACAAGCGACCAAGACCGACCGAGGTGATTCGAGGACGACCAGCGACACGAGACGAGTCTCAGGGTATCTCGGCTAGTGTGCACAACCGGCATTATTAGTGGGGTCTCGTGGCGTCATAAACCGGACCGTGATGTGACGTGACATTTCGACTCATTAATAATAATAATAATTATTTATTTATTTGCAAAAACCAGTACAAAAAGACAGCATACAGACATTAAACTTAATTATACATGGCTTTATTGGGTCAACATGAGATTATGTCCCCTGACTCTCAAACTAGGTAAAAACCTGTGAGATGAGGGTCAGTGGTCACTCGCTGCGCTGATGTTCAAAGAATATGACAGCCAAAAAATAGTGTATCACACTTAGGTACAATATTAGCCTCTAGATTGGCGTATTTATTAGTAAATTTTCTGTGTATTTGTGTGTGTGTGTGTGTGTGTGTGTGTGTTTGTGCGTGCGTGCGTGCGTGTGTGCGTGCGTGTGTGTGAGTGTGTGTGTGTGTGTGTGATTGTGTGTGTGTATATTTGTGTGTGTACTCATTGTACCGTTATTTTTGATTGTATAAAACAAAGAAAAAATATGTATTTAATATTTTTTAGTATAATTATAGTATACCTAATATAATAAAGATATGTCTATGTCTATACCTTATCGTTTTATAAGGTTCACTTAATATTGGTTTGCCACAAAAAAACTCGGGTGTTTACACGCATAAGTGAAGTCTGTCTGTCTGTTTGTTCCGGATTATATCTAAAATGGTTGGATCGAATTTTAAGGAACTTTTACTGACAAATAGCTGATGTTCTGAAGGTAAGTGAGGCTATTTTAACAGAGTGAAACCCCGGGGGGTACTGCAAGTTAATAAATAAAATGTACCTTTGCCGCATATAATCGAGGGGCGGTTCAGGCGCGGGCGCAGGCTGGTGTCGAGCAGCAGCTGCGTGCGCCGCGGCGCCGCGCCCGCCATCATGCGGCACACCGCCCACTGCAGGAACACGCGCGACGTCACCCACTGCGCACGGACACACGTCGCCACACGGCTACACAACTCGACACCGCATAACGTGCACACACAGAAAATAATCTTTTCATTACTCATACTCGGAAAGTAAGTCTGAAGTTGCCTGAGAAGCGGGTTGAAAGTAACACTTTTCAGCCCTAGGGAGAATCGCTTTCAACTGACAGCTGGATACTGCACAAACTCAAGTTTTTTTTTTATGTCATAGGGGCATACTTACTGGCCAGTAGCACACCTAATGGTTGATTTATGTAAAATAAATTTCACTTTTTTTTTCTTTAGCTAATTCCTATTATTATTTTGACTTTCCTTGCATTCGTAATGAAAAGCACAGTGTTATCCTCGGGAGAAAGACTTATTTAGTCCCTCGATCTATTAGACTTTCACCCCTAGGATAACAATGTACTATTTTATCCCCCCACCTCGGAAATGGTATTTTTGCTATTCGATATCTGAGCGCAAAAGCCGTTTTTATCCGCTTGAGGTTGTAGGTATCTACCTAAGTATTATTTGTTATACATAATATATAGTACATTGTTATCCTAGGGGTGAAAGTCTTTCTCCCGAGGATAACACTGTGCTTTTTATTACGAATGCAAGGAAAGTCAAAATAAAAATAGGAATTAGCTAAAGAAAAAAATGAGTGAATTATATTTTACATAAATCAACCATTAGGTGTGCTACTGGCCAGTAAGTATGCCCCCTATGACATAAAAAAAAACTTGAGTTTCTGCAGTATCCAGCTGTCAGTTGAAAGCGATTCTCCCTAGGGCTGAAAAGTGTTACTTTCAACCCGCTTCTCAGGCAACTTCAGACCTACTTTCCGAGTATGAGTAATGAAAAATATTTTTCTGTAATACTAACCTATTATAATGTTGTAGTAAATATGTACCTAAACTGAAATAAAAGTATCTTGTGATAGTAAATGTTTTATTTTCCATTTAGTCATTTCCACACTGAGGGGGGAACTTTTCCTGTGTGTGTGTAAATGTGCAAGTATTTATGCAAGAGAATAACTATAGTGAAAGAATATTCAAAAAGAATGTAGCATATTATTATGATTAAGAGGGTGAGTAGGTTATCTATCGTATCATGACGTGTTTGGTGACTCAATTTCCCGTGACTGATTGGACAGGCTGTTAACCGGTCGCCACATTTAGTGTAGGTAACTAATTAACGGCCCCACTCAGAGTCGTTTTAATGAATACTTAATTTTAAGGAAAGATTTAAAAAAAACTGCCGCACTCAGAGACGTTACTTATTGGCATTTAACTAAATTTAACGTTACTTGAAGTAGTAATATTCTAAAGGCAAAGATTACCAGTTATACCTTTTGCAAAGGACAGAAAGGTACTTGCAATTGTTTTTTACGTAGGTACTTAATATTTTCTGTGACCAGTTTTCATTGTTTACTGTAGCTTTTGATAGTGAATCATTATTACAGGGTTCTAGAGTTCGTCGATAAATAGCCTGGGCAGTGGGCAGGCAAAGAAAACAGGATGTACCGACCGGCAAAGTTTGTGACAGCCTCCTCAGTGAATGCAGGTCGCGCTGGAAGGCGCGCAGCTGCGCGGGGGGTGCGGGCCGCCCCGCCCCCGCCCCCGCGCCCGCCTCCCACACCCCCGCGCGAACCTCCAGCAACCAATCGCAGCACAGCACTTGCATCAACTAACATGATTCAATAACACATTAGTTTTATACAAAGACATAAAAAATGCAATTTCACATAAGCATAACACAACTCCATTGCATGCACTACAAAGAACACAAAAAAAATCAAAACAGATGTTATAACTTATCCGTGCGAAGAATGTTACTAAAGCGAGATTTGCCTTGTAGTCATATTGCACAATAATAAAATACAAGTACAATGCAACTACAATGCACTCCCACAATAGTCTCCCGAGTCGTTTGATTCTTCTTCTAGACAAAAAAAAAACAAAAAAATTAAAAAATAGCAATTCAAAATGCACATGCTGAAATATGAAAGCAAAAATAAAGAATTATTCTTTCATTCCATGCACAGAAACAAATTAACACACCATCATAAGTTGCGTTGGTTTCCGGCAACAGTAGTACGCGAGCGAGTCTGCTAGTCGGGTTCCAGCGATATCGCACACCTGAAAAAGGGAAGAGTTTTGAGATGAGTTTTGTGAACATCCATTCGAACACAAGAGGTTTTTCGAAGAGGACGTTTACTGAATAAGTAGAGGTTGCCTTCAGAACAGACAATTATGTAAGTATATGCCAAAGATTATGTGATATATTAAATGAAACGAAGGAATTTGTAAATCACATTATACGTTTTTTATTTTCCAACCATAACCACAGACAACCATAGATAACCACCTCCTTCATCCGTCACCTACTTAGGGCCCGTTTATATGCCCATCTTATAAGGCGCGTTTACACTAACCTTAGATAGGTACATGACATTCTCCCCCACTTACGAGTCTTATACAAAGCTCTTATTCTAATATTAAGTAAACACAAATAATACTGACTTAAAGTCTTACTTCTTAGGTAACACATTTTTATAAAACTTAAACATAAACACTTACTTCTTAGGTAATACATTTTTATATAACTTAAACATAAACAGTCTATGTCGGAACATCAATTTCTTGCGAACAAGGTAGCATCTGGTTAATATGTCTTTTCCATATTTTACTTTCCACATCAACTAGATAAGTCCTATCCGGCACAGAGACATCACAAATTACACCAGGGACCCACTTCTCTCCTCCGCCCCTAAAATCTTTCACCATTACTTTGTTACCAACCCGGAAATTCACATTTGTCCTCCTTCCTTGGAAATTATCACATTGTTTTTGTTGGTTATCAATAATTACATCTGTGATGGGGGGTGGTCTAATTAATGAAAATCTACTCCGGATCTCTCTGCCTAACATTAATCTCGCTGGTGTTACACCAGTTGTGCTGTGTGGCATTGAACGGAAATCAAATAAAAAGAGATTTACAGCATAATTTAAAGTTTTACCTGAACTAACAACTTTCTTTACATGAGACTTAAAAGTCTCAACAAATCTTTCCGCAGCCCCATTCGTAGCCGGGTGATATGGTGGTGTAAATGTCTGTTTAATGCCACACATTTTACAAAATTCTTGGAATTCTTGGCTCTTAAAACTTGTACCATTGTCGGTGACCAAATGCAGTGGATAACCATAGCGAATAAATAAACTCTTAAAAATACTAATTGTATTAGCAGAGGACATGTTCTTGACTTCAAAAGCTTCGGGCCATCTTGTATACGCATCGACTATTACTAAGAACATTTTTGACTGTACGGGTCCCAGGAAATCTGCATGAAGCCTACTCCATGGGCCGGGCGGAGTGACCCAGGATTTCAAAGGGATTTTATTTGGGTTTTTACTGTTCTCCAGGCAAACTAAGCATGTTTTTGATATTTCTTCTATTTTTGCGTCTATATTTGGAAACCATACAAAACTACGTGCTGTCTGTTTCATCCTGACCACCCCAAAATGACTCTCATGTAATGTTTCTAGTATGCTGTCTTGTAAGCTTTGTGGTACCACAACTCTCTGCCCCCATAATACACACTGCCTTTCTATACTCAATTCGTTTCTTTTTGTATAAAATGGTTTAATATCATCATCTATGACATGTTTCCCCGGCCATCCATCAGTCAAAAACCGAATAACTTTTATCAATGTACTGTCTTTCAGAGTGGCTTTTTGAATGTCATGCCAATTAATTTTTGCCAAAGTCAATTCATTTTTATACACCATTAAATGTTCGAATTTTGAGCTGTAGCATACCGAATGTATTTTATCTATGTCTATGTTATCTGTCATAGGTGCTCTTGATAAACAATCAGCAGGATTATCTTGAGATTTAAGGTGACGTATTTTATAGTTGAAAGCTGACAAAAATATGGACCAATGTTGTAATCGTCTCGCTGCTATTCGAGGAATGTTTTTGTTTGGTGAAAAAATTCTCATTATCGCTTCGTTATCAGTCTCCAACTCGAAGTCGCGGCCATATACATATTGATAGAATTTTGTTATCCCATATATTACTGCCAAACCTTCTTTGTCTAATGTTGAGTACTTCTGTTCAGTCTCATTAAGTTTTTTGCTTGCGAATGCAATTGGTCTAAGTTCATTATTTGGAAACCTGTGTGACAAAACGGCTCCTAGCCCTTGATCTGAAGCGTCACAAGTTAAAATCAGTGGCAATTTGGGATTGTAATTACATAGTGTCTCCACCGATGCCAATCTACTTTTTACTTTGTTAAAAGCTTGGTCGCATTGGTCTGTCCAATAAAATTGTCCTTTATGTAAACAGTCATAAAGAGGAACCAACTCATTAGCCATGTTTTTTAGGAACCTAGCATAATAATTTATTTTTCCGAGAAATGACCTTAATTGGGTAATGTTTGTTGGTGTAGGGATATTCAGTATTGGCTCAACTTTTTCTTTAGTTGTGGTCATGCCGTGTTTATTAATTATGTATCCAAAAACTATTATTTCTTTGACCAAGAATTTGCATTTATGCAGTTTCAATTTCAATCCACTGTCTTGTAGAATTTTTAGGACTTGTTTAGTTCTATTTTTACATTCTTCAAGATTGCTGCCCTTAATATAAATGTTATCTATGAAGACTACTGTTCCTTGGCATTTATTCAGCTTTTGAGTCATTATTCGTTGGAAAGACCCTGGACCTGTACTTAAACCGAACGGTAAGTATTGATATTTGTAAATTCCTATTTCCGTATTTATTGCTGTTAACATTTGAGATTGTGAATCTAATGGTAATTGTAGGTACGCTTCGCGCAAATCTAATTCAGTGAAAAATTTGCCCCCTTGAAGCTCACTTAACATATGATCAATATGTGGCAACGGGAAATGATCCACTGCGAGTACTGGGTTCACCGTTCTTTTGTAATCCGCACAAAGTCTTATTGACCCATCTGGTTTTACGATAGGTACCACTGGTGTTCCCCACTCGCTATATTCTACTGGTACTAACCTGCCTTCTTTCACTAATCTATTGATTTCCTCATTTACTTTTTCCTTTATTGCAAAAGGGACCGGTCTAACGGGTAAAAATTTTGGTTGGGCGTCCCCTTTAATTTTTAAAGTTAATGTTACATCTTTGAAACAACCCCACCCCGGCCTAAATACCTCTGGGAATTCCTCTTTGATATCTGTTATATCCTGATCAGTGTTCCTGTTATCCAATTTGTTTATGTTAAATTTCGGTGGCCACATTTGTAAGGCATTTAGCCAATCTCTTCCCATAATTATAGGACTACACTCTGGAACAACAAATATTGTTAATGTCTGAGTGGTATTTTTGCTTTGTACTGTCATATTTTTCATGATACCTACTGGGTATGTTACTGCTTGGTTAAAATTTTTAAAATAAGCTTTTACTGGGTGAATTTTTTCATTTGGAAAGTATTTTATCTTATTCTCCATGGATATGACCGTGACGTCCGATCCAGTATCCACTAAGAAAGGAACATTAGTATTGTTTACTTTAAGTTCAATGACCAGAGGTGGTGTCTTTAGGGTACTAACCTTAAAATTATACACATTGATCTCGTCTTGTTCATCCAAATATAATGTTTCTATATTTTGGTCGAGTTTGTCTTCAGTCTGCTTGCTATCCTCGGTATCTTCTACTTCTGACATGTTCACATGCTTTTTAAACCGGGGACACATTTTGAAAATGTGTCCTCGGGAACCACACTCACTGCAGAACTTGTTCTTGAGCCGGCAATCACTTTTGAAATGGTCAGTTCTGCCGCATACATAACACTGTGGCTTGCTGGCGGGTCTTCCTGGGTTTGTTTTTTTCTGCCCACTAGCTTGTTTTTTTTGAACCCAGAACATTTCCGTTTTTTCTTTTTCTTCCGGGGTGTCTTCAAGTGCCTTCTCAACCAACCTTGCTATATCCAAGATTTCTTGTAATGTTTATTTGTTTTGAGGTTAATCCGTCAAAGAGTTTTTCTTTGATTTCATTGTCTATGTCTTGAAACTCACAGTTTTTGGATAACTTCTTTAGTGCTAGAACATAATCGTCCACACTTTCATCCTCTTTCTGTTTCCTTTGCCTGAATGTTATTCTATTGATGACTACAGGTTTTTTTGGCATGTAATAACTAATCAACTTTATTACCAGCTCTTCATATGATAACTCGATCGGTTTCTTTGGTATGCATAAACTTGATAGTTTTTCATACACAGCTGATGATAATTTGGTGATTAGCACCGCGCTTTTATTTTCTTTGGCTACATTATTTATGCTCATGTAGCACTCTAACTGTTCAGCATATGATTCCCAATTCCCACCTTGGAATGTTTCAATATTGTACGTGTTTGTCGCCATCTTGTTGTCTGGTTGCAGAAAGGTTTCTGCCCTGCCTGTGATCACCAACTCTCGAAGAATTCTTCGCAATTCGTCTAATGTCTCTTGTTCTTCGGATGTTATTTCGCAATTCACTAGACATTCAATCAATTGTTTCTTCGTGAGCGTTTGTATCCAACCTGTACGCTTCAATCTGATTTCAGTAGCAAATTTATTAATTGCTTCTTTGGACATTATAAGTATTAATTAAAACTATTGCCCATGTTTTTTTTACACGCGTTTTCGCACATTTTCGTCGCCAATTGTGATATATTAAATGAAACGAAGGAATTTGTAAATCACATTATACGTTTTTTATTTTCCAACCATAACCACAGACAACCATAGATAACCACCTCCTTCATCCGTCACCTACTTAGGGCCCGTTTATATGCCCATCTTATAAGGCGCGTTTACACTAACCTTAGATAGGTACATGACAGATTATGAATATGGATGAGAAAAGAAATTTGTTACGATCGTAGCAAGATGAGGTCTCCGCCTACCACTCCAGTAAAACTTATCTACGAATGTTATTTTCATAAATAAAAATATAATAAAAAGCCTAAAAAGAGGACATAGCTGTGATTTTCACTGGGGAAAATGATGACTGACGACTATGAATAAGCAATTTTTCTGAAAACGTGTTTCATAATGATCCATTGAGCCACAGATAATATAATACTATAGTTAGAGCCACTGAGGCGTGAAAGCGTAACCAACAAACAAACTCACTTTCGCATTTATAATATTTAAACTTTAGGTATGCACATCGCGATACAAAAGGCGGCCTTAATGCCACAGCGGCATTCTCTACCAGTCGACCTTCAAAGGCTTCAGATAGTAGGTACAGAGAGTTCACTTGGCGGTGCATTTAAGAAATAATCCAGTCGGTTATTAATAGTATTCCACCCACCTTAAGTATGGTGGCGGAGGTCCTCTCGCGGGCGCGCTCATCGGTGCAGTGTGCGAGGCTGAGGAGGCCGCGGCGGCTTTTGTACGCCATATGCAGCGCCCTACGGATTAAATACAATAGCTATATTTACATCGGCCGGTGTTTGCGCCGCCGGAGACAATAGTTATTATAAACTATAACACACAGTCGTGTTTTATAAACATGGCCGCGCGTCTAGAATTTCTAAATCGCAATTTAAACAATAATAATTATGTGGACCGTGAACTAATTAGATCTATTCAGACGTTATCGCCGTCATCGGTTATGTAATCCCGTTTGAAGAGTATCGCCGGTCGGACGTCGATGGTGAGACGCCTATTTTATTTATTTTATATTTCGTAGGGTTCGATGTACAGGTTCATTAAAACTAATATCATAACAAGCGAATAAACTAATAATATGAATTCGCAGTTCGGTCCCTAACTACACAAAGTATTCTGAAAATTCCCTTTTTTCAGGGTTTAAACTAGTTCTGTTACAACAAGCCTTTTTAGTGAGTAATAAATAGTAAGATAGACTTTGCGTTTTTGCGCTATTTTAGGTTTGTAAGTTTCAACTCCACATTGATAGTCAACCTAATCTGTAAATTTTTTTTTCACTTGTCATGCTCTGAAAGTGCTTGTTTGTGCAGGATATAGGCTGCACGAAATCGAATTTTATGCACAAGTGCATTAACGTATCTACTCATAAATGTATCTATATTAAGGCAAAGAAAATGAGCCATACAGCCAAACACAATAAGAGGTTCATAGATAGAATTTGTTATTTTATAATATTTACGTTGATTTATTTGCCTTATGTGTTTTTTAAGACATAAATACCGTTAAGCCGGGAAAAACAATTTTCTTCAGTATTCAAAACTGTACCAATTTTACTTTGAATTTTAATTAAAGAAATGATGTTATACTACTGTTTTATTTTCTCACAATCGAAGTGAAAAGCAGAGTTTATAGCTCGTCCGCAAAACCATTTTATCCTCGACATTACTATCAGCCCTCGCCTTCGGCTTGGGCCGCTAAAAGTCTCGGATAAAAATGGTTCGTTTTGTGCACTTGTTGTAAAATCTACTACAACTCAGCGGGATGTAATCCCCTTTGGAATTGTAAATTTTACAGACTAGTAAAGTATGTATCAACACTATCGTAGGCTAACATTCTATGTAATTAATCAAAATTCCCTTCGCAAAGAACCAATTCTTTTACTAGTTATACGTGTTAATGAATTAACTGAAAACCTGATACACCCCATTAAAAAAAATAAACAATAATATGACTCAAATATATTTTATGTCGAAAAAATTTATACTTTAAAAGTTATTCAACATTAGTTTGGAGGCGACCTATCTACGAAATTCTTAGCGCTACGCCCGCGCCTACCAGTTAGATTTTTTTTGCTGCGGGCGGCGTACGCGCCAAATATTGCTAATTAATAACTAGCTGTCCCCCGCGATTTCATCCGCTGTAATTTCGGAGTTCCCGCGGGAATCCCGGGATAAAACTAAATGTTTTTAGTTGGACCATATCATAAATAGTTACGTGACACGTGATTTATATATATTAAGATTTAGACAGGGGCTAGTAAAAATATAACCTATATTAAAACATAGTGCGATCGATTCGCTAGTCGATTCTGAGCCAACTACTTTATAGTTTTCAGTTAATTCATTAACACGTTGTATTATGGTATATTTATAGAAACTTTTCTACTCTAACTAGCTGTCCCCCGCGCTTTCACCCGCAGTAATTCCGGTGTTTCCGCGGGAATTTCAGGATAAACTATATGTATAACTCTTCCTTTTGAATCACTCCATCTATTGGTGAAAACCGCATGAAAATCCGTTCAGTAGTCTTTAAGTATCGCGAACAGACAAACATACAGACAGACGCGACGAAGGACTTTGTTTCTTAATACTCGTATGTAAGGATATAACGAAAAAGAGAGTGTGTCTCTCTTCTGTGAAAATGCGAGTGAACGACGGGATAAGTATAGTTAAGTAAGTACATTAAAATAAAAAAACTTATTCACCCCGGCAAAGGATCTTCGCAGGAAGCGAGCGGCTCAGGCAGCATGTCGAGCCGGTCGCCGATTTCGGCCGCTTTCGCCACGTCCGCGAGCAGCCACGTGGCGGCGACGCCCACTATATTCGCCCACCACTCCATCACCGGGTCCCAGCAACCTGGCGATAGACATTTCACGATTATTAACTCTCATATTCGCAAATAGTAATAGTACGATTGATAAAATTTTACAACACACAGATCTACGTTAATTGATCTCGTTTATGACCTTGTATTGTGGAGATCAAGATGTTGTTTACACACGACGTGAGATTGCGAGATGAGAGATGTGAGATGTGTGAGTGATTGAGAAAACATGACATCGATTTTAGGTTAAATATCAGTGAGGAAATAGATATTCTATAATAATATTAGGTATACTTAAAGAGGTAAATTTTGTAAGTTTGTGAATTGTGAGTTTGTGACGTTGTCGAAGAAAGAATGAAAAAAGGAAAAGCAGTTTAATAGTTCCCATAAAAAGGTACATAGTATAATAGACATTTAACAAATATTGTGCAGGAGATAGAACTGAAGGGTTTGTTGTAAGGGGGTAATCTCTGATCTACTGAACCGATTTTGAAAATTCTTTCACTAATAGGAAGCTATACGGTAGGTCTAGGGTACTTTTTACCCCGAAATTCCCACGGAACTTCGAAATACCGCGGGTATCCGCGGTGGATAGCTGGTATCTTATATTTTCAGAAACGTAAGTACTAAATATATGAGTGGCGGTACCGGTGTGGTGCGGCGCGTCCGTGGAGACGTCGTCGACGATCAGCTTGACGAGGCCGAGCACGTCGCGCGTGCTGCCGCGCTCGTCGGCGCACAGCAGCATCTGCAGCCCGCGCTGCAGCACCTCCAGGTGGTATGTCTACCCCAGCCAGTATTAACACTATATTAACACTATATTAACACTATTGGCATACTGGGCTAAAATCTAAATGACTAAATTTGAATTTTCAGTCCGTCTTGTATAAACTAATGAAAAATATTGGACACGTATTTTTTCTTTTTTTTTTCACTTAGGTAATCGATAAATAACGGCGATACCTTGAGTTTAAATTCCGTGTGATGTCACGCTTAGGTACACTTTATTCTTAGTTATGAGGTCACGAGCTCTCTCTCCTAAACTTTAATGCGTTTTATTTGAGTATTTTGGCAGACATGTAACACCTTTTAAGTTAATATCTTCGCTTTCCATCAGGCGAGATTATCTGACCAGTGGGTAAAAAAATGTATTGTATTGATATTGTGATGTATTGTAAAGCTGTTCGCCGCGGTTTCACTGGCGGTAATAGGCTTGTATCCACTAAGAATAAATCGGATGGCTTTGAATTTCTAATGATTAACCATGATAATAAGTAAACAAAAAAACAACTTTTCTATTTAAATAATAAAAGATTGATAATATTTTTGGAAAATAAAATCGACAAAATGAGGCGTTTAATCATGCGACATTAAACACCAATCAGAGAAGCGCCTGGAATTGTGACGTCACGCCCCTCGGAATGAGCGGAACACTATGTTGCAGCTGTCATTTTCGTATAAGTTTCGAGTTTTCAGCATTTATTGTTAAATTAATACAGTTCGTTTTTAGTTTAATCTTGACGCCTTTATGCTTGGCAATTTTTTGCAATGAACACATAATGAACACCGGCTTTTGTTTATCGGAATTCCGCAACGTTAAAACTTCTATGTAAGTATTATGTGAAGAACACTTTTAATTATAATTAATCATATCGTTTGGCAACTAAAAAAATAAGAAGAGTATGAATTATGTATTACATTTTATAAAACGAAAATAATATTTTAATTCAAATAAATCATAAAACCCTATTCAAGTCATAACATTTTATAGGTTACTAGCTGTCCCGCGTGGTTTCACCCGCGATAATTTCGAAGTTCCCGCGGAATTTTTTCACAAACTTTGCAACCCCTTTTCATCCCCTTAGGGGTTAAATTTTCAAAAATCCTTTCTTATCGGATGCCTACATCTTAAAAAGAACACACCCTCCCAAGTCTCTACGATCAACGGTTTAGGCTGTGCGTTTGTTTATCCACCAGTCATTGGTATATTATGGTAGATTTTGCAAAATTCATGTCTTTTAATATACATTTATAAATAGATACATCAAGTTGTGTTTAATACTTACATCAAAATGATCTTCACAGAAATAAATTGTGGAATCAGTTGATAAAGTAAGAGCATCTTGGCTCCTTGCCATTTTTAACCACTTTCTTCGTATCTGTTTATTGTTCGGAACGTATATGAATAATGTTTGGCATTTTTATCGTTGTACTTTTACATTGGGGCACCATACAGTATTTATAATACGAGTAATTCATTATTTATTCTATTTATCAACTACAAGTACTGTATGTAGACATATAGCTGATCGAAGTTTAGTGGTTTATATATCAACATCTCATTTAAGTAAATGGATAACGTCACCGTTTCTTAGAGATGGTGCTATGGATATTGGATAAGAAACGTTAAACTAATCTATGCGATGGACCTAGTACGAATTTTTATGGTATTATCTGTTACTAAAAAACACCATTGACTGTCATAAAAACACGGCTATTTCGTGAGACGTGTCACGTGACGTCATTCAAGACGCCATGACAGTCTTGGCCTTTTTCGCGGTTAATTTCAAGTTCATTTCTAAAAACCCAAAATACTAATATAAAAGACCTATTTTTTCTTAAAATAACATATTTTTGGGGTAAAATAGATGCTAAGCTATAGTTTTAAACTAATTTCCAAATTTTGTCAACTAGCCTTCGGAGTTCCTGCGAGAATTCCGGGTTGTAGCATGTAGCCGGATGATAGAGCATACTATTGGTGAAGCATTTTTGAAATCCGTCCATCCGTTCGTTTTTGAGTTAAGTAAATCGTAACAAACAAACAAAGACATCAAATCTTTCCCCTTTATAATATTACATTATATCTTTCCCCTTTATATTATTACTTTAGATTAATATTATGAATACGATAATAATTTGATATCGGTATATTTCACTGCGAGGCACTTTACCCTCATAGCATACGCGAGCGGATCAGCGGGGTTGGACAGACGGGAGAAGAGCGCGGCGGCGGCGTGGTTGCGCTCGTAGGTCCAGCTGCGCGTGCGCACCCAGCGCTGGCCGCGCGCGCCCGTCGCCCAGCGCAGGCGCGGCGAGCGCCATTCCGCCCACACCGAGCGGCACAAGCGCAGGTAGTACCTGCCAGTACCACACCCGCTTACTAGCCGTTTCACCCGCGTTAATTTGAGGAAAACCCTACTGAAATATATTCCACAGCTAACCGTTTACGTAGCGTACGCAACGGAAGCTCTCAATAGGAAAAAAAATCCCCGTTTTTGCAACATTTTTCATTGTTGCTCCGCTCCTATTGGTCGTAGCGTGATGTTATAGACTATAGCCTTCCTCGATAAACGGACTATCGAACATTAAAAAGAATTTTTCAATTCAAACCAGTAGTTCTGGAGATTAGTGCGTCAATCAAACAAACTCTTCAGCTAAGTACACATATTACTAGCTGTCCCACGCGGTTTAACCCGCGGTAATTTCTGAGTTTCCGTGAGAATTTCGGGATAGAAAGTACCTTATGCCACTCAGGACTACCGAGCTTCCTATAAATGAAAGCATTTTCAAAATCGGTTCAGAGATTACCCTCTACAACGTCACAAACTCACAATTCACAAACTTTACCTTTTTTTAAAATTAGTATAGATTTATATAGATATATTATGGAAGATGAAAAGAATAAATTCTACACTAACTTACTAAAAACTATAGAACATTTTTTACTCACAATAGGTACCACAAAAAAGTAGCGATTAAAATATTTTGTGTTCCACGAGACCACAAACCGCACCCCTGACAGACAAAGGACGTGCTACAGCGCGGCGGCTGCTCTAAGAACACTTTGATGTCGGTTCTCTTCCTTACCCGCAAAGCCAGTTGCCGATCTTGGGCATATTGTCTTTGAAGACCAGCGCGGCGGTGACGTAAGTATCAGCGAGTAGTTGCCGGCCGCCGGCCACCTCGGCGAGATTGACTGCCTGCAGCGCGAGCAGGATGCGTTGACTCCGCGCGCCATGTTCCGACACTACTTCCAGCTGCGCGAGCCGGTGCGACACGTCCGAGACCTCCGCCGCCCAGTGCTGGGTCGCCCGCCTCGCCGGACTTCGAAACATACATAATTCGAAGTTTTTTTTTTCGCTGGGAGTGGTATGACCTGCCTTATTTTAATCCAATGCCTATCATATCATCACATATCAAACTCGATGATAGAAGAACGCTTCAAAGAGTCAAATGAACGTACAATGAAGGTGGATTTTGATGTGGATTAAGGGTTTTTTTTTTAATAATAAACTTTCGCAGGGACGGTTTCGTGTGCATTCAATATTTTAAAAATTATTATTATTACAACTAACAACGATATTAATTACGATCGATGTCACAAGCACTAAGAAAAAGGAATAGCATACAGTACTACTATTTCAAATCATAATTTGACTGTGATACTTTATTATTTGCACGTTCAAAGAGAGAGCCCCGAAAAAAAAAACAATACAATGTTGTAGTTTTTGATTTATTTTCCGTTGTTGCTCATCAAGTTACTTACACCAGAACACACACATCAAAAAATTTTGAACAGCTAAATTAAAGTTGATAATAGGAGCGATTCTTTAGTGTGAACTTTAAAATTAATTTATAACAATTTGAATAAGATTTCAGAAAGTTTTAACAATGACAGAAAGAATCGCTCTCGTTCTCTTCTTCCACTCTCTATATTAAAATAGTAAAATTTCTCATTGCGTCAATTTTACAAAATAACTTAAAGTTAGGTAGGTAATTATATAAATTATTAAATATGTTTAAATGCTAGTCAATTTAATATTAGCTAACTAAAATGCCTGTTTGCCCACAAAATTCAGCTGAATGGATTTTGGTGTTTCTTCGTACACTAACTCAAGTCACTGCCAAAATTAGCAAAATCTGATTTCTATAGTTTGGCTGTCACCTATCAAATTCCTAGAAGAAAAGTAAAGCTTAAGTATACTAAATGATTTCGTGTAAAGAATGTTACACTAAATTCACGTAACAAAAAAATATCAGCAAGCAGGCCTTGCTAAACAATATGGTGTATGTCGATTTTAGCACACAAAAGTTGACTATCTTGTCATGGTCATTCATGCTAACCTGCGGCAATTATTCTTCAAAGTGGCTCCACACGATCCAATTTGGCACTCGATCTGTTAATATTGATTAAAGTTGAGGGCGTAGGCACATAAGCCTATGCCCTCAACGTGCTTATTTACAACGCTATCTGTTGCTTTTCAACATATTGATTCAACAGATTGTGTGCAAAATTTAATAGTGTGTAGCCTGTTTTTGATAGAGCAAATAGGTTATGTTGTTACCTGTCACACCACAGATCTCCGGAGCGTCTAGCGAGGAAACTGCCGAAGGGTAGTCTCTGCAATACCTGCCTGAGCGCAGCGGCGACCAGGGCGGAGTAGTTGGGGCGACCCTGACCACCCACTTGGACGCTCTTTCCGCACACAGACAGCGATTGGTGCAACTCTAGTCGCGCATTCGTCATGTCTCCCTGGTAAATTATAGTAGTGAGAGCTCACTCTCCAGCGCCTGTATTAATGGCTCGTAACCGGCCGTATGTTGAGTCTGTATTTTGCATTTTCTTAGTAATGACCAATGGATTTAACATTGCTTTATGTTGCGCTTTTGGCGCTCTCTTGAATAAATACTCTAACAGCCACACTTGGATTTGTTTTAATTAACTTAATTAGTTAAATGCCAAATTACATCAATTTAATGAACGTCTCTCAGTGCAAGCAGTTTTGTTTTTAAAATCTTTACTTAAAATTAAGTAATCATTAAAACGACTGATGTTTGAGTAGCGGTTATTGATATGGGCCTAGTTGATTGCCCTTTAGGGCTAAGCAGTATCACTCAACATAATTATGATGATAGGTACCTGTGGGTGATTCTTACTTCTAGAAATACTATGCTTCTGGACTTCTACTATTTTTTGTAACAAATCAGAATAAGAACGTGATTACCTTTTTAAGAAAATCATCAGCTTGTTGTTTATGTTTGTAGAAAAGTTCAGCTTCCTTAGATTGTGACTTTGGTACTGAATCGCCGTAAACCAAAAGTTTAATGAGGCATCCACCAAGTATTATAAAGTTGATCAAATATATGAAGAATGTGTTGAAAACCCATATTCCCCATGATGCACTATCCTCTGAAATATTTTTTTCTAAATAAGCAAATGCACAATAAGTAATTCATAGTTAAAAACTATTTCAAGTTACAATGGGCATGTTGACTAATTTTTATTTTTTAGTCCGTCTTGTAGATTATTAAAAAATATTGGACACGTATTTTTTCTTTTTTTACGTAATCAAAAAATAATGGCGATATATTGAGTTGAAATTTCGCGTGATGTCACTATTCTGACAGTTTGTATGGCGGTTTTGTGGTTAGTGACGTCACGACCTCCTCATCCTAAATTTTAGTGCGCTTTATCTCTGTATATTTTAATTTATTTAAAAAAGCAAAAAATACGTGTCTATTGTTTTTTTATTTTCTAACTGACGGACTAATTAGAATTTTGATTTTCAATAGTAGGCAACATCCCTATTCAGAATAAGCACCTAACCATAAATCGCTATAAATATTTGTGTTAATTGAAAGTTTTTACCAAGTTCCTTATCTGCCAAGATTTTTCTTTGGTCGACTCTAGCACTAGCACTAAAATCGTTAGTAGATTCAGACAAAAAGTTTCCAAAGAAAACACTAAATGGGTTGAATGCAATTAATCCAACCATGAACGCGCACAGTGCCAAACGAGAGGTATCTCCCATACCCATAACGACTTTCGAATATTTATCTTCAGTCTGAAAAAAGATATTAGATACAAATTATAATATTATAATAAAAAGTTTTCAAAGAAAGCATAATATAAGAAGACAAAGAATTTATTTCAAAAACTTGCTGTCCTAAATCTAAGATTTACTCTGAACTACTTGTCTAATTAGATTCTTATCAGAATATTTGTTTCTTATTATTTACCTTGTATTCAGGAGATGATGGAGAATCATGGTCGAAACCATGAGGAGAGTTATATGGAGATGAAATATCACTGTGTGGTGGAGTGTATGCCCCTTCAAAAACAGGCTCCTTCACACCAGACTTCTGACAAGCCAGTTTGAGAGCCATGTTCTCCTGTTTTAATCTTGCATTCTGATTTTGTATATACTTTATATACTCAATAGTTCTTCTTAATATTGCAGATTTGTTCAGCTACAATTGTAGATGAGAATCTCATATTATTATTATTTTTTCACACAAAAATACTAAATGTGCAAGATTGCTTATGATTGTTTATTGGGTAATGCACATTTACAGCCAACCCACCTAACCAATAGTGATTAAACTTGACAAGCAGGTACCTAGCATTGGAAAATAATCCATAAACTGCAATAAGATTAAGGGTCACCCACCTCTTTTGCATTTTTTACTAAAAATTTGTTCAGTGTTATGAGGTTATCAACAGAGTAACAGAGAGTTACATGCATATAATATTAGTATGGATAAAAAATTTATTCCATAGCAAGATCAACTTCTTATTGAAAAACTTTCTAGGTAAATTGTTAATATTGTCTGTATTGACAATAGATGGCATAGTAATATCTACTATTATAATAATAATAATAATAATCTATTTCACTTCAAGTTACAAAAACCTAGAGAACACTTCAGCAGTGTCATGATATACAATATAAAATGTATAGCTACACTGAACTGACACTGTCTTATTATTTAAGAAGAAAACACCTAAACACAGTGTAAATCAGAAGGGTGTGAATGGGAAAGCACTTCATACCTTAGCATCTTCACCAACCAACATATTCTTGAGTTCTACTATCTTATCATTGATGCTAGTTCTATACCGTCTCTCGATAGCATTGTGAGCACTTTTTTTCACTTCCTTAAATTTGGGAAACACACTTGGTGCTTGACTGAGTGCTATCTTATCACCTTCTAAGACTATACCTGTTGTCAGAGTTGGATTGGGGTTACTCATAAAAAAAGTATGTATCTGTCCATTACCACTATTGGCCTTTGTGTTTGTCAATACAGTTTGAGATGATTCTGAAAATGGTTTTTTAAAACAATACATTTAAAAGGGTGAGTAAAAAATTAGAAGCAAATAATTCAAAAAACATATTAAAACAAAAAAAAAAACATGAAGGTCACGGTCATTAAGAATTACCAAATATTATAAAACAAATTGTACCTTGTACTGGAGCAGTTGTGTACATCAAAGTTTGTGTTTCTGGATTTATATTAGACTGAAGTATCACTGGAGAGAAATTTGCATCTGTACTTTTAAGGATAAAAGGAGTGACTCCTTTTGTGCCACTCTGTATAAACAATGGTTGGTTCTTTTGTGGATTTTTCATTTGGTTCAATTGTGTGAGTCCATCTAGCTGTACTAATGACGCTCTACAATCAGACACCTGCTGCAAGCCTCCTGGAGTTAAATTCACATACAGAGGACTTTGAACAACTTGTTGTACAATCATAGGTGTCTGTAAATTTGATTTCATTTGAGGATTTTGTGTAACTTCTGCTAGCGGTGGGATTTCACTTTCAACTACAGGATTGTGTTCCTCTTTTTTTCCACATTTCCCTTTTCGAGGGCTAGTTTTCTGGTATGGGGCTGTTTGTAATCTTTTCAGGTTTGTATACTGGGAAACTAAGGGGTTTCCAGTTGAGGCGCTCGACGACATGCCGAAACCCGGCGAAGGTTGGCCCTGAGACGCTGTTTCGCCTTTGCTTTGCGTATCAACACTAAGCAGACCATTATCATCGTATACTGATAACTCCTCCTCGAGTTTCTTCATGAAATCTCCATCGCAACTGCTCAGAAAGTCTAGAATAACACGACACAATAAATAGATAAAATGAGACACACAACTTAATTAAAATAAGTAATTGCAAGTGATAAAAGATTGTCTTCTTACCTTCGATTTCATTGATATCATGAACGTTGAAGACATCAGAATTCATAAATGGATCTTCGTGGTTCATTTTGAAAATAAATATAACTTGTTTATACACGAATATTCAGAGCAATAAATCAATTACCTATCAAAATCTTATGGCATATTCCTCATTGCGTTGTTGCGCGCTTATTTACATTTTTTGTAAACTTTATTAGGTTAGAGTTGGTTGAGATCGATTCATGAAAAATCGATTTTTGGGGCCAAAAAGTCGATTTTAAATCGATAATCATATATACTACTGAATCGATCCAGTTAATCTATATTTTGGTCCAGAAAATCGAGATTCCTTTTTTGTTTTAAGAACCATAAAATTATTTACGATTATTAGATTTTTACACGTAAAAAAGTAACAGTTACATAACCTTAAAAAAATTACAAAATTAAAAATATCTGTCATGTCGGTGTCCTTTTTGGAATTTACTAAACTCCATAATAGTAGATATTGTTTTCATAACATTAACACGAAAAGCTAATCGAAAGGATTGATTTTTGAAGCTTTTTGTAAATCGATTCATAAGATTTCGATTTAAATCGGTTTAAAAATCGATCTTGTTCGGAAAGCATCAGCATCCCTACTTCAACTTTGTTCGTTGACACCTCAGCTGACAGACAGACAGCCGAATCGGGTGATCGTATTTGGACCAATCAGAGATCGAAAGATATCGCATGATTTTACGTCATTTCATTTTTTTATTCGAGGGTGTCGCAGCACAATAATTATTTTATCAATGTCGAGTAATTATATTGTTTTATTTACACGCCATTAGTAAAGAAGAAGAAGAAGAATGATTTAGTAAAATCTAGTACCTATAATACTGATAACAACAAAGCAATATAACGAACTAATAGGTAACATGTACTGGGTAAATTTTAGCAAACCACTCACGAGCACAAATCTCGAAAGTTATTAGTAGGTTATTTAATGCAATATAATAGGCTTTATTAAACAAAGCATAAAACAGACCGACCACTCTTTCCTCTACTATTTTTCCCCGTTAATCTATGGTACTATTAATACTAGTGACACCTATCGCTTAGTTTCGAAAGTAGAAAGTATACTATTATGTATCATCTAAGTAACAATAGATGGCAGTAGGTAATTTAGCGCCAGTTTTTAAAATATTTCAAACTGAAGTTTTTATGTATAATGCCCTAATTTTTAACGATAAATTACCAAAACAAAACCGTAAAATGGCACATAATTATTTAAAATTTCTTTAGTCCTGACGCTCGTTCAAGTTCTTTCAAAGGATTTACCTATATTCTACATAAGAGTTGAATCGTCGTCTGATTAAAATCACCGTGAACAAAAAAGCTTATAATATTTAATATTTAAAGTTTCAAATTTTTTGGTTTGATAAAGTCTTTATAGGTAACATAGCGCGATCGGCTTCCAGATGTTAGAACAAATCTAAATGTCCAAATTTAGTTTTTTTAGTTAGGTAGGTATGCAAAACAATTTGTAGCAATGCTTTTACCGTTTAAAATATAATTTCGACAATAAAGTAAGGTATTATTGTCATAATATTATCATTATATTATTATTATTATATAAGTACCTACTATCTAGGGATCTACTAACTAACTACCTAACTAACGGCCGCACTCAGAGTCGACTTTAATGATTACTTAGTTAAGTATAGATTTTTAAAACGAAACTGCCGCAATCAGAAACGTTCAGTAAATTAACGTTAATTGGCATTTAATGAGATGTAACTTAATTAGTTAAATGCAAATTAAAATAAATTTATTAAACATGTCTGATTGCGGCAGTTTTGTTTTAGAAATCTATGCTTAACTAAGTAATCATTAAAATCGACTCTGAGTACGGCGGTAAGTACCTACTAGTTAATTTGATTATCGTGCGGTGGGTAATATTATCATTGATAGAAATTATATTAACTAGTATTTAATAGGTAGGTATAGGTAAACAAACTCTTTTCGAGGGTGTAGAATTAATGAAAGACGTTTTTATGATATCATTATTAAAGTTTATATTTATGTAACATTATATTATTATCTTTATTATATATAATTCTTATAGTAATATTATTTATGGATGATTGCGATAGAAAAATTCAACTTTATGTAGTGATAATAATACTATAACTAAATAGGTACATTCAACAACTACAAAATAAGGCTCGCAGGTTTAAGAGAAATTCTTTCTCATAACTACCTATCGTGCATTAACGTCTAATTTATGTAGGAGTTACAATTTGAAAATTATAACTCTTACAATACAGGCACAAAGTGGATGCTTCATTACAAAAAAAAACAATAAGTATTTGTCGTAACAAAACGGTATTGGTTCATAATATTATTAGCATTTTTATCATCGAGATCTGCTTTTGTTGTTTAAAAATTACATTACCCATTTTAAAATCAAAATATTAGATAGTAATGATAGTATCAAGAAATTCCAGGTACCTGTTTATCCTAAGAAGTAGGTAGATTGATAGGTACTATTGGAATGTCCTAAAATCTTTGATTTAAAACAATTAACCATCAAATAACAAAGGCACAGCTTTGTGAGACCTCGCGGGCCTTCACACGATTAATAGTAGGTAAGTATTTAATTTTAACTTAAGTTAACCATTAAATATTTATGCAAAGAACTAATTTAGGCATTCATCTATGGCATTTTCAAACTAGACTAAAGTAACAAATCAGTCTTGCAAAAAATAATTGTAACTTAAAGTTAGGTAATGTAACTAGATAAGTAATAATTATTTATATTTATAATACCTATATGTACCTATATGATATGATATTTAATTTTATGAAACTTAATAATATCATATAAAATTCGCATAAAATTTATATTTTGTAGAAATTAATTAAGAGGTAGTTAAAATGGTTACTTTGTCTTTGATAAAATACCAAGATAAGATAATATTGTAAAATAAATCTGTTACTATGCAATTAAGTAGGTATACTTAGATAAAATGACATTAACAGTAATTGTTTTAACACAAACAAACGTGAAATTTTGCTCTATGGCCCGCACACTTTTCTAGCTGTGCAATTATTTTTACACACATTGTCAAACAAAATGCGTTTAAATGTAAACCTAGGTACATACTGACCTAATAAACTAGCTAATGTTAAATCCACCTACCTTGTTTGTTGCAATTTTTTATGTTTCTTTTAATTTGTTAAAAGTATTTTCTCCTATAGTTAACAATGAATTACGCCTTTAAAAAGTATTTGAATTCTAATACAACATTGAGCATCCTTAAATTGTTGGTAAACCCAGCTTGCATCTGAACGAAATGCAAGCGGGCCTTAACACGATAGAATATTATGTAATTCTAAAGTAAATCCTATTAAAACGAGTGTGCATGTGCAAAACACAACATTGCTCTTATATATATGCTAGAACCTAGATATAACGTGCATCAAGCACAATAAAATTTATAATGAAACATTTCGTTTTTATGGCAATCGACACAGATTTCATTAAGTATACACATCTATTCACTATAGTTATAATATCGTAAAAATAGCAGCTCAATTTTTATGTAGATAAAGACGTTTCAATAAATACAAAACCCACTTTTCACTAGGTATAGAGGTTATAAGTTTTTTACGTGACGGATGTTTAACCAGTCACTAAATCAGTAACGGATTTCATTTAGCGTACATAATAGGAGTTATCAACTAGGTATGTACTTAAATAAGATATCAGCAGTGGACTAGACGAACAGTGAGCGTGAGGTAGTGGCGGTGTGTTACTCAGTCTATTAACATCACAGTTGTGAAAATGAAATTGCACAATTACTTTCTCAGTCGGGCCTAATCCAGCATAAAGGGTTGACCAGCCATCATGCCTTTCTTACTCCTAACAGTCCTAACAACACAACATATATACCTACCTACACTAAAATTATCCTACTAGGTACATTAATCTATAACAAAGAAATAAACAAAGATGAAAACAAAGAAGCAAACAAAAAATGATAAAAAATTTATAGTCCATAAAAAGAATGTAAACAAAAATTATAATTATAAATACACCGCACATATAAAGGGAAACTTCTTTAGCTTTGCAGCGGTTGTAGAAAATAAATAGAAATGAAGAGGTAGAATATAAATGGCCGCGGGGCCCATTGCAATCGCCCGGCCGTATCGCCCGGTCAGCATAGCTAGCGCGCGCGCGGCGCGTCCTTTTCGTAGGTAGCCTAGTAAGTGTCTTAACTTCTAAGTTTGTACGCCTAAATCAGTCTTTTTAAAACTTCTCACGCAAATTAACATATTTAATCTCTCTCGCTACTGCAATCGAGCGCAAAGCTTCTTGGTGGTACGATTACCCCTGAAGGCGGGTCTGGATCGCGTCGACGAGACACGGAGAGGTCTTCGACGTGATCCTCGTCGTGTGGTGGCGATGGAGACGAATGAGGCAGCGAGTGAGGAGAAGTTCGCGGAGCAAGCGCCGCGTGTGCCGCGGCAGCTAAAGCCATTGCGTGTAAAGCTTCACGACCGCCATCCCTAGATGCTCCTTCCAAAGCGTGTTGTATAAAGGCTGGATCAAGAAGGGGCGCTGTAGAAGGTCCATCTTCATTGCCTCCAGTACCGCTTAGCCCGTATGGAAAAGCGGCGCCATTTGTTTCCCTCTTGATACCTCTACTCATTGGACGACTTGTAGTAATACCTAGCTTCTTCACTTTGTCATAGAGCGTGCGCGAAGGAACACCATATTTACGTGATGCTTGTAAAGCGCTCATACCATTTCTTACGCATTCAATAGCTGACATAATATCAGAACGAGTGTACTGCTTGTATCTTTTCCATTCTGGTTTTTGTTGAGGTGCAGGCACATAAGTTGCTAATCCAGACCTCACATCTTGTTGAAAGTTAGTGGGTGGTGAAGAAGGATGGAAAGTGCGGGCGGAGTCTTCTTCATAGGAGCGATCCGTGTAGGGCGAATGGGCATCCTCAGAGCGATCGGATCTATTATAGTGGGGTGATGATGCTCGTGAAGAAAGTCTACGCTGGCGATAATCGAAAATTCTTTGAGGACTTGGGACTCGCTCAGACTCGTGGGATGAACCATTAGAGTGCAGACGGGGTGGCGCTTGTTGGTTGTTGGAATGGCACACAAGAGATACTGGTTGAGGATCCGGAGGACTGTTTTGTGCTAAGACATTTCGTAATATCGGAGTGTCTCGGGATGCTAGCATACTAGAGAGCTTTTTGCGTTTGAGTGGGTTCATATCAACGGAATCGTAAGCAGCTGATAAAACAGGAACATTTGGGGGAGGTAGAAGTCGGGCAGATGGTGGAGGGGCTTGAGGAGAGACATTGTTAGTAGGAACTGCTGGTACGACTCGAGGAGGCGACTCGCCAGAAATGTGTTCACCATTAGGCCGATGACGAAACTCTGACATATCAAATAGACCTTTGACTTCGAGCTGCTCTGCCACTTTCATTATATTAGGAATATGTGCTTGAATCACATTTACCTCTCCTGTATACATGTATTCGAGAAGAGCCCTCATCTCAAAATCTTTAACACCTGGAAACAGGATGCTACAGTGATCCATAGGAACATTAGATAGTATTGATTGGAAATATGGTGAATTTGCAGCAAGCACGACGCGATGAGCTTTGAACGACACTTGATCGTCAACGACTAGCGTACAATCAACGTACGTTTCCACTTTTATCAGCGCGTCCAAAATTTCGACCAGGTTTGTTTTGTGGTGGTTCCATTTGAGGCAAAACGATTGCTGATCACTCCCCATTGTTCTTATTTGTGTTTCTGAGGACAAGAAGACACACTCATAAATAATTTTAACTAAAAACTTGCATTTCTAAAAGTTCGCTAACTTTTAGAAATTTTGCTTTTAACTAACGAAAAATCTAAAATACCCACCTATTTACTATAAATTTCATTATAATAAGTTAAATACTTTTTCTACATATAGATATAGAAGAAGTATTTAAATCTTTAAAAGTTATTGTCAATACCAAAATAAAATCGACAAAGCTCTACTATGTTGCAATAAAAACACATATTAGATATTCAAAAATTTTAAATTTATACCTTTAACTAATTTCAAGATTACATTAGATATAACTAATTCACAAAAAAATGAACAATTCTGACGAATTAAAATCGCATTCTCTGCGTGCCGGTGTTTATCGTTATGCAGACTTTGCCCTTAGCATAAACATACGAAGCACATAAGCAGTCCTCCGTGCCTACATACTACACAAGGTTAGATGGTACATATACTTATGCAGATTAAAAATTAGATATTAATCTCATCCCCTGCAAGGCTAAGCTTGTCTCATCAATAGATGCTATTTTACAAGGTAAAATTTTTTTTTTTCTACTATAATAAATGGTACTAAAACTAAAAAATTTTTAATTAGATAGTTTTCCAAAAATATACTTAGATTAGTGAAATAATAAACATAAATAATTTGTTTAGTTCTCAATTCACCTGGATACATAACATCGTCACTGGTAGAAGCAGGAAACATCGTAGAAAATCCAGTTGCTACGTGAATACGTATAATATGTTAGTCCGTTCACACATAAACACCCATGCACAAGTACGCATGCAATTCGCGCTCGACAGTCGACTCGTCTGA
Organism: Zygaena filipendulae; assembly: GCA_907165275.2. NCBI lineage: Eukaryota > Metazoa > Arthropoda > Insecta > Lepidoptera > Zygaenidae > Zygaena > Zygaena filipendulae. The sequence continues at coordinate 8,208,159 of OU015653.1, read as the reverse complement.
CTCAAATGCGAGCGAGCGTGCGTGCGTCGCGGAGTATCGCAGCAACTCGACTGCACCGCCCTTCTCTATTTACGTACTCGTACATACACACTGAAGCCCTTCCTTACTGCTAAATTGACTTTTTGCCTTTTATTCGACAGGTAAATCGTATTTAGGGGACTATTGAAACGACATTCCTCCTGTCACGTTGCCAACGATACCAGAAGAAGTGCGAATAGCCAATCTTATTTCTATGACAAGAAAGTTTAAAATTCAAACATGAAAAAATCTACCTATAGCACAAACCTTACTGTGACGCGAATAAGTTTATAAACTCTACGTCTACGCCGTCTACGAATTCGTAGCACCTCTACGACCCGGCTTGTAATGAAAACAAAAAAATGCAGTTAAGTATATACGTACCTAATTTCAGAAATAATCCAGTGTTCACTTCAATATTTCATATGGTTGATCGCAAGATTAAAACTCATAGTCAATTTTTTCACTTGCACTGTAAGTTTGTTTGCACGATAGAGGGTTGTTGCGCGATTCGGCCGACGTGCGGGGGCGGTGTGCTCTGCAGAGCGTCAGGCAGTGACTGTTGGAGTGTTGGCTTTAGTTGCATGCGCGCGGCCGCGACTCGGTCTCTTCGCCCGGCTCCCCGCACCTCTTGCGTGCGCTTTTTACGCACGCATCGAGCCCAGCAGAGTGCAGTGCAATTGCGTGCGAGCGCCGAGCCGGGGTGCGGGGCGGAGAGCGGCCGACGAATTGCAGCACTCTGAGGAGGGCGGGCGCTGCTGTGTGCGTGCGTGCGCACGCGCATATGCGCATACCTACACAACGCTTTTCTATGTGTGCGCAATGAACTTCGCCGCGGAGACGATAATATATCCGATAAAAAAGAATAGCCTCGTCTAGTCGGTCCCGTGTATGCTTACTCCAAGCCACATTCGCGTTGAACTATTAATTTTGAGAATTTTGTTGGTTCATGCCACCTAAATATTACCATAGAAAACAGATATGGACTTAACAACTACATAAATGTATAATATTGTGTTCTTAGTGCTGCAAAATAGACAGCTTAACTTTTTGGTACTTACCTACTTAGCTATATTAAAAATAAAAAATAAACAAGGCATAGGTGGCTAAACTATGCCTTCCGCAACTTTTTTTATTTATAAAACAGCAAAATTTATAAAATATGAAATTTCTAGATGCTTATTTAAATTTCGGAAATAAATATTAATAATAGATAATTACAAATTAGTTAACTGCCCACTAGGCATTAGAATATACGTAGATATAATAATTAAGTTAGAAATTAGAACATGAAATTATTGTGAGTTCGTAAATACGGTCGAAATATACAAAATAAAAGCACGATCGACTGGTGATTGACAAATATACCTAGATACGTCACAGCTGTACGCTACGCCGCCAGTCGCTCGGTTTTATAATTACGCATTCATTTGCTAGCATGCCTCCCTAAAATTCCCTAAAAGTGCGTGAACAAACGCAGTCAAACGGGGTCATTGACACATTGCCTACGGAGGGAACGCCAAAATAGCGCGAAATACACTCAAAAATAGATCAAGCTGTTGTGTGCAATATTTTTTGTTAGATGGAGCCCTGCTTCCGTCGATTCTGAAGTAGGTATCTATCTTCCTTCGTACACTTCAGTATTATATCGAGCTCGCGTAAGTAGGTATATTATTAAATTTTACCTAATAATTAGTTTCTGGATTTTAGCCTCATTATTGACCTATCTCTAATATATTATCTACATAGGTACGCAAAAATTAACGAAATTAAGTAAAGTACCTATGTCTACTTTGAAATAAAATAATCATTAAACATAATTTCTGTATTTTTTGTTTGTTCTCTAAAAACTACTTAATTTTTCAATATTGACTATTCTTTTTAACCGAAAGGAGGAGGTTCTATGTTCAATTGTATGTATGTTTTTTTTTTATATATGTTCACCGATTTCTCGAAGACGGTTGGACCGATTTCGAAAATTCTTTTTTTGTTTGAAAGGGTATACTCCCAATTAGGTCCCATTGCAACCAAGTCGGGATCAGATGATGGGATCTTGAAGAAATCGAGAGAACTCTTAAAAAATTATAGGCACACCTATAGAGATTTGGGTATTTTTTATAGTAAATCGTTCACTTGCTTTTGGAAAGCAAAATTTGAAGAAGTGGAACTGATGATGAAGACCACAGATGGTCATCGGAACTACTAAATAATAGGTATTTCATAGATTCCGATTCGTTAACTTGCCCATCTACCATCCATATTTGGCTTGTCACCGAATTCAAACCGATCAGTGGTAGCACAAACCAATCATAATATTACGCGTGTTTTTGTCATTTGGATTAATTCGATATTTTGTTATTTTTAGCTTTTATTTTTAGCTTTTTGTTAGTTTTGTGTTTTTGGAAGTCAGTTTTAATTTTTTTGTTAATTTTTAGCAAGCTTACTTAGAGTTACTTAGAGCAACTTAGAGTTTTTGGAAATTCAAACTATAAGGTGGCGTAAAGAGATATGCGGGTAAAACTACGGAAAATGTAGCTATTTCTCAATGATAACCAAGTTATGTGTCAGTCTTCATCATATAAGAGTGACAATATTATACGGGATACGCGGATTAAATTGATAAATAAAATAGGTACACTTATGGGAGAAGGGGAATAGTGGTCATTTAATTGTGTCTAATGTGATGATGCAATTTAATAATTTTTATATTCTGTAGTTTTATTAAATGATTTTTTTACCTTTTGACAATATTAATGTTTTTTTATGCTATATTTAAAGAATTTATAAAACAAGCTACTAGAAAATGTTTTGAATTTCCTCATTGTGTAGACGAAGAATATCTGAAAGCAGTTATTATCAGCACCGGCAGCTCTCTGGTAGTATAATACGTACCTATATCTACTACCTACATACCTACTTGACATCATTACCTGTGAAATAGTAATTTTTTATATCTAAAATAAATATGAAAAAAATTAAATCAAATAAAAATGGATTAATCAAGTAGCAAGACTATCAATAGGTACCTACACCAAAGTGTATTTTTCTAGTTTATCTTTATATTGTGGCATCACAACTTACAGGTATTTTTCGTCTCCTGCCTTGATGAGGCGTTAAATACTTAAATATCAATACTACTTGCAAGGGAAGGAGTTAATTTATATTCACAAAACTTAATTATGTTTCTACTATTTACCATATTTTCTATTATCATTAATAAACCTATCTGCTATAGGCGCATTTTTCGAAAACTTAGTGCCGGTATGTTTATGATCAACCAAGGCCTGAAAGCAAAAATTAATTACTTATTTAACATTGTTATAGAAAAACTCTGTTTGCATCTTTGAAATTCTCCAGAATGATAAACATTTGCGCCATTCGTTAAACATTGACTCTATTTTTAGACTTACGAGGTCTCACGTTTAGTTTGTCGCCATTTCGCGGGAAGCTTCAGTTACTAGGGGATGAGATATTCATATTCCATGGTGTGATTTTACTTAAATCTGTATTTTTATAGGTACATGTAACCATTTTAAACAGATAAATATATAAACAGCTAAATATATTATACTATTACTTGTAATACCTACCTATGCTTAATCATGGACAAAATTAAGATTTTACGGCAAAAAGTACCATCAATACAAGTACGTATAAAGTTTACTTAAATGTTTTCGGTTATGATATTTTTTCGGTAATTAGATTCGATAAATGCGCTATAGTATATTGAACTAGTGTTTACTATTGTAATATAACTTTTTATTATAAATTTCTGAAATTAATATAAATTATTTTTTGGTATCGTTTTAAAAATTATTATTATTACTATACATTTTTCAATGTCAATACCCACAGTTTTTTTTCGTAAGTCTGTCGAAAATTACCTAAGTATTTAACTTAAAAGTACCTACAAAAGCTGCAGTAGCATGACTTAAAAATTACATAGATAATTTGTAGATTATAATAATATTTTAGGTAACTTTTTAAGTAATTGTAAAGATCGATTACATAATACATGGGAAAATCTAGACTATGCCAACGACGACATACTCTTAACGAATACTCGTAATGATTGTTTTCTCACGATTATACATATTATAGCGAATTCTTTGAGAAAAACAATGGTATAAAATGTCAGCGCCACACTCAAGCACCAAATGGAGTGTACTTCACTCTTACATCTCTCTATAAATGCAATCATTTGCATATCGGTGACGCGGTCACATGCTTAAGTGGCGTATTGAAAGTGAGGATAATAGCCTCAAGTGTTCCAATGTGCAAAATATGTGGGAAAAATTTAATGGCAATTTTCAAACACAGCTGAATTTTATATGATGTGCAATGAAACATAACGCAATAATTAAACAGTGAAATGCTTAGATGGTTTCGTCATTTGGAAAAAAAATAAGTTTAGAATGACTAGAAAATATTTAGAGCAAGTGCGAGAGCAACTGCGAGCGTCATCATGAAGGTATAATTCACTGATTTTGACTCTATATAAGTTTTATTACATAATAACGAAGAAAATATAGAACTTGCACTTTGCGTAGGAAAATGACCCAATAGGAACTGATAGACAGTTATATAGGTAACATATATATATGAAAAATTATTAATGTGTATGAGGTGAAACAGGTGTGTAAATATCATGAAAATCCACTGTCATCAGTCTCAGCCTACCCCTCCGAGAGATATGATATGATATGATATGTCTGAAATAAAGTATTCAGTGACAAAGATTTAGCTATTAACAAGTCGTGATGTGCCTATTGGATGATTATTTCTGTTGTGGATAAGTATAAAAAAAAATTACGTAATGTACCTAAATGAGTCTTTTCCCGGAAAACTAACGTAGAGACCTTTGATGTAAATGGAACGATTAAAATACAGTGAAATGTATGCATTCCTTAACCGATCAAAGCTTAAGTATAACCCAGTGTAGCCGTAAATATAGGAAATGCATCTGCAATTCACACCGTTATAAATTTCGGCGACAATTGCCAAACAATGCGTTTTTAGCTGATGCACAATGGTACATTATGCTAATACCAGCATAAACAGTGTTGTGCCGCGACCTATCCCACGCCGCTAGCGCAGCAAAAACAGCAAGCGAAGCGGGGGTTAAGAAAAAACTAATAAAAAAGCAATAATGCGATCCCGCATGGTATAGCTTGTTGAGTTACGGAATTGACGATACTGATGAACCGAAAGTAAGGGATAAACTCATCGACAATAAAGCAATTGCGCATATGACTCTCTGTAAAGGATCGGATAAAAAGTTTTTTTTTTAGAAGAATAAATAGGTTCTTTTACTGATTGCTTTTATGGTTTGTAATGACTCACAATATAAAAAAAGACTGCAAAATTAAAATTGTTAACGTTAAAAAAATAATCTTTTCAGTGATCTTGTTATCGTGTTATACAAACCTACTCCAGTTACAGACTGCTTATTTCCACGTACATACACGGCATGGTAAAATTGAATAGAATGGTATAGAATTAATTTTTCATGAGCAATTATATTTCGTTACTTTTGCATAATGAGCGCAGGGACGCTGTGCTGTATAAAGAGATAATTGTAATTTCACGGGCGAGGCGACCACGTTATTTGTCACCAGCATCCTGCCACGCGCCCGTCCGAATTTATTATTTTATGTTATCTGGGGTGCCCCTACCCTCTTATCTCTCGTATTAACTGCAACTAAAAGACAATTAAATAATAGTCCCTACACCCTTGACTTCTCATAGCGAAACATTTTAGTAGTTGTTTCCGACTTCATATATTTGTGAGAATTTTTTTTATTAAGTTCTGTAGGTATGTGACATCTGTCTAAAATGTTAGTGCTGAAAAAATAATCGAAAATACAACGAACGCTAGAATGATCACATCTGTCAGAGGTGTACAGGAAAAGACATAGGGTACCTACTTTTAATCCTGGAATCCCCGCAGAAACTCTGATATGAACGTGGGAGAGACCACGAAAAACAGCTAGTTTGTAATATTAAGTATATTTAGTACCAATGCATTTAGGAATTTATTTCTTACCTATGGTTTAAGACTTAAGTGTGTGCGTCGTATTTGCGATCACGGCAGCAGCACCGTCCGACGCCCCGTCCACGCCCTGCGCCGCGCCGCCCGCGCGCCCGGATGCGGCTCATTGTAGCGAAACTCCCCGGGAGCGCGCGGTGAAACAATGCATTCATTCCTCCTATTGTCTATGTCGTCCCAGCAAACATTAGAATAACCATTATATCACGCTTACTTTTGGGGACACAGATTCGCGTTGTCCACATAAAGCATCTAATGCTGTTTACCATTTACTTCGTAATTCGCAATATGTACATACATATCTTATTACATTGAGCAAATATATAATAGCTAGGTATTATGAAACAATATTTTGTACCTTTCACTAGTAAAAGAAGTTGATTACAATTTTTAATTAAAACAATTAAAAAACTGACATAACATTGTTTATAAAAATACAAACGTCAAATTTAATAGCGATAAGATCTAATAGTTTAGAAATGGGTCAAGATGTTTGGAAAAAAATGTAATAAATTTAAGGGATGGGCGGTTCTGCTAAGTATCGTTGTCAAAATATCGGCGATTTCGACGAACTGAGGCACCTGCTTACTCAGCGCAGACAGAGCGACGCGTTACCAAGTTTCTCGTCAAAATGTTTAACGATAAGTTTATTAAAACTATAGTGTTAAAGTATAAAACATACAATTCTTTTTTCTTGTTTTACTAATTAATTTTTTTGTATGAAGCACGCAACATCAGTTAAAAAAAATTCGAGGCTCGATTATTATCTTACCCTTAGTAACTTTTTTAAATAAATACTTTACTATCAGAATTGTTGTACTATATTGTTTACAAGTTTGTTTTTTCTTTAGATTATAAACAAAAAGATTTTATTCTGGAATAAGCAGTCCACATAACCTAACAACAAAATTTGCCTCTATATAAACTCGCAGACCACAGCCATCTTGCTTCAGTGAAGACTTAACAAAATAAAAAACAACGAAGAGGTTCTCTACGTAGGTATCTACTTTTATTGACTTTTTTATTCAGGATCGTTTTTCTTACCGGCCAAGGGATTATCATCACACATTTCGTTACTTAATAATAGTCATTACGACAGTGTAAATAAGGTTGAATTAGTATTGTGAAGCGTAGTGGACGTCCTTGAGTGGACTCGATCTGCCGACGCGAGAGATTGTTCTATAGCTTAGTTCTATAGATGCACACTGGTCGTTGCTCCGGGGACGCGATACTTCAAAATGCTTTGGAAAGTAGGAAAGATAGACACCATTTTGTGTGACCAGTGTGACACAATTTAAATCTTATGCATTTTAATTTAATTTTAGGTAGGTATAGGACTAAGAATTAGGAGTAGACAAAAGTAACTAAGTAGGTATCTATACATATAATAATATTGCAACAGGTCGATGTCTGTACATGGGAGATAAAATAAGAAAAAATAAGTTTAGGCGACTCTATGAGTGATATCGAAGCCAAAAATACCGTTATTTAATTTTTGTGTCTCTCTGTATGTTTAAGTATTCGTGCTACGCAAAAACTGCTGTACGAAATTGAATGCGGTTTTTTGTCGTACCTATTGCTAAGGGTCTAACTTAGATACTCATGTTTCGATTTTTTCGAAAATCCATCTGGAACTCAAGATATTAAAAAAATGCTGGTCATCCTACTAATATATAAATGTGAAAGTGTGGATGTTTGGATGATTGAATGTTTGTTACTCAATCACGCAAAAACGGCTGTACGGATTTGGATAAAATTTGGTATGTACGTTGTCAGGGGTACAGAGAAGGGCATAGGGTACTTTTATCCCGGAATTCCCACGGGAACTCCGAAATTACCGCGGGTGAAACCGCAGGGCACAGCTAGTAGTTTTATAAAAATGTAAATCTGTGTGTCCCATGACTTTCTTTTTTATTAGTCCTACCTATGCCGAATAACATTTTTTCTTACTATATCAAATAAGAAGCTACAAATAACTTATCTTTTATGATAAAAAAACACATCTACGTACCTACCTACATATTTACGAGTCCTCCGCATACAAAAAATAGTACTCCATCTATTTTGCCCATGGTATTTAGTGTATAATGTACAAATAATATACAGGGTGTAAGTGACTTATTCAAACTTAGATAACAATTCATGCTTAAATCAATTTAATCAATTAAAAAAACACCGATAGGTAAATAAAAAGGAGAACCTTAAATATAAACTATTATAGCACCTAGTGAATGATAATGATGACATTAGATTTATCAGCGCTCCAGCGGAAATTCAAAAGAAATGAGCTTTGAATGACTATTAGAATATTAGTCGGCGCGTGGGCAACTTGCGAGTACAATTTTGGTAAATATTTTTATGCCCTTTCTTATCCTACTAATATTATAAATGTGAAAGTGTGAATGTTTGGATGTTGAAAACGGCTGAACGGATTTGGATAAAATTTGGCATGCATGTAGCCTTTAACATGGAAAAGAACATAGGCTAACTTTAATCCCGGAATTCCTGCGGGATCTTTGAAATAAACGCGGGTGAAATAGAATTAATTATTGCATACTACACGTTGTCAGAGGTACAGAAAAGGACATAGGGTACTTTTTATTCCGGAATTCCCGCGGGATCTCCGACATTAACGTGGGTGAAACCGCAGCGCACAGCTAGTTTTAGATATTTGCGACGAGAACCGGATCCTGAAAACCCTCCACATTAAACACTACACTCTGTAGGTATATAGTGTTAAGTAAGGCCTAATGTCACCAAGCCTATCTTTTGTCAAAATGTTTCTTTTAGGCTCTTGGCTATTTCACTTGCGCTTTTAGTCGCACCCAGTCCAGACTAATGAGTCGCTTGTAATACTTTTGTTTAAATTTACGAGCTATTATTTCCACTTAAATGTGTGTTGTAAAAAGTTGTCCATGGTGTAAAGATTTCTAACTATAATATATTACCTAAGTGCGGCTTTCGCAATAAGTTTTACGATTTCTTTTATTTTTAACTAACATACGAATAAGAATAGCAGCTACCCTTAACTATTATAAAATAATCAATAATATATACCAATAAGAAGAATATGAAACAGAACAGCACGTTTGTGTAGGTAATCAAAATAAGTAACAGTAATTATATTTCTAAATGGCTTTCATGAAATTGTACGACATGGCAGAGTTAAAGGGCATCCGTATAAAAGCTATGGTTTTAAGTAAGTAAAATCAATATTTATCGCGACCACACGTTATTTCCGTCGCGCACGTACCTACTGTGTATAATAACAGTGGTCAGTGGTAACAGTGGCGATGTGAAACGATGAACAGAGAGATAGCCCGGTGCAATCAGCTCTACAATCACCAGTATCATTCGCAATAAACTCGCTTCACCGACCTTGCACCCCCACTGTATGCACGCTACTCTAATACAATAGATATTGTATAACTTTCCTAATTATGGTTAACACTATTCATTTGTATCATTCATATCTATTATTAATATAGGTAAATTAAACTGGAAAATATACAAAATTTAAATAATAAACAAATCATTATATGTACCTTATTGCTGTTACCAAAATGTAAAATTTAGCTAAAATATTCTAACGAACAATAAATACTTTAAATTTAATATTGTTTAATTAGGTATCTGATCCTACCTACTGATGTTAATGCTTCTTGCACTACTACAGATATTATCCACAACTCTACCTTTAAATATAGCTCTGGCACTTATTTTTTTTTTTATTCAAATCGATTTTTTTTTTTTTTTACTAAAAGTAACTGTCTCTTATAGTCTCTAAACTTCTTATTAAAGTATTTTATTGTGTCTAGCATATGTCGATTATCGACAAAAAACATGTTTATCATCTTTATGCTCGTTTTGTTCGCAAACAACCCTCTGTAATGTTACAGTGGGGCTGTGGCCAAAATTGTATTTTTATTATAATTGCTCCGATAAAAGTATAGTCTGTCCGCTAGGGTAAATATTGTAGGGTTTTATTTGGCAACGTCTATTGACAAAGTTGTAGGGTAACATGTAATTAGTTATGAATATCTCATATTATTGTGTTACGAATGGTTTTCTACGACTCTTCTTTTTATGTAATATGACTCAGTCCTCAATAAGTTGATGAGTAGGTTTTGCAACCTATTTATAGGTAGGTAATTATGGGTGTGATACCGTTAAATAATTGACTTGTAACGTTTATAATTAACAAGTCCCTTACATTTTGTTATTATTAGCAGAAAATACTCGAGTAGGATATTTTCAAATAAACATTATAATATTATGTATGAATACCTACACACATACCTATGCACTTAAGTTTCGCTATTCGTATCAAAAATAAATATCACTTACATTTAATACAAATATAGTTTTATTATTGACAGTTTTATATTCAGATAATAGCAAAAACTAAGCGAATATCCTGCCCCGCTGTCCACTCAATTCGACCCGTTTCAAAGGGCTTAGAGTAAACCCTTTTCACATTTCGTATCGTAAAAAGATTTTGTTGCCAAATATGATTTTATCCTTATATTATCATGAAAGCCGATTCTGTGCTCATGCTACCTTAATATGTTATTTTTATTTATTTTTATAGCTGTGCCTCGCGGTTTCACCTGCGTGAGTTTCAGAATTCTCGCAGGAACTCCATCTAAAACAAAAGTAGCCCAAGTTACTCCTAATATAACATCAACTATCTGCCAGTGAATGTCCCGTTAAAAACGGTCAAGCCGTTTCAGAGATTAGCCGGAACGAATAGACAAAAATAAATATTTTAAAAATTAGTTATTTCATTTAAGTTCCGTATATACTTCAATTTTATTTATACCTATGAAATATGTAGGTACCTATACCTATTGATTAACCAATGGCCACGTAACATAAATGAAATCTTCAGTAGGTAAATACAGAAATTATTTAAATTATCAATGAATAAAATTACGAGTAAAATCATACAGATAACACGAAAATCTGTTCTGTCAGCGAAATTGCAATTTGTAATTTTTATCTCTCGCTTATCGTACTTACCTAATGCATTCGTTTCTGAGTATATCGATAACGCTATCTGGGTTTACTTACTTGAATTCGCTACACACATGCGTGATGCAAATAATAAAAAGTATATTAACATAACACACAACATAAATTTAACACGTTTAAATATTATATGTACCTATACGAGGACATACCTACTTAATTTTATAAGAGAAAGCATAGTAAGTCAACCATATGTATAAAAATAATAAGATATTAGTGGGCTAGTCTTCTAGTTATTCCAGTTAAGTTCAAATAAATAATTAAAAACTAATTTTAAATCTCACATAATAAACATTAAACATATAGGTACATAGTTTGGAATAAAGTCGATTATGCCTATATATGGAGGTAATTACCCTGTTTCTTTTTTTGAAGAAAGAAATAACAAATTGAACTATCTACGTTTGTGAAACAATAACATACCAACTGGAGACTTTTTTAAATGCAATTTAATATTGCATATCAACGCCAACGTGCGTAATGGCTATATGTGGGTATCGCAAAACGCAACGCGCACCGCACGCACGATGCGTACGCGCCGATAAAGGGCGTATACTTACGGCTGATAATAATAGGCAGTCACCCAATACCGCGATAACGATACTCTGTTCTATTATATTGCACCAATTTCAATAGGTATTGGTATATTATTAATAATTATTCATTGTATCAAAATTCTTGTTAAAATTTATACCTAGATAGAGATTTTAAAACTACTTTAGCTCAGTAATCCTACTAATATTATAAACGCGAAAGTTTGTAAGTTTGTATGGATGGATGGATGGATGTTTGTTTGTTACTCTTTCACGCAAAAACTACTGGATGGATTTAAATGAAACTTTACAATTATATAGCTAATCAGATTAACACATAGGGTACTTTTCATCCCGGAATTCCCGCGGGTACTCTGAAATTAACGCGGGTGAAACCGCGGGGCACAACTAGTCCTACCAATATTATAAATGTGAAAGTGTGGATGTTTGGATGTTTGTTACTCAATCACGCAAAAACGGATGAACGGATTTGGATGAAATTTGGCATGCATGTTGTCAGGGGTACAGAGAAAGACATAGGGTACTTTTTATACCGGAATTCCCGCGGGAATTCCGAAATTACCGAGGGTGAAACCGCGGAGCACAGCTAGTAAGAAATAAAATAAAACTACAATCTATTACACTAACAATATAATCCATAACAGATATGCCTACCATTCTATATAATCCGACCAATGTTGAATACGACAAAAGTACATGTACAATATTTTATAACCCATCCATTTGTTGCATTTTTTACCGACTTCAAAAAGGAGGACGTTATCAAGACGGATTTGAAAAATTCTTTTTTGTTTGAAAAGGGTTTATTCCGAGATGGTCCCATTTAAAATTTCATATCTAGATCTGATGATGAGTTTCGGAGACAGACAACGGATCTCTTGAAATCGGTTTAATTATTTTTTTTTTATCAAAATTTTGCTTATCGTAGTACATAGTAGGTACCTACATAATATAAAAACAGTAGATGTTAATACTAATAATATAGTTAAAATAAAATCAATCGTTAAGATAAGTTAATAATATACCAAAGCATGAATAAAAAATAATACAGCTATGATTGACAATGACCCAGTTTGTGATTTGCAGAGCTCGCACGGAAGTAAGTAACTACTTACGTAAGCTATAAATAATAGTCATCATGAATGAGAGCAAGAGGGTATCCCCGACCTAGAAAAAAATGCAAGATCACATAATAAGTGCAACGTCCACTTTTGTTGTGCGTTGAGCGTATGATGACATAACAATAACAAATGCTTGCGTTCGCAGCGCGTGCTCATGCAAAAAAACTTTTTGCATTGTATTGAGAGCGGGCGTGAAGTTACGTCAATTTCGCACAATTGTACCAGGGTGAAATAAGATGGTGAGAGGTTTTTGTGTTGTTGTGGCAAAAAAATGTGGTCAGCTCTGCGAAAACATAAACGAGTTAAAAGAGCTTAAACCGCTCTACTTTTTTTATGAAAACTAATCTACTTTTTATATTATGCTAACTTCCTATAGTGCGATGGCGGCTACCTTTATTTTGAATAGTCTGCAGGACAGAATCAATCATTGTTTGCAATTAAACTGCTTAAACCAAATGTCAAGCTAAAAGTACTAAAACCTCATAAATGTGAGAATACCAATTCAATCACTAAAATTGGAAATGTGTCCACATTGCAAAATTCAGCATAAAACGTTATTAGGATAACATGAACCAACAGAAGTAATTTAATTTAGGTATATGATAATATGTACCCGCAGTTAAATACATAGATAAACGTGTGTAAAAGTCATAGTTATCTGATTTGTGAAACTTATATTAAATAGTATATTATGTTTAATCCTTTATGTTAACTTGGCTGGCCAATCTGCGCTCGAGTAACCTTGCAAATGTGTGCGTGATACGACTAATGATGATATTTTGGCAACCGGTTCCAGGAGTAGGCGTCGACACTTCGCAAGATAACGTATTCGCACACACTCGCTTATATATAGCACCGGAGAGGTAGGTATTTACTACGTGATAACACTCCTGACCGCCTGGTATTTATTAAACATATATTATGGTGTGTTCCTACTCCGTAGGTATCTTAACTATGATATTATTGTTACATTTTTCCTCAAATTCACTTTCATCCTACACTTTTATAGGAATGACTAATTATACAAACTTATCTACTACTGTCATTCATTTTATTTTATTTATTCATATAAGGTGAGTCGGGGGAAGACCGAACGCTTTTTTGATGAGATGAGCAGTGTTGTATTTGAAGTCTTGTTGAACAGTAGGTACATATTAACTTATGCTAAAATTATATTAGTAATGAGTAAAGCGTACAGACAAAATTTTACCACCATATCGATAAAATCCTGTTAAAACTGTTCCAAACCAGAAAAATAAATAATTAAAAAATATTTTATCGCAAAAAAAACCAGGGGGGAAGATGAAAGGTTGATGGGGAAAGAACGAAATAGTTTCGAATACCGTTCAAATTGATGTCAGATGTTGTCGATGGTCACTAGACTATGGTTTTAGGTATCCTGAAAACTTAGAACTGCCTGAGTGTCAAGATATAATTAAATAACGAAAATAAAACCAATTATATTTTTTGCGTATTTCAATAAGACTGAAACAGAGGTGGTTCTCAAACATTTCCTTAAAGTTATACAAGAAAAAAAACATCACCATCAAGTAAATCCTTTTGATTATTCTAAAGTAATTTAAAACTTTGTTTCATCTCAGAAAATAAATCTACCATAACACAAATCAATGTGAGATAAGGATTTAGGATGTAGTTGCGCCGTATAATGTATGTTCTTTCTTTAACAGTCTCTAAGGCTTTGGCCACATCATCATGTTCGAGGTTGTAAGTATAGATTTCCGGGCGTAATTACGTGATTTTGACCTGTCAAAATTTTATTCAGTAGTACGTAAAAAAACCAAAAAGTAACTGTACCGCTGACACGTTTTTAAGATGACTGAAACAAAACAATAATGTTATTCTAAGTAAATATCTCAAAGACAGTATGTAATCGCTTAGGCACAAAATTAATTCTTTAATTCTTCGCCTAAAAAAAGTTTGGGCAAAGATTAAAGGAAAAAAAAGTTTGAGAACACCTGCCTATCAGTATGACTTTTGAAAACTGGTTAAAATCAAAACTTTTATATATTTGTCTTACCCCGTCAAATATTGATGGGGAAAGACGGAAAGCTGTAATAAATCCTAAAATAAGTAAAATAGCCATATTTAGTTTCAATGGCACATTTAAAAAAGTAGATATTCCAGTAAAACCCTCGTACCTACTTCTTGAGTATAGTTACAGAACACGGGGTAATTATTTAATTTGCGAAAAGGGACAGCGCAGGTTTTTTGCATTTTTCACAAAACCTCTCATTCAAAGCGGCAAGTGCTGACTGAGGTGGGGTACGTAACAAAATAGAGCTCTTACCAATTTTGCCAGCACTGCAAAAATAATTCTGTGCCTGGAATTATAGCCAACTTTTTGTGTTACCCCGTTTTTCATCGTGCCCCCACTCACCTTATGGGAAAAAAAATTGGAGTAGTGTGTGAAAAAAGTGTGGTGTCGTGGGACACCGGATAGGAACGAAGTTCCTTTTTATAAAAATATTAATTTTAAGTTCTATTTGAGGTATAATAAATAATTATTCGGGTATACATTTTTTATGATTTTATTATTGATTAAAAAAAAATCTTACGTTACGGACGTTTTTTCCCGGTTAGGGTAACCCTCCGCATCGTGCCATAAGGAACTACGTTCCAAAAATCGGAGAATATAAAAAAAAATACAAATGCTCTCTGTGCGATTGTATAATCAATTTATTTAGAATTAGTGAGTTTTTGAAAATGTAAATCTACTTAGGTATGAGTTATGACTTATTGAAGCAAACTTTAACCCTTTAGAAATAAGGTAATGATAGCGAAGTGAACAAGAACTCGGGGCAGAAAACTGAGTGTCCTCGTGACCAAAATACATGTGCTTATTTAATAATTGAAGAGTGGGGTGGCCGCCACACAACACCCCATACCTAATACACCTTTGCCTTGTCCAGTCGACGGTCTAAGTAAAACACACTCATAGGAATATTAGAAGTAAAACTTTAAAAGCTATAAAAAATCAGCTGCATGAAAATTACGCAAATTCTCTAAAAATGCCGACAGCATACTAATATCTACCACTTCCTAATTATTATGATAATTCATTAGACTCTACCTGTATATGCCATAAAATCTGTCTGTGATCCTTCGCGCCAACGAACGTCAAATAACGGTCAATGGCAGACACACCCATGTCTGCCACTGACCGTTAGAGATTTGTTGTAACGGTTTCTTCCAAAAAAGTAGGAATATCAAAAAAAAATTAAGATAAAAGTAGGTATTAACTATTTTAAAGCTTCTATATTATACCAGTTTTGCTAATGAAAACAAAAAGTTACAAAATAAGAGGTATGGATTATTTATAAGATTTTCCGAATTAAATACGTACATTTGAATACGAGTATCGATGTCACATTGATTGAACGAAATACCCAGCATTTGATGTACTTATCCGTAATTATAGAGAGGTGTTTCGATGGCGGTGCGTTCGGCCTGGCATCTATTTGTCTTCGACACGCAAATGTAGCGAGGAGCTTATGTGAATAATTGATATGTGTCATTTGGCAACCCCCTGCACCTCTTTCTCCCTAGTTTTTAACAAGTAACTTTCATCGAAATACTCAAAAAAGTCGAAGGTCTTTCTTCTTTGTAATGATCTACTAACAGTATACAAGGGATTTAGATACAAAAAATAAGAATAGCTACCTATATAGAGTTTTTAAATTTTTTCATACATACCGTAAACTTCCAATCCATTAATTCATAACAAATCAAATTGGAAACATATATATAATATATATTTATATAACTATAATTAATTAGAATAACATAAGCAAGAAACTTTCGCTTGTAGAACACGGTTAAGTATGTATAAGCGGGAGTCAATCGTAATAATGATCAATATGGGGCTATAGATAGCGAGCTAAATGGTATGTGTGAGTCATTAGTTTCCGATTTAAAGCAATATTTCGGCAGGGATGTCCGAGCTGGTGGAGTGTAGGAGGTCGGTGGTGGCGGCGGCGATGCCCCACATCGATATTTCGTGCATTATTGAGCAGTCGCGTGCTGCCTCCCGAATTTCCAATGTTTGGCGATTGATGTGTAGATTGACTTTAGTCATTTACTTCGGCCATGTCAAATAGTGAAATGTTTTTCTATGCCCTCTCATCAAATTGTTATGGGTCGAATAGTAATGGACTAAGGTGATTTACGTACGAGCGTAGATTGTCCCCGTGGGTAGGAATACTGATTGACCTGATGATGGATGAAAGCTGTCTGTTGTTTTCATTTGGATACATATAGGTACTTATTGTAGCAGGTATAAAAAAGTCAATAAAAAGTAAAGGTTAAAACAATCGTATAATGTTTGCAATACCGTGTATAGTTGAATCGAATTTAGATACATATAGATAGAAACGTATACCTACCTCTTGGATATAATATGCTAATTTAAATTTTGAAAGTAAAGACGTCAGATGAGAATTACTTTCGTGAAACATTACTTATTATCTATTTTATATCTTGTAATAGGTACCTACTTCCGTTATGCGGAAGTACAATTACTATGAAAAGCGCAAAGTGCAAAGATACTATTTGGGTGGTCGGTCGATAGGGTTGGGATAAACGCCGGCACTTTTTTGCCAAAGCTTTATAAAAAGCGGCGCCTAAAACTTCTGGCGACAATGCAGAATTACATTACATCTAAAGAATAAGAAAGTTTTATTTCAAATAAACAGTTACAACTTTTTTAACATCAAAATGTTTTAGTCACTCGATAAGAAAGTTTTTAAAGATTCACATCGTAAATTTTTTAAGAAAATTTAAGGACCCAAGATGTACTGCAGGTACCAAAATATTATGGCTAGGGATTAGCGCGATGGCTTAACTTTTTTGCTTATAGGCGATTGCAGTGACTGCTGAGACATTAGTTCCACAAAATAATAAATATGTATATAGAAAATAAATAAGACTGGTAACTGGTCGTACGTGCTATACGTATTTCTTTATTTATTTAAACTTTATGCACATCATGGTACAAAAGTAACAAAAGTAAAAAGTGGTCTTACGTATGTAAGACATAAAAATGTTTCTTAAATATCGTAGATTAGAAATAAGATTTATGGCATTGTGATATACAAACTCATAGTTTCAAAGTAGATATTTAAAAACCTTCAAATTATTTTGTAATACCACACTATTACTGATAAATAAACGTTGGAGAGGACGTTCGAAGACATTTTACTTATCTTGTAACCGTGCCGTCCATTAAATTGTACAAGGAATAATGTATAGTGTGAAAGTACCTAATATTAAAGGAGTCCCGTTACGGACCTTTAAGTGCTGTCGCGTCGGAACATATTGAAAGGATCCTGGCCCACAAAATTAAACCCTTTACTGCACTACGCACGTTTTCTGCAGATGAATAGCGAAATTTTTATTATTTTACAACATTCTTGCATTTATTGCACAACTCCGCCAAAAGGCACCGACTGCGTATAATTATGAAGATTCAAATAAAGGGGTATAATAAAAAACAAATGGAAAGAGTTAGACAAATGCTTAAAATTACGCAACAACAAATTTTATGGGGTTTTAGAAAAAATGCAACAAAAAAAATTCGACTTCGCAGGTAAGAGTGCCGTTTCATTATTAAGGACGAGCACAAAAAATACTGCAAATGCATGCACCATTGACCAGTATAATGACACTGTATGCAAATGAATGCAAATCTTTTTACAATGGCTCTTTGACAATATCACAATGCGTGCTTTATATTCGGGCTACTGAATTCGATTATGTGTGTTGTAAACAAATTATCGGTCCTCAAAATTTAGCTTTTGAATAATAAAAATAAAAGTGGAAAATTGTTCTCATAAACTAACATTTTACAGGTATGCAATGACAGCCATCGTTTATTGAAAACTTCGTCAAGAATCAAGATACCTATATACGTATATCTATACTTTCATATAGATATAAGTGTTTGGTTGATGTTGTCTACATTTAAACTACATTTATTTAAGATATTTCTGTTATTTTTCTTACATATTAATTTAGTTAGTTCAGCAGTTCAAATATAGGTAGGTAGGTAGGTATATAAATCATTGGATTTTTCTAGTTTCTAATACCAAATGAACAAAAAGTTATTAAATGACGATGGCTTATATCATGCTGGCAAATGATGATCAAGCTACTACCTACTTACAGTGGAAGTTAGAAACATTATTACCTACTAACCCATTCGTTGACATTATAGAGCTGTCAAATAAAATAAAAATTAAAAAAGCTTAAACGTCCGCCAAATAAATCTTTGTTGCATCTGTGATCGCGAAACTTCTAAACGATTTGAGGTCATGTTCACGCAATTATTTAGTACTTGTGTGTAGTTTAATTGTAGATTTTAAATAGGTATTCAACTTTAAATAAAAAAAACAGGTCAATCTGAATTTTTACTTAAAATAATATTTCTCTTATAACAAACGACTAGTGCGATATGTGCCTGCCCCTTTGAACTTGATCTTTTTATCAAGTGTGTCTACGAGCCCCAGAAATATATCGGAGCTTCGCCGCATTCCGCGCTCTCGCGCACTCACGCACACATGCACACAAACAAACACACACACACACACATATACACGCACAAAATAAGCGACAAAGTTGAATAGTCAGTTTTTTTACAAACACAATAGAGGAAAAGTGTTTTATCATAACTCAAATGTACACAAAGAATATTTCAATCAGATAAATAACAGGGAGTCATTGCGAATTATTATTACCTATGTATAATAATATGTACCTATGTTTATTGAATATTATTAAGTTGACCTGTACTTATAGTCATCAGTGATTTTTTTTTTAAATCATGAAAGAATACCACAGTATTGTAATGACAATAATAAGTTTAAGCACATAATTATGATTTTACGCATGTTAGAAGGCAGGCGCGGGAGCGGGCGCGGGCGCGGGTGCAAGTGCCCACACTGTGACACCGCGGACCCACACACGGGCGCGGCGGGGCACGAATATTGCTCGCTATGCTAATGCAGCGGAGATTGGGCAGGTCGTTGGCCGCGCTCCCGGACGTTACAAAGTCATTCGGCAGAACCCGTCAGCGGCCACCCTCGCCCCCGCAGCCGCAGCCCCGGCGATCATTTAGCCGTCCCAACACAAAATTCCAACTGGATAACGACGGTACCCCACGCTCTTGTATACACATTTTGATAGTTCCAAATCTCCACAGAACAATATTAGCATAATGTACACGAGTAAAGTGTATAAGGCTACTTTAAATAAAATAAGTAGGAAAGTATACGATTTTTTTTTTCAACCAAGAAATCTTAGTTAATTTTATAAAAGTACAATTGTAAAGACTGAATTTAAATTTATTTAAGCAAACTTTTTATAAGAAAGCTTCCGTCAACAAAAACTTGTGCAATTAAAAATATTTGTGTTCTACTTAATTTTACGGTAGTTGTCCGTAGTTATTAATTACTAGCTCTGCCCTGAGGTTTTACCCGCGTGAGTTTCTAAATTCTTGCATCAGGAACTATTTTTTTCTAAAATAAAAGTATCCAGGTTGCTCCTTATAACATCAGCTATCTGCCAGTGAAAGTCCCGTTAAAATCGGTCCAGCCGTTTCAGATATTAGTCGGAACAAACAGACAAACAGAAAAAAAAATAAAAAATAGATTTTTCATGATTAAAAATTTTAATGAAATTTTGCATACCTACCTACATAATATAGTCAGAGCTACAGAAAAGGACTTGCGTTCATCTAGAAAACACTACTGTTCGCGAGGGATAAACAATTGATTGTCTAAATCTACGTTAATTAGTATGAAACCGCGGACACCAGCTAGTAAGTATTAAATGAAATTTAAAAAGTTTTCTCAATACATACATACCAAGTTGCCACGACACTGGCCAGTGGCCTTGAGTGCCGGTGTAGGCGCAGCAGATTAGTGTGACACACACATGTAGAGTCGTGTGTAGAGCAACACTGCGTGGATACGAAATATAGCTAACATGTGTGTGAGTTGCTCGACGGCCGAGGGTTGGTTATCGAACGACCAGCCAAGCGACGCTCGCTGGCGGCAAATAGCTTACACCTATTACAGTAGATATTTATTGTATTTTTAAAAATAGTGTGTTTTGCTCATACGGTATCCTTTTTAAAAAGATGCTTAAAAAGATAGATTGTTATTGCATTGTCTGCATTTTTTTTTAATATGTAAGAACTGATAGAATAAGTTGACTGCGTAGATAACCAAGGTTGCATGCCTGTTTAAGGTGCATCTTTCTTTCGCATTAGCACCACTCGCTAAAACAAAATAATATAGTATATTCCATCGGTATATTCTAAGTAATTGAATGCCAAAGTAGGTAATCGTTTGATACAGTTTAGGTTACAACTTCTTGGTGCCTAGTTAAGTTTAGTATTTATCATAATTATTTTGTAAATGAAATTTCTATTTTATTTTCAATGAAATGGCTTAGAAGATAATACATTCTATAAGATGTTTTAGCGAGTGGCCCTAGTGTAAAGGATTGACGAGCCATAATAATATGTTGTACACCATTAGTTGTAAATAGTGGTTACGTATAGGTATATTTCTCAATGACATTTAATTTACCCTATGGATCTTAATTAAACTCGTAAACATACAATTTTCTCGTAATTTTTTTTGTCTGCAGACTCCTTTGCAAGCGCACTGTAAATAACGGTTTACCAAAATTTCATCGTCACCAGATAGGTACATATAAAAATAATATTGCATATGTGTAGGTATTGAAAACTAACAAACGAATATGCAGAAATTACCTAATAGCAATAGAGACTGATGTTATGTTCTATAGGTACGTATACGAGTTAAAATGGTATTGCTTTTACCCACTCTACATTACCATTTTTCTTCTAATTTACTTTTACCCATGTAAAATAGATACCTAAGTCTTTATACTTGTTTTATACAAATCATATTATAAACACCTAAAAACTCAAAATCATACATTTTACTATAAAAAAAAAGCAGCTACATGTTATGTAGGCGTCACGAATAGAGGCAGAGAGAGGAGCGCAGCATCTTAACTCGGCGAGATCGCAGCGCGCAGCGCCCGCGGTGCATAATGGATGCATAGCTATGTACTTGTGGTGTGCCACTTCTCGTGAAAGTGCATCGTCCACTGCCTTGAGCGCACCCTTTCCCTCGTCCATCATACGAGCCCGTACCTTCTCCTCATTACACACCCGTACATTAACTTATCGAATTGACGTTACGTGCTGCAGCCATAATTCTTTTTGCTGTCATACAATTTATCTTTCTTAAAATTATTCAAGTTCAACCGTAGTATAGGTGCCGCGTATAGATATCATGTTAAGTAAACATACGAGTTCCTTACATAAGCAGGCAGTGTATGACTGAAATAAAAGATTAACGAGGGCGCCATGTTAGCAGGCGGAGCGACTGGCCAAGTGGTTATTTTGGTATACTTACTGTTGCAGCGCGGCCCGTCGCACTTGCCACTTGAAATAGAAGCTTCAGCTTTATCCTTACCAAAGGTCAAGACTGCAGGTCTGCCTTCCTCGCCCCCGCCCTCATCCTCTTTACCCCCTCCCTCCTGTTAATGTATACAATCCACGCATGCAAGTCGTGCAACTCCTGCGTGTCTATTGAATTCGGTTGTGGACAAGGTAGGTACGATACGTTGCTCTGATTGTATGTGATAGTTACATCTCTTATCTCCATCTAGCCGTTTGCTTCTGCTTCTATTTTGCAATAACAGCACGTATTGTGATAGCACTTTTTATGTCATATCTTATAAGAAAGAAATGTACCCAGGTTTATAATGGATTTATTCCGAGAATAATATAATATAATATACATCATACACATAGATAATAAAAGGTGCGAATAGATGATAATAAGATAAAAATCTTATAATATTTATCAGTTAGACGTGACTATTGTGCTTTTAATTGATTTTTAATAGCAAATGTCCCATTTACCGTCGCGTGTGTTTAGATAAAACCGCGAAGTGAACAAAACTCGTTAGTACTTAAGTACGTATAACTACAAAAATTTGCGATAAGAATACCAGACGGTGAGTAGTCGTCTGGACTTACTTTGAGTATCATCTCATTAGGTGACGAAACCTAATGGTTTAATGATAACTGGACCTCCTAAATATTACCACTACTGGCTGCTATTTTTTTTTATGTTACAAAACTTATGTATAACTTAAGTACTAGTTTGAAGTCAGAATTTCGACTTAAGTATCTATGAGTTATTATTTATTCAACTATAGCTAGCTAGCAAGCATAATAACCACTATAAACAGTACTTAAATGTGGGTAATTAATCTTGACTATATATAGGTCATATGTTTGTATTGTAAATATTTAACTTAGGAATACTAAAAAACTTGACATTACATTTTTTATTTTAATTGTTTTGCTTTCTGATGTCTTCCTAGTAAAATCTATTATTTATGCTCGTTATATTTTTCGCAGATTTTGAATCTCTATTGTGTTAACAAATTACATTGTCTTATCAAATGGGAAATATTTGCAATACAAATAGATATTACCTAATTTTTCGAACTGAAACAATAAAATTGTGAGCTCCACTTGCTTTTGTTGGTACTTTAGATCGATTCACCCTTAAACATGGGGTTTATAATATGGCTTCATCGACACTGTACTTGGATATCGACACCCAAGCAAAGAGTAGGTACCTATTGCCCTTGTGGGGGCTATCAGACACCAATGTTTTGAGTGAATGAAAGTACAGTATATCTATCAATGTTTCTTTTTTTAGCGAATAAATAGATGGGTAGGTACAGCTAGCTCTTCGAGATACCTATACTTACTATTTTGCTCATATTTAATGCATGACCCCTTATTACCTACATGTTTACTTTTATAAAAAAATTTTTCTTTTTATATTGTCCTTGCAGGCATTAATCCTATTAATATTATAGATGTGAGTGTGGATGTTTGTTACTTAATCATGCAGCAACGGCAGAACAGATTTAGATGAAATTTGGCATGCACGTTATCAGGGGTGCAGAGAAGGACATAGAGTAATTTTTATCACGGAATTCCCGTGGGGACTCCGAAATTACCGCGGGTGAAACCGCAGGGCACAGCTAGACTTTCGAATTTCTGTTTAAATAAATAAATAATGTAATAAAGAGCTTACGTTTTTAACCGACTTCCAAAAAGGAGGAGGTTCTTTATTTACATAATTTGCATTTAATAAACTTATTTAATAATCAATTATTAATCAAAGTGCTGCATGCCCTGAATCCTGAATCGGTCCGAAAATCTCAGTCGAATTCAACAAGTAGAACCAAATACATAGTTCACAGTGGGCCATCACACAACATAACACTATAAAAACGTGTACTTACAAAAAATAAAATTGAATATTTTAAGAACATCTACAAGACACTACTTTCGCTCGTAACGTTGGTATAACGTTACGATTTGTTTCCTAGAGTGTCTTAAAATTTTTCTGGACGCGGTTGGAATCATGAGATACCCATTCGTGCAGCAATAACACTAAGTTAGAGCCCTAGAACTTTGTTTTACCTATGGTTCTTTTTTATATTCACATAAATTTGCTTATTTAGCAGAAGTAGTTAATACATTAAAGACTTTTATTTATATATTCTTACTTTAATTTGAAGTATTATGTAACCAGGTACAAGCATTAATTAATTTATGAACGTTTTATTTCTTAATTGCCTTCCTATAGTAATTTACGTAGGTACATAAACGGATATTAAATATAGAGTTTATCTATCTAAATCCCGAACCGATCTGACATCTCGTTGAAAATTCAATAATGCGTCGACATTTCTAGACGCTCTTCGAGTCGCGAGCCATCTCTGCGGTGATGTTAGCGAGGACATTGCACTTCTAATGCCCTCCTCCCCCTCTTCCCTTTGGTCCTTTACCCCCCTACAGTCCCGCCGAAACTTGCTATCCAATGTAGCTTGTGCACCAACCGGATTTCACTATTTAGTCACCGGTTTTTTTATACCCACCTGAGTAGTTGATTTTATGTTTATTTTCTTATTTGAAATTTGTATTCGTTGCATGTGATTTTTTAGGAATGATATTTCCACTATTATGCTGGTCACAGCAGACTTATACCATAGAAGTAGATTTGTCTTGTGCTGCCGATTGAAATTTATTTTTGTTAAGGTAGGTCTGGAACACATATTTATTATTGCTTCAGTTTTTGTTTGTTATTTCAGTTTATGATTATATTCATATTATGAGATTTAGTTAAAATTAAATTTAAAAAAATACCTTTATTGGTCGACCACTCACGACACAAAACTGTATTATATATGAAGTGTATAATAATATCAACAGATGTTTTTATCAACATTCTATGACCTATCATAAAATATTTTATAGTTAAAAATGTTACGATTATTCTACTAACAAATCCCCTCTAACTGAGACGTAGAAGCTATACATAATACTTACCTATATAGGTACACATAAAATAATAATATCCTAAATTTACCAATGAAGCCACAAACTAGTTAAAAGTAGTATCTGTTTACCATTGAATGAAGGGATTGCATCGACACGTATCATCGATACGATCAGCGGGCGAGGCGTTTGCGTTGCATTCGGCTGCACCGAGCATGCGGCGCGGCGTGGCGCGGCGCAAACGCACCGCTTCCCGTTACTTGCTATGTAACGTAGGTACATAGAGTAGCCATTTACCGACGACGATGCTACTTGTACCGACCACAGACAAAGCTCCAATTTATACAGCATAGCTGGCATATAAAAATACGTTACAAACCTCGGTGGCAATCGGGTATTGATGGAGTCGCGATTAAAATATGTATCTAAGTATTTAGACCGCGTTTTAGCGTTTTTTTATTAATTACTCGTGAGTTACCAGCCTCTGCTGAATTTCACAGGATTATTATTACTGCCCCCTTAGCCAAATTGACCATCCATAAACGTTATCGCTAAAGAAAATTAAGCAACGTATCGTTATGTCACGTGGTCACGAAAAATCGTGCAATCTAAATTTAAGTTTGTCGTAACCACGTGACATGATGATGCGTTCCTTAGTTGTCTATTGCAATAACAATTATTAGATTGTCAACTTGGCTGAGAGGGTTGTTGTTACATGAACTGCTTTCTGATGGTGATTATATGATCACGAAAAATTCTACACAAATAGGCAAGAATAAACCAGTTACGAGTGTTTGTTTCTTTTGCAACGATATTACTTCTGCCTACACTTTTGTGTAGGTATTTATAATTTACATTTAAAGTTGATAGCACTTAAACTTCCGTAGCCAAAGCCACAAATAATATAATATATAAAGTTCCATGAAAAACATTACCTACCTAATTCGAATATATTATTTCAAAGATGGTACAGCTACAGACATTTGACAAACGGTTTGTTTAACTATGCTCGACGTAAACAATTAATATTTAATATACTATAATTAATACACTTCGATAAGAACACCAAAGAACTATGAAATAAGTCATCCTTAGGTACTAATATTATAAATGCGAAAGTGAGTGTGTTTGTTTGTTTTTTTGTTAGGCTTTCACGCCTTAACGGCTCAACCGATCATCACGAATTTTTGTATGTACGTTGTCAAGGATACAGGGTACTTTTTATCCCGGAATTCCCGCAGGAACTCCGAACGTATCGCAGGTGAAACCGCGGGGAACAACTAGTAGAGATATAGAGCGTTATCCTCATGCAAAACTTTGTTACAAATCGATGCCCAAAATCATTAATTAGAACATACGTGAGCGGCGCGAAATTATTAATATTAGGTTCGCGCCAAAAGACGTATAGTAAGGTTGTTCAACCACCTGTGACACTGTATCACTCTGCACTGAACCACAATGTACATTAGTTGTTTACCGCGGTTTCACCCGCTTTAACTTAGGAGATCCATCGGGAATTCGGGGATAAAAGTACCCTATTCTACCCTTTTCTGTATTCCTGATAACGTGTATGCAAAATTCAAAGCGTAACAAACAAATAAACTCTTGTTCGGATTTATAATATATATATATAATATAGTAAGGATGACATAATGAGCGTATATTTGCTGACGGTACAGTGCGTGTGCGGCGCGGCGTGGTGTGGTCTGGCCTGCCTCAACACGGAGCGCGTTCACCGCGGCCGGCCCGGCGGCGGCTGCGCGGGCGCGGGCGGACGGCGAACTCAACACGTTTATGCGCGTGACGTCGCCGACTTCCTCAGCTACACCTACTGTTACTAAAATAGCCGTCAACATATTTAATACTATACATAATAATACTATGTATTGTTTGTTGAACCTTCCTATGGTATGGTACCCTATAGGTTTCGTTCGACTAGAGATCATTCAATTTAGATCTTTCCCATTTATGTTATGACATTATTTGCAATGATATATTAAGACATTTCTTTTTAATCCTTCGTAGAGGAATTAAACAGAGAAAAGAATAAAGAAGGGCTGGTCGTAAGCATCCGAAACCGATGAAGTTTGTGTGTTAAAATTTGGAAAATTTTAACATAAAAATGTACTTACATAATAATTTTCATTCGCTCTTAGACAATTTCTTTCGAATTCCTGACATAAGTGACATATCTGCCTTTTTTAGTTATAGTTTCTTTGCTTACCTTTATAATTGCTTCGGATAAAACGAAAGGGAATTGCTGTGCTCTTTAAGCGTGAACGTATTCATTCTGCTTACTATCTATACTTATAAAATGCTTTGTCTTAAATGACTGACTGACGAATCAACGCACAGCCTAAACCGCTGATCGTAGAGACCTGAAACTTGGAGAGTGTGTTTTTTGTATGACGTCGGCATGCGGAAAGGATTTTTTAAAAATTCAACCCCTAAGGGCTGAAAAGGGGTTGTAAAGTTTGTATGGAACAATTTCGTAGAAACTCCGAAATTATCGGGGATGAATCCGTGCGGGACAGCTCGTATAATATAACTAAAATCAAGTTACTATTATGTTAATATTAACATCACAAGCACACGTTATGCTTACCCAATTAAATAAATTATCGCATTGGCATAGGTCAGAATGCAGTCCTTTTTCTGGAATCCATCAGCAAAACAAAGAAAATTTAATTTGTGTTTGTAAAACGACGATAGCGTTTGTTATCGCGCAATGCAAATTGCCTTTTATGTGGCCAAATCGCTAATTAACCAGAGATGACATACTTGCATGAATGTTTAAGTACGAATAAATAACGATAACATTAGGTAATGGAATGTTACTAGTACCTACCTATATACATATTTAATTATAATAATTACACTGAGCTTCAGAAGTTGTGTATGACTGTATAGTTTTTAAGGACTATGTATACTACTCTGTATAGCGGTTTCTTTTGATCCCGCCGCCTAGGAAAAATATGAACTTTGACTACTAACAAGCGGCAAAAATACAAGGAGTTTACCGATATCTATCAAACTCGTATATAATCTAGTTGTATTCCCGCACTAAGTATGTCTAAGTTTGTCTCAACAAAAGTTTCTTTGTTTTATAACTTATTAATTTGTCTCTTTTAAATGTCACTCCTGGTTGCCTACAATACATCCATCTTTAGTATAGTTTTTCAATGGTTAAGAGAACTTTGATATTCTATTGAGTCAGTCAGTACTTCCTTCCTAGTATTTCCTTCTATAATACAAATATTAAAAAGGAGTTGGTGAAAATATATTAGGATAGGTATATAGGTACATAAATACATTATAAATTGCCGAAAATAATCCGTAGATTTTTTGTTTGGTGATGTTGCGATGTGTTTGTTAATGTTTCTGATATAAGTATATGTATGTACCTATATTACTTTTGTATGTATCAGTACATATAATTTGGACTGTCAAAACATCTTTTCATTTCTGCAGAGCAGCATACTTTATATAGAATACTTACACTATATTATTGCCATTATTATAAAGTTATAAGTCTACAAATATAATAGATCCAGAATGTTTATTTTTAAGTAACAAACTAAACATTTTATTATACTACACTGACTTTTATCCTCTTGTTTCCCACTGCGACTTGCTCTACATTTTAAAAATTCAAAAATATAATGAGAATACTTATTATATAAAGTATTATCCACTCAAGCCAAGATAATTATGCAATAATTAATTAATATTGCTTAAAGATACATAGTCGTATAGAATAGCTATAAAGCCGTTTTAAATAATTCCCCTACGATCTGGTGGAATACGGACGAAAGACGATACGACAAAAAAGAGAGTTCAATTATATTTAGCAATCGCCCCTGTAATTACGGTGGAGGTTTCCTTAATTACAACCCACAATAAAAAGGTTGAAGCTTCCTACTTCCCACGAGAGGGCGGGCAAAGCGCATGCGCGACACATGCGCGATGAAGCTTATAATATTCATAGATAAACATTATATCAAAATAACATTGCCGCTTTATTACATAGAGTATAGAATGGAAAAATACAGAGGATTTGGTATAGTATTATATTATCTGTGATTTGGTGAAGGTTGCACGAACCCGCAGCTGGTTGTAAAAGTAGAGAAAGACCAGAAGGATCTTTTGGCTGATATACCTCCTAAACTGCTTATTCGTTTTACTCGTATCATAAATTGAAGTCAACTAAAAATTATAATTTTTAAGATAAGTAAAATGTTTGAATGAAATCTTAGTTATTATTTGTACATTTAGAGTAAGTAAGCTGATTTAATAAAATATTTATTATAAATTTCTATATCTGTACTAATAGCAATATATGTACTTTATGTAGACTTATTAGCTGTGTAAATATAATAATTCAAAGGCCAACCATATAATGTGTATTGTACATAATTATGAGATAGACAATTAGACATACCTATTAATATCACTTTTATAAAAAAACAAGTACCTTCCTACCTACCTAATTATTCGTCGGTTCTGCGATAAAGATAATTCCAACAAATATAAAAATTAAAGAATCGTGAACCCTGTAATATGTATTAATAGGTACCTACCATTATTTTATAAATACTTTCAAATTATATTGTCATACCTATATCATTATAATAATATAACGATTTTATATGATAATTAACAGATGCTCCTTCTATTTTTTTATGACTAATCTATGACGGGTTCTGTATTTTGTAGGTAGGTAACATTACAAGAACAAAAAGACTTCAAGTTCCGGGTGCACCGCGCACCATCAGGAGTCAGGACCAAGGAGTGCATCAATGAGTCTATTTCAGAAGCGACGCAGGCGCAACGGATTAATTGATCACGTGTTATATTACATGAATTAATTCTATTTTTAAAACTTACACTTTAGTACGTACAATTAATATATATGGTTTAGAAGATGGAACTATAGTTTTTGGAACTCAAGTTAGAAGATTAAGACCAGCCAGTGTTAAAATTTAGAAAATGCGCAATAATATTAATGAGTCAACTATAGAGGTGAATTATCCGTTTTTTCTAGTAATTAGTCTAATTTAGTCACATTAAGTCACGGCAAAACTGGTTAATTAGATAGGTAAATACAAATCGCATAGATAAAAAAAACAATAAAGTTCATTGACATGACTCTTGAACTTTATTGTTTAGTATTGTGTGAATCCGTGAGTATGTTCAACTCATGCAATGTCCGCAAGTCGATTGCGAGGAAATCGCAATGTCAACGATCCACATTGCAATGTATAACACTAATTGTTTGAATGTAAATTTTGACATTTGACTTGCTATGTTTCCCAATTGTTGTTCCTGATAGAAAAAAAACAACCGGTTACAATTTTTGCACAACACCTACCTAATTAATTACACAATTCTAGCACTCTATATGAAAACACTCGATGTTTCGTAAAGTTACGCACCTACTTATTTTACAACAATAATTATGTTTCTTCGAAGACCAGTTTTTGTGAAAAATAGCAAAACTTAACTTACAAAATTTAATTTATTATTTTATAAATTATTGCAGTAATGTTTATATTACTTAATTTTCCATTTGGTATATTAATTATTATATACCAGTTCGATACCGGAAGACAAATGACCGGTTACACTGAAAATTATTTGCTAAAAATAAAACTAAAAAAAAGCACAACGCTATAAGCCACTAAAGTGTAAAAGTTACGTCATATCCATTACTTTTAACTATACGTATACGTACGTATCAACTAAGTAAATCCTGTTAAGATCATTGGACAAGTTAAATTTACTGTTTCAGTTTGTTGGCATATTAATATTGTGCAAAGTTCCACTTAGGTACTTATTCTTAATTTTTTTGTGTAGAGCCTATATCTATATATAGCTTTATAATGCATGAACTTGTTTTGTTCTTTGCTTCTTGAAACTTAAATTCACGTATTATTCTTAAGGATAAGATAATAGAATGACCACACTAATGTGCCGGGGGATGCTCGTCGGCGGGTCAGAGGTGACCAACGGCTAGCAGTGGTCAGTTGCAGTGACGTGCACCCTTTTGCAACTTGCACGTATGCAAGACAGATGTCAAGCATCGGAGGGAATAAATTCATGTCCATATCCTTATTATTGTCTGAGACATTACAAAAAAATATAAAAAACCTTTTATGTCGGATTGAGTGTTTGTGAAAATTTTCACATTAATACGTTCTGGAGTTCTAGTTTTATTGTTAGTCAATTAGTCACCTACCTAACGAAAAACAATATTACTATACTAGCTGTTTCCCGCGGTTTCACCCGCGTTAATTTCGGAGTTCCTGCGGGAATTCCGACACAAAAAGTACCCTATATCCTTCTCTGTACTCCTGACAATGTGTATACAAAATTTCATGATGATCGGTTGAGCCGCTAAGGCATGAGAGGGTAACAGACAGACAGACAGACTGACAGATAGACAGAGTTACTTTCACATCCATAATATTAATAGGGAGGTAGGGATTTAAAAATAAACGATTTACTATAAAAAATTCAAAAATCGCTATAGATGTACCTATAATTAAGTACAATCAAACATAGAACATTCCTCCTTTTTGGAAGTCGGTTAAAAATACAAAAAGATCCTACTTAATGCATTAGAACAAGAGAAATAGCCAGATAGTTTTGTTCAAATTTACTTTTAACATAAAATCACCAAATTCTCATTTGTAGAGTATGAAATTTTAAAAGTAACAGATGACGTTTAGATAATAACACTCTATATATAGGTATATAGGTATTAGGTATATGTTAAAAGCAGTGACTAGTGAAAATAAATTGTAATAGAAATGGAACTGGATTAGTAATTCAATGTCGCATTTGATTTAATCCATACCTAGCCATCGATCGCGAATGTTTGCAACTACCACTAAATGCTAGTGTCCAGTTGTGAATCCCATGAGGTCAGCGGTCAGCGGTCACTGGTCAGAGGTGACCAACGGACGCACTGGCTTAGGGGTTGCGAATCCAATCCCTGACCATGAACATTTATAATGGTAATGTTTTTGTGAGCCAATCTTTGAATAAATTTTGGTATAGGACTATTCATTCACAAGTACTTACCTGTATAATATTTTTGACTTATTCAATTTTAACATTATATCGAATTGTAACATAATAAATCATTCTAAACATAATTCTAAAAACGAGATTTTTTACGATAAGTAGACGTAGCTCTACATAAGTACCTACTACATAATATGTTACAAAAATACAACATAGACTAACTTACCAACTTATTTAATATCCATGATTTTTGAGATTTTAATATATTTTTCCTTTATTTTGATTTATTAGGGAAAACATGCATGTCTTCACATAGGATGCAATCAATCATGCACGATCAAGGTCTATATTAAAAAACTGTGAGTTCAAGTTCCCAGTCCCATGAGGTCAGCGGTCAGCGGCCAGCGGCCAGGGGGTGATCAACGGCTGGTCACTTTCGCATCGCAAAATTCACCCCACACCTGTGTCCAATGCACATTGTGCGTCACACAAAAGCCCCATTCAAAATAAACTCACTTTGCTTTGCTATTTTTTAAATTGAAACAAAATTTTACGAACGTAATAAAAATAACTTAAAATGAATAAAAAAAAGTGTGTGTGTCAGATTTGATGCACGACTGGAGTTTACTCCATAATATTTGTTCTTCTTCTTCTTTAATAATGGCGTTTATAATTATAATTTGCCAATGACAATGTTTCTTAATATAAAAATCTCTTCATCCACTTCTTCAATTATGGCGAAACGCCAATGACAATCTTAGATTGTTCCCCAAGTTAAAACATCTCTCTCTTGAAAGCCAGTTTCCTGCTCTGGGTCCAAAATTGATGCTGAAAAGTGACTGAAATAACGAAGACAAACGTGACACGCGTGTTTTCGGTGCGACTTTCACTCGTCAACAACCATTATATTTGTTAAATCTGCTTATTGTAAATAACAACGTCTTGTTGCCATAGCAACGTTTTGATTGCCCATGACTGGCGAGCTCTACATTTGTAAATAACGACGTCTAGTTGCCTGCATCATAGCAACGTGCGCGCTATAAGTTGTGGACGAACATGTCGAGTCACGCAGTTGACAATGCTAAATGAGGATTTACTCGAGCGTCGTTGGAACCTACTGGGTTTTGAAGATTAGGAGGTGGAGAGAAAATAAGGTTACTAAATGATGTTTTCTGTTTCACCAGTGGGTTGAGCTTCTTCAAAATAAAAATAAAAATCAACCGCGCTCTAGAATGTTGTGGTGGCGGATTTTTTTTGCAAGTTTGTCCTCTTACTCCCTTACGTCACGTTCAAACCGTCAGATTATTCATATGCAAATATTTCCGTATGTAATTAACCATATTATCTTAATCTGACGCGCTTGAGTATTTCTAGCTGTTGATTTTTTTTGCTATTTTGATCGGCTATCCTAGACGTGTAGAAATCTGTGCAGAATGTTCAATAAAAATCTTACTTTTAGTCAGACAATCCCAAAACCCCACCAAATCGAAATGTGTTTCACCTGCGCACTTCATTAGCTGCCCGTTTCGAGAATTTTCACGGAGGAAAAGCTTGGGCGCCTCGTCGAACTGAACCTACTCACGAAAATTCAGCCTGATATTAGTCGCTGAAAAAACAACGCATAAGGTTTGATTTTACTCCCTATAAATTTCATATCCCGGGCTTAGATATGAAAATTGATCCTTAAGAAGTAAACTCCAATAAACTCCAAAAAGGTTGAAACTTATTTACTTTAGATTATTAAGATTATTAAAAGAAGTTAAGTACGTTAATTAAGTAACATTTTAACACACAACATCTGTGTGAACCTAGAGCTTGAATTAAAACTTGAAGCCCAATCTAAGTGTAAGAACCAAGAGTAAGAACTCTATACTTCTCAATGAAGTTCCCCAAGTAGGAAGTAAAAACGTGGATTCAACGATTGCAGATACTTTTAACCACGAAAAGGCACTTGTAATTTTTACATGCAATACAAATTTTACGTAGGTACATACCCAGGAGTTGCTTGTTATCTATTTCCTTTCCCATCTTAAAATTATGCAAATTTCTCCGTCTATTGTAGTCTAAAAAACCGCTTTTCTATACAACTGCAAAAGTACCTTGGCAAGAAAAAATAATACGTTTCTTCTCATTGAATGGATAAATTTATAAGGGAGGGCTACAAATTCATTTTATATCAACTGGTATGTTCGTCCGTTCGTCACCTCTGACCCACGCTTGACCAGTAGCTTCGTCCTCGAACAGCGCCAAAGCTTCTGACAAGTTCGCACCGTAGCCTTGATAGTGAAAATGGGCATTCACGTAGTAACCAAGGGTAAATAATTATGTTCATGGCACCTTAGTTCGTTAATACTCGTAAGTCGTGTAACTTGACGTAAAGTAAGCAATTAAAAATGTGTATAGGTCCTTATTAATATACCGATAGCCTTGACCTAGATCTTCGCTGTCTCCCCAAAAACAACATACGTATTTATTAGGCTTTGAAAGAAAAAATGCTGAGTTTCTCATTTCGAATTTTTTTTTTATCCGTACCTATATTACGCGATTTTTTCGTCAGCTGAAAGCCGAATTTTTAACCGACTTCCAAAAAGGAGGAGGTTATGCATTCGGTTGCATGTTTTTTTTTTTATTTGTAGGTACTTACCTACATATTTAATTTTACTTTTTGTTTAAAAGGGGTCATACCTCCGCCCTTCATATAAATTTGGTTAAAAAACTGATAAAAAATGTTGTTAGATAATGTAGAGATAAGTACTAGATATAATTTTTATTGCAAAATTTATTAAGTATTTATGTTAAGCTGTTTTTAATTAACAATTCTTCACTGTTTCGCGCTAAGTATTATAATTTTATTTCAACATCGTAATATTTAACTCAACATTGAACTAAGTACCTGCAGCAAGTATAGCGTCCTTCACCGGACGGACAGCGGTCAGTTCCCCAATTTACGGTTCTTTTATTTACTTAAAACTTATTAAACCCTTTTATACTGTTGGGTGTTATTGAGAAGGGTAATTAATATGGTATGGTATTGTGCGAAAACGTCATCTTTGTTCTCTGTTGTTTTGACGCTTTGTATTCGGTTGCGGGACGGTTTTTTGTCGGGTTACTTTTTGTTTAGGTCATCATTAGCACAGTGGGCAGGTTCGCACTGACCGCTTCAATAATAGCAAAGTTTTTCTCACATTGTACTATGAAAAAACCGTTACGCAAATTTTGAAAGTATAATGATGATTAAGTTAATGATAGAAACTAACTTATCAAAGTTTTATTATTCATGAAAACCTCATCAATTAAAGAAGAAATCTTGAACTTTTTCGCCGTTATCAAACTATAGGTAAGACCTAAATTACAGATAATATATAATACTATACCCTAAATAGACGATCTCCAAAATTAACGCGAGTGAAACCGCGGGGAATAGCTAGTTATTTGTAAAAGGTATGCGTGCGTACCTCTTTAATATTTTAATATCCATTTCTAGGAAGAACATTATAATATTAACTCAACGGTGTAGGTAGGTAGGTATAGAGTATAGAAGAATTTTTTGCTTGTTCTGTTAAATAGCGAGTGCATCGGTGGCCCTTCTATGACCTATCACCTCAAATGCATTTGGGACTAAATCAGGCCGTTACTCGATTATGCGAAGACTGGTTCGGTGATTTGGTGTGATATGGGCAAGTATCTGCCACGAGGTCGATGCGTGTGAATCAATTGATATAGCTATAGCGTCGTGACCACATGATGGCAAGTAACGTTATAAAAGAATCGCATTTAAAAACCGGAATGATGCAGAGTTTATCTAGGTATCTACCTATATAACTATATGAGTGTAGTATTATATTATTTGTGGTACAAGGTAACTGAATATTAATTTGCATCACGACGATAGTGTTATTACCTTATTTAACAATATTGTTCTTCGTTTGATTGATATGACGTGAATATTTGAAAATAAACAATTCCTTGGAAATACAAATAATAACAAACAAAAACAAATTGCGTGTCTGTTCTCCAGGTACACAAATATGATATGGGTATGTACCTATACATAAAATATCTTTGGAAACCAGTATCCTAGAGTCAAATGAAATAATATGAAAGTCATATTAATTTTAAAATTTTATTTAATTATATTACATACCTATATGACTACTATATTCTCTATTTCATACAGCATTACCTATCTTCAAACTAAATTATGGCAATTTATACTACATTCATAGGTACCTATATGGAATTCGTAATGTATGAATAATAAAGAAAACATCAAAAAAATATATTTAGTTGATTTCAGTAGATATTTAGATTTCTACCCAACAGGTATTTGATAAGAAGTATCCTATCAAAGCATAAAAAATCATACTCGGAACCACATTCCTGTCGCCCTGATAGCTAAATTTTGCACACAAATAGATGCCTAAAGTGATATCACTCGTGTGCCTCTCAATGCCTACTGCGGCGTGTGTGTGCGCAAAATATTTACTCAGGACGCAAAGCGATTCGCTTAAGTTTCGTATGTAGTGGTTCGCGAATCGCATCATATGAGAGGAAGGAGGGAAGCCCTCCCGCGCCGCCGACCAATCGCACGGAGTCTAGACTTAGAACGGTGCTTGTGTGCTCTACCTCTATAGGCTCTATATACTCCACTTAGATACTTGCGAGTCGCAAAACATTTCGCATATGGTATACCGTTATCACATTTACATATTTTATTAATGTGTGCTATACATATATGTACAAATTGTCGTTATGTCTTTTGTATGTATATGTATAGATATTAGTAAATAGCTTCCAGTCATCTCATTGGCATAAAACATATAATACCTATATGCGTATAGTAAACCAGCATGAATAATGCTGATTAGTATATATGTAAATATCTACGCATATACGACTCCTTCGCAATTATCATTCTCTCTATATTTATGCGACCTTAGTACTCATTGAACGCTAAAACAAAATTCTTCCTAATTTATCAATCTGCTGTTTTCTAAAAAACTATTAAATTCGTTTCTCTGCTAAGAACAATGACGTCTGTCAAAACGTCAAAAAATTACGACTGCACGCCGGAAATAGAAAAACAAAACATCGAGGGGTAGAATTCTATTGGACGAGTGATAGAGTAGGATTACTGTGAGACTCCAAATTAGGATGTATAGCGATTCAGAGGGCTATGTTTAGCAAACGACGTGCGGAAGGTGTGCAACCCTTCCGTGTAAAATATCTGACTTTAAACGTTACGAACACATGTTTGTTTTAACATCGATCCCTTGAGGAGTTTACCGAGTTGATACATTGCTATGAGTACGTACTTGCTTGTGTTTTAACGTATTCGATATAAGGTGTAATAGCTGTTTTACCTCGGTTTTGCACGCACGAGTTGTGGGAACTTTTTTTTTTCAAGATAAAATTTATCTCAATTATAAAAACTTCCTATCAGTTGGTTGACTGGTTTGAAGTAAACCTTTTCTCTTTATAATTCCTATTTTAGTATGAGATTGGGCATTGGCATGATCATGATCGTAATTAGAAACATATTTTGGTATTTTATAAAACTCTTAAAACAGTATAGGTAATGTGGAGAATTTATTTAAATAATTAAACTAAATTGAAATCACTTTTATATAGATTCCTTAGGTAAAAAGAGTTTTGCAAATAAAAAAAAATAGTTTTAAATGGATTTCTTAATATCTAATGCACACAAAACACTTTAAATAGGTACCTAAATAAAAAGTTTTTAGAGGGAATTCCCCTACAAGCCTTTTTAATAAGAGAAAATAAGTGATATGTGCAGTGGGGGATCTGTGGAGATTAGGCCTCTGTATGGCGTATAGAGCAAAAACCCGCACAGGGGCGTATTTCAATTAGTTGTCAGTTTGTCAACCCTTCTGCTTTATTTTTTAAAGAGACCGCTTGTTTTTAACTGGCGTCAAACACCGCACCCTCGCCACTCAAACTGTCTCAAATTAAGATTTTAAAGTAGTTATTTTTATAACTGTGCATTATTTAAACTTACCTTCTACTTATATCTTAAAACACAAACATTTCCTATCTATAGGTAACATACTAAACTTCAGATTATGAATATTTGATTCTATTCTCATATTTTTTTCAATTCACGTTATTTTATCAAATTTCTTTAATATATTGAAACAAAAGGCTGTCGCATCTTCCATAATATAAAAACACTAGCTGTGTCCTTGCGGTTTCACCCGCATTAATTCCCGAGTCCCCGCAGGGATTTCGGGATAAAAAGTAGATTATGTCCTTCTCTGTATCTATCAATAATATTGTGTAAACTAAATTTCACGACAATCGATTGAGTACCTATAGTTAAGGCGTGAAAGCGTTACAGACAAACAAACAAATATACTCATATTGGCATTTATAATACATAGTATCTATAAATTGCAACTACGAGGCAAGTCTGTCTGTCGAAGACAAAAACACTGCAGGGCGTCATGGATCCAAAAACCGTGGCTCCTTCCGTCTTTCAAATATCTTGCAAGCAGAGCCGTATATAGGCAACAACTATACCAGATGAATACACGATATACCTACTAGTATAATAGCTAGCTAATATAAATAAGATCCGCCAATTCTAACCTATTATCTTGTTGCGGGTCTTCTGGAAGAAATTCCACTTGTATGAAATAAGCATGACCCCTGTAGGTACATGTAGATATATACATGTTTACTTTAATACAAATTTCTTTCTTTTTATGTTGTTGTCGTTAAATAATTAAATAAGAATCTAATTTAGTACAATACTAGTATACTTAGGTATACGTAAATAACAATAATTTAGCTAAGTGTAAATGACAAAATTACTCACGACCCGTGTACCCACTGGCTGGTGGGCCCACGAGGAGTTTTTAATCGTAGTCCCACTAGACACAAAAGCGCTGGCAGTAGATCCACTCGGAAAATCCCACTGGCATCACATTTTCTTTTAGTAGGTACCCACTACTGTTATTATTGTGCATACGCGAAGTATTTATGTAGTTACAAAAGATTACGTAGACAGGTATACTTACCAGGTAGGTAGATATGTAGGTAAGTTTAAATAGGTAGGTTTTTGTGGCAAGCAACTCAATCTCTTAAATGCCTACTTTATTCATAAAAGTTCTTACAACCAAACCACAATATCGTTGATTTTTTTTGCTCATCCTGCTGATTATACACATTTCACCTACGCAGCTACGTGCCTACATACCTTTCATAAACTCCATTAACCCTTTAATGTAGAGGATGTGTGTAAGTAGGTCAGACCATCGATTGTGTATTGCACATGCTGTGAAAGCGGCGCAAAAAATCGGTACTTACCCCTATTTGCGCTTTGTTTCATCCGCACATGAAAAAACTTGATTGTTGGCTGCAATTTGTAGTCGTGACTAGGAATTATGATGCTGACTTGGATTGGCAAAATAATAGCTAGTGCCTTTTTTACACAGTATATTGGTTACACAGTTAGTTACGAAGTTATTATTAAAATATTACCTATTGATAAAAAATGATTAACAAGTAAACTATGCGTTTTCACGTATAATCTATTACACAAACAAAATTACGTGGGAAATTTGTGTTTTCTTGATTTTTAATAGTTAAAATTAAAAAATACGAATATATCGACCAAGATAGAATGGCAGTAGTATAATGAGATATTTAATATTCTATCAATTTTTTTTCTCTCTCTCGCATACGTTTTATCTTAACCCTTCCCTCGTTCTTGGCAGCCATTCTTCGCCTACCTCTATTGTTTTTTGTGCATGCTTACGTCTCCTTTTTAAATGGCACATGCATGCAGAGAGATCTTTTTTAAGCATACCGCCACGCCACGTCCCCTACGTGATTTAAAATGCAATATCATAGTCTACCTGGGACACAATTTTTATTCAATCTATTTAATAAATCGTCAATAATCGATTAATGTCTAGTAAAAAGTGGAAATTCTTTTAAATAATGCAGGTAGATTAAAGTGCGAAGGGCTGCATCATTTACCTTTCAAAAATTTATTCACAAATTTGTTTTGTGAATTTTTGTAACTTTGTAGATAAACGTCAGCAAATTTTAAGTCTATTGGTTATTTGTTTTAATTCAACATTCAATTAAGTACCTACCTACATAACAGTTAAACTTAAAATGGAATCTGGAACTGATACTGACTGAAATTTTTATCTCGTTTTTTTTTCATCAAAACTAACAGTTAACCCAAATCCAGAGATATCTTCAACAAAACAAACGTTAGTGCAAAATGTCAGATACGGCGGAATCTAAACTGGGGAACAAAAAATCGCAGGTAAAAAGTCATATACCGGTATAATTGTCACAAATTAAAGCAAAAAAATGTTCACAAAAGATATCAAAAATCTGCAAGCCACACGAGCAGGTAGACGAATCCTATAAATTCAACAATTTTTTGTGTTAAAATTGTGCAAAAGCGTGGGAGGGATCGTAGAATAACTGTATTCCGCGAGACACCGGGCCGGGCTCGACTAATCGATCCGAGAAATAAATTTACTGTTCTACAAAAGAGTATAACAAAGCTTAATGTTTACGTTAATTCTGATGCCAAAACTCAAGATATTTAGAGCCAAAACACATATTATGCCTATTCATTTAAAAATATCAGTTTGTTTCTATATATAGGTAGGTATAGGTATATAAATGAACTCAAATTGGAACCGTTATTTAAAAGTATTATTTTCATTGGTGTTTTTAAATCAGTCCTTAGGCTACATCAGTAGGAAGGTATATTGTATAGTTTTTCACAATTTCAGTCAAAAGTTGCAGGTAAGATGGATCTTTCAAAATCGTATATAAACAATCCGATTACATCCCACTCACACTTGCTTTAGTCCTTTTCATGAAATAGATTTATGTGCAAAAACTGCACACAAAAACTTATAATCTTTTCTTTTCATCGTCTCAACGTGATAAGTTTATTTTGAAATAGAGACGGAAGCTTTAGGTACCGGCTATTATGGCACAAGCGTATAGATATTTTTGCTGACTATTATAATCTTTAAGTAACAACACTTACTTAAGTAAACCAAACATAGAATCAAAATATTTGGCTTATTTTTATATTCAAATTTAAAGTTTAGGCATTTCAAAACACGTGAAGTTTAAGAAAATACCTGTTAAAAACACTAGACTTAAATTATACCTCTAAGTTAAATTTTAAATTTTTAAAGACAATCCTGCATTGATTTACTGATATATTTGATAAATTGTACGTATATTTACGTATTTATTAATATCTTCTTACTAATTATTCATATTTTTTTTATCCACAAATACAATGTGACTTATATAAAATTTTGTATTTCGTAATTTAATATCAAAATTTTGTAAGTGTACAATACCTATTATAGATACCTATATGTTAAATCAGTATAAATAATTTAAATGTAATTTTCAAAATTTGGCACACCACGCCATTTTAAGTTTTAATAAACCAATTTAAGTTCAAAAATAAGTTTCGTATTTTAAACAAACGCGTGAAACATGGCTATACAACGAACCACAGCGCTCGCGGCAAACATTTGTGTAATGTCGATGAACTCCGCTGAAAAAACTCCCCCGTTTCAGCATGCTGTGAGTACCTACCTACACAGACTACAGAGCAGGGTAGGTACGACTCGCGGCGCGTCTGCATTCTCACGCCACGCAAAGCTCTGAACTTTGACACCAGTAAAAAGTCTACAAGCTGTGTTTGATAATAATTTTACATGCAAGCTTATGTTTAAAAGGTTTGCGTTTTTGCTGAATCTATTTCATGTACAAATTTTTTATTCAACCCACCTTCTTTACGTTCAAATCCTATACTTTCTTAATAACTAGCTGTTCCCCGCGGTTTCACCCGCGTCAATTTCGGAGATCCCGCGAAAATTCTGGGATATAATACCCTATATTCTTTTCTGTATCCCTGACGACGATGTAGTATTCAAAATTTAATGAAAATTCACCCGCGTTAATATCAGAGTTCCTGGAGGAATTCAGGAATAAAAAACCCTATGTCATTTTCTACACCCCTGACTACGTAATACGTATAGTATGCAAAATTTCGTGATGATCGATTGAGAACAAACAGACAGACACAGTTACTTTCGCATTTATAATATTGGTAGGGAAAGAGGGATAGGTAATAACATTAACAACCATATTTGGACATAGATAAGCAATAGTGTGTTAACCCACACTGGAGAAATTTTGAGTAAATTAAAGTTTTTAAATTATAGTGCCATTTTGTGTCAAAATTTTTATGTTCAATATTTTTTGAAATATTTAAACAATGTAATAAGATAAACACATAAAAAACGTTCTCTAACTTTCAATAAATCGTTCTGAATCAATAACTTCATTTTGTGGGTTAACATGTTATTGCTTATCTGCGTCCATTTATGAGATTGTGCTGTTTTAACATTTACATTGGAATGGTTTTGAATGTTTAGATATTATTAAAAAAAATACATACAATCGAACATAGAGCCTCCTCCTTTTCGGAAGTCGGTTAAAAAGAAACTCTACCTACGATAGTTTATATGCATCGTGATAACTGCAAGCTTTCCTTTAATTTTTATTCGTTGGTTGTCGTCATCAAACTGATATCGCAATTACCATAAAGTTTTTGGTGATTTACGTCAAAATACCTATTACGCAATCTTACTTTATAAATTGTAGACTAGTTCTATATAGATAGTTACTTCATCTATTTCAACCTGCTTACTTTCACAATTCAACCCAATTCAATATCTGCACACAAATTTCTACATAAAAGGTCAGTGAACAGTTGTAGGTACGTACAGGAAATGCGTTTCACTGCGAATGCTACTTCCTGCACCCCCGCAGCGAACTCGCATTATTCTTTCAGAAAACATGTTTTGACTAAAGCCATTACCCCCTTCGCCTTGTCGGATCTGCCATGCACCTTCGTCGTTAATATAATAATGATTGCGCCATTATCAATCATCAAATGGTGAACTGCTTCGACACATATGTTACTTACCTACATCCGAAACTTTATTATACCTTTAGCTTAACAGGGTGTAGATCAAGACAAGATATTAATGTGAAATTAATCACATCGACTGTCTGTGTAACGAAAATTTTAAAATTAACTCATCAAATAGGTACTAACTGATGTCAAACTTTGAAATTAATAAATACCTAGTAATGAGCCGCAATAAAATGTCAATTTGTATCAGTGAATTTTTCCGCTATACGACGATTTGCAAACGCGTCCTTTATGAGAAAAAACATTAAATAAACATGAAGATTTCTCGCTCTTTATCTAACGGTAATATTCCAATTGTGCAATCTGTAGAACTGTCATCACTTCCCGAATCGCGTTTGATAATGTGAGAACATATTACGGCAAACACTTTGGGGTGTACAAAAAAAACGTTGCACAAAACTCTGTCTGGTACATGTGTCTATAAAAAGTGCACTCCCACGCTACGAAAGGGTTGTGCATACACCTGACCTATATTACAATTTACACTCAA
Organism: Zygaena filipendulae; assembly: GCA_907165275.2. Classification (NCBI taxonomy): domain Eukaryota; kingdom Metazoa; phylum Arthropoda; class Insecta; order Lepidoptera; family Zygaenidae; genus Zygaena; species Zygaena filipendulae. Next base: position 8,164,417 of record OU015653.1, on the reverse strand, counting down.
GCAAAAAATTATGTTTTCTTTTGAATTTTTTGCTCATTATTCTGATTGTGTACGCGGTATAGTATGAAATGCAATCATTTATTGAATGATAGGATAACCATGATGACCTTTAATTTGTGTACCTACCTATGTATTTAAAAAAAAATAAAAAGGTAAAGTTTTCCACAAATCATACTGAAGAAATTAGAAGCGAAATATTTAAAAACAAAGCAGTCACATGTTTCAACTTACAAAAAGAGGAAAATAGAATTTTGTATTAAACATAAAGTCTGAGAAAAAAAACAGATTTTTTTTTAAAGAAAAATAACTTAGTACCTACTCAGTTTTTAATTTTTTTTTGAATCAGATAAGAATTAAGACACTACAGGCAGGCGATAAAAGAATCTATTTTGCAGAATAATTAGTTATTATAATAGTTATACAGTAATAGGTGTTTTGAAATAGGGCGAAATGTACACCCTACTTGCGCAACCACGACGACACCCCGCACACTATTGCAGTGTGCACACATGGCATTGTTATTGCGTTCCAGCAGGTAGCCTTTAGGGCTTGTACACAAAACTGCGATGCGACGCGATGCGAATTCGCAACGCAGAAAATTACGACACGAATTGCTGCGATGCGATGTCGTGCGGCAAGGCGTCTCCCAGTGTGACCATTCCTTCGACGACCGTTAACCGTACTAAACGTATTTTGAATTGAAAGCTAGGTCGTGACATGGATCGTAAAAAGAAGTGTGCACTTTTATTATTGCTTAGGAGATATAGAAAAAAGAAACAAAGAAGACGTGACGCAACATCGCAGGAATGCGCGATGCGAATCAATTCGCAAGTTCTTGCGATGCGTAGAGGGAGCTCGCAGATTTTTGCGATGCGACGTCGCATCGCAGTTTTGTGTACAAGCCCTTAAACGGATCTTCTTATAAATAAAAACGCACCCATCCGATTAACACTTAATACGACTAACACAAAATGCGATTTACCGCCTTAAAAATGCTAACGATTGCGTTATAAGCTCAATGATTTCACAATTTGATTTGTGTGTCTTATTTGCATTCATTAATATAAATAACAATTTGAGTGACAATATTATATTTATTTTACAAATTAATATGACCTGATTATTAAAAACATTATAACTGTTTGTTATAAATATAACTTATCTATTAAGAAAATTTTACATATCTATACCTACTACTTATATTAAATTTAACGGGGGCTATCGAGCGAGGTTATGTTTTGCTTAGCGCCTCACAAACACGGGGCTACGTGAATTTTGCGGCCTTTAACGATGTGGGCTCATTATGAATTCATCGACAAGAACGCGTGAGCCGCTGAGGAGGGGTGGTGTGGTCAGCCCGACAGGCGATGTGTTGCGAAATGAATAAATAGTGGCGAGAAATAGGGGCAGTTCGCTAGGTAACCGCCGAGCGACTCAATAATACAGTAGCAACCACCACTCAAACCATAACCTTTATTTCTGTTCATTGTTTACGGCAATAAGGCTTCCACTAACTGGTGCATGGTTCCTTACAACGCGAAACCTAGCATTCGTAATGAGCATGTCCGCTGACACGATAATGCCGAGGCAAATAGTCGATTCGACAGTTCGCAGCCACCCCTTTCCTTGTTTCCATTTTCTTCATTAAACAATTACATTTTCACCGTCCAAGTCGATAAATGTTACTCGACGAAATAGCTGCAATTTAATTTCACGAATTGTTACCTTGATTATTTTATCCATGCGTCATTTCATCAGAGTCCGCTTATTTCACATTCTCGTGGGTACAAAAGAGAGGTTGGTAAAAAACTGCATTAGAATTATCTGTCTGCGCGAAAGCATAAAAAACTCAGTGGGCGAGCACCATATGCAGTCGCAGGTGCCCTCCGTTCCCACACAACCCTTTCAGCGACTCGGTCGACCTCTCCGCGCCGCCTCCCCCGCACACCTCTATGCATCTCAAACCACATAAATTTCGAACTCAAAGAAAAACAAATCATATCATCAGCGACACACGTCACAATCTCAATAATCCCCTAATGTAGGTCTTAGGTCCTTGCAAATCGTATTCGCATCATCATTATACACAAATTCTACCTGTCTCGATTCTTGACTATATTTATGGATGCTGTCGTGTCATTAGATTTATTATTGATATACCTACCTAATGCAATCCTCTTCATATTTTTTGTCTTATCCAACAGAATCACGACGACTTTATAATTATGTATTAAAGTTTTAAGAGATTTAAGGATTTATGCGAACTTAAATATGTTATCAGGTAGGTCCTAAAGCTAATTTTTATTTTTCGACTGATAATAACAATTAAAATGCCTATTTTTTATTTATTACTAATATATTTTATAGTTTTTTACGTCAAACTCATGACTAACTGGTTGTTTCTATAGTAAACTTTGCCTATTTTACCACGGCTACGTTATTTCAGCCGTGAACCTTTGAACGTAACAAAATATGACCTTAAAAAGCATTACCCTTGAAGAGCAGTAAAGTTCTATGTGATTGTTCAAAGTTGTAGGTATATTTTTATCTGCAGCAGAAAATGCTATCGAAACCTTTGCACAAAAACCTATGGATTTTTGTTATCGTTCGGTCTTTTAACGAATGGGATGTGTTTTGTAGCCAATTAAGGCAAAGGGACGCCGTCAGTCGTTTCCCGTAGCCGGTTGGCAGTCGTAATAAATCGCAACCCTACACAATAGTCTTTCCGTTTTATCTTCGGATAACCCGAGCAGGCAGGTCCCGCTTATTAACACATTTATTTTGGGACTTTACATAATGAATAAGAAAAAAAAATTACAGATAAATATTGCTGTTTAATGTTCAACCTTTTGAAAGCTTCGTATGTAGATATTGGTTAAAAAGATTCAGCCCTATTAAGTATTCACGTCACATTAAAATATTTACTATATGCATTTTTTTATAAACGTCCAAACATTTTAAAGCTTTAAAAAGAACCGGATTTGCATTGATGAAGTAAAATGGAACTTATTTATCTACTTAATTATTATTATTTAATAATATAGGTTGATATATCAGTAACAAATACTTACTTAGGTATGTAGTTATGTTTCGTTTAGGATAATAATAAAATCTATTGTACAGCTAAATATTTAGAGGCCCTTGGGTTTTTGGACAATGCCAATCTTTGTATAAAGAGTGGACCAAGTGCTGCCCAGGATTTAAACATAGTACATTATGTTCCTTATAGAAGTAGTAGTCTGTAAAATAAAGCGCGTCTAATTCTATCCCAGGAGTCGTGAAAAAAAAAGTTTTTGTTGAGATTTATTGGGAAACAATAAACTTGCATTGCACGGAAGGTGGACCAAGTACTGTAGATATAGTACATTATGTTCTGATATTATATCCGAAAGCAAATGCATGAAATATTCTAAAAAATACCCAAAATTGGTAGGCGTGCCGAAAATATTTGATAAGTTCCCTCCATTTCTCCAATATCCCATCATCAGATCCTGACAATGGAATTACCTCGGAAGTATACCCTTTCAACCAAAAAAAGAATTTTCTAAATCGGTCCAGTCGTTTTCGAATAATCGGGGAACATACATACTATATAAAACGTACAAACAAAACTGATGTTAACTTTTCTTCTCCGGGATCGATTTTGAAAAAAAATATTTTTTTCAATATAAAGCAATGCAAGGAACTCACGCAAGGTAGTCCCATTCCTGGGCAGCATTTGGTCCAAACCCTGCCAATCTAAAGTTTAATGAAAATTCAAACCACAGATCTAAAAAGACCCGTGGTTTGAATGTTCTACTGTGTACTGTTTATTTACAAAAACAGCAACAAGTCAATCTAACAGTAAGTCAGTTTCCCCTTATATTTATTATGAACTATTTTTCTACCTACATATATTCATCTTCCGGTGCAAAAATAAAACTGAGATAGCTAATTTACCTACATGAGATAGTATCTACTAGGTAAGTTGATATAAATAAAAAACAAAACTTCATTTATACATAAGCCCGCAATAATATTATGGTCGTAAAGTATGATAATGCAATGTAAATGTGCGCATTCCCTAAAACGTCTTGCCGCCGCAGAGGCTATGAATTAGTTGGCCGCGTGCAGCCGCAGTCCCCGACGCCATTGGTCAGCGGCACAAGCTGCATTACGCGGTGCAGTTGCGGATCATGTCCGATTATCGTGGTTATTTTATAGCCGTTTTTTACATCTGCCTCTCCACCCACTTTATTTTTACTTCCAACCCCACTATTAACCGGCTATCAATGCGTATACGCGATTTTAATCCAGCCAAAATTCTATTTTGTAGATGTAATTTCTCAGCGAAACACAGCTAATCACCCACATATTGACGCAAACATGAGTACAGGTGTGCAAATTATAAAGTCGGACTGAGCTACTGGACCCGTCATCTTCCTCAAAGTGCATAATATATATAGGTATACAAGAAGAGGTGCATTATCTGTTACCTGAGCAGTGTACCTACTGGAACCAGTAGTTGTACTGCTACAGCGAATAGGCACAATTCGATTGACAAAAACGAGAGCACACTATAAATATTTGACAATCTGATATGTGTGGCGGAGTGTTTCCGTAACCGATATTTCTCATTAAGCCACCTTGTTTGCCGTATGGTAAAAAACGTATGTCCGAGGGTGGCCGGTGGTCGCGGGAAGGGTTGTGTTTGGTTTACAGGCAAGGCTCGTTTGCCTATCTCAACTGAGGGCCCTGAGGAGTCACCAACAGAGCAGATGGTCATGGCATCCATTACAATATAATCAACAGTCATCGTATTCAAATCAGAGTGCTTGGGAGTGCAACGACGTAAAATGTTTATAGTGCAAATGAAATGCGAGTAAAATAAATGAATGTCAATTTTATTTCCAAATACATTATTGAAATCTTTATTTTAAGGTGAATGAACTACTTTCTAAAGGCAAATGACGTAATGTTGAGGTATTTTTTTTGTCTAGAAGGTATGCTGTACAATAATTATTTGAAAGTTTATTAGTTTATCAGTCATATCAAAATCAAATTGAAACTGAGAGTGATGATTAAATGATACGTAAGTATTTATAATGCAGGTGACTTTGTTGGTTCAAAGTATTTAGTCGAGACAGCAACCAGCCTAGTCATTGTTCGAAAATATACTAGTGAAGGTTGTTTAGTCCGCTAATAATGAACTCCTCTTAGAAATATACGTATCTACCTACATTGTTACACTGATTCGATCATTATTCTTTTCATTCAGCTCTAGAAATTCGATGTAAACATAACAGTTTGGAATTCGTATTTTCACATTATAATGTGGGTCGACTGAGGTATCGGTGACGATGCCTTAGCCTTATATAACGGTGTATCGGTCATAAGCGATCGGCTCACAGGGATCGGGGAACTGACCTAGGGACACGCATCGGAGTGCATTGACGTCGTACGCGTTTATCATTGGTATGCCTCTTCAGAGATAACCGCAGAGGCCCTTATGGATGGATGAATAACTCCATTTGTTACCGAATGTTACACAAAACAGCTGTTAAAGATTCAACGAGCTGTTTAATATTGTAATAATATGAGTATCTACATACGTGTTGTAAATTGTTGGATAACTTTCATTTATTCACAAATAAATTGTTGAAGAATGTAGGAAAAAATATTAAAACCCCGTAAGAACTAAGAAATTTTTTTTTTGCAAAACCAAGTTTATAAATAGATACAACTCTAGAAACAGGAAACATAAAACTAATATAAAAATATTTCCTTGTTTTAATTATCTATTTTTTATCGTCAATGGAAGAATTATTTATTTGAATGTTCATAAAATATTTTAGAGATACGAAATGAAAATAATATCGTGAATTCATCATCTTGACCGTAATTCGTGTGATCCAACCAAGGTCCTGTCTGCTGATAAGACATTGTTTCACAATAGTAGAATTATTGGCGGTGTAGGGACTTACTTGTCGCCAGTGGTTCACCCGCCCCGCCCCGCCGCACGCCGCCTCGTGTTGCCAACAGCGCCGGTACAATTTTTTGGTAGGTACAATCGTCCACGATGGCCGGTTTACACTTCCTTAATAGTAAGTAAGTCAAAAAAATACATGTAGACGCCGGCCGGCAAGTAAGTAACCGCCGCACTCAGAGTCGACTTTAATGATTACTTAGTTAAGTATAGATTTTTAAATCAAAACTGCCGCAATCAAACAAGTTTAATAAATTAATGTTAATTGGCATTTAACTAATTAAGTTACACCTCATAAAATGCCAATCAATATTAATTTACTGAACGTCTCTGATTGCGGCAGTTTTGTTTTTAAAATCTATACTTAACTAAGTAATCATTAAAGTCGACTCTGAGTGCGGTTCTATTCTATTTTTTGGACAGGACAGTGGCGCGTACACTTGCCCGCTACGTCTCCCGCGTGGGCGGCGCGGGCGGCCGGCAAGTAAGTGAAGAAATGACGTATTGTTGAACTTACTTACCTACTTAGTTATCGACGCTCGCCGTTTGGACGTTGCTATCTACTTTTTGATTAAGTAAGTAATATGGTAAGCAGGACTTACTACTTATGGAAGTGTAAACCGGCCATGAGACGCACCGCGCGCGACATAAACAACTTTAGCGAACCGAATACCTAGCTAGATGTGCGGCTGTAGATAGTGGAATGATTGGGTATCTTTGGTTAACTACTCGGTTTGGTGTTCTCGGTCCACGAGTACTCGTAGGTATGTAGGTGTCATGTACATATTATCTCCCTCCTGATTATGTTGTTACGCGATTTGTGTATTTACTTACTCGAAATAATTTCAGGTCACTAATTATATCTACAAAAGTTTTTTTATACCTTCAAATAGATATATTTAAAAGGCAATTATTGCAGAGGATGCACTTGAGATTGAGAGGGTGAACTTTCAACCTGAATATAACTGCTGATAGTCATTATTTATTTATTTTATTTATTTAACACTGCCTGTGCCCCGCGGTTTCACCCACATCAGTTTTGGGATCGGGAACCTTTGCGGACGCAGGCAGAACAACCCGCCAAAGTTTCATCACGATTGGATCAATGGTTTGGAAACGTATAGTGGACAGACATACAAACATGAATTTTTATTTATAAAGAAAATAATCCACAGCACAGTCAAAAAAAGGAAGTATCAAAATTTATGTCTGTGTCTGAAATTCTGTAGGTATCGCAAAAGATAATAACGCTGTAACTATAAGTAGGTACTCAGATATTGAATGAAATTAAACGGAGTTTCATAGTTGCCTGTCTTCAAATTATTATACAAGTACTTTAAATATAGCAATCAGTTCATGGAAAAAATAATTTTGTTTGAAATTGTACACAATAAAACACAAAATTCTGGGTTTGACATGGGCACCAGCGCTCTTCCAAATACCACTAATATAAAAACAGATTGTCCAGAATATAAAAACAGATTGAACAGAGTATTCTGTGTAAAAAAACAACGTATATATATAAAATATATACCTACGTAGCTATATATTGTGTACGTAAGTAGGAATATGCATTATGCAGTCATCGATAATGATAGGACTCTACACAACAACAGTGATGGAAAGCGTTTTTTTGAACAAAATATTTAGTTGTAAATTGCGCGCACGCACTCCGGCCAGCCATAGCACGCCACGATGGCTGATGGGTACAAAGTAAAGTGGGTCAATGACGGCGCGTGACGACGTCGGGTCCCTTTGCAAACCGCGCAGGGCTCGCCTTGAACCACCCGCCTCTGCGCTCGCGCACACCTATTCCAAGTTCCAAACAAACGCGTTTCGTACGCAACAATATTGATAATGCCGATATTAAAATACAAAATAAAAATTCGACCACTCTGATTCACACAGTTTGCGTTCGCTGTGAGGTGCATGCATATACGGTGTGAAATCTTACACACTTACATAGAGTTGCATTTATAATTTCTTTTGCCTGTTAACGCAGCACACAAGCTTTGGTTTCATTTTCTAAACAAGCTATTCTCTTCGGTGGTTTTTGTAATTAAAAATTATACCTACCTTTCTCTAGGCATAATAGCATAATTTGCCAGCCGTATCTGTTTCAATACACAAAAGGCAATAATGTGATCTAAGTTTTTATGGCTTAGGATAAATCCATAAATTGTTTTCATTGCGCACAAATATCTTTCGGAATTAGTTCGAAATAGTGCTCTAAAATCGTGCCAATGCTTATGCAAGTATAAGTACTACCTGATTTAATTTGCATAAGATTGCTAATGTTATAATAAATACTACGTACTACGTAGTAGGTACCTACTTAAGAATAAATTTTAATCATTTTAACGATATTTTTACCTATACCTATTTTTTAGAAATGTAGAGCTCTTTAAACACGAGTTAACTTGTCATTAGGGGAAACAAATATTCCTCATCGTGTCATATCATCATACCTGACGATAGATCTCGACTTCTGGGTAAAAATCTACCACAAAGATCTCCACGATAACTCCACGATAGTGCTCTAACCTGACCCAGCTGAGCCCGGCGGTTTAGGTCAGATCGATCGTCATCGATCCATCTTGTTGAAGGCTTGTCTGCCTACGTGTCCACCGACTAAGAATTTTTCTTACCCAACAACCTTCAGTTTTGCGAGCAACGCGGCTGCTCTACGGAAAAACAAAGAACTGTAATTTTTTCGATTTTTTTTTTGTATTTTTGCCATTTTTCACGCATAAAGGACGTTACTACATACTCACAACCATCTAAAGGCGTCTTAAAGACATTTAAAATTAACATAATCGTTAAATCATGGAAGATTTGTTTTAAATGAAGCGAGTTCCGGTTTTTTGCTCCTCCTGTAAAATTTATTCAGCTGCAATTACTTTGTTTTACCGTAGGGCAGCCGAACGTACTTTGTCTTCTTGTAGTCCTTCTTCAAATACTGCTCTCTCTACTACCCTTAGAGTATCTTTGAACCTTCTTATATAAGGTTTATAGTGAGCGATTGAGTTTCAGTATGTAGGTATCTATCGGTAAACCTAATCTATACTAATATTATAAAGAGCTATAAAAGAGCAATATCTGGATCTATACGGAACCGATTTTGAAAATTCTTTCACTTATAGGAAGCTAAAGTGATCCTAAATGTCATAGGGTACTTTTTATTTCAGAATTCCCGCGGGAACTCTGAATTTTCCGCAGGTAAAACCACGGGACAAATCTCTGGATCTATTGAACCGATTTTGAAAATTCTTTCACTTATAGGAAGCTACAGTGATCTTGAGTGTCATAGGGTACTTTTATCCCGGAATTTCCGCGGGAAATTCGGATTTTCTGCGGGGAAAACCACGGTGGAACAGCTTTTTCTGGATCTACTGAACCAATTTTGAAAATTCTTTCACTTATAAGAAGTTGCAGTGATTTTGAGTGAAATAAGGTACTTTTTGTCGAGGAATCCCTGCGGGAACTCCGGAGTTTGTGAGGTTGTAATCTTTGTATCTACTGAACCAATTTTGAAAATTCTTTCACTTATAGGAAGTTGCAGTGATCTTGAGTGACGTAAGGTACTTTTACCCCGGAATCCCCTAGAAAACTCCGGATTTCCCGCAGGTGAAACCATGGGGGAACATCTATCTCTGGATCTACTGGACCGATTTTGATAATTCTTTCACTTATAAGAAGTTACAGTAATTTTGAGTGACATAGGGTACTTTTTATCTCGGAATCCCCGCGGGAACTCTGAAATTACCGCGGGTAGTAGGGTGTAGTAGTATCATCGCGGGTCAGCTAGTAGTATCATAAACTTGAAATAGATCATCCAACAAAAATGAAAACATTAGCTACGTGACACGGCATGTTACAGTGTACCTAGTTAGTACTACAGGGCCGCGTTTCGCAACATCGCTCGCTTTGTTAAATCGTTCTCGATAACGTCATCAGCGAATTGCCGAGGTCGGCGCGCCAGCGGGATGGAGTGGATAGAATAGACGAAACACGGGCGGAGACGCGCGGCGAGACAATTATCTAGAACATATTCTATTTACAGCGTCAGCGAACCTTCGCAAGGGCCACCACGACTTTGACACGCATACATATTTTTTTCCACAATATTGCCCATGTCGATTACGAAATCTATGTTTATATCGCAGAGATTATACTGTCACATTACCTATGGATGATTGTTCAATAAAACAACAAAATTAACTTATAGCGAGGACAACAAAAAGGTCATCGTTTCGAATAAAGGTAAATGTAGGCCCTTCGCGGTTACGTACCTACGATTAATAAACAATGTTTTTTTTATAAACAGCATAAAATTACAAGGTAACAATTTGCATCATGACTTTTAACGTCTCGATTTTCCGAAATACGTTTATGTATATTAATCCGTCATACATTACAAATTAATTTATTATGCTCATTAAATAGGAGATACCTATGGTAAATAGTGTGGTATCTAAAGTGTTTAGGTCGTACTCCTCCTCATACTCCTCATAAAATACAGATTAAGTGGTCTGACCAAAAGGTAAAATGCTTTTCAGCAGTAGATAATCCAATTTAACAAAATAACTGTTTAGCTCTACATTTTGATATACCTACCAATGGAATAATTGAATGCCTTGTCATGACGGAGTGATTTTCCCATCCTCAGCTTAGAGGCAAAATCAAAGTTTAGATGACTAGACCGTTCATCAAAACATATCGTTGTGTACCAAAATGGGTGAGCGTCTTTTTTGCACAATAGTAGGTATAAGTAGGCGGTCCAGCAGAAAAGTCCATTTTAGCTGTTATAAGCATCAATATGTATTGAATAGAATGTACTTATTAGTTTACTCCAACGGCCTTCCGAAGCGCTCACAACTATCACAGCACTTCCTATTTGCATTCGCCACAAAAACATTCGGCTTCAAAACGAGAAGCGATGGCAATGGCGATACGGAAGCAAATATCGCAGGGTTCACCTCGACTCGCGCGTTCACATACTAAACACGAGGATAGTGAATTGATAATGAAGAGGTTTCCCCTCGTTAAACGTCAAGAATTCACATAAAACGGAGTATTAATCACATGTTCAAAAAAAAAAACGATCAACACGCTAAAATCGCTAACAAAAGCTAAAAATTTGCTAATGATCGTAGCATGAAGGTAACTTTTTGTCGTTTAAAACATCGTGTCATTGAGAGCTGAAATATTTCGGTCTTCCGTATACCTAACTACTTACCAAGTAAAGCACTACAAAGTGACAACTTGCTATAACAGTCGAAATTAAACGTTAATGTATCGCCGATTAACTGATGGACTCTACATTAGTTAAAACATTATATGTAGGTAAACCAGCGAAATACCTAAGTGCATAAAATAATGAATTTTTTATTTTTATACAGACATAATTGGCGACATAATATTTCCTACCTAAGTATGTTTTCCTATCAGTGATTAAACGAAGTACCTAAGTAGGTATAGGTACCTACGAATAGAAGTTATGTACATTCTTATCATAATCAGTGACCGTGTTAGGTATACTCGTAGTAGTATTTATGTTATATAGTATTACGAGTCGATTTTGCTTTGCCATTGCACAGCTGTGACCCACTTTGCACCATTTATAACCGTATAGATTGTAGCAATAGGAAAATTTTACGCCAAAATAATATATAATAATAATTTGTCTTTGTAAGAAATTTTAATTAATCAACAACTAATTTTGAAAGCGTTTAAAATTGTTTATTAACGCTCATTCTAAGTTTAATATCACTAAGCAAAACCACCTTTTGGGCAAAAGCGATATTAGGTATGGCAAAATTAAAAAAATATGTAATGATAGATACGTATGTATCATAGGTACTAACTACTTACATTTTGTGCATGTCTGTCAAGTTTTTTAGCGACCCACATAATTATTACAATATAGGAGTAGAATTTGCAAATTCGTAAAATGATGTAACATAAGTACTTTAGACCGTAACAAACTTCTCATAAAATTTTATTTATTTTACATTCCAAAATTTATATGAAGAGTTTTTTGAATTATTTTCAAGACGGATGTCTAGTGACAAAGAAGTCCGTCCAACACATAGTCAACTACTTTAATACAATGTTTTGGTGTGTCTACGTAAATAAAAGTATGTAGGTACAAGATATACCTAAACATGTAGGTAGCAGATATAGTTAAGTGTAACTGTAATCCTGCATTCATGCAATAAATTGGACATAAGATATGTATCAACACGTTTTGTTCTAAATAAGTTATGCAGATGAGGTAGGTACATTTGCTACAACAATGACATCTTTTTGTAAAAAACTTGCTCATGTACAACAATGATAGTTTTGTTTTTCATCTAAAGACTTCTCAAATTTGACTTTAAAAATTAATCACCCGTGCAGGGTATAGGTATACCTACCTTCCTATACCTACTGACAATAGCTGTTTTTAATTATACTGTGGCTCTAAAACAATTACCTCTATCGAAAAACCTTCACAGTAATAGAGGAAAATTCATAGCAGCTATTTAACATTCAATTAATCGGCATTGCAGGTCAACCGCTTTTACATACGTATACATAGATATTGTATACTCGTAGCCCTTCACCCATACAAACAGCGTATGCACAAACAACGAACAGCGAACTGGCGCTAAAATGTAACAATCGCCCTTGTTGCGTGGGCGATAAGCGCCAAACGCGGCAGCGACGCCGCCCAGCCCCAGTGAAGCACACGAGCGTATTGAAGACTGTTTTGCTGTTAAGATTCGCGCGTGGCGTTGCGCAAGCGCTGCGTGTGGAGGCCATTGACTCGGCGGACGTGCGTGGCCGACCGCCTGCCAGCCGCCATATTGGCGACGCGACGCCGCGAATTCAACTTCTGTTCCGTGCGCTTTCGAAATTCTGCTGTAGGAGGTACCTACCTACGCCTCGACGTTTTTCGACGATACTTACCGCAGCTCACTGCGGTTTCACGAATAACGGCGTGCCGTGTCGACTTGATAACGAGCCGCAAATAAATAATGAGCAGGCCAGTTGTGTTTTAATAGGTATTTTATAAATCCCGTTTTATTCAGCTCGATCGGATAAGTAAGTAGGTGGCCAAAGCCAAGTGGCTGTAGAGTGAAATACAGAAGAATTGACGTTTCTTTAGAATCGATTGATTACATACCTACCTGTATAAGGTATCAGTTAGCAAGGCCTAAAACATTTGCGGCTGGCGCTGACTTAGTAAATGATGATATCCATATTACCTCTACCTATATACGAGTAAAAATTTGGCATGCAGGAGAAGTATTTCTCACTTAAAAATTCAACAGGTAGGTTAGGTACCTACCTAATTTGTAGGTTGGTATCTCCCTATATACTACCTTTTTAACTTTTGATGTGTTCACATCCTCTATATACAAAATCGGTAGACCTATATACTCACGTCTTCCATTCGTATGATTTTTCCTGATATACGTACATCGACTGACTTTCTTCTACATTCTTCATCGCTCTACATTTCTTTCAAATGATCCCTTTATTGTCAAATGTCTATCAATAATAATAATCTATCTTCTAGAAAATCAGTGTCCTTATACCTACCTATATACCTAAGGATTAAAAAAGCACCAATGTATATCATTGGTTATAGATGCATAATGTCTTCGATTGAATATGATCTGTGTGTCTTGTGTCTTAATTAAACCACGACGACATGTCCTAGATAATAATTCTGAAGGAAAACTCTTATTTTCAATTATTACTCCCGCCGCCGCTTACAGTCCGCCCAAAGCAAGTTCTAAGATAATGTAAACGTTTCGCTACTAGAAACGTGTTGATAATAATGCAATTTAATTGATATCCTTCAATATTAAATTTAGAAACGATAGGCAAATATTTGTTTCACTATATTCCATAAACTATACTAGAAGAGAAGCTGAAATAGTGCTAAAATTATGCCAGCTCAAAACTTTTTTGCTCGTTGTACGTTGCGCAAGTAGGTATATTCGCGAACAGATAACGAAGTAGGTATAAAGAGGGCGCCCCTCCGTCCTCTCGCAGAATCCGGCCTCGACTGCGCTTTTCTCTTTCCCACGCGCTTTGAAACGATGTCGCTATCACGCTCTACCGCATTGACATACATACCAGTTCAGTTGCGAAACAGCGCGGATTATATAGCAGGTGGTTTGTGCTGGAAACAAGTTTTTTAACTGCTTTCACATGCATGGTTAAACTAATATATTTATACTTAATGATATTATATACTTACTTAATGAGCTATCGAATTTTAAATAAACGTTGCAGATAGCATAGTTCATTCGTTAATTAACACGGTATGTGTAGGTACCTACAAACAAAATCTTCATATAACAGACCTCTGTATATAGGTATTTAGTTGAAAATTATACGTTATTTAAAAATGGCTAATGTTAATTGACAGCGACGATATCGCAAAACTAAATCAAAAGTTACAAGTTAAGCGAAAACTTTTTGCTTAAAGATGCAGTAAGTTGCGAATATGAAATTCAGTTATTAAGGCGGAGTCCAAGGCATCCAATACGGCGGCGAACAATGTGCGCATGCGTGTTGATCGTCAGCGAGTCCAGTTTATCGGTGTTGCCAGCGATGCGTGCTTTAGATTCCTATTTTATGCGAGTGGTCGCGCGACACGCCATCGATACCGATAAGATAAGAATAATCGATATTTTCGCACGATTCTTGTGCTCCAAAGCACGAAAGGTCACGTTGCAAAATAATAGTCAGCCCGGCCACCCCAGTAGGTAATATCAGCGTCCAGCACGAATACCCATTCTGAGCATTGGAAAAATAATAAAATTCAAAATCCCTATACAAGAACGCCATAAACAAGTAGGTACCATCCTACTAATATTATAAACGCGAAAATTTGTAAGTATGTATGTTTGGATGGATGGATGGATGTTTGTTACTCTTTCACGCAAACACTACTGGATGGATTTAAATGAAACTTTACAATAATATAGCTTATACATCAGATTAACACATAAGGTACTTTTATCCCGGAATTCCCTCGGGAATTCTGAAATTAATGTGGGTGAAACCGCGGGGCACAACCAGTTTATTTTATAATTCATTATGGTTTCCAAACTCTGATAATGAGTTTGATGGATTCGTTGAACGATAATGATGTAGGTACATATTGCAGATATGCACACGTGTTTAACCAACCAACTTGCAACAACAGAAATCCAAATTCACAAAAATATAGAGTCGTCATAATTATGCATTTTCTAAGAAAATTGTTAGTTAACTTCCTATCAATATATTAGGTAGGTACATGTTTGTATCTAAGGTACCTATATACCTTAGATCTGCAACATAAGTAGGCAAATATTTTTTGAGAGGCGATAGTATCACTCTTGTTTATAATTTAATAACTCTTCATTATCCAATCAATTAAAATACGTTATGAATAAAACTGTTTCAAAAAGTTAAGTACCTACTCGTATATACGTACTACGTGGACAAAAGAAACAATTAAGTTACTAGGACAGGAAGACAAACGAGAACGCAAATTTTGCTAAGCTCACTTAAACAACGCCTATTAATGAAACGTCGCGTCGTGTTAATGATGTTCAATAAATGATTAATGACGTTACTTACTTAAATATTCTGGATTTGCGATATTTTTTGTTTAGTTCTAAGACATAGGTAATTGAGTGATTTATGAACTGATATCCATTAAGTTTGACACGGCTGGTTGACGAAGTGCCGAAAGATTCTCGGGCCATCTGCACGTGGTTCGGTTATAACATCACTCTGTTTACAAAAATACAATCCCTTAACGAGAATTAATGAATTAATGACATTTCGAGTGAATTACGTATACCTATATACGCTAGGTACCGTCTCTTCATTTATTTGCTTCAGAGTCTCAAAACGAAAGTTTTTGACCAAATGTCTACTGAAACACTACTATGAGCCTCAGCCGTTGTAAGAAGACTCAAAATACAACCGAAAGCAGTGCTCGGAGTTTCCCTGCAGCGGAGAAATGATGAAACCCGTAGGAGGATCGAAGTAAACAACCTCTTCGTACCTATACCTAGCCCAGACAATTGTAACGCTAGTCGCAATGAGTGGGGCAACTAGCTTGTACCTACAGAGGACCTATTTTGCTCATACCAAACACAAGGCCGAGGCAAACATAAGGTGAAGATTGCGGATCTCACAGCAGCGATAGCTCATTGGTTGGTGTGTTTGTATATACCTACACGCCGCAAGGAGTATAGGCTCATCATGCAGGCGATAAAGGAATAGTATTAGGCGCTTGACTATAACTAGCCACCTTTATGTAAGTTGTAAAAATGTGTCGCCAAGCACCTATAATGGCATTTTGAAAGCCAGTTCACATTCCAGACTGGGTGCACTGTTTAAAACCTTCGATTACACCGTCACTTAGCATCGGGTGAGCTGTGGTCAAACCTTTAGCCGGTTAACAATAAAATACCCCACATGAGTGTATGAGTGAGGCTATGAGTGTAGCATAGATCCTCGCAGAGTATATATACCTACTAAGTACTAATAGTAGGTATCTAGTCATCATGGAGGTCATACCTTAGACCGTATTGTCACTTTATTTGCGAAAGATTATGAACAAATGTCAAATATCTAAATCGAAAAAAAAAATTAAATCTGGGGGAGGCCTTTGTTTGAGCTATAGACATCAATTAATATGATGATGATGAAATTAGCGCTTGGAATTCATAAGATTTTCAACCAACTATAACAATTATCTTTCCAAATTACCTGTTCCAAAGAAGTAAGACGTAATTCCTATAATAATAATATTTAATTAAAAGTAATAAAATATTTACTTTTATGCTCACTCCATTACTTAAAAAGAGCATTCTAGAAAACCCTCTTTTTATGCAATGCAGTAGATAAGTAGGTAGGTAATATAATAGGAATAAAAAAACATAATTTTAGAACCGAATATACTAAGCCAAATTTTATTTATTTTCGTACCAAGCAACAATATGTACAAACATCGTAAAAATGAACGTGGAATTAATGCTGAGATTATAAGTTCTCATTTTCAATGTATGGAAGGGTTTACTCCGATATCTATAAACACGTGCTAACTATAAAAATTTAAAATAATTAGTCACAACCGTCACAACACATGCGACGAACTGTTGTCGTGAAACACAAACATCGTACCTAGTAGCTTAACTTTACCTAATTTATATCACCACTACGTTATACGTAGTACCTAACGTTTATAGAAATACAGATTGCAAACTAACCCAAATACTTTTAGACTAAAATATTGGATACATGGATAGATAGTAGATAAAATTAATTGGTTTCATCATAGCACCATGTCGGCCGATAGCAATTTGTTTAAATTGTTCCAATACATATGGGTGTGTTCTAATAAAACTTTAAAGTTGGCACATTTGAAAATTTGATATGCATGACCAAGACGCAACATGAATTTTATATGGTACGAACATATGTAATTTTTGGTAATCGGTTTATAGGCAGGTATTAATAAAATCTTTTAAAAAATATTAAAAGTTCTTAAACTAGTTAGTAACGCCAAATTTATTAAAACTAAATTAATACTTATTACAAGATGATAATGGATATTATGAAAAAAGGAAACGGAATGACTAAGTAAAAATATGTGGATAATAGTAAGTATTTCACTTGTAGGTATATAATACTGACCTACGTATTTATATTTACCTATAGGTTCCTATAGTGGGATGTGGACAGTGCAGTCAATTCAGATGCAAGAAACGACATAATATTATATTGTGTATTTTCATTTTTGTTTTTTGAATAATTATTATCATTCGAAGACTAGTAGGCGGGAAATCTCGCTATTCTAACTCTTTATTTTTAATATTAAACCAAACCAGCAGGTTGATAAAGAACAGGGGCGAACTCTGCTACCTATCATAGAGTATAAGTAACATAGTTGCGTAAATTAATGACTAAATTAGAAACCTATTTAATTTATGCGATACATAATACTTTAAGACAAAAAGTTACATAACTAATGATGCAGTCACAAATGTTAACGAACCAATAAATTTTCATTTATAAAAATACAAGTGCTTTGTATTTGTTGTTTTCACGTAAAATAAAACAGGCCTGGGTAAAAAATTAACTTTTGTCGCTGATGTTAATTAAAATTATTATAATATGGTTTGATCACGAATCCGCCCCCGCGGTTCTGTTGAGTTATTTAATAGTGTTTTTTTTGTGCGCCGGCGGTGGCAGGCGATTGCGCTCCGCCACCCTCGGGCGTCGCGCAAAAAACCCTCCGACTCACAAATACTGTGAATGTTATTTTGTTATTTCGTAGGAGTGCGCGGGGGACGGGACGGAGGGCGGCGGGGCCCGCGGAGATCGCTATCGCACGCACCCACTGCACGCACTATCCTACTGCTGGCCACTTTAATTGTTGCCGCTGCGTTACTTTAGTATACGTTTATGTATGTACTAGCTATCCCCCGCGGTTTCACCCGCAGTAATTTCTGAGTTCCCGTGAGAATATCGGTATAAAAAGTATCTACCCTTTGTCACCCAGGACTAAGTGAAAGAATTTTCAAAATCGGTTCAGTAGATCCAGAGATTACCCCCTACAAACTCACAATTCTCCAACTCACAATCTTTACCTCTTTGTAATATTAGTATAGATAGGTAATAATAAGAAATAAGCTGTGTACCTCTCTATCGGCCGCACTCAGATTCGTCATTAATGATTACTTAGTTAAGTATAGATTTTTAAAACAAAACTGCTGCAATCAGAGACATTCAGTAAATTAATGTTAATTGACATTTAATGAGATGTAACTTAATTAGTTAACCCACACTGGAGAAATTTTGATTAAATTAAAATTTTAAAATTATAGCGCCATTTTGTGTCAAATTTTGTATGTTCAATATTTAGTAAACATATAATAATTAAAAAACATATAATTAAAAAACGTTCTCTAACTCTCAATAAATGGTTCTGAATCAATAACTTCATTTTGTGGGTTAACATGTTATTGCTTATCTGCGTCCAATTAAGTGTCGTGTACCGGACGTGAAATGTGTTCAATGTTTTTTTAGCAAAAATAATATTGCATGTAAAATTTTTAGAAGAATAAGCTTCAGAGGAATAAGCTATCCTGTAAGCTGTAATACTAAAATAATAAATTGAGTATAGATAAGTGAGTACCAAGTAGATATTTGAATTTAGAAAAATCTTTTAGCAGCGAGTTTTTATGTCACAATAAGTCCAAACATTGTTTCTATAGCTTTAGTAGTTTCAGCTGGGCGTTAGGTACTGATTCAATTTATTTGCTCAAACTTCTTTAATTTATTATTATAATTATAAATACAATATGTCATTTACTTATTAAAACATATTCAATTTATTAGCTCAAACTTCTTTAAATTATTATTATACTTAATTATAAATACAATATGTCATTTAATTATTAAAACATAACAAACCTGTAAAACTGGAAGGATTATCTACTTATAAAAATACCTGTGCTGTTTTTTGAGATCTTGAGATTCGCGCGACTCTTTTTGCGATTAAAGGTATTTCTACTAGTAGGTACCTATAACATAATCGTAAACTAACAACTAGTTATCTGGGCATGAGCCAAAATTTAATTTAACAAGTTTAAAAAAAAAAACACAATTTCATATTCTTTTTACTTGTATTATAATGTGTATATACAGGGTGTTCTCATTACGGGGGGGTGTTAAAACTCTTTTATGTTTATACTGAGAACACTGTCAATTTGATATTTAAATATTTTTATACACATTCTTTTGTTTGATCATTGTTGTATGTCATTCCTTTTGAAACTATAATATATTTATCTTACCTTTTTTAAAAGACTTATTTGAGACCTATAACCACTTATCAGTTATTTCCTGGGCCCATAACCACTTGTTACTTGGGTAGCAGAGTAATATAAAAGTCAGGTGAAAAAGGTAAGATAAATATATTATAGTTTCAAAAGGAATGACATACAACAATGATCAAACAAAAGAATGTGTATAAAAATATTTAAATATCAAATTGACAGTGTTCTCAGTATAAACATAAAAGAGTTTTAACACATATTTTACAGATAAATCATAATCAAGCAAGCAAGCAAAACATACAAGCGAAACAAGATAAAATATTCTACCTGAATTAAGAAAATAAGTAAAAAAGCATGCATATTATAGTCAAATTCTGTGAGTCTGTGTGCGTCGCGTACGTAGGTACAACAGGTGCCGACCAACCTGTTCCCGTCAGATGACAGCAAAAACTCTCACTAACCCCTTTATTCCCTTTTCCAACGTTCCAGCCCATCGCGATCTTCTTTTTATATACCTACATAATAATCAACGTAGATGTTACAAACAACATAGCGTATCCTCGAAACTATATACCTACCAGTGAATTTACACATACGACTCTTTATTTATGTTAAATTTGGAAAATATATCTTCTATCTATACTATTTCGCTCATAAAATAGAGTTCTTATTGTACACTCAACGTATTTAAAACAAACGACTCAGCGTTTATTTGAAACTATACTAAAGATTACATTCACACGATTCTACATTTATACTAAACTTACTGTTCTCTCCTGTTTTTACCCGTGGTAATTTTGGAGATCCCGCAGAAATTCCGAGATACAAAGTACCCTATGTCTTTTTCTATATCCCTGACAATGTGTGTGCATAATTTAATGATTATCGGTTGAGCTGTTAAGGCGTGAAAGCGTAATAGACAGACAGAGAGACAAAGTTATTTTCCCATTTATAATATTAGTAGGGATTTGAAAACATGTCTTCTATTTATACTATTTCGCTTATAATAGAGTTCTTATCATATAGGTAGGTCAACTTATTTTTGATACAAACAACTCAGCGTTGCTTCCAAATTATTTTAGTGAATTTACACTCACATGACTCTACATTTATGTTAAATTTGGAAAATATGTCGTGTATCTATGCTATTTCGCTAATAAAATAGGGTGAATATTCACCACCGGATATTAGACGACCGTCATCATCACTGCGGAAGTAGAACCCCTGTTTACTGCACCTATGCACGTTTCGATTTGTTTCGCTTGTTACGTACTTATACAAATACAACTATATAGTATATATACGTAGGTATATTTACATACCATGTTTTAGCAAAGACGTGATGAAAAATTTTAACTAAAGTTCTGTTCTGTTCAACATACAGCAAAGTGCTATATAAAATAGTAGTAGGTAGAGTAGTGTAGAGTATTTGTTTGGTATTTGCCTATTTCATTTTTTATTTCGTGTGTTAAAAATGTTAATTTTGTGTGTGTGTGTGTGTGTTATGGCACGTTTGACGTTGCACAAAAATGCGCGCGTACCTATACTGTTCGCGTGAGCGGTGTTTGCGGTGGACGCGGCGCTGGGGGAGCTCATTAAGGTAAAAAGCGGAGTGTGCAAACGTCGGCTAATAGCGAATTACACGAAGGGGAACGGTGGCCGGCACTATTTCGACTCTCGTAGACGTGGGTCGCCTACGCGTCGAGTGACATTGCGAGTTATGTCCAAATATATGTGGACGTAAAATATGTTGCCTACTCATTAGTAAAAATAGCCGTTGCTTAGGTACCTAGGTACTCATAAAGTTATCGAAAGAAACGACAATACCTTTAAGCTCTACCTAGAGCTGTTAAATTAGGCTAAGCTTATCAATTCTATATTTTTTTATTTCTGTATACCAATTTTGTGGATATCGCCTCGATTTCATTTAAGGATCCAAGGTATTAAATAAATTATGATAGTTGTCTCGTTTTTAACCGACTTTCAAAAAGGAGGAGGTTCTATGTTCGATTGTATGTATGTTTTTTTTTTTTTTTTATGTATGTTCACCGATTACTCGAAGACGGTTGGACCGATTTCAAAAATTCTTTTTTTGTTTGAAAGGGTATACTCCCAATTAGGTCCCATTGCCACCAAGTCGGGATCTGATGATGGGATCTTGGAGAAATCGAGGGAACTCTTCAAAAATTATAGGCACACCTATAGCGATTTGGGAATTTTTTATAGTAACTTGTTCATTTGCTTTCGAAAAGCTAAATTTGAAGAAGTGGAACTGATGATGAAGACCACAGATGGTCATCGGAACTACTCAACAATAATACGTATTTCAGGGGTCCTAGTTAGAGCGATTTGGAAAATTGTTTTTTGTTTGAAAGGAGATACTTCCGAATTGGTCACATTGTCACCAAGTCAGGATCTGATGGTGGAATCTTGGAGAAATCGAGGGAACTCTTCAAAATTTATAGGCACACCCATAGCGCTTTGGGTATTTTTGATAGTAAATCGTTTATTTGCTTTTGGAAAGTAAAATTTGAAGAAGTAGAACTGATGATGAAGACCGCAGATGGTCATAGAAACTACTAAATAATAGGTATTTCACAGATTCCGATTCATTAACTTTAATGTGGTTTCTAAACAATTTATGTTCGTCATAATGTATATGGTGAAGTGGAACTGATGATGGTGTACCAGCAGAACTCCTTAAAATTAACGTCCCTGCATCGGGAAAAGCAATATTTTGTAAAAGGTTATGAGCAGTTGACAGTAGGCTATTGTAACTTAGATAAATTACAAACCGACTCACTAAAAAGCAAGAAATAAACAAATTTTTAACAAAAAAATTAAAACCGACTTCCAAAAACACAAATCTAAAAAAGCTAAAAATAAAAAGCTATAATAACAAAATACCGATTTAATCCAAAAGACAAAAACACACTTAATATTATTATTGGTTTGTGCTACCACTGATCGGTGTGAAGTCGGTGACAAGCCAAATATGGAGAGGGTAGATGGGCTAACTCGACTCCTGCCACCAGCTCTTCGTGAGCAGAACAACCCAAGTGGGCAGACACCAGCGGGCTTGTCACCGAATTCAAACCGATCAGTGGTAGCACAAACCAATAATAATATTACGTGTGTTTTTGTCTTTTGGATTAAATCGGTATTTTGTTATTATAGCTTTTTATTTTTAGCTTTTTTAGATTTGTGTTTTTGGAAGTCGGTTTTAATTTTTTTGTTATTCAATTACCTACTTCCCAATTAATTTTCATGAAGTATCTACCTAAAATACCTACTAGTTACAACGTAAATTCATATCTTATTTAAGATTTAAAAGTAGCTAAAAATACTTATTTCAAGACAACCGAAACAAAGATCGATTAAAATCTACCATATTTTAAAACATTACTGTGACTGTAAATATAATTTTAAGCAATGTTTTCTGATCTGAACGTAACAAAAACTTTCTTTGTCTACGTAACTCCTTGAATGCCAAGTTTTTAAAGTAAAAAATCTAATGGGTGCGCAGCAGAGCCAACTCAAAGACATAAAAGGCAAGGGCGTAGGGCTATCAGTATTTCGGCGCGTCCGCGTCCTCCCGCGCCCTCCCCGCGGCCCGCAGCCCGCTGATTTCGCCCTGCGCTCCGCTCACTATCCCGCGGCCGCAACGCTCCCCTCCTTGCACCATGATAACCTTGAAAATAGTTTTTACCGGCTAGAGGGTATTCACCTCGGGCCCGGATTCCAGGCGTGGTGCACACGGATGGTCTCCTTAAACAGCGGCTGAATTTCTTTTAAGAAAGTGGCACGTTTCTAACAAAACGGGTAGTGTGTTCAAAGCTGAGTGAGGAGGTACGCGGACCGAGGTAGGCAAAGGATATTTGACTATGAACATTTTATGTACAGTTTTTTTAGGCAAGACGTGCGTGAGCGAGCGATTCGTTTATGCACAGGAACAGAAGGTTAGGTATAGGGAAAAAGATTTTGTGTTATGCATTTGAATGTAAAATTAGGTGAGTTATGAATGTCTTACATGAATAAAGACCTCTTTTATAGCTTGAAGCTAATATTGGTTTCATTATACTAATTTCTTTATTATTTTATAATGAAATACTGAAAATTATGAATACTCATTTATACCTATTCCTGTTGCGATGCAAGTTGATTGTCAGATACCTACTTAATAAAAAAATGCGTAACATAGGTAGATATAGGTAGGTACCCACCTACTTATGTATACATTCGACTAATTATTATCTGCCCAATTACAAACCTTAACCTAACCCAATAAGCAATTTTATCTTATAGGTTCCTAAACATGAATATTATTATGTACTAACAGTTTAATCATACTTTGGCATATTATTTTGATGTCTACATCTATCCCTACGAAACTCAAGTCAACCTACCAAATTCCTTTTCGTAGCGAAAAATGAAAGAAAAAGGAGGGTCATTATTTACCTGCACAGAGTGTAAGTCGTGCTGTGGAGTTGGAAAAAGAAACAAGAGTAGAGTATATAAGTGAGCGCCGAGCTCAGCAAGGGTAGAGCAAAAACTACAAAAAAAACACAGCGTCCGCGGTCGTCGCTACGCGAAGCCGCGTCACGTCGCACAGCGGACTACGTCTCGCGGCTTGTTTGCTATCGCATTGATAAAATAAATTATAATCATCGTTGGGATTAAGAAAAAAAAATTAAACTAAAGGAATTTTTATTTCGGAACCTAGTTTTAACTACGATATTATATTATTAGGTTAACTTTTCGTATTTAACTATAGGTAATTAGGTAAGTACCTACTTCATTGTATAGTTTTGGTTGAGATTATTTTTATTAAAATATAATCTTTTAAGAAGTGTTTTGTTATTTATACCTAGATTTTTATCGACAGTAGCGAATTGCGAAAATCTTAAAAGAGCTTTGTAGCGACTAATCCTACCGAAATATCGTGGCACACACGTGCGCAAAAAAAATATACATGGTATGGTATGACTCTATGGTATCGGATCTTATGCTAGCAGAGACCTTTTTTTTGTTAAATTTACTCCTTTTGGAGAAGGCAAAAGAATCTAAGTCCATACCTACATTGAAATATTGCGTCAGTGACATGCATTTCGAGTCTTTACCCGGACTTCTGAAAGTAGCTATTCTTCACAATTAGAGCTTAATAGGATGCTCTGTAGGAAGTTATATAGTAAAACGTTAACCTCCCAGCGAACACCCCATTTCATCTTATTTCCTTGTTTCCACACACTGTTAATCACAAATGGATTACTATTATGCAAATTCCATCACGTTTACACAATATTAACCACGATAAACTAATTTGCAAATAAAGAAATAAAACTGACGTCCATTTTGGTCAAATGCCACCAAAAGTCCGCTAGCAGTGACCACGATCAAGATATTATAATACTTATTTAAGTTAGTTATATGTGGTTTAAAAGAGGGATAAATCTCCCTCTTCCATTTGTGAATTTTCTTCGCTTTTTACTTTTTTTTTACATTAACCACCGAAAGCCATGACTCGTCAATTAACTCTATGCAGCCCCAACAGCACAATGGATATTTTGGTTGGTGGCCAGCTGTCCGTGGAGTAAAAAAAAAACTGCTTACTAAATTACTGATATCGGACATGCTTACATCTAGTGTGCACCCGCCTTATTCGAGATCGTAATCGACCTACGAAACCGTCCTCATTAAAAAACGCAACCGACCACATTCTTGCTTCTTTCCTTGACTTTGCCTGTTTTGAATAATCACATTTTGGAAAGGAGTGAGTACCTCAGCTGTACTTATGTTACCGCCATCGCCAGGCCAATGGAGTAACATTTTAGTTTGAGATAAAAGCTGCGACGAAGTCATCGTGTCGGCGGAGTGCAACGAAGCTGGAGATAAGGAACTGTTTACACTGCTTGAGTCAATGTCCTCCGGCGTGCGAACAGGAAAAACCTTGGAGTGCCGCCTTGATTAGGTACTTCTCCGCAAAATTTATTATGCGTATGACTAAATTAAAGGACATGAACCAAGCATCTATTGTATTACTATGATACCTTATTTAGGAGAATACATGACTAGGTATATAATTTTTCTAATGAAATGCTGTAGGTATCCTAAACGATGCTTAGATATATCTATACAATAGATGCCTTTATTTACGGAATGTGTCAACCTGGTTCCAAATTCGGAATTTCTTAATAATTTTTTATTAAACGATGTCTTGAAACTGGAGCTTAATAACAATTTAGCATTAGTTAGGTAATAGGTACACACATATACAACAACTTAGTTACTTTAAATACCTACCATTTTTTACTTTAAATGTGACCTAGGTACCTTTATACGTACTTTTTTTAGAAATAATAATTAATTAATACCACTCCATTCAACAGTCAACTGTGTCCATGCTCCCGCGCCCCTAGCGACTGTCTCGTAAATAAATTGAGCCTGCATTAGCGGCAATTGTTCACTATTGCTTGCCATAGGTACTATGCGACACTGTGCACTGTGCAGCAACACAACGCATACAGTAGATACATTGTAATAATATATAGGTATCTATATACAGCGGAAAACAAAATTCGAAGTTGTAGCAGTCTCCAAATAAAAGATCAAAAAAGAATCTGTTTTTAAGTTTACTAAATCAATTATTGCTTAGAACAAGTTGAGTTAGTGATAAAAAATTATGGCTTTGACACAAGTTGATAAAAATCGGTAACGTTTTAGGCACAAGTACCCACCTCTACCTAATACAGACCATCTTTCTGTGGAATGATGAATAATATTTATTTTTTGCTCACAAATTAAAGGTTGATGAAGAATATAGAATAAAAATTAGTTAGGTATCTATATATATACCTACCTTACCTATAAATCCAAATGAATAGGTATGAGCTAAGCAATTGTTGCGGAGACTCCACAGTCCACACTCCAATGATTTAGGTACTGTAATTATTATTATTGTTACAGAAATAAAGATTATTTCATTTTCATTTTTAAATATAGACCTACCTAGATATACGTTATATTTAAAAAAGGTCATAGAAACATTAACGTTTTACTTTCGTGACATTTGTTCATCTCCGAAACCGATTGTAGGCAACATAATGAAAGGACGGTCGATAAGATGAATTAAATATGGTAAGATGTGCACCTTTGCATTAATATAGATATTATAAATGACTGTGCCCCGCGGTTTCTCCCGCGTGAGTTTCAGAATTCCCGCAGGAACTCCAAAGTTTAGCCTAATTTACTCTCTCACGAACTCACAAACTCCGGAGTTCCCGTGGAAATCTCGGGATAAAAAGTACCCTATGTAACTCAAAATCACTGTAGCTTCCTATAAGTGAAATAATTTTCAAAATCGGTTCAGTAGATCCAGAGATAGCTCTTCCCCCGTGGTTTTACCCGTGGGAAATTCGGAGTTTCCTAGGGAATTCCGGAATAAAAAGTACTCTATGAAACTCAGAATCATTGTAGCTTCCTATAAGTGAAAGAATTTTCAATATCGGTTTAGTAGATCCAGAGATAGCTGTTCCCCGTGGTTTAACCCGTGAGAAATTCGGAGTTCCCGCGGCAATCCCGGAATAAAAAGTACCCTATGACACTGAAAGTCACTGTAAACTCCTATAAGTAAAAGAGTTTTCAAAATCGTTTCAAATCCAGAGATAGCTGTTCCCCCGTAGTTTTACCCGCGGGAAATTCGGAGTACCCGCGATAATGCTGCAATAAATAGTACATTGTTATCCTAGGGGTGAAAGTAATTTGTAATTTTTAATCTTTCTCCCGAGGGTAACACTGTGCTTTTCATTACGAATGCAAGGAAAGTCAAAATAAAAATAGGAATTAGCTAAAGAAAAAAATGAGTGAATTTTATTTTACATAAATCAACCATTAGGTGTGCTACTGGCCAGTAAGTATGCCCCCGATGACATAAAAAAAAACTTGAGTTTCTGCAGTATCCAGCTGTCAGTTGAAAGCGATTCTCCCTAGGGCTGAAAAGGGTTACTTTCAACCCGCTTCTCAGGCAACTTCAGACCTACTTTCAGAGTATGAGTAATGAAATAGTACATTGTTATCCTAGGGGTGAAAGTAACTCGCTACGCTCGGGCGCCTAACCCCGTCTCGGGACTAAATAAGTCTTTCTCCCGAGGGTAACACTGTGCTTTTCATTACGAATGCAAGGAAAGTCAAAATAAAAATTGAGTAATGAAAAATACTTTTTCATTACTCATACTCGGAAAGTAGGTCTGAAGTTGCCTGAGAAGCGGGTTGAAAGTAACCCTTTTCAGCCCTAGGGAGAATCGCTTTCAACTGACAACTGTCAAATTATTAAAAAAAAACTAGGTCTATTTTCACATTTCTATTGAACCATGTTTCAACTTTCTATACAGCCAGCGCGATGTAAAATTGAAATAACGTAAAGTTTAAGTAGGTATTAATTAAAATAAAATTCACTCACTTTTTCTTAAGCTAATTCCTATTTATATTTTTTTATTTTCTTTAATTAATACTTAATAATTAAAGAAAATATTTTTTTTAGGTCGCCACAATGTAAATAAAAAATACTGGCTGAATAGCTAGCCGGCCAAAGAAAAAGAAATAGGTGGGAAAGTGTCAAGCGACTATCCGATCTTCACTCATTTTTTCTTTAGCTAATTCCTATTTTTATTTTGACTTTCCTTGCATTCGTAATGAAAAGCACAGTGTTACCCTCGGGAGAAAGACTTATTTAGTTAATAAGTTATTTTCACCCCTAGGATAACAATGTACTATTTTAACACTCAAGATCACTGTAGCTTCCTCTAAGTGAAATCATTTTCAAAATCGGTTAAGTAGATTCAGAGATTACCCCCTACAACGTCACAAACTCACTAACCCACAAACTCACAAACTTTTGGTCTTTATAATATTACTATAGACTAGTAGTGCCCCGCGGTTTCACCCGCGTGAGTTTCGGGATTCTCGCAGGAACTCCAAAGTAGCCTGTACTACTCCTTATATTAGCAGTGAAAATCCCGCGCGTCAATATTGGTTCAATCGTTTCGAAGATTCACCCGCGTGAGTTTAGGAATTCCCGCAGATTAGGAACCTTTGATGCGGACGCAGACAGAACAACCCGCCAAAGTTTCATTACAATCTGACCAATGGTTTAGAAACGCATAGAGGACAAGCATACAAACATTGATTTTTATTTATAATGATTAATAATATTGATAGTAGGTACGCAATCATGGTTCGGAAGGTAGGTACCGAAATAGTCTTATGGTTTTTGTTTAAGCTCTAATAACTAAGTTAATATAACTACTTAATACTAGCTGTGCCCTGCCGTTTCACCCGCGTGAGTTTCAGAATTTCAAAAGGAACTCCAAAAAATTTACTCATTATAACATCAGCAGTGAAAATCCCGTCAAAATCGGTGCAAACGCTTCGGAGATTCACCAGCGTCTGATGCCATGATCAAGTGTACAAACTTGGCAACCCCTTTTCGCCCCCTTAGGGGTTGAATTTTCAGAAATCCTTTCTTAGTGCACACCTACGTCACTTAAGGAATATTTTTACAAGATTTCATGGTTATACCCAGCGGTTTCAACTGTGCGTTGATCGATCAGTCAGTCTGTTTCTTCTGTTTCTCTTTTATACCTATATCTACCTATTGTCTACCTATTGTACGTAGCAATAAAAGCTCGGATATGTCTGCGAATAAAAGTTACTTTTGTAGACTTCAGATATTTTCCCACTGATCCCTACTGGGCTCGATGAACTTTGATAAAAACTTGCTAGAAAAAATAAAACACACAAAAAAGAATCAGCAGATACGCAAGCCATTAATTAATTTTTTATAAAGGTTTTTTTGGTATATTTCTAACGGGTCCAGGCAAAATTATGGCGAGTAATCTTTTGTTAAATTGCTTTTGTTCTCGGATCCCGCAATTTTTCTTTCTTATCGGATGCCTACGTCATATAAAGAACACACCCTCCAAGTTTCAGGTCTCTACGATCAGCGGTTTAGGCTGTGCGTTGATCCATCAGTCAGTCATTTATAAATTATATCTATAGGTAGGACAAAAATTTATATTTAGGTATATAGATTTTATTGATTACCATTCCTAAAAATACTAATACTAAAGGTAAAATTATTAATCTTATCATTTCGTGAATTAAATCTACATATTAAAGATACCTACGTAGTCCGCGAGAAATAGGTTCTACCTGCCTCGCTATCAAAAACCCGAACGAGAGGGTACGATTTTTTGTCCAAACGCGACAGAGCCTTTCACAACATCTACTTTTTTATGCGTATCAAATCTCTATCCTGGTCCCAATATAGTTTATTAGATTTTGCATTTTTATTAAAACTTGTGGATCCTCCAATAATATTAGGTACTTACTAGCTGTGCCCCGCAGTTTCACCCGCGTGAAACGTCTTTGTCCATCTGTTTTCCCGACATCCAATTTAAATAAACATACCTATCTACTTCCTAAGTTGAAGCTGCCTAAACATGGTAAATCATCACAAAATCGCTATTTTACTGAAATATGAATGCAACAAAAGTTAAATAATTGCCCTGCTGAAGGTTAACTGGCAGAGAATGCCACTGTGGCTTTAAGTCCGCCTTTTGAACCATGTGTATAAAGTTGATATCAATCAATTATTATCCGGAACAGACAGAAAATAATTTTAAAAACTTTTTTGTGTGGTTACTATTCTATTATCACTGCCACTTATAATTTTTACAAAAAATTTAAAATATTCAATACCTACAGAATCGCGGATTCTAGGTAGGTACCTACCTAAGTCCAACCTACAAACCCGGAAATCGTGAGATACCTAATGCTGAAATTGACGCGGGGGAAGATGCGGGTAACAGCTAGTATCTATCTAATAAATATTGGCCACTAGTATGCTGCACATATGCTGAGGAAACCAGCATGGTGGTAGGGCGTTCTCTAGCGACCACCTTCAAGTTTCAAATCTGTCGCCAAACACCTAACGGTGTGTTCCGGCAGCCCCACTTGAAAGCCAGTTCCCAATGTTCCCGTCCCCATTCCAGGTCGGCAACGTACAACCTGCATGCCTTCTAGTATTGCAGATGTCCATGGGCGGCGGTAACTTGCCCGTTTGCCCAAAAGGAAATAAAAAAAACATACTACCTGTAGGTAACTATAAATAAATAAAAATCATAGCCAAATGTATTGCTAAGCGCGAAAAACTTGTGATTATTTAATCCAAAAGACAAAAAGACACGTAATAATATTATTGTTGCTTTATGCTTCCATTGATCGGTTTGAAGTCGGTGACAAACCAAATATGAAGTAGATGTTTAGATGGGCTAAGTCCACTCCCACTACGAGCTCATTGTGAGCAGACCAACCCAAGTGGGCTGACACAAGCGGGGTCTGCGGGCTTGTCACCGAATTCAAACCAATCAGTGGTAGCACAAATCAATAATAATATTACGTATATTTTTGTTATTTGTAGCTTTTTAGTTTCGTGTTTTTGGAAGTCGGTTTTAGATGTACATAAATAACTTCAGAAGAAAAATACTACTGAATTGACTGTATGGACTTAGCTTCCTTTGCCTTCTCCATTGGGGTAAATTAAAAAAAAAAAAGGTTTGTAGTACGGATGTCGGAAATGAAAAAAAAACCTATATCGATATTTATTATAATATCAAAATCGACGTCGATATATCGAGGAAAAGAATCGATATACATATAACCGGCTAAAAATATCGATATTATACTGGATTAAAAATATCGATGCTTGATATATCGATAGGTACTTTTAGCATAAGTCTACTCTAGTTAATTTGTGCCTTGTGATTGTGGGTAGTGATTACCTTCTCTCTGGTTAATACATATCAGAATTGGCAGTATGGGCCCTGTACTCTTAGCCTTTCCTATATAGGATAAATAAACGAAAAAAAATAATCTCTCTGGTTGTGGGCAGGCCAGTGACACTCCCTTGAACCAAAAGTTTCTATGGATTTATGCGCGAACTTTTATACCAACTTTGGAATACTTAACCAAATTTCTATGACCGCGTCATACATTGCATTGGTATGGTTGGCACAAAATGCTTTCATAGATCGGATCAGCGATTAGTATGGAAGTGCCTACTCAAAACGTAGTGATTATATTTTGCTCAGTGGTTGTGGGATTACCTTCTCTCTGGTTGTGGGCAGAGAGAAGGTAATCACTAATCACTACTGTGGGTATTCTGTAGTTTGTACGTTTGTACTTACTTTGTAGTTTTCGTTTGTGAAATTTGAAAACGATATCTACCTGTTAAAAAATTTTAGAGATTTTTAATTGATTACCATTACAAACAGATAAATTTAAATTTGTAAACAAATCTCATTTTAAAATAATAATAAAGTTGTTTCTCTTTTCTGCACATATTTTTATTGGAGTTCATTGAAAATTCCTACATGATGGATTTCACCGACAAGGTATCAAGGCAATGATAATTACAACTAATTGAATTTTTAATTACATAATTTTAGTAAATGAAACTATTGCCCTCAGAATTTTCCAGAATTAAAAAATGACAGACTAATAAAAGCTGCGTATGGCAAAGACTTGGACAAAGTTCCTGTATGGGTAATGCGACAAGCAGGCAGATACCTGCCCGAATTTCAAGAAGTTCGAGCTAAACATGACTTCTTCACTGTTTGCCGAACACCAGAGTTAGCATGTGAAGTAACTCTCCAACCATTAAGAAGATATCCACATATAGATGCATCAATAATATTTAGTGATATACTGGTCATTCCACAAGCATTAGGCATGACTGTGGAAATGCATCCTGGCAAGGTCAGTCAAAACAGTCATTAATGGTAGTCTAAATATCTGCAATTAAAATTTGAATGTATGTTTATAATTAAGCTATAAGAGGTCATGGTGGGATCTTGGTAATATCTTGTATACTTGTTATTAGTATGTAGGTTCCTCTTTTAGGTGGTATGAAGTTGTTGATTTGTATAAAAGTTCTTGCAGGGTGCTTCGTCAAACTAATTGATGATGCTTTGTCAAATAAACCATAATTTGAATTTCTATTGTAGCCAGACTTTTGACATTATTTACCTGCATGTTTATAGGCAGTTTATTTGTTCAAATTATTCTTAATTTCAATTGTTCACAATCAAGTTACCACTATAAAAAAAGTTTCAAAAATAATACTCTTCTATTGTAATTTGGACCTGACTCAAACAAATGGTTTTTAGGGCCCAGTTTTCCCAAAACCTCTGGTAGACCCAGTGGAAATTGAGGAGTTACAAGAAGAAGGTGCTGTCAGTCGGTTGTTGTATGTTGGCCAAGCTATCACATTAACAAGGCATAAGATTGAAGGAAAAGTACCTCTTATTGGATTTACTGGTGCACCTGTAAGGCAGTTTTGTTTTTTTTTTTTGTACCTATAATAATACATTAAACAAATAACCCATTTGTCACTCTTGTTTTAGTTCACATTAATGGGTTATATGATTGAAGGTGGTGGTAGCCAAACTATGTCAAAAACTAAAGAATGGTTGGAGAAGTATTCAAAAGATGTCCACAAGCTTCTCAGTCTATTGACAAGAGTCATAATTGATTATTTAGTGATGCAGGTAAAGCTTTCTTGGTATTTAGCCACAACAAATCTAATATACAAAGTGGAAATGATGACAATAAATGAAAACACTGGCAATCCTAATATATTAGAGTATGTAATGAAATCTTTACATATAATAAAATTGTAACAAGTCGATGTCTGTACATGGGAGATAAATAAGAAAACATAAATTTAGGCAACTATGAGTGATACAGAAGCCAAAAATACTGTGTTTAGAATTTTTGTCTGTCTGTATGTTTGCATTCGTGCTACGCAAAAACTGCTGCACCAAATTGAATGTGGTTTTTTTTTGTTGTATTGCTAAGGGTCTAATTTAGATAGGTACTCATGTTTAGATTTTTTGAAATTCCATCTGGAACTCGAGATATTAAAAAAAATGCTGGTCATCCTACTAATATTATAAGATGCTACTAATATTATTGGATGAAATTTGGCATGCACGTTGTCAGGAGTACAGAGAAGTACATTGGGTACTTTTAATCCTGGAATTTCCCCGGGAGCTCCGAAATTACTGCGGGTGAAACCGCGGGGCATAGCTAGTTATCAAATAAGTCTTAATATCAAAATAGAAAAATACTTTTTTTCCAACAAACTAAATAGGATAAAAAAAAATAGATTACCATTTGTTAATATTAGTTCACTAACCCGTAATAAGAGCGGCAACATCGCGCGCGCGCGGTGTCATTTGATTGGCGCCGTGCGCACTGCGAGTTGACAATGTGGCGTATTTGTACCGATACAGAGGTTGTTTACATACTCAGAGTGTACACCTATCTGTGATAAATTGTGGTGCGTACACCTACACATACATAACAAAACATGTTAAATAACATTGATAATGATAATGAGATAATGTGTAGGGGGAGCACGAATTTTGTCGCTCTCGTCTAGTCGATATCGAGCATTTTTTTTGTATGGAAAATGAACAGCGCCATCTATCCAGTGTCGTTCATTTTCCATACAAAAAAACGCTTTGACATTACGACGATATCGACTAGACTATAGCGAAAAAATTCGTGCTCCCCCTAGTGGACACTGAATGTAATATAACATGTTATATAACTTAGTTTTCTTTTGTTATTTAAAAGTACAACAGTCACTGCCGCAGCTACTGCTCAGCGACGACATTGTGGATAGCATAACACTGAAGAACGAGAAACGACAATAGTTATATAACTTTGTTATATTGCATTGTTATTCTAATGTGTACAGTCTTGTTGCAATGTTGTATAACAATGTTACATGATGTGGACGTGTTATATAACAAACAAAAATACAGGATGAAGAATTTTTTTTTTTCATTTTCTTCACCCTGGTTTTTTTCCGATATTAGGGCTTATTTGATAGTTTCATCATACTCTTGTATATTAGTATTGCCGGTGTTTTCATTTATTGTCGTATCCCCACCCATTATTAAAATCTCTGAAACGCCTTGATCTATTTTTATAAAATTGTTTTTGTATATTTGGTAGGTCTAAGTATTCTCAGTATAGGTCGTAACTCGTAGGTTATTTTTTGGACAAAAATTGGCTTTGGAGTTCCTTCGGGAATTCCGAAACTCACTCGAGTGAAACTGCAGGGCACAGCTAGTAATAATGATAAAAATCTTATTCATTTACTATCTATAAATTTTATTATTAAAAATGCAAAACAATAATAGAGGAATGCAAAAGTAAGCTTCTCTGTAGTCTGTAGTTTCTGATTATGTAGCAAATAAAAACTATGGAATTGAACTTGCAAGTTGCATAATATACCATGACATATTCCTTGTACTTCAATTAATAGCTACCATGTTAAATATTTATAATTTTTACAGGCAAATAGTGGGGCACAACTGCTGCAAGTATTTGAATCTAGTGCAGATCATCTTACAAGAGACCAATTTAAAGAATTCTCAGCTCCATATATAAAAGATATTAGAAGTGGTGTTCAAATGAAATTAACCGAGAAGAATATACAACAAGTTCCAATGGTAATAATAATTATCATTTGTATGCAATCATTTATCAGCTAAGAGCAACTTACTACTATTTGGTATACAATAGTATGTATACCTATAGTAATAGGTATACCATAACTATAAAGATTTGAATTCATACTCAGTTTGTAGTCTTTTCTCATTCATAAAATGTAAAACTATTATTTCAGACTATATTTGCCAAAGGTGGTGGACATTCTCTTGACATTCAAGCAGGATTGGGTTATGAGACAATTGGATTGGACTGGACAGTTGATCCGGTTGAAGCTAGAAAAATTGTTGGTGACAATATTACATTGCAAGGCAATCTTAATCCTCAGGATTTGTACAAGACTTCTGTGAGTATTTTATATCATTCACTGTGTCTGGAAGCTGACTACCACATCAGCAGTATTATTTTAATGATATTAACATCAACACATACATTGTTTCGATTGTATATGAAGATTGTAAGGTCGAAACTTTGGTTGACGTAAAATGAAGAATGAAGTGGTAGAAAGCCCCCTCAAAAACCGGCAGCCTTGCACGCCGCTCTTTGATTCCAGTGAACGCAGCATGTACAAAAACCCACAATAAGAACCACAGAACAGGAGTTGACATCGACTAGTTGAGTATGAAAACCGCGTAACCGGTGTCTGATGATTTTTGCGCGCATAACTATTTGTCATGATCACGAACAACGTCATGAAATGTATAAGCTGCGCGCTCCCCTTACATTGCCTCTTTCCTCTGAGATGAGAATAACCCGTTTGTTTCGAATACCTGTGCTGCACGACCATTCAGAACACAACTATTGATAAACTTGCAGCTTTAAGTTTCAAAGTCAAATCATTTATTCAAATTTGGCCCATAATGTAGCTCGACGTCAATAAAATTACAGTTATGACAGCACCCATAAAATATCCACCCTTCACAGCTTCCTCGTGCTATGGCTGAAAAGAAGCTGCGCAACAAACTGTCAGTTTAAAATTATAATATGTATGTATAATATTAGTGGTAACTCAACTAGCAATTAATATGTGAGAACAATGAGCCTTAACCAGCAATAAACTACCGTACAGACAGAGACATAAGGAGTTAAACTAGGATTTATTTATCTATAGTAGACCAGACATGACCAGTACCAACTGCCAGCACCCGTTCACGAATATCACGTGCTCGTAAGCCCCGCCCCGCTCAACCATATTTATAGGGAACCGAGCGACTCGACTCCCACGCCAACGGTGTTACATTTGAGAGCCAACCCACGGTGCGGCGTGGCTCAGGTCAGGCGCCTGAGCGGCGCCGCTGCGGTATATTACATACAAAAATGCGTTGTGGCCACACGGCGGCGCCTTGCGGCGCGCTCCGGCGCCGTGCCGCGCTCGCATTGGAGTCGAGACGAGGCGGGGAGGGGAGTAAGCTGCTCGCTGTTTGTCCTGTTCTGTCACGTAGCGATGGGCATGCCTACTCTTTTTGTCGCCGCTGCGGCGCCGCGCTGCTCGTATGGTCGCCTATGCGGCGAAATGGCTTGCGGCGCGGCGCGGCGCCGCGACGCCTGGTGTGGGTTGGCACTGTGTGAGCATGACAGTTTATCTATGACATTTAAGTGATCTTGTATTTTATAGGACGAAATTCGAGGACTAACAATAGAAATGGTAAAAAAGTTTGGTAAGAAAAGGTACATAGCAAACTTGGGACATGGAATAACACCACAAACTCCATTAGAAAGCATGGCAGCTTTCACGGAGGCTGTACATGATGCTATCTGATCCGTTTATATTGATACATCTATACTCAGGATTAATCAAGTTTATATTGGGATATATAGTAATGTTTGTTTGGGTTTACAAAACATGATAAGAAATATCTTTTATGTTATGTGATGAAATTAAATATTTTATATTATTCGCTACTTAGTGTTTTTCTGGATTAGCTGTATAACAAAAAAATAAAAAAGAGTATTTGGTTGGTGTTATTTTATAGTTTAAAACATTCGTAGTGGTATAAAAAGAGGAAATTAGGGATTTAACAGTAAAAGAGTTTTCGAATTTTGGCTTGTCGCTGGCATATCTTCGTCATGGATCCCTACTGCCTTCTTAACATACTGAAACAAAAATATAAAAATTATATTCTTTTTGTGCTAATAATAAATCCGCATCTATTCGGTTTTTTAATTATTTAAGAAAAAGTCAACTTGGATCGTCCAAAGATACACAATGAAATTAGCAGAAATTGGCAAATAACCATCGATCTCATATAAAAAGCAGTCCCATACAAAAGTTCACTTAGAAACTGTCCACAGTCGTGTTTACGTAGTTATAGCTGTGGTTATATTGATTTGTAATATGTAATTAAATTTGTGTTAAATGTAATGAACACATAATATATTTATGCTATTTTTTTACTACAATTGTACCTAAAACATTAGGTGAAAACGTAATAAGTAAATACTATACGGTCTCATGACCGGATTTAAAAGCGCACCAATGGAATGGAATTCCTGCGGGAACTCCGGGGGACATCTAGTACTAGTATTCATTATTGATACCTGTGGGTTAACTTGTATTTGCTCGTCCATGTCCAAAATGTACTGGTGCAGTTTAGTGCATGCAGCCATTTGTTGTTCCAAAACGCATAGTGTATCGGGAGAGGCATATTTCTCGGGGCTATCCAAAAACACAACCATGCCATCTTTTTGATTTATCATTGCATATATTTCTCCCTCCTCGATCTACAATAAACAAGGAACTTTAAAGAATAAAAAATCAATTTTCTCAGATTTTACAAAATGAAAAAAAAAAACAGTAGGTACGTTATTTCACAATGGCAACTAGTAAAGCTAAACTAACGATAAGTATGAGCTTACGATACCAAAAAACTGATAAAATACTTTTATTTTCACACCCAGACTCAAGAGTCAACACAAAATGTTCATCTCATAATATAAATGTTTTTTCGATATCTGACTTAAGCAATCAGGTGCGCTAACCACCATGCAGAGTGCCAAGTTCCTTTTGCTTCATCTAGATTCAATAAATGCAACCCTACGTTTAGGCTTATTAACACTCGGCTTCCGTACATAGGCTGCACCTCAGAAGAGAGGGCTGCACTAAAAGTATCGGGAATGGAATATTTCCACTGTTCCTGTCATATTAAAATCTTTTTAATTGAAAACTCCTTGGTTTTAAAAATCGAATACCATTTATTTATTGAAAAAAAAGATTCTCGGTCTTGTCACAAGGTCTTGTCAAACTTGTTTAGTCGTTGAGAAAATGGAATTGACTCGA
Source organism: Zygaena filipendulae (assembly GCA_907165275.2). Classification (NCBI taxonomy): domain Eukaryota; kingdom Metazoa; phylum Arthropoda; class Insecta; order Lepidoptera; family Zygaenidae; genus Zygaena; species Zygaena filipendulae. The sequence continues at coordinate 8,125,749 of OU015653.1, read as the reverse complement.
AAAAATTCTAGAGCGATGATTTATTATGACTTTCGAAGTGGTTTAACACAAAAACAGTGTGTTGACCGGATGATTTCTGCATTTGGTGATGAAGCCCCATCCAAAACCACAATTTATCGCTGCTTTGCTGAATTTCAACGTGGACGACGTGTCAAGCTCAGTGATGATCCCCGTCAAGGTCGTCCAAAAACTGCAGTCACCTAAGAAAACGTTGATGCTGTGCGTAAGCTGATTGAGGAAGATCGACATGTGACATACCGCGAAATTCAGGCAACTTTAGACATTGGCATGAGTCAAATACAAATAATCTTACATAAACAATTAGGTGTAAAAAGGTTGTTTTCCCGATGGATACCGCATTTGCTCTGTGAAGAGCAAAAAGCGGCTCGCGTTACTTGGTCCGTCAGAACTACTCTCGAAAGATTCCACGTAGGATCCTCAAATGCTGTATACAACATTGTATCAGGTGACGAATCCTGGATATAAGCGTACGAACCCGAAACAAAAAACCAGTAATGAGTTTGGGTGTTCGAAAATGAGTTAAAGCCAACAGCCAACAAAAATTGTTCGTTCACGGAGTGTTGCAAAAAAAATGGTGGCCACGTTTGTCTCCAAAACCAGCCATGTTGCGACTATTCCTCTTGAGGGACAAAGAACGGTTAATGCAGAATGGTATGCTAGCATTTGTTTGCCACAGGTCGTTTCTGTACTCCGTAAAGAGAACTGCAACCGCCGCATCATCCTCCATCACGACAATGCGAGTTCTCACACCGCGCACAGAACAAAAGAGTTTTTAGAGCAAGAAAACATGGAATTATTAGACCATCCGCCGTACAGCCCCGACCTAAGCCGTAATGATTTCTATACTTTCCCTAAAATAAAGAATAAATTGCGTGCTCAGAGATTTTCATCACCCGAAGAAGCTGTGGACGCCTACAAAACGGCCATTTTGGAGACCCCAACTTCCGAATGGAATGGTTGCTTCAATGATTGGTTCCATCGTATGGAAAAATGTGTCAAATTTCGCGGAGAATACTTCGAAAAGCAATAAATACATTTTTAAATAGTAATGTTGTGTCACTTCCTTGATTCCCGAAATTTTCAGTGCCGCCCTCGTATAAAAAAAGGATACCGTTAGCCCCGTTTATACAACACGTCGCGTAGGCTTTCTCTTGCTGCCTACCCAGAGGAGGAGGCTGCAGAGGTAACTGCGTCGGGGCAGAGCCCCCTGCAGTGGGCAATCCCACGCTGTCCGCCACTACGGACAGGAACAGGGGAGCGGTCATACAACACGTGTATGAGCATGTATCGGACCGTGTAAGAGTTACCGTACAAGCCCATGCACTTCGTGCCGTGTGCAAGTAGATATTGTAAATATTTAAACAGCAATGTGTTACCATGTTAAGTATGTATGTTTCTGCTTGAGCGGGTCCAGAAAGCTGCACGCGAGACGCAACGTCGCTCAAGGAAAGTGTCAAGAATGTTTTCGTGAGCCTCTGGATATTTTTCTTATACATCGAATTTAATACCTACAAATTTTTAGTATTATTTAACATGAATAATAATGAGTTCAGTTAGTTATCCTTATTTGCTCTAGGAAATCTTACAGATATGTCTTACAGGTATGTCTTGCATAAATTTTAACTAGAAATCGGGTCAATATTAAAATAAGTGAGAAAAGCTTGAAAGATTTAAATAATTTATTATTATTATTTCCCAAAATGTACAAATTTTTATTGAGTGGAACGGAACTTTACAACGAAACACCACCACTTACCCGTTTGCCCCCTTTGACATAAAAAAAAACAATCGCAGTCACGACTAACACGTAATATTTGTTCTATAATTTGCCCCTTTCATACAGCCAAGACATATTTTATTTTTTCTGAAGGTTTTTACATTGTAATGCATTGGTATGATGCATTTCGATGTTTTAGAGCTTGTCCAGAAAGGGCGAATTCGTCGCGATTCTCTCGCGCGTATTACGCGCGACCGTTGCGTCCACAAGGTGCGTACCAACGCGCGATTCCGTGTCAAAATTTTGGCGCTCCATGCCCCTCGATACGTGCACTCGCTCTAGAGTTCGCGCGTTAACTGGACGCAACAAGGCGTCCCTAGTATCTCGAATCGCGCGCAATACGCGCGAGTCGAGAGTCTGGCGTAGTGCACGCGATTTACGCGCGTATTTTGAATTCGCGCGATGCTTCTGGACGCGATGTATCGGTGCCTAGTATCTCACTAACGCGCGTATGAATTCGCGCGATACGATTCGCGACGAATTCGCCCTTTCTGGACAAGCTCTTACTGGAACTCTTGGAAACAACTCGTCACAGTTGAACCAAAGAATACAGAATATTACTATATACGTAAAGAAGCGACACTTAAGCGTCCCACCAATTTCATGCCTCTTTTGGTAGTTTTAGTGAAAAATTGTCATATGTGGAATCTACATGTGACAATTTTTCAGTGACAGCTGACAGTTACTGTCAGTTCGCTGTCAAACTTACGATACGCACACACGCACAACATGTGCACGTACAAGCCCGCCATCTTTTCTTGTGGGAAATTACTTTAATCAGTTCATTTGTATGAAGTGTCACTGGGCTGGTTGAATTGATCCTTATTTTCACTTTTGAATATTGAGTTTAGTTAACGGTCACTATCACATGACTGCCAACATGACAGTGACATCTCTATAATAGATTAATAAGGAAAGTAATAGCGTAATCTCTTTCTAAAGACGTCGTTTTGCGTTCTGGCGGTAATTTTTTTATAATTATGTAGTTACTTTGAAACACTTATTAATTTTTAAGTGGGTCATACCTATATAACTTTAAAATATAACAAAAAAACATGAATAACTTTATATAAAGCAAAAATTACCTGATTTACTAATCCCATGTTCTTGTCTCTAATAAATGTGTCGCGATGTTTTATAGCACTTTGTTGAGAACTAGCCAAGTCGTTGTATGCTACAGAAAGAGGCTTAAGAAAACGACAAACAACTTGCGATGTATACTTTGGTGTGGCCAATATCTAAGAGATTAATATAAAATTTGGTTAAACAAAATTGTACCTATTGAAAATTTAAGCAAAAAAAGCATGGTATTCAAGGGTTTACTATTAACCAGGGGGAGATTTATAGTATTACTAGCTGTGCCCCGCGGTTACACCCGCCGTAATTTCAGAGTTTCCGGGCTAATTTCAGGATAAACTATACGGTTAAACCTTCCTCGTGAACCACTTTATCTATTGGTGAAAACCAAGTGGAAATCCATTCAGTAGTTTTAAGTTTACCGCGAACAGACAGACACGCGGCAGAGGATTTTGTTTCAAAACATATGTATAAGGATAGTTTAATAAAATCATACCTTTCCGTGAAGGATAAGTGAAACCAAAATATATTTTTTGTATGCTTCGAGCATTATATGTGAAACAACCATTGCAGGAACAGTGACCACCACTTCTAGAAAATACAATGCTCTTTCATAGTTCTTCATTGCTGTATAAATCATACCCCCATAATAGTAGTATAGCAGAAAATGTTTCGAGTCATTGTTACCTCCAAGCTGAAACAATTTTTTTTTATAAAGGTAAGTACCTACGACTAAAATTAGTTCAAATATATTCTGTAAAAGATTTTATTTATTTATTTATTTAACAATTAATGCACACAGGACAACAAAAAAGGAAAAAAAAGTATAAAAGTAATCATGTACAAGGGTCATGCTTATTCCATGTGGAATTTCTTCCAGCAGACCCGCTACAGGAAAAGAGAAAAGAATAGGCTGATCTGGTGTGCATCTGTTCGATAGGTACAATACATATTAAAAATTTGAGTAATCACAGCCGGAAACATGGATGTTGACAGTTGTTCGTAAAATTGTTGAGTTTGTAATCTTTTAGGGCAGTGTTTTTCAACGTGTGGGTCGCGTCCGCCTAAGGGGTTTTAGGGTAATACAATACATATTTTATTTTTATGGTTTACCAACTAAATCGGCTTATCAAAAGTCATCATGCATGATCACTTTTGATCGACCGATCATGTCATCAGTAAAATATAAAACAAAAAAATTTCACCTCTGACCCTATTCCTGTGACATCAGTGTCTAAAAATTCGAGAGCCGGCTTCATACACTTAGATAAAAGGCAAAGTTGACAGAGATCAGCGTGTATTGATGTCAGTTGAGAGTCAAATAACTGTATCTTTCTTATTGCTTTCTTCAATATCTCTATCCCTCTTATAGGCTGTTTTACTTCAACTAAATGGTTGGTTAATAGGTGACAGAGTTCAGCATCTGTAACCAATATAAAAACAATATTATTCTTAATATATACTGAAGAATAAAAATCCGGCCAAGTATGAGTCAGACTCAAGCGGTATATCTTATAAAAGCAGAAACTGACTGACTGATCGATCAATGCACAGCTGAAACCCCTGGGAACCATGAAATATTGCACAAACATTCCTTAAGTGACGTAAGTGTGCACAAAGAAATGATTTTTGAAAATTCAACCCTTAAGGGGGTGAAAAGGGGGTTGCAAAGTTTGTATGGCACACATCTCAAAAACGGTTGAACCTTTTTGGTCAGGACTTTCACTGCTAATTAGCTGATGTTATAAGAAGTAAATTAGACTACTTTGCCGTTCCTGCGGTAATTACGAAACTCACGCGAGTGAAACCGCGGGGCACAGCTGGTAAATAGTATAAACTTGCCGGCATAGAGGTATTACATACATATAGAGCGATAGTTTTATTTCAAACTAGCTGTTCTTCAAAGTTTTACCCACGATAATGTCGGAGTCCCGAAAATTTTATGGTGATCGGTTGAGTCGTTAAGACGTAAAAGCGTAACAAACACTCACATTCGAATTTATACATATGTATAGTAAGGATTTCGTTAGAAATTGAAACCTAAAAAAAAATACATACAGTCGAATGCAGAACCTCCTCCTTTTTGGAAGTCGATTAAAAATAATTGAATGTGCGCGAGCAATGTGAAATTAATTTAGATAGTAAGTAAAAGATACATACACAAATCTGGTGAAAAGCGCACTTGCTCTCCATTACAGTTACATATAAAATCATAAATCTGTTGGAACATTGTTGATCTGTCCACTTCACTTGCACCCTGAAAATGGGAGATGACATGCACATTGAATATAGTTAATCAAGATAATTTCTATTTATATTGTGATTGTGAAATGTTTATATCTACAATAGCCGGATCCACACTTTCGAGTTTCGGGTCTCCTATAATGGATGTAGGACCTACATCACTCAGGGTCCAGGGATACTGTACTTTGCTATCTTAATTGAAATAATCTTTTTAGTAGGTTTATGCATTACAAACAAACACAAAAAATAGAAAATAGAGGACCTGAAAAGTAGTTAGTAGTTACAAGGACATAAAATTGCCAATATTACTCATTCTTAATATAATGAGTACTTATATTACTATTTTTTAATTATTTTAACCTATAACATGTTACATTCGGAGTTTCCACGGGAATTCCGAGATAAAAAGTACCCTATGTCCTTCTCTGTACCCCTGACAATGTGTATGCAAAAGTTTATGATTATTGGTTGAGCCGTTAAGGCGTGAAAGCATAACAGACACACAGACAGACAGAGTTACTATCGCATTTATAAGTATGACTTGCCTACCTGTCCCCACATCACCTGGGCTCACGAGAGCAAGGGGTAAGCCTTGCTCTCGTTTTTTAGATATTACCAGCTATTATTCCGTATTGTACAGAATGTCTTGGCAAAGTAAAAAATAAATAATGTTTTATACATTGATATTTGCTAGACATTGCCTAGGTATTGTATAGAATACTAGTTAATAATACATAATTATATAGTTCGAAATCTTGTTTTACCTGCAGTTAGTTTGGTGTTCCTGCATGAATTCCGATAAAAATTGCTCTATGTCCTTCTCAGTATCCCTAACAATGTGCATGCTAAATTTAATGATGATTGATTGAAAGTGTGACAAACAAACTCCCTTTTGCATTTATATTATACAAGCTGACCTCTGCGGTTTCACCCGCGGTAATTTCGGAGTTCCCGCGGGAATTCCGGAATAAAAATTACCCTATGTCACTATGTCACTAAAAACCACTTTAGCTTTCTATAAGTGAAAGAATTTTCAAAATTGGTTCAGTAGATCCAGAGACTACAACCACACAAACTCCGGAGTTTCTGCGGGAATTCTGGGATAAGAAGTACCCTATGTCCCTCAGCCCTCAGGATCACTGTAACTTCCTATATGTGAAACAATTTTTTAAATCGGTTCAGTAGATCCAGCGATCACCCCCTAAAACCTCGCAAAATCATAATCTCCGGAGTTTCCGCGGGAATTCCGGGATAAAAAGTATCTTACGTCACTCAGGATCATTGTAGTTTCCTATAAGTGAAAGAATTTTTTAAATAGGTTCAGTAGATCCAGAGATAGCCGTTACCCTGTGGTCTTACCAGCGGGAAATTCGGAGTTCCCGCGGGAATTCCGAAATAAAAGTACCCTATGACACTCAGAATCACTGTAGCTTCCTATAAGTGAAAGAATTTTCAAAATCGGTTTAGTAGATTCAGAGATAGCTGTTCCCCCGTGGTTATACTCACGGGAAATTCGGAGTTCCCACAGGAATTCCAGAATAAAACATACCTTATGACACTCAGGATCACTGTAGCTTTCTATAAGTGAAAGAATTTTCAAAATTTTTTCAGTAGATCCAGACATTACCCTCTAGAAGGTCACAAACTCACAAACTTTAATTGACTCTTTTTAATATTAGTATAGATTAGTAAGGATCACACAAAAAAATAATAGAAGTTAACCTGATTTTAATATAGGCATGATACTTCTAGCTTAACAAAATTCAGTTTGGAGAATGAAGAAATATAATATTTATAAGCATGGAGCTGTAAGCAACTGCTAAGTGAATACTAAATCTATTGAACAACCTACCTGTGGTGTAGAGTATTTAGCTACAAGCACAGCTAGTACTCCTAAAGAATGCTGTTGAATGTCAAGAGTTTCCAAGACATTTGAAAGATGAGCACTGTTGCGCTGTAGTATCTCATCAGATTTGCTGATTATGTCAGACAGCTTTTGAAAATCTCCTGAAAATAACAAAAAATATGTAAAATAGTTCAACTAAAACAAAAATCCTAGGACCTGATATTAAAATAAGCTGTTCCCTGCGATTTCAAAAACAATTTTGGAGTTCCAGAGGGAATTCAGGGAAAATAGATCCTGTATCCTTTTCTGTACCTCTGACTATGTGTGTGCAAAGTTTTATGATGATCTGTAGAATAGTTAAGGCGTGAACAAACAAACTCATACATAGGTACTTCTCTGTGCAATTTTTCCAAATTTTCTTATCCACATATTCACCTTCTCCTTGGACTTTGAAACAAGTAATTTTCGAATTAGTCCAGCCGTTCTTGAGTGTAGCGCTTAGTAATTATTTAGCCATTCATTTAGTAATGATAAACCAAATTCAATGCAGATAAAAACGCAATATACCTACCTACTTTCCTACTAAATCTATACTAATATTATAAAGAGCAAAAGTTTCTGAGTTTGTAATGTTGTAAGAGGTAATCTCTGGCTCTACAGAACCGATTTTGAAAATTCATTCACTTATAGGAAGCTACAGTGATCCTGAGTGTCATAGGGTACTTTTTATTCCGTAATTCCCGCGGGAACTCTGAACTTTCCACGGCTAAAACCACAGGGGAACAGCTATCTCTGGATTTACTGAACCGATTTTAAATTTTTTTTCACATATAAGAAGTTACAGTGATCCTGAATGACAGAGGGTACTTTTTAGAGGGAAACCGCGGGGGTCAGCTAGTAGTTATTATTTTTATTTAGGTCCGGGAAAATCAATCATACCTAGTAGGTACAATCAAAAAGTTTTTTGTGTAACAAGGAATTTAATCACTGCGGTTTGCGTAGAGGGTAAATTGAACATTCAAGATAAAATATTATGTTACAATAGGTAAGTACATACCAGAGGTGGACAGTGATCTAACATTGTTCACGAACTGTTCTAATTGAGAAGCCATTGTACACTGCCTCAAGCAAGCAAATAAGGCTGGAAAGGTTTATTATCTCAATCGTGTTTGCCACAGCCAATATAGGATCAATCTACCAACATAGTTCAAGATCCGATGAAATTTTCAATAGCAAAATAATATATTTTAGAGTTTAAACTGGCTGAGTGCTGACAGCCACAGAGTACTTTTGCTGACAGCTGAGGCGCGTTCCGTGGATTCACACGAGTGCACTCGAACCACAACTCGAACCGCGAATCACAAATTAACTAGACTTATGTCTAAAGAATGCGCTCGAGCGCGCTCTGCAGTACTCTGTACCCGTTCTGTGGCTTGCTCAGAAGAATTAGACATGGGTCAGATATAATAATAATAATAATATAGATTTATTTCAGACCTGAGTCCATAGTAGTGTTAGTAACAATCGTCTTACATGCTAGGGTTAGTATTTAACAAAGCTGAATTCTAATTTACATGAAGGTGTACCCACCTCCGCAACAGCGGTGAGTCCCACCTGTCCGCAAACACACTCAGGATGGTGTTAGTGCTGCCTCGAAGACGTGTCAGCAAGGAGGCGCACCGTTTCCTAATTATGGCAGCAAAACCATCGGTCCGCGCCTCTGCGAACATTCCAGACGCACTACTACGCCTCGGCAGCCCCAACACCCTCCTAAACGCGTTATTATACTGGACACGCAGGTCGCTGTATGCCCGCTGTGTAAAGCTAACCCACAGGCTGCACGTGTAAAATGACTGGCAGTATGCTTTGAAAAGCGTTATTTTCACTGATCTAGAGCAGCGTGCAAACCTGTGAGCCAGCATGTTGCATCGGGCAGCCAGCGACCTACGCTCCCTCTCGATATCAAGGTGGTCCTTGAGATCTTCTGTGACCCAATGACCCAAGTATTTAAATTTACGCACCCGGCACAAAACCTCTCCCCTAAGCGAGAGTACTGGCAAATCGTTGTAGGTGATAGTACCCGATTTAAACAACATCCATTCACTCTTTTTAACGTTGTAGATGAGCCCATGAGTCGATGCATAAATTTCACAAATCGACAGAAGTTTTCTAAGCGCACCGATGGATGGGCTCAGTAGCACCATATCATCGGCGTAACTGATGTTATTTAAACAAACACCATCAATATGGCACCCAATACCAGTGCCACTGAGCTCACCCAGTAGCTGGTTCATGTACAGGTTGAAGAGTCGAGGAGAACTCAAACCCCCCTGTCTCACTCCACAGCCCAACCCGTACATGTCAGAAAAAGAACCCCCCCATTTCACTGTATTCTTTTGATGATTGTACCAAAATCTAAACAATGACACAATTTCATTCGGTACAGTAGTCTCACGTTGAAGCTTGAGCCACAGCAAGTCATAGTTCACCATGTCAAATGCCCTTGACAGATCTAGATAACAGGCAAAAACAGGTGTTTTTCTAGCTGTATAATACTGAACAGTCTGCTTAAGACATAAAATTGCACTTTCAGTCGACAGACCAGATCTAAAACCAAATTGACTATCATGAATTTCAATATGCTTCGCGAGATATTTATCTAGCAGACTGTCCAGTACCTTCGCCAGAATTGTAGCCAGCGTTATTGGCCTGTAATTTGAAATGTCAGAGGTATCCCCTGTCTTATTTTTTACAACAGGAACCACAACTGTAGTCATAAGCTCCTCAGGTAAATATTCATGATTCAGACACAAACTATAAAACATAGCCAGTACTCGCGGCAAATGTATTCCAGCGTGTTTCAGGTGCTCGATGCTGAGACCGTCATGTCCAGGGGACTTGCCTCTTACCATTTGATGGATTATACGTTGTACTTCCTTAGCCGAGAATATAAAACGTATCTAAAAACCGATTTCATTCAAAAAACAGTTCGTATCGATATCCAAATTAGAAAATCCGTTTTTAGAAATCCAAATCTACCTTGTAACGAACCGATGATTACAAACGAAAACCACGAATCGATATCAAAATCCAAATTCACGCAAACGAAATCCGATTCCAAAATCCAAATCCACGCAAACGAAAACCGATACCAACATCCAAATCTACGCAAATCTGCACAAACCGTTTTCTGCAAGCAACCGATATGAAATTCGCACCAATGGTTAATTTTTACTCTGACAGCTGTCAGAGCGTAGTTTCACCCGTTCCGTGGCTCAGAGTGCAGCAACCAAACGACCACCTCCGAAGCAGGTTAATTTTCACTCTGACAGCTATGTATTGTTTAGAAAGTGTCAAAGCTTGCGCCAAAAACCAGATTCGTCGAAAAAGAAATCAATCGGAATTCTTACGAACAAAGAGGTGTTGTAGTCACAAAAAGTTTATGATTGGATGTAAAACTGTCTTATTCGTAATGTGAGTTGAGAGAAAACAAATGGCGCCTGAAATTTCAAATGTTTTGAGGTTATAAGAACAACTCGATCGTTCTGTGGCTTGGTTGCAACTCAAACGAGTGAAATTTTAACCGAACAACTGCGCCCAAACCCATGGAACGCACACCTGTGTGCGTTAATTATAAGATTTCTCCAACTATAAGTATTTATTTTATGCTCGACTCATTAACCTTGAACACGCGAAGCAATTCTTCACAATTGGACCATGATGGGATGCTCTGTAGGAAGATAAATTTTAAATAACTTAGTAAAACGCAAGTAGTCAAAGGTCATAATATAATCACTTAGTTTTTTGGCGGAAATCATTTCAAAGATAGCGGTTCGATCATTTAATTTCATGTCGATAAAAAATGGTTACAAATGGACGCAGATAAGCAATAACATGTTAACCCACAAAATTAAGTTATTGATTCAGAACGATTTATTGAGAGTTAGGGAACGTTTTTTAATTGTGTGTTTACCTTATTACATTGCTTAAATAGGTATGTGACTAAATATTGAACATAAAAAATGTTGACACAAAATGGCGCTCCTACTTTTAAAACACGATTTACTCAAAATTTCTTCAGTATGGGTTAACATACTATTGCTTATCTATGTCCAAATGCGACATTGTAATAGAACAAAAGCGTTGTGTTATAAGGTGCTGTATTAGACAATAATTTTCACGGTTTTTATGTGCTCAAGAAGTAATATGACATTTCGAAATTCGAGCTTATTTCTTCGGTTTCCTCCAAGAGCTCCGAGAAAGTTCTTGCAAGGTACCTATAGATAGTACCTACCTACCTACCGAGACCGTCGCGTGGCTTGCAAAGGCTGCCAGATCGTATATTTGGATACAAAATATGTAGGTATAATCGGACGGTTCATTGTATTCACGAACATTCCGTATAATACGATACAAAAGACAATATGCATGAAATGAAACGGAGTTCGTCTCTTGCTTTTTTTTGAAGTTTTCCGCTTACTCCGTAATCTGTATAGGATGAACCTCAGGATGAACAGAGATTGAGATAAGATATTGCCAACTTGACAAACTATGAAGAAATGTGTGGCTATAGTTCTTGATTATGACATTTGTGACCGCTTGAGTTTCGTTCGGTAGTTTTATCTGGGCCCTAATTCACTATGACCAACAACATGACGTCTTGCCCATAACGCGCGTCCTCAGAAGAATAACTTCTTTGAAAACATAATTTCTCTAGCTTAGCTTAAGAGCTTAAGCTCTTAGAGCGTTTTCACACTATCCGATCCGATATCGGTGTCGGACGCCGACACGATATCGGGGCAAGCAAAATGTATGAAATATGTACCTGTCTTTCATATTGTCCGGCCCGATATCGGATATCGGAGCCGACACCGATACGCTGGCGGCACCATCGGACGCCCGTGAGCCGTCGGACGATAATGTTTGTATGTGTGCTGTACGTGTATCTAAATTGTCTCTGTGTGCGTAGAGCCTGATGCGCGGCGGCCATTTTGAGCTTCTTTACTAGTTTGGTTGTCAGATACAGCAAATAAAGTTTTCTATTATAGTCTGCCATGATGACCTGCCCGCACTAAGCTATGGAGCAAATGGCCGTATCGGAACGATTTTGTCGGAAATATGTGAAAATAGCACATGGTGTCGGCTATCGTCGTCCGACACCGATATCGGATCGGATAATGTGAAAACGCTCTTACACTCTTCAGTCTATGATAGGCTTCACTTCAAATGTCGTAAGGCGACTTCTATGCTAGTTATTCTTTTGAACGCGCGTCCCAAAAACGCATTACCAAACGTTCTAAATGCCAAAATATTAGAAATCAATATTCTGTAAGTATGCCAGAAGAAACGTTGTAAATGTTTTCTTTTGGAGTGAAACTTCTTTGATTACGAGGGAAAGACAATTCTTGTGGCGCGTTCTTTCCTTTCTTGCCGTTGGCGCCTTTGAACTTTTTCAGATTTAAATGTTAGTAGGTATGTTAGTTTTATGATATTATATGAAATTATGAAGAAAAATCGATTTACAAAATAGTTATGTACCTATAATAATGTTATAATGCGACCAAATTTCGTATCGTGTTTTTGTCATTTGGATTAATTCGATATTTTGTTATTTTTAGCTTTTTATTAGTTTTGTGTTTTTGGAAGTCGGTTTTAATTTTTTTGTTAAAAATTTGTTTATTTCTTGCTTTTTAGTGAGTCGGTTTGTAATTTATCTAAGTTACAATAGCCTAATGTCAACTGCTTATAACCTTATACAAAATATTGCTTTTCCCGATGGGACGTTAATTTTTGATGAGTTCTGCTTGTACAACACCATCAGTTCCACTTCACCATATAGGTACATTGTGACGAACATAAATTGTTTAGAAACCACATTAAAGTTAACGAATCGGAACCCGTGAAGTACGTATTATTGTATTCACGGGTTCCGATTCCACTTCTTCAAATTTTGCTTTCCAAAAGCAAATGAACGATTTATTATAAAAAATACCCAAATCGCTATAAGGTGTGCCTATAATTTTTGAAGAGTTCCCTCGATTTCTCCAAGATCCCATCATCCGATCCCGACATGGTTGCAATGGGACCTAATTGGGAGTATACCCTTTCAAACAAAAAAAGAATTTTCGAAATTGGTCCAACCGTCTTCAAGTAATCGGTGAACATACATAAAAAAAAAAAAAAAAACATACAATCGAACATAGAACCTCCTCCTTTTTGGAAGTCGGTTAAAAACTGAAACTTGAAACTGACTACCTGATGACTAAATGCATTATAAAAAAAAGAAAGAAAACGCAATTAAACCTCCCAGCAAACACCCCATTTCATCTTATTTCCTTGTTTCCACACACTGTTCATCACTAATGCATCACTATCATGTAAATTTCACCACCTTTACACAAAATATTAACCACGAATAACTAATTTGTAATGAAATGAAAAATATTTATAGGGCATTTTGTTTTTTTAAGTCATTTTAATATTTTTGATGTCGTTTAATTAAGAAAAAGCTCAATCACTATTTTTTAAATTTATATAACAATTTCATTGTTAACATAGCTTCAGTGTCATCCAAGTTTATGGAGTAAATCTGTAAGCATTGCATTCATATTCGCTAACGTAAGAAAATAAAGAACCTTTGAGAATTTTGGAAAGGCCCCAGAGAGCCTTGTGCTGACTGCCGACCTGCTGGAGGTTTTTGGTGGGAATTGTAATTGATTCTAATATTACAATCACATTTTGCCATTTAATAGTACCTATTTACTTAACAAGTTTCACTTATCAAAATAAGGTAGGTACCTACACAAGAAACTTTATTTGAAATTTATACATATTTTGATAAAATAAATTGAATTAATAAATAACAAAATTTATCAATTAAGTACCTATCAGGCATTGGATAATCCAAACAGTTCATTTAGAGCATGAGTTAAACCATGATTTTTTAGATACTTAGATAACCCACCCATATCAGCATGTTTACTGTACCTAAGGTTAGGGTTATCAAAATAAATTTCTTCAAATTTAGAAAACTTTTGTTGTTGCTCCTGTTCAGAGGACTTAAATATTTCCATTTTTCTAATTATAATTTTTTTCCATGTCATTGATTTAATATGCTTCCACCATTCTTTAGTACAATTCTGCATACCTTCAACACATATAATGCCTGGTTTACCAGGTAAACAAAATCCAGTCAAGTTCAACTGTTTTGATTTTGACACAATTTCTTCTCTTTTTTTCTTATTGTATATGTGGTGAGAAAAAACCCATAATCTTGTAAAATTCAATTCATTAGAAAAGTCCTCAGTTACATTTGCATCATCATTGACAATATCTTTCTTAATTATTGTCCTGAATGATTCAATATTTTCTTGCAACCATGATATAGCTGTGTACAAACAAACACTTCCATCTTGATTATTTTTAAGGTATTCTTTTAATTCCTTATTCAAGACTGTTTCCTGATTCCGATTAAGCTGGTTACATCGTACACAGATGTCAGGCTCTTCTTTAGGATAAAAACTCGGTAAATCTACACAAAAATCTAGTTTCAACCCATTAATGTCAAGTTTTAAAATAAAATCTAAGTGATGCGGAGAATAATCTGTTTTGTTGTCTATAAAGTCTTGTATTTCACGCAGAACTCTGTTATCAGATAGAATAATTTCATTGTTACTAGGAAACATAGACTTTAGTAATTCTAGTTCAGTTAGCTGTTGTGACAAGCAGCTCACTAAACATTCTTGAATCGCTGATGGCGAATATGGTGGTGAATTGGATGTCATGTTTAACGACAATAGAATAAACTGAATTAACTCAGCATTTGAAGGTGATTTGAAGCACAGACGAATGTGAGAACAATTGAAATTAATCACAAATTAACTAGACTTATGTCTAAAAAAAATTATGTTTAAAATCTAAATCACAAATTAACTAAACTGTCTAAATAAGTAGGTCAAAGATCATATAATCACAAATTAACTAGACATCATCACTACGTTTAAGATATGGCCTATGGGCGGGCACCCTATGGGACGGTACCACAAATTAACTAGACTTGTCAAAATTTTCGCCCATGCAATCATGTCGGATTCCCACAAAAATAGTGCTGTTCTGCTTATTATATAGCGAATGGTCGATTTATCGATATCGATAAAGAATCAGGAATACTACGGTTCTACAAGAGCCTAGAGCCTAGCCCCGTTCCTTTTGGCCGTCCGTTTTCCGTCTAGCCGCTAGACGGAAAAAATTAAGACGAAAAGTTGTAACGACACTTTTTGATATAGTAAGCTATTGTAAGCCGTGCGGCGTGCGCATGTTTCTCTGTCTGTCTCTCTCTCTCTCTTACTTCGTTCCATCTTGGTGTCCCTTGACACCTCTCAAGTTTTATTTTATAGCTACGGAAAAAAGCACCTGAGATGGCTTAATTGCTGTCGGTTAAGTATATTTAATATTAAACTTAATGTACCTAAGCCATCATTGGAGCCTTTTTCAGCTGCCTCAAATAAGGAAAGTAGCTGATTGGAAGTGATATATGGAACATTTATTTGAAAAAGGTATTTTTTTTGTATTTGTTGAAACACCGTCTTGTGAAACGTGGTCAAGTTGACCACTTGACCAATACGGGTCATGGTTTTTCTTCCTGCGCGTGGGTGCACAGCAGTTGTTTTCCAAAGGTTTCTTTTTGTCAACCGGTCACTCGATTACTGGAATATGTTAAAGAACACTAAATTCAAGAAAATAAAATCGAATGACAATGTAGCATAAACAAATCGTTAGGTTTATAATCAATATCGGCAAGCTGCAATTTTATGCACCCTGACTCCTGAGTAAGCAACTGATTCTTGCAGTAAATCAAGGGTCCAGCTCAGGGAGAACACTTAAACTTTGCCCATAGTTTAAAACTATTTCTATTATTATCAGAATTATCACATGGTCGCCCGGTAAAAATAGCACGATTAAAAAATACTTACTTATTGACTCTTATTTTTCTAACTCAATTGCACTATTTTATTTTTATCTGCATTCAACTGCTCTATTTTAATTGATGGAGTTGTTCGATTGGTAATTAGGCCAAATCTTTTTTACCGGTAGCCTTAACCCAACTCTTGCACCTAAAACAAAAATAATGTATTTCCGCACTATACATATTCTTTCAAATCACATAATAAATTTTCAAAACAGTATTTTTGTTATTTTAAGCACTGAATAAGAATAAAAACAACTAACTATAAATTGAATAAAATTTACGTATAACTAGCGGCACGAAAGTCTAGCGCTGACCGTTATTGCGCAGAAGTCAAAATTTGGTATCACAGGGGGTGGTCCGTCCCCCCGCGCGACTGTACCCATGCGCAGCTATCCCTTCCACATTTCGCTCAGCGCTAAACTCTCGTGCCGCTACCTATACCGGACTGGATCAAGAGGAAATCTTGAAGTAAAAGTCCTTTTTACATCATTTTCATTCTTCAATTTTACTTCGCAAATTCACACGTTTTATAAGACATCTTATTCGATGGTCCACTTACAAGACAAAATAAACGTACTGAACTAAAAAAAAACACTTAAATACTAAAATTAACAAATAATAACACAATAACAATTAATTTTCTTTCAAGACTGACTGACATTGCCAGAGACTATAGAGCGAGAAGATCGAATGCCACCATTTCAACGTGGACACAATCCATACATTTTTTCTGAAGTAAGAAGTTGCAACAGCCTGAGGTAGGTACGAGGTAGGTCCCCCCCGATTGGGTCCTCGCCTTGTCGTGGCGGGGGGGCTCTAGTAGCCGTGGACTCGTCACCCACGGTGAAGCTAAGAGGGACCCAGAGGCGGGCCAGAATGCCGGGCGCGGCGCTGATCTGGGGGACGGCGCTGCGCCCGACATGAGGCACCGGACGGGGCCGTCTCACCCACTTGCAGGCGGCAAGCACGGGGTCGAGGCGGCCCGAGTAGGTGGCGCCGTCGCCCTTCGGAGCGGCGGCGCGACTGAGGCGGGCCGCGGTGGCTCGAGCGCCGCGGCCGGGGGATGGAGGCCGTGGGGGTGGTTTTCCTCTGCGGCCTCGACGGGGCCGCCCCGGTGATTGGCGGCGTGGAGGGGCTGCGGGGGGAGGGGAGTGCTGGCGCGGAGCTAGTCGGCCCTCCTCACCCCCTGCGGCCGTCGTGGTGGGCGGCGGGGCCACTGACCCGACCCGTCGCAGGGGGCCTTGGGCGCCGGTCATGGGCCCGACCGGCGTCCTTTGCACAAGGTCCCCGAGAAGGAGGAGGGCGGCGGTGCGTCGCGTGTTCCGGCGCATCGTCGTCATTCTGAGGGGCACTCGTGCCCCTCGAGGAGGAGCCCGGAAACGGGCTGGCGCCGTCGGGGCTGCGGAGCATGCGAAAGCGATTCCCGTGGCCCCGGCATCAGGCGCGGAGGAGGAACACCCCAGGGTTTTTAGTGGGTAGCATTCCCGCCCTTCTCAGGGCGGGTTGCCCTTTTCAGGGCAGAGTCCCACATAACCATCGCCCCGGCCCGGGGGCGGTGGTATGCATAAAGCATTTTCCCTGGGTCAAAAAAAAAAAAAAAAAAAAAAAGGTACGAGGTAGGTCCCCCTCAATCGGGTCCGCGCCTTGTCGTGGCGAGGGGGCTTAGTAGCGGCTGGATGCATCTTTCCCAGCCGTGAAGCTAAGCGGACCCGCTAGCATATCGTAATCCCGCTCTGAGTGTCGTGGTCATGTCTCGCGGCTCGGAGTGGGACCGAGGGTCCACCGTCAAAAGTGGACCGCGAGGAAGAAAACCTCTATAAAAAATTACCCCGGATCCCCCGCTTGTGGCGGTCGCCGGGGGGTTCGCCGGGGACTGTGGCCCGGATACGAGGCCGTCACGGGGGGCATACCTCGTTAGCCCAATAGCAAACCATGGATAAGCGCGCATGTCAAAAAAATCCCCACGTGGGTACCAGCCCCGAAAGGGCTGGCCAGTCCCACCCCGGACAAGATCCGGGCCGCCCCTCGTATGTGGGGGGGCAACATCGCGTAGAGGAGTGGGAGTAGAATTAGGTGGGGGTGAGGGGTGGCCGCCTCCAGACCCAAGGCCGCCCGATAAATCACGACTCCTGGCTTGGAACACGGTCATGAAAAGGAGAGAGTGGGAGAGTGACCTCGCCTCGATGAGCGAGGCAGAGGTGGTGTGTAAGTTGGACAAAGAGGCCACGTTCCACGCGACCAAACTCGCTATGGAGGTGGTGAAGATCCACACGGAGGGCATCCCGAGGGAGCGGCTGAATTGTCGGCAGGTGCGCCTGGTCGACTCGAACGATCGGGCCATCAAGGACGAGGTCATTGAGGACATGCAGCACAGGCTTGAGCTGCTGCTGGCTAGGCGCCAGGAGCTTAGAGCAGCGGCTCGTGTCGTTGAGCAAAGTGCTGCCCAGTCACCCGCGTCGGATGCCAGGAGGCCCGCCGCCCCCTCTCCTAAGACACCCGTGGTGGTTCTGGAGAGGTTGGAGGTGCCCCAGGCGCCAAGTCCGGGATACGGCACACCAGTTTCTTGCTCGTCACGCGACAGTAGTGGGACGAGGAAGCGACTTCGGGAGGAGTCGAAAATGGAGGAGGACTACCCGCTCTCTGATAGTTCCGTCGGGCCCCAGTCTGGAGGCGACGGACCGAAGCGGGGGCGAAAGAGCGCCAGGGTGACGCAGCGAAGTGTAGAGGAGCGTGTCGCCAGAGCTGGTAAAGGGTCAGGCTCAGAGGTCGGAGATATAGCGGCCAATGAAGAGTCAGCCAACGTCCTTCGAGACAAAATCTTTGAGGACACGGAGACTATCTGCCGCGTCGCCAGCACATCGGGCAACCTTAAGGGGACATTCATCCGAGATCTTAAGGAGGCAGCGGCGCGGATAGAAGACAGAGCCAAAGTCCTAGCGGCACATTCCGTGTCCAAGGAAACGGCGAAACTGGCGGCTGAAAACGCCCGTCTTCGTGCGGAGGTCGACGTACTTCGAAAGGACTTCGCCGCCCTCCGTGCGGAGATGGAGACGGAGCGGGCCAGGGCGCGTGCCGCTCCGTCCCTACCGGAAGTGACCGTGGATCGGCGGGAGCAACCTCTCTCAGAGGAGCTTCTGCGTACCATCGCCCATATGGTGGACGCAAGAGTTGATGGGAGGCTGATACCCGACCGCCCACGCCCGCCTCTCCAACACGAGAGGCGGATACCAGAAAGGACGCTACCGGCCACCTCGACTCACGAGGCAGCGCCGGTCACCAGATCGGGAAGGGAAAACGTGCGCAGGAGGAGGAAGGGCACCAAGACGCCCACACAAGCCCCCAGGGAGGATGCCCCCCGTCAACTGCCCCCGGCACCGGCGAACATGGACGCTGGCTACTCAGAGGTGGTTAAACGGGGGCAAGGGAAGAAAAAAGGCAAGGCTGCCCCGACCTCGGCGCCTGGTGCGCCGGCGAAGAAGCCTTCGCAGGGGCAGTCGGCGCCTCGGGCGGCGGCACCCAAGTCAAAAAAGGCAGGAAAGGTGCGGCCAAAAGCGCCGGTGCCTAGCAAGCTCCGTGCCCCTCGATCAGCGGCAGTGGTGATACAACTGCAGCCAGAAGCTGAGCGAACAGGGCAGAGCTACCGAGACGTTCTGACCGAGGCCAAGTCCAGGATTAAACTGGCTGACCTCGGCATCACAGACATGAAGCTCAGGATTGCCGTGACCGGAGCGCGCATCCTGGAGGTGTCAGGAGCGGAAAGCAGCGATAAGGCAGACGCCCTCGCCGCTGCCATGAGAGGAGTTTTCCCCGCTGGGGATGTGCGGGTCACAAGGCCGGAAAAGCGCGTGGAGTTACGCATCTCCGGCCTGGATGAATCCGTCACCACCGGGGAAATAGCAGCCAAAGTCGCCCAGCAAGGCGGCTGTCTGGAGGGGTCCGTATCCGTCGGAGAAATCCGGCATGCCCCCTCCAGGCCTGGCACCGCCTGGGTGCGCTGCCCGGTCGCGGCGGCCAAGGCACTGGCGCTGAAAGGGCGCCTATTGGTGGGGTGGGTGGCAGCGAAAGTCACTTTGTTGCCGCCCCGACCTCTGCGGTGCTTCCGCTGCCTCCACGCTGGTCATGTGGGGCGGAAATGCACCGCCGAGATCGATAGAGGCGGACTGTGCTACCGTTGCGGCCTTCCCGGTCACGTTGCGGCGGCATGCAGCAGCCAGCCTCGGTGCGTCTTGTGCGCCGAAGCTGGCAAACCGGCGGGGCACCGATTGGGGTCGCAGAGTTGCGGCGCCCCCAAGCGAATCCCGAGAAGGACACCAAAAGCGGCCGAAGTGTCTCCGGCCGCCGCCGGTGCTGCCCAGCCCACAGTGGCCGGGCACGAGTCACTCACGACGGTGGCACAGGTGGGGTGTCCTCGCCCGAGTGGCCCTACTTTAGAGGCCGCTATGGATGCGAGCTGACACCACTCCACCACCTTCGTTGCTTCTGGGGGCGTTCCGGGGGGGACGGGCGTCCCTGCTATAGAAGCACGAGGAAGAAAGGCGCGTCTCGGACGCTCCGGCGCGCCTTTACCCGAGTCGGTCGTCTCCAGGGAGGCGACGTCGCGGCGGGGGAGCGGATATGCTACGGCGGTTACCGTTCCTTCGCCGACGCGCGACTGAGAAGGAGTGCCGTGGAGTTTTAGCCGGTCGGAGCCCGGCATAACCGCCCGCCGTCCCCACGGCGCGGTGGTACGCGATGTCCATATGCGTTTCTCCACGTAAAAAAAAAAAAAGGTACGAGGTAGGTAGTGTAGCCAGTGTAGGTACCATAAACTTATTTGTTCTGACTTCTGGCCACTGTTTTCTGCTGTTTTCTGATTTCTCTGACTGACAAGTGACACTGACATTGGATTGGCAATTGGCATGAAATAGTGCGCCTACTTATTCTTCTGAGGCACCTACCATACTTCTATGGCGCCTACTGGCGCCTACCAATCCAAGGCGACTGTGGCGTAGACAGAGAATGAAATAGACAAGGTATTCGCTATTCGCCGTAGAAAGAGAACGAAATAGACGACGACGTAAACAAATGATTGATGGATGGAAAGAAATCTCAGAAGAATAACTGATGAAATACAACTTTTTTTTTTAAGTTGGTGACTCAGAAGAATAACTTATTCTTCTGAGGTTGGTGAGTTGACTCGTATTTATGCTAATAATGTTACCAGAGAATAATTTTAAATTGGTTGGAACAATCTGACGATCTTCCATTTTTTGCCCAGTTAAAAAATAAACAAAAGAACATTTTGGACTGAAACGTCAAAAAAGCAGTTATAGCGTTTGACCTTGATTTTTAGAAAAATAAAATAAATATCTACGTGACCCCTAGTGTAAATTCTATGATTTCTTTGTATTTTTGTATGAAACAGATTATAAATTGTTACTGATTTGAAGTTATTTGCACCTACAAAGTTTTCATTTCACTTGCCCCGCTTAAATTATAAATCCCCTTGACACCTTCAGGAATCGATGATTTATAGTTTATATACAAAACAACCTATCTATCCTATAAAACTACATTTTACTACCCATAGCTTTTTCATCACCAAACAAGCTAAAACTCCTTGGAAATTGAGAATAAGTTTTTTAGTGGCAATACTGGTAGTTTACATGACGTGTGCATAGGAAGAATATCGTTTTCTCTTACGCTATACGCTAATGCCTCGTCTAGTTCATTCTCCGTCTACGTACTAAACGGAGCATGAAATAGACGTCATAGGTAATTCTCAGCCATTATCAGGACTGGACTGAAATTTGGGCGTGGTGGTGTCTTCAATTCCGGTGACGTACAATTCGCCGTGTACCGATAATGTACACCCCGGAATGCACGACACTGGAATGCACAGCACAGCATTTCATGGCCTGGGATTCGAATTGCGGTGCTATACATTCCGGTGGCGTACAATCTCGTGTTGTGCATTCCGGTGTCGCCTTTTCCGGTGCTGTATATTACAGGGACTAAGCGGTATTATCAATTCCGTTGCTGTACATTCCGGTGGCGAACACGAATTCTTGGCACGGTTACGTAGACGGAGAATAGAATGGACAAGGTATTCGTGTATAGGGTAAGAGAAAGTGATATTCTTCCTATGCACACATATAAACTACCAGTATTGCCACTTAATAAATTATTTCCAATTTCCAGGGAGGTTTAACTTGTTTGGTGATGAAAAGGCCATGGGAAGTAATATGTAGTTTTATAGGATAGATAGGTTGTTTTATATATAAACTACTAGCTGTAGCCCACGATTTCATCTGCGGTAATTTCGGAGTTCCCGTGGAGGTCGCGGGAAAAAGTAGCTACTCTATGTCCTTCTTTGTACCCCGACAGTAGTTTACGGTAATTAGCTGTTCCCCGCATTAGTGCCGGAATTCCGAGATAAAAACTATCCTATCTTTTAAGTTGGGCCATATTATGAATGGTTACAAAGTTTTACCAAAATCCGTTCAGTAGTTTAGGAGTCCATCGCGGACAAACAACGTGACACGTGATTTATATATATTAGACTAGCTGTCCCCCGCGATTTCATCCGCGGTAATTTCCGAGTTCCCGCGGAGGTTGCGGAAAAAAGTACTCTATGTCCTTCAGTTCCCGCGGGAATTCCGGGATAAAAACTATCCTATCTTTTAAGTTGGACCATATTATAAATGGTTGCAAAATTTTATCAAAATCCGTTCAGTAGTTTCGGAGTCCATCGCGGACAAACAACGTGACACGTGATTTATACATATATACTAGCTGTCCCCCGCGATTTCATCCGCGGTAATTTCGGAGTTCCCGCGGAGGTTGCGGGAAAAAGTACTCTATGTCCTTCAGTTCCCGAGGGAATTCCGGAATAAAAACTATCCTATCTTTTAAGTTGGGCCATATTATGAATGGTTACAAAGTTTTACCAAAATCCGTTCAGTAGTTTAGGAGTCCATCGCGGACAAACAACGTGACACGTGATTTATATATATTAGATTAGATAAATCATCGATTTCTGAAGGTGTCAAGGGGATTTATAATTTAAGCGGGGCAAGTGAAATGAAAACTATGTAGGTGCAAATAACGTTTTATTGGAACTTAAGTTCCTTAGCGCACGGTACAGATGAGGCAAACCAGCTTATTTCTCGTCATGGCATCATAAAAGTTGCGCGCTTGGTTTATGGTTTTTGAAACGATTATTATTGCTTGCTTATTGGTTCGCGCCAGCTGCTCTCATTGTCAGTAAGGTTAGTTTTTCAAAAGAAACTGCTTGGGAAATGCTTGAACCAAATCCTTAAATAGGTAGGTAAGCACGACCAGTGCTTGCTATCCAGTTAATAAGAGTAACAGATTTAAAAGGACATCTGAAAAAGAAAAAAAATATATATAGAATACAAACAGTATTAACATGAAAATTTAAAAAGAATATGACGTGGACAATGTAGTCATTAGGCCCAATATTCTAAAATTTTTAAATCGAATCGGATATAAAATTGTTTATTTCATACACTAATCATACAGTCAAGAGCATGCAAGCTTTTCAGCTTAGACTCACTTTGCACCAGTCTTACACACGAAAGGTACAGTACACGTGATTCTCTTCACGGTCAAATTGAACTTATTCAATTCGATCGAACCGACCGAAGTTTTAAAATACAGCGTCTGAGAGATAGTTGACTAGAATCTTTCAGTATTTTGTCCCACGTTGAAAAGAAAAACAAATGATGGAAACGATTGGCACTTGACACGAAACTTGGTCTAGATAATTTTGTTACACCTCATTGTCAAAAAATTGGGAAATTAATCTGGGTAAGCTAGCAACCTTTGTGGTAGTATAACCCGACATAATACGGAAAGCATGGTCACGACATAGTCGCCATTATGGAATAAGGACTAAGTAATTTGGCAAGATTATACATTAAAATAAGAAGGCAAATTAATGTTGATTTTTTTGTTATATTTATACGATTTATACCACAAAGCTGTTATTATGAACATATTTGCTATTTTGCACAAACAAAACACATTTACATGAAAGTAAATCATTACATACCGATGAAATGTTACATTCTCCGTTTTCCTTTCATTACGGCTCTTACAGCCTAAAATACAACATATCACTATGTCCAAAACAAAAATAAACACTTTAAACACGATATGAAAGTCTATTTAGCTTTCAATAATTGAAAAAAGAACGTTTTTTACCAAAATAAACAAAGAGCAATGTAGACGTCTGCCTACAATACACATGTGGGCAAACAAAAATAAATGATACGCAAGAAAGAGACCAAAAACAATTGTTTCGTCCAGCTCGCACCTACATATGTAACATTCGCACTTTCTCACTCTTGTAATTATTATTATTTTAGCAGCTCGTCCATTCTATTCTCCGTCCACGCACGGTTAGTATTTCGATGCCCAATTTGTACGGGGCGGAATGCACTTCAAATACGTGCAGTACAATACGGTGTCGTACATTCCAGGTGTCGTACAAATTACATTATCGTGTTTAGACATAGACAGTCTAACGCAACTAGGAACAAATTAAATTTTGTTCGTGTTTAGCACTCATTTTTTTTTTAATTTTTTTTTATCATGGCATCAAAGATGGCCTCACATGCTATTTCAGTATTTTGTCTCTGAATCTTTCTTACAATCTGTCATCTGTTTGTCATGGCGACGCATGTTGTTATTTGGGAAAATAATTCTGTGATTTTTAAAAATTTTGTGTGATTTACTCTTTGAAAAGTGCAGTGTGACTATTAAAAACTATTTTCTTGTGATTGGGTAGTGAAATAGCACCGATTAGACGGTGTAGTACGTATGTAATTTGTAGAAAAAGATAGAGTCGACAAAATTTAAATAAAAGGAAATTTATCACGAAATTTCCTATAGATGAAGACCGGTAAGTACAGCTTGAGTAAAGTAATAAAGTATTTTGTTCTCTTCAGCTATCAGCAAGACTAAAATAATACACTATCTTTTTGAAATGAGAAAAAATATTTGCATGTTTGTAAACCATAGTGATGTAAACCTTCACTATCGATAAAGTGAATCGATAAACTTTAATGAATGATGCTGTTATAGTGAATATTTTGGAATATTTTTGTATAGCTGCTGCTGCGTATACTTTTTTCATTACTTACTGCAGTTTTCATTAAGTATTATGATCGTATTGTAATAAAGTGAACCTCGTCTTCTGTATAAAGAACTATATTATACTCTATCTTGTTTCTAAGTGTACTTGCATGATTGATAGATATTTTAATTTCAGATGTCGACAATGGGTAAAAAATATTGGAAATGATGACTTAGCTAACATTCCAATCGAAAAACTTCACGATATAAAATATGTCTGTGGAGATGTAAGGAACGAATGTCGGAAATAAACGAAAGTTTTTCGCTTTCGGAGGATATTTCTACCGATAATTTAAACAAGGCTCAACAAGGAGGCACTGCGAAGTAAATCATTTACTTTCCCAAATAGGTTATTTAATTTTGACATAAAATGTAAATGTAATTTTTAAAGAGAAAATAAATATCTATCTAATAACATCATCATCATGACAAACTAAAATATTGGAATAATAATAAATAAATAAAAATAATAATTTATTGTTTCAATTTTACGACAAATGTTTTCCCCCGTTGTAGATTTAATTCACCTGGTATGAAGCCCACGATGCCCTAATGATAATTTATCGATATCGATTTAATCAGGAACTACATGTGGCCATCCCTATTGTTCTCGTTAATGTTGGTACCCATGAGTTATGAAGTATTTTGACATTTAAATTTTCGCTGTGTTGGTATTGCTGGGTCTGCTAAATGGATTCCAAAACCGAGTAAGGAAGTCCCGTCTCTTAAAACGTAGTGATTACCTTCTCTCTGGACATAGACATAAGTCTAATTAATTTGTGATGTCTAGTTAATTTGTGTTGTGCAATGTGACAATTGCCATAAAAAAAAAGTTTTTCGTCTTTGAAACGTTTGAGCTATCATGTTAACCCCAAATAATTCAAAATAGTTTAACGAAGACTTAAATAACAAAAATGGCTATACTGCACAGAGCTCTTTTTACGTGGTTCATATTTCTTGTTTTTCTTATACTTCTATGTTTGCGATTAGAATCAAGAACGCATTGGAATTGGTTTATCGTGTTTATACCAATGTGGGTCTATGATAGTATTCTTTTAATATATGTGCTGTTCCACATGGTATCTCATTGCAGAAATGGTATCGAAAGATTCCGGAGCACCATTAACAAACACGTTGGGTATATAACTGCCATTGGCCTCAAAATGGCAGCTCAGATAATAATATGTATTAATTTAGAATATTCAAAAAGGAACTTGCCTATTTATGTCGTTATGACTCCTATGTGGATGTTACTACCTGTATTATGTGTTGATGTTTTTATGCATTTAATAAAACATTCAAGTGGAGGCAGTCGATACTAATGAATTACTGAAGAAATATATTTTAGTATATGGACAGTACATACAAATATATTAAGTAGGTACCTACTCATACCTTGAACTTTATTATTACAAACTTCTAAAATTGACGAGCATGTGACTGCATTAAAGATAATTATAAACTTGGCACACATTCAGTGACGCTGTGGAAATATTTGCTCTTGTCAAAATCTTTAGTGACTGTCCTGATGATGTAACTATTTCATTGAAGGGAATATTAATCTTTTTGAAAAATGCTGACAGCCAGTGAAATGGTTCCTGAAATAAAAAATACCATTGTGAAAAAAGTGACAGCAGGCTCTAATGTGGTTTTGTCTTGTGAAAGTAATGATTACAACCACAATTTCATGTTTTGGCTAGTTGACAGGAACAAAATTATAGGCCCAGGAAATCATTATGATGAAAGAAAATATAAATATGAGGTTTTATCGGGGAATCTCCACATCAATGTGAGTTTAAATTTAGTTGTTATGACTTGTGTGTGTATATTTATTGAAAATTCGACGTTTGAAAGGCAATCCTTACTTATTACCAATGAGTATATTGAGGAGGAGGAGCAGGTAAATACAGAAGGGGGGTTTCAGGTTCAAATAATAAAAAAAAGTTTACTTTGTGGAAATCAATATTTTGAAATTTTGAACATAATATGTTTATAATCCTATTTATTATTTATATAACTGGATTCATTGCGAATGGAAGGACAGGCGCATCATTCTTTTACTGAATGTATTAAAGTTAAACCTTTTCTACACATGGCTGAATGCATCATTTCATTATTCGTATGGCACTTGGAACGATGTCAAGAAATATTTGTCCTCAGAACAAACAATAGGGTAGTACCCGCTGTAATTAATGTGGTCTCTGGGTTCGCAACTTCACACTGCCATTTTCACTAAGGCGTGCTCATGTGGCTGGCCTGTTCATCTGGTTGTTTTCTTCTTGAACTTCTCTGCGTTTGCGTTATAAATAAAGTGTGGTATGGAAACTGACGACGAACTCTAATTTAAAATAATCTAAATAACTTATTTTGTTGGTGTTTAATGTAAATAGGGAGATCACAGATAAGCATTTAACATTAAACTACACAAAAAAATGTAAGAATTTTCACTGTCCATCACAACTCCCTTCAGCCCAAGCATCTCCCTCATCTTCCAATCCATCAAAATTCTCTTCTCTTTTTCAAAATAAAAATGACATACTAAAAGAAAATAATAATAATAAAGGTTGATATTGTAGTAGAATGCTACACTGCGCAGGATAGCTGCTAGTATAGTATAAAATTGTGTTGTGCACCCAGCACCTACTTCTCACTAGTTTCTCTTCTAGTCTATCACCTTAAGGTTGCCTTGAAAAGATTGCCCCTAGCAACAAGGCCGCCTTTTGCTCTCTTTATTTTTTTACTTGTCTTAGTTTTATCTCTTTTGGGGCAATCATCAACCATTACTAATTTCAAATTAGTAATTTGTAAAACAAAGAAATGAAACTGACACCCATTTTGCACAAATGCCGTTTAAATTTACCCTTTTAAGGGAAGGCAAAAGAAACTAAGTTCACACAGCCAACACCTATTTTTCAATGGTATAAAACAAACCTGCTGTCTGTTCCTGTATGCTTAGATCTTTAAAACTACACTACAGATTTTCATGAGGTTAAATAATAATGTGTAAAACTAGTGTGCAAAACATTAGACATGTGTAGCACATACTTTATGAAGGTATTTTTAAGTCCCTAAACTAAACAGACCTACTCTTAAAATGATGAGGTATTGTATTATTTTGGAAAATGTAAGGACAACTGATTCCTAAATTACATTTTTTTTTCATTTTCAGAGTGTATCACCTGCAGAAACGGGTTATTATGAATGTGTATCAAAAAATCTTGAAGGCTCTGGAATGATGGTCGGAGAAGTAGAAATGATAGTCACTGGTTCCAGTTTCTCAGCAATTGATGTAGTAAAATTAATTGCTATACTTGTGTCCATTATAGTGATAGTTACTTGTGCTGTTGTCTACTTCCGTTTAAGAAAAGAATGGAAAAAATATGATGGGCGTGCTGTGATACCAGGTAATGTAAACTACCTGGAAAAAAATAATTTATGATAAAATATATTTTCTAGATGTAAATCTAGAAATTTAAGGTTAAATAGATTTATTAAAAAATTAACCAAATTTAACCATAAATTTGTTTAAGGTATTTTTAGCAAGGTTAAAATTTAAAAAATATTTGTTAAAAAACTACCTATAGAACCTGGTAATGTAAACTGATTAGAAAAAAATAATTTATAATAAGTATATTTTCTAGATATAAATCTAAAAATTTAAGGTAAATTGTTTGATTAAAATAATAATTTTAATCTTCAATTTGATTAAGGTGTTTTAACAAAAAGGTTAAAACATTAACCATAAAGTTATAGTTAATGTTCAGTATCCTTTTTAGGTACTACCTACTGATTAATTATGTTCATGTGTACTTTTATTTTCAGTTGATGACGTTGAAGATGATGATGGTGAGGAAATATATAATCGAACAACAACTGCTATAAATCAACCTGTCTCTGGGCCGAGTAGAAACCAATCATCTGAACACCTTCTCTATGGCATAGACAATCATGGTTTAGATACAGATTTTAATTCAGTTTTCGAAAATATCCAAATTAAAACTCCACAGGGAAGTTTAATTTAAATTATGAACAAAAGTTGATATCAAAAACTTTATTTAGAGATGGCAATTGTAAAACCATGATTTATTTCAGGTCTCCAGAAATTCACTATAAAAAAAAACAACAAAGTTAGGAAATCATATTTTAAAAAGAAAATAATTATTTCAACAGTTTACTTATGATAACATTTTTTAACAGCACAAATATCTAGTATAACTTTATACATATATTAATCATAAGCAAAACTACTATTACTTACAATTTATATTTTTTGTTCCACTCATTATTATTTGTGACTCTTCAAGCCAATCAAGTATCATTAATGTTTTATAGGTTTTCCAATGCCCAGTCGACGGATTTGGACACTAGCACAATATTTGTCGTAGGTTAGCCTGCAAACTTGACATCCAATGGATGTTTATATTGTTTCAATACTGCAGAACTATCATCAAAGGTGTGCCGAATGGTAATTAATATTATAAAGGAAGCAAACAGTTACTTTAAATTAGTATTAATGACATAGATTGTGTAAATGTTAAATTAGTATTAGTACCTACTATAGATTGTCTTAGTGTTTATTTTTACACAGGGGTGACATCTTCAATTATTAAGAAACCTCTCTTAATAAAGATTAAAAAAAAAACTATCATCAAAACTCAGACGAAATAAAAAGTCAAGACGGAGCGCTGTGAACAACAAAGTGAAGCCGGTTCAGTAAACATGTGTGCATTTAGTGAGTGTTGCCGTGCAGTAAAAATGTATGCCTAATATCACATTATTGTCTAAGTACTAGCAGGATGAATAGTTAAGTAAATAGAAAAGTTAGCAATTTTTTTTTTATTGTATTATTTAACGGATAGAGTATTTTATGGTTGTACCATGGACCAATTGTTGTACTGAAGAGGTAGTATATGAGTATATACTACCTCTTCAGTATTCCGACTAAATAGGAAAAAAAAAGGAATATCAAACATTGGTTTGATTTTAATGGCCTTTTGGTGTGTGATGGTTCCTGGCCGGACCACGGTACGGAACAAAATTTTTACGCTGGCACAAATTCATTATTTTAATTGTGCCTATTTGTGCCACTAATGCCAGGAATTTGTGCCTTCTGGTTTTGGAGTTATGAGAGTACGATTGTGGTCGGGCTAGGAATCCTGGTTCCTGGCCCGACCACGGTACAGATGTTACGGAACCGAGTTTTTTCTTTTGCACAAATTCACTATTTTAATTGTGCCAATTAGTGCCACCAATCCCAGGAATGTGTGCCTTACCCCTTGGCCACAGTCTCGGCGGCGGCGGTAGCGGCGGCGGCAGCGGCAAAAACAAATGGTAGACAACATACGAAGTTGGCCACAGCTATCAGTAACTACCCAACTAGAGCACGACTGCGGGAGGGGGGGGGGGGGGGGGGGGGGGGGCAGTAGGTGCATGCACATATTTTGTACGTCAGGGTTGCTTATTCTTTTTTTGAATTAAGTTACCTATTATTAAATAAAAACTTAACTCTTACATAGTATTTATACTATGTATAAATTTAAACCTTAATAAAACTGTATCTATAAGTACCATAAGTTATATTTAAAAGTAACAAGCTGTTCCTCGCGGTTTCACTCGCGTGATTTTAAGAACTCCCCGGGTAGGTACTATGCACATATTGAGATAAAAACTATCCTATCTCGCAAGTTTGACCAAATTACATACAGTGTAAAAAAAAACATTTAAGATCGATTTAGTAGTAGTATAATATAGGGGATTAGCTGTGCCCTGCGGTTTCACCCGCGGTAATTTAGGAGTTCCCGCGGCCATTACGGGATAAAAAGTACCCTATGTCCTCTGTACCCCTGACAACGTGTATGCAAAAATCATGATGATCGGTTGAACCGTGTGAAAGCGTAACAGACAGACAGACAGCTAATTTCGCATTTATAATATTAGCAGGGAAGCAGAGACTTGACATTTATTTCCTATCGACATAATCTTAATACGGCAGCAGCAAAAACAAATGGTAGACAATATAAGAAGTTGGCCACAGCTCGCGCCGCTGATAACTTCGTGGTCAAGGGGTAAGGCACACATTCCTGGGATTGGTGGCACTAATTGGCACAATTAAAATAGTGAATTTGTGCAAAAGAAAAAACTCGGTTCCGTAACATCTGTACCGTGGTCGGGCCAGGAACCAGGATTCCCAGCCCGACCACAATCGTACTCTCATAACTCCAAAACCAGAAGGCACAAATTCCTGGCATTAGTGGCACAAATAGGCACAATTAAAATAATGAATTTGTGCCAGCGTAAAAATTTTGTTCCGTACCGTGGTCCGGCCAGGAACCATCACACCCTTTTGGTTGGGTAAGTTTCTTGAATTACCGTTTACTGTCCACCGTTTAAGATTTTTTTTTTTCAATTTAGAAATATGGTGGAAACGAAAAAATTAATTAAAATCGTCATCTTCAAAATGTATTAACTCGGCGAACGACGACTCATTCCGGCTAAGTCGAATCACTTGTATTCACTTCTAATTAAGCCGGGAATACCCATGCCTGTAGCTGGCACACTTGTATACAAGCTACTTTCATGTGTATACACTAACTGGCATGCCTGTATCTGCCACGCAAGTAGTTAGCACAACATTTGATTTTCTGGCATGCAACGTGGGGGAGGGGACGCGGGGGGGGGGGGGGGGTTTGAACAGTCTTGCAAGTACAGGCACGCAAGGATGCAAATTGCATGTAAGTTTAACTTGCAAATCTATACGCGTTGCGACAGTAACTTGTACATGCCGCTAACTAGTATGCATGCTACTGTCCTGTTTTACTGGCATTTCTATTCCCGCCTTTAATGTCTTTATTTCGGATCGGGAACCTTAAAAGTATTGGTTTTTGAAGTGATGATAAAACATAGAAAAAAATTAACACCCATCTCCAATTACATTAATTTAATGAATATTAAAAGTAAAAATAGAAATAGGTAAATGGAATTGTTACATTACGTTCCACGTCACAATAACTTACCCAATAAACGGGGACTATTGTGACGCTTAGTAGTGGCAACACTTGTGGAAGTTTAGCTGTCATGAGTTTTTTGGCGGGAAAGAAAAAAAGGCGGTCGCTTTGAATTGTTTCAAAAGATATTTATTTTATTTTCCTGTTTAAAGTGTAAAATAAATACTAAAAACTAGTGTAGTTAACTGTTAAAATGGATGGCGATCCGGGCCCGGGGCCAGACCCCGAGTCCGTGGCCAAGAAAAGAAAGGCGTCTGAACTGGCAGACGGCGGTAGAGGTAAAGACTATTTAGGAGGTGAGTACGCGCCGTTCAACAAACCAGGGTACAAGCGGCTTTATCCTGAGCACTCCAGCACCAGCATATTTAAAGTTTTCGTCCAAAACATTAATGATAAAGACAAGTTGGGTAACAAGAGTCCAATATATTTAAACCACATATTCTCTACTGAGGTTAAGGGCATAGTAGGGATACAAAGAGTAAATGCTAACAAAATTGCAGTGATATTTAAACAGTATAATTATGCAAATAACTTTCTGGTTAATACAAACTTCTTGGAAAAATATGAAATGAAAGCTTATATACCAGCAGCCCAAATCGAAAAAACTGGTATCATTCGATACGTGCCAGTCAATGTCTCTAATAAAGATCTATTTAACAAACTGTCCTCACAATATGAAATTATCTCAGTGCGCAGGTTCACAAAAAAAGTAGGGAAGGAAATTATCCCTTTACAAACAATTAGCATTACTTTCCTATCAGATATTTTACCGGAATCTGTACAATATGATTTATTTTCTTATAGAGTATTTGAATATGTTCGACCTTTACTACAATGTTTCAAATGTTTTAAGTTCAATCATTCAGCAAAAATATGTAATGGTAAGCAGCGTTGTTCGATTTGCTCTGGTGATCACTACTATAAAGACTGCGATAAACCGAACGAAATTAATTGTACGAATTGCGGTGGTCCTCACTTAGCAATTTCCAGGGAGTGCCCAATTAAAATAAAAAAAATTCTTGAGAAAAAACAAAAAATTTCTTACGCAAGTGTCACCAGCACCAAATCAATCGACCTGAACAAAGATTTCCCACCCTTGACTTCAAACAAAAATGTACATAATATTGTAAGTAACAAAAAAGAACCAACAAATGTAAATAAACTTAGTGATGTAAGATATAAATATGATTTAAAAAGTAATGATGAAATTATAAATATTCTTGTAAAAACCTTAGTGGATCTAGGAAATAAAAATGATAATATTCCAGTTACATTTCAACTTGTTAAAGACTTTCTTCACAAAAATTTAAATTAAAATGGCTACTACAGCAGCTAATTCAATTCGTATAAGTCAGTTCAATATTCAAAGCGTAAATAATAAAAAAGCATTGCTCCTAAACTTTCTGGAAAACTATAATATTGATTTATGCTTATTAAATGAGACTTTTTTAAAAGATGGACATAATTTTAAAATAAATAATTATAATTTCATAGGCCAGAATGGTACTAATGGACATGGTGGGGTAGGTATCTTAATTAAAAATACATTTAAATATCAAGTACTTCATACACCTTTCTATGAAAATCTACAATCTGTTGCGATTATTTTGAAAACTGACATGGGCAACTTATCTGTATTATGCGTTTATAATCCTCCTGGTAACAATAGATTCAGTAAAAATAACTTAAAAAATATCATTGATGACCTACCTAAACCAATAATGTTAAGTGGAGATTTGAATGCACATCATGTTGCATTTGGATGTCTGACCACTATGTCCAGAGGCACTCAACTGTACGACCTCCTTGAAGAAGTAGATTTATGTATTTTAAACACTGGTGAACCAACTACAGTAGGATCTGCCTATCATAATCAGTCTGCAATAGACATAACTTGCATTAGCCCTGCAATAGCACCATTATGCTCGTGGTTTGTTCATGACGACCCCATGGGCAGCTATCATTATCCCACCATAACAGAAATCCAAATTTCAGTTCAAAGATACCAAACCGGCCTTGATTTTGAGAAGTTTGTTTACAAGAGAGCTGACTGGCGTAGATTTCACACTGTAACAAAAGAAACATTTAAAAATTTTAATGTGGATATAGAAAATCCATTAGAAACATATAACGCCTTTTATGAATTGTTATGCCAAGCCAGAAACCAATGTATCCCTAAATTTAAAATCACATCTAATAAAATTTCGAGAAAACCTGTGCCATGGTGGGATGATGAATGCCTACAAGCTGTTAAAAATAGTAAACAAGCTCTTAATTTATATAGAACCCAGCCCTCATTAGAAAATTATATTGAGTATTAAAAAATTGATGCACTTAAAAAAAGAACCATAAGTAATAAGAAAAAAGATGGCTGGAAATCACTGTGTGAATCTTTTAACAGATATACCCCAGTTAGTACTATCTGGAATTATATAAGAAAGTTTAAAAATGTACATACCACTAAAATCTCCAAGAATGATGAATGGATCCCCTCCTTTTTAGATAAATATGCACCTGCTTCCACACCTGAAAAATATGTTAATATGGATTCTTTAGAAACCTTCTTCTGTAAAAATGGCAGTACCAATGCTACATTTATAACAAATCCATTCACTATGGATGAGCTCACAGTTACAATGACATCTAGAAAAGATACTACTCCTGGCCTAGATGAAATTCCTTATAGTCTATTAAAAAACTTACCACCCGAAGTTCTTGAAATTTTATTGCAAATATATAACTTGCTTTGGAGTACTCTTGCAATCCCTTCCTCTTGGAAAACTCAATGTGTTATACCAATATTAAAACCAGGTAAACTAGACAATGATCACAATTCCTATAGACCTATCTCTCTATCATCCTGTATTGGCAAAATTTTTGAATGCATGCTTAAGTTTAGACTAGATTATTATGTGGAGTCAAACCATATCTTACCAGTAGAACAATTTGGTTTCCGAAAGGGCAGAAGCGCAGCAGAAAGCTTCGCTTCTCTCATTGTAGATATTAAAACTTCTTTTCTCAGTCATTCTTATACAGTTTGTGCTTTTTTGGATGTCCAAGGGGCATTTGATAATGTAAACCCTGCTGTACTGGTTCAGATTTTGAGTGAGCTGGGTATCCCAGGTCACACGTGCAAATGGATATTTAATTTCTTGTATGATCGTATTATGTATGTAAAGTATAATAATTTGCTTCATGGCCCTAGAGCAGTATATAAGGGCACAATGCAGGGAGCCACTATATCTCCATTATTGTACAATCTTTACACTTGTCAACTAAATACTTACTTGGACAAAATTAATGTAAAATATCTACAGTTTGCTGATGACTTAATTGTATATACTGTGAATAAGAACCTAGATCTAGCTGTAAATTCTTTAAATTCTGCTTTAGAACAAGTACAAGTATATTACTCTAACAAATTACAACTGAGCATTAGTCCACATAAAAGTGCAAGCATGATTTTCTCAAAAAGAATTATAGATAATAATATACTAAATAATGATATTATCTATGATAATGCTCCCCTAACAATATTAAATGAAAAAAAGTTCTTAGGAGTCATCTTAGATAAAAAACTTAATTTTCAACAGCACATAGATTACATTATCAACAATGCCAGTAAAGGTTTAAATATATTAAGATCTCTAACAGGTGTGCATTGGGGTGCAGACCCAAACATACTTTCAATGTTATACAAAAGTATAGTACGTAGTCATTTTGACTACAGTTCCTTAGCTTATATGAATTCTAATGTATCTGTTCTCCGAAAATTAGACTTAATCCAAAATAAAGCTCTGAGAATAATAACTGGTGCCATGTGTTCGACCCCCATCAATGCTATGGAAGCCGAAGCATGTATTCCTCCACTATCATTAAGACGCCTGCAGATAGCAGAAAAGTTCTGCTTGAAAATCCTATCATCAAACAATAAATGCACTATGGATTCAATCATGCCCAATCAATTTATGACTAATTCAGTCCAAAATGCCAATTATATTAACTATAAAGATATTCTGTCAGAAACACTCCCACCACTTCAACGTATAATCTTACATATAAAAAGTTTAAGCAGTCATGTTAAAATAAGTTATCCTTGGCCTATATATAAGACAAACTATGACTCATTAGTAACAAAAATTAATTTCCAATGTATTTTTAGTCAAGCAGAACTTTTAAGCTACATTGCAGATAGTAGTAACTCTTACAGATTGTACACTGATGGCTCAAAATCAGAAAATGGAGTAACCTCTGCTTTTTATGATCCACAATTAAAATTATCAAAATGCTTTAAAATTCAGGATCAATGTAGCATTTTTACTGCTGAGTGTTTTGCCATTCTGAGGGCTCTTATATATTTTGAAAGTGTAAATAGTACAAATTTTATTATTTTCTCAGACTCAAAGAGTGCCCTTAGTTCACTAGCTAATTGTTGTGTGCCGACGTGCCGGTAGTCAGAGAGGAGTGAAGACACAATTGATACAACAGACACAGGATTTTATATAGAGTTTATATTATGAACCAGATACTAGGTTATAATAACTACAATATAAAATATAGAATAACTTACGCGAGATCAACTTTATACGCGGGGGGTGTCACTATGACTCGTGTTGCGTGGTTGAAGGTGGGTAACTAACTGACTATTCCAAACTTCCCTCGCACTAAGCACGACTCTCAAAATAATGAACTACACATTTACAAAAAGGTCTTATAACAAAGGTACTGGAACGTTACATAAAAACAATAGAAACAAAACATCTTTCACTCCAAGGAGCGGTACAGCAAAGGGTGCTGCGTGCAGATGTTACTAACGATAGGTAATTAACTAGCTATTGCTGTTTGTGCTACACAATGAACCTTAATAAACCTTTGTTTCATCTAGGTCCTAAAACTGATAAAACCTTTTCTAAAAAAATACAAGATTCATTCTGTAAAACCAATAACACAAAGTGAATGAAAACAATGAGAAGAAACTTAGATAATAGCTTAATGTTACCGAACGTGGGAACAATGACGCTTTACAGAATTGAAAAAGAAATATTTAAAGAAATGTTTACTAATAAAATTTAACATGGCAACAGACCCCACAGTACATTACAATCCTCCCCTTTTAGAGTGAAAACGAAAGTTTTCATCAATATCATTATTGTTACTTATACATTTAAAACATAATTATGCTTAATCATATCATACTAATCATCTTACTTTTCTAATAGTTACAATATCATAAAATCATTACATAAGACATCAAATTACAAAATACAAAACCGATAAAAACATTAAAACATTAATGTTGTATAAACTAACTAAACGCTTATTTGATTCCATTGTTAATAATTATGACACCTTCAATTGAGCTATTCTACTACTGCGTCTCAATGGTGTTGCTGTAGTAACAGTATCATTTAAACTTGAACTAGGGATATCACTCATT
This sequence comes from Zygaena filipendulae, assembly GCA_907165275.2. Taxonomy (NCBI): domain Eukaryota; kingdom Metazoa; phylum Arthropoda; class Insecta; order Lepidoptera; family Zygaenidae; genus Zygaena; species Zygaena filipendulae. The sequence goes on along the minus strand of OU015653.1, from coordinate 8,088,234 downwards.
TCAATATCTACTCTTTCTGGACTATTGACTTTCAAAGTTACACAATTGGTTATCCTAGCACAACAAGTTTTACTATCTTCCAAGGCTAGCGTTCGTCCTCGTGACGTACAGAAAAATTTTCGTTTTAACAAATATTTACCAAGTCTATACAAAATGTAAAAACTTATTACCTTAATTACAGACATAAATATGTAAATAAAATAGTAATTACCAACGACCTTGTTAAATAGATTATTGTTTTGCATCTCATCAATAATACTGTTAATTTTATCTATCTTATGGCTTGCCACATTTAAATCTTCTAAATCTAGATGCACTCCATTCAATGGGATGAAATTTATTTTATGTTCAAATGTTTTATTTTTTAATTTCTTACAACATTCGTCGTTTGTTATATCAAAGTCTGGTAGTAATGATAAATGGTTAGAAGTTATATCACTATTTGAAGATTGTAAAATTACATTAGGTGTATAAAATTTACAATTTTTATCTAATTTTAATAAACCTGTATTCGAGATTTCGATATCATGTGGTTCTTCATTTTTACAATTAATTGTAGCTAAGATTCTTCTTGGAGTTACAAATAACCATTGATTTTTATTATACATATTAAACCATAATTCGTTTTGTATTGAAGTGATTCTAGTGTCACATGTTGAAGGTATTTGATAATTATTTCCTAATAAAAGATCAGTTTCACAGCTCGTCTTTGCATGTACAGAGTATAAAGGTTGACTTATCTTACAAATAAACTTATTATTAATTAACCTTTTGCATTCATTTATATTATCTAGCGAGGCATAATGAATCTTATTACTTGACAGTAATAAATATTTCTCCGTAGGTAAAATAAAAAGAAATGTATTATTTTTATTTAATATCGGAACAGGTACTAAGTTATATAAATCATACGTTTGCTGAGTTATCAAAGGTGTTTTAATTACGAATACTATTTTATTATTCATATAATATGTTACTAAATCAACTAAACCTAATAATTCAGAGATATGGTCATTACTTAAATCTGTTGGGTATTTAGTATTCGATGGTAAGTTTGGTAACGTCTTTTTAATTTCTGACAGATATTGATCAGGGGTAATTATAACGGGATGTAAGACATTATTTTTCGAAAACATTACAGCATTTATAATGACTGAAATTTCGTTATTCAACTCTGACGTTACGAGAGTAAGGAATGAAAGGTGATCGTCTAAGTCTTGCTTCATATTTATGTTGAATATTTTATTATTAACATCTTTAGTATAGTTTGAAAGTATATCAAGATTTTTATTAAAAATTGCTTCATTTTTCTGAAGATTCGTTACCGAATTGTTAAAATTTGTAATTGTTGATTTAACTATTTGCGTTTGCGACTTTAATAATTCAATAATTGTATTTTCATCCTTTGAAATATTATTTATAGCATGATCATATTTTTCAGCATCTTCGGCGTCCATGGTTCCAAACAGAACCTTCATCAGAGAACCTATACCATCAATATAAGAACGTTTAGATCTATTCAATATTTTAACACTATTTTGACCGGTAATTTCCTTGAAAATAATCTCTTGATTTTTTAGTTGAGGAAAGAGTTGTTCTAACACAGTCAGTGAAGTTTGACATAATGAAAATGTGTCAAAAGTAACATCGTTACAAAGGGTCTTAGTTTCTAGCAACGTAGTTTCTATCAAATCTATCTTTTTATGAACACTCGATACATCTAAATATGTAATTAAATTCCATTCACTATCAAAATTATGAACAGTACCTATATGTTCGTAGTAAAGACCTGTCTTATCTAACTTACTAATACTATACAGAGTGTTGTTTTGGTCAACAACGCCAGTCACAGAGGTGGTTGTACTAACGATACTGATGTCAAAAAAAATATAAAAAAAAATAATTATTTTTTCAAGGAAAATCCGAAAAAATTATTTATTTTGTTTATACAAGCGGGCGGGCCTACGATTTACGTACGCTACCGGTCGTTGACCGCGCGCGCGGCGCGCATCATATGGCATGCAATGGTACCTACGTACATAGTACCTACATACACCCCGCCTCGGTGGGAACGCGGGCGAATGCGGCGGGGCGGCCGGGCGGCGGGGGCCGGGGGGCGCGGCGACGTGCCACCCCCGCCCGCCGTTGCCACCCCCGGACGCCGGCGCTAGCGCCTGCGGCCAGCGCCAGGCGCCAGCCAGTCTGCCTCCCACAGTCGCGGTTATTGCGCGTGCGTTTTTTCTGCGCTAAAATGGCTCGGTCATTCGCAGGATTAACCAACAGTGAAATTTACGATTTAATAAGTATTTACTTTCGTAATGGCGAAGATGAAGAGAATAGTGTGGCCGAGTGGAGTGCGACGTTTCCCACTCGTGCAAGTGTAACTCGCTACACCATAAGGACTGTTGTTTTTAATCTCAGGGAATGGGGAACATTCGCTACACCTCGTCACACAGTAGGTAGAGGTCAATCTGGGCTCCCTGTTAATGTCCAAGATGCAGTCCTTGACTACTTTCGTGCGCAGCCGCGCGCGAGTACCCGGGATGCTGGGCGACGCTTTGGCGTCGACCACGCAACCATCTGGAGATTGCTTCATAGTGAAAGGATGCATCCGTTTCATTTCAGAAGGGTTCAGGACCTAATGCCTACAGACTACGTGTGTCGTGTTACATTTTGTGAATGGCTCGTGAATAACGTAGATAGTAACATTTTATGGACAGACGAAGCGTTATTTACTAGAGTAGGGTTATTTAACGTTCACAATGAACATTGGTGGGAAGTTCGTAGTGATCGTGCGGTGGAAAACCCACACCCAACCGTGAGAGACTCTTATCAAACGAGATTTTCGGTAAATGTTTGGGCAGGTATCCTTGGTACACGCATAATCGGACCGTATTTTATTGAGGGAAGTTTAACTGGACAATCTTATTTGGATCTACTCCGAAATCAAATAAGTGAGATGTTAGATGATGTTCCACTTGCTCTTCTTGATGGACTTTACTTTCAGCAAGACGGTGCCCCCCCGCATTATGCCCGCGCTGTACGTGAGTATTTAACGTCGGAGTTCGGTGATCGTTGGATAGGACGTGGTGGCCCCATACCGTGGCCACCACGTTCACCCGATCTAACTCCATTGGACTTTTATTTGTGGGGTGACGTAAAGCGCATAGTGTACGGTACGCATGACGAATACACCGACCGTGAAACATTAAAGCAAGCAATACTGAACGCTTTTGAATTGATTAAGAACAATGAAACTGTTTTATCTCGATTAAAAGACAATTTGCGACGTCGTGCTTCTGTGTGCATCGCGCAACGCGGTAGACACTTCGAACAGATTCTTAGGTTAACGTAAAATCAGTGTAAATAAAAATAAAAAACTTTTAGTGGAGACTGTGTCACGTTTTTAATGATTGTAAATAATTTATTTTTTGTTGTGTAATTGTTATGTTATGTTGTGTTTTGTTATGTTATTCTGTTTTGTTATGTTGTGTTATGAAATGAAATGCAATAAAATGAAATTAAATTAAATTATTTGTAAATTAATGATATTTTGTAAATTATGTTTTTAATGATTGTAAATAAGTTGTGTTATGTTATGTTATTATTTTGTGTTATGTTGTGTTTCATTTCATAGAAATTGTTTTATTGTGAGCATAGGTAATACAGAGTTCTACAATAATTAGAACTCTGTATTACCAATGCTCACAATAAAAATTGTAAATTATGTCATGAATTATTGTGAATAAGATGATTCACCTTTTTAAATACGCCAAAGGTACTTAATAACAGCGCGATAAAACTTTAATGCATAATTATTAATGGATAAAAATGTCATTTCTAATTTAATAATTTCTAAATTATTCAGTTCCTTTGCCGGTCCTAAGCCCGGTAAAGTAGGTATGAAGGGAAAGGGAGTCAAAAATGTTTTGTTTACTTACCGTGATCTAAATAAAACGTTTGTGCAAAAGTAGGTAGGTACCTACGTACATTGGGTGCGAGCAACGACGACGCGAGGCGCGACGTAGCAACACGTAGCGCGTAGAATCTATGATGTCGTAGCTCTAGTCTACGCGCTAAGGCTTTACCAATTACCATTTAATGTAAACATTTTTAGATATCTTGTGCAGAGATTTTCTTTTAAATAATGTTCCGAATTATAAAATTTTTTTTTTTTTTATATTTTTTTTAGAACCCATATTACTTATATTACTACCTCCGTTACGCGCGTTGCTGACCAAAACAACATATTGTATAAGCTGGCTGCGACTACTTGAAGAAGCGCAACTGCTAACAGCAAGATTTTGAAGTTCATCCTGAAACAAACGCATGTTTCAGTCGGTTTGTATGAACACGCATTTTCTTATTTTTCACTTGTAAAGTGACGTTAACTTTAGAATTGATTGCTATAATGTCGTAAGGACCTAACCAGTATTTTGCTAACTTTTTCGTCTTTCCTAACCGAACTTGTTCGTTGCTTAAATATACCTTATCTCCTATTTTAAATTCTATGTACCTAGATTTCTTGTCATATAATCTTTTATTTGTTTCCTTTGAATCAATAATATTTTTTCTAGCTAATTCACGCGATTTCCTTAATTTTAATAATAAATCATCTACATAATTATCGTAAGAATACTTGAATTCTGTTTCCTTAGTAATTGAACTAGGTAAACATGCTTTGAAACCAAATATAAGTTCAAATGGGGTATAACGTGTTGTACTATGCACGTTAGTATTGTATGAAAACATTGCGAAGTCTATCCAACGATCCCAATTATTTTGATCTTCGTTAACGTAATGTTTAAGATAGTCTGCTAGTGTACTATGACTTCTTTCTAAAGCTCCATTGGACTGAGGGTGATACGCACTTGTATTAATTTTCTTCATTTTAAATAATTTCGATATTTCTTTTATTAAATTTGACATAAAATCTGCACCTTGGTCTGTGAGTACTACTTCGGGTATACCAAATTTACAAATAAAATTTCTGACAAAACAGTCAGCTATTGTTTCCGCATCGTGTTTAGGTAATGGATATGCTTGTGAAAATTTAGTTAGATCGTCTTGCAAAGTCAAGATATATTTATTACCATTTTCTGTTAAGGGCAATGGACCTACAATGTCTAAACAAACTTTTTCAAACGCATTTGTTGCTGTAGTTGTTATTTCCATGGGTTGTTTAGTTTTCTTTCTATTTAATTTATTTTCTTGGCACGACTTACATTTTTTTATAAATTCAGCGATGTCTTGTTTCATGGTTTTCCAGTAGTAATTAGACTTAATTTTCTTATAAGTTTTATGAAATCCTGTATGACCTGAGATTGGGTTTGTGTGACACTCATCTAATATTTTTACGATATCTTCCTCTTTTGGAGTGACAACCGTATTGTGATAAACTTTAATTAATATTTTAGTATCCTTAAATAAAAATCTCAGTATAGTTCTAATTTTATGCCATTTTAAGTTGAGCAATGGTTTTAAGTTTTCCAAACAAAATTCTGTGATATTTTCTTTTATTAATCGGTCTCTTAAATTCTTTAAAACATTAAAAATATCTTCATAAGAAACTTTTTCCCAATTATTAACCCTAGTAAACGCGAAAAATGTTAATTTATTATTACTTCCTCTAGATGCTAATATATCATATAACTTGGCGTTCCGTGCTTTTAATTCTGATATACTATTTTCATATAGTTTTAATTGTTCCTCGTTAATGGGATCTAAATCGCATGATGTAAAAATTACTTTGTTACAGTTAGATGGGGGAATACCTCTATGTTCTTCTAAGTTTTTAGTTAGAATCGGGCGTCTTTTAATTTCTTCTAAGAAGGATGAGTAACTTTCGTGTTTTCTTGTTAAAATATTTATTTTCACCATATCATTCTCCGGCATAATACGACTCAATGCATCTGCGTTATTATTTAATTTTCCTTTTTTATATATTATCTTATAATCGTATTCTTCTAATAACAGTCTCCATCTGACCAATCTCGATCCTGGGTCTTTAACGTTAAATAGCCATTCCAGTGGCTTATGGTCTGTGACAATCGTAAACTGTCGACCATATAAATAGGGTCTGAAATGTTTAACTGACCAAACTATTGCTAGCAATTCTTTTTCTGTTGTTGAGTAATTAACTTCCGCTTTGTTTAGTGTTCTACTCGCGTAGGCTATAGGGAGATCGGAATCTGTACAGTTCTGTGATAAAACACTACCTACAGCGTAATTACTTGCATCAGTTGTTAGTATAAAAGGTTTGCTGAAATCCGGATATTGTAGAATGGGCTTTTGACATAATTTTAATTTTAATGTTTCAAATGAATCTTGTTGTAAACTAGTCCAAATAAAAGGTATGTCTTTCTTAAGAAGCTTTGTTAAGGGTTGTGTTAATTTGCTAAAGTTTCCGATAAATCTTCTATAGTAACCTGCCAAACCTAAGAAACTTTTAATATCTTTTTCATTTTTAGGTATAGGGAAATTCTTTACTGCTTCTATCTTTTTTGGGTCTGGTTCAACTCCATTTTGAGTGATTAAGTGTCCTAAATACATAACTTCTCTTTTTAAAAACTCGCACTTATCTGGTTGTAACTTTAATTTATTTTTCGATAGTCTTTCAAATATTTCTTTTAATTTATTATTGTGATCTTCTAATGAATTACCATAAACAACTATGTCATCTAAATAAACAAAACACTTTAAACCTTGTAAACCTACTAAAACATTATTCATTAACCTTTGAAAGGTACTTGGAGCATTCTTAAGACCGAATGGCATTCGCGTAAATTCGTAGTGACCTAACGGTACACTAAACGCTGTTTTAGCTTGATCTCTCGGGTGCATTTTAATTTGATGAAATCCAGATGCTAGATCTAATGTAGTAAAATATTTACTATGTCCTAACTGATCTAAAATATCATTTATTTGGGGCAAGGGATAAACATCTCCTATACTGTTGTCATTTAATTTTCTAAAATCTATCACGAGTCTCCATTTCTTTTTACCAGACGCATCTTCTTTTTTGGGGACAATCCATACTGGTGAGTTCCAGGGACTATTGGAAGGTTTAATAATGTTATCTTTTAATAATTTATTTACTTGGTCATGAACTTCTTCTTTTAGAGCTTCTGGGTATCTATACGATTTAGTGTTAATTGGACGTTCATTTTCAAGGGGTATCTCGTGCATGACAATATCTGTGGCGGTTAGACTATCGCCTTCTAAATGGAAAATATGATTATATTCTTTACATAATTTTACTAATGATTCTTTTTCTTCTTTGTTTAAATGGTCAATTCTCAATGTTTGTTCTATTTTGTCTAAACGACTACTATCGTAATTACAATTATTATTTTGTTTATCAACTTTCATTATTCTACTGTCGCTTTGGTCTTTGTTAGTTATAGACTCTAAATGGACCTTAATTTTGTTTATTTTTATCATCTCATCAGTGGTGTTTAAACAAGCTGTTAACGCATAACTATTATTTACCTTGACAATGCTGGGACATAGATAACAACCTTTTGTTATCTCTATTTTCTCGGGAATTATTCCTTCATTTAAATCTTTATTTATTATATTAACTGATATTATTTTTTCACATCTTGGCTCAATATAAATAAACTCATTTTCAATATTATTATTCTCACACATATTTTTCATTATATTATTTTCATTTATTTTTTCAATTTCAGTATTCTCACTATTATTTCCATTTCTCATACTTCTGGGGTTATTTATTATGCTTTCAGTTTTCATATTATCGAATAAAATATCATCACAATATATCGCCTCATTATTATTACATTCTAAACTCGCAATTATATCATTATTCTTTTTTTCGTCTCTGTATATCATTTTTATAAGGGTACCTAATAATTCAATTTCTCCCTTTTGGAGATTAATAATAGCGTTCATCGTTTGGAGAAAGTCGCTACCAATTACTCCGTCGCTTTCGATAGGAAAGTTATCAGGTACTATCGAGACAGTATGAATAACCGTATTTGTTCCTATTTGAAATGAAACGCAAGTATACCCCGTTGTCTCCGTTGGCGACGCATCTTTATCTATTCCTCGTAATTTAAAAATCTTATCTTTATACACTAATGAGTTTTCGTTCAACGCGCTTTCTTTAATTAATGTTATTTCTGCTCCTGTATCTATTAAAAATGTGCTTATGTTATCGTTAAATTGTTTGGACATTAATTCAACATAAAGAGATATTTTTGTGTTTACTATCATAATTCGGCCTCCATCACAAAAGTCCTTGGGGCGGCCTACTTCCTTGGACTGTTGGGGTTTAAATTACCGCTCATATTTTCTCTATTATTATGTGAGTTTGCATAATTATTTGGATTATTCTGCGAAGGTGAATTCGTATTATTATTATACATTCTATTATGAGTAAATCTATTATTGCTGTTAGGGAATCGACTTCTATAATTATTATTGTTAGGTCTATAATTGCTTGCTGATGGACCATTATAATGATTAAATTGATTACTACGGCAATCTCGGCTATAATGTCCTTTTTTGTTACATTTAAAACATGTAATAACGTTATTATTAGGTTGAATAACTCGAATATTTGGGTTAAATCTGCACTGAAAGGCTAAATGTCCTATTTTATTACAATTAGTACATCTTTTAACGTGGGGAAAATGTCTTTGATTCATTTCCGCTCTAGACATTATTTCTTGTTCTTCAGAAATGGCGATTGATATAGCTTCCTCGAATGTGTTCGGTTTTTGGGACTTTAATAAAATGTGTAATTGTGGTATAAGACCACTAATAAAAATATTTAATGATTGGCTTTTTAAGAGATCTATATTGGCTTCGCGAGCCTCTTTACTGAGTTTGGGGTCTAACGATTTAATTAATTTAATATAGCAATTTTCGACTCTGTTTGAATAGTTTAAGACGGACTCGTTATGTCCTTGTCTACACGAATTTAGTTCCATCTGCCATTGTGCAAATGTTCTTTTTTCTGAATAATTTTCTAAAAGGTGAATTTTTAATTCCTCCCAATTATTAAACGACCTATTTAACAAAGTTGACCTAATGTTTCCTTCTATTTTAGATAATACTACAGATACGAAAGCTGAACTAAAAATTGGATTTATTAATGCGCTTGCGTTGTTACAATTATCGATGAAAACATGAAGATTGGATTTATTTCCGTCATATTTATTTAGCATACGCTCGGCGAGATTAATATCAATGAATGCATTTGGGGGCTTCGTTTCGTCTAAAGGCATCTTAATATAATATATTTTGTCTTTTTTCTAAATTATTATACCTATACGTAGAGTAAAAAAAATAATCACTTATTCACTTTATGAAGTATTCACTTACGTGGACTTTCTTTGGGGTATTTTCTTTGGGGTATTCTTATAACACACAGTTGGCTGCTGGGGAGAAGGGGACGTTTTTCTGGTTGAGTTCCTTGAAGACCTGCCGGTGGTGCCTCGAAAGACACGATGATCTGCTGCTACTCTGATGTCTGCTGCTGTCTCTTTGCCTCTGCTTGGCTGCACTCTTCAGCACTTCTTTGTTAATACGTTGATCAGTTGTTTTGATATGTCTCGAGAGACGACTTACGAATAAGTTTTTTATCGAAATTTCTGAATTCTCGTACTAAGGCTATCACGCTGACGCGCTCGTTTGCCTTTTGTCTTGTGGATGATTTCAATCCACCAATCCCACTTCTGACACCAATTTGTTGTGTGCCGACGTGCCGGTAGTCAGAGAGGAGTGAAGACACAATTGATACAACAGACACAGGATTTTATATAGAGTTTATATTATGAACCAGATACTAGGTTATAATAACTACAATATAAAATATAGAATAACTTACGCGAGATCAACTTTATACGCGGGGGGTGTCACTATGACTCGTGTTGCGTGGTTGAAGGTGGGTAACTAACTGACTATTCCAAACTTCCCTCGCACTAAGCACGACTCTCAAAATAATGAACTACACATTTACAAAAAGGTCTTATAACAAAGGTACTGGAACGTTACATAAAAACAATAGAAACAAAACATCTTTCACTCCAAGGAGCGGTACAGCAAAGGGTGCTGCGTGCAGATGTTACTAACGATAGGTAATTAACTAGCTATTGCTGTTTGTGCTACACAATGAACCTTAATAAACCTTTGTTTCATCTAGGTCCTAAAACTGATAAAACCTTTTCTAAAAAAATACAAGATTCATTCTGTAAAACCAATAACACAAAGTGAATGAAAACAATGAGAAGAAACTTAGATAATAGCTTAATGTTACCGAACGTGGGAACAATGACGCTTTACAGAATTGAAAAAGAAATATTTAAAGAAATGTTTACTAATAAAATTTAACATGGCAACAGACCCCACAGTACATTACATAATAACAATTGTAAATATAATTTAAACTACTTAGTATATAGCATAAAAGAAAGATACTTAGATTTATATAAGAAAGGTAAATCAGTGGAATTTGTATGGGTACCTGCGCATTGTGGAATTACTGGGAATGAGGAGGCTGATAGGGCAGCCAAGAACGGATATGATGAAGACCACTCGTCAACACTGGAAGTACCATTCACTGATTACTATGCCCTGCTCAATAAAACCTCACGAGAATTATGGGAACTATGCTGGAAACATACCTCAGAAACAAAAGGAGCGTGGTATGCCGAGGTACAGAAAGCCCTACCCGCCAGACCTTGGTATCACAAACATAAACAGGTAGATCATCGAAATTTTATCAGTGTTATCAACAGAATGAGATTCGGACATTGCAAAACTCCTACTCACCTCCATAGACTTAAAATTGTGCGTGATTCAAAATGTGACTACTGTAATTTTCCTATCGCCGATCTGGACCACGTGGTATTTAAGTGTCAAAGTTTCGGAATTGACAGATTGATACTTGTCAGTGAAATAAGTGACATTGTGAACATTTATAAGAAGAAGAATAATAAACCAACACAACCCGATAAGCTCTCAGAACTTCTAAGTGATCCAAATTTTTTCAAACCGTTATATAAATTCATAAGAAATACAGTGAATAATATTTAACATTATAATTATCAAATTCTAAATATTTACGTACTACAGGCTCCAAAGGGCGAGTACCCAGGGCCGTAAAATCATTAAAAAAAAAAAAAAAATAAAAAAATTTAGCTGTCATAAATGAATAGAATTTATTCATTAAAAATATGGATTTTTAAGTTTACTTACGTATGAAATGTGATACCATCCTGCTTCTTATTTTTTGGTAGATTGGTTTTTACACCCTTTCACTACACATTTCGGCATATTTTATTGAATAATTACGAATTATTACAGCGTGAAACTCCGCGCGCCGGAATATTTCGACTGACAAGGTATGGCAGTTTCGTTATAAATGTGTGCGTGTGACTGTGCATGTACACGCCGTCGCAGAGTTTTGTCGGCCTCAATTGTTTGTTAACAGCGCTCCGTCTTGACTTTTTATTTCGTCTGAGCCAAAGACATTCAAAATATCATTGCTATGTACATTTAATAGTGATAGATTTAGTTAAACAAAATAAAACTTATATAATATATTTTTATTTTCATATTTTCTTTTCTACATTAGAGCGGGCGTACACGGACTGCTCGAGCAGTTAACGGCTGACCGACGTACACGGACCGCTCGAGCGGTCGGCGTTGACTGCTTGAGCAGTCGGTTTTTGACTGCTCGAGCTGTCTCTACCAACCGCTCGAGCAGTTGAATTTCTACCGCAGTCTAGTCATGGATTCTGACGAGGAAGCACTGCTTTTGCTGCTTCTGCTCAAGCGGAGACGACGGCGGCGACGTCAAAAGAGAAAATTCAAAGAGGTCGTAGAGCTGTCGACTGCTCTAGAGCCGCCGACGGCTCGAGCAGTCAGTGTATGCCTCGCGACTGCTCGCGAGCGGTCGACAGCACGATGGAATTTCATCATGTAGTTGACGGCTTGAAGCGGTCGCGACTGCTCGAGCAGTCGTGTGTATGGCAGCGAATGAATGGCTATAGTTCACCGCGCGGTCGCGGCTTCAAGCAGTCGGTCATAACTGCTTGAAGCAGTCCGTGTACGGCTGGGCTTAGGTAGGTACCTACGTAGATAGTTCTATTTTTTTAATTCTGATTAATTGTCTTCAGTACTTGTATTTTCTGGATCAAACATGTTCATGCTGGTGTCTGTTAAATTTACTATCTGTGATTGAGAAGACACATCTAGCACTTCATCCTCATCCTCTTCATCGACATCCATTTCATATACTCTTACTTTCCTTTGAGATTTTGACAGGACTACAGCCACTTTTCGATTTCCCGTAACAGCTATGTGATATCCATCCATTTTATCGAGTATTTTATACACTTTTTGATCTAGCAACGCCGAAATATTTTTTCTAGTCGTTTTATCATTAAATACGCAGGATTTACTTTTTATGTTAAAATCACAACAATTATCTAAAGCAATTTTTAATGGCAACTGGATAAATATAGAACTATCGTCATTATGAGGGTGTTGTACAAGGACTGACAAATATTCTGGCGAATAAAATGACAAATCTAACACATTAATGTAATCATCAGATTCCACTTTAGTGTCTAGTAATAAATCTGTTGAAAAATAATATTTCGTAGCAGCAGAGTTTGAAACTCTTTCTTTGATATCAATTGTCATAAAACAGATACTATCGTTTCTATTAACGTTCTTAAATGCCATCATAAAAATTTGTTTCTCTGGATCGAACATCTGCGAAACTCTTAAATTGCCATCATTCGTGATATTTTCATAACATCTGATGTTGTACAACACAGAAAAATATTTACCAATGTCCTTATCTGTGGCATCAAATACTGTATTTATGGCATTTTTCAAATAGTTTTGTTGCTGAATAAGAGAGAACTTTCTAAATTCTTTCATCGAAAACACATTGTCATTTTCTTTCAACAAACAAGTGTTTTCTTTAAGAAATTTATGCCAAGGGTTATCTTCATCATCTGGCAAAATTTTTAACTCTTGATTTTGCAAATATTGACCTAATCTTTCCAAGTTAAATTTAACAGGTTTTTCTGATGTGGAATTATTTTCTACTTGGACATTGTCAAAATTGTATAGGAACTCCGCAATGTGAGTAAGATCCTGCTGAGTTATTTTCACTATTTCACTAGGGGTCTGTTCATCCAACAAACGAACTATGACAACAAATAACCAACGAAAAAACGCCTTGTATTTGCGCATCGACACATCAATAACTTGTTGTAATTCCAAACATTTATTCAAGAATGCACAGCATGCCTTTATAGCTTCAGTCACAGTTCTATCCTCTAGGCCCAAAATCTAAAATAAAAATATCAATTTTATTTTGTAGAATATTTGAAAGAAAAATAACAATTAATGCCTTTTAAAGCAAACTACAAATTTTACCTTGTATCTATCAGGTATTCTTGTGAGACCCCTCAACTCTGAGAGGTAATATGTAAGACTTTGTCCAACAATATTTAACTGTTTTAAAACTAACTTCTGAATTGTTGAATAGCTTAATTCAACGGAACTGCCAAACTTCTTAAGTCCTTTAGTAGTTAAATCTCGCAGTAGAAATATTTCTAATGCATCTGATGGCACACCTTCAAATAATAATGTTTTTATGGACTAAAACAGTAACTAATCTTATTCTCTGCCTAGCCCAACTATTACATTAGTTATGTAATATATTATGTATAACTTACATCAGACTAGATGACCCCCGCGGTTTCGCCCGCGGTAATTTCGGAGTTCTCGCGGGAATTCCGGGATAAAAGTAGGTACCCTATGTCACTCAGGCTCACTTTCGCTTTCTATAAGTAAAAAGAATTTTCAAAATTGGTTCAGTAGGTCCAGAGATTACAACTTCACAAACTCCGGAGTTCCCGCGGGAATCCCGAGATAAAAATTACCCTATGTCCCTCAGGGTCACTTTAGGTTCCTTACAAGTGAAATAATTTTCAAAATCGGTTCAGTAGATCCAGCGATTACCCCCTAAAACCTCACAAACTCACAATCTCCGGAGTTCCCGAAGAAATTCCGGGATAAAAAGTACCTTACGTCACTCAGGATCACTGTAGCTTTCTATAAGTGAAATTTTTTTTAAAATCGGTTCTTTAGATCCAGAGATAGCTGTTCCCCCGTGGTTTTACCCGCGGGAAATTCGGAGTTCCCGCGGGAATTCCCGAAATAAAAAGTACCCTATGACACTCAGGATCACTGTAGCTTCCTATAAGTCAAAGAATTTTCAAAATCGGTTCAGTAGATTCAGAGATTACCCCCTACAACCTCACAAACTTTGGTTTTTTATAATATTAGTAGGTATAGACGTGGTAAAGTTAGCTGCAAATATTTACAGGGCTGAAACTGAAAGTATTAAGTATTAAGTAAGTATTAAACGTTATCGTTATAACAAACAGGATAAGCGAAAAAAAAAAATAGTAGTTCGGTATTTTTCAGAATATTCTGAGGAAAATAAATACAATGAAAAAACATTACAACTACATTAACAAAGTACACAATACACGTAGCTCAACAAAGCACGCGCCACGCACACAGCGACCGATGCATCAGTTGTTCAGCTCGATCGAGGTCATTGACCTTAACATACCGGCGCGCGGCGATGTGTGTGTAAAGCGATTGGGTGATCAGCGCCTTCACAGGTTATTTTCGTTTTGATTGATTTTAGTTTGAAAAAAAAAAATAAAAAAATATGAACATGTTTATAACGCGTAACGGTGTACCTGTACCTACATATACCTACTTTCGACTCTGTAAATATTTGCAGCTTATTTTATGACATCTTATATGCAAAAAGTATATAAATTATATAGTAATACCTACCTGTCATTAGTAGTTCCAACAAGTCTGCTGACACTCCTCCTTCAGGCACTGCATCAGCATAACATGCCATTTTTGTGTCCATCTCTAATAAAATATGCTCCCAAGCATCTGTTATAGATACCATAGTATGGTCTAGATATGATATCAATTGAACTATTTGTCCATGTTTATTTGCAACAATGAACATTTCTTCAGCATATGCTGATAGAGTACTTGTATTGACAAGAGCACAGAACAAGTTATTAGTTGATCTATCTAAATAAAACACTTGCATAACGCTGAAGTCGTCTGACAGGTTTATATCAAGAACTTTATATTCCCCACACTCATCTTTGGCCACTTGTGAAAGATGTATTGTGCCAAATACATACCTACCAAATATACTCATATAAATGTAGCCAGTGCCATATCCAACCAGTAACATATTCAATTGGGTTTGCTCTTGTACTTCTTTAAAGTCTTTGACACTGTCATCTGTATTTTGGGTTTTATAACCACTGCTTAATGAGGGTGGTTTTTGTAGAAATATTGATGTATCATCCTACAAATATTCAAGCAAATATTATGTCTCAATATAAATGAAATAATAAATATTATGGTTAATAATTGTTACATAATACATACATACAAATTGTATTCTGTGGCACTATCTAAGGTGCCAGCTCTCACAGCCCATTTAATACAGGTAATACCATAATGTTTTGTGCAGCCAAACCCATCTGATTCTTGTTGCTCAAATTCATACTTGTTTAATATTTCTTTATCTTCAATGTCTACTATGTATACAATACTAGTGCTATAACCAATAGCCAAAGCCTGAAATTTTATAACAGATCTTGATTGTAGTACCTACACTTCACACAATATATTAATTACTAGCTGAAATGCCTCTATAACGATATACATATCCCTTCCGACGGATCAGAGCCTCAAGGTAGCAATTAGGGGGCTGCCAATCGACACTGATCCGTCGGAGATCACCCAGGAGCTCGTAGCGATGGGCTACGAGCCGGAGTATGTCCGCCCCATACGCGCCCGCACCGGCAGGCCCGATTGCATCTATTACGCACAACTGCGCCGCAACCGAACCTCACCCCGGGCATACACTACGTCACGGAGATGCTGCGTATGCCCTAAATTTAATGAAACCAAGTCCTTACAGGTTACATTCACCACTAGCCGGGCTACAGTGACGCTAAATGGTATGCAGATGGCAGATGCCTCAGGCGGATGAAGCAAGATATCTTGGCATATTATGATATATGCAGACCAAAGATTAACATGGAGAAAGCACATATTATTTACAAAACGGAAAGCCCTTGGCCAAAAACTTCGTAACTTGTACTAGCTCATTAGAAGGAAGTCTCAAATGTTAGAAAGCAAACTGCTACTACATGTGTGTCTTGAAACCTGTCTGGAGCTATGGTATACAACACTGTGGGGAAGTGCCAACCCACACGAAGCGGTGCGGCGCCGCACCGCAAGCCATTTCGCCGCATTGGCGACCACAGCGGCGACCATAGAGTAGGTTTGCCAATCGATACGTACGACAGTCTGTAATCGATATTTTTTTTTTCGATATATCAATCTCCGATATTGATATAGGTATTTAAAAATATCGCTATATCGAGAATCCGATATTATAAAAAACATCAACAGCCCAAGTGCTCCGCCGCCGCTCCGGCTCCACTCCGCTTCTCCCCCTCCCCGCCTCGTCTCGACTCCGATGCGCGCCGGAGCACACCGCAAGGCGCCAAGTGGCTATAACGCATTTTTGTATGTAATTACTACAGCGCGCTCAGGCGCCGTACCTGAGCCGCACCGCACCGTGTGGGTTGACTCGAACAGCTGCCAACTCTAATATACAAATATTACAAAGGTTCCAGTAAAAAATATTTCAATTGATAGCTAATGCACCATAGTATGTCACAAATGAAAGATAACACCACAACCTAAAGATAAAAACAGTGAGAGAAGAAATAAAGGAAAGTGTCTCAAAATACAAAAAGAGACTAGTCCTTGCATGCCTACATGGGCTGGCGATGGAGATATACAACTATTGCTGAATGTCAAAAACAAATAAATGTCCTTCTGACAATGTGTATGCCAAACATATGATTAGTCGAGCTGTTAAGGTGTGAAAGCATAACAGACAGATAGACAGAGTTATTTTCCCATTTATAATATTAGTAGGTAGAGACTTTTCTGATATCAATATCGATGGAATAAAGCCTATTTAAGCCACAGATAATATAATCCAATACTGGTTCAAACTTCAAGCTAAGCTTAATCTCCCTGTAAAAATTAAAAAATTAATATAAATCTGGACAGTAGTTTTGGAGGTAAGAGTGAATATACCAACAAAACATAATATCATCCCTTAGCTTACAATACAACTTAAGTTGACTGACTGCACAAATGGGCATGTTGGCTAATTTTTTTTTTGTAGTCTGTCTTGTAGATTAATAAAAAATATTGGACACGTTTTTTTTTATTTTTTTATGTATTCAAAAAATTACGGCGATACATTGAGTTCAAATTTTGCATGACGTCACTATTAGGACAGTTTGTATGGCGGTTTTATAGGTTAGTGACGTCACGACCCACTCACCCTAAACTTTAATGCGCTTTATCTCTGTATATTTTAATTTATTCGAAAAAGTAAAAAAAAAAGTATAAAGTAAGTTGTTTTTTGTTTTTTTATTTTCTAACTGATTAGAACTTTGATTTTTAAAAGTAGTCAACATCCCCATTAAACAGAGTTATGTCTCTGAGACATAACATTGCTGCACGTGCGAATCTGCATAAGAGCAATTTGTAAATACTGCGCAAGAGTAAAACACGCAAAGTGACTTTGTACAAAATCTAAGAAAAGTACAAGTAAATTTACATTATTTTCCAATAAAAAAAGTTACAAAGCACAATCTGTTAAGTTTAGTCGGTAATAAGAATTGAAATGGCCGAGATATTAAGTTTTTTCTTCCTCCTGTCAAAAAGTAAATAAGCAATCTTTAAAAATTATTCTTATGCAGATTCGTAAGTGCAGTGACGATAAGTCTATTTTATTCATACAGTCGGTTGACTTGAGCCGTGTTGTTAGCTAAGGAATGATGTGTGAATTCCGGTGGTTTAATAAAAGTATATACCTACCTGGAAACTAAGTACAGGATATACTGAACAATCTTTCCAAAGGAAAGTATTTTATTTTATTTTATTTTATTTAGAAGTCACAAATAATTATTAAATTCAATAATACAGAAGTGCAGAAATATGGGAACTGTGGGATAAAAAGTACCTTATGTCACTCAGGAACTCTAGTTTCCAATACCTTAGTAAAATCAATTTTATGATCAGTTTTTAAGTTACTCTATTACAAACATACTAATATTCAAGTATTTTTATAATATTAGTATAGATTTGTCTTGATGAATTTTTAACATTTTAATTCTTACCTTTCCATCTGGTCTCCATGCCATTGCTTGAACAGATGCATTTTCCTGAGGTGGTGCTAAGTTCCATACTTTTTGCCATTGAAGCCTATGCACTTGTACTTCACCTGCAATAATATTAAATTATTTATGAGTGTTACCAAAATGCCAAAGATGAGAATGCATTCATGTACCTACTCATATAATTGTGCTGGTACCTTTGAAATTCGATATAGCCAGTAAGTCAAGCCTATCACTCCAGACCATGAGATCAACTTGGTTAGGGACATGTCTCTCTTCCAATTGCCGCATACGAATACCAGAGTGAAACATCTCTGTAGATTAATTTTTCTCTTCTTCAGTGCTAGTCACCAAAATTATACTATGAGCAACGAGTGAGCAACACACTAAATCACACTATAACCAGAGAGAAGGTAATCACTACGTTTTAAGAGACGGGACTTCCTTACTTGGTTTTGGAATCCATTTAGCAGACCCAGCAATACCAACACAGCGAAAATTTAAATGTCAAAATACTTCATAACTCATGGGTACCAACATTAACGAGAACAATAGGGATGGCCACATGTAGTTCCTGATTAAATCGATATCGATAAATTATCATTAGAGCATCGTGGGCTTCATACCAGGTGAATTAAATCTACAACGGGGGAAAACATTTGTCGTAAAATTGAAACAATAAATTATTATTTTTATTTATTTATTATTATTCCAATATTTTAGTTTGTCATGATGATGATGTTATTAGATAGATAGATATTTATTTTCTCTTTAAAAATTACATTTACATTTTATGTCAAAATTAAATAACCTATTTGGGAAAGTAAATGATTTACTTCGCAGTGCCTCCTTGTTGAGCCTTGTTTAAATTATCGGTAGAAATATCCTCCGAAAGCGAAAAACTTTCGTTTATCTTCCAACATTCGTTCCTTACATCTCCACAGACATATTTTATATCGTGAAGTTTTTCGATTGGAATGTAAGCTAAGTCATCATTTCCAATATTTTTTACCCATTGTCGACATCTGAAATTAAAATATCTATCAATCATGCAAGTACACTTAGAAATAAGATAGAGTATAATATAGTTCTTTATACAGAAGACGAGGTTCACTTTATTACAATACGATCATAATACTTAATGAAAACTGCAGTAAGTAATGAAAAAAGTATACGCAGCAGCAGCTATACAAAAATATTCCAAAATATTCACTATAACAGCATCATTCATTAAAGTTTATCAACTCACTTTATCGATAGTGAAGATTTACATCACTATGGTTTACAAACATGCAAATATTTTTTCTCATTTCAAAAAGATAGTGTATAATTTTAGTCTTGCTGATAGCTGAAGAGAACAAAATACTTTATTACTTTACTCAAGCTGTACTTACCGGTCTTCATCTATAGGAAATTTCGTGATAAATTTCCTTTTATTTAAATTTTGTCGACTCTATCTTTTTCTACAAATTACATACGTACTACACCATCTAATCGGTGCTATTTCACTACCCAATCACAAGAAAATAGTTTTTAATAGTCACACTGCACTTTTCAAAGCGTAAATCACACAAAATTTTTAAAAATCACACAATTATTTTCCCAAATAACAACATGCGTCGCCATGACAAACAGATGACAGATTGTAAGAAAGATTCAGAGACAAAAGACTGAAATAGCATGTGAGGCCATCTTTGATGCCATGGAAAAAAAAAAATTAAAAAAAAAAATGAGTGCTAAACACGAACAAAATTTAATTTGTTCCTAGTTGCGTTAGACTGACTATAACTAACAGCGTACCTCACAAATTAGGCGTAAATCGTAGTGATTTTCACAAATTATCTAGACTTATTCAGTGATTACCTTCTCTCTGCTTATGTCTAAAGGTGATTTTAAGCACAAATTAACTAGACCTATGTCTATGTCTAAAGTCTATGATTATATGGTACCCACAAATTAACTAGACGATGGTTAAACATTTTTTTTTTTTTTTTTTTTTTTTTAGTTTATTTGGACGCAGATAAGCAATAACGTGTTAACCCACAAAATTAAGTTATTGGTTCAGAACGATTTATTGAGAGTTAAGGAACGTTTTTTAATTATGTGTTTACCTTATTGCATTGCTTAAATATGTAACTAAATATCTAACATAAAAAATGTTGACACAAAATGGCGCTATACTTTTAAAACACGATATACTCAAAATTTTTCCAGTGTGGGTTAACACACTATTGCTTATCTATGTCCATTTATCCTATTTAGGAAAGGCTAAGAGTACAGGGCCCATACTGCCAATTCTGATGTGTATTATTTAACAATAGATATTATACGATAAGGCCTAAGCCATTTCTTTTTTCATTTTATCTTCTTTTATTTTCTTCTTTCACTTCTTTAATTCTCGTCTTTCTCTTCTTATGTCATTTTCTTGTTGTAATACTCATTTAATTTTATTCTTTGTTTGATTCCTTGTGGTGTGTCTTCGTGTCTTGTGTTCTCTTAACTCTTTGTTCTCTTTGACATTTAACGTCTTTTTAAATATCTTCAACCGTTGTTATAATAAATTCATACAATGGTTTGTAACATTGAATATTTTTCAATAATTGCTGAAGGGAGCGCGGGACATCTTCAGCGTTTTTATAGATGTTGCTAAGACAGTCCATTAGAATGTGTCTTTGGACGCTGAAATTATTGCAGTCAAAAAATATGTGATGTAAAGTTTGGGTTTCACTGTTGCAGAAGTTACAGGTGGGTGATGAAATAATCTTGATTCTATGTAGATGTGCATTGAAACGACAGTGTCCGATTCGCAGGCAACAGATGGTGGTATAAAATTTCCTGTCAGTGAATGTTTGACTTTTGGTAAACCAAGGCCGTCCTATTCCATTTTTGATGTCAGCATACCACTTACCCTTCACTTGGGTTGTTTCTTCCCAGGAATTCATAAATTTTTGAAGTAGCATGGATTTCAAAACAGTCAAAATATCAGTATCCGATGGTTAAACAGATTATTAATGTATTTTTTTTTTTTGGTAAAGTTTACCCCTTTCAGGGAAGGCAAAGGAACTTAGTCCATGCAGCCATAGTCCATGCAGCCATTTCAGATATTTATTTTCTTCAATTCATTTCTTCAAAAGGCCTTAGCCAATAGGGTACTTGCATGAAATTTATTTTAAGAAATTGTGTCAATATTTCAAAAATAGAGCCTTAGAAAAGCGTTATCGTGAAAGATTCACTAAAAAATTTTCAATAGTTTCCAAAATATTCACCTTTTAATTTTGCAACCTTTTAATTTTTAACGTTGCAACGAAACACCAATCACAGCCACGCTTAACACATGACGTCATTTAATTTTTTTAGGAAACATTTACCTCTTTCAGAGAAGGCAAAAGAAACTAAGTGCATACAGTCAACGCAGATTTTCCATTTTCTGAAGTTTTTTACTTTAAAATGCATCGGTAAGATGCATTTCGATTCTTTACTGAAACTTTTGGAAGTAACTCTACACTGTTCAACCCTCGTTCAACCTTAACTTCGCTTTTGGATATTGAAGCAATCTGTCTGTCAGTGTCACATGACCATAGTGTCAATACGTCAAGTCAATACGACAGTGACATTTCTATCACAGATTAATAAGGCGTAATTTCGCCATAATTGTAGGTTGTTGACGAGTGAAAGCCGTATCGAAAACACGCGTGTCACGTTTTTCGTTATTTCAGTCACTTTTCAGCATCCATTTTGGACCCTCAGCAGGAAACTGGCTTTCAAGAGAGCCATGTTTTAACTTGGGGAACAATCTAACATTGTCATTGGCGATTCGCCATAATTGAAGAAGTAGATGAAGAGATTGTTATTATTAAGAAACATTGTCATTGGCAAATTATAATTATAGACGCCATTATTAAAGAAGAAGAAGAAGAAGTAGATGAAGAGATTTTTATATTAAGAAACATTGTCATTGGCAAATTATAATTATAGACGCCATTATTAAAGAAGAAGAAGAAGAAGGCGTAATTTTGAACTAGTGACGTCATTCCGCGTTACGGCGGTAAAGTTAAAAGTAGGAACTTTGAAACGCTCTATTTAGTTAATTTATAATTTTTTTTTTCTTTTTCTTGCTTTGTTTAAGTAGGCCATATATCTTCAAAATAGACTGGAAAAAAAATTCATGCAAGTACCCTATTGAACCAGGCGCCAAAAGTTTTACCGCTAAGACATTCTTCTGAGGCTAAGACAGCGACTGACAGACATTGCCATAGATTATAGGGCGAAAAGACCGAATGCCACCATTTCAACGTGGACACAATCCATACATTTTTTCTGAAGTATGAACTATGAAGTTGCGACTTGCGACAGCCTGACAGGAGCATATGTACTACTCTGACGTGTTAACCGAAACGTCATAATCTGTCAAGTGCGTGTGGCGCCATTTTGTGAAATCACTACCTACGTACCTTGCTGCATATAATCTAAGATTTATTTGTATTTTTCTATGAAACCTTTATTAAATGGTTACTGTTTTGAAATTTAGAAAATATTTCCTAACTGGCAATGTATTTTTATCCAATTTGAATAAAAATTAAACCAACAAATTGTAGAAGACAAAAAAGTTGTTATTTTTTAAGTACTTTTTAATTCAAAAGTCGTTAGGATTCAAATAAAATAGAAGATATATTATATTACAAATTCATTTATTTACCATTTACAATTGTTAATTTACACGATCCAATATAATTTAATATATTTTATCTTGTACGAACGTGTTGTAATGACGACCAAACTTTTCACGTTTCAAGCTCGCTGAACAAAAATCTGTCACAATTTCAATCTCATCGACCATTCTGTAATAGCTATTTATTCATCGCAACTGGTTAAACTAAGGTATTTTCATTAATTTAAGGAGTCATAATAATCAGTAAAAGTCAATTTAAGTCTATGAAATGAATAGTTTTAAAGTAATAGACATAACAAAAAAACCCTCTAATTTCAACAAAAAAGGTAGTGTTCCACAGAAATAGTCATAAGTTTAAAACTAGTCTACAGATTTAAAATGCAAATGCCACAATAGAAACTACAATAAATTACCTTTTAATTATAATCAAGACCATTGGTTTATGTTTTTATTAATAAAATATCACGACATGAATATCTTTACATTTTCCATCAAATTTTCCCAAATTTTCCATACAAAATTGAAACAGTGTTAGCCAAGTATGGATGCGGCATTTGGCTATTTCATAGTAATACATTTTAGAACACAAATTTGTAATACAAAATTTACATACTTTATTCAGTTTTTTGGTTTCAATTTGGGAATTTATATCCTGTTTTTTTTTTACATTTTCAAAGAAAAAAATAATTTTATTGATGTTTATTACTTGGTTTAATTAACTGAGTCACAATTAATTGCGTCACCGAAAATAAAAAAAAAGTTTATTTGCATGTGTTTATTTACATTATTCCCTCTATGAATTTATTTAACATTTTTAAAGGTTTAAATTGATTACAGAAAACCAAAATGTTTTTTCTGTATGAATAAAATTCCATTCTCAACACAAAGTGTAAAAAAGGCAGCCTCTGGCTCCGGTAACGAGGGTGACAACTTCCTTTTTTTGTGTCGAAGAACATTCTGTCCACCCTCGGTATAAACGCCGGGAAGATGTTTTCCTTCTCGTCACCCGCCTTTTCGTCCTCCTCGTCACTGTCATATTCGCTCCCTATAACAAAGTGAAATATATGAGAAAAAAAGCGTCGTGGTTTGATCTAAATAAAATTTCCCAGCATAGAATTAAATATCTACCGTAGTTAAGAGCCGTTTCCTACAAAATGTTTTTCTAAAATAAAAGTATTTACTCCTCATAACATCAGCTATATGCCATTGAAAGTTCCATCAAAATCGGTTCAGCCGTTTCAGAGATTAGCCAGGACAACCACAGACAGACAGAGAAATTTAAAAAAATGGATTTTATGTATATACTTTCATAATATGCATTTAATGAAAAGCTGTTACTTTGGAATTACAAACATAAACTTCGATTTTATCTATAAGTGCATGTGTATAGATATATAAATTAATATACATACACTGTTGAAACTTCTGGCTACTCTTCGTCGAGTCCCCGGATCCGGCCACCACCACGGGAAAGCACTCCCCGTGCCCTGCGCGACCCACCTCTATTTTTTTTCTCTTCGCTTCTCTTCTTCACTTTTCGGGTAGTAAGCAAATCCAAAAACCAAACATGCATTAACAAAAACAGGAGAAGGTTAGATAAAATATTGAAAAAAAAACCAACAAAACGAAATAAAAAATCAAAATTAGGCAAAGGTTAGGTACCTAGGGGATCACGAGAACATTTATCATTAAAGGTTATCATTAAAAAATTTATAAAATTTAGAACAAAAAAAAAATTAAATTAGTATTTCCATAATCATTAAAATTTCTTTCAATTAACTTACAATTCAAAATATTTAAATATTTGAAC
This sequence comes from Zygaena filipendulae, assembly GCA_907165275.2. Classification (NCBI taxonomy): domain Eukaryota; kingdom Metazoa; phylum Arthropoda; class Insecta; order Lepidoptera; family Zygaenidae; genus Zygaena; species Zygaena filipendulae. The sequence goes on along the minus strand of OU015653.1, from coordinate 8,063,438 downwards.
CAAAATATTTTTGATAAAGCGATTCTGTAAAATAGTCCGATGCCGCATCCATACTTGTCTTACCGCGTCCTAAAACTACTGCTTACGTCATGCTAATGACATCTATCAGCGGCAAAATCGGGCATGATTTGGTATAAATTACAAAATTTACTTTTTGGTTAAATTTACACACATAAACCAGATTAAAAACGATAGTTTATGATATTGTCCACACAATTTGATGTTAATTCAACAATGCATTATGAAAAAATCACAAGAATTAATTACAACAAAGCTACGATACAGACATGATATTGTCACCATTTAGATACTTCGACAAATTCAACGTAAATTAAATCACAAATTAAACGTAAATACACCCAAAAACTTTATAAAAATAGGAAGATAATATATTTAACTTACGTTTTCACGTCATTATTATCACTATACAGTGGTATTTTAGTTTTTTTCACACAATACTTTGGCGCGCTCCGCAGGTACCAACCAAAATGGTGGCCATAAACTCAAACAAATTGCTGTACTATTTGTAAGGCGGGAATACTTTAAAATTTCGTATAAAAGTTGTCAACTTGAATTTCCTCTAATTGTAGATGTGTTCACGAACAATGTTTTTAATAAGTTGGAAGAATGAAAGAGCTACCATTATTTCACTTCAGGCAAAAATAAACAAATGGTATTTTTTGGCCAGATCTGGCCACCACACGCCCTGAGGGTGTTTGTCAAATGGCCAGACCTGGCCACGACACGCCTCAGGGGTTATGTCTAGTTAATTTGTGGTTGTAAGTGGATTGTCGGCGCGTTTTTTTTTATTATAATATTGATAGAGTTTATTAAATAATTCGAAATATGGTTGTGTCGCAAGCAATTCTGCTTGTTACTGCAGTCAAAGTTTTCTTTATACCTCTTTAGTAAGTGTTTCATGAATTAATCTCATTAAATTGTTTACGTTTGCGTATGCAGTATTAATTCTCGTAAAACAATGTCTAAAAACATGTTTTCGCTAAAATTAGTTTTAAGATTTCTTTAGATATAATCGAAAAAGGGTAAAACCCTCATCCTCCCGATGTGACCAGGCTAAGTTAATTACGGGTAACATCAGCATTTTTATTTTAATATACCCACTGGCTGGAGCACAGATCTACCTACTTTGAAGTTGGAACATATATTTTCTAGTGTCGTGTAATTGGAAGTACGGCCGCACTCAGAGTCGTTTGAGTGATTACCTACTTAATTTTAAGTAAAAATTTAAAAACAAAATACTGCACTCTGAGTCGTTCATTTAATTAATGTTAATTGGCATCTAACTAATCAAGTTAAGTTTTGTTAAATGCCTCTAACTGAATGCGGCCATAAGGCATAAACACTTAGTGTTTCAAAAATACTCAAAGCTTTTACATTATGTGCTTCAGTTTTTTTTAAATCATCAAACTTCTATCTTGTTCTGTATATAAATTTCGATAAGTTTATTACATACTAGCTGTGCCCCGCGGTAATTTCGGAGTTCCCGCGGGAATTCCGGGATAAAAAGTACCTTATGTCCTTCTCTGTACCCCTGACAACCTGCATGCCAAATTTCATCCAAATCTGTTCTGCTGTTTTTTTGGGGTTTGAGTACCTAACAAACATCCACACTTTCACATTTAAGTAGGATCACCAGCATTTTTTTAATATCTGGACCAGATGGAATTTTGAAAAAATCTAAACATGAGTATCTTAGTTAGACCCTTAGCAATACAACAAAAAACTGTATTCAATTTGGTGCAGCAGTTTTTGCGTAGCACGAATACAAACATACAGACAAACAGAGACAGACAAAAATTTAAAAAACGGTATTATTGGCTTCTATATCACTCATAGAGTTGCCTAAATTTATTTTTTCTTATGTATCTCCCATGTACAGACATCGACCTGTTACAATTTTATTATATGTATAGATTATTAATAGGTTTCTGTTTTTGTGTATTCTTCAATCAATATAATGTTACTAAAAAAAGTGTAATTTACACTTTTATTTTTGCTGTAAATCATAATGAAGCGAGACATATTTATAAAATACAAAAAGATTTCCAAATATACATGATGATTGAATGATAAAATATAGGTATAAATTTTTAATCTATATTTCAGTCATTCAACAGATTTTGAAGTGCATCGAAATTGGTTAGCGGTTACTCACAATTTGTCACTAGATAAATGGTATTATGATACAACCTCAGAATGGACACTAGATTATCCACCTTTTTTTGCTTGGCTAGAATATGCACTTTCATATATAGCAAAATGGTTTGATCCAGAAATGTTATATGTTAAAAATCTGAACTATGGATCTGATGCAACAGTTCTCTTTCAGAGATTGTCTGTGATTGCTTTGGATGTGATATATATAAAAGCCGCAAAAAGGTGGGTCCGTTCTTACATGTTCTTATTTAATTAAAAGTAGATTGTCATAAAAATTGGCTTGTTGACTCGACCTCCTTTTTATAACTTTTTGTTTTAGGTCTGCAAATCTCCTCAGCAAAGGAAATACATTTGTGTTTATTTTGTTGATCTCTAATCCTGGGTTATTAATGGTGGACCACATACATTTTCAGTATAATGGATTTTTATTTGGCTTCCTTTTATATTCTATTTCACATATGATATATGTAAGTCTGATAAACATAATAAAATACGAATATATTATAATCGTGATTATTTTTCAACATATTTTGATGCAAAATAATTTTTCTTTTTTAGAGTCAATACATCTCTGCTGCGTTATGGTTTGTGATATTATTGAATTTTAAACATATTTTTCTATATATAGCTCCAGCATATGTTGTGCATTTATTGAGATCATATTGCATCACTGTGGCAGCAATGGATGGTGTGCAAACACCCTGGAATTCCTTCTCTTTGTACAATTTTACAAAATTGGGCATTGTTGTGTTGACAGTGTTTGGTCTTTCCTTTGGACCATTTATAAAGCATTTTCCACAGGTGAGTTCCATAATGTAAATAAGTCTATGAGAAATTTGTAGGATTTGATAGGTATTTATAGGATATACTTATATATATTTTGATCTGGACCTTCCGATATTAGAAAACTCATGCTTTCATTCGATTCAGTTTTACATCTCTTATTAATAGAGTTTTCATAAAACCCTACCTACCTACATTATAAAAGAAAGCCTTGTGCAAGGTTTAGACTGTGTAATGTCATCGATCAGTCAGTCAAAGAGTATATAACCACTATGTTTCAGTCAGTCACAGTAGTACCTACCTACCATTTTGTAGATATTTTTATAGTTTTTGTTATAATTTTTGAATTGTATATTTACAATTAAAAAACACAAAACTAAAAATCTTAAAATAAAAAACTAAAAATAACAACATACGGATTTAATCCAAAAGACAAAAACACACGTAATATTATTATTGGTTTGTGCTACCACTGATCGGTTTGGCTTCGGTGACAAGCATGCTGGTGTCTGCCCACTTGGGTTGTCCTGCTCACAAAGAGCTGGTGGCGGCAGTCGACTTAGCTCATCTACCCCCTCTATATTTGGCTTGTCACCGACTTCATACCGATTAGTGGTAGCACAAACCAATAATAATATTAAGTGTGTTTTTGTCTTTTGGATTAAATCGGTATGTTGTTATTTTTAGCTTTATTTTTAGATTTTTAGTTTTGTGTTTTTGAAAGTGTTTTAATTTTTTTGTTAAAATTTTGTTTATTTTTCGTTTTTAAGTGACTTAGTTCGTAATTTCTCTAAGTTACAATAGCCTAATGTCAACTGCTCATCACCTTTTACAAAATATTGCTTTTCCCGACGCAGGGACGTTAATTGTTGAGGAGTTCTCCTAGTATATCACCATCAGTTCCACTTCACCATATACATTGTAACGGGCATAAATTGTTTAGAAACCATATTAAAGTTAACGATTCAGAACCCGTGAAATACCTATTGTTACGTGCTAGGGTTCTTTATTCGGAGATTAACACTAACTTTACAAAAACACTAGGTCTAGGGTTCCTAGGTCTAGGTATCGCAACACTGAAACACTAAACGACGGATCTCGAAGTCCAATAGCCTCGCCAAGGTCGCAGGTAGTCGCAGGTATCGCTCAAGATTCACTCGTAGTTATCGCTTCGAAAGCTCAAACTGAACTGCCCGTCCGGTTCGGTTGCGCCGTTTATATACCCAACCGAACGGGGCTCTAGAATGTTCGAGTCCGATGTGTTTTACTAGCCACTCGGCCGAACGTTTCTAGAATAGAACTTCTATCGAATTCGCTACTCCAATGTTTTTGCTTTACATTGCGTGTTTTGTATGCATTGCGCGTTTTGCATACATCGCGCTATTAATCTAGCTCGACCGCGACACTGCCCCCTTCTTAGAGATGCTCGTCCCGAGCGTCACTATTGCTGCCTTGATAACGTGCTAAGCGGTCGATGTGCACTATTTTGAAAGCTCCCCTGTGTTGACGTTGAATCCGATACGTCACGTCATTCATCCGGGTAACAACCTTGTACGGGCCTTCCCATCGAGTCTGTAATTTCGGAGATTTTCCCTTTCGACGGATAGGATTGTGTAGCCATACCAGTGATCCCTCCTCAAAACCACTTGTATTCGCCCTCCGGTCATATCTCGTCTTCATGTTCTCGCTTGACTGCAAACCATGCTCTCGAACCAAAGCATAGACGTCCTGCATTTTCTCCCGTAGATCGGAGACGTAGTCCTGCATCGATTGGGGGTCAGTAAATCCACTGGTAGCCGTAGTTCTCTACCGAAATTCACATACGCTGGGGTCGCCTTCGTGCTCTCATGCTCAGATGTTCTGTAGGCGAGTAGGAACAGCGGTATGAATTTGTCCCAATCCCTCTGGTGTTTATCAACCAGTTTCGCCAAATTCCTCTCTAGCGTCTGGTTAAACCTCTCCACCATGCCGTCGGACTGAGGGTGATATGGCGTGGTCCTCGTCTTGTGCATTCCCAAGATTTTGCACATTTCCTGGAATAGCTGGGATTCGAAGTTCCTTCCTTGATCTGAGTGGATTTCCAAGGGTACACCGAATCGACATATCACTTCCTCAACCAACTTGGAGGCTACTGTCGTGGCTTCCTGATTAGGTATGGCGAACACTTCCGGCCACTTGGTGAAATAATCCATGACGACCAAGAAGTACTTGTTCCCTGACTCGGTCACCGGAAAAGGTCCAGCCACGTCAACAGCAATTCTTTCCCAGGGCGCACCAACATTATAGAGTTGGAGGTTTCCGCGGGTCCTAGTTGACGGACCTTTGACTGCAGTACAAGTGGTACATTTGCGGCACCATTCCTGCACATCCTCTCGACAATGCAGCCAGTAGAACCTTTCCCTTACTTTTATTAATGTTCTCTTCACGCCAAGATGTCCACCTGAAACCCCATCATGTATTTCACAAAGAACATCTTTCACCCTGGTCCTTGGAACAACTAACTGAAGGTGGAACTCTCTGCCGTTAGGTTTCTCCCATTTTCGGTAAAGTATTCCGTTCTGGAGAACAAAGCTGTCCCATTGGGCCCAATAGGCTTTAGTGATAGGGCTAGTGGGTGCGACCTCAACCCATTTTGGTTTGTCCGCACTACGTTTTTTCCAAGCCACGATGAGTCGAACGTCTTCATCATCCTCCTGAGCTTCTCTCATGGCTTCATCTTGCCACAGTCCCGGAGGGCTCGTTCTCGTAAGCTTAACAGCCAGTTCTTTCGACTCCTGTTTGACACAATGCTTACAATCTTCCGGGCATGGCCTTATTGAGAGGGCTTCAGCGTTGCCATGGGCCTTCCCACTACGCACCTGTGCGATGACCGTTGCTGGGGCTTTTTTCACACCAGCCAGTACCTGTCCTTTAGTCCTGACTGTCACACCTTTTCCCTGATTCCCGACAGGGGACAGAGTCTCCTGCCTCTTTGTCAGGTCATCAACTTGTTTCTGCAGCTTAAGGATTTTTTTTGTCACCTCGTTCTTCTTCGGACAGGAGAACTGCATGTGGCCTCGTTCACCGCATTTGTAGCACATGAATCCAGTCTTCTTTAGGGGGGCCTTAATTGCCTTAATCTCTTCAGTGACTTCCCGCAGCTTATGCGCACGCACATCTCGCCGCACTGCTTCAACTTCCAGGGCATGTGCCAGGGCATCCTTCAGCGAGGCATGATGACGAAGCCCCACTGCAGCCCTTATCTCCATGTCCCGGATGCCATCGACGAAGGCTTGCAAAATGTTTGCGTCCACCATCTTGGTGTCAGCCGTCGGGTGCGCTTTGCGGACAAGCTTCTCAACCTCCAGTGCCCACTGTTGTAGTCCTTCTCCTGGACGCTGGACTCGATCTCGTAACTGGGCCCGGAACACGTGTTCAAGATGGCGCTCCCCATATCTGGATTCAAGGGCCTCCATCAGTTCCTTGAAGCCACTTCCTGAGCTAGGCAGTGCCTCTAAGACAGACAATGCTGAGCCCCTGAGCGCCACAGTGAGAGCTGTCAGGCTCTGCTCATCCGTCCACCCATTAGCAGTAGCGACGGTCTGGAACTGCTGCCCGTACGCGGGCCAAGACGTAGTTCCGTCGTAAGGTGGCACCTTCACTCTTGGTCCCTGGACTACGGCGACGGCTCCACTTGATGTGATTCCCACAGTTTTAAGTCGCAACAATTCTTTTTGCAGTCCAGAGACACCAGTTTCTAATCCTGTGACCCGCTCCTCGACTACATTCTTCAGTCCAGTAAGATCGGTTTCCAATACTGTGACGCGCCCTCCTACTGAATCGACGTCTTCACGGAGTTGCTTCACTACATTGCTGACCTTACCAACAGCCGCCAAAACTGTGTGAAGATTTTGCTGTTGTTCTTCACGCATCTGGTGCATGCCCTTATTCATGTTTTCCATCATCTTGACCAAACTACATATATCTAGAGCGGATGCGTCCGCTGCTCGTCCCGTAGTCGTAGCCCGGACGTGGTCAGTAGGCGTGGCCAGGTGGGCCGAGCTAGTGGGCGGGGCTTCGACGGTGGGCGTGGTCTGTTGGGCGGAGCTAGCGGTAGGCGTGACCAAGTGGGCGGGGCCAGGGGCGTGGCCGGTGACACGGTGGGTGGGGCCTCAGTGGTGGGCGGAGCCAAGTGGGTGTGGTCAGTGGGCGTGGCCAGGTCGATAGGCGTGGCCTCAGTAGTGGGCGGGGCCTAGTGGGCAGGGCCAGTGGGTGGAGTCCGATGGCCAGTGGGTGTGGCCTGGCGGGCTGCAGGCGTAGCCCCCGCAGCACGTTGTGCCCTCGTCCTGACACCTTCCTCGGCGATGTCTTCTCTCGGAGTTAGTGGCATCTCCAAATTTCACTTCCGACACCAAATTGTTACGTGCTAGGGTTCTTTATTCGGAGATTAACACTAACTTTACAAAAACACTAGGTCTAGGGTTCCTAGGTCTAGGTATCGCAACACTGAAACACTAAACGACGGATCTCGAAGTCCAATAGCCTCGCCAAGGTCGCAGGTAGTCGCAGGTATCGCTCAAGATTCACTCGTAGTTATCGCTTCGAAAGCTCAAACTGAACTGCCCGTCCGGTTCGGTTGCGCCGTTTATATACCCAACCGAACGGGGCTCTTGAATGTTCGAGTCCGATGTGTTTTACTAGCCACTCGGCCGAACGTTTCTAGAATAGAACTTCTATCGAATTCGCTACTCCAATGTGTTTGCTTTACATTGCGTGTTTTGTATGCATTGCGCGTTTTATTTATTTATTTATTTATTTAATGTTAATCTAGCTATTAATCTAGCTCGACCGCGACACTATTATTGAGTAGTTCTGATGACCATCGGTGGTCTTTATCATCAGTTCCACTTCTTCAAATTTTGCTTTCCGAAAGCAAATAAACGTTTTACTAAAAAAATACAAAAATCTCTACAGGTGTACCTATAATTTTTGAAGAGTTCCCTCGATTACTCCAGGATCCCATCATCAGATCTCGACTTGGTGACAATGGAATCAATTTGGGAGTATCCCCTTTCAAACAAAAAAACAATTTTTGAAATCGCTCCAATCGGAACCCCTGAAATACGTATTATGGTTGAGTAGTTCCGATGACCATCTGTGGTCTTCATCATCAGTTCCACTTCTTCAAATTTTGCTTTCCAAAAGCAAATGAACGATTTACTACAAAAAATACCCAAATCGCTATAGGTGTGCCTATAATTTTTGAAGAGTTCTCTCGAATTCTCCAAGATCCCATCATCAGATCCCGACTTGGTGGCAATGGGACCTAATTGGGAGTATACCTTTCAAACAAAAAAAATTTTTTTTCAAATCGGTCCCACCGTCTTCGAGTAATCGGTGAACATACATTAAAAAAAAAAAAAAACATACAATCGAATATAGAACCTCCTCCTTATTGGAAGAGGATGATTTGTTTATTTACATCTATTAAAACCAGTATACCTAGTTATATTTGTAAACATTTTAAGATATTTTGTTAATACTACCTAGTTGTTTTGATAACAATTTTGTTTTAGGTCATGTCAAGATTGTTTCCTTTTAAAAGAGGCCTATGTCATGCATACTGGGCTCCAAACTTTTGGGCGCTTTATAACTTTGCAGATAAAGGATTGTATTCTGCATGTAAGTAAGGAATATATTCCTAAATTAGTTTGTAGTTAATACAAAATTAGCTAAACAATAAAAATTAAAACTTTATCATGTCTCATAAAGTTCATAATTGTTTGACTAAAATCTAGTCTAGACATATAAATAAATGAAGTGTCTGTTTGTAATTCCTAATTATAAGTAGTAGTAGTAGTAAGTATATATTATGGTACTTACATAAAAAAAAAACATTTTTGTTTGTTACGACTTACGGCTAATTGTCTAAGAGCGGCGCCACAGTCTCGGCGGCGGCGGTGGTGGTGGCCGCAGCTGCAGCAGCAAAAACAAATGGCACCTTGCCCTTGGCCACCGTCGCCGCCGAGACTGGTCAAGGGGTAATGGTGCGTACACACTACATCAAAATATATAACATTTTTATATAACATGTTACAGATAATGTGGATACTGAATGTTATATAGCATGTTAGGGGCCGTTCAAGCATTACGTAAGCACTATAGGGGGGCGGAGGGGTCTTTGCTTTGCTTATTTTTTATTTATGACATGAGGGGTGGGAGGATCTAGATGGTGATTACGTCAGCAGTAATTATTTACATTTTTTTAAAATATGGCAACCCACACATTGTCTATGCTCGAAAACGAAATGCATTTACGGGTATTCTTACAAAATAATGACCTTATTTCTAGACATATAACTGCTGCTCATGAATCAATCAATTGTACCAATGTTTACGTAAGCATGGGGGGAGGGGGAGCTTTGCTGACAAGGGGGAGGGGTGGGTTAATAATTGCAAAAAATCTGCTTACGTAATAAATACTTGAACGGCCCCGTATAAAACTTCGTCACGTGCGTTTTTTCTTTTGTTATTTAAAAGTATAACAGTCACTGCCGTAGCTAGTGGAACGTCCTCTCACTCAGCGACGACATTGTGGATAGCATAGCACCTGAAGAACGAGAAATGACAATGGTTATATAACGTTGTTATATTGCATTGTTATTCTAATGTCTAGTCTAGTCATTTTCTAGTTTACTTTTAAGTTACAAATTGAATAAACTTATTTAAACTTATTTAAATGTTAACAGTTTTTTTTATGTTGCAATGTTCTATAACAATGTTACATAATGATGACAATGTTATATAACATGATACATAGTCTGTATGTACCGTAAAACGGCTGCACCGGCTTTAACAGGACTTTTTCTAGCAGATAGCTGATGGTATAAGGAGTAACTTAGGCTACTTTTATTTTAGAAAAAAAAAGTTCCTGCGGGAATTCCGAAACTCACGACGGTGATTCTCCTAATTTTAACTGCTAATAATTAGCTGATGTTATAAGGAGTAAATTAGGCTGTTCTGGAGTTCCTGCGGGAATTCTGAAACTCACGCGGGTAAAACCGCGGGGCACAGCTAGTAATATTATAAAAAGAAAAAAAAAATTTTTAGTTTGTTCCGAAGTAAAAAACTACTGGACCGATTTCAAAAATTCTGTCACCGTTAGAATGCTAGGTACACTATCCCTGAGTAATTAACCGACTTCCCAAAAAGGAGAAGGTTCTCAATTCGACGCGTATGTTTTTTTTTTAAGCTATATTGTAACCCGGAATTTCCGCGGGAACTTCGAAATTATCGCGGGTGAAATCGCGGCCCGGGGAACAAGCTAGTTAACCAAAATCAAATCTTTGCAACAGCAGAATAATCTAGAAATTTGTAAATTGTATGATTAGAAATATTTTTCAGTGTCAAGAGCTGGAATAAATTTTGCGAAAATTCCGGCTTCAATGACGGGAGGTCTGGTGCAAGAGTACAGTCATACTGTTCTTCCTTCAATAAGACCGAGTGTCAGCTTCTTATTGACTGTCATCTCTATGGTTCCTGCATTGGTCAAGTTGTGGCACCTTGGCGCCGACAGGAGATACAGGGCACTCAGTTTTGTTAGGTTTGTATAATTCAACTCGAGTATCAGTGCCCACCATGCAACATACACCTTTTAAAGTTCCGTAACTAAAGGGAAACGGCAACCCAGTTACTAAGACTCCGCGGTCCGTCCGTCCGTCCGTCCTTCCGTCCGTCCATCCGTCCGTCCTTCCGTCCGTCCGTCCGTCCTTCCGTCCGTCCGTCCGTCCGTCCGTCCGTCTGTCTGTCTGTCTGTCTGAAAATTCATTATAAGACTGAAATGGTGTGCTTGGTATGCGTCGAAAATTGCAATACCTCTTTTATTATCTAAAGTAGCTGTCGCCCGCGGTTTCACCCCCGGAATTCCGGGATAAAAGTACTCTATGTCCTTCTCGACCCCTGACAATGTGTATGCAAAATTTCATGATGATCGGTTGAGCCGTTAGGGCGTGAACGCGTTACAAACAAACACTCACTTTCGCATTTATAATAAGTAGTATAGATTCGTGCCGGCGCGGCGCAGCGTTAAGAAAACACTAGGATCTGACACTAATCGTAACTATAATCAATTTTTTTTGGTTTTACAGATGTCTTGTGATTTGTGCCACATGTTCCTTTATGTTTGGGTGGCATGTTCACGAGAAAGCAATTCTAATGATAATAATACCTCTCACGTAAGTATAAAATTTGTAACGTAAGCAAGAGTTCAGGTATTTTTGAATCCAGACAGTGTGAAGGATTTCAGCCTAGAATTTATACTATTACTATTTTCCTCGTCAAAGGATAAAACTACACATACAAACTATAATTATGTAATCCTATATATACAGAATAGTATGAAGTATTTTATATATACCTATAGTATGAATAGTATGAATATTTTATTTATTTAAAAAAAATAAAAAGTAGAAATTAGAGTGTATTACTTGGTCGCAACTCGCAACATTATTTTTTATTCGAGCGCCAGAGGAGTAAATTGAATCCTTTGCTACGCTCTGGATTTAAAATAGCGCCTTCGTCACAAAATTATGGTTTTGCTCTTTTGTAATAAACGGTCGCATTCAGTCGTTTTAATGGTTACTCAATTTTAAGGAAAGATTTTATAAACAAAACTGCGACTACTTAATTAGTTAAATGCCAATTAACATTAATTTTATTAACGTCTCTGAGTGCCGCCGAAAATCTGCTATTTTGTCAAATTGTTAAAACTGTGTTTTTTTTTCAACAGATTTCTGTCGGTGTTGGGTGATGAAGATGGAAGGTTGTTCTTGATTCTTTCAACAGTGGGACACTATTCACTGTTCCCTTTACTGTATCCAAAGAATTTGTTATCGATTAAAATATTTATGTTGTTAACGCATTGTGCAATTATATTTTGTAACATTCCGTTGTACGAAATGTCAAGATTAAAAAATAAGAAACGCGGCTTTATGCGTTTGCCAATGCTTGGCATCATAGAATCTCTATATTTGTATGGATTTGTGGGTTTGTGTATTTACGAAAATGCCCTACATAGGCTCTTAGGTCTAGATAAATCACTGCCTTTCTTGCCCCTGATGCTTACGTCTGTTTACTGTGCAATAGGGGTGTTTTACTTTTGGATATCATACTATCACTATTTCTTGACTTTTAATCTTAGTAAATTACCAAGTGAACACGACAAAAAAGTTAAATAAATTGTAGTTTAAAAAGAGGTACCTAATCCATTTCTTTGTAGTGAGATGTTATGTATAGATTATTTCAAGTTAAAAAATTTTGTTTTTTGAAAGATACTTTTTGTCAAATGGAAACTTGTTTATCATTAAACTAGCTGTTCCCTCGCGGTTGTACTCGAGTTAGTTTCGGGACTCCCTCGGGAACTCTAAAAGATAGTGTAGCTTCCTATCACTGAAAGAATTTAAAAAATCCTTACTTTCAACGAACAACTTTGCCGTTTTGTAATATTGTGTTGTAGACATACGAATTTTAAAAGGGAACTAAATTATGCGTTGTTTAATTTTACATTGGCATTGTTGCAGTTTAAGGTATGTAGGCATCGATCATGAGATCGATGTATGTAGGTAACCATGAGAAGAGACTTAAAATGAACTAAGTAAATTGAAATTTTCTGTAAAAATGTTGTTTGGTGCTTTTGATTTGAAAATGACATACCTACTTAATCATAAAAAATTCTTGTACTACCTACCTACCTATAAAACAAAAACATGCTGAAATTTTAATGAATAAGTTATTTAAATTACGTGTTAGTAGGAATGACTATTATGATGAATTTTATTGTTATATACCTCGTACTTTAGTCTGTTATTAAAAATAAAATAGTTATAAATTATTTGATAAAATATAATAAAACAACTTTTTTGTGTACCTAGTGTTTGCGTGGTTATTACCAAAAATTTAATACATACCTGAGTCTAAGGTTTTCTCTGTTATTTATCTGTTTTTTTATTTATATTTTTTTTGTTAGGTGAAAGCAATAAGCATGACTTATCAAGTAGGATGTCGTGCTAGAACGGTTAAGGTATACCTGGCCTGTACCCACGCCTATAAAGCCCGTTCCACATTCACCCCAGAATCTTGCGACAGCGCGAGAAAATCACGAGAAATGGCGGAGAACATCGGCTCCACATTCACGTCCTCGGGGTTTTCTCGCGTTCACGCAAGATACTCGCGTGAATGTGGAGCGGGCATAATAGGCAATTAGTGCAGCTATAATTTATTATGGTTTTATAAAAATTATGCGGCTCTATTTACGTAAATAAAGTTCTCGCGAACGATTCCACCAACTTTATTTAGATATTTATTTATTATTACAGTTTTTAAGACGCGATTTCCACATAATATTTTTTTTTTGTACACGTCAATACTGACGGTCTGATAGGATTTACTTGGTAAATAAATTTGTATCGTAGGTAATAATTCAAGGCAGGCTTGGAGGAACACGTACACGTGTTTACATTGAATAAAGGGAAGGCGCACGCCGATCGCGGCATGAATATTCATCTTAGACTATAGAGGTAGACGCGGCAGGCGAAATTACACGCAAATTCGACACTTGGAGTGAGGTGAAGTGTCATTATCTACATTTAACTACCTCAATCAAAACGTTACTATATTGCGGGCAATAATCATTCCGCTAGAGATCAAGACGTTTGCCTACTAACCATCATCGGTATTGGATTCAGAAAACGATTTAAATTAGACTTGTGTACCACCTATGTGTGGGTACGACGGGGTACCGAGTCGAAGTACCTGCGACATTTTAGTCAATGCGTAGATGTTTGGATGGATTCATGCGCTGGCCTGTGGTGTGGCATCGTTTTTAACCGACTTCCGAAAAGGTTCTGCATTCGGCTGTAGGTATGTGTTTTTTATGTATGTTTACCGATTAGATACTCGATGATGGTGGACCGATTTGGAAAATTGTTTTTTGTTTGAAAGGGTTGTAATGGCTGGTGCGACGAGGAGACAAATAAAACCATCTCGGCCGGTGATAATAATAAAAGTCCACGTTTATTTAAAATGTACAACAATTTATAGGCTAATTAATTCTATGTCAGCAAACCTTAATTCACTGTGTGTGTGCAACTGTTCATACACTACACCTCCCCTCAAAAAGTTGCCGTTACACCCCTCCCCTTTAAAAGGAATTGCATTAAGGAATGTTGACGTTTAAACTAATACATTTTCTTTATATCTTAATTATTTAATGTAAATTACTTATAATTATATATTAATATTAAACATGAAATAATTTGGTATTATTTTTATGAACAATGTATTCTTTGTTATTTTTTAATATTTTCACGTTACAACACAAATCTTCAATTACCTTAAATGGTCCATTAAAAATTTTATCCAATTTGTCACCAGTTTGGTTTTTCAATAACAATAAGTCACCTTTTTTGTATGTGACAGGGTTAATATTCTTATCATACATATATTTCCTTAATTGCTTATTTTCTAAAAGGTTTTTATGAGCATCCGTTTGGGCTTTCTGTAACCTATATTTTAATTCAAATGGATAATCGTCAAAATTATACATAGGATCTACTTGAGACTTAAGATTACTTGGCAAATTACAAAGTTTTCCAAATACAAGTTCAAATGGTGTATATTTCGTACTTGAATGAACTGATGTATTATAAGAAAAGCACCAGTAGGGTAACCAATTACTCCAATCGTTTTTGTTATTTGAACACTGAATTCTTAAATATGCACCTAAACTTTTGTGTGTATTTTCCAAAGATCCTAATGTTTCATGATGATACGCTGTAGAGTTTAATTTCGTTATATTCAATAATTTGCAAACTTCAGACATGGTAGAGGACATAAATTCTGTTCCATTATCGGTTATTATTTCTCTTGGAATCCCATACCTTAAAATAAAATTTCTAACTAACTCTCTAGCAACTATTTCCGTTTCCTTAGTTCTTAAAGGATAAGCTTCAACGTATTTAGTTAAATCGCACTGAAGCGTTAAAATATACTTAAAATTATAGTCATCTTGTTCTAAGGGTCCCATTAAATCTAAACTAAGTCTATCAAAAGCTGTATTTGCAGTGGTTGTTATAACCATTGGCTGCTTTATGTTCCTATTTGGAAATTTCTGTATTTGACATTGTTTGCATTTATTTACATATTCAATGACGTCATTACTTATTCCTGGCCAGAAGTAATACTTTTTTATATTATTCAACATCCTATTAACTCCCGCATGACCGCTGGTCGGTAATAGATGGAAATCATTTAAAATAACAGTTTTCTCGTCTTTATCGTCGATTCGAATCATATTATTAATAACAAGTAATCTCGGTGAATTTGGTATGTTTTTCATTTCCTTCACCAAATTCTTTATGCAATAAATATTTTCTTTATTTCGAGAAATTATCAATTCGTTAATATTATTTTTTCTACACATAGCTTCTAATTCTCTCGCTAACACTGGTACAGTCGATAACGATCGAGATATCAGATAAATAGTAGATCTCGAAGGCATAAATATACAGTTACCTGTATCGCTAGCGTTTATTACTACATTTTTTAAATGTGGTTGCCTTTTACAAATAACTAATTCAATTGTATCTGCTGGTTTTTTGAGAATTTCTACAACTTTAGGTTGATCAGGCCTAGAAGATGCAGGATTCTCTGAGGACGATGTCGAGTTGAGAGCGTCAGCTTCTAATCTCTTTTTCTGAGCTCGTGTAATGACCGATACTACATTTTCTCTCATTTCTTTCAACTTTGAACAAGTTATCGGGATTCGACTTAATGCGTCTGCAGCAGCATTATTTCGACCCGGGACATACTCTATTTCAAAATCGAATTCTTCTAAATATAGTCTAAATTTTGTCAATCTACTCGAAGGATCTGTCATGTTAAAAAGATAAATAAGTGGCTTATGGTCAGTAACAATTTTAAATTTACGACCATACAAATAAGGTCTAAAATGTCTTGTCGCCCATACTATCGCTAATAATTCCAAGTCAATAATAGGATATCTTGTTTCTGCTGGTTTCAAGTTGCGGCTGGCGTACGCTACAACTTGTCCATTGTTATTAGATAGTATGGCGCCTAAGCCTACTTTTGATGCGTCAGTCTGTAACCTGAATATATTATTTTCTGAAAAATCTGGATACTGTAAAACAGGTGGGCTCACCAAAGCGTTTTTTAGATCCTGAAATGCTAATTCACACTGTTGCGACCAAACAAAAGTTACATTTTTCTTACACAGTTGGTTTAAGGGGTAGGCAATATTAGCAAAGTTTTTTATAAACCTTCTATAATAGTTTGCAAAGGCAACGAATCGTTTGACTTCATCAGTGTTCGTTGGCCTGGGGTAATTATTTAAAGTTTCTATTTTCGCTGGGTCGGGCAATATACCGTTGGAAGTAATTTTATGACCTAAATACATTATTTCAGTTCTTAAAAATTCGCATTTCATCGGATTTAATTTAAGATTTACTTTTCTTAATCTTTCTAAAACTTTAATAAGATTTCTATTATGAGAAATTAGTGAATTTCCTATTACAATACAATCATCTAAGTAAATAAAACATTGTTTGTAATTTAATCCAGACATAGCGATTGTCATTAACCTTGAAAACACACTGGGACTTGTTTTTAATCCCATAGGGCATCTTTTCATTTGATACATTTTATCCGTTGTAAAAGCAGTTAATTTACGAGATTTTTCATCTATAGAAATTTGATAACTTTTATCTACGTTAAATGCCGTGTATTTTCGGGATTCTGGTTCTAAAGACAACTGATAGTAGCTCTGTGATAAGTCTAATTTTGAAAAATATACACTACCTGACAATGAGTCTAATATTTCTGAAATATTCGGTAGAGGAAACTTATCATCCTGTATTTTATTATTTAGCTGTCTGTAATCTATAACTAATCTCCATTTTTTCTCGCTAGATTTATTTGTTTTCTTTGGTACGAGAAGAACAGGACTAGACCATTCGGAAGTGGTCTCTTCTATGATGTCATTATCTAACATTTCCTGAATCTGTCGTTGAACTTCATTTTTTAAAGCATGTGGAGTTCTATAAGGCTTAATATACACTGGAGTAGCATTGTCCTTCAATTTAATAGAATGTTGTAATAAATTAGTGACAGATAACTTATCGCCGGGAAGTTGAAAAACATCTGCGTATTTTGCACATATTTTTTCAATGCATAACCTTTCTTCCCTGTTTAAATAATCTAATTCAAGTAAGTCAAATAATAACTTAACGCGATCAGCATTTATTTTTTGTTCGCTAAAATCGCATGATTCAAAACTATTTAAACTATATGTTTCTAAGTCTGAAAAATCTAACTTAAATTCTTCATCAGTAGTGTTCAATATTCGTACTGGAATTAACCCCTTTTCTGGTTTTGCGATAATTCCCGCTATGAAAACACCTTTACAAATCTCTTTTGCTAAAACTACGCAATCATCGTAATGTTTTGTAGGTATACGTTTAATAACTTCGCAACGCGGTGGTATAATGTGTCTATACCTATTCATATCGTTAATATTAATCGTCACCGATAGATCATTGTTTCTCAAAACTATAGTGTTCATTTTATAATCAATAATAGCTTTATATTTACTTAGAAAATTTTGGCCTAATATCCCGTCAGCCATACAAGATAAGTTTTTAAATATATAAAATTTTTGCCTAAAAACTATTCCACCTATCTCTAAATCAAAGTATGTGTACCCTTCGGATTCTAATTGTCCACACACACCTTTTATCGATATTAATTCCTTATAAATTTTAATATTATTAAAATAATTCTTATTACTTTCTATCCACTCGTGTTTGACAACACATAAGTTTGCTCCGCTGTCTACTAATAATTTAATATTATAGTTTATTCCTAAACTACATGTAATTATACTGCTGTTATTAAAATTATAAACAAAATTATCAATTACTTTGGCGACGAAAAAATTCTGACGACTTCGCTTGAGCTAAGGTATTATCGCGCTGAATGTGATGAACTCGCGGAAAGTGGGCACGCGACTCCACTGCACGTGAGCGCATGTGACCTCGATTCGTCGGTGCTGGGTTAGCATACCTAGGCTTCCAATTACTACGGTTGTTATTGTTTAAGTAGTTACTATGTTGAAATCGTTTATTAAAATTACTCTTACGAAATTGCGAATTATATCTATATGAATTATTTTGATTTTGTCTGTATGTTACTTTCATAACCTGATGGGTTGCAGACATAGACTGCTCATCCAAAGCTGTTGAAATAGCTTCTGGTAAGGATGAGAATTGTCTGGAAGCGATTATTGTGCTTAATCTCTGATCGGACAATCCATCAGCAAACCGTTTTATTGCTATCCTCTCATTAATTGGACGCAATATTTCGTACTTATTTTCATCATCGTTACTTTGGGCTATAGTTAGATTAACAAAAAGTTCCTCTAATTCTGATCCAAATGATTGCACACTTTTGTGCCCCTGAGTTGCTCGTTGCAACTGTGCCTGGATTGCGACATCTGATTTTCTCGGGACAAGATATTTTTTCATATCCCCGATCAGGCAATCAACTGAACTATACTTGGACTTTAAACGAAGTTTCGCACTGGCTGAAAGTCGCGTTTTTAGAACAAATTCAATTAATAGAGGCTTAGATGCAATATTAATCATAGAATCGTATAACTTGATCCCATCGATTAATTGTTTCGTAATATTCTCTACTCCTGTCATAATGGGCAATAAGGCAAGAGCCGTTTTTAAATCAAAATTATCGGTAGCCATTTTACTTTCTATCGACTCACTGCAATGTACTAAGGAATTAATTTTTCTATATAAACTATGAATGTCGTCCACTAGTCGATTAATTAATAAGGTATCACTAACATTTAATTCTGATCTCGTTATCTTAGATTGGATACCTAGTAATAACACATCTAATTGGCTATACACAATTCGAGCTTCTTCAAGTTTTTTGTGACCGATCTCTGTGTTTCTACGAGATGGACCTATTTTACTTAGATAAGTTTTTAATTGCTGTAACTCTAAATATATCTTATTTAATTCATCTATCATATCGATTTATTATTACAAGAAGTTATCCAACATCTTTGCTAGCCAAATAAAACAATACCTAATACCTAACACAAAACACACTGTAGTACAATAAACAACAAATTTAAACTAGTATTAAATTACGACTTACATTACGGTAGAAAATTTCGCAACGCCATTATGTACGCTCGCCGGACGCCGTGGTCTCGCTGTTGCTGGGCAGGAACCTCGCACGTGGCAGCTGTAGATGCTGTAGCAGCTGACTGTGGGCTGTCCGCTGACTGTGGGCCGGGCTATACCCTGGACTCCGTGGGCCGGGATTACCCTGGACACCGCTCCTTCAATTCTTGACGCGTTGACGTGACGTGATTTATTTTGGCATTTATTTGAATGAATTATATTATCTTCTTGTCTTCTGATGTTATGGCCATTTCTTGTCTTCAAAAGTTATAAATTATGTTCTTCATTATTATTTTTTTTTTTGCAGTATTTTTTATTGTTGTTCTTCATAACTTTTTCGTTTTTCTTAAGTAGTTTTCTTTAAAGTGTTGGGTTTTCGGCAGGGTCGCCATGTAATGGCTGGTGCGACGAGGAGACAAATAAAACCATCTCGGCCGGTGATAATAATAAAAGTCCACGTTTATTTAAAATGTACAACAATTTATAGGCTAATTAATTCTATGTCAGCAAACCTTAATTCACTGTGTGTGTGCAACTGTTCATACACTACAGGGTAAGTATACTCCCAAGTTGGTCCCATTGCTACCAAGTCGGGATCTGATGATGGGATCTTGGAGAAATCGAGGGATCTCTTCAAAAATTATAGGCACACCTATAGCGATATGGGTATTTTTTATAGTAGGTAAAACGTTAATTTGCTTTCGGAGAGCAAAATTTGAAGAAGTGGAACAACGGTCACAAACTAATAATGAAATGACGTGTATTTTTGTTTTTTGGATTAAATTGGTATTTTCTTATTTTTAGCTTTTTAGTTTCGTGTTTTTGAAAGTCAGTTTTAATTTTTTTGTTAAAATTTTGTTTTGTGAACTGGTGTTCTAATTTGGGCCTATTATTTAGTTTACCCTCATTTTACCTACTGTATTTAAAATACAGGTACCTAACGTGAAGGTATGTTCTCTCAGTTACCTTGACAGCGGTAGATATAGGTAGTAGGTACCTATAATAGGCTATTTGACTAATATTTTTTTTTTACTCCGTCTTATAGATTAATAAAAAATATTGGACACGTATTTTTTCTTTTTTTACGTAATCAAAAAATAACTGTGATACATCGAGTTGAAATTTCGCGTGACGTCACTAACTAGTGCATTTTGTATGGCGGCTTGTAGTGGTAAGTGACGTCACGAGCCCCCACCCTAAACTTTAATGCGCTTTATCTCTGTGTATTTTCATTTATTTGAAAAATAAAAAAATACGTGTCTAATGATTTTTAATTTTCTAAAAGACGGACTAATTAAAATTTTGATTTTCAATAGTTGTCAACATCCCTATTTAACGAGTTACCACAATTCGTCTCTACTCATGCCTACTGTACGCAATTCATGTTGCTTTGCTAGTTCATATTGTGGCTATAGACTATTTTATTACCTACTAAAATTGGTAAATATATGTTTTCGGATTATTTTTAAATTACATAAACTAGAGCTTTTTCAACGTGTTGGAAATAGAAGAAGTAGGTTCGGTGATGACTACCTAGTACCTACCTAGCTATATCTAATATCTATTAATATATTCAACCTATATTATTATTATTAACTCTACACTCTACGAACTATAAGTAGATAACTGTGCTCTAGAGTGACTTAAATTTAATGAGAGATAATTAATTAGAAGGAAGAGTGACGCCTCAGTCTTATCTCGTCCTGGAATTAATCTACGAGACGTGTTTTAATTACGCTTGCCAGCAAAGCCACAGTCAGTAGGTAAATTGACAGGCCTTTAGAGTTCAGCATCAACATAGTTAAGGATCGCGTTTATTGATTTCGATTCGGTTAGCTGTAGGTATAGGTACCTAGTACCTACCTAAAATGAAAATTGACAGACTTTTGACTGGATTTTTGATAAACAAACTGGCGAAAAGTAGATAACACAGCTACCTATATAATGTACCTATGTATATTTTACTATAATATAGGTACCTACTAGTATACGTAATGACTCTTATTTAGTATGTTACTTATGTTTAGGATAGGTCACCTCCAAACTAATGTTGAATAACTTTTAAAGTATAAATTTTTTCGACATAAAATATTTTTAATCATATTATTAATTATTTTTTTAAATGGAGTTTATGAGGTTTTCAGTTAATTCATTAACACGTTGTATATACGAAACTCACGCGGGTGAAACCGCGGGGCACAGCTAGTATATATAATAAAAGAGTAGAATCCACAATTCTATAGGTACATTGAATATTTTTACCAAAAGTTGAGAGGGTGTGATAAAAGAAGAGGAACCAACTACAAAAAAAAGTTTTTGAAATTATTTTGTGTCCGTCTGTCTGTTCGCGATAAACTCCGAATATACTAAACGGATAGCCATGCGGTTTTCACAGTTAAATTAAGCTTTGCCTGGAGCAACATAAATAAGCTTTGTTTCATTTAAATCGGATGCCGGGAAAAAAGTTGTTATATAAATACGTTTCACGCGGGCAAAACCGCGGGGCGCATCTAGTTATCGAATAAAAAATTACAATATACCTACATACCTACTTACAAAATTACAATATAAGACTAGCTTAAACTGCCTAGGTACTTAATTTACCTACTTAACAAATTACATTTTTCCGGTAATTAACTGAAAACGTCACTTCAGGCAAACAGTAGATACCAGCCCGCCCCTGCGCTCCCGGCGCAAAAGAGTCCATGACCAGGCCAGCGACACTCCCTTGAACCAAAAGTTACCTACTATGGATTTATGCGCGAACTTTTTTACCAACTTTGGAATACTTAACCAAATTTCTATGACCGCGTCATACATTGCATTGGTATGGTTGGCACAAAATGCTTTCATAGATCGGATCAGCGATTAGTATGGAAGTGCCTATTCTTATAACGTAGTGATTATTTGCTCAGTGTCCATCCGGGCTAAGATGCGCAACACGATAAAATTTTATCGAGCCATTTTATCGATTCTCGTCGACATATTGTATGGCTTTGTCGACGAGAATCTATAAAATGGCTCGATAAAATTTTATCGTGTTGCGCATCTTAGCACCCCACATGACGCTCGCTGCGTTCTCGCGTTGAACTGCTACGGATAAGTAATATAACCTTTGCCCCAGGAACGAGCTGGAACGAGGGTCATAGCCTTTGGCTCTTAGGCGCCGGCCAATCTCTTTCATAAACCCCTTGGCTTCGGTTCCCCACGGACCCGCCGTCTCAACCGTAAATGGAATATAGGTACTCGTAGGTAGGTAAGTGTGCGTCCTCTTAAGCTCAGCATACTTTGTGTGCTTTTGGCGAGCAACTGTCTCGGCGGTCGATCCCGCTGATCTGGTAGTTTGCAGAGGAGAGGTAGCGTTAAGGTGCTCACGTTAGATACCTACGGCTACATAATAGGTATG
Organism: Zygaena filipendulae; assembly: GCA_907165275.2. Taxonomy (NCBI): domain Eukaryota; kingdom Metazoa; phylum Arthropoda; class Insecta; order Lepidoptera; family Zygaenidae; genus Zygaena; species Zygaena filipendulae. The sequence continues at coordinate 8,040,815 of OU015653.1, read as the reverse complement.
AACAAAGGTTGCAAATATAGGTAGGTAGGTATAGGTAGGCAAGTATTAAAAGTTTCGAAGCCAAAAAGTAAGACGACGTGGGAGCCTTGTTTGGATACGATGATATTCGTTTTTATCAAATTACTAACTTAGCGGTCACCAAAAGTAGTAGATACTAGATAGTCACTAGTCAGCTCTCTAAATAAACAACTTTCCTCGTGAGGGACCCACACTTCCTAATGTGACTAGTGGAGGGTTGTTTGATCATATGGCAGAGTGAACACGATCAAAGCCGTGCATCGCTATTCGCTCCCTTATGGATGCGATGCGATCCTATATTACCTACAGGTATGGGCACACTTGTTCAAAATGCTTCACGTTTGCTCATTTTAGTGAATGATAGCAACACTAAGCTCTATCATTAACTTACAAATTTACAAAATTAACGAATAATTTACATCTGTTGTAATCTAGATAGGTAGGTACCTATACCTACTCTATATTATGTAGGTATATTTTTTTTAATAATTTTACGGCCCTGGGTACGCGCCCTTTGGAGCCTTTAGTACGTAGTAATTTAGAATTAAATAATTATAATGTTAAATATTATGCACTGTATTTTTTATAAAATTATATAACAGTTAAGTTAGTTAAGTAGTTAAGTTAAAATTACAGTCGTTGCCACTTGCCAGATCATAGAATGGGCTTGTCAACCAAATGTTAGTTTGTAGTCCGTCTTGTAGAATAATAAAAAATAGGGATGTTAACGACTTTTGAAAATCAAAATTCTAATTAACTATGTAGTTCGTCAGTTAGAAAATTAAAAATCATTAGACACGTATTTTTTTTTATTTTTCAAATAAATAAAAATAAACAGAGATTCATTCAACTTTAGGGTGGGGGCTCGTGACGTCACCTACCGCTACAAACTGCACTCGTCACGCGCAATTTCAACTCAATGTATCGCCGTTATTTTTTGATTACGTAAAAAAAGAAAAAATACGTGTCCAATATTTTTTATTAATCTACAAGACAGAATAAAAAAAAAAATAGTCAAATAGCCTATTACGGGAGTGCCGACAGAATCGAAAACTTATTTTGGCGCGTAAGACATTTTAGAGATAGGTAAGTTACTATCTACCTACCTACTAGGGTTAATGGGTTATGAATTGCATTTTATTTATGAATTATTGTATTTTATTAATTATTAGAAACTTTAAAATACATCTAATTTTTTTATTTATTTAGATGCGTTCGCGGTCTGCTATGTGTAGGTAACATGCATATAATAATATATGCACACACTATAGCAGCGTCTCGTAACGGTGTCGCGAGTCCAGAGATTTTATCTCATCTATCTATACATATACTATAAAAAAAGAGTAGAATCCGCATCGTCGGCTCACGTTGAGGCCTCGCGTGAGAAACGTCATCGCGAGCGCCCGCGCCGCGCGGTGTCAGCTGCGCGGCGTGCTCGACTCTCGGCTCCCTCTGAGGGTAAAAGTCGGGGTCTACAAGACCTACATTAGGCCCCGACTCACCTACGCCGCTCCGGCATGGTACGCACTGCCATGTGCGTCCCTGCGCGCGAGCCTGCAATCGCAGCAAGCCATGGCACTGCGTGCCGCTGCCGGAGCTCCTCGTTACGTGAGGAACTCCGTAATACAGAGGGACCTGAGGGTCGAGCCGCTGAACGAGTTCGTCCAGCGGCTCACCTCTCGGATGTTCGAGCGGGCGGATGCGTCGGACCACGAGCACATCCGTGGTCTGGCCCCCCTCCACGCCCGTCCACCCGAGGGGAAGCGATATCCGCGCGAGCTTATCGCTCGCGATGACGAGCCAACGCAGCCCACCTAGCTTGGCTGACGGAGCCTGGACTCCGCTCCGCCCCGACGATCCACGCGGTCTCTGAACCGCCCCCCAGTTCCTGTCCGTAGTGGCGGACAGCGTGGGATTACCCACTGCAGGGGGCTCTGCCCCGACGCAGTCACCTCTGCCGCCTCCCCTTCGGGGAGGCAGCAAGAGAAGGCCCGGAGAGATTCTGTACATTGAATATTTTTACCTAAAATTGAGAGGGGTGATAAAAAAAAGTTTTTAAAATTCTTTTCTATCTGTCTGTCTGTCTGTCTGTTCGCGATAATCTCCGCATCTACTCAACCGATTGTCATGCGGTTTTCACAGGTAGATTAAGCTTAGTCTGGAGCTACATATAGACTTTGTTTCATTGAAATCGGATGTCGGGAAAAAAAGTTGTTGTATAAAAACCTTTCATGCGGGTGAAACCGTGGGGCACAGCTAGTCTAAAAATATGCGTACCGACCGCGCTAAAAGAAGTTTTCACTTCAAAAATATTGGACACGTATTTTTTCATATCTACAGAACATTGGCACCTATTTAGATATCAATTCTTTTGTCGGTGAAGTCGACAACTAAGCATAAGCTTAAAAAGGTCATAGCTCATTAGAGCCATCCGGCACCCACCCTGCATCGCCTCGTCACACAGCGTCCACTCATTGTCGACAGGTGGTCCACGGGTGGACAACGTGTGATCACCAATAAACGTCGCGCGGTCAACCGGTGGACCTCGCAACGTCAACCAGTGGACGCCGCGTGGTCTACGACTGGATACCGGTTAGTCCAGGAATTTTCGTGTAGTCTGTTAACAATTGGCACTACGTCTACACGTGTCTGTGATTCATAATGCCGAATTTTACAAACCGTGAAGGGCTGGGAATGAAGGAAGGGAGGGAGCGGCGCATCGCCAACGTACTGTCCTCACGTGAACCACTCGCGGGCAGCGCGCATTCAACGCAAGGCAAGCGTGCGAGCAGCATGTTTTCACCGAGTGGTCCACCCGCCGTCGGCACGTGGAGGGCATGCGATTGAGGCGATGCGGTGATGCTACGGAGTTGATTTAGTGAGCGCATACCCATACAAGTTAATATAAAGAATACTAACCGCACGAGGCGAGGCGGTGCGGAGTTGGTGCCGGGTGGCTCTAATGAGCTATGGACCTTTTACTGAACTTGGCTTCCACTTTCACATTTATGTTTTTGATGGGATTAACTTTTTACGTAATCAAAAAATATCGGAGATACATGTCGAAATGTCGCGTGACATCACGCCGCATAGTTTAGTTTTTTGATTGCCTACGTAAAAAATGAAAAATACGTGTCCAATATTTTTTATTAATCTACAAGACAGACTAAATATAATTTTTCATACCCCGAAACAAGGCTATTGAGTATTGATACTTAATAATTATCATGAACTAGCTGTGCCCCGCGGTTTCACTCGCGCAAGTTGCGGAATTCCCGCAGGAACTCCAAAGTAGCCTAATGTAGATATTCCTTATAACATCAGCTAATTAGCACTGAAAGTCCCGTCAATATCGCTCCAACCGTTTCGGAGATTCACCCGCGTGAGTTTCGGAATTCCCGCAGGAACTCTAAACTTCTTTTATATAAACCTTGTCTTGACAATAATGAACACAAAAAAAAAAACAATTATCCAATTTGGTGCAGTCGTTTGGAAGTTATGCGCTTAGCAACACATTTGGCAATTCATTTTTATTATATAGATTGGCCAATATACTACTTCATGATGTGACCTGGCAAAAACAATTATTGTGAACGTTAATTATTAAATATAGGTACGTTATCTATCTATGGCAGTAGTTTTGTCTTGGTAAATTCGTTCCCAAATAGCACGATCGGCCTCCAGGCTCCAGCAGATTGGTTCTACCATATTATCATATGTGTTGTCTGCTCATAACCAAATCGGGTCGTCTGTTAAAAGTAACTAAGTACAATAATAATTTACTAACTAGGTATAGGTAGATATACCTACCTACCATTTCTAACCAAGCTACATTATTAGCAATACCTACTTATGATGTAGGGGTAAAGCATTAAAGTTCGTAGGTAGGTAACTGCACTTTTGTCTACAATCTACTTACATATTGCTGTCAATATTAACATAAATTGTGTATTCAGCGGCGCCGAGAGCAACTTACTAGCAGTGACGTCGTAAATTTTACCCAACTCTCAAACACGTTCTATGAAGATTCCGATTCACAAGTTATAGTCGGTCATGAATTATATTATTTACTGAGGTACGAGTGAAAAGTTAAAAAGTCGCTCTCGTGTTTCCTTTATAGGGACGATCTCTGCTGTAGAGCTTATCTAAACTAAAATGACACACCCCACTACTCAATAAACAGTAGTCATGTATTGATAAAAGGTATCTCTAAATAGTGTGAGTGCGGCGACACTATGCGGCAACTCAAGACCCTGCAGGGCAATTATGTAACTTTTGTTGCTATCATATTTCAGTTTCAATCAGAAAAATAGCGATTTTGTATTATGTATGTGTGTAGAAAAATACTATTTTTGAAGATAATAAACGATTTAACCCATTTTATTAGGGACGGTTTAGTAGTCCTGTTCGCCGACGACACCACAGTTATTATATGCGCACGGACTTGCGAAGATCTTAATATTCAAATAAATAGCACCTTCGAGCGACTACAGACATGGTTCTCGTCCAATGGGCTTATATTAAATCATTCGAAATCGAATATCTCTTAGTATAACCAATCCAGTACCATTATGCCAGTCATGTAAATTTCTTGGTTTTACACTTGATTGTAACGTGAACTGGAAAACGCACATACAACATCTCTGTGATAGGTTCGGTAGTGCTGCATATGCCCTGCGTAAGTTGCGCCCCTTAGTATTTTGCGCACTTCCAGTCTCTAATGTCATATGGTATAATGCTGTGGGGAAACTCGACCGACTCCAGCCGTGTCTTTGTACTGCAAAAACGCGCGATCTGGATTCTGGCTGGCGTAAAGCCGCGACAAACATGTGGGACGATTTTTGTGGAGCACGGGTGATGATGATGACCGGTCTGTATCTGTGCGAGGTGATATCGTATGTCCGTCGCAACATCGACAGGTTTAGTTGGCGAACGTGCGGGGGGCGGTCGTTTAGGAACATGGGGCGGATCGCGAGTGTCCCGCACCGGACGCAACTCGCTGCAAAAAACCCGCGCGTGATAGGTCCAAGTTATTACGAGCAGCTAGGTGCAGATCTGAGGAACGTGACCGACGACGAATCGTTTTATCGCAGATTAAAGAATCTTTTGTTGAAAAATGAATTTTAGTGGTAAACAAATTTATAAATTTAAAGATTTGACTACATTGTGTAGTTTTATTTATTTTTATTTTTTTATTCTAAATTTCACATTGATTTAGTTGGTTTATTTTATTTTATTGTATTATATTGTTTATTTTATTTTATTGTTATTGTTTGTTGTACATTTAAATTAATTTTTCTTTTTATGATTTTAGCAGTATTTTGTAATTGTATAGTATATTGACGTTTATTTTTTACACTTATTGAAATTTACCTGACGATCACTTTATGCTTTGACATAATTATCATAATTTGATGTAATTTTGAAAATCTGATAATGGTTGTTGACGAGTGAAAGCCGTACCGATAACACGCGTGTCACGTGTCTTCGTTATTTCAGTCACTTTTCAGCATCTATTTTGGACCCTGAGCAGGAAACTGGCTTTCAAGAGAGCCCTTTAGAGAGAGAGAGTTTTAACTTGGGGGACAATCTAACATTGTCATTGGCGTTTCGCCATAATTGAAGAAGTAGATGAAGAGATTTTTATTATTAAGAAACATTGTCATTGGCAAATTATAATCTGATAATGTGAAATAAATATTGTCATTGGCACAATTATTTAAAAGTTGCCATTTAATAAAAAAGAAGAAGAAGAAATCTAATCTAATCTAATCTGTGATGACAGCTCAGAAGAATGCTTTAGTTATTCTTCTGAGTTAGGTAGCTTCAACTTTTGAAGTATATGTATTTAAATTGGTTGATTGCTGGATATTGTAGGTGTCAAAACGTGCATATTGTGATCGCAAAACCACCATATTTTTGATTGTAACCGAGAAATGATAGAAACAAAAGTTACATAATAGCACCTCCGATTTATGTAAATCGTCGTATCGATATTTTAACGGTTGTGCGTGTGCGTAATGCGTATGCCCGATGGAGGGGCGCGTCATTTTAGCTTAGATAAGCTCTACCTCTAGTAGGTACCTACCTAATGCATGTGAATGTTGTATAATAAAAACATCGTACCCACCGTAATATCAGTCAGTAATCCTTACTTATTATAAAACAAAGTCCTCCGCCTGTCTGTCTGTCTGTCTGGTCGCGATAGAACTCAAATTTCATGCAGTTTTCATCAATAGATAGAGGGATTAATGAGGAAGGTTCAGGTATAGGTATAATTTGTCAAGGTTTTGTGTGAATTGGTTGAAAAGTGTCGGAAAAAGTAGGTACCTACCTACCTACTTTGTCACGCTTTCACGCCTTAACTTCTCCACCGATTATCATGAAATTTTGCATACCTACACTTTATCAGGGGTGTAAAGAAGGGTACTTTTTATCCCAGAATTCCCGCAGGATCTCCGGAATCAACGCGAAAGCAACGGGAACAGCTAGGTATACCAGTGATATTATGAAACGATTGATAAATTTCACTTTAATGTATTATATTATATAGGCACCTAAAGATTAAATTCAGTATTAAGATTTCTAAATATCATGGACCTGTATCAATTCAATAGGTTTTGCGTGTAGGTACTTCCGGTGCCTCCATTTTTCTGAGGTGATGGAGACCTTTTATACTTTCATATGAATTTAGTGAAAAGTTGTTAAAAATACTTCAATTTTATTTATAAAATATGTATATAGAAAAATAAATTGCTGTTCGTTAGTCAAGCATAAATTCGAAAATGGCTCGGCCGTTGTGAATATATTTTTTTGTTTTAATTCCGAAACTCACGTGGGTCGCACAGCTATAATATAATCCAATATAAAAATACATACTTTCAAGTTTTCATACCAAAATGAAACCTTTTTCAGAAGCTTACAAGCTGCTTATGTCAAAAACTTTTACTTTTAAAAATAATAAAATCTAGGTATACTTATATCAAAGGGAATATAACATAATAATATGTACCTATATGTCAAAAAACAGTATTAGTTTCATTGCTTTTTACCTTAAATATCATTGCATTCGACAGTTTAAAAAGTTATTTAGCTACCTACTTATATCTTGGTTTATTTTTATGAATAAAATTGTTTCTCTTGCTAGTTAGTAGGTACCTATATCTACCTATAATGGCTGATGATGACGAAGAAGGAGGCTTTGGTGGTTTATACGAAGATGGTCATTGGGTATGGGATGAATCTACAGCTGCTTTAGTGTTCGTAAGGTCTGTTAATGGTAAAGATTATTTAAAATTTAGTCATCACGTAAATTATTAGTGTGGCTTTGGAAAATAAAATCTTATTTTCCATTATACCTATATCTTATTCTTATCCACATACTTTAGTGATCTGCCTCCAAAACCTGTTGAAGCAATTCAGATTCCCACCAAAGCGCCCACTGGCACAGTTGAATTTAGGGATGACGTAGATTTGATCGAACAAGTAAGTTCTTCCAAAGAAACGATAACAAAACTCATTACCTACCTACTGTCCTTGTTTTTACTTAATAAATCTTTCTATTTATCATGCAGATACGTTTTAGGAGACGTTACCAGAGAAAGCTTAAACCAGGTCAACCCGACGTTATTACCGTCCAGGTAAAAATAAATTGAATTGCTACTTAGGTATTAAGTATGCAGTAGACACACAATATGTATCTTATTATAAAGGAGTAAATACTAGATAAACTTTACTTTCGTCTTTTTGATAAACAGGATGTAAAAGATATTGCAATATATACTGCTCCAGTGAATATAATGAGTCCAATGCTTATAAACATGCTACATCTACCTACGACTGAAAGATTCATTAGAGCGTTCATTCTGTATTGCCAGTACTACTTGCAAGTACGTATCTCTATGCTTAAAGTATTACTTATACCTACATATAGGTACGAGTAAAAAAATAAATATGTTTATTGTTTACCTTAAATTCTTAAATCAAAGTTAACCTGATACCTAATCATACAGAACTGGCAAATAGTGGAACCCAATTACAGATAAGTGAATTATTTCGAGTGTGAAATAAAGTTTATAATAATTTCCCCAAATCAGAGAGCACTGGATACTTAAAAATAAATACAAAATTTTCGGTTCCATAATACATCGGATCTCTATGTCGGTTAGGTATCTACTCTTAGTACTTAATTGACATTAACAAATAAACTGGTATGCATGTGAATAGTTGTGAACGTGGAGTGTGAAGCGAAAGAGTTTGATAGATGTATAACAGTAGAGTTCCATAGTCTCTGCCTAACCTTGGTAAAGACAAATCTGGGCACACTTCAGGCTTCAGAGATTTTGGAGCAGTGCCCGGAACTTACGACCCAGGTGAATTCAAGGGGTCCCTCTTAAATGTGTAGGTATTAAAATTTCACTGTCTGCGTTCCTCTCCTAGCCTAATCAAAATATAGTAATATGATCCTGTAGCGTAACACTCTGCAGGAGAAGTTGACAATTCGCGATAAAAAATCAATGTATCTACCTACTTACCTAGTGTTGCTTGTTGAAAGTTATCGCCAACTTGTACCTACCTGTAAGTAAGTTTTACTCATAAATTATGATTAGATCGCAGACGAGATGGCTCATCGAATCCTTGAATTAGAAACTAAAATACGAACACCCGACTGTGAAATATTGGAGCGCGAGTATCGCGATAATTTGGCTGATCTACGAGTTTTGGTGGCGAAAGAATACTGCACGATACTTATAGGTAAGTGCGAAAGCAACTTTCTATTTACCTACCTTCTTTTAATCTTTACTTAAAAATCTAAATAAAAGGTGGAGGAGATACAAGGAAATTCCATCACATGGGACCCCAGAAGAAACGTAGATCGTTATCGGACAAAGATGCACGACTCTTTGAAACGTTGTTGCGTATGTGCGTTCAGATTGTTTGGTTGGCATTGGGGCGGAAATCTTTTAACCAAATTGGTAAATCTTTACAGTATATATACAGTATATTAAACATATAGTTGATTAGTTTATCGCCACTTCTATCACATTACAAAGATATATGCTCATTTGAATTTCCATTATGCAAAACCACAAGTACCTAATTTATATTTTATCTAAAATCTTTTTTTCTACCCACTCTTTTTTTTCTATAGACAGAAACAGAAATCTTAATGATTAGTAAACTTACAGAATTAGAAGCCAATAGAATGTTTAAGTCCGAGATATTTAACTCTGTGGAGCACATGCTGCACACCGGCTACTTAGTTAAAATGGCGAAAGAGGAGCGCGCTGTGCTTTTGGGCCACTGTGTGCGATACGGCAAGAAACTGAACACACGCTCACCGCTAATGAACGAAGTATTCTGCCACAGAGAGATCGATTACCGTATTATGGGCATCGGAGTCATCAAATGTCCCCAGTAAGCAGATAACCTTTTCATATCCGCATATTTATGCTTAGTTTCCTTTAGGTATTATTTACCTTTTATACATAGGTTACAGATATAAGTATTTTGTAGGTCATTACTCTGTTCCTATCTATAATTTAACAGTGGCCATCAAAAATTAAAATCATCAAGAACGAACGTGGATATACGGGAAGGAAGGCAGATCCTACGCTTTCCTCATCTAGTTAGGTTCCCGATCTTTACGAACTCACACATAATTTGAATTAGTATTTCACTTTTCCATCATATCTTCCTTATTTTTTCCAGCATTACACCTCGACTTAAGTACATGCTACAGGCAGTAGCAGGTAAAGAAGAAGAATTGCAGGATGTTGGTGTGGTTGTGGGTATTCTTGGCATGCCTCGTTCAACGTTTGATACCATGCTAAGACCTTTACCAACGGCTAGTGCTGACACGGGAAAGTCTAAAGCATCAATGTCTGTATTTTAAAATACTGCCTTGTGAGCATAGATAATAAGACTGCTATAGATTTTTTATAGTGCACATTTAAGAATAATACTTTAATTCATAATTTCGCCTTATAATTCATCAAAAGGATAGTTCTATTTTTATCCTGACACCCACCACGACTATTGATTGGACCGTTCCTAAAATAATTTAAGACCAAAACTCAACAAAAAATTAATTATTAATATCCTTACTAGAATATTACATATATCTACAAACAGGGCCATCTTTACCCGGGGGTAAAAGGGGTGCGAAATGCGAATGCATCACTATAGTTTATATACCAATGTCATTGCAACCAACCAGCAATGGGCTTGTCAATCAAATTTTAGTTTTTGATCCGTCTTTTAGATTAATAAAAAAATATTGGACACGTATTTTTTATTTTTTTACCTAATCAAAAAAATTAACGGAGATTTAATAAGTCGAAATGTCGCGTGACGTCACAACGTGCTATAAACTGTAGCACTGTAGTTATTAATCTACAAGACGGACTAAATAGCATTTTGATTTTTATACCCCGGAAACAAGCCTATTTCAATTTATTTAAGACGCGCGCGGCAAAATTATCAGTCAATAAAATGGTGCGTCCAAACTTTTTCATAGCCGCCGCACTGGAAGCAAAATGATTACAGAAATTTGAGAAATTAATAAATGAAACATTAAAATTTCATTGCGTTTTTTTGGTTGACAAGAGCGGGGGCGCAGGCTGACCAGTATGCACCCCGGCGAAGAATGTGCTTAGAAGGCGCTGGCTGCAATGGTTTGCGTGACTCTACTTTGAATTTACTTTTTGTAGGTCATCTCAAAGTTATGGCGGCGGCGCATCTAAAAGCACAGCGTCAATGGGAAAGAGCACGACGGTTGCACAAAAGTTGTATCCTGATATTATTTTACCACCTAAAGGCAGTAGAGAGTAAGTCTTTCCACCAATAACCAATTAAGGGTTTGTTCGAGATTATTTTTCAGCTACAAATAACAGTGATTTAAAATGTTTTATATTGTTTCTAGTGTTTACTTTCCTCCGTCATTCCCGACTGAGCCAGAGCAGATACGGGCGTGCAGTGAGGTGCAGCGACGTCGCTGGCAGACTAGATTAATGAAACTCCTGCATCCGCAGGCGGCTGGTCGTTAGATCTTTTGACATGTATTGTGCGACGTAGAACACGTGGTTTTGTGAAATTTCATACTCCATGCACTTCAGATATGTATTCTAGGTGTTACAGGAAGTACCCATTGCAAATGGATTATATGATCCTACTAATATTATAAACGCAAAAGTTTGTGAGAATGTATGGATGGATGGATGGATGGACGGATGGATGGATGGGTGTTTGTTACTCTTTCACGCAAAAACTACTGGATGGATTTAAATGAAACTTTACAATAATATAGCTTATACATCCCGGAATTCCCGCGGGAACTCTGAAATTAACGCGGGTGAAACCGCGGGGCACAACTGGTAGGTACAGATATAATAATTCATTATTGGGAAAATTATATTATATTGGCAAGGAGGAATACATGGTTCAGTTACACACATTGCATTTCGTAAATTTATGAGCTCTATTGATTTGAAAAGTTGTATCTACCTACTCCTTTATTCGTAAATTTTTTTATGGTTGTTTTAGTAACAGTATTTTACCAGTTTCTACACTTTTACAAATATTTATACTTACAATTAGTAAGAAAGTGGCAAAGCATCATTTTAATTCAAACATCCCATAAGTCTTCGATGAATATGGAGGTTAGAGTGTGTTGATTGTTTACCTGTGTATTTGATAAATTTTATTTATTTAATTAATTAGATATATTTGTTTTTATTAATAAAATATTTTTAGAAAATAAATCATTTACTTATTAACCTTGGAATGGGTATACCAAGTATAAACAGGTGCACATAATATAGGTACCTATGTATACACTGCCGATGTTCAATCGTCAATTATCTAGGTATACATTACTTATATACCTACCTAAGTACCTACCCTTGATTTAGGTCGACATGATAAAGGTCAACTTAGTAACTATTGATGGCCCCTACAACATCGATATATTCAATTGATATTTGACAGAATAATTGCAGCGTGAAACTTTGGTTTGAAACTAAATGGATCAACGTATGGGTAGGTAGGTACTGTATGTAGGTATAACTACGCGTGATGGAAATAATCATATCTAGAAATAATAATGAGTCCTTGCAGTAGATACGTACCTACATACTGCATAATCCATTACAATTTGTCCTCAAGGGAGAGCTATCAACGTATAATTGAATGCTTAACAAGAAAAGTGCAAATTCGGCCCTAAAATTACAAAGATAAGAAATAAAATTCAATTATTGTTATACCTTACAATCAGTAAAGAAAGAGAAAATAACAATTTTACATATTCATTCATCCCTGTTAATAGTTTGAAAAAATAAAACACATAGTTTGGTTTTAATTACAATGATATTAATGGTGTTTATCGTATTTATTTCCCTTTCTTTTTCTTTAGTTGATTTCTCTTGCCTCGTTCTTCGTTGTGCCGGGCGACGCGGCGTAGCCACTTTAGCCGCTGCATCTGGCTGCATGCGTTATTTGGCATGGTCCGCGATGGAAATGAGCGAGGTATCTCTCTGTAAAAACACACTACCTACTAGCTGTTCTCCCCGCGTCAATGTCGGATTTCCCTCAGGAACTCTTTCTATTGGCATGTCCTATTCCAACACCTAGATTAGGTCGTATCTATACACCAAATACTTGCAGTTCCACTTAGAACTCTCTCACGAACCCTTTGTTTCCAGATAAAAAGTATCCTGTCACTCAAAAATACCTACTCTAGTTTTCTATCAGTGAAATAATTGATTGATTTTTAGAATCAGTTCAGTACTTCAGTACTTCAGTAGTAGCCTAAAGAACTGACTTGACATTGAGGCAATAGCACATAATGAACCCCAAGAAGTTCATCCTTCTGATAGACATAGGCCTCTCTCAGAGAATATCACACCTGGATAATTCCTCCTCTCATCCAATTCATACATAGGATAGGATAGTAGAAGGTCGTACCTAATACTGGACAGAAATAAATGTTCACGGAATAGACGTTCAGGAAAGTGGATTTTCAGGGAAGTGCATGCATTTTTCTGTTATTCTGCTTTGAATAGACACTATTTCATTATTTCTATACCGTTCGTAGATATATTTACATAGAGTCGTTCGGGTCAAGTGCGCGCACTTTACTGTTTTCAGCCTCACTGTGCAGAACTAAAGCAGAATTTGGGAAATAAAATTATTGTTTCGAAAAGAATATTTATTAGGCTATAAATTGAAACAAAACATAAAACATCACGTTCCATAATTAACAAAAAAAAATCAACATTTTGATAATAAGTCGGAATGCGGACACTTGACCCATATTGCGGGTAAGTGTGCATACACCTGTGGGGCAAGTAGACGCAATAGGGTAAGTGAGCGCATTCAATAACTAATCGACTTATAACATAGAAAAACTGAAATAAACTTAGATTATCGAACAAAAAATATAAAGGCATTTTAACGCAGTATTTTTTTTTTAATTTAGTTTTCTTTTAAAATCAGTCAAAAGTATCTTAAAATCTAAAATTTAGTCTTGGCGATTTGTTGTTCAGTAACTGGGGTAAGTTCAAGTATTTTTTTCTCATATTTTTGAGGCATGACGATAATCACTAAAACCAAATAAGAATAAATAAGCAGGTATTCTTCAAAAACCATTTTAACCAAAAAGTACATAAATATTTATACTAGTAATTTATACATATACTAAATATACTAGTGTGCACATGCGCACACTTACCCGCGCACACTTTACCCAGAAAGCCATATATCAAACAAATGGCTGCCGATTCCTAATCATTCAACTGAACCTCTAATCATGGTTTAAAATCGAAAAAGAATATGCATTTGATATACGAAAGAGTAACTTACCGTCATCACATAACAGTTTTAGAAGTATCAGTGTTTTCCAAAACGCTAAAAAGTTGAAAGTAAATCAACGAAAATAGTTTTTTGGAAATTACTAACAGACAGCATGTAGTGCGGCGCTCGGGCATGTCGCAACTAATTCACCATATCGGCCCCATTGATTGACCAAAACCAACCCCTCGCCTCCCGCACCCCATTCCGGAGATACAGGCAGTGCGCTCGCTTACCCACTGCGCTCAGTTACCCCGTACGACTCTACCTACCTACTTATTAAATTTACGGCCGCATTCAGAGTCGTTTTAATGATTATCTACCTACTTAATTTTAAGTAAAGACTTTAAAACAAAATTGTCACAAACAGAGACGTTTATTAAATTAATGTTAATTGACATTTGACTAATAAAGTAAATGAACGTCTCTGATTGCGACAGCTTTGTTTTAAAAGTCTTTACTTAAAATTAAGTAATCATTAAAACGACTCTGATTACAGCCATTTTTTTTAATCACGCGTTTAATTTTCAAACCACTGATGGATTTTAATAGTCAAGTAACTTTAGTACGTGTAATAAATAGTAAGTTATTCTCACGTCTCTTCTTTCTCCGGAAAAAATATATCAGCATATAGTTTCTTCTGCGCTTTCACTGAATTCTTTTTCAGGCCGGCTCGAGATGCTCTTGAGACCGATCTAGATCTGAAGATTTTTTTTTAATATCATGGAGTTATGATATTTCTGCTTTGTTTGAATAGATTAAAGTTTCAAGGAATATAATATTGTACTTGTACCTCACAGAAGAACTCCGAGAGCTTATAGACGAGGAGGTGGTACCGGCTGGCATTTCTATTTCCCTCAGCATTGTGTCGAAGTTTTTTCGCGGCAGGCCGATTATACCCAAAGAGTATCCCATCTTCATCAGCACGTCCTCCGGCGCTATCAACATTCTTTCTATTAGACGCAGTCGTGGCTCAAGTCTGGTGTTTAAATAAAAATATGTCTTCATTGAATAATAGATATGCCATAGATAAATTCATTTTTGTTTGATATTTTTTTTTTTACTTTTTAAATTTTACCAATCCGAGTCCGTATAGTCTGAAATCAATATTACGATGGCAAAATACTTCATCTAATAACGGCGAGCGAGAAATGTTTCTACTGTTGTGCTTGAGGCAATGACCCAAGAGCACGGAACGTTCCTCCAGGCTCATCTTGCCTTCGTAGTGGGTGCGTAGACGGTGCTCGGCCACGTTGAACGCAGTAGATTTGAACATGCGATGAACTTCCAGCTCTTTAATTAGAAATCACAATAAAAGATGATTTCATGATGAAGATTAAAATATGTAAAAAGGCAACGATCCCATACCTATTTGATTAAAAGCTTTTCGGCCCAGACTGAGCCATATTATCTGGATACTGATACGGATAATTGTCTCAAACAATATAGCATCTTTCACTGATAACGAAGGTGACGATTTCGATGCGCCCATATGATGATATTTTCCAAATTCACCACCACCTGGAAAAATGGCAATTAGCAAATTGCTTAAAATCATGTTGAATTGAGGATGTTTATATCGTGACAGAAAAGAAATCCACACGGTTAATTAGGTAAATGTCTATCCATCCCAAATCTTTAGAAACTCACAAATTACCTACGCACCTACAAACATGGCGCAGTATTCTTTGGCAACGACTAAACGCAAATCTTCAATGTTTTCACGATACATTTTTTCTATGACAACACTATTTTCCGTACGAACTTTCGTTTCTAGTTCAAGAGAGCGTCTACACATTTCGTCGGCAATCTGTAGGACAATAGGTTGATCAAATAAATTGTGTATTTTATCATCACGTAAATACATCTTTTAAAGTTTTTACCTGTAGGTAATACTGGAAGTACAATACTAAGGCCCTTAAAAACCGTTCCGTCATTTCTAAATGCATTATGTTAATTATAGTCGGTGATAAAATTGATTGTGGTGCTGTATACAGGACGACATCTTTGACATCCTGGGGACAGTAATATAGAGTTATAAAAATACGCTTCACATGAAAGGTAAATCTGTAGAAAAATCTAACCTGAATTGTAACAACGTCGTTTTCAGTCATCTTCCTTTGGAAGCGTTTTTTAAATCGATGCTGTACATAAAATAATATTTAGTTTTTAAGTTACTTAAAATATATGTAAATAAATAAAATTATAGTCATACCTGTTCCAATAAATCCAAATCATCCTTAAACTCTATCGGGCCAATTATACAGGTTGGAGCAATTGCAGATATTTCATCTAACGAAGGAAGATCGCTGTAATTTCAAGAAAGCTTTGGTATAGAACTTTTACTATCTATACCTACCTACATGTAAAATGCAGTGTCCGGAATGACTGACTGATGGATCAACGCACAGCCTAAACCGCTGATCGTATAGAGATCTGAAACTTGGAGAGTGTGTTCTTTGTGACGACGATGACGTAGGCATCCGATAAGACGAGATTTTCCGTAATTTTACCCTTAAGAAAACTCCTGAAAATGGGGTGCCTCTAGTAGTTTTTATGGAACAATTCCGAGGGAACTCAGAAATTATCGCGGGTGAAACGCGGCCACGTGGCACGCTAGCTAGTATGAAATAAAATTTTCTGTTCATAGGTACTCCTGATAATGTAAACGGATATTTCAACCAGTTTACATAAAAGTTCGACGAACTACCTTTATCTACCTTCCTCATGAATCACTCTATCTATTGGTGAAAACCTGATGAAAATCTGTTCAACAGTTTTTGAGTTTACGCAAACAGACAGACAGATGCGGTGGAAGACTTTATTTTATAATATGTAGTGATGAAGGGAATTAATGAAAATATAATAATAAGGCTTAATAATGAAATTATTTAGCGTTTATTTTCCCGCCAGGTACCTATGTATATGGTAGGTACATTTGTTCCATCCTGTTTACACATACATATTATAAAGTTTAAACTCTTGCGGTTTCACAATTCACTGTCGTCTAATTTGTGTTTGGAACTAGAAAAATATATAGACTCACAATATAACTTACTTAAATATCAAATTGCATTAAAATCACAAAATATCGGTTCCTTGGTTTTCGCTTGATGCTCATTCAAACAAACCACTGTAATTTCAGTACCATACATTACAAAATAGCTAAAAAGTGCCTAAAATACTGAAAAACATCTGTTGAATTGCCGTGTATAATTATATAAACAGTAGCAGTAGTATAATTATGTAAAGCCAGCTCCACATTCACGCGAATATCTTGCGAGAACGCATGAAAACCACGAGAAACGGGGAGAACTCTGGTTCCGCATTCACGTTCTCGTGGTTTTCTCGCGTTCTCGCAAGATTCTCGCGTGAATGTGAAGCAGGCATAATAATGTATTGTTACAAGCGTTTATTCCAATTTCGTAGTCCTCCGCCACGCATCTTACCGCCCGCCCGCCTCTCGGCATCTGCGGCGCGGGCGGTACGCGACGAGTACGACGAAACGCGGCGGGAGGTAACTTGCAAACTAGGAACAAAGCGTTATACTACCTAATAAACACTAGTTCATCCGCCTTGCTGTCCCACTCCCAGTGTCCATTCTCGTACAACCCTTCAAAAACGTCATCGTCTTCATCTTCGCTATACATGGTCGAGTAGATCGAGTAGATGATGAATGATTTATAAAATTGATTTATAAAAATATACTTGTATAAAATAAATTCTTCAAAAAACTCAAAAATCAAAAGATAAAATATAAAAGTTAATACATAAAGAGAATGTAAAAGTTCAAAAAGTCATTTTATGACGCATCAAATGTTTTTTAATACGATGACAGTATAGGTAGGTAAGTAGGCACATAAAGAAATATGTATCTAACATTCTTAAACATCTTATCTTTCTATACATATATATAAAATTGAAGTGTCTGTTTGTAATTCCAAATTAACGGTTTTCACTTAATGCATATGAAAGTAGGTATAATAATAATAAGTATACGGTACTAAGATACATAAAAGAATCAATTACCTATTGAAGTTTTTCTCCGTCTGTCTGTTCCAGCTAATCTCTGAAACGGCTGGACTGATTTTAACGGGACTTTCATTGCCAGATAGCTGATGTTACAAGGAGTAACTTAGGCTACTTTTAGGTAGGTATTTTAGAAAAAAATCTTCCCGCGGGAATTCCGAAACTCACGCAGGTGAAAACTCGGGACACAGCTAGTTTGAAGATAAAAATAAAGACGATTTACCTATAATCACTGCGTTCAAGATGTTCTTTTTTATTTATTTATTTTATAAGCCACAGCACTAAAACTAAATACAAAATAATATAATCTAACAAGTCGTAACTACTGCCGATTAAAGTTTTGGTAAACTAAAATAAAAACAAAGCACAATGAACTATGTGTACACAGTAAAAGACAGAGTGGAACAATAATTGTATGGAGTGGGGATTATTGGCTATTCGAAATACCTACAAACTTATTCAAGATGTCCCCTCTCGCGGTTTTATTCGTGTTTCACCCCTTTTCACATTATAGGTTTTAATTGCGGAAAACCCAAAAATAAACAAGTTTATTTGATGATAGTCTTCATAATTTCTATGAGTCTAACTTTTAAAATTGACAACGAGCTTGAGCTATCGGTGAAGGAAAACATCATGAGGAAACCATATAGGTAGGGCACTTTCTAGTGCCCGGCTGGCTAACTACCACCTTCAAGTTGTAAATCTATCGCCAAGCACCTAAAGGTGTGTTCCGACAGCCTCACTTGAAAGCCAGTTCCCATCCCCATTCCAGGTCGGCAACGCATGCCTTCTGGTGTTGCAGATGTCCGTGGGTGGCGGGAGTCACTTACCATCAGATGCACCACCTGCCCGTTTGCCCCCTATGACAAAAAAAAACATCAATCCAAACTTTTTGATCGATTTGAATTTCCAAAAATCCTGCTTGTCTACCTTATACTCGAATATACCTATAAATATAAATAATATACCTACCTATAATAATAAAGAAGCCTTGTGCATAATTTGAAGTTTGTAGACCCAGCTTTTATGGTCTGAGCGGTTATATGAATCCGTCACCCAGTCAGTCAAGGCATGTAATTTTACCTATATATTTACCATGATAATAATTTATAGGCACAAATATTCATGTTTCCTTGCGAGAATTATGGCCATAGTTACGGGTGCACTTTGAAGGCGTTCAGTGGGCCGTGATTTATTCACTCATCCGTCGAACCGCTCATGAGTTGCTCACACCGCACACGCCGCCGCCGCCTCTGTTCTGGAAACTCGGGCAGGGTCGAAAATGTGTTTTTAGATATTGTTTCACCTCTCACTGATCACGGCGAGCATTGAATCCTTTTATGTAGTAGATATGAAATTGATTGTTCACTGTACCTACATATCTACATAAAACATATTTGTTTTCCAAACAGAGAAAAATAGTTTTGTTGTTAATTTGTGTGCGCTCGCTGGCTGCACACTGAAACTCGTTGGTGTGTGGTATCGACAGTTGGTGCTGTTCATTGATTTCGACCCTCAGGCAGCTGCAATCAGGTAGAGCGTATGCCGCATATTAAATATCTGCTTTAGAACCATTGATCTAAAATCAAACTGTAGCATCCCATTCTATTTTCTATGTAATTTTTATAATACAGATATTCATTCCTTGTTTAGTAACCAATAACCATGTCTTCTTAGTTTAAGACTATAAATTAGTAGGTAGGTACAGTTAGGTATTCAATAAATTTCCCTTGTGACATTATAATTAGGTAGTTATGGGAATAATATTGTTGGGAATGTGTTTCCTGCCATTTTCGGTCATAAAAGTGAGCGCATAACAATTTATTAAAGTTTCAATGTAAATCGTATGAAATGATAAATAAACGCATAGTTGACTAACAAACGAACCAACATACATTTACTTATTTTACGGAAACATTAACTGATGATGATTAGTGATTTTCTTAAATATTTTTTTAGACTAAGTAGGTTTGAACTTGTGCTCCTGACTTGGAACCACCTGATTATTATTATCGTCATAAGCCATTGTGAAGCCGCTGTACGCCGAATTTCATTAATTTTAAAAATATTGCATAACTTTAAAGTGATCCGGAATCTTTAATATAAAACATTGAAAAATAAACTTCCAATGTGTTCATAATATTAATTTTTTCCCTGCAGTATATAATATATACGCATCTGTATTGATACTTTGACACCTCCATCCACAGATATATATTGTCTATATGTACTTCAGAATAGTTGCCTTCACCGAATAGTTGTTCTAAGTTTAGGTAGTTAGCAGACAGTTTGAAAAGGTTCGTAAACACGTTGCATTCTATTGTATCGACGACTCTACAGTGATTTAGCCGACGACAACGGAGCCACAATGGCCCAAAATAAAATGCCCCAGTAGGACACTGCAAATCGCAATCGGTGCACCATTGTCCATTGTCCCTTTATTTCACTAAAAGAAACCGGAATTTAACGATGAAACACAACTTGCAAAAATATGATGCCTCGTGCAATATTGCAATTAAAATTTATCCTAAATATTTATTACTATTATCTACCAGCTTTAGATGTGACAAAAATAAAAGAGAATAATGGTTTAATTTCATTGATAATTTTAACGACAGACACTAGCTGATGCTTATACAAATTGAATTTCCAAAAGCTTGATGCTTACCTCAAAATGTTTAGATTAGGTACAGGTGGAAAAATATTCTTTGTGTTAACTTGCAAAAATAACTAATACAAGCACATACGTATCGAGCTTCATTCAAACCCATCTTGTAGTTTTCGGATGATGCGGGTTTAGATACAAATAAATACAGAGGACAAAATACATATAAAGGTTTAAAACATAGGTCACAGATACAGGTACTTCATGTCCATTGTCCAGGGTATCTACAGTTTTATTATTTGTAGAGTTTGTAGAGTCTTACACTACACGCTATAGTTTACTTACCTATAGCGTGTAGTGTAAGAGTACCTATAGCGTGTTTCGAAAATTGATTAATTCTTATGCATGTATTATTTGGTTTAAAGTTATTTTATATGATACCTACCTATTCTTGTGTTCTACACTAAACCTGTACCGCGGTTTGTTGCTAATAAGACTTGTGAGGGGTCGCTTAGCTGAAGTTCATTAGAATGGAAAGCGGCTGGCAGGCGGACCGCAGGCACACCTCTTGCATAAACGATACGGCTCACCTGAGAGGAGCTCGTGGGCTTTAAACCAAAGTGTGGTCGTTGTATATTCATACAACACTTATTGTGCTTGCATTTTAATACTTAGTACCAACTCATAATCTTTACCTAGTTAAATAATCTATTACATAAAGAAGCTTCCACGGCTGAAACTGCTACTAACACAAGGCTGTAAGCAAACAATAAGAAAAGTTTTTGGAAATTCAATTTGTATAAAGTTTTTAAAGTTAGAGATATATAGAAATGGAGTTCTTTCCTTAAATAAAGTAAAATATATTTCAAGTTTCTGGTAATTTTATCCATTACGTTGAAAAGGGTAAACTGCGCGGGTCAGTTTTGTATAAGTACCTAACATATAAAGTGATATATTATTTGACCAGTTACAAAAGCTCGTTGTTTTGTAGGTAATTGCGAGCACCCCACAATGCTAGATGGTTAAATTAGTTTTGTAGAAGATTGCGGAAGAATAAGCAAGTGCACTCATGAGTCGTGACCCCACCGTGCCGCCTTGCGACTGGAATGGAGCGCTACGGGGTTTTAAGCTCGTATATAAACCTATTCCACGTCTCGCTCATCACACTGGGAAATGAAAAAGACATACCTACTTGAGAGCGTATCAAGTTTAAGTAGCGTTCAATAGTCTCAGTAGTACCAAACAACCGCCATTAGTAATTGATATAGATCATTAGAATGACACAAAATTCTTAGTACTTAGTACAATCATTGGAACCGATAATTGAACTACTGGGAAGAAACGTTTATAAAATATATAAGTTTCACGGGTTTAATGTAGTAAGAGACTTTCTTCATATACCTAAAAATATCGGTATTGAGATTGCAACGGGTGAGCTGAGCAGCGTGTGCCGTGAGATTTGAGAGTAAAGACTATAATTAATAATCTCTGCATTAGGTATACAGAAAATACCGACGGTTTGTAAAGTGACGGATTATAGATACATAATGCGACATCGTAGGGAGATCATGTCTACCTAATATATTATTTATAGTTTCTTAAACCTGCAGAACTCTTTTGAAGTAGTTCAAACGTTTTTCTGCTACGTTTAAAATAAGTAGTGAACATTTTTATCGGCAATTCAATTCTAAATTTCGTGGGCAGAATAAAGTGTATTTGCTGTTACATAGTAAATAATTCCGGCTAGAGCTCCGCCATCCGCACTCGCAATAAAACGAACAATGCAATTTAGCTGTGTTGCATTCACGCGATGGTTCGTTGTAAAAGTTGGTAGTTTCAACGCTACGGCGCGCGGCCCTCGATTATACCCACCCGCCCAATATAAAACAAAAATAACAGGAATCACTACGCCCCACATATTAGGGTCAGGTGCCGTTGTAGCACAGTGAGTTGTTATGCAAAAAACTGCGTGGAGATACACATGTTAACCATTAACGCTTCTCTTTATAATATCTTCATGCGGAACGTGGATTTCACCAACATGTATGTATACGGAACCGCAGCCTTGAGCATATTTACTTGATACTAAATATTTTATTTGATCAACGTTCACCTACACGTAATTTTTAATGTTATACCTATGTACCTAACTACCTAATTATTAGCGATTGCCCCTTTACTTAATTCGCGTGCATTTCGAGATTCCTTCAGGTTTTCTATAAGCTACATAGGTAATAAGTATACCTGCCAAATTTCATTTAAATCCGTCTAGTATAATTTCCACGTAATTCGTACACTGACAGACAGACTCACTTACTAAAACATCAAGTTTAAACGCCAATTCAGCATTACTTGGAGATCGATTGAAGTTTGGTTTTATCACTTTAAATTATTGATGTGTATGAATGTGAGCACGTTGATTACTCATAAAACTGTGGGATTTGTGGGCATTGTGTATAAATTTTTCAAAGAGTCCGCGGTGCAGTGTGCAGTGCGCAGCGTGCATCGTCCGCGACCGCATCACTCGCCGCTCGCATAAAACATGCAAATTGGACCACTTCGCTATAGTGTGCCTAAGTTCACTTGCTTTTGCACTTTTATGTGAAATTGAAGCCCATTAGTCATGCAAATATTGTTAAATGTAGATTCGATGCGCCGGAAAGCGCTACAACGCATACCATTTACACATTGATTTACTATCAATGCATTTACAATATTGTATTCCACTAAACTTGCGGCCACTTCTATTAAATTTCGATTAATGGAAATTTAAAGTCTTCACTTGGCTTAGATACTAAATACCCCAATTTTTACATCATTATAGACTCAACATGAAATTTTCTGAAACTTAATAAAATCAGAATTCGGCATTGAGTTGAAATGTCAGTTGAAATTTGAATAAGCTTACCCACACTTCAGGTTTGCTTTAGGTTAATCTATCTAAATCCTTTGTCCTGAATGACTGATGGATTGACGCACAGCCCTAACCGCTGATCGTAGAGACCTGAACTTGGAGGGTGTGTTCGATAAGAAAGGATTTTTGAAAATTCAACCCCTAAGGGGATGAAAAGGGGTTGCAAAGTTTGTATGGAACAATTCCGCGGGAACTTCGAAATTATCGCGGGTAAAACCGGGCGGGACACCTATTCTTTAAATAAATATTTTGTTTAAACTGTTTATTTTTCTTGTTTGGTTTACTTTAAGGTTTTTAATTCCAATAGTTTTTAGTGACGATAAACTAATAATATGCAAAACGAAGAAATAAAACCGATTTTTTTTAAGTGATACTGATATATATTTAGATACCTAATGTTATACTTAGATAATTTGATTGTATATATTTTATTTATTATGTAATATATAAATATTACGCGTTTTTAAGTAGGTAGACCCTATAAATCTTATCTAAAGACGTCTGTAAAGAACGAACGAACAAATTATTTTGTTTTTATATGAAACCTAAACTGGTGAGACAAAAGACGGATACGTATATGTTTTTATTAGTAAAAATAATTTCACAATAGGAGTTTAATGATGGCGAATGTCGGCTGTTGTAGCACCGACCGTCGGCTCCTGAATAGAGCGTTGGGCGCCATAATGAGCTCCTAAATCGTATTTAATGAGTGCGCTCAGCGTTAAGTATTCAGTCGCAGTCCGCTTCTTTTCATCACTCGACAAATTTGTGTAAACTTTTTGATAGCAGACTACATTAATATCTACGGAGTTAGTTAAGTAATTAGGCATATAATAGTAGGAGCAATTAATGATGCGTGTATATACATATACGTATACATATAATTGAAGACATGTGGTGTCTGTTCGAACAATAACATCGAATTATTTGCCTATCAAATAAGTTTCTGATGTATATGTAGTATGATGTATGTAATGAACGCGCATCATGTGAAAACTACATTTTATTTTAATGAAACCGATTTAAATGGAACTTGACATGTCCTTGACATGCATAACGTGTCAAGAATCAAAATCTATACATATAATAAAAATGTAATGGATCGCTGTCTGTACGTGGAAGATATATGAGAAAAAATATTATTGGGATCTTTAACAACGCAATAACACCCCATAAAATGATTGTTAGAATTTTTGTCTGTTTGTCTGTGCGTTTATGCACGCTAATCTCAGAAATGGCTTATTAAATTTTTAAGAAGTTTCATTAATATTGTTTCAAGAGCTAAAAGCTAGATATTTTAATAAAATATACAAACATTATCAATCACATTAGGTATATCTATATTTTTACATTGTCAAATATTTTATACATTCGTTCTATTTTTAAACTATATTATGTAGGTACCTATGTACGTTCAAGGAGTCTGTAACAATACTCCTCCTCGTTTACCTACTCCTACTGGGGTGGCAGACTCACAAGCAGAACCACTTTATTTACAGGCCTACGTAATATACCACCTTTGGTTGCTATTGCAACCATGCGCACGCGTCCATCACGTCCAGGGATGACCTCTACTATTTTACCCCTAGGCCAGATATTTCTCGGAGCACTCCTATCTACAATAAGCACTACATCGCCGACTTTGATTGAACCTCCTGCGTCCGACGTCCAACGATGACGTACTTGCAGGTTTGGAATGTACTCTCGCAGCCAGCGGGACCAGAATTTATCAGCTAACCGTTGTGAGAGCCTCCATTGTTTTCGTGTATGCAAGTCGTCATCTGAAAACTCTCCAGGCCGCGGTGAGGCATCCGAACTTCCTATCAAAAAATGGTTCGGAGTAAGTGCTTCTTCATCATCAATATCTAATGATACATGAGTAAGTGGACGACTATTTACAATATTTTCCGCTTCTAATAATAAAGTGTGAAGAACTTCCTCTTTTGGAGATATTGTTAACAACGTTGAGGATAAAGCCGTCTTCACAGATCTAACTAATCTCTCCCAAACTCCACCCATATGTGCAGCGTCAGGCGGATTAAATGTCCATCTTACACCTTGCTCATTCACCTTCTGAGCCATATCACTAGACGACAACATCTCTTGAACAGCTTTTCGTAATTCTTTATCTGCACTCCGAAAATTTGTGCCATTATCAGAGTGAATTTGTCTAGGAAAACCACGACGAGCTGCCATTCTTCGGATAGCTAAAATAGTCGAATCAGTTGATAAAGAAGATGCCAGTTCAATATGTACTGCACGAATGCTAAAACATGTAAAAATTACACCCCAACGTTTTTCTTTTCGACGACCAATAGTAACCATCATTGGACCAAAAAGATCGATACCACAGTAAGTGAAGGGTCTACAATGATGTTGGAGTCTGTTCTCAGGAAGAGGTGCCATCATCGGCTGCACTGGTCGACTCCTCTTAGCTTTACAGACTACACATTTATTAATCATGTTCTTTACCGTAGTCCTAAGTCGAAAAATATAATAACGTTGACGTAACTCATTCACTAGTGTTTCTGCGTTATTGTGACCTAGTCTCTTATGAAAATGGTTAATAATCAATTTTGTTACGTTATGTTTGGCATCTAAAATGATTGGTCGCCTCAGATGTAAATGAAGATCTTTACTCGAATCTAAACGACTTTTAGCTACAAGTAAACCATCTGTATTTAATTCAGGGTTCAATCCGAGTAATTTACTGCATGACTTTAAATCTTCAAGTTTCTTGAGGGCAGTAATCTCAGCTTCAAACATTTCAGACTGTGCTTGCCTTAATATAATTTTTTCAGCTCGTTCTTCATAGTCAGGAGAAATAAGCAATATCACTGACTTTTTTAAACAGAATCTATCTACAAATAATAAAACATATGACATACTTCTTACAAGGCGGCGCCAATTAGAAAAAACGCGTATCAAGTATAAGTTTTCGTGGTTCTTTAGAACTTGAGATTGAGAAAATGCTCTCAATTTCGGGTTCTGGATTCATCTGGGGCCATTTTTCTTCCGGGAGGCACAAAAATTCAGGACCACTAAGCCACTTGTCGTTTATATTATCCTTATATCTAGTAGCTTCATCGGCAACATTAAGGGTCCCGGGTAACCATCTCCACTCCTGAGGTTTGGTTAATTCATCTATTTCTGCTAAACGATTTGAAACAAACACTCCATCCTTTTTAGGGTTTTTATTTATCCAAAACCAAACAGTCTTTGAGTCAGTCCAAAAATACCTTTTACTGATGACAAGAGACTGTTCTTTTATAACAGTTTGTCCAAGTCTTGCCCCTAAAAGTGCTGCTTGAAGTTCAAGCCTGGGTATCGTTGCTGATTTCAACGGCACTACCCGACTCCTTGCCGCAATGAAAACAACTTGTTCGTACCTACGCAAATACACCACGCAGGCATAGGCTTCTTCGGAGGCATCAACAAATACGTGTAACTGAAGATTATCCTTTTCGATAAACCCATAAAAACGTGCAATTGAAAATGTTCGCAATTTCTTTAGTTTGCGAAGCCACTGAAACCATTGCGGTGATATTACGTCATCAATTTGCTGGTCCCAACTTTTTCCACTCCGCCAAAGGTTTTGGAGAAGAATTTTACCTTTTATCATGAAGGGGCACAACAAGCCAAGTGGATCAAACACTGACATCACTACTCTTAAGATTTCTCGCTTTGTTGGTTTTCGTACACAGTCAACCACGTCTTTATTTATCTTTTTCAGGCTTAGATCGAAACCTAGAGTGTCAGAAACAGGTTTCCAATTGACACCTAAAGTCCTCTCTGCGTCTTCTGATTGTTAAAGAAGGCTGACAGAGAGTTTGTCTGTATCCTTAGGCAGTACAGCAAGCCTATTTGAAACCCAGCCTCGGATATCAAATCCACCAGCTTTATGAATCATGATGACATCATTCACCAGTTGCTCGGCCTCCTCCTCAGTATCAGCAGAATCTAAATAATCGTCAACATAATGACGGTTTTTAATGGCTTCTACAGCACGTGGATGTGACATATTAAAATCTTCAGCATTACGTCTTAGAATATAGGTTGCAGTACAAGGAGATGACTTTGCACCAAAAATCATGGAAGACATTTTATAAATACGAGGTGAGATATTTCTATCCATACCACGCCATAGGAAACATTGCGCATTCTGATCATCTTTATTAATCTTAACCTGCATAAACATCTCACGAATATCAGCTGTGACAGCAACAGCTCGTTCTCTAAAACGCAGCAAGACTCCGATAAGAGAGTTTAAAAGATCAGGACCAGAAAGAAGTTCGGTGTTTAGTGATACGCCTTTGGTTTCAGCCTTCGCATCGTGTACAAGCCGTAGCTTGCCGGGCTTGTTAGGATTTCTAACGCCAAAATGCGGAAGGAACCACACTCGTCCTGATGGCATATCTTGACTTTCTTCGGCATAACCTTTGTCCAGCATATTCTGAACTTGCTTTGAATAATCAGTCGCGAAGTCGGCATCAGAGTCCATCATCTTCTCAATTATTTGTAGACGGTGTTCGGCGTTCCGTATATTGTTGGGAAACTTCACGTCATTTTTCCGCCATAGCAGACCCGTCTCCCACCTATCTCCTATCTTTCTAGACTTAGTGTCTAAAATATCTAAAGCACGACGTTCATCAGGAGAGTATCTTTTATCAGCTTGATATTTGATCCCAATGCTATCGAGTCGGAAGTAATCCTTCACAAGGCCATGAAGCTTGTCGTCAGTATGTTGCAAATGACAAGATACAAAAGTATTTCCGGTCAAGGATGTCGAGAAACCATGTAGAACCCATCCTAGCAGAGTTCTGGAAGCTACTGGCTCATTCTTCTTACCTTCCCTTACTTCGCGGCTTACTATGAGATGCCAGTTATCTTGACCTATTAATAGGGATGGCTTACCGTCGAACGCAGTCAAAGGAATCGCCTTAAGATGCTCAAAAGACAGCTGATCTTCAGTGACAGTATATTTAGGTAATGTCAAACTATTGACAGTACGAACTCTATCAAGTTGATGAGTTCCCTCCTTTGTTCGTATTGTCAATGTTACTATTCGACTAGGCATGTCATTACTGCCACTTACAGCACCCTGAAGGTTCAGCATAGTTTCAGGTCCAGTAGCTCCAATTTGATCTGCCACTTCTTTCTCAACTAAAGTAACAGTTGAACCTTCGTCTAAAAGAGCGTATGTATTTACATTACCTGCAGGACCTTCTACACAAACTGGAATAACTTTTAAATAAACCTTCTTTTTTGTAGACCATACATTCGCAGCTGTCTCTCTATCTTCTCTCTTTTCGTCAGCTTTTTCCTCTATCTTGGATCTATCCTTATGTAAGAGAGTGTGATGACCTGTCATTTTGCAATTCGAACATCTCTTTTTAGATCTACATCTGTCACGCCGATGAGTAGAACTAAGACACCTAAAACATAAGCGTCGCTTCATAACCCACTCCCAGCGCTTATCTATATGCTCAGTCTTAAATTTAGGGCAAGTCTTAATCGTGTGACTTACCTCCGAGCAAAATATACAACCCGTCTCTTCGTTTTTGGAAGAAGATACCACTTTAATCGTGTCATGTGCAGTGTCGTTACTTGTCATGAATACACTGTCACTTGGGTTTTCTTCCTCCACCGCATTAGTCGTATGAAGAGTACGCGATTTACTTGTCGAGTAACCGACCTTCATGAACTTTTGCGGCGGCTCAATCGCGCCACGCTTACAAATTTCCTGAGCTTCCGACATAAGATACTTAGCGAACAGCGGTAATTGTGGTTCGCTTGTACTCGTACCTTTAGTGTAATCTAACCAACGATAAAATAAAGGCTCAGTTAATTTTTTCAAAATTTCACTAATTAATTCTGGACTGTATAAATAACCTAAATTTCCAGTTGACTGTATAGCGGCTACACAATTATCTACTTTAGTCGCAAGTAGTATTACCTCAGATCGCATACCAGTCAATTTAGGCACTCTCCTCATTTCTGCTATTAACCTACCTAGCACTATGTCGGGTCTACCAAACCGCATTTCGAGAATCCTCATGACGTCGGACGCAGAAGTAGTCGCAATCAATCGGGCAGCAACAGCCTCCCACGCCTCGCCTTGAAGACACGTTTGAAGTCAGGCAAGGTTCTCCTCGTCCGAATAGCGGCCAACCCTAGACGTGATATCGTACGCATTTTTGAAACGCAACCAATCGAGTGCATCGCCTGAAAAGGTAGGTAAGCTTTTACTTGTGAGTCTGCCTATAAGTTTATCATTGTTACTGTGAGATTCAATTAAAGCATTAGATAAAGAGTTAGTTAGATTTTCAAGACGCCGTCGATCGTCGCCGCGGTAGTCGACCCGCGCACCGCTGCTGTCCACTACATCACGTGGCTCGTCGTGCATGTCGCGCTGCGCTGGATCGTCACCCTTCAGTTTGTCGTGGTCGACGGGTACATCAACAGGAACTTCACTGTAGGGGCGGGATTCCTCCACCCAAATTTCGGTTGTTTTCTGCGATCTCGATCTCGTCGAGCTCCTGCTGTGTAGACTTGCTAACTCTTCGTCATGTCTGGCTTTGATCAATGCCTTTTCTGCTTCAATTTCCTTTTTTTTGAGTTCAGCTTCCTTTTTCTTGAGTTCAGCTTCAACCCGAACCTCTCGGAGCTGAATTTCGGCAAGCTCCCTAGATGTACGGGCTTCTAATCTTTGCCGTTCGGAAGTCGCCGAACTCACTCGTGACATTTTCGTCGAAGATTTTCCTAAATTTTTCAATGCAATTCTTTTACTTCGACGTAATGACATATCACACAGAAACAATTTTCACAAATTTTCCTTTCACCGACCGCTGTACATATTTTATCACTAATAAATTGCAGTACGGCTCGAAGACCACATTGTTTCAAGAGCTAAAAGCTAGATATTTTAATAAAATATACAAACATTATCAATCACATTATATCTATATATTTTTACATTGTCAAATATTTTATACATTCGTTCTATTTTTAAACTATATTATGTAGGTACCTATGTACGTTCAAGGAGTCTGTAACAAATATATTATGGCATTAATACATATTGACGTTTAGTGTTTGTTTCATGTCAATCGTTTCGTAAATAAAAAAATTATGCCAAGATAAAGAATCACTTAATATCCCTATTTCCCTAGCTTGGTCACGGCATCACGCGTGAACACCTGCACCACCGATAATATAGTACTATACTCCAATTTAGCTAATTCTTTTTGTTGTGTTTGTTATTGTAAGGAGAAGAAGAATAAAAGAAGTTTGGAGTTTTTGCGGGAATTCCGACGCTCACCCGGGTGGAACCGCGTATCACAGCTAGTTAGGAATTTTTTTTTCACTATCAAACAGAACCCAAGGAAATTCCAAAATTCAAGCGAGTGAAACCACGGCTATCAGCTACTATACCTACAAATAGTTCATAATAACAGTGTCACATCTAGGCCTCAGGCCTGGATTGGGATTTTTTTGGTACCTAATGACTTTATGTACCTACCCACCAAAGTAGGTACCTAATATACATCATAAGCTCGTCTATATAGTTTATTAAGTGGGTGCCAAACTAAAAAAACCAAAAAATATAAATTCAGAACGCTGAAAATTACTACGAATCTACCAAGCTAACCAATAATGCGTTCTTTGCAGTTGTCTCAAAATTATAGTTTAAAGTCCTCCGACGCGCATAGCTCTCTGTCTGTCATTCGCGATAAACTCAAAAACTACTTTACGGATTTTCATGTGGTTTTCACCAATAAATACTGATTTATGAGGAAGGTTCAGGTATATAATTTGTCAAGGTTTCGTGTGAATTGGATGAAATTTAACGATAATTGTTGGAACTTGGAAGTGTCGGAAGAAATACTTTGTTAAGCTTTCACGCCTTAATTAGCTACTCCACCGGTCATCATGTGCAAGTCACGTTGTCAGGGTTGTATAGAAGAGCATACGGTAGTTTTTACCCCGGATCTCTGAAATAAATGTGGGTGAAACCTCGGGCAACAGCTAGTTTAATAATAAATTATAATTCACCACGTCAAGATCTAAAAGTTAAACTAATCACCTATGTTATTACCTTGTTAGTAAATTTTGTACTTTCGGAGACCACAGCCGAGGCTTCTTGCGGCGACTTGGTGAGGTCTCTTGGCGCGGCGGCTTCATCAATTATATCTTGTGTCCCCATTCGGCCCTCTCGACAAGAATTTTAGTGGACCCCGACTCTACCTAGAGACTTTGTCCCTTTAAACTTTGCGATTAATGTTAAACTTCAAAACTCATTTCAGTAATTTAACATTATAAGTTAAAATATAAAATTGGGTTCTGATCTGAGATTGCTCTTGACCTATTTCTGAGGGGCCATGATCTTATGAAATACCTACGAGATTATTTCTAGAGGAATTATAAAAAATAATGCCATTTCTTCAGTTGTCTTTTCACAAATGCGTTTGTATACAAGTATCTAAACCGTTCAGTTTATTAGTTCATGTATTTGAAATAATATAGCAAGCTCATGGTAATAGGTTCAGTTTGTGTACATGCTTATTATGTATGTAGAGTTTATACTAAGAAGCGGCAGCGGTGATCATTGTTGCGTTGTTTATTCTCTGCAAGCCGTCGTTGGCGTTCAAGCTCTCGCTTAAAACAAATTGAATTCACCTACTAACCCCCGGAGACAAGGCACATTGTACTCGCACCAAGTTTATATTGCTCATTTTACGATACAACGTGCGTGCTATTTTGCTATAGGAGTTATTGTGCACGGTTATCGCCAAATGTGATTGCGACATACAGAACAAACATCACTTTCTTACCTGTTGCAAAGTATGAGTTTGATGTACAAGTTACGTTTACCACCGGCTATGAATAAAGTGACAAAGTTGCGCCAAAATGTTATCTAACTACAAGCCGCGACGTCAAGCTGACTCTGACATGATGCCTTCAAAGTATCCCATATGTTATAACTAGTCTATTAACTGTCTAGAAGAGTACAATAGGTTAATGAAAGCCATCCTTATATGTATACACTAGCTGGTGCCCGCGGTTTCACCCGCGTGAATTTTCAACTCTTGCAATGACAGTAATGACGTTAGATTTTGTCACTCTTTTAAAACGTAGTGGTAATATACTCTTTGGTCTCAAAGAAAATATAATTTCACATCATCTGTCTCTCCAAGATTTAAAACTGTCACTTCGCGAAAAATCAATCCAAAAGAAAAAAATGCATATCTCTAAAAAGGTTTTATCATGTTCCTTATGCAATATTAGCTTTCGACCATTGCATTGCATTGCATTGCTGTCATTAACTGATGATAACTTTTTTCCCCTATGTTCTATTTCGATGAAATAAAGCCTATATGTTGCTCCAGACTTAACTTAATCTACTTCTGAAAACTGTATCACAACCCGTTTAGTAGATGCGGAGATTATTGCGAACAGACAGACAGACAGAAAAGAATTTTAACTTTTTTTTGGGCTTGGTTACTCTTCTTTTATCGCCCCTCTCAAGTTTAGGTAAACATATTCAATTTACAGAATCGCGGATTCTACTCTTTTATTATAGTATAGACAGATAATATGAATGTTATGATATTATGTTTGTGACAAGATTTGGGAGAATGATCACCTAGTATAATATTAATAATATTGTACTAGGTGCAATTAATGCTAAAGGACAGAATTCCTCTCATAAGTTCCTGTGTAAATCATAAGTAGGTACTGTATTATTCAGAATTTTTGTTTTGTAATATTGTTAATTTGTTTTAAATTCTTGCAAGTTTGATTATGGTTTTATGTTATGGTGTTATATGCTGATTATTTTAGTGTAAATATAAAATACACTAAAAGCATAATTTTCGGATACTTGAAACGGACTTAAATGACTCTATGGGTATTGGGTAGATATAATTGAAAATTGACCTATCACATCATCTGACATCACCGAAGAGGACAGTTTTTCAATAAAAAAATTGAATTACTAAAACGTACTCATATTTTATGCAAAGAACCTTTGGAAAATAAATGAATCCATACCGTATGTAAATCGGACGCCTTCAAAAGTTTTTATTGAAAAACTTGAAGAAGTGACTAAAATGGGGTCGCTACGCTAAAGATTTCTCCCGTCTTCCTTAAGAGTGGTTCAAAATGTTTACTCACCAAATGTGTCCAACTTCTAAACGTCTTCAATTATTGATTCTGACAATATCCATAATATTATTTTTGCCCATTTATCTACTTTTTATTACTATCATTGTTTAATTTGTAGCTAATATTATAAGCGAGCTGAAAATATTCTAGCGTGTTTTCTTATAATTAAGTTTACTTACCTACTTCGAAATTATAAGGTAGGTATTACTGTACCTATGTTTCTAAACATGAATAATAAAAACATATCCGTTTTTTAACTGCTTAGTTTATATTAGGTGAGTACTAATTTAGACCTGTAAACCTATCTTTATTCGTTGATCGATATGACTGGAGGTAAGAAGGAAGGTTAGCGTATTTTAAATAATCTTTGTTATTTGCTAAACATCTGAAGAAAACTATATAAAAACGGATAAACCTGGCCGTTATAAATTATATAGGTGTACAAACGATCGCAGTGGATTTGTACACTCGTAAGATTTATTTAGAGATTTATTTAGAGATTAAACTATAGGATAGAAGAAAGAGAATAGACAGAAACATAGACAATAGCTGTTATTTTATCGTAATGTTGATAGTGCATAAAGTCCCTAAGTGGATTTAGGAACATGTTGAACTGGGCCATTCAATTTATTTAAGAAAAATCGACTGCAACCTAAATGATAAACAGTATAGATCGTAGAAATTACGAAATACACGTATACAGCCAGTTAAATTGTGTTATCAGCAATATTATGTATAAATAAACATTTAGGTACTTACCTACGTAAACGTAAATAAGG
The DNA here is from genome assembly GCA_907165275.2 of Zygaena filipendulae. Lineage (NCBI taxonomy): Eukaryota > Metazoa > Arthropoda > Insecta > Lepidoptera > Zygaenidae > Zygaena > Zygaena filipendulae. The sequence continues at coordinate 8,006,455 of OU015653.1, read as the reverse complement.
AAAGGTAATAATTATTAGGGGTAGGTAAGTAAGGGAGTTATCAAGACGATATTTGAGTGTTGTAGCTATTGTAATTATTAGACTATAAGAAAGTAGAACGGGCACTCTATAGTGCGCAGAGGATGGAGGGCACCGAGTGGGTCGTGGGGCGGTTAAGTAATTGATAAAGCTAACCCTCTACCCTTAATCACAGCAAGTTCTAAGCCGGGACTTATCGACAACTTTGTAGACAACTTAATAAATATATGACTTTATACCACTATACTAATTTTAGTGTAGCATGATTATAAAATACTTAGTAGGTAAGTGTAGCTCTTTTGAATTCTACTTAATTTTACGAATGTTAGCACCCAAGTAGGTTTTGGTAGTTAAATTACCTATTCGCAAGAACTTTAAAATTTTCTTAATAATATTTAAAAACTTCATTATTAAAGAATTGTAGTAGGTAATTTGTATAAAGTAGGTATTAATTTACTGTTTATTTTTCCATAAAAAATATTACCTACCTAAATTAATAAAGGTCTCATTAGTTAAACCAAATTAGCAGTCAAATTTCACACAACCGCACATTATCATGTATGTATTTCAAGAATGTTTATTACATCTTTCGAACGCTGAATCCATGGGTCCATTCAAATTATAATCACGATAAGTGTGGTAACCATGACTCATAAATATATAAAAGTATATTCGAGACTATTTTATTAATAAACATAAAAGAACTACGTACCAATAACTTCGCGTGCTTCAAAAAATAAAAGTTCCTCGAGCGTATTCTAACGAAAACATAAATTAAGCAAATTTACTACCGGTTTATAGAGAGCATCCCCTTTGTTACAATATGTCAGTAACGACCGGGGGTCAACGCGCAGTAATATCGTCCCCACGTTTTCGAAACGTCTTCGCATCGGTGGAATGATCAAAACTTTTTAACTTATAACTTTTCGTTGGTGTCGTCTCTATAAAGAGCGCAAACTTCCTCATTCGGAGCTTTCAAAGTTCAACTCGCGCCATCTCTGTCTGACATATATATATTGCACGAGTCAGAAACGAGCCTCGGAGTTTGGTGGAGTCGTTGCCTTGTGAGTCGAGCCGAACGTGCCGGTGATGCTGGTTCGGCCCGGTTCAAGTGTAGTATGCGAATGTTAGTCACCAACTCGAGAGCCAGTTACGGTCCCGACGACGCCGATGGCGCACGTCGCGTCGCTCTCCGACCACACACAACACGTTGCGAACATCGCGATCGCATTTCTTTCCCGATTAATAAATCACGCGAGTCCCGCAAAGTAAATTCTCATGAACGAAGAGATAATAACTCGATAAGAGATAACAGTCTCGCACAACGTCTGTGGTGATAAATTGCTTCCGTACGTTCAACTCGACTCGGTTCGGATCGTTCTAACGGAAGCGAAGTAAAATATCTCGTTTCAGTTTACGTTTTTAATGTAAACATTGATTGAACATTGTTAAAGTTTTCTGGAATTGTTTGTTGATTTTGGGCTATTGTAATATTAAAGTATATTACCGAATGAATGGACTTTTGTTGAGCTATGATGTGATGAATGTAGAGTTCAGTTTCAAAGTAAGTTTGTGAGTGTCGGGTGAATGTGCTAGCGTGGGTAGAACAATAGCGCAGGATGCGTGGTGGGCACTGGACTGCTGGGGTGCTGTGGGCGGTGTTGGTGGCGGTGATGGCTGACTCCTGGACCACGTACCAGGAGCTACCGTGCTGCCGGCCGGTGGCGCACCACCGAGTGAGACATCATCGAGGTGAGTCAATCGAACACATACATATATGTACCTACAATGACCACTATCACTTAGCATACATCTAGGGGCATGGTAGTGCCTGCGCCAAGACGAGCTAAGCGAAGTGCAAGACGTATGTGACCTACCAACCTTTTTTCAAAGCGCTTCGTCGTTTTTATGAACCCTTATAACTAGGGTTTGGATTATACCAGATAAACAAAATTCTTGGGATAAGCTGTCAATAGCGGACTTATTAAACATTTATAGATAAAGTTTTAATTTCATAGCTGTTATAATTGATATCTAAAAAACCCTGATTTAGTCACTGAATCATTGATGATCGTTAATATTCTTAAGGTATATCCTAATGTCCTAGAAAGCTAAAAATTGGGTATATAAGCTACACAAACAACAAAAAAAATTATAAAACTTGTGACTTTTTTCCGCCAACCCCTTAAACTAGGGGATGGAAGTATGTATGAGACTATACTGCAATTTTGATGCTAGGGGTCTGAAAATTTATATAGGGGCTCCTTATGAACAATGAAAAAAACTCATGTAGGAAAAGAAAAAAAAATTGTCACAAGCACCTTACAAAAAGAAGTGAAATCCTACCAATAAAATTTCCATGTAAAATGTTGCCAAGAAGAGTCCATATGACTCTTACTGTCAAAAAGTTATCAGATCTCATGTAGAGTTAAGCTCCTAACTCCACACGCCTTAACTCTACAAGGCTACTTTACAAACTCTACATCTTAGTCAAAATATGTGGCTTGCCGTTTACATTTTAGATGAAAAGGTTTTTGGTGGGATACAGGTTATACTAGATAAGATGTCTAACGCAATCACCAGATACTGTTGCAGATATCGAGAAATGCTATGAATTTTAATGATTTTCAGGTTCATACAATGGGTTCATGTATTATATCTTCCTAACAATATTAAAAAACGTTCTTTTTTATTTGGTGCGAAATTTTTCTTGTTCTTTATTTGACAATCGACCATGACATTATCCCCACTTTTTACCTATACGCTGAGAAACTAGCACACTCACAAATAACGTGTTTTTTTATTAGTAAAAGAATTTTCAAAATCGGTTCAGTAGATACAGAGATTACCTATACAACCTCACAAAGTCACAAACTTTACCTCTTTATAATATTAGTAAGTATTGCAATGAATATTATGCAAATATATTATTATACTACAGTTAAAGGGTTCAATTTAGTTGAATTTTCATTAGATGACTGATATTATTTTTGACTATGACGAAAATAAATAGTAAATTACTTACTAATGAATGTCCAATCAACTTTGTTTATCCTTAGAAATAGGTAGGACAGGCGAAGCCGTTACAATCGCAATAAAAAGGATGAAGAATAAGTAGTAGACTATAGGTACAGTACATGAGAAGGTATATTTGATTCAAAATATTTTTATTTTTAATTCCATTCTCTCGATGACTGGCATTTAATTTTGTGCAATGAATAGATGCCCTAAATTCTTTTCGGACATAAGCGAGACGAGGGTGGATTGACGGCATTAGCAAAGTAATGAAGTAGGTACCTTTCCGACTCAGCGTGTTTTTATAAAATACATTCAAAATAATATAAATAATAATATTATCTGGCATAGTTATGTATTAAGTACATAAATAAAAAAATCTTTAACAAACTGAAACCTGTGCATAATCTGTTGTTACTCGTTCTCTCTATATAGGTAAGTTGTGAGCTCTCTTGGTTGAGTTGAATGCGCATGGTCGCCGAATGGTCGGTTGTTTTGTTTGTTCGTTTAACAAGCGGCCATTCCTTGTAGTCACCGGGTAGCGTGCAAGAAGTCGGGAAAAACAAAAAAATGTTCTATCACGTCATGATATCCGACAAACTCAGGGTTACCACTTCGTAAATAATAATAATTTATTTATTAATATAAATTTTAAAGAGTAAACTGTTTTAAAATTATTATTAACAATTACCATTAATTAAAATGCACATAAAATTAAACATGATGGTTTTGAATAATTATTTTAAGCTCAGTAGGTTTTTCATTTATCAGAATATACCTATCGTAATGGAAATCATAATGCAAATTGCAAATCATAATATAAACATTCGTGTGAATGAAGTAATTAAAAAAATTATGTACCTACTTACACAAAACTTATGCTGCTTTATATCATATATTCATATCTATCTAGCACGAAGAGTCACTTCGTAAATAGAAATACATGATTAATTTGGTACTATGATTAATCAACATTTTAGCAATATGACCTGCGATATCCGTTGAGTAGTTAATCAAAGCTTAGTAGTGACAACTGACAACCCTTACGAACTCCTCAAGGCATTGGAACGAGGAGATAATGCGAACCGGTCTGCGGGCGCTCGCGCAGGTAATTGACTCGCGGCGCGCGGCGTGGCGGCTCTTGACTAAATTAAGTCATAAACGAGCTAGAGCCAATCATAACAACTTATGGCTGATGCCCGACACATTTATTATACACTGACGTTATTATAATGCCGAAGTGTGTTTTATAACCTTTTATAATCTTTGTAGGTAGGTAATTATTTTTTACTGAGTGATTACATTCCTAATATTGCTATTCTGTCTGCTAGAATATAATGTTTGTCTTTCTCAGTTCACTTTATGGCACAATATTTTTTGTCATAGGTCAAAAGTTAAAATTTTGTCTATAAGCGGAAAAACGTACCGCGTGATTCGAACTGGCGACCGCAGTGCTGGTTACCTACTAGCCGCACCTCAACATAATTATTCGACTACAAAACTAAATTATTGTAAACTTACGAACATCTTTTAAATATTTCGAAGTTACCTATACGCGTTAAGGATATCCGTTCTTTTCCTAACCAAAAAAGTAGTCAACATTATTTGGAGTATGATCCAAAACGTATGTGCTTAATAAACTGGCCAGAAAAGGTCCCATAAGCGCCTTAACTCAATCAAACTATCCCGGCCGGAGCTGAGCGTTAAGCTTGTTAAAGAACAGCGGCAGAATCCTCATTTTGTTACTCGAGACGGGACTACAAAATGTAGTTACATAATATTTACCTTACTTTTTATAGTGTTTTCCTTTAATTTAAACAGTTTATTATTTGTTTTACACTTTTGTGTCGAAGTAGCTGTAGAGAGCGCTCAAGTTCACTTGGCGTGTGGTCCACTAGCTCAACCGGAGTAACGAGAGCGTGAGCAATCGTTCTGACAACGCCTCAGCGCCCGCCATATTTGATCGTATCATACTTTTGATATTAACGTATTTACTGCCAGCCTTTATGAAACCACATCAAATACCTACCGCTAGATAGTTGTTTCTACTCCCTTTACACAAATGAGTAAATTGGAGATTTTCACTAAATATATATCTACTATATTGTGGTGGTTACTGTAACTTCGTTGTTTAATCTTTTGTCACAAAGGAGTAGCTAAAAATCAGATGTAAGTGATATCTAGGTACTATTAAGATAATACATTGTTATTAAGGATAATGTAATTACAGTATATTTGTAGCGTCCAACCAATGAGAAGGAAATATTATAGGTATTGTGTATAATATGCTTTAAGCTACATACATGATATTAACTAAAGAAATTTAGGCTTATTGTCTTGTTCAAATACCGTATTAGGTATGTAGGTACAATTACAGTAAGTGCTTACATTAACATTTTTAGAAAGCGAACCGCTGTTCACGAGTCACGAATATATAATGTTACCGTTATACCAGTATTCCTATTATAATTGTTATCCAAACATAATTATTATATTGTCAAATAAAATATAATCGTTACAAGTCTCATAGCAATAATCGAATTTGTATGTCATCTATATAATATAATAGGTACAATATAATATATAAATGAATCCCAATTTCTCCCTTGGTCACGGCATCACGCGTGAACGGCTGTTTGTTATTGTAAGGAAAAGAAGAATAAAAGAAGTTTGGAATTCCTGCGGGAATTGTAAAACTCACGTGGGTAAATCTCCGAAACAGTTGGACCAATTTGACGGGACTTTCACTGCTAATTATATCTAATGTTAGGTAAAGGAGTAAACTAGGCTACGTTGGAGTTCTTGTGGGAATTTCGAAACTCACGCGAATGAAACCGCGGGGTACAGCTAGTACGTATATAAAAGGGTACATAGAGTATATTTTATTTATTGGAACGAAGTTCTTTATCGCATGGCAAAATAGGTGCGCGCTTATTGGTTAATTAATGGTTTTAGGAAAGTTTGTTATTAGTTGCTTATTGGTTCGCGCCGGCTGCTCTCATTATGAGTGGCGTTCAGTTGTCAGTGGCTCGGATCAATATATGTGGTTAGTCAACGTCCCTCCATCAGGTATACGTACACGCACAACCGTTAAAATATCGATACGACACATATAAATCTGGTCTGTCTATTCATCACAAGAACCAATACCTATGCAATACTATCGCCGCACTCCCACTATTAAAAAGATATTATCAATACATGATTTCGCACATCTAAGTGTAGGGCGCAAGCTATACCTACTCCATGTATGAAATACACAAATTGAATAGAAAAAGTCAGATGAACCGGGGGTTCGAACGTCCGACTGGTGCCGTAGCGCGTTACAATGGCAGGCTATTTTATCGGGTTTAATCACAATAACCGGGTTGATTGCCCATCTATGGTACTGACGCCTTACCGACTCACTACTCGAATTTTGTTTATAAGCGACAAATTATTATCGATTCATATTAGTTCGGTGATGTTTACACGATACTTTACGTCCTGCATGCCATTGAATAATGGATGGAATTAAGAATTAATACTGCCTTTTTTTGTTATGCCGAGATAAAAACTGCTTTTATTGTTGTTTTATATATATATATTATCAATATCTGGGTCACCGAGCTTCGCTCGTTGTGTATAGCGCCATCTGTTCTTACGTAGAAAAACAAACACTCATTTTTCATTGCCTGAAAACACGGATAAAACGACGATTTCTAAAAATGAAACCCAGCTAGATCGATTAATCGTCCCCGAAATCCCCTGCATACCAAATTTCATGAAAATTGCTGGAGCCGTTTCCGAGATTCAGATTTTACAACGTGTTAATGAATTAACTGAAAACTAGAAAGTGGTTTGCTCAGAATTAACTAGCGAATCGATCGCACTATGTTTTAATATAGGTTATATTTTTTCATTTTTACCATGTCGCTACCATGTCTAAATTATTTGTAATACAATATTTGGCGCATACGCCGCCCGCAGCAAAATAATTCGAACCGGCAGGCGCGAGCGTAGCGCTTGGAATTTAGTAGATAGGTCACCTCCAAACTAATGTTGAATAACTTTTAAAGTAAATTTTTTTTGACATAAAATATATTTTAATCATATTATTGTTTATTTTTTTAAGTGGGGTGTATCAGGTTTTCAGTTAATTCATTAAGGCGTTGTATTGCGAATTGCTCGTTTAAAGATGGTAGATATATATACAGATATATATAAGAATTGCTCTTTAAAGATAGTAGATGACAAGGTCATCCAGAATTTTCTGCGTGACGCACGCCCAGACAGACAAATAGACAGTCGGACAGATCGTTTTGTTCATTTTTGCAACAGAGGCAGGTCTGTATCTACTCTAGACGTTGGGTCTGATAAAAATCGAATTAGGTAAATCAAACAGAAAACTTCTTAAATCATTAAACAGATTTTATAGTTCTTATTTAAGTAATTGTTTTATAAGGTATACAATTATAAGTACATATACCATCCATAGTTGGAAGCATATAGAAAGATATAGAAAAAAAAAGCGCTTGCAACTCAGTTCCCGTGACGACAGTCAAACGTCTTCGCGTCATACCTAATACATAGTTTCGTTTAAAAACGTTGTACCCAAATTCGATTACCGACTACTTTACCTAAATTCTAATACGACTACCTACTTTTGATCGATTACCCAATAGATATCGCAGGTACCACGCCAAAACATGTATTAAACAGCTCTGAGTTCTCACGCGCCCAAAGAAGCTTCACTGTAAAAACAATATTATATTATATGCCAAGTACCAATGATATACTTATAATATCATTGACAAGTACGTAATTAACTGTAATTGACTGTAAATTTGATTAAAGTTCATACGATGTTGCACGGCGTAGTGTACCTATAGCATCCGTACTCCGTGTAGAGATTTCGCGTGTAAGTCCTACTGTCTAGCGATCGGGCTTTATTGGTCGTACATAGAATCGCAACTCGTAGGCAGCGCCGAGCCCTGAGTAAATTGAAGTGACAGACGATCACCTCCCATTGAATGACTTGGCTCGAATCGTTCGCTACGAGGTAAATCACCCCGAATACATGTAGCGTACTTGGTTCGGCTCACTTGTGTTTTCTGTTCAATATAAATTCCAAATCGTGCTCTGCGCTGTTTAAATAGAGATCAGAGATATTTCAGCTGGTGTTTTTCTTTGTTTTGAAATCAAGTTCTTTTATTTGTAGTGCCTATAGTGTAGATTTTTCTTTTAATGCTTAAAGTGCCATGCTTTTAATTCATCAGCTAATATTATATCTACAATATTATACTTTTTTTAAAATACTTTTTTAAATGATGATGATAAAGAAAAAAGGTAAACCACAAGAAATTTACTTGTAGCTTACTCAAAGTTCATGTATATTACCTTAGTAAAGTACCTTTTTTATTTAGATTAGTGGTTATTGAGTCGAAAGTTCCACCTGACAACAACGTGCACAACGCGTAGGTATAGGTACACTAAAACTATGATTCCATCTTGAAGGTCGCATCTAGTGTGCTCCACCTACCGGAGACCAGTCATTTTGTTTACCCATAACGCAAAACGTCGTCTTTACCTTAATTAATGAAAAATTTGAAATTGCAAAATTATGGCAATAAACTGCGACAGACGCATCACGCAATGCATCATTAGTTTAATGAAAAAGTAGAGGTAGATTATTGAGTAGGGTAAATTAACCTTAATAATGCATATGAATGTCGTCAACTTATTCAACCGATTCAACCGTTGGGTCGCAGTAGCTGCGATAAGAGCTGAATACGATACTGTTACACAATAGAGCATTAGATACGCGATAGACGTGAGGCCCTGTGCCTTCACAAACGTTACTTCCGCCACCGCAGACAGAGACACGCCTTTATTATCAAACAATATTATGTATCTAATATGCCGTCAATATCTACATTTTGAGCCAAGCCGCGTCTTATCTACAGCCGCTACAGACGCTGTATATGTGTGGAGTTCTGTTAAACAGCAACAAATTCGTTTCCGACGCGACGTAGTTGTAAACACTTCGTTATCTCTTACTGTTCGTATTTTCGTTGACAGGTGGTAAAAATGGTGATAGCCGAAATATGAACAATTTTGCGTGAATTAACGACACAATGGTAGTCAAGATAATAATGTTAGGAGTTAGAACATAATATGATAAAAATATATATGAATAAGTTAACACACTTTCGTATTTTTTTATAACATTTGTGTAGGTATAAAGTTTTTTAATAATAAGCTGTGGAAACGTATAATGGGCATATTGACAAAAAAAAATTAGTCATCATGCCTTTATGAAGGTAACATTTTAGGTAGTAGATTAGCTATAGGTATACTTAAAACGGTAATCATAAGACATGAAGGCAGAAATGTCGGTCTCTTTGTCCAATGTGAACTCGCTAAAAGCAATAAAAATAAAATGGCAATTATTTCCAATTTTTTTTTCCAATTCATACACGCCGTGTTGTGTTTATGGCATCGCTTAGTTGAGTGGAATGATTGTGTAAAACAGTTGGACGAACTCCAACGGGTTGCGCCGCGCCGCGCCGCGACGAACGAGCGGGAAACAAACGGCACAAATAAAGTCAAATAAGTACCCAAACAGCACCCGATGCACTTCGATGCGGTCCCGGCTTTAATACGCTACTTCTGCTGAGAAACCAAGCATTTTATTGAGCTTTGCCGAACAAGAGCACCGAGGCTAACTAACTTTTATATTTTTGACGTGAAACTCCTCTGGCCACGGTAGGGGAAATGCGATACACGTCAGCTTTTTGTAATTTTATAGTAAGTAATTGTGGTCTAATAGTTGGTTGTGGTGCGGTTGAATAGTTTTCGCGGACGCCTGCCTCCCTTAGCCTAACTGACAATCTTTAACCGTTATCGTTATAGAAAACTAAGGAACTGATGGTCATGTCACTTGGTCACGAAAAATTGTCCAACCAAACGCGACATCACGATGCGTCCCTTAGTTTTCTACAGCGATAACGATTTGTCATCTTGACTAAGGTACATCGCTTGACTATTTGGGTCAGTCAGCTTGACTAAGGGGGCTGTTTGAGTCATGGCGTTTGCGTTGTCATATAGGTAACTCGATTGTACGATCATTGCAAGTTCTCGAAAATGTTGTACCTTAAGTAAGAATCGGCAATCGCAGCACGACGCATGTGCTAATGTCGAATAGGTTTCTTATTAATATTGGTGCGATAATCGCGTCGCGTAAGGGAGAAGGAGGGAATAAAATAGATTTGTAATTCTTCTTCTTCTTAAACCAAATTGCTTACGCTATGTTTCTTCACTCATAGTGACTCCACTCCACTAATGTCAAGTAGATTTGTTAGAAAAAAAAAATCGTCCATTTATTTTTTTTATTTATTTATAGGACGATTAGACACCTTGTTTGTTAAATATATCCCTATAATATTATAATATTGTATTATCTATGGCGTCACTGACGTTATAGGTCTTTGACTCCACGGCCGCGCATTGCGCCGGGGCAATGCATAATGCGACTAGGGCTCCGCACCCATGATCGCGCAAACACGAGCCCAAGCGATCATACGATTTCCGCATTGCTAATTTACGCAAGGATGGCGTAAACGCTTTTGGACAATGCCACAGACATTTTGGTGGAAGTTGCGATACTTAGTTCGCAATCTTTCTAGTAGTTAATATTAATATAATAATATGTTATAAAAAAGTTTAACTTTTGTGCATTATTATTGTTCGAATGTAATTTGCTACAAAATTCGATATGATTTTAATGAACTTGAATCCAACATAGGATAAACCCGAAATAATTTACCTATCTTTAATTGAAATTTAATCTCTGGCTATGAATATTCATTAATTAATACCTAAAAATTTAATTAATATCTACTAGCCGCTCTTAAGACTATTATATAAGGCATTACCTTCATAGGCTTAAAAATACATACATATTTACTGCGATCGTCTGAATAATCTTTGCTAACCTTATCTTTCAGCTCTTTCTCGTAGAATGTTGTTCAGAGTTATTTTTGTGCGTCATCAACGTGTGGATTCCGAGAATATTCTAAATAAGTCACACATTTGCTCTGCGACGAGCTGCCAGTGGTTATTTGTGACACAATCGCGCCAATCCACGTTAATATTTTAATCTGTAGAATTAATTTTGTCAATACTTGTAGTCTTTATATAGCTCTTTGATCACGGAACTATGTAAAATTTTAAGTTATTGTATTTCACCGCAGCTGTCTAGATACGCCTTGGGTTTAATTAGGTACAGGACGGCCCCCCTGGCAGACAACTTTCCGTAAAAATATGTCATGCCAAGAATCCAGCCAAATGCATGTCAAACAGCCACAATAAAGGGTTCCGTAGGGTATAAGAATTCAGTTTAACTGTTGAAATGAAAGTGACAAGATGACGGTTTTAAGATTTTTAGAAACGCATAGACTTATCTAGCGATACCCCACAACCCTCATCAAGCTTATCCGATTTTTCATTTCTCAGTTAAGTATACATTATTTATTACAGACGATTTCCGTTTTTTGAAAATTTTGGTCACGCACGGACCACGAAATACGAAATAAAGTAGGTTTCTAGATACCTAATTACTTACCTACCTACGGCCATTCCAAGAAGGCCTATGGCTTATTATTGCCTTTTTCAAGTATCTGTTGGTCTTAAAAAAGTAAATTCTTAAGTACCTAATGTAATTATTGTTCAGTGCGGTTTCACCCGCACCCGTATTTATTTGGGAGTTCCCGCAGGAAGCTTTTAGGTGTCATCTCCTAGTTGTAAACTATGTAGGTACCTATCTATATACCCGACTCACTGACGAAACACTTTTCGAAAACTACTTGATATTATATGAGGCTGAAATTTAGCTTCACTGAATTTATCAATATTATTATACGAGATTTGTAGATATTTAATCAGTGAGTCAGTTACCTTTCGCTTCTAAATATTATTATATGTACTTACATTACTATACATTGTATATACATCATAAACACTTTACAACATTGATTTCGTAAATACTTTTTTAATATAACCAATCTATTCTATGTTCCTTCCCGCTGGCAACGCTCCAATAGTTTCAATTTTGTCCCGCAGGATGCTCTATGTAAACATCTCTAAATGTTATCATATAATTTAAAGTTCACGATTGAATATAGATACTTGGATATTTATGGTATACCGATCCGAAGCTGATCAGTGGTAGCACCACGGTCCTAGCACAGACCAATAATAATAATATTACGACGTGTGTATTTTGGATTAAATCAGTATTTTGTTATTTTTAGCTTTTTAGTATGGTGCATTTTTGTGTTTTTTAAAGTCGGTTTTAATTTTTTTGCTAATTTTAACAACGAATCTATTCACTTCACTGCTGCGTGCAACAGCGGCGTGGGCGGGCGGTGCCCGGTGTGTTGCCGGTGTAGGACCAAAAGATTGCTCTATAGAAGCTCTATACTCTATATAGTAACAATTTACTGAGGCCTTCGTCGCAGTCTCACATAAATCCAGCTTTGATACATTTTGGTAGGGAGCCAACTTAAACTGCACTAACTTCCTTAAAATGAGTTTTTACCATAGCCACCAAAAACTATTTTCTTAATGTTTTCTACAAATTTTGCATCGTTTAATTTAACTTTATATGGCAACTATTTAGTGGGTTGTTCTTGTTACCTTCAACTTAGAAAAATCCCATAGAATAAAATGACATCGCATTCAAACTTATCAGCAAAAAATTATAATAAAGCTATACCAAAAACACCCACTTGTGGCTAGTTTCAATTAAACTTTTTTGTTGTAATGCTGCAGAAGACTAGTATTATTATTTACCTACTACTTATTTAAAGAAGGATTGTATTTCCTAAAGAAGGTAGGTAAGTTACAGCAAATAAGTATCTACGTATAATTATGTCTTCTACCAAGAAACTTTACGATACGTTGGTAGATACTCAATTAAATGAAACAATCGGCAACAATTGGTACATACATTATTATAATATTTCACTGTGTAATCTCTCTTTGGAATCAATCAGCGTCGACTACAATGAATAAGTGCTGCATTTGCACCATTCGCTCGATAGGTATTCATATTATACAAATCCGATTGTAACAGAGATTTTATATATTATAGTTAAGCAACTTGTGAGAGCGCACTGATTTGTGCGCTTTCACACAGAAATAAAGACATTATTATGATATCGGAGTGAGGTTGCCGGCCGAGCGGGATGCATGAATAGCGACCAGAAGCGCCAGTCAGATAACATCTGGGACCAACTCCAGCTCACGTCGAGCCTGGGGTTTTGGCTCTCTTGTTATTTACTAGATAAACAGAAACTTTACTTCAATCTGTTCAATTTATAATTGCTTATACTTATTAGCATAAATTGTAAAAATGTGATGTGAACAAATAATAAAATAATACTTGGACTTGGACATTATCAAATAACGCCACCTGGTCCCTAACTAAGCAGAGCTTGTACTATGGGTAACATAACTGATATAATATCAAACATCACACAAATGTTTAGTGTTTACTCTGATGTGGGTATCGAACCCGCAACACCTGGCGTAGCAGTCAGTTACCACATTACGGACGACGCGACGCCGCGTTGTCTAATTTACGATAAACGAGCGGTTGTAAAATCTATAACTGAAGAAATTTTAGTCTTTACGTGGGTAAGTAACCTACGTTTTTTTCAAATTTTACGAGTTGGTATAACTTTCCAAAAGGACGATCTATGTATGCATAGTTATTGTCTCTTGCGCTTATTGACCTCTTGCAATAAATACTATGAGATCTAATTCTTCCGCTACAATTTTTAACACTGGGTACCATCTCGCCCAGTCTTAGACTGTGCAGCTTGTCAGTTTTGATGACCTAATCAATTGCGGTTTTAATATTTATAACTCCACATCGCTTTTACGATAAGTTAAAAGTTACGTTAAGTTTTCGAGGATAATACAGAAACAAAAAGGGGGCGGGGTACTTTTATTTCGGAATACCCGCGGGATCTCCAAAATTAACGCGGGTTATAATAATTTCAAAGCGGGTCAAAATTATAAATGCGAAAGTGAGTGAGTTTGTTTGTTTGTTTGCTACGCTCTCATGTCTTAACGGCTCAACCGATCATCATGAAATTTTGCATATCTACACTTTGTCGTCGGTACACAATCGAACATAGAGTACCTACCTACTTTGTATCTCGGGATTACCGTGGGAACTCCAAAATCACCGCGAATGAAACCGCGGGGAACAGCTAGTTGTGTATAAGTAAGATTCATTTTCAAGCAGTGGAGGTGCGGTCGTTAATCACTCGGTGAGCGAAGCTTCCGTCGCGGGACGCGGGCCGGAACACAATGCTTATTTTTGATTGTTTTTGATAAAACAACCCAAGGCAAAATGATTAAAACATACCGTTATATCATATGTGTGCTGTGTATAAACGACTTGCTTTCCGTAATGCAGTTACGTTTTCTTGTAGGGATTTCCTTTCCAGTATACCGTCGTCGCAAATATTAATGATTTATCTACCTATTCACTTTATACTCAGTTCTGTAGATACGATTGCATCAAAACTTATATTAGGTAGGTAAGTTAGAAATTAGTTTATAAAATCTCTGTCTTATAGGTATAGATAGATTACCTACATTTTTGTTTAGGGTCATTGATGTAATATTATTGGTTTAATAACTTATTTTTTATTTTTTGTCATGTAAAATTCGATTTCGCGTTATTATCAGCCGTGTCAACCGTATCTATGTGTCTAAGTAAATTACATAATTATTACAGAATTATACATTATACATAATTACATAATTATTTTCTTCGGTTTAAAGTCGGTTTAGTTCCAAAAAATATCCCTTACACTTACACATATTGTAAGTAAATAGGTAGGTACAGAATATGCGGATTATATAATAATAGGGATGTTGACAACTTTTGAAAATCAAAATTTTAATTAGTCCGTCTTTTAGAAAATTAAAAATCATTAGACACGTATTTTTTTATTTTTCAAATAAATGAAAATACACAGAGATAAAGCGCATTAAAGTTTAGGGTGGGGGCTCGTGACGTCACTTACCTCTACAAGCCGCCATACAAACTGCACTAGTTAGTGACGTCACTCGAAATTTCAACTCAATGTATCTCTGTTATTTTTTGATTACTTAAAAAAAGAAAAAATACGTGTCCAATATTTTTTATTAATCTACAAGACGGACTAAGAAAAAAAAATAGTCAAATAGCCTATTACTAACTGTCCATCGCGATTACATCCGCGGTAATATGGAGTTTCCGCGGGAATTCCGGGAAAGATAAGGTACTCTATATCTTTCTATGCACCCCTGACAGTAGTTCACGGTGATTAGCTGTTCCCCGCATTAATTCCGGAGTTCCCGCGGGAATTCCGGGATAAAAACTATCCTATGTCTTTTATATCCTTACTATGTCTTTTAAGTTGGACCAATTATAAATGGTTACAAAATTTTATCAAAATCCGTTCAGTAGTTTCCGAGTCCATCGCGGACAAACAACGTGACACGTGATTTATAAATATTAAGAGATAAGATGTAGCTTTTAGTTCATTGATCCCATGGCTTTATAAATACTTACACACATATGTACAACAAAACACAACAAGTAAAACTAGCATTCTAGGACCGCCATCAAAGTTGTTGGTATATTTAAGGTCCTGAGAGTATAATCGAGTTCGTGAGGAAATACTAAATCTGCTTAAACTAGAATATAGCTCTGACGCCGCGCGCCGTCCACGGTCCACAAGTTTTACGACGCACCGTGAATGACATCGTCTGGGATGCTTACACGAAACTGACATACACAAAACGTTCGTTAAAATGTATACGTTTATTTATTTATTTAAACTTTTTGCACAATATGGTACAAAAGGCGGATTTAATGCCACTGTGGCATTCTCTGCCAGTCAACCTTCAAGATCTGCTTATAATTAAAAATTACCTAATAATTTTGTCATTCAAAATTATTTTTGGTTCACCTTTTTTCTATTCTTTTTTCAGAAATACTATGGCGTTCTATACATGATATTTATGGCACGCCATACCTACCTCTAATAGTATTTCTGAAAATTGTCACGTTTAGTGTCAAATTTTTTATATTGACGAAGATAAAAAAATATATTGTTTAAATATTTGAACAAATATGAATAAAAACGATCACTTTGAAATAAAAATAAACAAAAATAATCTTGAGCATATTGATAAATACAGCTGTTTTATTAGACAGACTTAACTAGTCCCAGCTTTGAGTGTTTTTTTGCCAACGTGTATGAAAATTTATGTACTTATGACGTATGGAAACAAGAGACATTTATGAAAGTTTTTGAGTGGGATAATAACTTGTTTGCGTAGTGTCCCGCGTGGGCAGTGTCGAAGCACTCCGCGGGAGCGCAAGCGCTTAACTTGTAGGATATCTCTGTTATAATATTGTATGTTGTACTTTAATCCTAATTAATACTAATTAATTAGGATTAAAGTGCACCATACAATTTAATCCCAATTATTGATGCGGATGTGAGTTTGTTTATTACGCTTTCACGCCTTTACTATACTCAACCGATCATCGTGATGCATACATCCTTGTCAGGGTACAGAAAAGGTCATTGGATATTTTTATTTCGGGAATCTCCGCGGGAACTTCGAAATTTACGCGCGTGAAACCCCGAGGAACAGTAAGGACCTACTCTGTAATTATTCATTAAAATAAAAATTATTTACATTCCTTGTTCAAATTTTCAATATCCTCTAAAGGTCGTGGTGACTTTTTTTGTGTATTCTACGTAATTTAGTTTGAAAGAAAAGCAAAAGATTCTTTTATCGTTTTCAATTAGTTTAAAAAATAAACTCGACCTTGTAACCTAATATTAATTTGTCCTGGGATTCTGTTGACAGACGTTTCTAAATTAGTACCGATGAGCAGTCACTCCGCCGGCGGACGTCGCTGCGGCGCCTGTTTTCTCATTCAGCTGCTAATTAAAACGCGCCCGAGAGTAATATAAATTTCATGGTATTAAACGCTCTTCACGAGCCAGCCATTCCGAAGCGGCGACATCTTCATTAGGAATATATTCGATTTTAAAAGCTTTTAATAATACACTGTACCTATTAGGTAGTTTTAATTCCTCTTGTCCATTTTATGTTATTAAAAGTCGAAATTTTTTTATTGCAGTAATTATATTAAGAACCACCGATAACTGCACAGGATATCTGGATATAAATGACTTGCAATTTTTTATGATTTATCTAATGATTAAAAATATATATACCTAGGTACCTACTAATTTAGTACTGGGTGAAATATTATTTTATAGTATAAAACTAAATGACGCTGGTTACAATTAATATCTAAATCTAGAGGCGTAGGGATGGCAGTTCTAAAGCTATTCGAAAAATTCAATTCCAGCTGTAGTTTATGCTTTCTAATTAAACTTTGGCTACGTATACATTTATTATTCAAGAAGCATTCTTAGACTATATTAGATACTAGCTGGGCCCTGCGGTTTTATTTATGTATAATATGTTTATGTACCTATAGATAGATATATTCAAGAAGTATACTACTAAAGCTACAGTATGTTATTAAGATTATCTATCTAGTGATACTTATCCTATTATTTGATGCTAATTTGTTTTTTTACTGTAAGTGTTAGTGTTTACTATGTTGGTGTAACTTTTAAATGAATAAATAAATAAATAAATAAATCTGCTCTAAATTTTGAGGTTAACACAGACAATATTTTAGACAAGTTGTAGTAGGTAAGTGTACATTATTAACGACTATTGGTACCTACCTATACCTATCGTTAGGTGTATTTAGATACCGGTAGGTATTATATAGATACCAAAATAAAATCGAGCAAAATTTTAATTTCTTCGATTAGAACTAATCTGAGATGTGACGTGTTTCGTATGAATCAGACGAATTTATCTGTTGATGGAAAACTCAGTCCTTTAGTCAATTTATCTAGTGAAATGCTGATGGAGTTGAGCTTGTCAGGTCAGGGCTACAGATTACACAAGCGATTTAACGACATCTATAAAATACATTAGCTTTTTTTGAACAGAATAAAATTGTCATTTTAATTTGTTGTTTTCTTACGTTTAATGTGTTTGCCATCGACTGTCGGGCAAACTCCGATGAAGTATCTGATTACAAACAATGAATAATAAGCCGTCGTTCCTCGACCGGATCCATTGGTTTTGCTAATGCATTTTACGCACGCTTCATTTATATATATACATTACATACTAATATTTCGTGTACGTTTTATTAGAAAGAAAATTATGCGATCACACGTGAAATTTCCACATAATCTATTAGAGTCTCGTTATATATATATTATATAACATTAATAAATTTCCGCCGCAGACCCAATTTACTTATAGAAATCGGATTGAATATCAGCCCTCGTTTATTTAATTATATTTATGCCAAATTGTATATTTTTCCCATATGCTACGAAGCATAATGTTTATTGAAATTTAATTTTTATACATGAATCATACCTCCATGGGTAAAGTATATTAGCATTTTCAATTTCAGATAGGTGCATAAAATAAAATAATAAATATTCATTTGATTTTTTTATATGTCTGAGCTTAAATATTTAATTTTCAGAATTCTGCGTAACAAATTCTCTTATCATCGCAAGGTGTAATTAAATCTTTAAACTTTTATTAAGGCCAATAGCGAGTCGGGTGGCGGTCGCGGGAATGCGAACAGTGCCAAGTGTCGGATTTCGGACGTGCTTGGAGTTCGCAATGTCTACGAGAGATCGTAGCTTGGCGTCTCTGGCGTAGTTCAGTTTACAGTCAGTACTACTCCACGCTCTACCAACTCTCGCTGCCAGTGCGTTACAGGATTTACCAGTTTTCACTAATCCCGCATGCTATTGCAGCCAACTGGGGTGACCGAGTTTCGAAATTTTAAAGTGCTTTTCAACTTTATCATTGCGAATAGTCACATTGTAACGACACTCGAGAGGAAATAATTAGCTTCAACTAAATAAAGGACAGTTTATTCAGATTTCATACATATTTTCTCCTTAATAATTATGGTATCTTATCCAATTGTAGGTACAAAGTCTAGCTTAAGTAACATTGATAATAGTATAATATATATATAATCAAGTTTATATATTTTTTATTAGTTTGCAACTCTGTAAAACTCTCTTGAAGCTTTTGTATTTATTAATGATAGGATCTATATCCTATCATTAATCAAAACACATTAGATTTTCTATCCCCATAGAACAGACCCGATGATATTATGCAAGTTAATTTACCTGTGGGTCAATACGCAAAAGTTTCGTACAGAACGCAGGTAGCTAGGAGTGTAGGTATATACGTATACAAAGCTGCACTTACAGCGTTATGGGAGGTCGGCAGTTATCACTTACACGTGTACACTCAGAATACGTACATACGCGCACTACGTAGTTACTGTTATTATTCAAGTGGAGGTTGCTCTGTAATTGCCTGTAGCTTTTAGCGGGAACGGGATATGTCGGGCTATCCCGGCAGGTGGTAATTAATGCGCTGGCGCATTGCTGCAAAAATGTTTGCAAGGATTAATGCTTGTATTATTTCAACGTCAGTTGTACTAACAAAAGTATAAAAAGTTATTTTAGTAAATAGCAGCGTTTAAAAATATATGATACCATGGATTAACGAAATTGTGGCCTGTGTAGCTGTGACTTTTTTATTTTATAACTCTTTGCGCTATTCTTCAATGGGCATGACGACTAAATTTTAATTTGTAGTCCGTCTTGTAGATTAATAAAAAATATTGGACACGTATTTTTCCTTTTTTTACGTAGGTAATAAAAAATAACGGTGATAGATTGAGTTGAAATTCCTTGTGATGTCACACCTAGGTACACTTAACTTAGTTAGGATGTCGCGTCCTCCGTGCACTCCTAAACTTTAATCCGTTTTACTTAAGTATTTCTTGAATAATTTGAAAAAGCAAAAATGTGTCTATTATGTTTTTACTCTCAACAGAATTTTGATTTTTTTACCTAGTCATCATCCCCCATTCAATAGGTACGTACAGGAAAAGCTTACGATGTGCTCACATAAAAAAGAGGTTCGATGTTTGTATATCAATAGTTTGTTTTTGAATCATAAAAAAGACTATTGCGTCAACTGTATTTAAGGATTTGAACGTGCAGTTATTCTGTTCTGGATAAACCGTGCTCTCATGGGGCAGTGGCTCTTCTAGAAAAGGAACGTCACGAACTCATTGTGAGACCTTCCCCAAGTCCCAACAAAATAAATATATTTCGCTGATTCTAGACGAAATTTGCAAGTCTGCCAAGAATATTCGTACCAAATCGTTTTCCTATAATTGGAGTACATGTGAATTTGTATTCAGTAGCGCATCCACGGCGGATGGAATTTCGCCATTTCGCGGGAACTTCGTCCTCCATCATGCGTGCTTATTGACGTAATTTGTGTAACCTAACATGTGTACGGAACCGCTTATGATATTTTGGATCCATTATGTTATAATTATATTAGTAGAAACATGTCGTTTTCCTTTGATAATAATAACCTTTGTTTTACATATGTAATTGTAGGTGTTGAAACACTGCCTGTACTACGTGTGCGCCTTCTGCTTCTATAAATATTGTGTTTAATGACTACCTTTTCATATCTGAGGATATAAGGGTATTTAGATGAGCTTCTTTTAGTTATGCTTGCCAATACCATGTTTGATCGAATTTCCGGTACTAAACAAGGCTTATCTACCAGGAAACCACGTTATATATTTTACTAGCACTGTTCCCCGCGGTTTCATCCGCGTTAATTTCACAGATGCTGCAGGTGTTCCGAGATAAAAGTACTGCCCTATATTTTTTCTGTAGGTACCTACCCTTGAGAACTTGTAGGTATGCAAAATTTTATGTAGTTTCACCCACGTTAATTTCGGAGTTCTTGTGAGAACTTTGGGATAAAAAGTAGCCTATGTTCTTCTTTGTACCCCTGAAACCATGTGTACAAAATTTCATGATAAAGCATGAAAAGTAACAGACAGACAGACAGAGAGTTAATTTCACATTTATAACATTAGTGTAGATTATTAACTGTCTAGGTACCCCACTAAAAACTTTATACTTACTTAGTTTGAACTTCGAAGTTAATGCGGGTTGAAACTAGTGATTTTATAATTAAAAATTATGGTTTTACAAATCTACGCATAGCATTATTGATATTATACTGGTATAAGTTCCTATTATAATGAGCTAAAGTAACTCTGTCTGTTACTTTTTCAAGCCTTAACAGCCGAACAGGACTGAATAAAATTTGGCATTCTGACGAAGGACATTGGCAACTTGTTATGCCGGAACAAAGAATTTCCGAGGAAATCCCGAGGTTCAGATGAAGCCGTGGCGAACAGTTAGTAAAGAATAAGTCATGTAATAATATCTGTAATCTTTTTAGTTGGCGTAGATTAAAAATATTCCGAAATAACACAAAAGAAGCTATAGAGCCACCATAATGTAGATACACGTCAAGCCTATATATACAGTGTTATCCCTAGAGAGTTTGAAGAGGAACCTTCTTTGAGACCAAACCATATTTTATTATCTTCTCATTCGCTTCGCCAAAGTAGCGTAGATTCCTCATAATTTATGCATTTTTTTAATCAAGTACTTTTTTAGCGGTAGTCACTTTTTGTGTTACAATAAAAAGAAGATCATTCATTTCAGACCAGCACTTTAAACAGTAGGTACCAAGCTAAAACAATAACGAAAATTATAGTTACTTTTCCAAAAATCATATAGTCTTTATCAAATCACAGTGTAGTAGGTAATAGTACCTACCACGTTTGCTTGGTTTCCACGACGCAAGCTTATAACTTAGGTACTCTGGGATCAAGTAGATCTGTGTGTTGTGAAGTATTATTATTATAAACTTGATAGACTATAAAATCAGATGGATCAATAATAATTCGGATCGGTACCGTAATAAATTATTGACGGGGTTCTCAGGAGATTTTTCAGTTTACTGTCTTTTACGGTCAGGGCGGCCTCTATAAAACAAATTGACCTGCTGGGATTTATCCTACTCCAATACTTATAACATACAACAATAGGCTACGTACCTACAATATACCTACATGCCTACTTATCTTTTGTTAAACTTTTTTATTTCCTTTCAAACATGAAATTTTTCCTACGATTAAATATAGTTTCTAAGTACATTTAGCTGTTACACGTGGTCCGTTCGCATCGCATATTATTTTAAAATGTATCTACTACTGATGCTATTATCTCGATATCGCTCGTAGTAGATACCTACTTTGCTCTGAGTTTTAATTGATAGAAGAAAAAAGTAGGTAGGTACCTGGTTGGTATTAAATTTGCCATCCTACAAAGTATTACTCTAATTTGCTATGCACCCTAATTTCTAAACAAAGGGATGGAAATGAATAGAATAGACACATAAAAAATGCGTTTCTGCGCCTCGTAGTTTCCGAGATATAAGCTTTCGAAAATTTGAATATTATTTGATTTGGCGCCCTGTTGTGAGAATGATTAAAAAATTAATTAAGAGGTGACCACTTAGTAGGTAAGTAATCACGATTTACACATTTGAAAAAAAAAATCAAAGAAAACTGCAAACTTGCAACATCTCTTTTTGGTAACCATGGTAACGCGTTGGTTTTGTACTACAATTTCGAAAAATATTTTGAATTAGCTTTGCCCCGCGGTTTCACCCGCGCGAAAGGTTTTTATACAACAACTTTTTTCCCGACATCCGATTTCAATGAAACAAAACCTATGTAGCTCCAGGCTAAGCTTAATCTACCTGTGAAAACCGCATGACAATCCGTTCAGTAGATTCGAAGATTATCGCGAACAGACAGACAGACAGAAAAGATTTAAAAAATCCTTTTTTTTGTGGTTGGTTACTTTTCGTTTATCGTCCCCTATCAGTTTTTGTTAAAAATATTCAATGTACAGAATCGTAGATTGTATTCTTAAAATAGACTACCTATCGCTTTAGGTGTACCTAATATCTCTATAGCTACCACTATATTATATTAAGTCTTAATGGATGGAATTAAGACATAAGTAGCAAGCATGGCGTAAAATATCGTGTAACCATCACCCAACTAATATGACTCTATAATTTGTCGCTTTACATACAAAGGCCGAGTGAATCGGTGAAAGCATCCCGTACTACCGTAAGTAGATACTACCTTTCGGACATTTGGACCCCGGTTGATCTGACTTTTTCTACCCGATTTGTCTATTTCATTGGTCCGAGCCACTGAACGTCACTCACAATGAGAGCAGCCGCTGCGACAAATAAGCAATCAATAATATTAGTAATCATTTCAAAAACCATAAATTAACCAATAAGCGCGCACCTATATGAAGCCGTGACGGGGAAATTTCGCCAAGCCCCCAAACGTACCGAACGATAAAGACATTCGTTCTAAAAACTTTGCTTTATTAATTGGAAATAGTATTAGGTATAATGATTTGTGAGTTTGCTTGTGGTTATTGTAATATTCATTTTATACCTACGTATCTAATACTATTTCAATTAATATAAAAAATATCTATAATCAGCTGTGTAATAAAATTACTTATTGTAAGAAATTATTTGTGATGGTTTTTGAACGAGCCGTATACTTGAATACCAAAGAACGCACGAAGCTAGCTGACAGGAAGTCGGAAGTTCATTTCACGCCGGCTGCTCTCACATTTTACATTAGGTATGAGAAATATTACACACACAGACGCAACGCAACGCAACCATACACACAAACACAATGTTTATTCTCACAGTTGAAATAGATATTTTTTTGTCAGAATGAAAGACGTTTAAAGTAGGGTAATTATTTTAATTTGCATATTTCTTTTGTATAGATACAATAATTAATTAATTAATTATTAATTAGAATTTTATTAAATTACCATAAGGTAAGAGAGTTTTTTTTTTACACTAAGGTTTGCTCCAGAAATCAAACGAGAAACAGCGATTTAGAGACAATTAATGCAATGGTCGGTCCATTTTTTCACTGATTTTATTTGCCTTTCTTGAGCTGTATTTAATAACTCCTATACCTACATATCGCCACTGTCAGTGAGTATGTACCTATCCCTACGTATAAAAATATTGTAATAAAACATTCTTTCAGTGATTTTCGGCAAAAAAGGTGGATTTAGTCTCAAAAATTATTCACCAGGGCTTACACGGTCCCTATCAGAGAGTGCATTAAACCATCGTATCTCCCCTACTTGCTTAAATCTCATGCAGATAGATGGCAATGTCTTCCGTAGAATGCATCTTAAAAAGCAAAGATAACATTTTATGTCCTAAATAATGCTATAGGTATGTTGGATCGAACGATGTGCCCTAGTACCTACCTATACATATCTGTAGTTGCAATGTGAAATTGAAATTATGATCCCCGACTAGATGGTCCCCGCGGTTTCACCCGCGTTAATTTCAGAATTCCTGCGGAAATTCTGTGATAAGAACCAGCCCATGTCCTTCTCTGTACCCCTGACAACGGGTATGCAAAATTTCATGATACCTAATCAGTTGAGCCGTTAAGGCGTGAAAGCGTAACAAATAAACAAATAAACTCACATGTGCAGTTATAACAGTAAGGATTTTTTTAACCCATGGCCGAATTAAAAAATTATAGATAACTACAAAAAATATTTAAGAGAACATAGGAAAATTGATTTTTTGACATGCACCAATCCAATCCAGTGCAAACTGCCAAGATGTCACGAGGACTGAGGTCGCGGTTCGTAGCACTAGCGGAACAATGGGCCCCAAATCTGCCGGCATCGTAATGTGCAGGTCCACTTCAATGACCTAGATTCGCTTTGGCACCGCGGACAATCACCGCTTCCACTAATTGTGCCGAGACTTTGGCCTCCGCTAACTACGGCACTTCAATCTCCCTATGTAAGAGCACAGCTATCTCCGTTATAGGTACCTGCGACAATTTATGTATAATATTTTTAAATTTTAGGGCATCGTACCTACTGTACCTGGATATTTTTAAATTATATGACCAATCGCCTAAAGGAAATATTTTGTTTTTAGCCAGTCAGCTTAAACATATTTCATGTTTTGCACAAATAAATGTATACTGCCAAACATGCAACTTCGTGTAGGAAAGGTAGACACTAAAGTAAAAATACGACACATTGTCTGGGTGCCATGTTACGAACATATAATGAAAGAGGGGGATTACAATTTGCCTTTGTGACGACATCGTCCAATTACATTAATCTGGCGTATACTCGTGCCGAACCGACGCCACCGCAAGCAACTTGATTAAAAATTCTATTAGTTGAAAGGCGTCTATCTCCTAAATAGATAAAAGTGCGCTTTTGTATGAGAAGTTTATGACACCTATTGTATGCTGAGAACACTATAATCAGATGAAACCTCGAGGTACAATGAACTTCTGTATAATGTACGATAAATTAAATGGGATAGTTGAATGAAAAAACAAAAAGGTACCTACCTACCTAATTGGTAAATATGTTTCTGAAAAGCATAACCAAAGGTGCGGTAGACAAAATCGATATCATCCTTTCACTTTGGTGTTTCCATATACCTAATGAAATTTTTGTATCTTTAGCGCCTATAAACACATTTCTATTTTGATATAAAAATCGAATTCGAGAAAGGAATAGCTGATTTATTCTAGTAACACGCAATAAATCAATGTTAAAACTTGAATAGCCAAAAAGTAAATAAGAGTTGCAAGTTGCAACGCGGTGGTTTTGCTCCCGTAATATCGTGTGGAGTCGTATGTGGTTAGAGGCGGACTGTGGCGGTGGCCATTGCGGGCTGTGACAGATTTACGCGAAGTCTACAGTGATATCTTTGCAATTGACCGCGTTCACCATCGAATATACAATACTTACTAAACACACCGGCACAATTAGCGGAACTAAAAAAGGGCAATAAATAATTAGACATGAAGTAACAAACTAATATACATCTTTTATCACTTTAATAAGTTCATAATTAAATTTTATTAAAAATAATAATAAAAAAATAATAAAAAACACTTTTTTCTCTATTTTATGAGAACACAAACAATGTTGCAAATTATAGATTACTATGAACTTAACACTAAATAATTAAAATTTAAAAGATTAATAACGTGGGTTTCCCCCTCGTGCTCTAACCATAATTTGCAACATTGTTTGTGTTCCCATAAAATAGAGAAAAAGTGGTTTTTTGAAGATTATTTTAATATAATTTAATTAAATACTTCTTAAAGTCGATGTTAAAAGATGTAGGTATATTGGTTTGTTACTTCATGTCTGATTATTCAATATTCAATAAAAGTGAACTATACATACTCACCCTGTACTTCCAGCAAACCAATAAGAGTTATTATACTAATAAAAGAATAAAAGGTAGTGCCCGCCTAATTTTATTTTAAAAATTCTCAGTAGGTAATGTTCTATCTACCGTAGATACTTACATTAACGTCAGTAGACAAAAATGCTTTAGGTACGTAACTTCTTTTGCGTTAAAATTAAATACAGCAGCCGCTAATGTGTTTGCTTTGACTTGGAAAAAGCTGACATGTTTGTCGACAAGCTACTATGGAGAAAAGGTCTTCCGTTAATGTAATATTACCTACTTAAATACCTAAACGTAGACCTTCACTAACTTTACGTAAAATAACATGCTAAGAGGCCATGTTAGTAAAATTGCCTCTTTAAGGCCTCAGGAATTATGTATAAAGTCCAAGATTACCTACGACTTACGAGTAAAATTCATCTCAACAAAACCATATATGTAAATGTGAAAGAAAGCAAAGTTCGCACCAAAAACCTTGTTTGATAACGACTTTGCTAATAAAAAAGTGTCTGACTGGGTACATCGACATAGCACCTTAAGCGCTTCAATTTCATTGTTTCTGGATCTTCGAGAATGCCCCGACACTGTAAAAGTTATTTACTCTCCGTTCTCGCCCATTCTACCATCTTATTCAACAAATCATCACTAACTAGTCTATGTCTCTATGGAATTACCTATACAGGAATTTTTTTTATTCAGTGTGCAAACTTTTACAAATTAAACTTAAAGGAGTTTCAATAAACACCTTTTTTATTTTGTTAGGAATACAAAAAAGTAAAGTTATCGTGAACGAAAGATGTATACTTTGCAATTGATTTATGCCACCACCGCTGCGCGCGAAGCGCTCGCTCGGCTAGGTATTTATGTGGGTTACAATGCACCAACCGCTGATCGAGGTCGTTCACCCCCGCCGAAACACTCCCGCGTACGCCGCACGGCGCGCGCGCCCATTGATATTATTACGAACAGATAGTATCCATATTTTGCTAATTTAAAGCCGGATAAAAAAAAAAGTTTTGAACAAATAATGGAAACGTGTTCTATTACTGATACTGAACCATCAAAATTTTTTGCGCATTGCTTAAAAAATATTCCTGTATGTGTATATTTGCTTTTCATTATGAGATATAGTTGCCAAATCATCATTCATCTCTATACCCTTAAGTTATTTATGTTCACCTTCATATACACGTAGTTTCTATCGCGTATACCCTAAGTGATAATGTCTAAGCATTGCATAATTATTGTTATGGTTATACAAATGTGAAACCATTATGTATTACTACATTATATTGTATTTATTCTTACTTGTTGCCTGCAGTTTCATCCACGTTCCCTCGGGAATTCCGAAATGAAAAGTACCTTATATCCTATCCTATCCTATCCTATACATACATATATTCAAAAGTACATACTTTTACAACGTGTATGCAAATTTTATGATGATAGTTTGAGTAATTAAGGTGTGAGAACAAACTCACATTCGAATTTATAATACATACTAGCTGTTCCCGTGGTTTCACCACGGTAATTTCAGAGGAGAGAGAGACGCGAGCGTAATAAACAAACAAGTATACTCACATTGGCATTTATAATACACGCACCGGCACAATTAGCGGAACATAAAAATGCAGGGTGAGGGTATAGAAATAATAACGTGTATAGGTAGGTATACCCCTTAAAAAAAAATTACCAAATCGGTTCGGTCGTCATCGAGTAATCACGTAATAAACATACAAAAAATAAACAACATAGGTACAGTCGTATTGAGAACCTCCTTTTTTGGAAGTCGGTTAAAAACCTGGCATAGGAAGTTTAACAACTAAAACGTCGATCTATTCCAGCGGGCCGGGCGCCGCGCGCCGCATCGTTTTATAACAGATCCAAATGAATTAAAACGGGCGACAGTCCTGTTTTATTTTCGCCGGGCAAACAGTCGGCTTCGGCAGTTTACTTGTTGCGGTATTTAACCCGCCGATGTTATCTGCATAATGCGGTCGTCAGTGCCAGCGCCGCGCGATACTTCACCTCGTTATTATGGATTTACATTAATTTAACCTCGCTTACCCGTAATGCTTGTTTTGTATATAATTATACAATATCATGATAGCATTTGGCATCCCTGTTGTAAACGCCAATTTGTAGATTAGTTTAAATTTTAATACGAAAAACCGTCGGGGATTCATGTTTTAAGCGTTCAAATAGATTAGGTACACAAGTTATGTTTATAAAGTCGATCGATGAATACACTGTTCGTTACATATTCAAATAATTATTTCATAAGTGCCAATAGGCTATTTGACTAATTTTTTTTTCTAAATTCTATTTAGTCCGTCAGTTAGATAATAAAAAAATAATAGACACGTATCTATATTTTGCTTTTTCAAATTAGGTACTTAATGAAAATATACTTGGATAAAGCGCGTTAAAGTTTGGGGGTGGGCGCTCGTAACGTCGTATGCAGGTAAAAACTGCACCTGCTTGTGACGTCACGCAACATTTCAACTCAACATAACTCCGTTATTTTTTGATTACGTAAAAAAAGAAAAATACGTGTCTACTATTTTTTATGAATCTACCAATAGGACGGACTAAAAATAAAAATTTAGTCAAATAGCCTATCGTTGCGGTAACCGACCACCGCCGTCGTGGTCAAGCCGTGAAATAAACATGATTAGATTAGATTAGATTAGATTTATTTATTTCGCTTTAACATCATTAACAGTATATACATAATATACACAGTGTTATTCGTCAAAGGGATCGTCATTAAAATTGAAATATAAATAGAAACAATAGGTATGTCAATTTAAATAATAGGTACATGTCAAGAATTTTACATTAGATAAAACAATAGATAAAAGTATACACAGTGTAATTAAGCAAACTTCATTTTTAGAAAATCGTCAACAGAGTATAGTACGTTATCCAACAAGAGGTTTTTCAGTCGGCGACTAAATGTTTCGTCATTGTTTTCATCACGGATATCCGCAGGGAGGTGTTCGTAATACGTGGGACCGATAACGCGAGGGTTTTTTGTAGCGAGTTTGGTGTGACGCGGCACTACCATAAGTCGCCCTTCGTTACGTAACTTATGTGCTCCACCTTGCCTGCGTTGAAAACATTGAAGATTTTGTCTTACGTACATAATAATTTGAAACAAGTACAACGAATATAATGTCATTATTTTATGCTGTTTGAAGAGGGTTTTACACGAATGTCCAGGTTTCACAGAGGAGAGTATTCTTATTGCTCGCTTTTGTAACACGAACACACGATCTGAATCCGTTGAGTTACCCCAAAGGATTGTGCCGTACGACAGCAGTGAATGAAAATGTGCGAAATATGTCTGTTTTAGCACACTGTCCGAGATAAGGGGCCTAAGTTTTCGCATTGCATAGGCTGCACTACTTGCATACTACTACATACTACTTGCATCTGTGTTAGATGATGCACATACACATAATATTATACACATATTGCAAAACCTCAAAATAGATAGGATAAGTTAATGCATTTGTTTTTATCATAATACTGGCTGAAAAACCATTTTGGATGATCTTAATAATTTAATGATTTCCACCACGACGGCGTGCTCTTTCTGATTCTGCGATCCTATAAAATGTCAATTTAATTCTGAAACGAATTGACTCATGCTTTCGGTTTATGCTACAAGATACTGCTCTGCTTTAGTTCAAATAGATATAGAGTTCACAATCAACATAATGCAAGCTAGTCGATCACCCACGGTTTCACTCGCTTTAATTTCAAATATTTCCATGGGAATTCAACGATAAAAATATGTCACTCAGGAGCACTGAAGTTTTTCGTATACCTAATACTTAAGTGAGAATTTTTAGATCGGTTTAGTTGTTTTGAGTTAATTCATTACAGACCAACAAACGAACATATAAATAAAAACAAATCTTTTGTCTTTATAGTACCTATTAGTAAAGATAAAATTTTTTTGAATGAAATATTTTAACTATTTAAAAAAAAGAAATCTGGCTCTAATTGTTATTTTTTAATTTCCTATCAAAAGCAAGTCTTTTGCCACATCCGTGGACGCACTCGTAGATAGTGAATGAATTGGTACAAGGTACAAGAATGAGAGAATGCAGAATAATAAGTAAATTCTGTGAGATTTGAAAAGTAAGGGAACCAAAAGCTCTCATCCATATATCTATTGGTTCCATCTTGTGGTAGAGTCTCCTACATTCATCTGGCGAACCCTCCACGATCTTACTGTGGTCTCACACAAGGGAGCTATGCAAAAACATAGGTCTACCCCTTACCTTTTCAGCTATTTTAAGCCTAGTTTGTTTCAAGTTGTTTCATCGGTTGAGTAGTTAAGGCGTGAGAAAGTAACAGACAGACAGGGAATGTTACTCTACTCGTACTTTCGCAAAATATAATATTAGTGTAGACGTAAACTGCTTAATGGATAACATTTCTTTTTGTTTGTTACAGATAATATAAGAGAGTTTTCGTGCGGTAATCTGTTTTACCGCACCCTATTAGTCGATGAAGACAGAAATACGCTTTATGTTGGTGCTATGTAAGTACTATGCAATTTACATAATTATTATGCATGTAATTTTTTTAACATTTTGAGTTCTAAAAATAAAAGCTTTTAAAATAACTTTTCTTTTCAGGGATCGAGTATTTAAATTAAATATGTCTGATATAAGTCAATCACATTGCGAGGTGAGAAAATCATTTATATAATATAATATATTTATATAAAATCATTTATACTTAATATTTATAAATGCTTAGCTGTTTCTCACGGTTTTTGCCCCCTACAGAGCTGTTCCGGCCGATTTCAATAATCTGATCTTGAACCTACCTTTCCGTAATGTCCTGGAATAAGTTTTTTTTTGTATAGATTTGAGTGTGTATTGTCTGTCTATACAAAATACAATTTAAGTTATTTTTTTATAGAAAAACGTTACCTACCAATAGATATTAGTTTATTCATTGATACAAAGTAAAAACCTTGGTACCGTGATCTTAACTGTTTCGTTTTCAGGAATTAACATTAGTACTTACTTTATAGCATTTTAAACGTGTTTAGCCTTTACATTGGGGTTTTTCACTTTTCCACATACTCCGGAGTGTCATTACCTTTTTGACATAAAACTTTAACGCTCAAAGTGTCTTTTAATCTTGGAAACGAGTGTTGAGTATTTAATTTTGCTCAACGTGTCTTTTAGTTTTTTTTCTCATATAATTTTTAAAAACTAAGTCGTAGTTTCGTCTTTTTGGTACTTGCCATATTATTTGTTAGAAAGAAAAGCAGTTATTATTGTAACTATGCTTTATTAGTCCTAAGGCCAACTGCCTCCTGTAATACTGTAGATATAATCGACAAACCCACGTAATAATATTAATAACGTGAGGCTGACTGATGCTATGGGAAAATGAAATTTGGATTTAAGTTCATTAAAATATTGTGACCACGTAGAAAACATTTCTCAAAATTCAAAATCTGATTCTTCCCCCCTTTTAGAGTTTGAGAGGGAGGGGTTCAAAGATTTTATGGAGTCCAACTGTGATAAAGTGCTTAACTATTTAAACTATTACTGGTTATGGGTTCTGCTAGTAACAGTAAGCGTATAGTACCGTATTGACATTTACCTTCTTGGCGATCACGTTATCCTTTGACACAAAGACAACAGGCTTATCATTGCTTTGATATATTATGATGTAATGTATTTTTGAATTTAATAATGTGAAGGAAGTGAATCTAATCTAATAATTTTCACAATGGCGGTGTGTTTTACCGATGGCGCAGCGTGACTCGCTGTTGCTGGAGGCAAGCAACGTGGCGCGCTGCGTTAGCAAGGGCAAGTCGGAGCCGTTCGAGTGCCGCAACCACATTCGCGTACTGCAGCCGCTCGCCGACCGTGACCGCCTCTACGTGTGCGGCACCAACGCGCACTCCCCCAAGGACTGGGTCATCTATGTACGTATGAACTCTGTGTTGTCACCGACGACCGCTCGGCGGTCGCCGTGCCCTTTCGCAAATCAAAAGGTCCGCGGCTAGATTTCCGGTAGGGGACGTTGCGTGATGAATTAAAACTTCGTGAGATATCCATATTATGGACTCATACACCCCTGATGGAGAAGTCCTGAAGAGTCGGACACATGTCGGGCCGTTCCTGACGAGTAATCTTGAATAAGTTGCAGTAATTGCAGTAAAGTAGGTTAGAGTAAATTATGTGTGTTATTATTATACTCGTATACTGGTAGTTGCTGTTAACATCACAGTTTCACCGACTAAACTGAAAGAATCAAAAGTGTGTAAGATGTGATTCGCGAGCATTATTGCAGTGGCTGGTTTAGTGGTGTATAATTTAGATTAAAGAGTGATTTATTGAAATTAACCATATACTCGTATTTTATGATCAGAGTGATGTACTATGATACAGTTAGTAGGTTGGGTACGTGTTTAATTATTTTTTTTTTCACCTGAAAATAAAAAGAATTTTGTTATTCAATAGTAACTCAATGTTTATTGTTATCGGACAGTTGAACCTCACCCACCTACCGCGGCACGAGTATGTGCCCGGTGTGGGGCTCGGCGTGGCCAAGTGTCCGTACGACCCGGCGGACAACAGCACCGCGGTGTGGGTGACGCGCGGCAACCCCGGCGATCTGCCCGCCCTCTACGCGGGCACCAACGCCGAGTTCACTAAAGCGGACCCTGTGATATTTCGCAATGACCTCTTCGATTTTCGAACAGGACAGAAGAAATATAATTTTAAGAGAACGCTGAAATACGACTCCAAGTGGCTGGACAGTACGTAAATAATAATATATGTACCTATATACATAATGTAATTTTATATCATTTAGCTACACGTGATGTCTTGAACCGTATTGAAAATTTTATATCTTAAATTAGCTGTCCCGCGTTTCACACACGATAATTTCAGAGTTCTCGCAGAATTGTTTCATACAAACCTTGCCCCCTTTTTCACCCCTTTAGGGGTAGAATTTCGGAAAATCCTTTCTTATCGGATGCCTGTATCATACAAAGAACACACCCTTCAAGTTTCAGGTCTCTAAGATCAGCGGTTTAGGCTATGCGTTGATTGTCAGTCAGTCATTCAGGACAAAAAATTTTATATACCATCGCTTCAACAAATGAATCATTTTTCAAATCGAATTAGCTTTCAAAAAGATCAAATAAAACTACAAAATATATTATCTGACAAAGAGTTATTGGCGTTTTAAATAAATCACGTGCCTTTGTTAATATTTACTCTATGCTTATAAATAAAAAAATGTTTTTTGGAATGCCTTCGAAAACTATATCTCCCATCTCCCATAATCACCTCCCCTACATCCGAACTTACGAACATAAAAAAATAGAACCCAGCGAGGCAGAATAGGAACCCGTAACATCCGTGGTTATAATTTCTAAAGAGACCAACTTCGTGGGCTCTTTCGACGTGGGCGAGTACGTGCTGTTCTTCTTCCGCGAGACTGCGGTGGAGTTCATGAACTGCGGCAAGGCGGTGTACTCGCGGGTGGCGCGCGTCTGCAAGCAGGACACCGGCGGCAAACATATACTGAGCCAGAACTGGGCCACTTACCTCAAGGCCAGGCTCAATTGCAGCATACCGGGGGAGTTCCCCTTCTATTTTGATGAGATTCGTGAGTAACTATGACAATGTCGACTAGCTGTAGTTCTAAGTTCCCGCGGAAAATTCTGGATAGAAAGTATACTCTATGCCCGTATATACGTGTATATGCAGAATTTTATGATGATCGATTGAGGAATTAAATCTGACAGAGCTACTATCGGATTTATAATATCAATATGGATTTTAACGAATAATAAATAAAATCAGTTCCACTTTTCGGCTTTGTCAACTACTCGCGCCGCTTGTGAGTCAAAGTCGACGGGCAATATAATAGTAGTCGACGAGTATAGAGACGGCCCATCTGGGTGGTATCATAATCCGTCGATGCATCAAAGTGGCATAGAAGAGCGGGAAATGGTCTATCTTTGGTTCAAAGGGAAATGACTAATCTATATTTTGTGAAAATTGTGTATGAGAGTGTAATAATAGAGACAAAAAATGAAGCATCGAATAATAATCGAGTAGACAATTGTGTCTATACACAGGTAATTAATTGCAAAAGGTATAATTGTATCCTGCTTTTTGATTTTTTCATTTTATCCAGATCTTCAAAATTAAATGAAAATCAGTTCCACTGTTCCGAAGATTTCAAAATATTCAGGTTTTTTTTTATGTCATAGGGGGCAAACGGGCAAGTGGTACACCTGATGGTAAGTGATTACCGCCGCCCATAGACATCTGCAATACCAGAAGGCATGCAGGTGCGTTGCCGATCTGGAATGGGGATGGGATGGGATGGGGGACCTGGATGGGGTTTAAACAATTAACATGTAACTAACCTTTAGAGCTCAAAATAGTTGCATGTACCTAGTTATCCTGATATTACAGACAGGCATTTTATTATGTAGGTATGAAGGTTTCATATCGTACAAATTCAAAGATAATGACATTGCTAAAACAGCAATTTTTTTTTTATTGATACGTACAGAAAGTGTATACCAAATGCCTGGAGATACGAGTCGTTTCTACGCTTCGTTCACAACAGGCGCGAGCGACGGTCTAGTTGGATCCGCAATTTGCACATACACCATGGAGGATATACAGGAAGCCTTCGCCGGGAGATTTAAAGAGCAGGTTATTATTAACATTGAATGTGTACTTAGAATTTTTACACAAGATATTTTAATCTTTTTGAAAATCGAAGGATATTGTTGGAGGCAAGAGCTGAGTACAATACTTTTTTTTTCGCTTAGAAAGTTCAGGCCTATAAATGATCCTATAGGGGTTCCTTTTTTGCTTTTGCTTTTGATTTTCTGTTACCCGTACCTCAATAAGAAAAAACCAACCTTCGGCCCTGATCTTGTAAAAATAATGTATTTTCATTGAATTTTTATTGAAATATTTTTACTTTTATGTAAGTACCTACCAAGTAAATAAGCCATACTAATAAGAAATTCTGAACTCAAGGTTTTCAATGTTGTGTTATTAAGATTTAATTTTGAAACTTAGCCTAGTAATAAGTAATCGTGTCACACTGTAGGCTACGTCGAGTTCTGCTTGGTTGCCTGTTTTACGAGCAAAAGTGCCCGAGCCGCGGCCCGGCACCTGCGTGAACAACACCGAAACTCTCCCCGACAACGTACTCAATTTTATAAGGTAAGTTTTATAATAACAATTTGGCTAGTGCATTATGCTTTCATTAAACTTTTATTGGTAATGTTTATGAAAATGTGCTCTAGTATTAATCGGTTAAAATATAATAGCTGTCATGGCGACTACATATATAATGTACTAGCTGTTTCGCCACGCGGTTTCACCCGTGTGAGTTTCGAAATTCCCGCAGGGACTCTAAAGTAGCTGAATTTACTCCTTATATTGTCAGCTGACAAGTGAAAGTCCCATCAAAATTAGTACAACCGTTTCGGAGATTCACTCACGTGAGTTTCGGAATCTCTTTCGGAGAGGATCTCTTTATATCAGGAATCTTTGCGGACGCCGGCAGAACAATCCGCCAAAGTTTCATTACAGTCAGACCAATATGGTTTAGAAACGCATAGAGGACAAACATACAAACATTCATTTATTTTTATAAAGATTATGATTTATAAAGATTATACGTAAATCTTATCCTTTTGAAGTCGATAAAAAAGTAGCCTATATTGATCCCATAAAAAAGTAGCCTATATTGATCCCAAAACTACTACGAGTATCTCGAGTAACATGGTCAGAATGATGAATTTACTAATGAAAAAAAAAACCTGAAAATTTCTAAGATCGAAAAAGTCAGTCATATATCAGTCAGTCATATAATTTAATTACGTTTAATGTCTTGTTAGTAAATATTTATAATTTTGTTTGTTATTATTAAGTCTTACATGTATGAATAAAAAATAACGCACCTCAAAATATAATCCAGACAAGCCTGATTACAAAGCTTGCTGTAGCAAATGGCTGGATTACGCAACGCCGAGGGTAATCTCAACGAGCTTTGACCTCACATTAGTAGCGCGGCGCGTGCGTTCTCCTAATTGGGTCACATCGACGTCGCGGTGCTAAATTCTTACCTCTCGCAGAATCTAAGTTGCTCGCTTCCGCGTAAAGCCATTACTGCCTTGGCGGAGAAAATGAAAACCATTAATATCGGTAACCATTGCCACAGCTCTGAGATTTAACGTAAGATATTTTATTGTGTACCGAAGGATTTCAATTTGTGTAAATTCAGATTGGCGATCACAATGGTTACGCTAAAGTGGTAGAGAAATGACGGCCAAAGGTAAAATTTAGATGATTCATATTGTTCTGAAAGTTCTTAATTGACTTACAGTCTTACTTTCACGACTTAAAATGACAATCAGGAATAAGTCAGATTCCTATCAGTATTTTTTTTTCAGAATCAATAGTTTCAGAGATTACGCCTTGCATCCAAACCTACAGATCTTACCTATTTATTACTACTACAGTATAGATTTCAAGAAACATAATTTTCAATTCACAAATAAGTACAAGACAAAGCCCTATTTTATTATTTATCGTTTAGTTCGTGATGCAGGCTGACGTGTCGTTTCCATGATATACCTATCATACGGAAAACTCATCAGTGCCCCAGAGCAAATTAATTAACTAAAGAGGACATGTTTGTAGGCGCGGCAGGCGCTCTACCGTTGCAAAGGAAGTTAGAGCAAATGCTCTAACATGCCCAAAACTTCTTTTGCTGCTATCCCAAGTATATTTACCACGATACTCCCAAAACTGTGAATTTTAAAAACAATGACAAAAAAAAAACTTTACTATAAAGCGTTGAATACATTTCTTTACGTGATGAATAGTTTTGTGTGCGAAAATCATCCGGTGACGCTGGTATTCATCTGTTTTCATACTAAACTAAGTTGATGTCTCTTCTATATGTTATTTTCTGTTCTGTGATCCGTGCCATCCGAAAATGTGTACACGCGGAATACAAATTGCATACATTTCTTTCGTAGAGTCTAAAAAAAAATATGTAAATGTAACGTCGGACGCAGGTCCCACCCCCTGATGGACTCGGCGGTGCGGCACGAGGGCGACGCGCCCGCCTTCTACAAGCGGGACCTGGTGCTCACCACGCTGGTGGTGGACCGCCAGTTCGTCGACATGATGGGCGACGACATCACGTACACAGTATTCTACGCCGGCACCAGTGAGTGATTCCGCGCCACACATACTAATGCCGCGTGCGTTTGTTTTTAGAAAATGTTGCCGAGCTTTCAGTCGTTTTGTTATTAAGAATTCATCATTCTTATTTATTTATTTATTTATTTAACAATTAATGCACACAAGGACAACAAAAAAGGAAAGAAAGTATAAAAGTAATCATGTACAATCTAATCTAATCTTATATTACTTTTAAGTTGATAATGCCTATACTTTAAAATTATCACTTTCCTAAACAGTCTACTTTCATGAAATGACGACTCTTGGTTTTCCTGAAATGACTAGATACATTCCCGAATAGACTTTCTGGTTTTTAAAAACACTTCATTGAACAACTAGGCACCTACCCAATAACTTTCTTTCAAATTCAATATTTTTAAGTACAGTATCTTTTATTGACCAACATCTTTAAGACGAAGCTTCTTAATGCGTTTGGGATGCGGCCCAATTCAGAAAAAGTGTAGATAATGTTTACAAATATAATTTGCAATGCTCTTTATTGGATTGGGCTGCTTAAATTGTTGCCTGTGTGAGTGAGTGAGATAAAATATATAATGTGTAAAATATATATACCTAATGTGTGAAAGTGTGACAGACAACAATGAAAAAATCCCCTTCGAAAGTGTTTTTAGAAGAAGAGGAAAGCAGGGGTGAATGTTTGCATGGAAGTATCATCAGTTTTGAAGTCATGGAAATCGGTATAAATCATATTATCAAAGAATAGAGATTAGAGTTATAAAGAAGCGACACTCCGCCTCCCAACAATTTCATGCCTCCTCTTGCCGCGCGTAAGTTCCTTGAAAATTTCGAGGAAAGTTTGATTCATGTAGAATCTGCATGTGACAATTTTAGGTATTCACTGGCAACTGACAGTTATTGTCAGCTCGCTGTCAACCTTACGATATACAATCACGGCAAAGCACAATACGTTTACGTAGGTACAAGTTGGCCGGCTTTACTTGTGGGCAAGTAGGTACTTGAATCAGTTCATTTGTATGGATGTCACCGGGCTAATATTATAATCAGCTTTTCTTTTTAAATAAAGAAAGAGGTACTAATTTGTAATTTTTCATAATTCAACCTTTTAGGATAAAAAGTGTGCATTATTTTTGAATTTTACCTTCGTAAATAGGTACAAAACGCATTTTAAGCAATACCGAATGTATATTGGATTTTACGGATTCTCTAATAATGATACAAAATAAAAATGCATAGCAATGGGCGAGGTGTACAAGATAGTGCAGTGGAGTGGGGGGTGGCGCGTGGCGGATGTGTGGCGCGCGGCGGGCGAGGAGCCGGTGCGCGCGCTCGCGCTGTCGCGGCGGACGCGCGCGCTCTACCTCGCCACCGACTATCGCTTGCGCCAGCTCCCGCTGCACGCCTGCCAACACCGGTCAGTGTGTATGCAATGGTCTCGTATTGTTATTCTTCTGAATAAGTGGACTAAAAGGGGTTTTATGGACATCTAATCCAATACTGTATTATTCGATAATAATCGATAAATATCGATAGTATAATTAGATTTTAGATCACAAAGAACAGTTGGTTATCATTAAAGTGTCGTAAACATAGAATAGGTGTAGTGTAATACATAAAATATATACCTATACTGAACGAATCGAAAAGTTAGTATTGTACATATACAGTTTTAGATCAATTAATTTCTTTAAATATTATGAATATATTTTTTTTGTTTTTAAAATACTTAGTTTCACCAGCTTATATAGTTATCATGTTAATGTCATGTGTGTCCTAAGAAATTTATCTTCTGGTACTATTGTCTCTCAGGTGCAGCATTGAAACACTGTATGAATTTTTAGGATTCGAAACAGAAGGCAATGTTTTGTGGTTGTAGTTGTACTTCTATGTAGTTCCCTGTTATTATTGTTTCGTTTAACTTATAACTTTAGCTACGACAGCTGCGTACGCTGCGTCCTAGACCCGTACTGCGGTTGGGACAAGGAAGTGGGAGCGTGCCGCCCCTACACACCGGGTCTGCTCCACGATGCCACCAACTCCACCCCCTCCATTTGTGAAGCGAGTGCATCCCAGCGCACGGTGCGAGCGGGCTATGGACAGAGCGTCCACTTTGCAGCCTTTGCGAAAACACCGGAAGCTCTGCTGGATCAAAACGTTGTTTGGTATCACCATTCCAGAGAAAAAGGAAGATACAAGATAAATTATAAGTAAGTGTGTAGAGACATAATTGGTTTAACAATGATACAGGTCATCTCCTATGGGAACCTCTGAAACAATATGAGACAGAGAAATATGTTTTAAAAACCACGTAGTTCCTTTAAAACATTAGGAAAAACTACATTAAATTTTTTAATAAAAACGTTGTAAATTGTAGGTACCTAGTCATCAAATTATTATCAAACCGTTTTGAACTAATGATAAGTTTCGCGATCTTCCTCTAGTTTAAGATATTATGTAATTTTTAAGAAATCGATAGGTACTTATATCCCCTTTTGATTGGTATTATAAAAATAATGTTTTAATACTTTTTATCAGTTTAATTCCCGGCTCGAGCAGGATTTATCAAAAATAGGTATAATATGTTTATTGAAAACAAGTTTTTCTATCTTTTCTAATTTATGAATTCTATATTGACCCATCTCAATATCCCTCTCAATCGATTCTCTCGATGCCTTTTTAATTACAACCTGAATATAATGTAGGTAGGTATGTGTTATGTTAGCGTTACGAGTAGATAATTTGCATTGTTTTAGTTGGGAGCGAATATTGCAGACTTCGGAAAGAGGTTTAGTTTTGCTCACCGTGACAGAGTCTGATCGGGGGAGGTACGAGTGTTACTTCGGGCCAACCCTCGTTGCCACTTATAATCTGGAAATCGATATTCACAGGTGACTGACTATAAACTATTGAAGTAAGTATGCTAATTTTAGCTGAAGTACAGTTTTACGAGCTTAGTAATGATTTTTTATTGCAGATGCACACAGCCGAACAAGAGTACAGAGTATAAGCAAGTTTATTCGGACTGGTGTCATGAGTTTGAAAAATATAAGAGCGCCATGAAGGCTTGGGAAACGAAACAAATGGTGAGCCATATTATTATTTTTGTAGTGGATACAACTACTTTTTGTTTGCATTGCGTACCTATATCTTGTATCACTTCCAACTTTATTAAACGTACAATTTAACGTTTCTGTTCATGGACTTGGTAATCGATGTAGATTATTTTATAAAATAAGGTTAAAGGAGGTAAGTTTAGTTTTAGTAGGTTTGATCGGCACAAAAAAATTACCTCTTAAGTGAATGCCTGATATTTTTGTCACTGCATAACGAGGCGGCACAAGATGTACCTTACTTACATAACATACTGTTGTATCTTAGACACAACACGCTGCATTTTTAATTTAAATGTGTTCCTGAAATAGGTAAATTAAATGCGTGATATATTTCAGCAATGCTCCAAAAACGTGAACGCATCGAATAGCAGCCAACCGAATAGTATGTCGAACGAGATCATGGCGTCGCTGCGGTGATAGGGCACAGCTCGCTAGTGATTAATGAACGATTACACACACCGAGCCTTGCTCACGTAAACTATCCGATATTTCGCCGACGTTGACGGGACGGTCTGCCACTACCATGGAAATTCACTTATTGCAAGTCGAACGCAAATTATGCTTAAAAAACTCTTTTATTACATTATAACATTACATAATTATTATTATAATATAAAGTCGCAAAGATACAGGTATTTGTGTATGTTCAAACTCTGAACACATTAAGGCAGTTCATATCCACTGTCGGTTTTTCTACCAACATCAAAAAGTTTAAAAATTGCGCTTTAAAAATTTCAATTTTTTTCATCCATTTTATCAGTTACCTTTTTGCGATGAACGAAGAGCAAGACGGGGTATTTACGTTTCTATATATTATATTTGCGCATACAAATGTAAGTATTTGAAAGTTTTGAAAATGTTTGCCCAAACATTGTTCTCGTGTCTGGCGCCTATACAATAAATAAATAATAAATAAAAGCTTGTGTGCTTTTACCGATTAGTGATAACCATTGGTAGGGGTTAAGCAGCTGAAAGGGGAACGATAATGTAGTGAGGGGATGATCTGTTAAAATAGATTTGTTACTCGTTCCGGACACAGCGCTTCTTGATGGATGACTAACTTTTGTTGAACTTAGTCCACCTCCAACGAGTTTCTCCATGAGCAAATAAAGTAACTAAATAAGCACTATGAAATAACAAAGAATTTGCCGATACCTAATCTTGAAAGTAAAGTAAGTATTGGCACCAAATTATTGTTAATAAAAGTGACTGAGTAGTAACATAGTAAGTTGTGAAAGGTTGCTTTAGATAATTCTTTTCTATTGAAGGTTTTTGCTATGCAACGCATGAAAGCTTTGCTGAGTATACTGAAAACGAATGCAATGCTCAGTGAAAGCACTTTTAAATCAGCAATATAAAGATAGTATACATAATAACTTTCTGCCTAAGTATTATTTTTGATCATTATTACGCTAGGAATTATACCTACATGTTCGGTTATCCACGTAATTGTACAAATTTCTGGCTTGTACCTAAATATGAGTAGGTATGTAATAAGTAAAGAATTGTAATATTATTATGATAAATATAATAATATAAATACATTATAAAACATTATGTACGTACTTATACTACCAATAAAAATGCTGTGATATCAGTTGTCGTTGGAAGAAATTAACGTGATTTTTTTATAATCTTGGGTTTGACAAAGTAGGTACCTATTTAAGTATTATTAAGAATTGCTTTCTATTCAAACATTATGAAAAAATTACCTATTCCTTTATTCAGTGTTTATTTTATGATAGTATCAGAACCAGAGAGATACTACAATAAGCTTTTAACGTAAATATACGTAACCAGCTTTCTGAAAGTATGGGTAGGTATACTTAAACTTAAAAATGTGTTTATTAATTTTATACTTATATTTGAGATGGTGAGATAATGTTTTGTCTAGGTACCAGAATATTCAATGTCTATATTGAAATTAAAAACTTTTAGTAAGATAACGAAACGTAAATAAATTTTCAGCCAATTTGTTCAATAAGCATTAAGGAAATCATTAAAATATAGTTTTAAGCTGAATTAATAAGCAATAAAAACGCCAATTTAGATGTAAGCATGAATTGTATCATCTATATGGTTACGAAGCTTACTTGTATAAAATAAGGGGTCGAAGAGCATTTACTTTTAGTAATTTAAATATTTTAAGGCTTAATGTAACGTAAATTAAAGTACCTACTCTGTATTTCATTCAACAGATAAATTATAATATGTTACTTTTTATACTGTACTTAGATAATTATTATTTTGTAGTTACGTTTGCTTAGTTAATTAGGAAAAATGTTTGGTTGGTTAATTGTTGAATATGGATTGGAATTAATTTATTGCAGTTAAATGTAAATTTGTTGTAGGGCACGAAAAAAATGTGAAAACCGAATTTATAAAGGTTGGTTCCTTTGTTTTTAATTGAGCTTAGTAAAGGATTGTCTCGCTAGAATAGTGCCTTGTGATGCATGCTTTTAATGAAATAAAACCTTGTAAAGTTAATATTTTTGTGTAGACGTTAATTAATTAGGTACATACGTTAGGAGTGTTCATAGCAGACATAAATAAAGCAATAATGTTCCACATAAAGTATTTATTATTACGAAGTTTAAATCAGATTATACCTATTAAAAGAGAGAGACGGAATACAACCTGACCGAACTGTTGGATAAACTTATGCGATATGAAAACCACACGCGCATAATAATTATGGTTAGCGTAGTTAGGCACATACTTTGATACTGAGAGCAAAGTATTATTCAATTATACCACAGTCATAAAATAGGGTCGAGGACCCAAACTTACCTACCATTAGTCTAAATGAGATCACTATGAAAATACTCAAGTTATTTACTGAGTTAGAGCACAAAAAAGTATGTGGTGTAATTGAAGCTTTGTGTTTTGATATCGAAGCAAATGACGGTCTCACAAATAACTTTTTAAGTTCTGTATCCCGTAACCAGCGATACTGTGCTAATTTACGATTTATAAATCCTAAAAAATATACTGTAAAATAATATGACCTATTGTAAATAAATAGTAGTGATATTTGGTAGAAAGATCGCTAAGTATTATTTATGTTTACGGTAAAAATATATATTGATCTAGTATTTAAGTCACTGTTTTATAAAAGATAAACAAAAATAAACTATTTTAGAGCTAATTTGTTTTTGTTCTTATGTATTAGGTACTTTTTCCCTAATAGCTGCAGCAAAAACAGGTAGGGGAAGGTAGGGTAAAACCGGGACATTAAAGTGCCCTATGTCCTTCTCTGTACCCCTGAAAACCGCCGAGCCGATAAGGCGTAAAATCGTGAAACAAACAAACAAACAACCAAACAAACAAACTCATTTCG
The DNA here is from genome assembly GCA_907165275.2 of Zygaena filipendulae. Lineage (NCBI taxonomy): Eukaryota > Metazoa > Arthropoda > Insecta > Lepidoptera > Zygaenidae > Zygaena > Zygaena filipendulae. The sequence continues at coordinate 7,962,302 of OU015653.1, read as the reverse complement.
CATTTATAATAGTAAGAATTCTGTCTTTGTTTTTGTTTTGTTGTTTTTTTTTCTTTTTACCTTTATCACAGCTTTCTTTTATCTTAAAATAAAGAAATCAGTACAATACTGAACGACGTGCCCCATTGCCATTGGTCTTTGTATGGTTTAAAGAAAAAATAAGGTTATAAATTAACATTAATACTGTGAATGTTTAGCTTACAATCAAGTTAACACTACATATATTGCGATAAAAGTTTGTTGTCTTCATGAAAATAATTATAAGCTGTTTTTTACCCATAGCGACGTTATGTGGCACTCGCGTTTTCTATCGGCGCACTGAATAGTTTGGTGGTAAAGGAAACGTTAATTTTAGTAGATTTATTAGAACTATTTTAATTTTTAAGATATAGTGGGTTTTTATATTACCTCGCTACCTCGTCTTACCTCTCCTTCCCCTACTTGCTTATTTAAATCTAACAACTTCATCACCATCATTGAGATTTTTTTAACAATCCTTAAAATAAAATAACAAAAGTAAGTAAATAAAATATCATATTGTATCTAATGATTTATTTATATAGATACAAATAAAAAACTATAATACAACTGTCAGTTTACTCCGAAATCCGAAAGATTAATTTCATTTGAAGAATATTAAATACATTTTGTAATAGCATTTCTATTTATCTTTTTACGGGCAATAAAAGTGTAATTTGAGTATCGTAAACGGTGCGAGCCTTAGATCGGCGAACATCATAGGGTTTAATTGCCGAGGGAGCCTGGTATAATTTGGCGAGTCGCCTGTAATGGCCGCGCTTTACTTTGAAATTAATAGATTTCCACTGTAGCCCGCTGAGACTCCAGCTGAACTCATTTTGATATTAATTGCTCACCTGACATCATAGTTAATAATGTTCTTTAACAATGACAATTGTTTTTAATAGAAATTAATATAGATAATTAAATACTTAAATCTTTAAGAAATAGCATCTCGTAACAGAAGAGAAATATGTAGATAATAACTACAATATCTATAATGATACTATCCTTCTAATATTATAAATGTGAAAGTGTGGATGTTTGGATATTTGGATGTTTGGATGTTTGTTACTCAATCACGCAAAAACGGCTGAACGGATTAGGATGAAATTTGGCATGCATATTGTCAGGGGTACAGAAAAGGACATAAGGCACTTTTTATCCCGGAATTTCCGCGGGAACTCCGAAATTACCGCGGGTGAAACCGCGGAGCACAGCTAGTATTAGATAAAACATATTATACATATAGTTATCTTATACTTACACGAACACAAGGTAAAACTATTAGCTTTATGACAGGGGAGAAGTGAAAAATGGCATAGGCAGGTTAGTTGTTTTGTTTGTGTATATATAGGCACTGGCAGGCATTCCGGGATTGCATTCGTCAGGCTTGATTAGGTATACATCTACGAGGAAAATGGATAAGTAGTGATACGTATTCTGATCAACAGATTTTATGGGCGCAGTGGATACGAGTAACATAAATAATTCGTATGTTGATTGTTGACGTACCTACCCGGCGCCACGTCGACGGGAAAATTACAACGTATAGAAACGCTTACTTAGTATCAGAGGGGCTATTATGTAACTTTTGTTTCTATCATTTTTCGGTTGCAATCAAACACGTGGCGGTTTTGCGATTACAATATGCACATTTTGACACGTACAATATCTAGCAATCAACCAAAATAAACATACTTCAAAAGTTGAAGGTGCCTAAACATGATTACTTAATTAATCACAAATTCGCTATTCTTATGATTGAAACTGGAATATGATAGCAACAAAAGTTACATAATTGCCCTGCAGAAAATTTTTTATAGTTTAGGTAATGATACGTGAATAGACCTACATCAATTTTGTAATTGAGCCAATTTCTTTGAATCTTTTCAACTGGAGGTCTAATATAAACCGTCAGATCTACTATTATTTTCCCATTAGGGGGACAGCCTTGCCCTTGTTGTTTTAGATTATTATATAGTTAGGTACCACAAACTGGAAACCAAGTGCTGCCCAATTTTATAAGCAGCTATCATCGACGACTTACCTATCAGAAGCTAGTTATCCTACTTCTACATTTTGTTTGTTTGATTTATCCTTCTCTATATTTCTTTACCTATATTTATGCTCTATAAATATTGTGTTCTCTTAGAACTCTACAATTAAAACGATATTTTATTGAGATCCACCATCTTAATTTAATTATAAGGTGGAGCAAATATTTATATTTTTCATCAATGATTAATTATTGTTTATATTTTATGACGTCCAGCTGTTGTAAAGTTAATACGAGTAGGTATGTGGAAACCTGTGGACTTTGGAGTGTCAATCAATTAGCACTATATGACACTCGGTCGACAGCCTAACTGAGGAAGCATGGATGCAGCTGTAATACCTCGTTCTAGATAGACAGGCTGATCTATGATTAGATTAAAGTTACCGATAATCATCGATTTTCTGAAATCGCGTATCATCGAGCAATATGATACATGTAATGATGAGTAGGTATAAGTATCGATTTTTTTTTTATTTGGTTAGTTATTTCAAATTCAGATTAAACAACATTTTTTATCAAATTGATTTAAATACAAATGGCGTAAACAGCAAGGAACAGAAGGTGATCATGAGAAAAGTTTGCTTCTGTAATTGTGTAATGCAATGCGTTATTACATAAATTATTAAGTAGGTACCTAATTTAAGTAATAAGCATATTCCTATATCTATAGCTATTAACCAAAACAAACCAACCGCCAGAATATATGATTGCTTTGTAGTGATTTCCTGACAGTAAAATTAATCAGTAGTACTTATTTATTGCAATACCTATAAAGCTATAATTTATTATAACAACTTTGTAAAAAGTTCATCTGGAAAGCTCTGCAATGCATCAAACTCGTTACAACGGACGTTGTGATTTTGATATAGGTAGGTACTTAGTTTAATTAATTCACGAACTCAAACCGTATGTCTTTATGCATCTCTGGTTGAAATATTACATTCAAGTTTTCTAATAATATTCAAAATTAAATTATTACACTCATAAATTTTTTTACTCCTTTGTTTCCGAAGAAGCGTGATATTTAATTACAAATGAGTAAGTACTTAGGTAATTGTGTCTTCTTTCGTTACCCCGGTCGGTGCGTGACAACGGGCTGCCAACAGGAGCGCGAGGTGTACCTACCCACACTTAGCTAATGCTGAGTTGGTGGCCCTTTCGGCAAATCATGCAAGAAATCTCTTGCATGCTTGACATATGTCTACGAATTTGAATTTGGCACTGTTTATGATTGTTTGTTTTTCTTGTGTGTTGTGCTGAAATAAATGTATTTTCTATCTTTCTTTTTAAAAAAAGAGTGCGTGTATCAGTAACACGCCAAGAAGTGAAATTAAAAAAAATCGCCACAAAGTTTATAAACCTTGAGTTGATTCACAGCGTTCAAGACACTAGCTGCAACGATCCGACCACAAATAATTTAAAAACGTTACGAAAAACTTAAATTTACCGTATTTCACGAGTGACAGTGATAGTAATAAGTTTTTTCCACCGTCCCAAAGTAGATAGAAGCCAATATACTAAGTTAAGGAGTTTCATTAAAAAGAAAAAGAAAAAAACATAATTTTAACAATGATATGTTCAAATAAACGTCAGACAATACTAACATGAAACATAAAATTCAATTAACAGAAGCTTATTCCAATTATCCTTTGATTTTCCACTCCAGCTCCGTCGCTGGTGCCTGAGCGCGCCCGCGAGCTCTCGATTTTGTTGCGAGTAATCGAATTAGGATTGAGCCAATAGAGTTAGGTTGTAAGGATTAGTTAAGCGATGGAGTGAACGGAGTGGATCGTTTCGAAGTCTGCGGAAATCAGCCATCGATCACATGCACGAGTCGCGGGTTTACTATGGCTACTACTTACCATTGTATGTCACATTAAAACTAGAATGTATCAATATCATTGCAGTGTACACCAAAATTACAGATAGTATTTGTATTTTAATCTTCGACAAGAATATAAGGCTTGTATCCGGGGTATGAAAATCTATTTAGTCCGTCTTGTAGATTAATAAAAAATTTTTTTTCTGCTTTTTCAAATTATTGAAAAAATATTAAGATAATATCTACGCATAAGTTTAGGAGTTCTCGACGTCATAACGTGCTTAAACTGTAGCACGGCGTGACGCCACGCGACATTTCAACTTAATGTATCTCCGTTATTTTTTAATTACGTAAAAAATGAAAACATACCTACGTGTCCAATATTTTTTATTAATCTACAAGACGGACTAAAAATTAAAATGTGGTTGACAAGCCCATTCATTCAGTTGTGAAAATATGTTGAATGTTCGGTTGAATTGATTTTGGAATCGAGGAAAATAGCTTTAATATAATATATCGGTAGGTCAGATTAAATGACTATAATTTAAAAAAGATAAAATTAATTAATTATAATTAGAACTACATATTTAAATCAAATCAAAGGTCGGCCAAATCACCATAGTAATTATTTATTGACCTTGGTTAAAATAAAATTGTCCTGTTCACGAACCTGGTCCTGTTAGTGTAGTATTTAGAATTTAGGTTTAACTTTGGTAGTTTGTTTGCTAGTAGATAGTAAGGTAGTTTGGTAATACCTAGTAGGTAGGTAAAAGGGTAACACGATAAATGGAAATTAGATTCTGCATTAATTCAACATTCACATCTTTTTAATATGCGCGTATGTTATGTTTTGTCCATGTTGTAGTTTTCTTATTTTGTTTGCCGACCAACGAGCCGCATAAATTACCGCCTTCCTGCGACTCCCGTTGACTGTAACTTTGTTTTTTTTTTTGTTTTTGTTCAGACCGCAGCTTAATTTATGATTCGCTACGTTGAAACTATAGTGGGATTCCTTTCAAGCTGTTTCACCGGTACTTTGGAATAAAAATGTCAATGGAACGAAGCAGGAATAAGTCGTTACAAATCCTTGTTAATAGTTTAGGGTTAAACGGTGGGCTTATGGCTATTATTCAATGCAAATTGGTTACGCATTAGCTTTTTTTTTATTGGCAAATGCTACATATAGATATCTCTGATGCCTAAACTAGGTCTAGCCTGTATTATAGACATCAGTGTCTTCCCTTATAACAAACAATATTATATAGCCATTTTGGAGAAATATAATATAAATGCATTTTTAAATATTATAGCAGCTGCTTAGTTATATCTTCTTCTATCTTATCTAATAGTTGGGTAAGTTCAATGTAGTTTGCTGTTTTAACTTAATTATTTAATTAGAGACCATGCGATGAACTAATAACTAGGTAAGTTACTCGCGCGAAAACAGTTTCAGAAACGATTTTTTATTTGTATACAGGATGCTCATCGAAAAATGGAACTAGACTATTGCCACTATCGCAAGCTTGCAGTCAAATCGGTTAAACAAAATAGGTAGTTGGATTACGACGCTAGTAATTATTGTTAAGTTTCGTCGTCGTCTGAGTTTTGAAAAGCCTGGGTGCGTTTGCCTTTTATAATAACATGGATTGGGTGATCGGAAACTTCCTCGTCCATGTTAGTGACTAATGAGTCTAATAAGTCCCTTCCGTACCCTCGCCTCAAACCATTCATGAAAAAATGTCAAGTTCAAATGCGAATTTTCTCGCCAAACGGATTGTTAGATACCTACAAGAACATATTATTTACTTACTGGCCCACGCGTTTTCACTCTTTTCACACTGAATCACAAAAGCCCAGAAATTCGCTGTAGTCGTATAGGTAGATTTCTAGCTCTATTTTAAAACTGACGGTACTTTGTTTGTTTGTTTGTTTGTTTGTTGGTGTTCAGTAAAGAGTTTATTATTATTATTATTATTACCTCCATACAAACTTTCACCTTCTTTTATCACCTTAGGGGTTGAATATCCATACTATTATTATAAATGCGAAATTAACTAATTTTTCTGCCCATTACCTTGAAATATTGCATACTTACACGTTGTCATACAACAAAGATCATATGATTTATCCCAGAATTTCACGGGATTTCCGAAATTAACGCGAATGAAATCGCGGGAAGCAGCTAGTTTATTATAAAACCCAAATTCAAGTGTTAGTCGGTGGTCACCCCCTTCACCACTACGCGATCAGCGATGATCTCTAAAATTTACTCCTTGGACAAGTATTTCGGGAATTATATAGGTAAATGTTTAGATGGTTGACTCATGATTGTTTTTTTTATTTATTCAAGTAGGTATATTATACTAAATTATTATAGGTACCTATTATTATAATTAATATCTATGTATTATACTTTTAAAATTGTATTACTGACTTTCACCCCCGTGAATTTCGCGTCACCCTCGGGATATTGTCACTCAGGGATATTGTAACTTCCATATTATACACTTCCATTCCACTTATAGTCAAAGAATTTTTAGGCTAGGTTCAGTTTTTTTATAAAGTTTGTAAGTTTGGATGTAGGAGGCTACATCCAAACTTACAAACTTTATAATATTATATATTAGTGTAAATTGCAATCGTAATCAACAATTATTGTGAAAATATTTAACCATTTTCAATGGCGACAGTATCTACTATTATCATACTATATTCTATACTAAATATATATACACCATTAGAAGTCGCATTGTGTATATATCTAGCGCGCTCCCTGATTTATAGATCTAATTAAATACCTGCAGTCAACCGTATGTTGTCTCGGAATTTCAGAGATTCTGTCAAGTTGCCTTTAATAAGGTGCTAAAAATAACTGTAAAATAATAACTAAATAAATATAGCGTAAATACAATAAATGTAGGTATGAAGTAAGGTCAATATTAAATAGATAGATTTATCATTATTTTTATATTATAATATTTAGGTAATCAACTGACAGTGAGTAATCCTTAATCCTAACTAATTTTAGATATGAATGCGAATTTAAGTTTATTTATTTGTTTGTTAGGCTTTCACGCCTTAACTACTCAACCGATCATCATGAAATTTTGTATAGGGAGACATTTACTATCATTATGTCTATATGTATCGGATATTTTCTATTTCAGTACCGGTGAACAATTTCGTTCAGTAAAGAAATTATCCAAAATAAAACTGTGGCAATCAATAGTAATTTCCAATACCTACGTAGTTATTATGTAGGCACGCACGGTATCGTAAAAACGCGTGTCACAAGAAGTTTGCCGCTGTCACCACCAGCCTCAGCTGTCAACCCTTGCTAACCAACAAGCTCAACATATAAAAACTTCTTTGATGATACTCAGATATAAAGAGTTAGTATACCTACTTAGTATAGTTTATTGGTATATTTTAACTATCACTTAAAAGTAGGTATGTAACCTTTTTGTTCTAGAATTATCCTGTAGAAGACTACCTGTGTTTATGACATCGTTAGATTCACCCACAGAATAAATAACTTTATGAAATTTTAGATATTTATAAGGTAACTTATTTTGAATTTTTAGAAAATACTTACACTTCTATCGTCTATGAGGCCGAATAGTTCTTTCTTTACTTTTATTTTTTCTTTTTTCTTCCAAATTATTAAGAAAAAAAAATTACTTTAAATTCTGTATTAGATACAAATAAAAAGAAAGAAAGGCTTTCTTTTTAGTGTTGTGATACGAGACCCCACTTAAGTAGATACTTTGTGTTCAATCCTTTTTATTACTCTTTGCTCATTAATTTTCCATTTCGCAAAAGTTCCACAAAACAATAGGAGTCTTACCATTGTTATTGTAATGCGCTTCGCGATTTGTTGAATTAACAGTTTCCAGAAACAAAACAAAATCGATGTTATTGTTTTCACAACGTACATATTTGAGTTGTTTTTTCCTTCTCTCAATGACCTTTTCAATACACTTTGTATCGGTGATACGTCGTATGTGTATTATTGTGATTGCCAAGTGCTACTGGCGACATAGTCACGTGATCTTTCGTGATCGCTCACGGATAACTGCCGATAACTCACCACAGTGTTCTACCCAGTCATTAAACTCTATATGCTGTACTTTGCATCGACTACCTACCGCAGGGCGCAGTTACATTTATTTAAAAACAACCCCTTTTATAATAATTGCCGGTACGTTTCGAATCACGAAACGTTGAAATACATGACTGTTTCGACTTTTACGATTTCCATAATTCTAAATGTTAACTAGGTTTTTATTGTTATATAGTTTTTGCCTGTGGCTTCTCTAGCGTTAATTTTGTATTAATTTCGGAAACTCTTTGATGTAACGGGATTAAAAGTAGATATTTTAACTTCATGGCCTGGTGCGCTTAGTTCAAATGCATCGTTTATAGTTTTTATGTGTTGCAAATAGACAAACAACATTTTAACTAACTGTGAATATATAAATATAAACTTATAGATTAAAATTGAATGTTTATTCAAATTGTCAACAAAGAAATCCTATTAATAATTTAATATGCCTACATTTTATCGTAAAAGTTTGGTATAGGCATTCACTTAACTATAAAAACCGTTAAAAAGTTAATAGTATCGAGCTTCTATAAAATATAGGGAAAGTCGTAAAGCAGTCAGCAGTCGAAATGATAGCGGCGAATGTTTGTAGATGTATTCCTCTTTTCGCTATAAATCAGTCGCAGAGTGTGTGTGGAAAGAGTTAAAGCGGAAGATGCGGTCGCCGAGTGGCCACCGACGATACCATATTATATAGGTACCGCATCTTTTACATTCTGTAACATGCTTTTCCCTTTGGCATTTTAGTCCAAACACGTATTCAATCCACACGAAGTAGTTACTTGGGAATTTTTCAATTTATATCTCTATACATAACAAAAAATGTTATCTTAAGTTTTGGGCAAGTAATGTGCAGTATGAACTGGTATATTTGACACACCCATCTTACTTGTTAATATAAACATTTTTACCTGCTCGAAATTCAGAAATCGTAACGTCGATCTTAAACTTTTTCCACCTCAGCAAGAACTTTTCAAGTGTTTCCCCCTGGCCAAAAGGTACACTCAAATGAATTATTATACTGTCCTATGAAAAAAATTACTTCTCCAAAGTAATGAAAACTCAAGCCGACGCGCTCGAGAGGTTAGGAGTCTTCAGCCCCGTCCAGCGGATATTACGGCAATATATTTCAATTACACATAAGAAAAAGAACGAGTCGTTTGAAGTGGCTGAAAGGCCAGATTACAGTCATGGAAGGAATAATAAGGAAGGCCAGCTAACGAGGCGGGTACGACAAGTTTTTAAAAGGGAAAGATAACTTTTAAGTCTTATTTTGTTAAACTTATAAACCATTTATCCATCTACGAATCTTTAGATAACACCTATATAATATGGCGCATAGTAGAAAATACAGCATTTACCACTGGAAATCCAATAAAAATATTTGTAACAATAGGTTTGATCAGGTAAAGAGGAAAGGTGCACAAAGGAATATATTTTATTAGATTTGACATTCTAACAGCAAGTGGTCATACTCGTGGTTAGAGAGACGAGAGTAATCGTAGGGCGAAGATTTGTGCGATCCAATGGAATTTAATTACTGGGTGAGCGAGCCACCGTAATGACACAAAAATATTTATGTTTATTGTCGGAGCTAATGCCTGAAATGAAACCGCACGTGATTCGATGGAACAAATATTATACCGTTAGTATAGGCATGTACTTAATGAAAAATAATAATTTTCTCTTCGGACTTAGATGCCGTTCATGTTTCTACAGATAAAGTAATTAACAATACCTGGTATATATAGATTCCGACATAAATAATTATTTTTAATCTTGTATAAGGACGTATACACCTATATATTATTAGAATAGTATAGTAGGTATTATATAATAATATATTATCATTCTGTGTATATTCAATATTGCTTGATGGAATGATAGTGTATTTATTATTTGTATTTTTAGGTAATATACAAACGCATTTCACAACGCGTTAAGTAGGATCCTTAATAATAAAACGACTAATTTTATGGAACTCACTCTATTCATCTATTGCAAATATTAGTTGAGTCGTTATGTAATTTGAACGTAAGTCATGCGGCTCGTACCTATTTATATCAAGATTCAACAATTACGAACGGTCATTTCGGGCCAAGCGCGATGTTTCCAGTCAATTTCTCATAATAGCGCTACTTTTACAACCAAAACGCAATAAAATTCCTTATAAACAACACAAAAGTGGTTGGATTATAGGATTCGAGCACTTCATACTGTTTAATTACTGACTGCGACAGTAATTGGGAACTTGGAGGATTGCTGCGACTTTACTGCCGCTTTTTAAGGATTTTCATGAAAATTAAAAACTGAAATGGATCCTCAGCTAGTATTCATAAAAAAATATTCAAGACTTACGGTTCGCAAATAAAAAATTAAGCACTAATTTAATTTTTATGAATTACTCTTAAATTAAAAAAGACGACGAGGAAGAAGAATTTTTAAATAGTTAAATCTAATAATTTATGAAGATATCACTTGAATGTTTGGTTAGCGTAAAAAATCGCGACTACCAGCTGGATTAGGAGACCGCAGGGCTAGTCGTCGTCGATACCCTGGGCTTTATGGACTAATATACCTATACCTACGGACCTAATATAGTGCCGTCACATGGGCCATAAGCACTACTGGTATATACTATGGATAAAGCTAGGGGTTTCTTTATCGGATAGGACCTGAAATAAAGTTATCTGATAGAGAAAGAAAGTTTTTGCCACAAATCATAAATATCATACCTAATTAGTAAGTAGCTATATTTAATATTAATAATCTCTATTTCTTTTAGGCTTATAATTAGACTTACATAATGTATTTATATTCAAATTTTTTACTTTAATTTTTTTACAGCTGGTACCTAAACTGGAAATACCCGTGCCATAAGTACCTACCAGCAAACTTCCATTAGCACTTTATTTATTATAATTACTTAACTATAGGCTTATTTTTGTACAATTCTGAAAGTAACAACAACAATGTTTATGCTGCAATTACATGAAAAAACCCTCCTCTTCTATTTTTTTTTTTAGAAATTGAACTTACCTTGCCTCGCTATATACCTCGTCTACAGAATCAGCTATAAATATTATGTAGGTAGGTACATTAATACATAACACTCGCATACATTAAATTTTATCATCATTGAATTTATGCTTTCAATAATCTGTTTGCATGGATCGGATATCCGATGATATGAAACGAAAATGCGCATTGTTCGTTAGCTCAATAGGGTACTTGCATGAATTTTTTTTTCAGTCTATTTTAAAGATATATGGCCTACTTAAACAAAGCAAGAAAAAGAAAAAAATCATATGCATAAATTAATTAAATAGAGCGTTTAAAAGTTCCTACTTTAGACCTTACCGCCGAAACGCGGATTGACGTCACTAGTTCAAAATTACGCCTTATTAATCTGTGATAGAAATGTCACTGTCGTATTGACAGGGTCATGTGACACTGACAGACAGATAAATTCTATATCCAAAAGCGAAATTAGGGTTGAATTTTGAAAGTAAAGAATCGAAATGCATCTTACCGATGTATTTTAAAGTAAAAAACTTCATAAAATGGAAAATATGCGTTAACTGTATGCACTTAGCTTCTTTTGCCTTCTCTGAAAGAGGTAAATGCTTAGAAGAATAACTAAATGTTTCCTAAAAAAAATAAAAGTGACGTCGTGTGTTTAGCTTGGCTGTGATTGATGTTTCGTTGCAACGTTCCGTTTCACAAAATTAAAAGTTGAATATTTCTGAAACTATTGAAATTTTTTTATTAAATCTTTCACGATAACGCTTTTCTAAGGCTCTATTTTTGAAATATTGACACAATTTCTTATAATAAATTTCATTCAAGTACCCTATTGGAACGATGAATAAATCGATGGTGTTAGAATCCAGCCCCCTTAGCCAAGTTGTCAATCTATAATCGTTAGAAAACTAAGCAACGAATTTTCATGCCATGTGATCACGTAAAACCGTTCAATCAAAAGTCCAGTTTTGCCAGATCACTTGACATAACGATTCCGTTCCTTAGTACCTAGATTATATTATAGATTGTCAACTTGGCTAAGTAAGGGTTGTTGCGTTGATTTTATACCTATAGTAAATTGTTTAGAAAACAAAATTGGTAAAGTTTTGCTAAAGGTCACAAGCAAGCACTCTACATAGCGCCACGACGTGTGACTCATGTTTTAGACTGGCAGCATATTAATTGACTTTTTCGGTGCTTAATAAAAAAATAATCAGTAATGTTAACTCTTTACTAACTCTAGTTAATTTTGGTCTTATTTAATTGAAACCCATATAGATAAATACGCATAAGTTTAAAGTTTATGCTTAGCTTAACCTAACTAGAATCCGAAAGTAAACGAACGTGCACGTAAGCCGACAGAAGTTGTTCACGTAGCGGGATCGGGCAGAGGCGGTGCAAACTGATTAATGCTTGCCGATGGAACGGCGAACACCGAAATATTAGCCCCACGGATATGAGATTGCTAATTCCACTAATGCACCGGACAAATACACGAGGTTCCTCCAAATCTCTTGACCGTTTTCCGATTTGATTTTCAGCTGGTTTTAGACCTGTTTCAACAACACATGACACTTTCTTTGTAACTTTTTTAACACTATGTTACGTCTTTGTTGAAAAATGAAATAGTAAGTAGATTGCATATCAAAGGCGATACGATAAAAGGCCTAAAACTATCATAAAATATGCTATTTTATCCGAGACAGTGATCCGCCCGAGCTAAAGGCGAGTATAGACAGATACCTATTTAAGTCGAGGATAAAATTGGTTTTATAGGCGCCTCTGCTTTTTACTTCGATTACTAGGAAATAAAACAGTAGAAAAACAAATGACTAAATGTTGTTATTGCAACTGGAGGATAGTCAAGGCGACTGTAATGACACATAAAATAATTTTACGAGCATGAGAGGTACAAGTGAAAAATATAATTAACCACCCCCGCCCCCTTCATATGAAAAGAATGTGCAATTCAATTTATAGAGAATCACTCATACACGCGTCGATCACAGCCCTCACGCACAAATGCAGTCCATTCATTTCCCGGACGGATTAATTTCCGCCGTGAGATCGTTCCAAAGGGAAATGCGATTGGAACAAAGTGTACACGACTGGTGCCGGGGGACGAGGCGGTTATTTCATATTACGTACATCTAACCCTTGGAAGGGTAATGGAAACTACATGTTTAACAGCGATGATAGCTCAGTAGTTGGAACGTTCGAATCGCATGCAAGGCGTTGGTTAAAATCCCAACAATGAGCTTGAGTTGGTGAAGGAAAACATCGCGAGGAAACCAAGGTACATAGGGCATTATGTAGTGCTCGGCTAGCTGGCTATCACCTTAAAGTTGAAAATCTGTCGCCCAGCACCTAACAGTGTGTTCCGACAGTCTCAATTAAAACCGAATTCCTTTAACGATACAATCTTCAATCATACCGTCATTTAAAATCAGGTGAGTTGAGTTCAAACATCTAAAAATAAAAAAGGGAAGATTACTTCTCTACTTGCATTGGCAAGTAAAAACTTCTAGAGTCTAGTCTAGTTCTACTTAGGTATAGTACAGAATATTGAAGTTTAATACCTACTTAACTGTTTTGTAGAGCAATGATGAATTGACACTGCGCTATGTAGCGCGTAGCTTCATAGCGCAGTGTCTTCACTATGCAGCCTAGCGCTACGAGATTGCATGTATCGCAACTCCCATTGTCTTTTTCGCAAGAGTTGTTAACGCGCTTACAGTATACCTTAAATAAAATACTCTTAAAACTCTAAGATATTTATTTTTACATAGAAAAGTAATCGATTGAAAATAATTAAACCAAAACTGCTAAAAAACCATCATTTTTGAAAGTTTTCCATCGAACTTTTAAGTAATGAAAATTTAAGAGTATTTATCCTATTTTACAAATCCAACTATATTTTAATAGATCTACTAGCTGTGAACCGCGGTTTCACCCGCGTGAGTTTCCAAATTCCCGCAGGAACTACAAAGTAAACTTTTGTCCAAAAAATAAAAATAAAAACTCCTGGGTAGCCCCTTATCATCTAGAAAATTTTATAAAAATTGGTCTAGGCGTATACATTATATACATATAAAGTAAAACACGTAAAAACATAAGCTGCAAAGCTATACCTACGTAGGTATATTAAACATGGAAAAAATGTCCCGCGAATGAAACGGGGGACTTTATTTTTCGAACTTTTTTATTATACAAACCTCGATTCGAAACATCGATTTTATAAAATTTATGTGTGACGGTTTGCTGTATTTTACGATGGTCTTCGGTCAAACATGCTACGGGTTATAGTGCTCACGAAGGATATAAAACGTAAAATATAATAAAATAAAATATGCAAAAAAATTCTACAAAACTTTTCAACGCGACGACACGTTTACTCGTTTATGTACGTGAAATATAAGCCTAATGTAAATGCAATAAATTAGATTTTTAAAGATATTGTGCATAAATAATTATCATTTCGTCTACAAAATCCAAATCTTATGGAAATATTATAAAGACAAAGCACTTTATGTTATGACAATAACTCGACTATAGAGTTATTTTAATGGAGTTAGTTAAGAAAGTGTTTCTGCGGGAACGTCTATTTGTTTGGTGAAAACATAATTTGTGGACAAAGTTGTACGTGTGATGCTTAATAAAATGGTGTTGGTGAAACAATTGCTGAATTTAATTAAAGTGTCGGTTGCTGTCCAGGTCTCTTGCATTTTGTGTTACGTCACTGGCCAACAAGGAAGTTATTTTTAGCATTGGTAATTGCAGATGAATGGCCAAAGCTTATTCTCATGACCCTTGATCATTTTGCGATAACGACGATGAGTTGGTATTTGTGTCACTGCGTGACCTACACTTTTTTGTACATAAAATTTCTACGTAGATATTAAAGCTAACGCTCGTCTCAATATATCCTCAGTCCCACGAGCAATATTATACACGATGCTTTTACTAAAATCGCCATACGGCTGATAGATGGCACTTAGTGCAGATGGAGTTGTCCCCGGGAGTGCCTTTTGCTTCACGCTGTTGAACAAGTGCCAATGAGAGCCAATTTCCGAGCAGATTTGTAAAAAATAGAGCTGGTTTGGGATAAAAACAAGAGGAATATAAAATTTGAATACCAAATGTAAACTTTACAGACATATAGCGTAGGTATAGCTCACAACGATTTCAATTTAAAATATTTTTAATTAATGAGTGAAATTTCATTTTGCTTGATTCTTAACAACGTCTTCATGATCAATTGATTTTTGGTGATTGATGGAATTTATATAACGAGAACTTCTGCGACAGGGATGTGGTTCACTGTCTGTAAACAATAATTATAATACATGTTATAGTTTTGAATATAATAATAACAATTGAGTTAACAACTGAAATTGTAACTAAAGCGAAAACTGGATTAAGATGAATTTTCTTAATAGAAAAAAAAAAGTTAACTAGCCTGTTTTTATCGAAGAATGCTTGTGGCTTGTTAAAACTCAAAACTATTTAATAAAAAACTAGAGAGTTTTACTCAACAAAAAAAAACAAAAAACCAAGGTGGGTTTTTACGTTTTCCATTGTCTTTCACTATTTCTTTATCAATCTATTTTTTCCATTTAATTATTTTTCAAATTAATGTCGTTCGTGGCATCATCGCCTACATTTTCAATTTATTTTATCTTAATTTTATACGGAGTTACGTATATTTTTCGTCAAGAAGATTTAGAAGATTTAAAAATTTTACCTGAGAAGCGCTTCCTGCATTTTTTGTAAATGGCTCTTTGTTACCAACGTTTGCATTGTAGTCATAATATATAGGTTGAAAAACTGTCGTTGATTCATGAGATAGTCTGTATTTGTCTTCGTAATATGAAACTAACTTCATCATAAGTACATCTCTTAATGCGGCCTTCTCATTGTCTTTCACGTACTGTAAATATATTTTTTTCACTTTTAAAAGTTAACCACATTTTATAGTAGATTTAAAAAAAAATCATAGGTACTATTTTTTATAGCTGTGCCCTGCGGTTTTACTCGCGTGAGTTTTAGAATTCCCGCAGGAACTCCAAACTTCTTTTATTCTTCTTCTCCTTTCAATAAAAAAGACAACAAAAAGACAATCAGCGAAACTGGTCTAGCCGTTTACGCGTGATGCTGTGACCAAGGGAAATAGGGATTCACTTTTATATGTAGGTACATATGTATAGATATTATTTTTTACATATGTTTCGGCAAGAGGGTAGTTTCATTAAAAATAACTGTTGTTTCCCGCTGTCGAATAGCGGTTGTAGAAAGTTCTTTCCCCCGCTCCACTCCATTGCCCGACTCGTCTTTGTTAGAACTTGTTATAAAATGCGGGTATGCGTAAGCGACGGTTCATTGTTACTTTGTGTTCGGTTCAGTGCAGTTATAGTGTCGTATCAGTGTCGTATCAGTGTCGTATCAATCTAGAGTGGCTATAATGATTACGTATGCTGTGTCATCTAATTGTGTCCAGAGATTTACGTAAGTCGGGAGCACGGGCAGTGGAGGTGAGCGTTCACGCATTGTAAAGGGGCCCCATTAAACCTACACCTGGGTCGCAAGTCCCAGGCACTGCTCCGTGTTCCCTACGGATATCTGGTATGGTGTACAACTTCTAACTATGTTGGTGCGATTAATTGTAATAGTTTCTAGTTCGTTCTAGATGTGTCACTCAGCTAATAGTCTCGGTCATACCTACCCCTACCTTCAGTTAAAATTGTGTTATATTGTCATCATCAGTTAGTCAGTTATCTTTGCAATAGTAGATAACTATCTACTATTATCTGCTATTACTCTTTCTTTCTATTTCCGACATCAGAAGTGGGATTACCATTGTCTTTATGGGATATTTCTTGCGTCTACATTTCGGCCATGAGGTTCCTACATTTACTTTCTGGCGGACAAATATTATGTTTCACATAGATCCTGACATCGTTGAAGTCTCTTCTGTTTGTTTTTTTAGTATAAATTTTTTCGACATAAAATACATTTTAATCATGTTATTGTTTATTTTTTTAAATGGGGTGTATCAGGTTTTTAGTTAATTCGTTAACACGTTGTATATTCATATTCGCCTCCATAATTTTAGAATTCTAAACTTAGTTTGAATACTCACAAACTTATTTGATTCTGTCGGTGTAGTTGATTCTTTTCGATTTATATCGATGTTTTCGTAACTTTTTTCTAGCGTGATTGGTTTTTCCGTTTGGATATGATAAACTTTAGATCCCAAGTCATTGAGGAATTCCCAAAAATCCCCTGAGAACTTCACAGGGCTGGTATTTATTATTTTTAGCTGTAAAACGTTTGCATATTATTATTTAACACAATTTTAGATTAAGTATCTATTGTTTACACTTTACTATAATAAGTGGTCTTGAACCTGTACAGCAGAAACAATCGCAAGATTGGATTTAAAAGAGAACAGGAACATGAGCCATCGACACAGTAAAGTACTCATGGAAACTGCACTATTGTGCGGCAATCAAGATAAAAAGAATTCTAGAACATAAACCAAAACAAACGCCTACACACAGCGATAAAGCACATTATACAGCTTGTTCATGGGACGTGTTATTTAACGAGAACAGATAAGTAGATATACATACGTATTTTTCATCGTAAGGGGGTTTAATTTTTACTTTATTAACCTTAGGTACTTAGGTATTAACCTTATTGTTATATTTGCAATGGTTAGACTGTATTTTGGTATAAAAAAACCTTTTAAATAACATTATTCCTATCTTCTCCATGAATTTTTTTTTAATATTTTGAGCTTGGCTTAAAGAAGGGCAAAAATGATTGCAATCAGGTATGAAAATCGAAAAGTGATCGAAAAATCTACAGAAAGAGTTGTCTGTAGGTATAGTTGCCAATTAAATCTATTTCGAATGTTAGTAGAACTATGAAAGTTAAAAGTAGAGTCGGAGTGAAATCTGAGCGAAGGTTTAATGGTATCGCCTTGATCCTGAGCAAGTCGAGAGCGCAGTTACACGGCTAGATTTATTAGTTCAATTACCCGGGCCCTGTTCGGAGCCGCTCCGCTTGCTTGAGCGCAGACGCCAACAACTAAATTTTGCTCAGGTTGCAAGCACATTCCCTGTTCTCCTTTTATATTACGAATATATTGCTGTGTGAGTTTTACGTGAATTCTCCAATTAGAATTTTATTAAACCAATTATCTATATAATGGTAGTTTTGTTTGCAATAAATAATGTTATACTGGTACCTAGTTAACATTCTTCTATTTGTCTTTAATTTATTATGTATTTTTCATTTTAGTTAGATACCTAAACCTATCTCTTCTTGTATTATTTTTATAGGTTAGATAGGTAGATTGTGATTTGTGAAGCAATCCGACTAACTTTTTAGTCAACTTACTCGGTAATGCATACGTCGCGAACCATATTAGACTTGTTAGCTTAAAAACCAAAATCAAATTTAAACAAAATTTTAAATTGTGTTTATCATCTTCGACCACGCCGTCATAAAACATAGAGTTGTGGTTAAACGTCTAGCCTGTTCATATTCAAAAAAATATAATTAAACACTATGTTCATCTGTTTAGTGAGTTTGCTAATGCATTAATAAGTTTAATGTGAAACCGCAGACGCTGTGAATACGTCGGCAGAGCGGTGGCGGCGAGGGCGCGAGCGGCGAGCGCCAGTGCAAGTGGCGGTGACCGCAAGCACTCCCTGTCGATACAACTTGGCCAACTTTCAAAACTGCGGGTTGGCATTTCAGACCTATAGGTACCCACTACCCATTCAACCCAGACTACAAATTAGATGAATTCAATAATTTTGGATAAATTACGCGTCTGCATAAAAATATTGATACAAAATTTACATATAAAATTTTATTTGCCTTTCAATAGCTGTTATTCAGCAGTGAAATTTCATCCTTGAACTTTGTGATACTAAAATTGGCACTTATTCAGTTAATGATAAAGTTTTTCTGCCTTTCTATGTACCAGTTAAAGTAATCTATTTATTTCAGGAAGTTCTGACAAAAAATATTACCTACCTACCATATTTTGTTGTAATTTTATTTAATTTTAGTTATAGGCACTTAAACTTACTCATGTTTCTTAATGAACTATCACTAAAGCAGGTATATACTATAGTACCTAGACTATACTTTATTTTGCCATTCTCTGTTTACGCTTCGAATGTCCCCAGCAGTGACAAATGACAAGTTTCGAACCTAAACTAAATATAACAATATTGTTAAAATATTTCCCATTAATATCACAGGTGACGAGGACAACTGGGAATGACTTTTGACATAATGACCTTTGAATTTTAATGCTCGATGAGTTTCTCGAAGGAAAAAGCACACGGCAAATTGACTATTAGCAATAGGTATGAGTTTTCAAATAGGATTATTATTGACATAAAATTGCGTGATCTATTTCATGTTCAACCGATAAAATGTAAAGGTAGTCACTAAACAATGCAGGTCAGTGTCTCGTTATATTGATGGAATGGGTCCAAATGCGAGATAGTGTTCGCGGCTCCTAGCCGCTACGCGCTCCTCTGGCGAGTGGTCCGCCTCATGAATATTGTAGGAGCAAGCCCGCGGTGGATACTCCAGATTCCATACTGGTATCCGTAGCTTTATTTCTACCGTTTATACCTATTAGTTTATTTTGTATGCAACCTGTACACAAATATATCTATCGTTCCGCAGACTTTCTTGTAGAGGAATTGAATAAAGGTATAGGGATTTATTTATTCTTTTGATCATTAAGGATATTTCAAGTGTCGCTTTGTATTCAAATGCGGGACTTTAGGTCGTTGTACAAAAAGTATCTCCATTATATTTTTAACCAGTGTTGGGGAGCTCCTATACGTGGTGAATTAAGTGGTTTGTACCTCGACAAATGCCTATTTCTATGGCGGTCATTTTTTAATTGATTATGATTAAAATAATGCTAAAAATCAAGTTGCCTGAAATATAAAAGTTGTAGACTGTAGTGGAACTTTTTAGTACATTGCCTGATGCTGATGCTTTTAGGCCCTAGACTCTAGGGCTTAAGCTCTAGGGCCTAGAGCTGGTCAGTCGACCGGCGATCTGCGAGCGGTGCAGTGGCGTGTGGCGTGTGGGGTGTGGTGTGTGCCGTGTAGCGCGTGTCGTGTGCGAGTGGCGAGTGGCGTGTGACGACAGAGCCTGAGCTTCGGACAAACGAGTACCTACCTATTATAGAGGCAGCGCTAAGTGGTGCGACGCGACGATAATATGTCAAACCGCCGACTGTGGTCCCGCCGCCGCGCCAACTCGCGTCAACCCACCGAATTAATATCATCCATTCGGACTACTGCAAGCCCTTTATAGTCTCATAATACTTATAAGAGAAATTTCGCATGTTTATTAAGTCAGACAAAAACACTATATTATAATACATAGCCTTACTAAGTTTCATAATTATTATTATAGGTATGTTATTTGTTTATAATAGTTGTAATTTGTTATTTTTTATAATAAGGTAGCTACATTTTCAAATAGATATTGTAAAAACCTCAAAGAATAACTATGAAATAAGTAAAATTATATTCATTCGTTTAATAGGTAGTATCTATACTTATAGAGAAAATTATTTATTTATTTATTTATTTATTTATAACACAAAAACGTTCACAGTATTACAGTAAAACCAAGGCACTGTGAAGTTAATAATACATATATGCTAAGACTACTAATAAACTACAACACGATAAAACCTAAAACGCTAAATTTTTGATGCATTCATCCGCTCGCAATACCTCAAGCATTCATGGCGCACACACATCCATCGACTGGCAAACAAATCACAAAATAAAAACTTATTTCTATTATTATTTGAAATATGTTCAGATAGGTACAATAGGTACATACTACATAATATACCTATCACAAAGTTCTAAAATTCAACCGTATTCGCTCACAAAACTGTCAATGTATAGAATCTGGATCAGTGGTTTGGTCGAGTCGTATTTCGCTTGCAGCCAGACACGACCGTAATCCAGTATGAAGGTATGCACAAGCACAATGCACGAAGAGCGTCGATGTCATGATAGCCAGGAGGGCAATATCCACCTAATGCACGTAAACCATCCCCTCATAGGAAGCTTTCACACTTTTCTACTTCAAATACGGCTCACAACTAGGACATATAATACCTTGTACATAGCTAAACTAAATTACACAAATCTTTTTTAGGGTAACGTAGGTATCAAAATGGAAAAAAACAGAAAACCTTAATAGTTTTGTTACGACCGTCTATTTATTTCTGCATGCCACAGTCATTTTATTCGAAGACTGAAAAGATTCATGTTTTTCCCTTACAACAAAAATTAGTTTTAATGAGAAAGTTATTTATTTTAACTTAAACACTATTTTGGATTTATTTTTAATAATCCTTATACTTATTATAAATGCGAAAGTGAATTTGTTTGTCTGTTACGCCTTTATGGCTCAACGGATCATCATGCAATTTTGCAAACACGTTGTAAGGGACACAGAGAAGGACATAGGGTATTTTTTATCGCGGAATTACCGCGGGAACTCCGAAGTTACCGCGGGTGATACTAGCAGGGATCAGCTAGTTGTATATAACGATGAATCTTCTTCACCTCTACCTTTTACAACTTTTTGTGTGATCTGAAATGCACTCGTCAGGTTTTTTCGTTTTCGTCTGTTTTAAATCCAAACAAATTTATTCGATACGATTATATCGTTACTATAAACACGTTTATAATTATTTGTTCCTGTATTTTAATAAATTATGTATTTTGAAATCATAAATCGTTAATCTATTTTCGATCGATTCAACGAAATTATAGTTATTAGAAATAAAACTATGTACGTAGATATATATTTTTTATTTATTCGTTTAGCCGATATGAAAATAATTTGTAGATATTGTTGTGTTGCGACCTTGATTGATAAAAAATTGTATATCTCTTAAAATAAAACTATTTGTTATAAAGATACGTAATTAGGTACGTATAGAAGGCATTTAATCTATTGTGAGAAAAGGAAAATGTAGGTGGTAGGTATCTACGGCCCGACATGTCTCACATGTCAGCCATTGTTAGGAGATTGTCGCGCATATTAGCGTTACAATCAATCACTGGCATGGCCATGACATGTGCGTAATTAGGAACCGGCGAGAGCCCGTCACCCATAATACGAACGAGCCCTCTTGTATTGCTAGTTTTTTTTTTATTATACAATAATAAAATCAAATATTCGCATATAGTGGTTATAATGGCTTTTAATCGGGATTCTCGTATAGGTACCAACGACTTGTTTATGTAGGTACTATATAGCTGACCCTCGAGGTGTCACCCGCGGTAATTTCAGAGTTCCCGCGGGAATTCCGGGATAAAATATAGATATAAACCATCCTCATCAATTACTCTATCTATTGGTGGAAACCGCATGGAATTGGTTTTAAAGATCCAAGTGAATATACTCAACTAAGTTCCAACTGTGATCAAGAGATGGCGCTAGTCGTATTAGTAATGCGAAACCTACGTTTCGCAATGCAAAAAGTGTGTCAAAGTCGTGTCGCCATTTTTGACAGTTGGCAAAGAGAACGCATGAGTTCGGGAAAGGTAAACAAAAAGCTCGAGTATGTAATAGCCCACATCCCGAACGCTAAACGTCCCTGCAATACGCCACTTTTTGAGCAACTGTATTAAAAAGGTCTATTGCATAGATCAAGAGATACCGTGCAGCTTTGCAGTGACATTTATCTTGTGACAACGAAATATTGTTGAATGACAAAGAAAGTATAGACACCACTCACCCCAAACTCTATCTCATAACAGTGTCGCATCCGCGCCGCGACTCGCCGCTGCGCTGCCTACGACGCATCGCGTCGCCCCGACTTATTAACGGCAGAAAGAAGATCGAGCTATTATAGGTTTGACAAATCTCTCATCGATCTCGATCATCTCTTGCTGTCGCTACGCGTCCCATTTCCATGCAGGCTTATCTCTTCATGTTACCCTGTGCAGTGTACACATAAATTCATAAGCTTTGATTACAATAATTACTGACTGTTCGCATACTATCCAATTGTTATATTATTATCAATCTATTGTTTGCATTGAAAGATGTTAAGGTGCTAAGTGCTAACACTAAGACTTTTTAACAATGGTAACTTTCTGTCCTAATAATTCTTATAAATACTTATTTTGTGAAGATAATACGGCTCTCAGATCGTGAATCTTCTTAATTGCCAACAGTGTGGAAATTAAGCTTAAATGAGTTTTAATTAACAAGTTTTGGAACATTGCGTGAAAGTAACGTAACGATTCTTGTGAAACATTGTTCTTGTTACATTTTAATTTTAAATTATTCCTAACAAACTGGCAATTTGGGTGTTGAAACACAATATTAATTGTGAAGATAATGGTGTTATAATCAAATTACTAATTACAATATTTAATCAAATTTATAATTTTATTTAGGGACTAGGTATCCTAGTTTTATGTGATTTAGGTAATCCCGTTATAATTTTTTTTTTTACAATTTTTTTAAATAATCTATTTGACAAAGGAAATGCTACCCTCTTTATTACTTACGAACTCTATGAATGTAAGTCAGGAGATGCCGCCTAAATAAGGCCTGATGTAACTGGAAGGCACCAGGTGCGACGGCGTTTCTGCTGTATGAGTGTCGCGATAAAAACTTTAGCAAATCAATGAAGTTAGGTACAGCAGATTCAGAATAAATTTCAATTTTTACTTCTTTCTTTATTGAATCCAAACACCTACCAATTTCTAGGGTTATATATTTTATTTTCTTTATCTGGATTCTTAACCAATGTTTAGTACTGCAGTGAAGAAACAATTAACTCTAAAACAATAACTAAACGCTAATATTGTACAATCTTTATGGCTAAATACAGCCCGCGACTTCGAAACGATCAGTAGGTAGCACATACGTAGGTTATTTTTACCTTTTTTAGTGTAGTTCATTGTTGTGTTTTGAAGTCAGTTTCCATTTTTGTTAAAATTTTATTTATTTTTCGCTTCGGTTGGTTTATAATTTACAAAGTGACATTTTATATACCCAAATCGCTATAGGTGTGCCTGTAATATTTGAAGAGTTTCCTTAATTTCTACATGATCTCATCATCAGATCCTGACTTCTTTACAATATGGGACCAACGTAAAAGTATACCCTATCAAACAAAAAAAGAATTTTCCAAATCGGGCCATCTTTGAGTAATCATATAACAAAGATACAAAAAAATACAGACGAATTGAGAACCTCCTCCTTTTTTTGGAAGTCGGTTAAAAAGGAAATATCAAATAATTGTTTCTACGGCACTCTAATCACTAATGAAATAACTTCTTGTTTTTTAATCTATGCACCCTTGCAGGAAAATCTCTAGCATTTTATACATGTATACACCATAAACTGATCACCTCAATTTTCATTCCCTTAATGGTTGAATTTCCAAAAACCTTTTGTATGTGCTGGCTAATTTTTTTGCATTTATATTACCGTATTAGGTATAAATGTGTAAATTTACAAGTTTCTAGACCAAGGATCTGGCCGTTGATTAATAGGCAACGAATGTGTAGAAAAGAGCAATTGGAAGAGAATTGTTAAATACTGCAATGAATTTTAACCTACAACAAGTTAGTGTTTTATATGAAAAGTTATGTAATAGGTTCTTTATAATATCAAGTGCACATCCCCGCGACACGTTGAATATGGACAAATGAGTAGCAATTTGCATGTGCAATATTCGTCGTTGCGATGCTAATGTGAATATCGAATGAGTGTTTAAGCTACCCATTTGGATCATTCGTCGGCCGATGCCAATCATTTTGAAATAAATGCCTGCGGTCTTAGTCGACTACAATCGATTACGGACATACCTATCTGTCGGAAATTTATAACAAGTATAACGAATGAGAGGTATTTTCATTAATACACTGTTCTTTAATTGTATCATAATCAAAAATTATAAAGTTATTTCCGCAGTGAAATTTTTTTGGGCACGGTCTGAAAAAGTTTTGATGACAGCTCCGTATTAAGTTTTCTTAACTTTACTATTGTTTTTATAACTTGTTTTAAGTACACATACGAACCCTTTTTTAAAACATGAACAGTAAAGTAAAGATATGCTTTCAGCTGTACAGGATATTTTTTTCACAATAGTAGATATCTGCAAATTTTCTCAAAGGAATCGTATTTTTTTATCTTTGAAATGCAGGTATCACTTTCAAACCTGGGAAAAATACTATGCGTCAGCTTATCATTGTCATTTACGCCAATGTCTTTTTCGGCTTAGCCCTAGCATCCGACTAATCCTGTTTTGACTAATAGAGGCCCTAAATTTGCATAGTGTTAATTTATTAGCATTAGTAAGGATACCTAGTAAATAAAACAACCTGATTTTAACAAAACCATTCCTTTGTGTCTGTATTACCAATTATAATAAAAACTCCTTGATATAATTTGTATCAAATTCTATAATAATCAAAGCCAGTATAGATAAGCAATAGGAATCTCAAAACATGTTACACACAAAGTAATCAAATCTCTGAAGCTAAAGTTAAGCTTGAACAGTATATTTTATGAGAACAATACTGTAATCACAATTATTATTACAAGCATTAAATAGAGCCAAAACTGTCTACCAATACTTAACTTTCGATGTTATGATGTCTTCCATCTAGGAAATCACCAGCACCACTGACTCGATCCTTTGTTGCTGCCATTATGTAAACATGTTCTCCCGCGCGTTTTTCCCGCTATCTCAAATAACATTTTATTTACTCTACAGTCTATGAATTCACAATGTTGCCAGTTATTAAATATGAATTGGCCATGGAAATGCAATTTAAATCACTTTAATAAACATTGGTATAATTATTTAAATTAAGAATCACAATACATAGCATAAGAATCATAATAATATTAATCAATTTTAATATATTAGTACAGAATACCTAAATCACTATTCACACTCGCCCATCCTGACATCTTTGCGACCCTGCAAAGTAAAAAGGTTTTGTAAAAATAATTTCACTTTATCTAAATGTAACACAAATTCAAACCATGATTCTTTTTTTATCCAATCCATGTTAATAAGTTCCACCAACTTCCACTTAACTTCTATCTATTATCCATAATAAGATTTTATTTTATTCCTTAATAACCAATAATATTAATAATAATGTTTAGCATTGAACCATTTATCAAATATTTTATCTGCGGACTCGCTTAGACGATTACGTAATTTTCTTCCAAGTTCCAACTGCTACTAAAGTTGCGTTAGCACAATCACTCCTTTTACCAATGATCGACTATGCCGATACCTGCTTTACTGACATTAGCGAGGAGCAGCTAAATAAACTTGAGCGCCTCCAGAATCTATGTATCCGGTTCATATTTGGTCTACGCAAATATGACCATGTCTCCGAATTTCGTACCAAGCTCAAGTGGCTACCGATTTGCCTTCGCCGGAATGCGCATGTCCTCTTCCTTCTATATAGCATACTGTTCAATCCACCTTCCCCCAACTACCTAAAAGACCTCTTCGTATTTCAATCTTTCAATTCAATTTTCTTCAATTTTCTTTCAATTTTCTTCTTTCGTATTTCTTCTTCTTCTGCCTGTTCGATCATCCCAGAACTTACTTCTTATGATTCCTGCCCCTAGAACCAACTTTTATGATTATTCCTTCTCTGTACAAGCAGTCCGCTTGTGGAATCCGCTACCTGTAGAGGTGCGAATAGGCCAAATCACTACCCACCTTTAAGAGCCTGGTGAAGACTTTCTACCTCACTCATGGATCGTGACTCGCTGTAGTGTAACCTTATTATTTATAGTATGCATCTGTGTTTAAACGCATTTATAAAATTAGTATTTATACCCATAAATATTGTACGTATATATTTTCTATGTGTATATTTTATATCTATGCGTGTATCTATGTATATTCATTTATTGTGTATGTCTTTTCTATGTGTCTCTTCTATATTATTTTATGATTCGTTTCACCTATACATATAATATACCAAATCAACATATAAATTTACTGTTTTTGTCCTGTCCACCCAAAGGTTGTCTGGAAAAGATCGCTAGTAAAGAGATAAGATAGCCTTTTGTATGCCTTTATTTATAAATTTTTATTTTGTTACCACACTAAAATTATTCTTGTATACAATAAAGAGTATTCTATCCTATTTTAAATTCAACGAAAATGGGAAATCTCTCAAAATACTATGCTGCAGGAAGTAATGAACAAGCTGATGAAAAGTTTAACCATTTGCTCTACATGGATGATATTAAATTGTACGCCACCACGAAAGACCTATGTTATTTGGCTGATCTTACGGAAACTTTTTCAAAGGAAAAACGTCGGGTCATATTACCTTTCAGATGCAGACTGGCCAACAGATACCTTCGCTTAATGAAAAAGAGACAAGTACTTGGGCTTCAATCAATCTAAACAATAACAGATCGACAACTAAAAATACAAGAGTGGACTCAAAAGGGTATGCATAGACAACACCGGCAAAATTTTTGCAAGTCTAACGTCGATAAAGAAGCATCCAATGCCTGGCTTACTTGGGGTGAACTGTTTCCCGAAACAGAAGGATTTATGCTTGCCATTCAAGACCAAGTCATCGAAACACGAAACTACCAAAAGCATATACTAAAAGTCCATAATATATCAAATGACAGCTGCAGAAAATGTAACGGTGCCCCGGAAACGATACAGCATCTCATAAGTGTCTGCAAGTCAATAGTACAAAAAGATTATAAACACCGCTACGACCAGGTTGCTAAGATTATTCATCAGAAACTTGCAAGCAAATCTAAACTGAGGACGAATGAACCAATTTCTTATTAAAAATACATACCTGACAGTGTTCTAGGGAATTCAACCCACAGGCTGTAGAGCACAATATCTGAAAGCTTACAAAATATACTGACCTCAAAACGAAATAGCAAAAAATGTGGAAATTACAGAATATTACCTTCATCCCTGTTGTACTACCACCATCTGAAATCCCTTGTCAACTGCACCAAC
This sequence comes from Zygaena filipendulae, assembly GCA_907165275.2. NCBI lineage: Eukaryota > Metazoa > Arthropoda > Insecta > Lepidoptera > Zygaenidae > Zygaena > Zygaena filipendulae. The sequence goes on along the minus strand of OU015653.1, from coordinate 7,934,200 downwards.
CCTTCGCTACCCTCCAATTACCTAGGTACACTTACATTATTATGCAGAAGGCGGTAATACTAAATACATGTCGAATCGTCCGCAAACTCCTCCAAACTGATGACCACACAACTCTTAATACTTCCACTTAAACTAACCTCCACTTGGCTTTGGCCCGTGGTTGCCAATTAATACCGGTCTAGCTGAGAAGAATTCAAAAATCCAAATTCCCATAATAATAATAATCCACTTCACAACACACAGATAAGCGTCTTGACCCCACACTAAGCTATAAGCTTGTGTCATGGCAACCAAGCAAACTTGGTATACCTATAGTTACTTACTACATATTATTACATATGTCCATATTACACTATAGATATAGTATATTATATATTCACGCCCAGACTGGAAAATATAATAATATAACAAAATAAAATATAAAAATACAATAATCCATACATACATAACTATAAATAAAATTTGTGTCTGTTTGTAACTCAAAATTAAAAGCTTTTTAATAAATGCATAATATGAAAATAAGTATAATTATAATATGGCACCTACTTATATGTCTGTCTGTTCCGAGTAATCTCTAAAACGGCTGGATCGATCTTAACTGAACTTTCACTGGCAAATCGTCAAAGTCAAATCATTTATTCAAATTTGGTCCATAATATGACTCTTTGACGTCAACATAATTACAGTTATTATGACAACACCCATAAAACATCCACCCTTCACAGCTTCCTAGCTGATGTTATAAGGAGTAACTTGGCTACATTTATTTCCAAAAATTAGTTCCTGCGGGAACTCCGAAATCCACGCGAGCAAAATCGCGGGGCACAGCTAGTAATCAATAAATAAATATATATATAAATAAATAAATTTATTTCACACTCTTTATCTCCATTATTTTCAACCATAATTTATAACCATTCATTATTATTCCATTATTTATAACCGTTTTATTTTCAACCATAATTTATAACCATTCATTATTATTCCATTATTTATAACCATTTTATTTTCAACCATATTTTTTTTTTATCCAATTTATCCAATTATTCAAGTAATTCCATTTTTACCAATATTTTATTCATTTGGTCCAATTTAAATTATTCCATTTATTACTTTTATACCATTCATCACTTAGATTATCAACCACTTTTAACCATTACTTTAGTATAGGTACATCAGGTACATGACCATATATTCCAGTATTTAATTTTTGTACCTAATCCATTAGTAATTAAATCCAATAATCAAAATCGCTTTAACTAGTTAACCAGCTAGTTATTCCTTACACAATTGGTAGAGTAAATTCTTTTTCCCTCAAGTACCTAGATTAAATTGACATTGAATGAACTTTATTTGACACAACACATAGGTACATTAATTTTTTTTAAAGTATGAATAAGGGACTGCTTCCCAACCGCCAAACGATCAGAAACGTACCGAGAGATCGCAAGCGCACCAAACCCAAAATTAACTATAAATTCTTCTATGCTATCCACCTGACTCGTCTGTCGAGATTGTATCGGTCTCAGAGTCTATTTAGAACAATTGTATGTAATCTGACTATGCTTTGACACCTTATGGACAAGTTCTAGTTGAAGAATAGAAAGAAGTCTATCCATTACAAACAACCAAGGAAACAAACAAAAATGGATCTTATGTCCTTATTGGCGCCTATCAGATAATATACGGAGGTAAAGTTATATAAGTTTGCAAACTTTGTAAGTTTGGATGTAGTGGGTAGTCTCTGGTACTACTGACCAGATTCTTAAAATTCCTTTATAAAAGATACTGACACAGCACAGGAGTGACACGTACTTTCCATTTCCAAACAAAGAATTCCTGCCGAAATATCAAAATTCACGCTGGGAAATCAGCGGGGAAACAGATATTTTAATAGGTTAGGTATGGATAAAAGTGAAATAGGCAATAAGGTAGGTACATTTTATCCGGATGTAAAGGAATTTCGCGGGTTGAATCGCGGGGGATAGTAGGCACCTAGCAGTAAAATATTACTTATCGTTGAAGGTAAATTATGATAATACTCTAAAACTGATTTTGTTCTCTATACGTATCTATTTAAGTATTATTAATGAATGTTGGCATATAATCAAAAAAGAAAACTGTGACTATTGTTTTAAACAAAATTCGAATTTGAAAACTAACTTAGAGACCACACTCGAATCGCAACCTTTTAATGTGTTATACAAATGCATATTACGTTTAATTAAATTGTTTAAATTACAGGAGGATTACAGAATAATTTCACAGAAAGTACCTTTACCTATCTATTTTCTTCAAAAGCTCAATGGTTAAATAGAGTTACTACTGCATTAATTAACATCAAGTTAAATATTGTGTAATTCCACTACAAATTATTAAGAAAGACTTACCGCTACCACAATAACCACGAGTATACTCCGCTACTAAGCGCACTAAAGAAGAAATGCTGTAATTGAATACCCGCGCATAATCACACATTTTTAGACTTATAAGCATTGATATATTCCTATAAGAAAAAAATCTCCAGGACTTCAAACCCATTTACTACGAATTCTATCGACACCTGACCTTCTTACTTTTATTGGACTACCTCCAAAACCTTTTACAAAAATATCTGATGGAAGCAATAAGACAAGTTTTAGCGAGCAATCTCGAGTATCTAAATTAACCCGTGTGTTAGAAATGATACTCGATTAATACATTAAGCAACTGTTTTATTTACTGTATCACAAAGTAAATGCGCGCGTGCGTGCACTCGCGCCAATTCCACAAACGATAATGCCGATCTCACTCACCGTTGACGGCTTCCACCCCAAATACGCGTCACATGACGTTTTATGTCACCTGTCAAGAGGGATGTGATGTGGCCATCACTCCTCTAGACTTTATACAAAATATGAATCGCTAACAGACGGCCATTCTGTTAATGGAATGTCCCCATTCCTAAAAAAAATGTCTCTCGGCCATTCTACAGTAAAGTATGACCCCATACAAAGAATTAAATTTATAACTAAACAATCAAATACCTTAATTTCTTTTAAACAACATCTCCAATAAGTAGTAATTTTATGAAGAACATCATTAGGAACATTGTAATGGTAACAAAATTACACAAATTTATCCGTTGACTAAGACAATATCTAAATGTCAACATTATTAATTAAGTACATTAAATAGCCTTAAAGTATGTGTTAATACAAGATTTTATATTTTTTTTGACTTAATTCATGATTTGAAGAAAAGAAAACAAAATATCTATCTAAAAAGAAAATAGAATATTTGCAAGTAAATATTTCTGGAAGCAAAATTAAAATTATCAATATAATAAATTTTCATTTTAAATAAAGTAATATTAATAACGGTACAAAAGTACAAATCAATTTGAAAATAAACATAATCCAAAACGAAATCTATACAAAATAAACATCAGAATAATACTTAACTGAAACATATTTTGTTGTTACATTCATAAACAATTTATTGATTTAAACTGTTCTAAGATCATCAAAGTAAGCATTTGTAGATTCTTCCATCATGTGAATACATCAGACTCGCCTCTTCACAAATTTGTTTGCCTGCAGAGGGACACAATCGGATTTAATTCAATATTACACAACACCACCGAGCCTCTCGTTTGCCCACCGAGGGACACGGTCTAACTCTCTAAGCCCAATCTGGCACCATCAAATTGTAGCCTACCGTTTGCCCACCGAGGGACACGGTCTGACTCTTTCAGCACAATCTTACACCACCGAGTTGTAGCCTGCCGTTTGCCCACCGAGGGACACGGTCTGACTCTTTCGGCACATTCTTGCACCACCAAGTTGTAGCCTGCCGTTTGCCCACCGAGGGACACGGTCTGACTCTTTCAGCACAATCTTGCACCACCAAGATGTAGCCTGCCGTTTGCCCACCGAGGGACCCGGTCTGACTCTTTCAGCACAATCTTGCACCACCAAGTCGTAACCTGCCGTTTGCCCACTCCAACGTCCTGTCATCACGATAGGTAGCGCGCTCGCTCCAATGCTGATCGATGGACGCACGCTCGCTCCGGGGTTTATTATTTCACATTCAGGCAGCACGCTCACTGCGGTGTCAGCAGGTAGCCATCGGCAGCACGCTCGCTCCATGGTCTGACCATAAACAACAAGAAAAATTCCAAAGCAATACCAGTTAGCTAAAGACTTAGGTATAATATTTGACGAAAAACTTACATTTAGATACCATAATGATCATGTAATTAATAGAAGCCTCAGTCTGTTGGGCTTCATCTCCAGATCCACCAAAGGTTTTAAAAAAAGACCCGCTAGCATCATTTATCTCTACTGCACCCTCGTCAGAAGTACTCTCGAATACAACTCGGTTGTATGGTCTCCTTACTACACGGTGCACATTGACCGAATTGAAAGAGTTCAAAAACGCTGTCTAAAGTTAATTACTTTCAGGTATAAAAATTCCACAAGATCGCTTCAGACGTACGGGGACAGGTTGAACAGATTCGGTATGATCTCTTTAGAAACCCGTCGCAAGGGTAGAGACCAGATCCTGCTACATAAAATAATACACCACCAGATCGGTAGCCCTTACATCCTATCACTTTTAAATTTCAACACCAATTATCGCTATCGACGTCCCAATACCTTCTCACTTCGGATATTCACTAACAACACATCTTTTTACAATCCAGTTGTACGGATGTGTCGCCAATATAATGAGCTCGTCGCTAAAGGTGCAGATGTGGACGTTTTAATTGTAATTTTAGGGTATACTTAAAAAATATCAACGACTACCTCCGTCGCACTTGCTAATTGTGGTTCTATTTTTCTGAGATCCATAAATATCAAAATAAATTTAAATATTACTTTGTACTTCGCTCGATATTTTTAGTCTTTCTAGGTATGCATATCTCTGGTTTGTGGTCGGAACATATAATAATACACTACAATAAGTAAAAATCGTAATGACTACAATCTGTTTTGTGTACTTAAACAAATAAATAAATAAATAAACCAGTTCATTGGCTCGTTGCCTCAATTTACGCTATCAGTAAATTAAATAACTTAAATAGTTCTAATTGTGAAAAGTACCTACTTCAAGAATCTGTTCACAACAAACTCTTCAATTTTATTACTGTTACTACTGCTCCAACAATTTTTATGAAATTTAGTATGCCGGGGGTTTCGGGGGCGATTAATCAATCTAGCTAGGTTTCATTTTTGAAAGCGTCGCTTCATCCGTGTTTTCAGGCAATGAAATATGAGTGTTTGTTTTCTACTTAAAAACAGATGGCGCTATACACAACGAGCGAAGCTCGGTGACCCAGATATTAAGGGATTATTATTGCAATTCAATAACTCGACAGAGTTGTTAAATTCTGACCGCAAACCTTTTACCACAGAATAGATAGAAGAGGCAACAACTCAGTTTAGGATGAAAACTAGTATCGCCGGGTGACTCCCGTGCACAAGACCATAGTGCACAAATACATTTACTGGCATAATGAATGTAGGTAGAACGCCGCCGTTCGGTTACTTTTCTACCCAGTCACTGTTTCAAAATTTCAGTTTTGGAAATATTGTGGGAAATACATTCGAGGTGCCAGCAAGGGGAGTTTCGGGAAAGTTAGAGTAATTGCTTCGTTGCGACCGTAATGCGCCTACACCGCCTACATGGTCGCTAGTTATCATACTATTTTCTCTGTGTCTTATGAGACTGAATAATGAAGACGTATTTTCTTTTTACTAAAATTCACCATTACGAAGAAAATAGGTCCAAAGTTACCCGTTTGCTTAAGTCTACTTTTCTACGCTTCTTTGTAAGTACTATTAGTTTCTACTAATGTTACATAACATGACTATGTTCGCGTTCTGCTAAGCGGAATGCGTTTTAGCCGTAAAACAGCTATACAAAATATCTTTGATAGTCAAGATAGATCTAACGATACTACGATTTTCGATTTTCTACGAAATCCAGTGACATGATTTATCCAAAGAGGCATCGTAGATTATGTAGTCGTTCATGTCTATAAATTTTTCACTAAGGGAGGCCCTTACAAGATACAGGGTGCTCAACAGGGCAACTACGTTATTTTGCTAGTAAATCGTAAACACACAAGGTATCATACTGATGCAATTAAGCCCTGATCAACTCTTATATTTTATATTTGGTATTATCTATTACATTATTACAAGGCTTTGTCTCATTCAGTTTATTTAACATATCTTAATGTCACTTACTGGTGTGATGTGTATCTATCTATCTTGGATAATTAACACTTTGCGAAGATAAGTTTTACTAGGGTAAGCTCAAAGTCCTTTGAATTTATTTTAGTATTGTTTACTGTCTTAAATAGTTTCTCTAAAACATTATCCCTAATATCTATGCCATGATATTCTATAAAGTTGTGGAATATGGTCGAAGATTGCTAAAGCCGATAACTTATTTTGTCATATTTCAAGGATAGGTACCTAGTTTACTAAATATTGGTTAGGACTCTCTTCGTTCTGTTTGTAATTTATTGAACACCATACTAATACCATACCATTCTTCATGATAAACAAATATTCTTCACCTTAGCGCAATACTCTAACAGAGCTGTAGTCGAAGAAGAATAGCATGGATATTAAAAGGGTGATTATTAGACAGGGGGTCTACTTGGTCCTCCACAATATTCATATTATGGGTAATTGAAGTATACGATATATATTATCAATTTACTGTTAGTTCTTGTCACTATGAGAATATACTTGGATTTATTCTGGAAATTACTGTTATAATGATTGATAAATTAATTGTTTATAAGAGTGTGCCTTCCATTGCCGACTCGGCAAAGTGATACTAACATGATATCTTTTGCATCAACACAACATTCTAATACCTTTATCACATTGAGTGAAAACGGAACACTGGGCGATTTTTAAAAAAAAAAACTGAGAGAGTTCAGACTACTCTATTAGGGAATCCACTATTATGTAGGTCCTTTTTGGTTTAAGTAATCCTCGTTGTGAATCTAAGTGGTGTACTGAAGTTATACTATATCATTATTAATATTATTACTATTTAATCCTTTATTGCACATAAAATGACAATATTTTCTTCTTTTTCTTCAATTCTGGCGAAACGCCAACGATAATACTACACTGATCCCTACTCAAACATGGTTACGGTTAATTATCTACAAAACCACCAGCTCGGAGTACAAAATAGATGAGTTCAAAATACATAGGTGACTGAAATAACGAAGATTAACTCGACACGCGTTTTTCGGTACCTACCTGCGGCTTTCAATAATCTATACTAGTACATGTACGATTATTGTAAGTTTACATTCTAAACCTCGATATTGACGTTTGGTCAATGCATTAAAACAACGAATGGATATATCATAACCTTTATTGAATGTTAGTCAATCAACGACTACATTGGTGATGACGCCCTATTCAGATCATATGAATTATAAAGGTTAAGAAACCCTGGTAGTATCTCTATTTTATACTTTATTTTAGAGATTTTTTTTTTTTCACGGGACTTATTTAGTCTTCTATGTCGTGTTTTAGTGTACTTATTCAATTTTAAACTATACCTTTCTTTAGTATTAGGTATTGTATTATTTCTCTGATTTACTAAACCATCGATTCAGTAATCACCATAAAATTACTTTCCTGCGTTATTAATTTTCTGTTTTACCTACATTTTTGCAGTTAAATAATATTGAAGTGTCTGTTTGTAATCTATCGACACTAATTAGAATCTAATTATTATCTAGATTAGAATCTGCGTGTCCGTACATGCTAATCTTCGAAACTAATGAACGGATTAACATGCGGTTTTCGCAGGTAAATCAAGCTTAGCTTGAAGCAACATAAAGGCAACACAATAAAAGAGTAGAATCTACGTGTTCGTTCACGCTAACCTTCGAAACTAATGAACGGCTTACCATGCGGTCTTCACGGGTAAATCAAGCTCAGCTTGAAGCAACATAAAGGCAACACAATAAAAGAGTAGAATCTGCGTGTCCGTTCACGCTAACCTTCGAAACTAATGAACGGATTACCACGCGGTTTCCGCAGGTAAATCAAGCTTAGCTTGAAGTAACATAAGGGATTTAATCCATTTAAATGGGCGTCAAGAAAAGGAATCTTTTTACAAAACGAGTTTCGCACAAGTGAAACCGGACACAGTTAGTGTCAAACAGCTTTCTACCAGATGCATGATGTATTATGGTCATTACGTTTTAATAGAAGATGATTTTTAAATCTTTGTGCTCCGAATAATCTTTGAGGCAGGTACACCGAAGCAAGTTCAAACATTTGTTACAGGTGGATAGCTGATGTTATAAGGTAACTTTATGTTACAATTGGCCCACGATAACCAACACAATTAAGTTATTGATACAAGACGCTTTATCAAGAGTTATAGAATGTTTTTCAATTATGTGTTTACCTTATTACATTGTTCAAATACCATCAAAATATTAAACACAAAAGAATTGCTACAAAAAAATGCTACAATTTTAAGATACAATTTACTCAAACTTTCGCCAGTTTAGGTAACGCACCATTGCTTATCTATGGCCTATACTTATTGTAACTGTTATAATATTTTGTATTCTAATGTAATTATTTTTATAAATTTCAAACTGTATATTCTGATTTGTATTTTCATTATGGTTTTGACGGACTTCTATTCTAGATTTAGAACCATACACATCAAAACTGTCGTCCCTAAATAAATATATTTTGTAGGGTTTTCCTCAAATTAACGTGGGTGAAACCGCGGAGTATCTCAAAGCTTTGATGATTTTCTTTTGAATTTACCTAGTTTTGCTTGCTAGTCTCATTTTTTTACTGCTATTTTTGAAAGTCTTGCTACATCTCCTAGGGATAAAACTCAAGCCCCTACTACGGTGTTACAACCCTAGTCACTAAGCGATATTTGCTACTGATTGACTCTTTACTAAGCTGTTTAGGTAGCTGCACGTTTTCAAAATTTGGCTAGTTTTGAAGTTGAAAGAATTACCAAATTTCTTTTTCTAATTAAGGTTAACCACAGCTAAAGTTAGATCTCGACTTCAGATAGAAGCAATCCCCTCATACAAGAAACTTAGGAAAGGCACTGTAATAAATTATGAGTGAATACTTCGGTCACAAAATTGATGTTCTATTTTTTTTTTTTTATTTGAAGGTAGTCACTAATATTAGTCTTTTATCATAAGAAAATCATAAGAGATTATTTCTAAAGCACAGGTAGGTACAATATTATTACCCACTAGACTGTAAGATTAGATAATTCTTTAATCAAAATAACATTACTGCATCCACAGATTTATACTAAATGATTCAATGAAGCTTTGTCTGTTTGCATGATTATTAGATACTTCATTCAAATAGTAGGTAGGCATGCTAACTAACTTGGTATCAGAGCTGGGAACTATTAACTTGCATAGGAGATCCTATGAGACAAAAGAAAAACTATGCAACTCAGCTAACTTTCGTGTTGTTCATGGATCAATTGAACTAATTAATTAATTGGTCCATGGTGTTGTTACACCTTTCGTGATAAACATTAGTTACTTTTTTTTTTCTTTTTTTACACACCTACCTAGGTGGGTAAACTTGCACCATGGCTTTCAGAAAAGGGAAAATTACAACCTTTATATCAGTAAACACTGCTATGTGGGTAGATATAAATTTTAACTATATAATGTCTGAAACTTATTTTGTATGACAACTAAAAGAAGAAATAAACCAGCCTTTACGTATTCTGTAAATACCGTTATATGTATATCAATATATTAAACTATGCATAATGTTGCGTGTTGTATGCTAAACAAAGACTCATCCAGCGTTCACATATTCAGTAGATACCGCTGTATCTTCTCGCTTTCAGCATTAAACGAAGACACTAGGTAAGTACATACCAGATTGAACTTGGTTTTCTGGTCTTATGTTTCGTCGTCAGGCCGCACCTTGAGAATATGCACAGGGCAGCACCGTCGCTTACCCGGTCTGCGCCTGGCGCCTGGTGTGATGCACCGGAGCGCCTTAGTCCTGGCCATGGGTGTTTGGTTTCTTTACCGCACTTCTGAACTGTTAGAAATGATACTCGATTAATACATTAAGCAACTGTTTTATTTACTGTATCACAAAGTAAATGCGCGCGTGCGTGCACTCGCGCCAATTCCACAAACGATAATGCCGATCTCACTCACCGTTGACGGCTTCCACCCCAAATACGCGTCACATGACGTTTTATGTCACCTGTCAAGAGGGATGTGATGTGGCCATCACTCCTCTAGACTTTATACAAAATATGAATCGCTAACACGTGTAATCGATATTGTCAGGGAATGCCTCTAAAATCTTTTGTTTCTATTTATGCCATGTAAATTCATAAGAACGCAAAGTCTTGTGCCACAACTTAGCCAATCCAGTCAAACGTGACTGCACATAATAACTTTTCCATCATCGTTCCAACCATGTATTGCCCTTAGATGTTCGATTTTATCAAGATTTTATTAAGCCATTGTAATACCGGCAATTCCGATTTCTCAAAATCGAATTCGGGAAAAATACGGGTTTAACCAAGACGTTACTATAATATGGAGCGATCCTACCAGTATCATCCAGTTGTGAAGATTCTTTATTTCTCACGGCCCGTGGAGAAGGCGTATCTCTAGGCCGCCATGGCGCCCAGGATCTGGAAGTGATCCATGACCGTCGTTTCGTTTAACAGGACTCCGAGAATGCTTTGGCTGCTTGAATCCTTAATAATCCCACTTCTGAAATGTTAATTTATTAGCATTAGTAAGGATACCTAGTAAATAAAACAACCTGATTTTAACAAAACCATTCCTTTGTGTCTGTATTACCAATTATAATAAAAACTCCTTGATATAATTTGTATCAAATTCTATAATAATCAAAGCCAGTATAGATAAGCAATAGGAATCTCAAAACATGTTACACACAAAGTAATCAAATCTCTGAAGCTAAAGTTAAGCTTGAACAGTATATTTTATGAGAACAATACTGTAATCACAATTATTATTACAAGCATTAAATAGAGCCAAAACTGTCTACCAATACTTAACTTTCGATGTTATGATGTCTTCCATCTAGGAAATCACCAGCACCACTGACTCGATCCTTTGTTGCTGCCATTATGTAAACATGTTCTCCCGCGCGTTTTTCCCGCTATCTCAAATAACATTTTATTTACTCTACAGTCTATGAATTCACAATGTTGCCAGTTATTAAATATGAATTGGCCATGGAAATGCAATTTAAATCACTTTAATAAACATTGGTATAATTATTTAAATTAAGAATCACAATACATAGCATAAGAATCATAATAATATTAATCAATTTTAATATATTAGTACAGAATACCTAAATCACTATTCACAATAGTGACAAATCACAAATCCACCGTTGCCCTTACAAAGATGGCCAACAACAACGTTTTGATTGTCTCGAGCAGATTGAATAGTGAATACATACACCCAAAGTGGTGGGGAACAAAGGGCCCTTATTGTTATTCACCCAGAGCCTTGTGACCGCGACAAACTGATCGAGTAGGTATGTTGCTGCCCCGTTTTGCCCTTGTTTCCGTCGGGAAACATTCAAGGAGAGGTCTTTCACGATGTTCCAAGTTAAACTGAATTATAGTTTACAATTGCCTATTGTACCCAGTAAAGTTTTATTTACGACCGAATTGTTGCGTGCCGCTCCGCAATCAAGAGGTCTTGGGTTCGATTCCTAGTGGGGACGGAATTTGTGTGACGAACACATGCAGAAATCCGATTTCCTGTCTGATCCTTTTTTAAGATTTTCAGTAAATATTTTACGCAACTGATACAGTTTTCGTATCAGTTTATGAAATTGTTTTAATTTCTAGCCTAATACTGGCGAATAAGTTTATCAGGAAAATGATGAGTACCTACCTACTTAAATTGTAGTTATTTATGCTGAGTACCGGAAGCGTTTTATCTCATTGACTGCGTTTTCTTTTTAAAGCTTCGTGCAGCAGGAATACCTGTATCGCAGTTTATCTTACACTAGCTGTTCCCCTGCGGTAATTTCGGAGTTCCCGCGGGAATTCCGGGTAGCAATATAGTCTATGATACTCACAAATAACGTGGCTCTCTATTAGTAAAATAATTTTCAGGTAGATCCTGAGATTACCCACAAACGTCACAAACTCCCAAACTCATAAACTCACAAACTTTACGTCTTTATAATATTACTTATTAGTATAGATTAATGTATACAGGGATGAATCCAGGCAATAGTACACCACGTGGAGTGCCATAGTGGTTAGTTTCCTCGAGAATATCTTATTTATTTATTACTAGCTGTGCCCCGCGGTTTCACTTGCGGCAATTTTGGAGTTCCCGCGGGAATTCCGGGATAAAAAGTACCCTATGTCCTTTTCTGTACCCTTGACAACGTGCATGCCAAATTTCATCCAAATCCATTCGGCGTTTTTGCGTGATTTTTTTGCGCATTTTCATCCGATTTCAAATTTATCGCCACTGCTCAGCTCTTATGTGTCTTAGCATTATGTTATATAGCCTGTAACCTGCCCGGGAGTATGGACCAAATCGTGCCAAGTTTGGTTAAAATCCCTTCAATAGTTTTTGACCCATGCGTGCACATACAAACAGACAGACAGACGACAGACAGACAGGCAAAAAATTTACTGATTGCATTTTTGGCATCAGTATCGATCATCATTCATCCTCCAATATTAATTTTGAAAATATATTCAATGTACAGAATTGACTCTCTACAGTAACTAGAATAGAAAACATAAAATGAAATTGTAAAATATTATTAAATCTGCTTAATATACCCGATCGAGATAGGATAGAATAAATGATATATTTTCGTCACATAAAACTCACAATAAACTCAAAATAACTTGACTATTTCAATGACGTGAGTGAAAATTAGTTGAAAATTTGTTAGTTGTTTTTTTTTGTTGCAATCGTGCTGAGTTTTTTCCTATAATAAATAAAGTTTAACAAATTCTTAATGCATTTTGCCTCTAAAAAACTTTTTAAGTTTCTGGCGCCGTGCACGCACACGTGCCTACACGTGCCACTACTACTATCAAGAGCTACATTCATAAACATAATTGATGCCACAAACAGACATTGGGATGAAAATAAAAGAGGACAATATTTTACTTGCGACAAATACCAGCGCAATATCGAAGATGCTTATGAGAAATATACGTCTTTTAGATTTGTTGCTGTGAAATTGTTTCTGTCTTCCGACTTCTCTCCCACTATATATCTCATTGCATCTTTTGTTACCTATCTACGTTAGAAAGTATTTGCTCTGCACGGCCTGGGTACTTCATGATACTTGGTTGCTTAATGTATCTATTTTTTATTATCTGTTGCCCCATTTTCACCCACTTGAAATTTGGGATTACCTCAGGAACTCCGTTTTCATCAGGGTGAAGTTCTGTAAATGATAGCGAAAACCACATCGGAATCAATATTATTGTTAGCATCATGAAATTCCGGGATCAACAGAACCTATGAAAACATAAACATTTTTGTGGGTTTTATAATAACCTAACAGTATTCATAGATGCATACAATCTGTATCTATTTTATTCAGCAGCCTTGTTCAATATTAAAAAATACAATTAAAATGGCAAGAATAAGTCATAATAATTATCCTTTCCTTTGTTTCGAGACTATGTATCGGCTTTAGAATTCAAGCTAATAAAAAAACTTTTTGTTAATCTCGGCAGATCTGCAAAAGAGCAAAACAAAATATATATGTACACTACGTGTAAACTTGATTAAAGAATCGAAAGAAACAACAAACAAGGAAAGAAAAATCAAGGGAGACGTGATGTTTGCACAAATACTTACTAAAATCTCGGAAATAAATTCTCGGGTGTGCCGTTGCAACTTTTTTATTTGTAAATATTTGCTCATTTAACGTATCACGTAGATAGTTTATATATACTTATACTAATTATTAATTACTAATCTACTATATTAATATTATAAAGAGGTTAAGTTTGTGAGTTTGTGAATTGTGAGTTTCTAAGGTTGTAGAGGGTAATCTCTGGATCTACAGAACCGATTTTGATTTATTTTTTTCATCAACTTCAGAGTTTGTGAGTTTGTAAGGTTGTAGAGGGTAATCTCTGGATCTGATGAACCGATTTTGAAAATTCTTTCACTTATAAGATCCTGAATGAAATAGAGTACTTTTTATACTAGAATTTCTGCGGGAACTCCAGAGTTTATGATATTGTGAGGTTGTAGTCTCTGGATCCACTGAATCGGTTTTGAAATTTATTACATTTAAAGGAAGCTATACAGTGATCCTGAGTGATATAGGTACCTACTTTTTATCCTGGAATTTCCGCGGGATCCCTAAAATTATCACGGGAGAAACCGAGGGGACAGCTAGTAATAAATTTAGGAAATCATTGAAAAACGATATTATGAATGTGACTCATCAGTGCGAGAACACCAGTGGTAACAAAGCACAACAAACCATATTTTCTACAAATGTATAAGTTTTTTGGAATCAAAGTAAACGTGGTGTTCTTCTCCTCAGTCGTACACTCCTGGCGGAGTGGTCGTGATCATGGATTGTCTGATAGGTTAGTTGCGGCCTTTGTGAGACTTCTCCATCTCTCTATTTGCGGCTATTCTGTTCTATTCAATGAGGTATGTCCATCTTGTGGCTGATCAGCCGCAAGAACGTTACCTTCCACTCTTCCTTGTACCACTAATCGTTCCAAAGAGCATTCTTTGCGGATGATTTGACCAAATATCGGATTAGCACTTGCACAATCGCCGTCGATTGTGCAAGTGCACCTTGTTTGTGTGCAACCTTTGTTTGGTCCGAAGCTCCTTCAGGATGAAAATGTTAGTGCAATGAGCAGTCCATTTTATTCTCAGTAAGCGCCTCCAGCACCACATCTCTAGAGCGTTGCTTTTTAAGATGTTTTTGGTGGATCGTTTATGTTTCAGCACCAGATAGGAAATAGGGAAATATTAGTCATCTCATTATGCGAACTTTGGTGTTTTTAGTTATACGACGATCATTATATTCTATATTAGATATTCTATTCTAAGATATATCTTCGTAAGCTTTTCCACAGCTGAACGTGTCACGGAACACCGTCAAACATGGTGTACTACATGTATAAACCGTATAAATACACGCAGATTAGAAAGTGTCTTCATCTCACAAAGTCCACCCTACTCAGTAAATTTTTTTTTTTTTCCTTTTCTATTTTATGAACATGTTCATAATGGTGTACCTATACTTTCAACCCTGTAAATATTTGCAGCTAATTTACCATAAATTGTAGTCCTTGAATATCAATTGGAAATACTTTAAGAATAGTTCAATAAATGTAGTAAGAAAGAAAACATTAAATTTTATTCTATTAGAATTGTATAGGTTAAAGTAAATATTATTACGCATGCTTATTTATAAGTGAGATCCTAACATAAAATAGGGTAAATGATTCTCGTTCAATCGCGTAAACTTGAAAGGAAAATCGCGAGCTAGAATGGAATCACGGTGGGGCGGGTGGCGGCGGCGGCGGCGCGGCGTGGCGACGCCCCGCGTCCTCCAACTTTGACAGTTTATATGACCCGTGTAATGGTGCCTTAAGGCGCATGGAGTCGTGAAACGATCATTTTTGAGGCCCTAAAGCTCATAAATTAGCCTACTGACGATTCCAGAATTAACATATATTAAAGATTGATATATGAACTTCAATCTGAGCATTTAAATAAATTGTAGTCTACAAAATACTATTCAAAAAAAAACATTGAAATGAAGCTGTTTTCAACTTGAAATACGCTACTGCTTCTAAACTACAAGTGATAATTTCACGATTCTTTCAGGAAAAGATTGCTAACTTGTTTAACTTAAAACTGAGCATTTATCGTTCCAAAATAATACATAGTTTTGACGAAATGTTTTTTATACCACATTCACTACAAATGGTCACGAGCGGGTCCGTGCGCGGGCGACGGGAGTCAGTCTGGCGCTGGCATTCAAACGGGTAGGCTGTGCGTCGCGCTGTCGCAATCCGCTTGGTTACGCCAAATTAATTTTGTGAGCAAAATAAGGTAGCGACATCAAAAATGCCACGAAAAAAAAAGCTGCAAAAAGTTGGGCAACTGGACTTCACTGAATTTTAATTATTGGTTCATTGTATTTTTTTGTAACAAAAGGCAATTTTATAAACACATTTTTGTTTTATTACTTTCTTTTACTAAATTAATCAATAAATTAATAAAAATAAAAATATACAGCTACAGCATTTTAGATATCGGAAAATATACAGCAATTTTCTATCTGCATACAAATCGAAGAATGCTGTAAGTAGTAAAACCTGTTTCCTTGTAACTTTAGTGAAAATATTTTAATTGCAACTAACATTAAGGTGGGTCTAAAGGTCTAGTTTTCATACAAACTGCCGTAGCTATATTAAAGGCATTCCGCCTGTTTTTATTTATTAGACTTCATTTAATAAAATACTACTACTTGTTACGATAACGCACAGCCCAAAATCTTTGCATATTATAGTGAAGAAATAACATAATTACAATCATTTCAAAATGAATTAAATTTCGGTCGAACCTTTGCTTGTGTGAGAGAACGAATACACTTATAAGTGTACGAAAATGGCGGCCCGGTCTATAAACAGCTGTAGTTAGGCTGTAGACTGACAAGTCCCCCGAATGCAGTAGTTTGTAGTGAATTCCAAAAGGATCACAAGGTGGCGCGGCGTTGTGCCGTGAGTTTTGACAATTTTGCCTACCAAGATAATTTAGAATTGTATTTGAAAATATACCTATTACTGATGTAGTAGGTACCTATTAGTAGCCGAAGCGAATACAAATAACTTGTGGAAAGTTGGAAAAGACGTTTTGGTTCTGCGTCACGTACGATGAGGTATAACGTAACTTACGGGTAAAAGTATTTTATATTTTTGTGTTGAATAAATTCTTGCTATCTCTTTCTTGTTTTCACGATGAGTAAAAGAGAGAGACCATATTTTCGAAAGGTTGTATCTCGGCCTGGGGTGATAAAATTCAGCGTTTATCTCCAAATTCTCCGATGCAATGAAAATAATATTTTTATTGTGTCTTATGTGACCACGTGATGCAACGTGTGTTCCGAGATATAGTCTCGGAACTACAAGTTACAGACCCATCGTGTTGGTACTCAAACGTCATGTTTTCGTGATATCTATGTGATCACGTGGTCAAATTTCCAATAACCTATATCTCGGAAACTACAAGTTACAGACCCATCGTGTTGGTACTCAAACTTCATGTTTTCGTGATATCTATGTGATCACATGGTCAAATTTTCAACAAGCTATATCTCGGAAACTACAAGTTACAGACCCATCGTGTTGGTACTCAAACTTCATGTTTTCGTGATATCTATGTGATCACGTGATCAAATCTTCGATAGCCTGTATCTCGGAAACTACAAGTTACAGACCCATCGTGTTGGTACTCAAACTTCATGTTTTCGTCATATCTATGTGATCACGTGGTCAAATTTTCGATAGCCTATATCTCGGAAACTACAAGTTACAAACCCATCGTGTTGGTACTCAAACTTCATGTTTTCGTCATATCTATGTGATCACGTGGTCAAATTTTCGATAGCCTGTATCTCGGAATCTACAAGTTACAGACCCATCGTGTTGGTACTCAAACTTCATGTTTTCGTCATATCTATGTGATCACGTGGTCAAATTTTCGATAGCCTATATCTCGGAAACTACAAGTTACAGACCCATCGTGTTGGTACTCAAACTTCATGTTTTCGTCATATCTATGTGATCACGTGATCTAATGTTAGATAGCGTATATCTCGGAAAATACAAGTTACAGACCCGTCGTGTTGGTACTCGAACTTCATGTTTTCGTCATATCTATGTGATCACGTGGTCAAATATTCGATAGGCTATATCTCGGAAACTACAAGTTACAGACCCATCGTGTTGGTACTCAAACTTCATGTTTTCGTGATATCTATGTGATCACGAGATCAAATCTTCGATAGCCTGTATCTCGGAAACTACAAGTTACAGACCCATCGTGTTGGTACTCAAACTTCATGTTTTCGTCATATCTATGTGATCACGTGGTCAAAAAGTGGAATCGAAATCTAAGGTTTGAACACAAGATTTTCACGATTCATAGTTTACAAAAAAAGACGCACACCACCGAGACTCTTGTTGAGGTAGCCAAATTACGAATCCTAATCGTCTAGTATTAATCGATTTGCATGTGTGTGTGACTACGTTTCGGCCAGTTATTCGATATTTTCGTGTAGTTAAAGGATAATAATGCGCGTAAAGCCATATAAAAATTTTAAATTAAAGATGTATTAAACACTCATTCTCTCGCAGCCATCATCAAAATCTATTTTTTAACCTTGTGATTCTCTGTAAATTGAGAAAACTCTTTTATGGCGCCGTCCGCGGCCTCTATCGGATAAGAGCTGCATAATCTGGCGGAGCGCACCCTTAACTTAACAAAACTATGTACAAAAAAAATCACAATTCTGTCAGTTCTTGTTAAAAAGTTGCTTTATTTTCAATTTTATAAAAAAAATGTTTCTGGTGAAAAGTTGGTGTTTTGTTACTTACAGCAAATATGTTTTCTTACGGCGAAAATTTTGATTAGTCTACTACTTTTTTCTGGGACGATATAAATTAAAAATAAATTCGGTACCTAAAGGTACCAAATAGGTACACTAAATATGTGAAAAGAAAAAAATCAATTTGTGTATAGGTACTAAATTGTACTAAATAAGTACTAAATTGTAAAATAATAAATTAATTTAACTACCTATTTAACTACGAATTTGATATCATTAATCCTTTATAGTAAAATTACAATATAATAAAAATAAACATCAATAATTATTTACCTTCATTATTAAAGTATTAAAATAAAACATAAAAAATACGATATAAAAATATTTGCATGACTCAATGTAATATCAATTAAAATAATGATAGATTTGATGGAGTGCCGATAACTGTTCCACTGACCCTACGTACATTATCGCGCGATGTTTGGGTGCGGGTAGCGGGGGCGAGAAAATTAGGCCACGCCTCAACGCCCAAGGTCGTTGGCGACACCACGAGCCTTAAACTAAATAAAGCTTTACATTTGGCTCTTGTATCGCGAGCGCCGTTACGCCCTCCAGCTTTGTCTTCACGGCGAGATTAGAACTTTCCTGTTTACTTATGAGACTATATATATACTATATACGGATTTTATACACGCTGAAACAATACGTAGTAATCTTATTTGGGGTAGAAACTGTTTAAACAAAACAGAAACGTATTTCCACGCAGATTTACTCATTTCTGTGAGTCACTAGTATGACTATTGGTAATATTCCGCATTGACAACTGAACGGATTGGGATGTAAACATCGCAGATAGAAAATGTTCTGGATTGGTTTAATTATTGAACAACTTTTCTTCTGATACAAAGACTTCCCAAAGAAATCGTAATATCACGCAAGATATTACGGGGAACAGCTAATTAATAGGTTACTATGTTATAATTTTTTACTTATTCTTTTATTTTATACTTATATAACAATTTACCAAAGCCATTTATAATATAAAATAAAGTAACGTTTATTTATTTATTTATTTATTTATTTACTAGGAAGACCAGCAGCACACTTAAATTTCTATGTATAGATTCTATATAAAACAAATGCCTAATTATAGGTCTTCACATTTAGACTCAAATTAGACTAACACAGCGTCAGCACATAGCGTCGCACAATTTACAGTACAAGCGAAAAATTGCCTAATCACATCTCGCATAATATATTCAATACCTGCACAATAGCATATATTATTATAAATAATTAATTATGGACAGAAATCATCACCAAGCATAGGTACGTCTCACCATCACCACGTTAGTATTGAAGAGATCCAACAGATCATATCTAGCGGATAATCCGTTGAAGTTACCACTCGCACGCAGAATGTATGTGTTTTGCCCATAATTAGTTGACGAAATGGGAAGTTTTAAGATATTATTATTCCTCAAACGTTTGGGTTGAGCATTTATTGATAGTAGCGATAGAAGGTCGGGGCAGTCAATGGTGCCTTGAGCTATCTTCAAGAGAAAGGTTAAGTCAGCTATTTCTCTTCTCTTAGCCAGCGGGAGCAAATGATGCTTCCGGCAGAGATCGTGGTAACGATAGGAATCACAGCTATCCCCAATACGATAACCCAAATATCTGAAGAACCTTTTCTGTATGCTCTCGATGCGGGTTATGTAAGTGGCGTACCGAGGATTCCAGATCTGAGAAGCATTTTCCAGTTGAGTGCGAACAAACGTACATTAAAGAACTTTGAATGTTTTCACTTTTGGCTTTTTTGGCTTGTTCAACAAAAATAAACTAATTTAATTATTTAATCACTGTTTTATTTTCCTTTTATATAAAAAATTTTAACATCACACTTATTAATTACCATCTTACATATTTTTTAACCCAACAACCACAAACTCCTTAGAGATCCAAGAACTCACCATAGACACTCTACCTCCTAATAATGCCAAAGATAAAAACCACAGACCAATAACATAAATGAAGTGGCTGTCCGACACATTTCATTATTTAACACTCTTCCTCAGCCACAACATTTATTACTCCTAACTTTACAACAAATTCTTTAAGCTTAGTCTTGCAAACAGGTTTAGTAAATATATCAGCTATTTGTTTATCAGTTCTTATATACTCAACTGTAACCAAACCTTGTTCGACCTTTTGTTTAATAAAATTATATTTAATTTCTAAATGTTTAAGTTTTCTTTGATCATATGTTTGAACTGACTTAATCGTGCTTTGGTTGTCCTCATAAATCTTAAAGTTATCAATTACAATATTTAAATCTCTTAATAATTTAATAATCCAACATGACTCTACACAAGCTTCACAAAGAGAAATCAATTCGGCTTCTGTAGTACTCAGAGCAACTACAGATTGCTTTTTAGACTTCCAAATAACAGTATTTCCATAAATTAGAAATAGATACCCTGTGGTTGATTTCCTATCTACATCTCTCCCCCAATCAGCATCTGCAAACCCAACCAATGGACATGTATCATTTTTATTAAAAACTAAGTTATAACGAATTGTTTGCTTAACATATCTTAAAACTCTCTTTAAGGACTTCCATAATGTTTCGTTAGGTTTAGATTGAAATCTACTTAGGTAATAAACTGAATAAGCTAAATCTGGTCTAGAATTTACAGTAGCATATAAGAGTGAACCAATTAATGATCTACATTGCTTTTCATAAGACATATCAATTTTATTGTCATCTAATTTAAAATTTGTATCCATTGGACTGTCACAGCCTTTGCAATCTTGCATTCCATATTTTTTAAGAATATTTTGTAAGTATTTTGTCTGATTAATAAAAATAGAGTCATCTTGCCTTTTAATTGTGATACCTAAATATGTCAAGTCTTGGTTTCCTAAATCTTTCATTCTGAACTGAGTCGTCAAGAAGTGTTTCAATCTATTTATTTGGGTTAAGTCTCTTCCTAAAAGTAATAAGTCATATCTGACAGCAATTGCCAACAGAGTTCTTAATGTTTGCATTTTTAATACCGGAGAATATACATCTTGTATTTGTTCCTTTTGTTGATAGCCTAATACTACAAGCCTTTCTTTGTGTATCTCTTTGTCTCCTACTTCTTTTTTCGTAA
The DNA here is from genome assembly GCA_907165275.2 of Zygaena filipendulae. Lineage (NCBI taxonomy): Eukaryota > Metazoa > Arthropoda > Insecta > Lepidoptera > Zygaenidae > Zygaena > Zygaena filipendulae. The sequence continues at coordinate 7,912,416 of OU015653.1, read as the reverse complement.
AAATCCATTTCGTATCTAGTAGCTTCATATGTGCTTCTCTTTTCACCTTTATCCATGTATTGCTTTCTTCTAGAACATTTATCTCTTCCTTAACAGCATTCTTCCATAATTTATCATCTTTTCTATCATTTATTTCTTCATATGTTTCAGGTACTTCTGTGACGTATCCCGATAGCAATGCAAATAATACTTCATCTTGATCATCTTCAAAATTTATTTCATAATCTTCTTGCCATTTAGGTTTTTGTATTTTCCTTTTCACTCTTCCTGAATCCTGAATTTCCTGTGTTTCAATATTTCTTTCTTCAGCTTGTTTTATTTCAGTCTTGGCAGTATTTGTATCCTCTTTTCCTATTTGTTGTTCTACAATTTCATCTTCAGTATTTTCACTTGGGTTCTCTAATCTTAAAATTTCCACACTATTTTCATCTTTAATATCCTCTCTTTCTTGAAATATCACATTCCTTGCAACAATTACTTTTCCTGCATCCCGATCCCATAACTTGTATCCATTCAAACTATATCCTACCATAGTCATCTTTTTCCCTTTTGGGTCCAATTTTTTCCTTTGTTCCTTTGGGATATGCATATATGCACTACTACCAAAAACTTTCATATTTGCCACATTTGGTTTTCTACCAACCCATAGTTCAGAAGGTGTCAAATTTTTTGATGCTGTAGGGCATCTGTTTGTCACATAAGCCGAGTACAATATAGCTTCACCCCATAATGATTTGTCTAATTTAGATTCAATTAAAATTGTCCGAGCTCTGTCTGTCAATGTCCGGTTCATACGTTCAGCAAGTCCGTTCATTTCTGGGTTGTATGGAACAGTATGTTGCAGAGTAATGCCATTTTGATAGCAAAAGTCCTTGAATTCGTTTGAGACATATTCTCCTCCCCCATCAGTCCGTAAGTTTAGTAGGCCCAAATTAAAATGTTTAGTAGCATAGTAAAAATATTGTTTAAATTTCTCAAACACTTCAGATTTGTGCTTTATTAAATAGACTATCACATAATGGGTAAAATCATCTATAAATGTCACATAGTAGTTATATCCGTCCCAAGTCTGTGGTGTGATCGGCCCACACACATCGCTGTGTACAAGTTGTAGTGGTTTAGTCGCCCTATTTCCAGGTTTGTCAAATGGCAATCTTGTCATGCGTCCTATCATACATGTTTCACATAATGCATTCTCTATTTTAATTCCTTTTAAATCTGTCATTCCCTCTACCATGTCATTATTGATTATTTGACTTAAACTATTCATTGACAAATGTGCAAAGCGCTTATGCCATAGATCAATTTTTTCATTATTTTTAATGTTTGAATAATTACAATAGGTATTATTTAAAGTTAATTCTACCGAAAATAAAGAACCTTCCGGATAGCCAATAATTATTAATATTTGCTTAGGATTATATATCTCAACACACCCATTTGAAAAAATTACAGTATAACCAGCACTTTCTAGTTTTGACACAGACAATAAATTTTTGCGCAGATCGGGAACAAAGTAAACATTTTTGACAGTATGGTAATAAGCAACTCCATTAACCATTGTTTTAGTTTTTATATTACCGATTCCTATTGCAGTTAAAGTTATGCCATTTTTGGCAGCGCAAATTAATTTAGGACTTTTAAGCATAACAAACCCATCATTAAACAATTTTTTGTCATTAGTGAGATGATCAGAGCAACCAGAGTCTATATACCATGATGTTAAGCTTGACATGCCACAATCCATGTCAGAATTACAAATAAAAGCATTGTCATCTGAAAAATCCTGAACCAGATACGATTTTTTATTAAATTGTCCATTTTCTCGCCTACTATAACTTCCTCTTCCGCGTTGACTGTTACTACCCCTGCTTGGTTGATTGAAGCTTCCTCTAGCTGGCTGACTAAAAACTCTTTGATGAGCAAATCCACCACGGCCCCCTCTGTGAATACCTGACCCACTTGAAAAATTACCACGGACAAAGTTCCTATGATTGTGTGAAGATCCTCTGTTAAATGTTTCTTGACGATGGTAACACTGATAATACTTATGACCTGGACGTCCACAGTTGAAGCAGTTAAATGCAGATGAATAATACTCGCTCTCATCTTGTTTTAAAACTTTCTTTCTTTTTTCCTCTTCTCCCAACAGTCTTTCTTTCACAAAACTTAAATTTAAGTCAGGCATAGTCTCCAATGTAGTAATAACAATTTCATATGATTTAGGCATGGACAACAACAAGTAATTTACCTTCTCTTCTTCCGATAGATCAGATCCCGCATTCTTCAATTGAGTGAAAATTTGCTCCATTTCTGTAAAATGATTTAGTAGCTTGGACTTTTCATGAAATTTCATATCCGAGAGTTGTCTACGTAAGAACATTCTACTTCTAGTATTTTTCTTCATAAAATTGTCTTCTAGTTTTTTCAGCATGGAATACGCAGTGTTCTCATCTTTTATGTACTCGATATGGCTGTCAGCGACAACACTCACTAAAATGCTTTTCGCTCGGGCCTCCTGCTTTTTGTTTGCTAGGTCACAGGCAAATTTCGATTTTAATATTGCATCAATACAATCTTGCTCATTTAATATAATTTTCAAACGGTATAACCAGGTATTAAAGTTCTCTCCATCAAACTGTTTTATGTTGTACGTTTTAAATTCTTGAGGTGCAGCCATTTTGCTCGTATCAAAGAAATATTATCAAATAGGTAATCCAGCAATTCTTTGTTTGCGCAGTGGAAGCGTGCTTTTGGCTTTTTTGGCTTGTTCAACAAAAATAAACTAATTTAATTATTTAATCACTGTTTTATTTTCCTTTTATATAAAAAATTTTAACATCACACTTATTAATTACCATCTTACATATTTTTTAACCCAACAACCACAAACTCCTTAGAGATCCAACAACTCACCATAGACACTCTACCTCCTAATAATGCCAAAGATAAAAACCACAGACCAATAACATAAATGAAGTGGCTGTCCGACACATTTCATTATTTAACATTCACACACTCAAAATCTCGATTATAACGCATGATAAACCTAAGCATCCTAGAAGCTTGGTTCACTATTTTATTGACATGACTATCGAACAGCAGACCAGAATCGTGACACACAGCAAGATCGCGCACAGTTGTGTTCCTCGGGAGGTTTATGTCCTTTAACTGGTGGTTGAAAATAACCGTAAGACGCTTACGACTGAAAGTAACGACACTGCATTTTATTGGATTCAGATCAAGATGGTTGGCAGCGCAGTAGATCTCGAGGCGTTGCAGATCACTTTGCAATCGCAGTGCATCAGAGAATGTGGAAACAGTAGCAAATATTTTCATATCGTCAGTAAAACTAAGTCGTTTACAAAAACTGCAAACAACAAGGGCCCAAGCAAAGATCCCTGCGGGAAGCCGCTAGGGACTCAAACCCACCCGGAAATATAATTATTGACAACGACAGCTTGAGAGCGGTTGTCAATGTATGACGTGAACCACCTAAGTAGGTCCCCACAAATACCAATTCTCTCCAACTTTTTCAGGAGTAGATTATGTTATAAAATTATCTTAATTTTATGTAAAGTTCGAGTTTGATTTCTAATTTATGATTTATAAATGTGAAATAGGTCTAGCGTGTTGCTTTTGTCAATGTATGGAGGGCCGTGCACCTGTCATCGCTTTGGGGGTTTTTGGACTACCCATTCGCAGGTGGAAATGCAGTCGAGATATTTTGATGTGGTTATTGTGCGAACGAATTCATACTTCTAAGTACTTACTGTCGGATATAGGAAAAGGTTTTATTCCAATTGTTGTGCGTGCTATTACTATTAATCGCCTTGATATACACAATACTGAAGTACAATCTATGTCAAACTTTTTACCGCAACTAAAAGAACAGCTATGATTCAGGCAAAAAATAAATTACTTATAGTACCTATAATTGTACGTTAAATAATGTTGTATGTTTTACTTGCATATAAAACAGAAGGACCGTGCATAACCGTGACTGACTGCCTGCATAACGCACGGCCTTTTATATTGCCGAAGGAATCCTGCGATTCACGTACCTATTTTAAACCGTGAGTTACAACTAGTTACAACTAGTAACAAATTTTTACAAAAGTTTATTTAAATTCAAATTCCGAAATTGGTATAATCACTTCAGCAGGTTCGTAAGACTAAGTTGAAATGAAATGACATACACGTAATACAATATTGCATGTTATCAACTCGTGTTTGTGCCTTATTACCTCTGCACTAACCGAATGTTAGCGTGGCGTTAACCTCTCATATCCTTCTGTCAGCCGTAGAAAAAACAAAGCAATTTAGCAAACCAGCGAAAGAAAGGAATCTCGACACTGGTAAACAAAACGATGTGTAAGGAAACACGCATGTTTATTTCATAACAAGTTTGCTTTAGCTGCTCTCATATTATTGTATAAGGCAATAACATAAAATATTATTAACGGTATAGGTATTAAATAAGTTTTTAAGTTATTTTTATATATTTAACGGCGTTCACAACATATATAATATCTGTATTACATTACAAATATGATGAAATACTTTAGGTATTTTATTAAATAATAGTTAAAAATCACTGTAATCCTAAGAACTACAAAATCAAATTAAAGCAGCAATATAGATAGGTATTTCAATTCTTTTGAGAAACTTAGAACACAGGGTTTAGTTCTACGAAAAAAGAATTTTTTTTTTCAAGTTATTCGTACATACTGTTATCTTTAGACAAGCAGTTACTGGTTACGAGCGTTACTATATACTTACTATATAGCTAAGCCTTCTGGCTATACCTAGCACAGATTTATTTTCAGTCACCAAATCACCATAGTACCTAATACTTATTATTTACGTTCATTATTCAAGTGCTTACTTCATTTTAATTTGATAAACAATGTTTTCTTTGGTTATACTTTATGTATGGCATACTTTATATTTATCTATACCCACTGATATTATAAAGAGGTAAAGTTTGTGAATTTGGGAGTTTGAGAATTTGTGAGTTTGAAACGTTGTAGGGGGTCTACTGAACCGATTTTGAAAAATTTTTCACTTATAGGAAGCTCTGATAGTCCTGAGTGAAATAAGGTACTTTTTATCCTGAAATTCCTACGGAAATTTCGAAAATACTGCGGGTAAAACCGCGAGGGACAGCTAGTAAAGTATAAATACATAAAAACGTGTGCGGACGAGGGACCCCGTCAGGACTGAAGTTCCTCACGGCTTTTTCCAATTCTGTAAAATATGTAATTTGTTATGGGTATTTTGATAATACAAGTGTTAGTTATTGAAAAATAATTTAATTTTACAGTAGTATAATATTTATTATGCAATGTAATTTTGAATTTGATTTTGAAATAAATAAATCTAATCTATACCTACTGTGAACATCGAAAATGAGTTACAACTAGCTAACACATGATGTAAACAGGGGGCATAGCACTTTTTCCTTTCATGAAGCCTGAGGTTTTCCATTAACTATAATTTCTTTCTGAAGCGGTTTTAAAAAAGCTTTTTAACAATAGAAAATTATTGTAACACATTTGTTCAAAGTAATTTGAGTTGGAATGTCTTTGGCTAAAATAAAGCTACCCATTGAGCTGCAGCAAGGTCGAGATGTCATCATCACTCGCCAACTGTGGCTTATGACGCGTGCACAGTAGAGATCTCGGTAGGAATAATCCACACTTGCAAATATATGCATACGCAAGTTACGAGTATATTATATTATTTCAACATAACATTGCTTTATTCAAATAATGTAGGTCTGGTTATCTCTCAACAACTTAAGTTAACTTCGCTTCAATATAATGTATCAAAAAAGGTTAGTAATATTTTCAACAATGTACCTACAAATGTAAAATGTACTTTTCAATTGAACAGTAATATTTAAGCTGCAATCTTACTAAAAACAGTGCAATAACACTCGGCTGCCCTACCGAAAAACAAAGTAATTGCAGCGGAACAAATTTTACAGCAGGAGCAAAAAACCGGAAATCGCTTTATTTAAAACAAACCTTTCATAGTTCAACGATTTGGTTTCCACGACACAAGCTTATAGCTTAGTGTGGGATCAAGTGTGTGTTGTGAAGTGGATTATTATTATTATTATTACTTTCTTAATTTTAATTTCTCTAAGACTAAAGCCTTTTTGATGGTTGTGAGTATGTAGCAAGGTCCGTTATGCGTGAAAAGAGGCAAAAATAGAAAAAAAACTCATTTCGAATAAAATGACAGTTGCTTTGTTTTTCCGTAAAGCAGTCGCACTATGTACAGTGTGTAAGATTGAAGAGAAAGACTTATTCAAACACTCGATAACTCGTGCTTACATGTAACTAAAGGGATTTATACGTAAATTAAAGACACTGATGAATAAGAGTAAAAGCGCGGGTTTACACGGGTGAATGACCTCTACATTAATTTATCTTTTAGCAAGTGGCACTATTGGCGTTGGTAGGTATACGCCTTCAGGACCTACTTAATTCTATATTTTAAACTTAAGTTTGTATGAAATGTTCTCGTATTTAGGTCCTAAACAAATGCTATAATTCATCGCATAAATGTTATGGTTTCGGAAAGTTTTCCCTTCAACCTAAACAAGGATTATCATGAACAAGAACCGCAAGAAGGGCTTGAGCAATTATTATGTTAGTATTTGCAAGATTTGTTCCTAAAATCAATAAATTGACATAATTTCAATAACTAGCTGTGCTTCCGACTTTTTTCACGTATTTTCATATTTTTTTTTGCGGAAATCCGTACGCTGAGAAGTTTATTCATTGCAGCTCAAAATGTATCAATTGGATCTTGATTTTTATATTTGTTTGTGAACATCGGTAAGGAATCGATTGCAGTCTTCACCAATAGATAGAGTAATTCATGTGAAAGGTTTAGGTTCATAATTTGTTAATGTTTGCATAAAAACAAAAAAAAAAAAAAAAAATAAATAAAATAAAATAAACCTTATAACAATAAGGTTTTATACCGGAACTAACGCAGGAACTCTGAATTTACCGCGACTGAAACCGCGGACAACAACTAGACCAAAATAAAAAACCGAAACTTCTAATTTTAATTATTTTATAAAATAACATCCCTAACGGAATAGTAATATAATATTTATAACTATACATACCTATTCTTTTATCACAATAGTTTTAGACAGTTTTTGTATTCAATACAACTGTACCGATTAAGCACGTACCTATCCGTTTCAAGGAAACCTGTGAAAGGGTATAGAGACTAAGCTCAATCAAACTTTGGCAATCATCACGCCTATCTAATCTCAAGGGTTACAATAGGAACCTCGGTGGGAGCTGAACTTCCGGCTCTTTATTTATGCCCAGTAATGGCAACAACCCACTGTGGGTAGCGAATAGGTGTACGTAATGTAATGAGTAGACAGAGTAATGAGCCTTCAAATATATATTAGTGACCAAACTACCTACAATCTTACGTTACCTACGTAGCTTTTGTCTATCGCATTTGGAACCTAAACGAAATCAATATTAGTTTATTAAATTAATTGCTTATTCTTATATTCTATGCTTCCTTAATATAAATAACATTAAATTTGAAGTGTATATACCTAAGTGTAGTTGGATAAATTTTAAATACTATAGTGGCAATCCGATGTCGCACGGATCTTATATTTTGATTCCACTAACAATATGAAATGCCGATTTTGCACATTTAAATTTAAATTTTATACTTACCTAGTAAATAACTAAAAAGTTGAAATAAGAATTCAAATTATGAAATAAAGTGACTCGTAACTATTTAAAATAATAACTTGTTATTACTTACTTATAATAGTTTCCACAGCGTATTCTGCAGTAACTACTGATTTAATGGAATTCTCGTTGAGCCTATAGTAGTAGAGTTATTTTTCCTGCGGGAATTTTTGGATAAAAAATACCCTATGACCTTCTCTGTACTCCTGGTAACGTTTATGCAAAATTTCATGGTGATCAGTTGAGCCGTTAAGACGTGAAAGCGTAACAGACAGACAGACAAAGTTACTTTCACATTTATAATATTAGTAGGGAAGTAGGGATTATCTGAAAAGTGGTGCTAAAGGTGTATTCGGACTACTTATACCTATACCTTACTATACCTTTACTTATAGTCTGCCAAAATTAGAGCAAATACCCTTAAATGTCATTTTATAAAAAAAAAATCTCTGTAGGTACCTATAAATTGTAACAATGCAATAGAATCAAATTTATTTACTTACAGATAACTTCAACGTCATTCAATATGAGATTTGTTATACTATAGACAGTTTTTAATTTCCGGTATCCTCGCAACATCCGATCCGAAAAAATGTTAATTGAATAAGCCAGTGTAGGTAGGCTAGGTTTTATAAGCTAGCTTTTACAAATATAAAAGAACTTTTGAAATAGACAAATGTCGTCCTGAAAATAGCTATTTTAAAATAATAAAAAGCCACGGCATAGATAGGTAATTAATTAAAAATTTCAGTTGAAATTCATTAAAATATAGTAAATATTTTCACCACCACCAGGTCAAAGAAAAATCTATTGCATAATTTATTATGCAGTATTTGGAAACCTAGTGGAATAAATCGCAGGATATTTGTACGAAACTGTTAATCGTTCGTCGTCCCACAATTAAGCTAGTTTAGCTTCATTTCGGTCCGGTGTAAAGAAGGTGCTGACATGTGGAAAGTTACGTTACCCGTCAGCTAGGAAGTTTCAATTAACCCTCGTTAGAAAATAGTCTAACAAATGTTTACAGCACACGTCATGGTCTACTAAACTATTCATTAGTAAATCGGCAAAATTAAGCAATCACCAAAAAGTATAAGTATAAGTTGACGATAAAATTAGAATTCTAAATTTAAAATAGTGCTCAATACACCCTAATAAAGCATTATTTTGTAGATAACGTTGTAAAATATAGCGCAATCAGATTCATGTAGGTACTCCAACGAATTGTGTATCCCAAAGGTGTGAGTGCTGCCAGCCAACACACAATTTATATGGCGCCGCGTCGAGTGGGTTGTATAATAAAAAAATCAAAGGTGACATAACTAATGTGTATTTATACGTCTTATACACACTGTTTTTATTCTAGCAATTTCCTGTAAGTAATTTCTATTCTCTGAGTCACAATTTTTTCATTTCCTAGCCTAATTCTACTAAAATCAGGATCACCACCACCGGAATCATTATCATTCAATCATTTTCCAGCCAGGAAATTAAAATCTATATCTATACTAAAGAGTAGAATCCGCGATTCTGTACATTGAATATTTTTAACAAAAATTGACAGGGGGCGATAAAAGAAGAGTAACCAACCACAAAAAAAGGTTTTTAAAATTCTTTTCTGTCTGTCTGTCTGTTCGCGATTATCTCCGAATCTACTGAACGGATTGACATGCGGTTTTCACAAGTAGATTAAGCTTAGCCTGGAGCTACATATAGGCTTTATTTAATTTAAATCGGATATCGGGAAAAAAGTTGTTATATGAAAACATTTCACGCGGGTGAAACCGCGGGGCACATCTAGTTTTTAGTAAGTAGATACCCACTCGTAAATTTTACTGAATAAATACTTATGTCAAATTCCGTATTTTTGATTTTTGTTACGGTTAAATTGTTATTTGCATAAGCTTTAATGCCAGTACGAATACCAAAATCGCTAATCTCATGATTTTAGAAAACCAACGCATCTTAAACCGAACACATCTATTTACCTATTGTAATCCACATAATATCTATACCTACTAATATTATAAAGCTGAAGAGTTTATTTGTTTGCTTGAACGCGCTAATCTCAGGAACTACTGGTCTGATTTGAAAAGTTCTTTCAATGTTAGATAGCCCATTTATCGAGGAAGGCTAGATATCATCACGCTAAGACCAATAGGAGCGAAGCAGCTATAAAAAATATTGCTTAAATGGTAAAAATATTCCTTTTGAGAGCTTCCATTGCGTACGCTGCGTTAATGGTTAGCTGTGGAATATATTTTAGTCAGTTTTTCCTCAAATTGACACGGGTGAAACCACGGGGCACAGCTAGTACTTACATTTGGACATAGATAAGCAATAATGTGTTAACCCACACTGGAGAAATTTTGAGTAAATCGTGTTTTAAAAGTATAGCGCCATTTTGTGTCAACATTTTTTTAGTTAAATATTTAGTTACATATTTAAGAAATGTAATAAGGTAAACACATAATTAAAAAACGTTCCCTAACTCTCAATAAATCGTTCTGAATCAATAACTTACGTTTGTGGGTTAACATGTTATTGCTTATCTGCGTCCATTTAGTTTATAAATAAAACGGCGGGGAACAGCCAGTAATACAATATTAAATAATATGAGTAGTACTATAGTTACAGTTTTACTATAGGTATTACTAGCATTTATAGACATTATGTGTAACCTACGTGTACGGCACGTTATATTAGGCTAGCTGTTTGTCCCTTTGACGTAATCCTCTTTTATTTTATTTGCTAAATCCGACTCTCAAAACGGCACCTAAGTCGAAAATAAGAAATTTTTATATTATATGTTATTAAAGAACGTGATGTGACAACAGACCGTGACCTCGCCGACATATCTTCATTTAGCGCGTCGTAATGTCGCCTCAGGGATGCCTAACGTTACTCAAAATTACTATGATCGATGTTATATCTATTTTACATATCATATAGGTAGTAGGATAACGAGTAATGCAAAAACACGTTAGAGACGTGTTCTAGAGACGTGATGTAGTTTCGAAAATGTTATCCGGTGACCCATTTCTTATGACTTTGCTTGGAAGTTATTAATATAACGTTTGGGTTACCTCCACCTCGAACTTCTAGAGAAGAGAAGATACCTACGTAGGTATATACTGTAATCCTATGTGTTCATCTATTTATTTATTTATTCAGGAAACATACAGCTATAATTATACACTTAAACAGAACAGCTGAAGCGTTAATTTGTGCATGATAGTGGCAAAAGCGATACTGTCAAGCACTTAGTTAACTCTACATAGGTACTATAGGTAGCTACTACATACTACGAAAAAAAAATTAAGGTTTTGAGGTTTTCCCTTTACTTGTGTTTTTTAGAAACTGTGGCATATAACCGATTTCCATGTTTTTTTTTAAGTATTTGGGTAAATCAAATTCAAATATACTTTATTGCCCCAAAGGAGATAGTAAAACTAAGACAAATATAAGAGAAGATAAAGCAAAAGGCGACCTTATTGCTAGAGATCTTTTTAAGACAACCTTAAGGTGATAAAGAGCTGTAGATAGAAACTAGAAGCGGGTGGTGGGTGCACAACATAAAACATAATTATATACTATATAAGGTTCCACACCACTATAGAATACCACTAATACATAAATTTCCTAAATGTAATACAACTTTATACACATAATCTAGATTAGGTATAAGTATACGTACTTCTGAGAAGATTTAAGTATATATGTAGAGTACTAGAGTACGAAAGTCAGTGTTTATTTAAAAAAAAATTATATTACCTGCTTATACTTGAAAGGTAACTAATGTTTTATAACTTATTGTTGGACTGCTATCTGCTATAACATACTGCACTTATAAGTCTTATCATTTGTTGCAAAAGATGGAAGCTTAACAAATTGAAATGAGGGTACGGGGTATACCTATATTATGGCGTGAAGATACTGGAGAACCGGAAGCAGTTAAAAGTAGAAAAGCAATGTGTAAAGTATTCGGCCAAATTCCTCGTTGGCGCGGAGCCGTTGCGTTGGATAATGTCACCATAACAGATTATATCTTGGCACAGAATTGAACTCTCCGTACAATTCAACACATTCTTTACAGCGACACACATAGCCTACCTACCCTGATACTTGTAACTCTCTATACAAATGTAAGATTACATCACGTATCTAATAAGATCTAGGCATGTCACCTATATTATTTTTTCTCGTTTTTTTAGTCCTTAAGAAACCAAAGACGTGGCACGTACATAAATATGTTACAAAAACTGGTATTTTTCCTTTGCGAATATAGACACCTACTAACAGACTTATTCCTAATTCCTAACTATAGATATTATTTCAAATAAAATATGTAAGTAAAGTCTAAAAATTTTATAAGCTGAATCAAAAACAATAATTGGAGTTTTTGTTTCTGCGCTGTTTATTATTTAACTATTGAATGTTATCACATACGGTTTACATCGATGTATTACGGAACGGATTTACGGAAAGAACAGTTGCGAAAATTTATAATATAAGTAGTAGTAGTAGTAGTAGATGACCCGATTGGCGCAATAGTCACCATGCCTGCCCGCTAATCAAGAGGTTCCGCGTCGATTCCCGGTGGGGGTGCACTTTGTGTGATGAACACAGGGTTCCATTTTCCAGTCTGGGGGTGTATATATATATATCTATAGTATAATATTATAAGTAATAATGTGTATAGTGTATACCACGTTTGCTTGGTTTCCACGACACAAGCTTATAGCTTAGTGTGGGATCAAGTAGATCTGTGTGTTGTGAAGTGGATTATTATTATTATAGTAAAAGTACTTAAAGTATAAAGTATCTTGACAGTCGCCAGCACACTTTTAAACACTAGGTACCTAAATAAAAGCTATAGGACCTATGGTAAGTATACATAATCGTAGCTATAGTATGTAAATAGGTACGCATATACCTCCAAACTGTATGCACCTCTCACGAGGACAAAGGTCATGCTTAGCGTGAGCAGACCGCATTTAATTGGAGTAATAAATCCTTGGAGGACGACTTATGTTTCTAGCTTGGCTTCCGCAGATATACCTATAACCTGCTGCAATTAAATCACGCTGGATCTGGGTACAGGAACATCGCATTCAATAATTATAGGCACTATAATTACTCATAGTACCTACACGAAAATTACGAATAGAAAAAAGATTATTAAACAAACTGTATTTTAATTGTGTAGATTTCCTAAACTGTGGTGTAGATAAAAGCATGCGTGAGCATTAAAGTTGTTTTATTTCCGGGTGCTATTGTCATTAGGCCTCCGCAAATCGTAAACCCTTGATGTCGGTCGTAACGTTTATATGTAGAAAACGGTTACGCCTAAAATTAGATAGTAGCAGAGGCATGTGCGATATGATTGGAGAATTTCATTTTATTCATCACTATAATAATAATAATAAATTTTATTTGACTTAAAAAAAACAGTAAGTACATTAAAAGAGAAATTAAATGAAAATAAAAAAAAACAGTTACAAAATACCTATTACTAAATTTAAAATTACTAAAGCCATAATGGTGCCCAGCTCAGCATATTGCTAGGCAGTAGGTACGGAGCAGTAGCGCTGATTTTCAGCTGGGACCGAAATTTAGAAATGGACGATTGACAACACACTAACAAAAAGAAAGCGCCAGTCCAACAATTTCATGGTAACACTTTTCGCCAAAGATGAAAATACGCCCTAGTTGTGCCCCGTGGTTTCACCCGTGGTAATTTCAGAGTTTCCGCGAGAATTCCGGGATAAAAAGTACCCTATGTCCTTCTCTGTACCCCTGACAACGTGCATGCCAAATTTCATCCAAATCCGTTGAGCCGTTTTTGCGTGATTGAGTAACAAACATCCAAACATCCACACTCTCACATTTATAATATTAGTAGGATGGTAAATAAAAAACTGAATAATTTTCTAAGTATTTTGAAGTTTTCGTTTTACACATAATAAATTATCGCAATATCGCAACGCTCACGTCGCATTAATGTATTAATGGTCCTCTAGCTTAATACATAGAGTACATCTGTGATTCTCGACGCTGTCTTTTATCCCAGATTGGTTTTTCGTTGCGGAAAAATAAGGTTTTGTTGAGTATTCTTGCCGCATACCTTCGTCAGTGTCAATTAATGGAACAGAGAAAATAGGCGATAAGAAGCCGTCCTGCAGGCGCGGCGCTGAGCTATTACAATCAGGGACGGTACATTTCTTTGCCTAAAATGCAGATCCCTTAAAAGATTGAAGTGCGTTCCGTATTTTATCCTTCTATATGTATGTACATTTATATCTATAGATACAGTCTATAACATAAATATAAAAGCTAAAGGTCATTCACCGACCAAATTCGAAATCTTGCAAACTAGTTATCCTATAAAGCTGAAATTTTGCAGGCAAAAAGTTTATAAATATAGGAGAACTCAAGAACGGAATTCACGTACTTAGGTCTTACTTACGTAGGGTACTTGCAAATTAACGCAGGTAGGTTTCGCTCTTAATCTCTTAATTTACGATATACGCCACATTCAGTTTTAATAAATGGTAGGTGTTTTAAATAGCAGTAGGTACCTTCTATTTAGTGTCATATTTTGATACTAGCTGTGCCCTGCGGTTTCACCCGCGGTAATTTCAGAGTTCTCGCGGGAATCCCGAGATAAAAAGTACCCTATGTCCTTCTCTGTACCTCTGACAACAAATCCGTTAAGCCGTTTTTGCGTGATTGAGTAAATGTATGCGAGGATAAGAGCTCGAAAGCGCATTTTCATCCGACTTGCATCAAATTTATCGTCACTGCTCAGCTTCTATGTATCTTAGCGTAATGTTATATAGCCTATAACCTGCCCAGGAGTATGGACTACAATCGTACTAAGTTTGGTTAAAATCCCTTCAGTAGTTTTTAACCCATGCGTGCACATACAGACAGACAGACAAAAAATTTACAGATTGCATTTTTGGCATCAGTATCGATCACCATTCATCCTCCAATATTAATTTTGAATATTATATTCAATGTAAAGAATTGATCTCTCTACAGTTTTATTATAAGTATAGAAGAAGATGTGATATCTAAATATTTATGCAAGATTTAATTAAACCGCTGATTTATTTAACGATGCCGTCTTTCTTATAGCATTAAGCTAAAATTACCTGTACGCAAGAACACCTAGATACGCTTTCTTGCAGGTAAATGGAGATTTTGATATGAATTTATTATATTCTTGATAGGAATACATTCGGGTTTCCTCTGGAGCCTCGTGCATCGAGTGGCGCGCCCCATACGTAGTACTTTGTAAGGACACATATATCGCAGTCGCGCCACCTTCGGATTGAATTAAGAGACATAAAAGCTTCCCGAGACACACCATAAATTTAACTAAAGAACATTCATTCTCGCCCAGTGTGGTGGTAAATTTCACTTTAAAGAAAAACTATCGAGCAATTTTCATAAATTTTTCTGTACAGACAATCCAACAAAGATAAATATCCCTGAGTATATGCCTACCTACATATAATACACTATAGAGCTATTACGTAGCGTAGGTATACTTGCGTCCGATTGAATTTATTTTTGATGGTATTTAAGGTTGTCTTACATATTTTACATATTAAATCTGTGGATTTATGAGTACCTACTGATTGAACGTATCATTTGTATTAAGTAGGTAACTCAATATACTTAGATACCTTTTCCTCTTATGTTATTAACAAAGAATTTTAGATACCACATCACAAAGAGTAAGTAAAAGCAGACCAAAACCTTTTAGATGTTTGGTCAACTTTAAAGATAGAAGAGAGGCTCGCGAAGGTTAGTATCCGGTTTCCGGTGAATCTCGACGATTCAATTTGGTCCGGTCGGACCCACGACAAAATCCGTTGATTGTTTCGATGTTCCGGTTACAAACGAACCTAGGCTTGTATAAATACTGGACTGCTGTAATACAATATATAACGAAATTTCTATGTAGATATAATATCTAAAATCAAAGTTGCTAAAGAGTTACGTTTTTATGAGTATAATAATATATAGTGTAGGACGTAGGTATATAGCAACGACTTGTCTTATTGGTTGACTGCAAACAAAGAGATTGAAACTTTCATTAAGGAAGTACGGAAAAAAATAAATAGCCTTAAGCGCATTTGTATGTTATATTTTCCTTTTATTCATACATATATTTGTTTTATTTATTTAACTTAGTCAACGTTACCTGCGCACACAAACAAATTCCCGAATAAGTTTACGTGCAATTCTATTTCGGGCACGGGACATTTGCTTAGTAGCTCGTGCACATAAAGTTTATGAAGGATTGAATGTTCGAAAGATATAGACGTTTTCTGCTTACCAATGGATTCCTCCAGCTAGTTACCATGGTTTATTTTATTTCCGGAGTGAACGAAGTTGTTCCCCACACATGCTCGCTTTCCGCCGGCGCCGGAGCGGCACAATAGGCAGGGTCTCCTCAGTGATTTAGTTTTATTGTCATACACCCTCTATTCACATCGTCGGAGATTATTCATGAAGAAAATGAAAGTTGCTGTTTTAATAATATTTACGTGCTATATTCGGGTAAAATGTTATTTCTGTCTCGTATAATCGGGTAGTACCTATTTCCTGGTGGTTATTAAAAATGGAACGTCGCAACGAACCGGGAGGGAATTTCGTTTCAAATTGCCGATCATTCCCTAGGGTAATATTTAAATTTCAATAACCTTTTAATTTCATCCCCTGTGGTTTAAGTGACGAAGGATGACAAAGAGGTCGGAGCACTCAAACTGCTACGTGAGTGGATGCGGACGGCAATACCTTAGGTCGCCCTTCACGCTGCCCAGTTTCTTCGCATAACAATTTCATAGCCCCCTGTTATTAGGACCAGTGTTAATTGGTTAACCATTGACCGTTTTACGCTAAGGAAGGGTCAAACACAATAAAACGTTATAGATGTTAAAAAGTAAGTAGGTACCTATAGTCATTTTCAACGTGCTCTTTTGCTGCAATGTTTTGGTCAAATATATTCTAGTGTTTTTTTTTCATTTTGGAATTAAAATTAACAGTGTAAATAAATAGAGTTTTGTCATTTGCATTAGGTGTAGGTAATAAAAATTGTTCTGGTGAAATCATGAAACGATCCGGCGATGAATCGACGTTGTTAGCCCATATCGTGCAAACGGCCGCCACTTCGCCCGAAGAGACGATCTTTTACTGGGACGTGACCGAACCAGCCAATAAAATCCTACCAAATGCTTGTTGCTGTCCGACGCTGTAAAAATTGTTGAACGTGACGCGGATGCGCCCACGACTGGTTTGGTGAGCGAATATACACTCCATTACCGATACATTGAACTATACCAACTGTGTAGGTATATCGATAAATATGTGGTGAATTCGTTGTCATTGTATTTTACTGACAATTTATATACCTACCTACTTAAGTTTTCATGTGTTTGTTATTAGGAAGATCTGTAAAAACAATTGCCACCCGACGATGATTATAACAGCCTTTTCCGTTTTGAAAAACAAAAAAAACATACATACAGCCGAATGCAGAACCTCTTCCTTTTTGGAAGAGATTAGTAAAATAAAAATAGCATGCAAGTTGGCATTTTGTTTGGTTAAGTCCGCCTTTTGTATCGTGATGTGCAAAAAGTTTGAATAGATAAATTATTTAGTAGGTATATACTATAGTTGTTCCCTGCGGTTTCATCCGCATTAATCCGCGTTTCCGCGGGAGTAAAAAGTAGGCAGGGGAGACCAGGGTAATGGGAGCCTAGTAAGGGAAAATTTTGAATACAACCACATTTTTTAACATACTTAAAATTTTTAATTAGGATCTCTTACACTGATTACAGTATATTTTAATCACAGTTATAATAGATTACAGTCATGTACAAACGACTTTACAAGAAAAAAGTCAGTCGCTCCCATTACAAGACACATGCGGATAATGAGAGTCCAAACGTACCCCCGTACTCCTGACAACATTTAGTAAATTTCATAGTAATCAGTTCAGTTTTTTATTAAAAACGTAACAAAAAAAAACTGACATTCGCATTTATAATAATAAATTAGGATTGGTTCAAACGTTGTGGACAATCTGCTAAGTAGGCCAGTAATAAATATTCCCATGAGTTTGAAAGAAATAATACAAGCAGTGTTCTATTTTTAGAATAAAAAGTAATAATAATACATTTGAGGCTATAGTATCTACATAAATATCACGTTAGAACTTCAAAATTAAACATATTGTACAGGGTAATAATAACTGTTAACCTTTCTCAAAGATCCGATTGGGGGTAACAGTTCGATGGCAGATAACAATAAAACTAAATCATCGGGAAGTTATCTATCTTCTCAGACGACGGACCCCGGAAAGCGAGCATGTGCACGAAAATGTATTACACTAGATAGGAATGTTAAATCGTGTAGTGGCGATGACTTTTTGTTTTATAATTCTTCCTTTTGGCAGCGAAATATGCTGTGCCTATAGACTGACGTTCTTTTTTTCAATTTAAAACGAAATAGCCTTTGTTTATGACACAACATAATTACAGTCAATTTAAACTTACATTAGAACCACCCACAACACCACCATTTTACAAATATTAATTTTCAACCAGGACTGTATTTTCGGAAATGTAATACTGATTACTTGGGAAGTCAAAATTATTGTTGTTTTTAAATTATACATGCACATAAAACGATTGCAGTACAAAGTGTAGTTACGGGTTTATTTTTTAATATTCATTGAACATCACAAAGAGTAGCCGAACGTGAAAAAAGTGTTATATTCTATGTTCTATAAAATTGGTCATTATACGTACAGGTCAGCCATGTAGTACATACCTGTGCCATATACAAAATAAAGATTTACCAAATAGTCCGATAGCCCACGCCTTGTTTTCTCAGTGACTAATAACAGGCTGAAACTGTGTGAGTAGGTTCAGTTTAAACAAGACGCCCAAGCTTTTCCCCTGAGAAATTCTCGAAACGGGTAGCTAATGAAGTGAGTGGGTGAAAAACATTTCGATTTGGTAAGGTGTCGATATTGTCTGAGTAACAGTAAGATTTTTTATTAAAAAGTTAAGATAATTGGATAATAAACCCGGAATAATAATAGTTCTCCAAAATGGATGGTTTGACTGAAAAATCCTCCATTCCGAATGTATACAAATAACGAAGTCATAAAAATTATTAATTACCGGCTGAGATTTTATATGCAGCTTAGTAAATATTTGTATCAGCTTAGTAAATGAAATGGTCACAGTTCTACAAACATAGTAGTGGGTTTTTCCCAGTTATACGCTTGGAATTTTCTACTTTAGCTAGGTACCCGTTTCGAGAATATTCTTAGGGGAAAAGCTTGGGCGTCTCGTCGAACTGAACCTATTCATGAATTTGCAGTCTGTTATTAGTCACTGAGAAAACAAGGCGTGGGCTGCCGTGCTATAACTATTACAAAGTTAACCTTTGAATTATATCTATCATGTATAATGTCAATAAAGTGACATTTTCTTCTTTTTTTTTTCAATATGGCAACAGAAAAAAAAGTGACATTTCAATGAATTACTCTACCAATCAACTTTGCATTAGTGATGGCTTAACCTTTCTACTAGACAAATTACCTTAAATGTGATAAACCTTTCCGTAAGATTATTACGTTCATTCCCCTTTTTAAAAATCACGCAAGGATACTGTGACTGTTTCGAGAATAATATTATCATAATAGATATAGTTCGAAGTAGTAAGAACAAAAGTCGATGTGACCAAAAAATATTTTATCATCATTTTGGTGTGAAAAATTAAAATACTATGGAAAATCGGGTTCAGGGTTAGGATCCTCAAATCAGTTATGAAAAATTAGTGGCCTTAGTCTACATTTGCTCTCACTGTCTATTTTATGTTTATTATATCCTACTATAATATTATAAACGCGAAAGTTTGTAAGTATGTATGGATGGATGGATGGATGGATGGATGGATGGATGGATGGATGGATGGATGGATAATTGTTACTCTTTCACGCAAAAACTACTAAATGGATTTAAATAAAACTTTACAGTAGTTTTTATCCCGGAATTCCCGCGGGAACTCTGAAATTAACGCGAGTGAAATCGCGCGGCACAACTAGTAATTAGTATAATAAAGAAAACATTTCTTATATATCGCTTATAATATCGCTGGTTATAAATGAGAAGGTCAGCTTTGATTATTACAGAAATTAATAGTTAGCAGATAACGGCAGAGGCAGTTTCTTTCTCTCATAAATACCGCCGGGAATGTCTTATTCGACGATAAGTTAATTCAATCTTTGTTCCCCTCGTCATCTCGGCGGTAGCAAAAATATGACTCCAGATAAAATTATTTGATAATGACTATCAGCTTTTGTTGTGATGACTATAGGATCGTAAGCTCACTTAAAAAACAAAAGTCATTTTTACAACGATTCGATTATTATTATCAAATCGATTATTATTATCAAAACGAAAATAATAGTTACATAATATTATAATCGATTTAAAATTTTCGGATCAATTCTATGAAAATACATTTATGATAAAGTATGATTATTAATTAATGAAAAATTGGTTAAATATTTTTTTGTATATCGTTACATAGGTCAGCCTGTTACAGATCAAGGATCATAATGACAAAGAAAATAACATACCCGTGTGACATGCTATGTAGTTGTAGAAACATTTTAGTAATTGGTCGAGTTCCTCTAACTACCATAATAAAACATATTTATTTGCCTTCAACGAAATCGCTGAATAAATTGGTACAAAGATTTTGTCGGTGGAATAACTTTGAACAAATATTTGTTCCAAACATTTCTTTTATTTGGATATTCTTTGCCAGTAAGCAACATAATTATGTTGAAACTATTACATTTTATTGGATGGAAAAAATGATACTACTACTACTTATTTTTTAAAATCTCAAGACCGTCTACTCTGCCACTGAAAAACGCTAGATGCACAAATTTGTTTGGTTTATCTAAATATCTTAGAGCTTTGTTTTTTAGTACCTTGTATACTTTGATTTCTATTGATAACTATTATAAGAAAATCGAAATGCGTTTGTTATGTCTGTGTTATCTATCCTAATGTAATGTAGAGTGGCCAATTTTTATTGGGTCCACTGGTCGAAACATAGACTAGACTACTAATAATATAATCGTCGAAAGCTATTGTGAATAGTGATTTAGGTATTCTGTACTAATATATTAAAATTGATTAATATTATTATGATTCTTATGCTATGTATTGTGATTCTTAATTTAAATAATCATACCAATGTTTATTAAAGTGATTTAAATTGCATTTCCATGGCCAATTCATATTTAATAACTGGCAACATTGTGAATTCATAGACTGTAGAGTAAATAAAATGTTATTTGAGATAGCGGGAAAAACGCGCGGGAGAACATGTTTATATAATGGCAGCAACAAAGGATCGAGTCAGTGGTGCTGGTGATTTCCTAGATGAAAGACATCATAACATCGAAAGTTAAGTATTGGTGGACAGTTTTGGCTCTATTTAATGCTTGTAATAATAATTGTGATTACTGTATTGTTCTCATAAAATATACTGTTCAAGCTTAACTTTAGCTTCAGAGATTTGATTACTTTGTGCGTAACATGTTTTGAGATTCCTATTGCTTATCTATACTGGCTTTGATTATTATAGAATTTGATACAAATTATATGAAAGAGTTTTTATTATAATTGGTAATACAGACACAAAGGAATAGTATTGTTAAAATCAGGTTGTTTTATTTACTAGGTATCCTTACTAA
Organism: Zygaena filipendulae; assembly: GCA_907165275.2. NCBI lineage: Eukaryota > Metazoa > Arthropoda > Insecta > Lepidoptera > Zygaenidae > Zygaena > Zygaena filipendulae. The sequence continues at coordinate 7,890,864 of OU015653.1, read as the reverse complement.
TGCTAATAATTTAACATTTCAGAAGTGGGATTATTAAGGATTCAAGCAGCCAAAGCATTCTCGGAGTCCTGTTAAACGAAACGACGGTCATGGATCACTTCCAGGTCCTGGGCGCCATGGCGGCCTAGAGATACGCCTTCTCCACGGGCCGTGAGAAATAAAGAATCTTCACAACTGGATGATACTGGTAGGATCGCTCCATATTATAGTAACGTCTTGGTTAAACCCGTATTTTTCCCGAATTCGATTTCGAGAAATCGGAATTGCCGGTATTACAATGGCTTAATAAAATCTTGATAAAATCGAACATCTAAGGGCAATACATGGTTGGAACGATGATGGAAAAGTTATTATGTGCAGTCACGTTTGACTGGATTGGCTAAGTTGTGGCACAAGACTTTGCAAGAATTTACATGGCATAAATAGAAACAAAAGATTTTAGAGGCATTTCCTGACAATATCGATTACACGGGTTAATTTAGATACTCGAGATTGCTCGCTAAAACTTGTCTTATTGCTTCCATCAGATATTTTTGTAAAAGGTTTTGGAGGTAGTCCAATAAAAGTATGAGGTCGGGCGTCGATAGAATTCGTAGTAAATGGGTTTGAAGTCCTGGTGATTTTTCTTATAGGAATATATCAATGCTTATAAGTCTAAAAATGTGTGATTATGCGCGGGTATTCAATTACAGCATTTCTTCTTTAGTGCGCTTAGTAGCGGAGTATACTCGTGGTTATTGTGGTAGCGGTAAGTCTTTATTAATAATTTGTAGTGAAATTTGTTGTACACAATATTTAACTTGATGTTAATTAATGCAGTAGTAACTCTATTTGACCATTGAGCTTTTGAAGAAAATAGATAGGTAAAGGTACTTTCTGTGAAATTATACTGTAATCCTCCTGTAATTTAAACAATTTAATTAAACGTAATATGCATTTGTATGACACATTAAAAGGTTACGATTCAAGTGTGGTCTCTAAGTTAGTTTTCAAAATTCGAATTTTGTTTAAAACAATAGTCACAATTTTCTTTTTGATTATATGCCAACATTCATTAATAATACTTAAATAGATACGTATAGAGAACAAAATCTGTTTTAGAGTATTATCATAATTTACCTTCAACAATAAGTAATGTTTTACTGCTAGGTGCCTACTATCCCCCGCGATTCAACCCGCGAAATTCCTTTACATCAGGATAAAATGTATCTACCCTATTGGTTATTTCACTTTTATCCATAGGTAACCTATTAAAATATCTGTTTCCCCGCTGATTTCCCAGCGTGAATTTTGATATTTCGGCAGGAATTCTTTATTTCGAAATGGAAAGTACGTGTCACTCCTGTGCTGTGTCAGTATCTTTTATAAAGGAATTTTAAGAATCTGTTCAGTAGTACCAGAGACTACCCACTACATCCAAACTTACAAAGTTTGCAAACTTATATAACTTTACCTCCGTATAATATCTAATAGGTGCTAATATAATAAGGATATAAGATCCATTTTTGTTTGTTTCCTTGGTTGTTTGTAATGGATAGACTTCTTTCTTTTCTTCAACTAGAACTTGTCCAGAAGGTGTCAAAGCATAGTCAAATTACATACAATTGTTCTAAATAGACTCTGAGACCGATACAATCTCGACAGACGAGTCAGGTGGATAGCATAGAAGAATTGATAGAGTTAATTTTGGGTTTGGTGCGCTTGCGATCTCCCGGTACGGTTCTGATCGTTTGGCGGTTGGGAAGCAGTCCCTCATTCATAATTTTTTTGTAAAATTAATGTATGTGTTGTGTCAAATAAAGTTCTTTCAATTTCAATTTAATCTAGGTACTTGAGGAAAAAAGAATTTACTTTACCAATTGTGTAAGGAATAACTAGCTGGTTAACTAGTTAAACCGATTTTGATTATTGGATTTAATTACTAATGGTTAAAAGTGGTTGATAATCTAAGTGATGAATGGTATAAAAGTAATAAATGGAATAATTGAATGGATCTCTGGTATAAATGAATAAATTGGACCAAATGAATAAAATATTGGTAAAAATGGAATAAATTGGATAAATTGGAAAAATTGGATAAATTGGAAAAATTGGATAAATTGGATAAAAAAAAAATATGGTTGAAAATAAAATGGTTATAAATAATGGAATAATAATGAATGGTTATAAATTATGGTTGAAAATAATGGAGATAAAGAGTGTGAAATAAATTTATTTATATATTTATTTATTGATTACTAGCTGTGCCCCGCGATTTTACTCGCGTGAGTTTCGGAATTCCCGCAGGAACTAATTTTTGGAAATAAATGTAGCCAATTTACTCCTTATAACATCAGCTAGGAAGCTGTGAAGGGTGGATATTTTATGGGTGCTGTCATAATAACTGTAATTATGTTGACGTCAAAAGAGTCATAATTATTATGGATCAAATTTGAATAAATGATTTGACTTTGACGATTTGCCAGTGAGAGTCCAGTTAAAATTGATCCAGCCGTTTTAGAGATTACCCGGAACAGACAGACACATAAGTAGGTGCCATATTATAATTATACTTATTTTCATATTATGCATTTATTAAAAAGCTGTTAATTTTGAGTTACAACAGACACATAAATTTTATTTATAATTATGTATGTATAGATTATTGTATTTTTATATTTTATTTTTTTATATTATTATATTTTCCAGTCTGGACATGAATATATAATATACCATATCTATAGTGTAATATGGACATATGTAATAATATGTAGTAAGTATAGGTATACCAAGTTTGCTTGGTTGCCATGACACAAGCTTATAGCTTAGTGTGGGGTCACGATGCTTATCTGTGTGTTGTGTGAAGTGGATTATTATTATTATGGGAATTTGGATTTTTGAATTCTTCTCAGCTAGACCGGTATTAATTGGCAACCACGGGCCAAAGCCAAGTGGAGGTTAGTTTAAGTGGAAGTATTAAGAGTTGTGTGGTCATCAGTTTGGAGGAGTTTGCGGACGATTCGACATTTATTTAGTATTACCGCCTTCTGCATAATAATGTAAGTGTACCTAGGTAATTGGAGGGTAGCGAAGGGTTGGTGCAGTTGACAAGGGATTTCAGATGATGGTAGTACAACAGGGATGAAGGTAATATTCTGTAATTTCCACATTTTTTGCTATTTCGTTTTGAGGTCAGTATATTTGGTAAGCTTTCAGATATTGTGCTCTACAGCCTGTGGGTTGAATTCCCTAGAACGCTGTCAGGTATGTGTTTTTAATAAGAAATTGGTCCATTCGTCCTCAGTTTAGATTTGCTTGCAAGTTTCTGATGAATAATCTTAGCAACCTGGTCGTAGCGGTGTTTATAATCTTTTTGTACTATTGACTTGCAGACACTTATGAGATGCTGTATCGTTTCCGGGGCACCGTTACATTTTCTGCAGCTATCATTTGATATATTATGGACTTTTAGTATATGCTTTTGGTAGTTTCGTGTTTCGATGACTTGGTCTTGAATGGCAAGCATAAATCCTTCTGTTTCGGGAAACAGTTCACCCCAAGTAAGCCAGGCTCTTAAAGGTGGGTAGTGATTTGGCCTATTCGCACCTCTACAGGTAGCGAATTCCACAAGCGGACTGCTTGTACAGAGAAGGAATAATCATAAAAGTTGGTTCTAGGGCCGAATCATAAGTAAGTTCTGGGATGATCGAACAGGCAGGTTATGGGAAGAAGATTGAAATACGAAGAGGTCTTTTAGGTAGTTGGGGGAAGGTGGATTGAACAGTATGCTATATAGAAGGAAGAGGACATGCGCATTCCGGCATCGGAAGCCACTTGAGCTTGGTGCGAAATTCGGAGACATGGTCATATCTGCGTAGACCAAATATGAACCGGATACATAGATTCTGGAGGCGCTCAAGTTTATTTAGCTGCTCCTCGCTAATGTCAGTAAAGCAGGTATCGGCATAGTCGATCATTGGTAAAAGGAATGATTGTGCTAACGCAACTTTAGTAGCAGTTGGAACTTGGACGAAAATTACGTAATCGTCTAAGCGAGTCCGCAGATAAAATATTTGATAAATGGTTCAATGCTAAATATTATTATTAATATTATTGGTTATTAAGGAATAAAATAAAATCTTATTATGGATAATGGATAGAAGTTAAGTGGAAGTTGGTGGAACTTAGTAACATGGATTGGATAAAAACAAAAAAAAAAGAATCATGGTTTGAATTTGTGTTACATTTAGATAAAGTGAAATTATTTTTACAAAACCTTTTTACTTTGCAGGGTCGCAAAGATGTCAGGATGGGCGAGTGTGAATAGTGATTTAGGTATTCTGTACTAATATATTAAAATTGATTAATATTATTATGATTCTTATGCTATGTATTGTGATTCTTAATTTAAATAATCATACCAATGTTTATTAAAGTGATTTAAATTGCATTTCCATGGCCAATTCATATTTAATAACTGGCAACATTGTGAATTCATAGACTGTAGAGTAAATAAAATGTTATTTGAGATAGCGGGAAAAACGCGCGGGAGAACATGTTTATATAATGGCAGCAACAAAGGATCGAGTCAGTGGTGCTGGTGATTTCCTAGATGAAAGACATCATAACATCGAAAGTTAAGTATTGGTGGACAGTTTTGGCTCTATTTAATGCTTGTAATAATAATTGTGATTACTGTATTGTTCTCATAAAATATACTGTTCAAGCTTAACTTTAGCTTCAGAGATTTGATTACTTTGTGCGTAACATGTTTTGAGATTCCTATTGCTTATCTATACTGGCTTTGATTATTATAGAATTTGATACAAATTATATGAAAGAGTTTTTATTATAATTGGTAATACAGACACAAAGGAATAGTATTGTTAAAATCAGGTTGTTTTATTTACTAGGTATCCTTACTAATGCTAATAATTTAACACTATAAAGACAGATTGCACTGTATTACTTAGTATAGGCGGCTTAAACATTAATGTTTAAAAAATATTTTTTTCTCTTTGGTCGCCAATCTTTGGACCACCATGCACATACGTATTTTATATCGTAGCAGCATCATATGCTATGTGATAAGAATATTTACAAGTCATGATCTTAATTGCCGATCGCATGATCCATGATATTATGCCGAAAATGTGCTTTGATGTTTGAATAAGTGACGTGATCGTAAAGGATTATCCGGTAGGTATACATAAAAAAAAAATATATAGGAAAACTAAAATATGCATTTAAATAATCAGAGCTTCAACTAATGGGTACCATACAAATTATGATCTAATATTACCTATTTATCTACAGTTCTACACCCATACTTATTGCCAAAATTATCATCCAAACGAGTGTTATAATCGTACTACTCATTATGCAACTCGAATTCATGGTATCTTTATGAATTTCAGAAAACGAACATTGTCATGCACGAGTGCGTTTCACTACCAAAACTCCGTAATAAAAAAAAACATTATTCAAATCCACGTAGTAGGTACCTGCCCCGCTATTTTTGTTCCATATTAGTATTGCAAAAAAATATTACTTTCCGCCGCATTCAAACTGCCGCAATCAGACAAGTTTAATAAAATAATGTTAATTGGCATTTAACTAATTTACATATCATTAAATGCCAATTAACATTAATTTACCGAACGTCTCTGATTGCGGCAGTTTGGTTTTAAAAATCTGTACTTAACTAAGTAATCATTAAAGTCGACTCTGAGTGCGGTGGTTTGTTGTTCACAAAAATGAGTGATACAAGCTTTGATAATACACCACCAGGCATTTCTAATGCAGCAAAGGACATTTCTAACCAATTATTTATTATCAGAAAAGTCAAGAAAACAATATGAAAAGGCGTATAGGTACCAAGATTTTATGAATCGGAAAATACCAAAGAGTAGTAGGTACATCATTTTCTGAAGATGTGCTATTTCAGAACCTTTTATAGAGGATTCACATCATGGGTGTAAATAAAGTCTTGTATGCAACTGTATATAGGTAATTAGGTATTATGCAACAGTTGCATAAATAACTTTTAGGTATATACATTTATAATGTACGTACTGTACGGTACTGAGCGTTAAAATTAAAATAATATATACACAAGTTTCCTCGTATAAATATGGCAACATCTGCGTACTGACGATATATGGCGCAGCTAACCACTACACCACACTAACTGTGTTTTCTATATTAAATAATACTGATATACGTGTATAATCTTATAGAGCATCAGATGAAATCCTTAAAATTAACAAAATATATACACTCACTAAAATTTTTAGTGGATTATAGAGACACATAGAAATAGAGTTATCTAATCAAAGTTCTCCTGTTCGGTAATTTTTCCTACGATTTCCTTTCATCCGATTTCCTAGAATAAAATTGCAGCGTCTGGGTAGTCTTTACGTCTATAATTCAATTTGTGCAGCGCCCAGCTCGGTGGCGCGGGAGCTGAGGATTCGCAGCTCTACGCGCCCGGGGCGGGCGGCGAACGGCGGGTGGCGGGGCGGGGCGGGCGCGGAGCCAACTTGTCGCCCCACACTAGGCCGAAACAAGTCTCGATGTAATCCTTCCAATCCAAATTAGATTTTCTTTCACTGCCTCCCACTATTCAAAGGTTCCCTTATTGGCATCAAATCGCACTGCTGTTCGGTGAAACTTGTTTATCTAATATACGCCTAACGGTACATTAATTACGCAAAGTAATGATAAAAAAGTGCTAAAGTAGGTATGCGATATAATGTGAAGTAGCTATCGATTATTTCCTTTTTTATGTATGTCAATTAAAATAAATTAACAAAAAAGATTAACAACTAACAACAATAAACGTGGCCCAAATTGTTCAAACTACGGTTCACAATACAATATGTTCATGTAACGAGCGATAAATTTTTACAAAACAAATTTTAATAGGCACCCAAATAACGAAAAACCGATGTTCATAAGAAACAAAACTATGAAATAAAGCGGTGCGATAGTAATGAATAGGCTGTACAAATATTGGGCTAGATTTAACAGGGTGTAAGTCGATAGGACGGCAGGCAATGTCGCGTGCTCACCGGCCGTAGCGCCGCGGCACGCACGTGTGCGACGCCTATTCAGACATCACTACAATAGTACATAAGTATTAACTAAATTTCATTTATGTGCTCGCATTTGACTATAATTCTTATCGCAACGGTTACATTCAAAATTAATTAGTTTAGATCATTTATACAATTACGAATAGTTTAGATCTATAAAACTCAGAGTGCTACGACGTAGCTGCTGTATCTACGACGTAGCAATTTATTTTTAGGTAGTTATTTTAATAGCACGCCTGTTGTATGTTTTCCTTATTAAATCATAGCATAAAATGTCAGTGTGTCGGCATTTTGATAAGGTTATCACTTCTATTTACGGAACTTTCCCTTGAAGGTTTATATGTGGAATACAGAGTTCTAAAGGAAATTCCACAATTCACCTAGGGAAACCGTTAGTTTCACTAAATAAATAGGTAGATAAATATAGATCTCATATGATATAGTATGTGAAAATGTTTGGGTGGGTTTCTCCATCACACATGGGCACGACTGAACGGATGGGCACACAGATATAATTTGTAGTGGATTAACATATAGGATTAGTGTAGGTATATTTTTTTTCCGCAACAAATAATTCGCGAGGTAAATGTGAAAAAAATGCGACGACATGGACTAAGATGCAACACATCTACTAAATATCATCCATAAAATCTAGTAATGAAGAGTTTCTTTAAACAACAAGTGCCAAAAACCACCTAAAAGTAGCCGAATATTTTAGGTTTTCAATTAAACTTTTTTATATTGTGTTGCAATATTATAAGGACGTATAAGCAAATTTTAATTCAAATTTCTAGACCTGAAGATTTGGGTTGTGCGTTGTCTGTCTGTTAGTTACCTAGTCAGTCATGGTACTGATTTATATGTACTTACATGTTCCATTCGGTAAGTACTGTATTTTTTTTTAGATCTAATTAAGGGATTTTTCCGTTTAATTACGTAATGTATCTACCTATATCTTTAAAAGATGAAAAAAAAACGACTTTGTGAGAACTTTATGCAATCGTACCTATATACCTCGTATACAAAAGAACACCGGTCACATACTGCCTTAATGAATTTAATTTTATATGAAAGGAAATTGCGTAGGCTCACATCGACACTCGACTCTTATTCAAATCGAATTTCCTTCTGAAAACATTGCCGAAACGGAAATTAAGCCAGTGTACAGCAGCTTCGATATAAAATTAATATTAACAAATCCTCATGAGAACGTCCAAAATAAAAACACATTCTTTATACATATAATATCTATCATCATTGAACCTTTTATACCCGGTTTCATCCACGTGAGTTACAGAATTCCTGCAGGAACGCCAAAGTAAAATTTTGTCCAAAAAATAAAAGATAAAAACTTTCTGGAGAGGACTACCCGTATCATAATATTCTGCCCCACAGATATAGACATGAAGCATTTATGCTAAGACAGCGACCGACTGCCCCCACACAGCACACTCATCTATCTCCGTCACAGTATTTGTTAATTTCTTTTTAAATGTCTATCTTATCTTTGTGCTTTTTTAAATGGGAACTAATGAAACTGAAAAGTTGCAGTAGTACAATCAATTGAATAATTAATTGAACTTCTAAGAATAGACCCTAATACACAGAAAAAATCATAAAAATCGGTGAAGGCGTTTCGGAGGAGTTCGATAACAAACACTATGATACGAGATTTTATATACATATATTACAAAAATTAATTATATGCAGTTTTCATATACTTACCTATTTTATGTCTCTTTTGTTATAAAGAGGAATATAATTTTTAATATTAATAAATACTTATACATAGTTAATTTTATTTGAATAACACATTTACCTATTGACTGCCGTTGCTTTCGAGTGCTAAGTGATTGTAAGAAGAGGAGGCTGACTGGCGCCTTGCCGGAAGTCGTTTCTACGTGACGGACGCCGGAAGTGACGCCGGATCGGGTTCCTCAACTATGTCGACTAACGCCTTGCGATATTGCTCTAGAGAATTTTATCCTGCTATGTTAATATCCCTAATAAAAGGATGTATTGTTAAATATTTATTAGCTTTTAGCACGTTTATATGGCAGAAAAAAAGGATTTTGCAAATATACCACGCGAAAGTTATGTGACTTATTTTCTCGATTTATACATATACCTAATGATATTATTAAATACATAGTAGTATTACTTTGAAGTGAAGGGTATTATTTTGAAAAGAGTTCGATACATTTAACATAGAAGATACAGAGAACATTTAACATTAAATGCATTGAATTCCTTAAAATGTCTTCTTTACTATGAACAAGCAGTCTGTGGCGGAGCCTCACAATTAGTTGGCACTGACAAGCGATGTAAAGTATGTCGTTGTTTTTGTAATGTTTCTTCTTATGAGTGGTCCTAACGATTATTCCTCCCATTGTGAGATCCGCGGCCGCTGCCAAGACCCCACATAGATAGAGCTAAACTTACAAAAGTTTCCGACTTGTTCAAATAGCCGGCTTTTGTTAGAGAGCGACTTATTGTTCGGGGCAGATTGCTTAGCGGTCTGCACAGTGCTCGCTTTGGCGATATCAACGGCCACACATTCGTTTATTCCTAATATTTTAATAATTTAATTTCTACATAGTTGAGGAAGATATAAAGTTATGACATTATAACTCCTAATTCAGTTCGCGTATTTGAAAGTACCTACCCATACTTACGCTGACGCTGGCGCGTGTTAGGTTTTTATGTTATATCTAAATCTTATAAATATCTAGTTTGTTACTATTTAATTTATATATGTATGAATATTGTGAATATAATATATAGTGTATATTATTAAGTATATATATATCGAGGCATATATATATACACATTTATAGTTCCTAAACTAGGAAATTTTAAATAGCATTATTCGTATTATTACGCACAGTATTTTAACACAAGATATAAGGTAACACAAGATTAGACTCGTATAGATTTGCCAATATTTTGTTGAATTTTAACGCTTAAGGTCCCAGTGTGGATTGGGTTGCATTCCACCAGTCGCGACGTCGCCGCCACGGGCCGGCACACACTAAACTGAATAGGAATATATGTAGGTTTATCTAATCCCAAAAATACCTAATACAAATAGGTCTAAGTACATAGCCGGTAATTGACATATTCGGATTGGTGGTTTACATTTACATTTCAGTATCTCGGATCCGACTGCGTCGACGTGTTTCATTATTGCTTATAAAAATAGTCCGCGCGCATATATCTTAAATATATAACTCCGAGACGTGTAACAATTTATTCAGTAATAACGAAATAATATGTTTTGTGAGATAGAATTCATATTTCATAAGCACTCATACGCATAACATATTGCTGAGAAAGTGGTACTTTTTCCTTTATTTCGCAGTAAAGATAAAGGGTGGCATAGCAGTAGCCGTGCCGATACGAGGGGGATAACCGCCTCGCGTCAGCTTCTGCTAGATACATTTTCTAACATTTGTGTCACATAATATTTCACATAGGGCGCGAGTGAATTTTATATGCATGAAGACAACCAGGTTTCATTTCGACCTGTAGAAATTACTTAAGTAGTATGTTTTATTTGAATATGAAGCGCTAAGTAGGTAATCTAATAATCTCTAAAGAATTAAGAAAATATAGTTTTTTTGGTTCAATTATACTTTCACGAAAATCAAAAAGTCTAGGAAGTTTTTAATTTTTATGTAGGTAATTTTTTAAGCGTCTTACATTAATCATGATAATAACATTATCAAGTATTCATAGCTGTACACAGAACTCGGGTAGTTCGCATTTTACGCTTCATCGTTGGAACAGATTAAATATTTGATGAATGCTTCAACTTTAGAGCCACCATCCGAGCAGCCGTAAAGTGAGTGTATTAAATGCTATTACTAATTCAATAGTTCATTCCAACATCTGTAAGTGTTACGACGCCCATAAAAAGCTCATTTGCGCCCAACTTTAATGATCACTTCTCCGACACGTTATGGCACCACAAATACAGGTAGGTTGGAATTCAGATTTGACCACCAAAGGACCACGATTCTCTAATTTCCATTTATATTTTTAAGTTTTTTTTTAATTAACTTATTGGCAAAACTTAGGTATAGGTTGATATTAAAATATCAATTGCCGTGCGTTATCCGTGAGACTACTCACGGAAATTCAACATGGGTTTGACCTTTCTGATTTTTTTGTGTTCATAATTATTAACAATGCAAAGTTTGGATAAAGAAAATTAAAATTTCTTAAAGGAATTCCGTGTAATATTTTGATGAATTGATATTATTCTCTGCCGGAACAAAGAGTACCTACCTACCAAAAGTCGAAATTCTCGAGGTTGCGGCCGAGTTATTACGAGTACCTAATTTAAGTAGATAGGTCTTGAAAGAGGATATAGGATACTTTTTATACAGATACAGTTCCCGAAGAAATTCCAAAATTGTCACGGATGAAAACGCGAGGGCCCAACTATAGTTTAAAATATAATGTATGGAATTCTGCCGTTAAAAGACACGACTAAATTTTTTTTTTTAGATTGTGACCTTCTGATTGTATCAAAAGCAGTCTATTCTAACCAGCCAATAATATGTATTAGTTAAAAATCACATCGAAAATATAAAAACTACTTTTGCCCTGACCTTATAAAATTATAAAAAAAACAGGTCAACTTAAGGTTCAATTTTCTCTAACGCATTCATTTTCATTAGTACCTACTTATCTATTTCCAATTATTTAAATACACTGGTGACTGGAACAAAGCTGTGCAAAATTTCCAGATAATATATATTATACCTAATTATTTGTGGCAGACCTTTCGTAACAAAAAACATTCTTCTAAATCTGGTAAGATCGTATTAACATAACCGCTTTGTTAAATGGAGTCAAGATAATTTGTGGACAAACTTCGGCCTGTAATACCTCGCAAATTGCCGGATAAGACTGTGTGAGACAACTGTTAGTTTTAATTAAACTGCTGGTTGCGCTCGCAGGGAGTCCTCCGAATGAGAAAATTATTCTAATCTTATAAGCCTGTCGGTGTCCCGAAAACTTGAGTCAAAATTAATAACGTGAGGGGTGGCCACGTTGTACAAATGTAGGTAACACATTTGTAATACCAGCTTACGTTTAATGGAGAAACGAAAACCACGAGGTATCGTAAGTCGAGTCGAGACCACACCTGACACTTAAGGCGATTTGTAAAATTGTTCACGTAGGTACGTTAACCGGTCGGTAATGAAAAGTTTAAAGATAAATTCAAGTGGTTGGAACAAGATAATCTCCTGTATCAATTTAAGAAGCAGTAAGGCGGAATTCCTTGGGAAAAGTATTATACTTAGGTATTTCATTTTTGTGTAGGCAGCAATCGGCGCCGAGGTCGGCAGTGCACCTGAGCCAGGTCTTCCGGATCTCGCTCGAAGCTAGCCAACGCCCATCCTCCTGGGTCGTTTTAATATCCAGTTTTTTATAACAAAAATCTCTTGATACGTGAAAATATTTGAAATTTTCTTAATTAATTGCTTATTAAATATCGGTGTCTTCTAGAAACGCTGTGGTGAATTATTGCTAGCATAGTTTAAGTGAGTTGGACCGCTTGTCAAACTTTGGCAATTTAACTTCAAAACAGCTTTCTGACGGTATACCAGATCCACCAGCCAACAGCCTAGGTCTTACATTTGTTGAAGTGCATTGCTTGGATATGCTTTAGAGGTACTTCTATTCTCTAACCCCTAACTTACACTACATGTGGTCACAGTACAGATTACAGTAAACTGGCTAATACTGAGTTTTTTTCTTATTTTTTTTTTCATTATTTATGTCCACCCGGAAGTAAAGGTATTCGTTTATAAAGCGTTGACAGTAGGTATTCACCAAACAATTTCAGTTATCGAGACATGCGGCAGCGTGTCAAACCAAGTTCAAGCAAAGGAACTAGCTAGCCAGCGCCGAGTGTACACGAACCACTTGATGCCACTTTTGACCCTTCTTTAACTGAAAACCTGTTTAACGTAAACAAATAAAACTACGTGTGTTTAATTATATCCATAAGAACATGTAGAAGCCCAAATTTCATGAAGCTAGCTCTAACGGTTATAAAGATATGAAGAATGATATATGATAATGATACGGTTATGAAGATATGATATATTCTTTCTAACGATGAATTAAATGATTGTCATACTATAACCACAAACGTTCAATCAATCAATCAATCAATCAACAAATCAATTCGTAACTAAACCAGTAACAGTATAAAAGTGAATATTGTATGAGATTCAATGAATAAAGGAATGTAGACAATAGCATAAAAAAGAAAACCACGCAGCGGAAACGCAAGAAAAAACATTAAATCTCAATACCTGCCTAGTTTTCTTTACAAAAAGTAATTATATCCCACCAAAAACATAAGTGTAAAAAAGAGAGCCAAGTTCAATACAAAAATTATACTTGGCTATGGGCTTCGCCGCGAAAAGAAAGGAGATCTAAATGAGTGCTAAGTTTTATGCAAAATTGAAATATGTATACACATAAAGGAACAAAATAACGTTATGAACAAGTATTAAACTCTATTTCTTTGCTTTATTGGATACCTATAACAATTGCTGTTACTTAAAAATGTGAGATCTTAAAGTAGGTTATCTATCTAACCTATCTAATCTAACCTACTTTAAAATCCCACATTTTTGCGGCGAAGCCCACAGCCAAGTATAATTTTTGTATTGAACTTGGCTCTCCTTTTTTACATTTATATTTTGGGGGGATATTATATACTCAGAGCAACGAGTAAAATCGCCGACGAGCTCTATTGTTATTAGATTAGTCATCGAGTATATACCTACGTAAATTAGTTTTATTTTTTAATTCATTTGTTCATAATTATGTGTACTACTGTATAGTTAACCAATACTGAAGTTTAACAAAAAAATATCAGTAAGTAATAGATATGTAATTATACCTACATTTAAATTGTTGTATACCTAATATGTATACCATATTAGGTATCATGTTTTAGCGATTTATATACGTACCTAATTTAAAACTTGACTTGCATTAAAGTTGTCACTTATTTATCCACTCGTACGTCGGCCAATTAATATCGCATATAAAAACCATCTTGTATTTCCAGTGGTGAAAATGGTAATTTTGACGTTGGAAAATTCATTCATGGATCGACATGCGAGAATAATTAACAATCACGTGGGATTTACATGATGTGTCAATTTTTCAGCTCACGTGAAAAATTCTTTCAAAAGGCAATATAGAAGGACTTTTATTTATCGAGAATATTATACTACGGTTAAATCGTATAATAAACCTAACGAACGAAATTGCGGTTACGTTATTACCCTTCACACGAGTCTGCATTGAGCAGAGTACAGTACCAACCAACTAAATACTGACTTTCAGGGTTAATATGAAAGGGAGTACAAATTACCAGGAGCTCTGCCACAATCACAAACAGTCATAAGCTTTTATCGAAATTACGTCCATTGTAATTTCGATTTACGGCAGTGAGTAAGGTTAAAATTTTATAGGTAGGTATTAAACGAAATTTTAAGGCACATATCAACACACACACGTAAAACTATAATACCCCTCTGTTTACATTGATGGGGGTTAACGAGTAGGGTAAGATTTATAGTAGGTAGTGGAATTAAAAATTTATTCAAATTGCAAAAAGTTGTTCTCTCATCGAAAGTAGACGTGGTAAGTAAAAAGTGTAAGTATTACAATGCATGTATGTATGTGCGTTTTATATTCAGTTCACATCCGCGCGTCTCTCCGTTATTGCAGGACGGTGTGAGTTATGATAGCGCTTACTTTTTAAAATAAAGCTATTCTTCCTAAAATATTGTCATCTGTTTTAAATATTTCACATAATACCTCCCATAGGTCGCGTTAGACATTCCGCCTGGCGTTTGTATAATCGTAAAGTGAAGTTCAATTTTTAACATACATACAAGTATAAGTCCAAGAACTTTGAGTGCTAATGGTTTTTTGTAAAGTTTCGTAGCTCGTAAAATGCGTTTAAGTTTTTCCTTATATTAGAGGATAGTAACCGAATATGGAATAGTACCTACCCTAATTATGAAATTCTCCCATTTTTCTTAAACGAAGATTTATAACTGTAAAAAACTGTGATCTTGCATCTCTTGCAATCATTACACTCCTGTACAATCTGTTAATTTTTGTGAGTTTTGTACTCCCGGTGAGAATTTTTGTTTTATCGCTGTCAGAAGATTTTTTAATCTGTACCTATGCTAAAACTGAGTATTTTTCAAAAATAAATTATTTTGCGCTGGTGCAAGTTATTACACCAAGATATGTAAATTTTACATTTTTATTTTTTTTAGAATCTCATATAAATTAACTGTTCATAGTTCTGTGTGGTTTTCCATATTTGGGCAGCTATTCCATAACTAGCTTTTATATGTTGATTTTGTTTTGAAGTAAATTTTAAATTGTAAGTAAGCGTGTCTGTCTGTTACGCTTTCACGCCTTAACGGCTTAGCCGATCATCGTGAAATTTTGCATACACGTTGTTAGGGGTGCAAAGAAGGACATACTTTTTATCCCGGAATCCCCGCGGAAAATCCAAAATTACTGCGGGTGAAACCGCGAAGAACAGCTAATACTATAAAAAGGTAAAGTTTAAGTCTGTGAATTGTGAGTTATGTGAATTACCATTATGTAAAATCGTATTATTCTCTATCACTGTATTGTATTTAGTATCACGTCATAAACATCCAATGAGAGCAGAGGACTAGCCTCAAGCAGATTTGGGGCGCGATCATAACGTTGCCACGAGACTATAAGAATGATTGTGTGAGTTCGAGGAGGATCATTGTGCGAATGGGCATGTTGACTAATTTTTATTTTTAGTCCGTCTTGTAGATTATTGGACAAACAATATTGGACACGTATTTTTTTGTTTTTTTACGTAATCAAAAAATAACGGTGATATATTGAGTTGAAATTCCGCGTGACGTCACTATTCTGAGAGTTTGTATGGCGGTTTTAGCGGTTAGTGACGTCACGACCCCCTCACCCCAAAACTTTAATGCGCTTTATCTCTGTATATTTTAATTTATTTAAAAAAGCAAAAAATACGTGTCTATTGTTTTTTTATTTTCTAACTGACGGACTAATTAGAATTTTGATTTTCAAAACTAGTCCACATCCCCATTGCGTTTGGCTAAGTTAGATCTCAGAGTAAATATACTACGTACGTTAGATCAATGTCGCGAACCTGCTGCTCGGATATAATTATCTATTTAAGTTTAAATTACAAAACTAGTAGTAATTATTCATTTGTGACTCTTAACGTGGTTATATTCGTAATAAATAGTACGTACAGAACAGTAAATACCTTGATTTGCGCTTGCATTACACCTCGACTTATGTATACCTATGTATATTTTACTATAAATAAGTAAATAAACAGGGAATATTAGTGGTGCAAAATATCGATTCAACGCTTACCTATAGGTATCTACTTATTACTTAACGCAAGAAGAAAGTTTGGTATTCCATAATGCCCCTTAGATAATAAAACCCTTTTCAAATTCCAATGATGAGATTTTCCCGGAGGTCCTCTACAAAAACTTGTGAACTTTTTGACAGTATTGTCACATTTTAAGATGATGTAGGTACCTAAGTTCAATATACGTAGGTACACAACAAGATCTGAAGATATTTCGTGACAATACAAAACTTTTTTATGGTAGATAAGTACCTACTTATGAATTCCAAAATTAAAGAAAAAGGTCAAGTAAAAGAAAATCGTACTTTCAATAAAACCTATCTACACCACATTCACAAGGTGCATATCGAAATTGACTCTAACTACAAGCTTTATAAGTGTAAGTGATACTTTTTAAGTCTCACACTACTATAGCAACTATTATATTATATGTGGTTGTACGTATAGGTACATAATATACTTAAATACGGGATTTTGTAAAGATGTGACGTGTAACACGTGTAAACAGAAGAACGAATTTGGATGTTTGGCACTTAATTAACTTACACGCTAGTTTTTGACTACGGAATGAAGTAAGATATAAATTCTCATTTTTATCGTAACTCAGGTAGAATACCTACTTAGGAGTGCTAGATAATATTTGTTCTTTGTATCTAAACTTTGTTTCCGACAAAGATAAGTAGCTACACAAACTCTGTGCCCATCTGGATCCTATATGCCGCTGTAAATGTTCTTTAAAACTATGGTTATTTACCACCTCATATCTGGTATGCGACAGGCAAAAAGGTTATCAAAACAGTAGATAGGTACCAGCAATATTTAGCAACATTTAAATTTTAAAAATATTCATTCTAGATATTAGATATTATCTTATTTTTAGTAGCCGATTAAGTACTACAACTATAGCAATTTTTTTACACAATTTTTTTCTGGCCTTCTATTACCTAATATGTATATAGTTACAATTTTTTTCTAGCCTTCTACCTAATATGTAGTTAAGAGCCATCTTACATTTTCACGCGAATTTCTAAGATTTTGGACTCCTAAATTACTATGTTAAGTAACACCCAGAAATTATTTAATAACTGCAAAAAATAGGTCTATCTTTGGTGTTGACATTTAATGTAACACATTTACTAAAACTAATTTGGTAAATTTTTAGTGCCTCTTTTCCCACAACCATTTTAGTGAAAAATGGCCGCAGACTCAATTTCAAAGTCCTATATCTATTAATAATGCTGATATAATAAGTTTAAAAAAATATAGTAATCATCGGACATATATTTTTGTCGTTATTTAATGTAATAGATTTTTGAATTTCATTACCATTATTGAATAAAAAAAAGAAATAATTTGGTAAATTTTGAGATTAAAGTGTCAATTTTATCGTGATTTTTGGTTAAATACACAGTAATAACTAAAATGAAATTATCCCAAAATAAACAATGTTCTTTGGAGAATTGATTTCTACAGTTATTTTGCAAATATTAGCAAATAATTTGTCAATATATTGATCTAAACATCAGTATAAATTACAATGCACAACCGGATACCGATTAGAATGGCGCAAGCGCCCGTCGAGGCAGGACCTGTGCCATTTTGTTCCGCGTCCCGACTTTCGTGCGCTCGTATTGTAAAATTGGTAAAGTGGTGATTATACTGCGACCAAATATTTTTGATCCGCTTCGAGTTTTGTTTCGCGAGGTAAGTTTTGTTTATTATGAAATATGTAGGTATGAATTATTTTAGTTGTTTGTATGATAATAATAATAAAGATATATGTTAATAAATTACTAATAATAATACTATATTTTTTTTATTTTTTTGCTATGGGTACTCGCAAGGATAGTGTATACCGTTGTTTTAAAAAAAGGAACCGTGATAATTTTGCAGCCTTAAAAAAGGCAACAGAGGTAAAGTAAATACAATTACCTACAATTTTTTTCGATTTAGCTGAAGTATATCGCCTGAAAATGGAATATCATGATGACATGGAGCTGATCTGCTGATGGAGCTGGAAGGGGGCCATAGGAACTCCGTAAAAAAAGATACAATCCCCTTGAGTTAGTGCTCGTTAGATTGGTCTTGACGAGTACTTCATTTGAAAAATGAATTATAATGTACCTGTAACATGGCATATTTTTATCGGAATGGGCATGTTACCTAAATTTTTTGTAGATTCTTAAAAAATATTGGACACGTATTTTTTCTTTTTTTACGTAATCCAAAAATAACGGCGATACATTGAGTTGAAATTTCGCGTGACGTCACTAACCGGTGCAGTTTGTATGGCGGCTTATAGCGGTTAGTGACGTCACGAGCCCCCACCCTAAAGTTTAATACGCTTTATCTTTGTATATTTTCATTTACCTATTTGATAAAATTAGTTCAGGTAAAAATTTTATTCATAAAATGTTTAAGTAGACCATATATCTTTAAAAAAGACTGGATTTTTTCTTGATATGGAATTTATCCTACTAATATTATAAATGTGAAAGTTTGGATGTTTGAATGTTTAGATGTTTGGATGTTTGTTACTCAATCGCGCAAAAACGGCTGAACGGATTTGGATGAAATTTGGCATGCACATTGTCAGTGGTACAGAGAAGAACATAGGGTACTTTTTATCTCGGAATTCTCGCGGAAACTCCGAAATTACCGCGGGTGAAACCGCGGGGCACAGCTATTTATCTATAAAAAAAACATCTGAATACTTTTTTCCTGAGAGCCACCGTTTCTGAGATAAACGATTCAAAATGTTGGATGAGTTGTAATCGTCATAATATGTATAAGTACACCACTGAAGCTGTAATACAAGTAAAAAAATATTATTCTATCGGTCAGTGTAACTAATATATTAGTTAATTAAAAAAGAAACCCAGTTTTTCATTTTACAAAGCCAGTAAAACCTTAAACAACATCTGTCTCGTATAAATTGCTGCGTGGCTAGGGTCGTATACCTGCTTTATCTGAGAATACCTACGATTGCCCACGGCTCAAGATTGCGTTGTCCACCTCGAGTCTCGACGCGCGCTTTACGCTGCTTACGTTGTGTACGTGTGAGTAACTACACACACATAAACAATAACGCAGTTTGTACCTAAACTCGCGCGCAATATTTTTGTGAAATGGCTCTTAAGTAATGATCATTCATACGCGTAGCCCAGGTTTGAGTTTTGTCTGTTATTTATGACTGTTTGTATTGTTTATATTTTTAGTTACAAGTAATCATGAGTTATCGAGGTTTTGATCATGTTCCTCGTTCAATCTTACAACATGTATGGACATAGATATGCAATAGTGTGTTAACCCACACTGGAGAGAGTAAATCGTGTTTTAAAATGGGCATGTGAACTAATTTTTATTTTTTAGTCCGTCTTGTAGATTATTAAAAAATATTGGACACGCATTTTTTGTTTTTTTACGTAATCAAAAAATAACGGTGATATATTGAGTTGAAATTCCGCGTGACGTCACTATTCTGACAATTTGTATGGCGGTTTTAGCGGTTAGTGACGTCACGACCCCCTCACCCTAAACTTTAATGCACTTTATCTCTGTTTATTTTAATTTAGTTAAAAAAGCAAAAAATACGTGTCTATTGTTCTTTTATTTTCTAACTGACGTACTAATTAGAATTTTGATTTTCAAAAGTAGTCCACATCCCTAAGCGCCATTTCGTATCAATATCTTTTATGTTAAATAATTTGTTATTTAAACTGAAGATAAACACATAGTTAAAAAACGTTTTATAACTAACTCTCAATAAAGCGTTCTGTATTAATAACTTAATTTTGATGGTTAACATGTTATTGCTTACGTATTTATGAGCAACTTGATAGTTTAAAAGACTAAAGAGGTATAGTTCAAATTAGGGTCGCAACCTCAAATGTCTTTGGTTGCGAATCATGAATTTCTCTAAGAACTTTACATCCGCCGCGCTGGCCGTGCCGCAAAGTTAGCGTAGGTACATTGGGAAAGCAGGCCATAACTTTACACGCAACATTAACTTGCGAGTTGAAAGTTGGAACGCAGTCGCGACACAAGCGTAAGTATATAATTATCTGGGGGCACGGCAGTGCCCCCGCCAAGTCGAGCAACAAAAGCGGCACGGCCGTACTATCCTTTTCTCGAAGCAATTCAGGCCATTTTCGACCCCCTATAACTTCGTTGTGGATAAAACTAGAAGCCTGAATTTTTAGTAAACAAGCAGGTATTGTATAAAGACGGTATAATTTAAATTTCATTGGATTTGAACCAGTAGTTTAAGAATTATAACTAGTCAAAGTTTCTTAATTTTGTAGGTCACTCACTCACTCACTGACCGATCATCAAAACTCTAAGGCACTTCTAGCAGACATAGAAGTTTGAAATTTAGAATACAATTAGTGTTTATTGTATAAATCAAGGAAAAATTGAAATATTTTGCAATTTCGGTACAGTTTTCTAGATACACCAACTGCATAAATAACTTTGTAATCCCATATAAATGTATGGAATTACAAAGTTACATATGCAGTTATATGTACCAACTGCACAAATAACTTTGTAATCCCATATAAATGTATGGAATTACAAAGTTATATATGCAGTTATATGTACCAACTGCACAAATAACTTTGTAATCCCATATAAATATATGAGACTAGCTGTTCCCTGCGGTTTCACCCGCGATAATTTCGGAGATCCCGCGGGAATTCAGAAATGCAAAGTAGTTAGTACCCTATATCCCTAGGTTTTCTTTACCCCTGACAACGTGCATGCAAAATGTCATGAGATTTCACCAGCGTTAATTTCGGAGATCCTTCGGGAATTCCGAGATAAAATTACCCTAATCTGAATGCTCCAACGATTTTCATGAAATTTTGTATACAGGGGATTTCGGGGGCCATAAATCGATCTAGCTAGGATTCATTTCTGGAATTCCCGCGCGAACTCTGATATCAACGCGGGTGAATTAATTATTGCATACTACACGTTGTCAAGGGTACAGGAAAGGTCATAGGGTAGTAAGTACTTTTATCTCAGAATACCCGCGGGATCTCCGAAATTAACGTGGGTTAAACCGCGGGGAACAGCTATTTAAGCCGAGCGAAGCTCGGTTGCCCAGATATTAATAAATAATAATAATAAGTGTAGCTAGTTACCTACCTAGATATAAAGTGTAGATACATAGTTACCTAGACATAATTATGTTCAAAGGTACAATGGTCAACGGAATGAAAAAGCAAGAAAAAATCTTTCAAGTTATTAAAATAGACTAAATTGCTCAAAGGAGGAAGACCATTTACAAAAAGAAATGAGATCCCATCAAAAACAAACTTGTAAAAAATCCAAGTCTCGCAACTCAGTTCTTCTACATTAAAAAGTTGTGAGATCAATGTAATACCAAGTCGGTTAATTTATTCAGTGCCTACTTAAGGGTCCTTCTGTCTAAAGTTATCATGTTATAAGCTAATCTAATAACATTTTATAGTGACCATATCAAATTTAAAAATCTTTTATGTTTTAAATAGATTGATTGGCTTGGCGATCACATGAAAACACAATGTATCTCACAAGTAATACATATTATAATTAAATTAGATTGTTTAGAACCATAATTATGTATTACATGTGAGATATATTGTGTTTTCACGTGATCGCCAAGCCAATCAATCTATCTAAAACATAAAAGATTTTTAAATTTGATATGGTCACTATAAAATGTTATTAGATTAGCTTATAACATGATAACTTTAGACAGAAGGACCCTTAAGTAGGCACTGAATAAATTAACCGACTTGGTATTACATTGATCTCACAACTTTTTAATGTAGAAGAACTGAGTTGCGAGACTTGGATTTTTTACAAGTTTGTTTTTGATGGGATATATTATACTAGCTGTCCCCCGCGATTTCATCCGGGGTAATTTCGGTGTTCCCGCGGGAATTCCGTGATAAAAACTATCCTATCTTTTAAGTTGGGCCAAATTACAACATATTATAGTGACCAAATTTCATTCAGTAGTTTAGGAGTAATTTATATATATTAAGATATATAATATATATCTAATAAAAATATTATAATATTTATTAGTAGGTAGGTACCTATGCCGGAATGAATAGGTACATATAGGTAGGTACCTATATAGTATAATATTTATAGCTTGATTTTTTGCAACATCTATATCAACATTTTATTTTATTAAAATCAATATAAGACGTAGGTACAACAACTTGATAAAAACGTTACCAATTGCGAATTTTACTAGTTGTAGTTTATACTACACTACAACTAATTGAAATAAATAAAAAACTAACTAACTACTAATGATAATTTATGAATCTACTAAATTAGGTACTATATATTTACATACGTACATACGTGTCGTAAAATAACGGTCAACACAAATTAATACCTATCATCATAGAGAGAAAAGCATTAATATAATCTACTCACACTTTTGATAGGTACCTAGTTAGAATTTTTGTGTTTAGACTAAAACAAATACTATGTACTTTTTTTGTTATGAATAAAAAAAAAGTATGTTAGAAATCTTTACTGTGATGTGGTCGGTATTTATCCAACACTTGTAGGTATACGTATTGGGGTGGTCATTAAAATCTTACCTAATAAGAGTAGTACGAGTTTAACGAAATAGTCTGAATCCAGAAAGGCGATCATTTAAACTAAGTGCCTATAATTCGCAAGAGTTAACCCTCGCCCGCCCAGGGGAATCGCGCTCCACCAGTTTGAAATATTTCTTACATACACTTACCTGCCCACCTACCAGGTATTCAGATTATCCAACTGTTTGTTTTTTTAGTATTATTATTATCTGTGATTTAGGTATTTGTAGGTCTCTCTCTCAATGGATTTTTAAGATTTTGATAATTTTGTAATGATATACTTAACTAATACACAAAATTTTAACAAAAAAATAAAACCGACTTCCAAAAACACAAAACTAAAAAGCTAAAAATAACAAAATACCGATTTAATCCAAAAGACAAAAATACATGTAATTTTATTATTGGTTTGTGCTACCACTGATTGGTTTGAATTCGGTGCCAAGCCCGCTTGTGTCTGCCCACTTGGGTTGCTCTTCTCGCGACGAGCTCGTTGGGAGTGGACTTAGGCCATCTACACATCTACTCTACCTATATTTGGCTTATCATCGACTTCAAACCAATCAGTAGTAGCACAAACCAATAATGATATTACGGGTATTTTAGTCTTTTGGATTAAATCGGTATTTTGTTATTTATAGCTTTTTAGTTTTGGGTTTTTGGAAGTCGGTTTTTATTTTTTTGCTAAATTTTGTTTATTTCTCGCTTTTCAGTGAGTTGGTTTGTAATTTATCTAAGTTACAATAGCCTAATGTCAACTGCTCATCACCTTTTACAAAATATTGCTTTTACTTCACAATCAGAGTGGCTATTATGTAACTTTTGTTTCTATAATTTTTCGGTTGCAATCAAAAACATGGCGGTTTTGCGATTACAATATGCATATTTTGACACCTACGATATCTAGCAATCAACTAAAATAAACATATTTTAAAAGTTAAAGCTATCTAAACATGATTAATGAATCACAAAATGGCTATGTTTCCGATTGAAACTGAAATATGATAGCAACAAAAGTTACATAATAGGCTAGCAGTTCCACTTCACCATATACATTTTGACGAGCATAAATTGTTTAGAAAACACATTAAAGTTAACGAATCGGAACCTGTGAAATACCTACCTATTATTGAGTATTTCCGATGACCATCTGTGGTCTTCATCATCAGTTCCACTTCTTAAAATTTTGCTTTTCGAAAGCAAATGAACGTTTACTTTAAAAAAGACCCAAATCGCTATAGGTCTGCCTATAATTTTTGAAGAGTTCCCTCGATCTCTCCAAGATCCCATCATCAGATCCCGACTTGGTGGCAATGGGACTTAAATTGGAGTATACCCTTTCAAACAAAAAAAGAATTTTCCAAGTCGGTCCAACCGTCTTCGAGTAATCGCGTAACAAACATACAAAAAAAAACATTCAGATGAATTGAGAACCTCCTCCTTTTTGGGAAGTCGGTTAAAAGGGAGATTTACTGTTTTAAAGCACAATATACCTACTCCTACTATACTATAAATCCATTACAAAAGTTCTTTTTCATAATTTTTGTTGCTACGCGTCTCATACGCACCCATACGTTGTAAAATGAAATAAATACGTATGGTATATACGTTAGTATATACTATCCATATTTAACTGAAAATATACATAAAGCAATTTCTCAGGCCACGTTGCACACATGACACACTGTGTAGATAGAGAGGCACCTACTAAAACGGGCAAGGTCTAGTCGGGAAGGGTGGCGAGCTGTGCGTCGCCTCGTTTTATTGGCGTCACTAATGAGTTGCTAATTCAATTTCACGGTCGCATCAACAAACGCAGTGCACGCGCTATTTTCCACAACTTTACCTATTAACCTAACTCTAACACCGCGGTATTTCGGCATAGGTTAACATATCCACCAACTGACAAAGCAAGAACAGCTGGAATAAAGCAATCAGATTTAAGTTACACTAAAGGTAGGTATTATGTATGGTAAGTATAGATGTTTTATTAAATTACCTAAATAGAAAGATCGATTTGATCGATTTAAATTAACCTTATTTTATTCTCCAATAAACCTAACTTTGTTTTGCACACGCAGCGAAGAGAAAGATAAAAGTTTACAGTCGTATCCGGGTATAAAGAATAAAATAGCTAATTTTATTGATCTCTACCATCCAAAACAATAAAACCTTTCCCATATTTTCATATCCGGACTGTGGTTACTATACAGAATGAATTTTTCAAATGGGGGTGGATGGCCAAACTATGAAGAATATCGAAATATGCTCAAAGGTTTGCGATTTTGATAAAACTTTTCTCAAATTTTGTTTAAAATAATTTTCTTCGCTAAGAGGAAATTAAATATTTCCCTTACTTTGCCATTACTTTACATTATTTGATCCTTAAGCCACCCTATGGAATGGCGCAATAATAAAAAAAATTAAAATGTATGTGCAAAATTTTATAATCAGAGGGTGCGATTTGAGAATCTTACCAAAATCGACCTTTCGCTATTCCTCGTAGTTTCGGATTTGACTTGTCCATCCTGTATGTGTATTATGACTAATAAAGCTAACTGAAATACCACTGGGTACCGCATGCCTGTCTGATCGCCTCCATTAACCTAATGTAGCACATAAAACCTTTGTGCTTTACTTTATGACGATGTGGTAGCCAGTCGGTCCAAAGAAAAGTTACTTCGTAAGAGAATGAACAAAAGTTTCCAAGTCCCTTTACATTACGAATAATATACTACAAGAACCAGGAAAAAGCAATACATTTGACACGTAAGTATACCTATACCTACCTACGTAAACATCACTAGAAAGGATAACTATTGACTGACTCATATACCTATAGGCTATAAAGTATGAAGTTAGTGCATCAAGGGCATCAGGTATAATCTTTGTGAGGCGGTTAGATATATGTGACGAGGTATATGCAAACTTTCAACGAAAACTACCTATCTTTTGCTTGGAAATTCTAATTATTTTCAATTTATATAAAGCAAACATTAAAATATAATAATCTGCATGCGCTTTGATCAAGAATATAATCAAGCATTTAAGCGTTTTACTATTTACTAGTTAAACTGTGCCGAAATACTCGTATTCACCTAGATTATATAATAGCGAACTAAATGCCAAAATGCCAAATGCTTGAAATTTGGGTTTACAAGTGCTGAGGCACTTGTAAATTAGATTAGATCTTGTAGAGTAGGTACATAATATGTACCTAGTGATAGAGCCCAATCTTTTGAAAACAAAAGTTTGGACGAGTGAGTTTTTAAAACACTCACCTTTCAAGTTGAAGTAGTTAGGCACAAGTAGTGAGGGATCTACTACCTACGCTACAGTAAGTTCCTATCACAAAGTTAACTCAGAAAGAAATAACACACTTTAAAGTTAGCGAATTCTATCGATGAAATACGCGAATTTACTTCAGAAAGAGTTTTATTGTTTTAAGAATAGGTAGGTAAATACCTACTAACTCAAACGTATCTACCTCAAATAAAAAAATGGGTTTATTGAACAGCACGGCCTTGAAATGTTTTCATTTAACCATATCGAATTTACTATCCAAGTGGAAACTTGTTACTTTGTGTATTTTATATTACTTAGGCTAATAAATCTATCCAAAAACTAAAAGATTTACATTTGATTTTTGGAAATCTTCACAAACGAAATATTATGAGCCAGGCAAACAATTGTATACCATGTTTCCGTGCCAAGAAATAATCTCTTACATGACATTAACATACATCACATAGGTACCGAGCAGCTGCCAAAACTGTCTTCTAGTCCCGCCTGGCGCTACTTTCTGAAACAATATTACTTAGCGGAGTCATCCATGCATCGGCAAAGTTGGTTACGAGTTCTCCAGTGGGTACCTACAAAGTGGCTGAGAATAAATGTAATCTTCAAATTCCAGCACGTTTCGGTGCTTAGTGTAGGTATTATATACATTATGACACTAACCGTCTGCGTTCTCGGTACTTGGAAACAGTATCAAGTTCTATATATTAGGTAGGTAGGTAGGTACCTACTTTAAAACTATTTTTTGAGATGAAACTTCGTCGGACAAGGTAAGAAAAATATCCATTTTGTTACCTACGTTACGTTTTAAAATGGTGTTTATTTAAAACGA
This sequence comes from Zygaena filipendulae, assembly GCA_907165275.2. Classification (NCBI taxonomy): domain Eukaryota; kingdom Metazoa; phylum Arthropoda; class Insecta; order Lepidoptera; family Zygaenidae; genus Zygaena; species Zygaena filipendulae. The sequence goes on along the minus strand of OU015653.1, from coordinate 7,863,588 downwards.
CTCGTCATTTACCAACATGCGACAGCAAAATTTAGATACTCTTTTAATTTAGTTGCAAATTAAAGCAGGCGGCGGCAGAAATAGGTATAAAGTTATTCGATTGTAAATAATAACATGTTTATTTCTAGCCGTTTCATTTTACTGCGAGACAAAAAAAATCAAAATGTTCGATGTTTCATAAATATATAATATATTGTATCTAACTTTTAATAGCGACATCAGCCGAAGCATCAACCAGTTTATGTGTTCAACCATTCGGTGCGAATTCTGTGATATCTAGGTACCTACAAGGATTATCGCGTAAATCTCCATTTAGTGGTGCGATCTCTACCCGACCAAACTGGGCCAATTACAGTTTACATATTACGCTACTCTAACCCAATATGTCTATCGATTGTCAACTCGTACCTATTAAGTATTGTCCAACTTAATCATTAGTGAAACTAAATTCGTCCGGCTGGAAAAAATATTCATAATTTTTCACCTTTTAGTATAGGTAACTTACATACCTATTCTTTACTAATAATATGCGAAAGTGAGTAGGTATGTTTGTTTGTTGGTCTTTCACGCCTCAACGGTTAAATGGATCGTCATGAAATTTTGTATATAAGTTGTCAGGTATACAGAAAAGGACATAAGGTAGTTTTTATCCCGGAATTCCTTCGGGAACTTCAAAATTGATGCGGGTAAAACTATTTATATTAAATAGAGATGTTGACTACTATTGAAAATCAAAATTCTAATTAGTCCATCAGTTAGAAAATAAAAAAATAATAGACACGTATTTTTTGCTTTTTTAAATAAATTAAAATATACAGAGATAAAGCGCATTAAAGTTTAGGATGAGGAGGTCGTGACGTCACTAACCGCAAAACCGCCATATAAACTGTCAGAATGGTGACGTCACGCGAAATTTCAACTTAATATATCGCCATTATTTTTTGATTACGTTAAAAAAGAAAAAATACGTGTCCAATATTTTTTAATAATCTACAAGACGGACTAAAAAATAAAAAATTAGTCAACATGCCCATTCTGCATACTATACGCACGTTGTCAGGTGTACCTACAGAAAAGGATATAGAGCACTTTTATCCCGGAATTCCCTGGAGAACTCTGAAATTATCGAGGGTGAAACCACGGAGATAAGCTATAGTAAGTTAATAAACAACGTAGGTACCTACTTAATATAAGATTTATCAGTTGTTGTAGCTACCATGAAGGTTCGATGATTTTATTATTGATCAACTAGGTACCTATATATTTCCTTTGTTTCATCCACACGTTTACCTTTGTCACCACACAATTTGAATTAAAAAAAATCCCTAGTGTTTGCCTATATTATTCAGAAAAGGAAGCCCTGTATTTCCAAAGTTTTTAGACCCAGCAGGGTGGCGTGCACTCTGATCTTGAAGGTTTCCAAGTTAAAAGCGCTATGTGAAAAAAAATCCGGCCGGTCAACTCAGTCCTTATCAATGTCTATATAAGGATGAAGCGAAACACTTTTTGCAGATTGGTAGAGATATAGGTACCTAGTACCATCATATTTTAGGGAGACACACAAATAGATAGGTTAATAATTATGATACGAAAATGTTTATTGTTTTCTAATTTAACATTAATATTGATTAGATCACTAATAAAAGCATAGGTATTTGATATAAGTAGATAATAATTCGTATTCGATTCGTACTTACCGGGTTAAAATTCGGAAACTGATAAATTTATACCATCATTTTCAAAGGAAATAAGTAAGTAGGTATGTAGATAAGTAAATAGTTATAGACAGTTATCTACTTAAAAACGAGGTCACAGAGACCGAAGGGGATAAAGCGGTAAATAGGCGAAGTAATTATCTCTCACTACTCGGACTCCTGAGCCAATTCCACTGTTTTAAGAAAGATAAACGAGAGGAAAAGAAAACTACTCCGACGAAACTAATCAGTACTTAATTTGATAGGTCCATTCTATGAGAAAGGTGGCCAGGTAATTTAGTTTACTGCCGCTTACTTACGGTCAGCGCAGATAGATATGGGTAGGAACCTAGTGGCGGCAAAGCGATTAATTTAATACCTTACATTAATAAGGATAAAGAATAAGCGACAGAGTTAGATCTGTTTTAAAATGTAGGTATCTTTCGAATGTCTTCTAAAGCATATTTCCTCACAAATTATTATTAATTATTTCTACTAAACTGATGGTTTCGCCACCACTCGGAAAAACACGGAGGCTCTCAGAGGCTCTTGATTCAGGGGGCAACTAATAAAGCCAGCGCTCCGCCGCCGTAGGTAGGTAGGTACCTACTTAGATTCTGACCATTTCACTACAAGATATAAGCTTATTGCCACAGTTAAATACAGAGGCGTCTTTACCTATAGTGCAGGGTGTGCGGCGCACACGGGCGCCGGGTCTAAGGGGGCGCCGCGCGCCGAGCGCCCTTGCGACACATCCGAAGATGCGTCGCTCTCAAAGACCCTGCGCCCGCCGTGGCCGACGACGCCGGGCGCGCGGTAGCAAAGCAAAACTACTTCTTTACCTAACACCCTGTATAACTGTTAGTATTCCACTTGTATTCCATTTTGACACCGCTCGAGGGCGCCAGGTTACTGGCTGGACACGGGCGCCACAAGGGCTAGAGACGCCTCTGGTTAAATACGTAGATACTACATAGCTAACCCTGGCTTTAGTTAATGTAGCTGTTGAACTGAAAACTACAGTTAATAAAACTGTAGTTAAAACTAGTTGAATTTTTTAATTTATGAAACGTAAATAACGCCAAGTTTTTACTGGACGAAATTATTCCGTAAATTCATTCAAATTACCTAATTATAAAATATTTTTAATTTACTTTGATCAATGGTTGGTATACTTTTAAGTTATGGGGTGAGAATCCCGACTAGGTAAAAGGGGCTAATAACTTCATTCCGCTTTCACAATTACATTGCAGTTAATTTTTTGTGCGCCGCACGCCGAGGCCCGCAAATAACAACTGCAAACATTCTTCATTACTTAACATTATTCACTAGAACGCTTTGTTTTTCTACGTCTGCCTTTTCAAATGATAGATATTGTGTATGTGTGTGTATCAATAGGTAGGCAAGTACTCAGTTTTTCCTGTAACATAACATAATTAATCATAAGTTAGGTATACTCATCGTTTCTGTTCATAGCAAAGGCGAAATCGTAGGTACCTACTTACCTACTACTTGTGTTTAAGATGGACTCGTTAGTATAGGTATTCACAACGAAGGTTGATGATTTTTGAATGGAAAACACAGCAGATGATGATAATAACCTGAGGGGGTAGATAAGTTCAGCTCGTCAGTAGACACTCCACCGTCTCTTGTTGTGATTACTTTTTAAATATTTCACTTTATTGTGCAATCTTCTTCTTGTCATGCAAGAAAGCGAAGCCGAGCGGCGAGTTTGAATAATTTAGCAGATCGGCAGCGAATGTGTCATTTAGCCAAATTGTCGTGTCAGACATGAGCAAGGGTGAAGACGGAAATGAACCCGGACCCCTTATGTTTTTATCAACGTGAATTTTCCTCGGAAATATCTAATCTCGACTAGAGTGATAAGACGTAGGAAATAAGATTAGGTATACTTACTCGACTTCACATATTTTAGTCTATCATCAGTAAATCAATTTTCGTCTTAAATATCTACTCTAAATTGTATAGATAAACCGGAGGCGGACCTTTCGTAAGTATAGGAATGTAGGTAGGTAGGTAGGTAGGTAGAGCTTATATAAACTAAAATGACATGCCCCACTACTCAATAAGCAGTTTTAGATGTGCGATATCATGTATTGATAATATCTGTTTAATAGTGTGAGTGCGGCAACATTATGCGGCAACTGAGTACGAATGGCCAAATTGACATTCTACAATCGTTAACGCATAGAAAACTGGAATAGAAAACTTCGGTCAGTCCAATCAAAACTCTAGCTTTACGAGAACCACTTGAAAACTAGTTTTGATTGGCTGAATAAGTGACATGACGGTTCGTTACTTATGCTTTCTATGTGTTGTACTTAGATATCTGCTCGCAGTGATAATTTGGTTTGGGCCGCCTGTACTTTGTTGATTTTGTTTTTTTTTTTGGTGCATGTTGTGTTCTTCTATAATTAATGAGGCAATAAGCATATTATTATGTACATGAATTTATTTTATAAGGATTTTAAACAATAAAAATATTTCAAATTGAACCTCCACGCGTTCCTGAGAAAAAGAATCTTGATAGATAGAACCAACGACAAACGAAAACGGAACCCTAAAAATAAAATAATATAGATATCTTTTACATTCTTTATATTAAAATATCTTTGACTTCATCTAGATAGATACCCAGTTAATAAAACATGCTATAGGTATACCTAGTAAACGTGTAACTTGTAGGTATAAGAGTCGCAAAAGTACAAATTCTGAACACGTGGGTCTTTAAAAATTACAAAATTATCACCCATTCACCCCGTTGCCTTTCCATTTTCACCCCATGTAATTACGAGTACAGGTACTAATTTAGATCTTGGAACAGTACATGAGGTACTTTTCATCCCGAAACAAAGACTTCTCGAAGGAATACCGAAATTAAAACAGGTTTGACCGCTAGAAATAGTGTGACATAAACTGTAGCCTGAAGAGGTCTAGGTACCTACTGTACTGTAATGTTATATAGGTAGGTCCTTACCTACATATTATCCTATTCTGTCCAATGCAATAAAGTTTCATTTCCGAGATTTCTATCTTCAACAGCCTGTGTTGGGACCGTTTGTAATGCAATTTTCCTTTATTATTTGATTTACCTTCCATAGTTTACCTACTACTTGGACAGGTACAATATACCTAGCACTGAAGATATATATATTACGTAAGTAGATATTGTACAAGCCTATCTCATACATATTCCGTTGTGTAGGTACGAATTCCTGTCTTTTAAATTGGGCAGATCTGCTATAATCATCACCCAAATAGCGATCCCTAAAGCTTAACTGGTTCAGCTATAACTCGTTCTTGCTGTTTAATGAAAATTGATTTAGTTCCTAGTTGTAAACGGAATGATGTTATCGCTGCTTTCCTTTTTGTCATCCCTCTTTCAATTACAGTGGTCACAGATGGTCACGCATCACTCCCCTCACTTGACCCTGTGGCTCCAGTCTCTACGCACCATGGTTATCAAGTTATTGATATCAGCGGCATTACCCTGACTTCCATTATACCTGACCTGCCATTATGCAATAGTTGTATAAATAGGTAACTATTAAAGTTAAAAAATTATGCTTTGAATATTTCGTATTCGGAAATAGGTGCTTCAAAGGGTGTGACTTCTAGAACAGTTCTTACTAAGAGAACTAAGAACTTCTTAGCAATACCTATGCAAGCAATACTTATATCATTGTAGATATGCAAGCCTTATTTTGGAAACAGACATCATAATTATTAATTTCATATAAATATAGTTTGCAATGGCCTATGGTCATGCGATTTCAGTTTACGAGAAACGGCAATTCTAATATTGCTATAATTATGGGCCATTATGTTAGTTTCCATTGAAGCTACAATAATAAAAAGTATGCGAGGGGGGGTAGTGCATTTCTAATGTTGTTGCCTACGCGATTTATTACAAGTTTTAGGAACTACTCTAATAATAATAATAATTCACATCACAACACACAGATCTACTTGATCCCACACTAAGCTATAAGCTTGTGTCGTGAAAACCAAGCAAACGTGGTATATATTATCTACTGCATATAATTACATATTATTATACTATAGAATGTATGTAGATATATATTACACGCCCAGACTGAAAATTGGAACCCCGTGTTCATCACACAAAGTCCACCCCCACCGAGAATCCAACCCGGAACCTCTTGATTAGCGGGTAAGCATGCAGGTGACCTACTGCGCCAATCGGGTCGTCAAACTCTAGTTCCTACTGACGTTTTCCCAATAAGATATAATATTGCCTTGCCTTTTTCTGTGGGTGCAACACACATTTTGATCGATACATTTTATTGGGTAATTTCCAGTTGCCCCCGCGCCCGCCTCGAAAGTGACGGAGATAACTGAGAGAATGCCGGTCGCACACGGATGGTTTTCGCGTCCGGTTCTCCGTTAAGTGTAGAGGGCAATCGACCCGGTTGATTGTATAGTCCAGAGGTTCCCAAACTTTTTTTTCTCATAGACCACTTTAAACATTTTGCTGGATCTGGTGGACCCCCTGCAGCTATTAAATTCACTAACTTACTTCCGAAACCCGAAAAAAGTATAAGCCTGTGGCTATCTGTGTTGTGACTATTTTTCAATCAACTATGAGTTAAAAGTTTTCGAAAACAAGGTCAGAATTTATATTGCATGATTATGCTGTGAGTGGATGTCATTTAAGCTAAGTTTCAAGGCCAGTCTGAAAAGCGTCTTCATTCAACAATTGGATTCCTTGGCATCGGCGATTCTTGACACGTTCTTTCTGAATATGGAATATGCAAGTTCTTACAAAACAATTTCTGAGCTTCTTATAATATTAACTGCTTATATTCATAGAAGAAGTCAAGCTTCTTTTAATATTGTCTGCCTATATTCATAGAAGTCAAGTCGGGTCACCTAATACAGTTTTATAGACCCCCGTAAACGAGTTGTGGACCCCCATTTTTTTCCACGCAAGCGTAGACCCCTGTCGGGCTCCCGTGGACCCCTGGAGGTTCACCTGGACCACTTTTGGAATCAATGGTATAGTCAATAAGCTTTCGGGTTCTTGATTTGGGAACTTTATAGTAACCAAACGCGAAAACTGTTCGTGTGCGGCCGGGCTGTCGAGTGTTTGGTAAGGTAGGTACTATAATAAATAATATAGCTGTTGACGTTGTTAAAATAGGTATTTTAATACATATTAAATGCAGCACATACATTAAGCTCATTAGTGACCAAAGGAAAGAAAACAAAAATTGTTAGTAAGTAGTAGTCTTCCTTTTATCAAATCGACTGCTAGCAATTCTAAGAGGATTGCGGCTACATATTACATATTAGAACTAAATTAAATAACTTCTCTGTTTTTTCTAATCATTACAGCATTGTTTTTTCACAGAAGTATATTAATACAAATTAAAATATCGTTACTAAGCTTTTAGAACTATTACGATACAACGTTTCATACAAATTAGGCACTTTAGGAAATAAAAATGTGGTAGGTATTTTATAATACTTAAAATAGATACTAAATTTTATTTTGTTACCAACGAGACTATTAGGGCTCCTAGATGGAGGACAGTGGTTAAAATATCCACATTTTGCTTTCCATTGTAGCTCAGTACCGGGTATTTTAGGATAATAAAAAGTATGTATATAAAATAAATGGAGCACACATCAGTTTTCTTGACTCTGACACTTTTTTTCTATCTAGGTACACAATACACATTTTTTTATGTCATAGGGGGCAAACGGGCAAGTGGTACACCTGATGGTAAGTGATTACCGCCGCCCATAGACATCTGCAACACCAGAAGGCATGCAGGTGCGTTGCCGACCTGGAATGGGGATGGGAACTGGCTTTCAAGTGGGGCTGCCGGAACACACCGTTAGGTGCTTGGCGACAGATTTGCAACTTGAAGGTGGTAGCTAGCCAGCCGGGCACTAGAGAGCGCCCTACCACCATGGTATGGTTTCGTTTTCCTTCACCGACAGCTCAAGCCCATTGTTAGGGTTTGAACCTACGCCTTGTGACGTTTGATCCGAACGCACCAACCACTGAGCTATCATGGCTGCATATTATTATTATAGTCTTGAAGTGGTTTATTGTTTTTCTACATTAATTAATTATAACGTCCCTGTGAAAATAAAACTCTGTGATGTCATGCAGCTATTTTATTTAGGAGCAAAAACGATTTGACTTAAAACCAAATTATTTTTTTAAATGTAAGTAAATGAAATCACATAGAGAGTTAAAAAAGTCGTTGGTAAGCGTATCCACTTGAGAACTACAAGATCGATTTAATGTTCGTAACAGTCCGAATATTTACTACAGCAATAAAAATTTAAAAAGCTTTCTTCGACAAAGGATTTTTATAAAATTGAAATTCGGATAGGACAAAGTCTGTCGGGTCAGCTAGTATTTTGTTTCTACTAACGCCATGCTCCATCTATGTTCAACACTTGGGGGTCGATTTTTGAATCGCTCGAATTACTATTCGCGCACGGAATTGCAACATTCACGCGTGAATGCTTAAAAAATGTATGAGGATTCGCACGTGAACTCGCGATTCCGTGCGTGAAAAAAATTCGAGCGATTCAAAAATCGACCCCTTGCTCCTATTACCCTGCACTGCGGGAGAGCGCGCCTAGCACGGGCGGCGGTCGGGGCCGCGCCGGCGGGGCGCCGCCTTCAGTATGTTGTCGACGCGCAGTATCATCTCGGCTGCCTCGGCCGCCGACACCAGCACCTGACGCTTCACCACGTACGACTCGGTGATGCCCAGCTTCTTCATGTCGCCGACACACCCGTTCTCCATGTCTGGAACGATCATTGACGCAGTCAGCGCCGCAAAACTCAAAAGTATGATCAGGCACGAATCCAGATGGGAGAGTATTTTCTCACAATTTAATACATAACAAATTAGTATAATGTAGGCTTGAGCGTGTCTATACATAGGGTGACATAGGTAACAAATTTGAAGAATTTGTTCTTCTGCTTGACGGTTGATTTTAATGCGAATCATGTGACTTTTATATAACCGATAGCACTACCGACAGGTAGAAAGAAAGAAAGAAAATAAGGTACTATCCTGCCCGTACGAGGGCCAACCCACACGATGCGGTGCGGCGCCGCACCGTAAGTCATTACGCCGCCCTGGCGACCAGACAAGCAGTGCGGCGCCGCAGCGGCGACCAAAAGAGTAGGCTTGCCCATCGCTACGTAAGACAGACCGCTCCCCTCCCCGCCTCGTCTCGATTCCGCACGGCGCCGTGTGGCTACAACGCATTTTTGCAGTATACCGTAGCGGCGCCGCACGCGCACCCGAGCCGCACCGCACCGTGTGGGTTGGCTCTGACGCGACACTCACCGAGCCCCATGGTGTTCTCGCCCTGCGCGTGGTGCGCGCGCAGCCGCGACACCAGCTCGGCGCTGTCGTAGCCCGCGTTGTCGGCCACGGCGGAGGGCAGCCGGCGCAGCGCGACCGCGAAGGCCTCGGCCGCCGCCGACTCCTTGCCGGCGGTGCGCGCCGCCGCCACCGACACTGCCTCCGCCATCAGCATCTCGCTCGCGCCTGCAACACATTGGTTTTTTTACTATTAAGGCTCCAACAGTGATAAAATTAAAACCATCCGTTATTAAAAAAAAAAAACAAATCTAAATGTATTTCATAAATCGATAGTAGGATGTGTAAAAATAGAGTGAATACGCGCGTCTACCCGTCTGTTTGCGATAAACTCAAAAATTACTGAACGGATTTTAATGCGGTTTTCACCAATAGATTCCAGAGGTTTATAAGTATGATTTAACCTCAAATTCCCATGGGAACTTTAAAATTACCGCGGGTCACAGCTAGTAATTGTACGATTGATTGATTGATTGTTTAATGATGTAATGTAATTTAAAGAGTAATGAGATTATTGAATGGAAAACCAAGAATTGATTGTCGCGAGAGAACATGTTTTAGCTCAAAGAGCTGACCTCAATGTACCACAATGGCAGTTAGTTTTAACATTACTTCAACTCGACACTAGAGTTATTACACTGACACCCAATAGAAGCACCACCAATAATAATAATAATGAATAGAAGAGACGTAAATCATTACAATGTTTTTTGATTTAATTTGATATTTAAATAATATCGCGCATTGATATCTGAGATGTTTTAAGAAAATTAAAAACGGAAGAATAAAGTTTATTTTTTTTTTAATTTTTGATTTTTTTTTGCATTAATTATTTTACATTTTGTTAACATCCTACAATTTAACGTTTCACTTCACCTCCTCCATAAATGACTTTGGGCTCCTTCACGGTGGCGGTGAGCACGCAGAGCGCGTCGTGCAGTGAACGCTCGGCCTCGTCTATGACCTGCTGCGTGGCGCCGCGGATCACAATGGTGCACGCCGAGCCCAACTCAACGCCGGAGAACCGAATGAGACACTCGTCACCGATCAGCACCTACAAAACATTCCTTACAGTTAATATATTATGTACTCTCATATCCTCGCCTCTTCGATATAAATGTGTATGTGTCGTGGCCACATCATGAACTGATTACAATTAGTGTCTAGCTAGTTACAAGTACTTTTTGAATTTAGGCAGGGTGAAGAACACCCTGACATTCTTGTTTAGGTTAGGTTTGTACTAGCGACTAAGTCGCGAGCGTGCCGCGGCAGCCAGCGGTCGGTGATGCGCCAAAGTCAAAAAAAGGTGACATTCGATAGTTGATGAGATGATGTAGCCGACCGTTTCATGAAATGCCACCATTTTATGAAATGGCTGGCCACAACCATCCCTATTAGGGATGTTGACTACTATTGAAAATCAAAATTCTAATTAGTCCGTCAGTTAGAAAATAAAAAAACAATAGACACGTATTTTTTGCTTTTTCAAATAAATTAAAATATACAGAGATAAAGCGCACTAAAGTTTAGGATGAGGAGGTCGTGACGTCACTAACCGCAAAACGGCCATACAAATTGTCAGAATAGTGACGTCACGCGAAATTTCAACTCAATATATCGCCGTTATTTTTGATTACGTAAAAAAAGAAAAAATACGTGTCCAATATTTTTTAATAATCTACAAGACGGACTAAAAAATAAAAATTAGTCAACATGCCCATTGGCCAATTATTAGATGTGAGTGGCCACTACATATCCATCAAATATATTGAAATTTTCTCACGTTCATGTAGGTATACTTATTGGAAAATATTCTAGTTCCAATTCCTGCTAGAAATCGAGCAATAAATACAAAGTGACATTGCATTTAACTATAGTATACTTAATAAAAAGTAATTCTTACTTGTTCAATGACTTTGCAGTGCCCAAGTTTCACCTTGTCTGGAGAATCAAAGGTGGAAACAATTTCACCACCTGTTACCAAAGCAAGTCGCTCAATGCCATCAAAATCAGCGTGCTCAATTGCCATCACTCCTGCATCGGCAAACAATTGCTCAGGGTAGTTGTAAATGAGTTGCCTAAAAAGTGGAGTTTTATTATCCATAAAAGCACAAAAATGTTAGGTCTTAACTGATAAAATTGTGATGCATGATTCCGAACTTGTCATTGAGAAGTCAATAAAAATTTAACTCACCTGTTGATGAAAACATTGCATTTATGTGCTAAGATTTTGTTGACTTTGTCTTTCATCTTCTCTTTTTCAGCAACCTCAAGCTCTGCAATTTTTGCCATTGAGTCTACTTTGATGGTGGAGCCAAACACTTTGATTTTGTCTGTGTCCATGGGAGTATTGGCAATCAGAATGTTGGCATTTTCAATGCGTTTTGGTTGATGTACACCTACCTGTGTAAATATTGAGAAAAGTTATAAAAATTATTTCGATCGAAATTTATATTTAAAGATGTAAGTTGAATAATATAGACCTTTATTTGTTGCAGTTTTCCACACAATAAATGTGTTAAAGTAATTTATTTTCATATTATTTTATGCATGATATTATATTGTGTAAAGATCCGAACACAAAATTAGAGATTGATAAATAATATTACCTTTTTGTTCAATAGGAAACCCTCATCTAAGAATGACTCTTCAAGTACACCACCAGAAATTTTGATGATCTGTATAGCTTTTAGGTTACCAGAGCCTTTCAGTCGCATGACTGCATCAACAGCTAGCTTTGTGAAATGCCTGAAAGGTAACTGAAAGCTTTAATATCAAACTTTGCCTCAACTAAATTATGAGAAAAGTTTAGAGTGACATAAAACAATGTAACTACTGTATTAATTACTGATTTAAATATGGTAACTCTACTATATAAATGTTTTATAGTCAGTCACTGATAAAAAAGCAAATAATTAGCATGAACATACTCCTTATGATTGGACAATATTTTCGAGCTTAGGGTAGTACGTGCTATGTTCTCCAAGTCAGCACGGAGTGCAGCCTCATTGAGATTAGTAGCATGGTCAAAACTAGCACCAGCTAGTGCCTGCTTGGCAGCATCTACTGCAATTCTCCAGCCAGCTATGATGGTTTGAGGATGCAGTTTCTGTTCAATCAATTTTTCTGCCTCACGTAATAATTCAGCAGCTGAAATAATGACCACAATCGATATTAACACAATGAAAATTGTAATACCATTATTTGTCTACATTTTTTACTAGAATTTTGTGATGTCTCTACTATCAATAGGAAGAGGGATAGTGGAAGAGATTTTTTATTAGAATTTAGACATGATAAAAAAAAAACATTTTTGTAATGCTAAGAATTTACAAGAATAAATAGGCTTATTTCCGGCATATGAAAATCAAAATTCTATTCAGTCCATCTTGTACATTAATAAAAAATAATAAACCTGTATTTTTTATTTTCAAATTATTAAAAATATTAAGATATAACACATTAAAGTTTAAGAGTTAGGGCTTTTGATGTTATAACATGCTACAAACAGTAGCATGGTGTGACGTAATGCTACATTTCAACTTAATGTATCTCTGTAATTTTTTGATTACGTAAAAAATTAGATAATATATAATTTATTAAAATTTAGTGGACAAGCCCATTTTTGGTGCATATAGAACTCAGAATAGGTACAGATGTAACATCAATGTTATTTATACTATTCATATTTTTTATGCTGTAAATACTAGGATAAGTTATTATGAAAGAACTAAATATCATACCAAGCACTGTGACAGATGTAGTGCCATCACCAACTTCCTCATCCTGAACCTTTGACATGTCAACCAATATCTTTGCTGCTGGATTATCAACACCAATAGATTTTAAAATAGTTGCACCATCATTAGTAACCTCAACCTGAAAAGGTGAGTAAAATTATTATATAAGAAGAAATTGAGATGAAATGTATAGTGGTATCAAATTAACCGATAAAATTTCTTACTTGGCCGGAATTTCTACCCATTGAGACCAGAATTTTGTCCATTCCTTTAGGGCCTAATGTACTTTTCACCAGGTCACCGATAGCAATGGCACCAATGAAACTCGACATGCGAGCCACTTCGGATTTCTCTTCTTCGGCATCATTCTTCAAGATTCTAATAGGATTTAACGAAACCTGCAAACCGCATGATCCATGAGTAAGGCCATGTGCAGTTAAGTGCTGGACAGAACACTTGAACAACAGGTTTTTAAAGCAAAGATATATTTGAAGTTGCCGAATCATACTTCCTGAATATAGAAAATATATTAAATACATGGCAAAAACTATGTCAATCCACTTACCATTTTCTATTTAATTCTATACGAAACTCGGAAAGACAAAGTTAAAATTCGCCGATCAACACAAGATCAACACCAGTAACAAACGTAGTCAGTCCGACGCAACTAGGAACAAATTAAATTTTGTTCGCATTTAGCACTCATTTCATGGCATCAAACTTCAAAGATGGCTTTACATGCTATCTCAGTCTTTTGTCTCTGAATCTTTCTTACAATCTGTCACCTATTTGTCATGGCGACACATGTTGTTATTTGGGAAAAAAATTGTGAGATTTTTAAAAATTTTGTGTGATTTGCGCTTTGAAAAGTGCAGTGTGACTATTAAAATCAATTTTCTTGTGATTGTGTAGTAAAATAGCACCAATTAGACGGTGTAGTATGTGTGTAATTTGTAGAAAAAGATGTAAAGTCAACAAAATTTAAATAAAAGGAAATTTATTACGAAATTTCCTATAGATGAAGACCGGTAAGTACAGTTTGAGTAAAGTAATGAAGTATTTTGTTCTCTTCAGCTATCAGCAAGATTAAATTAATACTCTATCTTTTTGAAATGAGAAAAAATATTTGTATGTTTTGTAAATCTTCACTATCAATAAAGTGAGTCGATTAACTATGTTGTTAGAATAGGTACCATACTTGTGAGAAATAAAGTTATTATTATATTATTATTAACTTTAATTAATGATGCTGATATAGTGAATATTTTGGAATATTTTTGTATAACTGCTACTGCGTATACTTTTTACAGCAGTTTTAATTAAGTATTATGATCGTATTGTAATAAAGTGAACCTCGTCTTCTGTATAAAGAACTATATTATACTCTATCTTGTTTCTGAGTGTATTTGCATGATTGAAAGATATTTTAATTTCAGATGTAGACAATGGATAAAAATATAGGAAATTAAGACTTAGCTAACATTCCAATCGAAAAACTCCACGATATAAAATATGTCTGTGGAAATCATTTCCAGTCCAAAGACTTTAATACAAAGAAAAGTCGTCTGAAGAAATGGTAAGTTGTTTATGTAACATCTATCTTATCTATTAATATTTGAGTGAAATTACACTTTCGTTAATCAAGACTTAACCATGCTTATAGGTTTAATAGGTGTAAAATAAAAAAAAACATATATGACACATACCTAAATTTGAAACTAACCTACTATAACTACTATAATAGAATAGGTATAGGTAACTACTATAATAGAATAAAATAGGTTAGAATGCGGTGTTCGCCAAGGAGGATTGACCTCTCCTGACCTGTTTAACATCTATGGTAATGGTTTGATTGAGGAGCTGAGGAGTGCTGGAGTCGGTTGTCACTTGGATAAAACGTGTGTTGACAATTTGAGCTACGCCGACGACATGGTGCTTCTCAGCCCTTCAATCAAAGGAATGAGGAAGCTTCAGTCTGTGAACAATATGCTATTGCTCACGGATTGAAATATAATGTCAGTAAAATCGAAATGATGGTGTTCAGGTCAGGAAGAGGTCCGGACAGAGTTTCTGGAGTTTGGTTGGATGGTTCACAGATCGGGATAGTAAAGAAATTTAAGTATTTGGGTCATTTGTTAGGCGAGGACCTGGGGGACGACCTCGATATCGAGCGTGAGCGAAGGGCCCTGGCTGTCCGGGGCAACATGCTCGCACGTCGATTTGCTAAGTGCAGTGCTGAGGTAAAGAAGACATTATTCAGGGCGTATTGCTTGTCTATGTATACCTGCCAGATGTGGTGTAAATACACGCGGAAGGCAGTAAACTCCATAAGAGTCCAATATAATGACTCATATTGAGCTCTTATGGGGTTACCAAGGCATTGCAGTGCGTCGAGCATGTTTGCTGAGGCCAGGGTTCCGGACTTCTTCGCTTTAATTAGGGCTCGAGTGGCGTCTTTCTGGAATCGTCTGCAAAGATCTACCAATAGTATCCTGGTGGCTGTCGCGGAACATATAGTGATGAGCCCCATATACAGGCATTGGATGTGTGTCCATTTAAAAGCAAATAAAAAGTAAACAGTTCGGCAATCTTGTGAATCATTATTTAACGTATAAATTTTAATTATTTTTCGTTTTTATGTTTTAAAATTGTATTGGTATTTTATGGGTTTATTGCCTGAAATAAAACTATTATTATTATTATTATTATTAATACTTACCTACCTATACTGCCTTGCTAAATAATAATATAACATCATGTCACTAGTCATTTTTGTTACAGTTTATTAATAAGGAACGAATGTCGGAAGATAAACGAAAGTTTTTCGCTTTCGGAAAATATTTCTGACGATATTTTTACAAGGCTTAACAAGGAGGCACTGCGAAGTAAATTATCATTTACTATCCCAAATAACATCATCATCATGACAAACTAAAATATTGGAATAATAATAAATAAATAAAAATAATTATTTATTGTTTCATTGTTACGACAAATGTTTTCCCCCGTTGTAGTTTTAATTCACCTGATATGAAGCCCACGATGCCCTAATGATAATTTATCGATATCGATTTAATCAGGAACTACATGTGGCCATCCCTATCGTTCTCGTTAATGTTGGTACCTATGAGTTACGTATTTTGACATTTCAATTTTCGCTGTGTTGGTATTGCTGGGTGTGCCAAATGGATTCCAAAACCAAGTAAGGAAGTCCCGTCTCTTAAAACGTAGTGATTACCTTCTCTCTAGTGATTACCTTCTCTCTGCCAGTCACCATAGTCGGTAGTATCTCTAAGTGGTTTGTGGTCACCATTCACCAATCAACAACAATTTGGAAACTTCCAAAGACAAAGTGTAAGTTTTTTTAGAGATGTGTCAACTCGAACTACTAACTCGAGTTGAATTCGCTCTAACTCGAGTTGAATTCTCCCTAATACGTGTTTGTGCTGGCGGTAAGTGGAACGAATCAAGCGAAAACTCGATTCATTCGTTGGGTGCGCGCTTTAATACTCCCGCCATTGTATCGATCGAATGACACTGACGATGACACGAAGTTTTCCTATCATAACAAATTATGGTATGTTCCGAGGCAGGGCTCAATTCTATTTCTTGTATTTATGGCGATGCGTATTTGACATTTAGCCAGGCTCTAGTGTTTCTTTCGTAGGATTCGTTTGATTGCCGTTACGGTTTTGTTGCTTTTAGTGACTCTGCTGAGGTTAGCTTTATGATGTAGAGCAAGCAGTAAAGGTAAAAACGGAAAAATAAAATAAAAAATCATTATAACTACAGTTTTTGAGGCGTTCAAACTTTTAATCCACTCAGTAGTAAAAGGCACTGGCAACATTTATACACTAAATTCCCTATTTAACAGTTAGTGGGAGCTAGTAGCTTAGAGTCTAATGTTAGTACTATTATTATAATCACAGAGAATATCTATAAAGGAGGTATTTACACGACTTAGCAGGGATTTCAAGTAAGTAGGTCGTGGAATGAAGTCAAGCAGGAAATCCAGCAGAGAGGGTCTTCTTGGACAGTCAAAAAAGATATGTCCTGGAGAGGCTTCGTCAAGAGGCAGGGCTCGCAGTGATGAAAAATTCATTCCGTTATAACTTTCCGTTATAACAGGTGGTATGACGTCATAATCGTCGCCATTTTTGTACTGAGGTATTCACTGAATTTTCGAGTTAATAACTAGAAACAAACAATAACAACTGACATCATTACATAAGATGACCTCAAACGTCAAATTTGCATATTGTGACATATTTTGTGACCAGTGAATATAGGGTATGTTACGATATGCACAGCGAGCAATGTAGGGTATAACGTCAGTTCAGTATACTGCTATAATCATATAGTTTGCCATACTGAGCTGTTTATAACGGAACACAGTTCAGTATACTGTCATCAATGTAATTGTCATGTCACGCTATCGGCTATCAACCACCCATGTCAACTGACTGACGTAGTTGACCAATCATTGGTCCGAGGTTGATCAGTGATTACACGATCACACCTTGCACCTTACCAGGTAAGTATAAACTATAGAAACCTTTTTATTTCAATCCTACCTAAGAAGTTTAGCAATGATAATTATTTCCTAACAGAAAATTGGACGGAAAAACCAATATGTAAAAAACAAATCATAGACACAGTTTCTTCCTGCTAACTCGAGTTGTGTAACTCGAATTCAACTCGAGTTACCAGAATTTCAACTCGAGTGACCTCGAGTCATGTTTTTTCGGAGTTGGCACATCACGACACATCACTTAGTATTTTTATAGCAGATGCTTGGCGGAGCCGGAGATAGACACAGTCCACTTTAGAGAAACAAAGAGCAGGTAGACTAGGGTGCGTTCCACTAAGCGCTCTTAACGATCGCAGTTTTTCCCATTCTACTTGCTTGCGAGCGTTATGGCGGAAACATAATATTGTTGTGATCAGAGGCGTCTTTACCTATAGTGCAGGGTTGGCGTTGCACGCGGGCGCAGCGCTCCTAGGGGGCGCCGAGCGCCGCTCGCTACGGAGCCGCACTCGGCGCGGCACTTTCAATGACCAACGTAAAAAGAACTCCGCTTTGCATACATTTTGCATATTATCTGGAGCTCTTCTTATATGTACTTACTAGGGGGCGCTAGGGTAATGTTTGCACACGGGCGCTACATGGGCTAGAGACGCCTCTGGTTGTGATAGGTTGCGACAGTCACAGAAGCATATTGGCACTGATCGCGTTCATTTGGTTCCATAGTGTATCGGTCGATCGACGCGACGGTACGCATACGCACCACAAACTAGAGATACTAAGGCGCGTTCCGTGGATTCGCACGAATGCAGTATGCACTCGAACGCATTCGAGCGCGCTCTGTACCCGTTCTGTGGCTTGGTGAAATTTTACTCTGACAGCAGTCAGAGCGAAGTTTCACCCGTTCCGTGGCTCAGAGTACAGCAACCAAACAACCATCTCCGAAGCAGGTTAATTTTCACTCTGACAGCTATGTATTGTGAAGTGTCAAACTTTGCGCCAAAAACCGGATTCGTCGAAAAATAAATCAATCGGAGTTCTTACAAACAAAGGGGAGGTGTCGTTGTCACAAAAAGTTTATAATTGGATGAAAAACAGTCTTATTTGCAATGTGAGTTGAGAGAAAACAAATGGCGCCTGAAATTTCAAATACTTTGAGGTTATAAAAATAACTCGATCGTTCTGTGGCTTGGTTGCAACTCAAACGAGTGAAATTTTAACGGAACAACTACGCCCAAACCCACGGAACGCACACCTACACGATACGATTGATGGTCCCCGTACGCAGTGCGTAGCGATATACGAGTACACATAGAAGGTAATCACTATGCGCGTACATACGGTCGGTTCAGCACTGTACGATTTATGAATTTTCATAAATGGCAAACGCGACTGATGCACGCACCGACGGTCGGTCGAGCACTGTAACCGGCTAGGAAAAAAGTGACTTTTAATATGAGCTTCTTTAAAATATAATTCACCCAACTTAAAAATTATTACTAGGTAGAAAACTTCGCGAGCCCTTCGCCTTATAAAGCACCGCTTTCAGCTAGTATAATTCTGACTGTGAATAATTGCTTCCATAAGTCCCGGTACATCGGTGCTCTCGAAATGTATCTCACACTTAGATTTCTGTACCTTCCCCAAAAGGGATATAACAAAAAAAATGAAGAACTGTCAGATAACAAAAAAAAAAACGGACTTTTGTAGGAATTTTAGTAGTTAGCAGTTTTTTAGAAGTTTTATTTCTTTGTTTAACAAATTAGTTTATCGTGATTAATATTGTGTGAATGTGGTGGATTTAGCATAATAGTGATCCATTAGTGATGAACAGTGTTCAGA
Source organism: Zygaena filipendulae (assembly GCA_907165275.2). NCBI lineage: Eukaryota > Metazoa > Arthropoda > Insecta > Lepidoptera > Zygaenidae > Zygaena > Zygaena filipendulae. Next base: position 7,844,384 of record OU015653.1, on the reverse strand, counting down.
AACAGTGGAGATGAAATGATACGTTCATCGGGAGGTTGTCGTTGTACACTGTACAACTTCCCACAGGGCGTCCTAATAAGGCTCAACTATGATGAGTTGCTGCCAAAATTCCGGTAAAGCACCAAATTGCACCTCACCAATGCATTTCGATGTAATTAACTTCAAAAGAAAAATAATACAACGGAATTGGCTGTATGAACTTAGATTCTTTTGCCTTCTCCAAAAGGAGTTAATTCATGGAATTAATAGGTATTTCGTACAACGTTGGTACGTACGAAGTACCTATTAATTCCATGTTTTTAACTTCAGCTTCCGGGGGAAATACTACATACATACAAAAAAATTGGTAATACTACGGCAAGTGTCAACTGCCAAATTGCCAAATGCCAATCCCCAATCGCCATTCGCCATATTTTTTTGGATTGTGTTTGCTTTATTAGTGTTTCCTATTTGTCACACGTCATTATTTTTTGTTGAAGTAATTAGAAAATACCTAGAATCGTACATATACCCAGTTGTTGAGATTTTGGTTTTTGCTAAACTGCTTCAACATGGAAGATCCAAGTGGAAGTTCGGCTCCCAGAGTAAGTGACAAACGGCTGGCACAAACGCAAGCTAAAGTTGATGAAGTTGTGGGTATTATGCGTGTCAATGTCGAGAAAGTTTTGGAGAGAGATCAAAAGTTATCCGAGCTAGACAATCGCGCAGATGCCCTACAACATGGGGCTGCTCAATTTGAACAACAGGCGGGTAAACTAAAGAGAAAGTACTGGTGGCAAAATTTGAAGATGATGTTAATCATTGGTGCTATCGGAGTTGTCGTACTTATCATAATCATTGTGTCTATCACTGGCGGCGGGTCGGGTAGTTCCAGTTCAGTATCTGATGACGCATCCAAAGCTGTTACTGCTTCTACTACTAAACCATAGTTAGTAAGTGCCAATTCAAGAGAACCAACACATACAAACAGACCAATTCTTGACTGAACTGTATACAAAGAAGATAATACTTTAGATATTTTTTTTAGTAAATTTACTTAAACTTTACAAATTACGCACATTACATATAAGAAATGTAGATTTTGATAACTTTCTACATAGTTTGAGTACATTTCAAACAATATTGGCAAATTGCAAAAATAAGGTAGAAATTTTAAGGATTGCCTTTATATAATGTAACGTATCAGAATAATTAACTGTGCAAATTTAAAAATAAAATATTTTTCGATAATTACAATATTTCCAAATAAATCCACTAACAACATGCTAGGTATAAAATATTATTTTGTGATATACTTATAATAAATATTTAACTACTATGTACTTGATAAATATTATAATGTCAGGTACTGTAGTTAATGGTCTAAATTAACCATGAGAATATTGTTAGTGTAAATTTTATGTACCTTTATTATAAACAACTATTCAAAGTGCTTTAGTTTGATGTTACAAAGTACCTACAAGAGATATAAAACTACTATATTACTAATACATGGTTGTTGTTATGAAGAGATGGGTTTAATATTTGATAGTTAATATTTAATAAAAAACAAGAGTATTTACTTTAAGCACAAACTGTAAAAATATACTAAGGTTCTGGAAAATGAGTTAATTATAGTTTTATCTAATATGTTAATAGTGACCTGACAAGGTTTCTACAATAAGCACAAACACTTTTAGCTTTGCAATGATGAAAACCATTCAGTTATTTCACATTTGTTTTGATTTGCATTTATCAATTTATAATTAAAATTTTCTAACCTTAGCAATCTGATAAAATCCATGTGACAATCTATTCTTGTTATTAATCTGGTTAAATTAAGCTTATGTTCTAATATTTATGTGATTGAAAATATTAAATAAAACATCTAGGATTTGTCATATATACTAAGTACTATATTATTATTATATCATCATTAAGGTGTAATAAATGTATTTATTATTAATGCTTACTTTTAATTTCATGTTGTATTTTCCACTTAAAAAAAATACCTACTTAATCATTGTTTAAAACAATAGATTTTATTGCTTATCAGATGTCATGTTAGAAATAAGATAACAGTTACAAGTATGTTCTACCTATAGCGGCTCATTAATAATATGTTTGAGGTAAAGTAACTATTACATATTATGTAGATAAAATCCATACTAATATTATAAATGCTAATGTTACTCATGTCTGTCTGTTACCTTTTCACGCTGTAACTACTCAACTGATAGTCATGAAATTTTGCATGCCTACCTATACGTTGTCAGGGGTAGAGAAGGACGTAGGGTACTTTTATCCCGTACCTAATTATCCGACTCCGAAACTCCGGGAACTCTGAAATTAAGGAGGATAAAACAGAATGAATTGCCTTTTGCTCTGTATTTACTTTTTATGTGTTTTAGTTTTTATTTTCTCTTCTGGGGCAATAAAGCATATTTGATTTGATTTGATTTTGATGTGCAAAATAAAAAAGCGTGTATACAAAAGTGTATACCTACACGTTGTACCACCACAAGTACCACCAGCTACATGATTACGCTTGTATTTGTAAACGGGCTGGTTTCCGCAACTCGATGACTAGGCGCCTATTTTGCGTGTGGAGGGAATTGTGTAGTTTATTCATACCAATTACCAACCAAGCTCCTCTAGGAAGCCCAGCAACTTTCTTATGTCGCTGAAGGCTTCCGAGAGCCACTGCTGTCAGCGGCGCGAGCGAAACAAATGGTAGACAACATACGAAGTAGGCCACAACTTCGTATATTGTCTACCATTTGTTTTTGCTGCCGCCGCCACCGCCGCAGAGACTAATAGAATCGAATCCTAAGTCCTTCCGTTACGGATAAGGTCGTTTCCTAAATTCATCCAATCAAAGAGGATGTACTTAGTAGGTGTAGGTAGTGTAGGTACGGCCCTGATTAGTGATTAGTAACTGCAATGTACTCATACCTACTTAGGTATGTGTAGGTAGGTTTTAGATATACGTAATCTTCAACAAGCGTGGGCAAACTGCCGTCTCCCACACATTGAAAATCTTGCTTCTCCGTTGCCATAGTTGGTATTGTTGACTTCCGACTTGAATTTTTTTCCAATAATTAAGTAGAACATTAATTGAATCACATCAGGGAAACTATTCGCAAATTAGGTAGGTATTCAGCTTTCCATATTAGGTGACCTAAAGTAAAGATAGGTATTACGGGAATATAAATTGCCTTCACGGGCGCAGACGAAATTATTTCGTCTGAGTTCACAGGGCAGAAACGTCATAACGTGTCCACGTTTCCGTCATAACGTATAGGAAACACTTCTTCCACTTACCTTACCTTCTAAGAAACGACATTCTTTCTCTTCTGAAAACATGTAGGTACCTACCTAGTATACTTACTTACCTACCTGCCTGTCGACACTATAGTCGGCTTTACTCGTCCACCCTCTACTTAAATCTTTATCTAATTTTATGGGATGATGGATGGTGATTGATCTCATGCTCAAAGAACATGTTTTGTCAATTCATTGTTTTTTTGGCTATGAACCGTAAGTAGGTATCTATTTACCTACTAATTAGTAACTACCTACTTAAACAAAATTGGAATCTAACTGTTCTAACTTCGATTACCTACACCTTCCGATTTCCTAGATTGGTGTCTGACAAATTGTAAAGTGTAATAAGCGTATAGATAGGTAGGTTAACCTAGTTACCTACCGTGTATAAATAAATACAATAGCTATATTGTATACCTACCTACTTCCCAGTAGCAACTTCAGTGGTACCTACATTAAAACCAACCTCGTCAAACAAATAGTTTATTTGCGCAATTTGATTTATACTTGCTTGCAGTGTAAGCTGGCATAATATTATGTCTGACTCGTATTCCGCTGCTATCGTTACAGAATTCTAAATTTACCCATCGCCAAGGCAACCTCAAATTCTACAGAGTGATGAGTCAGTGATGCAAGTAGGTAAGTAACTCATATAGTTATAACAGTTTCAAATGAGTGAGAAATGAACTCATGCTCTAACTGCAGCACGTCGCTATCCTTGCAATGAGCTTGACCTAATTATTCTATAAATGCGAATGTGAGTTTGTTTAGTCATGGGTAGGACAAAAGGATATAGGGTACCTTGTATCTCGGAATTTCCGTGGAACCTCTGAAATTATCGCTGATGATACCGCAGGGAACAGCTAGTAGGTATAATACCTACTTTTTAAGCTGGTTACACGTTAAAATACATAAATTCATCATAAAGGTCTTACAAAGGATAAGTTAGACAACGATCTGACAGACTGTTGGACAAAAGCCGCAAGGAGTTTCACAACAGCGGGTCCTGCGCCTACTCTGATCAAGCTGGTTCTCGCGATCTTAACTATGTAGATTTGGCGGTCCATGTTCTGAGAGGTCTGCCCACAACGCGTTTACCTAAGTACTTACCTAGTTACAATAGTATCAAATCTTCATATCAAGTTCCATTTGAAATCTGATAGGTAGGTAGGTACTCATTTTGTTGGTATGTGGGAAAAATGCGGAAGAAGCCAGTGCGGTCGTGGCACAGTAAAATTATGAAATACGTGAATCGACAAAAACTACAAAATCACGGATGATGAATGTTCTTCTAAGCATATAGAAACCAATTAGGTTGTGAATTTCTCACGTGTAAAATCTCTCTGTAATCCGTATTCTTAACACTTCGTCTGTAGCCCTCAATAGGTTGTTTTAGTGAGGCTGAGGTCAATGTCTGTAGGTCATTCCAGAACGTAATACGAAGTGTGAACCATTGATTTTCGGGAAAATACAGATTTACTTATTATTATGAAGTTAATGTCTTATTTAGGTATATTCTAGTACCTATTTCAACCTATCCATAATGGAAATTTTATCAAATCAATGCTTTTCATTATTTTCCTGCAACAGCACCACTGTTTCGCTCTGTTTGCCGAGGCTGACGCGACAATCAACACAACATCCGGCCTTGAACTTTTTGTACTAAGTAGGTACTCGTACTATAAGTACCTACGATAGGTACCTACTAATACAACGTGTTAACGAATTAACCAAAAACCTGACCCATTTAAAAAATAAACAATATGATTAAAATATAAATTATGTCGAAAAAATTAACAGTCCAAAAGTTATTCAACATTAGTTTGGAGGTGACCTATCTACAAAATATCCAGCGCTACGCCCGCGCCTACGTGTCAATGACTAATAATTCGATTTTTTGCTATGGGCGGCGTCGTACGCGCCATATTATATTTATTGTATTAAATATATTTTAGACATGGGCTAGTAAAAATGAAAAAATATGACCTATATTCCAACATGGTGCGATCGATTTGGAAGTCGATTCTGAACCAACTACTTTCTAGTTTTCAGTCAATTCATTAACACGTTGTAGGTACAATTTTGATTTATGAATAGGTATAAAACTTAAAAGTACACGCGTACCAGCTATCTATACGTATAGAATAAAATATATTCTTGATAAAATTATGGCATACAATATACAATAGATACCTACTTAGTAGATAGGTACTAAGGATGTAGTTTATCGGAACCGAAGTCGAAGTCAAAGTTTTCAAACTTGGTAAGTATGTCGGAGTCAGAATCGGAATCGGAATCGCAGTCGGAACTCGGAGGTGGTGGCAGAGGAGAGATGTGTTATCCGTAAATAATTTGTATTGCGTATGATGTAAGAGTAGGGGTCCCCCGCGCGACGCTGGTGTAGGTAATTTCAATCGTAGGTAAGTTCCAACTTAAGGGAGTCGGAGTCGAATCTCCGTAATATCGTTAGTAGATGGGTGTTAGGGTTGTCACCTTTTTTTTTTTTTGAAAAAATATAGTATTTTTCCGAAATAAGATGCAAAAATATACTAGGTACTTTTGGGAAATGCAGGGAAAAAAATAATATAAATATGTAATAAAATATATCTACCTATTGCCAGTTTGATTGTTGACGTTTTGTTGCCGCGTGTGCGTTTCGTTCTGAATTTCCTGAGGAATTTCCCCGTGCTGCGCTGCGGGTGCTTTTCCAGACCAGTCACGTTAGTATAAAAAAGCGCGACAGTTGAATTAGGGCTAAAAATATAGTACTTAGGTATTTTTCGTACTATATTATTTTTCTCTAATATAGTACATATAAGTAGTACAATTGACTCAAATATAGTACGATACTATTTAATACTAGCTGTGCCCCGCGGTTTCACCCGCGGTAATTTCGGAGTTCCCGCGGGAATTCCGGGATAAAAAGTACCCTATGTTCTTCTCTGTATCCATTCATCCAAATCCGTTCAGTTTGTGTTCGTGTTCAATCCGTTTTTGCGTGATTGAGTAACGAACATCCAAACATCCACACTTTCACATTTATAATATTAGTATTAGGATAGTATGGGCGGCAACCTATTACGTTGATGTATTTTTATCAATGGTTGCATACAACTGATTTCAATAATACGTAACGTAAAGCATTAAGCACCTTTCGATGTGTGAAAATTATCTACATACCTACATAAATTATTATTATTTTTCGCCTCTGTCGTAGTCATCGTAGGTATTAATTAACGCGAATATTTGCATTGCATCTCTCTAATGCTACTGCTCCACCTGCGTGTTAACGCGTTAATTAGTGCGCTAATTTAGGCATTACGTAGATGTGGCCAACATTTTAACGGGTTAACTTCCTAACATTACCATCAGCGTAAACGTTAGATATTAACATCAACGTTAACGTTAACGCAGGTAGAGCAGTAGTGTGAATAGTGATTTACGTATTCTGTACTAATATATTAAAATTGATTAATATTATTATGATTCTTATGCTATGTATTGTGATTCTTAATTTAAATAATTATACCAATGTTTATTAAAGTGATTTAAATTGCATTTCCATGGCCAATTCATATTTAATAACTGGCAACATTGTGAATTCATAGACTGTAGAGTAAATAAAATGTTATTTGAGATAGCGGGAAAAACGCGCGGGAGAACATGTTTACATAATGGCAGCAACAAAGGATCGGGTCAGTGGTGCTGGTGATTTCCTAGATGGAAGACATCATAACATCGAAAGTTAAGTATTGGTAGACAGTTTTGGCTCTATTTAATGCTTGTAATAATAATTGTGATTACTGTATTGTTCTCATAAAATATACTGTTCAAGCTTAACTTTAGCTTCAGAGATTTGATTACTTTGTGCGTAACATGTTTTGAGATTCCTATTGCTTATCTATACTGGCTTTGATTATTATAGAATTTGATACAAATTATATCAAAGAGTTTTTATTATAATTGGTAATACAGACACAAAGGAATAGTTTTGTTAAAATCAGGTTGTTTTATTTACTAGGTATCCTTACTAATGCTAATAATTTAACATTTCAGAAGTGGGATTATTAAGGATTCAAGCAGCCAAAGCATTCTCGGAGTCCTGTTAAACGAAACGACGGTCATGGATCAGTTCCAGATCCTGGGCGCCATGGCGGCCTAGAGATACGCCTTCTCCACGGGCCGTGAGAAATAAAGAATCTTCACAACTGGATGATACTGGTAGGATCGCTCCATATTATAGTAACGTCTTGGTTAAACCCGTATTTTTCCCGAATTCGATTTTGAGAAATCGGAATTGCCGGTATTACAATGGCTTAATAAAATCTTGATAAAATCGAACATCTAAGGGCAATACATGGTTGGAACGATGATGGAAAAGTTATTATGTGCAGTCACGTTTGACTGGATTGGCTAAGTTGTGGCACAAGACTTTGCGTTCTTATGAATTTACATGGCATAAATAGAAACAAAAGATTTTAGAGGCATTCCCTGACAATATCGATTACACGGGTTAATTTAGATACTCGAGATTGCTCGCTAAAACTTGTCTTGTTGCTTCCATCAGATATTTTTGTAAAAGGTTTTGGAGGTAGTCCAATAAAAGTATGAAGGTCAGGTGTCGATAGAATTCGTAGTAAATGGGTTTGAAGTCCTGGAGATTTTTTTATTATAGGAATATATCAATGCTTATAAGTCTAAAAATGTGTGATTATGCGCGGGTATTCAATTACAGCATTTCTTCTTTAGTGCGCTTAGTAGCGGAGTATACTCGTGGTTATTGTGGTAGCGGTAAGTCTTTCTTAATAATTTGTAGTGGAATTACACAATATTTAACTTGATGTTAATTAATGCAGTAGTAACTCTATTTAACCATTGAGCTTTTGAAGAAAATAGATAGGTAAAGGTACTTTCTGTGAAATTATTCTGTAATCCTCCTGTAATTTAAACAATTTAATTAAACGTAATATGCATTTGTATAACACATTAAAAGGTTGCGATTCAAGTGTGGTCTCTAAGTTAGTTTTCAAATTCGAATCTTGTTTAAAACAATAGTCACAGTTTTCTTTTTTGATTATATGCCAACATTCATTAATAATACTTAAATAGATACGTATAGAGAACAAAATCAGTTTTAGAGTATTATCATAATTTACCTTCAACGATAAGTAATATTTTACTGCTAGGTGCCTACTATCCCCCGCGATTCAACCCGCGAAATTCCTTTACATCAGGATAAAATGTATCTACCCTATTGCTTATTTCACTTTTATCCATAGGTAACCTATTAAAATATCTGTTTCCCCGCTGATTTCCCAGCGTGAATTTTGATATTTCGGCAGGAATTCTTTGTTTGGAAATGGAAAGTACGTGTCACTCCTGTGCTGTGTCAGTATCTTTTATAAAGGAATTTTAAGAATCTGTTCAGTAGTACCAGAGACTACCCACTACATCCAAACTTACAAAGTTTGCAAACTTATATAACTTTACTTCCGTATATTATCTAATAGGCGCCAATAAGGACATAAGATCCATTTTTGTTTATTTCCTTGGTTGTTTGTAATGGATAGACTTCTTTCTTTTCTTCAACTAGAACTTGTCCATAAGGTGTCAAAGCATAGTCAGATTACATACAATTGTTCTAAATAGACTCTGAGACCGATACAATCTCGACAGACGAGTCAGGTGAATAGCATAGAAGAATTTATAGTTAATTTTGGGTATGGTGCGCTTGCGATCTCCCGGTACGTTTCTGATAATGTCAATTCAATCTAGGTACTTGAGGGAAAAAGAATTTACTCTACCAATTGTGTAAGGAATAACTAGCTGGTTAACTAGTTAAAGCGATTTTGATTATTGGATTTAATTACTAATGGATTAGGTACAAAAATTAAATACTGGAATATATGGTCATGTACCTGATGTACCTATACTAAAGTAATGGTTAAAAGTGGTTGATAATCTAAGTGATGAATGGTATAAAAGTAATAAATGGAATAATTAAATGGATCTCTGGTATTAATGAATAAATTGGACTAAATGAATAAAATATTGGTAAAAATGGAATTACTTGAATAATTGGATAAATTGGATAAAAAAAAATATGGTCGAAAATAAAATGGTTATAAATAATGGAATAATAATGAATGGTTATAAATTATGGTTGAAAATAAAATGGTTATAAATAATGGAATAATAATGAATGGTTATAAATTATGGTTGAAAATAATGGAGATAAAGAGTGTGAAATAAATTTATTTATTTATATATTTATTTATTGATTACTAGCTGTGCCCCGCGATTTTGCTAGCGTGGATTTCGGAGTTCCCGCAGGAACTATTTTTTGGAAATAAATGTAGCCAAGTTACTCCTTATACCATCAGCTAGGAAGCTGTGAAGGGTGGATGTTTTATGGATAATAACTGTAATTATGTTGACGTCAAAGAGTCATATTATGGACCAAATTTGAATAAATGATTTGACTTTGACGATTTGCCAGTGAAAGTCCAGTTAAAATCGATCCAGCCGTTTTAGAGATTACCCGGAACAGACAGACATATAAGTAGGTGCCATATTATAATTATACTTATTTTCATATTATGCATTTATTAAAAAGCTGTTAATTTTGAGTTACAAACAGGCACATAAATTTTATTTATAATTATGTATGTATAGATTATTGTATTTTTATATTTTATTTTGTTATATTATTATATTTTCCAGTCTGGGCGTGAATATATAATATACTATATAATATAGTGTAATATCGACATATGTAATAATATGTAGTAAGTACCTATAGGTATACCAAGTTTGCTTGGTTGCCATGACACAAGCTTATAGCTTAGTGTGGGGTCAAGACGCTTATCTGTGTGTTGTGAAGTGGATTATTATTATTATGGGAATTTGGATTTTTGAATTCTTCTCAGCTAGACCGGTATTAATTGGCAACCACGGGCCAAAGCCAAGTGGAGGTTAGTTTAAGTGGAAGTATTAAGAGTTGTGTGGTCATCAGTTTGGAGGAGTTTGCGGACGATTCGACATGTATTTAGTATTACCGCCTTCTGCATAATAATGTAAGTGTACCTAGGTAATTGGAGGGTAGCGAAGGGTTGGTGCAGTTGACAAGGGATTTCAGATGGTGGTAGTACAACAGGGATGAAGGTAATATTCTGTAATTTCCACATTTTTTGCTATTTCGTTTTGAGGTCAATATATTTTGTAAGCTTTCAGATATTGTGCTCTACAGCCTGTGGGTTGAATTCCCTAGAACGCTGTCAGGTATGTATTTTTAATAAGAAATTGGTTCATTCGTCCTCAGTTTAGATTTGCTTGCAAGTTTCTGATGAATAATCTTAGCAACCTGGTCGTAGCGGTGTTTATAATCTTTTTGTACTATTGACTTGCAGACACTTATGAGATGCTGTATCGTTTCCGGAGCACCGTTACATTTTCTGCAGCTGTCATTTGATATATTATGAACTTTTAGTATATGCTTTTGGTAGTTTCGTGTTTCGATGGCTTGGTCTCGAATGGCAAGCATAAATCCTTCTGTTTCGGGAAACAGTTCACCCCAAGTAAGCCAGGCATTGGATGCTTCTTTATCGACGTTAGACTTGCACAAATTTTGCCGGTGTTGTCTATGTATACCCTTTTGAGTCCACTCTTGTATTTTTAGTTGTCGATCTGTTATTGTTTAGATTGATTGAAGCCCAAGTACTTGTCTCTTTTTCATTAAGCGAAGGTATCTGTTGGCCAGTCTGCATCTGAAAGGTAATATGACCCGACGTTTTTCCTTTGAAAAAGTTTCCGTAAGATCAGCCAAATAACATAGGTCTTTCGTGGTGGCGTACAATTTAATATCATCCATGTAGAGCAAATGGTTAAACTTTTCATCAGCTGGTTCATTATTTCCTGCAGCATAGTATTTTGAGAGATTTCCCATTTTCGTTGAATTTAAAATAGGATAGAATACTCTTTATTGTATACAAGAATAATTTTAGTGTGGTAACAAAATAAAAATTTATAAATAAAGGCATACAAAAGGCTATCTTATCGCTTTACTAGCGATCTTTTCCAGACAACCTTTGGGTGGACAGGACAAAAACAGTAAATTTATATGTTGATTTGGTATATTATATGTATAGGTGAAACGAATCATAAAATAATATAGAAGAGACACATAGAAAAGATATACACAAAAAATGGATATACATAGATACACGCATAGATATAAAATATACACATAGAAAATATATACGTACAATATTTATGGGTATAAATACTAATTTTATAAATGCGTTTAAACACAGATGCATACTATAAATAATAAGGGTTACACTACAGCGAGTCACAATCCATGAGTGAGGTAGAAAGTCTTCACCAGGCTCTTAAAGGTGGGTAGTGATTTGGCCTATTCGCACCTCTACAGGTAGCGGATTCCACAAGCGGACTGCTTGTACAGAGAAGGAATAATCATAAAAGTTGGTTCTAGGGGCAGGAATCATAAGAAGTAAGTTCTGGGATGATCGAACAGGCAGGTTATGGGAAGAAGATTGAAATACGAAGAGGTCTTTTAGGTAGTTGGGGGAAGGTGGATTGAACAGTATGCTATATAGAAGGAAGAGGACATGCGCATTCCGGCGAAGGCAAATCGGAAGCCACTTGAGCTTGGTACGAAATTCGGAGACATGGTCATATTTGCGTAGACCAAATATGAACCGGATACATAGATTCTGGAGGCGCTCAAGTTTATTTAGCTGCTCCTCGCTAATGTCAGTAAAGCAGGTATCGGCATAGTCGATCATTGGTAAAAGGAGTGATTGTGCTAACGCAACTTTAGTAGCAGTTGGAACTTGGAAGAAAATTACGTATCTAATCGTCTAAGCGAGTCTGCAGATAAAATATTTGATAAATGGTTCAATGCTAAATATTATTATCAATATTATTGGTTATTAAGGAATAAAATAAAATCTTATTATGGATAATGGATAGAAGTTAAGTGGAAGTTGGTGGAACTTAGTAACATGGATTGGATAAAAAAAGAATCATGGTTTGAATTTGTGTTACATTTAGATAAAGTGAAATTATTTTTACAAAACCTTTTTACTTTGCAGGGTCGCAAAGATGTCAGGATGGGCGAGTGTGAATAGTGATTTACGTATTCTGTACTAATATATTAAAATTGATTAATATTATTATGATTCTTATGCTATGTATTGTGATTCTTAATTTAAATAATTATACCAATGTTTATTAAAGTGATTTAAATTGCATTTCCATGGCCAATTCATATTTAATAACTGGCAACATTGTGAATTCATAGACTGTAGAGTAAATAAAATGTTATTTGAGATAGCGGGAAAAACGCGCGGGAGAACATGTTTACATAATGGCAGCAACAAAGGATCGGGTCAGTGGTGCTGGTGATTTCCTAGATGGAAGACATCATAACATCGAAAGTTAAGTATTGGTAGACAGTTTTGGCTCTATTTAATGCTTGTAATAATAATTGTGATTACTGTATTGTTCTCATAAAATATACTGTTCAAGCTTAACTTTAGCTTCAGAGATTTGATTACTTTGTGCGTAACATGTTTTGAGATTCCTATTGCTTATCTATACTGGCTTTGATTATTATAGAATTTGATACAAATTATATCAAAGAGTTTTTATTATAATTGGTAATACAGACACAAAGGAATAGTTTTGTTAAAATCAGGTTGTTTTATTTACTAGGTATCCTTACTAATGCTAATAATTTAACAGTAGCAATAAAGAAAAATGAATGCAAGGAAAAGATTTCTATTTTTCAGAAATTTCAACAGAGACAGACCTAGCGGGCATCAGGCACCTAGGTAGATAACTGCCATTTGCCAAGGCTATAAACTTAACTAGAAAATGCAGATACAAAACATAAAAATATGCAGGTTTCGACATTCATTTTCCACGTCATAGGTTGCCTTGCGTTAATACCGGTTCTCTATTTTAAGGTAACGATCACCAGTTAAAACGATTGTTTATAATTGCGGTGGGTTGGACAAGGTAGTAAACCAGAATTCTAAATGAAGCTGAAAGCTAACTGCTGTTATATTACGTCATACATTTTATAATATAAGCAGGGAGACGTGCCCCGCGGTTTCACCAGCATGAGTTTTGGAAATTTCTTCCAAGAAAACACGTTGTTCCCTCAGACGAAATAAAGTCGTTGTTCCACATAATATTTGCAACCCCTGTTGGGTTGAATTTTCAAAAATCCTTTCTTAGTGCACACCTACTTACATCACTTGTGGAATATTTGTGCAAAATTTCATGGTTTTAGACCCAGCTGTTGCAGTTGTGCGTTGATCGATCAGTCAGTCAATTTCTGCTTTTATATATACCTATAGAAAAAAATTTCGCGTCGCGATGTTTGTTCGGAATAAACTCCAAAACTTCTTAATCGATCATGATGAAATTTGATCATTATGTTGTAATTATGTCCAAATTAAAAGATAGGATAGCTTTTATTCCGGAATTCCCGCGAGAACACGGGAACCGTAAGTCACTGTAAACTACTACTTTGGAACATGGTTGTTAGAACTATTTTGATGGGACTTTCACTAGCAATTTGACGACTTTTGAAAATCAAAATTCTAATTAGTCCGTTAGTTAGAAAATAAAAAAACACACACGTATTTTTTGCTTTTTCAAATAATTAAAATATACAGAGATAAAGCGCACTAAAGTTTAGGGTAAGGGGGTCGTGTCGTCACTAACCGCTACAAACTGTCCGTCAAGTGACGTCACACGAAATTTCAACTCACTTTATCGCCGTTATTTTTTGATTACGTAAAAAAATAAAAAATACGTGTCCAATATTTTTTATTAATCTACAAGACGTACTAAAAAAAAATTATTCAACATGCCCATTAGCTGATATTATTAGTTTCATTATAGATATTTATCTTAAAATCAGGTGAGTACTTATACATAACTATGTAAGTAACTAGATACATATTTGTATCTATTGGGCCCTTATTCAGTATGACCAATAACATTCCTTGCCCATAACACGCATCCCAAAAACACAATCCCAAACGCTCCAGATGCAAAAATATTAGAAATTAATATTCTTTATGACCAAAGAAACGTTGTAAATGTATTTTTTTTTAAGTGAAACTTCTTTGAACACGAAGGAAAAGCAATCTCTTAACGCGACGCGTTATGGTCATAGTGCATGAATACTAGTAGTGAATAAGGGCCCTGATATGTTGCTGGCATTTAAAGTAAATTAAATACGATACAACCAAAGCTCGGAGACAGCAAGATCATCTAATAATTATAGTAATCTGGAAAATCTGAAGATCACCGTCGCTAATCTCATGAATCTCAGGCCTTTCGGTCTGCACCATTGGCCTGCGGGCATCGATAAGTCAAAGCAATGAAATCGAAGGAAGTAGCATGAAAACAGCACCTCAACTATTCATCATAAGTACAACTGACATACCTACCTACTATGTATATTATGTTATATAGGTAGTTAACATTGCACCAGAACAGTTACAAAAATATTTTATTTTGCACTTAGCATAAATCATTCTGAACGCATCCGTCATCCGTGTGTGCAGTCTTGACCATGTAACGACATTTTTCAATCAAGGCAGATTCTCTACAGCTATACATAAAAAAGCAATGAGGTGTAGGTAGTCCATAAATATATTTGTCAGTAGAATCATCCGTACCTATAGTTTTAACTAGTTCCGTTTTTTTTAAATATTTCATTAGATAGGTAGGTACATGCAGAAAGCAGAGTAGATAGGTACGTACATGGACGTTAGGTAGTTGTCTATATTTTACATGAAAATACCACGCTATTTCCCATCATGCCACACCAAGTGTGAACGACCTACAAGTTTATCGTTTTCATCAACATTCCAGGTGGACTATTCCATTATGGCTGCACTTTCGAGTGCCGACTGATGGAATCACTGTCGAGAGCACGCTATGAATGGTTATGATATTCGAAGCAAAATACTCACCTACTTAAACTACTTTTGTTTCGGATTATAGTAGGATAGGTAATAGTTTATTTGATCGTTTAAAAAATTTCAAAACACGCTTTAAGAGTCTGAACTAAAAAGTAATCATCTAACAATAAGACCAGAGCCTTGTCAAGACTTATCAAACGAGCTGCGAGTCGATGTGGTTGCGTCGTTTACAGCCCATGGGTGGCCATCTTCCAGCGCCAGCATCAGATCCGCACTTTGTCATAATAATATTGCATTTTCATCGAAACTAAACATACATACAAAGTTTCATTTCGATAAGAAAACTAGCTGTCTCGCGCGGTTTCACGCGCGATATATTCGAAGTTCCCGCGGAATTGCTCCATACAAACTTTACAACCCCTTTTCACCCCGTTAAGGATTGAGTTTTCAAAAATCCCTTCTTATCGGATGTGTACGTCATACAAAGAACACACCCTCCAAGTTTCAGGTCTCTACGATCAGCGGTTTAGGCTGTGCGTTGATCCATCAGTCAATCAGGACAAAGCCTTTTATATTTTTAACGACTGATTAAGTAACACTCTTAATCGAGGGGAAGTAGTGCCTGCCAGGACCAGTCACCGAAAAGTTTCACTGTATAAATGTTTTATCTAACGAAACAATTTAAAGTTTTTTACTGTTAGGTCGAATGATAGGATTTAAAAATATTATGTTAGGTACCTACCTAATACATACTATTTAATGTGTCAGCGTGAGATTGGGAACATCGCCCGCGATATTATAAACTAAATAAATACATAGATACAATGAGGATGGCAAGATCACAACTGAATACTCACCTTGCGGACCTCTCTATCCATGCAGTCTACTGTCTAACTTTACTTTTCGTTAGATAGCCAATTTCAATAGTGATAGATTGAGGCTGAACGTGAACAAGGGAAGCGTGATTTGTTCGTCTAATACCACGATTAGTTGTGGCAACGGATGAATAGAAACGCCTTGGAATCGTGACCAAAGTAAAATAATGTGAAGTTAATTCTGCTCTTACAAAGAAGCTTTACCTCTACATTGCTTTAATACTTATAATATCATTGCTCTACATTCATTCTTTTTTATGAGGGAGGACTACAGTCAATGTTAGTTGTAGTTATACTTGAAGCATAAATACGCAAGTACCTACTGCTATTATGAAGGTATAGGTACCTTAAATTGGTTAAAATGTAAAGTCGTCATTTCGACGTCTTGTAGGTCACAGCTGTAGGTAACTTTAAGGCATATTTCAATAAGTTCTATAAAAAATTACGGATAAACGATAATAATATAATTATAAATTATTATAAAACCGTAATTACCTTCTTTCTACTGCTGATCGTAACCTGCACATCATTTTTGAACTTGGATGCGCTTCATTTAACAATTTGGTAGGTACCTAGGTACCTACTTACTCAGATTAAATAGTTCTAAAAAAACTAAAAGTATCGCGAGATATCAATATGGGAATTCGATTATGGAATAGATGTTTGTTTTTCTATGGTATTTAACCAATATCAACTTCCTTTCGTTGTAAAATATCCGACGTATCCACTATCCGCTACTAATGGCTTCTACCCCGGATCCAAAGTAAAGGGAAGGGACTTTCAACTTTTTGTTATTATTGTCTAAACACAATTTAGGGCGATGTGCATTTGAAACCATATTATAACGAACGAATGCACTATATTTCCTTTCGTTTCGTTTGTTTTTGTTAATCCATGTATTTTTAGATTGCTTTTAACTTGAAAGACAAAATCTAATGAGCTGATTTTAGACATAGACAGAGCATAGACAATATTTATTCAGGAAGAACACAGCACATAAAACATTTTAGTAATTCTTTAATACAGATTATTACTATAAAACGTACCAGTATACCTAAATATAGAATGTGTTGTGGTGTGGTGCTGAAAAGGATATTGTCTCAGCAAAATGCCCAAGTAGAAGACCTCATCACTGATTTTCAGCAGTGCCCTAGCTCGTCCAACTATCAAAAAGTAGGTATGTGTGGACTGCATGCACAGTTAAACTATGTCTAAGAACCATAGGTAGGAGAAAATATGAATAAGTATACAACGTGTTAATGAATTAACTGAAAACTAGAAAGTAGTTTGCTCAAAATCAACTAGCGAATCGGTCGCACTATGTTTTAATATAGGTTATATTTTTTCATTTTTATTAGCCCATGTTTATAATACAGTATTTGTCGCGTATGCTGCCCACAGCAGAAAAATTCGAACTGGTCTATGCGCGCGCATAGCGCTTGGAATCTCGAAATATCTCGGACCTAAGTTTTTTTTGTACTTTTAAAGTATATTTTTTTGACATAAAATAAGTTTAATCATATTATTGTTTATTTTTTTAAATGGGGTGTATCAGGTTTTCAGTTAATTCATTAACACATTGTATAGTAGGTACACATCACAGCTGCAAAATATATAAACAATGAAGGCGAAAACTACAGCAAATAATATGTTGATTAATATACACGTAAATATATAATAATTAAAATAATTTGTTTAATTTATTAAATGTACCTAGTATAAATTCCCGAGAGACTGAGTTAGAGCAGAGAATTGACAACTGTCGACACAGATTTAGGGCTCATATTATGTTGCAAACATTTTGCTGCGTTATTATGCCTAGCTTTTCTTAGCTATTATAGGAGTTACTCTTCGAGTTGATTGAAGTGTAAAGCCGTATGATCCATTAATGCTACCTACACTCAACAGTAGGTATAAAGATTCTAGCATATTAGAATCAAAACTTCAAAGGGCAATGAAGGTATATTTCTAACAAAGCCTGAATGAGATCAACTTGAACCAAAGTGTAATAAAACTGTCGACTCAGAAGAAGTATCTAAATTCTGATATACACCTATGTATAGTTTAAGAGATATACGTATTGGCTGAAACTGAAAAAAATGAAGAACCTAGTTACTATTAATGCACTTATTGTAACGACTTGTATAATGTATACTCACCTAATAAAAAACTGAAGAACAATAATCTGTTAATTCATCTACCTATCTAGTATCTACTAGTCCTACTACAGTCTACAATAGATGACTATAAAACCTCGGTTAACAATATTTCAGTTATATCAAATACGGGTAGTGATAGTGAAGGTGATGATTGGTTTAGGTTTTTAAATTCCGAATCTTCTTATTCATTCAATTTAAACTTCAATCTTCAATTATATGAATGTTCACCACCTATATTAAAACAATGAGTAACATGCTCAGTCGTAATTCATGAACGAGTGATACCGGCTACCAGCCTACCATATTTAGAACACTAGAGATTATGAATCATGAATTAAAATTACGTAGTAGTTGTCACCACTAAGCATCTCGCGGTTAAAAGTGCCCTTTACAAGATGCAGATGTGGAATGAGCGAGAAGCAAAGCAAGTGTGGGCCGAGTGACGCCGACTACGACTCAGCTCGCGGCCGCGGGCGTTCCAACACGAAGCTATTTAAAAACTGTGCGCAGGCCCCGTGGCGCCGAGTCGACGACTAATGATCAGTGCTGCCTTGTCTACCACCGAGCGTGTAGCGATTGAATCTGCTCCGTGAACTGTGTTTACACAAGAAAATTCTTCGCCAGTGTTTGTTTAGTTTCAACAGTTTCCACTTTACGCATACGTGAAAAAAATGGCTGACAGCGGTCTCAAAAGGAACATCCCGATCAAACTTGGTGATTTCTCTGTCATCGATACTGAATTTTGCAGCATTAGGGAAAGATTCGACGCCGAAATGAAAAAAATGGAAGAAGAAATGAGCAAATTCAGATCCGAACTTATGAACAGAGAAAGCAATAATTTCTTCAAAAGCACAACCAGGTATCTATTGTAGTATTTATCTTGTTATTTTTAATTTTCCTACACAATTAAAACTAAATTTATTTTTATTCATATACAGGTAAAATAATAAAGCACTTAACACCTCGAGCAATCGTGATCAATAAAGTCGCGTGTATCAACTTTAACCTCTTATTATTTGTAGCACGTCTATAGAGAAAGTACCTACCTACTAGTATGTAGTTACCTATAACTATAGGAAGAAGATTGACTAATTTGGATAATACATTTCGCATTATAATTCCGATGGCGGCGTATGTTGCCGGCCCTGTTTTCCTTTAGGGGAATGTTGAATTAATAAGTTTGGGGGTTTTCGCAAGAGACTCGTCCACCTCGCTGCTCACACTGACCTCGGCGACGGCTACACGAAAATATAGTTTTTAAAGGCATTATTCGGGATCATTCCGCGGAACGAACTCAACTGCAGACATCTCAGTCGAGTCCATTTAAAGCGTGCAGCGATACGTAAGCCTGACGCGAGATGATGTCATAAATAGAAATAGCACCGGCTCAGAAACACAGGAATGCGTGAAATTGTAAACACAATGCTATAAGATTTAAATTCTATCAGCAGAAGTTCCGCAAAATAATTGAAAGGTCCGTCGATCCGCTGTTTAAAAACATGTAGGCAACAGAACAGTAATGTAAGCTCTTTTTTATCATTAAGGTTATCAGTTTAATGCGCTTACCCACGTAACAATTCACTCGAAAAAATTGAAGTTGGCGTCAACGTTAGCCAAGAATCGAGTTATAACCGTAGAGAGTAGAAGCAAACAAAAATAAAACAACAATTTTTGATATTTCAGCAACAAACTTGAATTTCCTTTGTTTAATGATCCGTGACATCTAAAATTATGCCTAAATTAAATACGGTGTCCACTTGAAGGGACATTATTAAATTGTGTTAGAAGATTCAGTGTAGTAGATAAGTTTGTTAAATGAGAGCTTCCCTACTGGGTTGATACAAAATTTTGCATTTGACATGAATAAATGACCCAGTTAGAGCTTGTTGCCGTTGTTTCAGCTCCATGACGCAATCCCACAGTCACACGTTACTTGGCAGTTTAAATAACTGCGTAGGATTAGGGCGCTTGTCAACGTTAATTTGCAATCTCCACGGTCATTTATCTTTTAACGTAAAATTAATTTTAAGGCAATAGTTGTAATTTATTAGGTACTTGCTCGTGGAATTACAATCGATAGGTAAGTGCCAATTATATCCTTAACTCAGTGCCTATTTTTTAATATTATAAATGCGAATGTAAGTCTGTTTGTTTGTTACGCTTTCAAGCTTGAACTACTCAATCGATCGATATGAAATTTTGCATACACGTTGTCAGAAATACAGAAACGAAAATTACAGTAGGTAGGTAGGTACTTCTTATCCCGGAATTTCTGCAGGGACTCTGAAATGAACGCGGGTACAACCACGGGGAACAGCTAGTGCATAGTACGTGGTAAATGTATTTCTTGGACTCGGTATTTTTGTGTGGGCATTGTGATTGGCGTGACTGTGTAGGTAGAACACGTTTTGTCCGTAATATTAATAAATAGGCAGCCACTCCAGTTTTAGTCATGCAATGCAACACGAGATTGATAAAGGTACCTACTTGAATCTTGATATTCAAAATGGTTTTTATCAATCATTGTAAAAAAGTATGCAATAATAATTTATAAGTTTGCAGTAATGTAATTATTATACTTAATTAGATATTACAGTTTTACACAGCAGGCGTACTTATTTATATTTAATTATTTACCTACTCTACCTATGAACTATCTTTATTGATATATTATAAATGAATATGTACCTATTGTATGCTTATAGTATAATAAGTATTTAAATAAAAAGCTGTGCTTTTACGAAAATACTCAAATATGATAGGTATCTGTTTGTATCCAGACTGAAATAATATGAACGATAATTCTGTAACTAACAGTGTCATATTGCTTTTTGCATGTCTTACAATTTTGAATCCGTTTCCTCCGGAGGAGTAACCAAGTCATCAGAGAGGTAAAACTAGAGTCTCACCGTACCTACCTAATAGTAATTTGTCATTGCCTGTTTAATGTGGTATACTGGGGGTCCAAGCACTGCACAAAGTAAATAAACATTTTAAATTTTTAGTGAATACCTATATTCATGTATTTGTTGAATAATTGTATGTACTTTATGTTTGTAAATGTCATTTTTAATACAGTTGCTAAAAAAGTGCTATACCTATTACGTGTCTGGTTAGCGTGCGGAAAGTTGTCGATTACGCAGTTACTAGTGCTTTTTACTTTAGCAACCAAATAGATAAAAAAAACTGTCAAAATTTGTATATCCTCCAAAGAGTTTTTAATTTCAATGAAAAACAGAATAATTTCAATGTTCAACATTCAACGTTACCTAGTTAAGACAAAGATTTACAATAATATTAGGTATCTACAACATTACTAAGAAACAAATTTTCATGTAAGTCAGAGTTCCTATTGTTTTTATTTTTTCGCAACTGTATTATAAACAGTAATTCAATACAATATTATGTGCAAGACTGTCAATCTAACTCGTTCCGACAGCTGACCCTCGCCTTCGGCTCAGGTCAACATTACTCGGAACTTGTTGCAGCAACAGCAGACTTCCCGCACTTGTAATGAAATGTATCTACTAAGTATTCTGTCTAAATATTTTTCGGAAAGATCAACATTTAAAAAAAAAAGTACTTAGTCATGCCGCCCCGGGTAAAAATTATAGTTACCGTCCTAAACAATGTCACCTCAAAAGTCATTTATTTTATTTATTATATATATTATTCCAGAGATCGAATGGAGCAGTTTTCGACTGTTAAAAGATTTTCATAAGTTTTTTTTCTCACTGCATGGACCAATTAAACAAGTTTTATTGGTTTCTTGGTTTATTAGTTTATTGGTTGGTTTATTGGTTTCTAGTTTTATTGGTCCATGCTCACTGTGATTTTTTTTTATTTCTACGATACTTAAGCGTACGTAAGTACCTAAGTACCTAAGAAATGAAAACTGCCCCAATCACCTTGAATTTTTTTTTTTTCAAAATTGACAAATCTATAGGTACCTAGCGCATGATGCGTAGTGCATGGTATATTGTACTCTTAATAAGCATTACTTCTTATAAATTTAGACCAACTCAGACCAAGTTTAGGTCTCAGCTCGTTAACTTAAAGATTCGGATGATCATCCTTGTAAAACTGCTTGCAATTTGACTCAACTACTCGATTCTTGCATGTCCAACTCTTGGTACGTACCTACCTATCTGTAAAGTAATATTTGTTAAAATATGGTCAGTTGCTAATATTTTGAATGCATGAATCTTTAATTTAGGTAGTCACTCAAAAACTGTTACTAATTAATATCTATATCGCATACGGATATCTATTGGTGGCCATGTACTATCTACCACTCACTAAATATATCTGCAGCAGACACTGAACTTTCATTATTTCACACCTACATAGGTAGGTAGGTACGTTTTGTTGTCAAGTGTGTTCGTTATGTCTCTAAAAGGACGACCGGAATCCGCGTTTGCTCGATCGAGTATAGCATACCTAATTGTGTATCATGTTACCTGTGGTACCATTTGTATGAACTTGCCTAATTAGTTATAAGACAAAAAAAAATATAAACTCTAATTTCATTTCAGTATAGATAAGTTATTAATTGGTCAAGAATTTTAGGGTTAAGGCACGTTAAGGTGATTTAGTTTAGAGTGACAGTTTTTATTATCATAAAAATATTATACGAAACTATTGGATATGTAGCTAAACGTACTTATATACTCGTAATTTCCATTCTCTATAATGCATTTTAAATCAATTATTTCAATTATTTGCCGGAATTTTCTGTTAGCTCAGGCGTGCAGTAGGTATCAAATTTAAACCCGATGGCAGTTGTCGAAGTTATCAAGACATTATTTAAAACGGTATTTTTTCATGGATCATAAAAACCAATATCTTTGATAAAAACAAAGTCCATGTATAATGTACATAGAAGCAGAAAATGTATAAATTAACTTCGACTGATTATCCACCTGTAGGTACCTACCTAAATAAAATTAATCTGTCGCACCTACGTAACTTGCGAAACTTCACTTCGGGTTTATCTGCAGCCTAGGTAGGTACAACTCAATTGGATTATAAACCAAATCAATGAGATGCCAAATCACGATCAAAAAATAAATTAACGCAACAATACCTACTTATATATGTATTGTATCGCAGGAGCATGCAACCCAGTTCTATGATTTATTTAGTTTATGCATAAATTCTTGGCAGCATTCCGAATCGCGGTTGAACTACTATATATCTATTATCTATACAGACAGTAAGGAATAAATCTTTAAAAATATACTTATTTATAAACGATTGGTGACTATTTAAGATATTATACCCATTTTATATACGTTATATAGGTACGTACAATAAACGATGAACAAAACGAAAGGTATGAAAATACTGTTTTTGAAGTTACTTAATTATTAACAAATTATATATACAAAAGGCGGCCCTTACAGCATAACAAAGGAATAAACATCAGATCAAAAAACAAGAATACATTATAAACACTAATATAGACATAAGTTAAATATTAACAAATACAAACAATGTTTTTTTAAGTAAGGGATAAATAAAGCTATATAAATAAAATATATATATATAAATAATAATTACGTCAAATTTTTCAAGATCAAATCTCTTAAAACCTATGCAACTCTACAGGTAAATAAATAATAACTTGAACTTAAGTTAAGGTAAGGTTAACAGCGATGATAGCTCAGTAGGTAGTTGGTGCGTTCGGATCAAACGCCGCAAGGCGCAGGTTCAAACCCTAACAATGAGCTTGAGCTGTCGGTGAAGGAAAACATCGTGAGGAAACCATAGCATGGTGGTAGGGCACTCTATAAAAGGGCCCGGCTGGCTAACTACCACAGGTTCAAATTGTAAATCTGTCGTCAAGCACCTAACGGTGTGTTCCGGCAGCCCCACTTGAAAGCTATACTTCCCATCCCCATTTCAGGTCGGCAACGCACCTGCATGCCTTTTGAAGTTGCAGATGGTGGCGGTAATCACTTACCATCAGATGTACCTACCAGTGGCGAAGGGTAAAATATTGAGAGGGGGAAGCCGGAAATTTACTTTAATTTCAACTTATTAAACTATTAACTGTTCCCCGCGGTTTCACCTGCGATAAGTTCGGAGTTCCCGCGGGAATTCCGGTATAAAAATCCTTCCCTGTATCCCTGACAACGTTCTCAATTACGGTACAGGGAGATGTTGCGTCTGAAGGGAAGCCGGTGGGAATCGGCTTCTATGGTACCTTCGCCACTGGTACCTACCACTTGTCCGTTTGCCCCCTATGACATAAAAAACTATTTTTTCCAAACGTACCTACATCAAAATCGCCACTGTAAAATTTATTGTCCAATACAGCACCGTAAAACACAACAAAATCGAACATTTTTATCGGCATAAAATTGACGGAACCTTAGATTGCCACCAAAACCTCACAACCGGGTGTAAAGTAGAACGAGGGACTTAGTCAAACACTTTACAGCCCATGTACCTACATAATAAATAAATATACACATAATAAATGTAGGTAGGTACCTACCTAAAAAAACCATAATTAAAACCCAAGTTTAATGCGGGTGAAGTACAAGAAAAAGGAGTGTCCAATGACCTTTAGCTTATGATCTGTCATCCGTCTGCGCGTCAGGAACTTGCAAATTTCGGGAATAGGTAATTAATTCTACGTTAAAAAATTGTTTTACTTTTATTTTTGAGACGAGAATTGGATATTGAACGTCCTTTAGGTAATAAATCTCTAGTTTAACCGTAGGTATCTACACCGTACTATATTAGGCAATATTAAATTATTTTTGCTTCTATTCCTTACGAAATTTTCTTTACTTTGTTAGGTAGAATATAGAGTTAGTATTGTTTGAGTAGACTTTTATGGACGTTTTAAGTAAGTAGGTACTTTTCCATTAATTTAATATGCATATTACCAATAATAGATAGTTTTATAGTCTCTCGTCCGACACCCACATACCAATAACTGTATTTGGATAGACTAATTTCTTAGAGCAGAAGATGAGTTCTGAAACTGACTAATTTTGGACAGTGACGACTTGACGACTAATTGAAAGTGACTTTTTAAGAAAAAAAAGCGGACCAAATATAGTCAAATCAAATATTTGTTAAATTGTTGACCCCTGTAATGGACACTAGGTAGGTACCTTTAAAGCAATCTTCGCAGGGCAACCTTGGAGTGACAACAAAAGTCAACGAAGTGAATACCGATGCGAGTTGTAGGATAAGGTAGATAGGTATGAATATTAAAACTGAGGTATATTGCCTACACTAATATATGTAGGTATATTACATCAACGTTCATTATGAGGTAAACATATACTACATAATATATCCAAGTACGCGAACACTTCAACAATAATGCAAAATTACGTAACTCGCTCAATGTGACCGTGTGCACATAATATTGTACTTTAAAAATACGAAGTGAATACGAGCGCTTACTGATCACAAAAATGACATCAATAGGTAAGCAACTAAACTATCATATAAAGAGATGAGCTCATACAGATGATTGTTAACATTGACCTTGGGTGCAGTATGATCAAATGATGCTGTGGCAAACTGCGAAACTAGGAACCTTACGTAGGAAGGTACCTAAGTAGTTTGGTCAACATAAACAATTATCTAGTCAAGTAAGTAGCTACTAGAAGACAGATTTAAATAGTAAATAATAAAATTAATCACCAGATTTCGTTTTTAATTCCAATAAACGTACAATACTAAACTCTATACTCGCACATTTACCTACATGAAACGGACCAACGGTTGTAGGTAGGCACTTAGTTAAGTGCGAACTTACATTTTCCGTAATCTAGATTGCCTAGTAACATTGGCATAAAATAGAAAAACTCTAAGTAGGTAGGCTTGTTTTATTGCTTTTCTCTCTTTTTAATATTTCATTCTAAAATAGGTATTAGGTAAGGAGTAGATACTTAAGGAAATTTAAGGTAGGTAAACTGTTTCCATCCTAAATTTACATTTGCGTTAGTTGATCGGTTTTTCTGTTACTACCTACTATTGTTTGATTTATCTATACCTATGGTACTTCGGTAGGTTATCCCGTAGTAGGTAATTACTTATATATTTACATTAATAATAACAGAGGAGTTTTCGATAGTTGGGAACTTCAATTTTGTGTTTGTCTTTATCTTGTGTGTTGATAACATATTGGGTACCTATGTGAGCATCCAACCAAAAAGGGTCCAGCTGTGGGGTATTGAGTTACTAAAGTATCTAGAATACAATCGATAGTAAGAATTAAAAAAGATTCAAAAACTGG
The DNA here is from genome assembly GCA_907165275.2 of Zygaena filipendulae. Lineage (NCBI taxonomy): Eukaryota > Metazoa > Arthropoda > Insecta > Lepidoptera > Zygaenidae > Zygaena > Zygaena filipendulae. The sequence goes on along the minus strand of OU015653.1, from coordinate 7,817,809 downwards.
CACATATTTTTTTATCAGAAATTTGAAGTTGAAATTCTGAAAAAGTTCTAAGTTTGAGTGAAAAGGAAAAACACATCTACCTGCTCGTTACATAGATTTCTATTTATTATTGTAGATTGAGATACTTATATGAAATCGTAGATAGTGGGCATGTTGACTAATTTTTATTTTTTAGTCCGTCTTGTAGATTATTAAAAAATATTGGAAACGTATTTTTTCTTTTTTTAAGTAATCAAAAAATAACGGCGATATATTGAGTTGAAATTTCGCGTGACGTCACTATTCTGACAGTTTGTATGGCGGTTTTGCGGTTAGTGACGTCACGACCTCCTCATCCTAAACTTTGCGCTTTATCTCTGTATATTTTAATTTATTTAAAAAAGCAAAAAATACGTGTCTATTGTTTTTTTATTTTTTAACTGACGGACTAATTAGAATTTTGATTTTTAATAGTAGTAAACATCCCTATTGAACATTTATTAATAACTAGCTGTGCCCCGCGGTTTTACCCGTATGAAATGTTTTATATAACAACTTTTTTCCCGACATCCGATTTAAATGAAACCAAGCCTATATGTAGCTCCAGGCTAAGCTTAATCTACCTGTGAAAACCGCATGATAATCCGTTCAGTAGATTATAACAGATAGACAGACAGACAGAAAAGAATTTTAAAAACTTGTTTTTTGTGGTTGGTTACTCTTCTTTTATCGCCCCCTGTCATTTTTTGTTAAAAATATTCAATGTACAGAATCGCGGGTTCTGCTCTTTTATTATAGTATAATAGATATTAATCAATTAAAATCGCAAAAGTCATTTTTTCACCCAACTTTACAAAACTTATATCTCGCAAACTAAATGCCGAGAACTGAACTTTTTGCTTGGACGCTCACATACCTACAGCCAGAGAGAAGGTAATCACTCCTACAGCTATTTGTGTTACGGATCACGGTTGTCATTTGGATGTAGTCACAGAGCCACATAATATTACTTAGATGTTATGACGTCGCGCGTCGTTCAGTAAGTCCCGAGACCGACACATAGGTATATACAACGTGTTAATGAATTAACTGAAAACTAGAAAGTAGTTCGCTCAGAATCGACAAGCGACCGCACTATGTTTTAATATAGGTTATATTTTTTCAATTTTACTAGCCCATGTCTAAATTATTTATAATACAGTATTTGTCGCGTACGCCGCCCGCAAAAAAAAATTCGAACCGGTAGGCGCGGGCATAGCGCTTGGAAGTTCGTAGACAGGTCACCTCCAAACTAATGTTGAATAACTTTAAAAGTATAAATTTTTTCGACATAAAATATATTTTAATCATATTATTGTTTATTTTTTTAAATGGGGTGTATCAAGTTTTCAGTTAATTCATTAACACGTTGCATATATAATATAGGAAAATACAAAATAGATTTTTCAAGTGGGCTTGTTTGCGTGCATGGTTGGCCAAATCAGAAACTACCTACATACCTATATAAGAATGAGGTTACTTAGTGAAAAATGCTCAAAGGAGGCTCGGAGCTACATGTCCTCAGGGCCGTTTATGATAAAAACTAAAATTGTATAAGTACCTACCTACTTAGGTAGATTAATTTTCCTCTGATTTCAAGTTTCGGATTTGGTCAAACACTCCTATTGAAAAATTACTATCTGGTTACCTTACCTACTTATTACTTATTTCATTCATACCTAACAAGTTCAGTAATTTCAGTGAGTTACTTTTGCAGTCAGTATTTAGACTATTTATATAGCCCTGGGACTTATTGAGTTACCTGTTACATGTATGACGCACGCTTTTGTTCCACTGAATTATTTTAGCAATTGTAAATGCAACAAAACTAAATGTACAATTATGTTATTTCCGCAGCACCACGTCATCGACACAGCACAGTGACAACAGACAGCTGGCAGAGCCCAGCCACTGGGACAGTCTGAACTCCCCCCTCATACAGGACGAGGGCGATGGCAAGACACTCAAGTTACGTTTTGATGTCAGTCAGTACACACCCGAGGAAATCGTCGTCAAGACAGTCGACAATAAACTATTGGTTAGTATCACGAAAATAGCTCTTGAAATCCCGATTTGTAAATTGGTAGATAAGTATATACTTAAGCCACAATGACGTACCTACTTAAATTCTCTCTTTATACTCAAATTAAAGAGTAGGTAGGTAATTGGCGTGCGGCGGTTTACGTTCCTAATGTCTGGAACTTTCCATGCACAACCAACAACAACACAATGATCCTTTGATCGATTGGTCCTCTCAATCGAAATATCTTTTAGAATAGGTAAGTAGGTACAATATTTTACACGCGTCAAAATATAAAAGGCACGTTTTTACCCCTTACCCCTTGGCCACAGCTACGGAGGCGGAGAAAACAAATGGTAGACAACATAATAAGTAGGCCACAACTATCAGTGGCGCGCGCTGTGGCAATATTTTTTTCTGAATCTCTAACTACTGCCTGAAAGTTCGATCCAGTTCGGTCAAACTCAAATTCCTAATGTGTCGATGCTTTTTCCACTGTTAGTGGTCTGGGACAAGTGACATATAGATAGGTCCAATGTACATATACTATATTATGTACACCAACAGCGCGTACCAGTGCTCCATCTAGGTCAAGGCAGTAGTCACGGTGCAGGTGGTACTAATTGCGACCATGTTTCCTTACACGTGCCATTATTTAATTACAGATGCGCCATGAACCGTTACACTAATTGTCTTAAAACACAAGTCAGAAGTTGTGGTTTTAAACAGTCCCAGTGCACATTTCTTTAGTGTCTCTGAAATCTGAATTGTCCCTTATAAATGTTGAATCTCTGGACTTCCTTGTCACCAGAATTGTCGCAAACACCTAAAAGCTCAGTAGCTTTTACAAACCTTTAATTTAAAATTTCGTGTATAATTCGTTAACATCGATTAGGTACTAGGTAGGTAGGTATTTTATTTGTTAAAAAGTACAAAAGAACCTTACTAATATGTAGGCAGGTAGTATATTTTAGTTTTGACCAGAATTCAAACTTATTAGGTATCGCCCGATCCTTAGGTACCTACATACTTACATATTATAAAACAAAGTCCACCGCCGCGTCTGTCTGTCTGTTCACGATAAACTTTAAAACTACTGAACGGATTTTCATGCTCTTTTCACCAAGAGATAGAGTGATTCAAGAGGAAGGTTTACATAAACGTATAGTTTATCCTGGAATTCCGCAACTCCGAATTACCGCAGGTGAAATCGCGGTGGACAGCTAGTACCTACACCAATTTATAAATAGCCTGCAACTCGCTAGCCGCAACTTTTTCGGGCATAGCGCCCATTGTCCTTAATTCGATCTTTTGTATCTAATTATATTATCTGTGCTAAATCTAATAAACTGATATCATCTTATCTATATCTATACTTATAATAAAACTGTAGAGGTCAATTCTGTACATTGAATATATATTCAATATTAATATTGGAGGATGAATGGTGATCGATACTGATGCCAAAAATGCAATCAGTAAATTTTTTGTCTGTCTGTCTGTCTGTCTGTATGTGCACGCATGGGTCAAAAACTACTGAAGGGATTTTAACCAAACTTGGTACGATTGTAGTCCATACTCCTGCAGGGGGGCTAAGATGCGCAAGACGACAAAATTTTATCGAGCCATTTTATCGATTCTCGTCGACAAAGCCATACAATATGTCGACGAGAATCGATAAAATGGCTCGATAAAATTTTGTCGTCTTGCGCATCTTAGCCCGGCTGGGCAGGTTAAAGGCTATATATAACATAACGCTAAGGCACACAAGAGCTGAGCAGTGACGATCAATTTGAAGCAAGTCGGATGAAAATGCGATTTCGAGCTCTTATCCTCGCATACGTTTACTCAATCACGCAAAAACGGCTGAACGGATTTGGATGAAATTTCGCATGCACGTTGTCAGGGGTACAGAGAAGGATATAGGGTACTTTTTATCCCAGAATTCCCGCGGGAACTCCGAAATTACCGCGGGTGAAACCGCGGGGTACAGCTAGTGATTTATAAAAATCTCGTGTCACAGACCAGTGTTTCTTATCGAACTTCTCCGAAACGCCTTAACCGATTTTTATGATTTTTTGTGTATTGTTATTAGTGTAGTAGGGGAGGGGAGCAGGGGGTAGTTTAGTAGGTCTGAGAATAGGTCGTAGGCTATTTTTATTATACCCCTAGGTGATAAGGGTAGCCCTCCAGAATTTTTATTTTTTGGACAAAATTTCACTTTGGATTTCCTGCGGGAATGCCGAAACTCACGCGGGTGAAACAGAGGGGCACAGCCAGTAAACACGTCATAGGTATCTATGTAGGTACCTAGGGTACCTACTGTATCTGAAACGTTGGCTTGGTCACAACTTAGTCAGTGTTATATTATCTGTGGCTTGGTAAAGTTCAAAATACCTACAGGCACAATGCCAGTTCGAAATATTAATACCTACGTTTCAGTTTCTTTACATGTCATAGAAAGTGTGAGAGTTGTAGGTAATTCAATCTCTTACCGCCGCACTCAGAGTCGACTTTAATGATTAATAGATTTTTAAAACAAAACTGCCGCAATCAGAGACGTTCAGTAAATTAATGTTAATTGGCATTTAATGAGATGTAACTTAATTAGTTAAATGCCAATAAACATTTATTTATTAGTCTGATTGCGGCAGTTTGTTTTAAAAATCTATACTTAACTAAGTAATCATTAAAGTCGACTCTGAGTGCGGTGGTTAGAAAGTTATTAAATTATATTTTTAACGAGTGTGACTGAAAATTTCAGGTCCATGCTAAGCACGAGGAGAAATCGGACACAAAGTCGGTATACAGAGAATACAATAGGGAGTTTTTGTTGCCGAAAGGCACTAACCCTGAGGCCATCAAGTCGTCGCTGTCGCGCGACGGGGTGCTCACCGTGGAGGCGCCGCTGCCCCAGCTCGCCATCACCGACAGGAACATCCCAGTTCAGAAGCACTGAGTGAACGGATCTCGCTTCCGCGGTCCGCTTCAGACAGCAGCTATTCCATACCTACCGTTCGTTAATATAATTTATTTAAATTACTGTAAGGAATATTGGCATATGGCATTGTTCTACGATATTTATTTTGCTACAGAGAATCTCGAGAAAATATGATATAGGTAATAATGAAAATAAATGGATTTTGTGTAGGATTTTTACGCAAGCCAATGAAATTTCTAGTTCTGATACCTTTTCCGCGCTTCGTTTTATGTAGGTACCTATGTACCTATATTAAAGTAGGTAGGTACCTAGGTATAAGATCTGCTACCCGTCTATAAGTGGTACTAAAGATATTCGGCACGAAGTTGCTTTTAATTTATAATATCTTTCACTGTCTTTGTCATAGCTAAAATTAGTGATCGTTCATAGATAAGTATTGATATCGAATCAACGAATTTCAGAGAAATAGTTAATACCTTATGTTAATTTAAAGAAAATTCTTTAAATTTTTTGTAATCCCTCAAAGATTTCGTATTTACAGACGTTTCATTTTTTTTATATTTATGATTTATGTGATAACCGAAATATTAGGTACCTACTTTATATTTATATTTTAAGCAACTGTCCACTAAGTAATTATTTATTATACTTAATTGTTTGAAAGGATAAATTGTGATTGTGTTATTTGTGTTGACTGTTTTAACACTTAAAGAAACACCAAACGTATATCTACCTATACTGTATTTCACAGCATTTTTACACGAAGGGCCTCGAACGTTTACAAAACCTATGAAATAGTTAAAAATTTAGTACATAGTACCTACCTAATGATATTAAGCTTCGGTACTTAAGACTTATGAAACATTACAGATGGAAGAAGTGTCTTATATGTATTAACGCATTACGGCTTAACATTACCTACATAAGTAGCAATAACAAGCATGTAGTATTACGCGAATGCTAATATTATGTACTAAACAGTTTATATTTTAGTACCTACAAAGAGTTGTTATGAATGTTTTAGATGGCAATAAAACATAAAATAGTGTCGTTGTTATTTTAATAATTTATAGGCTAATAGCTGCTATTTGTGGTTTATACCCTGACTGTCATATGCTGTCAGTACCTACCTACCTACCCCATAGTAGTACAAGTGACACCTTTAAGAAATGAAGAAAAACAAAGTTATAATAAAATCAGAGGCGTCTCTAGCCCATGTCGCTATATACCCAAGCGCGCCCTGTAGTAAGTAAATATAAGACCTCCAGATACTATTACAAAATGTATGCAAGGCGGAGCTGTTTTTACGTCGGTCATTGCGGAGCAAATGCGGAGCTTCGCCCGTGTGCAACGCACACACTGCACTATTAGGTAAAGACGCCTCTGAATAGAACACACCATGTAGGTACCTGTTTAATATCGAAATGCAATAAGTATAAAATATATCGAGGACAAAATTGTTACACAATATTTATTTTTTCATTAAAGAAATTGAAAAAGAAAATCAATCATGTCCATGTCCATTCTAATTTTGTCGCTTGTAGGTATCTCTATGGTTTTCAACCCGTCCGCTGAAGTGTAAAGTTACATTGCACTGAGCGATCAAGCGTGAACGTAGCACGCTATTGTTTTCCAAGACAATTAACTTTTGATTAGTAATGTATCTAAAACCTCCTTTCCCAGAATTTCAATCAAATGAATTAGGTATTACAAAATTAACGGATTCAAATTAAAGTTATTCAAACGAGAAATATGTGCAGAAACCGACTGAAAGTGGTAGGTAAGTACCAATACCACGAATTTTCACAATTTAATCGAGCAATGAGTATTGAGTGGTAAAATTTAGATTATTCCACCCAGAATGGGGCGTATAGGTATACATGGGTAGGTAATCAACAACGGGGTTTAAACCCAGTGCTTGAGTTAAACACCAAGTAAACACCCAGTCTGGGTGCTAATACATATAAAGCGTGTAACTAACGTCTGAAGCTAATAAAAAGCGTGTAAAAACCGAAAAATATGACAGCACCTTAGGTAATGGTGTAGTACCTAGTAAAGTTTGTGCTTCGCCAAGTGTCGCGAGCTGGAACCTCGCATCAGGGTAAACATTTATGTGTTGAACATTGGTGTTTACCCTGATTCTGGGTGTTTATTTTGTATCAAGTATATGTACCTACTAGTTGTGCCCCGCGGTTTCACCCGCGTTAATTTCAGAGTTCCCGCGGGAATTCCGGGATAAAAAGACCCTATGTGTTAATCTGATGTATAAGCTATATTATTGTAGTTTCATTTAAATCCATTCAGTAGTTTTTGCGTGAAAGAGTAACAAGCATCCATCCATACATTCTTACAAACTTTCGCGTTTATATTAGTAGGAAGTAGGGTTTACAAAAACAGTAGATATGTAAGTATTATATCAGTTGTCTAGTACTGGGTAAGCTGATCAGATGGCGCTGTGATTATTTACAACTTTCCAAGGAATAACCCGTCTTAACAGTGAAACTACGGTCTACGCATGGGCATCCGTAATATCAAATATGTAGCGTCTAACCTATTATTATTATTAATTAGCTCTCTCTCTTAGTGTGAACTGATTAAGTTGCGAGTTTCTTTCAGGAATTCAGGATCTTTTGATGTCAACACTGAGATCAAGGGCCCTTATACAATTACTTTATATACCCCCTTATACAATTACTAAAAACAAAAATAACCGTGTATTGAAAACAACAACAATTACACTTTATTGGAAATATAAAATAGTTCACATTAATTCACTTTTTTATCAAGTTGCTGATAACAGATTTGGCATTGTACGCTATAAGCGCTACTGAACAAACTAGGACGGCTTCGGTGACGTAACCTAACACTATTTCACTTGTAGATCTGTCTTTTATGAGGTCCGCAGGCTGTGGATTATTACTGCTTATCTGAAATTGAAAGATCTGATTAACAAGGGCAGTTTTCTATTTCAAAAATAAATCAAAATCACAAACAAAATGTCTGCTGCTAAAATTAATAGTTTCATAGAAAAGTCATTTCCACACGACGTAAACAACTTAACAATTGAAAACAATCGATCAAGTTAAATATAGTTTTATTGATTAAGATCACGCATAGGATCATTTTCAATCGCCACAATAATAATTTATTATAAAATATTTAAACTGATAAATATAAATTATAACAGACTTCCAAAAACACAAAGATGCACTATACCTACCTACTAAAAAACTAATAATATATATCAAAATGCCGATTTAATCCAAAAGACATTTCAAAGAACCGTTAACCGACTTCGAAAACGGAGAAGGCTTTTTGGAAATCGGTTAACAACTAGGTAGGTACACTAGAATATAATCCCAACAAAAACATTTTGAAAGAGGGAGGAAGTTAGCACCAAAACATTGCAAGATAACGGTTTCGCTAGTAAAAAGGCGGCCAAGTGCGTGTCGGACTGATGCACGAAGGGTTCCGTAATCTATAAAAACAGTAAAAATACCATGTCTGTTGTAAGAGAGCCCTTAATTTTTTATTTTGGCTTAACTACCTATTTATTTTTAAAGTATTAGGTATAACTAAATATTCTGTAAATATTTCAAGCCGTTATCAATCTCGAGCAAAAACGAGCAAAAAAATCCCGTTTGTTTGTGGTAGCCCCCTTATTTTATTCTGCTTTTAGTATTTGTTGTTATAGCGGCAATAGAAATAGGTACCTACATCATCTGTGAAAAATTTCAACTGTCTAACTATCACAGTTCATGAGTACAGCCTGGTGACAGACGTACAGACGGACGGACGGACAGACGTGAAGTCTCGGTAATAGGGTCCCGTTTTACCCTTTGGGTACGGAAATCTAAAAATAGTTATGTTCTTCACTACATAAAAGTGCGTCTTGTCAAGTTTTCTCAGAGTCAAAGTCAAATAACTTTTCAAAGTTGGCCCATAAATTTGAAAGTCTATGGTCAAATAATCTAATAAACAAATTTTAATATCTTGAACGACGGTTTTTTTCATGATAATTAGATAAGGGTCTTACTTTTGCTATAGTATATTACCATATATTATACTATCTGTAGGTCAAATAGATTTTAAGATATTGGGGGTCAAAAATGGCCCGAAATGGTTCGGCTCTGGTCGATGCCTGGGTTTCCCGTATCACCCTTTGCAAACTAGGCTGACACACTGCTGTTTATTTATATTTAGATAGTCTTTATTGTACATCACTTGTATTTAAATTTTAAATACATCCATTAACCAGTATTAAAGGAAGAATACATCTTAATATACTAAGATGAATTTTATACATTTCTTTTTATGCTGAAAACATGCACAACATGTTAACATGCTGAAAATACTAAAGGATAGAATTAGTTACCTTAGAGAGCCTCATTTTTAAAATTTTTATTTCCCTTCTAATACTATTGATATTAGTGAGATTCTTCATAGTGACATTCTTCATTTTGACTAGTAACGGTGAATCGGGTGGTTCGAACTTTATCTGTTGCTGGATTCTCTTGTAATCGCGCAAAGCGTATTGCAGTGTTGCTTCCAATATGTACATTTGTTGCAAATGCGATCCCAATGTCGTTAAACAATCTAACACACTGGGAGGAAAAAAGCGTATTTAAAAACAAAAAAATATATAGGTAGGTTATATGTTGTGGTCATAAAAGAATTGGTCCGATCCGAAGTGCAAACATCTCATGAAATGGTCGCCCACATCATGAACTGATTACAAGTAGAAGTAGTGGCTAGTTACAAGTCCTTTCACTTTAGGCAGGGCGTAGAGCACCCCAACATTCTTGGTTAGAGCCAACCCACACGGTGCGGTGTGGCTCAGGTCAGGCGCCTGAGCGGCGCCGCTGCGGTATATTACATACAAAAATGCGTTGTGGCCACACGGCGCCTTGCGGCGCGCTCCGGCGCCGCGCCGCTCTCGCATCGGAGTCGAGACGAGGCGGGGAGGGGAGTAAGCTGCTCGCTGTTTGTCCTGTTCTGTCACGTAGCGATGGGCATGCCTACTCTTTTTGTCGCCGCTGCGGCGCCGCGCTGCCCGTGTGGTCGCCAGTACGGCGAAATGGCTTGTGCTGCGGCGCCGCACCACATTGGTGGGTTGGCACTTAGGTTAGGTTTGTACTGGTGACTAAGTCGCGCCAATAGGGATGTTGACAACTTTTGAAAATCAAAATTTTAATTAGTCCGTCTTTTAGAAAATTAAAAATCATTAGACACGTATTTTTTTATTTTTCAAATAAATGAAAATACACAGAGATAAAAGGCATTAAAGTTTAGGGTGGGGGCTCGTGACGTCACTTACCGCTACAAGCCGCCATACAAACTGCACTAGTTAGTGACGTCACGCGAAATTTCAACTCAATGTATCTCTGTTATTTTTTGATTACGTAAAAAAAGAAAAAATACGTGTCCAATATTTTTTATTAATCTACAAGACGGACTAAGAAAAAAAAAAATAGTCAAATAGCCTATGACAAAATATGGTGACACTAACCCTGATGCTGAATTTCGGTGCGTGTAGGTATTTCGAATTTTTATCATACATCTTTTATAGACACCATACATGCCATAACATTGTTACCCAACGTGGCCCCGACTTAAAGATTACTGTAACTGTAGCACGCGGTTTCATCCGCGTGAATTTTGGGATTAGTTCGGGAATTCCTTGTGCTGTTCTATTATTTGTTAGTTTTACTTATATTTGAATAAAAATGATACTTGAATAAAAAACGACTACTAATTAATGATTTCAAAAACGCACAAAAAATTAACGAAAATCTTCTGGAAATCGGTGTCAAATTGCAAATTGACAGTATCTTTAATAATAATATTTGAGTATACAATTTTAAATTAAGTTACCTATACAAATACCAATTTCAAGAAATTTTAGATATTTAATGAATTATTTCACTTTTTAAAGCGTTTTTGGAAGTTTATCCTTTACCAACTTCCAAAAAACCAGGAGGTTCTCAATTCGACTGTATGTTGTTTTGTTTGTTAGAGCTTATCTAAACTAAATCGACACGCCTCACTACTCAATAAGCAGTTTTAGATGACTGTGCGATATCATGTATTGATAATATCTCTCTTCAATTGTGTGAGTGCGGCGACACTACGCGGCAACTGAGGACGACTGGCAAGACCAGATTTATATGATTGGGTCGTATCGATATTTTAACGGTTGTGCGTGTGCGTATGCCCGATGGAGGGGCGAGTCATTTTAGCTTAGATAAGCTCTACGCGATAAATCGACTGGACCGATTTGAAAAATTCTTTTTTGTTTAAAGGGTATTCTCCTGAGGTAGGTACTCTCATCGTCATATATAGTATTTCACAGTTTGCGATCCGATTAAATAAATGGTCACATTATAAATTACAAACCAATCCACTTAAAAGCGAATAAACACAAAATAAATAAAAAAAAAAACAGACTTCAAAACACACAAAAATGCACTAAACTAAGAGAGATAAAAATAACAAAATAGGTAGGTACTGATTTAATCCGAAAGACTAGAATGCACGTAATATTATTGGTATGTGCTACCTACTAATCGATTTGAAATCGGTACCAAGCCCGCTCGTGTCTATCCACTTGGGTTTTTTTGTTTACGACGGCACGGGTGAGGGTGACCATGTGGACGCTTGCAATGTGGTGAGAGCGGACTGTCTATCTACCTATTTGGCTTGGCACCGACTTCGAAACGATCAGTAGGTAGCACATAACCACCAATTATATAGTTACGTGCATTTTATTCTTTCGGATTAAATCGGTATTCTGTCATTTTTATTTTTTTAGTACGGTGCATTTTCGTGTTTTGAAATAGGTAGGTTTTAATTTTTTTGTTAAAACTTTGTTTATTTGCTTTTAAGTGGGTTGATTTATAATTGGGGAATTTACTAGTTCTAAAACGAATTCTGAAACTAAGCACTGGTGAAACCGCTAGCTACTATTGGTTTGAGAAAATGATATTGAAAATCTTCAAATTAGTCCCCCTTTTGTCAGTTCTAGAGATAATTAGTCCTCACCTATAATTCTCATTTTTTCGCGCATACAATCCCGATACAGCATTTAACTTCCATCCCCTTATGTGAAAGTTCCGAAGTCCATGTTTCAATCTTTGCCTCTGGTACGGCATGTCTATACCCAACTTAATCATATCATCTTCCTCCATCAGCAGGAACGACCTGAGATCCATCTGACTGTTTATAATTAAGGGTGCAATCATTTCACAATTCATCCCATACAGGAGATTAGGGATTTCACTAGCATAATTTGGTCTGAAAATTTTCCAAAAATATTTATTATATTATAGATTTCGTTGTAAAAGGCTAGGTCTTCTTCATAATCATCATTGGAGATGTCAAGAAACAAGAAATCGAATTCAATTTAGATTAAATAAACTCACTTGTGTCCTTTCTCAAGTCCTGGATAAAATTCTTTCCAAGATTTGACTTCATTGTTAATAAACCTAACACTATCTAAATTGTCATCTTCCTCATCTTTCTTCAGATATTTATTTAGTAATTCAATAATGTCTTGATAATCATGTGAAATGGCAATGTCTAAAACCGTACGATTAGATCTATCCACTTCTGTTAATCTAGCTCCATTGGCAATCAGAATTTCGAGAATTTCTTTTTGGTTGTGGTGGATAGCCCAGAAGGCTGCCTGCAATTAAATTTGTTCACATAAAAAGAAAAATCTGGGAATTGGCATCCTAAATAATTAAAGCTAAGAACATGAAATTTGAAGAGAATAAAAGGAGAATCATGAAGGTTTGTATGGAAGTACTGTCACTTTTTAAGCCGAGTTACATGTCATGGTAATTGGGATTCCTCTTGTTTGGGGAGATTTTGGTAATTCAACCCTTAATGGTGAAAAGGGTGCCACATAATCGATGCACTGGTGAGCCAGTGTTATTGTATTCTGACTTACTGTCCAACCCTGTTGATCTCTCATTTCAATATTAAGCTTTTGATCAAGCAACTTCTGTACGACAGACACTCTGCCACTACCAATGGCTCTCATGAGAGGGGTTTGACCATACTTATCACCAATATTTAGTATGCAGCCTTTCTCAATCAAGCTGTTTATAGTATCAAATATAATATCTTCTGCTGCACTACTATTAGAACAGGCTGCCATTATCGGCGTGACAGAATCTGGAATTTAAAATATATTTTTTTAGACTTACTATGTTTAAAAATACGTAATACAAATACTGATATTACATACTTCAATGGGGATGTTGACTACTTTTGAAAATCAAAGTTCTAATTAGTCCGTCAGTTAGAAAATAAAAAACAATAGACACATATTATTTGCTTTTTCAAATAAATTAAAATATACAGAGATAAAGCGCAAAATAGATTAGGGTGAGGGGGCCGTGACGTCACTAACCGCTATAAACCGCTAAGATTGAGAGGGTGATAAAACATGAGTGGCAGGACACAAAAAGATATAAAAGAAAAAGATACTTCTGTTTAAGCCAATCGCCAAAACTACAGAACAAATTTTCATGCAATTTACACAGGTAAATTAAGCTCGGTCTAGTGCAACATATTTTAGGCTCTGTTGCATAAGAACTGTATGTCAGGATGAGCTATCATGATTTAAAGGTGTTTCAAGTAACAGCTTAGTAATTAATAGATAATCAACTAGGTATAACAAACCTGCATGTAAATTCGGATCTGCTCCTTTATCTAATAAGAGGTGAACAATTTTATGCTGAGCATGGAAACAAGCATGCATCAGTGGGGTCCAACCACTATCAAGCTTCATGTTTACATTGTTGTTTAAATCTATAATAAAAACAAACTTTTTAACTAAAGTGTATCCGCCAATAATGTATCAGATGCATTTTACTTACGTCACTTACCGCAAATGATGATTTTCTCAACTTCTTTCACATTACCATTAATTATAGCATCCTGTATATTCATCTCAATCTTTCGCATACTATTTGTCTGCTCTGGTGGATAGTATCTTGTCTGGTAATACAGAAGAAATAAATGATTCTAGTCTATGCTAAAGATATAATTTAAATTTTCTGGTAGTTTAGTATACATAGAACTAGAATGTAATGAAAAATGAATATTTTTTTTTTTATAATTAGAAGAAGCAACAATTAGTGTCTCAAGTTTTGTTAGACATTAGAAAATAGAAACACCACCTACTTTACTATACAGGTTTTTTTAATTATTTTGGACTGATAATTAATTAAGAAGAAAAAGACTCTAATGCTGTTACATTACCTCAAACCTCTTCAAATAGAAAAATACTGTGAAATAATTATTTTTCTAACCAATTGACAATAACGGTGTCCCACAGGTAGCCCCACCAGATGCACAATACTTCGCTGATAGACGGTGTCAGATAATTAATCAGAGTTTTTAGTCATATAAATCAATAAAAAATGTTATTATTTCAGCTAACAAAATAAAACTCTGCACTCACATTTAATCTATGTAAATACTGCTATCCTCTTTCACTTTATATATTATATAATTTAATTTTTAAATGTAAATGTCCACTAATATACTAATAGCTTATTGTGTCATCTCACACTACTTATAGAATTTCAAGTGGAAGTAAAACATCAATCTACCTCTGGAATCACTGGCCAAGCAACCTTACATACCGTGTCTCTTCAAACTTGACATTGGCAGAATCACCATCAAAATGTTGGAGCCATAAAACCACAGATTGGAATTGGAATAAAAATGTTAGAAAATTATTTTTTCTTCTTTTTACATAATATTATGTAATACAAAAAAATTATATCTTTTAGTTATCCGACAATGTTATGGCATCACGAACCCCCACTCTTAAACTTTGAATGCTCCATATCTTGAATATTTTTTTTATTAATTTAAAAGAAGCAAAGTATAGGTGCCTATTATTTTATATATTTTAACTGATGGACTAAATGGATTTTTGGTTTTCATACCCCCGACACGGGTTGGTCTAGGGTCTTTATGTTAAATAAAACGAAATTCCCAATCAAAACTGTCTCCATTTTTATACTTTTTTGTAGAATGTTACTTGCTATTTGTTTGTTTATATTTATTTTCTTTATATATATTTACCATATTCATCAAATGTTGAATGTCTTATGACAAAGGTGGAAGTAGACTATTTTACTTATTTAAAAGGTTTTTAATTTACGACCTGCTCCGAACGCGTGAGCGGTTTACCTATAATATGTATGTAGTAGATACCTTCCTACTAATGCCGTACGGTAAAAGAATATTAAATTTGCTCTAGTGTAAATAATCAGGAAAAAAAATAAATACGTTTGTGATTACATAAACGTAGCTCGACTTTTAAGTTATAATAGTGAAAAGGAGATCGATAAAACTACCTAAATATCATCCCTTACCGGTTTTTCGTAAAATCCATAATCGTCGCTATCTGTATCTTCGTCTGATAAACCAGCAGGCCTAATTCCAGCCATAATAACATGAAGATAAATAACTGCAATTAACTCCGTTAGGGTAGGTTAGTATCTTGTTTATTTCCTTAATTCAGTTCAATTTCAAAATTGAAATTCCTGTATTTTTATGGCGATAATTATGGCGGTAACAATGACAATGACAATGACATTTTTCTTCTTTTTTTTTTTCAAAATGACAACAGACGCTTTGGCAAGGTAGGCGTCATGCCAATGTCAGTCAGAGAAAACAGTGTTGTTGACGACTAAAGAGTGAAGCCGCACCGAAAACACGCGTGTCACGTTTTTCTTCGTTATTTCAGTCACTTTTCAGCATCTATTTTGGACCCTGAGCAGGAAACTCGCTTTCAAGAGAGCCATGTTTTAACTTGGGGAACAATCTAACATTGTTATTGGCGTTTTGCGTTTTGAAGAAGTAGATGAAGAGATTTTTATTATTAAGAAACATTGACAATAGCAAATTATAATTGATATCTGGGTCACCGAGCTGAGCTGGTTGTGTATAGCGCCATCTGTTGTTAAGTAGAAAAACAAACACTCATTTTTCATTGCCTAAAAACACGGATAAAACGACGTTTTCTAAAAATGAAACCTAGCTAGATCGATCATGAAAATCATTGAAGCTGTTTCCGAAATTCAGATTATTTACATATATCTATACTAATATTATAAAGAACAAAAGTTTGTAAGCTTGTGACGTTGTAGGAGGAAAGGTAATCTCTGGATCTACTGAACCGATTTTGAAAATTCTTTCAATTATAGGTAGCTACAGTGGTCCTGAGTATCATAAGGTACTTTTTATTTTGGGATTCCCTCGGTAACTCCGAATTTCCCGCGGGTAAAACCATGGGGGAACAGCTATCTCTGGATCTGCTGAACCGATTTTGAAAATTCTTTTACTCATAGGACGCTACAGTGATCCTGAGTGTCATAGGGTCCTACTTTTTATTCCGGAATTCCCGCGGAAACTCCGAAATTACTGTGGGTGAAACCGCGGGGGTCACAAATACAAGAATTGCTCGTTTAAAGATAATAATAGATACAACGTGTTTAATGAATATACTGAAAACTAGAATGTAGTTTGCTCAGAATCAACTAGCGAATCGATCGCACTATGTTTTAATATGGGTTATATTTTTTTCATTTTTACTAGCCCATGTCAAAATATTTGGCACGTATGCCGCCCGCAGCAAAATGAAACGTCCCTTTATGATTGAGTTTTGTGTAGTCTATGCGAGCTGTCAAGCTCCAGAGTTGATTTGTTATGAAAAATGTCCGACTCGTTGTTGAAATAATAAAGCCCAGTGAATTACCAATTAACAGTTATTATTCATTTATATTCTGGTTTGAATACTTAAGCAGGTATTCAATTACAGGACTCTTATAACTCCCTCGTTATGCTTCCAATATGCCGCCCGTAATGTAAGACATTGCTTTACTCCCTTGCATAATCTAGGTACCTACCTACTACTATTAACAGCACAGCCTCGACTCCATAAAAATTAGGTAAAGCGTAAGTAGTGTAGTAAAATGAGTTTTAAAAGTATCATATTACCTACCTAGTACATAACTACTGACGTAACTATTACATATAAAATAATAACTAAACGCAATTACTTTTTTTGTAGTAAAATTTACGAAACAATTAAAGTCAATAAAAAAATTTAAATTCATTCGAGAACCATGGGCAACTTAGTATAGGTACTAGGTAGGTACCTATATATTTTTTCTTTGTGGCATTGGTAAGATGCGGGCGTCAACTTCCACCGAGAACTCAGCTTAGCGTTAATTAAAGCGAAGCATTAATTTGAGTAGCCCATTAACAGAAAGGCAATTTCATTTTCTTAATGAATTAAGGGCGGATTAAAGAAGTTGCGTGTTAGCAACCTACTCATCTACTTACCTAGGTTTGGGTAGAATTTGAAACAAAATACGGTTGCTCTTTAATTAATTGCAAAATGTATAATAATTTTTTGAATTTTAGTATTTTTACTTATAAATTAGTGATTCTGGCAAAGAATGCTAACGAATTTTCTAAATAACCGCAGACAGGAAAACCTTTAGGTGTAAGTTTTGTTATCGTATTAGTAGTTTAATTATAATATCTAACGAATAGATCAATTTGATATTTAATATTATTTTCATTACATTTTATTTATTAATATAGACACAACACAATGTACCTACATAATCTTGATGAGTCAAGAGCGAGAAGTCTGAAGAAGGGTTCTCAAGCTGGGAAGTCATTCTCTACGCTGGGCGGCAAGGATAATAGGAAACAGTTCCAATTAGGCGACGAGGGCGTTTGTTAACATTTAATTAACGTCAGGCAGTCATTGTGTCGGCGTCGTCGTCGGCGGGTCTCCGCCGCTGAGCCTCCACTGCCTTGATGAGTCGACGCCATAACGTTTCATAATATAAAAGTGAGAAACGCAATAAAAAACTAAATCTTCGCTTTAAATAATTGTACATTGCTGCTGTTCTTGGATACATCGCATCTTACGTCTGTGATGCGAAAAGCAATATAATTTAAAATCTGTAAAGTTAAAAAACGAGCATTGTCTAGTTGTTTATTTATTTTACGTATCACTGCACTCACGAGTAGCCCACAGGTGTCGCTCGCTAATGATGTGATGCTGTACCTAACCCCGCCAGCGTCGACACTTTTTCAGCGTCCACTTTTTCGCTGACAATATTTTCCAAGATTCATGTTTGAATAGGTACCTAATTTACGTATTTGTTTTGGAATGAAGTTCCTTAACTTGATTTGCGATAGGAGTTACATCCGGCCAGGAAAGAGCGTTCATGCAAATCGAGACGTTCGGTTCCGTCACGCGGCGCCGCCGGTCGCCACATTTTTTAAAATTTTTTTTGGATAATTACGTTAATTATTATTTATTATTTTGAATTCTACATTTTACATTTTGAATTTAAAAAAATAAGTTCATAAAATTTTATACGTCATATTTATTTTGATTTTGATAATTATACCTATTTCCTGTTCACATAGTACCTACGTTTAATGTTATTTGGATGTTAATTGAAAACTATGTATTTATGTATACTGAATGAGAAGGATGAGGAGTCCTTCGATCGATCGTACTCGTTTTTATTTATTTATTTTATTATACTTAATAGGTAGGTACAGCTACAATCGTTCATAAGTTTGGTTTTAAATTTAAATTGCACGTTGCATTTAAATTTTAAAGTGCACGTCGCACGACTTGTCAATAATTCTGTGCCGATGCACGATGTACCCATCTGCCTACCTACTTAAATTGATTTAAATGCAGGGTACTGATTTAATTTCTTTTTACGTCGTAGTTTATAGTTTTCAAATATGGAATATTTTTCATAAGTTGTTAGAAGGTAATGTGATTTATCGCAGCGAGTCGCGAGGTGGCGGTGGCGGCGAAGGCCCCGCACGCTGGGCGCTGGGCGCTGACCGCCTCGACCGCGCCGCCCCGCCGCCCCGCTGGACCGCCTGGGCGCCCGGACGCGTTATTAAACTTTTCCCCATATTAAACATTCCGGAGACGAATACATTTTATTGTTGCCTCGGACCGCCGTCAGAGGTTCCTACAAAGCGAAACTCAAAGACGGCAATTGCGAAATAAATTGAAAGCAATTTGATATTGCGTTGTAAGTAATAGCCGTCAGAACCCGACGCGAGTCTGTGGGAGACATTTTTGTATACAATTTTTGTTAGGATTTAGGACTTTTACAACGAATCATTTGCTTGCGCCTTTTGGTCGAATGAAGCTAAATTTATTATTGTGTCCCTAACTGGGGGGTATAGGTACTGCCATTAGGTTAACACAGCTAGCCTTAGCTCTATCTACAGTCTACTCATTGTGTTGCATTTAGTTGGTAATACCAGTGAACTGAGAGAACCTTTCGGTAACCGTCCCTTTACCCTACCCTTTAATTAATGTCCGTATATACTAAGTTTTTAATACCTCGCTGCTTCAATTCAAAAGTACCACAAGTCAAATCACACTTTTTTACAGGAGAGCCAAACAAAGAAAAATAAACTATTTTTTGTTTATTACTTTCTTATTTTATATTAAATATTTGCATATTATACATCGTTAGAAGCGTATTTTTAAGCAGCATTAAATGTTTAGTAGCTTTATAATAAACTGAATGGTACAGGAGATATAAGCATATAAGTTACTTTGAATTTAAAAAATATGTTTGAAATATACTAATTATGGAGGAAAACAACCATAAGTAAAAAAAAATATTGTATTAATCATGTTTCTTTACAAACTTTCTAAGAAAAACAATAAAAAAGCCATGAAATTTATTAAAATAATTGAAACGCTATCTAAAACTTAAAACAAATCAAAGTTTTCCTGTAAATAACAAATAAAAATCTTCGAAACAGTTGTAAAATATCAATTATTTATTAAATTCTATTCTTACAATGAAAACATAAAATTAAAATAATAAAATTGGTCAAGTTAATTAGCACAGTTTTTCAAAACTCAAAATAAAACAAAAACTTTATAAATTTGGAGAAAACATTCAAAACTTTTGAACAAAATTCTTTCCCATTATACAATAACTTTTAAACCAATAAACTACGTATTGAAATGTTATTTTATTACTCTTAATAAATTTGTAGACAAATAACATAATACATAAACCTCACTTCTGATTTAGGGAAATATAACAGGAATAGAACAGATCACATACTGGTATAACAGATGGGCATGACCGAGACTATTAGCTGAGTGACACATCTATAATGAACAAGAAACTATTATAGTTATTAAATATACAGCATACCAAACATCCGTAGGGAACACGGAGCAGGGCCTGGGACTTGTGAACCAGGTGTAAGGTTTATTGGAGCCCCTTTACAATGTATAAACGCTCACCTCCTCTGTCCGTGACCCCGACGTATCCAAATCCCTGGAAAGGTAACTGCTTCGGGGCAGAGCCTCCTGCAGTGGTTGATCCCACGCTGTCCGCCAATACGGACAGGAACTGGGGGTGGTCCACAGACCACGTAGATCGTCGGAACGGAGCCGACAACACCCTTGCACTCGGGACGGCATCCAGGCTCCGTAAGCCGGTATTAGACGGCGTTAGCCGGCTGGTCCCCGCGAACTATCTCGCGCGGGTATCGCTTCCCCTCTGGTGAACGGGGCTCCGACAGCAGCACGCAGTGTCATGGCTTGTGGCGACTTCATGCTCACGCGCAAGGACGCACATGGCAGTGCGTACCATGCCAGAGCGGCGTACATGAGTCGCGGCCTAATATAGGTCTTGTACACCCTGACTTTCCCGTGAGAGGGAGTTGAGTGTCGAGCACGATGCGCAGCTGATGCCGCGCGACCTTAGCGCTCCCGATGACATTTCTCACGTGCTAACGCATCGTGAGCCGACGATCTAGCGTGACCCCCGGGTACTTTACCTGAGGTGACCACGCTTCGTCCTGCCCGTAGAGGAGGAGGGGTGGCGGTTGGCATTTTAGATTGCCGACGCATATGGCTTGTGTCTTCCCGACATTGACCGACAATCTCCACTTGGAGATCGAGTGTGCGGTACAGCCGCTTCGCGGTGAACGCAGAACTCACGGAAGAGGTGTAGTTCACCTCGTCGTCAGCGTACAAAGCCAACTTGACTCCATCTTGCCAGGTTGCTAACGCATACCTGCATTTATATCGAGTTCTAACAAAGACGAGTCGGGCAGTGGTGCATGTGGAGCGGTGGAACGAACGAGTTACGACTGCTATACGTCGGCGGTGAACATTTTCGCCATTAAAAACTGTTTATTCGAAGCCAATAACAGGTCAGCGCTGGACTGACAGCCAACACTGGCTTCATCTAAACCTTGCTTTACTTCTACTGTTATCTCTTACCAAGTTGAGTATTCTATGTACTCTTCTACTCATTTGGTGATAAAAACAATAAAATATAATAATCTATAGGTTTATACATCTCAAAGTTACCCAACTGCTGACCTAAGCCACCAGTTTCTTTTAAAAAATTAGGTATTCCGGTTTAATATAAAAGCGAAACAAGAGTATTCCTGAATAAGGCTCTTTTGAGTTGAAATAATAGTAATAGAAAGTATATAGTTCTTTTTATATTAAAAAGAAAATATTTTAAAATACCACTGTTCATATTAAGTAACTTAAATGCATAACTAATACATTGTCTCATAAGTTTATTTTGATCAAAAAATTTAAGTTCATGGAGGTATATTTTCTGTGCAAAACAACCAGTTTTGAAATATGGTTCTTTTGATTAAAAAAAAGTGTCAAATACCTACGTAATTTCTTCATTCAAAACTGAAGTATTCCTAAATATGGTCGTTTTCTGTATAAAATTTATGAGAAACACAGATTAATTTTCGAGATATGGCACTTTTGCATAAAAGAAACGCAGTTCTAGACGTGCAACTATGGCAGTTAAGAGTATATTTTGCGCGTTAGAAACGAAAATTCAAAAGAGACGTTTGCTTTATTTTTGTACTTGTAATACAAAATCAATGGGTGTCTTATTCAAATATGAAAATATAGAGGATTATAACTGTATTTTTGAAATAAAAGCATTTTTGAACTTTTTTGACTTGTGGTACTTTTGAATTGAAGCAGCGACCTATACCTACTTGAAAGGATTGAGAAGCGTCTAGCCGTTTATCCTCATTATTTAGTAATGATAAGACGAAACTCATATCCTATAGGTAGAGCTTCAAGAGGATGCTCGTGAATCACGATTTGTTTTTCCGTACATCTTGGCAGCATCCTCATCAGATAACGGCATAATTTGGAATTTCATTTCCTACGAGTAATTGTAGGAAATAGACGAGCCTCCCTTATGATTAAATTGTTTTATTGAGATTATTTTTTACACTTAATTTGAAAGGTTAATTAGCAGTGACAGTGGCATTCCAAGATGTACAGAAAGATTTTTTTTTTTCAGATATTTGTGTCTCCCTTCGAATAAATGTGGCAATAAACCAAACTTTATGAGCTAGAACCAAACATACAATAAATTTATAAATGAAGCCTGTAAGTAAAAGCAATAAAGAGCTCTTTGTATATGTTATCGAAGTGGTCTCCCAGCGATAAGTGATTGGAACCAGTCATTATAATATAATGACTTGAATAATATCTTCGGATTTCTTTGATTTGGTACTTCATGATCAAGCACAAGCGAAAGTAGGCAAATTAAAATAATATGTTATAATGAAACTATTATTTATAGGTAGTCAAGATAGCGCCAGGTTTATTTATTTATTTAAACTTTTTGCACAATATGGTACAAAAGGCGAACTTAATGCCATTGTGGCATTCTCTGCCAGTCAACCTTCAAGATCTGCAGAAAGTGTGTTCAGTGGTGCTCGATAATTATATGATACGTAATTAAAAATTAGCTATATTTTCTGTGCCTATCTTTCGAATTGGCAACTATAATTTTTTTATTGCCAACTATTAATAAAAGCTACATAATACAATAGGCTGATTAATTGTTCCCTTGGAAAAAAATATAGGTAATATACAACATGTGGTAAAATTAGCTTCAAATATTTAAAAGGGTTAAAAGTAAACACCGTTATAAACATATCCATAAAATAAAAAAGATAAAAAAAATTAAATAATCTAAAGAAAATAACCTGTGAAGGTGCTCGCCGCTCAATCGCTTTACACACACATTGCCGCGCGCCGGTATCTTAAGTTCAATGACCTGAATCGAGCTGAACAGCTGATCCATCGCTCGCTATGTGCGTGGCGCGTGTATTGTATACGTTTTAGTGTGCTAAAGTGTAATGTGTACCTTTTGAATGTGATTATACATTATAATGATTATGCATTGTATTTATTATCCTCATATTCTGAAAAACTACCGAACTAATAATATTATTTTTTCGCTTATCCTGCTTGTTATAACGTATACTTTCAGCCCTGTAAATATTTTCAGTTAATTTCACCACATATTATACAACGTGTTAATAAATTGACCAAAAGCCTGATACACCCCAATTAAAAACATAAACAATAATATGATTGAAATATAAATTATGTCGAAAAAATTAATACTTTAAAAATTATTCAACAATCAACATTAATTTGGCGGTGACCTATCTACGAAATTTCAAGCGCTACGCCCGCGCCTACGTGTTAATGACCGATTCGATTTTTTTGCTACGGGTGGCGTACGCGCCAAATATTTTATTATAAATAATTTTGACATGGGCTAATATAAATGAAAAAATATAACCTATATTAAGACATATGGTGGGAAAAAAAAAATTCACTTATTTGACCGTTTAAGTACCTATGTATAATATAGTAACTTGTAACTGTGCAAACATACATAGTTAATACCTACTATCTACCTGATTTTCCTACTGTACGCGACTCGTGTAGGTATGAGTATTCTACGCTAAGAAATAATTATCTGGATTATAAATAGCTGACGTACGTATAACTCATACTAATTATAATCGTAATTACTAAGTAACTAATTAAATCATAATTTTGCAAATATTATCCAACTTCAAATCGGTCGAGCCAAATTATCATCTCAAAAAATTTCAGTTTTGTAACGTTTCAAATATTTTTTAGTACATAAAGCACATAATTTTTTATCCATTACAATACTTGGCTATAACATAAGTAAAATATTGTAAGTGGAGACAAGAGAGTTACGAGGTAGACTTATGTTTCCATTCAGTAGAGAGGAGATAATGCTTTCAGGCAATCACATAAGTGGATCAAATAGCTGTAGTCCATTTGGATAACGAACTAGACTCAGTAGACTTGGAGCATTTCTTTTTTATTGAATTACCTATCGATACATAATAAGATATGTCGTTTATAAAGAGTACGAAATTTCATGAATTTCAATTCTAAAGGTATTACGACTGCGACGAAGATATAATACGATGTTTCGAACAACTGTATGATTTTCTGCTAAAGAATGGACCAGGTATAACTAACCACCACTACTAAATAATCCGAGTAATTCGTCAATGTCTATAGGACCATTTGATATTCTGGATTCTTAGTCTATATAATATGCAGTTTTTTAATTTTTTTTATGCATGAAAATGCTAGAATGGCCACAGTAAGAATCGCATGTTGCATCCGGTTCGGTTTGTGACATCGGGATGGCACGACGGTGACGTCGTGGAATCGGCACTATAGCCCGAAAGTATGTAGGTAGGTAAATGTAATATATATAGGCTGTACATGATAAGGTATACTAACTTATACCTAAGTCTGGATATAAAATGCCTTATAAAAAAATATTGGTACGGTACCTACATATTTTATGAAAGCTAAACATCAAGACTGCGTCAATAGCTGACCTGATTTGGGCGACTTGACATGTAGCTTAATTTCCATCTAGGACAACATTTAGGATAGGTACTTACTTCTAATCTTGGTACAAAGGTCTATAGCTGTAATTTACGTATGTTTTATATAATTATATAGAAATCTGCTCATGGTACCTAATCGGTTTGGTAAAGTGACGAAATTCGCCTGCACGCCACAACCCACAATGTAGTTATGTATGTATATTGTAAGTACATAATAATAATATATATTACTAAATAATTGTTGACTATTGTGTTGGTACTGGGCAATATACATTAGTATATTTAAATGTGTATATATGGTAGTGTAGGCACTCAATGTGGTATCTGATCAATCCATTATCGGCGCCCGTGCTCTGTCCAGGAACTGTTAGGCTCGCAACTTGCGACACACATTTTCCATTTCCCCCCTTGTCCTTTACACCGGCCCAGTTTCGCCTCTTCCATAATTCAATCCATACCGAATCCATTGTGCTACGATACACGCAACTTCCTTTACGTACCTACCGGTTCTAAGTATGTATATACATTTATACAAGTACTAGCTGTGCCCCGCGTGAGTTTCGGAATTCCTGCAGGAACTACAAATTTCTTTCATAAAAACTTTCTCCTTACAATAACAAACAAGAATACAAACAAAAAAGAATTAGCAAAATTGGTCCTGCCGTTCACGCGATTTTCACGTCATTAGGTGCATATCAAATCTTATCAAATCAAATTTTATACATTACATAGCTATTATCTTATAAATCAAATTATATATTGGAAGATAATATTTTATCCTTTACACAAATAGTAAAAATGTAAAACGTCGTAATTAAAAAAAAAATTGGCTCTCAATTTGTACAGAGAATAATATGATCAAGGTTATTTAATACCTTTATTCGGGTACCTACATTGAAGAGCTTCTGAGTGAATCCCAAAACTTATTCGGAATTGTAATAATTATTCTCTTTAACTGGGTTTTTAAATTACTTAGTTGAAGAATAAACTAACCGACTATCAATTAAACGTAAACAAAATGTTTTTCTCGGATACAAGATGAAGTGTGGCATGCACTAACGCAATAGCTAGACGCGTTTCCTTGATCCAGTCCATTTTAGCGAGATCCATTACCTCGAGAGTGGCGGCAAGAAGCAATCTCATTGAATGACCGTCTTCACTCCCCCACAACCCTCCCTCCACGTCCAATCCACCCCTCCCTGATCCATGCCAATCGGTAAATATGCGTGTTAAATATGTATGTGGTGCAAGAAGCTCGTAAGTGTATTACTATTTCATTTGCTTTTTCATTCTACCATAGACATATAATGTTGGTACCTAATTTAAATTACATTTTCATTACTCATACTCGGAAAGTAGGTCTGAAGTTGCCTGAGAGGCGGGTTGAAAGTAACCCTTTTCAGCCCTAGGGAGAATCGCTTTCAACTGACAACTGTCAAATTATTAAAAAAAAACTAGGTCTATTTTCACATTTCTATTGAACCATGTTTCAACTTTCTATACAGCCAGCGCGATGTAAAATTGAAATAACGTAAAGTAAGTATTAATTAAAATAAAATTCACTCACTTTTTCTTAAGCTAATTCCTATTTATATTTTTTTATTTTCTTTAATTAATACTTAATAATTAAAGAAAATATTTTTTTTAGGTCGCCACAATGTAAATAAAAAATACTGGCTGAATAGCTAGCCGGCCAAAGAAAAAGAAATAGGTGGGAAAGTGTCAAGCGACTATCCGATCTTCACTCATTTTTTCTTTAGCTAATTCCTATTTTTATTTTGACTTTCCTTGCATTCGTAATGAAAAGCACAGTGTTATCCTCGGGAGAAAGACTTATTTAGTCCCTCGATCTATTGGCGCCCTCGCTGCGCTCGGGCGCCAAACCCCGTCTCGGGACTAAATAAGTTACTTTCACCCCTAGGATAACAATGTACTATTATCTACCTAAATAGAATAAATTCAAACGAATGAATTAACGGTCACTTAGCTAATTTGTTTCGAGTTTTTATTATACAATGCATCGTTTCAGCATGGTTTCAGCCAAAACTAAGAGTAGAGTCGAATATCCCATCCCCATTCCAGGTCGGCAACACACCTGCATACCTTCTGGTGTTGCAGATGTCCATGGGCAGCGCTAATCACTTACCATACTTTCCCGTTCGCCCCCTATGACATAAAAAAGACATCGTTTTTGATTTGAAATCATGACTCTATAATTATGTATCAATCAGTACAAGAGTACAAGAGATATAACAAAAGTATACGTAGGTACATACGTATTTATAAAGCACAAAACTAATGTTTTTTTCCAAAATTCAATTAATTAAACAGAGATTTACGGCCGCATTCACAGTCGTTTTAATGATTTCTTAATTTTAAGTAAAGGTACTACCAAATTGCCGCAATTAGAGACGTTCATTAAATTAATGCTAATTGGCATTTGACTAATTAATTACATTAATCTAATAAACGTTTCTGATTGCGGCAACATGCAATAGGGATGTGGACTACTTTTGAAAATCAAAATTCTAATTAGTCCGTCAGTTAGAAAATAAAAAAACAATAGACACGTATTTTTTGCTTTTTCAAATAAATTAAATATACAGAGATAAAGCGCATTAAAGTTTAGGGTGAGGGGGTCGTGACGTTACTAACCGTTAAAACCGCCATACAAACTGTCAGAATAGTGACGTCACGCAAAATTTCAACTCAATATATCGCCGTAATTTTTTGATTACGTAAAAAAAGAAAAAATACGTGTCCAATATTTTTTAATAATCTACAAGACGGACTAAAAATAAAAATTAGTCAACATGCCCATTAAGTATCTAATCATTAAACGACTCTAGTGCGGCCATTAGACCGCTTTATCAGTGCAGTCATCTTAATGTCTAGCTCTAGGTAGGTATATAAATAAAATCGGAATATCTTTGTTTAACGTCGAGATAGTGGCTTGTATTGTGTTTAGCGGGTTATTGGCATACTATGATATAAATGTTATCATGTTTTAATATTATAATAATATGTGATATTAAAACATGTAAGTACAAAAAATTAAAATTGTATTAAAACTTTGATCTCACTGTCCGGGGTAATGGTATAAAAGAGCTTCAAACGGCTGAACGTATATTTTCAATGGTATCTAGACACGCGGCAGCGTATGAAGCCAAGTTCAAGCAAAGGAACTGGCTAGCCAACGCCAAGTGTAATATTACACGAACCACTTGGTGCCACTTTTGATCCTTCATAACTCAAAACCACGTGTGTGTAATTGCTGTTATTTAAAAATGTGAGATCTTAAAGAAGGTTAGATTTGATTTGGCCAGTTTTCATTACATCAGTCATTTTATAAAGTTATTAAACATATTATATATATTTTTTTTAATTATGATAAAAACTAGCCAAGTCAAATCTAACCTACCTACCTAGATCTCATATTTTTAAATAACAGCAATTGTTTTAGGTATCTAATAAAGCAAAGAAATAGAGTTTAATACTTGTTCATAATGTTATTTTGTTCCTATAAATACATAATATTTCGATTTTGCATAGAACTTGGCACTCATTTACATCTCCATTCTTTTTGATGCGAAGCCCATAGCCAAGCATAATTTTTGGATTGAACTTGGCTCTCCTTTTTTATATTTATGTTATGAAATGAAATGAAATGAAATGAAATGAAATGAAATGAAATCCCAAAATTCATACCGCGGTGATGATGTCATTGATTCATCTAAAAATATGCAGTTATGTTAAGCATAGTTAAATAACGCTATTGTATAGACGGTGCTGTTGTAATCTATACATAACAAAAGCGAGAACTTAGAATGCACTTCGTCCGAACGGACCAGACTTTTCCATTAGGGGCAATTATCAGGCACAACGAAGGATACCGTGCTTTCACTTCTGAAGCAACCCCATCTCAGCGACGGAACCTGTTAGAGATAACGTCATAAAGTCGCCGATGCGAAGAGCCGGACTAACGTCTTTGCTGTTCCAATGCCTCCTACTCTCCTCGGGGTAATGGACTACTCCCTCCCTCGCTACATCACACACTATAGTCCGTTCTTTGTGAATCTGCACAGTAAAAATATATAATGTATAAATTATAATCAAAGAATTTTTAACTGCAAATAAAAAAAAATTGTGCACGCTTAATGTAGCGGCAGTTTTATGACTGACTACCCTACAACTGGTTCTGAAGGCCGATTTACACATCCATAACTGAGTCCTTATTCACTATGCCAATATAACACGCCGCGCTAAGAGAAGCCCCCTCAAAAACTGTCTTTCCCTTGCAGTCAAAGAAGTTTTACTGCAAAAAAATACATTTACAACGTTCCTTATGGCATAAAGAATAATAATTTCTAATATATTGGCATCTAGAACGTTTGGAAATGCGTTTTTGGGACGCGCGTTATGGGCAAGAAATATTGTTGGTCATAGTGAATAGATCAAAGCGCGAATTGACCAAGCGTCTACGTAGCGAGCGTGATGCGCATTATATCTGATTTACATTTAATAGAAAATTATTTAGTAGAATATATTTAGTATATCTGTGGTGTGTAAAATATTATCCAATTAAAATTAATTTTCTGATTCAGCTAATTGGTACAACGCGGTATGAATAAACCTAAAGCACAAGAATAATATTAACGTTTTTGAGCATAATTTTATATTACTGGCCTTGCCTCGCGGTTTCACCCCCGTGAGTTACGTAATTCCCGCAGGAACTCCAAAACTTTTTTCTAAAGAACCTTTTCCTTTTCAAACACAACAAAAATGAATTAGTGAAATTGGTCCAGCCGTTCACGCGTGATGCCGTGATGTCGTGACCAAAGGAAAAAGGGATTAATTTTTAAAGTAGATGCGCCTTGCAATGTTCACAAAAGTAAAGTACGTATATGGTTGTTTGTACATTTTATTCACACGGTCCATATCTGAATTAGCATTGCCATAAAGTAAAAGACGTATCATGGATTAAGTACCTACTCAGTTATAATTTAGCAGCCGAATCGACGAACTGTGGACGACGTCAAGACAGGTTGTGTTGTGGAGTACATCGACTTATGACGGCGACATGAAACTACTTAATGAAATAATGGCACATCGGGCAACACTGCGCCGCTCACGTCATTTCCGCTCTCGCTAAAGCCTGCCTCTTGGTTAATGGAGTTACTTTGTTTGTCTGTCACTCTACATTTAAACAGCCGGATTAAGTTTGACAGTAATATAAAGTGTTAGGAATGCACTAGAAATATGTACTTTGTATTAAACAAAAACTTTTGGTGATAGTAATAATAGTTTTAATTTTGTGATTATATTTTACACTAGCTGTGCCCCGCGGTTTCACCCGCGCTAAAATCGGAGTTCCCGCGGGAATTCCGGGATAAAAAGTACCCTATGTGTTAATCTGATGCTATATTATCGTAAAGTTTCATTTAAATCCATTCAGTAGTTTTTGCGTGAAAGAGTAACAAATATCCATCCATCCATCCATCCATCCATCCATCCATCCATCCATACATACAAACTTTCGCGTTTATAATATTAGTAGGATTGATATTAAACCAAAAATTTATGGCGTAAGCAACATTGTACCTATACTTATACAGGTGGAATACATAAAAACTAAAGTATCTTATAGACAGAGTGGAGTGCGAGAGATGTTTTTAGGCCTATCCATTGTCGAGTGGGTTCACAAATGTCGCTAAAAGGCTGGACGTCATTGTTTATCCGGGCAACATTAGGCGGGTAACCGGACACGCGCGCGCTGAGTGCGCTACAAGTATCCGCTTTCAACTCATTACGGCGCGGACGTGGTGCGTGGGCAGTGGGCAACGGGCAGCGGGCAGTGGAGCCGCCGGGGCCTCCGCCCCCGGCGACGCTGCGTCCCCCACCACACCCGTCTCCCGACCTTCAATCTCTCTCACAATCTTCAATCCAATTTCAAATACCGTCCATAGTAATCCATTACATTAGATATGGAAACGTTTTTGTGTAAAATAAATATCATGTGTAATGTGAGCTTTCCCTATACAAATACCTAAATATATTGCAGGACTTACATAATATTGTGTATGAGTAAGCTTTTGACAAAACAAAAAAAAAATACAGCAATAGTAATATAATTTTGGTTCAGTCTTACTTAAGTATCAATTGCCGTTGTTGTTGGCGGTACCTGTGAGCTAATTTTGAAATTTCTTCAAAAATTATTTTGTGATTTTGTAAAAGTTTCATTAAAAACCGTTTGAAACTTTTTCATTAGACGTGTAAAAAATTCGATATAGAAAAAAATCATAGTCACTTATGGCGCACCGCATTTTCCTTTTTTGCTTTTATGAAGGAAAGGCAAAACATGTATAGAAACTATAAGTTTACATAGATAAGTTACGGGGCCCACCTAGCATATGATTTTAATCTAATCTTTCACGACGCACACACAAAAGAAAATGCTATAAAAGTTAAATTGGAAACTCCGAGATAGCGATTCAGACATAACGTATTAATTCGACGCTAACAATAAAGTAGATGGGACCTTATGTCAGATGTAATTGCAATATAAAGAGACAGAAGTATCTTAATCAAGCGTCCATTCCCGGGAGTAACAACCAACCGAGCTGTCCGTTATGGCCAATCCTGTACGAGAGTGGTGACGGAGGTTACTCTCCGTACAATAACCGTTACAACAAATTGAGTCCACTGAAATTGGACTTGAAATTGCCAAAGTATATGAGTAAGTAATTATATCTGTAGACATTTTACCAAACTAAATATGGGTTTTTATCTTGGCTTTAAAATACAGTATTGTATCGTACCAAACAATGTGATTACACAAAAGAACGACGTGTTGGTCATAATTGATAGAATTGGCTCGGTTATATTGTAACTTGAACGCAATTTTACGAGGAAAAATCGGGGTAGAGTCGCGCGCTGGCGGCCGCGGGCCAGCTTACCGACCGCAATAACATAACCGTTAGGACAAATTGTAGCGCGCTCGGGTCGGGATTAGCGGCTTTATGGAACATTTTGCGTCTCACTACCAACCACAGCTTCCTGATAATTGATATCAATGCCCAACATCCAGCTGGGATAGGAATTAAGTGCTCATTTATCGGGTTCCATTTTTATTGGATACGTTTTGTCTATGTGTGTCATGTGTGTGTGTGATGTGTATCATAATAATTATTATTACTGAAAACGGTAAGAAATTATAATTACTTACCCCATACAATTTATTATTAAATTAAGACCGACTTCAAAACACACAAAATGTACTACACTAAAAAGTTAAAAATAACCTACTGATCGGTTCTAAGTCGGTGCCAAGCCAAATAGGTAGGTAAATGGCTAATTCCGCTCCCACCACATTTGCAGACACGAGCGGCCTTGGCATAAGGCTTCCATCCGACCGAGTTTCTCCGGATTCGTCCTATTTTACAGGGCGTCCGGGGAGAGTCCGGGCGGGTTTAATTTGTAGTCCGGGTTTGAATTTTTGTAGTTTTTGGTTGCCTATAAACTTTTTATGACTATTTTGAACATTTTTTTATTATACTGACTAAAAAAAACTGTTGTCGTGTCTGGATTCTAAACTCTAAAATCCGGGGGGATTTTAGAGCTCGCCAACCAACGACCCCCAATTTACGTTTATTTTCTGGTTGCCAAATTTTAGGGATGGCAGCCCTAGCTTGGCACCGACTTCAAACCGATCAGTAAGTACCACATACGTATTAAGTTATTTTTAACTTTTTAGTGTAGTGCATTTTTGTGTTTTGAAGTCGGATTTAATTTATTGTTAAAATTTTAGTAATTTTTATCTTCTAAGTGGGTTGGTTTATAATTTACAAAGTCACAATTTATAACCCAAATCGCTATAGGTGTGCCTGTAATATTTGAATAGTTTCCTCGATTTCTCCATGATCCCATCATCAGATCCTGACTTCTTTACAATGGGACCAACTTGAAAGTATAGCCTATCAAATAAAAATATTTTTCCAAATGGTCTAGCCGTCTTTTTTGAAAGTCGGTTAAAAAATCTTGACGGCATCTATACTTACTAAATCCTGATAACATATCTATGTAGAGTATATTCGGTTTCGATCATTCCAAGGGACTTGCTTCAATAGTGATATTATGAGCTCGTGAAATTAATTACAATGTTTACCTACTGTAAGAGCTTACGTAATTGGCCGCACGGCGCGGTGCGGCGCGGTAGAGTGCGGGCGGTTTATTGCCTCAAATGAACAGATAAACATGCGTTAATTTAATTATCATTAGTGCGACAGATAGTAATTACTTCTACCTTAGCACCTCATACCTACCTAGTGGTAGGTGAGTAGAATTAATTATTTATTGTTCCCTCTGCAAGAATGCATTTTAGAAAGTTAGGCACAAACAATGGGCACCTTAATAAAACAAAAATAAACTAACTAACGTAAAGCACCAATGTTGAACTAGCGTAAATTAGACTTTATATAGTTAGAAAAAAACACCTTTAATAAACGATTGTAGACCTACCGATTTGTCAACACGATTTAGTTACCTACTTTCATGTAAGTACGGACTTTTTATCAGCAAAATCAATAATTGAACCTATGTGCTATATAACTAATTTAATTTTAATTGCTTAATTACTACCACGAAGAATCCATAAAATTATTAAAATTCAGGAGTTAAATTACATTCTTCTAAATAAGCGCCATTCTAATTAATAGTAAGTAAAATGAATGCGCCGCCCCTAAGCAAAGTTTAATCCGTTTTTATTACAAAGAAAAGAAGTAATTACTCTACCCTTGGCGCTGGGCTGGGGCACAAGGTAAAAATTTCCATAGATTTAATCATAAGCAAATTAAGTTTATAATTAAAAACAGGAGTTTTGTATAGACATAATTTGAATATATAAATAAGAATTATAAAAGTTATGGTTTATTACAACATAAATTTTAAACAAATTCTGAATCTTCATAATATTAATGTTTAAGGTATAGCTATACTTATTTAGTTACTTAGCTAATTTGAGAGCAGTGTCGTTGCCCGTTGGTTTAGTACCTACCTAGCTAGCGAAACTGACTGCTACATATAGTACATCAAGTGTAGCGGGTTTGATCCCCGTATCGGGGTAAACACGTGACGGCTTATATATAACACTAGCTGTCCCCCGCGGTTTCACCCGCGGTATTTTCGTTTTTCCCGTGGGAATTTCGGGAGAAAAAGTACCATCTTATGTCACTCAGGACTAGCGTAGCTTCCTATAAGTGAAATAATTTTCAAAATTGGTTCCGTAGATCCAGAGATTTCCCCCTACAACGACACAAACTTACAAACTCAAAATTCACAAACTCACAATTCACAAACATTACCTTTTTATCTCTATACTAATATTATAAAAAGAATATAGTATAGATAGATATGAATTTTAAGAAAGGTAAAAGGTTTAATTTTTATCTTATTTGTGATTAATGGACTTACTTACCCAATGTTAAGTGATGGTGTGGTCGAAGATTGTATGACGTAACACCTAACCTGGAATGGGTACTGACTTTTCAAGTAAGGTTGCCGAAACACAATTCTTGGCGACACATTTCAACTTAAATGTAGCAACTAGCTTGTCGAGCAATATGAAGTACCTTCTACCACCATACTATTCTTTCCTTTAGAGGCAGGCATTAAAAAAAAACCTAACCATGCAAACCCTCTGACCAAATAAAAACTAAAGACGGAACGTCTCGAACAACGAAGTGAAAGCCGGTTATACGCAACCGGCTTTCACACTTGCATACGCGCATGAAGTTTACTTACATACGATTTCATGTTGTTTTTATAGTTTTTGACCGTTGACGACACAATATGGCATTTTTTCTAACTCTCTAACTTAATTGTTGCGTCACCTCCATTAGCGGGAGAAGCTCAAACTGAAAGGTGTCTTTTTCTTGTAAGCGTGTGCGTGTTTCTGTGTACGTGCACGGCGCGGCGTGGTGTCTTTTTCCGGGCTTCACTTGTTTGTTCTACGCGTTCCGTCTTTAGTTTTTATGCAAACCTAGCATTTTAGGTGTGTTTCGCCTTGTAACGAGGCAGCTAAGGCTATATGCCACTCGTTATGATACCCTGCCTCATTTCTATTATCTTTTTATTTTCAAAATCTGTTAATTTTGTACTTGTCTTTTTGGACCTAACACATTAAAAATTTAACAATATCTAATAATTTTTTTTTTAATCTTTCAAAATCTACATGGTAAAGTTGGGTGAAAAAATTGCGTCCGCGATTTTAATTGATTAATAATAAATGCTCAATTTTCTTTAATTATTGAAGCTAGCCGAAGGCATTTTATCTACTTCCGAACCCCACAGTCTCTGATTCAGTCGGTAGTGGCTGACTGTTATATCCTGAGATGTAGAGCACCCCTGAGCTTTTTTACCGACTTCCCAAAAAGGAGGAGGTTCTCAATTCGACGCGTAGTATGTTTTTTTTCAACTTGAGTTTGCACTTTTGATCACAGTGCCTGAACCGAGCGAGCACAGCGGGCGTGCTGAGGCAAAGACGCGCCAGAGACAAACGGGACACACAGAAATAGGAACTCTCCTCAGCGAGGCTCCTCCGTCGACTTTGTTAGCCAGAGGTAGATCTATTAATAAAAATCATTTTTCATTGTGTTATTAAAGTACCTATACTTTAACCAAAGTTGTTCGTACTCATTAATCCTACTAATATCATAAATGTGAAAGTGTGGATGTTTGTTACTCAATCACGCAAAAACGGCTGAACGGATTTGGATGAAATTTTGCATGCATGTTGTCAGGGGTACAGAGAAGGACATAAAGTACTTTTATCCCGGAATTTCCGCAGGAACTTCGAAATTACCGAGGGTGAAACCGCGGGGCACAGCTAGTTATTAATAAACTGTTTAGTGTGATAAATTCATCACCTTCGATGTTAGTAATTACCAACTAAAAAACAATTATGGGTGATAAATAATAGTAACCAATAAATCATATTAACTGTAACATAAACGTGTGGTATGAACCGGTATTCTTAATAGAGACCTCTTTAACTTTTTAAATCAATCATGAATATATCATGTAAACATATAATGATAAAATGGGAGAGAGGGAGAGAGAGAAAGGTATATGTACCTACATGTATGTATTTAAAAAGTTCATTATGTTTTTTTTTAAAAAGCCGATGACGCGCGACGCTATAATCGACTATCTTTAACCAATTTAATCACTTCATCAAGCAGTGAAATCAATTCTGAGTCGGTACGGCACGACCACGATGGGTACGGGGCCTAAGAGTCCCTAAAAGTCCCGAAGGCGAGCGTCCCGGCCGCTCGTCTCGTTCGCTTGTGCCCGTTTATAAACGGTTTTATTGCTTTCGGAGCAACCGAACATTATTAAACTTTTCCAATTTCGATTTATCACGTAGCTGTCGGAATTTAATACCGCCCTACCTTCAGCGGAGGCGATCGCCCGCCGCGTGATTACAATACACGCCGTTAATAATGTGCGCCGACTGCGGGCGCTCCGGAGCGGACTGCGGAGCTTGGGCGGGTGGCGCGGCGATGTACGCGTGGTGGATGGAGTCGAAAGAACGCTTTGACCCATCCAACTTTAATGGCAATTATTAATGAGGCACACCGTGTTGACTTTTGACATATTGCATAGGTATAAAGTAATCCTTCAACTGGTAAACTGCTTTTTTCAAAATGGTTATAGATGTTCTATTTCACGAAGTCAACTTTGCCCTGGTTGTAGTAGTTATCTGCACCTACCGATGAGTGCATTTGCCTGCGTAAATATAGGGAGTGTTAGCAGAAAAACCTCAACCGTGTTTCTGTTTATTTTTTTATTTGTGATAAAAAAATACAAGTAAGTACCTACGTAATAGTAGATTATACACCAAGGGGATAAAGCACTGTTTTATGTCACGGGCGCTACATTGAATCCTGAACATAACGAAGGACTCCAAATTTAACTCCCGAGCGCAGCGAGGGTGTTATAAGTTAATTCCCGACCAAAGGGAGGGAATTAAGATTGAGTCCTGAGTGCAGTGAGGGATTCAAGCGCCCAAGAAAAAAACAGTTTTATCCCTGTGGTGTATACTCTACTTTTCTCACATAATGCGAGACAATAAAAAACCAGGCTTAGTAGATCCTATATAGCCACTTCTTTCAGCTGGCGTGGCCTACTCGATTTGACAAACAAATGAAGTTCGTCTCACTGCGAATCTAGTGGGCCACGGCTTCGGTCTTCGAAAATCGAGTTGGCCGCGCCCGCTGAGAACACATTCTGTTTAGCGAAATGAGACGTTATGGACATAGCAATAAGAATTATGAAAGTGAAAATCACATTATTGACCAGCGGGTTATAATGAAATTCAATAGAACATTATAACCCGGCTAAAGCCAAGAGATATAATGTCTTGCTTTCGGTAAGGTTTACATGACATATAATTCGGCATTGTCGAGCATGTGGTGTGAAAATACATTTTATTCAGTAATGATTATTGATCTTAAGGCGATTGAACGGCGAGCGTCTTCACAGGTTGTTTTTTTTTTTATTGTTTTTTTTTTTATGAACACGTTTATAACGGTGTATACTTTCAACCTTGTAAATATTTCCAGCTAATTTGGTGACACCATATGTACATAGAAATATGTATGTTCAAAAACACTTTATCGTTGATTAAAGGCAAAATATTTACCAGGCGTTTTCGTGATTCTTTTGGGAACTATTAGTTGCTAAATACCTACTAAAATATTCACTAAAATAAAAATCCACTTCACAACACACAGATCTACTTGATCCCACAGTAAGCTATTACTAGCTATTAACTATTAAGAATCGGTTCAGTAGTTCCGAGGATTTTCACTATTCAATTAGAAATGTTTTCCTCTTTATATTAGCTCTGGAATATGACCTCTGAGCTGACCCGCGCGGTTTCACCCGCGGTAATTTCGGAATAGTTACTCGCGGGAATTCCGGAATAAAAAGTACCCTATGACACTCAGGATCACTGTAGCTTCCTATTAGTGAAAGAATTTTCAAAATCGGTTCAGTAGTTCGAGAGATTACAACCTCACAAACTTCGGAGTTTCCGTGGGAATCCCGGGATAAAAAGTACCCTATGTCACTAAGAATCAATGCAGCTTTTTGAATGTAAAATAATTTTTAAAATCAGTTGAGTAGATCCAGAGATTACCCCCTACAAACTCACAATCTCTGGAGTTCCCGCGGGAATTCTTAGATAAAAAGTACTCCATGTCACTCAAGATCACTGTAGCTTCTTATAAGTGGAAGAATTGTTAAAATCGGTTCAGTAGATCCAGAGATTACCCACTACGATCTCACGAACTCACGAACTCACAAATCCCAGAGATCCCGAAAGAATTCCGGGCTAAAAAGTACCCTATGTCACTCTGGATCACTGTAGCTCTCTATAAGTGAAAGTATTTTCAAAATCGGTTCAGTAGATCCAGAGATTATAAACTCACAAACTCCGGAGTTCCCGCGGGAATCCCAGGTATAAAAGTATGTACACTATGCCACTTAGAATCACTGTAGCTTTTTAAAAGTTAAAGAAATTTCAAAATTTCAATCGGTTCGTGCTACCACTTTTCGATTTGAATTCGGTGCAAGCCCGCTTACGTCTGCCCACTTGGGTTGTTCAGTTTACGACGAGCTCGTGGCGGGAGTGGACTTAGCCCATCTATCTACCTATTCCATACTTGGCTTGTCACCGACTTCATATCGAAAAGTGGTAGCACAAACCAATAATAGTAGGTATTACGTGTATTTTTCTCTGTTGGATTAAATCGGTATTTTGTTATTTTTAGCTTTTTAGTTTTGTGTTTTTTGGAAATCGGTTTTAATTTTTTTGATAAAAATTTGTTTATTTCTTGCTTTGAAGTGAGACGGTTTGTAATTTATCGAAGTTATAATAGCTTAAAGTCATCACCTTTTACAAAATATTGCTTTTCCCGATGCAGGGACGTTAATTTTTGAAGAGTTCTGCTGGTAAATCACCATCAGTTCTACTTCACCACATACATTTTGACGAACATAAATTGTTTAGAAACCATATTAAAGTTAACGAATCGGAATCTGTGAAATACCTATTATTTACTAGTTCCGATGACCGTCTGTGGTCTTCATCATCAGTTCCACTTTTTTAAATTTTACTTTCCGAAAGCAAATAAACGATTTACTAAAAAAAATATAAAAACCGCTATAGGCCTGCCTATAATTTTTGAAGAGTTCCCTCGATTTCTCCAAGATCCCATCTTCAGATCTCGACTTGGTGATAAAGGGACAAACCTGGAAGTTATACCCTTCCAAACAAAAAAATAATTTTCCAAATCGGTCCAGACGAAACCCGTGAAATACGTATTATTGTTGAGTAGTTCCGATGATCACCTGTGGTCGTCCTCATCAGTTCCACTTCTCCAAATTTCGCTTTTCGAAAGCAAATTAACGATTTACTATAAAAAATACCCAAATTGCCATAGGTGTGCCTATAATTTTTGAAGAGTTCCCTCGATTTCTCCAAGATCCCATCATCAGATCCCGACTTGGCGGCAATGGGACCTAATTGGGAGTAAACCCTTTCAAACAAAAAAAGAATTTTCGAAATCGGTCAAACCGTCTTCGAGTAGGTAATCGGTGAACATACATAAAAAAAACATACATACAATCGATTGCATAACCTCCTCATTTTTGGAAGTCGGTTAATAAAACAAACTAACCGTTCGTTATTCAAAACTTTGTGTTAGAATATTTTCTAAGTTCTTAGATAGTGAGATACTAATTGTAAAATGAGAAAATCTTTTATCTTTATCATTTTGTTATAGTTCACTGTAAAACAGTTTCATTACATTTTTACGATAGCAGAAAATTTCATAACAAATTGAACTCTGTCAAAGCTAAAATTATGAAACTGAAGGTTATTGAAAACGTGACTTACATGTATTACGTATATGGGATTCGGCTTTATGGTTATCAGCATCACTTCACGGAGATCTAGTTTAGATGTTCGTTGAATTTGCATTTTATACTTATCTAAGTAAATGCGTTGCTAGCCGTTGCCTGTGTATTCACTCGCGTTTTTTTTTTATTTTAATT
The DNA here is from genome assembly GCA_907165275.2 of Zygaena filipendulae. NCBI lineage: Eukaryota > Metazoa > Arthropoda > Insecta > Lepidoptera > Zygaenidae > Zygaena > Zygaena filipendulae. The sequence continues at coordinate 7,777,901 of OU015653.1, read as the reverse complement.
AAAAACTGTTTGATATGACAGGATGTAAAATATCCTGTAGTGGTAATAATTCAGTGAGCGTATTCAAATAAACCACCAATAATACCTACTGTTTTTAACAGGCTTTCAAAAAGGAGGAGGTTCTGTATTCGGCTTCATGTATGTTTTTTTTTTCTTCTTTTTATGTATATGTTCACCGATTATTCAATGACGGTTTGACTGATTTGGAAAATTCTTTTTTTTTTTTTTGGAGGTTATACTCCCAAGTTGGTTCCATTGCCACCAAGTCGGGATCTGATGATGGGATCTTGGAGAAATCGAGGGAAATCTTCAAAAATTATAGGCACACCTATAGCGATTTTTATAGTAAATCGGGTTATTGCGTTCGGAAAACAAAATTTGAAGAAGTGGAACTGATGATGAAGAGCACAGATGGTCATCGGAACTACTCAATAATAGTTTTTTTTTCGTTAACTTTAATATGGTTTCATAACAATTTATGCTCGTCACAATTTATATGGCGAAATGGAACTGATGGTGATGTACTAAGAGAACTCCTCAACAATCGGGAAAAGCAATATTTTGTAAAAGGTGATGAGTAGTTGGCATTTTGCTATTGTAACCTAGATAAAGTACAAACCAACAAAATTTTAACAAAACAATTCAAACAGACTTTCAAAACACAAAACTAAAAATAACAAAATACCGATTTAATCCAAAAGATATTTATAAGTGTATTTTTGTCTTTTGGATTAAATCGGTATTTTGTTATTTTTAGCTTTTTAATTTTGTGTTTTATTACCAGCACTCCTACCTATTGTTCTATTGATATAGATATAAATCATAATGAATTAAAATTTATCTATGAAAGTGTATAAAATCCAACACATATTCACCAGGAGGTGATGATGATGACGGACATAATCAGGCGCGCAAGATAGCGCGACGAGTAGGTACGGGGTGCGGGCGGTGTGCGGCGGCGGCGATGCAATCTACTCACATTCATAGGGCCAATCAAGCTTCGAAACCCCTCTACCCGCGCTCCACACCTCTGACTACAGGGCCGAATTCATCAGTGTCCAAAAAATACATTATATCTAAATTATTATTTTGTTTTTACTAACAGTACATCCATCATGAGGGTGATCGGCCTCGAGAACGTTAACCTTCCATTCTTCCTTGCACCACTAATCGTTCCAAAGAGCATTTGTTGATGATTTGTCCAAACATCCCTACGTTTAAGGGGTTTAAATTTATTGGCTAATAATTAATATCCATGAATATATACATGATATTTTGTTAATATAAAAAGAACAACAAAACTTAATAGGTCCACACCACCTCCACAATTTTTTCACCTTTGTCACAGCTTTTGTGTTGCAGGTTTTTTGTGGGCATTTAGTCAGTCATAACTTTATAAGTACTAGTCAGCAGTCAGCTAGGACATTGCATAAGATAAGAGTATAGATCGATTTTTTGTTTCATTTAGGGGGTTACCATTAATATAACCAATATCATGTAAATGTTAGGAGATATCCATTTGAAGAAAGACAGTCTTACTTATTCGATTAAACAGGAAGGTAATCAATTTGATTTAGAACTTCATTTTCACTATTGCTTTTAGTAGGTAGTTTCATAACATCAAAACATCCACGCACGAACATAATTAAGTGCGAGTGAGTAAATTAATCCTACTTCGTCAAAATAGCGCAACCTTAGCAAGTTACAGTAATAAATAAAAGCTAACAAGCAAAGTTAAGGGAGCCTTGTTAGATGAAGCCGATATTAATGAGGCTGTCACTCATATTAAAACTCTTTGGCGGTCTCCACCTTGTTAACAGTCGACAATGCTCGCCTCAGAAATATGATATCGATTTATCAATAAGCAGTAAAACCAAGGTAAAGGGTGTTTTGTTTCAAGTTTATAGAAGTTTATAGATTTGCCAAATGACTTACACGAATTGAAGGTTTAAAAGGCACTATCAAAAATATGATAATTGTAAAATATGTGTAATAATCTCGAGTAAATCCTACTTAATATTATAAACGCGAAAGTTTTTAAGAATGTATGGATGGATGGATGGATGGATGTTTGTTTCTCTTTCACGCAAAAACTACTGGATGGATTTAAATGAAACTTTACAATAATATAGCTTATACATCAGATTAACACATAGGGTACTTTTTACCCCAGAATTCCCTCGGGAACTCTGAAATTAACGTGGTTGAAACCGCGGGGCACACTAGTTTATTATAAGTTTATATGTAATCAAAATAGTATCTACAGAAAAAGAATAAAAAATGGCTCGTTTTAAGTGGTTGCTTCAAAATAGTATAATTTTGGAGCTTATGGAATTGCGGAATGATAGTTAGTCGCTAGACGGTGTAAAAGTGATGATACACCTCTTAATAAATAAATTTATTTGATGTACCTATGTGGGCGCAGCTTTTCTAACGATTTTGGTGCCTACATAGGTAGTTTATTTTATGTGAATATAATTGTCTGACTGAAAATCAGCTCTAAAATGCATGACTGCAATGCACCTACAGCTGAGACAGTGATTATTTTGTTCAAAAGGAACGTACTACTATAAGTTTAAGTACTATATTTAAAATTATTTAATTTCTTTCTTATCTTATTAAATTTCTTTCTTTAAATATTACCTATTCTTCAATCGTGTTCTAACGTAAGTTTAATCACAAGTTGAAACTAACTATAATGGTGTTGTATATTTATTTCAAAATCCTTTACTACTTTTTTTAAATGGAAATTTGCCTAAAGAAAATATTGCTACAGAAAAAAAATTGGCCCTTAGGTACATCTAGTTCTTCCAAATACGTGCCTGTCCGTAAAGCTCACGTACGACCGCTCGTAAGTTCAATCGAGGTGTTGATTAAAAATATTTCCCATGTGCGGGCGGATAAGGCCCAATTGGGCCGGCAATCAGCCGCCCGCTCTGGCGCCCGGCCCGCGTACAACCCGGACAGCCGCACTGCCCTAAGCTCCCGGCGGCCCACCGATATTCTTGTGCGAAGCCCGCGCTCGCTGCTGAGTATTACGAATAGAGCTTTTTGTTTTGGTACAATTCAATTATTTACATAGCTAGTTATGAAAAAAATCAACAACAATAATGTGTTTACAGGCTAACCTTACACGATAACATGCTTTGTGATGCTGAGCTTCAATCATGAAATCAGAATGAAATAAATAAAATAGATTAATGTTTTGTGACATAAACGCATTAAACGTCGTATATTGACGTTTAATACAGTATTTACAGCGGCTTCACGGTTCATCGTCGGCTCGACATAATATCGAATTGACAAAATGAAAAACAGCTTTTAAAGAAAACCTATACGAAATATTCAGAAATAGTTATTTCGCGTGGGTTCAGTTCCCATTGGGAACAAAATGTTGACATTTGTTTATAAAAACTACTGGTAAAGATGTGGGTGTAAACTTTTACTAATTTTCATCCTTATTTTAGGACCAAATAATTTAAGTTATTAATTTGTTTCACTACAAGCCCAAGGTTATTATATTTAAAAATCATATTATTATTTATTATACTGCGTCCCGTGCTAAGGTTTAGGTCATAGATAAATCAATGATCGTTCTTTTGATTCCTTTTTCTTGTCTTTCCAGATCAAAGCATGTGCTGTGATCAAAGTGCAGTACTAGTGCTATATGGCTGTAATGAATGGCTACTGAAAAAAAAAAAACAAATATGAACAAATCACTGAATTAATACTAGATGTGTCTCGCGGTTTCATTCGTGGATTTCCTCCACTATGTAGGTAATGTACCGCGGACTATCTTGATAAAAAGTTTTAAATTTCAGGTCAAGACTCAAGGCATAAGCTATACCTATATTATGTCAAGTTTAATTCAAATCCATCCAATAGCTTTTGCGTGATGAGCGTTTAAACAAAACCGATAAACAGATGAATACATATTTTTTTTAACTATCGAAATGGAGGATTCTTTTTTAATTTTTTTTTTTATATTTCCAACGTACAGACTACATACATACTACAGTCTATATAGTTTTATTTTTATGTGGAGATATCGCTACGTACTGAATCTCGACTCTTCAGTGGGTACTGTCTATTCTTATCTTATGAGATAAGAATAGACAGTACCGACGCAACTACAAATAAAAAAAACGTCCGCATTTATTTATTCTATTTATTAGTATTTTAAAGTTTTTGACGAGATAAATTACGATATTTTAGTTAATTACTGACCAGTATTTGTGTACGCATAAAAAGTTCATCGAAATGGCTCCTACTACAAGAAATACGGCAATCGAAAGGTTAGTGGAGGTGGTTTCTAATTTGGAATGTAAAATAACGGAAATGCAGCAAAAGTTAAATGATTGCTTTAAGATCATTACAAACCAACAAGATTGCATTAAAAATCAAAATATAAAATTAGAACAATTATATGACTTTATGAATAAACAACCGAGGTCTAAGTCGTTAACACCCCCAACCATGAGATCTAAAAAAGACTACATACCATCACGTAAGAAGACTATGACAGTAGATTCTGCGACTACAATTGACCCTACACACAACAATAACACCGATACCACGAAAGTTCCAAGAAAATTATATGTCTCAAACACTTCACTGACCAACTCCGGGCCTGCGGGTATTACGATTATTGACACCACGACAATTGCTCCACAATCCTATGCGGCGGCTGTAACCAGTCCATCAGGTCCTGCTCCTGTCTCCGAAAATAAGTCCAAACAGTTACGTGCTGCTCCACCACGTACAGCCAGCCTGCATCTCTTTAATTTTAGCAAAGACACGAGTACTACTGACATTACGGACCACCTCAACATAAAACTAGGACTACAGTGTGTCCAATGTGAGCAGCTGCCTACCAGAGGGAACTATTCGTCGTTTAAAATTGATATTCCGTTTTCCTGCATTAAGTCTATCCGAGATTCCAAACACTGGCCTGAAGGAGTATCCATCAGAAAATTTAATGTAGTTACGCCAAAAAACTCGAAAAAGTCACACACCAACCACGAATACGACTAAAATCACAGGCAGCGCAGAAAATAAATATACCCTCACAATCCACTAAATTAGGTGCAAAAGAAACACGATTTACGGTAATACATCAAAATGTCCGATCGATCACAGGCAAAACCGGGTTACTAAACATATTAGTAAATAAATATGAGCCAGATGTAATGGCGTGTTCTGAGACTTGGTGCCGAAATAGTGAGATTCGGCGGGTAGGTTTGTGTGGGTATGAACTGGCGAACAGTTACTGTCGCTCGCGCATCGAGCACGGCGGAGTGGCCCTGTACACACGGGAGGGAGTTTCATACAAACAGCGGAATGACCTGCAGAGCCTAGCCGTCGAATATCATTGCGAATTCACTATTATTGAAATCTTGATGTTAAAATTGATTGTAGTAGGTATTAATAGAACTGGTTTATGTGACTATAATTTGTTTTTAAAGACTTTTGAATTATTGTTAAGTAGGCTGACTGACGAAAATAAAAGGTTTATAATAGTAGGCGACATAAATGTGGATCAGTTGACTGACAATAACCGTGCACGACATTTAAATGACTTATTAAATAGTTACAATTTTATAAAAGTTGTTGACTTCCCCACGCGAGTAACCGCCACGTGCAGTACGTCTCTCGAGTGCGGAATTATTGCCCGTGGAGATAGTGACGTCACTGCCGCAATGATCGACACCCCGATAAGTGACCATAACGCTCAGCTATTCTCGCTTACTTTTACAGTATCAACAAAAACTAAATTTAAATCTAATTTGTATATTGAACGAAGATTATATACAGATATTTCTATTAATAACTTCTATGTTGACATTACAAATTATTCGTGGGATTTTATAAATAATTTTGACATTGATTTAAATGAAAAATTCTGTAAACTGTTTCGAATACTGACATATTATATAAATGTACACTTTCCTATGAAAAAGGTTTTAGTAAGAAAAAAGAATAAAACTCCATGGGTCAGTGATGAGTTAGCTATGCATATTAAAATGTTTGGGGACTTTTGTGAGATCAGAAAACAGTACCCTTGTGATGAAATTGTGTATAAATGCATTAATCATTATGCTGATCTCATAAAATTAACTAGCATACGTGACAAAAAAATGTATCTTGACAAACGTCTAACTAATGCCAAAAATCCCTCAAAAGAGATTTGGCAAATAGTTAATGACGAGATTGCCCCAAAAAAGAGATCAACTACTATTAGCTTAAAAAATCAGGGAAGCAGTGTACCAACAGAACAAATTCCCGATCTGTTTAATGCACACTTCCTGTCAGTGACTTCAAATTTTGCAATTAATATTAATGGAGAAAAAGCTATACAATATCTAAAACATCATTTACGTGAATGTGATGTTCCAGTATTTCAGTTACCAACTGTTACTCGCGACAGCCTTCAAAAGGTCCTGATGTCTATGATGAGCACATCGAATACTCTGGATCTTTATGACATATCTATTAATATACTTTTATCTATCTGGCCCGTAATATCCGATGTACTAGTAAAATTGATAAATGAAATGTTTTCTAAAGGACTATATCCCAAAGTCCTTAAAAGCACTCGTGTGTGTCCTGTATATAAAGGAAAGGGTGATAAGGAAAGCGTAGACAATCACAGGCCGATTACGATTGTTCCAACAATATCAAAAATTGTTGAATCAATTGTATCGTCCAATATTATGCATCACCTTGAGACGAACGATTTATTATCTGAGAGACAGTATGCATATAGAAAACAAAAGTCAACAACAGCGGCTGCTCAGCAGATAGTAGACACAATAATTACAGGAATTGATGATAGGTACAAAATGGCGGGTGTTTTTTGTGATCTCTCAAAGGCTTTCGATATTATTGGACATGATTTGTTATTAAAAAAGTTAGGTTACTATGGATTCAGTGAAAATACATATAATCTTATAAAATCATTTTTGTCGGAACGGCAGCAGACTGTAGAGGTTATGGTGAATGGGCGTAAGATGAGATCTGCAGCAGGTGACGTCACAATAGGAATTCCTCAGGGATCCGCGCTGGGCAACACTTTGTTTCTGGCCTTTATCAATGACCTGCCATCTCATATCAGTGACGGAATAATTGTTCTCTTCGCGGACGACACAACCGTAATAGTGAGTGACAAATCATATGAAAAGTTAAGTCTAAAGATAAATAATATTTGCGACCAGCTGAAAGAATGGTTCTCGTGCAACGGGCTGATTCTAAATATGTCGAAATCAAATGTTATGTTATTTACTGGAAAATCCAGTCCAGACACAAATAACATTAATACTCAAATTCCGGCATGTATGCAATGTAAATTCTTAGGGTTCACTTTGGATCATAACTTAAACTGGAAACTGCATATACAAACCCTTTGTGACAAGCTAAGCGGTGCTGCGTATGCGCTGCGGAAACTTAAGCCAATAGTTTCAGCGAGTGTGCTCAAACAGACTTATTATGCTCACTTCCACTCATTAATATCGTATGGTACAATACTATGGGGCGACTCGACTGATTCTGATCGTATTTTCGTCCTACAAAAAAGAGCAATAAGGATTTTATCAGGTAGTAAACCTAGAGAGACATGTCGAAATTCATTCAAAGAATTCCGCATAATGACGCTGTACTCACTATATCTGTACCAAATAATTATATATGTCCGACGGAATCTTTCGAGCTTCAATGTTCGTACTGGTGGTGGACGTGAGCTTAGAAATAATGGGCGTCTGCAAGTAGTGCCGCGCCGCACTGCTCTTGCCACAAAGAACCCACGTGTAATCGGCCCTACGTACTATGAGCGTCTTCCTGCTGACATCAGGCACGAAAAGAATGACGAAACATTTAGTCGCCGACTTGGGAATCATGCGATTACCTCGAGCCTAATATACGAGTGTCACCAAGCATTGACAGAGGTATGCAATAATAACAACAGCATTACCCTGCAATGGATAAAGGGCCACAGTGACTCTCGAGGGAACGATGCGGCGGATGAGCTGGCGCGCAGGGGTTCCGACACGGCTATTTTCGGCCCGGAACCTATAGTGCCCCTACCATTCGGCTGGATCCGAACACAACTACGCCAAAGAACTGGACAACAGCACGACCGGACCTGGAGGAGGCGTGGGGACTGCGGGCGGGCAAGGGCGGCCTTACCAAGGGCCAATGCTCGCCTCTCCCGCAGTCTCCTGCGGCTAAGTAGAACCCAGCTCCGCATGGTAACGGGTGCCCTCACAGGTCATGGCCCTTACAACAAGCATTTATACACTATAAATGTCACAGATAGCCCCCTCTGCAGGGCATGCATGAGGGCTGAGGAAACAGCTGCCCACATGCTACTAGAGTGTGATGGAGTAGCACCATACCGGGTCAAGCACCTGGGAGCACCAAGTTCGCTCCCGGAAGCCTTCAGCGACATCAGGAAGTTGCTGGGCTTCCTGGAGGAGCTTGGCTGGTATGAATAAGCGGCACAATTCCCACCACACGCAAAATAGGCGCCTAGTCGTCGAATTGCGGAAACCGGCCCGTTTACAAATACAAATACAAATAGTCGCCGACTTAAAAACTTTTTATTGGATAATGAATTTTACTCTATAAGTGAATACTTGAATAGGACATATTAAATTCTATTGACATTTTAATAATATTACAAAATTATTTATTTGTATTGTTACAAATTTAATAGATATTTATTATACAAATTTATTATTATTATTCATTTATTTTTCTGTACTGTAACTAGTGTTACACTTTTTATTGAATTCATTTATTTAATTTTATTAATTATTATTATTATTATCTGACGATCACCTTTACTCAAATTTTATGTGTATTACCTAATCTTTTTTGTAAAAGTGAAATAAATAAATCTAATCTAATCTAATCTAATCTAAGTCGAATGCTTGTCATTGTCCAAATGGCTAGAACCACATCGATTGTCACAAACATTGATATAGGTACCTATTAATATATCAATGGTCACAAAGCGTGCCGGGAAATGGCAAAAACGACCGGCCCCGTTCTTAAGAGTGCATTTAATTGGAGCACTATTCTATCAATCAATGCATAATATAATTAGACGTATTTCAACGGCTAATACCAGGAAGGGATATATCTGTAGGTATATATGTATGTACCTATCTTTAGGTATAATGGGTAATGTTATTACGAAGAGGAAAAGTTTAAACTGATTACTAAAAAACTACTAAAAAGAAAAGCAGCCCTTTTTATCCCAAAAGAGAAAACGAGAAAGTGCTCCGAAATTCACACAGCTGGAACCGCATAGAAAATCTATTTGGTAAAGTATAACATATTTTCGAATAGTTTAAGTCTTGGAGTAGGTACAACGTAGGGTACCTACTTTATATCACATTTAATAAATAAGCATTCCTGATGGAATCTCGAATTTGATCTGAGAGTAAATTTGGGAAAACCAGATACTTATAATTCCAAATAAAACTCTCTGTCTCTTTTATTTATTTAACAATTAACGCACCCAAGGCCAACAGGTAAACGCAACAGGTAAATGGACTACAACTGGCTGGTCTGGTGTAACTTAAGCCAATATATGTACATAAAATATAGTTAGTTTTTAATTACAAGTAAATGCAATAATTTATTATATATTTTAATATATAAAATTTATTCTTAGTACCTACTAAATACGTAAGTACCTACGTACGCATGTCTAACATTTCGACATAATTATCTCAATGCTGGAAAGAAATACAGTCTAACCTGATTCGTCAGAAAGAGATCCGTCTGACTCGTCCGAGTATTTTTTCTCGTTGTTCTAAATTCAATATTGGTATTAAGTACCTCGCGCACGTCGCGTCGCGTCGCATCGTATCGTGCAAGTGGCGCGCGCATGCACGTCGCATACGCATTGTGCGCGCTGCAGATTCCGAGCTTTTTGCGCGACGCGCCGTCTAACCGGGATTGAAATAGCTGCCCAAGTGCCAACCTTTATAACAGCACAGAAAATTAAGTAGAGTATTCTAGATCATAAAAAAATTATTTACTTATCACATGACACCGCGGGGAATTTACAGCTAGTAATATGTAGTAGATTGTTGCACCGAGCACAAAGTGCATTAATTACTCACTTTAGCAAGCTGCGTAATCTACTTTCCTTTTCACTACCAATCTATCTACCGATACCGTGATAAAATATACCTACTCAAAATAACAACTGAAGTTAATGAAAACAAAGTTTCTTCTCCACAAGAATTTAAAACTTACAATTATTAATGTGCAGTTATTAATTAACCCTTACAACGTCACAAACTCACCAACCCACAATTCACAAGTTCACAAACTTTACCTCTTTATAGTAATTATTTTCATGTCAATTTTATTCAACCGAACTTAATTTTCAGCCAGTATCTTTTTGGTCGATCTAATGCACACATTTTATATTAAATTTAATGGAAGACATTAAACCTCTGTGGTAAATTAATATTAAAAAAAAAACAGTTCAGTAATGAAAAATATTTCAGCACTGTTTTAGTTCGAAGCAAAACCGACGTCCTTTGTGCTCAGTTTTGTAGTGATTATTGATAACATAACATTAGAACGTAGACCTACGTAGGTAAATAAAAAGCTAGTCTTCCATCAAAAATTTATTACGTGGAAGTAAAAATAATTATTTTATCGAAACTAGTTACGTACAAGTCAAATAAAGCGCCTTCGAAACTATTTATGAAAACCTGGTTTCGATGGCGGATGAAGCAAAAGTGACTACGTATACTTGTACTATATACCGACTTGCCACATCCTTTAATGCTGTCAGAAACTTTCAAAATTCAATATATATAGCTCTGGCTTCCTAAGTGCATGCTTGGAAGCTTTATTAAGTTTTATTTATATTTATGGTGCAGTGGAGTGGACTGTGGATGATTATTTGCACTGTCGGTATAGAGTAGGTATGTCCTGGCTGGACGGTACGTGGTACGCATCTTCCATGTAGATTGTAGAACATTATTATTATCGTCTACTTGGTGTTCCCCGCCGCGTCCGTTATTGGTCCACCCGCGATAATTGCAAATTTCCCACAGGATTTCTGGGACAAAAAATACCCTATGCCTTTTTCTGTACCCTTGACAAGGTATATGCAAAATTTTATTATGATAGGTTGAGCAGTTAAGGCAAGAAAACAGACGGACAGACAGACTAAATTTACATCCGCATTTATAAAAATCAATTTCCACATGTATGACAAAGTATTACTTGAGGTCGACTCTACTGATTAATTATTATTATAGGTTGATTTCTTTTTTGTTGCGTTCGTTATTTGACAAGTTACGAATAAAAGACTTTTTTTTTTAATTCTCAAGATAATTCGGAAAGGATAGTATTATCATATTAATATTACTTACTTTGTCCCCTTTCCTCTACGTTCCTAAACCGTTCATCCGTTTGTGATGTTAGGTTGTTCTGCATACACCCACGAAGGTTTCTGAAATTAAGTCCGAAACGGGTGAAACCGCGGGGCAGAGCTATTGTTAATCACAGAAGATTATTACATCTTTATTAACTCACATCACTCACACAATGTCATAATATATTTTTACACTCGAAACAAAGTATACTGTACCTAATGCCAAACTCATCTAAAATAATGTTTTGGGTTATCATAAAAAAGAGTTAAATTGTTATTTTAACCGAATGTAACCAATTTCAAAATGAGACGATGAGGTCGTTAAAAACATATGTCGGGAATATTTACGGTTAATAAATTTAAGTATAAAGTAAAAATAACATGGTACGCAGAGGACAATTTGAAAAATTTTTATGTGCACGAGTGTCTGGTTTGGTCAATTTAATTGACAATGAACAATATTATGGTCGAACTTTATTTTGAAATCGATAGTAATAAAATGTTTTTGGATCAATGTCTTTTGAAAGATTCTGCGTGTTAAGGCGAAAACACACTTTTGTATGCATGTTGTATCGCGACAGAAGCATACTTATCGGTTTCATACATTTAGTATTGGTTAGAGACAAATATAATATTTGTGTGTTGTGTTGTGTTGTGACTTGTGATGCGCCTCTAACAATACTAAATGTATGAAACAGATATGCTTTGTCGCGACACAACATGACACGACACATAAGAGTGTTTTCGCCTTAATACCTAAAGATGCTTTTTAGGTATAGGTTCAAGGTTGTTAGAGTTGCTCTGGCGCCCTGTTGGTGATGTATTTCAGTTTAGAAAGGTTCTCATTCATATATGTATACTAGATAATATGCATGTATTTATTGCCAATTTCTAGAGTCGCAACTTGAAAAGTAATGTGTACTTTGGTCATTTTGTTTCTAAACATCGAATCCAAACTATGGGGTTTGGTTGGGAAAATAAAGTCTAACCAGAAACGCAGTCCAAGCTCTTACTCGGTTTCCAACCTATATAGCGCTCACTCTCTGCTGAAGTGTTTGATGGTGTTAGACTAAGATGGATCAGCTTCAATAATGTTGGATACATAATATCAACTCTCGATCATAGAAATCTGTGATAGAAGATATCAGCACAGTGTTGGTAATTTTTCGTCTTCCATTAAAATTTCAAAGATAATAATAATTATCTACAATCATCGCAACTAAAAGAAATATAGTTCAGTTTATTTTATTTTCAAATACCATCATTACAAAAAGATTATTCGAATATGAAAGAGTAAATAATCTTTCGCATTCTAATAAACATACCAAACAATTTTCAAAAACTAAATTTGCTTCTCGTTCTTATCCACCAAATTGATATCTTCTCTTTCCAATACTTTTAATGGATCTTATGAGTTTTTGCCTTTATTTATACGTTACGATGTGCGCATAATGGATCAGAATATTAATATATGTTTAATATGTAGGTATGTCTATAAATATCTTTCTTTCTTTAAGATACCTATTTAAAGAAATGTACATTATACATAGTATATATGACAACTAAAATGCATGATATTTAAATACTTACCCTGAATATACCTATAAGTAATACTTATACTGAATATACCTTCATACCTAAGTGTTCCCATTTTTCCCTGTTATACTATACCTACTTGTATCTAAAATTAATAGAGGATTCGTTACCAAGTTCATTGAATCATTAACGAATCTTAAAGAGGATGTAAAAAATCTATATTCATGGATTTCATTAAATTTTACTTCTTTCTTATATCAACATAAAACCTTCAAATATCTATAACCTACCGTGTATGTAATAAAAACACGTACCTACGTGGGTAAGAATGTATAAATAAATTGCATTTTTATCTTACAATACTTAAGTAAACAATTTTATGAGTGGTGTGTATCATCATTATTTAATGGATCCGCACATTTGGTAGTATGTGTGATGTGTGTAACACCCCACAGCTCAAGTCGGAGAGGTCGGTCGAAGTGAGTTAATTAACTGGGAGCGTGTAAGGCGACGCACACGGTCGCTCTAATTGCGCGATTATTCCTCCGCGACGCCTAACTGCTAGATGAAATTTAATTAAAGTTTGTTGTTCAAATAGATTTAATTAAAGTAATGCTGTAGATGGCGCGCGCGGCGCCGCCGTACCACCCACTGGCGCGCGGTTCAATCCGCGTGAGTACTGCGCAACTTTTCTAATTCATTACTTCTGAAAGTGTTCCCGTGACGTCGGGCACTCTTAATAATTTGTATTGTGTAGTCGTACACTGAAATCCGAGTGAAACTCTACACTAACAAACGGGGCGACACTTTGATATTTCGATCGTTTTCAGAGCGAGTAGGTAGCCACTCAAGATAATGGACGGGACGATCGCGATGCGATTTCATGTTATATGTATACCGTTGTATAGAAATAAGTAAACATCTGGCTATAGTACAAGCTGTTTCAGCATTGGTAAGTGTATTACGTGCATTATTAATTCGTCATTTTGATATTTCTTCATTAAGTAAGGCAGGTTGCGCAGTTATATTTACATGCAAATATTATCTCGAATACAAATGCACTGTTAAAAGCCACATTAAGATAAAAGCAGTTCGCCATTAATTCCGATTAATAATTAATAATTAATAGGATTGTCAATTAAGATGGAATACCGTTTGCAAAGACTATCTGAAAATAGGAAATGTTCATCAAAAAGTAGCGATCGCAGTAGCGATCCGGCGTCGGTAAGCGAGGAACGATGTTTGCGTCAATTACGGCTAATGGAAAACTTAAATTATGATAAAAGCTAAATAGCTCGCGGCGGATGCTGCGTGTCCACATCGCGCGGCGCTCTTCAGCAGATATTGGGCATCTTATTAATTTCGATACACTTTTACATATTCAAAGCGAAATAGAAAATTATTATTGATATAAAACTACATGTCCTGACTGAGACTGCATTGATTTATCAAAGCTCAGAAAACTGAAATTGTCCACAAGGCTTTAATTTGGGCCCACAATTTTTTTTTTTTAATTTAACCCCTTCAAATCACGTGAAACGCGGGTGAAAAATTTAAGTGTCTTACAATAATATTATATCTAGAGAGCGACACTTTAATTAATTGTCCGTAATCTCTGGAACTATCTTGGAACCGATTCTAAAAACTCTTTCACTAATTGGAAGCTATAATATCCCGAGTGATATAGGATACGTTTTATTCTAAAACAAAGAGTTCCCTATGGTAGGTATATGGCCCTCCACATAATAATATGTAAATATTTTTCCTATCGTTTAGCTTTTTGAAAACATTTGTCAAGTTATTTTACGATGATATTTAGGTATATTGTGGAACCCTAAAAGCTGGACCAGAGCTTACTTCTGACTAAAGAGTCCACACACACAGGTGAGTCTTGCACTTTATGTCCCACGTACTTGTAGATAGATATGTTTATGTTGGAAAGAGAAAACCTATGACTCTCTTGCTGTTTTAAAAATATTGTTTATTTTTTCTTTTAGGGCTTAGAATATTTAACTAATGGCGTAAATCTATGGCATCTCCTTTTGGTTAAATATTCTCGACATGTTGAAGATCCAGGCGCGGATCTACGGGGGCGGGGGGACTGGCAGTGGGTGCATTGGCCCCCCCTGAGGACTAAGTATTATAATCAGACCTTATAAAAATCTCTGACCCTGTAAATCATTAAATACCTACTAAAACACACTTTACAGCGATGATAGCTCAGTGGTTAGTGCGTTCGGATTAAACGCCGCAAGGAGTAGGTTCAAATCCTAACAATGAGCTTGAGCTGTCGGTGAAGGAAAACATCGCGAGGAAACCATAGCATGGTGGTAGGGCGCTCTCTAGTGCCCGGCTGGCTAGCTACCACCTTCAAGTTGCAAATCTGTCGCCAAACACCTAACGGTGTGTTCCGGCAGCCCCACTTGAAAGTCAGTTCCCATCCCCATTCCAGGTCGGTAACGCACCTGCATGCCTTCTGGTGTTACAGATGTCTATGGGCGGCGATCACTTGCCATCAGGTATACCACTTGCCCGTTTGCCCCCTATGACATAAAAAAAAATTTCATGTTGTAACCTAAATCCCCCCCCCCAACCAAATCCTAGATGCGCGCCTGTGAGGATCACGATATCGATTCTGGTGACGATTTATGAATCTAAGAAATATTGTCTAAACAAAAATAAAAATTTTGTACGCTCAATCGGTGAAATAGGAATTGTTAAAAAATCTATGAATACAAATCTATTAATTAAATAATATCTATTGATTAATAATATATTATGTTATAAGAACTCAATTTTTTTGTTATTCATCACAATCACAATAATTTAAAGTTTTGTACGTTCCGTAATGTTTCCAACCAGTCTCCTGTTCTATCCGTTTCACCGACCTACAAAAGCTCTCTGTCGGGCAGCTTTCAGCCGATTACCCGCGACGCGGAGCCTAATTTGATTGCCGCTCGCCATCAATTACCTACCTCGCAGGCTCGCGACCACCGCAGCTTTTTATTTACAGGCCCGCTTTCGTGCGATCCCCGGCGCGACCTTTCGCTTATTTATTAAACGCAAAGATTTATTGCGCGTGTTGGTAACGGCTTTATTGGCATTGTTCTCCGTTCTCCTTTGATTGCTCATTGTTCAGAGCTATAGGGAGTAGTCGGGAGTTAGTGGTTTTGTATTTTCACAAATAGCTCAATTCGCTAATATTGGCATTAGTTTAAAGTAACTTGACGACGACGCCACTTAAAAATTTATAGTGAATCGTCACGCGGTGTTGATCGTTTTCGTAGCATAAATAAGTGCTGATGACTGCGGTCTTTGTTCATGATTTTTTATGATTTTTTTATTTATATAATGCACTGAATTGTTTCAAACGCCGCACACGCAAAGCAATCGGTTATACGGCACGATATAGCGATGTAAATAAAAATTAGTTCGGTACTTACTCAGCGACTCATGCTTCACGCTCACGCGGCTCGGGCTGTTGCCAGTCAACTCACAATTACGGAAATTGGAAGAGTCCCCGCCACAGAGAAAATATATAACTAGAGAGGACTAGTAGGCGGGGCAGGCGCGCCGGTTCCAAAGGAACTTAAAGCAAATACTCTAACCTTCCAAAAACTTCTTATGAGCCACCACAATATTCCCAAAACTATGAATTTTAAATACAACGACGACACAGCGACACTGATTGTAGTTTTTTTCCATACTAAACTGAGTTGATGGGGTTTTATCTGTTCTGTGGTCCCCGCATTCTACTATCGTAACTGTACAGTCTTTGAAATGTCCAAACTGAGAATTACCTCTCTTTATAATTTAATTATTATCCCCTACGTAAGCTTTAAAGTACAAATTATACAAAATAGATATAATAGGTATACCTTATAAACCTTTCTAATTCTGCCTTTGAGTTTGTACCAGATCCATCGTTTTTTTCTAAAAAAACAACTCTTAGGCCCGTATTCCAGAAGGTGACTCAGATCACGTTTTACTTGAGATTAGTTTTCAGCTCAGATCATAACTCAAGCACACATCTTATTATAGAATGCGTTTTAAGTTCTAATCACTTGAAACTAGTCTTGAGTAGGGATTCTGAACTCTGATTGGTTCTAATCAGTTGATACTAGTCTTGAGTAGAGATTTTGAGCTCTGATTGGTTGAGTGGACTTGACATGATAGACGTAAACAAAGATCAAATCTTTGCTTGAGTATAGATTAGTACTCAAGCGTCGTTCTAGAATAAGGAAATAACTCAGCTGTTTGTTGATTCATGAATCTCGTTTCAAGTAAGGTTCTAAAATTAAAGCTTTACTTAAAATTAATTTTCAAACTAGATTCATGACTTGAGTAACCTTTTGGAATACGGACCTTAGAGTCGTTAAAGGAAATTGAAATAAAAGTTAAATTAAATTATTTAAATGTAAATGTAAATAATGTAGCTGACTATTTTACTAAGGACAGGTAGATCGTATGATTATACACCAAGATAGTACAGCAGAGTGACCCTAGAATTGTCATGATTTTATGTAGGTACTTATTATCTATTAAAGTAGTAGTAAGTAGGTAAGTAAAAACTAATATAGTTACTCAATTTTCTAATTTTAAATTTTCATAATGAACTAGTTATCTTTTCAGTAACATGAAAAATTCTATTCAAAAAGAAATTTCTATTAACTGAACTTAATTTTGCAACAAAATGTAGTGGTGTTTAGTACGTCACTACCTTTCTACATTTCAAATCATATTTTATCTTTATTTAATTTATTTTTCCCTATAAAGCAGTCTACTTTCAATGCGGCTACTTATTATACTAAGTCATTACTTTAAATTTATTAGTGGTCATCTGGTCGGTCATGTTAATTTAATCTGGTTATTGCTTCATCGACAATATTGACATTCTTATTTATCGCGTATCTTATTACACCTACATACCCACGCAAGTTATATATACACGCATATCTTTCGCAAGTAAATTGCTCTGCTCCTTTGGAGGAGTCATAAAGAAAATTGCCATACAGTTGATAAATAATTTATCTAAAAGCCCGCTCCAGTCACCGAAACACGCCCGGGGTAGCACTGCTTCTACTTCAACCTAATTTACTTTTCTTTTGTACAATTTTGCAACACGGCCGTTCGCACGTTCCCTTCCTTTTATGGGCAATAAGTGGAACGCAATTATATTTATGGAGGAGAAATGGTTAGGAAAACTAATTTCTCTCAAGTATTATTTCGTGTAAATTTTCGAACGATGAGCTAGTGGCGTTCCCTTAACACGTCGGGGCTGTCATTATCTACCGTCAATTTAGTATATCCCATCGCAGTATAACTATATAAAGCATATTATAAATACCTCCTAGAAATATCAGCACTATAAGCTACGGCTCCTTGCCAAGCAATGTGTTGAGCTGGGCAGTGGGCACCCTTTTGGTATAGATGAGTGATTTTTAAATTTTTAAATTAAAAATATTATGTAAGTTTTGTTTTAATTCTTTTTTTTAGTTGAAATTATTTTATTATAAGAATCAAGTATACCTAAATAAAAGCATAGTCTACTTCATGTCGTTTTTATTTAATTTTTTTTTATGTATTTCGTTTTTTTTTTGTTTTCATCCCAAATAAAATTTATTTCTTTCAAATAATTCAAAACTGTCAGTAAAAATATCCTGCAGATAATGGTTAATGCTGATATCTACTTAATTTTTCGTATTGCTTTGTTATAGTACACTTATTTGATGTTATTTTATGAGTTGAGTAAATATTAGAACGATAATAGAGACGACTACTAATTGGCAGAGTTATTCGGTTTCTGAAGCACTGGTGCCTAATTAGAGAACGCAGCAGTCTCTCATTACCGCGCTCGGCTTAATTACCCTCACGAACAAACTCAATATAATAATGATAGGGTTCCTGCTATTGTTACTTTAGAAGAAGAAACTTTGGTATCCTTTATTCTTAATATACCGATTTATATTCATCACTATTCTAAATTCAACCTATACATACACATAGTAAGGTATCTCAAAACGGGTTACATTCAATCAAGATACAAATAACCTATTTGGCGTCCAATATCCGTTTTTAAAGGATTGCTACTACGCTATATAAGGTTTCAGCTTACGGATTTACTTTTATGATTTTTTTATCACTGAACTGCGGAGAGATTGTCGTGTATAGATATAACGTAGGTTAAATTATTCTGTCTAGATACTGCTAGGGTTTTTAGTATATTAACTAGGATCGACAAAATGATATTAGTAAATAAATTCAAATGCAGGTTTAAAAACACGCTTTAAGAGTAAACTGAACTAAAAGGTCATCTAGGACCAGGGTCCTAGTCAAGACTAATCAAACGAGCCCAAAAGAGATAATGATTGTAACTTTAAAAAAATATATTAGATTTTTTGTATGTTTGTCATGGAAAAATTCTTTTTGTCATATTGGCTACGGAACCACTAAAATGCTAATAAATTGTAATTAGTTTGAAAATCATTTTGAAGTTAACTCGTATAATGTAGTTACCTACTTATGTCAATAAAAAGCTGTCACTGTTGTCGGGACTAGACGGCAGCCCGGCACAGAAGCGAAATCAATTAGGTTCGTTTGCGAACTGCTCCAATAAATACTGCTATCGGTAATTAGAATCAATCGTGGGATTGCCTTAAAGTTTAGAAATAGCAGTCGCCAATCGAGTAGGCGGACGGAACTACGTCCATGGCGACAGCAGTCGGCTTATTACCCACTAACTAATATTTATCGTTCATCGCTACGGGATATTTAATTATGCTACAATATTATTTCTTCTTGGATTTCCTTGTCTGCTCTTGCCTGGTAGAAACTTGCTCATGCATACCTATAATCTATGATAAGTTTAACAAGGAGTTATTGAAGAGATTTAGTACTGAAATCTCGTCTCAAAAAAACTAAAATACATTTACAAATGTGTTTTCTACTGCGTGTGTGTGCAATAATAACAAATATATTTGATTTTATTTCATAAATATAGAAAAAATATGTAATAGGTCCGAAACTGTACAACCACTTATAAAGATAGATATCTTCACATCTTCCATGCTCTAAACTAGATCTTAAGATACTGTGCATCTCATATCAATTATATACATTGAATTGTATTCTATTACGTCTTAACGTCATTAGGTATTTAAATAACTTAAGTGTATATAAAAAGGAACATCATACCTACAAACGATTCTTTAGCTCAGAACAATGATACTAAAATTGAAAGTTTGCAACAGGTGTCGTATTTGATTATTTATTATTTTTATTTTATTTCACATTTATTATGTATACCCAACCAGACACTCATGTGAAATTAGTAAGGCCATTGTGTTACGAAAGGAACAAAGTTACCCTATACCCTTTCCAGGCCCTCCATCAGTTAAACAGTCTTATCGAAATTGTAATTATTTTAACGTACAGTACCTATGTGGAGTCGAAATTACCATGGATGTAATTTCCATGTAAGGTTATAATAAAAATGATAAAGAGATGGTGGTAGAGTAAATCGTAACAATAATACTCGTACTACTACTACATACTTATAGCATTTAGATGTTCTATCTTAAGTAAAAAAAGCAAAACAAATCTGTGTAATTAACGATCTTAACTCTGTGGTCGTACAAACGGCAATTAAAGTTTCGCTTTGCATCGATTTGAATATATGTATACAGGGTGTCCCGTAAATCGACGTCAAGCCAGAATAGGCTAAGTAATAACTTAATAGAAAAACGTAAAAAAATAACCTTTAAAATTTAGAAAAATTATAAAAATTTACACCCTGCGACGGTTCTTTAACTCCTGTTGCTACAAATTTTAACTTTTTTTCAATTTTCTTCTTATTGTCTAATCCTGAATTTCTGAAAACTACTGCTTAAAATTTAAGTTTTTTCCAATGAAGTTTTCAAAATTATTGCTTTCGTCAGTTTTTTAATGACTGTCCTTTTTTTTAAATAGGCATACCAAAGATTTTTATATTTTTCTGTTAATAGTTATGACTTAGCCTAGGGTTCTAGCTTGACGTCAATTTACGAGACATCCTGTATACTGATTCGATTACCTATACGTCAGGCTCCGCTCAAAGGGACGTTTTCAACGCGTTTCTTTACAGCGTGAACAAAAACGATATCAACCGTCGTTTAGATTTCGTTAATGAATTAATAAGTGGTCATTATAGACCTAACGGGGAAAAAATACTAATTATATGTGTTTTAGCGCCCATCGCAGATAGAAATAGAAACCTGTCACATGATTAATTACATTACATTTAAGTTGTGTATTAAACACCTAGGTATCTGATTCATCGCGACATCGAGAAAAGCTTGACAGTTGTTAAATCTTAATGTAATAGCAATAACGTTCAACAATAATTGTCAAAAATTGTTAAACTACTACGACGGAGCGCGGCGAGAACGCGAAAGTCATCATCTGCTATCTTTAATTAGGATCGAGAGCAAAAGGCCCGCCTCACACTCCCAACACTCTTGGGACAACTGCGTGGAAAAACAAAGACATAATGCTTCCTATTGCCTTACTACCACATAACACATAATAGTACTGTATTACAAAATATTGTTTGTTTTTCCTTCGCAAGAATAGATTTTGAAAGAAGATAATTCTTGAGGGAATTTTCAAATCTTTCGTGGATGAAACCGCTCACAACAAGTTATTAGGAATTTGTATGTACCTATTTATATTTAAATATTATTTTATATTTATATTTAAATATTTATATTAAATAAATATAAATAGTTACATTTTTTTTCTGATTTTATATACCTATTTAATTCTACTCATATCTATCTATATCTATACTATAATAAAAGAGTAGAATCCGCGATTCTGTACATTGAGTAACGAACCACAAAAAAAGGGTTTTTAAAAATTCTTTTCTGTCTGTCTGTCTGTCTGTTCGCGATAATCTCCAAATCCACTGAACTGATTGTCATGCGGTTTTCACAGGTAGCTTAGCCTGGAGCTACATATAGGCTTTGTTTCATTCCTATCGGACGTCGGGAAAAAAGGTTGTTGTATAAAAAACCTTTCGCGCGGGTGAAACCACGTGGCAGTGCTAGTATTTAATATAAAGTAAGAGTGGTGCTCGATGTAGAATTCGCATTTAGGACAATTGATTATTATCAAGGACATTGTGCCTAATAACAAGGCTACGTTTAATTATTTAAGATTATTAAATACCCACGCGTAGATCCGTAGGTAGATATACATACGTAGATTAATAAGTACGCGATAAAACAATAACGCGCAACGTTGCTCTCACAGGAACAATATTTTCAACATACCTACCTGTCTGAAATATTTTACACCATGATGACAATAGACATCTCGTCAGTCGCAAGAATGGCGTTAATTGATTGTTGTTACTGACTTGGCTTAATTAAACAAACCGGGAGTTGACACTCAGACGCATAATACTGTTAATTAAACGCGGGTTTACAGAGATCCGAAAAAGAGCCACTCAAACACGCTTAGCCGGTATTATTACAGTGTATTCAGGAGGCTCGGCAAACAGGCCCTCGGCGTCGAGAGTGCTACTCTCAAGTTTCGCATTTAATTAGACAGATAGAGGCGCGGACGGGCCTTATTAGTATTGTCTACGGGGGCCCAATTAACACTCGGGAGGCGTCGTGGGTGGTTCCAGGTTCGTTTTAATAATCAACGGATACCCTCAGCTTCGTTAGCCGAATAATAGGATCGGGTGGCGTCGAAGATTCACACAAGAAAAAGGTTTATTTATAACTAACACTATGACACCATTTGTACTCCTCTCGAGACGGTGCGCTAACGAACGACATAGATGCGCGAAGAGGTCTTCGTTGTGTCCACTAATATGAAGTTGTTTAAAATGTTCATATAATATTCTAGAGTATGGACAGTAGACAAATGTTTCTTATGTGCGTGTGAAAATTATTAGTAAGAATGTAGTTATACAAGAATTAGCCAACTTTGTAATTAAAAACTACCTACCATGCTAGCGTGAAAATATGGTTTCGCACGAATTAAATTACGATACTGGCATCACTGCATGTGAATTTTTATTACAAGGCGAAAGATAATAATTTACTAACCTAACAACCACATGTTTTAATAAACAGTTACGATATATTCTGGCAATACTGCATGTAAATGCATTCCTTGTCTTATAATTGAGTTACATGACAATAAAGAAAATGTAACTCGTAATAGGTATCAATAATTTTCACAGATAGTAAATTATTAGATAACAGCCAGCTAATTGCCCAATATTAATTTTACACAGTCATAAGCTTTAACTTTATAATAATAGTAGATTTTACAACAAGTGCACAAAACAAACCATTTCTATTCGACACTTTTAGCAGATCGAGCCAAAGGCGAAGGCTGATAGTAATTTCGAGGTTAAAATGGTTTTGTGGACGAGTTATAAACTCTGCTTTTCACTTCGATTGCGAGGAAATAAAACAGTAGTGTAACATAACATTTCTTTAATTAAAATTCAAAGTAAAATTAGTACAGTTTTGAATACTGAAGGAAATTATTTTTCCCGGCATACTAACGGTATTTATGTATTAAAAACCGTATAGGGCAAATAAATTAAAGTTAATATTATAAAATAATAAATTCTATCTTTGAACTTCTCATTGTGTTTGGCTGTATGGCTCATTTTCTTTGCCATAATATAGATACATTTATGAGTAGATACATTAATGCACTTGTGCACAAAAATCGATTTTGTGCAGCCTTGCACAAAGCATGAGATGTGCAGATAATGTAATGTAATATATTCTGCATTTTGTATGGATTCATCCACACTTAAATAAGTGTGGATGAATCCATACAAATACATATTATAAATGCGAAAATACGTAATTCTGTCTGTCTGTCGGTCTGTTTGTCTGTCTGTCTGTCTGTTACGCTTTTACGCCTTAACGGCTCATTATGAAATTTTGAAATTTTGCATACACGTTGTCAGGGGTACATAGAAGGACATAGGGTACTTTTTATCCCGAAATTCCCTCAGGAACTCTGAAATTTACGGTTATGACATCGCTTAAAATTTTCCATAAATACGTTTTCAGCGGTACAGAAAACTTTGCTACGTTGGTACGTTGTATCGTGGATTTCCCGCGGGAAGTCCGAAATTACCGTGGGTGAAACCGCGGAGAAGAGCTAGTAAAAATACAAATGTTACGATCACCTACATAAAATAGGCACATATACCTACTATAACAATAGCTGTCCCCCGCGATTTCATCCGCGGTAATTTCGGAGTTCCCGCGGAGGTTGCGGGAAAAAGTACTCTATGTCCTTCAGTTCCCGAGGGAATTCCGGGATAAAAACTATCCTATCTTTTAAGTTGGACCATATTATAAATGGTTGCAAAATTTTATCAAAATCCGTTCAGTAGTTTCGGAGTGCATCGCGGACAAACAACGTGACACGTGATTTATATATATTAGATTAAGATCAAGATAAGATTATATTATTATATGCAAAAATATTGCTGCAAGTAGGTATTGTAAGAGTATTGATATATATATATATATGCGTTTCTTTTTTTTTACACCAATGCTCACGAGTAAACAGCTCAACAAAATGCACGTGCATGCGTGTGCAGTCTCAAAGGACACGTCGCCACTAACCACTTTTCTTAATATTGTAATGAACACTTGAATCCTTATTACTCGGCACGTATCACCACTCGACGCTGGATCTGATCCCTGGAGGTAGAGGGGCACCGGTTGTTATCTTTGACGTCAACTTTATATAATACTTTATTGCATGTAGATTATTCCTTTGGCTCATAATGGACATGGAGTGGTAAACAATACCATAATATTCTGTATATCCAAACACAACACACAATATGCACATGAACAAACTAACGCTCTACCTGTGTATTAACAGCTCAGCGTTCCGGTGTGTTCCGGTGCGTAGGTAAAAGAACCACAGGTAAACCATTGATCAAAATTGTGTGTATTCTAAGTGCGTGTGATGTTTTAGGATATAATTATCAAATTCTTCTTCTTCTCTTCGGTTATAGCATATAAAATGTTAATCCGTTATTGTCACTAAGTTTAATCGTAAAATGTATACATTTGTTAAATGCTGCAGATTATCTTCTATTAGGTACTTATAATAAAACTGTAGAGAGGTCAATTCTGTACATTGAATATATATTCAAAATTAATATTGTAGGATGAATGGTGATCGATACTGATGCCAAAAATGCAATCAATAAAGTTTTTGTCTGTCTGTATGTGCACGCATGGGTCAAAAACTACTGAAGGGCTTTTAACCAAACTTGGTACGATTGTAGTCCATACTCCTGGGCAGGTTATAGGCTATATAACATAATGCTAACACACATAGGAGCTGAGCATTGACGATAAATTTTAAGCAAGTCGGATGAAAATGCGCTTTTGAGTTCTTCATACGTTTACTCAATATCGCAAAAACGGCTTAACGGATATGGATGAAATTTCGCATGCACTTTGTCAGGGATACAGAGAAGGACATTTTATCCCATAATTCCCGCGGGAACTCCGTACTCCGTACTCCGTATTACCGCTGGTGAAACCGCGGGGCACAGCTAGTGTTAAATAGATACGTTCGGCAGCGACCCAGCACTCGTCAGTCAGACGGGTAATTCAACGACCTTTTCCTGTTTATCGTAACCGATCCGCTGACAAATCATAATAAGTATGTGATTCACCCGTTTTCTGTGAAACTGAATTATCAGTGTTTTTCCTAATGAATATTTTTATTAGTTACTTGAAAGTAGAACTAGTGTTAGCTTGAATATGTCCCTCGTTTAAAGTTAGGTACATTGTAAAAGAAATGTAAAATTCTAAAATTCGCGGGGAGAATAGCTAGTATTACAATATAATTAAACCTGAGTACATATCTACCTATTAAGAAACATAATTATAATTTAAACACTATAAAACGAGGTTATCGTAAGAATTTGCATTACACGGAGATAGTTGAAGTAGCGTGAAACTGGTAGCTTAATAACACAAGTTTGTCGCGGAGGCGGCTGCGTTAAAATTCCACGCCACACTTACGAAGAGCATTATTGCCAGTTTGTTACGAATTTCCGCTCGACACTTTCTACTACCGTAAAATTACATGGATAGCGACAACACTCTATTAAAATTATAAGATAATTACACTAAAGAAATTGATTGACATTGATACTAATGTTGTTAAGAAACCTACGAAAATAACTACTGGGTAGGTACGTAGGTACTATATTTTGTGATTAGGTCCACTTTTTATTAAAAAAAAGAAATCTATAACACATTACTACATTGAATTTAGGTAGGTATATTTTTTCACTCCAACAAATCCAGAATGATAAAATATAAAATATAGAGATATTTAGAAAAAACTTATAGAGTGATTTAAAAATACCGCTGAGTTTATGCGAAGATAACTTAATCGTCAAATGGTAGCTATATATGACACGTATACCAACGTAAGTGTACTTTTGTACGTTTGAAACAGGCGTTCAACAAATTTATGACCTTAACATTAACGCTAAATCCTAGTAAAGTAGCGCATGAAATCCCGCTAATGGATCAGGCGAGGCGATGCTTTTGCTACATTAAAAATATCCATCTAATCTCCGAGTCGATTTAGCTAAAACATTCTCGATCCGAACGGGAGCGGGGAAGGGAAATGGAACGTCGCGTCTACTTACGACTACCACTGTAAACATTGCTCCGATGAAGCCGACAATTAACTCAAGCTTTCCTTGAAAAATATATTTATTTGATCCTTTATTGCACATAAAATAACAATGATACAGTACCTAAAGAAAAAGGAGAAAGCAAATGGCGGTCTTATCGCATAGTTGCGATCTCTTCCAGACAACCAATTATGCGAAAGGACAAACAAAAATACATAGACACGGGTGGTTGGGTAAAGCATTTCAAACATTATACCATACATATCATATACCATAATAAACATATACTATGTACTATACAAATACATCAACTACACAATACATGACAATACTTAAACATATAACATCATTACATACCAGTACCTATACTCATGCAGCACATACATTGACATATACATAAATAAATATAACATATTACTAATTATATATACTTAACCAATGTGTAAATATTAAGATAAGAAGGATTAAAAATATATAAAACCATAAAATACTATATATTGCTGTATTTATCTCAAGTACTTATCTAATCGAGCTTAAAGATCATTATCGATTATAAAACTGTGAGTTCAAATTACCTACCGTCATAAATAAAACAAGTCTGTCCCTAACACTTCCCAGTTTCCTTCTATTGGCCAGCATATTTATTACCTATTATCTGTTCTACATATCTATGAATTGTGTGTAATTGCAAAAGTATTGTCTTTTATAATATTATAGACAGAAAAGGAAATGTTAATTTAAATATAAACTAAATAAAAAAAAACTATATTGTGCCCACGGCTCCTGGCGGTGGCTGGCGCAACTGTCGTGCCCACTCTTCACTTCTTATTGCAATTAGTGGTAATATCTCTGATAAAACAATAATATGTGTAAACTGTATCAAAATATAGTATAGAATAACTAAGTCGACACACAAACAGACGAGCATATCGACTTTTAAGTTATGTAGACGCGACTTGTATGTTTAGTGAAGAAAATTGTACTTAGTCATTTTTTATTTTTTATTTTTCTAATACTTAGTAGATAAATATCAGACAATATTTCCAGCCGGTACATAATATACTTGAATAATATAAATTCATCTTTCTGTTACACGCTGTATATTAAGAAAGGTTTTAACCACTTTCATAATACGTTTAAAAAATATACCTATATGGACACTTAACACCTAAGTCCTAATCTTTATTCTCTCACTGCTGGTGTTGACGGTCCCGTCGCTTCTGGGGAAGTAGATGGTATTTATTCAGCATTAGAAAGCAGGCACTCTCTGTTGATGCGGCACTGACATATCCGTTAATGCTTTTCCCATTTTCCCCGCCACTATACAAGGCTCACATCGCTCTCCGCCCCCTCCTCTCCACCGGCGACGGTTTGACCGAAATATATGTACAGTCAACAGCAAAAGTAGATGATCAAAATCAGAAATTCAATACTAATGAATGGAGTTCGCGTCAGAACTGTGTGGCGTCGAAGTGATTCAAAAGTATGTGATTGTAAATTATACCAAACATTTACCACTAGTACAGCTGCCATATATTCGTGATCAGTTTTGACTCCAAAAGTTATAAACTCAATTCGCATCAGAACTAATAAGGGAAATTTTTTTTTTTAAAGGAAATCTGCTTTAGTATACTGATTTTGAACCGTCGCGTGGCCTCAGTTTCATCATTTTATTTTTGATTTCAACTGTTCACTAGGTTTGAAAAAAATTTTTACTTCTTAGTTCTGATGCGAATTGAGTCTATAACTTTTGGAATCAAAACTGATCACCAATATATGGCAGCTGTGCTAGTAGTAAATATTTGGTATAATTTATAATCTCATAATTTTGAATCACTTTGACGCCACACAGTTCTCTCGCAAACTCTGTTCATTAGTATTGAATTTCTGATTTTGATCATCTACTTTTGCTGTTGACTGTATGTATGAGATGTAATATTATAAACACTATATGTTTACACCTGGTGTTGCTTTGATAATAATTATTATTTAAAACAGGTAAGTTATGATACCTTTATATTACCTCTATGATATAAATTGGAATTATTGATAAATTGTATCCGAAATATTTAGGCGCATCGTGAGCGAGATCAATCGAGTGAGGGTGTTTTTAGTTCAAGGGTGTAATTGATCACTTACACCCGATTTCAACACGTGTTTACTTTTCATCTGTAATAATAAGCGGAGATCAAAAATATACAAAAGGTATGCTTCTTCAAAAAAATAGGTAGGTAGCAATATTTGCTAAATCGAAATTACATCTCATTGCATTTCGAGTGAAACGCGCGACCTATTTTAAGAGGCATAATTATGGGATGAAACATTTGAAAACTACTCTTACCAATGGATTGCATCCATATTTAGTCATTTTGGTGTTGTGAAAGAATTTTACTTATAAAATTTCGAAATGAAATAGCAATAAATGTAATGTGGAACCAAACCGATTTAATTTTTTTATTGACTAATTAACCAGAACTGTATGGGACAACCCTGGAAGTTTGACTCCTTCTAAATACTATAATACTATGAGATATACCTTACCTTATGTGATAGATCAAAAAAGTTAGTTAAAAAACGCGCATTTGTCTATCTTATAGACAAAGTACCTTCTTTTTTGAAGTCGGTTAATGAAGCCAATCACATAACAAAAGTGAGGTTAGGGGTAGGTGCCGGGGGAGGGGGGGGACACCGCGCTCTACTGCATGCACCGCCGCGCCGACAGCCCTATGCCTATAGAGTGGCTCCGCTGCCCTTTTGATTGCGCATTATTCGCGTGTTTATACAGTTAGATCGCTTCCTAGATTGTTGCTATTGTTTGCGTTTTTGTCGGCGCGGTTTTGAAGGGGGTTTTAATTAAAAATGCTTTCTGAAATCGCTACTTTCGACTGTAGTGGGTTGTCTGCTTCGGTTTTATATTTTTTCTAATATCTAATGATTGCAGATTTCTGCCGCCTCAACGGTCTATAACGAATAATAAACAGTAGTCATCGGAGAAACTCTACAATTTTGTTAATAAAAGAATAATATTATTATCATTTTTATTTTGACATCTACAATATCTAGCAATCAACCAAAATAAACGCAGGTACATCAAAAGTTGAAGCTGTCTAAACCCACAAATTGCTATTTTTCTGATTGAAACTGAAACATGATAGCAACAAAAGTTACATAATTGCCCTATATCTGTTATATCTTTATGGTTACAAAGAAGTTGTGCAATCCAATATGGTGGTGGTGCGGTGTGGTGTACTGCGAATATCTGCTCCGCGGTCCGCCCCACCCGCGATAAAGTCCGTCCATCTCCCCAGCGCATTTATACATTACTCACGGCTCAAGTATCCGATTATATAACACGCAAAATTTCAATTACAACTTGTAATTAGTTTTTCGAGAGTTTTTCTTCAGCGAGGGGGAGGTGGAGGCGCGGGTGTGCAAGCGAGAAGTTACTTCCACGCAGCATCCCACTCTCACATGCAGCTGCGGCGTGCTTTGAGTAATGTCCATGCCACTTATTTGATTATTTTTATGCAATCTGCGCTGGAAAATGAAGGATTTATTTACTGCAAGTGAGGGCTGGTGTTAATTAATTTACAAACTCTGATGTTCTGATACATTTCTACTCAATTTTAATGTTGTAATTGTAAGTAAGTAGGTACATAAAATTAAATCGCTTTAATATCATTTGTTTTTTAAAACATTACATACTCAACTACTTACGATTTTTCTCGTTTATTTATATATTCATTCATCACAACATGTAACTAATACAATACATGATCACGTCATACCTACCTATTGTTCACATTAGGTAGGTATATGTCAGAATCACATACCCTGCTAGGATATATTATAATATAATAATAAGAGTGTATAATATATTATACTCAGAGCAATATTATAAGTGACAATGTTAAAATAGCTATATAATATTTCTGTTGGATTGGCAGCGTCGGCGCTGCCCACTAATGCACGGAAGCCGAGCCATGCGAATTAATGGCAAGAATAATGGCGATCCCATTATGGATTGCCGCCAACATACTTTAGTCATGAAAAGAACCGAAAGTTACATTTGCGATACTCTGAATACTGAGCGCTCTCGGACACCCCTCCCCGAGCTATGCGACGGGTGGAACAGGAAAAACTATGGAGTCGTCAACGTCTGATAAGGAAATTTATTAAGAATAAATACCTACGTCTAGAACTTTTATATTATTAAAAGAATATTTACAATAAACAGACAACAAGGTGCTATTATTTCTAGAGAATTTGGATTTGTGTGTTTCAAGAAGAGGTTTATAATTTTTTTTCTGTAAAACAATTGTGCACTCGAACATGTCTGTTAAATAAACTGAGTGACGATTTATATGAATTACAAGTTACAATAACACTTATTTTAGGGTTTACAGTGTAAAAAAACCTTGGAAACAAAGGTTTTAGCAAATAAACTGTCGTTAAAACCATATCTCCAAGACGCATTGCCTTCTCTATTTTGTGAGCTGCCTTGCCTGAGCTCCAAGCTCCAAGGCACCTCAAAGCCGGCGTCAGCGTGCCACTAATTGGCAATTTGTTCGATCCTTAGATCTGACATAATGATACGAGTTCGTTTATTTAAATGATTCAACGGAAACTGCTCGCGCCTCTCGATGTACTTGTGTTGCATTCAAAATAAATGAACAGTTAATAATAGCCCTTTCCAACTTGTATTTTGGTTGTTATACAAAAAAAAATTAATAGTCGTTAACGCACATAACCTTTCATTTTTTAAAAACTCCGACGTTGTATTTGGGATCTTTGTAGTTATTATCTATAAACAATTTCTACCTAAAAACGGTGATTCATTAAATTACAAAAGGCAAGAGAACTATAAAATTAGTAGCCGACATAATTGACGGTCTACATAATGACTGGCTGACTCAGAAACAGCGAGACATTGCCTTTAATTAAAAGCAAACAGAGGCGACTGCTTTCATTTCGTTAGTAAAACACATTAGCTACGACTTATTACCCGTGAGCGTGTACCTACCTAATCTAGCTTTGATATTCTACACTTTTTTTGCAATAAAGCACAACTTTACGAACCATACTATTTTAATTAGACAGTTGAATTAGAAGTTAATTAATATTAGTACCGGTTGAGTGATGGTTGACTGACAATAAAAATACCTATACATAGAAGCAGAAACCCGGTGATTCATTTTTTTGCGGTGAACCCTCTCGATAGAGTGCATAAAACCGTGAAAGTCGATTATGGTGGTCATTAGTCTTCGGTGCGCTGACTAATTAATACTACGTTTTGAATAAATTTCCGGATAAGATAGCTCCACGGCGGGATGGATAAAAATCCGAAATTTAATTAAAAAAGTTCAAGTGAGTTTTCATGGGCAAGCGTCCGAGACGTTCTCAATAACTCAAGTAAATTCCAGTTTCCGCTGAGTGTTAAGTTGTATCTTAGCTGAAGGTACTTACCCCGCGATTTCACCGACGATAATTTCGTAATTCCCGCGGGAATTCCCGGAAAAAAATATTGTATGTGTTAATCTGGGTGTAAATTTGGGAACACCGGTACCAGAAATACTGTTGACCATTCTTCGGTGGGGAACTTTTCGATCGAAAACTTTATCGAACAAGCCCCTATTTTTCTCTTAGGGCACAGATAATATAATACTATATTATCATATACCCATTTCTTCTCCTTCTTCTTCTTCTATTTGTAGGGTAATCAACTACCCAGGAATACCTGGGTAATAGACGTAATAACGTCTATGCCAAACAATAAAATCCGTTTAGATACTACAAACATTCGTACATAGTTCGTACATATCGTTCGTACATAATTATCGTACATTGATTAGTGGGAGAATAATATCTAATCATGATCATAAACAACTTTTATACCGTCTTACTATAACAAAACAGTAGAATCCGCGATTCTGTACATTGAATATTTAAAAAAAAACTGACAGGGGACGATAAACGAAGAGTAACCAACCACAAAAAAAGGGTTTTTAAAAATCTTTTCTGTCTGTCTGTCTGTCTGTTCGCGATAATCTCCGAATCTACTGAACGGATTGTCATGCGGTTTTCACAGGGAGATTAAGCTTAGCATGGAGCTACATATAGGCTTTGTTTCATTTAAATCGGATGTCTTGAAAAAAAGTTGTTACATAAAAACCTTTCACGCGGGTGAAATCGCGGGGCACAGCTAGTTTTAAATATGAAAGAGGTTTTAGATTTTAATGACTCCCTGTTGTTTTAAACCAAACTAGGAATTTAGTAAGCTATAGCTACAGGAAACTGTACGTTGACGTTGAAGATATAAAAAATATACTTACGCATATAAAACGTAATAATGCAGGAAGTCTTTTCTTTTTATTACCTTTATTGTTTTAATGTTTTAAGAGCAGTATTTCTGTCTGTCGGTATGTATGCACGTGTAACACGAAATTGTAATACAATTATTGTATACTAGCTGTGCCACGCGGTAATTTCGGAGTTCCCGCGGGAATTCCGGGATAATAAGTACCCTATGTCCTTCTCTGTACCCCTGACAACGTGCATGCCAAATTTTGTCCAAACTCGTTCAGCCTTTTTTGCGTGATTGAGTAACAAACATCCAAATATCCAATCATCCACACTTTCACATTTATAATATTAGTAGGATAGGTCACCTAAAAGGAAAACATGCCTGTGACGTAAATAGTTAAGAAGGTTGGGTATAGTCTCCGTTAAAAAGATAATAGATCGCAAAGTAGATTCTATATTTCGTACTTGCTCTATATCCGAAATTCTTTCTTCATGTCTGTTCACTTGTTCGTATGTCACAGCCATTTAATTCGACTATTGGTTACATGTTAATGAAATGACTGAAAACTAGAAAGTAGTTTGTTCAGAATCGACTTCCGAATCGACCCCTACATGTTTTAATATAGGTTATATATTTTTAATTTTTACTAGCCCATGGCTAAATAATTGATATTAAAATATTTGGCACGTACGCCACCCGTAAAAAAATCGAAATGTAGGCGCGGGCGTAGCGCTAGAAATTTCGTAGATAGGTCACCTCCAAACTAATATTGAATAACTTTTAGACTGTTAATTTTTTTTTACATAATTTATGTTTTAATCATATTATTGTTTACTTTTTTAATGACCTCATTAAAAAAGTATCAGGTTTGTATCAGGTTTTTAGTTTCAGTTATCAGGTTTTTGGTCAATAGGGTACTTGCATGAAATTCAATATAAGAAATTGTGTCAATATTTCAAAAATAGAGCCTTAGAAAAGCGTTATCGTGAAAGATTTACTAAAAAATTTTTAATAGTTTCCAAAATATTCAACTTTTAATTTTGTGAAACGGAACGTTGCAACGAAACACCAATCACAGCCAAGCTTAACACATGACGTCACTTTTATTTTTTTAGGAAACATTTACCTCTTTCAGAGAAAGCAAAAGAAACTAAGTGCATACAGTCAACGCATATTTTCCATTTTCTGAAGTTTTTTTACTTTAAAATGTATCGGTAACATGCATTTCGATTCTTTACTGGAACTTTTGGAAGTAAATCGACACAGTTCAACCTTAATTTCGCTTTTGGATATTGAAATTATCTGTCTGTCAATGTCACATGACGCTGTCAATACGACAGTGACATTTCTATCACAGATTAATAAGGCGTAATTTTGAACAAGTGACGTCATTCCGCGTTTCGGCGGTAAGGTTTAAAGTAGGAACTTTGAAACGCTCTATTTCATTAATTTATGCATATATTTTTTTTCTTTTTCTTGCTTTGTTTAAGTAGGCCTTATATCTTTAAAATAGACTGAAAAAAAAAATTCATGCAAGTACCCTATTAATTAACACGGTGTAGATGAAATTTGGAGGCGAGGTTTATTCGGGAATCAGTCCACTTTATGAATACTGTACAGTGTGATGTAATAAAAAAAATATGTAACCTTACCAAGAGATGTTTATTAATAGCTACGCGCAAGTAGTTAAGTTTTTTCAACTGCCGGGTGATATTATAATCCTCACTAATGTTATTAATGCGAAAGTGAGTTTGTTTGTTTGTTACGCTTTTGAAATTACAATCAGACACTTAAATTTTATTTACATATATGTATATCTAGAAGTCTCTTGAGTTATAATCGATTAATTTTCCAATTGTCTACTGTGCGTCCAAATAAAATATTAAGATGGGCTCTTCTTGTCAACAAAATAGATTCTGAATAAAAATTAAATCATAGAAATCAGATTTTGCAATTGGAGTCATTAACTTTGGGTTTTTAACTGTAAATATATCCTTCTCGACTCCACTATACGGATCCCTTAGATAACTGTATATTAAGTACGTAGTTCGACATACACACGGCCGGGATTTTTTTTTTATTTAAATAGAAGATAGATAATATTATGTGTAGTTCACTGGGATAGCGAGGGATCCAGAGATCGACAGTAATCAGAGGTTCATAACAGTCTGCCTTTACATAGGTATATCGCGCCGCAACCGCGCGCAGTGTCGGTGGGAACCGAGGAATGCGCACACATTTTTGTGTACTCATTATAACTACATTACGCTTGTTATTTTATAGCAAACTACTAAACAAGTCTCCTTATGAGAATATTACTTTACCAATATCCCTTAAGGTAGAAAATAGCCACTTTCCTAAAACGCTCCCACTTTCCTAAAAGATTTACTTTTGCCTCTTCAGGCGTTGCAGCCGTAATTAATTTTTAAAGTGAAATTAGTTCAAATCATGGACCAATATGTTTCAAATTAAGAAAAAACAACAAAACGAAGCTGTTGTTGAAAATAATGTTTTATTTGAAAAAAAAGTGGAAAGTGCTAATGAGAACGAGAAGGCGTTTCTATTAGGGAGTTCCAGTAGCATTATTTCGGCTCTAACTTTAGACCCTCATCATCGTAGTTGCTCGGACTAACAGTGCTCGTAGTAAAAAAAAAACTATGAGCTGGTTGAACTATCTCACCATTTTCGGTAAGAAAGTGTCGATCCCCACATTCTGACTCCATGATCGGAGCAGCTCGACAGTACTGCATAATGCATTGTCACCGAAATTACATAAGGTTGCCCTGTTCCAGTTTCTCCGGGAATTCCAAACCCGCGGGGCACAACTAGTTAACTTTAATAATTATAGTTAAGTATGTATACCTATTTGGAGTGGGTACATATCTACATAAAAAGAAAAAAAGCAAGTTAATCTTTAAATAAATTATATTTATTTACATAATAACGGAAAATTTAAGCAATTCTTTCGATGTTTACGAAAGTTCAAAACACTTTATTTCTAACCAATATTTCTATCTAAGACAGTAGGAATTTTTACATAAATACATTTGTTATCGTTAGATTTTTTATATTACATTCGGTGTTTATCTTATATAATATTTTTAATACTTAAGATACGTATAATAATTAAGGTTTCACTTTAATTGAAAACAACATAAAATTAAGATAAAATTTTGGCATAATATCTGGCATTTAACATTTACTGAAGCTACGACAGAAAAAAAACCAAAAGATTTAAGGTTACTAATACTAAAATATTCTGTAATAAGTTTAATTACATAAGTATTATGCAATATGCGATTTGATACTTAACTAAGATTTGCACCAATTAATAGATATATAGGATAGGTAATCATTAATCTAAAAACCTAGATGTTACGACGTGTATTTTATTTATTTAACAAAAATATCTTTGGCAAAGAATAACTTTTACAAATTAGGCATAACTAATTATCAACCAATTAAAGAAGAAAAAAAAATTGTCAATTACATTTCATACCTCGTATGATAACAATGTTTACTAAATATACATTTTCATAACAATGAGATCGATATTAACCACATTTTAACAATAATATTTTGTGTCTTGATCATTCGGGGATTGTAAAAAATTGTATCTAAGTCTGTATTTGGTTTAATATGAAATCGTAAGAGATTCATTCAACTTAATTCAAATTTTATTATTATTAACAATACGTACCAACCAAAAGTCTTGTACTTAGTAAAACATACAAAAAAAAGGATAGTAAGTAGTAACAGTAGAGCTAGAGCGGTCGCTATAGCTCGTACCGTAACCACACGGAGTCGTTATCTTAACATGTAAACAAGTGCTCAAATCGTATACATAATGGAAATATCGTGTTCTGACAACGTTATCGCGACTCATCCCGGACGTTCTATAAAGTGGCTGAGTATCCACGGCCTGCCTTCTAGTCTAATGTATGTATGTAGTCCCGCGCGTTGTGAA
The DNA here is from genome assembly GCA_907165275.2 of Zygaena filipendulae. NCBI lineage: Eukaryota > Metazoa > Arthropoda > Insecta > Lepidoptera > Zygaenidae > Zygaena > Zygaena filipendulae. The sequence continues at coordinate 7,740,988 of OU015653.1, read as the reverse complement.
CAAGTTGTGAACGTACTACATTCTTAGCTACGACGCGATGCGACCACTTTATTTCATATATGGAATCTTCACAGCGACAAAAAGCTTCAACGTCCTTTTGCAGCTTACTATGTACAATTCAACCGTTTTGCGCATATCAAATACTTATTCGTTAGTGTATTCTTATCAGTACTTCATGTCCAAGATTATAAAAATGTATGGAGACAAACAATAATTAAAACTGTAATAATTACTAAGGGTGTCCATGTATGTAATAGATATCTAGAGTCAAACTGTAATTTAGGTAAAAGTTATAAGCAAAATTAACATTACGCTGTTATTTATAGTACAATGGTGTGAGTTTATTTACTGGGAGACGTTCGCCGATTGTAGCAGAGATTAAAGATCGACATTCTTTCAAATAAAAGTGCTGCACGCGGCCCGTGCCTCCCGCCAACACTCCTAGTGTGGTTTTACCTGTCCATACAAAGAACATAAATGAAAATTTCGCTATACTTGAACCCTTCGCTACCATGTTTCTGTCCACTGGGAGACTTGGTTTCGAACCCACGACCAATGAAAAAACATATTCAAATAAATAGACACAGAAAAAGTAAAAAGGGTTTACAAATACATATCAATTACCTGTTAGGGGCTTGGCGACAGATTTTGAACTTGAAGGTAGTCAGGAAGAGGCAAAGAGGAGACCTTGACTTGAAGAGGTAATAGAAAGTCTCTATCATGCTATGGTTTCCTCACGATGTTTTCTTTCTCCGATAGCTCAAACTGATTGATGGGATTGAACCTACATACTTATATTTCATCGCTAAGATCAATGGTATCGACTTACTGTATTACTTTGTTTTGTGATTCATCTTACCGAGGCAAGAAGTCGGCGCGGTATCGTCGGTCATCGCGCAGCATCGCACACGTCGGGGTCGGGCGGACTGCCGTACCCACTGGACGCGTCGTCTGCGCCAGCGCATCCACCACCTTCCTTGTCCACTAACGCTCCACCGGGAGCTACTGGCCCTCCACAACCACCGGGGCCCACGTAACCAGCGTTCGCGGACTGTTATGAGGAAAACTACAGTTATTAATAATACTTAATATTACACACTGTAATAAACTTGTTATCGAATTTTATCGCTTACAAATATGTTACCAAATCACAAGTAAGTTCCCGGGAGTAAACTGTGAGCGCAATCAAAAAGTCGATTAGAAATGTCGTGCGGCTGAATGGGTTCCTTCTACTCGCGCGACTCATAAAATGAAATAGATTCCCCTACATTCGCATTCCGACAAGCGTTCGTACGAGAAAGATTAATGATCTTATACAAAAGAAACATAATAAAGTAGAGATAGAATCTTCCACTAACAGTGTCCTTGTGGGAGTTATTTACTTCGCCGAGTCGACTTTTTCACGTGCCCTTTATTCGGAATGGGGACATTAAAAATGTGACGCCATCCCATTCCACAAGACTCCAAATAGGTATATCAGTGACGGTATTATAATAATACTCTAACAATAATATTATAGCATAAAATTTTTCACACACGTGTCGTGTTAAGTTTTATATTCTGCGAACTGGCATTTATTGTTAACTGCATAATAACAGTGCCCATGCCCGTATTAAATTGGTAAATATACGTATGATATAGTTAATAGTGGTATAGTTAGTTTTATACGAAAGAGGTTTTCAGTTATTAGGTGAATTATAATAATGGAATGAGAATTGTATTCACACGGATTGCATTGGTCCACGTCAGTGATAGGTTAGTTTAATGAGGCCTCAATTGCTATATTCTAGTTATAAAGAACTATTCAGCATAATAATATATGTAAATATAAAAATATCAGTATTTATACAAGAATTACATAACCAAACATCTGGAGGTATACCTACCCATGACACGAGAATAGAAATATGACGCCAATTGGGTCAATCAATAGATTCAATAGGTAATTGTAGTTAGAAGCAACTCGTTTGCGAATTTATTCATAGCTGAATCGTTTTGACGGTCTAGACATTCAATTAGTGCTGTACTGTACAAGTTGAGCATACAATATAAGATATGAATGAGTCAATTAAGGGCTTGAAGATTACCTGTAATTCGCTGACTTGTCGACGGATGTGCGCCAACCCGCTGGGATTCGCCGCCATGCTCGCAAACACGAGTCTCTCTTCATAGTCATATTCGCAAAGTATTTTGTTGTCGCACAGGTAAAAACGGTCACCCACGCAAAACCTGTACCAAATTAGTTATACTTATACAATGGCATCGCGAAAAAATGGAATTAATGATAAAATCTATGTTAAGTATAAAATGATGTTGTAGTGGTGACATATTGTAGAAGTACCTACCCTATACTATATGAAAATTTGTATGTTTCGATGTTTGTCACTCAATCAGGCAGCGGTTGAACGGATTTGAATGAAATTTGGCACACACATAGTTTATTAGCTGGAAAGGATACGTTCTACAAAACCGCGGGGAACAGCTAGTAACAAATAAAAAAATCCTGTGTTAACACAATGATAGATTAACATGTGTAAAAAAGCTAAATTCACCTGTGATTGCACTGCTGACAAGCGAAACATTCTAAGTGGTAAACGAAACTCTTGGCCCGCATAACCATTTCGAAGGCGGGAATGACTTTGTTGCACGCCACACAGTTGCCTGTAGCACCGAATAACCTGTCCAAAAATAATATAATTGACTGTAACTTATTTAATTATATCACGAACTCTCGTAAGAGGCACGCTACAACAACAAAAACATTATAAACAATATTCTTAATTGCATTTTAAAAGACCAAATCATACCTATATCTACAAGTTGGAAGACATGAATGACATCAGTGATTCTGAAAACCTACGTTAGATAATATTCGATTTATTTTTCTTTTATATGAGGTACCTGGATGACCTAGCTTGAAATATTATTCTATAAGTTATTCCCACGTTTTACCTTGCATGATCGAGTCTAATCTTAGGATTTGTTTTTTTCTTATAGAAAATATGAGAAAAAATAATGCAACAAAATTCAAAATCCATGTTTTTTTTAAATTTTATGTCTTTCTGTTTGTTCATATAATTATCACGAAAAAAATACTGAACAGAATTTGAACTACATTTTGCTATAGTTATATCTAAGTCTTGCTTAACTTAAAACCTTACCTTAGTTTCATCGCAATTGGTTCACATAAAGGGGAGATAATAGTAACAATTTGAAAAGCGCTTACTACCTACCACACAGGCGCAACAGTAGCTATCACAACTTCAAACGGTTCTTACCTAAGATAGTCCCGTTTGCAGAGCATAAGATCAGCTTTGTAGTACAGTTTAGAGCCGACCTCGCCGAGGCGGCAGTCGCAACAGCCGCACTTGAGGCAATCTTCGTGCCAGAATCGCTCCATGGCCTTGAGGAGGAATCTCTCGGTGATAACCTTCCCGCACTGAGCACACAATCTTGCACCTCCACCATTCCCCGTCACGATACTGCTGCTAAGTGAGTAATTTTTCTCATCCTGTTGACCTGTTGAAAAATATAGCTTTATAGCATCGCGTCACAACTATTCACATGTTATAAATCATTGGGTAATTTATTTTGCAACGTCATTTTAAGCTTTTAAAAAGCACTTAGCTAAAAAGAAAAGATTTATAGATTAATGTTAAAGTATTTATTTTTGAGAATAGCAGAAGATACGTAATTGACAAAAATAAATGTTTCTCACAAACATAAAACATGAAAAAGTTGTTTCGCTACACGTACTTAAGTAATTGTTCGTAATGTGCAACTGATTATGGCATTAAAGCTGGGCTCGATTGTTTTCTACTGCACAATTACGTCAATTAATTCGAGCAGACGCATTCTGCGTGCCTGCGTGCATTGTACAATGACGTCACTCGAAAACAATTAAACTACAAAAATTATTATTACTGCTCATCGTAAACATCGTCAGCCGCCTTTTCCTTTTAAAATTGTAGAGTAGTTGTAGACAACAATCTGATCCAATTGATCAGCAGGCCGCCGACACAATACTGTGCGCGTCAAACCAATCAAGGATCCAATTGAAGGGAGTAACTAGACGGGCATAAGTTATAGCAATCGATCACGCGCACGTCGTCCGCTCGCCGTCGATACATCTCGTTTATTGGAGCCGACGTTGCGACAATAAAGTTAATTGGAGTATATTAATGACAGCCCGTTAATAATAAAACAATAAAGATGACGTACGGCCTCCGAGCGTGTCGCAATTAGTACGCTATGGGGGTCCAACACTCGCGACGCCCATCGCGCCCGCCCCGCATCACATAAAGTTAACATCGTCGTGTTTTTGTCTATGCTTACTTACTAGTTTTTTCTAAGAAAAATACTAATCTTTTAAATATATACTCATAACAGTTTTACAAAATACAGAGATTTTGTAATATTAAACAAAAACAGTAAAATAGGTATAGATTTTAGTCATAGATTTACAGAGAAACGTGTATGTCTATTCCAGTATTTAATTTTTATCATACGTTTTAGCTAGGTCCAATGATAAGGTCAGAAGAGGTGAAAAGTAGGTATAACTTCGTGTACCTATAATAAAAAAAAATTACAATATTGCATGCAATTGTCAGGGGTTCATAAAAGAACATTTAGAGAAATTTCATCCTAGAATTCCCGCGGGAACCCTGAATTTAATAAGGGTGAATCCACCGGGAACAGCAAGTAATTTATGAAAAAGGATTAAGACAATTTTTTCGACTTTGATAGATTATTCTATTTATTGCTATATTATAAATCAATAAACTTCTAATAATATTAATGTCCGTTATATTAATAGCAACATATAGAAAGCATAAATAACTCTAGTTGACGGCATTACGTATTATTTTCGTTTTATTGCCATCGAGCCGAGAATTTGATACTTTTGATAGAGAGACTTGGCCACGGGACTGTCCCGGCAGTATTAATTTCGCCGACGCAGCCGGACGGTCGCGCCAACGTATTAGGGCGCTGGAATGAAAAGAAATCCGGAAATACATAGATGAAAAGTAATTTATTTTTGCGGGAACGCCGCGAGAATGGCGTGGGCTATTACAATCGGCACAAGTTAATGGTGTAAGCGGGTGAAGGCCGCCGACCGCCGACCGCCACGCGCCGTCTTACTTGTTTAGGGCAAAGAACAAGGATACAAATTAAAATATAATAAATTCCGATTTTGGTGGCAAGAAAATATAGGATATCTTTTTCTACTATTTTTAACCGATGTCCCAGTTTTTACTTTTACTTTAGTTTTGGAGGACAGGGTGCTGTGAGACGAGCTGAAATACATCTCTCTAACAAGTAGTTCTAGAACATGTGAGAGCACTAAATCCTTCTACTGATAAGCGTTTATATACCCAATAGATATTTTCATGAAAATGGGATCTATTGGAACTGCATGTTGTGAACATTGATTCACTAAACCGTTGAAATGTTATAATCAGGTACCTGAATTATTAATTGCCAAATAAATTTTAGTCTACTCCCATTATTTAACTTTTGATACATGTATGAAATTAGAAAGACCTAATTTTATTATTTATCGTTAATTTAAGACTAAGCTATTAAATACCAGAACGATGAGTAAGTATATGAGTTCAGGATAAGTTCATTCTCAAGCTCACATCCGCTACCTCCCCTTCCTCGCACCACTTAACTACTAACTTTAAATTAATTTTCTAATTTCGCCGCAAAATTACTTCTAAACACGAGATCTTAATGGAATCTGTAATGGTCTTTTGTTCCTAAAATCCTGCTTCTACACTAAAACTAGTTTAGAGTTGAAAATCTATTTGTGGAACTGTATAGTTGTTATTTAATTAAATAACTAACCCATAGTAATTTTCATGGTTAATTAACATTGTTTATAATTAATATTTCACATGATTTCATACTAATATTTTTAATCGCAAACCACCCATTTTTAAACCTGCTTATTGCGGTTAGCAATAATAGCATAAACCATGCAATTTTAAACGAGGGACGTGTTCAAGCTTTTTATAATTCATCATAAACATCATCATGACAGCCGAAATACGACCATTGCTGATTCATACTTTCATGTAACTAACAAAATAAACTATATAAAGAAAACACTGATAAATCACAGAGAAAACCTCAACAAAAATGCGGGTTAACGCTGCGCTGCGTCAAGTGAACTTTAGATAATGAGGTGTCGGCGCATCGGCGACAACTAGGTAAGGGACGTTGAATTACCTACTTTTGTAGAAAGATCGGTCGACGCGACGCGTCAGTTTTTAGTGCGCTCAGTTAATAATTAATCATATTGGATCCTTGTAATAAAGATATGTGGTTTTAGGTATTGGGAACTAAGATAGAACTGAAGACCTTTAACGTACCTATTTTATAATTTTTTATTTTATTTCACCGTACATCCTGCAAGTATTTACTTACATGATTAGAAATATAAAATCCAAATCATGCTTTGTTCATATAAATCGTGACTCGTTATATCGAGATTCAATATACAACAAGCAGCCATCGAGTCTAACAAGAATTTAATTAAATGCCAAGTTATTGTAATGAGCCCGCATTTACCAGTAAAACATACTCAGCAATCCTTGCGCAAATTACAGTCGTTCACTGCTGCATCTATGTATACACTATAAAAATCTATCAATATGCGGTGCCTATAGGGTAACATAACGGTGCGTACAGACTATGTAACATGTTAGATAACTTTTGTTATATAACACGTCAACATTATGTAGCATTGTTATTCAAAATTGCAACATAAAACAAGAGTTTACATTAGAATAACAATGCAATATAACAATGTTATATGACTGTTATCGTTTCTCGTTCTTCGGTAATAAGTACCTATTTGCTATCCACAATGTCGTCGCTGAGAGGATGTTTCACTAGCTGCAGCAGCGACTGTTGTACTTTTAAATAACAAAAGAAAAGCAAAAAAACTTACGTAAGTTATATAACATTTTAAATAACATTCAGCGTCCACATTATCTGAAACATGTTATATAACCATGTTATGTTTTTTATTATATAACATTTAATCCTAGTTTGTGATTAAATGTTGTTTAAATCCATTTGTTTGAGGCTAACATTGACAGGGTTCAATTTAACGCCAAAACATTGTATTGGCATATGATTGTCCTTTGTTCTTGTAGTAATATGATGGCAATCCTGCATTAATTTTCTTTAAACTTAACCGTAAACTTCTGTTTTGATTTCTATTTCGGTTTATTTGTATAATAAAGTTAGATATATTTCTTTCTGCATAATCCAAACGTAAAGACGTGTGAAACATAATTAATTAACTGAACTGCTGACGATGGAGAATTAGTCTAATAAATAATTATTATTTGGCTACTCCTCTGTAATTATTTTTGCAAATATTTTAAAGAGGAAAGTTTATTTATATTATTTATAAGTTTATTTATGAATAGGAAGCATCAAAAAAAGCATTCATTCGAGTTAACTTTAATTCTCCAAAAAAGTTCTATTACATAATCACGAGGTCAGGTAAATTATATAATCACAGTGAACATCTAAAGTGTGGTGGTTACTAATGAATTTTTATGTATAATGCATATTGCGTTTGCAGCAGCTGTTCTAAGCGGTTCGTACAGCAGTCTCACTCATTAAACAACCGAGCTGATTGCGTTTGTGATATCCATTATGCGGGTCGTAATTACATTTAACTGTACTGCGGGTAATGAGTATTGCAATTATGATACCTACTTATGGACTAAATTTTTTATACATTCGATGCTTAAGCAAATAGTTATTAAAAATGTATACGTATTTCTTTATGCCTATTTAAAATAGTATACAATCTTTTTAACATGTATTTTTTCTTTTGGTATTTTTGGCATATTAGCTGCCATATAATCGGAGAATTTTTTAAGTAAAAATCCGAAAAAATCTATACACTTCATGACATTATAAGTAGGTAATATTCAGTCCGATCAATTTGAAGTTTTTCAAAATATAGAAATTCACAGATTTTTTCTTTCATTTGATCAGAACTTTCTATCCATCGCAACGACAGTTCTTTGTTCTTGTTTGGAAGATCAAAGAAGCGGACATCTCATACATAAACCGCCAACTGACCTACGGCAACCGACCGCGCCGCTCGCCGCGCCGCGCCTCGCCATGGCCCTCACCTCTCAGCCTCGCACCCTCCGCTGTCCTAAAGCCTCCGGCGCTAACATTTCCGTTATTAAAAAAGTACGAGACTTTGTCATCAGAGCAGTAAGTTTTTTTTTTAATTAAAATTATGAAATTGATATTGCCTTTACGGTGGAGCTCGCTTCAAACCTTGTAAAAGTTAAAATTAATTTTTGAATTATACGCCTAACGGCAGCGGTAAGCGATTTCTGAGGAAAGAGTTTCCCTAGCAATTAGAATCTCAATTATTTGATGGCATAAAACCGTATCTTAATTGCTTTTCATTGCTGAAATGGAAAGAGCAATAATTTATAATTTAGTTTTCCTTGCAATTTAATATTAGGTCGATTGAAATTGATTAAAATATCTTACGTACCAGGACAAAAATACATTTAAGGTAATTTAAGTACGTCCAAGTTTTTGTTATATCTCGTGTTAAATTATAATAAGTTAAGTTCCGGGATTTCCTCGTGTTGTATCAGGATAAAAATAATCCTACGTATAATAGGTATGTTGATCCGACTATTCGCGAATTTAAATGAAATCCGTCTATGGGTTCTATATGTTTTACGCGTGATGAGCGCACAAATAGAAAGATAGAGAACGAATGTAAAAATAGTTGCTATGGCCATACTGACGAACATATTATTTAAAAAAAAATGTAGGCCACACGACCCTGTTACAGCTTTATCGAGACTTGCGGCAGCGTATCCAGTCAAGTTTAATGAAATAAGGAACTTCGTTCCAAAAAGAACTGGCGACGCAGCAGCCGTGTGTAATAAATACACGAAAAATTTCAAGCTACTTTTCACCCCTTCATAACTCGAAACCCATTTAACCTACATCCATATTTGGCACAAAGTCCCTTAGCTTGTCTATAGAATCCAAAATTTCATTAATGTAGCTCATACAGTTATTGATATATTAGCGTTTAAACACCGGCATTTTGTGTACGTTACGTACCTACGTACGTTCATTAGATTAATGTTAATTGGCATTTTAATTTAGTTGAATGTCATTTAACACTAGTTTACTTAAAGTTAAGAAATTATTAAAACGACACTAAGTGCGGCCGTAACTCGTGTACAAATCATGGAAAAGGTCCAAAAAACGCAACTACATAATATTTTTCTGGAACGTCCTAAAAATGTTTAATTTTTTGTCTATTTTCAGATATTTGTATACTAAACCAATTTTAAGAGCAAGAACTTTATTTTTTACATTTAATTATGTAGATACTAATTGTAAGATATTTTGAGTTTCTGATGTCCAGTAAAGACTAATCTGCAGGGTGCAAAAAGGGTAACTGAAATACTATCTATTTTGTTAAAACTATCACTGACATCTACACATGATGTTAGATTAAACATAATATTGTATTAGGTAATATTACATTATTTCAATATCTTTAAAATACAATCGTCAAAAATCTTAAATCAAATCATCAATCAATCAAATAGCTTATGAACGAATTGACCGATTGAGGTAATATTCACACGGTATAATTTTTTGTCGAGGCGATGGTTGACGACAAAGCTCAAAATTTACATGAGTGAAACTGTGGCGAACATAATAATATATACTTTATAATTAAAAGCGCAATATTATAAATATGGCATAGTATAATAAAATAATAAAATATACAATATAAAATATATAATATATAAAGTAACATATTTTTTATTATTTAAAGACAAAAATATTCCATTTTGAGATAAATTGACTCATTGTAATTACCTATATGTTCGAGTAGATAGAGTGTATAGATACTTAATCCTAACGTGACATTCAAACTTGTATAAAGTCGACACAATCTACGTCATAAATTATTTTCTCAGAGAAAAGCTCCGAGCAAAACTTAAGCCTGACATAAGTGGGCAATAAACTTCAGCCAATTTAGAGATTCGCATCTGGAGGCTCTTATTAAAGCCCGAAAGTTAGTCCTTTTCATCCATCACTCGTAATACGTGTGTGAGTTATTGTATGAAAAATTGAAGAATAAATTGAGTCGCTGCAACGGCGGCGAGACATAAATCCCAACTGAGCCCTCAATATTGTTTTAAAGGGGAAATGGCCATAAATTTTATCAGGGCGAGCAGCGGCGGCGCGGCGGGCCTCTTGCCGGTCGGGTGCCGCGCCGCGCCGCGCCGCCCGCCCGCCCGGCTCGCTCGCCCGTGGCTGCGTCGCGCGTCGCATGCTCACAATCCCGGACCACTTGCGCGTCCCAAGAAGTGCACCCACAGGCCACACTTCACACAACATCGACTCCGCAATTTTCCGCCGCTTGTGCATTCGCTGTTTATATGCAATGGTTGTGATATTTTTAAAGTTATTTAAATCTCTTTTTGAATATAGATCCGTAATAACCACACCGACTTGTCCTTATTGTATAATATATTATGTATTGAATAAAAAACAAAGTGATTCACAGACAATGAATGCATTTAATAAATTTCAAGTCGGTGCCCCATCACGTAACTCATTCGATTTTCCGTCACGTTGATAGCGGCTTAATAGCTGTGGTGGCTAAAACAAGATTTCGATTTCGATAAGAATTCTTATGATGTGCAGGTTTCTTCACTCATGAAACTTTATTATATTGTTTGTTTTAATGTATAATAAATAGGTAATATAATTTTATTTAGTTCAATCGATTTTAATTTATCTGAATTTTTAAAATAGATCTCAGTGGAGCCCGTTGTGTAATAAATAGAAAATTAACCAAAATAATATTTATTTTGAACTAGCTGTGCGGAATTCCTGCGGGAAATATTTTGTTCTTAAATTTTAGATACTCCTTATAACATCAGCTATCTGCCAGTAAAAGTCAAGTTAAAACCGGTACAGCCGTTTCAGACATTAGCCGGAACAGACAGACAAACAGATAAACAGACAAAAATTAAAAAAAATGTTTTTTTTTTTACGTGGGTAGGTACCTAAGTACCGTATACCTACTTTCATACGCATCTAGTGAAAAGCTGCTAATTGGAATTACAAACAGACACTTCAATTTTATTTATATGTATAGATATCTTTTTATCTTCAGACAATAGTCAATAAATTGTTTGATAGATACTTGTATTAAGTGAAGTGAGTATCTAGGTACAACATAGAGTAGAAAATCATAGTATCTAGTACAGGTAGTATAAGCAGGCTTACTGCAAGCTGCAGTTATAATATGGTATGGTTAAAAACAACAAGCTCATTTCAAAGTAGAAGGACGCCCTCCTCGGGTATACGTTGTGGGCCACAATAAAAAATCGCTTATTTTTATCAATACGATCTGGGTGTCGGACATTTCGCATAAATGTGATATTGCAATATCGTTCGTCCCCTTTTTAATATCGCGACGGACGCTGGCAGGCGGTTTATGGCACAACCCTTGCCGCGTTTTATTCGCGACCTGTTTGTCCTAATATGAAAAATTGACGTCAGCAATACGAGAACCCCGAATCCTTCGCTTTATTTACATGAAAAATTATTTGTTTATATCCAAATTTAATAAACAAATGGCTTTATTACACCTATTGAGTTAAAAAAAAGCTGGCAATGTATATGGCTTATGGCAAGAATACAATTACTAATACGTGATTTTCTTTTTTGGCGATGAAAGGGACCAATTTCGCCAATTTTTACACGATTTCTAAACATACCTACATCAAATTCAAATAAATAAACTTTCATTTTCTTTATCTAATATCTATACATAGATAATATAAATGAAGATTGACAGGCAGAGAATTCAATGGTATTTCGTTCAAATAATCGTCCAATTGCAAAAAGTTGAAATAAATTCGTCCAATTGCAAAAATTTTAAATAAATAAATATCTATACTATAATTGTATAAAAATAATGTAAGTTGTAACTACGAGTTGAAACGAGTATGTACATTAAAAGCAATTGAAAAGAAAACAATGTCAGGTGTACCTAGATAATATTAAATACCTAAAGAATTTTATTTAAATCTCTATAATAATATTTTCACACCACATGCTCGACAATGCCGAATTATATGTCATGTAAACCTTACCGAAAGCAAGACATTATATCTCTTGGCTTTAGCCGGGTTATAATGTTCTATTGAATTTCATTATAACCCGCTGGTCAATAATGTGATTTTCACTTTCATAATTCTTATTGCTATGTCCATAACGTCTCATTTCGCTAAACAGAATGTGTTCTCAGCGGGCGCGGCCAACTCGATTTTCGAAGACCGAAGCCGTGGCCCACTAGATTCGCAGTGAGACGAACTTCATTTGTTTGTCAAATCGAGTAGGCCACGCCAGCTGAAAGAAGTGGCTATATAGGATCTACTAAGCCTGGTTTTTTATTGTCTCGCATTATGTGAGAAAAGTAGAGTATACACCACAGGGATAAAACTGTTTTTTTCTTGGGCGCTTGAATCCCTCACTGCACTCAGGACTCAATCTTAATTCCCTCCCTTTGGTCGGGAATTAACTTATAACACCCTCGCTGCGCTCGGGAGTTAAATTTGGAGTCCTTCGTTATGTTCAGGATTCAATGTAGCGCCCGTGACATAAAACAGTGCTTTATCCCCTTGGTGTATAATCTACTATTCTTTCTGTTTATGCGTTTGCATTACACAATTTGGTTACCTACAGTGAGCCTACAGTAAATGGTGATTTATGTAACAGCACGCAATTGAATAGGGTTGCCGCAGTGACCTTGCTTTTTGTCTAAACTAAAAAAAACAGCCAAGTGTGTGTCGGATCTCGCGTCGTGAAAGGTTCTTTAGTGAGGAAGAACATTCACCGTTAAAATTCAAATAGATTTGCAGTTTTAGTTTTTATTCCAAAACAAAACCGCAGCTAAAATATTATGTTACCCGCATGTCGTACCACGCTGATTATTATTATTAATTAACAGTAATGATTTGACTCCTCTTGCCTCCAACCTCGATAGTGATGTGACACGTTTGTTTTGTTACGAAAGTAGTCAATTAAAATAATTTTTAAATAAGATACTTAGGTTCAATTTTTATTTCAAGAGTCATATTATTTATTATACCTATGATTATCACAAAATAATTTTCAAATAGGTATCACCTACTCGGGTCAATGACTACAGGTCACTTTTTATTTTTCTTGTAGGTAAGTAAATCTAGAGGAAATGGTTGGTTTTAAAATCAAATGCTTTATATACGTATTATAGTAGTTACTCACTGTTAACAGTGTCCGGCTTATGCATGGAAGGGGGGTCACGAATCATTGCGATATCGTCACTCACACATCACACAATGCTATATCCTGAAACAATGCAGACATTTATTTAAATTTCAAATTGTGAACGTTAATTTTGTGAATCCTATTATTTAAAGTGACCTACTACCACTCACTGATCCACGGACTAATCCCGAATTCTCGGAAACTCGTTATTATCATCAGCAATTTTCAGCAATTAGGCTCCTTTGGAGTTCCTGCGGAAATTCCGAAATTCACGCGGGTTAAACCTCGAAACGGTTGGACCAATTTTGACTTTCACTGTTAATTAGCTGATTATGAGGAGTAAATTAGGACTACTACTTTAGAGCTCCTACGGGAATTCCGTAATTCACGCGGGTGAAACCGCGGGGCACAGCAAGTATTTAATAAATACAGGCTTAACTAGAGTTGACATTTCAATTAAACTTTACTGCCTAAATTAGAGTCTTGATTCAAGTTTAAACTTGATTAAATTATAAATTAAAATATTATTAATAAAAGTTCATAAACTTAAGATGAATGTTGGACCATTAACAACAAAAGCTAATGCCAGACATACAAGAAACATAAAAATTCATGCCCTTGTTATGGTCTAATTGTATGTGCCTTTAATGGTATGAACTGGTTGATATAAAAACAAGTATTTTATGGTCGTTAGTATTGCGTTGTAGTTGCCGAGTTTGGGGCCCTTAGCGCTAACCATAAAGGGGGTTGGTTTCACTTCTGCCATGTGACTCTTCTATGTTGACCACAAATAGGTATCTACTAGTTCATGATACGTAACTGTGGACGTTGTAATAATTAATTATCAGCTTAACTTTCATCGAATATCTCACGTTATTTAAAGCTAAAAATGGGTGTAGGAAACAGCAGTCTGAAGCAGAAATATGTATGTAATCATTTTTGATAGGTAGTCATTGAACTTTATTGCAAGAGTATGAAAATTCAAAGACTGTCCAGTGTTTACAAATATTTTTTCTGCTGACTGTACCCGCAAAGTTTAGTTCATCATTTCATATTTGAGTTACAGACTTTTGACTCACGTTTAAAAGGTACTGGATTCGGAAAATAAATTTAACTGAACAACTACCGAGGTTAGAAACATATTGACGGTAAATATAACGTGCATTTAGGTAATCAAGCATTATTAATTCAGATAAATACTAAAACATTATCGTCATTCATAATCACAAAAAAAAAATTAAATAATACAGTAGGTAGGTACTACACCTACTAATTATTTCATGATTATTTCATGATGAAATTAATGTAGGATATAATGCGAATAAACACTGCACAAACGCATATTTAGGCGAAGATAAGCGCCTAAATAAATCTTATTCAACTTTGTTTCATAAAATATTCGATGATCATAAAATAAGTATAAAATAAAGGGAATTGTGCCAGCGCAATCTGACGGAATGAAAAAAAAAACTTTACAACCGCATCGAAATTCCCATCAGCACCTGTTACAAAGGCGGCTATCAAATTATCCGCGACATACCCGCGACGGAGCCAGCGCGCCTCCATCCATAAATACGGTATTCGTTATGCATTTCTCATATTCATGAATCCGTTTTATTGGTCCCAATAAAATATGAACATCTCAGAATGGATATGAGAACGGGCAAATCTAATATAGATTGCTGTGCGCCGGATTCGGTCCTGTCGGCGGGGGGACGTGGGGGCACATCTGTCCCGCCGCCCGAGGAGACCACCCTGCTGTAATCCCGAATTTAAACTCAAGGAATGATGGCATCATTATAACTTCGTCGAAACAAAACTTTAACATCGTACTAACTTATTGAAAGGAGAACCAAATTTACTTATTTTTATTAGAAAGTCTTTTTCCCTTCTCTAATGAATCACAGATTGAATCGGAATCATTCTCTAAATGATTATGATATGAAGGGTAATCCTGTCATATTTAAAGGTGTTCATAGAGGAATATCACACTAAACCAGCCGCAGAAAAGGTTACCTCCTCTGTCGACGTGTCAAAAATTCAACAGAATGCCGGGATAAGTGGAATGGATGGTGGCGTCGCTGTGCCGGATAAAATATTCTACGTCAAATCGTACGTCACTGGCTCTCGACTTGTTCTCGCTGAGAGTGCTTCGCAGAAGTCTCTTATTTATTCGCTTTAACGTCACCCACAGCATGACTCTTTTGTGCCCTTTCGGATTTACAGGCGTACATTAAGCCCTCTATCCTACCATAAGATAAAATTATGAGTGTTACAAATTTATCGTCCCTGGAGAGATTATACGAATAAATAGGCTGCTGCTTAGTATATTCGCTTCTTCATAGCCAAAGGCAACTATTAAAATTAGACCCTAATATTTACTCTATCGCCGTTCTAATGCATTAAAAGTAATTAAAGAGAAGAGAAATCCATTGGATTAATTTAAAACAGCGTTACGGAAACCCCTCGATCATTCATTATTGACTCGAGGCGGATAGTGGCGACTATCCCCATTATGATTGCCTTATCAACACGATCAATTAAGCCGCATTACCTACGTTAAAATTCACCCGAACCATCAATTACACGGCAGCCGCCTGCGCCACTTTGCAATATAAAGATTAGGGTGGACATTACTTACGGTAAAAATTGATGTCCTTTTTTTAAAAGATAAGTACAACAAAAAATTTTTGTAATATTTTGATAGAACTACCTATGCAACGATCCACCATTACTGTACAATTTCATAGTAAATTTTTTTCTTTGTTTACAACCTACTCAAATATCTAAATAGCCTGAACCTCCGCTCTGATTTCTCGCTGATCGAATTCATTATTCACCGGCAAAGAGCAATTAAAGCTCCACTAATCAATCTCAAACTTCAACCAAAGCTGAACTCTAATCAAGAAAACTCCCATTCCGTAAAAGCTCTCCGAACAAAATTTAACTTAATTAAAAATGTAAATTAAATTCCTAGGCGCTTCCACAAGCATCACAACGTCCCGCGCGACGCCGAGTGCTTGGAGCTTTTGATTGCAGCTAAAAGGTTTGGGATTAGTGCGCGAAAGAGCTTTCAGTGCATTTGTAGAGCTTTTAAGTGGGAAGCGTTCGCTTAAGACACATACAATGTAAATTTTATGTACTCAAAAGTGTTCTAAATATCAAAATTGTACAGATACGTGTCAAATAAAAATAATAATATCGACATACCTATAAATACTTATCATGAATAAAAGTACCTAATACCTATATATATAAAATGAATCCTCATTTCCCTTGGTCACGGCATCACGCGTGAACGACTGGTCCAATGTCGCTAATTATTTTTTGTTGTGTTTAGTTTTGTATGGAGAATGTTCTTCTCAAAGAGATTTGGAGTTCCTGCAGGAATTCCAAAACTCACACGGGTGAATCTTCGAAACGGTTGGACCGATTTTGACGGGACTTTCACTGCTAATTAGCTGATGATAAAAGAAGTAAATTAGGTTACTTTGGAGTTCCTGCGGAAATTCTAAAACTCACGCAGGTGAAACCGCGGGTCGCAGCTAGTACCTAATAAATTAGTAGGCGCTGGCTAATGTAGGAGTACAGATGAAACACGACGAAAGGTACAGTAAATCTATTCATGTTAAAAGTCAATGATTAAAGTGAAAGCTAGCATGGAATGCAAAGCTAGGGTACGCAGGGGGTGCCCAAAGGAGTGTCTGACCAAGGAAGCTCGCTGTCCGGAAATAAACCGTCCGTAAAATTGACAATTTCGAGGGAGTACCGTTGGCTGGGCTTGACAATTCTGAATCGTTTATTTACGAACAGTTTCCAACAGTCACTAAAGTTAGATTTTGACATTGATGTAAATACGTGTAATTAGTATATCTATGGATTTTAATCATAATTTGTAGAAATTGCGTCGATTACAAAAATGATAAAGAAATATTGTCGGAGTTGGAAGTTTTTAAACGAACCAATTCTTTAGGTGCGACTGTGGTAACACATCGATTTGTATAATGTAAGCGTGACAGAAACGTGCAGTCTTGTGTAATGACGTGTAGGTTCTTATGGTTTAACCTGAGGTTTAACCGTAGTGATTATATTATGATGCGTTTAACTGTCATATTTGTCACAACGTTAGAAATTTCGTAAACATTACATTCACTATATTTTTTGTCTATGTATCATCAGCACGAGATAAGAGTAACTGCTAAGTAAATAGTAATAATACACTGTTGCAAAGTATATTCTCGCTAGGTAAGTGTAGCAATTTAAATGCATTGTAATGTTAAAACAATATTCAGACAACGCCAAACGTCAGCAAAACGAGCAATGCCATCTGGATTTGCGCCAAAACAATCATTGTTATTCACTATTTAGCGTGTGCTTTGCAATATAGAACAAAGCTAAACTATCAAGTTGAAGTAAAAATATGCCGATCTAGATCTTGTCTAGCGCAGTTTGTCTGAATTTAATCCAAATAAAATTTAATAGCGAACAATCGAGAAGAAAATTGGTCGTAATATAATATGTATCACGGGTCGTGCATACTGTAGATAACACACGCATCGCCCATCCAATCACAAGGAACATCGAGTGGAAAGCTTATTATCGGGACTATTTAGGACGCTTTCGCCAGCCCTACCTGGATAATGAGGGTAGTTCACAAGCAGTAGCTTGGTACTATAGTTAGTTACTTTGTAGGGTAGCAGGTACATGTGCCGTGTTCGTACTGGGTACGGTCCACCCGGGCGATCTCTTTTCGCCAGAGACACACACACATACACACAAACACACACACACACACGTACTTGCGCTTTTTGAACTGCGATCATCGCGACGCTCATCCGTGAAATTGATTCTCGTGAAAAGAAAAGACGAAAAGATAAATAAAAAGGAAATAGGAAAACACAAGCTAAGATTTGGCGTGAAATTGTTTTTCAGCGCCCACCCGCCACCGCGGCTGCCACGTCGTGGTGCTTGTGAGGTTAGTCGCCGCGAGAATTTCCCAATTACAGGTCTGTTTCGAATGTATCTCTTTCATTACACAGCTTTATGTTTAGAACACTTTGAAAAATCCTACTAATATTATAAATGTGAAAGTGTGAATGTTTGGATGTTTAGATGTTTGGATGTTTGGATGTTTGTTACGGCAGAACGGATTTGGATGAAATTTGGCAAGCACGTTGTCAGGGGTACAGAAAAGGACATCGGGTACTTTTTATCCCGGTATTCCCGCGGGAACTTCAAAATTACCGCGGGTGAAACCGCGGCGCGCAGCTTGTATATAAATAAAATAATATTGGATCGGAAATTGAAACGTTACCGAATTTCAGGTGCATGGATATGCTGTCGCATGAACTCCCTCTACTTAGGTAGATTTAATTACCTACAAGATTATGCAAACTTTTCAATTTAGTTAAAATACAGGTTATTTGGGAAAATATTTACTATAGGTATATAATTCAACATATCCCAAGAAAATTGAATTTCCAAACATCACCTTTTACCTGCATTATACATATATATGTCTATAGCTGTTAACCACGGTTTCACTCGCGGTAGTTTCGGAGTTCCGGCGGGAATTCCGGGTTACAATATAACCGTTACTCAGGGATAATACAGCATTATAATGGTGAAAGAATGCTGAGGTATTAAAAAAAATATCTGTAAGTGCTATTTACTTAAGAAATCCGAATTGTTGATTAGATTCAATATATCTCCAGAAGATATTTAAGTATAGGTATATTAGACAAAAAAATATCATGGATTTCGAAGAAATTGGGATTACTTAAAACACTGTGACATCTCATCCACTACGTGATCCATTTGCCGAAGTAAGAAGCAATCTCATTCAATACCCAACTGTCCCACCATGCTCCGCTCCACCCCACCCGCCCCTCTAATAGGGTTGTTACTTGCTAACAATGCAATACTTTGTACGCATCCCGCACTATGGTATCACGAAACGCAATAAAACTTTACGTTACTCTTTAACTACTTTTCGAGTACTTATCAGAACACAAGATTATTAAAAAATATTGGACTCGTATTTTTTCTTTTTTTACGTAATCAAAAAATATCGGCGATATATTGAGTTGAAATTTCGCGTGACATCACTATTCTGACAGTTTGTATGACGGTTTTAGCGGTTAGTGACGTCACGACCCCCTCACCCTAAGCTTTAATGCATTTTATCTCTGTACCTATATTTTAATTTATTTGAAAAAGCAAAAGATACGTGTCTATTGTTTTTTTTATTTTCTAACAGACGGACTAATTAGAATTTCGATTTTCAAAAGTAGTCCACATCCCATTGTTCCAGTTCAGAAAACCATAATAATTTAACGTACCTATTGATATAATTATTGTAAAAACGTGTCAATAAATAATGCATTAGTCAAAAGTTATTTATAAAAACTATAAATGATTGTGAACATGGTACTACCACAATAATATGTTGGTATAATATTATGAAGGAACTATTATGATGAAATTTCGCCAACCCTGTTCAAAAATCGAGTATCGCTTTCCCGATTGTATTAGGTTCAGCTGCCCTTTTCATCTACATATTGTTCGCTACCTCTGCGTATTCGCGAGATAGTCATTATAGGTCCTTGTGTTAGTCGGAATAAGTACGCTCCTAACAATTTTCTTGAATTTGGATGATCTACATACATACTTAACAAATGAAAGATTTTATGCATGTACGTGCCTGTATAGTCAAAGAGAATGCAAGTTTAATAACTTCAATAAATCTCATCTACTTCGCATAAAGGAGAGATAAGCTAAACCAATCAAAAAATTTGTTCTCATCGTGGAAATCTTATGAATATGATTATGAAAGCCTTTCATCCAATAAACTTAGTAGGTACAAAAGGTATTAAATCTTTTTCGTCTTCAGTGAAATCGAATATTTATTCGGGTAGTATCTCTATTCCGGAACAATTCTTATGCGGGCGGGAGCACAATCTCGAGTTATTTGGGCGGGCCACTCTACGAGGATATTGGCAAATACCTTGCTTGCCTATACAAAACCTTTATTGCCTCGCGACTATGCGTGCCCGAATTGAACCTATTGGAGATCATTTGAGTGTTACTTAGTGCCAAGCATCAAAATGCTAAGAGAGTGATAAGGGGCCATCTATAAAATAAGTCACAAGTTAAAGAGAGAAGAGGTCGACCAAGTATGACATTTTGTGTCTAATTATTAGATACATAAGATTTTGAAATGTGCAGTCACGAAACTCAGGCCCTCCTCCTATCCCTTGCCTCACTTCGAGGACCCCTTCCTCTCCCTAACGTGTGATGTACCTGCTTTAAGGATGGCCCCTAATGATGATAATATGCTTTTGCTATTTATATTATAGAATATGTTAGATATATCATTTTTATTGTATTAGAATCATGGTATAGAAAAATATCCTAATATTAACTACCTTATATTATAAATTCGAAAGTTTGTGTAGGTATATATGTTTGTAATTACTCAGCTCCGTATCTACATATACATATATACGTATAACGACCACACAAACTTCCAAGAAATCTTTACTTATAACTTCTTGAGGTCCGGGAATATGAAAAAGGGAGACGTTTTTAGACACATTGTACTTTATGAGGGAAGCATGCAATTCACTCAGACGAAACATCGGGAATTGCGGGTATCTACAAATATAGATTACAATAAAATAAAATAAAAACTATGTAAGAAATGTAAAAGCATAAAATAACGGAACAATGCGCGCAATTCATCGAATAAAGGCGATTTTGCTATATGTATAAAATATGTGCATTTATAATTGAGTGAACATTAGACATGTAATGAAATAAATGAATAATCAAGAAGGTCACGACTTATAATAATTGTCAACCTATGCATCTAGTTGTAGGGAGAGAAGTGTTGAGTTAGCATAAAAACTAAAATTTCCTAATATGATAATGGGATATAAATTCTTAGCCCAAAGTAAGTACCTACCTACCTATGCTTCTACTAAGTTTGATTGTTATTTATTTTAAGAAAACAGAATTATTAACTCTACGTTGTTTCTTTATTTACTTTTATACTGACTGTACCATATAAATGTTTCCTGCATTCACATTTCACGGAGGTAAAATCAATTTCTCGATGGGAATACACTGCATACATACACTTGAACAAGTTTTATACATTCAAGTTCCGGCAAATCAATCTCTTCTGTGCACACCAGCATATACGCGTAAATAATATTATAGCGTATCTACATACCTAATTATGAAAAGGTGCAATAAGGGGCCGACATTTGCTCCGCTAATGACCAGCACAATGTTCAATTAAACGTAAATAAGACTCGAAGCAGTTTGCGTTTCCTAAGAGTTATACATATTAATTAGTTTAATTAGGATACAAGTTTTTATGGACCTTTTTATGGAATCGTTTAGCATCATGAGAGTGGTCTTGTCGAGCAAATGTCACTGCCAGCTTCTAACAAAACCCGAAGATCGCTCAGTCGCATCGCCGTTGACAATTTGCTGCAATTACTTTGGTCAAAGAATAGAGATTATATAAAGAAGCGACACTCTCCGCCTTCTACCAATTTCATGCCTCCTGATACCCCACGAAAATTTCTTGAAAATCCCAAGGAAAGTTTGACACAATTGTAGAATCTACATGTGACAGTTATTGACTGACAGCTGTCAGCTATGCAACTCAACCATACGATACGCACACACGCACAACACGTGTACGTACAAGCCGGCCGTCTTTACATGTGTACTTGAGTCAGTTCATTTGTATGGAGTGTCACCGAGCTGCTTCAGTGGAGCACAATAAATAAATGTTAGTGATCGTCGCTGGTTAGACAGGTATTTTAATGAGATTTAATGACCATGGTCTGTATTTTCGAGCGTTGACTGTTCGAACTATCCGCTCTGTGCACTATAACTAGTAACTCGCTCGTATAACCTTAATTGGTTCCCAACGTATCTTTAATCCGCTTCAATAATTGTTTTTGTCGTACCCACTTCATACTGATACAATAACAGAATCCGGTTTCACCATCGATAACACTGATCGATGTGAACGTGAAACTCACTTACTTTATGCTGTGTATTTAGCTAGTTAATTGCGTTGGTGCCGTGAGATACTTACTGAGTAACACGAATAAAAGTGAATTATTATCTGCTCTAGACTTGAATACCTACTTAAATACGAAGTAGTTCAACAAGGAGTTTCTGAATCATTCATCACTACTGCATAAAAAATATGAGAAACATTATTATTTATTTAATCACACAAAGTTCATTCTTGATTTTTCTTTTACTAGAGAATCTCTACATTTTAATTTACTCTAAAACTCAAGGTACTTACCTTTAGATTTATAAGGAAAAAAAACAAAAACGAAATAGGCATCTAGTACGTATATTATATGTATAATTATGTGTAATTGTATATTATTTTATTTATAGCATCGCTTTAGTGAATAGCTGTTATGGTGTTATAATTATGTCTTAATAAATAAATAAATAAATTATTTTACTCGTTTTTGCATGAACGCAAAAATAAATAAGTAATTATTATTTATGGAACGACAAATTGTTGTGCGGAATGCACATAAAATCGACAAACGAGTGGGGTGGAGCGCGCTGGCACCTGTGATTGCATTTACATTGCTAATTTGACGCAGCATCAACACCGGCTCACTAGTAAGGCTGTGCGTACACCGCTACTTTTTAACCGACTTCCAAAAAGGAGGAGGTTCTATGTTCCGTTGTATGTATGTTGTTTCTAGTTACGTATCGTAAAACTATCTATCTATACTATAATAAAAGAGTAGAATCCGCGATTCTGTACATTGAATATTTTTGACAAATTTTAACATGGAGTGATAAAATAAGAGTAACCAACCACAAAAAAGAGTTTTTAAAATTCTTTTCTGTTTGTCTGTCTGCTCGCGATAATCTCCGAACCTTCTCAACAGATTTTCATGCGGTTTTCACAAGTAGATTAAGCTAAGCCTGGAGCTACCTACATATAAGCTTTGTTTCATTTAAATCGGATGTTGGGAAATAAAGTTGTCATACAAAAACGTTTCATGCGGGTGAAACCGCGGGGCGCAGCTAGTAAATAATATAAAAACAAATATCGGTGAGTCTACATCACATAATATCAGATAATATAGCCTATAATATCAGATATCTTGCATTTGAACCACATGGTTTAATTTTACAAGCATTAATTTTGCAGTTCCTACAGGAATTCTGGGATAAAAGTACCCTATATAAGGATATAGGGCACTTTTATCACATTCTGTACACCCTGACAACATGTATGCAAAATTTTATGATGATGGATTGTGTAGTTAAACAATAAACAAAACGAACTTACGTTTACTTAGAATATTAGGTAGGCATCTATAGTAAGTAGCGTGGGTCGTGAGAATTTCAATTTGATTAAAACCAAAATATTTCAATAAATTCCAATTTTATTGCTTTTTATCAATTAATCCGATAGGAAGACCCTAAAATTTTAATATTGGGAGAAAGTTTTACATAAATTGATCTAGCATCAGATAGTTTCGCTCGAAATTGAACCGGATATCAACAGAGAAGATGCAGTGGGTTGTTGTAAATTCGTCACATAGTAAATTGGTCACATTTCATAGCCATCGGTTTAACGGAAGAACGGTTTTATTTTAATCTTAAATGATATAACTATAAAGAAAGGAATATTTCTTCTCTTTGAAACTAGCAGTATGGGCCCTGTACTCTAAAAAAAACTAAAAAAAAAACCTTTTGAAACTTAGAACAAAAGGTACTAAAGTCACGAACGAAACCCACGGGCAACTGCTAGTTTTAATATTTTAATGAATATAATACAACACATAAGCTTATAAATAGAGAGAATCAAGATAAGCCAACGGATAAGCGGGTGCGATCCATTATTATCTAAAATTAATTGATAATTACTTTCTTCCATTACGGTGATCGAAAAACGCGATGATTAACTCTGAATCGCTTTAACGAGCACAATGGGTCGATGTTCAATTAAAAACCCTTGTCGAATGTCGACAGTTTCGCAGAAAAGCGGAATCGACGCCAACTCAATCTCGTATACATGGAATAAGGAATTACTCGCGTGCGGAAAGTTTTTAATTAAACATTCACCCGGTTTGTAATTAAGACGTGAATCAACTAAATAAAATGAAGCTTCGCGAAGTGACGCCAAAATCAAAAGAATTCAGTAGGTAATATATATACCTATTATTTATCAACAACTACGTAGGTACTACTCGCTACATTTCTAGTACAATATTGTTTAACATATTAATTATGTAATATGTCTAAATATGTTTTTATCCAGACACAAATAAAATGCACATACCTAATTATACTTTTATCTATTCTCTTACGCTTGTTTACTTCTATCTATCTGTTTATGAACAAGTCTCGAGGCTAGTGTTTAAATATTTCATTCACAGAAACGAGGTAATAGTCATTTATAATATACCAAAGTTGTACCGAACGTGATATTTGGCGATAAGATTTTAACAACTCGACTCTACATTATTTATTACAAAAGATTTCAGTATCAATTCTGTTTACATTCGGACAATTTCTTCAATTATGTAAATTTTGAACGTAAACGTATCATCTGCAGAATTCCAATAGCCGTGTGCTGATAATATGTCCAAATTTGTGATATATTGAGGCAGGCAGGATCTGTTCTCAGGAGCGCGCGTGTTTATGAGATATTTCATAACGTGCATAATTTTCTAACCATTCATCATTGGGGCACATAGACAACCAAAAGCATTTCAAAAGCTCGGAGATCTATTTCAGGTCCTAGATACTTCTAATCTATACCTACCGTTTCAATCACATACGATAAATATGGAAGTATAATGTTTTTTTTCATTACTCATACTCGGAAAGTAGGTCTGAAGTTGCCTGAGAAGTTTTTTTTTTATGTCATAGGGGGCATACTTACTGGCCAGTAGCACACCTAATGGTTGATTTATGTAAAATAAAATTCACTCATTTTTAATTCCTATTTTTATTTTGTCTTTCCTTGCATTCGTAATTAAAAGCACAGTGTTATCCTCGGGAGAAAGACTTATTTAGTCCCGAGACGGGGTTTGGCGCCCGAGCGTAGCGAGGAATAGATCGATCGATTACTTTCACCCCTAGGATAACAATGTACTATTGCTCTCGAGACTAGTTAAGTTGGCCTTCTTGTTCGGGTTTGATTCCCGAATCAAGGTGATATGTGATGAAGATTTGAATTTAACCCGAGTGTATCTATCTGAAAAGATATATTTACAAAAAAGTATACAGCTACCCATTTAGTACAAACTCTGGTTAGTTGGGACTTGGGAACCAAGTGGCGCAATATGATATATCCTGGAGATAAATGTTCCGATCGATAGGTAGTCGGTATACGTTTGGTATCTATGTACTTACTAGATATAAAGTTAAACGAGGAACGTATTGAAAAGTGTTCAGTATTTTTTCTTGTCTCCGAAAATTCCTCTCTTTCTATCTCAAATATCTAAAAAACGTAAATTAATTTTTTTAACTTAAAAGTAAGACATTATTCACGAAAGAAAGCGCAAGTGACCGACGTGCCAGTTTAACGCCCCTTTATATTGCCGCTGGTACTCCGACAAATTAAATGTAAAGTTCATTCACCCGCGTAAACTTACGTTTTATTTTAAAGCTTTTGTATAATTTATCAGTGTTTCTTAACAAGATTATGTAAGCATGAATTATCCAGTTTTGAACCGACTTCCAAAAAAAGGAGTAGGTTCTTAATTTGACTGTGTTTTTTGTACTTACCTATGTTTGTTACGCGATTACCCAAGACGGCTTGGCAGATTTAAAAAATTCTTTTTGAATACGGTTTTTATTTTATTTTATTTATTCAATATAATTCGTTTAAAATTACACCTTATATAATTAACTCCTTTAGTGAATCGATGAAAGTTATTTTTAACTTATTATACTTTGTATTTAAAATATTGACGTGACATACGTAAGAAAGATGTTATGATTCGGTAGACGTATCTACCTACATATAATATATGTATGAAGTAGGTGCGAAAACTAAAAGTCATCGACAAGAGTCCCAACGACGTTTATTGAATACGTGCTAATGGTTCGCACAAATTGCTGTCTGATGTCGCTAATGGACAAGTTAGTTCCCGCAAAAAGCAATAAAGCCATTTGCTTTTGACAGTTGTGTGAAAATTGACAAAAGTGGAAGTGAGTAATTTTTAAATAAATAAGTCTGCATACATATTTGTTGAAGTACTTAGTAAAGAACTGGTTTTATTCACGAAACGGTTGGTTTCGTTCATAATAAAATACATATGTGTTAACAATGAAATTTGACAACAATATATGATTTCTTATCTGTCCGTCGCCGTCGAGCCATGTCGATTTCATCATCTAAAAGAAGGTTTAAAAGAGGAGTAAGATTAAAAGAATCTTTAGGCTGTCACTATAATTATTTTCTTTTTAATCTAAAATCCCGCGCGGTTCCACCCGCAATAATAACCGCCGCCCGCGTAATTTCGGAGTTCTCGCGGGAATTCTGGGATAAAAAATACCCTATGACACTCAGGAACACTGTAGCATTCTATTAGTAATAAAATTCACAAAATCACCTACAACCTCAAAAACTCTCAAACTTTACCTCTTTATAATATTAGTAGTAGTACTACCTACTTACTATCTCTAGATTAAAACGATTTTAAAATATACGAAAAAATTAAATGCTTAAAAAACTAAACATAATTTTGGGAGTTTATTTCACGTTTTATCTAATTAACATGTCGCTGTTAATGTAATCTCAACACTAGAAAAATAACGTCTTCTTAAAATAAATTATATTTTTTGTACAAACTAGAATATGGCCTTCGCCATAATTCTTTCAATGTAAAAATTACATGATAGTTTTTAGTGATGGAAAATATGTATTATACCTATTATACCTACTTCTGTTACTTAGTTTATGCTTCCCATTCACGAGAACTCAACTTGCTCTATAAACAGCCTTCCGTATATTTTTCAATCAGAGAGCTGTCAAAGCATTCTGACACCTTCATCCCGTCGGCTCGCATTCGCCGAGCACCGAAATTGGTTTTCTACATTCAATCCATATAAAGTTTAATGTTATTCGTTCACGATATACCGGGATGCTGCTGATGTTTACCGCCACGCCCTATCATATTGGATTTGCAAAGTTTTGTTTGCTTACTCTTACTTCATTTTGTAGTACTGCTGGCTCAATTCGTGAGTGTAGGTATTATATTCACTACTCAAAAAATGCTAAAAATTGTGTAATTTTTTTTACTCTGGCCTTCCATGGTTCTTACGATCTTGCAGGTATAAGTTCAATCGTGGCTGTGATACAAGTGCAAGTTACAAATTAACCGCACCGGATATCTGTTAGAGTAGCTCAGCAATAGCATCGGTAAAGGCTTAGAGTGCGGCCGCAAGCGTTTATAAATTGAAGGGCTGGTACCTGCGGCTTAATACACCGCCGTTTCCGGTTCATTTCCGGGCGGCGCGCGCGGCGCCGGATATTGCTTTTAAGGTTGTGCCGCACGCCACCGCACCGCGCCGTCGCGCGTCGCGCTGTTTCGCAACACTAGCATCACTAGCCAAATCCAAACCAATCTTGTGCAACATTTATTGAATTTTCAATCGGTGTTCAGAGTTCAGTTTCACCGATGATTTCACTCGTCTGAATTTTGGTAATCCCCTCAAGAACTTAACAATTTTTTTCGGGACGTAAAATACCCTGTGTGCTAATCTGGCGATCTGGGTAATTCGCACCCGACACAAAACCCTATTAGTATTTT
Source organism: Zygaena filipendulae (assembly GCA_907165275.2). Classification (NCBI taxonomy): domain Eukaryota; kingdom Metazoa; phylum Arthropoda; class Insecta; order Lepidoptera; family Zygaenidae; genus Zygaena; species Zygaena filipendulae. Next base: position 7,712,798 of record OU015653.1, on the reverse strand, counting down.
TTTTTTATATTTTAACTTTGATTCACACACAAATTAAATTGAAATATATAACCGACGTTTTAATGATAATAATCTTAGGTCTAAATTTAAGTTGCAACTCACCCAAAAAGAATTTTAAAATTTACCTGAAGTCCAACCAACTGAATATCTTAAGAATCCTGCAAAGTAGCCTATATCTTTCATTAAAATTTAATAATGATTTCTTAGTCCAGCCTTTTAACTTGAATGCGTAAACCGAGACAGTTTCGCATTTAAATTTAATAATCATGGAAAATGCGATTACGAAATAAATAAGACGATTTTACAAACATTTAATTAGTAGCTTTATAAAAACACAAAAGTTTTATTTTAAGATGCATATAATATAATAAATATAACAATTGCATCAAGTGTTGCTTTGTAGCAGACGAATTAAGAGAATGTTATCCTTTGTAGACGCTCCGGAAATTAAATTTTGCGTTAAGCTTAAACTTTAATTAACTAACATCACGCGAGCTCTACTGTGCCTACACACAAATGTAGAGTGATTTGTTAACTGAATAGGTGACCAACTTTAATCTATATACCTAGCCTATTTATAGTATTTACAATAGTGACTGACTGAGAGACAATGTACAGTCCAAATCATGGATCTAGAAACGTATAATTTATCATGAGACATTTTTTTTTACATTTATTTGCAAAAAGAAATGCAAAAAAAATGTAAATCGTGGGTGAAACAACGGGGTATACCTATATATACAATAATACTATGTTAAGTTAAGCGAGGGACGTATTAAAGCCCACGGTTATTCATATAAGTCAGAACTAATAAAAATATACAATATTATATAATATCTACATTTATAACAAAAAATCTCAATGTGTGGTCGTTTACGTGGGTAATATAATCTGTCTAATCTTTAGATATAATCGGTCGACTCCTCGGTGACAATCACACGGGTGAATGACCTTTAGGTATGATCTGTCAGCGCAGCGGAAAGTTACATTTCCTTACGCGCTGTGTGAACAAGAGTTCTCGCAATGTATATAATTTATATTATATTGACTATTCACCTCAAAAACTTACATATGTATTTAAAAAAATCTAGTACTAAATAGATTCCTTCATTGTCTCGTTTAACCAAAAAGCTCGCTTATACTCATATAAATCAGCAGACAAGGGAGCACCAGTCTATAATACAGCACTAAATAATAAAAATAGAGCAAAAGAGTACGCAATACTATAACCTTATAGTCTATTTTGGATTGCAATTTTAAAACCTATTTGTTAACGTATGCACTTCAATTTGTAAAGAATAACGAGCAAATCGCGTCACTGTGATTCGCTCGTTTTGCTCGTTCGATGTATAAAATATAAATCACTAGCGGATGTAAAAAAAGGTTTAGAAAATTAAACTACCTACCTACCTACTTGCAAAAAAATATTTTCATTAAAAATTAATATAAAACCAATCTAGGAAATGACTATAGCAACAACTGCTAATAGTAATTTGAATTTTAAAATTTTTAAATTTTTCCGGCGTCGGGACGTGGCGACCCCATCGCCCGCTGGTGGAGTGATCTTGTAACAGAGATTATTCTACCAGTGCAATCAGTCAATCCAACTAGTGGTAGTGCCACTCTGTAATCTTTGGTTACAGCCGTTTGGGCCGGCACGCCCGGGGAAAAACCACTCTCTCACTTGATACCAACGTGAAGTAACAGCATCGCTGTTGCGTTTCGTTTGGTTTGTGAGAGTCCCGGAGCCCTCCCCCCCCCCCCCCCCCCTAAATCAAAACATGGCAGCACAACTTCAGGTTGAACTACCCCAGGAGGGTACCACGTGCTTTAGTCGTGGAGAATCCCTCCTGGACGTTCACGGTCAGGCTCTTCTATATCACCTGGGCGTGAATGTCCAGGCTGCCCTTCGTATTTTGGGACGGGCGATTCTTAAAGGCCGGCAACGCACCTGCATGCCTTCTGGTGTTGCAGATGTCTATGGGCGGCGGTAAGCACTTATCATCAGGTGTGCCACCTGCCCGTTTGCCCCCTATTCCATAAATACTGTCCTCAACTCACTTTACATAGGAATCTAGTCTACCTACTTATTTACGTATAGTTTTTAGTCGATCGGATTTAGTGATTTTTACTGTCTCTATATAAAAAGGAATAATGTACGTAATATAATTTTACATAAATCTAAATAGGTATAGGTATCTATCTATTCTATCGTATTCTTAATTATATACGCACGAGACTATTTTTCTTACCAATCTCCGTTGTCACGATGCATGTTTAATCATTTATAGAAATGTACAATATTCAAAATGAATCAAATACATATTAATGTTATATTATTCTAAAAAATCAATCAAAATGTAGGAAAACTATTTTGTTACTAATAGTCTAGTTTTATTTATTCTGATTCTTTTTTTTCCTTTTTAATCCGTAACGGTCACCGGACACCGCTCCCAACGAGGAATTTTCCTTGCTATGAACGGTGCTGCTCAGAGGCCTTAGCAGCGATGTCCATAAAAGACTTCGCATACGAATCCTTTTTTTGAATTTATCAAAACGGTTCAATATTTTTGTGCCAATTACCTCCTTTATATTTATTAAACAAAGAGGGAGAAGAAAAAAAAATTCTGCGAGTTCCATCCGATCCTAACAATTACATAAACCACGCTATAATAAACTTTTCGTAGTACGCCATACAGTTGTTATGTAGGTATATTTTATCATAATGAACCCTTATGTTACAGTATATGACGATAAAATATATAATTGCAAAACAGCGTCAACTGTGTTATCGTATACCCCATTTTATTGCATTAAATTACCACGTTACCTACGAATTTAATGTATTTATAAGTAGATTTCGATGTTGTGTCAAGAGTTGAAGCGATAGTATCGTGATTAACTTTATTAATACATTCAGTTTAATGGGTGCGCGTTGGGTGATGGGTTGACTAAATAATATTTTATTACGATACGTTAATAGCCGTTTCCATATTTTTATAATTAATTTTATTCGTAGTATATTAAAAAGATATGTTGCACCAATTGCTTTATGTAATCTACTAATTTTAGGGACTGTTTTACGCGGATGATAAATCTTCCCATAGAGATTAGGCACACACAGTACATATTATTTAAAAACTAGCTGTTCCCCGCGGTTTCACCCGCGTTAATTTCGGAGATCTCGCGGAAATTCCTGGTTAAAAGTACCCTATATCCTTTTCTGTACCCCTGACAAGGTGTATAAGTACTAAAATCCAACTATTAATATGTATAGAAATAAATAAGTTTTCTGTTATAATAATAATAATAACAAATGGACTCATTTATTTTTATAATCAAAATAATTAACACCGTAATTACACAAGCTTGTGGATTATAATATTAATGTTAATTATTCATAACTCAATATTATTTCTACTATAGTGTCAACATGATAATATATTATCGAGATATCTAATAGTTGCGAAACTAATAAATTAATACGACTGATATCACCACGATATCGCTGATTATACAAATTAATAACAGTTTCTCCGGTTTTTGTGCATATATCAAAATTTGCATAAGATACATATATATTATATATGCCTAGGTACTTATAGGTACATACTTACATGCATACATCACTCCACGCTCCTCATTTAAAAAAACCTTCAACTGCCTATAGATGACTACAATGTGGAAATTGTAAGAACTACGCTTTTATCCATACTAATATTATAAATGCGAAAGTAACTCTGTCTGTCTGTCTGTTACGCCTTCACGCCTTAACTGCTCAACCGATCATTATGAAATTTTGCGTACGCGTCAGAGGTACGGAAAAACACATTGGGTATTTTGTATTCCGAAATCCCAGCGGAAACTCCGAAATTAATACAAGTGACATCGCTTAAAAGATTCGTAAACTTTGTCAGAGGTACAGTACAGAGGTACTTTGTATCCTGAAATTTCCACGGGAACTCTGAAATTACCGTGGGTGAAACCGCGGGGAACAACTAGTATAGTAGTAGATACCATAGTCTATATCTATACGCATAAATATAATTGAAGTGTATGTTTCTAATTCCAAATTAACAGCATTTCACTAAACGCATATAACAGTTTATCATTTTACATGTTGTGCAATAAAGAATAAATAAATAAAGTAGGTATATAGGTACGGTTTTTTTTTCAGTCTGTCTGTCTGTTTGTTCCGGCTAATCTCTGAAACGACTGGACTGATTTTAACGGGACTTTCACCTGCAGATAGCATGTTACAAGGAGTAACTTAGGCTACTTTTATTTCAGAAAAAATTAGTTCCCGCGGGAATTCCAAAACTCACGCGGGTGAAACCGCGGGGCGCAGCTAGTATAATATATTATAACTACTAACTAGTGCTAATTAATATAATATACAACTTCAAGAAACTTCAATGGATTATTTATCTGTTATTTGTTAGGTTCAATGAGATCTATATATTGGTGCAACAACCTATGTTCATCTAATATGTTTTACTTTTTTGTATTAGGTAAGTGTACATAATATACAATAATTGGGTATTCTCCAAGGTATGAATATCAAAATTCTAATTAGTCCGTCAGTTAGAAAATAAAAAAAACAATAGACACGTATTTATTGCTTTTTCAATTTAATGATAATGAACATAGATAAAGCGCATTAAAGGTTAGGGGGTTCGTGAGTCGTGACGTCAATATTCATTATAAGCGCCATACAAACCGCACCGAGTTGTGACGTCACGCGAAATTTCAACTCAATGTGTCTCTGTTATTTTTTGATTACGTTAAAAAAGAAAAAATACGTGTCCAATATTTTTTACTAATCTACACGACGGACTAAAAAGAAAATTTTTGTCAAGTAGCCAATTATTATATGCTTTGACGAAGTTGAGCAATTCATTGCAAATTATTGGTGCTCTGTAGTTCTTTTATATTATGTGAGTTCGGTGACAGTGCAATATCAAGCTAATCTGATGATAGAGTGGGATTGTAAGGACTGAAATGAGCTGATCGCAAACAGTAGGACTTTCGAATTTGAACTAGTTTGTTTTATAGCCATGAGTTCTTTGTATTACATAATATCATGATGAGATTCTGAAGACACAGCCGGAAGATTGCTACTGGAACTCCCTGATGGAAATTGCTAAAATGAGTAGGTACGTACCTTCCATTTCGCATGGTAGGTAGGTAAAACTTATTTATAAAAGGGAAACATTTAATTATTTACTTAATCGTCATTTTACAAGATCTTTAAAATAAGAGGTACCTACTTCAGGGTTTATTAAAATGTGTTGCTTTACATACCCCTAAAACATCAGATAAATTGATCTAAATGTTATGAGGTGAATCTAAACTTGCTTTGTATAGCCGTAATATTGGCTATACATAACTTTACAACTCTACGACCCCTTTAATACTATAATATGCCTCTATCTTTCGTCTGCAGTCACACACGCGACCCTCGTGTGCTAATTGAATTTAAGGAATAAAATCCAATCGCACCGATTCTTTATTATTCAAGATCCAATTTGGATAAGGTCTGATCGGTCCGCGGGGCTGGGGCCGGGGGGGAGGGGCAGACGAGAATGAAATTGGATTTGTCACTCAAAACATAAGGCGGCTCTTAATTTTTATGCGTTTTTTTAAATTTACATAAAGTAATCTACAATACTTTATTATCTCATATTTTCTTATACCTAAGTTTGTTTCTTACTTATTTACGACAAAACAGCTGGATAAAGAGATTAACTGTATGTAGCATGGATTTACATAGAACAAATCGAATTAATATCTTGATGATGTTCAGTAGAGAAACTAAATATGAATCTGGACTAGTAGGTAGGTACCTATACGTATTATAAAGAGAAAATAATTTGATTTGTGATGATGATGAATAAACTCAAAACCTACTAAGCTGATTTCAAAATTATTTTACAATAGGAAGCTACAGTGTTCCTGAGTAACATAGGATAGGTACTTTATATGCTGGAATTCCCACGGGAGCTCCAAAGTTGACGTCAGTGAAGTGTAGTTAGTAAATAAATCAAAAATCATAATATTTTATGGTTTCCTTAGCTACACTTGTGACTTGGTGACTTAAATTGAGATTTCACTTAGGTCATTAATTTTCATATGTAGAATATGAATATAATAATTAATAAGTAAGTAATTTTATTTCCAGGCATAATATTAAAACTAAAATTAAATGACTTAATTTCAGGCTTTAAATCCACAGGTTGCTGAAACATTTTTTTATTTAAAAAATGTACTATGCAGGTACAAGAAATAATCTTAAACAAACATAAATTTATGTACTAGGGAGGTTATATGATATATTAAAAATATTATCATTAATCATAATTTCTTAACCTTTCTACCGTTTCCCCAATTTATAATTTTCGAAGGCCTCATTAAAAAGTACTACGAAAATTATAGATTAGTTCTAACATAACCGGTCCCTTTCCATCACTCAATCGATTATTTCGAAAGTGCTATAATTATATGCATAGTAGTTTAATATTAACTACTCAACGATCAAACACTTCCGTCAGGTTTAAGCTGGCTGGTGCACTAGGTATAGTGTATACTAAAGCGTTTTTTGTTTGCCTACAAAGTAAGACCAAAGATAATATACTATACTAGTAAGGCATATTGCAACATTCGCGTCACAAGCGGCCAGAGATCACTCGCGCGATAGCAGTAATGACATAGTGGTATCGCGACCGAGCAGCGACCACGATACCCCCTCAACTCAGGGCTCTTATTCACTATGACCATCCATACCGCGCGTACCAAAAACACATCCCAAATGCTCCAGATGCCAAGCTATTAGAAATTAATTTTATGTATGCCCTAAAACACGTTGTAAATGTATTTTTTTAAAGTGAAACATTTTTAAACACGAGGGATAAAACAACTTAATTATGTGATGCATTATCTTAACGCGACGTGTTACGGTCATAGTGAATAAGAGTCCAGCTCAATTCGGAATCAGCCCCGCAATGCTTCCTCACGCGAACACATGACACGTCATGCTTCATACACACCGCACAATATAAATTGAATGTAAATATTTTTGTTATATTACAGGGTGCATAAATTTAATAGGGTTGTTCGGTTCAAATTGCCATGACCCAATACTAATGATTTAATGGGATAACTTTAGACTCTATCGGACTCTATACGCGGTTAAGACATGTTATGTATACGGAGATGTCGACAAGTGTTATTACGATTTATAAGAAAATACATATTACCTAATAGCTTTTTCATTCAATTAAGTATTGGATGTTTATTATTGTTTACGCATAATGAGACATTGTAGGAATTGGTGACCGAGATAAAGTCAGTCAAGAGGCTGAGTACACACATTATGACTAGAACAGTGGCTTTGTATTATGACTACAACACACTTTAGGACTAAGACTTAAACTTGTGTCGTAGCAACCAAGCAAAATATATTATTATTTATATAATATTATACTATACTAAAGATATAAACATACCCAGACTGGAAAGTAGAACTCTGTGTTCATCACACAAAGTCCCCCACCGGGAATCGAACCCGGAACCTCTTGATTAGCGGTTAGTTATGGTGACCTACTGCGCCAATCCGGTCATCCAGTACTAAAGGGTCTAAATCTATATCTATAATAATAATATTATAAAGAGTAAAGATTTGATTTTTTGTTTGTTTTTTGTTTGTTTGTTACGATTTAACTCAAAAACTACTACACCGATTTCAAATATTCTTTCACCATTAGAATACTACATTATCCCTGAAAAACATAGGCTATATTGTAATCCGGAATTCCTGCGGGAACTCCGAAATTATCGCGGGTGAAACCGCGCGAGACAGCTATTATTAATTATACTATTTGTAGTTAATAGGTAATAATAAGTGATGATAATTTTACGCAGTATAGGAATGCGAATGAAACAAGCATTGATAGCGCGGAAATTAAAAGCCGCACATATCCGGCCGGTGAAGTGTGTCGCTGCGGCGCGGTGCCGGACCAGATGCAACCACGTACCTACCTCAGCTACACTGGCACGTCGCTACAGTGCTGTCCTCTTAAGGCAAGTTCGGTTTAAAAATCTTTATTATACTCATTAAGACACATGCCAGTTACGTGAGTAAATTAATAAAATTTAAAATCAGTCCCACGGAACAAAATGATAGTTAAAAAAGGTGACAATCTATCTATACGTACAATCGTTAACGCATAACAGTAAGAATTATGTCACGTGGTGTCAACTGGATTTTAGATTAGACGATTTTACGTGACCGCTGGACATGACGAGTCGTTCTTTAGTTATCTATGCGTTAACGATTGTACCTCAGTCTACTACTACCAAATAATGCAGTGGCAGAAATCAAACGATTTCTAACATTATAACTATACTCACGAAATTCAAACTCGTCAAAGTCTAGCTCGACTAGATATTTTTTGCGTCAGTTCTTTGTATGTTACATACCTACACTTTAGTAAAAATATCTTTGTTTCAAAACTGTATAACAGTGCGCATGAGCACAGTGCGTACTCTACTGCTCTCCAATTAGTCTCGGAAGCTGTCAACCAAGATTAACATAACTGAAATGCTTTTAATGAGCTCCGCGATTTCAGCAACCTATCTTACCTACCCAACAGATTGAATTAAGTTAATAATTATCCAAGCAAGTCGATCACTATAAAGTTATAGGTAAAATTAAAGTGGTCAGTTAGAAAAAGATTACGGAGGTAATATTACGTTTTTATCATTTTCTAGGACTGTTCATTTGTTTATATATATATAGACTTCTAATGGTGACAATATGTGTTTATTAAAGACTAAGCTTCACTCAGTGTTGAGTTGCTGACAAGCCAATTATTAGGAGTGTTAGGAGTCAGTGGCCGCCACTCCAGCGCCTCCCTTGGCTGCGGCGACCGTCTGTCCAATTAAAGTGACGCGAACAGCCAACTAGTACGTAGAGGTAGACGTACTGAAACACTGTTGGTCGGTACTCGTGCCTTCGCGTAATTGCGTACCTATACCATTTCTAAACAAAACAACTTTTTGTGCCCGCACTAACAATGGAATCATGTCAGAGAACACAAAAAAACCACCTCACTCGTTTTCATTCTTCCACTGTATAACTATCGAGTTGTTAATTAAATTTGCACGGTAATTGTCAGTCACTAGACGCGATCCGCCAATCTCTATTGGCAAAGAATAGAGGCGATTGTTGGTTGCGAGCTCAGCGGTCTGTGCCGGTGTTGTTTCTTGTTTAATTACAACAATAGTGGCCCCTAATGAGGGCTTGCGTTAATAAGCGCTACAGAATGTAATCAACATGCTTCGTCGCTCTAATGAGCCGAGTTCCTAGCAAAAACAAGCCACGTCGACATTTTACTGGAGATTAATTAGGCCTTCTAACAGGTATACTGCACAAAACAACTCGTCTCGGGTGTGCCGGAACTCTCCCAACTCCGACTCGTTCCTTTAGAGCATTAACATGATTCTTAGAAAGTCAACACAGCCTTACCAGTTCTTTTTTCACTCAATATATTCACTCGCAATAAGTTCTGCAATTAATTTTAATTAGTTCATGTTCTACCTTACTCCAATATTATTCGGTAGGTAGGTAAGTACTAAGTATTAAAAAAAATTCTTTGGATAAATTGAAAACCATCAGGAAGTGAACATCGTTAACTTGCATAATAGGTACCTACGTTTGATTACGTCGTAGCTACCCCATTAAAACTTAACGAGGGGCAACCCCAGGGAAAATAACTAACCCAATTTCCCTTTACTGGGAAATCATTAAAAGTCTTAAAAGGGTCTTTATATATATATTTTTTTACCCCGGAGCGTACGTGCAAATAAACACATTTTTACATACTCGAACAAACAATTCCCCTAACGAGGCGAGCTCGTAACGAGCGGCAGCGGACCTGCGGGCGTCGGAGCTGCGCGGGGGCGGCTCGGGGCGCGGGGTGGCTGCAGCAGCGGCGCCGGACATGGAAGCCACTGCCCTAGCTAACACCGCCCGCGCCCGCGCCCGCGCCGCTGTCTCGCCTCTCCAGTCTCCACAGAGCCCGCTAATTGGAAGGATATGCCCGGAAACGTCTCTCGTTACCCGGCGCGCGGCGTGAGGCGCCAACCAACACAGATCGCGCCACCCTTGATTTATTAGAACTCGAGAGTTATCAAAGAATAAAATACATTTTATAGTCAGCACCGTTGGGTACTATGTATATTAAAAAGGAAGCGTATTAACAAATATTTTGGTTTTTAAAACGCTTTAAATATATTTTTTATTTTAAAAATTTAATGATAAAAATTTCAGAAATAAATTGTAACCTATTTTCAATTGTCGCGGTCGTATCGAAATAAAACTTTGTATGTTTATCTAGTTCGGATGACAATGCAGTGTTATTATGACACGGATTTATCTGATCATTATGGAGCTGGCAGATGGCCGAGAACTCTGTAATTAAACGATGCAACTCCATCAAGTTGTAGCTCGTTTGATTGATCTTGACTCTGGTCCTAATCGATTACTTTTTAGTTCAGTTCACTTTTAAAGCCTATTTTTTTTTAGTCATTATTATTATTTATGTTATATCAAGCAATTCTCAGAAATTAAATTTTAATGAGCTTACTGTCGCTCTGTCTGTCGTTTTACCATATTATTAAATACAGATACCATCTCATTTAAGGCTCATACACAAAATAAGCACGTTTAATTCCACGTAATCGTCGACAGTAGGTACTACGCCGGCAGGGAGTTTAATTGTTCTCGACTTAATTAATTAAGCTTTTGTTTGAAACTAACAGCAAAGTGTAGAGTTGGCAAATCTAAATTGGTTCTTGTAATTACCTTACCCTCCCTTTTCCAAATCTGTCTACTTTCAATCACGAACGGCTTTGTTAATGTAGAATCAATTCTATTATTAATTAAGACACTACCTTAATTAAACTGTTGTTATACTAATTACTAGAGCAACGTTTTTCAGACAGGTTTCTTAATCAAATATACATGTAAATTGTGCACTGTTTCTACTATTGTTCTTGGAGTTACATTTCAATATACATTGTTATTCATTGGGCAAACAATAAAACAATACTAAATAAATTATAACCTAATGGATAAGTATTGATGTACAAACTTAATATTATTTAAGAACAGTCTACTTTGAACATATGTACATATATGAAATGTTATGAATCTGAACCAGGCTCCTAAGCTAAGTATAATGGAATCGAAGCAAATAGACCCATAACGTCGACCTCTACAATAAGGGTAGGTACAGAAAATGATATAGGGTACTTTTATTCCAGAATCCCCGAAGGCACTCCGAAATAAACGCGGGTGAAACCACGGGGAACAGCTAGTAAAATAATGAATACCTACCTACCTTTTCGGAAGATATCCAAGCTTCAGAAAAAGGTACAGAAAATAATATTATGTTGTCACAGACATCAAAACCATTTATATGACGCTGTTGTTAAGAAAGTTCAGACGAAACCTAATCTAGCGTGTCGGAATGTTAGCAAATCCAAAACAAAGATCGTTTTTAGACTAACGAATATATGTACCTATGTACAATGACAACGTTTGTAAACAGAAGAATTAAACAATTTGCCGGTGACATAGTATAATGTTATGTTCATTCCTCATTTGCTACTGAGATGTCGTCCGTTTAAGGTCAGGTTAGGTAGGTATTAAGGCTATTTCTAACTCCGACAATACACTTAATTAAAGCCGATGCTTACTGCTGGTTGTGTAGTGGCAAGCACAGCGGTGATCAATGGCAAGCATTATAAAAGCAAAAGAGGTAAGTTCAAAGTTGATCAGATGTACAAATTGTTGTGTTAAGCTGTGCCCCACGGTTTCATCCGAGTGAGTTTCGCAATTCCCGCAGGAACTCCACAGTAGTCTAATTTTCTCCTTATAACATCAGCTAATCAGCAGTGAAAGTCGCGTTAAAATAGATTCTACAGTTTTGGAGATTCACCCGCATAAGTTTCGGAATCCCAGCAGGAACTCCAAACTTCTTTCATATAAACCTTCTGCGTACAATAACAAACACAAAAAAAAAGAAATAGCGAAATTGGTCTAGCCTCACACGTGATGCCGTGACTAAGGGAAATAGAGTTCATTTTCATATATGTTACCGGAAATGTATGTAATCCGTCATTGTATACAATTCCTAGGAAATTTATGTAATTCTTAAAATCGCAAGGAAATGTGTAAAACAAATTATATTAGACACATTTCCTAGGAAATGTAACATTTTCTAAATAGCAATCGGAAATGTAAAATATTTGAGATATCAATCATCATCATAAATGTCACTCTCGCTAGGCTCGCGCATCAACAGCGTGGTGAACAGGCCAAACGGCGTGTTCGGGGTGCTTTGATTTATAATTTATACGCCGCACTGACTAGTTTACATTTAATTTATGATTGTTACCTGAACGTTGTTGTCTCAACGAGTGCTTTAATAAAAATGATTATTCTCATTTTGACAACTTGTTTTATCACAAAAAGCATTATTTTTATACATTTCCTAAATAACTTCGGAATTGTATAAATTTCCTAAGAATTGTATACAATTCCTAGATTTCATACATTTCCGGTAACATACATAGATAAATAGCCTTGTTTTCACTGCAAAAGGATGAGGAAGGAGTTTGTTGCACTAAATCCGGTGTCAAAATAGTAAAAATAAGATTTACGAAAAATTTTACTGTTTTAAATATGAAAGTGACACAACTAAACAGAAAATGAGAGGAACGACTAATTGCAAAACAAAAGTAAGTTTAAACGTAAAGTGTTGTAAGAAATAAAATATAAATGTGTATAAAGACTTTGTGAACGCCTGTACCCTGAAGCGGCTGCAGCGAAACGCCAACAAACTTTAATTAAGACGCGATAATTAAAATAACAAGCGGCGGGCGTGATGATGCATCTGTAAGCGAAGCCGTGGGACCGCATATGCTTGCGACGACGTCATTAAATTCAAAACCCAAGTGTTCTGTGTTACATCGAAATTTTATTAGCACGCACACGCGCGTATGTCGTATTATACCTACCGACGTTATTAGGTTTTGGCAGAGTATTGATAAAAAGTGGATAGGTACCAAAATTCTAAATTCAAAAGCTATTTATTACTTAGGATTGGTTACAATCACTTGTAATCGTCAGCTGGTTCTTAGAATTATAAATTACCGTCAGTTCGGAATACGTCCTCTGCTGAGAAGAACTACCTACTCGTACACTAGATTTACCATGTGCTTGATCAAAATTTAAAACTTATTTTGTTACTTTATTGTACAAATATTGATTAGGTATAAAAAATACTAATCCCTACTAATATTATAAATGCGAAAGTAGTCTATCTGTCTGTCTATTACGCTTTCACGCCTTAACGGCTCTACCGATTATCCCGGAATTACCGCGGAAAATCTGAAATTAACATGGGTGAAACCGAGGGAAACAGCTAGTATAAATAAAAGTAAGAGATATCAGATAAATAACAGTACCTACCTACTACCTACCTTAGTAAGCATTTATGTAGTACCTACTAGATTTATTTAAAAAAAGATAAAACAGGTAACATGCATAGTATACTCGTACACAGAAATCAAGTTTATGGAGACATAACCACATGGATGGATAAATCCATAGACGATACTAATAATTATTATTAAAGTGTTTTAACTTTATCAATTTTATCATTTCGATATTACCTACCTAATAAGCTACTACTATTAAGTCATTAGAAATTGAGTCAGCTTCAAATAATGTGCGTCCAATATGAATAGTATAGTCGATTTAATGTGAAATTCAAGATATTGAGGAAAATTGCGTTTCAAACATGGATCAAAATTTATTTTCATCATCCACTTGTATAAGTATATTGTAATAATATTCAATTTCTAGGAAAACATTATAATCATACCTTTTCCGAATCCTTTTTACGGAAGTTAAATAAATACAGGTGAATATCAAGAGCCTCCTCGCTTTCAGTTTACGAATTCACAGTCACATTAATAAAAACACAACTCGAAACAGTTGAAAGTTCACTGCGATTGTCACATTCAGTCGTATTAAAGTCGATCGAAATAACACTGTTGTTTGAAACTTAATCCACCGATACAATGTCTAAAAAATTGTCACATTGATTTAAAAGAATAACTGATTTATTTGCACGTAATAAAAATACAGTTTAATTAGTGTTGTTATCTGCCGTACGCCGAAGTGTAGCTCGTGTAAAGTTTGCAAGTCGACTGAGATGAGCTGCGACGCAACGTGATCTCCTGAAGACGTCGACAGACGGAGTGGTCCGGAACGAAATGCTTGTGCCCGCTCCACCTCGCCGCCGCGTGCCGCCGCACCGCACCGCGCCGCAGCGCCACTCGCGCCGAGTGAGCGAGGGCGGGCGCCGGAAACGGGGGTGGATGGAACAACACTCTAATATAATGATGGGGTCGGAACGCTTTAATACTCTCTAATTGAAAAAGTATACTTTGACAACAGCTTTTAAGTTTTATAACAGAACTGATTCTGTGAAATATTCTTAATAATAAAGGATCGTCGCTACGAGTATAAGGAAGTCTATATTGTATATTATGAAAGCAGGAACATAGAATAGGGAAATTTAATAAATATATATACAGGTATCAATGAACATACGGGTAGGAACAAAGGGTGGTTAGAAAAATATAAAAAAGATTCCATAATTATTACGTAAGCATAAAGCTTCTGACTCTACATAATACATATTATTTTTAATATTGTTTTGCTTTCAATAACTAAAGAGTATTTACACGACAACTGTGTAAGATGGGTACGAATTCGCAATGACAGCATCTAGAGACACGTGTGGGGGTACGTAAGAAATATCACAAATACTGGCGCATGCTAGTGGATTCCGGCCCAAATTCAATTCCACCCCTTTCGTCGCACCCGCTCCTGTAGGAAACCAATCTTCTTTACATTCCCTCGCCGACAAATTTATACTGCTCCATACGTCCTTACTAATAGAAGGCAGGCGGATCCGAGCGGCGGGGTCGGCAATGGCAATACTGAAGTGAACGGCGCTGTGTAAATTATTAAGAAGCCGACGTGGTCAGCGGTGACCCGCAAAGAAACGACAAGTGTATCTCCGGCGTCCGAGCGTCGTCGCTGAGAATTTAATTTCCACAGCCCACCCACCCCCACCACCATTGTCCGCCGTATTTCATTACGGCTCTAGCTTTTCTATTAATAAATCACTCTTCGCCTGCGCCGTTTAATTACGTCCCAGTTCCGACCAACGTCTGATTACACTTTCATCGAACATCTAATTAGGGGTGCAGTCTAAGTAAGGACGTGTAGGCACCAACTTATTCTTTGTTCAAGAACGTATTACATAAGCTGTAGGTACATTAGTGCTCTATCTGAATAACTAAGTTGGGTAGAGCAACTTTAATTACGGGCCGATAATTTTAGCATGCAAACAAATTTACCTACGTAGATCGATTTGTCATATACATACTTGAGCACTACATATGTATTATGCTAACTAATGTAATAGTAATTTTATTGAAACACATAGGACCAAAATTAAACTCTTTATAATAAAAATCGTGGCGATTTTTTTTTTATATGTATTAAAAATAAAACTTCCAGAACAGTTTTTTTATGTCTTCCAACATTTAGATAAGCAACGCTATTTTTTCCGTTTCAATGTTATAGTTACGTGAAATAATTTAACTCAGTAAAAACAAGCACAGCTATAGTTAGCTGTTAGGTATAAACTTAACTATAAAAAAGACTTAATTGCTTATAATTAAACTGACTAGCTTTGAAAGACTGGCTCAAGCAAAATTGATTTATTTCAAAGCTATTGACCAAATGCTAGTTTTTATTTAGACATATAGGTACCCTGCATCAAATGAAACGCTACACGGGTGTTGTAGGTAATCGCCAGCTCACTACCGGCGTGCACCGCGCCGCTCGTGCCCACAGCGAGTGACGGGCTGCGAGCGGACCGGACGCGGGCCGCGAGCGGATCGGACGCGCGGGGCAACGCGGGTAGTGTGCGGGTAGAGCGCGCTACCCGTTTAACTTATTGCCACGGTTAACGAGAATACGCCGCTGTGTGCCGGCAAAATTGAAGGATTTACTCCGAGTCCCTCCTTTATTAAGCGAATTGCACACTCGCCTTGTCTACATTTGTGTGCGTGCCCGCTCTACGCGCAGTATGCCGAAATTACATTTCACATGAGTCGTAATAACAAGGGCGGGCGTAAATCACGAGCAATATTAGTTTCTCTTGTTGCTCGTGTCATTTATCACTCGGTATTGATGCAAAATACCTACCACGTCTGCGCTTTGTTACATTGAAATAAAAAATGTGTGTGAAAATAAACGCTATCCTTAAGTACCATCTGAAATTAGATGTTTTATGCGAGTGTAGACAATTACCTAATCCCTTCTGGGCCCATATTCACTAAGACCATAACGCGTCGCGTTAAGATAACGGGCAAAAAAAATTATACATAGATAATTATATCCTTCGCGCTCAAAAAACTTGCACTCCAAAAAAAAAATATATTCATAACGTGGGAAACGTTTGAGATTGTGTTTTTGGGACGCGCGTTATGCGCAAGGAGTGTTATTGGTCGTAGTGAATAAGGACTCTGCTTATTTCTTAGTGTCTGAAAGAAAAGAAATGAAGGTGACAAGAAAGGTGTCATGCGTGATGTCCGCAAACTGAAACGAGTGCAGCCGCGTGTCGTGCAATGTCGAGCGTCGCAGGCCGCGCGCCCCCACACCGCTCACCATCGGACTTCCTGTAAGCTACGCGTATCGCTTAAAGTTTCGCAATATACGCGCACTGAGACCGTTCTTTATTAAAGACTATTCTCACATTTTTAATTAAAACTTGCTCCCCCACTAAAACTTTATTTAAGCAATAAAGGCGGCGCAATTAGCGGCGATGTCCCCGCCGGCGACTTCACCTACTTTTCCTTCGCTTTAATGAGTGTTTTTTAATAAAGCTGGACTGCTGCAAGTTTATTAATTTAGTTTAACTCGTGTCACGGCAGCAGCGCGCGCTCCTTGCCTTCCATATTGCAAATCTTTTACGTACCTACTCTACGGATACACTTGTACCTCAGAGTATCAGTACCTAACAACCTATGGTGATTGATAATAAAGATTTAAAATGATTTGAGCTCCCTTAGCACAAGTCCCAGCGAAGGGAAACGAGCCAATATTTTACACACTACAATCGAAAAATAGAAATATAATATTATATCGCATCAATCGCTTGTACTGAGCCAAATAGTTGGTGGTTGTTTAAGTATCAAAGAACCTTTAGGTCTATTGGTAATTTAGTCTTCAGTACAAATCAATCTTTCGTTTAAAACACGTCAATAGGCTAGTTTCCTAAATTTTCTTTTTTAGTCCGTTTTGTAGATTATTAAAAAATATTGGACACGTATTTTTTTATTTTTTATGTAACCAAAAAATAACGAAGATATATCAAGTCGAAATTTCACATGACGTCACGCCTCGCTACAGTTTGTTCTCACGTTATAGCGAGCTGTGACATCACGAGTCCTCCACCCTAAACTTTAATGCGCTTTATCTATGCATATTTCCATTATTTTAAAGAAGCAAAAAATACGTGTCTTTTATTTTTTTACTATCTAACTGACGGACTAAATAGAATTTTGATTTTTTTACCCAGGAAACTTTTAATTTAATTCTTTTAATCTGATTTGCAAAGTAAATTAGATAAATAGATATTACAAAGCTGGTACCTACCCCACAAGTACTTACTATATTTTTGCAAATATTGTATTTAATGCCAAAAATGTTGGTACATGATTTAATTACTTCTTCTTCGGATTTTAATAGATTGTCACCGGCCAGCTGCCATCTCGTGTACCCTGAGCAAGCAACTGGTTCTCGAGAAACCCTGACAACACGCGTGTATGTAAAATTTCCTGAGATTTCACCGACGTTTATTTCGGAGTTCCCGCGATAATTCCGGAATAAAAAGTACCCTATGTCCTTCTCTGTACCCCTGACAACGTGTATGCAAAATTTCATGGTGATCGGATGAGCTGTTAAGGCGTGAAAGCGTAACAGACAGACAGACAGAGTTAATTTCGCATTTATAATATTAGTAGGGAAGTAGGGATAATATGGAAGTATGGATTTACATTACTACTATATTATATGAGTCGAAATTGGCGTAATTATCGCGAAGATGAAAAAAAAAAGAAGAAGCTACAAAACTATAGATTTCTAACAAACTAGATATGGATTTAGGGCGGTAAGTAAACACATTAAAATTCCATTGACAAACTTTATATTAGCATAATTAGGTATCATTTAATATTTTTGTTTTTTACAATTTTCTAGCAAAATAACGAATCTAAAGTAGCGATCGTTGTCGAGCGTTAAACTAAAAGCTTGAATAACGTACCCCTAACATGGTGCAGCCCCCCACCCCGGCAAGTGTTCCGGCCATAATTACATTCCCGTGTCTAACAAATGGAGAATCGGTGTTGATTTGTGTTGAGCCGAGTCCGCGACCGCCTCGGCCCGCGGCCGCGCCCCCCGCGCCACCCGCAGCCCCCCGCACCTCTTACCTCGCAACGTCTCATAGTTTTCGTATGTTACAATCGAGTAAAACAATCGTAACTAATATACGTACCTTCTTACCTACTGGTGGCGAATATAACTCTCCCTAAATAGAAAATAGAAATCCATGAAAAACTTATACTTATGCTGATCTCTTTACCTACATTATACTTTAAGAATACGTTCGATAAGATAAATTTAGAGAAGTTTTACGATTTAAAGAAGATAAAATTGAAACAGTAGGAAACTCGCCTAAATTTTGTAAGATGCGCGTAAAGGGGAAGCTGACGAACCACAGACTGATGAATCAAGACAGGATGGAGGTGAAGCGAATTCCGGGGTAATAGTACATTGTTATCCAAGGGGTGAAAGTAACTCATTTAGTGCCGAGACGGGGTTTGGCGCCCGAGCGTAGCGAGGGCGCCAATAGTTCGAGGCACTAAATAAGTTACTTTCTCCCGAGGGTAACACTGTGCTTTTCATTACGAATGCAAGGAAAGTCAAAATAAAAATAGGAATTAGCTAAAGAAAAAATGAGTGAAGATCGGATAGTCGCTTGACACTTTCCCACCTATTTCTTTTTCTTTGGCCGGCTAGCTATTCAGCCAGTATTTTTTATTTACATTGTGGCGACCTAAAAAAAATATTTTCTTTAATTATTAAGTATTAATTAAAGAAAATAAAAAAATATATAAATAGGAATTAGCTTAAGAAAAAGTGAGTGAATTTTATTTTAATTAATACCTACTTAAACTTTACGTTATTTCAATTTTACATCGCGCTGGCTGTATAGAAAGTTCAAACATGGTTCAATAGAAATGTGAAAATAGACCTAGTTTTTTTTTAATAATTTGACAGTTGTCAGTTGAAAGCGATTCTCCCTAGGGCTGAAAAGGGCTACTTTCAACCCGCTTCTCAGGCAACTTCAGACCTACTTTCCGAGCATGAGTAATGAAAAAAAATTTTGCAACCTACTTGGTTAAGAATTGCCATAGAAAATAAACGATTAGAGAAACGTAATAAATAATGTACCACAGATACTTAAATACGTACTATAGCTTAATATTAAGGGTGTATTTCTTGGTATAGGTACCTATGTTTCGAATTAATTTACTATCCGATAATGGACTGGGGCATTTCGCGTATGTCGTGCGAGAATGTAATTGCGAGCCCTTGTTGCGAGCATATCGACTAAGTGAAAAACGAAGCTCCTGCCGGCCTAAAAGCTTCGCGGCGGATTGGATCAGCACACGGATTTTCCATTACGCTCTGGGTCTCCGCTATACGGTGCGGCGCGACACGGGCAGATTGTAATGCAATGGCTCATGCACGATTCCATTATGATTTATTGCAATTATATCACATTATTATGCATATAATGTTAAAATCGGATCGTGTTTTAGTGATTATATCTATACAAATAATATAAACTACTGAATCGATTCAGAAAATTTTTCGCTGATAGAAGACAAAATATTCCAGTGAATGATTATATTATGTAGAATTATTTTCGTCGTGATACAGTTTCCGGGAGAATTCCAAATTGGCTCAAGTAAAATTTTTGTGTGGAACACCAAATTAGTAATTTAGTTTATTTCAATATAATATAAAACTAGATAATTTTATGTAGTTAACAGAAACATTTTCGAACATGATTAAAAAGTGAGATTTTCATAGGATACATATGAAAATGTTATTAGCTAGGTAGAGCTAGGTAAGGATTTTTTAAAAGCTATTAAATAACTCTGGCTTCTAGATAATGGACACATAATTCTCAATGTCTTGATTTGAAATATGCGACTTAAGTTTACAATATGTTTACGGCTTAACCGCCTTTTTAATGTGACAAAAAGTAGGTACTGATGTTATCATTGATGAATATAATATTTAAAAAAATATATAAGTACATATTATGTATTTAATTTTTTCCAGTCATACTTTAATATTTTTTTGTACCCAACTAATCGATTTTATCAACATATTTATAACTAAAGTACATCACAGAAACACGTTCATCTGTGCAATGGTTCGCACAAAGTGGGAACGGGCACGGGGAGTCGTTAGCCCGCTCGTACATCGTCGGATAACCGCGAATATTGGCCGAGCTAACAATGTGCGTCTTTATAAGTTTTTAACGAGCTTGGACGGTATAAATTATGTGCGCGGCGGGTAGTGGGTCTCGTTATCTCGCTAACGGCGTACTAGCGGAAGCTTAATGTAGCGAGAGCTTTATTGTAGCCACTTAGGAGTCGTCAGCACCACCAACCAACCAGTTGTAGAGAACAATATTTGCCGTATTCCTGGATCTTAATAAATATAATATCCATCCATTCATATCCATATCCATTTACCTACATTAATGAAGCGACCTAATTATAACCGAATCACTCAATAACTATTCTTTTGCACATTCGAATAGTACCTACCTACTCAAAAATCAAGATACATATTTAGCCAGTGTAGCAAGTGGTAATCAAAATCTCAATTTTATTACCATTTTTTAGTTTAAATTTACTGTTTGTTAATTTCGTTTTACCAGTGTCAGCATTAATTATTTTCCAAGTTGTTTTAATATTGTTTACCACTATTTTTAATTTAAGATCTAAATGAAATAATGACTTAACTGATTGAGAGACGAATGTGTGAATACAATTTGACATATTTTTTAAATGTGTCACTTCTGTCTACCTATATTGTTTCTCTGAATACAAATTATACAATACTTCTCTACTTTTGTGTATCCCAACCGTTGCCTACTCACTAAAAACTAGACTATCGCTAACTGTGATTTCCTTGCATTTAAAGAAAGAGTTGTACATTTCATCAGGATTTGAGAAACAAAGTAGGAATGGCAGTTATTAAGTTGTTCCTAATTCTCTCCAAGCGCTCTACAGTTACTGGTCTAAAACAAAAACATTTAACTAAAGGTTTTATGCATAGAATTAAAATTTTTATTAATTTACCACTTTGATCAGAATCTAGTTTATTACTTAATGATAATTTGGTCACTATAAATTTTATCCAAGCAAGTAGCCGTAGTATCACATATACTCTAGTATATATTCTAAAAGAACATATTTAAAAGATTGTAAGATTTAAATAATCTATCTCGCGAGATTGTAAATTTTCAAAAGATCGTGAACCGTAACACGGTCGGTGATATATTTACAATATATTAGCAACCTCTTTTGTGAATTTATGTAGTTAGCTAGCGTATATACCGCTTGGCGTACGACTAGACACTTCGTTAAATAAATTTAAAATTATGTAAGTGGAGACGGTATTCCTATAGGTCTCCACAGACAACCAAGTTTTCATTAGACTTATCCGACTTAATTAACGCTTCATCCATTATAGTTAAGAAACAGTATACATTCCACTGATAGACGCACTATATCTTTACGTTCTTTGAATTTTAATAACTTGTTTACCATGTTGTGTTGTGTTAACTCTGCAGAATGAGCTAAACATGAGCTCAATGTGCTTTAAGTCAGTGTTCTGTTAGATACCTATACAATATCAATGTGGTCTGCGGTCATGAACAGTTCCAACTCTAATTGTTTACCCTCTGTTAAACAATAAATATTTTGATAAAAACGTCTAAATAAAATGTTCTAAAATTATTGATGAGCCAGCTCAAACTTAAGGAATATCTTGAGAGAGACACAATATTAACCCGTATCACACAGCATAGCAACGTAAAATTTTTATTGCACCAATAAATTACATGCGCTAAATAACAGTCAACCAGTCCAGACCTATACCAGTCAACTTTTGATTCTTTAAAGAGCACTATAATTTATGTCTAATCTATCTCAATATACCTACTAGTAATATTTTAAGTATATTCTACATTAACGATTTGAAATCTATAATGTTCATCAGATTAACCTAAACATGCAGGTTAATTAAATTTACTCGTATAATCACTGTGTAATTAAGTTAAACGTTTTTTCGTAGTTATAACTATAAACATACTTTTAATAACAATACGAGTACTATTAAAATTCTTTATAATTACAAAAAGACAAGTAGACGACTGCTATCTTGCTCTGAGAGAAATAATTAAAAGAATCAATTAAGATTACGAGCCTTTTACTCAACTTCTAATCAAGCACTTAATTAGGTTTTAACGTGAGAGGAGGCCTCCGTCCGGCTCTTGACTCTATTACGAACGCGTTTAGATAATAATACCTACCTATGTATCGCCTCCTAATTTAAGTAGGTATTATTTTTCTAAACTTGAACGTTTGTTTATCCTCTCCGTATGTGATCCATATCAATAGTTCGATTGCAATGTAACTGATGAGTCGTTGTACAGAAAGGTACCTATTTATAACAAAACCAACACATTATGGGTTCCATCAGTAGTGGCTTGTATTACGAAAATAATTATAAAAAAGTGCAAAAGATGAGTGGGAAATTCAAAGTACCTACATAGTTAAAACGCAACGACGACGCGACGCCAAGCGCGCCAATGCCTGACGTTTGAATTGCCGGTATGTAGGTGTTTACTACTTTTAACGTTGTTTTTTTATAAAATAAAATTTTAGAACGCTGAATTTTTGGCATCTCAGCATTATATTGAGGTAACCTATTTAATAAGTATCTATTTATTAAACTCGCTACGAAAGATAAAGATTAAACGGTTTAGGAACGCATAGAGGACAAACATACTAACATTCATTTTTATTTATAAAGATTATAATTGACATCAGTTTTCCTATTTCATCCCATTAAGATGTCATAAAAAAAAACAAAGATTTCCTTTAAAGTAAGTTGGTACTTCTTGCTTAAACCTTATTTTTTTTTTTCAACAATCTCAATGTGGTCAACGTAGGTATCATAGAATTACAGTAAGATCAGCTAATAATTTGATATAGAAGTCGGCCTATCAACAAAGGGTTTCGTGTATCTCATGAAGATAGATACAATAAGAAGTTATACGAGTAAGACACATATCTCTCGTTTTAGGAGGCAAAGTAACAAATCAATATTTGTCGTGAGTGCTTTTTCGTGCAATGGAGAAGCTTTTATCTGGACAACGGCCGGATGGAAGCACAAACAGTCAAAGGACAGAGACATTCACTTTAACTAAATGAAATCCTACAAATGTTAAATGGATTTCGTAGATAAGATAGGTAAGTACATATATAATTAAAGGATAAATACCTGTGTATAAACTGAAAACTAATACCTTACAGGCAATGCTTACAGGCGATAAAATTATTTATGTAGGTACGTAGGTAGATAAAGTTATGATAGTGACTTCGTGTTTTTACATTTTCCTGTAGGATTCCAGAAAGTATAGTAACCCAAGACCATCATCTGGCGACGTTGTAAGTTTTAATCCTGTTATTACTTTATGAGTTTGTTAATTTTGGACAAACCGACAGACAGCAGACGGGTAAAAATGTTTATGGCGTTAGAGCTGGTTAAGTTATCGCGGCATAACATAACAAATAACCTAGCACCTAATTTTTTATTATGACTTTCTTCCATGGAAAGAAAATTCTACGGAACTAAAAAAATCCTCATTTGCACAATGTATTTGTTTATTTAATTATAAACACACTCAGGTTTCTTCCTTCTCTAATACTTATAATATCATTGGGTTTCTTGAAATTAAAAGACTGGAGGAAAGTTGTAAAGTGATCTTTATAACCTTATTTTCTGCAATCGATCTTCAATTAGTGATCAAAACTTCGTCTCTGGTAGGTATCTCAGCAATTCGTAGTGAATAAAAAAAAACCATACTATTACCTTACGGAATAGGTAATACACCAGCAGGAACTAAGTGGAACTTTACCGCAAGCGTTAATTATTATCTGCGAGAAGTGCTCTTTGTTTAGTTGCCAACTCTAAATTAGTTTTCGAAATGGATCATTCGCACCCCTGCACCACCCTCCCTGCCCCGCAGCTCTGTCCCGCGCCCAGTAATTGGAACGTTTCGAGATGACACCACCCAACGGCCTCTAATCAGTTAACAAGAAACCAACTACACATTGTTGTTCAGAAAACCTCATTATTTTCCTCAATGGTGACTCCAACTAATTGCTTCTCATGCTGTCATTGCTCCACCTATTATTCTATTACACCTGAAGCATGACACAAAAGTGAAAATATTGACAACATTTAAGTGATAGGTAACATGTAAGTCTGTGACGATCATTACTTGACCAACATATAGATTATCTACTATTATAGTTATATATCTCGATACATCCAAAACCGCAGGCAAAGCCAATATAGTAATTTTTGTGTCGCAATTTTACCTTTCTGCAACATCACAGAATTGAAGTTCTTTGTATAGAGTTCAAGGGTAGGGTAAAACCCGGATAGTTGCCACACTTTTTGAAATCATTTTATATCTCCCAGTACAAAAATCAAAATATCTTATTTTTTAAACTGGCAAGTACTTATCTACGAATTTATTAAATGTAAAAGACATTATCTTTCAAATTACCAGAGTATTAGCGATTTCTACGGACCTCTACTTTTTGTGACATCTATCCCATATATGGGATAGTTGCCAAGTCCATATAAATTACATTTAGGATAGACGACCCGCCGGGAAACAAGGCATCTATCCCGAAAAATCTTTGATCGCACCTTGCGTTCCCGTGCAATCGCACAGAGACATGAGACGCGGTCCACTTAATAGTAGTTGGAAAGTCTTTTGATAGATAAATAAAATAACACGCGATTCATCTGCGAAACTTGATTAATTACGATCGGGGCAACTATACCCCCAGGGCAACTATCCTGGTTTTACCCTATAAGGTAATGAACTTAAGGTTACTTTTATCAAGGTACATGAGAGTTCCTGATTTAAAAAAACTTTATGCGGGTGAAACCGTCTATTAACTGATTTTATAAAAAAGTTTCATTTCCCATTGTTTATCATGGACACTCAAAGATGGCCGTAAGCACTTATCTCTAGAGTCTCTACATTAAGTCGTCAACAATTAAGACTCATTAAATTTCATAACAGCAATGGTCCCGCTTTGGGCGGCTGCGGTGCGGCCGGCCCGTCGCCGCTTAGACGGATAATCTCCAGCTGTCAGACGCTAATGCGTTTTAGAGTACGTAATTTGAACCGTCGAGATCAGCGGTAATTAACGGCTGCAATTAAGCTAAGTGATTATTAGTAAAGATGAACATAAGAGCAGGTACATCTATGTACTATACCTGTGATTTTCAGTTAAACGAACGTGGATAGTTTGTAAGAATGAGTAAATTTGCGTATTTTTGTAGTAGGTATGTATATCGTATATCTATTAGGTAGGTATGCGTTGAAAATCCATTGTTCCACTAAGTAGGTAGTTTACTGTTGAAAATTCTAGAGTAAAATTGTTATTGGGTATTGGTATAGTAAACACACTTTGCAAAGTTACTGAGTGCGAATCCTTTACGTCACTCCAATTTTTGTGTTAAAAGTAAGTGTGCGCGCCTCAAGTAACCCGGAGGCAGGGGTAATGTATTCCCATACATACATAAGTGAAAACATTTTAAAAAGCTCCACGGACCCACTGGAGCACCCCCGGGGTTAGGGCCTAAAAGCACTATCTCGAAGCCAAAGCCTTACAAGTCTTCTCAAATTCAACTTACTTTGCTCTGTGTGAGGTGCCCGCTTGGATATCTCGTATACGGCGACGCACGCTATTTTAAGTTTAATAACATTTTTAATTTTACTACAAGATATTAAATGCATTGTAACAGAGCTAGCTTACCTACGGCTTCCAAAGATAATCTAATGACGGCTCCGCTCGCGTTTACAATAGATTTTGTCAATCAATTTTCTATTTCTTCAGCTTTGCATGGATGCTGACAATCTTTCGATATTTTTGGTCTTATTAGACTTAAATACTTTAAACATGTGATGTTAACCTGTAGTTAGATTATACAATTAGCTTGGTACTTTTCTCATGTATATTATAAAATTATCATTGTAATAATCGTTGGTTAACTTAATAAATAAATAAATAAATAAATAAATATTTCTCAGCAACAGTTGAAATTCTGAAGGTCAGATTACCTATGGACATAAACAATATTAATTATTCAGAAAACAGCACATCGCATCAAAAATGTTGTACAGGGTATCATATAATTTTTTTATAAAACGTATATCAAAATAAAATGCATGTTCTGTGATGCGATACTGAAAAGGGCGCTATCTCGACATAAAATCGTTGTAAAAAACTAAAATAAAACAAAAACAACATTACAAAACTCGAAGCCTATGTCGATAAAAAATTCCTTTCATTCTCTTTATTAAAGGAAGACCAGAAGCTTAAAAATATTGATTTGAATGCAGAAAGCGCCCAATGCCTATAAATTCCGAAGATAAACAGGAAATATTCCTCAATCGTTTTTTAATTAAATATTTCAATATTTATATTAGGTAGGTATTCAAAAACGAAGTACCTACTTTACTTAATAAATAAAACCTTATTTACCCCATCAAGTTTATTAATGGGTAAAACTATTATGTAAACTAAAGAATATTTAAATGTATATGTAAATAGAGTATGATTCTTTAAAAAAGGTGACTTAAAACATAACCTTAAATTCACAAGTATCAAGAAGTTTTAAAGTACAAAATCCAAACGTAGGTATACTTACTACCTGCAAACGAATTTACGTTTACCACAGCGCGTGGTGCTGGTATGCGAAAGCTTTTGACAACAGCATGTAGCGAAGCTACAAGTCGCTGTTACAAAGTTAAAAATACCTACATCATAGCTCTAAAATTTTTAATGAGTTATCAATAAGCATAGCTCGTGCGTCAAGTTTTTCTCTCAGTTTAAACGAACACGGTCGATTGCATAGGTATAAAATAAACCGAAAAGTTTTCGAATTTGATTCCGCCTCCCCGCAGAGAGCGCGGCGGCTCACGCTCGTGGTGGCATGGCGGAAGCGAATCTCAATGTTTTGTAATGGAGCTTTTTAAAATGGAAGTCGAACTTTTGTCAGACACTTTTAGCCGTGCCAGAGATACATTTAAGCTTTTTAACTTTTCCACTCCGGTAATGTATCCTACTCGTTGGTAGAGGTGCGACTGAGCTTTTTTGTCAGAGTAGGTAAGATGAAATAAACAGATAACTTTTTAATCTCGTCGCGACACATTCGTAGTCATCCGTGATAATCCTTCGAAAGTGCTCCATCTCACTACTTGTTTTATTTTTCTTTGAGGAGCGTATAAAATTTGCTTATATATACGATCCATTAACCGTATAATATAAACACAAGTCGCTACACAGAATTTCAATATTATTGCATTCCTATCAGGCCCTGATTTAAGATTTCGTTGGGAAGATAAATTTTTGTACTTTTATCTCTTTCTCCGTCTGCTAAGACGACTGTTTAGTTTTCAGAAATTTCTTTTAAACACAAAAACCCATAGGTACTTAATTTTTTACTGTTTGTCATACAAATGCAAACGATATCCTTATCACGACTTTAAAAATTTGGAATCGGGCTAAATGTTTTAAGTGATTTATTAATTGTTTTTTTTTTAACTCTGCGCCCACACTCGTGACGCCACACGCGGCTCCAGCGGAAGACCAGCGTCGGGCCCCTAATAGTTCCCAGCTTATGCTGAGCTGGTTGCCTTTTTGTTGCGACACGCTACTTATACTACTTTTTGTTTATTCATATTAATTATTTAATTGTGGTCGTAACGAATAAACTATATTTCATTTCATTTCATTTCATTTCATCCGTGGTGGCAAATTAAAGAATTTCAGTGGTAAGTGGGGGGGGGGGGGGGGGGTTCCATCCAAAACCAATTATCTTCCCCCTAATTTGAATTGGTCAATGCTTACAAAATTTTCAAAAGTAGGTGTAAATCATTGTAAACTAAAAATGTAGTAAGTCAGTCAGTAATAATTATTGTAGGCGTCTTAACAAAACCGGTAGGTAAGTATGCAGGATGTCGAGGGATTTTATCAAGAATACCTAAAAAATAAGAAAGTACTTCTTCTTTGACATTCGTAATTGACAAGTTACTCAACTTGTTTATTTCTTGCAAATTATAATAATATCATCTCTCAAAATCAATAAGTGTTTGTAGCGAATGTAAGCGCTTAACGAGCCACGAGCGGGACTTCTGAGCGGATTGGCAAATGGAGTGCTTCATGCATAATGTAGTGCAGGTTGAGTGTTGTTTTGAAGAGCGTTCTGAATTTGTTATTTTCGTCACACCAGGTGATGTCCGGGCACCTCATGAATCATTTACTTCACCAGTTACGACACATCAATAGGATAATAGGTCGCACATAATATTCAGTCTACAAAGGAATTTAACTTATGTACCTACTTAGGTAACTTATGTAACACTTAAAATGTACACTATCCGATAACAGATCACTAGATATTGTTGCAAACTTGCAAGATCGAATCATCTATCAAGTTTCTATGAGGCTTGCAAAGGACTTAATTTTACCTTACATTCTTATCGGCTTTCGCTATAATTATATTTTTTTTATCAGACTTCATTTTTTTACTATTAATGCATTTAAGTACCTATGTTCTATATTTGCTGAAATATCTACCCCCGAGCAACTATACTAAATGATAAAAGAAGATAAGCGGGGTACCTCAGAATTAATTAATCCGGTCAGAGATTGCATCTCTAGGCGCTACGAGGAGCCCGGAGCCCGGGAGCCCCGGAGCCCCGCAGCCCCCGCGTCATCATCCCGGCTCGATCCGTTTCCAGCCACTTAAACTTCACGCGAAGCGCTCTAGCTTCCGTTTTAATTACAAAATTAATTCAAAATGTAATTAAAGTTAACAATAAAGCAGCAAACAATTGAAGTTATTTATGTTAGTTTATGCTTTATGGAAAGAGCTTCTTCGTCGTGAATGCGACTTATAGTAGGTAGGTCATTATATATATTTAAGGAGTAATTGAATCTGTAATCTTATAACATTATAAGCAAGCCTGCACTAATAGGTATAGGTGAACGAAAACATTTAGGACAACTCGGAAACAATGTATGCTTACTTATCACACAATGTGTCCTAAAATGTTACGATTGATTACCTACTATTGATAATTTATTTTAAATTGATGTAGTTCACTCGAATTTGTGACTATAGTTTCAAGTACCTACTTAAATACTAAATCATAGGAGTTAATCTAAATAGCAATCAGACGAACGGTGCGCCAAAGTATCACGTCATTATAAAAGTGGCTGCGCGCTCGCGCGACACTCTAAAAGCTTTTATAACAAAGAGGCGATCGATTTAGTCAGTGAACTAATAAAATACATTTTCATAAATAAGTGTGCCTTTAGGTAAGTATATAGATACCTAAATACTTTTAGTACTACTTTTTGATGACATTATAACTTTTGTTTAAAAGGGTTCTGCTAATCTAATCTGAATGTAAGTAAGTAGGTATTACCTACAAGAAGTGTACTTATAAAATAGTATAGGTACACTTAAATACTAACTGGTTCACTTAGATGAAGTTTTTTTAAATAAAACTCAAGCCCGGAGGATTTAAAAAGATGATTGCTGAGGATTTAAAGAGTAGGTATTTACCTTTAATTCCCATAAAAAGTATCTATCACATAAACCACGAAACGCTGGCAGAGGTCGATATAGTGCAAAGGACTTGGGAATAGTGGTGGATAAGAAACTTACACTAAATACTTATTCATATTATTGGTATAATATTTTCACGAGTAGATAAATTTTTAAAACATTAATACTTATATGCTGATCCATAGGTACCTAATTAGGTACTAATATTTTAATTTTGGAAGTAACTGACTGTTATCTTTTCACGCCTCAACCATCATGAAATTTGGCATACACTTTGTCAGGAGTACTTACAGAAAAAAAGGTTCATGTTTGTTTCAGAATTCCCACGGAATTTCCGAAATTAGCGCGGATGAAACCGCGGGGAACAGCTAGTAGATAATAATTGATGAACAATGTTTAAAAATTTATAAAAGTAATTTGGAATTTCAAATTTAGTTGTGCTGAGCTCCCCAAAACATTAGAGTACGGTCTCATGCAGCCGCTTGACGCTCGTTTGCAGCAACAAAATAAATCGTCACGGGACTAGGGTAAAAGTTTTGAATTTTGGAAAAAAAAACATACGCGTCGAATTGAATCGTCTGACTGTAAAAAAATTGTACTTTTTTCTATAAAATAAATAAATTAAAAAAAAAATTGAGAACCTCCTCCTTTTTGGGAAGTCGGTTAAAAAAATTAACGAAAAGTCGCCGCGTCGAAAAGCTGCCTGTACGCATTCGTCATCGAAGCTGATTTCCTAAACTTCATTAGTCGTGGCAGTGAGAATATTCACCTTGCCAGAAACCATGGTTTACCTGCAGCAAATAATTAAAGAAATCTATGCAGTATCATACTAATTATGTCGATTCGTCTCGCTAACTCTTGATCCTTTCCCAGCGACACAGCTTAACATTTTAAGCTTTCAAGTTCAGCTTTGTCGCTACACTCTACATATCAAGTGACCAGCATAGCTAAGATGCGCGCCACGATATGCTTATCGAACGAAAGATAAAAATGTCGACATGACAAATATTAGTGGGTATCCAAGCAAAAAAGTGCAGTAGTGGGGTATTGAGTTAAGACTAGATTCGGTTAAACATTTTTTACCACTGGTAGACCAAACGATATAATATGTCGACAAAATGACTCGATAAAATTTTGTCGTGTTGCGCATCCTAGTTCCGCTGATTGGTCTCTCAAACGAGCGTCGAGGGGCTGTATGAAGCCGCACCTTTAGATTTCGAGAGTGACTCATAGCATTGCCTGCACGTACTTATAATGGGCATGTTGACTAATTTTTATTTTTTAGTCCGTCTTGTAGATTATTAAAAAATATTGGACACGTATTTTTTCTTTTTTTACGTAATCAAAAAATAACGGCGATATATTCAGTTGAAATTTCGAGTGACGTCACTATTCTGACAGTTTGTATGGGGGTTTTGCGGTTAGTGACGTCACGACCTCTTCATCCTAAACTTTAATGCGCTTTATCTCTGTATATTTTAATTTATTTAAAAAAGCAAAAAATACGTGTCTATTGTTTTTTTATTTTCTAACTGACGGACTAATTAGAATTTTGATTTTCAAAAGTAGTCAACATCCTTATTGTTTTAAATGAATTTTTCCTTTTCTTAGTCATATTTGGACACAGATAAGCAATAACATGTTAACCCACAAAATTAAGTTATTGATACAGAACGATTTATTGAGAGTTAGAGAACGTTTTTCAATTATGTGTTTACTTCATTACATTGTATAAATATGTAACAATATGTTGAACATAAAAAAATGTTGACACAAAATGGCACTATAGTTTTAAAACACGATTTACTCAAAATTTCTCCAGTGTGGGTTAACACACTATTGCTTATCTATGTCCATTTGTGGTTTCTAACTACTCGAAAGTCTGTGTTCATTATTTTTAATCAGTAGTAGTAATTCGCAATAATTTTTTCCTAAACATTGGTTTCTGTTAGGTAATATTAAGACGAAAAGCTTAAATAGATGCCACCACACTTTCTCTGTGGGCTGTGGGTGCTACGCAAGTTCTCTCAACATCGCTTTAAGCACCTAATACGGGCAATAAAGCTCGGTTGAAAAGCACTTAACGAGATTGATTCAGACCATTTACCATTTTTTAAACAAACACAAAAACCTTTCCATTAAGGTAAATTATAAAACCTTTCAGTGAAATAGAAAACGCAAAACTAAGATTAATACCATTGAGGTTTACCTATTTAATCCCCTTGTAATGACGATCCTTATGAGTGACACATACAGTTGCTCTACACGTTGGCCATTAAGTGGTTGATCATTGATGGGATGACCTAGTGATGTGGGCGTGAAAAACCGACATTGAGACCATAGTGCCGCGCTATAAGACGGAATAAGACCACATAAGGTCATGGAATTAATAGGTACTACGTACAACTGGAAAGCTTACTTCAATCATTTTGACATATTAAAATAAACCTTACGTGCATGTAAATAAAGTATTTTTTTAATTAACCAATATCTCCTTATAGAAGTGAGCCTGAGCGAAAACTCTTTTTTCTTGGTGTGTCCCTTTCGCACAGTTGCCATGTGAAATATATAATAGTACAATGGTAGTAAATTCAAAAAGCTTTTTTCGCAAAAAACAATAAATTTAAGGCATAAATATTATAATATACGACATGTTTGTAAATAATTCGAAAGTATACTATCAATAAATGCAAAAGTATGTAGGGCCAGGCTGTATATTTCACGCATTTCACGACATTTCAATATTATGGGAAAGTTTTATTACTTTCCGTGAGGCAACACTAGGTACAATGGTAGCATCCGGCAGCGGCACTACAAAAACAATATGGCGTCTACTTTGTTGCAACTTTATGTGTTTTCTTAGTTGAAAAAGTGCTTTTGATTGTGTATTTGATTGCAAAATGGTGAACAATATATGTGCTGTAAGTGGGTGTGGGAAAGAATCATATCCTGGTTGTGGATTATCTTTTCACAGGTAAGTTTGATATCAGTGTGAACTAGGGTGACTACACTTGAAACTACTTCTGTACTTAATTTAAATTTATTGTATCACTAAATACCTTGGAAATTCATTAGTTTCGTTAACTTTAATCGAAGATTTCGTATTACATCGGTGAAAGCGTCAATTTGAAGGCCCAATGATTTCTTTGTGTGATGATAATTTTCATATTGTGGGTATTTCTTTTAATAATTTTATTAGTCAAATTGTAGTGGTGGACCAAATTAATATTATAAAATTAATATTTAAAATTGTTATTAATAACAATTTTACATTTCCAGCTTACAATAACGAACAAAAAAAAACGATTTTCCAATTTGGTGCAGTCGTTTGTAAGTTATGCGCTTACCAACACATTTGATGATTCATTTTTATTATATAAGTTAAGTAAGTATACCTATTGTTTATTAGAGGATGATGCGCAATAGTGGTGTGTGCTAGTGTATATAACTTTTGTTCAGGTAAAACGTGAACACACGGTGGTAACACTGATTGTTTTTGGTAACTTTAAGTTCTGCCTACTGGCAACTTTTGCTTGTTCCATAAGATGGCGCTCACGCAGCGTTTATTGTAAATTACTAAAAATTATATTCATGGAATAAACCAATTAAATTTAACAACTGCATCTTTTATTATACATGCAGTTTAGTGGTCCTTCGATTTAAGTGAAAGTCTGCGGTTTAGTGCGGTTTTTGTGAACTCATAACCTCAGTGCAAAAACGTGGTCTCATTTTTCGCGTTGTGAATCGCGTTACTATAACCACCACGTATCGTAATCGTGCACGCCCGGCGTGGTAAAAGTGTCGGAAGGTCTTTATTTTCCGAGATCACCGAGAAAATCGCACATTTCACGACCTCGTCATCAATTTGGTGCCGGGCTCCGCGAGGCTATCGCTCGCCCTTGGAGCTCCATTGCAGTTTTCATGAGACCTTTGTCTCTGAAAGCATCACCAAAACGAAGGGAGTCTGCAGTCTTCACCGATCCAGCGCATGGGTGTGGCTATCTGACCATACCTACCCACTTTAATTTTCATTTCATTCCACTTGGTTTGGACGGCCATTTTTCGAGATTTCTGGAACGAGCCGGCCATTTTTCCTCTTCCTACGTTGCTGCTGTCACTGTCACTGCCGATGACAGTCTGTCACCGATCTACTTCGAGTTTCGACAAGAGTAAACAAACAAACTTTCCAAGATCGGTTCTATTCCCTCTAAATAGTGCGACAAAAGTGTGAAAAGTGCTAAATATAAGTGCCTCTTTAAGTCGAAAAGTGCGTTCTAAGGCAATAGTGGTTCGCCAAAAGGTTTAGTGATTACGTTACAAAATGGAAAGCTTAAAAAAGCTAAGGACTCAACGCGGACTTCTTAAAGGTATTGTGACTCGTATTGAAAACTTTATTAATGACCCTATCAACCTGACATCTTCCTCTTTGGAGATGCTTCAAGCTAGAAAGGAAAAGTTAATTAGTACTATGGGTGAATATGAAAAGGTACAATTGGACATTTTATCCCTCGACCCTGATGACAAGGAGAATGTAGAAACTTTAGAAGAAAAGTATTTTCTTATTGTTTCAAAGCTAGATGCTAGGTTAAAGACCTTGTCAGAAACAGAGGTTTCAAAGTGTCCAAGTGTAGCAAATTCCAAATTGCCTAATATTGACATTCCGGTTTTTTCTGGCAGAGATTTCACTAAATACATTCCATTTATGGATCTTTTCACTGCTATTTTTCACAATAATAAGTCACTGTCAGATGTCCAAAAACTATTTTACTTAAGAAAATATTTGTCAGAGGAGGCTTTAGCAGTTATTATAAATTTACCACTTGTCAATGAGTCATACAAGGAAGCTCTCAGTTTGTTGAAGAAGAGGTTTGATAATGAGACCCGCTTAATTTGTAATCACATAAATCATATTTTAGACATGCCTTCTATGCAAAGGGGTACTGCGCTCTCTATAAGATCATTTATTTCGGAAGTCCAACAACAAGTCTATGCTATAAAAAATTTAAAGCAACCCATCGAACAATGGGATATGTTACTTATTTGTATTTTAACCAAAAAACTGGATCATTATACCAATCGAGCTTTTCAACTTGATAGGAATCCAGAAACTTTGCCAACTTTAGAAGAGTTCATAAACTTTTTAGAAAAACGTGCTTTAGCATTTGAAGAAATTGGGGAAAAAGATGCTCCTCAGAGCTCACCCAAAAAACAGTTAAAAGTTTCTAACTTAGTTTCTAAAGCTACTTCTAACAAAACATGTAAGTTTTGTAATGGGGTTGGTCACTTACTGTTTGAATGTCCAAAGTTTAAGACAGCAACGGAAGGTGAAAGAATCAAGTTCGTTGACAATCACAAATTGTGTACAATTTGTCTCAATGATCACAAAGGACGTTGCAGATTTCATTTTAAATGTAAGATTTGTAAAAAAGACCACAATACCCTGCTGCATATAACTAGCAATCCAGATTCAGAACAAACGGTTGTTCTGCACACAAATAGCCTCGAGACTCAGGTACTATTACCAACAGTAAAAGTCAAAGTGTTTGATGTTAGGGGACGTCAACTATTTGTTAGGGCATTGCTTGATAGCGGCAGCCAAGCCTCATTTATAACAACTTCTTTAGCAAAAGAGTTGTCCTTGAAGCCTATGACTCAAGAAACCAATATCATTGGTATTACAAACAAGAATAGCCTTATCAATAAATATGTTAATTTGTCTATTCACTCTCCAGTGCAAAACATTCAATTAAACTTAAAATGTCATGTTGTAGACACAATAACTACACTATTACCTCAGCAACAGTTTGATATTAGTAAATTCCAATTGCCAAATGGTATTAAATTGTCTGATGATTGTTTTAATGTGCCTAACAATATCTCTCTTTTACTAGGAGCTGACACATATTTTAATATTTTATTAGATGGACATATAAAATTATTCAATGGTCCTACTCTTCAAAATACTCTTTTTGGATATGTTGTTGGAGGTACTGTTCAAAGTTCATCAGTCTCAAGTGTGAATATTGTGTCTAATATTGCTATTTCTAATTGTCAAAAGCTTGAAAATGTTATGGAGCAATTTTGGTTAAGTGAGAAGGTCCCCGAGGTGTCTTCTAAAAATTCTACAGAATTTCAGTTGGCTGAAAAATCATTCTTAGAGTCAGTCAATATTCAAGAGAACAAGTTTTTTGTAGATATGCCTTTCATTACAACTTTAGACCAATTAAATCTGGGTGACTCCTTCTCACTTGCACTTCAAAGATTTTTGTCACTGGAGAAAAAATTTAACAAAGATCCTATGTATCTTCAATCTTATAAAAAATTCATTGATGAGTATATTGCTCTGGGACATGCCAAGATAGTCGACATAGCATCATATAACATTCACAAAGACCCGGTATATTTCTTATCGCATCATGCAGTTCTGAATGAAAATAGTAAGACCACAAAGCTTCGCGTTGTTTTCAATGGTAGTATGAAATCAAAAAACAACATTTCACTTAATGACGTTATGCTGAATGGCCCCATAGTTCAAAATGAGCTCTTTGATATTCTTGTCCTATTTCGAAGCTACAAATATACTCTCATTTGTGATATAACTAAAATGTTCCGATGTATCCACATAAATAAACATCAAACTTCTCTTCAAAACATTTTATGGAGGGATGAGCCGACTAAACCAATTCTCTGTCTGCAGCTGCAAACTGTCACCTATGGCCTCAAAGCTTCCACCTTTTTGGCTACTAGATGTCTCATTGAGTTAGCTGAAAGGCACAAAAGTTCTTTCCCACTTGCCGCTCAAGCACTGTGTTCCAATACGTACATCGATGACATTCTTTGTGGCACAGATCAAATAGATCAGCTTGCTGAGCTGAAAAATCAGCTGACACAACTTCTAAGTAAAGGTAATTTTACTCTCCACAAATGGTGTTCCAATGTGCCAGAAATTTTAAATGATGTCCCCATTGAGCAAAAATTTTTTGAGGAAATTGATATCAATAAAAATAATATTATAAAAACCCTAGGTCTTAAATATGATATTATTCCAGATCAGTTCACCTTTGCATGCCCCACAACCGATCAACACAACTTGCAAACAAAGCGAACTATTTTGAGTTACATAGGCAAAATGTTTGACCCCTTGGGATTGATTGGCCCAATTATAGTTATAGCTAAATTATATATGCAAGAGTTGTGGTCAGCAAAGCTTGACTGGGACACCAAGCTACCCCAGGTTCAGCTTGAGCCTTGGAATAAATTCATTTCCAATTCACAAGTCATGGGAACCATCTCTGTGCCAAGATGTGTAACAGGCAATGGCTTTGAGTCCATAGAATTGGTGGGATTTGCAGACGCTTCACTAAAGGCTTTTGGGGCATGTTTATATCTCAGAGTTTTCACTAAAAAAGGAACAGTCTCTGTTAACTTGTTATGTTCAAAATCACGCATTGCGCCCTTAGGAAAGTCTTTAACGATTCCCCGATTGGAGCTCAACAGTGCTTTGCTCCTGGCTCAGCTCTCAAATAGAGTTTTCAATGATTTAAAGGAGAGATTTCCTCTCTCAGTTCATTTGTATAGTGATTCACAGATCGTTTTGGCCTGGTTAAAATCTTCTAAAGAAATTCGTGACAACTATGTCGCCAGAAGAGTCAGTCAAATCAACAAATTGGCTCAAGATGCTGAATGGTGTTATGTGAAGTCTGCTCATAATCCAGCAGACCTCTTGTCAAGGGGATGTGATCCTCAGAAACTGAGTTCCAATGAGCTGTGGTGGCAAGGGTTTCCCGCCTTGTCAGATGCGAACTTCACTCACTATTCTCCTCCAGATTTTCCAAAACCGATTATTGACAGTGAACCTGTTGATAGTGAGGAACTAGCAGCCAATGCCTGCACAGAATTAGATTTTTCTTTCTTTGAGAGACACTCAAATATTAATAAATTACAGAGACTAATAGCTCTACTTCTCAGATTTAAAAATAATTGCCTTCATAAAGGTCAAAATCCCAATAATAAATTTACTGGGTCATTGACCCCAACTGAATTAAAAAATTCTTTAAATATTATTATTCGTGCTTTTCAACAGAAGCACCTGTCATGTGAAATAAATTTACTTTCAAAAGGCAAACCTATAAAATCAAGCTTAGTCAATTTGCATCCCTTCTTAGATGAGAATGGAATCCTTAGAGTGGGGGGTCGCCTGCAAAATGCCACAAATATTCAATATGAAAAAAGGCACCCTGCGATCATCCCTAAGTCTTCTCATATTTCTTCCCTACTGATAGAAAATGAACATTTGCGCCTTTTACACGCAGGACCAAAACTGGTCTTAAGCTCACTTTCACAAAGGTTCTATTTGATCAGTGGTATCAGAGAAGTCAAAAAGGTAATCCACAAGTGCGTCAAGTGTCATCGTGTCAAAGCTGCAGCCGCCAAACAGCTCATGGGTTCCCTTCCCAAGGAACGTCTCACTGCACAAAGGCCCTTTCATAGTACCGGTGTAGACTTCTGTGGTCCATTCAGCATAAAGGTCGCAAGGATACGCAAGCCTATAATCATGAAAGCTTATGTAGCACTTTTTGTTTGCTTCATCACAAAAGCCATACATGTAGAACTTGTTAGTGACATGACTACTGACGCTTTCTTGGCATGCCTCAGACGCTTCATCTCTAGACGTGGACTCCCCTCGCAAATATTTTGTGATAATGCTAAGACGTTCAAGGGTGCTGCTAATACTTTAAAAGAATTGTATGATTTGTTCAGTTCAGAAAATCACAAAAACTCAATTTCTAATTTTTGCACAAAAAACTTTATAAAGTTTAAATTCATTCCTAGCTATTCCCCAGAGTTTGGCGGATTGTGGGAGGCAGGGGTAAAGAGTTTAAAGTTTCATTTAAAGAGAGTAGTGGGAGCTCAGGCTCTTACCTTTGAAGGTCTTTATACTGTGCTTACAGAGATTGAAGCCATTTTGAACTCTCGACCACTGCTTCCCATGTCTGCTGATGTCTCTGATATGAGCTACTTAACTCCTGGCCATTTTCTTATTGGCACAGCCATGACAAGCTATCCAGAAATAGATTATACAATTAAAAATGTCAATTACTTGAAGTTTTGGAACACTTTAAATAAAATAAAACAAGATTTCTGGAAGGCTTGGTCAAGAGATTATCTCACACAGCTTCAGAGTAGACCAAAATGGTTGATTGATCAACCCAATTTAAAAGTAGGAGACCTTGTTATCGTCAGATGTGATAATACTGCTCCTCTAGAGTGGCCTATGGCACGCATCGTTAAAGTTTTTCCTGGCCCTGATGGGAAAGTAAGGGTAGCTGATGTAAAAATAGGTAATAAAGTCTATACTAGGTCTTACAGGAAGTTGAGTCCATTACCTATGAATCAAGAATAGTAAATTAAGTTTTAATTAATAAGATAATTTAATTTATATATACCCTTCCCATCAGGACTAGCTGAAAAACTCAAAGCATTTAATTTAAATGTTAATAATGCTTTTCCTTACTCATGTACTCATTGTAGTGATCCCAAGATTGTATCGTAGGGCTGGGTAAGGGGCTCTTTTTTTATTTTTCATTTCTTAAATATAGTTATGTCATACATACAGACATATTGTTGTTGTTGTAAATATTTTTCTATAATAAGTTTAGTATTTCCCTCATGCTGAAAATTTACAGTGAGCTAAGTTTAATTACTCAATTAAGTTAACTATTAATGTATTACTTTATGCACTACAGTGCAATATTCACTCAATCTTACTAATTGTTATAATATTTAGTAATAATTAAAACTACTTAGTAGTATTAGTACTTGTAAGTATTGTTAATGATTTCTTATAAGCATAATAATTTTCCACATGTTTTCATTTTCCACATGTTGCCATGTTTTCAAGTTTCTGTATTTTTTGTTTACTGGGCCGCCCCCCCAACTATGTTCAGGTAAAACGTGAACACACGGTGGTAACACTGATTGTTTTTGGTAACTTTAAGTTCTGCCTACTGGCAACTTTTGCTTGTTCCATAAGATGGCGCTCACGCAGCGTTTATTGTAAATTACTAAAAATTATATTCATGGAATAAACCAATTAAAGGTAGCTAGCATTACGTACAAACAATCATCAAAAAGTTTACTTCGATGGACTAGGATCTTACGAGTCTTTCTATAAAAACAGAGTAGATATAATTACTATCTACCTATTTTAATAAAATACTGTGCGTTTCTGCTTCATTTTATTATTTAATTTCAATAATTGATATTAAACTGAGCCTCGTAATTGAGCGATTTTCTTTAAAAAATTTCCTATGAGGAAAAAGAATGGTTACACTAGTTTGAAAGAGACGGACCAAGATTAATGACCTCTCGCTCGGTGCGTGTTTCGATGCACAGTAAGCTTTCCAGTTGTACGAAGTACCTATTAATTCCATGCATAAGGTAGATCGAGACTACTACCCCCGACGACACAATGGGCCATCGTAGTGAGTCATCGTGATGGCCCATCATGTAGAAGAGCTATGAGATGCGCTGATAAATCGTAATCGCTAACGTTTATTCTTTAACTTCGAACTAGATACCTATTTATTTTTCTTATTGTAATATTATTAGATACTTACATTATTGTGCAGCAATATTCCTATCTTACATCTAGGTATCTATAGGTACAGTGCAAATATTTTCAAAGCAAATTGATATTACGCCTGCGCTTTTGACATAGCGCCCCGTGATCCGAAAGGTTTGATTTTTGTATGTTAGCTATTTGTTTGTAATGGATATACGTAGAATATAAGAGCCGTCTGTGCGTGCACTAGTAGGGGCAGAATAATGAGGAGTCTTTTTACCTAGATGTTACAGATTTTTTCACAACAGAGTTTTTTTTTTCCCCTTTTGTATCTGCAATCGACCAGGTATCATAATCAGATATTTTGGATTTTTCATTCTTATCTAGAGGGGCATTTTCTCCCTCAGCCTTGTCATAATAGTGTCTGGTTTCTAGCATCTTTGGTCCAACTGTAGTATTTGCCATCTTTTCAGTCTGGTAGTGTCCTTTTTGTTGTGAATCAGATCTCTAGCGAGTTGGTTTGTGTGATTTCGCAGTCTCTTCTTGTTAAATACAATATCTGCTTACTTCCTTCTTGACTGTTGGCATTTCCAAGTATCCATGTGTCTCTACATTTCTAGCAAACCATGGTGAGTTTGCGATTGCCCTCAATGCTTTGTTCTGAAATCTTTGCAGGATTTCAAGGTTCGAATTACTAGCTGATCCACAGAGCTAGATTCCATATGTCCATATGGGTTTTATTATGCATTTGTACACTAGCATTTTGTTGTTCAAAGTAAACGGTGACCGTCTCCCAATCAGCCAGTAGAGTCTCTTGAATTGTAAATCCGCTTCTCTTCGCTTTGTTTTTATTTGAGTAGCGGGTAGCCCATGTTAGCCTTCGATCCAAATGAAGTCCCAGGTATCTTACACACTTTTCTGTAGGCAGTTGCTTCCCTCGCAGCGTGACAGCCGGACAGTCTCCTTTAAGGAGCGTAAACGTTATTTGTATGGATTTAGTGACATT
This sequence comes from Zygaena filipendulae, assembly GCA_907165275.2. Classification (NCBI taxonomy): domain Eukaryota; kingdom Metazoa; phylum Arthropoda; class Insecta; order Lepidoptera; family Zygaenidae; genus Zygaena; species Zygaena filipendulae. The sequence goes on along the minus strand of OU015653.1, from coordinate 7,671,038 downwards.
TGGCTTTATTCGCCCCTTATCCAACCAGGTATGTTTTGCTGACGCTACAGCCGGGTCTGTATGGCTTGTAAGGCACGCGGTATCATCTGCATATGTCGCTATTACTACATCTGTGTCGCACGGTAGATCAGCTGTATAAAGGGAGTACTGCACTGGGCCAAGTACGGAGCCCTGTGGTACAGACGCGCTTAAGTCATAGAGAGGGGACACTTCTTTGTCGACTTTAACCTGGAATTTTCTGCCTTGCAGGTAAGATTTAAGAACCATGTAATACGAATTTGGTAATTGACTTTTCAACTTGTATAGCAGGCCCATGTGCCAGACTCTATCAAATGCCTATCAATCCAAGAAGACCGCAGCACAGTATTCCTTCTGCTCCAGGGATTGTCTTATCTTGTTCACTACATGGTGTGCCTGTTCTACAGTGCTGTGTTGCTCCCGGAACCCAAATTAATGATTCGGAATTATGGCTTTTTCCTCTAGAATTGACTTTAGTCTCCGCAAGAAGATCTTTTCAAATAGCTTGGATAACAATGGAAACTCAAGTCCCTCCGGATTACTGAGTTCCGCACATAACGCGGAGCTCGGGCAGCGGCACGTAGTGCCATGGCTTGTTGCGACTCGAGGCTCGCACACAGGGACGTACATGGCAGTGCGTACCATGCCGGAGCGGCGTATGAGAATCGGGGCCTAATTAGACCCCGACTTTCACCTTGAAAGGGGGTTGAGAGTCGAGCTCGCCGCGCAGCTGATACCACCGCGGCCCTAGCGCTCGAGATGACGTTTCTCACATGCTTACGCATTGTGAGCCGACAATCCAGCGTGACCCCAAGGTATAGTAGGTGCTTTGCCTTATACTATGTCCTGTCCGTAGAGGCGGACAGGTGAAGAATGGCGTTCTAAGTTGCCGACGCATATGGCCTGTGTATTCCCGACATTGCCCGACAATCACCACTTGGAGAGCCAGGGAGGAGGCTGAGCGTGCGTTGCAGCCGCGAACGCAGAACTCATTGAAGAGGTGTAGTACGCCGCGTCATCGGCGTATAGAGCCAACTCGACCCCACCCCCCACTGGGATGTCGTCGGTGTGTGCTCTCTCGGGTCGCGCGCCGCTATATGGCTACGGAGCACGGCTTTCGCTACACTATGCTCCGCTCGTAGCACTCGTGGTGTCACTAGTGAAGTTTGGCAACTAAAAAAATAAAAAAAGTATGAAATAAATATTACCTTTTTTAAAACGAACATAATATTTTAATTCAAATAAATCATAAAACCCTTTTCAAGTCATAACATTTTATAGGTTACTAGCTGTCCCGCGTGATTTCACCCGCGATAATAACGAAGTTCTGCGGAATTGTTTCACAAACTTTGCAACCCCTTTTCATCCCTTTAGGGGTTAAATTTTCAAAAATCCTTTCTTATCAGATGTCTAAAAAGAACCCAGGTCTCTACGATCAATGGTTTAGGCTGTGCGTTGATCCACCAGTCATTCTGGACAAAGCATTTAATATGTATAGATGTATGGTATATGTATTATGGTAGATTTTGCCAAATTCATGTCTTTTGCTATACATTTATAAATAGATACATCAAGTTGTGTTTAATACTCACATCAAAATGATCTTCACAGAAATAAATTGTGGAATCAGTTGATAGAGTAAGAGCATCTTGCCTCCTTGCCATTTTTAACCCTTTTCTTCGTATTTGTTTATTGTTCGGAACGTATAATTTGTTTGGCGTTTTTATCGTTGTACTTTTACATTGGGGCCCCATACAGAATTTATAATACGAGTAATTCGTTATTTATTAAAAAACACAATTGACTGTCATAATCAAACACGGCTGTTTCGTGAGAAGTGACGTCATTCAAGACGCCATGACAGTCTTGGCCTTTTTCGCGGTCAATTTCAAGTTCATTTCTAAAAACCCAAAATACTAATATAAAAGACCAATTTTTCTTAAAATAACATATTTTTGGGTAAAATAGATGCTAAACTATAGTTTTAAACTCATTTCCAAATTTTGTCAACTAGCCTATTCACGGCACCGGAATTCGTTCATAGGACTTCAAATACGTGCCGTACAATATGGTGTCGTACATTCCGGTGTCGCGCATTGCAGTGGTGAGTGCTGTACGGAAGTTTCCAACAGTTGTTTAAAACAGTGCGGACGCTTGTTTGCAACGAAATTTCTGTTTCTTTTCCACGACCTTGGTTTGTGGGCGCGCGTTGAACACTTGCTGCGATCTCACCGGCGGCCCGCTGTGTGGACGTTTGTTGTAAACCACGCAAGCGCAGTTGAGTGGCGGCAGTTACGGGAAGCGCTCGCGCGTAGAGTAATTTATCTATTCGCGCGCGTACGTATGAAAATGACGCAAGAAAAAAATATTCTTATCGAGTTTACCGACCTCTATAGGGATCTGCCGTATCTCTGAGACCTCTCAATCTCAAAAAAAAATTGTGTGGGAATATTTTATTTTATATTTTCTCTTTTTTTTTTCTCCATTGCACTCAAAAGAGCAAAAGCTACACCAACTGTTTGAATTTTTGAAAGGCAAGGAGCCATTGCAAAGATGTTTCCGATGCGTGGGACAAAAGCACACTGAAGTATTGGAGCCTTGTTTACAATAAGTGTGGACGGAAACACCAACGGCGGTTAAAACCAACCTCCCGCCAAGGTGACTTTGCGGAGAGGCTTAAGCGTGTACCAGACTGTTGTAAACAAGCCCAAAACGGATTTTTCCAACAGCTGTTTAAAACAGTGTGGACGATTGTTTGCAACGAAATTTCTGTATCTTTTCCACGACCTTGGTTTGTGGGCGCGCGTTGGAAACTTGCTGCGATCTCACCGGCGGCTCGCTGTGTGGACATTTGTTGTAAACCACGCAAGCGCAGTTGAGTGGCGGCAGTCACGGGGAGCGCTCGAGCGTAGAGTAATTTATTTATTCGCGCGCGTACGTATGAAAATGACGCAAGAAAAAAATATTTTTATCGAGTTTACCGACCTCTATAGGGATCTGCCGTATCTCTGGGACCTTTCAATCCCAAAAAAAAATTGTGTGGAAATATTTTATTTTATATTTTTTCTTTTTTTTCCTCAATTGCACTCAAAAGAGCAAAGCCACACCAACTGTTTGAATTTTTGAAAGGCAAGGAGCCATTGCAAATAAAACGTAGTGATTACCTTCTCTCTGATTGCAAAGATGTTTCCGATGCGAGGGACAAAAGCACACTGAAGTTGGAGCCTTGTTTACCACAAGTGTGGACGGAAACACCAACGGCGGTTAAAACCAACCTCCCGCCAAGGTGACTTTGCGGAGAGGCTTGTTTACAACAGTCGGGTACACGCTTTATTGTTATTCTTCTGATCTCCCAAATCACTATGTCGGAATTGGCAGTATGGGCCCTGTACTCTTAGCCTTTCCTATATAGGATAAATAAACGAAAAAAAAAATCACTATGTCGGAAAAATGAAATCCACTTACTTCCACTTTGTTGTTGAACGTAGTGATTACCTTCTCTCTGGTTATTGTAAAACGTAGTGGTTATATACTCTTTGGTTATTGTTATGAGAATTGAGAAGCATCGGACTACTACTTTTATTGCTAAAAATAGTAAAAATACTTACATTGGCAGAATTAAATGCGATAAATCGCGATAGATTGCCTCAATTGAAGCAGAAGAAGAGAAGCATAGGAAATAAAAAAAATACGTACCTTGTCCTTATTCCTAGGTAGGTAGTAAAATATTTTCCTTTAAAATGGTACCTACCTAACCAGTAACACCGATTGAATTATCATAACTGCCAAATGGTTTTTTTGTTTTAGGTGCATGAACGTTATTAATTAGAATTAATCGTTTAGATACCTACCTCCTCGTTCTTTTTGTACTTATACCTATATTTTCTGCACTTTAAACTCATCATGCCTCAAACTAGAAAAAAGACGGTAAAAACAATTTATAAAGATGAAGATGACAGTGAGGAAGCCAGAGACTTTAGTGATTCAGGGTCCGAGGCCCATATTTCAGAACCTAGCTCTGATGAAGATGAAGAAATGGAAGCGGATGCTTCTTCCGGTGACGAATTCGTGGACAAAACCAGAAGAGGAATAAAAAAAACTCCAATTCCTAAAACAAAATTTGCTAAAAGTTTTGTCAATAAAATAAGCAAGCAAAGTAAAAATACAGATGACACATCGGACAAAGAAGAGTCAAGTGTTACTGTTTTCACAGTCAAAGATCTAACTGCAGCTGATAAGCTACTGCCTTCAGTGCTAAACTTATCTGAAAGTGGTATGTAATAAGATTTTTTATTACTTAGGTACCTATATTATGTGGTGTAGTTTTTTTTTTCCATTTGAAAATTATTGAAAAACAAGTAAGTCCTAGTTACTAATTTTGTTAGTTCAATGAATTTTGATTGTCCTTGGCATATAATATGGAATTAAAGCCATATTGGGCCACTTTGATTACAAATTGAGGGAAAAATCTACAACTGGCAATATCAGAGCTCAGCTGAAATTGTTAAAATAAGATTTAAAATTTTACACAATGTTTCCCTTTAGAAGAATTTAGAAGAGGTTTTTTTTTTTTCAAATTCAACCCATAAAGAAGGAAAAAAGGTGAAACTGCAAAGAAAAGCTAATCTCAAAATTGCAGTATGATACATATAAACTACTTATGTGGTAAATAAAAGCTATTGAATAGAGTTTTGAACTGAGGTTACACTTAGATTAATTTCATGAAATTTGATTTGTGTCTATTGAAGTAGAACTTTTATAACGATCTAGCTGCAGGTCTGTAGCATGTTATAAATTGTCCTATTTAAATTAAAGCAAAAAAATGCAATGTTAACATTTCGGCCTAAATCAGAGGAAAATAAACAGTGTTCATTGATAATTTCAGATAGCAGTGATGATGATAGTTCAAATAGTCCTGTAAAGTTGAGGAAAAAGACCACTGCAATAAATGAACCGATAGACAACAATGAGCCTTGCAACGAAGTGGAAGTGGAGTACAATGATGTAAGCTTATAAGATTCTGGGTTACAATATCATAATAACAAGATTGGCAATTAAAATAATATTGTGTCATTATGAATGGAAAAACTTAAATAATCTGTGTGTTTATTTATTTTTTTCAAGGTTTGGTCAAATAAAATACAAGAAAATAGTGAATTTTTTGCTAAAAATACTTTTTTGGAATTAGAACAACACAAAGCAAGGATTGAGGAAACAATAGTATCCATTCAGAGTTACAAATCATCAAAAAGTGATGAAAAAGATTATGATGTAAATGATTTATTGGCTCAAGGTGAAGAAGTCCAAGATATAGTTAAAACATCAAAAAAAATGGTAAAGAAAAAATATGATAGTGATTCAGAGATTGAAGATTGGGAAGAAGTCAAAGGTAACGAACTAGTTTTCATGATTAACATTAGCCCCGCTGGATTATTATCTGATTGTCTGATGCCTATTTGACTGTTAAATAATTTTCTATTTACATTTCAGAAGTGAACACTATACCGAAACAGGGAATACAGCTAGTCGTAGATTTTCCTGATAGTGCTTGTAGAAAAAAGAAAAAAATAGATGTTGAAATGATGATGAGAAGAAAAATAAACAGAACCAAAAAAGAATACCAAGTTTATATGCACAAAGTTCATGTTCTTTGCTGGTTAGCTCATGGCAACTATGTGAGTCGAATTTTGAATGATCAAGAAGTTTTAACTGCTGTTATTTCTCTGATTCCCTCAAAAGACTGCTATCCAGGAGACAGAGTTGATATAAAATATGTTGAACAAATCACCAAATGGTTTAACGAAAAGATTACAATAAAGCAAGATAAAAATGAAAATAAATATAAACCAAAAGCCCCACCTCTTAAAAATACATTGTTAGAACAGATTAAAAGTAAGAATGCGACTACAAAAAAATATAAAGTATTTTTATTTGTTAGCATGCTAAGAGCAATTGGTTTGCAATGTCGAATTATGTTTAATTTTGTGACATTACCTATTAAACCACCAGCATTTGAACTTTGTTCATTATCAACAAAAGCAAAAGAGGATAAATCAGATTCAAATGTTCAGCAAAAAGTTCCGAGTAATATTTCTCAACCGAGGAAAAGTGATATTAAAAAAAAAAAATCTAACAAAATCCCGCAACTAGATGGAAGTTATGATTGTTTTTTAAGTGAAGATGCTGACTCCGATAATATTATGCAAGTTGATGGAAATGATGATAGTCTTTCAACAACTAAAATTACGAGAAGCACAAGATCTTCCAAAGCGAATTGTGGAAAACCTGAAAATGATGATATATTGCCACCAAAACGTGCCAGAAAAAGTCCTGGGAAAAAAACATCAGATACGCAAAATTCTATTTCAGTTCAATCCATTGCAAAGAAAAATTCATCAGAAACTAAAAATAATAAAGTAACCAGAAATCCAGACAAACAAATGCCAAGCATTGATCAAAACTTTGACCAAAATAAGGATCAAAATCAGAAAGCAACAAAAACTGGTAAGATTGTTGCTAACATAGACACGACTAACACTCGAAATACAAGGAGCACTAGAAGAAATCCTGTTGGCAACTTAGAGGTTAAATCCAAGGGAAAAGTTAGCTTTAAAGAACCAGTGAGTAAAGATAATGTTAACACTGTTATACCTCAGATCATAGTAACCAGTGAAGAAAAAACCTCTTCTTATTTTGATAGTGAAAATACTTCAAAACCTTTAAAAAACCTAAGTCTGTCGAGAAAAAGGTCACACACTGTCGATTCAACTAAACAGAGTGATAACGTAGGAAATAAGGGTAAAGTTTTTAAAACAAAATCAAGAACGAGAAGTGCTCCTTTAGACCAGATAGAAGAAAGCAAGTATTTTTGCAGTAACAGTAAGAGTAAAATTAAAATGAAAACAAAACAAACCAAAGCATCTGAAGACAGTCAAAGAGTGAGTCACAGAGATCTTGCTAGAAAAGCTAAACCCAAACTTAACAATGATGTCACTCCTGATTTAATTGGTATTATTAAAAACAGAGTTAAAGAAGCTAAAGCTGAATCACGCAATAAAATTGTGAAAGGTATACTTATTCCTCAGAGAGTTATTCCACATTGTCTCAGTATGTATGTATGTATGAGGTGCTGATAAGATGATGTGACACTAATACATAGGTATTATGTGAATATTTTTATATGTAGTGACCCAAATGATTAATCTTATTGTCATTGTTTGGGTGGGGCGTTGATTGATAGTAGCGGCAGAAGTTCAGGGCAGTCGATGGCGCTCTTTAAGAGAAAAGTCAAATCAACTATTTCCCTTCTCATAGTCAGTGGGGGCAAATAGTTTCACACTAATTAATACGCTCATTGATTTAATTTCATTGGCATTAATTATTTTGGTCCATGACATAGGTAGGTACAAGAAACTTTTTCAACAACATAGAATGGTGATTTCATTACAAGTGCGGAAAGCCTGTCATTGCAAAGAGTTCCGACGAATGTCTACCCGAGCCGAGGCGCAGCCGAAGGTGAGGGTTGACAGTCGGAACTCTTTGCAATGACGGTTCCGCACGTGTACTGAACAACTATTTTTAATACAGTTGCGAAAAATTAAGCAATTTAATAAAATATCAAAAACACAACAAACTCAACTAAGTTCCAACTGTGATCAAGAGATGGCGCTAGTCGTATTAGTAATGCGAAACCTACGTTTCGCAATGCAAAAAGTGTGTCAAAGTCGTGTCGCCATTTTTGACAGTTGGCAAAGAGAACGCACGAGTTCGGGAAAGGTAAACAAAAAGCTCGAGTATGTAATAGCCCTCATCCCGAACGCTAAACGTCCCTGCAATACGCCACTTTTTGAGCAACTGTATTAAAAATATAATATTGCTTCATGTTTTTAGGTAAGCTTAAGGAAGAACAGGACGAAGACAGTGATTACTTGCCAGAAAAAATAACGACACGTCGTAATACCGATAGTGATGATGATTTTATACCTAAAAAACTAAGTCCAAGGCCTCAAAAGCCCAGTACAAGTCGTAAAAAAGACGTTTGTATTCTATCAGATGGCGACAAAAATACTATAAAAACCAAAACAGATGTGTGGTGTGAGATATTTGTAGAGGAATTAGAGCAGTGGGTCGCTGTGGATGTTATCAAAGCTCAAGTTCATTGTATAAAAGTAATTTATGTGAGTATTCTTCAATTGCTACCCAAAATATATTAAAATAAATTATATAATTTATTTAATATATTTAATAAATAAATATATTAAAATAAATATATATTCAAAGTATTTAGATAAAATCAACCTTTATACTATACGTATTTTCAGGAAGGAGCTACCCATCCAGTATGTTACATAGTTGGTTGGGATAATAATAACTATTTAAAAGACCTGACCAGAAGGTATGTTCCTCATTGGAATACGGTGACGAGAAAACAAAGAGCTGAACCTCAGTGGTGGAGCACTGCCATACAGCCATGGCTCGGTCCTAAGACCGCACGGGACAGGGAAGAAGATGAAACGCTGGACAGAATGCAACTGGAAGCACCTTTACCTAAGAGCATTGCTGAGTAAGTAGTGTCACCATAGTGCCTTTTCTATGCTAAACATTATAATTCCATTTGACTATTATTTTTGAGTTAATTTCCAATTAAACTGCCATTGCTATGTTTCTAACATATCATCGCCACTGTGTAGCGGTCGTAATATTATAGTGGTGAATAACATCAGTCAAACCTAGTCTATCTAATAAGATTTTTCCTAGCGAGTTTTGATTGATAACAAAAGAAAACCTTTTAGCGCAATGAGTGCTAAAAATCAAGGTCTTTAAGTGATATCTTTCTAACGAAAAAGGTACGGAGAATAAATACTTAGCCAGAGAGGAAAGTGAGGACCATGCTATAGCATTGTGTTATGTTATGTCGCAAAGATATCAACTTTATTATTCAAATTCGGTTACACATTGATAAAAGTTTTATGATATCACACTAGTTGCTGGGGGAGCTGGTTCGGGTTACGGTTTCTCTTGTTTTGTCTAGATGTGCTGCGTGGAACGAGCACTCTTTTTCCTTTTTGTGTGGAATTCTGTATCCACCTTAGGAAAGGCAAAGAAACCTTTGTCCATACAGCCATGTCTGATGTTTATACTTTCTAAAGATTCAAATGCAATTAGTTTGATGCATATAAGTATCTTGTATTAAACAATTAATGGTATCTCAGAGAAGCTTGTATGTAACGACAACCTTTTCATCATCATGTTTTACTGTTTTTTCACATTTCATCAGTAAATTATCATTGTATGCAAATTCCACATTGTAATTAAAGAAACAAAATTGCCTTTTACTAATGTTAGAATTCCTGCTAAAAGGCCTCTTTGTTTTTTTTTATTTTTTATACTATTTTCTCTGGGCAGGTACAAAAACCACCCACTGTACGCATTAAGGCGTCACCTGCTCAAGTTCGAGGCGATATACCCGCCAGAAGCGGCGACGCTAGGCTTCGTGCGCAACGAGCCGGTGTATGCCCGCGAGTGCGTGTACACGTGCCGCTCGCGGGACACGTGGCTCAAGGAGGCAAAAGTGGTGCGCCTCGGTGAGACGCCCTACAAGGTCGTCAAAGCGAGGCCCAAGTGGGATAGGGTTGGTTATGCTACAAATATTTTTTTAGTTTTTAGCCGGTCTGGGTTGTTAATGATAGCGGGACATAGTAACAGCATACGAGACGCTAAAGGACCCTGCTCCTCATACGGCCGGAGATCATGTGGAGGAAGCGCCATACATTATGTAGTTTTAGCATTATTCATCAATGGGAAACTTTTACAAATATTGTAACTAGAAATTGGGTCAATATTTCAAAAGCAGTGCCTGAGACAAGCATACTTGCGAAAGATTTATTTAAAAGCGATAATTTATTTTTACTAGATGTCACCTGCGGTTTCAACCGTGGTAATTTCAGATTAAACTATGCGTATAAACCTTCCTCTTGAATCACTCTATCTATTAGTGAAAACCGCATGAAAATCCGTTCCATAGTTTTTGAGTTTATTGCGAACAGACAGACAAGGCGGAGGAATGAATGAATGAAATAAATGAAAACACTTTATTGAGCACCACAATCAAAAAGTAGATAAAAGTTTTAAGTGGCTATAAAGTGATCTCTTCCAGGCTACCAGGATGGAGTGTAGAAATAAGACTTTGTTTTATAATATGTAAGGATTGTGTACGGGAAAGACGTGTTCTTGTTTTTTTTACTACTGACATACTTATTTACTTCTTCCCTACTTAAATGTTTACAGCTTTCGAACAAGCTGATAACAGACAAGCCTCTCGAAGTGTTTGGACCTTGGCAAGTGCAAGACTATGAGCCTCCGGTGGCCGAGAATGGCGTGGTCCCGCGCAACGCTTACGGCAATGTGGAATTGTTTAAGGAGTGCATGCTGCCTAAGGGCACTGTTCATATCAAACGTGAGTATTATTTGCAGGTGGTTTTTTACGGACTCAACACAGCAGTAATTTTTAGTCTTTGTAATATAATTATAATTATGCTCTCTGGTGACTTTACCTTTTTTTGTACAACTCAAAATTTTTGCTCTGAGGGAAGGATTGACTGCGACGGAGTTCATTCCATATTTCTGACTTTAGTCAGAATTGTTTATTTATTTATTTACTCATTTATATTTGTAATATCACATTCATTCATTCATGACATAAGACATTCCCAAATCACAGCAAGCACAATACCTACAATTCTCATAATTTTTTACTACTTTCGCCTAACAACCCGTTATTAAACAATGCTTTCTCTTGGTTTTTTCCAGTGCCAGGGCTTAACAAAGTGGCACGGAAGTTGAACATAGATTGTGCGCCTGCCATGACCGGATTTGATTTCAACGGTGGGTGGTCGCACCCTGTATACGACGGATTTGTTGTTTGCAAGGAGTTCGAAGAAGAAATCATGGAAGCTTGGCTGAAGGTAATATAAAATTATTACTTTAATTATATTTCTCGTTATTTATAATTTTGATTATTTATAATATCGAATAGTTTCATTTATATTAGCCGGGGATATAGGTACGTAGCCGGGGATGGCGCAATTAAATGTGTTTATCCTTTAAAATTAAAAGTTGAATAGTTTCATTTTAATGATTTCATTTTAAATATTGAAATTTTTATCATTCTGATTGATTGATTGCCGATGGCGACCCAGTAGCTGATATACAAAATTTCTTTTAAATCAAACTTGTGGGAAAGTTTCAACTTTCAAGTATGTGGTGCTTTTATTTACATTTGTTAACAGAGTGACACCAGTTTGGTTATTAATTAATATCAAAAGAATAATGATATTTTGTATTTTTATAGGATCAGGAGGACCAAGAACGCCGGGAACGAGAGAAAGTTGAAACGAGAGTTTACGGCAACTGGAAGCGGCTTATTAAAGGCCTTTTGATACGTGAGCGACTCAAAGATAAGTACGGATTCGATGATCCAGTCGCAGCCTGCGACAAAAAGAAGAAATCAAAAGGTCCAAGGCTAGTGGTTAAAAAAAGTTAATTAAGAATTTTAATACTTTCAATAAGTTTTTACTGAAGAATCTCACGTGTCATTTTACTCCGAGAGTTGAACTCTCTTATCGTAACTTTAGATGTACCTATCTTAAAGATTTCCTATTAAGAATGTCGAATTTTATATTATCTTGATCATTTTTTTCTAAAAAAATGCTACTGCTACATATTTGCTACTGCTGACTTACAAAGACCGTAACTTGTATTTCTCTAATGAAACTGAGCTAAACCATCTACCTCAAACGTTTTAATTTGATTTCGAATATTGTTGTTACTTATCGTTTTTTATTGTTATTATATTTTATTGATTTTTCGTGTTATATTTGGGTATTCTCCAAGGTTTGAATATCAAAATTCTAATTAGTCCGTCAGTTAGAAAATAAAAAAATAATAGACACGTATTTTTTGCTTTTTCAATTTAATGAAAATGAACATAGATAAAGCGCATTAAACTTTAGGGTGGGGGGCTCGTGACGTCAATATTCATTATAAGCGCCATACAAACCGCATTGAATTGTGACGTCACGCGAAATTTCAACTCAATGTATCTCTGTTATTTTTTGAGTACGTAAAAAAAGAAAAAATACGTGTCCAATATTTTTTACTAATCTACACGACGGACAAAAAAAAAATTTTTTGTCAAGTAGCCATTTGTATAAAACATGCGCAGTTACCGAATTAAAAATACTCTGATAATAGGCTAGTTTCCTGGCTAAAAAAATCAAAATTCTATTTAGTCCGTCAGTTAGATAATAAAAAAATAAAAGACACGTATTTTTTGCTTTTTTAAAATAATGGAAATATGCATAGATAAAGCGCATTAAAGTTTAGGGTGGGGGACTCGTGATGTCACAGCTCGCTATAACGTGCGAACAAACTGTAGCGAGGCGTGACGTCATGTGAAATTTCGACTTGATATATCTCCGTTATTTTTTGGTTACATAAAAAAAAAAAAACGTGTCCAATATTTTTTAATAATCTACAAAACGGACTAAAAAAGAAAATTTAGGAAACTAGTCTATTCATTGTGTGTGCACTGTGCGTGTATAGGCGCGTCCACACCAAGCGAGCAGCCTCGGTCGAGGCCCGCCTGCTGCGCGGTTGGTGTCGACGTGTCTCGCCCGAGGCAGGCGTATACTCAGCCTCGGACGAGCACGTACGAAGCTGAGTCTAGTGGTGTCGCTTCGGTATCGATTTTTATGCTGGCTGTACACACTCGACGAGATACCCCGAGATCGAATAGGTACACGCTCGTTTCATTTAGTTTGTAATGTTCATGTTATATGTAATTGAATTAGGCACTTTGGAGTTCCTGCGGAAGTTCCGAAACTCACGCGGCCCGGGTGAAACCGCGAGGCACAGCTAGTTCTATATAATTATAATTTCGATTAAACAAAATTATTCGATTAAACTCGCGACGCGACGTTTCAATTAATTAAATTATAATAGCTCACAGCACAAAGATAAACCGCAGCAGAAATATCTACGTCCATTATCGTGGGAGACTTGACTACGACTAACAGAACGAGTATACAGATTGCACTCGTCGAGAGCCTTCTCGGCCGAGAGTCTGCGAGTGTGTAATGTGTATAGCCGGCATAACATTTTCCGACCGAGCATGCCTTGGCCGAGGCAAGGCGTTTGCCGCGCGAGGTGGGCCTCGGCCGAGGCTGCTCGCTTAGTGTGGACGAGCCTTATCACGTTTGCAAAATTAAAGATACTGTACCGCAAACAGTATGCTACTGCCTTGTAACTAATGTCCAAGGCTAGTGGTTAAAAAAAGTTAATTAAGAATTTTAATACTTTCAATAAGTTTTTACTGAAGGTTGATAAGGTTGATTTATTTCGTCTAAAGTATCATTGAAGTATTCGTGGTTGACTTTTTAAAAATACATTATTTTACCGTGATAACATGCCAGTAACGATAGAACTCGGAATAGCAATAATTATGTAAGTTTTACTTAAAATTAGAAATAACTATTTGATTTTGTTATGCGTCGTTTTTATTAATTAATTATGTTAATTTTTCAATAAAAAAAATTGTTGAATGATTCGTTGGTTCCATTTAGTTATAGAATATTCAGGAAGGATTTTTAAATAAACATTAAGTAATTTTACTCATTTTATTAATAAAATTATAAATAATCAAATAAAGTCCATATTGGTCTTATTTCAATAACGCTATAAGCTATCTTAAATTGCCATGTTACAAAGCAAAAGCCTTCAAAGCATTTTCATACAAAGTCATATTTTTTATCTTGGATGGATATTATTATATGTAATCAGATTTTACTCGACTTGATTGTTACTGAAAGTTAACATTCATAATATTTGAATTTAAATACAATATCTTTTTTATCTTTGGTTGTGTAAAAATTTTTATTTAGATCCAAGTCAATATGACACTTCAGATCTATAAACTAAGATCTGGTCGGTCGAAACGATTGCATTTATTTGCAATCTTAATACGCGTTTACAGGAAAGTTTTTTATTTACCTCTACATCACAAACCGATGGATAGGTAAATCACAATGCCATTTTCTTATTTTTTTTTCTTTCTTTTTTTAGTACTTATACATAATATAGCTACATTATGTCTATGTGTCTTACCTACTAATATTTTATGACGAATCTATAAAGGGCCCAGACACATTCATCGCAATTTTATACCTATGAAAGGAATGTAACCTTTATATGTTCTTATCATAAAATATTCGCACACTTGCAGATTTAAATAATATAAGTCTCAATATATTTACAGTATCAACCATTATTAAAACCAGTTTAACAAATGGTATGATAGACAGCTGGGTAGCAGAAATGTTTTGGTGCTTATATCACTCTACCACCGATCATTGTGTATAAAGTTCAGCTGCATACTTATACTATTAAGCCATGGTTAATGTGCCTGCGCCCATTCCAAAACCTACACCCTTAGGTCCATAGTTTCTGCCATAGCAACCGCGGCAGTAAATCTCTCCGTTAGGGCCATCGTTCAGGTTGGTGGAGTCCTGAAACAATTTTGTTAATGTTAATGCAATTTTTTCTATGTCATCATATTAACAAACTTAACCAAGCAGTAAACGATTTTAATTTTTGGGTTCAGAATAGGATGTTGTAATATGATAAGTGCACAAAATAGGTAATTCTGACGAGTGACGATCTACTTATAAACTAGTGAAGCTAGTGGGCAACTTAATAATTTACTCAAATATCATTGGGGCAACTGATAAAAGTTAGGCCTCACGTAAATTTTTTTTTTTTTTTAAATTATTTATTTACTCAGAAAAAAGTACAAAAATTTTTACGTATATAAAGTGTGCCAGCGATTTTGGCGATTTTTTGACTCTCCTCCTCTTGGTAACCCCTCCTCCCTCCCCTAATCGCACGTGAGGTTTTTTAAAATGCGGATTTTTATGTAAATAATTTAATTTCTGCTTGATTGCGTTGGGTTTATTTAAAAAAAACGGTTAGTTTTACAGTTTCTTGTGAAAAAAATTACGTGATATTTCCCGAGACTACCCTCTCCCGACGTGAGATAGGGATGAGGTATACCTCTCCCCCCACCCACAGAGCAAATAATCACTCCGTTTTAAGAGTAGGCACTTCCATACTAATCGCTGAACCGATCTATGAAAGCATTTTGTGCCAACCTTATCAATGCAATGTATGACGCGGTCATAGAAAGGTTAAGTATTCCAAAGTTGGTAAAGAAGTTCGCGCATAAATCCATAGTAACTTTTGGTTCAAGGGAGTGTCGCTGGCCAGCCCCCACCTAAAAGCCTCACGTAATTAATGGACGCCCCCTTATCTGTGCGCGCAAGTAATTTTTCATTACACAAGGATTTTACACAAACAGTCAAAATATTTGCAATAGTATAAAAATATGAATGTTATAATACTGATATACAAAATTAAATGCAATTTGTTTGTTATGCTTTCACACCCTAATTACTCAACCCGTCATCATTAAATTCGTTGTCTGGTGTGCGTTCCGTGGATTCGCACGAATGCACTCGAACGCGCTCGAGCGCGCTCTGTACCCGTTCTGTGGCTTGGTGAAATTTTACTCTGACAGCTGTCAGAGCGTAGTTTCACCCGTTCCGTGGCTCCGAGTGCAGCAACCTCAGAGCAGCAACCAAACAACCATCTCCGAAGCAGGTTAATTTTCACTCTGACAGCTATGTATTGTTTATGAAGTGTCAAAGTTTGCGCCAAAAATCGGATTCGTCGAAAAATAAATCAATCTGAGTTGAGGGGAGGGGAGGGGAGGTGTCGTAGTCACAAAAAGTTTTTAATTGGATGTAAAACAGTCTTATTTGCAATGTGAGTTGAAAGAAAACAAATGGCGCCTGAAATTTCAAATATTTTGAGGTTATAAAAACAACTCGATCGTTCTGTGGCTTGGTTGCAACTCAAACGAGTGAAATTTTAACCGAACAACTGCACCCAAACCCACGGAACGCACACCTGGGTACAGAAAAGTCCTTCTACCACTTACCAGTACTCAATTCTCAAGTATACAAGTAGACAGTACCTAGTCAATGCTTAATGTAACATGGCACTTTCTAAACACATTCTTTGACCATACTACCGATCGCGATCGTGGAATTAATCGTAAAAAAAAAAACAATTTGGCAGTTAGCACTTGACAGTTTGACAACTTTGACAGTAGTTAGACTCATTTGACAAATGACAATTGGCATTTGACATATTTAAATAAAAACAATCCCAATTCCCAGTTGGCCGATTCTGAATAATCGTCTGTTTTTACGATTTTTTTATTATACCTTATTATGTCGTTAAAGATAAGTCTCATTGCTGTTCTTTATTTATTCACACTGTTTCGTGTTGGTATCGCCGAATTTTCCACTGAAGACTGTGCAAATCTAGGTTTCATAAAAGCTAACCTATTATGTTCGTCCTGTGATCAACTAAAAGACTTTAGTCTGGAACAATTGGTTGATCATTGCAAAGAATGTTGTCACAACGATGAATCAGCACCGAAAGAAAAGAAATACGCCCGTGCTATACTGGAAGTATGCACTTGTAAGTTCCCAGCTTATCCACAAATACAAGCATTTGTAAAAAGTGATAGACCAGCTAAATTCCCTAATTTACAAATCAAATATGTTCGTGGCTTAGACCCGATCATAAAACTATTAGATAAAGATGGGATTGTAAGAGACACTGTTGCTATTGAGAAGTGGAACACTGATTCGGTGGAAGAGTTTTTGAAAACACATCTTGAAAGTGAAGCTGATGATGACCATCACTATTTAAAAACTAACCAAATTTAGTGTTAGCTAATAATAAGTTAAAAGTAATTTTTAAGCTTTGAAATACAATTAATAAATATTGTCTAGCTACTGAATTACTACTATTATTTTATATATCCCTAATGCCAAAAACAAATAATATTATCAGTATAATATTTATTAGTCTTTCCAACTGACTTTATATTACATTAGAATTAAATATAATACTTACAAGAGATCTATGGCAATCTGCACAAGTGAAGCACCTCTTATGCCATGTTCCGTTCTTAGAGTTCATCTGTTCGGCAGCATATACTGGGAATCCACATCGAGGGCAACCCTTGCCCTTAGCTGCCTTTTGTCCAGTAAATGGTAATTGTTCTGAGCTGTTAACAATAACAATTTAAATACATTCTGTAAATTAACTATGATAAAAGCACTGTATCAG
The DNA here is from genome assembly GCA_907165275.2 of Zygaena filipendulae. Taxonomy (NCBI): domain Eukaryota; kingdom Metazoa; phylum Arthropoda; class Insecta; order Lepidoptera; family Zygaenidae; genus Zygaena; species Zygaena filipendulae. The sequence continues at coordinate 7,653,761 of OU015653.1, read as the reverse complement.
TTATGCTTAGTGCTCCATGAAAACATATTTTAACCTACTTTATTATATTTTGGTAGCCCTTTATTTTGTCACAATTGTTTACATTGAGAAAATAGATTTTCAATACAAATAGGTACCAAAGTGCACAGTTAACAATTGGCACATCTACATTAACTCATGCCTATTGCAACCATACTGTTTCTACTTGTATATTATGGTCTTGTGAACTTCTTTCACATATTTCGAATTTATAAGCATTAAGCATGTAATGATAGTCTTTGTTTATAAGGCTTCACAATACACACTGCTTTTTTAATGCTTTTAATATCATTTAAAATGCTTTTAATAAAATTTTAACCTTTGTGGAGATTTTCAATGTCACTGGGCATTTATGAAATATTTTTTGTGAACTTTATTATATAACTTACTATGAGATGGTGGGTTCAGCATCTGTGGAGACTAGAGTCGGGGCGTGGCCGTAACCAAAACCTTTGGGTCCGAAGAGCTTGGCGTAGCACGCGCGGCAGTGGATTTCTTTGTCGGGGCCGTCGCACGCTAGCATGGAGTCCAAAGGCCGGTGGCATTCGGCACAATTGAAGCATTTCTTGTGCCACATCTAGACATGAAAATAGACAAAATAGTTATTAAGTTGCACAATTGCTGTCTGAAATCTATACATTATCTGTAAAGGCATCATGTTTACTGGAAAATGCAACTTTTAACTTGATTGAAATCGCGGGCGACAACAATATTTTAAATCCAGCTTATAATCTACGAGAAAGTTTTGTTGTCAACCACTCGAACTCTAAATTCATTCAATTATATTTAAAAACAAGCTGTGCCGCGTTGTATCACTCGCGTGAGTTTCGGAATTCCTGCAGGAACTATTTATTTTCTAAAAAAATCAAAAGTAGCCTAAGTTAATCCTTATAACATCAGCTATCTGCCAGGGAAAGTCCCGTTGACATCGGTCCAGCCGTTTTAGAGATTACCCGGAACAAACAGACAGACAGACAAAAATTAAAAAAAAACATATTTTTATGTACCTAGATACGTACCTATATAAAAGCTATTTGGGATTTCAAACAGACACTTCAACTTTATATGTATGGATATAAAAGTATAGATAGGTAAAGTACGTGTGCATTTATAATTTTATGCCTAGGTAGCTAAACCGAGCTTATCTATCAACTATCAAAAGAAAATTATTAAAATCGGGATCGTGATGAGATTTGATTCTAATGTTTAATAGATATATATAATTAACGTACTGTTCCCTTAGCCAGTTGCTGTTCAGCCGCAAAGACCATGCCTCCGCAGCGTGGGCATCCCTGGCCTTTTGGTGCCTTGATAGATGTCGTATCAGGGTTATAGTAGGGACGGTTGGCGGAAATTTCCTCCTCGCTGAAAAAACGGAAAATGCCATGGAACATTTTTGCTGATTTCAGTAAGTAAACTTTATTATTTAACTTTTATTGTTTCGATACTTACCTCAATCCATCGGTCTGCAGGAAACCAGATCCACAGGCAAAACCATAGCCATGAGGCCCCCACTTCTTGCCATAACAAGTCTTGCAATAGACGTCGCTGTCTGGCCCGTCGCAAGCTATGATCGAATCCAATGTCTTATTGCAGTCATGGCATTTGAAGCACTTGCGATGCCATTCGCGACCCTTGGCCAAAACTTGTTCTGCCGCGAACACAACCCCTCCGCAGCGAGGGCAACCTTTGCCGGGTGCCGCTTTGATCGATGCGGTATCAATCACTGTTGTCTTTGGTGCTTGGTCACTGTCGAAATAATGCACAGTTGACAAAAATATTTGTTTAAAAAGAATTAAAATAGGTAGATAGTTGCTACTATCTGATGCCGGGTAGGGTCAAAGCCTTGCCATTTTGATCTTGATATTAATGGTTTCGATGTAAAGTTAATAAGAGTTGGTATGGGCGCCCCTGGTAGTTGCACACTCTGATCAAGTGTGCAGGTCATGAGATCGTGCAGAGTTCATATTGCACAACGTTACAGGTGGTGGAGAAAGAGGTTTTTTGTATTTTTCAGTCCTCCGGTCGGAAAGTGTCAACTTTCGGCCGGCTGCGCTAAACTAAGTTGTCACTTTCCGGCTCCGTGGTTCTGGAAAATAGTGTATTATATACACACCTTGGCCAGTAAATAAAAAAGCCTTAGATCACATGTAATGGTCATTCGAGGCGAAGCAGAGCCGTTTCTTACTTTACTGCTCTAGGTATGTAATATACTATTGTTTTTGACGTCGCGTAGGTATCTAATATCTATACACCTGAGCCTTTACTGATAGGCGTGAACAGTGCAGCTAAATGCACTGCTCTCACTCGATAAATCATTACAATCATAGGACACGATCAAAATACCTACCGCGATAATTTACAACCGTGTAGAATTCGCATTTTAAAATATAATTACACAATCAAAACTTTTGCAGCTTTTGCTGTCTCTACTCGTTTATAAACCACATAGTACCTATCAACCTACCTACGTATATCCGAAAATCTAACGCACGCTACGAATTGTCTCATTTAAAAGAAAATAGGTATAGGTTTTACCTTACGTAACATGGACCCAAAATATTACATGCTGATAACCACTACAGTTATGTACAAAATTAGCGACAAGTCTACGCCGTTGCGTAATGTACCAACATATATTATATGCGTGACCCATTAAACAAAATATAAATTATGCGTGATGCATGCGGCTAACATGACTATATAGTATGTCGTCTGTATTTCGTTATCGTGTCTCGTCTCGTCTATATTAAAGTTTGTTCGTTGGTGAGCGGGAGCGAAGCTATTTTCATTTTGGCACATTGCCATGTCTTGTTTGTATTATAAGCCGTTTTTATGAAAGTGACTTCGCGATGGAAATAACCTGAACCTATCTTGTAACCTGAGATGTTCAGCACGTTATATGGAATATTTCTTATGTCTTTATAGTATGATACCTATAGTCACGATTGCATGAAGTCAGAAGTTATTACGAATGTTACGTATAAGTTTAAAAAAATATTACTTTCGCACTCGGTTATAATATTTATTATTAACTACTAAGTATCTAAGTACTTTAAAAAAAACATTTGCTAAAGCTCTATAAGCAAATAATGTTAGTCGGGTTAATTATGAATATAGTCTGAAATGGCCGTAATATTATAGATTATGTTCAAGGGCTTTTGGTCACACACATGTTTTGTACCTTTGCCACTCCAAGTCCTTTATATCGCACATAAGACCCAGGGATGACATCCCCCCGTGTCCGATACCTCTAGGACCAAATCTTTGTGCGTAGCATCCTACAGCGAAAGCAAATAAGCGTTATTACATCGCAACCGGTGAGCACATAGCGTTTTATTATCAACACATTTTTATTCATCATTGCTATGCTCGCGCCAGTGTCAGTTGCATGAATCCATTTTTAAAATAATCTTACCCATTGGCGTAACAGTCACTCTGCAATACACCGGCTCCCTTGCCGTAACCGTATCCTTTAGGACCGAACTTCTTCGCATAACATACTAAAGAGGAAAATATTTAAATCTATTAAAAACAACATAAAATGAGGTGGGCGGATCCATGCTTTGAAATTGTAAGAAAACAAGAACGTGCGATCGTAAAATTTGTGGGGAAATATGAAATTAAGGTATAATGAAATATGCCCAGAGAAACAAACCTTTGCAGTAAATATCTTTGTCTGGACCCTCGCAACAGTTTGTAGAGTCCAGTCGTTTAGCGCATTCGCCGCATTTGAAACACTCCTTGTGCCAGCCCTGAACAAATGCGAAAAGTAGGACGTGTCATAAATTCATGCAAGGGACTAGTCATGGATAAAGGTGCACGCTGTTATCACATTTATGTTGTATGTTCTCATGGTTTATGGCGGAAAATACAATCAGGGTCTGCATTCAGAAAACCTTCATTGTGCATGTACCTCGACAGTAAATATCACCATCTGGTCCATCGCAATGCATCATTGAATCAAGGGTCCTGTTGCAATTTAAGCATTTGAAGCATCGCCTGTGATAGCCCTACGGCATAACGATTATTCGGTTATACATTAAGTTAGGTACATCTCAGGGTATTTTGCAGGTAAAAGCATGTGGTTGAATAATAAGTAATTCATAGTAATCCTTAGGTACTAATATTATAAAGGCGAAAGTGAGTTTGTTACGCTTTCACGGGTCAACGGATCATCATGAAATTTTGCATACCTACACATTGTCAGGAATACAAACACACAGACATAGGGTACTTTTTATCCCGGAATTCCCGCGGAACCTCCTAAATTAACGCGGGTAAATCCGCGGGGAACAGCTAGTATTTTGAGAATTTTGTTACAATCAAATCAAATCACACTAGGTATGTATTTTGATTTTAAAGAGGAGTCTGATCTAAAACTAATCCTTACCTACTATTATAAATTCGAAAGTGAGTTTTTTTGTTTGTTACGCTTTCACGACTGTACGGCTCAACCGATCATCATGAAACTTTGCATACACGTTTTCGGGTATATAGTCCAGCTGTTCACGCGTCATGCCGTGAGTCGTGACCAAAGGTAATTAGGGATTCATTTTTTATATATGTATATACCTACCTAGATCGAGCAGTAGCTAGGTAAAGTTTTGGATTTGACGTTAACTCATTAGTCACGAGCTACCGAACCGATTTCAAGAATTCATTAACTATAAAATAGATTATTAATCCCCATTATAATAATTAGGCTGCATTTTCTCTCATTAATTAACTATATTTATCTACTTAGTTTTTGAAGGAATCCCAAAATTTACGCAGGGTAAACCGCGAGCCAATCTCATGAGTTCATGAGTTATAAGCTAAGCCGATTAGAACTAGCCTTACTTTTTATGCTGATGTAGCAAATAACTCTTGGAGAAATCCAAAAATCCACACGTGTGAAATAACTATCAATAACCTCATATATATCTAATATAAATACCACGAGTACATACTCCCGTATTAAAAAAAATAAAGAATAAGGAGTGTTACATACCTCTACTAACTAATCATTTTTGAAAATATTTTTTTTAAACTGTATCTGCGCACGACATTATATTTTAGTGCTTATCAACTTCAGATTTACAATTAATAGGTACTTGGAAACAGAAAATAATGTGAAGTCACTGACCCGACCACGAGCCAGCATCTGCTCTGCGGCGTACACAAAGCCGCCGCAGCGAGGGCAGCCCTCGCCCGGCGGAGCCTTGGCGATGACGCGCGGTTCCAGACACGCTCCGTTCGTCCTCACGCTCGGACTGCACACACAATCAATTATTTCACTCGTTGCTCACCAAACATTTGGTAGAGCAACGCTGACAGAAGAAATGTTAAAAGCCTGCTGGTCACCCACTGGAGTACTCCAGCTACTTCTAAACTAACATCGGCCACACGGTTTGCGGAGAAGCAGTTGATGCCGGCGGCGCACCTCCGCCGTAATGGGAGAAGGTAAAAGCTCCCGGCCGCCCGCTCCGCACCGGCCCGCGTAACGATATCGCTACAGCACTAAGTTACATTATAGAGGGCGCTTTCCTTATCCCATCACATATATCAAGTACAGTTAGGCTTAGCGTTAGCTGAAAATTAGTAAAAGTCAGTAGCATGGAAAGTTACAAGACAAAGTGCATGCTATCTAGGGTGCGTCTGGCTGGAGCGTAGCGAAGCCGTGCTGACGCTTTATAGATTGGTTTCTCACCGTAGCTCCACTGTGTTCGGGTCGCCCCAGTCGGAAAGGATGGATAGGTCACAATGGGAAGGCGGTAGCATCGGTGAGCAGCCTGCCGTGATGGCCAGACCGACCTCTACCGCGATCCCATCCGTTAACAACAACTAATACGGGATTGGTAGTCGACTCTTTTATTTCCTTTTTGTAAAAATTATAAATAGACCGATAAACAAAATAAATTAAGCGATAGCGATTATAACCCTAACTATGATAAAATTTAAAGTACAATATGGCGTGAGTTCGCGGGGCGCCGCCGGTTGACCAGGATGTGTGCTGGCGACCCGCTAGTGCTGCTGGGTTGGGCTGCTCGGCCTCAATTCCTGTTGCGACATAAACGGAGACTGGTCATGCACGTGTCAGGCGGCGCATAATGTACAGCCGAGCGCGCGCTTTCTACTTTTTATGAGTTTATATACACGCGGTTAATGTTGTTAGGCACGGACCCGCGGGCCGGCCGTCATTGCGACCTTAGATAAGGAAAGACCCTCAGTGGCGCGGGCGGCGGGAGTAAGAAGAGGGCTTGTACTCACTCGGTTTTCAGGTGTTCTCCGGAATCCATGGATAAGCAACCGGCACCACCGCCGAAGCCGTAGCCTTTTGGTCCAAACTTACGCCCATGGCACATTTTACAATATAGTTCACCTTCGTGTTCTGAGCAGTTGGTTGAATCCAGCAACTTCTGGCACAGGCCTGAGTATCATAAAAGATGCCGATTGTAAAAATTGTTGATCACGAGGCAAGACGAGTGTGTCATGTTTATTTTCATGTTTCACTGCTTTTAAAAAACAACCAACAAGGAGCTTTAGGACAAAATTGGAAATATTGTTTAAAAATTAATCCTATTTATATACTTACCGCACTTGAAGCACATTTTGTGCCATTTGAGTCCTCCTGCGACACGCTCTTCCGCCGCGTACACTGACTTTCCACATTTTGGACACTTAGGGTTGTCTGCTGGTTTGAAAGGCATTGTGCTCGTTTAACTAATCCTGAAAAACATTTATCGAAATTCAACGAAATGCCATTAGACACGCAGATGATTTGGAATTTGGCACATCACTCTTTGAAGCCGTAACATTGGTAGATACGAGGTCAATTTGTGCACTAATAACAATACAGTCCATTTTACTGCACTCGTGACATACTTGCACTATTTTCTGTTAATAGAGACACACAATCGATGCACCGACTCAAGTATTTCATTGTTACCGATTAAAAAAATGATGTTCGATGGAGGGAGCGTAAGTTGCTCGCGACTCGTTTTCGCCTATTGGACACTTTATTTTCCAAAAACACTTAATAACTATCAACAGATACGGCAAAAGATTAAGTTTTTCGTTGAAGTGTAGTTAACGTAGTCGCTCAAAATGTGGGGAATGTAGGGCGGGCGGCACGCAATACGCATCTGCGATCCTAATTTGGGCGTTTTAGGTAAAGTTACGGAGCTGGAGTGCGGGACTGCACCGCTAATAATAGCTGCCACTGGTAGGCAACGGAAAACACTCGCGATTGCGTTATTATGCTATATATTACGAGCTTTGTTGTGATAGGATTCGATGTAACTTTCACTGGGGCACGGACCTGTTTGTCGTGTCGCTACGAGAGTCGATCTCCCGGACGCGTATACTTTGCAGGGCGGTGCTGCAGTGACTGCGGTTCGCGGAGGTCGAATGCTGCGCGAAGGCAGGTGGCTACCGTAGTATATGCCGGTTGCACACGGCTCTAGTGGGGGGGAACACTCACCGTCGCTCTCGCCGACACCCTTACACCAGCCCACAGACTCTTCACCCACACCACATCTCTACTACTACTACTACTACCCTCAGTCAGCGATAACTCTTCGGATGATGTCCTTTTTATTTACATATTACGCAGAATGTTCAACTTTGGATCGTTTTTTTTTATAATATAAAACTCTGCTTAATACTTAAATCGAACGATAAAATGTAAGTAATCAATTTTATACTTCATCTAAATATCTCATCTTTCTTCTTTTAAAAAAGCCAATCGATACCAATGGAAAAAAGCAGACAATAGATAACTAAATATAGCTATTTGTAGTGTTTTTTTTTAGTTTTAGTTCCTTAAATCTCGATCGTATAATTATTCACAAAGGTTTTGAAAAGCATAGTATGCCAAAGCATTATACACCAATCGAGGATTTTAGTTATTTTAATCTATATATATATATATTGAATATATATTCAATGTACAGAATTGACCTATACATTGAATATATATTCAAAATTAATATTGGAGGATGAATCGATACTGATGCCAAAAATGCAATCAGTAGATAATTTTTTTGTCTGTCTGTCTGTCTGTCTGTCTATCTGTATGTGCACGCATGGGTCAAAAACTATGGAAGGGATTTTAACCAAACTTGGTACGATTGTAGTTCATACTCCTGGGCAGGTTATAGACTATAAAACATAACGCTAAGACACATAGGAGCTGATCAGTGAAGATAAATTTAAAGCAAGTCGGATGAAAATGCGCTTTCGAGCTCTTATCCTCGCTTACGTTGATCATACACCAAAAGCATATATTACAAAGATGATGGAATGATGAATGATGGATATCCCGGAATTCCCGCGGGATCTCCGAAATTAACGCGGGTGAAATAGAATTTATTATTGCATACTACACATTGTCAGAGGCACAGAAAACGATATAGGGTATTATTATCCCGGAACTCCCGCGCGTTCACCGACATTAACGCGGGTGAAACCGCGGGGTACAGCTAGTTACTCAAATAGATACTTCATGAAATATAATAATAATAATATTTGGTTCTGCAAGGTCTTGGTTTTTGAGAGACATCCAGCTCGTATTATACCTACCTATAGGTTTTAACTCAAAACGACTAACTTTATATATACCTACATAGGTAGGTCATACATGTGGGTGAATGCGTAATGTTTTATCAGCTGTTTAAACAACTATTTTATAACACTACTAACATAAAACATAACTAATTGAAACAACTCGAAAAGTTGATTAATCTGCTAAATAATATGTAGGTTATAGATCTCGATCTGTTGATTTCAATCAATTTAATATTATGATTAAAATCATAATAATATAATATGAAATGCTTTACCCAACCACCCGTGTCTATGTATTTTTGTTTGTCCTTTCGCATAATTGGTTGTCTGGAAGAGATCGCAACTATGCGATAAGACCACCATTTGCTTTCTCCTTTTTCTTTAGGTACTGTATCATTGTTATTTTATGTGGAATAAAGGATTAAATAAATAAATAATATTGTTTGTGTGTATACGCATTACTTAAAGCATTCAAATGCCTCAAAATTTCATATTTTTATGATGTCTTTTCTTTCCATCACGAAATCTGGGGGTACGGTTAGTAGTGCCCCCGCCAAGACGAGTCAAGCGAAGTGGGAGCACTAACTATCTTTTCTCGAAGCGCTTATACCAGATAAACGAAATTCTCGGGATATATTGTCAATATAGCGGACACACCCTAACTCTACAAGGCCTAACTTCGCAAACTCAACACCTTGGTCAGAATATCTATGTGGCTTGGCCGTTTCGTTACTGCAAGAACCTTTGTATAACAGAAAAGTGGATAAATTTTTCACCTTATGCTCATGTGAATGGAGCTAAATGGCCAAGCCACATATTCTGACTAAGGTGTAGAGTTTCAGAAGTTAGGCCTTGTACTCACTGATTGTAATGTATAACGCATAACTTTTTACAGAGTAGTCCGATTTTGATAATTGTTTTTTTTATTGAATAGAGTATATAATATATATACCTACCTAGCTCGAAGTTGGTCCCATATAAATTTGAAAAAAAAGTCCTATCCTAAGGGTGGGAAAATAGGGGTGATTTAATATTCACTCGCAGGCCCGGGCACGAAAATTAAGCAAATTAGTTTTAGTAAATATGTTACATTAAACGCCAACACCTAATTGACCTATTTTTGCGGTTTTTAAATAATTTCCTATTATTTAATCATTGCAAATTGTACCTAATTAAAGAGTTCAAAATTTTAGGAATTCGCGCGAAAATGTAAAATGGCTCTTAATGCTGAGTTGTGTATTACACAGCAATATCTAAAGTAATGTAGGTAACTATTCTAAAAGTAATTAAAAATTAAGCATATAGTATTAGTAAATTAAAGTCACAAAAAACATTAAAAAAAAGACTTTTTAACAAAAGCATTAAACCGCCGAAAAATTTAAAAGCAAAAAAGTAATTTTGAGTCAGCACCAAACAATCAATGAACAAAGCTTTTCAGTTTTTCGGCGTTTTAATTTTTTAGCAAAAAATTTTTAGTTTTTTTTTTTAATATTAAGACAGCATCTAGCACTAGCAAAAAGTAAAAACTAAAATTGACAAAAACGGTTGAAAATTCATACTTTCTTCATCCACTTCTTTTTTTTTCATATGGAAGTGAAACTAGTGCCATCCGCTATAAAAAATCAAATCTTCCAAGATACTATTAAATCAATAGTAGCGTCGCGTATGTAGAATAGAGTAAATATTTTATTTTTATTTTATTTTCTTTATTTAAACATTAACATAGGACTATACCCAATTATATAAAATTATACTTAATATGCACTTATAGACTAATTTTTGGATTATCGTTCTCTGACTTCAAAAATATTTTTTTTTTACATACCTACCTATAAAATTACATCTTAATTATATTAATTATATGAAAATTATATGTAAACTTATAAGTTGAAGTTATGAAAACCGTCAAAATTGACCGGTTTTTGCACTCTTTGTTTGTGCTGCAGAATCATAATCAAAATTTAGTAAATACCTATTTATAGTTTAGTATTTATATGGAGTTTACTCTTTAAGAATCGATTTGCATATATAACCCCAAGGTATACAAATTTATGGGGAGTAAAACCCAACGTTGTGCTTTATGATCCAGCAGCATTAAATATCTTAGAATTTAATATGATTTGAATAGTGTGCAGCACTTGCTACCCCTGTATGTACCTTAAATGTTATTATCTTAGAAGATAATATGATTTTTAGAGCGGGCAGCACCCGTTTTACCTTATAGGTACGTTAAATGTAATATCTTAGAAGATAGGTCATCTTTAATATTTTTGCAAGTCTTGTAGTTCTCTTGTGTTCTCTTTGTACGGGGACAAAAAGTACCTACCTCATTTTACTCAGCTTTCAATTATTTTTAGAATCCATTCTGTAGTTTCAGACCCCTTACAAACAAACAGACAAATTGTTTCAAATTAAACAAATACAACAATCAATTCATACAATTCATACTCACAGCAGAGAAAACGATTGAGTCATGAGATGTTTTGGCATAATATTATGTTGTCCTTATACGTGAGTCGGCAATGAAATGACAAATACAGTGATGTAAAGACATTGTACTAATTTTATGAATGTTATTTATATCTTAAGCGTTGGTAACTTACAGCTGATGAGGTAAGGCCATCAACTCATCGAGACAAAAATAAACAATATTTTTTATTTATGTACGCGAGTACCTTCGTTTACAATTATTGGTACATAATTATAGTAACGTGTCATAATATTATAGCATTCGTGTATTCTGTGCCAACGTGCGCACACCTGCCAGTCTATTAATATTTTTTTATAAAAATATCGCCATGGACAAATAAATACACACCCGCGTTCTGAGATTACGTTATGAGCAAGAATATTAACAATGTAAAAACCATTTAGACTAGTTGTGCCCGTGGTTTCACCAGCGTGAGTTTCGGCATTCCCGCAGGAACTTCCAATTTTCTTTAATACAAACCTCCTGATAATTACGAACCCAACAAAAAAAGAATTATTTACATCGGTTAAGCCATTCTCGAGTTTTAGCGAGACTAACAAACAGCAATTCGTCTTTATATATAAAGACTAGCTGTACCCCGCGATTTCATTGGCGGTAATTTCGGAGTTCCCGCGAGAATTCCGGGAAAGAAGTGCTGTAGTTTGTAACGAGGCGGCCGTATGCCATTCTTTACGATATCCAGCCTCATTTGTATTACTTTTTATTTTTAAGATAAGTTCTTTTTTATATTTATTTATTTATTTATTCTTTATTGCACAGTGTGTACAAATGGCGAACTTAATGCCTTGCGGCATTCTCTATATTCTATTGATATTCTTTTTATAAATTTCAAATCATTTTTGTATTCTCATTTTGTATTTTATTAGGGACTTCAATTCTAGATTCGGCACAATAAACATCTAATTTATTTGTCTCTCAATAAATTTTATTTTACTATTTTATTTTATTTTATTATCTTATCTGAGCTAGCCGAGGATTATTACTTCTTCCGAACCTCACAAGTTTACGGTAATAAGCAGTTCCCCGCATTAATTCCGTAGTTCCTGCGGTAATTCCGGGATAAAAACTATCCTATCTTTTAAGTTGGACCATATTATAAATGGTTGCAAAATTTTATCAAAATCCGTTCAGTAGTTTCGGAGTCCATCGCGGACAAACAACGTGACACGTGATTTATATATATTAGAAGATATAAGATATAAATATACAACCATATACGAGTTTCTTCTCGACTGCAGGTACGTAGTATAGGTATAGGTATAAGTTTCCGTGAGGAACCTTTGATTACTACGAGGTGCTACGAGCTACGCCGATCGATGTTATATTTTGGAACCGTTGAGAACAAAATCTTGGTAGGTACTTATAGTTCTAGAAAAATGATCTGTATCAACTGATAATATTGTTCTAGAAGATCACGACTTTTCTTATTATTATCCTTCAGGTGCGTTAGGTCCCATTTCCGGAATGTCCACTGGTCGTTACGTCCATTTCCCTAAACGTCCATTTATCTACTTAGGTATTAGTTGTCTTATTTAAAACTAGCTGACCCCCGCGGTAATTTCGAAGTACTCGCGAGGATTCCGGGATAGAAAGTACCCTATGTCACTCAGGATCACTTCAGCTTCTTACAAGTGAAAGAATTTTCAAAATTGGTTCAGTAGTTCCAGAGATTATAACCTCACAAACTCCGGAGTTCCCGCGGGAATCCCGGATAAAAAGTGCCTTATGTCACTTAGGATCACTGCAGCTTTTTAAATGTGAATGAATTTTTTTTTTAATTAGTTCAGTAGATCCACAAATTACCCCCTATAAACTCACAAACTCATGAACTTACTATCTCCGGAGTTCCCGCGGGAATTCTGGAGTAAAAAGTACCCTATCTTACTCGCGATTACTGTAGCTCCCTATAAGTGAAAGAATTTTCAAAACCGGTTCAGTAGATCCAGAGATTACCCCCTACAACCTCACAAACTCACAATCTCCGGAGTTCCCGCGGGAATACCGGGATAAAAAGTACTCTATGTCACTCAAGATCACTGTAGCTTCTTATAAGTGAAAGAATTTTTAAAATCGGTTCAGTTAGATCCAGAGATTACCCACTACAATCTCACAAACTCATGAACTCACAAATATCGAAGTTCCCGAGGGAATTCCGGGATAAAAAGTACCCTGTATCACTCTGGATCACTGTAGCTCTCTATACGTGAAAGAATTTTCAAAATCGGTTCAGTATAGATCTAGAGATAGTTGTTCCCCCGTGGTTTTACTCCGTGGTTTTACTTCGGTGGAACTCCGAATTTCCCGCGAGAATTTCGGAATAAAAAGTACCCTATGACACTCAGAGTCACTGCAGCTTCCTATAAGTGAAAGAATTTTGAAAATCGGTTCAGTAGATCCAGAGATTATCTCCTACAACGTCACAAACTCACAAACAAACTTTTGCTCTTTATAATATTAGTATAGATATTATGTTGTGCTACATAAGTTGCCATATGGTCAACAGTTTGTTACCTTAAATGGAAGAGATCTAACAGGGCTAATAGTTTAAGGTCTTCAATAAGCAAAAGTAGGTCATTAACGATTCGATAAAATATTTATTGGTTTTCCAATCTTATTTATTATCCACACTAATATTATGAAAAGGAAAGATTTGTATTTTTGTATGTTTCTAACGAATAAATTCAAAAACTACTGAACCGATTAAAAAAAATATTTTACTTAGGTACTTATAGCCTTTTACAAAATATTGCGTTTCCCGATGCTGAGTTGCGGAGTTGTTGAGGAGTCTCCTGCTACTTCACCATCAGCTCCACTGGAGCTGATGGTGAAGTAGCAGGAGGAGAGTTAAGTAAGGTAAAGTGGAGCTGCTCCACTTTACTTTAATATGCATTGTAACACATAAATTGCTTAGCAAGCATTTTAGAGTATCTAATCGAAACGCAAACTGTGGAATACTTATTATTCAATAGTTCCGGTGGCCATCTATAAAAAAAATACGCGTCGAATTGAGAAACTCCTCCTTTTTTGAAGTCGGTTAAAAATAAATTTACGCAGTAGAATGATATTTATATAAATTTCTCAGTGCTTGAACGGCAATATAAAGAGGCGTTGAATAACGTTTAGGATATGATCCGTTATTTTATTAGATATTTGAGATGAGAATCGGATACTAAAGACCCTCCTCCAATGAATCCCTCGTTTAACCTTACACCCTGTATAAGTATGTATAGAATGTTACTTTATGGTAAGCCCAATATAATTTATTAGGTTTATATTACCTTTTTTATTACAAGTTTTTACAAGAAAAGCTTTATACCTAAATACCTATTTATAAATTGGTAATAAATTGCAATAAATTAATTATTTGGTTGCTGGAGCTGATTTTAATATTGAACCACTAACCAAATATCTAATGCCATCATTTTATTTATTGTTGGTCAAGTGTTATGTTTCTGCAATAATTATTATCTACTAATTATCTATTTGTTGAGTATTTTTGTAATATTCTATTATAATTTCAAGTTTTGTGAGACATATTATTAACACTAATCTACAACGCGAGTTGTAGGAAAGCATCAATAAGCCGCTTTGTTATGTATTTTTCTGTTTGTAAAATAGTAAATGACCTAGATTACCTAGTTATAAATTTACTGTAAATTTACACTTTTAAAAGTAGAGTTGGTTCATTTAACGTTGTGATTTAATAGTATTACATTAAGAATAATCACTACATAGTATAAAACAAAGTCGCTTCCCGCTGTCTGTACCTACCTACCTATGAACACTAGGATATCTTTAAAATTACGCAACGAATTTTCATGCGGTTTTCACCAATAGATAGAGTCATTCATGAGATAGGTTTATATGTATATCTTAAACTGGAATTCCCGCGGGAACTCCAAAATTACCGCGGGTGAAACCGCGGGGCACAGCTAGTAAACAATAATATGTTCTCTGTAGATATTGTCTGTACAGTAAAATTATTGACACGGTCAATCTTGTAGTTTGATACTTTATGCTTAGGCAATTTTGTTGAGGGCATTTATAAATTTATCCCAAGTTCTATTTCACGCTACATCAACATTTCGTGGAGCAAATCCGCATTAAAAAACACATACCTATACCTAAGGTTGAAAATACGTGTTTGGCACGCATCCAAATATGTCCATATCTCAATCACACCCCTGTAAATTGGCATTATTCTTTCGATAACGTAAACACGTACTCAAAGTTGACCATTCAGTGTGTTTGATAATTGGGATTAGGAATTAAGATTATTGAGTAAGTTGCTTATTTTCAAGACAAAAAATTTACGGCCGCACTCAGAGTCGTTTTAATGAATAACTATAGGTAGGTACCTACTTAATTTTAAGTAAAGATTTTAATAAAAACAAAACTGCCGCATTCAGAGACTTTCATTAAATTAATTTTAATTGGCATTTCACTAATTAAGTCAAATTTAGTTAAATGCCAACTAACATTAATTTAATTAACGTCTCTGAGTGCGGCAGTTTTGGTTTTAAAATCTTTACTTTTACGTTTCGAAGTCGGTTTTATTTTTGTTGTTAAAATTTTGTTTTGCACATACCTACCAACTTAGAATTTTATAAAAACACCTCGAGCGATAATATCGCCTATTAATAGGGACATTTTCATACATCTGAATAACTACAAATTGTTATTATTTTATTATTTTTAACTTCTCCATTTTTTTGGAAGTCGGTTAAAAAGCATTGGATTTTTTGTTGTTTTCAAAGTTCGTTCTGCTCGGGAAAAATCATAATAATGTCTCACTGGTTTCCTCATTAATTCTTGCGTCTGGTGCTTAGTAACTCCGCTAGTGGCTAACCTTGCTAATATCCTTCCAATTTCGTCTGAGCTTCCACGATAATAAAAATGTCAGACGACAGACGTCTACTGCTTAGGACTCTAACTAACTATACCTACTCTAACTCTAACTAACTGATTATACTATCTATCTATTCTGACTATTGTATATTTGGACTTAACACAGTGGCAGCATAGGCAAGTAGATACCTAGTACCAAGATGAATCTAACCCTAGTTACAACATGCGATGCAACAGCGTAACAACGCTGTAAAAACAAATGGAATGTATGAATTAAGTATTGAATAACATTCAGGTGTTTACGATCGAGTCCGCAGGCCGCAGCTCAGCTCGCAGGTGTTATATATCTTCATGTTACGGGAGAAGAGCGGCTGCGGTGCGGCGAGGCGGCGCGGCGCGTGGGCCGCGGCTAAAATAACATGGAAACAGCGACGCACGCGGCGGTTAGTCAGCGCACCGTGCAGAACTTTATGCTGGCCGGCGTTATTACTCATGCCCCGTCAGATGTAGGCAGGTGGACACCTACGCCAATACGCCGTATCAAAGTTTCGTACCCTGCATTTAGAAATCGTATTCAGCTCTCTTTGCCACGCTATCAATGTAACTTCTCTAATTTTAGTGGCAATAGGAATACTGGAATCAAAAACCAGTTTGACTGCTGTATAATTCTGAAATCGCTATATTTTTTATTTGTTTGGCATTTTATTTAGAAACTAGCTGTCCCTCACGGTTTCACCCGCGATAATTTCGGAGTTCCCGCAGGAATTCCGGATTACAATATAGCCTATGTTACTCAAGGATAATGTAGCTTTCTAATGGTGAAAGAATTTTTGAAATCGGTCCAGCAGTTTTTGAGTTAAATCGTAATAAACAAACAAATAACTAAAATATCAAATCTTTCTTCTTTACAATATCAGTATAGATTTGGCGTAATGTAGAGTCATTTTTGGCAAATTTACTCTGCATTATGCTACATTTTATTTTACAACTGATTTCAATTTTCTGTAAGTTGCTTTTTTGTAAAAAGCCTTTATTTCGAAGTTATACTTTATTCATTTTTCCTTACTCTACATTTATTTTGCAATCGCAATCTGTTCAGTGGATCTATGTGGATAAAGAATTCAAATAAATCTGCCAGTGATCAATGAGGAGAAATAATTCTAATAATACTAAAACTACAATCTTTTGCCACTATAACAACTTCTTTCTATTTTACACGCAAACAAATAATTTTCTATATATGTACCTACATAAGTAGGTACGTCACAATTAGAAAAAAATAACAGAAATAGATATAAAAAAAATCGCACCCGATTATTCACAATAATATTATGAGTGACTTGTTACGTTTAAATAAACAAACCGTAGGTAGGTGATCTTGGTAATTGTTTTGCATCTACAAAGCTAATACGAGTAATCTAAATTTTACCTGACCCAATTTTGGGATGATAGGATTAATTTTCTGATAGGAAACAAGAAAAAGGGTAAAATAGTTTGGTATTTCTTCAACATCAAATAGAGGCAGTATGTGGCACGCCGTACGAGTTATTTCCGTGTGTTGCAAAGCGGCGCACGCGTGGCGGGGCGGGCGGAGGACGCGCGGTGGGTGGAATCGTCCGCCTTTCAGTAACTGGATATTATATTTGACTATGCTCAAATCCACCGATTACTAAGAACACTCATGATATTAATACCAGTAACTTATTATTCTAAAGCTTTCGTCACGTTCACGTCTAAATCTGAATTAGGTTTTGTTTATCACTTGTGGTGGCAAACATGACCCATCCACCTATTTACCGTATTTGAATGATCTAATAAGATATACGAACCGTATTTTATCAGGTTACTTGTCTAGTACCTATTAGGTGTTCTGCAATTATAAAATGGAGGTGGAAATAAGAAACTTTAGATTATTTATTTGATTTACTTTTCACATAGACCGAAAGAGTAACTTAAATATAATATATTATTTAGGTGTGAAGTAAGGTTTTTCTGAAAAAAAAAATTGGAATTAAAAATTTATTTATTTATCTATACTAATATTATAAAGAGCAAAAGTTTGTGAGTTTGTGACGTTGTAGGGGGTAATCTCTGTATCAACTGAACCGATTTTGAAAATTCTTTCACTTTTAAAAAGCTGTAGTGATCCTGAGTGACATAGGCTACTTTTTGTCCCGGGATTCCCGCGGGAACTCCGGAGTTTGTGAAGTTATAATATCTGCATCTACTGAACCGATTTTGAAAATTCTTTCACTTATATGGAGCCACAGTGATCCAGAGTCGTATAGGGTATTTTTATCCCGGAATTCGCTCGGGAACTCCTGAGTTGGTGAGTTCGTGAGATTGTAGTGGGAAATCTCTGGATCTACTGAACCGACTTTAAAAATTATTTCACTAATAAGCAGTAACACTAATCTTGAGTGACATAGAATAGGTACTTTTTAACCAGGAATTCCCGCTGGAACTTCGGAGATTGTGAGTTTGTGAGGTTGCAGGGGATAATCTGTGGATCTACTTAATTCTTTCCCTTAAATTAAAAAGCTGCAGTGATCTTGAGTGACATATAGAGTAGTTTTTATCCCAGGATTCCCGCGGGAACTCCGGAGTTTATGAGATTATAATCTCTGGATCTACTGAACCGATTTAGAAAATTCTTTCACTTATAGGGAGGTACAGTGATCCAAAGTGATATAGGGTACTTTCTGCTCCAGAATTGCCGCGAATACTCCGAAATTACCGCGGGTGAAACCGCGGGGGTCAGCTAGTTTTATTATAGAAAATAAGATATTGGCGAAAAATCTTTGATAAATATTATCGCGTACGGTAATGTTTGTTACATCACGTAAGCTCGAAATAACCAATTTCCACGGAAACTATTATAATACTAGCTGTCCCCCGCAATTTCATCCGCGGTAATTTCGGAGTTCCCGCGGAGGTTGCGGGAAAAAGTACTCTATGTCCTTCTTTGTACCCCAACAGTAGTTCCCCGCATTAGTGCCGGAGATCCCGCAGGAATTCTGGGATTAAAACAATCCTATCTTTTAAGTTGGAACATATTATAAATGGTTACAAAATTTTATCAAAATCCGTTCAGTAGTTTCGGAGTCCATCGCGGACAAACAACGTGACACGTGATTTATATATATTAAGATAAATAATGTAATATGTTATATTACATTTTGTTTCCTTTTTCGTCAAATCGAAATTGATAGGCGTTTTAAATCTGAGTGCTAAGAGTGCTTTTGACTATCAAATCTATTTTAAGCCAATGCTTTGGCTTTAAAAATGTAGGTAAGTATCGACGGCTATATCGGCTATGCCCATTACAATTTAGGTACCTACTTGCTACTTAGAACTACTTCGGAGCTACATTATCGTGGAAAATTCTCCACGCAGATTCGGACAGGTTCATTGGTCAGGAGCCGAGCACCTGGTGACGCGCGTGGATGCCCGACGTGTGCGTCACGTAAACTTTAAATTTTTCAGAAGAATCCAAGTTGTTCACATGCGAATTTGTGCCAAAAAATATTTTCATGACAAATTTTTTTTGGGTAGTATTTAAGAGAACAATTTTACGGTTGCCACCAAAGTTTTATGTGGTGTATAGTTTCATTTTTTTTACTTTATTTGACAGTACATGTTGGTGTCTAACTCAGACCAAATCTTCTTTTAGTCTGAAATGCTTAGACGATAGTTTGTAAGGCATTTTGCTAAATATTAACTCACTAGCTGTTCCCCGCGGTTTCACCCGCGTTAATTTCGGAGATCCTGCGGGTATTCCGAGATAAAGTACTTACTACCCTATATTTAATTCTGTACCTACCCTTGAAGAAGAAGAAGAAGAAAATACATTTATTTCAGCACAACTCACAAGAAAAAGAAACAAACATCAACAGTGCCTAATCTAAAGAGACATATATAGATATCTCTTGACGTGTAGGTAGTATGAAAAATTTAATGTACTTTCTTGCGCGTTAATTTCGGAGTTCCCGTAAATAAGGATCTCGGGATAAAAAGTACCCTATGTCCTTTTCTGTATCCCTGACAACGTGCATGCCAAATTTCATCCAAATCCGTTCAGCCGTTTTTGCATGATTGAGTAACAAACATACGCTTTGAGTGATTGAGTAACAAACATCCACACTTTCACATTTATAATACATATATTAGTAAGATTAGTAAGGATACAGAGTAAGTATGGGTGATCTATCCCGTATATTATTTATTGCCTCCATGTGCAATTTAGAGATGTTAAAATCAGCGTTGTCGTAATAATGGGCCCGGGTATAGAAGTTAAACTTGAATGTACTAGATATATTAAAATCTCGACCCAGCCTGTATAGATGTAGCGTAATGTTTACCTATACCAACATATACCTAGTCATGACATAATATTACACATGTTATGTATGAAAACGATGTATAGGTAAGTATTATACCTATTATAAGCATGTATATCCACGTTTTTGGCACAACTGGATGTAATTTATTGAGATTTTAATAAAAAAATTATACAAAAGGAAACCTAATTTTCCTCAGTAGGTACCGAGCTTTCCGATGTGCTCCCGTTAGCTTCGGGATCGCACGTCGTGCTCGCATTACGACCGACTCGTCGGTATTCCGCAACTATGGCGGTCTATATTTAAAATACCTACGGCAATTAGTTTACGAACGACTGACATTTCTGAGAAGTATTGTAATTATTCATTTAATTTTAAATAGTATTACTACAAAAAACCAATATGTTAAAAGAACATTGAGAGATTGAAAATACAAAGATCTTTTTCTTATGTATAATTAAGTACTGCAGTGACTAACGTTTATATCTACCTACTATTGTAATAGTAAATATTGTTTGTATTTTTATAGTTACAAATAACTTTTATTATTAACAATTTGAAATTTGTCGACTGTCGTTGTTTTTCTACCGCTGACTATTTTTAACCAGCTAGAAGATTATGAACTCTCCGTGCATTTTTTGTTTACACGTGGACCGTTTTATTTTTATCAGTGCCGACTTATGAATGCTAGCTTCTCATTTTTAACTCAATTGCCTTTCAACGTGTTTGTTTTATTTCTTAAAACCTACCTTTGGATTAAAAACCCGAATTTAAAACTGTGTATCTATAGTACCTACCTATATTGTCTGCACCGAAAAATTGTAAGAACCTTTGGATTGTAAACGATTGGCATTGCCGATATATTTGCACCCCGACACGCTAAGTTAGATTATAATAGATGGTACTTAGGTACAAACAATTTTCAATTCTATCAACTGACGGCTTTCCCGCAGTGTTCCGTATACGGAACCCTAGATCTATAGATCTAGGGCAGCTATTAGCCGATAATAGGTTTACATGAGAGGCCGGGAAACTGACGTTCAGAAGTTAAATTTAGATGCCAAAAGTCCTATAGGTACTGCCCAACCACCCTGTATGTATGTATAGACTAGAGTTTGAAAGTTTTCAAAAGACAAGTTTGAAAATAGCGTATGATGCCACCAGTACCTTTCAATCCCAACTCTTCCCACGAATGTCGTAGAAGGCGACAGATGGACTAAATCTGAACATCTTGTATTGTATAATTTACTTTAAAAAGGGCACTTCCACCGTTTGCTATGGAGATATATAGTCATAATTTTAAAATACCATATTATTATGCATGCATTGGGATTGGGTGGATGATTTTTTATGATAGGTAGAGCTTATCTAAGCGTATTATATTATCTGTGTCTAAGCTAAAATGACGCGCCCCTCCATCGGACATACACATACGCACAACCCTTAAAATATCGATACGACACATATAAATCGTCTTGCTATTTAGTGTCGCCGCACTCACACAATTGAAGAGATATTATCAATACATGATATCGCACAGTCATCTAAAACTGCTTATTGAGTAGTGGGGCGTGTCATTTTAGTTTAGATAAGCTTTACCTACTTCAGACCCCTGTAAAAGTATATTTCCGTAAGTAGGTATAGGTACAGTCTGAATTTAAAAAAATACGTGGTAGGTATTTAGAAGCAATGACAAATATGAACTAAACAAAAATGAAATCAATCCTATCCAGAAAAAATTCTAATTCAAGATGAAATAAAACACAGTTTTATAATCCCTACTACTTAATATTATAAATGCGAAAGTAACTCAGTCTGTCTGTGTTTCTGTCTATCTGTTACGCTTTCACGCCTTAACGGCTCAACTGATCATCATGAAATTTTGCATACATTGTCAGGGGTACAGAGATGGACATAGGATACTTTTGGTCTCTGAATTCCCGCGGGAACTCCGAAATTGACGCGGGTAAAACCGCAGGAAACAGCTAGTATTTAATAAAAAGGCCTTTTTGTAAATACTAGCTGGGGCCGCGGCTTTGCTCGCGTAATGTAAATTTTGTTAATAAATTTTCTATCCCTCGGAAACAGTACTTAGATATTTTTCTGGTTAAGGTAGGTACCCTGTCCTTTTCCGTACCACTACCTACCCCTGATAACATCGTTTCAATAGTTAAGGCGTGAAAGCAAATAAACATAGTCACATTCGTGTTATAATATTGGAATGAAAGGGAAGTTGCCGCATAAAATTAAAAATAATATAAACTTACCTAGTCTTTTGTTGCTTATAGCCCCATCTCTTGTTGCAGATAATGTATTAATTTTTGTGAAAGCTTGCTCAGATCTCTACATACTTAAAGCCCCCTCTGACGGAATGTTAGGTAAGCAGAAATGCTGAGGTTTACGCCATCTGCCAGGTGGAGCAACGGTGCGGTAGGCTCCGCTGCTTTGATCAAACTGAACGAGGCGTTACCGGCGTAGGCTTCATGTAACGAATAACGACAAGTTCTAATAATAACGATCTACGCCGTTGCGAGCTGTGAGTTGAGATTATTCTCAGACACATTCAAATTTTTACAGAAAATTTACTAAAATAGCAACATTCTCTTTGGGCTACAAATACACAAGACTCGTTATTTAGTAGGTACAGCGAAATTTTAAACGACGCTGTTTTTAAATAATAACGACAGAATGTCATATAGCGTTCTACTAATATGTAGGTATGTAATATGTATGTAACTCTGTTTGTCTGTTTGTTACGTTTTCGCGCCTCAACTATAGGTAGGTACTCAATCGATCATCATAAAATTTTGAGTACACGTTGTCAGAGGCACTAAAAAATATAGAACATAGGGTAGCTACCTACTATTATCCCAGATTATTGAAATGTCCATGTTCATATGTTTATGACTGAAGGTCCACCAGCAGTGGATACTCGTCAGTAGGTAGGTATACCCTCTTTTACGTCTGATCGATGGAGGCATCGATGGTATGGCTAGTGTTCCCCTTCACCGAGTCGGTGCATCTAAGAGAATCTGTCACAACTTCTCTTGCCTTCCACACTCCTACAACATCTGCCGATACTGAGCCAGATAATCTGATAGAATCAGATAATCTTGTTAGAAAATCAGCTATTGAAGATTCAACTATCAAAAACAAATATCAACTAGTATATCAATTATCCCTACCAAGATTATAAATACGAAAGTAACTCTGTCTCTCTGTCTGTCTGTCTGTTACGCTTTCACGCCTTAACGGCTCAACTGATAACCATCAAATTTTGCATACACGTTGTCAGGGGTACAGAGAAGGATATAGGGTACTTTTTATCCCGGAATTCCCGCGAGAACTCCGAAATTTCCGCGGAAACCGCGGGGCACATGTGTGATGAACACAGGGTTTCACTTTGCAGTCTGGGTGTGTTTTAAATATCTCTAGTATAATATATATATATATATATATATATATATGTAATTCTATGCAGTAGGTATGTACCACGTTTGCTTGATTTCCACGATTCAAGCTAATAAGCTTACTGTGGGAGCAAGTCTGATCTGTTGTGAAGTGAATTATTATTATTGGTCGTAGCGTGATGTTATGTAGGCTTCCTCGATTAATGGACTATCCAACACAAAAATTATTTTTTAGTTCGAACCAGTAGTTCCTGAGATTAGCACGTTCAACCAAACAAACTCTTCAGCTTTATAATATTAGTATAGAGACTTAACGCTTACTTTGTTACTTTTTGCGTTTGATGAAACGAAATGATAGAAAAGACTTTAAAAAGAAGAAAAGATATATCCTTTTATGGTAGGATTGATAGGTAGATAAGTTATATTATCGTCAAAGCAAAAATAAGGTTTTGACTCCTATAGAACCTACACCATATACGGTGAACTTTTTTTAACTATACCTGTTAACATAACATATTCAATATACGTTCGGAGATTACTAAAACTATAATGAACTTTAGGGTGCACTTCGTCTAAATTATACACACATAATTACCTAAAGGGCAACAGATCACGTATAAACGTTGCGTTTTTATTTTATTTCCACGTATTAGGTATATAAAAAATAGATTTCGATTTACAATTTTATTAAAAAATAAAATAAAAAAGTACGATTAAATAAATATATTAAGGTTGCTTATTCTAAACACTTATGTACAAAATAATTTCTCAGCGCTATACATAGGAATAAAGGTACTCGGTACAATAACGTGTAAGGTAATCACATTTTGATTCCCTCACACATCACGCGAAACTAGATTTTTACAAAGGTATACAACCACAACAGCGTTCATAAAAGCACTAAGTTTTGTACAAAAATATCTTAATAAATAATATCACTTGAAGCAGTGCAGGCACGTAGCGCTCACTTGCCCAGCAAGATTTTGCGACCAGCGCCCATGTTCTGTCCTGCTTGGGTGGCGCCCTTGTTGGAGCCAGCTTGGAGACCGATCACGGTCTGACCGGCCTTCAACACCTCTTCGGAGAAGTCACGTTTGCATTCTTCAGAAGGCTTGGGGCCAAGGTAAGGTCCCTTCCACTCCGGGTGTCTATAGGTCTGATAAAAAAATAATGAATTAATTCTAAAGGTATATAGGTAGGCACTTTTAAATTAATTTATATGTCTTAAATTAAACCCGTTCGGCCTCGGCGAAACCATATGACCTTGGATATTTATGAAACCTGAGGTAATGTTGCTTCAAAGTCGTAAACTGTGGAGTTGGCAACGTTCCAAGTTTACGGATCCGAAAAACGAAGAGTCAGTAAACGCGTCATTACGTTTAAAGCGATACGATTCGTTATTCCTGTACTTGTTTATTAAGAAAGATATTCTAAACGATAAACTTAACATGTGTTCGTAATAAAAACTGTTAAGATATTAAAGATATAATGTGCGTGAGGAGCGCTCTGATAGTTATAGCTGGTAAACTAAATGTTTATTTTAATAAGCAAAACCTGAAAGAGAAACACAAAAAAGGATTCTTTAGATAATTAAAAGGATAAAAGCTTACCTCACGACCGAGGGCGAAAAGTGTGCTGACGACCTGAGCGATGTCCTTTTTCTCCCACAAATCAACAGTTTGGAACACGTCAATATCAGGAACTCCGTAGGCTTTTATAGCCGCTTGGAAGCTGAAATTATAAAGTAATATCGTGAATATATCTACAAAAAATATTTAACAGGACCAAAAGTGATCGAATAGGACACTCTCCATCTGTATATTTCACATAATACTAAAGATTTGATCGAAAAAATTGATTTCTTTAACTTCCTATAAAAATTCAATACATATAGGTTTGAATAAGTATTTCGTCCAGAATGGTTGATTATAGTAAAAACACATAAGTTACAAGGATGACAGTGCATCAGTGAAGTACCTATATCACGTTTAAAATCACGTCAAAAGTATAAGAAACATTTACTTTCATACTGAAGAGAAAATATATATCACGAATACACATAAAGATAATGTAAATAACTCACTTTGTGATGTTTTCCATCATTTTGAACTGTCCACCCGAGGTGTTGATTTTGTTAACGGAACCAGGCTTGAGCTTGTTGATAACTTGGCAAAGGACGGTTCCGTCCTTGAGGACATCCTCGAATGCCTCGCCTGGGGGGAATTTGGCACCTAGCACGCCCTCGATCCATTCTTGAGCTTGCTTCTCCTGCTCAGGGCTACGCTTGGAAGCGAGCTGTAAATGTGTAAGAAAAAAATTGAACTTCACAATCTTAAGGTATTCCATACGGTTGCGAGACTTTGCACCCTATCTGTAAATCATTAAAAGATCGGTCTTTGTTTAATGTGTATCCTGTAGGTATAAACTTCCTACACGAATTTATATTAAACTTAACATACAATTAGTTTACAACCTTCATAATTACGAGCTATACCTACATAGAATTTATAAAATTTAGGCTAGTGGAACCGCAAGCAAAAATATTTGGCTAGGTAGGTATAGGTTTGAAATCTAAAAAGAACAAATCTTCACCATTTTCACGGCGGCATCTGAATGATTTGGTTAATGTCTCGTTTCCGAAATCATCATAATCACAAATTCAATTTCCTATCACAAGTCCGGATTTCAAATTCAAGACCAGAGCGTTCTTATTTAGTGTGATGAAAGAATCTTAAAAAATACAGAAGCGACATGAATGTCGCTTCACATCATAATTAGTTATTTTCGTGCTTTTTTAGAGATGTGATGACATTCGTAAATCATGAATAAAACTCACCTTGGCGCGGACTTGGCGTTCCAGAGACATTTTGTGGTGTGTTTGTGTTTCTCTCTGTTGTGAGGTGTTGCGCCGCTGGCAAACAAAACTAAACTGAACTCATGAAAGCTGATTCCACTTATTTATACCGAGAGTTTCAGCGCGCGCGCAGGCTGTGCTCCTTCTGGAAAAGTTACGCGTCTGAGCACCATCCTATGACCAATTCGATACAAAATAAACTTCTGACTCAACAATCTTTATTCGAATCAAAGTGTTCATAATTCAAATACATTACCTTATTTATTATAAGAATATATTTGATAGAAGTGCTCTAATGCAACAATTAAACATAGTAATAGACCTTCAGTTTCGCTTTATACATAGGTACCTATATGGTATACCTATACTACATACCTATATTCTGAAACGCGTCATTTTATATAAATTAAGTATTGCTTGTTTAGCTCTAACTCATCCGTTTGGTGCTATGATTAAAAATTATTTTGCTACCGATAGTAAGTTTAAATATTCTTAGAAAATTTGGTGAATACTATATAAATTACCTATGAGCAATACCAATGCAATATATATATTTTACTGGGTATTATGATAAATATAGACTGGTAAAACTACCAAACTACAATAAATAAGTAGGTACATAAGAATTTATTTTCAGCAAAAGAAGAGGAGTGTTTAAACAAAGCTAGTCTACATTCCTTTTTAGGAATTGTGTCGGTTGCGTTGTCTATACCGCCCAAGAAGCCGCCCACTGATTGCGTACGTACTATGAGTATCTACTTGGTGATTTGTAATTGTCACCGTTGCCCACGCGCCGGAATGTCTTCATGTTTTCGTACTTGCATTATTATGTTTTTGGTAGAAAGGAAAAAGTTTAAATTAGAAACATAAAATAAAATATGAAAATAGGTCACATTTGTGAAAAAAAAAATTATTTATCGATAATCAGCCTTTCATACTTTCGTATAGTGTAGTGTGGGTGTATTCATACATCAAAAAGGCCTAAACAAAATGGTACCTCAAGTAAGCATTTTTCAGCAAAATTATGTAGTTGTAGTTATATCAAATAAAGAAAATGTATACCTAGCTGCTGCATAAAGCAATACATTTCTCGAGTAGAATGCAAATCATAATAAGAGTGTTGACGTTCAAAATGAAACTAGTCGGCGTACCTACGACAACGACATACCTGCCTCTTGCCTGCCCCTGTTCTTAAATAATAACGCATTGATTTACATTTTATGATGGTTTCATTTTTTCGTTACTATACGTATACGTAATCTAGTAACCTACGAACCTAAGTAACTTCCTAAGTAACTTAACTCGTATAGAGATACAGATAAAATTTGCATATTATGTACGTATAACCTATGTAACGGTATGTATTAAATTAAATAAACAAATTTTTTTAGTACATATTTTTCGTTATTCCTAATTTTGTTATTCGTACTATTCAAACGAATTTACATTAAACAGTATTTGTATAAATAATTATGATTTTTTTTTTTCAAAAATTTATGTACCTATTCTATTATCGGCTCGTACCTATGTACTTAGGTATATCTTTTCTTTTCCGCCTCCCTAGCCAAACTGATATTCTACAATCGTTAACGCAAAACGGAAAACCAGTACGAATTTAACGTAAAAGAAAATATCTTGGAGAAACTTGCACACGTGTTAATAGAGTGAAGGAAACCTAAACGAAATAGAGAAAAAAATAAAATTTTCAAGCGCAGATATTTATAAACAATCAATCAACAAAGAACAATAATTTTGCTATACCTACTTAAAAACTCATATTTTATGAGCTTCGAACGGGGTCACGGAAAAAACAAAATACCGTTATTGTTAGGTATAGTCTCTTTATTAAAACTCCTTCTTCCAACCTTCGTTAAATACACTCGGAGTACATCTCTAGAATAGTGCATACGTATTTACAATATGTTTTAATACATATTTACATTTGGATTAGATTTTTATTTATTAAACTATTATTGAAAAACGAAATTTCAAATCCAACTAAGTGTTTACTTAAATAAATATTTCCGACTAAGTACCTAAGGTACCTATATCGAACCAGCTTACATAAATTTTGATAGGTACTAGGTATTTAGATATTATCATCAGCAAAGAAATATGTAATATTTTACTGCGATTTGAAATTTATTATTTAACTAGTTGTGCCCCGCGATTTCACCCGCGTGAGTTTCGGAATTCCCTCAGGAACAATTTTTATCTAAAATAAAAGTAGCCTATAAGTTACTCCTTAGTCCTTATCTATAGGTACATATATAAAATGCTTTGTCCTGATGGATCAACGCACAGCCTAAACCGCTGATCGTAGAGATAACTGAAACTTGGAGGGTGTGTTCTTTGTATGACGTAGGTATCCGATAAGAAAGGATTTTTGAAAATTCAACCCCTAAGGGGATGAAAAGGGGTTGAAAAGTTTGTATGGAACAATTCCGCTTGAACTTCGAAATTATCGCGGGTGAAACCGCGCGGGACAGCTAGTATTAATATATAACATCAGCTACCTGCCAGTGAAAGTCCTGTTAAAATCGGTATAATGAAACCGTATAATATATGTACTTTCATATGCATTCAGTGAAAAGATGGTAATTCGAAATTACAAACAGACACTTCAATTTTACTTACCTATATGTACAGATGTATATCTAGACACAGATTAATGTAGCTATTTCCCTGCTTATCTAGCGTTCTTACGGCTGGTGTCACTCACATCGCTAGTAGATAATTTACAAATCAATTTTCAATTTGTCTCTTTCCTTCTCGGTAGCTAGGATGAACTAAGCCTGTTTTAATTCAGACCAAGCAAGGCAACTGCTAATTAATCTCAATTCAATTCCATCAAGTAATACAAACACACAGACAGACCGAAAGACACACAGAAATTTTAAAAATCCTGGTTCGGGATTATGGTAGTGATAAAAAACATATGAGAAAATTTATAACATGAAACATCCTCTTCAATATTTTCAATGTACTGACACGCCTCTTAATTACTGTTTTACTATATACATAAAAGCAAGAGCTTGTTCTTAAGTCCGTTACAATTTTATTAAAAACAACCACAATAATTTCGTATATCATATAAACGTATACGATGTTTTAAATGTTTATTTACATAGTTACATAATCACGCAGTAGTTACATATACCTACTTAAATTTAAATTTCGTTTAATAGGTTCATAAACCTTGACAATAATAGGTATCAATTACTTAACAATTAATTATCTATTCTTTACCAATATTATTGTTAGAACACTCTTCTTTCAAAACTCCTTAGACTAGATACTCATTACACTAAAATATTTTTAACTTCTCTTTATTTAAAAGTTTTTTGTTGTATTATTATTAATAATTGGACATTTAAATCATTGGCACTTTTAAATTTCCTTGCACATTAAGTCGCTGACGCAAATGTTTTTCATGGATTCACTTCGAATGAACTTTAGCAGCCCGTTTTTTTATTTGTTACTAATATGTCCATTTTTATGTATAGAGTGGTTATAGTGACGTACTTATAGTGTTGCGGGCGCCCTTGCTGCGTAGGCGCATCGGGGACGCTCCTGGCTGACTCAGCGTAACGACGCGGGCGCACTCTCGCACGATGAGTCAACAGGGCAACCATACGCCCATTAGAAAAGATGGTTGTTAGTTTTAGCAAGGGGGCCTAGATGATCTGTAAGTAGATAGTTAGGAGGGGACACGCCGAGCAGAGGGAAGCCGGAAGGCTGCCTGAGCAATCCACAACCACCGGTCCACTTGCCGGCTCCTGTGGCGCTCACTGGCTGCACCCCCGCTCCGCCACCGCTACCGACTCCATTAAGCTCGTCACACAATTTATTACCTATGAAAGAAATAAAAGAACTTTTTAATCACCTATATATTGCATAAAATTACTAGGCATTTAATATAGAACTAGAACTGCAACATGCACGCAGGAATTCGAACGGAATTGTTCATGAAATTAACGTTCCATATTTGTAATAGTTTTGTTGTAAAATTCCTACCCCAAAGCTTCAATCGGATGAAATTCCTATAAGGTATTCAAAATTGCTTAGAGGAATGAGACGGTTGGTGCAAACTGCAAACTACCGAAACTCGTGCATTCGTATCTGCTCGTCCATTGAAATCAGACTGCAACGCGACGGCTGACTGGCGAACGTGAAATAACTGTGGTAACACAATTATTCGCTAATCACCTAATCCTTGCCTCGCGGCTCCCTTGTTTATTAAAGCCTGAGTGACAATCGCGCGCGCAATTAGCACAAATGAGCCGAAGTGAAAATCTGGTGGCGGCGGCGCGGCGCGGCGTGGCTGCGGCGCGGCGGGCGGCGGGTAATGTGATTAATACGACCGCAAGTCCGCCATTAAATGGCAAGCCGCGATGCCCCACTCAAACAAAGCTCGCTAGTCAAGTAAGTAGGTACCTAACTTGGTCAACAAACTATTCTAAGTTTTAGCATAATTTTGGACAAAATTAATCATATTTTATATCTACTAACACAAAGAAAAGGGTGATATCATCATGTAAAATATAAGTAATGTAAGTACGTATTCCTAATTTTTATTATTTGATTTCGTCCTTTCTCTGAAAATTAAGCACACATAAGCTTTTGATCTTTATTTACATCGTGCGGTGTTACCGGATGCATATAAGCTTTAAGGTACCTACCTACTTGTAAGAACCGAGAATAATATTAGGTATTACAAAATCTTAACGAATTTATATCGAGACATCGTTCGTTTATCCACTTAATTTTATGGCATGGCCCGACCCTTGGCACGTGCGTCTCTAATATCAAACTTGACCTGATTTTTTTCAGATACAAAATATTTTTAACGTATATTGAAAGTGTAACGGGGCCATATCTGCTCATCTGCTGTGTGTCTGTCTATCCACGACATCTAAACTACTTAACGAATTTGAATGAATTTTGGTAGGTATTTAGGTATGTAGGATACTTGTCCTACCTACCAAAGGTACAACAAAAAGTTACCGCGTCGGTATTCTAAAGCACCAGTGTTTGAAATACCTACCGTGGGCTTCAGATATATGTGATACTAGCTGTGCCCCACGGTTTCCCCTGCGGTCATTTCGGAGTTCCCGCGGTAATTCCAGAATAAAAAGTACCCTATGTCCTTTTCTGTACCCCTGACAACGTGCATGAGAAATTTCATCAAAATCCGTTCAGCCGTTTTTGCGTGATTGAGTAACAAACATCCAAACATCCACACTTTCATATAATCTATCTATTATAAAACTGTAGAGAGGTCAATTCTGTACATTGAATATATATTCAAAATTAATATTGGAGGATGAATGGTGATCGATACTGATGCCAAAAATGCAATCAGTAGATTTTTTGTCTGTCTGTCTGTCTGTATGTGCACGCATGGGTCAAAAACTACTGAAGGGATTTTAACCAAACTTGGTGCGATTGTAGTCCATACTCAGGCAGGTTACAGGCTATATAACATAACGCTAAGACACATAGGAGCTGAGCAGTGACGATAAATTTGAAGCAAGTCGGATGAAAATCCGTTTTCGCATACGTTTACTCAATCACGCAAAAACGGCTTATCGGATTTGGTTGAAATTTGGCATGCACGTTATTAGGGGTACAGAGAAGGACATAGGGTACTTTTATTCCGGAATTCCTGCGGGAACTCCGAAATTACCGCGGGTGAAACCGCGGGGCATAGCTAGTTTATAATATAACTAGGATTTGATAATAATACCTATCTAATGTTGATACTATCTATATTTAAAATGGACTAATCTGTGGAACTTATTTGTCATGAACAGCCTTGTTATGTTCGCCTACGCGAGCCTGCGTGTTAAAAAATACCACTCAACGCGGCAACGACTACACATGACTCATTCGTTTTATTTTCAGCTAAGATCAATGATATAATGGAATTTTGTTGTGATTATCTAAAAATATCAAGATTCTTTTATCGGATCTAAAATAACTTGCATTTTATTACTTGTAAAACGAATAATATAAGTTTTTATTAGTATGACAAGACCAGAAACCATAATGATTAATTTTATACAACGTGTTAATGAATTAACTAAAAATCCTGATACACCTCATTTAAAAAATATACTTTAATATGATTAAAATATATTTTATGTCGAAAAAATGTATTCCTACTTTAAATGTTATTCAACATTAGTTTATTGGAGGTAACCTATCTACGAAATTCCAAGCGCTACGCCCGCGCCTACCGGTTCGAATTTTTTTGCTGCGGGCGGCGTACGCGCCAAATATTGTATTATAAATAATTTAGACATGGACTAATAAAATTGAAAAACTATAACCTTTATTAAAACATAGTGCGAACGATTCGCTAGTTGATTCTGAGGTTTTCAGTTAACACGTTGTATACCTAGCGCGTGCAGTATCAGATAAATTTTTAAATATTTGATTTTTTTTAACTAATAGTGATAACGACTTTATCATCTCTATAAAACCTCATAGTTGGAACTAAACCTCAAGAAATGTTTTAGAGGCCCCCTTTATTTACCTACCTATGTAGGTATAGGTTACTACTAATAATTGTAAGAGAAGATTCATCAAAATTCTAAACCGTAGGAAATGAAGCGAGTTTACAGTTGTATAAACTCATGCGTGTATTAAAGTGAAACTTCTTTGGGCACAGCGAGGATATTTTAACACTTTTAATTTTACTTGTAACTAACAATGTAATTAAAATAGTAAAATTCTAACTTCTAATTGTCGCATCAAAACCAAATTAATCTATGTAATTCGGATGAAAAAGCAATACGGAGCTGATCTGATGATGGAACCAGAAGATGATCATGGTAACTTTGTAATTCAACGACGCAATCCTGTTGAGTTGAGGCTCCTTTGTTTGGTCAAGGACCCTTGTTCTGTATGATTACTTTTTAGTTCAGTTCGTCAGGTACTTACCCGTAAAAGACGTACCTACCTAAGTATGAGTTTTTCATAATGGTATAATAAGGAGATAAATATAAACATGCGACTTATATATAGTGACACCTTAGGCGCCAGTTTGAATCTCACGGTTTCAATGAGGAGTTTTTCTTAATTAGTTTTAGTTCTTGTACGTGAGCGACACTGTTATGCATGCTGTAGTGATACTTAACCGTGCCTAAGCAAAAGCAATTCAGTTCAATTATTGAGCAATTACCTAGAATCATACCTACCTACCTACATACATTGTTTTTCTTTGTTTGACATTGCCCATTGGTACAGTCTCTTTCAATCACGGACCTGCTTTGGTCATGTAGATTCCTTGATCACTGTTTTTCTTTTGTGCAATCAGGAGACGAGTTATTTATATACCTATGTACCTACCTACCCTAATTTTTACCTACTGTAGTCTATGTATATGACAGTCAACAGTCATCCTCAACAGACTATAGACCAGATGGACTGGAGAACTGTTGCTTACTTAGAAATTGTTTCTATAGACGTACACGTGTATACACGTGTATATATAAAGGAAGCATATATCGACTGGTTTATTTGAAAATCGGATAGCATTTTGAAAGTTAGCGGGGTCTTCCGCACTTGAGACGTTCTCATTTGTTTGATTGTTTTATCACTATAGTTTCAGTTGTATATAATATACACAACTAAAACCATAGTGTTACATTATTTACCAGCTGATGTGATGGGCTTGAGATCGGGCGGCGAGAGGTGTGGTAACGCATGGTGCGCCGGCTGGGGTGCTGAGCTCGGGGGTGCGGGGTGCGGCGACGACGACGGCGACAGAGGCTTGTCACGCTTGCCCTCCGCCTTCACTGGCGCTTCACCGACTTTCTGCTGGGCTAGTCGCTCTTGCTTACGGAACTTCGCCCGCCGGTTTTGGAACCAAACCTGAAAAAACAACAATAACTTTTAAGCACACCGCTATCCATTCGGCTTCCCGTTGTAGAGCTGTATTGACACGAATTCGGATGCTTTAAAGTTGACTCGTACATACGTAATTTTTTTTTTTATTTTAAAATAAATTGCACTCATTGTCAACCCAAAAACATGCGAAACGGGAACGGAAAGCAAAAAAAAAACACATAAAATGTCAGAAACGTATTTGGATTCGAATGGATAAACAAAGTGAACGCCCGACCCGACTAATGGGAAAACAACCCATGCATCGAACGGCAAATTTTAATGCAAACCGTTTTATATTCCTACGAATGCGCGCAAATCCGAATTGATCATAATTCAATTTGTTGCTAGAGATAATTGCAACTGCCACTGGCGCTGATTGGGCTTGGTAAAAACTGCGCGTTGTCACACACGGCACGGGCGCAGTGACGCGGACCGACTCCATACTCCATACTCCAATCACATACAGGGGCCTTTACAGTACTCTACTTCACACAATCAATCGTTATTTGTTCATCGTTGATGATGTATAATTGTAAAATTAAATGTTACAGACTCATTTTATTTTAAAACTGCTCAAGAAGCACAATTATTAAATTTTCTTTCAAGCACATGTATCATACTTCTTACTAATTTAGCAGGCTCACTTGTGCTTGTAGTGAAAGTCTCGGTTTTCGCAACTACATTTCGTAATCAGTTGCCATAGAGGCACAGACGAAGCACTTTTAAATTACATAAAAAAAAGGAAAAAGAAAACAATATAATATTACAATAGAGTAGTGAAGTAAACAAAACTTATGCTATGAACAATAAAGACGATATTGTTAATTAATCAGGTGATAGAGTTGAATTTGGTAACTACACTTTTCAAAAGCTCCTATATTATAAAAATCTAGTTTGGATGTTTTTCAATACATAACAGTTCGAACTATACTAGATTAAAACTACTACCTACTTAAGAATTATAGACTACTACTACATCGAGTTTGATAGCAAATTAGTTTAATTTACTTAATGCAGGTAGGAACGTGTAGATAAGAAGTCAGCAAAAATTATTAACGAAATCTTATTTTAAACCTGTCCGTCCGTCTCGTATTTACGTAAATACTCGACGGATGTTATTATATTAAACGGCCGCTGAGCGTTCGCACAGCTTATGTAATGCAAAGTATACAAGTTTAAAATACCCGCAATATATTAAATTATACACTAACTGCTTGCTTTGCTTTCACCCATGGAAATTTCGGAGTTCCCGCAGGAATTTTGGGTTACAATATAGCCTAGGACACAAATAACGTGGCTTTCTTTTGGTAAAATAATTTTCAAATCGGTTCAATAGATCCAGAGATTATCCCCTACGACCTCACAAACTCGCAAACTTTACCTCTTTATAATATATAAATTAGTAAGATAATATACTTTTATGACCGGAGTTTTGCACATGGTTGCGTGCGGTCCGTGTGAAACTGAAGACAAAAACTATGGTACTCGAAATAATTATTTGCATCGACTTCATAAATCACAATCAATCTCAAAAGAGTGGGTGCGGCGAGGTAAAAATATCCGAATGAAGTACACTTCATTAATCAAATCTTTAAATGTTAAAAACAAAAACAAATCACCTTCCCAGTTTAATCTGAACTAAGTGAGAATTTAAGTAAAAAAATGGCCTGTTCCAGTAATCCTTACAAAATTGTCCCCAGCATAAAACAATCTTTCGGCAGGTATAATATCATGTAATCCTAACATTATACGTACAAATGAGATGTTTTTGTTAGTTTATTACGTTTTCATGCTTAACTACTCAATCGATCACCGTGAAGTCTTCCACAAAGTTTTCAGACGTACCTACAGAAAACATACCTGCTATAATCCCTGCGGAAACTCCGAAATTAACGCGAATGAAACCGCGGAGAACAGCTATAGTTTAGATATATTTTATACTTTGTACTAGTTTCTGCGGGAATACCAGGTTAAAAATAACCCATGTCCTACATAGGCTTAAAAGCGTAATAAACAAACAAACTCACATTCTCATTTATATCTACATATTAGATATTTTTGATGTAGGTACGTCATCACTAATTCACGCTACCATTTTCGCCTTTGAAACTTTAGATACTTTAGTTTGTAATTCTTAATATTTTCAGAGTTTACAGTGCCGTAGTAATCGTGTAGTTACGTTACTTGTAGCTATATCTACATGTTTCAGTTTTTACATAAGCCGACTATCGTTGTAACGCAAAATCACCTTGGCAATGACATTAGAAAACTATATGAGAGAACATTTTTAAATTCTTACGTATTTGCGCTATATTAAGCTTATTTAGATTTTGTACTTTTGGTTGGAGCAAAATATGGCATCACGATTATAGGATTCGTTAAAAAAATACTTAACTGCTTGTTGATTTTAAGTGATAATATTTAAACTATACAATATAAAATATGTGATCAGACGCATATAATATATTTGGGACAAAAAATTTTCCTGCGACGCATTTATTTGGTGAAACTGAATGTGAAAATGTAGAGACATCTAGGAAAATGATTACAACTACAACCTTAGAGTGATTCTAGGATGCAACATTATTTTATTTTATGTGCACTACACGATAATAATACGCAAGGTCTTATTATAAATATTCGACATTGACCGCGATGATATATTGTTGGATTTTGTCGCGTGTGGATGCCATCGAGTGTAATATTTTAGAGGTTCGCGCAGCTGCAGCCGGCCGGCGATGCTCCCGATGCGGTAGTGCATCACCGCGGTTGATGTATCTGCGCTTGCGTCAAAAACATGACACATTGACACCACCAGCATCCCTTGGTCCCGTTATAGAACGTTAATCTGCTAATGTATGTTTGTAGGTGTACCTCGCCTCAGCGACCGACCCGGCTACACGAGTGTCATGTACGTCATCGTATATCATCGTAATGTAATGAACCATTAGTGAGAACATATCTCGACAAGGTGTTAAGTCGTTAATAATTAATTTTGTAAATATAATTATTAATCAATAACATTCACGTATTCATTTTGAAAAGGCTCTTTACAGGATTTGTGTTTCTAAATGTATCATCCTAATCCTTGATAGATATAGGTTTAGTTATTATTATTAATTCAAAACTAGCTCCATGAAATTTTTTAGATGTTTTGTATATTTGTTTTACCCCCATCGCAAATCTTTATTATATAGGTACGAATATTACTGGGTAAACATTTTAGATGAAACTCTAGAAAATCATAACAAATGAAATAAAAGAAATGTGTGTGTACAGAACATACATAGACTTGGAACATTTGTTCTGAAAATCAACTTGAGAATGCCAAAGTTCATCATTGCGAGGAATCTGAGAAAATTAGTGCCACCAAGTGGAAAGGTCCCACGTACGTGCCCGGTTTAACCAAGCGGCAACACTCGCCAAGCAGCGGGGCTAACGAACATGTTCGCTTGATTGGCGCTCACGACTTGTACCGAGCTGTGATCACCAATCGCCCCCAGTCATTCGTCTTCCGCATTATTTCCAAATTGGAAAAAATCAAAGCTCCCGCAACCCATGCGGCTTAGCTTCGTAAACAAACAAATAATACAAGAACCACCGCCAATACAAATGAGTACCGATATGGCGGTGAGCGGAATTCGAAGTCGAAGCCGAGCTGAGAGCGTGGGCCCGGAGCAAATAAACGTCCGCCGATGTGTTTGTAGGAATTCGTAGCGATGTTTATCGAATCTGATGCGTGCTCACAATGTAAATATTCCATCAAATCTTCCGAAGAAATCGACGATAGGTATCGGATTCTCGAATCTAAATTACTTGGACATGTACCTATAACACATTGTTAAATACTCATGCACTCATTTTTAATTATGGAGTGTATAAAGAACACAAAAAAAACATTCTGATGCACATATAAGTTACACTTACCTACCTATAGATTACCTACAAATTGGCATCGTTTTTTACGGTTCCATACCCAAAGAGTAAAACAGCACCCCATTAGACTTCGATGTCCGACGTCCGTCTGTACGTCTGTCACCGGCTGTATCTCATGAACCGTAATAGTTAGACAATTGAAATTTTCACAAATCATGTATTTCTGTTGTCGCTATATAACAACAAATACAAAAAAAATAGAATAACATAAATATTTAAGGGGCTCCCATACAACAAACGTGATTTTTTTACTCGATACCTATTGAAATTTAGTTATATATTCACTTTAAAAATAAATAGTTAAATTAAAACAAAATAAATATTTAAGGGGGCTACCATACAACAGACATGATTTTTTTGCCGTTTTTAGATACAGGTGGTAAGGAACCCTTTGTGCAGGAGTCCGACTCGCACTTGGCTGGTTTTTAACGATTTACCTAAATTCACAGTCTTATGCAAATGTAGGTAATCTCAAAAATTGCCATCAAACCCAACTTCCATTACGCTAGCTAGAATTAATAAACACAAGTATTTTGTACTTAAGGCTTGATTTATAAAGCCTACGAAAAGACCTACGTTACTCTTCATAGATTGTTTCATAGATTTCGTGGTACTTTTTTGAGGACACTTTGCGTTGGTGATTGCTTTGTGTATCTACTACACAGTATTATAATTAGTATTTTTCTTATTAAGGCAAAAAAAATCATTAAAAATTATTTTTGACTATAGCTAGCGTATCATAAGTCTTCTACTTTACATACTTTTTATGCCATATACGTATTAAATACTTATATATACTTTTATTTTATTTATTTTCGTTTATTTAGTTTTTCGTCTTTAGCAAAATCATAGCAAGTAGCAACAGAAATAAACTGCTATAGCTACTTGTGTACTAATATTATTTTAATGTGCTTCGAATGTCAATACAGCATAACGGGAGGCAATTAAACGTGGGTCGGAACAATAGAATGCAGCATCGAAATGCACTTTGCAAATGAACCGAATTGTCGGGTCGAGGCGATTGGCGGGTGCAGGCCATGAAACGAGGCGAGGGATGAGGGGTGAGTCGGTAAAATAATGTAATTAAACAAGAGACAAATGCACGCGCCCCGCAGATGCCATCTCCTCGCTGCACATTGTGCGATAAGTATCAATCGTTTCCAATCACTTAGATTAATTAGCTTTATAGAAGTGGTAGGTATTGCAACATCATTATTATTTTGTCTCTAAAATGTACGTTTGCGTAATCGTACTAATATTATAAATGTAAAAATGTGGATGTTTGGATGTTTGTTACTCAATCACGCAAAAACGGCTGAACGGATTTGGATGAAATTTGGCATGCACGTTGTCAGGGGTACAGAGAAGGACATAGGGTACTTTTTATCCCGGAATTTTCGCGGAAACTCCGAAATTACCGCGGTTAAAACCGCGGGGCACAGCCACCTAGCTTATAAATTAGAAATTGATAACAATATTCAGATCATAATCGAAGCTATATTGACTTTTGACTCAAAAAGATACAGTAAGAAATAAAACTAAATTTAAGAATTTGATATAGATAGTACTGTTAATAAAATTCGTGGTTCATTTACGTGATTTAGTGGTATGGTTGGAATTGATAAGCATCCCGAGAACTGTGCCGTGCACCTACATGTATTTAATGAAGATACTATAGGCACAACTTTGTTTCGTACAGTTCATCTGGGGTAGTTAATACATTTCCCTCTACAAACAGCAGCAAGCAACAATGGTTGAGTATTAAAATAAACAGAGCCATGTGGCGTGTCGTCGAGGCGGGCAAACACCAAACATTATGTAATGTATGCAGGCGGTGCGGTGGTACGCTGCGAGCAACTAAGCACGGGCGTCGGTGGCTCAGCATAACTTTTGACCACGACTGCTGCTGCTTGCTGAGCCAACACTGTCTTTAGTTCAAACAACCGAAGTCACAACTCAAACGAAAACAATTGTTGTTTGTGGTTACGGTCACTGAAAACAATTTGCTAGCAAGGGTCGAGAGGAGCAAGATAAAAAAAGGTTTGTAATAGGTGACGTTTGAAATGTAGATCTTATTATCAGAACACATATCTACTGCAAAATGCTAAACGTTAGTACAAAAGCTATTTTATAATAACGTTTAAAATATAGATCTTGTCATCAGAACACATACTGAAAAATGCAGCTCAACTAATGATTAACATGAAAACAGTTATTAAAGTCTGTGTATGATATAAAAGCGAAAGGTCACTGACTCACTGACTAAACATGAAAACTGTTCTGTCTGGAAAACTAGGTATATACTTGCCTATTAAGCAAGTATTATTAGATATAAGTAGAAAATTACAGCTAGAAAGGATTTCACGAAGTTCCTGCGGGAACTTCCAAATTAACACGACTGAAACCGCAAGAAACAGCGAGGAGGAAACGTAGATAAGACGAGTAAAACATGATTCTTAGATGTAATTCAAGCGTATAAGTTCGAAATCGTCCTTTAACAAAGAACAAATCGTTTTATTCCATTAAATTATGAAATGCATGACCTATTGGTATACGTTATTTTTGTAAGGGAAAAAATTCAAAATCATCTCGCACAGATTCGTCTTTCATCGAATTAGCTAGGGGAGTGTCATGTGTGCACCATTATTTAACACTCGAGTATAAAAAATATTTGGTTTGCGTTAAATGCAGTGGAAAGTCGAAAGTACCTTAATATATTCAACCAATTAGAAAAAATTATGGGCATTCTTTTCATTAGATCTTAAATTTTATCGTAATCAAAAACTATTAGATATACCTAGAGTGTGTGACGTAGGTTTCAACCAAAGTGAAATGTCTTGTAAATAACTATTAATGTCTTTGCGTAAAGTATGAGAGATGTGGGAATAAAGACATCCTATTGGTAATTTACAAAACATCTCTTCTCTCTGCCCACGTCCATTTTTGTGGAAACCAAGTGCTAAACACACTCACCATACCTATATATTTTTTGGACTATAACAACCTGAGGCGTTACAAATACTATAAATGCTGGCAGTTATAAAACCACGTAACAGGTGAGAGGTATTTGCGCACTCAACTAACGCTATGTACAAAGGTCCTTATTTGACACGTTGTCAGAGGGTGGGCTCTTCGAGGCGTATGAAAAACGTGAGGCCGCGTGGAATGATCTAATTGTATTCATTAGCCCGGGCTGGGCTGGGCGTGCAAATATTGACTGTTGCCGCTCGCTCCATAGCGCCACGGGGCACGAACACTGGACTCGTCATACGACTACATCAGTAGGTATACATACCTATGTAGTATATTAAATAATAAAATATCAAATATGAAAATAATATTGTTTACTACACACTAACTTGTACCTACCCATTTTATTTTGGTCTTCGTTAATTCCCTAACCGATTTTATTATTACCATCTTAGTATGAAAATAAATAATTGATAGGTATAAGTATGATGCGTAATAATACCAAATCAAGTTTAAATTTTAATTCAATTTATTGTTATCTTAAAAAACTATAATGAATTTTGAAGATATTACTTATTGCAAGTATAATTTGAACAATGTTAAGAGTTGATAAGCAAGAAGTACGACTTCTCAGTAACTATAAATTAACTTCGGTAGGTAGAAAAGTACGGGTACAAAGTAATTCAATAGTCAGCGTCGATAGAGCGGCCGCGCGCGATCAAACACCGCGAACACACCCCCCTGTTTATACTTAGCGGATGAAAAGGCAACACTGAACGCCCCGGAATAATATTAGCTACCCTCGA
The DNA here is from genome assembly GCA_907165275.2 of Zygaena filipendulae. Taxonomy (NCBI): domain Eukaryota; kingdom Metazoa; phylum Arthropoda; class Insecta; order Lepidoptera; family Zygaenidae; genus Zygaena; species Zygaena filipendulae. Next base: position 7,611,642 of record OU015653.1, on the reverse strand, counting down.
TAATCCATCCAATTCTATCACCTTCTACTCTACAACCTTGACTTACAAACGATTCTTATTGCGCACGTAATAAAGTTCAATTTAGTTTAAACTCATTGTAGATGTTACGATGATCGTGAATTTTTTTACTAACTGGTAACATGTGTTAACATTTGCTGATAATCCAGGATTAACACATCATAATAAAGAGATGAATGCGAAGTTTATTTAGTCCGTATGTCGCCGCTATTTGACGGCGTTTAGAACGGGTCCAGTTTTTGATGACAGGTGTTAGAAGCAACTCATCGTGTTTTATTAATTTGAAACAACTTTAGTTCTGCAAATATATAAAGTGGGAAAAAGGCCGTGCTCGGAGGGTGCTAACTTCACTAAAAGGAAATGTTCGCAAAAATCATTTCAAATAGCAGTTAAAAAAGTAGAGAAAAGTATACTGTAAAACTAAGTAGATAATAATATGTTGTTGGTCACAAACTGACGTTTAAAATTTATTATATCTTTTCAAAATTTTATATATTTATAGAGATTAAATCTATATAAGTCTATAAGCACATGCAAGAGATTCAAACTCTATTATTCTAATCTCTATTAAATCTATATTTATTAAACCTTTGCGATAATCCTAGTAGGTTTCAAAAAACGTAACTGAACCTCAACTTTTTTTAAAACATTTTGTTTTGATATGATGTCATGTTAATCTTTACTAATATTATAAAGAGCTATAGTTTGTGAGTTTGTGAATTGTGAGTTTGTGACGTTGTAGGGGGTAATCTCTGGACCTACTGAACCGATTTTGAAAATTCTTTCCCTTATAGGAAGCTACGGTAGTCCTGAGTGACATAGGATACTTTTTATCCCAAAATTTTTACAGGAATTCCAAAATTACCGCGGGTGAAACCGCGGGGGACAGATAACATCTAATAAAATAAAAAGTTTGCAATGACAGCAACAAACGAGCATTTTATGTTATTACGAGTCAATGAATTTTTAATGATGGGTAGGTATGTGCTTCTGTGTTATCACTTATTCAATGCAAAAGCTATAGTAACGGATCAACACCGCCGACGCGCGACGACTCGACAGATGTGTCCGCTGCGGTGCGTGCACGCTACATTACACCGGCACCGCGGGAACCCCACGCGCGCTAGTTCCATAAATAAACACCAGCTTAACTATTAACTAGAGATTAATGAATGAATCAATTCAATACACTCCTAACATCCTTATTGAATTAAGCTATTTATACAATCATGAAATCATTGCATAGCTACCCCTTTTTTATCATATAGATAGTTACATTGAAAACATTGTTTATAGGTTTAGCTAAATACCTAAATGACGTTAGTTTTGGTTTAGATTTTTACCTTTTTGTAACAATTTTGTGTTTTGTGATTTTGCATTATTTTTTCATGAATTCAATCAAATATTTGCCTATTGATCTATGGCTTACTATATGTACTAAAGTTGTAAAGTCATTTTTTTTTGCATTTAACCTTTTAAGTTTAGGAACACATAGACAGACAAGAAAAATATATTTTCTGACAGAAAAAACAGTAAAAATATCAAAATATTAAATAAAATATAACAGAAGCTTTAACTTTATTTATTTGTTTTGAATGCTGAATTTTGAAAAAACAAGCAATAACGATAACATGTTAAGGCATAATTTTATGAAAAAAATTTAGTTATTGTTTCCAGAAACATTTGTTAAATACAACACTAATTACACACTAATTATTATTAATTACTGCAGCCGCACTCAGAGAAAATTAACAATTACATAAACCGTTACATCTTCATATTATCCAAACATTTGTAAATGGAAACCTCAGATTTATCATTTTTAGTCCAGACAAATTTGGTTTCATCTCGGGATTGGAGATAAAGGTCAAAGGTCAAAACAACTATTTTTGCACACTTTTTGCAAATATCTCGTTTCCTATGGCTTTTACACAATTTTTTTTTTACTATAAATATATAGGTAGATATAAAAAAAAATACCATAAGTTGTAGAGAATTTAATTCCCTACAATATTTATGATGTATACAAAATATAGCATGTAAAGCTCATAGGATACGAGATATTTCCAAAAAATATGCAAAAATCGATATTTTGACCTTTGACCTCAGATATCTATAGACACGTAGGTTTTGAGACAAGTTTTAGGATATCAAAATAAATGTTCATACAAGTTTATAGCTATATCCAATTCCGAGATTATTGCCCTATTTTGACTAATTTGACTGGACTATAATTAAATGTCTGAGGTCGGTGGTTTACTGGTTAGTGCTCGAATTCTACAAAAAAATAAAGGTACGGTACCTACATCATATAGCTTACAGAGAATATTATACTTAATTTCAGTTCTGCGTTAATATGGCATCCAGTTAGTAGTTTCCATTTCAGGTAGGTACAAAATTACCTACTATGTAACAATTAGAGTATCTCGTAAAATGAACCAAACTGAGTAGCTAAAAATGTGTTTCAAATCAATACACAATCCATCTCAAACAAAATTAATCATTGGTACGTTATCGGTACAATCGACATTTTCCTGTAGCCGTTTTCAATTAAAAATGGAACAGATTTGAATCGATTTTGACGAATCACCGTGATTGGGAGCGGTGTGCTAGCGACGCGCTTCCGCGAGACAATACAACGTAATCAGTTCCATCAGACGCGGCACGCGACACGACAAATAAGTGATAGCGATCGACAGATGTTACACTCCAATGATTTGTAAATATCTATATGACGAATTCAATTTAGAATTTCGACTAACATTATTGATTTATAGGTTACTAGCTGTTTCACCAGCGTTTATTCCGGAATTCCCGCGGAAATTTCAGGATAAGAAGTACACTATCATAACGAGGCGGCTGTATTCCACTCGTTATTATATCCTGCCTCATTTACATATTACTTTGTTATTTAAAAAAAAAAACAGTTATATTTTATATTATATTTGATATTCTTTTTTTAAATTCAAAACTATCGTATTTTATAAATTATTGTCATTATGTTTTATGACACTCCTTGTCTAGATTTCAAAACTGATGCATCAAAATTAATATTATATTATATCTACTACGTACCCATCCAATAAATTATTTTACTCCTTCAAAAACTCTATTTATTTAGGTATGAACCTTGCACTGGGTCCTTTTCTGTAACCCTGACAATGTGCATGCAAAATTGCATGATGACCGGTTGAGTATTTAAGACGTGAAAGCATAAAAAATAAACTCATATTCCTATTTATAATAGTAATTAAAGATTGTTTATTTCAAAAATAAATGTATAAATAGCAAATTTAATGCCTTTTGGCCTTCTCTACCAGTTAACCATTTAGTTGACAGATAGTGTGAATGTTGAATCAAATAAAATGTTGTACAGGTACAATAGAAATCTAGACACATGGGAGGGAGCGTGTCAACTCGAGTTCAAGAAATAAGAACAGACGACCATTATTTGGAGTCACTTTTTACACCTTCATAACTCAAAATCTATTTGACATAAACACACAAGATTTATAAATATATGAACCAGGTTTATAAATTCATAAACCAGGTTTATAAATTTATAAACCAGGTTAATTTATTTATAGATTTATAAATATATGAACCAGGTTTATAAATTCATAAACCAGGTTTATAAATTTATAAACCAGGTTAATTTATTTATAAATTTATAAATAAATAGTTACAGTAGAAATATATAATCAATAGATTTAAATTACAAATGTTGAAAAATAACCAAATAATTCAACAAACTAAAACAAATGATAACTGAGTCAAAACTAATAAAACAAAAATACAATACGTTCACGCACACGCAAATAAGTATACTAACAATACACAACTGTTATCTCTCTATTATGTAAATACACATTTAGAATATTATTATAAATAAATAACGACATATGAGTCAATTCACACATATATTGTTATTTATTATTAATTCGAAACAAAATCAATTTCTGTCTGTTTTGTTTTTGATATCAAATGATATTTATAAATGGATTATTTACCATAGGAAATGCCGAATACTCGCTAATCTAAAACGAAGTATATATAATAATCTACTTATTTGCGGCTGCATCTCGTGGAATTGAAATAAAACTTTCTTAAGCAGTTAAAACCACAATCACAAATGCAGATAAATGTAGAATGTGGCCAGGCGAAAATTACAATTTCATTTGTACCGATAATAATTAAAGGACGACTCCTGCCTGTTTAACGGTAAGTTAAATAAATTTTAAACTAAAAATCATCTTTTCATCACATATGTATACACATCACACATTATACATCACACATTCAACTTATATGTATTATTATTAAAACATGAATAAAATAAGCGTAGAGTTAATGAGTCATGATCTACTGGATAATAAATGTTTTGCGGAGGGTTGAGGAGAGTCAAAATGAAATAAACTGCAGTCAGTGCACGCTCTGAGAACAATGGTCGCACTTGTAACTGGTAAATGGCTCGAAAGCATTAGACAGGGGCTATAGTTCTAAACGTAGCCTGTTGGGTTAACGTAACATGACGTATGTTGGTTGACTAGTCGTCATGCCGTTTTTTTTTTTCTTGAAGCCAGCGAGTGCCACTTGCAGAGAAGGATTTAGATAAGAATATGAAAATAGCATAAACAATAATAAACTATAGGTTCTCAACACATAGAACTATACTTTATTCCACTAAGCTATAAGCTTGTGTCGTGGAATAAAGGCTAACTTAATTGAATTAATAGCAAATTTAACTACAGAGTAAACCAATGTATTTCAAATCATACTTATTTTTAACAACTCTATAAGGTTATGCAAATAAATAAAGTTAGGTAAAAGTAGTTGGATCTAATGAAGATATTATAGGTAAACTTAATTTCGTCACAATTTATTTAAAAGGAAATATTACAAAATCTGAGTATATTTTTTATTTGGTAAATGCATATTTATCTGGAATTTCCCCTTCGTAGTCGAAATACGACAATGGAACGAACAAGTTATGATAACCATATATTTGGCGGCGTTTGATAGTTTCTGACGTCGCCCTATGCTCCCCCGGCTTAGTTGTGCTCAACAAATTGAACAAAGATGAACTTCATATTTTTGTTATACATCGATCGTTCTTGGCGTACTTTTTTTAAATCACTAAGGTCGTAATTCGTATCAACTTTTTTATCCCAGTTCGAAAACACTTGTGACCCACGTAACATTTGAGCTTGGTTGCAGTCTGATTTTTATTAATTTGAAATTGTCAACTGTTTGCATAAATAAAGGTCTATTATTGGATTACTTTTATTGACCGTTTTATCTTTCTTTCTCATTTAACATGAACATGAACTAGATGTAGAATTAATAGGTAATGTTCGTTATTTACTACTTTTAAATAAAAGTAGGTGCCACTACCACTCGGTACCCACCACTACAGTAGGTACATATAACCTATAATAATCGCAAATTCCATTTCCTACCTCCCTGACATACCACTTAACAATATTTCTCACATTTAACTTGTCGTTTTATTGCATGGGGAAATTCACTTGATACCGATTACCATGGTTTCCCTTGAGAGTTGAGACAAAACAACTAGTATCTACTGCACTAAATAAAAAATAATTGCGCTTGCAAAAAGTAACAGACTTATTGAATATGCTCATGTGAAAATGAGACACACTTCTGTTGGCATTCACAGATGAGGTTTGATCAATGTTCGCACTAGGGACGCCTATACATGGGGCGGCATTTAACCTCATGGGACACCTAATGTGAGAGCTGTAAAAGAATTACATTCACACGTTTCTTGTTCGTGGCTATATTAAAATAATCAAACAAACAGTATTTTTAAAATGATAATACTATTGTAAAAATTTAGAGAGAATAAAATAAAAGGACGTTTTCAGCTGTAAGACATTTTTATCAAGTGAATTCTATTGATATTTTGGAGTTCCAATAATTGACATAAAATTTAAAAACATCATAAAGTATTTTAAAAAATTAAATGGAAACTATCTAAAAAGGATTTATACAACAAATAAATAAATTGTACTTAGTAGAGTCTAACATAATAAATTACTGCTAAATATAGGAAACAGTTAATTTCTAGTTATTATCTATGCTTATTTTATAAGTAGAGGCCTAGTCTTTAAAAAAGACCTATACTAGTCGTGGAAACCAAAAATATCCTTGAATTAATAAATTGAAATCAATAAATCACCAAAAACTAAACTATGTAGGTACTTGATTTCGTAGCGTTGCTACGCATTTCGTAGCAGTCTACGCGTTAAACTTCTCGTTGTCGCTTAATCACTTAAGGTGCTTTGTGTGTTTTACAACTTTACTTCATAACGTACATGACTAAACAAGAAAAATGGTGTTTCACATAAAAATAACGTCGTTTCGCTGTAAACTGTGCTACATATGTAGGTAATCCTACCTTTAATATTACAAATGCGAATGGGAGTTTGTTTGTTGCATTTTCACACCTTTACTACTCAACCGATCATCGTGAAATCTTAAATACATATAATTTCGTACTTTTATTTCGGAACTCCAGCGGGAACTCCGAAATTATCGCAGGTGAAATTGAGGGGAGCAGCTAGTGTGAATATAAAGGACCATTTCTGATCATCATGATAATATTCGTAGATTTTGATGGAATTATCGTCGAAACTGGTGGATGTGATCCCTTTGTCCCGTGGGAGGCGCGCCTGGGACGGGGCGCGGGCGCAGTCGCGCGTGCTCCTTCCCACGGAGTGTGTGACACGGTTGTCTACTGATACTTAACTTATTAGTACCGTATCTAATGTCACGCCTACGCTCGGAATCATTGACTTGTAAACTTCCTTTTTTGCTTGGAACTTATCTCACAACGCCACTTTGATGCTTATAATCAGTCTTATAATATCATTGATGCTACTGGAATTCCAAACTAAGCAAGGATTGTACTATGGGTATGGGTGATGGGTGGTTAATATACTTGTTTTAAAATACATGCTTATTCATCAAAATAAATGTTTATTATTAGATATTTTCCAACCAAATTCCAGTGACATTAAAGTTTTTTATGAGCATGAAAGATGTTATCGCAATAGTTTGGTCAAGAATAAGGTTTTATTGAGAGTAAACTTAGCAATATTCAAATTAATTTAAATTTTTTACAACAACAGTGACCAAAGCAAAGACATTCTATAAAAATGGACCAAAGTATCATTTCACATTGCTTTATATATTTTGTCAAGTTTATAATTCTTATTATAATATCATTGCTTCTTATTAAAAAATAATACCCGCATTTCTCAATAAGTAAATATAAAAAGACAAATACTAAAACTCAATGCAGATAAAATCGAAGATAACAGTTAATACTATCAATTTCATTAAAATTATTCGAGTAATAAAGCACTGTAATCATAATGTGTGATGTTTTTATTGGCCTTTTGATATTCTGTTAGTGGAGGACATTTGTGGCAAGTGCGTCTAATCACGCATCGAATAGTTTCGAGAGCGCTCGTGCCGGACGCGTGCCGGACGCGTGCGGGCGCGTGCGGGCCACCTGCGCGGGAGTCGTCCGGCACGACGCGGAGCGATCACAGGGGAACACAAACGAACCAAAACTTAAATCACACGCTACAATGAATCTACACTGCACTGAACAATCTGAAAATCACTTTAGTAGTTTTTTAAAATTGATCCTTTTTTTATAGTCGTCAATAAAGAGATTATTTTACTTTATATTTTTATTCATTACTAGCTGTGCCCCACGGTTTCACCTGCGTGAGTTTTGGAATTCCTGCAGGAACTGTAATCTGCTTAATTTACTCCTTACAACATCAGCTAATTAACTGTGAAAGCCCTGTCAAAATCGGTCTAACCGTTTCGGAGATTTGCCAATGTGAATTGCGGAATTCCCGCAGGAACTCCAAAATTCTTTCATATTCTTCTTCCCTTACAATAAAACACATAACAAAAAAGGAATTAGCGAAATTGGTCCAGCCGTTCACGCGTGATGCCTTGACCAAGGGAAATAGGCATTCATTTTTATATATTTACTAGCGGTCCCCCGCAATTTCATCCGCGGTAATTCGGAGTTCCCGCGGGAATTCCGGGAAAAAGTACTCTATGTCCTTCTTTGTACCCCTGACAGCCCTGACAGTAGTTTACGGTGATAAGCAGTTCCCCGCATTAATTCCGGAGATCCCGCGGGAATTCCGGGATAAAAACTATCCTATATTTTAAGTTGGACAATATTATAAATGGTTACAAAATTTTATCAAAATCCGTTCAGTAGTTTCGGAGTCCATCTCGGACAAACAACGTGACACGTGATTTATATATATTAAGATAATTTCGGAGTTCCCGCAGAGGTTGCGGTAAAAAAGTACTCTATGTCCTTCAGTTCCCGAGGGAATTTCGGGATAAAAACTATCCTATCTTTTAAGTTGGACCATATTATAAATGGTTGCAAAATTTTATCAAAATTCGTTCAGTAGTTTCGGAGTCCATCGCGGACAAACAACGTGACACGTGATTTATATATATTACACTAGCTGTCCCACGCGATTTCATCCGCGGTAATTTCGGAGTTCCCGCGGAGGTTGCGGGAAAAAGTACTCTATGTCCTTCAGTTCCCGAGGGAATTCCGGGATAAAAACTATCCTATCTTTTAAGTTGGACCATATTATAAATGGTTGCAAAATTTTATCAAAATCCGTTCAGTAGTTTCGGAGTCCATCGCGGACAAACAACGTGACACGTGATTTATATATATTAGATTAAGAAGATAAGATATTATACCTACGCTGTATCAAAATAAAGTATTGATTTAAACTAAGTAGTTACTTAAGTGTAAGTAATGTTCAAATATAAATTTTGAGACACCTTAATAATACTGTTATAAGAAATCTCAGTTTTGATTCCTATCAGTATCTACTACCTATTATTCCACCCGAAAGATTTCGTTCCTAGAGTTCCATATTTTTTTTTATATCTATACTAATAGGTATTATAGAGAGCAAAAGTTGGGAGTTTGTGGGTTTGTGACGTTGTATGAGGTAGTCTCTGGATCTATAGAACCGATTTTAAAAATTCTTTTACTTATAAGAAACTACAGTGATCCTGAGTGAAAAGAGAACTTTTCATCCCGGAATTCCCGCGGGAACTCCGGAGTTTGTGAGGTATTAATCTATGGATCTAATGAACCGATTTTGTAAATTCTTTCACTTATAGATAGAAAGCTAAAGTGATCCTGAGTGACATAGGGCACTTTTTATTCCAGAATTCCCGCAGGAACTCCGAAAATACCGCGAGTCAAACCGCGGGGGTTGGCTAGTCTAATATATATGTATATATTATGTAAATAGTTTGTCTATCACAGGAATCTTGTGTCGAAAGAAAATTTTTTTTTTTAATAGATATGTATTTTCGCGATGCAACCACATTTTTACGATTTTCATATTTTTCCCTGCACTTGGCGATGTTGGTAAGATATGACAAATTGTATAATTTTAGGTCAACGGGCCTTTAGGTTTTTGATTTCGTTGCGAGGGTCAAATTATGCGACAGCAAAAGACCGTATCTTTTCATTGCGTTGACTTAGAAGTGTTTTTCACAGCTCCAAGTTGATTATTTGATACCTATTAATTTCAACTTGATACACTTTTCGTAGTAGATACATACGTTCCTGAGAAAAGGGAGCTTGACACACAGACAAATAAAGAAGTGATAATAATAACAGTTCCTTTTTTTCGTTTTGAGGTACGGAACCCCTAAAATACGATTGTGATACCCTCATAATAAGTAGGTATAAACTCACTATACAGAAGATGATAACCGAATTCACGAAACAATCAAATTACACAAGATTTAGGCGGGTCAATGTTCCGAGTAGACGTAGCATATTCCCGGAGGATCATAGGCGCAAGATCTAAGATCGGGAACTGGATTGACATTTTGCCAGCGATCCCCGGCGGTCGGGCGCGCCTGTTGTGAGCCGGCGCGGCGTGTCAATCTTTATTGCCTCACAACCAGCTACACTCACAGCCGTCATGCTTCCGAGTCCACCGCACCAGTTGCAATTATAATGAGAGGCCCAGTGTACTACACGTACCTATACCTCTCTGCATCTAATCACGTTCCATATCTCATCTAAATATCTCTATTTTTTTACCTTTCAACCAGGTTTTGACCAAAGTAACAATGCCAGTCTAATATCTCCTGATCATACATCACACTGATAAAAATAAAACCAAAGTCACCAGCGATAATACAGAATTTATTCCGAGCCGATGCTCGGACGGTGTCATGCAAGGCCGCGTGATGGATTAAATTGCTCTATCCCTATGACAATGTGGGCACGGAAAAATATGCTGTGTTTTAAAAAGCAGCTGGCCATTTTTCAAATGATTCCTTTTGCTCTAACGGAGCAGGTGGCATCCTTTTTGTTTTATCCGAACCCGGACAGGGATGTTTTACGGAAAATTGTGCGTTTGCTTAGCGCTCACGCCGCGCTGGCCGGCTAGCGGTGTCGGCAGTGTTTGCACACCGCCTTGATGAATTTGAGTAGGATTCGCATGTTGAATTAGGACACGTCATTTTTCCCCTTTGTATTTTTACTTTTCATGCTTAATTTTGTCAACTTTTTTGTACCTTTGCGTTTTCATGAAATCGAAGCAAAGACTAAGTACTAACAGAGTTTTTAACTTGTCGGTTGCAAGTTGCAACGTGATGCACAACGTCGACGACAATTTTGTTTCTTTTTGCTCCAAAATAGAATTAAAAAGTCCAAAAGGTTCTATAGAGCTCAATATACCCACCTTTTTTCTATTTATATCAGAGAGCAAACAGCATACCTATCCATTTATTATCATACTTATTACACCACATAATATAAATCACGCAAGTATTTACAGAAAAGCGATACACAGGTTGCATTTTACCCGTTTTTAATTGTGATATGTGAATTCCCGCTTTCTGGGTGAGTTTTAATTATCGGGAGTCGCGCGCGCCTGAGTTACGCGACCGCCCTCTGTATTTATGGCGGCACCCCGCGCCATTCCGATACACTTTTTAACGTAATGAGCGCTCGTTGCCACGCGAGCTTGCTACCACGTTATATACTTATACACCCTCCTATGTTTTCATTTATTTACCTCCATTACCACATAAGCTATTGTTGTTTTTTTAATTGATCATTGAAAAATTTGTATTATTACATTGTATTCTTCTACATATACGTAGGAAGATTAAGAATTATGTGTACGAAATCTTGATTTTTAGTGATATCTTATACAAATGTAAATTTGAATCCTTTAATACAGTGCGAATGTGGGTTTATTTGTTTGTTACGTTTTCAAGCCTTCTATACTTAACCGACTATCGTGTAATTTTGGATACCTAAAATTTGTCAGTACCTATAGAAACGAACATAGGGCACTTTTTTACGGCTAGTTTAATCAACGAAAAAAAACATACATACAATCGAATGCATATCCTCCTCCTTTTTGGAAATCGGTTAAAATAAACTTTTCTCCTACTTATGAAGGTGTGACCAGCAAAATATTCGAAACCATAAGTGTTTTGGTTACGTCGGGGGCGTCATGTCTTAGAATATGAGATTAGTGTCGCCGAGTCACCTTCGGGTCGGCTGTAGGTACATTTTATACGTGATCAGATAACTATAGGGCTGACGCGGCACTCCCGTCTCCGGATTGCATTAAATATTCAAGGAAAGCACACGTCGCACGATCCCGACTTACATAAAAATGAGCGCTTATTATGAAATTAGCTGCAGTTAACCGCTGTAGCAACGTTTGTTTGTATTTTTTTTTTTTTTGCAAAAGCGCTATTCCCGTCAGCCACAGCCGAATTATACTGAACAGTAATTGGACTGGGAAAATGTAACGGACGTGGACGACGAGGTGAAGTCACTTCTTTTTTTTACAACTTGACACTGCTTGACGCGAAGTTCCATAAATCACATAATATATGTAGGTAGGTACCTACCTAGTGTTTTAAAACACTTATAAATATCTATACTTATAATAAAACTGTAGAGAGGTCAATTCTGTACATTGAATATAATATATTCAAAATTAATATTGGAGGATGAATGGTGATCGATACTGATGCCAAAAATGCAATCAGTAAATTTTTTGTCTGTCTGTCTGTCTGTATGTGCACGCATGGGTCAAAAACTACTGAAGGGATTTTAACCAAACTTAGTACGATTGTAGTTCATACTCCTGGGCAGGTTATAAGCTATATAACATAACGCTAAGACACATAGGAGCTGAGCAGTGATGATAAATTTAAAGCAAGTCGGATGAAAATGCGCTTTCGAGATATTATCCTCAATCCGAAATTACCGCGGGTGAAACCACGGGGCACAGCTAGTTGTTAATAAATTACCATTATCTTTAAACTGTCACCTACACCTACAACCTACATATTTCGGATTACACAAAAAAAAAATTATATGATACTACCAAGAATGTGTGGTTAAAGGTTTGCTGTCCTTACAATTTAAAATAGTTGATCGTACTATTTGTGGTACAGTCAGCCATTTTATTTGCATCAATGATTGCATTTTTTAAATTTTATTGTAACGAGCAATATTTTTTTGTAACGGGCAATATTCATATTGTAACGGGCAATATTCAATTCTAGACTTTACTATCTGTAGAGTTGTCACATAATTATGCAACTCTAAAAACCAGATTTTTTTTCCGTGTGTAATCCACAAACTTAAAAAAGTGGAAAAAGAATCTTTTTTACAGTAAACTATAACGAACTGAATACATACCTACCTAAGCCAATATTTGTTAGAATAAATATGGTGGTGGTTGTATGAAAATGTAAGAAGTGTGTTTACCTGAACTCTCGCTTCAGTTAAATCGATCTTCATTGCGATCTCTTCTCTTGTGTATATGTCGGGGTAGTGCGTCTCCTGGAAGGCCCGCTCCAACTCCTTCAGCTGAGCGGAAGTGAAAGTGGTGCGAATCCGGCGCTGCTTCCGTTTCTCTGTAAGCGAGCCCTCGTGGCTCCCGTACACTTTGTAGGGAAGGCCGGCTGTGGGAAGCAAAACACTTTTATAATAAATATTGGGTTTTGCGTATCTTATGTGCTTGGATAACGTGGGTCTTAGGTATATCGAATCCAAAATGAACTGAATGACTCAAATGATTAAATACGCATAATTATGTTTCTACAGAATTACCTAATACAGAAGTTTTTTGCTCCAGGACATACCGTTGTAGCTTATTAGTTTTATTGTCATGTCGGTAAGTAAAGTGTAACATTAAAAAAATATATTAAAACAAATTATAATACGATATCTATATATACATAAGAAGTCGGTTAAAATGAATCCCTATTTGCCTTGGTCACGGCAGCACGTGTGAACGGCTGGACCAATTACACTTATTCTGTTTGTTATTGTAAGGAGAAGAAGAATATGAAAGAATTTTGGAGTTCCTGCGGGAATTCCAAAACTCACGCGGGTGAAACCACGGGGCACAGCTAATTTTAATTAAGCTATTATAATTATGTTCCGCTTTTTCTTTATATTTATCTCAATGTTATTTTTAAATGGTGAAAATATCCTAATAAATTTACTACAACATATTTAATTAACTTTGCAAAAGTATTGATTGGTAAGTAATAGATGCCTATGTAGGAAAATTAAGTAGCTAGGAAAAGTCAAGCAAGGTGCAGGTAGTGTCGGGACGGCCATTTTTGTCTCCCCTCCGCCGCTGCCAGACGCACCCTCTCTTTGCTTACTCTTAATACCTACTCTTCTAGATATCTTTATAAAGATATCTGAGCATTCATACATTATATATTAGGTTGTAGGTAAGTCTTGACTCTTGAGCAATGTAATTTGAGACTATTATAATAAAATGAATTATCCAATAATTTCGATAGTAAGTATACTTAATATCTATCTAATAATAAATTGTTTGAAATTATTGTCATAACTATGAATTTATAATAATTATCTAGGTATGTATTTAAATTTCCAAAAACAAAATATATAAAACCAAATAAATAAAATATTAAAAAAGAAGATTAGACACAAACACATTAATTAGTTTCAAAAATAATAGTTTTTTTTTTACTTTTCATAATATACGTTCTTTACTCGGTTTGATTCTCAAAACAGTTGAAATTGAAACCGTTTCTCTCACAGACGAAACGGCACATAAGAATAAGTACTCAATCTTAAAAAGTCTATAAATAGGTACATAGAGCGGTTGGAAAACTTTGGGTTGTCGCGTGGCATAAGTATCGATCGTAGCCCGTAGCGCTACACCGTAGCTCATTGCTACGTAAGGATTGTTCGCTCTTTTCATTTTTAAACTCATTACAGTTTAAATTTTTCTGTTTTACGTGTTATAAATATACTTGTAATATCATTGTTTTATAACTACTTTTGTCACTTTATGATTAAAGTTTTTGCTATTCTCAAAACTGTTTTTGTTCTACAATATCTATTTCCTGTAATATTTACTTGGAGTTGTCTTTAACAAAAGTTAAAAAAATAACATCTTTGTGTGTACTAGATTTAATATTTATTTATATGTTAGGTATACGTACGTATAACACAAAAATAGGTTCTTTAATCAAAAATATTATGTACATAACTATACCTACTTAAACGTGTTAAACGTTATTTCATTGTATCAAAGACTACTATTTAACAATCAAACAATGTAATTTTAATAATTATAATACAGTTTAACTAAGCCCGTGATTTGCACGGCATCATCGGAGCTGACGTGCAACACCGGACCGCAGACCGCACGCTCGCAGCGACAATTACCTCAAATGAACCGGAATTAATCGAGACTCGCTTCTTGGCCGCGCTGCGGTCTCATTTGCATTATTAATAGAAGCTGCAGGGTGCGTGGAGCGGGCAGGGTGCGGTGCGAGGAGGAGGCGGAGGAGGAACAATGTCACTGCCCCCACCTCTCCAAACCTCCCGCAGAGGCCCCGCACAATTTGCGGCCTCTAATGAAGAGGCGAGATGTTTCTGCTATAAGATGTTTAATTTGAGCTTACATTTCTTTCAGTATATGAAACCAGGAAGCAGCATTTACTCATTGTTATCGCACGCTTCACGTTTTATTGGGTAGAATATTCAAATTGCTACTAAAATTTTAAATGTGCCTAAATATTACAAACCCAGCCTGTCAGTCTCAACTACTAGTACATACATATCGAAAAAAGTTAAAATCAAAAACTCCTTTAGTGTTACGAGTGTTTTTTTAGTGTTTATCTGAAACAAAAGTGGACCTATAGCGAATCGAATCGCTAATTTTTGCATAAAATATATTATTGAAAATTGATGATTAACTAGATAAATAATTTCCCCATGCGCGACACGTGCTCGCTGCAGACTCGTACATGGGAGCACGTCGCGCTAATTAATCGTCAGAGAGCGATTAATTCACAGGTGATATGATCCGTGATTCTCCCTCCCCTAACTAGGGGGCATCCCCTTCCCCCCGTTGCGGCGGGCTTTTCGTTAATTATAAGATGTCGAGACGGCTCACAATTGGAAGAACTTGAAAACACGTTTTCATTTAGGAAATTATCAATACCTACCTAACTATACGCAAATAAATTTTTTGCATTTTTTTTTTTTGGAAAAGGTATATGTATCTCCTTAGTTATGGTAATAATATACTTTCCAGATTAACTAATCATGATATCTGTTTTCTTTAAGAAGAAGAATATAATTATTATTCCACCGAAATTTTTAAAGCATATTTCTATAAACTCAACAATACGCAAAATAAACACAGTAGGTAAATCGTATCGCTATCAGTGTGGGCCGGAGTCGATTCATTTTTCTCGCGTCACGCGAAAAGTTCAACAACATCCATAATGCAGGAGACGTCGGCGCGTCATCACGGCATATTGCAAGATAGCGCCTGCCGCGCCGCCCGCCCGCCCGCCCGCCCGCCTCGCGGGAAGGGTCCGGGTAACCCGTTACAGCTTAGATTAATGAAGGCAACCGGCCACCGCCGCCGAGCTGCTCTGACTCGTAGCATAACACCGTCAATATGCTCATTTCTTTTGTTAAAATCACAGGCAATCGTTTCATTTTGATAAATAATTATTAATCGCTGTCACTTTATGGCATTTTTCGTATGAAGAATTGTCAAGCTATTTCTTGTGGGTTTTCCTACCTAAACATGTAGGTAGGTATTATCTATTTACATTATTTATAATGTATCTTCCTATCCTATCTTGTTCTTTTGGAGTTGAAAAAAAAAAACATCTGACTTTCTTCATTTTCATAGAAATCTATACCTACCTAATGTACTACAAATTTGAATGTTTTCATGTACCTACCTATATCTACTGTATAAATATCAATACTACACTAATTTAAAGTGCTTATCTAAGGTTTTTAAAGATATACATTTACCTATTCTGTACATTAAGGTAAGGTATAGGTACCTACTGTATTAGGTATTATGTTTCAGTCAGAAGTACACGCGTAAATATACACTGGAAACATTATTTATATTGCAAATAAACATAAGGATAAATATCCCTAATGGTGGTAGTAAAATGAAAACACTTCGACAGCAAAGAGAAATTGCGTGGACAGACGACGTGGTGCGGTGTATAGGTACCTACCTATTTATAGTTAGCCATATACCTATCATTTACACAGCTAGGTATTAGGTGCTACTTTAACAAAAAACAAAAACATTCAAAGCTTTATGTCAATGATATACATAATGGTTGATATTGGTTCAAAACCTAACAATAAGCTTCAGCTGTCGGTGAAGGAAAACATCGTGAGAAAACCATAGATGGTGGCAGGGCATTTTCTAGTGCCCGGTTGGCTAGCAAGTTAAAAAACTGACGCCAAGCACCTAACGTTATGTTCCGGCAACCTCGCTTGAAAGCCAGTTTCCATTCCAGGCTAGGTGTGCTAACAATCTTCGACCACACTGAATATCAGATAAGTTGTGGTCAAACGCCTAGCCTATACACAATAAAAAATGAAGATTATCCTTAGGTACAGTACAATATGGTATTAGTGTACAAAATACAATACATACTCGTACACACAAAATACCTATTGCATCTAAGGTTGAAAATCTAAATTCATATCGAAATGCGATTATTTAGCGTTGTAAAATATAGAATGTTTTTCTTAAGAGGCTTTCTAAGAAAAAAAAAAGAAATTAAAACTCATCTGATTTATGGAATCAGGTTTTGTCATTGTCAATGTGTTTCTCATATAAAAAATATAAAAAACCTAGTAAGGTTGTATTTATAGTGATAATATTATGTAGGCGTCCAAACAAAAAGTACCAATACCTTTAGTGGGGTATTGTGTAGAGTATTGGGTAGTAGTAGTGGGGTAGAGTTAAGCGTAGATTCGGCATCTAGAATAGTCAATTGATTGTAAGGATTGAAAAATATTCAAAAACTAGCACAATTTTTTTTTATCGGGCATTGAAGTTGAAATTCTGAAAAAGCATTTAAAAGTTAAAAACATTCTAGGTAAAAGAGAGAAAATAACACACTTCTACTTGCTTGTTACATAGATTTCTATGTATTATTGTAGATTATGAAACCTATATGAAATTGTAGAAAATTGAGCATTTATTATAATAATAATCAATTAAAATCGCAGACAATTTTTTTCATCCAACTTTACAAAAATTCTCATATATATCTCGAAAACTAAATGACGAGAACTTTTTGCTTGGACGCCCACATACAACATACCTAATAACGTTAATAGGTATTGTACAATATTTAAACTGTTAAACCCAAAAAGAAAATCATTTTTTATTTCACATTGAAACTAAAAAATATGCAAACATAATACCGAAACAATGTTTTATAACAAAATAAAAAATATTTCTTTTCACAAAATAGTTTGTGTCGTCGAGTGTACCTAGTTACATACCGCAGTAACATTGTAGAAGTTACGATCGCGGCTCCCGGCGCTGCTCAACTGTGAGATATTGCCTTTTTTATGGCCCACTGTACTATACTACACTTTACTAGGACAGAATAGATCACATGATGCGATAAAATATTGCCCTCCATCCTGGCACCAAATCGAATTAACCCGTCCACTTGCATACAAAGGCGACGACATGTGAATAGAAATGGCAATATCAGGTTAAAATGCCGAACCATTTTCCCTCGCATTTTGCTTACGTATATGCGAGAACTTGTGGAATAATATTCCCCAAAATAAATAAAACTATTCCGAGCTTCAATAACGCTTGTAGTTCTCTTTTATATTTATTTTCTTACGTCTATATTGTGATTTATATATTTGAACAAATGAACCGGAGTAGGCGAGCACTGAAAACGAAGATGGAATCTCAATTAAAAACTTAACCCTGTTTCTTGTTATTGTACTACAATTAATACGCAAACTTGTAATTAATTTCCGCGTGATTAACGGACATAATCCGGGCTTACTCGAGATTACGTGAGCGTGCCGCCCGCGGTGAGTTATTGTGTTGCGTGGGCGGCTCCGTCGAGAGGAGATGGGGGGTCCGAGTTGGAGCAACTCGCGAGACTCGGAGAAGGCTCGCACGAGCTCGGTTGTCCTCCCCTCAAGATTCTCGCGGACGCCGCTGCCAATTAGGGGCGCAATCGCTCACGCGGCGAGCGCCCCGCACCCCGCGCCCCGCCGGCACGATCTGCACCCCTCGCACACCCCGTCCCGCCCAGCGCACCGCTCTTTGTTCCGTAGCCATCGCGTCGTCGTCCCGACTCGCAGGTTCCACCGTAACTTGTTTCACCAAATGAAAACGGTTTCACTTTAGCATTACGAAGTGAAGCAATAAGGATAATAAGCAACAAATTGAATTACTTTATAAATTTATGTGTAATAACTTTAAGAGGACTTCTTAAATGATTTGAGGATCTGTGTATTTTTATTTTATGATTAAATATTATGTGTTTTAGAAAGAAAACTATAACCAAAGGATTACCTATTCCGACTAACTAATGCGCCAAAATGTGAATTATTACGGCCAAATGGTCGTAATTTGAGTTCCATGGCTCTGCGTGCGCGGACTGCCGTTCTATGCTTATTACTTACTTCTATGTACCTACCTGCCTAATGTGCAAAAATTAGTTACAGAGTGATACCTATGTTTCACCCCGAATATAAGCTCAGGCGCCTAAAATACAATACGTACAGGTGGAAAACGCGATGCTTCATTTTTAGGGTTCCCTACCTAAAGGGTATAACGGGACCCTATTACTAAGACGCCGCTGTCCGTCTGTCCGTTTGTCACTAGACTGTATCTCATGAACCGTGATAGTTAGATAGCTGAAATGTTCACAGATGATGTATTTCTGTTACCGCTATAACAACAAATAATAAAAAACAGAATAAAATAAATATTCAAGGGGGGCTTCCATACAAGAAACGTGATTTCTTTTGCCGCTTTTATAGAAAATGGTACAGAACCCATCGTGCGCGAGTCCGAGTCGCACTTGGCCGGTTTTTTTATAGATAATGGTACGGAACCGTCGCAAAAGGGTATTTGGAAATTCTAAAGAAGTGAAAAGAGGTGTGAAAGTACCTATGTACAGATGTAGTTTTCGAGTTAGTCATTGAAATCGGTGTTTGGGTTCTTATTTGAAAAAAAAACTAACAGTTATTTTAGAGTTTTTTGTAATTATCAACCAAAAAAAAAAACGTGAAAAATGTGTAACGCGAGTGAAACCCTGGAGAGTGCTACTATATAGTCTATAGATTAAATATAAAGAAAATAATACGGGGGTCTTAATATTACTACAGCAGAATCAAGAACGATGATTTTTAACGTCTTCACGGGAGTGGAGCCACAGGCAATAGCGGCAATGTTTTCTTTAAACCTTTAATCTAGGTTACTGGTCAGAATCTTAGTTTTTTATTTAACTAGCCGTTGTTCATGCTCTTATTTGAAAGTATTCTGGTACTTGCAGGTAATGCAAATAAAGTATTATTATTATTATTATAAAAAGGTATTGAAATTTGGGTTTAGGTTAGGTATTTCTTTAGTGTTTGTTTATGATTCTTGTGTGTTGTGCAGAAATAAATTGTATTCTATTATATTATATTTAATTAAAAATAAAAACACTCAACACATAAAACAATTTTTTATACGTTGTAAGTATTATTTTTTTCGTGTAAGATGTTATTTGCTGATAGTGACAACAACTTAATTTGCCTAACTAATTAGTTATCAGTTCTTCTTTAAAGAACCTTTCACTATCAGCAAAGTTAAATAAATTGGATTTTTTTTTTCTTAAAGTCGCAAAGAACAAAAATTATTACCTACTCTGTTTTTAGTAATCCTTACCCAACACAATGACCTCCAATGACCCCCGTCTTGCCTAATAACTGACTGAATCATCGACGCACAGCCTCAAACCACTGGAACTCTAAACTTGAAATTGCAGTCATTTCTATACAATGTAGGCAAGCACAAAAATATCTTTAGCCATCAACCCCCACCCTCAAGTGGGAGAAAAGGGTATGAAAGTTACCTAATACAGTAGTAGGTAGGTACCGATAGTTTTTAAGTTACTTCTTTTTGAGATTTCTTAAAAAAAAAAACTCAATTAAAAGAAACCTATAATCCCAATTTGAACAATTTAATAGGTAACAAACCTTTAGAAAACAAAAGTAGATTTTTTTTTTAAACAAGCTTTATAATGTGTAATGTATCTACCTACTCATGAGAACAAAATAAATCATCAGATCCTCGTCATCATATGTGTAATGGAAAGTTCTCAGGAAAAAATTTACTGTCCTATAATTTGCAATCAGGAAGTTTCAGCCCCTATATCCCAGCTCCATCATAAGAAAAACTCGGTGATACCATATCCTTACTTATATTATAAACGCGAAAGTTTGTATTGTATGGATGTGTGGATGTGCGTTACTCTTTTACGCAAAAGCTATACAGAATGGATTAAAATGAAACTTTACAATAATATAGCTTATACATCATAATAACACATAGGCTACTTTTTATCCCGGATACTCCGGCGGGATCTCCGAAATTAACGCGGATTAAACCGCGGGGAACAGCTAGTACCTACTTACTTAATACTTAATTTTAATTTAAATCGGATACCAGCAAGTGGTTGAAAAACAGTTTGTAAATTTTATGCGAACAGTTACGTAAAAAAAGCTTGTAATAAATACGCATAATTTTTTTTTTAATAATCCACTCACAACACGATCTACTTGGTCCCACAGTAAGCTATTATTATAGTCATGGAAACCAAGCAAACGTGGTATATACTACATAGAATTACATATATATACTTTAGATATATAAACACACCCAGACTGGAAAGTGGAACCCTGTGTTCATCACACAAGTGTACCCCTACCGGGAATCGAACCCGGAACACCTCTCGATTAGCGGGCCCATGTTGACCTTCTATGCCAATCGGGTTGTCAAATTATTTTACAACTAATCTATTTCACAATTTTTTTTCTTTGACTTGTAATATCAGAATTCTAGTATACATACCTATACATATCATTGGGTCAAAGTGGATTGTATCAGAGTCAGTTTTTGTATGAAAATTACTAAATTTTAAATTAGTCCTGACAATCTACGAGTATACATATTCGGGCGACCAAGCAGAAAGGTACCATTAGTGGGGTATTGAGTTATTACTATATTTGTTATCTAGAATAGTCAATAATTGATGGTAAGGATTGAAAAAATATTCAAAAACTAGCATAATTTGTTTTTATCAGACACTTAAAGTTGAAATTCTGAAAAAGCTTGATTTGAGAAAAAGCATTGATAAAGATTTGAGTGAAAAAAAAAATACACTTCTACTTACTTACTTGTTACATAGATTTTTATGTATTATTTTAGATTTAGACATATGAAATTGTAGATAGGTAATTGAGCATTTAATTTTTTCATCCAACATTACAAAACTTCTTATATCTCGGAAACTAAATGCAGACAACTGGTACTTTTTGCTTAGACGCCCACATATTATTATCGTGAAATTTCAATAGACACCTAGATTCTCGCACTACGGTTGCTGTTTTATTTATATCCTACTAATATTATAAATGTGAAAGTGTGGATGTTTGGTGTTCGGATGTTTGGATGTTTGTTACTCAATCACGCAAAAACGGCTGAATGGATTTGGATTAAATTTGGCATGCACGTTATCAGGGGTACAGAGAAGGATATAGGGTACTTTTATCCCGGGATTCCCGCAGGAACTCCGAAATTATCGCGGGTGAAACCGCGGGGCACAGCTAGTACCTTATAAAACACAAATTTTTTTTCTTATCACGCAAATAAATACTATTCAATGAAATAATTAACAAAATTAAAAAAGTTTTTTAAGAACGTTTTTGTGTTGGGTCAGGACATTTAGTTTCATTTAAATTTAAGTTTAATGAGTGATATTAATATGAATTTGAAGATATCTATCCTAGCAGTTCAAGGAATGTTTATAAAGCATTAATTATTAATGTTCAACTCTAGTCGCATTGAAGTATGATAATATGTTATTGTATCGCTGAATTACAGAACTATAGTATCCTTACAGTTGAAGAAAATTAAAAGGTTTTTGAACCAGATCGTTCTTAGAAATTGGACAAACGATTGAAGACTCCGGGCTGCATCGCTACGGCCTACGGGATACGAGCTACGAGCTACGAGCTACGAGCTACGCGTGACCTATGATTTATTTTCAAAATACAACAAACATTTTATATTGATATTGCCTCCTTTAACGCTCATAATATCATAGGATAATGTCATGTTTGTGTTTCAATTGGTAACCGCAATTTTTGTTAAGGTAAAGTCATCATAATTATGTAGGTAAGTCCTGTTCTATTTTAGATTAATAAATTAGGCGCGACCGGAATTCACTTCATTTCATAATTACTTTTACTTAGGTACCTACAATTTTTTTTAATCTATATCCCAAAAAGGAGGAGGTTCTCAATTCGACGCGTATCCATGTTTTTTTTTTATTTTCTAAATAACGGAAATACAATAAACACGCGCCCGAATGACTTGTTAATTTTTTTAAATTTTTCTCACGATGTAGAACGTACCTACGTTCTAATATTCATTATGTATAGGATTATACCTATAGGTATATAATATATAACTTTAATAAGTGACCAAAGATTTATTAAATAATATATGTCCTGTTTCCAGACTGCATTATTTAATTAAGGCTTTTTAACTTCAACATGTCAAAGTGCCGATTGTAACCATCTTTTTTTTACATTTCCGAGCCGATAGTAGAAAAATTTGAATCATAACAAATAAAAAAAATGTTGACGGAATGTATTGGCATACATATAATAAATTTGTCTTTTTTTATATATTATAATAATTTGGCTGTCTCCCTTTAATATCTTTAATGTTAATTGTCCTTAATAATTTCAGGAATATAAAATTTATTTTGTTCCGACCAAAAATCTGAGTGAATTTATAAAAAACTCATGCCGTCGGCAGATTCGCACGGTACTTACGTTGTAAGTTCATTGTCGGTGGGAAGATGTGATGGTTCCTCATGGCGGCGTCCTGCGGGCGCGCGCACTGCGGCGGCGGCGGCTGGTAGCGCATTCCCTGGTACCGGTACGCGGCCTGCGACATCTGACCGCATGATGCCAGCTCACCCCACGACAACTCGCCGCTGCCCGAGCCCAGGCAGCCACTATCGAAACCGCCGCCAGCGCCACTCAAGTATCCGTACTCCATGGCCGCTCGACTATACTCCAGCTATCTAAGCGGTACACGACTCCATGACATGTGATTTTCCGATAATTATGAAGATTTCAAAATCCTCGAGTGTCGACCGCGAGAGCGCCGCTCCGCGCCACGCGGGGCGCGTGCGTCTTGTGTCGGAGGTCGCCGCGCGAAGGTTTACAAGCGCATAATTGGATGAGTCGCGACTATATCGAATTATGCCGATTACAGATGGTATCGGATCGCAACACCAGTTTTTGCCGTTGCGAAGGTCCGCGCGCTCGCCCCACTCGAAATCGAATGATAAGCCTAATTCAATAAGGGCGAGCCTCGAGGATGGGGCGGGGCGAGCACCCCTACCGCATCACCAATGGACGGCAGCCCCGGTTCGGTCAGCCAGCCCCATTGGCTGCAAAAGTGCCCCCTCTCCGCACCCCTCATTTAGGGGTGCATGTCACGACACTTGTCTACTTTTCTTTTCGCCGACTGTTCTTTTGTCATTGAGGAAAATAAAAAAGTTGTAATTAACGATTCAGGTACTTAATGAATGGAGTTTGGTGGCATTGAGATGTATAATTATAATAAAGTAAGCTTAGTATCTCGATGGTTTACGAAAACTTTGTAATTAGTTCTTTGTGGGACATTTATTAATGTATCAAAATGAAAAGTTTTGTAACCAAAATAAATTTAAAAATTATGAGTAGGTATTTATCTCTAAATTTTCTCTTACTTTAGGTCACAAAGTTAAATCAATTGTTTCATTCGTAATTCATCACTGCACTGCAGAAGTTCATGGATATAGTATATGTTACGGTCAATGTCATAAATGAGGTGATTATCAATAATCGCCAACGAAGTCGGTGAAAGTGATTAATTTTTCACATTAATTTTGCCATGATACTGGTTAAACGAGCGCATTACATCGCCGGCCGCTGCCGCGTCACGGCGCGCGGCGGCACGCTCATTGCGCTCGCTTTGCTAGCTCGTTGTGGTTAACAGTACAAAACCTAACCTAACTTAGCATGCTTTATATCTTATTTATGAAGTGCAACAAATTATCACTTTTAATCGTTGATGATTATTAATATACTAGTCTCCGTATTAATAACATTGGCTGTTACATAAAGATTTGAAAGTAGGTATAGATACACATAGTTTTATAAAACTTCAGAAAAAGTATAATATAGATAGTATCTAATAAAAGTAGAGCTTAAATTGTAGAGCCACAAGTAGAGTGTGTATCTATAGCAAAAAAATATCTAGAGGTTAATTTAACCCTTTAGGTATCCTATTATACCTACTATGTAATATTATAAATGTGTGTGTGAGTTAGAACCTATTTTTTAACCGACTTCCAAAAAGGAGGAGGTTCTATGTTCGATTGTATGTTTTTTTTTTTTTTATGTATGTTCACCGATTACTCGAAGACGGTTGGACCGATTTGAAAAATTCTTTTTTTGTTTGAAAGGGTATACTCCCAATTAGGTCCCATTGCCACCAAGTCGGGATCTGATTATGGGATCTTGGAGAAATCGAGGGAACTCTTCAAAAATTATAGGCACACCTATTGCGATTAGGGTATTTTTGATAGGAAATCGTTCATTTGCTTACGGAAAGCAAAATTTGAAGAAGTGGAACTGATGATGAAGACCACAGGTGGTCATCGGAACAACTCAAAAATAATACGTATTTCACGGGTTCCGATTGAAGCGATTTCGAAAATTGTTTTTTTGTTTGAAAGGGGATACTCCCAAATTGATTCCATTGTCACCAAGTCGAGATCTGATGATGGGATCTTGGAGTGATCGAGGGAACTCTTCAAAAATTATGAGAACACTTATAGCGATTTTTGTATTTTTTAAAGTAAAACGTTTCTTTGCTTTCGGAAAGCAAAATTTGAAGAAGAGGAACTGATGATGAAGACCACAGATGGTCATCGGAACTACTCAATAATGGGTATTTCACGGGTTCCGAATCGTTAACTTTAATATAGTTTCTGAACAATTTATGCCCATCACAATGTATATGGTGAAGTGGAACTGATGGTGATGTACTAGGAGAACTCCTCAACAATTAACGTCCCTGCGTCGGGAAAAGCAATATTTTGTAAAAGGTGATGAGCAGTTAACATTAGGCTATTGTAACTTAGAGAAATTACGAACTAAGTCACTTAAAAGCGAGAAATAAACAAAATTTTAACAAAAAAATTAAAACCGACTTCCAAAAACACAAAACTAAAAATCTTAAAAATAAAACGCTAAAAATAACAACATACCGATTTAATCCAAAAGACAAAAACACACGTCATATTATTATTGGTTTGTGCTACCACTAATCGGTATGAAGTCGGTGACAAGTCAAATATGGAGGAGGTAGATGGGCTAAGTCGACTCCCGCCACCAGCTCTTCGTGAGCAGGACAACCCAAGTGGGCAGACACCAGCGGGCTTGTCACCGAATTCAAACCGATTAGTGGTAGCACGAACCAATAATAATATTACGTGTGTTTTTGTCTTTTGGATTAAATCGGTATGTTGTTATTTTTAGCGTTTTATTTTTAAGATTTTTAGTTTTGTGTTTTTGGAAGTCGGTTTTAATTTTTTTGTTAAAATTTTGTTTATTTTATTCCTTCACTCTGAAACGGTTGGACTGATCTAGATGGGAATAGGTAGAGATAGTTTATATATATAATGAAATACCACATAGGCCTTTTATTTCGGCGTTCCAGAGAGAATAAAGCAATTCATCGAGCGAAGCCGCGAGGAATGGCTATAGTAAATAATAAACCTTTGCATTTTGGCAGCGCATAACAAACAGTGTGAAGGCAGTATGGGGACTGCGAAGCGGGGACGTGAGAATATGACGCGTATAATATTCACAATATTGAAATTACAGCATAGCTTGAGTCCCGCGGGACGGTGCGAGCTCCCAGCCCGCACTCGTGCGCCCCACTATTCGGTTATTTATTATTTATTTTAATTATTACGATTTTTTGCCTCTTTATAGTATGTAGGTACCTATGATAAATCTTTTGCAATTATAATAATCAAATGATTATACCTACACAAAGCTTTACAGTACATTTAGTGTGAAGAAAAATCAGTAGGTACCTACTTGATCAATATTTTTTCAGCTGTAAATGAATAATGGACAGGCTAAGAGGCAGTGGAAGCTTTTATACTAAGTTTTATTTTAAACAAAATAAAAAAAAATACCTTATTGTTTTTTTTATTACTATTCCTAGTTATTCGTTGTAATATTTTAGTTCTTGTTTAATAATGTAGTAGTGTAGTAACGGCATGAAATTACTTTTATAATATACGTATGAGTACCTGACTAATTTTACTAAATTATTTTATATACTAATCGATCCCCCACAATTTCGGAGTTCTTGTTTGAACTCCGGGACAAAAAGACCCTATACCTATGTATATCACTCAAAAAGACTGTAGCTGCCTAAGTGAAAGAATTATTTAATATAAATTATCATAAATATCTTCTAGAAATACGGCCAGGCAGGCCGCGAAATATTTTTTTCATAAATATTGTAAAAAATGTTTGGTGCAATAAAATATATTAATATAGTACTTATCTACGGTACCTAGGTACAAACCGGTTAGGTAGTTTTTGATCTTCCATCCATTAGGTAGGTACAATCAATTGCTTTCTTCTTTATAATATTGCTGTACACCTATAGATTACCTCGGAAAATTATTAATCATTAGGTATATTTTATTGTACAGTAGGTATACTCTAAGCGCAAGTGTAGAAAAGAAAGAAGCGAAGTAAATAGTCCGTATTTCGTAGGTGACAGTTTTAGGACGAAAACAAGGAGCCGCCGAGATAAAATATGTGATCACTTAGCAACCTGCAATCAAACTGCTACAACTGCCGCGCAGGTTTTTTCCCTTTCGCATCGTAAGTAACATATCAGTCTCTAGAAACAAAATCAAAGAGTTATACCTACATCGTGTTAATGAATTAACTGAAAACTAGAAAGCAGTTTGCTCAGAATCAACTAGCGAATCGATCGCAATATGTTTTAATATAGGTTCTATTTTTTTCACTTTTATGTGCCCATGTCTAAATTATTCATAATACAAATCAATGTTTGGCGCGTACGCCGCTCGCAGCAAAAAAATTCGAAACAGTAGGTACATAAGTGCGGGCGTAGCGCTTGGAATTTCGTAGATAGGTCACCTCCAAACTAATGTTGAATAACTTTTAAAGTATTAATTTTTTTACATAAAGTATATTTTAATCATAATATTGTTAATTTTTTTAAATGGGGTGTATCAGGTTTTCGTTTAATTCATTAACACGTTGTATAAGCTGATACCATTTATTTACATAAGTGCTATCATATACCAACTACCTACTGGCCTACTTGTAAATCTATTTATTTATCTTATAACGTTAAATTCTATAATATGTTTTATAATTAGTAGTATACTAATATTTTACCGATAAAAATGGCTATTACTGTACAATTCCACCAGCGTGAATTTATGGACTTCCGGGGAATTCTAAAAATTATCTATCTTTAGTAATAGGTACTCAGATAATTATAAAGTAGATCAAAACTTACTTCAGTTACCTTATTATCTTTTAATAACATCATGTTATGTAAGTACCTACTCGTATTAGTTATAGATTTTTAGATTTTAGTTTCACCCGCGGTAATTTCGGAGTTCCTTGGGAGTTTCGGGATAAAAAGTAAGTCACTCAAGACTACCGTAGCTTCTTATAATTGAAATAATTTTTATTAGATCCAGAGATTACCCCTTACAACATCACAAACTCACAAACTTTACCTCTTTACAATATAGATATAGTATTGATATATGCCCTACGTGAAGATTCATTCTTATCCAAGTCAGAGTATCGCCCTAGGCGCATAGATATCATTTAATTCCTTTCATCTCTTTTTTTAATTTCTGGCAAAAATGGGTCCTGGCCAGTTTAAGTATTAAGTCCTTCCATCCCAAAATGAGGTACATACAATACATGACCTACATCGCCTTCATGTGTCGAGTAGTGTCAATAATACAGGTGTTAACGATTACATGAATTTGCTTTTCCCCTCATTGTTCCGGGATAAAAAAACATCCTATGTGTTCATTAAGAACATTTTCAGTGTTCCAAATTTCATCCAAAACGGAACAGTCATTGATTGACATACATGTTGGATTAAAAAACATTCAAAAGTTCAAAGCTCCGAACTTTTTTATTAACTTTTCACTTGAACATTACCTACACTATCTCTCCTAAGTACCTACTTATCTATATAAAACATTCAATACAATACGTCTCACTGCAATAAAGGATTTCGACTTAGGTAGGTAAAGCCGACAATTAGTTTAAGGTAGATACACCGAGTTCCAGAAGTTCTAATGTAGCTTACGGCCGCACTCAGATTCGTTTTAATGAAGTACTTATCTTATCTTATCTTATCTTATCTTATCTTATCTTAGACAATGGGGTGGGCAAGCAAAGCCTCGGCACTTCGACACTTAGGATCTTTTGTACCATCCCCATCCTGTGCTCCTCCCTCTACTCCCTGAAAACCTCGGCGGCGAAGGCTAGTGTCAGTGGAGGGGTAAGAGCCTAAAGTCCTCTGGTTCTGGGTAAGCCGTCCCCAGAAGGTCCATTCGTTTACGAGCCAAGGCATCGCATTCGCACATAAGATGTGCCATTGTTTCCACCTCTACGCCGCACTTCCTGCAGAATGAGTTGCTCACGAGTTTCATTTTCGTGAGATGTTCCTTTGTCCCGAAGTGACCTGTAAGCACACCAGTGATTAGGCGGGCCTGATTGCGACTTAAGAGAAGTATGCTGCGTGATAGTTTCTCATCGGTTTTGTCGCCGATAAAGCGTTTGGAATGCCTGAGGCCCGTAGTCGATGACCACTCCTGTAAGTGTCTTTTCCGGGCGTTTTCGCATATTGCCTTTCTCACCGTGTTGACAGAGATCCCAACAAATGGCTCTGGTCCAATGAGGGTTTTATCTGATCCTTCCCTTGCCAGTTCATCTGCAAGTTCATTGCCTTGTATACCTACATGACCTGGAACCCAGATTAATCTGACCTTGTTGTTGGCGCCCAATTTGTTCATAGCATGGACGCATTCAAGCACCAACCTTGACTAAACTCTACATGATGTTACAGCTTTTTTTTCATGTACTGTGTAATGTGTGTAATGAAGTACTTAAAATCCTTATTTAAAATCAAGTAGATAATCATTAAAACGAGTCTGACTGTGACCGGCGGTATCTGTATTTATCTACTACTTTTAATCCGGTCTGATCATAATTGTCATAATAATCTTATTTTCATAACATTGAACTGATCGTTTACAATACGTGTATAGGTACTCATAATTTATATTAAACAATTTTTCTTTTAAATTTTTTATAATTTTTATAAAGTATTTATTAACTCAAATAATGGTGGATTAATATTAGTAGGTAGGTAAGAAAAAATTGGACAAAGTTTAATAATTTTTAGTTGTTAAGAAAATCCTTATTTAACGACTTTAAATTTCGTGAATAATCCGAAAGAATTTCGCAATTAATGTAATCAATGATATCAAGTTAATTCCAAATTCAAATATAATTACGGAGTTCCCGCGGGAATTCCGAGATAAAGAGTACCCTATATTCTTCTCTATACCTACCCCTGACAACATGTATATTGTATATAAACAAAATCACATTTGGATTTATTCGGAATATTAAGGATAATAAATCTAGATCTGGCATAATCAAAACAATAATCATATGTAGGTAGATACTTGTATGGCAGTGTTGAGTCGCGCGTCGCAAGTCGCAGCGAGAGGCATCTAATCTGATAATGGTGTGTTATAGCCTTTTGGGTGCGTGCGGCGCGGCGCGGCGTGTGCGGTGTGCGGTGTGGACTGCGGGTGCCGCGCGCCTGCTCTGCCCCTTGTGCCCCAGTCTCCGGCCTCCGCGTGTCTACCTATTTACCCAAGACTAATTCAATTTGCGCCCTCCGCGAGGCCACATGCCGAGAAAACTGCATCGCTCGCTACTGTCGTTACTTACTCGTACCAAAGAGTCGAGCTCGCCGCGCGACTTCACTGTTTTTAATTAACAGTAGATACATACCTACAGGATGTCTCGGGTCTCCTAGGGAATCATAAGGCCACATTAATAATTGTGAAGGTGGAAAAACATTGGACACCGCTTGCGGAACGAAATGTGCACACATATCGTATTTACTTGGCGCGGTGGGTGAGTTTACCTGACAGAATAGGCAGTAACCCATTGACAGCCAAACTTCGATTCACTTTTTAAGTGAAAAAACATGTTACAAGTAACGCGTGATGTCGGAATACGTATACCTACTAGCGGTTTCACCCACGTTAATTTCGCATGCAAACTTCATGATGATCAATAGGGTACTTGCATGTTTTTTTTTTCAGTCTATTTTAAAGATATATGGCCTACTTAAACAAAGCAAGAAAAAGAAAAAAAATATATGCATAAATTAATTAAATAGAACGTTTCAGTTCCTACTTTAGACTTTACCGCCGAAACGCGGAATGACGTCACTTGTTCAAAATTACGCCTTATTAATCTGTGATAAAAATGTCACTGTCGTATTGACAGGATCATGTGACACTGACAGACAGGTAACTTCAATATCCAAAAGCGAAATTAAGGTTGAACTATGTCGAGTTACTTCCAAAAGTTCCAGTAAAGAATCGAAATACATCTTACCGATGCATTTTAAAGTAAAAAACTTCAGGAAATAAAAAAAAATGCGTTGACTGTATGCACTTGGTTTCTTTTACCTTCTCTGAAAGAGGTAAATGTTTCCTAAAAAAATAAAAGTGACGTCATGACGTGTTAAGCTTGGCTGTGATTGGTGTTTCGTTGCAACGTTCCGTTTCACAAAATTAAAAGTTGAATATTTTGGAAACTATTGAAATTTTTTAGTAAATCTTTCGCGATAACGCTTTTCTAAGGCTCTATTTTTGAAATATTGACACAATTTCTTATAATAAATTTCATGCAAGTACCCTATTGAGTAGTTAAGGCATGAAAGCAAAACAAACTCACACTCGCATTTATAATATTAGTTTGCATTAGGTACACCCCTACTAATATTATAAATGCGATAGAAACTCTGTCTGCCTGCCTGTCTGTCGTCTGTCTGTCGTCTGTCTGTCTCTCTGTCTGTCGTTACGCTTTCACGCCTTAACGGTTCAACCGATCATCATGAAATTTTGCATACACATTGTGAGGGGTACAGAGAAGGACATATATTACTTTTTGTCTCAGAATACCCGCGGGAACTTCGAAATTAACGCGGGTGAAACCGCGGTGAACAGCTAGTTACCTATATAGGTATGTAATTTCAATTTGTAGTCGAATTGTAGGACTAGTAACCGCTGCGAGCGCCAGTTCAAGTCATAGTTTTTCTTAGGCAATTTGTTGGAATGGCCTATTTGCAAAAATCGCATTATATAATTTTTCATAATATTTTTTCAAATACCTGCATGAACCCGTTTCTTTCATTTTAACTTTTAGTAACATTTCGGCTTCCTACTAACAATAGAGGTTCCAGATTGGTACCTGGAAGTTTTAAAGATTTATACAATAGTTAATAATATTATAATTGGTATTTTTTTATTTGTATAGACCTACTCAAGAATAATTATCTCATATAATGCTCCCCTAA
This sequence comes from Zygaena filipendulae, assembly GCA_907165275.2. NCBI lineage: Eukaryota > Metazoa > Arthropoda > Insecta > Lepidoptera > Zygaenidae > Zygaena > Zygaena filipendulae. The sequence goes on along the minus strand of OU015653.1, from coordinate 7,579,195 downwards.
GAAAATTCACGAAGAACCGAATAATTTTTTTTTTCTACAATTTGTCCTATGTTCTTATTTGAAATAAAATCCAGATTTACTAACACTTCGGATTTGGTGTTACCATATAAGGTAGAGAGTTTCCCCAGCAGTCGTGGCGGTGTGGTACGCGCGGGGGGTGGGGTGCACCTGAGCCCGTGATTGATGAGCGCTCACCCATCGCCATGATTGCGATGTGACGTTGCCATTAGCCGAGAACTCGCACCCACCACCGTCCATGGCCCTGATTCACTATGACTAACAACATTCCTTTCCCATAACAAGGCATGCCTGTAAACCAAATCACGAACGCTCTAAATTACGAAAAAATCATAAATTAGTAGATTCGATTAGATATATTTGTTTATTTAATATTTGTCTATTGCCTAAAAAAAATATGGATGAGAACAAAAAACTTAGCAGTAATGTTATATCATATTATTATGAAATAAATAGAAGACTTATATTTCAAATGTAACTTAATTTAAAAAAGACATTTTTGTGGCTCTTTATCTTAACGCGTCCTGTTATGGTCATAGTGAATAGCCCTGATATTCCCATTTTCGATGAATGATAAAATTAAGCCGATGATAAGCTAAGATTAGGTAGTTACGTTTAATTATGAATAATTAAAAATCGCTAATCGACAGTCATTTATTTTTATGATCGTATATGCTCTATGTGTCGTTTGGTTTTTAGTTCTTAATTATAACATAGGTTACGTCTCGTTACGTTAACAAAAATGACCCAACGGTAAAACCTTGTGAAGTTCAAAACAACATTAGACCTACAATATTCAATGCAGTCGACTCTACATTAAAACGTTCGAGACAAAAACTTTACCGTTTCCATTTTATTATGAACCAGATTTTGCCCGCGGTTTTAACCAAGGAGTATTTCGAGGTTCCTCTAAAATTATAGACTACTAGCTGTGCCCCGCGGTTTCCCGTGGTAATTTCGGAGTTCCTGCGGGAATTCCGGGATAAAAAGTACCCTATGTCCTTCTCTGTACCCTGACAACGTGTACTATGCAATAATTAATTAAATTTCACCCGCGTTAATTTTAGTTCCCGCAGGAATTCCGGGATAAAAAGTACCCCATGTGTTAATCTGATGTATGAGCTATATTATTGTAAATTTTTATTTAAATCCATCCATCCATAGATACTTACAAACTTTCGCGTTTATAATATTATGTCACTTCCAGACCATAGACCTCACTACGCTTGTAATAAAATCACGTCATCCTGTTTGCTCCGCTAGGACAAAAACGTGACAAAAAGCAAACTCGCGCAGGCAAAGCAAACATCCATTTGCGTAAATAATAATAATCCACTTCAAAACACATAGATTCTTATCGTATAGCATTGTTTTTTGTGTTTAATAAACGCTTTTTTCATTTTCATTTTTCATTATAAGATCTACTTCATCCCACACTAAGCTATGAGCTTGTGTCGTGGAAACCAAGCAAACGTGGTATATTCTACTACATATTATTAAATATACCTATATTACAATATAGATATATATAGCGTTTATTATATATAAATACGTATAATATTAGTAAACAATTACGTATATTTATATTTTTATGTCACTCCGCAAAATCCAAGATCTTGTAAAATAAGCAGTAGGTAGGTTAGTAAATAATAAACAGAAGTCAATAAATACCGCCTCTATGCCCAAAGGGCATAATTGTTCAAAGTAGGTAAATAAGACAAACCGACTCTATTTACTATTAGTCAGACAGTAGCAATAGCTCTTTATAGCTGATGTTAGCTCGCTGAAGGGGAAGAGCGGGTCTCAGCCGGAGTGAGAGGACTGAGGACCTCTGTCGGTCGTGTCGCGTCGCTTGTCAAAGTGGCCGCCGGCTTGTTTGAACAACTAATGAGCGGCTCCCCGGAGACGGCGTGTTTGCTCCCGAACGCCCCGAGCGCCGGAGCACTCCTCGGCTTGCTTTTTCGTACAAACGCCACCGTTTGCCGAGATCCCTAACATCGCCCGCCCACTCCCGCAGTGCCCACCGCGCCGCCTCTGTTTGCACGTCACTCGTTGACGTATCAGACTTTCAAGTGTAAATTGAAAAAAATATCCGCATTCCACGCCAAAATGCAAATGATTAATTCTTCACTATTCCCTGATACTTCCTTACGGTACTTTTTATCCTGGAGTTCCCGCGGGAACTCCAAAATTATCACGGGTGAAACCGCGGGGAATAGCTAGTATATAACATCCTACCAAAAACATTTTAATATAAAATGATGCCAAGATTCGTCCATATGACGGGCACTGTCAAAAAGTTATCTGATCTCATGTAGAGCCAAGCCTATAACTCTACACACCCTAACTCTATAAGGCCTAACTTCACAAACTCACCTTGGCCAGAATATGTGGCTTGGCCATTTCGCTCCATTCATGTAAGGTGAAAAATTTATCCACTAATTAATTAATTACTTTTCTGTTATACAAAGGTTCTCGCAGTAACGAAACGTAAACGTACCCACGCACCCTTAACTGCCTATGTAGATCACTAATACTCAGAATACGGAAAGAACCTAATAATATAAACATACAATAAAACATAAAAAATAAAAATTAAAATGATTAAAAACATAACAATACTTGCTTGGTTGATTTATTTTCCTACAATTAGCCGACATCTGTGCGGAATTCAGGAAAGCAAAAAGAATAAGAGCTTACCCCTAAAGTTCCGTCGTATTCCCGTTTATCCCGTCCACCAATTTAACATGCTGCGTACATGTTGATTACTACTTTACAATAGATGGCGTTACTTGATAATGCGATAGATTGTGAGTACCTACATAAAAAGAGACCTACTACTACTACAGACACCAGCACCAATATGTATACATTTTGGTCAATATTTGAACTCTATTACTATCTCAATAAGATTCAATGACAGTCAAAAGTTTATACATATTTCTGCAGCTGGACTGTACATGATTTTTATAAAAATGTTGCCAAATATCGCACTGTCAAAAGTTAACACATCTCTACCACCACTCAAAATATGTGACTTCGCCATTTTGCTACATTCGCATGGGTGAAAAATGTATCCACTATTCATTACTTTTTTGTTATACATACAAATAGTTCTTGTAGTAACGAAACGGCCAAGCCACATATTTTGACTAAGATGTAGAGTTTGTGAAATGAGGCCTTGTAAAGTTAATGCGTGTAGAGTTAGAAGCTTGACTCTACATAAGATCTGATAATTTTTTGACAGTGCGAGTCATATTTTGTCTCGTCTTGGCAATATTTTACATGAAAATATTTTAGATAGGATATAATTTCTTTTGTAAGTCAAAATTGCAGAAGTCTCATACAAACTTCCATCCCCTAGTTTAAGAGGTTGGAGGATAAAAGTTACAAGTTATATAATATTTTTGTTGTTTGTGTACTAATACTAGGTTACATACCAAATTTCAACTTTCTAGGACATTAGGAAATACCCTTAGAATTTTGATGATCATCAGTGAGTCAGTGACGAAATCAGGGTTTTTTAGAAAATTATCAATAAAATCTAAAATACCTATAAAAGCTATGCAATTAAAACTTTAATAACTCTAATATGTTTAATAAGTCTGCTATCAACAATTTTTTTTATCTGGTATAATCCAAACCCAAGTTATAAGGGTTCAAAAAAACGACGAAGTGCTTCGAGAAAAGATAAGTAGTGCTCCCGCTTCGCTTGACTCGTGTTGGCTTATAAAAAGAATTGAGGCTCGATGTTAGCTATTACTACCTATGTATACTCTAGGAACAAATAAATATAATAGGTATTATTATCTTTCATCTAGCTACCTACTTTTGTATTCTACGTCAGTAGAATTGGTTCCTGCAGAGACATTGCGATCTGTAAACTTTTAACCACGTTCACTATAGGTCCTACTACTACTCGTTATCTTGTTGTAGACATGGGTAACTCCAGACCCGTATATCTCTGGATATGTATCCGGAAGCTGATGTGTTACTTCACTTGTCAAATATTAAACATATCCCATATCCAACCAACTCCGTCCACTCCGAGTCCAACCGACCGGAGCCAAGCGGAAGGAGTTGGAATGATATGGCCGCCGCCCACCGCGGCCGCGACATATCCTATATCCAACCAACTCCGGCAACTCCGAGTCCAACCGAGCGGAGCCAAGTGGCAGGCGCGGTCGCAGGCTAAAATTTGGGGGGGGTGGGCACTAATAATATAATAAGTCGAGTAAATTTGACTATATTGCACAATACACAATTTATTGCACACATTATGAAAAAAATTGATTCCCCCCCTTCGGACCGCGCCTGCCGAGTAGAAGGAGTTGGAATGATATCGCCGCCGGCCGGCCGGCCGCCGTAGTTAGGTACCTACAAGTCACGACTGCGGACTCACAAGAGAAAAATAAATTGACTGTAGTAATCTTTATAAGGAATGACAACTTCGTTTATATTTTTAGTATTCTATAGTTTTAGTAGGTAATCCAAATCTAAATAAAAAATAGGTAAGTAGGTACAAAGTAATCACTGTAAATAATTGGGACCTATTTATTTTGATTTTTAAATGTTCCTATCAAATATTTAATTTGATAGACAATTCTGTAAAGTACGAAGGGAAGTCAAATATTAATTACATTTGATTTTTTAAAGTAGAATTTATTTATATTGACATCCTGCCTTACACAGATTTATAATGAATCCGCACCCGGAGATAATGAAACAGACAACTGTTACCAACTCCGGATTCAAACGTGTCCGTGTCCGCTTGACATATCCATATCCAAAGGATCGAAACTAGCTCTTTTAGATATGGATATGTCAAGCGGATACATATCGTTTACTGGAAGGATATGTGACATAATATTTAATCATTGTCTGAACACGTTTAGCCCATGTCTATCTTGTTGCGTTTGCCACACTGACTGATGCCGTTTTGTGAACATTTTTTGTTACGGTAGATACTTTTAGACATGAAAAAATATCTCTATGTTGGTAGCCTTTCCAAGATTTCTTTTAAACTCATACGGAGTTCCTTGTTATGAGTTGAAAGGAAATGATAATAAGTCAAATAAGTCCCCTTTGCTCGAATCTTTTTTATGTACCTAAGCATTCAACCGCTAGAGTAACTCAGTAACTTAGGCTCTACATTGTTTTATGTAAAAGCAATAGCAAAACAAGCTTTTGGATTATTTACTTATTAGGTAATAATGCTACTTCTTAAATTATTATTATTTGGCTAGTTTCCGTAAATCCGGTAAAGCGTTCCATGAAATGCGAATATTCGTTGCTATAATTCACCACTCCAAATTTTCATAAAGAGATCTTCCTTTCTTTGCTCCTAAAACCGGTCAATGTTGTCTCAATCCCTGATTCACTATGAACATACCACGCCGCATAATATGCGGTAGAGCACAGCAAAAACTCACTTAAAAATTCACATAGACAGCGTGTCTTAACACTTATATCATGCAAAATAATAATTTGTGATTATTTTACAACCTAGAGCGTTATAGAAGATTGTACCTATGCCTAATGTATTGTGGGCTGTCGCACATGCATCATGGCTGAGGGATGGTGTTGGTCATTTGAAATCGGCCCCAAAACAATTGAAGTCTACATGTATTGACGATACCTACTTCAATGCCCCAAACTAATGAAACCTTTCAATTGCCGTTTTTTACGTATCTATTAGTAGCTGTCTGAGTTATAAAAGAGTTCGTACTAGTAAGTATAACTTCGGTGCGTAAAATAAATGTTTCACAGGTACTCGGATTGTAGAACAGTTAGCAAAAAAAGGACCAGGAGCGCATCTTTACAAAACATCTCATATCTTGCACACTTTGAAAACAGTAGTACCTAACAACTAGGTAGGTAATTAACATTTTTCAAGGATAAGAAATTTCAGTAAAAAGAATAAACACAAAATTAATCTTTATTTTAATTTTATTATATTTGGTTTCATTTCCTTATGTACACAATATAAAATTATACTACAAATCTTTAGTAGCTCTTAGTAGGTAGGTACCTAATACAATAAATAACTCACTACTTAGTTAATATTACAATATTAATAAATCTTGACAGCATTGGTGTATAGTGATTGCTAAAATAAATTAAGTAGGTATTTAAAATATTTTTGCAATACATAGCTTAGTATAAATTCTGCGAGTCTGTTACGTACTTTATCGCCTTAAACATTGCGCTAAATACCTAGGTATAACTACGCAAGAGATCATTTGACACAAACAGCTATTTACATATTGTATAATAATACAATTAAAGAATACCTAATCAATGTAAAGGAGTAAAGGTACTATCATTTTATGTATTATTATTGAGGGAATACGATTCAGGATTAATTTTATTATTATTGGCTTCACAATATTACTCTACCAACACAACTAAGGTTAAACGAGGAATGTTTGAAAGAAGTTATTCTGTATTCAATTTTCCTCTCAAATATCTAAAAACATAATATTGTTTTTTTCACTTAAAAAGAAAAATATAAAAAAAACATAAAATTGAGCGCGTCAATCAACATACCTTTCCTTGCAGCTAAAAATTTAAAGGTCATTCACCCGCGTAAGCTCACGTTTTTATTTAGGTCTATCAGTCAGTCTGACGTCAGTTTTTTTTTATTTACGTTAGTTATTCTTATTTGATATCTAGCAGTGTTTTTTTTATAAAGTTATTCTTATTTTTCACCTATATGGGAGCATGAATTTTCAAGTGCTTCCTTACGCCCCTCATTTATCCTAATATAAATATTAATTGAATAAACAGCAAAAATCAATATCTAATACTGTCTTTAATTTCAGGTGGAGCCACAACGTAGGTAATAATGAATGAAGACTGAAAATTTAATGCCAATATTTTTAACTAACCATAAACCATACCAACAATGACCTTTTGCGTTATGTTTAGGCTTACAGCAAGACGAGTCAAAGTGGCATGCATGATGCGCCAATCCGGCGCGTCAATTGTGAATGATCAATATCGATCAATTGCCTTCAATCAATTTTCAAATATTAACTTTTAAATTTTAATTCTTCAACTATGCTGATGCTGAACACAACTGAACTGTAACTGTAAATGTAATTACTGACATGACAGGAGGGGACCTGGTGATCCGTATCGCAAGCAACATTACGACATACACCAGTATCTCACAATAAAAAATCGTACCCTTAAGACTGTACTTAAGTAGGTATTGTGTTGTGTTAAGACTAATAAAGATAAAGATATTATTATTATTATCCTATCATTTATTATCAATAACGTATTGACAAGCGCTTCAAGTGCTTTGCGTAGGCATATTCGCATTAATGAGCCATTCGCTAATCGCAGTTGTTTCGCGGACGCTTGAGAATCTTCAGGTTGTGCTCATCTTTAGTGTGACCAGATTCAGCAGAATTATGTGATTACGGCATGCTTTTATCGGGCTTAAAATCAAACACCAGTTTGATTGCCATATGTACATATATATATATATATATATATATATATATATATATATATATATATATATGCTAAATACGATTGCAACAAATCGCAGCTACCAACTGCCAGCCAGATTGCACTGTGAGTAGGCGCTTTAATAATTAATCGCTGCCATAATCGTATAATTTTGCTAAATCTGATCACACTGCTCATCTCATCTTATTGTTAAATGACAAAGAAAGAAAGCCCACACTTCTCGCGCCGCCGTGCCATAATGAGCATCATCCTTTATGTTTACGATATGTTTATCAATTTTCTTTAATAATGCATTCCACTTCATTTTGAATAGTATAGTGTGTAGGACCTATCAACCAAGAAAATAATTAAATCAACAAACGAAAGAAAATAAGTAAGATACGCGGCGATCCCCTTATAGTACTCAAGCCTAACAAAAGTTGTCTAGCAATGATGGAACATCACTAATTGGCCATTAATAGGACCCCATGGCATGATATTTGTGTTAAAAAAACCAAAAAATTAAATGTATGAACGTTACATTGCATTGTTATACGATTAAGACAGAAAGTCGGAACTTCGTCCGTTATTTTATTCTTTAATTATTTTAATTAACATCGTGTAACGTGAGCAACGTCCGGGCTTACATATTATTTATGAGCATAAGCTTCTCCCTTCATTCCTTTATTTTACAAGTGAACTCTTCTATTAGATAGATACCATAATAACTGTTATTAAACCTGGGTACCTACTCACCAATAACATTTTTTTTTATTTGTTCCCATATAGCATTTTTTCAAAAAAATTTATCATTGCAGTAATACGATTTCAGTAAACTAAAGAAAAAAATATTATTGATTTGTTACAATATCCTGTTACAATTAAACATAGAAAAGTAAATAAACCATCTAAATTACAATAATTATTCTAAAGCATTCTTTCTTATAAACTAAGTTTGGTCGCTAAAGGAATGCATAACAGTTGACTAGAATTTACTAAAACTTAACTTTGACCCTTAACAATATACCTACCTACCTACAGCAAACGTACAACAACATTAGTTACACTTGATTCTAGAAATTAGATACTTTACAAACATTAAAATTTTAACTATTCAAACCGAATTTGATACTCTAGATCTAGGATATAGCCTAAAATAATAATAAAAATAGAGATCTAAATAATCGTCTTAGGTATAATCGTTCAATTTCAATAGATAGATACATACTTACACACTATTAAAATTTGTTAAATCTAGATTTAGTGCAGTTTGAAACCAAATAAGCCAAGAACTTCAGCTGATTAAAGAAAATACCTATTGTTCGTCGTTGAAAAATATTGAAGTTTAATTTATTTATACAAAATTTGCCTCATGTAATAAAATTGGAAAGAAAGACAAAGAAACACTTTTTTATTGTTGAAATACTATTTCGCATAAATTAAAGTATTGTTGGTGATGTAGGTAATCTCTGCATTGGAAATCTGTTAAAATCTTTCAGCATTCTTCTTTTATTTTACACATCAAGCTTGCCCTGATTACTTAAATTATAAGTTTCGAATTATGACTTAATTAAATTTAATTTGGATTTCAACTTCACTAAATTTAATTTTACTTCTTGGTGCAAGTTTATGAAATATAAAGTAGGTAACTACTCTTTTTCGGAATGGATAATACAGTTTACTTATTTAATATTAATCAAATCATACAAATTTTAAATATCTTAATTTAATAAAGTCACTGTCCCGAAATTTAACAAGGTATGAGTACTAGAATAAGTACCATATTTGTAGAAAATTCCGGTAACAAGTTAAAAATCAATAGATGTAAGTTTTTGTACCTACCAATTTGAATTTTTATCTACTTTTATTACAAGCACAATAACTATCTACGTTAATTTATTAAATCAAAGAATCCGAGTGTAATATTGTTAATTTGAGATCAATAGAGGAACCACTTACAAATTATTCCTCGAATAACAATCATTGAGTACTATTTCCTATTGGTACGAAATTATAAAGTGACCCTTTTTGTGACCAAACAATAGCCCGGATTCATAAGTTTTTATTTTTTCGAATCGTTGAGATCATAAGCATAAAATTAATTATTGCATTTAAAAAATACAACCTTTGGACTTTGCGAACCAGTCTTTTCCTCTATATAAAAATACTAACTCAGAAATGAATATCATGTACGTCGGTAGGTGTGTTCGGTTGTGATCGTGAATCATCTTCGGAGTCCGCGCCTTTGCCTGTGTGTGTCGATTTCCAGCGAGGCTCCCGTTGGCTCTGTCTCTCAACAAAACGCTCGCAGTGGACCATCACAATCTCCGCTATGCTCGGTGAGGTCTCAACTAAAGCAGTTAATTCGTTAGCGTCTACAACAATACGTAGACCTCGAGTTGCTCCCATTATGCACGCAACTGCGATGACGGACGGCTGAAGCATCAGGAATGTTGAATCTGTTGACAATAACACGAATGATTTAATAATTTAACAAAGATATTTTTGCACACCACGAATGAAAATATCCGTTAATGATCGCACGGCGCACTCTGTTTGCTGAAGTGAAACTTCTCTGAGCAAGATAGGAATAAAAATGTTTCAATAAGTTACGGGTTATTCCACATTTAGAAGGCGAGTTTTCGTTTGGTTATCACCAGCCCCCTTAGCCAAGTTGACAATCTATAAAATCGTTAACGCATAGAAAACTTACGGAAGGAATCGTCATGTCACGTGGTCACTGGTCACCAAAAACTGGACATTTGATTAGACGATTTTACGTGACCACGTGACAGTCAACTTGGCTAAGGGGCAGGTGACGTTGTAAAGTAACACAAAAAGTTTCACTTCTTCCCCGTGTGAATGTAAATTGCAGTCACGTTCTCGTAACGCACACTTTAAAAACTACTGTTACATATTTTTATAATTTACTAGTTAATTTATAATTTCTCGCAAAAATTCCGAGAAAATAAAAAGTACCCTACGTCCTTTACTGTACCTACCCCAAAACGTGTACCTAGATATGCAAAATTTCATGATGATCGCTTGTGCAGTTAAAACATGCGAGTGTAACTCACAAAGTCACATTCACATTTATAATATTAGGATTAACGAAAAAAAAAATACTACGAATCACTCGCTCAGACGAAACAATGTTATTTTTATTATAAATTAAAAGTATAGGTAGTGCATATAGCTAGCTCGTATAGTATTATACTATCTGTGATATAGCTCACGAAGAGAGAAGCTAAACCGCATCTGTTGCGTGTTGCCTGTTGGGATAATTACCTACCTAACTACCTACTGAGGCGGACAGGTGGCGGAGGCACCTTGCATCTCGCTGTCCTTCCACGTGGGCTACGACTTACGTACCTATAAACCACTTATATATATTATATTTGAATTTGACCATGTTGTTTGTCTATACAAACCGGCCTCGCGTATCAGAATTTTCTCACCAACTTAGCCTATAGGGAACTTTTTGTATCAGCATATAAAATAACTTCAGAATATAAAGTACAAGTAAAGTATTTTTAAATTCACAAACATTCCATTATAAACAAACTTTTAAATAAATTTCAAAATATTAATAAGTACATGCGAGCAAAAGTAGGATAAAATTTATGAACTATAAATATTTTTGATGAGAACGCAGTTATTTTTGCAGAAATCCTATGCTCGGTCAATGACGTCTCAAAAGAGAAGGGTCTTGGGATAAATAAACTTAACATTGAGTCAAATTTTGCACAATACGCGAAGCTTATTGTTGTGAAGTCGAAAATAAGGAAGGTGACATGAACAGCTGCCTGATTTGTGCATTGCGTCCCCGTCTGCATCTTTGTGTTGAACCCACGTTAGGGACAATAGGTCTACAATAAAGGCAATTTACATCTTAAGTCGTCTCGGCAAGGGCGCAGCTGCAATTTTGCTAGGGATGAAAAAATAAAATTATTGTTCCAAAAAGAAAATTTAAACGAATTCTCATCAATGCCTTAGCAAATTTACTTAAAGGGCCTACTATCTAAATTTACACTTTTTAACCGACTTCCAAAAAGGAGGAGGTTCTATGTTCGACTGTATGTATGTTTTTTTTATGTATGTTCACCATTACTCGAAGACGGTTGGACCGATTGAAAAATTCTTTATTGTTTGAAAAAGTATACTCCCAATTAGGTCCCATTGCCACCAAGTCCAGATCTGATGATGGGATCTTGGAGTATTCGAGGGAACTCTTCAAAAATTATAGGTACACTTATAGCGATTTTTGAATTTTTTATAGTAAAACGTTTATTTGCTTTCGGAAAGTAAAATTTGAAGAAGTGGAACTGATGATGAAGACCACAGATGGTCATCGGAAATACTTAACAATAATACGATAAAAAGCTAAGATAGTCCGGTGACAAGCCAAATATGGAGGGGGTAGATGGGCTAAGTCGACTCCCGCCACCAGCTCTTCGTGAACAGGACAACCCAAGTGGGCAGACACCAGCGGGCTTGTCACCGAATTCAAACCGATCAGTGGTACCACAAACCAATAATAATATTACGTGTGTTTTTGTCTTTTGGATTAAATCGGTATGTTGTTATTCTTAGCTTTTTATTTTTAGATTTGTTTTGTGTTTTTGGAAGTCGGTTTTAATTTTTTTGTTAAAATTTTGTTTATTCAAATTTCAGAATACTTAGCCTTAAATTTATATTGACTTTTACAATATACCCACAATATATTGTAGGTATTTATGCTGATCCTAACTATAATATTATCTTAATAGCGGAAATCTGTATTTGTTTGTTTGTATGTTTACAAAAAAAAAATATCTAGTCAGTTTATAAACATTTGCTATTTTATTTGAGAGCACCCTGAAGTGTAGGTAAGGTTTTTGAACTGTGACCAAAACCGTGGCGTCACCCTCAGTGGAAAAAAGGCTTGCATATTAAGCAATTCTAACTTGAAATAGCAATTTTATCTCAATAACACTATGATAAAATTTACATTTTGAAGCAAATCAAAATCACTTACGCTTTTCTAACACTGAGGATACGATGACTTAGTCAAGTTACTTGCATTTCGATTTTCGAACATTGAGAGAATAGCGAAAACATGGCATTGCAAACGTGGCATGACATTTCACTCTTCAGCAGTAGATAGGCAAACAAAATTCCAAATGTTTGTTAACGATACAAAATATATATGTAAGTACCTACATAATATATAGTCCTGAAGTAGAAACTGGGGTTCTTTTCATTGCGGAAAAATATAGTTTTCGATGGAATCTCGAGGTTGATGTTTTATTCCGATACATCCGTCGTAAACTCCAAAACTAATTTTAAATTATTTGCCAACAAATAAATACGAAGTTAATAAAAAACCGGGAAATTATTCAAGCAGAACGATAATACTTATAACACGTAACACATAAATAGCATTGGGTGTAAGTCGAAGTACGAAGGCTCGCTAAGACGGCAGATGTGACGACACCTGGCACGACCCTTCCGCTCGCTACCTCCTGCACACGGTGGGTCACTGCCCGCCTACAACCTTTCTCGTAGTTTCTTGAGGCCCTTGCACGCTACCTTAGGTTATATTAACCCATAAAAACAATATTGTAATGCGCATCGCAAAAACGAAAGCAAATTATTTATAGTATATCGTATAGCTTCATTAAACGTAAATATCTATACATATAATAAAATTGTAACAGGTCAATGTCTGTACATGGGAGATAAATAAGAAAAAATAAATTTAGGTGAGTCTATGAGTGATATAGAAGCAAAAAATACGGTTTTTAGAATTTCTGTCTGTCTGTCTGTATGTTTCTATTCGTGCTACGCAAAAACTGTTGCACCAAATTGAATGCGGTTTTTTTTTGTTGTAGGTATTGCTAAGGGTCTAACTTAGATACTCATGTTTTTTTCGAAATTTCATCTGGAACTCGAGATATTAAGAAAAAAAGCTGGTCATCCTACTTAATATTATAAATGTGAAAGTGTGGACGTTTGTTACTCAATCACGCAAAAACGGCTGAACGGATTTGGATGAAATTTGGCATGCATGTGCCATGTAGCCTTTGACATGGAGAAGAACATAAGCTGCCTTTTATCCCGGAATTCCTGCGGGATCTCCGAAATTAACGCGGGTGAAACCGCGGGGCACAGCTAGTCATTCAATACACAGATATAGCACCTAAAGCACGAAGCGCTAATTATTTGAAAACTATATCCATTTAGGTAGATATGTATGTCCACATCATCTGTCTTGATCTGTTCTATTAGTAATTAAAGTTTTGCTGTACCGCAATACGCATGTCTAAATTCGGTGAGTTGGTACACTTATTAAAGTAATAATAATAATAAGATATAAAATAAAATCATGCGTGCTACGACTCTGTGCACAGCCACATATTATTTGATAGTATCTAAAAAACCGAGGGCAGTGGAGCGTCGCCATATCCGTTGCGCGACAGGTTGTCCGTCAGTTAGAGACTAGAGAGCCAACATCTGCCACGGGGCACGCGCCAAGGGACCGTCTTCGCCTTTAAGCCAAGCCGGGCCGGGCAAAGCCAAGCCAAGCCACGCACCCCCGCGTCTTACTCGTCTAATTAACCCCACGATACAAATGCAATACACTTAACAGGTATCGAGATCCGTTAAGTTCGTTTACAGAACCCGTCCAACCCTAATAGCGAATCTATACAAATACCTACCTATACAAATATAGTAGGTAAGTACACCATGTAAAATTTGTAGGGGTTGCAAATATTTGTAATGACGCGTAGGTAATCGCGTAGAACTGGTTGTCATATAATTTAATGCTAAGCATAAGTAACTATTTTTCCACGACTTCTTTTGATAATGACATTTAAATATTTATTTACACTGGTTAAAAACGGTTATAATCCCTACTAATATTATAAATGCGAAAGTAGTCTGTCTGTCTGGTACGCTTCATTTCATGATCATCCGAACGGATGAGATAGGAAGGAACGGAGGACATAGGGTACTTTTTGTCCCGGAATTCCTGCGGGAACTCCAACGCGGGTGAATCCGCGCGGAACAGCTAGTATACAATATTACGAAGTAGTAAAACTATCCTAGAAACTCTTTGCATGAACTCTTTTAAAAACGGAACTTTTAAAGGCGAGTGTTAAAGAATAATAAATGTAAGTAGTATTAAAAAGAAAGGTACCTAGGTAATGATACCGGTAAAAAATATTATCCTTTATAAACAGGTACGGAAGGAAACGCGAGAACATATTACGTATACAACAGAGTTAAGTAGGTACGTCGAGATTTGTAAGCAAGGGCTACGCGTATAGAATAGATAAGGTCGCGGGTCGCAACTCTGCGTTGCGGAGGCAACCAGGTGCGCGCCGAGACGGCCCTTTGTCGGAGGGCTTTTGTCGCTGCAGTCCGGACAGACTTGAGCACCACAATACCAGCGGGATGTCTTCGCGTACCTACCCATTGTCGTCAGTCAGCTGTCGCGATCGAACCCTTACCAGCTCGCTGACAATTCTCACAAGTACTTCTACATAAACCATCGCCGCGCGCCGCGACGATCGTTACGTTATTAAAATTTGTTACAACAGTTCCTAACCTATCTTAACTATACGATCATGTCTAAACTAAGGGGTCCAACATATTCGATATTATTGTTTTTAAAACGAGATTCAGTTCATGTAGGCCTTAAATATACGTATAAGTAAGCATAGGTATAGAGACCAGAAAGGTCAGATGCCCCGTGTTATAACCCTTTCACACCTCTGGTAATGCACGATCAGTTACCAGTAATTACCAGCAATTATGCTACTTCCGCTTAAAGAAAGCGACACGGAATTTGACACTTTAGTTCCAAAGAACACTTTGAAATCTACATACACATTTCTTCATTAATTAAAGTTTTCATAGTTTTTTGTATTGTATTGTTTATCTGTATTAGTAATCCTTACTACCTAATATTATAAATGCGTAAGTGAGTTGGTTTGTTTTTTGTTTGTTTCGCATTCAAGTCTTAACGGCTCAACCGAACATCATGAAATTTAGTATGCACGTTGTCACTTGTCAGGGATACAGAGAAGGACATACGATACTTTTAATCCCAAAATTCCTGGGGGAACTCTGAAATACCTGATTTTTAGTTGTGCTAGCGTCAATTTAAAACTACAGATTATATAATATTGTAATTTAACATTTGATGTTGACTCATATTAGGTAATAATTTAAGTCCTACGCCATTATGGAAGTAAGTTTGTTGATGTGTGTTTTATCTGTAGTTGCCGAGGAAATTCCGAAGTTCATGTAAGTGAGATCGCAAGCAAAAGTTCAAAATGTAGTCAATCATTATTATTTAACTGATCGTTGCAGAATCAAGTGTCTGTAATTTTCAGTGAGCTACGACAAGCTTTACCATTATACCGGTTTGCTAATTAGGGGTCTCTCTGCTGAGTCGTAGAGATACAAAGTATTTCTATTTATAAATATACACATAATTATATTTATTAATATTAATAACCCCTCCATACGTACGTACGAGACATGTCTCCTCGTGCTATTAAGCGCAAAGAAAAACGTTTACCTACACTTGATTAAACGTGTCAAAAATAACACCCGTGGGAACCGACGGTACGTAGTATGGTCGCAGGTGAGACTAGCACGGGGTACCGGTTGACGACAGGTGGTTATCACACGTTGGAAGCTATAAGTGTGACATCTTAAAATTGAGGTTAGCGAGCAAATTGTAACTCGGTACCATCTGGTTTCGACGCATCGCTGGCCATTCCTCATGATGGCTTATGTATTGTTGATAGTAGTCGCTACTGAAACCTCCTAACTTAGCATCTGAGGAATCGGGACGCTCGCATGTCAGAATTCAGATACTGTTTGGTATAATACCTACGTGAGTACCTACTCATCAGGGCGCACCACTCACCAGTGAATAATAATAATAATAATCCACTTCACAACACACAGATCTACTTGATCCCACACTAAGCTATAAGCTTGTGTGATTAACAATATAACATGGCTTGCGCTTAAGAGACCATCGTTGCTTCTAAACTACATATCGCCTATAATGTAGGGATTTCTAGCGTAGCTCAATACCAATGTTGGAATTCGAAACATATGAAGGTCGGCAATAATCGATAAGCACAAAATTAGTGATCAACATAGGCTGATAGGCTCAGCCGCGCGGTGGCATATGTGGGGCATTATCATCCGGAGCAGATGGCGCTCGGGGCACGTTACGCTGTCGTAAATCAGATTATGTATTAGATAAGAACATAATGTTGTTTAGTTTTAGCCCAAAATACAGTCAATCACACCAGTGAATAATATATCGTTTCATTAATTAAAGTCAAATGGTTTAATATTGTTAAAAAAGTCTCAAGTATAATATAGTGATAATTCCAAAACATCTATGTATATTCCAACACAGCATTCGCACTATTTACTCCATACAATAATATGTGCGTGAAGTACGAATATCAGCTATACTAATATTATATAGAGGAAAGATTTGATTTGTTGTTTGTTTGTTTGTTACAATTTAACTCAAAAACTACTGGACCGATTACAATAATTCTTTCACCATTAGAAAGCTACATTATCCCTGAGTAACATAGGCTATATTGTAATCCGGAATTTCCGCGGGAACTCAAAAATTAACGCGGGTGAAACCGCGGGTAACAGCTAGTTACTAATAAAGCCGTAGATAGGTACCCACTTACTGAATACCTAATAAAAAATAACTTACATCATGAATTTTTAACGACATTTATTTATTGTAAGAATATTAATGAAGCCGTAGGTACCTAGGTACCTAAATAGTTACTTAATAATGCAAAATAATATACATCATGAAATTTAACGACATATGTCATGAAATTATTTGTATAGAGGTTATGTTACTTGACCAAATGATTATAAATAATTTGAATGAGGGAATGCTGGTCAGAGGGCTGAGGTGCGCGTACGCAAGGTGTGCGCGATATCACTGCGTCAGCGAGCGGCATGTGCGTTCCTACACACGCGTCCGCGCCGCGCTCCACGCACCGCCACCCTAGCTTAGCACCCCAAATACCAATACATATCCTATCAAATGCACGCACTCATTTACCAACAAAAGGAATATAAAGTAGGTATAAAATAGCGTGTATATGATTTGAAATTTTTCAAAAATAAAAAAAAACATTGTGAACTCTATAATTGGCTAATTAGTCATTGGAATTCTAAGATGATGTATCTAAAATCTGTAGTATATTTGAGGTATACCTGATATTGATAAGTACAAGTCAAGGACATAAAAGTATGTGTTACTTGTCGTATATGACAATAAAATTACTTACTTGTGTAACACACGGCAGCGAGTGTAAGGGCATGTGCTCGTATGAGAGGGTTGCTGCGTCCCCAATGCACACGAGCGAGAATTGGATCCACAAAGTCGAAAGCCGTCGCAATTGATAGGTTCCAATTAAAGAACTTCACAAGCATAACTTCCCAAGACTGCAACAAACAAGAAAAACATTTGATCAGCAAACAATATAAGCACAGCAAAGGGTAAAACTTTACTTATTCTTTACAGTTGAATCGTAACCGTCATACTCGGCGAATCAGACGGAAACCGCAAAAAAGTAGTGAATCATATTACAATAAAAATAGAAATATTGCAAGCTGAAATAAGGA
The DNA here is from genome assembly GCA_907165275.2 of Zygaena filipendulae. Lineage (NCBI taxonomy): Eukaryota > Metazoa > Arthropoda > Insecta > Lepidoptera > Zygaenidae > Zygaena > Zygaena filipendulae. Next base: position 7,561,036 of record OU015653.1, on the reverse strand, counting down.
AGCTCTTTCAAACTCATAATACAAAAAGCTAGTAGGTAAAGGGCGGGTAAAGGGTTCATTAAAGATAACACTGGAACGTCGTCGTAGGCCAATCCATTTGTTCACGTGCTTTAATACAAACAAAATTGCCCTATACACATACGTATAATTTTTGTATTTAAAGATTGAAATTTAAAGCGTTATTATATTCTTTTTATGGGAAAGTAGATAAGGTCCCCTGAACCTATTTAGTAGTGACCATTTTATCATGATCAACGCATGAATTAATTGCAAGGAAGGAAGCATGCCATGTGTAGGTACCAGTAGGTACTATCTATTCATAAGGCACGCATTAAAACTTTTTCTCACGATCCATCGCCTCCTTATTATACCAAATTAATTTATAAAAGTTTATATCATATCACAAAGTGCGTAATGTACAAAAATGTGCTGTGTAGTTACCTAAAGGGCACCTAAAGCGTGTGAATTAGAGGACAAAAGTCAAATTCATGGGCACCTAATTGATCAAATCGCACCTGCCTGGGTTTGACCACGTTACGACCATTACAACAATTATGTTACCATTAGTACACTGTGACAATACTGTCTGTGGGAATATATTAGGTTAATTTAGCTAAAATTTTCTTTTTGAACAATTGAGTTACAAAAGTTAATATTTGACAGAATAATGAAAATTTAGGCACTGTCAGCATAACTATCAAAATGATCATTACCAATTATTATTGTTGTCTTGTGCCCACATTTCCGTCGGAAGCAACATCGGTGCTTTACTTCGTCACAGAGTGTAATTTACCTTAAGAGGGCGACAAACTTACCTCTATCTAATAAGTGTTGTCGCGGAAGGAATAATTGCCGGAAACTTACAGGCCACTTTAAGGAAACGGGGAATTTAAAGACCGTCTCCAGGGGGTAAAGGAGTGACATTAGGTACTAACATTTGACTCGGCTAATAGAGTTCATTCACAGGAAAATCAAAACATGCGGTCGCCACAGGATGTGGGTCGTGTGATTGCTTCGAAACTACTCGTACTTGACCTTTTCAAAGTTAGACTGTGGTGAGGGTGGCGAAATCTTTGATCGGATCGTAATTCCAGTGTGTGTGAATGTGCTAATGAGCTTACTTATGCCATAATGATAAAAATATGAAGTAAATATGTTATATAGCTATACCTACACGAATTTTAAGATTCCCTGAGACACTCTTTGTTCAAGGATGAAAAATACAAAACGTATCTATCTATTTTATTTAGGTACGTGCCAAATTTCTCCCAAATCATTTAAGTCATTGCTTTTAATATTTACGAGTTTCCGAGTAAAGAACATTCAAACATAGGTACCTGCTTTTAAATCTATAATAATAGGTTCCTACTAGAATAACATTTACATAATTTATATAAGTAAGTAAATCTAGATTAACTATAATGATGGGTACTTACGAATCTTTAAAATTTAAAGATTCGTAAGTAATCTTTAAAATTTAAAGATTCGTAAGTACCCATCGTATTGTATTCAACAATGATTTAGGAGAATATAATCGCTGTTGCATTGTCACTTGATATGAGTATGTACGTTGTATTAGTAAGTAAGTAAGTACGCTGATTTAAATAAATTGCATTTGAAAAAAAAACTGAGTAGGTAAAAATATATCTGAGTATCAAGAAGAAGTATAAGTATGTATATCAAAATCATATACAATAAAGTGGTTTTAAGTATAATTTAATAATACTCATACTCATCATACTTCATACACAATAAAGTGGTTTTAAGTATAATTTAATAATACTTAAAACCACTTTATTGTGTATGATTTTGATATACATACTTATACTTCTTCTTGATACTCAGATATATTTTTACCTACATCAATCAGCTTGACTTTTATTATTATTTTTTGTAGGTACTAGATATTTCTTTGATTGTTTTTATTTCAATATAATCACGGACCTACAGGTAGGTAATGTCGTGTATACATACTCATATCAAGTGACAATGCAACAGTGATTATATTCTCTTATACCTAAATCATTGTTGAATACAATATTTATCAAAATATTAATATGACTTCCGTCTAATTAAATTAAATGTAGAAACCTTTCATGTATGTACATATACTGGTCTAAAAAATGTACAAATAACTTACTTTTACGTCATCAGGTGTAAAGGAGTTCTCCGTGTATTCACAGAGCAAATCAACTGCGAATGGGGTACATTGTCTAAACTTGGATGCTATGAGCAAGGATGTGACAGCCAGCAGTTGAAGCTGGTTGTTAGGTATGGCCTGATACGCTAAGTATCTATCCATGTAGCTCACCGCCAGGGGAAACACTTGCTCTTCACAATGCTGCTCCTCGCATACCTGTGTTTACAAAACACAATTTTATATTCTCAAAGGTTTATAGTAATTCTTTACTAGGAGATATAGATTCGTATACGTAGGAACAAAAACTTTATATACACGGCCGGGTATGAACCGTGCTCTCGTAATTTTGACAGCGGAACTCATCCGTCAGTAGCATCTCCCTTTACTTAAATTTAGAATTCTCTTATAAGGCCTAACAACAAAGATGGTAAGTATATTAAGTAGGTATTAAATATCATTTAAACCAAACAATTTAAAAATTCTTTGAGGAGGATCAAGATGAGTCATAATAAGTTCTGCATCTCACGAAATAGATATGCAGGTAAATTTAATATAAAATATAAAGGTATAATTTGAGATAGCAAAACCGCCATGTTTTTGATTGCAACCGAAAAAGGATAGAAACAAAAGTTAGATAATAGCCCCTCTGAAAGTCGTTTCAGAGATTAACCGGAACAAACAGACAGACGGACAGACAGAAATTAAAAATCAAAGGGTGTAAGTACATAATAATAATAATAATCCACTTCACAACCACAGATCGACTTGATCCCACAGTAAGCTATTATTAGCTTGTATCGTGGAAACCAAGCAAACGTGATATATACCTACTACAGAATTACATAATATATATTATTATTATACTTAGATATTTATTTATTTATTTAGGACCATCAACAGGTCACAGGTACAGGATATGTATAAACACACCCAGACTGGAAAGTGGTACCCTGTGTTCATCACACAAAGTGCATGTATAGGTAGATATTATAGATATTATTATTAAATACTAGCTGCGCCCCGCGGTTTCACCTGCGTGAAAGGTTTTTATACCACAACTTTTTTCCCGACATCCGATTTTAATGAAACAAAGCCTATATGTTATGTATAAGCCAGGCTACGCTTAATCTACCTGTGAAAACCGCATGACAATCTGTTCAGTAGATTCGGAAATTATCGCGAACAGACAGACAGACAGAAAAGAATTTTAAAAACTTTTTTTTGTACTTGGTTACTCTTCTTTTATCACCCCTCTCAATTTTAAGTAAAAATATTCAATGTACAGAATCGCAGATTCTACTCTTTTATTATAATTATAGGGACAATAAAACAAACTGTGAGCAAACTGTCAAAAAGATTAAGACGACAGTATCTAATAAGTCAGAATTCAGTGTTGCTTATTTTAAAATCAGGGAGCTTACTCTTGAAAATGATTTGAGTCAGAGAGGACAGACATACAAACGTTCATTTTTACTTATAAAGATTTCTCTTCTTTCTTAGAACAATTCTCTAAGTAGGTAATAGAATAAGGCTAACTTTCGTGATTTTAAAAACTTTCAATTTATTTCGCTGAAGTGCGTATGTATCTAGGTACCTACTTATTTCAACTTGTTCAAAAACAAACGCAAAGACTCGTTTATAAAAAATGTGAGTAGAAAGTCCATTCCATGACTGGATTTAAAAAACTTTAAATAATCTGCCATATCTAATCGATCATTGTTTACCATCACACCACATATGTACATGCACAGATGAGTTGAGAAATTTTTGAGTTTCTTGGTTATTAGATTTAGGTAGGGGTAATAGACATAAAAATAAACCAAAAACCACCTTATCTATAAATGACAAAATAGCAGTGAAAATCGTTTTCTTTCCTAAAGAATACCCACCTTCAATCTCATTGAATGCGTGTAACATATTACGAGTGTGACAACTCACCTCTAACATCCAAGTAGTTACAACTTCGCGCATGTAGGGTTGTATCTCCGTTTGTACATTTTCAAAGTAATCCATGCGTAGAGCATGAGATCTTTCCAATATGAGGAGATTAGATAGAATATTCGGGTGGTTATCCAAAGCCCGATCCGGTCCAGCCACCGCACTTTTCATATCTTCGATACTATCCGAAACCTCAGTGGTCGACAAATCTTCTCCACAGGACAAATTAATTTTTATATCACAAAGTTTGAACATTTTGAAGTCACTTTTATAATCAACAATCGTTCAAGTTTTCACAATCACTTCGTCTTCGTATTCTCATCAAACTTTCTCCTAAAGCTCGCGCAAAGTCCGCATAACACGACCGCTCCGCGCGCGACGCACTTTCAAACTACAGTTTGAAATGCCCCGGGTAACAAACAACCACCCATATATATAGGAATCCCTTTGCGACCCTTCGCCAAAGTTCACTCGTCACACATTACACTTATCTATTTTTTAATAGTTGGTTTATTCTAATGAATTTCATAGTGTATAATTGCATTTCATAATTCAGATAAACTAAAATAAGAGATTCCACTCCTATTGAACCTTTCTGGAAGACGGTTAAAAATTATGGAGTTAGCCTAAATTTAACTAAGAATTAAACGTAGGTACTTATAAGTTTTGTAAATGCACAACCACTTCTCAATATTTTTTTTGTAACTTGTGGTTAATGGTGTGGTAGTACAATTATTAAATTTAGTTGACTAAGTTACTATAAGTAAGTATCTACCTATTTATTGTGCACGCTGTCTGACCACTATGTCACCCAGAACAACCTCGAACACTCTTCAGCCCTCTCCCTGCCATAAGAACGAGCATTTCAATATATCGACGCGTTATTATGTTATAGAAGGTGAACGTTACCATACACTTAAATTCCGGGTTACAATTAATTATCTAGCCTATGAATCCAATGGTAACGTGGCTTTATTCAGTAGATCCAGAGCTTACTCCCTACAACCTCACAAACTCACAAACTATACCGCCCTTTGGAGCCACTTAGATACTTTCTTTTTTATAAGTTTTTAGTCTTTGTAATGATTGTGGTGCCTAATAAAGTGTTTCATTCATTCATTCATTCTTCACCTCTTTACGATATAAGTAGGTATAGATACATGGTCAGGAGAGGTCAACCTGGGTCAACCCACCTTGGAGAACACAAATCTAATCTATAACAGTCATTGGACGTCGTGTCGCTCAATTTACTTAATTTGTTTGGTTTTCGTACAAGTATCTCAATCAATTGACTATAGGTACCTCCTTAGGGACATTTAAATCTGGCAATTTTCTCCAGAGAATTTCATAATTCACTAAATCAACTCCGGTCCGACTCCAGTCTATAAAACAAGCTTATACAGATGATAATATGTATTACGATCGACTCAATAGTTTAAGGTGCGCTTAAAGCTATCATTAAAAGAATCTGTCGAAAGGTCAAGACAAAACCAAATTGTGCATTGTCTACACTAATATGGTAGGTGCAGCAGCCCTCGCTGCCACAAACGCTCCAGCACCTTGCCCGTGACCGTTTTAATCGAGATAGGTCGGTAGTTGGCTGAGGAGCTGAGGTCCTGTCCTATGTTTAACAGTAGATCGTAGGTAGGTAGGTACTACAGACTACAGAGCTTTTCATATTTTATTATAATATTTAGTTTCTTGTTGTGTGCTTCCGTCATGATGCTTTTTTACCTACAGCAAATGTATAGGTAACTAAAATAAAACATTAGATTCGCCTTTTTAGAGATGGGAGAAATACATCTCTAAATTCTCTAATAGTTTCATAAATTATAAGAAAAATAAAAATATATAGATATTTATGTCTTCTAGAACATCAACTTTGATAACAATAGGTGAGTTATAGATACCTACCATATTATAATATATTTTAGGGTAAGTACCTACGCACACGACTTTAACATTATCGAAATAATTTTAATTTTTGACAATAGTTATACACAATGTGAATGGTCGAAATACATTAATTTAAAATACAGAGGTGATATTGTTATGGGCCGACGGTGGCGGAGGGCTCGGAGGGCCCACGGCAGCTGCGCGTACGCCGCGCGCGCCGGGCCTCCGCGCCGCGCCGGCTGCAAGCGATCCGGTTGACACTTATTATAATAAATCCGAGCACACCTGATCTCAGAGACCAGTCATTATTATAATTACAATTTCTTGATTCAAACTCACATTGTTCAACGAACGCGTGCACTCTTTGAATTTTAATCAAAAATTTGAACTATATAGTAAAATAAACAGGGGTCACTCGGACCAACTGTCGAATAGTGTGTAGTTAATTGCACCCGTCATTCTTCTCAGCTTTATTGTACTTAAACTTTGTGTTGTAGAACGGTATATAGGCAACCACAGCTTTCCAATCAGTAAAATACAGCATGCTGATAAAACCTGTTAACCCATAGGTCACCAAAGTCCCTGTAAACGAAGCTAATTTTTCCATTTGTTTTTTTCCGAGAGACATGATCGACTAACAATTGAATTTATCTGCTAATTATTTTGGTTTCGACTTTTGCACGGTTGTTTAACTGAAAGAAACAGTTCAAATTTACATCAGTAATAATTATTTATTTGAATTTTTTTCGACATTATTATAATCGCACTTCAAAATACCTACGAACGTCAAAATTAAAAATATTGACATGAAACGCGTTTTCAATCCTTTAGACGAGTTTTATTGAAAGTGTTTTTAAACCTACTTCGTGATCGAAGCCTATATTTTTTAGGATTCCGAACCCAAATGGTAGAGCGGGACTTCGCTGTCTCTCATGAACCGTGATAGACAGTTTAAATTTTCACAATTTTCAGTTGCCGCTATGACAACAAATACTAAACAGATTAAACTACCTACCATACAAAAAACATGATTTTTTTGCTCATTTTTACTTGATAACGGCAACAGGTAGACGCTTGAAATATTCACAGAATATTGATTTAAATCGAGGGAATTTTTTTAGAGGGGATTTTAGAAATCGAGGAAACTCTTCAAAAAATATAGTCACTATAACGATTTGGGTATTTTTTATAGTAAATCGTTCATTTGCTTTCGGAAAGCAAAATTTGAAGAAGTGGAACTGATGATGAAGACCACATATGGTCACCGGAACTACTTAACAATAATACGTATTTCACGGGTTTTGATTGAACCGATTTGGAAAATTGTTTTTTGTTTGAAAGGGTATACTCCCAAGTTGGTCCCATTGTCACCAAGTCGAGATCTGATGATGGAATCTAAGAGAAATCGAGGGAACTCTTCAAAAATTACAGGCACATCTATAGCGATTTTTGGATTTTTTACAGTAAATCGTTCATTTGCTTTCAGAAAGCAAAATTTTAAGTGGAACTGATGACGAAGACCACAGATGGTCATCGGAACTACTCAATAATAGGTATTTCACGGGTTCTGATTCGTTAACTTAATTATGGTTTCTAAACAATTTATGCTCGTCATAATGTATTTGGTAAAGTGGAACTGATGGTGATTTACCAGGAGATCTCAACAAAATTAACGTCCCTGCATCGGGAAAAGCAATATTTTGTAAAAGGTGATGAGCAGCTGTTGACATTAGGCTATTATAACCTAGATAAATTACGAACTACCTCACTTAAAAGCGAGAAATAAACAAAATTTTAACAAAAAAATTAAAACTGACTTCCAAAAACACAATACAAATAACAAAATACCGATTTAATCCAAAAGACAAAAATAGACGTTATATTATTATTGGTTTGTACTACCACTGATCGGTTTGAAGTCGGTGACAAGCCAAATATGGAGTGGGTAGATGGGCTAAATCGACTTCCGCCACGCGCTCGTCGTGAGCAGAACAACCCAAGTGGGCAGACACACGCGGGCTTGGCACCGAATTCAAACGATCAGTTGTAGCACAAACCAATAATAATATTAGGTGTATTTTTGTATTTTGGATTAAATCGGTATTTTGTTATTTTTAGCTTTTTAGTTTTGTGTTTTTGGAAGTCGGTTTTAATTTTTTTGTTATTATTGTAAATCGTTTATTGGTTTCGAAAAGCAAAATTCGCAAAAGTGAAACTGATGATGAAGACCATCATCATCAGTTTCATCATGGTCATCGGAACTACTCAATAATGGGTATTTCACGGGTTCCGAATCGTTTACTTTAATATGGTTTCTAAACAATTTATACCCGTCACAATGTATATGGCGAAGTGGAACTGATGGTGATGTACTAGGAGAACTCCTCAACAATTAACGTCCCTGCATCGGGAAAAGCAATATTTTATAAAAGATGATGAGCAGTTGACATTAGGCTACTGTAACTTAGATAAATTACATACTGACTCACTTAAAAGCGAAAAATAAACTAAATTTTAACAAAAAAATTAAAACCGACTTCCAGAAAACAAAACTAAAAAATAACAAATACTGATTTAATCCAAAAGACATAACACACGTAATATTATTATTGGTTTGTGCTACAACTAATCGGTATGAAGTCGGTGACAAGCCAAATATGGAGGGGGTAGATGGGCTAAGTCGACTCTAACCACCAGCTCTTCGTGAGCAGAACAACCCAAGTAGGCAGACACCAGCGGGCTCAAACCGATCAGTTGTAGCACAAGCCAATAATATTATTATTGTCTTTTGGATTAAATCGGTATTTTGTCATTATTAGCTTTTTATTTTTAGTTTTGTGTTTTCGTAAGTCGGTTTTATTTTTTTTGTTAAAATTATTTAGCTTTTTAGTTTTATGTTTTTTGGAAGTCGTTACCTATTAATTTTATTGTTATTTTCGCACCGCCTTCAAAAACGAAATAGTAAATACCCAGATAATTTATTGACTAGGGTGGGGTGTTTAGGTATATAAATTATTTTGTTATTTTCAGTGAGTTACCTACAACTTTTTGAAGGCGGTTCTCTTTTTAAAAAAAGAAAGAAATTAGGTAGGTAGGTAAGTTTTTAACCGACTTCCAAAAAGGAGGAGGTTCTATGTTCGATTGTATGTATGTTTTTTTTTTTTTTTTATGTATGTTCACCAATTACTCGAAGACGGTTGGACCGATTTGGAAAATTCTTTTTTTGTTTGAAAGGGTTTACTCCCAATTAGGTCCCATTGCCACCAAGTCGGGATCTGATGATGGGATCTTGGAGAAATCGAGGGAACTCTTCAAAAATTATAGGCACACCTATAGCGATTTGGGTATTTTTTATAGTAAATCGTTCATTTGCTGATGAAAAGCAAAATTTGAAGAAGTGGAACTGATGATGAAGACCACGGATGGTCATCAGAACTACTTAACAATAATACCTATTTCATGGGTTCCGATTGGAGCGATTTCAACAATTGTTTTTTTGTTTGAAAGGGGATACTCCCAAATCGATTCCATTGTCACCAAATTGAGATCTGATGATGGGATCTTGGAGTAATCGAGGGAACTCTTCAAAAATTATAGGTACACCTATAGCGATTTTTGTATTTTTTATAGTAAATCGTTTATTTGCTTTCGGAAAGCAAAATTTGAAGAAGTGGAACTGATGATGAAGACCACAGATGGTCATCGGAACTACTCAATAATAGGTATTTCACGGGTTCTGAATCGTCAACTTTAATATGGTTTCTAAACAATTTATGTCCGTCACAATGTATATGGTGAAGTGGAACTGATGGTGAAGCACTAGGAGAACTCCTCAACAATTAACGTCCCTGCGTCGGGAAAAGTAATATTTTGTAAAAGGTGATGAGCAGTTGACATTAGGCTATTGTAACTTAGAGAAATTATCAACTAAGTCACTTAAAAGCGAAAAACAAACAAAAATTTTTAACAAAAAAATTAAAACCGACTTCCAAAAACACAAAACTGAAAAGCTAAAAATAAAATGCTAAAATTAACAAAATACCGATTTAATCCAAAAGGCAAAAACACACGTAGATAATATTATTATTGGTTTGTGCTACCACTGATCGGTATGAAGTCGGTGACAAGCCAAATATGGAGGGGGTAGATGGGCTAAGTCGACTCCCGCCACCAGCTCTTCGTGAGCAGAACAACCCAAGTGGGCAGACACCAGCGGGCTTGTCACCGAATTCAAACCGATCAGTGGTAGCACAAACCAATAATAATATTGTCTACGTGTGTTTTTGCCTTTTGGATTAAATCGGTATTTTGTTAATTTTAGCATTTTATTTTTAGCTTTTCAGTTTTGTGTTTTTGGAAGTCGGTTTTAATTTTTTTGTTAAAAATTTTTGTTTTGTGTGAGTTTTTTTGGTTAGTTTTTAGTGACATTCTTGTTTAAATTTTAATCTTTCATTCCTAACCTACGGTTAAATAGACAAGAAATACATAAAACTTAAATAATCTTCTTAAATAAAAATTAATGTTAATTGTATGTTTGTCCTTTATGCGTTTATAAACCATTGGTCCGATTGTAATGAAACTTTGGCGGGTTGTTCTGTCTGCCTGCGTCCGCAAAGGTAAATTCGCGAATTCCGTAACTCACGCGGGTGAATCTTCGAAACGGTTGGATCAATTTTGACGGGACATTCACTGCTAATAAAATTAGCTAAAGTTATAAGGAGTTAATTCCGAAACTCAACGCGGGTGAAACCGCAGGGCACAGCTAGTAATAGATAAAATTAAAAATTAAATTGGTTAATCAGTAAGAGCATAGGGAACTTTTATCCAGGAATTACTGCGGTATCTCCGGAATTAGGTACCTACCTACTGTGCGTGAAACCGCGGGGAACAGCTAATAAGTAATTCATAAAAAGTAAAAGTAATTCCTTTCAAGTTCCATGCATAATTTTACTGTTTTCCCTTAGAGATAGTGTCATCATTTGCTTATTCTCATATTTATACCGTGTGCATATCCGGAACTCAATGGAACATTTGGTCACTTGCTAGGGATTCTCTGCGTGGACTGTTCCCACACGCCTCACCTCGCCGTATAGGTAACTACCCAAACAACACCACATGCTGTCGTACCGAAACCACTAACGTAATTACAACGCGAACGTTATCAATTTCGTCAACTCGTTTACATCTTAGAGCACACGTAAATTCCGAAACTCACGCGTGTGAAACCGCGGGGCACAGCTATTATAATTAAGTTTATTATTTAGATACCTACCTACCTGCGAGTAGGTACGTAGGTACCTACCTGTACTTATACCTACTTTATTAAGAAAATCTTCGCGAGTTTGCGTTTTAACGAAAAAGTTAAAGCCGACCAACCATTTTCAAAAACTAATTGAGTAGGTACCTACCTAGTTAAAAAGAAATATAATTTTCAAAACTATGAAAAATCGCGTAAAATAGCGGTCAATTCAGATAAGTAGGGCCCTTAAACAAATCCTAGATCCGCGCCTCCCTAGTTAATTATGTACATATTTATAGAAAACTACCTGTAGGTACCTCGCGGTGTCACCCGCGTGAGTTTCGAATCCCCGAAGGAACTTCAAAGTAGTCTAATTTAGCAATGAAAGACCCGTCTAAATTGGTCCAACCGTTTCGGAGCTTGACCCGCGTGAGTTTCGGAATTCCCACAGGAACTCCAAACTTCTTGTACACAAACCATAAGGTGACAAAAATGAGCACAAAAAAAAGAATTAAGTACTTATCTAATTTGATGCAGACGTTTGGAAGTTATGCGCGTTTTATAGTAGAGCTAGGTGTTCCCGTCAGTTCCACGTAGTGATTATACGTGGGCGTCCACGTAAAAAGATACCCACGTACCTAGTGATCTTTGAAGGTATGTACCAGTAGTTGGGAAATGAGTTAAGACTAGATTCGGTATCTAGTCTAGAATAGTCAACTGATAGTAATTTTAAATTTATTATATATTTAGAATGTCTTTGTAGTAAGGATTAAAAACATATTCAAAAACTAGTAGTTTTTTTACAGACATTTGAAGTTGATACTCTGAAAAAGCTTGGTTTGAGAAAAAACATTTTAAAAGTCTGTTTGAAATAAAAAAAAAACACACTTCTAATTGCTTGTTACATAGATTTTTATATATGCTGTGCCCTACGGTTTCACCCGCGGTAATTTCGGAGTTCCCGCAAGAATTTCGGGATAAAAAGTACCCTATGTCCTTCTCTGTACCCCTGACAACGCGCATGCCAAATTACATCCAAATCCGTTCAGCCCTTTTTGCGTGATTGAGTAACAAACATCCACACTTTCACATTTATAATATTAGTAGGATAGTAGGATTATTGTAGATTAAGATATAGGTATGAAATTGAAGAAAATTAAGCATTTATCAATAAGTAATTATCAATTAAAATCGCGGACGCAATTTTTCATCGAACTTTACAATACTACTACCTACTGTTACGGACAGCCAGCCGATTTGGGCGAAGATGCGCGTGACGGGCGCAGTAGTATAACGCAATAGTTCTATAAAATCTATACTACCATAATAAAAGAGTAGAATCCGCGATTCAGTAGGTAGGTAGGTACATTGAATATTTTTAACAAAAACTGACAGGGGACGATAAATGAAGAGTAACCAACCACAAAAAAGGGTTTTTAAAAATCTTTTCTGTCTGTCTGTCTGTTCGCGATAATCTCCGAATCTACTGAGCGGATTGTCATGCGGTACAGTAGATTAGTACAGATAGAGTACAGGTAGATTAAGCTTAGCCTGGAGTAGGGTTGCCACCCGTACTATATTATATACCTACCTAGTATCGTACTATATACTATATATTATAGAAAAATAATATAGTACGAAAAATACTATATTATTATCCCCGATTCAACTGTCGCACTTTTTTATATTAACTATGACAGGTCCAGAACGCACCCGTAGCGCAACACGGGGAAGTTCAGAACGAAACGCATACGCGGCTACATAATTTCGCTTTAAGCTGCATCCACATTATAGCACCTTGACGTATCACGATCAGTCGTATCGTATCGTGTAATTGTATCATAAATATGGACGCTCATTTTGTCCATATCGTATCATTAAGGCGTATCTCGTAAAAAACGCGTTCATACTTAGTAAATGCTGTATCATGTTAGTGTATCGGCTTTAACTTTACAAATTTGGACGCTTCAATTTTCTTCCGATCTTCGTTTCCTCCTTTATCACAACAAACCACGAAATGGCGGGTAGAACACTAGAAATTATCGCGTATCAAATGCATTCACGTCGAACAAACTTGTTCGATACGACGTGTATCCCCTTTGATTGCCGCCAAAATACCGACACAGGATGGTTCGCGGTAATCACATATAAGGGCCGGCGCCCATTATCGGCATCGGCAAGGAAAAGGATCCTTCAGCATCCTACATGCAAGCGCACACTATCAGCAATTATGCTTTGGCATGCTTAAGGATGACGAGGCGTCCTTAAGGATGCCGCACCGTCCTGTAGCTTGCCGAAGCGTTTCAATATCGTATTTCACGTCATAACAGTCTCAGAGTTGTTACAAGCTAGTTGTCTGAATTGTATTTAATATGGTGGACTGGGATCTAGTGTTCATAGCAACTCTTGCTGAAGAAAAAGAGAAATCTAATCAATCAAGAAGATTTTGGGTGAACAACCTTTGGAAGCAACGACATATGTCCGGTGAATTCAAGGACCGAAGGATGCCGAAGCATCCCGAAGCATTCTCAAGGCTGCCGATACAGCAGCCTCAAGCATACCGAAGCGGTATTTTTGTTATTACGACCACATATCACGGAAATTTCTACATTATTGCCATTATATTATAGTATATTGCTATTTGCCACCAAAAATCCTTTTCCTTGCCGATGCCGATAATGGGCGCCGGCCCTTATACAGTATCGTGATACAGTATCAAAATACGTCCATACTACCGATCGTGATACGCGTATCGGATACGAGGTGTATCAAGATACGCGTTTAGTATGGATCGGGCTGTATCAGATACGGCGTGTATCATTAACGGGTATCATTTTGTGTCCAAACTAACGATCATGATACGCGCTGAGGCCATGCAACGGAGATACGATACACAGAAATGCTACAAATATGGACCCAGCTTTATATCCGTAGACGGAGAATGAACTAGACGAGGCATTTGCGTATAGCGTAAGAGAAAGTGTTATTCTTCCTATGCACACATGTAAACTACCAGTATTGCCACTAAATAACTTATTCCCAATTTCCAAGGAGTTTTAGGTTGTTTGGTGATGAAAAAGCTATAGGAAGTAAAATGTAGTTTTATGGGGTAGGTTGTTTTGTATATTGTACATTCTCCATCTACGTTTATATCAGTGTCACAGAATTTTTTTTTGTTAAATTTACTTCTTTTGGAGAAGGCTAAGGAATCTAAGTTCATACAGTCAGTTCAGATGTCATTCTTTTCTAACGTTATTTACATTGAAATGCATCGGTGGAATTTTATTACTTACTATAAGGTTCAACTGTGAAGAATTTCTCCCAGAAAGCATCGAAATGAATCTCACCGATGCAGTTATGTAAATAACGTCAGAAAAGAAAGACATTTGAGCTGGCTGTATGGACTTGGACTTAGATTAATTTGCAAATTAGTTTATGGTGATTAATATTGTGTGTGGTGGATTTTGCTTATTAGTGATCCATTAGTGATGAACAGTGTGTGGAAACAGTGAAATAAGATGAAATAGGACGTTCATTGGGAGGTTGTCGTTTTATTATACAACTTCCCACAGAGCGTCCTATTAAGGTTCAACTATGAAGAGTTGCTGCCAAAAGTTCCGGTAATGCATTTCGATGTACCTAATGATTACTTCATAAGAAAAATACTACTGAATTGGCTGTATGGACTTGCTTCCTTTGCCTTTCCCATTGGGGTAAAAAAGAAAAAGGAATCTGTTTAAATTTTTTTTTATTTTTTAATAGAATTTATTAAATATGTCTCTCAAAGACAATATAGTCACTGCCTTTCGAATTTATTAGTAAATAAACTCCCAAAGAGTATATAACCACTAAATACCTATTTCTAGCTATTTAATAGGTACTTGTAAAACGTAGTGATTACCTTCTCTCTGATATCATCATTCATATTTAGTGTTCCATGTTCATTTGTCAAGAAAGTTAACTCGCCAATCGAGATCAAATATACGACTTTTATTAATTTTTTTGAATTAAAATGAACGTGAAATCTCTTGAAATATCAACTGAAAAAGACCCAATCATATGTGAAAGGTCTGGGACAGTTCGAGAAGTTGGTAATCATGCAATTTGGAGTTTGTCCTCCTGCAAACCAGGTCAGTGCATATTCAAAGCTCATTCATTAAATCTTCAATAACGATAGCTGTTTGTCAATAAATTAGATTTTCTCCACAGGTTTTGGTATAGATCAAATAAGAGATAATTGCATGGATACGTACTGGCAGTCTGATGGTCAGCTGCCTCACCTAGTGAATATTCAATTCCAAAGAAAAACAATGGTATCACATATTTATATTTACACTGATTTCAAACTGGATGAAAGTTATACTCCTAGTAGAATATCAATCAGAGCTGGTACACACTTTAATGATTTGCAAGAAATAGAAGTCATTGAGTTGATAGAACCATGTGGTGAGTAGTTCTTTTGGCTGTCTACTAAGTTTCAAAATTAGTTTACTTGACAGTTCAAACTAAATTGTTTTCAGCCATGTCACCACTACAAAATACAAATCTGAGGAAACTAAGACTTATCATTTTTATTAATAACTTTACAATGATTCAAAACCTAATCTTCTTAATAAATCGTTAAAAAGAAAATATTGATTAAAAGGTCATTCACTATATGAAACAACTCATTCCCAGTTCTCAGATGCTGCTGGTGATAAATAGGACAATTTTTTACAATAGCTATTAATAAAAAAATCCCATTTGTCACCAGTGGCCACAATGCATTAGAGATGACAACCATAAATTACCCCCTAAAACAGATTTGAAAACTTGTTGCTGGTGTAGCAGTTTTTTGCTTTACTTTTTTCCATAGTATTAAGTCAGTAAACTAGACTTAGACTTCCCATCATATATAGAAACTAGCACTTCCAATGCTGTTTCACCATGTAAAATCACCATAAACCATTGCACATTGTTTATTTGTAAAGAGTTCAAATACCAATTTCTATGACTCTAAACAAGGTAAGTACTTTTATGTAAACTTTCACCTCCCTTTTCATTCGTTCAGGGGTATAATTCCTGAAAACCCTTGCTTAATGTTTGCCCACATTATAAGAAGAAGCCTTGTGCAAATTTTCAAGTTTTAAAGTTGCAGTTCGGACAACATGTTGATAAATTATACCGATTCAATTTTGTTATGCATGTGTATTGTATTTAGTATTGAGCAAATATTTATAATTATTTTTTTACAGGATGGGAGATGATCCCTATCAAAGACATACATGACAGGCCAATAAGAACTTATATGATACAAATAGCAGTGCTAAGCAATCACCAAAATGGCAGAGATACACACATAAGACAAATTAGAGTTCATTCTCCATGTGAACCAACTTCTTTTGATATAAACAAGCTTAAAAAATTCTCAACTGTACATTTCCAACAGTTTGCAACGATTCGGTAATAAACTATATTACATGTGAAACTTCAGTCATAATTAATATATTATAAAAAAATAAGTCTATTAAATTCAATTATTAAGTATTGTTTTATTTATACTCCAAAATATAATGATTTAAAATATTGGAAAATTTAATCAGATTCAGATTCTTCACTTGCTTCTTGAAGCCACTCAAAGAACTTGACAACAGACTTTTCTGTCGAAAGAGGGCTTTCCTCTTGCTCCAAGTATTTATGCCACTCCAATAAACATTCTTCATCAACTACGTCTGCATCATACAGTAGATGTACCAGTTGTCCAGCTTTGCCATGGAGCCAATCACACTTAATACAACTTTCCTGAGAATGAAAGATTTTAAGCATATGAATTTTAGGATTTCCTTGGTAAATTTTTTGTTATCAGCTCTCTGTCCATAAGCTTTCAATTCTATGTTGGCTACTATAATTAGTCCTATGGATCTTATTATTTTTCAGCTGATCACATCAAGAAAATTATTTATCAATAATTATTATATGAAGTAAATTAAAATGTAATGAAATTCGTAATATTACAAGCACTCATCTGCAGTTTCACCAACGCGTGGCGTGATTTTAGATATAAGTTTCTTTGACCATGCACACACACACACTACCTAAATTTCAATTTCATTCAATCAATTTGGCCTAGTAACTTCCACGTGAAGTGTTCACAGATAGATAAATTTTGTAGAATTAGGTAGCCGTCTTGGCCTCCATTGAGACAGTCCAACGTGATCACTTTTTTAAAATATTACTTGCATAGACTATTCCTTTGGTTTTAAATTAAATGTATAGATATAGATAGTAAAGATTATAATAATAAAGCCAATTACATTATCCAGTTGCCTGTTTCAATTGTAAGAAATAAGTGTATGTGGTGCAGTTGGTCACCATGCCTGGGTAGGCACAAACAAATGGGTGTGGGTGCAAATGGAGAGCTTCCGGGTTCAATGGGCATGTTGACTAATTTTTATTTTTTAGTCCGTCTTGTAGATTATTAAACGTATTTTTTCTTTTTTTACATAATCAAAAAATAAAGGCGATATAGTGAGTTGAAATTTCGCGTGACGTCACTATTCTGACAGTTTGTATGGCGGTTTTAGCGGTTAGTGACGTCACGACCCCCTCTAAAATTTAATGAGCTTTATCTCTGTATATTTTAATTTATTTGAAAAAGCAAAAATACGTGTCTATTGTTTTTTTATTTTCTAACTGACGGACTAATTAGAATTTTGAGTTTCAAAAGTAGTCAACATCCCCATTCTCGGTGGGGGTAGTCTTTGTGTGGGAACACAGGGTTCTATTTTGGGCGTGTTTATAGATATCTAAACTATAATATACCATAATATATGTAATAATAGCTGCGCCCCGCGGTTTCACCCGCGTGAGTTTCGGAATTACCGCAGGAACTCCAAAGTAGCTTAATTTACTCCATAATCATCAGCTAATTAGCAGTAAAAGTCCCGTCAAAATCGGTCCAACCGTTTCGAAGATTCACCCGCGTGAGTTTCGAGATTCCCGCAGGAACTCCAAACTGCCTTTATTCTTCTTCTCCTTACAATAACAAACACAACAAAAAAAATTATCGAAATTGGTCCAGCCGTTCACACGTGATGTCGTGACCAACGGAAATAGGATTCATTTTTATATAATACTAGCTGTGCCCCGCGGTTTCACGTGAACGCAGGCAGAACAACCCGCCAAATTTTCATCACAATCGGATCAAGGATTTCGAAGCGCATAGAGGACACACATTCAAACATTCATTTTTATTTATAAAGAAGAAGATATAAAAATGATTCCCTTTTTACAAAAAATCAAATTTTTCCTCTATACTATATACTTTAGATATTATACTATAATATATCTATATTAATATTATAAAAAAGAATGATTTGATTTTTTGCTTGGTTGTTTGAACGATGTAACTCAAAAACTACTGGACCGATTTTAAAAATTCTTTCACCATTAGAAAGTTACACTATGCCCGAGTAACATAGGCTATAATGTAATTCGGAATTCTAGCGGGAACTCCGAAATAGGGTACTTGCATGAATTTTTTTTTCCTGTCTATTTTCAAGATATATGGCCTACTTAAACAAAGCAAGAAAAAGAAAAAAAATATATGCATAAATTAATTAAATAGAGCGTTTCAAAGTTCCTACTTTAGACCTTACCGCCGAAACGCGGAATGACGTCACTTGTTCAAAATTACGCCTTATTAATCTGTGATAGAAATGTCAATGTCGTATTGACAGGGTCATGTGACACTGACAGACAGATAACTTCAATATCCAAAAGCGAAATTAAGGTTGAACTGTGTCGATTTACTTCCAAAAGTTCCAGTAAAGAATCGAAATGCATGTTACCGATGCATTTTAAAGTAAAAAACTTCAGAAAATGAAAAATATGCGTTGACTGTATGCACTTAGTTTCTTTTGCCTTCTCTGAAAGAGGTAAATGTTTCCTAAAAAAATAAAAGTGACGTCATGTGTTAAGCTTGGCTGTGATTGGTGTTTAGTTGCAACGTTCCGTTTCACAAAATTAAAAGTTG
This sequence comes from Zygaena filipendulae, assembly GCA_907165275.2. Lineage (NCBI taxonomy): Eukaryota > Metazoa > Arthropoda > Insecta > Lepidoptera > Zygaenidae > Zygaena > Zygaena filipendulae. Next base: position 7,541,809 of record OU015653.1, on the reverse strand, counting down.
AATATTTTGGAAACTATTGAATTTTTTTTAGTAAATCTTTCATGATAACGCTTTTCTAAGGCTCTATTTTTGAAATATTGACACAATTTCTTATTATAAATTTCATGCAAGTACCCTATTGCCGCGGGTGAAACCGCGAGGGACACCTACAAGTCATCCACGTAAAGGTTTGGGACGGAGCTCATATAGTACGGCTCAATCTCCTTTTGCATACTACACGTCAGGGGTACAGAGGAAGACATAGAGTACTTTTGTTCCGGAATTGCCACAGGACCTCCGAAAGTAACGCGGGTGACACCGCGGGGAACAGCTAGTGTAATATATGTCACGTTTGTTTGATATCTTACCTCCGCACTCAGAGTCGACTTTAATGATTACTTAGTTAAGTATAGATTTCTAAAACAAAACTGCCACAATCAGACAAGTTTAATAAATTAATTTTAATTGGCATTTAACTAATTAAGTTACATCTCATTAAATGCCAATTAACATTAATTTACTGAACGTCTCTGATTGCGGCAGTTTTGTTTTAAAAATCTATACTTAACTAAGTAATCATTAAAGTCGACTCTGAGTGCGGCCGTTAGTGTAATGTGAAGATAGCTTACCGCCGCACTCAGAACTATTACTTAGTTAAGTATAGATTTTTAAAACAAAACTGCCGCAATCCGACAAGTTTAATGAATTAATGTTAATTGGCATTTAACTAATTAAGTTACATCTTATTAAATGCCAATTAACATTAATTTACTGAACGTCTCTGATTGCGGCAGTTTTGTTTTAAAAATTTATACTTAACTAAGTAATCATTAAAGTCGACTCTGAGTGCGGCCGTTAGTGTGGGATCAAGTAGATCCGTGTATTGTGAAGTGTTGTTAATATTGTTAACCAGTTAATGGTCCTCAATAAATATAAATATAACTACTAAGTAAAACTATTACTAGATATCTAATTATTATTAGTTTTAGAGCACTTACTTCAACAGCTTTCAAGCAATCCATAATTGAAGATTTAGTCTTAATATAGTTGGCCAGAACTGGTCGGAAATATTTTAACACATCCTTAATAGTACTAAGCACCTTAGTACTCTCTGTTATAACTGGCAAACTGAGTATAGCTCTCACAACAAAGAAATTAACTTCATTCAACTGAATGTTATATGCATATCTTGAAGAATTTATCTCCAAAATAAGATTATCACATACAAGCTTATCATCATATCCTCTTGCTAAACTATCAATTACTTCTTGTAGAAATACTGAAAAAAAAATTGTAAGGTACCAATGAATTAGAATAATATCATAATTATGTATATATTACTATTATTATATTATGTATATTATTATTATATGTATTATTATTATTATATATATTACTAGCTGTTCCCAGCGGTTTTACCCGCGTTAATTTCGGAGATCCCGTGGGAATTCCGAGGTAAAAAGTACCTGTTATTCTGATGTATAAGCTATATTATTGTAAAGTTTTATCAAAATCCATTCAGTAGTTTTTCCGTGAAAGTAACAAACATACAAACTTTCGCGTTTATAATATTAGTAAGGATTGAATCTTACTGTTAGTGTCCTCAGGCACTGGAGAACAATGTAGTGAAGACTCACTGCTGTCTGTAGAGTAACATGTGTCACTGTCACTCCAAGACTCATTAAAGCCTACAAAATCGTCAGCCTCACTTCCTGATGACTCATTTTCCCAATCTGTACCACTTTCTGATGTTGATTTTGTTCTGCTGTGTACTGAAAAGTTTTTAAATAATACAAATGTTAGTTGCTTTAGGGTAGATTTTTTTATCAACATAAACAGATTGCTTATTCGTCTTGAAGTCCATACAAAACTTTTTCTATTTTAGGACTGATTTTCAGGATAATCGGCCCTCTGGCTGATCTAGTTATTTTCAGTGAATTTTCACTTTCTTGAATCGATTGCCATAAAAAAAAACAATATTTTTTGTGGAGAAGTCCCAGTTCAATATTGATGTGTGATGCACAAAACCAAACACAAATTTCAGAGAAATAAGGTCGAGTTTCATTATTGTTAATTTTACGTATGTAAAACAATCGAAAATAGATTATATTTCTGTTAATTGTGTTGTATTACAGTTTGACTTAAAATGACGCGGATAATTTGTATCCATGATTCTCTTCATACACTGTGTGCATACCAACATAGACAAATAGTGAAAACCATTTTTGTTTCTTTTAAAATTCCAGTCATGAGTTTGGAGATGTCTTGCAAAGAGTGCAGCAGGATAAGCATGGGTCAGAAAAGTTGGGTTGATATTTTTACTGTGAAATCAAATTCTTAAAAGAAACATTTCCCTAAGATATCACACTCTTCACGCGCTAGTTTTTCAAATATTCTTTTTTTATCTTTTGAAAACTATTTTTGCAAACGCTAGATACACTAAAGTTATGACACTTTCAAGTCTTCGCAACTGTTGATATATTGAAAGTATCACAAATTCAAAATAAAAATAAAAAATTACATTTTCACGTAAGTATTCTAACCGCCGCACTCAGAGTCGACTTTAATGATTACTTAGTTAAGTATAGATTTTTAAAACAAAACTGCCGCAATCAGACAAGTTTAATAAATTAATGTTTATAGGCATTTAACTAATTAAGTTACATCTCATTAAATGCCAGTTAACATTAATTTACTGAATGTCGCTGATATACTTAACTAAGTAATCATTAAGTCGACTCTGAGTGCGGCCGTAAGAGGCTTTTCACGACTTTTTTTATAAATGACCCCTATAACTTTTTTTTTTTTCAAAATTTTTGCTCACATGGAACAGTGTAAAAAAAATTATAAATTTATATTATTGTAATAGTTTTTTTATTAAAAAACTAACGCGTGCAGAGGTATGATAACTAATGGAAATATTTCTCTTAAGAAAGTGATTTCACAGTAAAAATATCAACCCAACTTTCCTGAGGGGCATCTGACCCATGCTTATCCTGCTATACTCTTATATAATGTTTTCTATGTACAAAGTAGCATACCTTAGTGACAACTTTACACACAAAGTATCCACAAGTCACTCGAAAATTCTTTTGTAGCAAAAAGATTTATTATGTCCCAGCACCTACTGACGGACTTATGTGATGGAATAGAGGTTTATTTGGTACCAAAATTGAACACAAACTTAAATAATTAAGTAATTTTAAAATAGACAAGGTACTAAAATGATGAACGCAGGGTTCCCACTTTCTAGTCTGGGCATGTTTATTTATCTATAGTATAATATACATATATTATGTAATTTAGTATAATATGCCACATTTGCTTGGTTTAGCTAATAGCTTAATGTAGGATCAAGTCGATCTGTGTTGTGAAGTGGATTGTTATTTTTAAGGATCTAACTGTGCCCCGCGATTTCACCCGCGTTAATTTCAGAGATCCCGCGGGGATTTCCGGATAAAAAGTAGTCTAAGTTACTCCTTATAATATCAGCTATCTGTCAGTGAAAGTCCCGTTAAAATCAGTTCAGCCGTTTCAGAGATTAGCCGGAACAAACTGACAGATAGACCGACAGAGAAAAATTTTTGAAATAGATTTTTTGATGCAAGTACCATAAAACTTTCTCATGCATTTAGTGAAAAGTTGTTTATTTGAAATTACAAACAGAAACTTCAATTTTATTTATGTCTAGATAATTCAGCGCCGGCGCCGTGCTGTCCCGCCAGTGGGCGCCTAACTACTCAATAAAGATTGGCTGAAATAAAACAGTAGTGATTTGCCACTACATAAATGTCTTTCTATAACATTAGAGGTAAGTGATTATAAGTGTCTAAATATTAATTTTACCGTTCTCATTTTCAGTTTCTAAAATGTTCCCATTCATTTGTGTGTTACAACTTATAGTAACTCCTGATCCGATCATGGTACCATTTTCTAAACTGCAGTTTTCCTCTATCACGCAATTGTCATCTACAAAGCTGTTTATTATTTTGCAGTTTTCTTTGATAAGTACATTATTCATGATGTGACTTCCAGTTATAATTACATTGCTTCCTATATCACAATATTCGCCAACTACAGCATTTGATAAGACAGTATTATCGTTTATCTTTGTCTTTGCGCCTATCAAAACATTTCCTAACAATTCACAAGACCTGAAATTAATTAATTTTCTGATTAACTAAATTCACCTATACAAAATAAAAGAATAAATTAGCAAAATTAGTTACCTGCTAAGCACAGAACTTTTACTTCGAAAATTGTGGTCAAATGTTAAATTAAACTGGTTTTGTTGAAATGAACCGGTTTCAATTGACAAAGGATGTGCCCAAAGATGCATTATGTCGTTGCTAAAAAAAAAAAATTGCAAAATTGTATAATTATATAGTTGATCCACAAACAACAAAAATTGAAACCAACTTCAAACCACACAAAAATGCACTACACTAAAAAGTCAAAAATAATCTAAGTATGTGCTACCTACTGATAGTTTCGAAGTCGGTGCCAAGTCAAATAGGTAGATAAACTAAGTCGAATTGTGAACCTCCTCCTTTTATTTGGAAGTCGGTTAAAAAGGGACTCGCTAGACAACATTCTTTAGTATATAAATTTGCTAGTTCCAGTTTCTTAGACAGAAGTTGTGAAATACATAGGCAGTCGATTTTTGGCTATAACTTTTTCTTTGTGTTGTCTTCTTTTAATATGTATTAAGTTCATGGTCAGTAAAATTAGTAAATGTGATAATTTTTGTTGTATCTGAGGTTTTACTGTTTATTAGTGAACACTGAAGGCTTTGCAGCAACAGGCACTTTACAATATGTGTAGTTAAAGCTTAGTGTGGGATCAAGTAGATGTGTGTTGTGAAGTGGAAGTGGAAAAGATATTGTGACTCTGTGAATCTGTCCACACTATAGTTCGACATTTATTATAATGTAGTGCTATAGTTAATTGACTACTTGACAAAAAAATTTTTTTTAGTCCGTCGTGTAGATTAGTAAAAAATATTGGACACGTATTTTTTCTCTTTTTACGTACTCAAAAAATAACAGAGATACATTGAGTTGAAATTTCGCGTGACGTCACAATTCGGTGCGGTTTGTATGGCGCTTATAATGAATATTGACGTCACGAGCCCCCCACCCTAAACTTTAATGCGCTTTATCTATGTTCATTTTCATTAAATTGAAAAAGCAAAAAATACGTGTCTATTATTTTTTTATTTTCTAACTGACGGACTAATTAGAATTTTGATATTCATACCTTGGAGAATACCCAATTGTTAGTGAAACAAGATTTATAATAATTCATTCATTCAGAACATACCTAACAATTTGATAAGTTTTCCAATTTGTTATGGCTGCAGCATACTGTTGGCTTTTTAAGAGTGTGGAATATAGAGAGCTAGCTAAGATTTCTTCATTTATCAGTATACCATGAATAAAGTCATCTCTGGATTGGAAATCAAAATTATCAGAAAACAAGGGCAGAACTGATGGAGAACACAGTGCAATGTTAGCATCAGCTAAATGATGATATGATTTTCCTTCAGAATGTTGCAAAAAGGTCTCCTGAAAAAAGTGATAAAGAATTATTGCAAATCTTGTTAATATTTTTTTAATTAGATGTGAGGTCAGTGACGTAGCGTGGGGGGGCAAAGGGTGCGGACCGCGCGGCGGGGGCAGAATTTCACAGTCCGGTCAAAGAGTTTTCTCTTTTCAGGTTAGTATTACTCAATAAGAGTAGGTACAAATTTTTTTAATCAACTGCAAAAATAAAAGAGCAGGAAAGGGATCCGCACTGGGTGCTAGTGACCTACGCTACGCCACTGTGTGAGATAAACTTGATATTGAATTTGAATTTTAATAATATCGATTACATTTTTAAATACATACCAGAGGTATAGTCACTTTTTTATCTTTATTTTTTGTTTTGTATTTTTTATGCACTATTACTTTATTAGTGTCAGTGTCAACAGTTAACAGTACTGTTTTGTCCGACCTAATTAATGGATGGTCCCAGGCTACTTCCTTGAAGACCAATGTCATTGCTGCTCCTTTGTCCTTTTTACACATCTGTCTGCAAGATATGACAGATTCATTATATATATCATAATACTACTAGCTGTCTCCAGCGGTTTCCTGGGGTAATTGTGGAGTTCCCTGCGGGGACAGTGGATACCATTGTCCCCCCACCCCCCTGAAGACAAAAGTAGATACTTTATTTAGACATTAAAAAATCTTTGCAAACTTGCATCTTTCCACTAAATGAATCGATCATTTTCAAAAATTCATTTTGGAAACTATGAAAATCATATAAAATATATGAGCTCAATTCAGATACTTCTCAATGTGAGCCCCCTAAATTTTACTTCTATGAACACCCTATTAAAAATTTTTATAGTACAACCAAAATTGCCCCCCCTCCCCCTCAACCAAATCCTAGATCCACACCTGCCTATTAAGAATGATAAACATTGAAAGTTTAACTTACATATGCTTCTCAAGCAAGGATGCTATTGGTATATTAGTGATGGTATTGACACCAGTCAATATGAAGTAACCTTTAACTATCTCAGCTCTATCAAGTTCTCTCATAACATCACCCATAGTCCGACAAGCATCAGACATCATCACTTTAGCAGTCATTACCATAGTCCAAGGTGCTCTCCTCTTAACACATTTTCTGAAAAATTGTTTTTTTTTTAAATGTAATGTTGCTTCGTCATATTAAAACAAATGTATTCTAAAAGCAAACCTAATATGTTCCTTTATGAGGCTTCCAAATCGACAGCAGAACAAAATTGCCTCTCCTACTCCACCATGAGCTAAAGACTCCAACATGTAGTCTATCAGTGGAACCCCTGCCACTTTGCATAATGCCTAAAACAATAATACCAATACAAATATCACAAACAAGTTCAACAAGTCTTCAAGTTTAATAAAATTCGGTTAAAACTTACTAATGGTTTGTCATTGGTTATTGGTATAAGGTTATTATTAAAAGTATCCATAATAACCACTGCCTGCACGACATTTTCTTTCTCGATATCCATTTTGAACTAAAATTTAATGAATACTATTAGGCACTCTCAGGTTTAGATAATTACTTGGTACCACAAATTAATAAGATTGGTACCTAGCACCACTGAGCAAATAATCACTACGTTTTAGGAGTCCCTGTATTGTACAGCACCGGAAAAGGCGACACCGGAATGCACGACACGAGATTGTACGACACCGGAATGTACAGCACCGGAATTGGCGACACCGGATTTCATAGCCTAGGCGACTTCGTGCTCCGTTTAGTAGTATTCAATACAATGCAGGTAGTAGGTAGTTAGTAGTTACTGTCTCAAAATCTGATGGAAATTCAAATAATAAGTCCAAGTGTAATATTTAGTAACGTAATTATTATTTTTCACTTTAATGAATTGTTACAACTTGTTATATTCTTTTTTTGCATAATATATCGAAACTTCGTGGTCACACCTAAGAATTAATCGAATAAATGTCACCTTATTTTGTCTTTAGCGCATCGCCGGCCGCTACCGCGGCACGCTCGCTACGCTCGCTCGGCTCGCGAGACCTGGTCATCAGTAACAACCTAACCTAATAAAGAATGTCGGGTATACTACTTTGAAATCTGTTCATGATGTGGCCTTGATAGTAATGTTCTCATTACTTTTTACTTATTTCAATAAATAGCTTATAGTGACATCATCGCCACACTAGTACCTACTATAGGATAGGTGTAGGAAAGGTGACGTAAATCAGGCGAAGCTAACCGCTCGCCAGTCGCTTCCCGTTCGCCAGTTAATACAGTTTTGGTTCCTTTCTTTTCGTAACTTTTATAATCTGTACAATCTGTATAGGGCACATAGCTCTTGGAAATAATAATTATAAGGTGTAAACTAAGGGAACAGATTTAGTGTATTGTACTCTAAGTCTATACAGTAAAATATATAGAGTGGTCCGTTGTTTGATTATCCTGCCTATAGACTGTAACATAATAACGTAATGGGCATAAACACTAACATGAAACCTAATAATCATCACCAAAAAATCTAACATAAAATATATGTGCCGTATTTGACAATAACTTGACCCAGTATTTAGGTAAGTAACGTAAACGAGCACAAAGAAAGGAGGCGTGATTTCATCGACCAATAGGAGCGGTGTCACCAATTCCGGTGCTGTACATTCCGGTGTCGTACAATCCAGTGTCGCGCATTCCAGTGCTGTACATTCCAGTGTCGTACATTATCGTGTTGTGAATTCCTGGTTCCCCGTTTTAGGAGTAGGCACTTCCAGAGAGAAGGTAATCACCATAGATAATACAATATATACGGGAATATACGGTAATCACTGTCAACAACCACAGACGAATAAGAGAACATACTGTCAACAACCAATTCGGCTAGATTGGTTGTCTGCCAGATTGTAATGTGTAATAAGCGCAAATGCCTCGTCTAGTTAATTCATTCTCCGTCTACGTTACATACGTTACTCACCACAAATTAACTAGACATATGTCTAAAGATTACTCACTCAGAAGAATTTATGCTTTATTCTTATTCGTCTGTGGCTTTATTCTTCTGAGGTTACTCATTATTTTTTTGTTATTTTTTTTGTTAAATTTACCCCAATGGGGAAGGCAAAAGAAGCGAAGTCTATGCAGCCAATTCAGTAGTATTTTTCTTCTTTTTCAGTTATTTACGTCGAAACGCATTGGTGAGATCCATTTCGATGCTTTACCGGAACTTTTGGCAGCAACTCTTCACAGTTGAACCTTAATAGGACGCTCTGTAGAGAAGCGATTTAATTTTTAACCGACTTTCAAAAAAGAGGTGTGTTTTTTATGTATGTTCACCGATCACTCGAAGACGGTTACACCGATTTGGAAAATTGTTTTTTTTTTTGTCTGGAAGGGTATACTCCCAAGTTGATCCCATTGTCACCAATTCGGGATCTAATGATGGGATCTTAGTATATAAACAATTTATGCTCGTCACAATGCATAATATAGCGAAGTGGAACTGATGGTGTTGTATTATATTTTGTAAAAGGTGATGAGCAGTTGAATTTAGGCCATTGTTACTTAGATAAATTACAAACCGAATCACTTAAAAACGAGAAATAAACAAAATTAAAAAAAAAAATTAATCCTGTTTGTGATAGCTAAATATTACAGAGGGACATCTTGATTTTTTTGTAAGTAGATATTTATTAGTAAACGTAGTGATTACCTTCTCTCTGAGTATGTTTATAGTATGGTTGCCTTGGTCACAGAACATACACCTAAGTAGTTTGTGACATACACTTTGAGTTTTGACGCACACGGACTGCTTGGAATGCCTTGGTTGCTTAGCCTTCATTACAACTACCTTTATCCTCCGTAATTACGACAACGCGAGACTCGCTAGTAGATACCTATTTAACAGAGTTAATTTCTTCACCTAATTGTAGAACGTGGTGGAATAATGGATTATGACTTCTCTCGAATTGATTATAATATTTGTGGAATAACATTTCCTGATACCTTAAAAATATTACCAACCTCAACACTAAGAGGGCAGCAAAAGGTATGTATAAATATATCTATCTATCTAATTCTTGTATATTATATATTTTTTTACGATGCGGTACGATGCGATACGACGATTAATCGATCTAGCTTCTACCTACATTCACAAAGTACACAAATCACAAATCCTATATTATAAATGAGAATGTGTGGATGTTTGGATGTTTGTTACTTAATCACGCAAAAACGGCTGAACGGATTTGGATTAAATTTGGCATGCACATCGTCAGGGGTACAGAGAAGGACATAGGGTACTTTTTATCCCGGAATACCCGTGGGAACTCCGAAATTACCGCGGGTGATACCTCGGGGCACAGCTAGTTATTAAATAAACAAGGCACGCTCCACGCACATAGCGAGCAATGCAGCAGCTGGGGCGCGTTTCGTGGATTTGCACGAGTGCACTCGAGTCTCGAACGCGCTCTCTACCCGTTCCGTGGCTTGGTGAAATTTTACTCTAGCTGTCAGAGTGCAGCAACCAAACAACCATCTCCGAAGCAATTTTCACTCTGACAAGTGACAGCTATGTATTGTTTAAGTTCTTACGAATTAAGGGGAGGTGTCGTAGTCACAAAAAGTTTATAATTGGATGTAAAACAGTCTTACAGTTCGCAATGTGACCTAAGAGAAAACAAATGGCGCCTTAAATTTCAAATATTTTGAGGTTATAAAAGCACCTCGATCGTTTTATGGCATGGTTGCAACTCAAACGAGTGAAATTTTAACCGAACAACTAACTGTATGGTCAGCTCGATCGAGCGACGTTCGAGGTCATTGATCTTAAGATACCAGCATCGTGCGGTGATGTGCGATTGAGCGGCGAACGACTTCACAGTTTGTTTTCTTTTTGATTGATTTATTTTGCTTGGACTTTGGATTCACATGTCATGTAGGGGTGTCCATTTGGAAAATACATCGATGTTTTTTTTTTCGATGCAATATCTAACTATGCAATATCTATCTATCCAACTATGCATCGATACTTTCCGATACATCGGTTTAAAACATCGATGTTATCCTAAAATCGAGTACTTCTTCTAACATTATTAAAAATGGCTAACAAAGGTAAAGTGTGAAAATATTGTTTATTTTTATTACAAAAATTACAATTTTTTTAATTAAATCCAAATATGTATAATTAAACGTTTTCACTTGAAGCTCATCAAATTATCGAGACAATCAACAACTTTTTTATTTACTGCTTTTTAGCAATCTTGACTAAGAATAAAATCCCAACAGCCCAGAAAATTGGTATCACAAACACACAGTTTGCGATTAATTGACCGATCACGCAAAGTATCACGTGTGTCCTCAGACGAAATAAAAAGTTTATTTCGTCTGAGCGTGTGTCAAGCTGAATGAATGTATCTCGAAAAGATATTTTATTCGACTTTCCGTGGGGTCACATGGCCACAAACACTATCACCGATGTATTCAGCTACATTTAAGATTTTAATCACTTGTTCACCTTAAAAATTCAACTTCGAACATTTTATTAAACGAGTTAATACGGAGCAGCTACCTATTCGATTGGTAGGTAGGGTAGTTGTGTATTTATAAATTATTATTGTATGTGTATTTATAAATAAAATTATATTCTATGTACCTATCGTAGGTACGTAAAACAAACTCTGATTCACTTTTAACTTGAAAATAGCTAGTTTTATACAAATAAACCAGTGAAAATAGGAAAATTGGCGCTGACCAGTAATCACTACGTTCAACGAATGTATTTGACTCAGTTTAATTGAGTGACGTAAAATACATCATTATGAATATTTCGAAATTCTGATTAGCCAGTTGCATACTAAAATACTTAACTTTGTTATATTACCTTCTTGCTAGGAAAAATCTAAAAACTTAAATTATTGATAATTATCTTTTTTTTTTGTTTTTCCAGTTTTTAGATTTTTCCCTTTGTTTACGCCTAAAAGTCTACCTTGATGCCAAATATCAAGTTCCTAGGTCATCTGGAAGTGCGTTATAATTTTGATCTATAGGTCAGTCAGTGATAAAAATCACGATTTTTGGACGTTAATATCTAAATAACCGTTTGAGGTGTGCTTATGAAATTTGGAGCACATATTTATCTCGCGAGTATATTTGACATGTTTGACATGTTTATGTTAAATAGTTTTTGAATTATGAGGGAGTGAAAAGTGGCTCCAAATGGTTCGTGTAATATTACACACGGTGCTGCTCGCCAGTTCTGTTAGCTTGAACTTAGCTTGACACGCTACCGCGTGTCTAGACCTATTCCTATTATGTAGGTACCTATGCACCGCCTTCGAATACATACCTACACCTACAAATAAATAATAATATTAGGTACCTACTTGTCATAATATATCAATGGTACGTGCATTTTTGTTTTTAACTTTCTAGTGTAGTGTATGTACTAGTGCATTTTTGGGTGTTTTGAAGTTGGATTAATTATTTGTAACCTATTTATTTCAAATCAAGTTATTGCAAACATTCATATTTGAGAAACTGTCATAATTTCAGTATTCCATTGGCGACAAGAACGGCGTTTTACAATGCTTGAGTATAAAAGACGAAGAACCGGTAATACAATTCAAAACATTGCCTGGCAAACCTATTACCTCTGTTCAACTCGGTAAGAGGTGGTTAATTTATTTTAATAACTAGCTGTTCCCCGCGGTTTCACCCGCGGTAATTTCGGAGTTCCCGCGTTCTCGCGTTTTCCGGGATGAAAAGTAGCCTATGTCCTTGCTGACAACGTGCATGCAAAATTTCATCCAAATCCGTTCAGCCGTTTTTGCGTGATTGAGTAACAAACATCCAAGCATCCACACTTTCACATCTATATCTTCTATACTTATAATAAAACTGTAGATAGGTCAATTCTGTACATTGAAAATATATTCAAAACTAGCTGTGCCTCGCGGTTTCACCCTTGGTAATTTCGGAGTTCCCGAAGGAATTTCGGGATAAAAAGTACCCTATGTCCTTTTCTGTACCCCTGACAACGTGCATGCCAAATTTCATCCAAATCCGTTCAGCCGTTTTTCCGTGATTGAGTAACAAACATCCAAACATCTAAACATCAAAACATCCAGACTTTCACATTTATAATATTTAGAAGGATGAATGGTGATCGATACTGATGCCAAAAATGCAATCAGTAAATTTTTTGTCTGTCTGTCTGTATGTGCACGCATGGGTCAAAAACTACTGAAGGGATTTTAATCAAACTTGGTACGATGGTGGTCCATACTCTTGGGCAAGTTATAGGCTATATAACATAACGCTAAGACAAATAGGAGCTGGGCAGCGACGATAAATTTGAAGCAAGTCGGATGAAAATGCGCTTTCGAGCTCTTATCCTCGCAAGTCGCATATACGTTTACTCAATCACGCAAAAACGGCTGAATGGATTTGGATGAAATTTAAGGTGCACGTTGTCAGGGGTACAGAGAAGGACATAGGGTACTTTTTATCCCGGAATTCCCGCGGGAACTCCAAAATTACCGCGGGTAAAACCGCGGGGCACAGCTAGTTTATAATATTAGTATGATTAGTTAGGATTATAAGTTCCTATATTATGAAAAAATCGGATGCACTACGGAAAAACAAAGCAACTGCAACTTTTTCGAAATGTTTTTTTTTGTATTCTTGCTACGTTTCACGCATGACGGACGGACGTTGCTACTTGCTACATACTCTTCACCATCAAAAAGGTTTAAGTACTTTACTCTAAAGTAACTAAAATTAAGAAAATTGTTAAACTATGGAACGCTTCTTTTAAATAAGCTATTTCCGGTTTTTTGCTCCTTCTGTATGAAAATTTATTCAGCTGCAATCTGAGGCTGCAATTAATTATTTGTGTCCACACAATACTCAATAAAACAAATTATGAGAGAACTTGTTGAATTTAATTACTTTGAACACCATTTTACTATAAAACATAAAAAGAACTCTGACCGTGAAAAAGGCGCTAATGTCACTAGGGGTTTTTTTTTATGACATTTGATTATTACAATTCTGTCCAATTTCTACGTAAACAATTTGTTTTACCATAAGGCAGCCGAAATGATACGATTGTAAAACGTGGCTGACTGACGCGTCTTTAAAATGCCTTTTGAAATAAAAAAAAATAAAGAAATCAAAATGAATTTGTTTTATTAGATACCCAGACGATAAACTTTTACTAATTATTTTACAGGATCACAATCGGATAAGATATTTGCAGCTTCAGGCAACGAAGTGAAGGGCTATACTAAAAAGGGCAAAGTTTTCCTTACAATTGAAACTACACTTTCGGAAACAATCACATCAATGTGAGTAGGTATTCTTATAAAAAATATGATTTAGCATTACTTAATTTACTTAATTTAGGATTACTTAATTTTAAGTAAAGATTTTTAAAACAAAATTGCCGCTATCAGAGACGCTCAGAATATTAATATTAATTGGCATTTGATTAATCAAGTTAAATTTAGTTAAATGCCAATTAACATTAATTTAATGAACGACTCTGATTGCGGCAATTTTGTTTTAAAAATCTTTACTTAAAATTAAGTGATCATTAAAATAACTCTGAGTGCGGCCGTAAAAACAAAATATTATTTTTATGTATACTTATCGGCGTGAGGGTAGTTTCGTTAAAAATAACGTTTCCCGCCGACGAATAGATGTTGTAGTAAATACATTCGTTCTTCCGCTCTACTACACTGCCCAACTCATCTTAATTAAACTTGATATAAATGTGGGTAGTTAGGTATGCGTAGAAACTTTAATAAGCAATTGCACCAACATATAGTTATAAGTTATACAGCATACCATATCCATAGGGAACACGGAGCAGTGCCTGGGACTTGCGAGTTGCGACTATTAATGTGTACTTGGTGTAATGGGGGTTAGGGCCCCTTTACAATGCACAAACACTCACCTCCACTGTCCGTGCCCCCGACATATTAAAACCTCTGGAAATCTTTTTTTAATACAGTTGCTCAAAAAGTATTGCAGGGACGTTTAGCGTTCGGAATGTGGGCTATTACATACTCGAGCTTTTTGTTTACCTTTCCCGAACTCGTGCGTTCTCTTTGCCAACTGTCAAAAATGGCGACACGACTTTGACACACTTTTTGCATTGCGAAACGTAGGTTTCGCATTACTAATACGACTAGCGCCATCTCTTGATCACAGTTGGAAGTTAACACACAACTGTATTAAAAATAGTTGTTCAGTACACGTGCGGAACCGTCATTGCAATGACAGGCTTTCCGCACTTGTAATGAAATATACTATTTAATTAAATGATACAGTGTTTGGGGCACAGTGACCTGTGACTGATACGGCTAGATATGTTGATTTATTTGTTTATTGTATATCAGGGTGATTGTCTATGATTGATGTTGTGGTCGGCACGGGACGCGGCTGGCGAGCCGATTCGTTTGTTATGGATTAATTAATAGTATACCGACGCCCGTGACCGACTTGAATCGACTGCCGCGACCGGGCCGTAGGAAAGCGGCTCGATCGCGTAAATCGCTGTCGAAAGCAGTGTTCGGTTTCACGCAGTGGACCGAACATACAGCATACGTAAAAACTATAGCTACCATAGCCGCTGTAAACTGCTCTGAACCGAAGACAAAGTAACAATACCACGTCATTTGCGCCTATTTATAACAAGTTTTAATAAAGACGATTCGGGCAGTGGATGAAGGGAGCTGAGCGGGGGAACGAACGTACTGCAACATCTATTCGTCAGCGAGAAACGTTATTTTTAACGAAACTACCCTCACGCTGACATACTTATAAAAAAATATTCACGAAAATAAGTTGTCGTCAGCAAGTACGGATCCACATACCTACCGCCTACGTGCCTGAAAGTCATTCAACGGCCAACGACCATTTCCTTTGTATTGCCGCCAGCAAATCAAAAATCATTCAGCCCCGTAAATCCACCGCTTTCTCTGTTACCTATTTATCATCAGTGGCTTTTCAGTCGGTATAGTAGGTATATACTGGGACTGTACCTACCTAAGGTTTTACACCATGTAAAGTTGAATGAGGGACGTAGCTGTATATTATGTATGTAAGTGCGTAAAATATGTATAGAAGCGTATGATGAATTGAGAATTACGTATACCTTTTCGCACGTACTTATATAGCGTTTATTCCTGCCTACGACTTACGCGCAAATTATATTAATTAGGACTTAATGGAATTCAGATGAGAAAACTATGGCGGACAAGCTTGCAAACGTAGGCCCACATGACGTTATTCGTTTAGTTTTGATCACTCATCTAAAAGTCTCTTACTTGCTGTTTTTAGGTGTGTGCTGGGCGCAGACCTGATACTATGCAGTGGACGCATGGTGACCCACTACAGAGATTTGCGCGAATTTCACTCCTATCTTTGTGACGATAGAGTGCTCGATATTGCTGCTTTTGCTGCACCGAATGTAATTAATTATTGCCTGCCTATTTGAATATAGAAGTGCTTGCCTATAGCTTTATTACAAGTTAAAACTAATGAGTTACTTTTTCAGAACACCAGAGTTAGACTTCTTGTATTAGTCGCTAACAAAGGAGCAGTTATATTAGAAAATGGTCAGTGTCTAACACGAGCGAGTGTACTATCGGGACCTACGCGGCTGGTTGTACCGCCTTCTCTACATTCAACCAATATTTACGCATTCTACGGCGCCGCTGACGGATCTATAGGCGTTTTAGCGTATGAAGAGTAAGTTTGAAGATATCTACAAAATTATAGAGCCCTAATTCTAGTTCAAGGCCAAATCTATTCTAATATAGGTACCTAATAAAACTCGATCTTATACGTATATACCTACTATGTGTAAAGTCGATATTACAATGGACGCAAAACTTGGTATGGCATGGCAGGTGGTCTAAGCCTGTTGATGGTTTAGGACTACCGTAATTTCCTATAAGTGAAAGAATTTTCAAAATTGGTTCAGTAGATCCAGAGATTACCGCTAAGTATAACGTCACAAACTCACATACTTCAATAGTAATTGATCAAACCCTAATTGTATGTTTATTTATAATATAGCTTTGCCCCGCGGTTTCACCAGCGGGAATTTCGGAGTTCCCCGGGAATTCCGGAATAAAAAGTGCCCTGTGTCACTCAGGAGTCAGGATCACTTTAAATATAAGTGAGAGAATTTTCAAAATTGGTTCAGTTGGTCCAGAGATTACAACCTCACAAACTCCGGAGTTCCCGCGGGATTCCGGGATAAAATGTTTAAGCATAATGAGAGACATCAAACCTCTGTGGTAAATTTATATCTAAAAAAAATAAAAAAGTGCTTAAAGAAAAACTCAGAAAAACTGTGCAATATTAAGATTTCATATAACATTTCTGCACTGTTTTTGGTTCTAATGTTTTGTATGAGTATTGTCTTATACCTATTGTTTTCTTATCAGGACACTTTTGTCAAGCAAGTGTTTGGTGGAGGGTGGAAGTTTAGGCGCGGTGGTGTGTGTCGGTTGGTTTGTCAACACCGCTGGCACCCACCTTGCAGTCGGACGTCACGATGGCTCCATACAACTCTATCTTGTAGATGTCAATAACATTGCGGAAAAGCCACGGCTTAAATACACTTATGTACGTTACGCTACGTCCACTTTTTAACTGCACTCTGTAATCCTTACCACAGATAATATAATACTATACTCAATAATAGGTATTATAAATGCGAAAGTGAGTTTGTTTGTTACGCTTTCACGCTCAACTGCTCAACCGATCATCATGAAATTTTGCATGTACGTTGTCAGGGGTACAGAAAAGGACATAAGGTACTTTTTATCCCGGAGTTCCGGGAACTCTGTCGTTACCGCAGATCAAGCCGCGGGGAACAGCTATCTGTAATATATGGGTAAGACAACAAAGTCACAACGTGATCTTTAATAGTACATTGTTATCCTAGGGGTGAAAGTCTTTCTCCCGAGGATAACACTGTGCTTTTCATTACGAATGCAAGGAAAGTCAAAATAAAAATAGGAATTAGCTAAAGAAAAAAATGAGTGAATTTTATTTTACATAAATCAACCATTAGGTGTGCTACTGGCCAGTAAGTATGCCCCCTATGACATAAAAAATAAACTTGAGTTTGTGCAGTATCCAGCTGTCAGTTGAAAGCGATTCTCCCTAGGGCTGAAAAGTGTTACTTTCAACCCGCTTCTCAGGCAACTTCAGACCTACTTTCCGAGTATGAGTAATGAAAAACATTTTTATTTTCAGTTGTGTGGTGATCCCATTACGTCGGTGTGTGGTGGTCGCGTGGGAACCGAAGAAAACGAGCTGCTAGTGGCCACTTTCTCTGGAAGAGTATTTGCGCTTCGGTCTCGTAGGCTAGTGTCTAGTGTGACTGACCTCACCAACGTACCTTTGGACGCACTTTCTTCAAGGCGAATTAAGCTTGAGTAAGTGCCTATAACTCTACTGAAAAAAAATTGTCTTACGTATCTTACGATTGTTTTGGCTTTGGCTAATAGTTTTAGGAATAATCTTACAGGTCAGAAATTGCGCGTTTAGAGAAACAAGTAGCTAACGAACGTGAGAAATACCAGCGTAATACCCGTTCTGTATTTGCTGGTTTGTCGACACCGCCCCTGTTGGACATACAGATTGAAGTAAGAAAGGAAAGAGAATATACAATCCTACTAATATTATAAATATGAAAGACTGAAAGTGTTTATGTTTGTTACACAATCACTCAATAACGATTAAATGGGTTTTAATGGGCACACAGATAGTTAAATATCCGGATTAAAATTTAGGATGCTTTTTATCCCGGAATTCCCACGGGCACTCCGTAATTATCGCGGCCGGGTGAAACCACAGGGTACAGCTACAATACAATAGGTACCTACTTAGTACTTAGGTAAATTCCCTGCTAATATTATGAATGAATGCGAAAGGAACTCCGTCTGTCTGTTACGCTTTCACGCTTTAACGGCTCAACCGATCATCATGAAATTTTGCATGCACGTTTTCAGGGGTACCGAAATGGACATAAGGTACTTTTTATCCCGGAATTCCCGCGGAAACTCCGAAATTAAAGAGGTTGAATCTGCATTGAATGTTGTATACTAGTTACTACACGTTGTCAGAGGTAAAGAAAAGGATATAGGGTAGTTTTATCCCAGAATTCCCGCGGGAACTCCGACGTTAACCGTTAACGCGGGTGAAACTGCGGGGAACAGGTAGTAGGTACCTATACATATAAATAAATCAATGCATACATAATCACACCAATAAAGTTTGCATTGTGTGTTATGTAGGTTACGATAATATGTACCTACCTACTATTTAGATGGGCGTATATAGAGGGGGGGCCGGGTGGCCCGGGCCCATCACAGGATGGTCTAGTGCCCACCTCAAGATGTTGGGCTACCGATTCGAAATTCTATAATACTGATAACTAACTTCAGACGACTCTTCAAATTTGTAGACTTATTCTTAAAAGTTAGCACCCGCGACTCCCGCGTGTATTAATATAACATGTCAGGGGCATGACCCCCCCTGAAAAATAATGACTATTTACTTGGTATGATGTCTACATTCACGAAAACTTTGAGTCACACTGAAATAAGATATAAGAATATTAATATCTTAATATATATAAATCACGTGTCACGTTGTTTGTCCGCGATGGACTCTGAAACTGCTGAACGGATTTTGATAAAATTTTCTAACCATTTATAATATGGTCCAACTTAAAAGATAGGATATTTTTTATCCCGGAATTCCCGGGGGAACTCCGGAATTAATGCGGGGAACTGGTTATCACCGTAAACTACACCCCTTTTCCCCGGAATTACCGCGGGAACTTCGAAATTACCGCGGATGAAATCGCGGGGGATAGAATAGAATAGCTAGTGTTTATATAATTATTTTCAGATATCAGGAGCAACAAAACACGCTTGGCAAGAGATAAACATCACATCAGCAGTGGCACTAGATATGCTTTTTATATATAGCGAAAAAAAACTACAGATGGAGACAGACAACGTCGCCGTATTAAGTATATGCTCTTCAAAGGTATTTTCGGGATTACATTTTGATACATGCCTAACTACCTTTTGGCTTTAACAATGTTGTTCTTCGGGCACGATTTGAATAAAATTTCAAGGTCGAGAATTTTCGTGAAACGTTTTTAAACGAAACGATTTTGATGCAATGACGCTTCACTTAAATGTTCACTTATCACGTATTTTGAGTCAAGCCTTCTATTTATTATAAGACAAGTATTGAAAATACCTAAGTACCTACTCACTACCTAGTAAGTAGAGATATCATAATATGTCTACACATTTAGATTAGTTACTGTTTATGTTTGTTTCTTTTTCTTGTGTTGTGCTGAAATAAAAGTATTTTCTTTCTTTCTTTCTTTACTTAGGTACCTACTTCTAACTTAGTTACCTACCTACTGCATGGTGCCCGATGCGGCGTTGTAGACCGATACGTAACCGACATCTGTGACATGCTGTGGTGGCTTGGGTTTTTGTTTTAGAACATGACATCGGATTTCTCAGCTACGGTGAGATGTCAAGCCGGGACGAGGCGACTATGGGTGCGTATGCGCCAGCAGGATCGGCGACCGTCAGATTCATCACGAACGGAGTGTTTACAAGCCCTCGTCTATGTGCTACCAGCTAGCGCCCCGAGGGTAGCCAGAGTTCTCAAAATGCATCTTCCTGCGCTGCCTTACTACTCGCAACACGTAGATCCCGACATAGACCATGAAAAGAGGTATGTTTAATTGAGATTATTTTATTACAAGCTGTTCCCCTTAGTTTCAGCCGCGTTCCCGCGGAAATTCCGCGATAAACCCTAGATCAACAATGACATAATTATGACATCGCGTGCAAAATTTCATGATGAAAGGGGTAGTAGTAGGTACCTACCTAGTTAAGGCGTGAAAGCGTTACAAAGAAAGAAAACTCGCATTCGCGTTTATTGCACCTACATTTTGGATATCAATAAGATCTCCTGCCTGAGTCTGACTGACTGATTTATCAAAATTTTAGTGATCTGATTTAGATGTATTTATTAACATACATACATACATATAGAACATTAAGATGTATCTATTATGTACATATAAATAAAATTGAAGTCTCTTTGTAATTTCAAATTAACAGCTTTTTACTAAATACATACGAAATTATATACCGTACTAACATCAAAAAATCAATTTTTAAAATTTTTCTATGTGTCTGTTTGTTACGGATAATCTCTGCAACTGCTGGACCGATTTTAACGGGACTTTCACTGGCAGATAGCTGATGTTATATGTAACTTAGGCTACTTTTTATCCCGAAGTTCCTGCGGAATCTCTGAAATTAACGCGGGTGAAAATTCGGGGCACAGCTAGGTATAGGTATCTACCCTAAGATGGAAAGTGAAACGTCGGTGAAACCGCGATATCGAGAAGGCAAAGCTACTGCAAAGATAACACTAATTTTATTACGAATGCACAATATGTTTATACTCTTTTATTTTTACTCTTGTCTGTGTGTCTGAAGATGTGTGAGGAGTTGTATGCAAGGCCTACTAGTATTTGTTAACCATTGTAATTGGTCCGGTACCGTATGTGTTAACAATAAATAAATAAATAAATAAATAGAATCAATGGAATAATCGTATAATAATGTAGGTATACATGATATACAAATATGTTCATATATTTTTTTGACCGTTTCTCTCAAGTTTTAAATTTCGTGGTAGAGGCTCTACTTGAATTTTATACAGATCGTGGTGTGAACTGCACGTATCCGGCGGTTTCTCTGTAGCCGAGATGACATCCTGGCTAAGTCAGGCGTTGCCTGGAGAACTGCCGAGACCCGCTGCGAAAGTATCATTTGCGCGCTGCCACACACTATTGCAAACAGTTTTAACATGTCGATATCAGTGAGTTACCTTTTTGAAATATCTATACATATCTATGAATAAAATTGAAATGTCTATTTGTAATTTAAAATTAACAGGTTTTCACTAAATGCATACGAAATTATATAGGGTAGTTAGGTACCTACTTAAGTAACATCAAAAAATCAATTTTTAAATTTTTCTCTGTCTGTCTGTCTATTTGTTCCAGCTAATCTCTGAAACGGCTGGATCGATTTTGACGGGACTTTCACTCGCAGATAGCTAATGTTATAAGGAGTAACTTAGGATACTTTTATCCCGGAATTTCCGCGGGAACTCCGAAATTAACGCGGGTGAAACAGCGGCGAACAGCTAGTCAAATATATATTCATTGTTAATATACACACATACATCATACATGGTCAGTAGTGAGTGAAGTGAGGCCCCTTAAATAAAGCTGCTGCAGTGCGAAGCCACAACAGAATAATTTTGACTATATTTTTTTAATACAGTTGCTCAAAAAGTGGCGTATTGCAGGGACGTTTAGCGTTCGGGAAGTGGGCTATTACATACTCGAGCTTTTTGTTTACCTTTCCCGAACTCGTGCGTTCTCTTTGCCAACTGTCAAAAATGGCGACACGACTTTGACACACTTTTTGCATTGCGAAACGTAGGTTTCGCATTACTAATACGACTAGCGCCATCTCTTGATCACAGTTGGAACTTAGTTGAGTTTGTTGTGTTTTTGATATTTTATTAAATTGCTTAATTTTTTCGTAACTGTATTAAAAATAGTTGTTCAGTACACGTGCGGAACCGTCATTGCAACTAGTTCCGACTGTCAACCCTCACCTTCGGCTGCGCCTCGGCTCGGGTAGACATTTGTCGGAACTCTTTGCAATGACAGGCTTTCCGCACTTATAATGAAATATACTATTTTCATTGTTCAGAAAGAACATGCAAAGTTTTTGAACATAAGTCTCATAAGTACCAAAGTACCTACTACCTACCTACCTATCTAACGTTTTTCGTTTGCAACCAACTTTATTTTAAACTAACTGTCCCCCGCAGTTTCACCCGCGGTAATTCCGGGATATAAGTGTGCTATTTCACTCAGGATCACCGTAGCTTCTTATAAGAAAATAATTTTCAAAATCGGTTCAGTAGATCCAGAGATTACCCCTTATAACAAACCTCATAAACTCACTAACTCCGGAGTTCCCGCGGTAATTTCGGGATAAAAAGTAGGTACGCTATGTCACCCAGGATCACTGTAGCTTCTTATAATATTAGTTAGTATAGAAGTATAGGTATATCTACTAGCTGTCCCCCACGATTTCACTCGCGTTAATATCGGAGTTCCCGTGGGAATTTCGGAATAAAAAGTACCTACCCTATGTCACTCAGAACTCTCGTAGCTTCCTATGAGTGAAAGAATTTTCAAAATCGGTTCAGTAGAACCAAAGATTTACCCCCTGCAACGTTACCCTCTTTATAAAGAGCTAGAGTTTGTAAGTTGTGAATTTATGAATATTAGTAGGTATAGCAATGGATTTCTAATTAAAAAATGCATGTACCTACCTACTACCTATCCGTAGTATTTAGGTAATTTCGCGAGGCACCTTATAAAAGAATTAGAAACCAATGTTAGATATTATATTATCTACTAAATTATTTAAGTAACTTGGTACCGTTGGATCCACAGGCGCGGCGAAGCCTCGATCAAATCCGATAATATTTCAACTATTACAGCTATAAAAGATATATTATCAAATTGCTCTGTTGATAAAAGCATTCAAGTGGAAATGTCATGTGGTGAGTACCTTTAGCTTTGTTTATACAAATATTTAGTGAGTTGCCAGTTATAAAAAAAATATATTTAAATATCTTTAAGAGATCTCTATCAAAAAAGCGGTTAGCGTTTTTACTTTTTGTCAGTAAAATAAAAACAGAGTTCAAAGAGTTCTAACCATAGGTTCCCCTTGGAACCCCCCCTTCCCCTTGGTGGTGGAAAAATTGAACGTAACGAACGAACGTAAAACACAAACACGTCAACCAGACGTCAACCTTACAATACGCACACACGCACAGCACGTGTAAGTACGTGTACCTACAGGCTTGCCGTATTTACTTGTGTGGGAAGTACTTAAATCTTCATTTGTATGGCCTATGGAGTGTTCACTGTTCAGTGTCACCAGGCTGCCCAGTGCCCGTGCCCATTACCAGCCAGTAGCCCCTCCAGCGCCAGTCAGTCAGTACTCTGATAGATTTTGAAGTTTGAGGTGCGAAGTCGCGCGCACTACGGCACTAGCATTCGCATTGTTTTTTACGAGCCGCACAATTTGTCTACAAAAAATTTTACTAAATCTCCAAAGCCCGAAATCTTGTTAAAAGTCTTCTTAAGTCAAATTTGACTTGATAAGACTTTCAGACTTTGTAAGAAAAAATAAAAATTCAGAAACTAGGTAGGTACCTACCTACCTATTATTAACAATTAACAGTTATTTCAGAGAAATTTTTCCACAAGGGTCTAACTAAACTTATTGCACTTTTTAGATATACCGAGTGATTGTTGTTTGAAATCATTTGAAAAGGTACAGGAACTATTTAAATTCGAATATCAAAGGTATAAAAATATCAGTTTGAAGAAAGGTATCAGGTATGTGCCATTATGGTCATTCAGAAATATTAAATTAAATGCGAATTTTTAAAAATATCATTTTAAATAATACAGAACCCTAGACTTAGACAATAATCTGATGAACGACGACAATAATAGCACATTATGCAAAGATTACATGCGGGTTTGGAAGTCTTTGGATAAGAATGAAATGGACACCAATTTTAAAGAACTCGTAGGTAAGTATAAAAAAAATCGTCGAAAAATCGCCAAAGTCACCTCACCCCTAATCTCTCGTCACGCGGTATGTAAAAAGTAGGAATTTTGAAACGCTATGGGCCCTTATTTACTATGACTAGGGCTTCCTATTCGAATATTCGTATTATTCGAATATTAGCCTAATTTAGCATTCGAATATTTGGCTTATCACTATTCGAATATTTCGAATTTTTCGAATACTTCCTAACTAAAGAATAAAAAGTCTTTTAAACTAGAATCTAGTGCGTAATTCATTGATTTTATATAGTTTACTGATATTAAAGTAAAATATCACGAATTTGTTATCAAAAAAAAGTTTTTAAACATTTATTATGGTTAAATGCTTTTTTATTGCGAAAACCATCGGGCAAAGATCACTTTTAGTACCAAAAATTTCAAGATATTAAGATTGTTTTTTTTTTCACCTAACAAAAACAAATTAAATCGACTTCTAACATTAACTTCTCCTCTTCTTGACTAATTCTCCTGTACTAAACTAAAGTTAACCAGATAAGTTTTTTTGTTGAATAAAATAGAAAATGCTTAGATTTCTGCCAAATTGTCAAACCACGTGTATTATAATTTATAAACTAAGATTTTGAAAAACAACCACAGCAAAGTAAATTATTTTTCTTCTTCGGCACACTCTTGACGTGGTCGAGGTCAACATGTTGCAGCAAGATCCATCTTTCTCTATCTGCCGTGACACATGCGCAATCAAGCAAGGATGCGTCTACTGCAGATTTAATCTGGTTGGTTCATCACATGAGTGACCTGCCACGCGGTCTCATGCATTCTTCTTTGTTCTCTGCGACTCTGCAATATTGTCCCCCTGCGTCACGTGTCCGCAGAATTGAGAGTATTAAGCTACAGTTGATAAACAGCATTTGGTGCGAAGTCTTTATAATACACAGATGTTGGTGGGCAACTCTGTCCAAGATATTCCTAACGGTTTTTTCCCGTGCCATATTTCAAGGGCACCTGTATTCTTCTTCTCGAATTCTCCCTGGAGCCATATCTCAGTAGCGCGCTTCAATATGAGAAACACCAGAGTCCAGTCAGGTTTTTGTAACATTTGAGATATTACGGTTCTTCCAAAGTATTTTCAGCTGGCCTATTGCTAACCTAGTAAAGGCATAAGTCGCTTGATTTCGATCTCGTAGCCACCCTTGCTTGATAATGAGAACAGAACTCCTGGATGAACAAGACATCATCATATCAGCAGAAAGACGTCCATTTCTAGACATAGGTATCCCCAAAGATCGCCACAAAGACTTGTCCTTCGCTTCCCATGTGTTGCAGTATCATACGTGTGCGTACGATGTCATAATTATCACTTTGGACGACTGGGCAATTCCAAACTGGGTATTTTCAAACCGAATTCAATACTGCAAAGCAAAATGTAAGCTCTGTCTATCTTATTATAATCAGCATCTCTACGGAATTAAGCTTTTTTTGTTTTAGACTATAATTAAAATATTTAGAGTAGGGATTATTTTCCATTTCGTGAAAAAACACGAGAATTTGATAGAATTTTGTGTCAATAATAGAAGAAGTTGAGTAGGTAATTTAAAATATTTTTGTCGATTAGAAGTTGATTTAATTAGTATACGTACTGATATTTTAGTAATTACATTATAATACTAAAAGAGATATTTGTCTTATGGTTTAGATAAAAGTCTTTGGTGCCAGTAAATGGTTAGGAAACGTAGTTTTTAATTTCAAACCAGTAATATTGTACTCGAATATTGAGTGCTTAATTTTAAAATCCATGAATTATATTAAAATTAAAAGGACATTTTTGCTTTAGATAGAAATTATTCGAAAACTTCGAAATATTCGAATAATTCGAATATTGGCTTTGGAACTATTCGAAATATTCGAATAGGAAAAATGGTCGAATATTGGAAGCCCTAACTATGACCATAACGCGTCGCGCAAAATAAGCTTATCTACACTTTGCAATTTCCAAGCACAAATCTAGGGCGTTAAATCGGAAGCGAGTGAGTTGAGTCTAGTTAAGACATAAGTCTAGTTAATTTGTGGATTACACTACACTAAATTGGACTGCCAATTCGGCAGTGTTGTCACTTTTCACCAGATCTGGCGAAATTTAATGGCGTTGGTGATTTAGTGGAGTTAGAATATTTCAAAAACTTTTATAATAGGCTAGTTTCCTAATTTTTTTTTTTAGTCCGTTTTGTAGATTATTAAAAAATATTGGACACGTATTTTTTTTTTTTATGTAACCAAAAAATAAAGGAGATATATCAAGTCGAAATTTCACATGACGTCACGCCTCGCTACAGTTTGTTCGCACGTTATAGCGAGCTGTGACATCACGAGTCCCCCACCCTAAACTTTAATGCGCTTTATCTATGCATATTTCCATTATTTTAAAAAAGCAAAAAATACGTGTCTTTTATTTTTTTATTATCTAACTGACGGACTAAATAGAATTTCGATTTTTTTACCCAGGAAACTAGCCTATTGTCCGACACCAATTTAGGAAATCGGAAGTTTTAATCGAAGTTTAGAACAGTTAGATTCCAATTTAGTGAAATTGGAGCGTCCCCTAGTGTGGTCGATTTAGGGTGCAATTTAGTGTGGTATGATCACTCGCTCTTTCTCTCTTTCACTCACTGATTCTAAGTTGTATCCAATTTAGGGAACTTCCTACTATAAAGAGGAATGATTTGATTTTTTATTTGTTTGTTACGATTTTACTAAAAAACTACGGGACTGATTTAAAAAATTCTTTCTTCTAATTCTATAAGGAGTAAATTTAGGCTACTTTGGAGCTCCTGCGGGAATTCCGAAACTCACACGCCGAAACGGTTGCACAAATTATGACGGGACTTTCATTACTAATTAGCTGATGCTATAAGGAGTAAATTAGGCTACTTAGGACTCTAGGAGCTCCTGCGGGAATTCCAAAACTCAAGTGGGTGAAACCGGGGGCACAGCTATAATACATATTATGAAGAGGTAAAGTTTGTGAGTTTGTGACGAGGTGTTTGTGACGTTATAGGGATCTACTGAACTGATTTAGAAAATTCTTAAAGGAAACTATACCTACGGTAGTCCTGAGTGACATAAGTCCTTTTTTATTCTAAAATTCCCAGGGGAATTCCGAATTTACCGCAGGTGAAATCACGGGGGACAGCTAGTGTCTAATAAGTAGGTAGTCGCGTTCATGTCGATTTTTTTTTATTAAATCCTTACTAATATTATAAATGCGAAAGTGAGTTTGTTTGTTTGTTACGCTTTCACGACTTAACGGCTCAACCGATCATCAATAAATTTTGCAAGTTTTGCATGCCTGTTTTCACAGGTAGGTACAGAGAAAGACATAGGGTACTTTTATCCCGGTATTCCCGCGGGAACTTCGAAATTACCGCGGGTTAAACCGCGGGAACAGCTAGTTTCTTATATAAGACGTAGGTTACGTTATGTTATTTGCAATTTGCATACGCTGCGCGCTACCTCGTACACGTCCGTCTCGAACGAACCGCGTGCGCCAACTAGTCGCTGTATCGTAACCAATTTGGGGAGAATCATAGTAAATATAATGGCGAGAAAGTTAGTAAATCAGATACGAGAGAGAGAGCGAGTGATCAC
This sequence comes from Zygaena filipendulae, assembly GCA_907165275.2. Lineage (NCBI taxonomy): Eukaryota > Metazoa > Arthropoda > Insecta > Lepidoptera > Zygaenidae > Zygaena > Zygaena filipendulae. Next base: position 7,513,884 of record OU015653.1, on the reverse strand, counting down.
ACTACACTAAATTGTACCTTATATCAACTACCTACTCTAGATACATTTCAATGTAGTGTGATCACTCGCTCTCTCTCTCACTCACCAACTCTAAATTGGACCCGACGCGACGCGATTACACTGCCCTACATCGTAACGAATTTGGGGAGAAGTAGATTGGGACCCTCCCAATCTCACTAAATTGGACCCTAACTGTTCTAACATCGATTACACCTTACGATTTCCTAGATTGGTGTCTGCCAAATGTGTAATAAGCTAAATTGCTTTTCCCTCGTGTTCAAAGGAGTTTCATTTTAAAAAAATTCATTTACAACGTTTCTTTTGTCATAAAGAATATAAATTTCTTATATTTTTGCATCTGGAGCGTTTGGGATTGTTTTAGAGACGCGCGTTATGGGCAAGGAATGTTGTTGGTCATAATGAATAAGGGCCCTGTTTAATTTACGCATTTTTTCTTTTGTATAAATATCATCTTCAACTTAAACAATTATTTATGCAAATTCCCCATTCAAGGTTCAATAAATGGATTTCGGGATTCACTTGAGGATTCTTTGTTTCGATATAAAAAGTAGGTAATCTTATTTACGTATATTATTCTTATATTGATGATTTTCAAGGCTAATATGACAATTGACAATTTACAATTTTAAGTCGTTTTTTGACTTGTCTGAACTATGAAACATGCTAGAGAAAGACACATTCCCGGAATGACTATTTAGACCTTTTATTTAAATCCTCAGACGAAATAAAAAGTCAAGACGGAGCGCTGTGAACAAAAAAGTGAAACCGATAAAACTACGCTTCGGCGTGTACATGCACAGTTACACTCACACACATATAACGAAACTACGCCTTACCTTGTCAGTCGAGCTATTCCGGCGCGCGGAGTGTCACGCTGTAATAATTCCTATTTTTTAAAGAAAAATTGCCGAATTGTGTAGTGAGAGGGTGTAAAAACCAATCTTCGAAAAATAAAAAGCAGGATAGAACCACATTTTTAATAAAATATCAATTTTATTAATTTATGACAACTTGGAACACAAAACCTCCACAACTTCCATAACTGTTGCTACTAGTGAGCGTTACAATAGTCCCCGTTTTTTGGGTAAGTTAATTCGACGTGGAACGTAATGTAACACGTTCATTTACCTATTTCGATTTTAACTTTTAGTATTCATAAAATTAATGTAAGTGTAAATAGGCGTTAATTTTTATTTTCCATGTTTTATCATAACTCCGAAACCTATATTTTAAGGTTCTCGAATATACAACCGAGGTATACAACTTAAAAAAATACTAACTTACCTATTTACTTATCCATTCATCTTTCTAGAACTTAACAATTTTGGGTAATAAGTTTTCACAGCACGGCAACACTCACTAAATGCCCACAAGTTTACGAAACCGGCTTTTTTGTTGACAGCGCTCCGTCTTGAGTTTTTATTTCATCAAATACCTAGAATCTTATTTATGAAAATTAATATGCTAAGTGCCTTGTAATTATGCACAGAACCTTTATTTTTAAATAAATATTTTACTAATATCATGTTAATTTATTAAGAAAACTTGGTCAGAAGCATAATGCTCACCTTTTGATTTTGACCCCTAAAAACATGGTGGTGTAACCAAACAGCTACCTACTTATTTTTAGGTATTTAAGTTCATAGGTACTTAATAGAGAAGTGATCGAGTTATTTTGTATATTATTTTTACTTTACAGAATCAATAAAACAGTGGTATACAGATTGGCGAGTATCTTCATTATTATTATTCAGAGGGGATATCAAAAACGACGTTGCACAACTTCATTTAGCATTAAGTGATTGTAGATTAGATGAAGTAGTTAATATACTTAACAATCAAAACATTCAATAATAAATATAATACATTTATTTGGAAATTGTTTTGTTCCTCAGCAATTTAAAAATTCTAATAATATGTATAATAAAAGTATCAATTTTATTATGTTGCTACAATAGTTTGGTTTTCAATTTTTGTAGACTTAATGCGGTTTTTTTAATTTGTGTAAGGAAATGAAAGTGCCAGTTGCAAATCGTACTGATAAATAGCCAGTTCATTGTGATCAAGTCTTGTTAATTTGGATACATGATGTGCTATTTCAGATATGGATCGCATTTGTTCAGTGAGGAATATAGAGGTAACATAATCTGCACAATGATGATCTTTCATAGACTCAGCAACACTGACCAATTTTTCCAGTAGCTAATCACAACAAAATGCTAAAATTAGCAATAAATTAACTGTACAATAACAAATGTAGTATATACCTAAGCAGAACATGTTAGAATATTATGCTTACATTGTGTGCTGCATTAATTATTTAAAAAAAATCAGGTGAAATAAGAACTCACTTCTGTTAAACCTTTTTCCATACTTAATGCTTGTTTAAAAGCATCTAGCAAAGTAATACTTTGATAAAGGGTTGGTGCAGATAAACCAGATATTATAGGATTTCCACCTCGTAATAATTGGTATTGTATAAAATCTTGCATATGACCAATTTCTTCTTCATACATTCTCATAAAATACCCACCAGCACCAGGCTGGGAAACACATGGATGAAAAAAAACCACAGCTATATTCAAATAGTCCTGTGCTGCTTGTTGCTCTGCTTGTATTTGCCGATTGACAGCTGCTTCCACTTCATTACTGTAATTGTGTTGGCAATATGATTTTGTTTTTGTTCTAATGATTGACAGGAAAATTGGTGAATATTTAAATTTTGTGATACACTTGCTAAACTGTCTTATTAAGGCAATACCTTCCATGTCATTGAGAAAAGTTATCAGTTTGAATTGTTTTTATTTTTTCAGTGCACCAATAATTTTAGTTATAAAATAAAAAATGACAACTTTCTGTCAATAAGTACCTACCTACCTATATAAAAATTTAATTGGATTGCATAGGCATTTGTCAGATTATTACTTTGTCGAAAATACCTTAGGTACTAAAAAATAAGAAATATATAAAATCTTACATACATATAGGTACAAGGTGCAGAAATGTTTATTTAAATAAAAATAGTTATTACTGATAACTAAGTTTTTTAATCATAATTTACATTTACATACCTTCAAACAGAAATAAGTTCATTGTGTCAATTACTTAAATAATTATCTCTGGAATGGATAATAATCTAATCCAGAGTTGTATTTGAACTTGTAAGTGAATCGACTTCCTGGAGTTTTACCAATCTTGATCATTTTTTGAACGTCTTTGCGATATGCAGGTGGCAATAACTCTTCTTCTAAGGTGCACGTAGCTGGCATATCATCAATTTGAGCTCTAAATACCCGTTGTCTGATAATATCAACATCTCTACTGTATTCTTCTTTCAAATCAGCTACAGTTTGCGACGACGTGTCTACTTTTAACACAAAATAATTTGCTTCTCGATGGACTAGACCATGAGCGCTAGTTTTATATGGCATCGGTCGAAATCCACAATTTTCGATATTTCTTATAATGCCCCCTCTATTAAATATCGCATGTGAAATACGGGTAAGCGTAGTTTTTAACTCTGACTTTGGCATTGTTCGTAACATTAAAGCCAGTTCGTAACTAGGCATTTCTGTATTTCACTCAAAGAGTATCTCACTATATTCGAAAGAAAAATTAATCAGGGTCTGTTTGGTTTGATAGTGATTATTAGGTATCTTTGGCTGTGGTAATAAAAAGGAAACACCAAGTAAACACTGGCGTTGGAGTATATGTCTAGTTAATTTGTGGTTGGAGTGACAAATTTCACAAATTAACCAGAGAGAAGGTAATCACTACGTTTTAAGAGACGGGACTTCCTTACTTGGTTTTGGAATCCATTTAGCAGACCCAGCAATACCAACACAGCGAAAATTTAAATGTCAAAATACTTCATAACTCATGGGTACCAACATTAACGAGAACAATAGGGATGGCCACATGTAGTTCCTGATTAAATCGATATCGATAAATTATCATTAGAGCATCGTGGGCTTCATACCAGGTGAATTAAATCTACAACGGGGGAAAACATTTGTCGTAAAATTGAAACAATAAATTATTATTTTTATTTATTTATTATTATTCCAATATTTTAGTTTGTCATGATGATGATGTTATTAGATAGATAGAAATTTATTTTCTCTTTAAAAATTACATTTACATTTTATGTCAAAATTAAATAACCTATTTGGGAAAGTAAATGATTTACTTCGCAGTGCCTCCTTGTTGAGCCTTGTTTAAATTATCGGTAGAAATATCTATCGGTAGAAGTATCCGACATTCGTTCCTTACATCTCCACAGACATATTTTATATCGTGAAGTTTTTCGATTGGAATGTAAGCTAAGTCATCATTTCCAATATTTTTTACCCATTGTCGACATCTGAAATTAAAATATCTATCAATCATGCAAGTACACTTAGAAACAAGATAGAGTATAATATAGTTCTTTATACAGAAGACGAGGTTCACTTTATTACAATACGATCATAATACTTAATGAAAACTGCAGTAAGTAATGAAAAAAGTATACGCAGCAGCAGCTATACAAAAATATTCCAAAATATTCACTATAACAGCATCATTCATTAAAGTTTATCGACTCACTTTATAGTGAAGATTTACATCACTATGGTTTACAAACATGCAAATATTTTTTCTCATTTCAAAAAGATAGTGTATTATTTTAGTCTTGCTGATAGCTGAAGAGAACAAAATACTTTATTACTTTACTCAAGCTGTACTTACCGGTCTTCATCTATAGGAAATTTCGTGATAAATTTCCTTTTATTTAAATTTTGTCAACTCTATCTTTTTCTACAAATTACATACGTACTACACCGTCTAATCGGTGCTATTTCACTACCCAATCACAAGAAAATAGTTTTTAATAGTCACACTGCACTTTTCAAAGCGTAAATCACACAAAATTTTTAAAAATCACACAATTATTTTCCCAAATAACAACATGCGTCGCCATGACAAACAGATGACAGATTGTAAGAAAGATTCAGAGACAAAAGACTGAAATAGTATGTGAGGCCATCTTTGATGCCATGGAAAAAAAAAATTAAAAAATAAATGAGTGCTAAACACGAACAAAATTTAATTTGTTCCTAGTTGCGTTAGACTGAAATTAACTAGACTAGACCAAAGATCATAATATAATCACTACCAAAGAAAATAATCTAGACTGGTAGTGATTACCTCAGAACAATAATTACCATCGTAGTGATTACCTTCTCTCTGATTACCATTTACCTTCTCTCTGGGTAGCCAGGAACTGGAGTTCCTGTATTGTACAGCACCGGAAAAAGCGACACCGGAATGCACGACACGAGATTGTACGACACCGGATTCCGGAATGTACAGCACCGGAATTGGCGACACCGAATTTCATGGCCTAGGCGACTTCGTGCTCCGTTTAGTAGTATTCAATACAATGCATTATGCAGGTAGTAGGTAGTTAGTGGTTACTGTCTCAAAATATGACGGATATTCAAATAACAGGTCCAAGTTTAATATTTAGTAACGTAATTATTATTTATCACTTTAATGAATTGTTACAACTTGTTATATTCTTTTTTTTACATAATATGTTACGTTACGTAAAAATAAGCTGAGATGCTGAATTAAGAAAAACTCCCACCATTCTGACTTCTGCCAGCTTTAATTTCATTATCACTAGGACTAGAAAACTCATTTGGATTTTTAAAATATTACGTAATGTCGCTTCCAAAGAATTAATTTGTCGAATCTACATTACTCTTGTTCAATCAATACTTAATTATTGTATCCCAAACTGGGGTGGCGCATCTAAAATCAAATTTCTCGAACTTGGAAGGGCGCAGCGATCACTCCTGAAATTAATGTTTTTCAAGAAGTATAGATTTTCCACCGAGCATCTCTACTCCTCATGTAAATTACTCACAGTGAGAAAACTATACGTATGTACTTCAAACACTGCTCAGAAAACATAAAACACTCTCGTATGATATAAACATTTTACAAAAAAGAAGGAAAGATATTGTTAATAATTGTCTTGTTAAAACTGCATTTGCTGGTGGTAACTATAGAAATCGGTCAGTTATCCTTTACAACAAAATAAATAGAATCCTAGACATCTACCCGCTTCAAGCCTATGAATTAAAAAAACGAGTGGCTGAATGGTTTAAAACTAAGAGCTACAGTGAAGTTGAGGACCTGTTGAGTGTAATAACATAAAATTATACATAAACAAACACACACACACACACACACACACACACACACACACACACACACACATACACACACACACACACACACACACACACACACACACACAGTTACACATACACACCCATACACAAACAAACATACACACGCTAAACTTTTTGGTTTTCTTTTTGTTATATTTTGTTTTCTCACAAAAGTTTATAATTTATTGTAAAACTAATTGTAATGTATATCTTGTTTTATATTCGTTTTTATTAACGATATGGAAGAGCTGGATATCCTGACACAAGTATATATTTAAACTTAAAAGGATGTCCAACAAACCATATATGCAAAAATACTTTTGGTTATGAAATAAACAATTTTTAATATTTTTAATTTTTAACTATCTATGAAACGTATTTAATCAGATATAATTGATGGTGTTGGAGTTTGAATATGACTATGAGTAATGGCAGGCAACACTTGTCACATGTGAAGCGACACTGCGAATATCGGAATCTTTATTTTAATGTGATAAGTGTCATCCGTTATGACTTCACTTCTCTTTTAGACACGAACTGTGAAATATCCTAGGGTTTTTTTATAAATGAAATATTGTGTGTAGTAGTGTTTTCAAAATTTATGTATTAATCATGAAATAGTGTTTTTTAAATAGCCCAGAGTCCAATTCCCTCAAAAGAACCGTCCAACAGATGGCAGAAACGATAATATAATTTAATGTTTTTCTTTTAAATTACAATTTCAAAATTATTAAAAACAAAATGAGAGCTACCTGAGCTCGCCACTTATTTTTTCTCAATGACGATGAAATCATATACCTAAATTGCCACCAGCTCCCTAGCTATGGCGTACAATCTCGTGTTGTGCATTCTGGTGTCGCCTTTTCCGGTGCTGTACATTACAGGGACTCCTGTAGAACGTCTACGATACGGTAGTATCCAGAGAGAAGGTAATCACTACGTTTTAGTAGTATCTCTAAGTAGTTTGTGGTCTACGACTGTTTGTAGAGGACATAGAGGACCTGTAGAGTCTCAGGTGTGCGTTCCGTGGCTTCGCATCGCACTCGAACGCGCTCGAGCGCGCTCTGAACTCGTGTGGCTTGGTGAAATTTTACTCTGACAACTGTCAGAGCGTAGTTTCACCCGTTCCGTGGTTCAGTAGGGGGAGCACGAATTTTTTCGCTCTCGTCTAGTCGATATCGTCGTAATGTCAAAGCGTTTTTTTGTATGGAAAATGAACAACACTGGATAGGTGGCGCTGTTTATTTTCCATACAAAAAAAAATGCTCGATATCGACTAGACGAGAGCGAAAAAATTCGTGCTCCCCCTACAGAGTGCAGCAACCAAACAACCATCTCCGAAGCAGGTTAATTTTCACTCTGACAGCTATGTATTGTTTAAGAAGTGTCAAAGTTTGCGCCAAAAACCGGATTCGTTGAAAAAGAAATTAATCGGAGTTCTTACGAACAAAGCGGAGGTGTCGATGTCGTAGTCACAGAAAAAATTATAAAACAGTCTTATTTGCAATGTAAGTTGAGAGAAAACAAATGGCGCCTGAAATTTCAAATATTTTGAGGTTATAAAAACAACTCGATCGTTCTGTGGCTTGGTTGCAACTCAAACGAGTGAAATTTTAACCGAACAACTGCGCCCAAATCCACGGAACGCACACCAGAAGAATAACTAATATTCTTCTGAGTGTAGAGTCGTAGACCACAGAACACACATCAGTAGACAAACTAGGAACTCCGACGAAATAAAAACTTTTATTTTGTCTGAGACTAGGAATAAAAACGATACTAGGAAATACAAGTACTTACTCGATACATTTCTTCCGATACCGAGTACTTTTTGTATCGATACTTTCAACTTTTAAACTAAGTATCAAGTAGGTATCAGTCAAAAGTACTCAAGTATACCAGTACTAAATTAAGATTACATTTTTCTGGACTCTGGAGCCGTCAGCTAAGTCTGTAGTTAATTTGTGCCCAGAGAGAAGGTAATCTGTTTGTGCCGTCAGCGTGCCGTCAGCCAAGGCGTTCGTTTTAAATAATGGTTGTAAAGTAAAAACTAAAACGCAGTGATTCGAGTCTAGTAGCAAAGAGTATATTACCACTACGAAAAGTGGCTTAAACCAAAGTCTAGAAGAACATAACCTAACCACTACGTTGTATCATTTGTTTGATTGTTTGTGGCAATTTGTGGCTTGCTCTTTGACGACGTAACTTTGTATTTTGAGGGTTACTTGTTTAGATATTGCTTGATATCGGTGACTCTAGTTAATTCCGAAAGGTTAGATTCATGAAATCAAGGTTTTGGACATGAAATGAGTTTATAAGTCATAATGGGATCTTTTCTTAAATTTGTTTCGGAATATTGCAAAAATTGGGATAAATCTGGAAAAGAACAGTAGTAAGTATCTTTTTAATGTTATTTTTGTATGTATTAGAATTAAATATGATATACCTACATAACTATTATTTTGTGGCAGAGATAATATTCTGATTGGTTTTCATCACAATTTTATTCTTTAAGATTTGTGGTTATGTTGTTGACTAAAAATTGATAATTTTCAGTATGAAATGCATATCACAGTTCATTAAAGATGAAGATAAGAGTCCACTTTTTACAAAATCAGGGAAGCTTTCTGGAATATCTCAGAGTATATATAATTTACTGCAAAGTGGTCTCCGGGGTGTGTTAAAGAAAGATGCTATCCTTTCCACTCTTAAAGAAATTACTGTAAGTATATGTAGTAAAAGTAATCTTTAAAAAATGTATTTTGATTAGAATCTATGCATTTAAAGAATGTTAGACAAAACACTAAATTCTAAAGCATAACAAGAATCTATTAGAATGATGAGTGACCTTGATATTGAGTTGTTGTATTTTAACTAAGATTAATTTGTAATCACAGTAAAATCATCAAAAAAGAAAAGCTATTTAAGATTTTTGCAGATGCTAGAATATTTGCATAATATGAACCTGTGGTAAAGTTCACGTAAGAACTATTCTAAAAGTCATTCTGATATAATATTTTTACTATCTAGCTGTGGTAAATTGGTATATTTGCAAAATTGGTATTTGATACTTGATTCTGGAATAACTATTACTTTATTAAATACTAGCTATTCCCCGTGGTAATTTCGGAGTTCCCACAGGAATTCTGGGATAAAAAGTAGTAAGTACCCTATGTCCTTGGTGCAGTTGTTTGGAAGTTGTGGGCACACATTGGTTATTCATTTTTATTTATATAGATTATTTCAGAGTTCTTGCGCTAATTCTGGGTTACAATATAGCCTATATTACTCAGGGATAGTGTAGCATTCTAATGGTGAAAGTATTTTTATAATCTGTCTAGTAGCTTTTGAGTTAAATGGGAAACAAACAAAAAAACAAATCTTTTTTCTTTATAATATTAGTATAGATATTATCTTGTTTGAAGATAATAATAATTAATAGTAGATATAAGTTTAATGACATGAACTTTTAATGAATATTTGATTGTAAAACTTGTATTTTGTTGTAGGTTTCACATGCTGATATTCCATCCATATTACTGGATGTTGTATGTGTACTTGATGCAGAAACTTGTACTGATGTTCAAAGTGAAGAACGTAAAAATTTCTGTTACATAGTGAGAGAGTTAGAATCTTTTATATCAGACAGGTTGCTGAAGGAGCGATTAGAAATAGACACTTTACAGGATGTTGGCACATTAAAAAATAAAAACTTTTATACAAAATTTATAAAAATCAAGACTAAATTATAGTAAGTATACCAGTTTTTATAAATGTAACATTTTCAACCATCATAAGCAAATTTAATATGTTGTTTTCATCCTAAAACTTATTGTAATGCCACTGTAACTGGTTTTGAAAGGAGATTTGTGTGTACTGTGATTGGCTTTCTCAATACTTATCATTAATTAATATTAATGCTATTGGTACAATATTGATACAAATATACTATTAAGATTATGTCATAGTTTTTTTTAATATGATCTTTTTTTTAGTTACAAACAGCGTAAATTCAATTTGTTTCGAGAAGAAAGTGAGGGATATGCAAAACTTATTGTTGAGCTCAATCAGGATATAAGTGAAGACACAGAATGGAAAACATTACTAGAAATTATTCAGTCACTTATAGGTATGTATCAAAATAGAGGGATTGAATGACATTACATAATATTACTAAGTACATGTGTTGACTAGAACTTGACCTAGAGCACTATAATTTTAATTTTAAAGACTGCCAGGATTTGCATGTGAATGAGGTAACTTATAAAGCCCACTCCAAATTCATGCGAGAATCTTGCGAGAACCTTGTGAGAATGCGAGAAAACCATGAGAACAAGAATGTAGAGCCGATGTTCTCCCTCGTTTCTCATGGTTTTCTCACGTTTTCGCAAGATTCTCTGGTGAATGTGGAGCGGACTTAAGAAGTGGTATATAATTTGCCCACGCCTCAATATGTGTATGTAGTTATAATGCCGCCAAGAACATACACATTACACACCTAGTATAAAACTTAGCCATTATCTGATTCATGACTTCATTGTGTTTCATGTTTATACTTGTCCTGTTAGGACAAAGTTACTAAAAGATCAAAAAGAAAGCTAGTGGATGATCATAGGTCACACAAAACACAACTGCTGCAGTGACTGCAGAGTTGCCAGTCTGCAGTATGTATGCACATATTCGATTTATTTGTGTCCTTTCATGTTTGCCAAAAATCAACAAGTTAAGAGCAAGCTAGCGAGCACTCCAAAATGACCACAGGTGAAACCACAGGAAATGAGCCACATAATGGATAGCATATTATTATAGCACATTATGAATGTGAAAGTGAGTTTGTTTGTTTGTTATGCTTTCATGGCTTAACGGCTCAACCGATCATCACGAAATTTTGCATACACATTGTCAGGGGTACAGTGAAGGACATAGGGACACTTTTATCTCGGAATTCCCGCGGAACTCTGAAATTACCGCAAGTGAAATCGCGGGGGACAGCGAGTATGACAATAAAAAACAAGTATCAAACATCCAACTGATATCCATATCCAATGACCAAACTTATTTAATTGATTAAAATATAAATGTGAACTATATTAATATACTATAGTAATATATAGTTCACATTTATTATACACCTATCCAAATATATTATCAAATTTGTCACAGTAAAGGGTCTCGTTTACCATACCTACTGTAGTATTCAAAGTAAAATGTAACATTAAATTGTAGTATATTCTTTTTTATTTTCTTAATTATTGTTTTAGGTTGCTTCAACTTGGACCCAAATCGTGTTTTGGATATCATACTAGAGTCTTTTGAAGCTCGGCCTCACTTGGACACGTTGTTTATTTCACTTATAAAAAATTACATGGGTGATCCCCAAGTGATCTCTGAGGTTCTGGGCTTCAAATTAGGCAATATGGAGATGCTGAGTGAATATAAGGAACCACCTCCTTTGATGATTGTTATAGCTTTATTATTACAACATCAAATAATATTTTTAGATGATATATATCCTTGGGTAAGTATTTTAACCAGGTACATTTAAATAAAATTGTTCCAAAAGTAATGTAGTTAAATATTTCCATGGAGGAATAAACTCAGTTAAAAAATATAAGCTAGCTTATGACATAACAATTGGTTACAATTTTAGTTACGTCCAGATGATTCAATCATGGCCAAAGAAGCAGAGAAAGATTTGAAAGCAGTTCAAGAATATCTCCGAAAGATAAACATAGTGTCAACCAAAGGAGCGCAGGCTAATGGACCCACTGAATTTGTTGAAGAAAAAGAAGATCCCCAGGTAAAATAGAGACATTCAACAGTTGCAATAACCTATGAATTGTGGCCCCTGTTTTTTAAATACTAGTATTATAGGTTTGAGTCTACATTTGGGCCTGACTTTGTGTGGTATAAACACAAGGTTCCACTTTCCATTCTTTATGATAATGTTTGCTTGGTTTACACGATACAAGCTTGTAATTTCGTGTGGGATCAAAAAGTACACCTTTTGTTATTATATAAGATGTGGTAAAATTTGCTGCAAATATTTACGGGGTTGAAAGTATACACGGTTATAAACATGTCCATAAAATAAAAAAGATAAAAAAAGCTTCAAAACTCAAAAAAATCTGTGAAGGCGCTCGACGCTCAATCGCTTTACACACATCACCGCGCGCCAATATCTTAAGGTCGATGACCTCGATCGAGCTGACCAGCTGATGCATCGCTCGCTGTGTGCGTTGCGCGTACCTTGTATAGTGTATAGCTGTATACGTATTAGCTACCTACGTGTAATATATACCTTGTAAATATAGTTGTAACTAGCTGTGCCTCGCGATGTCAGCCGCGTGAGTTTCGGAATTCCCGCAGGAACTCCAAAATAGTCTAATTTACTCCTTATAACATCAGCTGTGAAAGTCCCGTCAAAATTGATATAACCGTTTCGGAGCATCTCCCCCCGTGAGTTTCGGAATTGCCACAGGAACTATTTTTTTCTAAAATACAGGTAGCCTAAGTTACTCTTTATAACATCAGCTATCTGCCAGTGAAAGTCTTGTTAAATTCGGTCCAGCCGTTTCAGAGATTTGTCAGAACAAATAGACAGACAGAAAAATTAAAAAAAATGTTTTTTATGTAAGTACCGTTAACCGTATATACTTTCGTATGGATTTAGTGAAAAGCTGTTAATTAGAGATGCAACAGATAGTTGTTTGGCCGGATACCGGATATTCGGCCTGATCACCGGCCGAATATCCGTTATCCGGCTGCCGAATATTGGGCCGGCCAAACGATACCTACATTTTAGTTTGGCGGTGGGCGCGTCGTGCAGGTTTCAACCTGTTACGTATTGTAGCTTCGCGCGGACCGTTTTCTAGGCAAGAAACGAGTTTTATTAGGTCAGTGTACGGAAATATTTCGTTTGTAATACACGTGCGCCCATCTATTTTGATGAATAGATAAGTTTTTTGTTGTGTTTAATGTGTATAGTAGTGTATATGTAATTGTGAACTCGTACTTACAATTATTCAAAGTTAAATACCAAACAGAATCACTATCTATTCGGTATCCAGCCGGATAGTGCGCAACTATCCAATATTCGGCCGGATAGTAAAATAATGGCTGGATAGGCTGGATACCGGATAGCAACCGGATATCCGTTGCATCTGTACTGTTAATTTTGAATTACAATCAGACACTTCAATTTTATTTATATGTTGATACTGTACAGATTTTTTTTCATTGAATTTATTTTCCTCATATTCCGAAGAACTACCGAACTTATGATATTATTTTTTCCCTTATCTTGTTTGTTATAACGTATACTGTCAGCTCTGTAAATATTTGCAGCTAATTTGACCACATCTTTCTCATTTTGTACTCACGGACTAAGCCCGGTCATCAGTCGTGGTTACATATACGTAAGTCTAACACATAGATTATGATTGTAGGAGTATTGGAGCAACCAGAAACTGGTGCTGTGCGAGGCGCTGCTGGTGGTGACCGCGTGGCGCGAGTTCGCGGCGCTGGCGGCGCGGCTGCCCGGCGCCGGGCTGGCCGCGCGCCCCGCCGCCGCGCTCTGCGCCATGCTGCACGCGCTCGTCGAGCCACTCTACAGGAGGTTAATGTTATATATTAACTACGCGCATCGTTGCCATTCGTCCACTGGCTTATACTAGCCCCCTTAGCCAAGTTGACAATCTATAATCTTCAACGGATAGAAAACTAAGAAACGAATCGTCATGTCACGTGGTCACGTAAAATCGTCCATTTTTTGATTCGTCCAGTTTTGCGTGATCACTTGCCAATGATTCTGTTCCTTAGTTGTCTATGCATTTACGATTGTCAACTTGGCTAAGGGGGCAGGTGTCGTCGGTTTGATAACCGCCTCACGGTAAACAACGTAACGAAATGTTGCCTTGAGTCTGGGCCTTCAGTATTTACTTGCAAAGCATACAAAATTAAATTAAACTAGTTGTCTGGTACCCACACAGTACATGCTCCGATTAGTTTGAGATCAGATGGAGCGATGTGACAATGTCCAACACTTCCTTTTTGTACTTTTATGTTCTTTCACTTATCTACGAATTTGGAATTATCTAGCCATTGCAGAGTTGCGCCAAAGATATTCGGGAAACCAGTTCCACCGTTGAAGTCAAACTTGGCTCCGGCGGCGTGCAAAACCTTCCAGGACATGAAGGAAACTGTTATACCAGCCCTTATTCTGTTGGGGCCGGCCCTTCATCATGATCCTATACTGATGTATAAAGTAAGTGAAGTAATTAAAGTTGTTGCTCATATCAGGCTGTTATAGACACTTTTGTGACACTCTGTACTATTTATACAGGTGATTCGTATATTCAAAACGGCGCATTCCTCGCCAGAAGGATTGCTTCGCAACGAAGCACTGACGGTTTTGGACGCAGCAATATTGCCAGCGCTGACTTTAATGGAGGGCAATTGTTGTATGGCAGAAGAAGTTTACACTCTTCTCAAGCTATATCCTTACCAATGCAGGTAATTCTATTATTCATTTGTCAACTGTATGTATCTTCTTCTTTTTTCTTTATAAATAAAAAATAAATGTTTGTAAGTCATGAATCTTTGGCGGGTTGTTCTACCTGCGTCCGCAAAGGTTCCTGATGCCAAAACTCACTCGGGTGAAACCGCGAGGCACAGCTAGTGCTCTATAAAAGAAAATAAATAACATAAAAATATCTTTGGAACACTCTTGGATCGACGGATTTTATTAATAATTTTGTAACAGTAGCACGGCAGTTTGCAGGCAAGTGCACAATAAAGAAGACACTGTTGATTGTACGAGGTCTCCTCTGCCTGAGAACACGACTCACACCTATGTGTATCTTTCCTTCACCTTCAGAAGAAAACGAATCAACTGCTGACCTCTAAATTAGAGGGTAGAATTTTACCACTGGCTACCATGTGTACCGACTACCGATAGTGAAACAGGGCGTTAGGACATTATTATCGTTCAATACCTATCTGTACGATCGTATTTACGGTACCAACTTGCTTTCATTAATTAGGTATTGCCTATACTCGCGCTGGAAGAACGAATCCGGCGAGCGCATCCCGGCGCTGATGCGCGTGCGCGGCAACTCGCTGCAGCGCATCAAGCACATCATGAAGCGCGTCTCCAAGGAGACCATCAAGCCGCAGGGCCGCCACATCGGCAAGCTGTCGCACGCCGCGCCCGCCTTCCTCTTCGATTACATGCTCCTGCAGGTAAACGCGACACTAGCACATAAATCTCGATCGCATTTTGTGCAATGAATATTTATTTATTTTTAACTAGCTGTTCTCGCGGTATTACTCGTGTGAATTTCGGGAGTTCTTAGGAGATTTTTTTTTTTCGGGATTTAAAGTATAGTAAGGCTTAATCAATGATCTTCTGTAATATTATAGTTAGCCAGAAAATATTAAGTTGTACGTGGGCACATTGATATACGTGGGCACATTGATATACGTGGGCACATTGATATACGTGGGCACATTGATATACGTGGGCACATTGATATACGTGGGCACATTGATTTACGTGGGCACATTGATTGTCCTACGTGGGCACATTGATTGTCCTGATCTCTTGGCCCAGGTCTCATTGTCAGTGCCCATGCGCCGCACACGTCATACTTCTCTTTTTAGTGTTCTATCACACTCGACGAATTATGGTCATAATAGTGTAATTACTAGAATGCTTAATACTTATAATTGCAAATTTTCGAACATAGACCCATTTAATCTGTCCAAGTTTTCATTTAAACGTAAAAAATTACGCCTTAGTCTTCTTCTAGAGTTGGTGTAGCAATGCAGCTGTACTACAATCAGCAATGGTTGTAGTTCAACTGTAAATTTATTGTATTGTACTTAGATAAAAGTAGGTATTGAAAGTGCTGTTGTTTTCCAAACGGTATTATAATATATATAATTAAGTGAATAACTGTTGTTGGCCTTACTTCTAAATTTTTAAGTTATATGATGTAATAGTAATAATGATGGCTGTTGTTGTCCTTAATAAAATAAAATAAAATAAAGTTACACGGGCCAGTCCCATTATACAATTCACGTGAACGCTGCACGCTGGAGTGTTGTGTTGTGATTTATGTCGAGACATTAGCGTGTCTGCGTTCACTAGCGATGAGCAAAATTTGTCTCGGTCTTGCAATGTTAGTCTTGGTCTTGCGAAACAGCAAGACCAAGACCAATACCAAGACCGAATATCTAATGATAGTCTTGGTTTTGGTTTTTCGTAAGACCAATACCAAAATTGCAAGACCAAGACCAATTTTGCTCATCACTAGCGTTCACGTTGCGCGTGGTTCTGACTTTGGGGGATTCAATGAGTTATTTGTGCAGCTGACCATTCGAAAGCGAAGGGCCCAGTGGTTGAAGTTTCGCTTGTTGTGTGCAGATACAAACGTACGACAACCTCATCGGGCCCGTGGTGGAGTCGCTCAAGTACTTGACGTCGCTGTCGCTGGACGTGCTGGGCTACTGCCTGCTGGAGGCGCTGTCGGCGCGCGCCGGCGCGGGCGGCGCGGCGCACCCGCCCTGGCTGCAGGCCCTGGCGGCCTTTGCCGGTGCCGCCTTCAAAAAACACAACATCGAACTCACTGCCTTGTTGCAGTTTGTAGCTAACAGGCTCAAAGCGCAACAGAGGTAAGTGAAATTAATGAATTTTTTTTCTTTAATTTTTTTTCCTCGGCTTTTATTATTAACTGCCTAGACATTTATCGCAGCTTCGCTTGCTTGGTGTTTAAAGACTTTTTTCTTATTACAACACTTACCTTTCAGTGAACCGATTTCCATAAAACAAAGAATAGGTGTTAAGAATGTTGTGAAGTTTAAATCGGGTTTAATTGATGATACTCATTTTTTCAAAATTTACTTAAAATAATCCTACTATCCTACTACTTAATATTATAAATGTGAAAGTGTGGATGTTTGGATGTTTGTTACTCAATCACTAAAAAAGGGCAGAACGGATTTGAATCAAATTTGGCATGCACATTGTCAGGGGTACAGAGAAGGACATAGGGTACTTTTATCCCGGAATTCCTGCGGGAACTCCGAAATTACCGCGGGTGAAACCGCGGGGCACAGCTAGCTTTAAAGAAATGTTTTTTTATATGTATACTAACTGTTCCTCGCGGTTTCACCCGTGTTAATTTCAGAGTTCCCGCAGGAATTCCGGGACAAAAAGTACCCTATGTCTTTCTCTATAACCATGACTGAATGTGTATGCAAAATTTCATGATTATCGGCGAGCTATTAAGGAGTAAGGGATAGAGCCTAAAACATTATTTAAATATCATGAAAGTCCAGCCTGGAGACAATTTTGCAGTTTGATTGTATATCTATGTACATAACTATTATATTGTGTTGTTATTATTTCAGTCAAGATCTGTTGATCCTCAAGGAGATCGTACAAAAAATGGCGGGTATTGAGGCGGTAGAGGAGATGACGTCCGAGCAGCTGGATGCGATGGCGGGAGGCGAACTGCTCAAGGGCGAGGTAAACTTTCTGATGAACACTTCTGCCATCAATGGAAGAAGGAAAAGAGTGCTAAATCTCGACTACAAATGTCCATAGACAGAGTAGAATGTTTTATATTTAAGTGTGCATACCACAAATGACGACCTCAAATGTTTGAAAAAAGTACGTCGATTTTTTTTATATTTTGTTCTTGGTATTTCTTGATAACTGTGTAATGACGCTGCACGTTGATGCGTTTTAGTGGTTTGGTGAATTCTGATTGTGAACAAGACCATAATTGCACACAAATTGTTTTTGTCGAGATAATAAAATGGTTCATAGGTTTTTAAGAAGTTCCCGAGGTAATCCACGCAGTTGAAAATATGGTAGCAACTACTTCTTCTTCTTCTTCTTCTTCTTCTATAGACATAAACTTATTTATACTTTTTTCCTTTGAGCTAAAGTTGTGTACTATAATTTTTTTTTTTGTGTGTGATTTATGTGTAGACTAAATAGTCTGTACAATATATTTAATGTTCTCTAAGGCCGGTTACTTCTCGCAAGTTCGTAACACGAGAAGATCGTCCGCCAGACTCAAGGAAGCCGTAGTCGGGAACAATTTGGACATCTCTCTGTGCATACTGGCCGCTCAACAACGCCACTGCTGCGTTTGGAAAGGTAACATACATTTTAACCCCGGTAAAAGTGTATTGATTCTGCAGAATTATTAATACGAACCAAAATGTATTTATAATATGAGTATGGTTTAAAATAGGCTGTTGCTAGTCGTCCACTAAACGGATGAATAATAATCGTTCGCTATACTCAAAATCTATTGATCTTTCCTAACGTTCTTTTTTTGTTACGAGATTTACACGCCGATTGAAAAACCTTTTTATATGAAACTAGCTGTCCCGTGCGGTTTCACCCGCGATAATTTCGGAGTTCCCACGGGAATTTTAGATTACAATATAGCTTATGTTACTCAGGGATAATGTAGCTTTCTAATGGTGAAAGAATTTTTCAAATCAGTCCAGTAGTTTTTGAGTGAAATCGTAACAAACAAAAAATAAAAACAATCAAATCTTTCCTCTTTATAATATTAGTATAGATACAATTTTGGTCCAAAAATAAATTGTACGTGTCACGGTAAAATTGTAAATACCGTTCGATTATAATCTCTCACGATATTGTAAATTGTCAAAAGATCGTGCTCGCTCGGCTCGCGCGACTTGGTCTGCAGTACAAACCTAACTCAGCCATAATTATAATCTACCTACAAATAATGCGTTAAAATGTAAGCAGTATGTTACTGTTCACAATCTTTTGACAATTTACAATCTCACAAGATAGATTATAATCGGTAAAAACGGTATTTACAATTTTACGGTGATATATTTACAATATATTAAACAACCTCTTTTGTCAATTTATGTAGTTGACGACTAATAATAATCCGCTTAGTGGGGGACAAGGCACTTTGTTAAAAATAACTCTATTCCAGGGTTATTAGTCCTAATCTGGGATGTCCCACAAGTAAAGACCCACAAGTGCACGTGTTGTGCGTGTGTGTGTATCGTAACATTGACAGCGAGCTGACAGAGAGACCTGAGTAACTGTCAGCTGTTAGTGAATAGTTGTCACGTCATGTAGATTCTAATAATTGTGTCAAACTTTCCTAAGAATTTCCAAGAAACTTTCGCGGGGTATGAAAAGGCATGGAATTGGTGGGAGGCGGAGAGTGTCGCTTCTTTATATGTATAACGATTAACGATTATAAAACCTTACATTTTTACTTTTAAGCTCTGTGTTACTTGAATTATTATCTAATTTGTTATAATATTGTGTACGTACTGCTAAATTCTGTTCTCTATATAAGGGTAAATATCATTGGCTGATAGTGTAATTTTGAAACCTAAAATTATTATAAATGTTCTTGTGGCTGTTGTTGTCCTAAATAAACGAAAATTAAATAGAATAACCTCTGCCACTACACAAACGGTGCTGTCAATATATTTTGGTCGTATACGTATAGAGTACGAAGGCGACAACACGGCGAGCGGCGAGCCGCCCGGCTCCCAGCTGAAGGTGGTGGGGCGGCTGGCCGACCAGTGCCAGGACGCGCTCGTGCAGCTGGGCACGTTCCTCGCGTCGTCGCACGCGCCCGACGAGTACGCCGCCAGGCTGCCGCCGCTGCAGGTGCGTGCACGTACTACCTTGACGACCGACCGACGGGGTGACCAATCATTGGTCCGAGGGTGATCACGTGATCAAACCACTGAGAGCACCCTCGAAAACGCCAGTGCTCACAGTACATAAATAAAATTTTAACAAAAAAATTTAAACCAACTTTAAAACACAAAAATGCACTACACTAAAAAGCTGAAAATAATTTAAACTTAAAAGTGCATTTTTGTGTTTTGAAGTTGGTTTTATTTTATTTTTTTGTTAAAATTTTGTTTATTTTTCGCTTTTACTTAAGTGGGTTGGTTTATAATTTATAAAGTGAAAATTTATCTAAAGTATACTGTCTGTTACAACGGAACGAATTTCTTCTCAAAAAGAGCACTATGCCAGTGCTTTCAGTCATAACGAAACATACCCTATCACCGCCATCAGGGAGCTGACCGCGCTAATTTTTAACGATATTACTAAAACAAAACCGTGAAATATCACATATTTGTTGTTAGATTTCTTTAGATCCTAACGCAACAAGTTAGTTCAAAGGGTAACCAACATTATTTACTAAATAAAAGTTGAATTCTGATAAATAAAGTAATCAGCGCGATACGAAATTGCTTAAAATTTGAAATATGTCGTTAAGATAGCGCGATCGCCCCCCTGGACAGTAAAGTTGTAAACTCTTATGACAACAGTGCAAAGACATTCTATATGCAACAGTGATAAAGTTCAACAACTGACGAAAGTGTTTTGATACTGACGAAACTCACATTCGCATTTATAACATAATTTTATACTGAGGTAGCTTATGCTAGGTTTTATTAATAAATGTTGTTGTTGATTGTTGACTATGGACTTCTGAAATAAAGATTATTATTATTATTGTTCAATCAGGAATTGCTTCGTGATTACCACGTGGATGCTGACGTAGCGTTCTTCTTGCACCGTCCGGTGTTGACGCAAAAAATAGCTGCCAAAACGGAGGAGATGCGCAAAGCGTCCGCCGGCGGCGCGGGCGCGGGCGCGGGCGCGGGCGCGGACGCGGGCTCGCCGGCCGAGCGCGACGCCGGCGCGGAGCGCTACTCGCTGGCGGCGAGGGACGCGCTCGAGCCGGTGGTGCACTCGATCATACCGCTGCTGCCCTCCAAAGTGTGGGAGGATATTTCGCCAGAATTCTATGTCACTTTTTGGTGAGTAACATAATATTTTATTGGGAGTGTCCCCCGAGATCTCTTTGACACTTGTGAAAGGAGCATAGACTTTCGCGCTTAGAAAACTATTTAAATATTATAAAATGTATGAATCACAAAAAACGACGAAAAAATCTTCCTCACATTATTAAAATATATTCTTTCAAAAATAAAATAATAAACAGTGAAATGTCTGAAAACGTATATTAAAGTATATTTTAATTTTAATACTAGGTCATTGTCAATGTATGACCTTCGCGTTCCTGTGGAGAGTTACGAGAGAGAGATCGACCGCCTCAAGATGTCCGCCTCCAACACCTCCAGGGACACTAAAGGGAAAAAGGAGTTGGAGCGATTCAATACTCTCATTGAAAAGCTACAGGTAAGCTATGTCTTAAATAGGGTACTTGCATGAAATTTATTATAAGAAATTGTGTCAATATTTAAAAAATAGAGCCTTTAGTTTCCAAAATATTCAACTTTTAACGGTATTTATGTCTTAAAAACACAACGGAAATAAATTAAATATTATAAAGTATTAAATTCTATTTATGAACGTCTTATTGTGTTTGGCTGTATGGCTCATTTTCTTGGCCCTAATTCGAAATAAAAATCGATTTTGTGCAGCCTATATCCTACTTTCAGAGTATGAGAAGTGAAAAAAAGTTTGAAGAATGTGGTTCATTCAAGAAAAATTAGACAAACACGTAACTTTGACGAAGAATTTGAAATTGTTTTTGAACGCTATTAGAACTTTTCCAGACATGTCATCTTGTTTTTGCTAACAAACTTTATGGGAAGTTTTTTTCGTTTTGTGACATTTCTGATACCCTAACCGAACTTGATCCCATAGAGCCTTTTAATCCTTGTCAGAGACAGGACTGATTATTGCTAATAAAAATGATTTTGAAAACCGCCGATTTCTCGCTGACTGTACATTTTTTCAAAACCTGTGAATTCCGATAGCAATAACTAAAAAAATAAGGAATGGTCTCCTGAAACAGTGATCGCGTGGCTTCAACCCTCGAGGAAGCCGCCCATACCGTCTTAAATTTCCACCCTGTATATGTACGTACGTATGTACGTCCGTTCAGGAGGAGCGGCGCCGCCAGGAGCAGCACGTGAAGCGCGTGGGCGCGAGGCTGGCGCGCGAGTGCGGCGGCTGGTTCCCGGCGCGCGCCGCCAAGTCCGCCAAGAACGAGACGGTGACGCGGCTCATGCAGCTGTGCCTGTTCCCGCGCTGCGTGTTCACCGCCGCCGACGCGCTCTACGCCGCCGAGTTCGTGCACACCGTGCACGCGCTCAAGACGCCCAACTTCTCCACGCTGCTGTGCTACGACAGGGTGAGGCCGCGCTAACGCAACCGCACCCCCCACCCCCACCCCCACCCCCACCCCCTTAAATAATATAAACTATCTCATTAATACTACGTTAAGAACGCGACACTTCCCGCCGCCCGGCAACTTCGTCCCTCCCCACACCTCGCCACAAGTCTAGTGGTGGTGGTACTGGTGTAGGCTATTGCTGCTGTGTATATGTTGAACAATATCAACCAGGCCAGCGACACTCCCTTAAACTAAAAGTAACTATGGATTTATGCGCGAACTTCTTTACCAACTTTGGAATACTTAACCAAATTTCTATGACTACGTCATACATTGCATTGGTATGGTTGGCACAAAATGCTTGCATAGATCGGTTCAGTATGGAAGTGCCTACTCTTATAACGTAGTGATTATTTGCTCAGTGGATATTAACTGCGATTTAGAACTTCGCGGATGGCCGCTCCTCGGCGCGAGCCCGACGACGCGCGCACACACATGCCGGCCGCCTGTAATAGTAGGAAGAAACTATCGGTTCGCTTCTAATTGAGTGTCACGGGTGTGCTTTAAGTTGTGCAACATTGTCTAATGAGGAGTCACTCTTTCTCGTCCGAGATTTCACTTGCGTTAATTTCGGAGTTCTCGCGGGAATTTCGGAATAAAAAGTACCCTATGTCCTTGACAACGTGTATTTAAAATTTCCTGATGATCGGTTTAGCCGTTAAGGCGTGAAAGCGTAACAGACAGACAGACAGAGTTACTTTCGCATTTACAATATTAGTATGGATTTAAAAACACGGCGTGGCGTGTGGTGCGTGGGGCGGTGTTGTTTCAGTTGTTCTGCGACATCACGTACTCGGTGATGTCGTGCACGGAGGGCGAGGCGGCGCGCTACGGCGCGTTCCTGTGCCGCGTGCTGGGCACGGCCATGCGCTGGCACGCGGACCAGGCGGCCTTCCACCGCGAGTGCGCGCACTACCCCGGCTTCGTCACCAAGTACCGCGTCTCCAACCAGTTCACGGAGGCCAACGACCACGTCGGATACGAAAACTACAGGTGCGCCGCGCCGCTAGTGTCGGGAACGAGTGCGATAAATACATACATATTACATACATTTGAAAGAAACAATATAGATACATTTACACACGATTATAATTAACTTCAGCTTACATTATTATTTCTCAACCCTTGAATGCCATTGACGGATATATCCGCAAACGCGGGTGGACCTTTTGAAGCCGTTGACGTATATTTCCGTCTTGAAATTAAACGTGTAATTAAACAACGCAAGTTTATCGGTAAGTATAGAACTACACTGGTCCTTCGGTTTTTCGTACTCTCGAAATTTGTGCCCAGCGTGGGACAGCAGTTATCATGTGTGGAGTTTTTTTTTTTTAATTTATTTACTTCAGAAAAAAAAAACAAATACATTAACAACATTATACATGACACTTAAGCCCGAAAGGGTTAAAATCTCACATCACCACAGAATCATATCAACAAACCAACTTGTAGTCCATTTTCGAGCTTGGTATTCAATGTTGCAGGCACGTGTGTCACAAGTGGCACTACAAGATCACCAAAGCGATGGTGGTGTGCTTGGATTCCGGCGATTATGTGCAAATACGAAATGCGCTGATCGTGCTTATACGTGTACTGCCACACTTCCCTGTCCTGAAGAAGTTAGCGCAGATCATAGAGAAGAAAGTTGAGAAGGTAAACTGAAAAACCATTGTAATCTGTGGCAACTGAATTTATAATTTGTGTATTGCATTGATTTTAATTTTGGGTGTTTTAGGTCAAAGAGGAAGAAAAGACTCAAAGGCAGGATCTTTACGTACTGGCCACTGGGTACAGCGGCCAACTGCGCAACCGAGTGCCTAACATGATGAGCGAAAGCGACTTCCATCAAGTAAGTCCAAATTAGTTTATGATTTGGCAAAATGCTCAGATCTTAGCTTTTCTGCATTTTTTTTTTGTTAGTTTAAATTTTTTTTTGTAAATCAAATACTTAGATCTTACGAGCTTTCCATCTCAGTATCTTTGAAGACGATTTCAGCGAGTTAACTTTTATTGTGTTATTACGAAAGCTTTGAGTCTAGCACAGTTTTTATTTGCCACGAAATAAGGAATTACCGTTTTAGATTTTTTAATTTAAAATT
Organism: Zygaena filipendulae; assembly: GCA_907165275.2. NCBI lineage: Eukaryota > Metazoa > Arthropoda > Insecta > Lepidoptera > Zygaenidae > Zygaena > Zygaena filipendulae. The sequence goes on along the minus strand of OU015653.1, from coordinate 7,489,293 downwards.
GTAAATTCAAGTCTGCCTCACTTGAATTTGAATTCTCCAGTTTAGGTTAAACTTATAGCCGTTTGTAGCTGTAAAAATTTAAAGCCGATCCGGTAAAAATTTTTCAAAACTTATTAAAAAAAAACTAAAAAACATCTAGGAACATACATGGAGGTTATTAGCGTCTCAACTTTATCATTAGACACTTCATCACTTCTCCGGCCATCTGTGTATGAACCACAGAACAAAATAACAGATAGAAGAGACATGAACTTAGTTTAGTATGAAAACAGATGAAAACCAGTGTCGCCGGTAGATTTTCGCACACAAAACTATTCATCACGCATGAAAACATTCATTATCATAAAGAAATGTATTAAACGCTTTATGGTTGTTTTTACTTAGTTACTGTTTTCAAAATTCACAGTTTTGGGAATATATTGGTAAATATACTTGAGATGGCAGCAAAAGAAGTTTTGGCCAAGTTAGAGCATTTGCTCCAACTTCCTTTGCAGCGCGCCTGCTCCGCCTACATGTCCTCTCCAGTTAATTTATTTCCTCTGTGGTATGAACAGTGTACACGATAGGTTACGTCAAGTGTGGAAGGTGGTGCAATTGCAGGTGAGCGACAAGCACAAGGTGGCGGCTCCCGCCAGCGCCGCGCCCGCGCCCGCGCCCGCCCCGGCCGCCGCCGCGCCCGCCGCCGCGCCCTCGCCCGCGCCCGCGCCCGCCCCCGCCGCCAAAGAGGAGCCGCCCGCCCCCAGGCACGAGCAGGAGCCCAGCACCTCCCCGCCACAGCCACCAGGTAAATTAATCAATAACTTAACGAGCGCCCGATAAGGTTCCTCGTTTCGCTGTGTGACGCGAGCTGACAATCCTTACATAATATTATAAAACAAAGTCCTCCGCCGCGTCTGTCTGTCTGTCTGTTCGCGATAAACTCAAAAAAATACTAAACGGATTTTCATGTGGTTTTCACTAATAGATAGAGTGATTCAAGAGGAAGGTTTATTCGTATAGTTTATCCTGGAATTTCGACGGGAAATCATCGCGGGTGAAATCGCGTGGGACCCCTTGATACAATTTGTTGTTTGTTGCATGGATCCGCAAGACAATCATTTCCGACTTTCATGGACGTGAACAAATAAACGATCGTTTACGTAGGTAATCACGGTTGACAGCAAATGATAAAAAAACATGTTTACTCAATTTTACAAAGGCCGCGTAGGTATAGGGTGCGCGCACCGGGTGCTTGTTATGATTAGTCCTTCCCACTCCGTCCCATCTCAATAGCGCCGTTCGTTAAAAAACAATAGGGTACTTGCATGAAATTTATAATAAGAAATTGTGTCAATATTTCAAAAATAGAGCCTTAGAAAAGCGTTATCGTGAAAGATTTACAAAAAAATTTCATTAGTTTCCAAAATATTTAACTTTTAATTTTGTGAAACGGCGTTGCAACGAAACACCAATCACAGCCAAGCTTGACACATGACGTCACTTTTATTTTTTTAGGAAACATTTACCTCTTTCAGAGAAGGCAAAAGAAACTAAGTGCATACAGTCAACGCATATTTTCCATTTTCTGAAGTTTTTTACTTTAAAATGCATCGGTAACATGCATTTCGATTCTTTACTGGAACTTTTGGAAGTAAATCGACACAGTTCAACCTTAATTTCGCTTTTGGATATTGAAGTTATCTGTCTGTCAGTGTCACATGACCCTGTCCACTCACTATACGACAGTGACATTTCTATCACAGATTAATAGGGCGTAATTTTGAATTAGTGACGTCATTCCGCGTTTCGGCGGTAAGGTCTAAAATAGGAACTTTGAAACGCTCTATTTCATTAATTTATGCATATATTTTTTTCTTTTTCTTGCTTTGTTTAAGTAGGCCATATATCTTTAAAATAGACTGAAAAAAAAATTCATGCAAGTACCCTATTTGACAACACAAGGAATTGAAAGACAGAAATGCTAACGAGATAAACTAATTTTTCGTAAAACTTATCCAGCATATAAACTTGACAATAGGAAATGTGGACGGGATTGTGCCCATTAAGGCGCAGATTGTAAACACGAAGTCGAAAACAAGGATCGATTACTATAATAACTAGTTTCAATCTTGAATTAATCACCCGATATATGTAGTTATATAGTTTTTCTCAAAACAGTAAAATAACTAGTGTGACTACTTTGCTTTTTATGGACATTCACTGTTTTTTAAATATCATAATTTGTAGTTATAAAATGAACTGCATTCCTAAGAGATATTATCGCCCGGAGAAAACCATGAGATCTCAATGGCGTCTGTTCCACCGATACACGGATGTCTGAACTTTAACAAACTTAGGTACATTTATTTTGATATGTTTAGAGAGTGAGAAACGTGAGAGAAACACCGACCGCCGCCGAGATGATTCGGACCGTGACAAAGAAACCAAACGTGAAACTAGAGGGTTCGTATTTTAGCTCTTTCGTTTATCGTGAATAGTTATAAAGGTTATAATTAGCGGCTCATTATCACAAACTTATTTACAGAGCTGTCAAGGAGAGGATAAAAGAAGAAATTAGAGCAAAAGAAAGATCTCCTCGAGAACGAACCCACAGAGTAAGATAAAATGCATTTCTAGATACGATCATTTCCCAAATTGATTTTTTAGACTTTGCGATCACAATTGTTTAATTATTGTATTTGACACAGGAGGAGCGTTATCTGGAAGCTGTGTCCCCGCCGCATGACCATCGTCATGTGCCCGATGAAGTAGATCGAGGTCAGTTTTATCACTTTAGAGTTTAGACAGACAGTATCTCTAAGAAATTTTCTGCCTCACTTTATAACTTATCAGTTAGGTTTTTAAAAAAGCTTGTAACAATGAATAGCAATCAAATTAAACAAAAATCCATATTTATGGACAATTTTACCGACCATTGTACTCGCGCAGACATATCTATATCGAAAAATTTCATTTATTCTTACACTCTTAAGTCTCTTCATGGTTCCAGTATCACAAAGTTCCAGTATCCCATAGAAACTTAGAAGTTAAAATATTCTCAACTGCGTATATAAGCTTAATAAATATTCTTAGAAAAAACGGATACAAAATAGGTTAGTTTCCTAAATTTTAGTATTTAGTCCGTCGGAGATACATTATGTAGTAATTTCGCGTGACGTCATGCCGTGCTACAGTTTGTGTGGTGTAGCATGTTGCGACGTCACGAGCTCTCACTCCTAAACTATTTCTATGCGATTTTTCTTTTTTATTAATTTGAAAAACCAAAATATAGGTTCGTGTCTATTATTTTTTTATTATCTAACTGATGGACTAAATATAATTTTGATTTTCATACCCCGGAAACTACCCTATTGCTACTACTTTAAAAAAACAACATAATAGCGTCGCCCTCAGCCGTCGCTCACGCCTCCGGGGCGTCCTGAGCGGCGGCGGCGGCGGGATATCGCGTGGCGTTGAGCGACGTGAGCGAGGGGCGCGGGCCTGGTGTGCGCTAATTTCTTGTTTATTTGCAGATGTGAAGCGCCGCAAAATTGAAAACAGCGGCAACGGCAAGGTGAGTATCGTTATAATTAACCGACCGTGCGTGGCGCTGGCACCGGACTGAGGCGGGGCTGGGGCGGGGCTGGGCTCGAGCGGGCGCGGCCGGCGGCGCCGCCGCACCACCAACTAAACACGACATATACGAGAGACTCACCCGAAGAATGTGACAAATATGTGTGAAAAAGACTTACGAAAAGACAACAGTGTTCAATTAAAAGTGTTAATAATTCATAAAAGTAAATAATTAAAGTAATAATAAAAATAAACATGTCATATAATCGAAGAACCATTTAAAATGAAACAATAACAATGACAAACGTGATCATGGCTGAAATACATTTGAAAACAACTATTATGTTTCAAAATGAAGATATACCCGATGGATTGTCGCATAAAACTGATGCATCTACTACTACTACTTCTACTGTGATTTTTTCATATTTCAATATTTCGAAAGATAATAAAATCTATTGATTTTTCGTAACTATAATTTTGATAGTTAAACGTGACTTGCTTACAAGATTATATGCGGATGGTGTTGGAATCGAGCTTTAAAGAAATCAACTGCCACAAATCTTTAATGGATCAAACAATCTAAAACCTACGCAGCGACGAATCATCTTACATAATCACCGGATCATCATGAAAATCAATGGAAATATCAAACGTTTGTAACCACAGAAGGTGGCTGCGTGCAAGAAGAAAATTACAACCATAAATATTTGCTAAAATCTCAATAAAATTACAGTTAAATAAAAAGTAAATCCTATCAATTAAGCCCGAGTCGGCCCATTCAGCCCAGTCCAGTTGATCAGTGGTAAGGTTTTCTTGTATTACTTATACCTAAATAAGGATTCAAAAGGTCCATTGAATTAAGTGTAAACTAGATCACGCCCCGTCGATGCATCGAAAAAATCGCACTATAAAAATGTTAAAGATAATAAACAAAGTTTCAAGCCACATCAAACACAATAAATGGAAACATCTTGGGACCAGAGAAAAAATTGTGAAACGACTAATAAGCTTAATTTATTCAAGAAGCTTATTATAGGAAAAACTCAAACAGGGAAGATTAGAAATATCCAACGCAATATAAAAAATTTCAATCTTATTTCAAATGATTGAAGACGCTTTCCTCGTTAAAAAAAAATTAGATACCAAAGAACGTTTGGAAGATTTAATATTTCATCGTCATCAAAATCAGCCGAAAGACGCCCGCTTACTGGATTTTGCCAAGAAGAACAACATTTTTACCAACTTAAATTGGTCTATGAAGAAACTGGAGGATTATACACACAACAAAAAGAAGAATAGAAGAGAAGCAGACTGAACACCTAATAATATTTACGCATGCTCTTTGAAAAACACGAGATTATTGGTTGGAAACTAAATGAAAAACAGATAAAGTTTAATCTTAATTCATTGTTCCTTTTGACTCTTGAAAAAGTTAGTCGATATCCAATTTGGATGGAATGCAAGCATCAATTGTTACATAATATTTTTACTATTTAGTTTATTTGTATCATTTAACTATTGTTTGTATGAGAAACCTAATTTCACTGGTATGTATATTATATCAAATTACGATTAATAATGTGAATTAAATGTTACATAAAAGTAATTTAATTTCACACGATTTGTTTGATAAGCAGGGTAGCAAGGAAGTTGACGAACGTTCCCCCGAGAAGGAGAAGCGAAAGACGAAAGTGAGGGGCGACGAGCGCAAAGAGCGTAAGATCAGCCGCAAGCGGGTGAGTACTCGACTGTTGACCTCGCACTGCGGCGACGCCGGCGGCCGCGGCCGGATTACTACGGCTGCCACTTTGTATTATAACATCAGCCCCCTTAGCCAAGTTGACACTCTATATAAACGTAATCCATTTATGGCACGTGGTCACGCAAAACCAAACGACGCGCGACGGTGGACGATTTTACGTAACAACTTGATATGACGATTCGTGCCTTAGTTTTCTATGCGCTAACGATCATAGATTATCAACTTGGCTAAGGAAGCTTGTTTTACAATTTTATCATTATAATATGTATCTATTATGCCCTCAGTACTGACATGTAATAATTACCGTGCTACATGAAATAATAACAATTTTAGTTTTGGTGTGATAACGCGAGTCCTCAGGGATGCCACCTATCTAAATAAACATGGAAAGTAAAACATTATCTAAATACTTAAAAATTCCATTGAAATCGTTAGTTTTTCTGAGAAAAGTTTCTCATTAAACAAGTAGTTGATCATTTAAAAAAGGTTTGAAAAACCGATCTTAATGCCTTCAGTCACTTATTTTGCACTGTCTCCACTCATGTTTTTTTCATGATAGTTTTTTTAAAATCGCCTGTTTACATTTTTATTATATGGAAGTACACAGCATACTGCGTTCATTTTCACTACAACCCCCTTAGCCCCAAGTTACGAAACGCATAGGGACGAATCGTCATGTCGCGTGGTGACGCAAAACTTGACTTTTGATTGAACGATTTTACGTGACCACGTCGCAGGATGATACGTTCCATGCGTTATACGATTAATACGTCTTGTAAATGGTCAACTTGCGGTCTGAAGTTCACTGGTTTGCAATTAATGAATTATGTATTATCAATATCGGTTATTTTATTTAATTCAGGATAGAGCAGAGGACACAGCAATTTTAGAACAAAAGAGAAGACGCGATGAACAAAAAGGTAGGTATTACCAAAATATTCTAACATCTTCCTTCATAATATCAATTGTTTTTACTATAAACTAGCTGTGCCCCGCGGTTTCACCCGCGTCAGTGTCGGAATTCCCGCAGGAACTCCAAAGTAGCCTAATTTATTTCTTATGACATCAACTAATTAGCAGTGAAATTCCCGTCAAAACAGATTCAACCGTTTCGAAGGTTCACCCGCATGAGTTTCGGGAGTCCCGCAGGAACTCCAAACTTCTTTTATTATTCTTCTTTTCCATCCCAAAATAAGCTCTTGAAACGACAGTGTCGAAGTTCAAGGTAGACCGCGTGTAAGCTACAGAATAGGGTACTTGCATGAATTTTTTTTCCAGTCTATTTTAAAGATATATGGCCTACTTATACAAAGCAAGAAAAAGAAAAAAATATATGCATAAATTAATTAAATAGAGCGTTTCAATGTTCCTACTTTTGACTTTAGCGCCGAAACGCGAAATGACGTCAGTACTTTAATATTACGCCTTATTAATCTGTAATAGAGATGTCACTGTCGTATTGACATTGTCATTTGACAGTGACAGACAAATAACTTCAATATCCAAAAGCGAAATTAAGGTTGAACTGTGTCGAGTTACTTCCAAAAGTTCCAGAAAAGAATCGAAATGCATCTTTCATGCATTTTAAAGTCAAAAACTTCAGAAAAAATAAAATATGTGTTGACTGTATGCACTTAGTTTCTTTTGCCTTCCCTGAAAGCGGTAAATGTTTCCTAAAAAAATTTTAGCGACGTAATATGTTAAGCGTGGCTGTGATTGGTGTTTTGTTGCAACGTTCCGTTTCACGGCAATCTTCTTCACTGCTACTGAACACGCGTTCGAATGCTCCACTTTATTATGAAAAGGTAAAACCCAAATGTTTTACCTATTGATAATAATTTTTATCTAGATAGTAGTTCTTCCCCGCGGTTTCACCCGCGTTCATTTCGGAGATCCCGTTTCTAAAATCAAAATTCTATTTATTCCGTCAGTTAGATAATAAAAAAAAATAATAGACACCTAGGTATATTTTGGTCTTTCAAATTTATGAGAAAAATACATAAATAAAGCGCATCTAAAGTTTAAGAGGAGGGGCTCATGACGTCATTACGGGCTATATAGTGCTATATAAAGTTACTAGTTGTGCCCCGCGGTTTCACCCGCGTTAATTTGCAGAGTTCCCGCGGGAATTCCAGGATAAAAGTATTCTATGTGTTAATCTGATGTATAAGCTATATTATTGTAAAGTTTCATTTAAATCCATCCAGTAGTTTTTGCGTTAAAGAGTAACATACATCCATCCATCCATCCACCTATCCATCCATCCATCCATCATCCATCCATCCATCCATCCATCCATCCATCCATCCATCCATCCATCCATCCATCCATCCATCCATCCACACATACATACATTCTTACAAACTTTCGCGTTTATAATATTAGTAGGATAAACTGTAGCACGGCGTGAAGTCATGCGAGATTTGTTATTTTGCCATTAGGCACGTAAAAAATGAAAAAAATACGTGCCCAAATTTTTTTATTTATCTACATGACGGAGTAAAAGCTAAGATCCTGGATAAAAGTATTCTATATCCTTTTCGGTACCCCCGACAACGTATATGCAGAATTTCATGATGATCGGTTGAGCCGTTGAGGCGTGAAAGCGTAACAAACTCACTTTCGCATTTTTAACAGTAAGGATGTATACGCTTAGTTCTTAGATTACTTCGACTGCTGGTTGTGTTGTACCTACTGAATGAGGAAAGGCAACGATGTTAATTAGAAACCCATAATGTAATTTTTTTCTAAATAATTTCAGTTGTTTTGAAGATGGGTAGCCATCAAAATGGTTCTCAAGAAGACCATCACTATGAAAAGTATCATAAAAGGGTAAGAGCTCCGAATCCTTCTTTTTGGACCAATATAGTTGATTATTTATTAATATTTACAGGGTTGAAAGTACACGATTATAAACATGTTCATAAAATAACAAAGATTGTAAAAAAGTAAAAATAATAATAATTAATCAATCAAAAAGAAAACAACCTGTGAAGGCGCTCGCCACTCAATCGCTTTAAGGTAGGCGTCTACATATACGCATCGCATCACAAGGATTATTTCCTACAATGCGTCCAAATTTCCGCACCGTAAGCATCGCATCAAACTGATTATGCTGGAATAGCACGTGTGAATAGGACGATAATACAGCGGACGACGCGGAGCTAGCGAGTCCGTCCACTGGATCGTCATCATTTGACGTCATCGACACGCATCGCATCGAAGCATCGGCATCGGCATCGGCATTGCCGACGGGTAGATTCGTGCGATCCGTATGATGTGGATCAGTGGACGCACTTTCTATACGAAGAATACTACGATCCGTTTGATGCGATGCGTATATGTATGTGGTTTTGGACGCCTATCTTTACACAGACGTTGCTGAAGATCTATGACCTCGATCGTTGCTCGATCGAGCTGACCAGCTGATGCATCGCAGTCTGTGTGCGTGACGCGTGCCTTGTATACGTTTAACGGGTAACGTGTACTGTTACAATGTCCATACCTTGTGAATGTAGTTGTAATGTTTTTCAATGAAATATTATTTTCCTCATGTTATTCTGAAAAACTACCGAACTTATAATATTATATTTTCGCTTATCCTGTGTTATAACGTATACTTGCAGCCCTGTAAATATTTACAGCTAATTTTACCACATCTTTTACATTAAATTCATAGTGAAAAGTTATTTGTAGCAATTTATACGTATTAAGCACGTCATATTCTGATAGTTTGGACGGTATCTTTAGTGAAACTCCGTTACTAATAGCTATAATAGTAAACTCATTGTACTAAGCAAGCTCACAGAACCGCTGTAACGAGTTCCTTTTCTGTAAAAGTAAAATGATAAAAAATGATAAAAGTAAAATTAATAGTTAAAATAATTTTCAGGAGAAATCACCCTTTCGAGATCGTTCACACGAGGAGCCGAGAGAAAAACAATATCCTTTTTAAATAGTAACAATAATGCTTGGACATTATCACACGGCAATAAAATTATTGTAATATTTGTAATTATATGCTGTGGCCGAAGAAAATTAGTTGTGACCCCATACTCGTAGAGTTGCTCCCACACAGAAAATAATGGGGAACATGCATGAATTTTATAATTAGAAAGTTCAATATTTCAAAAGTAGACCCAGAGAATAATTTCACGTAATATGGATATTATCATTACTTATACTTATCTGTCAGTGTCACATATCCCTGTCAACATGACACATGTCAATCACTGCTATAGAGAGTGATCTCGTAATCTCTATCTTCTGAAATTCTGCGTTTTGGCGGTAATGTTTTTAAATAATGGGAACTTTGAAACGCTCTATTTAACTAATTTATCCATATTTTTTCTTTTTTTTGTTTTGTCATATATCTTTAAAATAGACTGATAAAATATATTCATGCAAGTTCCCCATTGTGGTGATTGTGGTTGTGGCTGTCTGTCTGTCTGTTGGTCTATCGGTCTGTCTGTCTGTTGGTCTATCTGTCTGTCTGTCTGTCCGTAGGTACGTCACAGCCACTTTTTTCGAAACTAACTTTACTGTTGAAACTTGGTAAGTAGATGTATTCTGTGAACCGCATTAAGACTTCCACACAAAAATAGAAAAAAAAAACAATAAATTTTGGGGGTCCCCATACTTAGAACTTATATTGAGGTTTGTAATATAATTTTTTTCTAAACTCAATAGTTAGCGCGAGAGACACCTCCAAAGTGGTAAAATGTGTTACCCCCCTATTACTTCTAAAATAAGAGAATGATAAAACTAAAAAATATATATTATGATGTACATTACCATGCAAACTTTCACCGAAAATTGGTTTGAACGAGATCTAGTAGGGAAGTAGTTTTTTTTCAAACGTCATAAATCGTAAACCGCAAAAAAATACACTATTATTAAAACATCGATCAAAGTTACAACGAACTACAAGAACTTTTATATTATTATGAACCCTTCATGGGCGAGTACGACTCGCACTTGGCCGCTTTTTTGACTGATATAATATATTAATACAACTTTATGAATAAGTATAATTCTATTTATTTATGTTCTTTAAATTTGCTCACTAAACTTCCTTAATGCTAGTTCACCAGACGTTCAAATGAATCGAAGTTAAGAAGATAGATGATGCGAGGAAGAATTTATCACCGTAAAGAGGACTGAAATCTTATGTATATTATTATGCAAAAATGAAATTTTGACATAAGATGTAGGGTGTAACGTAAATAAAAGTAATGATAACAGCTGTACTTTTTATTTGTCAACGAGTTAAAAGGTATGAAATGCACTAATTTCGTAAGCCTGCGGCCCGCCGAACTTTTGAAAATAGTGAAATAGTAGGCTACTTGATGATGTGCCCTAGCTCGACGATTGAATAGAAATTGCATTTGACATAAGTGGTCAGCTAAATGCACAGCTATTTCATGATGTAGCCAAATAAAATAATATAATTTATAAAATGATAATTAAAAAAACACTAAAATTCCCTATTTACTGCTTATAACATCAGCTAATCAGCAGTGAAAGGTCCGTATGAGTTCGGAATTCCCATAGGAAAAAAAATCTTTCATATTCTTATCCTTAGATCAGCGAAATTGGTCCAGCCGTTCACGCGTGAAGCCGTGACCAAGGTAAATAGGGATTCAATTATTATTATGCATATAGCAATTGCGAATGAGGAGTTTTCAATTTTTAGATAAAATCCATACGAAAAACATTCAATATTAAAAAATACGTAGGTACCTACTTAATTCAAAGAAGAAAAAAAACTGAACTTCTGGTTCGAGTCATGGCCTCTGGGTCAGCCTTTGTACACTAGCCTGAGTATAAAAATAATAATAATTCATTTATTTCAGGCAAAATAACCCATAGATAGATTTATCCAAAGCACAGACCCGCTCCAAATAGAATAACAATCTTCCTCCAACTAGCTACGTGCTGCACTATCAGCGCAGCCCCGTGAGGATGCGAAATGCGTTATCCTTACTATTTAGTACGTAGTGTATTTATTACTCTGACCGCCGCACTCAGAGTCAACTTTAATGATTACTTAGTTAAGTATAGATTTTTAAAACAAAACTGCCGCAATCAGACAAGTTTAGTAAATTAATGTTAGTTGGCATTTAACTAATTAAGTTACATCTCATTAAATGCTAATTAACATTAATTTACTGAACGTCTCTGATTGCGACAATTTTGTTTTAAAAATCTATACTTAACTAAGTAATCATTAAAGTCGACTCTGAGTGCGGCCGTGAGCTATTTATAAATGCGAAAGTGAGTTTGTTTGCTACGCTTTCACGCCTCAACGGCTCAACCGACCGTCATGAAATTATGCACGCACGTTGTGGGGTACCTACAGAGAAGGGCATAAGGTACTTTTATCCCGGAATTCACGTGGAAACTCCGTAATTACCGCGGGTGAAATCTTGTGAAATTTTGCACACGTTGTCAGAGGTACACAGAAGCACACAGGGTACTTTTATACCGGAAATCCCGCACGAGCTCCGTAAGTATCATTAGGTTACTATTCTGGCGTGAAATTGTGAACTGCACCAATGCAGCTGCAGTTTACAATTTAACGCATTAGTTTTATATAGTATTTATCAAAGAGAATAATGATAACCACTACCTCTCAGAATCATATATTTTTTTTTATGATCCAGGGAAAATGCTTTATGCAATTGGACGGTGGTTATGTGGGACTCCGCCCTGACAAGGACGATCTACCCACTAAAACCCTGGGGTGTTCCTTCTCAGCACCTAGCGTCGAGGCCGCGGGAATCGCTCGCGCATGCTCCGCGGCCCCGACGGCACCTACTTAGTACCTACCTGCATGGTTATAATCAAAGGTTTTAATAATAATATCAACGTCAAATCGTACCTACCTAATCGTGAAAACTGAAAATATGAATCATATGCAGTTAGTATAAAAGGAATGAACTAGTAAAATAAAAAGACACAGTTGTTTACAAACGCCACTGCAGAAAATGCCTCTGTTTTGCATGTGGGTAGGTACTAAGATCAGCACCCCGACATTACCCCGCCCGGTAACAATAAAATTTGTCTGTTTTGGTCACTGACTCCACTGCGCATTGTTCAAACCGGCTAGCGTGTTGGGGTGGGGTTGCGAATACAAATCTGTGCCATTTGTGGCCTCGGCTCAAGCGGCATTTTTTCTAAACGACCGAATGACGACCGATAAGTATGACGGATGACCAAATAATTTAAATAGCAATGATATCTATACTATAATAAAAGAGTAGAATCCGCGATTCTGTACATTGAATATTTTTGACAAATTTGGCTGGGAATGATAAAGGAAGAGTAACCGACCACAAAAAAAAGTTTTAAAATTCTTTTCTGTCTGTCTGTCTGTTCGCGATAATCTCCGAACCTACTGAACGGATATTCATGCGATTTTTACAGGTAGATTAAGCTGGAGCTACATATCAGGGACTGAATAACCCAAAAATTACGGTACATTTTAGACGCGGAAATTCAGCTGGGAAATCAACGGTTTTCAAGATATTAAGCCACAAAGTTTCGTAAATTTTGTTCTACTTATTGCAAATTTTTGTAGATTATCACGTGAACAATATTTTTTCTAAAGTAACTTGGTAGTTATTGTGTAGGTAGTTATACTGTGGTGCAGATTTGCGAGTAGGTAGGGTTCCGTGGAGCGAGCGAAGAAGAAACTCGACAAGTATTGCACTCTGAGGACGGTGATCTTTAAATTGCGGTATGAGGGTAGGCACGGTCTACTTGTAGTCAATGACATGCTATATACATATATATATATATATTAAATATCGTTATACGCAGTATATATTATTACTCGGAGCTACTACTGACAAATCATACGTTAAAATTTATTATAGTAGGCGCAGTTCATAATTTTTTCCAGGTCAATATCGCACATTGATCTCACGGTGACACCCGGGACATCATTAATTATTAACATCTGACAGAGTTGCCAAGTGTGTGGCTTACACCGGACATGTTTGGGTTTTTTACGAACGTGGCCGGTCAAAGATTTTCTCGTCCGGCCTGTGCGGCTTTTGTTTGGCTATTTGTGCGGCTGTTTATTCTGGCTGCCGCGCGAGTCAAAAGTCGAACGCAAGCAAAGCATAATACAAAAACAAACAATCCAAATTAGCACCTAATTGTATTATAAAATTGTGTAACATTATCAGGCTTTTAGGACATTATGTCAGGCTTTAAAAAGGCTACGCTACGATTAACGGTAAAAAGGTATGTCCAACTCGTCCGACTTTTAGTAAAATGTCTTGTCAAAGTGTCAAGTCCGGCTTTTGTGTTTTTGAACCTGGCAACCCTTGTTGTGGATTATTAATAATAAATAAATCACAAATTATAACTACTAGGTACTTCTTCTTTTTTAATAATGACGTCTATTATTATAATTCTGCCAATGAGTATTATATTATCTGTGGCCAATGACAAAATGTGTTTCTTCAATCATGGCGAATCTACTTCAATTATGGCGAAACGCCAATGACAATATCAGTTGTTCTTCTTCTTCAATTATGGCAATCTATCGCGATTTATCGCATTTAATTCTGCCAATATACGTATTTTTAGCAATTAAAGTAATTATGGCGAAACACCAATGACAGTATTAGATTGTTCCCCAAGATAAAACACGATTCTCTCTCGAAAACCAGCTTCTTTCTTGGAAAACAAAATGGCTGCTGAAAGGTGGTGAAAATATCGAATATATAACGCGACAGGCGTCCACTCGCTATGACCTCCACCGGTCAACAACCATGTCAGTTGTTCTTCTTCTTCTTAATAATGTCATCTATAATTATAATTTGCCAATGACAATGTTTCTTAATAATAAAAATCTCTTCATCTACTTCTTCAATTATCAACAACCACCCATATCAACAACCCATGTCAGTTGTTCGTCATGTTAAAACATGACTCTTGAAAGCCAATTTCCTTCTTCTTCTTCTTCTTTTTTAAATATGGCAACAGACGTCTTGGATAGGTAGGCGCACAATTCATGCCAATGTCAGTCAGAGAAAACAGTGGACAATTATTACCAAAAGCAAATAAGTATTTGTTAGAACAGAATATGAACAGATTCAGAAAAAATTATGCTCAGGGTTCAAAATAGATGCTGAAAGATGACTGAAATAACGAAGACAAACATGGCACGTGTGCTCTGTGTATTCGGTACGGTTTTATCTTTTATAACCCCTACGCCAGAGAGAAGGTAATCACTATGCCATGCATGTGAGGCCATCTTTGATTCCATGAAATGATTGCTAAATGGACATAGATAAGCAATAGTGTGTTAACCCACACTGGAGAAATTTTGAGGAAATCGTGTTTTAAAAGTAGGAGCGCCATTTTGTATCAACATTTTTATGTTCAATATTTAGTTATATATTTGAGCAATGTAATAAGGTAAACACATAATTAAAAAACGTTCCCTAACTCTCGATAAATCGTTCTGAATCAATAACTTAATTTTGTGGGTTAACACGTTATTGCTTATCTGCGTCCAAATACGAACAAAATTTAATTGCGTCGGACTGCCCTACGCTTTAACCCGTTACCTATCAAGACCCCAAATTAACAAGTTTGGGTGTATTTAATATTATCAATGAAGTAGCTATGGATCATGGATGTTCATGTCCAAGGATAAACTAAAAAAAACTGTTCATGTCACTGTCTATTATCTATGTTTTGACATAAAGTACAAACGTGAAATAAGCGAAACGTGTCTTGCCGGTTGTTAAATATTGTTTTTAAAGGAAATACATATTATGGATACAAATAAATTGATATCTGTTATATAATAATATCGATACATTTACGTTATTTAAGTCTTCGTGAACTGGAAGAAAATCTTACGGATGTTAGTGGATTAACAAATGTAAGAGTTCAAATTGACGTTTCTGATATGACGACAGTGAACCGCCGGCCATTTTGAATATTTGTAAAATGAAACGTATAGCTAGCTATCTAATTGCGATTTGTGACTATTGTGTAAGATGATTTGAAATCGCTTGTGTAGTTACCAAATCAATTTGTGTGCTAGCTGGTAAGTTTTATACATATATTCTTAGATAAGCAATGTTTCCTGATATATCTAGCATCGGGTATAACTACTTTACTCACTTTTAGGTACCATTTTGATTCTAAACCCTGACGCCATTAAGGTACGCCATTTTGGCGTAATGTCAGATATATTTTTTGTAGTTTCTTATATTTTGTAGTAGAATGGCTAAATGATTATCTTACGTGATTTTTCTTTGCAGAGGAAATTAATTTATCCCATCGCTTATGGAAATATATTACCAAAGAATGGCTTAACCCTTCGATTATCATAAAACCCAAACGCAGCCATTTTGTGAATGATGTAGAGAAAGGGATTAGGAAGGGGTTGTTCTCAATTCTGATCAAATCTATTACGAGCATTTATTAAAATGCGCAAAATGAAATTTCAATTGTAGTTTTAACTTTTTTACTTAAAATATCATTAATTCTATGGTGGTAGTTGAGCATTAATAGGTTAGGTGACAAAAAAAAATAGCAGAAACAAGCGCATTCTGTCTTTTTATGAACAAGGTTGGTTTCCACCGAATTGTATGACATAGGTATGTACTTGGACACATAAAAACAGAAACATTCGATGCAAGAACACTTTACCGAGTATCGAAAGTCAATACCCGTCGTGTGGATTAGGGTATGTTCCGTTGTAACTGAGGGCACTGTATAGTATGACGTCAATTTAGTATTGTCGAATTAGTATTGTTCAATTGTCGATTGAAGTCGGTCCTTTATGGTTAGAGCTTATCTAAGCTAAAATGACGCGACCCTCCATTGGGCATACGCACACGCAAAACCGTTAAAATATCGATACGACACATAAATCTGATTCTGGTCTTGCCATTCGTCCTCAGTTGCCGCATAGTGTCGCCGCACTCACACTATTAAAGAGATATTATCAATACATGATATCGCACATCTAAAACTGCTTATTGAGAAGTGGGGCGTGTCATTTTAGTTTAGATAAGCTCTACCAATACTGGTTACTGTTGAAAACGAAACACCATGATCAAACCACTGAGAGCTCTTTACTTCGAAAATGCCAGTGCTCACAGTACAAAAGTGGAGACGATTATGACGTCATACTGCCTACGATACTGCATAGAATACTGTGGCAGTATATTGTCGATTAGAGCACTGGCCAGTGCTCACAGTTATAACGGAACATACCCCTAAACTGACTAGATCGCGTGCCATGTGGCTGTGAGCTGTGAGTTGTGATTGAATCCACGTGTTTTTAGCCGCAAATGCTGAGCGCAAATGTAAATAGATAGTAGGGTTGTTTTTAAGTTTTCACTTATTATGTCAGTTTCGTAATGACAATTAGGTCCACGGTAGTCGGAGAAATATTATGCTATTGTATCTGTGAATGTTTGTAATCGTTTAGCAAAAATAATTGTAATGTGCGTGGAAAACGAATACCTAGTCACAACATTAACATAACAATTCGCAACCTTTCTATGTAGGTATCTCTCTGTTTATTTAATAGTGTACTGGTGGAGAATGCCGCGAGGCATTAAGTTCGCCATTTGTAGTTTTACTTTTGCAATCCTTACTATTATAAATGCGCATATGTATTTGTTTGTTTGTTACGCTTCCACGCTTTGGCTCAAGCAATCATCATGAAATCTTGCATACACGTTGTCAGGGGTAGGTACAGAACTCAGACGAAATAAGAGTTTTTATTTCGTCTGAGGTACAGAAAAGGACATAGGGTATAGTTTTCTATTTCACGAAGTCCGCTCTGCCCTGGCTGTAGTAGTGACGTGTGCCGATGAACGCATTTGTGTGTGTAAACAATTTATGTTGCAATAAAAACTGAGCGCTCCCAAGTCCCAAAGTTACGCACCTAAAACAACGTAGGTACATGTGCATTGTTCAGTGTGCACATCTGTAAACAATCATAGCCAAACGGACTTCGTGAAATAGAACAATAATACTTTTTATCCCAGAATTCCCGCGGAAACTCCGAAACTAACGTGGATGAATATTTATTATGCTTACAATATCCAAAACTAATTGTTAAATACCTCTAGGGTTCGTGCATATACCTACACCCATGGGCGTACCGAGGGGGACAGGGTTTGCCCCCCTGGATCTTGTTAACGTCCCTACTATCTAATTATGTCGATAAAAGTTAAGAAAAAGAACTTTTTGTCATTTGCAATGCAATAGGTACAGGTATGTATGTATGTATATTACTTTCATAATAATTACTTTCAAAATAACTATTGTACATATCATATGATTAAATAATTTATTTAATTATTTTTTTTGACTAAGTAGGTGCTTGTATAAAATCTGATCTGCCCCCCTGCCCAGAACCAATCTGATTTGCCCCCTGGCCTAGTACCTGGGTACGTCCATGTAGAAAAGTTTGTACGCTATGGGGATCCCACGTTTAACAGAAGAATATATTGGTTAAAAAAAAAAGATTCACAACTTTCCTGAACAAGACGTAGCAATATTATTTTGATATACCTGCATAGAATAAAAATAAAGTTTAAAAATGAGCCTTTAAAAATGCAAGTGTGACAAAAAATACTATTCTGGATCGTATCGTATTGGAAAATCAGGGCTTGCCTCATTGCGACTCTTATGGCATAACAGTAGACCCATAGCAAACAAATAAACTAAAAAGTTTAAAACAACAAAATACCGATTTAATGCAAAAGACAAAAATACGCGTATAATATTATTATTGGTTTGTGCTACCACTGATTGGTTTGAATTCGGTGCCAAGCCCGCTTGTGTTTGGGCACTTGGGTTGTAAGTTGGCTGGTTTATAATTTATCTAAGTGACAATAGCCTAACTTGGACAGCTCATAACCTTTTACGGGACCACACGGAAAGCACCAGCTTTCAAATAAAAAAAGAATCATCAAAATCGGTTCACCCAGTTGAAAGTTCTGACAAACATGACAAACATAAAAAAAACAGTCGAATTCAGAACCTCCTCCTTTTCTGAAGTAGATTGAAAAGTGTTTGCTTCTTGTCATCAGTAGCTCTCACGTGATCGCGTCAATTTTTTTTTACCTAAAACCAGCGTGAAATTCGTTGAACGTCCTTTCTAGAGTTCCGACTTTGCCTCTATGTGACTTCGCAGAAGTTTACCAATGACATCAGATCTTCCAGATGAGAAATGAAAAAAACTTTTTTCGTTTGAAGGACGCTAGACCGTGGCCATCGGAGCTAGGATGCGCAACATGATATGTTTATCGAACGAAAGATAAAATTGTCGACACGACAAATATTTGTGGGCGTCCAAGCAATAAAGTGCAGTAGTGGGGTATTGAGTTAAGACTAGATTCGGTTAAACATTTTTACCACTGGTAGACAAAACGATATATTATGTCGACGAGAATCGATAAAATGGCTCGATAAAATTTTATCATGTTGCGCATCCTAGCTCCACATGATGGAAGTCGAGCCTAGTATAAATTTACGTATATGTATCAAAGCGAGCGCTTTGCATTCCCACACCTCTTGTCCCTGTAGTATTATATTATCTGTGTTTCCTGTTCACAGTGATCTCAGTCGCTCATTGTCTTAAAATTAGGTGCATTTCAACTATACCGCAATCGGGCTTGGTGCGTATAACCACAAAAAATATAATACTGTATAACCAACCCGTTTTTTATTAATTAGAAACTTTTATATAACTTGCAATTTATGTATGTAACTATGTTTGTACGGGTGGAGAAGGGTGGCCGGTGGAGTCTTGTAACTCAATTTTGAAGCAGATATCTTCCACTTTTTTGAGCTGAAATTTTGTATACTTACACGTTTAGTTTGGATGACAATGCATGGTTTATTCTTTTTAGCGCATTTGAATAAAAGCTTGTTTTGTAAAAACGTTTTTATAAAAAGTTTTTCTACAGTCTTATCTAACTTCTATCTATCTATATATATAAAATGCTTTGTCCTGAATGACTGATGGATCAACGCACAGCCTAAACCGCTGATTGTTGAGACCTGAAACTTGGAGGGTGTGTTCTTTGTATGACGTAGGCATCCGATAAGAACGGATTTTTGAAAATTCAACCCCTAAGGGGATGAAAAGGGGTTGCAAAGTTTGTATGGAACAATTCCGCGGGAACTTCGAAATTATCGCGGGTGAAACCGCGCGGGACAGCTAGTATTATTATATATCCCTTCGTTATTTCATAATATACCTACTTATACTAGCGGTTCCCTGTGGTTTCACACGCTTTTATTTCGGAGTTACCGCGGGAACTCCGGGATAAAAAGGACCCTATGTCCTTCTCTGTACCATTCTGTACTTACCTGACAACGTGTATAATAAATTTCTTGGCGATCGGTTGAACCGGTGAAAGAGTACCAAACAAACAAACAAACTCACTCACTTGCGCGAAACGTGATTGATGATGATTAATGATTTAATGAGAATATAAAGATTATCTAATCGAAATTTGAAGATGAAGGATTTATGACATATAATATCAACTAGACTCAGCACATAATTAGGAATAATGTTAGAGAAAACGATAATAAGGTTTTTTTTTTATTCCAGATATTTGCTGAAATGGAAAACCTGAAAGTGTTTTCATCAGATATAATAAGGGATAAAGTTCCGGTAAGAAATGAACTTTATCATTTAATAAACATATTCCCAGCCACTCCGATAGAAACAAATGCACAAAATGAGTCAACGTGTGACTTTAAACCTACGACTGATAAGATTTATGTATCAAGGAGAAAGAATAAGTTCAAAGTAAAAACTGTAAAGGACATACGAAATGATTTCGAAAAAAATGTTTACGTTGGTCTTTTAAGTGAGTTAGAAAAACAATATAATATATTATTGAAAAAGATACGGGGTGGTTCATCCAAAGAAGAGCATACAAAACAATTTGCAAAAAACCTTTTGAAATGTGACAATCCCCTTTCTAAAGCGGCATGGCAAATGTTAATGAATATTAACCCTGAAGGTCAAACACACTGGAAGCAATACGTTTTATGGAATGGTAAAAAAATACAGATTAATGGTAGTAAGGGGGGAAAATTCAAATTCATTGCGAATTTGGATCTAGGCACTAATAAAATGATATCTCCAAAAAAAACTGCAATTTATCATAAAAAAAACCGTAAAATTGGTATGTTACAAAATTCTTTGACAACTAAATTTAAACCTGGGCCACTTTCACAAAAAAAACACCTGGACGAGTCATATCAAAAATTCAGTGTGGGAAATATTGAATTAGTTAACTTACCAAAACCTGTTCTTAATATTAACCCTGAATATGGAGTAGTCTTTGATCCCATGGTCAAATTGTTTTTAAGTAGTCTGCGAGACGAAAATGGTATTATATCGGACAAATGGGCGGAATTTGCAGCATCTATGGTAGGAACTAAAAAACAGGATAAACCCATACAAATAAACAAAGAATCCATTACATTTGATTTAAACTATGAGAGAAATCAACATCGTTTGCTTATGCGTCGCGACACATCAAGTATGTATAGTAAGATTAATGGTTGGAATAATCGAGACGTTGATTTGCAATTGCCAACAAGAGACAGTGACTGGAACGCATCTCTTTTATCAGATGTAAAACAAGTTGTTGTTGATATGATTGAATCGATTGAAATAAGTTTAAAACAAAATGATATGTATTCTAAAGAAGATGAAATCACCGGTATATTTGATGTAAATCCTTGTAGTAATATAAGTGGCGTAACCAATAGAAATAACAATAAATATAAAAGGAAATTTGGTGAATTAGAAAGACTAGATGTGACTGTTATAAATTTGGCACAGGATGTCCGAGTAGAAGATTTGAAAGTATGTCATGAACCATTCTGTTCTCTAGGATGTATTTGCAGCTCTCTTAACTCAAAACATGTTTTAAAAAATCACTGTGGACGATTGGACTGTATGTTTAAATGTAAATGTGATTTCTCTAAATATAGAGCAACTAGTTCTATCAATGAGAATGAATGTCCTGATTTGATACCAGGATTACTAAATCTAGACAACCAGATAAATTCTACATTGACTAAAGAAGAAAAGAAATTCCATCAAACTGTAATATTAACCGGTGATAAAAGCGTATTATTAAAATCAAAGAAAAGAAATTCTAAAACTACAAAAAGGTATAAAGATTTTTATACTAATATGAATCTTAAAAATGATAAAAACAAAAAAACTGAAGAAGAATTATCTGTTTCTTTATTAAAATTAGATTGTAAAAACGTAGAACCATGGTGTCTCGTGCATAATTTATATAAATGCTTTTGTAAAGGAAAGTTTACGGCCAGTTCAGTTTTTGAATTAAGTAGTGAAAGAAAAACTGAAACAAAAGTTGGCACTACATACCATATAAATAATTTAGACCTGAAATCTGAGACTACAAATAATAAAGTAGATCTAAAATGTAATATCGACTCACGATTACAATTAGAAAGAAGAACTTCGCATGAGGAAAAGTTGACTACGTCAATTTCTGAAGTTATTACTCTACAAACATATAATGATGATTACATGACACAGTACAAATGCTCATGTGCTAGGGTAAAGCCATACAGAAGCAGGAAGTTTCCAGATGCATATTATAAGAGTACACATAAAAAAATCTTGGATTTAGAGAAGAACGATTTGCGTTTACATACCAAAATGATGAGAAATGTACTGAAAAGTAATTTGGGAAGCAAAAAAACAATCTCCGTATCTAGCACTGATTTAAATTCACAGCAAAATAACGTCACAGAAAAGATAATGGATGATCCTGCCATTGATAATGATTTAACTTTTAATACATCTGATATGTCTGCACCAAAAGGCTTAAAAACTAAAGATAAGTTGATAACCTGGCTTGAAACTAGCTACAAAATTTTAAAAAGAAAATTTGATAAGGGTAACATCAAATTAACCTTAGATGCGCCGAAACCAGGTAGGCTTGCACTTTATCCATGGGACTTTATATTATGTAGATACAGAGATCGGAAGAATTTGTTTCTCATAACTAAACGTGCACCGTATCGGATTTTTTTGGGGGTACATAAAAATCACCCATTTTTTGAAAATTGTGATGAGATCGATAATATAAAAAATGTAGATTTATCTAAATATCCACAAATGGTGAAAAATTTAATTACGAATGCAACTAATTTAAAAGATAATTATTGCATACTATGTGGCCTGTCATATGCTTGGGAACTAATAGGTTCTGTGACAAAAGTAAGTGATTTAAAAAACGTTGAAGCAAGTGTGAACAAAAGTTCGTGTGCCACAAGTTCACTTAACATTTCTCCAACTATTGAACAAAATAAATCATCAGTTTCTGAAACCGATGTTCTAAAAGGGACTAAAAATAATAGTGATATGGAGATAATGAATGACCATTGCAGTAGTAAAGATAAAAGCAGTTCTTCCATATCTAAATGGTTTGTTATGACATTAGAGCAAGATTTCAGTGAAGTTAGGTTTTTTAAAAAAGGTATTTTTATAAAATATCATAGTATAATGAATGCCATAAATGTAGCCCGTATGTCTAATAAGGTTGTAAGATTATCTTCTCAAAAAGAAGAAACCGAAAGCCCTCCTTTTGGTATTTACGCCATTCCGAATCTAACAGAATGTTGCGTTTTTGTTGGGCCATACGAAAAAGACGAATCTTTGGGGATGGAAACGGTGAAACTAGTTTTAGATAATTCTAAACAAAAAAGAACAAGAGGTTTTTGGATTACTACAAACAAAGTCGATAATATGAAAATGGTCGATAACGTTCATTTTATGCAGTCTTTAAGTTCAGGAGTCCCTATGACACCAGTAGATCCATCATATAATAATGATAACATTATATTAAAATCTACCACATCATACAAAAAAACTGAACGAACTGGTAAAATAGTAAAGCCCATAAAAATACGAAAAACTAATGGTTTTTATCACTTGGCACCAAACGGTTTTTTAAAACCTGTTAACTCAAGCAATGTAATAAATTATTCAATGGTACAAGATGCAAAGACTCCACCCCTAACAACCTTTATAAATGTAATGAAAAGTCCTACTCAAGTGAGTTTACTTAAAAAAAAAGAGAACATAATTGAAAAAAACAACGTAGCAGTTAGTACCCCGCACGATGATGTAATTTCCTCTGGCAAAAAACATGAAAGGGGCATGTTTATTTTAAAGCCTGAAGAGATTAACAAGCGAATACTGGAAACCTCTTCTCTTTCTGGGTTTTCAACGTTTGTCTATGATAGTAACACAGAAAGTGTTATTGCTACATCACAAAACACCTGCAGTCCTCTAGACACAGGTTCATTCATAATTTCTGATGATGATGAAGACAATGTTTTTTACGATAAATCTGAATTCAATGATGATAATTTTAAAGATGTATATATTCAGAGTGTTGATATTCCCACGCTGGGTTGGATTCGGGGAAGAACAAACAGTAAGAATTATCTAAGTTTTCAATTACCTGGACATCAATTTACTGCCTTTTACCCAAAAAATGAGGCTCTGGATAAAATCAACAGGTAAGTTAATTAATAAAACCTACTATAACTAAATATGTAATGCGGTCCATGGATTCTTGACCTCATATAGCAAATAGTGTGTTCGCAAAAATCTTTATATGCAAGCGTCTGTGACAAGTCTCAACAAGATTTACTCAAAGTTTCAAATTGCTGCTTCAATCCTTTTAATTGTATAGTAGAGCTTTCGAGCCGACTTCAAACAGATCAGTGGTAGCACAAACCAATAATAATATTACGTGTATTTTTGTCTTTTGGATTAAAGCGGTATTTAGTTATTTTTAGCTTTTTAGTTTTGTGTTTTTGGAAGTCGGTGTTAATTTTTTTGTTAAAACTGTGTATTTCTCGCTTTTAAGTAAGTCGGTTTGTAATTTATCTACGTTACAATATCCTAATATCAACTGCTCATTACCTTTTACAAAATATTGCTTTTCTCGATGCAGGGACTTTAATTATTGAGGAGTTCTCCTGGTACATCACCATCAGTTCTACTTCGCCGTAGCATAAATTGTTTAGAAACCATATTAAAGTTAACAAATCGGAACCCGTGAAATACCTATTATTGAGTAGTTCCGATGACCATCTTAGGTCTTCATCATAAGTTCCACTTTTTTTAGAATATCGTTACCGGCCGAGACGCGTCGCGAGTAGGTATTTGCAAAAGTTCTATCTGTTTCATGCCGCTCTGCTTCCCTCCTGGAGTCAACAACACAAACACAATATGCGCAAATTCTCACGCACACTAGGAAAGCAACAGCGGGGGACGCGCGGGTGTGGGAGGACGCGGCACCGCACCGGACGGCCGCGACTAAGCCACGGTACTAAGCGCGAGTCGCAAGGGCAGATAATGCAGTTACCTATATTCGAAGTATTTCGTAGCGTGATTGAGTAACAAACATCCAAACATCCTAACATCCAAACATCCAAACATCGTTTTTTTTCGAATTTCGAAAAAACCGAAACATGAGTATCTAAGTTAGACCCTTAGCAATACAACAAAAAAACCGCATTCAATTTGGTGCAGCAGTTTTTGCGTAGCTTTAATACAAACATACAGACAGACAGACAGACAAAAATTCTAAAAACGGTATTTTTGGCTTCTATATCACTCATAGAGTCGCCTAAATTTATTTTTTCTTATTTATCACCTATGTACAGACATTGACCGGTTAAAATTTTATCATATGTAGGTTTACTAGCTGTCCCGCGCGGTTTCACCCGCGATAATTTGGAAGTTCCCGCGGAATTGTTCCATACAAACTTTTCAACCCCTTTTCATTCCCTTAGGGGTTGAATTTTACAAAATCCTTTCTTATCGGATGCCTATGTCATACAAAGAACACACCCACCAAGTTTCAGGTCTCTACGATCAGCGGTTTAGGCTGTGCGTTGATCCATCAGTCATTCAGGATAAAGGATTATAGATAAATAGATTTTATGTTCAACTAAAATAATTTTATACTTTTTAGAATGGAAGAGAAATATAGAAGAGAAATAAAAACTAAACTACGTTTATCCACAAAACGAAAAAGATGCAATTTGCTTTGTAAATCAAAAACATAACCAATAGTACTAGTACTAGTATCTTGATGCTACATGGGGATTTACTCGAGCGTCGTTGGGACCTATTGGGTTTGTAGATTAGGAAGTAGAAACGAAATAAGGTTATATGATGTTTTCTCATTTAATAATGGGTTTAGCTTCTACAGGCTTTCAAAAATGTAAAAAAAAATGGAAATACTCGAGCGCGTCAGATATTGTAGTGTATATGTTCCACGGTGTCTCTGATGATGGAGATAATATGTTAATCTACCAGTTTAGATCCCCACTATCTACCGTATCTATCCTACCGTACGGAAGGGTCAAAAATAAAAAAAATAAAAATATTCGAGCGCGTCAGATTTCTAGAGGGGATGTTAATTGTTAAGTGGACCAAAGAGAAGCTCCCATTCAAAAGTTTGATAATTCGGACTTAACGCAAGCTCGTAGCAGCTTTTTGAAAATGCAAAAAAAAAAATCGCTGCCTATTGTGATATACTCGAGCGCGTCAGATTTTTATGCAGGTAGTTCAGCTTGATGGCCTAGTCGTCCTGGCTAATAATCTGACGATTATTTGGAGGAATAGTGTTAATCTGGTAGTTAAAAAAAATATTTATGATTTTCTTTAGGATACTTAATTTGATAAATAAAATTCAGCGAAAATTGCATTAAAATAAAAAATCTATTTTTTTTTATTATACATCCAGAAAAAAAAAGTAAAGCAGTCACTAATGTAAAAAACAAATTACGTGGTCCTTAGATTCACAGTTCCATACAAAAAAACATCATCCGACATCAAAAATAAAAAGCCCGATATAATCCATAACAACCCAAACGGTGGGCTTGGCACCAACTTTGAAATGATCAGTGATCAATTTGACACGTTTAGTGCCGTGATATGCTGTGATGACGTCATGGTGATGGAAAGTAGTGTGAGGACGGTGCGAGAGTGTGATAGAGAAAAAGTGAAAGATAAAAAAGGCAGAGTGAGGAATACATGTTTTACTGCAGCTGCTTGTTCTAAACTTTATAGATGATTTTTGTTTCTCCGGCTCGTGGAAATCTGCAGATTATATTTTTCCCGCTATCCTTGAGTTATTTACTTCAAAATGTAAAAAAATCAACCGCGCTCGAGAAAATCGTTTTTCTAATTTAGTAATTCAGTTTAGTTTAACTTTAATAAATAAAACGCTCGGGGAAGATTTTTTGTAAAAAATATGGATATTAAGATGCTAATAACTTTTGTTATAAGCAATATTTCTTTAAAATCAAAACGTACAGCCTTACTTATCCAATAAATCAATAACTTGTAAAAAAATTATCAAAATTGGTTTATGTTTAAGGGGAGATAAACGGTTTGGCTTTTTGTATGAAAATTTGAAGAGCCACAATGGTCTTAAATTTTGCTTTCTGAAATCAAATAAACGATTTACTATAAAAAATCAAAAATCGCTATAGGAGTACCTATAATTTTTGAAGAGTTCCCTCGATTTCTCCAAGATCCCATCATTAGAGCCCGAATTGGTGGCAATGGGACCAACTTGGGAGTAAACCCTTTCAAACAAAAAAGATTTTTTATTTATGAACTTTCTACTATTTATAATATGTTATGGTAAGAATTCATAGACCGCACTACGTAGGTACCTACTACTATTTCATTTATTATTTATGTTCTCGAAAAAAAGTTAAAAAAATCACATTGAAGTCTTTCCAAACCGCACCCCCACTAGCCAAGTTGACAATCTACTATCGTTAACGCATAAAAAACTAAGGAACGGAATCGCTATATAATCAAAGCAAAATCGTTAATTCACGTGGTCACTCTTAACCCGACTTTTAATTTTAAGTGACCAACTGACGATGACTGTGACTACGATTCATTTCTGTTTTCTATGCGTTAAGAATATAGATAACTACTAGGCTAGGGGGGCCGTTATACTGAGTGGATAGGAATAATCTTAATTTATTTTCAGAATATTAACAGAAAAATCTTACATACCAGAAAATTCAAGCGTAAAATGGGAAATCATCGAAAACGAAAATGAACTAACATCTACCGACATTTTAAAATTTACCGATAATTTTGGCTCTGATTCCGTAAGTTCACCACCATTGTTGTTTCGAGACATGCTGCGAGTAAGGTAACAACACGTTACACGCTCAGACGAATAAGTTTAAAAATTGATAAGATATTACAGAGAAAACCAGTTGGGTATAGTTGAAACGCGGTTTTAATAGTTGAAACTGTTTTTCCTTTTAAAGTTGACGAAGAAACCTACCTATGATTGTGTTGTTCTCGTATGTAGAGTGTAGACCTATACACATTAAATAGAAGAAGTGGGACTTCGGAGACTTACGGCCGCAGTCAGAGTCGTTTTAATGATTACTTAATTTTGAGTAAAGATTTTTAAAACATAATTGGTAATTCTTTTTTTTAAATCTTTACTTAAAATTGAGTAATCATTAAAACGACTCTGAGTGCGGCCGTTTCACATCTAAGTACCTATGTCAGTTTATTACTGAAGCCTAGACTTTTGTTTTCTCTCATTCCTCGTCGCCGTATTCCTTCCGCTCAACCTCCTGAAGCTACTTTAGCCTTCTTGAACTCCCCATCGTCAGAATATCGCCGGTACTTACCTACCTAATTAAATAAGTTCGATTACTTACAGGTATTGGAGGATGACGTTTTCGAAAATTCAATTTTCAATGATGCTGCATTAGAGACCTTAACGTTCAACACTTCTGAAACGCTCAGTAGCGTTTCTAATAGTCTTCGCGAAGAAATGACCCGAAATTTAAGAAGTATTTTACTGCAGAAGTAGTTAGGCAAATAAGTAAGGCTCTAACTGATTAAAATTTAATAAAAAAATATCTTTTTCGTTATGTCAAGAAAGACGTTAAAAGAGATGGTGTTTCAGATCATATTCATAATTACCTAGTAAATCCTTTGTTATTTTCTGCTTTGGAGAAAAACTATGTTATGAATGCCTAGTAGATTTTATAATTTTTACTGTCAATGACTATTGTTTGTCATTCAATCAATCACTCATTATTGTTTGTCATTTCCATTTTCTTATCCTCAAATTTTGTTGTAAACATAAGTTATACAAAATCCTTTACATTATAAATTATAATAATAATACTTTACTAAATGCATATTTTCCAGCCGCACACAGTCGTTTTAATAAGTATCTACTTAATTTTTAGTAAAGATTTTAAAACCAAACTGCCGCACCCAGAGACTTTCATTAAATTAAGTTAATTAGCATTTAACTTAATTAGTGAAATGACAATTAACATTATTTAAATGCACCGTGTATCTGAGTGCGGCAGGTTTGTTTTTAAAATAAAGTAATCATTTAAACGACTGAGTGCGGCCCTAAGTAAGTCGGATAACTAAATACCTATTGATTAGTGTTTTAATTTTTCGATAGGTATGTATTTGGTCATGGTCATTCAAGGAAATAAATGTATCATGATCGTTACAGATCACTGTAACGATAATTAACGATAACTAATTAAGTTACATCTCGTTAAATGCCAATTAACATTAATTTATTAAACTTGTCTGATTGCGGCAGTTTTGTTTTAAAAATCTTTACTTAACTAAGTAATCATTAAAGTCGACTCTGAGTGCGGCGGTAAGTTACATTTCATTAAATGCCAATTAACATTAATTTACTGAACGTCTCTGATTGCGGCAGTTTTGTTTTAAAAATCTATACTTAACTAAGTAAACATTAAAGTCGACTCAGATTACGGCGGTAAAGGTTCTATAATTCTCAATTACACTGTTAAATGCAAGGGATTGAGTTCAAGATAAAAATAAGCATTCATAAGGGATTAATCTTATATCTGTGATATTACCTTTAATTTTATATTATTATACTATTTAATGTGAAAAAAACTATCCGAGAAAAGGTTTTCTTTGTTTTCAAAATGTCCCTTTTTTGGTAGGTAATCTTACGATTAGGGTATGTAATGTATGTACAGTGTACACATATGGTGAATGCGCACAATAGGCTAACCCCGCTCACGCACCGCGCGTGCTGATCGCACGCTTGCAAGGAGGCCTCGACAACTTCTAAATTCCTATACGTACCTATCAAGTTTGGAATTTCGATGCCCCAATAGTAATATGATTGCATTAAATACTCCAGGCTTGTAGCACGCCGGTCTATCACAAACATGCCCAGTTGCGACGCGTTCGCCAGATGTTTACCAAACTTGTCCATTGTGCTAGAAAAAATACATTTTAAAGTTGTATTCCAATAAGAAGTAGACTAGGTTAGTTTGAGTTGTGACTTGTGATAGTTGTGCATTGTAATGTGGCAGGCTTTGAAAAATACCAAAAAACTCCACCATTTTAGGTATCTATGGAAGCTTAATTCGTATGCAACGAAATTATATTCATTATAATTAAGTATATTATTATTGTATTTAAAAGTCTGTGCGTAGATAGGTATGTATGTAAACTACAAAATAGCATAATAATAATCATCTGTCTAACCACCTGTCGCAACGAAAATACGAAATTAGTTGCAAAGATAACTGATTAAGCCTACCTTACATCCCGGTATTCGACATAAATTTGATATTTTAAATTAAATCGGTTACAAATCGGTGATAGTCAACCGTATACACGTTTCGTTGCATATGAAACGGTTTGAAACTAAGATTTATGATTAGGCTGTGATGCAGATAGGGTGCCTTCAGTGTACCGCAAGAGGAGCTTTATGATGAGTAGGTATGTGTATCTATATCATTCGTTGTTAGGTACTGATAAATATGTAAGTTTAGAAAATTAGTGGTTAGTTTTTATAAATTAGTTTTAGTTACTTGTTAATCACATTATAAATGTAAATAAATAAAATTATTAGTAAAAAAAATGTTTTACTTTTTAAATTGGTTCCAATCAAAATTCATTAAAAGAGCATGAAGACTCTTTATCTTTTTGTGGTGGTCGCAACTAGCAAGTATAGCAGAAACACTCATTTAGTGCTGAATAAATTAATAAAGACTACTTCCGGTATCTGCAGAATAAAGAAAATGTACTTGCACTGAAAGTGCTGCTAAGCTAGCGCGGATCTACGGGGGGCAGTGGGTGCATTTGCCCCCCTGAGGACTAAATTAGGTACTTTAATCAGACGTTATAAAAATCTCAGAATCTGTGAATTCTAAAAACTTTGTGTTGCAACAAAAAATACCCCCAGAATATTCGCATCCGCAAATGCGGAGCTTCCGCATAGATTTGGACTAGTGATGTAAATGCATATTTTTTGACATTCGCATTCGTATTCGCAAAAAACGAGTCGAGTAGGTATACCTAATGAAATTATCAAGTCCTAATATCGAAACAGAAAATTTACATTTTTCGATCAAACTAAAAAGCACAAAAATTTAAAAAAAATAAAATAGAACAACATTTTTGTTAATATTGGTTTACTATACTAACCCATAATAGTACGGGCGCCCTAGAGGGGATTTGTGGATTTGCTAAAGCGCGTCAGATGAACTTGCAGCAGGTTGAGTACCTCCACCAAATATAGGCCCTCTGCCATCCCCGTGCCGTGCCTCTGCCGTGACGCTGCTGTCCATCGCTCATGACGCCATTTTACTTTACAGCTCATCACAAAACAACGAGTTCATGTTATTATATGTAAGACGCTCAGCGCTCTGGCTTGTTTGTGCTTTAAAGTTAGTTTTGTGAATAATATTTTGTGAGCTTTTACATATTTCATAGAAATATAAAGTGTGTTTTTTGTGAACAATAAAGTTATTAAACTTACGTCAGAAATAAAAAAAAAATCTTAAAAATAAATCATAATTTTTGTTTCTAGCAGTCAGATTAATAATATCCCTCAAAATTATTGTCAGATTTTAAGACAACATAACTTAACTGCAAGCTGAACCTTATATGTAAAATAATCTGACACGCTCGAGTATTTCAAAATTGAGATTTTTTTTTTTGCATTTTCAAAAATTCGCTACTGCCTTGCGTCACCTCCAAATCGTCAGATTTTTGAAGGGGAGCATTTTTAGGGTTCACTTAACATCCCCTTTGAATATCTGACGCGCTGGAGTAATTTTTTTTTTTTGCATTTTCTCCCGGATGGCCACCCCCACCACGCAAATCGGCAGATGAATATACTTTCGATATCAGAGACACATTGGAGTATCTAAACTACAATATCTGACGCGCTCGAGTATTTCCATGTAACTGTTTTTTTTACATTTTTGAAAGCCTGTAGAAGCTAAACTCACCAGTGAATGAAAAAACATCATATAACCTTATTTCGTTTCTACTCTTCAAAACTCAATAGGTCCCAACGACGCTCGAGCGAATCCCCATTTAGCATTAGTATCTCCCGTACTATAATAAGAGCGACAACAGTGCGCGCGCGCTATGGCATTTGATTGGCGCCGTGCGCGCTGAAAGTCGCTTCAAGTTAGCAACGTAGCGTATTTTTACAACACGGAGGTTGTTTATCTATCCGTGAAAACTTAATTACCTAAGCAAAAATACAGGATGAAGAAAACTTTTATAAATGAGAAATTTGGATTTCGCGCTGGATTTCGGTAGGTATCAGGGATTATTTGATAGTTTCATCATATTCTTATATATTAGTACTGACGGTGGTTTCATTAATTGTCGTATTGTCGTCTCCACCCGTTATACGATCTTAAAGCTCTTCTCAGCCTTCAAAAATCCGCATCCGCATTCACATCTACGGATGTGAAAAATCGGCATCCGCAACATCCCTGGGTCAGACTATAAAGAAAAAAATATATGTATAACAAACCTTAAATACTACCTATAAACTAATTGGTTGGTTCCAAAGGTACGGAGGCAACATTGATATTGGAATTAAATAATATTTTACAGAAATATATTTGTTTATTAAAAATTTTATCATAGGTATCATTAGGTAAATACGCCTAACATCATGAACAATCGTATTTTTTATTTACAATTCATATAAGATATTGCTTTTTAATCTTTAGGGTAAACAAATATATAATTAATTGGTAGGTTAGCCTTTACCCAATTGATTTTTTAACACCGACGAATACCGAATACATTTTCTATTTGTAAGTTTCTGCAGGTATTGTTTATTAAGTACATTTGTATGTATTTTTATATTCAACATTATAAAAATATGTGACTATCACGAATTTCAACATTTAACTAGGAACAACAGCTCAGTAGGGGACAAGCACACAGCACCTAATAACATTAAGATTTAAGGTAGGTATCTATCATTCTCATTTACATCACCAAACTATACATACCTAGTTATATATTATAATAATGTTTTTTTATTAAGTACAATTGTTTAAAGATAATTATTTGCATGAATCTATCGTATTCGACACGAGGAGGAATTATGTTCTGTCCGAAGCGGAGGGTCTGCGTTGCGTGTTGCGTTGCGGTATGACGAACTCAGCGTGGCGCGGGGCGGTGAAGGGGTTGGTGGGCGCGAACGGGCCCGGCACGGAGCCCTGGCGCTGCGGGCCCGCGCGCCGCGCCACCGCTGCCTCGCCCGCCCCCGCCCCCGCACCCGCACCCGCACCCGTCGCCGGCGCCCTGCGCATACACACACCGTCATCGCAGTCCCGCACTGCTAGCCAGGAACCAACTCAATAGGAAATATGACGAACGTACTTGGTCACGGTGTTGAGGTCTGCAGCGGCGGAGAGCTGCCGCGGGGGTAGCGCGGGCGGCGGGCCGGGGGGCCGCCCGCCGCTGCCCGTGCGAGGAGGTATCTGCACAACAGACTAAGTCATGCATCGAGCTACAAGTCGAGCAATAAAGATATTGTTAATAGTAATAATTAATAACATTTTGGTAACCTAATTACTCATTCTCTATTGCGATAATTATGTCAGTTGTCTGGTAACAGAGTAGCACAAACTTTATTTAGTTTGGACGATGGCGCTCAGTTCAAACTTGACATTGGCAGAATCACCGTCAAAACGATGGAGCCATAAAACTACAAATTGGAATTGGATGGCGCTCAGTGATAACTTCCAAGAATTATTATTATTTATTTATTTTGTTAGGAAAATGGAACTCTCGGCCTGTTGAACCTATTCAACAAGCAGACCTACATATATTTTATTTTACTTAAAAAAAAAATTATTAATAAAAATGAAAAACGATGAAAAAAATTAAAGTGGATCACTAACAAGTGGTGGGTCTTGCGTGCGCAGCGGCAGTGCGTGTGAGTGCGCGCGCGCCAGGCGGGCGTGCGGCGCGGGGCCGGCTCCGGGCGCGGGCTGCGGCACGGGCGGCGGCGGCGGGCGGCGCGGCGGCGCACTGTCCGCGCGCTGCGGCCCGCCGCGCGCAGCCTACGGGGCCCGGGGGGGGGGGGGGGGAGGAGAGCAGTAAGTATATAATTATACACAGTAGGTACACAACACAACACGTCTTGAATTTTCGAGATTAGAAGATTTCGACACACAAAACCGCTATTAGTATGTATTATATACCAATTAACAACTAAAAAAACAGGTGCAAAGCGCAAGTCAACTAAACAAGTACCTAACAAAATTAAAAAGAAGAGATGAAACCAGACAAAATAATATAAGGAAACGAAAATTTCAGCAAAGAAGATGACGAAGAATCTTAAAAATTCGTAAGAACCATACTAGGCAATTAAAATTCATGGTTAGTAATTAGTATACATAAATGTTCACAATTTTGTGGATATAACTACCGCAAGCGCTTGCCGAGAGTTATCTTCAGTTTGTGCAAAAAAATAGAAGGAAGCTCTCTTTGGCGAGCGTGTGGCATTGGGATAAAACGAACGAACGATTATCTGGTTAATCTGACTTTTGTTAATAAGATTTTTTTTAACTTTTAACTGTTTGACTATTAGGCGCTAGATATAAATAAAGAAATTGACGATTACCTCAGTGGCGGCTGCGTCGCCAGTGCCGGCGGGGCGCGCGTCGTCCCGCGCGAGCGACGCTCTCGCCGCCCGTGGCGACGGTGACTTCGCCGGCTGGAAACGGTTAACAAAACGTTATGTGCCTAACACTACGAGTTCTGTACCGTACACTGACAGTCACTACATATTATAAAACAAAGTCCTCCACCGCGTCTGTCTGCCTGTATGTTCGCGATAAACTCAAAACCTACTGAACGGATTTTCGTGCGGTTTCACCAATAGATAAGTGATTCAAGAGGAAGGTTTA
The DNA here is from genome assembly GCA_907165275.2 of Zygaena filipendulae. Classification (NCBI taxonomy): domain Eukaryota; kingdom Metazoa; phylum Arthropoda; class Insecta; order Lepidoptera; family Zygaenidae; genus Zygaena; species Zygaena filipendulae. The sequence continues at coordinate 7,454,648 of OU015653.1, read as the reverse complement.
TCTTGGAGTTCCCACGGGAGCTCCGAAATTACCGCGGGTGAAACCGCGGGGGACAGCTAGTTAATAATGATAATGAAAGCGGGTACAGTGAACTCTAAAACTAGTAGACTTGCTTTTGACATAGGTATGCGTAATTGCGTATGTCAGTTTCACAATAATGGTTTCTTCACATATACCCGGCATAGACTCGGCACGCCGATCAGGAAAGTCTTTGTTATAAGGGCAAAATTTACCAATCTTCCATTGGCCGAGCTACAAAAACAACAACAAGAGCCTTCTCTTGCTGCCTCCTCGAAGGGGAGGCGGCAGAGGTAATTGCTTCGGGGCAGAGCCCCCTGCAGTGGGCAATCCTACGCTGTCCGCCAATACGGACAGGAATTGGGGGGCGGTCTAGAGACCGCGTGGATCGTCGGGGCGGAGCCGACGCCGCCCGTCAGGGCATGATCCAATTTTCGTCAGACTTGGATGAATGATGATGCGGCGGCATGTCGCTTCATGGTGCAAGTTTGACAGGCTTATGTAAATTGGATTATGTGTGGGGGCCATTTGGAATAGTGATGGGCAGGAGTATTACATAAATTTATATTGGCCTTACTAGTGGTTTGTGCTCGTTGTGGTCGACGGCGACGGCGGCGGCGGGGGTGGGCGCGGGCGCGGCGGCGGGCGGGGCGCGCGCGGGGCTCCTGGCGGCGGGCGGGGCGGGTGGCGCGGGGGGCGCGGGCGCGCGCGCCGCCTGCTCCAGGATGGCGCGCTTCTGTTCGTGGCCCGCCGCGAAGTACGAGAACACGCACAACACCGCGTAGCATATCTGGTCCGCCTGCCGAACGGTGCGACCACTCAGTATGCTATGACTTCTGTCACGCGTACCAACACACACACGGAGTAAACAAAGGAATAAATGATATCCTCGTGTTTATATAGGCTCTCTTGAGCGCCACAAATATGAGGTACAGTAACAATACTTCATAAATGTAATGTAGGTAGCTATGTTATTTCTTCGGACTGATTTAGATAAAATTTTGAATGGCGAGAGCCATAAATAGGCTGGCTACTTATAACTCGGAATTCACGAGAGAAAAGGTGGCGAAATTCACCCGGGCCACTACAGGGAACAGCTAGTACCTACCTGCATGGAATTACCGAGGGGGGCAACGGCCTCCCCGGATCTTGTTAACGTCCTTACTAACTATACTTATACTTTTGTTTATAAAAGTTAAGAAAAATAACTATTTGCAATACAACACATTGCAATTGCCCCCCCCCCCCCCCCCTGGCCCAGAACCTGAGTACGCCCATGCCTACCTGATAACGTATAATATCTTGTTACCTATCATTTATTTTCTAGGGTATTAAACTTTAATATATGATCTAAAATCTTAATTTTATAGATAAGTAAGTACTTTGTTAATGAGCATAAAGCTTATAGCAGCATGGTTAGTAGAGGTATAGTAGTTTGTCAAGAATTTTAGACAGTGAATGCGTATAATGAAAATTTTATTGTGATCGATAAGACTGACAATGAGATGAAGTTGAAGCTGTCGAAGCAAATAAAACAAAAACACTGTGTGTACATACATCACTGGTATAAACTATGGAAACGAAAGGTTCTGATTGATCTCGACATAGTACCGAGAAAGCCATATGGAGAAGAAACGATGGATGTCAAGCACTACTTTCTCTGCCTATAACACATAACATAAAACACGCGGGTCAAAAAGGACGAAATTAAAAAAATATCGCTATAATTCCACACTTGCGTTTTCCAATGGCTTTTCTAAACACTGCAACTAAGCAGCTTACTCTGCTCGTCTGCTCCAAATTCCAAAATGGAATAAATACAAATGTGTGAAATTTTCATAAATAACAAGTACAATAATACAATGTTTTTTTTTTAGAAAAATGGCTACGGAAAAACGCAGTATGGTATATTTAAGAAGAAAGGCAGCTGGAAGAAATTTGAAAATAACATACATTTTTAAGGACTTCGGCTGGGTGGCTGATGGCGGTGTAATTGGGCAATGCTAATAATTTAAGAAGGTTCCTAACACTCACAATAAAAAGTTATTTATTGCAAAAAAAACACTGGAGTAACTAGGCATGATATAGATTGTAAAAATACGTATATGATTATCTGGTCCAGTGTGATTATTTATTAAGAAAACAGAGAAATATATTGTACGATTCTAAATAGAATAAAATATGCAGCCTGCCTTATCCCTTTTAGGTTGAAAATATTAAATATGTCCTTACTGTATGTTAGATGTGTTACTCTATGCACTTACCATGATGGACTTATATTTCCTCTGTATTATCTGTCTTGTTTTTGGATCTGAAAAATGATGGATATGAATTAATTGTCTTTACATAATTAGTATAACATAAAATATTCTGAAGGAAAATGAACATAGTTTTATGAAAGTCAGACTCGCACATGACTGCAGTTAAGTTTGACAGCAATGGTTTTAACCGCAGTTATTATGTGGTCTGTAAATAGAGCATACCAGCAAAGTCTATATTTCTTACAAATTATAAGGAACAATTATCGAAGAAAAGCTTCTTCTTATAAATTTTAAAAAGTTACGTAGATTTAAATAGAGTCATCAACGAGTCTTTATTTAAATATATGCAATAAAGCCTTATCAACGCCCAGCCAAAACTATACTGAAGCTAGAGACATCCTTTCGCGAAGTTAAGACTGTTAACTTAATATACGAGCACTTACTAAATTCTTCTAAAACGAAGATACCGCCGTTCTGAGTGAAACATTTCCGGATATGATCGAGCCGCACAAAGAACTGAAACACAAATAAATAATGATAAACTTGTTCAGCGTTTGTTTACAATGTTTGTAATTTCTCCGAATATAGCATAGGTAGATACCTACAAGTGAAATTATTAATTTCGTTCTAATTTTTACATAGTTGTGACCGCAGTGACTTGTATTCGTAGCGCGCATCTGAACTTGTGTAAATTGTGAATTGACATTTACCTACCTATCTACCATGAACTCGCAATAAGTATTTTGCCTAATATAGGCCTGATTCTACTGAAAATACTCTTTTTGTTTAACTTATACGGAAATATCGACATTAGGTATTTCAAGTAAGGTGCCTATTGCCGTACACGAGACTCCAGGACCATGATAAAAATTAGAGGCTTGTTAACAAAGCTGAAACAAATATATTCTACCTCTTTATTATATGTGCGCAAATAAGAGTAGTTATGTATGGAGTTAATAAACGAAAATTGTTTTCAGTCACCATGGGAAAATTTAAATCGGAAAGAAGGACATTCGCGGTTATGATTTCTGATTAAAAATTGATATTATGTTTGATGGTCAGCTACCTACTTATGTTTGAACAGTTGAAAATGTAGGTAATTCGTGCACACCATGTCGTTTATGTGGATTTCAATTTTCCATATTATAGTACACAAATTTTGCCTTAATTAGCTAATGAATACCTATTTTTCTTCATGTTTGATACCTCTCAACATGCAAAAAGCTTCTATTTCGTGCATATGAACTCAAGCTAAAATAAATATTACTCATTAAGTATTATATTTAATTAACTAGATACTCAATGAATATAGCACATAACCAAACCTTCTAATATAATTTTAGCATCAATTCAGTCATGTAGGTTAAAAAAAAAACAATATCCTGTCGTGAGGACTATCCTAGGACTTTTATCGAAGTGACGTGTGACGTCGTCCCAAAAGATAGTGATACGCATCGCATAAGCACGAGTTTGTAACACATTTTTAGCGTTGCACGTGCGATATCCATTGGTTAGCTAATCAGAGATTATTATTTATAGAGAAAGAATATGCACGTATGTAGGGATACATAAATATTAATAAAAAGCATGCAAGTATGCAATAAAGTTTAATATAATATTTAACATTCCTTACCGTTAATTGGTAATATTATTTATATTTTGTTGGTAGTTTGCAATGTTCAATATTTCTACATCACGGCACGGCACGGCACGTTTTCGTACAGTTGAACTAGATATCAGCAAGAGCGAGGCGGAGGAACAAGGCCGGGCGGCAGGGTATGCACAGCGCGAGGTCAGAGGTTGCGGGGCGCGGGAGGTGTGCGGGAGTGGTGCAAGGGTGCGGGGGTGCAAGGGTGCGGGGGTGCGAGGGTGCGGGGCGGTGCGGGGCGGCGGTGGCGGTGGCGGGTCGCCGCGCAGCCGGGCTCGGACCGCGCTAGAACTTGTGAGATGGCGAATGCTCTACGACTGACCTCGTGTCGCGCGGCGCGGCGCGGCCGGCCGCTAAGCTAGCGCTGACGCGAAACGTGCGCGGTGACGCCCGCTCGGGCCCGGCCTCCGGGCGGCTAAGGACTACACTCGGCCCCTTATGTGTGAGAACTATGCATCGAGACCGCTCGCCGGACGATCTACGATACGAATGCAAGCTGTCGGGTGCGATATTAAACAAATAATAAACAAAGGGCGTCTATGTGCATGCACGACCGCGCGCTTCTGCGCTCGCCGCACTCAGGAGAACTAAACAACGCTAACAACGGCTAAAAACAATCGGTATAAGCCTCAAAACTACAAGTAAAGCCCTACGACCTCGAACGATCATCGCTAATTGCACACTTTATGGTAACCGTGACAGAAATCATAAATGGCGTGAAGGTCGTGTCGATCATCGTAAGAGTCAACCATTACTAGTGAATGAACCACTGAGTAGGTACCTCAAAATCCTTTAGCGCAGCGGCGCGTGTTCGGCGTGTCCGGAAAGAGTAGAACAGACAAAAACAGAGATTAGTAGATGGTGGGCCGTGGGCGGGCGAGCGCGGGTCAAGGACCATCTCAAAAGTTCCTCAGAGCGAGCGGCGCGGGCCGGCGCAGGAGCAAGCGCATGCAGCCGCGGCGGCGGGCGGCGACAGGCACGGGTACGAGGTACGACTCACTCAATAGACAACGCTCAACCATAAGATTGCAAAAACTTCTAACTAGGTATTAGGTACATATAGGTAATTATAGTAATAAGAAAAATGTTCAAGGGTAAAATAATTAATCAAAATCGACATAAGCTGTAGTAAATTCAAGTAATAAATAAATAATGCTTACTTTTCAGTGAAACTCAACCGAAATTATAATCGATTTCAGCTTTACAAGAAGGTAGCAACATGAGTGTTTTCACGAAATCATAGTGGAAAGTTAAAGAAATTTAGAGACTGACATTGATTAAGACAAAGATGGAATTAAAAGAAACGGGAAAATTTGAGTGGTCCTTGCATCCGGATGTTTTTATTGACATAATAGGTATTGTATATTTATGGCAACAACGCGATAAGTTTTATTTCGCGCTGTGGCTAGATTGACTGTTCCGGCTAAATCAATGTTTAACTTACAAATGTGGTAGGCAATTATCCTAAATCTCATTATTACCTCGGGATTGTCAAGGTAAGCTATAAATACATTTTTGCTATACATAAACTTCATAAATATTATTATGGAATATGAGTAGGTATTTGTTGCTAACGGCACCGATACAATATAGAGAAACAATGAAGCTTAGGGCAGCGCGGCGGCGCGGGCGAGAGTCATCACGACATCCTGCCCGCCGGTGTCCACTTACCGACACCTCAACGGAACTAAGCGAGACAACGACAGATATCTTACCTTCTCAAAAAAAAAATACGCTAATACCAAAACTATCCGTCAGTTTTTGTAACCGTAACCGTTTTGATATACATCACAGCAATAAACATATAAGGACAAAAAGCTAACAAAAATCCGCAACAAGCACTTCACATACCTTGCTATGGTGGAATAGTAATCCGACGCCTTCCATGCACACCTACGCAAAAAGAGAACATGGGTGATATCACTAATATGTTTGGTTTATTTTCAGCGTACCATAATTAGCGCTTTTAATGTCCGTACTGCTGGGGCTAGGGTTGCCAGATGTCCGGCTTTTGGGTTTTTACGGACGTATCCGGCCAAATATTTTCTCATCCAGCCTGTCCGGTTTTTTTTAGGCTTTTTATCTGACTGCCGCGCGAGTCGAAAGTCGAGCGCAAATATAAGTAATACAAAAATATATTTTTACTATGCCTTACTTGTGCTCAACTTTAGTTTTTTTTTAAGAAATATTATCCGGCTTTAAAAAGGTTTTTAGGGTAAAATTTCTGGCCAAATTGTGCACCGAATCCGGTTTTTGTGGTTTTGGAACTGGCAATCCTAGCAGGGGCACAGGTTTAATTAGGGCTGAGCGTAGTGACAGTAGTAGTTATAGTTGTAGTGGTTTCACGATGGCACCAAGTGAGACTCTTTTGGGAAAAAATATGGTTCAAATACGTTTAAAAAGTTTGCGTGAGTTCGTTTGGTTGCAAATGACGTTTGGGCGTATTACTTAAAATTTTCATGAGTTTTACAATAAATTGTTTGCTGACAGAAAAAGTAGCACAAAAAAGTTTTCTTGCATGTGAAATGATACAAGAAGCATTTTTTCAAATTGGAATATAGTAACATAGGAACATATTCTAATCAAACTTTTGTTTATGACATCGGGAACTGCGTCTTGATCACACTTCATCGGAGAAAACTATAACTATAATTGTTAACGCTTTAGAAAACTAAGCGACGTAACGCCACCACGTGATTCCTTAATTTTCTATAGCGTTAACGATCATTGATTGTCAGCTCGGCTTAAGGGGCAGGCCCTCCTGTGGGTGGGCCGTGTACCTGTATGAGGCCGCCCTCGCCCGTGGCGCAGTCCTGTATGGGGAACTCGCCGCCCAGCTCAGCCGCATCCTGGCGCCGGCCGCTCTTCTCCATCGCCTCCTTGATGCAGTAGTACAGCGCTTTGCACTGGACGATACAACATATTACTGTGACGTTGACATCAAGCACCACTAACTAGCCTATTAAGTAAAGAAGCGACACTCTCCGCCCCTCGCCAACTTCGTGACTCTCCACGCCCCGCTACTAGGTAGCGGTAAGCCTAGAAGTTATAGCGATGTTGCACAATATGAACTTACGACTCGAGCGCACGCGCTGTACGCGTGCACACAAGCCGGCCGCCTTCAGTAGCAGTAGGGAGTTGGATCGTTTTGCTTGTATAGATTGTAGTGGATGTGTTGATATTGTTTATTTATAGATTTTTTCAGCTTGGTGGTTTCAAATCATTTCGAGGCCAACATTTGTCGACTCGGTATGGTCCTTTTAATATCCAATTTGGTAACGTCTCATTTCAAAATTGAAAATCAAAATTTTTTGTTTGTAAAATTACTTTGCTTAGTCATGAACGACGTCATTAAACGAGGCTTGCCTAGTCGCCGGTGAAAAATGGGACATTTTATAAAACAAAAGTTCCCATTTGTTACCGATGAGGATTTTCGAGGCGGGGACAACTGAGAATGACCCCACAAAACTTAGCTCGCTCGCTAGTCATAAAAGTTATGTATGAGACGATCTTCAACAAAGTGTCGTGTACCTTTTTGGTGTAATATTTGTGCAGCTGCGTCTGACCACCGCACTTTCTCCAAAGGCACAGAACCCGGATCTTCGGGCTGTAGGTCATGTTGACGAGCCGCTCGTACCACCATCTCTCAACGATGGTGCCTGGAAAAGTGTTGTTTTGGATAGGTTACCGATATTTTATTTAAAATTTATGTAAATCTTTAAGTGTACAAAAAAAATATACGGTAGGTACGTAACGCTAACCATTCTAGGAAGGACATGTGCAAGAAACTTATTCATTGTTTTTAAGAGGGGATAAAGTGGCTGTTCTTTTTTACGCTTTTGTCACCTGTTTGATTATTATTATTATACATAAATGCCACAGAATAAAACACTTCAGTGCAGTTATTTCCGAATGTCCAGACACTTTTTCAATTATTATTTCCTGAAAACCCATTAAAAACATAAAAAAAAAAAACTAACCAAATCTGTCCAGTCAGTAAGTGATGAATTAGTAAGAACAATAAAAAAAATGCGCATACCTTGCGTGGTCCTCAGCACCAGGCCGTCGTGGCGCACCTCCATGAGGCGCAGCTCCCCGGCGGCGTCGCCCTCGTGCACCGTGAAGGTGGCGCGCCGCGCCAGCCGAGAGCCCAGCGGCCGCAGCTCGATGTCATTGCCGTGCTGCGTTGAAGCACAGCTCGTAAACGGTACATACAGTACGCTTTTCATCCCAACATATTATAAGACAAAGTCCTTTACCGCGTCTATTGGTCTGTCTGTCTGTCTGTTCGCGATAAACTCAAAAACTACCGAACGGAAATCCGTTCAGTAGTCTTTGAGAAAATTCATTTGGTTTTCACCAATAAATACTTACAGTGATTCAAGAGGAAAGTTTATACACACCTTTAGTTTATTCTTGAATTCCCGCGGAACTCCGAAATTCGAACAGTTATTATTAACCGACTTAGGCTAGGGTTGTCACAAGCGAATGTGAGTTTATTTGTTTGTTCATTTTTTTATTTTAAAATGGTCATTATGAAATGTCGCATAAATGTTGTCAAGGATACAGAAAAGGATAGGGTGCTTATTATCCAGAAAAAATACAGTGCCCGAGGAACAGAAAATTGATTTAACAGAATCTACTAACACGAGCGAATTCTATGCTACTAGCTACTTATATCTATCTAGTCATGGAGGACGGAAGTTATGCGTTGACATACATTTCGCCGATTCATTTTTATATATATAGAATTATAAGATTATAGATGAACCAAGTTTTACGCACGTTTCAAAATAAAGCTGTATTTTAACATTTTATCACCTGTAATATTTCAAAATCGAACTCGTAATCACATCGCAAACCAATCCCTAAACTAAATAGTAGTACTTCCATAACAGTGTGACCTTACTTTTACCAATGAGAAGTCAAAAATTTGTCGATACCGATATTTTTTTTAGTTTCTGTTTTTTTCAGCCCTAAAAATGTTGTTTACTTTACGTCAGCCAATCGCACGCAGTGAATGTTGCCTCTGCCCCCGCCGTAAATCAGTGAGAAGTGTTTAGAACAAAAATGCTCCGATGCGCTCTCCAGTCGTCCTCCATGTATCTAGTCGATGCCCCGCGGCATTATTCGCGTTAATTTCAGAGTTCCCGTGGGAATTCCGGGATAAATCCCCATGTCCCCGGGAATATTTTAGCTGTTTATAAGGGTTTTTTTTTTAAACGGTCAAGTAGTTTCTGTTTACGATATGGTATTAGTATAGACAATGGTACGGAGTGTCTGTCACGCCCACAAAAACTCACCAGCGTATGGACAATGTCGAGCAGATGGTTCACCTCCTGGCTGTATATGAGCCCTATGTGGCTCTTGGCGAGCAGCCGGCGCACTTTGTTGCGGATGACGTCGGCGTCCACGGCGAACAGCACCATGGCGGCGGCGAGGTTGTACAGCGCGGTGGACAGCAGCCGGTCCTCCTCGTGCTCCAGCCGCTTGCGCTCCGTGTCGCTGAGCCCCTTGTACCGCTCCATCATCTCCGTGGCGCCCTGGTCCATGCCGATCATGTCCCGCTCCTGGCTCACCGCGTCCAGGAACGCGTCCTCCCAGAACTGCATTTGGTCCCATAAGTTTGAGCGCTCTTTGCCTGGAATAACAGTAATAATGATAGTAATGGGCATGTTGATTAATTTTTTTTTAGTCCGTCTTGTTAATAATAAATTAATAATAAATATTGGACGCGTTTTTTTTCTTTTTTTACGTAATCATAAAATAACAGAGTTGAAATTTCGCGTGACGTCACTATTCGGACAGTTTGTATGGCGGTTTTAGTGGTTAGTGACGTCACGACCCCCTCACCCTAAACTTTAATGCGCTTTATCTCTGTATATTTTACTTTATTTGAAAAAGCAAAAAATACGTGTCTATTGTTTTATTATTTTCTAACTGACGGACTAATTGAATTTTGATTTTCAAAAGTAGTCAACATCCCCATTCACTTCACAACACACAGATCTACTTGATTCCACACTAAGCTATAAGCTTGTGTCGTGGCAACCAAGTAAACCAATAATTTTACGCACACAAGCGAATGCACACGTGAGGGTTCACACGCACCAACACAAAGTACTTCTGTAATCGTTTTAAATTTTAATTTCTTTACTGTGGTGACACATCTGACTGTATTTACTGATTCGCGGGGAGACTGGTGATCTGTAACACAGGAAATATTCCTAGGACAGATACCAGGCTTTCAAAATAACTCGTAGCCTTAAGTTTGTTGTGTTCTGTCGAGACTTAATAAATAAATATGAACACGCCGAGACTAGAAATTGGAACCCAGATGGACACAGAGTCATCACACAAAGTCCACCTCGACCGGGAATCGAACCCGGAACCTCTCGATTAGCGGGTAGGCATGGCGATCTACTGCGCCAATACGGTCGTGTGTGAAGTGTTCAGTGGGAGTCAATACCGATGAGTCCTTGGTAGAGATATGTCCTAGCTGTCTCCGGCGAGGTGATGGGCGAGGTGGTGGGCCCGCCGGCGTAGGGCGGCGCTCGGTGCGCGCTCAGCGACGACTTGGAGGACCACACGCTGCCCGCGCGGGACTTGCCCCCGCCCCCGCCCGCGCCCCCACCACGACCAATCTGTGAGTTGCGAGAGACAATGTCAAAAATAGTCTACACTTTGATTACATAGGTACAAGTCCTGAAGAGCATCAATTGACCCAAAAACGGTGTAACTACCAAAGCTAGCAGATTTAACTTGCAGGATTAACATTGCGAAAACACTCAGGAGCATGTGGCGCGTAATTTACGCGTACATTTTTGTTTACAATGCTCACCACACGGCTACAAACGCATTTTGCGATAGCATTAAATGTTGATACCGTCCACAAAATACATGGTAGGTAAACAGTTTTTCATGTAGAAGTGACGAAACATACTTAATTTTAAATATAACGGTTAATACGAGTAGTAGGTACTCAAGGAGTATATAACCACTACGTTTTATATACCTATACTCGTATTAACAGAAACAGAAACTAAACACTATTTTATTCAATTGTTCAACTTAGTGTCTTAAGAGCCATCTTACATTTTCGCGCGAATTTCTAAGATTTTGGACTCCTAAATTACTATGTTAAGTAACACCCAGAAATTATTTAATAACTGCAAAAAATAGGTCTATCTTTGGTGTTGACATTTAATGTAACACATTTACTAAAACTAATTTGGTTAATTTTTAGTGCCTCATCTCCCACAACCATTTTAGTGAAAAATGGCCGCAGACTCAATTTCAAAGTCCTATAACTATTAATAATGCTGATATAATAAGTTTCAAAAAATATAGTAATCATCGGACATATATTTTTGTCGTCATTTAATGTAGTAGATTTTTGAATTTCATTACCATTATTGAATAAAAAAAAAAATAATTTGGTAAATTTTTAAGATTAAAGTGTCAATTTTATCGTGATTTTTGGTTAAATACACAGTAATAACTAAAATGAAATTATCCCAAAATAAACAATGTTCTTTGGAGAATTGATTTCTACAGTTATTTTGCAAATATTAGCAAATAATTTGTCAATATATTGATCTAAACATCAGTATAAATTACAATGCACAACCGGATACCGATTAGAATGGCGCGAGCGCCCGTCGAGGCAGGACCTGTGCCATTTTGTTCCGCGTCCCGACTTTCGTGCGCTCGTATTGTAAAATTGGTAAAGTGGTGATTATACTGCGACCAAATATTTTTGATCCGCTTCGAGTTTTGTTTCGCGAGGTAAGTTTTGTTTATTATGAAATATGTAGGTATGAATTATTTTAGTTGTTTGTATGATAATAATAATAAAGATATATGTTAATAAATTACTAATAATAATACTATAATTTTTTTATTTTTTAGCTATGGGTACTCGCAAGGATAGTGTATACCGTTGTTTTAAAAAAAGGAACCGTGATAATTTTGCAGCCTTAAAAAAGGCAACAGAGGTAAAGTAAATACAATTACCTACAATTTTTTTCGATTTACCTGAAGTATATCGCCTGACAATGGAATATCATGATGACATGGAGCTAATCTGCTGATGGAGCTGGAAGGGGGCCATAGGAACTCCGTAAAAAAAGATACAATCCCCTTGAGTTAGTGCTCGTTAGATTGGTCTTGACGAGTACTTCATTTGAAAAATGGATTATAATGTACCTGTAACATGGCATATTTTTATCGGAATGGGGATGTTACCTAAATTTTTTTTATCTGTCTTGTAGATTAATAAAAAATATTGGACACTTTTTTCTTTTTTTACGTAATCCAAAAATAACGGCGATACATTGAGTTGAAATTTCGCGTGACGTCACTAACCGGTGCAATTTGTATGGCGGCTTATAGCAGTTAGTGACGTCACGAGCCCGCACCCTAAAGTTTAATACGCTTTATCTTTGTATATTTTCATTTATTTGATAAAATTAGTTCAGGTAAAAAATTTACCGCCGCACTCAGAGTCGACTTTAATGATTACTTAGTTAAGTATAGATTTTTAAAACAAAACTGTCGCAATCAGACAAGTTTAATAAATTAATGTTAATTGGCATTTAACTAATTAAGTTATATCTCATTAAATGCCAATTAACATGAATTTGCTGAACGTCTCTGATTGCGGCAATTTTGTTTTAAAAATCTATACTTAACTAAGTAATCATTAAAGTCGACTCTGAGTGCGGCGGTTATTCATAAAATGTTTAAGTAGACCATATATCTTTAAAAAAGACTGGATTTTTTCTTGATATGGAATTTATCCTACTAATATTATAAATGTGAAAGTTTGGATGTTTGAATGTTTAGATGTTTGGATGTTTGTTACTCAATCACGCAAAAACGGCTGAACGGATTTGGATGAAATTTGGCATGCACATTGTCAGGGGTACAGAGAAGAACATAGGGTAGGTACTTTTTATCCCGGAATTCTCGCGGAAACTCCGAAATTACCGCGGGTGAAACCGCAGGGCACAGCTATTTATCTATAAACTATCTATATTTTATTAACACTTCTGTTTTATGATCGTTAAGACTGTAATCTGTTTTGTGTTCTAAATAAATAAATAAAAAAAAAAAAAAAAATAAAAAAAAAATAAAAATAAAAATATAAAAAAAACATCTGAATACTTTTTTCCTGAGAGCCACCGTTTCTGAGATAAACGATTCAAAATGTTGGATGAGTTGTAATCGTCATAATATGTATAAGTACACCACTGAAGCTGTAATACAAGTAAAAAAATATTCTATCGGTCAGTGTAACTAATATATTAGTTAAGAAAGAAACCCAGTTTTTCATTTTACAAAGCCAGTAAAACCTTAAACAACATCTGTCTCGTATAAATTGCTGCGTGGCTAGGGTCGTATACCTGCTTTATCTGAGAATACCTACGATTGCCCACGGCTCAAGATTGCGTTGTCCACCTCGAGTCTCGACGTGCGCTTTACGCTGCTTACGTTGTGTACGTGTGAGTAACTACGCACACATAAACAATAACGCAGTTTGTACCTAAACTCGCGCGCAATATTTTTGTGAAATGGCTCTTAAGTCTAAAAATTGAAAAATAACTATAGTAGATTGTGCATCAACGTTATAAAACATGCTATTTTATCTTAGATATCCTCGCCTTTAACTCAGTCGGATGATGGTTAAGTCGAGGATAAAAATGGTTTTAACTTTTATGCCCGCGGCTCTGCTTTCCAGTTTGATTGCAAGGAAATGAAACTAAGATATTGTTAATAATATAATAAATGACAAAAAATATGACAGCCAAAATAAGTTTATGACAACAATGGTAACAATTTTGTTTTATGCACCAGAGCATAAAAAGTTGATTTAATCCGCTCACCCAGCATAACACAAAGACCTTACGAAGCGAAATGTAAATTATTGTAGAACTTTAAAAATGTTTCAAAACTAGCACAGATATCTAAAGCCGTAAATAAATTATTGGAAGAAAAAATATTCTACATTAAAAGACTCGAGGTGGGAGTGGATGGAGTGGATAAAAGGACAAAAGCATAGCAACTCAGACTGGAACTCTTTAATTAGCTAAGGTTATTTAAGGAAAAGGGCCAATACCTGCACTACAAGAGCTTGCGTCGCTATAAAGCTTGTGCTACGTGTCGACTAGTAGTATCGGACGTTTAAATTTGCATCGTATTCATGACGCTATTGGTCAGGCAAAAAAAACGTACTGTGCCGACTAAGAGATTAAATAATCCATACGAATTAATTCTCATATTTTTTGCCTCGCTTCGGATACCAGTAGTCGAAACGTGTGTTTTAAGTAGCAACTTCAAAACACTAGTATGCCTGCGTGCTACCATTAACAGCGACTAAGACTTACATTGAGGAATAAGACTTCAGTGTCAGAGAGGTTGGACTTAAAAGAGGCGCGATGGTCGAAGAGATTGGATCTGTTGGTGGTGATGGAGCCGCTCTCGTCGCCCGAGCAGTCGGACGAGGGCGCCGCCTGCCGCGCACACAAACAACGCTACCGATACCTTGCCATCAATCCACAACATGGCTCACAGTATAGTGCCACATTTATAAACCCAACAATGTTCCAGTCCAATTAAGTTAATATGTTTAAAAAAAAAACGCGGATATTATTATATGATATTATCATAATTATGCCGCGATTGGTCGATTGATTCAGCCCAAAAAGCGCGTTTATCACATCACCGGAATAGACTGCGTTGCAATTGAATTTGAAGATTTGAAAGTTTCTTATAGGGTTGATTTAATGTTACCTGTGTTTTCGGTATTTTTCTGTCAGTTCGTGTGTTGCGAAAACAAGAATCGACGACTAGTTTTATTTCGATTTATGTATTTTCTGGTTGACATAATATAGAATATCGTAATACTCTTTATTGTATACCAACCCAAATGTTACCCATAAACACACATTATATATTATGAGCATTGCAGACTATGTGCTAAATTGATTAAATATTTAGTTTATACCTAGAAACTCCTTTCGCGTTTATATCGAAACGACAGCATCCGACCGTTTGTATTATACGTTTATATCCTTTTAAGTAAATGATCATTTCATTATAAGAGAAAATACAATGAAATTAACTACCTATTTCAGTGGATCGTATTTTGATAATATTTATTTACATTATTATTAATTACAGACAGCATGCACAAGAAACGGCAGAGGTAACGAGTCACACTGCTGACAAACGATAAAGTAGTAGAACTGGGTATTCTGTATTGCCATGCAACAATTAGCCAGGTAGATTTGCTTCATTTTGAAGTTTGCAGATATTACTCTATGAAGGACACTTACATCGGAGTCGAAAGAAGTCAGTTTGCTGAACAATAGGTTCCTCTTCTGGTTAAGCATGTCTTTGAACATCTCTGTCGTGCTCTGAGCCTCATTGGGGTCCGCCTCAGGGTAGTTAACTATTGGTAAATCTAAATGAACAAAGGAAAATCACAAAATCAAATGTCTCTTTCGTAAAAATCGAACGTAGAATCCGATTTTTTTTTCTGCATCATCTCTGCAATTAATTCTTTCCAATTTAAGTCGTTCTTTACACAATCAATTCACCTTTTTTCACTATTCATCCATGACCATACGTTTTTAGTCACGTGAATAATATTATAAATGCGAATGTAAGTTTTTTGATCATTTGTTGCGCTGTCTCGCCTTTACTCAACCGATCATCAATTCGTATACACGTTGTCAGGGTTACAGAAAAGGGCACACGGTACCTTTCACCGAGAAAAAAGTAGAATTACTGTAACGAGCGAAGCCGTGGGAAAGCGTGGGAAGTGAATATACTAATACAGTAAACAGGTAAAGTTTGTGAGGTTGTAGGGGGTAATCTATGGATCTACTGAACCGATTTTGAAAATTCTTTCACTTATAGGACGCTACAGTGATCCTGAGTGACATAGGGTACTTTTTATCCCGGAATTCCCGCGGGAACTCCGAAATAACCGCAGGGGACAGCTGGTGAATATATATAACTAGTTACCAGACTGTGAGCTCTTCCTGGACGAGGGCGAGGAGCTGGGCGTGTCGAGGTCGCGGCGCGCGGGCGCGGGCTCGGCGGCGGCCAGCTCGCGGCTCCAGTAGTGCGTATGCGCCATCTCCGTGAGCTGGAACACGGACGCCATGCCACCCAGCCCGAAGTTGGAGTACGTGTGCTCCAGCCCGTGCACCGCCGCCTGCAGCACCTTCAGCATGCCCTTCCACACCGGCTTGCTGATGTACTGCACAAACAACGATAGCTGTATATTGTCAACATTGGTAGAATGGCGACCACCTAAATAATTACTCAGATACAAATAACTATTCCGCCATCTTGGGTGATCCGCCATATTGGATTTAGAATGAGTCACACAGCCAACCATGCATTGTCATCCAAACTAAATGTGTATACAAAATTTCAGCTCAATCGGTTGAAGATATCTGTTTCAAAATTGAGTTGCAAGATTTCACCCGAACAAACATAGTTACATACATTGCAAGTTAAATAAAAGCTTTTAAAAATTCTGCCCGTCGTGTTCGAGCTACGCGAACGATCTGAATCGATGAGCTGTTTCTTCGACTCATTTCAAAGCACCATGCGAGCACCATGACAAGATTTATGTCGCGTATTTCGACCATGTTTCTTATCATTGTACACCAACCACATCCTCGAATTTGTCGTTGGGCGTGGGCTTCCTGCTGTAGTTCCTGTTCAGTTTGCTGAGCACCATGTTCCTGTAGGATTCGTCCTCCATCAGCTTTTTGAGCCGGTTCAGCTTCAGCCAGCCGACGCCCTCGCCTTCCAACACGTGTTGCACCAGCTATGAAAAGAGACAATGAATCAATGTTCGATTGCCGGACGGGTTGCGTGTCCGTTGGCAGCGGGCGGTGCACTCACGTCGTTGAGGAAGGTCTGGTTCTCAGTGTTGGGCGAGGCGCGCGCGGGCGGCGGCGACGGGGACGGCGGCGCGGCGTGCCGGATGAGCGGCGAGCGCTGCACGAGCCCGCGCGCGCCCTGCGAGAACGGCCCGAACGTCGCGCCGCTAGCGCCGCCGCCCGCGCCCGCGCCCCCACCGCCGCCGCCCGCCCCGCCGTCCACCGGCGCCTGCGGCCTGGGCGGCTTGCCTGCGCACCACATGTACTCTGATCGATTATACCTGTCTGTTAAAGAGCATACATATGGAACCATCTTACAACGTCTCGAACGTAATTTCACTCCTTTCCATCAATTGTTTTTGGATTCAATTTCGAATGGCATTTTGAATAAAACAAACGCTCTATATAATATCTCTCTGTTTAAGAGATATTCACCGTCAATCTTTATTGTGTAAACTATAAGTATATTTGAGGTCGCAAGAGCAAGAACGGCCTATATAAGTACTAAGTCTTTAGAGATGATCAAAGAAATTAATTTTGAATTTTTTCCCTTTTATTTTTATTTTTTACCATTAAAATCTTTCAGTTTTAAACGTGGACCAATAAAACTAGTTTTATTATGGTATAGTTTTAAACTAACATTTATGTAAATTGTGTCTAGGTATCTTGTTTGTAACAATATTTTTGTATAAAATGTTACTTAGGCTGTTTTTGCGCTCGCAGCCTCATTTGCTGCTCCCTCGTTTTAGTGTTATGGCTCATTGCACTCTTTCTTAGGTGTCTAAACGTCCCTGCAACGAAAGCTCCGACGCGCGACGTTTTTTTCACATACGTAGGTACATACGCGGTACTAACCTTTGGATCCGAACAGGTCGCTGAACATGCTCGTGGTGGAGGCGGCGAGGCCGTTGAGGTCGGAGCTGATGTTGGAGAAGAAGTCGCGGTGCGTGGTCGCCAGCAGGCTCGTGGTCTGCAGCGCGGTCGAGTCGCGCCGCCCGCCCCCACCGCCCCCGCCACCCCCGCCACTGTCTTGGCTGTCTCCCTGACATCAGTAAAAGTCTATTATGCAGGAACGCTCCGGAATAGATCAACGAAGATTCCAACCGAAAAACAGTTCGGTGACCAAAAATGTATTCGATATTTTGTACAATCGTTAATGGATCGGAGTAGATTACAATAGATTGAAATAATGATCTGAAATAATCTCTGAAGTAAATAGTAGTAACTTTATAACGTTTCACTGCAAATCATCAAACTAAAATCTAGCACCTCTATATAAAAAAGATCTTAATAACTTCTCAGCATACATTATGTACTTAACCTCTATTTAATTTAGTTATGTCGCGGACGAGCTAGATTTTCGGCGCGCTCCTTTTGCTCTTCACGCATCTGTTGCATTCCCTTATTAATGCTTGCCATCATTTCCACCAAGCTACATATATCTAAAGCGGGTGCATCCGCTGCTCGCATAGTTGTAGCCTGGACGTGGCTGGTGGGCGTGGCCAGGTGGGCGGAGCTAGTGGGCGGGGCTTCGACAGTGGGCGTAGTCTGGTGGGCGGGGCTAGTGGTAGGCGTGACCAAGTGGGCGGGGCCGAGGGGCGTGGCCTGTGACCCGGTGGGCGGAGCCTCAGTGACGGGCGGGGCCAAGTGGGCGTGGTCTGTGGGCGTGGTCAGGTTGGTGGGCGTGGCATCGGTAGTGGGCGGGGCCTGGTGGGTGGGGCCAGTAGGTGGAGCCCGATGGCCGGTCAGCGTGGCCTGGCGGGCTGCAGGCGTAGCCCCCGCAGTACGTTGTGCCCTCGTCCTGACACCTTCCTCAGCGATGTCTTCTCTCGGAGTTAGTGGCATCTCCAAATTTCACTTCCGACACCAAATTGTTACGTGCTAGGGTTCTTTATTCGGAGATTAACACTAACTTTACAAAAACACTAGGTCTAGGGTTCCTAGGTATAGGTATCGCAACACTGAAACACTAAACGACTGATCTCGAAGTCCAATAGTCTCGCCAAGGTCGCAGGTAGTCGCAGGTATCGCTCAAGATTCACTCGTAGTTATCGCTTCGAAAGCTCAAACTGAACTGCCCGTCCGGTTCGGTTGCGCCGTTTATATACCCAACCGAACGGGGCTCTAGAATGTTCGAGTCCGATGTGTTTTACTAGCCACTCGGCCGAACGTTTCTAGAATAGAACTTCTATCGAATTCGCTACTCCAATGTGTTTGCTTTACATTGCGTGTTTTGTATGCAAAACGCGCAATGCATACAAAACACGCAATGTAAAGCAAACACATTGGAGTAGCGAATTCGATAGAAGTTCTATTCTAGAAACGTTCGGCCGAGTGGCTAGTAAAACACATCGGACTCGAACATTCTAGAGTGTTAATCTCCGAATAAAGAACCCTAGCACGTAACAATTTGGTGTCGGAAGTGAAATTTGGAGATGCCACTAACTCCGAGAGAAGACATCGCTGAGGAAGGTGTCAGGACGAGGGCACAACGTACTGCGGGGGCTACGCCTGCAGCCCGCCAGGCCACGCTGACCGGCCATCGGGCTCCACCTACTGGCCCCACCCACCAGGCCCCGCCCACTACCGATGCCACGCCCACCAACCTGACCACGCCCACAGACCACGCCCACTTGGCCCCGCCCGTCACTGAGGCTCCGCCCACCGGGTCACAGGCCACGCCCCTCGGCCCCGCCCACTTGGTCACGCCTACCACTAGCCCCGCCCACCAGACTACGCCCACTGTCGAAGCCCCGCCCACTAGCTCCGCCCACCTGGCCACGCCCACCAGCCACGTCCAGGCTACAACTATGCGAGCAGCGGATGCACCCGCTTTAGATATATGTAGCTTGGTGGAAATGATGGCAAGCATTAATAAGGGAATGCAACAGATGCGTGAAGAGCAAAAGGAGCGCGCCGAAAATCTGAACCTCATACGTAAAGAACAAGAACGAAATCTGCACGTCATGCGTGAAGAACAACAACGAAATCTACGCGTTATGCATGAAGATCAAATGAAGCGCGCTGAACTACATCTCCAATCAGTTTTGACTGCCGTTGATAAGGTCAGCAATGTGGTGAAGCAACTCCGTGAAGACGTAGATTCAGTAGAAGGGCGTGTCACAGTGTTGGAAACCGGTCTTAATGGACTGAAAAATGTAGTAGAGGAGCGAGTCACGGGATTGGAGACTAGCTTCTCTGGACTACAAAAAGAAGTGTTGCGACTTAAAACTGTAGGAATCACATCAAGTGGAGCCGTCACCGTAGTCCAGGGACCAAGAGTGAAGGTGCCACCTTACGACGGAACTACGTCTTGGCCCGCGTACCGGCAGCAGTTCCAGACCGTCGCTACTGCTAATGGGTGGACGGATGAGCAGAGCCTGACAGCTCTCACTGTGGCGCTCAGGGGCTCGGCTTTGTCTGTCTTAGAGGCACTGCCTAGCTCAGGAAGTGGCTTCAAGGAACTGATGGAGGCCCTTGAATCCAGATATGGGGAGCGTCATCTTGAACACGTGTTCCGGGCCCAGTTACGAGATCGAGTCCAGCATCCAGGAGAAGGACTACAACAGTGGGCACTGGAGGTTGAGAAGCTTGTCCGCAAAGCGCACCCGACGGCTGACACCAAGATGGTGGACGCAAACATTTTGCAAGCCTTCGTCGATGGCATCCGGGACATGGAGATAAGGGCTGCAGTGGGGCTTCGTCATCATGCCTCGCTGAAGGATGCCCTGGCACATGCCCTGGAAGTTGAAGCAGTGCGGCGAGATGTGCGTGCGCATAAGCTGCGGGAAGTCACTGAAGAGATTAAGGTAATTAAGGCACCCCTAAAGAAGAATGGATCCTTGTGCTACAAATGCGGTGAACGAGGCCACCTGCAGTTTTCCTGCCCGAAGAAGGATGAGGTGACAGAAAAAATCATCAAGCTGCAGAAACAACTTGATGAACTGACAAAGAGGCAGGAGACTCCGTCCTCTATCGGGAGTCAGGGAAACGAGTAACAGCCAGGACTAAGGGGCGGGTACTGGCTGGCGTGAAAGAAGCCCCAGCAATGGTCATCTCACAGGCGTGCAATGGGAACAGTCTATCGATATGCGGCACGGTTAATGGGAAAGACTGCAAAATGACGATAGACACCGGAGCCTCTAGGACGATAGTTCAGCCGGACATGGTGGAAGGTACGTTGGGACGCAAGAATGTCGATTGTCGGCTTCTTTCCGCCTCCGGTCAGCCAATACCCGTCCTGGGGGAAGTATCAGTCACAATGTATGTGGGAGAAGTACCGTACACTCACAACGTCATCGTGGCTGAAATTATCGACGAGTGCATTTTGGGCCTGGACTTCATGAAGAAACACAACTGCAGAATTGACGTCACTAACAGTGTTTTCAAGTGCGGCAACGAGGAGATATTGATACTTGGAGGTCCCACTGGAAAAGTGACTTGCCTAAACAAAGTTGTCATACCTGGACGAGCAGAAACTCAAGTGGAGGTGAAACTGCCATTGGCTAAAAACAATAAGCCAAGATGTGTGTTGATTGAAGATATACCAAACAAAACATCGGCTCGGAGACTCCTGACAGCAAGAACCCTTGTTAGAGGAACCAATACTGCAGTAATAAGAGTCGTGAATCTGGAGAACCACGAGGTTACCTTAAATAAGGGTGAAGTTATTGGACAATGCGAGGAAGCTGTCTGGGTAAAGCAGTGTCAATCAACGCCGATAGCAGAATCAGATGCGTCCAACACCAAGAATGGGTCTACTATTACCGAACTTCTTGACGGCTGTAAGAACAATCTGACCTATTCGCAGAGCTTCAAAGCTAAGAAGATGCTGCTGCGCTACGCAGATATCTTCTCCTCCCAGGAAGAAGATCTTGGAAGGACGTCGTTAGTTCAACACAGAATCGACACAGGGAATGAAAGACCTATTCGGCAGCGAGCAAGGCGAATTCCGATTGCTAAGGAAAAAGAAGTTCATGACATGGTAGAGAATATGAGAAGAAATAAGATTATAGAACCATCCGCAAGCCCGTGGTGTTCGCCTGTGGTCTTGGTAAAGAAGAAAGATGGTAGCACGCGGTTCTGTGTAGATTATCGACGGTTAAATGATGTCACAAAGAAGGACAGCTATCCACTACCACGTATCGACGATACCTTGGATACCCTGAGTGGTATGCAATGGTTCTCGACCTTGGACCTGAAATCTGGCTATTGGCAGGTGGAAATCCATCCGAAAGACAAAGAGAAAACAGCATTTACAACTGGTAAAGGGTTGTGGCAGTTTAACGTTATGCCTTTCGGATTGTGCAACGCGCCAGCTACCTTTGAGCGTCTCATGGAGTGTGTACTGGCAGGGTTAGTGGGAGACGCCTGCCTAGTCTATCTGGATGACGTCATCATCATGGGTCGAGACTTTGAAGATCACCTGCGGAATTTGGAGCAAGTATTCGGAAAAATACGAGGTGCCAACTTAAAACTGAACCCGAAGAAGTGCCATCTGTTCAGTAATAAAGTCAATTACCTTGGCCACGTAATTACCAGCGAGGGAATCCAGACTGACCCGGAGAAAATTGAAGCAGTACAGAAGTGGCCAACTCCCAGAGATAAGACGGAAGTGCGAGCCTTCCTGGGACTATGCTCGTACTACAGGCGATTTGTTCAAGGATTCTCCGAAATCGCCAAACCATTGCATCGCCTGACTGAAGAGAAACAGCCATTCTGTTGGGATGAGAGCTGCGAAGAATCCTTCCGGAAATTGAGGCAGTGTTTGTGTGAAACACCGATCTTAGGCTACCCTCAGACTTGCGGTCAGTTCATTGTCGACACAGATGCTAGCAACACTGCGATCGGTGGTGTTATGTCTCAAAAACAAGGCGATAAAGAAGTCGTGATTGCTTATTTTAGCAAATCATTGTCGAAACCTGAACGGAACTACTGCGTGACAAGGAGGGAACTCTTGGCAGTGGTAAAGACACTGCAACACTTCAACAAATACCTCATCGGCAGACAGTTTACACTTCGCACTGATCACGCTGCCTTGAAGTGGTTACTTCAGTTCAAGAATCCAGAAGGTCAAGTTGCCAGATGGATCGAACAACTCCAGGAGTTTGACTTCGTCACCGAACACCGTAGTGGGAGGGCCCATGGCAACGCTGACGCCCTCTCAAGAAGGCCATGCCCAGAAGATTGTAAGCATTGTGTCAAACAGGAGTCGAAAGAACTGACTGTTAAGCTTACGAGAACGAGCCCTCCGGGACTGTGGCAAGATGAGGCCATGAGAGAAGCTCAGGAAGATGATGAAGACGTTCGACTCATCGTGGCTTGGAAAAAACGTAGTGCGGACAAACCAAAATGGGTTGAGGTCGCGCCCACTAGCCCTATCACTAAAGCCTATTGGGCCCAATGGGACAGCTTTGTTCTGCAGAATGGAATACTTTACCGAAAATGGGAGAAACCTAACGGCAGAGAGTTCCATCTTCAGTTAGTTGTTCCAAGGACCAGGGTGAAAGATGTTCTTCGTGAAATACATGATGGGGTTTCAGGTGGACATCTTGGCGTGAAGAGAACATTAACAAAAGTAAGGGAAAGGTTCTACTGGCTTCATTGTCGAGAGGATGTGCAGGAATGGTGCCGCAAATGTACCACTTGTGCTGCAGTCAAAGGTCCGTCAACTAGGACCCGCGGAAACCTCCAACTCTATAATGTTGGTGCACCCTGGGAAAGAATTGCTGTTGACGTGGCTGGACCTTTTCCGGTGACCGAGTCAGGGAACAAGTACTTCTTGGTCGTCATGGATTATTTCACCAAGTGGCCGGAAGTGTTCGCCATACCTAATCAGGAAGCCGCGACAGTAGCCTCAAAGTTGGTTGAGGAAGTGATATGTCGATTCGGTGTACCCTTGGAAATCCACTCAGATCAAGGAAGGAACTTCGAATCCCAGCTATTCCAGGAAATGTGCAAAATCTTGGGAATGCACAAGACGAGGACCACGCCATATCACCCTCAGTCCGACGGCATGGTGGAGAGGTTTAACCAGACGCTAGAGAGGAATTTGGCGAAACTGGTTGATAAACACCAGAGGGATTGGGACAAATTCATACCGCTGTTCCTACTCGCCTACAGAACATCTGAGCATGAGAGCACGAAGGCGACCCCAGCGTATGTGAATTTCGGTAGAGAACTACGGCTACCAGTGGATTTACTTACAGGCGGACCTCCAGATGACCCCCAATCGATGCAAGACTACGTCTCCGATCTACGGGAGAAGATGCAGGACGTCTATGCTTTGGTTCGAGAGCATGGTTCGCAGTCAAGCGAGAACATGAAGACGAGATATGACCGGAGGGCGAATACAAGTGGTTTTGAGGAGGGATCACTTGTATGGCTACACAATCCTATCCGTCGAAAGGGAAAATCTCCGAAATTACAGACTCGATGGGAAGGCCCGTACAAGGTTGTTACCCGGATGAATGACGTGACGTATCGGATTCAACGTCAACCAAGGGGAGCTTTCAAAATAGTACACATCGACCGCTTAGCACGTTATCAAGGCAGCAATAATGACGCTCGGGACGAGCATCTCTAAGAAGGGGGCAGTGTCGCGGACGAGCTAGATTAATAGCGCGCAATGTATGCAAAACGCGCAATGCATACAAAACACGCAATGTAAAGCAAACACATTGGAGTAGCGAATTCGATAGAAGTTCTATTCTAGAAACGTTCGGCCGAGTGGCTAGTAAAACACATCGGACTCGAACATTCTAGAGCCCCGTTCGGTTGGGTATATAAACGGCGCAACCGAACCGGACGGGCAGTTCAGTTTGAGCTTTCGAAGCGATAACTACGAGTGAATCTTGAGCGATACCTGCGACTACCTGCGACCTTGGCGAGACTATTGGACTTCGAGATCAGTCGTTTAGTGTTTCAGTGTTGCGATACCTATACCTAGGAACCCTAGACCTAGTGTTTTTGTAAAGTTAGTGTTAATCTCCGAATAAAGAACCCTAGCACGTAACAGTTAGTTTTCAATCGAATTATATTTGAATAATTGTATCGCGCTGTAAAGATTTGCCAGCAACAATATAATATATATAAGACAGGAGTTGTAATGTTTCTTGCATCCAATAAACGGGTTCGAAACAGACGTCAATCGTTTCTTTCTCAACCTCGAGGCCCAGGATCACCAAGGGAGCAATCGAACAGGGTGAATTTTTTCAAACCAGATAAATAGTCAGATTCCTTTATCGTCTGATAGTCCATATAAAACTATTTAGTTCCATTTTTTTTACTTTATCTAAAGTTAACGCTTATTTGAGCATTGGAAAATCGGCCCTACGTAGAAAATTTATCACAAAAATGCTACTCTAACCGTTGAAGTTTAACTATCAGGTTTAACAATCAAGATTTGTTTAATCTATCGTTGCTGTTCCCTCATTAATGTTGTAACAAACTCGGTCGCAAACCAGAATAATAACGTAAGCATTTTTTTACAGAATTTATCAAAAGAACGTAAAAGTATCGAAAAACCTGGAATTAACCTCCAGTTTCCTAAATTAACTGTTATACAATTACAAAAACCTATTTTTTTTAATAGAAAAGAAAAAACACTACAATTTTCTAAAGATATAGTTATTATAACACTGACTAAGATATCAAAAGAGTTTTTAAATAAATATTTTTACCTTCATTAATAAGCCTTTTTTAGCAGCCGCCTCTTTGGCACTCTTGGTCAGGTCTCCGAGAGTTGATTTTCCAACATAGGTGAGATCCTCGAATGTATTTTTACTAACTGCCGTTGCAGTTTTGCTGGCTTCAAGCGCTGACTTTGATGCTTCCTGCATACTTTTCGATGCTTCCTCGGCAGCTTTCTTGGCATGTAGAGTTAACTAATACAACAAAAAAATATATCGAGAAATTAGTAAAAAAAAACTAAATGTCTGATTTCAAAACGTGCATCTTCAGAAAAATAATAGGTGGAAGGAAAACTGATATGTTATTCGAATGTGAAAGCAGGGAGGTTTATATTTTAGTGGCAAAAGTGAAACTTATTTTTGTGAATGAATGAATTCTATGAGGTTAAAATTCACTAAGGTACGAGCAATCTACGGTCCCGGTGCTACGAGCCAAACTGACTAAAAAACTAGCTGCATGATATATTATCTACGTGTCACTTTTCAATGCAGTCAATACCTGCCCAAAAGACCCAAACATTTTCTTTTCTTCGCCGTCCGACACTCTTCCTTTCTTGGATATCGTAATAAAGAAGTAATGAGAAATAAAGTAGATTATAATTGCATTGGAATAAATAAACTAGAGTCTTAGAATTAGAATGAACTATGGTTTCCTGCTGAACTTTAGATAAGTCATTTTGTACAACTCTGTAATCATAAAAAAAAATCATCTTGTTTATGTACCAGTATACAACTTTTCTACACGACTTTTTTGTATTTATTCTTGAGTGGCTAAATAAAACTGTGTAAAGAATCATAATTACATATTATATAAAACATGTAACATGTGTTATGCATGCTTTCACATAATAGTACATATCAATATGGCTGTGATGGCAACTTTGTACTTCAGTCATCTCTCTACTCTCTTCTTACGGCTGAAATTGAATATTAGCGCCGTGCGACTACTTCAATCTGGTAACCTATTATTTTAGGTTGTATATTTTAAACTATAATTATGTAATTTATCTATATCTCCGTGGTTTCACACGCGTTAATTTCGGAGTTTCAGCGAAAACACTGTAATAAAAGTAGCCTGTCCTTTTCTCTGTACCCCTAACAACGTTTAATGATATTCGGTTAAGTAGTTAAGACGTGAAAGCATAACAAAGAAACGAATAAACAAACTCACATTTGCATTTATATATAGTAAGGATTAGTTTAGTCACACTATGTGTTTGTATGTACTTAAACAATATTTATTGTAATGTGTTTACCTTGTCCATGTGCGCCAGCAGGCCCTCCTGGCTGCTCTGTCGAGCGACAAGCTCCTTGGCCTGCGCCGCGAACTGCTCCAGCAGCGAGCTCTGCGACGCCTGCCGCGACACGCCGCTGCTCGCACTCTGCAACACCTCAGCGCGTCACAAACACCAGGCCCAGGCAGTCGTAAAGGACGTTCTCTTACGCACCCATGACACTCCCCACACACGAACAGATTTAACGCGCCGAGTGACGAAGTTCAAATTCCAAAATTTTAATAATGTCCACCACTCAGCAGCAACAGCCTACACCGCTAAACTAGGCAGGATGCAGTTGGCGAGGAGCGAGAGGTGTCGCTTTTTTAGTTAGAGGTTCGTGTTGAGACAGAGACCGGAAACCGCGATTTACTTGACCATAGGCAATGTATAAGCGACAGTTCGCGAGCGAGACAGGAGACAACGGGCGGTCGCTGCCCCGGACGAGTAGTGTCGCGCTCGAAAAGCAGATGTGTTTAGTGTTTAAATCATCAAACCATCGTCTTCTTCTTCCTCCAATAGAAGTTCTACTACTTGGTTAATGGTTTTCCGTCATGACACATAAAACACAACTGACTCCATGACTCCAAACTTATAATATTAGTAAAGATTATCACTTTAATGTTTCCAACAGGTAGAATCCCTTGCGCCGAAGATGTGTGATTGGGGACTGACTATCCCGGCTCGTGGCTGTGTGGCGGGGCTCACCTTAGCTTGCGAGGGCGTGAGCGCGCGCTCCGGGTCGCCGTCGGCCGCAGCGCCGCGCTGTCGGCTCACCACCGTCCTCTGGGTGGTCGTCGACGTGGAGTCCGACTCGCGACCGAAGCTGCCGCTGTCCGTGTCCTGTACACGAGTTATTCTTTAAATAGATGAATACATGAATGATTTCCGGTTTGGAACTCATTCGGTTAATCTGTACCATCATATCAGCCGAAAGACGTCCACTGCTCGACCTAGGCGGAGGCCTGGAGCCAAGAATCACCACAAAGAGCGATGCTGCGCTTCAAGCGTCCAATGGCCCAAGCGTCCCGCGACCTTCACCGAGTCGTCGGTCCACCTGGTAGCGGGCCTACCCAAGCTGCGTCTTCCAGTTCATGGTTGCCACTCAAGAACTTACTTGCTTCATCGGTCATCAGTTCTTCGAGGCACACTGCCACTTGAGGTCTCGAGGTTCTCTATTCTTCAGGCTATGTCGTTTATCTGTATATCCTTACTATAATACGCTTCACGCCTTAACGGCCCAACCGATCATCATAAAATTTTGCTGTCTAGTTAACCCGGCAATCCCAACAAGATCTCCGAAATTAACACGGGCGAAACAGCCGGGAACGGCTGGTTCGTGTAGGTATAATGAGCACGAAACCCGCGCCCATGATCGGGCAGCTGACTCGGTAGACTCACGCTCTTCTTGGGCGGCGCGCGGCGCGCGTCGGGCGGCGGGCGGCGCGGCGGCTCGTCGTCGGACAGGTCGCTGCGGCCCGAGCTGGAGCCGGACGGCGACGGCGACGGCGACGTGGACGCGCGCCCGCCGCCGCCCGCCGCCGCGCCCGCCGCGCCCGCCGCGCCCGCCGCGCCCTCGTCGCCCATCATCAGCGACGACGGCGGACTGTACACCTGCACCAACACACACCGTGTTCTCAGAGGCACATATAGTAAAATTGACACAGCGCGGGAGTTAATTATTATACCTACTAATCCTTACTATTATAAATGTGAATGTGAGTTTATTTGGTTGTTTCACTTGCAAGCCTTGGATGTATGGATGTTTGTCACTCAATCAAGCCAGAGCGGCAGAACGGAATTTGATGGAATTTGGCACAGAGATAGATTAGGCATAGTGTCACTTTTATCCTGGAATCCCCGCAAGATCTTCCAAACTGATGCTGATGAAACCACGAGAACAGATAGTAAGATAGAAAAAAAATTCGTTTTTTGTTTGAAAATTAACGCAAAAAAAACTGTATAATTTTGTACCGTTTTCGGATCCAACGAGGAGGACAAGGTCATCGGCACCTGTACGACGGCGCTGTATGTTTCCCCGATCACGTGCTGCTGGTGGTTGCCGCCTGTCGACAGACACGCTCGAGTTAGAATATTGACAGACGAATGTTAACGATAATAGTGCTCGCAGAGCATTCGCATTCACCTGGAGATAAGTCCGTCGAAGCTATTTCGGAGACGAAATCGCTAAGCGATGAATACGATGAACTGGTACTCTCCACTGCCTCAGAATCTGATCCGCTCTCGTCTATATTCAATGAAAAACATTCCATATTATGAAATGTACATCTTTGAGCCGTAAGTAGAACTTATTTGACTACAATAATAAAGTGATTCTAAATAATTTAGTATAAACACACACATGCACAAGTGCACGTACGCACACACACTCACGCAAACACATATAAACCCAGTGCGCGGCTGCGCTTTCAAAATCTTATTTAGTATGGCTTTGACAAGGAATGTAATAAGTTTTTTTTTAAATGCATAGTTAGTTTAATATTTTTTTTAGCCGGTCATCTTAGTGTATGAGTCTTGTTGACGTCCCTTAATTATCATTATGAATTCATGGTTTACATTCTATATTGTACTAGCTGTCCCGCGCGGTTTCACCCGCGATCATTTCGGAGTTCCCGCGGAATTGCTTCATCTTTGCAACCCCCTTTTCACCCGGTTGAATTTTCATAAATCCTTTCCTATTGGATGCCTACGTCATACAAAGAACACACCCTCCAAGTTTCGGGTCTCTTATACGATCAGCGGTTTAGGCTGTGCGTTGATCCGTCAGTCAGTCATTCATGACAAAGCATTTTATTTGTATAGATGCTCGTAACTTTGAAAAGAGCAACCCAAGATATTATTATATTCTGACTGAATTCAAGTGTCACGGTGTAACTTAACGAGTTCAATAAAAGGTTTGTGCCTAGTTTAATGTTCTTTTTTAATGTTATCTAAAATGTGCAGTGGACGACTGGCTACTGGCGCCGGCCGGGACATGCCTGTGGGCTGGTTCTCGTGGCGCTGCAGCTGCCGCAGCGCGCCGTTGAGCGAGCTGCCGTCGTCCCACACCGCGAACCGCACGGGCTGCAGCTGGTGCGCGAACCACTTGGGCTTGTCGCCCACCTGCCGCGGGTCCAGCACGCCGGTGTGCACGCGCAGGAACGCCACGTTGCCCGGCGTCAGCGACCACTCCGCCAGGAACTCCACCGCCTGCCCGCCCGCACACACACACACACACACACGATCGCGTCTACTATATGTTTGTACACAGGCTACGGGCTACGGCCTACGAGCTAGTGACCGCGCCTCGGCTAAAGGACAAGGCACGCCAGGATAGGACAACAACAACAAAAGATGGCTTTTATCGGAAAATTTTATTCGTAATCATTTTATCTTTTTTAGAAAAAGGTATATAGGATATGTTCCACTATTACTGATAGCACTGGCCCAGTACTCGCAGTGAGGAGAAAGTTCCGTAGTCCGTTCCGTTCAGTATATACTGCCGCAGTATCTTAGGGTTAGGCAGTATGACGTCATAATCGTCTTCATTTTGTACTATGAGCACTGGCGTTTTCGAGAGTGCTCTCAGTGGTTTGATCACGTGATCAACCTCGAACCGATGATTGGTCAACCGCGTGTCAGTCGTCAATGAGTGTTCAGCAGCGTGACATGACAAAGACATTGACGACAGTATACTGGACTGCGTTCCGTTTTAAACAGTAACCAGTACAGCTATTTGTAAAGGAACGGCTTCGCAGTGAACTAAATTGACGTCACACCTTATAGTGCTATCCGTAATCACGGAACATACCCATAATATTAAAGGTAGCCAGCAAGGCTTCGAATAACTTGCACTGCATTGTACCGTCTAATCTAAAAGTATACAAACATTATGTGTCGAAAAACACCGACCTGAGTCCTTGAAAACTTGTTAAGGAATGCGGTGGTCCTGGGGCGCGAGCGCAGGAAGCTGTTGATCTGGAAGGCGACGACTGGCCGCGGGTACAGGCGCAGCGTGCGTGTGTGCTCCATGAAGTTGGCCAGGATGTTCTGCGAGTTGAAGAACCGCACCTGCGCCGCAACCATCATAACCGCACCCATTAGCCGACGATTGATTATTTATGTCCTCTGGTCCCCACGGTTTTGCCCGAATTACGGAGTTCCCGCAGGAATTTCAGGATAAAAGTATTCTATATCTTTTCTCTGTACCTCTGACAATAGGATTTTTCATTAGTCAATATGTTAATTAGGATGAAAGTAACCTAGATATCTCATAATGTGCCAAGATCTAAATAACTCGTAACTATACATCAAATTATAGCTGCGGTTTTATTCTCACAAATTTCAGTATTTTCTCAGGCATTCCAAGTTAAACGTATCCTATGTCGCTTAGGGTCGATCACATTTTTTTCTTTTCGCGCTGCTCATACACGCCCACGTGTATATGAAAAACATATTATTCACAAATCGTATACATATAACGATCGTGTTCTACAGTGACGGCCACAAAGTAGATACCACAGAACAGAAAATAACAGATAGAAGGGACATCAACGATCAAATAGTTCTGAAAACCAGTGTCACCGCGAGATTTTATGCACACAAAACTATTCATCACGCAGCACAAAAACATTCATTAACGTAAAGCAATGTATTAAAAACTTCATGGTTATGTTTTTACTTAGTCACATTTTCAAAATTTACAATTTTGGGAATGTTATAATAAATATACTTGGGATGGCAGAAAAAGAAGTTTTGGACAAGTTAGAGCATTTGCTCTAACTTCCTTTGCAACGGTAGCGCGCCTGCCCCGCCTACGTCATGTCCTCTCTAGTTAATTTATTTGCTCTGTGGTAGATAAGTCACCTACTCGTTAACTTCCACAACTCGTCTCGCTGATATCACCCTTGTCAACAAATATAGCCACGAAGTTCTGTGTAGGAGTAAACGGTTCCTAATATAGGTATGTAGTAAGCTAGCTACTTAACTTACCATAGCAACTCTGGTAGCGACGTCGACGGAGTCAACGTCGTTCCCGTATATGAGGGGGTTGAAGGTCGGCGACTGCGGCTGCGGCGAGGCGAGCGAGTGCCGCTGCGGCGTGTGGCCCGCGCTGGCCGCCCCGCCGCCCGCGCTGCCCACCGACACGCGCCGGCTCTCGGGCGTGCTGTGCGCCGCGCCCGCCGACGCCGGCCGGAAGTTGGCTTGCTGCACCCTATACCGACATAAAGGCCGATTTACACATCCATAAGTGAGTAAGTAAGTAATCCATAACTGAATCATTAATATTGCAACTTGTTTAAGTACCATAATCGTTTTTCATATTTATTTTTTGGCTCATAGTATATATTATTATATTTTCTTAAAAATGCATGCTAATTTAGTTCCATTACTTTAGTTTTGTTAATTGTAATCTTCCATGTCAACCGAGCGACATCTGTAAAACATATATTGTTAACTCTAAACCGGCACCCACGACACAGGATTTTCCTAGTGTGGGCACCAACGGATATATCTTACATTGTTATTTTCTTTTTGTTAATAAATATATTTTCATTTTTTTTTTTTTTCAAGTAACCAAGTAAGTAAAAACCACGTGTCGACGCCGGCCGGCAAGTAAGTGCAACCCACACGATGCGGTGCGGCGCCGCAGCCCAAACCATTTCGCCGCATGGGAGACCACACGGGCAGCGCGGCGCCGCAGCAGCAACAAAAAGAGTAGGCATGCCCATCGCTACGTGACAGAACAGGACAAACAACAGCGAGCCGCTTACTCCCCTCCCCGCCTCGTCTCGACTCCGATGCGAGCGCGGCGCGGCGCCGGAGCGCGCCGCAAGGCGCCGTGTGGCCACAACGCATTTTTGTATGTCTGACCTGAGCCGCACCGCACCGTGTAGGTTGGCTCTTAGTAAGTAGCGACTTGCCGCAGGATAGGAACCAGTTCTATTTTTTGGACAGGACAGTAGCGCTTACTTATACTTACTTTGCTTACTTATGGATGTGTAAATCGGCCATAATACGCTGTAGGAATAACGAGTGAGTACCGCCATATCGGTATAAGCTCTCCCCTCCTTTCAGTAGGTATATTTCATCCTGCCCCCTTAGCCATATTGACAATCTATACTCGTATCTCATACAAAACTAAGGAACGAAATCGGCGTCACGTGGTCACACAGCACTGGACTTTTGATTGGACGATTTTACTTGACCACGTGACATGATGATCCGTTCCCCGGGTTTCTATGCGATAACGATTATATTGTCAACTTGGCTAAGGTGGCAATTCTATCGATAATTCTAGCAGTAGAACTATACATGGGAGAAAACTTCCAAACTTTTCTTCTATAATTTGTTTGCTATGAATATTGACTTACTTATATACTAATTCGAAAGTATTGGTATATTTCGAAAGTCTTAAAGTTTCGAGTTTAATTAAAACTACTTGAAATAAATATACACACAGAACGATTATTAGGTACATCATCTTATTGTTAAGAAGGCTTACTTGAGAGTAGCGCCTCCCACGCTGTCCCTTCTTGACGGCATGAGTGGCGCATTGGCTTGGTCCGCCGACAGGTTCGTGAGGCTGCTCAGTGCCTGATGGGAATTCAATGTATCAACTTAGTCAAGTAAGTATCCTACATTCATTATCATAATATGAATGTAGAACTACGAGCACGCCCAAACTTTAAAGTAAGTATCGAATTAAATAGTGCAATGTAAGCTGACCTTTCATTATTTATGTACAATTTAGCATGTTACTTTAACAAGATATTAATTGGATTTCTCTTGATCTATATGTATATGTAAATATTTACAAATAGCAAACTAATAGCACAATTATTTTTACCTAAATAATTACGAACATTTCAATTCAAAGAATCTAAAAAATCTTTTCCAAAACCTAATCATTCGTTAATTAAACAACACAAATGCACATTCTAGAGGTTTATCGTGATAATTATTAGTTTTTTAGTGCTGATTCCAGCCCACATGCAATTACTAACTGAAACCAACCAATTTTATTAAATATACAAAAATGGAATAGCAATTGGTTTATTTTAGTACCTATGGATTGTGCGCTGGAGCAGGCAGCAATATATAAATTATGTATTAAATATAAAAGCAACTCCAAATCAAATCATTGTATAAAGGCATTTATGTAAGTAATAGCAACAACAAACTCATGCCAAAAACTGATATTAAATGACTGAAATTAGTGTTGACAGTACATCACAGTACTACACTAGTGTCGTTTTGTCAAACACTTATTTGAGTCATTTCGGTAGATAGCATAGATTATACTTAGGTGCCCCCCTCTTAGAACGATAGTGAATTATTGATTTTATGACTAAATCAAAAATGAAATGGTTTTGTTTTACAGAATATTTTCAAATTTAAATAAAATAGTATTAAATTAACACAGGCGGCTAAGTATTCAATTTATTTTTATAATTTGATATGTATTTTAGTAGGAGGTATTCTAAAAGATCGGCACATCAGGACATAACTCCTATATTATATAGTTAGTAGTAAAACACACAACAAACGACTGTTTATTATACGTGTGTGTAAAATATAGTATGGTAGGTATTTATAAAAGTGTGCAATGTGAAAAGAGTAAATAGTAATATTTACACCAGCTCCGGCATTCCTCATGAGATGCATAGCCTAGTGGTGACAGAAGAGAAGTGAGGGCGAATGTTAGTGAAGCTTGCGAACACACAGTGGTCGACTAGAGACATGGTTTACTTAAATATGACTACATATTTTATTTTACTGTAGGTACCTAAAAAAAAAGATATTCAATATGTGTTTAACAATTTTAACAACCATGTATACGTTAATTTATGACGTAAATAATTTAAGGACAAATATGATATTAGTATTTTAATATTTATTGTATTAAAAACTGATTAATTTTAAAAATATTGCTTTCAATAAAAACGTAATAAATAATAATTAGTCGATCTTTTGCGTAGTCACAAAATATAAAACATTTATTAATAATCAACCATTTTTCCCACGTTGAGTGTATATGATAGAATTAAATTAATAAATAAAATTTGATATCAGATTGATCTTGGAATGCGTTCACATAAAATAGCGACTCAGCGACATAATGCGCTCACATGTGCAAATAGTGAAAGAGTGACGGACCTCAGAGAAGAAAATGTTGTAAAAATAAGACAATAGACAATAGTGTAAATAATATTGCGGACACTATCTCAGCTCTACAGTTTGGAACCAATGTTGGGTCGACAAAAAAAGAACTGCCGGATTTAACAGAACAAGGTCGGAATCAAGCCCATCTCAAGTCAATCGATATTTGAAAAAACTTCACAGAAATTGGTGACACATGCTCAGCCCCCTAACCTCTTTAGCGTAATTGACAATCTATGCTCGTTTACGCTATAGAAAACTAAGGAACGTATCGTCACGTCACGTGGCACGTGAAATCTGCCAATTAAAAGTCCAATTTTTTTCGTGACCACGTGACACGACGATACGTTCCTTACTTAGTTTTCTATAACATTAACGATCAAAGATTGTCAACTTGACTAAGGAGGCAGTTCCGCTTAGAATCACAATAAGTCACAATAAGCACATTAAAATTTTTAAGCGTTAGCTCCCTTCGTTGGCTCCAATGCGTAAAACCGCGGTAACCACAAGAAAGCTTTGGAAGTACACGTGAACCACGAAAATAAGGATTATCTTTAAATGTAATTAAACATAGTCATTAATAGAAACTAAATCCATTTATTGTGTTCGGGATAAACTGACGAAAAATACTAGAGGTGCTTTTAAATTTCATCAAATGCACCCATCAAGGTCTTATTATCGTAGTACTACTGTGCCCAGTGTATGTATATAGATGAATCCAGAATTAGGAGAACTACTTTGATACTTCAATGATCACAAATGTTGCCACAGTTCAGATAGTGCTGTTCATCACTTTGTGTTTTACCACGTAGTAATATTAAGAATTATTGTGACCCAAGAGTTTCTCGCTCGTCTCTTCTTTTGGGAAACCTGCGTTCCTAGCGAGCGGTGAATAAAAAAAATAATAATTATATATTTTGACTGAATTCAACATGTGGCCACATTGAAAAGACAAACAAATAAGTTCACCCAATTTTGTAGGTGTGACTGGGTGGGTGCGGGGTGGCGGCCTCACCTGCTTCAGGTGGCTCTTGAGCACGGTGCCCTCGGGCTCGGGCAGCGCGGGCAGCTCGAGCTCGGCTCCAACGCCGCTGGGGATCGCGAGCTTCGCGGCGTCCAGGTCCACCAGCCATATGTCATCTGGCAACCTGCATGTGTCATACTCTTGATCACAAAACGTTTTTTTTCGTTACACTACAGTGCACACTTACAGTACAGACTCGATACGCTCTCAATCGACCTTTGTCTGCTTCATTACAAGCCTGATCTCAATGATTTCAATATTCAAGGCTATGATCGAACTACATACGTATATTAGTACGAGCATCAGGCAGAAACTACAGATATACAGCTGTGAAGGGTGGATATATTATAGATGCTGTCTACTGAAAAAGAGACACATGATGGACCTAATTTGAATAAATTACTTGACTTTGACTTTATATGCAGATACCTAGGCTACTACTGAGCAGATTAAGAGACAAAAAGTTCGGGGATCTGCGGCGTCACCTGAAATTCTTCTTGTAGGCGAGGAAGGTGGCCGGTATGCCGATGAGGAAGGGCGTGGGCGCGAGCAGCAGCTGCTCGGCGGAGTTCATGCAGCCGGGCAGCAGCGGGATGGCGGGGAACATGTACTCGAGCGGGTACAGCATCGCCACCAGCGCCATCACCGACATGGACAGCGCGTTGTAGTCGCGCGACTGCACCACCACCTTGTTCTCGAGCAGGATCAGCGTCAGCACCTTCAGGCACGTGTCCACACCTACGCCCACCCACCCGCCATTATACAGGTTGAACACTTTTATCTATTGTTAATGTTAATAACATTTTGTGGTTCGGGACCTGGGGACCTTTAATACAGGTTGACCTAGATGAGGATCCAGATTTTCAACTTTCTGTAACTGTAACATAATATATATCTCTGGTAGGGATACATAAATTAATACCTCTTAACCCTTAATACAAATGCGAAAGTGAGTTTGTTTGTTTGTTACGCTTTCACGCCTTAACAACCCAACCGATCAACAAGAAATTTTGCATACACGTTGTCAGATGTACAGAAAAGGACATAGGGTACTTTTATCCAGGAATTCCCGCAGGGATAACGGAATTATCTCGGGTGAAACTGCATTAAATTGTGTATACTACAAGTTGTCAGGGGGAAAGGATAAGGGTACTTTAAATATCGGAATTCTCGCGAGATCTCCAAAATTAACGCGGGTGAAACACAATTACGCAGCACCATGGGCGGACATCTGCCCCCTCTGGATCTTGTTAATAGTTAGTAGGCTAACTATCTACTTTTGTCGATTAAACTTGAGTAAAAGAACTTTTTGCCGTTTGCAATACAATACAGGTATAAATTACTTTCAAAATAGTTATTGTACAAATAAAGAATTTATATAAAAAATTACCAGTTTTATTTTGTTAATTTGACTAAGTAGGTGCTTATAAAAAAATAGATTTTCCCCCCTGGTCTAGAACCAATCTGATTTGTCCCCCCTGGCCCAGAATCTGGGTACGCCCATGCACAGCTCCGACGGGCACCTCGAGGTCAGGGGGGCGGGCGGCGCGCGGCGCAGACTCACCGAGCAGCTCGAGCGGCAGGTGCAGCGGGAAGTCGACGAGCGCGAACCGCGTGTGGTCGGGCAGCGCGAACAGCAGCGGCGCGTGCGCGGTCGGCGACAGCACCTCGAGCTCGAGCCGCGTGGCGCCCGGCACCGGCACCGGCGCCGACAGCAGCCGCAGGATCCACGTCTCGATCTCCTTCACGTCGTGCAGCACGATGCTGGGCGTGTTGTCGTACGCCTGCCCCGCCAGCACCGACCACACTGTGTCCCTGCACCGGCACACGGACGTTGACACTACGCCAAAATCATAGCTTCGGTTGCAACGTTTTTTGGTGGGATGTGAACCGGAAATTTATTTGAGATCACGCTCACGATCACGATATTTACTTACCTACTTGTATTGATGTTTGGTACTAAATAAACATTATTATTGTAAAAAATAAGAAGCGACACTCCACCCGCCACAACGTAGCGGTAAGTCGGAGGTGATAGCGCGAGCGGTGTAGGTACAATATCAACTTGAATTTCGTACTCAAATTTCACGATTCGCCTCGGCCTCGGCAGTCCGACGACTAAAAAACGTGTATGGACACGGGTTGAGTTAAATCGGTTCGCTCGTTGGAAGTATTGCGGGGGCACGCAACCGTTTGTCTCTCAACTCAACTCCTCGCATTATATTTTTTACGGAACCAATCGAAGAAATTAGCGTATAAAGTCACAAATATTCAAAACTAGCTGACCCCTGCAATTTCACCAGCGGTAATTTCGAAGTTCCCGCGGGAATTCCATGATAAAAACCTTATGTCACTCATTTAGCTTCCTATGAGTGAAAGAATTTTCAAAATCGGTTCAGTAGATCCAGAGGTTACCCCCTACAACGTCACAAACTCACAAATTTTTGCTTTTTATAATATTAGTATAGATAGACTAGCGAGAGTCACTATTTGAAATTTATCCATAAACATGTTTAGAATCCTAAATTCAGTATGAAGGCATTTTAAGTTTCATTTCCAACAGAGGCAGTAGCGAATCAGTCACATTCGATAAGGTGTTTAAAGACTTACCTGAATATTTGTCTGGATGCACCGACGCGACGCGGACTGGAAGACTCGTTGCAAGCATCGATTAGTTTCTTTAGGATAAATAGGCACTCTCGGAACGTTGAGAAGAAAGGGTGATGCGACAGCAGGCATAATGATGTCAGCGAGTGATTCCGCACACGCTGCAATAAGACAAAAAAAACAATAAACATATACTTGCGTCATCATCATCTATATTCTAATAAACATAATATATTTGGGCTATAGAAATTAGAACATAGAAGCATACCACTAAACGAACCAGAGGAAATCAGACTTTGCAGCGATAAAAAAAAACATGGAACCGGAAAAATACGGCAAGCACGCTGATATTGGCTTCAGTAATATGGGTCCGATGTTGTTGGCATTCACCAGGAGATCAAAATCATCGCATTTTACTGTATGCCACTCGTTATGTGTACAGTGTATACAGTCAATAAATTATTTCTTTCTGAAAATGCTTTATTTAATGAATATGCGAGCTAGCCGGAGGTCTATCGACCCCTCCCAACATAAGAACCTGACATCGTCATTGTGTTCTCTACATTAGACCACTGGCTGACCTGTCTCTTCCTAGCGGCGCGCGGGCTCGGCGAGTGCTCCCCGCCGCTCTCCGAGTCGGGCGCGGGCGCGCGGGCGGGCGCGGGCGCGGGCGCGGACACGGGCGCGGGCGCGGGCGCTGCGCTGCAGTCCCGCTCGCGCTCCGAGTCGCTCGGCGCCACGTTGCTGCTCCTATAGTCACTGGAACAGACACGCCCTCTAACTCATACTTTAAGCATGCACCCTCATATACATGCCATCAAAACGAGTACACAGACGTCGCAATGTGAAACTACTATCATTATCTTTACGTAGGTAGTACTAGCTGTCCCCCGCGACTTCACCCACGGTAAATTCGGAATTCCCGTGGGAATTTCGGGATAAAAGTATGTCACATCTATGTCACTCAGGACTACCATAGCTTCCCATAAGTGAAAGAGTTTTTATTTCGTCTGAGATTATAGTACCGAAAACCTGTGGGTAAAAAAAAATCGCTTCCCGCTATCACGTCGATAAGCTTAGGTCTTTTAAACTACGAAACGGATGTTAATGCGGTTTTCATCGGTAGATACACAGAATGAAACCAGAGAAAGGTTTATGCGTATAGTTTATATTGGAATTCCTGCGGGAACTCTAAAATTATCGCGGGTGAAACCGCGGGGGACAGCTAGTATTAGTATGCGTGTGTATGTGTGAGCGCGCGTGTGCGCGTGTGTTCACCTGGAGAAGGCGGAGTCGGAGCTCTTCTCCATGGACTTGCGCCAGGAGTCGCGGCGCAGCACGCCCCGCTCGCCGCGCGCGCCCCCCGCGCCGCCCGCCGGCGCGCGCTCCACCACGCGGTAGAAGTTAACGCACACACCGTACCGGGTCTTGCCTATAATCATAATAATAATAAATAAAACAAAAAAATATATATAATAATAATAATAATCTATATCTATACATATAAAAAAATTGAAGTGTCTGTTTGTAATTTCAAATTAACAATTTTGTTGGGTTTACTTCTCAGAACAATAACAGTAGCACTTTGATTAACTTGTCAATAGCGATTGAATGCATCGAATGATCTCAAACTCGTCATCTGTAATCAGTTCATGACCTAGCTTGTAATGTCAATTGTGGCATATTTGATTTGTCGCATAAGTTTTTAGTTGAAAAGTTCTTTCAATGGTCATTATGAAGCAAGATTTTTGGGCTATTTCGGTGTAAAATTCTTGTAATACAATTACTAGAATACGATCTTCAAATATCACTACAGCATTCTGTATAAATAAGTGTTGTCAAAACCTATCCAACGCTGTGAAGTAGGTTAAACGAAACATCGTTTACAAATGAACCGAAAATAATTACACCTATAACCCAATATTGTTACTAAAAATCTATCAAAAACAGTTACAAACCGGAATCCTTATCGGTGAGCGTGAACACGAAGGAGGTGGTGTCCCTGGCGGCGAGGTGTGCAGTGGGGGCGGCGGGGGCGGGCGCGCGGCGCGGGCCCACCGACACGCAGCCCTCGGGCTGGCAAAAGTACACCATATCCAGCGGCAGCGGGAAGTCATCGTGGTTCGTCAACGGGTAGCGGCGCAGCAGTTCCGGTGCCTGCCACACGATCAAATAAAACAATAGTCATGGTGACTGGGTACGAAAAGCTCAATTGTATTATTCTGTCAGCTACATAATAAAAATTAGAAGACAGTAAGACACGTATTTTTTGCCTTTTCAAATTAATGAAAAAAAAACCGCACTCAGAGTAGTTTTAATGATTACTCAATTTTAAGTAAAGATTTTAAAAACAAAAATCAGAGACGTCGCACTCAGAGACGTACCTACATTAAATTAATGTAACTGACATTAATTGTAATAAAGCATTAAAACGAATCTGAGGGCGGCCGAAAGAGTATTAAAGTTTAGGAGTAGGGGCTCTTGACGTCATAACCCAGTATAAACTCCGTATAAACTGTACCGGATCGTAACGTTATGCTTAATTTCGATATTCCCGTTATTTTTTGATTACTTAAAAAAAGAAAAATATGGATCTAATATTTTTTAACCTCATAATTCATAGTGCATAGCTTTATAAAAGGTAAAATATACTTTTTTCTTTGGGAATTTTTTCGAGAACAATTGCTACTAAATTATAGTGGTATACCTGGACAGGAGCGAGTCCCTTTCCCGAAGTGTAGGGTCTGGCGCCGACAATAGTTAAGTAATCCACAAGACGAGGGCACAAATTTTGTTTTTTTGTTTCCATATTGATATGTTCACAGCTTTATATTTAGTTATTATGTGCAAATGATTATTTAAATCCATTATATTTAATATTATTATTGCTTGACATAATTATGGACACGCATCTGTAAATGAAAAATATGAGAATCGAAATTAAAATAAATTGTGTAAACTATTGTATAAGAAATAAGAATGAAACTCTATGCTTTAGTCAGCTATAACCTTTAATGCAATAATATCCGAGTATTGTATCTACAAAGAACAAAAAGATTATCCATCAAATAAATTCCTTGGGATACTAATTTAATTGATATATCAAGCAAGGAGAATACCAAGTCAGAAGGAAAGACATGATGCAAGATATTAAAATATCAGGTAGATAGGTACAGGTACTAGTATAGTATTATATTACCTGGACGCAGATAAGCAATAACATGTTAACCCACAAAATTAAGTTATTGATTCAGAACCATTTATTGAGAGTTAAGAAACGTTTTTTAATTATGTGTTTACCTTATTACATTGCTTAATATGTAACTAAATATTGAACATAAAAAATGTTGACACAAAATGGCGCTCCTACTTTTAAAACACGATTTACTCAAAATTACTCCAATGTGGGTTAACACACAATAGTGTGTTTATCTATGTCCATCTGTGGTACAGGTTATCCTATATAAAGTGATATTTTATATACAACGTGTAATAGAACAGCATTGGCGTATCTAGGGTTATTTTTCAGGGGGGCTGGTCCCCGACATGCCATAGATGCGATAAC
The DNA here is from genome assembly GCA_907165275.2 of Zygaena filipendulae. Classification (NCBI taxonomy): domain Eukaryota; kingdom Metazoa; phylum Arthropoda; class Insecta; order Lepidoptera; family Zygaenidae; genus Zygaena; species Zygaena filipendulae. The sequence continues at coordinate 7,412,493 of OU015653.1, read as the reverse complement.
GCAGACTTTGTGCCAACAACAGGCTTCATTAAAAAATAAATAATAATACTCGCGGGAGTGAGCGGGTGCAAACTTTTAAATATGAAGTCTATAAATCTGAAGAGTCGTCTGAAGTTAGTTATCAGTATTATAGAATTTCGAATCGGAAGCCCAACATCCTGGGTTGGGCACTAGACAATCCTGGGTTGGGCCCGGACCACTCCCCTCTCTCCCGTTCCCCTCCTTATTTACATCTATGCAGAACAGAAGTTCCACTAAAATTAGTGTGGTCGTGTTTTTAATATCAGAAGTAGATACTTACCTACGTATATGAGCATCGAAAACATTAAAGTTTTGAAGAGATACGATGTTACAGCTACAGTTTTCAAAGTGATATCCTAATCTATTACCAAGCTCAATAGATTCTAGCTAATGTATATACGAGTATAAGGCAAATACATAATATGATACATCTTGACCATTAAGTACCTACCGTGCCTACCTACATAGAGATCGATATAGAGAGTAAAGATTAACAATCACGCGCACTATTCCGAAATTAAATTTTTTATAATTTCCGAATTATAAAAAAATAATATAAAGTCACCTTCTATATAATATAAGAACGCTACATATAGGTACTTTTTGATCAAAATGTTTACATGTGATTTCCTAATGATACCTAGTAGATACCTAATTACCTACAGTTACTGTGAGTATGTTTATGTATATCCTCGAATATTACTGGTAGGTATATATCACTTCTTTTTCACAATATGTTGTATAAAAAACTCTGCACCCACGTTTAGTTTTGTACTTCACTCAAGTGCCAATTAAGGAGAGCACACGGCGCGGCGCGGCGTTACTGAAGGCATCTAAGGCAAATCTTTATTGATTGAGAGCTGAATTTACCTACCTACTATACGCTATTAAATTTAACGACGTTTGTTGTCTATTCAAATAGCTTTTACGTGAACTATAAAGCACATCGTTCATTACCTACTTCTTTATGAGCTTTCTCATAAAGCGATGCGTGTAGATTGTAAAATTTTATAGCAAAAGCGATCTCATTAAGGAGATTAATAGAATAGTACAAAATAAAATAAATTGATCTCGGGTACCCGTACCTACCCATTTTACATTATAATCTTGTCTTGAGTCCAATAATAAGTAATATCTATGTGGAATTTGACTGTCTAGCAAATAGGTGAAACGAAATAATAAGTTAGGTAGGTACTTGTACTTATTCAAGTGTGTCCACGACCCCACTCGATTACTATACGTGGTGACAACATTTTCTCGTCTCTGAAAACCAATATACATTAAGCCAAGTGGCTATTTCGTTATTGAAGTAAACAAATTAAATCTGAATACGTGGATCAAACTAGATCTTTTCAATAAAGTGGTTTCCAGTTTTTAACGATCCATTAAGTAACAGCCGCTACGCCCAGGGATTGAACGTTGACCTTGGCCCCGACTTCTGACCCAGTTTCCGTATTGTACCTACACACTTCGAACTTCCGCTGTTTGCTGATTTACTCACATACAACTCGGGCCTGCCCGAGCCCTAAAAACAACCAAGTAACATTCTCAAAACTATTTTAATATTATTAAATGTATTCTTTCAATACTTTAATTACCTATAGTAATATAGGTCTTCTTTCTGAACCAAACTTAAAACTTTCGACAAATCAGCAATGTTAAATGTATTCTTTCAATACTTTAATTACCTATAGTAATATAGGTCTTCTTTCTGAACCAAACTTAAAACTTTCGACAAATCAGCAATGAAATCTAATTGGAATATTAAATCGTTCTAAAACATCGTTCATCGTTCACTTTCGATTTGCCGAAAATATTAACGGTCTCAATTGAATTACGATATTAACAAATAGGTTTAAAAAAATATATAGACAAAACGAATGTCAAACGCCAGTATCGTACCCAGAGCGGGTATTTACTCCTTTGAGGGTCGGAGCAAACAGGAATTTGTCAAAACAATCTCGATTAGGCAGTGTTCGGGAAGTTAATAATAATTAGGGAATAGGGACAGAGAACCTATATTGCTATATCGACGATTTTTGAAAATTTACCTAATATACATATATACTCGTCACTCGTCTCTTTGTCTCATGTCATCAAACACTTGTGAGTTGTGTGTACTTTAGAAACGGAGGCTTTGCGGGAGATTTACTTGACTTAGTTGAAAACGTGTTTTACTATCAGTACCTATACCAGTACCACCCTAAACTGGTTCCATCCGGGCTTTCGGAACTCTTAATCTAGGTACATCAAACATTTATCGCAAAAAAAGGCTGAGGAAAAATTTATGAACTAAGCTTTATATCTATCTAGTCTCTACGGATGGCTCTACGAGCCACGTAGCCCGTAACCGCGTAGCCATACAAACGTGAGCGCCCTTGAAAGTTGAAACTACGCCATGCATACGTCATCGTCGACCCAATAGCAGGGAAACGACATCTGTACGTTTAGGTACGTACCATAATATTTGCTTAGGATGTTTTCTGAATACCATATGGAGAGCCATAGTCAATATAATGAAAACTTTTCTGTCGAGATCATGAAACGTATTTTATCTTCAAATATCACACTAGTTGTTCCCCCACGGTTTCACCCGCGGTAATTTCAGAGTTCCCTCGAGAATTCCGGGATAAAAAGTACCCTATGACACTCAGGACTACCGTAGCTTCCTATAAGTGAAAGAATTTTCAAAATCGGTTCAGTAGATCCCGAGATTACCCCCTACAACGTCAACTCTTAAACTCACAATTCACAAACTTTACCTACCTCTTTATAATATTAAGTATAGATACGTTAACTTGATTTTTAAGTAGATGTAGGTACATTAATGAGGGAAAATAAACGAGTAGATATACCTAAAGCAAAAAATGCGCATCACTGAATTTATTAGGGCAATCTCGGGCAATAAAGTAGGTACCAACTTAAGCAGTAATACAATTTAATCCGCTTTGTGCGAGCTCTTCGTAAACACTTAACTCAAATGAGGTTTTATTTGAGAGAAACGCCCCGCTGAAAGCTCCCGTTGAGTCTTAAGTGGAAACATGAACTAATGACGAAGTTAGCCAATGTTCCTAAAAGTTTTGTACTTTTTGATTTAGGTACAATCATACTGCAGTGATAATATATAACAAGTTAGTTGTGCCTCGCGGTTTCACCTGTGTGAATTTCTCTTTCCGTTACGTTAGTTACGTTAGTCCCTATAACCACAATTAACATAGCTATGAAATATAGTCTTGATATAAATAAAGTGTGAATATGACGTCAATCGGTCGGAAAAAACTAAGTAGATAAAAGTATTTTAAATATTTAGTCTAGACATAATAAAAATATGTTTAAATCAAGTTTCATTAAAATTCGTACAGTAGTTTTAACGTGATGCGCCTTCAAATAAACAACAGATAAACAGACAAATTCAATAATTATCGAAATTGATTTTATTGGTATCGAGGAACAGTTGAACAGACAAATCCAAAATGATCGAAATGGATTTTATTGGTTACTTTCTGTTCCCCGCGGTTTCAAACGAGATAAAAACAAATTGTGACACGTTATCAAAGCGGTTATATGGTCGTAGCATTGATATACCACACCAGTAGTCTAGTAGTAAATCAATGGGTCGTAGTGAATCATGAGTGTCTAATGACCCTTAAATATGAATTTGTAACGATTCACAACAACTATTATTGTAGATACTTGTTAAATATAACTACGTTTTGAATGACAACACGCACTCGTTATGTAAATGCAACTACCGTTCCATTTAAATAATAGCACCAGCATAACATTGCGGTACCTATTAAAGCCAATGTCGCGTCGCGTCGCGCGTCGGTACCAGCTAACTGATAACAGATATACGTAACTCGCCATGCGAAATATATGGTTAAACACATTGGTGATTGTACATTATGCTGTATTTTTTTATATACGAATTTCTTGGATCAACGCCATACATGGTTTCACAAATCCAAGAGGTGGGTTGGGTTAGCCGTTAGGACAAATAGGCGGATTGAAGAATTACAATTCTTGTTAGCACTTACTAAGGGAAAGTGTTGCAAATCTATTCGCAAATGTTTCTAGACTTCAGTCTACGATGTCCTAGCCCTAATTTAGGTATCTACTTTGTACCTATTGAGGCAGGCATGAGTTTTTATTTTTACTCTCGTTATTATTAAAAAAACCTGCTACTGTATTAATTAATACCGATCAGTAAATTACCTTAAAATTTCATAAATTTTATGTTACTGGTAGTTTTATGGGTAAGTTCTTTGAAAATGTTAAGAGTGCTGCAATATTGACGGCACCAAAAAATTATCCATCATTATTCAAGATTTTCGAGATTCGATAATCAAAATCATAAATTCATAAATAATAATCGGCCATATTATATGGCCATATACTTACTTATGGTAGGTCTATTAGGTCTATTTTAACAAGAGTAACTAGCTACTTACATCTTATTCGTAAAAAACAGCAAAGAGGTAGATACCTACCTAATTTAATTAAGTGAACTAGGCTATTATATACTGACAAAACCATCACAAAAATAATAATACAGATGGCTAAAAGGACTAAGTAAGTTGTTATGTATACTATATACTACATATGTCTATAGGTACCTATTAGGTAGATCGTTATTAATAGCAAAGGAAACTCCCAAAAGGACGAAAGGGTGTAGTAAGTCAATTAATTACAAATTCTTAAATTTCGTTTCAATAGCATAGGGATTTTGGAAAGGCAAATTTCAGATTTAAATTTACTAAGTTCCTTACCTACTAGACATAATTAGGTGTGCTAAGTAAAACTGACGTAAGATAAGGATAAACTAAGTCAAAATTCGCTACAGAAAAAATCAACGACACTAGGCGAATTATACGAAAACATCTCTTGCATTAATTATATCTACACAACGCGAAAACTCGGATGATTAATAAACAAAAACTCACCCGGAATTTACATTTAAATGAAAAGTGCTTGAAAATTCCACATTACAGTGTTATCACCGGACTGGCCAGTTATGGTGGTTGATTTCAGTGAAAGCTAGATGTTACACCCGAAGCGTAGTGGCTGCGCTCCGTGAGCCCGTGGCGGCCGGCATGCGCGCCGCCCGCCGCCCACGCTCGATAACGCCACAACCGCCGCGCGCCGCGCCGCACCCCACCTTGCCCCATATCGACATTACTCGGGTCAAGACGGTGTCTACATCTACGCACTCTACATGGAACTACCTCTTGCTTTTCCCAAAACTCACGCGGGTGAAACCGCGGGGCACAGCTAGTCCTACTAATATTATAAATGTGAAAGTGTGGATGTTTGTTACTCAATCACGCAAAAACGGCAGAACGGATTTGGATGAAATTTGGCATGCACGTTGTCAGGGGTACAGAGAAGGGCATAGGGTACTCTTTGTCCCGGAATTCCCGCGGGAACTCCAAAATTACCGCGGGGCACAGCTAGTATTATATAAAAATGAATCCCTATTTCCCTTGGTCATGGCATCACGCGTGAACGGCTGGACCAATTTCGCTGATTGTTTTTTTGTTGTGTGTGTTATTGTGAGGAGAAGAAAAAAAGAAGTGTGGAGTTCCATGCGGGAGTTCCGAAACTCACGCGGGTGAATCTCCGACACGGTTGAACCAATTTTGACGGGACCGATTTCCACTGCTAATTAGCTGATGGTATAAGGAGTAAATTGGCAACTTTGGAGTTCCTGTGGGAATTCCGAAACTCGCGCAGGTAAAACCGCGGGGCACAGCAAGTTTGTTTATAAAAATTAAAGTTTAGAGTTTCAAATCTCCAATACATTCACGTGTTAGATATCTGAATAGTTTTATACAGACTATTACAGTTTTGTAGTGTAAGAGAGTAAGAGACCTTGAGATTCATCTGAAGTCGCGATATCACGACTCTAAACAACCTTGACAAGACATAAAAGACAAAAAAAAAAATTAATATATAAGATATAAACATCATCAAAAAATTCGTTTACTAGCGGGCCCCCGCAGTTTCGCCGGACATTAACCCGCGTTAATCTCGGAGTCCCCGTGGGAATTCTAAGATATACTATGCGTATAAACCTTCCTCTTGAATCACTATATCTATTGGTGAAAACCGCATTAAAACCCGTTCAGTAATCTTTTAGTTTATCGCGAACAGACAGCGGAAGCGACTTCATTTTATAATAAAAAACATGTAGATTATTCTCCTTCCGGTTCCTTTTTAAAATTAAATATATTAAAATTATATGAGTTTTATAGCGGGTGGAGCTAATTTGACAAGGGCCTTTATGGGGACTTGCATGATGTTTTTTTCCAGTCTATTTTAAAGAACAAGCGTTTCAAAGCTCCTACCTTTTACATCATTTTAATATTTTTTAGGGTTCCGGTTTTTAAAAACATCGGAAAACAAAGGCATGAGAAGCCGCCAAAGTCAGCAATTTTTACAACATTTTGTACCGAAGTATTTTGCAACTTCCCGTTGACCTATGAACTTAAAACTTGGTGATAATATTTATTTTTACGTATATTTTACCAAAAAATACCAACATATTGATTACTCAATGTTTTTTTTTAATTCTATAGTTGTCTTTGTTGAAACCAACTTTATTTTCCGTTTAACCGCGTAGCACAGAAGCGATGTGGGCAGTCTGCCTCGGCTACTGCACGCACAGACGGCTCTTATATTCTACATTTGGTACGGAACCCTAAATGTGCGAAGTCCGACACGCACTTGGCCGTTTTTTAATAAATCTTTCACAAGGTATGCGTCCGTATCCGTGGTATCCGTCTTGTAAATTAATTAAAAATATTGGACACGTACTTTTTAATTTTTTACGTCATCAAAAAATAACGGAGATACATTAAGACGAAATGTCGTGTGACGTCACGTGCGACGAACTGTAGCGAGACGAACTAAAACTTGATTGACAAGCCCATTATTAATATAAATTTCAAGCAAGTACTTCATTGCCCTGATGAAAGTGGTCAAAATACTAGTGAATACAGAGCTTGGCTTGTTACGGGGGTATGATAGTCAAAATTTTATTTAGTCCGTCAGTTTATAATAAAAAAATAATAGACAGGTAAATTTTTGATTTTGCAATGAAAAATACTCAGATAAAGCGCAAAGTTTAGGAGTGGGGGCTCGTAACGTTATAACGTCCTGTTCCTATCTCCGTTATTTTTTAATTACGTAGGTAAATGAAAAAATATGTGTCCACTATTTTAATTTAGTGTATTTATGTACTAGTCATCATTTTAATTAAGAAAGAAAAATAAAAATAAATCGTAGGTAAACATTTATTAATTTACTCCATTATTATGTCAAAATCATCGTTACATTTTTCCAGTGTCTTCCTTGAGGGAAACTGTTCTGTTGAAAACAATCTGAAAAAAAAAAAACATTTCACTACCGCAAATAATATGTATAGATATCTTTAAATAACAAAATAAATACAAACTAAACAAAAATACAAATTTCAGAGAATTTGTCGTTATAAATGCCAATATAATACTTTCCTTTGATGAGTTATTTAGTATTTCATCACACAAACAAAACAGTAATAATTTGTCAAATTTTTTATGTGAATTTCTTTTTCTATTCGATACATGTGCGTATTTAAAAAACTGTAATATAAAAGAATTAAATTGTGTTCTTGATATAGTAACAATAGTTTTGCTAAATTTATTCTTTTATAAAAAAATTAAAGGGGTTTCCTAGGAAAAAAAAAACAATTTAAATAACAAAGAAAAATCGAATCCTCGAATAAATAACGTCACATCTTATTCTAATACTAGCTGTTTCCCGCGATTTCACCCGCGTTAATTTCAAAGAGCTCGCGGGAATTCCGGAATAAAAGGTAGCCTAAGTCACTCCTTATAACATCAGTTATCTACCATTGAAAGTCCCGTTAATATCGGTCCAGCCGTTTCCGAGATTGACCGGAATAAACAGACAGACAGACGGACAGAGAAAAATTTAGAAAATTGTTTTTTTTTATGTTAGTACCGTATGCATTTAGTAAAAAGCTATTAATTTGAAATTACAAACAGACTCTTCAATTTTATTTATATGTCTAGATTAGACTAAATATAACAAACAACTCACAGTTTGGGACGTAGTATCAGGATCAACGGAAAAGAAGCCAATCCTCTCGAACTGGAAGCTGTCGTACGCGCGGACCGAGTTGATGGAGGCGTCGGCGAGCGCCCTGAGCACCTTGAGGGAGTCGCGGCGGCAGTCGGACAGGAAGCCGCCCGGCACTTCGGTCGGGTCCTCTGGGTTTTTGTGCGCGAACCTATTACAAACAATGGGCATGATGGCAAGGTAAAAAATCAAAACTTTAACTATTTAGTGTAGTTAGATAGTAAAAAAAACAACATACACGAAGCCGAATTCAGAACTTCCTTTTTGGAAGTCGGTTAAAAAATAATAGGCACGTATTGTTCGCTATTTTGAATTATTGCAAAAATACTTAGATAAAACGCATTACAGTCTAGGAGTTAGAGGTCGCGACGTCGTAACTGAATATAAAGTGTACCTAGGTGTGACGTCACACAGAATTTTAACTCAATGTATCACAGTTATTTTTTGATTACGTAAAAAAAGATATGATTCATGTCCAATATTTTTTATTAATCTACAAGACAGACTAAACGACTATGGGCATGATGACTAAATTAAAATTTAATCGTCATCATGCCCATTTTTGACTAACTAGTAGCTACCAAGCGGGTATTGCACCGGCACGTCATTCAACTTCTATCACAGCGCCTTACTCATCTGGGTATTCAATAAAAACTACACCTTATCGCAAGGACTGTAGGTACATTTTCGAAATACTTGCTAAATGATAGTGCTTACACGCTACGTTTAATCATATCAACCGAACCGATGGCCAATGTATGTTAGAGTTGGAATTAGAATAGTAGAATGGTGAACGATTAGTTGATGATCGGATTGGCGCAAGTGGTCACCACGCTCGCGCTACCGTGCCTCTATAAAGACGTTTTACTTTAATAAATAAATAAAGTAGCATTTGCTATACTTACAGTGGTTCGTAAAGTCGTACTTCTACGGCGACCGGGTCCGACACCCAGTGGATGAATGCCTTAGGCTTATCTGCAGATTCGCAAAGCTTCGCCGCACATTCCAACTCCACCACGCTCCCGCTCGAGTCGTCTATGACATTTTGGACCTGCACCGAGATATTGTTATCTATACTAATATTTTAAAGAGCTAAAGTTTGTGAATTGTGAGTTTGTGACAACAATCTCTGGATCTACTGAACCGATTTTGAAAATTCTTTCACCCATAGAAAGCTACCATAGTCCTGAGTGACATAAGACTATAAAGTTTGACGACATTCTTAGGTAACAAATGAGGTTTTGTAACAATAAAATTTCTAATGTCTTTGATGCAATAGATTTTTTTCCTTAAAATATTTGAAATGCCTTGGGTGATCGCGATGAGTGTGGTTCAAGCATTATACATTATACATTTGTTTGTTGATTATGCTTTCACGCTTCAACCGATCGTCATGAAATTTTGTTGTCAGGGGTACGGAGAAAGGACATAGGGTACTTTTTATCCCGGAATTCTCGCGTGAACTCCGACATTACCGCGGATTAAAACCGCGAGGAACAGCTAGTAGTACATACAGGAATGTGAAATGTATTGATTTTGCGCGTCAATCTCAAGGGCCGAACCGGTTTGAATAACATCCGTATTTTATTACATAATAAATAAGAAAAAAGCAATACAAATGCAACAAGTTATTGTCCAATAAATACCTCTAAAACATATCCAGCATGCCTCAAGCCCACGGTTTGCGCTGTCGTTAGTCGTCTATACCCCTTCTCGGGTTGCCTTTTGAAGTCCGTAGCTTCGATGTAGATTGTTCTGTTGAACACCACCTTGTGGGAACCCTTCTCTGGCTCGTTCGGGAAATCCGGCACAGTCACTGCGATCGGCTTGTCCGCCGGGAAATTTGAGATCGTTACTTTCAACGGCTCCAATACAACCATTTTTCTATAACAGAAATATAATAAGGTTAATTTTAAGTAGTACCTACAACAGAAAAGTCTGACTGATTGTATGAAGACCATATTGGAACTGTTTAAACTATAAGTGTGGCGAATAGGAAGCACATAATATTGTATCTCTCGGAGACATAAGTAGTTGCCACATAATAATTTGCACCGTTTGCATATTATGCAATATGCAAAACTGTATCCTGTGGTTTCACCCGCGGTAATTTCAGAGTTCCCCAGGGAATGTCCTTTTTTGTACCCCTGACGTGTAAACAAAATTTCGTAATGATCGGTTTAGGCGTTAAGGCGTGAAAGCGTAACAAACAAACTCACTTTCGCATTTATCTATAACTAATATTATAAAGAGCAAAAGTTTGTGAGTTTGTGACCGTTGTAAGGGGTAATTTCTGGATCTACTACACCGATTTTGAAAATTCTTTCTTTTATAGGAAGCTACAGTGATCATGAGTGACATAGGGTACTTTTTAACCCGGAATTCCCGCAGGAACTCCGAAATAACCGGTTTCACCCGCGGTGGTCAGCAAGTGGTAGTATATTAGTAAAGATTTAAAAATAATCTTTTTTACAACGAAAAGTATACATACTATACTTTAACCAAAGCGATTGGACCGATTTTGACGGGGCTTTCACTAATTAGCTGATGTTATAAGGAGTAAATTAGTCTACTTTAGAATTCCTGAGGTAATTCCGAAACTCACGCGGGGGAAACCGCGGGACACAGCTAGTTATATATAAACACGCTTAGACTGGAATGTGGAACTTTGTGTTCATGACACCAAGTCTTTCTCCATCGGGAATTAAAGCCGGAACCTCTTGATCAGTTGAGGCATTTACCTTTATCACCTCTGGGCTTCGCTACGTTGTGACGGGGCGCGGGGAGGCATGAAGTTGTCGAGGGCTGAGTGTCGCTACTTTACTTGGTAGGTAATAGCATAGAATATAGATTATAAAGAAGTGACACTCTCCGCCTCCCACCAATTTCAAGCCTCATCATACCCAGCGAACATAACCTTGGTAAAACCGGAAGAAAGTTTGACACAATGTGACAACACACACATGACGTATGTGACAATTATTCACTGACAGAGCCGAGATTTACTATCGCACACACGCAAACACTTGTACGTCCAAGCCGGCCGTCTTTACTTGTGAAGAGGTACCTACTTGAATCAGTTCATTGATCAGCGGAGCTAGGATGCGCAACATGATATGTTTATCGAACGAAAGATAAAATTGTCGACACGACAAATATTTGTGGGCGTCCAAGCAAAAAAGTGCAGTAGTGGGGTATTGAGTTAAGACTAGATTCGGTTAAACATTTTTTACCACTGGTAGACAAAACGACATATTATGTCGACGAGAATCGATAAAATGGCTCGATAAAATTTTATCGTGTTGCGCATCCTAGCTCCGCAGATTGTCACCGGGCTGGTAACAGTTACTATTATTTGTCTAATACCTCGGTGCGGTGAGGTTGAGCACGTCCCGGACGGCGGCGTCGAGCATGGACGGGTCGACGGCGGCCGCCGCGCCCGTCACGCCGAGCGACGCGCAGAAGCTGTTGATAGCCGCGGGCGGCACGCCGCGCCGGCGCAGCGCCGTCAGCGTGTACAGACGAGGGTCGTCCCAATCTGAAAACATCAATGCACGATTTTATACGATTTGAGGTTTCTTAACTGGCTTCCGACGTTAGTGTGATTTTTGAAAACACCCTAGCATCGTCATTGGTTACGCCAATGGGCATGTGGACTAATTTTTATTTTTTAGTCCGTCTTGTAGATTATTATAAAATATTGGACACGTATTTTTTCTTTTTTTACGTAATCAAAAAATAACGGCGATATATTATTGAGTTGAAATTTCGCGTGACGTCACTATTCGGACAGTTTGTATGGCGGTTTTATCGGTTAGTGACGTCACGACCCCCTCACCCTAAACTTTAATGCGCTTTATCTCTGTATATTTTAATTTATTTGAAAAAGCAAAAAATACGTGTCTATTGTTTTTTTTCTTTTCTGCTGACTAACTGACGAACTAAATTTATAATAAGAAATTGTGTCAATATTTCAAAAATAGAACCTTAGAAAAGCGTTTTATCGTGAAAGATTTACTAAAAAAAAATCAATAGTTTCCAAAATATTCAACTTTTAATTTTGTGAAACGGAACGTTGCAACGAAACACCAATCACAGCCACGCTTAACACATTACGTCACTTTTATTTTTTTAGGAAACATCTACTCTTTCAGAGAACGCAAAAGAAACTAAGTGCATACAGTCAACGCATATTTTTCATTTTCTGAAGTTTTTTACTTAAATAGATGCATTTCGATTCTTTACTGGAACTTTTGGAAGTAACTCGACACAGTTCAACCTTAATTTCGCTTTTGGATATTGTGCATTAGTTATTCTTCTGAGGGATATTGAAGTTATCTGTCTGTCAGTGTCACATGACCCTGTCAATACGACAGTGACATTTTTATCACAGATTTAATAAGGCGTAATTTTGAACAAGTGACGTCATTCCGCGTTTCTGCGGTAAGGTCAAAAGTAGGAACTTTGAAACGCTCTATTTCATTAATTTATGCATATTTTTTTTTTTTGCTTTGTTTAAGTAGGCCATATATCTTTAAAATAGACTGAAAAAAAATTCATGCAAGTACCCTATTAGAATTTTGATTTTCAAAAGTAGTCCACATCCCTATTATACTTTTTATAAACTTTTTCAGTGAACCGATTGAGAGTACAATCAGTGAACTGTTAGTTGAACTACTGAGAATAGGCCGTTCAAAATAGGTATTAATAAACAAATGTTTAAATAACATAGGACTGGTCGTCTTAGATATATTTTATTTTATTAAACAACTTATGCACAAAAGGACAACATAAAAAGAAAGTATAAAAGTACAAGGGTCATTCTTATTCTATGTGGAATTTCTTCCAGGAGACCTCCTATATATATTTGTCCTTTGTCCTTTTTTTTTATTTTTTTTTCTGTCGACTAAAATAATGTAACAGATAAACTATTAGATGATGATGATAGATAATGTTCCAGTCATTTGGTGCGAAAAAATGGGGTTACCTGGAAAGTTTTCCGGGAGTTTTAGAAATTAGTAATTTTATATATTTCGATGTGCCCTTTCCGAATTTCAACTTTACCACCATATTGAAAAAATGGCGCCGATTAGCAGTTTTTTGTTAATATAATACGACCCTACGGACTAATTTTAAGATAAAAACATTTATATACAAAATTAAACTAGAGACAATTTTCTACAATTTATTTACTAACAACTTTTTTTTATAAAGTTTTGGCATACGAGCGCCGCAAGGGTACTTTCACTTCAATGAGTTTTGGCCAAAATAAAACGGAAACGGAATGTGGAAATGTCCACATCACCTTGAGATTTTTTATCATAGTATCCCCAGTAATCAGTATTAATCTAATCCACAGCAGTGCAATGTACAATTCCGATATTTAGCATAATCTCCTTTGCTTTGCTGTTCTTGACGGTAATCAGGCTCAATCGATCACGTTTGCATACGGACCTCTTTTTAACCGACTTCCAAAAAGGAGGACGTTCTATGTTCGATTTATGTATGTTTTCCTAACTACATATTCAGATTTGAATAAATATTCTTAGCCACTAATCCAATATTAACATTATTTTCTATTATTAATTGTATTTAATAGCTGTTTCGTGGGGTAATTTCGGAGTTCACGCGGGAATTCCGGATTACAATATAGCCTATGACACTCACAAATAACTGGCTTGCTATTGGTAAAAGATTTCAAAATCGGTTCAGTAAGTCCAGAGATTACCCCCTACAACCTCACAAACTTTACCTAGAGGAAAGATATGATTTTTTAGTATATGTACTGCCGAAGCAAGTACATATACTAAAATGTGGAACGCTTCACGATTTTGCATGTCATCCTTGCGCAGGGGCCATGCTAATCTTCTCTGTATTGTTCCAATTTTACTATATGTACTGCCGATTGTTTGTTTTTTTTTGTTTGTTTGTTTGTTACGATTTAACTCAAAAACTACTGGACCGAATTCAAAAATTCTTTCTCCATTAGAATGCTACATTATTCATCCCTGAGCAACATAGGCTATATTGTAATCCGAAATTTCCGCAGGAACTCCGTAATTACCCCAGGTAAAACTGCGAGGAACAGCTATTCTTAAAGGAAGCCATCCACATAATGTTTTGGGACGGAGCTCATTTTATATTAAGGTGCAATCTCCTTTGCATACTACACGTTGTAAGGGTACAGAGGAGGACATAGGGTACTCTTTGTTCCAGAATTCTCATTCCCCTGTAAAACCACAGAGGAACAGCTATCTCTGGATCTACTGAACCGATTTTGAAAATTCTTTCACTTATAGGAAGCTACGGCGATCCTGAGTGACATAGGGTACTTTTTATGTCGGAATTCTCGCGGGGACTCCGGAGTTTGTGAGTTCGTGAGTTTGTGGGATTGTAAGAGCTAATCTCTGGATCTACTGAGCCGATTTTAAAGTTTTTTAATTTATAAGAAGTTATAGGATACTTTTTATTTCGGAATTCCCACGGGAACTCTGGTGATTGTGAATTTGTGAGGTTGTAGGGGGTTATCTCTTCTGGACCTGCTGAACCAATTTTAAAAATTCTTTCACTTATAAGAAGCTACAGTGATCCTGAGTGACATAAGGTACTTTTTATCCCAGGATTCCCACGGTAACTCCAGGGTTTGTGAGATTGTAATCACTGGATGGGGTTTGTGAGATTGTAATCACTGGATCTACTGAACTGATTTTAAAAATTCTTTCACTTATAGGAAGCTAAAGTGATCCTGAGTGACATAGATTACTACTGTCTTTTTATCCCAGAATTCGAGCGGCAACTCGAGCCGAAATAACCGCGGGTGAAACCGCGTGGGTCAGCTAGTGATGAATATATACGTAAAGACCTTATAATATCATTGGGTAATCAGTTATCTTTCTTTTCTTCACTTATGGTTAATGTGGGATCAAGTAACTCTATGTGTAATTGGAAGTTTATATAAATTACTCACTCTTAACAATACCCTCATCAATTAATTTGGCTATTTTCCTCTTAGAGACCACTGTGTAGTTCACATTAAGTCGACCATATTCCCATTGCACAGGGCAGTAAATGTTGAGAGCATTACACAACCAGTAGTATGATGATCTGCAGCAAATTAAGGACACTAGTTTAAGAGTTAATTATTATAGGATATTATAATAGTATATTCTAATGTTCTACAACACTTGTAGAAGGGTAAATAATGGGTATTCACAACAAAAAACAATATGTATGTCAGTTGAGACCAGGTGGTGGTGTTTGATAATGACCTAAAAATATTCATTTTTCAAGTATTCTGGTCTCAATGAAAATCACACTCACAACCCCTTTAAACTCAGGAGTCAATGTGTTTCCTATAATAGAATCTATCTGGCACTTTTAGAAAGTGAAAATATTACTAGAGAGCACTAACCTCCTTGACTGAAATTCTTTAGTACATAAAGAGTGAGTGATATTCTCTATGCTGTCACATAGGCAATGAGTGTAGTCGTATGTAGGGTAGATGCACCATTTGCTGCCAGTTCGGTGATGGGGCTTGAACTTTATTCTGTAAGCAACAGGGTCCTGTTTTCCTTCTTCTAAAGTTATTTTCATTCTCAATGTTGCTTCTCCTTCGTCAATTTTACCATTTTTCATGTCCTATAAAATTCAAAGCTCAAATAGGTTATGTTTTTTTCATTGAAGACCAAAAAAATTCGTATATTTATTTAAAAACTTACTTCAAACAACTGTATGCTCTCTTTAATGGGTCTATTCCTCCAGGGTGAAGGAGGTGGGTTAAATCCTTTTATTTCTTCAGACTTTTGATGACATACATAAGCAAGATCTTTCATAATCAACTGCACTGCCCACTCATACAACTGGTCAAAATAGTCAGATGAATGGGTCACTTTATATGGTGTGTAGCCTAAAATCAAAATATTTATTTAAAAATTAAAATAAGTCCACTAATGTGACAAAAATTAAGATTTCAAATTAACTTACCCAACCACTCTACCATATCTTTGATAGCAACAAAAAACTTTTCCTCCTCTTTTTCAGGATTAGTATCATCATACCTCAAAAAGCAAACACCATCATGAGCTGCTGCATAGCCAAAATTGATATTTATAGCTTTTGCATGTCCTATATGAAGAATGCCATTTGGTTCAGGAGGAAATCTTGTTCTGACCTTCCCACCAGTTACTTTTAAGTGCATCTCTAACAATTGTTTAGTCTCAGGAGTCACAACATAACCATCCATTTTATAATTCTCTCCTGGGGCATGGAAAGGCAGCTTCTTCATTAACTCTGATATAGTAGCAGCTTCAACTGACTCACCAGATGGCTCAGATATTACTGTTTTGCTTGCTTAAAAAAATGGGTGACTTAAAAATGTAGTTGATAAGAAGTGTTAATATAACCCATTGTAAAGATAGGTATTTAGTTAGTAATGTTCAAACTTACAAATTTTATTCTCCCCTTTTTTTACTTTCAATCCCGTATCACCACTTTTACCCTTCTTTTCTGTTTTAGGAGGTGGAACAAGATCTGCTTCTGATTTTGGTCCCAGTAAATCTAAAATCTAAATACCTATCTGATTCATATTGCAAAAATTTATTTATTTATATTTTAAAAAACTTAATTGCACTTTATACAAAAGGCTGACTTAATGCTTAAGGCATTCTCTACCAGTCAACATTTTGGCTAGGTGATATTATATGGCAGGTTTTCAAAAACAGGATGAAATAAAAACAAAACATACAATGCATAAATAATATTACCACAAATCTTCTATCACTAATAGTGGTAAGCAAAATAACAAACGAGAATGGAAAAAGACAAAACTACCTGCACATCGACTTCACTTTTGATAGCTTTGCCATCAGCCCACGGGAGATCTGCTCTTACAGCTTGCATAACGATTCCAGAGTTGAAGCGATATCGTTTCTCCAATAGCTCTTGTTTATACTTATCCATATGTTTTTCCACCACTTGTTCTACCTGTTCAGGAGTCACCACTATACCCACACCACAGGCTTTTTCAAACTCTAGCTGGTTAACACTAGATTCGTTTACACTCTTCAATAGATATTCTAATGCTGCATCTACTCTTAATGTTGAATCAAGTTTACCATCTTCAATGTATTTGCAAACAAAAGCTAGTTTACTAATTATTTGCGGTTTGATTTTGGTAGCCAGATGGTACAGTAACATGCCTGCACCGGAAGGTAGCTCCGTAACATTAATCTGAAAATATGAGAACTTACTTTTTATACTTTGCATTAGCTAGTAAATCGTCATATTGCATTTTCATGTAAAATGTCGCGAACTTAAGCATTTATATCAGTTTCTAACTAGGTACACATTCTAACCTCATTGATAGAGGCTAATAAGATTTTTGTCACGTTTGCATTTTTCAGTGTTTCCTTTGCTTTTTGCTCACTTAAACCCAGAACTTTAAACTTTTCTATTGCTTCTAAAGAAGCCATAATAGAAGTACTTATGCTTTAATGTAATTGAATAGAATTAATTAAACACCCAAAACCCAAGTGGTGCAGTCTCACGCACTGAGAAGGTAATCACCACAAATTAACTAGTGTTAACTAGACTTATGGGTAATCACAAAAAAAAAAAAAAACGTAGTGGTTACGTAGACGGAGAATGAACATCTACGAGTGGCGTAGACGGAGAATGAACTAGACGAGGCATTCGCGTATAGCGTAAGAGAAAGTGATATTCTTCCTATGCACACATGTAAACTACCAGTATTGCCACTAAATAACTTATTTCCAATTTCCAAGGAGTTTTAGCTTGTTTGGTGATGAAAAAGCTATAGGAAGTAAAATGTAGTTTTATAGGATAGGTTGTTTTGTACATAAACTATAAATCATCGATCCCTGATGGTGTCGAGGGGATTTATAATATACTAGCTGACCCGCGCGGTTTCACCCGTGGTAATTTCGGAGTTCCCGCGGGAATTCCAGGATAAAATATAGTTACAAACCTTCCTCATGAATCACTCTATCTATTGGTGAAAACCGAATCAAAATCCGTTGGGTAGTTTAAAGATTTAAGCATAGGTACATAGGGATATAGGGACAGAGAAAGCGACTTTATTTTATAGTATGTAGTGAAGCGGGGCAAGTGAAATGAATACTATGTAGGTGCAAATAACGTTTTATTGGAACTTAAGTTAGCGCACGGCACGGATGAGCAAACCAGCTTATTTCTCGTCAGGGCATCAAAGTTGCGCGCTTGGCTTATGGTTTTTGAAACGATTATTATTATCGCTTGCTATTGGTTCGCGCCAGCTGCACTCATTATAATTAAGTTTAGTTTTTCGAAAGAAACTGCTTGGAAAATGCTTGAAACGAATCCTTGAATAGCTATTTGGTTTCCAATTTACACGACCAGTGCTTGCTATCCAGTTAATAAGAGTAACCAATTTAAAAGGAAATCTGAAAAAGAAAAAACATATAGAATACACACTGGACACGTGGACAATGTATTTATCAGGCCCAATATTCTAAAATTTCCAAATCGAATCTAAAATATTTCATACACTACTCATACAGTCAAGAGCATGCAAGATTTTCAGCCAGTCTTACACGCGAAGAGTACAGTACACGTGATTCTGTTGACGGTCAAATTGAACTTATTCGATTCGATACTGAAGTTTTAAAATACAGCGTCTGAGACATAGTTGACTAGAATCTTTCAGTATTTTATCCCACGTTGAAAAAAAAAAACAAATGATGGAAACGATTGGCACTTAGCATGAAACTTGGTAGAGATAAAAAAAAATCCAGTCTATTTTAAAGATATATGTATGGCCTACTTAAATAAAGCAAGAAAAAAAAAATATACGCATAAATTAATTAAATAGAGCGTTTCAAAGTTCCTACTTTTGACTTTACCGCCGAAACGCGGAATGACGTCACTAGTTCAAAATTACGCCTTATTAACCTGTGATAGAAATGTCACTGTCGGGTCATGTGACACTGACAGACAGATAACTTCAATATCCAAAAGCGAAATTAAGGTTGAACTGTGTCGAGTTCAGAAAATTAAAAATATGCGTTGACTGTATGCACTTAGTTTCTTTTGCCTTCTCTGAAAGAGGTAAATGTTTCCTAAAAAATAAAAGTGACGTAATCTGTTAAGCGTGGCTGTGATTGGTGTTTCGTTGCAACGTTCCATTTCACAAAATTAAAAGTTGAATATTTTAGAAACTTAAATTTTTTTTAGTAAATATTTCACGATAACGCTTTTCTAAGGCTCTATTTTTGACATATTGACACAATTTCTTATAATAAATTTCATGCAAGTACCCTACTACCCTACCCTACACCTCATAGGTACCTACTAATATTATAAAAAATTGGGAAATTAATCTGGGTTAATCTAGCAACCTTTGTCGTAGTATAACCCGATATATTACGGAAGGCATAGTAACGACGTGGTAAGGACATAGTCGCCAATATGGAATAAGGACTACGTAATTTGGCAAGATTATACACTAAAATAAGAAGGCAAATTAATGTTGATTTTTTTGTTATATTTCTACGATTTATACCACAAAGCTGTTATTATGAATATATTTGCTATTTTGCACAAACAAAACAGATTTACATGAAAGTAAATCATTACATACCGATGAAATGTTACATGCTCCGTTTTCCTTTCATTACGGCTCTTACAGCCTAAAATACAACATATTACTATGTCCACAACAAAAACAAACACTTTAAACACGATATGAAAGTCTATTTAGCTTTCAATAATTGAAAATAACAACGTTTTTTATCAAAATAAACAAAGAGCGCTTCGCTTTGTTGGGCAAACTATAACTTTGCCCAACAAAAAAAACCTATACGCTAGATAAGGACAAAAGATAATTGGAAATCTCTTTCACTCTTAAGAACTTAGCCATAACACTGTCTCGCTTACTATTCGAAAGAGAAGGAAATCGCCTCATCTATTCATTCTCCATCTACGACGAGTGGTTATATACTCTTTGGGTAATCACTACGCGTAGTGATTACCTTCTCTCTGGTTTCGCACAAATTAATTGTTTTTTATGTTCGCCCCTTCTGGGACAGGCGAGGGCTATTGAGCCATACAGCCAAGTCTTAAGTAAGTAAATTCATATTCCGATATTGTCAAGGCCGGAGCCAAGTCTTTAGTTGTTTTTCTCTTGATCTTTTCCGTGAAGTCTTAGTTTGTTTTTTCTTTTATTCCTTATTCCGGGGACGTATTTTTAAATATCAACACCAGTGGTGGCACATATTAACTAGACATGTGCTCTCACGCTATCGGCTATTCAAATTTCGAATGTCGCACACAAATTAACTAGACTTATGTCGAACTGTGATATACACTCCGCGACAAAACTATAGGACACTAGGCAAATCATGTTGTGTCTTAATAAATATGCAGTCAATGTGAAAAGAAAGTCTACCAATATTATTAATACTATTTATTAAAAAAAACAAGCATAAAAAACAATCATGAAATTGTAATTATTTTTGAATTTAAAATGTAGGAACCTATTGAGTAGTATTGAGTATTGACTATTTACTAATTCACAAACCTCAAATGTGAAAAATAATCGATTATTACTTTCTAATATGTATTGTCATCTACGAGTTAATCGTATATTATTTTCTAATAGGGTACTTGCATGAAATTTTTTTTTCAGTCTATTTTAAAGATATATGGCCTACTTAGACAAAGCAAGAAAAAGAAAAAAAATATATGCATAAATTAATGAAATAGAGCGTTTCAAAGTTCCTACTTTAGACTTTACCGCCGAAACGTGGAATGACGTCACTAGTTCAAAATTACCCCTTATTAATCTGTGATAGAAATGTCACTGTCGTATTGACAAGGTCATGTGACTCTGACAGACAGATAACTTCAATATCCAAAAGCTAAATAAAGGTTGAACTGTGTCGAGTTACTTCCAAAAGTTCCAGTAAAGAATCGAAATGCATCTTACCGGTGCATTTTAAAGTAAAAAACTTCAGTAAATGGAAAATATGTGTTGACTGTATGCACTTAGTTTCTTTTGCCTTCTCTGAAAGAGGTAAATCTTTCCTAAAAAAATAAAAGTGACGTCATGTGTTAAGCGTGGCTGTGATTGGTGTTTCGTTGCAACGTTCCGTTTCACAAAATTAAAAGTTGAATATTTCGGAAACTATCGAATTTTTTTTAGTAAATCTTTCACGATAACGCTTTTCTAAGGCTCTATTTTTGAAATATTGACACAATTTCTTATTATAAATTTCATGCAAGTACCCTATTATTTATCGATAAAGAAATTATAAAATTATCTATGTTATTTTTGACACGCTTTAATTTTTGTAGAAGAAGAATTTGTTAGAATTATTATTATTATATTTTATTTATTATTTTTAATTATTTGATTCTAATAAATTATTAAAAGGCACTAAAAATTATTTAGTAATTTTAGACCGAAAACTGCATGACAATCCGTTCAGCAGATGCGGAGATTATCGCGAACAGACGGACAGACAGACAGAAAAAAATTTAAAAACTTTTTATAGGGCTTGGTTACTCTTCTTTTATCACCCCTCTCAATTTCAGGTAAAAATATTCAATGTACAGAATCGCGGATTCTACTCCTTTATTATAGTGTATGTAGATAATGACGTCCGTACACTTCTTTAGTGCATAGGCCTACCTACTACAATAAAAGAGTAGAATCCGCGAACATTTAATATAAAATTTTAATATTAAATTAACATTGAATATTTTTACCTAAAATTGAGAGGGGTGATAAAAGAAGAGTAACCTAGCCCAAAAAAAAGATTTTGAAATTCTTTTCTGTCTGTCTGTCTGTTCGCGATAATCTCCGCATCTACTGAACGGGTTGTCATACAGTTTTCGGTAGTAGATTAAGCTAAGTCTGGAGCAAACATAGGTACTTATAGGCTTTGTTTTATCGAAATAGGACATAGGGGAAAAAGCATCGACCACACAGCCCATAGACGCCTAATGTTTGATTTTGCGTATTGAATGCATTCTAGCAACTAGCTGAGGTAAGATGAAGCGGGGTTGCAACGGCGTGATTGGCTAATTCAAGGCCACACGCGCTAGTTACACGCCGTGATTGGCTAATTCAAGGCCACACGCGCTAGTTACACGCGCCACGAAACGTTGGAAAGAAATAGATTAATTTACGCAACGGGAAAGAATGAGACGGCACGATAGTTTGAGTATTTGTTTTAAAACCACGACCAGTGAACCGTGAACTCCGTACTTGCGAAAAAATTTGTTGATTTCCTTGTTTCTCATAAACAAATAAAGATAATAGTTACTTACAAGTGAAATGTTATCCCATCTTTCTCCATATTAGATGTGTTGCTTTTTTTACCGCACCATTTAATGCTACACTGAGGCATTTTGAGTTTTTTTTAGCACTTCCTTTATGCACTCCGATCGTGTTGACAGGTCACAGTAGTGGTCGACACTGATTGAGTATTTCCGCGCGGACATTTATATCGGAACTATAAGTCAGATGTGTTGTCAGGAGCCATTCGCCTGTTATTAGGCGTCTATGGGCTGTGTGGTCGATGGGAAAAAGTTATCATCAGTTAAAGACCTGAAGCTGCGCTGCGCTGCGCTGAAGCGCAATGCAATGGTCGAAAGCTTCGATATAATGTTGCTTAACGAACATGCATTTTTTTCTTTTAAATTGATTTTTCACAAAGTGACAGTTTTAAGGCTTGGAGCGACAGATGAGTTGGAGTTTGTTTGTTGTGTGTCTATTATCTATTTATCAAGAACTCACAAGCACCACCAAACACACTTTCTGCAGATCTTGAAGGTTGACTGGCAGAGAATGCCACAATGGCATTAAGTCCGCCTTTTGTACCATAATGTGCAAAAAGTTTAAATAAATAAATAAATAAATGATGTGATTATATTTTCTTTGAGACCACTACTTTTTAAAAGAGTGAGAAAATCTAACGTCATTACTGTCATTGCAAGGGTCAAAAATTCACGCGGGTGAAACCGCGGGCACCAAGCCTCAAGCCTCAAAACTGTCAGTTTGCGAAAAATCAATTCAAAAGAAAAAAATGCATGTTCGTTAATATGCATCATTATATTGAAGCTTTCGACCATTACATTGCGCTGAAGTCTTTAACTGATGATAACTTTTTTCCCCTATGTCCTATTTCGATGAAACAAAGCCAATATGTTTGCTCCAGACTTAGAATCTACTCTCAGACGAAATAAAAGCTTTTTACATCGTCTGAGGGAGTGGGTAGATGGGCTAAGTCGACTCCCGCCACGAGCTTGTCGTGAGCAGAACAACCCAAGTGGGCAGACACAGGCGGGCTTGGCACCGAATTCAAACGATCAGTGGTAGCGCAAACCAATAATAATATTATGTGTATTTTTGTCTTTTGGATTAAATCGGTATTTTGTTATTTTAGCTTTTTAGTTTTGTGTTTTTGGAAGTCGGTTTTAATTTTTTTGTTAAACTTTTATTTATTATTGTTGTGTTGTGTTCTAAAGCGGTCCCCGCGGTTTCACCCGCGGTATTTTTGGACTTCTCGCGGGAATTCCGGGATAAAAGTAGCCTATGTCCTTGTCTGTACCTACCCCTGACAAGTGACCTGTGTTCGTGTAGGTACCTACCTTCTCGTAATACACACGTTACTTGCATTGAACTTGGCTTGGCGTACTGACGACCTATAGATGATTTGTGTGGGGCACTCAAAACCCATTTCAAATGAAACTATCAATTTGCAAATCGTGTGTTAAAGTTAATGTGCCTCCACTTTTCAGCTCAGTGATCCGTGCTTGAAATTGTGCGACGCGACGTCTAATCACATTATGATAATTATTATTTTCCAAAGCAAGATTACGTGCATACCTACCTCTAACTATCTACATTGCTTAGGTATACGATATTTTTATTTAGATAACTTTTATTTAGTTTATTTACCTACCAAAACAGTAAGAAATTTAAGTTAACATAAAATAGCACCAAAAACCAACCACAGAGGTTTGTACAATTAGTGCTACTTTAGTTACTATAGTTGTGCCTCACGGTTTCACCCGCGTGAGTTTCGGAATTCCCACAAGAATTGTCCAAAAAATAAAAAAAATAAATTCTAAAGGCTACCCTTATCACCTAGGGGTATAAAAATTAGTATCTATTACCTATATTATCTGTGCTACGACCTTTCAAATAGGTAGGTATATAGACAAAAAAACAATCATAAAAATCGGTCAAGGCGTTTCGAAGGATATCAAACACTTCACACAAGATTTTTATATATTAGAAGATTACTTACCTATGTAGATAATAAGAAAAAGAAAGTTCCAAATAAAAGAGCTCGAGAAAAAATAAAATGTCCGTAGTGTAAAATCATTAACCCACATCCTTTTGAGTTAACAATTCAAAATCATTTCTTTTGAAGATTTATTTCCGCTTTTTAGTATTTCAAAATACTCATCCTCATCGATCTACCTCATCGATGTATTAAAATGACCTAAATACCTTTGAATAAACAAAAATTTAACAAAAAAATTAAAACACTTAACCAAAAACACAAAACTAAAAAGCTAAAAATAACAAAATACCGATTTAATCCAAAAGACAAAAACACACGTAATATTATTATTGGTTTGTGCTTCCACTGATTGGTTTAAATTCGGTGACAAGCCCGCTGGTGTCTGCCCACTTGGGTTGTTCTGCTCACGAAGAGCTGGTGGCGAGAGTCGACTTAGCCCATCTACCCCCTCCATATTTGGCTTGTCACCGACTTCATACCGATCAGTGGTAGCACAAACCAATAATAATAATACGTGTGTTTTTGTCTTTTGGATTAAATCGGTATTTTGTTATTTTTAGCTTTTTATTTTTAGCTTTTTAATTTTGTGTTTTTGGAAGTCTGTTTTAATTTTTTTGTTAAAATTTTGTTTATTCAAAGGTAGTTAGGTCATTTCAATACATCGATGAGGTAGAGGGAGTATCCCCTTTCAAACAAAAAAACAATTTTTGAAATTTTTGAAGAGTTCCCTCGATCACTCCAAGATCCCATCATCAGATCCCGACTTGGTGGCAATGGGACCTAATTGGGAGTAGGTATACCCTTTCAAACAAAAAAAGAATTTTTCAAAACGGTCTAACCGTCTTCGAGTAATCGGTGAATGTCGAGGAACTATAATCGTGTGTGGCCTGTCCAGTCGCGGTTGTATAAATTAAAGACAAAAATAAGTAAATAAGTTACTTTTAATGCAGATATTAGTAAGTACAGATAAATATAATATGAGCCGTGTGCCCTGACTCAAGCCGAATGATCAAGTAGTGGGGCGATCATCGACCACACAGCCCATAGACGCCTAATGTTTGATTTTGCGTATTGAATGCATTCTGGCAACTAGCTGAGGTAAGATGAAGCGGGGTTGCAACGGCGTGATTGGCTAATTCAAGGCCACACGCGCTAGTTACACGCCGTGATTGGCTAATTCAAGGCCACACGCGCTAGTTACACGCGCCACGAAACGTTGGAAAGAAATAGATTAATTTACGCAACGGGAAAGAATGAGACGGCACGATAGTTTGAGTATTTGTTTTAAAACCACGACCAGTGAACCGTGAACTCCGTACTTGCGAAAAAATTTGTTGATTTCCTTGTTTCTCATAAACAAATAAAGATAATAGTTACTTACAAGTGAAATGTTATCCCATCTTTCTCCATATTAGATGTGTTGCTTTTTTACCGCACCATTTAATGCTACACTGAGGCATTTTGAGTTTTTTTTAGCACTTCCTTTATGCACTCCGATCGTGTTGACAGGTCACAGTAGTGGTCGACACTGATTGAGTATTTCCGCGCGGACATTTATATCGGAACTATAAGTCAGATGTGTTGTCAGGAGCCATTCGCCTGTTATTAGGCGTCTATGGGCTGTGTGGTCGATGGGGGCGATGAAATCAGCGGTGCCCCGTCGATCCGTAGCATCGTCGTATGTGTGTGTGCTATATAAATAAAGCACACATGCAAGTCGTCAACAGTGAACATACATAAAAAAAAAATTAAAAAAAAAAATACATACAATTGAACATAGAACCTCCTCCTTTTTGGAAGTCGGTTAAAAAAAACCATGATTCAATCGCACATAGTTTATTTATTAATTATAAAATTAATAAATAAACTAAAATTCAATACATATAGGTAAACAGTTAAATGGTTTCTCAGATAACGTATTGAAGGTAACGTAATTGAACACAGAGTGGTGCCATTTCTGTGAACTGACAGTTGCCTATCATTTCTTTCTTATAGATAAGAAAAGTGTATATTAATTAATGGCACGTACTAATTAATTAAAAATGTGTTACGGACAGCATAGAATAATTTATCTTTGCATTGCAATTTGTTTAAATTAAGTAAAGTAGGTACGTACCTACCTACTTAGATACCTGACGGAATCAAATGCCAATCATGGACTATGAATGGTTAATAATATATGTACCTACATCTAGGGCATGGATACCGGTATACCGGTATACCGAAATACCGGTATACCGGTCAAATTTTTCGGTATTTTGATACCGGTATTTGAGGGAAAAATACCGATATTTCGGTATTTCGAAAAAAGTGATTAAATTTTGCAATATCGGCAGTTTCTTAACTAATGGAAAGTCATTGATTCTAAATATTGATTCAGATGATAATGATTCAAATCTTCATATCGATTCGAATAATCGATTGAGTCAAATCGATTCGAGTCCATCAAGAGTTTGAGTCCCATCACTAATCATGTGACGCGTGCAGCCCACGTCGTACCCCTCCCTCTCTCAGTTCAAGTCAGTTCTGCTGATATCATTGAAGCGAGAGCACGTTGCCGTTTTTTGCTTTGACTTGAACTTTGTCCTAACAATAATTTTAGGGTGCATTTTAGTGTTAAAACTTAAAAAATCCTCTTCCTCACCCACTACGCACATTGTGTGAGTTGTGTTTGTGTCCGGTACCAGTACAAACAGATAAGCTGAGTAAGTACCTACTTAAACCTATTGTTTACGTTATTGTAATCAATTATAGCAAGAAAGAAAAGAAAAACCTAGTAGAAGAAATCAAAGCAATGAAAAAAGCTGGCGTAAAATTTTCATTGACATTCGACGAATGGACATCTTTACGAAACCGCAGATACATGAATGTCAACTTACATACAGCAATAGGAAGCGAGTTTCAAGATGGGTCGCTATTTAAGAATATTGGTTTAGTCAGAGTTGATGGCACAATGCCCGCGGAAACCTGTATCAGGCTACTGAAAACCAAACTACTTGAGTTTGAGCTATCGTTAGACCGAGACATCGTGGCAATAAAAACTGATGGTGCCAGTGTGATGTGCAAAGTCGGCCGCAATATAGAAGCGTTTCATCAAATCTGTCTGGCACACGGGATACATCTTGGAGTGTCAGACGTATTGTATAGAAAAGCCACCACCACAGAATCCACAGGACACGATGAAAATGAAACGTCAGATGACGATGAAAGTGAAGATATAGATGGTGACAGTGAAAAATTCACATTTATAGAAGTTTTAACGCCACATTAAAAATTGGAATATGGTGGTGTGATAAAGAAAACACGCTCTGTGATAAAAATGTTTCTGAGATCTCCAACAAAAAATGATGCATTACAAAAATATGTGAGAGAGCAAGAAGGCCGTGATCTGGCCTTAGTTTTGGATTGCAAAACTCGTTGGTCTAGTCTAGCCGACATGATAGAGAGATTTAACCGACTGAAGATGTGCATTGAAAAAACTCTGATAGACTTCAACTCTGCTATTAAGTTTTCCCAAGAGGAGTTTGCTTTGCTGAATTCCATTCAAAAGAGCCTGAAAATTGTCAAGATCACAGTGGAAGCACTTTGCCGACGAGACGCGACACTTTTAACTGCAGAAGCTGCCCTTAAATATATGCTACGAAAATTAGATAACCTAGAAACAAGTCTATCCAAATCTCTGGCGGAAGCTCTAAGAAAGCGCATATCGGAAAGACGACAACCTCTGACTGCAGTTTTACAGTATCTCCATAACCCAAAAGAATATTTCAAAGAAAATGCAGAGACACTTCGAGTCAACAATCCAGAGTTTCCTAGAATGAGCTGTGATGAAATGATTACTTCAATTGCTGAACTTCTTCAACGTTTGCAAGAGCAGACTCTCCACTCTCTAGCTCTACAAAACAAGGGTGCGATGAGCTCACCTGATGGCACTCATGCTTCTGCTGAAAAGGAAACAAGTGATGATGACACAAGTACTGGTAGCAGTAATTCAACTGTGATGGAAAAAGAACTTAATAAAGCAATAGAACAATCAATGACCAAAAAGCAAAACAGACCCCAGATCGGTGAGATCGGAGAGGAAGAAGAATATAATATAAAAACATTAATTCGCATTGAAATGACCTTGCATGAAAACGGAGGTACTAGAGGCAGATTTTAAGACGCAGCTTACAAGTACCTTTTAAGCATTCCTCCCACGAACGTTGAATCAGAAAGGGCCTTCTCAGCTGCAAGTTACTTATGTAACAAAATAAGATCATCGCTTAACGACGCAAGTTTGGAGGCGTTGTGTTGTCTTCGTTCGATTTTCCAACAAACTCGATCTGCCTGATTAATTGACTTGAGTTGAAGTGCGCCCGCGCCTATATTTTGGTTTATTTCAAAATAATTAGTTTTGTATTATCATTACAGAGTAAGACTGATTTTAATATTTGATTGTGATATTTGTGCCAATGAAACAATAAAAATTATTCTTTGATTAAAGAACGTCTTTTCTTTAGTATTCATAATAACCTTATTACTGTAATTAATCATTTTGTGGTTTCTAGGGAGTTGATAAATAGTTTGAGTGTTTCTGCTATACAGCGTAGAAAACTGCTTTAATAACTTTTCGCAAACGAGACTTACTATCGTTCTTGAAATCATTTAAACAGTACCTAGCAGTATTTCAAGAAATACCGAAAAATACCGAAATTTCGGTATACCGGTAATTGAAATTTCAATACCGGTATCAATACCGGTATGAAAAATTATTCCGATATTCCATGCCCTACCTACATACACATAGAGCGTAGTTTCATTTGAGATATTTTTTGAAATTGAAGTACCTAGATATATAACAAAAAAATTTAAACCGACTTCCAAAAACACAAAACTAAAAATCTAAAAATAAAAAGCAATAAATAACAAAATACCGATTTAATCCTTAAGAAAAAAAACACACGTAATATTATTATTGGTTTGTGCTACCACTGATCGGTTTGAATTCTTCTGAAATATTTGCTTCAAAATTGTGTTGCAAGATTCCACACGTACACAGGTACATTGCAATTTGCAAAAAAAACTTGTAAAAAGTAGACATTTCTGCAATTGACAACAATGGAAAATACCTAGGTGTTATAAAATTTAGCTGTTAGTCAGATATAAAAAAAAAAATATTTATATGCAGGCACAGTACAGTTCTAGTTTTTATCAAATTCAGCATCTTTGGCTAGGTATTCCTCGTATTATAGTTTAATTTATAGTTTCAGATTTTGCCATCCACGCCCATTTAAAAAAAACCACTGCAAGGAAAACCAGCTACCACCTACTTAAGTAGGTACCTTCTACTTATGTAATTAGCGTGCAGTGCCTGCTCTTAGTACAAGTACGTCTTCGTCGAAGGTCGTTTTGAGGTAATTGATACACTTTGGTAAACGTAAAAAAATCGCCTCTTGCGCTATTTGTGCCGTTTTAACTACTTAATACCTATAGCTTCATGTCATTATTACCTATTTATAATATTAGGTATAATGTAGGAAAATATAAAATACATATTAGGTAACGGGATGAAAAGTACCCTATGTCTTTCTCTGTACTCTTACCCTTGACAACGTGCATGCAAAATTTCATGGTGATCGATTAAGCCGTTAAGGCGTGAAAACGTAACAAACAAACATAGAAACTCCCTTTCGCATTTGGTCACTGTGATTGGACACAATTTCAATTTAATTGACATCTTTAATTTACTTAAGTATCATAACAATTATTCCATAATATTATGGAATGTAAAAAAGCCAAAGCAAAAAATAGCTAGACCTTACCTACCAGTAGCTAGGTACCAACTAGGTACCTACCAATTTTTTTCTACGCAGTATCTACGCTATATCTACCGCCAAAGTTAGAATGCGAATTCGTACTAAAAATGTAAATGGAAGTACTTAGGTACTTTTAGTTTCAAAAAATAAGTCATGCAGCATGCCAATTTTCATTACTCATAAAGGTAAAAGTTCTTCTTTTTAACCGACTTCCAAAAAGGAGGAGGTTAGCTATGTTCGATAGTATGTATTTTTTTTTATGTATGTTCACCGATTACTCAAAGACTGTTGGACCGATTTGGAATTTTTTTTTTGTTTGATCATCAAATAAAGACGTACCCAAAAGAGATTTTTTAGAGTTTTTAGCTATTCTAAAAAGGACGAAACCGCGGGGTGAACTAGGTTTTAGAACGCAGCGAGCGTCAGGTCTTTCGCACTGGAAGCGGGCTATTTGATAGTTCAGGCGTTTGTTGTCTTTCTCAGAATTCCCTTGGGAACATCTATATAAACGCGGGTGAAACCGCGGGGAACAGCTACTTTATTATAAACTAACAAACTAGCTGTTCCCGTACTTGTACTTTTAACTTAAATTCCGAAATTCACGTGGGTGAACCAGTGGGCAACCGACTAGTCCGCTGTTTCCTTATAGTCAGTTTCTAATTTCTATTGATACCTACCACAATTGTTACATTTTTTTTAATAATGTGCATTATTAAACACTCCATAACGTGTTATCAATCTATCTATAAAGTTCATTTATCGGCTAATCGTTATCTCCACTGGATAAAAGTGTGGAACAGAAGCACCTGAGTGGAGGAGGGTAAACCTATCTTGTTACCAAGTTACCATCACACTACCAGCTACACTAACGTAAAGTTACAATCACATTCAGCTACGAGCATCTCATGAGAAGAACAATACAATAGATAGAATGGTACTCGTATCAGGTAGGTACGTAGATTATGAAACTTAAGGACATCTATTTACTATGTATAGTAAAATTGTAGACTCATAAGTACTCGTATCTGTCTGTCTGTAGGTAGGTACATTGGAAATGTTAAGAAATTAGCAAGAAGTTAAAGGATAAGTAAAAGAATTCAAATCCTTCGAGATTGACGATGACCAAATTAAATTATATATCCATTCATCTTTTGTTTTTATTTGAACGTAAAGATCATGTAAAATCTACTGGACGGGTCTGAGTAAAATTTTTCATGTATAATAATAAATAATAATCCACTTCACAACACACAGCGATGATAGCTCAGTGGTTGGTGTGTTCGGATCAAACGCCGCAAGGCGTAGGTTCAAACCCTAACAATGAGCTTGAGCTGTCGGTGAAGGAAAACATCGTGAGGAAACCATAGCATGGTGGTAGGGCGCTCCCTAGTGCCCGGCTGGCTAGCTACCACCTTCAAGTTGCAAATCTGTCGCCAAGCACCTAACGGTGTGTTCCGGCAGCCCCACTTGAAAGCCAGTTCCCATCCCCATTCCAGGTCGGCAACGCACCTGCATACCTTCTGGTGTTGCAGGTGTCTATGGGCGGCGGTAATCACTTACCATCAGGTGTACCACTTGCCCGTTTGCCTCCTATGACATAAAAAAAAAAAAAAAAAAAAAAACACAGATCTACTTGATCCCACAGTATAAGCTATCATTAGCTTGTGTCGTGGAAACCAAGCAAACGTGGTATGTACTACATAGAATTACATATAAATTATATCCTAATAATATTGTTATTATTATTAATATTATAAAATCGAAAGTTTGTAAGTATGTATGGATGGATGGATGGATAGATGTTTGTTACTCTTTCATGCAAAAACTACTGGATGGATTTAAATGGAACTTTACAATAATATAGCTTATACATCAGATTAACACATAGGGTACTTTTATCTCTGAATTCCCGCGGGAACTCTGAAATTAACGCGGGTGAAACCGCGGGGCACATTTAGTTATAGGTACTTTATAGATACATAAACACACCCAGACTGGAAAGTGGAACCCTGTGTTCATCACTCAAAGTGTACCCCCACTATATAGCGTAGCTATACCCAGATATTATAACATTTAGGATACTTTTTATCCCGGTCCAACAAAGAATTCCTGAGGAATCCCGAAATTAGTGCGGGTGGTACTGCGAATAACAGCTAGTTCGTAATGCTTTCATTAAGTTCTAAACGACTACCGTCAATAAGTAATTCTTAAATGCGAAAGTGAGTTTGTTTGTTTGTTTGTTCGTTACTCTTTTATAAAGATATATTATTTAGGTATACAGCTATCTATTTTTTTTTTGTTTTTGAGGAAGTAAGAAGTACCTAGGTTAATACCATGGACCAATAAAACTTGTTTAATTGGTCCATGGTTAATACCGATTTTATTACGTTACGCAAGATTTTTTTATTTTTGAAACTGCATTCAAATACGTATAAATAAAGCTAAGTTATTTTTCTTTAAAATTACACAGGTAATTCCGAATAGGTACCTAGTTACCCAAAAGGCTCTACAGGCGTGAGAGATCAAGCGGCAATGTTGAATGTACACACTCAGTCGCTTACTCACACCGAGACCGCTCGTAATCATTGTTGCAGGTTAGGCGTGATATTTCTTTAATTAATTTATTAACTAGGTACCTACAACCACAGGGTACAACGTAGTTAATACATATTAAAAATTTAATGTACACGTACTAAATAAATAAAATTAATAAGTGTTTCCGGGATAATTTCCCAGGATGAGATGTGTCTAACATGATTTTAAAGGTAACTGATGCAAAACTCCTTCCCTTTATTTCTAATTTGATATACGATTTAGACAATCCTACGAGTTTCGGAGATGAATAGTATAACGACGTCACCAAAATCTTCCCTGGCCAAGCTTGGTTTTTATCCTAAACCAAGGCCATTCAAAGTAATGGTACTAGGCCAATCCGGCGTTGGCAAATCAGGTGAGAACTAATTATTATTTATTCTACTAACTATTCCCGGCGGTTTCACCCGCGCTGATTTCGCAGTTCCCACGCAAATTCTGGAATAAAAAGTGCTCTATGTCCTTCTCTGTATATGTAGATACCTGTGAAAAACCTGCAGTGCCTACCTATGCAAAATACCATGATGATCATTAAAGTAGTGAAGACGTACCTACTCAAACACACATTCGCATCTATATTATTAGTTATCTATACATCTATAAAATGCGTTGTCCTGGGGGGTGAAAAGGGGGGCAAAGTTTGTATTGAGCAATTCCGCGGGAACTCCGAAATTATCGCGGGTGTAACCGCGCGGGACAGCTAAGTATGTTTTATTAAAATAAAACTTTACAAAAGGGTTTTGCTAAAGGTATGTAATTAGGTACCTACATAGCGAGATCTTGTCAAAGTATACGAGTACCTACATAGTCTAAACAGTTCTCTTATTTGTTATGATTGTTCATAAAGATGTCATTTGACCGATATTTATCGCAAAGTTAAATAAAATACTTATGCACAATGCAGCTGCTGTGTGTTATCACCATTTTTTTTTTACTTACGTAGCTGTAAATATACTTTTGAAGTCTTTCTGTATTTTACACACATATTATTTAGACAGTCACAAAAGTAGTTTTGTCGCAACATCCAATACCTACATATTAACGAGTATGACAGAGTTACTTCAGCTAGCCTATTAAGTAGGTAACTTTTGTTTCTACGTATCATATTTCAGTTTCAATCAGAAACAATAGCGATTTTGTGATTAATTAAATAAGTTTATGTAGGTATCTTCAACTTTTGAAATATCTACATAATAGCTCCTCCGCTTAATTTTTTTGTAAATATTATCCCACCAAAAACCTTTTCATGTAAAATGTTGCCAAGACGAGACCATTTATTATGACTCGCACTGTCAAAAATTTATCTGATCTCATATAGAGCCAAGCTTCTAACTCTACACGCCCTAACAAGGCCTAACTTCACAAACTCTAGGTACACCTTAGTCAAAATATTATGTGAATTTCGCTATATTCGCACGGGCGTAGAAAATTGAAAAATTTATCCACTGTTCAGTATTTATCTATCTATACATATAAAATTTTTTGTCCTGAATGACTGACGGATCAACGCACAGCCTAAACCGCGCATCGTAGAGCCCTGAAACTTGGTGTGTGTTTTTTGTATGACGTAGGCATCCGATAAGAAAGAATTTTTTTTAATTCAACCCCTAAGGGAATGAAAAGTTTGTATGGAACAATTCCGCGGAAACTTTGAAGCATCGCGGGTGAAACCGCGTGGAACAGCTAGTCTATATATAAAAATGAATCCCTATTTCCCTTGGTCACGGCATCACGCGTGAACGGCTGGACCAACTTTTTTGTTGTGTTTGATATTGTAAGGAGAAGAAGAATAAAAAAGATTGGAGTTCCTGCGGGAATTACCAAACTCACACGGGTGAATCTCGGAAACGGTTGGA
The DNA here is from genome assembly GCA_907165275.2 of Zygaena filipendulae. Classification (NCBI taxonomy): domain Eukaryota; kingdom Metazoa; phylum Arthropoda; class Insecta; order Lepidoptera; family Zygaenidae; genus Zygaena; species Zygaena filipendulae. Next base: position 7,377,771 of record OU015653.1, on the reverse strand, counting down.
CCAATTTTGAGGGGACTTTCTCTGCTAATGGGCATGTTGACTAAATTTTCTTTAAGTCTGTCTTGTAGATTAATAAAAAATATTGTACACGTATTTTTTCATTTTTTACATAATCAAAAAATAACGGCTAGATACATTGAGTTGAAATTATAGCGGTTAGTGACGTTACGTGTCCCCACCCTAAATTTTAACGCGCTTTATCTCTGTATATTTTCATTTATTTGAAAAAGCAAAAAATAAGTGTCTATTGTTTTTTTTTTCTAACTGACGAAATAATTAGAATTTTGATTTTCGAAAGTCGTCAACATCCCTATTAGCTGATGTTATAAGGAGGAAATCAGGGTACTTTGGAGTTCCTGCGGGAATTTCGAAACTCACGCAGGTGAAACCGCGGGGCACAGCTAGTCTGTTGTACAATAGACTTCAAAAACCACCCAGATAATAGGGGTGGGGTTTATAAAATTATTTTGTGAATTGTGAATTTTTCAGTGGGTTTGCCTACCTACTTTTTGAAGGCGGTTCTCTTTTTTAACCGACTTCCAAAAGGAGGAGGTTATGCATTCGATTGTATTTTTTTTTGTTTTTTTTTTATGTATGTTCACCGATTACTCGAAGACGGTTGGACCGATTTCAAAAATTCTTTTTTTGTTTGAAAAAGTTTACTCCCAATTAACTACCATTGCCACCAAGTCGGGATCTAATGATCTTGGAGAAATCGAGGGAACTCTTCAAAAATTATAGGCACACCTATAGCGAATTGGGTATTTTTAACCGACTACCAAAAAGGAGGAGGTTATGCATTCGGTAGTATGTATGTTTTTTTTTTTATAGTAAATCGTTCATTTGCTTTCGAAAAGCAAAATTTTAAGAAGTGGAACTGATGATGAAGACCACAGGTGGTCATCGGAACTATTTAACAATAATACGTATCTCACGGGTTTCGATTGGACCGATTTGGAAAATTGTTATTTGATTTGAAAGGGTATACTTTCGAGTTGGTCCATTTATCATCAAGTCGAGATCTGATGATGATATCTTGGAGAAATCGAGGGAACTCTTCAAAAATTATGGGCACACCTATAGCGATTTTTGTATTTTCTATATTAAATCGTTTATTTGCTTTCGGAAAACAAATTTTGATAAGTAAAACTGATCCACTTTTCAATTTGAAGTCGGTGACAAGCCATATTTGGAGTAGGTAGATTGGCTCAGTCCACTCCCACCACGAGCTCGTCGTGAGTTGAACAACCCAAGAGGGCAGACGTAAGTGGCCTTGGCACTGAATTCAATTTGAAAAGTGGTAGCACAGACCAATAATAGTATTACGTGTATTTTTGTCTGTTGGATTAAATCGGTATTTTGTTACTTTTAGCTTTTTAGTTTTGTGTTTTTTTTTATAAAAGAAAGTCATTAATCACTTTTGCTTGAGTTTTTTGTTGTTTGTGTACTAATACTAACTTACATTCCCAGGTTTCTAGGACATTAGGAAATCCCCTAAAAATTTTGATGATCAAGGGTACTTGCATGAAATTTATTATAAGACATTGTGTCAATATTTCAAAAAAAGAGCCTTAGAATAGCGTTATCGTGAAAGATTTACTAAAAAAACTTCAATAGTTTCCAAAATATTCAACTTTTAATTTTGTAAAACAGAACGTTGCAACGAAACACCAATCACAGCCACGCTTAACACATTACGTCACTTTTATTTTTTTAGGCAACATCTACTCTTTCAGAGAACGCAAAAGAAACTAAGTGCATACAGTCAACGCATATTTTTCATTTTCTGAAGTTTTTTACTTAAAAATGCATTTCGATTCTTTACTGGAACTTTTGGAAGTAACTCTACACAGTTCAACCTTAATTTCGCTTTTGGATATTGAAGTTATCTATCTGTCAGTGTCACATGACACTGTCAATACGACAGTGACTTTTCTATCACAGATTAGTAAGGCGTAATTTTGAACTACTGACGTCATTCTGCGTTTCGGCGGTAAAGTCAAAAGTAGGAACTTTGAAACGCTCTATTTAATTAATTTATGCATATATTATTTTTGTTTTTCTTGCTTTGTTTAAGTAGGCCATATATCTTTAAAATAGACTGGAAAAAAAAAACATGCAAGTACCTACCCTATTTCTAAAGTATAAGAGCTGTGCAATTAAAACTTTATACATGTTGCTATAATATGTATGTTTAATAAATCCGCTATTGACAACATTTCCCGAGAATTTGGTTTATCTTGTTTAATTGGTCCATGATCCAAACCCAAGTTATAATGATTTTAAAACGACTAAGTGCTTCGAGAAAAGGTAGGTAGGTGCCCTTGCGCTTCGCTTGTCGTCTTGCGCGGGCATTACCATGCCCCCAGATTATTTATCTCGGTAAAACTTCAAAAATGACTATTCTATCTACTATTTCATCACGATATCTATCGTGATAATGATGAATACCTTATACCTACTTATGCCAACAATTTTTTTTACAGCTCTCGTGGTAAGATTTATAACACGAAGATTTATTGGCGAGTACGATCCCAACTTAGAAAAAATCTACACATTTCAAACTGTCATAGACAACGAAATGATTTACTTCGAGATATTGGACTCAGCTGGAGATCCACACGTGAGTTTAATGTGGTCACAGATGATATTATATACTATGTGGTTTAACTCATGGTTTAACTATCTATTAGGTACTTATTATTAGTTTAACTATAGTATAACAGACTAGTACCTATTATATTACCTATATCTGTGGTTTAACTATAAGTATCGAGATTCGTGAAGTAGTTACTTCTAAGGTACATTTCTTATGCTTTGTTGATTTACATTCTTTTTAACGTACATATTGTTACTAGCTGTTCCCCGCGGTTTCACCCTCGTTAATTTCGAAGTTCCCGCGGGATATCCCGGACAAAAAGTACCCTATGTCCTCTCTGTGTACCCCTGCACAATGTGTAGGTATGCAAAATTTCATGATGATCGGTTGAGCCGTTAAGGCGTGAAAGCGCAACAGACAGACAGATAAACAGACAGAATTACTTTCGCATTTATAATATTAGTAGGGAAGTAGGGATAAGCCCGTTAGATATAGGTATTATATTATTATTTTTGTTTGTTTTCAGGTCTGGACATAAGTGTTATTTCTTGATCTACTATTCCAAAAAAAATCTTTACTGAGGGAATCTCAAAATTCTCGCCAGTAAATCGCGGGAAACAGCTGTTTGATTTATAAAATAAAACGTATTGTTTCACTACAATGGATTTGAAGGAATCGATCGGTGAACTAGTTTTTTCGTTCACCTCGATTGAATGGGATTTTCCGGCCCTCCAACTTTTTAATTTATAAATGATACTAGCGGTGCCCCGCGATTTCAGCCGCGGTAAATTCGGAGTTCCCGCGAGAATTCCGGGATAAAAAGTACTTACCCATGTCCTTCTCTGTATCATGTGCATGCCAAATTTCATCCAAATCCGTTCAGCCGTTTTTGCGTGATTGAGTAACAAACATCCACACTATAAAAACACAAAATTATGATTAGGGTAGCAGTTACGCATTTTTGGAAGATTTTAAAAAAACCTAATCAACCACTTTACAGGAAAGTGAATACAACAATTTGGAGAGTAACATCCGATGGGCGGAGGCGTTCATTTTGGTGTACTCGGTCACGGACAAGTGTTCCTTCGACGAGTGCCATCGGCTCAAATTTCTTATCAACTATAACAAGAGGCGACGTCGGCTGACTACCTCAGTTAAGGTCGGAGATTTTTATCCCCATTGATTTTAAATTCATAGAAGTTTCGAAATTGGGTCAATAACACCTAGTACCTACAAAAAAGGGTATCATTAGGTATAGTAATTTTATTATAATACTAGCATCCCGCGCGGTTCCACCCGCGATAATTTCGAAGTTCCCGCGGAATTGTTGCATACAAACTTTGCAACCACTTTCCAGTCCCTTAGAGGTTGAATTTTCAAAAACCCTCCCTTATCGGATGTCTACGTCATACAAAGAACACACCCTCCAAGTTTCAGGTCTCTACGATCAGCGGTTTGGGCTGTGTGTTGATCCATCAGTCATTCAGGACAAAACATTTTATATGTATAGATTGTTGCTATCCGCTAAATTCCTCAGTGCCGACAGTGCCGGAATAGAGAGATCCCTACGTATTATTATAAATGCGAAAGTAACTATGTCTGTCTGTCTGTTACGCTTTCACGACTTAACGACTAAACCGTTCAGCATGAAACTTTTGTTTACACGTTGTCAAGGGTACAAAGAAGGACAAAGGGTAATTTTAATCCCGGAGTTCCCCCAGAAACTCCAAAATTACCGCGTGAAACCGCGGGGAACTGCTTGTTTTATATAAGTTTAAAATCCCTCAACGTGCGGTGGCTTTTCAGATTTATTTTGCTCGAAGTACTTGAGTAGATAGGTACATTCGTCGCAAAAGTAGGTAGGTAGGTAGGTAAGTTGGAAGTAGTACCTAATGATTAGGCCACGTCGCTCTGGGAACCGGTATCCGATGGGCAAGTAAGGTTTTAGACACACGTATAAAATGACACAGCATTAGACGTTCTGTTGGATAGACGACGTTCAGCGCCGAAGGCGCCGAATTCATGGGCAGCCCAGAACTTGGCAAGATGATAGTTGACAACCGGACCTCATGCAACGGAGACCTACGTCAGGTGTAGAGCACTCCACGAGTGTGAGCTAAATTATACAATAGGTATACGTTTATTGCTTATTGCATTAGCAGCAACTAGTGCAACTAGTGATATATTATTTTTAAGATCTTTCCGCACGTGCCATATCGTATAGTCATAGAATCATACATATTCTGTTACCCATTGTTATGTTCTTGCATAATTTTTCAGGATAATGTATTTGAAACTCCGGTGGTCCTAGTTGGTAATAAAACAGATCAAGCTGGTGATCGAATGGTCTCTACAGAGGAAGGTCAGCGACGTAGCAAGGATATCGGCTGTGTATGCTTTCATGAAATCTCAATCAGGGAAAGTATTGAACAGGTAAACTTTATTTCTTTTTTTTTTCAATTAAATTGATAGGTATGTGTATTTGAGAACGTTTAAATTATGCTCTCGGGGTAAGTATCTAAAAATCTGGCAAGTACGGTAGAGGGAAGAACTCAAGTTAAAAAACCGATACGTTTTTATAAGGAATTTTGAATGATGGTAAACTAATTGTATCCTTCTGTGTTTACATTTAGGTGGGTGTAGTATGAATTTATTTCATCTTTCTTTCAATTAGTATCGTTCCCAATCAATAACTTACCTTGTTTTTTTTAAGAATATCTTAATGGATGACATAATTATTGTAACACCTTCAGGTATACAGCGTGTTCCGTGACGTGCGTCGCTTCTGGCGAGTAAGCAGCAAGTGGACCCGCCACCGCAGCGCCAACGCGGATGTCCACCCCGCAGCGCTGGCTCCGCCGCTCACCCGCACCGTTTCGGATTCGGAGCCCGAGCCCGCTGATTCCATAAGTGAGCCATGATAATATTATTATCATATCTACATGATTCAACCCAAAAAGATTATATCTTTATTTAAAACTAGCTGTGTCCCGCAATTTAACTCGCGTGAATTTCGGGGTATTCACTCCGGAATAAAAATTCTTTTACGTCTCTGACGTTCTCTCCTTCTTTAACCAAATATCGGAGGCTTCATGGGATCATGATAATGGGATAATATGGTAATTTATCTACATTCTCCATACAAACTTTCAACCCACATTTTCCCTTCTTAGGGGTTGAGTTTAGGTAAACCATCTATCCTTCTAAGTCTAAGCACGTCTAAGCTACTTATGAAATCCCAACTTCAAGGTTCTAGACTTACAGCTGTGTGTTCACAATAATATGTCAGTCAGTCAGTTGCTTCTTTTATATAAGATGGGTAAATAAAAATCTTACTGCCGCACTCAGAGTCGACTTTAATGATTACTTAGTTAAGTATAGATTTTTAAAACAAAACTGCCGTAATCAGAGACGTTCAGTAAATTAATGTTAATTGGAATTTAATGAGATGTAACTTAATTAGTTAAATGCCAACTAACATTAATTTATGAAACTTGTCTGATTGCGGCAGTTTTGTTTTAAAAATCTATACTTAACTAAGTAATCATTAAAGTCGACTCTGAGTGCGGCGGTTAATCCCTAAGAAATGATTAATTGGCAACGCTAACTTCTGTTTTTTTATGATATAAGGTATTAAACCTTGGAAGGAATGTTATAAGAAACCCTACCCAGTAATAATAACTTTATAGTATGCGCCCATAGATTGAGAAATGCTCCGAAATGGAATTAATTAACTAATTTAAAGTGGTGGAAATAAAATACTTATAAACTTTTTAGATCGCCAACAAAAAGAAATGGAGTTGGATGAGCGAGACGAGCGCGGAATAGCTCGCAGTGATTCTTCGTCATCGGAGTGCGTGGAGCAGTTCCGAGCACGCGCCAGCACCGACTCCCGAGTGCCGCCGTGCCCCACGCGCTTGCGCCACCCGCCCGCCCTCCACCAGTGCCTCCCGCCACTCAGGCGGATGAGTGTCGCCATGAAAGGGAACAACCCCGGCACCTACTGACTTTCGAATGTTTTTCAACCAGTGTTTTAGCTAACTGCTTCCGCTAAAGATTGTATCTCGGCGACTTTTATGCTTTTGACGGTACACCAATTCCATTTACTGAATGCCCTATGCTGTGCTGCCTTTTTTAATTAATACAGTTGCCCAAAAGTGCTATAGGTATTACGTAACTGTTTGGCGTGCGGAAAGTTGATGATTACGCACTAGTGCTTGAACCAATTAGAAAAAAAAAACAGGCAAAGATTATCCTCCAAATAGATTTTAATTTCATCTTCACTCTTTCTACGTATACGTATATAATTCTATTATAATTATGCTTTCCCGCAATTGTAATAAAATGTACTAATCTGTCAATCTGAATTTTACAAGCCGTTACAAATTATATCTAATATGTATGTATAGCCTTACGAAAGTTAGGTTATAAATATTGTTGCACAATCAACAAATGATTTATAATATACTAGCTGTCCCCCGCGATTGCATCCGCGGTAATTTCGGAGATCCTGCGGGAATTCCGGGATAAAAACTATCCTATCTTTTAAGTTGGACCATATTGTAAATGGTTACAAAATTTTATCAAAATCCGTTCAGTAGTTTCGGAGTCCATCGCGGACAAATAACGTGAAACGTGATTTATATATATTAAGACTTAGTTTACATACTTACTTAATCAATATATACATATAATAGGAGTAATGAAATCACACCGAGAAGTAGAAGCAGCATTTCATTTCAATATCTACATCATCTGACATGGAACATACTACCATTCCTAAATACAATAGAGTTGTGTCAGATTTAATAGTACATTGTTATCCTAGGGGTGAAAGTAACTTATTTAGTCCCGAGACGTGGTCAATAGATCGAGGGACTAAATAAGTCTTTCTCCCGAGGATAACACTGTGCTTTTCATTACGAATGCAAGGAAAGTCAAAATAAAAATAGGAATTAGCTAAAGAAAAAAATGAGTGAATTTTATTTTACATAAATCAACCATTAGGTGTGCTACTGGCCAGTCAGTATGCCCCCTATGACATAAAAAAAAAACTTGAGTTTCTGCAGTATCCAGCTGTCAGTTGAAAGCGATTCTCCCTAGGGCTGAAAAGTGTTACTTTCAACCCGATTCTCAAGCAACTTCAGACCTACTTTCCGAGTATGAGTAATGAAAAAGTTATTTGATGTTTGTAAGTGCGTAACATTGAATACCACATATAATATAGTACTTACCTATGTATTATTGTATACACTTATAAGACAAGGTAGTAATAAAAGTATATAGGTAGGTATATATATATTTATGGCGTTAATAAAAACGGTAACATACCTGTACCGGAACTACACTGGGTGTAACTAAGGTTGAACGAGACTTATTCAAAAACTCGATAACTCTTGCATACCGGTCTACATGTAACTGTAAAGACAAAAAAATAAATAAAAACTATTAATAAGTAAATAACAGAGAAATCCTTGAATACTTTTTACACTGGCGTATCTAAGGTTATTTTTCATTATTATTTTTTATTTTTTGAAAAATAAATAAGTAATATACTCGGGGGGGTTGCGGGTGCAAACTTTTGATATTAAGGACTCATCTGGTCGCTAATCGTCTATTTTGAAGAGTCGCGTCGTCTGAAGTTAGTTATCAGTATTATATAATTTCGAATCGGTAGCCCAACATCCTGGGATGGGCTCTAGACCATCATGGCCTATGATTTTTTGGTACGTCAAAAAAGATCTGTGATAATTATGACGATAATCGGATAGTAAACACCCTCCTGCAATAAATCCCTCGTTTAACCTTTGGTACAACCTGTATAATATAATAATGTAGGACCATTGTTATTTTTAAGTAAACAATTTTAATAAACTAGTTTAATCAGCAAAGGTTTAAGGTAAAGGGTTTGGTTAAAGGGTACCAAACCGCGAACTCTGATAAATATTATAAAAGTTATAGTGTAAAAGCATTTAATTCCATCGAGAAAATCGTAATCGTGATTTAACTTTAATAAGAATTTTTAATAAATATACCGACGCTTAATTAACATAACATAAAACACGGATATTAAACTGCTAATCTTACGGCCGCACTCAAATTCGTTTTATTGATTACCTATTTTTTTAAGTAAAGATTTTAAAAACAAAACTGCCCAGAAACTTTCATTAAATTTATGTTAATTGGCATTTAAGCAATTAACCGCCGCACTCAGAGATGACATTAATGATTACTTAGTTAAGTATAGATTTTTAAAACAAAACTGCCGCAATCAGACAAGTTTAATAAATTAATGTTAATTGGCATCCAACTAATTAAGTTACATCTCATTAAATGCCAATTAACATTAATTTACTGAACTTCTCTGATTGCGGCAGTTTTGTTTTTAAAATCTATACTTAACTAAGTAATCATTAAAACCGACTCTGAGTGCGGCTGTAAGTTAAATGCCAACTAATTACTTATTAATTATCATTAATTTTATGAACGTCTCATATGAGTGCGGCAGTTTTGTTTGTAAAATCTTTACTTAAAATTAAGTACATAATCATTAAAACGACTGTGAGTGCGGTCGTTAGTTGTTTATAATTTTGAAGGCTTTTACCGCCGCACTCATAGTCGAATTTAATGATTACTTATAGTTAAGTATAGATTTTTAAAATAAAACTGCCGCAATCAGAAAAGTTTAATAAATTAATGTTAATTGGCATTTAACTAATTAAGTTACATCTCATTAAATGCCAATTAACATTAATTTACTGAAAGTCTCTAATTGCGGCAATTTTGTTTTAAAAATCTATACTTAACTAAGTAATCATTAAAGTCGACTCTGAGTGCGGCCGTTAGTAATAATTTTTTTACATTTATTAGACACACGGCTGATGATGATTCAAGATCCCTTTCTTGAAAAAGTATTTCTCGTAAACCTTAACTTTTCTAAATGGAATTCGGTAGTAGGTACTAGCTGTAGGACATAGGTACCTAAAGCGTTATTAAAATGGATTTTGATAAGCGTTGAGTTATGTGCGATTCAGTTGTAAAAATGATTTGTCAATAAAGAATTGACAAAACTGCAGACGCCGCGGCGGGCCAGCCGCGGCCGTGTAAAATCGCCAAGATATAGGTAGAGAGAAACAAGATTTACCCACAAAGCTCATTCATGATAGACGATACGTGAAAATGATAAGATTGAGCGCTCACTGGGGAATCCTTCTGAAGGTCCTATTGTACAATGAAACGGTGGCTTAGTAGTTAATTTGTATAGGTAATAGGTATTCTTTGGTTTGCACAAAAAAATAATAAGTAATGTAAAATTCTACGTTCTGTGGCGGATTTACCAGCAGGCTGGAATAGGCTAGGCAGCCCAGAGCGCAGGCCACTTAATATATATAAATGGCGTTGGGTTCCTATTCCATTCAAATTTCATGCAAAATTCATGGAAATAAAGCACAATTTAGGACACGTGGAAGGAAGCCGCCGCCCGTGCCATGTCCGCGCCAGTCGCCAGCTAGATTTCAGGGGAGGTAAGTTTGGGGTCAAAATTTCACAAAAAAACTATTTCTTGTGCAATCTTAACTTATCTTTGGGTTTTCAAAAAAGTCAGGAACGGACATATTGATCCACTAGTACCTACACAGATCATTAAATAACAATCTCATTGAAAACAAATAGCTATTAACATGATTTTGGACTAGGGCATCGAATAGGGGCGGCAAATACGAAAGATACTGCCAGTATCTTCGGAACCTTGCCTAAAGGGACTCCTTTTAATAATATATTTTAGCCCTATTATAATGTTTGTTTATTATTTGTATCATAATATTTAAATTGTTATTATTAGGTTAGGTTAAGTTTAGTTTTAGTTTATTACTGTTAAATAATTTTCGTCTATTAAATAAATAATCCCACTAATTTTATACAAGATCTAGGTACATATGTACCTGCCTAAGTGGTATTTTTTAGTAGCTATAGCTAGTGATATTCGCTTAAACTGACAGCCATTTTGTGGAAAATTACTATCGCATTAAAGGTCAAGACATAAACCACGTGTAGTAATTAATTTTATCGTAACGGTTGAGTATTCTGCTTATAGATTTTCTTAAGGAAACTGCTGTTGAAACTTGTTGTTAGGTGGCTTATGGCTTATCCAACAATGAGTTAGAGCAAAAGTGCAAAATATCGTTGGCACTTATCAATTCAGTTCAATTTTATTTCCTACAAAATACCTATAGGGTGCTTTGAATTCTTGAAGATCACTACATACCATTATAATTATGTAAGTATTATATATCTTCTATATTATTTATCTACCATTATATTAATTATATTAGGTATATCTATCGTTCCTATAACGGCTGACGTAGCGCGTTGTCTGGAAGAACAACTCTCTCACAAGATCTGGGGGCACGGCAGTGCCCCCGCCAAGTCGAGCAACAAAAGCGGCACGGCCGTACTATCCTTTTCTCGAAGCAATTCAGGCCATTTTCAACCCCCTATAACTTCGTTGTGGATAAAACTAGAATAGAAGCCTGAATTTTTAGTAAACAAGCAGGTATTGTATAAAGACGGTATAATTTAAATTTCATTCGATTTGAACCAGTAGTTTAAGAATTATAACTAGTCAAAGTTTCTTAATTTTGTAGGTCACTCACTCACTCACTCACTCACTCACTCACTCACTCACTCACTCACTCACTGACCGATCATCAAAATTCTAAGGCACTTCTAGCAGACATAGAAGTTTGAAATTTAGAATACAATTAGTGTTTATTGTATAAATCAAGGAAAAATTAAAATATTTAGCAATTTCGGTCCAGTTTTCTAGATACACTAACTGCATAAATAACTTTGTAATCCCATATAAATGTATGGAATTACAAAGTTATATATGCAGTTATATGTACCAACTGCACAAATAACTTTGTAATCCCATATAAATATATGAGACTAGCTGTTCCCCGCGGTTTCACCCCCGTTAATTTCGGAGATCCTTCGGGAATTCCGAGATAAAATTACCCTAATCTGAATGCTCCAACGATTTTCATGAAATTTTGTATACAGGGGATTTCGGGAGCCATAAATCGATCTAGCTAGGATTCATTTCTGGAATTCCCGCGCGAACTCTGATATCAACGCGGGTGAATTAATTATTGCATACTACACGTTGTCAAGGGTACAGGAAAGGTCATAGGGTAGTACTTTTATCTCAGAATACCCGCGGGATCTCCGAAATTAACGTGGGTTAAACCGCGGGGAACAGCTATTTAAGCCGTTGCCCAGATATTAATAAATAATAATAATAAGTGTAGCTATAGTTACCTACCTAGATATAAAGTGTAGATACATAGTTACCTAGACATAATTATGTTCAAAGGTACAATGGTCAACGGAATGAAAAAGCAAGAATGGGGCATGTGTTTATATATATTATAAAGTTGTACCAAAATCTTTCAAGTTATTAAAGTAGACTAAATTGCTCAAAGGAGGAAGACCATTTAAAAAAAGAAATGAGATCCCATCAAAAACAAACTTGTAAAAAAGTCCAAGTCTCGCAACTCACTTCTTCTACAGTAAAAAGTTGTGAGATCAATGTAATACCAAGTCGGTTAATTTATTCAGTGCCTACTTAAGGGTCCTTCTGTCTAAAGTTATCATGTTATAAGCTAATCTAATAACATTTTATAGTGACCATATCAAATTTAAAAATCTTTTATGTTTTAAATAGATTGATTGGCTTGGCGATCACGTGAAAACACAATGTATCTCACAAGTAATACATATTATAATTAAATTAGATTGTTTAAAACCATAATTATGTATTACATGTGAGATATATTGTGTTTTCACGTGATCGCCAAGCCAATCAATCTATTTAAAACATAAAAGGTTTTTAAATTTGATATGGTCACTATAAAATGTTATTAGATTAGCTTATAACATGATAACTTTAGACAGAAGGACCCTTAAGTAGGCACTGAATAAATTAACCGACTTGGTATTACATTGATCTCACAACTTTTTACTGTAGAAGAAGTGAGTTGCGAGACTTGGACTTTTTTACAAGTTTGTTTTTGATGGGATAGACTTTTCTATCCCAGTTGAATAAAAAAATAGCGCTCGTCGTAAATAGGTACCTATATCCTTTGTGATTTTTTTTTATTTATCCGTCGACGGCTGTCGTATGATTAATTATTTTAGGTAGGTACATTATACCTGTACTGTGTACCTAATTCATGCAATCCTAATATTACGAGATATCTTTGATCACGAGTATTAATGCAATGTGAGTTGGTTTGTCTGTTAGGTACGTTTTCACGCCTTGACTCAACCGATCGTCATGTCAGGGGTACAGAAATATACAAAGGGTAATTTTTAAACCCAAAATTTCTGCCTGAACTTCGAAATTAATGCGGATAAAATCGCGGAGAACAGCTATATAGTACCTACAGTATAGTATGTAATTGTATGTTCTGATTCTGTCTGTAAGTAATTGATTTTATTATGTGCTAGCTCGACACTTTAGTACCTAGATACATATAAATAGTTACGAGTTTGCGATGTTAATTAGCCGCGAAATTTGTAAGAAAACATAATTGGCTATTAATTTAGCTGATAACAATTGCTGTGACTTCTAAGAATAAGTAAGTAGGTACAGTTAGACACTTGTAACGTAAGTACTTGTAAAGGATGAACTTTTCAAGTGGGAGTGTATAAACCAAACTAAAACTGTACCTAGGTACTCAATTTTTTTTTAAAATAACACTAAAACTGTATAGGTAATCAGTTTTTGTTCACAATAATATTCTTAGCCGGGAATTAAAACCATTGATTTAGAAGAAAAAGACACATTCTGTATTATTATTGTCTATAGAGGTCAAATTCTGGGAAGTAATGGTAAATTACAAGCTAACAAAAAACAAAACAGTCTTATTTTAAATAAACTATTCATTTTTTCTTCTATTCTGAACATTCCGAAAAACTAGAGTTTATGTAATTGTAGGAAAAATAACAGCTTATAAATCAGACCTTTCCGTTAGTTGGTCATCTGCTTCTTTCCCAGAATTTTATCCTTGCTGGACCACACTATAATACAGGATGTAGGTATCTTGATTCAATTGAAAATTGTTATTTAAAAAAACTAAGATAAATTTTTTATCAAAATCGGCCTCGAGGATACTTTGAGCATTTTACGTTATTTCTCATTTAGTTTTCGAATTTGGTCATCCACATCCACTTTAAAAAATAATTCCTGCATAATATAATAAAAAGCTATAGAACAAAATATGTTATTCGTTATGTAATTTGATAAAATTGAAAATAATAGGTATAGGTACCTACCTACTACAATAGATACTTCATAGCGTAGATAGTAGATACGTATATCTAGAGTCGTGAGGATTGAAGATGTACCTCACGTAGTGCCCGAAATACGTCATCAGTTTCGACAATCATTGAATCTTATTTCAATAGTGATAAAGTGCTGACAACAGTGTTTACATATTTTGTATATTTTTTGACATTAACCAAACATCACACGTTTAAACGTCAAATTTTAAATTAATATTTTAAGCATATTTCGTATCGCGCTGATTAATTATTTTAAAGTTGACGATTCAACTCTTATTTAGAAAATAATATACATTTTTTTAAATAATCAGCGCGATACGAAATATGCTTAAAATATCAATTTAAAAATTGGCGTTTAAACGTGTGACGTTTGGTTTTGTTTTGATAATGTCGATGCCGTTGTAAAATCGCGCGATGCCCAGTGTGATGGATATTGTTTTGATATTTGATCGATTCTTTTACTGACTTTTTTTTTGCTGTCACAACTTTCGAGGTGCAGGTGAAACCGAAAAAACCAATTAGGTCTATCTGGGATGTAGATAAATGGAGTTTCGTAAAAGTGGGTAATATTTTTATTAGGTACCTTAAGATATTTTATCTTAAGAGTTTCTCGTAATTGAAATACCTATACACAAACAAATGAGTAAGTACCTACACGTATATTATAACCATGATTATAACATAGTAGATGTCAGCAGACTAAAAGTTAAAACAAGTTTGATGTTAAAAAAAAATATTCTCAAGTGACTATGGTTAGATACCACCATAAAGCTCGATAAAGAGTTACAATGTAGAGATGTACAGTTACCAGTGCCGACGCACTAGCGATGGAACGGGGTCACTACTAGCCACACTAGGCTGGTGATTAGGACGCGAACTGACCGGCCGAAACCCATCCACGTTTGTCTCTGTCTATTTATATACCTTATCAAACTCACTGTTGTCGGCAGGCGTGCTCGCTGCTCTTTGGAAGATGTTATGCAGTAGTGCACCATTTACCAATAACGTTTTATTTAACCGGTCGCAATGCTCTATAATGAATTCTCTAACACCTATAGGTACTTCAGCATTCTATTATTTATTCTATAACATTAACAAGAAACTGCTTAGTTATATATAAGACTTGAAAGCCAAGTCAAATAACAAAGGTATTGAACCTCTTGTGACTCTCAGGGCCTTAGGGTCTATTCATATAGATCAAAGGGAGACGCGCGTGATTACGTGACCGAAGAATTGATAGAAGTTGATAATACTACATAAAAAAATGTGGATCCCGCTCATATAAAGCACATTTTTGGAGAGGACGGCCTATAACCACGGAAAATATTAAAACTCTGTAAGTAATAAACAATTGAATACCTAATGATAAAAATTAGTAAGTATTTCTAGTCTTCGTGTTATATTGATATTTTAGGTGTATGAAGAAATGAAGATCACGCATAATGTTTTTATGAGTGTGTAGGTACCTACTAGCTTATGACATAATAGCGAAGCCCTACGATTTAAGAAACGAGTAGGTACAGCTAGTTTACCACAATTACCACTTAGGAGACTCGTAGATCTACAGTGGCACTCGAAGAGTCCCTCATGCTGACATTTGATGAATGAATGTTTTATTGCTCCTTGTACACCTACGTCACTTACAGACTTTGAATAGGTACCGCAATAACCCTTAATAAACCTAGATCCTACATTAGCTCTTGGGTAAGTTGAGGTAAGTTCAGATACGGGGCTACTTTGACTTTATCTCCCGATGCCTTTGCTTTCATTAGAGCAATACTGAGGGAATAATAATAATTAAGCAACGTTAAAACATGTATCATTCTTCAAGAGTACAGTGAATAGACATTTTATTGGCAGACTTGTACACCAGGCCATACCTTCGCTTACCATCATCATTTTTTCGTCGGTTAAAAAAAACTGTGCGATAACGTAAGTAGGTATTATATTCACAATCATATTACTTACATCTTTTTTTATCAATGAAATTGTTACTTTAAAGTTTGAGAACTATGTTCTAGGACCTAGAACTGATCCTAGATTATTCAAATTTTTAAAAAGTACATACGCTGAAAATGTACCTATAGGCTAGTTTCATTGTAGGTACTCTTTACAACTTACGTTTATTACAAAAATTCTGCCTAATTTGTATCAACAGATGAACAGATAATAAACTAATATTTATTATATTTAGTTTTCAATTTTTAGTTTTAAATTTCCTTAACAGTATAGTATAATAATAATAATAAATATTGTTAATTATCAACAAGATTACATTTTAATTATACATCGCCTGAGTTGGACAGTAAAAGATACCATAAAGTTTTATGACTAAGTATGTTACGTTGTGTTGTGGCTTGCCGCCTACATTAAAAGTAGTAATTAGAAAACAAAGCTACTTAAGTGTAAGAGATAAATTCAGTTTTATGTTATTTAAAAAATCTTGTAGACTATAGGTAATATACAAACCAAATAAACCGTTGCAACTACCAACTTCTGACAAATTAATAGGTACCAATATTTGAACAGCATCTAGGTACTTGTTAAGATGAAATTTGGGAGGAAGAGCATTCTCAGAACTGCAGCTAGATATAGGTAAAGTGGTGGTCATATAATTAAGAACGATTTATATATACTCGTAAGACCTCATATTGAAATTGAAATGTTCATAAAAAATATTTCCAACTTATTATAACTCATTCCGCTCGGCTCCACTCGGTTGGACTCAGAGTTGGTTGGATATGGGATATTATCTATACTATAATATAAAAAAAAATTGAACAAAAAAATTAAAACCGACTTCCAAAAACACAAAACTAAAAAGCTAAAAATAACAAATACCGATTTAATCCAACAGACAAAAATACATGTAATACTATATATTATTGGTTTGTGCTACCACTTTTCAATTTGATTTCGGTGCCAAGCCCGCTTACTTCTGCCCACTTGGGTTGTTCAGCTCACGACGAGCTCGTAGCGGGAGTGGACGTAGCCAATCTACCTACTCCAAATTTGGCTTGTCACCGACTTCAAATTGAAAAGTGGTAGTACAAACCAATAATAGCATTACATGTATTTTTGTCTGTTGTATTAAATCGGTATTTTGTTATTTTTAGCTTTTTAGTTTTGTGTTTTTGGAAGTCGGTTTTAATTTTTTTGTTAAAAATTTGTTTATTTCTTGCTTTTTAGTGAGTCGGTTTGTAATTTATCTAAGTTACAATAGCGTAATGTCAACTGCTCATAACCTTTTACAAAATATTGTTTTTCCCGATGCAGTAACGTTAATTTTTGAGGAGTTCTCCTGGTACATCACCATCAGTTCCACTTCACCATATAGGTACATTGTGAAGAACATAAATTGTTTAGAAACCACATTAAAATTAACGAATCGGAATCTGTGAAATACCTATTATTTACTAGTTCCGATGACCATTTGTGGTCTTCAGCATCAGTTCCACTTCTTCAAATTTTATTTTCCGAAAGCAAATAAACGATTTACTATAAAAAATACCCAAATCGCTATAGGTGTGCCTATAATTTTTGAAGATTTCCCTCGATTTCTCCAAGATCCCATCATCAGATCCCGACTTAGTGGCAATGGGATCTAATTGGGAGTAAACCCTTTCAAACAAAAAAAGAATTTTCGAAATCGGCGGTCAAACCGTCTTCAAGTAATCGGTGAACATACATAAAAAAAAACATACATACAATCGAATGCATAACCTCCTCCTTTTTGGAAGTCGGTTAAAAAGAATAGAATCCGCGATTCTGTACATTGAATATTTTTACCTAAAATTGAGAGGGGTGATAAGAGAGGAGTAACCAAGCCCAAAAAACAGTTTTTAAAATTATTTTCTGTCTGTCTGTCTGTTCGGGATAATTTCCGCATCTACTGAGCCGATTGTCATGCGGTTTTGACAGGTAGATTAAGCTTAGCCTGGAGCTATATATAGGCTTTGTTTCATTAAAATCGGATGTCGGGAAAAAAAAAAATTGTATAAAAACCTTTCATGCAGGTGAAACCGCGGGGCACAGCTAGTGTTTAATATTTGACAAGTGAAGGAGTTTGTAACAACTCCGCTTCCGGATACATATCCAAAGATATATACATGGGTAGGTAACTCCGGAAACGACTCCGGAGCAGGGGCGGATCCAGGGGGGGGGGCACTGGGGGCAATTGCCCCCCCTGAAGACCTAAATAGGTACCTACTTTAATTAGACCTTAGAAAAATCTTCGCAAGGTTGTGGCTTTTCACCAAAGTTTCATCGTAATTTGAATATAAATATACGAATGAACCTGAATGAACGAACAAATATTCATTTTTAAAACTCTATAAATTATTATTAGTTCGTAACGAACCCCTATGGAAGTTTGTATCTATTATTGTAAAACAAACACAAAATCTGTCAATTCTTTCTCGTTAAAACAAATTTTCTGTTTTGAAACTACGTGCCGTATGGTATATTTCTCATTTAAAAGGAGAAGTTTCTGTGTTTGGCTGTATATATGTTTTTACAATTATCCTTATATATGTAGTTTCTCTATCCCTTTTCTTTAACTTCATCCAACATCCTTGAGACTTGGAAGTAAGCTATTGTGATTTCACTTCCCAAAACTAGTTGGTACCTAACTCTTCTACTTTTTTCCACGTTCAAAGCAAATCTATCCATATTATTTATTTATATTATGTAACTGACGAACTAAATGGAATTAATAGAATTTCGATTTTTATTCCCCGTCATATTGTAGATACCTCTGTGCTCAAAAACTAGTCGACGACTTTTATCACGTGCGGTGCGCGATGAATTCGGATTTGGAAAAAAATTTGGGCAAATTTCCAAAATTTATCAAATTTTTCTTCTGTTGACTGTAAATTTTAAAATCTATTGTCAAAAACATCTTTTTTTTCAATAGTAAGTACCTATTTTTCCGTAATCTCGTCATATGGACGAAAATTATTCACTTCTCTGAGTTTTCTGCGTTATTTCCCAAATTTTCTCCTCATTTTACTAATCCAAGGAGTAACCTTCTCCTTTTTGTTTACGCCGATGTGTGCTGTATGAATCTGACAGAAGAGTAATTGAAAATGAAAATTGAAATTGAAAAAACTTTATTTGACACAACACAAAGATTTACAGCATACGTATACAACAACTAGACATAGTAACGCGATAAGTTGGAGCGGCTGCAAAATGTGTGTGCTTTACATATTCGCCAGGCGCACTAAACATATTCTTTGTACCATCTTTAAAGTGCTGAGGGATCCCAAATCACCGACTTACTTCAAAGAAAGTTTCAGATTGCTTTATGTCGGTCGTGAAGCTACGTCAGGTAGTTAGGTAGTTCTTTGTTCTTCTGATCACGAAACACGTTTTTATCACATCACATGTGCACCTCTGATGGTTTTTTCTCAGTTTAGTAAAAAAATCGCTATTAACCATAAAACTTCCCATTATTTTCCTATCACTTTATAGATACAAACCTACAAAATTTTAATTTAAAGTTGTTAATTCAGGTCAGATTCGCTGGAACGTAAATTTTTCATTTTTTACTTTTATCTGTTGTAGCTTCCATGTAGATTATTTTATGCATGAAAGTACAAGTTGAAAATAATGAAATACTAAAAAAACTTTGATTTTACAGAGAATCGTACTCAAAAACCGCTATACCTACCTAAGCTCTATCGTTTTCGACACCACATTTTTTTTTAATATGAAAAACATAAAACTAAAAAGCTAAAAATAACAAAATACCGACTTAATCCATCAGACAAAAATACATGTAATACTATTGTTGGTTTGTGCTACCACTTTTTGATTTAAATTCGGTGCCAAGCCCGCTTACGTCTACCCACTTAGGTTGTTCAGCTTACAACGAACTCGTGGCGGGACTGGACTTAGCCCATGTACCTACGCCATATTTGGCTTGTCACCGATTTCAAATAATAATAGTAGTCAAGTGGTAGAATAAACCCATAATAACTACTGGTACTGGTATAATAACTACTGGTAATAACTACCAAAAATAAACTTACGTGTATTTTTGTCTGTTGGATAAAATCGATATTTTGTTATTTTTAGCTTTTTAGTTTTGTGTTGTTGGAAGTCGGTTTTAATTTTTTTGTTAAAATTTTGTTTATTTCTTGCTTTCAAGTGAGTCCGTTGTAAATTTATCTAAGTTACAATAGCCTAATGTCAATTGCTCATCGCCTTTTACAAAATACAGCTTTTACCGACGGGACGACAGGGACGTTGATTGTTGAGGAGTTCTCCTGGTACGTCATCATCAGTTCCACTTTACCATATACATTGTGACGGGCATAAATTATTTAGGAACCATATTAAAGTTAACGAATCGGAACTCGTGAAATACCTTTTATTGAGTAGTTCCGATGACCATCTGTGGTCTTCATCATCAGTTTCACTTCTTCAAATTTTGCTTTCCAAAAGCAAATAAACGATTTACTATAAAAAATACAAAAATCGCTATAGGTGTGTCTGTAATTTTTGAAGAGTTCTCTTGATTTCTCCATGATTCCATCATCAGGTTCTCGATTTGGTGACAATGGGATCAACTTGGGAGTATACCCTTTCAAACAACAAAATCAATTTTCTAAATCGGTCCAATCGAAACCCGTGAAATACGTATTATTGTTGAGTAGTTCCGATGAACACTTGTGGTCTTCATGATCAGTTCCACTTCTTCAAATTTTGCTTTCCGAATTTACTATAAAATATACCCAAATCGCTATAGGTGTGCCTATTATTTTTGAAGAGTTCCCACGATTTCCCCAAGATCTTTTGAGGATAATAAAGATTCTTAAACCATAAGATCCCATCATCAGATCCCACTTGGTGGCAATAGGACCTAATTGGGAGTATACGCTTTCAAACAAAAAATTAATTTTCGAAATCGTTCCAACCCTAGCTTCGAGTAATATAAAAAAAAAAACATACAGCCGAATGCGTAACCTCCTCCTATTTAGAAGTCGGTTAAAAAATCGCGAAACATACACACAGATAATATAATACATACATAAGCTCAATTCAGATGCTCTCAATATGAAGCACTTAAATTTTATTAATGGACTTTTTTGTCTATCCTGTTAATTCAAAAAATTTCATGGTGCAACCAAATTGCACCCCCCTCAACCAAATCCTGGATCCGCCCCTGCTCCGGAGTTACCTACCGTCTAACTAATAACCTTCTACTAATGCACAATAGTAAGTTAATTGAAGGGACATTTTAAAAGTTTACATTATAAGTGCAACACAGAAAAAAAGAGCGATTGCAACTTAGTAGGTGCCGAGACGCTTGACAGAAGCGTCAAAATCTTATTGTTTAAAAACGTTACACTCAAAGTTTACTCTCATCGTGCCAAAAGAAGTTTCGCTTAGAATGTATCAATTTTTCAAATCAAGCTCACCGATCAAATTGAATGCATCTGGAAGTAAGTACTTATTGTTCTATAAAAATAAAAACGTATACATACGAGTACCTAAGTATTGTATTATTTGTTGCTGCCCTAAAGTGGGGCAACGGAATCGGGACAATAAAGTGATGATTTGATAATGCATGTGTAAAGGCCCCTTAGTAAACGTATGCTCATATGAATTCTTTGACAGAAGCAGATGGGTACGTAACTTAATATGCATCCTATTTATAAGTCTGTTTGTACGATTTGGATGAAATTGGACACACTGCAGAATACGTTCTGTGCAACTAGGTGAGAAATAGCGCTAAGTATAGGTATAAAAAACTTTTTCGATTTTACATAAATTACAAGGACAACCCCAACGCTCCATCGAAGTGGTAGGAGTACCTATAATTAATGCAACAATTAGGCCTAGTTTCCATATTGCTTTAGCTTCTATATTTACTGCGGCCACGCTACGATACGCCAGATCTAGATAGTAGATATATTAAGTAGGTACCTATTTATACTGAAATTCGATATTCGACCACCCTGAAATGTTCAAATAATCAGGTATTTTTTGTTAGTAGATAAGAATATTGCTTCGTATTGATCTACCTACAGATTACCACATGATAGTAGTCACTTTTTATTCAGGATTCATCGAGGGAACCCCGAAATCTACAAGGGTGAAGCTACAGTGAACAGCCAGTATTTTTATACTTACTAGCTGTCCAGCGCGGTTTCACCCGCAATAATTTCGAAGTTCCTGCGGAATCGTTACATACAAACTTTGCAACCCCTTTTCATCTCCTAAGGGCCTAAGCACACCACGTTTTTTAAACGCGCCTTCGACGCTCGTTTGTAGCGATACAGACGCGATACGAACGCGAGTCAGACGCAGCATGTAGACTTTTGTAGGATAAAAGCGCGCCGTCAACGCGCGTCTCTAAAACGCGCGTCGACGGCACGTTTAAAAAACGTGGTGTGCACAGGCCCTTAGGGGTTGAATTTACAAAAATCCTAAAAGTTTCAGGTCTCTATACGATCAGCGGTTAAGGCTGCGCGTTGATCCGTTGTAGTCAGTCATTCACGACAAAGCATATTATATGTATAGAGTCGGTAATTTTGGAAATCCCGCGGGAATCCGAGATAAAAGTACCTACTACTCTATATTTTTTTCTCTACCCACCCTTCACGACGTGTGGTATGCAAAATTTAATACAGTTTCACCTGCGTTATTTTGGAGTTTCCACGGGAATTCCGGGATTAAAAGTACCCTATGTCCTTCTCTGTATCCCTGAGAACGTGTATGCAAAATTTCATGATGATTCGTTGAGCCATTGAGGCGTGAAAGCGTAACAAACAAACAAACAAACAAACTTACTTTCGCATTTATAATATTAGTAAGGATTATTTGTATAAGGTACCAACTTATAAATGTCAGATTACCAAAGATCAATTAAATACTGAATTTTACATTTACATACCTACTATAAGGAAAGTCGAAAAATCGCCAAATCGCACTTCGTACTACTCTTACACTAGAATTTAGATAGTAGGTACTTTATAGGTATTTATATCCTCTGTACCTACGTTGTTTACTCGTACCTAAAATATAGTGCATTAATTATTTTGCAATGTAATAATAATTAATTTTAATATCATTACATGTGCTGATAAGAACATTAATTGTCAAAACTCCCAGACTGTCTAGAGGCGCCAGCCACGATTTGACAGCTTTATCTTTACACGACACTGAAAACACTTCAAAATTAATTAACTAGATACAGAACAAAAGGCAAAACGATATAACGATGCTTGTGCCTTAATAAATAGGTAAACATCGTTAGTTTCGTATGTATACGTACTACGTTAAGGATTAGGACACAGAAATCTGAACTGTTGTGGTTAAAGTACAGTAGACTTTTAATTTACTTTTAAGCTTTTGGTGTTTACATACAATGTATTTAGGTTTAAAGACTAAATCTCAACTCTCTTATCAATCCCATTAATAACTGTTCAATTCAAGAAGTGGTTTGCCGTATTTTTTATATAATACTAGCTGTCCCCTGCGGTTTCACCCTCGGTAATTTCGGAGTTCCCTCGAAAAATCCAGGATCAAATATAGGTAGAGCTTGTCTAATCTAAAATGACGCGCCCTACTACTTAATTAGCAGTTTTAGATGTGCGATATCATGTATTGACAATATCGACACTATGCGGCAACTGGGGACGAATGGCAAGACCAGATTTATATGTATTATATTATCGATATTTTAACGGTTGGACGTGTGGGTCCACCCGATGGAGGGGCGCGACATTTTAGCTTAGACAAGCTCTACGTATAAAACTTTCACTTGAATCGCTCTCTCTAAAAACACGGTGTGAAGACGAATCAAAACTTCAGGTTTACGAGGGTCAAACTAGGATTTATTGCGAGGAACAATAATAATATAATTATTGTACGCCGGCAACGGCAGAATATGCTGAATCAATCTTAGAGTAACACCAACTTATGTATGTACCTAACTACCTACCATATTCTTGCAAATAAATAAATAAATAAATACAAAATTTTTACAAATTGTTATGTTATAATGGTAACAAAACCATAGTACGATATAAAACGTTCGTTATGCGATCTATAGGTACCAACTAATCTATACTAATACTAGTTGTGCCCCGCGGTTTCACCCGCGTTAATTTCAGAGTTCCCGCGGGAATTTCGGGATAAAAAGTACCCTATGTGTTAATCTGATGTATAAGCTATAATATTATTGTAAAGTTTCATTTAAACTCCATCCAGTAGTTTTTGCGTGAAAGAGTAACAAACATCCATCCATCCATCCATCCATACATTCTTACAAACTTTCGCGTTTATAATATTATAGTAGGATTATAATAAAGAGGTAACAAAACAAACAGGTTTTCACCGTTTCAGGTGAAAATGCGTTCAATAGTTTTTAAGTTTATCGCGAACAGACAGACAGACAGACGCGGCGGAAGATTTGTGTGATATTCTAAATAGCCGAGATAAACAATTAGAAACGCAAAAACATTATCATTAAAAGACTTGCAAATGTGAAATATGCAGGTTTTCAATGTCACCAAACGTTCGTTGGTATCTACCCATTGATATACCTATTAAAATTTAATATGATATATGTAACAATGTTGGTACCTTATAAATAACTTTTTTTTTTTTTATTAAAAACAAGTTTCAGTCCCTTCATCCTGACTTCATCATTGTATGTTTTGTTGGTCGTTCATTGAATAAATAAAATAAACAATATTGCATTTATTGTCACTGTACCTACTTATCTACTTAAGAATGCATGGTTGACCAAGTTGTATTTGTCGATTGTTTGTTTGTAATAATACGAAAGTAGGCTGTAGGAACCTCGGCTCCCCGCAAGATGAGACACTAAAGTAGGTCCCTGGGTACTTATAGAGACTAAAAGTTAACTCTGTGCAGATCATAAAGACAGAGATATCAAATTTTAAGTAATTTTATGCGCAAATCATAATATTTTGTCGGGATCTTTTAGGTCAGGAACGACATTCCTTGTTGATTGCTTCTCGACGAACTACTTACTATACTTACTACTCCGTGCAACGAACGGCCGGCGGCGACACACTTGTACTGCAATTAATTCTCATGCAGACTTCATCTGTCAATAACATTGTCACCTTGTTGTAAATAGCTTTACTATATTGAGCTCTACAAATAATTGCAAAGAATCCAGATATTTATAGTACGATGTCAGTGACCTTAGCGTTGTAAGTAGTAAACGTCTGGCACACGTAAACAGTCAGTGAACCTCCAGTTTCGCGGGATATTCCATCCTTTTATGTTTACACTTCATACATTACATCACAAACGCAACCTGAATTGCATTGTTTGGGACCTGCATTAGGTTACGGTACATTTATTAATAATCCCTACTAATTTATAAATGCGAAAGTAACTCTGCTGTCTGCCTGTCTGTTACATTTTCACGTCTTAAAAGCTCAACCGATCATCATGAAATTTTTCATGGTCAATTGTCAGAAGTACAGAAAAGGACATAGGGTAAATTTTGTCCCGGAATTCCCGCGGGAACTCCGAAATTAACGCGGGTGAAACCACGGGGAACAGCTAGTTATCAATATTTATTAAATCTACCTTATATTTTTCTTGAGTTAATCGTTCATATATGTATGTGTGACCACTTAAATATAACTTTTATTATCTATTAAGGTAGGTAGGCAAGTGGTAGTATTTTTTTTTGGCAAGATGTTTGTGTTATTTTACACTGTTGTGTTAAATTACAAATTGCAAATTGTTTTTCTTTTTTTAATAAATTCAACGAAATCAAGCATAGATTACAAAAATACGCATTTTGAAATATCTCAAGTGAGATTAGCAAAATCTCACGACATCTCACTGGGTTGTTCAAGGGGAGAGAGTGGGTCGAAAATTGTCGAATTTGCCTCACAAAATTAATGGATGCCCCCTAATTTGTATTAAATATAGCGGCCTAATAACCAATGAAAGGCCCTATGGTATGCTCTCCCGTACCCCGCATGCGGGCAATGAAAACGATTACAGCATGTGGTCCCTAATGGCATGCGTGAACAGAAATCTCCCGTCGACCAATCGACCAAGATTAGATAGCCTACTTTCATTAGTCGATAGCCCGTATTCGGGGACTCCCCGGCTGCTGTATAACGACTGAATTAACGACCAATGCAAATGCGCCTTTACTTTAGTTAGGCCAACTTTCTCAGCCCTTGAACGTTAAAACCTAGTTGGTATATACTTACCTATAATCATGGCATTTGTACACTGTTATTTTGATTTTAGGGTTTTTAGGGGTGCCCGAAGGGTCCAAAAATGGCACAGTTGCTTCCGTGACTAAGTCCTTCTTCCCGGATGCAATTGAGGCGTATGGAGTGATAAGGAAAATCAAAATGGACGCAACGATTGGACAAGCCCTGACGGGACACGGTGGGTTCTCCGAGTACTTGCATCGTTTCAAGTGCAAGGAGAGCCCAGCGTGCCCCTGCGACCCCGAGTGAAGTGAAAGCTCGATGCACGTATTGCTGGAATGCCCCATATATGGCAAGGAGAGACTGGACCTAGAAATAGAATTAGTAAATAAATAAAAGGTAAATAGTAAACAAAAGGAATATAGAAAATAAGTTATGGAAAAGAGGGTAATATAAGCATAGAGATAAATATATAATCTCAGGAAAATAAGTAAAATAAAAGGAAGGGGTTGAGATAGTTTCAAAAAGAGTTTAAGTCTGAAGTTTTGTTATGTTGAATGGAGAATAAGATAATAATACTAGATTTATTTGGTTTAAGCTGAGATTGTAGAATTTGGCTTAAGTTAATGTTGTTAAAATTTTTAGAAGTAAGTTAATATCGTTAAATCTGGAAAAGTAATATCAAAAATTTTAAATTATAAGTAATTAAATAAAACAAAAAGGATTAAATATATAAGAGAAATACGGACTCTGACACATATCAGAGGGACAACTGAAAAAAAAGGTCCAAACAGAGCCTTATTGCTATCACTCGCGTGTCCGTCTGTCCAGTGTCCATCGTCTGTCACACGGGTTTTACAGCCAAACCGTAGAAGCTACAGTCTTCAAATTAAATTTGTACAGTACGTATATTGATGACCCAAAGCTATACAAATTGTCAAAAAATATTTTTAAGTGGAGCTCCCATACAGCTTAAGGGGGGCACGAAAACCCTTTGTTTATCAACCGAATCGAGTGGGGTATCGTTGAATAGAGCTCAATAAGTAGATAAAAACTGTGTTTTATTTAATCGGAAAACATAGGCATGAGAAGTCACCAAAGTCAGCTTTTATCAAAACATTTTGTACCAAAGTATTTTCCAACCTCCCGTTAGAACTTAAAACAAATGCCAATATATTGATAACTCGATGTTTTTCTTTGAAATTCAATAATTTTCTTTGTTAAAACCAACTTTACAGAGTAGAAGCGATGCGGGCGGCGGCGGCGGCAAGCCAGTGGCTCTTATATTCTACATTTGGTACGGAACCCTAAATGTGCGAAGTCTGACACGCACCTGGCCGGTTTTTTTAATTTGGGTGTCTGACAAGACAAAAGTAATTTACAAGTCAGACCACAACACCATTCATAACGCTAGGGTCCAGATACAATACCTATACTATACCTATAGATAACAAGTCTACAGACTTGCACGTTGTAGGTGCGTATAATTAAAGAGAACTTACGCAGGTTAACTATCTACAAAACAGAAACTAAACGGAATACCCGAAGATGTAACCAAGATCATCTCGTGTATCCTTAACCGGTTAAATATTACCTACCTGAGCCTTTAGTTGTTCACAAAATCAATGAGCAGATGCAATTTCTTCAAAAGAATCGACCGAACTTCCAACAGGATTAAGTAGGTGAGGTAGGTATAAGAAAAGAAAGAGCAAGCAAAATTCCGCAGAACCAGTCAGGCGCGTCGTCGTTCAAGTTAATTATGCCGACTAAACTTGACTAAAGTTCCGATTGCTATTATTAAAGGTCAATGTTAAGGTCTAATTTTTTGTGGGGAATGCGGGGCGGGGCGGAGCGCGGCGCGGGGCGTGCCAGACGTCCCGCGAAGTCGCGGCGAGCTGCGGGTGCGGGAGCGCGCGCGCCGCGCCGCGCCGCGCCGCCCCATCAACAGTCAATAACGCGGTTATAAGCGTGTGCAGCGCGCGAGGCGCAGCGTGACCGTCGTAGACTGCGCCGGCGCATGACGCCTCCAGCCCGTAGCACGGCCACGACGACGCGACGCGCGAACACCCACCGCGATCTACTGCTACGGCGACGGCGAGTTGTTACTGGCGCGCGACGTTACTCGAACCATCTTTCGTCTACAGAGAAGTGCAACCAATTAACATTTTTGTGAGAAGACATAAGTATTGAAGGTAAGGTTATTTATAAGCGATAAAGTGATTTGAGTTTGGAACGTTAAAATTTGTAGGAAAACTCTTAGCATTTTTTAAGTGATCTGCATGTGGTAGCCAGTTCAATTTTCGAATAAGCCCTCTTTACAATTCCCGTGTAAAGAGGGTTTATTTCTCGCAGTAGGTATGAAAAGTAGAGTACCTACTTATATTCACCTTGAGGATAAATCCTGTCTTCGTCACGGGCGGCTTAGACCCCTAGAATTGAAAAAGAAATATTTAAAGAAATGTTTCCTAATAAAACTTAACATGGCAACAGACCCCACATTATTAATTATTATCATTATTAATTATTATTATTATTAATAATCCACTTCACAACACACAGATCTATCTACTTGATACCACACTAACCTACCACACGACTAAGCTATAAGGTTGTGTCGTGGAAACCAAGCAAACGTGGTATATACTACATATTATTATTACATACATATACCTATGTATATTATACTACAGATACATATGTATTATATAGACGCCCAGACTGGAAAATAGAACCCTGTGTTCATCACACAAAGTCTACCCCCACCGGGAATCGAACCCGAAACCCGTTGATTAGCGGGTAGGCATGGTGACCTACTGCGCCAACCAGGTCGTCGGAGATTAACTCTAGAGTTTAGATTCGCTCCTTATACGCTCAGCATTCAATATGCCACCCATGACGTAAGACACGTTGCCTTATTCTCCCGGTGCGTAATCCACTAGGTATTGCTTCAGCCATCATAAATAAATGTAGAGCAGAGAGGGAATTGCACATTAACCATTTGATTAATGGAAAACCCTGTGCGATCCTTTCTTCCATCACGATCTTGCACTCTGGGATTTTAGAAAAGCAACGCTGCAGTAGTGCAGTCTGAAGGTACTTACTGCACTCAGCACTGCTATTCGTGACACAAAATTACAGAAAATGCATCACAGTAACACAAAAATAAATCATTAGCTTTTTTACCTAATTAGCTTGTGTAATGGTTTCTCAAAAAATGAGTATGAAGAGTTTTAAGCTTTATATTGGTTTATTAAAAACTAGCTGTCCCACGCGATTTCACCCGCTATAATTTCGGAGTTCCCACGGGAATTCCGGAATACAATATGTGTATGACGTATGTGTATGTATAGCCTAGGGATAGTGTATCTTTATAATTGTGAGAGAATTTTTAAAATCGGTCCAGTAGTTTTTGAGTCATATTAGTCACTATAGAATCGTATAAACAAACCAACAAACGAACAAAAAATCAAATCTTTCCTCTTTATAATAATAATCATAATAATCCACTTCACAACACACAGATCTACTTGATCCCACACTAAGCTATAAGCTTGTGTCGTGGAAACCAAGCAAACGTGGTATATACTACACATATTATTCCATATATATTATACTATAGATAATGCACCCAGACTGGAAAATGGAACCCTGTGTTCATCACACAAAGTCCACCCCCACCGGGAATCGAACCCGGAACCTCTTGATTAGCGGGCAGGCATGGTGACCATTGCGCCAATCGGGTCGTCAATATTAGTATAGATGATAACGGTACACAAAGATAATATCCTTAAAGTAGTATTGTGGTAGTGACTCCTCTCCTGCCAGTTACCACCACGATTTGTATTCCATTTTGGCATTCTTTATTTTAAATTAAAACTATCAAATCAAATATTCGTTACTAGCTGTACCCCGCGGTTTCACCCGCGTCAATTTCGGAGTTCCCGCGGGAAATCCGCGCCAAGAAGTACCCTATGTCCTTCTTTGCTTTCTTTACTTTCTTTGTATGCAAAATTTCAGGACGATCGGTTGAGCCAAAAAAGCGTGAAAGCGTAACAAACTCAAGGATTATCAGCAGAAACAGATTATAAAATAGGTATGTATGTGGTGGGGAATACAGGCAACAAAGGGCCTATATATTTTACAAGTTCTTATTTAACCTACATATATGTATGTATGTTTTACTTTATCAAAATCCGTTCAGCCGTTTTTGCCTGATTGGGTAAACGTATGCGAGGATAAGAGCTCGAAAGCGCATTTTCATCCGACTTACTTCAAATTTATCGTCGCTGCTCAGCTCCTATGTGTCCTAGCGTTATGTTATATAGCTTATATATATAGTTATATAGCCCAGGAGTATGGACTACAATCGTACCAAGTTTGGTTAAAATCCCTTCAGTAGTTTTTGACCCATGCGTGCACATACAGACAGACAGACAGACAGACAAAAAAAATACTGATTGCATTTTTGGCATCAGTATCGATCACCATTCATCCTCCAATATTAATTTCGAATATATATTCAACGTACAGAATTGACCTCTCTACAGTTTTATTATAAGTATAGATATAGATATAGATAGACATAGAAGAAGAAGACTAATTCCATTGCTAAACTTCAAACGGATAACATCTAAATGATTATTCCGTGATCTCAAAACAAATTATCCTGAACCTACCTTTTATTACTCACCCTATGTCACTATAAGGAACATTTTAGCTATAGTTAAGTAGTTTTTGAAGTTATCCATTACAAAAAAAAAACTTTTCATTACTCATACTCGGAAAGTAGGTCTGAAGTTGCCTGAGAAGCGGGTTGAAAGTAACACTTTTCAGCCCTAGGGAGAATCGCTTTCAACTGACAGCTGGATACTGCAGAAACTCAAGTTTTTTTTTATGTCATAGGGGGCATACTTACTGGCCAGTAGCACACCTACTTTATGTAAAATAAAATTCACTCATTTTTTTCTTTAGCTAATTCCTATTTTTATTTTGACTTTCCTTGAATTCGTAATGAAAAGCACAGTGTTATCCTCGGGAGAAAGACTTATTTAGTCCCTCGATCTATTGGAACCCCTTCTCGGAACTAAATAAGTTATTTTACCCCTAGGATAACAATGTACTATTTCACTTTATAAATTTTGTAAGTATAGAAAAAGAAGCCAAATACTGATTTCTTCAACTTCCGCACTGTCGCGCTGATAGTACTTCCATACAAGTACTACAAGATTTTATTGGAAGGAAAATTTATTAGAAACGTATTCAAGTCTCAGTAACTAGGTGCCCACCGCGGAGGTTATTATGGCAGCGCAGCGCCACCAGCATTGCATTTTTTATTGACGGCTCGCACGGTGCACCTTTGTTTAGGTATGTTTTCAGACAAACACAAAGCCCACTTTTATAGCAACAGCATGTAGTAAAATTATAAATAGCCGCATCATTTAGTGCTAAAAGTTTACTTAAAAGTTTACTTTGTAGCAAGCAAATTGCACTCAAGTTTATACAAGATACAACGTGCATGTACCTATATATTTTTAAAAGCAATAAGTGTAGGTAAATGTGTAATCATATTTTGTGGATAAGATTATCAATCCAGAACTTACTGGCAAAAATGTGTTTTGTGCCTCTCACATAATATATAAAAAAAAACATACATAGGTACAATAGAACATCCTCCTTTTATCAAGTCGGTTAAAATTAGTACAAAAAGAGAGAATGTACTTTCACGCCTCAGCGGCTCAACCGATCATCATGAAATTTTGCATACACGTTGCCAGGGCATAAAAA
Source organism: Zygaena filipendulae (assembly GCA_907165275.2). Lineage (NCBI taxonomy): Eukaryota > Metazoa > Arthropoda > Insecta > Lepidoptera > Zygaenidae > Zygaena > Zygaena filipendulae. Next base: position 7,345,872 of record OU015653.1, on the reverse strand, counting down.
AGGACATGGGGTAGATACTTTTATCCTGAAATTCCCGCGGGAACTCCGAAATTACTGCGGGAGAAACCGCGGGGAACAGCTAGTATATGTATAAATATATACAAGACTTGCTCGCTTAAAGATAGTAGATAGATAAATAGATATCATTGGATAGGACTGCCTTTGGGTAATGTCGACGAAACACGAGCTTTTACTGATTCGGTTCTAATTTTGATGGACTTAATCATTGTGTAGGTATTTATATAGCCTGCGTCAAATTACAACTTTAAAAATTTATTTCTGTGATCAAAGACATTATAATAGTTATTGGTTCATCTTCAACGTCAGCGTCTGTACCTACAGAAAACGAACACCTAAAAGAAAGTCTTGTGCAGCCTTTGCAGTCGTGGAAACTAGCCAACGGAGTTGGTACTTTTCGACAGAGAGAGAATTAATGCTCAAAGTTACGTGGATGAAGTCTTAATAATCACATGTGAAACCAGCTGTGCGCCGCGGTTTCACCCGCATGAAAAGTTTTTATGTAACAACTTTTTTTCCTGACATCCGATTTGAATTAAACAATAAACATAGCTCCAGGCTAAGCTTAATCTACCTTTGAAAACCGCATGGCACTCCGTTCAGTAGATTCGGAGATTATAACGAACAGACAGACAGACAGAAAAGAATTTTAAAAACTTTTTTGTGGTTGGTTACTCTTCTTTTATCGCGACCCTGTCAATTTTTCTTAAAAATATTCGATGTACAGAATCGCGGATCCTACTCTTTTATTTTATTATACCTAGTATAGATTTTATGATTTTGTTTTAATGCATGACAACTCGGAAGATATAACCTTTGTGGTTACATTTTACTTTTACTATGTTTACGTGGAGAGATAAACGTTAACAAATAACAGACATTTTGTATTAACAGTTGTTTATTTACATGCATTGGTAATTGGTATTCTATAAGTAGGTGGGTATATAGGGTACCTATGTACCTACTCTATATGCTAATAAAAATGTTGTGAGTGTACTTTATACTTTATGTTTTATATGAGTTAACTGCGTATTTTTCTTATTTACTTGATTGAGTTCATCAACCTGCGATCGCCGAGTCCGCGACCTTAACTCCGGGACCATATACCTACCTATATGAATGCAATTTTCTCTGGCCGGTTCAAAATTGTCATACGGTATGTACTGCTGGCATACAAAGTTTGGTGATGAATTTTTATATAAGTAGTAATAAGTACAAATAAAGGTGCTAGGAGGAAATGTGAACAAAGTGCTTAATGATTATGGTATCTATGAATTACTTTTTGTTAACAACTTTCACCAATATCTCGTGATATCCTACCTAACCGTTTCGTAGATTCAAACCATGGACCAATTAAAATTTAATTGGTCCATGATTCGAACCAAAAAATTCAAACGATAAGCTTAGGTACATTTATATTTTTTTGCTGTTCCACGCGGTTTCGGAGATCCCGCGGGTATTCCGAGATAAAAGTACCCTTGACAACGTATAAGTAGACAAAATTTAATGTAGTTTCTTTCGCGTTAATTTCGGAGTTCCCGTGGAAATTCCGGGATAAAAAGTAGCCTAGGTCTCTGTACCCATGACAACGTGTATGCCAAATTTCGTGGTAATCAGTTGAACCGTTTAGCCGTGAAAGCGAAATAACAAACAAACAAACAAACTTTCGCATTTATAATATTAGTAAGGATTGGCAACGGTTAATAACCCTTCCCATACCAAAATACAACAACAGCTGATGTTAATGTTGTTTTAAATCTTAATTTTGTTTGAAAGTGTAAATCATCAAAAATTACCGTATCTATAAATATTAGGTTACTATCATATTAGGCACATATCAGATATCATTCTAATATAAATGGAAAGGTGAGAACGAGAAGGTATGAGTAGTGCCACTGAACTCTACTTGTGAGATCCGACAGTGCACTTGACCCCGTAAACTCTTAAATTACCTACGATCTTTTGTGACCGACAAATTAATGTGTGTGGGACATGGTTTCGCGTCCTTTTACATCACAAGCTTTAACTAGCACTCTATAAGGTAGGTAATAACGTTTACCCTATGGCTAAATTACCAAAACTCTGGAGTAAGTACGTGTTACGTTTCTTTATTTGAAAAGAAAAGCCCATATCGATTTCCATGACTTTCCCTTCAAAACTGACAGAAATATCAATTCGGACTTTCACGCACTTTTTCACCCGTTACGCGCGGAGTTGAATTTCCAAATCACTGAAGTATGTATTTCTTTATTTGGAAAAAAAAATAACTCAAAAACCGATACTCACCAACTCCAAAAGTCAAAACTAAAGACAGTTCTATACATACTTTTTCACCCGTTACGCGCGGATTTGAATTTCCAAAATCACTGAAGTACCTATGTATTTCTTTAGTAGGAAAAAAAAAATCAAAAACTGATACCCACCAACTCTAAAAGTCAAAACTAAAGGTAGTTCTATACACACTTTTTCACCCGTTACGCGCGGAGTTGAATTTCCAAAATCACTGAAGTACCTATGTATTTCTTTATTAGGAAAAAAAAATTCAAAAACTGATACCCACCAACTCTAAAAGTCAAAACTAAAGGTAGTTCTATTCACACTTTTTCACCCGTTACGCGCGGAGTTGAATTTCCAAAATCACTGAAGTACTTATGTATTTCTTTAATAGGAAAAAAAAATTCAAAAACTGATACCCACCAACTCTAAAAGTCAAAACTAAAGGTAGTTCTATATACATTTTTTCACCCGTTACGCGCGGAGTTGAATTTCCAAAATCACTGAAGTACCTATGTATTTCTCTATTAGGAAAAAAAAATTCAAAAACTGATACCCACCAACTCTAAAAGTCAAAACTAAAGGTAGTTCTATACACACTTTTTCACCCGTTACGCGCGGAGTTGAATTTCCAAAATCACTGAAGTACCTATGTATTTCTTTAATAGGAAAAAAAAAATTCAAAAACTGATACCCACCAACTCTAAAAGTCAAAAATAAAGGTAGTTCTATACATACTTTTTCACCCGTTACGCGCGGAGTTGAATTTCCAAAATCATTGAAGTACCTATGTATTTCTTTATTAGGAAAAAAAAAATCAAAAACTGATACCCACCAACTCTAAAAGTCAAAACTAAAGGCAATTCTATACACACTTTTTCACCCGTTACGCGCGGAGTTGAATTTCCAAAATCACTGAAGTACCTATGTATTTCTTTATTGGGAAAAAAAAATCAAAAACTGATACCCACCAACTCTAAAAGTCAAAACTAAAGGCAGTTCTATACAGACTTTTTCACCCGTTACGCGCGGAGTTGAATTTCCAAAATCACTGAAGTATGTATTTCTTTATTTGGAAAAAAAATAAATAACTCAAAAACCGATACCCACCAACTCCAAAAGTCAAAACTACAGTTCTATACAAACTTTCATCATTCTTTTATCCAAAAGGAAACTGTTGTCTAAATTTCATGTTCTATAGATTTAACAGTTTCAGCTGGTCGTCGATGAAAATGAGTACCTACCTATGAATTAATCCTACTAATATTTGACAAGTTTCACAAATTTTCCCTTTGTGATTCTCTTAAAAAACCGATTAAGAACCGTTATCTTTTAAAGACATTTATAAGAAGATAAGTATATTCCTGTGGTTTCCTTTTACACCATACTACAGCTCCACTGCAGCTATATTACAGCCTATTTTTTACTTCTACAGCTACTGAACAGCCATAATAACGCATTAGGCTGTATAAGAATGGGCCAAATTTTTACTTATAAGGGCTGTATAAGCGCTGATACAGCCCTTGTACAGCCTCACTATACAGCCTGTGGTATAAAAACAAACTAAAATACAGCTTTTATACAGCTTGTGGTGCTCCTTGGGATTATATCCCATCAAAAACATAAATGTGAAAGTGGAAGTCAAGTTCAGTATTAAGCTTAAGCTTAGTTGTCGACTTCACCGACAAAAGAATTGATATCTAAATAGGTGTCAAGTTCTGTAGATAATCCTGAAATATATTCAAAGGAGCATACTACTTGACTAGTTTTCACACACAAGTTATCTTATATTTGCCTAAAAACTATAGCATAAATATTTTTGATATTGGCTTGTTTTTACCAGCAAACCAAATATTAAAGGGGTAATATCTATTGACCTTAAGTATAAAAACAGTAACTTGCTCATAATAATATAAAGAAGATACATAATTTGACTAGCTAGAGATAACTTGAATGTGAAAACTAGTCAAGTTGTATGCTCCTTTGAATATATTTCAGGATTATCTACAAAACTTGATACCTATTTAGATATCAATTCTTTTGTCGGTGAAGTCGACAACTACGCTTAAGCTTAATACTGAACTTGACTTCCACTTTCACATTTCTGTTTTTGATGGGATATCACTGCTTTTTGTAGTGAAATTATTAGTGGTTACTTATTCATAATAAAATTAATACCAAATGGTTTTTGTTAATCTACTGTATTTCCCTCCGTTTACGGGGTAGTAAGTACTGAAACTAATATGTTTGGATTTTATTCCACTCGTTTTATATTTATATTTATGTTAAGACCATAAAATCCAAAAGCCGGCTGTCATCAATTTTGATTGATGATTCTTACATTACAGGCAGAATAAGTAAGGGTCGTGTAATATTACACACAGTGCTGCTCGCCAGTTGTCAGCTTGAACTCAACTTAACATGCTACAGCGTGTCTAGATTCAATGGATCAATAAAGAAAACAAACAGGAATAAAAACAATCACATTTATCATTAAAACGTAGCTTTCTTACATTTAAATATAACACCGCATGCAGTAAAAAATATTACAGAAATGACAATACAACTCTTGTCGACAGACAGCACCTGTTTAAACGAGTATATTTTTCGGCCCATCCCGCATCGCTCCTGTCGCGTGACCGTGACGTGCTAACGAGTGAAGAATCAAAGCTTCTATTTGAGAGTTCATGATTAGTATTGACATATTGTATAATATGTGAAATAATTTTTGAGTTATGAGGGGGTCAAAAGTGGCTCCAAATGGTTCGTCTAAGGTGCATATTGAGGACTTAAACTTCCTAGAAGAATCGCAGCTATTGAAGCATCTTCTATAAATTTGCATATGTCGGCTATTTATGACGTATGCAGGCGCGGTCACAGCCTGAAAGTTTGAAGGGGGCTATAATAACAAAATTGTCAAGTAAATTAGACTTTATTGCACAATACACAATTTTACTACACACTAACGGTTGCCCGCGGTTTTACCCACGCTAATTTTGGAGTTTCCGTAGTAATTCCCGGATAAAAACCCCTACCCTACCCTATGTCACTCAGGACTACCGCAGCTTCTTATATGTGAAAGAATTTCTGAAATCGATCCAGTAGTTTTTGAGTTTACGTGCCCCTTTTTGGCGAAAAAAAATCAAAAAGTAAGTAAAATCCTTGTCATTTGTTTCGTGTAGTGGAAATATTTTTCAGAGGGTTCTTGTTTTAGGTTTTTAAGATATTAGTTTCGTAAAACAATGATAATTTTTCATTTAGTTGCAAAGTATACGAGGTACAGTTTGTCCTAACCTCAAAATTACTCGCATCGTGTTATGACTTTATTTTTTTTGGTGTGGTCATCTCTCCCGGAAGAGAAGGAGAGATGGCCAGTGTCAGTTGGTATATGATGGCCATCTTATACCTTATACAGAAATTAAATCTTATTAAAAAAAAATCATCATTTTCCTATTTTTGAGATGCCTAATAAATACAAACGAAAGGCACTAGCTGTAAGAGGCAATTGGAGTGAAAAATAAGAAAAGGAAGTTAAATGAAAGAGATAATTGTCACGGGTGTGGAGAAAATTATTATAAAACTCTTCTTTTCGAGGACTGGCTTCAATGCACGATGTGCCAATTTCGGTTACACGAAAATTGCACTGATTTGAAGACATGTGCTCTAAATTTGATGCAGAGAAACAATGGCTGTTAAAAATAGGAAATAAGATCAAAAACTATGTTACAATTAGAATTAAGGATATGGCCATCTTGCTCGCCAGTTCTGTCTGCTTGAACTTGACTTGACACGCTACCGCGTGTCTAGAAACGCGAAAGTTTGTAAGAATGTATAGATGGATGGATGGATGGATGTTTGTTACTCTTTCACGCAAAAACTACTGGATGGATTTAAATGAAACTTAAAATATAAATATAGCTTAAACATCAGATTAACACATAGGGTACTATTTATCCCGGAATTCCCGCGGGAACTCTGAAATTAACGCGGATGAAACCGCGGGGCACAACTAGTAGTTACATAATAGTATTAGATTTTTTTATTATAATCAATTAAATGTAATTTTTGTTTTACTTTTTACTTATTTAATTTTTGTTTTATTTTTTGTAAGTATATTGTGTTTTTAACTTTTTACGCCAAATATTTTATTTTCTTCCTTTTAATAATGGTCCTGTTAATAACGAATGCACAATACGACGTATCCATCGTAAAATCAATCTATCGTATAGATCTAGAGTCCTTGTGTTGTGCTTAGTGCTTACAAGTTGCAAATGGTCTAGCTCTTGTATATAGAGTCTAGACTATAGACTGACTCTGAACTGTCTGTTTTGTTCCGTTAGTTAATAATTTCAAAAATATTTTCGATAGGTAGGTACTAGCTACCTCTATCGATGTCGGTCTGTCTGCTAGTGTCCGTAAATAAACTTCAAACTACATAATTATATCGCAGTTGAAACTTACATAGTTTGTAGATAGCAATCATGGAAAATGCAAATCAAGTTGCAAATCTGTCGCCAAGCACCTAACGGTGTGTTCCGGCAGTCCCACTTGAAAGCCAATTCCCATCCCCATTCCAGGTCGGGAACGCACCTGCATGCCTTCTGGTGTTACAGATGTCTATGGGCGGCGGTAATCACTTACCATCAGGTGTACCACTTGCCCGTTTGCCCCCTATGACATAAAAAAAAATGCTCTCTGACATCAAAATCGGGAGCAATTTGTATTTATCGGCGAAATTCACGCATACGCGTGTTAAATGATAACATAGTATATTTTTTCTACTGAAACTTTTTCAGTTGGAAAAATCTAAGATCAAATGAAGAAAGTCTAATAATTTACGAGTAAAGATATAAAAACCAGAGAACACTCTTGTTTTATTTTCAAATTTGTCACCAAAGACAGCCAGGCGCGGTCCGAAGGGGAAGGTCACGGAAGGACATGAACCACCCCAAAATCATGTTTTTTTATAATTTGTGCAATAACATTTTATATTGTGCAATATCTAGACACGCGGGCGCGTGTCAAGCCGAAGTTCTCAAACTGACAGAACTGGCGAGCCGCACCGTGTGTAATATTACACGAACCATTTGGAGCCACTTTTCACCCCCCCATAATTCAAAAACTATTTAACATAAACATGTCAAATTTGGCTCATGTATTAAGACTCGCGAGATAAACATGTGCTCCAAATTTCATAAGCACAACTCATACGGGCTTTTAGATATTAACGTCCAAAAATCGTGATTTTTATCACTGACTGACCTATAGACCAAAATTATAACCGACTTCCAGATGACCTAGGAACTTGATATTTGGCATCAAGGTAGACTTTCAGGCGTAAACAAAGGGAAAAATCTGAAAACTGGAAAAACTTAAAAAAATTTGATAATTATCAATAATTTAAGTTTTTAGATTTTTCCAATCAAGAAGGTAATATAACAAAGTTAAGGATTGTAGTATGCAACTGGCTAATCCGAATTTTTAAATATTCTTAATGATGTATTTTACGTCACTCCATTAAACTGAGTCAAACATTGACAATTAGTACTTTCGTTATCAGCACGAATTTTTCTATGGTTTATACGTATAAAACTAGCTATTCTCAAGTTAAAAGTAAATCAGCGTTTGTTTTACGTACGACGTAATACGTATATAATTTATGAATATCTGTGAATATTTTCATCAGTTCACGGAAATATCCATTACATATTATTCACATTTGACAAAGAAAGTTCTGTATGTAAAAATGATGAATAAATAATTCTTTTTCAAGAATAAAACTGCTTCTGGATAGAGACGGTTATTTGGCTCTTTCGTCCGCCTACGAGTGCGACGTATAATCCTCGAACAGAAACTGTACAGGTACTGTCTAGATAATTTTGACTCCAATATAGAGATATACATGTAGGCGAGTTTCCTGAGCGACATAGGGTAGAGTAGGGTAGGGGTTTTTTTCCCGGAATTACTAAGGAAACTCGAAAATTAGCGCGGGTAAAATAGCGGGCAACAGCTATAGTGTGCAATGAAATTGTGTATTGTGCAATAAATGTTTGACCTCCTCAAAAATTTCAGGCTGCGACAGTACAGAAGAATCACGTTACATTAACGGCATAATCCAGCAATTCTTCTTATACTTGGAATGGCAACATGGATTTAAAAGGCAGCTGTATAATTGCAGTCATGTACACTGTGCAAGATTTAGCCGATATAGGCAAAGTTATGGAAGATGCTTCAATAGCTACGATTCTACTTCGACTTCTAGGAGGCTTAGGTCCTCAATATGCTCCTTTATGCGCATGGTGACGTAATATATCGTGCTACTGGAGTTTGTTGCGCAGCTTTTTCTCTTAGCCATAGCGCTAGGAAGCTGTGAAGGGTGGATATTTTATGGGTGCTGGCTGCTGTCATAATAACTGTAATTTTATTGACGTCAATAAGATACACATTATTGGCCAAATTTGATTAAACGATTTGACTATGACTTTGATTTTGACTTGTCGCAAAAGAATTGATGAAGTGAAGTCCGATCTCTTTTATCATTTTAGAAATAAAAAATTGTGTCACTTGGTTGTCTTGTAGATGATACGAAGTTCACCGGGTCTTCTAGTGTATTCTTTTAGTGTCGTCTTCGTCTTGATCGTCTTAAATATTAATTATTTACTACGTAGGTACCTACATTGTACAATGAGTCGTACAATCGAATTACTGGTGGGTGACACTTTTACGTTACACCAAATTATTTACGTTGGACTTTCCAGAGTTAAAACCTTAGATGGAGTACATCTTATCAATTTAGATCCAAGTCAAATCAAGGCACAAGAGAGCTCTATTGTAGAGTACAACCGCCTGCGCACGTTATACTGCCCTGACTTGGCCAAATTAACTATAAACAGAAAACGCGTAAAAAAAAAAAACCGGATACTGAATGGGCAATTCACTCAAACATTTTAAACGTCCAAAAAATACAGAAAACACAAAAAAGATAGTTTTACCATGGAAACGCAGAAAAATAAACTAAATTGACAAAAACCATTTTAAGTACCTACTAATAATTTCTGTAAAAAGTTTTTCTTTTCCGATTCATTTATCCATTTCTGTTAATATACAATAATATTGTGACCTATATATCTAGACACGCGGTAGCGTGTCAAGCCAAGTTCAGGCTAACAGAACTGGCGAGCAGCACCGTGTGTAACTTTTGACCCCGTCATAATTCAAAAACTATTTGACATAAACATGTCAATATGAATCACGTATTCTCAAATAGAAGCTCTGATTCTTCACTCGTTAGTACGTCACGCGATAGGAGCGATGCAGGATCAGGGAAAAAAAATATAATCGTTTATACAGGTGCTGTCTGTCGACAAGAGTTGTAGTGTCATGTCTCCAAAATATTTTACTGCATGCGGTGTTTTCTTTAAATGTAAGCAAAATACGTTTTAATTATAAATATAACTATTTTTATTCGTGTTTGTTTTATTTATTATTTGATCTATTGAATCTAGACACGCTGTAGCATGATAAGCCGAGTTCAAGCTGACAACTGGCGAGCAGCACTGTGTGAAATATTACACGAACCCTTACTTATTCTGCCTGTAATGTAAGAATCATCAATCAAAATTGATGACAGCCGGTCTTTGGATTTTATGGTCTTTACATATTTATGTATATGTTTATGTGTCTTTACATAGTTTTAACCTTGATTTGTTTTAAATACAAACATATTAGTTTCAGTAGATACTTACTACCCCGTAAACGGATTGAAATACAATAGATTAACAGAGACCATTTGGTATTAATTTTATTATGAACAAGTACCTAATACCTACTAGTAATTTCTGTACAAAAAGTAGTGATATCCCATCAAAAACATAAATGTGAAAGTGGAAGCCGAAGTTAGTGCTTAGTTGTCGACTTCGCCGACAAAAGAATTGATATCTAAATAGGTGCCAAGTTCTGTAGATAATCCTGAAATATATTCAAAGGAGCATAGAACTCGGCTAGTTTTCACATTAAAGTTATCTTTAGCTAGTCAAATTATGTATCTTTTTTATATTATTATGAGCAAATTACTGTTTTTATACTGTAAGGTCAATAGATCTCACCCCTTCAATATTTAGTTTGCTGGTAAAAACAAGCCAATATCAAAAATATTTATACTATAGTTTTTAGCCAAATATAAGATAACTGGTGTGTGAAAACTAGCCAAGTTCTATGCTCCTTTGAATATATTTCAGGATTATCTACAGAACTTGGCACCTATTTAGATATCAATTCTTTTGTCGGCGAAGTCGACAACTAAGCACTAACTTCGGCTTCCACTTTCACATTTATGTTTTTGATGGGATAGTCTAATTTACTCAACATAGGTATTATATTATTATATCCCCTCCCCCCCCCGCCAAAATTTCAGGCTGCGACCGGCCTGTATACAGCACAATAATTATTGCGTAGGCAACAGAAGCAGACAAAATATAATAATTTATTTATTTATTTATTTATTTATTTATTTATAGTTAATTATAACGGTAAAAAAAACCAATTACAACAATTAACATAGAACGGTTAACTTATAATGGAAGACACTCTCACATACTTAATCTCACAAAACCTCAAGCGTGCCGTCATTATCTCATGCCATGCATCCACAAACAGATCACACTCAGGGTCAGCAATGAGAAGGGCATTTAGGGCATCCAGGGTGCGATACACTGGGGAACCAGCTCTGGATACCGTTCGGCATAGAGGTCGTGCAAACAATTCGGGCCTACGGCACTTTCGCTTACCGAGATGTTTTATAGGTACATTGAGTCGACAGAAGAGGTCATGGAGTTCGGGACAGTCGATAACCCCGCGAAGCATCTTACAGGCAAATGTAAGTTGATCGAGACCTCTTCGGACCTCCAACGAATTGAAACCTAGCATTCCTAAGAGGTAGTTGGTAGGGTACATATAAGGAAAGTAAAGGTGAGTCCTCTTAAACAAAAATCTCAGAAAAGTTTTTTGTACCTTTTCAAGACTCAAGATCAAGGAAGCTGTAGTGGGATTCCAAACACAGGCACTGGTCTCCAATTTGCTCCGAACCAACGAGGTGTACAGGAGTCTGATGATTAGTGGGCTCTGAAAATCCCGTGCATTACGCAATACGAAACCCAGGCGTCTAAAAGATTCTTTAGAAAGAGTAGCAACGTGTTCTCGAAATGTCAGGCCACGGTCAAACGTCACTCCTAAGTCCTTTATTTCTGTAACTCTAGTAATTTCTTCGCCATCCATGGTGTATTTGAAAGGAAATTGCCGCACTCCCCGACCATAGGTCATGGCGTAGCACTTGTTGGTGTTAAAAAATAGCCTGTTTGTCTCGCTCCATTGGTGAAGTGCTTCAATGTCTCTTTGTAGAAGTTTGCAGTCCTCGCTAGAGTTTATTTTCAACGTTAGTAATATATTTAGTACAGCCAAGATGCGGCCCGCGGAGCAAGTCAGTTAGCGGTTCGCGTAATCATCCAATCAAATTCTTCACATCACATCTCACATGCATGACCAGTAGGTAGGTATGGACGTGAAGACGTGCGATCTGAGGTCGTGCTATAGGCACGTTTGTGTCTATTAAACAGTCTGCAGTCTGCATACAGCACTCAGCAGTTCACAGCACGCACCTTGAGAATTTACTAATTACCTACCTACGTATTGTTAATGTAAGTCCGTCACCGTCACCGACCGCGCAGGTACCGTGTTGGTATTTCTCGATCTTTGTAAAACATCTTTATAATATAGGTCTTGATTTCGATATCCCGATCGGCCTATTTAAACTAAGTAAGTACTCTTAAATCTTAATACGTAACTACTTACTACTTAACTACATTTATTATAATTATGTTTGAAGAACTTAATACTTCTTCGATAACTATCGATAAATACTGGTTTACAACCACCCAATTCCAGGTGCAGTTGATTGGTTGTTACATTTGTTTGAAGCTATAGGTAATATTGTTTAACAATTCGATCATATTATAATACCTTTACTACATACATTCTGTAAATCTACCCGGAGCCGGACTCTCATATTGCTTTGTTCAGTTTGTTCATTCTTTATTATAAACAATCATCACATTTGTTTATGTAGATAGGTACTTATATAGGTTGTATTGAGCCAAAAACACCACCAGACTAATAGCCTAATAGGCGCTCAACATTAATCTATAACAGCATTAATCTCATATCTCTCTATAAAATCATAAATTTATAGTTTCATCACAGTCCATCGCATTGTCGCACTAAGCAAATCTGTTTACCTTACCTCTACAGAATTAGAACAGAACTTTAATAGCCTGACCCGTGAGCCTGACGCTATTTACCTCTTCCAGAATTTTTTCATCCAACTCTCCTTCTTGCTAGACTTTTCTCACCCGGATCTTTCTTGCCCTGACTGTCACTTACAACAACACACCATTATTATTATGTTATCACTCCATTTATAGTTGATGGAGGCCTACGCTACTTCCTTCAGTATTCGTCTTCTAATTCTTTTTCTTCTCTTCTTACCATTTGTGTTACCCGCCTGGGCTCAGTGACTAGGCAAGCGCAGAGGGCAAGCACTCGGTTTGCGGTTCGATAGAGTCGGATTATCGAAGGCAGATTAAATATACAAAAAGCACCTGTTATTTTGGAATACGTGTACCTACCTACATATTATCTATATCTAGGTGTAATGTAGAACATCAAAAAACCAAGAAACGAGACATACCTAAGTAAAATTAATACGTAGATATTACTGAACTATCTACTTCCTGTAGCACTTAGATCATCAGAGTCATAGTCATCAAATGCAGCATAGTCATAAAAGAAAGATTTATTGTTATTTCGCAGTACGAGCGAACGAAGTATTCTTAGTACGACCGGCGCATTGTTCCATATAAATTGACCCTATAAAGTGGTGTTATTTTCCTGTTTACTATGAGAGACACGCTGCCAATCAAAGATGCAATGTATAATACACGTGCGTAAATGCACCCCTGGTCAGCGAGTGCTGCACGCCTACACAAGATGTGCCGAGTGTTCTTGGAACCTTGGAAGTTGGAACACATTATTGAAACTGACTGATTATTTCAATAAATATATTTATTGTAGGTACATTCAACAAGGTAGGATATGAAATAAAGATGACTTAATCAATCAGTGGTTTGTTTCGGTGATTCCTACCATGAATAAAAAAAAATAACTTCATGGACCCACTCACTTCATGACTTTGCTATTTATAGCAATTATTTATAGCAAATTGATTATTTTTTGTTCGTTTTTTATGCGCAGCTGTTCGTTTTTTCGCATTCGTTCATTCGATTACAATAAAACTTTGTCAACTTAGTGATTGCACTTGCGTTTAGATTAGGTATAAACATAGTAGTTCCAGCGGGTAATTTGGAACTCGTGCGGGTAAAACTACTACTAAGATAGTAATAGTTTAGGCAGAATAAAAGATCTGATCCAAATTCAAAGCTTGCTTGAAATTGCGTCATTCAATGAATAAATTATTCGTGGTTATATTATAAAGGTACCAAGTAAGTTAAGTACAATATTTACTAGAGATGCAACGGATATTCGGTTGCTATCCGATATCCGGCCTATCCGGCCATTATTTTACTATCCGGCCGAATACCGGATAGTTGTGCACTATCCGGCTGGATACCGAATAGGTAGTGATTCTGTTTGGTATTTAACTTTGAAAATGGTAAGTACGAGTTCACAATTACGTATACACTACTATATACATTAAACACAAAAATAACTTATCTATTCAGCAAAATAGGCGGGCGCACGTGTACTGCATACGAAATAGTTCCGTACACTGACCTAATAAAACTCGTTTCTTGTCTAGAAAACGGTCCGCGCGAAGCTTCAATACGTAACAGGTTGAAATCCGGAATATCCGGTATCCGGTATCCGGCCAAACAACTATCCGTTGCACCTCTAATATTTACTTGGACCATACCTAAGTCGCAACCACAAAGGATCTTGGTGAATCGGTAGGTACCTACCTACCTACCTATAGTAACATTCGAACCAACCTGGTACAAAAGATCCAAGGGTCGAGGTGCCGAGGCTTTGCTTGCCCACCCCATTGTCCAAGATAAGATAACATTCGAACCAACAATCGGAATAATACTCGTAGGCTAGGTACTTACTTGATTGTCTACTATTTGAAGTATTTGAATGTTTTGATTAATATATAAATCAGGCTCACTAATTATATAAGTAAATACACAAAAGCAATGATGAACAGCTGCATTTCTATTGATTTTCTGTGTAAGTAATTTGTACCTAATGCGAAACATAACGCATGTCAACTGATGAACTGAAGTATACCTACTCATAAGTAACTAGACGTAGTGATGCAAGGCGATAATATTGTAAGAACGATACCGAATGTTTACAACATGAGCGAAGCATCAGTAAACAGCGTGCTGTAATGTCGAGCGGACAGCAAACTTAGTGTATCTACACTCGTCTAGAAGTTCGAAAAGACGAGACGTAAACAGTCTTTGTTGCCCTAATTAGAACAGTTGAGGCTCCATACTTTATAATATTTTAAGCTAAAACCTTGAAATAGCATATCATAAAAACATACATTGTAAAACATTTTCTCCAAACTTGATATTATCAAGTAGGTAGGTACCTATTTTGATTTATGATCAAACTTATTTTTCTTTATCGAATCATTTACTCTATCAGGATGTGGTATTGATAAAAATGCATTTCACTATGCATTTAGGAAATGAAAATCGTTTGGGGATTTATGTTACATAATATCATATTTTCTATAAGTCACTGGGCGTCGCGCGTCGCTCCATTGCTTGGTGTCAAGTTACATTTCACCCTCTAGTATAAAAGCGCTTGATCCTTCTTGACTTACGTGCAGTCACGGTTCATATTTCTCTTAATAGGTTGGAACGATTTCTTTAAGTAGGTACGGGTTTTGTTGTTTAAATTTAGGTATGTCTCAACAATGATAATTTTTGGTATTAAATGGTATAAAAAAATCTTTGGTACCTATGTATTAAAAGTATAGAGAAAAGATTTGATTTTTTGTATGTTTATTTGTAAAAATTGTAACTCAAAAACTAGATAGGTAGGTACCTACTTAACCGATTTAAAAAACTCTTTTATGATACTTATAGGAAGCTACAGTGAGTGAACGCGAGTGAAACCTCGGGGGATCGACTAGTATACGTACCTAATTTATAAGTATTTCTAAAGTGAGCACTTCCAACTTAAGTATATTTTATTATTATTTTAATCCCCATTAATTAAAATCTAGTGAATAGATAGGTACTTACTAATTAAGTAAATAAATATTTTTGTGTTGATTACGCTAACTTAAAATGTTATCTTCATCAACAGCGTGATGTTCAACGGTGAAGTCATAAAGTTAGCGTTGCTAGCTGTGGCCATGCTGTGCCAGCCGCGCTCGGACGCTGCGACCACCACCGCCGTGAAGTTGTGCGGCCGCAAGCTGAGCGACATCATGAGCAGGGTATGCTACGCGTACAACAGCCCACCGTACGCGCACGCTTACAAACCCTCGGGTGGGTCAATAGGTACCTACATGTTTTGTTTACCTACTATTTTCTAATAAAACGGCAAGAGCACGGCAAGTGAAGCTGCGGGCTACACTAGTTTTTATTTTAAGTATTTAATTTAATATTGATATTTATGTTCAGAAAATTCAGAAGATACTACACCTGAAGTCTGTACTAGGTACCCACATCCTTACATATTATAAAACAAAGTCCTCCGCCTCGTCTGTTTGTCTGTCTGTATGTTCCCGATAAACTCAAAAATTACTGAACGGATTTTCATGCGGTTTTCACCAATAGATAGACAGATTCCAGAGGAAGGTTTATACCTAGGTATAGTTAATCCTGGAATTACCGCGGGAATTCTAAAATTACCGCGGATGAAACCGCGGGGGCCAGCTAGTATTTTATAGATAGAGAGATAAAATTGAACTGTCTGTTTGTAATTTAAAAATAACAGCTATTTACTAAATGCATGTGAATTGTGAAGTGAATGTACTAGGTAGGTAGGTACCTAATTATAGCAAAAAATTATTCCTAAAAATTTTGCATCTGTCTGTCTGTTTGTTCTGGTTAATCTTTGAAACAGTTGAAGCGATTTTGACGGGATTTCACTGGCAAGTGGAAGTACCTACCTAACTTAGGAATGAAACGATAACAATAACATTATCTCTTATCAGTGGACCGGCCCGGTGTGGTGACGCGACGAAAGCGCCACATCGGCATTGCTGATCAGTGCTGTACCAACGGCTGCACATGGGAACAACTCAACGAGTACTGCGATATCAGCGCTCAGTAAGTCAGCTGATTCACGCCCAATATTTAAACCGGTGCCCTGCCTGTAGGATATTTTGGGACTACTTTCCAAAGTATCAGATGACATTTAATTTTTTTGAGTCGATTGGTCGATTTCTCTCAATGACAGTAAAATGTAGTTCTTGTAATGAATAGTTCTATAGAATAGTTAGAAGTTCTCTAGAATAGTTCTTCCCCCCCTCCCCTGCTCACCCCAGGGGGTGCACCTCGTGTTCCTCGACCCAAGGATCAACTGTTCCAAGCGGCGTCCTTTGATGCAAAAATGCAAGGTACCCTTATCCTCCTTGCCTTACCAAATGACCAATAAAACCCCTACTATAACGATAAGTTTGTGTAAAAATGGATTTTCAGGAACATCCTATCTCGTGGGAAATTACTTTACTAGTACATCTGTAACATCTGTTATTAGGACTTCCTTACCTATAGCACAGATAATATAATACTATACTAGTACCTATAGCACAGATAATATAATACTATACTAGTAGGATATGATTAAATGAGAGGCGTAATAAAGGAGCGTATTCATTCAGTATTCGATTCTCGTCTCAAATATCTAAAAAACACAAAACAACAACCTTGACATAAGGGACCATTAATAAAATGTGGGCGTCCAAATAAAAGCTGCAGTTCTCGGCATTTAGTTTCCGAGATATAAGAAGATTTGTAAAGTTAGGTGAAAAAATTGCTTATGCAATTTTAATTGATTATAAATAAATAAATGCTCAATTATCTACAATAAATCACAATCTACAATAATGTATAAATAGTACTTTGTTATCCTAGGGGTGAAAGTAACTTATTTAGTCCCGAGACGGGGTTTGGCGCCCGAGCGTAGCGAGGACGCCAATAGATCGAGGGACTAAATAAGTCTTTCTCCCGAGGATAACACTGTGCTTTTCATTACGAATGCAAGGAAAGTCAAAATAAAAATAGGAATTAGCTAAAGAAAAAATGAGTGAAGATCGGATAGTCGCTTGACACTTTCCCACCTATTTCTTTTTCTTTGGCCGGCTAGCTATTCAGCCAGTATTTTTTTATTTACATTGTGGCGACCTAAAAAAAATATTTTCTTTAATTATTAAGTATTAATTAAAGAAAATAAAAAAATATAAATAGGAATTAGCTTAAGAAAAAGTGAGTGAATTTTATTTTAATTAATACCTACTTAAACTTTACGTTATATCAATTTTACATCGCGCTGGCTGTATAGAAAGTTGAAACATGGTTCAATAGAAATGTGAAAATAGACCTAGTTTTTTTTTAATAATTTGACAGTTGTCAGTTGAAAGCGATTCTCCCTAGGGCTGAAAAGGGTTACTTTCAACCCGCTTCTCAGGCAACTTCAGACCTACTTTCCGAGTATGAGTAATGAAAAATCTATGTAACAAGCAAGTAGAAGTGTGTTTTTCTTTTTCACCCAAACTTTGAAAATGCTTTTTCTTAAATCAAGCCTTTTCAGAATTCCAACTTCAAATGTAGGTATTTTGTTAGTTTCTTACGATTTAGCTCAATATCTACCTACTGGACCGTATTTCAAAAATTATTTTATCATTAGAAAGCTACATTATCCCTGAGTGACATAGGCTATATATTGTATTCCGGAATTCCCGCGGGAACTCCGAAATTAACGCGAATGAAACCACGGGGAACAGCTAGTGTCTGATAAAAAAATATGTGCCAGTTAGTTTAATATTTTTTTTAATTCTTACTATCAATTGACTATTCTAGATATCGAATCAAGCCCCCATTACCCACTAGACCTTTTTATTTGGACGCCCACAATTATTCATAAAAATTGAGCGCGCTCAAACTCAATCAAATGATCACTATAATGGGGATGTGGACTAGTTTTGAAAATCAAAATTCTAATTAGTCCGTCAGTTAGAAAATAAAAAAACAATAGACACTTATTTTTTGCTTTTTTAAAAAAATTAAAATATACAGAGATAACTCAATATATCACCGTTATTTTTTGATTACGTAAAAAAAGAAAAAATACGTGTCCAATCTTTTTAATAATCTACAAGACGGACTAAAAAATAAAAATTAGTCAACATGCCCACTATATTGCTTTTGGCTACTGACGCGCCTATAAGTACTTACATCAAATGTAAAGGTAAAGTACCTAATTCAGCTGGATAAACCCACGTCTTTTGATAAGGTTTTCTCTGTGATTAATCAGTGTTTTTTTAAGACTCAGGTACCTACAATATGTACAAGCAATAAGCGTGAATTAAAGAGGATCACATCAAAACAAATATAATATGAAATATGAAATAAATATGAAAATAAATAAATATGACTGAAAATAAATATGGCTCATATTTATGAAAGTGGAAGCCAAGTTCAGTATTAAGTTTATGCTTGGTTTTCGACTTCGCCGACAAAAGAATTGAGATCTAAATAGGGGCCAAGTTCTGTAGATAATCCTGAAATATATTCAAAGGAGCATACAACTTGGCTAGTTTTTACTCACAAGTTATATTTGGCTAAAAACTATAGTATAAATATGCGATCGACTCCCTAGTTGATTCTGAGCAAACTACTTTCTAGTTTTCAGTTAATTCATTAACACATTGTATACGTATCATACATAAATAAACACTGATTCACTTTTAACTTGACAATAGCTAGTTTTAACCAGCCAGTAAAAATTGAAATATTCGTGCTAATAACGAATATATCTGTCATTTTTTGACTCAGTTTAATGAAGTGACGTTTACGTCATCATTAAGAATACTTCAAAATTTTGATTAGCCAGTTATATACTACAATAATCAAGTTTGTTATATTACCTTCTTGATAAGGAAAAATCTAAAAACTGAAAATATTGATAATTATAATTTTTTTTAATTTTTTTTTAGTTTTCTGATTTTTTCCTTTGTTTACGCCTAAAAGTCTACCTTGATGCCAAATATCAAGTTCCTAGGTCATCTGGAAGTTGGTTATAGTTTTGATATAACCGTTTGAGGTGTGCTTATGAAATTTGGAGTACATATTTAGCTCGCAAGTCTCAATACATAAGCCAAATTTGACACATATTTATGTGAAATAGTTTTTGAGTTATGAGAAGGTCAAAAAGTGGCTCCAAATGGTTCGTGTAACGCGGTGCTGATCGCCAGTTCTGTTAGCTTGAACTTGGCTTGACACGTTACCGCGTGTCTAGATTTAAATGTGCCCCGGGCCTCGTTTGAAATTACACAGTATACACACATCAAAAGTGTCTAGGGATCAACATATATTTTTGCAATAACTTTTCTCCTGATTGATATTAATTAAAATTTTCTTTAAGGATTCATCAAATAAAGTGTTTTCGTTTGTCACAGTAACGATAAAACCAAGTCACCTTTGCATTAATAAAGAAATTTGCCATTTTCCTAATAAAGGGATTTTTGACATTTGAACCACTAACATTAAAGTTCGAAAAAAAGACTGAAATAACAGTTTTCTTTAAAATTTTATTGGGTAAACTAAACAATTAATAATCCGTGTTTCTACCGCGAACACTAACAACACAAGAACATCGGTTTGGCATACTCAAAATGAGTTCATCCAAATCACGCTGTGGAATGGCCGCCCATGTTCGTTGCAACAACAAAAAAAGGTCTTCTTGCGACTGGATACCCTCCATATTCGGCAGAGCTCTTCTCTGTAGCATATCCCATGCATGCTCAATCGGGTTCAAGTCTGGCGACTGAGCAGGCCAGGGCAGGACATTGATGTTAGCTGCGGCGAGAGTCTGTCTTACAACTCTTGCGGTGTGCGGTCGTGCATTATCATGCATTAACTGAAATAAGGGACCGATTTGCACTTGTAGAGGAACGATGACGTCTGATACAATCGTCTCAGCGTAAATTTGAGCGTTGAGGTTGCCTCTGATCCAAATCAACTCAGTTCTTCCGCCGATCCAAATACCCGCCCATACCATGATGGTTCCACCACTATAAGGATGAACTTCCTGGCAGGATTTTAATCGCTGTTGGCGTCCAGGGGTTCTCCAGTGTCGTATACGTCTTGTATCCGGTCTCATACCAAAACGAGACTCATCAGAAAAGCACACGAAACGCCATTGTTCTTCTGCCCAATTTCTGTGTTCAAGAGCCCATTGATATCGAATCCTACGATTGTGCATTGCTATAGGTGGTACCCGTAGCGGTCTTCGGGAATGAAGGTTCACTTCATGCAAGCGGTTTCTGACTGTTTGGTCGCTAATTAAGTTCCCTGAAGAGTGATGAAGCCTCACGGCTAACATCATGGCGGTTATTGTTGGAGCTCTTCGAGTTAAGATTTGAATGTATCGGTCTTGTCTCCGTGTGGTGCAGCGATACCGTCCTCCATGGCGCTCAGCCACGGTACCAGTGCTTCGGTAACGTGTCCAAAGTCGACTGATAACACTCTGACTTGTATTCAGAGCTAAAGCCACAGTACGTTGCCGGGAACCAGCTTCTATCATTCCCACGGCTCTGAGCATTTCTTCCCTGCTTAAATGACGTCGCCGCTCCATAATAACGTTGGTTTTAATCAGTAGTAGGGAAACAGTAGCACTAATAATGTCTTCAATGCGTTGTATGTTTTTATAGGGAAAATATTGACAGCTGATTTTCATCTTTTACTCGAATTTGATTGACAGTTCCTGATTCAAATTATGTAATGCACCAAAAAGGATCCATATAAATTTATAAAATCATAAATTTATTACAAAGCCACATCTCAATCTCAAGAAATCCGCATAAAAATGCTTGATCCCTAGACACTTTTGATGTGTGTATTATAAGTGCCTCCAGTAAGGTGTAATAATGGATACCTACTCAAAATTATATTAGGAGGGAATCATCAAATTCACAACCGATCACAGTTGTAAGATGTTCATGAGTAGGTATATTATGTAATTTCTTCACTAATTCTTCTCTGAGAAAACCTTGGGCATACCCATGCGGGTTCTTCTAATTCCAGCAGTGATATCGTTATCGCCGAACTCAATGATATTTAATACCTACTTAATTATTATTTATAATATCATTGGCTGCGCTGCACTGCATTGAATTCAGCTTTAGGTATCTATGTAAGCGTAGATACTAGCAATAGATAATTTTATTGCGATATGCGAATGTGAGTTTAGTTTTTTGTTTGTTTGTTACGCTTGCATGCCTTAATTACTACTCAACCGATCAATCTTAAAGGACATAGGGTATACTTCTTATCCGGGAGTTCCCGCGAGAACTCCGGAATTAACGCGGGGAACGGCTAGTAAATAGATAAAAATACACTCAACAGTTCAGAAGCACCTACGGCGGCGTTGGAGGCGCACATGATAGCTGACCGGTCAGCCGAGGGTGGCGGTAGAGCGGCGGGTGCGGGGGCGGGGGCGGGCACCCCGGCGCTGGTGGGTGGCGTGCGCGTGCTCAGCGGCAAGCCTCCAGGGGTGGGGGCGGGGGCGGGGGCGGCGGCGCGACGTGAGGTGGGGCGCGGCCGCAGTCGTGGGTACGGGCGCACGCACGGCCGCCGCTGCTGGTGCCGGCGCAAGCGGCGCTCGGGCCACAGGCGAGCCTCCATCGGTAACATGGTGTGTTCATCTTTCACCGCTTTGTTCTTTTAGGTTTGATGTTTGAACAGTAACTAATCAAAAATTGCCGCCGACTTGGTTTACCATACGAGGAGGAATTGAAAAGTTTGCGACTAAAATAAATATTTTTATACCTAGGTATAAACCTCAGACGAAATAACTGAGGTATAAACACTATAGGTAGGTACTGCTACGTTTTATATATCTACTACGACATAAGACCAAGTCGTATATTTTTTTAACGAGCTAATAGCTATTATTTAATAACTAGCTGTGTCCCGCGGTTTCACCCGCGCGAAAGGTTTTTATACAACAACTTTTTTTCCCGACATCTGATTTCAATGAAAAAAAGTCTAGGTATATCACCTATATGTAGCTCAAGGCTAAGTCTGCCTAATCTTAATTATCCTTGATGCGTCGATAGCTGAGTCTACGAATTTTTTTTTCTTTTTTTAGTTTATTTAAAGACAATACTTAGGTACATCAAATTTCCTCAACTACTCCCTACCTACTTACCTATAGGATATAAATTTTGTATTAAACCGCAAGCCTCACCTACATAATTACATATAATTAGAATAATTGCTACAAGTCGCGAACGTTTTAATCCGCCTTAAATAAATACCTATTTACGCATAGGTATTATTATTAATTAGTATACCTACACTAACTATTGTTTTTGCCGATTACTTTTCCATTATGAGAGCAAGGCGGTGTTTCATTTACCATTATATTAACGCTTATGCATGTTTACTAATAAATTAAACACATTACCTAACCCTATATCACTCAGGATCACTTTAGTTTCCTATCTATAAAAATAGATCCACAGATAACAACCTCACAAACTCCGGAGTTCCCGCGGGAATTCCGGGATATAAAGTAGGTACCCTATGTCACTCAGGATCACTGTAGCTTCTTATAAGTGAAAGAATTTTCAAAATCGGTTCAGTAGATCCAGAGATAACAGCTGTTCCCCCGTGGTTTTACCCGCGGGAAATTCGGAGTTCCCGCGGGAATTCCGGAATAAAAAGTACCCTATGATCATAGTAAATCAATGCCTATGATACTCAGGATCACTGTAGCTTCCTATAAGTGAAAGAATTTTCAAAATCTGTTCAGAATCGAATACTGAACGCCGTCCTCTTTCAACAATCAATACTTCGCGTCGGTCGTTTAACCTTACAGGCACTATGTAGGTATATTATATTGTTCACCGCAGTGATATTTTAAGTAATATAATAGAATGTCTTTGGTTCATCGTAAAAAAATAGCATCGACTAAATTTCAACTGTAAGGTAACGTACCTACTTTCAATGAGTTTTTACAGAATTAAAGTGAATTGAGTAGGTACTAGGTATTTGTCAGTTTGTAGACTGCGCACCTGCTCTATAATCTAGACACCTTAACACCGGGACACTTCCTTATAGGTGAAGCTCCCATCAATGTACCAGAACCTGATCTTCGAGATGTTAATCTGAATAGACTATCACGATGGCAACATACTCAGAGACTGGTACAAAATTTCTGGTATTGTTGGTAAATCGAATACTTGACAAGACTACAAGAACGACCCAAATAGCAAACCCAAATAGCAAACGATCAGTGAGCAAATTATGTTAGCTTCCTATTAATTATGATTGATTGAAATGTAATTTATAGACACTTTATTGTAAGTTGTAACTTATCACAATATCTTAGTTATTGCATGCACACAAAATTGAAATTTTAATGCTATTTATACTAAGTAAGTAATTAATCAATTTTCTTTAATGTTAAATATGTCTTTTGTTAAGCAAAACTCATTTGTTAAGATTGTTTACATTAGTAAAAAACTGCCGTTTTTGGTGGGCGGCATGTTGTGATCACATAAAGCATTTGTAGTAGATAGGTATAAATCTCTCTCGTTAAACGATAGGTTGATGCTTATTATGTAGACAACGGCTAGGTACCTATGTAGCTAGAGCATGCTTAGATGAGTCGTTCAAATAATCAAATGCATAGTCAGTTGCAAATAAATCACCCAAGTAGTAACACCTAAGTTAATAACCGTTGACAATCAACTATCATCCTTGAGCTATCGAACGGTATTGTATATACTTTTTAAAATAGGTAAAACTGGTTTGCTAGCAAACTTGATCAACTAGTAGATAAGTATATTATTGCAAGTCTTTATATGTCACCTGACCTAATGTCACGTCTTTCTACAGGAACTACTAAAAAATGTGGCCCGCGCTGCGCCCGTGGTAGGCACCGTGTCACCTTTGCTGACGTGGGGCAGGACGCTCAACACTGACTTGCCGCCGACCGAACAACACCGCTCGCGCTACTCGTACGTTGTATACACGTAACTCGTAAGCAACTCAGCAAGCAGGGAAAACCAAAAGCGACCTAAACGCGCGACAATATTGACAGAGTTCGAAGCTGTTGAAGGACCAGTTTAGTATTAAATTATGTTTTTTTTTTGTATACTTACTCGTATGTACCTATAGAATTGCAAATTTTAATTGTCTATGTTTTATAGACAAGAATCTATCGGATGAATGACGAATTTAGAAAAATCTACAAAAGTAAACTACCCATTTTATATTACAGCACATACCTAAAACTTAGGTAGGTAGGTAAGTACCTATATATTATAGCAATAAGAGTATAGCATACCTCCCGTAGGTAATAAGTTAAATACTCAGACTTTTTATTTCGTCTGAGGTTAAATATAATACAAGTTATGTTAAATGTAGATAGATTTCTATGACGTAGAATAAGTATTATAATAAAATCATCAGTTAGTGAAATCTCTAATATTTATTATAAACTAGCTTTACCCGCATTAATTTCTGAGTTCCCGCGGAAATTCCGGGATAAAAACTACCCTATGTCCTTCTCTGTACCCTTGAGAATGTGAATGCAAAATTTCATGATGATCGGTTGAGCCGTTAAGGCGTGAAAGTGTAACAGACAGTCCGACAGGGATTCAATAGATAGTATACTTTATATTTAGTCGTAATTCGTATAGGTACCTACAACACTTAAGGTAGGCGTCCACTGGCCCGCGCCGGCCGCACCGCACGCACGGCACGCAAAATTCTCATTGCTCATAAATGCCGTGCGTGCGGCGCAGGCGACGCAGCCCAATGGACGCCTACTTTTAGTGTTCATTGCAATTTCTGTTTACTTAGGTACAGTCAGTAAAATATTTAACTAACAAGTAGGTAGGTAGGTATATATTATGTTTACAGGTATGTCGATATTATTATATTGTACCTATTCTGAATGGGCTTGTCAACTAAGTTTTAGTTTTTAGTCCGTCTTGTAGAGCTATAAACTGTAGCACGACTAAATAGAATAAATAGAATTTTGATATTCATACCCCGGAAACAAGCCTATTCTGAAAAGGGCATATTGTGTTCAAACTGTCAAACTGTAGCGTAGTACGTAGGTGAATATGTACCTATTTTAGTAGGTACTATTGTACTAATTTAATTATTACGTAAGTAGTAAGGTATTAATAATTATTGTTATTCTAAGTAAATATTTGGCAAGACGCTACACTAGTCTAGCGCACGTCTCATGACGCTCTTTTTAGAGTATCGTCGATTGACTTCATGGTCTTTGGACTCCTCGTACTGCAGGGTCGCGCTCAAGTCAGGGGGTTTCCGCGGCCAGTCGTGATATTTATAGGCATATATAACTCAAATCAGGAGCGAATCTAGAGGGGGGGCTGATATGATGATGATATTATTGTTTCGACAATCACATACTCAGTGCCACCTGGCCACGAGCTAAGCAGAACTATTCTAGTTAACAGGGTTCTAGATCACTGGTAATAATTTTATATACTTACTAGCTGTCCCGCACGGTTTCACCCGCGATAATTTCGAAGTTCCCGCGGAAATATTCCATACAGACTTTGCAACCCCTTTTCATCCCCTTAAGGGTTGAACAAAAATCCTTTCTTATCGGTTAAAGTCATACAAAGAACACATCCTCCAAGTTTCAGGTCTCTACGATCGGCGGTTTAGGCTGTGAGCATTGTATATTATTGTACCTATAGATATATGATACATACTAAAAGTTCAGACTCAAGAAGACCAACGTTGCAATCAAATATACGTAAGTCTCTTGAGTGTCGCCTCTCACTTGTTTGCGTAGCTCTTGATATCATATCCGCAGAAATTCAAGGTGTTTTTGATAGTTTAATTCCAGGGGCCTATTTAAAAAAGGGCGTTGTCGTACGATCTAGAACTGTCCAATTTGAAAGAAAAAAGTTGATAGAATTTTAATGTAGGTAAGCTTTTTAAAATCATTGTTTACTTACTTACTTTACAATATCGCAAAATTAATACTATCACATCTAAAAGGAAAGTTTGTTTTTATCATATTATATAACACTGAAAAGATAAAAGTTAAGCATTAAATTAAAATAATTAATTTTCGAATGTGCCTACTTTGGCCTTTTTTAATAATACAATGTTTTTAATAACAGGTAAATAACAATAATAGAAATTGATGGTACTTGCATTGTAAGTGCTATAAAGCAAAGAGTATATAACCACTACGCTATAAAGGTTGCAAACAACGCCCACGATCTAAACGCGCGCGAACGTGTAATAGTAAGGTTCAAAAGTTTCCGGCCTACCCACATTAGATTAATCGGAGTTACAAAACTAACTTGTCATTAAATTATTAGATAAACTTTTAGTTATCTACTCAGACGAAATAAAAACTTTTTATTTCGTCTGAGGTTATCTACCTATAATAAAAACATTGGGGTCATTTCATTTCAATACAAAGATAAAACGTTTTAAAGTCAGAAAGTCGGTTAAAAATTATTTATGAAGAAAATTCAGTATCGAGCTGCAATCAAATTTTAAAAAAAGGAGGGAAGACGCCGGCCGAATCCAAAGAACGTTTGGATGCTGTGTACCGGGCAATCTTCTCCTTCTTACCTAATATTCCACCGTCAAAAAATGAGCGAAAACAACCTCGCCAACGACGTCCATCCTAGGCCGTTAGTTATGAAAACATTAAATTTGTGGAGCAGATTGGACTGGAAGACAAACGGCTAAAGACTAAAATTAGCAGCTACGGCGGGACTTTCAAAAACAACTGTGCTTAGAATTCTACATAAATATTCAAGTATAAAATATGAATAAGGGTCAGGGCAAGGTGGGTCCCAAACTTTCCGCTGTTTAAAAACGAGAACGTGTCAAGTGCTGCACTCAGTTTTTATCCCTTTATGAAGGTCGACAGGAAGAAGTTTTGGATTCTATTGTTACCGGAAATGAAACTATGGTTCTCTATCATGATCCTCTGTTAAAAAATGGAATCGATGGAATGCGTCGTTCCAGCTCACCGCGGCCCAAAAAATTATAGCTACAATTTATTTAATTTATTTATTTATTTAAACTTTATGCACATCATGGTACAATATCTTGGGATTCCGAAGGAATTTTACTGGTGGACTTTAAAGAATGCAATACAATACAACTGTAACGGGCGAATACTACGCTTCCTTGCTACATTCTCAAAAACGTCGAGAAAAACTATCGCGAGGAGTGATGTTGCTTCAAAACATCGGGTGGTTCCAAGGCCGCGGAAATTCCCGCGTGGCGGTTCCCGCGGGAATTCCGACATAAAAAGTACTCTATGGCACTCAGGATCATTGTAGCTTCCTATAAGTGAAATAATTTTCAAAATCGGTTCAGATAGATCCAGAGATTACCCTCTACATCACCAACTCACAAACTCACAAACTTTTGCTCTTTATACGTATAATATTAGTATAGATGTTCATCGCGCACACAAATGACAGACGAAAAATTACATCCTGTATTTGTCAAAATATACGTTAATATGTCTTGCTATACGAAAATATGTCGTGCTATACGAAAATATATCGCGCTATATCGGTCGACTTATTTTGGTGACGTAATGAAGCTATACTTTATAACTGCGTCGCGCGTCTGCGTCTGTGGTCAATCGTCGATTACTATAGAAAATATACCGTAATATGCCTTGCTATATATATTATAGCAACGTGTGTTGCGGGCTTTATAATTCAGACCGGCAACTTTTGGACCTTACTACGTACCTACCTATGTTGATGAAGAAATTAATAAATTTACCTTGCAATTAATAGAAAATGAAGTAGATCTAGGTATCTCGTATACATAAGTTTTGGCAGAAATAGTATTCGAAGTACCTACTTGGTTTCTGGTTCTAACACTAATGTACTACCACAAGTACTACTAATTATAACGTATAAATAAAATAATTATTACCTTATAACTGATAAATCTATTGTTTAAGTTTTTATGATCTCTGACACACCTGTGATATTTCCAACTTATAATAGTTATTCTTCAATTATTTTTAGTACCACAAAACCATCACCTTAAGTAGATAATTTTGATGCCATTAGTAATTTAGATCATTCTTAATAATATTGTATTATATGTAATACGGTATTATGTTATGCTCATTTCCAGCCATATTTTGTATGTAAGTAAAAAGGTTTCAAAATAAAATATTTGTCTAATTTGTCTGACTACCTACGTAAATGGATTTCGATTTTTATAAACATTGCTTCTCTTTTTAACCGACTTTCCAAAAAGGAGGAGGTTCTCAATTCGTCGGAATGTTGTTTTTTTTTTAACCGAGTTCCAAAAAGGAGGAGGTTATGCATTCGATTGTATGTATGATTTTTTTTTTTGACCGATTTCGAAAATTCTTTTTTTGTTTGAAAGGGTATACTCCCAATTAGGTCACATTGCCACCAAGTCGAGATCTGATGATGGGATCTTGGAGAAATCGTGGGAACTCTTCAAAAATTATAGGCACACCTATAGCTTTATGGGTATTTTTATAGTAAATCGTTCATTTGCTTTCGAAAAGCAAAATTTTAAAGGTATTGACAGCCAACCCACTGAAAAGCCAGAAATAAACAAAATTTTAACAACAAAATAAAAACCGACTTCCAAAAACACAAAACTAAAAAGCTAAAAATAACAAAATACCGATTTCATCCAAAAGAAAAAAATACACGTAATATTATTGGTTTGTGCTACTACTGATCGGTTTGAAGTCGGTGACAAGCCCGCTTACTTCTGCCCACTTGGGTTGTTCAGCTCACGACGAGCTCGTAGCGGGAGTGGGCGTAGCCAATCTACCTACCCCAAATTTGGCTTGTCACCGACTTCAAATTGAAAAGTGGTAGTACAAACCAATAATAGTATTAAGTACATGTATTTTTGTCTGTTGGATGTGTAGATAGATGGGCTAAGTGCACTCCCGCCACGAGCTCGTCGTGAGAAGAGCAACCCAAGTGGGCAGACACAAGCGGGCTTGGCACCGAATTCAAACCAATCAATGGTAGCACAAACCAATAATAATCTTACGTGTATTTTTGTCTTTCGGATTAAATCGGTATTTTGTTATTTTTAGCTATTTAGTTTTGTGTTTTTGGAAGTCGGTTTTTATTTTTTTGTTAATTAAACCATCAGATTAAGACTATTCCTCCAATTAATCGTCAGATTCAGGTCATGACGACTAGGTCATCAAACTGAACCCTCTGCATAAAAATCTGACGCGGTCGACAATTATTAGCGTTTTTTTTTTTTACATTTACAAAAAACCGCCACGAGCTTACGTTAAGTCTGAATCGTCGGTCTTTTTAATGGGAGCTTCTTTTGGGTTCACTAATCCCCTTCGAAAATCTGACGCACTCGAATATTATTTTTTTCATTTTTGACGGCTACCCCCACTATGTAAACCGGCAGATTAACATACCTCCATTCTCAGAAACACCGTGGAGCGTATATACCTACACTATCAATATGTGACACGCTCGAATATTTCCATGTAACTGTTTTTTTTTAAAGCAAAAACATCATATTATAACCCTCAGACGAAATAAAAAGTCTATTTCGTCCGAGATATAACCCTCAGAAGAATAAGTTATTCTTCTGAGATATAACCTTACTCTGTAAAAGAGTACCCATGACATTAGTTATTATTAAGGTGACATTTACATAATAATTTTTTTACCTATTTCTTTATTTTGATAAGCTTAGGTACTTAGCTTATTTATCGTTACAATAATGTTATCAAGTATTATTTTTTACAAATTTTATTTTATCTGACAATCTCTTTAGTGAATTTATTTAATTTTGACATCAAATTTAAATGTAATTTTTAAAATGAAATAATTTATCTAGCCATCTGTCTTTTGTTTCTACCTCCTAATCATCAAAATCCAATAGGTCCCAACAACGCTCGAGTAAATCCCTATTTAGCATTGGTAGCTAGACCCCGTCCCCGTAGGTAGACCCCCACAAATTAACTAGACAGACCCCGTCCACACTGGCGTTCCGCGCACACTGCGCGCCCCTTTGTGTTCGGCAAAAAAACAGAGAAATGGTGGATCGCGGCGCGGACGAGTTGTAATACTCGGTTCGTGCGCGTAGCAGTGTTGCCAACTTAGGGGTTTTCCCCCTAGATTCAGGGGGAAAACCCTGACTTAAATTATTATTATTTTTTTCAAATTTTTATTTCTTATATTTTTTTCATCAAGAAAAAAAGCAATCTAGCCAATCATGATTATTTGTTGATCTAACGGCTTAGCGACATCTAGTTTTCTTGTTACAAGTGTTTACCATAAACATAATAGGTATCAATATAATAGGATAGGAGACGCGACTGTGGTTACGTTGTCTATGCATAGAACTTTTGGCGGGATTTGAGCAGAAATGGACGTAAGTTTTATTTTTTGTTTTACTTACTTTATCGTTATTAATATTATGTGAATATGGTGAAATTTGCATAATAGTGATTCATTAGTGATGAAGTGTGCGGAAACAGTGAAATAGATATTATATTATATTATATTTTTACTACGATCAATAGGAAAGCCGCAATGACGAAAAATTAAGAATTTAATAATTAGAATTTTGATAATAAATCTTCATTTTGTAATTACGAAAAAAAGATTGTTTGTAAAAAAAAAATCAAGAGACATTTTTGCTTTTGATTAAATTGTTTTCTTTTAAGACCAATAATTTCACCTTAATTATTTCAAAACTAGGCAAAAATCTCGCTGCTATTTACTATTAACATTTTTTTTTCAATAATATTATTGTATTTGGGGGATTTAGGGGTTTTTATTCTTCTGAGGGTTTTTGACTTAACTTTTAGGGGTAAATATTTTTGAGGGTTGGCAACACTGGCGCGTAGTGTGCGCCACTGAGCAAATAATCACTACGTTTTAAGAGTAGGCACTTCCATACTAATCGCTGAACCGATCTATGAAAGCATTTTGTGCCAACCATACCAATGCAATGACGCGGCCATAGAAATTTGGTTAAGTATTCCAAAGTTGGTGTAGAAGTTCGCGCATAAATCCATAGTAACTTTTGGTTCAAGTGAGTGTCGCTGGCCTGGTGTGCGCGATTCGTGCGCGCAAGGCGTCCACTATGGGAATTCTATTACTTACATGATACATTGCGACAATGTGTGCTTTAGGCTCAGACGAAGTTAGGTACTTACTCTCAGAAGAATAACTTAAAGCATATTCTTCTGAGTACCTACTTACTACACTTAGGCAGCATTTTTTGTCAACAAAAAATTGTCAAAAGCGGCAGTTTCTTTATGATTTTTTTCATGTGACATAAGTGGGAAAAGATGAAACCCTTTAGCAATGTTTGATAAATAATTAAATAAAACTTTTGAAAGAATAATTATAAAAACGTATAACTATTTGGTTCATGCTGAAGCAATGCTGAACATCCACAACATTTCAATCAAATTTTCATTTATTTTAATTTTTTTTAACAAAATATAGGTACAATATTTGGAATTACCTGATTAAACTTAAAAAAACATTAACATAAATTAACATTTTGATAAATAAGTAATTAATAATCATATTAATCACACCTCTTGTAGTAGATCTGGGTGTGAAATCACAGAGTCTGTATGTAGTTCTCTTTGTTAATCTCTTGTTTCATTTACGTTTGTTTTGGAAAAATAGTTTTGTCCATATTGAATACTTTACTACAAATAATAATAACACAATACCAATGACTAGTCACAACTGCTTCTTATCACCACTTTGACCACTATCATTTAGATTCTCTCCAGCTTGGCTTTGACTTTTATCAGGTAGCAATTGAAATCTTAAACTATTTCCCTTACACCGCTTTTGTACTATTTTACCAATTGATTTCACATTTTTTTCAACAATTGTGTAAATTTGCTCCTGTAACAAACATGTTTCATCATTATTTTTACTCTACAAAAAAACAATAGGTAAATTTAATTAATGTCCAAATCAAGTAAAGTTCCAAACCAAAAGTTCTGGCCCATAAAAGTGGTGAAATCAAATTTATGTTCAAGTCCTTTTCAAAACCTCTTCTTTCAAAATTTTAATGAAACATAATTTTACAACAAGAATTTCAAATAATAATAATCAACTGTATTATGTCAAATGTACCAAAATGGACATTTGAGAATGGTACTTGCTAGTTTTAGGGCATTTTTGATAGTTGTAGTTGCAAGTTGCAATATGATAAAATATTTAATTTATATCAAAACCAAAAACAAAAATTACTTATTGATTAGCTAGAGAAGCTTGAACAGGATTGCATAATAAACACACACATATTGTGTTGACTATAAAGCATTCATTAGGCAACATTTGTAGTTAGTGTTTCATGACTGTAAACAGTTTTTAACACATAATAAACAATGGTGAAGAGACATTGTTTCAGTTCTTGTTGCTGTGTTCCCCACTTGAAGTGGAGAGCAAGACAAAACATCCAGTTTACAAACAAAAGTTGAGAGATGTGGATGTGTGTGGCTGGATAGAACATGGAATCAGTGTGATCCAATGTGGTTATTGAGCTTTATTATCAACATAGTATACTTTGGGATGCATCAAATAAAGATTTTAAGAATAAATTAAAACAAAACACATGACATTCTGGTGAAATTATGAAAAGACCCATCAAATCCACAAAGGTCATCAAATACATAACTTTTATTTAAGAGGTAATTTCACACCCACCACTTTTTCTTTTTATTAGCACTGTTATGAATTGTAATGTAAGCAGCACAGAGCATCACTACCTCTTCATGAGACATCCTAACCACAACTACTGTTATGTGTGGACTGCCAAGTTTCAGAAACAGTGTTTACAGTAAACTTGTTTATAAACATAATGATCAACTTCATAAACTGTTTATAAACAATTGTTGCCTAGTGAATACCTGGCTTAAGTTGATATAATATATAGAAAAGTCAAAAAACCCACCAATTTATCAATTTCTTGCCCAGTATCTCCAGATATTATAACTTTTACTTCATATTGTTTCTGCACAAGCTTAGACATTTTCTTTACACTTGTCATTAAGTCATGCACCCCCATCCTTGCTGTCATTGTAATCAACTTTTCCCCCTTTGTGGCATTCTGACGAGAGACTTGTTTCTCTTTTCTCTTCTCAAGATCTTCCTCATGAAATTGAGCTTTTGTCATTAGCCTGTAATATTTTTAACTGTGGTGGCCTCAGAGGTTCACTCATATACCTTAATAGAATCGCTAGGTACTTTTATGTACAAAAACAATAAGTAGATAGGTATCCTATAAGTCAGTTCAGAATATATTTTGTGTGCAGAAGTTCAGTCCACAATTTTAGATTTTGTTCTACTCTTTTTTAACCTCATTACGCACATTTTTCATAGGTACATACACACACAAAAACGTACATTAATGGCACCACTTCCTACTGCATACACATAGATACTTCAGAAAGAAAGGGGTGCCACTGAGGAGTGAAAACAAACGAAACAAACCACTAGGTACATAAGCTAACCCCTGAAAACCCCAAATTCGTGTACCGAAATTGTCATGTCAAAACTTTTCGTTATTAGCGTGTTGTTTCTTTCGGAGCACAGAAATATTGATGATAAAAATTTTTGCAATTAAGCACAACAAATAATCATTAATACTCACTTATAAACAGGTCTTCTTATTTTAGAATCTACATCTTGAATTTTTACCAATTTCAGCTCCCGTTTAGACGATAAATTTTCAGCATTTTTTAAATTTGTGATACTCACCGAGTTATCAGTGCCAATCAAAGTAATCCTGTTTTCAAAATTGTTATGCTTTGATATTTCTTTACCATCAGATGTGAGTCTCGTAGTCAGGTATCGACATTCTAAAAGTCGAGGTCTAACACGAAATAAAGATATTATTTTGTTCATTATTAGTTTATGAATAACTAGGTATGATTTTATTAGGATTAAGGAAAAAAGTACCTAGGTAGATACTCAAACGAAATAAAAAGTGATAGTGAAAAATTAGTAAAATCTGAACGTTTTAATATATTAGAGAAAAGTCATTCACAAAGTATAGTTTGTCATATGGACATAGATAAGCAATAGTGTGTTAACCCTCAGTGGAAAAATTTTGAGTAAATTAAAGTTTTAAAATTACAGTGCCATTTTCTGTCAACATTTTTATGTCCAATATTTAATTTCATATTTAAACAATGCAATAAGGCAAACACATAATCAAAAAACGTTCTCTAACTCTCAATAAATCGTTCTGAATCAATAACTTCATTTTGTGGGTTAACATTTTATTGCTTATTATCAATATCTGCGTCCATATGACATTCGTCTGAGTATGACATATGCTGAAAGGCAGAATGAAACTTAGTCCATATAGCCAATTCAGTGGTATATTTCTTCTTCTGAAGTTATTTACATCGAAATGCATTGGTGAGATGCATTATGTTTTCCCCGCATTAGTAACGGAGTTCCCGCAGGAATTCCGGGATAAAAACTATCCTATCTTTTAAGTTGGACTATATTATAAATGGTTACAAATTTTTTTAAAATCCGTTCAGTAGTTTCGAAGTCTATCGCGGACAAACAACGTGACACGTGATTTATATATATTAGAAGAATTGAGAACCTCCTCCTTCTTTGGAAGTCGGTTAAAAATTAGAAAAAATATAAGAAACCAAAAAATAGGGGTTTTTTCGAAAATCGCGGACAAACAACGTGACACGTGATTTATATATATTAGAAGAATTGAGAACCTCCTCCTTCTTTGGAAGTCGGTTAAAAATTAGAAAAAATATAAGAAGCCAAAAAATAAGGGTTTTTTCGAAATCTCCGAAACCACGTAGTGATTACCTTCTCTCTGTCCGAAACTATGAGAGACAACCTCTCATCATATAAATTTCATGTTTCCGTGATATCTATGACCGTGTAGCCATTCACTTCATCGCATTAAAAATTAACGCAATAACGAAGAATATAAATAAATAAAGAAGAATAACTATTCTTCTGAGACGCAATAATCATCGCGATGATAGGCATTGACGGGTTGTTGACGAGTGAAAGCCGTAGCCATAGCTCAGAACAATACTGAGAGCCATAGTGATTACTTCTCTCTGGCTGTAGCGAACACACGGGTGTCACTTGCAGTCATTAAATCAAATATACATCATTGAAGAAGTAGATGAAGATATTTTTAATAATAAGAAACATTGTCATTGGCAAATTATAATTATAGACGCCATTATTAAAGAAGAAGAAGAAGAAATCAAATATACTTTATTGCACACACAGTAGATTTTGGACCCCGAGCAGGAAACTGGCTTTCAAGAGAGCCATGTTTTAACTTGGGGAACAATCTAACATTGTCATTGGCGTTTCGCCATAATAGGGTACTTGCATGAATTTTTTTTTTCAGTCTATTTTAAAGATATATGGCCTACTTAAACAAAGCAAGAAAAAGAAAAAAAATATATGCATAAATTAATTAAATAGAGCGTTTCAAAGTTCCTACTTTAGACCTTGCCGCTGAAACGCGGAATGACGTCACTTGTTCAAAATTACGCCTTATTAATCTGTGATAGAAATGTCACTGTCGTATTGACAGGGTCATGTGACACTGACAGACAGATAACTTCAATATTCAAAAGCGAAATTAAGGTTGAACTGTGTCGATTTACTTCCAAAAGTTCCAGTAAAGAATCGAAATGCATCTTACCGATGCATTTTAACGTAAAAAACTTCAGAAAATGGAAAATATG
Source organism: Zygaena filipendulae (assembly GCA_907165275.2). Lineage (NCBI taxonomy): Eukaryota > Metazoa > Arthropoda > Insecta > Lepidoptera > Zygaenidae > Zygaena > Zygaena filipendulae. The sequence continues at coordinate 7,309,521 of OU015653.1, read as the reverse complement.
CGTTGTCTGTATGCACTTAGTTTCTTTTGCCTTCTCTGAAAGAGGTAAATGTTTTCTAAAAAAGTAAAAGTGACGTCATGTGTCAAGCTTGGCTGTGATTGGTGTTTCGTTGCAACGTTCCGTTTCACAAAATTAAAAGTTTAATATTTTGGAAACTATTGAAAATTTTTTAGTAAATCTTTCACAATAACGCTTTTCTAAGGCTCTATTTTTGAAATATTGACACAATTTCTTATTATAAATTTCATGCAAGTACCCTATTGAAGAAGTAGATGAAGAAATTTTTATTACTAAGAAACGTTGTCATTGGCAAATTATAATTATAGACGCCATTATTAAAGAAGAAGGCATTGACGTTTTCCGTTAGTGTGGCCTATGGAGGGTAGAAGTAAGGAGAGCCGTCTCGTATGGGGGATTAGTCGAAAAAGTGTCCAGCGGTAAACAGCAAATCGTAGTGATTACCTTCTCTCTGCAGCAAATTATTGTTCGAATACTCACCGAAATGACGCTAGTGTAGGAAGTGGATATGATATGAACTTAGCAGTTATAAACAGAGTGAAGTGTGCTGAGTGGAAAAATTTAATAAAAAATGCGCTGTAACAAACCGGAAATACTTCTTTCCTTTTTTATTTTAGTATCCTACTCTAATAGTTTGTGGCGCTCTTTTTAAAATTCTTCCACTTGCTACTATGCTCCCTTTCAACGGACACTTTTTAATACACTGAGATGGTCCTCCTTACTTCTAACCTCCATAGTGTGGCCCCAGCCTGGGTGAGACGTATGTATGTGTGTTCTGTGGCTGAGAGCACTGAGTCCCTGTAATGTACAGCACTGGAAAAGGCGACATCGGAATGCACAACACGAGATTGCACGCCACCGGAATGTACAGCACCGGAATTGATTTACCGGAATTCGAATCCCAGGCCATGAAATGCTGTGCTGTGCATTCCGGTGTTGCGCATTCCGGGGTGTACATTATCGGTACGCCGCGGATTGTACGACACCGGAATTGAAGACACCGCAACGCCCACATTTCAATACTATCCTGCTATTGGCTGAGAATTATGACGTCTATTTAGTGCTCCGTTTAGTAGTGTTCAATACAATCAAAGACAATGCAGGTAGAGATTAGTAATTATATTGACTCAAAATATGGCAAAAATTCAAATTACAATCAATCTAAGTTCATTATTACTAACGTAGGTAATTATTATGGATCACAAACTTAATGATTTTTTTGTCTTAAGCGCATCGCCAGCTGCTACCGCCATACGCTCGCTGTGCTCGCTCGGCTCACACGACTTGGTCAACAGTACAAACCTAACCTAACCAATAAAGTCGGAGTGCTGTTTGTCGATTACTAACAGTTTATGATATGGCCACGACAGTTTTAATCTAATTTCTTTTCACTTACTCCAAAAACATATAAAACATAAATTGTGACTTATCAATAATGACTTGACCCAGTATTTAGGTAAGTAATCTAAACGAGCACAAAGAAAAGGAGGCGTGGTTTCATCGACCAATTGGAGCGGTGTCACCAATTCCAGTGCTGTACATTCCGGTGTTGAACATTCGCGGCACGGTCAGTATTTCGATGCCCAATTAGTACGGGGTATAGGACTTCCGTAGACGGAGAATGAACTAGACGAGGTATTCGTGTATAACGTAACCTGGGTTACTCACATTCGCACAAACATTCGTAGATAGTACGAATGTTAGCGCCGCATATGAAGAGCCGTCAGAGATTCATTCGCAATGCAAATGGGTTTGCACTCAATTCGCCAAACCGCTTGTACTTTCTCCTACACTTGTTTACGAATGTCTCAGTCCTGCTTGCGATTTTGTGAATCATGGACAATGAAGATGATTTTATTAGTGCGGTTGGACTCATACTAATTATGCTGCACGAAGCGGACCGATGAAATGCTCGGTTTAAGCAGCCATTAAAGAATTTATCGTTTTTTTAAATTCGTCAATGGAACATTAAAGAGAAAATGAATTTATAATTCTTTCCCAGGCGTCATTTACGGCCATTCTGTTGATAGGGGATTTCTTTTGAGGATCCCATATGGTCAATTCATTCTGCAGGAGTTCAATAAACTCCATTACCTTGATTTTGTTTCAACCCATGATGAAGTTTAAGCAGGTAGGCGTCACGAACTATGAAAATGGCGAAACGTCCGTTACCTTCGCAAAGACTGCACGGAGGATCGAGGTTCGCGCACTTTGATGTGCGCTAAAAAACCGACACAGCTTGGAAAAGCACGAATGCAGCGAAAACTTAGCATAATCATTCGCAAATGTCGTCCTACACTTGTGGGTTTGCGTATTTGTGCGAATGTGAGTGACAGCATATAAGACAGTGATATTCTTCCTATGCACACATGTAAACTACCAGTATTGCCACTAAATAATTTATTCCCAATTTCCAGGAGTTTTAGCTAGGTACAAATAACGTTTTATTGGAACTTAAGTTCCTTACCGCACGGTACGGATGAGGCAAACCAGCTTATTTCTCGTCACGGCGTCATAAAAGTTGCGCGCTTGGTTTATGGTTTTTGAAACGATTATTATTGCTTGCTTATTGGTTCGCGCCAGCTGCTATCATTGTCAGTAAGGTTAGTTTTTGGAAAGAAACTGCTTGGGAAATGCTTGAAACGAATCCTTTAATAGCTATTTGGTTTCCAATTTACACGACCAGGGCTTGCTATCCAGTTAATAAGAGTAACCGATTTAAAAGGAAAAGGCTAAAAACCTTGGTATAACATTTGACTCGAACCTCACTTGGAGCGCTCATGTTGGTACTGTTAGTCAAAAGGTACATTATACTTACCACTCTTTAAGGTGTCTCCAGAATTTCTTGCCCACATTTAGTAAAATCTCACTTGCTCAGTCTCTTATCCAGCCCATTCTTGATTGTTACCCATATTGCCCATTCATGTTACCTTGATGCCACCGGGGAACTCCTGAACAAACTGGAGCGCTTGCAGAATCTCAGCATACGCTTCATCTTTGGTCTCAAAAAGTTCGATCGTGTCTCTCAATTTCGTAAGGAACTTAAATGGCTTCCTATCCGCTACCGTAGGGACACTCGAATTCTTTTTCTACTATTTAATATTCTTCATAACCGAATTTCCCCGTCCTAGCTGCGAGAACGTTTTTCCTTTTATCGACCACCTGATGCTGTCTGTAGGTCACACCTCAAAACACGCCTATCTGTACCTGGTAATTCCAATAGAACTAAATTTTTTTCGTCCTCTTTCTCTTTCCATGCAGTTGCCCTGTGGAACTCTTTGCCACATGAAATCCGTGACTGTAGGACTATCTCTTTTTTCAAAAAGCGAGTCAAGGAACACTATCTGTCACTGCCTGTGTAGCTATTGTATTCATTTTTGTATTTATTTATAGTTATAGTATTTATTTCTATATATTACGTGTTATTATATATTATATTGTCATGTAATTTTATGTAGGTATGTAGTTAGATAATGTTATTATTATTATGTTTATTTGGTTCTATTATTTTGTATGTATATTATTATTGTATTGTACCTATCGAACAGATGCACACCAGATCAGCCTATTCTTTTCTCTTTTCCTGTTGCGGGTCTGCTGAAAGAAATTCCACATGGAATAAGCATGACCATTGTACATGATTACTTTTATACTTTTTTCCTTTTTTTGTTGTCCTTGTGTGCATTAATAAAAAATAAAGAAATCTGAAAATGAAAAAATATATTAGAATAAACACTGTATTAACATGAAAAATTAAAAAATAATATGACGAGGACAATGTAGTCGAATATAAAACTGTTTATTTCATACACTACTCATACAGTCAAGAGCATGCAAGATTTTCAGCTTAGACTCACTTTGCACCATTCTTACACGCGAAGGGTACAGTACACGTGATTCTCTTGACGGTCAAATTGAACTTATTCGATTCGATACCGAAGTTTTAAAATAGAGCGTCTGAGAGATAGTTGACTAGAATCTTTTAGTATTTTGTCCCACGTTGAAAAAAAAACAAATGATGGAAACGATTGACACTTGGCATGAAACTTGGTCGAGATAATTTTGTTACACCGCATAGGTAGGTACCTACTGATATCATAAAAAATTGGGAAATTATTATTCTGGGTAAGTTAGCAACCTTTGTTGTAGTATAACCCAACATATTACGAAAAGCATGGTAACGACATAGTCGCTATTATGGAATAAGGACTACGTATTTTGGCAAGATTATATATTAAAATAAAAAGGCAAATTAATGTTGATTTTTTTGTTATATTTATACGATTTATACCACAAAGTTGTTATTATGAATATATTTGCTATTTTGCACAAACAAAACACATTTACATGAAAGTAAATCATTACATACTGATGAAATGTTACATTCTCTGTTTTTCTTTCATTACGGCTCTTACAGCCTAAAATACAACATATCACTATGTCCACAACAAACAGGAACACTTTGAACACAATATGAAAGTCTATTTAGCTTTCAACAATTGACAACATTTCAATTTTAAATAGGTACCTTAAATCGAAAACCATTTCGAGGTATTTCTTTAAATATCACGTTACATATTTTTTAGAATTTTTTAATTACTTATTTAACGAAATATTCACAAAAAACTTCGTCCGGGCCACGGTCAGGTTGAATAACGTAAATATCTTTGCGTTATATAAATTAAAAAAAAATTATGTGTCACAGACAATATTGTCATTGTCTAGGTATTAAAAATTGACATTTGACTTTCGTTTTGTTTTATTCTTTACGCTTGTTTTTGTATTAAATATTAATTGATTCACAATGAAAGTTTCCGAAGGTTATGCCATGGCAGACAGCTGCAACCTTCCCAAGGTTGACTACATGATGTTTTTGCAGTACATGCGAGAAAACGACTCATTTAACGTTGCCGAAATCCGTGGAGCAAAAGTTTTGCTATCATCGAGGGATTCATATGTAGAAACTTCTGTAGGCTATGTGGAGGTAAAACGAGAAAATGCTGTATGTTTCATCAGGGGCAGAGTAACTCCTGAGCACAGAGTACGTACTAAAATGTACTTAGTTGTCGCAAGCATTGACGAGGTAGAAAGATGACTTGACAGATTTTAAAAAATGGAAGAACTTTGCCTTAAACAATCTAACAAAAGAAGTTATCGATAAAATTGAAAAAGAGACACGCAACCAAGCTCACAGTCGATTGTGGCATATTTTAAGACAAGGGCGAGTTACTGCGTCAAAAATTTATGAATGCACAAAATGCAACACTGATGGGGTTTTGGTTAAATCCATTCTTGGTGGTTATAAAATTCCTGAAACAAAAGCTATAAAACGAGGGAAACGCTTGGAAAAAGAAGTAGTGGAGGAGATAATGAAAAGAATGAATGTTAAAATAGTTCAGTGTGGATTTAAATTAATCACACCTTTTGTAGGTGCTTCGCCAGATGGATTATGTGAAGAACAAGGATTTATTTTAGAAATTAAATGCCCCAGCAACAAAACAATGGAAAACTATATAAAAGATAATGTGATATCCCCTAAATGTAATGCCCAAATACAGCTGCAAATGTATGCAATGAACGTAAAAAAAGCTTTGTTGTGTATAGCAGACCCTGAATTTGAACGAAACATGGAAAAAATGTTTTGTAGGATTCATCAACACTGTATTTTTACAGGCGGGAACGAAACAAGAAACGAAAGGATCTAATTTACGAACTTTTACATTCATTTTTGTTTTTATTTTATTAATTTAGTCTACAAAAACAGGAGAAGTAGATACATTAAATATAAAGGTAAATAATGTCACAGCCAGTGTTGCCAACTGTTTGAAAACTTTCCCCCTAAAGCAATTTCGAAACCCAGTAAATTCAAACTAAAACCCCCTGATATAATTAAATAAATTAGAATAGTTATTCAGTTATATTAAATAATACAATTGTATTTTTAAATCTTACAAACAATGAAATGTAAATTCAATTATTTTATATTTTATTTCATTTACTATAACATACATTTTAACGTTGAATAATTTGTAAAAAAGTGGTATGCTGATTTAAACATAGTGCAAATCGTGATTGTATTGTGACCGTAACCCCTAACCACCTAAAAATAGCCCCAAAAAATTATTCCTCCTAAAAAACTCCGTCGAGATTTTTTCTCCCTAAACTTAGGGAGAAAACCCCCAAGTTGGCATCACTGGTCACAGCCACAAAGAAATTGAAAACCATAGATAAAAACAGAGTACAAACGTCAATCAAAGACCAGACATTTTTTGTTATGCAAATGCGAGGCAAAGAAAATGTATATGTTCCGCCTGAAACGCATTTTTTAAGTTTACAAGATTTCAAATTAATTTTCGAATAACTTAGGATAAAAAATTTCGAAAAAGAAAAAATACGTGTCTCATGGTTTTCTAAATACTATTTAATAAGCATGAAAAAACATAACCAAAAAAAATTGAAATGTTGTCAATTGAAAAAAACAAAGTTTTTTATTAAAATAAACAAAGAGCGCTGCGCTTTGTGCGCAAAGTTGAAGTTTGCCCAAACTTTGACTTTGGTCAACAAAAAAACCTATACGTTAGATAAGGACAAAAGATAATTGGAAATCTCTTTCACTCTTATGAACTTAGCCATAACACTGTCTCGCTTATTATTCGACAGAGAAGCAAATCACCACGTGTATTCATTCTCCGTCTACGAGGACTCCGTATACGGTGTCGTACATTCCGGTGTCGCGCATTCCAGTCCAGTGCTGTACATTCCGGTGTCGTACAATATCGTGTTGTGCATTCCCTGGCTCCCCTGAGGCTGAGACCATAGTGATTACCTTCTCTCTGGCTGAGACTGTCACTGACGTAATCTCACTTCTCAATTCTCATTTCTCGTTTGACAATTTGTGTTATGCAAAATGGTGCGTATTTCTTTGTCCGTAATTTTTTGGTGAAATCCATAATTATTTGAGTAATCGTTAACCTAGTTCTAAATCTAATTATTAAATATTTCTATTTTTGGTTTCAGTCTGCCCACAAAACATTTATTATCAAACGTAAGCTTGCTAAAAAGCTAAAGCAAAATCGACCTATTCCTCAATGGGTCAGAATGCGCACTGGAAACACAATTCGGTAAGTAATTAACAGTTAGCAATAGTGATGTTAATATACAGAGTGCGTTACATCCTTTCGTTGGTTTAATTAGTTTCGTTCGTTTTATGTGTTTCGTGTTCTTTAGTTTTGACCACATGGAAATTATTCTATACTAGCAGCTGTTCCCTGCGGTTTCACCAGCGGTAATTTCGAAGTTCTTGCAGGAATTCCAGGATAAAAAGTACCCTATGTCCTTCCGTGTACCCCTGACGTGCATGCAAAATTTCATGATGATCGGTTGAGCCGTTAAGGCGATCCTTAGTAGTTTTGGTTACGCTATAGCACCGAAGTGGTGGTACAAAATTTAACCTACTAAATACCTACATTAACCTAATTTTTCCATTTTTATTATAATAGAAAACTTACCTATTATACATTTAGCTTTAGCAGGTAGGTAGACTTTAGGTTTACCAACACTGCAGTTTTTTTAGAACATTAAATAGACCAGACAATTTAAGAGCTTCGGTTTTCTTGTGATGTTACTCAGTAGGTGATTGCCGATTGTATCTCGTGGATTCTGCACTTTGTTTAAAAATAAAGCACTGTGTTCAAAAGAAATTTGTGAGATACTAGATTGTACAAGACAATACAAATAAAACATGCTATTTGATCTATCCAATACAATCTCCACAGGGAGTGTTGATGTGTCACTAAAACAGAGTTTATATCATTTGAAACAAACATTTAGGTTTCAAATCAAAACTTTCTTTTGAGACACCTGTTAACAATATACATACATGTTTGGCTAATTGCATACCTTTGGCATAAGTGTGATACACATTAATGAAAGAAAATTATTTCTGACTACTAACAATTCATTACTTTAGATCCACTAGTCTCTAGACTCTAGAGTACTGAGCAAATAATCACTACGTTTTAAGAGTAGGCACTTCCATACTAATCGCTGATCCGATCTATGAAAGCATTTTGTGCCAACCATACCAATGCAATGTATGACACCACCATAGAAATTTGGTTAAGTATTCCAATGTTGGTAAAAAAGTTCACGCATAAATCCATAGTAACTTTTGGTTCAAGGGAGTGTCGCTGGCCTGCTCTAGAGTCTAGGTGAAAGGGATATATTATGATTGTGAATCATGATAAAGAATGATTTCATTTTGAATGGTTCAGTTAGTAATCTATACTAATATTATAAAGAGGAAAGATTTGAGTTTTTGTTTGTTCATTTCTTAAGATTTAACTCAAAACTATGGGACTGATTTCAAAAATTCTTTCACCATTAGAAAGCTACATTATCCCTGAGTAACATATGCTATGTTATTAGCAGGGTATAAGGATATATATCAATGGATATATATCATGATATATTTCGGATATAATTATATCCAATGTTTTTTCTTGATATATATCACTACAAATAATATTCACCAATTTTTAAAATACATTCTCCCAAATAATAAGTTTTAATCCTTTATGTTTTTAGTTGATTTTTTCTCATTTATAAGAAGATTTTATGTATTTGAGTTGATTTGTCTTGATTTTGTAGCCTTTATAAACAAATAAAATATATTTTTGGTGTCCACTAATCACGTAATGTTTTTAGCAACTTTTTATGTCATGAAGTTTTAGACGACACCCGATAATTTTTCCCTGGGCTCTGCCCCCTCTTTCGAGCCTCACGTGATTAATGGACGCTCCCCAATTTGTTATGTTTATTAAATACATAATATGCGAACAGTATTCATAAAAATACTATAAAATAATTATTTTATTGTCATAAAATAATATTTTTGTCATAAAATAGTAATATTATTGTCATTAAATAATAATATTATTGTCATTAAATAATAATATTATTGTCATACCAAATAGATATAATTATATCACATTTTTTATATATATTGGATATATATATCGGAAATCGGATATTTTCGCACCCTGATTATTAGGGATAAAACGATACTAGTAAATACAAGTACTCACTCGATACATTCCTTCCGATACCAAGTACTTTTTGTATCAATACTTTGAAACTTAGTATCAAGTAGGTATCGGTCAAAAGTACTCGTTTTGATATTCCAGTATTAAGATTACATTTTAGCACATAAAACGCTGTCAAGATTTTTTGGGTATTTTTTTGGGAATATTTATTGAATTTTTTCAACATGACAGCTCAGACGAAATAAAAAGTCTATTTCGTCTGAACATGACAGTTATCTTTTCCTAATTTTGTGTAGTTGGCAAGCTTGGTTGTCGATACGCGAAAGAAAAAAAATCTCTATGCCGTTGTTTTTATGAAAAATCAATCGATCGATACTTACTCAGTATCGATTCTGAGTAAGAATCGATATTTCACGACCGATACTGTATCGATTAAAAGTATCGATACCTCAGTGGTATCGTTTTATCCCTATATTATTATATTGTAATCCGAATTTCCCGCGAGAACTCCGAAATTATCGCGGGTGAAACCACGCGGGACAGCTAGTCAACAATAGAACACTTGACAGCTCTTGTTGTACACTATTAATATAATAGCTGTTCGCCGCGGTTTCACCCGCAGTAACCTCGGAGTTCCCGCGGAGTTCCGGATTACAATATAGCCATGTTAGGCCAGCCGTACACGGACTGCTTCAAGCAGTTATGACCGACTGCTTGAAGCCGCGACCGCGCGGTGAACTATAGCCATTCATTCGCTGCCGTACACACGACTGCTCGAGCAGTCGCGACCGCTTCAAGCCGTCAACTACATGATGAAATTCCATCGTGCTGTCGACCGCTCGCGAGCAGTCGCGAGGCATACACTGACTGCTCGAGCCGTCGGCGGCTCTAGAGCAGTCGACAGCTCTACGACCTCCCCCTCCCTTCTCTTCTGGCCTCGCGGCGTCTAGTGTCTCTCTGTCTCGTCTCATTTGTCGACTGATCTTTGAAAATGGAGGGTGTGTGCGATAGTAATGCGCTTATAAGTGCAATTAAAACACATGAAATTATTTGGAACTATAAGCTTGGAGCACAGCGACAAAATAAAGAAGAACAATGCATGGGCATGTTGTCCATGTTGTTCTCTTAATTCCAAAATTGGATGAACTCAAAATTTTCTCTTTTGACGTCGCCGCCGTCGTCTCCGCTTGAGCAGAAGCAGCAAAAGCAGTGCTTCCTCGTCAGAATCCATGACTAGACTGCGGTAGAAATTCAACTGCTCGAGCGGTTGGTAGAGACAGCTCGAGCAGTCAAAAACCAACTGCTCAAGCAGTCAACGCCGACCGCTCGAGCGGTCCGTGTACGTCGGTCAGCCGTTAACTGCTCAAGCAGTCCGTGTACGCCCGCTCTTACTCAGGGATAATATAGCTATCTAATTATTTATACGTATTTATGGTTTGTTATTAATGGTGAAAGATTTTTTTGAAATCGGTCCAGTAGTTCTTGAGTTAAATCGTAACAAACAAACAAAAAATCAAGTCTTTCTTCTTTATTACATTAGTATAGATGTGTGAACTACTACTACATTACTGTTAGTGAGTCTAAGCACTGAATGGATTTAGAGATCCTCTCGGAAACTCTGTGCCAAGTCTCAGGTATTTAGGAGGAGTTAAACCAATTTCATATTATGTTTCAGGTACAATGCCAAGCGGCGTCACTGGAGAAGGACTAAGCTCAAGCTGTAAATTATAATCATAGTTAAGCTGAATAAAGTCATGAAAATACCCTAACATTTTGTATTTTTTTAATTGACTAAAAGGGTATAAGGTTATCTTTCGTCGAAAATAACCAAAAACTTATAACGTTCATGATGCAATTATCCAATTTAACATTAATTCTGAAAATGAAGCTTGTAAGGATGCCCCACACGCCGATGGATTGATTACACCCAGAGAGAAGTAATCACTACGTGATTACACCTAAAGATAACGCTTTCAACTCCCCTTTTCTCTGTATTATCGCTGATGCGCCGACATAATATTAATTATCTATGTCTATACAGGGTTACAGGTTAAGTCGACCTAGATCCTTTAAGAGGTTGTAGTTTCCATCATTTCTAATTGATTGGACTATGAAACATTGCACCTCAAACTTAATCGTTTTCAAGATATTGAACTTTAAAGTTTTTTTTTAATTGCTGATTTTTGTCTATTGGCCTATTTTTCGACATGTTTTTCCTCTAAATTAATTATTGTGTTTATGATTTTTGTGTAGTAGATAAGTTGCTTTATTACTCTCAACACTAAAATTGCAGTTGACTAAAGCGACTACGTCGCGCGTCGTAGTAGACGATTGATAATTGCGAATTGAAATAAATTAGTAAAACGTATTTTTTTCTTTTCTAAATATTTTAATAAAAATCTATGACAGTTATGCTGCAGATGTGCTTAAAAATATCTACGTTTTATTAGCTATAAAACGTAGTGATTACCTTCTCTCTGTTACCTATCTTAACAAGGTATAACAATCTAGGGTATTATTAGAAAGAAAAAATAGAAAAAAAAATTGATAATAGACTCCCAGGTAGTAAAAATAATGGTAATTATGCATCAAATTCAGAAAACAAAATAAATATGTTAATAAAATTAAATTATGTTTAAAATAGTAATAAAATATCACTCAGAAATGATGGAAACTACAACCTTCTAAGTCGACTCAACCTGTAACCCTGTATATAAATCTGAATCTCGAAAACTGCTGCTCATGAAAACTTTCATGAAATTTAGTATGCAGGGGGTTTCGGGGGCGATTAATCGATATACCTACCTACCTAGGTTTCAGCTAGGTGGGAGTTTTTATAAAAATAACAAAGAAAAATAATCTGAGATGCTGAAATAAGAAAAACTCCCACCATCCTGACTTCTGCCAGCTTTAATTTCACTATCTATGAAACGTATTTAATAAGATATAATTGATGGCAGAAACGATAATATAATTTAATATATATATTTTGTTAATTACAATTTCAAAATTATAAAAAAAATCAGAGCTACCTGAGCTCGCCACCTATTTTTCACCTATAAGTTCAGACTACATTACGTCTTGGTATCAACGACGATGAAATCATATACCTAAATTGCCGCCAGCTCCCTAGCTAACTAATGTTAGAGAAATTAAAGTAAATAAAATCGTTAAGGTTCGTTTTAAATAAAGCTATTTCCGGTTTTTTGCGCTTGTAATATTCCGCTGCAATTACTTTATTTTTCCGTATACCGCCTTGATGTAGTAGAAATGGAACAAGGTGTACCTAATAAAACTTTGTAAGGCGTTAATGTTTATTGATTGCTTATATTATAACTAAGTATAAATAATATTAATAAGTAGATATAAATCAATACTGGGTTACCGAAAACTCGACGTATAAAAAACAAGAGTTAAATTGAAATACCTATCATTTTTAGTCGTCGATGTTTTGTGACTTCTACGACTTACCTATTTAGTATTTTTAAGAAAACCACAATTCTCTGAAAATTTCGACCATATATAAATAATGGGGGGGGATTTACTTTTTGGCCCCTCTAGTCCCCAAAGTTACCAGCAACCCAAGAGTCTAAGGAACTTCAAAAGATTTTACCCATAGATTTTATATAGATTTTTATTTCCTTCAATGTTCAGAGAAAAAAGGCAGACATTTCATTTCTAGTTATGTACCTACGACTATTTTCTAAATTACGTTAACGTAAAAGAGTGTAACGCAACCTAAAAATCAATGGTAGATTGACCACCAGGCTAGGGCGGCGAAATTTTGAGCTAAAATTTTCTTCCTTTAATTCTTATATCAATATCAAGTTACAATTTCATAGACATTAAAAATGAAATTAATATGACTGAACCAGGCTATCGAATAGGGTCTTGCATGAACTTTTTTTCCAGTCTATTTTAAAGATATATGCCCTACAAGAAAAAGAAAGAAAATATATGCATAAATTAATTATTAGAGCGTTTCAAAGTTCCTACTTTTGACTTTACCGCCGAAACGCGGAATGACGTCACTAGTTCAAAATTACGCCTTATTAATCTGTGATAGAAATATCACTGTCGTATTGACAGGATCATGTGACAGACAGATAACTTCAATATCTGAATGGCTGTGATTGGTGTTTCGTTAAAAGTTAAATATTTTGGAAACTATTGAAATTTTTTTAATAAATCTTTCACGATAACGTTTTTCTATGGCTGTTTTTTTGAAATATTGACACAATTTCTTATAATAAATTTCATGCAAGTACCCTATTGTAGAGGTCAATAAGGACGGTAAAGGAATACTGATGGCAAAATGCAACGTTGCCGCTTTATATGTACGTGAAAGCCGAAATTCATCGAGGCAAGCGAGAGCCAGGAAGCGTGGTGGTACTGTCAGCTGTCAAATGTTATGTTACTTTTCCCGCGACAAATTTTACACTAAGAAATATTATTAATATTGTATAATAAAAACTTGCATTTTGCCAAATTCGACGTTTACGCTTAATATATTCCTACCACCAAAAAGCCGTGGTGTAACACTTGGGATCATCAAGCCGAAGATGTATAAAAGCACTAACTTAGAAAATACGACTTGTCCGCAGACATCACTTTAACGCACTATATAGCTACTCATCGATAGTACTCTAAGTTCATACGTACAATGGTAACTCTAACTACTCGTATAACGTTTTTTTAATACTGAAATTACGTGGAGATTGAGATTCAATCCCATTGGAATATGAGACTTCTACTGTGTCAGGTTTCGTTCTCAGTAGAATCAATTGTAGACTGCTGTTGTTCCTTATTCTTTGCGTCCATGGATTTTCTTATTAAATCTTCCAGCAATAGCTCATTATCTATCAGCTCTATGCTTCCAGACGGCTGAAATGTAATTAAATAGGGCCTGTAATAGTAGATTATACACCAAGGGGATAAAGCACTGTTTTATGTCACGGGCGCTACATTGAATCCTGAACATAACGAAGGACTCCAAATTTAACTCCCGAGCGCAGCGAGGGTGTTATAAGTTAATTCCCGACCAAAGGGAGGGAATTAAGATTGAGTCCTGAGTGCAGTGAGGGATTCAAGCGCCCAAGAAAAAAACAGTTTTATCCCTGTGGTGTATACTCTACTTTTCTCACATAATGCGAGACAATAAAAAACCAGGCTTAGTAGATCCTATATAGCCACTTCTTTCAGCTGGCGTGGCCTACTCGATTTGACAAACAAATGAAGTTCGTCTCACTGCGAATCTAGTGGGCCACGGCTTCGGTCTTCGAAAATCGAGTTGGCCGCGCCCGCTGAGAACACATTCTGTTTAGCGAAATGAGACGTTATGGACATAGCAATAAGAATTATGAAAGTGAAAATCACATTATTGACCAGCGGGTTATAATGAAATTCAATAGAACATTATAACCCGGCTAAAGCCAAGAGATATAATGTCTTGCTTTCGGTAAGGTTTACATGACATATAATTCGGCATTGTCGAGCATGTGGTGTGAAAATAGGTTTTATTTTGAGCATGTGTCTTGGACTTATAAGACTTGTTACATATAAAAGCTTTACTTGACTTTAGTGTAAACTAGCTGTGCCCCGCGGTTTCACCCGCGGTAATTTCGTAGTTCCCGCGGCAATTCCAGGATTAACTATAAGTCTTGCTCTGGAATCACTTATCAATTGGTGAAAACAGCATTAAAATCCGTTGAGTATTTTTGTGTTTATTGCGAACAGATAGACGCGACGGAGGACTTTGTTTTATAATGTCGGTCGCTTATTAGCAAGAAGGATGTCACATCTCAAAACTCAAAAAACAGTGATTTTAAAAAATCATAGTAAAACCACCCACATTTTAATCACACAAAAATATTTCACTACTCTAAAATCTAAATAGTTGAATAATCAAAATGATTGATTAATGATTGTAGTAAAAAGTCAAGAAATACATAGTTTTTTTATCACAAACTTAAAAACCTAGTTTTCCATTTGTGACGTCCTTGTTGCGAGTGAGCGATGATCATGTAGTGATTACTCTCAATTCTCAAATAATACCTACCTCGTGTGACGTTAAAATGGAAAATACTGACGTGTCTTCATTTAATTTTATTAATTTCTATCTAACTGTTATTTTAAGTACCTACACTGACTGTACAATGAGTTGCATTGTTGTACGAGTAGAAATATTTTTAGTTAATGTACCTGCTGGGCACTGATCGAGCGTGCCATCAGTTTTTGCAAGTATTTCTCGATGCGGTACTTCTCCCGCGTGCTCCGTAGACGGTTGAAATCATCCAGGTCAGGTTCCTGTTCGCCATCTACCTCGTCTTCTACTAATGAAATAAATTAATTAAAAAAAGCTCATCACCAGCATGCTATCGGTAAAGCGTCTGCAGCCGTTAAACTATTGCGACTCGTTAAATAACGTAACTGTGCACGTTAGAAGTCGAATATCTGCGCCAGAATCATTTCGTTAAAAAAAAATTATGGTTATTATCTTCAAAGACATTGTCTATACTCTATACTAATATACAGAGCAAATTTGGGAGTTTGTGACGTTGTAAGGGGTATTATCTCTGGATATACTAAACCGATTTTGAAAATTCTTTCACTTAAAGGAAGTTAGTTATTCTGAGTGTCATAGGGTACTTTTTATTCCGGAATTCCCGCGGGAACTCCGGACTTCCCGCGGGTAAAACCACGGGAAACAGCTATCTCTGGATCTACTGAACCAATTTTGAAATCAATTCAAAATCCTAGGGTACTTTTTAACCCGGAATTCCCGCGGGAACTCCGGAGTTGGTTAGTTCGCGTGTTTGTGATATTGAAGGGGGTAATCTCTGAACCTACTGAACCGATTTTAAAAATTCTTTCACTTGTGATCCTGAATGACATAGGGTACTTTTATCCCAGAATTCCCGCGGGAACTCCGGAGATTGTGAGTTTCTGAGATTGTAGGGGGTAATCTCTGGATCTACTGAACCGATCTCTGAATCTACTGAACCGATTTTAAAAATTCATTCACTTATGAGAAGCTACAGTGATCCTGAGTGACAAAGGGTACTTTTTGTTCCGTAATTCCCGCGGGAACTCCGGAGTTTGTGAGGTTGTAATCTATGGATCGACTGAACCGATTTTGAAAATTCTTTTACTTATAGATAGGAAGCTAAAGGGATCCTGATTGACGGTACTTTTTATCCCGGAATTCCCGAACATTGTCATTAGCAAAACGGTTGCGACGATTTATCGCGGCCATTAGGATCTCAGCAAAATCATATTATGTTTTTTTTTTCTAAATTGTTTTTATTGTAACTTTATGTAATTTAAATTTAAATGTAATGGTAAATGTAATATGGGGTTTTTATGGGTGCTATGAGTTCTTGTGGCCTGAAATAAATGTTATTATTATTATTATCGCGATAGACGAGCATCATCATGGAATGAGCCAAAATTATTTATAATCTAAATCTCTGAAACGGCTCCAACGATTTTCATGAAATTTAGTAATTTCGGGGGGAATTAATCGTTGTTTTCAGGCAGTGAAAGATTTGTGTTTGGTACTACTTTACCGACACCACAACACTAAAGCTACTCAATAGATGGCGTTGTTAAACTGTGATGATAAACGTAAAAACTGTAAAATGTATACCAAAAAAAATACCGAGCAAACCTCAGTCATCCAGGTACTTATATTAACTAAACGATCGATTGTTAGGTATGATCACAATGAGTCGTGACAAGCATTTCAATTTGCATGTCAAGTTTTAGTAAGTTTCATAACTAGTCGGTCACAAAACAGCGGCGCGTAACTTGCTAGTTTGACGACTACGGACGCTATACATGTATATGTATTTTGTATGCGAGTTATATTCAAGCCTTGTACATATACAGATAAACATAGTATTTCAGATTGGTAGGCAAAACGCTACATACGCATGGTCTGGCTGCCGGCGGCGCTGAGCGAGGGCCCCACGTCGCTGTCGAGCCGTGCGCGCTCCAGCGGCGTCGCGTCGAACGACCGCTGCGTGCCGAGCGACTCCGCCGACGCGCTACCCGCGCCCGCCACCGCGCCCGCGCCCGACTTGCTGAGCGTGCGCGTCAGGTGCGACGGCGCTGATGACGACAGTCTACTGGCTGCGACAACAACACTACTTAGCACGTACATATACCGGGTGTCCCGTAAATCGACGTCAAGCCAGAACCCGGTGATAGGCCGTC
This sequence comes from Zygaena filipendulae, assembly GCA_907165275.2. Lineage (NCBI taxonomy): Eukaryota > Metazoa > Arthropoda > Insecta > Lepidoptera > Zygaenidae > Zygaena > Zygaena filipendulae. The sequence goes on along the minus strand of OU015653.1, from coordinate 7,292,242 downwards.
GTAACTTACTTAATAGAAAAATGCAAAAATATTATAATCTTTAAAATTTATAAAAATTATAAATTTTTACATTTTTCTTTAACTCGTGTTGCTACAAACCATAACTTTGTTCAATTTTCTTCTTATTGTGTAATCCTGAACAGTGTTTCTGAAAACTACTGCTTAAAATTAAATTTTTTGCCATTGAAGTTTTCAAAATTATTGCTTCCGTCAGTTTTTCTGCCAGTCTGTCCTTTTTTTAAATAGGTGTAGCAAAGATTTTTATATTTTTCTGTTAACAGCTGTTATGACTTAGCCTATAACCTGGTTCTGGCTTGACGTCGATTTACGGGACACCTGTATATAAGATGTCAATGCACTATCTGCATCAGCTACTGCAATAGATCAGGTATCATTATATAAGCCGAAAGATATGTCCACTGCTGGACATAGGCCTATCCCAAGGGTTAACGACTGGTACTCTACTCCGCTTCCCGCAGGCGTCCCGCGACCTTTACCAAAAGTCTTCGTTCCACCTTGTAGCGGGCCTAACAAACGTCTTCCGCATCAGGCATACGCATAGGTATATAGATTACTAGCTGTTCGCTGCGGTTTCACTCGCGTTAATTTGAGTTCCCGCGATTTTTTTTTTAAGTGCAAACGTCTCAAAAACTTATAAACTATCAATAGCAACTATCAACAGCTTGTCTACTAAGTCCATAATATTGATATTTACATTCGTAGAGTCGCGCTTTATTTTAAATATTTTTTGATGATCTTATACACGTGATACTCGGGAATGCAGATAATTTAGAAGCACCAGCTTGTATAAATCTAATAGAAATTATGCGATAGTGATTTGGGAAATCCTTAGAGACACGAGTGATACGATACTATGAAATTCAATAGCAATTTTTTTTTTAAATCCGTAACTTCGAAAAATTTGCTCGCATAATCTGCTTATATGACCTTTTTGGTAAACCGGAGCTCTATACGGTTCGCCTATGTGCGTGGGGAACGCCTGGCATACAATCTACGTATAGTTAATTATTGTTTTCCTTATTAAATAATTATATTAAATTGAAATTTATTGACTCACTGGAATTCGTATCATCATTTCGCGTGGGCACGTCCAATGGTTCACTCTGAGTTGGCGGTCCCTGTGTGAATAAGTCCTTTGCTGTGGGTCTGAAATTAAGTATTGGTTGTCTTTCTAAATGTCAGATTTTGTAACTTACGTTGGTAAAACTTCTAACTTCTATACTAGCTATTCCTCGCGGTTTCACCCGTGTTAATTTCGAATTTTCCGCCAGAATTCCGGGATAAAAATGTACCCTACGTTCTTTTCTGTTCCCTGACAGCGTGTATGCAACATTTCATGATGATCGGTTGAATAGTTAAGGCGAGAAAGAGTCACAAACAAACAAACTCGCATGAATAATTTTGAATTTGTAATACTAAAAACGTTACATAATATTGTATACCTACCATTATACATATATTTTATATTTCCATATAATAAAAACAAATGTAAGGTAAAACTGCTGAACTAAATTAAACTGTGTTTTGGCAGTTAACCACCATTTAAACAGGCTTTATTTCATCACCATTGATTCATGAAATAGGAAGTGATATCGACTTTTAAAGCGAAAGGTACCTACTATGGAAATGAGAGTAACGCTAGTTTTTATTTATTTTCGAACATTACTCGGGAGCAGGAGAATTAATTAGTTGCCTACTTTTGTGGACGATGAGTTGTTAGACACAAGATTATTTTTGCATTATTTATCAACACCTAATTCGAGCTGTTTCTAAACTCGCAATATTCATTAAATATTCGTGTTCTCTAATACTTTGCATAATAATACCACGTGATAACTTACCTGTATTCCTGTTTCCGGCTTGTTATGGTGGCTTGTTCGTCGACCTCCTCGATCACTTCATTAGCTATATTCATGCTCCCGGCTACGGTCGCCGCGGGAGGTTTACTTATAGCTGGATTGCTCGCAGATATTGTGAAACGGGACGCTGTTTGGATTATCACATTTATTATTATTAATACGTATATTTAAAAGCAACACTTACTACAATATAATTATGAATAACTAGCTGTGCCCCGCGGTTTCACCCGCGTTAATGTCGGAGATCCCGCGAGAATTCAGGGATAAAAAGTATCTACCCTATGTTCTTTTCTGTACCTCTGACAACGTGTAGTATGCTATAATTAATATTCTATTTCACCCGCGTCAATTTCGGAGATCCCGCGGGAATTCCGGGATAAAAGGTAGCCTATGTTCTTTTCCATGTCAAAGGCTACATGCATGCCAAATTTCATCCAAATCCATTCAGCCGTTTTTGCATGATTGAGTAACAAACATCCAAACATGCAGACTTCCACATTTATAATATTAATAGGGATTAGCTATTCACCGCGGTTTTTTGGAGTTCCCGCGGGAATTCCGGCTTACAATATAGCCTATGGTAGGTATTTTTTTATGACATAGGGGGCAAACGGGCAAGTGGTACACCTAATAGTAAGTGATTACCACCGCCCATGAACATCTGCAACACCAGAAGGCATGCAGGTGCGTTGCCGACCTGGAATAGGGACTTAGGGAGGTACTCGGGGAAAACGTAATTTTAGAAATTTATGTAGTAGTTGAGTTAAATCGAAACAAACAAAGAGAGATTTTGTAGTAAATTCAAATTACTTTCTTAATAAATAAATGCAGGGAATCTGTTCGAAATGAACTCACCGCTATCAGTTTGTGTGGTAATGTTCGGCGAGGTTGACTGTTTAGGCTCCTCTTTAGAGAAAAGTCTCTTCAGCATTGATGTGACAGAGTTGTTTCGTATGATGGGCGTCGTCTGTTGCAGGGATAGCATGGAGTTGGATGAGCCTAAACCAAAGGAGTTCCGCTCGTCTTTCTTGCCGCGTTTACTACCGCGCGACACTATGAAATGGATACCGGATGCGGCGTCGTCATTCATCTGAAGTTGCTGCAAATTCATTAAATTTCGAATTCATTGTATAATTAAATTTTTAAATTAGAATAGGAAAAACGAGAACTCAGAAAAAAGAATAATAACGAAACTCACCGCCGCACTCAGAGTCGACTTTAATGATTACTTAGTTAAGTATAGATTTTTAAAATAAAACTGCCGCAATCAGACAAGTTTAATAAATTAATGTTAGTTGGCATTTAACTAATATACCGCCGCACTCAGAGTCGACTTTAATGATTACTTAGTTAAGTATGGATTTTTAAAACAAAATTGCCGCAATCAGACAAGTTTAATAAATGAATGTTAATTGGCATTTAACTAATTAAGTTACATCTCATTAAATGCCAATTAACATTAATTTACTGAACGTCTCTGATTGCGGCAGTTTTGTTTCAAAAATCTATACTTAACTTAGTAATCATTAAAGTCGACTCTGAGTGCGGCCGTAAGTTACATCTCATTAAATGCCAATTAACATTAATTTACTGAACGTCTCTGATTGCGGCAGTTTTGTTTTAAAAATCTATACTTAACTAAGTAATCATTAAAGTCGACTCTGAGTGCGGCCGTCAGATTAGTAGATATGCAATGGATAAATGGAACATCTTATGAAAGTCGATAAGAACATTAAACACAAAATTTCAAATCTTCAGTTTAATTACCTACGATACAAAAAAACATCAGCAGTGACATTCAGCTTTTACAGCGAAATATTAAATTCCTACATCTATTGTCCAATAATAATTTATTCATATTACACGGCTTCAACGCAATTATGGTCATAGGCATTGCAGGCAAGGTGAGTAGGTACACAACGCATTTTTTTATTAATTATCTCTCATTCACATTCATAAGTCTTCATAATAATTATATGTAAATGTTAGTATAAATCATTTCCGTCGTCGCGTCGCGTCGGTGTCAACGCACATTATCAAACACTTCTGATGTTTAGACTCGGAGTTTGTAACCGATGCACCCACAGAGCAGATAAATTAACTAGAGAGGACATGAATGTAGACGAGGCAGGCGCGCCACCGTTGAAAAGGAAGTTGGAGCAAAAGCTCTAACTTGCCCAAAACTTCTTTTGCTGCCATCCCAAGTATATTTACCACAATATTCCCAAAACTGTGAATTTTGAAAATAGTGACTAAGTAGAAACATAACCATAAAGTGTTTAATACATTTCTTTACGTTAATGAATGTTTTAGTGCGTGATGAATAGTTTTGTGTGCGAAAATCACCCGGCGACACTGGTTTTCATCTGTTTTCATACTAAATTAAGTTGACGTCCCTTCTATCTGTTATTTTCTGTTCTGTGGATGCAACCCTCGGACACCATTCTCACACCAGAGGGCCAAATCTGCTCATGCGACAACGACCCGCTCCTGCATCGATAAAGTTCTTCCGACACACATTCTGGTAGAGTCGCTAGTCGTAACGGTAGACCGACTCAAAGCGAATACCTACATGCGAGTATCCAAAGACATTTTAAGAGAATAGACGAACAATACAAACTTTTACTATGCAATCCACGTCAATGTAAATTTTTACAGGGGGAGTGATCAAAATAAAAATCAATCACATCGTTGCGACACAATCAAATACCAGTCACCACAAAGTACATTTCAAATAGGAAGCCAATTACATCGCTTTCTGTCAAGTGGTATCTATAGACAATAGTCTCTGCTAGCCAACGGCATTTTGTTAGCAAGAGATCATTTGACCGCTGCGTGGTTCAAGGGGAAAGCTTAGCGGCCGAGCGTATTGTCAATCTATTCTCTTTCAATATCTTTGCGAGTATCGATAAAAGTGAGGAGACCGATTATATCGATGCGAGAGCAGCTGTGCGATTTTAAGTGAGTAAAATAAACCTGCTGCACAGATACACTTTCACTTTTATTGTTTCTCTCCTAAAGACTGCATTCACTTTGTAATAATTGACTGAATCGATATCATCTTTTTCAGCCGAGTATTCTTCTATCACCCAATTTCTTATCTTATAGCACAAAAAGAAATATTTCCAACAAAGAGCCCAGTTTGAAACCATAGTTATTAAGTATAATTTTATAGCACCAAGAAGACCATAACTAAATACATTAAAGATACATAACAATAGACTAGTGACTATGTTAAATCTAGCATAAATGAAGGATTAGTAGATACCGAATTATTAAGTTTAGTAGTAGTTTAAAAGACAATTCCTTTCTAAAAACTTTCTACGCATTTTACAGCGAACATATTCATTTTTAGCACACCCATAAGTACTCACTAGTAAGTATAGATTTAATAGTAACATATACTGCGGGCCCAAGACACCTAAAATATTTTAACCACGGATTACTGGTGGTATTAGGACTAAAAATGTTAAGTAGATCCTAACTAATATTATAAATGGGAAAGTGAGTTTGTTTTTTTGTTACGTTTCACGGCTTAAGGGCCTATCCCTTCACGAATTGTAGGTATTTGAGGGGGTGAAGCAGAGGAAATTGTGGACGGGTAGCCTCGCCCACTGCGGGGTGCCCGCAACCGCCCGTTGCCGCCTACGCGAACTGTTGCTAATATTACGGGAGATACTGATGCTAAATGGGGATTCATTCGAGCGTCGTTGTGACCTACTGGGTTTTGAAGATTAGGAGGTAGAAACAAAATAAGATTATATGATGTTTTTTCATTCACTGATGGGTTTAGCTTCTACAGGCTTTCAAAAATGTAAAAACAAACAGTTACATGGAAATACTCGAGCGCGTCAGATATTGTAGTTTAGATACTCCAATGTGTCTCTGATATCTAAGGTACATTCATCTGCCAATTTGCGTGGTGGGGGTGGCTATCCGGAAGGGGAGAAAATGAAAAAAAAAACATTTACTCCAGCGCGTCAAATATTCAAAGGGGATAGTGAACCCAATGCTGTGCTGCTATGTAGCAGCGAATTTTTGAAAATGCAAAAAAAAATCCAGTTTTTAATACTCGAGCGTGTTAGATTATTTTACAGAAGGTTCAGCTTGCATTCCAATTTATGTTAGCTTAAAATCTGACAATAATTTTGAGGGATATTATTAATCTGACTGCTAACAACAAAAATTATGATTTTTTTTTAAGATTTTTTTTTATTTCTGACGTAAGTTTAATAACTTTTTGAACTATTTCTTGTTCACAAAAACATATTTCATGGCGACGGACAGCAGCGTGGGAATGATGCAAGACAGTGAGAGATACACAAAAAGTGAAAGGGAGAGAAAGGTGCGAGCGGAGTAATACACCTACCTTTACCGCAACTTTTTTGAAGTCGGTTAACAATTACATTTAAGTGAAAGGATATAGTTAAACCTATAATTCGATGATATATAATACTTACCTTCAATTATTTTAGTATGCATTTTTACCGACTTAAAAAAAAGTTATCATTTTGACACGTTTAGTGCCGTGATATGCTGTGATGACGTCGTAGCGACGGAAAGTAGTGTGAGGACGGTGCGAGAGAGAGATAGAGAAAAAGGAAAAAAAAGGCAGAGTGAAGAATATTTCTCAACTTTATAGACGATTTTTGTTTCTTCGGCTTATGGGAATCGGCAGATTACATTTTTCACGCTATCCTTGAGTGATTTACTTCAAAATAAAAAATAAATTAACTGCGCTCGAGAATGACGAGGTGGTGATTTTTTTTTTGATTGATTATATCTCGGAAACTACGAGTCCCAGACCTATCGTGTTGGTACTCAAACTTCTTGTTTTCGTGTTATCTATGTGATCACGTGATCAAATTTTTAAAAGCTCATATCTCGGAAGCTACGAGTCCCAGACCCATCGTGTTGGTACCTACTCAAACTTCTTGTTTTCGTGTTATCTATGTGATCACGTGATCAAACTTTTAAAAGCTCATATCTCGGAAACTACGAGTCCCAGACCCATCTTGTTGGTACTCAAACTTCTTGTTTTCGTGTTATCTATGTGATCACGTGATCAAACTTTTAAAAGCTCATATCTCGGAAACTACGAGTCCCAGACCCATCGTGTTGGTACTCAAACTTCTTGTTTTCATGTTGTCCATGTGATCACGTGGTCAAATTTTCAAAAGCTTGTATCTCGGAAACTACGAGTCCCAGACCCATCGTGTTGGCACTCATACTTCTTGTTTTCGTGTTTTCTATGTGATCACGTGATCAAATTTTTAAAATCTCATATCTCGGAAACTATGAGTCCCAGACCCATCGTGTTGGTACTCAAACTTCTTGTTTTCGTGTTGTCTATGTGATCACGTGTTCAAATTTTTAAAAGCTCAAATCTCGCAAACTATGAGGCACAGACCCATCGTGTTGGTACTCAAACTTCTTGTTTTCGTGTTGTCTATGTGATCACACGGTGATATAAGCTTTTGAAATTTTTACCACGTGATTACATAGACAACACGAAAACAAGCAGTTTGAGTACCAACACGATGGGTCTGGGAATCGTAGTTTCCGAGATATAAGCCTTTAAAAATTTGACCACGTAATCACATAGACAACACGAAAACAAGAAGTTTGAGTACCAACACGATGGGTGTGGGACTCGTAGTTTCTGAGATATAAGCCTTTGAAACTTTGACCACGTGATCACATAGACATCACGAAAACAAGAAGTTTGAGTACCAACACGATAGGTCTGGGACTCGTAGTTTCCGAGATATAAGCCTTTAAAAATTTGACCACGTAATCACATAGACAACACGAAAACAAGAATTTTGAGTACCAACACGATGGGTGTGGGACTCGTAGTTTCTGAGATATAAGCCTTTGAAAATTTGACCACGTGATCACATAGACAACACGAACACAAGAAGTTTGAGTACCAACACGATGGGTCTGGGACTCGTAGTTTCCAAGATATAAGCCTTTAAAAATTTGACCATGTGATCACATAGACAACACGAAAACAAGAAGTTTGAGTACCAACACGGTGGGTCTGGGACTCGTAGTTTCCGAGATATAAGCCTTTGAAAATTTGACCACGTGATCACATAGACAACACGAAAACAAGAAGTTTGAGTACCAACACGATGGGTCTGGGACTCATAGTTTCCGAGATATGTGCTTTTAAAAATTTGATCACATGATCACATAGAAAACACGAAAACAAGAAGTTTGAGTGCCAACACGATGGGTCTGGGACTCGTAGTTTCCGAGATACAAGCTTTTGAAAATTTAACCACGTGATCACATAGACAACACGAAAACAAGAAGTTTGAGTACCAACACGATGGGTCTGGGTCTTTTTTAATCGTGATTAATTCTAATCGTGATTAATCTAATCTGATTAAAATTAATCAAATTAACTAATTGATTAAAAAATTCATCGATTAATGCCAACACTGGTTCAAATCGTCAGATTATTCATATACACACTTTTCAGCATGTAATTAACCCACCATCTTAATCTGACGCGCTCGAGTATTCCGAGTTATCGATTTTTTTACTAATCTGATTGGTTATCCTACGCACCCACCAGTGTAGAGGACCTATATTTGGTGGAGGTACTCAATGGTGCAAGGTTATGTTCATCTGACGCGCTTTAGCAAATCCACAAATCCTCTCGTACTACGTAATTATTAGATACGTAAATGGTGCCGCAGCACTCGCGCAAAATTCGGCAGACGTCCTTCCTTGTCAGTGTGTCGGAGTGGACTGCGGGGCGCAGTGGGGAGCTGAAACACTGAAGCGCGCCGGCCCGTGATAACAATTAGTTATGTAAAACATTAAATTAATGCAATTTTATCGTTTTTTTTTTTGTGAAATGGATTACTTGGTTTGCGATAAAATATATCGTGTAAGTTTCAAAATCATGTTCTATATAATTTTCGTCATAAAATGAATTCAAAGTGTCAAAAATGGCTATGTTTGGATATTTTTTTCTATCGAGCGAAGTTATTTAAATCGTGTATCGATCCATCAAAATGGATACATAAACTATTCAACTCCACCATATATTTTTTCCATTCTCCCTACTTCAAGAAATGATGGCAAAAAATGGAAAGAAACAATGTACTTTTTGGAGTTTAGCGACCCGATGGCCCCTTAACGGCTCAACGGATCGCAACGAAATTTTGCATACACGTTGTCAGGGGTACAGTGAAGGACATAGGGTACTTTTTATCCCGGAATTCCCGCGGAAACTCCGAAATTACCGCGGGTGAAACTGCGGAAAACAGCTATAGGTACTTATATAAAAGAATGAAAGCGAAAATTAGAAAAATAAAGTTTTTCTTTCTTTTTTTTTATCAATGCACGTCCAAATCCTTATTGTAGGTACCGTGATATTTGACAGGAGTATTTAGCTAATAAACAAATTCTTGATCCTTGGTGAATTTACGCTCCCAAGTAGGTATAATGACGGCGTTTCATTGTGTTTACAGACGTATTTCACAAAAATAATAATTCATAATATTATGCCAGCTACTTAAGCTTACCTGTAAATATTGAAGATGTCTAATGATTAAACGTTTTTTAGTTCTTCGGGCCTACGGTGTCTACTGTCTACAGTGCAACTCAACTGACTTCATCATAATATTAGTTATTGTAGGTATTATTCGCACAGGGCGTACGTTGTTAAAACTGTCATATCGCGATTGGTTAATGTATAACAACAATTAAACGCATTGCCGTTGTAAATGTTTGCCCTTGCGAAGCAAATACGGTCAATATTTATCTAATTAAAGTATTAAATACTCAATTTGACATGATTAGAATAGAATAGAGTAAAAACAGTATATCCGCAGAGGTCTAATTAGCTCGGTCACTCTGTAGTACCTATTCAAAACTAATAGGTAAATTTAGGATTATCCTCAGGAAGTTTGTTATAAAAAACAATATGAAGAATTAAATTGCGTTGCACTTTAAAATTAATTGTTAGATATGCAGTAAAATTTTGTAAATTACACACAATAACATTCTACTGCCAGTTAACATCATACCATAGATTGAGGAGTCGTGAGAAACGGTAATAAAAAAATAAATAAACAGACAATATGTAGTAAATATTATTCCGACTGCCACCCCGAACATTGAACACCACACTGCCAAGCTCCATACACTTTGAGCGTGCAGCATGCTTATAATATGGCGAGTCTAACCTCGGGCGGGGCGAACTTGTAACTCACGGTGTTGGAGGGCAGCATCTCGTCCATCTTGACCGCCGAGGGCCCGACGGTGACCATGCTGCGCTGCCGCGGCGGGACCGCCACGCGCGCCGTCGACGGCTCCGGGTGCTCCTCGCGCTGGTTCTCAGTGGCTATCGTGTAAGGCAACTCTGACGGGAACACCTCGTCCCAGTATTGGTCCTTGATCAGTTCAGGGTGTTCGTGGTGCATCTCGTCCACTATCATATACGATACCTGCAATAATATATACATATATTTTTAATGCCCATTTCGTAAAAACCGGCCCAGTAGCGCCTGAAGAGTGTAGCGTCAGGAGCACCCGATCCAGGCGACGCGCCGGGTGGATTGAGACCGAGTAGTGCAGTGTTTTTATCATAATCTAATATATAGTATAAACCACGTGTCATGTTGTTTGTCAGCGATGGACTCCGAAACTACTGAATCGATCGTGATGAAATTTCGTCACTATGTTGTATTTGGCCCAACTTAAAAGATAGGATAGTTTTTATCCCGGAATTCCCGCGGGAACTTCGATATCAATTATCACCGCGGATGAAATCACGCGGGACAGCTAGTTAACAATAATATAATAATCGTCATCTAGTCCCATAACTAAGCAAAGCTGTACTATGGATACAAGACAGCTAATTTATTTATTTATTCTTTATTGCACAGTAAGTACAAATGGCGAACTTAATGCCTTGCGGCATTCTCTACCAGTTAACTATTAGGTAGACAGAGAGATATAGAAGATGGGGTGTGCAAACAAAACAATATATAATATACTTTTCACACCACATGCTCGACAATGCCGAATTATATGTCATGTAAACCTTACCGAAAGCAAGACATTATATCTCTTGGCTTTAGCCGGGTTATAATGTTCTATTGAATTTCATTATAACCCGCTGGTCAATAATGTGATTTTCACTTTCATAATTCTTATTGCTATGTCCATAACGTCTCATTTCGCTAAACAGAATGTGTTCTCAGCGGGCGCGGCCAACTCGATTTTCGAAGACCGAAGCCGTGGCCCACTAGATTCGCAGTGAGACGAACTTCATTTGTTTGTCAAATCGAGTAGGCCACGCCAGCTGAAAGAAGTGGCTATATAGGATCTACTAAGCCTGGTTTTTTATTGTCTCGCATTATGTGAGAAAAGTAGAGTATACACCACAGGGATAAAACTGTTTTTTTCTTGGGCGCTTGAATCCCTCACTGCACTCAGGACTCAATCTTAATTCCCTCCCTTTGGTCGGGAATTAACTTATAACACCCTCGCTGCGCTCGGGAGTTAAATTTGGAGTCCTTCGTTATGTTCAGGATTCAATGTAGCGCCCGTGACATAAAACAGTGCTTTATCCCCTTGGTGTATAATCTACTATAATACAAGACACTAATAATTAATGACTAACCGCCGCACTCAGAGTCTACTTTAATGATTACTTAGTTAAGTATAGATTTTTAAAACAAAACTGCCGCAATCAGACAAGTTTAATAATTTAATGTTAATTGGAATTTAACTAATTAAGTTACATCTCATTAAATGCCAATTAACATTAATTTACTGAACGTCTCTGATTGCGGCAGTTTTATTTTAAAAATCTATACTTACTTAACTAAGTAATCATTAAAGTCAACTCTGAGTGCGGTCGTAAAACATAAAGACGTAATTTACTCACAATAAATACTAGGTATAACACATGCATATTCTACACATACCGATACAATAAAATACATACATACAGTTACATATATATATACATATCTACCATATACATACATATACATACATACCATATTATACATACATACTGAGTGGACATACATAAATATATAATAATATACTTACCTAAAAATATAAAAATTGAGAAAACGGGAGGAACGCAAGTTTTAAATCGCCATTCAAGGCAAGCTGCTGGACTCCAAGAAGTGACTCCTAACTCTACTCTTAAATATAAATTGAATAATAATATTATCTAAGTTAAGGGATAAGCTTATATCTAAGGTTGACCGAAAATTTTGGTAACCCTGATACGGGGATTGAAATCGCGTTACTTGACGTAATTATTCAGGTTCAATAACCACTACACCAGCGGTTCTATCATAATTGATTCGTTACGAGCAAAATACGCCGAAGACAGTATACAACCTCGCTCCACCCTGGTAAAGAGCGAGGAGCGCCGCTGATTTGGCCGGATATACCGAGGTCTACTCAAATAAAACGATCCGATTTTGCAGTATTCACTTCGTAACATTGGAGTTAACTAATTGTTACTAGGTAGGTATATAACGAACTTCGCAGTTTTAAGTGCAAATTCAAATACATAGTACCCAACTGTGACATAATAGCTTAAAACAGTATTAGACGATGATTAAACAAGGATAATTAATACGTATTATTGCTGTACTGAATAATGTAGGATAATAAAATGATTCATATTGTTTGGTTTAATCACTTACTTGTAAATCCCTATCAATTATCCAATTGACTTCGAAGTCATCGTCATCCTCACCAAAAGGGTTTATCAATGATTCGGCGACCTTCAACCAACCCATATAGAAGAAGAATTCTAAAGTTGTGAATACAGGAAAATAGAAATCTATATTGCTTATCTGAGAAGCATGCCCTTGTGTTTCCACTTTATTTTCAACCCACTGGCTACCTAAGGCACTTGTTAAAAAATAAGAGTAAACAGCTATCGTAACTACCTGAAACAAACATGTAATAGGTACAATTAGAGTTTGCCCGAACTTAGCGCCTGTTTTGACGACCATTTAAAATAAAAGGGCAAATTGGTAAACAAGCTGGCTTGTACATCACAAACTATTGTCACTTTCCATTTAATATGTTAAAATTTCTTGTTAGTAATTGTATTTATAGGTAAATCACTAAACTGCACTGTCCACAATATTCAATGAGAAAAAGATTCAACATAATTAATAAATCAGTACTTTATCGTTTCGTCTCATGTACATACCTAATATATTAATCTATACTATAATAGAAAGCTAAAGACTTTGTTTGGTTGAACGCATCAGGTTTCAGGGATTAAATGGAAAAATTATTTTTGTGTTGGAACTTGGATAGTTAGGAGGAAAGCTATAGGCTATAAACATAACGTTACGACCAATAGGAGCAGAGCATTCAATTAACGCGGGTGAAACCGCGGGGCACAGCTAGCGAATTATAGAACCCAAAAATTATGGTATTCCTGTGAATATTGCGTATGTTATTTTGAAAAGAATTGTGATTTGATTAAATAAAAATTTCGCACCTGCGTATAAACTAGAGGCACACTAATAGTGTCGTAACTAAGGAGCAGTCCGGCCTTCCCCCGAAACTGATTCAATTCGTCTAAAATAGTTTTTACAGCGAAATCATCCCTGATACGCCCTTCTTTGCGCGCTCTCGTCACTATACTCGCAGCCCACACTATAGGCAACCTGAAAGCAACGAGGATTGTTCAAGCAAGCCATTATGTGACTTCTCTTTAGAGTGAACTTTTAAATTCAAAAACGTTAGCACTGTTGGACGTAGTAGTTAGTTAACGCTTTCAAAGTTCCAATGTTGCATTTTAATTATCTTTACATAGATCGATTATAATGAATAAGTCTATATTTTAAGTTACACACTAACATACAGACAGACAAAAATTATGAGAGTTATTATATTATGAATGGATTCTCTTGATAGTATAATATTTTCAATATACTTAGTCTGGCCATAAATACTGTTACAATTAAAACTAAACAAAATATTACATTTGAATTTGGAATCTGTCATTTTTATATGATTGTTCATTGTGTTTTCTCATTTTGGCGCCAATACATTGTACAATATTTTGCGATATTAAAATGGAGTGGAGTGATACAGAGAACCGAATCGCTGTGATTGCATTACACAAAGTAGGTATGGAGCAAAACGCAATTTTTAAAACTCCATACGCTTGGTATTAGTAAAATGTGTGTTCCGGGCTATTAATAGTTACAATGAGACCTCCTCTGTTTGTTACAGAAAAAGATCTGGCTGTCCACGCAGTGTGCGTACGAAAAAGGATGTCAAAGCAGTATAATCACTAAGTTTGCAGTAAGGGAAAGAATTCGAAGAAATCCTGTCCGAAAGCAAAAGATTTTATCTCGGGAGATGAAGATAGCACCTAGTATAAGGGTTGCCACCTTTTTTTTGGAAAAAATATAGTATTTTTCTGAAAAAAGATGCAAAAATATAGTACTTTTGCTAAACGGAGGGAAAAAAATAGTGAATATTTATTTTTAATCATTATGTATCCGGCAGCATTCATCCACAAATTATTGCTAGTTTGACAGTTGACGTTTTGTGGCCGCGTATGCGTTTCGTTCTGAACTTCCCCGTGCTGCGCTACGGGTGCGTTCTAACCCAGTCGGCAGTCACAGTTAATATAAAAAAGTGCGAAAGTTGAATTAGGGATAAAAATATAGTATTTTTCGTTCTATATTATTTTTCTACAATATATAGTATAATTGACTAAAATATAGTACGATACTATACTATAATAGGCTAGTTTCCTAAATTATTTTTTTTAGTCCGTTTTGTAGATTATTAAAAAATATTGGACACGTATTTTTTTATTTTTTATGTAACCAAAAAATAACGGAGATATATCAAGTCGAAATTTCACATGACGTCACGCCTCGCTACAGTTTGTTCGCACGTTATAGCGAGCTGTGACATCACGAGTCCCCCACCCTAAACTTTAATGCGCTTTATCTATGCATATTTCCATTATTTTAAAAAAGCAAAAAATACGTGTCTTTTATTTTTTTATTATCTAACTGACGGACTAAATAGAATTTCGATTTTTTTACCCAGGAAACTAGCCTATATTATCTACTACGGGTGGCAACCCTACCTAGAACTATGTCGCGTATTTTAAAAGATGACTTAGGACTTGCAGCCTATAAGAGACGTACCTGCTGGTCATTTCTTAACTGATAATTTAAAAAAGAATAGGGTGGTAAAATCGAAACAACTACTGAAGTAGTACGCAAAGGGAGGTCACAGAAAAATTTTGTTTACAGATGACAAATTTTTTAGGAGTTTTCTAGTACATCACCATCAGTTCCACTTCACCATATACATTGTGACGGGCATAAATTGTTTAGAAACCATATTAAAGTTAACGATTCGGAACCCGTGAAATACCTATTATTGAGTAGTTCCGACGACCATCTGTAGTCTTTATCATCAGTTTCACTTCTTCAAATTTTGCTTTCCGAAAGCAAATCAACGATTTACTATAAAAAATACAAAAATCGCTATAGGTGTACCTATAATTTTTGAAGAGTTCCCTCGATTACTCCAAGATCCCATCATCAGATCTCGACTTGGTGACAATGGAATCAATTTGGGAGTATCCCCATTCAAACAAAAAAAGAATTTTCCAAATCGGTCCAACCGTCTTCGAGTAATCGGTGAACATACATACAATCGAACATAGAACATCCTCCTTTTTGGAAGTCGGTTAAAAATAGAATTCTTGAGAAGGTAGTGAACACCATGTTCAAATAACCAAGAATAGTCCTTCCAGCAAGACTCGGCGCCGGGTGATAAAGCTCGGTCTACGCAGTCTTGGCTGGAAACGAACGTTTCGGACTTCATCAGAGCCGAAGACAGGCCATCATATAGTCCCGATCTTAATCCGCTGAATTATGATTTATGGTCAGTTTTAAAAAGTACGGTTTGTTCTAAATGCCATTATAATTTGGAGTCCCTAAAACAATCCATTCGATTGGCAGTGAAGAATTTTCCCATGGAAAGACTGCGTGCTTCTATTCATAACTGGCCTCAACGTTTAAAGGACTGTATTGCAGCCAATGGAGACCACTTCGAATAAGCTTTTTATGTTTTAAATTGTTTTATAATTATATATTAAACTAAAACACTGTAAAAGTAATAAACGTTATTTGCAATAGAAAAAAGTTTTTTCTTTGTTACAGTATTTATGGCAAGACTAGGTACATACATATAATATATCATGTAGTAGTTATTATTATATTTAATATCCATTACTATTATGAATTTTGGTAACTTGAGGAAAAGTAAATACATTTCTAGGTAAACCGGGCACCGGCAACCATGATTGTTTAGTCATGCAATGGAATATAGGGCACAATATGTATTTATATTGCAATTGCATGCATGAAATCAATAAGCACGCTTCTCTTTAGGAAATGCATATAAGTTATTACGGTACAAACAAGAGTAAAAATATTTAACATCAATCAGTCATAATCGATATTAAATATTGTATTAACAGATATTCCATCATTAGATAGCAGGTGACTACTAAAATTCGAAGTACCTAAGCCCTGTTCATTTTTGAGTTGGTTTAGATATTTATGTAAAGAGCGGAGACATTAACATAAGTA
The DNA here is from genome assembly GCA_907165275.2 of Zygaena filipendulae. Classification (NCBI taxonomy): domain Eukaryota; kingdom Metazoa; phylum Arthropoda; class Insecta; order Lepidoptera; family Zygaenidae; genus Zygaena; species Zygaena filipendulae. The sequence continues at coordinate 7,275,714 of OU015653.1, read as the reverse complement.
AATATAAAAATAATTAAACAATATCTTTTTGGTTTTTTATTATTAAACTATGTAGTTGTAACATATATATGTTGCAACAGTCAGATTACGTTTTTGATAAAAATCTTTACATAGTAGGTACTTAAGTATAAAACAAAGTCGCTTCCCGCTGTCGCGTCTGTACGCTTACTTCTTCTAAGCTACGCAAAACGGTTCTAATGCGGATTTCATCGATAGATTCAATACCAGACTTCCCGCAAGAGCTCCGAAATTAAAGCGGGTGAAACCGCTAGAAACAGCTAGTATCTATACTATAATAAATGAGTAGAATCCGCGATTTTGTACATTCAATATTTTAAACAGAAATTGAGACGGGTGATACAAGAACAATAACCAAGCCCAAAACAAAAGTTTTAAAATTCTTTTCTGTCTGCCTGTCTGTCTGTCTGTTCGCGATAATCTCGGAAACTACTGGACAGATTGTCATGCGGTTTTCAGAGGTAGATTAAGCTTAGCCTGGAGCTACATATAGGCTTTGTTTCATTCAATTCGGATGTCGGGAAAAAAAGTTGTTACATAAAAACGTTTCACGCGGGTGAAACCGCGGGGCACAGCTAGTAATACATATTATGTATCAAAATTTTTAATAGATAATATAATAATTTATCAAATCGTAAATTTTGTGAGCCTGAGCATTATTTAATTGTAATTATGGAATGCTTTTATTACTGATAATATGAATAGGAAATGTTTTATGCATTATTCATTTATTGAAGATATCGAATTGATAAAATCATTATTATAGTCTACTTACAACAATAAAGTTAAAAAGTTAGTCATACCAATGCTTGGAAGGCTTTGGAAATTGGTCATTCAGATTATCCAGTATCATCTTTTCATTATCAAGCAGCAAGCCGGCCTCAACAAAGTTATCGAGGGTCGGGAATCTTTTTTTGACCCTCGGCGAGATCATAGTGAGCACCATCGTTAGACAAAGGCACACATAGCGCACTATGGTGCGCCGCATCAGCCGCCCACGCTCATCCTGCGGAATAAACATGCTAAATTCAATATCATGCAGCCCAATTAATCAAGTTGGCAAACAATGTACGGAATGTGACACCGTCCAGTATGTCAAGAAAAATGTTAGTTAGGTATACCTATTTCATTTAAAAAATACCGAACAATTCCAGTTAAAATATTTTTTATTGGATCGAATGAATTATTTGTAACTTGACGCATTAATGTAACCCTTACATTATATGTATTATTAGAGGCAGTAACTAAACAGTAAGCATTTTAAAAAGAAATTATACTTTTGAGGAACAGTTATAGCAAAATTTCATCATTTTGTTGCTTTCAACAAAACAGTGCATATTCGAATACTAAAAGCAAAAAAAAAACAACATACAGTCGAATTGAGAACCTCCTTTTTTGGAAGTAAATTTTTTTATTGACTTGAAACATCGATCTTGAACGTTTAAACTTGGGAATCGAAAAATTTGTTAATAGGGTTAAATTGGACGTATACTGTCTACACGAATTAAAGAATGCGTCGAGTGACAAATATTTAACCCTGTACTTATACCGAATACGTAACAAGACCATGACTGGCCAAGCAAGTTTTGCAAATAACCAAGCCAAGACATGATAGGTAAGTTCTCTACATCTACAATGACGCAACACTTGTCACACTACGTGTGGTCATCAAACTCCATTTATAAAATACACTGAGTACTATTATGAAAGTAATACGAGCTATTATAGGTAGGTAACAATTTAATAGTAAGCCATCACAGACAAGTGTTTTTTTTAAACGCGGTAGGGAAATGAGTGCATATTACAAATAATACCTATATCTATCTAGATTTTAGAAAAAAGAATCAAGCGGAATCAACGAACAGTCTAGATGGTTTGTAAAAACTATTACGTTTATACAAATATGAAATATTATTATAAATATAAAATACTGCTGTAATATTGAGATAATTGCATTACATGTTATTAGCATGCTATTTAAACGCTTATTACTCTTTACAATTTGTCAGACACCAATCAAGGAAATCGGAAGGTGTAATCGAAGTTAGAACAGTTGGTTCCAATAGGGATGTGGACTACTCTTGAAAATCAAAATTCTAATTAAAATATACAGAGATAAAGCGCATTAAAGTTTACGGTGAGAGGATCGTGACGTCACTAACCGCTAAAACCGCCATACAAACTGTCAGAATAGTGACGGCACGAGAAAATTTCAACTCAATATATCGCCGTTATTTATTGATTACGTAAAAAAAGAAAAAAATACGTGTCCAATATTTTTTAATAATCTACAAGACGGACTAAAAAATAAAAATTAGTCAACATTCCCATTTACGATCAGTGAGTGAAAGAGAGAGCGAGTAATCACAATACATTAAAATGTACCCTAGAGTAGTCGATTTAGGCACAGATATAATATAATACTATGACTTAGGGTACAATTTAGTGTAGTGTGATCACTCGCTCTCTCTATCTATCATGTTATGGTGGTACATGGTACTTATTTATATGTAAGGTACTTATTAGTTACTTTACGTCGAGGACTGTCATAGGGCAGACTTTCCAATAGGAGTTCCCAAGGATGTCCGAAAATTGACGCGGTAACGCGACAGGGTACACTACAATATAATCTACCATTAAATTAAACTAACCGACTTTAATGAACATAATGTACTTAATTAGCGATCTGTTGTGACTGGTTGGTTGGTGTTTATTCATTTCGATATTAGATTTACATTTTTGCAAGAAATTTAAAATTTCTAGTGTAATCAGTTTTACCACGATCGTAATTTACTATGAGTTAAGCCGGCACCAAGCAAAATATTATTATTATCTTTAGACACTTAAGATGTACAGTGATAAGATTACAATAATTATATAGGCTACGATCAAGGTACCTACTAGAGCACGTCACCGCACAACGTAATATGTGGGTGTCCATGCAAAAAGTATCAGTTCTCGGCATTTAGTTATCGAGATATAATACGTTTTGTAAAGTTGGATGAAAAAATTGCGTCCGCGATTTTAATTGATTATATTAACAAATGCTAAATTTTCTACAATTTTGTACATTTATTTCTACAATTTCATATATCTTAATCTACAATAATATATAAAAATCTATGTAATAAGCAAGTAGAATTGTGTTTTTTGTTTTCACTCAAACTTTTATAATACTTTCCTAGAATCGAAAATTTGTGCTAGTTTTTGAATATTTTTTCAATCCTTACTACATATAAATTGACTATTCTAGATACCGAATATAGTATTAACTCAATACCCCACTACTGGTACCTTTTTGCTTGGAAGCCCACATATTATGTACTTACTAGACTGAAAGCCACTTCCCAAACGAGTGATCTGTTTACTTTACGTTTTAGCACAACCTGTGTGTGATGTCAACTGCCATGCAAATTGTTTGGTAGACATCTGAGAAAACCGTTTCAAATATAAGATAAATAGAATAATATGCCTCTCCACAACATGCTTAATAAACTTGACGTAGCTGTGAGTTGCAGGAGTTGATGTTTGTATGACTCAAATACATTCTCACATCTATTGCATTAATTAGTTGGCTAGATCTGTTAGTAGGTATGTAGTGTAAATAATTAATCAACAAAAATACTGTTAGTTTTCTGTTTGCGGTAGAAATATTTTGTATTATTATGTACTTTACCCAGATGTGTACTTCAAAACTTTTTTAAAAACTTCTAAACTTTCAAACCAATTGCACTTAAGTAAATCAAATATTGGATCTTGTCCAGATTTGAAATATTAGTTTGTATCTTTTGCCCTGTACATGATGTCACGATGAGTTATCATTCGTTTACATAAGCGGGCCGTTCGTGCCATTTTGAAACCTTTTTAACAGTTCCAAGTATAACTGACGCTTACCCAATTCTCAACCAATTTGACTGGGTCAAAGCATACTATTAGGAAATTTTTGGTAATACTAACTTGACCGTGAATAGTGGCGGATACAAAGACTGCAATAGAATCAGGCCATGGAATGCACGTGTACTGGTTCCACCATCGATTCATAACTATAGTCACATAGAAACCAAGCACAAACGACAGTGGAATAACGTTTCCATGGAAATTGCAGTAATTCACTACACCTTCAAATACCCTGCAAGAAGAGATACTGTTGCCTAAAAAAATATCGATGCCAAATATTTTAAATTTAAAGGATTAAAAAAACAGTAACTGAACGGTTGTCAGTTTGTGATCAGTGAAGCAGAGGTGTATTTAAAGATACTACAAGAGTTATGACAACCTTGTGGGATCTCAACATTTGTAATGTATGACACATTACATTCTCAGTAATTGTTCTCTGTCTGACTGGAACAGCTCTCCTTCGGCATAATGCACCAACACTAACGGCCGCACTCATAGTCAACTTTAATGATTACTCAGTTAAGTATAGATTTTTGAAACAAAACTGCCGCAATCAGAGACGTTCAGTAAATTAATGTTAATTGGCATTTAATGAGATGTAACTTAATTAGTTAAATGCCAATTAACATTAATTTATTAAACTTGTCTGATTGCGGCAAGTTTGTTTTAAAAATCCATACTTAACTAAGTAATCATTAAAGTCGACTCTGAGTGCGGCGGTAAGAGCGTTAACACTGCTCAACCGAGTCGCAGGAGAGATCCCGCAAGTCGATATAATATATGTATTAATAGATAATATTAGTAAATTAATTTTAATACTAAGATTGTAATGTATATGCCATAGCGTTTTTTTCTCAACTATTCATGTAACAAGAGAGGCGATTTGGCGAACACTGTAAGCATATCTTGTTTTGAATAAATAAATCAAATAAATAAATTAAAATGTTAATCTAAGTCTTCATTATCAGAAACGTCATAAAACAAAATCTTTATTAAATTAGTACCATCGAATCAAATGTTGCTGCTTATTGTTCTGTATCTCACCTTCTTGACTCCGATTTCTCTGGTAATAATCGGTATGTTATATTGAGAATATAATACACTAATAAAAACACTAGGAGATCTAACCACACCAATTTGTATATACTTCCTCGCCATCTGAAACAAAATAAAGAAATTACTTCATAAGCGGTTTATAAACATTCGGGCGTTAACGTTTATGGCGGTCAGGGAAGATGAGCAAATAAAAAGTTGTTTGTTGGTGTTGATTTGTTGGTGTGGTTCTACAAGTTTAAAACCCACAAGTTCGGGTAGTAGAACTGGTGGGTCCATGGTAATAATTTAAACGATCGGAAAGTGTGTGTATTTGTTAATTCGATAGATACGTATTGGTAGCGATTTTAAATATAAAAATTCTAATTATATTTCAGAACAAATTTATATAAGTCAGTTTAGAGACCAAGAACTGCCTCCACATTACAAGTTATGTGTACCTATTTAATTACTAGATATATTACGAGTAGGTAAGGCCAATTCAGAGAATTATTGATGAAGGTTGACGTTCAATCTCAATGCGAGTAAATGCAGTTTAATTTATCCAATGTTAAAATAAACACGAATGTTACCTACAAATAAAAATGGTAGGTAGGTAATGGGACTTTTTAACAAACGTCCGTCTTGAATCTTGACTAATCATTCATCAAAATCTCATAAAGGGACAAGCCTTAACCTGGGCTGGAACCGTACTTACCTCGTAATTTACAGACTAGGGCCCGTATTCATAGTCAGTTCTCAAGTATAAGCTCAATAACATGACTACTTGATACCGTCTTAAGACGTGAGAACATGTGCTAATTAATAAAGCTATCTTGGGGCGGTCTCATTTGAGATTATCATTCACCATCTCATTTGAGACCGACTCAACAAACATCAAAATAGATAGATTTTTTCTGTTTTAGCTACTGCATAAAATGCAATTTTTAATTGAAATCGCACTTTTATTGCACGATTATGTCATAAAAAAATTTTAAAACATAAAATAAATAAATTCTACATTAAATTGTGTATAAAAAGTTAGGCAGTGCCTCCGCAGCCGGCGCCGGCCGCCGATTTGGCAGCCGGCGCCGGCCGCCGACTTGGCAGCCGGCGCCGATTATTATTATTATTATTATATTTTTAAGTCTTGGAAACAAAGAATAATGTAGTAAGTGTAGATAAGCAATGGAAGGACTGTACAATAAGCACCCTCGATTTTTAATATTTACAATTTTTTTTTGGATAGAATAGTGTGTTTATAGTGTATTTCTCAAATCCGCAAATTACGGAAATGCATAATTTTCGAGAAAAAAAAATAATAAAAAACCTTACTAAATTTACGATAATATTTTGACTTTAGCGCATCGCCGGCCGCTACCGCGGCACGCTCGCTACGCTCGCTCGGCTCGCGCGATTTGGTCAACAGTGCAAACCTAACCTAAACAACTCAAGTTTAACAAATTTTCATTTTCATTAGCAAATTATAATAATCAAAGATAATAATATAATCACTATAACAATACATGTAATAGGCGCCATCTTTAAAAGAAGAAGAACAGACAGATTCCAAAAATTACGTTCCATTATTGGGGGTTGTTAAAAATGTCATATAATTTTTTTCAATCTTAAAGCACTTTAATGAACTATTTATTTACTTAGTATGTTACAGGTTCTTATGTTTTCATTACAATTATAGGTATTCATAAATAAAAAAGATTTTAAAACTGAAAAACATTATTAACAACTCAACTCATGAATGAAATGACAAATGACAATACCATGACATGACATTCTGACAGTGCTGCCAACATACCCATGTGTGCACCGCCGGCTCCCAATCACTTAAATTTTGGAAGCCGGCGCCGGCTGCGGAGGCACTACCAAAAAGTTAAATTTTACTTCAAATATAGTAAAAAGCGAAATGCGTGCAATAGACAAGGCTTGCCCGCTCTTGCGAGCTAATAAATAACTATTGGCGCGCGAAACGCGAGCTGTTCTTAAGTTTTTTAACTGACTTCTAAAAAGGAGGAGGTTCTATGTTCGATTGTATGTTATTTTTTTTTTATGTATGTTCACCGACTACTCGAAGACGGTTGGACCGATTTTAAAAATTCTTTTTTTGTTTTAAAGAGTATACTCCCAATTAGGTCCCATTGCCACCAAGTCGGGATTTGATGATGGGATCTTGGAGAAATCGAGGGATCTCTTCAAAAATTATAGGCACACGGCGATTTGGGTATTTTTTATAGTAAATCGTTCATTTGCTTTCGAAAAGCAAAATTTGAACAAGTGGAACTGATGATGAAGACCACAGATGGTCATCGGACTCAACAATAATACGTATTTCACGGGTTCCAGTTGGAGCTATTTGGATTTTTTTTTATTTGAAAGGGGGTACTTCCGAATTGTTCACATTGTCACCAAGTCAGGATCTGATGATGGGATCTTGGAGTAATTGAGGGAACTCTTCAAAAATTATCGGTACACCTATAGCGATATTTGTATTTTTATAGTAAATCGTGTTTTTGCTTTCGGAAAGCAAAATTTGAAGAAGTGGAACTGATGATGAAGACCACAGATGGTTATCGGAACTATTCAATAATAGGTATTTCACGGGTTCCCAATTGTTAACTTTAATATGGTTTCTAAACAGTTTGTGCTCGTCACAATGAAAATGGTGAAATGGAACTGTTGGTGATGTACTAGGAGAACTCCTCAATAATTAACGTCCCTGCGTCGGGAAAAGCAATATTTTCTAAAAGTCGATGAGCAGTTGATATTAGGCTATTGTAACTTAGAGAAATTACGAACTATGTCACTTAAAAGCGAGAAATAAAGAAAATTTTAATAAAAAAATTAAAACCGACTTCCAAAAACACAAAACCAAAAAGCTAAAAATAAAAAGCTATAAATAACAAAATACCGATTTAATCCAAAAGACAGAAACACACGTAATATTATTATTGGTTTGTGCTACCACTGATCGGTATGAAGTCAGTGACAAGCCAAATATGGAGGGGGTAGATGGGCTCAGTCGACGCCCACTACCAGCTCTTCGTAAGGCGAACGACCCAAGTGAGCAGACACCACTGGGCTTGTCACCGAATTCGAACCGATCAGTGGTAGCACAAACCAATAATAATATTATGTGTGTTTTTGTCTTTTGGATTAAATCGGTTTTTGTTATTTAAATAGCTTTTTATTTTTAGCTTTTTGGTTTTGTGTTTTTGGAAGTCGGTTTTAATTTTTTTTTATTACTTTCCGTTTTCAACGTGAATAATTTATGATGACGAAAAAACATATCTTTTCTAGCTTAGAAAAAAGTTAGTTTTGGATATTTTGAAAAAATATTCGCATATTATTTTTTTACAAGATCATTTTTTAATAAAGACGTAATGTAAAAAACATATTCTTGTACAAATCGGTATTGCTTTTGAAATTTCTCCGGATGCACTGCAAAAGGATTGGAGGCGTCTCTAATGTACGTTTTTGGTAAACGATACGTCCAGAATAAATCCTCGTACTGATCCATAACATCGTAGTCGGTAGTGCTCAATATTATTTAAAATAAAATCAAAATCCATTTAGATTTGAAACAACGGTATTGGTAGCACAAACTCAAAATGATCTCAAGTCCGTGTTTTACTTGACTCAGTTGATCCAGACTTATCAAACGTCAAATGATGATCTGGAGTTTGGAGTTTCGTCTATTAATACGTGCGGTACTCACTTGAAACCGTCTACTCAAAATTATGACCAGTTTTATACTTAAGTAACGTTTATTAATTATAACACCATCTCACCGATGTTCTCAAGTGAGTACGTCAACTTGAGTAACGTTTATTAATACGGGCCTAGGTGTAATGTTGATGAACCCGATTCAAAGCGGGGTTGAAAAATTTCAATTTGCCGCGTTTTAAATGTCCTTTGGTCATCGATTTCATTATTAAATAAGAGAAAACTAAAGCGGTAGGTAGTTGGTTGAGTGACTTACCGCCGCACTCAGAGTCGAATTTAATGATTACTTAGTTAAGTCATAGTCATTGTGGTCCATGGTTAAGAATAGATTTTTAAAACAAAACTGCCGCATTTAACTAATTAAGTTACATCTTATTAAATGCCAATTGACATTAATTAACTGAACGTCTCTGATTGCGGCAGTTTTGTTTTAAAAATCTATACTTAACTAAGTAATCATTAAAGTCGACTCTGAGTGCGGCCGTTAGTGTTGGTGCATTACGCCGAAGGAGAGCTGTTCCAGTCAGACAGAGAACAATACGGCCGCGGCCGTAAGTGAAAACTATTAATAAATAAAACTTTTATAGGTTATTGACACGGTGATTCTAATTTGACATTCGTATAAAATTCGTATGATTATTTTTAAGCTTCTTTGAGCGGGAACTGAGGTGAAAAATGTGAAGATCGCGTCACTCATTTTTCGTAACAATAGATTGTGTTTTTGGTTAAAACTGTAGATGACAAAGATACAGCGTGACAGGTGGAAATTGAAGAAGCGTTGTTTTAATTCGTTTCATTATATTTTTCATTTTTATAGGTAGGTAATTGTTTTAATTTTTTTTCTCGTATATTTTGCGCAGCGCCCAATTAAGAAAGATTTAATTACATTTTATTTGCCCTCAAGTTCTACCGTGGGTCTGTCCAAAGAGTATATAACCACTACGGGTCTGTCAGCATGCTTAGTGTTAGCTAACAGCTAGCTTAGTGGCAAATCATTCAACTTAGCGGACCTTAACAGTTTACAGTCCTATGTCATAAGAGCACATAATTATGTAACTTAACCAAAAAAAATAAACAAATCAATGTTACGACCAATGTCTGTGCTTGCCTACGCTTCTGCGGAAGACAGGTTTGAACGTTAATCCTTCTACTATTTTAAATACGAAAGTGTGTTTGTTTGTTTGTTTCGTCTTCACGCCTTAGCGATCGGTGCGTCATGATGCATACACATTATAAGGATACAAAAGAGGATATAGAGTACTTTTATCCCGGAACTGCCGCTTTAATTTCAGCGAATTAAAGCGGATGAAACCGCGGGGAACAGCTAGTGTACGTATAAATAAAAAAAAAACTTGATCAAAAAACTAACTACATATCTTACAGCCAAATCAGCATGCGCAATACACAGACATAAATTTTTGATGTTATAATTCTACAATCTAAACTCTAAAGGAAGATTCCCATAATATGTACATATCAAAAAACAATAAAATAATTATACAACTGTCCTACACGATGCTTACGTCACGACAAAGCTGATGTGTGAAGTGAATCAGCAGTTAAAAGTAGGCAAACAGTACGATAAAACAATAACGACAAAACATATTATTGTGCTGTAGGTTTTGAACATTTTGAACTAACTATAATACTAAGCGTCTAAGGGTTTTTTGTCTAACTTATCTTACTATGTTGGGATTTTAGCCTTAACTGCTCAACCGATGAACTGATCATCATGAAATTTTGCATCCATGTTGTCAGGAGGGCAGAAAAGGACAAGGGACTCCGAAACTCCGAAATTGACACGAGTGCAGTAATAATATAAATGTGAATATTGGATGTTTGATACTAATGGGTGACACAGCCAGTCAGAGGAATTTTGGCACACATAATAATACATTTTAGAATAAACAGGATAGATACTTTTCATTCGGGTACAAAGAGTTCCGGAGGGGATTGCCAAATTCACTCAGGTGGAATTGGTGAAACCAGTGCTGGTAAGAGCTGAACATATTGATTGAGTCATCTGTTAGTTTTATAGTCATTACTACAGGCGTATAGGTAATCGACAAGTTTTGACCCTGAAAATAAAATGAAGGAAAAAGAACATTGACAATGTAGATAAGTGGCACACCAGCCGTTCCGTATGCACTGCTCATGCAAACCATACAGGATTTAATTTGCCCACAGATGTAATAAATCACAAAATTAAGCGACTAGATTGACTAGACCCGATTGGCACAATGGTCACCATGCCTGCCAGCTAATCAAGAGGTTCCGGGTTTGATTCCCGGTGGGGATGGATTTTGTGTGATGAACACAGGGTTCCATTTTCCAGTCTGGGTGTATATATATATATCTATAGTATAATATATATGTAATAATATGTGTAGTATATACCACATTTGCTTGGTTTCCACGACACAAGCTTATAGCTTAGTGTGGGATCAAGTAGATCTGTGTTGTGAAGTGAATTCTAAAAAAATATTATTATTATTACTAGAGATGGATTTCAGTCCGGCGTTAATGCACGTCTATCGGGCATTTACTCAAAATGTCTGTAAATCCAAAACCCAACTCTAAATACGACTTCATTAGAAAATTTGTGCAGACTAAATTCTTCCTATAAATCTAAAAAAGTTTTGGCACCTGATGCATTGCACTGTAGTTTTTTATTGTATAGATTTGATTCGGGAATTCTCGAGGGAACTAGGAACTAGGGTTTGTGTTTCTCTTCAAAACCGCTACAAGTGATTACGGTTAATAATAATAATAATAATTACTAAATGTAACTAGCAGTTTTTGTGCTAGTGCCTAGTAAGTAGTAGATTTGTCCTCACTCATGCTTTTTTACGGTTACCTACGAGGGGCTTAGACGAAGTGACTATAGTCTTCTTTTGCTGAGTTTTTCTCGATATGTTCTTTACAACATGATGGTCATGGGTTAAAGTGTTATGCATAAAGTACCTATTAACTATAATCATGTTCCTGCAAATAATACAAATTACGAAATTTTGGTCAAAAATGAATAGGTAAAGTAGGTTTGAGCAAAACAGATTTTTTTAATTTCATAATATTATAATAAAAAAGAACTTAATATACCTACATAGGTACAGTTTCGGATTCATTTAAAAAACTTTGCAGGAACCCAAGCTTCCACAAGTCACAAAATGAAATTATACTTAACGGGTCATTAGTTAGTTATTGAAATTAACCTGCAAAAGTGGTGATGCGAGAATTCCTTTACTTTGCTTATTTTCTTTTTTGTCAATTTTTTTGCATAGGTATTATTTTGTTAATTTGATTTTAATTAATGTTTTAAATTCCTTAAATCTAAATTCTTTATTTGGTAAAAAAGGTCTCCTTCTTTTTTTACGATGTTTCATTCAATCACATTTGGATAAATTATATTTATTACTAGTTGTGCCCCGCGGTTTCAGGCGCGTTAATTTTAGAGTTGCCGCGGGAATTCCGGAACAAAAGTACCCTATGTGTTAATATGATGTATAAGCTATATTATTGTAAAGTTTCATTTAAATCAATTCAGTAGTTTTTGCGTGAAAGAGAATTATTTAGAAAATTCTCCTTTAAAGTTAGTCAAACTCCCCTATAAAATTAGTCAAAATGACTTGAGTGGTGTTGTTTGATAAGCGATGATATGGCACATCTCATGGTTTTCTAAGCTTTGATTACATCTACATCTAAAAAAGGAAGTGTTCATATTTTTTTTCCATCAGGTAGGATGTTTTGCTAACAAGAAACTTACAATTTGATAAAATAAATAAATACCAGATCAGGTATAAAAGTCTATAATTTTTTTATTATTAAATTGAAACACGAGTTTCAATAAATTGTAATGAAAAACTCAAAGTGCTCTTCACAATGTCTTTTTTTTACTAACCCTCTCTGTGGTTAGAGTAAATACCATAAAGAACTCTTCAAAATTGCATTAAAACTTATAAACACTTAGTATAGAACTTAACTGGAATTTTACTATCATTGGCAGTTTTAAAACTGATTGTCTTAAAGTATCCTCACTATTATTAAAAATGCAAAAGTGAGTTTGATTGTTTGTTACACTTTTACATCTCAACGGCCCAAATGGATCTTCATGAAATATTGCATACACCATAGACACTGGCAGGGATACAAAGGGCATAGGGTAATTTTATCCTGGAATTCCTGCGGGAACTTCGAATACCACGGGTAAAACGTTCAAAATCGAGTTGCAAGATTCCACCCAAACATAGGTACATACATTGCACGCTATAAGCTGTTATTAAAGTGTTTCTTGCATTGATTATGGATAGGTATTATTGGTTTCTTACCTATGTAAAAGCTTTAGAAATGTTCCAAAACCACGGCAGGTCGCTACCTCTCCGGTGTAAGTTACGGTCATTATTTAAATAAATTTAATCTCTAAAGTAAAGAAAACATTATCACAGTCGCATTTACACAACTTTATTTCAATATTTTGGAAAATGCTACTCAAAGAGTAACTATAATATATTATTAACCACTACGTTGCTACTCAAAATGTAACAATAGATAAAAAATAATTATCTTTTAAAAATCACAATATTTCGAACAAAAAGGCAAATTTTAGCACATCGCACAACAATGAAATTATTCATTATTTTGTGTGGTCAGCACAATTAAAAAATTAAATTATTATAATTTTTCAGAGCATTTACAGATGATTTAAATCACAAACTACTTACGAGATACTACATTTACACCACAAATTAATAAGACTTATGTCTAAAATAGACTAAAATTGTCTAAAATTTACACAGCAAAGAAGTGAGAACTGAGAAGTGAGAACAATCGTCAATCATGAATCACTGTCGTTTGACAGTGTCAAATTGACAGAGTTTGACTAGTTTCACGGTTGTTTATATCGTAGGCGGATTCTCCGTCTACGATTTGGTCATAGACGAATAATTATGAGAACATCGGTTCTCTGAATAACTAAAGCATAGAAGGAACCTCAGAAGAATAAGTTATTCTTCTGAGGAAGGAACCTAAAGAACAATGGCCAAATTTCTATAGGAGCTGGACTTGACTTTTATGTTTCATGTCCCAAAATAAACTATGGTTAGATTGATTTGTTTTTATGTTGTAAATACCATCCCGTTTAAAAATCATATCTAAATAGCCACAATTTTTTAAAATTAGCTTTTTATTTTTATTTAATAACTGTGTTTACCATGCTGTGCCCACATGTCTGTGGTAACAGTCTAGCTCTACAACTTTATATTATAATTTTAGTCAATATTCCGATTGTTACCTGTTTTGTGAGCCCAATAAATAAATAAATAAATAAAATAACATCGTAAAATCCATAATACATTTGAGGTTAGAATCAACAATTATACCTTTTACCTGACCTAAAAGTGTAGTTAGCATAGAAATAATGTAGTCACAAGTCGTTAAGGTAGTTATCAGTCCGTAAAAACGACAGGTCGACGTAGGTCAAAACGACAAAGAAAATTCAAAATAGAACAGCAAGTGAAGCGATTAAAATGCGTGATTGGCGGGTGTCATGTCAATTGCCAATCAAATCAAATATTAATGACAATCACTGGCGCGGTTCGATGACCACAGATTTAGTAACTTGTCAAAGACAAATGACGTTCCGATGTACGCAATTGAACAAAATGCTTATACTTACTATGAACCTACATAATTTTTTTATGACAAGAATGCACACACAGTTGTTGATTTGATGCCTACATAATTATCTAGTAAAACTATTCTGAAAAACGTGAATAATTATAGTCTTTGAATAATAAGTCATGCCATACGCGAAATGAATCGTCAATAGGTGCGTTCGGAAACCACATACATGATGTCGTAGAAGTTACAAAAACAAAAATAAATTAATATCTTTTTTTGTGGCTACTTATAGAGATATTTTTTGTGTTTTTTTAAATCTTAAAAAATAAGGATTTTTTTCATATATAAATCATATGGACACCATTGTTTCGTATCGAGTACGATTTGGCCATCCTTCTTTAACTAATATAGTCGTCGTCTCTGTTTTCTTATACACTCATAACAGCATTAGAAAGAGACAGATATAGGTTGCTCAAAATGCAAAACGAAGCCAAGCAAACGTCAATTTGGTTCCTTGGCTACCTTTATGATGCTAAATTTAAAAGCTACATAAAGTCTCGGGTTTTGGTCTATAACTTTGTTCATCGCATTTTTTCGTATAATACTTAAGGGCGCATGCAATAGTGCTTCCAAAAATAAACTATCGATAGAACTAGCGTCATCTAAATTATTGCATTATTTTTCTATATTTTTGGTGCTCTTTATTTTTTATAAACTTGTTATTAATATTATGATTTTATTTACGGGGATTTAGGGGATTTTGACCTAACCTTTAGGGGTAAATCTCAGTATAAATGTTTAGTTTTGTTACTTACTAAAAGTAGTTTTGGTACTTGTTTTTTTGGCATTAGCAACGTTGGCAATACTGAATGCCGAAAATCAAAATGGCTGGTTGATTGTAGATTTCTGTGTTAATAAAATAATATGGTTATTAAGCTTGTATAATCATCTTTTCTAGAGCTATTTGACTAGATTTTCTTTTATTAACAGTATATATTACTTAATTGTAGTTTGTGTGAGGGGTATAAGCTTATTTTGTTAATGAAAGAACTTTCACCATGAGTGAGGTGTCTAGCGTAGAGGCGACTCCAGAAAAGCCGGCCTCGAGCAATGAAGTTGATTTCCCGCCTTTCCCTGGTATAATAAATTTTTTGTTGCACTATTCTCTCTAACTCGGTAGCTTTTTGAAATCTTATTATAAGAAAATGTTTCAGTTCCAACAGACGATGACTTCGAAGATGATATTTCTCAAGAGGAAAGAGAGTTTTACAAAAATAAGTATACAGGTAAGAGTTAACTACCTGTTTCCCTTGGCTTCGCCCACGTGCTTTCCAGGGATTCTGTGATAAAAACTATGCTATTCTAGACCATAGTCAGTGTGTCTAATCTCACCCAAATCTCAAACCGTTCATCCATTGTGATTGAGTAAAAAAATATGTTCACGAATTTTTGTTTTTATGTTAGTAAGACAAACTAATTCATAATATTTGTTTTGAATTGTGAACTGTAGTTAATACTGATTCTATATGTTTACTATTTCAGATCTAAATTTAATTAAAACTGAGAGATTGCATTGCACAGCTTGTGACAAACACTTGGGTTGTGCGCCTCGAAATGACCCCAAAATGCGAGTTCATCCTATGCTACGGACCTTGATGTGCCAAGGCTGTCATGCATTTTATAATAGTGGTGAATTTGAAAAAGGAGATGATGGTTCTGAGCTATATTGCCGTTGGTGTGGCCAGGGAGGTCAAGTGTATTGCTGCTCAGATTGTCAGCATGTATTTTGTGCGGTAAGCAATAATTATTATTTATGAAGATTCTTGAATATTAGAAATGTTATTAATTTTTACGTAAATATTTCACCTAGTGTTTAAATAATATAAAAAAAAATATAATTATTAACAAGCAGTCCTTGTGTCAGTGCCTGTGATATTTCATTTTGTGTTTTGAATACAAAAAACATAGGTAATTAACCCGGCAAGCTTGAGGTAAAAAAAGTTACATCAAACATGAGGCAGGGTATGACTTACCTGAAATGTAATGTACCTACTATAATAGAGTTCCTATTTTTAATTTAATTTTGTTGATTGTATTTTGTAATATGATAATAGGAATTGTTAATGGAATGCAACAAAAGAAATCAATAATAATGATGGTATTTTTTTCTAACTCAATCAAATTATAGGAACAGAAGTTTAGTTTCAAAAATATTATTATTCAACACAAAATAATGAATAAAGCTTAAAATAATGAAATCCTCTTTTGAAAAAAATACTTAATGATGTTTTTTCTCTATGCCAGGGGTCGGCAACCTTGTCATCCAAAAGAATAAAATATTGACAATACACAGTTGAAATTTGTTAAAATTTTGCTTTAATAGAAGACTGTGTTACAAAAAAATTTACTCATCTGTTACAAAACAATAAAATAATTAATATATAACTTAGAAAAGAACAATGATTTTTTAATACTTAAAAAAAATACATCAAACACGAGGCAGGGTATGACGTAGCCGAGACAAGTTACGCGCACGAATATCCTGGCTGGTGATCCACATAATACT
Organism: Zygaena filipendulae; assembly: GCA_907165275.2. Taxonomy (NCBI): domain Eukaryota; kingdom Metazoa; phylum Arthropoda; class Insecta; order Lepidoptera; family Zygaenidae; genus Zygaena; species Zygaena filipendulae. The sequence continues at coordinate 7,258,844 of OU015653.1, read as the reverse complement.
GTGATCACACCACTATCCCTTCCCGAACTCCGCTGCCTCAGTTACTGAGTAACATAGTAAAATACCCGTCTTTTAAATTATACCACGGTGTGAGATAGATACCCTGGTTCATGCGTACCCTGCGAGGTTAACACAAACTTATATTTTTGTAATTTTTTTTTTAAGTAAACAAAAAAAAACAAGAGAAGAAAATTCATTTTCGATAATTATTTGAAAAGTGATGTCAATAATAAGAGGAGATTGTAAATTAAAAAAACAACCTTGAAAAAAAAACTAAAGAACCACTTTGTGAGCTTTGTTATATTTTTTACCTTGTTATATTTTTTCCTAAAGACTGGCATCAATCTTAAAAATAAAATAGTAAATTTACCTACTATTATTATTATTTTTCTCCTTTTTAGTTATTTTTCTTCCTTTACATTAAAAACAAAACCTCGAACAAGACATTTGTGCGCCAACTGAAAAACTTTTTATTGGATAAATCATTGTACTCTGTAAAAGAGTATTTATGACATTATTTGTTATTAAGGTAACACTTTATTAAAGAATAAATTGTTTACCTATTTACTTATTGACAATCTCTTTAGTGAATTTATTTAATTTTGACATAAAATGTAAATGTAATTTTTAAAGAGAAAATAAATATCTATCTATCTTTAGTTCCATAATGTAATTATTAATTTATCTATATACTATAATAAAAGAGCAGAACCTGTGATTCTGTACATTGAATATTTTTAACAAAAAGTGACAGGGGACAATAAAAGAAGAGTAACCAACCCCAAAAAAAAGTTTTAAAAATTCTTTGCTTAACTCAGAAGAATCTGATGGAGATATAGGACTCTATGATAAGAAAGATAATGTATAGCTTTTTATTTTCCAAAGCCTCAGTAATAATTTACTTGGTGACTCTCAAATTAAGGGCTGGGCATGCGTCTGGTTGTTATAGGGTATTTTTTAACCCAGAATTCCCATGGGAACTTAAAAAAGAAAAACTTATTTCAGGGTTTCGTCACGGTTTTGGTAGTTCTAACTTTAAGGGTAAAAAGCGTGACGTGCAGGTGAAACCGCGTGTGCCATTTTATATATTTTTCTATATTTATATAGGTTAAATTCCTTAATGGAGTTGGCACTAGTTTATTTAATACCTAACATTTGAAAAGACAATAAGTACATATTAATAGTTTTCGATTGACAAAATTATGTGGAGGCATGGGCCGTGGTGTTAGGCTCACTCCTACCACAATGCCTCCACATAGTGTGAGGAGTTAGAGATTCATAATATTTGGCATACTTGTTTGAAAACCCACATAAACTAACATAATATACAAATATTGTAATAATAATTGTGTTAAATTGATGACCTTTTTTAATCAAAATTATCTAAATTTCTGCAAAGACCAACAAAGTAAATCAATGTGTTTCTACATACAATCCCATATCTGAAGTCGTCTATCAAATCTTTGCTTTCTGAAAATGCAATAGAGTGCAACATTTTTTGATTTGGCTTTGTCAGATATGGGACTGTACATAGGGACCATCAATAGTAAAATGAAAATGAATAAAATAGATAATAATGTGAATGAATAATAGGAGTATAATGTGGTCCTCCCATTTCTGATATCTAGAGTTTGTTATAATGTAATCTGTTGTTCCAGAAATGTATAAAAAGAAATCTTGGATTACCGAAGATCAAAGAAATTGAAAATACAGATGATTGGAAATGTTTTAAGTGCAATCCAAAATGTTTGTGGGATCTTCGTGCAAGATGCTGGGCTGTGTCGCGTTACTGTGACTTGAAACATAAGTAAGAAAATCTATTTAGTGAAGCAAGTAGTAGATTTTATGGCAAGATAACACTTGATTTGAAAACACGAACATCTAAGTCCTGGAAATTAGTGTCACTGTTGAATTTAGCAAATTATTTGGTCCAGAAAAAACTTTTGTTGTTAAAAATATATTTATTTATAAATATACTAATATTATAAAGAGCAAAAGTTTGTAAGTTTGTGACGTTGTAGGGGGTAATCTCTGGATCTACTGAATCGATTTTGAAATTTTTTTTACTTATAGAAAGCTACAGTGATCCTGAGTGATATAGGGTACTTTTTATTCCGGAATTCACGCGGAAACTCCGAAATTACCGCAGGGGTCAGCTGGTTTCACAGATAAATCAAAGTATCGTCCATCGTTGATCACTACTTTTTCCCACCTCCCGGCAATTTTCGAATTCCATCTCGAAAAAATGTTCCTCCGTCTTTCGAGGCATACAAATTCCGAGCCGATTCTGTTTCTGCGAAAGACTGAAAATCGGTAACCTACCAAGTCATACTGCATCCGCCCGAGTAACCAGTAATCAGAAGGAGCAAGTTCCGCAAAATACGGTGGGTGCGGTAGAATATCCCACTTGAGTATTTTTATAAATATTTTTTGATGTTTACGACACGACATGAAGTCGAGCGTTATCGTGCAAAATTCAAATTTTGGTGTTGATGTTGAGGTCGATGGTAACGATTCACCAGGTTTAGCGTATTTTTTTTTTGGGACTATACGATATCCATTTCTCAACCCCTGTAACAATCCGATCTAAACAACCCTCTTTTTTGTCTTTGCCTCTTTTTTGCGCTGAAATCACTATTCTTAAAAAGGCCGGAACCATTTCCTACATGATTCATCAGTTGGAGAATTATCACTATAAACTTCAACAAGCATTCGTTGCGCTTCAGCTGCACTTTTCTTCATGTTAGAACCTCCCGCACAGCTTAGTTAACACGTTTGACATATTGAATAAAATAAAAAACAAGGTGCTTTTAAGAAATTCATAATGATAGAAACTGAATGTTATTGACAGATGAAGACAAGTGAAAGCTGGCCTTGGTTTCTTACCTCTCTATAACCACATAACCAAAGCCAGCTTTCACTAACATTTATAACAGCCAGAACAATCTTTGTATATCTAATCTCTCTCTCGGTTGACAGGTGAAAACCGTACCGAGCACACGCGTCTTCGTTATTTCAGCCACCTTTCAGCATCTATTTTGAACCCTGGGCAGGAAACTAGTTTTCGAGATAACCAAGTTTGTACTTGGGGTTTAATTTAACATTGTCTTTGTAGTCTCGCCATAATTGAAGAAGAGATTTTTATCAGTGACATTGTCATTGGCAAATTTGTTCTCCATTTGTACTCTTATTTGTACTCCATCCCCAATATATTATACTACTAGCTGTTCCCTGTGGTTTCACCCGCGGTAATTTCAGTGTTCCCGCGGATAATATAAAAATAAAAATACCATACTGTTACTTATAAGAATGCTCTGCTTTCCTGAATCATCGATCTGATTGTGATGAAACTTTATATTGGGGTTTTCTATGCCCGCAACGGTTCCTGATATAAAAAATTCATGCTGAAAATTCCAAACTCACGTGTTTGAAACCGCAAGCGGCGGCTAGTTTCTGAAAATACTGAGATAACATTGATAGGAAGTATCCTACTTCAAAAAAGGGGAAGGTTCGATGTTCGTATATTTTTTTAATAATCTCAATCACAAATTGAAAATAGTACCTATGATATCAGTTTTCTGATTGAAATTATAAAAACTCACAGGATGTCGTTCAACACTACAGACTCTGAATTGAAGGAAAAATATATTAAAGACTGTAGTATAGACTATGCTGAATGTTGTAAAAACAAAAATTTGAAGAGAAAACTAGAAACCACAAAAAAGAAGGACAGTGAAGGTACACCAAAGAGGACTACCCCATTACTTATTTCAAAAATTTCACCTAGTATACAGGTAAATATGTTCTGTATGTATGCTTTTGTCCTCTATTACAATATTTTACTACATCTTGTAAACATGTATACCTGTGTAAGTAAAGCAGTATCTGTGATTGCTCTTTGTACCACATAAAACATGTATCCTATGTTTTCATCCAAAAATACGTCACCATACATAGTATGTGTGTCTAAATTCACCTAAGTTTGTTTAATCGTATTAATTAATGCATAATTAAATCGTAAACATTCAAATATATAAAGTTTTAAAACAATCATTTTCATCATCAGTTTTCAAACGTCACCATACATAGTATGTGTGTCTAAATTCACCTAAGTTTGTTTAATCGTATTAATTAATGCATAATTAAATCGTAAACATTCAAATATATAAAGTTTTAAAACAATCATTTTCATCATCAGTTTTCAAACTCTTCAGAATTTTGCCTGATAATGGTAAATATAAGAGTTTGCAAGTAAAAAGAAGTGTTGTGCAATTATTGTGTAGCACATAATATTATCCGACTTAAATAGCACCCCTAAGGGCCAATGCCCACCACGTTTTTTAAACGCGCTGTCGACGCGCGTTTGTAGCGATACAGACGTGATACGCATGTGAGTCAGACGCAGCCTGTAGACTTTGTAGGATAAAAGCGCGCCGTCGGCGTGCGTTTCGAAAACGAGCGTCGACGGCGCGTTTAAAAAATGTGTGCACAGGCTCTTATATCTACTAAATTATCTAACAAATGTTTGAAATTCAAGGTGAAGAAGTTTGCTTCCATGATTGATGACGATGCACTGAAACAGGAAAAAAAGGCAGTGAAAAGGTCAGCTAGCCCCAAGGAAAAAGGAATACCAATAAAAAGCCCGCGAATTCTACCAACACCTCAAAAGATTTTAAATCCAATTAATATATCGTCTCTACCATTTAAGGTAAAAAGTAATTCTCAGTAGATCTCAGTTTAGTTGAGTAATCTACCATTTAAAAAAGTTTTGTATTTAAGTTTTAAAGCACTGGTATTAAATTATTAAAATCGTTTAAAACGGTTGTTTTACAATTCTAACTAATAATATAAATGCGAATATGAGTTTGTTTGTTATGCTGAAGATTAACTAGTAGAACAATCATCATGAAATTTGGCATGTACACGTTGTCCGGGTACAGAGAAAGACATAGAGTATTTTTTTACCTGGAATTTCCGGAACTCCGAAATTAACTCGGGTGAAACCTTTAGGAACAGCTATTTTTCTAAAATAAACTACAAACTAAATATTTTTTGTAGATGATCTATACAATGTGTTAATGAATCCACCAAACACCTGATAACACCCTATTTAAAAAAAAAATTATATGATTAAAATATAAATGATGTAAAAAAAAAAAATAGTTTAAAAGTTATTCAAAATTAGTTTGGAGGTGAGCTATCTACGAAATTTCAAGCACTACGCCCGCACCTACGTGTCAATGACCGAATCGATTGTTATACTACGGGCGACGTGCGCGCCAAATATTGTACTAAAATAATTTAGACATGGGCTGATAAAAATTAAAAAATACAAACATGGTGCGATCGATTCGGAAGTCGGTTCTGAGCTATTTTCTAGTTTTCAGTCTATTCATTAACACATATCCCTATTACCCTTGGTCACGGCATCACGCGTGAACGGCTTCCCGATTTAGCTAATTCTTTATTTGTTGTGTTAGTTATTGTAAGGAGAAGAAGAATAAAAGAAGTTTGGAGTTCTTTCGGGAATTTCGAAACTGACGCGGGTGTATCTTCGAAACGGTTGGACCGATTTTGTCGGGACTTTCACTGCTAATTAGCTGATGTTAAAGGTGTAAATTAAGCTACTTTGTAGTTCTTGCGGGAATTCCGAAACTCACGTGGGTGTGAAACCGCGGGGCACAGTTCATTAAGTTATAAAAATACAAAAAGGATTTATCATAACCTTTTTACATTTTCATTCATCTTATTAGTCTTTCACTTTTTTATATTTGGAACACCACAGTAACTGCTTCTGCAACATAGATGTTTTTGTTGCTGATTTTATTTAACTTTACTAACTTTAGTTTTGTTATATGGAGTTCATTTTGATAAAAAATCATCGATCTAATCCTGGTGGTTAAGCTAAAGTTTTGCAAACTTATTTTGGTGCAATGGTATTTAGGAGATTGTTTTAAAAGTTTCCTTGAAATGTTATACGTATATTCATACTATTTTACAGATGCAAGGTCAACCTGGAAAGAGTAACTTCAAATATATTAATATTGAATCTAATAAAAGAAATCCAGTAACTTATCCTCGTATGAAAACAAAACCTATAATCAATATGAGTGTGCCTATTATGACATCTAGTCAGTATAATGGCTTAAACATTGGCAATGATAATATCAATTTGTCATTGGAAAGTTTAACTCAGGTGATAGTGATTTCTTATTACATAATATTTTGTCCACTATTGTATTTATAAGTTACTAAATTTTGTTTTTTCAACTGTCTACAAAGGGTCTAAACATTACTTCTGTGACTGGGATCTCTAATACGCCGCAAAAAGATGATGTGATCTGTACTCCTGATTTACCTTTGGAGCCTATATGCGAGGTAATTTATATTTTATTAAACTGAAATTATGAAAGCCCCATGTTTTAAATAATAATATCTAAATATTTTTTTTAATATTTTCAGATGATGGAAGACAATGATGACGACGTCGAGTGTATCACGCCTGGCCCTGTTGCAGCACCTAAAGCAAACGCACCGCCTCCCCTAATACCACGTACAAGTAGTCACGTATTGCCCGAATTGACTTCAGATAATATTATACAGATGACTGAAAATGATGTTACAGTTAATGCAGCAACTGGTGGTTTGAAATTTAGGGTAGACCCTCAAACTCTTTCTTCTAAAAAGATGTATCGCTTGCCCGATGGAAGAATTTTTGCAATAAATGCCAATCCGCATATGCCAGGAGGTTACTCTGCTACTATAGTTGCAGTTACTGATTCGTCAAATAGTGCATCTAAAACTATGTCTAAAGGCATTACCTATGCTGCTAAACTTAGCGCAGTATCGACTCACACTATAGCCACACAGTTATCAAGAACCGTTCGTAGTTATAATAATGTTCGCAATGTTAATAAACGCAAAAATATCGATACTGTTAAAATGACAAATACAATTGAAAATGTTAGGGAGTGTGATCTGAATGTGCCTGTTGAGTGGTTTAGATACAATCTTATAGATGCGTTAGATGCCGTCGAGTATTCTTTACCGAAATTACAGAAACTTAAGAAAGATTGTAGTTCTATGTTTTTGAGATCTCGAACACCTAACGAAATGAAAAATTTGCATAGAACGTTAGATCGGTTATTGAATACATCTGCAACTAGATTGAAGGAAATTCGTGAAAATCTCAACAAAGACTTAGAAAAGTATTTATCGAAAAAATCCGGTAATGTTAGCAGTGACGAAGATGATGACGTTGAAATATTGTCAAATATAAACGAGAATGATGATCCTATTTTCGTGGATGAAAATTCTGTAGACTTGAGTATGAATGAAAATCAAGAGGTTGACTTGACAGGCCAGCTTAGTGAACACAACTGCAGTGGAGAAAAGTCAAACGAAGGTAGCTTTTCAAATAATACCTGTAAAGATCCTCTCAGTAATGAAGAGATGAAAAGTTTTCAAAAAGACAATTTAATCAACGGTACAGGAAATGAAAATAAGAGCAAAGATGATATTTTGATATGTAAAGAAGTAATGAATGAAGATAAGGAGTTAAATAAGAGTAAGCAAAATTCAGATAGTTTAACTTATGCTGAGACAGATCAAGATCACAAAACTAGTAATGATAAGGATAAAACTAACGACCAGGATATTGTGGAGGCACATGATTCTCTTTTGTATGATAAAGACAATAGCGATACGAGTCAAACTTTTGGCACTCACCAAAAGGCAACTCTGGAACAAAATGATGATTTCTGTGATAAAGAAAAAGAAGAAGATATAAGTGATGGTACTAACAACCAAGAAACATTGGAAGCACAAGATTCACTTTTAAGTGATAAAGCTACAAAAGGAGATAAAATTCAAGATGATAACACTGACAAACAGGAGATAGTGAAAGTTCAAAATTCTCTGGATAATAATGCGAATGGAGATAAAGATCGAGATATTGCGTTAGACAATGTCGAAGTAAACAAAAATTCTAGTGACGCTGAACATATGCAAGATGACATTGATAGTCAAGATACTGATGACAAAATGAATGATGCCGAAATGAGTGAAGAAATGATTAAAAACTTGTTGGAGCCAGATGATGGGGTTGAAGAGGTTCATTCAAATAGTAAAAATATTACTGAAATAGTGTAAAAAAAAATCGTAATTTGTCATGGAACTGGATTTTTTTTTTCTAAATGACATGCTACATTCATATAATAAAAAAATATATAAAAATAACTAAAATTTTATCTTACAATTAGTTAATACTTAAGTACCAACTATTTTATTGGTTAGCAAGATAAGATAAACTAGATTCACGCAGGCGCGAAAAAGGTAGTTACGGATGTTGATTTATATTTTTCTGTTTTTGACAAATTATAGTTTTTAATTTAATGGCGCCTCGACTGTTATTGGTGTGTACCTACTTGTTATTTTTCTATTTTCTTTTAGTTTAATAATTCAGATTATAATCTATGCAAAATAAATTAATCAGCTGCTCAGCTATACTGTGAAGGGTGGCACAAAAAACTCGTAAATATACTTACCAATGGTAAGCCTAGAAAATATTTTCAGAAATTTCCTCGAATTTGAATATCTCTTTGTGATATTTACATTTTTTTTAACCTACTATTTGAGCAATATTATATATTATCTCTTTGTAGAGCTAATATTTCATTATTCATAACCATCCAGTGTGCAATTTACATTTTTTATAGTCGGCTTCCATATTACTAATTATGTTTAACACTATTAAATGCGCGATGTCACTGAGAGCGGCAGCAGGACGCGGGCCCTGCTGACCCGTGGTGTGGCACCCTCGCATTGCTTGCTGCCCCTCCCGCAGCGCACTGCATTCAATGAAGGGAGTAAGTAACATGAAATGAAACTGGAAGTTCTCAAGTCTTGTGGCTTAGATACGTATAACATATATTAAACGATACGAATTGCGATCATTTCACTTCACTACGAACAGATACCATGTACAAAATATTTTTAAAGCGTGCCGATTGGCTATTTCAAGTCGCACAAGTATAGCATATCCGATGTAGTTATGGTTTGCAAGGACAGTGGTGTAGTCGTTTTGTATGCTAAATATATGGGGTGTCATCAACATGTTACCGTCAAAATGACGACCCACACTGCTGCCTGCTGATGTTGTCCTACTGCTGTTTTAAAGTTCAACCATCTCGGTCTAGTGGTCTAACTTCTAAAGTTCAACCATCTCGGTCTAGTGGTCTAACTTCTAAAGTTCAACCATCTGGATCGCTTTGGTTATATTCATTGTTAAGTCAATGAAAAAAAAATCGTAATATTGTGTAATTGCTATGAACTTGACGCTATTTTGATGTATGTTTATTATTTATAGAGATATCAAGTAACTGTTAGACATCAAACAGGCCCCATATTACACACTTATTATTTTTATATTTGTACTTTTACTTCCACATGGCGCATAAAAACCAAACGGTTTCTTGGTTTTGTCATATTTAATTTGGTTACGTAAACCAAGCAACGTAATGTGCCTTAGTAAAAATATAAAAATAAGCAGTGAATCAATGTTTTAAACGAATCGCAAAGTAGGTATCCAAGTCGACTCTATCCACAGTTAGTGTTAAACATGTACACATACCTATATTATGCTGTGGTGATAGTAATTTTGAGTGTTTTCAACAAAATAGACTTTACGCAATTCACATCGAGAGCTAAAATTCCAATTTTTGTACGGAGGGGAAATAATTGTGATAATTTTTATATGTTGTAGCCTTTAAGTGTATTTTGCAGTAACTAGCTAGTTAAGTTTGCAAAAAATGGACGCATCGCGTATTTGAACATCTCTTTTTACGATTATTTGGACTAAGAATACATAAATATAATATTTTTTATTCAAGTAGGGTTTGTCAATGTTTACTGATAAGGAATGCTAATTAAAGAGCCATCAAGATTGAAATAAATCGTAATGTCGCGGTCGTGATGTTAGTGCACTGCGTCGATGTGAATTAACCCGAAAACGTATAAAACACAGAGAACCTTTTCAAATCTTGTTGTTCAAATTTTGTAATTAGCTCGTTTGAGCTCTACAAATTGGAAAGGACGTTTTTAACAATACCTATTGTAAAAACAGTCTTTTCTAGTTTATGGTACAATTTTTTTTTTACACAACACAAACCAGTCTCAGAAATGTAACATGAGATGGTCTGATTTTAAATGTTATGTTCGGAAAACTGTCTCGTAAAAATAAAAATACCATGTCAAAATATCCTAAGCACGAAACGATCTTACTTTTAATGTAAAATGTTTAAAGTTATTTACTTTTTACCGTCTGTTGTAGGTGGGAATGCAGTGCAAAGCCTAGCGTTATCTCTACCGTTGGTACAACCACATCGAAATTTTGTCTACTATAATTTTGATGTAAGGTTAAAATAACACTTAGAGATGGCGGTAGAGCCTTAGGTAGCGAACCTTCGTGGCCCACAAAATTATTCAAATTGTGCGACTATAATTTTTTATTTTCGTTTATTAGGCGTGTAAAATACCTACACTATACCGTTATTATACCTATTGATAGTATAAGTATGTATAGTGCTTTAATTTCTACAGAATAAATACATTTATTTAATGAGATGTTTTGTTTTTAAGATTCTAAGATTTTAGTCACGCTATTGAGCTAGAATAAAGTTTAGATTTGTTCCAGCAGTATCGCCATAAAATTTTAAACATTTTTGAACAAAACAATATTTATTGACTAGCGCATGACGACGTACGCTTATGCTGAGCTATACTGATACGAGAAATCGATAAAATAAGGTTTATTCATTAGTAGCATAAAAAATATCAAGAAATACCTACTCCACCAATCTGAGCTAATACTGTACCTTCGAACTGGTGAGGTTCCTTCTCTTGCTAGGTAGATACAACATCAATTTTATATCAGATACTAGCTGTGCCCCGCGGTTTGACCCGTGGTAATTTGAGGAAAAAACTAACTAAAATACAACACAGCTAACCGTTAACGCAGCGTACTTAATGGAAGTTCTCAAAAGGAATATTTTTTACCGTTTTGGCAAAATTATTTTTTTCTTGCTGCTCCTCTCCTATTGGTCTTAGCGTGATGATATATAGACTATAGCCTTCCTCGATAAATGGGCTATCTAACAGCGAAAGAAGTTTTCAAGCCGGACCAGTAGTTCCTGAGATTAGCGCGTTCAAGCAAACAAAACTCTTCAGCTTTATAATTAGTATAGATAGATATAGTTATAGATATTAAAAAGTGGAATTTTCAGGCAGAGTTTATTTAATGAAATTAATAATTAATTTATTACAAACAATAATCATTTTGAAAAGGTTTACAAATATTAAAAAAAGCACTTGTAATATCACAAATCTGTACTTTAAAAAGTTAAAAACTAACTATAGAGAGACATATTAACATTGTACTTAAACATCAATATTATTATTAGGTCACATGATAAGGTTTTTTAGAGACGAGAACAGGTAGTTAAGAAAAGTTAAAAATGTTATTTCTACTTATTCTAATAACGAAATTGACCTTTCCTCGAACGCTCCTCGTGGTACACTCTCATCGGCGAGTATGTACCGTTGGACGATCCATTTGCGTTCAATCCTGGAAGCAGATGTGGGTAAAATTCATTTAAATTTTTAAATATTCAGTTTGGATTTTAGTTTAACTGAATTCTTTAACATGGAAAAGAAGGCACAAAGCTTGTTACATCCAGATTCCAGGCATTTGCATGATGTTTGAAAATTCAACATTGCATTGTTTTATCAAGAGAAGACCATAAAATATATAACTATTTTATCTATGTTCTATTTAAATATGTATAGTTGTTCACTAAGCGGACTGGGTTATTACTTATTATGTTTATTGTGTAATCATATTTGAAAATAAATGATTACCATTCAAATGTGCATCCACAGTGTTAGCTATTTGAAACAGACAAGTACAACAGTGAAGTAAATAATGCATTTTACATGAAAATACAAATGGTTATTCATCATCATAGATGCCACCATAATATTTGGCGACTTGGTCACCAGTACAAACCTAACCTGGCTAACCTTACCAAAATGTCGGGGTGCTCTACGCCCTGCTTAAATTCAAATAATTTTTTTTTAATCTTTATATTTTAAAGAAAACTTAGTACGTTGTAGGTAACTAGACACTATACTTTTACCTAATCAGACAAAAAAATCTACATCGAAAGTATTCGAATTGGATTTTAAACAATGCGCTATTAGCGGCAACAGAACATGTAAGATGTAACAGAACTAATATCTTATGATCAGTAACATTTGACCACATCATGAAGTAACCGTGTGTTACGTTGTTCATATCGTTAAACGCTGATGGGCCCTAATTCACTACTTGCTGTCCCCCGCTGTAATTTCGGAGTTCCCGTGAGAATTTCGGGAAGAAAAGTACGCCATCCAAGATGGCGCTTGCATCGCAAAGTAAATTATAATTTACTTTGCGATATTAATTATAATTATCGATATGGGTATCGTTTTCGAGTAATTTTGAGATGCTTAGTATGAATTAGATATTATTTTAGCCATCCAAGATAGCGTATGCATCGGAAAAATAATTATCGATATGGGTATCGTTTTTATTTTGGGATGTTGAGTACGAATTTTACATTATTTTACGCACATAACTACAATTTCCCAAATTTTGTATATTTCTTTGCGTCTCATAGAGTCCCTAAGCGTATACCCGAACTCCTATGCCACGGTAAATATAGTATAGCCTAAGATATTTACTGTGCCTATGCTGCCTGAAAGTAACGACACTCAGTCCTAACCGCAAGACGCAAGAGTCTCGCAGGCTTAGCCTTGTTCTTGCTCAAAGGTCGTTAGCAAGACCAAGACTGACCGTCCAAAATTAGGAAGTCTTGCAAAAATGCAAGAACAAGAAGACCACGACTGCAAGACCAAGACCGATTTTGGGCAACACTATATAGTAGTGTATAAATGACTTTATAACGTGCCACAAGATTTTTTTTCCCTCGTTCTTAAAAGAGTTCCGCTTCAAAAAAACATTTACGTTGTTATGGTTATACAGAATATTAATTTCTAATATTTTGACACCTGAAGCGTTTAGGATTGTGTTTATGGGACGCGCGTTATGGGCAAGGAATGTTGTTGGTCATAGAGAATAAGGTTAAGGGCCCTGATTTATGGTCAGGCGCTCACCCTGCAGCAGCTGGTGCGGCGGCGGGGCGCGCGGCGCGGCGCAGCGCGGCGCCAGCAGCAGGTGGTAGAGCGCGAGGTAGAGCGCCGCCGCCACGAGCGCGGTCACGGCCAGCGCGCGGTACACCTCGCGCGCCGACTGCAGCGGCGCCTCCAGCGACACCAGCCCGCCCACCACCGCGCCTATGCATCTCCCTACACACCAATTTCTCTCATCAATTTCTTTAATTTTCATCACTTTTATCGAAATGAAAATTATGCACCTACCCTACCTTACCTCCTATTCCTATTCCAAGATCCATGACCTACCTAAATCACTTAGGTACTATATTATATTCCACTTGCGGAATTTCGGTAGGTACTTTCACGGGAACTCTATTTTAACTTAGAAAATTGTCAGGGATTAGATATCAATTCTATAAGAAACGAGATTTTAAAATGAGACTTTTTTGCCGCCATTCAAATATGTGTGCACCACTCACACATATTTAAATGGCGGAGCTTTCAGACTACATGTCATTCACTGTTTCGACTTGGTCAATTCGGTATTTTATTCACGAGAGCGTTTTAAACGTAGTACATAGCTTGATAGGGAGCTCGCCTATGGGGCCATAGATAATATAGTGGGTACTGTACCTATGCAGAAGTGTGCGATGACCGGCAGCGCCTGCCCGGTGGCGGTGTACTTGCGCGGCACGAGGTGCCGGCAGTAGAGCACCGCCGCCACCCACGCGAGACTCAGCGTGAACACCTCCAGCACGCCGCTCACCACCACCCACAGGTAGTGCGTGGTGAACGCCAACCCTGACCGAGTACTGTTGTTTAGGGGTCCCTCCCAGCTGGGATAGTTTATATCAATATCCGTATTAATGGCTACCTACAGGACTTCCCATTTGTCCCCGCTCAGGACAGGATAACCGTCATACGCCGCAGGATTACCTTCCGATTGGGCATGATAACGGGGTAAGTATAAAAATCTAAATATTGAAAAAAAACTTAGATAAAACGGGTGAGAGCTCGTGACGTCATAAATAATTAAGTATAAAGTGTAGGCACCTAAGGGTGACGTCACATGGAAAATCAACTCAATATAGGTATCGTCATTATTTTTTGACTACTTAATGTAAAAAAGGAATATTCCAATATTTTTTTATTAATCTACAAGAGGGAATAAAAATTTAAATTTGGTCATCTAGCCCATGGTCTATAGAGAGATATAGACATTGTCTAGACAGTCCATCGGAAATCTCTGTGAAAGCATGGTATTTAGGTATGGTATTTTTACCAAATACTTTTGCGTGGTATTGCAGGGTATGATGCGCATGCAGCGCAGGGTTCGCGAAGTTTGAGTTTAAAATTCAAGTTCACATCGTCCAGCAGTAGGTAAGTCTGAACCGCTATCACCGCTCACCGCGTACCAGTATTGGGGCGATGGGAGGCACGTGAGAGGCGGGTTTTGTCGCTTATTTCCGTAGCAATAGTAGATATCGTTAGGTATTACCGGCGTATCTGACGCAGTAGAATATGAGCGCGGTGATGAAGACGTTCGAGTGCCCGAAGTAGTCGACGAACGCCTCGGCCCACCACAGCGCGGGCACGGCCGGCAGCGCGCCCGCCGTCAGCGTCAGGCCCACCTCCACGAATGTGCCGTTCAAGTCCATCACCGTCCTGCGCTCACCGAACTTACACATTATTACAATGTATTATATATTGCAATTTGCATACATATATTATAACTATACTAGTGCCCCACGGTTTCACCCGCGTTAATTTCAGAGTTCCCGTGAGAATTCCGGGACAAAAAGTACCCTATGTGTTAATCTGATGTAAAGTTGTAAGTTGTTAAATTGTTGTGTTGTGTTGTTAAGTTGTTGTGTAAGTTGTTAAGTTGTTGTTGTGTTGTAAAGTTTCATTTAAATCCATTCAGTAGTTTTTGCGTGAAAGAGTAACAAACATCCATCCGTCCATCCATACATACAAACTTTCGCGTTTATAATATTAGTAGGACTAGTTGTTTCGCCGCCGCATCACCATATCGTTTCGGCACAACAAAAAAAAAACAGCCATACCTACATACGAATGTGTTTAAAATATAGAAATAACAGCCAGAAGAAAAATGGTATTTCCATACCATGTTTCATGTGGGGTGACACTTTGTACTAAACGAAGTACGATTAGGTATAGATACCTAACTTATATTTACCTACTATTTTAGAAGCGCATTCCTACTTATAGTAGGTACCTATGGAGCTTGATTCTGAGCTCCGGTTCCGATAAACCAACGTCCGCACCGTGACAGGCATGTGTGGTGTGTAGTGTGCGGTGCGTAGTGTGCGGTGCGTAGTGTGCGGTGCGTAGTGTGCGGTGCGTAGTGTGCGGTGCGTAGTGTGCGGTGCGTAGTGTGCGGTGCGTAGTGTGCGGTGCGTAGTGTGCGGTGCGTAGTGTGCGGTGCGTAGTGTGCGGTGCGTAGTGTGCGGTGCGTAGTGTGCGGTGCGTAGTGTGCGGTGCGTAGTGTGCGGTGCGTAGTGTGCGGTGCGTAGTGTGCGGTGCGTAGTGTGCGGGCGTAGTGTGCGGTGCGTAGTGTGCGGTGCGTAGTGTGCGGTGCGTAGTGTGCGGTGCGTAGTGTGCGGTGCGTAGTGTGCGGTGCGTAGTGTGCGGTGCGTAGTGTGCGGTGCGTAGTGTGCGGTGCGTAGTGTGCGGTGCGTAGTGTGCGGTGCGTAGTGTGCGGTGCGTAGTGTGCGGTGCGTAGTGTGCGGTGCGTAGTGTGCGGTGCGTAGTGTGCGGTGCGTAGTGTGCGGTGCGTAGTGTGCGGTGCGTAGTGTGCGGTGCGTAGTGTGCGGTGCGTAGTGTGCGGTGCGTAGTGTGCGGTGCGTAGTGTGCGGTGCGTAGTGTGCGGTGCGTAGTGTGCGGTGCGTAGTGTGCGGTGCGTAGTGTGCGGTGCGTAGTGTGCGGTGCGTAGTGTGCGGTGCGTAGTGTGCGGTGCGTAGTGTGCGGTGCGTAGTGTGCGGTGCGTAGTGTGCGGTGCGTAGTGTGCGGTGCGTAGTGTGCGGTGCGTAGTGTGCGGTGCGTAGTGTGCGGTGCGTAGTGTGCGGTGCGTAGTGTGCGGTGCGTAGTGTGCGGTGCGTAGTGTGCGGTGCGTAGTGTGCGGTGCGTAGTGTGCGGTGCGTAGTGTGCGGTGCGTAGTGTGCGGTGTGTAGTGTGCGGTGCGTAGTGTGCGGTGCGTAGTGTGCGGTGCGTAGTGTGCGGTGCGTAGTGTGCGGTGCGTAGTGTGCGGTGCGTAGTGTGCGGTGCGTAGTGTGCGGTGCGTAGTGTGCGGTGTGTAGTGTGCGGTGCGTAGTGTGCGGTGTGCACGCACCAGGGCAGGTAGGTGTCGACGCCGCTCCACAGCACGCCGAGCGCGGCGAGCAGCGCGCACAGCGCCGCCGTCTCGGCGCCGTAGCGGCGCACCGCGCTCATCGGCACCGCCAGCACGCCCGTCGACGTGTGCCACCACCACTCCGGCGTCGACAGCGGCATGCGGCTACACACATATATATTATTACTAGCTGTCCCCCGCGATTTCATCCGCGGTAATTTCGGAGTTCCCGCGGAGGTTGCGGGAAAAAAGTACTCTATGTCCTTCAGTTCCCGAGGGAATTCCGGGATAAAAAGTATCCTATCTTTTAAGTTGGACCATTTTATGAATGCTTACAAAATTCTATCAAAATCCGTTTAGTAGTTTCGGAGTCCATCGCGGACAAACAACGTGACACGTGATTTATATATATGTATTAGATTAGATATGTCTATATTACCCTTTACAACGCTAAAACTAGCGCCGTAAAAACCATATATCTGAGGCTGAAGTCAACAATAGGCATGGTGACGGGGTAAAATACATCTGAAGCTAATAAAAAGCGTGTAAAAATTCAATTCTATTTAGTTCATCAGCTAGATAATAAAAAAATAATAGGCACGTAGGTACTTTTTCTTTTTCAAATTAATGAAAAAATACTGAAATAAAGCGCATCAAAGTTTAGATTGTGACGTCATAAATCATTATTCATTACAAACCCCGTAGGTACAAACTGTATCTAGCGGTTCGCGAAATCACGCGCGCGGCGCGACTCAATGTGCCGCGTACGTAAAAACAAGTGCTACACCAAAAACGGAACGTGGTCGACGTAGGCTAATGAGCGCTCACGTGTCACAGAGCAGTATGAGCGCGGCCAGCAGCATGAACACGGCGTGCATGAGCACGGGCAGCAGGTAGGGCGCGCCCGGCACGGAGGCGGCGGCGAGCCCGGCCAGCGGCGGGAACACGGCCAGCCCCAGCGTGCCGGCGGCCAGCTGCCGGCCCACGTCGCCGCGCCCCAGCGACGTCTCGCGCGTCGCCACCACGCACGCCGCGCCCAGCAGCGCCAGCGCCGCCGTCGGCCACACGTCGCTCAACATCCTGGCCGTCACAGTCAAATCATTTATTACAATTTGACGCATAATGTGGCTCTTTTTGACGTCATTATACGGCCGTATACAGTTATACAGCGCCAAAAAAATTCAAAATATGTTTATTACTTAGGATCAGTACAATCACTTATAATCGTCAGCAAGCGGTTCTTAAAATAACCCATAAAATATTCACCCTTCACAGCTTCCTACTGCTATGGCTGAGAGAAAAAGCTGCACAACAAACTCTCCAGTAGCACGCCGTCAGTTTAAAGTTACAATATGTACCTACCTATAATATTAGTGGTAACTCAACTTGCAATTAATTAATTAATTAATGTGAGAACAACGAGACGTAACCAGCAACACGCTACTCTTCATCTAGGTACCTTACACACCTAGCTCACGCCTTGTTGGCTAGCATTTTATTGTATAACTAGCTGTTCCCCACGGTTTCACCCGTCGTAATTCCGGAGTATTCGCGGGAATTCAATAATCAATATAGCCTATGTTACTCAGGGATAGTGTAGCAAGCTAATGGTGAAAGAATTTTGAAATCGGTTCAGTAATTTTTGAGTTAAATCGTACCTAACAAACAAACAAAAAATCAAAGCTTTCCCATTTATAAAATTAGGTTGACGAGTGGAGGTCGTAGCGATAGTGTATACCGCCTCTCTTGTTATTTAATCGACACTAGCTGTGCCCCGCGGTTTCGTCCGCGTTAATTTCGGAGTACCTGTGGAAAATCCGAGTTAAAAAAGCACCCTACGTCTTTCTTCGTAGGTAGTAGGTAGGTACCCCTGAAAATGTGCACGAAAAATTTCATGATAATCGGGCGTGAAGTATGACAAACAAATGAACAAACTAACATTCTCAATCGTAAGAATAATTATTATAGACTAGCTGTGCCCCGCGGTTTCACCCGCGGTAATTTTGGGGTTCCCGCGGGAATTTCCGGATAAAAAGTATCCTATGTCCTGACAACCTGCACGCCAAATTTCATCCAAATCCGTTCAGCCGTTTTTGCGTGATTGATTAACAAACATCTAAACATCCACACTTTCACATTTATAATATTAGTAGGATACACAAAAAATCATCAAGGAGAGAAACGTGGAAAAAGCGTCTCGCCTGATAACGAAGTAGGTCCAGAAAGTGGTGGCGGGGTCGCCGAGCACGCTGCGGCACTCGGCGTCGGCGAGCACGCCGTCCGGCTCGTCGTAGGGGTCGAGCACGAGGCAGCGCACCGCCGCGCGGCAGCCGCGCGCCGCCTGCTGCGCCCGCGGCACGTGCTCCTCCGGCACCGAGCACCGGTACGCGCTCGCTGCCGACCGACAACATTCACCACAGCCTCCTTAGCCAAGTTGACAATCTATATAATCGCTATGCCTATCGCCAGTGCCGCGCCTGCCGTGTAAACTTGTGTAAGTAATGCGAGTTATGTTACTCGAGTGATATCACTCCACGAGGTGATGCAACATCAACCATTACGCGAGAGAAACAATCATCACACATCACACTGTAATATCTCTGACTGTTCACGATTTTGAAGGCTATGAGCGCTACACTAGGTTCATTTTTCTTTAGAACGTTCCGAGTAATATCTGAGTGATATAATGTTTAAGTGATAAGTAATGTTTGCGAGTGATACCCGACCGGAAAAGAAATGCCTTATCACATCATACTGAAAGGTGATGTTTTGGGCATGTCTACTAGGTACCGTGCTCATCGCCTGCAGGCCAGTGTGCGAAACCAATAGGACCTCTTTCCTGAAGCGCCTCTTTGGTGAACCACTTTGTAAGAACTTTGATATCATTTGGAAAAATTGTCAAAAAAGTAATGGGACATAAATTTAAAAGTGCTCTCTTGTTTACAATTGTGGTGTGTGTTGAAAACTATTAGATAAATGTACAGTTTGCTCTCAAGGCGCCCCCGAATACCGGGCACCCGTGTGCGATGCACACATTGCACACAGGGGTGTCGTATCTCAGCTCGCTGTTGCAGCGACAGCACATCGCTAACTAGCTGTCCCGCGCGGTTTTATCCGCGATAATTAAGATTAAATATCACACCTGTATACCGTACCTGTAATCACAAACTAGCAATATAAAAATAAGTAAATAAATAATTTCAGAGTTCCCGCGGAATTGTTCCATACAAACTTTGCAACCCCTTTTCACCCTTTTAGGGGTTGAATTTTCAAAAATCCTTTCGTAGTAGGTACACACCTACCGTCATTTAGGGAATATTTGTGCAAAACTTCATGATTCTAAACCCAGCCGTGTCAGCTGTGCGTTGATCGACCAGTCGGTCAGTTTCTGTTTTTATATATAGTACTAGCTGTCCCACGCGGTTTCACTCGCGATAATTTCGAAGTTCCCGCGGAATTGTTCCATACAAACTATGCAACCCCTTTTCATCCCCTTAGGGGTTGAATTAAAAAAAAATATTTCTTATCGGATGCCTACGTCATACAAAGAACACACTCTCCAAGTTTCAGGTCTCTACGATCAGCGGTTTAGGCTGTGCGTTGATCCGTCAGTCATTCAGGCAGGGCAAAGCATTTTGGGTTTAAAGAACTTTATTACTCATTAAGAACAATGTAGTTCACTTACAATGAGTTTAAGGTATATTTGAATACTTAAATGACAGTATGATGGTTAGATGTACGCGAATTTTTTGGAAGAGTGAAGAGTGTTTTTTTTTATTACTTACCGCCCTAGGCCTTTTCTAGTTACATTATTACCCTAGAGCGCTAATTGGTCACCTACAAGCCCCATTTGGGGGTAATAAAGACCTACTTACCGAATATGAGAGATGTAAATATATTTATCTACACTAATGTTGTAACATTCTACTTATGTTTCCAATACTTGACTTATAATTACTACTGTTATAGCGCAGACAACAAACCACTCAATTTAAGCAATTTCGCATGATGGTATAATATCCACATCGATATCGTAAAATCTCATTATAACATCAATAAAACGCGACCAACTTGATTGCAGGGCCAATCAGGTTGGTCGCGTTTTATTGATGCGCGCAGCTGCGCTCTCATTGGTTAAGATTTTAATGGCGGCAAAATCACTGTGACAATACACGTACGCGTGAATTTAATTTAATGCTTTTACTCTTGTTGTTTGATTAATTGCATTAGTGAAGATAAAGTAGTGTATGCAACTGCATATAATGAAGGGTATTAAAACACGAGTGTGAGTTTATGAAACGAGCGCAGCGAGTTTCATAATAGTAACGACTGTTTTAACTACTATTAAAGAGTGTGCCTCTCTTAATTCAGTTGGTAGGCCGTTATATAACCGTGCTCCTTCAGACATGTATAGATAGGTATAAGTTATGATTACCGGAGCGGTACTGGCACCAGTTGTCCTCGGGCGTGCCGTTCCCGGGCGGCGGGCCGGGCGCCAGCAGCGACAGCGGCACGCGCATGCGCGCCGCGTGCCGCATGTACACCAGGCACTGGCCGTCCGAGCACAGGTGCGGCGGCCGCTCGTCGATTTCCTCCTCCTCGCCGTCGTCGGACGCCTCCTGCGCCGACTAACACAGCACAAACAAACTGGGTAGGTACTATAAGAATTGCTAGTCGGTCGCTAGTAGATACATACTAAATATTTTATCCCCGTGGACCCACTGCCAGCGCTTTTGCATCTAGTGGATGAAAAAATATCTACGGGTAAAAAAAAATCCCGTGGACCCCGCAGTAGGTATAGCCACGGGTCCACAGGTAGTGAGCCATTATTTAATACAAGCTGTTCTCCGCGATTTCATCAGAAGAACTCGGTTCCCATTTTCAAATTTATGTTTTTGATGGGATTATATCGTTTCGAGTCGCGACCCGTGGACTCACCGGCTATACCCACTGGATTTTTTATCCGAAGACATAGAAAAATATTCTATATCTTCTATAGCGAGCCGTGGTTCCACTATTTAGAATCGATTCTTACAAACAAACTTGTAGACGTAGATACGTGTTATGTAGATACTCACGGTGTTGTTACTGTGGGTCCGGTACATGGGCCGCTCGGTGCTGGTGGTGGTGGTCGTGCTGAACGGCTGCATCATCCACGACAGGTTTCTGTCCGCGCAGCCGTACTCGCACGAGCCCACGGCGAGCACGCCTTTCTATATCGACAACACCAACTATTGTAATTTGTACTTCACGTACACGGTATGTAAGGTCGAAATTTCAATAGAAGAAAATTCGATCTAACAATACATAGAAATCCTTAAATTAACATAATGTTAGATGGCAAACTAGGTACCCGAGAAGGTCTCGTTTTTGAGAAAATACTATTATATTTTATTATGCTTTCCTAAATTTCAATTTTTGAATAACTGGATAGTTATAAAGCTTTGGTATTAATGAAAAATAAAATAGTGGTATTTCTTTCCCTTTCGTTACTGTACCTACCATTTAACAATATTACTTTTCAGAATTCCTTTGAGCATTTTTCATTATAACTAATAATTTTGGTTTGGCCATCTGCACCCACTTAATAAATTCACCTTTACCTATAATATAGACCTAAGCTATACTTATAACCTAGGTACCGAGTGGTTTTAGTAAAACTGTTATGTACAAACCTTCACACCATCCCATCTGTTGCATCGCATGCCCTCAGTACATACTTCTTGCATGACGTATGCGCCGTCCGCGTCGCACATAAATAGGACGTGCGGCCGACGCGCCTAATAAACAAACATCACACAAAAGTTGTAATTTCTTAGAAACGTTTCATTTGACACAAATCGGATGAAAATATGCCGAGCAGTTGCGCGGCCTTTATTTCTGTTTCATAATTACTTGTAATGCTCGATGGGAAATTCGTTTCTCACATCACAACCTCAACTGTGGTTTTGCTTTTAGATATGCTGGTATAGGTACCTACGAATACGATTATGACATATTTATTTTAAGAGCTAGCGATGTCTCCATGACTTCCTCATGGAGGGTCATATTTACCTATATAATTCGTATGATTACAGATCCTTTAAGTAGGTACCTACTACGTTTTTATTACGAATTAACATACCTTACTCTCTATATGTATATAGCTGCCCATAAATAGGTACGTGTTAATGAATTGACCAAAAACCTGATACAGCCCATTTAAAAAAATTAACAATAATATGATTCAAATATAAATTATGTCGATAAAATTAATAGTCTAGTTATTCAACATTAATTTGGAGGTGACCTATCTACGAAATTTCAAGCGCTAGGTACGCCGACGCCTACGTGTCAATGACCGATTCAATTTTTTTGCTACGGGCGGCGTACGCGCTATTGTATAATAAATAATTTAGACATGGGCTAGTAAAATGAAAAAATATTTATAACCTATATTAAAACATGGTGCGATCGATTCGGAAGTCGATTCTGAACAAACCACTTTTTAGTTTTCAGTCAATTCATTAACACGTTGTATATGTGTAGCTGTAGATATAGGGGTAAACTTGATTCAAGCTTGAAAAATAAAGGCTAGCCTTAGCATCGCGAGTTATTCTAATCTGAGACTATTAGTTCCGAGGATCTAAAATATTGGACGTATAATAAAATTAATTAATGATATTATGTATTTCAAGTTTCCCTTGTTATTTGAGTTTGGGTAAAGGTTTGGGGCTAGATAACGCTCGCTGTGTGTGTGATAAAAATAAATCTGTTTAGACCGATTGAACAAACTTTTGATCGTTCAATTAATTTTTAATTCAAAAATCAATAAACTATAGTAATCTTATTCTGTCATACTTATAGAAATCTAAACTACAACATGCACAGACTCGTCGAATCGCCCATAACCCGATTACTTACAAACAAGATTGTGTACGTATAACTGTTGTTTTCCATTAAATTATTATTGTGACGATTCAAAATTATCCTATGCTTGATCTAATAAATCGATTCAAATACCTTTCAGATTTCAATTGTATAGTTTCTTACCTCATGTCGTTCGGTGTATGGCACGGCAAGGAGAAGGGTATAGAAGACAGCGCTTAGTATGAGGCACATGGCGGTTACGACACGTAATAATCGACCCGAGCCACTCGGGACTTCGCCTCCACCCGTGGAGCCGCGGCCCACTGACAACCTTCAAAGTTAGAACATGGCCAATGGTTAGAAGAAGCAATATTAGGCTTGTTTCCGGGGTATGAAAATCAAAATTTTATTTCGTCTGCCTAGTAGATTAATAAAAAATATTGGACACGTAATTTTTTTATTTTTACGTACCTATTCTAAAAATAACGGAGATACATGTAGTCGAAACGTCTGTCACGTCACGCGGTTTCACCCGCGTAAAATATATAACAACTTTTTTTCCGACATCCGATTTAAATGAAACAAAGCCTATTTGTAGCTCCAGGTTAAGCTTAATCTACCTGTGAAAACCGCATGACAATCCGTTCAGTAGATCCAGAGATTATCGCGAACAGACAGACAGAAAAGATTTTAAAAAACCCTTTTTTGTGGTTGGTTGCTCTTCTTTTATCACTCCCTGTCAAAATTTGTCAAAAATATTCAATGTACCTACAGAATCGCGGATTCTACTCTTTTATTAAAGTAATAGATAGATAATATTATGTACATAATACGTGTGAAATGTTTTTTATTAATCTAGAAGGCGGACTAAAAACTAAAATAAGTCATAACATGAGCAATTTTAAAGAAAACGTTAAGCATGATATAATTTTATTGTACGCATCTGCAAACACGAACGTTTACTGTTCGTATTGTTATGTTTTTTATGATAGCATTAATTCAAGGTCTACAGACCGCGAACGTTAACCTCCATTTTTTCGAGCACTCGTCGCGTATGTGTATCCGTAGTCCGTACTCTCATATACATATACATATTTTGAAGATGTATGATAGTTGATCAACCGACACTGCAGACAGCAGGTATAACAATGACAAAATGAAAAATTAAATTTTATTAATGGTCTTTAACCTACTTATCAATGAGGGGTCCTAGTATCGCAGGTCCGAGTAATGCAACGCAAGGTGCAACCGTCGATATGACGCGCGCTTCTCCTCTGTCCAGACCCACTGATAGCATATGCAGTGGGAGGAATGGGAATATACAGCCCACGCCTAGAAAGAAAAATATTAATAAGGTATTATTATAATTCAATTCACATATCACATGCAGACAAAACATGGTCAACATCAACAAGACATCAAGGTCTCAACGAAAAATCAATCGTTACAATAAGGCGTTCCAAACCGGCAGCCATGACAATAGCATAGAGAAAAACATGCCTACTACGTAATACGTATAGCTACATAATAGGTAGGTATAGGTATCTAATATCTATCTATTGTAACCAATATAATATTATCATAATGGTTAGGTACGCTTAAATTAAAATAAAACCGACTCATTAGTTTAGGCGTAAAAACTAGTTAGCTAATTTAAATGCCTAAAAAATGTTTTAATCAAAAGAGCATTCAAAATACCATAAAGATTAGGAATAAAAGTTCCAAGTTGATTTAAAGGTGAATGGTCTTGGCCAGAACCGGGGCAGCCGCAGCTCCTTAGATGGTAACTTGCAGTACCCGTAACCAACAACTCGTACCCATCTGTCTACATCTAGATAATATAGCCCTCCGATATAATAGTATTATTCAATGTACTCATCTCAATTTGATCAAATACAATCAAAATCACTTAAGATTTAAACGGTTAACACACAAATGGTGGTACCTATGCGTTGGTAAACAACTTCATAGTCACTTAGAGAATGCTTAGCGTAGTTTGTAGTTATACCCAATGAAGTATGTCTTTGAGTTATAAAGGGTGTCTCAGAATGTTTTTCGTTTTTAGATGTTAAATAAAAAACAACAATATCAATTAAAACTCGTTTTATTTATTGTTAAATTAAAGCGCAATTCTTGAAGTTTATTTAAGAAAAACAACCGTTTGCAAATGCGCACCATTCACTTGATCACACTCATTTAACTCAAGCGAAGCTGCGCGCAATCTCAACGATTTTCGTGGGTTGTCCATACAAACTGGCGAACGTGGTCGACGTTCATACATATTGTATTCCCAGTCTCTTCAAACTTGCACACCCAATGCTTAAATAAATTGGCACTTGGCACATGTTTTAAGCTTGTTATATCAAAATGTGTCCTGTAGAGACGACGAACAATAGTGTAGGAATCGTTGTTCTTATAAAACGCTCGCACGCAAAACGCGCGCTGTGTTCCATGAAAAGATTCATGGCTGCCAAACTTAACAAGTCAGCCAAGCGTTTGAGACCACCCCCCTCCCCCTGCTACCTGCGGTTGGCGCATACTGGCCAATTCAAAAACGAAAAACATTCTGAGACTCCCCTTACATATTTATTACTCTGAGGTTATACCTATGTAAGTAGATAGGTACCTAGTACCTACCTTCGTGGTACCTACTTATTACTTAAGTATGTCATGGATGTAAATAGTTCAAAGTAGGTACTAAGATTATAACGTACCCATAGGACTATTTATAATTATTAATCATTGTAGATCTAAAATTTTGCGGAGTTGTTTGGATGTTTGTTACTCAATTCAAGGGTAAACGGCTGTAAGTACCTATGTATAATGTATATATTTTACGGTTTATATCTTTAGCACAGCGACTAACTAACTACCAAGTAACTAAGCGAATCCTTTCGGTCGCCTACGTAGTACGTAACTAGCTCATAATTATTCCTAAATAACATTCAAGATGGCAAGTCAATGTTCCTTAATTTTGTCACTGACACCCTGACTCACCGATCATACAAATTCTAAGATACAGGCTACTTCTAACTGACACTCATGCTTCAAAGTTCAAAGGAACAAATCTGCTGCCCTACGGAAAAACAAAGCAACTGATTTTTTTTTAAATGCGTTTTTGATTATTTTTGGCGCTTTTCGAGCATAACGGATGTTCCTGCATACTCACAACCATCAAAAAGGCTTTAGTAATAGAGAGTTTAAAACTAAGAAAATCGTTAAACCATGGAAGATTTGTTATAAATATAAGCAATTTCCGGTTTTTCTCCTCCTGTTAAATTTATTCTGCTGCAACAACCATCAAAAAGGCTTTAGTCTTAGAAAAATTTAAATAAAGAAAATCGTTAAACTATGGAAGGTTCCGGTTATTTGCTCCTCCTGTAAAATTTATTCCGCTGCGATTACTTTGCTTTTCCGTAGTGTTTAGCCTATAAAGGGAGAATTAAAACATAACCCAATTTTGGGCCCGTTTTCTAATCTTAATATATATAAATCACGTGTCACGTTGTTTGTCCGCGATGGACTCCGAAACTACTGAACGGATTTTGATAAAATTTTGTAACCATTTATAATATGCTCCAACTTAAAAGCGTTCAGGCGCATTTCGTCCAATTCGCAAATGGTCCAATCCTCCAATTCGCAAATCGTCCAATTCGCAAATGGTCCAATTCGCAAATGGTCCAATTCGCAAATGGTCCAATTCTCAAATGGTCCAATTCGCAAATGGTCCAATTCGCAATTGGTCCAGTTCGAAATTGGACTTGGTCCAATTTGTAATTGGTCAGATAAGTTTCGTTATTTTTATTATTAAGAAGATTACTTATCAATTGTTTGGTGACCCAAATAAATTAAAAAAAAAATTCAATAAAGATAAATAAAAAGATTTTATTTCAGACTAGCTGTTCCCCGTGGTTTCAGCGGCGTTAATTTCGGAGATTTCGTGGAAATTATGGGATAAAAGTACCCTTTATCCTTTTCTGTACCCCTGAAAAAGTGTACTATTTCAAATTTAATGTAGTTTCACACGCATTAATTTCGGAGTTTCCGCGGAAATTTTGGAATGAAAAAAATTTTAAAAAATTTATTAAAACCGACTTCCAAAAACACAAAAATAAAAAGCTAAAAATAAAAAGCTAATAATGACAAAATACCGCTTTACTTTATCCAAAACACAAAAACACACGTAATATTACATATTATTGGTTTGTGCTACATCAGATCGGTTTGAATTCGGTGACAAGCCAAATATGGAGGGGGTAGATGGGCTAAGTCGACTCTTGCCACCAGCTCTTCGTGAGCACAACAACCCAAGTATGCAGCGGGTTTTTAGTTTTGTGTTTTTGGAAGTCGGTTTTAATTTTTTTTTGTTAAAATTTTGTTTATTTCTCGCTTTTAAGTGACTTAGTTGGTAATTTCTCCAAATTACCTCTAGTATTATAATTAAATATTGTATTAAATATAAACATAAGTATATAATTTTATTATTTACTTAATAATATTTTTATACGCAGTTTTAATTAAAATTAATAATTAACCAAATAATAAAATTGATGAAAAAAATTCCGGATAATAAAAATAACTAAACTTATTTAACCAATTACAAGTTGGACCAACTGCGAATTGGACCATTTGCGAATTGGACCATTTGCGAATTGGACCATTTGAGAATTGGACCATTTGCGAATTGGACCATTTGCTAATTGGACGGTTTGCGAATTGGACATTTTAAACCCTCTGAACCATTTGCGAATTGGACCATTTGCGCCTAAACGCTTAAAAGATAGGTTAGTTTTTATCCCGAAATTCCCGCGGAAACTCCGAAATTACCGCGGATGAATTCGCGGGGGACAGCTAGTTACATATGGATGCAGATAAGCAATAACATGTTAACCCACAAACTTAAGTTATTGATTCAGAACGAGTTATTGAGAGTTAGGGAACATTTTTTTATTATGTGTTTACCTTATACATTGCTTAAATATTTAACTAAATATTTAACATCAAAAATGTTGACACAAAATGGCGCTAAACTTTTAAAACAAAATTTACTCAAAATTTCTCCAGTGTGGGTTAACACACTATTGCTTATCTATGTCCATATACAAATTGTAGTAACTTTGTAGTCGGTTTATGAACATGCGAGATGACAAAGTTAGGTCAGTTTATACATTTTTGTCACTTACATTACATAAACATATAGATTGGTAGGTACATATTGGATATATTAGATAGGTGCAGACAGAGTAAATAGTAGATACCTACCCAAAAAGAAAAATTAATTGCCTGCCTACAAAAAGAAATTAGATCCCATCAAAAACACAAAATGTGTATCTACAAAAATCCGACTCTCGTAACAGTCGTTCCACCGCAAAAAACTGAATTATTTTAGTTAGTAGGTACTAGCTGTCCCCCGCGGTTACACCCGCAATAATTTCAGAGTTCCCGCGGGAATTCCAGGATAAACTATTCATACAAGCCTTCCTCTTGAATCACTCTATCTATTGGTGAAAACCGCATGAAAATTCGTTCAGTAGGTACCTAGTTTTTGAGTTTATCGCGAACAGACAGACGCGGCGGAGGACTTTATTTTATAATACATAATATGTAAGGATTTATTGAAGCCTATTTTACAACTTAGTGATAATTTTTTTTTAATACCTAACTGGGTGCTTCAATGTTTACCAAGTAATTAAAATAACTAATTAATATGCACCAGAATTCCCTAGCGAAGCACTAAATTAAATATCTATAAACCAGTAAAAAAAGTAACATGAAATGATGAAATGAAACGGAAGTTCAATGTCTTGTGAAAATATAAACGGATACCTACATCGAATTCATATTACAGATTGCTATGTTCAGAATTTTAATTTGGTTGTTTACCGATTTTTTTATCGTGTGAATGTTAAAAAATAAAATAGAAACTAAAACAACTCTCATCATTCCGGTAAAATTAATATCGATCAAAAGAACGGAATTATTTTAATTATGTAGTTGTCCGACTATAACTAAATATCTACTACTACCGGTGGATCTCTGTTTAATTACCTTTAAGTTACTTAATGATGACTGTGAAAAGTGAAAAATACACCTAAATGAATAATTTGATCAAGCGAAAGTAATAAACATCAGAGAAGAGGTAGCAGTCTAAAGAGAGACAGCATACTGCGACACAAGTTCAAGCAGTTAAAAATATACGTACCTACGTTACGGTCAATAACTTACCAACTATAATTTATGTAGTTATTTGTACCAATTGGGTATTCTCCAAGGTATGAAAATCAAAATTCTAATTAGTCCGTCAGTTAGAAAAAAAAAAATAATAGACACGTATTTTTTGCTTTTTCAATTTAATGAAAATGAACATAGATAAAGCGCATTAAAGTTTAGGGTGGGGGACTCGTGACGTCAATATTCATTATAAGCGCCATACAAACCGCATTGAGTTGTGACGTCACGCGAAATTTCAACTCAATGTATCTCTGTTATTTTTTGATTACGTAAAAAAGAAAAAATACGTGTCCAATATTTTTTACTAATCTACACGACGGACTAAAAAAAATTTTTTTGTCAAGTAGCCAATTGTGTAATGTTGCAAAGAAATATTAATTGAACTTACCCGAGAGGAAACAAAAGAGTACGCATTTCAGCGTGATCAGGTTCTTATTGACGAGCTGCTTCATCTTGAGGCTTTCAGGCAGGATTCTTCAAATACAGCAACTTATACAGCACTATGTGTAAACATCTTGCATCTGAAATAAGAGTTTATATTGCTAGTAGATACATTATGATAATATGTATAGTGCTAGATACCTACATATCCGTACTTATTACCTAATTAAGTACATCTCAATTCTGATAACAGTTATTTAGCAATCACTGGAACCGATTTTGTAAATTCTTGCACTTATACGGTACGCTACGGTAATTATGCTAGTGACATAGGTTACTTTTTATCCCAACTACCCACGGGAACTCCGAAATCACCGCAGGTGAAACCGCGAGAGACGGCTAGTACCTAGGTATTAATGGCCGGTTTACACTTCCATAAGTAGTAAGTAGGTAAACCGGCCAGGTATATAAGAATATGGAATATTTTCCCTGATAAACGCGTTTGTCCCGGTCGCCCCCACTCCGTCGTCCCCATTGGTGGCGAGCGGGAAAAAAAAGTTTCGTTCGCCCCCAGGTAATGTTGACGATTGGACGGATTGTTACAATGTTTTTATTACGACTTTCTGAGCAAGAGTATACAGAATGGTTAGGTTAGGTTTGTACTGGTGACCAAGTAATACAAATGGTCAATCATCATCATAGATGTCCCCATATTTTGTCTTCGGTGCAGCCACGTTACGCTCGCTACGCTCGCTCGGCTCGCGCGTCGTGGTCAACACTCAACAGTCCAAACCTTATGCATACCACCGCCCCCGGGGCGGGGGTGATGGTTATGTGGGACTCCGCCCTGATAAGGACGACCCGCCCTGAGAAGGGCGGGAATACTACCCACTAAAAACCCTGGGGTGTTCCTCCTCAGCGCCACGAGTCAGGGCCGCGGGAAACGCTAATTGCATGCTCCGCGGCCCCGACGGCGCTAGCCCGCACGTAGCGGGCTCCTTCTCGGGGACCCGTTAGTTTTGTGGGTCCCCTCCTCCTACAACTGCTATAATAAATTAATTTAGTGGCGCGCCGGAACACCTAACGCGCCACTTCCGCCCGAGGTCCTCATTCCGACTGGCGGCAGAGTTACCCCTACTCTGCCGCCCGGAGGACCTCTATTATGGTGGGTGGAGGCGGACCGCAGCTCGCCTCCTACCCCCCCCTCTGGGGCGGCGGTTGGGAGGGGCGGACGCCGCCTGCTCCCTTTCCCGCTCCGCAGTCTCCTTCCGCGAGATGACGTCCTCGCAGAAGGAGAGAACCGCCGCCCATGCGCCTTCGCCGCCCACCATAGCCGAGACGACTGTGGGCAGCGACAGGTCGCTTCCTATTACTGCGACGAGGGCACGGCGCTGCTCAGCCCAGGCCGAGCACTCTTCTAGAGTATGTTGCGCCGTGTCCTCGTCGCAGACTCCGCAATGATGGCATGAGGCCGTCGGCTCCCTTCCGGCGATTTTGCACAGGTACTTTCCGAAGCATCCGTGCCCGGAAAGCACCTGCGTCAGCCGGAAGGTCGTGGCGCCCTGCCGCCTGTCCGTCCATTCACGCAGAACTGGACGGACAGCTTCGACAGTCCGTAGGCCGGCAGATGGAGTGGCCAGCCTACACTCCCACTCTCTCATCAGGGACTGCCGAAGATGAGATCTCCGCGATTCAACCGCACTTGGCGGGGGGTATTCCCCCCGGGCGTGGCACTCCGCTCGCCACGAATACAGCGACGAGAGGAGGCCAGCCTCCAGGTCCCAAGGGGGGGACCCCGCCAAGACGCACGCCGCCTCAAAGGAGATGGTGCGATACCCTCTAATAGCCCTGACGGCCAGGACCCTCTGCGGTCTCCGCAGCAGGGGTCTGGTATGGGCCGTCAGGCTATTCGCCCAGATTGGGGCCCCGTAGAGGGCCATCGATCGCACCACCCCCATGTATAGGCGGCGGCAATTAACACTCGGTCCCCCAAGATTGGGCAGCAGAGTGCTGAGGGCACCCGCTGCCTTGATGAGTTTGGGGGACAGGCGGTTGAAATGTTCGCGGAAATCCCAGCGGCTGTCGAGGACGAGTCCCAAGTATTTCATGGTGGACCCGACCTCGATTTGGACGCCACTTACGACAATGCAGGACCCAGCGGGCGGGCGCGACCGAGGCTTGTGGAAGCATATAGCCTCGGATTTGTCCAGCGCCACGCTGAGTCCCAGCTGCCGTATTCGGCCGACGGCCTGCGCCACCCCTAAAGTGGCCAGACGGGCAGCCTCACTGTAGTCTTTTCCCCGGGCCACCACTAGCGTGTCATCTGCATAGCAGATGACGTCAAGGCCCGGGGGGAGGGCGCCCCGCAGCACCCAGTCGTATCCGATGTTCCACAGGAGTGGTCCGAGCACCGACCCCTGTGGAACACCGCACACCATTTCCCTCCGCATTATGTTCTTATCCCGCCCCAAGCACGTGACGTGTCTGTCTTGGAGATAGGACCCGACTATTCTTCTCAGATAGGGAGGCACTTGATGGTAACATAGTGCCTCCCTAACGCAGCCCCAGGGCAGAGAATTAAAGGCGTTGGCGATGTCGAGAGACACCGCCAGAGCCACTCCGCCCCGGGTAGTCGCCTGGTCCGAGAGGGCCCTGACGCGTTGGATCGCGTCGATCGTTGATCGGCCCTCCCGGAAACCGAACTGGCTGTCTGCCAGGTCGGGCCCTATCTCCCGCAGGTGCTCGATGAGGCGGTGAGCGATGACCCGCTCGAATAGCTTTGCCACCTCATCGAGCAGCACAATGGGGCGGTAAGCGGAGGGAGAGTCCGCGGGGCGCCCCTCCTTCTTTAGTAGAACAAGGCTGCCCGTCTTCCACTGACGGGGAAACCGTCCCGACTCGAGGCAGGCACTGAAGAGCCTGCCCAGTCGGTCCCCCAGGGCGTTTGAAGCCAAGACCCATGCGCGACCGGGAATTCCGTCTGGGCCCGGGGCAGTGTTTTTGCCCCGGAGACGGAGGATGGCCGCGTTGAGTTCTGCCGGCGAGACCGCCGGCACCCCGTTGTCGGGGAACAGTCCAAACCTAACCTAACCTGGCGTGTTCGGGGTGCCACCACTGGGGGCGAACGAAACTTTTTTTTCCCGCTCGCCAACAGTGGGGACGACGGAGTGGGGGCGACCGGGAATAAACCGATAAACGTGGGTAAAAATTTAATATAAAATGTACTAGTAATTCAACTTGCTCTAACATCTAA
The DNA here is from genome assembly GCA_907165275.2 of Zygaena filipendulae. Lineage (NCBI taxonomy): Eukaryota > Metazoa > Arthropoda > Insecta > Lepidoptera > Zygaenidae > Zygaena > Zygaena filipendulae. The sequence goes on along the minus strand of OU015653.1, from coordinate 7,225,566 downwards.
GTCTTATGACTGTGGTAAAGTGGGTCACGGACCAGGGTTATGTAATTCAACTCCACACCTAATACACGCGACAGCTATTACATATTATATTATACTTTATTAGCTAATGTTAGGTACGCCGCGCCGTATGATGTACAACACTTAGTTGATTGGTGATGTTCTCGAATAAACTACGAGACATCATGACTATTGTTGCGTGTGATCTCATAAGCAACGAATGTTCATTTTTATCCACTAGTCCTTTTCACATAGGACAAGATAATTCTGTGCCTTTTCAGACGCTATAATATTTTTTTTTTTGTTATTATACTTATTATTATGTAACTACAAGTTTTATTATCTATACTTACAATAAAACTGGAGAGAGGTCAATTCTGTACATTGAATATATATTCAAAATTAATATTGGAGGATGAATGGTGATCGATACTGATGCCAAAAATGCAATCAGTAAATTTTTTGTCTGTCTGTCTGTTTGTCTGTATGTGCACGCATGGGTCAAAAACTACTGAAGGGATTTTAACCAAACTTGGTACGATTGTAGTCCATACTTCTGGGCAGGTTATAGGCTATAATATAACATAACGCTAAGACACATAGGAGCTGAGCAGTGGCGATAAATTTGAAGCAAGTCGGATGATAATGCGCTTTCGAGCTCTTATCCTCGCATACGTTGAAATTTGGCATGCACATTGTCAGGGGTACAGAGAAGGACGTAGGGTATGTTTTATTCCGGAATTCCCGCGGGTGAAACCGCGGGGCACAGCTAGTAATACTTACATTATAGTAACAAAGATTATTATCTATTTGTGCAAAATGTTTTATGTGCTATTTTTCCTAAATAAATACTGTAGATATATTATTTGTCTATGTGGGTCTCGCATATGAATCGTAAATTCGTCGTCCACAGTATAATATCTGGGTTATATTCGTACTAAACATAAACCAAAAAAATTCCCAGACTTTCGAATGACACACCCACCTAGCAACGGTATGGCAATCCGCCAATAAATCCTATCTAAAATTATTAATGCGAGTGTGAGTTTGTTTGTTACACTTTCACGCATTAACCACTCAACCGATCACCATGAAATTTTGCATGTACATAAAATGACATAGGGTACTTTTTATCCTGGATTTCTGTGGAAACTTTCGCGGGGAACAGCTCAATGTATGTATATGTATATGTAGGTAAATTAAATCACAAACTTTTTTAACTTATTATTACGAACAACATATTATTATAATGTGGATTAACTAACACTTGAACAATATATTGATTCTAATGGAGGTAGAGATGGTAAAAAATCTTTGATATTGATGGAAAATGGAGAAAGTACCTACCTAATCTTCGAGGGCATAATATGTTTGGTAAGTAGTTACAGCTAAGCTATGGCACGTGTTGGCAAGAAAATCGATAAGGCTAGCAAGGAAACTAGAACAGGTATAAAATTAACTTTTGTTAGGTATAGAGAAACGTAGATACAGTCCACCTGTTCGAGGCACGAGAAATTGCCATCAACCTCAAAGTCAAGACGGAGCGCTGTGAACAAAGAAGTGAAGCCGATAAAACTACGCCTCGGCGTGTACATGCACAGTTACACGCAAAGACATAATATAACGAAACTACGCCTTACCTCATCAGTCGAGCTATTCCGGCGCGGGGAGTGTCACGCTGTAATAATTCCTATTTTTTAAAGAAAAAATGCCGAATTTTGTAGTGAGATGGTGTGAAAACCAATCTTCGAAAAATAAAAGTAGAATAGAACCACATTTTTAATAAAATATCAATTTTATTAATTTATGACAACTTGGAACACAAAACCTCCACAACTTTCATAAGTGTTGCTACTAGTGAGCGTCACAATAGTCCCCGTTTTTTGGGTAAGTTAATGTGACCTTTTTAACTTTTAATATTCATAAAATTAATGTAAGTGTAAATAGGCCTTAATTTTTATTTTCCATGTTTTATCATAACTTCGAAACCTAATTTTTAAGGTTCTCGATAGTTATCCATTCATCTTTCTAGAACTTAAAAATTTTGGGTAATAAGTTTTCACTGCACGGCAACACTCACTAAATGCCCACATGTTTACGAAACCGGCTTCACTTTTTTGTTGACAGCGATCCGTCTTGAGTTTTTATTTCGTCTGAGCCATCAACTTATTGGTTTCATGAATAATATACCTTTGTCACGCAATATATAAAGGCAAAAATTTACTAATCTAGGTATCTATAGAATTTCAGTGTGATAATGAATACTGTATTTTTAAGCGACTTCCAAAAAGGTGGAGGTTCTATGTTCGATTGTATGTATTTTTTTTTTGTTTTTTATGTATGTTCACCGATTACTCGAAGACGGTTGGACCGATTTGAAAAATTCTTTTTTTGTTTGAAAGGGTATACTCCCAATTAGGTCCCATTGCCACCAAGTCCAGATCTGATGATGGAATCTTGGAGAAATCGAGGGAAGTCTTCAAAAATTATATGCACACCTATAGCGATTTGGGTATTTTTTAAAGTAAATCGTTCATTTCCTTTTGAAAAGCAAAATTTGAAGAAGTGGAACTGATGATAAAGACCACAGATGGTCATCGGAACTACTCAGTAATAATACGTATTTCACGGATTCCGATTGGAGCGATTTCGAAAATTGTTTTTTTGTTTGAAAGAAGATACTCCCAAATTGATTCCATTGTCACCAAGTCGAAATCTGATCATGGGATCTTGGAGTAATCGAGGGAACTCTTCAAAAATTATAGGTACACCTATAGCGATTTTAGGATTTTTTATAGTAAATCGTTTATTTGCTTTCGGAAAGTAAAATTTGAAGAAGTGAAACTGATGATGAAGACCACAGATGGTCATCAGATCTACTAAATAATAGGTATTTCACAGATTCCGATTCGTTAACTTTAATATGGTTTCTAAACAATTTATGCTCTTCACATATGGTGAAGTGGAACTGATAATGATGTACCAGGAGAACTCCTCAACAATTAACGTCCCTGCTTCGGGAAAAGCAATATTTTCTAAAAAGTGATGAGCAGTTGACTTTAGGCTATTGTAACTTGGAGAAATTACGAACTAAGTCACTTAAAAGCGAGAAATAAAGAAATTTTTAACAAAAAAATTAAAACCGACTACCAAAAACACAAAACTAAAAATCTAAAAATAAAAAGCTAATAAAAATAACCACATACCGATTTAATCCAAAAGACAAAAACACACGTAATATTATTATTGGTTTGTGCTACCACTAATCGGTATGAAGTCGGTGACAAGCCAAATATGGAGGGGTAGATGGGCTAAGTCGACTCCCGCCACCAGCTTTTTGTGAGCAGAACAACCCAAGTGGGCAGACACCAGCGGGCTTGTCACCGAATTCAAACCGATCAGTGGTAGCACAAACCAATAACTCAGAGTAATAAGTATACTACGTATAAATATTACGTACTTATGTTTTTGTCTTTTGGATTAAATCGGTATTTTGTTATTTTTAGCTTTTTTAGTTTTGTGTTTTTGGAAGTCGGTTATAATTTTTTTGTTAAAATTTGTTTTCTTGCAAGTGTGTGCGTGTTTCTGTGTACAACTGTACATGCACGGCGTGGTATCTTTTTCCGGGCTTCACTTGTTTGTTCTACGCGTTCCGTCTTTAGTTTTTATTTGGTCTGAGGTATCAATAAGTTTATTTTCATTAGTTTATTTTATTGTTGTTGGAAGTTATTTATGTATTAGATCATTTGTTAATAAGACACACTTTAGAGGAATTAATTAAGTAGATACCTATACTAGGTACTTACTCATTTATGATTTAATAGTTATTTTGCAAGTAGTAGTTGTTTTGTACCTAGACTTTGAGGAGTTAACAAATGAAAATTAGACTAGACAGTTGGCGCCTATAAAAAGTTTCTGCTCGGTAGTTAGCTAATATTCATATTATTATTATCTAGAAACTTACTCTACTTACCTACTTCTATAGACTTACGTACATCTATAGACTATATATAGTCCATAATATTATTATAATGACGAAAATAAAAGTTTAACGTTTTTATAAAGCTTTAACTTAAAAAAGATACCTACCTACTGTTAATGTTTCTATTACGCGTAGGTACTGCATTCAACACTGATTCAACAGCTAGGTAAGTAGGTATATGAATTTTTGAACACTGTATCTATCGTTGCTATACTGTGTACGAGAATCAGTCAGATCCAATCATAGAGTAACTTATACTATATACTGGATTCAATCCATTAATTGTAAGGTCCCTAACTCCGTACCTCAAAGGCAAAAAGGAACCTTTATGTTTATCTATAGGATCACTTCGATTTTCGTCTGTCTGTATCAATATAAGGTAGGTATCAAGCTGAAATTCATGTCAAATACTCAGGCGAAAACGAGCTTTTAGTCAAAGCAATCAAAAGATAAACACCGTTTAGGCATAACACACCTTTGAGACGCACAATGGGATCAAATAGGGTATTTCCCGTTGACCTAGAATAATGAAATTTGGCAAGAATTAGCATTTATGTCTTATATCAAAAAGGGAAAAATCCGAAAACCGTCACAAAAATCAATCACAACAATAAGTAATTAGGTATATTAAACTGCATTTGTAAGCATAACCAAATACTACTTACTTACTGTCAATGAGTTTAACCAGCCGTTGAAGTGCTTACCTAATGCATTCATTCATCAATTTAGGTATGACTAAACCTACTAAGAAGCACAATTCACAATATAATATGACACATAATATTGATTGTTTTGCAACTCGGTTTTGTAAGACGCAGGGAAGTGGGCCCGCAGGTCGTAGCTCACGATGCGATGTCGTCACCGCTATAATCGGCAAAGGTCTGTCGCCGACCTGTGACCGGCGTCGGCACGACAACGCGCTCCACGCAACAGATATAAACTAAACCCAATAAAAAATCTGATGTAAGCAGCTATTTCGGAACAGAAAAAACACATGTGGATAGTAAGTATTATTTAAATTAGCCTGGACACTGGACAATAATTGACCATTTTGTGTTTCATAGAACAAAAATCAAAACTGGACTGGGTACCACCGCGTTTTTAAGCAACTGTTGTAAATTGTTAGTAGTTACAACAACCATTTACAAAACTGTTTCATAAATATCAATTAGAGATATATCGTGAAAGTAGCGTTTGACAACACTATATAGCTAGGTATCTATAGTGGTTTCTGCATTTATATACGTATTGTAATCACACAGTAAGGCACGGCAGTCTACACTGCAGTCTGCACTCTGCACTGCACGCAGTCCGTGTCGTCACCCGTCACTCGTCACCACCCGTCGCCCACCAACCGTCACGCCGAGAAACAACTGGGCCGTTACAATTTATAATTACAAACTCACGTTGTTGTATTTCTCCTCCTCACCTACATTTCTATGACACTATTTAGTCACAAGTCACAACTATCGAGATGCTTTATCGAATAATCCTAACATAAAACCATTATAATATAATAATATGGTAAATATGCGAATGTAGGATTGATTGTTTGTTACACTTTCACGCCTTAAATAAATAACTACACGGTGAAATTTTCGTATTTTACTCTGTTTTACTATGGACGCATACTACTAACACTATTGAGAATTTTGCTATGGCAATGCCTGCCTTGCAATGGCAATGCATGCATTTCTATAGTAAAATTCTCAATAGTGCAAACTAGTTTTATAATTTTATCATTCAAACAATTGAGTATTGACATAGGTACAGGTATACCTAAAAAAGTTATTCGGCGTCTCAGACGAAATAAATAGTATATTTCATTATAAGTGCGGAAAGCCTGTCATTGCAAAGAGTTCCGACAAATGTCTACCCGAGCCGAGGCGCAGCCGAAGGTGAGGGTTGACAGTCGGAACTAGTTGCAATGACGGTTCCGCACGTGTACTGAACAACTATTTTTAATACAGTTACGAAAAAATTAAGCAATTTAATAAAATATCAAAAACACAACAAACTCAACTAAGTTCCAACTGTGATCAAGAGATGGCGCTAGTCGTATTAGTAATGCGAAACCTACGTTTCGCAATGCAAAAAGTGTGTCAAAGTCGTGTCGCCATTTTTGACAGTTGGCAAAGAGAACGCACGAGTTCGGGAAAGGTAAACAAAAAGCTCGAGTATGTAATAGCCCACATCCCGAACGCTAAACGTCCCTGCAATACGCCACTTTTTGAGCAACTGTATTAAAAAAGTCTTTTTATTTCGTCTGAGTTCGGCGTATATTCGATGGTATCTTAATTCGTAACATAATGTAGGTATACCTAATTATATTTTTTTACATACGAGTTCGAGATTCTCGCTTGTTAGAGGCGTCTCAACTCAAATAAACAAGAATAGACGGGTGCAGCATATGGTACACCCAATTTGTGGATTACAGCTTTATGGCAGCCATACGAACTCCGTTCGTCGTGCGAGGAGTAGAAACAGCATTAACATAATTGGAGGTCAGCGCTGCGGCGGCGGAACCGGTCGGCGCTGCCTGTGCTTGACACACAATGATGTCATCGGTGACGTCAACAAAAAAATCTTATTTAAGCTTTTCTCGATGTTTTTACCACCTACCTACCAAGTCACTACTAAACAAAAACTACATAATATATTATAGTAGAAAAATATAGTATCTATCTGTATACCATTCTTAGTCATAATATGGCATAAAAAAATAACTAGTTATTAGAAATATTTTAAAGATAATAATAGGTACTTACCCGAAAAATAAACATTTGCAGAAAATAACGCCTGTCAAAAGGCGTAGATCAAACAATTTTTAAAACACCATGAACTATCATGACCTGGGTGTTTTAGTAATAGAGAGTCATAGGCAACTTGTCATGGGAAAGCTTTGTGAGAATAATTATGTAGGTATCTTAATCTACATTCTATCTACTTTTAGTGACTCACTGTGCCAGTTGTCTAGGATGCCGGATGTACCCATCGATAGAGACATTAACTGTGATTTATTATAGATATTTGTAAGTATGTAAGTCAATTTCTCAACGCGAGCGTCACACTCAGTAGGTAGGTACTTACTTTCACCCAAAAATAGTTTTGGAGGAACGCAAACCAAGTAACCAAGTAGGATATAAACAGTCAGGTAGGGTACCTAGGATACCTACATACCATGGGTATAAGTACTTATCAATCACCTGCCTTTTAAAAGTTTTAAAGCGATGTTATGGATGGCAGAGTTACTTAGGCACATATAGATGTCAGGCACACATAAAATCAGCTGAACGGATTCGGATGCGCAAGGAACCCTTAAATTAAAGAGGGCGAAGCTACGGGGAACGGATAGTAGATATAATACCATAATAATCTGTCTGATGTCTTATGATTTATGCCTTACCCCTTGGCCACAGTCTCGGCGGCGGCGGTGCTGACGGCGGGGGCGGCGGCGGTGCTGACGGCGGCGGCGGCGGCGGCAAAAACAAATGGCAGGCAACATACGAAGTAGGCCACAGCTATCAGCGGCGCGAGCTGTGGCCAACTTCTTATGTTGTCTACTATTTGTTTTTGCCGCTCCCGCCGCCGCCACCGCCGCCGCAAAGACTGTGGCGCCCCCCTTAGCATACCCAAGATTTTATTTTATTTAAAAACTAGCCGTGCTCCGTGGTTTCAACTCTCGTTTCGGAGATTTACCCGTGTGAGTTTCGGAATTCCTGCAAGAACTCCAAGCTTCTTTCATAAGAACCTTCTCCTTATAATAACATCTCCGGTATACACAACAAAAAATAATTAAGTAGTTAGGGAAATTGGTCCAGCCGTTCACGCATGATGCCATGACCAAGAGAAATTGGGATTCATTTTTAATAATAATAATAATAAGCTTATTCAGGTAAACTAGAACATGACTGGGGGCTCCTTTTAAGTATAACAATACCTGTGTTAGGAGACCCTGCTCTTCTATAGCTAGTTACAATTTCGTTTAACAGAAACCTATTTGTTAACAAGTAGACAGTAGGTAATAAATTTAAGAGAAAAGAAATTAATTTATAAAATTATAAATCGTGCCTGTTAGTATGTGTTTGTGTGTGCGTGCATGCGTACGTGCATGTGTGTGTGTGTGTATGTGTGTGTGTGCGCGCGCGCGTGCGTGGCCGCGTGGGTGTGTGTTTATGATCGTGGATGCACAAAACAATATTATATTTCACAGAGAATAATTATTTTTATATAGGTAGATGAAGTACCTACAGTATGCCTGTTAGTATGTGTTTCTGTGTGCGTGCATGCGTACGTGCATGTGTGTGTGTGTATGTGTGTGTGTGCGCGCGCGCGTGCGTGGCCGCGTGGGTGTGTGTTTATGATCGTGGATGCACAAAACAATATTATATTTCACAGAGAATAATTATTTTTATATAGGTAGATGAAGTACCTACAGTATCTTCGAAAAGTGTACCTACACGTGAACTTTTACTCCCTACCCAAATTAAATTACTTTACAAAAGTGAAAGTTGTCGTTATCACAGTCACAGATAATATAAGTCACAGTTAATACCGTTATATAGTTAGGTCGGCGCGAGCGGCACACCTTCACCACCCGGCCCCAGCCATCCCTCTCAAATTACCTAAAATTAATTAGGTAAGTCGGTCAGCAGAACCAACCACCTGCACCCCTCTAACATTGAAATCCTTCTTGAAAAAATCATGATAACCCTAATGTGACAGAAAATGTAAATAACTTTTCGCAACTAAATACCTACATAGTGGGTGTAAACTTGGCTATAATCAAAACTTGAAGTTCTGTTATTTTATAATTCATAGTTCTTAAGAGTCCAGTACACAATAGTCATTGGCCTGTGATGGGCCATGCTTTGCAATGCACAATTACTGTAGGCCACGATCAATTGGAGTTCACACAATGGCTCATTGCTCCTGGCGAATCGTTGCGATAAACGTGGAAGTATCTCCGTACCCCCGCCAAGACGAGCCAAGCGAAGCGGGAGCTCTACTTATCTTTTCTCGAAGCGCTTCGTCGTTTTTTTGAGCACTTATAACTTAGGTTAGGATTATACCAGATAAACTAAATTCTCGGGATATGTTGTCAATAAAAAAAATAATAATAATACTTTAATACTTTAGATTTTATTAATATCTAAAAAACTCTGATTTCGTCACTGACCCTATAAGTTATAAGTTTAATATGGTCAGTGACTGAAACTGGTCCTATAATGTCGTAGAAAGCTGAAATTTGGCACGTAAGCCAGTATTAGTACACAAACAAAAAAATTATAAAACTTGTAACTTTTATCCTCCAACCCCTTAAACTAGGGGATGGAAGTTTGTATGAGAGTTCCGCAATTTTGACTTACAAAAAGAAATGAAATCCCACCAAAAAAATATTCATGTAAAATGATGCCAAGACGAGTCCATAAGACGGGCACTGTAAAAAAGTTATCAGATCTCATGTAGAGCCAAGCTTATAAATACCCCTAACACCCTAACTCTACAAGGCCTAACTTCTCAAACTCTAAACCTTAGTTTTAGAATAATATGTGGCTTGGCCGTTTCATAACTGCTAGATCCTTTGGATAACAGAAAAGTGATTAACAGTGGATAAATTTTTCACCTCACGCTCATGTGAATGGAGCGAAATGGCCAAGCCACATAATATTTTGAGTGAGGTGTAGAGTTTGAGAGGTTAGGCCTTGTAGAGTTAGGGTGTGTAGAGTTATAAGCTTGGCTCTACATGAGATCTGATAACTTTTTGACAGTGCCCGTCATATACCAGTACCCCCTGTACACAATGGCGATTGTCTGAAGTGGGCCAGCATACGCCATTGTGTACTGGATTCTTTAGACCGAGTGTTGGTGCATCCAGGGCCATCTTAGGGGCCCTCTTCACAATGGACCATGATGGCCCATCAAATGATCGTCTATCATGGCCGCCATGATCGGGCAACTCTTGATAAGACGTCTATCGTTGTTCATTGGTAGATGCTAATCAATGAAAAGGCTTGTATATTGTATTACCGGCATTATCTAAGAAAATAACAAGCTTAACGGATTTTTATAGAGAAGTCTACACTGTACTCGAAACAACTATATAACCTACTGAGTAATCAGCGATTGTGTGGACGCACACGGCATCATGGGCCATCATTCCTTTGATGTACCGACAGTTTACCGATTGATCACCATTACCCGCCATGATGGCTACTCATAGGCAAATTAAATTAGGCAATCAGATGATGGGCCATCATGGTCCATTGTGAAGAGGGCCCATTAAGCATATAAATAAATAAATAAATATTCTGCGCCGGGGCGTAGGGTGGTCAGCCTGCGCCCCCACTCTTATCAACCAACAAAACGCAATGAAATTTTAATGTTTACTTATCGCGCGGTTTAACCCGCGATACTGAGTAATCGGCCATTGTGTAGACGCACACGCCATCATGGGTCATTATTCCTTTGATGTACCGAGAGTTAACCGATTCGTCGCCAATACCAGTCATGATGGCCACTCATAGGCAACCATGCTCTCCACACAATCGTGCATAGTGGCCCTTCATGGTCCATTGTAAAGATGACCTTTCAAGTGCGGCGGCTATATACCTACCACAAACTACTTAGAGATACTACCGTATATACCTACCTATTTTACAAGTTAAGCAGGTACCTACTACCTACCAGCCCATCGACACTGCCTTCAAGCAAAAATTACTAAAGCCTTTTCTTTCTCGCGAGGTTCCCGCGAGAATGTGGAGCGGGCAGGAGCCCGGATCTAATTTAGACTATGCAATAACTTCCTTACCAACTTTGGAATACCTAACCAAATCCCCCTGACCGCGTCTTACATTGGCAAGGTTGAGGTTGGCACAAAATGCTTTCAAAGATTTCAGCGATTAGTATGAAACCTCAGATGAAATAAAGACTTTTTATTTCGTCTGAGTATGAAACTATAAAAGTGCCGACTCTTAAACGTAGTGATTTGCTCAGTCCCTAGGTAGGTTACCTAATTTAAAAGTGAGTGAAAGTTCATGTGAATATATACACCTATAGTACTAATTTAATTATTACTTAATACTTTGTACTTAAAAAGTTAAATTTTTATATTATTTCGAAATGGATTGTGTGTTCGAATACCGTTACGTATAATTTACTGATAGAACCTCAAAAAAACTTCGATTAACTTAGGATGAAACATTTAAAAATACTAACATTTTCATTGGGAGCATAATTTACCTTGTATACCTATTTTCTTTTAACTTTTCACTAAACACTTCACTTTTCACAGTTTTGTCGTTTTTATTTAATACCACAACACAACCAGTTTTCAGAAATAATTAAAATAAAATAAAACCGGAGTCAACGACCAATCCAAGCAAGTTCACCGACGACACTATTCTTTCTTTTTATTGAAGTCAGTCACGAGTCGAGTCCCACATTATAAACCGCTTACAACATATTTTCACGAGACGAGACACAATAAATGTAGGTAGACTATGTCTGAATATGAATAAAATTGATGAATGTAGGTTTAAATTACTGATTTTACAACACTGGCTAATTAAAAAGTACAGATAATAATTAATCAATCACAATATGAGTGGACTGAGTAGGTATAGGTAACTAGCTCAGAACAACAAAACGTAACTAGTTAATGTAGTTTTATTTTCGCTAGCTAACTTTCAAATTACGCGCTTTTTTTTGTGGCAAAGAAAATGACGGAGGCACGACAGAAGCGAATTTTGTTTTTTTAATTTACTTCTTTTGGAGAAAGCAAAAGAATTTGAATCTATACAGCCAATTGAGTTGTATTTTTCTTCTTCTGAAGTTATTTACATCGAAATGCATTGGTGAGATGCATTTCGATGCTTTACCGGAACTCTTGGCAGCAACTCTTCACAGTTGAGCTTCATAGGACGCTCTGTGGGAAGTTGTATAATAAAACGACAACCTCCCGATGAACGCCCCATTTCATCTGATTTCACTATTTTTACACATTGTTCATAACTAATGGATCACTATTATGTAAAATCCACCACATTCACGAAATAAATCACGATAAACTAATTTTTAAAACAAAGAAATAAAACTAATGCCAATTTCTGCTAAAATCCCGCCAAAAGTCCTTTGATGGAAGTTAAGCGCTAAAAAGAGTTTTGAAATGTCAAATCTACCATCGCATTGGTCAAAAACTGCAGATCTATTTTCTAGAGAAAATTTAATTGAAAGAAGGTTTAAAATTGACTTCATACTTAATGCTTTTGTCACTGTCGTATTCTATGTTTTTATAAAAAATGGAGACACTTTTTGTTAAAAACAAACCGGTTTGGATAAATACAACAACATCAGATAGTGGAAATAATATGTTAAAAGCTAACTAGTAGTTAGTGCCACCTAGATTGGTATCTAGTAAGAAATTATAAAAAAGAAGAAATTACGCATTGAGTCACATTACACTATCTTATTCGCCCAACTTCGTGAGTAGTCGTCGCGAATCTTGAGCGTTTACGTCATAGATGATGTCAGTATCACGTCTCGCACCTACTTCACTTCGCCCATACAAATTACAATATTGGTGGTTTATAAGAGTGGGCTTTTACCAAAACGTGGCGGGAACTACGAAAAACAACGATGGTGATGAACATATTACTTTTTACAATCCTGAAACTAACATAGCAGTAGATTAAATTTTACGCTGTATTAAATATTACTCCAATCCTAGCGAAATATTTATTGTAAACTACACGTTTTCACTTACATGACAGCGCTCCATTAGGTACTATTTCATACTATGTCAATCGCATATGTTAGTTTAACGTGGTTTAAGGTTTAAGATAGGGCTAAGGAGAGGAAACCCTCTCCTTAGCCCTATCTCCAAGAAACGTTGACGTTTTGGTGAGAATCATAATATGCGTGCCACCTATGACTTTCGCCTACCACGCCCGCGGTGGTGGAAATTGGAACTTGGAACGGCTATTTCAGCAGTCGCGGTCAAGGGCGTTGCGGGCGTTAAGTGGAAAGTATCCTTTATTCCTTTATCATACAATTACAACAGTGTTCTGTGTTATGGGAACCATGCAGTTCCAATGGGATAACTATTGTAGCGGGAGCGGGATGGATGGCTCGACCGCCACCAAAGGAAGCTTCCCGCCGGGCGAGGTATTATGCCCGGGGAACCGCGGCTCCGACTGTAGATCGTCGGAGGTATATGCAGCTCAATTTTGAAAACTTCGTTAGTGCGATTCACGTAGTTAGTATTCGTCGCTTCGTTGTAGTTCGTGACTTGTGGTGTAGAGGTCGCCACACTATCATTTTGGGTTTATATACGATGTACGATATAATTCCGTGTGTACGATAAGATTATTATCGTGCGATAATTTCCATTATGATATAGAGAATTTTTTATACTCATATGCTATCAGCGCTAATGCTAATTACGTTTAATATAATTTATTTATTCAATACACAAAAGTAGAATTAGGTATGTCGTTCTCTTATTCGTCTGTGGGTATGTCTAAACAGACATTATGTGACGCATTGTGTGAATGTGGTGGATTTTGTACAATCCATTAGTAATGAACAGTGTGTGGAAACAGTGAAATAAGATGAAATGGGGCGTTCATCGGGAGGTTGTCGTTTTACTATACAACTTCCCATAGAGCGTCCTATTAAGGTTCAACTGTGAAGAGTTGCTGCCAAAAGTTCCGAAATGCATCTCACCAATGCATTTCTATGTAAATAATTTCAGAATAAGTAGAATACAACAACAACTTTAAGGTGTAAGAATTTTTTTATATTTTGTTATATTTTTAGTTATGTTGTACCGTTTGTTTCCCAAATAAATAAATGAATAAATAAATAAATAAATAAATAAACAACTGAATTGGCTGTATGGACTTAGCTTCCTTTGCCTTCCGCGTTGGGATAAATATTTAACAAAAAAACGGGATTTTAGCAGTGACTGACGTCAGTTTTATTTCTTTGTTTTGCAAATTAGTTTATCGTCATTAATATTGTGTGAATGTGGTAGATTTTGCATAATAGTGATCCATTAGTGATGAACAGAGTGTGGAAACTGTGAAATAAGATGAAATGGGGCGTTCATCGGGAGGTTGTCATTCTACTATACAACTTCCCACAGAGCGTCCTATTAAGGTTCAACTGTAAAGAGTTGCTGCCAAAAGTTCCGGTAAAGCATCGAAATGCATCTCACCAATGCATTACTGAAGAAAAACACAACTGAATTGGCTGTATGGACTTAAATTTTTTTGCTTTCTCCAAAAGGAGTAAATAAAAAAAAAAATTTCAACTCAAAATTTTTTTTTTAACAATACTTCCTAACCTTTGCTTCCTATCGTCTTAATACCAAAAATGAAAGTGGCAAATAACACTCAGTGTCGAGTCCAAAAGGAAGAGAAAAAAAAAGTCTAGTTAATTTATATGTCTAGTTAATTTGTGGTTAATTTGTGCAAAAGTGGTTAGGGTTACTGTTTTATTTAGGATTTTGAAATTTGTAATCGGAATTCGGATTATTTCAGCAATAATAAATTTTGTTGGTTTCTGGTTACTTATTATCATTGTAATAAACCTTTACAGGGATTCAATAAAAATGTTGAGTTCCTTAACAAAAGTTTAATTCATTGTTTTAACCAGCTAGGTACCTACGTTTTTTCTAACTGGTGACAACTCACATTGGTCAATGTGAATTAAATGTTATGGCTCCTGGAAACAACGAGCGTCAACCAGGCCACACGGGCACTATACCTAAGACGAAAATAAGAAACAACTGCAATGTTCCTCAGGAAGCTGTGACGCCTACCAGGAGAGACATGGCTTCTAACTTGGTGACTGTAAGCTAAACACAATCTTAAATGATAATTTGCAAATTTTAATCAAATCGTTAATATTTTTCGTATTGCTTAATATCTTTCAATGTCGTGAGCAGTATGAGGTGAATTAAAAAAGTTTATTTTTTTGTAACTTGTCAAGGCTCATAAATAAAAATGTAAGGTAGTGTATTATCAGATCCTGCAAAACCCTCAATGAGTTAAATAATGTATGAGATCTCAGAACTTTATTAACAGGCAATGAAATAATTTGGTCTTTTGACTGTTTACTTACCTAAACATGATGGATATTTTTTAATATAAAATAAATACATATTATGTTTGTTTAATCAAATATATTGTGTTCATATTCATGGAATAAAATTGTATGCAGAATAAGTTTAAAAAAGTAACTGAATAGATTTATTAGTAAATATTTTTTTATAGTTAAAACATAATTAGGTGTTTTAAAATGTACCGAACACATTAACTATGACATTTAATACTGTTAAAGATTGAATACTGTTAAAGATGAGTTTGTAGTGAAGTGTGCTTGAATCAAAACATTGTGCGCTCAGTTCAGTATTTTTAGAAACTCTGTAACACAATTTGGCTGCGTGCCAACACACCACACATTCTTTTTGGGTTTAACATAATATCAGCTGCGTCTGAGTAAAATAAAATAGTTATTGCTTGAATAAATTAGTTAATTAATAAAAAAAAAAAAAAATGACATATGGGTGGATGTTTTTCCAAATTTAGTCTCAAAAAGGTTTGTAAAGTAGTACTAAGACAGTTCTCTGCTTAACACATTTTATCTCTGCACTTTAAATTTAGTTTCCAAATTTCATAATCCTTTTTATCTTCTCTAGACTTCCTTGGATTGGGTACCAGTATCTGAATACAATACAAGGACAAATTATAACCAAAGTAGAAAACCAACTAACCATTCATCAGACAATGATTTAACAGAACTTGGTAAGTTAAATTAATATTTATTTAAATGTTTATTTAAATCTTGAAACTAGAGTAGACTATTTTCTTAACTGAGTTTGTAGTCTTGCGCTAAAGCATTGCTAACATAATTGAGTTTTTCTAATTAAATATTTGTCTTCGTTTTATTGTTTGTTTTGGGGCAGTAAAGTATATTTGATTTGATTTGAAATAATATTTTGAATGAACTGTACTTCTACTCCATATTTTTTGAAATATAAACATACTAGCTGTCCCCCGCGATTTCATCCGCGGTAATTTTGGAGTTAATTCCGGGAAAAAAGTAGGTACTCTATGTCCTTCTTTGTACTCCTTACAGTGATAAGCAGTTCCCCGCATAAATTTCGGAGTTCCCGCGGGAATTCCGGGATAAAAACTATACTATCTTTTAAGTTGGACCATATTATAAATGGTTACAAAATGTTATCAAAATCCGTTCAGTAGTTTTGGAGTGCATCGCGGACAAACAACATGACACGTGATTTATATATATTATATAATTAACTTTTTGGAAAAAATTTATATTTAACTTTTTGGAATCAGCATAGGCTTCTTGACAAACAATGTGAGTCTATCGGCCGCAATCAGAGTAGTTTTAGATTTTTAAAACAAAATTTCTGCAATCAGACACGTTCATTAAATTAATGGTAGTTGGCACTTAACAAAATTCAACTTAATTAGTCAAATGCCAATTAACATTAATTTAATGCACATCTCTGACTGCGGCAATTTGTTTTAAAAATCTTTACTTATAATTAAGTAATCATTAAAACGATTGTGAGTATAATATTTGTGCTTTTTAAGATTAAATTAAATTAATCATTTTAGACAAATAGACAGACAGAAAGGTGGTTGGACATCTTGCTAAAGTATCAAAGTTTATAATGAAAAAAAAATCCTTTGAAACCAAAAAACAAAATCTATTTGTTATACCAAAAAACTTTTTGGTTTTAAGGTACAATAAATATTTTTTTTAATAACATCCTGTGTATAATATATTACTAGCTGTGCCCTGCCGTTTCACCCGCGGTAATTTCGGAGGGCTGTTCAGGCGTGAAAGTATAACAAACACACTTTCACATTTATAATAGTCTCTTTTAGGTCAGCTGTTAAGTGTTAACTGACATGTTGGTTATATGATATTAATAGATTGAAGCTTTTTCAATTTTAAAACCCACTAAACAGTATTAGCCACTAGTTTAAAGCATCTGCATTTGACAACATGTTATTTTTAGATAACTCAGTTTCATTTGAGAGTGGATTTGGAAGGTTTGTACCGGTGAGACCTCAACCACGCGTGTTGCCCTTGAATGTGCAAAATCGAGACCACATTACTACTAATCATAATGATGATGGAGCTGGCTCGTCCATTTCCAGTCACACTTTGCATCCCTATGCACATCAAATACAGAATGGTAATAATACAGACCAATATAGTTCTACTTTGTTCATTTCAGTTGTTGTTGGGTCAATAACAAATTTTTTGTGTTGTTTTGGATTGAGATTATCATTTGACACAATATGTATTTGTAATTTTGCAGGTTTAATTCCACACACAAATCACACAGCTGCTGCGGTTATGATAGTTAATCCTACTACACCAAACACATGCACTGGAAGTATCTCACAGCCATTTAATGTTAGTAAAATTGTCATTTTATATTGTTTCATAAAATAAAACTCATTGACTTAAGACTTAATTCTATGTATAAAAAATTTTGTTTTAGGCTTCTAATCGAAACAGAAATAATTTAACAAGAAATATAAATTCAGCTCGGAATAATTTTGAGGGAAGCAACCATACAAGTAACAACAACACTCCATCTACATCAAATTCACGTTCTGGCACTAAAACTGTTAATTTAATAAATAATATGTATGACCAAGTACAAGGCAGTTTAAATAATATCAATGAAAATGAACAGGTAAGAAGATCATTCTAAAACATTTGATTTCCAAGAGAATACAATCACCTACCCATATTATATGTATTTTAAACGACAATCAGGTGCATCGGGAATCTGCAAGAGCTTTAGGCGAAGCGATAGTTGCTGCCTGCCCTGATGCAGCGGCCGTGGAGCGCAGGCTTGGACAAATCAGAGAATACATTCGTGTTACTTCATCTCTCGTCGATACAATGCGAAACTCCGAAGACGAGGTGTGTATTTAATATCTTTGCACAGGCGGCCGCACTCAGAGTCCGACTGAGTGCGGCCGTTATTCATATCAACTAACTAGGAATTTATTTTGACTCAAAATTTATAAATATTTATTACTTACTTCTAATTTAGGCGTTTATTGAACACACAAAAGAAGAATACGACGACCTTGTTGCCATGGTAATGCAATTAAAAGAAAGTGAAAAAAAGTTAGAGAAAATATTAATAGAAAAGGGTCCCGAAAATTTAGAAGTGCCTGAAAAATTGAATGATGAGAATGTGGATGGTGACACAGGTGATAAACACACTTTGGAAAATGTTTTTGATGAGGACAAACCTTGCAACATCAAAGCTAACAATGATGCTTGTTGTTTTAATAACACAAACCTGAAAAAGGTTGCTAATGTTGAGAACAAGCTATTAAATGTTGATTTAGCACCAAATAATAGTGACGTTAGCTCAGTTCGTCAAGACGTGTGTCTTGATGTTACAACGTCTGATGTTTGTCTCCAAACGGACTCCGAACAGTCGGAATCAAACATCGAAAATTCAACGCAAGAGGAATTAAACAATGTAAATATACAGGAAATAGAATCTGTACCCTATACAGACAATAACAAAGACGACATGAATGAGATATTACGGAAAAATATACTTTCCTGCGTCGAAAAAGTGGCGTTAATTGAAGAAATGAAAAACAAAGAGAAAGATAACAACGGCAACGCCAAGCAGGTCTCTAATTCTTCATGTGTGCTACAGCGTGGCATAATTTGTTGTTGTGAACTATCACATAGCATGTATTCAATCCATCGTGAAGCCGATAATAACCATATAACCATAACGTCAGTCTTCGAGTACTTATCCTATAAATATTCCCTTTAAACAACTACACTAATTATAGGTTCAGTTGCCAAAGTGTGCTT
This sequence comes from Zygaena filipendulae, assembly GCA_907165275.2. NCBI lineage: Eukaryota > Metazoa > Arthropoda > Insecta > Lepidoptera > Zygaenidae > Zygaena > Zygaena filipendulae. The sequence goes on along the minus strand of OU015653.1, from coordinate 7,206,680 downwards.
TTTAATGTTTAACATAAATAAATTATCCCCGAAATTTAAAATACAAGCTGTTCTAACAATAATATAAGTCTAGGTCTTATTGCCCCTCTGTGTTAACACCTTTTTAGCAGTAAAATTTCTAATCGGGCGGAAGATGCGTTGTGTAACTGAAACCATTTCTTGCAAAATTTTATACTTGGTCTTATTAAATTTTTGTACATATGCTCATTGTTCCCAGGACGTCGTTGTGAGACCAGCGTCTGTGCAAAGTAATGGTTCCGCATACAGCGAAAATGAGCTATGGCAAAATGAGATAAAAAACAAAATGGAGCTATCGCAACTCCGTCTTGCAGCATTGAAGCAACAACAGAAAAGACTTCTTAAATATCAGGTTAATTTTATCTTAAATAAGTGAACATTCTATAATTTCTGTTATATTGAAAAATGATTTTCCTATTGGGAAAAAAAAATGTACAATGGCATATTATGCCAACCCTCGAGGGTATCGAATGATTTAGTCTGGTTTTAAATGCTTATTAATTTAGTTTTTATTAATTTATATATTTATCTGTAACTTTCTTTCAGGAGGAAGCAAAACAGCAGTTAGAAGAAATCAATAGACAGAGGCAATCTCAGGAAATGCACACCTCCACATCGCACGACAACCTGGTTCGTACATGAAATCCTTACTATTATAGATGCGAATGTGAGTTTATTTGTTTGTTACAACTACTCAATGGATCATCATGAAATTTTTTAATTACGTTGGCAAGAGTACAGGACATAGGTTATTTTTTATCCCGAAATTACCGCGGGAACTTTGAAAATAAGGCGGTTATAAACCGCGGGGAACAGGTACCTAGTAAAGAATAAAATGATATGGTTGTATTCTACAATATAGTGGTAGGGATTTGTTTATTTTGTCTCGTCCGTTTGTTTAGACAAGAAAATTACTAACTTTTTCTAATTACATTGTCCCGCGTAATTTACATAATATAATACATTGTGACTAATTACTGTTCTCCACGGTTTTACCGGCGTTAAATTCTGAGTTCCCGCGTGAATTCCAGGACAAACACTTACTTATTAATCTGTGATAGAGATGTCACTGTCGTATTGACAGGGTCATGTGACACTGACAGACAGATAACTTCAATATCCAAAAGCGAAATTAAGGTGGAACTGTGTCGAGTTACTTCCAAAAGTTCCAGTAAAGAATCGAAATACATCTTATCGATGCATTTTAAAGTAAAAACCTTCAGAAAATAGAAAATATGTGTTGACTGTATGCACTTAGTTTCTTTTGCCTTTCCTGAAAGAGGTAAATGTTTCCTAAAAAAATAAAAGTGACGTAATGTGGCTGTGATTGGTGTTTCGTTGCAACGTTCCGTTTCACAAAATTTAAATTTAAATAGTTTGGAAACTATTGATATTTTTTTAGTAAATCTTTCACGGTGATGCTTTTCTAAGGCTCTATTTTTTAAATATTGACACAATTTCTTATTGTGAATTTCATGCAAGTACACAAAACCTAGAAAATTATATACCTAAACTTCGTCTCACTCTATTTATCGGCGCAAACTGCATGAAAATCCGTTTAGTAATTTTTGAGTTTATTGCGGACAGACAGACAGACGCAATGGAGGGCGTTGTTTTATAATAATATGGAGTGATAAGAATTAGCTACCAAAGTATGAAGTAGCACAAAAAGCGTGGTTATATCCGAGATACTATGTACCGTCGCGTTAGTTATCATTGCAAACGTTTTAGAGACCATTTTATTTTAAACTATTATTTTTTTATTCCTCAACTGATAGGTTCACAAGTGTTTTTTCTGCGACAAAAGAAGGTCCAAGGCTACAATGTGTGTGTGTGTGTGTGTGTGTGTTGTAAAGTGTATTGTTATTATTATTATTGATGTGTTTCAGAGCCAGTCGTTCGGCGGCAATTACAGCCAGTCCAATCGCATGTATGCAGCCAATCAAATAGGCGTAGCGACGACGTTGCCCCACTCCGCTGACGTCATGGCCGGCCAGCAATCGGTCGCGGTCGCGAACAACGGCGACGGCGAGCACGGACACTCGCCGACCGCGACGCTGCTGCAAGACGAACGATTCTCGCATAGGGATGCTAACGCTGCTAGTGGCGAGGTGAATTTTGATATGTTTACTTCTACATAGGGTATATTCTTCCATATAATAAAAAACTTGCTCTTTGTTGCACAAATGCAGAGTATGTATGTTTTTTTGTTTGTTTTGTTGTTATTTTTATTCCGGAATTCCAGCGGGATCTTTGAAATTAGGTAATTTAGATTTTGATTCGACATCCTTCTTCTAACTCAATCGCGCGTAAACGGAAGAACGGACTTGGATATATTTGACGCACAAATATGTTTAAAAAAACAAAGCATACTTTCTATCCCGGCACAAGAGTTCCCGGCGGAATTCCGAAATTAAACCGCGTGGAATAGCAACTATATTGTAATAATTTAGATCCTGGTACAGCACTGAACGTGCTTCCGTTAAGAAATAATGTATTGTGCGTCAGGAGGCTGTTGGTGGAGGTCCCGATAGTGAGGCCGAGGACGAAGGGGTGTTAAGCGAGCAAGGCAGAATACTGCAGCTCAAGTTGCGCGAGTTGCAACTGAAGAAACAACACATGGAGAATTTGGTAAAGTTATTATTATTGTGATGTGGTCAAAATGGTTCTTTTTCGTGAATTTATTTTATCATAACATGGAAACAATGGACTTTCACCATTGTTTCCATTTTATGAAATTGAGTTAAAATTAAAAATGTGGCGGTACGGACTTAAATATACCTGAGATGACCACATTCATAGCTGTAATCCATTGGGCACTTACCTGTATTTACAGTGAAATTTCTATAAATAAATAAATAAATAGCTTCTATTTATCATCATCTATACATATAAAAAGCTTTTTCCTGAATGACTGACGGATCAACGCGCAGCCTAAACCGCTGATCGTAGAGACCTGAAACTTGGAGGGTGTGTTCTTTGTATGACGTAGTCATCCGATAAGAACGGATTTTCGAAAATTCAACCCCTAAGGGGATGGATGGGGGTTGCCAGGTTTGTATGGAACAATTCCGCGGGAACTTCGACATTATCGCGGGTGAAACCGCGTGGGACAGCTAGTCCTATATAATTTCCTTTCCTAATTAAATCATAGTTATAGAGTGAACTCCGTGGCGAGTTCAGTGGATAATAAAAATTTATGGATATTTGATACTGAAATCACAATAAAGTTGGTTTTAACAAAGAAAACATCGATTTATCAATATCAAAGTATTTGTTGGTAAAATAATAATTATACGTAATAGTAAATATTATCACCAAGTTTTAAGTTCATAGGTGAACGGAAAGTTGGAAAATACTTCTGTACACAATGTTGTAAAAAAGCTGCCCTTGGCGGCTTCTCATGCCTTTGTTTCCGATGTTTTTAAATACAAAAAGTACAGCTTTTATTACTCTATGTATTCAACGATACCCCACTTGATTCGATTGATAAACAAAAAAAAATTGCACCCCCCTTTAGCTGTATGGGAACTCCCCAACTCAAAAAAATTAATCATAACTTTGACAATTTGAATTCAGTCAAAGTACAAGTTTACCGCTCGCTCGGTTTTTTTTTCGGTATTTAGCTCTGAGTTCACTGTTATTTTTACTTCAAAAAAACGTCTTAGTTAACAGCAGAACAGCGTTGAGTGATTAGGCAACGTAGGAATTCATAGGATTAGAAAAAAAAAATATGACCTTTACAACGAAAGACTATGCAACCATAGTAAGACTTTTTCACTATATTATATAAAGAATTATTCTAATATATTTAAACGTGTACCTATGTCACTTGGCTAAGGCAACTTTAAGTAACATAATCAAAAACTTTAATGACAAAATCAAATAAAAATTGGGTCATATTATCTGTGATATAAGTAATATGTATACTATACACTATACAGATTTGAAGACTAGCTTCTACGGTTTGGCTGTAAAACCCGTGTGACACACGACGGATAGCAACAGGGCTCCTTTTGGACCCTTTGGGTACGGAACACTTATAAAGGCCTCTAACTTATGTTATTTGTTTTTTAATTCTTTTTAGGTGTCGGAATTCCAAAAATTACAAATGGCTACTCGCCTGGAAAGCTCCCACAACACATACTCAACTTCTGGAGAGGAAAGCGGTGAAGATGAAGCGTCAAGGAAATGTAAAAGTATATTATTTTTATAAATTGGTCTAAGATGGTTTAATGGTTATGGGGTCGTTTTTTTAATTTTCAGATATTGATAGGGCCTCAAAAATAGAAAAAGTTCTGTGTGAACTATCGAGTACGTTTTTATATGTATCTATTAAAAAATCAGCCCCTTATTTATATCTATCTCTACATCTTTTTTATACGTATAAATAAAATTCAAGTGTCTGTTTGTAATTCAAAATTAAGAGCTTTTCACTAAATGCATTATTATGAAAGTATATACTGTACTTAAAAAAACCATTTTTAAAATTTTTTCTTTCTGTTCCCGCTAATCTCTGAAATGGCTGGACCGATTTTAACGGAACTTTCACTGCCAGATAGCTGATGTTATAAGGATTAAGGAGTAAGTTAGTGTACTTTTATTTTAGAAAAGAATTGTTCCTATCGATCGAGGTTCGACTAGTAGTAAATAAAACAAACTTCTTATATTATTTCGGCAGGTAACAAAACAATGAGTCAAATTAAAAACGATGATCCGTTTAAGCTTTTGGAAATCAAAGCTATTAAAACTGCACTTCAGAAAACTAAAGGTGAGGTAGTTAATTTTGCGACTAGATTAATATACCTATTTATATCAGTAGTATCATAAAAATGTCAATCAGGCAATTATGTAACATTGCTATAATTGCTATAATTTTTAGATTACAATCGGAAATATGGCAGTTTTGCCAATAGATCTTATCCACGTTTGCAAATTAAAAAAATGACAGCGACAAAAGTAACATAATTGCTCAGCAGATATTTTTAGAATCCTGTTTGTTCTTAGATCTGATGCGCTCTGTGGACACATATGAAGCAGATAATATGTCGAGTGTTCCGGATGATTCCTACCAAATGCCACGCCATTCTAACATACATGACAAGTAAGAATGAATTTACCCTTATTTTTCAACATCCTACACGACATCCCTCCCAAAATCTCACATTCGTAAACAAACACATTTTTATGTAAGTTTTTATGTGACGGAATATGAGATTTTGCTTGATCTATGATAAAGATCGATCTTAACAAACTTGCCTAATATACCATGCAGTATTACTTTGTAAGTTACTGCCCACAATTATTTTTTTATGCTGGCCTCACACGAACGGTTTTCACGTTCAGTTCCCTGATAATAAGCAGATCACGCACCCGAAAACTATTCTAATCTATGGGACTAACGCCTTCAGCGGTTCTAATTTGCCAACATTATCCCGGGGAACCGGACGTGAAAACTGTCCGTGTACGGCCGGGTTTCTGAAGATACAATTGGTGGTACTGGATTAAATTAGGGAATTAATGAAGTACCTTCCTCTTTTTTACTTTATATTGGCTTCTGTTTTGAAGTGGTACTATGAATTATTATTTTTAATGGTAGCAAGTCGGATTGCGGCGGCAGCATGGGCGGGTGGTCTAACGAGGGCAGCCTGTGCCGCGTGCGCAACTCGCTGCCGCAGCGGCCGAAGTTCACCAACGAACAACACTCGCAGCATCATCAACAACAACTGCATCATCAACAATTGCAGCAACAACTTCATCAGCAACAACAACAGCAGCAGCTCCATCAGCAACAACAACAACAGCAGCAGCATCAGCAACAACACCAGCAGCAGCAGCTACACCAACAACAACAGCTTCATCAGCAACAACAGCTCCACCAACAGCAACAGCAGCAACAACTCCACCAACAACAGCAACAACAACAGCCAAGTATGTACAATCTTTGTACTATGCATAATATAATTTACATCACTTTTACAATGTTAACTACTAATTTCTATTAATAAAACATTAAACGTCACAAATAACAGATTCAGTTTTGTGATTAAATGTTTGAATTGCCTTGTGTAATAGCTCAGAATAATAATATATACTACGTACTAGTAATAGGTACTAGGGATGTTACGGTTACGGAGGTGTTTTTTTTTTGTTTTTCGGAGTCTGAAGTGGTGGCAGAGGAGAGATATATCCTTAAATCATCCGTATTGCGTTATAAAAACTGAAAACTTTATCGACGACAGAAGGCACGTAAGGAGAGGATTACCCTTGTTCGTACACGTTGACCACCGCCATCCACTACGCATTGACATCTGATTAAAACCTCCGAAAAGTGTCGGAACCGGAGCTATAACATCACGACTGCCGGAGTTGAAGTCAAAGCTCCGTAACATCCATAATAGCTGTTGTACTCTTTACTTAAAGACGGAACGCGTAGAACAAACAAGTGTAGCCCGGAAAAAGACACCATGCCGTGCACGTACACAGAAACACGCACACACAAGAAAAAGACACCATACCTTTTAGTTTGAGCTTCTCCCGCTAATGGAGGTGACGCAACAATTAAGTTAGAAAAAATGCCATATTGTGTCGTCAACGGTCAAAAAATAAAAAACAGCATGGAATCACTTATCACCAGTAAGTAAACTTGGCAAATCCATACACTTTCCTAATCACCACATGCATACGCAACCGGCTTCACTTCGTTGTTCGAGACGTTCCGTCTTTAGTTTTTATTTGGTCTGAGTTCGATGCAAAGAAAAGGAAATTAAGGATATTTGATACTCGTATGCGAGTATTTTAGACAAACAGTCAGACCCTCCTTGTTTATGTGTGCATCACGTCTTTCGTTTAAGGTCACGAGGCGAATATAGCTTCTCTGCAGGAGCTGGCGCAAGAGCTGCGCATGGAAACGGAGAAAATTATGAATGAGCGTCAGCGTATTAAGGACGTGGTTTCTAATAAAGGTACTATATTATTATTATATTTAAAACTATTTATTAATCTAGTGCACATATTTGTCATTATTCTAGCACACCCTATAGCTATTATAAGAAGTTTTAAACATGTATATTAGTCGTTGTAGTAGGAAAGCTTTCGATAGTCGACCATGTACCTGCAGTTGCGTTGTAGGCGAGCCACCTGCAAGACGGACCCGAGATCATGGGTATCAGCTAGATGTGGGTAGCGCATGGCCGGGAGATCCTGGGTGATCCTCGACGTAATTCTTTGTCCATTACTTGATATGATGGTGATGTAATGAGCTAGCTAGATGACTTAATTTTAGTGTCTAGTCCGTCGTATGGATTAATGAATAATATTGAACACGTATTTTTCCTTTTTCTAAAATAACGGCGATATATCGAGTCGAAATTTCGTGTGACGTCACTATTTTTTACAGTTATTGAGAGTAATGACGTCACGAGCTCCCACCCCTAAACTTTTTTTTATATAAAAAGTGAAATATATGTCTTATTATTTTTATATTATCTAACTGGACAGAATTTTGACTTTCCTACCCCGAAATAATGCTTATTCTAGAGGGTAGCCGCAAAAAGAAAGTGAACGAGGAGGTGCGCGCTGGCCCCAGCTCGCGGGCTGCGGGGGCGGCGGGCGGGGGCGGCGGCGGCGGAGCGGGCGCGCGGGCGGCGAGCGCCCCCGGGGCGGGCGGCGGGCCGGGCCCCGCCGAGCGGCGCCAGCTGCAGCTGCGCGCGCTGCTCGCTGACAAGCAGAGGGAGCTCGAAGCGCTGCTCAACAAAGAGGTCACACTCTTGTTATAATAAAATTAACCACTAGCTATTCCCTGCTGTTTCATCCGCGGTAATTTCGGAGTTCCCGTGAAAATTCCGGGATAAAAAGTACCCTTTGTCCTTCACAGTATCGTGTATGCAAAATTTGGTAGTAATCGATTGAGTCGTTACAAAGTACTTTTTACGACTTATTACTGTTTCCAATAAGTATCGTTATTATTTCAACCAATTTTTCTAATAAAATATTATACCACCTAAATCACTATCTTTTGGTGATTTTTTTTTTAATTGATCGCGCACAGGCACACGCGGTGGAGAACTTTGTTTTAATTATAAAACAAACATAATGTAAGGAAGTTGAAATGATTGTCCTAAATCTTGTCTCTGTTTGCACAGTGAACGAAGTTATAGATAATAGTTTTGTACGGTGCGATTTCTTCCGATTTTCGTATCTACTCTTTGCTATCAAGTTTAAATGCTGAAGAAGTACTGTCAAAATATATATTTACCTTGTTTTAATTTTCTCACACAGTATTGCATATTAGTACCAAATAAATCTCTACTCAATAGTACTTCAACAGTACTTGCATGAAATTTATAATAAGAAATTGGGTCAATATTTCAAAAATAGAGCCTTAGAAAAGCGTTATCCTGAAAGATTTACTAAAAAATTTTAATTTAGCGAAACGGAACGTTGCAACGAAAAACCAATCACAGCCATGCTTGACACATGACGTCACATTTATTTTTTTAGGAAACATTTACCTCTTTCAGAGAAGGCAAAAGAAACTAAGTGCATACAGTCAACGCATATTTTCCATTTTCTGCAGTTTTTTACTTTTGCATCGGTAAGATGCATTTCGATTCTTTACTGGAACTTTTGGAAGTAAATCGACACAGTTCAACCTTAATTTCGCTTTTGGATATTAAAGTTATCTGTCTGTCAGTGTCACATGACCCTGTCAATACGACAGTGACATTTATATCACAGATTAATAAGGCGTAATTTTGAACAAGTGACGTCATTCCGCGTTTCGGCGGTAAGGTCTAAAGTAGGAACTTTGAAACGCTCTATTTAATTAATTTATGCAATTTTTTTTTTCTTTTTCTTGCTTTGTTTAAGTAGGCCATATATCTTTAAAATAGACTGAAAAAAAAATCATGCAAGTACCCTATTCTTGATCAATATTTTTAGCGAATGCCTACTATGACAGGATAAAGCATAATGAGAATATCAAAATTTGTGGTTTAAAGGAATATAGTCCAATTAGTTCGAACAGCTCTTGGACATACTTTCCTCTCTTTGACGAGTGAGTTGTTGCCACTGAATTCGTCGTGAGTAGTCGTTTATGAATTACTTGTAATTTTGTGTACACCTAGTCTGGAGTACAGGGGAGTTACCCCGGAATCTCCGCAGGAACTCCGACCTTAACGTGAGTGAAAGAGCGGGGAGCTATTAAAAGTTTTTACAATAACTTGCGACTAAGTATAGACTTTATGTTAATTATATTATTTTTTTTTTGCTTTTACAGAAAATTATTTGCTCTGAGCCCGAAGCGCCTAAGATAAAACAGGAATCTCGCGAAGCTTCTGTTTTAAATCAGTCTTATAACAGGTAAACCATGCTAGTTCGATCACGGTATTATATTAATCCAGCTTTCCGAACATGTATGACAACAATCCAAAATATTTTTTAGCGAGCAAGAAGAACCTGATTCCAGATCTGAACCAATATTGATGGACACACACAATATGAGAGAGAGCGAAAACTTTCGAGTATGTAATTTATAATACATATAAATAATTTTAGAGTATTTGTCTGGAATAGCCATAATCTGGAGTAGAATAATATCAAGTTTAGGTATCGTTAATTCGTTACCACCATTGGTTTTTAAATTGTCTGGCTTAGCCTTTGGACGGCTGAACGTATTACATTCACAATATGAATTTTGGTATATACTTTCGATCAGCCGAGCTAAGATGTGCAACACGATAAAATTTTATTGCGCCATTTTATCGATTCTCGTCGACATATTATATCGTTTTGTCTACCGGCAGCAAAAAATGTTTAACCGAATCTAGTCTTAATTCAATACCCCACTACTGAACCTTTTTGCTTGGACGCCCACAAATATTTATCGTATCGATAATTTTATCTTTCGTTCGATAAACATATCGTGGCGCGTATCTTAGACCTACTGGGAATTAACATAGGCTGACTCATAATTCCAAGTTCCCGAGGGAATCTTGAAATTCATTAGGGGACTTTTTAGCATTCATTTTTTAAATAATTTATACAGAATATGTACTTATCACCACCGTTTTTCTAAGAATGTCGTAAAAGACAACAAATGCCTTATTATTATTTCGAATACTACATTTGCCCCCATGATCGTGGTTTGTAGATAATTATTTCCTTTTTTATTTATTTATTTTATTGTTATATCGCAGGCTGGCGGTGACAACAGCTTGGGCCCTAGGTCGGTCAATACTATTCCCTCACATTTGGGTAGTACTTATGGTAGCGACAGTGACAGGTATAATTATACTCGTAATATTATGTTTAAATAAATTAAGACTGCAGCTCTTTATTGCGTTCTGTTTCGTTTGGATTGATTCGCCCAGCCATTCTGACATGCTATTATCATAAAAATTTTAACAAAAAATTTAAAACCGACTTCCAAAATCACAAAACTAAAAAGCTAAAAATAACAACATACTGATTTAATCCAAAAGACAAAAACACGCGTAATATTATTATTGGGTTGTGCTACCACTGATCGGTTTGAATCGGTGACAAGCCCGCTGGTGTCTGCCCACTTGGGTTGTTCTGCTCACGAAGAGCTGGTGGCGGGAGTCGACTTAGCCCATCTTCCCTCTCCATATTTGGCTTGTCACCGACTTCATACCTACCGATTAGTGGTAGCAAAAAACAATAATAATATTACGTGTGTTTTTGTCTTTTGGATTAAATCGGTATGTTGTTATTTTTAGCTTTTTATTTTTAGTTTTGTGTTTTTGGAAGTCGGTTTTAATTTTTTTGTTAAAAATTTGTTTATTTCTCGCTATTAAGTGACTTAGTTCGTAATTTCTCTAAATTACAATAGCCTAATATCAACTGCTCATCACCTTTTACAAAATATTGCTTTCCCCGATGCAGGGACGTTAATTGTTGAGGAGTTCTCCTAGTACATCACCATCAGTTCCACTACACCATACACATTGTGACGAGCATAAATTGTTTAGAAATCATATTAAAGTTACAAATCAGAACCCGTGAAATACCTATTATTGAATGAATGAATGAATGAAAAACACTTTATTGAACACCACAAACAGTACAATTTGAGTAGTTCCGATGACCATCTGTGGTCTTCATCATCGGTTCCACTTCAAATTTTGCTTTCCGAAAGCAAATCAAAGATTTACTATAAAAAATACAAAAATCGCTATAGGTGTACCTATAATTTTTGAAGAGTTCCCTCGATTACTCCAAGATCCCACCATCAGATCTCGACTTGGTGACAATGGAATCAATTTGGGAGTATCCTCTTTCAAACAAAAAAACAATTTTCGAAATCGCTCCAATCAGAACCCGTGAAATACGTATTATTGTTGAGTAGTTCCGATGACCATCTGTGGTCTTCATCATCAGTTCCACTTCTTTAAATTTTGCTTTTTAAAAGCAATTAACGATTTACTATAAAAAATACCCAAATCGCTATAGGTGTGCCTATAATTTTTGAAGAGTTCCCTCGATTTCTCCAAGATCCCATCATCAGATCCCAACTTGGTGGCAATGGGACCTAATTGGGAGTATACCCTTTCAAACAAAAAAGAATTTTTCAAATCGGTCCAACCGTCTTCGAGTAGTCGGTGAACAAACATACATACAATCGAACATAGAACCTCCTCCTTTTTGGAAGTCGGTTAAAAATATGGTATTATTTGCAGCACATCAAGGACAAAATCTAATCAAAGAAATCGACCACGGCGCAGGCAAGCACCGGAACGCCTTTCTGACGATAATAATGTAAATTTTGCTACTTATTATTATATACTTTAGATTCAATAAAATTCGACAAATGTAATTTTAGACTTACGACAAGTTTTCTCATGAAGCTCAATAATTGATTATTTGCTACCTATTTATTTCTAGGTGCAACAAACTAACAACGCAAACAATCAGAACGTGCCGTCGATAGTGGAGCCGGCGAATATAAACATGGTGCCGCCGACGTTACAGAATAGTAAGTTTTTCTTTTTAACAGTATCCACAACTTAAAAATATCTCACCAAGTTGCAATAAAAGTTTTTTATGCTTATTCCATACCACGTGTATAAGGCCACATGTATCCCCACATAATATAATAAAAAAAGTCCTACGCCTTGTCTGTCTGACTGTTCGCGATAAACTCAAAAACTACTGACCAAATTTTCATGCGGTTTTCACCAACGGATACAGCGGTTCCAGAGGAACGTTAATAGGTATGGTTTGTCCTTGAATTCCTGCGGGAACTCCGAAATTACCGCGGGTGAAACCGCGGGGTACAGCAAGTTTTCTATAGTCCATACATGCTCGTAGCTTAGATCTTAGATTAAAATTCCGTGTATATTACAGAACGGTTTTCGCTCAGGACATCTGTAATAATATCAACCTTAACACTGACAGAATTAGGTCCAAAACACGTCTAAACCGTTCTGGTGGCTAGGTAATGGCGCACACTATCTTTTTTGTTTATTCCATGCACCTATTTGATATTTTCCTTTATGACAGTTTTTGATAAGATTGATTGTATTTCCAATATTTCCCATGACTTTTTTTTGGGGTACATATCGATGCCATTTGTTTATTCGAGTTAAAACGTTTAATGATGGATATGAACCATTCTAGATGACAATGGCGGCAACATGCCATACGTACATGGACAACCGCCCAGCTGGAGCAAATCCAATCAGGTATTGATCTACTAGTTTATTTGTATTTCTATATAGATAGATTCTGTAAAGGTAGATGCTTAACTTAGTAAATACAGAATTACCCCGACAGGCAGATTTTAAACGAGTGATACTAGGATCCTCTGCAATATTCTTTATTATTTAATACCTGAATCGCCTTCACTTGTTTTGTCTTTTAAATCATCGGAAAGGTTAGATATTATAGACAATTTCTACTCATATTTTATCGCAGGTGTAATATACAAAGTGCCTCTCTTGCGTAACAGGATATCCGTAGCAACCAATTCACGCAGAACAGCCACTCGCAGACCATGGACCGTTTGTTGGGAACGCCGCAGATGGCGTTCCCGCCTTCAATGCCCTATAACTTGATGATGCCTTACGGTAAAATGCTTTCAATATATACTTTATTTGTCTTTTTGACCAACAGTGGATACTGTCAGAATGTAAAAATAAAAAAAAATAAAAAAATAAATATAAAAATTTATTTCTGACTTAAAAAAAGTTTTAAGTTTTTGTTTTTAGGGTTCAGTATTTAAAAAGAAAAAAGGAAAAAAATTTGTTTCCCGCGGAAAAAAATTACCTACGTGATGTGTCGAGGCCCCTGGTTCCCCCCATTTGAGATTGTGTGAGGTTCGGCTCGAACCCCCTCCCCCCTCTCCCCACCTCTAAACGCCTTACGTAATTAATGGACATTAATTGGTAAATTATCTCAACAAAGTAAGTGCTCCAGTGTGTGCATGTGTGCTACAGTGACGCCAGTGCACTTTCGAATAACACGTGAGTGGAGCTGCGTGCAACGGCTAGTTTCGAGATAGAATTAAACATGGCCGTTCCTTTTGTCAGGTATGGGCATGGGCGGGTGCGGCTGCGGCTGCGGGTTCTGGGGCGCGTGGTGCTGGCAGCAGCTCGTCATGCAGCAGCGCGAGATACACCAGCTGCGGGAACAACTCAACCATGTAACGGACTTTATAAACTAGCTGTCCCCCACGGTAATTTCGGAGTTCCCGTGGGAATTTCGGGATGAAAACTACCCTATGTCACTCAGGACTACTGTAGCTTCCTATAAGTGAAAGAATTTTCAATATCAGTTCTGTTCATCCAGAGATTACCCCCTATAACGTCACAAACTCACAAACTTTACCTCCTTTACCTTTATCTCTATAGGTATCGTATAACCAAGCAATAAGTTGAAAAGTTTTATCGCTATCGGCTGACGGTAGGCAGTGCAAAAAAAACGAAGAGAAATATATTGATTTTTATTTACTACTAGCTGTGACCCGCGCTTTCACCCGCGTGAGTTTCGGAATTCCCGCAGGAATTCCAAAGTAAAATTTTCTCAAAAAAAAAATTTCTGGAGATAACTACCCTTATTACTTAGAGGTATAAAAAATTTCCTACGACCTACTAAATATACATAAAAAATTTAATGAAAATCGTTCAAGGCGTTTCGGAGGAGTTCGATAACAAACACTGTAACACGAGATTTTTATATATTAGACTAGCTGTCCCCCGCGATTTCATCCGCGGTAATTTCGGAGTTCCCGCGGAGGTTGCGGGAAAAAAGTACTCTATGTCCTTCAGTTCCCGAGGGAATTCCGGGATAAAAACTATCCTATCTTTTAAGTTGACCCATATTATGAATGGTTACAAAATTTTATCAAAATCCTTTAAGTAGTTTCGGAGTCCATCGCGGACAAACAACGTGACACGTGATTTATATATATTAGATAATATTGCAATACTGCAGAATTTCCGTAAGGCACCAGTAATTATTTCATTCGTGATATCGCGCCATCTATCGTTACCGCATTTGGACCGCTTTAAGGGCGCTAACATCGATGATGTACTAGATTCGGATCGCACTAATTTCTAGTGTACCTACTCTTCTACCGAAGTGAAATAATTATAATCACTGCTTTTGATCTTCTACATAATATAGAATTATATTTAATTTAAAAATAATGAAACATTGATGGGAAAAAATAGTTGTGAATGTTGTGGTATACTTACTATATTTTCTAGAAATTTGAAAGAAATAGTGGTTATTCTTGCAAATAGCAGTGGAAAGCCTGTTCACGGCGTGTGTATGTGAGCATTGTGCGTTTGGCAGCTGGAGGAGCGCTGGCGCGCGGAGACGGCGTCGCACACGCTCAACAACCAGGTGCCGCCCGGCAACCGCGCCAACAACTACTGGGACAATTTCCGCAGGTAATTGCTTACCTTTTTGCTTACCCTACTATCATTCGAAAGCTTCTTGAAAACCAATGGGCATAATGACAGAATTTTAATTTTTAGTCCGTCTTGTAGATTAATAAAAAATATTGGACACGTATTTTTCCTTTTTTTTTACGTACCTACCTAATCAAAAAATAGCGGCAATACATTGAGTTGAAATTCAAATTCCGTGTGAGTTCACACCTAGGTGCAATTTATACTTAGTTAATATGACGTCGCGACCTCCCACTTCAAAACTTTAATGTGTAAGAATTTTTCAATAACTCGAAAAAGCATAAAATACGTGTCTATTATTTTTTACTGTATGTATTATCTGACGGACTAAATAGAATTTTGATTTTTATACCTTGTCGTCATGCCCACTGCATTAACGACGCATAATAGAAATATTAACTGGTAGATCACGTTTTCACTGCGTTAATTTTGGAATTCCCGTGGGAATTGCGGGATAAAAAGTGCCCTATGTTACTCAAGAATATAGTAGCTTTCTATAGGTGAAATAATTTTTTAAATCAGTTCAGTAGTTTTCAGTAGTTCAGTTCATTGCAAACAAACATATACAAAATTAAATATTTTCGTTTTATGATATTAGTACAGATTCACCATAATATATTAGGCACCTAAGTAGATACTTAAAAAATTAAAACGTCCTCACTTCCTAGCGGAGAGTTGACTGGAGGGCGATGGCATTGACAACTCTTTACAACGATTATGTACATCAACTTCCACATCCAGTTAAACATGCCAACCTGCTACTCTTAGATGGTCCGGGCCATCTTTCTGTTGCGCGTTGTTTATTTATTTATTTAAATCTTATTTATTATTGGTGTTTTACAATGTCTTTAACTGTAATGTTCTCTCTTTGCAGATGTTAAAACCGTAGACTGTCATATTGTTCGTTATAGTACTAAGTTAATTTATTTAAGTATTTTTAATATTATGTTATGTTTATGTAAATTAAAATATATATTCAAATGAAATGTCATTGATTCTTTTATGGGTAAGAATAGTATTTGATTGGTACCTTTCCTTAGCTTTTGAGTTGAGAACCCTGTAGTTTCGCTTCTGATGTCAATAATCAAGTCCCATCTTTTAACACATATTTTGCCTATTATCTAAATCTTAACACGAATCTCAACCAAATAACGTTTTAATATATTTCATCACCCCAGATAGACCGACACAGAGTTAAATATAAGTAATGCAATGATCTGAATTTAACAAGCGCAAAGCCATACTAACACGTATGATTTTCTTTTATATTAACTTAACAAAACTGTGTTAAATCTTATTTAACCAAAGTTTGAGATGTAATTTTGTTTATTTCAGTTATTCACGGCAAAACCTCCTGTCCTCTAATAGCAAGACTAACGCGGACGGCCACCTGGGCGCGGGCCCGCCGCACAACCCCACCCCCCTCGTGGAGCGCTCCCACAACACCCTGCGCCACAGCTCGCCCACGCCCCCGACCAACACGCCCAAGCGGAACACCAACAGCGCGACGTCAGCACTGAGCGCCGCCCCGCCCGCCGCGGCGACCGCGGACGAGCTCGCGCCCCGCCCGCGCCCCCCGCGAACTAACAACGCGTACGAACGCTCCCTGTCCTTCTCCTCCGCGCCCGACGTGCTCAACATCAACCAGAAGGCAGACTCCGACGCCGGCGGGCCGTCGCACCCCAGGCGTGCAGACGACGCCAGTGGTAACGTGTCCAACGTGAACATCCATAGGCAGGAACCGCATCCGCAAAGAAATCTGAACATTACCAATCCCATACCGGAGATAATTCAGTCTCACTCCAATAATTTGAATTCGTCCGCCAATAGCAAGAAGAAATCTTCCTCCAAGTTGCCAGCTAAGAATTCGTCCCAAAGGCGGAACCAATCCCTGGAATACACTCCGATGACCGATATCAACATAGCGAGCACGTCTGAGGCACCGAATCCGAATTTGGCATCAACGAGTCGTGAGGTGCACGACAAAGCGTCGTCGAAGGTATTCGATCTGTTAAGAGAAAATGTCTATTCCGAAGTGACTACGCTGATCGGCGTAAACGAATCTCATCCTGATTTCTTGATACAACTGTTTAGAGAATTGCAGCTAATCAGTTCTGACCCGTTACGACAGAAAGTTTTGCAATCTATACGTAACGTGCTATCGCAGTACAGCACCATCATTGCAAACCAAAGTGCTCAAGAAGAGACAAGAACGGAAACCGCAGCGGATCCAGCGGCGGAAGCTGGTAATTATCATGAATGCAACTCTCTCTCTAGTGCGAATGCATGCGCAACCACAATGCAAGTCGATAACAGCATCGTTCATTTCCTTTTACAAAGATGCGACGACATATTTACGGCTGAATTGCTTGATACACTGACTTTGCATATATTGACGGCCACTGCAACAGAGGGCAGACAAAACCAACAGTTCAAGAAGAAGATAGTGGAAATGCTTACTAAATATGAAGGCGCGCGAGTGTGCGACGTGTCTAATGACATAATAGAGAACTTGGCGATGTTGATCGTGGGCAATAATTTTAATGAAGGCGATGAATCAACACAACTGACTAGCGAACTGTCGGAATCGTCCATCCTTCAAGACGTCGCTGGTTCTTTGAACCTGTTCAGTTCGAGCGACACCCAATTGCATCAGTTGAACGCGTGCCCCTACGATATGTGGCCGGGGCACGTCCACGTGGACATGGACTCTGCGGATATGAACGACAACAGCAGCATGCGCTCCAGCCAGGAGGGCAAAGTCGACCTGATCAATTGTTCAGAGATGCTCAACGGCGATTTAGCCGAGGCCGACCAGACTTGCCCCGCCGGTGTGGTCAACGACAACCAAGAGGAGGAGGGCGTATCAGAGGCGCTGCCCGACGTGGTGGACACCGATGAGCCCACACCGACTGAGGTAATACAACATGTACTTTACTGTAGATGTCTCTCACTAATCAACTGTGCTAACCGAAATAGATAACTTTGCAGGTACCGTCTAAGCTTTCGTATCCACCCAGATATTGCACTAAATGTTTTAGCCGATATGCCAGATATCGCTTATACTGTGTCACGTGTGTACGGTACTGTTTCGGAGCATCCAAAACGGAAGTCGACACAATATGTAGGTACCCGCCACGACGTGTTCTTTTAGTCATCGGCAATTATAAGGATGTGTAAATATACTATTGTTTTCCTTAATAATTTGGGGAAGTAGACATTATAATGAAACAAGCAGCTGTTGGTTACTTCCGTTTTGAATGCTGGGTACGGCCCAAAAAAAAATACTAACCTTATACCTAACTTAAGAACGGGTGTATTCGTACTATTGTCAATTGAGAAAAAAAAAAGTATGCAAAGGTGGACTTGGGACCGTTAACATTCTCTAATGTGATTCTTTCTACCGCCTTTACTCTTGTTATGCGCGCGGAAACGTATTTTTACAAGTAGGTATGCATTATTTTAAAATAAAGTGCCAATAGGGATGTGGACTACATTTGAAAATAAAAATTCTAATTAGTCCGTCAGTTAGAAAAAAAAAACAATAGACACGTATTTTTTGCTTTTTCAAATAAATTAAAATATACAGAGATAAAGCGCATTAAAGTTTAGGGTGAGGGGGTCATAACGTCACTAACCGCTAAAACCGCCATACAAACTGTCCATCAAGTGACGTCACGCGAAATTTCAACTCAATCGCCGTTATTTTTTGATTAGGTACGTAAAAAAATAAAAAATACGTGTCCAATATTTTTTATTTGTTAATCTACAAGACGGACTAAAAAAAATTAGTCAACATGCCCATTGTTCACTTGAAAGAAAAGTATCGGGTGGTACAGTCGTAGACTGTAGACCAATCAAGTTTGACTTACGGCCGCACTCAGAGTCGACTTTAATGATTACTTAGTTAAGTATAGATTTTTAAAACAAAACTGCCGCAATCAAAGACGTTCAGTAAATTAATGTTAATTGGCATTTAACTAATTAAGTTACATCTCATTAAATGCCAACTAACATTAATTTACTGAACGTATCTGATTGCAGCAGTTTTGTTTTAAAAATCTATACTTAACTAAGTAATCATTAAAGTCGACTCTGAGTGCGGCGGTTAATATGTTCTTAAAACGACCAATCAAAGCTAACGCGTTAGGTTTAGAATTCACTATCGAAAAATGTTTTAAATTGATAATCAGCGATCGCCAGTATAGATGTTCCGAAAATATCATGGAATATTGTAACTATGAATAAATGAATAGGATGAGTAGGTCAATACTTCTTAAAATCTTAACGCATGAAAGGGATTGGCAATGGACATAATGGGCATGATGAGACAAGGTATAAAAGTCAAAATTCTATTTAGTCCGTTAGTTAGATGGTAAAAAAAATAATAGACACGTATTTTTTGAATTTTCGAATTATTAAAAAAATACTTAGATAAAACGCATTTAAATTTAGGAGTCGCGACGTCATAACTTAATATAGTTTACCTAGGTGTGACGTCATACGGAGTTTCAACTCAATGTATCGCCGTTATTTTTTGATTACTTAAAAAAATGAAAAATACGTGTCCAATATTTTTTATTGATCTACAAGACGAACTAAAAATTTAAAATTACTCATCAATCATCATCCCCATTAATAATTTTAGTAACTACTTCAACATTTAACCATGTAACCACTAACTTCATACACTTTATACGTATTTAATATGGAATTTATAATAAAAAACATGATGTTACATAATTGTATTTTCACTTATACAACTCTACGTTTTACTCTAGGAAGGTAAAACATCATACTGATTTAGTTTGGGTGTTTCCCGTTAATTCTATCGGGTAGAGATCAACTTATCCAATGGGATATTTTCTTCTCATTTTAATAACAAAAAAACGTATGAAATCGTCTTTATTGAAAAATAAATTAATATTAGGTAATAAATCCGATTTCTGAACCTGGTTTTCGATTTGAGCGAACCCTGTTGACGTATAATAAATACTACACGTAATACTTATCAGATATTTTTTGGAAGTCGTAGTTGGAAGTAGGAGTTTTTTGTTAAAATTTTGTTTATTTCTCGCTTCTTTTTGTAATTTATCTAAGTTACAATAGCCTAATGTCAACTGCTCGTCACCTTTTACAAAATACTGCTTTTCCCGATGAAGGGACGTTAATTTTTGAGTTCTCCTGGCACTTCAACAACAGCTCCACTTCGCCATGCGTTGTGACGAGCATAAATTGTTTAGAAACCAAGTAATCGAACCGGAACCCATGGAATACGTTTGATTGAGTAGTTCCGATGACCATCTGTGATCTTGATCATCAGTTCCACTTCTCTAAATTTGCTTTCCGTAAATGAACGATTTACTATAAAAATACCCAAATCGCCATAGGTGTGCCTGTAATTTTTTGGAAGTCGGTTAAAAAGTAGACCACTCTGAAACTACCATTCACTACAGCTAGTGCTGTGAAAATGATTGGTGGCACCACGAAAGAGCTCGAGTATCACATTTGCGTGAAAGGTGAATTGTATTTTTTGTTATATATTATCGATTGGTCTATATTTATAAACTTACAGTATTACTTATACTATTTTACCTTTAGCGGAGTCAATGTTATAACACTTAAGAGTCAAATGAAAAATTATGTATGTACACAGTATAACAATATTTATTAGAAAATCACAAAAAATATCACAGGCATTTTCAGTACTCGTTAAATAATTCTTTCACACGTTTTATAACCTAAATTAAAGGAAACAAAGATTATAATTATTATCAATCAAATAAATCACCTATTTGACCTAACAGCTATTTTATAAGTTAAATAAAACACGTAACATTTCTGTGTATTTACATAGGCCGAAGCTGAGTGGGTCGGGCTCGACCGTGTCCCTACGAGGCTGCATATGGAGGAACCATCTGAAAAACAGAAAGGTGATGTCATTTCTTTGTTGAGTTTAAATCAAACACTCAAACTCGCGACATTGTTGTTGCGAACTATCGTTTGAGTGAACCTGAAAGAAAATGTGTTTATTATATCTTCATCAGCACCTGAAACAGAAAAATATAAACACAGCAATTAATTGAAATTCTTCTTCTATTTCAGATTAAAATGGATTTTCTTGGTCAGCTTGTTCAATTCGTTTATTATTAGAATTTTACTGTATCAAATTAGATTCTTGAATTAATTAGTTAATGAAACTTGTATTTGATTAAAAGCCAGTGTATTACTTTTTTTGAGTCGTAATAAATAGTATTTTATTTGAATTAAAATTTTTTCTCACTATAAATAAAATAACCCACTAAATTTAGTTCAGCTTTATTGTAAGAATAATGGTCTAAAGTAGGTACAAAAAATAGTAACAGAATTAATGTCCCAATCACAAAGTTAATTCTTTGAAAATATCACACGTGTCACTTAAACAGCTTAAACTACACATCACAAATATTATAATAAATGAAATAAGTTCCCTCCGTGAGTGTTCCAATAAAGTTCTTCCAATAAATCTTCTTTCTTCTTTAAATTTATGTTCTCGATTGTCTCTGGTTCAATGTTTGTCTCTCTTTGTACTGCTGTAGATAAAATGGACATCTCTGTATTAGAATAATTTTATTTTCTTCATGCGTTAATTAAAGAGAACTACATCATATGAGCCATGAGACAACGAGATATATCAGGGTTGTTGTGGGTTGGACGTAGTAAGCATGGGTTGTAGTTGGAACTTGACGGCACCATACCCTCTGAAATAAAGTCGAACCGTATCTATCATATCGTGCTTCAAATGTCGGAAGGGGAAGTCTCTGTCAAGTTTTGTTACTGTTACAAAATCCTAACCATTCTACTCTTTTCACTTCTGAATAATTAGGTAATATTTGTACAAGTTGTAGTTAATAAATCTATGAATAAGTTATGTACTCTTATTGTAAACATTACTTGTACGAAGGTGGTACTCACCGGGAGCGTTTGTTGATATAATCCAGTTACATATCGAACGGGAGTTACTTCAAAGTAGATACATAATATAACCTATATCATATTATGGCTAATATTGATTTTGAAATATTTATGGAAGTTCAGGGAACGTTTAGGCTACTTTGGAGTTCCTGCGGGAATTGCAAAACTCACGCGGGTGAAAGGGGCACAGCTAGTAATATAGTATACTATTATAATTTACTTTTTCAGATCGACGTCGAGTAAGTGTTGCGCAGTGCCCCTGATCCAAAGTCAAACTTGACACGTGTACTTAGGCAGCGTGCGAATGCTCGTATTGACATTTATCTAGCTTTTCAAACTGTGACATTGGCAGAATCATCGTCAAAACGGTGGAGCCATTAAAAACAACAAATTGGATTGGACATTTATCTAGGGACCAAATTAAATCATGAACGATGAAATCATGATGAAACGATGTAATGCTCGAATACAAGCTGTCACTTCATGCGAATGCTCCCGATTAGTATCTTCACATTTTTAATAGATACGATATTGTATACATAGGCTCAAAGATATTGAAAGAGAATAGATTGACAATACTCTCGGTCGTAACTCGTAAGCTTTCCACTTGAACCACGCAGCGCGGCGGTCAAAATAAATGATCTCATGCTAACAAAATGCCGTTGGCTAGCAGAGACTATTATACGATAACGATATGATTGGTTTTGTTTTGATCATTCCCCCCTCAAAAATAGGTTGACGTGGATTGCATAGTAAAAGTTTGTATTGTTCGTCTATTCTCTTGTCTTTGCATAGGCTATATTATATTCTACATATTTTAAAATATACCATAATATGAATATAAATCTTATATTTAGAGACAAATTAAAACATCAACAATGCAAGCACTTCTACGAGTCACTTATAAGAGTGTGTACTTCCTGGCAACGCCACCAAAGTCTCTAACCGCCAACGGGTGATGGCCGAACCTCTACAAATTTAACGTTATTGCCTGTAACGAGGCGAAGTCATTTCACTCGTTATAATATTCCTCTTCCGTTTACATTGTATTTTTTTTGTTTTTCATAATTCTATTCTGGAATTTATATAAAGCAACATGTATGTACCTTGGTTTAGTGCTTTACTCTTAATATTTTTTAAGATCGTTTATTACTTACTATTCTCAGTAAAAGAAAACCAATTTATTTAATAATTTACCATTAACCCTCAGACGAAATAAAAACTCAAGACGGAGCGCTGTCAACAAAAAAGTGAAGCCGGTTTTATAAACATGTGGGTATTTAGTGAGTGTTGCCGTGCAGTGAAAACTTATTACCCAAAATTGTTAAGTTCTAGAAAGATGAATGGATAAGTAAATATATAAGTTAGAATATTTTTAAGTTATATATACCTCGGTTGTATATTCGATAACCTTAAAAATATAGGTTTCGAAGTTATAATAAAACATGGAAAATAAAAATTAACGCCTATTTACACTTACATTAATTTTATGAATATTAAAAGTTAAAATAGAAATAGTTAAATGAACGTGTTACATTACGTTCTACGTCACATTAACTTACCCAAAAAACGGGGACTATTGTGACGCTTACTGGTAGCAACACTTATGAAAGTTGTGGAGGTTTTGTGTTCCAAGTTCTCATAAATTAATAAAATTGATATTTTATAAAAAATGTGGTTCTATGACTATCCTGTTTTTAATTTCGAAGATTGGTTTTTACACACCCTCTCACTACAAAATTCGGCATTTTTTCTTTATAAAATAGGAATTACTGCAGCGTGACACTTCGCGCGCCAGAATAGCTCGACTGACAAGGTAAGGCGTAGTTTCGTTATATGTGTGTGCGTGTAACTGTGCATGCACAGCTACACGCACACAGCGCTCCGTCTTGACTTTTTATTTCATCTGAGCCTTAACCATAATATCTATCTGGAGTTCACAAGCACCAAAATAAATTGGTCCAATATAGTGTAAAGTTACCTAATTTAATAATTACTTTAAACATAAAAAAATGCTGAAACAAAATGACGATATGATTTTAAAACACGATTTATTCAAAATTTCTCCAATGTGGGTTAACACACTATTGCTTATCTATGTCCATTTAAAATAGTTTTGCAGCTTAACATAAGCTGATTGCGTTAGTTCCAAATAATTAGTATTGGACACGTATTTTTTCTTTTTTTACGTAATAAATAAATATCGACGATACATTGAGTTGAAATTTCGTGTGACGTTCACACCTACTTTATACTTACACTTTATACTTAGTTCGTCGCGACCTCCCCCACCTAAACTTTAAATCGTTTTATCTTTTATCCAAGTATTTTATCAATAATTTGAAAAAAGCAAAAAATACGTGTCTATTATTTTTTCTCTATCTTAGGCCCCTAGCACACGACGTATTTTAAACGCGCAGGCGACGCGCGTTTCAGGAACGCGCGTTGTTTGCGCCGTAGATGCCGATTTTAGCGTTTTTATAGATTCGAACGCGCGTAACGCGATACAAACGCGCGTTAGAAGCGCGTTCGAAACTCGTTTGATGCACGTACAAACGGCCGGAGTTATACTTAGTTCGTCGCGACCTCCCCCACCTAAACTTTAAATCGTTTTATCTTTTATCCAAGTATTTTATCAATAATTTGAAAAAAGCAAAAAATACGTGTCTATTATTTTTTCTCTATCTTAGGCCCCTAGCACACGACGTATTTTAAACGCGCAGGCGACGCGCGTTTCAGGAACGCGCGTTGTTTGCGCCGTAGATGCCGATTTTAGCGTTTTTATAGATTCGAACGCGCGTAACGCGATACAAACGCGCGTTTGAAGCGCGTTCGAAACTCGTTTGATGCACGTACAAACGGCCGGAGGAAGGGTAAAGGGGCGCTAAATAAACAATAGATTCGTTTATTTTAGAGTCTTTGTCTTTTTAAAAGCAGTACTAAAGTCAATGTATGCAGTGTTGTCTGAACCGAAGCCATTGTAATACTGATAAGGAGTCTCTGACCAAACCGCGGAAGCTACGAGCGACTACCGCGCGTCTGTATCTGCGCGTATACGCGCAGTAGACGCACGTTTCACGATCACCCCGTGTGCGCTTAGGTTACAAGTTTGCATTAAAATCTCGTTTGAAGCGCGTATACGTGCGTTACCAGCGCGTCTTCTGCGCGTTTAAAATACGCTGTGTGCTAGGGGTCTTAGGGCCAATGCACATCACGTTTTTTAAACGCGCTGTCGACGCGCGTTTGTAGCGATACAGACGCGATACGAACGCGAGTCAGACGCATCATGTAGACTTTTGTAGGATAAAAGCGCGCCGTCGACGCGCGTCTCCTAAACGCGCGTCAACGGCGCGTTTAAAAAACGTGGTGTGCACAAGCCCTAACTAACGGACTAAATCGAATTTTGATTTTTATACCCTGTCATCATACCTATTAAGTTAAAGAAACTTGCTTATTTCCCACAATTTTTGAGTTAGGTTATTCATAGTTCATTCTGAAAGTGTAATTAGCGTCTCCTTACTTTTAGGGGAACATCCATTCATTATGTCTCCTTTTGATTAAATAAATACTCAGACCAAAGTATGTATAGATAGGTTGTATGGATAATTGTATAGATAGTATGTATAGATAAGTTATTGAACATTTTTATGTAAAAATTTGTAACAGCAAAAAAACTTTATTTACCTTTAGTTAGAGATATGATATTTTAATCTAAAATATTGAGTGATTCTCAAATTTGGTTTTAATTCTGAATTTCCAAAATAGTAATAATTTATATAATTTATTTTACGGACAGAATCATCCCAGTGGATCATTGATAATATTATTGCCGAGACCTCCCACAGTATTAAACATATAACTAAAAATTATGAGAATATTAAATAGGGTCCAAATTTTCGTATTTATAAGCTTAACCGATTCATTGTGGGACTCAATAATACAAAATTCTATCTGTGGGGTCTTTGGCCGCAAACTAATATTTTTTGACATACATACATAAGCACCATACAAATTAATGACATGCCTAGTGTAAAAAAAATGTTTTTGTTAACCAATTTTACTTGTTATACACTCAGTTTTTCAAAAGAATGATGACATGCCTATTTTGCCAACCACAATGAATCAGTTAATAATAATTTTACTTTAATTAAACTTGCCAGGTAGGTATATACATATAATAATCAACTTTTTAATTGAAGTTTTAATGAAAATTATAAATTAATATTTACAATAATAGCATTTTTAATCTAGGAAAGAATTGGGCAATCTGAAACCATAGGAGATATTGGGAAACTATCTCAATTAATTATGAAAATTTTTTTTCTTGTTGGATCAACTCAGTTCCATGTTAGTTACTCACTTGCTACCTATATCTTGTATGGTTTTGAACACCTCCATAAACTCCCAGTTTCTTTCTTTAAAATAAAATGCTTAAAATTTGAAAAGTTTGCCCCTTAGTACCCATTTCCAATGTAAATTTGAAATGCTCACATTCAAGTTTTGAACTGAAGCTTTTTTTGCAAGTAGTTACCATAAAGAAGCTTTTATAAATTCAAGCCTTAAATATTATCACAGAAACAAATAGATACATTTAGCTATGTTAAGAATTAAGAATGCATAATATTGTTTTTCTAATTTCTACAGTGTAATCTCACACCAAATGATCTGTACCCGGAACACGAGTTTTTTTGCTCTCGTCCTTTTGATATCAAGCGTTTTTTTTTTGTATGGAAAATGAACAATGCCATCTATCCAGTGTCGTTCATTTTCCATACAAAAATAAACACTTTGATATTACAACGATATCGACAGACGAGAGCGAAAAAAAACGTGCTCGCCATACAGAAAGTGTAATTTGACAATGATAATAGTAGTAAAAGTAATTTGATATAAACTTAACATTTTTATATTTTTAACATAATTATGTTGTCACATCAATGTTTTACATAGGAAATGGTTTTTCTTTATAGTTTCAAAGGCTCAACTGTACAATAAGCACCCGCGATTTAGAGCTTCATATTTTTTATGTGTGTGGGACTTTGCTTAATATAACTTCACATAAAATCCCTAATTACGGAAACTCATCGTTTTCGAGAAAAAAAATACTAAAGTTTCACAATTTCATACAAAACTCCGCGATGTGTCAACCATTTGCCATTGACTTTGTAAGAATTGTTTCGTTTTACATTCGGATAAAGTGATTATATTATTTATTATCTTTGATTATTATAATTTGCTAATGAAAATGAAAATTTGTTAAACTTGAGTTGGTTAGGTTAGGTTTGCACTGTTGACGAAGTCGCGCGAGCCGAGCGAGCGTAGCGAGCGTGCCGCGGTAGCGGCCGGCGAAGCCCCAAAGTCAAAATATTATCGTAAATTGAGTGAGGTTTTTATTTTTTTTCTCGAAAATTATGAATTTCCGTAATTTGCGGATTTGAGAAATACACTATAAACACACTATTCTATCCAAAAAAAAAAATTGTAACTATTAAAAATCGAGGGTGCTTAATGTACTGTCCTTCCGTTTCAAACTTCACATTTCCACCAAAAACATATTATGTTGACTTTACAGCTAGAACATTAAAGTTGCTCAGGTGAATTTAGAAGTAATAATTATTTATTGGATTTGGTGCTAATGTGAGGATTATAATCAAGTCTAGGCTAAAAAATTAATGTCAGCAATAACAAATCAAAGAATTCTTACCTTCACGAAACCGCTTTGCTTGTGGATGACCTTCATCGTCGGCGCTTCGTTTTCTCATGTTCGTTGTTTGGCTCGATTGTAAATCCTGACCCTGTGCTACGGAAGTTTGCATTTCCCAATCATTTATATCTTGAGATTTATCGAAGGTTTTCTGCTGATGATAACCGTGATAGCAATTCGTAGAGATATGCACTTTCTGTCCTTTGGATTGATAAGCTTCGTTATAAACTGGGGCGGGCCGCATGGCGTCAAAATTATTTCTTGCGTGTTTCATGTTGTATAGATTGAAATTGCTAGCTGGCATTTTTCTGTAGAATTAATAATTTAATGAACTTGCTAAATCCCTAGTAATATTATCAGACGGTTAAAAAAACTATTCTATTTTTATATTACCTACGAATTACCTACAAGGTATAAACTTTAGCTAGGGCCACAAATTAACTAGACTTATGGCTAGGGCAAAGAATAAAAAAAAAATGCTCTCTGAAATGCTCTCTGACGAGAGGGGGAACAGACATAATATGTCTAGTCACAGACGAATAAGAGAACATACTAGACATGGTAACTCCGAACCCGTATATATCTTTGGATATGCACCCTGATGCGGAGTTGTTACAACACCTTCACTTGTCAAATATTAAACATATCCCATATCCAACCAACTCCGACCACTCCGAGACCAACCGAACCGAGCGCCGATCGGAGCCGAGCGGAAGGAGTTGGAATGATAACGCCGCGACATTTCCCATATCCAACCAACTCCGGCAACTCCGAGTCCGATGCCGACTGACTCTCGAACCGAGTAGGTACCGAAGCGAACCGAACCGACTCCTAGCGGAAGGAGTTGGAATAGGTACAAGTACTACAAGTCACGAGTCACCACGAGTGGCCACGACCAGAGAGAAGGTAATCACTACGTTTGCCACGACCACCTACGACTAACGAGAGATTAGTACTTGGTAGGTATTCGTTTCTTTCTAGTTTCTACGGATTATGTGAGACGGAGCACGTGCTCAAGACGAGGTTTTTTAAGCAGCAAAAAAGCGCTTTAAAAATATACGCAGGGGGCGTCCCTTTCATTTATAGATCGAATTTAGCTTTAAAGCGACAGAAGAACTAATAAATGCCATACAAATTATTTAGACACCAACTAGCTTGCGAGTTTCTTCTTAGCTAGTATGTGTACTGTATAGTATTTAAATTTAAAAATTAATAACTGCGATTGTAGTGTGTACTGTATGTTCAAAAACCGAATCATGGTTTATTAATGTAAATTATAGGTAGGTTTAGGTATATTGGACTAAAAACTAATAAATGACAACAAACTAATATTCAGAAATTACAAATATTATTAGTTTGGCAACAGTCAAATATTATATTACAATAATTACGTTTAAATAAGATTGATATCCCGCTTTACAACGTAGATTTATTTTGAATCTGGCGATTAAGAAACAGACATTTTTTTTTATATATAATTCTCCCCTTTCGGGAAGGCAAGGGATTCTAGGTCCATACAACCGGAACATTTTTGTTTTTTTTTGTTTTTACCCCAATGGGGAAGGCAAAGGAAGCTAAGTCCATACAGCCAATTCAGTAGTATTTTTCTTCTTCTGAAGTTATTTACATCGAAATGCATTGGTGAGAAGCGGATATGGATATGCTATCCGGATACATATCTTTTACTGGAAGGATACGTGACATATTCAATCCTTGGTCGGACACGTTTAGCCCATGCCTAGAACATACTTTTTGTCTAGTTAATCTGAGGGGGACCATGACATGAATGCACAACACGATATTGTAGACACCGGAATGTATAGCACTGGAATGCGCGGCACCGGATTGTGCGACACCGGAATGACACCGCTCCTATTGGTCGATGAAATCACGCCTCCTTTCTTTGTGCTTGTTTACGTTACTTACTGGGTCAAGTGTTATGGGGGGCTAAGATACGCAACACGATAAAATTTTATCGAGCCATTTTATCGATTCTCGTCGACAAAGTCATACAATATTATGTCGACGAGAATAGGGTACTTGCATATTTTTTTTTTCAGTCAATTTTAAAGATATATGGCCTACTTAAACAAAGCAAGAAAAAGAAAAAAATATATGCATAAATTAATTAAATAGAGCGTTTCAAAGTTCCTACTTTAGACTTTACCGCCGAAACGCGGAATGACGTCACTAGTTCAAAATTACGCCTTATTAATCTGTGATAGAAATGTCACTGTCATATTGACAGGGTCATGTGACACTGACAGACAGATAACTTCAATATCCAAAAGTGAAATTAAGGTTGAACTGTTTCGATTTACTTCTAAAAGTTCCAGTAAAGAATCGAGATGCATCTACCGATGCATTTTAAAGTAAAAAACTTCAGAAAATGGAAAATATGCGTTGACTATATGCACTTAGTTTCTTATGCCTTCTCTGAAAAAGGTAAATGTTTCCTAAAAAAATAAAAGTGACGCCATGTGTCAAGCTTGGCTGTGATTGGTGTTTCGTTGCAACGTTCCGTTTCACAAAATTAAAAGTTGAATATTTTGGAAACTACAGAATTTTTTTTAGTAAATCTTTCACGATAACGCTTTTCTAATGCTCTATTTTTGAAATATTGACATGATTTCTTATTATAAAATTCATGCAAGTACCCTATCGATAAAATGGCTCGATAAAATTTTGTCGTGTTGCGCACCTTAGCCCGGATGGACTCCTTTCTTGTGTGACATAAACCATAAACTGTCATCTAGTGAAAAAGAATAGACAAAAAAAGTGAATATGAGTAAGACGGCTACTATTATCCAGAGAGAAGGTAATCACTACGTTTTACTATTATCTTAATACGCATGAGACTGGGTCACGTCTGTACACCGGCCCACCTTGCCAAACTTGGTATCGTTAGCGATGAATATTGTGAGTGTGCGATGGACATAGGCGATATAAACCACATTTTCGTTTCATGCCCATTTTACGACCGGTCCGTATTCCTAAATGATCTCCTTTTCCTCGATGTTCCTTTTCCGACATCTATTATTTCCCTACTCTCTTCAAATGATTTAAATGTATCGCATCTTTCCTGATTTCCAATGACATTATCTCTATTTATAATCATATTATTTATGTTGTGTACTTATGTACATAGGTACACAACAGTCTTCTGTACCCGGAGCACGATTTTTTTTCGATATCGAGCGTTTTTTTTTTGTATGGAAAATGAACAAAGCCATCTATCCAGTGTCGTTCATTTCCCATACAAAAAAAACGCTTTGACATTACGACGATGTCGACAGACGAGAGCGACAAAAATCGTGCTCCCCCTACTGATCCTATCCAAAATTCCGAATCCGCATCTTGTTCATTCTCCATCTACGTGTTCATGTTTATCATCGTTTCCCTACCTTGAAACTGGCAAAATGCGCAAACCGCGCAACGCCATAACAAAAAAAAATGTTAAAAATACGTTAGAAAGAAAATGTTAGAAAGTTTTAAAAATGTAAATTAATTTTCTTATTCTAGTAGCAAGTAGGTTTATATGGGATTGAAAATTAAGTTTATCATCTATTAATACACCTAGGTATTTAGGTATATTGATTAGTAAATTTCAAGGGCGGACAGTCACATTTATCTACTTCGCAGAAGCATGTGTGGGCAATAATATTTTGGGGTATTTGAGGAATCGGAGACAGTGAGAAGCACATTTTATTTGATTTCCCAGCAATGAGAGTAAGTTTATTACATTGCGTGTTGGCAAACTAAGTCCCAAGTATTGGCAGAGAACAAAAGAGTCGTATCGTCAGAATAAACTAAAAGACGACCATTTTGCAATTTTGTTTCGCAAAAGGAATTAATATAAATTAGAAATAAAGTCGGTCCGAGAATACTGCCTTAAGGAACTCCATAGGAAACATTGAGCTCTTTACTGACCATATTATCAATTTTTACACACTGTGTTCGTTCTGATAAATAACTTCGAAAAAGTTCATATTGTTTCTTTCATTCTTTCATGTTGATTCAGTGTGTATTCTATATATTTTTTCTTTTTCAGGTTTCCTTTTAAATTGGTTACTTATTAACTGGATAGCAAGCACTGGTCGTGTAAATTGGAAACCAAATAGCTATTCAAGGATTCGTTTCAAGCATTTTCCAAGTAGTTTCTTTCGAAAAACTAAACTTACTGACAATGAGAGCAGCTGGCGCGAACCAATAAGCAAGCAATAATAATAATCGTTTCAAAAACCATAAACCAAGCGCCCAACTTTTATGATGCCCTGACGAGAAATAAGCTGGTTTGTCTCATCCGTACCGTGCGCTAAGGAACTTAAGTTCCAATAAAGCGTTACTTGCACCTACATAGTTTTCATTTCACTTGGCCCGCTTCACTACATTGCATAGTATAAAATAAAGTCGCTTTCTCTGTCCCTATATCCCTATGTATGCTTAAATCTTTAAACTACGCAACGGATTTTGATGCGGTTTTCACCAATAGATAGAGTGATTCATGAGGAAGGTTCGTAACTATATTTTATCCTGGAATTCCCGCGGGAACTCCGAAATTACCACGGGTGAAACCGCGCGGGTCAGCTAGTATATTATAAATCACCTCGACACCATCAGGGATCGATGATTTATAGTTTATATACAAAACAACCTATCCTATAAAACTACATTTTACTTCCTATAGCTTTTTCATCACCAAATAAGGTAAAACTTCTTGGAAATTGGGAATAAGTTATTTAGTGGCAATACTGGTAGTTTACATGTGTGCATAGGAAGAATATCACTTTCTCTTACGCTATAGGGAACGTGCACGAACTATAGGTGGCAGCACTAAATCGACAAAAGAGACACTATGCGGACAGTAGAGGAAACTTATTAAACTTGTCATCGTGCTTTCGGAAGGAAGATAATAATTGAAGAGATAGTTTTGTTTTCATAATTATGTAAATAAAACTATCTCCTCAATTAGGTATATTATATTTTTGAATAGGTATGATAAAAGTTATAAGATATGGGTTCCGGTCTATCTATATCTAGGTATATTATTTTATTATAATATATAAAGCTGGATTGCCACTCACTCATTGACATAATTGTTCTCCCAGAAGGAGCATCTCTTGGTTGATATAATGTATGGAACGTGTAGAGGGGACGTTTCGGTGATTATGGGAAAACCTCGACATCTTCGATTCCTGCTTCTCATCAGGTAGCGAGTCGACTGCCCGCCGAAACTGTCCATCGAAAGTGAAAACGTTTCTAACTAAATTTCATCCACACCTTGGGCAAATTTCAATAGTGTAACTTTTTTTTCAAAATGGCGGAAAAAAACATGGCCGCCGAACAAAATTCAAACTCGATTATCTCCGAAACTAAAAGAGTCAGGTGGGGGGTGCTCAAACAAATGTCATAGAGGTCAATGGGGGGCAACCGCCTGGCGTGGTAAAAATCCAAAATGGCGGATTCAAAATGGCGGCCGAAAAAAAAGTTGATCCGATCCGGGTGAGGTTCGGCGTCCGGGGGTTTTTGGGGTCGCTGATGCCGAATATCGAATCAGTTTTTCGATTGCGTCATTTTTCAAGATGGCCGCCGAACATTAGTTGTTTGTATGGGGAAATTGTTTCGGCCCTGGCTCGGAAACTATCGGCCGTGGGTATTGAAAAAAAATTTGTACAGTTGGTGGTGCACTATCTTCTTCTATCGGGATATAAATAATTCCAAGATGGCGGACGGATTCGAAATGGCTGGCGAAAAAAAGTTAAGCATAATTGTTCTCCCAGAAGGAGCATCTCTAGGTCGATATAATGTATTTAAGATGTGGTAAGGAGGTTTCTGTGATTGTGGGAAAACCTTGACATCTTCGATTCCTGCTCCTCATCAGGTAGTGAGTTGACTGCCCGCCGAAACTATCCATCAAAAGTAAAACTGTTACTTACAAAGTATGATCCACACCTTGGGCAAATTTCAATAGTGAAACTTTTTTTTCAAAATGGCGGAAAAAATCATGGCCGCCGAACAAAATTCAAACTCGATTATCTCCGAAACTAAAAGAGTCAGGTGGGGGGTGCTCAAACAAATGTCTTAGAGGTCAATGGGGGGCAACCGCCTGGCGTGGTAAAAATCCAAAATGGCGGATTCAAAATGGCGGCCGAAAAAAAGTTGATCCGATCCGGGTGAGGTTCGGCATCCGGGGGTTTTTGGGGTCGCTGATGCCGAATATCGAATCAGTTTTTCGATTGCGTCATTTTTCAAGATGGCCGCCGAATATTAGTTGTTTGTATGGGGAAATTGTTTCGGTCCTGGCTCGGAAACTATCGGCCGTGGGTATTGAAAAAAAATTTGTACAGTTGGTGGTGACTATCTTCTTCTATCGGGATATAAATAATTCCAAGATGGCGGACGGATTCGAAATGGCTGGCGAAAAAAAGTTAAGCATAATTGTTCTCCCAGAAGGAGCATCTCTAGGTCGATATAATGTATTTAAGATGTGGAAAGGAGGTTTCTGTGATTGTGGGAAAACCTTGACATCTTCGATTCCTGCTCCTCATCAGGTAGTGAGTTGACTGCCCGCCGAAACTATCCATCAAAAGTAAAACTGTTACTTACAAAGTTTGATCCACACCTTGGGCAAATTTCAATAGTGAAACTTTTTTTTCAAAATGGCGGAAAAAATCATGGCCGCCGAACAAAATTCAAACTCGATTATCTCCGAAACTAAAAGAGTCAGGTGGGGGGTGCTCGAACAAATAGAGGTCAATGGGGGGCAACCGGGCACAGGGCGACCAAGCCTCGCGAGCTGCTCGCAGCTCGCGCACAGGGCGAATCTAGTTATTATAATATATAAAGCTGGATTACCACTCACTCATTGACATAATTGTTCTCCCAGAAGGAGCATCTCTAGGTTGATATAATGTATGGAACATGTAGAGGGGACGTTTCGGTGATTATGGGAAAACCTCGACATCTTCGATTCCTGCTTCTCATCAGGTAGTGAGTCGACTGCCCGCCGAAACTATCCATCGAAAGTGAAAACGTTTCTAACTAAATTTCATCCACACCTTGGGCAAGTTTCAATAGTGTAACTTTTTTTTCAAAATGGCGGAAAAAAACATGGCCGCCGAACAAAATTCAAACTCGATTATCTCCGAAACTAAAAGAGTCAGGTAGGAGGTGCTCAAACAAATGTCATAGAGGTAAATGGGGGGCAACCGCCTGGCGTAGTAAAAATCCAAAATGGCGGATTCAAAATGGCGGCCGAAAAAAAAGTTGATCCGATCCGGGTGAGGTTCGGCACCCGGGGGTTTTTGGGGTCGCTGATGCCGAATATCGAATCAGTTTTTCGATTGCGTCATTTTTCAAGATGGCCGCCGAACATTAGTTGTTTGTATGGGGAAATTGTTTCGGCCCTGGCTCGGAAACTATCGGCCGTGGGTATTGAAAAAAAAATTGTACAGTTGGTGGTGCACTATCTTCTTCTATCGGGATATAAATAATTCCAAGATGGCGGACGTATTCGAAATGGCTGGCGAAAAAAAGTTAAGCATAATTGTTCTCCCAGAAGGAGCATCTCTAGGTCGATATAATGTATTTAAGATGTGGAAAGGAGGTTTCTGTGATTGTGGGAAAACCTTGACATCTTCGATTCCTGCTCCTCATCAGGTAGTGAGTTGACTGCCCCCCGAAACTATCCATCAAAAGTAAAACTGTTACTTACAAAGTTTGATCCACACCTTGGGCAAATTTCAATAGTGAAACTTTTTTTCAAAATGGCGGAAAAAATCATGGCCGCCGAACAAAATTCAAACTCGATTATCTCCGAAACTAAAAGAGTCAGGTGGGGGTGCTCGAACAAATAGAGGTCAATGGGGGGCAACCGGGCACAGGGCGATCAAGCCTCGCGAGCTGCTCGCAGCTCGCGCACAGGGCGAATCTAGTACTTATAATAAAACTGTAGAGGTCAATTCTGTACATTGAATACAATACATTCAAAATTAATATTGGAGGATGAATGGTGATCGATACTGATACCAAAAAAGCAATCAGTAAATTTTTTGTCTGTCTGTCTGTCTGTCTGTCTGTATGTGCACGCATGGGTCAAATACTAGTGAAGGGATTTTAAGCAAACTTGGTACGGTTGTAGTCCATACTCCTGGACAGGTTATAGGCTATATAATAATTATAATATCATTTATAATAATAAATATATAACGCTAAGACACATAGGAGCTTAGAGGTGACGATAAATTTGAAGCAAGTCGGATGAAAATGCGCTTTCGAGCTCTTATCCTCGTATACGTTTACTCAATCACGCAATAACGGCTGAATGGATTTGGATGAAATTTGACGTGCACGTTGTCAGAGGTACAGAGAAGCACATAGGGTACTTTTTATCCCGGGATTCATGCGGGAACTCCGAAATTATCACGGGTGAAACCCCGAGGCACAGCTAGTCATCATCAATAATATAATAATTAATGATCGTCAGCGTGGCCAAAATATGTCAAAAGGTTTTTAAGCTTTTGAGGCCGGCCATGTACCTATTGGAGGTTGAAGAGATGAGGATGAGGAGGATGATCTAATGAAGAACATGAGGCTGTAAAAACTGGTAAAATTGTCGCACAAACTAAAATATCCAATGTTTACGATAAGAAAATAATCCTTACTAATATTATAAATGCGAAAGTGAGTTTTTGTTTGTTTACTTGTTTGTTACGCTTTTACGCCTGAACGGCACAACCGATCATCGTGAAATTTTGCATACAAGTGTTCAGGAGGTTTATTTACTACTAGCTTTTCGGAATTCCTGAACTCCGGACTGTCCGG
This sequence comes from Zygaena filipendulae, assembly GCA_907165275.2. NCBI lineage: Eukaryota > Metazoa > Arthropoda > Insecta > Lepidoptera > Zygaenidae > Zygaena > Zygaena filipendulae. Next base: position 7,170,242 of record OU015653.1, on the reverse strand, counting down.
AACTTCAAACAGCTAATGGAAAATAAACCCCCTGAAAACTTGAATGCAAAATTTCACGATGATCGGTTGTGCCGTTTTATTTTTTGTTATTTTTTGTCGATGTATTGATAGTTGATACATCCAGAAATACAACAATGAATTGTGATTAGCTAGAATAATAATTTTCACTAGTAAAATTAATCCTGTTTACTTGTCATAAATGTGAATGGCAACTATCAATTGATTCGGATTGGCGACGCCAGTTGGCAGCACCATCGTTGTGCACGTTCCCTATACGCGAATGCCTCGTCTAGTTCATTCTCCGTCTATGAGTGCATAGGAAGAATATCAGTTTCACGCTATACGCGAATACCTTGCCTATTTCATTCTCTATCACATTCTATATCTTTGATGCTCCGTTTAGTAGTGTTCAATACAATGCAGGTCGTGTTTAACTGTCTCAAATTGTGTCGGAAATTCAAATTACAATCAAAGTTTTAATATTCACCAACGTAATTATTTATTTATTTATTTATTTTGCACTATTCGGAAAACTTACAGCTAGATAATATACAAAGTAGATTACAGAGAATAGTATTAATTATTAATTATTATTAATCACAACCTTGATAATTTTTTACAACTTCTTTTATTATTTTTTGTTCATATTATTATATCGGGATGTCGTGGCCACTTGATCAATTATTCGTGATGTGGCAAATCATTTGATTTGTCATGAAATGATCGGCTACATCATGAATTATCAAATGTGCATCGTCCGCCGCTACCGCGGTGCACTCGCTGCACTTGCTCGGCTCGCGTGATTTGGTCACCAGTACACGGACCACGAGCACATCCGTGGTCTGGCCCCCCTCCACGCCCGTCCACCCGAGGGGAAGCGATACCCGCGCGAGCTTATCGCTAGCGATGACGAGCCAACAGAAGGCTTACTCGGTCACCAGTACAAACCTAACCTAACCAAGAAAGTCGGAGTGTTCTATGTCGATCACTACTTGTAATCAGTATATGATGTGGCCACGACAGTTATATTCTCATTACTTTTTACTTTCTTCAAAAAACAGATCAAACATAAAATTTTTATCTTATTTGACAATAACTTGACCCAGTATTTATGAAAATAACGTAAACGAGCACAAAGAAAAGGAGGCGTTGTAGTACTGACCGTACCGAGTCGGTACAGTCAGGAGTATTTCGATGCCCAATTTGTACGGGGCAGAATGCACAACACCAGAGAGAAGGTAATCACTACGTGCACAACACGTGTCGCGTATTCCAGTGCTGTACATTCCGGTGTCGTACAATATCGTGTTGTGCATTCCTCGTTCGGCGTTCCTATTTCCCGAAAAGACATTGATTTATTCCACAATTTATTCGGTTAATAAAATCATCTTTGTGTTTGTAGTTTGTGAATAAAATCTAAATCACAGAACTTATTTTATTACTCAGACGAAATAAAAAGTCGTCTGAGTTTTATTAGTTAATATTCCATCTATTTTATTATTTGAACTTTAAGTTTGATTGGTGTTTCTTTATCTAGATTCTAGATTTTATTCCTAATTTCTGCGTAGTCGAACACTATATGCAGTGCTTATTTATTTACATTAATAAAATTTATGCCATTTAGTTCTTGTAGTGTAGGTACCTACTTCTATTTTAAAATGTACTGGTACTTTAAATCAATAAGATCTTAATCGTCTTGAGTGAGGTCTTGAGGAATTAGATTGATCAAAAATGTTTGTGTTGTCATCGTTTGCAAAATGTTTTTACCAAAAAGTGAATGGACGTTTTATTGATGTTAAACAAATACATTTACTATGTCTTGGTGTACAAAGACCTTTTTGTCGTGATAAACATTTAGCTTTTTCCCATAGTGTAAAACGATACATCTGTGTCTCAACACGATTATTTGACAAAAGCGAAGCAAAAAATTTTACGGAATATAACGAAAAGTTTACATCAGAAACAGAACGAACTACTTCAGCATGTAAGGGGAAACTTTCAGATGGCATTAAAGTGACGGCTGAAAGAGATGCTGATAAGATTGTTACCAAAGTGGTCATTGAAAAATCACAATCAAGTTCATCTCAAGTCAATCAGATAAAACCATCGGGTAATTCTGTGTTGTTGTTTTAATTTTACCTTCAGTTGTTAAATAATTTGTTACAATTACATTGATAGATTTTTTATTTTTTAAGTTACATGTTTTTACAGGTAAAAAAAGACTGCTTATAGATTTCTCCGCATCATACACTGAGCGAAATTTTATCACACCTATGCGTGCGATGACTGAATATCTGTTGAAACAATCTGATTTAGAATCCCTGCCAAAAGTATTGCGCAGGTCACCATATGAATCTGAACCACCAATTACAGTGTATTACAGGAAAGATGTAGAAGCCAAGGCTGTAGAGGTAAGAGTAGCTTTGCCAATAACAAAAATTGGAGTAATTTGTTTGATGTTCACACTTTTATATACCTATAACTTACTTTAGGTTTGGGGATCAAAAGAAGCTCTGGAAAAAGAGCTTTTGAGAAGAGAATTAGATAGGAGAAGGTATGAGCAAGGTAAAACTTAAATCAATACTGTAAAAAGCAGTGAAGGTAGATACCTATTTTATGTCATCACTGACAAGAAGTTTTAAATGTAATATTACTTTCTAGATGTATTTACTGTCAAAAGAAGATTGAGAAATTATAGGAGGGAGATGGGTCATAAACAGCTTGAAACTGGTGGAGAAGAAGTGGGTTTAAAAACCAGGTCTGGTAGAGTTGTGCTGACTGCCATAGGCATGTAAGTAATAAAACCAATTGGTGTACTACTACATGATCATAATAAAAACAGCAAGTGAAAGCTAAGTACCAATAAATATACAGGAGTAATTTTTAAACTTTAAGGCGAATCAAGTATTAATTGAGATTATGTTTTCAGAAACGGGTGTAACTTTTTGTTTAAACTGTGTGCATGGTTTTATACTGGATCTCACAGTTTATTTTCTGAGTGCATCCATTCTTTGGCTGATACTGTCAATCAGTTGATTTTGGCATATGGAATACATAAGTCTGTGCAAGTATGTGTATTTTTTTTTTAAAGAACATTTTCCAGTTGATTGTATGTTATGATAATATCATGTAAATACTAAATTGGCTACTTGACAATTTTTTTAGTTGCGTAGATTATTAAAAAATATTGGACACTTTTTTTTCTTTTTTTTGTAACAAAAAAATAATGGTGATATATTGAGTTAAAATTCGCGTGACGTCACAACCCGGTGCAGTTTGTACGGGGCTTATACCGAATAATGACGTCACGAGTCCCCTCTAATGTGCTTTATCTATGTTTATTTTCATTAATTTGAAAAAGCAAAAAATACGTGTCTATTATTTTTTTATTTTCTGACTGACTAATAAGAATTTTCATTTTCATACCCAAAGACATTCTATATAATAAATGAGGTAGACAACGCACTAGCGCGCCGAAAGTGAGGCCTTCAAATCACGCTAATTAGCGCAATTCAACTTAGTCACCTGTTAGCAGCGAGTGGGAAAGCGCATGTGTCAAATATTGAGATATTTACAAAATGTCATTTTGTGTTATCTCAAAATGCATAAACTACCACGTAGTGATTACCTTCTCTCTGTAAACTACAGTTCGAAAATAAGAAAAAATGAAGGAGTTACATCCCACAAGTAACTAAATAACAAATCTTCATTATTTTAGTTATTATTTCAAAATATCCGAATTATAGAATATTTTGTATATATTGAAACTATGGTTAACAAGAGATAGAGAAGATGGTTGCAACCGCAGTGTGATAGGGACAGGCAACATAGGCGTCATAGAATAATTAGTCAGAAGCGAATCGAATAGGTAGTCATTATTTTTTCTCATCATGTAACTTGACACAATCTTTAAAAAAGTAGGATATTGTAGCAGAACTCGACAAATTCGTGATAAATATACATATCTGTCTACATTACGAATATAAAAACAATCCTCTTATAAAAAACATCACAAAAAGGCAACAAAAAAATAAGTTAAACTTATTTGAGGGTAAGTAGGTAATAGGCGCATTGGTATAAGTGCATGTTTGTGTATTTAAAGTTAATTTTTACTAGTTGTTCCCCGCGCGGCGGTTTTACTTTCGCATTACTTTCGCGTTACTTTCGCATTAAAAATATCAGTAGGGAAAGTTTGTTTATTGGTCGCTTTTAAGTGAATTGATTTGTAATTTATAAGTGAATTGATTTGTAATTTATCTAATTTAGAGTAGCCTAATGTCAACTGCTCATCAACTTTTGAAGTTTGTTAAAAAAAGACTTACTGGAAAAGTTGTAGAACAAGTAGTTTATAAGATTTTTACAAGTAACCGTATTTAAGATATTTCTGCCATCCATGAGTGGCAGAAGATATACATACTTATATATATGTGTGTGTGACAGTATATGAACCAAGATTTGTAATAAAAAAATATTATTCTAATTTATAATATTGTTGTCCCTTCTGGTAGTCTGCATCATCTTTCTGTTCCATAATTTCCGTATATCCTTTCACACTCACTGACGTAAACTGAATAAAACGCATAAGTCATGTCTATATATGTCATAGAGGAACAATATTTGAGCGCCGCGTAGAATGAAGGTGCGTCATCCTTACTTAAATCGTCATTGTTCATACCCTTGAAAATACCCAATTGTTGTAGATGGCTGATGCTGATCATCCATATGGCTATACAAATATGAGATATGTATCATCATTGATATCAGGTGTGGGTATTTTTTGTGTAGGAAGTGGTTTGTCATTTTATCATGGAGTTACGGGTATATTGGATCCACAACCACTGAATGATTATTTTTGGGTAAGTGAATGAATCATGATGAGCTACAATTTTATATGTAAAGAGTTTTTAGATTTTGTTATCCAGTGTTATGATTACATTATCAACTAGCTGCTCCCCACGGTTTCGCCCGCGTTAATTTCGTAGTTCCCGTTGGATTTCTGGGATAAAAAGTACTCTATGTCCTACCTATTTAATGGTGATCAATTCACGCGTGATGCCGTGACCAAGGGAAATAGAGATTCATTTTTATACCCGCGGTTTCACTCGTGTGAGTTTCGGAATTCCCGCAGGAACTATTTTTTTCCTAAAATAAAAGTAGCCTAACTTATTTCTTACAACATTAGCTATCTGTCAGTGAAAGTCCCGTTAAAATAGGTCCAGCCGTTTCAGAGATTAGCTGGAACAAACAGACAGACAGATAGACAGAAAAAAAAAAAAAGCTGTTAATTTGGAATTACAAACAAATTTTATTTATATGTATAGATAGACTAGCTGTGCCCCACGGTTTCTCACCCGCATGAATTTCGGGATTCTCGCAGGAACTCCAAAGTAGCCTAATTTATTTCTTAAACCTTCCCAGAACTTCCACAAATATTTCAAGATCAAAATTAGCCTAATCAGTTCAGCCATTCTCATGTTTTAATGACAAAAAATATCAGCTATTCATTTTTATATATAAAGATCTATGTAGTCATGTATATTACCTATAACGACGACGAACCGATTGGCGCAGTAGGTCACGATTCCCACCGGGAATCGAACCCGGATTTGTGTAATGAACACAGGGTTTCACTCTTCAGTCTGGGCGTATTAATATATCTATAGTATAATATATTAATATAATAAATTTAATAATATAAAATCCATGACACAATATGGTTATATCATGGGATCAAGTAGATCTGCGTGTTGTGAAGTGGATTATTATTATCTAAGTCTAGTTTTTTTAAATATGTTTTTTTTTTTACTTTTAAACTTACGTATTTCAAAAATACTTTTGCAGTCAATGATAAGTTCATTTAAATCTTCTCGGTAAAAAAGTAGAAATGAAAACCGCTAATAGCTATTATCTGTTAATTTGTTAATGAAATATCTGATGAAATGATTTATATGCCGCTAGTTTAGCAAAGTTGTGACCCTAGTGAGGATCAAAGCTGCACAAGAATCGTGAATTTATTGTATACATAGGATGCTTTCTTTCCCCGTAGGTTTTTGGAGCACCGCACTGATTTTTACACATGCATGATGCACTAAGCACTATTTTTGAACTGACGAAGCCTCTGTTTATCCGTTATAACTTTTAGGAACAGAATATTTTGGTTGTAGGCGTATTTCGTCCTCGGCGGTGCTGTCGTGTCGGAAGGCGCCACACTAATGGTCGCTCTAAGCGCTATCAGAAAGGGTGCTAAGGAAGCTGAAATGCCTTTATATGAATACGGTATGTCTTTATTAGAGAATCTATACCAATATAACAATGCTTGGACATCATCACTCAGCATCATCATGGTCCCAAACTAAGCAGCGCGCTTGCACTATGGGTAAACGTTCGTACTATAGTCACGACTCATGAGTAATTCAGGTCTTGGAATGATAGTTTCATACCAACACAAAGAATTCCTGAGAGAATCCCGATTTTTTTAATTAATTTCACTTGTTCTCATGAGTCGTCAACCAGTAGGGTAGGATATTAAAAGTCTTGAAAAAGGATGTCAAAGAGTCTACAACTGATTTTGATTATGTTTTGTTAAAATGATATTAATTTTTTCCCCAGTAATGCGCAGTTCTGATCCATCAGTGAATGTAGTGCTGTTGGAAGACACCGCGGCGGTAGCAGGGGTGATAGTCGCATCTTCATGTATGGCTATATCCCAGTATACTGGCAACCCGCTGCCCGATGCCATAGGAAGTCTGCTGGTTGGTACGCTGCTCGGCGGTGTCGCCTCATTCATTATCCTTAGCAACGTTGGTGCACTCATTGGCAGGTAACAAATAAAAACTTACCCATTTGTTATAGTACGGACCGCCAAGAGGGGATTTGTGGATTAGCTAAAGCGCGTCAGATGAACATAAGGGGGGTACCTTGCACCATGTTGAGTACCTCCACCAAATATAGGCCCTCTACACTGGTGGGTGCGTCTAGAATAACCGATCAGATTAGTAAAAAAAAATCGATAACTCGAAATACTCGAGCGCGTCAGATTAAGATATGGTGGGTTAATTACATAGTGAGAAGTATGTATATGAATAATCTGACCATTTGAACGTGACGTAAGGGAGTTAGAGGATCACAAACTTGCAAAACAAAAACGCAACTTCGACATTCTCGAGCGCAGTTGATTTATTTTTTATTTTAAAGTAAATAACTCAAGGATAGCGGGAAAAATATAATCTGCCCATTTTCATAAGCCGAAGAAACAAAAATCGTCTTCGAATCGAACGAGCAGCTGCAGTGAAACATGTACCTATTCATATCTCTGTCTTTCTTTCCCTTTTACTTTTTCTCTATCTCTCACTCTCTCGCACCGTCCTCACACTACTTTCCGTCGCCATAACGTCATCACAGTATATCACGGCGCTAAACGTGTCGAATTATAACTTTTTTTGGTCGGTTAAAATACATATTAAAATAAGTTAAGGTAAGTATTACATCAAACTATAGGTTCACCTATAACCTTTCACTTTAATGTAATTATATATATGTTATATAATAAAGCTCATCACAAAACAACGCGTTCATGTTATTATATGTAAAACGCTCTGGCTTGTTTGTGCTTTAAAGTTTTGTGAATAATATTTTGTGAGCTTTTACATATTTCATAGAAATATAAAGTGTGTTTTTTTGTGAACAAGAAATAGCTCATAAAGTTATTAAACTTACGTCAGTAATAAAAAAAAAATTAAAAAAAAAATCTTAATTTTTGTTTCTAGCAGTCAGATTAATAATATCCCTCAAAATTATTGTCAGATTTTAAGTCAACATAACTTGGACTGCAAGCTGAACCTTCTGTAAAATAATCTGACACGCTCGAGCATTTCAAAATTGAGATTTTTTTTTGCATTTTCAAAAATTCGCTACTACCTTGCGTCACCTCCAAATCGGCAGATTTTTGAAGGGGAGCATTTTTAGGGTTCTCTTAACATCCCTTTTGAATATCTGACGCGCTGGAGTAAATGTTTTTTTTTTTCATTTTCTCCCCTTTCGGATGGCCACCCCCACCACGCAAATCGGCAGATGAATATATTTTCGATATCAGAGACACCTTGGAGTATCTAAACTACAATATCTGACGCGCTCGAGTATTTCCATTTTACTATTTTTTTTTACATTTTTGAAAGCCTGTAGAAGCTAAACCCACCGGTGAATGAAAAAATATCATATGACCTTATTTTGTTTATATCTCCTAATCTTCAAAACCCAATAGGTCCCAACGACGCTCGAGTCACTCCCGAATTAGCATCGGTATCTCCCGTACTATTATGTATTAATTAGACACATAACACTTTATTACAAGACGCAAATTAGCACGAGCCTCTAATTCACAAAAGTGAAAAGTCTTATTTTACTAATAAAGATGTATCGTATAATGGATACGAATACAGACATTAACTTTTTCCAAAAATAACGCTTTATGTAATAAAGTGTCCAATTCTTTTCTGCCTCCCTTACAGCCATTATTAAATCGAAATATTATTAAATCGAAAGTGAGTTTGTTGGTTTGTTTGTTACACTTTCACGCCTCAACGGCTCAACTGATTATCATGAAATTTTGCATACTCGTTGTCAGGGGTACAGAGTAGGACATAGCTAGGGTACATTTTAACCCGGAATTCCCGCGAGAACTCCGAAATTACCGCGGGGTTGAAACTGCGAGAAACAGCTAGTATAGTTATACATTTATTACGGTTATTAGTTTCATATTAAAACATGGCAATGCTTAAAAGAAATTTTAGAAAAAAAAATCTCGAAACAAACGTCGTTTTTGAAAACGGATTTGTATCGAACGTGAGTGGGATTAGATTACATCTTTGCTACACTATACTGGTCCTTTTTTATTTTAATAATAATTTATTTGATTGGATTGCATTTTCAGGTCAATTCCACAAGAGCAGTTGGATGAAATTAACAGTGTATTAGAAAGGGATTTTATGATACGTGCAATACACGATGTCAAGGGTATAGATATTGGGAGCAACCTCATAAGATATAAGGTACCTATGCAAACTAATGTATATTTTGATTAGCAACTTTCACTAACGTAAAAATAGCCCCGTAACTCTCATTTACCAACTTTCTTTCTACAGGCTGAAGTGGATTTTGATGGAAGAGCACTGACGCGGTCATATTTAGAGAAGCACGACCTGAATGCGTTATTGGAGGTAAGTATTCGACTATTTTTTAAAATCCATTCTTAATATTAATGGCGCTTATAATGAAGATAGTTTTAATATTTTCATGTTTTAGGATCTGAAAAAAATCGATACCATTGATGATGTTGAAGCGTTCTTACTAAAACATGGCGAAAATATTGTCGACATGTTGGGGGGAGAAATAGACAGAATAGAATTAAAGTTAAGAGTAAGTAGTGTATTTTAAATTGGTGATCTGAAACTATTTTCCATGCAGACTGGAGGAACCAGTCAGTACCAGAACCGGCACAATAACAGTAGTATTACGCCACAGAGTACAGACAAACTGTGTGAAAAATTTACTAGCTTCAAACTAAGCTGTTATAACATTCAAATTCAAATCTCTCGCATTCTATTGCCCGCGCGGGAAACGATAGCAACTTCCGCGCATTCAACTTTCATCGTCATCAGTACAAATTATAAACTTGTACGTGAGCTTGAATGCTCACTTAAAATGTAACCTTTAAACAATATTATATGGTAAAGTTAATAAAAAAAAGCGCGACAGTTAAATTAGTGATAAAATACAATATTTTTCGTACTTTATTATTTTTCTATAATATATAGCACAATTGATTGAAATATAGTACGATACCTACTATATATTATAGTACACCCTAGCTATAACAACCCGGTTTCGAAACACGAGCAAGTTTCTTAAAGTTTGTATGAGGGAATTAACCTGTCATGGACCACCTAAAACAAAGTTAATCACCCAAATATAATACTGATTTTAATTATTTTCAGAAAAAGTTTCCTTCGATTCGACATTGTGATTTGGAGATACTATAAATGGTATCTATATATAACTACTATTGGTATCACAGGAATTATTATATTGTATACAGAAAAAACACTACGTGAGTACTCAATGTCCCTCGAAACGCCGGAATACTGTATATAATATTATGCTTTTAGCACTAACAGACATTCGTGTTCTATGGTCAGGCAGACAGAATCCGTTGCCCTTTGCTATCAACAGACCAAATCACAGTAGCTTAACGACACGCCTGAACCGTATATTTTCACCAGCTGGTCGCAAAATAAGCAAAACTTCTAAAATGAGTATCATACAAAATGATAAGCTTCGTATCCACTAGAGGAGCACAACAAAAAAAACAGAAGATCGATGGTGGATAAGAGTTATGCAATAGCATGGAAGTGACTTCAGGCGACACGTTCGTTTCCACTAAACGGACGGCGCGCGGCGGAGGGACATTACAGTGCGCCAAAATCATAGCGCGGCATGCCTTCAGAGTTGAGTAAGCGTCTCCTCTTGCACTGCCGCGGGCCGAGGTTGCCTCTAGTGGATACGAAGCTATAATATAAGGTATATATACTTCGTATCTTGTGTTGTGGTAATCTTGTGTTTTCTATTCTTCTAAATACATAATTAAGAACATATTATGATACATAACTTACACCCAGACTCAGGTTGAATACAAATGTCCATTATAAGATTGTTTACCCTGATTGAGGGCTAAAACCAGCGACGCGTATTAGTCAGGGCAGTGGTTTGTTACTAACCGAATATTACGTGTCTAGGGGCACTTCTTTCGTAGATAGTGATAATATTACGGTGAGAGAATTAAAAACTGAATCTGGTTATCAATATATATGTATGCACTAGCTTTTCCCCGCGGTTTCATTCGCGATAAGTTGGGAGTTCCTATGGGGATTCCGAGATAAAAAGTACTCTGTCCTTTTCGTAGCGAAATTTCATGGTGATCGGTTGAGCCGTTGAGACGTGAAAGCGTGACAGACAGTGTTACCTTCGCATTTATAATATTAGTACGGATAAATAAATATAATATTTTACAATAATATGCAAAATTTATTTTTTCGCCAACTCAAATTTTAAAAGGTAATGTAATTTGCCTATTTAACTGTGATTTAATTGTAAAACAGTAATACTTATATGAGTATATATATTATGTGTACTTAGTTAATAGTATTTTTGTTAAGTGATATCTACTACTAAGATAATTGCAATGAGAATAAAAATAAATTATAAAGGTAATTGTTTAATTTTTTTACACGTTTTATATTAGCTTCATTTGTAACTATGTTATAAAATCTTAGAAGTCAATATTAAGCTTCTAATAAGTAATAATTGTCATATCAAAATGAAACTTGGAGAGAAATAATTTTGATTAAGAGATTTTTTCTCGGCTATATAATACAAACCTATGGATATAAAACTTTTTTGGCAATGTTGATCAGCAGGGATGTTTAAACTTAAAATTTATTTTCGATGTTTCTATTCTATATTAATAATACCGTCACCGAATTAAAATACATTGCATGGTACTTGAATTCTTCTGGAAAAAATAAAACACCTATAGGTATAACGTGTTTTTTGACACATTAACCTTGGGCGATTTGGAATTTTAAGTTCTACCATTCTAAAATCACATTATTTTTAATCTATAAGTTAACGAGATATGAACGATTAATACGATTGTTTTATTACAATCGCGTTTTAATAATGAAATGCTTTTTTCTTTATTGAGCGTAACCTTTTATTTTTCCTACAATGGGTATTTGTATACATATATTATACTGAAGGCTTAGTTAACGGCAAGCAAAGGTTATAATGTGCGGTTTTATTCCAAAAGTCGGAACTTTTCCACCCACACCAACCCTTGCTTATGATAGTAGATAAATCTTCCGGACCGGTGTAATGTGGATCCAATATGAGATAGTACGTCTCATTTGTTTCAATGTTGTATTCGACACCTAATATTGTGTGCGCCAAAACTCCCCCGCCTAAATAAAAGCATATCGATATTAGCAAATCATATCAAAATCGAATTGAACCAAATTGAGCTCTTTTATCTTACCAATCATAATAGGACTGCCATGTTTTTCGAAATGATGAACTAGCTCCGGTGCGTAACTCTGTAATTCTTTTCCTGTATTAGCAAATATTATCCTGGATTGCACACCTGCCAAGGTTTCTAAACAAAACATTACTTCTGTTGAGCCTATCCACTGCTTAGATCCTAGAAACGTAGACTGTTTATCTCCAATTTTAACAAGGCACTGTTGGATTTCTCTGTGTGTTGGTATGTTGACTGTGGTGTATCCTTGATATCTGTTAAATTGTAATTTCATTGTAAATCGGTTGATTTTTTTTGTAACAATAATAACCCAATTTACTAGTCTGAAGATGTTTACCTAAGCCAGGAAAAAATTGTTTGTAACGACCTGTACGCACATCCCCAACCATCATCATTGAAGTTGTCCTGCATGTAATGGTGATATGTGTAACGACCCCTTACCAGAGCCAGGGTTACATTAGGATTTAGTGGTCTTGCTGCTATGGCCTCATGAGGGTTTACGAGTCTTCCACCAGAATTGGCTAAATAAGCATTGCCCCTACGAAATATCGGTTTGTCTAATGGCAAAGCCAGCTGTTGCTGAAGTATCCGCCTTTCATTTTCTGTAAAACAAGGTGTGAAAAAATACAATAATTTTAGTCAGTTTTAAATAAAACGATCACAGGGCTGATAAAATTAACCGATTCGTTGCGGATGGCACGACAGGCGTGTCATCATAATTTTTTTTTAATGTGGCTGAAAGCACACCAGACGTCCCACTAATTCATATCGGGATTAGCATGACAGTCGTATCACGAAATACTTGTTAGCCCCCAAAGAGCTCACAGATAGAAGTTTGCGAAATTGAGTCCCGTAACGAATCGGTCAACTACAACCATAGAAACATACCCATGCTTTCATCTGGTATATCTTTAGGCAATATCCTTGTGATGAAATGTCCAATTTGAGGTGGCAGATAATGGAATGTTTCTGGTAAACGTAATCCGCCACCATCCCCAATACCCTCTTGCCCTAGTAAAATAATAATATACAATACACATTACACATACCTATAGTGCTAGTGATTGACTTAAAAAAAGCAAAATTGGAGGTGGTCAATATATTCGTATATACTGATCCTCAAAACCACAAAAATACTTGCATCAACTGAGCTGTTGATAAAAAATGTCACTGTTTAGACATTTTTATGGATATTTAACTCTGGCAGTGCATCATTTAATCTATACCTAACTAATACCTATTATAAAGCTGAAGATTGTTGGTTGAACGTGCTAATCTCAGGAACTAGTCCGATTTGAAAAATTCCTTGTTAGATAGCCCATTTATTGAGGAAGGCTATAGGCTATTATATCATCACGCTAAGACCAATAGGAGCGGAGCAGCAATGAAGAATGCTTCGAAATCGTTTTTTTTTTCCTTTTGAGAGCTTCCGCTGCGTGCACTGCGTAAACTGTTAAAGTTTCGCAAAAAACATGTATGACAGAATTGTTCCCTTTTAAAAGTTCTAAAAAAAAGCCCGCGACAGCATAATAGGGTACTTACATGAATTTTTTTTCCAGTCTATTTTAAGTGTACTTAAACAAAGCAAGAAAAATAAAAAAATATATGCATAAATTAATTAAATAGAGCGTTTCTAACTTCCTACTTTTGACTTTACCGCCGAAACGCGGAATGACGTCACTAGTTGAAAATGACGCTTTTTTAATCTGTGATGGAGATGTCACTGTCGTATTGACAGAGTCATGTGACACTGACAGACAGACAAATTCAATATCCAAAAGCGAAATTAAGGTTGAACTGTGTAAAGTTACTTCCAAAAGTTCTAGTATAGAATCGAAATGCATTTTACCGATGCATTTGAAAATAAAAAACTTCAGAAAAAGGAAAATATGTTTTGACTGTATGCACTTAGTTTCTTTTGCCTTCCATAAAAGAGATAAAAAAATAAAAGTGACGTAACATGTTAAGCGTGGCTGTGATTGGTGTTTCGTTGCAACATTCCGTTTCACAAAATTAAAAGTTGAATATTTTTGAAACTGTTGATAATTTTTTAGTAAATCTTTCACGATAATGCGTTTCTAGGGCTCTATTTTTTAAATATTGATACAATTTCTTATTATAAATTTCATGCAAGTACCCTAACGTCTAACTTTTAAGGTTGGCTTCTATAACCTTTTTTATGCTAACCAAATTTGTTCTAAAATATTGAATTATTTGCGAACGTGTTTTTATAAACATGATATTAATCCTTATCCGAATAGATACTTTATTCATCATAAGTATTTGATTTAAAACAAAAATGCCCTTTATTGCATCATTCGATTTTAAGGAATATCTTAGGAGATATCGCAGTTTTAAAATAACATTGCAGCAAAATTATGATAAGTACTGTGTGCACATTTATGATGTGCAAGGCTAGCGGGAAGTCATGAGGGGAAGGGCCGTGGCCCTAGTTAGCACTGCGATATACCATGCCGCGCGGCTCAGAAGCGTGGTCGGCTTACGGAACGGTTGTGCTCAGCAAACTACTTTTTGAGTTTGTTTTTCCAAAATATCATAGGACCGATTTGGATGGAACTTTCACTGCCTGCGGGAATTCCGAAACTTATGCGGGTGAAGCCGTGGGGCACAGCTAGTAATTTAATATAGAATAATGTATATGTTGGAATATATTAATTTTCTACCCAGTTGTTCAAGCAACACCTTCTCCAGAAGCCTGAGCGAGCGACAAGCGGCTTCCACTAACACAGTGTATAGATCCAGCAATTTGGTATTGCGGTGTATCACAGCCAAAGTATCCACTCTTAATGGCATGCTTATGCAAAATGAAGCTAAAACAGAAAGTTTTACTGCTAATTTATCAACAAACTAAATTTTTATTATTTTTACTCATTATAGATAATTTTTCTATTCTTACGTTTTCTTTGTGTTGTCATCATTTTAACTGCAGTTTTTATTAGTTTATCTGATAATATATCTTTTGTAGCCTTCATTACTAAGTTTACTGGCACTATTTCCTGTAAATTCAAATAGTTCTTTACAGCCAATATCATAATCATATTATGCCTGTAAACAAGTGCCCCCTGCTGGGGCATGCACCTACCTTAACACATTGTCATGTTCATTTATAGCCAATTACTAAAATAAAATTATTGTTTTTGCTTTTCTCTCACAGATTCATCCGTAATAATTTCAGTCGTCAGAGTTCCCGCAGGAATTCCAGGTTACAATGTAGCCTAAGATACTCAGGGATAATGTAGTAACCTAATGGTGAAAGAATTTTTGAAATCAGTCCAGTAGTTATTGAGTTAAATTGTAACAAACAAACAAGCAAAATATTAAATCTTTCCTCTCTAAAGTCTCAGTATAGATATAATTTTTAAATAAAGTCCACTCACTACTGTATTTATTATGTGCTTTTTCTTCTTACTGGGTTGTTCTGGACTCAAGGAGTCAATAATATCTCCAATAGTTGCATCAGCAGTACTGCCAGTTAATCCAACATCTGATGCAATACCAAACAGATATACTGATGTCCCATTGACATGAAATGAAACTTGACCTGAAGCTATCTATAACAAATAAAAAATACAATTTAATATTTTATATTTGTCCCTGTAATTTTTGTAAATTAGATATTTCAGCAACCCACCTTTTTCCTTTTGTTCTGCATAATATTTTTTACCCCAGCTATAGTAGCTTCACAACTTAGTGGCAGCACTGTATCGAGACGAACATGAAGAAACTGTTTCCAGAACTCATCTGAAGATAAAACTTCATATTTGGTTTCTTCAAATTTGTCATGTACTAAGAAGTGAGCTTTCATATCTTTAGCTTCATTGATTATAATGACAAGTGGATTGTCTGTTATATCCACATCCTGCAATATTCAATGAGAAATTAGAAAACTCATTAATTATAATGACAAGTGGATTGTCTGTTATGTCCACATCTTGAGATATTCGGTAAGTAATTAGAAAATTTATTCACTTAAATGAATTGAATAAACGTGCAACACAGAAAACTGTTTTCAGTGCAATTCTTACGCCTCACCTGTAATATATCTCTCAAATTGGACTCCATTGTTAACGTTTCACCGAATTTTATGACACCACATAATTCTATCTCTGTTGGCATATTTAGGAGTAGTTGACTGTATGTGTTTTTATCATTTTCAAATAATTCTAAGCTTAAGCTTACGACAAGAAGTGTCCCGTCGTACATTAGTCCGTATAGACATCCTGTAGTCTCACCCGAGTCTATCTTTGAAAGCCTCTGTAAAAAAAAATATCATTATTTTTTGTGTAGCGATAGGTAATCACTAGTCCAATGATGACGCATACTAAAGGTTATAAAAATATTATATATACTAATCCAAATTTTGTTTTTACATAGATTTTACTGTTGTTAAAGAGAAACGTAAGCGTTTTCTAATTTTAGTCTAAAACCAGAAATTACCTCAATTACATAGCTGGATATTTTGAGTCGGGGTGACATTGTCACAAATTAACTAGACTTCACGTAGTGATTATTTGCTCAGTGCTAGACTTATGATGGACACAAATTAACTAGACTTATTATGGACATTGTTGTTTAATGTTTATTTTTTTTTTATAATTTTTTTTAGTACTCTTTTTTTTTTTTTTAAATAGTTTTACGGCCCTGGGTACTCGCCTTTTGGAGCCTTTTTTTAGTACTCACTCAGTCTATGTTACCAACCCTCAAAAATATTTCCCCCTAAAGCTAAAGTGAAAAAAAAAAAAAAAAAAAATTAAAAAAATTATATTATTAAATAATATTATGAACAGTAAATTAATGATAATAAGTAAATAGTAAATAATATTCCGTAATGTACTTTAATACTTTTATTTCAGGCATTAAAAAAACCCATAAAAAAGATGTAAAAAAGATGTAACATAATTTTCTTATAACTTACGTGTCTACAATTTTTAAGATACTATCTCAACTCATCATTCGCGCACAGGTGCAGTCTAGACCATGTTCCCAAATAAACATTATTATTAACATCATCCGCAATGTTTACTAAGATCGAATTATTGCTCACCATAATCCTCTCCCAGAACGATGCGGAACGTGATCTGATGATTGCAAAAAAATCGGGTACACCAGAGTCGGCAAACATGGCTTTGGCACTGCAATAACGAGGAAGCTTCATTAAAGCTCGAAAGGCGTCATTATACTGCACTCGAAGCACATTAAGGGCGCGTTTTGTGTATCTCGTCCAAAGTTGACAGGTATAAAATACCTGACAAAATGCCTTGAACAGAGATATTTTGACGCCCTCCGAACACCTAGCGAACCTCCTCGCAAGCATATTGCATCGAATGGCCAAAGCCCTGCGCTCTCTCTCCATATCTTCCTCATCATTGAGATACTCGTTGAGAACATGGCCCAGATATTTAAATTTTTTCACAACCGCAATTGCTGTTCCATACATGAACACCGGCGCGGCGGCACGTTCTCCGGTCCCCTACCCCGACGAAATACAAGAATTTCCGTTTTTCCTACATTATATTTCAATCCGTGTTTCGCAGCATACGACTCACAGATTGAAAGGAGTGTACGAAGACCGTTTATCGACGGGCTGAGGAGCACCATATCATCTGCGTAGCTCAAGCTGTTAACACACACGTTACCAACATGGCAACCGATCCTGGTGCCCCTCAACTCCTCGATAAGATCGTTAACGTAGAGGTTAAAGAGGTCCGGAGATGTGAGCCCTCCTTGACGAACACCACAATCTTATCTAAATTCATTAGATAATGTGTCGCCCCATCGCACTATGTTGGTTTGGTTCTCGTACCGGTTTAATATGCTTTATTTATACATTACTAGCTGTCTCCTGTGGTTTCACCAGCGGTAATTTTGGAGTTTCCGCGGGAACTCCAGAACAAAAAGTACTCTATGTCTTTCTCTGTATCCCTGACAATGTGTATGCAAAATTTCATGATGATCGGTTCAGCCTTTAGGTGAAAGCTTAATAAACAAATTCACTTTCACATTTATATAATAGTAAGGATTTAATACCTACTTCCAATATAAGTTCCTTTTTTTCAGATTCTGACTTTTAGTTAAAGTCATAAATTCCCTAAAAATACCCCAAAAAATGTAACGCCCCTACTTCTTCTTCTTTAATAATGGCGTCTATAATTATAATTTGCCAATGACAACGTTTCTTAGTTGTAAAAATTTCTTCATCTACTTCTTCAATTATGGCGAAAGGCCAATGACAATGTAATAAAGTTGGGAACCCTGTACTCAGCAGTTGAAGACTGACGTATGGATGGATGGATGGAGGATAGAGATGAGGAGAACCTAGGAGAACCATCTCTATGTATGAAACTCAGAAGAATACTGAGGTATGAAATGAAAAGTGTCCGACGTCCGTCGAGAAGCAACAAATAGTGATAGCGCAACGGTAGTATGTGGGTAGTATCTCTAAGTAGTTTGTGGCGCTACGTTTCTTTATGAGAAATTTTAAACATAGCAGTCACCGAAAGTTATTAAAGTAGGCTAGCAAATTAAACAAAGGAAAGAGAAACTTCCGCTCTCAGACGAAATCTGAGCTTCCGCTATTTTTTTACTTCTCAATTTTCACCCACTTGGGAAACTTTTCACTCCACAAACTTTTCCCATAACTGTTCGATTTTTTTTTCTAAAGTTTTTCAACAGTCAAGAACGTAAAATTACAAAAAAGTATTATAGAAAGTTTATAAAAAATGCAGTTTAATCAACTACATAGGTACATTGCCATTCAAAGAGTATAATATAACTTCACCAATGATATTCATTCTCGCTTGCTACGCTAGCGCTATTGTGGGAGTTATTAAGTCGTAATTTGCTGCCTACAGCTGGACACTTTTTCAGCTTGTTCCCCATGCTCTTGCTATGCTGAGGTGCTCCTTACCTTCTACCCTCCATAGACTGGAAAAGTAACTTTTTTATGAACTTTCGCATAATACATAATTATAATGCATTTAGTTTAGCCAGTTTCAAGTAAAATTAATGAGATCAATGTATTCTTTAAAATGCTTCGTTGTATGGTTTGACTTTGGCTCGGGTCGACATTAGTCGGAAGTGGAACTTGTCTCAATTTATAAAAAAAAGCGGCCAAGTGCGAGTCGGACTCGCCCATGAAGGGTTCCGTAGCAGCAAGTCACATTATAATATAATAGTTCTTGTAATTCGTTGTAATAGTGTTTAGTTTAATAATAGTGTATTATTTAATACACTAATATATTTATATTAATAAAGTTCTTTCAATTCAATTCATATTTTTTGCGGTTTACGATTTATGACGTATTACTATAGTTACTAGATCTCGTTCAAACCAATTTTCGGTGGAAGTTTGCATGGTAATGTACATCATATATTTTTTTAGTTTTGAAGCGTCCTCTACGCACGGCACCTGAAAAATAAAACATACGGATTAATAAAATAGTGTAAAAAAAATAAACATAAAAATAAATAGAAATAAAATTGTACTTACCTCTTTATGCGCGTAGGCACTCTATTGTTTCCGCTGGTTATATACTCTTTGGTTTCCGCGTACGCCGGCTCGCCGCTGCAGTGTCCTTGCACTCACCTCCAGTCCGCTACGATAGTAGTATCTCTAAGTAGTTTGTGGCTACGATCGCTCCGGCAGGGATCACGTCGCGTCCGATAGTATTCGCGAGTGTATATCTATCTTTCACAGTGCTTTCGCATTCGCTAAATTTCTTGTGCAAAAACTGTTATTGCTTGTATTAACATTGTGAATCCTGATTTTAAATATCTAAGAATTAAAGTAGTGAGTTGTTTTTCACATACCTACCTACCGGTAGTAGGTGCTACGAAACTCCTACAGTTTTATCATTCTTGTTGAAGTGCTAACCTTTTTGGAACATAGTAGGTAATACGTAGTGACAGCTGTTTAGTGTTTTGTTTCACTTTCAAAAATAATCTCCATCAGGTTATGGGCCCAGGACTCTAATCTTAGAATAAAATAAAAGTAAATTGTTGTGCTTGCGTGTTTTTGTGCTTAATATGTCGGAACAAAATAACTCTGAACAAAATAACTGTGGATTAAGCGGAATAAAAAAACTAAAAGGTACATCCGAATATGCAAACTGGAAGTTTATGGTAAAGAACTATCTTGAAAACCGAAACTGGTGGCATGTCATTGAAAAAGAAGAGGTTGAAGACTCTTACAAGGATGTAGATCGCAAGGCCAGGACGACGATTTGCTTATTGCTTGAGCCCGAATGTTTTGTACATGTATATAATGTCAAGACAGCGAGAGAAGCTTGGTGTAATTTACAGAAGGTCTATGAAGACAAGGGCTGGGGTAGAAGAATTCGTCTTCAACGAGAGCTCTGGAACTGTAAATTAGAGAGCTTTGAATCAATGGAAAAATACATTTCTAGTGTGACGTTTCTTACACAACAGTTGGCAGATATTGATTCCAAGATAAACGACGATTGGATCATATCGATTTTGCTTGGTGGATTGACTCCTGAATACAGTCCTCTTATAATGGCTGTAGATAACAGTGGCCAAGAAATCACATTAGAGCAAATCAAGACCAAGTTGTTGCAAGAAGGAAGTCGACAGAGCCAGTCAGCTTTAAATCCTGAACTAGCTCTTGTGACTAAGAAGGTACAAAATGAAGCAAGATCTACACCTAAAACCACAGATCGTAAGCAGAAGTTTGTATATAAATGTTTTAAGTGTCACGAACCTGGACATAAAGCGTCCCAATGTAAAGAGAGGTCTAAAACTACGAATGTCTGCCTGAGTACAAAGAAGGCGATCGATAAAGATAAGTGGTACCTCGACAGTGGTTGTTCAAATCATATGACCCACAACAAGAAAAAGTTGTTGTCTTACAAACCAGAAAAGGGTAATATGATTGTAACGGTAGCGAACGGAGAAAAGCTACGAGTACAAGGAAGAGGGAATGCTGAGCCTTCAGTCAGCGGAAACGAGAAACTATTTTTAGAAGATGTTTTACATATCCCTGATTTATCCATGAATCTTATTTCGGTGAGCGATTTGACCAAGAAAAATTATAATATTAATTTTGACAAAGAAGGTTGTGTTATTAAAAAGGAAAACCGCCTAGTTGCGAAATGTCAAGAAGTCGATGGAATTTTCGAATTAAAAGAAGAAAATTGTTGTGTCGTCAATTTGACATTGTCAAGTTAAAATGAAAATAATATTTCAAACCTTTGGCACAAAAGATTAGCTCATTTAAGTCGAAATTATATGGATAAATTAAAAGTGCTCGTCCGTGGGATTCAATTTAACATGAATGATTTACGTGAACCGTGTATTCCTTGTATTGAAGGAAAAACCGTGAAGAGTCCTTTTAAAAATAGAGGTACGAAAGCAAGTGAAATTCTAGAGATCGTACATACCGATGTTTGCGGTCCGATAGAAGAATGCTCACTTAGTGGTTCGAGGTATGTTTTATTATTTATTGACGATTTTACTCGAAAAACACATGTTTATTTTTTGAGAAATAAAAGTCAAGTTTTTGATAAGTTTCGTGAATATAAGGCGGAAGTGGAAAACGAGACAAACAAGTCGATAAAATGCCTGAGATCCGATGGTGGTAAAGAATATTGTAATAGAGAATTTACTAACTTTTTAAAGTCTGCAGGTATAAAACATCAGACGACTGTGCCCTATACACCGGAACAAAATGGTGTGGCAGAACGGGCAAACCGTACCATCATTGAGAAGGCAAGAACATTACTATCTGAAGCGAACCTGAGTAAAAAGTATTGGGCAGAAGCAGTAAATACTGTTGTATATTTAAAGAACAGAAGTCCTACAAAGGCTGTGACTAATGCGGTACCAGAAAAACTTTGGACAGGAAAAGAAATAGATTTAAGTCATCTAAAAGTTTTCGGATGTTTAGCTTTTCGATTGATACCTAAACACAAGAGACGCAAACTTGATAAGAAAACGGAACCTTTGATTTTTATTGGCTATCCAGACAATCAGAAAGGATATCGGCTAATAGATCCAAAGACCTACAAAGTAACAGTTGTTTAGTGTTTTGTTTCACTTTCAAAAATAATCTCCATCAACATTTTACCACTTTGGAAGTGTCTCTCGCGCAAACTATTCAGTTTAGAAAAAAAAGATATTAGAATCCTCATTAACATTTTTGAAAACCTATCCATAGACGTATGGTTTTTGATGAAAATTTTTTTTTTTACTTTCAGTTCTAAGTATGGGGGGATCCCCATACTTATAATTTTTTTTTTTTTTGTGTGTAAATCCTTAATGCGGTCCACAGGATACATCTACTTACCAAGTTTCAACGGTATAGGTCTTATAGTTTCGGAAAAGAGTAGCTGTGACATACGGACGGACAGACATTCAGACAGACATGACGAATCTACAAGGGTATTTGGCTGGCTACGGAATCCTAAAAACAGATTTCTGAGTATGTTCAGTTATATACTGATAGCACAGATGGCGTTGTTCATTTTCCATACAAAAATACTCACGTCTTTTGACATTACGACGCGACGCTAGCGAAAGACGAGAGCGGAAAGTTCGTGCTCGAGGTACTATGACACAGAACACACAGACTCGTACTGTGAGCACTGGCGCTTTCGAGGTAAGGTGCTCTAACTTCTAATGCGCTTATTATACACTTTGCAATTTCAGAGCACCAATTTAGGGCTCTAAATCGGATACAATTTAGGGTCGGTGAGTGAGAGAGAGCGAGTGATCACACTACATTAAAATGTACCCTACAGCAATCGATTTAAAGTACAATTTAGTGTAGTGTGATTACTCGCTCTCTCTCTCTCACTCACCGACCCTAAATTGTATCCGATTTAGAGCACTAAATTAGTGTCTTGAAATTGCAAGGTGTAATATGCGCTTAAGTGGTTTGACCACGTGATCACCCTCGGACCAATGATTGGTCTTCTTCTTCTTTTTTATGAAATGTAAACTTTTAAATAATTCTGCCAACGACAAGTGTGACTTAGTCCAAAAAGAAGAAAAAAAAAAAGTGTGACTTGATAGACAAAGCAACGCGATTGAAGTAAAAAAAAACACGAGATATATTTTAAAATCATGAGATTTCCAAAATACAATAAAGAACTAAGCAATTAAAAAATATTTACACACCTATCTACTATAATCAACAACAAACCAACAACTTTATAAATTATACAAAAAACATAAATAAGGACTTTTATTTTAAAGAAAGTAGGTACCTACCTACTTACTACAGGATCGAATTAAGTAGGTAGGTATCTATTATTTGCTAATAAATAAATAACTGAAAAACCACGTTAAAGTTTTATTTTATTATCGCATAAGAATCTTCCAAGTATATTTACAAATGGAGTATTAACAAGGGTAGAGATAAGGAGAACCAATTCTGTATATGAAAAGTGTCCGTAGAGAAATGGTCGTGAAGCATCAAATTGTGGATAGTTATAGTAGCTATCATACACTCTTTGGTAGTTATCGATGAATTTTAAAGGTAGCGCCAAAAGTTATTAGAGTAGGATAGCGAATCGAACAAAGAGACACTTCTTATCCGCTTTTTTTACTTTTCAATTTTCGCGGCTTCACCCACTTGGGCAACTTTTCACTCCACAAACTTTTCCCATTATTGTTCGATTTTTTTTCTCAAGTTTTACGTAGACCTATATAATATACCTACTCTATGGAAGCGAGACGATACAGTCAAAGTTACGAAAGAAACACTGGAGCCTGGCGAAATGTCAAATACGCATCGCCATAAACACAAGAAATTGAATTGAATTACTTATCGCAGCCAATTAAAACACTTTTAAAATAAAAACAGATTATTTTACATATTTACATTATTTATTCGTTAAGTTTTTTAAACATGTGCTTATTACTTCTTTCACTAATTTGGCTCGCTTATTTGCAATTTTAATTGTTTTTTCTTGACAGTCGGATGTTAAGTTGTTTCCGCCAAATTTTTGTATTCCACAAAGCATATTATCATCATTATAACAAATTATTAAGTTGGAACCAATGCCTCCACACATATCTTCTTCGTAAGCAGTTGGATCAGTGAGAATATTATTTCTAAAAAAAAAAAAATTAAATCTCAGGTCACAAGTCTAAAGCAAAAATCTTCTATGAGTTTGTTTCAAGTTTACAGTTACCGTTTCGTACCTATCACCAGTTCTCATTACAAATTACAATTAGCAGAGCAATCAGGGCGGAATGGAGGAAGTTTGGCGAGAGGTTACCTAACTGCAAACTTAAATAGGTAGGTAGATACATAGTCTCAACTCTCACATAGTCAGAATGACTAGTCGAATTTTACTGATGTCCTTTTGGTTGTGTTCGTAATTATCGGGACAATTTGAAAAATCGGAAATTTGGATAGTATTTTTATATTATGATAAGTCACCGAGTCACTAACCAATTAACTATTTTTGAAAACTACTTGACATTATATGAAGCTGAAATCAGAATGAAAGAAAGAAATGATGTCAGGTAAGAAAGGATTTTCATCCACTGGTGTTACCTAGTACCTACAGTCATTAAAACAATCATATAATACTCTACAAAATAGCTATAATTATATATATATATTATCAATTATAATAGTAGTTTATGCAACTGTCATATAATGAAGGGTATTAAAACACGAGTGTGAGTTTATGAAACGAGCGCAGCGAGTTTCATAATAGTAACGAGTGTTTTAATACCCGTGTTATATGCAGTTGCATACACTACTTTATCTTCACTAATGCAATTAATCAAACAACAAGAGTAAAAGCATTAAATTAAATTCACGCGTACGTGTATTGTCACAGTGATTTTGCCGCCATTAAAATCTAACCAATGAGAGAGCAGCTGCGCGTATCAATAAAACGCGACCAACCTGATTGGCCCTGCAATCAAGTTGGTCGCGTTTTATTGATGTTATAATGAGATTTTACATATCGATGTGGATATTATACCATCATGTGAAATTGCTTAAATTGAGTGTTTTGTTGTCTGCGCTATAACAGTAGTAATTATAAGTCAAGTATTGGAAACATAAGTAGAATGTTACAACATTAGTGTAGATAAAATAGCTTATCTGTTAGGTATATCTTAGATCTCTGAACAAACCTTCCATTGAGCGTGTATATGGAAAAACTGGTGGCAACTGGTAAACCAGATATTTTGAGGGGAGATCTTATGTTTCTATCAACATTGATTTCTTCAGTTTCACTATTGTATGTCACATGTGGAAAAGATACTGTGGAAGAAAAAATTAAAATTAAATTTGTATAAGGGGGCGTCCATTAAACATGACGCAATTTTGAGGAATTTTCGACCCCTCCTTCCCTTGCCTTCTCTTTCCATTCCCCTTGGTGAGATATCGTGAGATTTGAATCTAAACTTTCCTCCCCTGTAATCTCATGTGAGATTTTTCCAAAATAAGTATTTGTGTAAATAACATCTGTGCTTGATTGCGCAAGCCGTTGAATTTATTAAAAAAGTGTATGTGTCAGTTTCGAGTTCCGACGCATGACTGGAGTTTACTCCTTCCTTATTATTTTTGTCATCTCTGTAATAGGGGACGACTTATGAAAATCGAAATTCTAAATAATCAGAAAATCCTTACTAATATTATAAATGCAAAAATTTGTTACGATTTCAAGTTTAACGGCTCAACCGATCATCATGTGCATACACGTTGTCAGGGGTACAGAGGACATATGCTAATTTTTATCCCGGAATTCCGAAATTACCGCGGGTGAAACCGCGGGGAACAGCTAGTAAAGAAATAAGACGTATTTTTGACTTTTTAAAATTAGTGAAAATATACATAGATAAAGCGCATCAAAAGTTTAGGGTGGGGGACTCGTGACGTTATTAACCGGCATAAAGGCAGAAACATATTAACGTGTCGTGGCGTGTCGTGACGCGCCAGAAGCATATCGGTTTCATACATTTAATATGGTTAGAGACATATTTGCATGTCGTGTCGTGTCGCAACGCGTTCTGTCGTGGCGCCGACTGCTCGCCACCGATTGCGCCAGAGCGGTGGTGGGGGTTATGACGCGACACGACACAACAGGCAAATGTGTTTCTATACCCGCGCGTCCACAGGTCAGTGCGGCGCGTGGCTCTTGGCGCGAACATCTAGCGGACACTTTTTAATTTATATTGCAGCAAAATGACTGACGATCTTATTGAACTTGTACGTCAACGAAAAGTAATATATGACTCAAAATGTAAAGAGTACAAGGATCATTTGATCAGAAAGGCTGCTTGGGAAGAGATTGCTGAAATTTTGAAAGAATTCTTTTTTTTGCCCTCAAGAAGTTTCATTGCTAAGAGAAATTGAAGGTCGTCATCAAAATCACTATCCGAATCAGAAGAAAACATTATGTATGTTTGAACGCTGCAAAGGTTCGCTACGTACTGTTCAGAAATAACGCCAGAGCGCGCCACGACACGACACGTTAGTGTGCACACTCACCGTCACGACAGTAAGCATCACGACACGCCACGACACGTAAATGTGTTTCCGCCTTAAGCCCCGTACAAACTGTATCGGGTTGTGATGTCACAGGAAATTTAAACTCAATGCAGCGTCGTTTTTTTTTTGATTACGCTAAAAACAAAAAAAATATGTGTCCAATTTTTTTTATTAATCTACACGACGGACTAAAAAAAATTTAGTCAACTGGCCCATTGTGTTGTGAAGTGGATTATTATTATTATTGTTAATACGTCACAGATAATATAATACTAATAACGTCTTGTCCAATGATATGATACCTACTATACGTAGGCGGATTCTCCGTCTTGCAAGCTTGTGATTCTCTAACTCCCTTACGTCATGATTAAATCGTCATGTTATTCATTACACACTTTCAGTATGTAATTAACAACATCTTATTCTCTTACACGCTCGAGTATTTCTAGCTATCATTTTTTTACTATTCTGATCGGCTATCCTAGACACGTGACTAGAAATTTGTATAGAATGTTTAATAAAGTGGACACCCCACCAAATCGACATGTTTTTCAGCTGCGCACTTCGTCAGCTAAAAGCTTGGGTATCTCGTCAAACTGAACCGACTGACGAAGATGCAGCCTGTTATTTATTACTTATTAGTCACTGAAAAGACAAGGCGTGAGCTGCCGGACCATAACGTACATGTAACATTTAATTTTACTCCCCATAAATTTTCATGCCATGGGCTTACCGATTCTTATAGAGTAAACTTCGATAAACTTTAATAGGTACTAATTTGCTAATTATAATATCATTGAAATAACTCTATCATGAAAAAAAATTGATAAAACCCAATTTGCACAATTTTTTGCATAGCCCCAGCATATACACAATAAATACATATTATGTAGGATTTAGCCTTTTTTCCCCTTCTTATTTAAGCATGCAATCGGTCCAAGGGCCATAAGCAGCTCTTTGTGTGATAGTCGCATTTGAGGCATAGCCAAAAATAGACTGGACAGACATTTGAACAGTAAGGCATAAAATAGTTAATGAACAGGAGAACAGAAAGCAATGAACTGAACAACACAAGTGTAGATATAGGCGCATCAGCGAAAGCTGCTAGTCTATAAATAAATAATAATAATAATATTATACCTACATAAATTTACCTTTTTTACTTATTTATAGCATACCTTGGGTTTTCACAAAAATGTCATGTATCTATGAAATTTCAATACTTACATGTTTTTAGACTGGCCACCAAACTCATAAGACAAGCATCAACTAAGCTTCCATCATTGTTTAAACATACAATATCGCAGTATACAACCCATGCCAATTTATCAGATACTATACAAAGATCTTTTAAATCTATGCATTTTGAATTTGTTATTATATCAAAAACTATTTGACTTGTAATTTGTGCCTGATCCGAAGGTGGTCCTGGTCTATATTTTGAGGAGCATAAGGGTGGAAGCTCAACATTTGTTATTAAGAAGCCTACATCTGGTTCTCCAGCTTTAGGTGTTGCTAGCTCCTGGAAGTTATGAATTCTAAGTTAGTTATACCTCATTCCTACAATACCAAAAAACTTTAGGTTTCTGACTAAAGTGCTAAATTTTTAAAGTAGCACTAAGTAGCACAATGATAAAATTTGGTGTCTTACTAGTTGTATTCCGCAAACAACCGTAGTGTTCCCACATTTTACAATGGCTGATCCTTCGGCGGTTTGTATAGATTCCACAGTTATTTTTAAGTTCCTGGCATCAAAAAATCTTCTTCCATCAGGGCGAATTTTTTGATTAATAATATCATCAAAATATTTAACAGGGTGAATTATTCTGCAACAAGTGTATAGGTATATAGGTACACAACGTTGAGCGGTAGGTACATAATACATAATTATTAAACAAAACTTCCCACATGAACAAAAAAATGTTGTGGCACCTACTTGTAAACTTCGGCCATAATTAGTAAATCTCTTACAAAACGTAGTAGTGACTAGTGATCAGAGAGTATTATTTTCTTGGCTAGTGATTAAATTATATTCTTTGAAATAAACAACGTTCTTCTTCTTATGCTACTGCTCCACCTGCGTGTTAACGTGTAAATTAGTGCGCTAATTTAGATGTGGCCAACATTTTAACGCGTTAACTTACTAACATAACTACCAGATTACTACGTTAGACAATAACATCAACGTTAACGTTAACGCAGGTGGAGCAGTAGCATTAGGGATGTGACATCGAGAGAAAAAAAAAACGATTTTTATTTTAATCGATTTTTCTCTTTAAAAATAATCGATTTTTGATTAATCGATTTAACTGAGGAAAAATAGATTTTTAATAAAAAATCGATTTTTTTTAAATGAAAATCAGCATGCTTTTAGTAATAAAACTCTGAGAATAACTTTAACAATTTATGTAAATAGAAATCAAATAAAGTTTTAAATATGAATACAAAATTTTTAAATGCTTCAATCGACTAAAATATAAAATTATCCTGATCATTAAATCCTTACCTGATTAGGCCGTTTCCAGGGTTCCTGCGAAGTATACCCTTTCCAATAAAAAAAGAATTTCCAAATCGGATTACAAATAACGGAGTTTTAGAGTAAAAACAAAAATCATTTATTAAAATCAATTAAAATAGATTTTTTTTCCCGCGGGATCTCCGAAATTAACACGGGTGAAACCACAGGGAACAGCTAGTACCTATAATAATAAATTATTTTAGTTACAAACTGTCTTATCTTCTTATTTCCTGAACTAAAGTTTGAACTTTCCAGAATCTTCAAGACTGTTTTATAACGTTTCGGAATATTCCAGATAATTAATTTTCAAACATTTCAGAATATTCTCGATTAGCGGTATACACGAACAAAACACTGCACTGACTTTTAAAATTAAGATTAAATTATTTATTGATATTAATAATATTCCCGACACTTGGAAAAATCATGCCTAAAGCGTGTGGCGCTAGAGGTAAATTTAGGCTACAAAAACGTGGAGGTTAAACGGTTAAAAATCGATTTTTATGTACAATGTCATATCCCTCATGTTTTTTTAAGTTTTTTTTACTTTAAACTCCGTTATTTGTAAACCGATTTGGAAATTCTTTTTTTACTGGAGAAGGTATACTTCACAGAAACCCTGGAAACGGCCTATTTATAATCAGGTTAGGATTTAATTATCAGGATAATTTTATGTTTTAGTCGATTGAAGCTTTTAAAAAGTTTGTATTCATATTTAAAATTTTATTTGATTTCTATTTACATGAATTGTTAAAATTATTCTCAGAGTTTTATAACTAAAAGCATGCTGATTTTCATTATAAAAAAATCGATTTTATTCCCATTTAAATCGATTAAAATGTATTAATATATCGGTAGTTTCATTGGATATATATATATATATATATGTACATATATATACATATATATTACTAGCTGTCCCCCGCGATTTCATCCACGGTAATTTCGGAGTTCCCGCGGAGGTTGCGGGAAAAAGTACTCTATGTCCTTCATTTCTCGAGGGAATTCCGGGATAAAAACTATCCTATCTTTTAAGTTGGACCATATTATAAATGGTTGCAAAATTTCATCAAAATCCGTTCAGTAGTTTCGGAGTCCATTGCGGACAAACAACGTGACACGTGATTTATATATATTAGATTAGATGTAACTGGCTGTTTCCTACGGTTTCGCCCGCTTTGATTTGATTTCGGGGGTCTCGCGGGATTTCCGGGGTGGGGGGTTCCTTGTGTCCTTCTTTGTGCCGCTGACAGCGTGTAGTATGCCAAAAAATAATTAACTCATTTTCACCCGCTTTGGTTTCGGAGCTCCCGCGGGAGTTCCGGGATAAAAAAGGGAACCCTATGTGTTGCTCTGATGTATGCCTAAGCTGTATTATTGTAATGTTGTAATTATGTTATTGTAATGTTCTTCAAAATCCGTTCAGTAGTTTTTGCGCGGGGGGGGGGGGGGGGGGGGTGGCAGACAGACAACCATGTGGGAATTCTCGTTTATAATGTGAGGATTCACGGAGTTGTATAATAATGTTGTTTATCACACACGCGTGCGATTTATATTGTAGTTTTAGTTTTGATTTAGTAATATTATAATGTAATGTATTGTAATATAGCATAGTAGGTATGACGTGAGCGGTATGATACGTAATGATTGGGTATGGAGGACGAGATATGGTCTGGATTGTGGTATTGTATGGTAGGGAGGGATGCGGTATGGTGTGGTATTGTATTGTATAGGAATGGCATGGTAGGATATGACGTGAATTGTTGTGATAAGATACGATATGATGTGGTATGATTGATGTATGGTGTGACATGACAATAGATAAAAACGTGTCACTTGTTGATTTGTACCAGTATTTAGTAAGGAATTGCAATTTTTTGTTGGATAGTCGTAATTGGCCTTTTTAATGTATAAAAAAAATAGACTTATTATTATTATTTATAGCTGTGTACTATTCCTAATAAATAAATAAATAAACTAAAGGCATGCTGATTTTCATTATAAAAAATCGATTTTATTCCTCATTTCAATCGATTAATCAAAAATCGATTATTTTCAAAGTCTCATCCCTAGTGGGAACCGGTCGTAGAATCTACGGAACCGGTGGAATGCGCGACACTGGATTGTACGACGCCGGAATGTACAGCACCGGAATTGGTGACACCGCTCCTATTGGTCGATGAAATCACGCCTCTTTTCTTTGTGCTGGTTTACGTTACTTACTTAACTACCTACCTAACCTAAACAAGAATGTCGGGGTACCTTGTAATCAGTTCACGATGTGGCCCCGACAGTAACGTTCTCATTACTTTTTACTTACTTCAATAAACTGATATATCATAAAATATTTATTTTGTGCCCTATTTGACAATAACTTTACCCAGTATTTCAGTAAGTAACGTAAATGAGTACAAAGAAAGGAGGCGTGATTTTATCGACCAATAGTAGCGGTGTCACCAATTCCGGAGCTGTATATTCCGGCGTCGTCCAATTCAATGTCGCACATTCCAATGCTGCACATTCCGGTGTCATACCCTGGCTGGGTACTTGCATGAATTTTATAATAAGAAATTGTGTCAATATTAAAAAAATAGAGCCTTAGAAACAAATTATCGTGAAAGGTTTACTAAAAAATTATCAACAGTTTCAAAAATATTCAACTTTTAATTTTGTGAAACGGAATGTTGCAACGAAACACCAATCACAGCCCCGCTTAACATATTACGTCACTTTTATTTTTTTAGGAAACATTTACCTCTTTTAGGGAAGGCAAAAGAAACTAAGTGCATCCAGTCAAAACATATTTTCCTTTTTCTGAAGTTTTTTACTTTCAAATGCATCGGTAAGATGCATTTCGATTCTTTACTAGAACTTTTGGAAGTAACTTTACACAGTTCAACCTTAATTTCGTTTTTGGATATTGAAGTTATCTGTCTGTCAGTGTCAAATGACTCTGTCAATACGACAGTGACATCTCCATCACAGATTAATAAAGCGTCATTTTCAACTAGTGACGTCATTCCGCGTTTCGGCGGTAAAGTCAAAAGTAGGAACTTTGAATCGCTCTATTTAGTTAATTTATGTATATATGTTTTTTCTTACTTTGTTTAAGTAGACCATATATCTTTAAAATAGACTGGAAAAAAAAATTCATATAACCTTCGTCACCGTAGCTCGTCACCGTCACAGAGTTTTTTTTTGGAAAAGGCAAATAATTTAAGTCCATACAGTTAATTCTGTTGTATTTTTCGGGCGTCAGATTTATTTATTTGTTTTACAAATTAGTTTATCGTAGTTAATGTTGAGTAAACCAGGTGAAATTTGCATAAATAATACTGATCTATTAGTGATGACTGATGAACAGTGTGGGAAACAGTGAAATAAGATGAAATGGGGTGTTTGCTGGGAGGTTATCGTTGTACTATATAACTTCCTGTAGAGCATCCAATTAAGGTCCAATTGTAAAGAATTGCTTCCAGAAGTCCCGGTAAAGCAACAAAATGCATTTCATGAATGCATTTCGATGTAACTTCAGAAGAAGAAAGAAATAAGTAAATTGGCTGTATGGTGTTAGATTCGTTTGCCTTTCCCATAAGGGGTAAATTTAACAAAAAAAAGTTTATTGTCAAATCAAAACGTCAAAACTGACTTTCCTTTTTGAATCGAGTTCTCTAGGTTGAGGTAGGGAAATTTAAATTTAATCGGAAAAAATCAGCAATAACAAAAATCATAAACAAAATTTATGTATAAAATAAGCGTTATTATACTGTAAAGTATTTATTTGTTGGAAAATTTTGTAATTCTCTGTTTTTTTTTTAACTTCCAGTTCAAAATGGCAAAACCTAAAGGTGAACGCAAAGGTAAATCTGCGATCAACGAAGTCGTAACACGTGAATACACAGTGAACTTACATAAACGTCTCCATGGTGTCGGTTTCAAGAAACGTGCTCCTCGGGCAATCAAGGAAATCAGAAAGTTCGCTGAAAAACATATGGGAACCCCTGATGTTCGAGTGGACACCCGGTTAAACAAGTACCTTTGGTCCAAGGGTATTAGGTAAATAAATATATCAAACTATTATTTTCTTTGCCAAGCTTCAATTCGATTTGTACAAATTAATGCCTAGGATATGATTTTGTTATTGTTTTTATAACCTAAAATTAACCTAAAAATGTCACTGAGTGATAGGTAGTGTAAGACCAGGTCTACTTAAATAATGTTCTAATAATGCATGATTTGGTAAGATTGGCCGGCACCATTGATAACATTCGTCTTCACTCTGTTGGTTACGATTCACTCATGATTTAGAGGAAACTGGACTAAAATTGCACAACTTTGAACTGTGGTAGTTGTTAAATAGGGGTGATAAAAAACCATCACAAAAACATTCTCTCGGTGTCACTGTTTACCATTGGATTCACTGTCCGCTACTGTTTCATAAAAACACAGTATCATGTAGACATGATAGTTGTTCCTGACTACCCTTTTTATAACTATCCTATTTGTCCCTTGTTTACAAACAGCAAAACAAGTTTTATCTTTTTTAAAAGTTATTTTTATTTATTTAGTTTTGAAATTGGTTTAATTATTTTAAACTACCATAATGCTTATGGGTGTATCAAGATTATGACAAGTTTTTGGCACAGGCATTTAAAGATCATTTATTTATGTGATTACTAAAAATTGAGTCCTTATTTCCTGTCTAGCTTAAAATTGATAGTATTATGGTTTTCTACTCGGGTAACCGGATTCAGGTATACCCATATGAAATTTTTAGTACCCGGGTATTCAAGTATTTATTGCTCACTAAGTGTACAAAGGATAATAAACATAATAGTTGTACAGCGCTTTTAAACTTAAGTTCCCTTTACTTTACTCAGTTTGATCTAAGAATTCATCAAAATTCTCAGAGAGTTATTTTTAAGCACCTACCGCCTTAAAAATAATATTAGTTTTGTACTACAAACAAGTGAAATATGAAGGTGTTGAGTTTTTTTTTACAAAATGCAGTAAATTTGAGGTTAGGTTTGGTTTTGTCGCCGCGTTTTGTTTTTATTTTGTGGAGTTCGAGGGCATTCAACAGTCAACCAATGAAGTAGTGTGACACGATAGCGAGGGAACTGTTTCAAGAATACAAAATATTGACACTTGCTTGCACGTAGGTTCACATTCAAAAGTATGTGAAGCACAATATCCAAAAGTTTCCTACGTGGATACTTAAGAATTAAACACCTATCAAATTACCACACACACATCATAAAAAACTGCAACTGTGACTGATTGTGCTATAAGTTAAGGAGACTTTTTGACATACTTCACTCTTTCGTAATAAAATACAACTAAAATACAAATGAGAAAATTTCTCTTTCTGCAAAAATAGTGAATACCCAGGCAGCCGGGTATATGAAAAAATAATACCAGATACCCGAATCGGGTATGCGAAAACCCAAAACCCTGCTATGTGATTTATATATTGGGTTTGCTGAGTCCAAATCTGTTCAAAGATTTATACCATCACATCTAGTTTTTGAGATAGGTTCATTGAAATAAAATACCATGTTTTTGATATATTAAATACATATTTATTTCGAAAAAATAAAATGTTACAGATATTTACTTTTACACTACAATACAATATGTTACATTAAATTACAACATGTTATTGAATTAACTTGAAAGTAGTTTGCTCAGAATCTACTTCCGAATTGATCGTAAAATGTTATATTTTTTCATTTTTACCAGCCCATGTCTAAATGATTTTTAATACAATATTGATGCTGACCAGCGTTTTTTTAAAAATAATTCAATTCTTGATATAAAAACTACCTCTATATCTTGATTAGTAAAATAATTCTTATCCAAAATCTTGTTATCAACTATGTGAAGATTTTAATTTCAGGGATGTATAGAGCTTATGCTCATAACTACAATGAGCTAAAAATTAGATTTTCAGTAAAAATGTAGTTAAAAGAAATTCACTATGTTATAGTATTGTGCAATTTCAACAACATTACATCTATCTATACTTAAAAAAAAACCTTTAGAGAGGTCAATTCTGTACATTGAATATTCAAAATTAATATTGGAGAATAAATGGTGATCGATACTGATGCCAAAAATGCAATCAGTAAATTTTTTGTCTGTCTGTCTGTCGGTCTGTCTGTCTTTACGTGCACACATGGGTCAAAAACTACTGAAGGGATTTTAACCAAACTTGGTATGATTGTAGTCCATACTCCTGCGGAGCTAGGATGCGCAACATGATATGTTTATCGAACGAAAGATAAAATTGTCGACACGACAAATATTTGTGGGCGTCCAAGCAAAAAAGTGCAGTAGTGGGGTATTGAGTTAAGACTAGATTCGGTTAAACATTTTTTACCACTGGTAGACAAAACGATATATTATGTCGACGAGAATCGATAAAATGGCTCGATAAAATTTTATCATGTTGCGCATCCTAGCTCCACTGGGCAGGTTATAGGCTATATAACATAACACTAAGACACGTAGGAGCTGAGCAGTGACGATAAATTTGAAGCAAGTCGGATGAAAATGCGCTTTCGAGCTCTTATCCTCGCCTACGTTTACTTCAATCACGCAAAAACGGCTAAGCGGA
The DNA here is from genome assembly GCA_907165275.2 of Zygaena filipendulae. Classification (NCBI taxonomy): domain Eukaryota; kingdom Metazoa; phylum Arthropoda; class Insecta; order Lepidoptera; family Zygaenidae; genus Zygaena; species Zygaena filipendulae. Next base: position 7,134,520 of record OU015653.1, on the reverse strand, counting down.
TTTGGATGAAATTTGGCATGCACGTTGTCAGGGGTATAGAAAAGGACATAGGGTACTTTTTATCCTGGAATTCCTGCCGAAATTACCGCGGGTGAAACCGCGGGGCACAGCTAGTACTATAATAAAAGAGTAGAATCCGCGATTCTGTAAATTCAATATTTTTACCTAAAACTGAGAGGGGTGGTAAAAGAAGAGTAACCAAGCCCAAAAAAAGTTTTTAAAATTCTTTTCTGTGCGTCTGTCTGTCTGTCTGTTCGCGATAATCTCCGCATCTACTGAACCGATTGTCATGCGGTTTTCACAGGTAGATTAAGTTTAGCCTGGAGCTACATATAGGCTTTGTTTTATTGAAATCGGATGTCGGAAAAAAAGTAGTATAAAAACCTTTCATGCGGGTGAAACCGCGGGGCACAGCTAGTACATAATATGGGTTGCCCCATTGCTAACCTCCTTTGACTGCTAAGAATTAGATACAAAAAGTGACAAAAAAACCCTTACAAGAGTACCTAAAACTAGTGCCATTCTCTATAAAAAATATATCTTTTAAGATCTTTTAAGATTCTAAAATTTTTCATGAGTAATTTGTAAAATAAGGTAACACCACTAAATACTAATATTTGATGATAACTGCAGTATTGTAACATTTGCAACTTAATATAGGTATACAGTTAAATTGAAAAATTGCCGAAAGTGATAGTTTTTATTAATTTTTTGATATCAATTAATAAAAATGATTGGCGCGCCAGAGGCAATGCTAAAGGGGTTAAATGTTTTTTTTTAGATTAATAATATTATCTATCAGCACGTCGCGTCAGCAACTTGTGCGCTTATTTTTCGTGAATAATTTTTTCTACATCAAAATTTTTATTTTTATTTTTTATACCTATTTGAAAGAGAATCTGATACTGAACGTGAACACCCTCCATGAATAAGAACCTCGTACCCTGTATCATTTCATATTATAAATAAAACAGTCCTCCATCGCGTCTGTCTGTCTGTTCGCGATAAACTCAAAAACTACTTAACGGATTTTTATTCGTTTTTCGCCAATAGATGAGTGGTTCAAGAGGAAGGTTTAAGGTTGTTCCTGGATTTCCTGCGGGAACTCCGAAATTATCGCGGGTGAAACCACGGCGGAGAGCTAGTAACAGTTTATTTTCGCTAACAATAGCAGCAACGATTAACGTAAAAAACACTATATAGAAAAATAAAAGCTTTTTATACATGGTCAACCATTATGATAATCTTTTAATTTTTCAGAAATGTGCCCTTCCGCGTCCGAGTAAGGCTGTCACGTAGACGTAATGATGACGAAGACTCTGCACACAAGCTGTACACCTTAGTCACTTATGTCCCTGTTGCCTCGATAAAGGGCTTGCAGACAGAAAATGTTGACGCTAGCGAGGACTAAAATATAATAAATATACAATAAATTTTAAATAATTGGTTGTCTTTTAATTTATGCCTTACTTTTTCATTGGTTAATTTCGAAACCTTTATGATATTCATTTATTCTTGTATTTCTGCAGAGTACAGGCATTCTTAAAAGTCTGGTCAAAAGAGCCTAACGAAGCAATCTATTTTCCGGAAAATTATTTATTGAACACAGCACATGAGTCCTTTCAGATTGCCAATATCTAGGCTCTAATATGTATATATAAATCACGTGTCACGTTGTTTGTCCGCGATGGACTCCGAAACTACTGAACGGATTTTGATAAAATTTTGCAACCATTTATAATATGGTTCAACTTAAAAGATAGGATAGTTTTAATCCCGGAATTCCCGCGGGAACTGAAGGACATAGAGAACTTTTTTCCCGCAACCTCCGCGGGAACTCCGAAATTACCGCGGATGAAATCGCGGGGGACAGCTAGTAATATATATTATGTAGATTAGTTGAATGATGATGACGATATAATACAACGAACAGGCAGGCAAAGGTATGACCGAGACTATTAGCTGAGCGACACAGCTAGAACCAACTAGAAACTATTACAATTAATTGCACCAACATAGAAGTTGTACAACGTACCAGATATCCGTAGGGAACACGGAGCAGTGCCTGGGACTTGCGACCCAGGTGTAGGTTTAATGGGGCCCCTTTACAATGCATGAACGCTCACCTCCACTGCCCGTGCTCCCGACTAAAGCAAACCTCTGGAGACAATTAGATGACACAGCACACGTAATCACTACAGCCACTCTAGATTGATACGACACTGATACGACACTAACTGCACTAAACCTAACACAAAGTAACAATGAACCGTCGCTTACGTGTACCCGCATTTTATAACATGTTCTAACAAAGACGAGTCGCAATGGAGTGGAGCGGGGGAACGAACTTACTACAACTGCTATTCGACAGCGGGAAGCAACAGTTATTTTTAATGAAACTACCCTCACGCCGACATATATAAATCACGTGTCACGTTGTTTGTCCGCGATGGACTCCGAAACTACTGAATGGATTTTGATAAAGTTTTGTAACCATTTGTAATATGGTCCAACTTAAAAGATAGGATAGTTTCATCCCGGAATTCCCGCGGGAACTCCGGAATTAATGCGGGGAACCGCTTATCACCGTAAACTACAGCACTTTTTTCCCGGAATTACCGCGGGAACTCTGAAATTACCGCGGATGAAATCGCGGAGGACAGCTAGTCTTAATATATATAAATCACGTGTCACGTTTGTCCGCGATGTACTCCTAAACTACTGAACGGATTTTGATAAAATTTTGTAACAATTTATAATATGGTCTGACTTAAAAGATAGGATAGTTTTTATCTCGGAATTCCCACGGGAACTCCGGGACAAATGCGTGGAACAGCTAATCACCGTAAACTACTGTCAGGGGTAGGTACAAAGATGGACATACTTTTTCCCGGGATTCCCGCGGATGAAATTGCGGGGGACAGCTAGTCTTAATAGAATATCAATCACGTGTCACGTTGTTTGTCCGCGATGGGCTCCGAAACTACTGAACGAATTTTGATAAAATTTTGTAACCATTTAATATGGTTTGTAAATATTTAATATGGTCCAACTTAAAAGATAGGATAGTTTTTATCCCAGAATTCCCGCGGGAACTCCGGAACAGCTAATCACCGTAAACTACTGTCGGGGTACAAAGAAGGACATAGATGATAGAGTACTTTTTCCCGCAACCTCCGTGTGAACTCCGAGATTACCACGGATGAAATCGCGGGGGACAGCTAGTGTATATGTATATTAAGCTGATCGCAGATTTTTCAGCAACGTACTCGCCGAACGCACTGCATTTATTGATAGCTTCGCACATTCGCAACGAAATTTTGATATAGTAAAACTAATGGAAAAAAATCAAAGACATTCTGGAAAAAATTAACACCAGCGAAGTCTTACTATCGGTGTTTATTGGGAAGAAAATTCACAGTACCTAGTTCTACTGGTGACTACGCGGTATTTCGTGTGAGTGACATTTTTTAACCGACTTCCAAAAAGCAGGAGGTTACGCATTCAGCTGTAGGTATGTATGTTTTTTTTTTAATGTATGTTCATCGATTACTCGAAGACCGTTGGACCGATTTGGAAAATTCTTTTTCATTACTCATGCTCGGAAAGTAGGTCTGAAGTTGCCTGAGAAGCGGGTTGAAAGTAACCCTTTTCAGCCCTAGGGAGAATCGCTTTCAACTGACAACTGTCAAATTATTTAAAAAAAACTAGGTCTATTTTCACATTTCTATTGAACCATGTTTCAACTTTCTATACAGCCAGCGCGATGTAAAATTGAAATAACGTAAAGTTTAAGTAGATATTAATTAAAATAAAATTCACTCACTTTTTCTTAAGCTAATTCCTATTTATATTTTTTTATTTTCTTTAATTAATACTTAATAATTAATGAAAATATTTTTTTTAGGTCGCCACAATGTAAATAAAAAATACTGGCTGAATAGCTAGCCGGCCAAAGAAAAAGAAATAGGTGGGAAAGTGTCAAGCGACTATCCGATCTTCTCTCATTTTTTCTTTAGCTAATTCCTATTTTTATTTTGACTTTCCTTGCATTCGTAATGAAAAGCACAGTGTTACCCTCGGGAGAAAGTAACTTATTTAGTGCCTCGAACTATTGGCGCCCTCGCTACGCTCGGGCGCCAAACCCCGTCTCGGCACTAAATGAGTTACTTTCACCCCTTGGATAACAATGTACTATTTTTGTTTGAACGGGTATACTACTCCCAATTAGGTCCCATTGCCACCAAGTCGGGATCTGATGATGGGATCTTGGAGAAATCGAGGGAACTTCAAAAATTATAGGCACACCTAAGTATAGCGATTTGGGTATTTTCTATAGTAAATCGTTCATTTGCTTTCAGAAAGCAAAATTTAAAGAAGTGGAACTGATACCTAGAGCACAGATGGTCACCGGAACTACTCAAAAATAATGTGTATTTCACGGGTCTCGATTGGACCGATTTGAAAAATTGTTTTTTTTTTTGTTTGAAAGGGTATATCTACTCACAAGTTGGTCCCATTATCACCAAATCGAGATCTGATGATGGAATCTTGGAGAAATCGAGGGAACTTTTCAAAAATTACAGGCACACCTATATATAGCGTTTTTTGGATTTTTTATAGTAAATCGTTCATTTGCTTTCGAAAAGCAAAATTTGAAGTGGAACTGATGATGAAGATCACAGATAGTCATCGGAACTACTCAATAATAGGTATTTCACGGGTTCCGGTTCGTTAACTTAATTATGGTTTCTAAACAATTTATGCTCGGATCAAACTCCTCAAAAATCAACGTCCCTGCATCGGGAAAAGCAGTATTTTGTTAAAGGTTGACAGTTGGGGCGGTTGACATGAGTGATTAGACTATTGGAAGGTTGTTGAAGGGTGAAAGCCGTACCGAACACACGCGTATCACGTGAAGTCTTCGTTATTTCAGTCACTTTTCAGCATTTATTTTGGACCCCGAGCAGGAAACTGGCTTTGAGCCATGTTTTAACTTGGGGAACAATCTAACATTGTCATTGGCGTTTCGCCATAATTGAAGAAGTAGATGAAGACATTTTTATTACTAAGAAACGTTGTCATTGGCAAATTATAATTATAGACGCCATTATTAAAGAAGAAGAAGAAGACTATTGTAACAGATAAATTAAACAAAATTTTAACAAAATAATTTAATTAACTGATTTAATTCCAAAAACAAAACTAAAAAGCTTAAAACACAAAAATGCACTAACTATACCTACCTACGTACTAAAAATTAAAAAATAACAAGACAAAATACCGATTTACGTAATCCAAAAGACAAAAATACCCGTAATATTATTATTGGTTTGTGCTACCACTGATCGGTTTGAAGTCGGTGACAAGCCAAATATGGAGTGGGTAGATGGGCTAAGTCGACTCCTAATATTAGTAGGATTGTGGTATTTGTAGGCGTTTTTCACCGAACTTTACAAAACTGCTTAAAATACCTATTTCGGAAACTAAATGCCGAGAACTGGTACTTTTAGCATTTGGTCGCATACAGCTCATTTATTTGGGTCAAGTTTAAGAAGGTGACTTTGTACAATTTCTATTGTAATTGAAAGAGTGCAGTCCAAGGTTTCAAAATTTTCGTTCTGAGGTGCTGGCAATACTGTGTTAGGATAATTATCTGCTTTGAGAAAAAAATTAGGTACTATAGAACATTATTAAGTAGGTACCTACCTATTAAAGAAGAAATCATAAAAATCGGTAGCAATATTTCATTTGACAAGGTGACATTGTTGTGTGTCAATATTTTTGGGTACCCTCTGTTTCCCCTTTTAGATTTAACAAATGTCCAAAAGGTTTTAAGGATCTTTTTAACCGACTTCCAAAAGAGGAAGAGGTTCTCTATTCGACCGTACCTACTTATGTTTTTCTTATCTTTGTAACGTGATTACCTACTCGAAGATGGCTGGACCGATTTAGGAATTCTTTTTTTTTTATAGGGTATACTTTCAAGTTGGTCCCATTGTAAAGAAGTCAGGATCTGATGATGGAATCATGGAGAAATCGAGAAAACTTCTAATATTACAGGTTTATTAGGCGATTTATGTAGATAAAATTGTCACTTTATAAATTATGATAATCCAACCCACTAAAAAGAGAATAATAAATAAAATTTTACCAAAACTTGAAACCGACTTTAAAAAAAACAATTAACAAAAAAACTAAAACCGACTTCCAAAAACACAAAACTAAAAATCTAAAAATAAAAAGCTAAAAATAACAATATAGGTACCGATTTAATCCAAAAGACAAAAACACACGTAATATTATTATTGGTTTGTGCTACCACTAACCGGTTTGAATTCTGTGACAAGCCCGCTGGTGTCTGCTCACTTGGGTTGTCCTGCTCACGAAGAGCTGGTGGCGGGAGTCCACTTAGCCCATCTACCCCCTCCATATTTGACTTGTCACCGTCTTCATACCGATTAGTACAGAGGTAGCACAAACCAATAATAATATTACGTGTATTTTTGTCTTTTGGATTAAATCGGTATGTTGTTATTTTTAGCTTTTTATTTTTAGATTTTTAGTTTTGTGTTTTTGGAAGTCGGTTTTAATTTTTTTGTTAAAATTTTGTTTATTTCTCGCTTTTAAGTGACTTTATTCGTAATTTCTCTAAGTTATAAGTTATAACTAATAGCCTAATGTCAACTGCTCGTCACCTTTTACAAAATATTGCTTTTCCCGACGCAGGGACGTTAATTGTTGAGGAGTTCTCCTGGTACATCATCATCAGTTCTACTTCACCATATACATTGTGACGAGCATAAATTGTTTAGAAACCATATTAAAGTTAACGAATCGGAATCTGTGAAATACCTATCATTTAGTAGTTCTGATGACCATCTGTGGTCTTCATCATCAGTTCCACTTCTTAAAATTTTACTTTCCGAAAGCAAATAAACGATTTACTATAAAAAATCCAAAAACCGCTATAGGTGTACCTATAATTTTTGAAGAGTTCCCTCGATTACTCCAAGATCCCATCATCAGATCTCGATTTGGTGACAATGGAATCAATTTGGGAGTATCCTCTTCCAAACGAAAAAACAATTTTTGAAATCGCTCAAATCGGAATCCGTGAAATACGTATTATTGTTGAGTAGTTCCGATGACCATCTGTGGTCTTCATCATCAGTTCCACTTCTTCAAATTTTACTTTTCAAAAGCAAATGAACGATTTACTATAAAAAATACCCAAATCGCTATAGGTGTGCCTATAATTTTTGAAGAGTTCCCTCAATTTCTCCAAGATCCCATCATCAGATCTGGACTTGGTGGCAATGGGACCTAATTGGGAGTATACCCTTTCAAACAAAAAAAAATCCAAATCGGTCCAACCGTCTTCGAGTAATCGGTGAACATACATAAAAAAAAAAACATACATATAATCGAACATAGAACCTCCTCCTTTTTGGAAGTCGGTTAAAAAGTTGAAAATAACCTACGCATGTGCTACCTACTTATCGTTTCTAAGTCGTGCCAAGTCCGCTTGTGTCCGCAATGTGGTGGTTATAGTCTGTCTACCTATTACCTACGTAGGTAATAGGTAGATAGTACTACTACCTACTAGGTAGGTACTATTTGACCGTAATATGATGCCGATGTGATGTGAACCGATTTATTGGCGAATCCAACATCCACTCTTGCGTTCACTTAGCGGGTAAGTATCTAACCGTTTTGCAGGATGTGGCCAAAGAGAATACACGTAGTAGCGATACCTACAGAACGCGCGACAAGACGAGCCGTGCCATCGTCTCCTGCAACGGTAAGCCTGCGGTTCGCTTCCATTAGCAAGCCTTAACCCATTAGTCATTACCCAGTGAAGATATATTGTCTACGTGCACACAACGTAGATTCCTTGCAAGTAACACGTATAACGACTTACATAAATCAATTTTGTAAAAGCAGGTTGATAAGTTTCATAATAATTTTTTGACTAGCTGTTCCCCGTGGTTTCACCCGCGATAAGTTTGGAGTTCCCGAGGGAATTCCGGGCTAAATAGTACCCTATATCCTTCCCTGTATCCCTGACAACGTGTATGCAAAAACCGACTTCCAAGAATACAAAACTAAAGAGCTAAAAAACAAAATACCAATTTAATCCAATAGACAAAAATACACGTTATACTATTATTGGTTTGTGCTACCACTTTGAATTCGGTGCCAAGCCCGCTTACGTCTGCCCACATGGGTTGTTCAGCTCACGACGAGCTCGTGGCGGGAGTGGACTTAGCCAATCTACCTACTCCGGCTTGTCACCGACATCAAATTGAAAAGTGGTAGCACAAACCAATAATAGTATAACGTGTATTTTTGTCTGTTGGATTAAATCGGTATTTTGTTATTTTTAGCTTTTAAGTTTTGTATTTTTGGAAGTCGGTTATAATTTTTTTGTTAAAAATTTGTTTATTTCTTGCTTTTTAGTGAGTCAGTTACAATAAGTTACAATAGCCTAATGTCAACTGCTTATAAAATATTACAAAATATTGCTTTTCTCGATGCAGGGACGCTAATTTTTGAGGAGTTCTCCTGGTACATCACCATCAGTTCCATTTCACCATATAAATTGTGACGATAAAGTTAACGAATCGGAATCTGTGAAATACTCATTATTTAGTAGTTCCGATGGCCATCTGTGGTCTTCATCATCAGTTCCACTTCTTCAATTTTACTTTCCGAAAGCAAATAAACGATTTACTATAAAAAATACATAAATCTCCATAGGTGTGCCTATAAATTTTCCCTCGATTTCTCTAAGATCCCATCATCAGATCCTGACTTGGTGACAATGTGACCAATTCGGAAGTATCCCCTTTCAAACAAAAAATCAATTTTCCAAATCGCTCCAACTGGAACCCGTGAAATAAGTATTACCGTTGAGTAGTTCCGATGACTATCTGTGGTCTTCATCATCAGTTCCATTTCTTCAAATTTTGCTTTTTGAAAGCAAATGAGCGATTTACTATAAAAAATACCCAAATCCCTATAGGTGTGCCTATAATTTTTGAAGAGTTCCCTCGATTTCTCCAAGATCCCATCATCAGATCCCGACTTGGTGGCAATGGGACCTAATTGGGAGTAAACCCTTTCAAACAAAAAAGAATTTTCCAAATCGGTCCAACCATCTGCGAGTAATCGGTGAACATACATAAACAAAAAACATACATATAATCGAATGTATAACCTCCTCCTTTTTGGAAGTCGGTTAAAAACTCATGATCGGTTGAGGCGTTAAGGCGTGAAAATGTTACAAATAAACAAACAAATTCACAATAGCAGGTATCTATAATAATTATAATTATTATAGTTTTGGATTCGTTTCGAAATACTACCAACTAGTAACTAAGTATGTACATTCAAAAATTGTATCGGCAGTCTACGAGGATCGTGCTACGGGTTTTGCTACGGCTATGACGAAGCGTGGTACACGTAACCACTACGAAAAGTTCTACGAGTAGGTAAGTACCTACAGCGCAGCGTAGGAATAACATTGCCATAATTTTATAGAATAATGCGTTCACTCTGTATTAATGTTTTGTATTTTAAAATTTCTGCTGTCCCTCGATATCTACAATCTACAACGTGTTAATGAATTAACTGAAAAACTAGAAAGTAGTTTGCTCAGAATGGAGTAGCGAATCGATCGCACTATGTTTTAATATAGGTTATATTTTTTCATTTTTATCAGCCCATGTCTAAATTATTTATATACAATATTTGGCGTGTACGCCGCCCGCAGCAAAAAAAAACTTGCGCTTGGAATTTCGTAGATTGGTCACCTTAAAACTAATGTTGAATAACTTTTAAAGTATAAATTTTTCGACATAAAATATACTTAATCATATTATTGTTTATTTTTTTAAATGGGTCATCAGGTTTTCATGGTTAATTCAATAACACGTTGTATATTATATTTTACCTACAGAGTGCAAGGGAATTAGGCTATTTGACAAACATTTTTTTTTTTAATTTTATTTAGTTCGGCAGGAAGGTAATAAATAAATAATAGACGCGTATATTTTGCTTTTTCAAATTACTGAAAATATACTTGAATAAAGCGCATTAATGTTTAGGAGTGGGGAGCTAGTAACGTCATATGCAGGTAAAAACTGGACCTGCTTGTGACGTCACGCGACATTTCGGCTCAACGTATCTTCGTTATTTTTTTCTTACGTAAAAAAAGAAAAAATACGCGTCTAATATTTTTTATGAATCTATAAGACGGACTAAAAAAAACATTTCTATTGATAAGAAATCTAGTCATTTTTATTGATAAGAAATTTATACTACCTACCTATCTACTTCATGACTGTTACCTATATTTTATTATTTGTGCATTCGTGAGAAATGAAGATGATGTTAAAATGTTTGAACTTTGAAATGATCACCTAAAAAGGTAAATTTTCCAAGATGCGCGTAAGTCGTAACCCAACTCTATGTTGTCATAAGCGGGGAGAGTGGCAGTAGTTATTATCTCTCACGCTTGACCGAGCTTCAATCGTCGCTTCGACGGTTTCTGAAGCCTTGTGGAGGCCTAATGACACGAGAACAACTAAAACTAAGCGTCTATAATTGTTTTAACGTGATCTATAAATTTTTACAGGTACATTTTTGTACCTACTTACCTACTTTTCTTTTTGTCTAATATCTGGGGCCTCTGTAAGTATCTATTAGTATAGTTACTATCTATAGGGCCATATAATATAAAAATTGTATTAGAATCATCAAATACATTAAACATAGAATTTTGATTGTTTTAGTGTTTACGAGAAATTTTATGCTAAAACAAATCATAAATAGATATACCTGTAAAGGATATAGGTATTTATTATATTATTAGAGTAAACCTTCTACACGTTTTCTTAGGTTTTCTTATTTAGGTATCGTTTATTTTTATAAATCATAATATGTTTTTATCAAAAGCTTGAATATGTCCTACGTTTTAAGTTAGGTACATAGTGTAAATACAATTAATAACTTAAGTAGATACTTAAAAATTAAAAGTGCGTTTTCATTGGTTTTAGAATAAAATAAAAAAAAAAAATAGTTGAATGTTAACGTTTAGGTACACATTTATTATTAATTCCTAATAATAAATATTTATTTATTTTTTAAATACCGTAACTTTATAACAGGGGGTCTCGATGCTTTCATAGTGATTTCTAAGAGGCAACCATTCTATTAGCTTAATGGGGATTAAAAACTTCTTTATGGGTAGTCTGTAATTAATAGCCGTCAGTGAGGCGGACAATCGTTTGCGAACCCTCTTCCAGTTACTCCTCACTGAGTGACAGGAACGCGACCTACATAAAAGTTTTGGATTACACTGCAGAGCCGCTCGACCATTCGGCAAAACGTACGAATGGATAATTTACTGGAAGGCGACCTTCAGTAGAAGATATGAGAAGGGGAGTAACGCTGGGAAGACAATGTCGTACATATTTTAAACGGGCACGCCCCGTTCGCACAAAGGCGTAATTTATAGGGCCGTGCGGAGACGGGTGCCTGAGTTATGTCCCGGCGATAGCGACGAGCTTTTAACTGCCTAATGGAGCGATTTACTCAAACCACCTTGCGCCTACTGCTGTGCTATCTTTAATACGATGCATTGTGTCGATTAGACAATGAGAACAGAGGATATACCTAATATGACTGTTATCCGATGTTATTGAGAAGTTTAACAGTTATGTAAAAGTAAAAGGAGAAAAAAAGTAGGTGCTCGTGTATCGTGTAAAGAACACGTAGTAAATTGTACAGGTCGCGTAGCAGCTGCGGGCGTCAGTGGTCGTTGGTAGTGACACAACGCACAAAGTTTCAATAAAACATGGCCCTCAGAGACAACATTTCAATGGAGCACACCGCGTTGTTTACGGCCGGCGCGCGGCGCGGCGCACTGCCGTACCTACCGCTCGCCTCTGCACGATGCGGAAAAACCCAATCTGAAGGTATTGATCAAAACGGTACGATAGTCTTTTATAACAAAGGTTTGATGCTCGGGATTCATCGGAATTTTATCCAATACCTTTTTAAAACCAATCCAAATAGAATAACTTGAAGCCCTTTTTGAACAGTGGATTTTTAAAGATTTTATGTGGTCTTCGTTGATAAAGTTAAATAAATCTTTGTTTTTTATCATTAATGCCGATTTATCTCCTACGCCGCAATATATACAGCATGATATTTGATTTATGCATGGTCAAACGTGAATATGAATCTGTTCGAGAGAATATTTTCCGCAATGACCCAGATGTTTGTTACAGTTTTGTCTAGCGTTTCCTTAAAGCGCCTCTTGCATATTCATCACTTTCATACTCAAGAAAGAAACCTCTGGTTCCCTCAGATCGGAGGGGTCTGTAGCTTTATGCAGCCGCTGGGGGTGAGATCTTTTGTTTCACGCTTTGCATTGCAGGTCAAGTGCAATCCTCGGAGATTGCTTCAGGGTACCTACGGAATTTGAACAGTACCTAGGTACAATGCCATGAAAATCTTTTGTTTTTGGTGTATATGCTCGAGTCTATGAACACACAACTCGCAACATATAATATTTCATGTAGGCTTATGATCTAATTTTTTTTTAAATTAGACTTGCGATACCTTAGTTTAGGGTTTTTGCCGGGAATCGATGAAGGTGGTTTTGTCATTTATTTTTTCTGGTAAAAAAGAATTTTCTTATGTTTTATGATGCGCAAGAAGAGCTGATTTCTTTGATGTCCTCCAAAACGTCCCTAAAAGATTTCTTAAACTATGGCAATGGTCGCAATTTCAAATCGATGAAAACAGGCTAAATGCGATATATATGCCTAAGTATGTCAGAAGAGAAATAAGTTATCTTAGATATTAAGTGAACGAATGGAGTGGACTTGGTCTACCTATCTATTTGACTTAGCACAGACTTCAAACATACCTATCAGTAGGTAGCACATACCATACAATTGCACATACCATACAATTACGTGCATTTTTTATCTTTTGCACGAAATCTAATTAAGTTAAAATAGCCTAATGTTAACTGCTGTCTGCTCATCACTTTATAAAAATATTGCTTTTCCCGATCAGCTCCATTTCACCATATGCACTGTGACGAGTAGGTATATAAATTGCTTTGCAACCATATTAAAGTAATCGAATCCCAATCCATGAAAAACGTCTTATTATTGAGAAGTTCCGTTGGCCATCTATGTCTTCACATCACTTTCACTTCACCAAATGATACTTGCCGAAAGAAATTTTTAAAAAACCCGATTTACTTTAAGAAATGACCAAGTTACTAATTTGGTGTGCCTATACAATATTTGAAGAGTTCTCTTGATTTTTCCGAGAGCATATTATCAGATCCTGACCTGACCTCGGAAGTGTGTCCTTTCAAACAATTTTTTTCCAAATCATCATCGATTACTCGAAGGCATACATAAAAAAACATATATGGTACAGTTAAACATAGAACGTCCTCTTTTTTGAAGTCGGTTAAAAACGTGTCAAATCGAAAACAAAAAATATAAAGTGCTATAGATGAACGTCCCTATGATATAGAAGTGCTTCATAATCGATTCAATCACTCAAGTCAGTTGCGGTTAGTCAGCTAGTGATTCGTAAAATTTGCTCTTTTTGAATCGTTATAAACACCCGTTTTATAGCATACTAGCTGTTCTCCGCGGTTTCATCCGCAGTAATTTCGGGTTACAATCCTAGCCTATGAGACTCGTAAATAACATGGCTTTTTTTCCCAATGTAAAAGAATTTTCAAAATCGGTTCAGTAGATTCAGAGATTACCCCCTATATAAAGTATAGAGTATAGATTTTAAATATAATACAGCAATTATTATAAAGCATCATCTTTGTGGCGATTTTTTATTTTCATAATCATCTTTATCGTATACGAGAGCAAAGCTATAGAAGTAATAAAAATAGTTGAAATAGGGTTGCGTATTATACCTATATTTACACAAAAAATAAATAGATACATGTGTTTTCGGAGCGTGGCCTGGCGCACTCCCTGCGCCTGGGTATTGGTTTCTTAGCACTAAGTGCAACATAATAACACAATATTTTCTCTAAAAGTTGCTTTAATTATAGAAATGATTTCTAAAAAAAAAACAATAATTTGACTGTTAATAATAATAAATTAAATTATGAATGGTTTTGCTAACAAGAATTAAAAGTGGTGCCAGGTAACTCAGTTACTAAAGTTTTTAGATTTTCGCGTTTTGAGCACATTATATTATGTAAAATTACGCGGGACTTGAACGCGATGTTTTTTATTACCTTTTTTGCCTGACGTTTCGGCTGAGTTGCATCACGCCGTGGTCACAGGCTGACTAAAGCATTGCGGCGTCGATAGCGAGCCGCGCGAGCAGATTCTTCATCTACCCTCACTGGATGTTACTGTTACTTACTTACTGTTACTGTTATTTACTCAGTTACTGAGTAAATAAGTAATTGTTTTCCTGGCTGGAGTCGATTAGAAGAAACAATTAGGTCGATAGTGGATTACTGGGGGTGATTGCGTCGAGGAACGAGGTATATTTGTGTCACATCGAGCGATCGATCCGCCCACTCCCAGCCAATTACTGCCGATACACGACCAAATATTGTTCTCGATACAGCCGATACACTGTGTACGGTTCCGCTGACGCTACACCTATATACCATACCTAGTATATGCTTTTTCACAGTGTTTTTATAGCAAATAGTGGAGAAACTCGTATGTAGAGTCAGCGCGAGTGCCAAATGCTGATCTCTATCAAGGCTCCCACGACTCGTAGCGGGCTATGGCAGTCGACACGTCAACACGTGTGGTCTTTGTCACGATACTTTTACACAAAATTGTCAATATTATGTCAATAGCATAATAGATTATATTAGTAGGTATATTATTCGCTCGTTTTATTTGTCCTTTTTAACGTGATAAAATATTATTGGCATTTTATTTGAGACAATATCATACGCAAACGCAACACAAAATACACATCATAAATGTTCTAATTTAGATACTCAGTGGTCAACGCACAGCCCGATCCAGTAGATCTCGGAGGCGAAATTTTGCGCTAGGCTTAATATATAATGCAATAATAGAACTAACTGTAAGAAAGTTTTTGGAAATCCAACTCATGAAGTGGTATTAAATAAGCTATTTTGGAGTTTCTAGCAAAATCGCGAGATTAACGTTTATAGAACTGTTTATCGGTTTGTTTCAACACGCATCATGCAACATTTATTGAGTGGATTGAATCTAATTTTTTCGACCGCTTCTGTATAGCCGTGGTAGTTGTAAAATTATCATTTGCAATTTTTTATCTAATACTAGCTGTTCCCCACGGTCAGTCCAGTAGTTTTTGAGTTAAATCGTAACAAACAAAAATCACTTCTTTCCTCTTTATTATATTAGTATGGATACAGCGGTTTTTTTTTATAACAAAGATGTTACACCATTGCTTTTTGCAATCGTTTTAGTGATAACACATCAACCATCTACAGATTTTGGATGTGCATAGCGTTTTTTAATATATCAATGGTGTAGGTATATATCCATTCACCACATTCATTTCGAAGTCAAATCAAAGATCGTACAATTTAATTAAATCCGAGTTGAAATCCGCTGTTGCGATGCTCTGTAAACCGGATAGGTGGGTATTTTCCGAGTTAGGATGATTGTCTGTTTAGATTCATCCTTATTGTTCTGAACCAACTGTCGACCGTTGCTTTACCCACATGAAATATTATTATTGATATAATATTATTTTGAGAGGTTTTTGATTAAGCGTGATAAAAGTGGTAACTAGTGGGCTCTTATTCACTCTGACCAACAAGATTACTTACCCATATAGCGCGTCCCAAAACCACAATATCAAACGCTCGAATATTAGAAATTATTACTCTGTAGATACACAATTGGTATATAAGCTATAGTAGTGCCATCTGTTGTGAAGTAGAAAAGCAGTACTAAACACTCACTTTTCATTGCCTGAAAACACGAATAAAACGACGTTTTCTAAAAATGAAACCTAGCTAGATCGATTAATCGCCCCTGAAACCCCCTGCATACTAAATTTAATGAAAATCGTTAGAGCCGTTTCCAAGATTCATATTATATACATATATATGTATTTATACACAAGAATTGCTCGTTTAAAGATACTAAATTAGTACCCACACAAACATCAAAAAAATTAAAATCTTGTAATTTTTACTAGATTCAACATTGACGCTAAAAAAATGGGACGTAAAAGTAGTGCACAGATAGGAACACGTGCACTCCTTTCCCACAGTGTATGACAAGCCATGACGCCGCGTTGTCGTGTTCGATATGGTGAAGTGTGCGATAAAAACTTGCAAAAACAATAGCCTAAAACAAAGGAAAAATGACGGCGTGTCGTATTTCAACTAAGTACATACACTGTGCATCTCATCGTACTGAAAACCTTGTATATTTCGCAGTGAAAACCACTAAAGTAATTGTTTTTATCATGATAATATTCTATTTTCTCTCGAACAATGTAACCCGCAGCCAACTTTCTCTAACGCATCAAACTGGCAATGCGTGCGACAGAGACTTGCGCACAGATGCAATGAACACTTCCATGTTGAAAGTTATGGAGTCGCTATGCTTGTTTTATTTTTTTAGTTAATTTATTAATATTATCTACTGTAAATAATTGAAATGGAGTGCGGAATTGTTTTTATGTATATATTATATGATAAAGATTGGTTCGCTTGAGCACGGTTGATTTAATAATGTGCCTATTATGCCTATTATGTTAATCGTGTTCAAGTGATATAAGTAGTATGTATGTGAAGCAGGTTTATTCTTAACTTTAAAAATTCCTCACTTCAAAGTGTCTTCAGTCGTTAACACAGTCAATAGCAGAGTTATTTCGCTAGATTACTCAGTGAGAATGTTAAGGGTTCAAATTGTTGTTTTATATCTAAAATATTTCTTGTATTTATTATTTAGTGTAAATTTGTATCTGTTTTTTCTCCATTAAAATAAATAAATAAATATGTTTATTAAATTTCCACGTAATTCAATATAAAGGGAGAAATAGGGAAAACTTGTGGCAATCGAGAGAGGCGATGAATTTTTTAAGCCAAATGATTCAAATGTCATCTGTTCTACGATATTAAACATTATATACGACATAACTTGACTTTTATTTCATAACTGCTCTGAATGTTTGGTGTCCAAAATTAAATGTGGCCCTGACACCTGCATGTGGTGAGTAGGATAAAAAAATAAAACAACTATGTAATTTTCTTTATAGAAAATATTGTGTATAGTTTACGTAAGTGGATTTCTTATTTACTTTTATAATTTATTATTTATTAAATTGACATTCATACAAATTACCATAGGTATGTTAAAACAAAATACATGTTAAAGCGAGTCCATTGATACTGTAATCTTGTCTAAGCAGAGTCGTAGTCTAGTCAAGGCCGAAGTCGTGCTTTATTCTACGATAAAAACGTGTAAGCGCCGCCAAAAACACGGCGCTTACGACGTTCTGGCCGCGAGGTTTTTATCACTGCCAAACACTGCGGTGACTCTGTGCTCCTAACTGAAGTATCACTCGCTATAAGCTGAATTTTAGCTGGAAAACATTGTGTTGCATATAGCTATAATGTACTACCTAGGTTAATATATATGTATACTTCGGACCATCTTTTCCTCGTGAAGTTTGTATTGAATGCGATATCCATGGTGTGGTATATCAATGCCCCAACCCCTTAAACTAGGATATGGAAGTTTGTATGAGACTTGCGCAATTTTGACGCTGGAAGTCTAATAATTGAGCTAGAGGTCTGAAAATGATCTGCAAGAAATACACCAAAAAAAAGAAAAAAAAAGAGAAAAGTAATTGTCATAAGCAACTTACAAAAAGAAATGAAATCCCACCAAAAAAATTCATCTAAAATGTTGCCAAGACGAGACCATATGATTCGCGCTATCAAAAAGTTATCGGATCTCATGTACAGTCAAGTTTCTAACTCTACACGCCCGAACTCCACAAGGCCTAACCACACCTTTTTTTTTTTTTATTTTTATTTTTATTTTTATTTTTTTTTATTTTTTTTTGACCCAGGGAAAATGGTTTATGCATACCACCGCCATGAGGCGGGCGGTGGTTATGTGGGACTCCGCCCTGATAAGGGCGATCTACCCACTAAAAACCCTGGGGTGTTCCTCCTCATCGCCTAGCGTCGAACCTAACTAAACTCTACACCTTAGTCAAAATAATATGTGGCCTGGCCATTTCACTACTACAAGAACTATTGTTATATTATATTATTATATTATATTATTTCCTAATGTCCTAGAAAGCGGAAATTTGGTATGTAAGCTAGTATTAGTACACAAAAACTTACAAAAATATATCGGCGTTACGGTAGTTTCATTGAAAATAACTGTTGCTTCCCGCTGTCGAATAGTGGTTGTTGAAAGTTCGTTCCCCCGCTCCACTCCATTGCCCGACTCGTCTTTGTTAGAACTTGTTATAAAATGCGGGTATGCGTAAGCGACGATTCATTGTTACTTTGTGTTCGATTCAGTGCAGTTATAGTGTCGTATCAGTGTCGTATCAATCTAGAGTGGCTATAGTGATTACGTGTGCTGTGTCATCTAATTGTTTTCAGAGGTTTGCTTAAGTCGGGAGCACGGGCAGTGGAGGTGAGCGTTCATGCATTGTAAAGGGGCCCCATTAAACCTACACCTAGGTCGCAAGTCCCAGGTACTGCTCAGTGTTCCCTACGGATATCTGGTATGCTGTACAACTTCTATGTTGATGCAGTTCATTGTAATAGTTTCTAGTTCGTTCTAGATGTGTCGCTCAGCTAATAGTCTCGGTCCTACCTTTCCCTGCCTTCAGTTATATTGTGTTATGTTATCATCATCAGTTAGTCAGCTATCATTACAACAGCAGATAACTATCTGCAGTTATCTGCTACTATATTCCTTCTATAATCTACAAATATATTAAATGTTGCCAAGACGCGACCATAATTATGAGTCGCAATATCAAAAAGTTATCAGATCTCATGTAGAGCCAAGCTTCTAACTCTATACACGTCCTAACTCTCTCTACAAGGTCTAACTTCACAAACTCTACACCTTAGTTAAATATGTGGCTTGGCCATTGTGCTACATTCACATGGGCGTAAGGTGCAAAATTTATCCACTGTTCATAATATTTCTGTTATACTATAGGCTAGTTTCCTAAATTTTTTTTTAGTCCGTTTTGTAGATTACTAAAAAATATTGGACGCGTATTTTTTTATTTTTTATGTAACCAAAAAATAACGGAGATATATCAAGTCGAAATTTCACATGACGTCACGCCTCGCTACAGTTTGTTCGCACGTTATAGCGAGCTGTGACATCACGAGTCCCCCACCCTAAACTTTAATGCGCTTTATCTATGCATATTTCCATTATTTTAAAAAAGCAAAAAATACGTGTCTTTTATTTTTTTATTATCTAACTGACGGACTAAATAGAATTTTTATTTTTTTACCCAGGAAACTAGCCTAACGTAATGGGCAAGCCAAATATTTTGACTAAGGTGTAGAGTTTGTGAAGTTAGAACTTGTAGAGTTAGGGCGTGTAGAGTTAGAAACTTGGGTTTACATGAGATCTTATAACTTTTTGACAGTGCGAGTCATATGGTCTCGTCTTGTATTTTACATGAAAAGATTTTGGTGGGATCTCTTTTTCTATTCAAATTCAAATTCATTTATTCAAATACATACATTATGATACACAATTTCCTTAGCTTTTAACGTGTTGTTTTTTTTTTTTTATTATTATTTACTCTATTTTTACTATTTAATATATTTTTTAAACTAAAGACTTTAAGAACCCTTAAAAAATGCAGATCGGTCTTATTGATGGTGTCATTTTGGGTCATCTCCTGTCTGAAAATCAGCGTCTTGGAACTTAGTTCCACGGCATAATACTGAGTGGCATTCATTTTGTTACCTAGTATTGTATTTTAGTTTGACTCACGCTTGTACCTTTTTTATTTTTATGGTATCAAATTAACTTTTTCTATTCTATTTGCTGAATATGGTGTACATTAGGATGTTACATTAGAATTATTATTATTTCCTTGAAGATATCCTTGCATACGTATTGTGACTTTTGGAAACATGTTGTGACTCCGTCATGTAGTAGGTATGTTGAGGGTGCCAAAGCGTCAGTAGTTCGGTCTCTAACGACTCTAAAACGTTGGAGAGCTCTCCATGAACTGGCTGCTTCACGCTTATGCACTTTTCAAGTACGCACTGTTTACCCTGCAGTAAGCCCTGCAGTGTATGTTTAATTTACAATTTAAAAACTTTATAAGAGGAACACAAAGTGTATTTTTGTACTAATTTTAATCTAAACTACCTGAACCTGTAGATACACAGTAAAATCACAATCTTTTTTATTTATTCGCTATTTTCTAACCTAAGTGAAGCATAAAATCAATAACATCTATATTAATATTATGAAGAGCAAAGATTAGATTTTTTGTTTGTTAGTATCTACCTAATCTATAAAATCATAAAATGTAAGAGTTCTGCCAGCTTGTAACATATTGCTCATAGTAAACTTATTAAAGACTTATTAAAGACTTAATACGGATTATAAAACGTGTACTTTATATAAATATTAATTAAAGTACATATATCTTTAGATAGAGGGACTATAGCCCTGTGGCTAGAATTGCGTTGCGTATCTCATCTAAAAATATATTTTATATATTAATTTCTATGCCATTTCTACTGTATAGGATGGCTAGGGAAATGAGGGTCCAAGGTAAAGTCATACTGTATACTGTATAATATTAAGGTAAGTACAAGAAGTTCAAGCACGTCGTGTCCGGGCAAGGTGCTACAAACTTAGTGCAAGGAGGCTCAAGATATGGAGAGCTCTCGCAGCCTTCTACAGAACGTTTGAGGCGGATGAGGTGCCATGTTTATGCATTATGTAACGTCAGGAGGCTGATACTATTATACCTTATAGAAAATTTTGCACAGAACCTGTAAATACGCGTTTATTTCCTCTAAATAGAAAATATGCTACTCTTTAGGTGTACTCTTCTGTAAATGTAGTATATTTAATAGCTATAACATTATTTTATTATTATTAATGAGTACCAACTGCTGGTTTAAGACTAAACGTGACTGACTGGATTTTTTAGTGGAAATTAAAGATTTCATTCATCACAATTTTTTTGCCGATAGGAAATTGTTTTAAGTGATTTTTTTTTAAGTGTTGTACGGTGGTGGGTTGTACAATAAGTTAGAAGTTATCTGATATTTAGGTCCGTATTCCAGAAGGTTACTCAAGTCATGAATCTAGTTTTAAAACTAATTTTAAGTAAAGCTTTAATTTTAGAACCTTACTTCGAACGAGATTTTAGAACGAGATTCATCAATCAACAATTAGCTGAGTATGTCCTTATTCTAGAACGATGCTTGAGTGTTAAACTATACTCAAGCAAAGATTTGATCACGTAAGTCCTGTCAAGACCATTCTTAATAATAGATCTAACGAGGTAGTTTTCAGTTATTGGCCACATGGACATTTTCGAGGATATTGAATACTATGAAAATTTATTTGATTTGGGCAGTGAAAGGCTGGTAGTTTTGTATTAACTGTCACTTATTCGATAATCTAATTATACATTTCTAGTAAAAGCAATAGGCAATAAAAATAATCACTAAAATTAAAATTGTTTTTATTTTAATTATATATAGAAATAACATTAACTAACAAAGATAATATAATCATTACGTCTTCAGTCATCCAACGGCATAATATATATTCATCAATTCCGTTTTAGGTATCAAATGGCAAATCAACGATAAACTATAAAAAATACCCAAATCACTATAGGTGTGCCTTTATTATTTAAAGAGTTCCCTTTTCCTTCACCTCTTTTTTGGAGGTCAGTTAAAATCGCAAAGACCCTACTATTTCCTATATACCTACTATATACCCTACTATACGCTTGATTGTCACTAGAACTCCATAAAAGAAACTGCAGAGATCGATGTCGTGTCGAAGTCGTGTCGATGAACATGATAAAGCTTGTTTTTTTAAATACATTCATTTGTTTTTCACATTGCACGAACTACCTAACTTTTATGGGGCGACATTTACACACGACATTTACGACATTTACCTACATAGGCACCTGATAAAATTTATGTATTTTCTCGGGTACCTACCTATCATGTACTTACATAATATGTACAATATTACCACTGAAATTTATTGCGGCTTTGAGTCCAACGTAGGGTCTATTGTTATTTCAGCCGAGTGACTGGGGTGAAGTGAAATAAATGAAACTATGTTTCACGCACCAGTGAGTAAATATTTCATCAACTTGTTGCCTCAAAGGACACGGAGAAAAATCATTGTGTTCTCGATAGCGTTCTTCTATTGAACAATAGTGTAGAAAGTTTAATATAAATTGGATTTGGAGCGCTGCTGCTCAGTGATAACTGATAGCGTAATAACAGTCTGGTATTTGCTTGGATAAACTTGAGTTTCCTTTAATGCAGTTATTGCACTTTTGCAGTAGTTGTTACGGGTATGTATTATACTTATCTACGTAGATATGGGTCGTATGGGATTGCTGGCTCGTTTGTGTTAAATGAACGTGTCGCATGTTTGCGCCGCGCCGCGCCGGCCGCGGGCGCGGGCTAATCGCTGCGTGCTGGGATATTTACGGTCCCCGGGGACGTGGCATCCGATAATGTCCTGGCCCTTTTGTACAAATTGTTGTATCTACAATACTATCGCACCTGAAGGCCTACAAATTATTTTTATACAATAAGCCTAGTTTGTTTGAAAATTTTACTCATTACAATAAATCAGATGATTATTTTTTATTATTTATCATTGGCATGTTTTTTTCTTACATGGTGAATTTTGAGTGGTTTCGCCTAATCTTCAAAAGAATTCGTTAAAAAAAATTACAAATATAATAATAGGTAACTAAAAACACTATCTAGAGAAACGAAAGTCTGTGGTTTTGGGGTGCGTACAGACTACGTAACATGTTAGATAACTTGTGTTATATTATAACACGTCAATATTATGTATAGCTTGTCCAAACTAAAATGACGCGCTCCACTACTTAATAAGCGATTTCAGATGTGCGAGATCATGTATTGATAATATCTCTTTAATAGCGTGAGTGCGGCGACAGTATTCCGCACTTGTGATGAATAGGCAAACTAGATTTATATATGTGGTATCGATATTTTAACGGTTTTGCGCGTATACCCGATGGAGGGGCGCGTCATTTTACTTTAGACAAGCTATACCTAACCTTGTTATTCAACATTGCAACATAAAATAAATGTTGTATAACATGTTATATTATACCTACATATAGTCTGTAGGCACCGTTGCAGTGCGCGCGTTGCAAGACTCGCTTACAAGTTCACGTGGTCACGACGTAGGTACATACCTACGTAAAGCGTTACTATTATATAATATAAAAAATATTTCCAATAAATAGATCAAGTGAAATACTTTCGAATGGTTTTGAATGATTTGCATTAAAAGTAAAAAATAGACCAGATGTCGGATAACGGCTTTTAAGTTATACCACGGCAGCGTATCCCGTTTACCGCGTATCGCGTATTTTCCTTGTATACCTATTTATGTTGACCGTAAATATTTTCACGAAAAACATAAATACGGTAGGTACGGGAAATATTACGCGTATCAATTGTATGATTACGCTTAAACTAGTACCGATTGGCGAATATTCCAACATGCTAGGAAAGGTTTGAAGCGATCAACACGCGTGAGCTGAGCGAGCGTAGCGAGCGTTCCGCGACAGCGAGCGGTCAGCTATGCGCCGTAGCCGTTTGCGTTTTATTTTGGTGTTTGGTTTCAGTTAATAAAAATTGTGTGATCGAAATTGGTTAGGTAAGTCGTTTTGTTTTCAACGTGGAGGGTTTTTTTTAATTCTATTATTAGGTATTAATTAGTCGTAATCTTATCTTAATATATATAAATCACGTGTCACGTTGTTTTACTCGCGATGGACTCCTAAACTACTGAATCGATCATGATGAAATTTGGTCACATGTTGTAATTTGACCCAACTTAAAAGATAGGATAGTTTGTATCCCGGAATCCCCGCGGGAACTCCAGAATTAATGCGGAGAACAGCTAATCACCGTAAACTACTGTCAGGGGTACAAAGAAAGACAAAGAGTACTTTTTTCTCGGAATTCCCGCAGGAACTCCGAAATTATCGCGGGTGAAACCGCGCGGGACAGCTAGTATTATATATATTGTAAGCTTAAAAACTCTGTAAAGTAAATATAGAGTAGATTAGGGTGTGTTTATTTCACTTTAACTCATATGTGCATTTATCTGGTACAAATTACAAGCATGTTATTATGACTATCGCATTACGTACTACGTAGGCACCCGTGGCGTGCAAACCTCCCATGTAATGTA
Organism: Zygaena filipendulae; assembly: GCA_907165275.2. Classification (NCBI taxonomy): domain Eukaryota; kingdom Metazoa; phylum Arthropoda; class Insecta; order Lepidoptera; family Zygaenidae; genus Zygaena; species Zygaena filipendulae. Next base: position 7,110,014 of record OU015653.1, on the reverse strand, counting down.
GCTGTAGCCGATAATGCAGGATATCCGTGTTGATTAGCCGCGTTATTGCACGTACAATGGGCGGCGGCCGAATGATTGATTAGAATCCTATTTTCATCTATTGGTTTACCTTTGCATGAGATTTATTTTTACTGTTTACAGTAAAATTTTAAATTATACAATACCTACCTGTACCTACAATATACTTTATTGCACCAAAGATTTCTTGTACAATATTTATGTAGGTACTCAGATTAAATCACATTTATTTTAAGTTATACTTCTATGGATAAGTTAACAACAGTAAAAGGGTATAACACGATAAGCAAAGCGAATCGGCCCCCATATGGCAACCTATTTCAATAGGTACTAGTGTATCGGTATTGCCTTCACATTGATACAATATAAACGCGATTGGATATAATATAAACCTTCAGATATTTAAAAAAAAATGAGCGTAACTGCGACTCTCTTTCAGAGTCTCATATCTCGGAAAATAATAAAATTAGAAAAGTTAGAAATTTAACACTAGCGCAAGGTTTTAGGTAAACCTTTAATACCAATATTCTTTTTGATTTTTCGATCAGTTCTGAACATAATTTTTTTATTAACTTTTTTCTATTATCCCAACAATTATCGTTATATTTCTACAAATTTATACAAAACGTTCACAATTTATATACCTAAACTTTTCTCTTGAATCACTATTGGTGATATCTGCATGAAAATTCGTTAAGTAGTTTTTGAGTTCATCACGAACAGACAGACGCGGCGGTGGACTTTGTTTTATAATACGTATTTTGTGTTATCAAAATAGATTGTTAAAATAGGTATCGCTTATCATAGCCAATTTAAAAATGTAATAACACTTTAGCGCACGTGGGGACCCTTGCATTTAAAGCCTTAAACGATGACCATATAAAAGGCAAAACATTAGGACAATAAAATGAACCTTTTGCCTATAACAATCATAATGTGCCAACCCTTTCAGTTTAACAACTCGAGGCTGCTGTGTCGTTACCCAAAAATGTGCTTGGGAAATGTCAACACAGTAAAATATTATTCTAAAGGACTTACTTATTACCTATAGGTGTAACGATTATGACTACAGAATTTGATTAAGTTTCTTGTAGTAGCTTACTGTGATCTGCATGCGTGCCCAAGTGAATTTCTGAAAAAGTTTTGAAATAAATCACTTCCCGGCCTATACCTACCAGACAAGCCTGGCAGAGCCGGTGGTGATGAAATGACAGCTTCACAATGTCACCTTCTTTAGAAGGTGTTATACTTCACCACCACCAGAAGCATCGTAGCAGCAAAAAAGCTTTTAAGCTTGATGCTGAGGATAAGCTAACGAAGCAATGGACATGTTCGAAAACGTTCTGTATGGAAACCAAAAGTATCTATCATAAAAAGACAAAAATTACATAAGTCATAACAAACTTACCGAAATAGGCTAGTTTCCTAAATTTTAGTACCTACCTATTTAGTCCGTCTTATAGATTAATAAAACTGGGCTTGTAATCCGTCCGAATAGTCTTAAGTCTTCTTACACTACTTGACACCGTCACTTCACTTTCTCTAAAAAAACACCTTCAACATAGTATCCAACTTCACACGTTATGCGGTCGGTACACATAACTAGGTATTATAACGAAAATAAATGTACATAACAAAAATAAAGAATCCAGGTAGGTAACTATATATATTTAGGTTACCAACGTAACTTAATTTAAACCTAAGTATATTTTATTCAGTGACCTCGAAGCTCGTCCGAATGCGAAGTAAGCTCAAGGATGCCAGTTACATTACCTGAACAAACTGTGTAGGTATTTACAGTATTATTACACTTGCCTTTTCAAATTTCTTAGCCCACGCCTTTCCGTTGCATCTAAATTATTCCTAATATGTTAGCGGGTCCTTGAAATTATAAATACCTAATTATCCAAACTAATATAAATATATGCGAAATTATGTGTGTATGTGAATGGATTTAAACGAAAAATTGTTATGAATATAATATACGTCGTCAACTTACATAGTACTTAAATTTGGGGCATAGCGGTTTTTCATCTTGCATGGGAAAATGCATGGTTCACGAAAAATGCCGACAATCATGCGAACCTGTATTGCGTGTCATTAAATCTTCCCAAGGGATATCCACCAAAACAAAGTCCTGCGCTATGCTATACAATCTCTATTGATGTAGAGTGGCATTTCAGCAAGGATTTTTAGGTTTTGTTGAATTAAATACTAGATCAAAGGATAGTGTAACATCATAAGTCATTATATTTAAATGATAATAATTTGTATACTTACTGTGTTTTTAATAAAATAAAATTCATAAACATACTTCACCCAAATAGAAAACTGTCAAAGCTCTTTTTCATATTTAAATTCTTCCGCAATAATTCACAATAGCGCGGAGCGGCTATAAAAATATCAAATACAGGATGAAACGGCCGCGGGGCGGTCTCGTAAGCATTTGCAGCGCGCGTATTGTCAACGACTATATTTCGTTTCACGCCGCACAGCCATCCGACTAAAGATCCATAAAAAATGTATTATCTAACACATCTGTAATTCGATGTAGGTAGTGTTCAAGGAGTAATTTTTTTATAACTATAAACAATTTTGTAGCGATTAATTTCCCACGTAATACTGAGTTACTAATTTAGACAGACAAAGAAAAACACTTGCTGGTATATACCTACATAATGAAGAAACATATGAACGTGTTAAAAAAAGGCGTAGGGATTTTGTAAAGATTTTCTTGCTGGCTCTACCTATGTGTCGGTATCCTCCGTTATCTATGCCTACAAGTTCATCAATGTCAATTAAAATTCAAACATCAGGGATACATGGTTTAATTTTTCTATGAATAGAATTACAAAGGCTACATAAAATACCTACCTACTATAGTGTACCACTTTATTAGTCATGAATCATGATAGAATGAAAAGAATCTATATGCGCTTACATACATCTCGGAGTTCCCGCGGGAATTCTGGGAAAAAAATTATGTCCTTTTCTGTACCCCTGACAACGTGTATGCAAAATTTCATGATAATCGGTTGGGTCGTTAATAAGGCGTGAAAGTGTTACAAACTTACAAACAATCAAACTCACTTTCGCATTTATAATACCTAGTAACTAGCTGCCCCCCGCGGTTTCACCTGGGGTAATTACGGAGCTCCCGCGAGAATTTAACAACAATAATAATAAATATACATACGGGTCGAATTTTTTTGAAGCCTCTTTTTTTGAAGTCGGTTGAGAAAGAGTTAGGTATTAGGTACTTGTTATTAGGTATCATTTATGATTTCTCTTTCCTTAACTATAGGTACTCTGGCTAGTCAGCAACGCCTGCAATGTCTGGTGATGGAGCCGGAAAACGGATATTGGAGCTTTGCAATAAAAAAAATACAACATCCAGTCGAATTGAGAACCTCCTCCTTTTGTGACGGTCGGACGGACGGTCGGTTAAAAAAGACGCAACCCCATCGATTTGGAGCTTGTTTGATTGGTCTTGACAATGAATCTGGTCCTAGAGGAGATACATTTTTAGCTCAAGGTTTTTTAGTTTTTAGGGTTCCGTACTCGACTCGTTCCCTATTGCTGTCACTCGCCTGGCTGTCTGTCTGTCGTTTGTCACACGGGTTTTACAGCCAAACCGTAGAAGCTACAGATTTTTTACATTTTGTACTCGATGTTTTTCTCTGAAATTCTAAAATTTTTTTTGTTAAAACCAACTTTATTTTGCGGCTAAACGCGCGGCTGCTGCGGCAAGCCACTGCTACAAAGAAAGTGTAATGAGGCGGCCATGAGGCGGCGGTGTGCCAGTAGTCATAGAACGCCGTTCCCCAACCACCTTTACCCATGACATTCGGGATATGATGTTAAGTTAATGGTATCTTTAAATATAAGATACATATACCTAACAAAAAATTTAAGGATCTTCAACTGTAGTTCTAAAACTAATTTAACTTAATGAAACACTTTCCTAAGTCACTATTAAATCTAATTTAGGCTACTGTTTTCAAAATTATAAGTCAGTGGTGAGTATTCAGTTTCAAAGGTATTTATTTTGGGCGCGTGGCGCAGGCGCCGTATTAACTTACAAATCGCTCTGTGGGCGGTTGATCGGAGCCAGCGTCGCACTACATAATAAAATATAACAAAGATTATCAAGTTTCTGATTACAATTTTACCCGCATGAATTTATTCATATTTGCATCATACTAGGACTATATTTCAATTTAATTTTTAAAGTTTTTAAGCTTTATTGAAATACTAGCTGTGCTCCGCGGTTTCACTCGCGTGAGTTTCGGAATTCTCGCAGGAACTCCAAAGTGCCTAACTTACTCCTTAAACCTTCCCTGAACTTTTACAAACATTTCAAGATCAAAATTAGCCAAATCGGTCTAGCCATTCTCGAGTTTTAGCGAGACAAACAAACAGAAATTAATCCTTACTTATAACATTGTAAATGTGAAAGCGAGTTTGTTTGTTTGTTACGCTTAACGCTTCACGCTTTAACGGCTCAACGGATCGTCATGTGACACTTGGACTGATTTGATTTTTCATGTCAGGATCTAATGATGGGATCTTGGAAAAATCGAATGATTCGATAAAAATTTAATGTGTTAATATTATCACAGTTCATATGAGGATTGAACATGAGTCCTTATATTATAAATGCGAATGTGAGTTTGTTACGCCTTAAATACTCAATCGATCTTTATGAAATGCATGTACACGTCGGAGATACAGTTTTCTGTAGTCTTTCCGCCTTGAAACTTGAGAGCATTTTTGCGTCATGTTTGTCATCGATGTTTATGATGGGATTAGACTACCAGATTGGCCGCTCCACAAATCAATGGTTAGGTTGCTGCAGGTGGAGGTGCAAATTGTGACGTGATGATAACATCACCATAAGGTGGCCCTGGCAAATTATCTTCATGAATGTAAAGCTTTCCGAGGCTTCACTCATGTGTTATTTGTCGCCTGTCGCTGTAGCTACTGTCAAGCCCATATGTATTATACTCTAAAGTTTGAAATTGCTTTAATTCTAGTTGATATGATAATAAAACTGTGTTATGTTCGACTTTACCGAAATCGAATTTTCAGAACATCTGCGAACACGAGCGTCCAAGTCCGTCGCGATAAGTGGCCGTGCCAGGTAGTGGTGGCTGCAAGCATAGTGGCCGTCGATGAAATTGATATACCATATACCTACGATGTGCACTGAACAGTTGATTTGCGAGTAAGGACGATCAGCATTTTCAGGGATCTCGTAAAAGCGAGCCTGAAAGTCCGCTTAGCTTATACGTTAAGTTGAAGGGATGAGTGGTGCGGGGTGCGCGGCGCCGCCAGCCAGTGGTGGCTGCACCGCCGTCGCGAGTGAACGCCGCGCGCCGCAGCTGCGCCCTGCCGTGGCAGACCGTGTCCGTCGCAACACCGCCACCTCGCGGCGGGACCGTTCGTTAAATTAATTAAGTGTCGCATAAACTTAAAGCTCACGTGGAAAATTTTGGTACCTACATCAAGTGTAGTTATACAAATAATGACACACGAGTCGGATCGCTTTTACGACATCAATTAATGTGTGGGTACGTATTATTAACGAGCACTTACCTATATGTTATCGTATTGTTTATTTCAAGACTGCTTACCTCTGAAACAATTCGAAAGAACAAATGCTATGCTTTGTGTATGTGTATTAAGTTGTTATGTAGGTGCCTACCTACCTATTTCAGCTAAATAGTAATTGTTTGGGTGAATGAAATTTTTCCTCACGGAATTTTATCCAGAATGAAATTTATACTTGATATTATTGTGTTTTGTATACGATGGATATTATTTTGTTTACGGAGCATTACGGCCACACGGTGGTTGATCGAAAAGATTATTTTTCATCAAAACATAATGAAAGCAGCTTTGATAGGTATCTACGTTTTTTACCTAAGCGGCCAGCAGGTACTCGTAAGTAAGTAGGTATAATTACTTTACAAATCTATAGCTTCGTTAATTATTATGTTTTTTTTTTTAATAAATAAAGGTAAGCTAGGTAAGCATAAGTATGTACTAACCACCCTCAATTATTTTAATTATTAGAGTTAGGTAGGTAGTTCATATCTACCATTTATTTTTAAGGTATGAATATGCACACCTAACTACCAATATTATAATTAATGTGAAGATTTGGATGGATGGAAGGTTTGTCACTCAATCATGCCAGAAAGAACGGCTAAAAGAAATTGGATGAAATGGAATTATCCTGGAATTTCTGCGGTAAACCTAAAATTACCGCGGATGAAACTGCGGGTACAACTAGTATGTAATATAGTCACGTGCTAGGTATACCGTGCCACTCCGCAGACCATCTCTAGCAGTTGAGTAGTAACTAGTAAGTTAAAATTGTGATAATTTCTATAAAGACTCAACGTCATTCTTTATTTTAATTATTTAGAGTTTCTACATCTTCAATTATGGCATCAATGCACATAGCAAAAGCCACATGCCAATAGCAATGTTTTTAAGTAACAAAATCACTAGAAAAGGCGAGTAACGACAATAATTACAATACATTATTTACCCGCGTTAATTTCGGAGTTCTCGCGGGAATTCCGGGACAAACCCCCCCCCCCCCCCCCCTCTTCCTCTCTCCGTACCCCTGACAACGTGTATGTAAAATTTCATGATGGTCGGTTAAGTCGTCTAGATATTTTATAATATTAGTAGGGATAGGTAATAATAATATCTAATACCTGTAAATATATAATTTTACATTAATTCTGCTGGTCTAAGGTAAGTATGAGCTTACTAGGGAGGCTAGTCCACCACGCGGGTGAACCACCACCAGATTCGTGAACTTCATACATACATGTATATCAGAAAAGACATACAAGTACCTACGAGTCTTCTTCTTTAATAATGGCGTCTATAATTATAATTTGCCAATGAAAATGTTTCTTAGTAATAAAAATCTCTTCATCTTCTTCATTTATGGCGAAACGCCAATGACAATGTTAGATTGATCCCCAAGTTAAACCATGATTCTCTCGAAAACCAGTTTCCTGCACTGGGTTTAAAATAGGTGCTGAAAAGTGACAGTGACTGAAATAACGAAGACAAACGTAACACGCGTGTTCTCGGTACGGCTTTCTCTCGTCAACAAGTACAAGTCTAGAATTGAACCTCCGCCTTCTGAAGAAAATGACAGAATTTTAAAGTTGAGCTATTTCCTTCAGCTCATAGTAGGTATTATACCTAATTTCTTCTAAATGTTTTCCGTAATATTATATCAGAATCGCAATATTTTTTATTAAAATATCTGTGGTTACTTTTTTAGCAACATCAATTTAATTAAGTTTTTTACGGCATTTTTTTATTAAGTTGTGGACAAAAAGTAGTCGACCTTTCAAAGTATTCAATTAAGATTCTTCTTTATAATTACAAAAGTTATATCTTTGGCTTACATCAAACAGTTTTGTAAGCGTTATTAGTTATGGAATTTAGGTAGGTAGGTACTGCTGATACTTGCTACAGTTACTTCTATCGTGAATTCATGAATTTACGGAATTATGCGAAAAGAAGGTAGGTACTTACCTAAGGCTCGCTCCTAAATGTTGGTTAACGCATTTGAGACGTCCCGAAGAAAATTATTCTGCACATTAATTGTGGACTGTCATAAGGATCTCAAGGATGAGTGAATGGAAGGAATATTAACAATTACCTTAAAAATAAATTCAAGTATAAGAGTAATATATTTATATTTCTATGATAGAAAGGTTAGGTGAATAGATAGTATACATTAGAAAAACATGTATTTGAAATAAATAAAATTGAGTTGGCAAAATATTGAAATCTAGAGGAACTGGTGTAACTTTTAATTCGCTTATTTTGAGCAAGATGGTCGACATTAATGCTTGCAATTTTTAGCAATACCTAATGAGCTGTCGTGCGTGCATGCGCAGAAGACATTCTCTTCTATTTGATTTTCCACGTGAAAATTGCGCCTTGTCATGAAAAGGTTTTGCCGTAAAAGTTTTGAGGTTATTGGGGTATCACGGTAAACCCTTCCTATTGTAATAATTCTATGTTGACTTAAATATTATTTGAGTAAATAAAATACAAGTTAAACGAAGCAAATAAATAATGATAAACGAATTCAGAAATAAATTAACGTGTATATCCTTTCGGCGATCAATGATCAATCTATCATGCAAAATCTGACATCAGAAAGATTTCACAAGGCTCTTTAAATTTAAATTAATCTTAACAAAATTAGTTTCCTAACTTAGTCAAGGAACCTACAGATACTTTAGTCAGGTACAACTAACTATTCTCCGCGGTTCCACCCAAGGTAACTTCAGAGTTCCCGTGGGAATTCCAGGATAAAGAGTACTTTATTCCAGGATAAGAGTAGGGATACAGAGAAGGATATAAAGTATTATATCTTTCTCTGATAGCGTGTGTACAAAATTTTGTGGTGATCGGTTAACGCGTGAAAGCGTAACAAAGCGTGCTTTTTCCGACACTTTCAACAATTTTATCGTTATAACTAGCTGCTCCCGGAGGCTTCACCCACGTTAGTTTCAGCGATCCTGCGGGTATTCCGAGATAAAAGTACTTACTACCCAATATTTTTTCTGTATGTATGCAAAATTAAATGTAGTTTCTTCCGCGTTAATTTCGAAATTTCGAATAAAAGTAGCCTATGTTCTTCTCTGTACCCCTGACAACGTGTATGCAAAATTTCGTGGTGATCGTTTGAGTCGTTTAGCCGTGGAAGCGTAACAAACAAACAAACTCACTTTTGCATTTATAATAATACTAATAAGGATTCAACCAACTTACACAACACCTTGACAATACCTAAACCTTCCTCATGAATCACTCTATCTATTGGTGAAATCCGCATCTGTTCAATTATCGCGAACTGCAGACAGATAGACAGACGCGGCGGAGCACTTGGTTTTATAATATTATTATATAAGGAATAATGGATATATGGTAATAGGATACATGAGTTTCACTATGAAATTCTTCCCAAACTTAATTTATTACACCGGTAAAGCCGCGGGCAAAAGCTTGTTAAAACTACATATGTACTGCGTAACGTGTAGGCAGTCCTTATTGTTAGTAGGTACCTAATACCCAGAGCACATAAGATACATATATTCGGCAGCATTTCCAATACTTACATGTGTCATATTTACGTAGGCAATATATTATGTTACACAACATCAATCATTCCAAAATGAAAATATATTATCTTATTATAAGAATGTTATTTTTTGTCACGTGGCAGATGGCATCTTTTAACATTACCCACATTCTGGTTATTTATGTATTACTACTACTGTATTACTGTATTACTACCTACTAATATTATAAATGCAAAAGTAAAGTAACTCTGTCTGTCTGTCTGTCTGTTACGCTTTCACGACTTAACGGCTCAACCGATCATCATGAAACTTTGCATACACGTTGTCAGGGGTACAGTAAAGGACATAGGGTAGTTTTTATCCCGAAATTCCCTCGGAAGCTCCGAAATTATCGTGGGTGAAACTGCATAAAATTTTGCACAATACTGCACGTTGTTAGGGGTGCAGAAAAGAATATAGGGTGCCTACTTTTATCCCTGGATTCCCGTAGGAGCTCCGAAATTAACGCGGGTGAAACCGCGGGGAACAGCTATTTGAAATAAGTGTAAGTATTATGAAAGTTCAAAATTCTAATAGCCATACTTAACCAACTGATAGGTAGGTAACCTTTTGTTTCAGTTGCTCGTTAGTATACAGTAGGTACGAAGGAATTTTGATGCTGGTAATATGAATGTAATGTAGGTCTATACGCATAGGTATTCGACCTGAATTGCTTTCTGTAATTCTGAATGAATATTTTGGTTATTTAATCTAATTTATTTCAGTGTAGACTGTAGGTTAAATGTGAATAAACTTTTAAACTTTTTATATAAATATGCCAAAAGAATAGAGGTAAAATAGTTTTACAATCAAGTATATCTTACACCATCAGTGCATTTTAGCAGGGGTTTGGTCGTAGGTACTTTGCTAGATTTATGCGATAAAGTCATGAAAAATTTAAAGTTCGTGTTTTCTTCCAAAAGGATTCCAATAGTCAGTAAAAATGTCCAAACTTTTCCTAACGGTAGCAAAACGTAGTGTTTATTACTTACTTTGATGCATGTCTGAACATTATTCTACCTATTGTCTGCTCGACAGTAGAATTTTCTTCCTGTTAGGGATAAGTAATGTCAGGAAATAATATTGTCTATCATAATTATGTAGAGGTAGTAGATAGGTAGTAGGTAGGTACATATTGTATGTATAAACTTTTATAACATTATTTTTAATCGTAATACCTGTATTAAAGTTTTCTCATCTACATTATATTAATGACATAGGTAGAATTAGTGATATGTTGTTATATACACACTTTCAAATTTTGACTATGACTCCTCACATCGATTAGAGCGACATTACCTACCCATTTATTTTAAAACGAGTAATTTATGATTTACCAGACCAGCAATTTTGTTATTGTATATTTAAGCTTCTTAAATTTTGGGTGTTTCTTTCTCATTAGATATATTCTTCAAATACTTAATAGATTGTATTTATCCACTATTGGATAACAATACAATCTTACAAATACAATCTTAACACTAATTTCATGGTATTTTGACATCATATTTCATGTTAACTTATTAAGATTTTATTTTTAATATGACGACTTCTTGTAGCGTGTTAGATACCGGTTTCATCCCGTGAACTTTGGATTTTAAAAAAGAAAAATCAAAATCCCCCTTTAGATTACAAAAAATCAATGTAGCATGAACAGTATTCTTGGATCTATGCGTAGGTATATATCAGCTAGTCAATCAGTCAACGAGTTTACATTATTTTGTATGAAAAATAAATCACAGTTGGATATGGGTAGGTATACGATGTCTCCAATTTTCCATTTTAGGTAAATTTTTATTTGGGTGTGGCCTCAATATTTTTTTCTTTATAAGCAAAGCAACTTTGTTAACGCGTTTGGAGTGATGAAACATGTGCATAGGTTCCACGAAGTACCTATATAGTTTGATTGATAAGGGTGGAAGTTGGGACGATTTACCGAACAGAATGCGTGTGACCAACCGACCCCGGACCAGTGCGACCCATGGTCACGTGCCTGCGTCCGGTCCACGTGATTCCCATGTAGGGTTGCCAGGTGTTTAGCCGGACATGTTTTGCTTTTTACGGATGTGTTAAATATTTTCTTTTCTGGCCTGTCCGGCTTTTGTTAGCAAGTCGAAAGTCGAGCGCCAGTAGGTAAAGCCATGACTGCCTCAAACGCTTGTTAATTACGCAATTAAAAAAATTAAAGTGATATTTTATCCGGCTTTAAAACAATATTATGTCCGGATTTTAAAAAGCTATTATTGTCCGGCTTCTAGGGCCAGGGCTAAAATCTCTGCCCAAATCAAGTGCCGAGTTTTGTGTTTTTGGACCTGGCAACCCTATCCATATCCTATCGAATCTTGTTCAACAACGTTTCAACATCTGCTCCACTTTTCGGACATTAATTCGAATTATGTACACTCCTCGTTTCTCACTAGATTTGCTGTAACTTTGCAGTTTGCACTGTGGGGTATAAATGGACCTTTATTTCATTAAATTATTATTATCGTCGTGTTACACAGGTCAATATGACTAGGTTTGTGTAATAAATGTCCATATTGTTTAAGATTTGCTGAAAGAAACGTTTGTTGCTATTGTTTCTGTTAGGATTCTTATATTAATTTTCATTGTTTAGCAGTAGGTACCTGCTACAGTAGGAAAAAAGCGTCGTCCTTGAGGTTTTGTCGTTGTTTTTGTTACGATAAGCCATTGTTAGCCGGATGAAATTTAAGTTAAATGAGACAGTGACCAAAAACAAAGCGTAACAAACTTCGGAGTGCTGCCATTCTGTTTTATTTTATAAAAGTTGTTTTAATGAAACTTGACGAATGTTTGCTGCTTATTGTACGATTCATTTGTCTGGAAACGAGTTCAAACCGCTACCAGTAAATAACAGAAACGGTGCGGAGTCCGACGCTGGTGTTGTACCTATATATACTCGGACCCGGCACAGGATTATTGTGCACTAAGTTTAAGTTTGTCTCATTTCTCGTTATGTTCCCAGAATACGAAGAACAAACTTCGTTATTACTATACTGATACTATTAAAACATTAAGTAGGGAGCATAACTTGTTAGAGAATTTGTAGTTTCTAAGTTTCACGGTGCGCGGTAGCTGTTCATTTTACGACGGTTGCAATAAAATTCTGTGTTGTTTTTACATTGTCAATTGTGCCGATTAGATTACTGGACTCAAGAGAAAAGTAATCCTTAATAATAAATGCGAAAGTGAATTTGTTTGTTTGTTACGCTTTCACGCCTCAAACGGCTCAATGGATCATTGTGAAATTTTTCATACACGTTGTCAGGGATACAGAGAAGGAGTACATAGGGTACTTTTTATGCGGAATGGGCATGTTGACTAATTTTTATTTTTTAGTCAGTCTTGTAGATTATTAAAAAATATTGGACACGTATTTTTTCTTTCTTTACGTAATCAAAAAATAACTTCGATATATTGAGTTGAAATTTCGCGTGACGTCACTATTCTGACAGTTTGTTTGGCGGTTTTAGCGGTTAGTGACGTCACGACCCCCTCACCCTAAACTATAATGCGCTTTATCTCTGTATATTTGCTAGTACTAAATCCTTGCAAGTCTAAATATATTGTACTGGGGTCCAAACGGCAGATAGATCGTATTTCTAACATGCATCCTGACCTAAGAATTTCTGGGGAACAAGTTGAGCGGGTAGCAGAGGCTCGCAATTTAGGAGTAAGAATGGACGATGCACTTCGCTTTGAAAGTCACATACTCGAGATCGTGCGAAACTGCTTTTATAGGCTCAAGATATTGTACCGATTACGTGACTTTCTCAGTGAGGAGCTACGCGTCAGATTGTGTGACTCGTTGGTTCTCTCGAGATTTAATTACGCAGACACCGTGTATGGCACAAGGCTACTCTCAAGAACCGAGCGTGTCGTACAAAGAGTGCAAAATGCTTGCGCAAGATTCGCGTTTAACATCCCCCCGCGCGCTCATGTCAGTCCCTTTCTTAATGCCTCAAACCTCCTAAGAATGTCACAGCGGAGAAAATTACATCTTGCAACACTTCTGTTTGGAGTCATGGGATCAGGCAAGCCTGAATACCTTTTCAAAAAAATTAAATGGCGGAAAGACTTCACTGGGCGGGATGCTCGAGCTGTGAGCAGCGTGCTGCAGGTGCCGAAACATCGCACGGCTGCGTTTCGCGGCAGTTTTAAATATGCGGCCACCAAATGCTGGAACAACCTACCTCCACCTATGCGCGCACTCAAATCAGTTCCTGTTTTTAAAAAAAAGCTAAAAGAATATCTTCTGTTTCAGCAAAAAACCGAGCTGGATATTGGTGGCCAAGTTATTTAAATAATTTATTTTGTTGTTATTTTTTCTTTCTCTTCCCCCCTTTCTATATAACACTTATACACAGTATTAGGTATGTATGATGGGTGTGATAATATGTATTCATTATTTTATAGAATTGCAATAGTGTGTTTATGTATGTGATTATGATATTATTATATATTTATTATTGATGAGTCATGATATTATGGTATATTATATTAATTAATTATGTATTCTATTTGTTTGATTTGGCGGAGAGACGGGCGGCCGGGTATCGCGCGAACGCATCGCATTATGGGCTCCGCTGAAAATCAGCGCTGCCGCATTCTATGCGACAGCATATGCTGAGTCGGTGTCCAGTTTGGCATCGCAACAAATACTTAACATTTTACATACCTACTTGTATTTTTTTGTATTATTATTTAAGGTATTTTGATGTTGATGCCAAATAAAGTATATGTCTATGTCTATATGTCTATATTTTAATTTATTTGAAAAAGCAAAAAATACGTGTCTATTGTTTTTTTATTTTCTAACTGACGGACTAATTAGAATTTTGATTTTCAAAAGTAGTCCACATCCCTATTCTTGCGGGAACTCTGAAATTAACGCGGGTGAAATCACAGGGAACAACTAGTAAAAAATATATGTATACTAGCTGCGCCCCGCGGTTTCACCCGCGTAAGTTTCGGAATTCCCGCAGGAACTCCCTTTAGAGGGATGAAAAATAGATAGTAGCCGATTCTCAGACCTACTGAATATGCATATAAAATTTCATGAGAATCGGTCAAGCCATTTCGGAGGAGTATGGGAACGAACATTGTGACACGAGAATTTTATATATTAGATATTAGGTCTGCAGACTGCAATGCTTTTAACTTGTAATATAGTATATTTCATTACAAGTGCGGAAAGGCAATGACGGTTCCGCACGTGTACTGAACAACTATTTTTAATACAGTTGCGAAAAAAATGAAGAAATTTAGTAAAATAATAAAAACACAAACTCAACTAAGTTCCAACTGTGATCAAGAGATGGCGCTAGTCGTATTAGTAATACGAAACCTACGTTGCGCAATACAAAAAGTGTGTCAAAGTAGTTTCGCCATTTTTGACAGTTGGGAAAGAGAACGCACGAGTACGGAAAAGGTAAAGAAAAAGCTCGAGTATGTAATAGCCCACTTACCGAACGCTATACGTCCCTGCAATATGCCACTTTTTGAGCAACTGTATTAAAAAAATATATTCTCAAATTTCGTATACTTATTTTAATATAGTATAGGACAGTGTTTCTCATTTCAGTTATAAGTAATATTATATTTAGCTGATCCTACTATATTGTGTCATCCATTACCATTTTTCCATATTTTCAATAATATATTATAGTTGTATTCATTAATAAAGTTAGGAAAACCCACAAATGCCTGGTCGACAACTCCACGCGACGCGACTTTGGATAAGTACTTGTCAGAGTTGATTTTTTAATATAACTTTGCAACGGATAAGTAGATCATTTTTAATTGGATAATCTTTCATTCTTTAGACAGCAAAATAAATTATTTTCCAACTTCATAATTAATTTTGGTCGTATTTATTTTTCTTTAATCTTCTGCTCCTCAAGCGACTTAGGTATTTGAAGGGAGATACGTAATCGTAGTTTAATTTTTCATGTAATTATATGGACCTAGCGAAGAGATTTCATAATAAAACTCAATTGGCAGACAGCCATTCGGGACTCGAGGTTAATAGTTAAGTACCTACTTGAGAAAATTTATCTTTTCCTGCGATTATCACGGAATAGGTATAGTCGACACGTGACGTACCAAATGTGTTTGTTATCGAAACTTCGAGGAAGCCTTTGAGACACATCACAAGTCACGCGGAAACAAATGATTGGATAAACATTTCGGTCCGATGGTTCGCGAGCAAATGGTTCGTTAGTTTAACTTTGACGGTAGTGTCGAAAATGCGGCGTATCCGAGCGGCGGAAAAACTGGTGACAGCAAATACAAATCACGCTTCCCGTGTCGGCTGCTCGTTCGATCGGCGCGCCCGCGCCGCTGCCTCGCAGCCTCGCTGCTAGGTGGCTGCCAAATGGGAAACATGTCAGATGCCAGTGTATTACAAACAGCTGCGATATATTTTATATGGTACATTATAACGTATTAAGAATACAAGTAAAACAAATCGCAATCGTGTAAACTGCATTTATCACTGATTCATGTTACCTTAAAAGAGTCTGATGAACGTAATGTAAATTTTATAACAAATAAAAATACGCATTTTTTTAGATATTTATTTATTGAGCACGTATTCTAATACTGAACAGGTTGTGGTAATCAGAATGGGCAGATATTGAAAAGCTTTTCGTTTGCATATAATAATTTGAATATTCGTTCGATTGTAAAACAAATAAGGAGAGTGCGTGAGTTTTCATTACGGCGGCGTCTAAATGGAAAGAGTGTGTACGGGTTTGTGTCATCGCATATTCATGGAGCATTTTCGTGAGGCGACCTCTCAAGATTTGCGCACCGACAAAGTAAACAACGTCTAATGGAGGGATTTGAGACTGTTACTTAGCTATTATACTAGTGCTAGTTGTATATTCCCGTCTTGCAGACTTTACTGCATATAGGGTTAGGAGTAAAAACCTTGTAGGTATATGATATAGCCGAGGATAAAAAAACCGAACTTAACCCAGCATTTCGGGGTGCTCTGCATTCCATTTACAGACTCAACCTCAAGCAAAGTTTATGTAAAAAAAATATCACAGACCGGCTTCGTTAATTTCCGGTAATTATTGATAATTCAAGCATTTATCACATTGACCTTATCTCATATATATGTATAATATACCTAGTACCAACTCTAATATTGTATTGCTAGTACACCAATTGACGCTTGGGCACAACTGAAAGCTTTATATATTTTTACATACTTATACAAAGCTTTAAAATGAAAAGTTGCTCTTCATGCACCATTAGAATGACTAGCACTCGTGGAGACTATAGTAAGAAAGTTTTAAATGAATAAGCCGAGTTGCCGTCTGAAATAGTCAAGGCTTGCCGGCGACTTCTTAGCGTAGGTAAAGTACCGTAACCACATGCAAAATAAGAGGGCTTGTGTACTAAGCATGTAGGAGGCAAGGGTGTGGGGATGGGGTTCCCCACGTAGCTTTTTGTAGCCTCCCGGTCAACGACATTCGCCAGTATTGCCGTTAGACATGAAAAGAAATAGAATGATAAGAGAGTTGTTTAGCTATTGTATTATATTTTGACACGTAGATTATTCCATCGTTAGTAAATAAATAGATTTTCATATCAATATGTATGCTTTGCAAATAGACAACAATCAACATTCTTTGTTCGTTTAGGCGCAATAAGCCCTATTTGCAAATGGTCCAGAGGGTTTAAAATGTAAGCAGCAATTTGAACCGTATCTACGAGTTGAGCACCTTAACGGTAGATATAAATTTCGGTACAAGATTATTCTATCTGTACCTAATACCTTACATGCTTTATTTAATCCAAATCCGTTTAGTTGTTTATGCGTAGCTGTGGTTTACCTGAGTTTCATCGTGACACCTTCATCTAAGCCCAAAACCCTTCCTTAGCGCTTATACCTACATTATAAAAGGAAGCCTTGTAAAAAATTTCAAGTTTTGTTACTCAGCGGTTTGTGATCGTCAGTTAATTTCTCCTTTCATTCATGAATTTGGAAATAAGTACACGTAATATATTAAAGTATGTAAGCCAAGCTAGGTAACATAAGAAATGTTACTAAAATTAATATACGGATATTACGAGTAGGCTCCCAAAATAATATTAACGTTTCCGACTTACTTGATTATTTTCATATGAGGAGCACCATTTCAAAGTTTTACAACCGTATTTATGTCTACGGAGAGCGGTAACTTAGTCATTTTATGCTTATTCCACCGCGGCTCTGATGTACCTATGCCCACTTACACCTACTCCGCCAAGTTCTGGTGGAAGTCCCTAAGGAGAGACATAAACACGCATAACCTTTCCCATCTTATATTTGAATATTTACCTTTACCTCTTATGTATGCCATCTCGATATGTCGCGAAGAGAAAATAGAATGTAAGTATGCTACTCGTAGCGACCTAGATCTCTCGACAAGAACTCATTATACTCTCAATATTAAACTAAAAATTTAATGACATTCTCTTCATTCCACACAGGAACGCGTTCGGTGATTTAAGTATGTGTATGTTAAGTTGTCCAAATATGCTATGTGCTCTTTTCCCAAAAGCGAATTTTAGTAGATAATTTTGTAAGAGTACACATAAGTTATATTTAAGATGGTGTCCATAGTTCGTCGTATACAGGCCATTAGCTCATAGAAGATTTTTTCAATGAAAGCATACTAATGTCGCAATGGTCACAAGTTAAGATTTTTTTGACAACGACGAGTATGACCCTAGTTCATAGTTAATTTCATATTTCGTACCAAATGTGTGTGTAGGTATATACTCAAAGAACAAAGTCATTGCTTGAGAACACAAAGTTAGCTAATGTCGCTGTGAATATATTTTTTTAAAAATAAATAAAGATAATATTGATTAATAATTTGTTCCTTAAAATCAAATCAAAATCCTCAAAATGTAGTTTTTTGAGTGAGTCAATGAGTCAACTGTATACGGATATTTATCTCGATTTTTTCATCTCGCTTTAACTACAAATCGATGTTTGTGTTTTTAGGGTATTTATGTAGTTACAACGGTAAGCGGCCACTGGTAGCGCGCCGCGTCTCACCGCACTTTATAGTTTTAATATCGTGCGGTTTGAGGTCGTACGACTTACGGCTCGAACACGTTGTTCCTACAAATGCGTGCTCTTAATATACGGGAACACGTGTAACGTAGCTGGTGCAATTTAATTTTCCTTTTAAACGATCTTTGTTTCACCGCACAAAACGGGTATTGTTTTTTGTTCCAATATTCCGCACAAAGCACTTGCATTGTAATGCTCATGTAACTTTCACCAGTTTCCGTGCTTTACTCACTTTTGCTTTGTATTATTTAGGTCCGTAGACACGTTAAGGTTCTGATAAACAATTTTAATTTTACTTAGGACCGTCTTTGTATACGAACTTTTAAAAGTAAACATTCTTTGTTGTAATATCAAAAGTAATCCCGTCTTACGGCTTAGGTAGGCGTAAGTTATTTTCGTTTTATATTTTCCTCCGGTCACAGGAGGCGACCTCTCTTGAGACTGATAATTTTGTAGGTACCTACGCTGTACGTGCTGTGTTCTCGTTGCCGAGGTCACAAACATATATTATGTGCAGCCATCAAAATGAGATAAAAATAAAGTGAATTAAGCGCGCGATGTGATATTAGAACAAATTGTCAATGTTTCATTATTATCACACCAATTTGATGTTAACACGAGAAATCATTCATTTCTAGCGTTTCTCATTAGCTCTACGAAGTTCCTTTTATAATTGAGATGCCTAATTATTAACGACATTATTTATAATAGTCTTGTAAAATTACTTGGTATTCAGAATTAAGATGAGGAAGACTTGGCTATTTTTCAGCAAAGTTTCCTTTTAAGTATACGAGTTTACGTGTTCTCAACTTAGTTGTCATTCTATGAACAGAGCTCTTTCTTACTTCGTTTTTTATAAACATAAATGTTTACGTAAATAGCGATATCCTGAGTCTTGACGGTAGTGTTTATTTTTTGACTGAGCAATCAATTAATAAAGGTGTTTTGTTAGAACGATGTTATTATTACATCAACCGAAAAAATATCAGTTTCAATAAAAAAAGAAGATTGATTTTGTAAGGTTAGCATTATCATTATTTTATTCAAACAACTCCAAGAATAACGCAGAATGGAAGACTATGTTTAGTTCATCATCCATAAAGGCAAGTTCATAAAGTGAGCAATAAAATTACTGTTAGTTTTGGTAGGTATACGTGGTAAATTACTAATTAATGAACGAGACGTGCTAGCGAAGGGGCACACATAAATTGCGGTTTGGGGACACGTCCATAAAATAGGACGAAAGGTGATGCTGACGGCACGTGATCCAGTGAAAAGAGAGATGGCAGTGGTCACACGGCTCGTGTCCCACTCACTGGCTTTTTTATGACTGAACGCTATCGGACCCCGCATCTTACTGGGGACCTCAGATAGTGGATCACGCATGAACGACGAATACCGACGCGACGCCTTGACCTACTTTAGTGACAAAAGTCGAAGCGAAAAATATGAATCGAACGTTTTATTGGACTTTCGTTATCCTTAACGTATACCTACATTCTAACATATATGGGTGGCTTGCAGTGCACCCATATTTTATCGATCAAGGTCTCAGGCGAAGGGGTTAGTGATACGCTTCAGGAGATACAAATATTTATATTGAAAACATAACATAAAGTGAGAAATACTGCAGAATTCTTATTAGACGACATAAGCGGTAATGGCCGAATTCATGGCGGGTTGCGTAGTGACGCGCCCGCTAGTGTTGCTAGTTTCGTGTCCGAAAAGGGGTGCGTTCCGAAACTCTCGCGCACCACGCGCGGGACGTTCGTGAACGCCACCACATCACCCCCCCACGGAGAGAAAAAGGTCAATCAAAGATCTAATGGTCGGGTAAAACGTACTTTTCGGCCCGCACGCGTAGTGTAACTCTTAGATGGAGGTAGAGGATTGGCAGCATGGGGTGCCGAAGGGTTTGCAGTTTCTGGTGTCGCTGTGGGAGCAGAAGAATTATCTGGTGTCGCCGTGGGATAAGAAGAATTATCAGGTGTTTTTGTAAAAGATGAAAGGTTAGTGGGTGTATCTATGTAAGCGGGTTTTACGCGGTCTACACTCACTGTTACGTTCTTGCTCCCTATAATTAGCGTTAGTGTTTTGTCAGTACGGCTAGTCACAGGATAGGGGCCCGAGTAAGGGGATTCTAAAGGTGGTTTTACGTGATCAGCGCGTAAAAAGACGTGAGAAGCCGATGCGAGGTCTTTGAAAATAAAAATTTTGGCTTGACCATGATTGGACGCAGGAACGGGTCTAAGATCTGACATCACCCTACTCAATTGGGTTGCGAAATCTGAAGGATCTACGGGAGCGTTTTTGTTCGAAGGAGGGACGACCATTTCGCCCGGGAGCCGAAGGGGCTCTCCGTAGACCAAATCCGCCGACGAAGCTTTAAGGTCTTCCTTTAACGCCGCGCGCATACCTAAGAGCACCAGGGGTAGGGCCTTGATCCATGACTCGTTGTGGCACTTCAGGGAAGCTTTCAACTGCCTATGAAGGCGCTCTACCATACCGTTCGCACATGGATGGTAACTGGTAGTGCGTAACTTCTTGGTGCCAAACTGCAACATAAGTTTACCAAAGAGATCGGATTCAAATTGTCTTCCTTGGTCTGTTGTGATATGAGTAGGAAGACCAAAACGGGAGACCCATCCGCTTATTAATGTGTCGGCTGTCTCTTCTGCGGTAATACCACGCATTGGCCAAGCTTCCGGCCAGCGGGTATATCTATCGACCGCTGTAAGAAGATAACGACAGCCATCGCAAACTGGGAGAGGACCCACAATGTCGATGTGGATGTGCTTAAAACGCCCAGAGGGGACTCCAAAACTACCCAAGGGAGAAGAAATGTGTCTTGTAATTTTGTTGCGTTGACATGACAAGCAAGAACGAGCCCAGGCACGGGTATCTCGCTGTAAGGACGGCCACACGAATCTATCTGCGACTAAACGGGATGTAGCTCGAATGCCTGGATGACTCAATTCGTGGAGTTTGTCAAAGAACTTGCGCCTGAAGGGTTCTGTAAGAAATGGTCGAGGCTTACCAGTAGACGTGTCACAAATGATGGTGACGTCCGTGCCCGGAAGAGTGACCTTTTCTAACTTCAACGAAGTGCCACGACTTTGTAAGTCAAGGAGTTCACTGTCATTTTCTTGAGATTCAGCAAGAGCTGTGTAATCATGTTCTAGAGAAATGGCCTCGATACGCGACATTGTATCAGCGACGATGTTATCTACACCTTTAATATACCGGATGTCCGTAGTGAACTGAGAGATAAAAGATAACTGGTTGAGCTGAGATGGAGGTAGCTTTTCTCTGCGTTGTATGAAAGCATATAACAGGGGTTTGTGGTCCGTAAATATCGTGCAATGTTGAGCTTCCAATATATGACGGAAATGTTGTACGGCCTCATAAACAGCCAAGAGTTCCCTGTAATACGCTGGCCAGGATGATTGGCGAGAAGACAATTTTTTACTGAAAAATGCTAAAGGTTGCCAATCCTGTCCAACCCGCTGTTGTAGACAAGCTCCGATTTGGGTACTCGATGCATCTGTGAAAAGACCTAAAGGGGCATTTGGTATCGGATGTGCAAGCTGAGTGGCCAAAGTGAGACTGTCTTTGCACTCAAAGAAAGCGCGTTCCAGGTCTTGGGTCCAAGGGACGGGTTTAGCGCCCTTGAGTTTAGTGTCTGCTAGAATGTTTACCAACGGCGCCTGCATTTCAGCTGCTCGAGGTAAATTACTGCGTCGGGTCGAGCTTGTGAGTGGCGAATACGGACTTCGCATCAACCGGGACAAGACGAAGCTGATGTTTGTTGACAGGGCAGGAAAGATGCAAAGAACGCTCGAACTACGTGACCTGGACACAGTGACTCAATTCGTCTATCTCGGGTCAATGATACGCAATGATGGTGACTGCGAGGCTGAAGTGATTAGGCGAGCTCAGATGGCAAAAGCCGCCATGAAGCGCTTGGAGAAAATATGGAGGAACAGAGGAATCGCTCGAAATACTAAAGTACGGCTGATGAAAGCACTTGTGTTCTCCATATTTATGTACGCTTCGGAGACGTGGACGCTAAAAGCTCGAATTCGGTCCAGGATCGATGCGTTTGAAATGTGGTGCTGGCGCAAAATGTTGGGAATTCCCTGGACTGCGAGAAGGACCAACGCTTCGATCCTGGCTGAGCTGAACATCAAGTCGAGACTCTCTACGGTGTGCATGAAGCGACTCCTACAGTACTTCGGTCACGTGACCAGACGAGAACCTGACAGCCTGGAGCGATTGATTGTTGTCGGGCACGTGGAGGGCAAGAGGGGCCGCGGAAGATCGCCATCGCGATGGACGGACATGGTGAAGGAGGCCACGAAGTGCAACATCCAGGCATCCATGCGCCAGGCGGAGAATAGGGCTGCCTGGAGAGCCCTGGTGAAACGTGTCGTCCAAAGTAGTCACGACCCTCAGCCATGAGGAATCGACTAAGAAGAAGAAGAAGAAGAATGTTTACCAACGGCGCCTGCATTTCAGCTGCTCGAGGTAAAAATTGACGATAATAGTTGATCATACCCAGAAACCTGCGAAGACCTTGTACTGTTTTGGGTAAAGGATATTCCTGGAGGGCAGATATCCGTTCTGGAGGGGGACTAGTACCGTCTTTTGACACGCGGTAACCCAAAAAGATTACTTCTTTAGCTCCTAATACGCATTTTGAAGGGTTTATTACAACACCGTAATCGGTCAACCTCTGGAAAAGGATGCGAAGATGCCGGGCGTGCTCCTCGGCGTTGCAGGAGAATACAAGGATGTCATCAACATACGGAAAGCAGAAGTCCAGATCTCTAACGACTTCATCCATGAATCGCTGAAAAGTTTGTCCAGCATTTCGTAACCCGAACGTCATATAGGGAAACTCGAACAAACCGAATGGGGTGATTATAGCCGTTTTGCAAATGTCATCGGGATGTACCGGTATTTGTTGGTACGCCTTAACGAGGTCGAGAGTGCTAAAAATGGTTGCACCTGCGAGGCTGTGACTGAAATCACCTATATGACGCACGGGATATCGATCGGGGACAGTTCTAGCATTTAAAGCGCGGTAATCGCCGCACGGACGCCAGGTGTTGTCCCGTTTCGGTGTGAGGTGTAGAGGCGAAGACCAAGGACTCTTGGAAGCCCTCGCTGTACCACAGTCTACCATGTCCTTAAAAGCTTTTTTAGCGGCCAGGAGTTTTTGGGGTCCAAGACGACGAGATCGACAGGAGACGGGTGGACCGTCTGTTGTTTTTATATAATGCACAGTATTATGCTTGATGTCTCTCTGGAGTCCTGGTGGTCGAGTAATGGAGGCAAACTCTGTAAGCAACTGACCAAACTGCGAATCAGGGGAAATGGATACCGCCTTGACGCTGGCCTGTTCGATAGACGCTATTGAGGTAGGAGTGGAGAGGCCGGTTATACCATCTAGCAATCGTTTGTTGCGGCAGTCAGGGAGCAAGTGATAGTGAGAAAGAAAATCTGAACCGATAATGGCAGTATTTACGTCCGCGACGATAAAATGCCATTTGAATTCACGACGGAGACCCAAATTGAGGCTCATTGAAAGACTTCCATATGTCTTAATCGTACTACCGTTAGCTGCATTAAGTTCATAACCGGACGGCTGACATTTACCGCTCAGAAGTTTGCGAGGGAAGCAACAAAGATCTGATCCAGTGTCGATCAGAAACTTTATTTTGCTTCTTTGGTCGATAATGAAAAAACGGCGGCCCGGTAAGAAACAGTCAGCAGCCGCCTTTACTGACTGTTGGTCTTGTTTTCCGGTTTCCAGGAACAAGGGTTGATGCACTTGTTAGCTTTAGCCTGAAATTTTCTGTGATACCAGCAAAGTCGATCTCTAGAGGCTGAAGTTTCGCTCTTGAAACGGGCTCCACTCCGGTCTCTGCTACGGCTACGTTTGTTGGTGGTAAGAGCCGCCACGCTGCGGGTCAGGTCTTGCATTTGTGTGGCAAATGCACGTAGTCCGAGTGGATCAACAGGATCAGCGGAAATGCTAGCGGCATGTATGGCTAGATTGGGAGTGGGCGCTGTAATTGTGGGAGCGACTTCAAGAATTTTATCAGCCAGATCTGCAATATCATCAATAGGCCCAGCTTGAGCTGCCAAAATAGCCTGAAGATGCTGCGGGAGACGACGCAAAAATAATTGACGTAAAATGCTTTCATCCGAAAGTGTTTTTCCAGCAAGCGATTTGAGGTGGCGCAGAAACTGGGATGGCTTCCTGTCGCCAAGTTCTTCGTCAGTTAATAATTTACGTACGCGTTGCTCCTCCGATGAAGACAGACGACGTATCAACTCAGACTTCAGTTTCTCATATTTGTCCACGTCTGGTGGGTTAGTGATGATGTCTCGAACTTCCGTAGCGACCCGTGCGTCGAGCTGTGAAACTATATGGTCAAATTTAGTAGCATCGACGGTGATTCCAGCAACCCGAAATTGTGATTCGACTTGTGCGAACCACACCGTGGGTTGGTCGAACCAAAAAGGAGGTAACTTGGCCGATACTCTTGAGATTATACCCGTAGGAGGGACAGTAGTTTTCCTGTCGTGTTCCTGTTGTGACTGGCTTTGAAAAGAAGCGTTAAGTTGTGCTTGAAAAGCGTCATTCTGCTTTTGCAGGGGAGAAAGAGTGGACATCATCTGTTTTAACTGCTCTTGTAAGCTAGCGTTCTGTTCTTCTAATGCTTTTAAACGTGCCTCTGCCATATTGCAAAACAACTTATATCAATTTTTTTTTTTTTTTAAAGAAAATAAGCGGTAGACAAGAAGAAAGCGGAACCAGAAACTGATCGCAATAATAAAATGTTATGAAGATGAAAGGAGAGAGAACGTAAAATTTATTGTGTGAAATGCGTGCAATGAAGGACGTGGGGTAGTGGTGGGGCGTCGTCAAATCACAAAGCGCGTGCAGTACGAAGTTTTCAGAAACAAACACCTTTACCCAAGTACATACCTATATAGCACAAATGTTCACAATGCCTTAAACTATGTTAAAATGAAAATAGTTTAACTTTTCATACACACAATGATACAAATTACACAAAATCAATAAAAAGAAATGAGGAACAAAACTCTAAAATGTTTAAATTAAATTACGAGCTTATTTTTTTTACACAGCAGCACAAAGGTTAATGAACTTTCAACAATAGGCATTTACATGCATGAAAACACAATTTAAAATAATTTTGTACAAAACACCTTGTATATGTAAAAATTTTGAAAAACACCCAGTATATGAAAAATTGTTTTGGTCACAAAAAAATTATAGTAATAGTACAAATTAGTTGTAACAAATTGTGCCAAACAGTAACTGGATTAATTCAGTTGCATATGAGTTGCAGTAAGATTACACTTTTAAAAAAATACTAGTTTAGAAAGGAAAAAATTAAATCTATAAGTATTCTTGTACTTATCGCTACAAAAATATTAAGTAAGTGTTGTTGAGTTTAAACAATCACAATGTTAGAGGTGATCATGCTATATAAGCTACATTTACTGTCCAAAACAAAAGATTAGATGTACCAAACCAGTGAGAGTTAACCAAACTTAGGTACAGCGACTCCAGTAACCGTGGAATGTCTGTTTAGGAATTCCAAATAAGGAAATAGGGTGAAAAAAATGCCATTCACATGCTGTTGCATGCATTACATTCACACTGCCTGCATTATGTTATGATTGAACACCTGAACACTGCACTAGATTGAGCACTGATTGCACTAGAGGACTGAGGAACCGCCACCGGTGCGTTGGGAAGACACTGAAGTATTTTGTTGCTCTCACGTCGGGGTCACCATTTTATGGGTGGCTTGCAGTGCACCCATATTTTATCGATCAAGGTCTCAGGCGAAGGGGTTAGTGATACGCTTCAGGAGATACAAATATTTATATTGAAAACATAACATAAAGTGAGAAATACTGCAGAATTCTTATTAGACGACATAAGCGGTAATGGCCGAATTCATGGCGGGTTGCGTAGTGACGCGCCCGCTAGTGTTGCTAGTTTCGTGTCCGAAAAGGGGTGCGTTCCGAAACTCTCGCGCACCACGCGCGGGACGTTCGTGAACGCCACCACACATATATAAATCACGTGTCACGTTGTTTGTCCGCGATGGACTCCGAAACTACTGAACGGATTTTGATAACATTTTGTAACCATTCATAAAATGGTCCAACTTAAAAGATAGGATAGGTTTTATCCCGGAATTCCCGCGAGAACTCCAGAACTCAGGGGCACAAAGAAGGACGTAGAGTACTTTTTCCCGGAATTCCCGCGGGAACTCCGAAATTACCGCTACCGGACAGCTAGTAGGTATATATAGCACATCACGTAAAAATGCAACTAGAGGTGGATATACAATTGTACTTTGTACATTAAAGATATGTACAAGAAAATAATCCAGGAATAGCGAGATGTCATATCAATACCTTTCTGTGTTTTGGTCTGTCTTTCTCTATGTACATGCATAACGCGTACACCACCACATTTAAACAAAATTCCAATACTATTTAATGCAATGTATAGTATAGTGATGTACCTAAACTAATTAGTTATAAATAATTTGCTAATTTGTAATGTATGTTTTGTATGTACCTACACTTTATGTATACTTTAAACTAGCTGTTCCGCGCAGTTTCACCCCCGATAATTTCAGAGTTCCCGCGGGAACTCCGGATTACAGTATAGCCTATGTTACTCAGTGATAATGTAGCTTTCTAATGGTGAAAGAATTTTTTAAATCGACCTTTAGTTTTTGAGTTAAATCGTAACAAACAAACAAACAAAAAATCAAATCTTTCCTCTTTATAATATTAGTATAGATAAACAAACAATTTGTTGTATAACAGTCTTGCATGAAAATCAATATCTATCTTAAAGATCACGTAGATTGGGAATGGAAAGAAATATTCAGGTTTATTATCGCGTTAGATGTTGGAAGAAACAAACAAGTACTTGGGAGGCGATCGGGATTCTATAACTCAATGCCAAGTTTTCTAAAGTTAGGCGGCTCGTGAAAGTACGCCCGAGGCAAACGGGAAAACCCGAAACCTTCTTTTTGTTGTTCTTAAGTTAACAGGTAAACAAAAACAAGTTGGGGTTAAAATATTGTATTATTTGTAACGGAAAAATATGAAACAAAACACGTTTGTACAAAACAAATTCAAAAGAATATTTCAATCATTTTCATATTATATTATATTCATATATATTCATATCATATCATATTCTTTCATATATACCGAAATCTACGTTAAAGCTAGAGGTGATGTAGAGGTGATTAGTAATTAAAATCCTCTTATTGTAAATATTGTTGTAAAATTTAACATAACAGAACACTTTATTTTTAAAATTAATTTACATGCCAAATTCTTATTATAATAAACAATCCAACAATATATAATGTACATTGTACGTTTAATAAATAATAGTCAATAATATCATAAAACTGTATACATAAATACAAGTTGGTCAATTTAAACGCATAAATTTAAAGTCAAGTTTAAAGGTCAATTTAAAGTTACAATAGCATTTTAGTATTACATCCATCAAATAAAAAATTAAATAAAAAAATAAATTACATATTAGTCATGATGTCAAGCGTGATAACTGATAAGTCAATTAGAATTCAATTGGGTTTATAATTTAATTGGTTTCCATTTGTTTTTTTTTTAGAATTTAATTAGGTTATCCTAACAATTTCTATTAACCTTACCTAATTGGCTTAAAATATTTTAGTTTTAATTTAGTATAACATTTTTTTTTATTATTATATTTTTCTCATATAGGTACGTAATAAGATTTTCTGAAAACTGTGTAGGCACTTGCCTTTACATCAATGAAAATAATAAGTGGCACAGAATAAATTCACTTTAGTGTTACAAACATACAAATTGATTGCATTGAGCTTATTCAGTTGATCAATAAACAACGAGTTTTTTTTAAGCAATAAGAACCGGTTCCAATTCAGACTTAGTGAACTTTTATGTGGAAAGCGTTACGTGAGCTGAAACGTGAACAATAAGATTAAAAATGAATTATGTGAGGCGTAAGGGTGGCCATAAAACGTATAAGGGCCACATGGTGACTTTGCAAAAAAGCTTCGTGATCCTACGGTTTGTAATCAGCAAAAATGCGATTTCCTCATTAGACCTTTCGGATTAATAAAGTACATAGACAGGTCTTTTATGACCTGCGGAGCTAAGATGCGGCACATGACAAAATTTTATCGAGCCCTTTTATCGATTCTCGTCGACAAACTCGTACTTATATCGTTTTGTCTACCAGTGGTAACATGGCACCAAAAATGTTTGTATGGCAGAAAACGATATATGATAAAATTGTCGACAATCCCTAACATGCGGCACTTTTGAATGTATTTTTGTCTACTTTGTCGTTGTTTTCTCACATTTTTATCGTCGACGATTGGTGAGCGCGATAAAATGAAAATTCGTTCTTAATTGCGAATAACATGGTATTACTTTATTATAATTCAATCAGAATTCAATATTAATAATAATATATATAATATTAATAATACGAAAATATTAGAAATACGAGGAATGAAAGGCGAAAAAAATGCAAAGTAGTAGTATTAAATTAAATTAAAATTTATTTATATCAGGAAAATAACCCATAAAATTTAACAAAAATTAAATTAAATAAATTAAATTCAGTAAATTAAATTAGATAAGTAATTAAATTAGATTAAATAAATTAAATAAATAAATAAACTGCATCAAATAAATTAAATTAAATAAATAAATTATATTAAATAAATAAAATAAAATAAATAAATTATATTAAATAAATTAAATTAAATAAGTAAATTATATTAAATAAATTAAATTCAAAAAGTAAAATCTTCAAATTGATATTCTTAAAATCTATAAATTTCCAATTATCCCTGAGTAATATTAAACTGATATATATCTACTAATATATTATATTAAATTTAATTATTTGAATTTCAATTAACATTAATTTAATGAACGTCTCTGAAAGAGTGCGGTAGATTTGTTTTTAAAATCTTTACTTAAAATCAAGTAATCATTGAAACGACTCTGAGTACGGCCGTTAGAATAGGAAATAGGATTTTCCTCCTGACACGAAGAGTTCCTGCGGGAACCCCGAAATTGATTCGTGTAATATAACAGGGGGACCATCAAAGTAGGTAGTTTACAAATTCTTCCCATTTATCTTATCTGCTAAAGCAATCAAGCTTTAGTGTAAATTTTTTGTATATGTATAGGTATTTTTTATTTATTTACCTACTTGCGACTGCCTTATGGCGTCTATCGCGGTTAGAAAAGGATTTTAGAACTTTTCTAAAATTGGTTAGGAACTATTAACTTTTAAGAAATAACCCGCACTGCGAAAATTATTGTTCATAAGCACAACAGAATCTACTTTTAAAATTGTTTTAATCGCCACGAAAATAAATGATGAAACCGCCATCTATGGTTCCTGCCAAAAACTAAATTTTTTGTCATTTCTTGTCACGGTGATAAACGTGGGCGTACAAGCAAAAAGGCTCCTTCTTCCGAGATATAAGACTTTTGTAAAGTTGGGTGAAAAAATACTTCCGCGATTTTAATTGATTATATTAATAAATGCTCAATTATTTACAATTTCATAAAATACCTTAATCTACAATAATATATAAAAATAAAGCTTATTCCAGAATCACATGCCTAATAAAAAAATATGTGCCAGTTTTTGAATATTTTTTCAATTTTTACTATCAATTGATTATTCTAGATACCGAATCTAGTCTTAACTCAATACCCCACTATTGAACCTTTTTCCTTGGACGCCCACAAATATTTGTCGTATCGACAATTTTATCTTTCGTGTGATAAATATATCGTGGCACGCATCCTAGCGCCACAGATATGTTAAAAAAAATATTTTCCACCTACGAATGTTGCTTATTACAAACTAAATAATAAATAATAATCAATAAAAGATATATAACGTTGTGGTAGTAATTATAAATTTGTAGTCATTATTGTTAATTCAGACACAGCAACGTAACTATGTGATTAAAAAAAAATTGTCCCAGTACCTAAATACATAGAATGGTATTCAGCTGACAGTCGGATAGATCAGGGAGATACTAAAACTTTAAATTTATTCCCTCTTAGAAAAAGTTTCAAGTTAAAACTGTACAACTGTGCTGCTGCGGTTTCGTCGACCTGAATAGTTTAGTGAAATTCACCGAACAGTCCACTGGCTGCGTACCAAATGTTGCAGTTAAATAATTTGTGATAACCGCTTTCATTTATACAACTTTAAGCTGGAAATTTCCATGACTAATTTGACAGTTTCACCTTCGGCGCCGGGATTACCGCGTGTACAGTGTGTTCATGTTCATTTGCGAATCCAAACATTCCACCCTGTAATTGTATTCGACGGGAGATACTGAGGAGATATTTTATTGTGCGAACTTTTTACGGGTCACAGCTGCTACCATCCGTAATTTGTTGCTGCATGCTGCAGTAAAAACGTGGTAAAATTTACTGTGTTAATAAACTGTTTATACGTAGATGCCGCTATAAGGTTACGTTAATTGGTTTTTAAAATTTTATAGGCAACCTTTTAATTTCATATAAAAAATTTTGTTTCTTCTTATAAAGCAAGCGTTTTAGTCCACCTTTTTCTGTGATATCCCGCGTAAACTGATGCTATTTATTAGTACTTTTTCCAATTGTGGAGAAATTTTTCTTAGTGATTATTACTTCTTTTAGTAATAAATTGTAAATAGATATATTATAATTAGGTAGGTATGTACGTACCGCTCATAAGTAGAGTGTGAGAATAAGTTTCATAAACTCAGCTTTTTTTCCCCAATTATAAATAGCAAGATAACAATGGCTACAATAAGATGTGTACCAAAAGTACAACAAACAATTCGTTTTCTGATGTACATAAACATTGAAAAATCATTACTTAGCAGGAAAGTCTCCGTTTTTATTAAGAAAAATGTGCTTTTGTAATCACATTACGCAAATGAGAGCTTGAAAATTCATGACTGTTCCAGATAGGGTGGTGATCCGAACAAATGGCTGACGACACTTAGCAACAGCTGAATCTCACGTTATTGACAACATTCAAATTACATATTGTTAAGATCTGTTTTTGATTAAGTACTGTATGCTAAAATAGGTATAGGTACGTATTTAAGCAAGTAAGCATTTACAATATATTTCAATGGATATAATGTAACACAAATTATCCAGAAATAAGTCCAAATTAAAGCTTAAAAAAAATCGCACTCATTATCTTTTAGCGAGTTTGGCAAAAGTCCTACGCTCGCATTGAGAGTTAACTCCATTTCCTACTACGTGCTACGTTTGCTACGCCGTAGAGGGTAACCGTAGCAAGCACAGCTACGAGTGGCCTCTACTGCGAATTGTTTGAAGTATTTTTTTATCTGACTAGTCGACTATGTAGGTCGAGTATCCTGGTGCATTGCTTTCAACACACGATTTTTATAAGAGTCTTACATAAGTACATGTATGTGAAACAACACAACAAAACAACACTATCTTACCGTTTTGTGTTGTTTAAAAGGAAATGCCTGGTCATTAAAATATTAAGTACTTACCTACATTTCTTAATTTTTAATTTCAATTATTTTATTTTATTTATTTATTTATTTAAACTTTATATACATCATGGTACAAAAGGTGGACTTAATGCCACAGTGGCATTCTCTGCCAGTTAAACAATTACATTACACTAACGAACCGCTTGAACTATAGGCACTTACATAATTTTTATCTGTTAATTCGCGTCATTATCAAAAGAAAATGTTGTTTTGGGGGGGCGAGGGAGTGAGGGTGTGGTGATGGTGGTAGCAGTGGTGGCTGGTACAAAAATGACGGTATCAATTAAAAGCAAGCGGCACAGCGGCCGCGGCAGTAGGTTGTCATCCATCACGTGGGTGTAGGCGGCATGCGGGTGACGGGACGGGGTGCGCCCGGACGCGTAACTGCAAAGCCGTATCCAGCATTCAACACAGAGTACAGACCACCTACCGTCCGCCCTCACCTGCGAGCCCGCAATACAGCGGTCAGCAGCAAAGTGCATTTTATAGATAGGAACTTTATTTAATAGGACGATAAATATAAGGCAGAGATTATAGCATTCGATGGGCGGTATTTTCGCGATCGTAGGTTACGAGTCTTAAAAATTATTGTTAGTAGTTTATTAATGGCTACCTATAACCAAGGTTATTAGGTTAATCTGGCAAAACTATATCACTCAATAAATATCACCTCAGTCAGCATTGTTATGTACGAAGAAGGAGCTATATTGAAACGTTTTCTGAAAAACATTACGCACCATAGTCTTGATGTCTATGGTATGACCGAGTTTATAAAGTTTATATTAGCTGTTCCTCGTTCCTCCTACGGGAATTCCGGAATAAAAAGTTCCCTATGTTCTTTTCGGCACCCCTGACAACGTGCATGAAAAATTTCATGATGATCGGTTGAGCCGTTAAGACGTGAAAGCGTAACAAACAAACTCACTTTCGCATTTATAATATTAGCAAGGATTAAAGATATTTTTTTGTACGAGCGCTGGAGCATTGCTGTTTGTGCTGTATTCGCCATAGATCGTATACGCCGCCCAAGCTTGGACCAGCGAGGAGACGGGGATGAGGTAGGGAGGCGGCGGCGAGTGACGCGGACAAATGAAGTGCGATTTGATCCGACACCCGCGGTCGCCTCTGATCCAACTTTCATTCACAACTTATGCAGTCACTAAGAAAAACAGAGAACCCGAGCTCATTAGGACGGCTAAAAAGTCTTATGTTTTATTCAGTCGCCAGTCGTGAGTAACGACTAACCGAAGTGATTTTTCTTTTGTGTGAACGACAATTGGTCGATTCAGAGAGATTTAATAATTCAGTCCTACTACTTTGAAGTAATTGCTTTTATTATTTTAATTTAACGTCGCTAGCTCTAGAACATTGTTAAGTAACTGGGTAAGTTTTTAAGATATCCAAAGATTGTTTTTTTAATGAAAGTTCGGGCACAATTCCGTCATATTATATAAGATGTGGTAAAATTAGCTGCAAATATTTGCAGGGCTGAAAGTAGGTATACGTTATGACAAACAGTAGTATAAGCGAAAAAATAATTTAAAAAGTTTTTCAGAATATGAGGAAAATAAATTCAATGAAAAAACATTAGAATTACGTTTACAAGGTAGTCAAGGTACACAATACACTTAGCACACTAATACGTATAGGTACAAGGCACACGCGCCCTGCACGCATATACAGAGAGTCCTGCGACTACGCGGAAAAATTAGGAAAAAATACTAGAAAGCATACCTCAAAGAAGCCAGGCTATTATAGACAATGGGGACTGGACACCTTATTAGTAAAAAGAATTCAAATACACATAACATTTATTATGCTTACTTTGATTTCTTAGAATCCATTTTACAAGTACGTACTTTGGGTAAGATCTTATACTGATCGGTTTGAAGTTGGTGCCAAGCCCGCTCGTGTCT
Organism: Zygaena filipendulae; assembly: GCA_907165275.2. Classification (NCBI taxonomy): domain Eukaryota; kingdom Metazoa; phylum Arthropoda; class Insecta; order Lepidoptera; family Zygaenidae; genus Zygaena; species Zygaena filipendulae. The sequence continues at coordinate 7,076,152 of OU015653.1, read as the reverse complement.
GCCCTTATAGGTTGTTGTGTTCACGACGCGACGAGACGCTCACTGCTCACACGCTTGCAGTGTGGTGGGAGTGGACTTAGTGTGTGTACCTATTACTTATAGTATCTCTCTATCTATCTAATTTATATAATTTACCTCTGTTTGATTTGTTTCGATCTTTAACTTTGAGAAATATGAACTTAATACATGTGATAGACAAATAAAACCTCTTTACATCAGATTTTTCTTTTGATTTAATCTTGGAATTTTATTTAAATATGTTTTATAAAATATAAGCTATTCTGATATGTTCAGTATTTATGCAAACGTTTTGAAGGTAGGTAAGATTAAAAAAAGTGAAACAGTGAAGAGCGTACTCATTATCGCTTTGCATTAATATGACGAGTTGGCACGTTTCCCGGGCCTGTCCTGGAAGTAATTCTGTTTTCGCGCTTACGTGCCCAGAATTGTTATTGGCTACTCGGAATTGTCAACATAGAACTACTGCTTTTACAGAGTTGCTCACCTTCGAATCAAGATTGAGTGTTATATATTACGCATTATAACAATAATTAACGACGTTTACATTGTTTACAATCGCGAGACGGTGAAAAACTTAACATTTACGGTTCCCAATAGGATTTAAAAACATTCGGTACAACGTAATCTAGTATTATATTATCTGTGACGTAATGAATTCTTTACATCAATGATTTAGGTAGAACTTGTTCATGATTAGCCTTCAATTGTCTGAAACCTATCGATTGGTGTACCTCCCAAGTGTAAATACAAACTCTATAGACCTAGTAGCTTCATGATTAATGTGATGTCTAATTTCAATAACGCTGTGTGTCTAAGTTCAGCTGCTTATTTAGAGCACACTTTAATTTAAATAATATTTTAATGCTAAAAATAGGGTTACTATTTGGAGTACGACAGTAATATGCTTTAAAATTTAAAGTCTTGAGTTGTTATAACCGTTGATTGATGGTGTCTCAAGGACGTATTAAAATGGAAGAAATCCTCATACATTGTTATTAACCCTTTCACCGGCATTTTTTGGTAGCCTTAACTTACCTCTAGCGCCACACAGTTAAGGCATGATTTCTACTAGTGTTGGGAATACTCAAAATCGATCATTAAATCTAATAAATATAAAACTACAAGGACTGTGTGTGTGTGTGTGTGTGTGTGTGTGTGCACTATAGGGACATGTAGTTTGTGTTATGTACTTAAATAAATAAACAAAAGTGTAGTGGTGATAGTAACAAAATAATACGTGTCTGGCGCCAGAAGCATATCTTTCGTAGATCGTGATATTAAGAGGTGGCGGTGAAAGGATTAAAGAAATCAACTGTTTGGGTTGAGCGATCACGTTCACTATATAAAATATAAGGTGATCCAATAGGGACTTCCGAACTTTGGCAGTTGATAGCGGCCATCTTATTGAAGCTACACCTTTAATATGGCTGTCATTTATTCAGTTTGTTTTGCCAAATCACCATGGATGGTTAGAGCATTCAAAAACACGTGCAAATGATAAAACTATTTTCACTTCTCTGCACAAAATCTAATTTTGTGCACGAGTGCATTAACGTATATACTCATAAATGTATCTATATTAAGGCAAAGAAAATGAGCCATACAGCCAAACACAATAAGAAGTTCATAGATACATAGAATTTGTTATTTTATAATATTTACTTTAATTTATTGGCCTTACGTGTTTTTTAAGACCGTACCGTTAATATGCTAGGAAAAACAATTTCCTTCAGTATTCAAAATTGTACTAATTTTACTTTGAATTTTAATTAAAGAAATGTTATGTTATACCTACTACTGTTTTATTTCCTCGCAATCGAAGTGAAAAGCAAAGTTTATAAGTCGTCCACAAAACTATTTTATTCTCGACATTACCTACTATCAGCCTTCGCCTTCGACTCGGGCTGCTAAAAGTCTCGTTTTGTGCACTTGTTTTAAAATCTACTATTATCAAAATGGGTGTCCTTTTCGGGCAATGTTCGGCGCGCTTCGTCAATTTTACGGTCGCCATATTCGCAGTGTTTTGGATTTTGAGTCCAGTGGTTCAGTAAACAATCAACCAATGGGTGTACGTCGACGTAACACAAGATCTGCCGAAAACATCGCCGCTGTCCGTGAGAGTGTGCTGGAGAATCCGAGGCAGTCGATTTCGCGTCGCTCACGAAGAACTCTGCCTTTCGCAGACAACAACTTGGCGAATTTTGCATCTTGCGCGCTACCCAAAGAAACCGCGGCGGACATTTGACCGATGTTATATTCCACACATAAATTTAAAGTTAGAAAGCGCTTATTGAAAGTCCATAAGCTTCTCTATTAATATTTTATTTCTGCTTGTTATAGTTCTCTATCAGTATCTCGTACATTGGGTAATTGATTAAGTAATAAACTTCTTGCTGCTTAATGACTTCTATGTAATTTATTTAATGTCAGAGGATCGGGTGACGCTAATTTAATTGTAAGTGAATTAAGGCCACCTCTGTGAGCATTGTGACTGGGTACGTGGGTTGAGTAAGCAATAAATACGTCATATACCTACGTGTATGTGTTACAAACCTTAGCGACATAATGTATTTCCCGGTAGTACACTGAAATGCTTGACGTTGTGTACTTACAAATTTATGAGAAACCCACCAACGTAAATTAGTATAACTCTATATTATTACTTGCAGGGTTTATTGTACATAGAAGGCTTTATATTCTGGGATATGATTGAAGTTTAATCCATTATACTGATTGGTATAGTCGGTACAAAATATAAATAATAGAGATGTAAAATAATATTCCAAAAATCTTCTGTTGTTGAATAATACTATCCAATATTGAAAATCGATGAGACAACGCTAGAAACTTGGGATTTACCGCCACACTCAGAGTCGACTTTAATGATTACTTAGTTAAGTATAGATTTTTAAAACAAAATTGCCGCAATCAGAGACGTTCAGTAAATTCATGTTATTTGGCATTTAATGAGATGTAACTTAATTAGTTAAATGCCAATTAACATTAATTTATTAAACTTGTCTGATTGCGGCAGTTTTGTTTTAAAAATCTATACTTAACTAAGTAAGCATTAAAGTCGACTCTGAGTGCGGCGGTTAGCATTTTTTAAGTGATCTGCATGTGGTGGCCAGTTCAATTTTCGAATAAGCCCTCTTTACAATGCCCGTGTAAAGAGGGTTTATTTCTCGCAGTAGGTATGAAAAGTAGAGTACTTATATTCATTAAATTCGACTCTGAGTACGGCCGTTAGTGTAGTAAATGTATAATCCTACTATAATATTATAAATGTGAAAGTGTAGGCTAAACGGATTTGGATGAAATTTGGCATGCACGTTGTCAGGGGTACAGAGAAGGACATAGGGTACTTTCTATCCCGGAATTCTCACAGAAACTCTGAAATTACCGCGGGTGAAACAGCGGAGCACAGCTGATAAATAACAATAGAGGATAATTTCATATGACGAGTGTACGCGGAACGTGAGACAATGTGCGGTTCGATTGCAATCTTTACAGTCGGATAAACATCAACAATCGCGTTCTGAAAAGGCGATAGGTAGGCGACTTTATTGGTGAGTGCTGTACATCCACAGTCAGTAGTAGGTACATAACAGTACCTTAGTTACCCTTTTCAATGGAACAACCTGCCGGGCGATCCTGTCAGCGTGTAAGTAACTGAATTATTTAGTAGACGTCATCAACCGCAAGCTACTCAGTTTTGGCATTTGTCAGAGCTGTACCCACGAGTAATAGATTAGGTAGTTACTACAAAACTTATATGAGTAGTTGGCATATTGTAATATTCGTCAGTTATCAAACGGCCCGAATCTTGTATAATGACGAAGACGTAAAGAGATGTTGTGGTCTTAGTTCAAACTTAACGTAGCATATCGGGATGCTCTCAAATACAAAAAGAAACGCATACTATTTTAAAATATTTTTAGACTGAGATACGGTTAACTAAAATGACTTTTATTTTCTAAGATATGCTGATACATACAATGTCTGGTATTAGGTACGCGACTCAAGAATTTATGTTAAAGGTCTAGAGTGTACAAGATGTAAAAACACCACAGCGCTCTGCGTGAAATTAGGCGTCAACATTTTATTTTATGACGTCAATAAAGTCTAGATTAATTTAAAGTTATAATTTTGGTTTTAAAGTGAAACTTCTTTGAGTGCAATGAGAGTAAAATTTAAGGGTCGAACTTGAGTGTAACGTTTTGTATTGAAACGATTCTGAGGCAACAAGATGTCTTTTTAACCGACTTCCAAAAAGGAGGAGGTTCTATGTTCAATTTTATGTATTTTTTTTAATGTATGTTCACCGATTACTCGAAGACGGTTGGACCGATTTGAAAAATTATTTTTTGTTTTAAAGGGTATACTCCCAATTAGGTCCCATTGCAGCCAAGTCGGGATCTGATGATGGGATCTTGGAGAAATCGAGGGAACTAAAAATTATAGGCACACCTATAGCAATTTGGGTATTTTTATAGTAAATCGTTTATTTACTTTTGGAAAGCAAAATTTGAAGAAGTGGAACTAATGATAAAGACCACAGATGGTCATCGGAACTACTGAATAATAGGTATTTCACTATTTATCTATTTCACTATTAAACAATTTATGCTCGTCACAATGTATATCGTGAAGTGGAACTGATGGTAATGTACTAGGAGAACTCCTCAACAATTAACGTCCCTGCGTCGGGAAAAGCAATATTTTGTAAAAGGTGATGAACAGTTGACATTAGGCTATTGTGACTTAGAGAAATTACGAACTAAGTCATTTATAAGCGAGAAATAAATAAAATTTTAACAAAAAAATTAAAACCGACTTCCAAAAACACAAAACTAAAAAGCTAAAAATAACAAAATACCGATTTAATCCAAAAGACAAAAACACACGTAATATTATTATTGGTTTGTGCTACCACTGATCGGTATGAAGTCGGTGACAAGTCAAATATGGAGGGGGTAGATGGGCTTAGTCGACTTCCGCCACCAGCTCAGTAAGCAGAATAACCCAAGTGGGCAGACACCAGCGGCAGCGGGCTTGTCACCGAATTCAAACCGATCAGTGGTAGCACATAACAATAATAATATTACGTGTGTTTTTGTCTTTTGGATTAAATCGGTATTTTGTTATTTTTAGCTTTTTAGTTTTGTGTTTTTGGAAGTCGGTTTTAATTTTTTTGTTAAAATTTTGTTTATCTGACGTCATGTGTACCAAGTTCCAAGCTTTCTTTTTTTCTCAACTGTCTTCAAATTGACACGTAACGCTTGACTGAAAATCTAATTATGCAGAAAAAAAAAACATTCACCTCGCTCTATCTCCCTCTTATGGAGCCGCCTTATACGCAAGCGAAAAAATATTTCGGTTTCTAGAACTATTTCAAAAGGAACCGATCATTTGGGATCCCAAACATAAATTCTACAAAAATAACCAAAAAATTAACGATGCATGGGCGAGATTATTATCTGAAGAAATGTGTAGACCTTCAACCGAACTAAAAAATGAGAAAAATCTCTCATATCATATTATTTTTTCTCGGCTTTTAAATGTTTTTTTTAGTGAGCGTGCATTTATTTTTTAAAGAAGGTAGCTACAATCTACAAAATTTTTGTAATGCCTGTAAAATATAAATAAGTACCAAAACTTTCCGTTTATGTACTTAAGTGCAAAATTTATACAATTTACGAAATAAGAAACTTAAATATTGCAACGGAGAATATTTTAATGGGGAGTAAAAGGTTGGATTTTGTGTAGCTGACCCGCTATCAAGGTTCTGTAGGAAGTGACTCCGTTCCCGCCATAATTCATCCGTAGTGGCGACAATGACTGCGGCCGGCGCGCACCTCACTCGAACACTATTTTTCTTTGCAGTTTAGGTACACATCTACGTACTATGTACCTATAGTCCTTTTATGTATTGTCCTGTTATTTACTGTGTCTGTAACATAGCCTTTACTATTGTAAATTAGTCTTTCCCCGTGGTTGAGGTCTAATTATTGTAATAATTGTATGATGTAAAAATTGGCAGAATATATCAGCTGTTGTTCTTCTATACTAAGTACTAATATCTATCTATATATATTATAAATTGCTTTGTCCTGAATGATGGTAGAGACCCGAAACATGAAGGGTGTGTTCTTTGTATGACGTAGGCATCTGATAAGAAAAGATTTTTTCAGGTGCCTCGCGGAAGGGGGAAAATGAGTCAGCTGCTCGCATGAACTTGTAAAAAACACGTAAAATAAAGTAATAGTATGCCGGATGAAATTGAACTACGTGATTGTTTGTACAGCCATTGAGCGGCGAGCGCCTTCACAGGTTGTTTTGTTTTTGATTGATTTATTTTGTTTAAAAAAAAATAATTATTATTATTATCTTTTTTTTATAAACATGTTTATAACGGTGTATACTTTCAACCCTGTAAATATTTGTAGCTAATTTTACCACATGTTATATAGGTCCAGTTCACAACTTTATCAAGACTTACTTACAAATAACTATTTTTTTAATATCGCATTAGAGTATAAATTATTGTAATCATTATCAATATATAAGAATAGGTATCTCGATCTTTTGAGACAGACCTCTGGGTTCCAATACGCCCTTATCTTCGGCTCGGGTCGCAATCCAGTCAAGTTTAACGTTAAGTTTTTCAACACATTTGCGGGAAAACAAAACACGTGCTAACAAAAAAACTCTCCTTGGTTAGAAGAAAATGCAAATAATATTGAAATAAATACCTAGGTACAAAAAAAGTACGAGAGAAAACTGCCTGGTTGGAATTTGTTGAAAATCACTTTAAAAATTAAATAGCTGTTAGTTACATAAGAGCAACCCATTTACTGAAGGTCAAGACTCATGCGTTGTTTACCTACTTGGAACACCTGCACTAGACTAAATTGAAATCAACTGAAATTTTACATTAAAGCTGGGTTTGTCTCGAGAAGTCAACTATGGAACTCCGTCAAACTCTAAACAACAAAGTGGGGTGAACCATTCCCGGTGAAAACAAATAGCCGACCTTTTGCCTTCTTTATGAGACCCTTGTTAACTTGTCCTTAATAAATTATTTATTTTGCACGATCCCGTGGTCCGTACCAGTACTTTCAGTACATTTTTATTAATTTTGTTTATTACTTGTAGGTTTCTAGAGATAAATTTTAATATAGCCCCAGTTAAGTGTATTAATTTATAAATTTAAATTTATCTATAGGTGTATTAAAATATAGTGTTATAAAATATTTAAACATAGGTATTTGTTCTCTATTCGAAAATCTTTTTGTTTTCATTTTTAATACCTAATATTATTGTAGTTAATCTGTTATATAACAGATTAAAACTAAGATTATCATTTATTTATGGTAAATAAAAAGAAAAAGAAAAAATGACCAAATATATCCATAAATAAATAATATAGGTAATAAATTATATTATCGAAGGATTATTTTATAATACATAGGTACTTCTCGGTAACTAAACTTGACAGCAAAAATTTGATACTAAAATTGTAAAAAACATCGATTACGGGTGTTTTTTATTTGTGTATTTACTAGCTGTGCCCCGCGGTTTCACTCACGGTAATTGCGGAGTTCCCACGGGAATTCCGGGATAAAAAGTACCCTATGTCCTTTTCTGTACTCCTGACAACGTGCATGCCAAATTTCATCCAAATCCGTTCTGCCGTTTTTGCATGATTGAGTAACAAACATCCAAACATCTAAACATCCAAACATTCACACTTTCTCATTTATAATATTAGTAGGATTAAACACTTTTATTTAACTTGCAATGTACTTATGTATGTAACTAAGTTAACTAACTATATTTTTACGGGTGGAATCTTGCAACTCAATTTTGAAGCAGATATCTTCAACCGATTGAACTAAAAGTTTTATGTACCTACCTACCTACTACACATTTAGTTTGGATAACAATGCTCGGTTAGCTGTGTGCTGTGTGACGTCATTCTAAATCAAACATGGCAGGACACCCAAGATGGCGGACTACTTATTATGTTATACTTATTGCAATACCTACGCGATATTGCGATCATGTACTTTAAAATGAAGTAGTAGATATTATTATAAATACTCAAGGGCAAAGTTAGGTATACTTACAATAATACTTCGCTAATTTTTAAAATAGTACTAGCTGTTCCCCGCGATTTCAACCGCGGTAATTTCGGAGTTCCCGCGGAGGTTGCTTGAAAAAAGTACTCTATGTCCTTCTTTGTACCCCGACAGTAGTTTACGGTGATTAGCTGTTCCCCGAATTAGTGCCGGAGTTCCCGCGGGAATTAATAATGATAAAAATAATAATCCACTTCTTAACACACAGATCTACAAATGGTTACAAAATTTTATCAAAATCCGTTCAGTAGTTTAGGAGTCCATCGTGGACAAACAACGTGACACGTGATTTATATATATTAAGATTAATGAAACATTATAGGTTAAGTTAGGTTAGTATATATACTCTATAGTTAAAATGAGAGGAGTTGTTATATATATTTTAGTAAGTTAGTAAATAAGCCACAGTTGGCTACTTGACAAAAAATTTTTTTTTAGTCCGTCGTGTAGATTAGTAAAAAATATTGGACACGTATTTTTTCTTTTTTTACGTAATCAAAAAATAACAGAGATACATTGAGTTGAAATTTCGCGTGACGTCACAACTCTGTGCGGTTTGTATGGCGCTTATAATGAATATTGACGTCACGAGCCCCCCACCCTAAACTTTAATGCGCTTTATCTATGTTCATTTTCATTAAATTGAAAAAGCAAAAAATACGTGTCTATTATTTTTTTAATTTCTAACTGACGGACTAATTGGAATTTTGATTTTCATACCTTGGAGAATACCCAGTTGCATGCAAGGTTATATTATATAGCTATGGGACAAAGTGCAAATAAATATCAGTAGGTATTTTTTATACTCGAGCGCCGACAATAGTTCTTATTTATTATGAGATATGTGACAAACAAGCGTCATTGCCAACCGGTATGTTTGTCGGAAAGGTTTTCGTTCCAGTTGTAGAAGAAAATGTATGTGATTTATCAGTAGGTACTTGAGGCCGGACCTTCCGTTTGCTATAAATTTTATTGTGTTATGATTTAGGGGCGCGTATGCGATTTTATGGTAAACACTTTGCTCTTTGTGTTTGTTGGTTGATTTATGTTGCGTTATATTTGTGTACAGAATAGAATACTCTTTATTGTACACCAAAATAAAGTTACAGTGTGTTTACAAAGAAAAAAATCTTATAAAATTAGGCTTACCAAAGGCGGTCTTATCGCTTACTAGCGATCTCTTCCAAACAAGCTTATAGCCTAGGTAATAAAATATGGTCGTAGTAAAACGTCGATATTGTTCGACACGGCAGTAAATTTATCCTCATATCTACCAAGATTAAGTGTGAGACTACATATAGGTAGTCTTTATTATTCGCAATTCTCGAAATTTCTACATCCCTTTATTTGTTACTAGCTGTGCCCCGCGATTTCACCCGCGGTAATTTCGGAGTTCCCGCGGGAATTCCGGGATAAAAAGTACCCTATGTCCTTCTCTGTATCCCTGACAACGTGCATGCCAAATTTCATCCAAGTCCGTTCAGCCGTTTTTGCGTAATTGAGTAACAAACATCCAAACATCTAAACTTCCACACTTTCACATTTATAATATTAGTAGGATTGAAGGTCGACAATAACAAATAATAAAAAAAAAATATAAATAATTCCCCTTGCTAAAGGTGGATCGTTAGGGTTACATTAAAGAAGAATATTAATTACCTAGGTACCAATTTCCTCAAACTAAGGCTTTTTTTTGTTTAAATTTATTGAATCTGTAATTTAAACTGTAAAATTCATTAGATTGTAAACGGTTGGCATTGTAGAGGTACGAGCACCCCGACACGCTAGGTTACCAAAACAGAGTCATCAGTCAACATGGTATATTTACCGATTTCTCCTATGCGAATACATACTATAACGCATTTTATGTCTTCAATATTGCCTTTACGGCGATATATTATTTTATAAACGTTGTGTTTTGGAACTATTTGGAACTATTAATCGGACAGACCGATAAAAAGTGATTTTGATCTGATCGAATTTACAAACGAAAAGAAACATTAAAGTTAAAAATCGCCAAAATAAAAAAAAATAAGTAAGTCACAAACAGACAAAGTTTAATGTGTCTTGATTTTAGGTTGTTGGCTAAACGACTAAACAGATTTTAGTGGCATTTACGATGGAGATAGCTTGAAGCTTGGCAAGCTCTTTCTCTCAGTTTCTGAGGAAATCATGAAATTTGCGCTTGTGAAACCGCGAGCGAAAAAAATTACCCTTTATTGTGAAGTAGGTATGTAAGTGTGTATAACGTAAGCGGCATTAAACGTGAGAATGAGCGATAATCCACCAGTGTTGGTAAGCGATTAAGTATATTTAAGGGTAAAAATGGACTATTGTATTTTTATGAGCTGCTTAACCACTCCATTTTTACTCCTTTGTGCTAATATGGGATACCGATGTTAATTCCAGAGGGAAAAAATGTCTAACCTAATAGGAAGTATCCGTTGCAAGAAAAGATTTGCAATGCTTTAATTTTTTTAGTCTGGAGGATTATTTGGCGTTACAAATACCTACTAAAATAAATTATACATCCCTTAATAGTATCCAGTATTTTTTTATTACACAAAATCAAACTAAACAATACACAGAAGGATAAAAATGTGTAAAAATGGCAAACGTGTATCGTAAAAAAGCACAGCAATAGACGTCAGCACGTATATGTCAGTAACTCAGTAAGTACCAAATACCAAGTGAAATGTAGGTATCTATAAATACGTTGTATCTGATTAAATAAATAGCAAATTTTCCTTTCGTAAACAGATCTGTTGATCACTTATACTTAGATTGCGTAAATTACTTTTTAATGTTCACTGTCAGGTACAAACATACAGTATAATATAAGTATGTATTTGAAAGATAACAGAGAAATATTTTACATAAAGACATGATTTAACTGTAAATAATTCACACTACATATACCTATTATAATATTTTAAGTTTCTAAATCTGTAATAAATTAAGTTCCGAGGAAGCTCTACATTATTTATTTAAACTTTATCCACATCATGGTACAAAAGGCGGTCTTAATGCCACAGTGGCATTCTCTGCAAGTCAACGTTCAGGTAGTACAGAGAGTTCACTTGGCGGTGCATTATCTTTAAATAACAATACTCACTAAATTAAAATTACCAAAAAGTATCTTTACAACAATTACTTGTATACCTACACTACAGCTAAGTACTACCTAATTTCAAAAGTAGGTGATTAATTAAAGTTGCCTATCTACGTGTGTCGTATTACGTAAGGGAAGTAAGAAATGTAAGACAAATGGTTGCACAAGATGTTAGAATTACTATTAATAATAAGTTAAATACTAAGTACGCCTATACTTTGATAAATTTAATTAAATTCTACTGGCTTAAAAATTATAAAATCCAGTGTTTAACTTCTTTTCTTTCTAATTTATCGAGCAAAGATCGTGAGAGGGCATTCGGTTAAGTTCCTTTATAAGAGGCAAGAAGTGATCAGTTTAATCAAGGCACGAGAGCGGCCAGCATCAATCAGGACACCTCGTTACTGAAACGGTCAGTAATTTTCTTTCGCTGATCCGACTTGATTTCAACCGCTCTTTAAGGCTGGTTTCATATTATCTGCATTTAAAAGCAATAGGTAGAAGAATATGGAAAATCAAGTATAAATACTACCTAATACATTGACGACCGTTGCAGCTGCTTCTGTAGTATTGAAACATAAATACGCATCTGCGTGTAAAAAAACAAGCGCTAGCATCGAAATTTATGTATAAATACTTAATAAAGAGTTCATACAGAAACTGTAATTTTAGAATCGGCACTCAAGCGGTCACTATAGTATCTTTGTTCATAATTTGGATAATATTGTTCCAAACATTAAACACATTTAAGTTTTAACGCCATTTCGCAAACGTAATCGATAAACATGTTTATTGTTTACGTCAAAGCACAGGCTCCATGTCTGCTATTTTAATTGTCTCAAAAAGTTTGTGCACAGTATAAATGGTTGTTTTCTACATTGTGGTAGTGTACTAATAGTTGACATCTGTCAAACAAATTAGTATCTACCTACTTTTGGCGTAGCGTTAAATAATTGTTTTTCACTCATGTCATTGCGATATTTCAATGAAAATGTCATACTGGCATAGCTATGATCAAACTTATCTTTGGTTATGATGTGAATTTAGATGTTTTTGTGTAAACTAGATCTCTGACTTACTTTTCTTCTATCTTCTATCTGTTCTTCTATCTATTCTGATTTTATTTTAAGGTGGTCAATTAAAATTTAAATGTACTTAAATTTATTGAAATATTTTTTTATTTGTGTTTATTTTGTATCCAAATGTTAATACTTATTTTGAATAGGTACGAGAAAATAAAAACATTTCCGAAGAAAAGCAAATATGAAATAATATATGGAGTAAATTTTTGTGAGTTATTTAGGTTAATAAAGCTGTTGACAGCTTTCGTGACAATGTGGTGAGCTGGCTTAGCTTGTAAAACGCATTGGCGCCGCTGGTTTGATAGCCTCATTTGGAGAAATATTTTTACATAGGTATATGATAGGTATTAAATATTAAATACACCCATCCATAAAGGCTCCTTATACTCTATTTCGGGACTTAATACGTGTTAGATGTTTATTTTAAATTAAAAAACGTGTCAACTTTGACCCTTATGTTCTGTACTTTGATCTATATATCTACATATAAAACGAAATGAAAATTAAAAATATACGAAAATTATGAAATTTCTAAAACTATTTCACTGTGGAGCCGAAAATTTGCAGTTAGGTACTTACATCAGTTAAGAAAGACTTTTAACTTGGAGTTCGGGCATTCCCGAATTTCACGTGGGTTAAACAAAGAAACAACTAGTAATATTAAAAATATTCAGAATCGACTGTCCCCCGCGTTAATTTCGGGGTTAAAAAGTACCTACCTATGTCCTTTACTTTACCCCGGACAAAGTGTAGGTATGTATGCAAAATTTTATAATGATCGGTTGAGTTATTAAGGCGACAACGTAGTAATTCATTGTTATGGAATTATTATATTGTAATAAATCCAGTTAATAATTATATAGGTACCTACCTACTATTAATACATTAATTTTGACAAAATTGTGAATTGTTAACATATCGTCATACAAACAAAACGGTTACCGTTAGTTTAACAATATTCGCTTGTTGTATAACATTATCTGAACCAACACACTCTTTGACTCTTAACACCTAAATCGTAAATGTATCAGTTTCTGCGTACCTATAACAAACACTCAAGAAATTATTCATGTTGCGCCATGAACAAGTTCTATCCAAAATCATCTCATGTGTCAATAACAAAGGTGCCTTATATTTATGCCAAAGGAAAATAAGTGGCTATACATACCTGCTCGTATAGCGGGGGACGACGAGGTAGCGTGATTACGTAGGCTCCGCTCTCGGAACCTGCCCGGCCCATAATGATAGCAATAATTTGACCGTAATCGGCCGCATGTCGCTTTGTAGTCGCCTTGGGATCTAAGTCCGATTTTAAGCCCGCTTTATTTTGCGCATCAGTGGACAACTATCTAAATCAACGTGGATAATTGCCATGGTTGGATCGTTAGTCTAATCGAGAGAAAGCTAAGAATAAACTTCCCTGTCCCGTGTACATTTCCCTTGCCAGAGTAAATAAATAGTAAGTAGCTGTTCCACGCGGTTTCACCCGCGGTAATTTCGGAGTTCCCGCGAGAATTCCGGGTGACAATATATTACTCAGGGATAATGTAGCATTCTAAAAGTGAAATAATTTAAAATAGGTTTAGTATTTTTTGAGTTAAATCCTAACAAACAAACAAACGAAAAATCAAATCTTTTCTCTTTAGTACCTAATATATTATGTAGTAAGGATAATATTTCAGTGTAATATTATTATGGTGTTTACCCTCGGAATGAAGAGATAAAAACATTTATTCCGAGTCCTTTGTATATAATTTGCCCGCACTTATAAATACAATGTTTCATTTAAGTTGATAATGACCACTTCCAAGAGATCTAATATTCATAAAGGTTATATAAACATATTATTAGAATGAATATGAAAATCAGTGCTTGTAATTAAAATAATAATAATTAATTGGGTTAAGCAGGAAACACAAGTGACGTGAATGATTAAATGATCTTGTTTAATGGAATAACTTCGTCAAACTTTCCCCCCTGCTTATTACAGACTCGCATCAATATATATAGAGGTATCTCTACCCAATGACATACCATATTTTAAGTATTAAAGGAAGGTACCTATTATGGCGTTATTGTTAAAACAAAACCTGAATTAAATTTCAAATTTTATATTATTATCAGTATATTATCTATCTATTATTATTATTTTTTTTTATGTCATAGGGGGCAAACGGGCAGGTGGTATTTGTGGTTTTGCCCGTGTATATTTACCGTACCTATTACCTAGGAAACTCATTATATTTCTACTGTGAACCATCGTTTCGACTAAACTGATTTCTTTAGTATATGTATATTGTTTCCATCGGTCAAGTCGTTACTATACTATCTACATACGATCAGACGCAGAGTTAGACTAACAGACTCACCAGTTGGTTGTAAATGTATAATAAATTTTTGAATTTTTTTAGGAAGAAAGTATTATTTAGGGACACTGTAGCTTCCTATATCAGTAAAATAATTTTAAGAATCGGTTCGGTAATTCCAATCCACAGAGATTACACGTCCAAACTTACCAACTTTATCTTTTTATATTAGTTTAGATGTAGATAATATTTAACAGTGCGAATGTGACTTAGTTTGTTTGTTAAGCTCTCACGGCTTAACTACCTACTCTACCAATCATCATAATATAAATTTGCAAACACGTTGTCAGGGGTGCAGAGGTCATAGGACACTTTTTACCAAACCCGAAATTTCCGCGGGAACTCAGGGAGGGGTCATAGGAAATTGCGTCGAGCTATTTGGCGTAATTTCCAAAAAAACTAGGTGTGGGAAAAGGATTTCTCAAAACTCATTGGCGCAGAGCGGGCGTAATTCACGGCCTTGGACCGGAGTCCGGGACACACAGACATCTAATGGCCGCTATAATTTGCCTGTAATGGGCCACACACTATCGCCCTGTCAACTTTGCTAAAATAACCTACTCAACTGATCAAATATGGCAACATTTTTTTAGAGTTATTGACTACATTCGTCAGTAGGTACGTAAATTCGATAAAAATAATGAATTGAGTAATAAGTAACATGTTTAATCTATTTGTACACATAAAAATATCGATGTCTGTAAATGTCGTGTCGTAATGATCCGGCGTGGCGGTATGATTCCCGAATTTTACCCAGACGGTGGAGGGCAAATTGATACTGTAGGAAAACGATGAAGGAGAACATCGAGAAGAAACATAATTATGAGCGTACATATTTATTGTTTGGTCGAATGTGTAAAATACTGCGTGGTGAAGTGGAACTATCGCCTGGCACACACCCTCAGCGTTAGGGTAGACCAGCGCTTCAACAGTAAAGACCTTAAGGTTGCTTAAATAGCGTATTTGACCTTACAACCACCACGACCACAATACAAGGTGTTACGGAAAGGTGTAGTCATATTTGAAAATTGTGATCTGGCAATCTTACACAATAAATTTGACCGTGGTATTTAGCTCAAAAACCTTATTTCAAAACTTCATTGCCAGAATAAAAAATATTTCCATCGATCACTTCCGCAACAAAATAAACATGTCACAATACTAGGTCATGAACTAGTCACAGGTAACAGTTTCAAGATCATTTGATGCAATTTATCACCGTTGGGATGCAGAGACAAGTTAATAACAACAAACCTAGCAAATTCTGGAAATGTTTATTTCATGGTACAGGTTCAGTTACTCGTGTCATTATTATTGCAGACGATAATGCGAACACGATTGTCAAATATGACTACAACTTTCTGTAACGTTCTGTAGAGACTTTTAAATTTGATAATCCTAAATCCTAAATATCCTAAATCGTACTATCCTACTAATATTATAAATGTGAAAGTGTGGATGTTTGGATGTTTGTTACTCAATCACGCAAAAACGGCTGAACGAATTTTGATGAAATTTGCCAAGCACGTTGTCAGGGGTACAGAGAAGGACATAGGGTACTTTTTATCCCGGAATCCCCGCGGGAACTCCGAAATTACCGCGGGTGAAACCGCGGGGCACAGCTAGTAATATTATAAATGCGAAAGTGAGTTTGTTTGTTTTTCTGTTTGTTACGCTTTCACGGTTTAACGGCTCAACCGATCATATACACACACGGGCATAAACGTTGTGGGGGTACAGAGAAGGACATAGGGTACCTACTTTTTATCCCAGAATTCCCGCGGGAACTCCGAAATTACCGCGGGTGAAACCGCGGGAAACAGCTAGTTTGAAATAAATGAATCTAACCTAATCTACTTGTGTGTAGTAGTAGTACATACTAAATAGACCTAATGGTTTTTTGATGAAAGTTAATATATTAGAGTATTGTAAAATCGAGGCAGCTCTGGTGTGAAAAAAATCGTAGAGGATTTTACTAGAGAAGGTACCACGAAAATATATATAGGGATGAAGAAAAATAAATAGTAGAGTGAGCGAAACAAAAGCGCGGTCAGAGTGCAAGTGCTTGTGGCCGCTGCCCTTGGTGCTTTGTTAATTGATCACCAGTTTGCTCGCCATTTTGCCATGGCACTCTTTTCTATTTATGGCATCTTCCATATTGTTTCATACTTAATTTGTTAGCTTACAGTCGTCAATCAAATTGGGAAACATCCTGCGTTTAACGTTTTTCTTACGTCAATTTATGAAAATTGGTTGTTGTTTTTACAAAAAGTTAGATTAATTGATGAAATTGCTTTTCAGATATTGTTGATTCGAATCGTCGAATTCGATTTCGAAAATTGGAAAATAACATTTTTGTTATGAAAGTCACTAAAAATAAATAAGACGAGGAAAAACATTTTAATAAAAAACATTTTTAATTAATTAGAGCAGACATTTAGATCATATATCTACAACATTTTTCCTACCCCTGTTGCCATCCATTTTTATTTAAGCTCGATGTTAGGCAGCGCTGTCGAGTGATGTCAATTTTCTGAATCACGCTCTAGAGATGCACTGCAACTTAATAAACTAAACGATCTTCTAGTCTCTGTAGTCTACAGAAATCGAACGTTTAGACTGCAGCAACACATAATAGCTTATTATTCGTATTTATTAGAAGTTCAAATATTGTAGGTAGGTATAGCTATACCTAAAACTTCTGACACTGTGGTATCTTTTTATCCCCACAGTTTCCCCCACATTCACCATTTTCAGCTTATAATTAGTTTTAGCTGAGCTTAACGTATTTAAATAAAGAAACTAATCACCAGTTTCCAACACTCGAACTTCAAAAGTAATGGTACCTTTATATACAAACCTAATCCACCTTACATGGGGGTTAAGTTTAAAAAAAAAACGAACAGAGAGTGCATAACCAAAATACACAATTCCATTTTTCGCATTGCACTTTCTATTTAATTGCTTCGCTTGAAGTTTGAACGCAAAATTGATGGTGAAGCTTTGGGCATAGATACTCAGAGTAAACTCACTATAATATTTACCTACTAATGTATCCTACTAATATTATAAATGTGAAAGTGTGGATGTTTTGATGTTTGGATGTTTGTTAGTCAATCACGCCAAAACAGCTGAACGGATTTGGATGAAATTTGGCATTACGTTGTCAGGGGTACAGAGAAGGATATAGGGTACTTTTTATCCCGGAATTCCCGCGGGTACTTCGAAATTACCGCGGGTGAAACCGCGGGGCGCAGCTAGTATTATTATAATTGTAAAAGTTTGTGACGATGTTTGGACGGCTATACGGATTTAGATGGGCACGTAGGCAATTAAAGCTTATGTCCCGGGCATATGGTCCCGGGTCAACGCATACGTGTACTTTTCTTTTTATAACAAAGTATTCCCGAGTGAATCCTGTATTCTGGTAAAACCGCTTAGCAGCGGCTAGTATGCCATTCTATACTATTACGTGAGTGGTACAAGATCAGTCGTCGTGGAGAGATCCGTGCGTGACAACAGGCTGCCAACTGAAAAAATCACTAGTATACACATATGTATAGTAGTAGTATGTACCTATCTATACTGGTAACTTCCACTTACCTAATGTTGAATTGGTGACTTTCGAAAGAGTAATTTATGCAAGAGAATGGATAACCATTCTCTACTCTATAGACATAGGTCTATGCTTATTTTCTGTATGTTAATACTTTCTTTACATTGTATGTTGTGCTGGAATTAATTCATTTTCTTCCTTTCTTTATTTCCTTGAGAAAGAACTGTCCAGCAGTGGACCCCTGTTGGCTGATGTGATATTGATATTTAACGTGGTGCAAGATAAGTTTTAGTGAGACCAAAATCCCATACTTTATACCTAAATATGAAATTATAATAAAATTTTGTTTTCGCTTCTACTTCGATTCGATCATTCAGAGCAGTGTTTTTCTAATCTTCTTCTTGTCTTGATTGTACGACGCCTTTACAAGTTAATTTCTAACCAAATGTTGGTGGTGTGAAAGAGCATGATTAAAACGGAATTTCATTCACAAAGTAGGTACCTATTGCTGGATTGCTGGATACTTGGATAGTTGACTGGAGAAGCTTAATTTTTTTTTGTTTTGTTCAGCACTTCTTATGTGAACTGACGTTCTCTTCAATGGCCAACATTAAAACTAAAAAGAGAAATAAGTAGGCTTCAACTAGAAAACGAAAAAAAAAAGAACTTAAAAATAGAACCACGTTGTAAAATTTCTAAAAAACAAACGAGTCCAACATCCTCTCTAAAATTGTATTTTTTATTGTAGAGTAGGTAGGTACATAATATATAAATTAATAGGACCTAGAAAACCGGCGATATCTCGGGTACCTAAGGCATTGCAAGAGTAAAATATATGAAAATTGTAGGCCGTAGCCTGTCGTCGCGTCTAGTCATCGAGCTGTCGCTGTCGCGTGTCGCATAGTGTGCGCTGGCTCTTAAGTTAGTACCTACCCTTGTTTTCTTTTCGAAAGTATTTGAGTCAGTAGGCTCGGCTCACACAGTTTCATGTTCGGATTTTTCGAATGAGATAATTAATAGTGTTTTGTAAAAAAAAAACAAATAAGTAATCAAGATAAGTTTTGCGAGGCAGCAATTTTTTTGGTACTATGTGCGCACTCTTCATTGTTTGACTTGTTTGTTGACGAGTTTCCCCCGGTTTCCGTTCAACCCTCTCTACACAACCCTGTTTTCCTAAAATGGTTGAAGTCCATGAATCAGACGCTAGATGGCGCGACTAGACGATAGAGTCTAACAAAAAGTTATTGAAATAACGGATAGATGGCGTTTTTTTAAAATATACGTATTATTGTGTTTACTACAACATAATAAAATGTTGGATATTAATTAATAAATTACTTTGTTTTCAAATATATAGTCTTTATTTGATTGTAAGTAAAAAAAAAAACAGATTCGTTATCTATGTGAACATTTGAATCGAAAATCCAATTAGGTATATTATATACCTAGGAGGTATTTATACCAGTAAATTATTATTTGGCTTATTTTAGGGGATGAGGCAGTCAGATGAAATATATAACGTTTTATGAGCTTCCACAAGGAATCATAAAGAAAGTTATCCCTTGGCAGTTGGCACACAATCACGATGCCATTGTACTACCTACAAGACACTTTTTTGTTTGGATCTTTTTCCTTTGTTTTTTCACCGACAAGCCGTTTATCCACTTTAACAGGGGCAGGGGTGGAAAAGGGGAAATGTTTGTCAGCTGTTAAGAAGTCCGCAGATACTTAGATAGCGTTTTATTTCACGTAGTTTTTCGTTTACATATTTGTATCAATTGAGACTGAAACTCATTTTTATGGTTAGATAAAGTGTACGCTTAAGGTGGAATTTAGAACGCGGTAAATTATCCAATACTTACTTTGTTAGGAGCTACAAAGGGCGATACGAAGAGAATCTCCACAATGTGATCGTAGGCAAGGTTGGTTCGGGTAGGTACGAATGACCTCGAGTTTGGTGTTAGGCTGACACCGAACGTCGATGTCAGCCCTTGTTGGGAAACTTTTCAAAATTGGAATTCCAAAGTTCAGAGAGACGTGCCGGCTCGCGGCTCCCAGGGTGCACGCTCCATGTCTCAAAGGAAATTCGGGAACGGGCCATGAACGTATTTACGCTGAAATTGAATTATCCAACTGTGCCACAGATTATTGCATTTACTAAGCGTGAAATTGTCGAGATGTCAGAAAACCTCATGTGGTTTTCTTACCTTTGTCTAAGTGTGTAAAATATAGCTACGAAAGTAAGTAGGTAAATGTGTAAAATTTTCAAACCATACCTAATTATATTGGAATGTACCTACCGTCAATAATAAATCACAGCAGTGCTAAAAATATTTCTCTTAAAAAATAAAATAAATAACCCTTTCTACGAAAATATGACAAAAATCAATTCGGTAATATATAATTAACCAGTGTAAGTGTTATCCAGAAGATCTAATGTGTTAAACATACGTTTTTTGCCTGCTTAAAATTATTGTGAAGTTCGTTATAGAGGACTACAAGAATTATGTTAATTAACAAATAACAGATTAAATATAAAAGAAATATAACAGTGACGAAAGTGACAAACAAGAAGAAAATAAAAATATAAGTATTGACATAATATCTGCTAAAAAATTAATTTACCTAAAACCAAAGCTAACGACACCTGTCGGGAAGTGAATGTACTTTTCTTACATCCAACGACTAGCCTTACAATCCAAATAGCTTTACGATATTGATTTATGATTAATCTTGAGGCGTAGTAATTTTGTGATCCGAAAGATGGCGCAACTGTTGTGTTCTGGCTGTCTACAAAATATAAACAATAGACGATTTCTTACATGTTCGGTTTGCGATAAATGCTATGACTTGGAGTGCGCAAATGTCTCAGAAAAACGATTTTATAATACTTTAACAGCCGAACATAGATCTAGATGGAAATGCCAGGCTTGTACCTGTAAACTTCCAAAAACAGACAATTCCAACACACCGATAAAACCGACATCACCGAATACCATTAATACTCAATCAACAAAAGCAAACGTTACAATAAGAAAGAAACAAAAAAACATAAATACTGAGTATAATATAATGGACAGCGATATGAGTGTTGATGAAATTATAGAAGATACACCGATAAGCCAACCTGGAAAAATAATTCAAACCTTAACATTAGACCAAATTGGCCAACTATTAGATACAAAGCTTGAAAAAATCAAAAATACAATACTGCTAGACATCAAAAATACTATACAAGTAGAATTAAACAATGTGTCTAAAGAGCTACAAAAAGAAGTAGACCTAAGCATTAATAAACTATCAAATGAACAAAAAACACTAAAGGAGGAAATAAATACTATCGACAGGAAAATTGAAAAAATAGAAAACCAGTTGAGTAATTTGGAAAGCTCTCGAAAAATAGTTCTGTATGGATTAATGGAGGAATCTCGTGAGACAGAAAATGACCTTTGCAGCCGTGTTTCTACAGTGTTTGGCGATATCCTGAACTTAGACATCAACCCCTACATAAATGAAGTTAAACGCATGGGAAAGAGAGGCAATAATAATAGACCTATATCTATTGAATTAATAAACAAACGTATAACAAAATATATTATTGAAAATATGAGATATTTCAAAAACACGGGTTTGGCGGTTAATGTATTTTTAGATGAGGGCAAATTAAAGGAACGAAAAGTTCTTGTACAACAATTAATAATGGCTCGAAAAAATGGTCACCACGCGGTCATTAAACACAACAAACTTTACATAAATGGAAAAGTAACCACGGAAACAGAAAAATCTTTGAACAGCGATTTAAGGCTACAGCTGAGTACAATCGAAAATACGAATTATCAAGACAAAAAGAGCGCGAAAAATCAGGCACCACCGGAACTGCAATACACTATAGAAGAAGAAAAACCCTCGCAAAAACAGTTTTTTCGCTAACGGATTATTATTAACATTCCAAAATATCCAAAGCATAGGGAATAAAATACATCTAATAGAACAATTGTTAACGGATTCTAATATCGACATCCTCTTGCTATCCGAGATAAATAAAAATAAAAACTTTTGTGATTCCATTGTAATACAAAACTATAAAACAGCATCAATCAACTCTAGAAAGATTAGAAAGGGTGGAGGTGTTGGTATGCTGGTAAGAGACACCATAGAGTACATAGAGAGAAAGGATATTGTTAACTTGTCTGTGGAGTTTGTTGTAGAGTTTAGTGCAATAGAAATACCTAAATTGAACATTGTTATAATATGTGTATATAGAGCAGATCGCCATATCAATATTTTTTATGAACAAATGAATATGTTATTAAATAGGCTAAATTCAAAGGACAAAAATAAATACGTAGTCATTGGAGGAGATTTCAATATCAATATAAAAGATCGCAAAGAATCACTAGAATTCCTAAATATAATGCGCTCCTATAATTTTAAGCAATTAATTCGTGATATGACTCGAGTGACAAAAACTACCGCCACTTGTATTGATTTAATATTTACGAACTATACATTACTGACACTTAAATCCTATGTACATGATTATGGTCTATCAGACCATAAAGCAACACATTTAATACTTGATCCGAAAATTCTATACTACGATACTAACTTTAAAACATATTATATACAAAAGAGACTATTTACAAAAACTAAAATTGATCTATTTAAAAATTCATTAAAAGAAGTATGGTGGAATAACATAATAAACTCACACAAGAACATTAACGAAAATTATAATTCTTTTTTATCAACAATAATAGAGTTATTAGACAAACACATACCTGTCCTAAGATTAAAAATGAAAAATAGCAAAAACAAAAATAAAGGATGGCTAACAACAGGGTTAAAACGCTCATGCAAGCATAAAAGAATATTGAGAATTATATTAAACGAGACTAACAGTAATGTGATAAAAAAGTATTTCAAATTATTTAGTAAAATTCTTAAATGTAGTGTAAAAATATCAAAACGCTTGCACTATATTAGACAAATGAAAATTTCAGATAATAAAATAAAAACAATGTGGAATGTAATCAATACAAAAACAGGCAAGAAAAAACATACAATCCATAAGAATATCACATTAAATATAAATAACGAGAACATTGAATGTCCAACATCAATATGTGAAACATTTAACGAATATTTTGCTACAGTGGGAGAGGGCACAACTAACGGTTATACCACCACCACTAACTACCACCCAGTACTTAGCCCCCCACTTAGCTCAATGTACCTTGGCTCAGTGGACCAAAGCGAAGTGCGGAAAATAATACATCACATAAAAAACAAACATAGCAGCGGCATCGATGACATACCACCCACTCTAATAAAGCAATGCGTCGAGGAATTGCTTATACCAATAACTTTTCTTATCAATCAAAGTTTTCATGATGGCCAGTTTCCAGATTTGCTGAAGATTTCCTTAATAAAGCCGGTACATAAAAAAGAAGACGCGACCGACCCAAAAAATTATAGACCAATAGCATTATTGCCTTCATTCTCTAAGTTATTTGAAAGAGCGATGTACACTAGGCTATATACATTTCTAGAAAAATATAACGTCCTCGATGACAGTCAAAATGGTTTTAGAAAATCGAGGTCGACTACTCTGGCAGTG
Source organism: Zygaena filipendulae (assembly GCA_907165275.2). Classification (NCBI taxonomy): domain Eukaryota; kingdom Metazoa; phylum Arthropoda; class Insecta; order Lepidoptera; family Zygaenidae; genus Zygaena; species Zygaena filipendulae. The sequence continues at coordinate 7,052,251 of OU015653.1, read as the reverse complement.
TACAAGTACATACAAATGGCCCTCCAACATATAAATGACAAAAAATACGCAGTGGGACTTTTGCTGGATATGACAAAAGCCTATGATAGGGTCACTTACGATGTCTTACTTACAAAGCTATACGGATCTGGTATACGTGGCCCCGCTTACAATTGGTTCAAATCCTACTTAAAAAACAGAAAACAGATAGTCCAAATTGATTATTACAACAGCAAGACCAATGAAATAGACAGGGTTCGGTCAAAGGAAAGAAACATGACCTGCTCTATACCCCAAGGAAGTGTACTAGGCTGTGTGCTTTTTCTTATCTACATCAACGACCTCCCTAAGATCCTACCAAAGCACATATCACTGCCAGTGTTATTTGCAGATGATGTGTCAGTTCTGATTAAATGCGAAAAAAATGAGAATCCAAACACGCAGATATATAGTATTTTAAATAAGATAACGACTTGGCTCCAGGACCATAACCTAGAAATAAACTATGACAAAACAAAAATAATGCAATTTAGATCCTATAAAGAATCACCTCTAGACATAGACATAAAATACAAAAACAATCAGCTACAAACAGTAAAAACGTTTAAACTTCTTGGACTTAATATTGACTCAAATATAAATTGGAAATCCCATATCGAACAAATAAAATCTAAATTATCTAAATTCACTTATGCTCTCTTTGAAATTAAATGCAGTACAAACCTAGATACCGCTCTGTCCGCTTATTATGCATATGCCTACTCCTGGTTAAAGTATGGAATAATGCTGTGGGGTAATAGTGTAGATGCCAAAGAACTGTTCCTGCTTCAAAAGAAATGTGTAAGAATCTTAGCCCAGATCGACAACTCGCAAAGTAGTAGGCCTTACTTTATTAAATTTGATATACTAACACTAACGTCAATGTACATACACGAAATAGGTACCTTTGTTTTTAAGAACACCCACATATTCGCAAAGGTGAAACACACGCACAATATAAATACTCGCCACAAAGAAATGCTCTATCTGCCACCCTCTAGAATAAAAATGCTAAACTGTAGCCCGTATTACATGGCGGTTAAAATCTTCAATAAGCTCCCCCTAGAAATTAGAACAGAAACAAAATTCAAATCTTTTAGCCAAAAACTAAAAAAATATTTAATAACAAAATGTTTCTACACCCTGGACGAATTTTTTGAAACAAAAAAATAACAAGAAGACAGATTAAAATAAATGGATTAATATTACTATTATCACTACTATTTCTTAAATACAATTTAATATTTCAATGTAATAGGTTTTTTGACTAATTATCCAATACAATTATTATGTACCTGTATATTAATTTTATGGAAATAATACAATTTATAAATTTATTAATCGAATCCATGAATTGTTAATATATTGTATTATTATTGCATGTAATAAATAAATATAAGCTCCGGAATCATTGCCATACCCGAAAAGGGTTACTAAGTTGTAAGTACAATATAATATTATGTAACATCTGACTTAAAATGTACACTTGGTTGCAATAAATGTTTGATTGATTGATTGATTGAATAGCTATTCCCCATGACTTCGCCCACGTTAATTTCACGATAATATTCTAGTAACCTAGTACATATGTTATGTGTGTGCTAATGCAAATCTGTCTAGAGTTCTAGACGTTTATACATGGTTGAGTATGTAGCGGGAGCGGGATGGATGATATGGCTCGACCGCCACCAAAGGGGAAGCTTCTCGCCGGGCGAGGTGGTATGCCCGGAGAACCGCGGCTCCGACTGTAGATCGTCGGAGGTCGTATGTATGCAGCTTAATTTGAAAACTTCGTTAGTGCGATTCACGTAGTTAGTACTTAGTATTCGTCGCTTCATTGTAGTTCGTGACTTGTGGCATAGAGGTCGCCACAGTACTCCCTCCCAAGACCGAAGGTCTGATAGTCCGAAGCTCAATTATCTCAATTGCCACTTGAATGTCCCAGTGAGTCGGGAGTGCGTTGCTATATCCCAGTGAGTCGGGTGTGCACGTGCATTGCTCTGTGGTCTGCGGTGAGTCGAGACCGTGCTGAGCGTGCTCGTAGTCTGCGGTGAGTGGAGACTGTATTGAGCGTTGCCGATTTGTTGGCGCCAGGAGATGTCCTGCCGGAACGCCACGCTGGAGAGTTGTCCTCGGATCCAGTGCGTGGTGATGCGGGCGGATGTGCTGGTCGCTGAAGTCGGTGAGGTGCGGGTGCTTGGTATCAGGACCAGGAAGCTCAGTGCGTCGGCTGCGTTGGCCCTGAAGGTTGACCCGTTGTTGACGTGAGACTGCTTCCAGGGACTGCAGGAGGAGGTGGAGTAGGCTGCATGATGATAGTGATGAAGGTTGTTTCCAATCACGTCAGGGTCACCACTGTAGTGGGAGCAGGATGAACGATATGGCTCGACCACCACCAAAGGGGAAGCTTCCCGCCGGGCGAGGTGGTATGCCCGGAGAACCGCGGCTCCGACTGTAGATCGTCGGAGGTCGTATGTATGCAGCTTAATTTGAAAACTTCGTTAGTGCGATTCACGTAGTCAGTATTCGTCGCTTCATTGTAGTTCGTGACTTGTGGCATAGAGGTCGCCACAAGTAGCGCATTTTATCCTACTAATGAGAAAAATATGAAAGTTTGTGAGATATATATTTGGACGTCTGGAGATTTGGATGTTTGTTACTCAATCACACATACACAGCTAAACAGATTCACATAAAATTTGTAATACTATGTTATATGTTGTCGTTCCCGGTACCTACTTCCGAAATTCACGTGGGCGTAGTCGTGAGGAATAGCTAGTTGTATTGTAAATACTTCGATAATAAAGGCTCCCTCCCTAACAGATTTAACTATCATAACCTAGAACCTATTTAACTTTAGACGCCTAGACTAAGCTTTTAAGATGATATTAAAGCTCGAGCAGCTTTATTGGACACCGAAAATGAGTCTAAAGTTGCATCGTTGGGATTTAACGCAACCCAATTAACGGGCGGAGAGGCCGCGTGCCTGTCCAGACTCGATATCAGATTAACTGTTCACTGAATTACATTAGTGAACGTCATATCACGTTCTACGCTGCATAGTCGACTATCTTCTATTATCCAATTATATCACCATGACATTCAATAGTCATGCAGATTAGGCTCCCGTACTATGTGTATTACGTATTTAGGAATTATTGTTCATGTCTAGGTACTGGAATGTACCTATCGTAGTTTACGGGTTATATAGACGGTTCGTAGATGTTTAATTAGTGTGATGCATTTCGTCACTGATTACTTACCTGTATTGTCACTGACTTAACGCTAAACAGGTAAAATGAGTTTCTATTAATCTATCTATTATTACACATCCTATATATAGAGAAGCAATTCCTAGGTATATCTATATAATAATAATCTATACAACGTGTTTATTAATTAACTGAAAACTAGAAAGTAGTTTGCTCAGAATCAACTAGCGAATCGATCGCTCTATGTTTTAATATAGGTTATATTTTTTCATCTTTACTAGCCCATGTCTAAATTATTTATAATACAATATTTGGCGCGTAAGCCGCCCGCAGCAAAAACTTCGAACCAGTAGGCGCGGGCGTAGCGCTTGGAATTTCGCAGATAGGTCACCTCCAAACTAATGTTGAATAACTTTTAAAGTATACATTTTTTCGACATAAAGTGTATTTTAGTCACATTATTGTTTATTTTTTTAAATGGGGTGTAACAGGTTTTCAGTTGATTCAATAACACGTTGTATATATAAAATCCCTTGTCCTGAATGACTGATGGATCAACGCACAGCCTAAACCGCTGCTCATAGAGACCTGCAACTTGGAGGGTGTGTTCTTTGTATGACGTAGGCATCCGATAAGAAAGAATTTTTGAATATTCAACCCCTAAGGGGATGAAAAAGGGTTGAAAAGTTTGTATGGAACAATTCCACGCGAGTGAAACCGCGAGGCACACCTAGTATAATATGTAGTAATATTCGCTATTTTGAGCATACCTATACGTATCTTCGAACAGGACCCTTGAAGAGAAGGTAGGTAAATAACCACCACTATACTTCCATTAATTATAAATTGAAAAACTTAATATTACCTATTATTTTACTAGCTGTTCACCTAAGTTTTGCTGTTTTCACTTTAGACTATCCAATTATTAATGATTAATTATTAATGATTATCCAAAAACTGTGAAATATTAAATTCTATATTGTTTCTTTTGTTTAAAACTTCAAAAGTAACGGTAGGTACTTCCACACTAAATTTTATTCCCCTTTTCATCTCTTTAGCTGTTGAAATTGCCAAAATCTTTTCTTGCCTACATTCTAAAAGAAGCTTTGTGCAAAGTTTCAGGTTTCCAGACACAGCGCTTTGGTCTGGGTGTTGATGAATCATTCAGTTAGTCAGTCAGAGTATGTCATTTTATAATTATGTACTTACAGATAGTTAGTCCAAGAGAAATATAGAGTTCGGTTAGAAGTTGAATGCACATTTATTTTTTACCCGATTTGCTTTGTACAAAAAGTTCTCTAAGGAGGTTAACGACTTACTTGGAGTGAAGGTAACGTTCGTGTCACCTTAACGTTCACCAGATAGTTTTGTAGGTGGCCAAAACGCGAACAACGAACATTAAAGTATTAGTCTTTGTTGTGAGTATAGGTTGTTCGTAGATTCTTATTTTGTATCGCTGCGTGACGTCATAAGCTCTGCGTTAATTTACGTGTTCGTAATTAAATCCTTCACAGTGAGCTGTAGCGTCACTTCGCGTCACTAGGTACATAGATCTTTACAAATGCGAAAGTGAGTTTATTTGTTACGCATACACGCAGCTTAACGGCTCAACCGATCATCATGAAATTTGGTGCACACGTTGTCAGGTATACAGAAAAGGACATGGAGTAGGTACTTTTTATCCCGAAATTCCCGCGGAAACTCTGAAATTACCGCGAAGAACAACTAGTATAGATATAATTTTGAATGCAACGCTTTAGTTGCTAATATCCATTAGCGATCCCATGTAATTCATATATCTTATATAATTATAAACAAATTAAAATACATATAATTTCTCGTATGTATGTATGTATGTATTTATGTATGTACCTATCTATTACAGGTTATTTTTAAAAATTATTTAAGTAAACATGACTTTAATCTCGAATGTAAATATCAGTTTGTTTTGTTTGTTACACTTTCGCGCCTTATAACTACTCAACCGTTCATAATGGAATTTTACAATACTTACAAGTTGCCAAGAGTGCAGAAAAAATGAAAAATAAGGTACTTTTCACCCCGGAATTCCCGCGGAAACTCCGTAATTAACGCGGGGAACAACTATTTATTTACCTATATATAAAAGAAACTTTTACTACTTTTACTTTTTAAATCTATACATAAAATAATTACTTACTTTTAATTAATGCTTAATAATAAAATAACCGCGTTAAATATTTGTTTAATTTAAATTAATAATCGTGATTAGTTGAAGCTCGTATCAGATATGATTATATAAAGCTAATATTATTGAGTACCTATCTATTACCATTTACCAGACACCTCGTAAACTAATTAAACCCAACCGATGCTGTATTGGCATCCGTATCTATTGATGTTTATGATTATACCATTTATACCTACCTGCATGGCGGTTGGCAGCAGCTAAGTCATGAAATTTAGTAGGTAATTGACACAAGACATAGACTAACATAGTATATACTAACTGTTCCCCCTGCGGTTTCGCCCGTGTCGATACCCCTTGTCTTGGGAATAATAAACTGTAAAACCATTGTCATTTTTGTTGATGAGTTATTATTATAAATTTATTTATGATTATTTAGTTTTAAAAGTATGACCACGTTACGTCAATACCTAAATTACTCGTAAGTCGTAACTATACAACAAATATTGGTTTTCCGCGGTTCCTCTCACAATTTCCTAATTCTTCATACAACTCTTTTTAGCTTCCTATCAATGTAAGGATTTTTCGAATCAGTTTAGTAGCTCCAGAGATCTTTTATTGTTTTGTAATAGATACATAGTATATTTTTCTCTCCGTGACGTGAGAAATTGCAAACAAACGGTTTTTGTTAAAATGATACACCGTTTGTTATAATTGCTTTGAATACTATAATATTTCACATAAAATGGAAACACTTGTCTAATTTGTTTACGTCAGCATGGTCAGTACCGAGTACATATGTGTGTAGAAGTCACATGGATTCAGCACACGTTGGTGCCCTGACGTCTGCCCGACCTATTCCATACGTGATGGGACTTCTTTATGTTCAGAACTGATTCCAGCTGATGTGGGTTTTTGATCACGTTATGAAATTGTGTTTTCACGTCTTTAAAAAGATTGCTGTTCCTGCTCGTTTCAGTAACCTAAAAGCCGTCTTTATTGTAAGGATGGGATAGATACTAAACGCATTATTTTAGTTTTATACGAATGTTTAAAATATACATAGTTAACGGTAAGTAAATATGTAAAGAATTTATATTAAACTAGCTGACCCCCGCGGTTTCACCCGCGGTATTTTCAGAGAATATAATGTCACTAACTCCGGAGTTCCCGCGGGAATCCCGGGATAAAAAGTACCCTATGTCACTTGTGATCACTGCTGCTTTTTAAATGTGAAAGAATTTTTAAAATCAGTTCAATAGATCCAAAGATTACCCCCTACAAACTCACCAACTCACGAACTCACTAACTCCGGAGTTCCCGCGGAAATTCCGGAGTAAAAAGTATCCCATATTACTCTGGATCATTGTAGCTCCTCTTATAAGCTAAAGAATTTTCAAAATTGGTTCAGTAGATCCACAGATTATAACCTCACAAACTCCGGAGTTCCCGCGGGAACCCCGGGATAAAAAGTATCCTATGTTACTCAGGATCACTGCAGCTTTTTAAAACTGAAAGAATTTTCAAAATTGGTTTAGTAGATCCAGAGATTACCCCATACAACCTCACAATCTCCGGAGTTCCCGCAGGAATTCCGGAATAAAAAGTACCCCATGACACTCAGGATCACTGCAGCTTCCTATAAGTGAAAGGATTTTCAAAATCGGTTCAGTAGATTACTCCCTACAACGTCACAAACTCACAAACTCACAAACCCACAAACTCACAAACTTTTGCTCTTTATAATATTAGTATTAGCACAGATAATATAATACTATACTGTATTAGTATTAGTGTATTAGTATAGAAAAGTACACAGTATTTTTGCTGACACGCTATTTATATGAAATAAATGAAGTATTATTATTATTTGTGTAAGTAGGTACCTATATAATTCTGGACATAAAGTCGTAATATATTCACATTCCACATTTTGAGACATGAAGCGTGCCACGGTCCCCGAGTAGCGCTGTGATGCAGTTTTAATAGAGCGCCGACGACGTCAATGTTATGTGGTTGTTGCTGGCGCTCGACCGAAGTCCCGCAGACCCGCTTTCCTCGCTCGCTCGTACCGCTCATATTTCACACGCTTGTCGTGCTCCGTCGCTGCTCCCCACTGGTTGCACATTTACGTACCTATATTTTTTTACTGACATGTACGAAGGGTATAACTAAGTAAAGTAATCAAAGATTTTTCAATAGGTATAGATGCAGTATTATATATTTATTACTAGCTGTCTCCCGAGGTTTCACCTGCGCTAATTTCAGAGTTTCCGCGGGAATTCTAGGATTAACTATACTTTCCTCTTGAATCACTCTATTCGATGAAAACCGCATTAAAACCCATGGCGTAGTTTAAAAAATCTAAGCGTACAGACGGCGGGAAGCTACTCTTTAATCTATACATCTATAGGTACATATAAATAAAATAGCAGTGTCTGATTGTAATTCCAAATTAACAGCTTTTCACTAAATGCATAAGTAGGTAAGTATATAAGGTATACTTACCTACTTATTACTTACCTACTTATTTAAGGTCTGTCTGTTTGTTCCGTCTAATCTCTGAAACGGCTGGACCGATTTTAACGGGACTTTAAACGATTTTTAAACGATTGAGGTGAGCTAACGATATTTAAACGGAGATAGGAATATTAATTTCTATAGGTACCAACGCAAGAAATAATTTAGTTACAATAATTTAGTTTTCTTCGTATTAATTACAGTTTAAAATTAATTGCTACATCGAAAAGTTTTAGAGTGTAACGGCCGCACTCAGAGTCGTTTCAATGATAACTTAATTTTTAGTAAAGATTTGTTTTTAAAATTTGATCGTTTGAATCACTACATAAATATGTGATTTTATCCTATTTTGTAGTAACAACGAAAAATCTGAAAATATGAAAATAAATTACTCGTGGTAGCTAATAAAAACATTTGTAACTCTATGGAGTCTGCGAATTTCTAATGAGAACTTGACTGTTTATCCTGTCGAAACGAAATGAGAAATAAGTGCAACGAGCCTTAACAAAATATTATAAATAGGTAATATCTATTTATCAGAATTTTATTATTAGAGTATTTGCTTTATTATCAATATACAATTTAGCGTATGCAGCTTTTTATCAAAACGACAGAAAAAAAGATTTTAAATCAACACAAACCAGTGCTCAATCTCATGATTTCGTTGCAGTACTGATTAAATTCTTACTTATTATAAATGCGAAAGTGAGTTTGTTTGTTTGTTACGCTTTCATGTCTTAACGGCTCAAGCGGTCATCATGAAATGTTGCATATACCTTGTTAGGGGTAGAGAAAGACATAGGGTACTTTTTGTCCCGGAATTATCGCAGAAACTACGAAATTAACACGGGTGAAACCGCGGGGAACAATCGGTAATTTTATAAATTTAAATGAATATGACTCAAAAACGTAACAAAAAGTGTCGTACATAAAATAACAATTATTATTGAACTGGTTTTTGTCAATACCTAATACTCATGAGTCACAGTCAATACAAGAAATAACGTTGCTAGGGTTGTCGCCGGGTGAAGCGCGGCGTGTCGCGATCCGCCGGATTAGGCGCCCAACACGCACGCCCGCCGCCCGCGACATCGTCCTATTTATGTTGGGTCGCTAACCAAACAACTTGTAGGCTCTTTATTACAGTTGTTCTTTTCCGTTCAAGACACAGTTAGCGCTTCGATAAAATATCGCGTCGTTCTACGACACAACGACGATTTTATGCTTTGGTCGATTTAGCTGAAATATAGGATTGACTTTTCAGGACTTGTTGATGTATTCGATTGACACATACATAAATGTTTATGTTTAGATATTTTTCTATAGAGGATCCGATTGGCGCATTAGGTCACCATGCCTACCCGACAATCAAGAGGTTCTGGGTTCGATTCCTGATAAGGGTGGGCTTTGTTTGAAGAACACTGGATTCCACTTTACAGTCTAGGCGTGTTTATATATAATATGTAATATGTGGTATATGTAATAATGGGGAGTATACGTCACGTTTGCTTGGTATGTGTGTTGTGTTTTTTTTTTTTCGTTGACACGACTGATATTTGATTGCAGATGTCCTGACAAGATGAAATGAGCGCATCAAGAATGGAGCGGGCGGGGCGGCGTGTGAAAGCGGGTTCGCTGAGCGGGCTGTCGTGCGGCGCGGGGGGCGGCGCGGGCGGACCGGCGGGCGTGCGCCGGCAGCGCTCGCTCGAGTGGGCCGGGGACCGCTACAGCAGCAGCGACGACGAACGCCCGCCGCAGCCCGCACCGCTCGCCGACAGAGTGTTTGCCTCGCTCCTCGCACAGGCAACACAACAATTTGATAGTAAGTTGATTCTGCCGAGTTTACTTTGTACTATCCAAATATTGGATTTTTACAGTTTTTAAATTCAAATGAGAGACTAATTATTTATCTTGTGACTGCAGTAATATTGATATCGCTCGTAAACAAAAAATATTCTTATAATGTAAACAACTTTTGAGTTTTTATATCTATTATCTACTGATACGAGCAGCGACATAATTATAACAAAATACTACTTACAGTTCCTATAAAAACACGTGCAAAAAGACGTCACATGGGTCAGGCAGACGCATGTTGCATAGGAAAGTTTATTTGAGGCATTTAATATCATGTGGTTGACGAGAACAGCCGCTACGCGCTATGTTACATCTCTACGCCGTAGCGAGTAAGCTCAGAATTTGTTATTCACTGAGTCCGTCGTCGGTCGAAGGTCTGCGCCGAGTCCCAACAAGTGGGATCATTAGTGGAACGTTGCAGGAGTGCTGCGGAGAGAGGGGTGTGACGGAGGCGCGGGGGCAGAAAGCGACGGCAATTGATAGGGGAGAGCCCTGCGGTGAGCTTATGAGGAAAACTTTACACGTAAACCCGACGCAACCTTAGCTTTGCCTTCATGTCATGCCAACTAACGGCTCAATGAAGTAATCTAGAACTTTATCTTCTTCTAGCATTTTGAAATGTATTCGGTTATAATAACGTGAAAGATGGCAAGATGTACTCGGATGTCTATTATATTATGGTTAATATGTATTATAAATGATCTAACTAGAATATTAAACAAACTAATTTTTTTTAACATGAAATGAAATATAAGTAGGTTGTTAATGTAGCGTACCTATACATATACATTGTTTTTCCGGAAACAACATTTGTCAAATAAATCCAGTATATTAAATTTGATCGTCTGAATACATATAGGATCAGCAATATTACGCGTCTTCGCTCAATTTGTTCTGCGGGAACTCGTAACACCCTTATATTAAACGTCAAGAAGCCTCTGCTGAAATACCTACACGCCTGTTTCTTATCGTGTAAAATGTAAATGGTTATGTAAAAGTCACTCACTTTCGGAAAGTTGTATGTTTAAATGAAATATAGGTAACTATAGAAAATTAGTCATCATACAAGAGTTATAACAATTTTAGCCAATTTTGCTGCAATATTGGTTAATAATTTGATTATGTAGAGGTACTTATTAAAAAGTAAAACATACACATTGACTTGATGCTTTATTAATGTTTGACAACAGTATGTAATAAGCGACTCATTTCACATAAGAGCAAGAATTCAATAAAATCTTTTATCGAACATCGGGTGCCTACTCGAGCATTTTCTGTTGATTTGTCGTTCTTGAGTTGCTGAGAATATTTTTTTAGACCTACTTACCAACGAAGGACATTTATTGGAAGTTTTGTCTCAACAATAAATCTGTCTGTGTCTAGAAAACTGGTGGAGTTTTTACTTATTTTAAATCTTTTCAATCATCGCTGAATTTATCTTCTAATGGTCAATGGTTGTCGGCTAATATAAAGTTGAGTCACACTTCTAGATAGGTATGCGTTTTATTAGCCTATACTTATTACACTGTAGGTACTAATAGTAAAAATAAATTTCTTATAAGTATTGGGTACACACTTCTATTTCGTATTCCGATGAGCTCGGCGTATGTTCTCATCACACCGAATACCTTTCGACAGACGAATTTTCGTCATAAGCCCGATCTGAATCTTTGTGATAAATATTTCCATTTCAAAATAGGCCTATTGCGTATTTGAATAAGAACGACATTTGTTCGTGTTATTTGGCTCCGTTCTGGGAAAGGTAGATTTTATGGAGTCGTGTCGCTGTCGATATGTAAAAGAGTATGTTACTTGATTGCATATGTTGTTTAGATAGCAGCGAGTGCGTAACTACATATGTACGAGAATTTCGATCTCGTGGGCACGTCTAATACTTAAGTAGGTACAAATTACAATGTATACTAATGTTATTTAAGTGAGGCTTTTTGCACATTATAAGAAATTTTCTTGTCTTATAAGAAATGTCTTATAAGTCGGATGTCCCTTTGATTGTTATACGAGTATGAAACCATACATACATTATTAAAAGAAATGTCAGATATGACACGCGCATAGTAATTTTGTCGGATGCATCTAAGACACAAGAAAATTTCTTATAATGTGCGATGACGTAACTTCATACTACGCGGCGTTCAAATATTGTTCCGCTTTGACATATGCATGTGAATGAGAAAGCTAATACGGAAATTATGGAATAGGAAGAGATAGGTATCTAACAGTTCAAAGCAAAGCTCCTAATTGGGGTAATTGAAGGTCTCAGTTTCCATGCGCTAGTGCCATATTTAACTCCCTTAATTTATTTATTTATTGTTTTGTTATCAGGCAACATGGGCCCATAGATAAATACCTTACAAACTAACATACATATATACAAATATAAAAAACATTCTATTTTTGACACTGTGTCGCTCTGGTGGTGGCTGTCGGTATCCTTCCTCGGAATCGCCTGTAGACCACACCTTTCGGCCAAAAGTCTTCCTTCATAAAGGTGTCCAATTTGCTTGTCGGGACTCGCACCACAAAAGCCTTGAAACTAGCATTATGACGCGACTCCAGCAGTTCGGTCCTCAGAAGAAAGTTGGTCTTCGTCTTGATATACTCTGTAACATCTTGCGCTGTGGTAGCGTGGGACAGACGTGACAGGTACATCGGCTTATAATATCATTGATGTATAAGTATTAATGTTATTTATGGAAATAAACGCATGGGTCCTAAAATCACTATCCGATTGTGTCCGATCATGGTGTTACAGAAAGGTGTAGTCACATTTGACGATTGTGTTCACGTTATCGTCTGCATTGATTTGATTATTGTTTAATTGTCAGGTTTGTTGTTATTAACTCTGCACACGGCCAAATTATTGTATAAGATTGCCAGATCACAAGCTTCAAATGTGACTACACCTCTCTGTAACACCTTGTATAATATTATCCGCTAATTTTATCGTAATTTTTATCATATTTTATTTTAAAATTCATTTATGTGACTGATTTAAATATATCTACTTACATATAAGTATTTATATAAAATATATGCGACGAAAATGTTTTTTCTCTTTGTTTTTTATTTTTCACATCAAAAGCATTCAGATCGAACTTGCAATGACACACACATTTATACTAAATATAAAATAAAATAATAAAATAAAATCATAAAATGCACGATTTGACGGATCTCATTTTACCACTGATATTATTTTCCATCGGTCTTCGTGGAGAGCGCAGCCGAATTTAAATGTTTTGGTTTTAGGTGCTGCATAAATCTTTTGACCCTGCAACTCAAAATTCTCGTTTATACACATAATATGTATAACGCACTATACGTTCATATGGTATGTTCATATGGCAGTCGACATGGCATATTTAGTATTCGTCGGATTCGTTGTATTGTGTTCAAACACGCAGTTAATTGGATGAAACCATAAATGGCGCGGACAGTAGGTATTGTGCATAAGTTTCGTCAATTACAACTGAATTGAGCTTCGTTTGCGAGCCAAAATGCATATAGTGGTACAGTGTATATGCAGCAGCAGTGACGTGCATCACGTGTGTATTAATGCAATACGATTATTCATACATCACAATGGGCATGTTGACTAATTTTTATTTTTTAGTCCGTCTTGTAGATTATTAAAAAATATTGGACACGTATTTTTTCTTTTTTTACGTAATCAAAAAATAACGGCGATATATTGAGTTGAAATTTCGCGTGACGTCACTATTCTGACAGTTTGTATGGCGGTTTTGCGGTTAGTGACGTCACGACCTCCTCATCCTAAACTTTAATGCGCTTTATCTCTATATATTTTAATTTATTTAAAAAAGAAAAAAATACGTGTCTATTGTTTTTTTATTTTTTAACTGACGGACTAATTAGAATTTTGATTTTCAATAGTAGTCAACATCCCTATTGAAACATTGTCAAGCTACGTTTCATGTACCTACCTATGTAGATGTAAAGAAAATAATGGAGGTACCATAGTATTTAACGTAGTTTTTTTTTAAAAGCTAGCAGCAATACTATATTTTTTCATTGAAAAGGTCCAGGGCGACCTTTTTTGTCGAAGAGCTTCGCATGAGGTCGTCGGAGGCCCGTACACATTGCTGTCAGTATGGAAATTATTTCGTGTACTTTTATGGCACTTCTATTCACTAAGATGGTGTCCACGATTTCAATTGCGTGATGCAAATTCTTATGAAGAATTCATCATCAATACCCTATACCCTATATGTCGACTCAGGACTTAACATGTCTATATTTTGTAAAATTTCATTCATATATGAACGCTGATAAGCAATAACATGTTAACTCACAAAATTAAGTTATTGATACATAACGCTTTATTGAGAGTTATAGAACGTTTTTCAATTATGTATTTACCTTATTACATTGTTGAAATACCTACCAACAAAACGTCGAACATAAAAAAAATGTTGACACTAAATGGCGTTATAATTTTAAAACACGATTAACTCCAAATTTCTTTTTTGTGGAATAACACACTATTGCTTATCTATGTCCATATATAAATAAGGAGTACTTAATACTTATTGCATTATGCGCGTTCAAACAAACAAAGAATTAACGGAGTTTTTATAATATACAAAGAACAGAATAGTATAGATTTAAGTATCATTATCTAACATAGTAATAAAATACTAGTAGGTATGTATATATAGCACCTTATCATGGATATACTGAGAACTAATTTTGTTGTCGAATAAATTTAGTTCAATTGCTTCTTCATGCCTATACGTATAGAAGTTTTAATTAGTGGACACTATCTTAATAGACGTATATGAGCATGATTGGAACATGAAAAGCGAGGGCTTTTTGAACTGTTTAATGGACCGACGATGGACTGTGTAATACGGTTATCCAGTCCGTCCGATGATATTTGCCTAAGTTCATACTGTTAGGTACGTAGCTACATACAGCGTAGTGCCACGTCTGCCTACATCGCTACTACCGCACGTTACTGGTAATCAAATGATTTGAGTATGTGTCAATATAAGTATACGTACCAATATATAGGCAGATATTGTGAACGGTGAGTCTGTCTAGTTCATAGGTTCAATAAATAATAATAATTTCACACACTTTTCGTAGCATTTGCGGCCGTATTTCACCAATAACTATTCGAATTTTGATTTCCAGGTGTTCAATTGTCTCTGATTTATCGGCGTAGACAAGTAACTTTACATGACCTCAAAGAAAATAATCCGATAAGGTTAAATCACACGATCTTGGTGGCCAATTCATAGGATCATTACGGGAAATAGCCATAAAAAGGTTAAAGTGCACGATAAGTTTGACGAACAAAACCATTATTTTCAACAATTTTTAACCGTTGCTCTGGCGTAAGTCCATAATAAAATTCCAAACCAAGCTAAACAAAAAGCAACTATCAGTTGTAAAATCGGTTGTCAAATAAAGCAGTGTAATCAACTTAAAGTTGTGTACATCTAAAAAAATCAGCCTTTATAATATTCCAGAGAGCTTACTTTTTATAGCATTTTCATGACTAAATGACGATAAACTTTAGACGTATTAAAGTAAATATTTAAAATTTACTTACGGTGTTGTTAGAAAAAGTTACATCTAGGTACACTTAATGTTTTAAACTCAAATTAACAAAATCTTCACGTTTCGGTATGCATTTTAATATACCTACCTAATCCTAACTTATATTAGGTACCTATCATGAGAAAATGGGGTTGCATGTTTGTGTGTGCGTGTGTAACACTCAGCTCCGTATTGGTTGCACGGAGATTATTTAAAATTGGGTAGATAACTAATTTAGATAGACCCTTTGCATCCTGATACGAAGAGTTTTCAAAGATTAAAGGTAAAGAAAATTCTAGCAAGTGGAACTGCGGGGAAGAGTTAGTAAAGTATAAATATAAATGGAAGTTTTGCTCAACACAGGAAAGTTATTGTGTAGTTTGCAATACGACAAAATATTAAGTAATTAAATCAGTTGCCAAAGAAACCATGTGCGCCGGCATACTAAAGGAGCATCTGGGAGCGCTCGCACGGCCAACTTTGCTCTACTTCACATTCACCGAAAGTCCTACAAGTCAAGTATGAATTTGAGCTCACGAAGCTTCGCTTGTACTTATATGAATATAAAATTATATTTAAATTTACTTCTAGTTTATTTTGCCATATCGTATCTACATATTTACTTAAAGTTTTAAAATTTCATAACTCACCTTAGTATATTTACGTTACAAATCTTATTGTAATTGCTTTATTTCATACATACTTATATTTCTTTACTAACTGTTCCTCACGGTTTCACTTGCAGTAATTTTCGAGTTTTCGCGGAAATTTCAGAGTAAAAAGTACAATGATGTATTCTCGTACCTCTGACTGCTGACAACGCGTATGCAAAATTTCATGCGATTTCACCCGCGTTAGTTTTGGAGTTTCTGCGGAAATTCCAGGATATAAAGTACCGATATCATTTTCTGTACACCTGACAACGTCTATGGAAAATGCCAAGCGATGTCACCCGCGTTAATTTCGGATTTTCCGCGGGAATTCCGAGATATAAAGTACCTACCCTAAGTTATTTTTTGTACACCTGACAACGTGTACCAAAGTATTTTCCAACTTCCCGTTGACCTATGAACAGAAAACTTGGTGATTATATCTATTATTACATATATTTTACCAAAAAATATCAACATATGATAATTCTATGTTTTTCTTTGAAATTCTATAACTATCTTTGTTAAAACAAACTTTATTTTGCGGTTAAACGCGGAGCACACAAGCGATTTGGCGTTTGAAATCTGTTGTGGTTCGGTTGAACCCAAAATGTGCGAAATCCGACACGCACTTGGCAGGTTTTTAAAATAGTCTTAGTAATAGGTTTCGTTTCATCGCAAACGGTTCACGACCAAGAGTTTTTTGTCGTGATAGACATAAACGTAAAACATACCTAAAGTGAAAATAAAGTACTTAATAAGGCGACAGTGCATGGCGTCAGCACATTTTAAACACCACGCGAGCACACCCGCGTGCAACAGTTAGTCATCATTAAATATTTCTTTGTATGTTATGGCTTTCATATTTTTACATCAATTTCGGAGTAATGAATGGCATAAGAAATTCATATTCGAGAGCTATTAAGTGGTTTGTATATCGTCGGTCCAGATTGGAAGCCGTAAGGCACGCAGTGAGGGTGGATAGTTTTCATTTAAATTCGTATTTTTCTCCTTACACAAACGGTATCGGCGGTGTTATTAGAGGCAAGCCCAGTAAGTACGCAATATCTCCGGCAGCCTCCGCAAGAATCCCAGTCGAGGCGATGCCCCGTTATTGCATGGAAATTCTTGGGCGTGCAACTTCATTGAGCTACTCTCTTTTGTATAAAGCTACCAGAGCAATGTTCCCACGTTATTGTTTTTCAAAAGCAGGAACTGCACCTGATATTACCTTCTTGGAGTCATTACGTTTCAACAGAATTAATTTGTACAAAACAAACCTTTGATACTGAAGTTGTTCTTTCAATATTACAATATTGAAAACTTAAAAAAGCTAGGAGGTAAAATTTATTCAAAGTTTTTACACTCATGTATATGTATAACCGAATTAGGTAATGTAATTTTTTTTCTTCGAAGGTACTAATATTGACCTACCTAATATTGTAAATATTTATATAATTAAATCACCACAAAAAAATTAACTACGTTATTTTTAAAGTAAACATTGAAATTTTAATATTTTTAATCACTATTATTATAGCATACAATTAATCATAATAATATCATGTAATTGTTTTTTAAGCCAACTTCCAAAAAAGAGGAAGTTCTCAATTCGACTCTACTTATAATTATGTTTTTAATTTCTTTATTAAATACTATAAAATTGATGAAGTAGCCCTTGATTTACTTTAGGAACTCAAGTTTACGATAACTTACTATACCTAAAAATCCATAATAATCAGTTTTAATTTTAATCTGTGTTAATATGTTATAACTAGCTGTAACAGTTTCAGGATTCCTGCATGAACTATTGTTTTTAAAATAAAAATAGCTTAAGTTACTCCTTACAACATCAGCTATCTGATGAAAGTGAAAGTCTCATTAAAATCAGTCCAGCCGTTTCAGAAATTAGCTGGAACAAACAGACAGATAGACAGACGAAAATTTAATTATATATATTTTATATTTAAGTAACGTATATTAGGTAGGTTTTACTTTCATATGCATTTAGTGAAAAGCTGTTAATTTGGAATTACAAACAGACACTTCAATTGTATTTATCTGTATGTACATATAGATTTCAATGTAGTAGTGGTACCTGCGGTTTCACCCAAGTGAGATTCGGAATTCCCGCAGAAACTTCTAGTATCTCTATAACCTTTGCGCAAGTGCAAGCGTTAAGTTAACAAAGTTTTATCGCAATCGGTTGAACAGCAGCCCACAAAATATAAACCAGCAAACATTGTGTAATGTGTGACCAAATTTGTCGTATTGATAGATATTATGTGAATAGGCGGAAGCTCGTAGCATTTGCTACCTCGTACTACTAACTAGTTGTTAGCACAGTTTCGCTAGCATATTTTTCTAAATTGCCTCGGAAATTTTTTGTTGTGTATGGGGATTCAAATTATACTTAATTTTATGCACAAACAAGCCTTAGGTGGCTTGCTTGTATTAAAATCTGTCAAGTAGCTATTACTTAATGTGCGTTCTAACATCTGTAGAAGCAGACAAAATTCCCTAAATTGTTTTATTCGCTTTCACTTATGGTATTTTGCAGCCCTTCCTATTTCAAATATATTGTAGGTATAGATGTTATAATAATATTGTTTGTATGATATGATTATAGATTAATATATTGTATAGGTATTGAAATTTTCCACATATACCGGGTAAACTATATTAGCGACTGTAGTAGGTAAGAGATTTTTGAATAACTATCATAAGGGATATAATTTAACTGGTATATCACTTTGCTTACTTTTGTGATGTTCAACGATTCTTAGAGATTTTTTATAATATTTATTTTCTACCTAAAACAAAACCATTAGATAAAAACCTACTGCATATTATGTTGAAGCGCGTCGTGGTTTGGCAAGCCCAAGCCCAAATAGGTTTGCGTTTTATGCGCAAATAGTGATAAATGTTTGTAACGTGACAGGTGGTTTGTTTGCACGGTGTAGGTTGGTATAATATTCTCACTGTCGCTTTTTGGATGGCTTGATATTATTGACAGATTATATTGAGGCATGTCTACACCTCGGAAGCAATAATAAATAGGTACGGAATATCACCAATGAATATAGAAAATTGATAGATTATTACAAATCCATTTGGGTACATTATTATTGATATCTTTACTTTTTTCATTGGTCGCAGGAATGGATACACGATATCGTTATTTGATACTAAAATATTGTCGTTATAATATGTAGATGAATATTATCATATATAAATATGTATTACAATTATTTATCATCTATTGAAAACTAGCTGTGCCCCGCGGTTTCACCCGCGGTAATTTTTGAAGTTCCCGCGGGAGTCCCGGGATAAAAAGTACCCTATGTCCTTCTCTGTACCCCTGACAACGTGCATGCCAAATTTCATCCAAATCCATTCAGCCGTTTTTGCGTGATTGAGTAACAAACATCCAAACATCTAAACATCCAAACATCCACACTTTCACATTTATAATATTAAAAGGATATCTTTGATATTTAATGTACCGTATGTGTTATTAAGGGGCCATTGGCTCGCTAAACTCCAAAAAGTACATTGTTTCTTTCCATTTTTCGCCATCATTTCTTGAAGTAGGGAGAATGGAAAAAATATATGGTGGAGTTGAATAGTTTATGTATCCATTTTGATAGATCGATACACGATTTAAATAACTTCGCTCGATAGAAAAAATATCCAAACATAGCCATTTTTGACACTTTGAATTCATTTTATGACGAAAATTATATAGAACATGATTTTGAAACTTACACGATATATTTTATCGCAAACCAAGTAATCCATTTCACAAAATAAAAACGATAAAATTGCATTAATTTAATGTTTTACATAACTAATTGTTATCACGGGCCGGCGCGCTTCAGTGTTTCAGCTCCCCACTGCGCCCCGCAGTCCACTCCGACACACTGACAAGGAAGGACGTCTGCCGAATTTTGCGCGAGTGCTGCGGCACCATTTACGTATCTAATAATTACGTAGTACGGAAGCCCATAGAGGATTTGTGGATTTGCTAAAGCGCGTCAGATGAACATAACCTTGCACCATTGAGTACCTCCACCAAATATAGGTCCTCTACACTGGTGGGTGCGTAGGATAACCAATCAGATTAGTAAAAAAAATCGATAACTCGGAATACTCGAGTGCGTCAGATTAAGATGGTGGGTTAATTACATGTTGAAAAGTGTGTATATGAATAATCTGACGATTTGAACCAGTGTTGGCATTAATCGATGAATTTTTTAATCAATTAGTTAATTTGATTAATTTTAATCAGATTAGATTAATCACGATTAGAATTAATCACGAAAAAGACCCAGACCCATCGTGTTGGTACTCAAACTTCTTGTTTTCGTGTTGTCTATGTGATCACGTTGTTAAATTTTCAAAAGCTTGTATCTCGGAAACTACGAGTCCCAGACCCATCGTGTTGGCACTCAAACTTCTTGTTTTCGTGTTTTCTGTGATCATGTGATCAAATTTTTAAAAGCACATATCTCGGAAACTATGAGTCCCAGACCCATCGTATTGGTACTCAAACTTCTTGTTTTCGTGTTGTCTATGTGATCACGTGATCAAATTTTCAAAGGCTTATATCTCGGAAACTACGAGTCCTAGACCCACCGTGTTGGTACTCAAACTTCTTGTTTTCGTGTTGTCTATGTGATCACATGGCCAAATTTTTAAAGGCTTATATCTCGGAAACTACGAGTCCCAGACCCATCGTATTGGTACTCAAACTTCTTGTTTTCGTGTTGTCTATGTGATCACATGGCCAAATTTTTAAAGGCTTATATCTCGGAAACTACGAGTCCCAGACCCATCGTGTTGGTACTCAAACTTCTTGTTTTCGTGATGTCTATGTGATCACGTGGTCAAATTTTCAAAGGCTTATATCTCAGAAACTACGAGTCCCACACCCATCGTGTTGGTACTCAAACTTCTTGTTTTCGTGTTGTCTATGTGATTACGTAGTCAAATTTTTAAAGGCTTATATCTCGGAAACTACGAGTCCCAGACCCATCGTGTTGGTACTCAAACTGCTTGTTTTCGTGTTGTCTATGTGATCACGTGGTAAAAATTTCAAAAGCTTATATCACCGTGTGATCACATAGACAACACGAAAACAAGAAGTTTGAGTACCAACACGATGGGTGTGGGACTCGTAGTTTCTGAGATATAAGCCTTTGAAAATTTGACCACGTGATCACATAGACATCACGAAAACAAGAAGTTTGAGTACCAACACGATGGGTCTGGGACTCGTAGTTTCCGAGATATAAGCCTTTAAAAATTTGACCACGTAATCACATAGACAACACGAAAACAAGAAGTTTGAGTACCAACACGATGGGTCTGGGACTCATAGTTTCCGAGATATGAGCTTTTAAAAATTTGATCACGTGATCACATAGAAAACACGAAAACAAGAAGTTTGAGTGCCAACACGATGGGTCTGGGACTCGTAGTTTCCGAGATACAAGCTTTTGAAAATTTGACCACGTGATCACATAGACAACACGAAAACAAGAAGTTTGAGTACCAACACGATGGGTCTGGGACTCGTAGTTTCCGAGATATGAGCTTTTAAAAGTTTGATCACGTGATCACATAGATAACACGAAAACAAGAAGTTTGAGTACCAACACGATGGGTCTGGGACTCGTAGCTTCCGAGATATGAGCTTTTAAAAATTTGATCACGTGATCACATAGATAACACGAAAACAAGAAGTTTGAGTACCAACACGATAGGTCTGGGACTCGTAGTTTCCGAGATATAATAAAAAAAAAAATCACCACCTCGTCATTCTCGAGCGCAGTTAATTTATTTTTTATTTTGAAGTAAATCACTCAAGGATAGCGGGAAAAATGTAATCTGCCGATTCCCATAAGCCGAAGAAACAAAAATCGTCTATAAAGTTGAGAACTATTCTTCACTCTGCCTTTTTTTTCCTTTTTCTCTATCTCTCTCTCGCACCGTCCTCACACTACTTTCTGTCGCTACGACGTCATCACAGCATATCACGCCACTAAACGTGTCAAAATGATAACTTTTTTTTAAGTCGGTAAAAATGCATACTAAAATAATTGAAGGTAAGTATTATATACCATCGAATTATAGGTTTAACTATATCCTTTCACTTAAATGTAATTTTTAACCGACTTCAAAAAAGTTGCGGTAAAGGTAGGTGTATTACTCCGCTCGCACCTTTCTCTCCCTTTCACTTTTTGTGTATCTCTCACTGTCTTGCATCATTCCCACGCTGCTGTCCGTCGCCATGAAATATGTTTTTGTGAACAAGAAATAGTTCAAAAAGTTATTAAACTTACGTCAGAAATAAAAAAAAAATCTTAAAAATAAATCATAATTTTTGTTGTTAGCAGTCAGATTTAATAATATCCCTCAAAATTATTGTCAGATTTTAAGCCAACATAAATTGGAATGCAAGCTGAACCTTCTGTAAAATAATCTCACACGCTCGAGTATTAAAAACTGGATTTTTTTTGCATTTTCAAAAATTCGCTGCTACATAGCAGCACAGCATTGGGTTCACTATCCTCTTTGAATATTTGACGCGCTGGAGTAAATGTTTTTTTTTTTTTTCATTTTCTCCCCTTCCGGATAGCCACCCCCACCACGCAAATTGGCAGATGAATGTACCTTAGATATCAGACACATTGGAGTATCTAAACTACAATATCTGACGCGCTCGAGTATTTCCATGTAACTGTTTGTTTTTACATTTTTTAAAGCCTGTAGAAGCTAAACCCATCAGTGAATGAAAAAACATCATATAATCTTATTTTGTTTCTACCTCCTAATCTTCAAAACCCAGTAGGTCCCAACGACGCTCGAGTGAATCCCCATTTAGCATCAGTATCTCCCGTAATATTAGCAACAGTTCGCGTAGGCGGCAACGGGCGGTTGCGGGCACCCCGCAGTGGGCGAGGCTACCCGTCAACAATTTCCTCTGCTTCACCCCCTCAAATACCTACAATTCGTGAAGGGATAGGCCCTTAAGTAGGTAGGATGAAGTACTTACGCAATCAAACATAGTTATAAGCTTTTTCATAACCCGAATTTTACTGACAGAATATTGGACGTTATAGCATATTCAATGTACCCTCATCAAGCTGGGTTTTGGGATTATGTGAGTTCATAAATTAAACTAGTCACAGTGTCAGTGCACCCGAGCCGCGGTCGCTGCACGCTGCTATGCGGGCTGCTATCAGGCATACCCACCGTCAGAGATAACTGGTACCGGCCTTTCATCCACACAATAAGGATTACCTACTTACATATAGGTACTTCGAATTTATAACAACTGTTTGCCAACCACTTTCATTGAACAGCTTAAGCTTTTTTATAACTTAAACACGATCATTGCACTGCGAAGCCGATCCATTATTTATTAATATTACAAGTGAATCCAATAACAGCGTGTCAATTAAGTTAGTATGGCAAGCGAATTTCAATAGCTGTACGTGAAATCTGAATATAATGTCGCTTTCCCTGGGCGTTTTACTTAAATTACCTTAAAGGAAATTTCTTTATTCTTTTACAAATATTGAAGAGAAAAAGAATTAAAGATAAAAACTCGCTGGAATATGCCAGAGCACTCCCATAAATCTCGAAGAGTTCAATTGCAGAGTAAATACTTTCTTGATAGTCAACGTTAAATGCAATTTGCTGTCGATATCACGGAGCTCTCGATTTTGTATTGGTTCTTTAATATAATTATCTTTCTAGGAGGTATAGGTGCTTAAAGATATGACAATCTTGCTGGGTTCTCTGATTTAAACGAGTTTTGAGCGTTAGGTTCAATAATTGAACTCCGAAATGTAAAATTTAAAAACACAACTCCTAAACTTAACTGTCCGGTGAGCAGTGTGAAAATAAATTTTGTAAGAACTCTTCCCAAAGTATACAAACATCTGAAATTATTCCCTTTATCATTCAAAAATAATTCATCTACTTAACTTTTTTCTTTTATGCTAAAATTCTTTGAAGTCGAGAAAAGCTCCCAAAAGTAATTTTATTAATTACGAGTCAGGAATTCAACAAAGTTCCAAGTCGGAGAGGTCCTTTTCTTTTGGGGAGAGATCCATTATCTCATGAAGATTTAGAAATTCTTGCGGTGTGCTTTTACTTGTGCCGCCCTGCGATGCCTCTGCTTGACAAAACATACATTGCTGTAAACTGAAATAAAACTGTGAATACGTGTTATTTTTCTAATTTAATATCGGATCGTGAGCATTATTATAAATGTAAATGATACCAATTTTGAATAACAAAATGTATAAGTAGGCAGTAATTACTCCGTGGTTGTTATGTGGCGGCGTTGAAGAAAATAAAGGGATCGACTGCGGGATCGGCCAGTTGCCTTGAGGCCATTTTCTCCGTTAATGTTGCCATACTTCCCTTTGTCTTTTTGTTCTTCGGGAGAACGCAAGAGGGCGTAGGGCCAAGCTCATTTACCCTCTTTAACAGAAACGCTTTAAGTTGGCTCTGTGAAACCGCAAGCCTAGCAGTAACAGGTAAACTTAACGGGTCATTAACATTGTCCTATGTTTTATTCGAGAAAAGCCAATCCTTATCTAATTACTTTTGTTGAGTAATGACTTTTACTTTAATCTGTGACTTCATAAAGAAAACAATTGAATTAGTCACACTGATATCTATCTATTCTATACTATACTAAAAGAGTAGAATCCGCGATTCTGTACATTGAATATTTTTACCTAAAATTGAGAGGGGTGATAAAAGAAGAGTAACCAAGCCCAAAAAAAAAGTTTTTAAAATTCTTTTCTGTCTGTCTGTTCGCGATAATCTCCGCATCTACTGATCGGGTTGTCTTGCAGTTTCCAGTAGTAGATTAAGCTAAGTCTGGAGCAACATATAGGCTTTGTTTCATCGAAATAGGATATAGGGGAAAAAAGTTATCCTCAGTTAAAGACTTTAGCGCAATGCAATGGTCGAAACCTTCGATATAATGTTGCATAACGAACGTGACAGATAAAACTTTTTTAGAGATATGCATAATTTTTCTTTTGAATTGATTTTTCGCGAAGTGACAGTTTTAAAGCTTGGAGAGACAGATGATGTGATTATATTCAGAGAGAAGGTCACTAGGTTTTAATTATATTGTCTTTGAGACTAAAGATCACCACGTTTTAAAAGAGTGAGAAAATCTAATGTCATTATCTACTGTCATTGCAAGGGTCGAAAATTCACGCGGGTGAAACCGCGGGCACCAGCTAGTTATAAATGCAGAAGTTTATGTGGGTATTCGTGCGAGTTAGTATGTTTGTTACGAGGCAGGTCGTATTTTGTTTCTTAGTTGTTACGCGACCAAAATAATCTCATAAAAATATTGTATGAAAACATATATTTTTAGTAGTCGATTATTGTACTATTATTTTAAGAAATAACATCCTAATGCAATTTTATTCTAATTTCTCATACAGTAAAATCAAAAGTAGAGTATCTCGTACTCGGCCAACCCTGGGGTAACGTACCTACCTACCTTTATTGGACCCCTCGCATGCGTTAAGGATTCTAGGGAGGTACCTATCCTTAACTCGGCTCTAGATTCAAAATAATGCTCTGATGGTCATGAAAACAAGCCATTTTTACACAATCGACCATTTTTAATAGGTTTGCTTATTATGATATAAAATAAAGATATACTTTTTCCACTTTTTTCTTTTTCCATTTCATATTATGATCTAATGTGAATAAACTTTCACACGTCTCAATCCTAATTATTGTTGGGATGTGGTGCGTTTATAGTTATACCAAAGTGTGGAGTGAAAACTGCAATAATCTCCATACACGAAATTGCGAGCTGGGATCGCACGTGTCTCGGATTACCCGTAATTGATGGGCCCTCGTCTAATCTCTGCACTTTGCTCTGTAAGCCCAATGCATATAAATACTCATATGTACATTGTACAGCTGCCATAGGCGCAGCGTTTGCTTGCAATAATTTAAATTGTTATTTGCTTAGTTTTTCGTTTATAAAATAATATTTCCACGAATACTACACGGAATAATAATAATAGTACATCGGTTTATTTGTAAATATAAATATTATATTATGATCTGAAATCTACCATTGCGTTGTTGTTGTTGTTGTTGTAGTGTTTGTTTTTTTCTTCACATTTATTAGATTTTCTACTATGCATACTTTAGTAAATTTAGGGTAGATATACATAAAAGAAACCGTAACCGTAATGCATATTACCTTTTTGTATATAAATAAAAATCTCTTAAAAATAATATGTTAATCACTGAGCAAGATAGCAGATATAAGGTTGATGTGCCGCGGGCGGAACACATTCGCGTGAGTTTCTTATCTACAAATATTTAAATTCCAGCTTAAGCCTCAAAATAGTTCAAATTAAACGGAGCTTCTAAATTAAGTGTTGCTATCACGCAATCCGAGGGAAATAACTCGAAGTGGTTCTTTGTACAATCCGCTTCATTTTATCTGGCCTGACTTAAATGACAACATTTTGTTAATCGTGTTTGTGCAGATTGTAAATACCTTTATCTGTTCGTTCTATTTAAATTTTGTAGCGAGTTTGATGTTATGTTGCGGTAGTAAAATATACGGACTATTATGAAAACATTTATTATTCAATCCATGGCTATTGTTTAGAAAAACAAAGCAGATTTGAGTATGACTGGGCCAGGCAGATACTGAGGGTGAGAATGGGTGGCGAGGGCCGGCACGCCGAGTAGTAGCTAGTGGGTACCTACTGGGTACCGACTAGGGATCGTTCTCAGGGGTAAACAGCCGACGATTGAATGTGAAAATTTAATACACGTCATTTTCATAGCGGGAGTAAAACGACCCCGATATTTCCCCGAAGACTGTTATTATTTGGAAAAATATTTTTCAGATAATTATTTGTGGTAGAAGAAATCGAAATTATTAATAAGTAGGTATCGTCTAGGGTCCGTTATAAAATTATTTTCTGTGGTTTTTTATTATTATGCAAATGAATGCTATAGGACTGCTCAATTATCATATTTTTTATATAATTTATAGAAAGAATTACAAAAGTTTTTGTATTGATTAATTAAAAAACAGACCAGTCTTGTTTTTGCTGCGTTTCGTTGCATTACATAGGTACCTATTTTTTCAGTTTATTTATTTCTATACTTTTTACTTTTTATCTGTAATAATTAGACGTTATCTCATTATGTAGGTACCTACTATCTACTATTAAATTACCTATTTGAAAGTGAGTTCTGCGACGGATGTGAAGCTGTATAGTTATCCAACTTTCAAAAGACTTTGAAAAATGCAAATTTCATCGAGGGCACAGCAGCCGCAGCCGCTTGTAGCTCACGCCCCGCGACTCTGCTCGGCATTCAAATGCAACTCAACCTGTCAAAGTTTTGCGCTCCGCAAATGAATGCTAGGACTCCTCGCAACTCGAAGCGTTGTCCAATTTTCACCAAGCTTTCTGTTTAATTTAATTACTTATAAGAATCTTTAGTCTTTATGTTGCAACCGTGGGTTGATGTGGATTTACATTGTGAAGAGCCTACCTATGTACTTAGTGATAAATAAAGTTATTATTATTATTAAAACTCTTACTTTCGTTTTGGATTGTAAAGAATAAAGCTTTACTATCATTTGAGGTACCGTGCGCCGGGATCAGCACATAGTCAGAAAGCCGAATGTTATGTTTTTCAGTAAGTTGTTACATATTCTAAGGAATCTCAACATTATTTTCAGGCAACACTGGTATTTGTCATTTATCATTACTATTGTTGGTGGAATTGTGATTAATAATACTAGTGACACGACATTCAAGCGGTATTCCGGTTGCTCTGCCCGACTTAAGTCATTATTTTGTGACTTAAGTGTGACTTTAGTAATAAGACTAAAAGTTAATCACATCTATCGGTTAATCACAGCTAAGTAAGGTAGTGTAGTCTTACTTAATTATTATCATAAACTGACATACCCTAATATCCAACAAGACGCTGAATCGGTAAAGGAAGTCGGTATATGTAGTTAGTACAAGTAGTAGGTACCATAAAACAAGTGTTTAATTAGGCATCAACATAATTTGGCAACGGTATTATTATGTGTATCTCCTTCGATTAAATTTTCACATTCAATCTTGACTTGTTTCTTTACTTTAGGGAGGCACCTTTGTGCTCAAGATATTTGCTTTAGCAATTTGAATTTTACAGACTCGTACCTAAAATTTTAAATTTGACTGTTATTTCATTGTCTGATTCCAGTAAAATTTAATATTGATTCTATTTATGATACAGCGAAGACAGTTAAAAATATTTATTTTAAGAAGATATT
This sequence comes from Zygaena filipendulae, assembly GCA_907165275.2. Classification (NCBI taxonomy): domain Eukaryota; kingdom Metazoa; phylum Arthropoda; class Insecta; order Lepidoptera; family Zygaenidae; genus Zygaena; species Zygaena filipendulae. The sequence goes on along the minus strand of OU015653.1, from coordinate 7,023,886 downwards.
TTGTGTCGATTGTTTCTTTTCTACATCTCAGAAAATGTGTTAGTTGAATGGGAAAAAACTGACTGTAAATAAACAAATACACACGGAAGGATAAATACACAATTTAATTACTTATCATCAAAAAACGCAATATTGTATACTTACATTTTATGTAATCGTACCGAACCAAAACTGAAGATATTTGGATAAACACAGTTATAAATTGATTGATTTATTAAATGTTAATACGAACATAATGTATGCGATTGAAATAGTTGACAAATTCCTATACCTACAAGTAGATCTTACTCACATCTTCTCACACATCTTCAAACATGCAAACGAAAGTTCCTTCTTCTTGTCAGCAAATCATACTAGGATGAGAAACAGCCATAGTAATTTTATCTATGTTTTTATTTATTTGATACTAGCTGTGCCCCACGGTTGCACCCGCGGTAATTTCGGAGTTCCTGTGGGAATTCCGGGATAAAAAGTATTCTATGTCTTTCTTTGTACCCGTGAAAACGTGCATGCCAAATTTCATCCAAATCCGTTCAGCCGTTTTTGCGTGATTGAGTAACAAACATCCAAACATCCAAACATCTAAACATCCAAACATCCACACTTTCACATTTGGGCATAGATAAGCAATAGTGTGTTAACCTACACTGGAGAAATTTTGAGTAAATCGTGTGTTAAAACTATAGCCTCATTTTGTGTCAACATTTTTTTATGTTCAGCATTAAAAAACGTTTTACGTTACATCGTTCTGTATCAATAACTTAATTTTGTAGGTTAACATGATATTGCTTATCTGCGTCCATTTATAATATTAGTAGGATTCTACAGCATAATGAAAGATTCATTTTTAGAACATTATTAAATAACACCTTATCAATAAATTGGATCACTTCACGCAACAGATCCAATTTCTCGCACATTTCGAGTCGAGATTAATTGAATCGGTTCGTTTAGCTGTTCTATGGTCTGTTCATCGGACCGTAACTCATATTAGTCAGGTCAGGAAGCAGCCGGGAGCTGGCACAGGCCACAACATCAGGGGGTAGGCCCCCTAAACCAGAGGCATATCTAACTTACACAACAGTAACAGTTATTCTTCATTCACTCTTATTTATGTTGCCACTGCCCCTTTCATCTCATACCACACCTGGGTAAATTCACTCTCCAATTCTACTGAAGTATTTCATGAAAACAACTAGAATTACTGATGATACAATTATTTTGAGAAACTATATGTATTATGTGCTAGCTTTTCCTCGCGGTTTCATCCGCGTTAATTGCGAATTCGGATTGTTTTATGGGATGATAATACACTGGGAGTAACCAAACCAACTAACCAACCTGTATTTCTAGGATTTTAAGACAGCACATTAAGTAGTAGAATATGAACAAAAATAAAAAAATAACACGGATGTGAGAGTTTTAGGGGTCAGTGACCTTCGCCTTTAAAAGACAGAGTTTTTTTAAGAAGAATTTTAACGATTCCATATTCTACATTAACTAAGGCCCGCTCCCTGACGGGGTAGGCAAGTTTTTTGTATTTATTTCACCCTTTTCGATTGTTGGCGACCTCTCTAGTGATTGGGAAGAATATTATAGTTTATTTTTTATTGAAATAACCGTGACAAGGCCAGGAGTAGGGTTGCCATATTCGATAGATTTATAGTGTCTAAAAAAGAGGTAAAGTGCCACAAATTATTTATCTTTATTTAACTCCCTTTGGCTATAGGTATGTATATTTACGACTAGCTGTTCCTCGCGGTTTCACCCGCGTTAATTTCGGAGATAACGCAGGAATTCCGGGATATAAAGTACCGTATGTGTTATCCTGATATATCTATACTAATACTAATATACTATAAAGAGCAAAAGTTTGTGAGTTTGTGAGGTTGTAGGGGGTAATCTCTGGATCTACTGAATAGATTTTGAAAATTTTTTCACTTATAGGAAACTATAGTGGTCCTGAGTGTCATAGGGTACTTTTTATTCCGGAATTCCCGCGGGGACCCCGAATTTCCCGGAGGTAAAACTACGGGGGAACAGCTATCTCTGGATCTACAGAACCGATTTTGAAAATTCTTTCACCTATAGGAAGCTACAGTGATCCTGAGTGACATAGGTTACTTTTTATTTCGGAATTCCCACGGGAACTCCGGAGTTTGTTAGTTCGTGTGTTCGTAAGATTGTAGGGGGTAATCTCTGGACCTACTGAACCGATTTTAAAAATTCTTTCATTTATAAAAAGCCACAGTGATCGTGAGTGATATAGGGTTTTTTGATCCCGGCATTCTCGCGGGAACTCCGGAGATTCTGAGTTTGTGAGGTTGTAGGTGGTAATCTCTGGATCTACCGAACCGATTTTGAAAATTCTTTCACTTATAGGAAGCTACAGTGATTCTGAGTGTCATGGGGTACTTTTTATTCCGCAATTCCCGCGGGAACTTCGGAGTTTGTGAGTTCGTGTGTTTGTAAGGTTGTAGGGGGTAATCTCTGGATCTACTGAAGCGATTTTAAAAATTCTTTCACTTATAAGAAGCTACAGTGATCCTGAGTGACATATATGGTACATTATATCCCGGGATTCCCGTGGGAACTCCGGAGTTTGTGAGGTTGTTATCTATGGATCTACTTATTATAGATAGGAAGCTAAATTGATCCTGAGCGTCATAGGGTACTCTTCATCTCGGAATTCCCGCGGGAACTCCGAAATTACCGCGGGTAAAACCACGGGGGTCAGCTAGTAGATAATATTAGTAAAGATAAGGTACTTCCGCTGCAACTGGTAATGGCGGTGGCTGTGGCGACTGACACCGCAGCTGCATCACAGCTGCATCACAGTCGCTATTATTGTGTTTTTTAAATAATTGGTATATATTTGGTCATTCCAGGACCCGAGAATGGAGCTCACATTTCGGGGTAATCCCAGTAGGCCGGTGCTAACTGGCAACCATAGCCAGAAGCGGGTCGATTTCCTTCTTAATGTATTGTTTGGGGATGTAGTGAGGCGCGCTTGGGCCGGCAGCGCCTGAGGCCTCACAAGTTGCACTGTTCTCGCAGACCCACATAATATTAAACTTGCTTTGTGTGCAGACCTGCGCGCTTCGTCTACTTTTGTTGTTATGTTTAGAAAACAAACCCTCCCGTTAACTTTTACTCTCTCAGCCCAGCAAACATACAAACGAATTTATGAATGTACTCTGCCTAGATACTTATTTACTTAATTATGTTTAACATTAAACTTGATGGGGCATCATTTAACTCTCCTAGTATAAATTTAGGTTTTGCTCATTCTGTTGTCTTTAACTGTTCATATTGTTTAGCACTTTCGTTTCAAAAATTTTTGGTACAAAGGGGTCTTGTGTAACTAACGTGGTCTGTGGTTTCCTTTTCTTTTTCCAACTTTCATTGAACTGTTTTGTGAAAATAACATAATTTTTTATGAGAACTTAACAATTTAGTTTATACTACTAGCTGTTCCCCACGGTTTCACACCCGTTAATTTCAGAGCTCAGACCATGTTATTCTCTACCTAACAGTACGTGTATCCAAAATTTCGTAATGATCGCATCAAGTGAGTTCCGTCATCGGTGTGTGCAACGCGCTTGAATAAATACTCATTTAAATATGGTATACTAGTTGTTCCCCGCGGTTTCACCCGCGTTAATTTCGGAGATCCCGCGGGAATTCCGGGATAAAACATACCCTATGTCCTTTTCTGTATCCCTGACAACGCGTATGAAAAATTGCGTGATGATCGGTCGGGCCGTTAAGGCATGAAAGCGTAACATACAGACAGAGTTACATTCGCATTTATATTATTAGTAGGGATTAAAAAATTCCATAAAGTACATCAAGGACTGTATCTGTCTGAATATGTAGCTTTCCAAATAATGCATTGTACATGACAATTTTTTTACAAGATTTTATAATGTATGAGCATAGTAGTTAAGTTAAGCTTATCCTTAAAAGATAGATGCCATCGCACCTTTTTGTAGATATCTAAAAGAGGAATATCCCACCATGCATTGTTTTGTTATATCTCAAAGGTATTAAATGGCAGCGTTTTCGATGAAAGCTCCCAGGATGCTTGAATTTTTCCAACACTTCCAACAATTAACGTCACGTACCTATATATTTTTTTAATTTATTTAAAGCGCTTACAAATAAATATACAGCAAACCAAAAATCATGAAGATTTTTCTGGAATGCGTAAGTTGAGTTTGTTTAAAATCAAAGAGATAAGTAAAAATAGAAAGCGAACACATAAGTACATACATAATATCTCATTACAATTAAACATAAAAAAAAATTATATACCAAAACCACTATCTATTGATGAAAACCGCTGATAGATAATAATCCGTTCAGTAATTTTTGAGTTTGTCGCGAACATACAGACAGACAGACGCGGCAGAGGGCTTTGTTTCTTTATGTAGTGAAGACTGCTCAGCTCTACCTAATGACTAAGGACTATATTCTTTAACTAATTCTTGATTCACTGATGCCTAATATAACAGTTTCTGGGCAATAAAGCAGACTAGCTTACGACAATTTCAAACACTAAAGCGTCTATAGATCAATCCTTATATTATAAATACCTTCTACCTTCTCTTCAAGGGACCTGTTCGAAAATATATTGTATGCTCTAAATAGCGAACCCTTATATTATAAACGCAAAAGCGAGTTTGTTTGTTTGTTTGTTATGCTTTCACGCCTTAACGGCTTAACCGATCATCATGAAATTTTGCATACACGTTTACAGGGGTACAGAGAAGACTCTTTATTCTGGAATCCCTCCAAGAACTCCGAAATTAACGCGGGTGAAAATAGCTTACATTTTGCATCCATACACGTTTTTATGGATAGGTACAGAAAAAATGTAGGGTAATACCGAATACCCGTGGGATCTCCCAAATTAACGTGGGTGAAACGGCGGGGAACAGCTAGTATATTTTATAATTATTGTGATTCAGCGCCTTGACCACTTAAGATGCTACGCAAACTGAAAGTTCATCGTGCTCATATTACCATGATCATGAACAGGTCCCTTATTCACTATGACCAACCACATTCCTTGCCCAGAGATAGTCTGAGTATGTCTGTAACAACACTATTCGTAGACTAATTACCTATTAGATGAGCAACGGCGCATGTACGGCGGTCCAGAGAGCGGGGAGGCGCCCCAGCGCTACGTCAGCAGCCCGCAGCGCCAGGCGTCGCCGTTCCCCGTCGAGAGCACCAACCGACGGTACTACAGGAGAAACAGAAATTCAAAAGGTGCCATTAATTAGTTTTCTTCAATTGACTAAATTTTAGTCTTTAGTCCGTCATGTAGATTAATAAAAGATATTGGACACGATTTTTTCTGTTTTACGCAATCAAAAAGCTAGCCAAGTACGTGTCGGTCTTCGCACATTTAGGGTTCCGTATTATAGAATATAAGAGCCGTCTGTGCATGCAGTAGCAAAGACAGAATAATAAGGAATCTCTTGAAGTAGATGTTACAGATTTCTTCGTGAATAAAGGTTACTTGAAAAAAAAAAACAAATTATGCAATTAGAATACCCCTACAGTAGTCAAAGCGTGCCCCAACGGGTCGCGCGCAGCGCTACGCTACGCACGTAGCACACGTAGCGCGCGTAGACCCGCAGCAGTGGGTTAGCGTCGTCGCGCCGCCGCCGCACTACCCGCATCGCTTCTGTGCTACGCGTTTAACCGCAAAATAAAGTTGGTTTTAACAAAGTAAATAATAGAATTTCAAAGAAAAACATCGAGATATGAAAATGTTGGTAATTGATGGTAAAATATAGGTAGGTACATAATAATAAATATTATCACCAAGTTTTAAGTTCATAGGTCAACAGGAAGTTAGAGTTGAAGTACCGAAGTATTTACTTCGGTACAAAATGTTGTAAAAAAATAACTTTGGCGGTTTCTCATGCCTTTATTTTCTTATGTTTTTAAAAACAAAAAATTTAACTACTCAATGAGCTCTATTCAACGATACCCTATTCGATTCGGTAAATAAATAAGAAAAAAATTGCGCTCCCCGTTAGCTATATGGGAGCCCCCCTTAAAAATCCTTAAAAATATTTTTTGAAAATTTTTATAGCTTTGAGTCATCAATATACGTATACTGTACAAACCTAAAGACTGTAGCTTTTACGGTTTGACTGTAAAACCCATGTGACAGACGACAGACAGACGAACACGTGAGTGACAGCAATAGGGCTCCGTTTGAACCCTCCGGGTATGGAACCCTGAAAATTACTTGCTTCAGTTTATACGAAGTTATGACATCATGTATTTTTTATTGGTTTGAAAAAACCGAAACACTATATGTGTGTCAGGTGAACTTGACGCACGCTTGTCGCTTTCAAATCGTAATCTTTTTCGACAGTCGTTGAATCTTATTGCAATAGTAATAAAGTTCAACGGTTGACAAAAGTATTAACATATTTTTGAAACTAACTGTACACTGTGGCTGATAGACGGACGTCTCGGATCGGATCGGACGTCTCGGACTAGCGTAACAGGCGGCGCGTATTTCAATATCAAATTAAAAATACAGTGTTAAATTTCTAGTGGCAAAAGTTATAGCGCCGGGTTCTGTGAGTTTTTGGTCTAGCCACACGCGAGTTAGTGGCCTGATACCTAGCTTGAAGGACTTGGGGGAATTCTTGAAAGCAAAATTGTGATTTGTTGGGGCGTTGTATTTAGTGAGTGGTACAGAGGGTATAATTAAAAAAGTGCCCGTCATCTGAGGTATTTCATCGTCACAAATAGATGTCGTTAGCTCCATCTAGTGGTGAGTGGCTGCGCTGGGCGTCCCCTGTGATCTACTGACGCAATCTATTTCGAAACGCCATCTTTTGAACTGTGGCCGTACTATTTTCACCTGTAGCAGTAGCTCCATCTGGCGGCAGCTGACTGCTAAATCACCACCGCCACCTATTGGCGAGCTATTTTTCTGCCAGCGGTAATAAAATCATTATGGCTAAGTGTGGAGCGTGTGGAAAATTTATCTCTCCGGCAGGTGCCGCTAGTTGTAACTGTAGTGTCTGCCCTATGGTATTTCATAGAGGTTGTGTATCAATTCCCGACACAGCCACAATAAGCAGACACTGGACATGCCCAGATTGTAAAAGAAAGGCACGCAAAGGGGATAACAGCTGCACCCCTGTCAGGGATGTGTCTGGAGCTCAAGGGCGGGATGCATCCCCCCGTGAGGTCGATGCTGGCTCGCCGGGCCTGTCCGCGATGGCAGCCGCTGCCGCTTCTGTGGAGATTACGGAGTCGTCTGGTCAAGATGTGCGTGAGCTGCGCCGCGAACTAGCCGAGTGTATGTCCGAGATGCGTGATTTCAGACGAGAAATTGCAGAGTTTCGCGCTTCCGTTGCGGGCTTATCAGAGCGTATTGACGGTTTTGAGCGTAGGCTGGAGGTGGTAGAGCAGCGTCAGCTGGAGCCGGGGTCCTCAGAGGTGGTAGAGTTGGAAAGGGAAGTCGCTGAACTCAAACTCGAGCTTAATGATCGTGAACAGGATGCCCTGCTCGCTGACCTCGAGATAGGGCACCTCCCAGAGGACAAGGGCGAAAGCATCGTGCACGCCGTCACCGTCCTCGCCGCAAGGTTGGGTGTAGCGCTCGAGGAACGCGACATCGTGTTTGCAGAGCGAGTGGGGGCTGTGTGGACTGCGGACGGAACTGAGGACGCACCGCGGGCGCGTCGCGTAGTGGTTCGCCTGGCACGGCGCCCCTTGCGAGACCAGATGCTGCAAGCAGCGCGTGTGCGCCGCACGTTGACTGCGGCCGACGCCGGCGGCGCCGAAACTGATCATCGTCGCATTTATCTAAATGAACGCCTGACGCGAGGGAACCGTCAACTGTTCCATCGGGTACGTGAGGAGTGCCGCAGGCTTCACTGGCGTTTCTCCTGGACAAAGCGAGGGCGGATATTTGCAAGGCGTAGCGAAGGGATGCCGGTGCATTTGATCCGGTGCGAGGCTGATTTACGGCGTGTTTTTGGTGCTGCTGTGGTTTAAAATATTAATAATAACATAAATAATCCTAAGCAACTCTGGAAAAATTTAAAGAACAACATAGTACCTAATAAAAAGCATGCAGTTGAGATTCCTACACAATTTAATGACCCTGATTTAATTAATCATCATTTCCTTGATGTCCCGGGAGATAAGAATGTCGAAATTTCAAAATTAACTTTCTTTGAGTACCACCGTTACGGCGATGTCAGTTTTAGTTTGAAGCCAGTGACTGAGGATGCAGTTCTAAGGGTAATTAAAAGTATCAAATCCAACGCTCCTGGCATTGACGGTATTACTATGGAAATGCTGTTGATGTCTCTACCTCAGTCACTGACCGCAATTACAAATATTATTAATAAGTCCATAACAAGTGGCGTTTTTCCGGACAGTTGGAAGACAGCTATTGTGAAACCAATACCAAAAAATCATAATCCATCTTCTCTGAGAGATTTAAGGCCGATCAGCATTCTTCCATGTCTGTCCAAAGTTCTCGAAAAGGTAGTGAGCTTTCAACTTGTTGAATACCTTGAAACCCATAATATTCTCCCCCCGAATCAGTCAGGTTTTCGAAAAGGTCACAGTACTTCAACTGCTCTTCTCGATGTGGTGGACAATCTGCTGGCTTGCCAGGATCAAGGTATGTGTGGCATTCTAGTCCTGCTAGATTTTTCACGGGCGTTTGACTCTTTGAATATACCTCTTTTGTTATCCAAGCTAACCTTTTATGGTTTTGACTATGAAACTGTTCATTGGTTTCATAGTTACCTTGAAAGTAGACGGCAGTGTGTCGAGCTGCAAATGTCAGATGGCAGGGCTGTTAGGTCGTCTTGTTGCCCTGTCAATAGAGGAGTTCCTCAAGGATCAGTACTTGGGCCAATTTTATTTATACTGTATAGTGCAGATATCATCAGGAACATAGGTCACTGCAATTTCCATCTATACGCAGATGACCTTCAGTTGTATCTCTCGTTCTTGCCTGGTGAATGTGCAGAGGCTGTGGGTAAAATTAATGGTGATCTGTCACAGGTCTATCAATGGGCAAAATCAAACTCACTGGTTCTTAATCCTAAAAAGTCCAAATATATTATAACAGGCACTAAAGTGGGCCTTCGTAAGCTATCCAATATGCGAATAGATATCAGGGTAGGCGGTGAGCTTGTGGAATATGTCCCAGAAGCTAAGAGTCTTGGTCTGACCATCGACAGTAGCCTGCGTTTTGAAAGTCAAATATCTGAGTGTGTGCGTAATTGTTTTTATCGATTAAAATTATTATATAAAATACGTCCATATTTAAGTGAACAAGTGCGGGTCAGCTTGTGTGAGTCCATTATACTCTCTAAACTTAATTACTGCGATGTAGTGTATGGGCCTTGCTTGCTGGCTCGAACTGAAAAGCTAGTGCAACGCGTACAGAACGCCTGTGCGCGTTTTTGTTACAATATACCTCCCCGCTCACATGTTACCCCTTTCCTTAACTCTTCGAATCTTTTAAAAATGAAGGCGCGTAGATATCTTCACCTTGCAACCTTGCTCTTCGGTGTCATACGTTTACATAAGCCGCAATATCTTTATGACAAACTGATCTGGGCGGAAGACCTCTCCCGGTACCCAAGCAGGGCTTGTACCTTTGTTTTTGTCACACCAAGACACAAAACTATGGCATTTCGTGGGTCTTTCCGATATGCTGCCTCTCGGTGTTGGAATGATCTTCCTCCGCCCTGTCGTGCTTTGAAAACGGTATTTGGTTTCAGATTGTCACTTAAAAAGCACCTCCTTTATGTTCAACAGAGCTAAATGAGGTGGCGGGGCGGGGGTGGTCACCCAAACTGTATTTATATAAGTTTATGTGTTATTTTTGGTTTTGTTATAATAATATTGTTTTATAATAGTACTGGCTGTCCCGCGCGGTTTCACCCGCGATACTTTCGGAATTTTTGTGGGCACTCCGTATTACAATATGGCCTATGTTGCTCAGGGATATATAATTTATGGCTTTCTAATGTTGAAATAATGTTTTAGATCGGTCCAGTGGTTTTTGAGTTGAATCGTAACAAACATACAAACAAAAAGTCAAATCTTTCCTCTTTATAATATTTGTATAGATATACAAAATTTATTTCTTTGCTTATATATTAACTGGTTTTTCCTTGTGTATTCTATGTATGGTATCATTTATATTATGTATTGTATCCAGTATCGTATAGGTATATCGTATTATGTCATTTTTGTATTTAGTAATTTATGTATTAGGTATAATCAGATCCGAGACGTCACGTATTTATATATATATATTGTTATTTTATTTTATTTTTTTGTTTAGTTTTATATAGGTACATTTTGTTTTTTATTGTAATTTTCATTTTATAGTTTATTTTTTTACTTTTAATTTTATTTATTTTTTACCGTGGTTCCGGCTGAAAACCAGCGCTGCCTCACACTGTTAAGTGTGTGAGATAGCATTATGCTGAGCCGGGACCATTTTGTCAACATTTTTGTATTGTTTTTTATTGCAGTTGTATATTATGTGTTGGTTGACAAATAAATTTATTTTCTTTCTTTCTTTCTTTCTTTTACATGTATCTGAAAAGAGTGTTGTTCAATAAGTCCCGAAGCTAACTGTTGTCGGGTTCGGAAGTAATATGGTCTTCGGCTAGCTCAAATAAAAATAATAAAAGATAATTTTAGTAAATTAGAGCTTTTGTATTCTTCAAATCGTATCTAGTTCTGTCAAAAAAGTAAAAAGTCAAATTTTATATATATAAAAGGAACAGATTAAAAAATAAATAACAAATATTAACGGAATTTATCATAACGAGTGGTATACGGCCGCCTCGTTATACTGTATCTAAGTTATCTGCCATTTTATATATTTAATTTCGTTATATCAGCCGTAGGGTTTTCCTTCAAAAATAAAAATAAATAAAATAAAATCTTCCCTAAACCTTTCGTACGATTTATTTATATTATTACACTCAATTCTTTTTTCATAAGTAATATCATGGACCAATAAACTAGATTAATTGATCCATGGTAATATTTATATTTTACTATCGAGCAATGTCGTGGTATAGAGTGGAATCAAATTCGGGCCTCTGAATAAAAGGCGAAAATTCTACCGATGTCAGGGCTCTCTAGGATCTGCGGTTATTATTATTGGTAATATTTATGTTTACCAGATGAGGACTTGTTCAATGGCGAGGCTGGCGGTGGTACTTTGTCGCGCAGACCTCGGCGGGCAGACGGGTTCGCTCATGACAACGACGTGCGCAACACTCGCGTCTGTCTCACTAACGGTGAGTACTGTACCTAGTACCAACCAATAGGTACTAAACTTTACACTTACTAATCAAAGAATAGAGATTATATAAAGAAATGACACTCTCCACCTCCCAACAATTTCATACCTCCTCATACCCCACAAATATGAATTGAATCAGTTCATTTGTATGGAGTATCACCGGGCTGCTAATACAGAAAGTGCGCTGTTTGTCCTGCACCGTTGGTGTAGTGGTCAGTGTACTTGACTCCTAAGTCCTAAGCTACGTTAGGTGTCGCGTTCCCATTCCCATTCAATCCTCGCATCAGTCCCTTAGCCAAGTTGACAATGTAAAATTGTTGACGTATAGAAAACTAAAGAACGAATTGTCATGTCACATGGTCACGTAAAAGCGTAAAATCAAAGGTCCAGTTTTTGCCAACTTGACTAAGAGAGCAGGAAAGACATTTACATATCCTACTCAGTTGAATATGTGCATTATAACAACCCGATTTTAGGTAAAACCTATAAATGCTGAAAGCATCACACTTAAAAAAGTAAAAAACAAAATCTATCATCCCTTTCATTCATACTTTTTTTTTAATTTTCTTGTAGTTTGTTTATTTATATCGTATTTGTAACATCTTACTTCTTATACTTACAGTTCATATTATAATACTCTACTTACCTAGCTGTTATTAGGTTTATATCAATAAGGCGAGGACACATTTTTATGCGGTGACAGCTTTGTTGTCGTCAGCGTCACAACCATCAAAAAGTTTTATAGAGTTTTATTTTAAAAGAACATAAAGTGTTTTAAACCGTTTATAACCAATTTCTACTTAATTATTTGGAATAAGTGGAAAACGAATCTAACTGTTAGTAGTACGATCTTTAAATAAACTCACTAGTAACATAATTACAAAGTAAAATGTTTTGTATCACTTAAGTAATAGGTACCTCATACAATTGTTTATTATAAGGTAGAATTATTTAAGAGGCAATTAATTTGAATCCAAAAGTACCGTTTTTTAAGAGATTGTTCATATACCAGTTTTGCTTGATTTCTACAATACAAGCTTGAAGCTTAGTGTGGGATAATCTACTGATTTGTAGGAATATATATAATATTTATATTTATTGTAAAAAATTGGAGAGAATAAAATAAAAGGACGTTTTCAGCTGTAAGACATTTTATTAAGTGAAATTATATTGTTATTTTGGAGTTCTAATAAATGACATGAAATTTAAAAACATTTATAGTTATATGTAAACTATCTAAAAAGGATCATCCTCCTCTTAATCTAAAATACTAAGATTATAACAATAGACAAATAGAAGTTACTCATAAAAAGTTAAGTTGCCAACCCTAGAGCATTAATACATTTTTATGTGCAACCCTTTTTAGAGGTTTTTTAAGAATATCTGCCGAAAGATCACAAGAGGGTATAAAACATAAATTAATTATCTTTTCGGGAACTTTTTCTCTTACAAAATGAAAACGTGTATCTATATGCCTTGTCCGGCCATGATGAATTGGATTCTGAGCTATTTTCTGTGCACGTTTCTTCAGTTTCTTCACAGGTTTCGGTTTCGGTTTCTTAACGTACCGACGTGTACACTGTAAGGCTGTATCGTCACTTTCTCTCTCTGAATTTTTATTTAGTTCATTCAGTAACTTACTCTTGATTAATTCACTAGTCACCTCTATATTTGAGTTCTCTAAAGCCTTAAAGGATCAAAGTGAGAAGTAAGTCCTCCAATAGTATAGAACTCCAAAATTACAATAGAATTTCACTTGATAAAATGTCTTACAGCTGAAAACGTCCTTTTATTTTATTCTCTCTAAATTTTTACAATAATATTAAATATATAAAATATATTGAAAAAAAGATTTATCTAATGAATTTTAAAAGTTGTAATATACTTACCTAAAATTGTTCAAGTTATAGCAGTAATAGTACATTGTTATCCAAGGGGTGAAAGTAACTCATTTAGTGCCGAGACGGGGTTTGGCGCCCGAGCGTAGCGAGGGCGCCAATAGTTCGAGGCACTAAATAAGTTACTTTCTCCCGAGGGTAACACTGTGCTTTTCATTACGAATGCAAGGAAAGTCAAAATAAAAATAGGAATTAGCTAAAGAAAAAATGAGTGAAGATCGGATAGTCGCTTGACACTTTCCCACCTATTTCTTTTTCTTTGGCCGGCTAGCTATTCAGCCAGTATTTTTTATTTACATTGTGGCGACCTAAAAAAAATATTTTCTTTAATTATTAAGTATTAATTAAAGAAAATAAAAAATATAAATAGGAATTAGCTTAAGAAAAAGTGAGTGAATTTTATTTTAATTAATACCTACTTAAACTTTACGTTATTTCAATTTTACATCGCGCTGGCTGTATAGAAAGTTGAAACATGGTTCAATAGAAATGTGAAAATAGACCTAGTTTTTTTTTAATAATTTGACAGTTGTCAGTTGAAAGCGATTCTCCCTAGGGCTGAAAAGGGCTACTTTCAACCCGCTTCTCAGGCAACTTCAGACCTACTTTCCGAGCATGAGTAATGAAAAACAAATTTACGTAATAAAAGCTAAGCTTGTAATTAAACGTAGCAAATTCTATTCGAGCGAGCCTTCTTAGACAAAACATTAAAATGATGTCTCTAATTGCCATTTATACAACAAAAAGAGCTTAAATGAAAGGAAACCCAATACCTGAATAATGTATGTGGTGGTAAAGATTTCTAGTGTAGTGCAGTCGGTATTCGAGGAATGAACAAAGCATTTATTATACATATTCGGCGATGTTGAATTCCTACTTAGTTATTGCACTTAGGCGTTCAGTTTGTAGTAGGTGCTTACGTCTATTTATGTAGGTACCTATTATAAGCGTAATAATGCGAAAGGAGCATGCCTTTGGTAAAGATGCCGGGCATTGTTTCGCTTAGGCTGACGCACGTGACTGAAACACGCAGTTTACTACGAAGTACACACAATAACGTAATTTGTACGATTATTATTCGATTTGCAGTTTTTATGATAGCGTTAGTTTGTAATATGATAACTTACAATTTATATCGTACGTGTATCTTTAGTTCAGATTTGAAGCTGTAAAAAGATTAGTTTAGATTTATTAAGTTATAAGGAACTGAATTAATTTACTTCACTCCATGATAAATAGCTTTCATGGGGTTCTTTGAATAACTTGTCGTTTTTTTTTTGGGATAAAGACCAAGTCAGGGTCTGCGTAAAGCCACATTTAGATATATATTTATAAACAAGAATTGCTCGTTTAAAGGTAGTAGATAGATTGCTATTGTAGTCATCTAAAAAATCCTTGCCGGGCCGTCCCGCCCTTGGATGCTGGGCATTAAATCCCTTTTTGTGGAGATGAATATAGGCGTTCTATGGAATCCAATTATTATTATAAACTAGATGTCCCCACGGTTTTACCCACGTCAATTATGGAGTTTCAGCGGAATTTCATTTTTTGTTTTCCTGACAATGTCTATATGCAAAGTTACATTATGAGGTACTGTTAACGCGTGAAAGATAAAAGAGAAACAAACAGATTTCCTTTAAAGCTAAGTATGGATGTGAAACTCCTGATTATCTGTCACGCATTAACTGTTAAACGGATTTAGAAGCACATAAATAGGTATTGTGGGCGAATCCTGAAATTCATGCGGTTTCATTTAGGGGGAGTAGTCAATATTATTTGTAGTATTTATAAACTTCTTAGGTCCGACCACCGGTGCTGGTGGTCAAACTTGCGAGCGCGATTGCGACTCGCCCCCGGAGCCGGCGCCGCCCGAGGTGCCCCCGCGGGGGCCCTCGCTTCACGTCACCCTGCGCCATCGGCCTTTACCCTGTGACCAGCCAGCTGACCAAGACCGCCTTTACCTACCCGAAGGTAAGATTTACTATCCAACATAGAGCACAAAGAGAACGAATACATTGCCTTCGGGAAGGTAACTCTCCGAAGGCAAGGTTTTACTATCCAACACAGTGCACGAGGAGAATCATAGAATGGAACCTATTTCACAAACTTCTACCGTCATTCCGAATAAATTTTTTTAAAGACAAATACTTCACAATTAAAACTCAACCTTATTTCTTCAAGTTTTCAATTACATAGATGTACTAAATTCGTTCAAGTTATTGACGTTGGTTAATTTTAAAGCGCAAAGTGAGAGTTCTATGTTTGCTTCGTTCACCTCATCCAACTTTACTACTTCTTGCAGCATACCCAGAGTATTCGAATGTCCCAAATTTACTTTATATTTAAAAGATCTTTTTAGCGAATAAACTTACAAGCGTTACAGCTCATACTCTGAATGGTCAAGAAAATCTGTCAAATTAATTCACAATGCAACACAACACGGGCATAACTCCTCTTTAGGTTAGTAATATTAGAAAATTTATAAACATCATAATTTTTTAGTAAGATACCAACGAAGCTGTATGTAGTTATTTGAATTCGTTAAACATTTTTGGTAGGTATAATGAAACTTTTGCTACTACATAGTTTCAAATAATCGTGTCTCCCAAGAAAATATAAACGTACCTGCGAATGAAAGGTCAAGCCCTGTTTCAAATAGTTTCAGTTCCGCTCTTCTTTTGCAGATTTTCACTAGTTTTTAGCTTCACACTTGTTTCTTTAAGCTAGAAGAAAAAAAACTTCGTCAAAAGGTTTCAGTTTGAATTCAAACTTTGATTAGGTAGGCGGCTTCTTTTTTAAATGTGATGAAACCCCCACCTTATTGTACTCTCTTTTAAAACTAGAAACCATAGTAACGTCATCGTTCATTCCGAATATATTCGTAGAAACTGGTACCAAATATTGTATTATAAATAATTTAGACATGGGCTAGTAAAAATGAAAAAATATAACCTATATTAAAACATAGTGTGATCGATTCGCTAGTCGATTCTGAGCAAACTACTTTCTAGTTTTCAGTTAATTCATTAACACGTTGTATACGTATAACAACGTCTGCCAATTAAAAACTTATTGAACTGATCTTATAAATTGACACAATTTGTCATCGTCGTTGTTATAGTGGTTAGGGAGCCTGATTGTTCGATAGGTGTCGCGGGTTCGATTTCCGACTCAGGGTAAACGTTTGTGTTGTGATGAACATTTGTATTTAATCTGAGTCTGGTCTTTTAGTACCTATACCTATTATAAATCTGAGGGCACGGTACTGCCCCCGTCAAGACGAGCTAAGCGAAGCGGAAGGGCACTACCTACCTTTTGTCGAAGCGCTTCGTCTTTTTTCATGTCAAATATTGCCAAGACAAAACCATATGACTCGCACTGTCAAAAAGTTATGTAGAGCCAAGGTTCTAACTCTACATACCCTAAATCTACAAGGCCTAACTTCACAAACTCTTTAACTTAGTCAAAATATGTGGCTTGGCCATTTCGCTACATTCACCTGCCCATGTGACTAGCGTGTGAAAAAGTTATCCACTGTTTATTACTTTTCTGTTAAACAATAGTCCTTGTAGTAACGAAACTCCCACGCCACATATTTTAACTAAGGTGTAGAGTTTGAAGTTAAGCTTTGTAGAGTTAGGGCGTGAAGAGTTAGAAGCTTGGCTCTATATGAGATCTGATAACTTTTTGACAGTGCGAGTCATATCTTTTCATAGTCAGTCTTGGCGTGTATGGCGGTGGGTTTTACATGAAGATGTTTTTGGTGGGATATGTATTGACTACAAAAGGTATTATTATATTAGTTATCTGGTGAACATGTGGTACAAGCTCAGTTTAGTTTGGGATCAGGTGGCACTGTGTGATAACGTTCGCTGTTCAAGAATTATTAAAATTTTTACTGCTGCGTATATTTCTGTTTGCTATGAAATAAAATTCTGCAAGTTGGATGACTTAGGTATTTTTAATTTTGGTGTAGGCCTCATGTTGTGTGTATACTTTAGGCCGAAGTTTAATCGAATTGCAACGTCCACGGGTGCGACGCGGGTGTGGGCGCGCGGGTGCCTACAAAGTTTGCTTTCACTGACAAATTAGCCACTTGATCCCGCTTCGCCCTGAGGGCGGGTATACGTAAGACACTTCGCCTTAAATTTTATTGCTTTCTTCTTTGAAATTTTACTGGTTTAGGAGGAATTCGCAACAACTTCATTACGTAGAAATATTATCATCGTTTTATTTCTATTCGAGCACTTAATTATTTCGGGTTCACGTCAGTAACGAAAATAACGTTCCTTATTTACCTACGTCATCAGCTCAAGGTTATAAAGCAAGTTGAGTTTCATGACTGTAATGAGAGGAGAAAGCTGCTAAATTTGATTTGGACGAGATCCGGACGGAGGATGAAGCGCTTTGATGTGGCGTGTTGCGCGACCCTCAGCCGCCCCGCCCCTCCCGTCCGCCGGCGCCGTGTACCCTTCACGCTGCGATCCGCTCACTGTTGAAATGGCGAGCACTTACAGAGAAACTCTTACCGTAATTTAATTTTTATGATAGCGCATTGTAAGTGTGTCTCTGCCAGGACTTTTGTTTCAATTTGTTCTCCCACTTCAGCCACGCCGCCTTCAATGCTATAGTTTCGTGATTAAAACAACAAAACAAAAAAATAATTAAACACAGCTATTGCAACGCACTTAAGTTAAATGTTCATAAAACTTTAAGCGAACGAAATAAACATTTCAACCAGCCTGAAGTATGAAAATGAATTAGGCAAATCTCGATCCAAACGGGAAAATAGCTTGAAAAGGTCTTGAAAGTTTAATGGTATCGAACAGGGCCCGGCTGGAGACGTCGGAAGTTTGCGTGGGTGACAAATTGGGCACTTGACCCGCGCGCCGAGTGAGCTTCCGAGTGCTTGTTTCTCGAGGACTGTAATAAGTTTAACTTAAAGTAAACTATGTTCAGCTTCTAATTTGTCGGCCTTGGAAAATGTAAATAATTTTTTTAAACCGTTTCGCCGACTTTCAATTTATTATTCATTTTGTTTCTTATTAATTTTATATTCAATATCTATATACTATTATAATTGCAATATACTCTACAATTTAGCCTCCGTATAATTTTGGAAATTTGTTGTAATACATTTTGTTGGGTCATTATATGCATTAACAACTAAAGAAGTATAAAATGAAAAACTATTTGTAATGTAAATCTTTAAGGTTGTATTATTGTCATTGCATGTTATTTATACTAATATGTAAGTATTATAAAAAGGTAAAATTTGCGAGTTTGTGAATTGTGAGTTTGTGACGTTATAGGGGGTAATCTCTGGATCTACTGAACCGATTTCGAAAATTCTTTCACTTATATGAAAATACGGTAGTCTTGAGTGACATAGGGTACTTTTTACTACACGAAACTTAGAAATGACCGCGGGCAAACCGCGGGGAACTGCTATTTATACTTTCAGGGTTTAATTAGATTACTGTGA
Organism: Zygaena filipendulae; assembly: GCA_907165275.2. Classification (NCBI taxonomy): domain Eukaryota; kingdom Metazoa; phylum Arthropoda; class Insecta; order Lepidoptera; family Zygaenidae; genus Zygaena; species Zygaena filipendulae. The sequence goes on along the minus strand of OU015653.1, from coordinate 7,005,162 downwards.
TGTTAGGTACTCAACAACAGACGACAACCCCGCTGGAACTTATGGCACCAAGCGAGATACATATTTCTTCACAAATTCTTATAAAGTGCAGTAAGAATTTCATTTAAAAATGTTATTAATTTTACATGATAATAATAACTTCAATACCCTTTTTAATACTCTGAGAAGTTCTTTTCCGATGAACCTTAAAGTATGTATAAAAATAGACTTTGTTTTCTTATACAATTATACATATTATAGTCTACGTATCATTGACCAACAGTATGCATTGTATATGTAATATCCACTATCATACACAGTGATAGGCGTGTATCTAAATAATAAAAATATATTATATTTTTCAACGCTTTTTTACACCAATGGGTGAGTGGGTACATAAAATTCTTATTACTTCGTTTAATAATACAGCGGAGTATATAGCTTTTCGCAGGTGTTATTGTCAATGTTTTTTATTAACTAGAAAATTGCTACGTGTACATAAAAGGAAATATTTATGTCTCTTTTTGCAGGATAGGTATTTTTTTATGATAATTACACAATGTTAGTAAAGCACACTGTTGTTTTATAACAAAATATGTCAAGCATTTTATGAGAAAAAACAAACGACGAATGCCTGTTGTTAATAAGCCCGTAATAGAACCACCGAACGATATAAAAGCCTGCAATTTTCCAAACACTGTAAACGTATTCATAAAACTTCCAGTCGTTTACAAAAGTTGCCAGAGTCGGGATCAAATCCGACATTGTCATGTTTTGAGTGGTAGCCACTCGATCGCTAGTCGCTACGGTGCTCTTGAATGTAGAGTTTTAAACATCCCCAGTACGGAAGCCACTCATGTCCTTATAAAATACTCACATGAGACGGTTGACTATATAAGTAGGTAAGTACATCTGTACAGATAACATTCATTATACACTAAAGTTTTTATTATAACAAACACAGACACAGATAATATAAACTACAAATAAATTTTACTTACATTAAAAAGGGTATCTATATAACACATAATATGTATCAAGTCATGACACTTGATTACCTTCTAGTTTATTACAGTGAAACAATAAAACAATAAATATCTAATAACTTTCTTCATAGCATTGCGGAGGACTAAATTCTCCAAATTCGGCTTTAGCTCCTATTTCGCATTATCTATTTATTAATACACATTAATATTAATTATACTCAGCAACTTTAAAATAGGGTACCTTTAACATTTTTATACGTTATGTGCTTTGAATTTTTTCAAATATTACGGATCCAATTTTTAGACTTTTAGCCTGTTATTCTCGCGGTGTTCGAGTAGTTTGGATTAATTTTCATTAGATCTCCAAACAACATCTCTTGAAGTAGGTCAAGTGAACGAACGAATGTAACATGGAGCACTTTAAAGTTTTTTCGCGTTCCACGGATATGGCACAGCGTAGTAGGTACCTACGTTACGGGTCTATCTGCGACTTACGAGATTGGAGTGGGATAAATGATTGATGGCCGCCCCAAGTATAAACTCGATTATCCGACGAGACGCGAACAACTTACAAGTTTTGTGTAACGATGGATCAGGATTATTCGAAACTTTCCTCCGGGGGAAAAAAATCGACTCATGACATTCGCGTTTGAGTTGAATATCAATGACGACGGACCATTCATATTCGTAAGCGAAACGAAAGAAGTTGTTTTGTTTATACAAAAATGCTTTCCGTACTTTTTTCAGCAGAGTATCGTGAAACTCTCTCATCAAACATGCTTCATAATTATACAATTCTAGCTAACCTCGAGTACACATTTAAACCTCTTGATATTGAAATAAGTATAAAACTTCTAAATACCAAGAATTATTTCTTAAATCTGAATCTGATTGATTCTGATTTCTCTGTAGGTACACCTACAGTGACTTCTTACAAATTTGACATTAAACACATTGGAATTAAATGCTAATTGGATAAAAAGGTTAAATAAATCGCAACGTTGTCCTCACAGATTTAATTATAATCGTTTCTAATATTAAAACTTAAAACAATGTCATTTGATACTTATTTTATGCCAAGCACACTTCAATATTGAAATGTCCTGGCAGCAGAGCGAGAGAAAATTGTTTCGCCGTTTATTATTCGTAGTTTTTAATCAAGGAGGAGAGACGACGTCTGGGGAGCGTCTGTGATGTCGCCACTAGCCGTCCAGCGTGCGCTATACATACAATTCACGTCGAAAGTGGATATTATATTTTTACTTACAGATACATGTCTCGCTTATTATAATTCTGTTAGCTTGAACTTGGCTTGACACGCTACGGCGTGTCTAGATTATAGTTTAAAAAATAGGAAATAATTTACGTGCAACACGAGATGCCCAACATGTTTGGTAATGTTGCACAACAGGGCACGTTGTTGCCAAATGACAGCAACATGACTCACGGCTTATTGTTTGTGAACATGAAGTTGCGGATCAAATTTTGGCGTGTGTAATGTTTTGACGTTTGCACCTGCAAAGTCACTGTAAAGTAAGATGCCCCTTTAGTTAAGTTGATGATCCATGATATAATCATTAGCGTTATAGAAAACTAAGGATCGTATCATGTCACGTGCGCAATCACGACAAAGTACCTACCTAAATTTTTTCGTCTATATTTATATCAGTTTATTTAATTCTTGGAAAAGGGGTTAGGGTGTGCTGGAAATACCGAAACTGGCGCGGAAAAAACCGTGGGGGATCCGCTAGTTAGTAATAAGAAGACTTCCTTATAGCTCCAGTAAATACGTATGTAATAATAAAACTGTATGGTGTGGAAATTGACATTTTTATAGATGCGCTAATCAGAATAAAAACGTTTACTGTTTTTTATATGTGAACGATAAACAATTTCCACATAAATTGGACATATAGGAAAGTAATATTGATTGATGACCCAATTTACGGAGCTCCCGAACTGAAAAGATCGCGCGACTGAATCACCTTCCAAATGACAGCTTGTCATACGTCGTCCTTCTGCGAGTCGTAGGTACCGACGCAGCACACAAAACAATCTTGAGACAACTCGATACAAGTACTTTATTTGCGTTGTCGCAAAGGTTTCATTTTAAAACTCTAAATATAACTGACATTCTGTAAACAACAACCTTTCGATTTATTTGTAATAAAGCTTTTCCATGACGTCAAAGGAAAATTTCACGAAAATAAAACTCAATATACCTACACTTATCAAGATCTGATATCAATCTATTTTGTTTGCGCGCTTCCGTTCGTCTCACAATAAAGGCAGGGAAAGGGAGTCTTTTAAAGTCGGTTTTAAACGTGATACATTATCGAAATGGCGTTGCTTTAGAGCTTTTCTCGGTACCGTTGGAAGCGACTCGCGGATAAATGATTGATGGGCACGTTACGTCACTGCGCTATCACGTGCGACTTTCACTTACGATGGAAATACTTTACAAATTCTCAGCGAAACCTAACGGTGTCTTAGTCACGTCCATACATAACGTGTAGTAATATTGTATGATCCTCCGACCTATAAAATAACTGCTTCATGAACACAATCACTTCAGCTACCTATAGACGAAAAGTTATCAAACTTTATTTCAGGAGCTATTAAATTATGGAGGTAAATAAGTAAATTTTTATTAAATAAAACAAATACGTATATTCAAATATTTCCAATAAGTAAGTGTATGTTTATATTGGTGCACGGATACGATATAAATCTTACCGTGAGTAGGTATCATATACCTAAAGTTTGCGTCAAGCCAAACTTTAAAGAGCCACAAAGGTTCATTTGAATGGAACTCGGTGTAGAATTTGCATACTTATTTACATTATCTCTGCAGCACACAAGTGGGGCCCTTTCATTATCAAATTCGCAGTACAGGGGAGGAGCAACGTCGCCGGAATACAAACTCGAAGTTGAAAGTGATTATCAGCAAATTCCAAGCAAAAAATATCACCCGGTAAGTATGCAATAAAACTATGGGCGGTGTGATTAAAATTCGGAGCGCTCGAAAATAGGGTACCAACTTCAATGGGATTGCTTGGATTATAAAAAGAGTAGGTCTTTTTTATATTGCTTATTAAATTAGAATGTGGAACTGTGCTCTATTATCAGTGATTATCACTACTATGCAGCAATCACAAAATAAAATTAATTACTGCGTAAACTGTATTATACATAAGTAGAATAAAGAACTCGCACAAAATTCTTAAACACAATTAAAGTATTGAACATTTTTCTCGACGGTTATAATAACAATTAGCTACGAACAATCGAAAGGTCTACGAACTCGCGTAGAGTATCTACGAGTAGTCTGCCAGAACATTATCATTTTATAAAGCCATAATAATGAGACCATGAAGGATAACGAAGCTTTTTCTCGAATTGAAATGCAATTTAATCCATTTTTCGTGAATTTTAGCTGAGGGTCGTCGACGTGAAGATAATTAAATTCAACCCTTTTACTCTCTCCAGCAAAGGAGAGACTCGTAAATTGGAAAACTAAACTGTGCGGATCTCACCCCGGGATTCAATTAGCTGCTAATCATATCTGGAGGGTGTGAGAGAATCGATCGCGAGCTACCCCTTCCTGCATCTTAGCTTATGTTACCGAATAAACTTATGAAAAGTTGCACTTTTTCAACCAAGTGTATTTTATTATTTTTATCAGAATAGGTATATTTGATAAGAAATGATAGAAATACTGGATTTCAAGTAGCAAATCCATGAATGATTTAGTTTTAGTTGTATTAATTACAAGTAGATATGCCGCATCACTGCCCACTATACTGACCCATCAATACAATGGGCATGTTGACTAATTTTTATTTTTTAGTCCGTCTTGTAGATTATTGAAAAATATTGGACACGTATTTTTTCTTTTTTTACGTAATCAAAAAATAACGGCGATATATTGAGTTGAAATTTCGCGTGACGTCACTATTCTGACAGTTTGTATGGCGGTTTTAGCGGTTATCTAGTGACGTCACGACCCCCTCACCTTAAACTTTAATGCGCTTTATCTCTGTATATTTTAATTTATTTGAAAAAGCAAAAAATACGTGTCTATTGTTTTTTTATTTTCTAACTGACGGACAAATTAGAATTTTGATTTTCAAAAGTAGTCCACATCCCTATTCCTTCAATTCGTTTAAAATATTAAATTCGGAAATTGATGTTTATGAGCTAGTATTTTTATAAGTGAAGATTAACATTTACTGTCTAAAGCAATTTATTTTATTATTACAAATCTGAGTTTGTTTACTGTTTCCGTTTCTTATAGAATATCTCCTACCAGTAGAAAATGACGTGGATGGTATTATATTTTTATTAAAAATACTTATATAGTCTAATTTACTAATTAAGAGACTAACGGTCCCCGCGTTTTCGCCCACGTTAATTTCGGATTTCCTGCGGGAATACTGGGATAAAAAGTATCATAGTTATGTCCTTTTCTGTACCCCTGACAACGTCTATACAAAATTTTGATATCGGTTGATATGTAAAGGCATAAAAAGGTAACACATTGACCGTCAGAGATACATTCGCACACAATTTATTCCATAGGAGGAAGATTTTAACTTCTGTTTGTTAGACACCAAGTTGTGTAGTTGTAGCAACTATTTGTCATAACTGCATAACTTAGTGGTAAGGAACGTAATGTCATCGTTGCAAGGTATGTGGTCGCTCGTAGCTTCGTTACACGGGGATATAAACATACATAGTAATGTTTCCGCTCGATCATACCGCGCAAACATTCACACAACAACGAACTATTGACCCGAGACTCCACTTTTAATATTTCGAAATTGCCTCCACATCATTTAGTCGTGGCAAATATTACTTTAATCCCAGAGCTATAAAGTTTAAGTGTCTGAGCTTGCGGGAATGTAATAAAACCTTTTAATATTTAAGACGGTGCATCTCAGGAGTTCGTTGTTCCTTTCTAACAAGCTCCGGACGCCTTTGAAGTGTAACAGTGCTATCTCTGTCATTAAATGTCAAAGCTATATTGCAAAAGCTTGCAAGACGACAGCTATAAAAATTCTCAGTGCGGTACCGTTACACCACGTTTTACAAGTTTTTTTTTGTTTTTACGCTGCGTATTAAAACACACAAAAATAATAATAAGAATCAAAAATTCTTTAAAACTTATTTTGTAGAAAATATTTTTAGTTGTTCTATTTTTTTTTTGTCTTTTTATGATGCAATCTGGTGATTTGATGCAGCATTTGACCAAAGTCAATAACTTTTTTATACGTCCACTATTTTTCCTAGATATGTCATCGCCCGTCCCGGTCATGTCATGTAGGCGGTGGAGGTGCCCCATAAAAGCAGGTTATATGACATACACGTGCCAGCCGCCCCCTAAAGACGCCTCTTAACAACTTTCAATATCGACCGCTCGGCTAAAACGTGGGTAACTATAGGATAGGTATATTTCACAAATGTATTTCAGTATGTTTATGCAAAAACCCTGATATACCTACATATTACGCAAGTTTTATTAATGAAAATTATCAAATAGAAATGTAGTAGTACCTTAAATGAAGCTCTCTTTTTTAGGAGATACCAAAGTTTATATTTTTATTGTTCCATATTTTGTTTTGAAATGAGATTCTAAATTCAAGTTTTCGAAGTCTTATCAAGGGCAAATATAAATTATTCTTCCAATTCTTCGTTTATATTACTATGATGTCGATAAAGCCCTACGTATAGAGATTTAAACGTTGAGAGACACAGTGTCTCGTTATTTTTTTACTTGAATAAATAATATCGAATAAGTCATCGGACTTCTATAAATATCTAATATGATAGATCGAATATAATTTATTAAACATATGTGTCACATTATGGATTTCGTAGTGAATTTCCAAGCAGCGTCAGCAAAATTGGCTCCTCGGGGACCTTTTCTCCAATTATTTGTGAACGTCGGGTTCGGTATTGTTGATCGGTATAAAATACGATATGAAAACCTGTCTTTATTCCCTTCTGTAGGTATATTACAGCGATAAGGGTAAACAAATTGCAATACTTGCGGGCCTTATTACCCGTCACATCAATCATACACCCTCGAAAGTATACGATTACCTACCTTCTGCGCGACAGCGACGTATCGTAGCATAGGCAGAGTCAACCTTAACATCAGATTTTTAGATCGGAAACAATTATTATTTTTTAAAATATCTTTTTGCTTGATGGGAAAATGGTTCAAAGATACCGGAGTTCAAAGATGTTAAATGCAATTTCGAGGCAGTAGGTATTACATTTGACATGCGTCAATTATATTAACTCACTTATTCGAACTTTATGTCCATCAGATCTATATAATTAATATCATGTGAAGTTTTACTACTGAATCGTGCAAGCGACCAAATATTTGACAATAAGTATAGGCCCTGGGAGCGGCTGGTCACGGTAGTTGATAACAAAGCAGATAGCAAAAAGTGGACGTTGTGACGTCACAGGCCAGTGAGCCAGGCGGGGCAGGCGAGCGCGTCGGGCGGCGCCCACAGCGCTCCGCAAATACGAGAGATAGCCGGCAGGAAATTCAATCAAGCCAGCACGAGATTCGATCAAGATTGGAGTAGGTAATTAAAATGCCTAAACTTTTTACCTAATATCAATTTAAGTATTCGGATTGGCTCGCCAATAATAATCTTTGAATGTAACGTTCGTGTCTAGGTACTTGTTATGAAACGTATATCACTATCGTAAGTATACAATAAATCTCAAGAGTTATTTATAATCGTGCTCAATCAATACCTATACCGCGTTCAGATTCCAATAAATAAATGTTTTATACAATACGAAACTAATAATGGAAAACGGTTGTAGTTGATGACTTTTTAATTACAGGTTCGTTATGATACCGATAGTTGAGGCGAGAACGCTAGGTGGTGGTGGCTCTCGACTTATTCATTGTCCACCATAGAAATTCAATACAGAGCCGATCCGGCGACGCGGTCGGAGGTAATTAAAAATACGTCACTCGCAGCCGACCTTTCAATTCGTGCATATGTCGAAATTCAGAATGAATCGTTCTCCGTTATACATATATTACCAACAATTATATTTTGTATTTTACTTGAAATAGTTTTGGGCAGTTTCAACAGTTTTTCTATACACACCGGCACAATTAGCGGAACAGAAAAAAAAGTGAGACTATGAGATAATAACGCATATATTTGACGAAAATGTAATGAGACACAAAATAACAAATTAATTAACATCTTTTAACAACGACTTTGAAAACTCTTCGTTATTTTTTATTGAAAAATAAAGAAATTTGAAATAAGTGAAATTTTTAGATGATTATGAACCATCACAAAAAATAAAAAAAAAGCAAGAATTAAATGATTTAACAATAAAATTAAAGCAAAATTAATAACGAGTGTTTCCCCCTCTTGCTCTGATTACGGTTTCCATTCGTCTGGGCATGCTACAGATTATGTTATCGATGATTTCTTGAGGCAACCGCTCCCACTCCTCAAGTAATGCGTTTCCAAGTTCATTCAGATTGTTGGGGGGTGGCATTCTGGATTTAACCCTTCTTTTCAGCAAGTCCCAGACATGCTCTATCGGATTCATATCGGGGGAATTTTCTGGCCACTGCATCACCGGTATACCTACGTGGTTCAGATATGCCTGTACCGATTGTGCACTATGAGCACGAGCATTATCTTGCATTAGAATAAAGTCGTCACCAATAAATGGGGCAAATGGCACAACATGTTCTTCTAAAATGTCTCTGATGTATCGATCTGCTGTCATGGTCCCTCCTGTGACTATCATTAACTCCGTGCGAGCTCCCAAACATATCCCTCCCGAAACCATAATCGGGCCGCCACCAGCCACTGTGTGTTCAAAATTAGACTGTATGTGGCGTTCTCCATTGCGTCTCTATAGAGACTGTCTCCCATCGATCTGTTTTAAAAGAACTCTGCACTCATCAGTAAAGAGAACCTGCTGCCATTCGTTCAAATTCCAATGACGATGTTCTCGCGCATAGCTTAATCGATTTACGCCGTGACGTCTCTCAAGTTTTGGGCCTTTGGCAGGTATATACGACCCTAAACCAACTTCTTCAAATCTCCTGCGAACTGTACGCTCACTTACTCGTACTCCTCGAACGTCTTCCAGTTCATTTCGAGCTTGTACAGCCGTTAATCGCGTATTCCTACGAACTCCAAGTTGTAAAATACTGTCATCTCGCCTCGATGTACATCTTTTTCTACCTTGACCCCTCCTCCTCACAAGAGAATTAGACGATCTGTACCGCTGGATGCTGCGATGAATCGTTGATACTGGTCGACGAAGCCTTGAGGCAATCGATCTGTAGGTATGGCCATTTCTTCTCATTTCATCAGCCCTAATGATTTCCAGTGATGTTAAGTCAGGCATAATAAAGAGCTTTTAATAAACAAAATTGCCTATAGAATAACAAATTTATAAAAAACCATTAAGTGCAAAATTTGAAGAAGTGGAACTGATGATGATGACCACAGATGGAACCACCACGGAACTACTCAATAATAGGTATTTCACGGGTTCCGATTCGTTAACTTTGATATGATTTCTAAACAATTAATGCTCATCACAATATGTATGGTGAAGTGGAACTGATGGTGATGTACTAGGAGAACTCCTCAACAATTAACGTCCCTGGATCGGGAAAAGCAATATTTTGTAAAAGGTGATGAGCAGTTGACATTAGGCTATTGTAATTTAGAGAAATTACCAACTAAGTCACTTAAAAACGAGAAATAAACAAAATTTTAATAAAAAAATTTAAACCGACTTCCAAAAACACAAAACTAAAAAGCTAAAAATAAAAAGCTAATAATGACAAAATACCGATAATCCAAAAGACAAAAACACACGTTATATTATTATTGGTTTGTGCTACAACTGATCGGTATGAAGTCGGTGACAAACCAAATATGGAGGGGGTAGATGGGCTAAGTCGACTCTAGCCACCAGCTCTTCGTGAGCAGAACAACCCAAGTAGGCAGTCACCGAATTCAAACCGATCAGTTGTAGCACAAACCAATAATATTACGTGTATTTTTGCCTTTTGGATTAAATTGGTATTTTATCATTATTAGCTTTTTATTTTTTAGCTTTTTAGTTTTTTGTTTTTTGGAAGACGGTTTTAATTTTTTTGTTAAAAATTTGTTTATTGTATAAATGTACATAATAGATAACTAAGTTATTATCAAGATTAAAATGGTATTAGGATAATAATTAAATGTCAGCAGTTTAGTTTCACATCCCTTTTGACAGAAGACAAAACAAAGGAATATCGGAATAGTCATTGTGGTGTATTATCAAGATTTGTCAGACGAGACGGAGCGAATTGGAGGCACTACCTACCTATCTGTCATATTAATATTAAATTGTTTTAAACAAAGCCAACGGAGGGTGCACGTGATTTCGTCACCAGGGAGATGTCTTATTATTCACCAAGTGAGAACGTCTCTGTTTTCCTTTCGTAAATTAACTTCAGGGTTTACCGTATAGGGGTATTTCCTTACCCCACGAGCGACATGCAGATTAAATTTATTAATAAAACATATTGTTAATAGCAGACATCTATTACTTATGATCACTATACCTGTTGCTGAAGTTTTACCCGAATCGTAAACAATTTTAATTAGGAGAAAATTGTGCGTGGCTCTGGTGTGATAACTTGCTAGCATAAATTTAGGTGCAGCGAAAGACAAGCAAAAAATGTAAGAATATTGTTTTTACGGTACCATTCTGGTTCTAAGTAAAAAGTGGCAGGTTTTGGCAGCACTGTCATTTCATTCATTAATATTTCCATACATCTTTCTCTTGGTTTTTAGTTTTAAAAGTGCAAACCTAAATGATAATCAAGTTTGTCAAAACAAAGCAGCCTATTTACACCTGATAAATCTTTGCTTTGTGTCTTCAGATTTTATGACTAAGTTTAAAAACTATAGTTAAAATTTTAGGATTAGATCAAAAGAGATAATATATTCTGTCTACCGCCAACTGAATACTAAAAATACTTATTATGTACTTGAAATAGATATATTGTGTGTATACGGTCGGCTAATTTCAAAATTAAAAATAAGTAAATATGTATAACAACTTTTTACGTACTTTAACTCATATCATAAACTGTGCTGGAAGTGAGTTGGAACTTTAGAAACATTTCTGCTGGTACTTTGGACATTTATGTGTACTTGTCTTTATGTGTTCGCCTCTTCTACATTGATCACGAACACATGATTTTCTGCTTAGGGAAATTTTGGATTGTGTAGGACCATGCCTTGCCTCCCATTTGAACTCTTAAACCAATCAAGTTCTTACTAGAGAGAGGGATAGCTTACCTAATGACAATCGCGTAATATATTACTTTAACTTTCGAATACGAATCTGTACGAATTTACGTTTTTTATTTAAACTGACTTCTAGCTTTTACTTAGACGTAGTAAAAGAGATTTGAAGAATCCGATGACCAATCTAATTTCAGTGGGGGATGAGGTCACAGCTGGTCAGGCTGGCCATTTGGTTCGCGCTCCCCGATCTGATTTATTTTCAGCATCCATCACTCGTCAGACCTCAGCTGAGACGCTAGTCTCCCTCTAATGGTCCTGAACCTTTGAAAGTGTTGTTAATTAACATTTATTTGAATCGAAATATTGAGCACACCTACCTCAAAAAAATAAAGGATAATTAGATATTTGTGACTCAATTACGCTTTAACGGCTGAACTGATTGGGATGGACACATTCATAAAAAAGGCTCCAGATTAATTCATAGGATCACTTATTATGCTGGTAAACAAAGAGTCCTCGGCGGAATCTCGAAATTCATGGAGTTATAGATCTAATTTTACAGTTATGTAGCAGATATTAATTTTGTATTTAAGTAATCTCTTTTGCAGCGTTCGTATGATCGTATGATATATGATAAAAAAAATTCACGCGATTTAATATGCCAGGGACATTACGGAATCTCTCAATATGTTTTTTCCAGAATCACCAGCTTTAAAACAACTAAATGATGATAATACGCAAGCACATTCAATCTAAAATCGAGTTTCATTGTACACAAGTGTATAGATACCAGCCACCTTACCTGCCACTTCAAATTAAATTGGTACTGAACCTCTGTCACCAGATTCATCTAGAATTAGTGTCACAAATTCGTTTAACATTTAAATTACATTCCGACAGCTGATTCAAACAACCACGACTTGAATTGATAACATGGAAAATATTTAGTTGCACACAATTTCACTATTGATTTTCTAATTGCAATTTGCATGTTATCCGTCGAACCGACCGGCTCGGCACGGCGCGGCGTGGCGCGGCGGTGCGTCGGGCCCTATCACTGAATATTAATGTGACGTAGAGATTTTGTGTTACTTTGTGAAAACTCAATTATAATGCAAAGTAGCAAACTATGCTCTAGACATACCTATTCACGTTGACGTATGTATGTGGGCAGGAAATCGAGACTGCAAAACGTGAAACTGCCGTAGTCTGCTCAACTCAAATCCTACATTATATAGTTTAACCTTTGTAAGGTAATCATTTAATTAATCATTAGCGTAATCTTTTTCCAATTTTATTATGAATACAAACCGCTACATAATAGATAAACTGCTCAAATGCCTTAAACCCAAATGCCTTAAACATCAAATGCCTCGAACTAAACCCATTGCATAAAGTATTTATAAGTGTGAATCTCGACATGATATTGATGATCAGAACTCCCCTTGAACGCTTGCGTCTACTCACTAAATGACGTCTACCTTAAGAAGGGAGGGGTCAACTTTTGAGGCTATTAAAGCTAGCGCAAATAATAATTCATTTATGATGTGAAATGATGGCGGCAGGCTTTAAGGCAAAGACGACGTGGTCATCCACGTGATGAAGAGTTGTTTCGTAATCAAATAGTGACTAATTATATTTTGATTAATATTTATGCTAGACCTAACCCTAAATCTCTCAATGCGAGTAGGTAATTGCACCGTATTTTAATGTCTGCCGACGAGTATATATCATTCATAATTGAAGTGACTTCTTGGAACATAAATAATACCTAATTTGTGCTTGAATTTGACACAGGAATGAGACTTTTTGGAATTTATAAACACCGAAGATTATGTTTGTCGATCAAAATTAAATTAGCTAAAACTTTTGCCACCTGTGTTCCGTAATTGTGGGGGGAGGTGCAGCTTGTCGAGGCGCTGGGAGGGGTAGGGACCAGCGTGGCTTTAGCTATCGAATTTATCTACTTGCTTTAATTTGGCTCGTGTAGGCCTACAAGCGGTCATTTTTCTTGTTTAGCCGTAATTGATAAAGTGTGCGCATGTCGACGCGGCCCGGACCACATCAAACGCTCTCGTGTTCACGCGGGTCGACCTCCCACATTTCACGGGCAGTAGTGGACATTCACTTCACACTCGCTTTAATTATCATATATGTATTATTATCCAATGATCCCAATAAATAAATTTGTCGTTTTGGAACAGTTGTTTGCGTGACGTGTTGAGTGTAACACTTAGTAGTCTGTTTAGAGAGAGATTTAGAGAGATTGAGAACTGTTCCCTGCAGCTGCGATTCCTTCGAGATCTCTTTGTACTTAAAAAAATAAGTGATAATTCGTAAGAATTTTTTATATTACCGTAAATTTTTATTACTTTTGTAATTTACTAATGTAATTTTTTCATATGAATAGATAATGTTTAAAAAAAGATTACCTACTATTAATTTATTTTCATAGTAAAATACCACATAACCCAACTGACCAGTATGAGTATCATTGAAAATGCATGAATGCAGTTGTTTTCCTTTAAAATTGACGATATAGGTCCTAAGAACATGACATTAAATTTTTAAGAGCTCCTCATAACGAACTCCCTCAAAGTAACAACTTGGATATGAAAATCCTAGAGATCTACTCATAGGTAGGTACTGTAATTTTTTAGCGTAATCACGTAAATACCATTCTGCATAAATTCTACTATAGGATAGGCTTTTAAGTGGATTGAATGAAAATATTAACAAATTGGCCTGCAGCAGGATTAAACAGTAAATTCTCATATACTCATATTAACGTTTCCCCTTCAATGAAGGGTGACTACCCTGCGCCCTGCCGTAGGGGATGCAACCTTGGCGATTGCGTTAAATCAGTGGTTATATTGGATTAAAACCATATCATATCCATACATAGTTTAAAACATAGATTTTAAACACAGAACCGATAGAAAGGTCACAACTACTATTACGTCAGAAAGTACCCAGTAGTTTACTATGTATTGATATATATTACTGTATATGCAGATATGTATTTTATTTATATTTTTATATATTATGCATCCCTTATTTTTGCTTATCTATTTATTCTACAACTTTTATTTCATTTCCTTTTTTATCCCTAGTTTCGATTCTATCGAACCATTATTTTGATGTTTATCCACCTCCTTTCTCTTTATCTCTTCTCCCGCCAATGTTTACTTCAAATCCTTTTGATTTTTCAAAAGGTTAACTGGAAGAAATCCCCTCGAGGAATAAGTCCGCCTTTGAGCATAAATTGCATACTTATTTTAATTTTAGCAATTTGTAAAAACTTTGTTTATGTTCAATAAAGTATACAAACAAACAAACAAACAAACGTTTTTTACCTACTAGGCTTTTTGCAAAATTGACTGTACGTGGAATATTGAAAGGAATATATTTAGATTGCTGGTAAAGAAAGTTATGAGCCTTTGCTTATAATTGTGGCGCACCTGCCCCGCCTAGATTTCTTTTCTATATTTAATATATTATATTCTCTGTGGTTTAAAAGATCAAAAATGCAATGAATACGAAAAACATTCTCCGTGTACCCTCAACGCGTGCTAAACATACTCCCAGACTAAATAGATACACAAACTTTAGTTGCAAGTTTTCCCGTGGAGATCGATAAGGTCGAGTGATTTGATTTGGTCGTCGAAGACCCGATGGAGGAGTTTCTTTTCGAGGGAGGCAACCGTGCCTACAGAACCGTCGCAAGACCAATATTGCCATGGAAATTAGTTTATGTAAAATGTAGAACAGGAACGAAAAATATCTAAAGGAAAAGTGTAGAGGGAACATTGAAATCGAATCAATTTGTCTATTTCTCGTACATTAAGAGTCATTTTGTGTTTATTTAGAAATACGATTGTCTGATGAAATAGGGAGAAAAGATATTCATCCAAAAGAAACGCTGAGAGTTATGAGGTCAAAAAGTATAAGCGTATCAATGTCCGAGAAATGAGACGGTTACAGATTATATTCAATTATTATTCACGGAACTTCACTATCTACATATTATATTCAAACTAGGTTCAGGTAATATTAGCATAAACAATTAAAATATCTATTACTCAGTAATCGTTTCTGCGGCTTTAACTATAGACGCGTAAAATTCATGCCATATTAATTACATTCTCATACATAATAATTAAAACTGGAAAATAATAGTTTTCATTATAACACACGTTTGTTTTACATAAATGATAAATAATTAAGTAGGTATTTTATAACAAACTAGCCGACCTCCGCGGTTTCACCCGCAGTAATTTCGGAGTTCCCGTGGGAATTTCGAGATAAAAAGTACACTATGTCACTCAGGTCCACCGTAGCTCGTAGAAATCGGTTAAGTCGTTTCAGAAATTCTCCTACAACGTCAACAAACTCACAATTCACATACTTTCTCTAAAATATTATAATATATTTAACTTCCAGCAAAAAGCTGTTATTTTAACATTACAAATAGACACTTTATTTGTATATTATGTGTGGTGTATATAATGTAGTGTATCCCATCAAAAACATAAATGTGACAAAGCCAAGTTCAGTATTAAGCATAATATGCTTGGTTGTCGACTTCGCCTCCAAAAGATATGAGATCTAAATAGGTGCCAAGATCTGTAGATAATCCTGAAATTTATTCAAAGGAGTTTATAACTTGGCTAGTTTTCATATACAAGTTATCTTATATTTGGCTAAAAACTAGTAGGTTATGACTTATATTATTAGAAAATATTTTCTGTATTGGCTTGTTTTTAACAGCAAACAAAATTTTTAGAAGGGTATGATTTTATTTACAATTACTTATGATTTAAAAACAGTAACTTGCTTATTTGTATGTGAAAACTAGTCAAGTTGTATTGCTCCTTTAAATAATCACCTCAACAGTCAATAGTCTTAATTATACGATATAAGAAACAAAATTATTGTATGTATAGGTATGTAGGTATATTCACCTACTCTCGTACTTAACGTTATTAAAACCTACTAATTTATCAATAATTTTCAGTTTTCACGTTTTTTTTCTGTGTATTTAATAGTCTACCTTGATGCCAAATATCAAGTTTCTAGTACATCTGGAAGTAGGATAGGTTTTGATCTATAAGTCAGTCATTCACAAAAATGCAGATTTTTAAACGTTTATGAAATTTCGGATTGTAGACAAGCTAAGGCTTTAATAAATATGCCAAATTTCATGTATATAGATTAAATAGTTGGTTTTCAAGTTCTTGAAGGAGTTAAAAGTAGCTCGAAATGGTTCGTGTAATCTTGCTGGTGCGTCGCCAGTCCCTTGGCTTGGTCTATATGTAGATAATTCAATACCGAGCGCAAACTCATGGTAAATACTACACGCACCTCCGTTCTCTTTTATTAAGGTGCGCTGGCATCACTGTTACGCCCAAAAGTAGGTACTTTCGCTTTCAACTGTCCTTGAAGCGATTGCGACTAAATAGAACCTACATTAGACCATAAAGTAAGACAATTTAGAATTTGCTTCATAATTACTAAATTATCCATTCGAAAGTGTTGGCATGATGCTTGTTCTCGTTCAAACAAATTGACAGACAGATCTACGAACAAAATTCTAAAAAATGATTAGAATCCAGTCTTGTATTGTAATAATGCACTTTGTATTAGTTTCTTAAAAAAAAAAAAAATTAACTGACGCGCCTCGAGTAGCAATTGTAAAGTAATTTATTATATTTAGGTTAATAAAATATAAAGTTTCATCAGTATAACCTAAATATATATTAAAACATGTCACGGATGAAACCTATTTACCTATATAAATAAAATAAAAGCCTTTTAGGTATTTGCGTATGAGTAGTTCTAGAGTATCGACTAAAGGTCATTATAAACTTCGATAAGGAAACTTCGATGCTGTCCATTACACGCAATGATATTATAAGACACGGCTTTGCTGCTACATACCAACCTAAGTGCCTAGGTACATATATTGCTAAATAATCAATATCGCTTCGTCTCTGGCATAGTACCTACATTTAACCTCTCAAATGGTAGTTATAAACTAATATTATGTATCATAAAACAAACAAATACAAATATAAAACTTGTCATTACATGAAGCTGAACTTTCAGCGCGCTAAACGGATCTTACTTGATTTTATTTAATTTAATTTCATAAAATTTATTCAAAAAATAATATAAGTAAAACTTAAAAATGTTTTTTTTTTATATTGATTATATTTTAATCAAGAATAATTTAAAAAGCTTGCATTTCTTACTGGTTAATAACAATTAATCATTTTTCTTTTTTATCATTATTTTATTATTATTTCGAGTCCATGTCAAAGTAGGTCATTTATCAAAATGCTATTAATATAATATTAATAGTTATCTACCAGAAAAATATATAATTTAAAATTATTTGTTTAACAAAGTTTTATATTTTTTTCGTGTAAGTAGACTAAGTACCTATAAGTTTTCTCTATGGTTCTTTTAATAAATAGTAATCAATTGATAAATTTATAATAATAAAATTAATAATCGGGGTTCATGAAAAAAAAAAAATTATGTATTTTAGTATAAATAGTTTTTTATTATAGAGATCATAAATAGTTAACAAGTTTAAAAAAAAAATTTATTGTACCTATATTATTAATCGAATATATCGAGAGATATCAATTAAGATGATTTTATTGTTTCTGTCTAGATGGAGCGTTGCACATAAAATAATGCTACAAAAATGCGTTTATAATAAATATGCGGTCTGCCTATGTCCATCCTTACTTTGCGAAGAAATTACACAATTTTTAGTAGAATCTGTGATAATCGATTCCTTACATGACAACCTAGTATCTAGACACTAGACAGTCAGGTTCAATCGACGTGTCTGAGTATAATAAGGTACTCAAAATAGAGTGTGTTCGACCAGCGAAGCTCGCAGACATAATGCCCGCTATCCCATGAACATGAATAGAACCTTAGTAGGCGATGCAACCGCACGTTATGAACAGACTGACACAAGTACAGTAATATCCAAAGGCTGTTTGTGTTTGTGTTCCGATTCGTATAACGGTCGGGTTAAACGTTGGGAGAGAGTTTGAACTCATTCGTGGTAGTGAAATTGTGATAATATTACTTGCTTTTAAAAACAATGTTAATTCATGATATTACTGTTGGTGTAGTGTTGAGTGCACTTGATTGATACGCCACGAGGTCGATCGCGCTATTTTTCAACATTTCCAAAACAAAACCTTGAAATGTCACATAGGTTACACATATTTATTTTTAGATTTGTTTTGGTTCAACTGACGCTCATTCAAGCTCGGTCGAAGGCTAACCACCCTTATTTTCTAATTCAGAATTGAATCATCTTTAAAACAATTAGCGCGGCATAAACTGCAATTAATATATATTTTTAATATTTTCAACGTTGTAACAGTTTTGTTTTGATAATATCGTCATTAAATAGCGCGATCGGCCCCTAGATGTCGCGAGCTCAATTGCCCGCATCAGGCATTATGTACCATGAATCGGGTTGTAGGTATAGTAGGTACCTATGTATCTTAAATAGGTATGTATTTACAAAAAGTGGGTACAACATAAAAGTATACCTAACATCAATAATAATAGGGATGTTGACGACTTTTAAAAATCAAAATTCTTATTAGTCCGTCAGTTAGAAAATTAAAAATCATTAGACACGTATTTTTTATTTTTCAACTAAATGGAAAAACACAGAGATAAAGCGCATTAAAGTCTAGGGTAGGGGCTAGGGTAGGGTTGACGTCAGTTACCGCTACAAGCCGCCATACAAACTGCACTGGTTAGTGAGGTCACGCGAAATTTCAACTCAATGTACCTATCGCCGTTATTTTTTGATTACGTACAAAAAAAAAATACGTGTCCAATATTTTTTATTAGTCTACAAGACGGACTAAAAAAATAGTCAAATAGCCTATTGTCTGATGATTACAAGCTCTGCTTAATTTAGGACCAGGTGAAGCTGTGTGATTACGTATCTCTATAAGCGTTATTATTAATAGGTATAATATTACACACGAATGTGAATTTAAGTGAAAACGTATAAATCCGTTTTCTAGTTTTATCACGAATTAACTTTGATCAATTATTATAATCTTTATTTATGTATGTATATTATTAGCTACCCCCCGTGGTTTCACCCACATTAATTTTGAAGTTTCCGCGGGAAATCCGGAGTAAATAGTACCCTATGTCCTTTTTTGTACCCCTGATAAAGTGAACGTTATGATTGGTTAAGCTCTTAAGGATAATACTGACGCTTGAAATGCCATCCTTATCAAGCTACAATGATTTTACCATGATTTTTTAATATTTGAAGTTTAAATTACTCCCCCGCAAAGCTCGCACACTTTCACATATTTTCATGTCTGTAATGAATGCTGAACGTGTACTTATAAAACATTAATTATATTCTAGCATGATTAAATTTAGATAAATTTTTGATGCAACTAATTGAAACTTTGCAATGCTACTTAATTTTATCCGAAGCGTGTTATGGGAGGGTCATTTGTTGGCATACATAAAAGGGAGGTCCAACTTTCCAGGCCCTCGCTTCTCTCATGGAGCACTGGCCTTCCGGTGGGGAGTCCAAGAGGCATTTAATCTTGCGTTGAATTATGTGTTGATGTCGGAAACCCGGAAAACGCTCCCTGTCCGCGCCCCCGTAATTTCAGTTTTTATTGTACGCCACTTTCGCTCGGGTTTCGCCTATGTTTGCCAGCTATCTAGCTTCATTTCAGTAATTAAGCTTCATAATTTACTCAACAAAAATAATAAAATACTACCCTTCTACCCTTTTTATATTTTTATAAAGAGTTCATAATGACTTTACGAGCTTTTTCATTTCTTCCGTTTTCGATTTTTTGCAGTGTCTTATTAATGTATTGTTTCTAAGACGGAGTAGGGGACAAAAGTAATATTATAATTTGTTGTGTTATTGACTTTATATTGTACCTACTCATTTGAACTCTTGAGACTATGTAAATGCCTATCTGTAAAAAAAAATAAGTGAGACAAATCCGTAACCGTAACAAAACCTATACGTAATTTAAGTAAGTATACAGCTTTGGAACTTTCAGAAATGTGTAATAAAATTATAATATATAGGCAGCCACTAAGACCCTTAAATGTTAAACTAGATTAAATTTTATAGCAAATTTGCATTTACCTGAGGGTAATTCAAAACAGCTTCAGCTCATCTAAAGTTACACGGAGGCAAACTAGTAATTTGTAGCTCCCGTAAGGGTAAAAACAGCCAGTGTAGGCAGCGCGCAGCGTCGCCATAGATAGAGCCGTAATCCCTGATGTAATTATAGCGGACTCGCCCGAACGGATCCACTAACACAATGACCGATGTCCGATAAACGCTCACCGGATCTCCGTTCAGCGGCCTATAAAACGCCCGCCCTAGCTCTCACCGCTTCCCACCTCTCGCTTTCGCTGGCCCTGGCTAGACCATAACGACTCTAATCCTGTCCAGGAGCTAATAAACATCCATATCTGCAACTCTAACTAAGTTAGTGATTAATCAATTAAATCCTCATACATGAAGTATAAATGCACTGTTGTTATTGAATGCTAGAACACGTAGCGTCATAGGTTACCTACTTAATATAGACAAGTCGAATTTTAATATTAACACAACTTATTTGTTTAGCGGTATTATCTCATATTTACAATCAACTTCTGTATACATCCTAACTAATATTATAAATGCAAAAGTTTGCAGCTCCGTAAGGGAGGAAAAGATTTTCATGAAATTTAAGTAGGCATGCATAAGTTTACGTACATGTACTTAGTTTAGATCCCGGATTAGACCAAGGTTACTTTTCATTTGGAAAATACCTATGTATAATAACCGGGGAATCTCAAAATTCACGATGGGTGAAACCAATTGAGGATATTTTGCCGTCTTTATGACGTACGTTGTATGGGTATGGAGAGAGAATAAAAAAGTGTTTCATGTTGCACGTTTTTTCTACCTCTACGGCCCCAGAGCACCGTTCTGCGGAAATTCAATAATGCTTGCAGGCAAACGTAGTTACGGCCAATTAAAAGTATGCCACTCTCGCACCGGCGGTAGGAGAATCGAGTTACCGGCGCAACGGGAGTACCTTGAGAGTTGAGACAACTTGCAACAAATAACAAAGAATGCCTGGTAATTAAAATGGTTTTCCGAACTGTTTCCATTTATCAAAAGTAAGAAGCGTTGTTTGTGGAAAACAATAACGGAGTTCAACTGATAAATGAATGTCTATTATAGGACTTTTATAAATACTGATATAATAGAACATAGCATAAATATAAAAGTTCCTTTATGTATTACTAGCTGTGCCCCACGGTTTCACCCGCGGTAATTTTAGAGTTCCCGCGGGAATTCCGGGATAAAAGTACCCTATATCCTTCTGTGTACACCTGAAAACATGCATGCCAAATTTCATCCAAATCCGCTTGGCCATTTTTGCGTGATTGAGTAACAAACATCCAAACATCCACATTTTTACATTTATAATATTAGTAGGATAATACTTCTACGGCCACAAAGGATAAAAGCTGAAGTTGTGCAATACAAACAGAAATCTATAAGTATCTCCGGTATCAAGTGGATTTGTGCTATATCTAAAGTTACTATTATTGTTACCTAATGTTAAAATATTCGTCTAATTCTGTTAACCTTTTACCATTTAAACACATTCTGAGTAAAACGTTTTCTCAGAAAATAACATCATGTCTCAGTATTCGATGAGTAATGGGCGTCTGTTTGTGAGGGTAACAGAACCTAATTTAAACTTAAAATGAGGTTGTTCTGGCGCCGATACAGGACTTCTTCTCCCGTGCGTCTGAATGAGACAGTGTCATTAAATTAAAGTTTCATTTGTCTTCATTTGCTAAACAATAGCAATTATACAAAGCCCCACAGCGGGCGAGTAATCAAGCGTCCCTTTAATTAAGTACAGAAACAGTGCCAAGTAATTGGATCTGAACAACTGAGTAAACAAATCGAAATAGAAGGTAATAAATCTAGCAAACACCTCTTTCGACGTCACTGAACATTGAAAATGTTCCATCAAGAATAACGCTCGACTAATCACTGCTATAACACAATTTATTACGCGTCCCGTCGCAGGCTATCACATTTAGCGCTGATCTGATTACAATTATTTAGCTTTTGTTTTCGTACTATTAAGCACTGTCTGTATCTTCGTTTTGAATGTTATGCATGGTATCTTCCTTAAAGGTGTCCGTGTGCAGGCAATTTTTTTTTATAACAAATAATTATCAATTGTATAACTAAACCAATTGACGTTTAATGGTTATAAATACAAAACTAGTTTGACCATGCCCGTTAGATCTGATGTCCAGATCCATGTCAATATTCAGGGACAATTTTAGGTTATGGATAATAATACATATAATAAATAGTGAATGGGTTGCGTTATCGTAGTACCTACAACGGTCGACGGATATAATTTTTGGAAGTTTATTATTTTTATTGGTCACACAAAACGTTTTACATCTCTTACATTAATATATGCACGCATTTTTAAAATAATTAATTTTACCTTAAAGTTAGATTCAACTAATTTTATTTATGTATTTTAATGTTTATGGAGATGTTTTGTTATTTGTATTTCAATCATGCAAAAGTGCCTGAACATGTTGTTGGGGTGAAATTTGGCGCACAAATAGACTATGTTCTAGATTCGAGAAGTCGCGGGAAACAACTAGTTCATTATACTTGTGTATAGGTGTGCGTGTGAAAAGTAGAGGCGTGTATGAAGGTAGGTAGGTACATGTTCTAACTTAGATTGTTGCGTTATTTTGTAGTACGTACCTAGCTAGGTACACCAGTATATTGCGCCCGGCGTATTCATTTCCGGCTTCTTGCATTTTATATCCTTTGTACAGTTGCTATTCACTTTTAGGGTTGCGATTTTATCGCAATACTAAAAGTGAATTTATGAATTTATGAAAAGTGAAAATATTTTTTTTTATTTTTAATTTCCACTATGTGCTAACTGATGCTCGTGGAATCTCCCCGCTTTTTGTGACCACGAGATAAAAGTAATAAATTATATGTGAAAAAAAATGCACCTAGGTAGGTGCCTACTTGCTAAGTTAATTTAAATCCGTCCAGTAGTAGTACTAAATGAAAAAAAAAAATGACTTGCTATTAAAATGAATATTTCTTGCTTAGTTTGTCTGAGTGCGATGAAACTTAAATAAATTGTGGTAGTACGCACGCCAGACAGGTTTTGACACACAATCGAATATTGCATTTCATCAACTATTTATTTATTTAACAATTAATGCACACAAGGACAACATAAAAAGAAAGAAAGTATAAAAGTAAACATGTACAAGGGTTATGCTTATTCCAACTATGTTATGATTACCTAACTAGCTGTGCCCCGCGGTTTCGCCCGCAGTAATTTCGGAGTTCCCGCAGGAATTCTGGGTTACAATATAGCCTATGACACTCACAATTAAATAACGTGGCTTTCAATTGGTAAAATAATTTTCAAAATCGGTTCAGTAATAGGTTCAGAGATTACCCCTTCAACGTCATAAACTCACAAATTTTTCAGGTGATGCTTTTTTTTCATTTTAATTGAATAAAATAATATTTTGTTACATAAAAATAAGTTGACAACCCTAATACTAGAAATAAGCGACATTGAGCCAGTCCCGTTGGTATGTATGTATTTATATTCATGGTCTGAGAACCTTTTTATCTCGCTACGAAAATAGTTCTTAAGCAATATTCATGGATGTTCTCAAAGATACCAACAAACAACTTTACTCCCCTCTATTGCTAGCAATTTGGTTATACTTACCTATGACTCTTTTTTAAACTTGTTACAAATTTAATAGTCATTCAACAGTGTTAGGAAAGTGGTCATTTTCGACCTGATGGGTTTATTTATAATTTAATAGCCAGATTTTAAGAACGATTTGTCAGTTGCATTAACGTGGACGATACGAAGGTCAATTTTAAAAATCTGCTAGTAAGGCCAATGACCTCTTGGTGAATTCAATAACCTGATTATCAGGTTACCGATAAAATACCGATTCGATCCAAAAGAAAAAAAAAATCTCGTAATATTGTTATTGGTTTGTGCTACCACTGATCAGTTTGAATTCGGTGCGCGCATGTAGGCTATCGAAAATCATAAAGTGCGTGCATCCTGCTCCTGCATGTCATGTGAGCTTTTTATTTACCTCGTAGTTAAAACTACTTACGTTCATATTTCCTAAGCACACATCCTCTTTTTAAATTGTCAGTCCTGAACTCGTTATGCCCATATTATTATGCCTTCAGTTTAGGATCCTCTTAAAAAATAGTACCTATCTAGTATATAAAACTCAATAATATATCGCCTAACCATATAGGTCCTCCTCGTTTAATTTATTAATGAATAACTCCATGACCGGTAGAGCGGCCGTCCGTCCCTTCCAACAAATGATAGTAATTTCCACGCGGAAATGCATCGAAATGGCAAAATGGCCTGCTAAGCGATGCCCATTTGCCGGGATTGCTTTTGCGTTCAAATTTTTATGCCAATGTATAAAATAAAATCGGTCAAGTGCGAGTCGGACTCGCGCACGAAGGGTTCCGTACCATCTATAAAAACGGCAAAAAATCACGTTTGTTGTATGGGAGCCCCCTTAAATATTTATTTTATTCTGTTTTTATAGCGGCAACAGAAATACATCATCTATGAAAATTTAAACTTTCTATCACGGTTCAGGAGATACAACCTGATGATACACGGACAGACAGACGGACGGACATCGGAGTCTTAGTAATAGCATATAATAGGGTCCCGTTTTAATCCTTTGCGTACGGAACCCTAAAAAAATGAGTAAAATTCTCTTTTGTATTCCATTTTTGAAACTATCACCGATTTTAATGTTTCGCTTTTATATCAATAAAAATATTTTACCTTATCGTAATAAAGAAATCATAAGTGAAGTAATAACTACAATGAGCGTGCCGCGACAGCGGCCGGCGATGCGCCAAAGACAGTGTTACGGTTCACGATCTTTTGAAAATTTACAATCTGTCGCGATAGATATCTAACGGTATTTACAATTTTACATTATAACATATATGTCACATATACCTATACAATTTATTTTTAAACAAAACAAAATTGTATCATATAAAAAGATTTTTCAATCAGCGTGCAAATCTCGTAACACAAAAAAGAACGTTAGTAAAGATCAATACATTTTACGTTTAGCGGACGATTATAATTCATCCGTTTAGCGGACGATTATAATTTGTCCGTTTAATGGACGACTAGCAACAGCCTTTATTTTTAGACAAAAATTGTACTTATATAAAAATTTAAAAAGTTTTTCAATCAGCGGCGTGCAAATCTCGTAATAAAAAAAGTCTGTACATTTGGAAAGATCAATACATTTTACGTTTAGCGGACGATTATAATTCATCCGTTTAGCGGACGATTATAATTTGTCCGTTTAATGGACGACTAGCAACAGCCTTTATTTTTAGACAAAAATTGTATTTATATAAAAATTTAAAAAGTTTTTCAATCAGCGGCGTGCAAATCTCGTAATAAAAAAAGTCTGTACATTTGGAAAGATCAATACATTTTGCGTTTAGCGGGTGATTTATTAATCGTCCGTTTAGTGGACGACCAGCAACAGCCTATATTTTAAGAGTACAATCATCTATTACAATATGTATCCAAGGGCGGGCGCTATGGCTGCAATCAAGAACGGCGGACTCGCGGCTGTCGAAAGCGCAGACTTACAAATAGAGGCAATTTACGGAGTTGCAATATATGTATGTATATATAGTGAAGCAAGCTAACCTGGCTGCTGACTTGAACATTAATTGAATAGATACGTCCGCTATACTCACTTCAATCCAGCCTTAATCACACTTGAAAAGCGCCACTATGGCCGTCCAGAAATATACCTCGAGCTTTATAAACATAGTACAGGTACTCACAAGAATAGCAGAAACTTAACAGCGTGCAGCGTATCGCACTTAGATTTATTATTGCTTAGCTGTTTCATAATTTAACTGATTTGAAGTAATATTGTTTTATATGACAGTGATAAGTAAAAGTGATAGACAATTTATTCGTATATGTGAGTATGCAAATAATTGAAAGAACCATTTGTAGAGATTTCATCTGTCGGTTTGTTTTAGTCAATGGAGAATGCCCTATACTAATAATGTTTGCTCCATACCCTACTACAAATACTTAAAAATTAAGCTGGTATATGTCTGAGTGTTGACTGAATAAATAAACAACTATCACTCAAGTAATTCAACGAATGGGCATGTTGACAAATTTTTATTTTTTAGTCCGTCTTGAAGATTATTAAAAAATATTGGATACGTATTTTTTCTTTTTTTACGTAATCAAAAAATAACGGCGATATATTGAGTTGAAATTTCGCGTGACGTCACTATTCTGACAGTTTGTATGGCGGTTTTGCGGTTAGTGACGTCACGACCTCCTCATCTTAAACTTTAATGCGCTTTATCTCTGTATATTTTAATTTATTTAAAAAAGCAAAAAATACGTGTCCATTGTTTTTTTATTTTCTAACTGACGGACTAATTAGAATTTAGTTTTTCAATAGTAATCAACATCCCTATTTATGAAACTTATCAATCAGAGTTTTAGAGAAAACTCCGTCGCGACTGGAACCTTGAACTACAGATATGTAGCTAGGAGTAAATCAATGTATGTAGGTAATAATTACTTATCACCAATCATAATTATAGGTAGATATTATAAGTTATAAGGCTTATCTAACATTTTTTTTTAAATACCTCCGCAGATGTGACTCTGTGTTAGATCTCATGATATAAACATAAGTAGGTACGTTAGTTATCATCATACCTTGTACCATCATACCTCGTAGGTATGTTAGCATCATACCTTTACAATAAAACCTAAATCTAATGCACTCAAACGTATTAAACTATTGAAACGTATTAAAAATTTTAACAATATTAAAATTTATATTACAAGTAGGTATTGGGAGTATTTTATTTCAAGTGTAATATGTCTAAGTAATTTCGTTTACACATATACAACCTACCTTGAACCATGAACATTAGTATGGTTCAAGGATGAGTTGATTTGCACGTACGTTATATACTTCAACAGCCTTTGATTTCCGAGCCGTCTTAATTTAATTTTACCTGGGCAAATCCTGTATAATATCGCGTGTATAGTCTGCAAAATCAAACCGCAAACAGCGCGTCGCGTATCAGTGAAAGCAATTACATTTGCCATAAGTGTTCGTTCACATTTGCAATTAGCGAGTGGTCCAAAAACGTGCAAATCGTTAACCGCCTCCACCGAGCGCCGTGTCTTTGCATATTCATAGCCTGCTTAAAATATTTTAATACGGGTCGTCCCCACCCCTAACATCTAGCACTTTTTACTAATGTTGAATTCTGTTAGGAATAAGCTTGAAATGAATAAAAATTTCAAAGTGAAAGTTATTTTTGCAACATTTCAGGGGTTTACAGAAAATTGAGTTTATAAATTCAGATGTATTTTCAGTTTCAAGTTAACTCGGTTTTGCACATTCATAAAGTTTTCAACTAGGCTAATATTTTACTTATTTTTCATACTAGTGTGAGTTTTTTACACATAGTGTGAATAAGATGAGAAAATAGTAATCATACTGCCTACCAATATTATAAATCTGAAAGTGTGGATGTTTGGATGTCTGGATGTTTGTTACTCAATCACGCAAAAACGGCTGAACAGATTTGTATAAAATTTGGCATGCATGTAGTCTTTGACATGGAAAAGAACATAGGCTACCTTTTATCCCGGAATTCCCGCGGGACATCTGAAATTACCGCGGGTGAAATAGAATTAATTATTGCATACTACACGTTGTCAGAGGTACAAAAAAGGACATAGGGTACTTTTTATCCCGGAATCCCCGCGGGATCTCCGACATTAACGCAGGTGAAACCGCGGGGCACAGCTAGTATCTAATAAATCCTATCAGACATCTGAAATATTCAAAATTTAATAAAACCATATTTTCTATAGTAAGCTAGGTATATCTTTAACCGAAAATTAGTGGGAAAAGCGCGGAAAAATTGAGCAATCACGAAAATGTTCACTCAAGGCAATATTGGGGCTCTCTGCCGTTTTATAATTTTCCTGTCTCTAACTCCTTGTTATCGAAAATTTCTTCCACTCGCGCCTTCTTACTTCCGCATCTCCATTTTAAAGGGTATTCAGCTATAAAAGATCTTTAATTCAGGGGGTAATGAATTTATATTACCTATTGTGAATAAAAATTTTTGTAAACTTGTTTTTGAAAATATAGATCCCTCTGGCTGGTGAATTTATATGAAGAAGATGTTTGTAGAAACCGTTATTGTTATCTGGTACCATAATAAAAAAATTGTTATAGGTATCTTCTAATAATTAAAAATAAATGGATGATGAGAAACCTAAAGTAGGGAAAACATTTTTAAACTTGACAACGAAAAGTAGATAGGTACCTACCGAAACCGTAAAAAGTGTCCGTTTTTAACCGACTTCCAAAAAGGAGGAGGTTATGCATGCCGCTGTATGTATGTTTTTTTGGTGGTGTTGTTCTTTCCATCGATTTATTTTTAATTCGAATATCAAATTCAAATTCATTTATTCACAAGAGCATGGTACAATTCAATTCAATTCAAATAATTTATTTCAACAAAAATGTCATATTATTACGAAGATTAGTTAACCGCATATTCGCCGTATTGGCGTACAAATTTCCGCAGCTTTAATCATAAATTTATAAACAATAAAAATACATACAAAAACTAAATCATCACTAAAATAACAGATTAATAACAAAATAAAATCGCCATCAAATCTGAATAAAATCAAAGTCAAAAGCGAAGTCAAAACCAAAAAATTAAAATCAACTATAAAAAAAAAATTGTTTCTTATCTTTAATCATATTATGTATTTAAGCTATGATTTTATTTTTTGATGGTGAGACCTGAAGAGTAATGGTTAAAATTCAGTGATTAAATATAAAGATATGAAATCCCACCAAGCCAAGCTTATAACTCTACCCACCCTATCTCTACAAGGCCTAACTTCACAAACTCTACACTAAGGTGTAGAATATGAATATGTAGCTTGGCCGTTTCGTTACTGCAAGAACCTTTGTATAACAGTAAAGTAATTAGCAATGGATAAATTTTTCATCTTACGCTTGTGTGAATGGGGCGAAATGGCCAAGCCACATATTCTGACTAAGGTGTAGACTGCATAGTTTAAGAAGTTACGCCTTGTTAAGGTGTGTAGAGTTATAAGCTTGGCTCTACATGAGATCTGATAACTTTTTGATAGTGCCCGTCATATGGACTCATCTTGGCATCATTTTACATTTTACATTCACATTTTTGGTGGGATTTCATATTCTAGATCTCAACCAACATATTTAATTTCAAACGATCGAGATTTTAATGAAACTGGCAGGAATTTTCAATTAGTGACGACACTGAGTGATGAGTGACAATTGTGCCGGCTACATCGCCGCCGTCGCCGGCGAACTACCTCATCCATCCGTGTTTGAGGTAACCAAGTGAAAAAGCAATGAGCCGCTCTATTAACTCTCTTTGTGCACAGAAATAATTTGAATATTTATCTGTTTATATTCCTTTTTAAATTATTTATCTGAAGAACTTAAAATTAATAATTATATATTGTATTTCAATTTTTTTTTCAAAACAAGCTTTATCATATTGTATAGGTACCTAATATGTATAAATTATAATAAATACCTAACCAAAAAAAAAGTCACATGCGAAACATTTCGGTTTTAAGTGTCTTGTATATTTTGTTAATGTACCTATTTGTTTTTGGAGTTAATAAATAAAAAATGGAAGGTGTACATGCGAAGAAATAAACGAGGCCAAACACAACTATCTTTGCAATTTCTATTAGAGAGTTCCAATCTTCTGGCTCCATTTTGAAACCCTCATCATAATTAATGAAAAGTTCTAATGGCAACAAAACAAACTAGCTCAAATTCGAATTCATTTTGATGAAAAGTGCAGACAACTAAATTGCGCACATTGTGAGTCTAGTAGTAAGCAAAATAAAAGGTCTAATATCTAATAATAATAATTGAGCATAATCTCATAGCGCCACCTGGTCTCAAACTAATTATAAGTAGATCTTATGCTATGGGTGGAATTATGTTTTCGTAGGCAATGTGTTTTCAGGGACGATACTTAATCGAAAGTTTATCTGCAAGTTTATGCATATAATGTATTGTTATTATTTTATTCTAATTTTCTTAGCTGAAATATTTACATAATATATTAAACTATTATGCAAATAAAATAACTTTATCGATATCGATAAAAACATGCAATATATAAACCTAAACCTCATATTAATGCTACATATATTAGTTTCTCATTTATTTTCTTACAAACAAGCCGATTTTTCTGTTGGTGAGAATTATTTTATTCGCTCGGCGAGTTCTATTCGCTTACACCTTAAAAAGCTCCATTAGGTATGTCAGGATATAATGACGTGCCATCATCAGAAAATTGCCTCTATAGCAAATGAAATGGCTCATATATACGAGTAATGATAGTGAATGAATGCAAATACTTTGCGTGTTCCAATCCAATGTTACTTTTCATTAAGGTTTCATTTATGATGTAAGCAATATCGGATTTTACGTTTATATGTCTGTGTAGCCATTGATGTAAAAACTTTATGTACCTGTAGCATACCTACTTCAGACTTTATTAGGCAGGCACCTTCTTATGTTTAAAAACAATGTATAAATAGAGTACCTACCTATTTACAATTGTAATTTGACACCATCTTAATCGAGCACTTTGCTAACAATATTTATTTTTTCGGTGTTGGGTGTCTTTAGCATAGGTACCTAAACAAATTCTATGTGTAGCACGACATTGATTAACACATTATTATCGGCGCACGACGCACAAACGGCAACCCTTCGTTGCGCTTAATGTTCGGGGTCGACATATGTCAAGGCACATCACACACCATATCCACGCCATTACCATGCGCAGTTCAAATTGAGCCGGCGGGAGGATGCCCCTTACACAACTCATGAATAGGCGACGTGACACACTCGGGCGTGGTCACTGTTTGATTAAAAATGTAACTTCAAAATGCGCCCTCCTCTGCCCGTACCTACACTGGAGGCTTCGCCTCTATGTTTACTGTGACGCTGACGTGAAGTTAATTACTTTTGCTACGTCATGCATATCCGACTTTATAAATAATGTAACTCCATATTTCAAGTATTTTATTATAATACTAGCTGTCCCGCGCGGTTTCACCCGCGATAATTTCGGAGTTTTCGCGGAATTGTTCCATACAAACTTTGCCCCCCTTATTCACCCCCTTAGGGGTAGAATTTCGGAAAATCCTTTCTTATCGGATGCCTACGACATACAAAGAACACATCCTCTAAGTTTCAGGTCTCTATACGATTAGCGGTTTAGGCTGTGCGTTGGATCCATTAGTCAGTTATCCAGGACAAAACATTAATTTATATATATATAGATATACTTATCATCCGCTACGTTGCACCAACATGTAGAACCGGGAATCAAAGTAGCGTAGATGAGCAACTAACGTATCTAACAACGAAAAAATTAAATATATACTTACTATACGTATTATAATGATGTCATTATATTATGTACCGATTATTATTACATATCATCAAATAATTTCGCCTTTCCAATCCTGTAATAGGATATATCTTTTCACTAGCATGAAGTTTTAAGGACATGAGAAATAATATCATATAAAAAGATACGCTGTTGGGGGAGACCTGTTGCTAACGCGACGGTCCTCGATATCGGCGGAATAGCCCACGACGCGACGCCAGCGTGTTTGTGCCGCATGGCGTATGCTGCCGCTAGGTATTATTAACCATGGCAACCGACGCGACATCCCTCGCCCTCCACAACTTTTTCAAACATCACCCTGTTGACGGCTCTGATCACCTATACAGAACCGTCTATAATCTTCCATTTCTGGAGTTTGTTGCACACTTCTCTAAATACGAACAACTTTGAGTGTTTGAACGAACTCCCCACATTTCCAAGTCGTGACTAGTAGGGGTGCGTCACTGAATAGATGACGAGAGGATTATTTTTGTGTTTGACATAATTTTATTGACAAATTCATCTCTAGCCCTGTCACATCTGACGTGTTTATTTTCATAAACGCAGACATTGAAATGTTGATGTTGTGTGATGTCTTTTCTATATTCAAGTTATTACTTGAATGTTGAGTTACTGCCTTAGCGAGGCGTAATTCCAAGCTCGATCTCCAAGACTAGAACATATCCATCGTGTGGATTTACGACGTGTATGACTTCTAAAGAAGAGTAATTACAAGTAATCTAATAAAATATGGAAAATTTTCAAGCAAGTTATCGGGCAATGATATTTATCAGGCAAGAATAGAAAGATATGACTGACCGATATCGATGATAATAATAATAAAAAAAAATGCTTGGCCATTATTACACAGTCCCACCAGCTCCCAAACTATTAAGCAACTGATGTAAAATTAAAAATTATAGGTTCTTTTGTAAGTTTTTTTAACCATTATTAAATAACAAATTCATTACAGTTTGATCATTCGTCTTCTATGAATTCCTGTATCTTTCACCTAATTAATACGATGGAACTTTGGTGAATTTATTATGCGCCTATAATTTTTTAAGAGTTCCCTCGATTTCTCCAAGATTCCATCATCAGATTCCCGATTTGGTGGCAATTAAACCTAAGTGGAAGCATACCCTTTTAAACCAAAAAAGGATCATCAAAATCAGTTCACGCAGTCGAGAGTTCTGAGGTAACAAACATAAAAAAAACACACGCGTCGAATTGAGAACCTCCTCCTTTTTGGGAAGTCGGTAAAAACAAAACCTTGCAAATTACTGAATTTCTAAGTTAAAAATGGTCGGTGTAGTGTAATTGAACAGATGGTGTTCACATTATAGTGTCATAGTCAAAATATGTTGGAAATAGGGTGGGATAGCCTCAGATACGTGTCGCCTATCATATCTTTTTGGTACGGATTATACTTGAGATTATATTAAACTAACATACAATTAATTCACTCAGATCAAATTTTAAATTGAAGTAAATTGACCATTTGATAACTTCAGCATGAAGTCTCCTCATTATATAGTATTAAAAGATAATGAAAATTGTGTTGCTGAATTGCTAGATATTTTGGGTGGTAATAAGACTTATATTCAATAATATTATTTTCCTCTGAAAAACTACACAGTACTGTGAATTACTAGGTTAGCCACCATCAATATGCGTCTCAAAATACTTCTTACCCATTCATTATATTTGGTATAATATGTCACCGATTTCATTAATTTAATTTATTATCAAAATCTGTAGGAAATTTTGCCAAGAATTGAGTCTCTATGAATATTCGTCACCGCAAATGAAAAGTTGGTGGTCTCATCAAAAGTTAATTTGAGCTACATGACAGGGGTATATATTGCTAACGTCTCGGCACGAAAATTGCAAAATTATCTTACGTCTTTATCTTCAAAGAGATGTCATCCCCATCCGCGAGGCTGGGCCAGTTTCAAAGTTGTTTGCGACACCGTTGGAGATCGTTCTTATTAAACATGCTGATGTTATCCCGTTTTACCTGCCTCCAAATAATGGGATGAGGAATATGAAATTTAATTGGATAGACACAGATTTGCTTCATATCTATGAAGTTTTGTTAAATTTTATCTGTACCTTTTCATGAAACCATAACCAA
Source organism: Zygaena filipendulae (assembly GCA_907165275.2). Lineage (NCBI taxonomy): Eukaryota > Metazoa > Arthropoda > Insecta > Lepidoptera > Zygaenidae > Zygaena > Zygaena filipendulae. The sequence continues at coordinate 6,971,031 of OU015653.1, read as the reverse complement.
AGATACCTTTTGGTTAAATTTCGTCTAATTAGCAATTTTGCCATAATAACGGAGATTATTTACTTTTGAGAAAAAAAATTAATCTTGAGGATAAAAACCGGCCAAGTGCGAGTCGAATTCGCGCACGAAGGGTTCCGTACAATTATCTATAAAAACGGCATAAAAATCATGTCTGTTGTATGGGAACCCCCCTTAAATATTTGTTTTATTTTAATTTAATTATTCATTTTTATAGTTTATTTATAACTGAATATTCTGTGAATATTTCAAGCGTCTACCTGTTGCCGTCGAGCAAAAACGAGCAAAAAAAAATCACGTGTATGAGAGCCCCCTTAAATAATTTATTTTATTCTGTTTTTTCGTACCTACTTGTTGTTATCGCGACAACAGAAATAAATCATCTGTGAAAATTTCAACTGTCGAACTATCACGGTTCATGCGATACAGCCTGGTAACAGACGTACAGACGGACGGGCAGACGGACAGCGAAGTCTTAGTAATAACGTCTCGTTTTACCCTGTGGGTACGGAATTGAACCCTAGAAAATGAGATTTTTTTGTGATCGCCATACCTACTTATATGATTTAGACAACGGCTGCTCTTGTGAACCGAATAGTTCTACAAAGATTTACTAGGTACCTACTTTAAATTACGTAAAGGTGTATGTATACTACAGAAATGAACCAATCTAAAATCTTCGAATTTGTAAACGTGAGATGTGACTAATGCAAAAATATGTGCTACCATTTGCATCTTTAGCAAGCTTGATTGCGGATAAGTTGTGGTTAGGTTCGGTTGCTCTTGTATTTGAGAACTCTTGCAAGAATTTCAATTTTGATTTAATCTATACAATCAGGGAACAAATTAAAGCCATTGTGTTAGACGAACTGCGGTTAGGACCATTTATATGTAAAATACTACCGCGTACGATCAGTCAGTCCAGTGTACATCCGTATAGGTACGTAAGTGCTAGCCACTGGTTATAGTCACCGTTCTATTGTGTCAACCCCCGTGTTGGTCTTGATTGTATGTAGATAACTAACGTAAAAACTGCCCAAAAATATTAAAGTTTAAAATGTTCGTTGTGAGTTTAACATTGAATTTGGTTAGATATCTAACTAAAAATGGGAATCGGGATGCGATTGAAAACCGCTCTATCCGAAAGAAAAATCGGTGCTTTGCTATTGGATCTGTAATAATAATTAGGGTTCGATCAATTTGTTTATCTACACTGCATGGTTTGCGACAAATTACGTACCGCCATTGTACACGGTGGATTATGTAAAACGATGCCCATTTGTATGTAAACTAATGGTGGGTGTCGCTATATGGGGCCGCTTGTGGAAATGACACTTTGACTGCGGTGCGACGTGTATATTGCTAGGTGGTTAGATGGAGTTTCGGGCACTTATATGTCATCATATAACTATCTATTTTAAAAAGAGGAAATCAAACCTGAACATTATTATATTTTTCCAAAACCATGACATTAAAAAAGTTCAAGTCAAATATGGTTAATCAAAACCAACAAAAAACAACAAAGGCACAGCATCCTTTAACCGAAGCCCAATTTGCTCACAACAAAGTTGTTAAATAGGAGCTTCAGTAGATACAGTAACCATAATAACTGTCTTGTAAGATTACATGGTATTTCACCACTTTTTGCGGTAAAACTACTGTGTTGCGAAACTTAGATTTTTCTACATTTTATGTAGTACTTATGTACCCAGGTGATTTACTCCAGGTGAATTAAGTCTACCGTATGATTTCATTTACCTACATAGATGTTGCAATACTTTAGCATCTTTTAGACAAAATTGCTATGTAAATGTATCTGAGTTCTATTTTTAAATATTATGTTCAATATACGAGTAACACGGAACCGATGTCAGATTGTATAAAATGTTTGCATATTTTGATCCCGCGTAAACCAGTGCGTATCGAGATTCCGCATACGTAGTGGCACTTCGGAAGTGTGAACGTGTAATAGGAACCTGGCGATAAATATAAAACTAGAAGAAGCGTCGTTATCAGGCCCATTTTCTCTCGCACGAGCCCTTGGCAAATGTCAAACATATAGGGTTACACATCAGTCTCGCCTCCTAATGGACACTTGTGAGCCAAAGTAAGACCTTTTCAAGCCTACTTATACAACAATGAAACACACACGATAGTTCGTTATAGCGTAGGCGTAGGCAGCTACTAACTTAATTGTCAGTGTTTACTTATCACACAGGTAACGTGAGACTTTCCGAGATATTCTGTCAGTAATCACGTACCTATCTTTTCTTATCTATCTATATCTATTCTATACATATAAAATGCTTTGTCCTGAATGACTGATAGATCAACGCACAGCCTAAACCGCTGATCGTAGAGACCTGAAAATTGGAGGGTTTGTTGTTTGTATGGCGTAGGCATCCGATAAGAAACGATTTATGAAAATTCAACCCCTAAGGGGATGCAAAGTTTATATGGAACAATTCCGCGGAAACTTCGAAATTATCGCGGGTGAAACCGCGCGGGACAGCTAGTGTATAATAAAAATAGAATTAAATAATCGAACAATAGAAAAATGTTAAAATGTGTTATGAAACAGATAAAAAAAATTACTGTTTCAATAAATAATGTTTACCATACTACTTACTGTCCCCGCGGTGGCACTCGCAAGAATTTCGCGATTTCCTCAGAATTCCGGGTTCAAAGTATAACTATTAAATTATCTGTGCTATATTTTAATTCAAGGCATAAGTTATCTCTATTTCAAAGGACACTAACCAACCTTGGTACCAAGTTTTATGCCTGAACTTCATATTAAGATGGTAATTAAATTATTTATTTTGCTATATCGCATAGGTATATTATACCGCATATTATGGACCTCATGTATCCAGCAGCTCGTAAAGCCGTTTTAACTGAATTTTCCCTCAAGAAACTTACTTATAGCTTAACAATTACTTATACTCTCTCTCTCTCTCTCTCTCTAGCACAAACACAAATAAACTGTCGCATTTAAAATATTAGTGTAATAGAGCAACAGTCAGTGGAAATCGCCTCAGGATGCAATTAAATAAATGAACGCTTGATCTCGGCTTTTATCTCGCCATTTCAGTAACAATCACTAATTTCTGCCAACAGACTACCGGTGATAGCCATGGCTACATCCCCCGCGTATAAAATCTTTGTTGTAAAATAACCACGTATATTCGTATACTTACTACATAGTTGTGCTCGCGAATTTGTTCGCTTTGTCTTAGTTTTTCCCCACCGAACTCATCATTTTGTAATCGGTTATAAAGTAGCTTAGTTATGGTGATTCCAAGCCATTTAATATTAATTACTACGTTATTAGTGTCAAAAAGCTTTTGACGTAAGATCTGCTATAGATATGTCTTATTAGATATTTTTATATTGTAACAATTTTTTTAGGGTTCCTCACCTCAAAGGGGAAAAAGGGAGCCATATAGGATCACTTCATTGACCATCTGTCTGTCTGTTAAGACCCTTTTTCTCATGATACGTGGAAGTATCAAGTTGAAATTAATATCAAATATTCAATAAGTCACAATCTCTATTGGAGCTGTGAAAAAATCAAACTCCTAAGTCATCGCAATCATAAGATATGGTCGTTTATGCCGCAAATTTTACCGGTTATTAGGGAATCAAAACCCGTTGATCCCGTCGATCTAGAATCATATAAGACAAAAAGCAGCAACTTGAAACAAGTATATAGGAAAAAATCCATAAACAACAAAAAATACACTAACTTCCTAAATCTTCAAGACTTTTTTCTAGATGTTCGTTTCCTATAAGCATTAACGGTTGAACCGATTTGGACTAAATTTTGAAAACAAATATAATTTATTTTGTATTCACAAATAATACACTTTATGTAGGTAAAAAGAGTTCCCGGGGAATACAGATTTCACAATGATGAAACCGCGGGGAAACGATCCGCAGGAAAATCAATTATAACAATCTCTTTTTTTAATATAGGCTGGCAGAGATACAGTAAATCAAAATCATTATTTTTATATGTTAATACAATCTAAAGATAGGTAGGTGCAATCTCGTCCCGTCCTTACAGTGTTAAAGGAAAACCGTCGAAAATAGTTTTTGTCATTCACTCTAGTACATTTCCGTGTACCTAATAGAGTTTCCAGCGGAAAACTGCTTTTTACTTTGCGTCTGAGTGTAAAATTTTAAAATATTTCCTTTAAAACACAATTAGGTTAACAAAAGATTTTTAACAGTTGCAATTAGGTTAACAAAAGATTTTTCATTAAACTCTGGTTGCTCTTGTTGTTTTTATCTTCAGGTAAGTACAACTAAAACTAATTTTGATTTAGTCTTATTACGAAATTATGAAAATTAAAAAGTATGAGTAATTTAAAATAAATCATTTTTTATCTCTTCTTTGTCAAACTTCTTCGGGCACTTCTCCTTTGGCTTGATAAATGAATATAAAATTAATATTATTCTGTTTGGCACTTTTGCAATGATATTATATTTCATAGATGCATTAATTAGCCTATGGAACGCGTCCTAGAAAATGTACGCCGTCAATCATATTGACGTCTATCAAGATTTTAACGAGACGCTTGTAGTAAAAAAAAACATACATACAATCGAACATAGAACCTCCTCCTTTTTGGAAGTCGGTTAAAAAGAGAAACTACTATGGTAAAAACCAATGAAGATCAAGACACTCGCGATCGTCCGCTCAAGGTTTTGTGTGTTTAGATGTACCTAATATTATTGAAAGAACAAGCAATTTATTACAAGAAATCCCTTTCTGACGTAAGAATATCCGCGAACACCAATTGCAATAAGTGACATTGGTCTTGCGGGGTATAATATGTAGAAGTTTTATTTTGAATTATTCAACAAATAGGCACAACATTTTTTTATAGTTTAGCACGAAATTCTTTTAATTTGGTGACTTAGCTACATAAGTAGGATTTTATGTTACTTTCACTTTTGTTACTTTATATTTCGTGATAATTCGGGAGTTAAATTTATGTATTATCATGAACATTTATTTTAATAAAATCATATTCTGATTCTTATCGCGCACTCTTCGGATCATATTATGTATATTGTATTATCATATTAACAACAGCGTCGCATGTCAAAGGGTAAATTACGAAGACGTCGTATATTACATACGGGAATGTTATCCGGGTCGAATCCGGATGTCGTACGACGTGATTGTCTTTGCCTTCCTTTCTTGATCTTTATGAGTATCTCATGTTGCTGACGCGATGACATCCGATTTGAAATGCAGGGTTGATTTATGGAAATTCGCGATGTCGTAAGTTATTGTACTTTTTGTGTAAAATAAAAACATCAGAGCAATTGAAAATAACACTCACTGAATTGAGAACCTAGTTTTTAATTATGTATCTTAAATAAGAATTAAAGCCAAGAGGCCAAACTATGTACTCTGACTTCAATCACTGCTGAAATCGAATTGAAGCGGCGGTTTGTGGTAGGTTGAAAAGGATTAAGGGTGTTCGTGACGGATGTGCGTTTCTGAGTAACAACTCCAATAACTGGATTTCAGTGTGTGCTTTGACCTAGATTTTACAGTAAAGCCAATTTGAGACCGTGAAATTCGCTTCTGATTTCCGGTACACCGGTACCGAAAACCAATTTTCGGTAAGAGGAAACTTATGATATGCACAGGCACTATAATACATATTGATGCAAATAAAATATATTTGTATTAATGTCGTAGTAAAAACCCGTTTTTAGTTACAACACATTTTACCTATAGTTAGATGGCCTAGACTTAAATATTAGGTTGTTTGGTAGGTTTCTCGTGACCATACATGATTCGTCGACTTATTGTTAGCTCACAGTAAAACTGGTTTTATCAAGCGAAACCAATGACGAAACGCATTATAAGTAAAAGTTGAAGTTACATTACAAAAGTGTATCATGAATGAAATGAGGTTGATTGTATTTTAGAGGAAGAGATTAAATGTCAATATTGAGATACAAATTAAATATGAATCTTTAATATGAAAACTTGTTCGTCTAATAATATTATGTTTGTTATTCACATCTCTCCTTTACGCGGTCTCATAATGGCGGGGAATCATAATACGTTGTTATAAGCTGACGAAACAAAAGAAAAGTGCGCGTGATTCGAATACCAATAGGTTAACGAGGCCACTGCGAACCGCTGAAGGTTTAGTATACAACGAATATCATTTGTAAGCATGAACGTACTTTCGAGAAAATCCGCAGTCTTTGAATAAACTACATAAATAGACGTTGTACCTACCTACATGTCTAAAACTCTAAACCGAGGGATACTCGTACATAGATAATTTATTGAAAACATGAATCAAACGCGTAAAGTATCTTCACACACTATACGAGTACATACCTATGTAGGTACCTATACCTAGTAAATTTAAGTAAAACGGTTATTTAATGAATATAACAATACAATTTTTCATTATTGAATTAGTAATGAATGAGGCAGACGTCACGCGACAAGAACCCAGTCGACGTTCACTTTAACCTAATTCGGGCATTCATTTCTTCAGTTCACTCGTAAAATTTTAATGGTTGGAGGAAATTTCGCATTAAAGTAAGGAAAAGAAGGGTTCGTTCGCGTATTACTTTCCCAGTTTTTAAGGTCTTCTTACACGTCACTGAAGAATAAATCTATTTTTAACTTATATATATAGTATAAGTATCTATATATACTGAAATTCTTGACTATTCTGCTAGATATAACATATTATGTACAATCCAATGAATATTTTATACTTTGCTCTATAAAGACTGTATCTACATGCACAGTGCAATCAACAACGAAGGCTAAATACGAGTGTATCCCACTTTATTGCTTTGTGCTACAGAATACAGACATTGCGATGATAAAATGGAACTAGAATAAATCCGTCGCGGGCTCATTCCTTAATTGGATTATTTATGCAACAAGTTTATTATCTTCATTACGATTCTGATTGCATTTAGCTATTGTAAAAATAATGTTGTAATTGAAATATTCATATTATTTTTTTTTTGCACTTAGCTATTGTATCTGTGGTTTCACCCGCGTAGATGAGGGATTCCTTTGGGCAATCTTTTTATCGAGATCAAAAGTAACCTTTGGTCTGTTCTAAAACTGAAATAATATCACTCGTATAACATAGGTACTTATAATGAAACTCTTTGCTGATATAAAAAGTGTTTTATGTTACTCTGCAGTGATGCTGTAGGAAATTTATAGGAAATGAATAGGAAACCCCCTATCAGTGAAGTACCTATTTTTTAGAACCCATTCGGTGTTAAACAAACCTTTTTTTGTTTATAATATTAGTATCCTTACATCTATATACTTATATAAAATCCTTTGTCCTGAATGGTGTGTTCTTTGTATGACGTAGGCATCCAATAAGAAAGTATTTTTGAAAATTCAACCCCTAGGGGGATGAAAAGGGGTTGCAAAGTTTGTATGGAACAATTCCGCGGGAATCGCGCGGGACAGCTAGTATTATTATAAAACAAGTCCTACGCCGCGTTGTCTGTCTGTCTATTCACGATAAACTCGAAAACAACTGAATGGATTTTCATGCGGTTTTCACCTATAAATAGAATTATAATAGAATACGAGAGGAAGGTATAAACGTATTGTTATCGTTATATAAATTATCGCGAGTGAAATCGAGGGGACAACTAGTAGCTGATATTATACCAGTTAGATATTTTCTTTATTGAAATTGTTATTGTCTTGTGGACCTCCATATTGGTTAATCTTTTTGAGTCTATGTACTGAGGTGCGTGCGTATTGAAATAAACTTCAGTTAATATTAAAAACCTTTTGTTTTACTAGAAATATCATCAGAAATGTTTCATTTATAATATTTAGGTACGTACTTATCAGGCTTTCGTTATTAATATCATTCTATAGCTGATTCCAAAAGAAGATTCTTCATTAAAATTATCTATTAATTCCACCTCATAAAAACCATTGTAGGTATACCGTAAACTGGATATTATACTCCCAACCTGTATATATATCTGTCGTTATTATAACTCTCATAAGTATTCTCTCGGGTAAGCTCGTATAATTTCCTCGTGCAATATATGCGCCTGATGTAGAGGTAATGATGGAAACGCTGTCGAGCAATTTTATTATAGATCACTTTCACGCCACCTTATAGCGTTCGGCTGACTACAAAGAGCGCAGTGATTGCCGAAGGAGTTTAACAACAGCCATATATTTGGACGCATTCTGAACCTTACGATCGTACGGAAGCACCTATAAAGCGGACGTTAAAACGACGACTCTTTTTACACTTTATTATCATTGGATGTGAACGCGGGCTCAGATTTCATAGCAATTTACAGCGCCGCTTCTCGTATAGAATACTATCACTTGTCGGGCCGTACGTTTCATCATAAAATCGATTGGCACCATTTCTCCGCTGAGGTAGAACAGGTCAAAGTATGTAAACAAGTTTTATACAAGATTAATTGACTTTTTAAAATTATCTTACCTATATGTAATGTTTACTATCGATGAGTGACACGAATAAAAAGATAAAAGAATTGACATTTCGATTGGTATAAAATACAATTAACCCATCTATCAGTAAAGTTTGTAAGCATCTTCTAGAATGAGATTCATATAACCTTTTGAAGAGGAGTTAAACTTATCACATTGATAGGATCGTGGCTCTCGAGTCGAGGCAATTATATTATTATGCTAATAACGTTTATCGTCGTATCGACGTTCGACACCCTGCTGCCGTCGGATTGTAGAGATCGAGTTACGCAAGCTTCAGGCCAAGTTTTAAGACCCCGGTGAAGGCCTCTTACCAACTATCTTCCTTAACGCCTTAGTTAAGAAGCGCCTTATGAGAACTTTGACGCCGAGATTGAGGAAGCTATTACGGGATGCTTTCAGATAAATATAACCGAGATGTCACTTCCACGCCCGACTTGGTGATGTTGTTTACTTTGTTAATTCAAATTTCGCCTAATTTATTTTAAGAGGCTTGCGCAAACTCAGCTGCCTAAAGTTTAAACAATTGTGAATTAGATTTTATACGAAAAACAAAAACGTGTAAAATCTTTAGAGGAAATAAAGTGCTAAGCTATCATCTTTAAAACAAATAATGCTCTTTGATTTAACTTGTGTTATGCAATAAGGTTATAAAAATGTCACGACTAGGTACTTACTGACTGAACGAAAATAAATAAAAATAAACAAATAACATATACTGGTTTCAAATAACATAAAATTGCGTTGTTGATAAGACATAGACATATTGCGATTAAATAATTACAATATTATTCGAAAGAAAGTTTCTGTAGCACACAAAAATACTACGGAGGTTGGCCATCGGATCGGGCAGTGGTTGCATCCTGCTCTGTCGTTACTTCCGCCCCGCTCTCAACTGGGGCAATCGATACCGGGCGGCGTGCGGGGCGCCCCCCCCCCCCCCACACGCTGAACGCTCAACGCTTCATGCGGATCACTCGCGAATAGCTCGCGGGCGGCGGGTGGCGACCATCGCTCACGCTTCGCTCGGCGCCCGTTACTCGCGCGCTCATAGCGAGCTCATGCGAGCAATGCTCGACGAACAACGAGTTCCGAGAAATGTTGATGACTAGAGTTGAAGGCGAGGTTCAGCAGTCGGAACGAGTTGGAAATACAGTCTCTTACTTGACCTGAACGACTGGTTAGAAATTCGTTTGTTGTATGTAAAGTAGTACTTTTTGAGCAACTATATTTAGTAAAAAGCCCTTGCACTTTTTCTGAATTTCACAATCTTCAGACCAACCTTTCCAAATTTTCTGTCCGTCAAAATCTTGTTCGAACGATTACAAATATCAAAAAACAAAATTTTAACGAAAAAACACACAAAAATAACAAAATACCGATTTATTTTTCGCTTTGAGTAGGTTGGTTTATACTTTATAGTAAAGTGACAATTTATCGACCCAAATCGCTATGGCTCTATCCGCCGCTATGGTCCCATTATCATGAAGTCAGTAGCAACAACACATCTTTTGCACACAAAAAATAATTTTTCAAATCGGTCTAGCCGTCATCGAGTAATCGCGTAACAAACAAAAAAAAAAAAAAACAATACAGTCGAATTGAGAACCTCCTCCTTTTTTGGAAGTCGGTTAAAAAAAATTGCCAAATCGATCCAGTCATTCGGTCGGTCCAGTCACATTTTATATAGATATATTCCATAATATGTAGATTATCTACAAAAGCGTAAAGCGTTACAGACTCTACCGCTACTCTAACTTAGAGTAACACCTATGCTCTTCCAAGTTCCACTCTAAAAATACATATTAATTACTATTTGAGGTGTGTCGAATATAATATATAATCATACAAAGTCTAAAATATGAGTTATAAAAATATGAGTTAAATACCGTGTACCTACCTACTCTTGACAACGTGCAGTATGCAAAATTTTATGATGATCGGTTGAGCCGTTAAGGCGTAAAAGCTTAACAAATAAACAAAAGAACAAATAAACGAACTCACCTTCGCATTTATATAGTAAGGATTTTGAAGCCTTAAGAGTTGTTGACTACCTTTATTTTGGCTTGCTCCCGGTGTCGACGCCGAGCGAGTGTGATCACTGCACGCTGTTTTAATATTTATTGCGCCTGAATATCGTATGCCACTTCTTTTCCGGTATAGGACTGCTTCTCCCACTTGTCTTTTACACCTATGTATAGAACATAAGGTAGGTAAACGGCAATTCAAAATATTAAAAGTAATAACGATTTATTACTTACCACGCTGTATAAACAGTTGTTTAATTTACGCAGTGTCTAAATTTACTTTTGTAGTATGGAGACTGAGTACCTATATCCCACCAAAAATATTTTCATGTAAAATGTTGCCAAGACGAGACCAAATGGCTCGCACTGTCAAAAAGATAATCGGATCTCATGTAGAGCCATGCTTCTAACTCTACGAGTCCAACTCTACAAGGCTGAACTTCACAAACTCTACACCTTAATCAACCACATGGCTTGGCCATTTCGTTACAACAAGAACTGTGTGACGGAAAAGTAATGAACAGTGGATAAATTGTTCACCAAGCCACATATTTTGACTAAGGTGTAGAATTTGTGAAGTTAGGCCTTGTAGAAATAGGGCGTGTAGAGTTAGAAGCTTGGCTCTACATGAGATTTGATAACTTTTTGACAGTGCGAATCATATTATGGTCTCATCTTGGCAACATTTTACATGAAAATGTTTTGGTCGGATTTAATTCCTTTTTGTAAGTTGCTTGTGACAAAATTATTAAAATTACCGGCTGGCTAGCTACCACCTTCAAGTTGCAAATCTGTCGCCAAGCACCTAGCGGTGTGTTCCGGCAGCCCTACTTGAAAGCCAGTTCCCATCCCCATTCCAGGTCGGCAACGCACCTGCATGCCTTCCGGTGTTGCAGATGACCATGGCCGGCGGTAATCACTTGCCATCTGGTGTACCTTGCCCGTTTGCTCCCTACGACATAAGAAAAAAAAATACTTTGTTTATAAAGGGTCCCATTATTATTTATTAATTTTTTTTTTATATTGACTAGGAGATCCTTTATCAATTTTCAAACTTCTCGCTCAATTTTCAGCCCTCTAGCGTCAAAATTGCGAATATCTGATACAAACTTCTACCTAACCCCTAGTTGGTCGAGGTTGGGAGATAAAAGTTACAAGTTTTATAATTTTTTTGTTGTTTGTGTACTAATACTAGCTTACACACCAAATTTCAGCTTTCTAGGACATAAGAAAATATCCTAAATAATTTTGATAATCATCAGTGAGTCAGTGACTAAATCAGGGTTTATCGATAACATCTAAAGTATAAGAGCTAGGCAACTAAATCTTTATATGTTTTTTTTCTTTCTTTTTTTCTTTATAAATCCGTTATTGACAACATATCCCGACAATTTTGTTTATCACCAGATAATATAATCCAAACCCAAGTTATAAGGGTTCGAAAAAACGATAAAGCGCTTCTAGAAAAGGTAGGTGGTGCCCTTGCCCTTCGCTTGGCTCGTCTTGGCTGGGTACTACGATGCCCCCAGATTATTAAAAGACGATTTTTTCAAAGCACGACTAGTTTTGAAAAAAAAAAATACATTCACAACGATTATTTGAATTTTTAATCGACGATCGGTTTTGTATTAAATTTATTTTAAACAATAACGAGACAGTTAGTATTTTTGTTACGATTGTTCAGATGTCTACAATATCAAGCCACAAGAAAATTTCAATAATAGAGACAAAAAATATATCTAGAGTTAAACGACAAACATTACGGGCGTTCATGCAGTTACAATAGCCTATAGCACCACTTGCTAAAAAAAAACTACCGCCGCACCAAAACGGCTACTTTTCATGGTTTTGGTATTTCACTTTTTCCTATAGATTACTTATTAATTGAAATATCTGAAACGATATGGTTCTCTTCCGTGTGGCACTATATGACCTCTGAAACGCCTTAAGTACTAGTATACATTTATTTATTAATATAAAGCACCATTTAGCAGCGAGTTAATCAATAAATATATGTCACCTTAAAATTGTAAAAACCGTTAGTTTATAAAATAAGGGCAATATTGTGAAATTCTGAGGACAGAAAATGCGTAGTGATGATTGCTTGCACATGATAGATCGGTATCTACCATATGACTATGTTGTGGTCACAGTTCAAACCTAACCTTACCTATAGTAAAATAAAAGGAAGACCATGAATTATAAAATTTGATGTGAAATTTTGTTTAGAAAAATGAAAAGATGACATGCCGTATCTAAGGACATACAACTGAAAATTTGTATTAAAAATGTTAAAATTCTTCTTCTTCTTTAATAATGGCGTCTATAATTATAATTTGCCAATGACAATGTTTCTTAATAATAAAAATCTCTTCATCTACTTCTTCAATTATGGCAAATCGCCAATGACAATGTTAGATTGTTCCCCAACATGGCTCTCTTGAAAGCCAGTTTCCTGCTCAGGGTCCAAAATACATGCTGAAAAGTGACTGAAATAACGAAGACAAACGTGACACGCATGTTTTCGGTACGGCTTTCACTCGTCAACAACCATGTTAAAATTCATGTCTTCCTTTTATTTTTGACACTATGTTATTTAGCAAAAAAATAATCCTTATGATAAAGCCTTTCGATTGGTATGACAATGCTACAGGTGATTATTTTTCTCATCGATTCCCGGTTCAACCATGAAATATCTATGAATGCAGTTTAAATTGTTTTTTAAATTCAAATAATGTCTTCTTTCAGTAAAATGTTCCATCTACAATATTTTACTTTCCCTCCATATGGCATATCCGTGGGACGCCCTGTATGGGTACACTATTATAAGTGGTTATCTTGTGCAATCAAAGATGTTATAAGTTTTGTGCTATTATGACCAGACCAGGATCAACTACGTACTTTTGTGTTTTGGATCGTACCCTCAACCTCGGCACACCAAGCATCAATCAAAAAGCAGCGACAAGAAACGGAGAGATGGCAAGTGCTGAGTGTGCTCCCTCGCGATAGCAAGCGCAGCATTCTAAATTACGCAGTTTGTCGTTATGAACGCTCAGTCTGTATTGTAATTAAAGTAACCTTTATTTATACGTGTGTAAGTATTGTGTGCGGATGGAAGGTAAAGAGTGGCTGGCGGTGCGGCGCGCCTCGACCGTGAGGGTTGCAGGAACAAAAGCCTCACGTAATTAGACCGGCCGTGGCAATACATAAATAATTTGCCTCACGTACCTCTTTGTTCGGGAGAACAGCTTTTTATTTAACGCTCTTATATCAAGCACAACACTTCAGTGTGCTTTTGATGGTTTTAATTCTTTATCTTTTTATCTCACATGTGTAGCGTGGTTATATAATACGCAACGCATCAACGATACTTTACAAATGCTCAGTCCGAGATCTGAGTACCTAACCAAATTGGCGTTCTACCATTGATAACGCATAGAAGACAAACGACCGCACTCAGAGTCGTTTTAATGATTACCTACTTAAATTAGATTTAGTTAAATGCCAATTAACAATAAATAATTTAATGAACGTCTCTGAGTGCGGTAGTTTTGTTTTTAAAATCTGTACCTAAAATTAAGTAATCATTGAGTGCGGCCGTATGTAACCTCATGTAACGAATCGTCACGTCACTTGGTCAGCCAATCAAAACTCTAGTTTCCACAAGGTTACGCAAAACTTTTAATTGGCTGATAAAGTGACATGACGTTTCGTTACTTAGTTTTCTATGCGTTCACGATTGTAGAATGTCAATTAGGGTAGGGGGGCTGTTATTAATTTAATTTTCACTTCTCATGCTCTGAAAGTACTTATTTGTGCAGGATATAGGCTGCACAAAATCGAATTTTGTGCACAAGTGCATTAACGTATCTACTCATAAATGTTTTTATATTAAGGCAAAGAAAATGAGCCATACAGCCAAAAACACAAAGAAGTTCATAGATAGAATTTGTTATTTTATAATATTTACTTTATTTGCCTTATGTGTTTTTAAGACATTATACCGTTAATATGCCGGGATAAACAATTTCCTTCAATATTCAAAACTATACCAATTTTACTTTGAATTTTAATTAAAGAAATTTTATATTATACTACTGTTTTATTTCCTTGAAATCGAAGTGAAAAGCAGAGTTTAGAACTCATCCACAAAACTATTTTATCCTCGACATTACTATCAGTCCTCGCCTTCGGCTCGGGCTGCTAAAAGTCGCGGATATAAATGTTTCGTTTTGTGCACTTGTTGTAAAATCTACTACTATTACTTAACACACATACACAGAATTGGCGTTTTGAGCGGTAATAAAATATGTGAATTTTTGTGTAAATTTTGATTTTCACGAACTGTGTAAATTTTTGAACTGTGTAAAATGACAGCAATATAAAAAAAACATTTTAGTCATAATTTACATTGCTTTTTAACAGACTTCAGAAAGGGTTATATTACATGTTCGGCTGTAATATTTTTTATTAGGTAAAGCAAATTAAATAGAAAAAGAAACCCTTAAAAGAAGCAGTTGTTAAAACGGAAACTTTTTATGAAAAATAAACATTTAAATACATGAATTGAAATCCTTTTTGTGATCAAAAGTCCGACCACAGTAACTCGATACCTCCTCAATTTTTTACCCTTTGTTATTTTTGTCCTAAGAAAAACTAAGGGTAAATGGATAGCCGCGAAATATTTGACATTAAATTCATTTACCGGAATTTTGTTTCAGTGTAAAAGGAAAAGAAAATTTAGGCTGCCTCGCTTAATGAAACAAATTTTCAGGGCGGCGACATCTAAATCTTAAGCCCTTTGTAGTGCCGCTGGCGGGCGCTTTGTCCCGAAGCCGCTCGACCCACGGTGACTCTCCTTTGTGCCGCCCACAAATATCGCTAATTACGATTAAAAAGAACCTTCTGCAACTCTGCAGGTCAAGTCCCGTTTTAATGTTTAATGTTGGGCTATACAACACCGCAGGCATTAGTGCCTTTGCAAAATAATTATGCTGTAAAAGATTTTTGTTCGTATGTAAATAGTAACAAAAACCTTTATATATATTTTCTTGAGTAAATAAATTAAAAAAAAAATTATATACTTATAAATAGACTTATAAATATACCTATACTTTTATTTGTCTTTTTTAAATAATTATTTTATAGTTTAAAAGCTTACACTACAGCTAATCCAAATTGCTTTTTATCCTTTAAATGCTTTACTTTGATGCACAAATTGACTCTACGAACTTTTATTTCAACATGTATTTACCTACTCTTTGATGTACTATACATGTATAATCGAATAATCGATGCACTCAGAAAGTAATGGAGTCAACGCGGCTCACGTCTATCCCTGTATAGTTTTACGATGTAAAGGAAAAACGCTACAAAAAAATTCCGTCGCTGGTGTGTCGAGTCGTGGCGCGGGTGTGGTGTGGTGTGGCACCCCTATAATAATGTCTGTTTAAGGAGCGCGGTAACACGGAGTACACATTTACGCTCCGTTAAATGGGAAAAGCTTTTTTCGTGTTTAGTGTCACAAAAACTGTTATTAGCTTGAATTGTGTTATGTGCTTCATCCGACGATATCGTTCTTTAATATCACAACGCCAAATATGAAATTCGTGTCTTATAAAAGTACCTACTTAGTTTCATTAACGCCAAATCCGAAACGCCTGAATACCTTCTGGTTACCTGCTACCTACTTCGTTTTGGTTTTTATAATACTAAACTAAATATTTTAGGAATTGACCAATTCCTCTTAGTATAAAATACTACTTATACCTATGTGTAATACATAAGTACGGGGTGTAATTTTAAAATAGTTAATTATTATATTGTCCCTCGATAGTTCATACACTCACTTTACCATTAGAAAAAAGAAAACTATGAAAAAATCACAACAAAAATCTTTAAAAATCGTGAGTTTACATGGGTTAATAACTTTAAAATAGTAATAATATTACACACTAAACTAAAACTTACTTAAAAGTTGAACTAAATTTTTATTTTCTTTATTGGATTTTTTTACAGTTCGACTCGGACTTGGTCACTTTCTGGCACTCTCACAACGCATAATCAAAACTCTAGTTACCTAGAACAAACTTCTTAACAAAATCATAAATAATAATTGACCAAGAAGATTTTTTATGGTCGAGAACGAAATACCTCAGACCTTTTCTTCAACACCAAATCTTATCTGATATTGTGATTATTTTGATAATTTTTAAATAAATTTGTATTAGGGATTTAAAATTTATCGATAGAAAAAATATTTTATTTCAAAGGAGTACCTATACTCTGACCATCGGAAATTATTTACATCATGACTTTAAAAAATTTTTACAGTCATGATGTAAATAAGTACCTATACTAACTGCACCGCACGGAATCGAACGTCTCGATTTGCATGGGGGGCATTACGTTTTCTCCTTGCGTGACGCGTTACGATTTTTACCAGATAACTTCTACCGCAAGTCGTGTTAAAGAACTACGTTCCAAAAAGCTCCAAAAGTCGAGTCGGTCTCGGAGGAATGAAGCAAAAGATATGAAAATACGTACACAAACAAACATAAAACCTATATAACACTAAACGCTCATACCATTATATACCTTCGCCATTTCGACCGGTGTGAAAGGATTTTGTTTTAAAGGTGGATACAACGTCCGTGTCAATAAGTGTTACCCATTTGCCGAGCTTCTTAATGTAGGGTTCGCGTGGACGGAAATGAACATTTTGTATTCACATTGGGGCACAACAACAAGACGGTTTTAAGTGTCTGCCTCATTAATTAATAACAAGTGAATTATTTTGACTTGTATTCCGTCTCAGTGATAAATTATTCCCATTATTTGTCAGAGCCAGCAGTCAGCCTGGCACTCCAAAAATCATAAATTGATAAATCCCTATTGCCCTTGTTATCTATTCAACACAAAATTAACTATCTCAAACAATTTTATCGCAATGGCAGCTAAAGGTACTAAAAGTAAAATTGACACCCCTATAAGTATTCCCCAATACTCGTTGTTATATTTTGTAATAACAAGCTTTTATGAATTATGTTGCAATCTCATTCAATGATTAGGCCGTACATGACATTAGGCTAGCCACAGTAATCGGATGTGACCGCACCCTGTCTCCAACACGCCTCGCGGCAGACCACTGGAGTGACGCCATGTCATTTATGCCCCAAAATCCGTGACGAATGACACGTGCCCAGTTATGGCGTATCCACGGGTTAGAACGAACTAATCTACACATGACTAATCAAGTTCTAGAGCTGTTAACTTATTCATAAATTATATAAAAAAAACTATTTAATCTGACGTTAGTGGCAGAAGCTTAGCCCACGAGTAAAACGAGTATTAATGAGACAGTAGATATTATTATTGATACTAGCTGCGCCCTGTAGTTTCACCCGCGTGAAAGGCTTTTATATAACAATTATTTTCCCGAACAAAGCCAATATGTTGCACCAAGCTAAGCATAATACCTGTGAAAACCGCATGATAATCCATTCTGTGTTCCGAAGATTTGCGTGAACAGACACGCGGATTCTACTATTTTGCTATAGTATAGACAATTAGCGAAACCTGAAGTTTCTTGTGACTATATCAAAGCTTATATTTTAAAAATAAATTGGAAAAAATATTATGAAAGTTAACAATACCTATATTATAAGAAAAAAGTTTGTAAAGAAGAGAACTGCATGGTCTTTGATGTTTTTTTTTTAAAGTATGAAAAAAGAATTCTTTGATTTTTTAGTTTTGGTTAGTAGTCTTAACTTAGTTCAAAACTCAAAAGAATTTATTTTATTTTATTATTGCAAATTTTAAACATCTAAAAAACAATAAAATCATAAAGCAAATTTGAAATTATATTCTAATCCAATGATGTAAAATTACCAAGGTGCTTCTACAAAACAGTTAAGCTGGTGTTTAATGTGTACTGTGTAATCTAATATTTTTTAGACACGCGTTAATCGCCTGTTTAAACTTTTTGTTGTAGCATCCCCAGTAGGTATTTAAAGTTTGCTTCGCTGATCTTAATTAAAAACAGAGAGTAGGTATTCTTTTATTTTGAGCTACCTACTATATTACCGCGTTCGAATATGTACCATATACGTACAAAAGAATTGATAAAATTAAAAAAATTAAGTATGAAATGGAAAACATAGTTATACGCTTTGCAATAACCGCGTGTTGCTACGTTGAGCTGGTTAAAGCGCGTCAGCCGAGCACGTGGAGCTCGTTGGGGGTGGTGCGTATTAGTTTCCGCCGCATTGAGCACGTTGTGGGATCCAACTTATTAAGAGATGTGATCATGCGAATAATACTCGTTTCATACGTTTTATTGCGTTAGGGTTTGGTCTCCGCTACACCCTCTATACGAGCCAATATATAACATTAATAATATTATATTGTAGACGATCCTTACTAAAAGAGAATTTCTTTTCTACAATAGTGTTCCATTCAAGCGAGTTTAATTGCTTGAAACGACCTAACGAACATACCGATATAATACCGAGACCGACTTGTGGATAGAATAGACCAATACCTATGTATAATAATGGTCTCTCCTGCTGCCTGATAATAATTATATAAGTAATTCAAATAATACAGAAACAACAGATGTCTACTTTTGTTAATGACTCTGCTTCTGTAATTTTCATTCAAGAAGATAGATATTTTGTGTAGGTAATCACACTGGAACAGTTGCATGGGATTGGTTTTTTACGAATATTTATCGGAGTAGTTTTATTTTGATACTAGCTGTGCCCCGCGGTTTCACCCGCGGTAATTTCGGAGTCCCCGCGGGAATTCCGGGATAAAAAGTACTCTATGTCCTTCCCTGTACCCCTGACAACGTGCATGCCAAATTTCATCCAAGTCCGTTCAGCCGTTTTTGCGTGATTGAGTAACAAACATCCACACTTTCACATTATAATATTAGTAGGATTTATTGCAATGTGGGTTCTTAGATATTAGTATTGTATTGTATGTAATACTTTCTTAATAATAGATAGGACTGAAAAATAAGTTGGTCAATCAGTATTGCGACTTAGTTTTTTCAGGATTCTGAAAAAAGTACCAGTAAGTAAAGTAGTATAAGTAAAGTATTTTACACTAAAACCTTCTTCAGAATGTAACAAAAAAGGATCCAAATCGGCTCGGCCAAACGCGAGATAATCGTGCACATACATACAAACATACATACAGGTCAAACTGAGAACCTTCTTTTTTGAAGTCGGTTAATAAATAGTCGTTATGCTCGTATTTCGTACCATGCTAAAAGAAATAAAAGTAAAGTTATACTTAATTTGTTTGAAAGTAACTAATGGATGGCGAGTTTCTGCTAGGTACTTAAGTGGCCAATTCTTGAGGCGAGACTTCTTTCAGAATACACATTAGTGCGCGATGTATGTATAGGTGCTTCCTGGCTAAATCTCAACTATCTACTTAAGGCAGTGTCAGAGCGAGCACACGACTGAATTGAATAAACCCCACGCTCTCTCTTAGTTTCCCTTTATCTCTTTTCATTACATGAGCTTCACTCTGGAATTTGGTTCAATTACTGCGTAATTTGGTGATTTGACGTGGCATTTTGTCAGCTTCCTCCGAGAGTTTGTAAAAATAATTTAAGTGCGTAGGCATTTCTTATTCTTTTTATTAACATTTAACTATAAATACCTACCTATTACAGGCTCCAAAAGGGACGCAACCAGGGCATTGATATAGGTTTTTTAATATATCAATGACCCAGGGTCTTAAATATAAATTAGACAGGACCCTAAAAAAAATGTGTCAATTTAAATACCAACTTGTTTTTTTTTTCTTACACTCGTTGCCTAACTTTCCATTATTAACCAAGTTACTCTCAAGTTAGGTATTTGTCTTGACTTGACGTAGTCTAATACAAACTTAGTTATAAGCAGTAATCAGGTTTAAGTAGGTATATCAACATGGACAGTTCGCCACCTAGTGTCTTTATCTGCCTAGATTTAAGAAGTTGATCTTTTATTTTATACAGGTGATAGGTAAATCATCATCATCATCATCATCTATACCTACATCTATATACATAAACACAATATATAAATAAAATTGAAGTGTAAGTTGTAATTCCAAATTGATAGCTTTTCACTAAATGCATAATAATATGAAAGTCTACACCTACGGTACTTACACACAAAAAATCAATTTTTAAATTTTTATCTGTCTGTAGCTGTCTGTCTGTTTCAGCTAATCTCTGAAACGGCTGGACCGATTTTAACGGGACTTTCACTGGTAAATAGCTGATATTATAAGGAGCAACTTAGGCTACTTTGATTTTAGAAAACAATTGTTTCTGCGGGAACTCCGAAACTCACGCGATTGATTCTCTGAAACGATTGGACCAATTTTGACGGGACTTCCACTGCTAATTAGCTGATGTTATAAGGAGTAAGTAAATTTCCGAGACTCAGCGGGTAAAACCACGAGGCGGCTAGTAGATATTATAAAAGTAAACTTATCTATTACTAGCTGGTCCCCATGTTCTCACTTTAGGGATTCTTCGAAAACTATGCATTTTCCCCAAATGAAGAAGCATATTATTTTAATCTAAATTTAAATTTTTAACAAATTTCATGCAACACCAATCAGCCGAAGCAGAGTACGTTTAGCCACATGCAAATTTATGTTTACCCACACATAGGTATACAAACCTTTACAAGGTTAGCAACAGTCACTGAAGTGCAAGCTTTTGATATCAGAAATTAGTTAAATTTGAAAATCTACAGCAAAGACATTATAAGAGAATAGACGAACAATACAAACTTTTAGCAATCCACCTCAACCAATTTTTCCGGGGGAATGATCAAAATAAAAATCACATTGTTGCGACGCAATTAAATACCAGTCACTACAAATTACATTTCAAGCAGCCAATCACATCGCTTTCCGTCAAGTGGTATCTATAGACAATAGGTCTCTGCTAGCCAACGGCATTTTGTTAGCATAAGATCATTTGACCACTGCGTGGTTCAAGGTGAAAGCTCAGCGGCCGAGCGTATTGTCAATCTATTCTCTTTCAATATCTTTGACCTACAGTGTCGAGTAACAGCGTCAATTTACGTAAATATAAAAAAGTTATCAATGTTGATTGTATGAAATAATTATTATCGGAGTGCGAATGCACTTTACCCACGCAGGCAGTATCAATTCGTTCACTACCTACCTACGAGTATGAATGAATGAGCGAACCGATCGAGTTCATTCTACTGTGAATGTACTGAACGTATCTACTATCTTTAAACGAGCAATTCTTGCATATATCTATATATATATGTATAATCTGAATCTCGGCAACGGCTCCAACGATTTTCATGAAATTTGGTATGCAGGGGGTTTCAGGGACGATTAATCGATCTAGCTAGGATTCATTTTTAGAAAACGTCGTTTTATCCGTGTTTTCAGGCAATGAAAACTGAGTGTTTGTTTTACTACGTAAGAATAGATGGCGCTGATGACACAACGAGCGAAGCTCGGTGACCTAGATAGTATTATATTACACTATAGATGCTCTGTCATAGACGCGTTTTAATTTTTAATAATGTGTAGGCAAGTTTTCTGGGAAATTATTATTGAGCGATGTAAACAGCAGTGTCGCAAACGCACGCAGCGCTATCGAGCAACATAATATATAGGACACGGCATCGGCAGTGTCGTCATAAAAATATGTTAAATGACCTCATAAAGATCCGATACTTTCGCGGCGGCTTTAAAAGCAAGCTCTCACACTAAAAGCGCACTTTATACTATATTATTATTATTACGGTGTACTTTGGCATTAATAAATTGGTGAGTGTGCCGCTCATGACTAAAACTTGTAAATAATACCTAATAATACTTTAATTATTATCATCTACGGCACCATCATTCTAATAATATTTTATATGTATAATGTTTTTAGTATCATAGCGATTTGCTGAATTCTCTCCAGTCAAAACGTTAATAAATTGTACCTAATTGCTTTTCAAAGCAAATAGTTACTTAGATTTATCTAATTGAACTAAAAAGGATCTACACAATTATTAGTAATCGCTGCAGTAAGTAAATCCAAATTATACTCGTATTATATGGTAGAAAGTTCACTATAATATCACACAAATGGATCTTCTACAAAGGCATTGAAATGTCTTGAAATATCTCAGAGCCGCCCACCGCACACTGCGCCCCCGCCAACCCTCTCCCCTCGCGTCTCTCGCCCCGCTCATACCCTTGCAGCGCTATTAACCGCAAGTTTCGTTATTAGCGACTGTGTCGGAAAGTTACTAAGGGAATTGCCTTCATTTAAATTGTGATTAAATTCTTGTCTGATGAAAATATTTAAGCCCATTATCAGCAGTTAATTCTTTAGGAGTGACAAAAACATATTAACCTGTACAAACACAAATAACTTTATGAAGAAAATATAGTCGTGTATTTAATCTCATTATAATAATACTGATGATTAATTTTTATTATTTATATTATAATACCGCACTACGGCATCTTGGTTCGTTAAAAATGTAAAATGTGAATTAATTTATTAATAGTTTTTATGACAGGTATAAAATATAATTTTATAACGGGAGTACGACCATCTGAAAAAGTTACATTTAACTTACACATAGTGTGAACAAGTAGGTATGGCTGCCAGCGGCGTTAGACGATAACATCCGTCCTAACTACGCGCCGAACGGAATGGAATGTCTCGATTTTTAGTATCATTTAACCCTTTCACCGCCACGTTTTTGTAGCCTTAATAAGTAACACAGTACAAAAACATGGCCATTACCACGCTTTAGGCATGATTTCCCCGTGTTAGGCTTAGGAATGCCTAATATCTATCGTTTAATGTAATAAATATAAAGTCAGTGCAGGAGTATGTTAGTCACGTAATATTACGTTTCTGGCCTCAGGAGCATGTCTTTCGTAGATCGTGATATTACGGGGATGGCGTTAAAAGGGTTAATACCTAGAAAGAGAGAAAGAGACAGAAAGTACATTTTTGGCTCAATTTCCATAGAGGGAGCATAACGCATTTTCTCACGTGACGTGTGACGATTTTTACCATTTAACTCCTATCGGAAACCACGTCAATGAGCTTCGTTCCAAAAAAATGTGTTGTTAATTCTAAAATAAGTATGTACTTACCTATAATTTTAGTAATTTTAGTGTTAAATGAACACAAGAAAGAGACGGTAAACAAGAAATTAGACAGAAATTTTGTTAAAACTTTGCCGTCTACAAAGGGCTGTAAACGAGATCAAGTAATTTGAGACCAAATAAGCAAAATTGCTTGGATATTGTGGCTTTTTAACAGTATACCTACCTACTTATAAAATTATACTTAACTATCACCAAACCAAATATTCATTCTGATTAAACAATCCCTCTCGGAACTGAAGAAACGTGATGTTAACGAAACTTTTAAATAGGTATATCTATTTAGAAAAAAGTCTCTGACTTTCATTTTTGTTTAGTTAATATCCGACCTTTCGTTTTGGTATTCAGAGCGCGAGCAGAAAGAGGAAAATTAGGGGAGGCCGCAACAAACATGTGGACCATAACATTATGCCAATGTTGCTTCTTTACTTGTAGAAAAAACAACTTTAACCAATTTGAGTAGGTATAACAAAAACACGAACTGAAAAATATCTCGTTCTATGAATCGCTCAAATCAATCAAAGCAAGCAAAGAAATAGAGCTGATAATAAATGTTAGACAAGTGTCAGAGGAAGATATAGCGGTAGAGTTATAGAGTACTTTATTAATGGCTTTTGTCGTTAGGATTCTTGTTTGAACAATAATTAGTTAAGTAATGTTCAAGTAAATCAGCCAAGATTATTTTTGCTTTGTTCGCGTCTCGCACCGCGCCATGCCGCGTCGTCGCGACTCTACCACTTTCATTTCATAATAACTTTCAAAACTTATCTCAGTTAAAGATAATCAATTTTCGTTTTCCGACTATTATATAGAGCTTCACGTCTACATATAGTAGTTACTTACCGAGTTGCTATAGAGAGATATGTGTACGCTCTTTGTCTACGTAGGTACAAGGAAGCACGAAAATCATGCGCATGTTTCCATTAAACGTTTTATCTACGCCAGGATGTGTAAATAAATCATCTTTCATACAATCACCAACGAAAATCTACCAAATTTGTTTTCATTTCTCCCTCTTTCTTTGAGTCATATTTTATATGTTTAGCCACATTTATTTACATATTAAACTAAACGGAAGAGTTACGTTCATATTATGTTTGTTCATGAAATACAAGCCGCAGGAGCGGAAGTTATATTTCAGAAAAATTTCAATTCCTAAAATAAATCTCACTAAAAGGAGGGATATCACTGCGCCACTATACACACCTACCTACTGTATAGTTAAAACTAGCCGTTCCTCACAGTTTCAAAAGTAAACGGGATTCCTTCGGGGACAATAATAATGTTTACGTTTATATATTATTTTATTACCTAGTGTTTTCCCGCTGTTTTAACCGTGTTAATCTAAAATTTCCCTCGGGAACTCCTTGTATTTGGAGGAAAATTAGAATGCTATGTAATGTAGTTTCTTTTTCTATTCCCTGTCAATGATTACAAGTTTGGTGTCAACTAAAAATGTATTTTCTATCTACATTATTATATTATCACTGAGGGATGCTGTAGCTTCAATTCAGTGGAAAAAAATAAAATAGATTCAGTAGTTCTACTGATTATTATTTATCGCTTGTTGTACTGAAACTAAACATTTACAAACTTTACCTCTTTATAGGTAATATTAGTGTAGATATTTGTTATATTTTATATCTATAAATTTGCTGCAGCTGATAATTATCCTATATTCTTATTCCGTGGCTTAAAGTATCAATAAATAAAATAGGAGTCATAACAAATCCACGAGAAATAACGAAAAATGCTTAAAAGAATACAACTTTAGCAAAATGATCACTAGGTAGGTAGGTAATTGTGATTAGGTAGTGTTTTTTTTTTTTTTTGAAAAATTGACCCGCATAAAGTACGCCTGCGAGAAGGATAACAAAGTAAATAATTCATAAGGTCGTTGGGACAATGTCGCGACTGAAATCGCTCTTGGTCATCTCTGAACACGCGGTAAGAACGTTGAGTTTTATTCACCTACACCTATACCTACTCATAAATAGGTTTTATTACCTAAATAGTTAAACGAAACGAACTTGGCGGCTATACTACAATATTTTATTTTAATATTTGGTTCTTCAATAATGGTGGGTACATTATTTTTTTTTTACAATAAACTCATATATGCACTAGGTATATAACTATATATACTATGCACGCCTACAATATATTAGATTCAGTTAGTGACTATCATATCAGTAGGCTAAGTAGGTACTATACGTACTATGCAAATTCTTTTCTCTGTACCGCTTTCTAGCCTTACAAGTCCGACCAGTATCCATTAATACGTACTAAACGAAAATAAATAAATAATTAACGACAATCAATAAACGAAACTTCTCTCGTCTTAAACATGTAATGAGTGATCTCTTCCGTTTTCATTTGATAGTTGAGATGTTTCAAGAGTCACACACTTTTACATCAAATTCTTATTGTTTTATTACGACCACAGACATTGTTTAATATATCTACCTACAGGTCCGTGGTAGCGACTAATTACAATCTTACAATCAGTTTACAATGTTATTTTGTTTATGAAAGTGAATATCACCAAGAGGCATCTATGTAATCTTCGATCCAACTTCCACATCCATCACGCTCGGCAGATTGATCGACGGTGCCGCGCTGGCCGCACGTCACACCATCACAAATATAGGGCTAAGAAAGCGAAGAAGCACCAAGACAAAAAATGGCAAAAGCAAACAAATGCTCTGTCGATATCGTGACAGAAGGATTGATAGTAGTGTTCGCAGCCCTGGCCACCCCGCATGCCACGTCTTACGTGCTCTTGATGTAATAGCCTTTTTATATACCCAATAGTAGCTTTCATTCAGTATTGTTTAATTTTTTTTTCATATTTTGTTCTCTAAACTAGAAGCTTGTACATTGAAGATGTATAAATGCATCTTAACTTAATATCCCTAGCAGATCCAGATGTTCTTAGTTGCCTTGGTACTCGTATAATATTGTATACTAAAATAATTCTGCTAGCGACAATAATTTTTAATAATGATAGGTATAGGTACTAGAAAATACATCGTTGTTTAGTTGAAGTTTCACTATCTGAAATTCGGAAACAAGCTGAATCCCTGTCATGTTGATAATTTTCTCATAATATAAATAACACTCTGAAAGAAAAAGCTTGTGCTTAGCTTGCATAATATATATCCTGCTGTGTACATCCACAAACTATGTACCTACATATTAGAGATACTAAAGCACCCGCATTAAATAGACGGATTAAGAGCACGAACATAGTGAGGTGATTAGCATAAGCTTTTGGCCTTTCATCCGTCTAAATATTATGCCTAACGTTTTATTGGAATTATAAAGCGTAAGATATTATGATTATTAGTATTATCTATATACCTATAACGTGGTGTATTATGCAATTTATATGGAGTATAATACCACATCGTTGTTTTTCACGAAGAAGTTCCAAAATTGTAATGAATAGTTAGTGAAATGATGACAGGTGACGACAGTTTGGTGAAATGGGGTGAAAAAACTGGTATTCTTTTTCGAATCAGTATATACATTTAGATAAATACTATAAGCTTCATGCTCATTGTTACAGATTTCGTGATATCTGACAACGGCGTGGGTACCTACCCAGCGCGGTCGCCTATGTCGAGCTCGACCACCGGCCACTCCAGTTCCAGCCATCACAGGTAGGTACAATGCCAATATTTGACCTTTGGTGTCCACCCACGTGATAATCATGAGCCAGATTATCTTGAAGTTACCAGTAACTATGTTATGATAACGATACTTGGTCTGGTTATTTCATTATACTAATTACTCTGGACATACATCTGGTGTTGCAGATGTCCATGGGCGGCGGTAATCACTTACCATCAGGTGTACCACTTGCCCGTTTGCCCCCTATGACATAAAAACAAAACATTATGACCAACACAGCGCCAATACAACCTGGTCACAAACTAAGCAGAACTTATAGTGTACAAGTTTGGGTACCTACCAAAGAGCTGATATAATAATAAAAATAATAATAATTCATTCCATTATCACTGATAGGACTCTACCCTCGAATAAACCTGACATAGTGATAATGGACCGGGAGCAATCGCAGATGTTTTTGGTGGATATCACCATTCCGCATCACGGGAACCTCGTCAAAGCCGAAATAGATAAATTCGCCAAATATCTCAAACTGGCAAACGAAGTTACCGAAAAGTAGCGGGTGGAATCCACTGAAATCATCCCGATTGTCGTATCGACGAACGGGTAGTTCCAACCAGCCTGCAACGTCACCTGCGGCGGTTGGATGTCCATGCTGGACCGGTTACGACGGCAATTCAGAAGGCGGTCTTGCTTGACAGTGACCGAATTGTCCGTCGGTTTCTCAACCTACCGACCTAATAACCCCTAGCGTTTGTTCTGGCCGCGCTGAGCAGTCATCCTACGCCGTCTTTTCTTTCTTGAAAAGACGGTAGGTAGTGAACTTCAAAAAAAAAAATAATAAACTATTGAAATTTGAATACCACTGAAATAATAAAAAAAAAACAATTTTACTACAGAGTGTCACATTCGGCGGTCTTGACGCTCAGTGCAATCTTTCCCAGACAACCATGGGGTGCATAGGGAAAGTTATAATCTAATAATACATAAAATACATACAATACTATGACTTATACTAAACACCCAGACTCTGTGTAAACATGAATATGCGCCACATAAATATTTACTCTGAGATGGGGATCGTACCCACGACAACTGGCGCAGCAGTCGGGTTTGCTAATTAACCAGTAAAAAACGGTGCTGTCAAATGTGTTATCTTCAGAGATGGACTTGGATCTAAGATTAAAAATATAAAAGAAATCTGAAAAGAAACAAAGGTTTACTTACGACATGCATAATATTCTAATACAGATATACGATTTTATAACTTATTATAGGTATGTATATTGTACCTACTTACGTAGGTATAAGGTAGATATTATTGATATAAAGTCGTAATAAAAAATCCAATAATGGAATTTTTGCGATATCTGAGTGCCAATGGAAAGGCTGGAAACCTTTATTAATGCACTTATAGGTATATTCTAAATTTCTTTTGAGCGCCCGAAACCCTCTGAAATTAATCTCAGTTCTGTCTGAGTAAAAGGCTCGTAAATACTTAGCATACCGACCGCCTTTGAATAAAGGAGCGTCAAACGCCTAGCAGCGAGACAAATTTGGACGTGTCAAATCCGATATTGTCAGCTCGTGTGGTCTTTAATTGAATATAAATGATTATATAGACGCTGCTAAATTATAACTTAAATTTCTTGTAGGAGGAATTTCAAAGCTAATAAAAAATTGATGGGCGCTCTCGGTATCGCGCAGTGGAAAAGTGCCCGTGACGTTCCACATTAATTTAAACTTATCCACAAGAAAATGTTTTAAACTTTGGAATCGAGAATGTACTCTCATTTACATTTTTAATCCTAGTTCTGTTTACTTTGTTTTATTTATGTACAAGAGCTCAAGATTTTAATAGCTATGAAATAAATATATAGGCGTCTTTTCTAGTTTTCGTATGTAGTAGTTATCTACTTATTCATATACTCACGATTTCATATCATCTATCAATCAATCAAATATACTTTGCACACACAGTAAAAGACACAATATTTACAAAAACACAAAAACATATGGTTACGTATAATGAGGCGACCTATATTGCTGAAAGCAATTTTTTCATAGGCATCATCTACTTGCATGTACGAGTAAAATTATGAAAAATATGTAGATAAATACCTAAAACATAAAAGGTATTTTTTTAAATATACTTAATTTAACACCTCGCTCTACATTAAAGCAAATATAACATTTTTTCGCAGTCGAATGATAACGAACATTTACTGAATATATCCACCTGCGTAACTGAATTTCGTTCGCTCTTTTCCCGCGGACCATAAATTTTAAAAGCTTTTTTCGTGTCATACTTTTATTCAATTTTTGAAATTTTATCCTCTCAAGTAACTAAATTAGCTACGTTTGGCTTCTGTTCGTTCGTCTTTTAATAATACCTAACAAAAACTTTAAACTCAAACCTTATTATTAAAACTAAACGAAATACTCGTATACAATATCTACTTCTAAGCATTCATTTTTTTTAAATATTCTTTGCAATAATAAAATTGAATTCCTCATAACACGCTTTTTACGTATATCCTTAATACTTTTATTTTTGGTAGCACCATTTATGTATTGTTACGAGAACGAGACGAGTAATGGCATATTATATTTCTCAAATTTCTATTGCTTTAGTATTTTTCGACGTAAGTTAGCTTGACATTTTATTATTTTATATATACAAGGTTAATCGGAAAAGGGATATCGAGCCGAAAATAAATACCGGCTGTCCAAAATAACACGACAAAATAACATGACTTTTACTATAT
This sequence comes from Zygaena filipendulae, assembly GCA_907165275.2. Taxonomy (NCBI): domain Eukaryota; kingdom Metazoa; phylum Arthropoda; class Insecta; order Lepidoptera; family Zygaenidae; genus Zygaena; species Zygaena filipendulae. The sequence continues at coordinate 6,940,894 of OU015653.1, read as the reverse complement.
TTCTATTTTCACGCTCATATGACCCTACATAATATATTCCTATATAAATATCATTGCCTAGACATATAACCAGTTGTGCACCTTTGTGTGTGTGTGTCCTAACACACAACGGCCTACCATTGTGTGGGGTAAACGATTAATAAATAATCTCACCCAAAAACAGGAAGTCATCTCTGTCCATCGTAAATTGCTGCATTTTAGCGGAAAAAAGCGTGTCGTTTTTATTAGCCATAATGTGTTTGCCTACTTAGTTATATTAAAGAACTCGCGACTTTGTACCCCCTTTTCCGGTCATCCTTTATTAATACAATGTAATCTTGGAAATCTCAGTTTGTTTTTTTAATAAAATGCCTTAAAACGTGACGAACACGTCATGTCAGCTGATAAAAGATTCCGTGTACTGTTACGAATCTGAGCCCGTAATCTTCAGTGAGGTATAGGCAATTCCAGATTACTGAAATAACACTGAATATCCGACTACGGCATTCCATTGCAGATACGAGTGCCTCTACACATATATATATTTACACAAATTTACATACAAGGCAAGCGCGGCGGCGCTCTCACAGGACGTCACAATTTTACGTAATTATCATACACACGAGTACGTACTATACGTACCCATTGCTCTGGTAACGGAATGGAACATGTATTGCCACGTACTACGCACCGCGCTCAGCCTCCGAATATATTAGGAACAAGCAACAAGCTACGTGCTCAGACTGGACGAATGTTCATGGGTAGGTACGTGTTCATCCCACGAGCTTTGATTTTGCATGAAACGACCAACACCTTGCTTGTGGCAATATGAGAACATTTCGAAGGTTTGCAAACGTAACTGCTGTACAATTAAGTAAGGTACCTACAGCGACTTCCATTAATAACTAACAACTGGACCTCCACGTGTTAGTATCTAACCAATCAATACTTGAATATTTTGCTATATTTGAGTACTGGTTTATGTTTACGTATGGAAAACGGAAAATAATTCTTAGAATACTATTATAAATGCGAAAGTGTTTGTTTATTACGCGTTCACACCTTAACGGCTCAACCGAATTATGAAAGAAGTATCATACTTTTTGTCCGGGAATCCTCGCGGAAATTCCGAAATTTACGCGGGTAAAATCTCATGAAATTTCGCATACACTTTGTCGGGGGTACAGAAAAGCTATGTATACAATATAGGGTACTTTTATTGAGGAATTCCCGCAGGAGCTTTGTAATTACCACGGGTGAATCCGCGGGGAACGGCTAGTATTTTAATAGAGACAGTGCATTTATTTTTAAGTCATTCACGTAATAAGCAACGGATTGACGATATTTTTGGACAAATACTCGTAGTATTCTACCAGGACGAAGGTAACTTCTAGTAATATCTAGGTACCTTAATATTGTGAAATAGTAAAGTTTGTAAGTTTGGATGGTAGGGGTAATCTCTACACTACTTTTCTGTGAATCACTGGATCTACAGAACAGATATTCACTACTATAGGAAGCAACAGTTATATCTCGGAGTGTCATAAATTTCATCTCGGAATAAAGAGTTCTCGCAGGATTACCACAATTAATGCAGGTGAAGCCATGGGGAACACCATTTTAGTGTACAATTAATTTAAACCTTAAAATAGGAAATATTGTACTTTTATCTTGATATATAAAGACGCAGTTGCAAATTGACACGGGTCACTATACCTACCTAATCTAGGTATAACTTTATTGCTAACATGGGAAAAAAGTTGTTTGCTAAAATTACGTAGGTATATGTACACAGCTATAAAATAATAAAAGTTTTCTCTGGTGTTGCATGCTCGTTGAAGTCTTAACGTTGTCTCATTTTAATAAGCTCTTGTTAAACAACATTTTCTTGCGAGAAAAAGTCTTGTGATGAGAATAGTAATACTAAGCTTCTGAACACGAAAGAAAAAAAACGCGTGAAAGCATTTTGTTACTGCAAAATAGTAGTAATAACATAGTTAAATGTTTTAGTTGTTAAGGGCATTATATACCTATTGTATGGTACAGCTTGGAATATTTGAAAATATCCAAAGAGTTAGATTATTACCTACCTCAGTGTAACAATTTGGAAAAAAAATGTATAAGCAGTTCGATCATCGGACTACTGGTAGGACTAGTTGGAATAAACCAGCAAATATAATTGAATAATTTCCTCTAATTAAGAAATATAATTTCAACAGTAAAGTTAGTTTTTTGAACTCACTTTTATTTCACACCGTATTTATGTATGGGTAAACAATTGATCGTACTTAGTTGCAACCACAGAGAAAACAATGGTTGTAACAGCTGTCCCGTTGCGAACGCAGCCCTTATTCACTATGGCCAATAACATTTCTTACCCATAACGCATGTCCTAAAAATATAATATTACCAAACGTTCCAGAACCCAAAATATGAGAAATTAATATTCGATATGCCATAAGATTTTTTTGAAGTGAAACTGCTTTCAACACGAGGGAAAAACAATTTTCGTAGCGCGTTATCTTAACACGTCGTGTTATGGTCATAGTGAATAAAGGGCCCGATACAGGTCTCATAACCCAAGGTTCACTAGTTAAAGAGGTACCATAGAGGTAAGTTACTTGTGTTCATCATTTTACTTGCTCCTATTTTTGACATTACATAGCCTAGTCAAAGACAGACAACCTGGTAAAAAGAGGAACAACTTATCGAAATGTGAAAGAAATATCGCAACCGATCCAACTTAACCCGGCTGTTGATCTGATCTAGGTAACTCCAGTCATCACTACAAACTGAAGAAATGTAGCATGAAGAACGAAATTTTACCAAAAAAATTATAACCGACTTCCAAAAACACAAAACTAAAAACCTTAAATTAACAAAAGACCGATTTAATCCAAAAGACAAAAGACAAAAATGCACGTAGGTAATACATATTATTATTGATTTATGTTACCACCCATCCCATTAGCCCATCTACCCACTCCATGTTTGGCTTGTCATCGACTGCACGCCGAATGCAGAACCTCCTCCTTTCTGGAAGTCGATTAATGATTAAAACACTCAAGCTTTGCTGGAACGGTAGGATCTTCAGAGGAAAACTTAATGAATTTAATTTAATATATAGTCGCTTATCATAATACCACTTAAGTAATAAAACAAGGTGCTCAAAAACTCCTGAGTCACGTTGTTTATTAGTCATTGACCTAGCTGGAACAAGAGTCGCAGGCAATAAAATAACCCCTTTTACAATGTGTTAAGTGGAAACGAATCATATCCTATCATCAATCATAATTACCTCCCTCTTTCGACGAACCGTAACCAAATAGTATCCCTCTCTTACACTTAAATACAATGAGGTTTTTAATAATTTAATTATATCTACATATTTTTAAGGTTTTACGTGGACTTAGGTTTATTACTGTAAAGAAGCATTTCTTTTCGGCTTAGATACATTTTATTAATAATATTTTTAAGCAATCTTCATTATATAGATAGGTAATAATTTTATTGTTTTTTTGTAAACGAGTATTATGTATGTTTATTGTATATTATCTTATGGTAAAGAACCAATTAGTATTAAAACAACAGAATTTTATGAAAAAAAAACTGTATATTTACTTAAATAAATAAATAATGTGAATAGATTCATCTTAGTAAATAAATAAATTTCAATCATAGGTAAATTCACCTATAAACTGGATTGAATGATCTTTTGTCCTTAGTAAACGGTGAAATTTTCGTATTGAAATTTACTATGGACGCATTTTAGAGCCCGTCTTTACTAACACTATTGAGAATGTTGCTAAGGCAATGCCTGTCATTTCCCTAGTTAAATTCTCAATATTGGATTAAAAAAACCTGCATACAGGTTATTGTACACGGACATTTTTGCTTCTCTGACTGTTTATCTTGGGTATCTATTTAGTAGGTAGGTATATCAAAGATTTTAATGCTATCATTTACACATCTCTCTTACGAGTGCTATCTACGGTGTGTATACCTCACTATATAGCTATTCCCCATCGATTGAACCTACGTTAATTTAGAAGTTTCCGGTTTCCCCTGACAACGTGTATACAAAAGTTCATGATGATCGGTTGAATATTTAAGGCATGAGAGCGAAAAAAACAAACAAAGCCACATTCGCATTTATAATAGGTATTACTTAGGATGTAATAACTACTAATTTGTTTAACAGAAACTTTATTAGTTTTCCAGGCTAGTTTCCTGGGTAAAAAAATCAAAATTCTATTTAGTCCGTCAGTTAGATAATAAAAAAATAAAAGACACGTATTTTTTGCTTTTTTAAAATAATGGAAATATGCATAGATAAAGCGCATTAAAGTTTAGGGTGGGGGTCTCGTGATGTCACAGCTCGCTATAACGTGCGAACAAACTGTAGCGAGGCGTGACGTCATGTGAAATTTCGACTTGATATATCTCCGTTATTTTTTGGTTCCATAAAAAATAAAAAAATACGTGTCCAATATTTTTTAATAATCTACAAAACGGACTAAAAAGGAAAATTTAGGAAACTAGCCTCGAGACAAGAGGGTGAGTCCTGAGACTACACGCTTAACGCCGCCGCGGCCTTTTGAATCCGCAATTCTCGATCCGCCGCGCCGCGCCGCTCGCTACCTCCGAATCTAACTGACATCCCCGCCTCAAACAACCTCCGTTAACCACCAACTTTAAGGGGCTCAGAAGAGATGCGAACACGTAATAAATAAAGCGGTTGAGACAGATAAATTATCTTTGACTTTCGCACAGCTACTCCTGACAAATTGTCTGTCATAAGAGCTAAAAACAAATTTGTCTCGAAATCATAAACTTTGTGTCTACCAATAAACAGAAATAGGATTCTTTGGTACTAATTTATATTACTTTCTATTGTTTAGAGTATTTTTAAGATAAATCTTTAAATCGTTCCGAGTTAAAAGGTATAATTTGCATAATGTAAATAGCATTAAAAGTACAACTTAATAATATATATTTGATTTACAAATTACGCGTAATAAAATATATCTTTTAGGTTAAGCAGGAATAAAAAATTGTAATGTGAAGTTTATCGATAGTAGGTACCTACTCACAAAAAATTAGAATGACTCGGAGTACTTAAATGGTGTTAAAGTTTTAATTGCTTTTATCACGGGCCGTTGCTTATGAAGTTGCAAAATGCATGTGGTAGAGCTGTTATAAAATTTAATCGTTAAATGGATAATAAGTTTATGATAAATTATATTATAATGCCCCGTCCTGTAGCTTGCCCTGTAGGTCCCAGAAGTCTTTGTCCAGCACACTTTGTGGACATTTGTGATATGATGATTTGATATGATGAATTCCTCACAATTTTAAACTTATGAACAAAGCTAAAGTATAGGAACCTAAAATGTTTCGATTGTACTGTAGCTAATCTATACCTAAATACACAACTACCATGAAGTCCGTCATAGCAATAACTACTGAACTGACCTTTGTTCACATATACTGCAATAAAATACTACATTTCCCTCAATGATTTACAATGTACAATGTACATGCGTCATCATTATAAGAAAGTGTAATCAAAAACAACAAACAAAGATTACATTCAATGAAATTGCTGAATAATCAATAGAGTAGAAGCAAAAATAGTGTCTGCAACGACCTCCGGAACAAATCATGCGTCCATAAGCAATCCTCTTAAGTTAAGCCCCCACTCCTCCCCCACAGAGAGCACATAAGCCAGGCAATAGAGATATGATAGACGTTATTAATTAGAGGTCATTTGGTTTATCATGTGCGTTTTCATTGTATTTATCAACATACACTCACAATTTTTATTTATTTCTGAAATTTTTCGTAAAAAATGTGTATTGACTTTTATATGTAAGGGGTGTCCCCTTACATATAAAAGTCACAAGTTCATTGGACACTTTTTTTCTAAGTTCACATTACCTACTCGTAAAGTACGTTAATGTATTTAAACAGTTGTGGTCGAATGGTAATACATTCTACTAGTGAACGCTTGGGCGCGTAGCCGGTTTGAGTCAGTTATTTTGTTCTTTTTTGTTGTATATTTCATTTTCAATTCTTGGTCATGTGCGAGGCATCCGTTTTAACCAGTTTTTTTTTTGGAATAGGTAATCATTTTATTAACTATAGTCGGTTTTAGTTGCGTTAATTTCAAAATTTCTCGTAAGAAATCCGCGATATAAAACACCTTTATCCATTATAAGCAAACATACAAAAAGAAAGGTATCATAGATGATAATCTTATCTTAATATATATAAATCACGTGTCACGTTGTTTGTCCGCGATGGACTCCGAAACTACTGAACGGATTTTGATAAAATTTTGTAACCATTTATAATATGGTCCAATTTAAAAGATAGGATAGTTTTTATCCCGGAATTCCCACGGGAACTCCGCAATTACCGCGGATGAAATCGCGGGAGACAGCTAGTATATTATATAAAATAATATTGAATTTTATTACATACCTATATAGGTGCAATTAGTATAGCTATAGTCCCAACGTAAAGAAATTCGGCAGATGGAAACACGTGGAAAAAAATATAAAACTACCTATGTGTATGTACCCTGTTAATACCGTAAAGGTATGATGATAAAAACCCGCCGTCTCCATAGATACGCGGCACAGGCACCCCTCCCGCCCATAGCGACGGCGCGCGGCGCCCGCCCGACGCAGGCCGGGCGGCCCAGTATGGGAGTGTACGAAATGAACTTCATAATATTATCTAACAAAATAAAATACCTGATATTTTTTTCGGATCGTAGTTACTTAATCTCCTTAAAATTTAAGTGTTTTGTAAATGGAACCAAAACAGAACCAGTGCGCCGCATATAAAGTAGGTACTTTAAGTAAATACATGACTACCTACCTACTAATAGTTATAAGTGAAGCCACCACGTTCTGCAATTATCTCAAAATTGTAGCCTTACTCGTAACTCTCTTTCTGTGTATTGGGGAATCGGTACTGTAGATACCCACTGTATGTACCCGCTAAATCATTAGTGATCAAAAGTGAGATGATTACTATTACCCTACACGGTTAGGTACTTGCATGAAATTTATAATAAGAAATATTTCAAAAATATGTAGGACCCGATGAAAGCATAATCGTGAAATATAATATATTAAAAAAATATTTAACGTTTTTTAAAATATTCAACTTTTAATTTTGTGAAACGGAACGTTGCAACGAAACACCAATCACAGCCACGCTTAACATGTTACGTCACTTTATTTTTTTTGGGAAAAATTTTACCCTTTCAGGGAAGGCAAAAGAAATTAAGTGTATACATACAGACAACACATATTTTACTTTTTCTGAAGTATTTTTACATTAAAATGAATTTCAATACTTTACTGGAACTATTGGACACAGTTCAACCTTAACTTCGCTTTTGAATATTGAGGTTACTTATCTGTCAGTTTTACATGACCCTGTCAGCACGACAGTAACATTTCTATCACAGACTAATAAGGAGAGAAATGGCGTAGTTAAGGTCAAAGTAGGAACTTTGAAACGCTCTATTTAATTAATTTATACATATTGCTTTTCTTTTTCTTATTTTGTTTAAGTAGGCCAATAATATTTCTTTAAAACAGACTGAAAAAAATTCATGCAAGCAATTCATGTAGGTACCTCATTGCGGATAATGGTGGTAATACTGTTTTCGGAGATGTTACCAATGGAAAGTATAAATTTTTACCTTAGTTTAAAAAACGTGTTAATTCTTATTTAATGAGTATGTAGAATAGCAAGAAGAACATAAATAGTAGCAAATAACAAGCAGATAGTTATCTGTATTGTAATGATAGCTGACTAACTGATGATGATAACATAACTGAAGGCAGGCAAAGGTATGACCGAGACTATTAGCTGAGCGACACATCTAGAATGAACTAGAAACTATTACAATGAATTGCACCAAACATAGAAGTTGTACAGCAGACCAGATATCCGTAGGTAACACGGAGCAGTGCCTGGGACTTGCGACCTAGGTGTAGGTTTAATGGGTACCCTTTACAATGCATGAACGCTCACCTCCACTGCCCGTGCTCCCGACTTCTCGCCGATACGGCCATTCTGACGTGCGCACGGCCTCGTGCGCGCTAAGGACAGGTCGAATTCTAAGAATGACAACGAATCTTAACGCTCGTTTATCCTGACTCAAAACACTGGGTTACACTCTAGCTGTTCGATTTTACTGAACAACACACTTTCATTATATCTGGTCAATACTTTATCCTCACTGTCAACCTGACGTTCTCTTCAGGGCCACAAACACAGTCTTCTTCTGCCAACCACATGGACCGGACGACATTGCTTCTATGAAAGTTTTACATGATACAATAAGTCTGGACCGGACGAATGTGTCCCTTCGACCAACCGTTTGGACCGGACGACATTGTCCCTAGGACCAACACTACCTAATAAGTCTTGACCGGACGAATGTGTCCTTTCGACCAACCACATGGACCGGACGACATTGTCCCTACAACCAACTTTACCTAATAAGTCCCGACTTCTCGCCGATAAGTATATAAGGCTTATGTAGGCTTATGTTGATGATGCAAAGCAAAACGATGTTTTTTACTAATATATTATACAACAATTAAACGATATGAAATAGTATATTGAAGTGCTTCTATTAGATTTTATCCAAACGGTATCAGTAAAATATTATATATAGATACCTACTGTATATTGCCCGGAGCTAAAGAATTAAATTCGGTTTTAAATCGTCGGTATCACACTGGCGCGGCACAAGTCTACTGTTACGAGCCATTTCAAGCGTAATTTGATATTCGAATGACAAATTAGTTGGCGAACGCCCGGTGCACAGGGTTCGCTAAAATTACAGGGCGCTCTGTCACTGGAGAGCGGCGAGCCAACTTCTCGCCACCCGCTTCCGCTTGTGCATACGCTCCCGCCTCCGCTGCTATTATAGCCGAAGCTGACAACTTCCGCCGTAAAAGGCAACTTGTCGACTCTAATTATGGTTTCCTTTTAACTCGCTTCACTTTGATTCTAGAGCTCTAAAGATTAGAGAAACATTGCTAATCTAGTAGTTTCAGAAGTGTGCTTTTATTAACAAACATGTGTTCAACTCACTTTTTTAAAGTATCTACTTACCTAAGTTTTATAAAGATTTTATCATATTTGTGACTTTATTAAAATTAGGTACCTACATTACTTATATTTTTTGCTAAATCCTCGCGAAAGCAGTTATTCTGGAAACTTCTCTGTGGAAAACTTGAAAATAAAATAAATATTTATAAGTAGGTACTCCAAAATTATAAATATATTTTTATAAAACTCACATACCTACATTACTCGCTTTCCCTCCTGAACAAAGTTACAGTCGGGTAATTAGACGAGCGTAATTACCGCTTGCTTGTAAAGCCATCATCTTATCATCTCCAAAGGGGTATTAGGGAAAAACACGACATGACGCTGGGTGGGGTCATAACCACGCCGCGGGGTACGAAAAGACAGGTGAGACTTAGATGGTTATTAATATCTTTTGACGAGTCAGCATGTAAGTTACGGCTCTATACAAGCAGCGGCGTAAATAGCACGGAGCGACCGATATCATTACAATAGGATACCAAATAAAATTAAATCTCACCAAAAACATTTTCATGTCAAATGACTGGCACTGCCAAAAAGTTATTAGATCTCATTTAGAGCCAAGCTTCTAACTCTACACGCCCTAACTCTATATAAGGCCTAACTTCAAAAACTCTACACTTTAGTCAAAATATGTGGCTTTGAATAACTTTTTTACAGTGCGAGTTATATAATGGTCTCGTCTTGGCGACATTTTACATAGAAATGTTTTTGGTGGGATTTAATTTCGTTTTGTAAGTTGCTTGTGACAAAATAGTTTTTTATTTACTTTTTTTGGGTGTATTAAATTAAAATTTTTAGATTTTCGCGTTTTGAGCACATTATAAATAAATTATGTATTAAATTATTATTTTTTATTATTTATAGCATACAAAGAGTTCCTAAATCAATTTTCAAACCTCTATCTCAATTTGCAGACCTCTAGCGTTAAAATTGCGGAAGTTTCATACACACTTCCATACCCTATTTTAAGTATTTTAAGGGGTTGTATATGTAGTATAAAGGTTAGAATTTTTATAATTTTTTTGTTGTGTGTGTACTAGTTTACATTCCAAATTTCAGCTTTCTGAGACATTAGGAAATACCCTAAGAATTTTCATGACCATCAATGAGTCAGTCACGAAATCAGGTGTTTTTTAGGCATTAATAAAGTACAAGAGCTATGCAATTAAAACTTTACATGTTTAATAAGTCTGCTATTAACAACATATCCCGAGAATTTTGTTTATCTGATATAATCCAAACCCAAGTTATGAGGGTTCAAAAAAGTAGGTAGTGGAAGTAGTGCTTGCACTTCTTGACGGCGGCACTGCCGTACCCCCCAGATACCTAGATACTAAAATTTGTGGTGTTATACACCAGCCATAAAGCTCTTAACAGTAAAATTTAATAATATTAATATACTTGATATTAAATTTAATCATTACGATTTGTACCTAACCCCGCCAGGTAATTTGGTATCAACTTTGACAATTTTGTTTTAGTTTTGTAAATTTAGTCGTATCTATACCTATACCCAATAACTTTTAATTATTATTATTAAGTTTTTTACTATCTATATAATTATCTATTATTATTATATTATTATTAAGTGAAACACTATAATTTCCAATAAAATAATTTGTTGACTACTGACGAACTTTATTGATAGTTGACCCAATGTCAAATTTTATGCGGCTGGACAGTTGAAGGAACTATTTAAAAGTCGGCACCCGCTGTGCCAAGCGCTGCCATGTTATGAGCAGAAACTGACTGAAAATGAAGTCAAGCTAGCGAAAGTGTCGTAGAAAGGGAAATAAATCGAATAAAACGTTTCAATTATGTATGTACTGCTACGTCTACTGTCGAAAGCCAGGTTGGGTTCTCTTTGTCACGCTTTGACTCGCTTTTAGACTATGAAAAAAGCGGTGCAAAAGTACGCACACATTTATGAAAGCTAAAAGAACATTTCGTTAAGCTCTCGGTGGAAAATTCGCTGACTTCAAAGGGCATTTTGACAACACCCTCTTCACCCTCTTTGTTGATTTAAAAAGTGTTTTAAATAAAAAATATTATAAATTGTATCACGTCGTTATTCCACTATACTTAATATAACTAGCCATAAAAAATTGGCCTTAATATTATGATATGGGATGATATAATATGCATTACAGTGAGCTTACAATTTTTAACTTAATTTTGTTCATATTAAAAACAGTCACGGGTGTTGTTCACCAGATGGCTTTTTTAGATAATATGAGGTAAACACTTCGTTTTTTTATTAGTCAAGGAAAAATCACAGTCGCTTCCATCTCCGTCCGTCTCTGTATCCGCTTTATTCTTCTAAACTATCTAACACATTTTGGTATTTAGGGATAATATTAGGGAATTCTAAAATTCACTCGTGAAACAGATTAAATGTCACATAGTCATCTAACTATTATGTATAGATATGCAACAAAGCGTTATTCTTATATGTGGCACTTTTTTTTTTTATTTGAAATTCATAGCGAGGCAGCAATATTTTATAGCGTACCTACTGCAATTTTCATCTGTTCAGTCGAGTAGAATTGTTGGCATACTTAATTATGAACAATTTTGACGGCGTACTTATTTATTCGACAAAACTTTAAATTGCTTCCGACACTGCGGAAGAGCCTATTGAACAAACCACTTCCCCTTTATTTCATCCAGAGGTATAATATAAACGATAAATACAATAAAATTTTAAAAAATACGCAAAAATATTTAAATTTATAAATATCTAAGTTGAAAATGAAAAAAAAAAACATGTTAAAGAGCTTAAAGAGGTATTCTACCATATTTAAGCAGTTTATGCGTGATTGAATAACAAAAATTTAAATGTCCTCACTGAAGTTCACATTTATAAAAATAAACTAGCTGTACCCCGCGGTTTCAACCGCATTATTTTCGGAGTTCGTACCCTATGTCCTTTTGTACCCTTGACAACGTGTATGCAAAATTTCATGAATTATTAAGGCGTGAAAGCGTAACAAACAATTAAACAAACAGACTCACATTCGCATTTATAAAATTAATTAGGGTAGTTTACAGGATTTTTATAAGCTACTAAGATAATATTGAAACGCCTACCAGAATCTCAAAGCAATCTCAGTTAAGTTTCAAAGAAATCCAGAAATTGCTCTTTTATATAAAAATAAATCACTATTTCCCTTGGTCACGGCAGTACGCGTGAACGGCTGGACCAAAGTCGTTAATTCTTTTTTTGTCGTGTTTGTTATTGTAAGGAGAAGAAGAATAAAAGAAGTTTGGAGTTGCTGCGGGAATTCTATGACTCACGCGGGTGAGTCTCCGAACCGTTGGACCAATTTTGACGGGATTTTCGCTGCATATTTGCTGATATTATAAGGAGTAAATTAGGGTACTTTGAAGTTCCTGCGAGAATTCCGAAACTCACGCGGGTGAATCTTCGGGGCACAGCTAGTAGATTAATAAATACAATTCTTGTAGAGAAAAAAATATGTAGAATATTCTAAATTTCCTTACCTTTATACGATACCTGTCTCCCTTCATCTGATTTTGAAAAACCTAAGGCTAAATTATGTTGCTCCAAGCTAAGCTTATAGATACTGTATCCGCGAAAACCGCGTAAAAATCCAAAAAATAGTTTCCGAAAAAATGTAAACAGACTGTTAAAAAAATTGAGAGGCGTTTTTTCGTGTTGCTTTACCTTTATTTTATCCCCCCCCCCCTCCCCCCGCGCCTCATTTTTTTCAAATATGTGTATATCTATAATGTACAGACATGGATTGCGCGGAACCAAATGTTACCAACTTGCTGTTCCCCGCGGTTTCACCCGCGTTGATTTCGGAGTTTCCGCAAGATTTCCGGAACAAAAATTCTTTACACCCCTGACAACGTGTATGCAAAATTTTATAATGATCAGTTGAGCCGTTACGCCGTGAAAGCGTAACAAACAAAAAAAACACGTTCGCATTTAAAATAGGATTTAGAGGAGTTTCTTACTTAATATTATAATAGATTGTTAACATAACATGTATGTAGGTAAATAATCGTGTTGTTGTTCGCATTAAAGAGCTGATATTACCTACGCGTGTAATACATGTGTAATTGCACGCTACGGTTTTGTCTGTCGCAAATACAGTTGCGGTGTGTATTTCACAGTATTATCGCGGTTTCCACTCGACAGGTCGAGCTCGAGACAAAACAATATTATGCAGACTGTAGACGTACGGGGTCGACGTCCTCTATATACTATCCATAACGTATACTGAACTAACTAAAACTCATAATAATTCTGGCATTATATTATCTCCATAGAGAGGTAAGTATGTTCTCGCGTATTATTTTAATCTCAAACATGTAGTTACCTACAAATAACTAAAGCTTTGTTTAAGCTTTATCAAAAGTTATATTAAACTAAATAAACATGTGTGTGTTATATTTACAAATAATAATTTTCAATCCATTTTGGTATTCGGTGGTGATCAATAACAGCGGCAGCGTTGGATCGAGATGAGGGTGGGTCGGGCTTGGGCATAATGAGAGCGGCTGCAGAAGCGTTCGCGCGTGGCGACAAGCGAGCCGTGTGAATTTCGTGGGCTGAAACGTGCGCATCAATACATGCCTACAAGAATGTATGTGCTTTACGTATGAAAGCGGATATCACGATTCTGAAACACATCTCTTATTTATAGAAACGTGCAGATTTAAAGTTCCGTTGGGTGCACGACATACAAGGTGATCACATACTAACACATAAGTCAGGCCATATTTTTTGGAGTTTGAAAGCGTAATATTACATTCGATCATCGTGTTCCTAGTTTCAAAAACTAGAGATGAGTACAACATGTTTTCCAGTTTTCCTATAAAATATATATTTTATCACATCTTTTTCGGACGTTGTATTGTGTTCATATACTTAATCTCAATGGATTGTCTCCTATTTTGGGCGTAAATGCGTATTGTATTTTAAATAAAAAAAAATATTATAGATATAGGCAAAGAGTAGGTACTTATAAAAATAGTAGAATGCGTGCGTATTGCATTTTTATTGATATAGTAACATGTTTATTGTATATTTTGACGTTTATTTTACATTTTGTCATCATCATCACGCTTTATAATCCCACTAGCCGTTCCCCGCGGTTTTACCCGCGGTAATTACGGAGTTCCCGCGGGAATTCCGAGACAAAAAGTACCTTATAACCTTCTTTGATCCCCTGATAACGTGTGTCATGATCATCGGTTGAGCCGTTAAAGCGTGAAAGCGTAACAAACAAACAAATAAACAAAGTTTGTTTGTTGTCCAACTTAATCATGTTAAAATATTTATAACCTGCACTCAAATCTAATGATTAAGTAATTTATTCTATCGATCGTCGCGTTAGTATATTATCTTTCGGATCAGGGATTGATTAGACAAATAACTTACTGACTTATCTTTAGCTCTGCAAAGCTCTTCGACGGTATAAAGGAAAACGAATAAAAATCTAAACAACTAAATATAACGAAAGTTTTTATTTATAAACCTGGTACTTAGGTAAGGGGGTAAATTAGGAGATTAATTTAAGTGAGTAGCTATAGACGAGCGTTCAACGCGCTCTGTCAACGGCAGCCAGCAGCCGTCACACTGTTTTATCCTCACACCACCCAGCCAATACGAAATCAAATTTGCCAAATGACGCTCACACTTAATTGGTGAAGAGTGACTGATTGAAATGCTTCACTGCCAAAGTATTTTACACAGGAAATAATTGAATCTCAACAGCGTCGACACGCCCGCTGGAGTGGTGAATCTAGATTTTAGTAATTAAACGTAATCGGTCTTTTCAATAATTTTATATTAGATAGAGTCTACTCAGAGCATTTTGTGTACTCTACGAATAATGTCGTAAACGTAGGTAAAACGTAAGTTAAATCTTCTAGATAAAGATGGTAACAACTATACGTTAAGAATAATCGACTCTAGAACAAAGCAACTATAGTTAAACAGAATGCATACTAAGAGATTATCATAATTAAGGGAAAGGTCCTTTTTCAGACACAAAAGGTGTGTCGGTACTCGGTAACACTATCGGAATAATTCTACAGATTAAAATTTTTTGAAAAAAAAAATCTTTCAAATAAGAGGCGTTTCTTTGCCTAGTTATTGAAGACCCCCATTTTTTTAGCCGTCTTGAATATTTTACAGCTATCACAAGTCATCCTTTCCCGTAATCTCTCTCATACATTATCTGGCTTGTTTTTTTTAATTTAATAACACTGCTCGTTGGTGTGAGGCGACGTGCTGGCGACTCCCAGCGCTAGACCGCATGGTAGTAGCCTGTACTGACACATGGCATTAGGCTGAATAGCTATGTGGTGAGCGAACCTTAGCAAAAAGCTTTAAAAACGACGCCAGTAATTCAGTTAGGCCAGTCTGCAGTAGTATAGTGGTAGAATACCACTACTAGGTATACCGTATAGGACATGTCATTTAGTGAGAAATAAATGCTGGTGAAGTGTCGTCTTTTTCTTCTTGTACTTTATCTATCTTGTGCTATCTTTATCTATCATGTACTTTATGTATCTTCTTGTAATTTATTTGTCTTTCTTATAATTTATCAGCTATATGATCGTCCGTGTCTCCCACATAGGATAACCATATACCATAACTGACATTGCCAAGAAGAAATAATAAAAAAATACCATTCTCGTCCTCTCCTCAGTCGACTCATGTCTGATAAGGATTGTGACTCTTCTGAAGTCTCTTAACTGCTTCTCTCCACCTATTTTGATATATAAGTGACTTCTTGGAAAGCTAACAGGCGTCACAACCTGACCAGACCTTTCGTCTTTCGTTAAGTATTTCGGGCTTCGACCTCTAAAGTAATTTGCTCTTAGTTTTACGGGTAAGGTTGAGTTTTTACAAATTTTGGGGACTTCTACATGCTACATGAAATACCCAATACTGCAGGACCCGATGAAGACTGTTTACCTATATTTTTTTCCAATTTCTAACTCTTTATGGATCGATGCATTTGTTATAAAATACCATAGCAGAGTATTTACATAAAGGGTCTTTCAATAAGGACGGGTCGATTTTGACATGAAATAAAAAAGGCCGTGTGTGAGATTTTAACGATTTTTTTTTTTTATTTGAAAGAGCTATATATGCCATTATGTGTGGAAAATCACATCGTTTAAATGTCCGCCGCGGCTTCTCACGGTGGCACGAATTCGAGTTGTCCAATGTTCAACAACTCTGCCGCATAGTTCGGGTTGAATTTCAGCGATAGCCTGAGCTATGTTGACTTTAAGGGCATCGGTCGATTGTGGCTTATTGGTATAGACCTGCGACTTAAGAAAACCCCACAAAAAAAAGTCTAAAGGTGATAAGTCGCAGGATCTCGGTGGCCAATTCACAATTCAATTTGAAGGACCACCTCGTCTGCCGTAAAATGGGCGCAATGCACGTAACGTTTGCACTAACGAACACTCATTTTGGTAATACATTTTTAACATTTGGACGTGTTGCTCAACCGTGTAACTTGCCATGGTGATTTGGCATTACTAACTGAATAAAAAAATATAGGTTAGAAAGACGACGTTAAAACAACATGGCCGCCACAGGCTGCCAACATCGACCCGTCCCTATTGAAAGACCCTTTATATTCAAAGTATTTTCGACCGACATCTAGTCGACAACGCGTAGTAAGGATAGTGTAACCCGACGATAATTAGATACGGCGCGCTTTTACAGCGAAGCGACTCTGAATACCGACCAAATTGCGCCCTTCCAAACTTGTTTATGCCACGTTGGAAGTGGGGGGCTTAGTGTGGTGACTATTTCGAATTTATAAATGTATTTCCAACGTTTGGCACATGAATAATTTTTTTTTAAGTAGGTAATTTCATTTATTATAAAACCAAGTTTTTAAATATAAGTATTATACGTACCAAAACACAAATTTTACTTTCCGAAAGCAAATAAACGATTTACTATAAAAAATATTGAAATCGCTATAGGTGTGCCTATAATTTTTGAAGAGTTCCCTCGATTTCTCCAAGATCCCATCATCAGATCCCGACTTGGTGGCAATAGGACCTAATTGGGAGTATACCCTTTCAAACAAAAAAAGAATTTTTCAAATCGGTCTAACCGTCTTCAAGTAATCGGTGAACATACATAAAAAAAAAAAATACATACAATCGAACATAGAACCTCCTCCTTTTTGGAAGTCGGTTAAAAAGACACGATAGTTCAACGACAAATGTGTGCGTAAACGTGTAAGCGTCAGACTCTAGACTGTATATTTTCCTGACTGATATCAACATAACCTCACTCTTCTTTTTTTCAACTTTTCAATTCCATTTTTCGTTAGGCATTCTGATAAGCTCAACACTTTAGACGGACATTTATCAGTATATGTTTATTAGTCATTTCCATATAACACAAAAAAGCATTTTGTTCTTTTAAATAATAAACATTTTAAAATTTCTTAAATTTCACAAGCGCCCGTTTGGGATCTACGAAAGATTTTATACATTTTTTTTTGTTCTATGTACTTTCGCATAATACCTACATTTAGCCAGTTTCAACTTTCAAGCAAAATAAATTAGATAAATGTATATTAATTATTTAGCTATTAGCATCGTTGTACGTTTTGAAATTGCAAGCCATGGTACCTACTAAAGATTGCAACTACTTTCTTGGAGCTCTTGAAGGGTATCGAAGTAATCAGCTCGAAAGGTCAAAATAATAATATCTTCTTGAGATCATAAAAAATCGTCACTCTAAAAATTAGTAGTAATTAGTATAAGTACTGATGTATCTATACCTACATCAGTACTTATTGGACAATAATTTTCACATTGTCTAATACAGTACCATAAAACACAACAAAATCTACTTTTAACAATTTATTTTTGAATTGAAAATAATCTTTGATTCCCGCCAAAACTCCTTTTACAGATTTTTGATGAATTTTTTTTTAGAAGTTGGCCACCACAAATAGAAGAAGGCTGCCAATGCTGCGAAGTAAAACATAAAAAGGTCTAAATCGATTTTTTTCAGAGGATTCCAGTCAAATGTATCAATTGTTTAAAAAACCCGAATATTTACCGGTGCAGCGGATTCACCAACAATAATTTTGGAGTTCCCGCAGGAAGAGATTAGTTGAGCATTTAAGGCCGGAAAGCGTAACAAACAAAGAAATAAACGAACAAATAAACTTAAATTCGCATTTATAATATTCTAATATTATCTATTTATTTGTTTCAACCAAATTGAAAAGCAAACTCTAGACTAATCTGAAATTACATTTATTTTTGTCTTTGTATGTTACTTTGTTGTCATGGCATCTGCTTGTCAAAATAACTATAATAATTATAACATCACAAAGCTTAATTCCATCTCTTGGCTCGCTAAAGCCATTCGCGTCTACCACCAGCATATATGAAGTTGATTAGCCCGACTACCGAATGTGGAATGCCACGCTCCCCCTCAAACGATCTCCCGCTATGCACACCTGCAGTTTTTGGCATGGCACGGCAGCCTGTCGAAACTTCAAACGAAAATAAACTAGAAAAGCACTGAAACTCGGTACTGGTGCGATATAAACGTTTTCTTTTTAATTAATGAAAAAAACATTTTTGGAATATCAAAACTTGAATATTTTCATCTATACTCTCTTGAAAGTGTATTCACATTATGTCTTATACTCTCGTATCAATGTATCTCGACATTATGTCTTGATAAATACTGAATTCCATGCATGTCTTGTCGCTGTGGCTAGGTACATACGTCATACGTATATCTAGTTCTAGTATCTACTTCTGACGCTACGAGTTTCACCTTTACTGCTTAAGTCGTAGGTTCAAATCACACACTGGGGACAGTTAAAAGGAATATTGTGCAATTTGATTACCCTATACGTATCGTATACAGTCGTTGCTAAGTTATAGCCTAAGTGGGCATCAAAATATCGTCATTTATGTCATAAAGTTTGTTCATTATAAAATATGTAGGCAAGTAACTTCAGGAAGTTTCATGCCAAAATTAATAAAATAAATGCAAGATAAACCTTTTGCGTTGATTGACAGGAGGTTATGGAAAAGACGGCACGCGCGTTCTAATATTAGGTATACCTACAGAGATAATGTATTCAACTTTAACAAACAAGCCAGTTGGAAATATAATGATGTTTTCTTTATGCCGAGCGCTGGTGTAATCTTGGTATATTATTCTAACAAAGGTGAATAACAAAGTAGGAGAGGCATCGTCACGAATTGCCTGCATCAGATAAGCCGGCAGTTAGTTTTGTGAGATTTAGCGTCATTTGTCGCTAGCGTACCTACTCCTATTATAGGAGTGTGGTGTAGCGACACGACTGGGCCGTGAGATGCACTGCAGTGCGTGGGCGTGCGCACATTACAAAACATGAGCCTTCGATGAAGGAGGCATCGAGTACTACTTTATTGCACCACAACTTGCAACACTTTTAGAGAATATAATCTAAGGTTTTCCTCATATTCACACTAAAAAGAATAACTACCTCAAAATAAATAAATCGACATGATTACCTGAAAATTTTCGGGTTTCGTAAAAGTATAAAAATAATATTTCAGTAGGTACATCCCAAACATCATTATTGTATAGGTAACTGTTGGTTAGTTATTTAACGTCTCCCCGTGGTATCTACTCGAAAATGAGGTACTGCAACGCAATGCTGTCGTTGTTGTACCTATAGGTACCTACCTATGTTTCAATTTACACTCTTGTATTTACGATCGTCATCATCAGCGTCAAGAATTGCAACAAATAGCGATTGTGTGCTACCGTCATGCATGCATCATCCTCATTCATAATTATAGTCTTCGATTATTTTATTTTATTTTATAGGAATACTAGCTGTCCCGCGCAGTTTCACCCGCGATAATCTCGGAGTTCCCATGGAATTGTTCCATACAAACTTTGCAATCCCTTTTCACCCCTTTAGGGGGTTGTATTTTCAAAAATCCTCTCTTATCGGATGCATACGTCATACAAAGAACACCTCTCCAAGTTTCAGGTCTCTATGACCAGCGGTTTAGGCTGTGCGTTGATCCATCAGTGATCAGTCATTCAGGTAAAAGCATTTTATATGTATAGATAGATAAAATAGGATCTCTATTTTCCTTGGTTACAGCATCACGCGTGAACGGCTGGACCAATTTCACTCATTCTTTTTTATTGTGTTTGTAAGGAGAAGAAGATTGATGACTCTTTTTTCACCTAGTACTATAAATAACCAAGCCTAAATTTTTCATATCAATCAATGTATATTATGACATTTAGGTATTTATATATAATCGGATTACATACGTAATAAGACTTACAGCCGCACTCAGAGTCGACTTTAATGAACGACGTATAGATTTTTAAAACAAACTTTTTAAATCAAAGACGTTCAGTAAATTAATGTTAATTGGCATTTAATAAGATTTAACTTGATTAGTTAAATGCCAATTAACATTAATTTATTGAACTGGTCTGATTGCGGCAGTTTTGTTTTAAAAATCTATACGTACTTAACTAAGTAATCATTAAAGTCGACTCTGAGTGCGGCGGTTAGTCAGACATTAATAATAATAAATTGTGCATGCTCACGTATCTAATGAAACAAGGAAATTTCGCTTTCAGCCTACGCCATACCGTCAGTAAACAAACTTATTGCGTTTTGTGCATTATGCGCTTTTTTATTGTAGTCTTCAATAATACCGGGATAAAAAATATTCATTTGTGTAACAGTAGGTATATAGTTAATTATAGTAGGTAGTAACTAGCTGTGCCCCGCGGTGTCACCCGCGTGAGTTTCGGAATTCCTGCAGGAAGTTCAAAGTAACCTAATTTACTTCTTATAACATCAGCTAATTAACAGTGAAAGTCCCGTCAAAATCGGTCCTGTGGTTTCGGAGATTCACCCGCGTGAATGTCGGAATTCCCGCAGGAACTCCAAAATTCTTACATATTTTTCTTCTTACAACAACAAACAACAATAAAAGAATCAGCGAAATTGGTCCAGCCGTTCACGCGTGATGCCGTGACCAAGGGAAAAGGGGATTTATCTTTATAATACATATTATATGTATAATAGATACATACTATAACCTAATGGTTACAGTATGTACTTACCTATTCTGTTACTGCTGAAGATAATATGACAAGTTTCGTTTAATACATATACCTACGTATCTGTCTAGTCCCTAGTTTTAGCGGGATGCTATTTTATTTGCACCCCTCCACGTAAGCATTTGTTTTTTATTTTCAACCAGCTGATAAGTACCTACGGGTTCACCCGCAGCATTATCAGTATTTATCGAAAACTCTTTGTAGCAGAATAAATGTATCTAGGTACGCTGTACGTATACTAGATATTATTATAATTATGTGTTAATCCAGAACATTTTATTAAATACTAGCTGACCCCCGCGGTTTCACCCGCGGTAATTTCAGAGTTCTCGCGGGAATTCCGGGATAAAAAGTACCCTATGTCACTCAAGATCACTGTAGCTTCCTATAAGTGAAAAAAATTTCAAAATCGGTTCAGTAGATCCAGAGATTACCCCCTACAACATCACAAACTCACATCCTTTTGCTCTTTATAATATATATACGTATTAGTATAGACTAGCTGTTCCTGATAGTTTTAAACCGCTCTGTGTCAGTAAGTAGAGTAAGTACTAGGTACCTTGTCCCAACTGGTTGCGTGACTTTTTGTATTTTCCTCGAGAACTCAGTATTATATTCATAATAATTTGGGAAAAAATTCTGTAAATAGTAGTGAAAAATCGAAATCCGTTGTGTAGTTTAAAATAACACATACAGACACACGCGGATAGACTCGTAAATATCGTAAACATAAAATTGTAAAGGCCAGACAATATTAAATGAAGCTACTATCTGTCTAGGGAAATAATGTGTTCAACTCACCTAATATAAGCAAACGTCAAAATTAGAGAAGTTGGAATGGACCGTTATCACCAGAGATCCGAGAAAATGACATCCAAGGTCTCGGCTTGCGACCGTTTAGATTAACACTTAGGTATTTATGTAACCCTATACATTTAGTAAATAATCCCTTCCACCAAAAAATCTTTACAATACCATCGGAAGAAAATCTTTCTTCACATCATCTTAAGCCTTATAATCCTATTAAAGACGTAAGATAAACCTTTTACTTTGGGTTTCTTTCGTGACGCTTATAAGCGTGTCGAGGTTAGTCGCCTATAGTCTATTTCTGACCACACCTGCGAACTTATGCGATTAATTTTATAGTGATAATTGCTGTTAATGTGTATTTTTTTTGTTAATAACTCGCTGTTGATTACTGTAACTTTCAAAAAGTGTCGATTAGGTCAAAACAAAAAATTAGGTATTTAAGTGTTAATATATGGTTACGAACAACATCTTCGCTCTTCCAATACTTAAATGCGAATGTGTGTTTTTTTTTATTTTATTTCTCTGCTACGCTTTCACACTTTTACTACTCAACCGATCGTCATAAAATTTTATAATTACATCATAATTACATGTTGTCAGGGGTGCAGGGAACGAACGCCGAAGTTAACGCAGGTGAAACCACAGGGAACAGCTAGTAAAGAATATAAAAAGAATGCGCGAGTGTCGTGGAACATTTGGTTGGAACGTAGTTTCTGCGTCTTGTAGTTTCCGAGTTTAGTTAAAGCTCTTTTGTTCCACAAACCACTAACCAATAAGCGCGCAACTTCTATGGCGCACCTATGACGTCGTGACCGAAAATGAATGTTTGCTCCTAGCCGTACCGTGCGATAAGAAACTTCGTTCCAAAAAAACTACCTAGGTATCTACTCATGTGGTGTTGACACAATGATAAATGTTAAGATTTCGAGTTTCATTTCACATTACTCCATTGAACGTGTGTCCGTTTATTCAGTATAATTATGCGGATTGGTTGCCTGTCGCAGATCATAACATAATTAATCTCTCACTGATCAGTAAGTTGCATCATGGAAACCTAATAGATGATGCGGGCTACTGAGGTGGCTAGGAAAGTGGCGATCAAACCGGTCGGCTTATATATATAAGAGGGTACATAATTAACAACTTTGACTATCATGCATAATTTGCTTCGTATGTATGTATATCGTTCAATATCTAATATGTCCTATGATGTAGATACAAAATATTAAAAAGATATTGTTTTTGTTTATTAATTTTGACCTTAAAATCTCTATTTTAGAATGAGCTCATCATACCGCAAGGCTAGAAAATAATTTTAACCAATATCTACACAATACACAAAGGATGTACGGCGCTCGCGATTTCACTCGCGATTATTTTGCGTGGGATACCCTTGAGAACTATTTGATTTACCGGCTTAAATAGACATTAAATCAAACATTAACAGTAAACTGGTTCCAGGACCTAAACTACATATTTCGTGTAAAATTTCAGTCTCTTTCGCTCTGTTTGTATGTCTGAAATCTGTTCAATATCTATATTCAAACGAACTACAGACATTAATATTACTACATAATTATAATTATTAAAGCGCTATTTCTATGAAGAACTTGTATAACATTCCTTTATTTCAATGACTGCTTGCGCATATTTGGTGTTAAAATCCTTACATGGCCGTAATGCTCAAAAGTGTTCGTTATCGGCATCATTTCCGGAACTACACAAAGCGCTTGCAAAAGGTATTTTAGCGGACTTTACCCGCTCATTTCGTGACGCTCTAAGCACCATTACATCCCGTATCCCGTGCACAGCTATGTCCGAGTATATTCGTACATGCCCCGAATTATGTTAATGATCGTCCGACAAAAGTAAAAGCAACCATATCATTAGGTACACTCGTTAAATTTTAAATCCCATTAGCTTTTCGTACGGATACAAAATTGCAAAATTTTCATTTTCATTTCGCGTACCTGCCGACATGCGTGTCCTTCAACGTCCCGTTTTGTTTATTTTCAAACTTGACTATACAAAATGTGATTTTATATTATCATCGCCCAAGCGTAAAGGTGCACGTCTGATGTGTTGATTTTATCTGAATAAATTTCACTGATAGATATATCTACAGTGCTCCGTGCCGCACCCTTTGAATGTGAGCTTCCCGCGGATTTCAAATACGGATATGCAAAAAGTTGCCTAACAAGCTCTTATTGAGAGGTGTCTGTTTTCAAACACCATAGATATACATATTGTATACAAATAACAAACTCAAAGTTTTTGCTTTAACGTTGTAATAATATATAGATACTCGCGTTTCACCCTATTAAGGAGTTGAATTACTTAAAACCCTGAAATATGTGTCTTTATTTAAAAAAAAAATCAAAAAGGTATATATTTCTGTTAATGACTTCAAAACTATAACGGTTCTTCCATACAAACTTTCACTCCGTTTCACTCTCTTAACTTTTGTTCGTTGAATTTCCAAATACTTTTAGTGTCTTATTAGTCTTACCGCCGCACTCAGAGTCGACTTTAATGATTACTTAGTTAAGTATAGATTTTTAAAACAACACTCCCGCAATCAGACAATTTTAATAAATTACTGTTAATTGGCATTTAACTAATTAAGTTACATCTCATTAAATGCCAATTAACATTAATTTACTGAACGTCTCTGATTGCGGCAGTTTTGTTTTAAAAATCTATACTTAACTAAGTAATCATTAAAGTCGACTCTGAGTGCGGCCGTTAGTGCTTAGCTACATAATAAAAGAAAACCTTATGCAAAACTATAAGTTTATAGACCTAGTAATTGAGGCTGCACATTGCTAATCAGTCAGTTTGTCTAGTTTGATAGGATTAAATAGAAAACATCGCTTTGAACTATAAGAATGACGTCGTAACTCTGGATATCTATAACATACCAAGTGAATAATGCAGCACATCTCTATCCAGTATTGTCTAAGTTATATAACTTCACTTAGATTCATAGCCAGGAGTCAGCCCTTTAACAAAAGTTGGACGACCAGCACGCGTGGACTGGCTTCAAAGCAAAATTTTAGGTCCGTGCAGACTTTACTAGGTTTCGTCTACGAGGGTCAAGAATTAATGCTCTTGAACTTAGCAGTATTTGGTATGACATTGTCTAAGTCGTCTACGTTATGTCTGCATGTTGTCTAACATTGCAACCTTAATCATAATGTTATTGATTACTAAGGATTAACATTAAATTATATATTACCGACTGGCATTACAGTGATGATACTCTTCATTATTTCAATAATAATTAATTGATACAAGATCTTTAGTACGTAATTTGTTATCCAATTTTTGCTTTACAGACATTCAAATATTTATTTATTCATTCTTTATTGCACAACAAGTACAAATGGCGAACTAAATGCCTTGCGGCATTTTCTACCAGTTAACCATTGGTATTGATAACAATACAAAAAGAGTAGGGTGCAATTATTAATAATTAAAATTAAACTTACATAGCAGCTGAGAATTAACAGAGAGAAAAAAAAAATTAAAATTAAATAAAAATGCAGAAAACACGGTAGTAAAATAAGTTGAACCATGAAGCACAAATAAGCTACAATGAATGAATAGGTAGGTACACACACAAGAAAGGAAAAATTACGAAGAAGAGATTAGGTCTTATTACAATTTTAATAGTTGAAAATATAGTTCGAGACATAAATGTTTAGATTCGTGGAAACATGAAAATATAAAAGCGACTGTATTTTTGGTGTTATATAAGGTACCTATTACATCCAAATAGCAAAATTATGAAGAGACAAAATTTATCAATGTAGATAAATACATAGTTTATTAGTGTAATGATCCGTCTGCTACTTCTTTATAAATAGGTAGTAGGTATTTGACATTTGGTGATTTGCGTGATGTTGGATAAACCATAACAAAATTTCAAATGTGGATCAAAGCTATCCAGCGTATTTTCTCTTTACCCTTTTGGCGGACGCTTTCATTACTAACTTTTTTAATCGTCCTTTGTCCTGCAAAAAAAGCGTTGTGATGTCGGTGGAGACGACGCGACTCGGCGCGGTGCGGGTATAGAGCCAGCGCTCGCGCCGCATTTGTAATTAAACGATACCGTCTCTCGGGACGAGTTTTGAATGTTATTAGAATCTCTTTCACACTGACTCCTCTGATTGGAAATCCCTACATTTACCTATAAAACCGCCCAGTAGCAATTTTTATGAGACCTTAAAAAAGCTTTACGCTCAAATAATCCGCAAAGGTGATATTGACCTAAGGTTATTATTTTTTCTTTAATAAGTTGGGACATTCTAGTGTGGTTACTAAATTTAACTTTTCAATATTCGAATTAGATTTCTTTATTGGAAATATTTTGAAAATTTATGACTATAGGTAGGTATTCAGAACCTTCACCTTCATTTTAGTTAAAATACCATTGATGTTAGACTTTGTCAAGTATGTAGTTTTGTAACTCTCTCAATCTAAAAAACTTGATAAGCATATAAGTATTTAATCTAAGCGATAATTAAAAAGGTTTTGAAGTTCAAGTCCGAGAGCGTAAAAGTTACTTAAGTATTATCATAAAGGGAATTTGTAACCACTGAACCAAAATTTAAAAAGGAGGTAATACATTATTTCTGAATAATACAGCGGGGTTTTTCCTCGGAACAACGAGTTCCCGAGAGAGTCCCGAAATTCACGCAGGTAGAACAGCGAGGTGTGTAGTTACAAGTAATTTAAATTTTAGAATGGGAGATAGGTTACTTAGCAATCTGATACTAAAAAATCTCGAATGGGTTTCGAAATTAACATGGATGAAACAGAGAGGCAAAGTTGGTATAAATAAAAATTATTAGGTAGGTACCTACGACATTCTCTCACCTATAGGTATGTCAATTTATCGTTAAGTAATTTTGTCGAGACTCTTTAGTGACGTAAATGTGTTAATTATGTCTGTTCTTAAGTATTTTTTCACACGTACACGGCAGAACCAATAAATTTCGACCAGTTTTGATGTCACTTGGCTCCGCGCCAAGTTCATGTATAACCTACCTACTTTTTCCAAAGCTTTTTTCACACGCAAAATAGACTAAAGGATAATTTTGAGAAACGCTTTGATTACCATTCATTAATAAATATTTTTTTAACTTATGTAAAAAAATGTGCTATGATATTATTAATTTTTATGGTTCAATTTACGAAATGGTTTTCGTTTATGCGTCCAAACTGTCAATATTCGTCGAACATGACCAACGGTTTCTGTGTGCTTTAACTTAATATATTCAGTCTTTGCATGGAGACTTTATTTATATATTGTTCCAGTCTGTGCATACGCAAATAAATCAATTCTGTACTACGTTACAGTAATTAACAGACAGCGAATTTTATTCCAAAAAAATAATTAATCTATGTAATTGCATCGACTTTTGAATAAAATTCATATTGGTATGGTATTGGTACATATAATGGTATTTTATCATGATGGTTTTTTATTTATTTTTTATTTCTCATCATTATATTCATCATTGATACCTGTTTAAAAAATTTTACCAATTTTAAAAAAAATACAGATTCTTCGCAGATTTCAATTTTGTGGTTCTTTTTGGAAAAAAAAAGAAGACGTTTTTGTGTCATTGTTTGGAATCTTGAGTATTTCGTATATCATCGACTACAACTCTTGAATTAGGCATATTATAACAACAATAAGAGCAAACACGTGACTACACGACGAATCTCGAGAAGATAGAGTGTAATGATGTCGTAAGTCGTTCTCAATCCGCCGGTCCAATAAAACGTAGTCATTGGTTCTACGAAGCAGCCTCTAATGAGGAGACCGATCTGTCCGCGGCACCTTAATTTGATCACAGACTAAATAAACTTTATTTATATGCCTCGACCGTATATTACTCGTTTCCAATTCAATTTCTATGGAAATAGTTATTACTGTTCCATAATCTATACATATTTTCAAATGCCGAAAATAAGGAAAAAAAAATTAAATCAAGAACAAACTACTAAGAAGAAGAGAATTATGATGCTTTCCTATGAAATATTATGCGACCTATCGATGAGAGCATCCCTACTAATATTATAAATGAGAAAGTAACTCGGTCTGTCTGTCTGTTACGCTTTCACGCCTCAACCGATCGTCATGAAATTTTACATACACATTGTTAGGAGTGTAGAGAAGTACATGGGGTACTTCTTATCTTATAAAATCAGCGCTGCCGCATTCTATGCGACAGCATATGCTGAGTCGGTGTCCAGTTTGGCGTCACATCAAATACTTAACATTTTACGTACCTACTTGTATTTTTTTTGTATTCCTATTTAAGGTATTTTGATGTTGATGCCAAATAAAGTATATGTCTATGTCTATGTCTATCCCAAATTCCAGCAGGAACTCCGAAATTAAAGCGGGTGAAACCGCGGGCAATAGCTAGTTTAAAAAAAATTCAGTCAGGGATAGTAAAATTTTAGTCCATCTTTTTAGAGAGCCTTTACGCTCATAGAATATAAACTAATTGTGACCCCAGCGATCTTCAAAATGCCATTCGGATGAAACCGCGGGCAACAGCTTGTGTAAGGTATTGATATAGGCAGGGTTGCCATATTTCCCGGATATATGGGCCTGTCATCGTATTTGTCCATCGCATCCCGTATTGCTAAACATTTTCCGTATTTGTCAGGTTTTTCAACATCTCCCACAAAATAAGGAAATGATCTAAAGTTGAGGTGGCGCGTACGAGTTAAAAGTGCGGGGTAATTTTCTTTTAGATGAATTAGACTTTTTATTTTATTTGTTTAGTACCTACTTTTAATAACACGTTGGAATTGGAAATCATAGGTTAACAAAATACGTGGTTTGATTGTATTTTAATCGTCAACAATGATCTTTATAGTTATAAAGCGCTGAAATTAAAGTATACGTCACTCGATATAAAAAATTATATCTTCGAAGATAATTTTAAAACAAGTCGGTAGTACCTACATATATATAAACGTAATAGGGTAAATACTAACTTTTGATGATAATTTTCCAGCATTTAAACTCGTTGTCAAACATTTTAAACAAAAGTGCCAAAAAAGACCACCTTTGGCAGTTTTTAATTACTATTTTTTATTTTATGTTGCTGTACTGCACAATTATCATTAAATATTTATATTTACCCTATTCCACATAATTATTCTACTATAGATTGCTTTTTAAATGATATATCTTAGAAGATATTATTTTTTTTTTCAGTTTCCTCCTACTAGGAATACTCCTAGGCATGTCGAGACGTTTTAACACTCTCGATGCCAATACGAGCATTGGTATTAGTTTATGTAGAAGTTATGGCAACCCTAGGTATAAGGGCAGCAACAGTCGGAGCACATTGAATCGGAAGCGCGGCACCGACCGGATACTGCGTAGCTCCAGATTCAATTTCCGCTGCCGGCCACCTAATAAGTTTGCAATTCAAGGAGTTTATATAGATGGAAGTCTATAAAGAACATTTCCAGGTGATTGTTTTAAGATCTGCTAGCTTTAAATCAAGTATTCATTTCAACTAAACAGTCAAGTGATAAATTGAACAAATTAATTTGTATTCACGTTGTCTTACTAAATATGTAGTATAAAATTATGTACAATGTCAGTCATATATTTTATGACAGTTATTTATGATGTATAACAGTTATATAGGTAATCAACGTGGATTCCAAGGTTATTTTGTGAGATTAGGAGTAGGTTTTTTTTTTTACTTTTTAAGTCAAATCGTTTTAGACAAACGGGAAGATTTATTTGATTTGATTGATTTTTAGCTGTGCTCACAGTTTGACTTGTGTGATATCCGGAAGGGCCTTGGTGCTTCTCGACCTAAAGGCTAATATCATGTAAAAATTACTAAGTGTTACATAAATTAGCTGCCAAGCTTCAATCAAATAGTTTTTGCATAATGCGCGTAGTATAAACTAACAATTATGTTTCAAGCTATATAGTCATTAATATAACTCTTTATATTTCTTTGTTTGTAAATTTCGTTCGTCTGTTAAATTAATAATAATTTATTTAAATTATTCCCTTTTGTTGCCCTGTGCCTTCAGTTCGCGCTCTAATTAATTAAGCAACTAATTTATTTCCAATGTACCTACAGACATCGCATACATTGGAAGCATCTAATTGGAACTTAACAAAGTTGATAGTACATAATATATGTATCATACTTCGCGAAGTTGAAGTGAAACGAATTAAATATAATGAACCTGGTGTGTTATTTTATGATTTCTCGAATTCGCGTAGCTACTCGGAGGGTAGCCTATCGCCGGCGGCTTGTTCCTTACGGCCATTCACAGCTTTCTCATCACAAAAGGAATATCACGTGCAAGTATCCAACAAAGCGCCCAGTGCGCTGCGTAATTCGATATTGTGGGGTTGAATGATCCCATATCATCGCCGAGAACCTTAATTCAGCTCTCGTCGGGACAGAGGCAGAGTGCACTTGGGCGTAAATAAAAAGTTGAGCGTCGTGAGTCGGTGTAACGAGAGCGCCGCGGCAGACAATGACTCCGGTGTCGCTCCACAATGTATTAGCGCGATGACACTCGGCGACACTACAGAGGTATAGTGTTCTTGTGGGCTTACCTCCTTTTCTCACACTATACACTTGCACAAAACACAGGGATCGTCATTGGCACAAACAGAGTGATAAACTGGGTTCGGTTCGTATAGACGTTTCTTCTCTTTATAAAAGGTACCTAATAAAGTAACGTATAATTTTGTGTTTTTTCCCTTCAGGAAAAAGGAAATTCATGTGAGTGAACATTGAGTAAAAAATAAGTAGCTAATTATATTAATTGATACTCACAACTCGTCACTACCGGGAATCAAATCCGGGACGTTTTGGTATAATGCGGAATTCGAGTGTCGTGTTGACCAGTTGTACCAATCAACTTCTCGTCAGTTCTTACCTATCATATTAATTCTCCATGTTAAAGTCCTCGTTTTACGTATTGTTTGCATTACATTATGATATAGGTAAGTATAGAAGAGCACTGCACCATGTTGCAAAAAGCGATACAAAATTGCACGTTTAACTGTAGATGACACTTCGACCTTACTAGTTGCACTTTCGTGTACCCAACGCATGTATTCAGTGTGAAACGTTGAGCGCACTTGACGCGACTCTCATGCTCTGCACCGCTTTGCGCCATGCACCGCAATGACAGTCGTCATTACTCTCGCCTTACCCTTGCCTGCCAGTGTTTCATTATTTCTTAAAAGTCCTCTAGGGATAGTTGAAATGGATGAAGGGAAAGAATACTCAGTCTTCTTTTACTTAGAAACAGTATACTTATTTTACATTTTTATATTTTTTAAATACTGAAAGTATTACCTACGTATTGTACCTAACAATAAACTCCGAAGTTCGTATGTTATTATCTACATGATTGTATGTTTGTCAAGTGTCAATGTATGTCAATTTTAATCTGTTTCCTAATTTTTTTATTAACATATTATTATGACGCTCGTAGTTCAATATAAATGATATAATATATTTGGAATCGTTCTTATTTGATATTCGTAGCCCTTCACCTTGATATAACGAGACTATAATTCTATTTGAAAAAGCTACCAGACTATCTACAAGTTGCCACGCCAAATTCTAAATAACTGATTACGCACCACAATGTCATTACCTACAATATACTTTCGTACCGGGTATTAAATTTTAATGGACGTCATCGACTGTGGACATTGTTATAAACACCGCTCCGCTTTTGTAATTTACATGGCGGCTATCGCATTAACGATGACTGAGCGGTTTCTCTTAATTATCATTTTGCACGGTTCGTCAGGCGCACGCTGGGCCCCACTCGGATATGCCTACCGTACGCGTATTTTTGTACTTCTCATAATTACATTGCAAGATATAATTAGAAATTGCCCCACCAAATAAATATGGACGTAGGTACATTCTCCAAATTTTTGTTTTAGTATGTATTCCTGTAAGTATTAACGTGCCATGCTTACCTCTATTAACATTATTTGCTGCAGCTAATGCAGAGTGAGACCTTTAGTTTTTTAACACCACATTAAAGCTCGCGCGCAAAGCTACACTTACTGTATGTACCTATGCGGATATAAAACACATAACATACAGTATACATAATATTTAGTATTACACATATTCCAAAAAATATTATTGCAGTAATTTTGGTTTTATACGTTCGTATATCATTCAGTCAATCGGTTTCTCAAACCGTAAATAACCTTTGATACATACCATGAAACATTTATGACCAATACAACTATAACGCCGAAAGGAGTCTAAACATTATATAGAAACACCCCACACCATAGCGCCGCGTCTAATCGGAGTACCTACTTCTCTAGTTTAATTGTTTATTCGGATAGGAGAAACTTCTCAAATTAGGTCAGTCGGAATCGTCGCATTAATTAATATTTGTATTCTGTCTATGGAGACAGAACACAGACAGGGCATGGGCCCTTGAGTGATTAAGTGTACCTCAAATAACAATTGATGTTGAGAAATTAACATTGTTTGCGAACGAAAGTTCATAGGCATGTGAGAAACAGCTAGTACCTATAAATACCTACTTTACATAAAATAAAACTGCTATTCATGTTTGTGTGCACCTATGGAATCTTTACATTTATTGATACCTCTAGCTTACAATAGCAATAGTTCAATAAAAATCGTATATATTAGGTAAGTACCTGAGTTTAGTCATATCGCATTGTTCAACAACGTGTGCGTCGATTATGTGATATAGGATACGAGGCCCACCTATGTATATTGTGTTTCAATCTTATCATCTTCACTGCTAAAAAGGTGAAACGAATCGTAAATAATCCACGAGAATTAACAAGAAGGATCCCTTTATGGGACACACATCCCGCAATAGTAGAGGGCAATATTATGTTTGTGTGGCCGCGCAGCTGGGCTGTTAAGGGTGGTTGTGTGCGGGGCCCCTTAGGTAAACCATGATAGTTGAACGTAGGAATCGTGGCGACATCTGCGAGAGAGCTGGCGCCCAACTAATAACAGAGCAGTATTACATTCAACCTGTAATGAAAGCGGCTGCCATGCTGAAACCAAACGCAGAGTAAGCAATAAATATCTCTTACTCTCTAATCTTATTCGAATGGTACATCGATTAGAACGTTTCTTTTTCTTCTTAATTAGCACGATGACTTTTATCACGATTGATATGATGATGTGCCCATACAAGAATGACTCAATGGAACCACCTTTGAAAATAAAATAAGGTACGATTTTATTTTTTTATTATTTTTTACACTTAATAGGTACATTAAGAATTGAGTTCTAAATAAAAAAAATAGTGTACTACGTAATACCTACCTACGTAATCATCTTTATCTTCGCCATTTTTAAATCCGCTATAGTGGAAGGCTAGATACCTACACCAGGTGGATACGGCAACATTGAATTTAATAACGTTTTGTTGCCTCTTTTTCTATTCAACAAAAAAAATACACAATTATTACGAACAGAATTACCAAATAAAATGTAAATGGGTAAAATTTTTGTGCTTCGCACAATAATGTGCCACATTAATAGCTGCCGTCAACCAAATAAAGATGTTTACTAATCTAATATTCCGGGATCCTACTTTAGAAGCTGAGCTCGAAGAGCGACCGTGCATAAGCAACAATATCGGTTCCTTTTAAGGATAAAGACGACTGAAGGACTATTCGTAATCCTCTAGCGTACCGCGACCAGTCTACTTCCGGGGACATTCAGCGGACTTGCCTGAGAAGGAACAAATCCGTCGACACTCGAAACGTGTTTCACTGCTTACTTAGCTGCCCCTCGTTAGCTATCCGAAATAACATTCGGAATAAATTTCCAATAATAAGATGCTCCGATGTTATCAAAAGTCTAGACGATCTGCAATTATTCAACAACATACCTATTATTTGTTAACTTATTTGTGTGCCCTCATGCTGGGTTTTTGTATTTATAACAAGCTATCCCCGCGGTTTCACCCGTGGTAATTTCGGTGTCCCCGAGTTAATTCCGGCATAAAAGGACAGAGAAGAACAAATGTAAACACACTTTCTATCTACTTGATTAAATAAAAAACATCTACCTATATTATAAAAATTAATCCATCGCGTGTATGAAATTTAATGTTTATCGGTCCAAGGGAAAGATGGATTAATTTTTATAATATATATGTTTTTTTATTTAATCAAGTAGATAGAAAGTGTGTTTACATATTTTGTTCTTCAAAATCAGTAGTCCAACGTGCCAAACGAAACGTAGTCTTCCGTGACATAAGACGCTTAAGCTGACAATGTTTTGTAAGGTCAGCCTAAATCTATATTATATTCGTTTGAAGTACCTATGTTTTCATATTGTACAAAATTGCAACAGCCCGTGTTTATTCCAAATTTATAATATAGGTATGTGTTTATAGATATACCTATGTATTTATATGTATAGATATACCTATTTATTATAATTTAGTACTTAGTAAAAACAAACAGAATTCAATATAATTATATCAAAAACAGAAACAGATAAAACATAATACCATATAATGATTACCTAAGTACTTAGTATACACATGATGTACAAAAAACATTTACAATACGATTTATAATACGATTTACGCATATTTCGCAAACTTTTTTCGAAATCTTCTTTATGAAATTATTTTTATTACCTACTTGCTATATCCACACATATTTGATGCGACAACACTGACAACACGATATGTCTTGTCAGAGTTGCACAAAAGTTACAAGACACGCATACATGAACAGTTTCCAAACTAATATGCGGTATTTGAACTCAACAGTGAGAGAAATCTTATGAAAAAAAAAACATAACATTGGAACATTTTGTCTCCACCATACGGCTGTCGCCGAATTCTTTACACAATACGTCATTGTAGTCCGACATAATACATGGCATTAACATTTTGTGCTGCGATTCACGTCTTTGATGACGATTTATTGTTAACGCAAGGCCGCAACCGACTCTATGCGGTATAATTAATACGACATTTTTTTAATATTTTTCGAGTTGATTTAGGTTTGTTTGTTTTGCGGCGACATCTGCCAAGGACGCTATTGTTTGGTAAAAACAGATCTGTCGTCAGGTAAGCCAGATAAAGAAAGTAGGTATATCTTGGGAAAGAGTTGACAGTCCTTTTTAAAAACTTTGTAGAGTCGAGTGTTTTGACAATGCTTGTTTATTTAGATTTTAATTCTTAAAAGGGATCTTTTATTACGACTTTAATCTATTCAGAATTTTTAAATACAAAAACTAAATTGTTATTCTTTCCGTTCTTCCACTACTGTGCCAAATGTTTTCATAAAATAGTAGGTATAGGAAGAAAATCATTCGTCCATATAATATGCAACATATCATTGCATATGAAGCTCAGAAGGGTTAGAAACTACGTAAATGAGTAATATTCACAGACGCGATGATAGACAAGGAATAATGTTACAGAACTATAAAAAACTATGCATGTCTATCGTTCTTCCAGACGGACGGACGCATTCATTTATCGAGTAAACAAAGAATTTTATTGGCGTCGTATAATTTTATGTTCTAAACAAAGGCTCGTCGTCAGCCCCCCCTTTTCCCCCACAGCTCCTCTGTCCTCCGCCCTCGTCCTATTGCCGTCCCACGCATTGCCACCCTCGCCCGCTGTGTTGCACTTGCTCTCTAACATATGGGAACAAGCGCGTTTGTTTATACCTTTCATGTTTGTTTATAACAATACTTTTAGCTTTTGGTTGTTTATATGAATCTTTAGGGGTAGACGTTAACTTTAAACACCTACAGTTCTAAATTGAAACGTTTCATTTCTATTTAAAGGGATAACACCAAAGGCAGAGCAAAGATCAAAATTATACTCAAACTGGTCCACCGTTTAGTTAGACAGGAAATTGAAATTGAATTATTTTAGGAAAGCACAGTATCTAAGGTCTAGCTAGATAGAAAGCAATTATTATCACAATATAAAAGTTTAGGTAATCGGTATGTTCGTATAGATGCAACATGTGGCATGAAAGAAATCATTTATCAAAGTGAGTAGCTTTCGGCTCGTCAAATGATAGGTATAGGCAACCATAACAAAGTCAAGATGACACGTTTTTCTTAACAAGAATACAAAAGCGGCGTTAAAATCAATTGGTCAAAGTCTGTGTTCGTCATTCTGACTGCACGTGAAAACGCATTTGTCGCAGTGAATTTTATTGTCAGATACACTCCCGCTGTGAAGATACCGACAAAGCTCCGCCCCGTACCTAATTCCACACAGTTACTTCTAAGAAAAAATGTAATCCTTCCCGCTGTAAGAAACGCAAATATAGTCTAACACAAACTTATCACTTTATAATATCACAAACAAAGTCGCAGCGAGGCGAGGCTGTGGAAGAACTATAATTTGTCTTAATCAGTGTTCAAGTTAAGAATAAAACTCACGAGCAGTGTTTAGGTCAGCGAGGCCAACGTTTTAAAGTCATAAAACTACATTGCGAATGCTCTGATGAAAGTAGAACGCGAGATCCAATCCGAGTTTGCAAACAAGGGAAGTTACGGCGCTGGCGGTGCCGACGGCGGCTCGGCAAATAGGTACCGACGCGGCGCGGCGCCGCCGATAAGACGCCGTCTCCTGTGACTTCTATTTAAACAGTCAGAGAAACGCTCACAGATTAAATCTCTCTTGCCTATTTATTTTTCTTTCCGACGGACCTTCAGAGTCTAAAATACATCTGAGCAGAAGATGACAAGTTGACTTTATCTCTATCGGCGCTAATCTAAGCGCAGGACGAGTTTTTAAATTCTTTAGTCAGCTTCCTCTGTCGCCGGCGAGTGCAGAGGGCGGATTATAGGAGCTTACAGCCCCGTGTACTAGAGTTGTGCCGCGACACGGTTATTATGGTGTAGGTAGGTACCTCCTTTGTTTGCGCATTCGACGATTCAGCGAAAATCTTCCGGTAAAATATTAAAACACGAGCACACTGTTCAACTCTATCCGCGGGTCGTGCTGCGAAACTTATTGCTAGTTGAAAAGTTCACATAAGTACTCTTTCATACGACAATATCCCTGGGTTAAATCCGAACTGTATACGCAAACATATTTTTTTTTTTAAATACATTAAAAATACATTAAATACATTATTAAAATACATAAAAGTATATCGCATTGAAAATTGGCAAAATGATCGTATTACTTCATAATGTAATCAGTAATTATTGCTTTAACGAGTCCGCCTTTAATTTGTAAGGCGTTTTAAACGGCTTTACGCATTTGAATCACA
The DNA here is from genome assembly GCA_907165275.2 of Zygaena filipendulae. Taxonomy (NCBI): domain Eukaryota; kingdom Metazoa; phylum Arthropoda; class Insecta; order Lepidoptera; family Zygaenidae; genus Zygaena; species Zygaena filipendulae. The sequence goes on along the minus strand of OU015653.1, from coordinate 6,903,509 downwards.
AATTTCTTAGAGTATTTTAGGGGAACGTTGGCGTTTGGAGGATATTATCTCTTCATAAAATTCAAGATCCTGAAGATTATTCCTCTGTGTTACCTAATTAACCAATAAAGTTGTACGAATAGTGAACAGTAAGTTTATTATTTTGGCAATGTTACATCATTCTACTATTTCCCATTGGTTTCACCTCCGTAAACTTCGGGATTCCGGTAGAAACTCCTAACATAGTTTTAAACCATTGTTTCTACAAAACAAATATATATATATTCAATAGTTTTTGATATTTTTGTGATACAGATGAAAAGCATTTCATTTTTGTATATATCAATAATTATTAGCAGGGATCCTTTTTTCTTTGATTTTTTTTTATTGATGCGCATTAGAAACAAAACCTATACCTACCTTGATTCGACAGCTTATACGGTTAAGTTTTAGATTCGAAGCATACCTACTATAAGTAGGTTTGGCGTTTTCGCTGCTTCTTACAGGTATATTTGACTAGCTGTGCCCTGCCGTTTCACCCGCGTGAGATTCGGAATTCCGGCAGGAACTCCAAAGTAGCCTAATTTACTTCTTATAACATGGTAAAAGTCCCGTCAAAATCGATCCAACCCTTTCGAAGACTCACTCACGTGAGTTTCAGAATGCCCGCAGGAACTTCAAACTTCTTTCATAAGAACCTTCTCCTTACAATAACAAACACAACTAAAAAAGAATTAGCGAAAATAATGCCGTGACCAAGGGAAAATAGGGATTCTATTTTAACAGAATCGTTTTGTTATAGTTTTTTTATTAAGAGATGAATAAAATATGCCTACTAAGATTTTTATTGTGATCTATAATTTTCAAGGTTCATTTTCAATCTCCTTAAAGCGACAGAACCCTTAACCTACTTGTCTATCCGTTATAATAGCGTTTCACGACACCAAATAGTGAGTCCGTATGCCAGGCTCGAAGCACAGGAAACACGATCGAGGAGATATCAAACGGCAATCGGGCGCACATCCGTGACATAGTTAGAACGCTATCTTTCTCTATAACTCGCAGTTCATCCCTTTTCGCATACATAATATTTACTTTTTACTTTAAAATGTCTTTATTACCTATTATATACGCATTCAACATACCTACGCATGCATGCAAGATACCTACGGGTTAGATTATTCACTTGTTCAATGTTTGTTTGTATTTATATTGTGTGTAAATTGTGTTTAAATGTTTTTTTTGTCTTTCTTTCAATGGAGACATATTTATTTATTTATTTGGAAAACCAGCAGCACAATTATAATTTTTATATGTATATAAAATGTTTATTTGACAAAAATGCTAATGATAGATAGGTCTTCACATCTAGACGCAAATTAAGTTCACTATCAAATAGCTTATAGTATCGACATAGCGTTTACACGGTATTATATCGCCTTCTCACAACTTACACATACTAAGTATATAGCTTACATATACTGAGAAAAATTTTATACTTACTTAAGGTATGTATAAGAACAGTTTTGTCTTCTAAATACGTATCTGTGTACAGTATCTAAATACGTACCTACCTATGTCCGAACATTAGATATATAAATTTTTCTTATTTATTTATTTTATTTATTATAAAAGTACAAATGGCGCACTTAATGCCTTGCGGCATTCTCTGACAGTTAACCATTAAGTTGACAGAGAGATAAAAGAGATGGGGTGTGCAACCTACGGAAAAAAAGAAAATAAAAATAATAGTATTAAAATGAGCTAAAAAACTAAAAAATGTTATTAACTAAGACATAAATAAGGACTGAACATAGAGATAATTAATATATAAATATTACACAACATAAAATACGTACATAAATATATAGGTATTATCATACATAAATATATATAAATAAAGTAAAAAGTTCTGAGAAATCACCTTGTTACACAGATGCCAAGTCTTTTTGTGGCATTTGGCATTTATGGCATTAGTAAAATTTATAAATACTTAATCTTAGGTATCATACCTACTATGTATGTATGGCAGGGTACTGGATTCGTTATACATTTTTCACATATTGGAATTGACAAAGCGTTGAAGACGTCGGTGTACCTACCTATTTATGATACTAAGGTTATATAATATGAAAATTTGGATGTTTGTGACACGCGTACACAGGCACTAAAAGAAAAAATAATAATTTATATTGGATTACCATACTTTTATGTCGGTCCAAAGAAATTCCGAAAATCACGCATGTATACCTAGATTGTAGAATCCATATCTAAGGGTTATCCTACCTTCTATATACTAGCTGTATAAATTTCTGTCATGAATAATTACACGACATCTTAAAATTACACTATAAATATAATCATATAAAATCGGATATTAACGCTCGGACAATTTTCTTGAACGTCGATTGAATATTCCCACAAAACATTCCTAGACTAGTATTAGAGACCAATCGAGAAACATCGAATTTCGTCCTTAAATCCCTGTATATAATCGGCGATTTGTGGATTAATGCTTAATGGTGCGCACAACACGCAAGCTACAGTTGTCAAAGCCGGCAACCCTTTGCTCGATCCCCCGAAGGCGTGGCCCCGATGGGACAAACAAACGGAAGCAAAATTGAGAGGAGCGCCCGGAACTGACGATATACCTTTTCATTACAGAATCCCTTTTTAATTACCTACCGCGACAAATAAAAAAATTGTATTTTTTTATTTCAAGTAGCCATAATTGAAGAGGAAATTGTAGGGTTGGCCAGCCTCATGGCAGGATTGAATGAAACTCAACTAAACGAGGTATAGAACCCTTTGATCTTCTGACGGCTCATATTTAATCACGGGTGTACGTCATAGCCAGCTACATAGCTACTAAAATAGCAATATCGCAAAAGCTCAAACAAAGATCTTAAGCTATACAAACCTATTATAGTTTCACACATTTTACCATTCTTAAACTTTGTTACCCCCTTAAACAAATATGGGCAGAACTTTGAATCTGTAAATTTCACAGAAACATGCATTTTCATATCGAAAATTTTAGGAGTAATAAAAAGAATAATCTTTCACTTGAATATGTATTGCTAGGAATCAACTTGTGCTCCGATCCATGGGAGATAAATGTCGTCGGTAGCACGCTCCACTGTCGGTAAAACGTGTCTGTAATAAAAATCCGAGTGTAAAACTAGACCGAGGTGCTCGTAATCTTCAAAACATGGCAATAAATTGATATTCCTATAAAGGATTGACAAAGGTAAGGAAAACGAAAAACAATGAAATAAAAATGCCGTTAATCAAACTTCGATTGTTTTTTCTAGAATTATTTAAAAGCATGCCGCAATTCTGTACTGCACGACAGTGTGCTTCGTATATTTTTAACCAAAATGGAGGAGGTTCTTTGTTCGGCTGTATGTATGTTTTTTTTATGTATGTTCACCGATTATTCGAAGACGGTTGGACCGATTTGGAAAATTATTTTTCTATTAGAAAGGGTATACCTACTTCCAAGTTGGTCCCAAGTCTGGATCTGATCATGTAATCTTGGGGAAATCGAGGGAACTCTTTAAATATTATAGGTACTACACCTATAGCGATTTGTGTATTTTTTGTAGTAAATCGTTAATTTGCTTTCTAAAAGCAAAATTTGGAGAAGTGGAACTGATGATAAAGATCACAGATGGTCATCGGAACTACTCAATAATGTATGTCATGGGTTCCGATTAGATCTATTGAGCGTTGCGTGAATTACTTTTAGGTATATTATTATTGGTTTGCGGTACTTACCACTGATCGGTTTGAGTTCAGTGCCAAGCCCGCTTGTGTCCACTTGGGTTGTTCTGATGCTCACGACGAGCTCTTGGCGTGAGTTGACTTAGTCCATCTATACCCACTCCCTATTTGGCTTGTCACCGACTTCAAAACGATCAGTGGTAGCACAAACCAATAATAATATTCCGTGTATTTTTTTTGTCTTTTGGATTCGATCAGTATTTTGTTATTTTCTAAATTTTTAGTGTAAGTATGGCATTTTTATGTTTTTTGAATTCGTTTTAATTTTTCCGTAAAAATTTTGTTTATTTTTCACTTTTAAGTGGGCGGGTTTACTAATTATCTAAGTGACAATAGCCTAACATCAACTGGTCATAACCTTTTGCATATTGCTTTTCCCGATGCAGGGACGTTGACTGTTGAGGAGTTATCCTGCTACTTCACCATCAGCTTCACTTCACCATGTGCATTGTGATATATAAATTGTTTAGCAAGCATTTCAGAGCACTTAATTGAATCGCAAACTGTGAAATACTTATTATTCAGTAGTTCCGATGGCCATCTATGGTCTTCATCAGCAGTTCCACTTCATCAGTTGGTAATTGTCGAAAGAAAATGAACAATCTAATATATAAAAATCACGTGTCACGTTGTTTGTCCGCGAAGGACTCCGAAACTACTGAACGGATTTTGATAAAATTTTGCAACCATTTATAATATGGTCCAACTTAAAAGATAGGATAGTTTTTATCCCGGAATCCTCGCGGGAACTGAAGGACATAGAGTACTTTTTTCCCGCAACCTCCGCGGGAACTCCGATATTACCGCGGATGAAATCGCGGGGGACAGCTAGTTTACTATAAAAAATACCCAAATCGTTATAGTTGTGCTTATAATATTTGAAGATTTCCCTCTATTTCTTCAAGATCTCGTCATCAGATCCTGATTTCATGACAATGAGACCCCACGGGAAGCACCAGCTTTCAAATAAAAAAGAATCATCGAAATCGGTTCACCCAGTCGAAAGTTCTGAGGTAACAAATATAAAAAGAAACATACGCATCGAATTGAGAACCTCCTTCTTTTTTGAAGTCGTTTAAAAATCACTGATATCGGAGGCAGTCAATCTTGGCGGTCTCCTTTTTAGATACCATTATTTTGATCTGCAATGTAGGTACTTATTACAGGTCGAACCTTTTTGGGTTTGGAAATTGATCTCATTTTATTATTTATGTTTTTGAGGGATGTTCTATTCAACAGCATCGGGCAATAACAAAAATTTTAGAATAGGTAGAATATGTAATATGGTCAAAGAAATGGTGATAATGATATGAAATGGTTCTATATTCTAATCCGGGTTGAGCTGAGACAGGACTCAACGGGATGAGTCCCGATAACTAAAATTACAAGTCGGCACCGACTGCCTATCTCGCGGCATACCCACCGTTCGTTCCTTTATGTCTAACTGCCAGTTTCAGGGGTTACTCCGTGCCGTGCTTCAGACGTTCTCTTTATCCGTATCTACCAACATAACAATCTAAATTAAAATCTTTGCTTTTTTTGTCGTAAAAATTTGAAAACAAGCAAACCGTTTTTTTATTATAATAAACTAGCTGTGCCCCGCGGTTTCATCCGCGTGAATCCAAAATAATATACATACCTATATTGTATTTTAAAGTTTAAAAGGAATATGATTTATTTATTTATTTGTTTATTTCATAATAACATGAATATGAATTACTTAAAAAACTTAGTTTTTTCTGATTATATCGTCATCAAAATAAAAAGAAATGAAATTTTAACATGTATACAATATTTCGGTAATAATAATAATACGCAGATATAAAAACAATCGCGTAGGTTAAGTCTGAGAAAATATTGAAATTTGAATTTCTAAAAACAAACCGTGACAACAATAATCTTAGTCATAAATTCATAATCATACTTAAATGAGTAAGACGTATATTAATAATTTATATCAGTATGGGTTTCAATTATTTTTGTTGAATGAATGCGACTGCTGATATAAGTACGTATAGATAGACTATACCTACATATATAAAATAACTACAATAATAATATGTCGTGCCAGTTGCAGTCCGTGCTCGTAAGACATGTAATATATGATCGCGTGCCGTTGCTGCATGAGGACTCCAACTGTCACCTGTGCTCCGAAACCTTATCGGGCCTCGATGCTATACCAGCACACTGAGTAGGCTGGAGTCTAGGGTGGCAGATGGTCTAAACTTTACCCAAAAACTATTTCTTGTGCAATCTTAACTAAACGTTTTCAAAATAATCTATAGGCATTGACACACTCGATCCCCTTGTTGACAAAGCATGAAGATACAATTTAATTGATAAGAAATTTTAATTAATACAATTGTGGACTAGAGTATCTATCGCATTGTAGAGGTCGGTAGGGGCGGCAAAATTTGAATAGCCTACTGGAGGCAAATGTGTGAATCCGCTACTGCATTTAATAGTTCAATTAAATTAATAAATAGTTTTAATATATTTTTTCTCGGATTGGTCAAACACTACTATAGATACTTATTTTTTTTATTAAAGAAATGTATAATGTCAGTAAAAATTGCATCATCGATACTTTGCCTAGAACCGCCGCTTTTTTTTCCATCCCGTATATTTAATGTTCATGTAAGGATCGCATGGAACAATAATTATTAGCTGTCGCTTTTAACGATCAACGCACAATGAATATGAGACGCGAGCGTATCGAATGTAATAAAAAATCACTTCAGCGCTATGTACAGACGGGTAACTGATGTCTATCGGCATTGTGACGCACGACGCGGCCGCGACGGCTGTCGCAGGGGAAAGGCTGCATCGAGCCGACTATTATTTTCACGACAAAACAAAATTGATTAGCTCTGATCAGTGCAGTTTAATTTAAAGTCGTCTTTGATGGCAAACACAATTTGTTGAACTACGAGTATATGCTATTTAAATGAAATAAATTGTCAGCATTCTCATGGATTAAAGTTTAAAGCTGACGTTTGACTCTTTTCCATTTATCAAAAATATAGGAACGTTTCACATAATATATTATAGAACGTTTGTAATATTTAAATGAGTTAACTAACTGTTATTGACGCAAAAAAATAATCATAACTTTAAATTATCTCATACAACACTACCACTTTCATGCGGTTTCACGTGCGTGGAATTGAATTGTTTTTATTTAAACTTTGAATTCTGTATCAATTTTTTATGTGTCATAATAGTATTGCATTTTCATCCGAACTAGGTACATATACACAATTTACTTAAAAGAGTTACGAGTGAAGCTTATAAGCGTTTCGAAAAGTTGATAATTCGAGCCGTGATCCCAATTAATATACACGAGATTCATATTAGTAGGCTAGTGTTTAGATACAACGTACCGTGGCCTGGTGGTACGACGTCGCGTCGCGATGTTGTTAATGGAGCACTCGATAAGGCGCACCGTGGGGGAGACACTTCGCAACCACACTTTTTATTATTTCTACTTCACCTTTTATGTCATAATGCGAGGTTTATAGCTTTTATAAAATTCACTCCACAATTAAGTTGCACCCTCCTTTTGATGCATACCTAAACGTGAAGCAGTTAAAATTTTATTATGCTATCAATTAAAAAACACAACTACAGACACCAAGTGTCACGAAAGGTAAAATAATTTTATAGGTGTTAAATATCACTGTACAAAAGGGTTTTATAGATGTATTCGTATAAATTCGATAAGTACACATTGGTGTATTTTTTTTATCCTTACAAAAGCTCGTTTAGGCGCGTTTGATGGATGATACCATAACGACGGCGACGACGTAATTGGGTGTCGAAGTCTAGCACTAAAAGCATACACGTGTCGCCACCGGCCGGCGTCTGATAGGCCATTGTCTATCTAGCAGCGACTGTACACAATAAATTGTACGTGTAGCATTGTGTCGGCCTAAGTGTTGTACACTCGCCATCGAGGTGCGTGAAATATTGTTCGGAATGTTATTAGAAAGCAAAGGAGTATCCCAACCGATCGGCGGTATTTTCCGAAGAAAGGCTTTTGCGGTTCCGCCGCCTTCTGTGTATGGTTGTGTTTGATGACCAGTGGATATAGAGAATACCAGGAAACGATTTGTGTCCACAGATCTATAGGTACTAATTTTATAAAGAGGAAAAGATTGTACGTTTGTTTGTGGTGGGCAAGTGCTTCCGAAACTGATGTACCTACTTAGATGAAATTGGGGGAAAAAAAGCTAGTCGGTATATTAAACCGCAAAGAAATTTAAAAGAAAAATAGCATAGGGTCTGAATTAGTAACCCTAAGCATACAGTAATATTGCACACGACAAAGGCTTCAGCGCACGTTTGAACTCTACGTGAGTGAAGCCGTGGTATATAGGTAACAGGTAGTTTTGAGGGTATGGACTATTTTTTTATTTATTAGGACTTGGCTGCTAGAACTTTAGACTTAACTACTAAAATATTATGTACGTTAAACTTTATAATAAAAAAACTGAAAAGTAGTAATGAAGATTGAAAGACTATTCACATAGTACATATTTTAAAATTTCAAATTTTCCTACTGTATTATAATACTGTATTATATAATACAACTCAATGAAAAATATTTTAGCTCTCAATATTTTTGGTCACGGCGGGGATGTATGAACTTATGTGAGCAGGTGTTGAAGGCATAACAGTAAGAGAAAGATGACAGAGGGGTTAACTATTAGTTGAAACTAACTGTGCCCCGCGGTTTCACCCGCGGTAATTTCGGAGTTCCCGCGGGAATTCCAGGATAAAAAGTACCCTATGTCCTTCCTTGACAATGTGCGTGCCAAATTTCATCCAAATCCGTTCAGCCGGTTATGCGTGATTGAGTAACAAACATCTAAACATCCACACTTTCACAATATTTATAATATTAGCAGGATTAAACAACATTACATGACAAAACGGAACATCTCGCAAAAGACGTGAGCCATATTTTTTTCTTTGGCCATAGTGAACTTACTTTTCAAATACGCCTGCTGGTTTAGATTACACTTTGATTATAAAACACGTTATAAATATAAGATAGATACACTTATACCTACTTCAATTTATTCAAGTTTTATTTATGAGAAAATAATTTAAAACCAATAAAATATTCAGATGTATCCATGGCTAGCGAAATTTAATATTGCACTGGCAGATATGGATAAGGATATGACAGAAAATGCGGGTTGTCAATACGGAGCAGGAATAGATTATGAGGCATCGGCCGACGTGCTTGCTCTTCTATTTCCTGGCATACCTACTCGTAAACACAACATCAAAACTGATTTGGCTCAACTACATATTCATAATATAGTTTTTTTGTAATTGTATTATAGGATACACTTTTAGAGCGTGTTCACATGAGGCTCACAGTGAGCTACTGTCTGCCGGCTGACTGAAGCCAAGCAAACTAACGCAGGTTCATAATATTGAATAACGTGATAGGCATGCGTAATTTTGCTACAAAACCGGCGCTAATTGAACAAATCGGTAAGCGTTTAGCCGTTTAGAGTGGATATTTTAGTGTGACACTTGGCACTTACGTAATTTTATTTGTTGGTGTTCAATGAAGAAATTACTTATATACATATTTATAAATAATTAGTAAAGGTATTTCCCGCTGATAGATTGCAGTGGGCCGCAAACTCTGAGGTAGGATTTAAGTTGACCTTATAGTCTATCTATTCTTAAAGACCTAATTTTTTATTTCAAAGCTTCATTTTATCTTAACCCTTACCCTGTTTTATAAAAGCGTGGGCTTAATCCTTCTAATAGCGAAACCTTTCATAACATATTGATACTGATTCAAAATACTTATTTTATTTAAAAATATTCGATACTTTATTCCTTTTAGCTTCGTACAACAAAGATCTTGTAATCAATCTGTAACTGAAAGGTAATTTAAAAAAAAAAATTGAAATGAAAACTTAAATCAATAAAATCGTCTACGATGCCCTTAGGTAATGTCATGAGGGTACGAGGGTACGATGCACAGTTACCACGATAATTTCATCGATTTTACAAAACAATGTTGCAATGTTGTCTGTCTATCAATGTGTCCTCTTAGTTCTTGTAAAATACCCAACACATTTTTGTAAGGTTGTAATACTATCATTTTCTAAATATCTTTAAATTATTATAACTACTCTACCGATCATTGTAAAATTTTGCAATACACTTTGTCAGGGGTACAGAAAAGGACATGGGGTACTTTTTGTGAAACAGCTATTTTTGATGAAAAATCTAAAATTCATAATGCGTCTATTGTTTAAGTATTGCTAGGAAACCGTAAGTCATTGAACTTCAAGACAACAAACAATCGTACCTCCACTTGAATTTAGGTTTGGAATTATCTAGTAGGTATATTAAATAAGAGAAGAGAGGAAGGATGCTATCGTTATTATATTGGCACTCGCCGGTTGGAAGTAGCGAGGTTGCTTAGCAACGCCACTCGACGCGGCGGCCGCACAGCGAGCCTCCGTCGCGCGGCACTCCTCGCTCGCTGCACCGCGCCGTGCCCAGTGCTCGTGGCTACCTCCCATTGTCCTCTTGCTTGCTTCTTATTTTTCCTTTTCACGCTCGACGATAATAGGAATATCTGAAATTGCAACAATACACATAACGTACCGTCTGCAATAATAGTGGCCGTCGGATTCACTTTTATTTTCTCCACTGCGAGCGGAGACGGTCAATTAAGAAGACATGCGAGTACCATTTTGTGAGGTTTCTTATGCGATGATATTAAATTTTTCTGGTCCTCAGTAACGTACGTACCTATACGTTATTTGCAAGATATACATATACTTTTTGTGTAAATACATCTTCCATATACAGGGTGTAAAGTTAAACGAGTGACTTATTGAAGGAGAACGTTCAGTATTAGATTTTTACATTTTTGGTATTTACATGTACCTAAGCATTAACTATCAAGAAATTGAATGACTGCGTAATATTACTTCCTGTATACACGTAGTAAATTATTGATACGCCCCATATCCGGCGAGTGTCAGCTGTTCAATGACTGTCTGAGGCCAGAAGCGGGCGCGGTCAACACGGAAGCGGAAACGCTCGCGTTGCCCTGCACCTGGCCTCTGTGACCTGCACATCCTTTTAAAACCCTTAGAAGTGTTAAAGACAGCTTTATGGTCCACGCTCGTAGGTTTCAGATTAACTTAGGGAAGTATAATATTATTTTTAACGATGCTCTTTTTTGTGATAGTAAAAAAGGTTTCTATTATGTGTGTGACATTTAATAAAAAAGTAATACACATGATTTACCTTGTCGTACATGTATTTTGTAGGTACTTTTTATTTTAACATGCATGAAAATTGTGAAAACGAATATTTTGTACACCGGGATAACGAAATCGCAAGTAAAAGTTTGTTTCTATGCATAATACAATTCATAGGTTGTTCCCACGTATTTCCTTTGAGTTTTTAATAGAAAAACTTTGTCTAGCTTCATGATGGGGTGGTATTGTGTGGGGAAATAGCGTCGTCTCTTTGTTAGGTATTTTCTGTTAGCATAATACGTCTTCATGATGCTGAGGCCATCAAACGTTTGTAAAAGGTAAGTAGATCTGCTGAGGTATAATTTACCTAGATAGGTAATAAAACGGACTTCCAAAATAAGTGAAGGGATCTCAATGCGTATGTATTTTTTATGTAAGTTGCGTAATAAAAGTAGGTACATAAATAATAATCGTTATACGTTACTATCAGTAGGTAATGAACAAAGTTTTAAAATGATTTTGTCATTACATAGGTTTGCCGTCAGGTTGGTCCAGACAGTAAATATGAAATGAATTTCACCAGTTTGTTCCTGAAAGTTGTTTTTATCCTTTCGTAAATTTTTTCTATATAAAATAATCCGGCCTGCATGTCCTGAGCTGATCTAGTCCTAATTTTTCTTCCCCCTTTTTATGCATCTTTATGTATGCTATTGTATGCTATGCTAATATGCTGTTGCCCGCGGTGTCACCTGCGTTAATTTCAAAGTACTTGCAGGAATTCCGGGATAAAATGTACCTAGAAGTACCTACTCTATGATCTTCTCTGTACCCCTGACAACTTTCCTGCAAAATTTCATGATGATCGGTTGAGCCGTTAAAGGCGTGAAAGCGTAACAAACAAACTCACTTTCGCATTTATAATATTAGTAAGGATAGTAATAGCTGTTTTCCCGCGGTTTCACTCGCGTTAAAGTTCCCTCTGGAATTCCGGGATAAAAAGTACCCTATATCCTTTTCTGTACCCCAGACAACGTAGATGGCTTGACTTTTTCCGACACTTCCAATAATTATCGTTATATTTCAACCAATTTACACAAAACCTTGACCAAATTACCTATATACCTTCCTCATGAAACACTAAATTTATTATTGAAAGCCGCATCAAGATCTGTTTAGTAGTTTTTAAGTTTATCGCAAAGAGACCGGCAGACGCGGCGAAAGACTTTGTTTTATAATAATAAAGTGATGATGTGGTGGATAAAAATTTTAACAAAAAAATTAAAACCGACTTCCAAAAAACACAAAAATGCAGAAAAGTAAAAAATAAAATAAAATACCAGTTCGATACAAGACAAAAATACTCGTAATATTATTATTGGTTTGTGCTACCACTGATCAGTTTGAATTCGGTGCTAAGCCCGCGTGTGTCTGCCCAATTGGGTTTCTTTGCTCACGACGAGCTCGTGGCGGGAGTGGACGTAGACTATGTACCCACTCCCTATTATCTTGTCACCGACTTCAAATCGATCAGTGGTAGCACAAACCAATAATAATATTACGATAGTCAAATAGAATACCAACTCGTACTATTGCAATAATAGTTCGTCTACAGAATAGAAAGTCTGCTCGATCAACCAGCGCTTTAGGCGAATTTTAAAGATTCGTAAACTACGATCACATGTGACGGAGTCAGGTAACTTGTTATACATTACTTAGGTATATGCGTTAGGTATTGAAAACACATGACTTAGCCAACATCTAAATTTTCTCCAACGCTATAGACACACATTCCGTTCTCGTCAGACCGTCTCAACGTTTCGTTCACAACGAAGACCGATATTAATATAGATACCCGGGGTATCTACCCCTGCCAGCGAGACTCCTCCGGAGGCCCTCATTGCGCGTCGTTCCGAGTTAATCCTCGCTCCGGCAGAGATCACCGATCGAACGTGGCCGACCCACCATTGTGGAACTTAATGGGGTCCTAGGATTTAATGCTGTGTGTAATTTTTGGTTTGCAATTGTAATTGTCTATTGAATCACAACGCTTTGAGGGAAGAGTTCAATTATCGCGCGACGCTCCGTCGAACTGATTGATTGGTTTCAGCCCTGCTAGTGCACGTCAGGCAGAGTGATGGACACAGACAGACAGGTACATATATTATATTGTAAATTATATAAACTGATAATTACTAAAGTTCCACAAGTTTCCAGTAAATCTTTAAAATGCTCTCTCAATAGTGAAAGTACGAGTAAATCGCAAAAAAACAATCCAATTTCCAATTATGTGCATGTAATTAGTATATTCAAATAAGTACACACGATGTTTTACATATTATGTTGCCTACTTACATTTGAACCGATTTTTTTTTTTAAAACTTGTCTTGATGGCAAACAAAATATGAACATCTACCTAGTAAAAATCTTGATAGTGAGAAGAATTTTCGTACTTAGATAAAGTATGTATGTATGTACCTACTTATATAAATGTATGTATCTATACATATGTAACAAATAACTATGTAGCGTTGTATGGAACGTTTGAAAGTACCTACCTATAAGTGAATCACGTTATCGTCTCATTGAACTTCCTTTGGAGGAGTTGTAGTGTCAAGCTGGACAGAGCAATTGAACCAATTTAATTCCGTTCGGCTCCATTGACGACCTCTTGCGTTCTCAATTTGAAAATAGACGCGATTGTATTGCTCGAGCGAAAATATTATGTCGATAACGCTTCGACTTTGCCATGTGCACGGCGATTTGTGGCAACTGGAATGGCATAGCTATCATCACGCAACTTCTAGCAATGCGAAAGCAACGCTAGCCGCGTTCTTAGTTAAATGTCTATACATATAATAACCGTAACATTTACCCGATGACATACTAACAGCGTTATAAAATTTAACAACCTATACCTACCACGCCTAGAAACGAAATATATCTTCGTTGACGTTAAGAAATCTCTATAACATTTACAGAACTCATATTGTCAGCCCATTACTTTAATATCGCTTACTTTATAACTAATATATTGCGTCAACCCCACATGCGGTCCCTCCGCGCGCTGAATGGGTACTTAGTTACGTGAAGCTATATTAATTTTATCTATATGTGCTAAAATTAATGTCTGATTGCAATGGCGGACTCTATTAAATATTTATGACCTTCGACACTGACGTACCTACCCACTTGATTCATAATATTCAGAGAACAGCCAAAACAAATAATAATAAAATAGAAATTATTTTACTAGCTGTTCCGCGCGGTTTTCCTCTTGTTAATTCGCTGGTTTATTTTTTGATCTTGATCCCAAGGGTGAAGGCAATTCCAAAATAGGCACGAGTGAAACCGCATATTACAGCAATTAGGTAATGTATCTAGGTACCTAAATCTAAACTACTTTTAAAAGGTTGTTGTGCAATAAACTTAAGAAATAAAGATAAACTCGCTGTGCCTAATACTAGGCTCCATAAAATTTCTAAGTCATTTAAACGACAATGTGTACGCTTTTACAACAAACTCCCAAACGATGTAATTAATTTGTCAATTAATAAATTCAGCATCCTTATTAAATACAGATTATGCGATAAAGCATATTATAGTGTGTAGACTATTTAAATGATACAGACGTTTGGGAATGAATTGCTCTATCCAATTACTATTTTTTGTTCTCCTAGTTTATAAGTACGATCATTGAAAGACAGCCCTGCTGAGTTTCTTGTCAGTTCTTCTCAGTAGAGGACGTATTCCGAACTGACGGTAATTTATAGTTCTAAGAACCTGCTGACGATTATAAGTAATTGTAACAACCAATCCTAAGTAATAAAACAGCTTTTGAATTTTGAATATTCTCATAAATAATAATTTTTACTTAATTTCCGGATCAATATATTTAATTAGGTACTAGAACATTGAATAAAAAGTATTGTTTAAAATTTTTATATCAAAGTTGACTTTGAAATAGGTATGTAAACAATGTTTATATACCTACCGCACTGTTTCATAGAAACACGTCAATTAGTCGGCAAGAGCAAAGCACGAGTAAACCACAGGTATTTTGTCTGTACTTAGTCTAGCCGACACCGCGTGTCTAGCCAGCGCACGGGCTACCGCCATCTTGTTTCGGGGGTCAAATTAAATTGACATGTGGTTAGTGCACACAATGTATGCGCCCCGCAGCTATTGTGCTGTCACCCCTTATTAATACAGGTCCATTGATATGAGCAGATTAACTGGACGTAATTAGCGTAATGCGCGTCGCGTACCTATTCAAAGTGTAAAATTTTGCCCTGATTTCAAGTTATTCTGTACCTATTATAAATCACGCCCCCTGTCTTACACTGCTATCGTGGTGCAGACGTGTCATTACTATTAATTTTATAGCACCATACATTTTACACGACCCCAGTTTGATCGTATCTAATTAATTTTCACAATTGGTAATACCTGCGTAAAATATTTGTTGTTTTATAATATCTGAAAGAATTTTTCTACAGCTACTTAAATTATAAAAGAAATAACAAATTGACTGTCTATGATACTATCTAGATTGTGTAAAAGTTCAAGTAGGTATTTTGTTATGTACGTTTTAGTTATTTTCATATTACATGTTAGTAAACAAAAATATAGCTAGGTTTCATGTAATTTGTCTTATACCTATTTCGTGAATAGTATATTTCATTATAAGTGCGGAAAGCCTGTCATTGCAAAGAGTTCCGACATATGTCTACCCGAGCCGAGGCGCAGCCGAAGGTGAGGGTTGACAGTCGGAACTAGTTGCAATGACGGTTCCGCACGTGTACTGAACAACTATTTTTAATACAGTTGCGAAAAAAATGAAGAAATTTAATAAAATATCAAAAACACAACAAACTCAACTAAGTTCCAACTGTGATCAAGAGATGGCGCTAGTCGTATTAGTAATGCGAAACCTACGTTTCGCAATGCAAAAAAGTGTGTCAAAGTCGTGTCGCCATTTGACAGTTGGCAAAGAGAACGCACGAGTTCGGGAAAGGTAAACAAAAAGCTCGAGTATGTAATAGCCCACATCCCGAACGCTAGACGTCCCTGCAATACGCCACTTTTTGAGCAACTGTATTAAAAAATATATTTCAACTTTATTGAAACCAGAAGGAAACAGTAATAACTTATTTAAATATGTCACCCGATGTCATCCTTAAAAATACATTATTGAAGTCCACGGTAATATCTTCGAGATATTATATTAACTATGAAATTCAGTTCAGTAAGGCAACGTAATATCACCGCTACGAGGAAAATATCTTTTGTCGTAAAATTATCGCATCTCATCGAAAGCTCAAGCCAGACGCGATGTCAGCGGACCGCGCCGCGCGGGAGTTTAGCATATCGCTCGGGTTTGCTAAATCCATACCGCCTTGTAATACAGTCGTTTATAGAGGGTGTCCCGTGTTAAAGCCATTATGGAACCCCAATACTATTTTAAAAAAATGGGTGTCCTAAAACTGAACGTGTTGGCAAGAAAGGAAAGTTGCTCGCGCTCAGACGCTTAATAGGATTGGATGAAGGCGGCGAAGTAATAAAGCGTGTTCAATAATGTATTTATAGAGGAGGTGCAGCCAACCACTCGCCGGCACAGATCGCCTCCAATTTACTCATCGAGATTACGGTCAGTTCTTGATATCGCGCTATCTGTGTGTCGTTGGAAATGTCATTTAATGAGAAGTTTTTGAACAAAATTTTAATGAATAGGCACGAGTAGGTGTTTTTGGAGACAACTCGGACGATGTTTATTATGATTTATGACTGCAAACTTTTAAATTTCGGAAATGTTACGTAATACTATGGTAAAAAGCATCCGTTTTTTGTACATATTTATGTATACTATTGCAATGCCAAATATTTGTAGCAAGGCACTAAACTCTACCGCCATAAGGGCGGATCACAGCAATTAGCATTACAATGCCTATTGTCTACTTCGGTTTATTGAATTTAATACTCCAACACAATACACATTCAGACGTGTCACGGCTGGGACGGCGGACAGCGACAACATATCAATACGATGTAAAGGCTCATGGGATTTGCAGATCAGCCAGCATCATTACTCTGATACCAAAATAAACGAATGTAGATAATGGACGGCAGGATCAATACAAAGTAATCGCAAGCGGATCCAATAAGCCCGGTCAAAACAGCGGGGGGTCGTAGCATCGGACAGGATTGGGAGCTGCGAGCCTAACATGGGGAAACAATATGGCGGCATGCAAATAGATCGGCCATTATCGCACCTGGGCAGCATCCCGCGCGCTGCCGGACGAGTAAACAAGATTACGGGAATTGAATGGCTAATTAGGGGAAAAGAAGCAGTCTCAGCGACGCGCTGAGTTATCGTATCTCGTCTCCACCATATTTCATGATGCTTAACTCAGCTTTATTGTTTGGCCGCCTCTTGTTTAGCTAAAGAGGCTTGTTCGCTTATCTCCTGGATCCTAGGTAGACTGTATTAACTGCCGTCACAACCAGAACCTACCTAAGATTTAGTGCACCACAACGGTTCTTAAACTATGAATAATACGTTACCTAACTACGGATTGTTGTGGAAACTGAACAACTTAATGTTTATTTTTGAGTGTATGGGCAGATAAAATACAGAAATTAAGTTATCAGCCCATAAAGATAATCTTCGAATTATGCGGGAGAGTAATTATTATTTGGTTACTTTATGACAGATAAAATACATTAAAACAATAGTTAATAAGAGCTTTAAGTTCACTGTGTGGCTATTATGTCCAGTTTATATTTTATAACCGACAAGACAGCAAAGTGACAGAACTCTAAGTTACCGACATGGCCTCTTGCGGATCGGCTAACATCAGAGAAGAAAACACTTAATCATTACTCAATTAATTAGTTAGTGACTTTTATTGATAGTAAAGTCTGAACATTTTATGAGTCAACTTCGTTAACTTTATGTTATGCGTTTAATTGCATAATATTGTTAAGATCATCAAATTGCGTGAAGACTATTACTGGTCATAAATATATACCTATTAAATTTTCCAATAATTTTCTTAGATTAAACAAGAAAATATTATTTTAGTGACTTTTGAATAATTCGATCATTTAGAAACAAATATTTCAAGTAAACTTACTGTAAGTCTTTAGAATAATTTTACACAATTATACGTATGCCTCCTGTACCTATCCGGTATTCAGACCAAATTATCTACTTAAAGACGTTTTTGTACCCCTGTAAACATGTCTAAGAAATTTTATGACGATAAACAAATAAACACATTCGCATATTTTAAACCTAATATAGCTATTATTTGTGATTTCACCTATAATTTCATTTTTCTAATCGATATAATTAATAATTTGTACAAAATATAGGTACGTTGCAATATCAACTACAAGTGAAGGTTTCTGCATGACTGCAGTTTTACTAAATAATCTCATCTATTAACTTTCACCTTGTTACATTTGGGCTAAAAATTATATGAAGGGGTATCATACTCCTTTATGAAATATACCTACGTGGTGCTAAATTTATACATATTATGTAATTAGGTCAAAAAGTGTGTATGAAATTCGTTTGGTAGGTAAAATTATTCGAATCGAATTCGAGTATAAACTTCCTACAGAGTTCAATTATACTTACATTTGATATGATTTAAAGAGGTGCGTCCGCTTCGGCCGACGTTCAACGTAATTTAATTACATGCAAGGCTTGTCGTTTAGCCCACACGGAAACCAGGGTAACATTTAAGATTAATGAATTCAATTGTAATAGACAATATTATTAGGTTTATACCTATCTACATGCAATGATATTTACGTAAGGTTGACGCACTTTCATAGGTACTTATAATATCATTGCCTACATGCTTTGAAAATGCTATCACGGTATGCACTGATTGTGACATCAAGAGATATGTCACGCTGATCGTATTTTACTTTTCGTCTATTGACTAATACCATACCATAACAGCTAAGTTATAGGAATTATTAAGAAAAAGTGAAATCGTTTACAAATATTTTGTGTCATTAAACATTAAATTGAAAAGCTTTTACTGATCCACGATCTTGAAAAGCCAAACACTTTGTCTAGAGGAGCCAAAAAGTTATATAATTTCTTTGCCAAGATAAGAGGCAAAAGTTCACGCAGGAGCCGAGATTTATGACATTGCCGTCGTTGCTTTCACTAAATAATAAAAGGTCTGCTATAAAACGCGTCGGGGGCATAAAAGTTTTACGTCCACACAACCCGCTTGTAGCCAAACGTAAACCGAGCAACGCCCGGCGCGTTGTGTTGGTGCTAGGAATTCAAATCTCCATATAGAGCAATCAGTGTGTACGCAATACTCTGTAAACGCATAAATCGTACGCCAACGTGCGTGTTAGATACGTACGTATGACCAGCTTTGCCACAATACGTCACCTTATTGTTAGAATGAAGAACATGAACTTAGGCTAAAGCCACATGACAAAGAGCATCGCTTATTGCTAAGAGCCAAGAAACTCGCCGAGTGACTAACCCTATAGTGAACAGACATATTGCGTACTATTGCAGTTGGCCACACTATCAACTAGCTAGGCACCTACCTAGGGGCGTCTGGCCAGCTGCGAGTGAAGCTCTTTGTAGTGTAGCTTTAGCCTTACGGAAATGATTAACAAAAGAAGAAACTAAAATCTCCCTTAGCACCGAAGGTGCAAAAAGGTGCAATAAAAGAGTTGGATGACCAGCAGATATTTTATTTATTTATGTTTTGGCAACAAACAGTCATCACATATATTTTATTTTTTACAATAGGTCGTATTACTTTGTTGTAGACCTACCTACATTGCCGATACATAATAATAATTATGCAGTAGGTAATAGGTATAAATGAGAGACGGCACATGAGTTATCATCGCTGCTATACTCTATAGGCACTTGCAGCTTATACGCATTCTCACGAACTGTTACATTTTTTGAGTTACCTTTATATACATGTACTTATTGTTACAAATTTTGTCTATTTACTTTTACATTATTAAGTTTGTAGTACGTAATTAATCGATTTAAATTTGCTTTAAGAGTTACTTAAAATGTCTACCTCGGATTTTAAATCATTTGAGTCAATTAAATTCTAAGTGTTTGGCTACTTGACAAAAATTTTTTTTTTTAGTCCGTCGTGTAGATTAGTAAAAAATATTGGACACGTATTTTTTATTTTTTTACGTACTCAAAAAATAACAGAGATACATTGAGCTGAAATTTCGCGTGACGTCACAATTCTGTGCGGTTTGTATGGCGCTTATAATGAATATTTACGTCACGAGCCCCCCACCCTAAACTTTAATGCGCTTTATCTATGTTCATTTTCATTAAATTGAAAAAGCAAAAAATACGTGTCTATAATTTTTTTATTTTCTAACTGACGGACTAATTAGAATTTTGATATTCATACCTTGGAGAATACCCATCATTGCATTACAAGTATTTATTTTTAAAACAGTTAGTAAAAAAGTATATCTAGTATCGTATATAGGTAGTCTGGTAGTTGGTATCTATTGGTAAACGGTGAAATTTTCGTATTGAAATTTACTATGGACGCATTTTAGAGCCCGTTTTTACTAAGACTATTGACAATTGCTATGGCAATGCCTGTCATTTCCATAGTAAAATTCTCAACAGCTTAAATGCTTCCATAGTAAATTTCAATAGAAGAAGAAGAAGAAGAAAAAAATACATTTATTTCAGCACAACACACAAGAAAAAGAAACAAACATCAACAGTGCCCAATCTAAGGAGACATAGATAATATAATACGAAAAATTTCACCGTGTAACTCTGCTTACTTTGGAACCCAGGTGGCGCTGAGTCATAATTTCCAAAGATTAATTATTGTTGTTATAATTGTCATTAAATAATAAATTCTAATATAATAATTTTTATTACTGATACGGATCTTTGGGTTTAAGACAAAACGTTCAAACCGAACCCGCCGTAAAATTACTATTCAATCAATTTAAAATTACAACATAATATAATCCAATCTTTACAATACCCTCGAGAGTCGAGACTGAAGATACAAAATCGAGTTTTCGAATAAGCAATTCCAAACAAAATATTGAATAGACCATATTTCAATATTAGGCGCAGTGTGGACCATCGGTTCGGAGTTGGGAGGCATTATCGCGCGATCTCGGCGCGCGCCCGGCTCAACGCGACACGACATTTATGCCAAGTCATGGGCCTCAATAGAAATACTTCGATCCTCCACATTTTGTCAGATGTCTCCGTCTTTGTTTTAAATGTTTCTACCTACCTGCACTTTTACGTTGTTACTCGTATCTACATACGTATATAAGTATAAGCTTTTGTTTGCATTCGTATTGATTATTTTGATTGTTACCAGGTTTCCAATAAAATCATACCTTTTCCTATAATTATCGTTTCTGTTTGACTATTACTCTAATAAATAACTTAATGCAAACCTATTGGTGGTGTTACTATCGCGCGGAAGCCTTTAATTTCACCAATACGAATTAAATAGAATTAAAACTAATATGCAACGATCGGGTTTAATCCTTGACCTGAAGCGCGTACGTTGTACAAGTCTCTTACAAGAACTATTTGATAGTTCAGGATACACAATATCACGCCTGGCCGGTAGCTGCTGCAGCAAACAATGGTGCTCGTCACCTACTAAACAACGAACATACAATCACATACTCATGGAAGATAATCCATACTAATAAAATATAAATGCAAAAGTAATTCTGTCAGTACTAAGCAATCATCATGGAATTTGGCATATGCGTTGTCAGGGGTAAAGAAAAAGGAATGCCCTTCTACAAGGTACTTTTATCCTGAAATTACTGCGAAAACTCCGAAAACGCAAGTGAAAGCACGGGAACAGCTAGTGGTTTATAAACAAACCTGAGAGGCAATCAAAAACATGGCGGTTTTACGATTACAATATGCACATTTTGACACCTACAATATCTACATAGATATCAACCAAAACAAACATACTTCAAAAGTTGTAGCTGTCTAAACATGATTAATTAATCACAAAATAGCAATTATTCTGATTGTAACTGAAATATGATAGCAACAAAAGTTACATAATTGCCCTGCTGTTATTACAAAATTACATTGTTGATTTTAACTGCAGTAGAAGGTGTTGATCATCAGGTAATATAGTAGTTTGAGTGGCTTAATAAACATAAACAATAGTGGAGCGTAACTGCGGAGCGGAACGAATAGTGGATCAGATTATAACGAGGACAATACGCCCGCGCTACCGGTGCCGCGGCCGGCTCGCGGGTGTAGGGGAGCCATTTGTATGCGTAATAGAAGATCGAATTTCGTATTTGTTCGTGGGGTCGTTAACAGCACCTTCGCGTTTGTTTATAAAGAAAACAAAACCCTTTACCCGCCGCGGGCCGCGGGCGAGGGCGCGCCTCGCTACGTCGGAGCGCGGCGCGCCGACTAACCCGACCTCGTCGTGTACAACAACATTAATTTGATAACATTTGCTTTATTATGTAAATATATTAACCAGGCTAAAATATCAAAATTGTATAGAGCTTTAATATGTTGTCAAGCTTTAAAACACATTTTTGTTTCTGTACAAAATTAATTTTAAAGGAAGCAAATTTTAAACCCAGATCTTTTGCTATAAAGTATATTCTTTTCTTGTAAACAATAGGCACGCTACACACTTTAAGATTCATGTCGTTGACTGAACGTTTTTGTTTTATCCTGTGAATGCAACACTCAACAGCATGCCTAAAAGTCGATGGAGCGTGAACTGGAGTCACGCTCCGAAGATCTTGCCTCGCGTCCACAGGCCACACGTCCCTGCAGTCCGTTTATTCGCTACGCTCCAAAAAGTTCCGAGCTTTTAAGCAATGTAAATACCTACATACTTGTATTTACATAGTTTTTTTAAGTAACCACTAGTCGATCCTTCATAGTAGGTATTACTCGCGTTAATTTCGGACTTTCGGCTGGAGTTCCGATATAAAAGTTCCTTACGTCACTCGAGCACACTGTATCTTCCTATAAGTGAAAGATCGATTCGGAATCGGTTAATTAATTTTTAGTTTATCCATTACAAACCAACATACAAAAAAAATATAATATCTCCGTACCTGTCTAACGTACGAAAAGTATTAAAAATTATTAAAATTAATAAACATACTAATATTAATTATTACTTATGTATGATTGAATGTTTGTTATTCAATCACGCAAAGGTGGGTGAACAGATTTGAATAAAATTGGACACATGGATAGTTTGTTATCTGGATTAACACATAGGATACTTTTCATCCCCGAATTCCTGCGGGAACTCCGAAAAAATCGCGGGGAACACCTACTGTCTAATAACTGTCCATCTAATATTTTAAACAGTGTTTATACAACGTGTTAATTGATTAACTTAAAACTAGAAAGTAGTTTGTTCAGAATCCACTAGCGAATCGATCGCACGTATTTTAATATAGGTTATTTTTTTTTATTTACAATACAATATTTGGCGCCTATGCCGCCTGTAGCAAAAAAAAATTGAAAAAATTTGAACTGGTAGGCGCGGGCATAGCGCTTGGAATGTCGTAGATAGGTCACCACCGAAACTATTATTTAATAACTTTAAAAGTATAAATTTTTTCGACATGAAATATATTTAAATCATATTATTGTTTTAAATGGGGTGTATCAGGTTTTCAGTTAATTTATTAACGCGTTGTATATTTATATGCTGGAACAAAAAAAGTCCACCTTATCAAACACGGTCCAGATGTAAGCAGGAGAAGCTCCACGGCCGGTATACACACGCGGTGTCAAGATCGCGTCGCGTTGTCGCGCCCACCGCGGCGGGTGACACGCGCCCTCTCCCCTCCAACCTTACCCACCCGCACACCCTCCACCCTCCCCCCAACCCGTCCCTCCCCGCGCACCCCCAACGTCCCCCTGTTGCCTTCAACCCTCGCTCCACGCATGCTCCAATTATAATCTGTTTAGGGATGTCTACTGTCGATTAAAATTTATCTTTTAAAAGTTATTGAGTTCAATCAATCTGCATGTTTAAATGTTCAAATACCTAGAGTCCTAGATTTTAGCTTTTATTCAACAATGCTAAAAAAAGTTTGTCACAATAAATATGTAGGTAACTATACTCGGAATACTTAGGTACGCATCAAACGGCTCGTACGATACAGCTCGATACAATAATTTGAGAGCACATCCTTCACGTATAAACAACTCGAGCTTTCATGTGTCTACGAGTAAACTGTCAGGGCTTAGAACGATAGCCGCCAGTGTTAGATAACTCGATAGTTCGACGTTGGATAGGGCGGCATTATCCTGTCGCGTATGGTATGCGCGCGCAGCAGCGTTGCGCGGAGGGCCTCAAATAGCCTGCGGAGGGCGGCCGACTCGCGCGCGTTTTCGCCGTCCGCTGCGCGGTCACTCGTCGACAATACCCCAGTACTCCGACGCGAGGTACACGCAGTGCTCGGATCGCGGCCCGCGACCTGCTCAGCGGACACTGACCGACATTGCTGCCAGATCCTCACGTCACAACCTCGCGCGGTTGACCCGTGACCTCACGAATAGCCGTGCGTCTCGAGATCAGATCCGCCTGACAACCTCTGTTCTACATGCATTGGCAGATGGCCCCGACCACCGACCCGCGATAGCGTGATATCCAGCAATATTATCGTAAGCGGCGCTATATTGTAGCATTCCAACGTTCACTCCATGTCCAACTTTAATTTGTTTTTTTATTGTTTTTAGTGTTCATTGTTTCCCCTAAATGTGTTTCACCGGAGTTAAACGCTCTAAATTACAATACAAATAGTGTTAAGTGCAAGTTTTTTTTGGAATACACTCTAGGTCAAGACGCGGTGTAAGTTTTAATGAAATAATTTTGGCTAAAACCAAAGAAAATTTGAAAACTGAAATAAAAAGTGATGCTAGCGCTTATAACCTTAGAAAATCATATTTTCTAAGAATATTCAAAGTAGATTGTTTGAAAATATGAGGAATAGGTAGGGTTTACTATTGTTTGGTATTACCTGTGTAGGTATAAAACACGTTTTAAGCGAAACAGCCACTTTCAACAGCAATTTTATCCTAAATGATTTAGACTATTTTACATTTTAAAAAATATCCATCCTACACACTCGTACATCCTACTTTTTTCAAATGAGACATCTTAAATGTTAATTTTTGTCGAGCGAAACTTATTTATAATAGCTTAAAGCGCCTCGTTTTAATATAAAAAAGTAATTAACGTAACAAAAAAATATTTATAGATTTGTTAATTTTTGGAAACGTTTTCCAAATAAGTAATAAAACTTTAAAAGAGAGATTTCAATATTGTACATAAATTTTACACAAAATTATACAAAGGTACTTATAAGTTTTTGACTCGGCAGTTTTGGTTATAAGATGTCTATCAGTCACGGCGTTGTTTTTTAGCATATTATTATAGACAAGCATTAAGAAATTTTTTGTTGCTCGAACTTCAAAATTACTTCCACTTTTACCTCCCAATTTACCCTCTTGGAGATAGAATTTACATTTTTCTTTCTTAATATTAACGTCGCAAAATGAAACTATACCTACTTTCCAAATTTCTGAATTTCACGCTTATAGCTTCAGTCGTTACGGTAGGGCGTTGATGAGTTGGTCGGGAATCGCCTTTATGTACCTGATACATAGATTTATGAAAATTATGAGCGCCGCTTTCCTCATCCAGCCACTACCAGCGACCTTCCTCAGGTCATCGGTCCATCTGTGGAAATCGATCTATTTGAGGAAATTATCATTATGAATTTCAAAACTCAACCAGATCATTTAGCATCTATATTTATCTGAGCACGCAACATAAAAACTACTGACTGGATTTGAATGAAACTCAGTGTAAAGACCAACATATTATAAGATACTGTTAATGCCGATACAGTAAAGAGTTCCCGGGGTAATAACGTGGATGAAAACTCCCAGTGAACATCAATTAGTGCTAGGTAATTGTAAACCTTCCTATTTAGACGCTACCTAAATTTATGTAAATAATAAAATATTATATTTTGAACGCACTTCATACACATACGTACATAATAACACTATTCAATAATAACGCTTAAGCTTTTACGTATAATAAACTTTAGAATAAATATCTAAAAGCTATCGCATAAAAAATATACGAGTATGTAAACACTTAATACGCCTCGAACATCAATTAATTTTTGACTTCGCAATTATGTGCTCAAACTAAATTGCTTGGGGATTCGTCAATCGCTAATGGTCCGGTTAAGTTTTCATGACACATGACGAAGATTGGTAATAGCGTCTGCTAAGGTTCACACGCTCGAGCTGAGCCATATAAATCTATCATAATTTTGTCGACTCATTGTTTATGTAGGTAACGTAAAACGAAACGTAGAACATAAATAGTAAGATTCAAAATGTACGAAATCCACCTGCGCGCATCGCGTCACGTGTTATAATTACGTTAAGCATACAAACACGCACTGGCCGGAGCAGAGGCCTAATGTCCTCAGCTAATGCGACGGTGGGCCGACAAGAGGACAATTTCCGGGCCCGCCCCTACCTTCCCGCTATTACGCACTAGAAACAATTCCCGAACCATTATAATCATTAATGATGCCTCGCCGCCATTACCGGCCGTTCACATTGATTTTGTTTTGTCACTGTAATTTATTGTCTTGAAGTCAATATTTCAAATTATTTCCTTGTCACTCATAACGTATACCGAGTAGCTTTAATTCATTTCGTATCTACGGTCTTATTTTATTCTCTCAATTTTAATTTCACCAATTTCCGAAATCGTTTCTCGTCTGTAGTTACAAGTCCATGCAGTGTGTAAGCAGTAAGTTTACTGCATTACCAGATCTAAGGTTATATGTATGTAATAAATTGTCCCTGAACATAAGGAAGTGGCAAAGATAAAAAAATAAGTCAGCATAAAAGACCAGTTGACGTTTTTATTTTAGCTCCAGGCGAGTTTCGCGAAGACAGCGTTTGTTTTGAATGACGCGGAAGGCACTCGGCGCGCACTCGGCTTGAGAGACTCGCGGACTCTTGAAGCGACTGCTTAGAATGTCATTGGCACTCGGTTACGATTACCGCCAAGTTTGTACACGGTTTGATTGCTCCTTCGTCTTACGGCTATACTAATAACAATGTTTTGCTACTTATATTGCTATAAAAAAGGTTTTCCATCAATTTCTTTAACACATTAAACTGATATTAATGACGTTACAAAGTCGCTAGCCGTTTTTATTTGATGATGATCATTTACTTTTGCAAATTGTTCGAGACGGTTTATGCGTAATTAATTGTAATTAATTTCTTAAGTAATATAAAAGGCTATGTTTTTTGTAATCAAGTTGTCAAAAAAACTGTTTGATAAAAAAATATAGATCGTACATAATACAGAATATCGTAACAGCGCGAAGCCGGTACTATCAGCTTCATAATAGGTAGATACGTAGCTATAAAAGTACCTAAATCACGAACAATTTATTCACACAATGTTCCCGATTGCTCCCACGATAATTGCAGTAAATGTGTGTAGAAAAACCTAGATAGCTACTATAAAATGTGATAGAGGCTTGGAAAAGAGACTAAGCAGTAAGCATGCTTAATTACACGACGAGAATGCGGCTTGGTCCTGCGGCCGAGACGTCCCCTGCCGCTAACGCTGTGCTCCGCTCAACTGTGTTTCTGAACTAGAAATAAAGTGCTCACTACGGGCAATACGGCCACTCAGCTACGTTAATTGCATTTAGAATATCTAACGTACTTACTTTACTATTTCTACCACTAATTCATTTAGACAATTAGGTTTATTAACTACATAATTAGGTTTATACAATCGAGTATACATATCTTCTTTCTTTAGAAAATATCGTTCCTACAATTTTACAATTATTATGCCGTAAATTAAATGGTAAGCTAAGAATATTGAAGTAGGTATAAATTTTTGTATCCTAAGGGCATCTATTAAGCGTACCAAGAGTTGTTCTCACGGCACGCTCTCAGCTCGTCACGGAATCAATATCGTCTTTTATCTTATGAAACGTGGTTACACACGCACGCACATAGTATGTATATATACGCTGCTCTAGGGTTACGAATGCCCGGGAATAAATGAACAAACACGAGTACCTACAAAGAAAGATAGCGATAATTGTTTCAAATTTCTTCGTTCTATAGCACGTGTTTGTTCGCACGCTCTCTAAAATTCGGGAGCTTTAATTAAAAGCTCGCTTCGACTCAATTTGATTTCAATTTATTTTTGTTATACTTTTATTGGTTTTGACTAAATTAATTTCCTAAACTAACAATATATCTACAGTTATAATAAATATAAATACCTATGTATTGTAAATATGACCGACTTTTATTGGGCATTGGTTTTACATTATTTTTTTCTGCATAAAAGAAATAGCTTTTAGAAACAGATGTTAAATTGGTTCACTGTCGTTTTTCCTCGCAGTAAAAATCTTTAAACTTCTACGCCAATTAAAATAGCTGAACGTTTTTTGTGACGCAAATTAGTGACGGGTGTCGAAATTTATTTTATTTGGTATAGGAGAGAAGATTAATACGGTTTCAATGAACGACTTCAAACGGTTTTTAAGTTTAAAATGCGACAGTCGGCGAAGTTTTTATTAAATACTTACTAAATAGGTAAGTAACAGCTGTATTTTAAGCTTGTTGTTACTATAAAATAAATAAAAAGTAGGTAATAATGAAAAATTAAACAATAAATAATAATTATAGTACATTGTTATCCTAGGGATGAAAGTAACTTATTTAGTCCCGAGACGGGGTTTGGCGCCCGCCAATAGTTCGAGGGACTAAATAAGTCTTTATCCCGAGGAAAACACTGTGCTTTTCATTACGAATGCAAGGAAAGTCAAAATAAAAATAGGAATTAGCTAAAGAAAAAATGAATTAATTTTATTTTACATAAATCATCCATCAGAGGGGCTATTATGTAACTTTTGTTTCTATCATTTTTCGGTTGCAATCAAAAACATTACGGTTTTGCGATTACAATATGCACGTTTTGACACCTACAATATCTAGCAATCAACCAAAAACCACATATTACTTACACTGTAGCTGTCTAAACACGATCAATTAATTAAAAAACCGCTATCTTTCGGATTGAAATCGAAAAACAATAGCAACAAAAGTTACATAATAGCCCCTCAGGTGTGCTACTGGCCAGTTTGCCCCCTATGACATAAAAAAAAACTTGAGTTTCTGCCGTATCCAGCTGTCAGTTGAAAGCGATTCTCCCTAGGGTTGAAAAGTGTTACTTTCAACCCGCTTCTCAGGCAACTTCAGACCTACTTTCCGAGTATGAGTAATGAAAAATTGTTTATTGCCATCAGAAAGGTGATACAAAAAAAAATTGTTACTTACTGATTTTGCCCCGCGGTTTCATCTTAGTCTTGAGTCATGATAAAAATACTTACATTATAGGTATGCAAAGTTTCATCTATTATTTCCAGTAATTTTACTTAATTATTCAAAAAAGAATTGAAATGGATTCTATTAGTTATCCTTTAAATCCACCGTTATTTTTTCCATTAGGTACCTATAAGGTTACACTTTTATTATAATTATGTATATAATTATGTATAGATTTATAGATGTCAATGAAGTTTACTTATTGTTTTACTTTTCTTGAAAACATATTACCTATATGAGACACATAGTTTTAAATCGACAACTATATACAAGAACAGGTCTCGTCATAAATCACTCCAGTCAGAAATACATCAGTCAGTGTCGATGCCATGGGAAAGTGTTGTGTGCGATGGATCTCACTTCCTTCTTGCGATGTATGTAGGTACCTCAGTAGGTACAACTAGCCGCTGCACAAATCTATAGTCGAGAGATGGTCGAGAGCGTATTGTGTTGTGACTTTGTGACTATATTATCTATCTGTGTTAGCATTTGATTTACTATTGAAACCGTTATCATGTTTTATTAGTTAACTATAAAGCCGATACACCCCGACCGTATTTTATTAGACAGAAAGTTGTAAAATATTGAAATAACACAGGTTTTTCTGATCTTATCCTATAGCGACCCCCAAATTCATCGGGTCAAGCTTAAAATTTTTAGACTCACTTTTCGTGTCAAAATCATTGTATAAAACAATCGACATCGATTATATTGCTAATTCTGAACAAATTATATCCAGATTAAATTTATAGAAAAATAACCTTGTACTTACCTAAATGTTCTTTCTACAACACACAATATTGTACAATTATGTATTAAAGAGGATATGTCGAAAAATAAATAAAAGGTAGATAAATAGGCATGGTAGCGTTTTATCCATTAGGTATAGGAGAATGAAAAATTAATTATGGTTTCTTGCATGCCCGACAAAAATGACAAAAAAACCAACTTAATATGTACCTAAGAGAATTTCTGGCTTAGACAATTTTAAGTAAATATCAGTCATTAAAAATATTAGATTGAATCTCGAATTTCTGTAAATCACTGTTTATAAGTTTATACAAGAATTAAATACAACCCAGAGGCCATTTTTTTTAATAAATGGATCATAGCCGTGTTTTCGTTTGGATTAAAATTTCAATTATATGCTCATTGCGTAATACATGGAAAAAAACCGAACTTATAATCTTAGTAAAATAAATAAATTACAATTTCCTAAGATTTTTGTACATTACATACATATCTAATATCCTCAGGGCTTTATTGAGATACAATATAGGAACTGTTTTGGTACCAAACGGATTTTCCAAACATAAATAATAAGTTATTTTATATTATTCCACCATATTGCCATTATTACCATACTAAAATTTATCTCGAATTCAATTGAACATCGTTTTCTACGAGAATCCTTATATCGTTGCTTATTCGCAATAAATCTAACTTTATGCCTCAGCATCAATGGAAAATATATTATTCGATTTTACTGTAGAGTGATTTAAAGTATCTTTCTTTTATACTTAGTTGTAAATCGCTCACTTCTATAAACTATACGTGGTCAAATTAGAATTAAAATGATGTAGGTGTCCGATCAATGTAAAATTCGCATGAGTTTAAAACAATTCTGTTCAATTTCTTGTTCTACAATATCTATATGGACCTAAAACAAAGTCTAGCAAATGCTCCGACATGCGTCAAAACCTTCTTCCTGCAGTGAGAAGGTGCTTAAATCAATTTATTATACAGGTACTCAGAGATACTTTTGGCAACGGGCATGTTTACTCACATATAGAAAGATATGTATATATGTAAATCTTCGTAGCTTCTTCAAAAAGCCGTATGGAAAACGCAAAGCGTCTTTTTATTTTCTCATCTCTTATCCTTGCGGGACACCTTAGACCCACAAAGCTGGTTTTTACATAATTTTTTCGCGACCTTTTCTATTGAACGCGTTCGTTTTGTAGACATCTAGACTTAATTTATGATAGGTATGTAACAAGAAATAAGTAGGTACCTACTTGGCTAAAAGTATTTCCTTATTCTACACAAGCGAAAAATATGTAATATATCACACAGAATGTTCAAATAAATCATGGTACCATTATTTCTTATTACGAATTTAGCGAACGTAAATTGTTCCGAATTTTAAAAATAAATAATTCACAAAACAAAACAAGTACCTACGCAACCAACGGGTCTGGTGGCGGTATTTGTCGCGAACAATGTAAGCGAGGGTAATTGTTCGCCATGCAAGGGGTTGAACTCACACAGCACTATAACCCGAGGACAAAAAACCTCTCTGAGCACGCATACTTAATTTAAAACTACATTTTTTTACGCACAGCCTTTACAAATCTTATGATCGAAATGTATCGAAGTCTCGAACATTATAGACGTATCAGTGTGATTCGCTTCTTTTATGAATAAGTAAATTCATTAAGTATTAAATTATTCAGTCGACTCCGGTGCTCACGTAGCGCCTTTTTATTATTGACTGTAATTCAATTGAACGAACCTTGTGCTCCGACCCGACCCGAAAACTCATCCTGCCGATAATTGTATCGATTTTTTTCTTCTTTCTTACTTATCTTCTTTAGTATTTGCCGATTTATTTTGTAAGGGTCTCTTTTAACGTATTTTCAAAATAAAAAGAAACTAAAAATAATTCTCCGTTCAAAATGACATAGAAATGATTAAAATATTATTACTTACAAATATGAACTCGTATTAATCCCGACTATTATTGTTCTCAAATATAATATATATACATATAAATGCGAATGTGTGTTCGTTAGTTTGTTTGCTTGTTACGCTTTCACTCTACTCGGTACTTTTTATTCTGAAATTCCCGCGGGAACTCCGAAATTAACGCGGGTTGAACCGCGGGGTAGTTGTTTTTACATTATTACCAACATAATATTATGTAAATTATAAATTAGTAGATATAGATTTAATATCATGATCACTTACTAAATTTTCTAAAATGAAAAATATTGTAACTTATGTTAGTATAAATAAACGTTAGCAAAAACTAAAAATATAAAAAAAAAATATTAATAACAATGGACACCCTCTTCAACTACAGAAGAACAGCTTTTATTCACACTCTTTTCAATAGATCATCTCTTTTATGAAATGAGAAATTTAACCGCATCACGTCGGATTCAACATGGTCGAACATGGGTGCTTATATTTTACGTTCGGTCGCGTCAGGTCTATTGCACTTCAGACCCTCGTCTATCGTATGGCACGTATTTTTTGTTCGCTCATCTAATAACTCGGCGAGCTTTCGATAGCACCTCGGCGCGGGCGCAAAAAAAAGCTTCTAAGCTTATGCGGCGCAGCGAGGGTCGGGGCCGATCGGCTAGCAGTCAGTCGCGCGAGCTTGTCGCATGAGGTAGACGAGTCGGGCCATTGCGCGTCGAAACAATAACAATAACACACAACGATCATAAACATTAAAACACATTATACTAACTTAAATTTCAGTAACTCTTCTCTAAAAATTAAAAGTGCAGTTCATATTTATGATGTGAAGAATCAAACCAAGTTTTAAACTCATAAATACTCATAGATACATTCTCTTGTTTCCCAAAATAATGTTAATAAAAGTTTATAGTCAGTGTGATAAAATATGTAAGTGATAAAGAACACAAAATGGTACAGTGAAATGTTGGGATTGGATGCCAACATATTGTTGTGAAGTGGACAGTTGTAACGAGGAACATCAGCAGTATGACGATGAAGTCCCTGAAATACGGCGGGCGGGAGGACATTATGGAGGGATTGAGTCCTGTACCCCCTCCTCTCCCGCGCCGACAGCCCGTCAGGAACATCTACGCGGAACCCTTCGTAGACCCTAGGTAAGTAACTTGTTCTACGCAACTGCATTGAGTGGCAACACCTAACATCAGCAGGTAAGTGCATCAATCACTTTACTAATACAACTTCTTTCACTGACACGTGGATAATTTCGTCTACAACTATAGTTATATCTACCTACTTGTATTTTTTTTTCGTTTTTTTTAATTACAGCTGTTAATGATAACAAGTTTTGTACATTATTCCAATCTGTTTTATGCGTTATGGTCTATTCCCGGAATATCCACGCAGTTCTTTGAGTCTTTTCCCTGAACTTCAATTCCCTGAATGTCCACTTCCCTTAATGTAGACTTCCCCGAATAATTTTCATTGAACCTACCTAAGTAAATAATTTTCTCTGTCGTATTATTATGGTTTTGTGTTTGATTGATTAAGATTTTATTATTATATAAAAACATCTGTATTATAAAACTTATTTGCTGTCTACAAGCTGCTGTATACTGTTTCTCTTACGTGGATTTCAGAAAATCCTTGTGATTTATTAGGCTAAGAAGTACCTATACGCCAGTAGGAACTTTTTATCTTTATTTATTTATATTTTTATATCTACTTACCTACGTGTTCTGACTGAATGATTTGTCAACCGCTGGGTCTAGCAGATAATTTGAAATGTTTACAAAACTTAATTCATTCATTCAAGTATTCCTAAAGTAAGTTCCTTTTTATTCGTTTTTATAGGTAATATAAATAAGCAATAAGAAAAGGTTTTTGAAATTTAACCTCGAATGATGTAAAAATTTATACGACTGTACCTACCTACCATTAGTTTTGAAGTTAGCATCGCCGATTTGAGATCTTCTCTGCGATTACATTATTAAACATAATACCTATTGCACATTTAATACCTAAGTATACAAAAATAGAGGCAAGTCCTCAGTGATGCACATGATTAAGGGAATGAATAAATAAATGTTTAATGGAAAAAATTTCATAAAATCCAATGTTCAGTTTTTATTTATGTTTCGTAGTAACCTCACACACATAATGTGTGACTGAACTTTCGACAAAGCCGACTTTGATAAAAGCTTGCCGCGGCTCAAACATTAATGACCACGAAAACGAAGATACCACATACACTATAATAATAATCACTTTTATGCCTAGGTATAGGTTTAAAATTTGATAGAAACCACGTCATCTGATATTTTAGTAGGAAAACTTGTCATCATTATTTGCGGTAATATCTAAAGGCATTTTATATCCACTTACATATTTGTAGGTAAACAAATCCCTATCACTTTTGGCAACTATTTCACTACGTTCGTACGCAGCTATCTAATAAAAATAAAGTAAAAGAAATAAGGAAAATGTACGTACAATTCAATTGACTAGTTGAATCAGTTGGTGGCACTTGTTTACCTTCCCGACCCCAACTCTCCATCCACCCTTCATGTTTGTAGCTAGGTATAGTTACTGTACGAAGTAATAATAAAGCCCCTGAAGCCAGAAAACATCTATTTCATATACCGCAAGACTATATAAATATGGACGACATGGAATCCCTACAAACCTCTGAAGACCGCAGAACATTATTAAAGTAAAGCACTACACAAAACTAATTCTGCGGCTCTTACTCGGGCTATCCTTTGGGACCCCCGATCGAAAGTCTCACAATAAGAAATTCCATTTGCCAAATGTACTCAATTCTTTGGTTAAAGTACTATACAGTATGTAGATTGTTTAATAATGAAATAGTAAGTAATGTGAATGTAGCTGTGTTTCGAACGCGGCCGGCTTTGTGCCGGATATTGGGTGCGCTGTTAGCTTTTGGCTATATTAATCATATTTTTATAGTCTCTGCACATCCCAGCAAAGGTTTGGCTGCGGGCGGTACGAGAAAGTGCATGCAGTAACTGCCATCTGTGCCACCCCAATCGTTTGTCTGCTTAATTTCGACAGATTTGAGGGAGAATCTCTACTATTAATAAAGCTATATCTGTATAAATGTTTATACCAAAGCCGGAATACGAATATTGTATTTTTATAAATAAAACCAGTTTTTTCCTACCTAAAATCCAATTAAAAACATCTGAAAAAAAAAAGGATATCGATAGGACTAACGAAAGCATATTGATATTTCTACGTACCATGGACCAATTAAACAAGATCTAGTTTTATTGGTCCATGCTACGTACTTAAGAAATTACATTTCCTACAGATTCAAAGCTATAATCATAATTATTATTGACTTGTGTCTAATGACGACCATTCGACATGGTAGAGAGACGATGACTGACGAAAACAGCATTTAACGCCGTATTAGATGTAAAGAATGTAATTTCCCGTACATTGTGTTAACAAGTCTGGAATACAACAAAGTGCATGTATGGCGGTTAAGTGCACGCAACAAATGATAGACAGATAGCATCGTGGGCAATAGGCACCCCTCCGACTCGCGCCTCGCTGCTTAAAAACCGTACACTACTTTACATTAAAACGTATCGAAGCTCACTACATATAATATACAGGAAGTTTTGTACATGGACTGACAACATTTCTTTGAAAGATTGGGAGATCGTTTCATAATTTTTAGGCGTAGACCTTATGTACTCGAAGGTTGAGAGTTTTTAGATTTAACCTTTGGAAGTTTTCCTACTATTTAGGTATATTATTATGTTGATTTAATATTGATATGATTTACAATAAAAATACATTAAAATAAGATCGTATGAATAGTATAGGTAAACGTTAACGCGCCTAAATTTACATTTTAAGTTAAGCTATGAAACATAAACAAACCAAAAGCGACTTGTATGCAGAGACACGATTACTAAACTGTTCAAGAGAGTTTGAAACTGAAGGTAAATATTTGATCATATTTGAAGCCAAGAAGTTCAGTCGAGCAAGAAAACGATTTCCATGCGAGCAGACAGCTCCCGGACTCCCAACTGTAAACACTAAACATAGAGTACACGCACTTCAAACTCCAATTGATACAGAATTTCAGCAAATTGATTAATATCGTTTGGTTAGAGGATCATTCGCTATACTCAGTTGTCTCTCTGTACATACTAAAGCTAGTGGATCCTCTTTGTTTTCACTATCCGCATAAACTCTGCAATCTCTATAATTGAATCACTTTAACTAATTGTTTCCGTCACTCAGCTAATTAGTTTATACCTCTATATTACCAGCGCGAGAAAGGATAAAGATATTCAAATCCAGCATCTGGTAGTTTCTGGCAATTAAGCAAGTGGCGTGATCTTATGCATATAATTTTGTGAGAGGATCATAGGTTACTGAACTAATTTATATACCTAATGGTTAGAGTTTAAAAGCTCCTTATTTATGTCATGAGTCCAAATAATTAGTATTGCAGAGAATCGCGATTTCAATGAAGAAGAGCAATATAGAGTAGGTATACCTTAAACACAGAACAGAAAATAACTACTTAATAGAAGGGACATCAGCTTAGTTTAATATGAAAACAGATAAAAACCAATAGCATATTTCTTTGTACCTGTATAGATATTTTTAACTGCTTCTGTTAATTCTTTCATTTCTCTTACCAAATTATGCAGGTAACTCTACTACTAGGTAGATACTGCTTTACAAACCTTTGTGTTCTTAAATTTATTACCATTAATCAGATGACATACGTGTTTGTTAAGTATTCAATGAGCCATTTTGAAGATCTTTATGAAGTATTAATTACAAAATGAATCTGTATAAAAATATCATTAAACAATCGTGAATTGAAAATTACTTGTAGTATTTTAAACTAACGATCCGGTTTCTGAAGAACCGTTGAACTTGGACCCATTTACATATTATTAAACTACGACCACTTGATATTATACCACAGTGATCGATTGTTAGTACACCACGCATGGTATATTTTATTAATAGGTCGTATAATTAGAGGAAACACCCCATCAAGCCAATACCATGTGCGCCAGAGCCAATATGAATATGAACGGGGTACTGAAGTCGCTCGCTTTGAAACAATCTTTATACTCACTACAGGATGTTCAATTATCTTCCTTTAACTTTAATCCATAATGTCGTCACGATTGTTTCATTAAATTGAATCTCAGTACTTCAATCGTATGTGATTGGTCTGATGAAACGAACCAATTGCTTACACAGTGATGTCACGCTCTATCTTTACATGGACACTATTTCCTTCCTATAAGCGACTTTCTATTCAAAAATATTTAAATACGTATTATAAATAGGTCAATAACTTATGATATTATCGTCAAATACATTATGTCCTCCACTCCAAAATACAACAAAGAAAGCTATTCACACTATAATTCGTAGCACTTCAACGAGTCGCAAGAGGTAAGAAGTAGGAAATAAAAGATACGATTAAGCCAAGTTGTAGCTTTGTTTATTAATATTGAATTATTTAAATTGTATTAAAACCTTATGAAAAATGTATAACGCTATTCGAGACAAAGGATAATCCGTGGCTGTCCACAATCCCGATGCCACAAAGTTGGGTTTAAATCATTTACGTTGACAACTTGACGTCGATCGACAGTCTACATTTTCGAACTGTACCGCATTCACGCAATCTACCTTTATAAACCTTTACGAATGGGACAGATGAGAGTAAATAATCACTTCTGTCGTGACGGTCCCTAAAGCTTATCTGTCTTGAGTCCCGACGTTTAATAAACAAGCCACTTTTTCTATGAATAATATTCCCTTCTAGAACCAGCCCTTAAATACAATGGCTGTTAGTTTCCGTTTCTTTGACCATTGTCTTTAGATTACATTTAGCGTTATGGTTGACATTGATATTACGTCCAATATCTATTTATATAACCTTTGTGTTGACAAAAATTTAAGTTATAAAATTAATTAAA
Source organism: Zygaena filipendulae (assembly GCA_907165275.2). NCBI lineage: Eukaryota > Metazoa > Arthropoda > Insecta > Lepidoptera > Zygaenidae > Zygaena > Zygaena filipendulae. Next base: position 6,865,302 of record OU015653.1, on the reverse strand, counting down.
CGCTTTTCATTTTACTGTGGGTTTGTATATTTATAGTTTTATTTTTATTTGTTGATAATAATACAAATAAACGTTTTAAAAATGCAGTGACGGGTAACATATGCACATTGCCATCGTCGCACATCTTATGCGATAGAAGCGAGACAATATAGGTACGATTTAAATTATCTATTGTAACCATAATGTAGCCCATTTCCTTTCAATAGTATGAATAGGAAATTATCTCCCAACCCAAACGAACAGTTCATTGAACGCGTTTTGGTTAATAATGTCTTTTCTAATAATAGATCAAAATATTCTGTCATTTCGTGGGACAGGCTGTAAATATTGGATCAGTGACATCAGCGGTATCACCCAAATCAACGCCGGCGCAATCGAACTATTCCTGTAATGAATCGTAGCAGCTCACCGGACGCTTATCTGGATAGTTAGGGTGTTTTAACCTAACCCGTTTCAAAAATAAACAAACTGCCGTCCGAATAAATACAAGGCTCGCTTTGACACTGCCTCCTATAAATAACTGTAATGAATGGGCGGCTGGCATTCCGCGGTAATATGTAATGTCGACATTTCCTCGCGTGGATTTATTTCTCTCCCTATTTGAATATTTTATAATTCAGAAGGACAGGCTCCCTCGTTCCCCAACAATGAAGTCAATATTACTAAACGGGCAGTTAAAGGACTACAAAATGTTAAGTCGTTAGCCCGATTACTTAAATTCATACTTATATTTAACGCTATTTAATAATATAATATATGTATACGCGATACGGTATAATAGAACATTCTGAATATTCATGTATCTATATATAAATAAAAATGAATCGCCGAAATGTATGTGATCACATAACTTTCAAATGACTGCAGTACTGCACCAAAATAGATAATTCTCTTTTTTTGTGTTCGTTATTGTCAGGACAAGATTTGTATAAAAGAAGTTTGCAGTTCCTACTCACGCGGGTAAGTCTCCGAAAAGGTTGGACCAATTTTGACTCTCACTGCTAATTAGCTAGTGTTATAAAGAGTAAATTATGCAACTTTGGAGTTCCTACAGGAATCCCGAAACTCTACATCAACAATTAGTTGATAATAAAAAAATCCCTAGACGCCCCAGTTAATGTACAAATTAAGGTTAAATTTCTTGGTTTCCCTTTAATGAAACGCCTCAAAGAAAAGCCATGAAATCTATTAATTCTGTCGATCGACTTATAACTTCGTGGCTTCAATCCCAGATTGAAAAACTTGTAGATATTTTTTGAATGCCGATAAACTTATTTTTCAAAATTATTTGACTACAAAATTTGTCATCAGATGTTTTCTCCGCTGATCCTGTTCTTTCTAAACTTTATATTTTAGAATGCACATATTTAGTGAGAGCTGGCCAAACAGAGGACCACACAGGGTGGCTCCATTTGTCTGAGCTTCTATATACCCCCCGAGAGATAACAAACGCGCACGCTGCTCTCAGGGGCACTTATCTAAACACTTAACTCGCGCCATACACAAACAAAGCTCCGTCTTAAATTCACTTTTTTACCACGAAACCACTTCTCTTTTTACCCTTTAGGTTTCGAGGAATCACACACTTACTTTGCGTGCGTGCCTTTGTTTATAGGTGCAGAAATTCAAACATTTCATATTACCTATACTCGTAGGTAGGGTTGCCAGACGTCCGGATAAAGCCGGACATAGTTAGGCTTTTTGACTCCGTGTCCAGCCAAAATACACGGTTTCCGGCTTTTGTTAGGCTTTTTACATTTCGCAAACGAGCGAGGGCCGAGCGTGACCGAGAGCAGGCGAGTCGACTGTCTGTCGCTTCCTTTATTTATATTTCATTAGAATTTAAGAAGATTGTTGGTATTATCAAGAAAGCTTGATTTCACTTACAATTTTTTTGTCATACCCATTAATACTGAGACACAAAATCCTCAATAATATATGGTGCAGTCCGGCCTTTTTAGCCAAATGTCCGGCCAAACTGGCTGGCCTGTCCGGCTATTAGGTTTGACGACCTGGCAACCCTACTCGTAGGTACCTACCTCAACTTACATTAAACCACCTTACGCTAAAGCTGCAAATATAATTTATAATTAGGCTACATACCTACAGCTGCATGTCTTTGGAAAGGGTTACTTGAAAGTATTCATGAATTATTTATAACAATTAACTGCTTACAATAACATACATCTATGTAGAAATAACATTTTTAATGTCTGTAAGAAACCGGTGATGTTATAATAAATGAAGCCTTAAATTTTCTCCAATAAACCTTTTAAGACAAAAACGTTACAAAAAACCTTTCGATGAAACGTTTCTAATAACAGTTTTGGTCTTGTCCAAGGTACACGTCATCAGGCGTGACCAACGAATGGCTCGCCCTACAGACCCTAAATTCAGAGTCGTAAGTATCATAGCCGAAGACACTGGAGCTCGGTGTCTTCGAAGACTGCCGTACATTACCATATCTAACAAACCCATAAACATAATTAGAGAGACCAATAACACACAGCACTTGAGACACATGAATCCTTTTTGATTCGGTTAAGGTTAACGACCTAGCATTTTCAAAGCTTTGTTACGACTTACGACCTATGGGATTTTGTTTCCCGATATACTTTTAAAAGTATCTAACGAGCAGTAAGATAATCGTAATGTTTTTTTCTAGCAACTTTGATATAGCTACTATGTTATTACGTGGGCGACTTAGATTGGTGTTCATCAAGAAAACAAGTTAATGAGTCTTCGGACTAACGTCCGGACTGATATGGCTAATAATTTCATATTATATTTTAAAAACCTTTTCCACACTAAAAAGCAGTCTAATCACTTCTTCATTTTAGTAATAGCTTTAGCAAGCAATATAAATGGAATGTAGGCGAAAGCTAAACGGGACCTACCTACTATAGATAATTACTTGTTTTTTAGTTTTCGGTTTAAAAAAAATACACAAAATCACAAGCAACTTGAACAAAAAAAATCTTTTCTATTTCAAGTCGCAAAGCAGCGAACAATAAAAAATAAAGAGATTTAAAAATATCTAAATATGTATAGAATCCTATTTTCATTCAAGTCTTCATCGTTGGAATGTAATAAAATATTATCAAATATAAATAATAATATAAAATTTATTCACATACTATTATGCTAATGATTTCCTCTCTGTTAAATTTTATTACCTCTTTCTCGATATCTGCTAGACTATTTTATTTATGTCCATTAGAAAGGAACGATAACAAAGTCTTTGCATAAACGTAGGAGTGTTAGATCGTTTTAATATTTTTCGACACCTAACAGTTATTTTTCTCGTACGAACATAATGTTCTGATTATATTTATTATGCTATAGATCTTTAATTTATTATGATTAAAAGATGCCCGCGATGCTTTGTTACATTAACAAGTTAACCTACGATGTAATCAAAATTCTCTACAATAACCTGTTTGACTTCTTACAACGGCAACGGTTTTAAATGGCAGTGGGAGACGCTGATCATTAATGCTGTTGCAGCCATTACACAAGTAAATATTCAACGTGTACTCCTAAACACTCGACCTGTTTTGCAATTCAATCGATTGAGGGAACAAATGACCCATTTCACCCTTCCCATTTTATATAGCTCTCAATAGCTGGTTCGTAAGTTTTTATACGTATCTAATAGTACCTACCTATACGAACATCGTGTATTTTTTATTAACTGCATACATAGACACTTAAGGGTTATTTTTACCAAACTTACTCGCAACTATTGCGATGACATGTTCAGAAATCATATTATATATTAGCAACGAGCTTTCTCACTGTGATATACCTATACGTAGTCTCATAGTCCTAAATCTTCTCTTTCATAATTTTAAAGCCTATACCTCCGTGCACCTATATTTTTCAAAATTCATTATAGTTTGCCTGACACAGCTTAAATATACTAAACAAAATTTCTTTCTCTATTTCTAAATCTGTATGTATAGATTGTATTCACAGGTTATCCAAGCAATGTCTATTTTAATTTCACATACGATAAAAATTATAGAAACTTATTGCTGTTTTTGCCTTATGATTAAATGATAAACAGTTCTCTTATACACAGTTATTTTCCAATAGTATATTATACTGTATTACATTCTACTCCACTATTGTTGTTCTATTATATTTTCTTCTCGGATTTGTTCTTTTCAAAGGGTCGAGATACATGATAAAATGTCATCACCCACTTGTAGGTACTTTGAAAGCAAGAGTGTTTCGGAGAATACCCTTATTGATTACTCTGAGCTCGTAAGTTATTTGACTTTCATTAAGCCTAGATCGAAGAAATCCAGTAATGGATCCTCATTTGTATCGTTGTCTGTATAAATATTGCCAGCAGGCGACGGGCCGCGCGGTTCGCAGCCCCGAGAGTAGAGACGGTCAGGACAAATATAATTAGAGAGATATTGTCCCTGTTTGCTAACCTCGAATGTAACAAACTATTTTGCTGAAAATAAATAAAGCCATAAATGTTAAGGAAACGTTATTGCAAGACGAACGATATTCATTAATAACCAATAAACGCAAATGTTTCATAGTTAGTTATTATAAGTATAATCCTACTAATATTATAAATGTGAAAGTGTGGATGTTTGGATGTTTGTTACTCAATCACGAAAAACGGCTGAACGGATTTGGATGAAATTTGGCATGCACGTTTTCAAGGGTACAGAGAAGGACATAGGGTACTTTTTATCCTGGAATTCCCGCGGGAATTCCGAAATTACCGCGAGTGAAACCGCGGGGCACAGCTAGTAGTTACATATATTAATTAGCTATGCTTTAATACCATTGAAAAACAACTTTAATAATGGCGATATTTACTCAAATAGGAAAAGCAAATATTAGGTATGTGAAAAGTTTTCACTGCTAGTCAAAGCGGATCCAACAAGTTTCCATAATATTTCGAAAGTTATGTATGAAAGGACACATATACTAGAGTATCTACAATATCAAGGGGATTAAATCCAAAAAAGTCTTACACAAAATGGTGTATAAATACAATTTTTAGTTAAGGCTCAAAACTACGATGTTCAACAATTCGTTTGTTGAGTTGGTACCTACGTAGATCGGACTAGATATGGGAGTAGTCTGACACATTCAATTAAGTAGGTAAATAAGGAATAGGAATACCTACCATACAATACCTACTATCTATTATGAAACACAACCGATGTCCCAAACGAATATTGAAAAATCGAATACATCCATTATCGAAAGAAGTTGGGGGTGGAATGCGATAAAATTTTTCAATCAAGGAGCCACCGAAAAATATTTACAGAGTAACCCGAGGCTTGTGGAGGACAATATTGTAGACTCTACAATGTAGAGCGATACGCGCCAGTCGCCCGCGGCAGCGGCGGCTCGGCGGCGAGCGCGGCGCTTGGGGCTGCCGAGCCGCGCCGCGCGCGCCTTCCGCCGCTTTGTACAATCGGCAAAAATACAATGTGCGATTGCAATATATATTACAATATGTATTGTCATCGCAAATTCAAATCAACCAAACCAAAAAATCCAACAAAATGAACATATTTCATAAATTGCTGCCTAAACATGATAAATTAATGACAAAACTGCTATTTTTCTAATTAAAATCGAAAAATGATAGCAACAAAAGTTACATAGGTGCCATGAACCTGGATTCATTATGAGGCAGGGATCGAAAATGGTAGTTAAAAGTGGATTTTGTTGTGTTTGATGGCGCTGTGTGGGACAATAATTTTAGCAGTGGTGGGTTTTTTTTATGGGCAGTAAGATATTATAATGACGTTTTGAGCTGTCGGCTTACTCTTGACGCAATTGAGTAAGGGTCATACTCTTGACGTTATCGTGTTAGGATCAAATTGAACTCGAATCGAAATGAGATCGAAACCGAATCAATTTTTGCTACTTTGAAGCTTTGGGATCGTGTCTCTATCGAATTTACCTGTCAAATTCCTCGATTTCAATATAGGAGTCGTGTTATTGACTTGTCGCACGTCATCTTTAGACATTAACACGATTCCAAAAACGATTTGATTTCGATCTCAGAAGTATATACTAAAATGACATCGAGGTGAAATCAAATCGAAGTCAAATCGAAATCAACTTCAGATCATTTTCAAGAGTAAGACTGTTGATTTCTGTAGTGGCCCCGCAAGAGCTGCGAAAAAGATTTGGCAAACAATTTATGGTTTGCAACTTCAAACCATACAACGATGTCAATTTCTCATTTTTTTAGTGAAAGTGGCTAAATGCTTTATAATTATACAAAAGTCCAGGAGATGAAAAAGATCGTTCATGTTATTGCACTGTAGGGGTACTTATTAAATCTGTTTTGCTTACTGTACAAGCGACTGTCGAAATAATATTGAACTCCGGGTGAAATACGAGCGGCCCAAAAGGGGCGCCTCCTGCAAAACTGTTTTTCCGTTTCGCCGAACAATAGCAAGCTTTTCGTTTAGGTCCAGAGTTGCCCAGGGAATCGGGGCGTATTTGATAGTTATCTCACGACTGGTGCGAATTTACAATTAAGATTAGACTTTTTGTACGGTCGCTATGCTTCTACCATAACTATACCCGTTATTTTAAGTATCTCAGTAAGTATTTATTTCGCATTCCATTTAATATTACCATAATAGCGTCGTCCGACGACAAACTGGGTAATAAAAGCTTTCAATCGCTTTCCTAGGTTATGGCATAGCAGGTAAGGAAATCTTATTGGCCCTGCTTACCCTGTAAATTTAAGCGACATCTAATGGAAATTAGTTTGTCACTATCGTTACCTGCGCGTGAGCACATTATTTACGCATAAGCTCCGACAACTTACAGCGTACCAGTAATTGGACGCTTACCCGCTATCACTTCAGTGCATTTCACGCGATAAACCAGCCTGAGGAGAATTGCGGATGCATTAAATTCTATCAATTATATTAATAGATCATGATCATCAATATTTCTTGCCATACAAAGGTAAGTGATTTCAAAATCAAGACTATAAAGAGTATTTATATGTTTAGAACTGAGTGAGGGTGGATAAATCGTATTTTAATTAATACTTTTAATAATATAGAGATCCGAAAAGAAAATATGGTGACTTGAATTGACAGCCCGGTAGAGATCGGTCGGTGGTTATTACTTAGCATATTTTGTTGCCTATTAAAAGAGAACTAATCATGTAACATTAAACTAAACGTGTGTTGATCAAATTTTTGAACTTCATGTAGACTACCTAGTACCTATAGTTTTACAATTTTTTTTTCAAAATACCTACTTCTTTTATTGACCTACCATTTTTATGGATTAGAATATACTAGATATTATGAGTAAGAGAACAACATATGAGCTTCCGGCGCATGATATAGCACTTCTAAGAAAATTATATGCTAAATATAAGTTAGTACTGGCGACTTGGCGAGTAGACGTTGTCGACTAGCTGGGCCCGTCGCTACTCCGGCGCGAGCCGACTCTCCCATTCATGAATCAACATCAGCCAGCATTACCTAACCGGCCGGCTAAAACAAACATCACGCAATAAGAGTTATTAATAAGATTGTCGAGTTCAATGAATCCAACAGCATTTTGATCCCTGTTTCATTGCACTTCACTTATAAGTAGGTACATTGCAGTCACTAAATACAAATTCATTCATTCATTCAATTGTGCACGTATAGTGTTGAATTTTGTTTTTTTTAAAGCATGCACTTTTACTACAATCTTACTTGGTCAAGATAGAATTAAGAATTCAAAATTACCTAAAATTAAAACTCTGAGTGCAGCCGTAAGATATTTAGGGTTATCATAGGTACTTTCACTATTCATAAATAAATAAATAATCATTCAATAACCATTCTGTTCGTGGTACAGTTTTTTGCAAAAATTCTTGAAAATTCTTCTTTTTGTAGTGTTATTTCTAATAAAAGTTCGATCTAAGAATCGTAGCATAAAATGAAATAGTTATAAAACATACATCAACTGGGTTCGAAGTTTATTTTGAGAAACGTTTTTAATTATCATAACGTCTTGGGCGTGGTTGGTATCGAATAAGGTAGATTTCAGTGAACAGATTAAGGGCGTGTCAGACGGACTACCATTAATGGAGATACATGGATGTAATGAAAGCGTTGCCTTTATAAATCATAGTAAAGGCGAAATTATTGTAGAGCTTCGACCTAAGATAAGGTAAATAGTTAATTCGTAAATAGTTAATTCACAGTAGTCTGACGTGAAAACATCATTGCCCCATTTGGGTTAAAGGATTTAAATGCCGGTACTTTGTATAGCCTTAGCTTTTTCGAATTGGGCTTTTTCACATGTTTTTATAGAATACCATAAACTCTCATGCTATGTTGACTATAGTTTGCAACTTCACATTTCCTCGCAACAACTATCACGCAATTTCTATGATTTTGCATGCACGTTGTCAGGGGTACAAAGAAGGACATAGGGTACTTTTTATTCCAAAATTCCCTCGGGAACTCCCAAATTGCCATGGGTGAAACCGCGGGGAACAGCTGGTAATTTTATATTATTAGAATTAAAATACAAGTAATCAAATGGTTGTAGTCGAAGTCATGGAAGTCGTACCCGTTACATGAATATTTAAAAAAATTTAACTGGAAACTAGTCGTGTATTGAACTAGCTGCATCAGCTATCGACAAAACAGCTCTTAGGAGCACTCAACAAATGAAAATCGTGACAGGTCTAACGTGAAAGATATTATACTTGTAGCACTTTCCAAATTGAAATACATATGTATATCCTCAATATTTTATTAGACATTACATAATTTTATATTAGTTTTTTATCATTTATTACGCTTGCTATTTTATTGTTTCGTTATAACTTTCCGTTTTAAATAATAATAAATATATGTATAAAAAAGATGTAAATGGTAATTTTATTCGTTTTCTTTATACAGAAACGCTTTTATCAAGGGAGGAAATTGGCATAGCGGGGTGACGCCATTGTTGCATATCTCGCTTTAAATTGGGGGCTTTCTTGAATTTACACCCATGACTTGCAACTGAAGGGCTTGGGCCTTTGAGGGACCGCGTGTCCCTTAAGCCGGGTACAAGTTGTTTATTGATTCTTTTATATAAGATATTTGTTCACTGTATTAAAGAGATATGCGGCAAAATCAATTCTAGTTTAAATTTGTTCTTGTTTATGTCTTCACAAAAATAAAAATACGTCTTACTCCACTTCTAAAAATGAAATCTAAATGAAAAATACGAACTTTCACAATAGGTACCTGAACAAACCTTGTACGAAAACAGTTCTTTGTATAGTATTAGCTATAAATTTTAGGCTTATTTTTCTTATTTTGTAATTAGTTTAACCTGTAAACCTCTAAATTACAAATAGCAATTAGTATTAAAAACTTCTCTGAGTAGGTATCCCTACAGATCAAACCAGACTGTAATTAATACACCATTAATACCCGACCATATAGAAGTTTCTTGTTCTTTCTTTATAACCTCTTTCCTCATTCTGCCCACAGAGCAATCAATACGAATACGAAGGTACATTACATAATATAATAACAAAATATTGTTGATTCGATACCATCTTCGGAACGCTTTCCGACCCTCACGAGCAATGTGAGGGGCGTTTTTGAATCGTCCTCACGAAGAAAATCGAATGGAGGCGGCACCGTATAAATGTGGTCTCGCTTTTTATTATTGGATACCTACACAATAGCTTAAACATGGCTTAGACCTTTCTCTGATCGGCGAGACTTATCTTTAATCCGATCTTTACAAAATGTTGTCGAACAAAAAAAAGTACAGACTTCGATATACGCAAACTTTAAGATCTTGTATTGCAAACTTATAGGCTTTTAGTGCGGCAAAGGTTCGTTAAAGATGAATCATGTTATAGTTCTGTCCTCATTGTTTGTTCAGTGTAGTATTCTTTATTACAGGTTTGTTACTTAACCCACACAAGGTTTTGTATAAAAACCTATACAACGAATGTTCACAGGTAATTACGTCCCAAATCAGTAACAGTTAACGCATTCATTCCATGATTACGTGGAAATAGGTTAACTGTCAAGTAGGTACTTACCAACATTATTTTTAGAACATCAAATAAGAATGTGCCTCAACAATGAGCATACATGATTGATATCTGTAAGTTTGCGACATTGGTTATCTTAATTAATAGCTTTGTTATATTTTTTAAGTTTTGGTATCTAGTCTTTGTTAAAACAAAGAATAAATAACTTTCCTATCACCTTACGCTTAAGGTTGTCTTGGAAGATTAGATACCTTTATCGACAATGTCGCCTTTTGGATTTTTCTCTTTGCTTTTTTTCTTTTTTCTAATGTATGTTTATGTTTCTTTTATTACAAATTAAATTTTACTTTCAACTTTGCTAAATACTTCAATAAATAATAACTTAATAATAACTGAAATAAATTATACTAGTATAATATTATCGTTATAAGATACTCGGCTGCAGAAGACATTGTTTCTAGAATGATCCGAGACAACGCCATCGTTAAGATTACTATTTCTCAAGTCTAATCATTTTAGGACCGAGAGCATCTTGCGTTGGCTCCGCAGGCCTATATTTAGGGGCGCGATGCAATAAAAGCACATCGCTGTCCGGTCCATTCCCGCACGACCGTGCAAGATAAATGGTCGGCGTGGTATGACCGAAGCGGAGGAGCGCGTTCTCACGGCCCGTGCCCGCCTCGCATTCTTTTTGTTTCATATCGTATCCGAGTTAGAGGTCGGCAATCGGTATAACCCGTTCTGAGACTAGTAGTGACCACTAAACACGCGATTCCAACGATAAAAGCTTCGCGACATAGACAAGTCGCGCGTATAGGTATAACATAATATGTAGACAAAAAAGACAGACAGCTCCACGCTCAACCTGTGGCGGTCGTGATTATCCAGATTATTTGTACGATATTTAAAATACAAATAATTACCATTACCACTCAAACAATACTTATAGACAACTTGAGTAATAGCGTGAAAAGATCGCGTCACGAATATCATGGGATCGTGTGTGTAGACTGGCCGCAGGCCGCGGGCTCTCTCGCGTTAATTAGACACGGTTCTCTCGCGGTACAACACCTCTGCTCATTATATACCGCTTCATTAAGAACTCACTACAGGCGGCTGTCAAATCACGCCAAACACCCATCCGCGTGTCGGCGCAACGCTTGAAATATCGCCGTATTGTCCTATAATAACACTGTCGTCGGGTTCGTTAATTGTCTTACGTGTCTCGTCTCCGCAGGGATCTTTGTTAGTCAAAAACTCGTCTTCCACACTCGAAAATAAATGGGATTCTCGTTTCTGTAACCAAATTAACGAAGCACATCTATACTTGTATGTATGTAGATATATTGCCTAACATCCATGTAACATTACAACCACAAAAAACGTAGACTCGTACATTGCAGTACGTACCGTACGGAAATTACGATTGCCCAATAAATGATACTATTATATGTATATACTAAGCAAAAAAAGGTAATAATAATGAAGCCAAAATTAAATTAATTTAAATTTACAGTTAGCAAAGCTGGAATAAAAACATAACAAAACTTTTATATTTACTGCAAACCTTTTTACCATAATTATTATAGTAAATTTAGAAAGTTTTTTAATATTTACATTTGGTAATAGACAGATATTCAACAATATAGCTAAACTAAAAATAATAAATTTGATCAAAGCTATAGATAGATTCTGTAAAAACAGTCGAATTAGGTCATCCAGGCATCGTGATTTCTGGGCACGTTTTAATGAATTCGTCCTTCCTCCGGCGGTTCCTCGGACGCAATTCAAAAGAAAATTACAGTCAAGAGCCTCCTTGGAACGAACCCTTTTGGATTCCACGCTTCGTTCTCGCCAAACTGGGGTCCAATTATTTCGTTTCTCTTTTTCACTCATTCTTTTATGCTAAAGGTCATTAGGTGTAAGTGGCGTCAGTTGGTCAACGCTACAGTCGGCCTTCTTCGCCATATGTTCTCCGCTCACGACGCTTAAATTCAGTCATGACAGTGAATTTCGGATAACTGATTAATGACCGCCCGGGGCGGACGTGTTTAAACGCCGCGATCACCTTTTTTTTTCCTGGGATCCCCGGTATGATACGTTTTGGTTGCCTTTACAGAACGCGATAAAAAAACAAAGGGCGCCATATGGTGCGAATCACAGATTCGACTCGCTAGCAGTTGGTGAGTCCATCACTTACTGCGGTCAGAGTTTGAAAACTCATTGTCTTGATATTGTTCGTCAATAAAAAGAACTATATTATTTGATATTATATTTTTTAACCGACTTCCATTTTCTAGAATTTACGATTCTTCAGGGACTTCTCAGATGAAAGAGAATGTGCTAAATTTCGTATACAAATACGTATAATGTAATTATTATGGTTGTTAAGTAGACGTAAATGTATGAATGCGTAAGAGATATGTTACAGAGTGTAAATACTAAGCCAGGTTTATTTTGTCAACAGATTGGGGAGTTCAGCAATGGCGGGCGGTATGGGCGGCGGTACCCTGGGCAGTGGGCACTGCCAGCTCGCCAACCAGCCGCTGGTGATGCCCGTGTTCCCCCTGCGAGCCAGCCAACCCAGCCCCGTGCCTGTCTACTCGCCCTCTAGGTTTCACATAGACAAACGATGTCAGCACCGGTGCACGTGGAAATGCCTCGCCATATCCATGATATGCCTCTGCGTCATACTTGCAGCGATGCTCGCATACTTTATAGGTATGTGCAATTCGATTTATATAATTAGCTTATTATTTAGCTATAATTAGCTGCGGGTTCAGTCAATTTCAACATTTCCTCGTTAAACAATTATACATTTTGTCCAGGGTGAAAACTACTTTAAGTCCTATTTCAAGATCTAATGTAACAAACAAACTTTGTATAACAAACAAGAAAATCCACTCAGCCGTTAAGGTTCGGCTGATTTTTGAATCGTTCAAATTACTTTCGCACACGGCATCGCGAATTCACGTGCGATTGCTCATACATTTTTTTTAAAATCCACATGCGAATCTTGCAATTCCGTGGGCGAAAAGCAATTCAAACTATCCCAAAATTCGACCCCTCAACAGTAACAGACAAACACACAAACTTTCGTATTCACATTTATAATATTACTTTCAGGATAAATAAAATATCCTCAATAAAGCTTATCTATCTATACAGTTATATTGTAAGATATTTCAAATTTAAATGCGAGAACAAAACACAATCCCTATTTTAAATTACTAGAAACAAAACACAAGCCACAAATGGAAACAAAAACCTAATAACAATCAAATAAATGCCGATATTTTGAGTTTTATTTGGTAACACAATTTAGTTTGTCAAATATAAAATAAATTTTGTATGTAACGCAGCGGGTGTTAGAGACCTCTCGTTTACAAAATGGTTTTTTATTTTTATTCCTTCTTTATTTTTATGTCATAACTTTTATTTATGCCACTTAATTGGCCAACATCATACTCATAAAAGTTTTTAAGGCATTTTAAGAGTTCATATTATCATCTTATACATGACGTATAGGTAAGAAAGAACATCATAAAACAAAAATAAATAAACTCCCACTCTTTAATAAAAGTAAGAATGGTGATAATAAAAAACACAAATATAACAGCACTGTTTTATAATGTTTATGAAGGTCTTTATAGAAGTTTAGACCAGGTATTATAAAAAGCCAACATCCGAATAAGATAGAACAACAAACAACAACCGTTCTGCTTTCATCATCTTATCAAAATTCAATTACTAAAAGTGATAAATATAGGTATGAATACCTAAACGTCGCATGCAAATGAACCGATTAAACAATGATGTTGCAACGAAAACAGACATCGGCCATTAGTCTTTCATTATTCTTTGTTTAATCTCACAACCGACATTCACGGAGAGAGCCATAAAATAAGACAAAAAAACAACAAACATTGAAACAATATAAATGACGCGCCTAACCTAAGGCAACGTACGCTCGTGGCAGCGCGGCGGCGCGCCTCTGTTAGCACTATTATAAATTATAAAAACGTTCCTTTGTAAGAATATTGTAATACTTCACATCTATCTAATATATCAAACATTTATATAAAGTATTAGGTACACAAAATATGTTATTGCTAATAAATTTTATTTGAGAGAGATAGAGATTCTGAGCGACATTTTTTTGATTATTTTGTCTCGACTACGTGAATACTGAATTGAATTATGAAACTTATGTAGATACACCTCAACGGTCAATTATGTTATGGTGCGGTTAGGTAGACGTTATTATTAACAAAGCAAATAATGGATATTGCCTTTATTGAAAGCATTTAAAAAGCAAATGGTAATTGACCTGAATAGTAACGGTCATGCTATACTTACACGCTGCGCGCCATAGCTCAAATTAGTAACTACATGAAAGTTTTTCTGTGTTTCGCTGAGTAAAAATTTAAAATCTCAGAACATTGATTTTAAAAACAGCTCAGATCAAAAACTAGTTTTTCAGTTTAAAGACCCAGCTAATTTGGTTTCGTATTCCCTTATCAGAACATAAAATAGTTTATCAAGTGTTTATGAGCCAGAGAAGTATACATCCAAAATATGGAATTCTTTTAAAATGAAAATAATGGATAATGTTCTTTTCTTGTGCAGTCCACACAGGCTTTTTTCTTTTCGTGCCTCTACTACGTAACACACGTTACTCACTAAAAATGCATCGTTTGAGATATTTTATTTAAAAAGAAAACACTAGGTAGACAAAACTAAAAGAGTAAATGCAATTTTTAAGATGGACTATAGTTTTCATACAAATTACTACGGTTTTTTCTGCATCATTCATACTTAATAACAAATTTCTCTGTTTTCTTTTGAAAAGATTTTATAAAAGAAATACGAAGATACGAATAGTAGAGACCAATAATTTAGTTCTCTAACAAGTCACAATAATTTGTGGAATGGTAGGGGCAGGTATTCCATTGAATTAGCAATGAGCTACCAATTCTATTTATTTCCGAGAGCAATATAATCGACCACAAGAGCTCACGGTGATAAAACTTCAGACCGCAGACACTTGAAAGATATTACAAAAATAGCACCAGAAGCGTCACGAGCTCCATCGTAGGTATATTATAGGTATATAACTACATACCTTGTGGTGGCCTACTTTTTGTTGGTACAGTCAGAAAAAATATTATACCACTCAAAACAATTCAGCCTTGCCATTAAATTCTAAAACAAAAATAATTAAACTAGAGTACCTACTAATGAAAACCAGCGCTAGGTGTACCCGCACTTAGCTAATGCTGACTTGGTGTCCCTTTCGGCAGAGCATGCAAGATACCAATGGGTAAACCAACTTGTTCAACTTTTGTTTGTTTTTTCTTGTGTGTTGTGTTGGAATAAAATATGTATGTAGTTTTCTTTT
Organism: Zygaena filipendulae; assembly: GCA_907165275.2. Taxonomy (NCBI): domain Eukaryota; kingdom Metazoa; phylum Arthropoda; class Insecta; order Lepidoptera; family Zygaenidae; genus Zygaena; species Zygaena filipendulae. The sequence goes on along the minus strand of OU015653.1, from coordinate 6,849,880 downwards.
TTTCTTATTTATGTAAATTAAGATATACCATTTCACTAGCACTATACTCGCTATAAAAACCTTACCTTCTAAGATATAATATTTCATTTAAAAAATCTTCGGAACAAGTAGCTCTAGTGGACGGGATGGAGCCCCTTAAAAGAGGATCGCGCAATTATTTACAGAATTCAAAATAGTGATATTAACAAGTGGTTGCTTAGTAATGTGTGCCTGGTATAAATAGGTAATTTTTGGAGTTAATTTTCTTTGGACACGGGGGAATTAAAATTTAGATAGTTCCTGCATCAAATCAAAATGCAAGTCAAATTTTATCCAAACGTACCTATTAGTCTGCATTTGGTCCAAGTCACTTTACGAGTAAGTCGTACTTGGTGACAAATCGCATATAATGTCCCATTTCATCCGATTTACCTATATGTATAAATTTACAACAAATACTAAGCAACTATTTCTGTCTGTATATTACCTTTTTACGCCTTAACTACTCAACCGATCATCATGAAATTGTGAATGAATGAATGAATGCAACACTGCATTCTGTCTGGAATTCCAAGATTAAAGCAGGTAAAACCGCTGTAAACAGCTTCTTATATTTTGCAGTTGGGATTTATAGACATATGACTACCTATATACATGGTGTTTGCTTGGTCCCCGGCTTAAACCTGACGGTTTCACTAAGAAGTTTTTCTTGCTGTTATTAAAAATTCACTTCTTGCGCCTGTACACATTGATACACACAGGTTTGTTTTTTTAATCTATCTTTGTAAACTGCATATTTTGCGTAAAAATTACAGAACGGATTGTAACTAGATTTTCACAGTTGCATAGGTTTTTCCACGTATCCATGTAAAAATTACAAAAGAAAAATAATATGTATATGCCATATGTAATGCTATTCACAACTTCTCTTTCTTAACTACTTAATAGGTACCTTTTTAAAACAAAAAAATCCCTTCATACATTAAGCAGGTACTTTCGAATAATTTTAGGTAAGTAAGTAGATAATTTTACAATACTTATTGTATTTTCTTAATTTACTCATTCATAAAACCCGCAATTATTTAACTAGGTAGGTACTTTCTTAATTGATTTTACAACTTTATAATCTTATTCAAATTGGTTTAGTAACAGTTTCAATAGAAAGTTGTGCGAGAATTAAATACGTTTAATGATAAAACCCCTCCCTGGATAACTTTTATTCCAATTTAACTAAACCCGCAGTTCCATTAACTGTTCCAACAAACACTATAATGTGCTACGAACACGCCTGTGAACGTCTAACAACTTCTCTAATTTGCCCAAACTGGAACTGTCAAACTTAAATAAAAAATGTAGTATCGTACTAAACTAGCTTCCCTATGCTTAAAATTAGTGCCATTGAACACGATCAAATTAATAAGTTCTGAACATTAACTGTCTTTTTTATTATGAATTTGAATATAAACACAATACTTCCTTGTTCAATCTTACCTTCCATCTATATTACGTATTCCAATTATTGTGTTCCATACCTACTATCAAATCAATAGACACTTTATGTTACCATTCTTTAAATTTATTGCATTTCAAAATTGAAATTTCACCATATGAAATATCACGTCATGAGCTGCTTCTTAAGGTGCGTCAAGTTGTTGAGCCTTATCATATCGTATCTCAAATCATTTAGAATCCCATTAAATTAATAGTGCCACTAGATAAGCTGGCACACCACAGTAGGTACGTGGGCCTGTAGGGCCGCTCATTGACGGGACGATGCTTCGACTACCATTTTTATCGTTTCCCTATCAAAGAGAACTAATACAACGCCTTTAAATCACCTCATTAACTATCACATACTTTTGTATGAATCATCAAGTTCTAATGCTTTAATCAACCAAATCGGAGAGATCTTTTGATCTTTCAAAGTTCGTTAACCTTTCATCTATGCGACAAAATCTTTCCGATACCGTAATTGAGATATTTAAATATTTGCATACTCATAAATATACCTACCTAATGACGTCTTACTTCAACAAAATTGATGTAAATGTAAGAATTTCAATTAATATTTGCATAAACTGCCATAATTGGTACGTACATAATACGTACCTGGTATACTGGAAAAAAAATATTTTGTAGGAATCGAATTAAAGAGAGCGTTGCCGTTACGTTGCCATTATAAATCCTATAACAAACCTGAACATTACGTTCTTTAATCATTGAGTTTTTAAAACACAATGAAATATTGGTTTGACACGCCTCCTGGCGTTCCGGATATGTACCAAACTTGTACCAAATAAAAAACGTTTTTGTAGTTTAATCCGACATAAATCTCCTGGTAGCCGGTAGTGGTATTGTAATGAAAAAATGTGAACCATCTGTTGTATCCTTCATTACGTTGTACGTACAATATAGCACGATCGAAGGGAGCAAACAGCATCGTCGACTTTTTAATTTAATTGAAAATTGTGAGGACCCCAAATGTTTTATTAAAGCTGCTTCGATATCGACTATAAGGACCATGAAAGTGCTTGTCGTATACATTTCGTCGTAATCGTTTTGATATAGAACATTTTTAGTTTTACCGTTAAATAAAATACAAGCACGTTAGATGAGGAAAAGCAAATGAGGTATGGGATCTTTATAAAATCGAAGCAGTCATTAATAATATAATATTATGTCGATATATTTCGCCTTTCGGATTTATTTTTCCCAATAAATATTTTTAAGTTGGGTATGCACATTACGAGTAACAGTATATAATATAGGTAATTTGGAACTTCTCCCGATCGCACTACTTGTGCCAAATAGAAGTAGATATTTTTTTAAATATTAGCTGCAGTGCCTCGCTTTTTTACCCACGTTAATACCTATTACCTATACTAGGCATTTCCTTCGAAACTCCTTATGGACCATGATAGCCTCGAATCAAAAAAATATTTTATGAATATAATATGGCTTTAATCGGTAAAGCAAATCGTTCAGAAGTTATATGATCGCAAACAGACGCACCACTAGAGATTACTAAGTCAACTCTATACAACGCTAGGTATATACAATTATACATATCGGGTCCAGATTTTATGATTTTCTTCTTTTTGCCACATATCTGGCGTAATACGTTGTGAATTTAATAGCAAATATATTACTAACTAGTTGTGCACCGCGGTTTCACCTGCGTTAATTTCAGAGTTCCCGCGGGAATTCCGGGATAAAAAGTACCCTATATGTTAATCTGATGTATAAGCTATATTATTGTAAAGTTTCATTTAAATCCATCCAGTAGTTTTGCGTGAAAGAGTAACAAACATCCATCCATCCATCCATCCATACATACTTACAAACTTTCGCGTTTATATATTATTAATATTAGGATAATACGTATATAAACCCGTAGACATGTTTTTCTAAAAAATCCATGTCCTTTTTTATTTTAATAAAATCGCGATTAACGACAGACACGTGGTTTTTAAGCGAGACTATTAGCCCTACACAAACACCTCAAATGTAAATACCTACAGACAGCTGATGAGGATTGAAAATATGTATGTATTTGTTTTAATGTTTGAAAAGGCCTATTCCTTGAACATTTATCGACTTTTGAGGAACCTGTAAGTAAAAATGATTCTTTGTCATGGACACTTGTACATACCGTTTCGGGTTGATACCCCTTTTGTGACTTACCTTGTTTTGTATAAAAATAGACTGTGGGTCCATATATTTCACCTTGTAGCCACAACAACCCACCAGAAACTATTAGTATTTGTTTATTTTACTACTACTATTACTACTTATTTACTTTATGCACTTATTTAGTACCTACTCTACTTATTAGGCATAGCAGGATAGTTTACAGTTTAAATTTAATAAATTTTAAAATATTCAAATATTATAGCTAACGTCGTCACTTCTTTAAAATAGGGCGAAGAACATCACAACCCTGCAAATATGGATCATATGAAGATAGAGAGAAACAACAGATGACTTGATAATATCTAAAAGAATGAGAGAGAGCGGTGCGTCCGAAAAGGGAACTTTAGATTTATCACGTGACTAATACCGTGGAAGTGCGACGGCGCGTCGCTCGCCTTCCCCCGGGACTCCATCAAACGAGTTTCTCTCCCCCACTGCACGATGCAATCTATGCTGAATCGTATTACAATAAATTGTGTTAACTCGAAAAATAGTACAGATAGCAAACATCGTCCATCTGCACACAATCGTCCCGCGCACGTCGCGACCGATGTCACCAATGGAAGTACCCCCCATTTCCTATTCGCAATTCTATGGTGAATATTTATAGATTTTACGAGGGACGATCGGGAGAAGTTGCGACTTACCACATTGCCCATATTTCATTTTTGTGGGCGGAAATTACGTCATCTAAGGTCGTTTACGAGTATTCGGTAGCACAAGTATTGTTTATTTTATTGGACCCTTAGGTTCTTAACAATAAATATAACCAGGTTTTCCAATATAGATTTGCTATTTTAGTTTATCTCCTAAAAAAGTCATATTTTTTTATGTTAAAAAAATAATTTCTAACCCATGTGAAAAGTAAGTAGGTATTCCATGATTAGGTAGGTATATGGTAGGTAGCTTCCATGATTGATTAAAAAATACTTCAACAATTCACCGCTTCCGTTGAATTTATTCGGAAATTAAAAAATCTATAATCCTCCAAAATACTCTCTTGCACGTTTGAATATAAATTACTTCGTTAATTTTTAATACCATATTACATTGCAGCTCTGACTATTGTAGTCGAGCTCGCCCCTTGGCTTAACGGGATATTGCCATAGCAAAGTCAAAATATTAAGTATCTCAAATGACCCAAGCTTCAATGAAAGTGGCCAAATGTCGTCAATGCGTTTCGATCTTTATCTCGCAGACAACCGTAGGGACAGATCGCTAACTGGCGGGGGAGGACGATAGCTTAATTGCATTGACACCGCCCGAAGCTGTCTGCAGGATTATAGATGACATTGGTACAGGCGTCAATACGCGAACTTAATTGTATTTATGATTCTCAAATATTAAAACTACAATAAACACAATTATTTTTTCTTTAGAAAACAAGCGTTTCTTCCACCTGATCATCATCATCATTGTTGTTACATCAGCTTCTGTGTTATCTCATTGCCGAGGCGGCCCCTCCATGTATTCGCTTTCTGTTCCGCTTAAACATATACTACATGACCTACAGTTTCAGTCAATTATCTACTTCAATCAGTGCTTTTAGATGGTCGTTGTAGGAAGCAAGCAATACATTACGCGAAAGTAGATCGTGAAGCAATTACGCGCACATCCTGCGCACACGTTCACATACAAATAAACATGCATCTCTGTCGCGGCACAAATCCCGGCCGCGCACGCTTCTTACAAAACTAATAAATGTACACAATAAATTCTCTTTATATTACAATCCAGCACCCTCGCAACTTTTCTTTACTCGCCTTTTGCCTTGAAGCGTTCCAAATGAAATAAACTCGCAGAAATCAATATCTTCACTATTTATTTTAGCTTACGAAAATCATTAATGTATAAGTTATTAAAAATAGATAATATTGCAACTGTTAAGCGTAAAGTTTATTACTCTCTTCGTGTTGCTTTCGATAAAAATAAAGTATGTCAACAAGGAGTTAAGCTCGTGTTATTCGAACCGGTGCTGTAATTAAACCGTAAAGTATTATCCAATTAGGCTGCGTAGCGTGACATTCTATTCTCGATCCGATCACTGGTAACTGTCATACAATAAGAAGAAATACTTGGGTGTCACCGTGCCGCCTACCTATGCATGCCCGTCGTGCCTACCGTAGCCGCGAGCGCCTGGCCCGTGGCAGTGGAACCAATCGCCCCGTCATGGTTCCGTCACAAACTCACAACCATCACGAAATGCGCCTCGGCTGTGCTCTGCTTAATTAAAACTCGACGGGACACCTCTTACCCTGCCGTACATCACGCGTATCATGAATGTCACACTTCGGAATGATCTCACTCATTGTTCTGGGTAGGTATTTGATAGATACGTAGGATTTTAATCAGATCAATGAAATTTTATCATGAACATAAGTTTTTACAAACTGCATGGGTGCACATCAAACACTAGTTTGGAAATGGAACTTTAAAATCTAGTAATAAATATAAATCAAATCGAAGTGTAAATCTATACATACGCTTTGTCCTGAATGACAGACTGACGGATCAACGCACAGCCTAAACCGCTGATCGTGTAGACCTGAAACGGAGGGTGTGTAACTGTATACTTTGTATGACTTAGACATCCGATAAGTAAGGGACAGCTAGTATAAGTATAAATAAACTCGGACGTATATTTTGTTGTTATTAAAATAAGAACAAACATAAAAAATTTGTCCGTCTATCCGAGAAAACCTTGGATACGGTTGAATGGATTTTCATGATATTTGGTATTACATTTTATAATTTATGTTCAGGAAAAGATCATAAGTTTCATCCCAAAGTTCCCAAGGAAATACTAAAATTAGGGTTGTGTGTTGTACAACTAGTTAGGTTATTGGCATAAAATAACTTTATATGTAAATAACTTACTATGCACTGCGTTTTACCCGCGTGTGTTTTGGAATTCCCGCAGGAACTCCAGAGTAAAATTTTGTACAAAAATTAAAATTGATTTTTTTGGAGAGGGCTACCCTTATAGTATAAAAAATAGGCTTCGACCTATTCTCAGACCTACTCACATAAAAATCGGTCAAGGCGTGTCAACAGAGTTCGATCAAATACTGACACGAGATTTTTAAATATGAGATATTATTTTGTTACTATGCTCCACTTTCTTATTTTATTTAATAAAACATCCCGTTTCTCTTTGTTGCAGCATTATCGTCAATTAAAGTTAATTTAGACAATCCAAGTTGCATCGTAGTACAAGATGTAAAAGCTGTCACACATACACAGGGAATAAGAGATTTTTTATCTACGTCGTCGCCATCAGATGGTGGGTATCTAGCCTATTCTATCCTGTATCGTAGGTAAGATACAATGCAAATGTTTTTTATCAAAACATTATTTTTATTTTTTAGAATCCCTATCGACATCATCACTGGGTGGGTGGTCATCTACAGCGGAGGCTGCACTCGAATCAGCAATCATACCACAACAAGCACAGCAGGCTGCACCTCCTCCCTGGTCACCGGCACTAGAAGTACGGGATTTTGATGAGTTGCACAGTGCAAAAATTCCTGCCTATAGCTTTTGGAGTTCTGAATTTCGTAATAAGCAACCAGCTTATGTGAGCCTTAACTTCACTGTCCCTTGGGGAGCTAACTTTGCTGTATACGGCAGAAGAAACGTCGCACCTAGTGTTACTCAATATGACTTCGTAGAATTTATTCGTGGAGGCAGAGTCGACCATAGATTAAGAAGAAGAAGAAGAAGTCCTAACATAGTAGATGAAAACAATGATGACTGGTATAAATTATTTAGCACAATTAGCCCATTACAAAGATGGAATCATACAATAAGTAAGAGATCAACGGATATGAGAGTCAATGTTAGTATTCTACAGTATCTTGATGCAGGAAGATGGTTTATTTCCGTTTATAATGACGAACTCCAGCCTCATCGGGTTCAGATGATAGTATCTGAAGCAGAAGGTGTTACGAACTCTTGCCCCGATGATTGTTCGGGTCATGGATCTTGTTATCTTGGAAAATGTGAATGTATGGACGGCTATGAAGGTCACGATTGTTCAAAAAGTAAGTTAACTTGTAGTGCAAACTGGTAGAGAAAATCTATGATGAATTTACTTTATTGTTTATTTATATTTATTTTTGTTCTTTTTAGGTGTATGTCCAGTTCTCTGTTCGGGACATGGTGCTTACGCTGGTGGCATTTGCCATTGTTCTGAAGGTTGGAAAGGAGCGGAATGTGATGTCCCAGCTCACGATTGTGAGCCGGCTGATTGCTCTGGACGAGGACAATGTGTCGCTGGTCACTGTCATTGTAAACCTGGATGGAAAGGCTCTAAATGTGATGAAGGTAAATTATGGTCTAGATTCTAGAACGTCTTTATATTATGGACAGTAATTATGATTATAGAATAGAATAAAAAATACATCAATGATTTTTGTCCTGCAGAGGATTGTTTAGACCCAACTTGTGGAGGGCATGGCTCTTGCGTTCGTGGTAGATGCGTGTGCCGAGCTGGCTGGCGGGGTGCAGCTTGCACGGAACGAGATGCTCGAGTACAACGATGCCTGCCCGCATGCTCGCAACGAGGTGTTTATGACCTGGATGCTGGAAGATGTGTATGCGATCCACTCTATACTGGCGATGACTGTTCTCAAGGTAAATTAAAAAGATACCTTACCTTATCTGAATTTAAAAAATAGGAGATTTTTTTTATATTCGATTTATCATCCTCCTAGTGGTGTGTTCATTGGACTGTGGACCGCATGGCGTATGTGCGGAAGGAGTATGTCGTTGTGACGAAGGCTGGACAGGATCCCGGTGTGACCAACGACCTTGCGACAGCCGCTGTCACGACCACGGCCAATGCAAAAATGGAACTTGTGTTTGTACGCAAGGGTGGAATGGCAAACACTGCACTTTGCGTAAGTATAAGATAATAAATCAACACAGTACAGGAAGAAACATAGTTACTATCAGATATTACTTGCATTTACTTCGTAATATTACAGCTGGCTGTCCCAACGGCTGTTCACGTCATGGCCAATGCCTGCTAGAAGATGGTGTCTATAGGTGTTCATGCGCTGACGGTTGGGCTGGGACTGACTGTTCCATTGCACTTGAGCTTTCTTGCAGCGATAACGAAGATAATGATGAAGGTACAATACACTTATACAATACAAAAAGATAATTTGTTTTACTGTAAAATTCAATACTACAATACACATTACTCCATCTGATTATGCCACTACGATTTTGAAGATGGCATGACGGACTGCTCGGACTCGGAATGCTGCAGCCGGCCCGAATGTGTCGACCACATCATGTGCCTAGCTTCTAACGATCCTGTGGAAGTACTTCTCCGCAAACAACCTCCTTCGGTCACCGCGTCTTTCTATCAGCGTGTTAAGTTTCTTATTGAAGATAACTCCGTCCAGAGCTACGCACACATAGACGAGTATTCAGAAAGGTTAGTACTCAACGTAATGAGACCTATATTGTTCTACCAGTAGGTAATTTAAGAAACACCGAATCACACCATACTGTAAATGATATCGTTTTCAAATAAAATCTATATCTTCTCAATATAAATAAATAAATAAATAAATAAATATTGCAAGAATGCATTGGCATAAATGAACAACGATATCTTTTACCTGCCGTTAGTTAAGGACTAACCAATAAAAGTTTCACACATATCATTAATTAATATTTGCACTTTATAATGATTTTAGATTCGTGATTACCGTGAGTATTATAAATCCCGCAAGAAGAAGAACCAAAAACTATAATTAACCAATTTAGGATCTAGCACCTTCACCATTTGTTATCCTATTCATTTCCTATACCTCTCCGAGGATTTGGTGTGGTTATTTTAATTTAATTGATAGTAATATTTTTATAAATTCAACTTTGTTTTCTCATCTCGTGGAAGTGTTTTTGATTTTCCTGTTTTCTCGAATTAATTATATAATTTTATTTGTAATTTTATTTGCAATCCCAGCATGGTTATTGAATAACCATAACTTTTAACCATGCACATATTTGAATATAATTTTATCATGTTATTTTTTCACACCAGATCCGATGTGTTGTGTACTGTCTAATGTTTATCCTTTGTGTATGTCTAACCTTACCTGTTTGTCTAAAAAAAAACGAATGCGTTTCAAATTTGTCAATCTTTGGACATATTAGGTTAAAGCTATTGATTTAGTAGTAGTTATAAATTCAAGAATCAAGTATTTTTATACGAGGCAATTTACTCAATTATTTATCAGGAAATTCTACATTCTGAACAATATATTTTTAAACTCGTTATATATCTCTGACACCCATACAGATTAAATATATCGAGAAAAAGTAAAACCTATATCTCTAACTTGGTAATGCAATTAGCCATAAAGTAACCCCTACATTGAGCTTTACAATTTGTATGAAAAACGCAATGGCATATTAGTTTCAGTCCAAAAAATCGTTATCAAATATGATAAGTATAAATAAATATTAAAAGTAGTCAACCCACCTCGCTTTATATGCAAAAGCGCCTCAAAAGTTTGTTTGCATTAAAACACGAGCCGCTTCACTATTTTGTTTAAGTTGAAGGGTCTAGAATGGTTATATTGCGTTCTGGCATTTGTTTCATCAATTACTTGTAAACATGACACTTGACAGTTATCACCATCCAGCATGTCTTTCTTATTCCGTATAGACATTATCTTAGTGCAACCTGCATTATACATAGTTAAACAAATTAAATTCAAATATAAATAGTGGTGGTGTTGTTCTAATGCAAACGGGCTTGAAGTTTTTAATACAATCCGGAAGACGAACTAATTTAAAACAAATGTTTGTAACGCAAGGTAACCAGCTTAGACGAGTGCAATCGGCCGAAGCGGTTGCAAGCCGGGGTGGGGTTGCACTGAGGGATGTAGGTATCTGTGTAGTAATCTGTCCTGTCTTTCTGTGTCCCTGTGCCGCCGTGTGTCCGCCACTCCTAGCGAGTTCTGGAATTCCTTTACACCATGGTAAGTGTCAGTCAGCCCGCCCTCGCCCCTCAGTGTTCAGTATCTGTTGACCTCTTCACTTTGGTTGCGTCTCCTGCATATGAGTGTTATGCCGGTGCCTGCCGCTTGTTGACCGACAGACACGCGAACGGCACCACTAATGCTTTTTTATTTTACGTTAACTCCTTTGTCTGTGTTCGTTTCATTCTCAATGTGTATGTTACATCTGTTTGTCTTTAAAATTCTCATGTGGCTGCGACAAAATCTTAACATGTCTCTCACTATCTCGACACGTGCTCGCTCGCATTTTTGGTGCTCGCTGTTACGTACCTACATAACAATACGTTATTTGCCTCAGCCACACACAAACGTACATATTTCTTTGTTATACTCAATATTTATTTGTCTCGTTAATCTGTGCTTATAATATTATAGTTCACATAACATGGTATATATTGTTATATTATTAGGAAAATCATTTACGCTTTCACTTTAAACGTCTGAAACACAATGGAATAGGCATAGGGAATGTAAAATATATGAATCGTGACGAGAATTGTATAATATTAATTGAGCAAAATTTCAGCAAACACGCAAATTTGGCTTCAAATAAACTTACCCTTTTATGTGTTCCTTAACCCTTTGTCTGCGTCTTTCATCTGTTAACCACCCCCTACCTATGACCCGAGCTCTTTATGTGTTTAGATCCTTACCCCTGTGATTAACCGAAACACAACCTATTTGAATGTACTCCGAATACTTCACAGCAACATAGCGGTCTTGGCGACATTGTACATTACAGCCATCGCTTTCATCAATAAATTAACCAAACGACATTGTGTCAAAATGTTTCATACCTATTACTGGAATTGGTGCAAGGAAAACATTAAACGTAATCACGTCCACGTGTTACATTATTTACTAATTATGATTCTTGCAGGTGATAAGTATAAATAAAAAGTACCTTTTGTTACTTAATACTAAGTGTATAACAAAGTATGCCGATACGTCAAATATATACTGAAAAATATCTAAAAAACTATGTATTTTCAGGTAAATAATATGGTATTTATACATAACCCTGTACCTATTTTAAATATTAATTACTTTTAACTCACACTCAGTAAACAAAGCCTAATAATGTAATTTTTTTTATATTTTGAAAAGTGAAGAATGTGTGTTTTAATTATTTATTATGTAGATAAGTGATGAACTTAAATAACAATGTCTTGTTTTTATAAGACCTAAGTATTATGCTGATAAGGACTTAATATGGTAAGATATTATAGTAATATAAACACCTGGAAACTATTATAATAGCTGTGCTAATAGCAGTATCAAGTATTATCAATTAATTTTATCATCCACTAGCTGTCCCCCGCGGTTTCACCTGTGTTAATTTCATAGTTCCCGCGGAAATTCCAGGGTAAATATACCTATAAACCTTCCTCTGGAATCACTCCATACATTGGTGAAAACCGTATGAAAATCCGTTCAGTAGTTTTTGAGTTTATCACGAACAGACAGACAGAGAGACGCAGCGGAGGACATCGTTTTATAATATTATGTAAGGATAAACGAAACCTACTTACTTATTATTATTTTACCAAGTTGAAGGTATGACTTTGCTTGTTAACGAAATCGTCGACTTTTCGACTTCCGCAAAAATAGGTTATCAATTCGTCAAGAATGAATTCCCAGCGGAATTTCTGAAAACCGTAATTGAACTGTAATAAATACGTATAATCTTAACTTAAATGGACATAGATATGCAATAGTGTGTTAACTCACACTGGAGATATTTTGAGTAAATTAAAGTTTTAAAATTATAGCGCCATTTTATGTCAACATTTTTTATGCGCAATATTTAGTTACATATTTATACAATGTAATAAGGTACACTCATAATTAAAAAACGTTCTCTGCCTCTCAATAAGTCGTTCTGAATCAATAACTTCATTTTGTGGGTTAACATGTTATTGCTTATCTGCGTCCAAATATAGGTAACTAAAGTTGTACTTTTTATTATACAATTTTTATTTATTTTACCGTAGCCTAGAGCCCATGATTTTATTATAATTAGTTTGATAATAATTATTAAACTGTACTTATGTTTATATTATTTTGTTACTTTTGAGTTATTTTAAAAAACCTAGTCTGCATTTTATATTTTTCTTGCACCAATTGCATAAAGCATAATATCTACCTAATAAGATAGTATCTACTTATAAAAATAAATTTACAAAAACTACCTGTCGAGAAATTGGACTATGGTTTGTGTGCCAGCTGTTACCTACATGCATTTCCTGTCTAGGTTGATTTCCGTTTACTTTACCGGTATTTTACAAACGAAAAAATATTTTAATTTGAAGAATAAGACTGAAATTTAATTTATAAAATGAAAATAAACGGTAAACTGAAATTTATCCTATACAATTAGCGAATGTGCGATGCTAAGAACTTCTTTTCCTTTTTTTATTATTATTTACAAACTTTACTTCACTATCACGACATATATTATTACCTATAAAAATGCATAGCACGAAAATTACCTTAATTACATTAAAAATATTATAATGATTATGAAGCTAATCTGATGATACCTTTCACACACGTATAGGAAAGTTGCATTGATTAAATCTTTGGGAATTAAAATATAATTTTCAAACTGTGGTTTAGCGAAAGCCTATGTACTTATGTAGAGAAATAATTGCATTTTGTAATAATTAATAAGTAAATAAAATAATAATAAACGCAAACCATAAAGTAATCCAAATATTTTAAAGTTTTATACCTCTACAAAATAACGTTCAAATTCTGACGACGCGGCCTCATAATATACCTATAGGTACATACCTAATATCTATCTACTGGCATGATTTAGCCTGTATCTTATGTACCTATGTAGTACAATGTACCTATTTATCGTCTACTACAATCGGTGTTTTAGTAATTCTCCGTGGAATCCTGGACACATAAAAAGGAGTTCGCCGGTTGTTGAATTAAAAATAAAATAAAAATTAGGTCTTTAGTCTGTGTATATGCCAGTTCAATAAATAACGATTAACGAGATCGGGGTCTTATATGACTGGTATTAAAAGGAAATAACTTAAAAACAAATGAAAATTTTATTCCAATTAAGTAGAAATTTTTTCTGTAAAAAAACCACGACCACTCTGTCAAGAGTGTAACGACTAAGAAGAGAAATTTTTTCTATTACTATACTCAGACGAAATAAAAATCGTCTGAGTTACTATAGTTCTTAATTATTATGGTACTTTTCGGTGAAGTCACGTAGGTATCTACATGGTTTACTGCATTCCAAAATGTAACATTGTATATTTAAGTGCAAAACTTTCAAATTTTTTACAATAATTTTATAACATTTAATTAACATTGTGAAGCGTATCCTCAGAGTGGCTGAGCACAAGTCTTAGACCTCAACACCTAAAGTAATACAGATTAGGTTGTGAAAACGGGACAACATGATAAGAATGTCATAGGATCATCCTCTTTTTCGCAGCTTTAACTGTATACGTAATGCAGTTATAATCAAAACAGGACCATCACGGCTATTAAGCTGTGAAGTTTCTTTTGTGAGATCTATGTCACAAGAAAAATGTTGACATACCGCCACGCGAAGTTCGATCGTAACTACATTATACTTTAGGAGTTGACGGTGAGACCGCTGCACTGTCACCCAAACCCTGGCGTGGGACGCCAACTGACGTGTCGCTTTGTGCAGCCGCGTGGCAGTGATGCGGGGACAAGTGGTGTCGCCGCAGGGGCTCGGCATTGTCGGCATCAGGGTGTCCGTCGACAGGGAAGCCCGATTTGGGTTCACCCTCACCAGGCAGGGAGGCTGGTGAGTCATTGAGATGAAGACTTTACAAAAGTTTTTTTTTTTTTGTATAAACTCCAATCAAATTATGATATTTAAGCTCACGAAGTGTTTAACCATTTATTTTTAACCGACCTTAAATTTAACTACCTTAAATTAGTAATGTTTTTTTACAGAAACTACATTACCGATTTCTACGATAGCTACTTGTATTAGGATCTAATACTGTTAGGTATATATTATTCTATAATTTTAACTTTTCCCCAGTTAACCCGCGTTTTTGACTTTCAGGGTTGAATTTTCGAAAAATCTTATTTTAGCTGTCTAATTTACATTGATCTCTCATTTGTCTCAAGTAATAGATACCCATAAACCTATCGAGATGCACAACTACGTATTCGAATTTGTATTTTAATGTAAAATAAATGTATTTGAGGACCATAATATGTATTTTATCGTTACTCAAGAACCGGTCCCCCTTCAATGACTGTTAAGTTAATTGTACAGACAAGCTAAGACTTGTAGGTATATTGATAATTATTTATATCGGTATCAATTTAGAGAACGAAATCGCAAAGTTCTAATAAAACTTTTTTATAAGATTTTAAGATTAGGTAGCAAAGACTGGAGAACGTTTACTTTAATATTTGAACAAATGTTTTTTTTACACTGTTACTAATATGAATATCCAGATACGGTCATTATAAATTGTCTTGAGTATCTATTGCGTAACAAAATCCATTATCTAGATCAAATTGAATGCCAACGTAACTAATTTGGTATTCGAATAAAACGGTTATTAGTAATTCAACGCTTCTAATAGAATAAATGCTACAACTAAAAAACTATTTACATATGTAGGTACATAAATATTCAAAACTTGCAATTTTTCCAATGCTATACGTACATTGAACTCAAATTAGCTATTTGATAAAAAAAAATCTAAATTCTATTTAGTCTGTCAGTTAAATATTAAAAAAATAATAGACATGTATTTATTGATTTTTCAAATTAAGGGAAATATTCTTGGATAAAGCGCATTAAAATTTGGGAGTGGGGGCTCGTAACGTAACGTAAAACTGTACCTGCTTGTGACGTCACACGACATTTCGACTCATCATATCTCCGTTATTTTTTGCTTATATAAAAAAGAAAAAACACGCGTCCAATATTTTTTATGAATCTACAGGATGGACTAAAAACAAAAATTTAGTCAAATAGTCTATTACCTGAAACCATTTAAGGGATGCTTTTGTTTTAATATTACAGAGGGTTCCTAACTACATATATTTTCTACGAATGAAGAAAAAATCATGAAAAGTTATTCAATGATTTAAACAATTAATAGGTAATCTCTCTATTTGCCCCTCTCATAAATTTCATTTGTTTTGCAAGTACCAAAAGAGTCCATCATATTTTTTATTAGGAGTCTTTATTAAGAATCTTTATTATGGAAGCAATTAAATATTAAGTACCCACCTACTACTAGATGTCCCCCGCGATTTTAGCCGCGATCATTTCGGAGTTCCCGCGGGAATTTCAGGATAAACTATAGGTACGTACCTATAAACCTCCCTCTTTAATCACTATCTATTGAAGAAAAGCGCATGAAAATCCGTTCAGTAGTTTTCGAGTTTATCGCAAACAGACAGACGCGGCGGAGAACTTTGTTTTATAACATGTAAGGATTGGATAGATTTTTGTTTAGCCAATATTTTGGAACTTTTGTTTACGAAAGCGGAATGTTACTAAAAACTATATATTTCATACCTCAGGTTTGATGTGTTGGTGAACGGCGGCGGGGCCGTCACTCTTCAATTCCAACGGTCACCGTTCAAGCCGCTCCGGAAGACCGTGTTTGTCCCTTGGAACCAGATAGTGGTTCTACCACCAGTACAGATGGAGCTCAGCGATGACAGCATTAAAGTGCCTACTCCAAGGTACTACTGATCTTCAAAAACATATAGCGACGTTTTCTGACAAAACAAGAAGTAGAAAAAATGTATTTTAACAGATCGAAACAACAAAAACTATAAACATCACAACGATACAAAAAATGTTAAGCCCTATTTCTTACTTTTTTTTTCTGTCTGAACTGATTTCAGATTTCTTGAAATCTTATCATACTTATTGTTTATTATTACTAAAAGTACATAATTTAAGTGTAGGTGTATCCTATAATATATTTTAAGAATTCATTCACCCGTTTGCAGAGCGCCTTCCCGCGCGGACTGGTCACCAACTCCTCAATGGTGGGAGTCCGAGGCTCCGCCGTGCCCGATGCACGATCACGAGCGTCTGCGGCCCGAGGTGGTAGCAGTGCCACCATTGGCCGCGCCTGCTGCTTCCACAGCTGTCACACCAACCGTCGTTTACCCAGAGGCACAGGTGAACAGGAGACAGCTTCTAGTTCTCAAAAAATGTTTATATTACTGTCTTGAATTCAAACCTTCTTTTTCAATTGGTACTCCTATTTCCTAAATATGGTAACATAATGATACCGATGACTTGAATTTTATTGTAATTGGATATAAGTGAATTCTTAAATTCATTAATTAGAGACCCTTCCGCGATAGTCATGGTGTTATTACTGTAATTGTTGTTGCAGATTGTGAGCGAGTCAATCGGCATTCCGGGCTCGTCAGTGAAGCTGACGTACCGTTCGTCGCAGGCAGCGGGGTACCTGTCGTGCGTGCACGTGCAGCTCACGCGGCGCGTGGTGCCCGCGGTGCTGGTGCGCGTGCACGTACGCGTCGAGATCGAGGGCTCGCTGCACACGCACACCTACGAGGCGGACCCCGACCTCACACACGTGTTCGCGTGGAATAAGAGGAACGTTTACAAACAAAAGGTAAGGTTATGGCACAAAGTAAGGATAGGACTTCTAAGCCCGATCGCACACACGCGACTCTCTTATCCGGTTCCTCTATTAGCAAAGCAGGGTAGCGACCAAAGTCGTGTCAATTACATACAATAGAACATCTTTCGGGTGCCTAGATATACTTACCTTACCGGGAAACCATATATGCAAGAACCCTTATTTTTGGAATTAGTCATGAAAATCGGTACTGAACTTTTCAAATAAAAAATCACGTAGGTTCGGGGTATTTATTTATACACTGTATTTTCACTCGTGAACTCACAAAAACAAAGTTGATCCATATTAAATTTATTATACCTACTATAAACTCAAAGTAAGTGGTTATATGAAACTAGCTGTGCCCCGTGGTTTCACCCGCGTGAGTTTCCAAACTTCTTTTATTCTTCTTCTCCTTGCAATAACAAACACAACAAAAAATAATAAGCGAAATTAGTCCAGCCGTTCACGCGTGATGCCTTGACCAAGAAAAATAGGGATTCATGAATTAATGATATTGATTTGATAACAAAGGTCCCTTATCAAAGTCACTATCAGAGATGCCTATGAAAATTTGGTTAATTCTACAATATAATACCTTTTAGCTAAAACAGGGCGTATGGAATTATTATACAAAAATGTACCTACTTTTATATATAATACAATTTTCAGGTGTACGGACAAGCGCAAGCTAAAATTTCAATCGGGTACGAGTATTCGTCGTGTGCGGCCATAGTATGGGAAACGCTGACCGCGACTCTTGCTGGCTTCGATGTGGATATTTCGGATATCGGCGGCTGGGGACTGGACATACATCACCACTACAACTTTAATGAAGGCATACTGCAAAAAGGCGATGGAGCTCTGCTTCATTTGAAGCAATATCCAAGAACTGTTCAGGTATTTAAGCATTTCAAAGCTAAAAGTTGAGGTTGTTTATAATTTTATTCTTAACTAGCTGTGCCTCGCGGTTTCACCCGCGGTAAGCGCGGAAACTCCGGGATAAAAAGTATCCTATGTCCTTCTCTGTACCCCTGAAAACGTGCATGCCAAATTTCATCCAAATCCGTACAGCCGTTTTTGCGTGGTTGAGTAAACGTATATGCGAGGATAAGAGCTCGAAAGCGCATTTTCATCCGACTTGCTTTAAATTTATCGTCACTGCTCAGCTCCTATGTGTCTTAGCGTTATGTTATATAGCCTATAACCTGCCCAGGAGTATGGGATACAATCGTACCAAGTTGGGTTAAAATCCCTTCAGTAGTTTTTGATCCATGCGTGCACATACAGACAGACAGACAGACGGACAAATAATTTACTGATTGCATTTTTGGCATCAGTATCGATCACTATTCATCCTCCAATATTAATTTTGAATATATATTCAATGTACAGAATTGACCTCTCTACAGTTTTATTATAAGTATATAGATATATATTTAAGATTATAATGCAACTACCGACAGTTAATTTAAAAAAATTAAGACATCTCATGTATTTAAGGTGGTAATTGGTACGGGGCTACAACGTGCTATAGAATGCCCGGATAATTGCAATGGAAAAGCAGCAGATGCTCGTCTGTTAACTCCTACTGCTCTGACATCTGGTCCGGACGGCTCACTTTACGTGGGTGATTTTAATCTCGTACGAAGGATCACACCCAAAGGCATCGTCACCACAGTCCTCAAACTGGAGTAAGAATACATTTATTTAGTCCTTAAGTGTATTGTATGTGCTTTTGAATTCACGAATATCTTCTACAACATTGGCTTATCGTCCTTCTTTAGAACAACTCAAATTGCCTATCAATATTACATCTGCATATCACCGGCGGACGGATATCTCTACATATCAGATTCTGAGAAACATCAAGTAAGACGTGTGTTGGCCTTGGAAAAAGTTCGCGATCCTGCGTTGAATTCAGAACCTGTCGTCGGGAACGGAGACCGCTGTGTACCAGGAGATGATTCAAATTGCGGTGATGAAGGACCCGCGATTAAAGCTAAACTAGCTCATCCCAAAGGTAATTATTAACTCTCACGTTCATGTAAAGTACCCATTAAATCAAACCTACTCTTAAATTATTATTAACGACGTATTTGTTTCAGGTCTCGCTATTGCTGCCGACAGGACAATGTACATTGCAGACGGTACAAATATTAGAGCTGTCGATCCTAACGGAATCATTCACACGTTGGTTGGACATCATGGCCACCACAATCACTGGTCACCTGTTCCTTGTCATGGTGCTATTGCACCTTATGAAGCTCAATTACAATGGCCCACTGGTGTATCTTTATCTCCTCTTGACGGATCATTGTACTTTATCGATGATCGAATCATACTCAAACTCACAGTAGATATGAAAATCAAAGTAGTAGCTGGACAGCCTTCTCATTGCCGAATTGGCAGCGATGGAAAACCTATCAGTTTAAATAGGACGGACTCAGAATACAGAGAAGACTCTAGTCTGGGAACAATTCAAGCGATAGCTTTTGCTCCAAGTGGGATCTTGTACGTCGCAGAATCAGACGCTAAAAAGACAAATACCATAAAAGCAATAGATCCATCTGGAAAAATATTGCACTTTGCTGGAAAGTTACAAGAGAACTTAAAGGAGTTGAGCTGTGAATGTAACTCATCAACCACAGCGACAGCTGTTCCAGCAAGTTCTCGAGATGAAGGCGCTGGGTGTCCTTGTCGACTGAGTGTGACGGCAGGCGATGAACCTCCTACTAGCACTGAAACACTACTATCGTCTAACGCCAAGTTCCAAACAATATCAGCCCTCGCTGTTACTCCAGATGGAGTACTTAATGTTGTGGATCAAGGTGAGTTTATTTTCAAATTCAAATATACTTCACTCGTCTTTTCTCTTGGGAAATCTGGCTTCAGAGCGAGCGGTAAATGTAAAAATTTATCTATTGCACTTTGACTGAATCCAAATGTTATAAAATGTTGTAACTTAACGAGTTCAATAAATTTTTGAGTTTGAGTTTGAAATACTTAGGTACATTATATTTTCCCTTATTTATATAGAACCTTATCATAAATATTTATACCGTACTGATTATTCTTATTAACTGTTTTACCACAGGATCATTACATATATTGGCTTTAAAACACTACTTACCAACTCATGATGAAAATGGAGAATTTAGAATACCATATCCTCCTACTTCGGAAATATACGTCTTTAACCGCTATGGCCAACATACTACTACAAAAGATTTAACTTCAGGGAAGACAAGATATTCTTTCCTATACTCTAAGAATACAAGTTTCGGTAAACTATCAACAGTAACCGACGCTTCAGGAAACAAAATTCAATTACTAAGAGATTACAGCAATGTTGTTAGTTCAATAGAGAACACTCAAGATCATAAATTGGAACTAAAAATATCCGGTATAGGATACCTTACGAAAATAACAGAGAAAGGATCTTCAGAAATTGAATTGGATTATGATGCTAACACTGGATTGCTCAACAGTCGGTCAGGGGTATGTTTATATTTCTAATTAAATAGTTTTAAATTTAATAATAGACGAAGAGAGAAATTCTGTTTGTATTATGTATTTACAATAAAAAAATATATATTTCTTCTTTTAGGCTGGAGACACCATAATCTACAATTATGATGAATTAGGTAGAGTTACTAAAATCATAATGTCTTCGGGAGAACAAGTGCACATTTCATCTGGTTTAGCTAAAAATTATGGATTAGCTGTAACTGTATCAAATCCATCTAGCAATATTCCAGTCGGAGTAGCTAAGAAATGCGAATATATTTTACATGGCCAATCGTTCAAGCAGATAACTATAAATAATGGAAAACAAATAACTGAAGGTCGTATCTATAATAACGACACTTTACTTCTTCAAACGCCATGGTCTGGAAAGTTTGAGAGCATAGCAGCTGCTAAACATCCGTTATTGGAAGCCGCATTACCAATCGAAGCAGAAATGCTCCATATGTGGTCTCACCAAACCACCACTTTTGGCGATGGCTTAGTGAACAACATGTACTCCTTGTACACTTTGGTGGGAGACGTCAGAAATCCCCAGCAAACACTAAATCGTGAAATATGGGTCAATGACTCTAGAGTTCTTATAATTGAATTTGACCAGTTTAAAAGTCGTGAAACATTCTTTAATGCCGACAGAAACCCCTTATTTACTACTTCTTATGATGTTGCTGGATTACCACTTTCGTTCACTCCTCATGGGGCTGGCGTTCCTTTGAATATTTCATACGACAGATTCAACAGAATAAATGGGTGGAAGTGGGACAACACAGAAGAAACGTACAGTTATGATCCTCATGGAATGCTATCAGAAATCACGAGTCCTCAAGATGGGACAAAATTTATATACTATAACGAAGGCAACCAAGTATCTAAAATTAGTTTGGCTAGTCAAAGAACTTTCAAATATTTATATGATGAGGATGGAGGTTTGACCCACGTGATCTTACCTTCCGGAACTAACCACTCATTTAGTGTACAGCCCTCAATA
Source organism: Zygaena filipendulae (assembly GCA_907165275.2). NCBI lineage: Eukaryota > Metazoa > Arthropoda > Insecta > Lepidoptera > Zygaenidae > Zygaena > Zygaena filipendulae. The sequence continues at coordinate 6,828,014 of OU015653.1, read as the reverse complement.
GGCTTTTTAAGAGTAACTTATACACCTCCAGGATCTTCTAAGAAATATTTACAACACTACTCTCATACAGGAGAATTGCTTCAAACAGTATTTCCAGGAGACGGAGCTAGAGTAGTCTATCGTTATTTTACAACCAATAAAGTATCTGAAGTAGTCCACGGAGATGGGCAAACACAAATACATTACGCGGAAACAAGTGGACTCCCTTCGGAAATACTACATGTAGACCGCGATGTTGACTATCGATGGGAATCCACTTATACAGGTGGTCTCCTCGCTGAAGAGAGACTAGACTACGGTGCAAAAACGGGACTTAGCAATGCTAAAATAATATATGAGTATGATAATAATTACAGAATAACATCTGTCCAAGGACGTATTGGAGGACAAACACTTATTCCATATCATATAGTATACAACAGTAAAACTGGCGCTCCCGAAATTTTAGGACAATTTACAGTTTCTAAACAAAAGTGGAACGAAACTTCAGTATATGACGGAATTGCAATGTTCTCTCGAGTTCTCAATGAACAGTTTTTGGAAAAAGAAGTTACTGTGAATATTCACGGTATTGAAGTTTTCCGAATGGAGTTCTCATACGACAAACATGGCAGAATATCACAAACCCGTACTCACACAAGAAACGTGGGAGTTAACACTTACACAAACATGAAAAATTACACATGGGATTGTGATGGTCAGTTGACCGGTGTTGAAGCACAAGAACCGTGGGGCTTCCGATACGATGACAACGGTAATATGCTGTCACTTACATACAGGGGAAACACTATCCCTATGGAGTATAATGAAATGGATCGTATAATAAAATTCGGAGAAGGACAATACAGATACGACAGTCGAGGTCTTGTATCTCAAAATGCGAGAGAAGAACGCTTCCAGTACAATTCTAAAGGATTATTAATTAGAGCTACCAAACGAGGAAGATTTGACGTGCGTTACTATTATGACCATCTAGATAGGTAAGCTTTTATCTTTTATATATCTCCATTGGAATAAAAAGCTCATTTCGATGACTTTCTTAATAATAATATTATTTTCAGGCTATCCACGAGAAAAGATAACTTCGGCAATGTCACACAATTCTTCTATACGAACAAAGAGCGACCACATGAAGTCAGTCATATTTATTCTCCACGTGAAAATAGGTTTATGACCTTAGTGTATGACGACAGAGGACATTTAATTTACACTCAGGTATAAATTGCACACAGTTCAGTTCATAAAAAAAAATATAGCAGTTAACTTACTTCCATTTCCCGTCATCTCTTTAAATAATTGTTATTTGACAGGTGGCCCGGCACAAGTACTTTATCGCCACTGATCAATGCGGAACACCAGTGATGGTCTTTAATCAGTATGGAGAAGGCATCAGGGAAATTATGAGATCACCGTACGGCCACATAGTATATGACTCTAATCCATATTTGTATCTACCAGTCGACTTTTGCGGTGGACTCTTAGATCAAGTAACGTCTTTAGTGCACATGGCGAATGGAAAAGTGTATGATCCTCTAATAGGACAGTGGATGTCTCCCCTTTGGGAAGACCTAATAGAGAGAATTCACAACCCGACACAATTACATCTCTACAGATTCAATGGCAACGATCCGATTAACGTAAAGCCAAATAACAAGAAACCGACAGGTATGTTAACATTAATTGTAATTAGCTTGACTTTGATTATTTATTTTGCATCACAATTCACAATAATACGTTGGAACATAATAATACGTTATTTCCAGACCATTTATCGTGGTTGAAACTTCTTGGATATGATACTAAGAGTCTCGCCCCGCAACTGTACCCTGACGAGCTGCCCGGTGGGTCCGTGTTGCCGAGCATCCCTCGTGGGCGGCCCGCGTGGGGCGTGTCGCCCCCGGACAGCTCCGGGCTTCCAGCTGCCATGTCTCTGCTACCCAGTGTCACCATAGAGTCGGGTTTTTTGTCACATATGTCGAACAAGAGGATAGCCGACTTCAGAAGCTTATCCATACCAGCGATGTCAGCTCTTAAAACTGACGCTCTCGACTTCGGTCCGAAACGTATTGGCTCAGACTCGGAACCACCATTCGGCCGGGGGATTCTCGTATCGCGTAATTCCCGGGGTCGAGCTGTCGTCACTGCCGTCCCATCAGCTAACGCAATATACAGAGATGTGTACATGTCCGTTTTCAACCGATCGCACCTACTGCCGTTTTCGTTCATCGTACACGGGGACCAGCAAGACGTGTTTTATTTCGTCAAAGAAGAAACTTGGCGGGCCGCCGACGATAAACAACAATTGAAACGCATGCAAGGCAAACTAAACGTAACTTTCCACGAAGTGACCGAAGGAGGGCGTTCGTATGCAGACGTGAAGATCCACGGCGAGACGAGCATAGTGAATTTACGATACGGCACGAACGTGGAGCGCGAGCGACAGCGTCTGCTACACCACGCGCGGGCCGCCGCCGTGCGCAAGGCGTGGCACCGCGAACGGGAGGCGCTGCGCGGCGGGCTGGGCGGCTCGCTGGAGTGGTCCGCGGCCGAGCTCGACGAGATCCAGAAGGCGGGCTCGGCAGCCGCCTACGAGGGAGAGTACGTTCACGACGTGGCGCGCTACCCGGAACTGGCTGAGGACCCGTACAACGTGCGCTTCGTGAAGCGGCGCTCGGACCGCGCCGAGCGGCGCCGGCGAAAGCGCGCCGCCTGCTCCGCGCCCTGGTGGCTCGCCGTGAGCGACCTCTGCTAGTGCCGCCATCCATATGCCAAATCGTGTGAATGTCTTGTCGATGGGTGTGAATGGAGACGGATGAGAGAGTGAGCGATTGTAAAAATATATTTTGTAAATAGTCTCTACTGATTGTTAATTGTTGATGTATGTATGTATGTACGGTAGACGCGAATCCCTATCGCCATGTAAATAATTAAATTTAATTTGCAGGGAGAGAATGGACCTTTTGTGAGGACTGATATTAAAATAAATGTAATGTATGTAAAAATAAGACGATTTATGTGAATATGAAATTATTTATACTTATTTATCAGTAAAATAAAAAAAGCTTCGATCGTGTCCAATGTTCTTATAAAATTTAGATGAAGACTATTTGAAAGAATAAAAAGGCATACCTACTTTTTTAACCAAATCCAATAATTATTTTAATTTGCATGTAATCCCATTCTACTATTAGATACGTCAAGTCGACACTAATCATGCAGCCGCATCGTGTGGGAACTTCAGGAGTCACTGTCGCAACCCTTTAACAGACAGACCCTACAGACATTGAGCGTGCCAGACACGTTTCGTGGCAGACAATATAATATTCTCCTACACAGTGCGTATTAACGTATTTATATCTATTGTAACACGGCGTCTGTACGCCGACAGACACGAGCCGTGACCGGCCAGTATTCGTGTAAAAGAATATTTTGTCTCGCGATTCATTTCTGAAGATACGTGAATGTGGGTACATGTCGTGCAGTGTGAATAGAGCATCGGAACCGTGCAGATGTCTTATGTAATTAAACGGTGTCTGTTGGTTTCTGTCACATTTCTGCCCTGGCATACGTGTCTGGCACGCTCAATGTCTGTAGATATAAACGGACATTTACTCGCCGCGCAGTGGGTAGGTACAGAAGGAATTTATTTTTATCACTGTAGCTACTGCCTCAGGGCAGGAGTTTTGGCATACGTTTTTTAATTTGCCTAAACACGCAAAAAATGTAAATTATTCTTGTCAACTTTCTGGTAGGTAACCTATGTGTGTGTGTCTGTTGTGCAATAAAAGAATATATTCTATTCAAAAAGTCACTAGATTAGGTATGTTTATGTAAAGAAACGACACTCCGCCAATTGCACGCCTCCTCATGCCCCGCAATACGCGAACGTGAGTTTCTTGGTAAATTCCGAGGAAAGTTTGACACATGTAGAATCTGTGACATTACCTTATTTTATTTACTTTATATTATTTACTGACAGCTGACAGTTACTGTCAGCTCGCTGTCAACATTACGATACGCACACAAGCACAACACGTACAGGTACATGTACAACTACAAGCCGGCCGTCTTTACTTGTAGAAAGTACCTATTTAAGGCTATTTCTTCTTCTTCTCTTCAATTATGGCAATCTATCGCGAATTATCGCATTTAATTCTGCTAAATGGCTGCTGAACGGTGGTTAAAATATCGAATACCTAAATAACGCGACAGGCATCGCTAAGATCTCCACCGGACAACAACCAAGTACTCCAACTGATTCAGTTCATAATATGTATGGAGTGTCACCGTACCTATTAGTTTTATGGTGGGTGTGACAAATTTCATTAGCCGTGTTGTTGATCTTGATCTACCTACTTGTCACCCTGTTTTCCTATACAATCCTAACCTATCTATACATAAAATGTTTTGTCCTGGCTGACTGACTGTTGGATCAACGCACAGTCTAAACCGCTGATCGTAGAGACCTAAAACTTGGAGGGTGTGTTCTTTGTATGGCGTAGGCATCCGATAAGAAAGGATTTTTGAAAATTCAACCCCTAAGGGGATGAAAAAGGATTGCAAAGTTTGTATGGAACAATCCGCGGGAACTTCGAAATTATCGCGGGTGATATCGCGCGGGACAGCTAAACCCTATTATTTGTTTATATAATATATTACAAGTAAAAATGAAAATGCAATATGTGTAAAAGTTGTTTATTAATTACATGTTCAAAACGTCAATCTGAACAATTAACTTAATTTTATATACAAATTCATGTCAACGCAATCATAAAAATTTTATAGTACACATATTTAGATACTGCTCCTATGCAAATTCGAAATAACACATTTCATATTAATCATAGTTAACATTATATGATACAATATCTACGTTTAAGTATATTTTACCAGAAACATCATATAGACAATCATTGAACTTAAATCGGATCGCGTAAAATGAAATCAATTAATAAAATATATTTACACAATTTCATCATTATCTATTATTCTTAAGTTAGTAGAAAATTATATTTTTCGGATAAAATTCTGACTTTTCTCTATTAAACATCTATAATAGATATTGAGCTTTAAGTCCATAAACAATTGAGATCAACAACTCGTATTATTATTAGCCACCTTCCGCATAGTAAAAACTAAATAATTTAACTCCAATGGCTCTGAATATTCACGGAATCTATCAAATGCCCAGTCAACACACCTATACAAAAATACTAATATCTAGGCAAGTCATAGAAAGCCTGAATGAACACATCGCTGATAACTATCATTAGTGAATACATAAACAACGTAGGTACATAACATACTAAAAAATATATACATGTTATACTTAATGTGGTAAAACATACTACATAATATGTACAAACAATAATAATAATGTGCGTAGACAAAATCTAAAACATTACCTATGCTCCAAGAAACCATTAAGTATGACGTGAAAAGAATTCGTTTGCGTCTGGAGTACTTTTTTTAAAATCCACTCCTTGGGTCTAAAAAACTCACAAAATAATGTTATTCATTAATATCAAATATCTGCATCATAATATGTTAAGTCTTAACATCTCTTATGCCAAACTTGAGTTAGAAATGTAAGTTTAAATTATTTTTAGCAGAAATCTACTATCAGTAAATTACGGCATAAAAGTTCTGGAAAGTAACCAAATATTATGGAATAGTACCTACGCTAATATGGAATACTCCCATTTCTCGTAAACGAAGATTTATAACTGTAAAAACTGTGATCTTGCATATCTTGCAATCATTACACTCCCGTACAACATGGTAATTTGTGTGTCGAGCGAGTTTTGTACTTGCGGTGAGAATATTTTGTTTTATCGCTGTCAGAAGGGTTTTAATCTGTGTGCAAAAACTGAGTATTTTTTTAAAATAAATTATTTTGCGCTGGTGCAAGATATAACACCAAAATTTGTAATTTTACTAGTAGATCAAGTTCCTTTTCAGATTTGATCAATATCCTATAATAATCCTTTAGAATCTCATATAAATTAAAATTTATTGGTCATAGTTCTGTGTGGTGTTCTATATTTGGGCACCTATTCTATAGTAATCAGCATAAAGATGCTGATTTTGTTTTTAAGTAAATCGAACGAATCGAATCGAACCCGCTTCATAAGAAAAGAAATCATTCTGTAGCTTTATCATACCGATCGAAAGGATTCATCATAAGGATTATTTTTTGCTAAATGACATAAGTGACAAAAATAAAAGGAAGACCATGAATTTGATGTGAAATTTTGTTCAAAAAACAGAAAAGCTGAAATTACCGTAAGGACATACAACTGAAAATTTGTATTAAAAATGCTAAAATTCATGGTCTTACTTTTATTTTTGATACTATGTTATTTAGCAAAAAATAATCCTTATGATAAAGCCTTTCGATCGGTATGATAAAGCTATAGGATGATTATTTTTCTCATGTAACGGGTTCGATTCCCGGGTTCAACCACTTAATTATTTAAATATCTATGAATGCAGTTTAAATTGTTTTTTAAATTCAAATAATGTCTTCTTTCAGTAAATTGTTCCATCTACAATATCCAAGGTACTTTTTTCCTCCATGTGGCATATCCGTGGGACGCCCTGTACATTATACTAGCTGTGACCCGTGATTTCACCCAAACAAACAAACTCTTAGGCTTTATAAATGCACTACAGCTTACACTAAAAAGTTAAAAATTACATAATACCGACTTAATCCGAAAGAAAAAATGCACGTAAAATTATTATTGGTATGTACCTAACCTACCTACTGATAAGTTAACTATAGTGCCTTTTTGTGTGATTTGAAGTCGGTTTTAATTTTTTGTTAAAATTTTGTTTATTTTTTATTTTTTTCTACTACACTTAACTGTCTGTATGTATGTATCTGAAAAAATATGTGTGTATTTTTCTAGATAGATACACAATAGATTTTAATGTTTAAGTAAGTTTCGGTTTCGGTCGAAACAAAGACCATGACCGAAAGTTCGGTTTCGGCTGAAAAATCTGTTTCGGGCGGACACTAATAGTATAGCCTTTCAACTATACAAAATACATGCAATTTACAACTCAGGCTGAACTTTCACTTGCGATGCTAGTAACACAAATTTACCGTGATAAGATATAATCAGCATCAAAAGTAGCTAATCTTCATGTGTAAACAAATTCAAATTGATTACAATGAAACAAATGTTTTCTGATTATTGTAAGCAACCAGTGTTTTATATTTTATAACTGAGATCACACAAATATATCGTAGCAAACTGAAAGTCATTGTTAATAAACACGCCCACTGGCCACTGTCAATGGTATGTCAAGCATCTTTATATTCTTCTTCTAATATTATAAAGAGGAAAGATTTGATTTTTAGTTTGTTTGTTACGATTTAACTCAAAAACTACTGGACCGATTTCTAAAATTCTTTCATGATTAGAAAGCTACGTTATCCCTCAATAACATAGGCTATATTGTAATCCGGAATTCCCGCGGGAACTCCGAAATTATCGCGGGTGAAACCACGGGGAACAGCTAGTTATAAATAAAAATTAATGTTTGTATGTCTGTCCTCTATGCGTTTCGAAACCATTGGTCCGATTGTAATGAAACTTTGGCGGGTTGTTCTGCCTGCGTCCGTAAAGGCTCCAGATCCCAAAACTCACGCGGATGAAACCGCAGGGCACAGCTAGTTATATATAAAAATTAAGTGCTGTTCGTTTGTCTCGCTCGATAAATCCAATAAAACCAATCCACTTATTTGAATACATAGCGTGCTCCTATATATCTGCTGTTGACTGTACAAGAACAATTTATGCCTAAGATGTTACAATCATTCAAAATTAAGCAATTGCTGGATTGGCAGAAGTCAGATCGATGTCTAAAGCGTAGCCAATCAACCATTTGCTTAATTTAGAATAATTCTAATATTATGTTAGAAATAAATTCATTTCTAAAATATTAGAATAAAATTTAAAAAGTATTTTTTTAGTTGCTAGCTCTCGATCTATTCGTCGTGTATCATATCCAAGACTTTGTTATTGGAAAATGGTGTAAATGTTTACAACACAAAAAGAAGCTATAAAAAAAAAACAAAAATATGAGAGCATTGCAGAGTCTCGTTTATAAATACAGGGCCCAATACGGGTTATATCTTTTCACTAACCCGGTTCTCTAACAGCTTGTCAAAACAGTTTAACAAATGCCTTAATTTGAGAGATCGCAATAACACATACGGCTAGTTAATTAATTAGAGACATTGGTGTTCAATAATCGCACATAGACGCCAGAGTTGGAGTCAATAAACACTTCACAGTCAATCCCCAAGACGAGTGTGCAATAAAAATCTCTTCACTAACCCGCTTCTTTAAAAATTTTTCCTTTTCAACAAACACGTATAAAATAAGTTCATAAACAAATTTATAAAATCACACATACATGTCTAAATAAATAAAAGTGATGGAATCAGGTAGCCGAGTTTCATACGCGAATAAAAATACAGTAGAAGTCATGTCTAACAAACAAACAAATGAAGTAGTTAATTTATACTCAAATATAGTATATAAACTAAATAAAATTTCATCCTCGCCATATCGACAGATTCATGACATTTTTCTAATTTTACTTTAGTCGACATTATCACGCGCACAACACTAACTATCGTATAAAACATGTCCACGCACTTCACGCACCGAATTGGTTTTATTTTAATAAACCGCCAAACCCCAATACGTTGTTTTATTTCTATGTGCACTTAAAGAAATTAACTAAAAAATTGGTTAGTTTGCTGACATAATATTGTAAGATTACCATAGAATTAATTGGCATAGAACATTCATAGAAGCTTCGGAAGCAATAGAAGATTCAGCGCACGCAGCCATGGAAATCAAATTGTGGTTAAACAACTAGAGTGCGTGATTACGTTGTTTGACAGGAACTTATTTTCACGCCGTTCCACGCACATTCGATTTATTTTTGTGCCTCAATCTCTAGCGAAATTTTTAATTACACTTGCTTTATCTCTACTTGCGTAATATATCTATGGAGATTAACATTCAGCCTCCAGGACCGAGACACAGGTACGACGGTTCCAAGTTAAGTAAAAATATGAAACCCACTTTGATTATGGTTGTGGAAGCGCACAAAAGTGATCAAATTAAGCGAAATAGAGACTGAATTACATTTTTTTCTAATAAGGTAAGATGAATATTTGCCCTATTTCGGGTCGGGTTCCTCAACTGATAAAAATAAAAATTTAATTAAGGTTAGATTAGGTAACTATATAATAACATCAGTATATAATTAAGCAAAACAAAATGAAATCGAATTTAAAACTCTGTATAAAATGTATTGTATGCAGATAGCAAATTAAATTGTCTATGTAAAATAAATTCAACAGGTGCAAAGAAAAAGAAAGTGGTGTGTGCGATTCCGGGCCATTAAGGTTAGTTCGATTAAATAGCATGAGCATACAATAAACAAATCGTATACTAATATTATATGAAAATATAACAAATGTGATGTTTAATATTACAAATAATAATTATTCACATATTTACAACTTATTCAACTTAAAACTCTCACAGACATTGTACTATTTTATTAGTCATCCAAGTCCCGCAATTATACATAGTTTATAATACGTATAATGTAACTCGATAAAGATTAATACTGACAGAAAAAAAATAGGGAAAAAGAGCCCTCCAAGAATGGTAAGTATAATATCTATGCGTTGATTGAAAGAACATTCAAGGATTTACATACGAGCATAATATTGTAGTACATTATATTGTTGTAGTATTGTATTATATTTTATATGTGACTCAATAAGTCAATATACATTTCTATTTTAGTCGCCAATGAAATTATTTTTGAAATAATTCCTACGGTAATGTTACTTTATAATAAATTGCCATAAAAATTCCAAAACTGAGGCGTTATGCAATATAAAAGAAGCCTAGCTACTATCAACGTAGAGATGAAACTATCACAGCTAGAAAAAAAATTACGAGAGAAAAGAAAGACCCGCTTTAGAATATGTACACTGTACAGATACTACAAACTCCACGGCAAAACATAAAACCGTACCGATTCTGCATTGATATGTTCTCCCCACCTATGCCGATACAGGCATTATGTGGAATAGTATATTTCATTACGAGTGCGGAAAGCCTGTCATTGCAAAGAGTTCCGACAAATCTCTACCAGAGCCGAGGCGCAGCCGAAGGTGAGGGTTGACAGTCGGAATTCTTTGCAATGACGGTTCCGCACGTGTACTGAACAACTATTTTTAATACAGTTGCGAAAATATGAAGCAATTTAATAAAATATCAAAAACACAATAAACTCAACTAAGTGATCATGAGATGGCGCTAGTCGTATTAGTAATGCGAAACCTACTTTTTGCAATGCAAAAAGTGTGTCAGTCGTGTCGCCATTTTTGACAGTTGGGAAAGATAACGCTCGAGTTCGGGAAAGGTAAAGAAAAAGCACGAGTATGTAATAGCCCACATCCCGAACGCTATACGTCCCTGCAATGGCGACACGACTTTGACACACTTTTTGCATTGCGAAACGTAGATTTCGCATTACTAATACGTCTAGCGCCATCTCTTGATCACTTAGTTGAGTTTATTGTGTTTTTGATATTTTATTAAATTGCTTAATTTTTTTGCAACTGTATTAAAAATAGTTGTTCAGTACACGTGCGGAACCGTCATTGCAAAGAGTTCCGACTGTCAACCCTCACCTTCAGCTGCGCCTCGGCTCGGGTAGACATTTGTCGGAACTCTTTGCAATGACAGGCTTTCCGCACTCGTAATGAAATATACTATTTTTGTACAGTTGCTCAAAAAGTGGGCTAAAGGCATTTCCCGAACTCGTGCGTTCTTTTTTCCAACTGTCAAAATAATGTCTATTAAAAAGAAGAAACCAACCACGAATTTATTACTAAAAAAAATTCATAGAAGTTTTTATTATATGATTCATTCTAATATTTCTAAAAAGAAGCTACTAATTTGTTTCAATATCAGATTTAATGATTTGATTCAATGAGTTAGGTTAGGTTTCATTTCATTTCATATCAATAAAAAAATTCTACTGAAGACTTGGCCTGTATGGGCATAGTTCCCTTTGCCTACCCAAAATGGGTGAAGAAAACAAAAAAAAATCTCTGCATAGATTTCTTTACGGTTGGCGCCATTTTCCAAAAATTTTCTTTTTAATACAATTGCTTCATTTTTTCGCAACTGTATTAAAAAAAGTTGTTCAGTACACGTGCGGAAGCGTCATTGCAATGAGTTCAGACTGTCGGCTGCGCCTCGGCTCGGATAGACATTTGTCGGAACTCTTTGCAATCACAGGCTTTCGGCACTCGTAATGAATACTATAACGATACAGGAGCGGTGCGGTTTGTGTTTTGCATAGAATGGGCTAAATGACTAAATTTCAATTTTTGATCGGCCTTGTAAAACGTAAAACGTATTGGATACGTATTTTTCCTTTTTTACCTAATCGTAAAATAACGGCGATACATTGAGTTGAAATTCCGAGTGACGTCACACCTAGGTAACTTCATACTTAGTTATGACGTCACTCAATAATTTGAAAAAGCAAAAAAATACCTGTCTACTGTTTTTTTACTATCTAACTGACGAACTAAATACAATAGGGTACTTGCATGAAATTTATAATAAATTGTGTCAATATTTCAAAAATAGGGCCTTAGAAAAGCATTATCGTGAAAGATTTACTAAAAAATTATTAATAGTTTCCAAGATATTCAACTTTTAATTTTGTGAAACGGAACGTTGCAACGAAACACCAATCACAGCCACGCTTAACATATTACGTCACTTTTATTTTTTTAGGAAACATTTACCTCTTTCAGGGAAGGCAAAAGAAACTAAGTGCATACAGTCAACACATATTTTTCTTTTTCTGAAAATGTTTAGTTTAAAATGCATCGGTAAGATGCATTTTGATTCTTTACTGGAACTTTTGGTGGTAACTCGACACAGTTCAACCTTAATTTCGCTTTTGGATATTGAAGTTATCTGTCTGTCAGAGTCACATGACTCTGTCAATACGACAGTGACATCTCTATCACAGATTAATAAGGCGTAATTTTTGACTAGTGACGTCATTCCGCGTTTCGGCGGTAAAGTCAAAAATAGGAACTTTGAAACGCTCTATTTAATTAATTTATGCATATATTTTTTTTCTTTTTCTTGCTTTGTTTAAGTAGGCCATATATCTTTAAAATAGACTGAAAAAAAAACATGCAAGTACCCTATTTTGATTTTATACCCCGTCATCATGCCCATTATTTACTGGCCCTCACTGCATGAAACATAGAATATAACTACTAAATGTATTTACATAAGCAAATTCTCTAGCTTGTTGTTTCTATGGAAAGTTTCTAATTAGATTCTATGCCCTTTAGTAAAACAATGAGTTAGGAAGCGGAAGACTTGAGATACCCTTTTAAGAGACATGCGTAAATTTATGTACGCGTGTAACTACGAAAAGTGGAGAGAAAACCTAAAATAATGGACAATGACATTGAAGTTGGTAACACTTAGTGTCCAATACTGCTTAAGATATAATATTCAAAAAGCGAGTACAACCTCATTTTATTAAAGGTAACGCAAAAGAGTATTGCTGGGTCAAAGAGGGTCGGATGGAGTCACAAAAATCAGTCCTTAATATATTATTGCTTCTAGACTATATATAGTATATATAATAGTTATTATTTTATATAAACTATTTTACACAAAGTCGACGTGGAAAAAACTAATCGCGTGTTTACTTTTAAGGTTTAAAATGTATGAGGTAAAGTTTAAAATCATTGTTAATGGTCGTATGGTAAATAAAAACCGTGTAGCAATGACCATAGCAGAACCGTCAGTCCCGTTACATAAATTAGGTCAAGTTTAAAAATACTATTAGCTGTTCCCCGCGGTTTCAGCCGCGTTTATTGCGGAGTTCTCGCGGGATTCCTGGATAACCTTTTGTCCCTTTGTGCTTTTCCGCACCCCAGAGAACGTGTATTCAAAATTTCTTGATCGGTAGAGTAGTTACGACGTGAAAGCGCACCAAACAAACTCATTTAAATTAGTTAGCACTGTCGATATATTGAGAGGCAAACAGGAGTGAAACTATCGTCACTCGCTATAAAAATCATAATATCTACTAAGATATTTCTTTTGAAAAATAAATCGATAGTAGAATAGGGCAAAAAATTACTTTTGATGACAATAGGGCTGTTGACTACTATTGAAAATCAAAATTCTAATTAGTCCGTCAGTTAGAAATTAAAAGAACAATAGACACGTATTTTTTGCTTTTTTAAATAACTTAAAATATACAGAGATAAAGCGCATTAAAGTTTAGGATGAGGAGGTCGTGACGTCACTAACCGCAACACCGCCATACAAACTGTCAGAATAGTGACGTCACGCGAAATTTCAACTCAATATATCGCCGTTATTTTTTGATTACGCAAAAAAAAAAAAATACGTATTAATATTTTAATAATCTACAAGACGGACTAAAAATAAAAAAATAGTCAACATGCCCATTCTGCGGTACTGCCATCTATGCTATTATAATAAAAGAGTAGAATCCGCGATTCTGTACATTGAATATTTTTACCTAAAATTAAGAGGGGTGATAAAAGAAGAGTAACCAAGCAGAAAAAAAAGTTTTAAAAATTCTTTTCTGTCTGTCTGTCTGTTCGCGATAATCTCCGCATCTACTGAATGGATTGTCATGCGGTTTTCACAAGTAGATTAAGCTTAGCCTGGAGCTTCATATAGGCTTTGTTTCATTTAAATCGGATGACGGGAAAAAAAGTTGTTATGTGAAAACGTTTCAAGCGGGTGAAACCGCGGGGCAAAACTAGTACTTAATATAAAAAGTGGCCGTTTTTGACACGTTGTGTTAAAACTGTTGTGATTTTATGACTGATTACTAAATTATCATCACAATGTAGTGTAGTGTAGACTGTAGTACTCTATCTACTATCGATGTTTTATTATATATTTTAGAAGATATGACCTTATACAGCTATCCCGTATCCTGTATGTATCATAATATAATGGATGTTACAATAAGAGAAGTACGATTTGATTTTACACGCTTTATTTTTAGGCTTGACGTGTTTATTGTATGTACCTATGAATGTAACAAAATGTTTCACTTAAATTTTCCAAAGTGTCTAGTCGTCCACTACGCGGATTATTATTAGTCGTCCAAAAAACGACATAAATTCACAAAAGAGGTTGTCAACATATTGTCAATATGTATATCACCATAAAATTGTAAATACCGTTAGATTATAATCTATCTCGCGAGATTGTAAACTGTCAAAAGATTGTGAACCGTAACATACTGCTTAAAATTTAATGTATTTAACGCATTATTTTTTGGTAGATTATAATAATGGTTAAGGTTAGGTTCGTGCTGCTGACCAAGTCGCGTAAGCTGACCGAGCGTAGCGAGCGCGCCGCGGCAGCGGCTGGCGTTGCGCCAAAGACAGTGTTACGGTTCACGATCTTTTGACAATAATTAACAATCTCGCAAGATAGTTTAAAATCTAACGGTATTTACAATTTTACAGTGACATATTATTCAATTTATGTTTAGACAAAAATTGTATAGTATCATATAAAGTTTTTCAATCGGCGTGCAAATCTCGTAACAAAAAAAGAACGTTAGGAAAGATAAATACATTTTGCGTATAGCGGACGATTATTATTCGTCTGTTAAGTGGACGACTAGCAACAGCCTTAATTTTCACGCACTTCTGAGTCGATAAATTTAATAATCCCAATTTTATTATATCACATTATAGTAGAGGTAGGATGGGGAATGGGCATGTTGCCGGCTTATGAAAATCAAAATTTTAATTAGTCCGTCAATTAGAAAATAAAAAATAAATAGGCACGTATATTTTGCTTTTTTGAATAAATGAAAATACACATAGATGAAGCGCATCAAAGTTTAGGAATTCAAACTCGTGACGTCATAACTAAGTATAGTGTACCTAGGCGTAACGTTACACGGAATTTCAACTCAACATATCGCCGTTATTTGTTGATTACGTAAAAAAGGAAAGATACGTGTCCAATATTTTTTAGTAATCCACACGACGGCCTAAAAACAAAAATTTAGTCAACTAGCCTATATAATCGAACCAGCTCTCCTGACAGGACACAATATTTTTGTCTCTCTTTTTATCTCTTATTATAACACCCATCTCATTATGAACGAATAATAATTACCTATGGAAAAAAAAGTAAGAACTAAAATATCCGAAGATAATTAGTAGCCTCAATCGAAATGTAAAAATGGCATTGAATTAATATAAATGTTCCCTAGAAAAGGATGGCTCATGTATACAAATAAATATTTATTAATATTAGCTCATTAATGTGCATTCCATTAACAAATGACAAGCATACAATTAAGGCTATAAACTTTAGTCACAATAGTTCATGTCATGATATTTGATGTCAAGTTTGTAATATTTAATAAGATAAAATTAAACTTTACGATGCAATAATTACGGTTAAAATAAATAAATTGTGACCTTGAAATAATAATAATATCTACAAAACGCACATGATTCCAAATGTAAATTTACCACTATAACAATAAAATAAAGAAAAATAAATTGTGGGTGTTACATGATTAAAGAAACGGGGAGCCATGTCATCTGTCATACCTACATAATATACGAGTATAATACTTCTAATCAGTTTTGTCGGTGTTTGTGAATTTGCGACCTTCCACAGGCCGTAGTCCGTTTGTTCTCACAGCGGCAACCCTATAGCGTGTATTTAGCCGACAACTTGGCAATCACTGGTTAAACCACATACTTATTGCACGCTGCGATTTAAGCTAAAACACTGTACAGTAATTTATTATTCTATATAAGTAATTACATAATGTACAATTTATTACCTATATAGGGGGGGCAGTGAGCTAGCGTTTGATTGTTCATTATGAACTGTCAGGGTTGGATTTCCGCCGCACGTGCTGCGCGCTCAGCGCCTGCGCCTGGGCTTGTGTTATAAATTGAGCCGTACCTGCAATGCAAAGTATAAAACGTTTCATTCGTATTCGGCTATTAAAATTGAAATACAATTATTTTTTTTTTCTTTTCATAAATTACTATCATTATTTTTGTTATAAGCAGTTATAAAATTGAAAATTTTGAAAAAGATATTGAAGCAGGTAATTTTGAAAAATAAAAATTATTATGATCCAATTTAAATGCCAATTTTACCCGTAAAATGTTTGGTATCGCCCGCATGTTGAACCCTGATAATTCTCTTTGTATTCACTCCGGCGACGCCTGTGGTGTTGAGGTAATAATTGTCAGATTAATTCACGCCAAAACAAGCATTAGAATAAAAAATCAATGAAACCGCTAAGTATGACCACCACACGATGAAACACAACACTTTATGTTAATATTATTGTAACTTATAGTAAATTTTATGACTGAATGTGAGTGTTGGTTCAAATTAATGCTACATAAAAAACAACAAAAAATGAAATTTTAAAGAAATTACAATCATTATTAGCATCACTCCATGGCACTCGCGCCAACTGACACTCGGTGTGCATCAGATTTTGTATTTAAAACAATGTTAATTTACGTTAACGTTCTTTTAATCAATGAAATCTTAAATGTTATGGCAATTATGGGTGTAATTTAAGGAATGCCCGACAATTATTTTATTGCTTAGATGCTTATAAGAAAACCTTATAAGGTACTCTTCGAATACGAATAATACATATTTATTTATTTACAAAGTCAACTTATGGCTAGTGACTAAAGGTTAGTAAAACGTAGGCTCACAAACGTATGTAGGTTAAATTTTTAAACCATATAAAATAACTGATCCAAAATCAAAAGCCGACCAAATTTGTGATTCAACTGAACGATATCCGCTAGTCCAGCCATACTCAACCTGCAGCCTACTGGGCTTGAATAGCCCAGTAAGTTAAAGAAAATAGTCTTTTTAACCGACTTCCAAAAAGGAGGAGGTTCTATGTTCGATTGTATGTATGTTTTTTTTTTTTTTATGTATGTTCACCGATTACTCGAAGACGGTTGGACCGATTTGAAAAATTATTTTTTTGTTTGAAAGGGTATACTCCCAATTAGGTCCCATTGCCACCAAGTCGGGATCTGATGATGGGATCTTGGAGAAATCGAGGGAACTCTTCAAAAATTATAGGCACACCTATAGCGATTTGGGTATTTTTGATAGTAAATCGTTCATTTGCTTTCGGAAAGCAAAATTTGAAGAAGTGGAACTGATGATGAAGACCACAGGTGGTCATCGGAACAACTCAAAAATAATACGTATTTCACGGGTTCCGATTGAAGCGATAACAAAAATTATTTTTTTGTTTGAAAGGGGATACTCCCAAATTGATTCCATTGTCACCAAGTCGAGATCTGATGATGGGATCTTAGAGTAATCGAGGGAACTCTTCAAAAATTATGAGAACACTTATAGCGATTTTTGTATTTTTTATAGTAAAACGTTTCTTTGCTTTCGGAAAGCAAAATTTTAAGAAGAGGAACTGATGATGAAGACCACAGATGGTCATCGGAACTACTCAATAATGGGTATTTCACGGGTTCCGAATCGTTAACTTTAATATGATTTCTAAACAATTTATGCCCGTCATAATGTATATGGTGAAGTGGAACTGATGGTGATGTACTAGGAGAACTCCTCAACAATTAACGTCCCTGCGTCGGGAAAAGCAATATTGTGTAAAAGGTGATGAGCAGTTGACATTAGGCTATTGTAACTTAGAGAAATTACGAACTAAGTCACTTAAAAGCGAGAAATAAACAAAATTTTAACAAAAAAATTAAAACCGACTTCCAAAAACACAAAACTAAAAAACTAAAAATAAAAAGCTAAAAATAACAAAATACCGATTTAATCCAAAAGACAAAAACACACGTAATATTATTGGTTTGTGCTACCACTGATCGGTATGAAGTCGGTGACAAGCCAAATATGGAGGGGGAAGATAGGCTAAGTCGACTCCCGCCACCAGCTCTTCGTGAGCAGAACAACCCAAGTGGGCAGACACCAGCGGGCTTGTCACCGAATTCAAACCGATCAGTGGTAGCACAAACCAATAATAATATTACGTGTGTTTTTGTCTTTTGGATTAAATCGGTATTTTGTTATTTTTAGCTTTTTATTTTTAGTTTTTTAGTTTTGTGTTTTTGGAAGTCGGTTTTAATTTTTTTGTTAATTAGTTTAATCGTAGTACGCGTCAAATAGTACCTTTAGTGCTGTCTACTTTTTTATTAGCGGCTGCAGCTTTTGCCACGGCTACCACCCACGCACTAACTCCCTCATTGTCCATCGTTTCATTTTTCATACCGTTTTTGCTTTAATAAGTGAGAATGGATAACACCGACACCGATAAATTCAGACAAGACTTTTAGCCGTTTTCACTACCAGACCCCATAACGGTTGAGTGTTGAGTATGACCGCACTAGTCAGATAGTGGTTCGTAAGTTGGTATGTCGAGTACCTCAGTATTGTGGATCGGTTTGTTTATGGTGTAGTGATCTCACCGGGCGTGGCGGTGACGGTCGCAGTGGCGGAGGCGCTGCCGGCGGCGGTGAGCAGCGCGTGGTGCGGCAGCGCGTGCGCGGGCTGGGCGCGGGGCGCGTGCGGCGCGGGCGCGGGCGCGGGCCGGGGCGCGCGCCCGCGGACCACCTGCACGGTGCCGCCGCGCACCGCGCCCTTCACGCCGCCCGGCATCAGCTGAGCTGTACCAGAGAATACACCACCACGCTACACTACCAGCTGCAGCCCACTTAGCCAAGTTGACAACCTATACTCGTTACCGCTATGGAAAACTAAAGAACGTATCGTCATGCCACGTTTCCAGTTTCAGGCCTGCGTTCGAAAACATTACCCGCTATCGTCGAGTGAGGTTAAGAGTGAGCGAAAACGGTGGACGAAATAAGAAGCGGCAGATATCTCAGCGATATCAGGATGCACTCTGGCCCACACCCGAGACCGCTTTCGGCCTTCGGGTGACATACACCTCCAGTAAGATAAAATCAATCATACAAGTTTTCACAAAAACGCAGTAGTGATGAGTGTCTTTCTTCCTAAACAATAATGTGATTTAAATGAATTTGTATACATATAAAATAATAGGATAGTACTTGTATGGTAATAATGGGGATGTGGACTCCTTTTGAAAATCAAAATTCTAATTAGTCCGTCAGTTAGAAAATAAAAAAACAATAGACACGTATTTTCTGCTTTTTCAAATAAATTAAAATATACAGAGATAAAGCGCATTAGAGTTTAGGGTGAAACATCTAATGCGCCTCCGCATCCGATCCGTCAGACCGGCTGTTGGCCTGTTGGCGACGCGTCGCCATGGCATGCATCGCCATGCGAAAGTGACTCTGCGACTGAACTCACTAGTTAAGAGAAGTTGTCTCCGTTTCATTTTTGTATATAAGTAAACCTTTTCTTTAAAAAAATCTAAGTATATATTACATTTTTTTGTATTTGTGTTTTTATTAATTTTCTTTCATAAACTATCCAATTATGCTCATTGTTTGTACAAAACAATTTCAATATTTCACATAATTATGTATTCTGCCAGAGCCCAGACGTGCCGCGATCGCCGGCTCAATTTATTAAAATTATAATTATAACATGCACCGACCTATAGGCAGGGAGAGCACGGAGGGCTGGTTGGCGAGCACGACGGAGGTGGTGGGCGGCACGGACACGAGCAGCCCGCTGGGCGCGCCCGACACGTTCAGCGACAGCGAGATGGGTGCCGACAGCCCCGGGATCTGCACCTGCACGTTCTGCAGCCCCTGGATGCCCTGCAGGCCCTGCAGCGACGCCAGGCTCAGCCCCTGCCGCACAACACACCATATAACTCACTGACTCTGCCATTACATACATATACGAAGCGACAACTTTCAGTTTACTAACATCACATAATTTCAGATCTCCGCGTGAATTTCGGAATTCATGCGGAATGTTCGAAGATATTATAGCCATAAACCGTCGCATCAATAAAACAAATGACAAAGACTCCGTACATCAAGATAAATATTGTGAATTTATGTTTTTTTGTCCGTGACACGTTTTACATTACGATATAAAATTAAAACTATATACCTGAGAGAATCTTAGAATTCACATTAACAAACCTAGAAAAATAATCCAGAAAATATGCAAACATCTATTCTTATTTCAAAACAAAAAGTGCGTTCAAACAGGAGCGGACGGCGAATACGTTAAGAAAAAATATAAATAGTACATATAAATGTGTACCTACTATAATGTAACGCACTACGATAACTAGTGTCGCGACAGGTCGCCCAGCTCACCTGCAGATGGCAGACCGGCTGGGCCTGCGCGGTGGGCGCGGGCTGCGCCGGCGAGGCGGCCGCGGCGGAGGCGGAGCTCGACTGGTCGGGGCCCATCAGCCGCTCCAGCAGCGCGCTGTCGCCGCTCGACGCGCTCGTCGGCTTGCTGTCGCACGTGTAGCCGCTCATCACCTGCACCATACCCAATAATATCCAATTACCCTATTGTACAATATTATGTACTAGCTGTTCCTCGAGGTTTTACCCGCGCTAATTTCAGAGTTCCCGCAGGAATTCCGGGATAAAAAGTACCCCATGTCCTTCTCTATATCCCTAACAACGTGTATGGAAAAAATTTCATGATAATCCATTGAGCCGTTGAGGCGTTGAAAGCGTAACAAACAAACACGCTTACTCTCGCAATTACAAGCCCGCTTGTGTCTGCCCATTTGGGTTGCTCTATTCACGAGCTCGAGGCGGGAATGGACTTAGCCCATCTACACATCTACTCCATATTTGGTTTGTCACCGACTTCAAATCGATCAGTGGTAGCACAAACCATAATAATATTACGTGTATTATTGTCTTTTGGATTAAATCGGTATTTTGTTATTTTTAGCTTTTTAGTTTTGTTTTTTTGGAAGTCGGTTTTTATTTTTTTGTTAAAATTTTGTTTATTTCTCGCTTTTAAGTGGGTTAGTTTGTAATTTATCTAAGTTACAATAGCCTAATATCAACTGCTGATCACCTTTTACAATATATTGCTAGGAGTTATCCTGGTACATCACCATCACCTCTTCACCGTATGCATTATAACAATATACTAAATGTAAAATCGCTATGGGTGTGCCTAAAATATTTTAAGAGTTCCGTCGATTTCTCCAAGATCCCATCATCAAATCCTGATCTCATGACAATGGGACCACCTCGGGAGTAAAACAACATTCAGACGAATTGAGAACCTGCTCCTTTTTGGGAAGTCGGTTAAAAATCTTTGCTTAAAATGAAATAATCATTAAAACTACTCTGAGTGCGGCCGACAGTGAATAAGGGCCCTGAGTACAGAACATTACTGTTAATGACAGGAGCCCGGCGAGCCGGACGCGCCCACCTGCTGCGTGTACGCGGGCATGGAGTGCGAGACGGCGGGCGCGCTGGCGGTGGCGGTGACGAGCCGCGCGCCCGCGATGGACACGGCGCGCGCCACCAGCTTGTGCTCGTGCTCGCCGCCCGCCGCGCCGCCGGGCGCCAGCGCGTGCGCGTGCGCGTGCCCGAGCGCGTGCGTCATGGCCGCCGGCGCGCTGTTCAGCAGGTTCAGGATGGTGGGGTTGCTGCCGGCGGTGCTCACCGCGCTCTTCGCCGCGTTCTGACTCGCCGCTGTGACGATAACATACAAGACGACGACGCAATCGTCACGTCACATCGTCACGCCAAACTGAACCTTTGATTGGACTATTTTACGTGACAACGTGACATGACGATTCCGTTCCTTAGTTTTCTATGCGTTAACAATAGGGTACTTGCATGAAATTTATAATAAGAAATTGTGTCAATATTTCAAAAATAGAGCCTTAGAAAAGCGTTATCGTGAAAGATTTACTAAAAAAAATTCAATAGTTTCCAAAATATTCAACTTTTAATTTTGTGAAACGGAACGTTGCAACGAAACACCAATCACAGCCAAGCTTAACACATGACGTCACTTTTATTTTTTTAGGAAACATTTACCTCTTTCAGAGAAGGCAAAAGAAACTAAGTGCATACAGTCAACGCATATTTTTCATTTTCTGAAGTTTTTTACTTTAAAATGCATCGGTAAGATGCATTTCGATTCTTTACTGGAACTTTTGGAAGTAAATCGACACAGTTCAACCTTAATTTCGCTTTTGGATATTGAAGTTATCTGTCTGTCAGTGTCACATGACCCTGTCAATAAGACATTGACATTTCTATCACAGATTAATAAGGCGTAATTTTGAACAAGTGACGTCATTCCGCGTTTCGGCGGTAAGGTCTAAAGTAGGAACTTTGAAACGCTCTATTTCATTAATTTATGCATATATTTTTTTCTTTTTCTTGCTTTGTTTAAGTAGGCCATATATCTTTAAAATAGACTGAAAAAAAAATTCATGCAAGTACCCTATTACAGATTGTCAACTTGGCTAAGAGGGCCGAGACATTGCAGACATTCGCACCCGCAACTGCGGAAGTTCCGCATAGGTTTTCACATCCGCGTCTACAATAATCAATGCGGAGCTTATGCGAATCTAATGTAACATAACGGGCCAAACATAACGGGGTGTTAGAAAGGGTTTTTTATTTTGGTGATACTCCGCGCTTTCAAAGTCTGAAGTGACAAATCCGAAACGTTTGTTATAAGCCGCACTCGCAACATTAGTATGTATCTAATACATACTAAACATACATAAACCTCATGGCTAGTTCCCAAAGGGATGAGAACAGACTTTAGCTGGCAAACCCCCTTCGACGTTAATCCAAGTCCAATATTAATAAGAAACGTCGAAAACCAATCGTACGTACGTGAATTTCACACCTTGAAGCAACCTCCACCACTGCGCTGATAGTGAGGTCGTATAAATCGTATATTATGAGAGGTGAAATGTAAATTCTATTTATAACTTTTATTTACGCTGGTGACTCGAAACTCGAAAGTCAGATAAATCATTGCATACTCACCCTGCTGGAACTGTTGCGCTGAATTCATAAGACTCGTGACGAGCGCATCGATGGCCGGGTTGGTCGTCCGCTGCTTGTTGACCGCAGGCTTCTGCTGCGTCGCCGTCGTCGTCGTGTACTGGATATTCTGCACCTACGTAAAGAATTTCAATACTATAATTTTTTTTTTCAAAACACAGATGGAAACTATTGCATATCAAAGCTGAAAAATTCTCGAAAATTTCAAAAAAGAGAACTCGTATATTTTTTTTGGTCAAAATCAGCCTTTTTTTCTTAAGTTTCAGAAGACTAATAGAGGGTATTAATTTTAACGGAGGATTTATTGAGAAACCATTCAGTATTCGATCCTCATCCCGAATACAGGTCGTAGCGAGTGGTCACCTGTTGCGTTAATTATTCGATATTTTCACCACCGTTCAGCAGCCATTTTGTTTCTAAGAAAGAAACTGGTTTTCGAGAGAGAACTGTTTTATCTTGGGGAACAATCTAACATGGTGATTGGCGTTTTGTCATAATTACTTAAATTGCTAAAAATATTGTATTAGCAGAATTAAATGTGATAAATCGCGATAGATTAAGCCATAATTGAAGAAGTAGACGTCCAGTGATCCCTAGTAAATGTTGAGCCACACTTTCAGTTCTATGACTCTGCGTGCGCTGAATGCCGTGCCTACTGCCTATGCCTATTAATCTTATGGTTAAAATGTTTACTTGTGAAGTGCCTGCGCTAGACATAAGTGGGTGCTGGATGTGGATGATGGCGGACGGCATCTTCTGAGGGTTGATCTGCGGCGGCGGCGGGTTGATCGGCTGCGGCGGGTTGCTCAGCTGCTGCGTCAGCAGCTGATTACTGGACGACTGCGTCGAGTGGACGTCGTGCACCTGCCATAGCCACATCACAGAGAAAGGATTACATATCGTAAGGATTACCGGGCAAACGTGCGGTAATCGGGGGAGGGAGGGGGGGGGGGGGGAGTGACTGCCAATGGCTTCCGCGTTTTGGGACCACATTGAAGGTTTGTCGCATGCGTTTCAACAGTCAATATTATTTTTGTATATCCAGCGTAATGAACGAGACACACACAATCTTGATTTGTGACCAGCTCTTCAGTAGCGATTATTGTAGATGGGTTAGAAATGACAATAAATTATAATCGTCTTTAAGTTAATACGGTACCTGGGGCGAAAGGCGCGGCGTGGTGGGCGAGGGCTGCTGCTTGAGCGCGGCGTCGGCCGCCACGCCCGCCGCCACGCCCACCACGCTCACACCGCCCACGCCGCCCACCTGTTGTAACTGCGCTTGCTGCAAACAATCTCCACATTACACCTTACACGCTCACATTCATTTTATCACAAGGCACTCTTCATTGGCTAGACGCAACTGTGGCAATAAAACCCGTGACTAATACGAAAAAATATGTTTCGAAACATCATCATGAACAAGTCCATGAAATCCAGTCCTTATGGATCCAGAAGAGTCAACAATGAGATAGAGAGATAAAAATTGTTTATATGCTTATTTTAGTAGCAGTAGGTACCTGCTACAGACAACTAGATTAGTGTTATTGATTGGTTAGGAACGAGAGATAATTTCAGAATTAATTAAGAGACAATATCTTTAAGTAGGCAGAAATACAGAAAACTTAATAGAAGTAATTTTACTTACAAGTATCGGTAGTTGCCTAATATTGGTGTGAGTGTTCGGCGTTTGCGCAATTGCAGCTGTGCTGTAAAGTAAAATTTTTGGTTACAGAAAAACTAATCAAGGTCGATTTGCAAGTTTGAGAAGCTCCGCCTTCATTACCTCTTTAGTAGACTAGTGTAATAATTGCGATTACTCCAAGAGGTGATGTAACATCAACCATTACGCGAGAAAAACAAACATCACACTATCACCCGACACCTACAGCCTACTCGGCACTCGGCTCGCCCAAAGAACAAGTGTTAACGATTTTGAAGGGTGTGACCGCTACACTAGGTCATTTTTTGTTTAGGACGCGTCGAGTAATGTTTGAGTGATACGTTAATGTGTTCGAGTTATATCACCCGACTGGAAAAGTAATGCCATATCACATTACACTGAAATCACATGAATATTACATTGCGCATGTCTACTCTTTAGTAAGATATTTCTTCTCAGTGTGGGAGGGGCGTAAGAATTAGCACTCACACAACAGGCACGGTGGTGGCGTGCGTCTGCACCGTGGCGCTGCTCGCCGCCGCCGCCGCCGCCGCGCGCTGCTGCAGCAGTAGCTGCTGGTTCTGTCGACGGCAAAATAATCCCTCGTAAAATAACAATAAGGGTTAGCTCACCGTGAACCACGATACAACCCACGATTGTCGGATCTTAGGCAAGTTGACAATCTGTAGTCGTAATCTATAAGTATAGTTTGTGAGTTTGTGAGGTTGTAGGGGGTAATCCCTGAATCTACTGAACCGATTTTGAAAATTATTTTGACAATAGAATGCTACGGACTACAGTCTTCCTGAGTATCATAGGGTACTTATTATCGCGGGTGAAACCGCGGGGGAACAGCTAGTCGCTATATAAAACTTATGTCAGGTGGTCACAGAGAATCATCCAATACGACATAACGATTGCATTCCTTAGTTTTCCGATTATAGATTGTCAATAGGCTATTACACTATCTACTATATCACTATCTATCCAATAATTACACTCGAAAATATCATGAATAAGCATAACATAAGCGACAAAATCAATAGATTTGATTAAAAAATAAAATAGTTATAAACTGTTTAATTTTGACTATGTCTGTCTCTTTCTAAAATGGAATTTCGTATAGCGGTTGTAGGGCGTTACAAGTCGAATGACGTCACTATAGGACAAGCGCTTTCCTTGACTAACTTGAACTTTTAAAGTCATATCTCTGAAAGTACAAAAGATATTTGTAAAAGAATAATGCTATTATACTAAAAATACATAAAGGTTTATGAAATAATGATAAAAAATAAACACTAAAATTCTCTATTTGGCTAAGGCGGCTGATCCGAAAATCGTGGAAATCGCGAAAAAAAGCTTGAGCCTTATCTGCACTGATATGTCAACCTATAGTTGCTTTAGCTGTAAATGCTATCCCTGGTTCAATTATTTTTTGTACTCTTTTTTTTGTAAGTACCTACAATACAATCGTAAAAAAGGGCAACCGCGCTAAGTTTCTTTTCATTTCAGTGATAGAACCAACCAATACCATGTAATAAAGAATTTTTGAATTCAATAATTAACAATACGTAAAAAACAATTCTTACGAGTTCCCTCATGCCGCCCGTGTAGGAGACTCTGGGCGCGTGTCCCGGCACTATATGCTTGATCCGAACGGACTTTCGACCTTCTTCTGTGAATATTTCCGTGAACTGTTGGATATATTTGTTTGCTTGTAATCTAGAACCTGGAGGTAAAAAAAAATTACATATTATTACATTATTCTATATATAAATACGCCCAGACTGGAAAACTCTCGATTAGCGGAGAGTCACGGTGGCCGCTGCGCTCACAGAACAGAAAATAACAGATAGAAGGGACATCAACTTATAGTCCGGTAAAAATAGCCCAAATAATAGAGGTACCCTTGCATAAATTCACAAGCTGAAAAATTACAGGCACGTAAGGGATATCATTCTAATGAAATCCTGAAAAGTCCCCATTGATCCCGTGTGCAAAAAATTTTATTCAAGGTCAAAGGTCGCAAAAACGAGTTTATGCCAATGTCAATTTTGACCGGGCTATTTATAGTTTAATATGAAAACAGATGAAAACCAGTGTCGCCAGGTGATTTTCGCACACAAAACTATTCATCACGCACTAAAACAATCATTAACAAAAAGAAATGCATTAAACACTTTCCATAAAGTGTTTAATGAATTTTCAAAACTCACAGTTTTGGGAATATTGTGGTAAATATACTTGGAATGGCAGCGAAAGAAGTTTTGGGCAAGTTAGAGCATTAATTGCTCTAACTTCCTTTGCAACGGCAGCGCGCCTGCCTCACCTATATGTCCTCTCTAATTAATTTATTTGCTGTGGCTGCCCATCCTCATTCCAGGTCGGCAACGCACCTGCATGCCTTCTGGTGTTGTAGATGTCCATGGGCGGCGGTAACCACTTGCCATCAGGTGTACCACTTGCCCCCTATGACATTAAAAAAAAAATCCATTCGGTCGGTGTGAACGTACCCAGGGCGAATCTGCACGCGGCGCCGTTCCTCTCGCCCTCGACGTGGTCGCGGTCGACGTACAGCTCGCCGAGGAACTCCTGGTCGGACGGCCGCTGCAGTATCGACAGCTTTATGTGGAAGCAGCCGGCGCCCGCGTGCGGCGACGTCTTGTCCGTCTCCAGTATGTACTCCTCGACGAGGTGCGGGTAGCAGTCGAACATGGGCCGCGACCGCTCGTACGCCCGCGCGCTACGCAACGGGCTGAACTCGTCGGACGGCGTCGCCAGCGACGGACATTCCATTTTTGGTGCTTCTATAGCCTTGAACACCTGTCGAAACAGAAGGGAATTGTGTGGTGTTTTCTTTTTTGATAAACGCTTTCATAACTCAGTAGCATTCTGTATTACTAAAACGTTGCCATAAATAATGTAAAGCAAAATAATTTTTTATAATATATTACGGTCACACACGGAAAGAAACACAGGAACTTCTTTTAAGTCTAATAAAATATTTCTTTTTACCGCTCGTGAACAACAAACAACGATTTTTTTTTATTTCTCTATCAAGACACTCCATTCACATATAAATAAAAAAAACCACATTTAAAGTTCATAGAAGGAAAATTACCTCTGGCGGTTTGCCCGGAAATTTTGGCTGCTGGACCTTTGAGTTAGTATTCAAAACATTTCTAGTTCTCTGTTTCTGTATTGCGTCCAACAACTCTATCCCATGATGATGAGTAAACTGATCCAATTTTCTTTTTCTATTTACGGCAACCTGAAAAAATATTTGATACTTTTACTTCTGGATAAAACAGATGTTAGAGGGAGTGTAAACGTTGATCTCATACATTGATATGTGCCAAATGAAATTGTGTAAAAATTGTATTTTTTTTGGTTGCACTTATTTGCACTTTGCACTTATTAATTGCGTGATAAAGAAAAATATATTTATCCTCTGATATAGTTATCTTCTAATACAGGCGCGAATCCAGCCTCATGGGCACGGTGGTCATGCCCACAACTCTAATTGAGTTCAATTGAGGTTATATTATCAAACAACCGATGAAAAATGCGTGATTTGGAACGCGATATATAAAAGGAATGAAATGAATGAAACGAATGAAACGAATGAAACGAATGAAACGAATGAAAAGAATGAAACGAATGAAACGAATGAAACGAATGAAACGAATGAAACGAATGAAACGAATGAAACGAATGAAACGAATGAAACGAATGAAACGAATGAAACGAATGAAACGAATGAAACGAATGAAACGAATGAAACGAATGAAACGAATGAAACGAATGAAACGAATGAAACGAATGAAACGAATGAAACGAATGAAACGTATGAAACGAATTAAATGAATGAAATGAATACCTACTTGTTGTAAGAGTGTCATTATAATCGGTTTAGTAGTTTAGATATTGTGATTTAACAAAACCAAAAATAAAGCCCCTAAATAGGTTTTGTCAAAAGGATTTGACAAAACCTATTTAGGGGCTGGAAGCGCGCCTGCTCTGCTAACGACGCAACAACAATGGTTACCTGTGAGAATCTCCTAGCCTGCCTCCTGATCCTGGGCGTGTTGAACAGCCTGGGCGCGGAGTGCAGCCGGGCGGCCAGCAGCCCCACCGCGGGCCGCGGGTCGAGGCACAGCGGCGGCGCCGACGCGTGCACCAGGGCCGCCTCCACCGCCTCCAACGAGCCGCGGTCCTCGCTCGCCCACCCGTTCCGCCCGCCGATCGCCATCGCGTCCGTTAATATGCTCTGTTCGTAATTTTAATGTTTTGTCAACCTTTTTTCTAAATTACTATTATTTAATAATTACATTGTAATAACGTTATCGTTATCAGTATTTTGTATTATAGTATTTGTAGTTATGGTCCTTTAAAATATCGCTGCGATAAGCCTATTAAATCTATTGCCGAAAAATTAGGTACTACACGCAATTTGAAAGTATGTACGACCACTATCAACACTGGACGCGCGTATTGGACTATCGCATACACACCATCAGAGTTAGAGTAGTTCTGTACCCCAGTGGGGACACAGCCCGCCAACGACCACTGAATTCTATTAAATTAGATTAGACCCTGTTTCATCAAAACCTATCTACCTACCTACAAAAATAATAGACACGTATTTTTTGCTTTTTCAAATTATTTGGAAAAATACTTAGATCACAGCTTAGATTAACCTAAAAAAAGCTAGCTAGTTAGCTCGTTTAATGAGCTCGTGACTTAGCTAACTAAAGCTAAGTATATGTATATAAGTTCTATGTTAATTGTTGTAATTGGTTTTTTTTTACCGTTATAATTAACTATAAATAAATAAATAAAATAAATAAATAAATAAGTGTTCCTACCTAGGCGTGATGTCATGCGTTTCAACTCCATGTAGCGTCGTTATTTTTGATTACGTAAAAAAAGGAAAAATACGTGTCCAATATTTTTTATTAATCTACAAAACGGACTAAAAACGAATTCCTATGACGGTCTTACCCATTATATTTATTTAAACCACGCGCGAATTCTAGATTCCTACTTAAACCAATGAGGTGAGTGAGGTTTCCTAAATTGATTCAGTAATTCATCAGGTTACTGGACATCAATAATTTCAAGCGCGGATAACCCAAATTATTGAGGTCGCTCTAACGCACGGTAGTGGTTATATACTCTTTGACGCACGGTTCATTGCCTTTCTTTGTTAACGAGGCAATTTGATATTCTCAAATACATCGGTCAGATAAATATAATCAATGAGATTTTTTTAAAAACGTAATAATGTATACCCACCGTCTGCACCAATTTTCAGCTGTAGATGCAAATTATTATTAACTTAAATGTCCAATTTAATAATTACTATGTACCTACTTTGTAGCAATGCATTGATAGTAAGCTAGTCCGTACTCCGTAGTTAGACTCGCACTTGCCCGATTTTCGTATCGCGGTGCCCACAACCTTCCCTGAATCCGCGCCTGATCGATTTGACTTAAATAATTGCTCAAAATCGTGAATCGTGATTTAAAGAAGAAGAAAGAAAAGAAGAAAATACATTTATTTCAGTACAACACACAAGAAAAAGAAACAAACATCAACAGTGCCTAATCTAAAGAGACATAGATAATATCTCTTGCATGCTCTACCGAAAGGGTCACCAACTCAGCATTTTTTTTTATATGCCTACCTGTAAAAGAGGAACCTGACGCCAACGGTATACGTCTGGTTCCTCTTTGTATGGAGTATGATTGGATACTTTTAATTTATTATTATTTGAAAATGAGAGTGTGGTGAGTATGTGTATGTTTACATAGTAGTTCTTACTTATTACTTAAAATTATTAAGATTATATAAAACAAGATGGTATTATCGTTAAACATTGGAGTCTTATGCAAGAAGGTTCGACTAGGCGCCAGGGCGGATTGAGATAATACGTAATTTCTTAAGGTTAGTTATTTATTGAAATTTTTGAGTTTAGAAATAATGTAGATTATGAGATCTGTAAAACTGTTAAGAGTGTCTTCTTTCTTTAAAATATCTTTTATAAGGAACGGTTGCTGGTTATATATATTCGAGCAAATAATGTGGTTTTGTCGTTTCGCTGCGAACCGGGGACAAGTCTGGATAAGGCGTTTAAGGGTCTGGATTGAAGCCTTGTCACATGGGCATGTATTCTCGGAGATGATTTTAAAAGCTAGGTGCGGGAAGACCTATTAGCGCTGGTTTTCAGTTGGTAGCCCGCTGTCACGCACGGACG
Organism: Zygaena filipendulae; assembly: GCA_907165275.2. NCBI lineage: Eukaryota > Metazoa > Arthropoda > Insecta > Lepidoptera > Zygaenidae > Zygaena > Zygaena filipendulae. Next base: position 6,796,982 of record OU015653.1, on the reverse strand, counting down.
GGGGTAACAAAAGAGGCAAAGAAAAAATTATACTATACATATAAATACAAGTACACCAACTAAACATAAATATATAAGATGAATAATATAAAAAAATACAAGTAAATAATTCTTACTAAAATAAACATTACATACTTAAACATTGATAAGGACGCAGATAAGCAATAACATGTTAACCCACAAAATTAAGTTATTGATTCAGATCGATTTATTAAGAGTTAGGGAATGAAAGGGATTTCACTTTACCTGATTCGTTGGCCTAAGAAGAACATGATGTGTATCACACAAGGAGCTTGGATAAGCCTGTCTGTAGTCCCTTATCTGTGCAATTATGCAACCAGAATAAAACAAACATGAGTGTTCGGCCTCAAGTAGATCTAGCAACATCACAGGTAACTCTTCATTGTCTATGTAACTCAACAGATCCTCCTCTTCATATGGCCATCGAGGAGTTTCAATCATAGTTTCATCTTGATTTGATGTCACCTACAGTGTAATTATAAATAATAATAATATATTTTGGGTATCACTTGTCACAAGTTAGGTGTCATTTAACAACATACTTGTTATTATACCTATTGATCAGGGTAAACACATTTTACGTAATTTACATGAAAAAAAATAATAAAAGTTATTTGGTACCCATAGTAAGTACAATGGTTCTGTATGATAATGACATTTGCAAGCATTACTATGGATTGTAAGGAACAAGGAATGTATTAAAGTCTATGTAATTCATGCTTAGACACAGTGGCAGTCCTTACATACAAACCCAAAAGCCTGTTTTGCCTAACCAAAACATTTGCCACAGAATATCAATATTTTAATAAGAATAAATAAAGTGTATAAGTATAAATACTTATTTAAATATTTGATCTACAAGCAAGTGCATCAGCTAGGCAGGCCGGACTTTTGGGCTTATATGGAAGGACTGCCAGTGCTTACACATAACTAATCCTATCCTTACCATGATAAATGCGAATTTAATTTTTTTTGTTACGCTTTGACCCATTAACTGCTCAATCGATCATCAAGTGCATGCATGTTGTCAGGGGTATAGAAAAGGACAAAAGGTATTTTTTCCAGGAATTGCCACAGGCACTTCAAAATTATTACAACATTGGTGAAACTGCAGGGATGCAATTATACAGAATGTGAGGTTAAACAAGGGATGTATTATTCAGTATTTAATTCTCGTGTCAAATGACTAAAAAACATACCTACTTAACATTAACCTACCCTATGTCCTTTTTTTGCTGATATTTGATCCATATCAAGCAGGCAGGTCAGTCCACTTTAAGGACTGCTGACTTTATAAGTGTTAAGGTATTTACCATTATTGGATTACTTACGTCTGTTTCTGGTGGATAATTGTGCTGTGTAGAACCATTGACTTTGAGTGACAAGGAATATCCTTTATTGCCGGGGTATAGGTTTATTATTAGACTATTGAGTCTATATTTTGATAACAGCTTTTCTAACAAATAGGATGTTGTCTTAAGCCCTTGCTATAGGTGAAAAAATAAACATTATTTATCTTGAATCAAGTCATACAGGGTGGAAATTTGAGACAAATCAGTAAGGGTGGCTACCTTATGGGACGAAGCCACAGAAATATAATATGGTCTTAGGACACCGTCCCTTATGTTTTGAGTAATTGCTATCAGCATTTACATATTTTACGAAAATAGTCATGGAGAAATCAGCGGTTTTTTCAAAATAATCCTGTCTCCGATAAGGATTAAAGAATTAAAGGGTTGACAACAAAAAAAAAGTACTTTGATCATTTATAAATTTTAAATTTCTTTAACTAAACCAGACAATTTAATCAATATATATTTTATATCAATATACATTTACAGGTTTACAGGTTACAGTAATTTACAGGTTTGTCACCACAGTATGATAGATTAATTTCCAAACAAAATATATGGGCAAATTTTTTTCAGTTTGTGACATTTCGAATACATTTACATAAATCTTCATTCATACCCACCTTGGGCATGATAACAAGGTAAAATTAAAATTCTATTGAGTCTGTCAGTTGGTAAAAAAAAATATAGACACAAGTATTTTTTCCTTTTTGAATTATTAAAAAATACTTAGATAAAACAAATGAAAATATAGGAGTGGGAGGTGGCAACGTCATAACTAAGTATAGTGTACCTAGGTGTGACGTTACATGGAATTTCAACTCAATGTACCACTGTTATTTTTTTATTACGTCAAAAAGGAAAAATATGTGTCCAATATTTTTATTAATCTACAAGATGGACAAAAAATTAAAGTTTTGTCATAATGCCCATTACTAACACCTAGGCGCGGATCTACTGATGGGGGAGCATTTGCCCCTCCCCTCCCTGTCCCTTGAGGACTAAATTAGGTACTTTAATCAGACCTTAACTATACCTTATAAAAATCTCTGACCCTGTAAATATTAAAAATTTTGTGGTGCAACCAAACAAGCCCCCCCACAACCAAATCCTAGATCCGCACCTGCTAACACCACAAAAAAGAAATCAGTCAAGTCATTCTCAAGGTACAGAGCAGTACTTATATTAGTAAATATACTATTACCTTCTTATATTTTTTATAATACAAGCAGCTTATTTTTAAATTTTATTTATAATATATGAATACTAAAACATACTCACATAGTTTATTTGCAAAGACTCATCCATACTGAGTTCATCATACAGTTCATGGAGTTTCTTAAATAAATCAAACTTTTCATTTGCTTTCGGTGCAATGGAACCTCCAGGATTCCGCTGGAATTTTATACTTGACTCGTCTAACGACTCTGTTAGACGCATTTTCCAAGTCATTTTGTCGTCTGAGTTATAGTTATCAATTTGTGATACACCTTTACTCACATGTTTCGCTCTATTTAGTATTCCCTGAAAGAATTCATTTGTCTTGTTCTCATAAACATATTCATAAAATAAGAATTAAACAAATACATGAGTAAATAGAGAAACTAGAAAAATACCTCTGCTTCTAATGCCGCGTGAATAAACCCATCCATAATGACATATAAACAAATATATATTTTCCAGATAAATTATTATAGTATCATGATATTATATTAGGCTTGATAATTAAGTCATGATTTAGAGAAAAATCAGAAAAAATATTTATTTTTCACATTTCACGACAAAACATGTCCAATTCGGAGTAGGTACATTTTTGATTTTGACAACTTAAACTTAGCTGACGTTTGGTTTTAGTGATGTAAATAGAAGAAAAATTGACTATATCGAACCGTGCTGAACTTGAAAATTCAAAATTATTATTACTACGAAAAAATCGTGATTCTTCGTCATTAAAATTCAAAATTACTTCATTAGAGTTGCGTAGGAAGATAATAGATCTTTCTTTCCTGTTTAGAGTCATCTATTTACAGGCAGGCAGGCTACACGTCATCAATTTAGCGATTTGGATATTTTATAATAAATCGGTCATTTTCTTTCAGAATTCAGCATTTGGTGAAGTAGAAATTATTATGATGATTCGACTTAACACAAAAATGCAATACATAATATTCCCCAACTAACCGTTAACGCAGCGTACGTAATGGAAGCTCTCAATGGGAATATTTTTTACCGTTTTAGCAACTTTTTTTATTGCTGTTCTGCTCCTATTGGTCTTTGATTAGTGTATTATAGCCTATAGCCTTCCTCGATAAACGGGCTATCTAACACTGAAAGAATTCTTAAATTTGACCATTAGTTCCTGGGATTAGCGCGTTCAAGCAAACAAACAAACTCTTCATCTTTATAATATTAAGTATACATTTTTTCTATAGAAAATTTGCCTTTTCTAAATTCTAAAAAGGCAACACTGGTTGACATGAAATAATCGAGATAATCGAAAAATATCTCGATAGTTTGTTCGAAGAGCGCGTCGATAGTAGGTAGGGTACCTGCATGGAATAGGGAACTTGCATGAATTTTTTTTTTCAGTCTATTTTAAAGATATATGGCCTACTTAAACAAAGCAAGTAAAAGAAAAAAATATATGCATAAATTAATTAAATATAGCGTTTCAAAGTTCCTACTTTAGACCTTACCGCCGAAACGCGGAATGACGTCAGTAGTTCAAAATTACCCCTTATTAATTTGTGATAGAAATGTCACTGTCGTATTGACAGGGTCATGTGACACTGACAGACAGATAACTTCAATATCCAAAAGCGAAATTAAGGTTGAACTGTGTCGATTTACTTCCAAAAGTTCCAGTAAAGAATCGAAATGCATCTTACTTACTTACTTTTCTGGAACTTTTGGAAGTAACTCGACACAGTTCAACCTCAATTTTGCTTTTGAATATTGAAGTTATCTGTCTGTCACTGTCACATGACCCTGTCAATACGACCATGACATCTCTATCACAGATTAATAAGGCGTAATTTTTAAGTAGTGACGTCATTCCGCGTTTCGGTGGTAAGGTTAGACTTCGAAACGCTCTATTTATACTTTTAATTTTATGCAAATATATTTTTTCTCTTTCTTACTTTGTTTAAGAAGGCCATATATCTTTAAAATAGACCAGGGAACAAAATTGATGCAAGTACCCTGTTGACTGGATTGTAATTTTGCCATTTAGTACGGGAGACACCGATGCTAATTCGGGATTCACGCGAGCGTCGTTGGGACATATTGGCTTTTGAAGATTAGGAGATATAAACAAAATAAGGTGATATGATGTTTTTTCATTCACCGGTGGGTTTAGCTTCTACAGGCTTTAAAAAATGTAAAAAAAATAGTAACATGGAACTACTCGAACGAGTCAGATATTGTAGTTTAGATACTCCAAGGTGTCTCTGATATCGAAAATTTGCCGATTTGCGTGGTGGAGGTGGCCATCCGGAAGGGGAGAAAATGAAAAAATTCTCCAACCCGTCAGATACTCAAAGGGGATGTTAAGTGAACCCTAAAATGCTCCCCTTCGAAAATCAGACGATTTGGAGGTGACGCAAGGTAGTAGCGAATTTTTGAAAATGCAAAAAAAATCTCAATTTTGAAATACTCGAGCGTGTCAGATTATTTTACAGAAGGTTCAGCTTGCAGTCCAAGTTATGTTGGCTTAAAATCTGATAATAATTTTGAGGGATATTATCTCAGAAGAATATATTATCTGGGGGCACGGTAGTGCCCCCGCCAAGACGAGCCAGCAAAGCGCAAGGGCACTACCTATCTTTTCTCGAAGCGTTTCGTCGTTTTTTTGAACCCTTGTAACTTGGGTCTGGATTATACCAGATAAACAAAATTTTCGGAATATGTTGTCAATAGCAGACTTATTAAATGTATAAAGTTTTAATTGTATAGCTCCCATCCTTTAGATTTTATTGATATCTAAAAAACCTCGATTTCGTCACTGACTCACTGATGATCGTCGTTTCGTTACTACAAAGAACTATTATTATATAACAGAAAAGTAATGAAAAATGGACCAATTTTTCACCTTAGGGCCTAAGGGCCATGTGAATGTAGCGAAATGGTCAAGCCACATATTTTGGCTAAGGTGTAGAGTTTGTGAAGTTAGACCTTGTAGAGTTAAGGCGTGTAGAGTTAGAAGCTTGGCTCTACATAAGATCTGATAACTTTTTGAAAGTGCTGGCATATGGTCTCGTCTTGGCAACATTTTACATGATCATAATTACTGTGGATAGCTACTTACGAGTTAAATAGTGCCTTTGAAGTGCAGCTTTAAAAGAGCCCGATGACTCTTTCTGTCTGAGCGACTCTGGGAGGGAGTTCCACAGGCGTATACTTTCAGATGATTGTCATACTATAACCACAATCTCAATACCTGCCTAGTTTTCTTTACAAAAAGTGAGACCTTAAAGTAGGTTAGATTTGACTTGGCCAGTTTTTCATTACATCAGTCATTTTATAAAGTTATTAAACATATACATATATATTTTTTAATTCTGATAAAAACTGGCCAAGTCAAATCTAACCTACTTTAAGATCTCACATTTTTAAATAACAGCAATTCCTGTAAATGTTCCTATAAATACATATTTCGATTTTGCATAGAACTTGACACTATTTAGATCTCCATTCTTTTTGTGGCGAAGCCCACAGCCAAGCATAATTTTTGTATTGAACTTGGCGCTCATTTTTTACATTTATGTTTTTGGTGGGATTAAGATTTATTCCACCTACCATCACTTATCTTTATCAAAAACGAGGATAGGACAATGAAGTCAATGAAGCAAAACTAAAGAAATAAATTATTCCCTCAATGGAACAATGTTTTTTTAATATTTCACTTAATACATAAAACACATTACAAATGCATTTTCAATTATCATTAGAAGCCATATGTCTCATTAAGTTAGATATAAATCTATCTATTTTCCTGACATCTTGTTGTACCTCGGTTTTGTATTGTAGACACTGAAAACAGAATTATGCATGTGTATAAAAAGCATATTTTTGAAATTACAAAAATTTAAATATTTTACTATAATTGAATGAAAATTAAACAACCTGTAGTAAAACATATTCTAACAATAAATGGACATAGATAAGCAATAGTGTGTTAACCCACACAGGAGAAATTTTGAGTAAATCGTGTTTAAAATTATAGCACCATTTTGTGTCAACATTTTTTTATGTTCAGCATATTGATACATTTTTATACAATGTAATGAAGTAAACACATAATTAAAAACCGTTTTCTAACTCTCAATAAATTGTTCTGTATCAATAACTTAATTTTGTGGGTTAACATGTTATTGCTTATATGCGTCCAAATATGGATATGGACTTATGGAGTGCCACCCCTAATTTTGTTTTATACTAGACCTACGATTTCACCAAAATTGCATACACACTGTCAAGAATATATAGAAGGACATAGGTATTCTTATTCTTGACAGGGTGTATGCAATATTTCATGATGGTCAGTTGAATAGTTAGAAAGAAAGAAACTAAATTTTATAGTTAAGGTGTGAAAGATTAACAAACAAACCAAAATCTGCATATTATAATATCACTTAAAATTTCGTTATTTCACATTGTACCTACCTACTTAAAGCATTTCATAAATCATAATTCATATAATGCACTTTGCTTTCAAATTAATTTTATGCATGGGTATATAATATGTATTTTGGGATTATTCCCCTGAGTAAAATAACTGTGACATAATATGGATAAATTGATAAAATTATATAGGGTTTGTTTTTTTGCAATTTGGCTAAAAAGGCCCGACCCTGAAAAGCATCAGTCTGTGCCAACCTTAATTCTTATCTATGCTACTAGTATAGTATTATATTATCTGTGTCTATGCATACTAAAAACCAGACAAGTGTGAGTCGGACTCGTGGACAAAGGGTTCCATACAATCTATAACAAAAAATAGCAAAAAAAAAAATCACGTTTGTTGTATGGGAGCCCCCTTAAATATTCTTTTTAGTATTTTTGTCATAGCAGCAACAGAAATACATCTCTGAATATTTCAACTGTCTAATTATCACTGTTCATGAGATACAGCCTGGTGACAGACAGACAATCAGATGGACAGTGGAGTCTCAGTAATTTTTAATTATTTACCCATTTGGGTATGGAACCCTAAAAATAAGGATGTAAATAGTAGTCAAATGTGTAGTTAGTGGAAGTTTTCTGTCTTTTAGAAGTGCCTAAATTTCTTGATTAAAGACCAAACAGGAGAAGTTAATATGTTGAAAATTATCATTTAAAATATTATCTTTTTGTTGGTACCTTCGTATTGTCTGTAATTTTTACCAAAAACACTCCTTTTGAATGACAATATTTAGTGCTATATCGGGTATTAATTGGGTTTGTCAGATATAACATTTCAGCCGATTTTTCAAATTCTTCCCAATTTGGTATGTAAGTCATTTTTCTTCAATTTTTTTTATCTAAACTGCAAATAACGTGTAGTTAGGTAGGTAGTGATTATAAAATTTTTGCTGCAAAGATTAACTAAATAACTGATGAAAAAAGGAAGGTGCAATGCAAACATAAATTGTAATGATTCTAATACCACAAATTAACTAGACTTTGGTATCTCTAAGTAGTTTGTGCTTGGTCAGTCTCAAAGATAATATAATAATATAATCACTACGTCACAGATAATATATAATACTATACTAGTAACTACGTTTTAAGATATTATGGGACTCCCATACTGTGGATGGAATGACGCAAATTGTCAAAATTTTCGCCCACGCAATCATGGCGGATTCCCACAAGAATAGTGCTGTTCTGCTTATATAGCGAATGGTCGATTTATCGATATCGATAAAAAATCAGGAATACTACGGTTCTATAGTTTTTTTTATTTTATAGCTACGGAAAAAAGCACCTGTGATGGCTTAATTGCCGGTCGGTTAAGTCTATTTAATATTGAACTTAATGTAGGTACCTAAGCCATCATCGGTGCCTTTTTCAGCTGCCTCAAATAAGGAAAGTAGCTAGTTGGGAGTGAGATACAACATTTATTTGAAAAAGGTATTTTTTTGTATTTATTGAAACACCGTCTTGTGAAACGTGGTCAAGTAGACCACTGGACTAATACGGGTCACGGTTTTTCTTTCTGTGCGTAGGTGCGCAGCAATTGTTTTCCAAAGGTTTGTTTTTGTCAACCGGTCACTCGATTACTGGAATAAATTAAAGAACACTAAATTCAAGAAAATAAAATCGAATGACAATGTAGTATAAACAAATCGTTAGATTTATAATTATTATTGGCAAGCTGCAATTTTATGCACCCTGACTTCTGGGTAAGCAACTGATTCTTGCAGTAAATCAAGGGTCCAGCTCAGGGAGAACACTTAAACATACAACTTTGCCCATAGTTTAAAACTGTTGTAAAGTTATGAAATAAACACGCTTTGAGTTTAAACTTTAGTTATTTAATTTAGCAAAGTGAGTACGACCGGTACGTTCGTAATGTCAACGGAGTAGAAGTGACAAGAAGAAAAAGTTGCATAGACACATAACAGAGCGTGTCATAGACATTATAGAAGGCGCTAAGTTTATTTTTTTTTATTTACTATCAGATTACAACACTCCCGCCAAATTAGAGCCTTCTATGTTATTAACTGAACAATAGAGACAATAAAATATAAAACAGAACTGTTGGAAAAACATTAAACAGATTGAACTAACTGTTGTAAAGATAACATTCCAATTTTGTCTCTTAAAAATTTAAACTTATCTCTAGACATAGCTTTAGTAAATATATCAGCATACTGATTATCGGTACTAACATAGTTTAAATCTATAATTTTTAAAGAATATTTTTCTTTCACAAAATGATACTTAATGTCAATATGTTTACACCTTTTGTGAAAATTAAAGTTTTTGATTACACTTATGGCACTTTGATTATCTAGATTAAGACACACTGATTGGTTGTCGAATTCACCAATATCGCTTAACAACTGCCTAAGCCACATGACTTCTTTGGTAGCAGCGCAGGCTGCCATGAACTCTGCCTCTGTGGTCGACAAGGCCACAGTTTGTTGCCTCTGGCTGGACCATGTGACTGCTGCCTTATTTTTCATAAATACATAGCCGGTCACTGACCTTCTAGTCTCTGGGTCATTGGCATAGTCGGCATCGCTATATCCAGTGAGTTTCTCTGATGTTGGCATGTAGCATAAACCATAATCTGTGGTTTCTTTGAGGTATTTAAAAATCTTCTTCACAGCATTCCAGTGAGTGTTGTTATAACAATTGAGAAATCGGCTTACCAGACTTACAGCGTAGGCAATGTCGGGTCTGCTTACAATGGCAAGATGCATCAGCGAGCCCACTGCTTCACGGTATGGTATGTTTTTCTCAGGCTGGTCATCACACTTCTCCAATTTCATGTGTGGATCTGCTGGTACACTGTTTGAATTAGCATTAATCATATCAAATTTGTATAACAACTGTTCAACATACTTAGTTTGGTGAACAAAAATATATTTTTCACATTTTTCTATCTGCATGCCAACAAAGTTACAAGGTGAGCATGTTTTAACATCAAAAATGCTTTGTAAATCGTTAATAACTTCTTTCAAAGTAGACATGTCTTTTGATAGTAGTAATCCGTCATCAACATACAGACAGAGATAGCACTTGTTACTATTCACTTGGCACACATACACACATTGATCAGCTTTGCTATTAACAAACCCAAACTTTTTCAATACAGAATCAAATTTGGAATTCCAGCACCTGGGGGCTTGCTTAAGGCCATAGAGAGATTTATTTAACTTACAAACTGTGCCTGGTTTACAGGTTAAGCCCTCTGGTGGAGACATGTAGATGCTCTCTTCCAATTCACCATACAAAAATGCAGTTTTGACATCTAGTTGAATAATATGCAGGTTATGTTGGATAGCTACAGATAATAATAAACGGATCGAGTCATACCTTACTGTTGGTGCAAATGTTTCCTTATAGTCAATACCTTTAGTTTGTGCATACCCTTTTGCACACAGCCTTGACTTGAAACGAGGGCCCGTTGGTTCATCTTTGATCCTGAATACCCATTTACAACCAATGGTCTTGACATCGATAGGCTTTTTGATCAGTGTCCATGTGTTATTCTTGTGATGAGCATCCAGCTCTTCATCAATGGATTTTCGCCACTTGTCAGCGTCATCACATTTCAGTGCTTCTTCATATGTTTCTGGAACTACACAGAGTGATTCTTCATTACAACACAGGTAAGTATTTTCTTCGGAACTTTGTTGTTTCTTTCTAGGTCTCAGAGTAACATGTGATAGAGGAGGCGACTCAATACTCTCTTCAGGTAAGTATTCGCTATCAGAGCTTTTATTTTCAGTGAGTGTGTCATATGAGCTGTCGGTGTTATTACAGTCTTCATTTTCACCGGATTCAGACTGTCGGTAACATTTACTTGCTTCATCTGTTGACTTGTCCAACTCTATAGGTACAAATTCTCTTTTCACACTAGATTCAAAGAAGACGGCATCTCTGCTTTGGATTACTTTGTTTGTGTTAGGTATAATAAATCTGTAACCTTTGGTATTTTCACAGTATCCTATGAAAATCATTTTATGGGCTTTTGGATCCCATTTCTTGCGTTTTTCTTTAGGTAGGTGAACCATGGCTTCACAACCAAATGTTTTTATGTGACTGACATTCGGCTTCCGACCAGACCACATCTCTTCTGGAGTTTTATAAGAAAGAGATCTTGTTGGACAGCGGTTGGTGATATAAGCAGCTGTATGTATGGCTTCAGCCCAATAACGTTTTTGAAGTTTAGCGTTTAACAGCATACACTTTGCTTTCTCGACCAAAGTCCTGTTCATTCGTTCCGCAGTACCGTTCTGTTGTGGTGTATACGGTGTGGTCGTTTGGTGTATGATTCCTGCACCTTTTAAAAAATCAGAAAAGTTTTTGTTCACATATTCAAGGCCATTGTCAGTTCGGAGCACTTTTATTCTGGTACTTAACTGATTTTCAACTAGATTTTTGAATTCTTTGAACTTCTCTAATGCTTCATTTTTATGTTTTAATGAGTATACAAAAACTTTCTTGGAAAAATTATCAATAAATGTTAAGAAGTATCTAGCTCTTCCTAGAGATTCAGTTTCCATTGGCCCGCAAAGATCGGAGTGTATCAATTCAAGAACTTTATTTGATTTAGAAACTTGACTTCTGAATGGTAATCGTGATTGCTTACCTTCTTGGCACGTTACACATTTAATGTTACACTTATCTTTGTTTAAACTTACACCATCAGTGTTTTCAGTCATCTTTTGCAGACTTTGAAAGTTAAGATGACCCATTCTCTGATGCCACAGGTAAGTATCTTGTTCATCAACATCAGACATGCATGCATAACCACCAGGTGTGTTTAGCCGGTACATGTTGTTAATTAAGCTTGCTGTTGCTATTATCATTTTACTTTTGTTCATGATTACACAGCCATTGCTATCAAATTTAACTTGACCACCATTGTTAATAATTTGACTCACCGACAGCAAGTTAGTTGCGAGTTCTGGTACATACAAAACATTTGTAAACAGAATTTTGTTATGTTTTCCATTCGGATCGCAGACATCTAAACTTATTTTTCCAGAGCTTTTCACATTTAAAGCTTTATTATTTGCAACTTTAATATTTTTGATTACAGGAGCTGATTCTTCTTGAAGCAGGTGTCCTTGTTTGGTCATATGCATTGAAGCGCCAGAATCAATATACCAGGCCTCATCTGCGTACCGGTCGTACTGGCTTTGATTGGCCACTCCGTACCGGTCGCACTCACTTTGTGAAGCCAAAAATACAGCAGCGTAACTGTTATTTACCTTTTTGTTTGGTTTTGATTTGCACTCCGGGCTTTTGTGACCATACTTGTTACATGTATAACATCTAGGACCTTTAAATGGCTTCTTATAATGTGACTTCTGAAATTTATTATTTGTTGCAAATGCTGTTGAGTCTTGGTCATTTTCTCTTACTTCTTGCAGTAATTTTGATTTAACGGAGTCAGCCGATATCTTCATACCAGAACTTTCTATTGCAATAATCATGGGCTTGTACGATTCTGGTAGACCAGAGAGTAGCAGTGTACCGAGCCACTCATCATCTACTTTGAACCCAATGTTGCGAAGTTTGTGTGCGGTGGAGATAATTTTACTGACATATTCTTCTACATTATGACATCCAGCGAGAGTAGTCGTACACAGGTCACGCAATAGACCAACTCGGCGTGTCAGCCCTGAGTCGTCGAAGGCGCTGGACAGGTTGTCCCATACTTCTTTTGCAGTACTTGCTTCTTGGATATGCACATAATTGATTGGATCCACGAGCAATATAATTTTAGTTTTCGCTTTTATATCTCTTTTTATGTCTTTCGTGTCGGAGTCCTCAATACAATCCCACAGATCCTCATGTTGTAGGTATGTCTGAACGGCAAATCGCCATGTGGCGTAATTTTCACGGCCGGATAATTTTTCAATTGCCATGAGCTGATTATTTGATGCCATTTTTCACGAGGGCTTACACGGATTAAGCAGATAAAATAAGATTAAGCGATAACCGCGTGTACACTTGAGAGGTTATTTTGGCAAAGTTCTGTTTAACTTGTTTTTGCACTGTTTTATATTTTAGGGCTTACTGGGCCCATAACCTTTGTTGTAAAGTTATGAAATAAACACGCTTTGAGTTTAAACTTTAGTTATTTAATTTAGCAAAGTGAGTACGACCGGTACGTTCGTAATGTCAACGGAGTAGAAGTGACAAGAAGAAAAAGTTGCATAGACACATAACAGAGCGTGTCATAGACATTATAGAAGGCGCTAAGTTTATTTTTTTTTATTTACTATCAGATTACAACAAAAACTATTTCTATTATTATCAGAATAATCACATCCCGTAAAAACAGCACGAATAAAAAATACTTACTTATTACTTTGACTTATTTTTTCTAACTCAATTGCACTATTTTATTTTTATCTGCATTCAACTGCTCTATCATAATTGATGGAGTTGTTCGATTGGTAAATAGGCCAAATCTTTTTTACCGGTAGCTGTACAGAACTCCTTTTTGGTTATTTTTATTTTTTATATATTAAATTTCTAAATTTGAACATTGACAATAGAACGTTTATAATGAAATAAAAAAGGGTAATGGAATTTCGTGAGTCTTGTTGAGATTATTGATTTTATAGGAACACTACATTATTATAATATAACAATTATTAAAGTGATTAAAGTATTGTTTTTCAGTTTGTTAGTGTTTCCTTTCAGTAATCATACAGATTTCCCACAGTAGCCTTAACCCAACTTTACCTAAAACAAAAAAAAATGTATTTATCGATATCTGTAAAAAAAGTTGGTATAGGTATTTTCCGCACTATTCACATATTCTTTCAAATCACATAATAAATTTTCAAAAGAGTATTTTTGTTATTTCAAGCACTGAATAAGAATAAAAACAACTATAAATTGAATAAAATTTACGTACCGGAATGGATCATGAGGAAATCTTGAAATAAAAGTCCTTTATACACCATTTTCATTCTTCGATTTTACTCCGCAAATTCATACGTAAGACATCTTATTTGATGGTTCACTTACAAGACAAAAAAAAACGTACTGAACTAAAAAAAAAACACTTAAGTAAATACTATTAAATTAACAAATAATAACACAATAAAAATTAATTTTTCTTTCAATTGAACCAGGCGCCAAAATTTTTACCGCTAACTGACAGACATTGCCAGAGACTATAGGGCGAGAAGACCGAATGCCACCATTTCAACCTGGACACAATCCATACATTTTTTCTGAAGTATGAAACTTGCGATACTCTTTACCAGTCGTAGTTGCCAGTGGTTATATTATACTCTTTGGTAGAACCACAAATTAACTAGACTTATGAGAACCACTGAGCAAATAATCACTACGTTTTGAGGTTTTATGTTCATGTTTTTCATCGTTTCCCTACCTTGAAACTGGCAAAAATCTCCTTAACTATTTGGTATAAATAAAAAGCTTCTGTCGTTTTAGCTCCGGATGAATCGTGTAGAATGGAATGGCTACGGCTTTCGAATAATGCGTTTACTAGCAACATTTTAAACTTATCTAACTAGGAGAAGAAAAACGAAAATTTTCAGAGATATCCAAATCTAGTAAATGTGAAATTTTTACAAAATTCGGTTACTAAACTATTTCTTGAGAGTGCACATTATGAGTATTTTGTATATTATGTAGAATCATAACAGACGGAGACAGAGAGCGGATTGAAAATAAAAATTCAATTACCCTTATATCTATACATGTAAAAGATATTAACAGAGTTCACCTCGTAAACGCATATAGGTGTTACTTTCAAAAAAGCCGTATCTCCGTTTTTTCCTCTCCTTTTCGGGCTCCTTCCCATCGCTGAGAGGACCCATATTTATATATTATAACTATAAATTGAGGTACTGGTGTCTATTTAAGTAGTAAACAATGAGAAAAATCGTATTAACACATTTTATAATATATTCGTACCGAAAAAAAGAAAAGTTCCGATTACTTTTGTCACTTTTACATCATTTCTTCAATTTTGTTTAAATCAGTGTTTGTAGTATGGATTTTTTTTGGTGTAGTTTACCCCTTTCGGAGAAGGCAGAAGGGAACTTAGTCTATATCACGTAGTGATTACCTTCTCTCTGGTCTATATTATATTTCTTCTTCTGAAGTTAATTAAGTACATCGAAATGCATGGTGAGATCGATCATCGGCGATAATGTAGTCCAGGCATTAAACTTTTTGAAAGTGGCAATATTATTAAAAAAAATACGTTGAAAATCAATAATAGTGATGCACTAGTACTCGATTTTCTTACTGAAATGTTTCGAGTGGTTATCCGAGTTACACCAATGGAAATATCGAGTTTCTAAGAAATACGTGATTATATAGAAGGTTTTGAGAAAATGTGCCGTTTAAAATTTCAATGAACTACTTGTACCAGATACTTTGTTTACTATTACAACAACATGAGACCAATAGCTGTGCCCTGAGGTTTTACCCGCGTTAGTTTATTTATGTGCCGTACTCTTCAGAATTGTCAACAGTCTGACATATTACAGTGAGTTAGTGTAATGATTGTTTCTCTTGCGTAATGGTTGATGTCGCATCACCTCATAATATCACTCGCATTATTTACACAAGTCTAGTTACAAGCACCACACTCTTGTGATAATAACTACTGTGATAATAATATAATTTTGAGCTATAATCAAAATCGGCTATTCAATAAAGCCCTCTTAATAAAGAGAGAGAAAAAAAAATTATTAGTATTGAGTTAATTCTAGATTCAGTATCTACAATAGTACCTACAGATTCAAAAATATTCAAAAACTAGCACAATTTTTTTATCAGTTATTTGAAATTAAACCTCTGAAAAAGCTTCATTTGAGAAAAAGCATTTTATAAGTTTGAATAAAAAAAAACACACTTCTACTTGCTCGTTACATAAATTTTTATATATTATTATAAATAAAGATATATTATGAAAATGTAAAAAATTTTGCATTATTGATAATCAATTAAAATCGTGAACGAAATTTTTTCACCTACCTTTACAAAACTTATATCTCAGAAACGTAATGCTCTTTTTGCTTGGTTTTGCTTTTGGCTTTATTATTTGCCAAGGTTATTTACAAACCAAGGTCGTGGAAAAGAAACAGAAATTTTGTTGCAACCAACCGTCCGCACTGTTTTAAACAACTATCGGAAACTTCCGTTTTGGGCTTGTTTACAACAGTCTGGTACACGCTTTAATTTTAAAAAATAAGTTCGATTAAAACTTGCAAAACTCGATTTAATCACAATTCCCATCACTAAATTCAATAGACTAGGCACTAGCACTAGATGAAGACAGTCAACCAGCCAGTACATTTTGTCTTTTTAAAATGAGAACGTGACAAAATATAGGCAATCGTTGTACAGTACAAGAAACCACTTTTATTTAAGAAGATATCTTCACTGTCGTCGATGTTCTTTTTTTATTTATTTATTTACGTAGTGATGAAAATTTGCATAGTAACGACGTGTTAGTACATCCTGTGTTAATTGCCGTTCCTGAAAATTCTTTACCGTGCAAAGGTAAGTGTTTATAGTTATATTTCGATATTAATTTCTAAAAATACCTCTCGGTTTAATTGAATATACTATTTCGGCACCTATCTATATTTGTAAAAAAAAACACGTGTAAAAACGTAAATCCAATATCGACCTTCGCCATTGCATGCATGGTGCATTGCGTTTGTGCGGCAAATACCTACGTTAGGTAGGTAGGTAGGCACCTATATGTTAGGACTCTGCTTGTAGGCCATTTTGTCTTGCAATTAATATTATCGTTAGGTTTAACTGGTTTTTGTCATTAGTTCGTAGGTTCCTAAGTATTAGTTCTTAGCTATAAATGTAAAATTGCAAATTTACTTCTGCAATTTTATTAACGAGTTAATAGAAGAGCCAAATGTTCCTATTGTATGATGGTGGTTATACCTAATCGTTGGTATTGTTAGCAGTTATTTACATTGAAATTTGAAACTTTCAGGCTTAGTCTTTCGGAGTTGTTTCGGAGTGAGATTCGATTTTTGAATCATTATTTTTAGGGAGTTCATAACATGGTTTTGTGCTGACCTGATAATTGTGATACCAATATGTACCCACATAAAAACTATTGCTCCTGACAACTCCTGACAATTATTCTGCTGTTTGTGCAGGAGCATGCATTTAAACCTTGACATATAAATTCAGTAGGTGGTCATAGGTGTACGGCATAAAAATATGGTTGTCTAAGTATTGATTAATCTACTGGTCACCATCTAGGGGTGGCAGCCAGTTATCCCAATGAAACCTCAGGCTTCGTTTTGCCTTTCATGAAAATTCTGAATAATAACAATTGTTCTAGTTTTGCATGTTTCTCCTTGTGTTATTAGTTATTACCATAAAACATCTTGGTTTCATCAGTGACTTCACTATTATATCCTGTAACTGTATGCTGGCTTAAGTGATTATGGACCAGATAAGTTGCCTTCTAATCTGAGTGCTAGCAAGTACTTAATGAAAGTGTTGAAGTTGTTAATGTATCTGAACAGAGGTCAGAGGTTGATTTCATAAGCTGCTAGAAATAAGAGTAATCTTTCTTGGTGACACAAAAAATAAAAAAGCTTTGTCTGAAATGCTAAAATAAATTAAAGAGTGATGGAAATTGTATCACAATTTGTTTCAGATTGTGAAGGTCAAGAATATCCATAAGATTGTAGTAAAAATGGAAGAGATGAATGGGGAGCTCTATGGAGATGGTCTACTGTGTCTTGTAGATGAAGGCTCCTTGGAGTCATCTGATAACGGGAAGCAGGAGCAAAATTGCAAAATCTGCGAGTATGTTTCTTCAATAGAGTACTTGCATGAATTTTTTTTTCAGTATATTTTAAAGATATATGGCCTACTTAAACAAAGCAAGAAAAAGAAAAAATATATGCATAAATTAATTAAATAGAGCGTTTCAAAGTTCCTACTTTAGACCTTACCACCGAAACGCGGAATGACGTCACTAGTTAAAAATTACGCCTTATTAATCTGTGATAGAAATGTCACTGTCGTATTGACAGGGTCATGTGACACTGACAGACAGATAACTTTAATATCCAAAATTGAAATTAAGGTTGAAATGTGTCGATTTACTTCTAAAAGTTTCAGTAAACAATCGAAATGCATCTTACCGATGCATTTTAAAGTAAAAAACTTCAGAAAATGGAAAAATATGTGTTGACTGTATGCACTTAGTTTCTTTTGCCTTTTCTGAAAGAGGTAAATGTTTCCTAAAGAAATAAAAGTGTCGTCATGTGTCAAGCTTTGCTGTGATTGGTGTTTTGTTGCAACGTTCCGTTTCACGAAATTAATTAAACTATTGAAATTTTTTTAGTAAATCTTTCACGATAATGCTTTTCTGAGGCTCTATTTTTGAAATATTGACACAATTTCTTATTATAAATTTCATGCAAGTACCCTATTACTCTAGTTGCAGTTTCATCAAGATGTTTGGACTATAATTTTTGGACTAGAGATGCACTAAGTACTTGATTACTACTCGGTACTCAGTGTATTTGGTGTTTTTTTAATACTCGTACTCAGTCGAATTACTCAGTTCAACTGACGAGTAGGTATTTATCCTACTAATATTATGAATGTGAAAGTGTGGATGTTTGTTACTCAATCATGCAAAAACGTCTGATCGGTTTTGGATGAAATTTAGCATGCACATTGTCAGTGGTACAGAGAAGAATATAGGGTACTTTTTATACCACATTCGAAATTACCATGGGTACAGCTAGTTTTAAATAAAGTGTTAGGTTAAAATCATAGTGAAATCAACATTTAAATTTAAAGCAATCCTATTTATACATTTAGAGATGTGCAACTGTAAGAAAAAAAAAATCAAATAAGTGAAACTTGTCAACTCGCCATTGATGCTTTAATTTTAATTTCTAAATCAGTAGAGCAATTATGTAACTTTTTTTGCTATCACACTTCACTTTCAATCAGAATAATAGCAATTTTGTGATTAATTAATCATGTTTAGACAGCTTTAACTTTTGAACTATGTTTATTATGGTTGGTTGTTAGATATTATAGGTGTCAAAACGTGCATACTATAATCGCAAAACTGCCATGTTTTTGATTGCAACCGAAAAATGATGTAAACAAAAGTTACAAAATAGGTCAATCCATCAGGTCAATTTTTTAAGCATTGAAACAGTATTATATTTGTAAAATATCTCTAACATGTATTGAATGAGTGTCCATTACTTTTGATTCTGTCAATTAGTTTTAAATAGGGTAGGGTTTGAAACAAAAGTGATAAACTATCAGAATGAACTGTCAGAATTTCTGCAGCAATAAATTGACGATCTGCTAAAGACTGAACTGAGTTATTTAGCAGAGTACTAGGTTTGACAAATTTAAAACCGAAAAATACCTACTGGGTATTTGGTTTCTTGGTGAATTTGGTAGTTACTGGGTCCATCACTAGTTTGGACATTATCACACAATGTTACCTGGTCCAAAACCAAGAGCTTATTAATATATACTTTTCGTACATGTTAAAGTGTATAGGGTAAATATAAATAACTAATCACTGATGTTTAGTGATGACCCATTATCATTTATGTGAATAATTGGTAATGGGGCACAGGGAGTTATTAAGTAAAAACTTTTTAGAAAATGAAATACAATGGAGATCAACCAAAGACCAAAGCATCAGATCATAATAATTTGGTTCATACATTTAGTATTATCAGTCTTATAGACAAATTATATTTTTTTTATGTTAGACAGCTTTGTTTTATCAGATTTGTCATTGAGGATATTCAGTTGAATCAGTGCTTTTAACATTATATAAAAAAAATGACAATTATTATTTAGAATAATTAGAAATATTTAATTAAATTTACATTTAAAAATAATTAGAAAATAATTTTCAGCAATAAACTTTGCAATCCACGTGTGTTGTCTTGTCTTCATGTATATTGTGAAGCATGCATTGACAAGTTAATGGTGAATGAAGCTGGAGATTCCCTGAAATATGATTTAGCTGTTGAATGTCCTATATGCAAACAAGAAACCAAGGTAATTTATAATAATTGAAATATAATAGCTATGTATCGTAATATTATTATAGTAATTAATTTGTATTAATGTCTTTTTTACATAGATACATGGAGGAGGAGCTGCATCTCTGCCGTCAGATTATGTAATCACCAACATCTTGGATGTGTCTGCTATGGACCAATCTGTTGTTTGCACTTGCTGCAAAAGCAAGGAATCTGCTGTCGCCAGATGTACTGATTGTTCTCATTTTTTATGCTCCAATTGCAACTCAGCCCACGAGTTTATGAGGTGCTTTGAAAACCATCGGGTAGTTCCGTTTGATGCTCTCAGGTCTTCTAAGGAAAAGTCTGCAGTGCACAAACCAATTTTTTGCACTCGTCATATTGGGGAAAGCCTGAAGTTTTATTGTTGCGAGTGTGAGGTGGGTGCATGCACTGAATGCCTCACTGTTGAACACAAAGTGGGCGAACATCGCTGCGAAAGAATTGTCGATGCCGAACCGAACATCCGCGCCGAATTGCGTAACTTTATTACGGAAGCTAACGCGCGGGCCGACGCCGCCGGCAGCGCCTCCGCTAAACTTGATGATGCATTAGGAGACCTGCAACGCCAGCGCGATGAGGCTGAGTCGGTCATCAATGAAGCGTATCACGCCTATAAAGCTGCTATAGAGAGACGCCGTGAAAAGGCGCTCGAAGATCTTGAACGTTTACACAAAGAGAGAGAGCTTAAAGTGATGGATTTGTTTGATCGCGTCGACAAGACTGTTCAACGCCTCGACTGCGCCTGCAACTTTGCAGCGAGACTTCTACGTCGCGGTGATGGCACCGAAATAGTAATGTTAAAGAAAACTGTTTCATCCCAATTTGCTCGTTTGTTGGAAGGTGCACCGGAATTTGATATTGATTACTCAATAGAATTCGTCAGTAAAATTGATAAATTTGATGCTATTACTGAGGAAACGTTCGGAACGTTTCGCACCGAAACTACACGTGCTGAGGAGAGGAAACGTGCCAGTGAATCATCTGCTATGGTCTCTGTGGCATCTAGCTCCCATTCGCCAGCTGTATCTGTGACAAATGCACCAGTTTTTGATGATTACCCGCTTCCGAATGTGCGCCGCGTGACCGGTGTGTCGGGAGTAGGAGGCATGGTGGGGGTGCCGGGAGTGGCCGGCATCGGAGTACCGGGCGTCGGGCCCGTCCCTGGCGTGGGCGGAGTTACCAATCCCAATGTCATTACCGGTGTTGGCAATGTGTCTAATGTGCCCGGTGTTGGTCCTGTAACAGGAGTAAGTGTGCCAGCCTTGCCCTCTATGGTTGAATACAACCTGCAACAATTGGCCAGCATTGCAGAAAAAGAAGTGCCGCCGCCACCGCACGCGTCGCCGGCTCCTTCGTTTACACTCGCCGAATTACTTGCTGGCGATTTGAATTCACCCCAAGCGTACAACAACCTTCAGGCTCTCGCTAAACTTGGATTAAACGCAGGTAATTTGTTATTGATGTAATTATTATTTTTATAAACTTTAATTTGTATTTATTTGCTAGAAACCTTGAATTGAATCCAGTCAATGTTATAAGTTAGCGGACTTAGTTTTAAGTAACTGAATGTATAATAACTTTGTTTGTCTTGCCGGGCAATGTGGTCCTAAGTTAGTGATAAAGCACTTTAAATAAATAAATATAAAAAGATGAATCTTGAATTAAGTAGTTTGATGGCATGAATTTAAAGAAGGAATTCTTGTAGTATTGGGATTTTTAGAAATCTTTAAATACTTTATGTATTTTCTTTGGCTATTCTTCATTTAGTTTATTTTATTTTCTTTAGTAGCTGTTCCCCTCGGTTTCACCTGCTTTAATTTCGGAGATTCTGCGAGTATTCCGAGATAACAGTACTACCCTATATTTTTTTGTGAACCTACCTTTGAAAACATGTAAATATGCAACATTAAATGTAGTTTCCCCCGCGTTATTTTCGAAGTTTCCGTGGAAATTCCGGGATACAAAGTATGTCCTCTGTACCCCTGAAAACGTGTATGCAAAATTTCATGATGATCGGTTGAGCGTAACAAACCAACAACTAACTTTCGCATTTATAATAGTAGGGATTTAAAATTTAACATAAATTATAACAGCTATTTTACATTAATAGAACAATTACACACAAACAATTTAAGTTGCTTTCCCATCACCGTGCGCCATTTTGTATCATCCAAAACGTTTGTTTTTTATATAAATAACAGAAGTTAACGGATACGGTGGAGTGGGAGGTGTGAGTGGTATCGGTGTGGTGGGTGCGCGGGGCGTGTCGCCCGGCCGGCCGATGCTGACCGCCGCCGAGGAAGCCGCGCTGGTGGCGCCCCCGGCTCCGCTAGTCCGCGCCACCAAAGCCACTCCAATGCACATAAGATTCAAATTTGGTCAACTCGGAGGTGGGAAAGGACAATTTAATTCGCCTCACGGCTTTTGTCTTGGCAACGATGAAGACATTATTGTGGCTGATACAAACAATCATCGAATAACAGTAAGTATTTTTGTGAGTTATGCTGGAATAAATGTACTTTTCTTTTTGTTCTACTGTCATTATCGTATTATTATTACTAGCTTTTGCCCTCAGTGTAGTCCGCGTGAATATCCTCCGTATTCCCTTGAGAACTTTTTATTTCGAGATACAACTATCCTTTGTTCTATTTCTGCACCTAAACTGGATTTTGGATCTGTTACAGACATGATTTTTTTGGAAATAAATCAATTATCTCGATATTAATTAATTATAATTGGACGCAGATAAGCAATAACATGTTAACCCACAAAATCAAGTTAATGATTGAGAACGATTTATTGAGAGTTAGGAAACGTTTTTTAATTATGTGTTTACATTATTACATTGCTTAAATATGTAACTAAATATTGAACATAAAAAATATTGACACGAAATGGTGCTATATGTACTTTTAAAACACGATTTACTCAAAATTTCTCCAGTGTGGGTTAACACACTATTGCTTATCTATGTCCAATTACAGAGAGACACTTCGATTTTCGTAAACACTAGTTGAATAGTAAATGGGTAACGTTTTTCAGGTGTTTGATAAATCTGGAAACCATAAGTTCAATTTTGGCACAGCCGGTAAAGAGGAAGGTCAACTTTGGTATCCACGCAAAGTAGCAGTAGTGAGAGCCACCGGAAAATTTGTCGTTTGTGACCGCGGCAACGAGCGGTCGCGCATGCAAATATTTACAAAAAATGGTCATTTCCTAAAGAAAATCGCTGTATGTATTGCTTATTTTTCGAGCATTTAACATAATTATGTTTTCAATTTGTTTTAATTTATATATTTAATAAATATGTTTATTTTTAGGTAAGATTCATTGATATTGTTGCTGGTCTAGCGGTGACCGCGGAAGGGCTAATTGTTGCAGTTGACAGTGTCACGCCCACTGTCTTCATTTTGTCTGAGGAGGGTGACCTCATGAGCTGGTTTGATTGCAGCGAATTTATGAGGGAGCCATCAGATATTGCTATAAGTGGTATGCATACTGGCATTTATTTGTATTCTCGTCTCAAATATAAAAAAAAGTTAATTTGTGACGTTATTATTCATAAATAAAAAAAATTACATTGAGCGTGCAAGTGGCCGATGCGCCAAGGGATCATACCCTTAAGATCGTTCAACGCCTCTTTGTATTGCCGCTGACGCGGTTACAAATCAAATGTGAAAGTCATTACACCCCAACTAAGCCCTCGTCTTTCGTCTGCAATAATATTATGTTAGTGTTTTTAAAAGCTTTTATTACTCTCAATGTACCTATGTAACTATGTTCGGATGGAATCTTGCGACTCAATTTTGAACTAGATATCTTTGATCGATTAAGCTGAAATTTTGTGTTTAGTTTGGATAGCAATGCATGCTTTATTCTTTTAGTGCATTTAAATAAAAGCTATTTTTTTAAAGTTTTTTTTATCGAGATATGTATATTTTTATTCATCACTTGCTATGTCCCTCTTTTTGTAATTAAATCCTGTATATCTTAACTAGGATTTTATCACTAAGAGGCCCGCCTCTTACCGCCGCACTCAGAGTAGACTTTAATGATCACTTAGTTAAGTATAGATAAAAAAAAACTGCCAATGCCAATTAACATTAATTTACTGAACTTCTCTGCAGCAGTTTATTTTTTTAAATCTATACCTAACTAAGTAATCATTAAAGTCGACTCTGAATGCGGCCGTGAGTGCGGCCATTAGTAATCGGAAGTTAGCATAACGCACTGGCGTGGTTTTGCAGGCAAAGAGTTTTACGTGTGCGACTTCAAGGGCCACTGCGTGGTCGTGTTCGACGACGAGGGTCGGTTCCTGCGTCGCATCGGGTGCGAGAACGTGACCAACTTCCCGAACGGCATCGACGTGTCGGACGCGGGGGACGTGCTCATCGGCGACTCGCACGGCAACAAGTTCCACGTGGCCGTGTTCTCGCGCGACGGCGTGCTCGTCACCGAGTTTGAGTGCCCCTACGTCAAGGTTTGTTCATGCATATGGCTAAATTTTCCTTTTTTAGAGGATATGTATCGTAAAAAGACAATATGCAGATAGCAAAAAATGCAGCGTGCTACAGGGGAGTTTGCTATGCAGCTTCTCTTTGCCTTAAGCACTTGGAAGCTGGGACCAGGCGAGTGTTTAAGGTGGTGTCACATTTATAATGCAAAAGAAGACCTAGGTGCAGGTTGGCCCCTTTTCAATGCATAAACGCTCACCCCCACTGCCCATGCTCCCGAAATAACCAAACCTCTGGAAACAACCTATAATTAATGAAATGACACAGCACACATAGTAACTATAGTACCTTAGATTGATATTGACATTATAACTGCTCTGAACCGAAGCCAAAGTAACAATGCCACGTCGCTTACACATACCCGCATTTATATCAAACAAAGACGAGTCGGGCAGTGAGGTGGAGTGGGGGAACGAACTCCCTACAACCGCTATTTATCGGCGGGAAATATTATTTTTTACAAAATTCACGCCGACATTAATATCGGTCATTTGTTTTGCCTTACAGGTATCTCGTTGTTGTGGTTTGAAAATAACTTCTGAAGGCTACATCGTAACTTTGGCTAAGAATAATCACCATGTTCTGGTCCTCAACACCCTTTACATTGTCTGAGGAGCAACTCGATGGCTGTAAGTCTGCATACTACAAGATCTCACATTTATTCCCTTTATTTTATATTTAATTGCTGTTTTTACAAAGCTTAACGTTTTTTTGCTAAACCAGTATTTTGACTTTTACGTTATTTTATGTTGAAACTTCATGTTATGTTTAGTCTGATTTTACATTATCCACAGGCAACGGTCGTAAATAATAGTTTTTATTCGATGCTTTCTATTTTTGTTCCTAATTTGATAGCATTTTAGCTGAAAATATAATATTATGTATGGTATTATATCGCTGCTTGTGGATAGTCACCCGAGGGGAGTAATTGTTTCCAAAGTACTGAATATTGAACTGTCTATTTTCAGTTTGTTTTCATCTCTCATAAATATAATATGGTTGCATTTAGTTATAGTTACGGAATATCCAAAGTGTAGTTTAATGTTATTCAGTTTATTATTTTTATTATATTTTGTTTCTAAATTTAGCAGCTGGTATGGTTCCTAGTTTGAGTGTGAGGGAAATTATAACATGTCAATTAGGGGGACGGCGTGGGAGTGTCGCCTCGTTTCGAAATTGGCATTTGTTTGACATGTTTGCCAGCCCATTGTTCTAAATTATTTATTATTTTAAAACCGATTCTATTATTATTTTTACAAAACCAGTCTAATTTGTTTTAACGAACGCACAATTGAGTTTATAATTAGTAAAATTATTTTCTTACGACCAAAGGAGGCGACACTAAATAACGTGCCATCTAGTTTAGGTTAATCTCGTATACAATATTATATTATATTGTCCGTTGAAATATATTTACCATTTACAGAATTCTTGTGTCTATACAAAATGTTTTACTCTTGTTTTAAGAGCCTATGTATCGCGTATTTGAAAGTTACTCATTGGTAGGCTATAATTATATTATAAAATATAGTTCCGTTAAAGTATCTTAGTGATACTCGATGATGATACACGATTTTTAAACGTCTCTTAAATTTAAAATTGCAATATTTTTACAAAATTTAACCTAAATGGTAAATAGTCTTTGTAGCATCGAAATAACACTAACTTAGTCAAAACGCAAGCCCACCGTAACAAATTAATTATTATTATTAATATTATACCTACTGGAAGATGTCACTATGAAAATGTTAACTAAATCTTATATTGAATCTATAATTATATTCCATATTAATTAAAATAAATGGGCACTACAGTTATATCTCTAACTTATAATATATTATAACGAATTTACTTGATAGGTATGCCCAAATTAATCTAACGTCAGTATAAAAGGCGAGCACTAACTTGTCATAGTATTTTTAGTTTTTGGTGAGATTAGTGTGCACTAAAATATTAATTGGGCACCTCAAACATGTGGCCCAACACAACTGAAAGCGATATCAAAACGTTAACAGATTTTCACGAATCCAAAAAGTTTTAAGTATCTAGAAAATTACTACAGCAATATGTAATAGATACGTATAATAAAAAAGAAGCTGGATATTGGATGCTATCAGAAGTCTTCCAAATTCCATTAGCTTTGCTGTATGAAATTTACCGTTCTCTATTTATCTTTACATATTATTGCCATTCTATTCAGTAACAGTTGCTTTTTTTTTCAAATTGTAGGTATTTACTCAGGTTGATTTACCTATATTATCCAACAAATTGTTCAATGAACAATATCGTCTGATCTTTATGTTTTACGAGCAGTACTTAAAAATCTTTACATAAAATTAAAACTTACTACATACATATAATTTTATTCGATGTGATATTTTGATCAGAGTTTTGGTACTGTTCGCGTTGTTATGAACGCTCTCTAATAGTTTTGGTTCACGTAACGACGCGGACTATATTTTATTCTCCATTCAGATGCAGATTTTTTGTAATTGATGCGCTGTCAAGCTCGTATCGTAGCTACTAGTCGAAAAAAGAGGAACAGTATTGTCGGGACGCCTAGCGTACGTATGCTTAAAATTGTATTATTAAAAATATAAAACCGTAGACTAAAAATTTAGTAGTCCATCAGATTTCAGATAGTGAAAATCTGTTATCAGAATCCAACACTATAGTTACAAACTAATATCTAATGGAAACAAATTAAACTTATATTAAGCACCAATCAACACATAAGTCATATTAATATTAATGATATCTATAGCGATTTCACATATGAATATGAAATGTTTGTACTTAATTATTATAATTATATCGTTTTGTACCTATCGAAATATTTTTTCCTACAATATTAGATACACTAGAGACACTATGTGATATGAGCAATAATAGCGGGACGTAACAAACCAGCAGTTATGGTTTCAATGAGTCGACACGCGGCGCGGTGCGTGCAGCGCGGCGCCGGCGGCCGCGGCCGGCACCCATCACGCACGCTCCTTTTACATTTTGAACCAGTGTTTGGTTGATTTCGAGTCTGATACTTTCTCTATTGATTAGTGAGTAATTTTTGGGTTTTATTTTTCATATTGTTTTTAAGTTTTGGGGTTTTGTCCCGATAGCATTAGGGAATTTTATTTTCTTTATTTTGTGTAGATTTAAAAATAACGAGTCTACCCTAGCAGGGTGTATAGGTGTGATTAATACTCTTATTTTGTCATTTTACTATTTTGTTTAATTCTATGTTCTTGGCCTACATTAGTATTTTTGGCCAGTGTGTTTTAGGCCTTTAGATGTACGAATTTTTACTGCCAAATTATTTTCTTACAATGTTTGTGCATGCACATAGTAATTATTATTTTATGATATCATATTTGTAATAATAGTTATTAATTGTTGCCATTTTTTGTTTTATTAATATTCAGGGTTTAATATTAAAATAATAATTCAGTTTTTTTACTTGTTGTCTTTGATCAAAATTTTTGTGTGTTAGTGAGTAGAAAGCAACCGACATAGAACTTATTGTATTGCCCCAAAGGGAGCGTTTGACGATATTAATATTGCTTGAGGGTTGCATAAAATTATAAAAAAGTGGTGTGATAAGTTTTGGATAATTTTACAAAATATTATACTATTTTATGTGTGAATTCCAATATTAATAAATTTAAAGTTGAAGTATCTTATATGTATAATAATTCAAATATTTACAGTAATATTTATATTATTATATTATACATTCTCTCATATTTGGGAACTCATGTTATTTGTGTATGTGTTATTGTCATGTCCAGGGTCAAAATGTTATGTTCTATGTATAAATTCAGTTTGTGTCCTTGCGTATTCGCACGTGGCTTTATTTACATGCTCGTTTACTTTGAAATAGCGGGATTGTATTTATGTTGTTATAATATGGTCTATACACTGCTTTTGAAGGTTTCGCAAGTCATTAGGACTAAATAAATATTAAGTTTAGAATACAAGTGTAGTGTTGGACTAAGATTATAATAGCGACTAATACAAAACGATAGTATCGTATAACCTGAGAAAAAATCTCACGCTGTCTCAGTCTAAACGTACAGGTATCAGCTTCTATTATTACAAATTTGACCCTTCCTGAGTTAGTGGTAAATTGTCGTCAAGGTTTCCTTTGTTCTTGCCATGTATCTTATGTAGGTGTCAATGTAGATATTATTTAGTAGCGATTAGAATTTTGTCAACTTGATATACCTACGCAACAGTATCACAAGTTTGCCTCTACGGTGGTGTTGTTTAGAGTTGTTTGTTAGCGGTTGGCGCGGCCGGCGGCAGTTATTTGTCGCGTCCGTTAGGTTATATGTATGTTGTTGCTGTGAGTGTGATGTAAACGCGTTGTCGCCACTCGATGACCGGTCAAACGACGCATCAACAACTGTCCATTGACATTACCTACTCGATAATAATTGTATCATTAGAGTACATTACAGTAGCCTTTCTCGGGAATCTTAAAAGTTACCTATATATTATATACACTTAAGCATTTTTGGTAAAAATATTTCTCTTGAATCTATGATGTTCCCTTATGTATCCAGCAATAAAGTTATAAATTACAATCAGTAGTTATAGTATCACTTTATGTGGCACCGCAACATGTAAATTTCCTTGACGTTTATAATTTTGATGTAATATTGTAAATACATGCCTACGATCGCGACCGGACGTGGTCAGGGGTGCGGCAGCAATATCAAGGACGTTTGCACAGTTGGTGCCAAGTAACGTGATGTGGTAGGGTTCGCAGCGCACAAGTGAGCTCTATATCACCCTCCCTATTGGAGGTGGGCGTATTGCCTACATTGCGGCACCAAGCACAGCTCGACGGTTCCGATGGAGTTTACGGCGTTACAATTCTAACATGATCCGCGTAAACGTGTCTCGCCATTTGCCAGTGGGAATATAAATTATTGTTATTATCGGTTTCACATTCATAATATGATCACAACATTAACCAATGAACAGGATACTTAAGAACTGATTACTTTTCTTAATTTAATTTTTTAAATCTTAAAATTTGATCTCCACCGTTCAGAAAATAAATAAATCGTGTAATAATAAGGTTGTGAGCTCTATTCCCATTGGAATTTTAAGCCACATTTGTGCTTGTGCAATAAATATCACAGTTTGGAACTAGGCTTTTAAATTATTATAGATTATATACATTGTTGAGCTGATTATAAAAATTTAATATATTATTATACCTTTTAATATTGTTAAAGAATTCTAATTGCATTCCACATTTTAGAGTGAACGAATTTGAAGTGACCGTTTTCAAACTACATTATACAAGTTATTTTTTTACAATGTAGTGTTATTAGCAGTTGCCAATGTTTTTTTCCTTTAGTCAGTAAAAGTACAAATATTTTAATATACAATTCTTGGTATTTACGTATTGTAGTGATCTTATTTTTTTAATTGATTCTATAACTATAAGCATAATCTTTTTGTTAACATAAGCGGCCATTTAGAAATTTTTCACTACCTAAACCTACAAAAATTTTTCAGTAAAAAACAAAACATATCATCCCGAATAAATTTTGTTTATATTTTTAATAGAAATTGTCTGTATTAACTCTTTTATTCCTCGTTTCTAAAATGGCTACTTAAATTTGTTTAAATTAGTTTTAAGTACATCTTAAGTTGCAGTGTTATAAGTTTGTTTTAATTTTTGTGGTGTAAAAATGAGAAATTTACTGTATCAATTTGCTTGTGTGGAAGGTGCATTTGCAATGTACATTTTAATTTTTATCCAAAGATTTAATAATTCCTTTAATTTAATTACAATAATTTTAATTTGATGATGATACGAAAATGACATTGTGGAGTGCGCATCGGTATTCGATACTAGGAATTAACGTTATTATTTTATTTCAGTAGAGTTGGTGCAGCCGAGCAAATCTCTACTTATATTCTTGTAAGAATATATTGCTCAATAATATTTTTTAATTCTGTTAAAGGTATTAATTTAACTTAGGGGAGTATACCTCATACGAGTATTTTGAATGATGTGAACTCACTCGAAATTATATTAAACAGACAATACCCTCCGTAAAGAGTCATAAACATTGTAAAAGTTGGAATTTTTATTAGATGTAGTCTGTTGTTTGCCTTCACGGCAGCTTGTAGCCGAGGCAAGCGGCAAAGGGGCATAGTCGACACCAGCACGCGGCTGCCATGAGGCGACGTTTTTTAATGTTGGCTTATAATGTGTAGAAAGAAAATTTTAATCGAATGTTTTTTTATCATTCTATATAACTTAGCAGTTTCTAAATCTACAAAGTTTATCCACGAGAAAAACATAGGGTTCGTAAGGTTATAAATATTACTATAAAAAGGTATATCGCGTGGTGTGGTCGACTCAAAAATGTAATATTTAAATTGCCCCACATTCAACGAAAATTGTTATATAATCCTTACAGGAGTCTCTGCTGCATTGTGCCTAGATCTTAGAAGTTAATGGTATCAAAGTAGAGTTAATCTCAAATATTTTGGCTCTTTGAATATTCCATGATATTATTTTGTTTTTCATGAAAATGTATTTACATTACTTAGTAATTATATAATATACATATTATACAATGCGTGGTTTGTATCTTGATGTTTAATTTTATTGTTATATTTATACCTTACTAACTAAACGTCTGTCTACGACTCGTGAGTTATAAAGGAATTGAGTGTATGGATTTACTCATGTAACCAGTATTATTATACGGTATAATTCATGAGTCGGTAAATTAACAGCTAGCATCAATACACTACAATACACAACTCGTTTGAAGTAAAAGCAGCACACCTTGGTTGGTTTATTCATACATACGCCGCTGAAGTTACTTGAGAATTAGAAAAGACGTTTGTCTTGGCACTGAATTTGTTTCGATATTTATTTTAATGTGTGCTAGTTGTCATGTAACCTTAGCGGTTTACTTGATGAGGTTATTGTGAACTGTGGCCAGAATACAACAGCACAGAGCAGTGTAAGTTGAGAGCCTGCCTAAAATATATTTTTGTCATGATTTTATTTAGGTAATATACATACATGTTATTATTCACATATTACAGTTTTCTCAATATTAGCTTGTATTTTAATTAAGAAATAATCATATTTAACATTGCCAGGTGATCAGCAACCTGCACTTTAATATTTTTGGAAACTATTGAACTTAAATTGTACTGACTTTATAAATATATTTACTTCAATAAAGATTTTCCATGCCACTAAAAATAGTATTTCATTTAGGAAGTCTTTATTTTTTAGAATTTTTTCTGTAAAAATTGTTTTTTGTGCTTAAATCTGCCTTACTTAATAATAATAATAATTAAATTCAAGTAGATAATACCTCGAAATATTCCTTCATTTGTTAGAATATGATTTCAAATGAAACGTGTAGGTTTCATGTTTGTATCGGCTGTATAATTAGAAAAATAGTACCTATAGGTAATAATTACAATTCATATCACAATTATTTTCATTTCATGAAATCACAATTTCAAATATAATATATATTGTGGCTTTATATTTCAAAATATAAGTATTTAACATTAAATGTAGTGAGCCAGTGCAACATTATTATAGACCTTAGAAGTCTTTTATGGCACTAAAAACACATTCTCCAGCTATCCACGTTGATTGAACTCGTAATGTTTTCGGGTCTATGATAACGAAATCTGCATCATATCCAAAATTCAATCTTCCTTTTCTATCGTCAATGTCTAGAGCTTTTGCAGGATGCAATGAAGCCGCCTCCAACGCGTATTCTAATGAGCAATCTGCAAATTTAATGGGTGAATATCATGTAATCTTGTCTTGAAGGGTATTATTATATTACTACATATTCGAATTAAATTAATCTTTATAGGGAGGATAAGACCCACCGATGTACTAGCACTTCGCCTAAAGCCATACTAATAATGACGGCACCAAAAAGTTGGGCTATTATAGTAATAATGTCACCTTCACTTCTTTAAATAAGTGTACAGGAATGAACCCTTAAATAGGCCCGTAGCACCCGTGACACTCCAAACAACCGAATTGATTTCTCATATTGCAAACACAGCAGTAACAGCCTACAGTCGTTTCTAAGCTTACCGCTTAGGCCCGCCGCTGATTGTGACTTTTTGTCGACGTGACTTTCTGTCACTTAGTCAAGTGCAATGAAAACTATACTGAGTGCGCTCATTATGGTAACGTGATAATACGGTGACTCAGTATAGTAAGTGACAGAAAGTCACGTCGACAAAAAGTCACAATCAGCGGCGGACCTTACTCTATGGGCGGGGTGTGGGGAGGCACGAAGTTGACGGGAGGCAGAGTATTGATTTTACAGTACATTACACAGTCGTACACACACAATTTACAGTACATTGTAGTAATGGTGTTCTTTAGCCATATAACGTTATAGTTATACCTATGGATGTTTTAAATATTTTGATGCAAGCATCAAGCGCGGCGGTGCTGCCGCATAGCGTGTCAGTGCCGGCCACGAAGGCGCGCCCGTCCTGAACGGTCACCGCCTGCGGTCCGATCCGGTAACTGCCGTCGGCGAGCCCCTGTGCCGCCACAGCGTCGCTCACCAACACCAGACCTCCAAAATGCAATCGGACATTAGAATAGAGAAACCGGATATGGTTTACCCATAAAATGTACCTATATACAACGTGTTATGAATTAACTGAAAACTAGAAAGTAGTTTGCTCAGAATCAACAAGCGAATCGATCGCAATATATTTTAATATAGGTTATATTTTTTCTTTTTTACTAGCCCATGTCTAAATTATTTATAATACAATATTTGGCGCATACGCCGCCCGCGGCATAAAAATTCGAACCGGTAGGCGCGGGCGTAGCGCTTGGAATTTCGTAGATAGGTCACCTCCAAACTAATGTTGAATAACTTTTAAAGTACAAATTTTTTCGACATAAAATATATTTTAATCGTATTATTGTTTAATTTTTTAGATACACCCCGTATCAGGTTTTCAGTTAATTCATTAACACGTAGAATAGCGACATTTTATTGTAATAAAATTTTCTATTTACCACTTGAGGTTAAGACCACTGGCTTAATGACGCTGTTGAACCCATTTATAGTAAACTAGCTGATCCCCGCGGTAATTTTGGAGTTCCCGCGGGAATTCCGGGATAAAAAGTACCCTATGTCACTCAGGATCACTAGCATTATATACGTATTATTAATTATGCTTTAGCTTCCTATCTCTAATAAGTAGATCCATAGATAGCAACCTCACAAACTCCGGAGTTCCCGCGGGAATTCCGGGATATAAAGTACCCTATGTCACTCGGATCATTGTAGCTTTTTATAAGTTTAAGAATTTTTAAAATCGGTTCAATGGATCCAGAGTTTACCCCCTACAATCTCAAAAACACAAAAACTCGCAAAGTCCGGAGTTGCCGCGAGAATTCAGGGATAAAAAGTACCCTACGTCACTCAGGATCACTGTAGCTTCCTATAAGTGAAATAATTTTAAAAATCGGTCCAGTAGATCCAGAGATTGCCCCCTAAAACGTCACAAACTCGCAAACTTGCTCTTTATAATATTAGTATAGACTCAATAAATATCTATAGATTAACTAAACACATGGAGTTGAATAACTTTATCGCGACAAAGGGTTAGTAAACAATTTTTCATTACTCATACTCGGAAAGTAGGTCTGAAGTTGCCTGAGAAGCGGGTTGAAAGTAACCCTTTTCAGCCCTAGGGAGAATCGCTTTCAACTGACAACTGTCAAATTATTAAAAAAAAAAATACTAGGTCTATTTTCACATTTCTATTGAACCTCAGACGAAATAGTTTTTATATATTTATTTATTAAGTTCCAACTTTCTATACAGCCAGCGTGATGTAAAATTGAAATAACGTAAAATTTAAGTAGGTATTAATTAAAATAAAATTCACTCATTTTTTCTTTAGCTAATTCCTATTTTTATTTTGACTTTCCTTGCATTCGTAATGAAAAGCACAGTGTTATCCTCGGGAGAAAGACCCCTAGGATTTTCACTTTCACCCCTAGGATAACAATGTACTATTAAATCTTATTAATGCTTGGAAATTAACATAACTTGAGATAGTATATTCTAATCAGTAAACTATATATCTATGTTTGTAATATAATTTACCTTCGGGATTTGTCCTACATGCGATCCTTAATGCAGCAGGATGTGTGTGTAAACCGTCGGAGATCATACCATAAAACACTTGTTTAGGTGTCGTGGTCGCGAGAAGGCCAACCAATCCAGGGTCTCGGTGGTGAAACTGGAAAATGTAACATAGTGTTTTCTATAATACATAATAGTATATTATTACATAATAATCACAGAAAATATTGAGTATCCTAAAATGTATGAGGAGTACCTATCTAAAAAATGCTAAAGTACTAAATGCTAAAATGCGGGTACGTATCTAAAGACTTTGCCCGTGGTACTTTCTATAGTATGGTCACAGATAATATAAATACTATACGGTTGACCGTACAACTGAACCGTACCACGGGCGAAGAGTCAGTATTTCACAGGGTGCGAGGATATATCACTACAAATAATATTAAAGAATTTTTAAAAATACATTTTCCCAAATAATAAGTTTTAATCCTTTGTCGAGTTCATTTTATGTTTTTAGTTCAGCTTTTCTCATTTATTAGATTTTATGTTTTTGAGTTGATTTGTCCTGATTTATTAACCTTAATAAACAGTAAACAAATAAAATATTTCAGTTTTGGTGTCCATAGGAGTGTCCATTAATCACGCAATGTTTTTAGCAACTTTTTAATCCCCTCCTCCCCTGATGATGAGGTTGAGGTGAGCTTTTAGACTCCCCCCCTACCCAAAATCACGTATATTTTTTTTGTACAAAGTATATTAAAATTTTCAGAATATTATCATTAGATAAAGGTATAATCTGATAAAATTTTGGAAAATTAAGCATTGTGATAAAAATTTCCAGGCAGACATTAGGTAAGATTGCAAGTTGTTTTTGACTGGCAAAAATAAAGGAAGGTGTAAAAAAAAAACAAATTTTTACATGAATATTTTTAAGGGACATTGTCCTTGGACCACGGATTAGCAAAAAATAAATGCACGTGATATCTCATTATACCCCTCCTCCCCTCTTTGTAATATTTCGTGATTTTTTCCGAACCCCTGGGTCCTGCCTCTTTTTTTCGAGCCTCATGTGATTAATGGATGCTCCCCAAATTTTTATGTTTATAAAATACATAATATGCCAACATAGTATACATAAAAATAGTATAAAATAATAATATTATTGTCATACAAAATGGATATAATATCAAATTTTTAATATATATCGGATATACATCAAAAATATCCGATATTTTGATATTTATAATAAAGATCGGATTTTTACGCACCCTGGTGTTTCATGATTACCTATGTACTTGAATAGACGTGTGCGCACTTCGTCGCCGGTGACCAAGTGCTGACACCTGTTACCTCTTATTTTGCGTGTGTAGACGCAGATTAAATTAATTGAAATATTTATAGAAAATTCACCTTTACTAATTTTAGTTATTTTGGCATTATAAATAGCCGTGCCCCGCGGTTTCACCCGCGTGAGTTTCGGAATTCCCGCAGGAACGCCAAAATTCTTTCCTAATTTCTTCTCCTTACAATAAAAAAACAACGAAAATAGAATAAGCGAAATTGGTCTAGCTGTTCACGCGTGATGCTGTGACCAAGAGAAATATGGATTCATTTTTATCTATTCTAATATTATAAAGAGGAAAGATTTGATTTTTTGTTTGTTACGATTTAACTCAAAAACTACACTGGACCGATTTCAAAAATTCTTTCACCATTCGAAAGTTACACTATCCCTGAGTAACATAGGCTACTTTGTACTCTGGAATTCCCGCGGGAACTCCGAAATTATCGCGGGTGAAACCGCGCGGGACAACTAGTATATTATATAGATAATAATTAAATAATTATACTCACGGGAAGCATAGCATTGAATAGATGTGTGATTAAGTTGGCACCACAGTTGATAGCTTCCTCTCCCTGTGCAAGACTGGCACTGGAATGTCCCAATGCGACTTTTATTCCCAGTTTGCTAAGATCTCTTATTGCGTCTAGAGAACCAGGCAATTCTGGAGCTAGTGTTACAATTATGACATTGTCTAATGACCCATAGACTTCACAGATAGATTCTAAACCCTAAATAAAACAAGAAAAATTATAGATACTTATTTCCAATTATTGTTACAGGGCGTACAGACTACGTGACATGTTAGATAACATAGATGTGTTATATAACACGTAACTATGTAACATTTGCAACATAAAACAAGACTACACATAAGAATAACCATGCAATATAACAATGTTATATAACCATTGCCGTTTCTCGTTCTTCAGTGCTATGCTATCCACAATGTCATGGCCGAGAGGACATTTCACTAGCTGTGGCAGTGACTGTTGTACTTTTAAGTTATAACAAAAGAAAAACAAAAAAATGTAACGTGATTAAGTTAAATGTTATACTAGCTGTGCCCCGCGGTAATTTCGGAGTTCCCGCGGGAATTCCGGGATAAAAAATACCCTATGTCCTTCTCTGTGACCCTGACAATGTACATGCCACATCCAAATCCGTTCAGCCGTTTTTGCGTGATTGAGTAACAAACATCCACACTTTCACATTTATAATATTAGTAGGATAACATTCAGTGTTCATATTATCTGAAACATTCATAATATCATTGGAAAAATGGAATGAAATAACTTTATTATACACCCACATTTATGAGTTATGCGACTTAATACTACTAATGAGTAATGAAGCGGCCTTATCACTAATAAGTGATCTGTACCAGGCTACTCTAGGTTATAGGAGACAAATTTGACTTAGAACTGTTGTGTAATGTTAAGTAGTCTGTACACACCATTAGAGTCTGTAAATAATGTCTCCTTTCTATGAGTGCTTTTTATTTTGTGCATATTTCACAACAAAGGTTAAATTGATGGGTTCTAAACTGAAGAGATACCTATTGTATAAGTACCTATATAAATATATTAGTACTATTGCACTAATTGTAAATAGATACTTTAAAATGTGCTTTAAATGTCATACTGATAATGATAACTCTCATCTTATAAAGTAGGTTGTAAATGTCATTAACCTTAATACTGTTGGTTATCAACTTGTATTGATAAACATTTAAACTCATAATTATTAATTACCTAATCTTAGAGCGGGTACACATTGGGCGTTTTGAAATGCGCCCTCTGCTAACGGGCGTTTTGAGAACCCCAAATTACACACCAGCAGCACATTTGCATGTGTACACTCTGATAGAATTCGGGGTTCTCAAAACACGCGTTAGCAAAGCTCGCGTTTCAAAACACCCAATGTGTACCCACTCTTAATTTACCAAGTTTATATCATTACCTAACAGCCAAAATGGGATAAACAACATTTTTTGTCCACTTATCCCATTTTGGCTGTTAGGTGTCAATATAAGCTCATTAAACAAACACCCACATTGGAAAACAAAGCCTGTTCCTGAAACTAGCACATTTAAGTATCTCTATTAAAACACAAACCTTGTCAGGAGTTTTAATAAATTCATCCATATGAGCACCTTTCTTGGCTAAACTGATGAATGGTCCTTCAAGGTGAACTCCTAGTATGGTAGCTCCATGCTTTCCACCTTGAGATTTCTTTATTTTTGGCAAAATATGACTGTACTTTGTTTTGTCAGATGTCACCATAGTGGGACAAAATGCAGTGACTCCATGCTTCAACAGATGCTTGGCAACTTTTTCGACACCCTGTTCAACATTTTCAGAGTCATAAGAGAAATCGGTACCC
The DNA here is from genome assembly GCA_907165275.2 of Zygaena filipendulae. Classification (NCBI taxonomy): domain Eukaryota; kingdom Metazoa; phylum Arthropoda; class Insecta; order Lepidoptera; family Zygaenidae; genus Zygaena; species Zygaena filipendulae. The sequence goes on along the minus strand of OU015653.1, from coordinate 6,758,444 downwards.
CAACCACCTATAAAAGAAATTAATTTGAATAAAAGATTATTACATTAATGTTTAAAAACCTGATTCCATGCAAGGAACATGAAACCAAAAAATATTTAGTGAGGTATCAAGTTGTATTTCAGAAAGATTATTGTTTGTGCTACTTTGCTAGATTTGTCTTTTAAATTTAAACATTTTTAGAAGGCTTAAAGGTTGATTCACACATATCAGTGAAGCCCTATGAAGCCTTCATGAATTTATTCCCACCTGTCAGTGTCAGTGACCACACAGTGCACTCAGTGCGTTGATAGAGAATGTAATATGAAAGAATATTTTGCTTTGCACTGTGCCAGGTACTGTGTCAGAACTGTAGCTTCACTGATATGTGTGAATTAACCTTAATACATCTGATCTACCTTATCAAGCCTGCTTAACCAGTTACTAAGTGCTGTCTTGAAGGTAGAACCTCAAATTTACTATAAACATCAATATAACTATAAAATTAAAACCTCGAATTCACTATAAAATTAAATAATACTACTAAAATCTATGCATATTATTTTTATTTCGGATTGGAAAGATGAGTTAGGTAAGTACTAAAATAATTTTTTTCTTACCATTTATTTGAATGTCAATAAATCCAGGAGCAATGAGAAGACTGTCGCAGTTTACTGTGGTATGTGCTTCCACTTGTTCCACATAAAATATGTGTTCAGGGTTAATAATTTTTCCATCTCTTATCCAAAGATCTTCTATGATTATTTTACCTTCACGTAAAATAAAGCAGTTGTGGAATCGCGTTATCTTCTCAGATTTCATTTTAAATAGGAAGGTACCTACTTTAAATTAATTATAAACACTTTGACTAAACATTAATTAATAGTGTTAACAGTGAACACCCACGTAGTAGGTAGACGTACGGCGCGACGTACTGTTATTACGATTTCCGATGAGGCAATGACCGCGCAGCCTGATATAAGACTGCTAGGTACCGCTACTCGATAGTAATAAGCTAGCGTCACAATAACTATATGTGATTACTTATCTTTGATAAAATTAATATGGCTAGCTAGTAACGTGTAACGACCTCGGGTCTCTGAGCCTCGGGTATTCACGAATCACGAGTCACGAATCAATTAACAAAGAGAATATTCACTGCGTTTTACTTTTTATTTTATTTTTATAATATTTCAGACACAAGACAAGTTTGAATCATTTGTTTTGAAACACGACAAGCCACAAATATTTATTTTTTTTAAATTTATTTAACGGCTATGGATACAAGTCCTTTAAGCGACAAGCCACAAAAGTAGTAGGTACGAAAGCCAATGACAATGTTTCAATTTCATAATATAAAAATCTCTTCATCCTCAGACGAAAATTTCGTCTGTCTTCATCCATTTGGCAAAACGCCAATGACAATGTTAGATTGTTCTCCAAGTTAAAACATGGCTCTCTTGAAAGCCAGTTTCCTGCTCAGGGTCCAAAATAGATGCTGAAAAGTGACTGAAATAACGAAGGCAAACGTGACACGTGTGTTTTCGGTACGGCTTTCACTCGTCAACAACCTTTCAGTTAATAAAAAATTCTTCTTCTTCTTCTTTAATAATGGCGTCTATAATTATAATTTGCCAATGACAATGTTTCATAATATAAAAATCTCTTCATCCACTTCTTCAATTATGGCGAAACGCCAGCGAACGCATTCTAAACGCTTGCCGATACACCACTGACAGCGACAAAATGACGTTACGTCATTTTGTCAGTTGTCAGAGAAACGAGCTATCGAGGAAAAAAGCGGGAAAAGTGACAGGGGTCTTGGAGGGCTTTCCGCGTTACGGCACATTTTGTAACGAGAGCACGGTGTTTAGTTGTGGAGCGAAAAATAAAAGTGTTACTGAACTAATCTAGTATCTTTCTCTAACATTTCAGAAGTGGGATTCGAACCCACGCCCACAAAGTGGACGGCGGAAATGCACATCAGATTGAAGGACGAAACTCCCGTCACTTATAGGCCGTAAAGCATGTCCTACCCAGAGCGAGAGAAGGTTAAGGAAATGATCGAAGATCTCAGAGCCAATGGGATCATCCGCGAATCCGAAAGTGAATTTGCCAGTCCAATAGTTTTAGTCCCCAAGAAAAATGGTGATCTTCGGCTATGCGTAGACTATCGAGCTCTGAACAGGAAGACATGCAAGGATAAATACCCCATGCCGCTAATTGAGGATCAGATCGACAATTTGAGCGGTCAGAATTACTTTACAACGCTTGATTTAACGTCAGGATACCACCAGATACCCATTGCAGAAACGTCGAAACATCTAACGCCATTTTCACTCCTTTGAACTAGAGACATTAGCCATTGTGGCGTCGATGAATCTATTAAGAAATTACCTTCTCGGCGTAGAATTCAAAGTTGTGACTGACTGCAATGCAGTTAGACTCACCTGGGCTAAGCGTGATCTCGTGCCTCGAATAGCAAGATGGTGGTTGCAAGCGCAGGAGTTTAACTTTACTACCGACCTGGGACTCAGATGAGCCACGTAGACGCCCTGAGTCGCAACCCCGTAGAACAGCCAAAATCGCAAAGTACCCCAGTATTGAACACATTCAAAATCTCCAAAATGTCCTCATTGGACAACGTACAACTTACAGATCCCCACTTGGTACACATCAAATGCATCCTAAGCAATAACTGCACAGAAGCCAAGGAGATCAAGAATAATTACGTATTAAATGACGGAAAAATTTACAGGAAAGTTGGAGAATCGCTAAAGTGGGTCGTCCCGTCTGACGCGCGATGGAGGGTGTGTCATATGAACCACGACGAGTGCGGACATATGGCTTTTGACAAGACCTTCGATAAAATTAAACAAACCTACTGGTTCGCGGGTATGGCACACTTCGTGAGGAAGTACGTGCGTGCATGCATCCCTTGCGCGTATGCCAAACAGCCATCGGGAAAGCAAGAAGGGTTCCTGTTCCCGATCCCCAAAGCTCATTTACCATTTCACAGTATCCACATTGACCACTTAGGTCCTTTGGTGAGGAGTAAATTAGGTAATACCTATATATTAGGAGTAATTGATGGCTTCACGAAATTCATCATACTGAAAGCTGTCCAAAACACTAAGAGTAAAACATTCATTACTACTTTAAGGGACGTATTTGGAATTTTTGGTGCCCCCAAGCTTCTTGTATCCGACCGAGGCATCAGTTTCACGTCTAGCGAATTCGCTGGATTCATGCAAGAATTGGGGATAAGGCACGTAAAGAACGCCGTGGCAATGCATCGAGCTAACGGCCAGATCGAGAGATATAACCGCACTATATTGGCATCTTTAGCGGCACTTGCTCACGGTGAAAATGACAAGGAGTGGGACTCTCATCTGAACATGGTTCAGTGGAGTCTAAACAATACGCTGAATAAAGGCATCGGAAAAACCCCTTCTGAAGTTGTCTTTGGTAAGCGGACCATAAACATTTACGAGGCACATCTACACGATTTGACCTTTGAAAGAAAAGCTCCGGAAGTAGAAGCTGTCGACAAAACGAGACAGGAGGTAACCAAAACTATCGAAAATAATCAAGAGAGGATGGCAGAAAGGTTCAACAAAGGAAGGCGCCCAGCCAAAACATATACCTTGGGTGACCTGGTCCTCGTACAAAAGCAGGTCAACAATCCAGGGGAAAGCAATAAACTCCTACCGCGTTACAGCGGACCGTTCCGCGTGACTAAAGTCTTAGGACACGATAGATACGAAGTCAGCACTATTGAGGGATATTCACGGCGTAAATATCAAAATGTTTTCGCCGCAGACAAAATAAAACCATGGATTAATTTCTCAAGTGCAAATGAAGATGTCACGAACTCGAAACAAAGCTCAGGCACTGAGGATCTCGAAGGCATTATTGACAACGACGATGAGACTAAATAGATAAACATTTAGACTGTATTAGTCGCCCAACCTACCGATCCGAACCCTAAGGTTGTTATTTAAGCACTAGACGCTCAAATAGAACAAATTGATTTAAAAAAATTATTAGTTACTTAACCATTGTTGATAGTTCTAGTAGGGTCTAATAATGAATATAGGCAAAAACTATTGCATTGTATTACAAACATCTTTCGTTGTGATTAACCATTATTAAAATCCCAAGATATAAAGAATGTTTTCCTACAGTTATCATTTGTTTCATTTTTCTCCTACTAACTCATTACTGTCATGCTCACAACACCGTGCTATATGAGAATGTTTAGGTATGTATTTCCGAAATTAACCATATTATGACAAAATATTAAGAAAATCGTAGGAGCCACCGACGGATATCATTTATTAGAATATTTCCATTTTTCTTGTTGTCTGAGCGTGCGTGCAGCCGATGGCTCCCTGTGCGAGTACTGGAGTGAGCGCGCTGCCTGCATGTCAAATAGTAGACCTCGGAGCGAGCGTGCGGCCGATGGCTACCTGTGTGAATAACGGAGTGAGCGCGCTACCTGAATATTAAATAGTAGACCTCGGAGCAAGCTTGCAGCCGATGGCTATCTGTGTGAAATACCGGAGTGAGCGCGCTGCCTGAATACTAATAGTAGACCTCGGAGCAAGCGTGCGGCCGATGGCTACCTGCGTGAATACCGGAGTGAGCGCGCTGCCGGAATGTTAAATAGTAGACCTCGGAGCGAGTGTGCGGCCGATGGCTACCTGTGAGAATACTGGAGTGAGCGTGTTGTCTGAATGCTAAATAGTAAACCTCTGAGTGAGCGTGCGGCCGATGGCTACCTGTATAAGCACGCTACGCTGCCAAACATGAAATAATAAACCTCGAAGCGAGCGTGCGGCCATCGATCAGCATTGGAGCGAGCGCGTTTCCTACCAGTGACGACGGGATGGCGGAGTGGACGCCGAACTCAAACCGAAGCTGTCCAACGGAAATAGGGAGGCTGTTGCTCGTAGACACGATCTAAAACTGGTACAGAAGATGCTCGGAGTAGAATAGGGTCATTCTATTCAACCTCAGGACGGCCGGAGTATTCTCCAAGCACCCTTATAGAATAGAATAGAATAGAAAAAGTTTATTTGATACCATAAAGATAAAATAAGTACAAGCGTGAGTCTTAAACTAGAATAGTTGGTACCAAAATGGCTACCACTCAGCATTATGCCGTGGCACTAAGTTCCACGACGCTGATTTTCAGTGGGGACCGTAGAAGGGAGATGGCTTCACACTACCAATAAGACAACAACAACAATCTACATTTCTTAAGATAATTTAAGTGGAGATAATTTAAAAAGTAAAAATAGAGTAAGTAGATAATAAAAAAGCTAAGTAAATTATCATAATGTATGTTGCGAGGTATGCCTAAGAAGACTAAATATATAATCAGAAATAAATCCCTACTAATAATACAAATGCGAAGGCAACTCTGTCTGTCTGTCTGTTTGTTACACTTTCGAACGATTTATTGAGAGTTAGGGAACGTTTTTTAATTATGTGTTTACCATATTACATTGTTTAAGTATGTAACTAAATATTGACCATAAAAAATGTTGACAAAAGATGGCTCTATAATTTTAAAACACGATTTACTCAAAATTTCTCCAGTGTGGGTTAACACACTATTGCTTATCTATGTCCAATTGAGTGTTGACATAATATTGACATTTGACGTTGTCCGTTGATCGTTGTCACGTAGCTTATTGGATACAACCACGTAGTGATTACCTTCTCTCTGGATACAACTTTGATCGTTGTTATTGAAGAAGTAGACGAAGAGATTTTTATTATTATGAAACATTGTCATTGGAAAATTACGAAAATTATAATTATCCCGCGAGTTAGCACCCAATACAGTTCTTCTTAGTTCTTAGCAGAGGACAAAGTGGAGTCATTCTAAATCGTGGATACCTATAAGGGACTTTAAAACTGATTTTTTGCAATATAAAACGGCAGTCAATTTTATTTCTTAGTAATTTGAATAGGAAGCTCAAATCAATGTAAATACGTTTTTCTAAAGTTATCAATCTAAAATCTAAATGATCAAGTCTATCGCTATACGATACGGATCTACTTGCCAATTTTGTCGACTGAGTCAAGTGCCTTAAGAATCTCATTGTATTCTCTCCAACCTAAGATTACGGGTAGCGTAGTGTGGTCGCCAAACCACACTACAGTACCTACTCCAAATTACTGCGGCCAAGGGAATTATAAATTCTAGGTGTGGCAGAAAAGTGAGCTTCCTGTCCAATAAGACTCCCAGATCCTTAATACATTCCACCTCCTGCACTTTGCTAAGTTTAGTAAGCATTAACTATAATAATAATAATAAGTAGTTTTCGTGAGAACTTAATATGGAAACATTTTTTTAAATTATTGAGTAACATGCCGTTATTTTGAAACCACGTAGTTAGTCTATCTAGATCACTTTGTAGTAGAGTCACATCTGAAACTGATTTTACACATCTTGCAAATTTTATCTCATCAGCATACAGGTAAGGGGTAGAGTTTTCGAAGCAATCAGTGATATCATTTATAAAGATATTAAAGGGAACTGGTCTGAAATGAGATCCCTGCGGTACACTAGGCAAATTTTTTTGAGAATCAGAATTGTACCCACTCACAATTACAAAAAACAAGCGCCCGAGAGGTATGATTTTAGCTATTTTAACAGCATTCCTGCGATACCATGCGACATGGATAGCTTTGAAACTAAAATACGATGCGATACTAGCTCAAAGGCTTTACTGAAGTCTGTATATAAAACGTCAATTTGTCCATGGCCATCAATTGTCTCGGCAAGCATCTCTGTAAATGAAACGATATTAGTACAAGTAGAGCGAGCAACAACAACCATGCATGCTGAAATGGCGTAATAGGGTACTTGCATGTTTTTTTTCAGTATATTTTAAAGATATATAGCCTACTTAAACAAAGCAAGAAAAAGAAAAAAAGTTCATATATTGATTAAACTTTTGACTTTACCGCCGAAACGCGCAAGAAGTCACTTCTTAAAAAATACGCCTAAAAAGGCAAATATTTAAATGAAATCATGTTTATTACTAAAACACAATCTATGTACCTAAGTACTTTACGTTAGGTCGATATAGCATAAAAATACCTAATCTTATCATATACAAAAATAACAATAGAACTACATACTACTTTTTTCGACACAAGCTATGTTCTAATTATTACAACTTCTATTATTACAATAAATTATAAAACACACAATATTTTCATTACTTAATGAAAAATATGGTATTGTCTTTTTTACAGATCTTAGGCTACCCGCACACACACAATAATATTGACAATAATATGAATATCGTCAATAATATTGCGTGTGTGCGAGCTATATTGTTATATTGATCAATATTATTGTGGATTTCTAGAAATACCTATTCAAATATTTTGTGAATATCCGAGTATTGTCAATATTATTGTGTGCGTGTGGGCCTTAATGCCATATTTTAGTTAGCAGCAGGAGCATTCAAAAAGACCACACGTTTGAGTTTTTGAAAAAATGTTCCTTCAACTGATAAAGGCACAACTGACAAATGCATAATATCGTGACAAAGTGAAGAAGAATTACTTTTACTTTTTCGAAAAAAATGAAGAAATTTAGTAAAATAATAAAAACACAAACTCAACTAAGTTCCAACTGTGATCAAGAGATGGCGCTAGTCGTATTAGTAATGCGAAACCTACGTTTCGCAATGCAAAAAGTGTGTCAAAGTCGTGTCGCCATTTTTGACAGTTGGCAAAGAGAACGCACGAGTTCGGGAAAGGTAAACAAAAAGCTCGAGTATGTAATAGCCCACATCCCGAACGCTAAACGCCCCTGCAATACGCCACTTTTTGAGCAACTGTATTAAAATATACTATTTCGTTGCTTTTCTTCGTGAACAGAGGGTTACTGGAATCAAAATTCGCGCGCTGCTTTATAAAGGGCTCGGGGGCGGGGCTTATTGCTACGCTACGCTCCGCTTGTAGCACTAGTGGCGCGCGTAGACCCGTAGCAGTGACTTGCCGCTGCCGCCGCCCGCATCGCTTCTGGGGGTCGATTTGTTAATCGCCCGAATTACTGTAATTCGCACACGGAATTGCAAGATTCACGCGTGAATGCTTAAAAAATGTATGAGGATTCGCACGTGAATTCGCGATTCCGTGCGTGAAAGTAATTCGAGCGATTCAAAAATCGACCCCCTGTGCTACACGTTAAACCGCAAAATAAAGTTGTTACAAAGAAAGACATCAAGTTATCAGTATGTTGATATTAATTGGTAAAATATACGTAATAATAAATATTATCACCAATTTTTAGATCATAGGTAAGTTGAAAAATACTTCGGTACAAAATGTTTTAAAAAAATCTGACATTGGCGGCTTCTCATGTCATTCTTTTCCGATTTTTTTTTTTAAACAAAAAAAGCAGCCTTTATTTATTCAATGCGTGCTTTTCAATCCTCGATTCGGTAGATAAACAAAAAATGTTTGCGCCTCCTTTTGGTTGTATGGGAGCCCCCCTTACAATTTGTGTAGCTGTGAGTCATCAATACAATATACGTATACTGTACAAATTTGAAGACTGTAGCTTCTACGGTTTGACTGTAAAACCCACGTGACAGCAGTATAGAGCTCCGCTTGGACCATTCGGGTACGTAATCCTAAAAACATCACTTTATACATATACTTATCAATGAATAAAACAATATATAAGAAAAGTATATTACGGACAGTTATGGTATTTGAAATCACCAATCTTCTATTCTGTTTTTGGGTGGTCACAAAATTCCGTTTGTCGCTCAAAAATGACTTACTGAAACTATAAATACCATAGGTACATACCTACTAAGGTTAAACTGCGTATACTCTCTCTCTTTCTTTCTCTCTCTCTATAAAGATGGAAAGTATCATCAAGTAGGTATTTACCTATTTCAAAATATGAAATTTTATTAACTTGCCATTCCTTGAATCTTTATTATATAATATAATTTTTCAACTTAACAGTAATTTTTTTGTTTAATTTTGTGTACATACTAATAAGTAGTTCCTTTGAATTGATTTTGTTTTTACGTACCAGCCAAAAAACATATTGTAATTGTTTTTTTTTTAAACGAAAACTAATAGGAGTAGATGGTAGTGATAGTATAGAAAAGCAGACAGCGAAGTGATTTTATAAGGGTTCCTTTTTCCTTTTGAGGTAAGTACGGAACTCCAAAAACATGTTTTTGTACATTACTGTGGGTGTTATACATTAAGTGCACGTTCTTGCTAATATTATAAGCCATGGCATAATACCATATTATTAAAAGAGACTATATTTTGTACAATGGGGATTGCGGCTGCGCGGCGTGGTCCGGAATGCAGCTCGCCGCTCGTAGCTCGTAGCACGAGGCTACATCAGTTGGCTAGACGCTGTTGTAGCGTGCTACACGCACCTCTACGAAGTTACCAGTTTTACGCCATAGAAGCTAGTCGCGTGATGTTCACACGCGTGTGATCGTATGACCTCCGTTAAAAGTGAAAATTCAAGTGATAAAATATACATTCAAAAAGGTGATTTGTTTAGTATACTTAGCGCTTTATAAATTTTATTTGGTCGTTGTTGTACTTGTAGCTTTTATTGTGTAAAACTTTGTGTTTCCATTATTGCGAAACTTTCCGTGTACATATTTGCTATATTTGAGTACCTATTTCATGTAGCCCGATGGATATAGCCCATCCATCTCAAATTCTCGATTTGTACTAGTGTACTGTAGCTGTATACGTTGATGTGTAATCGAGCTGTGTAGCTTATTTATTGTGTAGGTATTGTCGGTACTTTTATTATATTTACTTACTTCCACCTTTACTATCGTTTTATTGCTAAAGTAATATAATATTAACTTATAGTTTTTTACTTTTTACGCCTGAAAGGATAGATCCGATAAAATATTGATTATACTCATGATATACCTACCTATATACCGATAAAACGATTTTTTAACCAATCTTACAATAACAATCAATTATATTCAATAAAATTAGGAGATTAATTTAAAGCTATTAAGCATGTAAAATTAAACTATAGTATTTAATTAGCTCTATGAAAATAATACCTAATTAGTAGTATAATGTCAGTAATCAAGGTATAATTACAATTTGCTTAGAGTCAAGAATCAGTTATTAATCTTAGACAAACAGTTAATATCCCGCGATATTAATTAAGATTGAAAATTTGCGGTTGGTGATATTTTAATTTCAATTTAAATTTTCAATTTTATTTAAGTACTAGCTGACCCCCGCGGTTTCACCCGCGGTAATTTCAAAGTAATCGCGGGGATTCCGGGATAAAAAGTACCCTATGTCACTCAGGATCACTTTAGCTTCCTATAAGTGAGAGAGTTTTCAAAATCGGTTCAGTAGATCTAGAGATAGTTGTTCCCCGTGGTTTTACCCGCGGGAAATTCGAAGTTCCCGCGGGAATTCCGAAATAAAAAGTACCCTATGACACTCAGGATCACTGCAGTTTCCTATAAGTGAAAGAATTTTCAAAATTGGTTCAGTAGATCCAGAGATTACCCCCTACAACGTCACAAACTCACAAACTTTTTGCTCTTTATAATATTAGTATAGATTAGTTATTTACCACTAGAGTTATATGGGAATCTACATTTTTTATAAGGGTTCTTTGTTCACTGGTTTAATTGACGAACTCAATATTAAATCTTTATTGAACCCTTGAGATCTTTATTAACAAAGAGGAACCTTGTTGAATAAAGTTATCAAGAAACTTAAATTTTACGTTACGTTTTAATTTATCTTGTCTAAAATGTCTTTCGCTACTCTCGAACGGGATTAATTAAGAAATTAGGCCGTGAGAACATCTAACTATTCACAGAAATGCCGCAATAAAAGCAACGAAACTGAGAAGAAGGTACCTATTCGTGATTAGGGTAATGTCTATGCTAATGTGCCATTCGCTCTACATCGTGCCTTTAATGGTACGCTCAACACTTTATTCTCCGACTTCAGTTGTTGTAGCCATAAACGGTGAAAAAAAATACCAAAAAAACAGCAGTGGACGCGGGTAGTGACAGTGAGTTATGCCCGTCCGCCCTTTCGCCGCCTTCCTGCAATTGTCTCTACTCATTCCCTTGAATTGTTACCTAAATTAATTTTTGGCCGCTGCCACTCTACTTTTGGGGGAAGTCAGAAAATTTATAAATAACGAGACCATTTTTTACTATTTGCCTTAAAACGATCCGTATTTTTATGGAATTATATTCATATTTTTTCTTGAATTAAGAATACTTAGACTAACCGCCGCACTCAGAGTCGACTTTAATGATTACTTAGTTGAGTATAGATTTTTAAAACAAAACTGCCGCAATCAGACAAGTTTAATAAATTAACGTTAATTGGCATTTCACTAATTAAGTTACATCTCATTAAATGCCAATCACCATTAATTTACTGAACGTCTCTGATTGCGGCAATTTCGTTTTAAAAATCTATACTTAACTAAGTAATCATTAAATTCGACTCTGAGTGCGGCGGTAAGTACACTAATAGCTAATTTGACACGGCATACATTATATCTTTATAGTCTGTTATATTATTCTAATCTTTGATATATTATTTTGAATAAACGTAAAAGATAAATTTAGGGGATAGAAAATAAAAATACATACAGTCAAACATAGAACCTCCTTCTTTTTTGAAGACGGTTAAAATTCATGGTAGGTACTTGGTTGGGTGTTTAGAATTTCATGAACATCGTGGACTTTAGCTAGTTTACGGCGAAATACACGTAGACGTAATAACAATTCATTGTAAAAGTCTTGCAAATAGTCGATGCGTTTGATCATTTGAAATTCTTAGAGCCATAACATAATTAAACTTTCCCGCTTCGATCATCCGTCACTAATATACTCTAAGCGATCCTAATTGAGACATTAAAAATACAAAAACATTCGTAAATAACTTCAAGTGACTGAGAGTGTGGAGTTTTAACAAGCTTATCGTAATTTCTTCTTGTCAGAATAAAACATGTCTTGAAAAAGGCGTGCCGCGGCAGCGACCGCGGCACGCTCGTTGCGCTCGCTCTGCTCGCGCGATTCAGTCAGCAGTAGGTAGGTACAAACCTAACCTTACCATAGTTATAATCTATTGGAAAATAATGCGTTAAATGCATTAAATTGTAAGTAGTCTGTTACGGTTCACAATCTTTTAACAGTTAACAATCTCGCAAGATAGATTATAATATAAAAGTATTTTCAATTTTACAGTGATATATTTTCAATAAATACATTGACAACCTCTTTTGTGAATTTATGTAGTTTAGCGGACGACTAATAATCTGCTTAGTGGACGACTAGACACTTCATTTGAAAAAAACACCTTGGTATATGCTTACAGACCGCATGACACAAGCATCAATTTGAATCAAGTACAGCTCCCCGCTCCATAGAGATAAGAGACATTCGCGAGCGAATAATTTATGCGAGGGGATTTTTTTTCCGATTATATCGTAAAATAGCGTACCTAACAATTTTATCAACTGTTTCACATTTTCATAAAACGCCCGTAGCTATCATTTATCAGGTGTTGCATCCCAGATGGGAGCAAACATTTTACAAAACATTTATTTGCTCTGCTCGGGCGGATTTTGCATGTGAACGACGTACCTACATAAATGCAGACCGGTTTTTAAACTTGACCATGTTACTAATGTTTTAGATGTGACAGTATAGGTATGTGGAGACGTTGGAAAGTTTGATACCTAATCACGTTTGAGCGACTGAACTGATCTGAATGAAATTGGCATGTTTCCGGGATATGAAAATCAAAAAACTATTCAGTCCGTCGGTTAGATAATAAATAATTAATAGCACGTATATTTTGGTTTTTCAAATTAATGAAAAAGTACTTAAAGCGCATCGAAAGTTTAGGAGGTCGTATAAACTGAAGCACGTGAGACGTCACGCGACATTTCGACTGTATGTATTTACCTATCTCCGTTATTTTTTATTTATCTACATGACGGAGTAAAACCTATGGAATAGGACACATTTATATACGTAGAGAACCCCAAAATTCACACGGACGAAACCGCGGAGTAGAGCTTGTTCACTACTAAATTATACAGGAAGCCATACACCCCTCGTAAAATCACTAAAAACTAATCATCGATAGTAAATGTGAGATTTAGGCAGATATTTGGAAGTTTCTTACGCAATCACGGTTAAACGGGTGAGCAGATTTGGATAAAATTTGGCAACATCGGATAATATATACCTACTCTGAATAAACTTATATTAGGTATACTTTTATTCTAAAATCTATACGTGGGGGAACAGCAAGTATATACCTACATTAAGACGGATAAGTAGGTATAAGAAGGGATAAATATTTTAATGGAATACTAGCTGTTACTTGAGGTTTTATTTTGCATGTTCAGTACCTACAAAGGAATTGTTTAGAAAACAGAACATTAATACAGAGCTGTTTTTATTGACATTATTTCGATTGATACTTGGAAAATTCTGATACCTACCTACTGAAGGTTTATTGCGGTTCGATACGAAAACTTCAATTACAAATAAACATTATGATCTCTCAGTTTTCAACCAAACGACTACATTATGTGTCCCATTACTAGGGCTGCCATCTCTAAAATTGGGCAACTAGGACAAACGCGTAAAATCCCCGAATTTTGGAGCTCAGGACAGTTTTTTTTTAATTTAGTTAGTATAAGTCAGTATCTAGAATATCTAGTCTTCGTAAAAGTTAAACAATAAAACAGGAACTTCTTTTAGTTGCAGAGACTGTCTCATGTTATCTATGTATTTCCTGAAATATAAATTCAACCAAAAATATACGTATTCATTTGGCGCGCGAGTCGCACTGCCTCTTAGCAGCCACCAAAAACTACAAAAATTCAACCCGGACTACATATGAAACCCCACCCGGACGCTCCGGGGAAACCGCCTTCTAAACTAGGACAAATCCGGGGAAACCCGGACGGATAGTAGCCCTACCTATTACCCGTCACTAGTACCTTTACCTACATACGTAGTATGTATTCTTAATTGGCATGGTATAGGTAGGTTTTTAAATAACGGTGATACATTCTATGAACTTTAATCTTTATAAATAAAAATGAATGTTTGTATGTCTGTCCTCTATGCGTTTCGAAACCATTGGTCCGATTGTGATGAAATTTTGGCGGGTTGTTCTCACGCGGGTGAAACCGCGGGGCACAGCTAGTTATTTATATAAAAGTTTTCGCCCTTGTTAAATCTAATTACAATACATTCACATAAATATCTATTTGTTTTTGAAAAACATTAATAAAAAAAAAACAATACATATTTTATTTCAGCGTGTGAAAGGATAATCTATTTTATTCTCCAGTAGGAATTTCCTTTTAAAATGCAAGACGAGTCTCCATCTTGTGAAACAACTTGATGCTCTCGTACCCTCGCACTCGGCGGCGGTCCCTCGACCCCTGCCGCGCACTCGTTTTGCTTTACCGCCATTTTCAAACCTGATTTACTCTACCTGAAATTATTATTATCAAATCTACACCCTATTATAAATTAAATATCAAGTAAATAAGTAATAAAGTTTCTCAATTCAATTCAATTCAATAATTCAATATCCAAGTTTGTTACAGGTATTATTATAGAAACAGTGCACAATATACCTAATAATGAAAAATTATGAAAATTCATTCGATGGGTACGTAGATACATGATACAGTTAGTTTGGCAAGTCCGCTTGTCATAGAATGGAGGGTAAAGCTTTTATTTTGTGCTCGGGTATTGTTCCTAGAATACAGAGCTTGGAGTCGCGAATGGCTCGGAATGTTAATCAAGCAATGAAGGGAACGGACGGTGTCCATCAGTATTCATGTCATAACGATGTCACCCTCTCACTCAACTCTTTTAGCGCCGCGTGCCCCAGTCACCCTTGCTTTTCTTTGCTAATAATATTGTTGATTAACGAATTAAGTGTCCTCTTTACTGTTTTTGTAAGCAATATAATAATGCTAATTTACCTACACTACTTGCTCTATGGATGTTTCGTAGACTGGCAGCGATGTTTACCTAAGTAAATGTAGGGAGATCGGGGCTACAATTAACAAAAAATTGCAATTTACATACCTATAAGTTGTATTTCCGAAATTATTTAATACTAGCTGACCCACGCGGTTTCACCCGCGGTTATTTAGGAATGACTATTCGAATTCTGGGATAAAAAGTAGTCCATGTCAGTCAGGATCACTTTAGCTTCCTATAAGTAAAAGAATTTTTAAAATCGGTTCAATAGATCCAGAGGTTACAAATTCCAGAATTACCGCGGAAATTCCGGGATAAAAACTACCCTATGTCACTTAGGTCACAGGATCACTGTAGCTTCTTATAAGTGAAACAATTCTTAAAATCGGTTCAGTAGATCCTGAGATCATCCCCTACAATCTCACAAACTCACGAACCCGCAAACTCCGGAGTTCCCGCGGGAATTCCGGGATAAAAAGTACCCTATGTTACTCAGGTCTCAGGATCACTGTAGCTTCTTAAAAGTAAAAGAATTTTTAAAATCGGTTCAGTAGATCCAGAGATTACCCCCTACAATCTCACATACTTACGAACTCACAAACTCCGGAGTTCCCGCAGGAATTCTGGGATAAAAGCACCCTATGTCACTCAGGTCTGAGGATCACTGTAGCTTCATATAAGTGAAATAATTTTTAAAATCGGTACACTAGATCCAGAGATTACCCCCTACAATCTCACAAACTCACGAACCCACAAACTCCGGAGTTCCCAAGGGAATTCCAGGATAAAAAGTACCCTATGTCACTCAGGATCACTGTAGCTTCCTATGAGTTAATGAATTTTCAAAATCTGTTCAGTAGATCCAGAGATAGCTTCCCCCTTGGTTTTACCTGCGGGAAATTCGGAGTTCCTGCGAGAATTCCAGAACAAAAAGTACCCTATGTCCTTCTCTGTACCCCTGACAACGTGTAGTATGCAAAAGGAGATTGCGCCGTAATATAATATGAGCTCCGTCCCAAAACTTTATGTGGATGATTTCTTTTAAGAATAGCTGTTCCGCGCAGTTTCACCCGCGGTAACTTCGGAGTTCCCGCGGGAATTCTGGATATCAATATAACCTATGTTACTCAGGGATAATGTAGAATTCTAATGGTGGTTTTTGAAATCGATCCAGTAGTTTTTGAGTTAAATCAAATCTTTCCTCTGTATAATCCTACTAATATTATGAATGTGAAAGTGTGGATGTTTGGATGTTTAGATGTTTGGGTGTTTAGATGTTTGGGTGTTTAGATGTTTGAAGAAGAAGAAGAAGAAAATACATTTATTTCAGCACAACACACAAGAAAAGAAAAGAAAAGATGTTTGTTACTCAATCACGAAAAACGGCAGAACGGATTTGGATGAAATTTGGCATGCACGTTGTCAAGGGTACAGAGAAGGACATAGGTTACTTTTTATCCCAGAATTCCCGCGGAAACTTCGAAATTACCGCGGGTGAAACCGCGGGGCACAACTAGTATTAGTATAGATTTAAAACTGACATGATGCTTTAACTATTTAGGTGTCATGTTATTAACATAAAGCAAATATAAAATAAATGATGTCTTAAATAGAGTTTAAAAAAAAAGTCGTGTGTTCATTCTTATCCCATATTTGGGGCTACAATTAACAGCTCTGAGGTAAGTATTAACGTTATGTTATACCACAACAAATGAAGAAAATATATGCAAAACATTTTTTTTTAATTAACAAAAGTGTAATACATAGAAACGTGTGTGGAGAATATTTTCTCACATGAATTGACTTTGCAAATTACAAAATACCTAAGATCGAGTGGATATCACCTTTGATAAAACCAGCTTAGGCCCAGTCTTTGCAAGATATACACTGAATCCAATCACCACGAGATAAATTTTCAAAATATGAGATCCACATGCACAAACAACAGAAAAACATTCATCTTCTTTAGAATGACGGTTTTCTCTTACCATTTTTTTCTTTACATTCTATTTCCCTTTGCATTTCCTTTCCTTTACCCTTTCTTTTATATTTTTTCTGCAATTTTACTCTTTTTCAGTTTTGTAATAATTATGATGTTCTTCTTCCGAATTATTTGTATTGTATTGATGAAAACAGCAGTTTTTGACCCTTTTAAGATTAAATGGAGTCGGAGGTGGAACTTTTAGCAGAGGTATTACATAAAAATATGCTACATTCGTATACCTCGTTAATACTAGCGCCCATATCTGGGGTAAGCGTTAACACGTTAATACTAACCCCATTGATTTGTTAATTTTAGCCCCAAAGATCCGTTATAAAGTGGTCCTGTTCACAGCTCAGTCTCATGACTTGTGGTGGACATCTGACCAATCCTGAGTCTTGTGGCATGATCTAGGATTCGTTTCGAAGGACACGCTGTTGGTTTAGTATATACATACATACATGGTTTTAGGGGAATTCACTTGTTAATACTTGCCTCTGTTAATTATAGCCCCTGCTACCTAGATTTTAGTGCAGTTTGAACTTGAATCATTCCTAATATGTGATAATATAAATAAATCTGAATTACAACTTTACATCAAACTTTAAATCGGAGGATAAATACCGCAGAAGTTTGTAACGGAAAATGAAGTGTCTATTCATTAATTTAATTATATTAAAGGGACTCGAAAAAAATCATTAAATTTGAATGTATATTTGGTTCAAACCTTGTTCTTTTTTTTCCTCATTTATTAGCGCTTAATTTAGTTTATCCAAATGTCAAAGTTTGTGGATTTGTATGTTTGGATGTAGGTGGTAATCTTTGGAACTACTGAATCGCTTCTACCAATTATTTTACTGACTTAGGTGAACCGCAAGGAGGAACATCTGCTTGATGTACACTGAACAGTTGCGACTTTACAAGTAATTCAGGTCGTGGAATAATGGATACATTATTTCATCCTGACGTAAAGAGTTCCTGCGGGACTTCCGAAATTGACGCGAGTGAAACGGGGGGGGGGAAGCTAGTTGTTAATAAATTTTATTATCTATTGTTATTCGTTACTCCTTGTGGCACCGAGTGTGCCATACGAGGAGTGGGGGAGGCGGAGCGAAGCGTTGTGCGCGAGACAGCTCGCCTCGGGGAAGATTTGTGTTGTATTCACGACAACATGAAATGTAAACATTAACATCCTATGTATGCTTTTCTGTTATCATATTCAAATGATATGCGTGTGAATATAGAGTAACAATCGGTATCTAGAGGTACACTGCAGAGATTCTCACTTATAGAATCCGATTAAACTTTGTTGCATACACAATTGGTTTACCCTGACTTTGGAAGGTAATATAAGAAAATCAGGCTACGGTGTGCCAATCGAGAACATCAACGTCAGCAGAAGAAAGGCAGGGCCAGTTTGGTACAGTATATAAGATTTTGGTTCTTACGATGTCCCTTGTCTTTCTCATCATTTTATGTGACTATAAGACCATCGTAAAGGTAATGTTTCAAAGATAGGATTCCGCATGAATAACTCAACCTTAGAGGATAACATAGAGAATCGAGAATGTACATAATCGCCGATTGAGCAGTACCAGTACAGTATTGTACCTACTAGGTCAGGTGGAAGTTAATAGAGCACGCGGTCGATCACTCACTCGCTGGATCGAAATTAGTTCAAAAGTCACCCACTCTCACCATGATTCAATGTTCTCTTAATTCTATCCTGACCGTCAGAAGTACAGACGCATTATAAAGAAAGGCATTTTTACATAATCTGGACCACCATCACTTCTTTGTCAAGAGCACCTGACTGAGAAGATGTAGGTACATTGTACTCATCAATGACTTGTGACAGTTGTAACTCAATTTAAACATGTGCTTATACATGTGTTTGTACGTGTGTAAAATTATTATGTGGGAATGAAATTAATTCCAATGTCCGCGGTTCAATTCGCTTTATTTTTCGGAAAAGTAACTAGGTACCTATCTATACCCTCGCGGCTAAAACTCGCTTCTCACTAAGGCAGTAAATGGAAAAGAGAAGGTGGATCTACCTCAGTAGCCGGGTTAAAGGTCATGTCTGGTTCCGGGACCAAAGGCTGATATGATTAACATAATTGAGTTCTTTAGTGCTGCTTTCATTAGATCTACTAGTCTTGCCTTTATAAATGTTATCCAGCACAATTGTATTTTATAATTTCAACAGTTTGAAAAAATAAAATACACCTAGTTACATATTATCCTATTATTCTGTGTTAAGCTAAACTCGAAAGAGTAAATAAATAAATAAAGTGTTAAAAAAAAACAAAGTTTGTTTAGGCAGGGTAGATAAACAGTAAGTAGGTACCTAGTATTAGAATTTAGCATTGATGTTGATTTTTTTAGGTATGTGTAATACACCTAAAAACATATTTAAAATAAACGCAAAAAACTTTTATTCTTGGAAAAGATTCTTGAAAACGTTGACATATTTTATCTACCTACTCTACATACTTGTCTTCCTTATCAGGATAATGCGCGACGCCACTGTTTGCTGTGTTTGTAGGAAACAAAAGTCATATAGATTTACATAATATGTGGCAGCAAATTCAGAAAACATGAAATAAGCTATCATTTATGAAAAAGGGAATAATTGATATATGTAGAGGATTTATACGTATATTAGGTGTGTTTAATTTAGGTATGAATTGAATTTGTTTTTAAAATATACACAATTTAAGCTTGCTCAATAAAAACCATGAGAAAATTGTAGGTGTAAAAGAATCTTTAATAGAAACATTTTTGATTACATAAAATAATTTGAGAATGACCGACTGAAATAATGACTAACGCTCAGAAGACAACAGAGAATTTATATTTAATTCAAGCTAAATCTAAATTGATAAAAGTATCCCACCAAAAAAAAATTCATGCAAAATGATATCAAGACGAGTCCATATGACGGGCACCGTCAAAAAGTTATTAGATCTCATGTAGAGCCAAGCTTATAACTCTACCCACCCTATCTCTACAAGGTCTAACTTCTCAAACTCTACACTGAGGCTTGGCCACCTTATATAGTAAGCATGAGATATGAGAGATAATTTCTCAAACTGAGAGGATAATAGATTTAAACATTGTGTGATTTTGTGAAATTTAAAACCCAAACCACCAAATTTAGGACCAAATTTATAGCATTGGCGTAGCTACTGGATAGGAGGACAAGACAGTGCCATGCCTACAAGCTCAAGGAATTAATATACAATATACCATACCCCCACGATGATCATCAGCAGTATATCCCCCCTCTAGTTGTAACATTCATAAATATGCTTTTTTGCAAACAGAAAGTTGAAAAAAAATAATAATTAAATAATAACGTAAATCGAATAAAATATTTTCAAGTATATTTAGAAACAGCATTAATTCTCTATCAACAATAATTCTCGTGATGCAATGACGGTAGGCTAGAGGCTTGTATGGGCAACGCAGCTACGTTGACACGGCCTGCCACTCCTATGATTGATCGCGTACTGCCGGAAACCAATTAAACTTGTCCACTACACTAGACGACATGAAAAGCAAGATAAATTGAACGCCAAACATATTGTGATAGGTATAAAAAACGAGTACAACAAAACAGAGCATTGAGTGACGGTACCGTTACTACACAGGCAAAAAGGGGTTATTTTAGGATGGTGCTTTGAAAAAATGCTTATAAAAGACAATCCTTGTCAATTTTTGTTTTACATGTCAAGCATAAATTTTGTAATCTACATAATATCAGATATCCTAATAGCTAATAGTGTCAAAACCTGCCTTACTCTTCAAAATGATTTAAGGCTGATTTCGATTTTGATTTGAGTTCAAATTCAGATTGTATTTGGAACTGAGATTTGGAATCGTGTTAATGTCAAAAGATGACGTTTGACAAGTCAATAAAAATGAATTGTTTTCTTTAACAATTTAATGAAATGGAGAAATTTGATAGATAAATACGATAGAGACACGATCTCAAAGCTTAAAAAGTAGCAAAATTTGATTCCTTTTCGATCTCATTTCGATTCGAGTTCGATTTGATCCTAACGCGATTGCGTCGAGAGTGTGACCCTTACTAGATACCGTCAAGAGTAAGGCCCAAGTATTCTGATATTACTTGAAATTACTTGAACCTTTGAAAATATTAAATCAATGAATGAGCACAAATTCAGTCACAACTACTGTGTAGTGTGCTTATGGTATGGATGTATTCAGTTTGCATTTGAATGCTGCGATGTATTGAAATGTATCTTTTCATCGTCTTCAATTTTTATTTTTGTAGTAAACTACCTACCTATTAAATTTTTTCGCAGTTAGGTTTCCTTTTCTATTTTTTTTATCTGATATTTCGACACTCTTTTTGATCATTACATTCTAATAGAGATATCTATAATCAGCATCAATCAACTACCTACGTGGAAAGACGTATGTATAAAACTAGCTGTTCCCAGTGGTTTCACCTGCGTTAGTTTCGGAGACCCTATTTTTTCTGTACCTATCCTTGACAACGTGTAGGTAGTATGCAAAATTTTATGTAGTTTCTTACGCGTTAATTTCAGAGATCCCGTGGAAATTCCGGAAAAAAGTAGGCTATGTCCTTCTCAGTACACCTGACAACGTGTATTCAAAATTTTGTGGTGATCGGTTGAGCCGTTTAGCCGTAAAAGCATAACAAACAAACAAACTCACTATCGCTTTTATAATATTAGCAAGGATACGTTTTGACTATATGTATTGTTGGGAGACTCGGCTTGGAGAGCGGCAACACTACGGGCAGCGCCATGACAGCGGTCGGCGCGTGAGACGGAACTACGGAAGTAGTCGCTGTGTGCAAGTCATTCCGTCGCATCGTCGTTCGTCGAGAAGTGTCGTTATTATTAAGAGTTTATCATTTTTGTCTGTTCTTATAATTTATTTGGAAATTGAAGAAAGCTTACCTAAAATCAGAATTGGGATTGTCTCACGGACCACAAGTATTGGCATTCTGACGTGACAATTTAATATTTGTGTAACTACCCGTTACTTATGGTTTGTCATTTTTATTGGTAAGTTCCAAGTGTGATTAAAAATTATTTAATAATAGTTCTTCGTGTGTCTATTTTCTGTGTGATTGTGTGATTCTTATTGCGTTTTGAAGTACCTTTGTCGAGTTAAAAGATTAAGACAACGTCAACGAAGTTCGCCCGATCGAACGTCTTTTAAGTCTTGTAGGTACCTACGATGTAATCGCAGCAATACCTATTATTGTCATTCGTTTTCTGTGTCTATGTAAATAAGTAGGTACTAAGCTACTTTCTCGATCCCTTTCTGCCGGTTAAATGTGTTTCTCCAGGAGTTTAAACCCTGATGCAAACGTTGAGTGCGTGCTCCACGAGCGCAGGCGCCGCCGCGTCACTGAATCGCGACAGCGTTGCCGTTGCTTCGTGCCGGGGCTAGCGGAGCGCCTCGCGGCGCGTTGCTTGGCGCGCGACAGTCTGGCGCCACTGCGATGGAGTTGCCTGGGAGCTGACTCAGGGCAGATCACCATGTCTCACGCTGACAATACTGCGTTTGAGGTGCTGGATATGCTCTTAAGAGCTAATGATTGCCGCCTATTGAGTAAGACGTATCCATTACTTACTAGATACCTACAATCACATCAGTCAATCGGTGTTGACTGCCGATGTAAAATTCCATTAATTTCACATTACACTTTGAATGAATTGGTTAAGGTAACTAAATACTTATGTTGCATTGTAAGTTACCTGAAGGAAGAGTATTACTTATGTAACTCAAAGAGTAAGCTACCAAAGTAAAAAAAAAAGATGAAAACAAAACATTGAATGGATGGATAAGTTACATCTTAACAATTGTATGTGTAATAAACATGAAATGAATATTTGTGCCCATAGTAGACATATTGTCTGTCTGTATGTACCTACCTGTATATTGTTGTCATGTGATATTTTCTTTGAATAAATTTCATCACAGATTTATAAAGCTGCGTACACACGAGTGTTGCTTTCAATGGTATGGGAACATCCATGTTAAATATATGTAGGTAGCATGGAAATTATCAAGTTTGTGTCTCCTATATTTCTTATACCTAAGTATTTTATTGAAAAAGGAGTAGGTATGAGCAATAAGCCCATTCTAATAATAATTAGCAACTTATGTTTTTATTCATTGAAGGAATATTTTGATGACTGAGCTTAACTCTTGTGATGAAATAATTTGTGATGAATTACATGTTAAGTTTATGTAATCCGAAATGTGAATCTGATATCTAGATGTGAATTTAATGTTATGTTTATGTAACCTGAAACGTGAATCCGAAATCTAGATGTATTGTAAATCTAATGTTAAGCCTCTATTCTTCTGAGTGTTAAGCTTAATGTTCACCTTAAATAACATGATGTATTTAAAAACATTAATCTGAGTAATGTAATGTTGTAGTTGAACTGAAATGTATTTATGTAGACACCTAGTAATTTAATTACTAGTGCGTCCTAATATTTTTGGAACACCTGTAAAAGATAGCTAAGTCTTAAGCTCACTGTAACAATGTATAAGACTCTGTTGTGTTATGTACTTGTACACTTAGTAAGCAATAAATACTTGAATACTTTATGAGAAATGGTCAGGTTAGGCCGAGCTCAAGAAAGAAGAAATTACTTAAGCTTACTAAAGTTATGCAATTGTCAGTTCTACGACTTGCAGTTTACTCTTAGGATGGATATCTGAACCGAATGTTGGAACCAATTAGTGTCTGAAAGAAGTTCGACGTGGGACTCCAGTATGCACACGCCCGTATTGCCACGGACGTTCTGCTGCACCGCTACGCTATAGTGCGCTGGTACAAGTTGAGGCTGTGTGTTGTGTCTTGTGGGCGACATTACTGCGCCACCGTTCATCGTCGCTGTACAGATCGCGTCACAGCACGCCGTTGCGTCTGTGTCGGCGAAGCGAGCGTCACCGTCACCGCACTGTTTTGCATTTTGACTGTATGGCACTGAGGTCATCTTGAAGCCAACCTACGAGTGGGTCGCTACGTTCGATGGTGATGATGATGAAGATGAGGATAGCGATGACGATGAAGATAGAGATGATGATGAGGATGAAAATGATGCTGATGGTTGTGGAATTCTTCGTTGAGCGAAGTGTTACCGGATCCTTGCCCAGGGTCGAAACCTTTTCGCTATGCGAAGAGTCGCTGTGGTACCTGATCACTACCCAGTGTGTGAAAGCTTTTCGGTAATGGCCTAGGCCGAAGAGTCGCTGAGTGCGACTGTGAGAGTGTGCGACCGTGCAACGAAGAGACTCTCACAGTGCGGCTCAGTGTTGATTATTTTGCATGTGGTTGTGGATGTAGACGTAGATCTTGGTTTTATTTTGGTGTTGGTAATTCGTGTGACGAATATTAATTTTGATGAATATAACTGAAACTAACCTAACTGTGTACCTAAAACCTTGTCACTTTTGTTGTATCTGCGAACGTTGTTTAAATTTTGTTGCTAGCGATGATGACGAAACTGGATGGGTCTTGAGACCCTTGTTAACCGATCTGTTACATGTACCTACTGGATGTGCGAGACGAGTCTGATAAGACCTTGTCAGATTGATCCTGACGAGGACGTCAGGGTGTCAGGAGAGGCCGTGTTGGGAGACTCGGCTTGGAGAGCGGCAACACTACGGGCAGCGCCATGACAGCGGTCGGCGCGTGAGACGGAACTACGGAAGTAGTCGCTGTGTGCAAGTCATTCCGTCGCATCGTCGTTCGTCGAGAAGTGTCGTTATTATTAAGAGTTTATCATTTTTGTCTGTTCTTATAATTTATTTGGAAATTGAAGAAAGCTTACCTAAAAGTATTGTTATTCTATTTTAGACTCAATGACGACGAACTGTATAAAACTGAAATCTTTTTATCCTTCTCGGCGACATTTTGAGGGAAATTTAGTGTGTTTATGAAATATTTTTGTCTGAAATTTAAGCGTGGTTTAGTTTAAAAGCGTATGCGTTGCGGGCGGGATGGGAGGAATAATGGCGCTCCGGGGACGCGTTCATGCCGCCGCGAATCACCACACGACGGCGCATAAACATACTCTAGCAATTTTAAGGTTTTGGCATGTGATTCAGGCTTTACTCAAGCAGCATTTTGTACAACAAAGACGCTTAACGTTTGTACGTCGTGTATTATTTATGTAGGCCTAGATTTCAGTATAACATGGATTAAAAATACCTATATTATTAAACTAGTGTTCCAACGGAGCCCTATTGCTGTCACTCGCGTGTCCATCTGTCTGTCGTCTGTCAGGTTTTATAGCCAAACCGTAGTAGCTACAGTCATCAAATTTGTACAGTATATGTATATTAATGACCCAATTGTCAAAAAATGCTCAGCTAAAGGCCCCCAAATTTTTTTCGTTAAATAGAGCTCATTGCAGAGTAGATAAAAGTTGTATTCTTTGTTTTTAAAAACATCAGAAAACAAAAGCACGAGAAGCCGTCAAAGTACAACATTTTGTACAAGGCTACAACTGAATGATTAGTAAAAAAATGTTTTTACAGTAGAAATAGTAAATTTTACGTTATACCAACTCAATTACAAAGTTGTCTCAACATGCAGGATCACTAAAAAAGTAAAACGGTAGAATTCACTGTTTACTCTTAACAGTTTTTTTTCAGTTAAGCTAACTTGTTTAATGTGTTGGCTCCATTTTAACCTTATAAAACGGTAACTTATCATAAAATTTGGGTGAATTTAACTGATTTTTTTGATATATATCTTTAAAATAAACTGAAAAAAAGAACATGCCAGTTCTCCATTGTTTTCTACTGTACTACATCAAGAGGTAACTAGTTTGTAAAATATCCACATTAAACCAAAAACACTGCTTTAATAAACAACCCAGGAGACCACTAACCTCCACCTTGTCAAGACTTCGTTTTCAATTTCCATTTAGTAATAATTAAATCAACCTTAAAATACGGTTTTCCGTGCCCTTTTACCAGTTCAAGATACGTATTTCGACGGTCAGTGGTAAAATTTCGGTTAAGTGCCTTTTGTAGTTGAGTGCATTCTTAAACCTCAAGTACCCACTCTTTGAGCTAGACATTATTACTTCAAGTTATTTGATTGAAAGATGATGTTTTCTTTCCGATCTGGCAATTTTCCTGACCATTCTTTATGTTTTCATAAAAATTGTGCCTCAAAACCAATAAATGATTTCAAATACCTACTTTGTAAACGATCATGTTGAAGAGCTAATATTCCGTTCAATACATGACTCAATGCAATTAGAGAGTTGGTTATAGGTACCCGTATAACAACAGTTACAATACCAGTAATTCCCTGAATTTGATCCATATACCTACGTTATATAAGCTACCTAGACTATGAGATATGCAATAATAGTGGATTTGTTTTTTTTTCTAAATAATTTTTTTCTAAATCCCGTCTAAGAAAATGATTTAAACAAAATACAGTTTTAGTTTTTATCAAAATCTGCTTCGAGAGTCCTCTAAACACTTTTTGCACGTAGGTATAGCACAATAAAGCATTCGTTAGTTTTCGACCATGGAGCTTAAAAGCCTAGTGTAAAATTGTTATTTCCGTTACATACATCTTTCTGATAATATTTTGAAGCAAAACTTTTTCGGGCACAGTGGAAAAAAAAAATACTTTCGCAAAGATGTTTAAAAGTTTTTCGTGATGATAATATTATTGTGTTGTATCTAATAATTCGTAATGATATTAACAGTTGTTATCGTATGGTTTAAACTTTAAACGTAAAGCGTAATAAAGGTACAGTTTCTCTCATAGTTTTATGTTTTTTTTTTCATGACTTCCTCTTCTTGTGCGTGTTCGCACTTAACTGATACAAACACTTTTTTATCACCACGTCAAATGAGTGAGAAGAAAGACATGTTTGGATGCAGGTCGCCTTTGAGTAAGGATGTTACGGAGCTTTGACTTTGAATCCGATAAGTAGGAACTTCCGATTGATATTACACCTCCGGTTCTGAATTCGGCTCCGACACTTTCATCGGAGGTTTATGCATGTCGCGCGGGGAACCTCGCGTGCATTCTGTCATTGACTACCTACTCGTTCATTAGATATACGCAATACTGATGATTTACGGATGATGATGATGATTAATACATCTCTCTTTTGCGACCATCAGCGACTTTGACTCCGATTCCGGTTCTGATTCCGACGAACTAAATTTAAAATCTCCTACTCCGACTTCAGTTCCCATAACATCCCTACTTTAGTTAGTCTTTGTAAGCAAAAATTTAGTATATCACAGGTCCATGTGCCGCCATGGGAGTGCGTAGGTGAGGACGCGCGGCAGGTGGCGCGCCCCACCTGCGTCCGCGCATGGACCCCGCTTACAAAATCAGGTACGTAGTAATTATAAACCTATCTGGTGATGTCATCGCCACACGTATTACAATCGACAAAATAGCATTAATAATCAATCAACTATACCCGAATTCCTAAAAGTGGAACGAAATGTTAAGGTCTTTACCTACCACAGTTTTAAAACTTTTGTTATTGAAGAAATGTTTAACTCACTTAAAGAATATTTTGACGATAAAGGAGTATCGGTTGAACTCTCCCCTCCTTAATTCCCAATGCAATACCCAACACGGCCAGTGAGTGGATTGCAATAGCATTATGTGAAATTAAATCTTCAGAATTACCTATATCATGCATAAGTAATGCCACTTATCTATAACTACTAATATTATAAAGAGGTACCTAAAATTTGTGAGGTTATAGGGAGTAATCTCTGGATCTGCTGATCCGATTTCAAAAATTCTGTCCCCATTACACGGAGAGAGATTAATCAGACCGAAGAGGGTTGGAGGGCCACCGACACGAGATTTTTGTAACCGAATAGTAATAGTTGTTCGGTCACGTTCACGCCAAACCTTCGGTCAGCGAGTGACGATTTACTACATTATCCCTGACTATATTGTACCCGGAATTCCCGCGGAAACTCCGAAATTACCGCGGAGAAACTGCGCACTGCGTCCATTAAATTAATGTTACTCGGCAAACTTAATTTGTGAAATGCCAATTAACATTTATATAATGAACGTCTTTGAACGTCTCTGCAGCAGTTTTGTCTTTAAAATCTTTACTTAAAATGAAGTAATCATTAAAACAACTCTGAGTGCGGCCTTTAAAGCGAGGGCAGCTAATAGCTCGCCACTGTCGCTTACCGTCCCCCGTTTATCCATAACTTGCACGATCTAAATCGGTCGTAGTCTAACTTTTAACAATAATTATAGTTTTGCGGTACAAACTTTAAGGTACAGTGTAGCAAATATTTATAGAGTGGCTCGTTGTTTGATTCTTTCCTATAACTATAAATACGTAGTTCGATAGAGGTAATTTATCGCAACGGGAATAAGCACAACATAATCACCAAATCTATTACATACCTGTACATTATACAGACTTGTCTACCAGAAGAAAAGTGTGTAAGATCATCTGGGGAGGAAGTAGTATAAAATCAGTAGGTACCACCGATCAAGTAGAGAACTTCCTCAGAAAGGCAAACATCAAGAGAAATCGGAACCGAAGCGAGACGAATTGAAGGACCATCTGGTCACACTAGAGCCAATTGTTTTTAAAAAAACCTAATTATCTTCTGTTTTGATTTATTTCTGTTTTGAATTATCTTCTGTTTTGATTTATTTTTGTTTTTATAAAAAATCTATTACGAGCTGATTTCTTCGGTATCCATCAAGAGCTCCTATAAAGTTCTTGCAATCTATAATACCATGGCTTGTATTTTCAAAACATACAACGATGCTAAATTTTAATAGATATTATACCTGCCTACATTTATCTAATTTATTTTACTTGAAATTGGCAAAATGCGTTATATGCGAAAACTCATAAGAATAAGAGAAAGTGACAGTGAGCGATTCCATTGCTTATAACCAAGAAGCTTAGGTATATATATGAGCTTCTTGTCATATAGGTATGAGCTTCTTTCGTGTAACAAAATGCGTCGTAGAATGTTTTGACATCCAAGGATATTTTCGTGACAGGTGGGTGGTGCGATGGTTGGTATACTCGGCTCTGTTGATGCTCTGCAGTCACGGCCTGGCCCACGGCCAGACGCTGCCTCCGGGGCTTGTCGCCTCTTGTCCTACGCAATGCATCTGCTTATCACAATCACAGGTAATATATATACGATGATCTAGGTGTTGTTCTCATGCTATTAATTTTTGCTACAAGTTGGAGAACCGATTGCACTAAAATTTAACAATGTTTGTTTCTTCATATTTTTGGTTTTGTTTTTATGTAGACATCGTTAGATTTGGTTGATGACATTTTTGAAACAAAATTAACTACTGTCAAAGAACCTTGGTCAAAAACTATCGCAATGGGATGTTTTACATCGATATGTAATCAATTTCCATAGGTATTCAAAAGAAAATAAATAAAAGACATTGTTGATTTGATGATTTTGTTATTACGAAAATTTAGAAATTCCAAATTGGTACTAGACATAGGTAGTTATGCGTAGAGGGCTGCCAGACCCAAAAACACAAACTCGGCGCGCGGCGCCTAGCCATGGCCGTACATGGTGCCTAGCCAAATAGGTAATAGCTATAGATAGACTTAGTCCGCTCCAACCACATTGCAAGCCTGTGAGCGTCTCGTCGCGACATGACCACTTGGGCAGACATGAGCGGGCCTGGCACCGACTTCAATCCAATCAGTAGGTAGCATATACCAATAGTAATATTACGTGAACGGAACCCTGTGTCAACATATTCATGGTCTTTATCATATCAGTTCCACTTCATGAAATGGTATTGTCGAAAACAAATGAACAATATACTATAAAAAATACCCAAATCACGAGTGTGCCTATAGTATTTGAAGAATTCCCTTGATTTCTCCAAGATTCCATCATCAGATCCTGACTTAATGATAATAGGCCAACTTCAACTTTTTTGAAAGTTGGTTAAAAAGAAACAGTTAAAAGCGTAACAAAAGCCGGACAAGCCGGACGAGAAGACTTGGACAGACGTGTCCAGCCAAATATTTCATAAAAATCTAAACATGTCCGCCTAAAGTCGGGCAACCCTAAGTAGGTATATGAAGTTAAGCCGCTGGCGAGAGCTAATCAATAAATACTTATAACAATAAAACCTGCCGTATGTTGTTGTCAGATACGCAGTTTGCTGGGCCGATGGCAAATCCTTATATGGACATAGATAAGCAATAATGTGTTAACCCATATTAGATAAAAATATTTATATATTGTCGCGGTCGAGCTAGATTAATAGCGCGCAATGTATGCAAAACGCGCAATGCATACAAAACACGCAATGTAAAGCAAACACATTGGAGTAGCGAATTCGATAGAAGTTCTATTCTAGAAACGTTCGGCCGAGTGGCTAGTAAAACACATTGAACTCGAACATTCTAGAGCCCCGTTCGGTTGGGTATATAAACAGCGCAACCGAACCGGACGAGCAGTTCAGTTTGAGCTTTCGAAGCGATAACTACGAGTGAATCTTGAGCGATACCTGCGACTACCTGCGACCTTGGCGAGACTATTGGACTTCGAGATCAGTCGTTTAGTGTTTCAGTGTTGCGATACCTATACCTAGGAACCCTAGACCTAGTGTTTTTGTAAAGTTAGTGTTAATCTCCGAATAAAGAACCCTAGCACGTAACAATTTGGTGTCGGAAGTGAAATTTGGAGATGCCACTAACTCCGAGAGAAGACATCGCTGAGGAAGGTGTCAGGACGAGGGCACAACGTACTGCGGGGGCTACGCCTGCAGCCCGCCAGGCCACGCTGACTGGCCATCGGGCTCCACCTACTGGCCCCACCCACCAGGCCCCGCCCACTACCGATGCCACGCCCACCAACCTGACCACGCCCACAGACCACGCCCACTTGGCCCCGCCCATCACTGAGGCTCCGCCCACCGGGTCACGGGCCACGCCCCTCGGCCCCGCCCACTTGGTCACGCCTACCACTAGCCCCGCCCACCAGACTACGCCCACTGTCGAAGCCCCGCCCACTAGCTCCGCCCACCTGGCCACGCCCACCAGCCACGTCCAGGCTACAACTATGCGAGCAGCGGATGCACCCGCTTTAGATATATGTAGCTTGGTGGAAATGATGGCAAGCATTAATAAGGGAATGCAACAGATGCGTGAAGAGCAAAAGGAGCGCGCCGAAAATCTGAACCTCATACGTAAAGAACAAGAACGAAATCTGCACGTCATGCGTGAAGAACAACACCGAAATCTACGCGTTATGCATGAAGATCAAATGAAGCGCGCCGAACTACATCTCCAATCAGTTTTGACTGCCGTTGATAAGGTCAGCAATGTGGTGAAGCAACTCCGTGAAGACGTAGATTCAGTAGAAGGGCGTGTCACAGTGTTGGAAACCGGTCTTAATGGACTGAAAAATGTAGTAGAGGAGCGAGTCACGGGATTGGAGACTGGCTTCTCTGGACTACAAAAAGAAGTGTTGCGACTTAAAACTGTAGGAATCACATCAAGTGGAGCCGTCACCGTAGTCCAGGGACCAAGAGTGAAGGTGCCACCTTACGATGGGGCTACATCCTGGCCCGCATACCGGCAGCAGTTCCAGACCGTCGCTACCGCAAATGGGTGGACGGATGAGCAGTGTCTAACGGCTCTCACCGTGGCGCTCAGGGGCCCGGCTTTGTCTGTGTTGGAGGCACTGCCTAGCTCAGGAAGTGGATTCAAGGAGCTGATGGAGGCCCTCGAATCCAGATATGGGGAGCGCCACCTTGAACACGTGTTCCGGGCCCAGTTACGCGATCGAGTCCAGCGTCCAGGAGAAGGACTACAGCAGTGGGCACTGGAGATCGAGAAGCTTGTCCGCAAGGCTCATCCGACAGCTGACACGAAGACGTTGGACACGAACATTCTGCAAGCCTTCGTGGATGGCATCCGGGACATGGAGATAAGGGCTGCAGTGGGGCTTCGCCATCACACCTCTTTAAAGGATGCCCTGGCACACGCCTTGGAAGTTGAGGCAGTACGGCGAGAGGTGCGTGCGCATAAGCTGCGGGAGATCACCGAGGAAGTTAAGGTGGTTAAGGCCCCCCTAAAGAAGACTGGATTCATGTGCTACAAATGCGGTGAACGAGGCCACATGCAGTTCTCCTGCCCGAAGAAGAACGAGGTGACAAAAAAAATCCTTAAGCTGCAGAAACAAGTTGATGACCTGACAAAGAGGCAGGAGACTCTGTCCCCTGTCGGGAATCAGGGAAAAGGTGTGACAGCCAGGACTACAGGACAGGTACTGGCTGGTGGGAAAAAAGCCCCAGCAACGGTCATCGCACAGGTGCGTAGTGGGAAGGCCCATGGCAACGCTGAAGCCCTCTCAAGAAGGCCATGCCCGGAAGATTGTAAGCATTGTGTCAAACAGGAGTCGAAAGAACTGACCGTTAAGCTTACGAGAACGAGCCCTCCGGGATTGTGGCAAGATGAGGCCATGAGAGAAGCTCAGGAAGATGATGAAGACGTTCGACTCATCGTGGCTTGGAAAAAACGTAGTGCGGACAAACCAAAATGGGTTGAGGTCGCGCCCACTAGCCCTATCACTAAAGCGTATTGGGCCCAATGGGACAGCTTTGTTCTGCAGAACGGAATACTTTACCGAAAATGGGAGAAACCTAACGGCAGAGAGTTCCACCTTCAGTTAGTTGTTCCAAGGACCAGGGTGAAAGATGTTCTTCGTGAAATACATGATGGGGTTTCAGGTGGACATCTTGGCGTGAAGAGAACATTAACAAAAGTAAGGGAAAGATTCTACTGGCTTCATTGTCGAGAGGATGTGCAGGAGTGGTGCCGCAAATGTACCACTTGTGCTGCAGTCAAAGGTCCGTCAACTAAGGCCCGCGGAAACCTCCAACTCTATAATGTTGGTGCGCCCTGGGAAAGAATTGCTGTTGACGTGGCTGGACCTTTTCCGGTGACCGAGTCAGGGAACAAGTACTTCTTGGTCGTCATGGATTATTTCACCAAGTGGCCGGAAGTGTTCGCCATACCTAATCAGGAAGCCACGACAGTAGCCTCCAAGTTGGTTGAGGAAGTGATATGTCGATTCGGTGTACCCTTGGAAATCCACTCAGATCAAGGAAGGAACTTCGAATCCCAGCTATTCCAGGAAATGTGCAAAATCTTGGGAATGCACAAGACGAGGACCACGCCATATCACCCTCAGTCCGACGGCATGGTGGAGAGGTTTAACCAGACGCTAGAGAGGAATTTGGCGAAACTGGTTGATAAACACCAGAGGGATTGGGACAAATTCATACCGCTGTTCCTACTCGCCTACAGAACATCTGAGCATGAGAGCACGAAGGCGACCCCAGCGTATGTGAATTTCGGTAGAGAACTACGGCTACCAGTGGATTTACTGACAGGCGGACCTCCAGATGACCCCCAATCGATGCAGGACTACGTTTCCGATCTACGGGAAAAAATGCAGGACGTCTATGCTTTGGTTCGAGAGCATGGTTTGCAGTCAAGCGAGAACATGAAGACGAGATATGACCGGAGGGCGAATACAAGTGGTTTTGAGGAGGGATCACTTGTATGGCTACACAATCCTATCCGTCGAAAGGGAAAATCTCCGAAATTACAGACTCGATGGGAAGGCCCGTACAAGGTTGTTACCCGGATGAATGACGTGACGTATCGGATTCAACGTCAACCAAGGGGAGCTTTCAAAATAGTGCACATCGACCGCTTAGCACGTTATCAAGGCAGCAATAGTGACGCTCGGGACGAGCATCTCTAAGAAGGGGGCAGTGTCGCGGTCGAGCTAGATTAATAGCGCGCAATGTATGCAAAACGCGCAATGCATACAAAACACGCAATGTAAAGCAAACACATTGGAGTAGCGAATTCGATAGAAGTTCTATTCTAGAAACGTTCGGCCGAGTGGCTAGTAAAACACATTGAACTCGAACATTCTAGAGCCCCGTTCGGTTGGGTATATAAACAGCGCAACCGAACCGGACGAGCAGTTCAGTTTGAGCTTTCGAAGCGATAACTACGAGTGAATCTTGAGCGATACCTGCGACTACCTGCGACCTTGGCGAGACTATTGGACTTCGAGATCAGTCGTTTAGTGTTTCAGTGTTGCGATACCTATACCTAGGAACCCTAGACCTAGTGTTTTTGTAAAGTTAGTGTTAATCTCCGAATAAAGAACCCTAGCACGTAACAATATGTATAATGTAATATGGTAAACACATAATTTAAAAACGTTCTATGACTCTCAATAAAGCGTTCTGTATCAGTAACTTAATTTTGTGTGTTAACATGTTATTGCTTATCGGTGTCCATATATGTATTATATAAATGCGAAAGTGGGTTTGTTTGTTATGCTTTCACGCCTTTAAACAGCTTAACCGATCATCATGAAAACTTGCACACACGTTGTCAGGGGCACACAGAAGCACAAAAGATACTTTTATCCTGGAAACAACTACCTACTACCTATACCTAATATAGAAACGCATATTTATAATTTGATGGTTTGATTAAATTGAATTGATATTTGTATTGCTCAATTATTTGTAGAGCTTCAGTCGCGTACAATTCAATCAAAATATGTACGTGCGGCTGTGTGCCTTCGAGGGGATATTCGGCAAGGATTAATTTTACCGATGGAACAAATGGCGACAATAACGGACGCACCATCATGACTCAGCGTGAAGCAAATGTGATCTGTCAATAATTTGGACGGATTTTGTTTTCATTAATGTGTTGATAATTTTTTTTTTCTATCATTGTTTTTATAGGATTTATTGACTAGTTAATAATTAAATCTAACATTTAAACATAAGTTTGATTGATTTACTTCTAGTTAAACAGGGTGTTTATTTATTTATTTGGTTTATTTGGGGTGTTAAAGAATGGTGATGTTCTCGTAATCATGTTCTTATAATATCTTGATCATTTGCTACTATTATCCAACTCGGAGTTCTCGCGGGAATTCCAGGATAAAAAGTACCCTATGTCCTTCTCTGTACCCCTGACAACGTGCATGCCAAGTTTCATCCAAATCCGTTCAGCCGTTTTTGCGTGATTGAGTAACAAACATCCAAATATCCAAACATCCACACTTTCACATTTATAATATTAGTAGGATAAGTGGAATTTTTTCCAGCAGCCCAGGAGAACAAATTTGAATTGGCTGATCTGGTATACTTCAGTTCAATATATACATTACTTAAAAATAATGAAACACAAAAAAATAATAATCTTACTATACTAATAATAATAATCCTCTTCTGAGGGTACGATATACTAAGGATAATTGCATAAGTGGTATGGTTATTGTTACGCAGGTAGTATGCAACAGCGCGACGCTGCGCGGCGTGCCGACGGCGCTGAGCCCGGGCGTGACACAGCTGTCGCTGTCGCGCGCCGACTTGCGCGTGCTGCGCTCCGACGCGTTCGCGCACCTGCGCCAGCTGCGGCGGCTCGCCCTCGACGCGTGCAACCTCACCCGCATCCGACCCTTCGCCTTCCGCGGCCTGCCGCGACTACGCGAACTCTACATTCAGCATACGCCGCTCGCCACCGTCGACGCCTTCGCCTTCGCCGCCTTGCAAAACATCACATCCATCGTCCTCACGCATAACAGAATCTCCCAGATAGAGAGTTACGCTTTCGCTGGTACCAATTTCATAAAACTCATCTCGCTACGTAACAATCCGATCAGGAGGATATTGGCACACGCTTTTTCGGGGTTGAATGACGTGAATCAAATAGAATTCCCATCGGGCATTAGATCGATAGAGCCCCAGGCTTTCACTGGACTCGAAGGTGTTGGCGTTCTGGAGCTCGCTTATATGGACTTACCGGCACTGCTGCCAGACACGTTTCACGGCCTAGCTCGTATCGGCCGCCTATCGCTCCGCGAATCGGACCTTGGAGTTGTTCAGATCGGAGCATTCGATGGGTTGCAGCACGTCGACACTTTAGAAATATGTAACAACAAAATCGATGGTATCGAGGAGCTTTCTCTAGTGCAAAACAATAGCGTCAGAAATTTTAAACTAACAGGGAATCACATCTTGGAAAATCCGGAAAGCGTCGTTTTGGAAGTGGAAAATATTGTGATAAGCGGTAATCACTTGCCCTGTGAATGCGGGCGGGACCCTCTCGCAAACCCGTTAGCGTTGTTGCCGGAATTCGCTGAGGAGAATTATTGTATATCACCGTTGAAAGTGCGCGGGCGCAGCATGTCGAGCGCGGCGGGAGCGGCGTGCCGCGGGGAGGCGGGCGGCAGCGCGAGGGCGCGCGCCGCCGCCGCGGCAGGCCGCTCGGGCGACGCCTTGCCCCTGCCGCACCTCACACTCACCGTGGCTGCTGTCGCGATCTACGCTAATAACTAATTGCCTCCGTGTTCATATGTGGTTTTATCACAATATCTAATCTCCTGTAAATATTGTACTATAAGTATCTATCAGTAAATAAATGATGTAAAGAAATTTACATTGCAATGGTCCGTTCACTGAGTATACGCTGGACCATGATGAATAAACGAAACTTTTAAAAAGAATGATTGATTTTATTTTAAACCATCATGCATCTGTCTCGTTAAAAATTACAATGTCTATATCTATAAATATAATAAAACTGTAGAGAGGTCAATTCTGTACATTGAATATGTATTCAAAATTAATATTGGAGGATGAATGGTGATCGATACTGATGCCAAAAATGCAGTCAGTAAATTTTTTGTCTGTCTGCCTGTCTGTCTGTTAGTCTGTCTGTCTGTATATGCACGCATGGGTCAAAAACTACTGAAGGGATTTAACCAAACTTGGTATGATTGTAGTCCATACTCCTGGGCAGGTTATAGGCTATATAAAATAACGCTAAGACACATAGGAGCTCAGCAGTGACGATAAAGAAGCAAGTCGGATGAAAATGTGCTTTCGAGCTCTTATCCTCGCATACGTTTACTCAATCACGCAAAAACGGTTGAATGGATTTGGATGAAATTTGGCATGCACGTTGTCAGAGGTACAGAGAAGGACATAGGGTACTTTTTATCCCGGAATTCCCGCGGGAACTCCGTAATTACCGCGGGTGAAACCGCGGGGCACAGCTAGTTATTAATATAGTTAACTAACCATAACTCATGCGGTTCCCAGTTAAAGGTAATTTCATAAAAATTTCACTCCCTTTTAGGAATTGAATTTAGAAAAATCCTTACTATCAGTAGAACTACGGAGGGAGACAAACAGACAATAAATGGTTTTTAGGACGTAAAAGGAAACTAATGTCCAAATTTCATGTTTCTTAATAGACTGCAGACAATCAGTAGATAGTCTTATAACAATATCTACCTATTACGCTTGAAACTAGCATCGTGGCAACCCAGCAACAAGGTGATACAAGTATACTGATATTTATAGGATAGTGCTGTGTTTTTACCGAAAATTATGATCTATATTTGTGAACACAAAGGTTAATAATGTTTGACGCATGTTTTCCTGGCCATAATAAAAATTACAGTTCTTCTTCTTCTTTAACTATGGCGTCTATAATTATAATTTGCCAATGACAATGTTTCTTAATAATAAAAATCTCTTCATCTACTTCTTCAGTTATGGCGAAACTCCAATTTTAAATAATTGGTAAACTAACTGTTCCTACCTTTATCCGATGACAACAATAATACTGTCATTATCTATTGTACCATAAACAAAAATTTGATTATAATCATAGTCATTAAAGCAAATACTATTCGTATATTATGCGTATTTAAGTTTTCGTATATAAGTAACACTTGATTGAAAGAACACGGAAGATTCGATTTTTATTAACAAATAATATATGGCCAGAATTATGGAAAGTATGACAATCACGTCTCAGCGCGTGAAAGATTTATTACAGAAAAAAAATGAGGGCATTATCTGTATTTCCAGTCAATTAACGATGGGAATCTGATAATGTTTGAGTAATGCAGTGTTGGTCGGCTCCAGACTTCACATCGTGGGATGGGATCGCTTCACAGTTGCTTTTGTCGTGTGCTGGTGAATTGGTGACTGTATCAAAAGGAATTTAGGCCACGACGAGTGTATAAAATGTTGCTGTTGTCATTACGTTACTAATGCTACATTCATAAGCTCACTGCTCATGCTTTACTCCCAGAAGAGTACATAAATTAACTAAAGATTATAGACCTTAACTTGCTAAGTCTTTACACACTTCCTTCGCCTAACTCTTCGTCTACGTCTACGGTTTTTGACCAGCATAATGTCATAGAAAGTAGAGCTAAATTCTATAAACAATTAGGTAAGTAACTTAACTTTATTTTAATGTAACTTGTCCGACAGCTAATTGGTTGTAATGGTAGGATTGTCATTGAAATCGCACTGTATATCCTTCGAAGTCCGAATTTTGTAAGTTCTTTTTATAAATCAAGTCATTTATGTTATGTTGGGACTTATTGAGTGACAGATAATTAATACATATATTATTGATAGCTTGAACATGGGCGTATGAATAGTCCACCCACAGTGTACGCGCGATACCATAAGCCCTGTTTTACGAGCTCCAACATCAGGGCATCTAAGAAATCCACAAGTAATCGCAAAATATCATATTAGTTTATTGGCATTCAGTTAGGTATGTGGTGTGTGGTATTCCTGATTGGCGTGCGTACTGCGTACACAAAGCGATGTGCCGCGAGCGTCGCGTCGGTAACTGGATGCAGTGTGTGCGTGATGTTCGCGGTCGAACTACTCAGCACGTGTGCTGTTACATGAATCTCGGTTCCCATAATATATTATGTGTGGTAAAACAGCGCTTCATGCTTCATTTAGTGCGTTATCGATCACTTCACTCACATAAGTTACATAACGCTCGCCGCACAATTTTAGCATCATACGATCACGGGTCAAGACAAAAGCCTATATATTATTATGTACTTTAATTAACCGTCTACTTTCAATTTATATACACATTACACATATAAATGTTTTTCTCGATACATTTTGTGGAGCTCGATTTTGTGGAATTCGATAATAAGTAATAAGTATGTAGTTAAGTAAAATGTGGGAACAAATAAAAAAAAAGGAAAAGCTTGGTTTGGTATCAAACACAAAGTGTCTGTTAATATTGTTCACGTGCGTGGACTAGCTGTGGTCAAATAAGTTTTATGATATTTATAAAATAGGTCAGTCGTATAACAAAAAGAAAAATAGGTCTATTGAAATAATAAAAAAACTAACGATTTTGCTTATGATTCTGCTACGTTGCGCGGCATAGAAGACGGCGTAGCGGCCTTCTACGAATCGTCTTAATGACCTACGCGTCCACCTGCAGCTGACGGCTACGAATTGAAGGTGAAATAACATAGCAATAATAAGTTATTTTATAAAATGTTTTGTTGATTGTTATCAAAAATTTACGCATAGGTTTATTTTGTTTTCTGTAAATTTTGTGAAATAAAATTAAAGAATAGATAATTCATTAATATTATAATCAAGCAAGCAGGTACCGGACTTAATGAAATTGGGACGAGATGAGAGCGCCATCGAGTGTGGTGAATCAATTAAAAGCGAATAGGCAAGAGCATCATTCTACTTCATAAACATCATTGCGAGGAATTGCTGTTAATTTTATATGGAAATAAACTTGAAAATACTTTTATGTTGTTTTCTCTGTTTCAAGCAGTTTTATGAGTAGCTACGTCACACTAAATCCCAGCGAATGTTCAATCGATAATACTTCTTGTAAGTTGTAGTGTACCTATAACAATAAAAA
This sequence comes from Zygaena filipendulae, assembly GCA_907165275.2. Lineage (NCBI taxonomy): Eukaryota > Metazoa > Arthropoda > Insecta > Lepidoptera > Zygaenidae > Zygaena > Zygaena filipendulae. The sequence continues at coordinate 6,718,608 of OU015653.1, read as the reverse complement.
GAACCACATAAAGTTGTGAATTGTTTATGCAGTATATGAATGGATGAATAAAAAGTAGCTTTTTACAAAATTTCATGTTAACAAAAGGAGTGATTTACTGTCTCCTCTTTGTGTATATTACTAATATTTATTACTATAGTCACTGCATATCTATACATATTTTTAGCTGTGCCCAGCGATTTCACCTGCGGTAATTTTGGAGTTCCCGCGGGAAATTCCGGTGATAACAAGTACCCTATGCCCTTCTCTGTACCCCTGACAACGTGCATGCCAAATTTCATCCAAATCTGTTTAGCCGTTTTTGCGTGATTGAGTAACAACCATCCAAACATCCACACTTTCACATTTATAATATTATAGTAGGATAATCTATACATATATGCATATAAATTAATGAAGTATCTGTTTGTAATTTTAAATGCATATGAAAGTATATACGGTAGGTACTTACATAAAAAAAAACATATTTTTATGTTTGTCTGCCCGTCTGTCTGCAGTCTATCTGTGTGTTTGTTTGTTTGTTCCGACTAATCTCTGAAATGGCTGAACCGATTTTGACGGGACTTTCACTGGCAGGTAACTGTAACTGTTATAAGGAGCTACTTAGGCTACTTTTATTTTAGAAAAAAAAAATGTTCCTGCGGGAATTCCGAAACCCACGCGGGTGAAAGATATAGTCCTCCGCCGCATATTTCTGTCTGTCTTTTCATGATAAACTCAAAAACTAGGTACTGAACAGATTTCCATGCGGTTGTCACCAATAGATAGAATGATTCACGAGGAAGGTTTAGGTATATAATTTGTCTGGGTTTTGTGTAAATTAATTGAAATATATATAACGATAATTGTTCAAATTGTCGGAAAAAGTCAAGCCGCGATTATAGGTACTTACGTCTACAGAAAAAGACTTTAGTTTTTATCCCGGTATTTCCGCGGGAACTCCGAAATTAACGTGGGTGACACCGCGGGGTACAGTTAGTATTAACATATTCAATTTGTTTTTTTTTTAATAAAGAACAGGTAGGTCTTGGTAATATCTTTGCTGTGACAATGATACTAAATCGTGCCGAATATATAAGAAATGCGTAGGGTAATGAAGCCACGTCTCAGAGTTTCACTTGGCACCTAACGAGCGTATGACAATGAATGTCACTCGTGTGTAACCTTCGTCTTGTCGTTCTTGTGGTGTTATTATAATATACTGTATGAAATTAGCTAAAATATCTTTATCGGTATTTTTTTATATTTTTTTTATTAAATACTAGTTGTGCCCTGCGGTTTCACCCGCGTTATTTCAGAGTTCCCGCGGGAATTCCGGGATAAAAAGTACCCTATGTGTTAATCTGATGTATAAGCTATATTATTGTAAAGTTTCATTTAAATCCATCCAGTTGTTTTTGCGTGAAAGAGTAACAAACATCCATCCATCCATCCATCCATCCATCCATCCATCCATCCATCCATACATACTTACAAACTTTCGCATTTATAATATTAGTAGGAAGTAGGATTATATTACGTAGGTAAGTACCTATTATAAGATTTTTCAGAAAATTGTTCCTACTTAAAAATTTAACTAAAATCGTGATAAGTAAATAAAACTTAACGAATTTAGATTTTTAGATGTAGGTACATAACTGGCTAATATTTGGGTGTTCTGTGAAAGGTTGAATTTGAGTTATTTCTTAACGCTGAGTCAATATGAAAAGAGCTTTTTAAATAGCATTGTACAACAAAGTTTTAATATACATAGAATCTTTTAAACAATAACGTCATGCCTTAATCAAAATTAATGTTAGAGGTCATCAAATTTGTCTTAATTAAATATTATTTTTACTTTGCCTGGGAGAATTTTTTAGAATTTTAATAGACTGTCTATTACAAAAATCTTTAACTTTTTTTATCCTTACATATTATAAAACAAAATCCTCTGCTACGTCTCTCTGTCTGTCTGTCTGTTTATAATAAACTCAAAAACTACCGAACAGATTTTCTTGCGGTTTTTACCAATAGATAGAGTGATTCATATAATAATATAATAATAATAATCCACTTCACAACACACAGATTTACTTGATCCCACACTAAGCTATAAGCTTGTGTCGTGGAAACTAAGCAAACGTGGTGTATACTACGTATCATTAAATATATATTATAATAAAGACTAGAAAATGGCCCTGTGTTCATCACCCAAAGTCAACCCCTAACGGGAATCCTACCCGGAGCCCCTTGATTAGCGGGCAGGCATGGTGACCTACTGCGCCAATCGGTTCGTCAATTCTTTGCCGTCGTCGTCGTTCTTGAGAAAGGTTTATATGTATATAGTTCATCCCGGAATTCCCGTGGGAGCACCGAAATTGCCGCGGGTTGTTTATAATAAATAATTATTCAAAGTTTTTCTAAATAAAATAATTAGTGCAAATTGTAGCATTCTGCTACAATATCAACCTTTTTTATTATTATTTTTTTTTGGGACGTCAGATCGAATTGAAAAATGAGAAGAGATTTTTTGACGGAGAGAAAGAAAGGATGTGTCAGGCCGAACCGAATGGAGATTATACGGAGCTACCAATTCCGGAACAGTTCAAGACGTTAGTGAACAAACCGCTGACCAGCCTCAACACCACCCCAGTGGAGAACAAGAGCTAAGCTGCGAGCCCTGGTCTGGCCGCCCCCCCGGGAACGCGGCTCGCGAGCTCACCTTCAATTATTATAATTATCTTCAGCACGCTCTAGTTCAATATTAGTTGATTGCAAAATTTACTCCTATAGAGACTGTTCAAAACAAGTGTCCGAGACAACATTCGCTACAAAATGTATAAAAGTAAAAATTAATTATCTTATCTTAATATACAACGTGTTAATGAATTAACTGAAAACCTGACACACCCCATTTAATAAAATAAAGAATAATATGATTAAAATATATTTTATGTCCAAAAAATTTATACTTACTTTAAAAGTTATTCAACATAAGTTTGGAGCTGACCTATCTACGAAATTCCAAACGCTAATCCCGCGCCTATCGGTTCGAATTTTTTGCTGCGGGCGGCGTGCGCGCCAAATATTGTATTATAAATAATTTAGACATGGGCTAGTAAAAATGAAAAAATATAACCTATATTAAAACATAGTGCGATCGATTCGCTAGATGATTCTGAGCAAACTACTTTCTAGTTTTCAGTTAATTCATTAACACGTTGTATATAAATCATGTGTCACGTCGTTTATCCGCGATGAACTCCGAAACTACTGAACGGATTTTGATAAAATTTTGTAACCATTTATAATATGGTCCAACTTAAAAGATAGGATAGTTTTTATCCCGGAATTCCCGCGGGAACTCTGGCACTAATACGGGGAACAGCTAATCACCGTAAACTACTGTCAGGGGTAGGTACAAAGGAGGACATAGAGTACCTACTTTTTTCCCGAACTTCGAAATTACCACGGATGAAATCGCGGGGGGCAGCTAGTAATGTATAAATTGTTTTACTTTTTAATAAAAAAATGTATTTACAGAAGCTAATTGGTATATCATTGTTATTAGTACCTATATACCTATATACCTACCTAAGTGTTTCTTATTAAAGATGTAAAGCATCAGTAAATTTTATAATTTGATTAATTTTAAATTTTTATAAAATGAATATCTGGGTCTATCTCGTGTTTGTTTTATTTCATTCGACTTACAAACATCGAATCACGGGAATATTATTTATAGCCTAATACAAAAAGGTAAAAATGTGAATTATTTTCGTTTATATTCCAAACTTTTATTTGGAAATGCCCTAGAGTATTTTGTATTTTATTTACAAATAAACTTGGTGTTGAAATTGGGAAGGAAAAAGCCAGCTTTTTGAAAGAGGATAGGTAAATCGATTTATGCAAAATAGATAGCGCTTTTTGTATGCAAATTTGTATTGATTTCATAAGATTAAAATAATGGCATCGTACAATGGAAAATATGTATTTATATGGCTTCAATAAGTTTAGACTATCCTAACTTAATATTATAAATGCGAACGTAAGTTTGTTTGCTATGCTTTTTTTACACCTTAACAACTCAACTGATCATCATGATATTTTACGTAGGTACCTAGGTACATGTTTTCAGAGGTACAGAAAAGGGCATTGAGTGCTTTAATACTTTTATATTCCAAAATTCCCCTGAGATTTCCGAATTTACCGCGAGTGTAATCATGGGTAACAGCTAGTATGTATATAAAAAAAGAATTAAGGAATCTTCAAATTTCTTATGGAGCGATATACCTCAATTGTAAACTAAAAGTTGCTGGCATATAAGGAAAGCTATAAATCTTTATCAAATTCAGCAGTCAATACTTTTTATTTTTTGTTCTTTTTCTCAGAATTCCAACAAGAAAGTTACGCAGTCACAGCTGACTACATTTTTCTTTTCACCAAACCAGTATCTCATAGTATTAATAATAACATCCAGCAGTTTTTTAAATTCTAAAAGCGTGGACAATCGGTATGGGTTTAAATGTAGATGTGTGAATATGCTAGTCACAATAGAAGTCATTAAGATGAAGAAGTGAAGTGAAAATAAGTATTTTATTGTAGAAACTTTTTACATAAAATAAAATACAGAAAGACGTGCAAACTCGAACACCCGCTCGCTACGAGGACGGAGAGGCGTATATTTTTTTCATAAAATTGCATTGTTTCGTCTACACCTGGAATCTGGATTTGGTTAGCATTACTTCGTCCTAAGAAGATTTCGAGCTTTCTACCAAATAAATACTTACATAGTGAATAAAAAATACATGTAACATGTCGTCAAAAGCTGTAGAAGATATTTTTTCCTTATTCAAAAAAATCTCTCGCTCGGTGTAATTTCACAGGGATAAGTTAATGCACGATCATATCTAAAGAACTTGCTTCAAGTTGTATAAAATTCGGAGCGACATCAAGAAGGGATTAGGGGCCAAGGGATGAAAACTTTATCGATTTTATTAACTTTCTATTCTATGGCGTATAGCTGCTGACTTTGAAGCAGAATATCCATCATACGTTTAGTCCGGTCTTCCTGCAACCAATCTCTAATATGAATTACAGATTTCTATATCTCTTTTACTGTAGGTATATAGAACATAAAAATAGTTGAATTAAGTGTCTCTATTAAAGAGTATTCGTTCTATACGCAGTATGTTTTAAGTAGGTATTTAGAAATGGATACTTGACTTTTGCATGACATGTATAGTAAAAAAGAGCAAAGATATTATAAGTGTTAAACCTTGTTAAACAAAAGTAGGCATTGTGAAAAATATGTTATATAAATATTTCATAAGGTCTAACCTAAGGAGGAGGTAGGTTACAAGTATGAAATAGATTTCACATTAGATACTTACTCGTTGCTATGGAGAAAAATGGTATAGTGTATAAATTTGATTTTTCTGAAGTTTGCTATAGGTAAAATGCAATAAATAAATGCAATATACTTTGGGTACGGCATAAATTTTGGGTTCACACTCCTACAAAAAAAATATCTAAAAACAAGCTATTACGTACATATAAAAAACATACACATCTGACAAATTTTGCTGGTTGTAAGACAGCTGGTGCATAGGTACATCACTTACCGTTTCTGTGACGTTTTATAAAGATATCAATTTTTGAGGAGTTCTCTTGATACTTCACCATCAGTTCTACTTCACCGTATACATTGTGACGAGCATAAATTGTTAGTCTAGTCATTTGGTACTTTTACTTGGAAAGTTTTCCGGGAGTTTTGAAAATGAGTAATTTTATAGATTTCGATGTGCTCTTTCTGAATTTCAACTTTGCCACCTCGTAGCTGTGCCGCTCGCGCCGCCATATTGAAGAAATGGTGCAGTTTTTTGACAATACCCCCCTTTCCGACTCATTGTAAGATAAAAGTATTTATATACAAAATTAATATAACGAGCAATCGGTGAACGTATACTAACATTAAAAAAAACATACGGTTGAACACAGAACCTCCTCCATTTTGGAAGTCAGTTAAAAATAAAATGTAATACTCAATTAATGTCAACTAATGCTCAAATGATGCCATTTTAATTACCAAATATTTTTTGAGGTTTTTGGTGTGTTTATGTTTTTTTTTCATTTAGTTTATTTTTGTTAATATCTTGTAATGTTAACAGTTTTTCCTCGCAAATGTGTTGCAAAACGTCGTATGAAACGCGTGAGCATTGGTCATTAAATTCTCGGCTCTATTACACCTTCTGCAGCGTTCGGTTTGGGCCACAGTCCAGACTCCTGCCTCGAGTATTATGACGATTTAGCTTAATCGTAATCGTATCATAATGTATTATAATGTATATTATAAAGCTTCATGAAACTCAACATAATTTTCAAAACACATAATATATCATAATCTATTTTTGTAGAAGCATATAGAGGTTTGAATTTCAATGTCAACAAAATATAATTCTCGTCAGGCGTATTATTGCTTAAGGTAAAAATACCTAAAGCAGGTCACATAAGGGATTTTGGTATAATTATAGCTCTTTTGTTGTAAACTCTATAAATATTTTATGTAACACCTACGAAAAGCAATCACGTGCCACGGTGGGAATAATTTCTCATGTAAATAATGTAGCATTCGTTCGATTTGTTTAAGGCATATAATATTAATTTTCAAGAACGCGCATTTATGATTTATTTAAACTATACTTCTCATTGTTTAAACCAATCAAATTTTTATCTATTTAAAGACGAATCACGCAAAAATTACAAGAAATTATTTAATTTAAACTTAGTGTGTAGGTAAAGCTTACGGCCTAGGTCAACGAAAAAAAAAAAACTTTTAATCCATCTTTACTTCCATATGAAACCACACTACAATAGTAGATTTTACAACAAGTGCACAAAACGAAACATTTTTATCCGAGACTTTTAGCAACCCGAGCCGAAGGCGAGGGCTGATAGTAATGTCGAGGATAAAATCCGAACTATGACGGACGAAACCGCAAGTCTTGGTATTCTTGGTTGCGTACCTATTCCTTACGTGACCCGTCATGATTTCCATTAATTAACTTCTACCAAATACCACGAGCCGCGCTAAGGAACATCGTTCCAAAAAAGGTGCGTGTAAGCACGAAAAAAGTAAATTTTATACAAAATTTAAAAGTTTCTTTAGAAACTGTTATTCGAATCCACACCTAAGCGAGCAGTAGCCGCATGTCTATTTGACTAGGTATTATATATTAAAAAACTATTACTTATTAAACATGTTATTTTATCTGAATAAGAATTATCCGTCTGAGCGGTTCCAGCTTCATGGCGTCGCGTCGGTCAAATAAAGTGCGCTCAAATATAAAGTTTCAATTGTTCCTTTCCCTTTTCTAGGATTGGACGACGTGCCATGTTTTATGCGATGAATAAAAGGGCTTCACCTATTCATACTAATGTTATTGTCGATGCGGAAGTGTTCTGTCTATGTTGTGTTAATAAATAAGGTTAAGTGAATGATCCGATTTTAGAAACTTTGTATCGATCTAGATTTAGCTTTATTATTCTCGTGTTTTATGATTTTCCAATGAAGTTCTGACTGAAAACTTTCTAAATACGGCATTTATAATAATATTTTTTTTTTTATTATGTCATGTATTATTATAGAGAAGATTTTTTTTAAACGGTTTAGACGTTTTGGAGTAACCTTTTGTGGTTATTTATCGGTATGGCCAAAGAATTTGAAACAAGCTTACAACAGAAATGCAAAAAATCTTCGTAACCAATCTTTTGTTTCGTAGACTGATGTCATCGATCACCTAAAAATCATGATAATGTTAACCTATGTTTTATGAATAATTCTTAAGCGTGGTAACCCGAAAATTCAATCTCCGAACAATGGTATCGTATTAGCATACAAAAGGGTTCACATATTTTACGCAAATCCGTTATATTTTGAGTTATCTCCTTACAAAAAGGCAACATTTCTCGTGAAATAAATTTTACCTGACGATCGTATTATTATTATTATTAGCAAGGAAAGGTTGTTAGGTAACTTGGAAGATATATTTAAGTACCTACTTCCTTTGAGCTTCGATGTCGAATATTAGTTGAGCAATGAAAAGCAATCAAAGAAAATTATACTTACCTATCGTATATTTTTTATGGTTTCCAAATCAAATGCGACTTTTAAGAAATCTAAAAGATTTTGTGGAATCAAACTTGCGATTGATTGCCTCATCTTGCTTTTCATATTTATTTAAAGAAGTGAAGGTTCTTAATTATATTTGACTCATTATGTTAATTATTCTATATAAGTATACCTACATTTATTCTCCTTTACTTACTCCTCTAAATCTGTGATGATCTAGGTTTTAGGAGACGATGAACCGACTGAAAGATAATAATGTTAAGTACCTACCGGATGACCTTTATGAGTTCTTGTATGTAATAATTACTGGATCTGAATTGGTTCTACTATTTTATATTTTGGGAATGTCGTTTCAGTTTTTAAATAATTTCAGTTGCTATGCGTTATGGAGACGGTTGTCACGTTTCGAAATTAGAATTTAAATGTAAGTAAATAAACCTAAGTATACATAATATGCATGTATTATAAAAAAAAAAAAAACCGTCAACTTGACGTGTTGGAGATATTTCGAAAAAAAAAATATTGCGGGAAGCTCAAGGGTAAACCTGGGTAAACCAATTAGTTGTAGAATTTCGAGAATTTTTGGAAAAACTGGCTGGCTATTGATACTTGTCGGTTTGTTTGAACGTGCTTCACGTAAAATGACTGAACAGATTTGAATGACACTTATTGCACTTTAGGTCATTTAGGATACCTACTTTTTATCCCGGCACAACAAAGAGTTTTCTATTTTATTTATTTTTCGTTTATTTAGGACAATCACAATCCTGAGACCCATGCCAATATGACGTCGGCCGTTATAACGTTTTGGAGGCATTAAACAATTTTTAGTATTATTATTATTATGGTTAGTTTTTGAACTCTATTACTATTGCATAAGATTCAAGGTTTTTACATATTTTTGCTGGTGACTGTACGCCTGTTTGTGACCGTCTGATTTTGAACAACTTGCTTGAGTACGTAATTGAGGTCATATTCACACAATGTTTTCTTTATCACCATTATAGTTCACTAGCTGTGCCCCGGGGTAAAATTGGAGTTCCCGCGGGAATTCCGGGATAAAAAGTACCCTATATGTTAATCTGATTTATAAATGTATAAGCTATATTATTGTAAAGTTTCATTTAAATCCATTCAGTAGTTTTTGCGTGAAAGAGTAACAAACATCCATCCATCCATCCATACATACTTACAAACTTTCGCATTTATAATATTAGTAGGATATACCTAGCTATTATAACAGTTTCCGGGGAAATTCAGACATTCACGCGGATAAAGCTGTGGCGTACAGTGAATCAAAAATCAAGTCGCATTTAAACTGTACTTGTATGTATATTGTCATTTTCATTAAACTTTAAAACAATAACGATACGATTAACAACCTAATTTGTGATACTGCATTTTTTATGCTCATCGTCGGTGAAAGATGTTTCTGTATCTATATATAAATAGCTATCTATCTATTTAAATACTATTACTAGCTGTGCCCCGTGGTTTCACCAACGTGAGTTTTGGAATTCCCGCAAAAAGTTCAAAGTAGCCTAATTTACTTCTAATAACATCAGCTAATTAGCAGTGACAGTCTCGTCAAAATCGGTCCAACCCGCGTGAGTTTCGGAATTTCCGCAGGAACTCCAAACTTCTTTTGTACCTTTTCCTTACAATAACAAACACAACAAAAAAATAATTAGCGAAATTGATCAAGCCGTTCATGCCTTGACCAAGAGAAATAGGGATTCACTTGTATATAGATGTAGGTATGGTTGATATTTATTCGGTTCTCGATTCAGTTTCCACCCCTCTATTTCGTATGACCATCTGCATTGTTCGGGGACCATGTGCATCTGCGAGACGCTGTTATTATTTTGCACGCAAGCCGACAGTCGATATGCAATCACACGTCGCTATACTCGTATAGATACTACGTCCATGACATTATATGTACATTCTCCTCTGTATAAGTAAATTCTGCATGTTCTCACAAATAAAAGTTTCTTAACTTTTTAATAGTAAGTAATAAACAATAGTTGTAGTTACTTGGACGCTATGACACATGGCCACCTGGGGCCTTATTCTCTATGACCAATAACATTTCTCGCCCATAACGCGCGGCCCAAAAACACAATTCCAAATGTGCCAGATGTCAAAATATTAGAAATTAATATTCTTTATGCCATAAAGATACAATGTAAACGTATTTTTTTGTAGTGAAAGTTCTTTGAGCACGAGAGAAATGCAGTTCAAGTGACGCCTAATCAAGACACGACGCGTTATGGTCATAGTGAATTAGGGCCCTGGTTCTAAACCACAGATAGTATAATACTATATTAGCCTAAACTAAGCAGAGCTTGTGCTACTGTTACCAGATATAATATGATGCACACTAAATACCCAGACTCAAGGGAAATCAAATCTTCTAAATCACGTGTCACGTTGTTTGTCCGCGATGGACTCCGAAACTACTGAACGGATTTTGATAAAATTTTTGCATTTATAATATGGTCCAACTTAAAAGCTAGGGTAGTTTTTATCCCGGAATTCCCGCGGGAACTCCAGAATTAATGCGGGGAACAGCTAATCACCGTAAACTACTGTCAGTGGCAGGGGTACAAAGAAGGACATATAGAGTGCTTTTTTCCCGGAATTCCCGCGGGAACTACGAAATTACCGCGGATGAAATCGTGGAGGACAGCTAGTGTTCATATAAAATTAAGAAATTGGAAACTTCCTCCTCCAACCCGTCATAGGTATAGAAGGTTGTGTAGAGTTTGTACATAAAGATAATTTACCAACAAGAAATCCCACTAAAACATTTCATGTAAAGTTGGTTGCTAAGACTTACAATTTCATAATACACATAAATAGTAAAGCCTCTAGAGTGAGCTCCGATTTCCCTAAGAGAAAAAAAGGGACTTGTTTGGTAAAGTTGCGACTGAAATGTTCCATACCGAAGATTGGTCAACAGTATTTCTGCTACCGGTGTTCGGTTGGACACCATATTTGTTCAGTATACTCTCCCGTAGTTTGCATATTAGCGACACTGTGCAGGGTTGGTCATTGTGCCTGCTGGTAACTGATATGGTGTCACCAACATATCCTTTGGGCAACGATGGGTGACCGAAATCTCTTCGGTCTGATTGATTTCTCTCCGTATTGTGCTGCACATCATAGGTCACGGGGCAAGTCCAAAAATACAGCTCTAACTGTTCTTGACTGTACCTCATTTATAACAATATATGTATAACCAATAACTGTATCCATTAAAGGTCTGACTCTAAAACTCTACACCTTGGTAAAAAGGTTTAATTCCCGTGGAACTATCACATGACATTATATATTTTAGGTCCGTAAAAAAGCAAGCAAAGTTGTCTAACATTTTGATGTTCAAGGAACTATTATGATATACCTAGGTATCATTTAAAAATTCTATACTTAATAGTTTTTGCAACAGTGACGAAATAGCCAAGCCCTACCTTTTAACAAGATGTAGAATTTGTAGAGTCAGAGCTCATATCATAGATTTATCGTAATAAATGTGGTACAGTCAAGAGCACCTAGAGCTATAGGTATAGATTTTTGGGCTTAGGACAGACTCCGTGTGCTATGGCCTATGATGCGCAACACAAGTCGGAGCTCAGCTAGAGCTTGGCTCTACTAGAGATTTCATAACTTTTTAACAGTGAAAGTAAACTTGTGAGTCACTAACTATACGTAAAATGTTTTTGGAAGAATATCATCATTTGTCTGATATCCATAATACAAGCTCTTCTTAGTTTGGAACTAGTTGCCGCTGAGAGATAGATTCAAGTTTTATCTATTAGAGTGTAATTAGTATTATTAAATATATTGGCAGCTGTAAAGTCAGCTAAAAAACGAAACGAGTCGAAAAAAGACTATCAGCAATTATTTAATTTCACGTTTCGCAGCTTCTCAATCAGCTGCATATTTTGACCGTCGAATTCGTTTCATCAACATGTTCTTAATTAATGATGATCGTATTTAACTCGTCTCGTTTGTGACTGTTGATTTTTATTTTTATTCCCTGTTACCTTTTTAAAAGGCTATCGAAAATCAAGATTGTAACAAGGATTAATTGCCTACATTCATGATTTAAGTACATTATCTATCGGTTGTTGTTCAGCAAGCGTCATATTATAAAGTATTATCTAAAAAATTTAACGTATTTTTATCCGCAATTAGATTATAATATATTATTTATTTTGTGCATTTTAAGGTTGAGCTTTGCACATTTTAGAAGGGCTTAATAGCTTTTATTTTTATCCCCTATTTTGGGATCTTAGCATTTAATTTAGCCTAACTTTCTATTCGACTAAAATAATAAAAAAAAAACACTTAAATAGGAAATAATATTTCTTATAACTTTGGAATAAAAGAATAATTTAAGATGAAATTTAGTGTATAAATATATTGTAATAATCTAAAAGTTGATAAGTTACCTAAGGTAGATTAGATTTTACTAGATGTAACTCATGTTTAACAAAATATCCGTTCGTATTCCGAAAGTTTGCCGTTTCTGATTTTATTTTGCTCACATTATCAATACACGCAAACCACCATAAGGACGATAATATGATTAGTATATTCCCGCGTACCTATACCTAGATTTTGTTGTGAAACTGGAAAAACTAAATGTATCAATTTAGTAGAGTTGTCGTGCTTTTTCTCTGCTATTTGCAATCTATGAAAATCTTTATTTCCCTTTTAATCCGCTGAGTTTGATATAATGTTAATGGAGATTAAATCTAATACCTTCGAGTATTTTTATACATAAAAATGAATTGCTGTTCGTTAGTCTCGCTAAAACTCGAGAATGGCTGGACCGATTTGACTAATTTTAATCTTGAAAGATTTGTGGAAGTACAGGGAAGGTTTAAACGGTGAAAAATTCGGAGTTCCTGCGGGAGTTCCGAGACTCACGCGGGTGAAACCGCGGGGTAAGAATTAATTTTGTGGCCTGATTTATTTCTCGAGCATTATAGATAGTGCACCGATAAATCATTCCCTCCATATCTTATTAAACTCTATAAAAATTTTATATTAAATATTTAATATATACCTACAATCTACATGTAGATATATTTGTACGTTAAATATACAGTCGTAAACATGAATTTCGTTTCGCGCAGTTTATAAATTCCTATACCTAGTGACTTATTAAACAGACTTGCCAAGTTATCTTTTATAGTGCACGTGTCGGCACTGGCACTGTATGTGAAACTAAATTCGTCCGCAGGTCGCGGATGGAGCTCCAGGCAAGTGTGACACGAGCAGGGCCGTGCTCCGTGAGAGTTGTTAACTTAATTCATTATACGCGCCGTGTTTGAGTTCCGTGCGCCGAGACTTGACGACATCGGCGCCTGCAAACGAATGAGCTTGATAATACACGACGACTGAGTAAATAAAGTTTACAAATACGAGAAGGTGCACGGATTAAGAAATCTATGCACCGTTTGTGTACTTAGGTGCGTCACGCGTCGGTGCATTTATGATGTTTCCTAATAAAAAGCTCTCGTTCTAAGTACTGTATCGCAAATGCAAGTGATTTTATTTTTAGCGAGTGGTTCTAGTGTCGGGTTGCCATACGCCGGGAAACATCTCAGCATGGTATCCCATCGTCCCGGCCATTAAGGAAATTATAGGTACCGGTTTGAAAACCAAGATTTGTCGGTAGGCACCAGGACTAGCTTAATAGGCTTGCATGCAGTATTTATAGTAAGTACGGACGGGCACCGAAATCGCTAAAATAAGGCAAGCGTAACATGCTAAAAATTGTTAGCAGGTTACCAGGCACTCTCAAGTTTATGCTATGTTGATTTTGTCATAATTACTTCGTACTTTCAATAACAAGATATTTTTTATGCCTGATAAAAGTTCTTTTTTGATCTCTACTTACGTTTCTTTGGCTTCTGTTGTCCCGGTCGACGTCCCTACATTATGGCAACCCTACTCTAGTGTGACTGGATGAAGTCCCTAAGCTATGATTTTTTATACTTATAAAGCGTGTTATTTTACTTTGTGAATCTTGGGCGTTGATTGTTTGTCACATCTTGTACGTCAAAAGATCAATGTTGTAGTGTTGTATAAAAATTGCTTCATTTATGCTGAAAAACACGAAGTTCTGGTTCTTTTATTTGTATAATATTTTTTATGAAACAAAGTAAATATCCACTTTTTACATATTATATCGTTTGGGAATTTGGGACCCATTTATACTGATCAACACAAGATGTCTATCCTTCTTGAATTTTAACTCGCGACCTTTGGATGACCAAGGTTTTATTAACGGCTGCACTCTGAGTCGTTAGGTATATAGATAATTGCCATCTCATAATTAGTTAAATACCAATTAAAATTAATTTAATGCAAGTCTCAGAGGGCGGCAGTTGTTGTTTTTAAAATCTTTACTTAAAATTAGATAATCGTTAAAACGACTCTGAGTGCGGCCGTAAGTCTTTTAAGACTATACACGAGCAGTTCGTATAAGTGAATATATTTAAAATGGATGGTGAAATGTTAGAACTTATGAATTTAACTTCGACTACAGGCCACTATAGGAACTAGCGCTTTATCCTCAATCCCATTAAGGCCACGGCGCCCCACTTACTAAACTTTCGGTCGTCCCACCCCGCACAGTCACATTTGCACGCGTTGAAAACTTTTAACGATTAAAAGTATCACGTCACTCAATAAAATCCGAAGCTCACACAAATATAACTACATATTTAATTTTTTCTATAAACCAACATAATATATCTCCTTATAAACTATAATATTATGTGTTAAAACATGCCAATCCGACCGTTAACATTTTTAACCGACTTCCAAAAAGGAGGAGGTTCTATGTTCGATTGTATATATATATTTTTTTTTATGTATGTTCACCGATTACTCGAAGATTTGAAAAATTGAAAAATTCTTTTTTTTTTTGAAAGGGTATACTTCCAATTAGGTCCCATTGCCCCCAATTCCAGATCTGATGATGGAATTTGAAGAAATCGAGGGAACTCTTCAGAAATTATAAGTACACCTATAGCGATTTTTGGATTTTTTATAGTAAATCGTTTATTTGCTTTCGGAAAGTAAAATTTTAAGAAGTGGAACTGATGATGAAGACCACAGATGGTCATCAGAACTACTAAATAATAGGTATTTCACAGATTACGATTCGTTAACTTTAATATGGTTTCTAAACAATTTATGCTCGTCACAATGTATATGGTGAAGTGGAACTGATGATGATGTACTAGGAGAACTCCTCAACAATTAACGTCCCTGCGTCGGCAAAAGCAATATTTTGTAAAAGGTGATGAGCAGTTGACATTAGGCTATTGTAACTTGGAGAAATTACGAACTAAGTCACTTAAAAGCGAGAAATAAACAAATTTTAACAAAAAAATTAAAACCGACTTCCAAAAACACAAAACTAAAAATCTAAAAATAAAAAGCTAAAAATAACAACATACCGATTTAATCCAAAGGACAAAAACACATAATATTATTATTGGTTTGTGCTACCACTAATCGGTATGAAATCGGTGACAAGCCAAATATGGAGGGGGTAGATGGGCTAAGTCGACTCCCGCCACCAGGTTTTTGTGAACAGGACAACCCAAGTGGGCAGACACCAGCGGGCTTGTCACCGAATTCAAACCGATTAGTGGTAGCACAAACCAATAATAATATTATGTGTTTTTGTCCTTTGGATTAAATCGGTATGTTGTTATTTTTAGCTTTTTATTTTTAGATTTTTAGTTTTGTGTTTTTGGAAGTCGGTTTTAATTTTTTTGTTAAAAATTTGTTAAACAGTAGGTAGTCTTAGTATCGCTAGTAGCCTCTATTAAAGTGTAAACCTAAGTGACTGACGCTACATATTTGTGATGCATTGATGTATAATAGTAATTAAAGGGAAACTTTTATTTAATAATTATAAAAAATTATGGTTACTTTTCCATTCTAATTCACTGTATAGGTACTCTTAAGTTTACAATACGTATCTATACTAGCTCCTAGCTAGTTATAAGTACCTGCATCACATAAATTACTATCGCGGGCTAGAATATGACGTCACTACACCTAGTATATTTGTACAGGCTATCTATATCTATAGAAATGTTCATAATTTTTTTTTTTTTTTTTTTTCATGAGAATTTCTCTTGTACTTACACAAACTTTTGTTATTCGAAAATAACGTTTATTTTTTTTTTATTTTATATGTTTTTTTTTATTTTATTAAGCAATAATACAGTGATACAAATAATGGGTATTAGCATACAACATAGAAATTCACAGCAGTAACCCCAATTACAGATATCTTCCTATATATTTTATAAGCATTGAAATGGTAAGGAAATTTATTTTATCAATATTTTTTATTTCATATTCTTTTGAATTTTCCAAACTGATGGATAGATTCCCAAGATTTATAGCGATACTTTAGCAGTAAGTGAGTAATTCAAAATATTTTCATTGTCATGAGATAAAGATGTAGTCTCGCGGGAAATTATACTGCCGAAATCCCGACGCCCGCCTATAGACAGCTTGCTCGCTTCCTTTGTGCCTTGAATCAATTCCCGTAACTTATCTGCATATTTTATAATGCAAGGCGAAGTGACGCTGCAGAATGAGAATCTCTATACACAAAAATAACTATAAGTATAAAGTATACCTACAATCCAAAATATAAACGAATAAGACGTAATTGTATTTTTGAAGTAAATTTGTTTTTATCGCGGTAACTCGTATTAACAACGAATAGCGAAACGAGTAGGTACAGGAATTTTGAGGTTTCTCGTCAACACGTGTGGCAACCACTCTCTCGTTTGTTTCATATTCGTCATCGCCCCGCGGTTTAACCTGCGTAATTTCTATGATACCCTTGGGATCTCCGTATTCTGTATATAAACCATTTAGAGCAGTGTTTTTCAACCTTTTTCATTACACGACCCCTTTAGTATGAAATAATATCTCATGATATTGTTTTTTTTTATTGAAGTAGTTTTTGCGACCTTTAGCGATCGGCCCCTACAGAATCTTTGCGACCCCCCAGGAGGTCGCGCCTTACACGTTGAAAAACACTGATTTAGAGGAAGTGACAGTGAAATGCAAATACTGTTGCATAGGTAGTTTAAAATCAATAATCGCACGCCCAGACAGATGACACAGAAACAGATGCAGACAGATATCAACGCATAGTGACTACATAAATATATTATGTAGTAGCAACCTAGTGTGTTTTATCCATCCGCCTGATGAGTTTTTCGTTTTCTCTATGCGTAGGTACCCCTAAAAAGGGTATAAAGTTTTTGAGAAGGGCCATAATTATACAAAAATTATTGCATTTTGCATCAGCGACTGTCGAAGCGTCGAAAGTCTCGTTGCGTCCTGTACAGAATTAACCAGCGCCCGCGTCTTTCACCTCACTGCGGCTACGCGAATTAACTAGTCTAGCTGGCTCCCTTACCTATGCGTGACCGTCAATATTTAATTACTTCTAGCTGTCCCCCCGATTTCATCCGCGGTAATTTCGGAGTTAATTCCGAGAAAAAAGTAGGTACTCCATGTCCTTCTTTGTACCCCTTACAGTAGTTTACGGTGATTAGCTGTTCCTCGCATTAGTGCCGGAGTTTCCGCGGGAATTCCGGGATAACACTATCCTATCTTTTAAGTTGGACCAAATTACAGATGCTTCCAACTTTGATAAATACTGGTTCAGTAGTTTAGGAGTCCATCGCGGACAAACAACGTGACACGTGATTTATATATATTAATATAAGAAGATAAGATAGGATTAAGATAAGATATATTTCGAAGGATCGCCGCGGGCCGGATTAAATCCTTTCGCGGGCCGGAGTTGGCCCGCGGGCCGTACTTTGCCCACCACTGGTTCTAGGATGTTTCTATTAACTTTTTATTATAGTGGCGTTTTTAATGCACTGCAGCCCAAAATAATAAAATAAAAAAAAATAAAACCAAACTAAGTAAGTACCTACTAGGGGCCTAACACGTGATTTTCTTACGAAAACCAGGTGCCTACTTAAAGATCACAAAATGGCGGCTTGTCCATAACTGCAGCACAACAGCGAGTGCGTTCTTCTTCTTCTTAATATAGTTGCCTTATAGGGTATGCTTTAGATAAAGCTATAAATAATTGAATTATCTTTAACGCTTTACAGAATTAGGATTTTTACATATATTCCTTTAATAAGTTTATCATATTTGAATTTACAAATTTGATTGTACAAGATCACAATGTTATTGTCGTTTTATCATCAACCAATAATGTTCAGTTGCTGAAAATAGCTGTGGGCTTCATGGGAGAATGTATAATGTAGTGCATAATATGTACAATTTTGTATGCAGAGTATTTGTTAAAATATTTTGGGTATTGGTGGGCAGGATAAGTAGGTGTACTGTACTGTACATAATTCTATACCTATAATAAAACTGTAGAGAGGTCAATTCTGTACATTGAATATATATTCAAAATTAATATTGGAGGATGAATGGTGATCGATACTGATGCCAAAAATACAATCAGTAAATTTTTTGTCTGTCTGTCTGTCTGTCTGTCTGTCTGTCTGTATGTGAACGCATGGGTCAAAAACTACTCAAGGGATTTTAACCAAACTTGGTACGATTGTAGTCCATACTCCTGGGCAGATTATAGACTATATAACATTACGCTAAGACACATAGGAGCTGAGCAGTGACGATAAATTAGAAGCAAGTCGGATGAAAATGCGCTTTCATAAGAACCTCGCATACGTTTACTCAATCACGCAAAAACGGCTGAATGGATTTGGATGAAATTTGGCATGCACGTTGTCAGGGGTACAGAGAAGGACATAGGGTAATTTTTATCCCGGAATTCTCGCAGGAACTCCGAAACTACCACGGGTGAAACCGCGGGTTACAGCTAGTACCTAAATAATATTGGTAACAAATACAGAAATCTAATTATATTCAGTAAGTAGTTTAGTCGACATTGCAGGCTTAGTGCTTCCCTCTTTCATGTTTACAAAAGGGGATTATGAAAGACAAATGCTTTTACTGTGTGCTTCCTACCTACCACGCTCACCCGACCAATGAACTTTATACACTACTAGTTGTTTCATTTGGTTCCATACACATTTTCAGAGATCCTGCGAAAACTCTTGGTTTCCAAATAAAAGTATTTGGTCTTACTCGATGCTAATCTCGCTCTCTAATCTAGTGTTTAGTAAATATAAGTACAAACACCAGATTAAAACCAATATTTCTCAGTTAATAGTCAAACTTACAATAATAAACAACAAAAATAAGACAAACATTGGCGACACTGGCAACTTGAATGGATCTCGATAGTGACCAGATTAGGTCATTTTGGTGCCAGAGCACGTTCGATGGACAAAAGAAGATTAGCTCAGGGTTAAATTTTCCAATAAGTCCAGATTTTGTTTATTTACACACGATGGGCGATGATAGGCGACAGAGAGTACGGTATTAACTGGCGTGTTCGGAGGCAAAGGTGCCTTTTGTTGGAGGATCAATAATGATGCCGCCTGGGATATATTCAGAAAAGCGTACGGAGTTAATAGTGAGAGTAAACGATTTTCTGAGTGCAAGGTCTGAGTGCTTTCAAATACGTAGAAGATTTTAAAAGAGCATGCCAGCTGGTAATAACCACGCGTAATGGTAGGCGGTCATGTATAATTTAGTCTACGCGTATCTTCAAGAGTCAGCTGCATAGAGCGACCAGCTCGCAGTCCAGACTTGAATCCCTATAACTTGGGACGAGGTCGGTAGATGCGCAATCTGCTCTAGCTACCTAAAACGACTTATGGATTGCGCTCTATAGAAGCTGCAGAATAGTCAAGTACGGAACAAATCAGCATGTGATTGTTTTATTATTCAGTTCTAACTGAAGTGAGACGATAATGTATACTGAATGCAGGCTCGATTGAGTATCTAAATACTAAGCATAAAAACAAAAAATGTCGAAAACTGCGATTTGTTTACGATGTATCTACATTATAGGTAATTCTAGTATTGTTTCACATATGATTTGTACTTGTGAATATTGTGATGCAATACCTTATTATTAAATTTTCGCCTATAATAATAATAATCCACTTCACAACACACAGATCTATTTGATTCCACAGATTCACTATGCAGTTCTATTCTAATTTATAATTTAGTTTTATTATGCACAAGTATAAAAAGTAAGTTGTTGAATCTTTAATTAATCACTGCCTTCTATCGTGAGATTAAATGAGTTCATAAAAGTTATATACATTACTGCGTAATTTCGCATTTCAATGACTAAAGTAAGGGTTGAATGTAGGTACCTACTTATTTTTAACCAATACTTATAAGAAAGTAAATCCACAAACCCTGCATGTGGAGCGGCGGGCACAAAGCCGTCGCTGGTGCGGTAAGTCCCGAGGCGTTGGCTTGCCAGCGTTTTGTTGGGAGCGCGCATCCCAACTTTCAGTGGCAACTGGGTCGAATCTGCACCGCAATAGGATTACCCACAGAGAAATAGATTAAGTAGATATAGAGAGGCAACGCAGGTGTTGCAGGCGCGCCACCGATGCAAATGAATTTAGAGCAAATGCTCCAACTTCCAAAACTTCCTTTGCTGGTATCCCAGCGGGGTTAGCCAAGTTGACACTCTACAATCGTTAACGCATAGAAAACTTATGTAACGAATCGTCATGTCACTTGCTCACCCAATCAAAACTCAAGTTTTCACGTGGTCACGCAAAACTAGTGCGTCAACGATTGTAGAATGTCAGTAATAAGTGTTTTTGTGTGTGATAAATAGTTTTGTGTACAAAAATCACTCGGCGACATTGGTTTTTACCTATTTTTATACAAAATTGGGTTAGTTTAAAGCTCCTTCTATCTGTTCTGTGGGATAACCGACAGATGTATTTATAAGCTGGTGTGAGTTGAATAATTCAATTACACTGCCAATAGAAATGGAATAATTGTTTTTTAACTTTGTCTACTGCGTAATTCGAGAAATAACTCAACTTAATTTTACTCCAATTCGAATTTCGATTTAAGAAGAGTGATTGTCGAATAAGTTTCGCTTCTTTATTTCTGATACAGCGGAGCGTTTCCTATTGAATGTCCAATTTCAGCCGTTCGTGGTGTGAAAGGGAATACTGTGCTAGTGGATTTGTTTCGGATCTGCCTCCAGCCAATCAAAGCCTTTCAGTTTTAGATCGTCGGTGACAATCGAAATGTGGAACAACATATGGACAACAATGGATAACAACAATGGACCGCTCGATCACACTCACCGATGATTACTTCTTGGTTTGATTGAGCTGGCGCTTTTATTTTAAAAATAAAGTCTTGGCTGTGAACAAAAAGTATTTTAAATACTTAGTTATTCATTTTTAACCGACTTCCAAAAAGGAGGAGGTTCTATGTTCGATTGTATGTATGTTTTCTTTTGTATTTTTTTTTTAATTTTTTTAATTTTTTTTTTTATGTATGTTCACTTACTCGAAGACGGTTGGGCCCATTTGGAAAATTCTTTTTTTGTTTGAATTACTCCCAATTATGTCCCATTGCCACCAAGTCGGGATCTGATGATGGGATCTTGGAGAAATCGAGGGAACTCTTCAAAAATTATAGGCACACCTGTAGTGATTTAGGTATTTTTTATAGTAAATCGCTTATTTGCTTTTGGAAAGAATAATTTGAAGAAGTGGAACTGATGATGAAGACCACCGATGGTCATCGGAACTACTCAACAATAGATATTTCACGGGTTCCGAATCGTTAACTTTAATATGGTTTCTAAACAATTTATGCTCGTCACAATGTATGTGGTGAAGTGGAACTGATGGTGATGTACTAGGAGAACTCCTCAACAATTAACGTCCCTATGTCGGGAAAAGCAATATTTTGTAAAAGATGATGAGCAGTTGACAATAGGCTATTGCAACTTAGAGAAATTACGAACTAAGCCATTCAAAAGCGAGAAATAAACAAAATTTTAACAAAAAAATTAAAACTGACTTCCAAAAACACAAAACTAAAAAGCTGAAAATAAAAAGCTAAAAATAACAAAATACCGATTTAATCCAAAAGACAAAAACATACGTAATATTATTATTGGTTTGTGCTACCACTGATCGGTATGAAGTCGGTGACAAGCCAAATATGGAGGAGTTAGATGGGCTAAGTCGACTCCCGCCACCAGCTCTTCGTGAGCAGAACAACCCAAGTGGGCAGACACCAGCGGACTTGTTATCGAATTCAAACCGATCAGTGGTATTACAAACCAATAATAATATTACGTATGTTTTTGTCTATTGGATTAAATCGGTATTTTGTTATTTTTAGTTTTTTTTATTTTCAGCTTTTAATTTTGTGTTTTTTCACGGAATGGAAAATGCCGGATTCGCTCTAAAGGTATAAATTTTTATGAAAATCTGTTCAACCTTATCGGACTTGAATAACACAAAATTGATTTAATAAAACACACGCACACACACACACGACACAAAGACATAGACGCACACACACACACGACACAAAGACATAGACGTACACACATACGATAGCTGTATTTCTAGTTTATGTGCTCTTGACTTTATTAATACTCTTTACTATTTTATATGCGAATGTGAGTTTACTTATTTGTTTGTCTGTTTGTTTAAGTATTATACGCTTCCATGCTTTAACGGCTCCATCGATCATTATGTAATTTTGTATGTCTACACTTTTTCAGTGGTATCTACAGAGAAGGACATATTATAGATTACTTTTTGTCCAGAAATTTTCGTTGGAACTCCGAAATAAATGGGGATGAAACCACGGTGTCTACTAATATCTATTCCAAAATCACAAAAGCAAATCTCTATCTATATTTCCGGTATATGCTTAAAGTTTAAGTCATCCATTTGAAAGTGTCAGATTAGAGACGCTATAGGGACAATTTGCTTAGGCGAATCCGGTCAGCAATGTATGCGGTTGCCAGTCCCGTGCCACAGCCGAGGCTTACCCCCGCGTAGACTTGCGGCGCTCTTTATAACAATAGCGGCAAGTAATTGAGGCGCTATGCAAAAATATATTATAAATTATAATTAAACTAGTTCTGCCCCGCGGTTTCACCTGCGTTAATTTCAGAGTTCCCGCGGGAATTCCGGGATAAAAAGTACCCTATGTGTTAATCTGATCTATAAGCTATATTATTGTAAAGTTTTATTTAAACCCATACTTACAGTCGTTTTTGCGTGAAAGAGTAACAAACATCAATCCATCCATCCATCCATCCATCCATACAAATGCTTCAAATATGCGGCCACCAAATGCTGGAACAACTTGCTTCCGCCAATACGCGCGCTTAAATCAGTTTATGGCTTTAAAAGCAAACTAAAAGCCTATCTTCTCATACAGCAAAAAAACGAGTATAGTATTGGTGGCCAAACTATTTGAATAGTTTCCTTATTTAATATCATGTATAAATATTATTCTATTTACTATCAATAAATCACTATAATATATTATGTATCTGTAGGAAATAGAGATAGGAATAGGAAACTATAATAAGCAATTGCACCAACATAGTTATAGATAATACAGCATACCAGATATCCGTAGGGAACACGGAGCAGTGCCTGGGACTTGCGACCCAGGTGTAGGTTTAATGGGGCCCCTTTACAATGCATGAACGCTCACCTCCACTGCCCGTGCTCCCGACTTAAGCAAACCTCTGGAAAGTATTAGATGACACAGCACACATAATCACTATAGCCACTCTAGATTGATACGACACTGATACGACACTAACTGCACTGAACCGAACACAAAGTAACAATGAATCGTAGCTTACGCATACCCGCGTTTTATATCAAGTTCTAACAAAGACGAGTCGGGCAATGGAGTGGAGCGGGGGAACGAACGAGTTACGACAACTATACGTCGGCGGGAAACGTTATTGATAACGAAACTACCCTCACGCCGACACGGCCATACTGACATGCGCACGTCCTCGTGCGCTCTACGAACAGGAAGACATCTGAGAAAACTACTAATGTTAACGCTCGTTCATCCTGACATAGAATTCAACGTCAATCTTAATTGCAATCGTACAATTCAGTCATTCAAAAATTTGATTCTGGTCCGAGTATTAACGATTTCTCAGAATCTCAAACTGGTTTTTCACCATTGCTAGTCCGAACCGATTGTCCCTATAGCTACCGTAGCTCGACCGAACCAATTGTTTTGTTCCTGTAACGACAGTCACCATTGCTAGTCCGGACCCGTTGTCCCTATAGCGTAATAGCTAGTCCGAATCTATTTTTCCTCTAACTATTACCATCGCTAGTCCGAACCACATGTTCCTATAGCTACGTACAATCTCATTCGAGATTGCATGGACCATTTGTCCCTTTCCTAAATCACTCACATTTTTTATTTTTTAACAAAACTTTTTTTTTTTTAGTTTCTTTTCGTTTTATCCTCATTCTTTTATTCTTATTCTTTTAGGTTTTTTTTTCTTTTTTTCTTTTTCTTTTTTTTGTTTGTTTGTCTTTCTGAGTTCTCTAACTACTGAGTAACTTTCAACTTTCATCATATCTCGCCGACACGCTATCCTCACTGTCGCAAACTGAACGTTAACTCATTAACTCAATACCGAGCACCGACCAACCTCAGAGTCTTACTCGTACTATTGTAAAACTTAACTGAAAATGCTACGAACCGGATTACTTATTTCACACATTAACAACCGAACAACTACCCTACAGAAACACTACACATGGAAGAAGAGAGAATCAACGGCATTCAAGACGTAGGTAATCGGTCATTACGAAAGATTCAATCTGATTTTCTAGAATTTACAGCCTTAAAACCTGAATAACGACGGCTGGGTACGTGGGTAGATTAAAAATTATCTCTCTTACACAAAGGATAAAAGTTGGAATTGACAAGATTTCAACCACACAGTTGGAAATCCAGTAATGAGTTACGGTCGAAGCTTTTAAACTATCGGGTGGATGAGAAAACAGTTAAAATATTGCAGCACGCATCAAAATTCTAAAAAAACTAGGTAGATATAATTAAATCACAAAACTTAATGGACAAAGATATCGAAACCTTTGAAATTCGATTCAAATAATTCACATTCACTAGTTTCACTAATTCATTTTAAACTAATTCACGAGAGTAGTATAATAAAAAATAGTAAAACGTCAGGATCTATGTAAAACGTAATATTTGACCGAGAGAAACCGCACGTAGAAACCTCAATGGCAGAAATGTGGACGCAAGTATTATCCCAATTCTGATGTAGGAAATAGAGATAGGAATAGGAAACTATAATAAGCAATTGCACCAACATAGTTATAGATAATACAGCATACCAGATATCCGTAGGGAACACGGAGCAGTGCCTGGGACTTGCGACCCAGGTGTAGGTTTAATGGGGCCCCTTTACAATGCATGAACGCTCACCTCCACTGCCCGTGCTCCCGACTTAAGCAAACCTCTGGAAAGTATTAGATGACACAGCACACATAATCACTATAGCCACTCTAGATTGATACGACACTGATACGACACTAACTGCACTGAACCGAACACAAAGTAACAATGAATCGTGGCTTACGCATACCCGCGTTTTATATCAAGTTCTAACAAAGACGAGTCGGGCAATGGAGTGGAGCGGGGGAACGAACGAGTTACGACAACTATACGTCGGCGGGAAACGTTATTGATAACGAAACTACCCTCACGCCGACATATCTATATAATTTATATATATGTTATCTATGTAATGTGTATGTATTTGAATTGGCGGGCAGACATACGATCAGGCATCGCGCGGACGCATCCCCG
Source organism: Zygaena filipendulae (assembly GCA_907165275.2). Taxonomy (NCBI): domain Eukaryota; kingdom Metazoa; phylum Arthropoda; class Insecta; order Lepidoptera; family Zygaenidae; genus Zygaena; species Zygaena filipendulae. The sequence continues at coordinate 6,692,633 of OU015653.1, read as the reverse complement.
CGCCGTATGGGCTCCGCTGAAAACCAGCGCTGGCGCACTTTATGCGACAGCATATTATGCTGAGACGGTGTCCATTTTGGCATCACGGAAACTATATACGATTCATTTTAAATTTGATGCATGTATTACTTTTAAGAAATTTTGTGATGCCAAATAAAGTTATGTCTATGTCTATATCTATGTCTATACATCCACACATACTTACAAACTTTCGCGTTTAGGTATAATATATTAGTAGGATAGTGATAGCGTGTTATGTAACTACATGCGAGAGAAAGTGATCAATATTTAGTACATACTTACTTTTCACTGGTATTAAATAAAGTCTAAAATTTCTGTAAATCTTCAAATTTTCGTCCGTCGAGATTTATCAAGCTTCGGCTATAGTCATTATTTTTTAACCGACTTAAGGAGGAAGGAAGGAGGAAGTTCTATACTATAATAGGTACACTACGAATGAGAATGTACCTATGTGTGTGCGTAGAAATAGCGTATAAGTAATTACGTATGTTATAATAGCACTCGCCTTCATAACGGCTGAATGGATTAAGGCATCTTAAGCTTGTAGCTATACATATACGAGGGCTATTTGAAAAGTTCTCGGCTTAACTCAGTTAAGAGGGTACTGTTTAAATAAATTTATATTGATTGTTCGATAGCTTAACATTTTAACTTATTTTTATTATTTTCTGAAGATTTTTTTGTTTTACCGCATCCGTACCGAAGAAAGTCAAGTCACAGGTGTTTCCCGGAAAAGTGATGTTGTCAGAGAGCTGGAATTACGTGAGAATTATTTTCATTGACTACCTCTCCAATGGACAAACTGAAACAGGTTGATACTACGCAAATTTTCTGAGTTTGTGACGTTGTACCTCACTTATAAGAAGCTACAGTGATGTTGAGTGACATACAGTGCTTTTTATCCCGGAATTCCCGCGGGAACTCCGGAGATTGTGAGTTTGTGAGGTTGTAGGAGGTAATCTCTAGGTCTACTAAACCAATTTTGAAAATTCTTTCACTTTTAAAAAGCTGCAGTGATCCTGAGTGACATAGGGTACCTACTTTTTTCCCAGGATTTCCGCGGAAATTCCGGAGTTTGTAAGGTTATAATGTCTGGATCTACTGAACCGATTTTGAAATTTTTTCATTTATAGGGAGCTACAGTGATCCAGATTGATATAACTTTATCCCGGAATTCCCTCGGGAACTCCGGTGTTTGTGAGTTCGTGAGTTTGTGAGATTGTAGTGGGTAATCTCTTGAGCTTAGCAGCTGCAGTGATCTTGAGTGACATAGGTTACTTTTCATCCAGGGATTTTCGCGGGAACTCCGGAGTTTGTGCAGTCATAATCTCTGGATCTACTGAATCGATTTTGAAAACCTTTCACGTATAGGGAGCTACAGTGATCGTAAGTGACATAGAGGTTACTTTTTATCCCGGGATTCCCGCGGGAACTCCGGAGTTTGTGAGGTTATAATCTCTGGATTTACTGAACGGATTTTGAAAATTGATCTAATCTTTTATCATGGAATTCCCGCGAGTACTCCGAAATTATCGCGGGTGAAACCGCGGGGGTTAGCTAGTCTAATATAAAAGTCCTCGATGGTCCCTGATGTGTTTTTAGCTAGAGTTTGAGGGCACAAGGTTCTTCAAACGAATTCGATGCGTTCAATTTAAAATGATTGTAATAAAACATGTAATCGGACACTATAATCGGAATAAAATCGGTAACAAAATTGGAATTGGCATTGGTTTTCTTCATGCAGTTTAGATAAAAGTTTAATAATAGCCGCTGCTCGATGGCTAAACTTCGCACGATAACGACGCTCTCCCGCGAACTTGGCCACAGAAAAATAAAATCAACAAATTGCTGACGTGAAGACCTGCGTACTGCAGTGCTAGTATGGACAAACTTTTAAAGATCTTTCGTAGGTACAATGTTGTCTCGATATACATATATAGCTATTAAACCTAAAAAGTACAAATTATCTGGGTAAATCCTTACTATTTAAATGTGAAAGTGAGTTTTATTTGTGTGTTCATGAAATTTTGTATATCTACACGTTGTCAGGGGTACAGGAAAGGACATAGGATACTTTTTAACTCGGAACCCCCGCGGGAACTCTGAAGTTAACGTGGGTGAAACCACATTAAATCTTGCATACAATACATGTTGTCATGGGTACAGAAAAGGATAAGTATATGGTACTGTTATCCTGGAAATCCCGCGGGATCTCCGATACTAACGCGGGTGAAACCGCGGGGAACAACTTATGTCATTGTAGTTAGTACTGACTACTGACTGCAAAAACATGTACACTGAGAAAAAATGTCACGAACTAAAAGTTACGTCTGACGTACGTACATACGAATATAGGCAGACCGGTAATCCTTACTGTTATAAATGCAAATGAGAGTTTGTTTGTTTCGCTTTTATGCCTTAACTACTCAATTGATCAATCATCATTTTTTGCGTACCTATTACATGTAGTTCAAAAATACAAAAAAAAATAGATACAGGCGAATTGAGAATCCTCCTCCTTTTTTTGGAAGTCGGTTAAAAAAGGACATCACGTACTTTTTATCTGGGAATTCTCGCGGGAACTCCAAAATTAACGTGGGAGAACAGCTATGCCACCGCGCTGATGATTTTACTGCCTATCCTTACGTAAATAATAGTGTCTTGCATATGCATAAATAATACCTACTGCAGATTTATGTATCATGTAATTGTCCTATGCTACATGTTCTCCCAACTTTCTTTGTCTTAAAAATTGTATAAATTAAAAAATAATTTTGTTATTACAGAAATAGGAGTCAAAGGACTAGTGTAACTAATTATTATTAAGAAGGCATTGTGCGTCTAGGCCTACTATAATATTTTGGCGACTCTGCAATGTCACGGCCAACTTATTTAAGCTTAGTGATATGAAGTGATTGTGTTTTTCATACCTTTTTTTTTAATAAATACATGAAAAATAAAATAAATAAATTACGTAAGGTAAGGTGCTTATGGCGACCTCCCCTCTCTCCCCTTGGTGAGATATAGTGAGATTATACTTGACTCCCTCCCCTCTCCCCTTATCTCACGTGAGATCCTTCAAAATGCGACAGAGCGGGCGGGTATATTTTAGTGGAGAATAGTTTATTCTTATTTAATTTAACCGAGTTTTGTCGCAATTTTAAACGTGATAGGTATCTGCCGAGGCCCCCCTCTCCCTTACGTGAGGTAGGGTGAACTCTCGACCCCTTCTCAACCCTAAACGCCTCACGTAAAATTAATGGACGAACCAGTGTATTATAAATGTAAAATTAGCATTTTCTATATATATTTCTACATTGTCATGCGTATACGTACCTGCCTATACGTAATCAAAAATCTAACATCACACATCACATCAATCTATTAGCTTTTCGTGGACGCTAGAACAAGATTGTGTTGTTATATAGTAGGTATACAATTAACACGTTAAGTGCGGAACGAGGCCTAAATCACCCCACATGCAACTTCCTTGTGGTGCGGCAAGGAAAAACGTGAACATCTCTGTCGTGCGAAGGGCATAGCTTTGGTTTGGTCCAGTGTAGAAAAGAGATAAATGTATATTTGAGATGCGCTAATGGTCCCGGACTCGGTGGTATACCTACCTTGGTACCGGATGTCTTAGGCCTCGTACCGCACTGAATTAATATAATTTTAATGCAGTGCGGAACGAGGCTAAAACGTCCCATATCCCCTCGGACCTCGTACCGCACCCAACGCGAGCTCCCCGCGACTAGTGTTGTGCATCACGTCGAAATTAATAATTCAGTAAGTAGTTCTTTGTCTAGGTTTTGAAAGTAAATAAAGATTATCTAACGATTTTTATGGTTCCGTATCGAAAGATAAAAACAGGACCCTCTATTACTAAGACTTCGCTGTCTGTCCGTTTGTCTGTCACCAGATATCTCAAGAAACGCGACAACTAGATAGTTGAAGTTTTCTCAAATTAAGTAGGTACTTCTGTTGCCGCTATAACAACAATACTAAAACGTTAAAAACAACAAAATATGTACAGGGTTATTATTTCACACGAAAATAGTTAAACGTCGTTGCGTCGATATTATTTTTCTCATCACTAATCTTAGCGAAAATTTACACTATTTCAGTGCGTTACGAGGTGTATAAGATCCCATATTTTGTTTTGCCAATAATTAATAAACTAGCTATCAGATCCCGGGGCGACGGTACATTAAGGTTCATCAATTCACTGTCTATGTCGTTAAGGACCAAAATTTTCATTTATCTTTGATTTCGCGCCAGAAAATGGATTTTAGTCTGTTAAAGGAGGTGGGGTCTAATAGACCGCGTGTCGCCCTAACGTCTGGTCACGGTGCGGGCCGATAATACCTCGTGCCGCAGGAACGGAAAGTTTGCAAAAATTGGTGCCGCAGCTAACGTGTTAAACGAACTAAATTTTTGGTCTAAGTTTCTGCATGTGATAATGGAGGCGTGTTTCCCTGCTGACCATTGTTGTAGATTCCCAACACGCGCTGGCTGCTGGGTACACAGGCAGAGCGTCTCAATCGGCTCACTAACTCCCAAATAAGACCGCTTAAATTCTGACCTCGTCCGGATAACACCAGCAGTTAGTATTGTACGTAAGCGAACCTCCGTCCGAGGTAATTACACAAAAGAAACGCAGCGCCAAAGGAAACGTTCAACAATTGCTTTCTGTGGCTATTAGATGACTATCAAGTAAGATAAACCGAGAGCTGTTCCTAAATCTATGTTCTAAGCCATTCTTTTCCTATAAAATAAAAAAGATAAAATAGCAAAGATAAAATATAATCACATGTACATTATAAATAGGTCAGCCAGCATCAAAAAATGTTGAACTTTATTAATAACTAGCTATCCCCCGCGGTTTCACCTGCGGTAATTTCGGATTTCCCTTAGGAATTTTGAGATAATAAGTACTCCATGTCACTCAGGACTACCGTAGCTACCTATAAGTGAAAGAATTTTCAAAATCGGTTTAATAGATTCAGAGATTACCCCCTACAACGTCAAAAACTCACATAACCTCTTTATAATATAACTAGCTGACCCACGCGGTTTCACCCGCGGTAATTTCGAAGTTCCCGCAGGAATTCCGACATAAAAGTACCCTATGTTACTGAGGATCGCTTAAGCTTTCTATCTATAATAATTAGATCCATAGACAACCTCAAAAACCACGGAGTTCCCACGGGAATTCCGGGATATAAAGTACCCTATGTCACTCATGATCACTGTAGCTTCTTATAAGTAGAAGAATTTTTTAAATTGGTTCAGTAGATCCAGAGATTACCCCCTACAACCTCACAAACTAACAATCTCTGGAGTTCCTGCGAGAATTCCGGGATAAAAAGTACCTTACGTCACTCAGGATCACTGTAGCTTTCTATAAGTGAAAGAATTTTCAAAATCGGTTCAGTAGATCCAGAGATAGCTCTTCCCCCGTGGTTTTACCCGCGGGAAATTCAGAGTTCCCGAGGAATTCCGTAATAAAAAGTACCCTATGACACTCAGGACCATTGTAGCTTTCTATAAGTGAAAGAATTTTCAAAATTGGTTCTGTAGATCCAGAGATTACCCCCTACAACGTCACAAACTCACAAACTTTTGCTCTTTATAATATGTATTAGTATAGATTAGTATAGACTAACTGTCCCCCGTTATTTCAACCGCGTTAATTTCGGAGTTACCGCGGGAATTTCAAGATAAACTATAGGTATTCGTTTTGAATTACTCTTTCTATTGCTGAAAACCACATGGAAATCCGTGCAGTATCTAGTTTTTATGTTTATCGTGAATTGATAGACAGACAGAGAGACAGACAGACAGAGGCGGCGGCGCGGAGGGCTTGTTTTAAAATATGTAAGGATGCAAATTCGACGACTGTCTAAATTATATACCGGATGTATTTTTTTTAAACTAACTAGCTCAACCAATGAACAAAGATTATATTATAAAGACAACACACTCTCCGCCTCCCACGAATTTCATACCTACTCACACCCCGCAAAAGTTTTGTAGAAATTCCTATAGGAAAGTCTGACACAGTCATGTAGAATCTAAGTCATGTGACAATAATTGTCGATTTATTCACTTACAGCCGGCCGTCTTTACTTGTGGTAGTAGTGAAAGTACTTGAATCAGTTCATTTGTATGGAGTGTCACCGGGCTGGGGCTATATTTTTGAATCGCTCGAATTACTTTTCGCACATGAAATTGCAAGATTCACGTGTGAATGCTTAAAAATGTATGGGCAATCGCATGTGAATTCGCGATTCCGTGCGCGGAAGTAATTCGAGTGATTAAAAAATACGGCCCCTGGTCTCAACTACCAACCTGTTATTTTCTCTATCTGTACAGGAATATTTTTTATTCAGTGCGCAAACTTTTACAAATTAAACTTAAAGGAATTTTAATAAACACCTTTTTTATTTTGATAAGTCTTTGTACAAAAAAGTAAAGTTATCGTGAACGAAAGATGTATACTTTGCAATCGATTTATTGGTGGCGCGCAGCAGTAGCGGCGGCGAATAGAGATTCGCCGCCGCTACTGCTGCGCGCGAAGCGCTCGTTCGGCTTGGTATTTACGTGGGTTACAATGTACCGACAGCTGATGGAGGTCGTTCACCCTCGCTGCAACACCCCCACGTACGCCACACGGCGCGCGCGCCCATTGATATTATTACGAATAGATAGTGTCCATATTTTGCTCATTTAAAGCCGGATAAAAAATATAAAAAAGGTTTGAACAAATAAAGGAAATGTGTTCTATTACTGATACTGAACCACCAAAATTTTTTTGGGCATTGCTTAAAAAATATTCCTGTATATTATGCGAGGTAACTTATAAGTTTATTGCAGCAATGATCAACATTCAAGTGGATATCTAACCACGTAGTAGAGCTTTAAAAAATGTTTTTCCTTTTCCATTTATAACAATTTTAATGCTGCTGCAACATTTTTTACTAAAGCTTGACTAACTTTCAAGTCTCTGCTCGAATTAAAAAAGTTTCATTCAGGATTTGGAAAGTCGGTAGAAAAATTAAAAAGAAAAACTAAATATTTTTATGCAACGTAATAATGATATATTTTGTTAAAAAATATATACAAAGTTATCAAATCAACGACTTATACGTAAATACTTAAAGGTTGTAACCGAATGCTGTGATAACTAAAAACAAATAGGTACCATTAAAAAAATAAACGTCATCTAATCTCATAGTCCATCTTTTGCACTTAATATCTAACCAAAATCAGATCACGAATAACATGTAATGTAACAAAATGTAATCTATCGGATAAAAAAAGCTATGCAGTTAAACAAACTTTTATTTTATATTAAACGGGTATATTAACTTAAATATACTTCCTTTTGTATATTGAATTCAACTCAAAAAAAAAACACATATATGATAGTTCCAAATACAAAAGAATAATTTAAAATAAAATGTATAAATGCAAAACTTTTGTGTAAAACATTAAATCGGTAATTTATGCGTATGAACGCACGAACCAGGGTTGCCACCTTTAAAAAAAAAACCAAAAAAGCTGCAAAAAGTACTTTTGGGAAATGAAGGGAAAAAAGTACACAGATGTTTAATTATTATGTTGTGGGCAGCATTTATCGACAAGTTATTGCCAATTTTAGAACTCGGCCAGACTGGCAGCGCGGCGCGGGCTGCGGCGCGGATGCGGGAAAGCGCGCGATGTGCCTGTCCGCGCGAGCGCGGCTTCGTTCCAGTGTTTGTCAAAATATAAAATGGATGAAGAAGACTATTTTTACTTGAAAATTATTACTTAAAATCGCAAATACTACAAGTGAAAAATTGAATTGATAAATTAATTTAACCAGAGAAAGTGATGGAGAATGGACAATTGCGAGAGCAATCACAAAACGCGCACTTACTGCGGCAAATTGCATGAACGGGCTATGGCGGGACATGTCCGCGCGCTTCCCGCGCTGAGCAGCCCGCACCGCTCACCGCGCCCGCGTGTCCACTACGGACGCTCAAACGCGTTTGTAGTCTGGCCAAGCACTGACAGTCGACGTTTCGTTGCCGAGAATGCGTTTCGTTCTGTCCCCGTGCTGCGCTGCGGGTGCGTTCCAGACCAGCACAGTTAATATAACACGCTTTGTTGACAGTTGAATATGGGATAAAAATATAGTATTTTTCGTACTATATTATTTTTCTACAATATATAGTTGACTGAAATATAGTACGATACTATATAATATTATAGTACGGGTGGTAACCCTAGTAAGAACTCGTAGGTCTACACTTTTCCGAAATATGTAGGACCGGACTGAACGTAATACCTATTGATACTTAAAGCGACATAACAAACACAATAGCTGAGCTAGTTTATTTATCTCAAACTCTAGATGATAATTTTAAGTTTATTCCGTTGTCAGATTCCAGTAACATACGATAGGCAATATCTGGTTCTTTTGCAACGCTAAGTTTGTATCTTCTCAAAACTGTAGACATGACGGACTTCATTGCCATCCATGCGTATCCAGAACCTGAGAAAATGGTTAAGATAACAAAATAAATATCTGTTTATGTTAAAACGTGTTTCACATTAATCAATTAGGTAGGTAATCGATAATGACCCAAGATAACCCCAGGCGAAATTATGCATGTTATTACAATTATAAGATGTAACACAATCTCTTTGCTAATTAAAATACTGTTGCTAACCTGTTAATGTCACTAAACAATATTTTTACGATAGTTTATCGCACATTCACATTGCTAATTTATTTTGTCTTTTGACCTAAGTACCTATGTAATATGTACCTATATCTACTAAAAACATAATTTAAACATAAAAGTTTTTAACGAAAATTATCAGCGCGGCTTCACGTCGCTCGCTGTGTTTGTTTTTAGCTAATTAATATAATATATTAGTAATAATATACAATATAAAATGTGACACAAAATAATAAATAGGTGTAGATATCAATACTAATGCTATAAAGAGGAAATATTTGATTTTTTGTTTGTTTGTTTGTTACGATTTAACTCAAAAACTACTGGACATAATATATAGATTATAATGTAATCCAGAATTCCCGCGGGAACTCTGAAATTAACGCGGGTGAAACCGCAGGGAACAGCTAGTTAATAATAACATAAACAATTTTAGATATTGGGGTGGGGTAGTGAATATTTGGGAAGTGATAATAAATCACAGCTTTATTCTATGAGTTTTTTTATCTCTGGAAACCAACACCTAATTGCACGAATCATTTAGTACGAGTAGCTTGGTTAAATTGCAACTGGATTTTTACTTGCTTTGTCATGTTGTAAAAAGTAAAAACTATAGTTAACTAATAAAAACTGTGTCATACCAAGACATCCTCTAGGTCCAGCACTGAAAGGCACGATGTACGAAGCTGGGTTACCGTAGAACCTTTCGGGATCGAATTTGCTAGGCTCCGGGAACAGTTTCGGATTCATGTTCATGGCTTCATAGAATACTACAACTGATGTACCAGCAGGCACCACTCGTCCATCTGTATTTAAAATACGGAAAAATAAGATTTCGTGTAGGAATTACACGAAATCTTTCGTTATTCCGGGAAAGTCGTTAAGTCAAAATAATCGGTATAACTACACTATTCATTACATTCTATAGTAGGTAGGTAAGTACAGTGGGTTCTTCCGGGAGATAAATGTGCCGTAAGCATAAATGAGACTGATGTATGTATTTTACAATGTAATAGTTACAATATCCATTTTAATTTCTGTTAATTAACATAAATAGTCGTGTTGGCAATGGCTGATAATATAAAAAAAAAATGTTCAAATAAAATAACAGTCTCAGGTAAACGCACCAGATAAGGTCAAGTCTTCTTGCAACTGTCTACCGATTTTGGTGACAGTTGGAAGAACTCGGAAGGTTTCTTTGACAACTGCTTCTAGGTATTTCATTTTGCCCAGATCATCGTTGGTAGCCTTCCTTAACTTATCTTCGCCGAATATCATCATTTGTTCTTCGTATGCTTTCTGCTGTACTTCTGGATATTTAGCCATTAAGTACAAAGCGTGGCTCATAGTGACTGTAGTGGTGTAATGGGCCTGTGGATAGTAAACAAAAATGGTTTGATAATATTATTATTTTTTTTTTGCTTTTGTTTGTGGTTGACGGTGAAGTAACCGTGACTTGAACCAGCTCCTTCAGCGGTTAATATCCCGATGTACGAACGCATCTATCTACCTACATAATTCGGCTGTATGTATGTTTTTTTATGATATAAAAAACCCACAACTGGCAAAAGCACAAACGATACAGAAGAAATAAAGATTCCCACTCACCGTGAAGCAAAGTAAACTAATTTCCTCGTTGATCTGGGAGTCTGGCACTGGCTCTCCGTTTGGTAATTTACTGTTTAAAAATTTGTCTAACAGGCAAAGGTCTTCGGCGGCGTTCTTTTTCTTCTCTTCTTCAATCTCATCGATATACTCTGAGTTCTTGTGTGTTTTCACTTTTCTCGAGTATATTAACTGACAAAAGAAATTATTATAGATTACAATATGTTAGATAAAAATGGAAGATACCTAGGGATATGTATTTTGTTTGAAAATCTGTTTCAGTTTCTGAATAAGTAGGTAGGTACCTCTTGACTCAGGTCACGAATGTTTTTAATAGTTTCCGTCATTTCTTTGTACATCGGAGTCCAAACAAATATGGATTCTATTATTCTCCAATGGTTGAAGTAGTTGTTTGTTAGAATTTTTATGATGCTAAAAAAAATATTTATTAGTAGGTAATTAAAATTTTCAATAAGTATAGACCAAGCTAGTTTTAATTAAAAAAAGATTACTTTTTGCCGGTCTTGAAATAGCGGTGCTCAACATTTTGTAGGAAATTGCGTTCAACACCCATGAAGGAATCTGAAGAAAAAAAAAGAAATTTAAATATTATATTATAGTATATTATCTATATATATATAAAATCCTTTGTCCTGAATGACTGATGGATCAACGCACAGCCTAAACCGCTGATCGTAGAGACCTGAAACTTGGAGGGTGTGTTCTTTGTATGACGTAGTCATCCGATAAGAAAGGATTTTTTTAAAATTCAACCCCTAAGGGGATGAAAGGGGGTTGAAAAGTTTGTATGGAACAATTCTGCGGGAACTTCGAAATTATCGCGGGTGAAACCGCGCGGGACAGATAGTATTATGGTATAGAATAGAATACACTTTATTGTACACCAAAATAATGTTATAGTGTGTTATATATAAGGGAAAACTGTTAAAGCTTACTTTTTAGAATAGGGAAGCATTAAGAACGACTTTTTTGGAAACTCTGCACACGTACAACTGCACGGTCCATGCCGTGGAAAACAGCCAGTTGACAAAAAAATAAGCTAAAATTTTACTATCACCCGATATTGATTGGTTAAATTACGTATACATATAATAAAGGTCTCGCTTTCCTATTCCGTTAGACAAGTATCACGTCAGGATTACGTTTACTATATATTAATGCCTTGAATATTAGGTATTAGCTGTTCCCCGCGGTTTAACTGGCGATAATTTCAAAGTTGCCTTGGGGATTTCAGGATAACCTATAGATATAAATCTTCCTCTTCAAGCACTCTATCTTTTTATGAAGACCGCATGAAAATCCGTTCAGTAGCTTTTGAGTTTATCGCGAACAGACAGACAGACATACGCGAAGCGGAGGCGGAGGACTTCGTTTTATAAATAGGTATGTAGTGATGAAAAGCAAACTAAAATAAATCTCGATATAAAATTTCTTATGGATTCACTTATATAAGTTCGGTGCACAATAAAATCGGCACACTTGCCTAAATAATTGATTACTCTACGGTTCACTTTGCTATTACTTACCGCACATGAGGTCCAACATGAAGGGTTTTAAGTATCGGTAAAGGTCTACGTCTTTTTTGTCTTTGTATCGGTCGAAGATCTGTGCAAGCTGGTCGCAGTACTTGTTTATAGTCTCTTGTCTTTGGTCCAGAGTTTTAAAGCTGAAGCTGGATACGATCAACTTGCGGGTCGACTTCCATTTCTCACCTAATGATGCAATGCAGAACAGAGATAAAAAATGTTTTGCCAGCACTAAGTAACGACAATATTATGTTGTATTTTGTAAGGCTGCTACAGTAGGTAATTTTGTTTATGACCAAGCTAGGTATCAAGGTGTACCTAAACCAAAATTTTGGTGATTTGGTTTGTTATCTTGATAACTAAATAAATGTAGTTTAACTGTCATTGGGCGTCTTAAAAATCTTTGCAGAGTTCTATTTATTTAACATATTTTCAAGTTGATAACAATAGAGTTATTAAATATGTACCTACAATGTACATACAAAACAAATGCTCATGCAAAGTAATTTTTCTAATAATTTCTTAAAAATAAATTTACCTTCAGCTGTAGATACTGAATTCCCGAAAAATGGCTTGAAGGCAGCATTTCTCTCTAAAGGTTTCGATAGTTCCGTTGGATGACTTAAAATAATCTAAACGGCAAAGTTAAACTTAGATTAATATTTTAAATTAATGCACATTATATTATGTAATCTGCACTTAATATTACAAAGAGGAATAGTTGGTTTGTTTGTTTGTGGAAGGTAATCTTTGGAAGTACTGAACCGATTAAAAAAATTCTTTCATCGATAAACTGCTGCGGTATCCTTGAGTCACTTATAATTTTTATTCCGGAACAATGAGTTCCCGAGGGAATTCTCTAAATTCATAGGAAAAACGGATATATTGCACTATAATACTATAATTGTGAAAGTTTGTCAGTGTGTGTGTGTGAATTAATTTAACATTTTTTTGTCGCTGAAACAACTAAACAAATCTGGGTAAAATTTAAAAAATTGATTAACGCTTTTAACGCAAATTTAATAAAATTTTGAAAATAGTTAAACATAATTCCCTTTTGAATTAATGCAATAGTTCGTTTATTCCTTGTTTTAAGATAACATTTTAACAAGAAATTGCTTTTAAAGAATAATACTGCATTTTTTTATTTGTTACTTTAATTTTATATTTATTTATTTAAAAAAGTTTATTGCATTTTATTATACAAAAGGGCGGACTTAATGCCTAAGGCATTCTCTGCCAGTCAACTTTTTGGTTAGCTATCTTTATTTCTTTTGTTGTTAATAAAGATTATTCGATCTTATTTGATTCTTTGATCGTAAAACCAGCCCCGGATCCACAATTTGTTCGAACCGGGGCACAAACTTGACAGTGGTGCTCCTCTCTCCGGTGTTACCATTGTATACCGGTATACTACCATTGTTGTGGTGTAGGCTTGTGTTGCGCCTCTTTCTTACAAGTCGACGGTGATTTAACCTGGCTTCCGTTTGCTAAGCGCATTGGAGCAAGTTTTTTATTTTTAATCATATTAACATAGTATGATCTCGGCCTCCTGAAACTGCCGCCCGGGGCGGATGCTCAGGTTTGCCCCCTCTTTCCCCTAGGCTGAGTAAAAAAGCTTCAATGCGTCAAAGGGGCGTATTGTTTAACAGTGTTATCAAACTTTGAAGTTTAAATTATAAAAAAACCAGCTGTTCCCCGCGGTTTCACGCGTGTTAATTCTGAATTCCCACGGGAGTTCCGGGACAAAAATATCTTATGTCATGATGGTCGGTTGAGTAGTTAAGCCTTGAAAACGTAACACAGAAACAAACTCATATTAATTCGCATTTATAGTATCGGTCCGGATTTTATTATAAGGGACTTTTAAAGAGATAATAGTGTGACTCCATTGCATGTTCGACGACGTACCCTGATGTCATCTGGTTCGCAAAGCATCACCCAGTTCTCAGTGCCCATCGTGACCCGGAACGTCTGCTGTCCATGCCTGTGCCACATTTGCATTAGTTTTGCACATGTTTCTGAAACAATACGATCAATAAATAACAAATAATATTATGGATATATTAATAGGAAGCAGAATAATTCGATATTTATTTCAATATTGTAACACATTAATTAATATTTTTATCAGAAACAATATTGTATCTATTATAAATTAATGAACAGGTACAATATTTTTATAGTAGAACACAGTTAAAAAAAAATTAAATTCCGTATTTTCATATAATATATTTTATATACCCACCAAGTAGTACTAAAACAATAATAGGTTAGCTCTGTTTGCTGCACTTATTTATTTTATAATATCGGTTATATTGCCGTCTATATCTTTTAAACTAAATCCATCCCGAAATTATATAAATCCAGTACCATAAATATCGGTTGGGTGGTTTATGAAATAATCCCTAAACTACAAATTAATCGAAAATACAGAACCTGGGTGTTTTTAGAAGCCTTTAAAAAAATAAACGAACAAAACCAACCATCGGAGTTGAATCCGATTTGCAAAGCGTTTCCAATCAACGGCAAAGGTTTGTCCCCAGGGAACTTGTTCAGCAGCTTCCACGTCCGACTGCTCTTGCGCACATAGTCCTGCACTATTATCAGAAGTACCGCTATTCCAACCAACACCAGCGGGAACAACATTGTTAACTGGTATCTGTTGTACTACTATTTCGGAATTAATTATACTGTGAGAAACCTGGCTTTCCTACCCAGTCTCTGCCGATTCCGATTATGTTCCAATATATATAGAGCAAAGTAGCATGTTTATGTCATTTGCGATTATATAATTAGTATTCCACTGGTAGTTAAGAAAAAACGATTCTAAGCTTCGCTTGATAGAATGTGCGATAAACGATTGTTGATGTAATACGATATATGTATAGCATATCAAGTAAAAAAAATTAAAAATTAAATTCAGCCTAGGTAATCTAACAATATAACATAAGTACTATGCTATATACGAGTATATCTAAAGTTTGTTCCTTTTCAACCATCTTGACCCGTACAAAGGGTTCGTTTTATTTTCATGACATTTTTAAGCTGTTCTTCTTGTTAGAGGTGGTTCATCTAGTTAACCCATTTGCAAAAAATACGTACACCAAATACGGAACCAAACATTAGATCGATAAGTGGGAACTTGACTAACAAAGTAACAGATAATTCGCTTCTTAAATTTATATCGCAATATTTACATTATGTCATCTTCATGTTTATCTATTCGCAGTATAATATTGGCATCTGCCAGCAGCTTTGCCTGCACATTTTTAATATATTTTTTTTAATGTTTATCCTGGATATATTTTATATACAGGATGTCGCGTAAATCGAAGAAAAGCCAGAAGCAGGTGATGATAGGCTCATAACAGCTGTTAACAGAAAAATATAAAAATCTTTGCTATGCCTATTTAAAAAAAGGAGTCATTAAAAACTGACGAAAACAACAATTTTGAAAACTTTATTGGCTAAAACTTAAATCTTAAGCAGTAGTTTTCAGAAACACTATTCAGATTTACAGATTTCAGTAATTCTGAATAGATTCAGAACACATCATTTTCAAGAAGAAAATTGAAAAAAAGTTAAGGTTTGTAGCAACAGGAGTTAAAGAGCCGTCGCAGATAAAAATTATATAAAACACCCTGCGACGGTTATCATTGTCAGGGGTACAGAGGACATAGGGTACTTCCGGGAATTCCCGCGGGCACTCCGAAATTACGCGCGTGAAACCGCGGGTAACAGCTAGTAAATTAATAAATAAATAAATCCAGTTACAGTATATAGGGTAAAACTCTGATATTTGCCTCTACTTTTCAAAAAAGCTCTATTATAAGTACAAAAATATGAATAATGCAACGTATATCAAAACATAGATTCTCGATCTTTTATCTTTCATAGTGATTCTAGACTTTTTTTGTAAACTTATCTACCTAACATTGTTTGGTTTTGAATAAGTCTTTTTTATCAGACCTCTAAAAAAAGGGGTTAATTGCTACTGTGCCGTATATAGTAGACTACATTAAAAATGCTTGGGAGGATACTTAACAGAAATTACTTCATCATCATAAATTCATGTGACAAAAAATCTGAACAAAACGCGTGCTCCTAATTATAAGGCTTACATGGCATTGAGCTCTGCAGGAGGAACATTTCACATTGTAGATATGCGCAAACGCCCTCAACATCCCTCACATACCGCGGCACTCAGAGTCGACTCTAATGATTACTTAGTTAAGTATAGATTTTTAAAACAAACCTGCCGCAACCAGACAAGTTTAATAAATTAATGTTAATTGGCATTCAACTAATTAAGTTACACCTAATTAATTGCCAATTAACATTAATCTACTGAACGTCTCTGATTGCGGCAGTGTTGTTTTAAAAATCTATACTTAACTAAGTAATCATTAAAGTCGACTCTGAGTGCGGCCGATAGTGTATTAAAAATCGGGGCAAGTATCCTACTGACTACTGAGGCAACTATCCGGGTTTAACCCTACTTGACCATATTATGTACGCCCTACTCCAAATTCAAAATTTCACCAGCCTGTACGTCTTCTGAACTATCGAGGATATTAAAATATAATAATCATTACGTTTTAAATACCAAGGCTGCAATATTATAGTTCTATTTATTTATTTATTGGAAGCTAAAGCACATTAAAAAACAACCATAAGAATTACTGACAACAGTTTTTTTAATTTAGATGGCAAGAATTGGATTAACTGACGTAATCGTTCCCCAATAAAGTATTACTTGCTGTTCCCCGCGGTTTCACACGCATTAATTTCGGAGCTCCCGCGGGAATTCCGAAATAAAAGTACCCGTTGCCCTTTTCCGAGGGTATCCCTGACAACATTCGAAGTTTTGACAAATTTCGGAGTTTCCGCTGGAATTCTGGGATGCCCTACCTCCTTTTCTGTACTGACAAAGTGTATGCAAAATTTCATGATGACCCGTTAAATAGTCAAGGCGTGAAAAGGTAACTGACAGACAGAGTTACTTTCGCATTTATAATATTAGTACGGATGCGGATTTTAAATGCGGGAGTTCAGCTTCAGGCGGAAATTCAGATGAAATAAATTGAATATGGTCCAACGGATAAATTACCTACTATCATTATTAGACAGGTTTCAACCGGATTCTATATAGTCACGTGAATTCACGGTCAAGTTCACAGACAAAAGCTAATCTCTACTCTAGACATATAAATAACATCGTAGTCTGTTTGTAATTCCAAATTGACAGCTTTTCACTAAATGCATATGAAAGTATGTACGGTAGGTGCCTACTCACATAAAAAAATATATTTTTTTAAATTTTTGTCTGTATGTCTGTCTGTTTGTTCTGGCTAATCTCTGGCTGAACGGCTGGACCGATTTTAAAATAATTTTCACTGGCAGATAGCTGATGTTATAACTGCTACTTTTATTGACGGCTACTTTTATTTTGAAAAAAAAAAAAAATGTTCTTGCGGAAATTTCGAATCGGTTGGACGGTTTTTGATGGAACTTTCACTGCTAATTAGCTGTTATAACACGTAAATTAGGTTAATTTGGAGTTCATGTGGGAATTCCAAAACTCATGCGGGTGAAACCGCGGGGCACAGCTAGTCTTATATACCGAAAGATCAAGTTCATTGACGTCACTACGAAATAGGTAGTAACCCATTGTGTTTTCTGACGAAAAAGATAAGGATTTACAAAATCAATTTATCAAATCAAAATATTTTTATTTTTTAAGAAACAATAATTTTTTATAGGTACATTTTCAACGTTGATTTAATTTTTTTTTAACTAATGATCTAGGTATCTACTACAATAGGAGTGTTCGGATCGTGGAGTGAACGTCTAAAAAATTATCTAGTCAGAAATAGTATGCTACTTTATTTACCTATAATATTATAAATGCAAATGTGAGTTTGTTTGGTCGCTTTCACGCCTTAATTACACGACCGATAAAATACTTCCTACACGTTGTCAGAGGTACAGAATAGGACAGGGTAATTTATATCCCAAAGTTCCCGCAGGAACTCTGAAATTAACGTTTATAAAACCGCTAGTCAATACTAATAATATAAAGAGGAAAGATTTGATTTTTTGTTTGTTTTTTTTTTTTTACGATTTAATTCAAAAACTACTGGAACGATTTCAAAAATTCTTTCACGATTAGAATGCTACATTAATCCTGAGTAATATAGGCTATATTGATATCCGGAATTCCCGCGGGAACTCCGAAGATACCGGGGGTGAAACTGCGCGGAACAGCTATTTCCAAAAGAAATCATCCACATAAAGTTTTGGGATGGGGCTCATATTATATTACGGGGCAATCTCCTTTTGCATACTACACGTTGTGCATACACACAAGGACATAGGGTACTTTTGTTCCGGAATTCCCGCGGGAATTCCGAATTTCCCGCAGGTAAAACCAAGGGGGAACAGCTATCTCTGGATCTACTGAACCGATTTTGAAAATTCTTTCACTTATAGGAAACTACAGCGATCCTGAGTGACATAGGGTATATTATCCCTGAATTCCCGCGGGCACTCCAGAGTTTGTGGGTTCGTGAGTATGTGAGATTGTACGGGGTAATTCTGGATCTACTGAACCGATTTTAAAAATTCTTTCACTTATAAGAAGCTACAGTGATCCTGAGACCTGAGTGACATAGGGTAGTTTTTATCCCGGAATTCCCGCGCGAACTCCGGAGTTTGTGGGTTCGTTATGGGTAGGTATATAAAATGTCTTATACTCGTAATCATAAGGTCAAGTTCATGAACGTCACTATGAAATTCCACATTTGAAGCCTGAAGGTGACAAACAGGAAAATTGCACATTTTTTTAAATGATATCGGGATTAACCGTTATTTAAGAAATAAAGCGATAGTAGGAGAGACCCGAGCTACAGTATACAACAATATAGACAGGGACCTTTGACATAGCTAATGACTTGATAGAGGAATCAGAGGTTATCGTTATACAGTAATTAGCTTATGAAGCATAGTTTGATAAGAGTTACGTGATGTTTACTTCTACAATATTCACGACCAGCTGCCGTGAAACATTCCCGATAGTATAGATGTCGAAAGTGTATGTCTCGTCCGGGTTCTAGAATAATTGTAGTTAGTCTAGTGAGAACTTCTGAACTAGAAAGTATTATAGGTATATTGTTATGATATTATCGCATTATATTTTTTCATATGAATATATTAAGTGTACCTGCCTATTGCACTCAGGCACAGATTTATTGTCATTATGCTGCGTATAGATAGGGATTGGTGACTGGCCGAAATTAAAAAAAAAGTGTTTACAAATTTTCTTAAATTTAACTTAAAGGTATACAAAAGGCGGCCTTTACTATATTTTTATTTCACTAGAAAATACAACACCATTTGTAGGTAAGGTCAAAATGCTTGTCTCTTTCTTTTATCTTCATGAATCGAATATAAAAATATATAAATATACCTACTGTGGTATATACTAATAACTGTTTATTGCCAGTTTTACTTTAAAAAACTTCCATCAAGAAAATATTAAACATTTCAAATACTTACTTTTTAATCCTAAAGGAATAACACTGATAATCATAATAACGACCTCGGCTCTTCAAGGCATATCTTAATTCAATTAATTAAGGCGCCCAAAATATTGTAGGCAAGCTGATAACCGAGAGCGATGAAATGTTAACAATGTTATTGTTCTAATGGATTAAATCCAATAGAGGGTGGCTTTAACGTTAATTTGAATGTTTGCTTCAAATCCACGAACTAAACTCGTTTATGTCGCTATGTATTAATCTAGATAGAACATAGATGATATCGCCAATAATATCAATTTTTTCATCAACAGAATAATAATATTTAACATGTCTGTAGCATTATTTTTTGGGTTTAGGATTAAATTAAATGAAAGAATGCCGTGAATGATGTGTATATATTATGTACTAGCTGTGCCCCGCGGTTTCACTCGCGGTAAGTTCGGAGTTCCCGCGAAAATTCCGGGATGAAAAGTACCCTATGTCCTTCTCTGTACCCCTGAAAACGTGCATGCTAAATTTCATCCAAATCCGTTAAGCAGTCTGCGTGATTTAGTAAACGTATGCGAGGATAAGAGCTCGAAAGCGCATTTTCATCGGACTTGCTTCAAATATATCTTCACTGCTCAGCTCCTATATGTCTTAGCGTTATGTTATATAGCCTATAACCTGCCCAGGAGTATGGACTACAATCGTACCAAGTTTGGTTAAAATCCCTTCAGTAGTTTTCGACCCATGCGAGCACTTACAGACAGACAGACAGACAGACAGATAGACAGACAGACAAAAAATTTACTGATTGACTGATTTTTGGCATCAGTATCGATCACTATTCATCCTCCAATATTAATTTTGAATATTATATTCAATGTACAGAATTTACCTCTCTACAGTTTTATTGTAAGTATAGAAGATATATATAGATATAGATATAGATTTTCATCTGTATACAGAATGTAAGGTTAAGCGAGAGGCGTAGGTATCGAAGGGAGGATGTTCATGTTAACGATTTCCGTTTCAAATAATATCAAAAAGAATATAATATTAATTTCAATCTGTTTTTCCTTAAGAAATAATTAATTATGAAAAACAAGCACGTACGTTGCTGACACATCTACAGTTACCATACGCCTTTCAATCTCGACTCTCTATTGTATTGCCATTTGCCGCTGATGCGTCGACGAAAATCAAATCAAATATAAAGATTATTCAATTTTAAAATACGGTAAAAAATTCACACATATAAACCTACGCCCTTTGTTAACGTTTCTGTGTGATTTACCAGTGCTTCTTATTAATTAATAAACATGAATGGGTATGATGACAAGGTATACAAATCAAAATTCTATTTAGTCCATCAGTTAGATTTTAAGAAAATAATAGACACGTATTTTTTGCTTTTTCAAATTATTAAAAAAATACTTAAAGTTTAGGAGAGGGAGACGTCGCGACGTCATAACTAAGTATAAAGTGTACCTAGGTGTAACCTTACATGGTATTTCAACTCAATGTATCGCTGTTATTTTTTGATTACATAAAAAGAGAGAAAATACCTGTCCAATATTTTTTATTAATCTACAAGATGGACTAAAAATTCAAATTTAGTCATCATGCTCACTATAGAGCGCTGAAATTTTACGATATTTGTTTTAAATTACAGCCTCTGTATGTTGTTCCATATATGCGCTTATATGAAGTTCGTCCGATTATGATGAAACTTTGGTGGGTTATTGTGCGCGCGTCGAGAAAAAGTTTTTTATTCACCTAATCTATACATAAACGCGCCAAAAATAAAAATTGCTGGTCATAAAAAGCTTTTCTATGAGTTTTATTCATAAAAAAAATGCTTACGTATATGTATCTACATGTATGGTATATTAAGTGAATATTTACATTGTACTAATAAAATGTTATTTAAGAGACACGTTGATCTTTTGAAAAGCCAGAACTGACTGCAATTAGCTAAAGGCTTCATAACTCTACAAAGTTTTCTACAAAATAAATTCTGTCCAAGAAGTACGGTCTGTATTCTCGTATGTGAAATACGTAACTCACCAAAAACATTTTCATGTAAAATGTTGCCAAGATGAGACCATTTCACTCGCACTGTCAAAAAGTTATCAGATCTCATGTAGAGCCAAGCTTCCCTAACTCTGACCTTGTCCGTATTGTTACTACAAAACCTATTGTATAAGAGAAAAGTAATGAACCTTGGAGACATTTTTCACCTTACACCCATGTGATTGTAGCGAAATGGCCAAGCTACATATTTTGTCTAAGGTGTAGAGTTTGTGAACTTAGGCCTTATAGAGTTAGGGCATGTAAAGTTAGAAGCTTGACTCTACATGAGATCTGATAACTTTTGACAGTGCGAGTCTTGTGGTCTTGTGTTCTGTTGACAGAACAAACCACAAAATACATGTAAGTGCACTTAGGGCCGGTTAGGTTTATTGAAAATCAACTGTTAAAACCAAATACATTATCAAAAGGTCGGTTTTTTAACCGCCAATACGGCAACCAATGGTTGAAAATTGTTGCAATTGTTGAATAAAATCGGCACTTAGAGGATATGCTGCTAATAGCTGGTACTCATGACTTCTCACTTATTTCTCCCTCACACAGTACGGTTACTAGTCTAAAACAGCTCCTGAAACTAATCCTCATTCAAAATTAACTAACAATAAGTCCTTTTCCGTACCCCTGACAACGTGTATTCAAAATTTCATGATGATCCGTTGTATAGTAAAGTCGTGAAAGCGTAACAAACAAACAAACTCTTTTTTGTTTATCTTATCTTTATATTGTTTATTTATCTTGTAAATGTGTTGAAAAACATGAAATTATAGGTATTTGGTGTAGGTATAGTGATTTGTACCTATATAATATTAGGTATTGTGTAGTATCTACATTATACATTATACAATGCATCTAGGTAGGTATATGGTAGGTATATATGGAACGCGTTGTCCAACCACCCGTTCCTATGTATTTTTATTTTTCCTTTCGCATTGGTTGTCTGAAAGAGATTACAACTATGCGATAAGACTGCTATTTGCATTTTCCGTTTCTTTAGGTATTGTAATATTGTTATTTTATGTGCGATAAAGAATTAAATTAATAAATAAACTATAAGCTAGGTCATTAAACTCTACTGCATAATAGGCCTTTGCCTTCAGCTCAGGCTGTAATCTAGCCTTATAGGTTTAATGACTAACTTAGCTAACTTCATAATGTACTATTTTCCCCAAGTTCACAGTTTGTAAATTGCACATTCTGAATACATAAAATCTGTACATAAAAAAATCATATTTAATCTTAAAAATTCCGCGGGAACTCCGAAAGTAACGCGGGTGAAGCCGCAGGAACAGCTAGAAATATATACCTTATTAAATATATATTATTTAATTTTATCATGATTATTTGGACACAGATGTGCGCTCACATATTGTGTTAAAGCGAGACTGGCCGACTCGCCGTCTGACGGGTTTGTACGGTTAATAATAATAATCTTTGTTGCGTTAATACACCGGTGCATTTGCATCACTCTATGCTGTGCCGTGCTGTGCTGTAAACGAGACGTGACGTGGTTCGCGTCGCTGTTTTGTATGCGAGACGGGCGGTTTGTTACCGCGTTTGTGTCCCCCAGGGTTTTACCACGTCTCAATTATGTCTAAGTTCATTGCTCGCGGGCTCTGTTATGAACTAAGCCGGAAAGAGGGTATTAAGTCACTAGATCTTTAAAATATTACTGATTACTAAGTAAAAGCATACTATATATAAGATATATATACAATTTACGAAGGACAAAGATGTTTTTTTTTTTCGTGAAGCTATTAATCTTTGACCCCATGCAATGACCTGAAATTAAAAATAAACATTGACACACAGCTGATGTTAAGGTAAAAATAGTCTTATTTTTGATTATAAAAAAAAAAGTTATTTTGTGTCTCTCTAAGTTTGTGATTTTTCTTCAGAAACTATTATATTATAAACCGATTTTGATCGATTGTGAATTATTTTGTGCAAAATTTTTTTTTTACCATGGATTTACACTGTATTAGTATATTTTTTATTCGTACCCCCTTTACGTCTAATCTTACTTACGTTCTATCCGACGCGTGCCAAAGACATAAGTTTGTTTACGCACGTTATTAAATTGACTCGTCGTTGATAGCTCTTTTAGCCAAGAATAAATATTTTACTACTGAATCTTGATGCGAGAATTGAACAATACGTTATAGTTATTGCCTACTCTATATTATATAATACTAGCTGTGCACGTTGGAATTCCCGCAGGAACTCCAAAGAAGCCTAATTGACTCTTTATAACAAGCTATAATTAGCAGTGAAAGTCCAGTCAAAATCAGTCCAACTGTTTCGGAGATTCACCCGCGTGAGTTTCGGAATTCCCGCAGGAACTTCAAACTTCTTTTATTCTTCTTCTCCTCACAATAACAAACACAAAAAAAAGAATTAGCGTAATATGGTCCAGCCGTTCACGCGTGATGCCGTGACCAAGGAAAATAGCGATTCATACAAATAGATAAGGAATACTTAATAAATCTAATACAAGGTACACAAAGATAATGAATGAATGTAGTTTACGGCTTAACTATTGACAGAGGAGAGTTGTGTAAGAGACTTGGAAATACTGAAAAATTGAAAAAAAAGAAGAGAAAAGTACATAATTAAATAAATATATGTAATAATGGTACACCAACGACACCGTAGCTAGCGGGCCTGATGCCAGGCACCCCTAGTGCCACAGGATATATCCCCGAATCAAAGTAAACAAATATGTTATGAATATATTTTATGTTTTCCCTGTCGGGAATTCGGTTAGTAGTTATTTTAAGTAAGTCTTTACAACATAAAATAGGTATATTTATCAGACGTATTAGGTATATCAATTAAAAAAATAGTACATGTACAAGCTCTGCTTATAGTTAGGAACTATTGGTGGCGCAGTGTGGTAATGTCCAAGCATTATAATTTTATTATTATCAGTAGAATTAAATGGATCTGTATTGTGACTCCGTATACTAAATAGATAGGACGATTCGGGCTAACCTCATCGGAACCCTAGCCGAGTCGTTGCGATTAAAACTTTATTGCATAACGGAGCCAACAATATTATACCAACTAGCAACTCTCCTCAAACTTGGCGGTACCGAAGTCATTTTCTAGTTAACGAGCGCTTGCTTATACTTACAAATTCCAGTACCTAAATCCCCTGTGAATCAAATTTCTAAGTTGTTTGCAAGTTTTTATGCTGACGTAGGTACCTATATAGGGATCCGATTTAACCATCGAGACACGAGTGTCTATAAAATCCCCCTAATGTTTCTAAGTAAAACTCTGTGAAATGTTATAAGGAACTCTTAATTAAATAGGAAAGTTATGCGTAAACAAAAATCTACAATTACACCCCTTGCTTTTATAATGAAGACGTATAAAAGTAAAATTATAATTATTTATGTGCTGGACGTAAAATGATATAATTAAGTTTTAAAATCACTAGATACTACTTATACTTCAATTATTTGGCCGTAAATTATGGCAAAGTCGTTGAAGACGGAGAAGTAGGTATGTGTTATTTTAGGATATATTTTATGAAGCCGAAACACGATTATCATAAATCTAAACATGAATAATCCGAAGTAGCCTCTGTTATTTTATCGTAGACATTACAAGAATGTAACGTATAGAGACATTTTTTTACGAAAGGTCGAGACTTGATTTAATAATAATAATTAATAAGGGATTGAAAAAGCTAGAATTACATTGAATTAGGTAAATAATATTGTACATATAATCATAATAATTATGTATTTTACCCTATTAAAAAAAAACGCTACTCTTTTAATAGCAGTTGAACAATGTACGGTTTTACATTTTTTGTGGATTGGCTTTTACCATGTAGGTACGTTATGATGTACAAGTTCGATGAGCTGTGCCCCAATACGCACATGCAATAATATATGAGGACTATTATTTCATTAGTTGGTGTAAAATCGTAATTAAAATTGCAAAAACAACGTTATTTCCCACGCCTTTAGCCGCGTGAATTTCGATATCCTAGATAATCTCGGGAACTTGAAAAACAAACTCATATCAAATTACCAGAGGTATATAAAGATTACTTAATACTGCTAGTACTCACAGAGATTTGGTAAGTTCAAGTTAAAAAAGCCAAGCACCTAACGGTGTGTTTCAGCAGCCTCACGTGGAAGTTCCAATTCCCATTCCAGGTTGGTAACGCACCTGCATGCCGTCTGGTGTTGCAGATGTCTTTTATGCAAAAAATCACTTACTATCAGGTGTGCCACTTGCTCGTTTGCCTGCATACTATGACATAAAAAAGGACT
The DNA here is from genome assembly GCA_907165275.2 of Zygaena filipendulae. NCBI lineage: Eukaryota > Metazoa > Arthropoda > Insecta > Lepidoptera > Zygaenidae > Zygaena > Zygaena filipendulae. Next base: position 6,666,822 of record OU015653.1, on the reverse strand, counting down.
TTGAGTACTCTCTAATATACGTATACGTCTAAATTAATAAGTTACCTACACTTATATATGTACCTATGTGATACATTGTTATGCCATAGAGATATACAAGTTGAATTGTTAAAAAAAGCTTTTAAAAAAACACATATACACACGTCAAACACCCACTTAATTTCTTAATTGTTGCCGAGAAAGAGGCAAGGAAGTTGTTGGCCGACGTGAGACTTCAAAGAAATTAATGAGTGTTAGGAACTCGCGACGTGCTACAGCCAACTTGATCAGTTTGAAGGGGAGCGCTCAAACTTCTGCAAAGCAAGAAAATCTTGTGCTAATTGCAAATAACCAAATGATTATTTAAGTAGGACTCATTTAAAATACCTACCTTCAAAACGTTCCTTCAAACTTTTGGTTTTCATTACACTTACATAAGATTAAAAATCAATTGCCTTGCTTGCGGATACCTACTTCTACATTTATGACAAAGAAAACCCTAAGTACATACTTGTATTCAATATTTCTGATAATTTCTAGAGAATAAGGGCTTACAAAAAAAATGTGACCTTTTTATTCTGGTATAGGTACCTACGTAATTGCTAGTGCGAAGTCAACATATCGGAAAGTTAAGAGCCTCTTTTATCGTATTCTGTATTCACGTGTTTTAAGGTATTACCTACTGTTGTATACCTACCTGTACACAAGGATCTTTAGAAAACGTGACCCATACGATTAATAGAAGTTTCTCTAATTTTATTTTTCATAATTTCACTACGTGGTACCAACATATATTCTAAAGTCGTTCATAAAAGCACTATCCTAATAGACCCAAAGTAAAATAGCTATGACATACAGACAGAGTGATGGACATGACGAAAATACCTATAAGTGTTCTGTTTTAGCTACTTGGCTACGGAAATCTATAAATTCTAACCATGCCTAAAGAAATTTCTTTTCAATATTATCAATAATGTACATTGTGTTTGTTTACCAATTATCATAAAGCCTTAGACGCGATGGCGGGTGCTATTGTATTGACACTTCTGGTGCCTACCAACTGAGCCACACAGCTGAGCGGTAAAAGCATTGATCTAGTAGCGATGGGCGGTCTTTTTAGTAAGTCAGTGGTTAAAAAGTTTGACTTTGCGTTTTGGTTTGGCGTGACTAGCAATACACGATCTCAACTGTATGAAATTATACAACGTGTTAATGAATTAACTGAAAACTAGAAAATGGTTTGCTCAGAATCAACTAGCGAGTCGATGGCACTATATTTTAATATAGGTTATATTTTTGACGACCCGATTGGCGCAATGGTCACCATGCCTGCCCGCTAATCAAGGGGTTCCGGGTTCGATTCCCGGTGGGGGTGGACTTTGTGTGATGAACACAGGGTTCCATTTTCCAGTCTGGGTGTGTTTATATATCTATATAGTATAATATATAAGTAATTCTATGTAGTATATACCACGTTTGCTTGGTTTCCACGACACAAGCTAATAATAGCTTACTGTGGGATCAAGCAGATCTGTGTGTTGTGATGTGGATTATTATTATTATTATTATTATTTTTTCATTTTCATTAGCCCATGTCAAAATTATTTATAATACAATATTTGGCGCGTACGCCGTACGCCGCCCACAGCAAAAAAATTCGAACCGGTAGGCGCGGGCGTAGCGCTTGGAATTTCGTAGATAGGTCACTACCAAACTAATGTTAAATAACTTTTAAAGTATAATTTTTTTCGACATAAAATATACTTTAATCATATTATTATGTATTTTTTTAAATGGGGTGTATCAGGTTTTCAGTTAATTCATTAACACGTTGTATAACAAAAGTTGTTTCATAAACACCGACACTGCTTAGTTGTCGTAGGCAAGGTATTTTAGACTAAATGCCAATGAGACCTTTACAAAATTTCCAATCATTTTATGTTAGTGTAAGGCATTGAAAATAATAAACAGTACCTATAAGTAAAACTGTTTGCACAATACCATTTAAGAGTAAAACCTTTTGTCTTTCGTCAGCAAATGTAGGTACTCGTACGTACTTCGAATAGAAGTTATACTTATACCTTTGTGCGCGAGTCCGACTCGCTCTTGGCTGATTTTGTGGTACATTTTCACATTTGCTAAGAGGGTAGGTAATTGGTATCGGTAAAGAAAAAGAAGAAAGTAACGCATTACGTAACGCAATTTAAAGATTGCCGGCTCTGTCCATAGCAGTTACACTTCAAAAATCTTTAAAAAATATCATTCTAATGTAATTCATTCGGAACGGTGAGTACGACGATGGCGGCATAAAACGAGCATAGATGGAGAGCAAACACGGGCTTAACTGCTTTCGAGTAGATTCCCTTTTAATTAAACGAGTTCCTGGCGCCTCGCCGCGTCGTGCTAACCGAGCACCGAGGGCAAGTAGTAAACTCACGGTGAAATTGATATAAAGCTCTACTCGCATCGTCGCGCTGCGTCAAGCTAAATTACAAGCCACGACACCCTTGTTACACAGGACCAAAAATATAAATTAACTACCTAGTTTTTATCAGTACAATCTATGTGTTATAGATTTATAACACATAGATAGAGCGTTTATTTCATTCAAAATTGAAAAGCTGTTCGGAAATTGAAGCACAAAAACAACTGAATGTGCGTGAGCGGCGCGAAATTACATTCGTGCTGAAAGGTGGAGTAGGGTGTTTCAATCACCCGTGAAATTGCAAACCTCTGCGTGTGCTTATATGCGATTCTGTACTTGTTGATTCTGTGTATGTAATACACATAGACAAAGACGAAAAGTCGATGGGACGACGACGAAGACGTTTTGTTGACAATTTTATGCAGCAAAATAAATATCGTTCGTCTAATAATATTTTATCTGAGAGTTGAAAACCCTTGTAGACTCTTCCGTTAATAGAACACGTCTATACTAGTCCTATAATAATAAACAACCATGGATACTTTTTATTCTTTGGATAATAATACCCAAGTAAGTAGGTATTACTATACAGTAAAAACGTATAAACGAATAAATCTTTGATGACAGTTTTTATTTTATGTAAAAATTTGTCCGTATAATTTTAAGTTGTTATTAATTAATAGCTGTTAATTTAAAATCTTCTAATATTTAAAATAACGTGAAGAAATAAACGGTGAAATTATTAATCAATATTATCTTTATAATAGCCGGCATAATGGCTGCTGAGAGAACTAACTGACTTCTTACTGTGGCAAACTTAATGTTACACTATGAGAAATCTGAAACTACTGCTATACTTAATAACGAGGCAATTAAACTTTGAGCTTCTTAGGTAAGAGTATACATGTTATGCACCAAGTAACAAATTGGGACATTTTTCATTATGCCTGAGCATTATGAATAATGACAAGCTACTTAGAGCATAGTAAATAATTACAATTTGAACTTCCTTATTTATCACATTGCCTAGACATTGACATAGGGTTTCTATGTATTTTATATTTAACACAATATACAAATGGTTATTCATCATCATAGTTGCTACCATATTTTGTCTTTGGCAACTTAGACATCAGTACAAACTTAACCTAACCTAGATTTGGTAAATTCCAGTTAATTCATGTTTTTATTATCATAGGTCCACAATTACTATGAAAGAAAAGATTTTATTTGTTTTAAATATTAATTTTACGTTTAATTATTTCAAACGTAACGTAACGTAACTGTAATAACACTCCGTTTTAATTACTCTGCCCTTAAGGTGATAAAAATTTTAAATAATGCCCGGACAATTTGATTATATCAATAGTTGTTATCACATCTCATATTGGGCATTTTTCAAACTGCCCGAGATTTTTTTATTTTTTTATTCATCACTTGGTCCATGACATATTATAGTGTACAGACTATACAAAAGCTTGTTACTGTTATAGTTAGGAATCGCGTAACAACTAATACTAATAAGTATGTAACTTTTGCTACCTGGAATGTTTTACGGTACCTACAGTGAAAAACTTGTCAAAAGTACTTTTAACCGAAGAAAAACAGCAAAAAGTAACTTTGATTAAACAAGTTTGGTCAAAAGTAGTTTTGTCTGAAAATAATTGTTTAATAATGATTTGTAGATATAAGTAGGTAGTTTTGATTGATTTTCTTAGTCAAAACTACTTTGAACCGGTAAAGTATATTTCTAAGTTATGTTAGGTTTACGCTACAGACAATGACGCAAGAGCTACGTAAATTAGTTTGCGTGTCGGACCGTCGAAGCAACGCGAAAGGTAAATATTCCAAGATCAAAAGTTTCCTATAATGTACCCTATATGTACTTTGTACCCCTGAAAACTTGAATGCAATATTTTATGATGATTTGATTAAGTGGTAAACATACAAAATAAACTAACACTAATATTCGCATTTTATGATAGTAAGGACGTCAACTTGGCTAAGGGGACTGTGCGGCGAGACAGAGGCACGGAGGCGCACTGGTGCCACTACGGCTGCAATTACCTAATGATCCGCTGCGGTTACCCAATTACTACGGCGCGCGGCGAGCGACTGTTGCGCGGCTGCAATTGGGTTTTTCAGTTCTGCCTATTCAGGCGTTTCGGTGGACGATCTATTGAATTACTATCGGTGTTCAAAATATTGTTCAGTAAATTAAGTTTATTTTATTTGCTAGTTATCTTTATTTACCATTAAAATATATTATTTTTAATAACTAGCTGCGCCCCACGGTTTCACCCGAGTGATTTTCGGAATTTCCGCAGGAACTATTTTTTTTTTTAAATATAGCCTAACCTACTCCTTATAACAACAGCGATCTGCCAGTGAAAGTCCCGTTATAATCGGTCCTGCCGTTTCAGAGATTAGCTGGAACAAATAGACAGACAGGCAAATTTTTTTTTTTGTAAATACTGTAGGTATATACTTTCATTATTGTTTTAAAATATTATAATTTGCTCGACCACTTAACAACACCGTATCAATTGTTATCAAAATTAAAACAACGAGTTCACAATATACAAGATAACCCCTTTGTATTCGTAGGTATGTAGCAAATCTCTCCGGAAGATGATAGTCAGTCGCTCTACAATAAACGTAGGCAGATATGTGTTGCTTCGAGAAAATGATGCCCGTTTTTTTTATTTGCTTAATTTGACGGGCCACAGTCGGGCCCCCAGATATTAAATATCTTATATCTATTATCTAATTTGTAAACTGCCTTCAACCGTGTTGTTTGAAGCGACACTTGTAAATTCCATGCAATTCTTTCATTATCGAAATGATTAACGAAAGATCTTAGTTTTTTTTTTAATTTTCTTTAATTCTCTAATTTGTATTGTCAAAAGAAAAAAATATGACTTTCTCCAAGCGTATTAATTCAGGTATAAGCAGACCGAAAATTGAAGCATTTCCGTTGACGTACCTATGCGACAGTATTTTTACGTGATTTTTACGATGTTTTTAATGGTCTCTATAAAAGACGTACAATAACTTACCAGGTAGGTGTAATGCTTTTTCTGTTATAAAACTAACGCTTTATAAAACCTATCACGTCACACCTAATGTGTGATCCGCGGTAGCTCAGCAGTAAAATACTCGCCTTTATATTCAGCGGGCAGGAGTTCGAACCCAGGGTTTTACCTTTGAGTCTTTGGACAGAACTATGTACTTAAATTCAATTACAGGAAAATATAAAGTATAAAAATAAGTAACAAGCTGTTCGGAGGTTTTTTGGCGGCAATCAAAGATGGCGGTTCGATCATTTATTTTCATGTCGATAAAAAATGGTTAAAAGTGGACCTCTCCACCTAACCTAGGTAAGAGTAGAGAAAAGTAAACGTTTCTAAATCAAGTTGTCAATGAAATTAGAGTATTATGAGATATTTTAAAATACTTAATATGGCAAATGCGAAATCTTGTGGCGGATGGCAAGAAGTCTATAACATACGATACATACGATTCATGTCTGTTCATTCCTTCGGACGTTGATATTTTAATTTATAAATATTTATTTGTAATGTAACATATCGTGAGGTGCTCGATATCGGTTGTCCTACAGTTACCTACGTGTTATGAAAACTGGAAATGAGTTATGAATTAACAAAAGTAACGTTATAAATAGTTGACGCTAGTTGAAGTCGTTAGTGGTTCGGTGTGTGAAATAGCGTCTAATTAGACGTCGACGGTGTAGCCTTCACAAATAAAGTGAGAGAGATGTTAGGTAGGTAATTTAATGTGCGAGGGTGTCACTCTGAGCGGGCCGAGCGGGCCGGCGGCAGCGCCGAGCGCCGCGCCGCCGCCGGCTCTCAAAGGACCGGAGCGCCACGGATTCCCTATTATGTAAATTTCCGCGTAACTAATTTTCTCGGTGGGAGTATGCGCCGTGCCGGACGGACTTTGTAACGGGAGCGGACTCTCATTAACAGGTACCTATCTATACCTGAGCTCCTCAATTTTCGGATGGACATCATAAATTTTCCTCGTATTTTCTTTCATAGGGTCGAATTTAATATTTTTTTTCAATAGCTGAGGTTTGGATGCCTACTTCCTTACCTTTCATCCATTGGATGTCATGAATAAGTTTACCTGAATATTTTTTTATTTATGTACCCAAAATATGAGATACTCATGTTTCTTATTCATGTATAATTTTGATGTTCATCATTATGCTCTTAGATTTTGAAAACCTAGTTAGATATAACTGTAGTAATTATGTGCTAACATAAAATAATAAGTAAATTTAAAAATATGGTAAGTATAATATTAATACATTTATACATTCAAGAAAATGTTAACTGCGTTAAGGGATCGAACCCACGACATCTAAGTAGTAGTAAAAATAAGCGTTTACAGCTGCTAAAAGTATGGCAAAAGTCAATAACATGAGGTTTCTAATAGGAATTATATTTTATTATAGCGTATTAAAATTAATAAATCACCTGCAAAGAGTAATTGCATTAAGTTTCTTCGTCGAGTTCTTAGTGAAAAGTCCTGAAAGCAAGCACTAACAACAACCCTCTCTAGAAGCAGGTCTATATAATATAAAAATAGTACGAATACGAACATACGATGTGACGTATAGTCCGCAAAACAACTTGATGGATATATTAAGTGCACACAGTAAAAAGATAAAAAAAATAAGTTATTTACTTTGAATTTTTTCGTTTATTACTTTACGTTTATTACTTAGATTATTTGACAATGTCGAATTACTTACGTCATAATATAACGAAATCTCGATGTTAAAGCAAGCCAATCTCGACGTAAACTCCCAAGGGAGTAAAGTGATTTGTGTTTGGAACGTTAAAATTTGTAGGAAAACTATTTTTTTTTTCTTTTTATGTGATCTGCCTGTGGTGGGCAGTTCGATTTTCGAATAAACCCTCTTTACCATGCCCCTGCAAAGAGGGTTTATATCTCGCAGTAAGTATGAAAAGTAGAGTATTCACCTCGAGGATAAAGCCTGTCTTCGTCACGGGCGGCTTAAACCCCTCGCTGCACTCAGGACTCTATATAACTCCCTCGCTCCGCTCAGGAATCAAATTTTTAACTCTAGAGTCTCTCCTTACGCCCAGGGTCCAATATGCCGCCCATGACGTAAGACACTGCTTTCTCCCTTGGTGCATAATCTACCATTTCATAATTGATTCGTGTATCAATTCATCTATTAAATCAACTCATATTTACTCGTATACCCGGGAAGGGGAACGCTCTTCATCAACTGGACGTAGATATCTATAAAAATAGGTTTCCCTCTTGGAATTCCATCAATACTACTACTGCGTACTACAACTACTACTACAAATACTTGATGAATTTTATAAGAAAGACATTAACATATTTTACACCCTATTATATTTTATAAGTGCAATATAACGTAAAGTTATAAAAGAGCCACCGTGTCCAAGGAAGTATCACTTCAATATTGTTCAGGCCTTTCAGAGGTACAGACTTTTGATCGGACTGTACTAGAATCAGCGCGTAAACATAACATCGAAGTGCTTATCACGTGTGAGTTACACTGTAATCAACGAGAACAAACTTTGTTAGCGATTTCCGTGAAAGCGATACCAACTGCGGAACGTAACGAGCGGCGTAACTAAAACATTATTATTACGTACCGAACTGTTCTCCTTACGCGTAAATCTGCGGCTTAATTAGGTTACTTACGTCCCTGTCTTCTGCAGATATACGACTGCGCACTCGTACAGTAGGTATATTACATATAAATAAAAGAGGTGTGGACCCGCCTATACGTGTACGCTACGCACATAGTGAATTAAATGAAAATTAATACAAAAGAACATTTCGTTTAAGTTCTGACAGTTTTCCAGTTGATCTTGTTTGGCTGAATTAACGGATTCTCTTGTTCTATACTGTTAAAAATAATGTTTATTTCCTTGTCATCTATAAACTCCTGTATTATTTAAGAGCTATGCCCCGTGGCTGCACACACTTGCATCCTGAATTTCCCTAGAGAACTCTTAACATAACCACTAAAGATCGAACCATGATTTACTCTTTTGTTTTAAAACCGACGTAGTATATCTTGTAGCTGATGCCAGTTAAGTCGAATCCGTTCAGAAAATTATACGTGGTGTTAAGTTGTAGAGGAGTTTTTTTTAACACCCTGCTATTTCTTTTCGGAATATAATCAATAATACAGACATGCTATGCCTCCAGTTTAATTACTTTATGTATCGTCGTAACAAAATTGTAGATAAAATTTACTTGTTTACAAACGACCAGCATTTTGTATACTTAATGCCGAGAACAGAAAACGCTGTTGTTTTGTAACTATTTGCCAGCGACCAGACGTGCAGTGTTAGATTAGATTTGAACTGTGACCACAACAGATTAACCAAATAGAACCGATTTGAGAAATGCGTGCACCTACGACAACGTTTTCCAACAGAATTACACAATATATGTAAATAAGGCATAGATATATATTTTCATAATAGTGCAATGGAGTAGACACTGTAGTGGTAGAGGTAGCCTACAGCAAAGGTTCAACGGCAAACCACTGTAGTGGTAGAGTTACTTAGTAGCCTACAGCAAAGGTTCAACGGCAAACGAGGATAACGCAAATCGGCCATTAAGAAAGCCAAAGTTGGCCATCAAGGTGTTCAAACAATCAAGTAGGATGAAAGTTGCTTGAGAATTCTCAAACGTACAGATGGTCTCTAAGTTTGACAATCGTAATACCTTTATACCTACCCGTCTCTTCCTTTCTTTGTTTATTATTTTGCCGTTTATTTAAAATTCAGTGTACTTTCTGAGTAGCTGCAAATGTAATATGTGTCGGGTACAAAGCGTAATAGATCGTATAACAAGTAAATATCTAAATGTTTCCGAAAGAAGTTTTGTGTTGCGATGTAGGGCAGATAATACGACCCAACGGGTAGCCGGGTAGGTACTAATCCGTAGATGAGCCGTAGCTTTCGTAGGAACATCTGTGGCTGCCGCAACAACGATGCGAAGAGAAACAAAAACGAAATGAGAAAGGTTCGGCGAGCCGCATTGTGGGGACTCAGTACAAAGCAGGCGTAGAGGCTATCAGCTCTACGTTGGCTCATGCTTCCTGTAGACGCGATGAGACGAGCCAACTCTATGTAATGACCAGTCTAACTTTAATAGTTATACATTACATAACCTTTTCGTGGACTGCGACATTACAAAAATTTCTACTTGCACTTCGGTCGAAATTTTTACTAAAACCAAATAAGTCAAAAATAAGTCTTTGTTTTCGGTACCTTTTATACTCATGACATATCGTCCCAACATCTGAATCAGTTAAATAATGTAGGTATCCTGTTAGAATTTGATAATGCGCGTGGATCTAGAACTATACCTACGATATCAAGATTTAAAATTCAGTTGTTTGATAGCTACTTTGAAAACTTAAAAGTATACCTATAGGTAAGATACTAAGTACACATATAAGAAAAAAAAATTAATTTTTCATTACTCATACTCGGAAAGTAGGTCTGAAGTTGCCTAAGAAGCGGGTTGAAAGTAACCTTTTTCAGCCCTAGGGAGAATCGCTTTCAACTGACAACTGTCAAATTATTAAAAAAAACTAGGTCTATTTTCACATTTCTATTGAACCATGTTCCAACTTTCTATACAGCCAGCGCGTTGTAAAATTGAAATAACTTTAAGTTTAAGTAGGTATTAATTTAAATAAAATTCACTAATTTTTTCTTTAGCTAATTCCTATTTTTATTTTGACTTTCCTTGCATTCGTAATGAAAAGCACAGTGTTATCCTCGGGAGAAAGACTTATTTAGTCCCTCGATCTATTGGCTATAGATACTTTCACCCCTAGGATAACAATGTACTATTAATGCGTCGCAACAGAATAAACAAAAATCACAACGAGTTTGTAGTTTTTTAATAGTTAATAAACCATTATAGGGTAGATGCATATTAAAGGTGCGTCTAGTTCAATGTTTTATGAACGTGTAAACGTTTTACGAGGCGGATCCAACGTGAGGTGTTTTAATTTTAATTCAAACAGGTCTCATTAACATTTAAATTCGTAACATGGGTACGTTTCATACGGGTGGTTTTTGAAGGGAGAAAAAAAAAGCAAAGCCTCTACCTGTGAATACATCTCACGTAGGTATATTACCTAAACTTATGCAATTTAAATTTAAAACAAAATAATAAATTTAATATAAACTATCATAAAAGGAAATGAAAAGTGTAACTATATTGATAAATATATACATAATCGACGGAATGTAACTATACTGGTAGAGCCTGATTGTGGGTCGAAATTAACAGAGGTTCTATCTATATGCATAGAACGCGCAAATGGTATGGTACCTAGAACCTAGATTTTTTTTTACTATAGATATCTATGTTATTGGTGGCTTACTATTATTTATAATGATCAAGAGGGCAAACGAGATTATGTATGTATGTGAACCCCGAAAATTATAGATCCGAGGGAATGGAGGCTGGACAAAATATTTAACCATAATCTGTCTATTATACGGGTGTATTTTAAAACGAAGGACATATTTAAGCCTTTGATAGTTCAATCTTACATGTAACTAATAATACTAAAAACGATGTTAAATGATTGAGAAAACTTTAAGCGATAACAAAAAAATTAAAACCGACTTCCAAAAACACAAAACTAAAAAACTAAAAATAAAAAGCTAAAAATAACAAAATACCGATTTAATCCAAAAGACAAAAACACACGTAATATTATTATTGGTTTGTGCTACCACTGATCGGTTTGAATTCGGTGACAAGCCCGCTGGTGTCTGCCCACTTGGGTTGTTCTGCTAACGAAGAGCTGGTGGCGGAAGTCGACTTAGCCCATCTTCCCTCTCCATATTTGGCTTGTCACCGACTTCATACCGATCAGTGGTAGCACAAACCAATAATAATATTACGTGTGTTTTTGTCTTTTGGATTAAATCGGTATTTTGTTATTTTTAGCTTTTTATTTTTAGTTTTTTAGTTTTGTGTTTTTGGAAGTCGGTTTTAATTTTTTTGTTAAAATTTTATTTATTTCTCGCTTTTAAGTAACTTAGTTCGTAATTTCTCTAAGTTACAATAGCCTAATGTCAACTGCTCATCACCTTTTACAAAATATTGCTTTTCCCGACGCAGGGACGTTAATTGTTGAGGAGTTCTCCTAGTACATCACCATCAGTTCCACTACACCATATACATTGTGACGGGCATAAATTGTTTAGAAACCATATTAAAGTTAACGATTCGGAACCCGTGAAATACCCATTATTGAGTAGTTCCGATGACCATCTGTGGTCTTCATCATCAGTTCCACTTCTTCAAATTTTGCTTTCCAAAAGCAAAGAAACGTTTTACTATAAAAAATACAAAAATCGCTATAAGTGTTCTCATAATTTTTGAAGAGTTCCCTCGATTACTCCAAGATCCCATCATCAGATCTCAACTTGGTGACAATGGAATCAATTTGGGAGTATCCCCTTTCAAACAAAAAAACAATTTTTGAAATCGCTTCAATCGGAACCCGTGAAATACGTATTATTTTTGAGTTGTTCCGATGACCACCTGTGGTCTTCATCATCAGTTCCACTTCTTCAAATTTTGCTTTCCGAAAGGAAATGAACGATTTACTATCAAAAATACCCAAATCGCTATAGGTGTGCCTATAATTTTTGAAGAGTTCTCTCGATTTCTCCAAGATTCCATCATCAGATCCCGACTTGGTGGCAATGGGACCTAATTGGGAGTAAACCCTTTCAAACAAAAAAAGAATTTTTCAAATCGGTCTAACCGTCTTCGAGTAATCGGTGAACATACATAAAAAAAAAAAAAAAAAAAAAAAAAAAAAAAACATACATACAATCGAACATAGAACCTCCTCCTTTTTGGAAGTCGGTTAAAAATGTGGGTGATTGACCTTGACATTCGAGTCATCGGTGCGTTAGCGGAAATGTAAAGTAAAAGGGCGTCGAATAACTCTTAAGGGCATCATGATCCATCGTCGAGTCAGTAACTTGTGCCATCAGTTTTCGTTAATATGTAGGTCATTGTTATTAAGGAATAAAAATAATTTTATAGTAGAAAATAGATATAATTTTTTTATATTAAAATGAGACAAAAATACGGAACATTCTCCTTTAATATGATACTCGTTTAATCAATCTGCAGAGTAATAATAATTTTAGACTAGCTGTCCCCCGCGGTTTCACCCGCGGTAATTTCGGAGTTCCCGCGGGAATTCCGGGATTAAAAGTACTCTGTGTCCTTTTCTGTACCCCTGACAACGTGCATGCCAAATTTCATTCAAATCCGTTCAGCCGTTTTTGCATGATTGAGTAAACATATGCGAGGATAAGAGTTCGAAAGCGCAAGACTTGCTTCAAATTTATCGTCACTGCTCAGCTCCTATATGTCTTAGCGTTATGTTATATAGCCTTTAACCTGCCCAAGAGTATGGACTACAATCGTACCAAGTTTGGTTAAAATCTCTTCAGTAGTTTTTGATCCATGCGTGCACATACAGACAGACAGACAGACAAAAAATTTACTGATTGCATTTTTGGCATCAGTATCGATCACTATTCATCTTCCAATATTAATTTTGAATATTATATTACCAATGGATGCAAAGTATGATCGAGAATATTCTGGAACGTTTGAGAATGTTCTGAAAACGTTTCAGTATTCTTTTTTATTCTATATTTCTGAAAGGTTCGGGTCCTTATTTACGAAATGAGGAGTTATGATAATTTTAAGTATAAAGTGTACCTACTATTAATGGGCACGAAAAAGTCACCATAGTTTGTCCATGCGTGCCACTAAAACTTCATAACCCTTTCCCGCATTCTAATGGGGCTTATATGGTATTATAGCAGCCGTCCAATGTCCATCCCCCATTGACGAAGAGGTTTTAAATTGCAGCTCTTGAGTTTGGTTTTACATATAAAGGTGAAAAAAATGGTCTGAGGTATTCTGAAATGTTTGAGAATGATTGGCAATAGCTATCCGAAAATATTGCAAATTGTTCTTAAATTTTTTAAAATGTTTGAGCCCCTGTTCATGGGAATAGGGGCCCATTCCTCCTTATTCTATAATGAGGAGTTCTGACAAATTTTATCTAAAGTGTATAAAGTATCTACTTATATACATGAGTGTAACGCTGAGTCGCAAGATTATTTCTGCCTCGCTACGTTCAGGATTCTACTCTATCTATATATGCTTCACTCTGCTCTTGATTCAAAATAACAACCTCACCGTCAATTATTTAACTGCTTTGTAATCATATTTACTATTTTCAACTACATTACCAGCTATGTGAATGTGTTTAAATAATATAATCAAATTTGAGGTCATTTTGTAGTGTCAAAGATTAAAAGTCGGTCCAAAAATCAAAGAAATCATCTTCGTCCATTGCGGAATGTAAATTAAAGAATTAAAATGTGTTTTGGTAAACATATTGCGTAACTTCTAGTAAATAAAATACATAGGTAAGTAAGCATTTACTTAATGCTACGATCAAAGTGTAAACTAATGAAGTTATCTAGAGACTAAGTGAAAGCGAAAGCCAAATATCTTCTTTTTTTTCTCTCTATTTCAGTGTAAGAAGCTAATATGTCCACAACATTGTATAATTTGTAGGTACCTACTCGAGGCGTCAACAAATCGAGAACACAAAGCTCGGAAGATCTAACTGTTGGTTAGGTTGTTCTATGTTATGTGTGTGTAAAAGACGGTTATGTGAAATAAGGATATTGAATTCTAAGCGCGTCTCCAAACAGCGAGCGTACGTGCCTAGCGACCGACTGTTTTGGCCCACAACAAAAAGTCCAAATAGATACATTCTCACAAAGAGGATATAGAAGAGGCTAATGTATCCGATGCACTCTGGTGTTCGTACGAATCTCATAATTATATATAGTAGTTATATTATGTAAACGAAATTTTGGGTAGTACCTACGAGCATAAAATCACGTCTGATTTTTCAAATAAGAATATTATGTAATCTACTCCTCATTGAAAGAATTATCGCGTTAGTATACCTAGAGCAGCTATCTTGCAAAATACCAAGAAGTTGACAAAAATATTTATAAATTGGTGGCGATTGTACCGGTCGCGACCTAGGTACTTACCGAAAATCAAAACTTTAATTTTGAATAAATAAATATTGTTTTTTGGAACGAAGTTCCTTAACGCGACTTGCAGTTGGAGTTAACCCGCAGAAATGGTCCTGCGTCACGCTAGGGACAAATGTTCATACAAATAAAGACGTTGGTTCCGATTAGTTCGGATCTTATCGTCAAGCGCTAGTTAGTTAAATGTGACTTTTTTGTAATTGTTTTAATCGTATGTGAATAATTCATTGCCTGATACAAATTTGGAAATGGAGATTCAAGGAATGGAAGGAGGCAGCAAGTATGTGTAACACAATCTTAGAAAAGTACGTAGGTATCTATAAGTTTATAAAATTTTATTTTTTGATATAGGTACTTACCTAAGTTTAAAATAGAATGACAATTGATTGTCAACTATTTATATACATAACAGAGAGAACTTCGTCCTTGACGGGGATCTTCCGACTACACACGTTTTTTTTATCTTAAAATTTATCTTAAAACTTTGCGTACACGTTGCCAGAGGTACAGAGAAGGACATAGAGTACTTTTTATCCCGGAATTACCGCTGGAACTCCGGAATTACCGCGAGAACTCCGGAATTATCACGGGTGATACCGCAGGGGACAGCTAGTCTTTAATACAATTTGATAATAATTTTGCCAGAACTTTAATTATTATCGCACTACCTGGTCCCAAACTAAGCAGAGTTTGTTTAATGAGTAGCAGATAGTAAATCAATGGTAACAGGCAACAAATAAATCACTTAAATTTTTTTTTATACTTACCTATGTAAATATTTGCACAAAGACATTTATAATACGTTCTCATACCCAAACTATGTTAATCCCATAGGTTAACCCTGACGCAGAAATTTAACCTAAGTACAACATTTTTAGATTCACTTCACTTTTTTTAGGTTAGGTTACTGAAAATAATTGATTTCAGTATTTACAATTTTATTGGAAACCCTTCTAAAATTGATTTCACAATACAATCTATACTAATATCATAAAGAGTTCAAGTTTGTGAGTTTGTGAGGTTGTAGTGAGTAATCTATGGATCTACTGAACCGATTTTGAACGTTAATTTATCAATAAAATGGTACAGTGTTCCTGAGTACCATAGGGTACTTCTTATCCAGGAATTCCCGCGGTGATTCCAAAATTACCGCGGGTAAAACCACGGAGAACATCTAGTACCTAGTGTATTAACAAAATATTGATAACATTTCAAAAATTTCAATTTTCAAGTAGGTATGTTTTCAGTATCTAGAGTTACCTATACGTTGGTTTAGACTTTAGAGCGTGGCGAACAGGCAGCTGGCAGATAAGCAAGTACAAAGGAGTTTTTTTTGTATGATGCAATGATGTTTCTTGATTTCATAATGATAAATAACATCAGAGTAGGTACATAAATGGCAGCCGCAGAAACGGGAGTGTGCGTTCGCAGTTCGTAGTTGGTAATTAATGTCATAACCAAAAAGAAAACATAAAGTTAGCAAAATATATATATTTTTTTATGCTAACGTAATATTATGATTTGGATAACTTTATTTGCTTCTTACAATAAAAAACGGCATAGAGTTAGAGACAATGAATATTTCCTACAATTTTAAAAAATTCTGGCCTACGCACCTGTGTTTAGTGGGCGAAGGGAAATGAACGCCATTATCCCATACCATAATCTTAAATCACTCGAGCTTAGTGTTTCGATTACAGACAAAAGGTTCGGTAGAAAAATCCACATTATGATGGTAGTTGAATAATTGTGCAGATAAGTATAATTTATGGTTGCTGGATTTATGTATACTATGATAGTCAGTCAGTCAGTGCTAAAATTTACGACTTTTTGACCTTCATATCTTTATAACCGTTTGAGCTAGTTTCATGAAATTTGGGCTTCTACATGTCCTTATGGATATAATTAAATACACGTAGTTTTATGTGTTTACGTTAAAGAGGTTTTGAGTTATAGAAGGGTGGGTCAAAAGTGGCACCAAGTGGTTCGTGTAATATTACATTCGGCGCTGGCTAGCCAGTTCGTTTGCTTGAACTTGACTTGACACGATGCCGCGTGTCTAGATCCCATCAAAAACATGAATGTGAAAGTGGAAGCCAAGTTCAGTATTAAGCTTATGCTTAGTTGTCGACTTCGCCGACAAAAGAATTGATACTGTTGTGTGCATAATTATTATCATATTTTTTTATTGTAAAGTTCTTTGGCAACGCCTTTTATTTAAAACTAGCTGTGCCCCTCGGTTTCACCCGCGTGAGTTTCGGAATTCGAATTTTTTTTCTAAAATAAAAGTATCCTAAGTTACTTACTCCCTATAACATCAGCTATTTGTTAGTGAAAGTCCCGTTAAAATCAGTTCAGCTGATTCAAAGACTAGCCGGGACAAACAGACAGACAGACAAACAATTTAAAAAATGATTCCTCTATTTATCTACCATAATATACTTTCATATTATGCATTTAGTGAAAATCTGTTAATTTGGAATTACAAACAGACACTTCAATTTTATTTATTTGTATAGATTCATAATTTTACTGAGTTGAACAATATTTCTAGTAAAAAAAGAACTTTTACTTAAGTAGGTACCTAATTACATTTATATACCTGTATACAGGTACAATATTCGGCTATTATTATCATAATTTACTAGAATGGTCATGAAGGCAGTGGTGTGAACAGAGATTATCACCGCACTCGTATAGTTAGCTGCACGTACGTAACTTGTGATGTACCTACCTATACCTACATCACAAGAACCCTACTTAGAGCTGGACCCACTTAAAATAGAGTGAAATAAAGTATTGAAGCTTGTATGACTAATGATGTGTTATCCCGCTTACTCATTGTATTCGGCGTGTTGTAGCCGATCTTAGTGAGATTCTTGGACATCGGACGAGCGATGCGTCGCATAGAAGGGATTGTGTAGGGACGGTGTAGGGGGTGTGGAACGGCTGGCGGGAGGAGCTGGTGCATCATTGACGCCTCAGTGCACAGTCACAGTGCAGTCGTCTGACTTCTGTGTGGAATTTACAAATTAATAAAGAAAATAAATTGTAGTTATATTATATTGGAGACCATCGATATATATTGTGATCCTTAACAAAATATACAGAACTTTATACAACTAAATAACTGTTCCCTATATGGTTTTAACCTCCTTAATCTCGAGAGTTCCTGCGGGAATTCCCTGTGTCCTTTTCTGTACCCCTGGCAAAGTGTATGCAAAATATAATACCTCTACTAATGTTACAGAAATTAATAATAATTAACAATAACACTTCACAACACACAGATCCATATGATCCCAACGAAACTAAACTTGTGTCATGGAAACTTAGCAAACGTGGTAGGTAGTACGTACTACATAAATGACTACATATTATGAAGTACATATAATATAGACATATAAATAAGCCTAGCCTGAAAGCTTTACGTTCATAACTCAATCTTCGTTAAGAGATTTATATTTATTTATATCTGTGTGTTGTGAATTAGATTATTATTATTATTTATTTAACCATCAACAGGTTACTACTATAATGATTCATCTGTACGTTGGTATTATCTTACAAAGTTGATAAATTATGTAACCGGATAATAGATGGCCACAGCATGCGCATCTACATCTAATTAGATTTAGAGTACATTAAGGTTTAGGTAGGCATAGGTTAAGAACCTTTATCTAACCAAATAAACGTATTTTTCATTTTCATTTTTCATTTTCATTTTCATTTAAGTATATCTACATCTAGGTACAGGGTGTAAGGTTCAACGAGGGACTTATTCAAGCCTCAGCTAACTCATGCTTTCATGCACTTAACTAAAAATAACATATACACATATAGAAAAAATAACACTGGTATATTACAGAGAAAACCTTGTGTAATAATAGCCTAATTTACTTTCTATAACATCAGCTAATAAGCAGTGAAAGTCCTGTCAAAATCGGTCCAACCGTTTCGGAGATTCACCCGCGTGAATTTCATAATTCCCGCAGGACTTACAAACTTCTTTTATTCTTCTTCTCCTTATAAAACAAACAATTAATTAGCGAAATTGATCCAGCTGTTCACGCGTGATGCCGTACTTAGTAAGCAATAAAAATACTTGAATACCTATATGTACTTGAATACCGTCCAAATTTCAGGTGGTTTCAGTGGTTTGGCTGCGCGTTCATCCGTCAGTCAGTCACATCCGTCATTCAGGACAAAGCATTTTACGTACCTGTATGTGTCAATGTTAGTTGGGCTATTCCAACTAATCCAACTAGCTAACTAATCCCGACCTCGTAACTACGAAAGATCCTGCGGGAATGCTGAAATTTACGTGTCTCGTGAAACATATCTAATACTTTCGTAGACATTGAGCTCCACAAGAAGAATCAATAGAGCCCGAAATATATAGATTTGTTTTTATTATTTTGAAGCAGCCTGTTTACATTTATGTCCAAACTATAAATTTTTATTTTCTTAACTTTACACTACCTTCTATATTTATAATCTATAGGTTTGGTGTGGGTGTAGGTACATTAAAGGATATATCTACTTAATAAAGGATAACTAATAGAACCCGTTTGTGGTAAAAAAAAAAACTATTGATTTGTTTGTCGGATTGTTGGAACGTGTATCACAGATGGATTTGAAATTTATGTACTTACATACTTAATATTTAGGATACTTATTATCTTAGTACAAAAAGAATTTCTTCTGCAATCTCTCTCTACTGAAAAGGCGGAAAATTTTTTCCTTGTTGTTGTTGGACACTCAATTAAGCTGCAAATATTCAAAAACGTAAATCTCCAAAACTATAAAAAATCTACAATTTTTACCATATTTTTTCTTTGGTCATAACTTTCGTCAAAGTTTCATTCTATAGTGATCTACCTACACTATTTATCTGTTTTTTCAATGAAACTATAGGAGTGCCTACATATATTATTTTTTATTAGAGATTAAATATCACATTATTACAGAATTAGGTAAATTGAAACGTCCTTTATAATCAAATTATGAAAACGGCTAATATCCCAGATGTATGTAGTCGGCGGTGCATGAAGCGCTGTTTAAATGCTTGATGATTAGATTAGATTAGATTAGATTAATTTATTTCGCTTTTACAATAATAACATTGTATACACATTCATATATACTAGTGTTATCCGTAAGAGGGATCGTCATTTACAATTTGTAAGTATAAACATGTCAATCCAAATAATAGTAATAATAAAGAATGTCAAAAATTTAAATTATAAAAATACACAATAACAATAAATAGAAAGATACACAATGTACAATATGTAGTTATTTAAATTTCATTTTTAAAAATTCGTCAACAGAGTATAACACATTTTCCAACAGAAGGTTTTTCAATCGGCGACCAAATGTTTCGTCATCCGCGGGGAGGTGCTCGTAGTACGTGGGACCGATAACGCGAGGGTTTTTTGTGGCGAGTTTAGTGCGACGCGGCACCACCATAAGTCGCCCTTCGTTACGTAATTGATGTTCTCCGCCCAGCCTACGATGAAAACATTGGAGATTTTGGCGTACGTACATAATAATTTGGAATAAGTACAGCGAATACAATGTCATTACGTTATGCTTTTTGAAAAGGGTTTTACATGAATGTCCTGGTTTCACGGAGGAGAGTATTCTTATTGCTCGTTTTTGTAAGATGAATACACGATCCGAATCCGTTGAGTTCCCCCAAAGGATGGTCCCGTACGACAGCAGCGAATGAAAGTGTGCGAAATACATCTGCTTTAGCACGCTGTCCGAAGTAAGAGGCCTCAGTTTTCGCATTGCATAGGATGCACTGCTTAGCCTGTCACAAAGGGACTGAACGTGCAACTTCCAGTTTAAGTTGGCATCCAGCGTAAATCCTAGGAATTTGCAATTGCTAGACACCGGGATGGAACTATTTATGCACATAGGGCGTGGTACTGGTCTCCCGGAAAAAAGTATTATGTTTGATTTATTTACATTCAATAAAAGGACGTTGCATGAAAACCACTGCTGTAGTTGCACGCGCAAACTTTCAATTTTCTCGTTTAGTAATTCGTACGTTGGAGCGCATACAACGATAGTCGTGTCGTCGGCGAATAGGACTATCAGGCCATCGGTGATGAAGGACGGTAGGTCGTTGACAAATATTAAAAACATGGTATTTCCAAGGGCAGATCCTTGTGGTATACCCACCGTTACTTCACCGTCCGTAGACCTAACCTTCCTTCGTCCACCTTCACACGCGATCTCAACAGTTTGCTTTCTGTTTTTGAGAAACGATTTGACATAAACGATTGAAACATAAACCGATACCTACCGCTCTGTGTTGAGTGAATTCAAAAGGGAGATATTTTGAAATTAATATTTTGTAGGTACATAATATTGTATAAGTATACCTAACCTCCGTAATGTATGTATGTTCATAATTTATTGTAATTAATTTATTTGTAGGTATAGACCTATAATAATAATTAATTTAAAAAAAGGCTGCTGGCATTTTAAAAAGCTTGTAACATATTTCTATTTTCCTGTCGTGAATTTTGGGAATTTGTCGAGAACTTTTTGCTATACCGGTTTTTGGGATTTGAATAGTAAAAATATAAATCTTTACTGCATGCAACTGTACAAGTTAATGGTAGCAAACCTTTTTCCTTAAACTAGAAAAATATCTATTTGCCTTACTTATTAGATACGTGTTAGCTTTCGACAACCAATACTGCTTTGGTTTCTTTTATCATAACGCTTTAACTTGTTCTACAGAGCGGTACATTACATCATGGTTATACCTAGGCAGTAAGAGGAACGATAATATTGTAAACAATCTTTGGTGCAATAAAGTTTTTTTTTATGTCATAGGGGCAAACGGGCAAGTGGTACACCTGATGGTAAGTGATTAACGCCGCCCATGGACATCTGCAACACCAGAAGGCATGCAGGTGCGTTGCCGACCTGGAATAGCGATGGGAACTGGCTTTCAAGTGGGGCTGCCGGAACACACCGTTAGCTGCTTTGGCGACAGATTTGCAACTTGAAGGTGGTAGCTAGCCAGCCGGGCACCAGAGAGCGCCCTACCGCCATGCTATGGTTTCCTCAAGATGTTTTCCTTCACCGACTAGAGCGAAGTATATTGTATTGTGTTATTGTATTGTAGCGTTTCCATCCTGAAAGAGCGAGAACAAAGGTTATCGTCTCTTGTGCAAGTGCGAATAGATGTTTTGACATATTATCATCCGCAAAAAATGCTCTCTGGAACGATTAGTGGTGATTAGTAGTGAAAGTGAATGTTTTTGATTGCAACCGAAAAATGATCGAAACAAAAGTTACATAATAGCCCCCATAGTAAAAAATGTTCTGAACTTTCGAATAAGTTTTAATTACATAATAAAAATATGCATTTGCATGGCATGAATACTAAGTTATGTCTATCCCGATTCCTAATTGGGTCCAACACCAAACCGCGATGTATTGTATACCTAGTACGAGTAATATTATTAAATAATGACATTCTGAAATTAAAATTCATTCAATTGATAAATAAAGTACCTAAAATTTGTTGTAAAAACCTACAATAAAATAATTAGTAGCTTTAAGCGTTTATACCCAGTAAATACCTACGTGTTATCGGAACTAGAGACTACAAGTTCAAACAAATGAAAGATTACACAGATAATGGAATCTCGCTCGTGTCACAAACATTTGTCAATCTACAACTATTTGAACATTGCCATGTCAAGTGAGGTCGAGTTCATATTTTCTGTATAATACGAAGATACGTTAATAATTATTTTATTAGTCTTATGTAAGTAATATTAAAGATAATATCGATGTACCTACATATCAACATAGTAACAATAAAATTTCATCATCACTATCAACCGCATGTTTTGCTTTAATCCTATGTCTATGTCGCAGGCAATTTGTATAATGCAACCGTTTACAAATGGCATCGTCAGTTATTCAAATTCTATGATTTGTGATTTTACAATCGTCTACTGCGAGTTTGAGAGCATCCTGACGTGCTAGGTTCGATAAGGTTTGAACAGTGACCAAAACAGAATTAAATAGTCCGGATTCTGAATTCCAAGAACCCACCACATTATTTATACGTATAAAATGTTTTGTCCTGAACGACTGATGGATCAACGCACAGCCTAAACCGCTGATCGTAGAGACCTGAAATTTGGAGGGTGTGTTCTTTGTATGACGTAGGCATTTGATAACAAAGGATTTTTGAAAATTCAACCGCTAAGGGGATAAAAAGGGGTTGTAAAGTTTGTATGGAACAATTCCGCGGGAACTTCGAAATTATCGCAGGTGAAACTGCGCGGGACAGCTAGTATTGTATAAAACGCAACAGTTTGTTAACTTCTTCTTCTTCTTCTTTTTCAATAGGTATGGTCGGACGCCCTGGATAGGTAGGCGCACTATTCTAGTATTCATGCCAAGTTTTAGTATATTAGACTTGTTTGGTATCTAATTAGTTAAAGCCGTGATACATCAGTGATATATTGTGACTCTTAATCAGGTAGGTATGAGGTCATGATGCTGATATATATAAGCAAAATATAGAAAAATAATATGCTATAATTATAATGTATAATTATAATGTATCAATAGGATAATTATAATGATATCTTTTCAGACCCGGGACGTATTAAGAACTTTTCACATTTGCTCGTCGCAATTTCCGTTCTCGAGCAAGTGTCTCCACCTACGAAGTACATACGATTGTATCAAACTTTATGTTTCACAGTTGTTACATTAGGTAGCAGCTGTGTTTATTTTCTGAAAGAACAAGTGCGTTAAGTAGTACCTAGATTATAGTAGGTACATACATCAAAGGCATAAAATAATGTCGGATTTTTACACACTACTTTTCACTTCGGTTGGGAGGAAATAAAATCGTGATATTGTTACTCTGTATCTTAAAAGGAAAATGGAGCCTTTATTCAAACTAGTGTCCATCCGTCGATCCGTCTGTTTATCTGGGAGGTTTTTCTCGAGAACTTATTTAAGTAACATAGAAATTTGTTTAGATGACGTGCACTGCGCATGTAGATCTAGACACGTGGCCGCGTGTCCAGCCGAGTTCAAAGAAAAAGGAACTGGCGACGCTGCAGCCGTGTATAATATTACACAATCCATTTCGAGCTACTTTTGACCCTTCACAACTCGAAATCTTTTAAATTTTACTTACATGAAATTTGGCACATTTATTAAAGACTCTTAGCTTATTTAGAATCTAATATTTCACAAATATAGCTCATACAGTTATTGATATATGGACGTTTAAAATCATTATTTTTTGTAACTTATACTGACTGACTTCTAGATCAAAACCTAACCCACTTCTAGGTAACCTAGAAACTTGATATTTGGCATTAAGGAAGACTATTGGGCATTTTGTTTTGTTTATAGCTGTATTTAAATAAATATAAAGTAAAAAATTTGAGGACTGAAAATTAATAAATAATGAGTATCAACAGAGTACCGTCAGAGTAGAGTCCGATGTTATCGCACAGCGCGGGGCTAGCAATAAGATTAAAGGTACGGACAGACGTGCTCAAAAAAAGTATACTCATAAGCTTGCTTAAAATTAGCATACTCTGCAACTGTTCACATTTGCCAGCAATAAGCATGCTTGTTTTAAGCATACTCATAAATATCAATCAATAAATCAATCAATCAGCCTATAGCAGTCCACTGCTGGACGTAGGCCTCCCCAAGGGCACGCCACAGTACACGATCTCCCGCTTTCCTCATCCAGCCACTACCAGCGACCTTCCTCAGGTCATCGGTCCATCTGGCAGGAGGGCGTCCAACACTACGCTTACCGAGACGTGGTCTCCATTCCAGAACTCATAAATAAGCATGTTTTTATTTAATTTTTAAATTTTTACAGTATTTTTTAAAGTACGGACAGACGTGCTCATTACTAGCACGAAAGCATGCTTTTATTGAGCAAATGCTCATTTGTAGCATGTGTGTCACAACGTTGCTAGTAATGAGCATGCTTATTTGGAGCGTGCTTAAAAATCAACCGAAGTTTGATTTTCGAGCATGCTACCTGATGTGCGCGTGGAAGGGGGCATGCTACGAGCACGTCTGAACATGTTTGCTTATGAGCATGTTATTATTGATTCGATCTTGAACCGCAAAAGTTGCTGCGTCAATTTAAAATAAAAATTACTAAATAAACCCTCAATATGTCGCGTCGGGGAGAAGAAAAAACTTTACTTTTTGTGTCACTATATCTTTGTACATCCATTTTGGCCGGGAGCCTGGTGCCAAATAGCACGTCTGACCATACGTTTGCTTTGAGCATGCTTATTTACGAGTATGCTTAAAACAAGCATGCTCATTGCTGGCAAATGTGAACAGTTGCAGAGCATGCTAATTTTAGGCAAGCTTATGAGCATACTTTTTTTGAGCACGTCTGTCCGTACCTTAACACAAAGACGGCTGACCAAGAGACAGAGAGAGCAGTGCTAATAATTTGTGCACTAAAAGTAATGATATCTCATCACAAACATACATGTGAAAGTGAAAGCCAAGTTCTGTATTAAGATTATGCTTTGGTTATCTTCTGCGCCGACAAAAGAATCCTTACTAATATTATAAATGCAAAAGTGAGTTTTTTTTGTTTATTTGTTCATCACTCTTAATTCCTTAAATACTAAGATTTGGGACCAGCGCCCAGGTTATCATTAATCTACACAAAAATATCTTTTCAATGAAATATAACATGTTTCTATTGGAGCGGGTACCAGCTACCATACATTTTAGCCCATTGTTCTTTAGCATACATTCTGAAATAAATTAAGTTTTAGGTACGTACTTGTTTGTGTTGTTTCAAACTAACTTAGTATGAAATAAGATATAACGTTGACGAGACAACGCAATCTAGGCAAAGGGTCCCCGGTGACGCCCACTAAAGAAATTACCCAGGATTTACATAAAGGAGAGTCGAGAGCACGTCTTTGAAACTTGCCCCCTAAGTTTGTGGACATCCCGACATGCTTTATATTAAGTTAGCTTTGCTTTGTTTGAAGCCGCGTACCTTTGCGCTAGCTGGAATATGGGCGCTCAACTTTTGCTAACACCCCACATTTGGATAGATATTGTAAGACTCGTATACGACAGTGTGACAAGATCATAAACTACCTACTGTCGAAATGACCACCGTAATGCTATATTATTTTGTTTATTTTTCGCCTCTTAGGGCGGGGAGGTCTTCAAATTTGTGGGGTACGATTAACTAACGTTTGGAGAGTGTACAAATTAAGATAAATTTGTTATACTAGAAAAATTGACGAAGTTTGTGTAAAATTAGTACTTACTGCCGTGTCATAAGTTTAGTAAATAGTTATTATTATAAAATTATCTGTTTAATATTGGTTTGCTAAGAGTATCACTTACTTAAAGCAATAGATTATATTTTATTATACATGATTTATTTACAGTGTTAGTAGTTTTTCCATTTACATTATAACTCCTTAAATTTTACAAAAAGTAGCTGCTGGAAAAGAATTTAGATAAGTAGGCATTCTTTTTCGTGTTTAATTCTCTTCGGACAAGTTAGTTTAATAGAATAAGGGGTTTCAAGTATAAAAATATCGATGCAGATCGAAATATAATATTAGAACACATTTCATCAAGTAATATAATTGGATATGGATATTTTGATAACTTTTAAATTAGTATTATTGATAGTGATGAAAAAAAATATTTAACAAGACCTTGAGTATACATACCTACTCTGATTAAAGGAAAAAATGTAATACACATGATGTAAACAAGTATGGCGGCCGCGCTTGATGATAATATCGAAACTGCGCCGGACAGAATTTATAACGTCTCGATTTGCTTATTATAGAGATCATTATGCTTTTTCCTTACGTTACCTGGTACCAAGCTACTTTATTAATAGTTATAACAATAGAAGGGAATTGCTACAAATTACTTACAATTATGAGATATTTTGAAAAAAATGTGGTCATCGTAAAAGTAAATGTTTCATTGCAATCGAGTTTGTCGGGTAATTTAAGATTATCTCTGGATGTAATGGCGGCAGTTAGAATGACTATCTGGCGCACGTTGGACGGGACATTTGTCCGAGCGACAGCTCCAATTACCGAGAATTACCGAGCTCGTTCGTTCAAATACCTAAGCGATTTACCTTCCCACTTGCCCACTTGCAACCGAATATCATTACGAATTCAATTTAGAATTTAACGGTTTGTATAAGTCCAATAAGTAATTACCATAGATCAATTATCGTGGTCGGTACAATAGTACAGATTCGCCTTCAGTAAAAAATATTGCTTATACAAGTAATGATTTAATAGCTCTAATAATAATTAAAGCTTTAGCGGAAAGAGTTTGTGCTTTTAATAATACCCAATCCTTATTTTTTATGCATCTTAGATATTAAATTGATAAATAATAATCATAATTTTTGGGTTCAGGGTAAACATTTATACTCGTATGTGATGAACATGGGTATTTATCCCGAGTTCCGGGTCTGCGTGTCTCATAAGTACATATTTACAACATAAAGTATATATAAGTATTATTTCAGTTGTCTGGTACCCATAGCAGGTAGGTACTACAAGCTCTGATTTGTTAAGAACCAGGTGGCGCAGTGCGATAATGTCCAAAAGTTATTTTCACTATTAACATTATTGTTACTCTACCACCTAAGCTATGGGATAACCGCCTTGTTAGAGAAATAAGATATTTCGGCATTGTTTACATGATTATTTTATTAATCAGCAAGTTGAGCACATTTAACAATTTAGCAATTTACATTAAACTTAGAAAAGAATATATCAATCACTGTGTTTCATTATTAGTACTTCAGACATTTTGTAACAACAACAAGTTATGAGTTGATAGACAAGTAGAGGGCGTCATTGCTTTTTAATTGAATGACACCAAAGCGAGCTTTGACACTTTTGCCACTCATCTCTGGAGTGATGCCATACTAAAGTGTCGCGCATCTACAACACTCCTCCTCGCGACTCTTTATGTCAAGTTCAACGAAGTTCTCAGCTCATGAAGTCGTGGTCCAGGTAGCCCTTTTGTGAGCATATCTGCTGACATATTTTTTGTCTCTAGATAGTCCAATTTGATATGTCCTTTCTGGACACACTCTCTGATAAAGTGAATTTTTAAATCAATGTGTTTTGATTTTGAAGTCACGATAGGATTGTTACTTAACTTCAAGGCTGCTTGATTATCATTAAAGATTTTCACTTTTTCCAGATTAATTGTTAAGTCCTTGAACAAAGATTTTAAATGTATTGCTTCCTTAGCTGCTTCTGTGATAGATGCATACTCCGCTTCTGCCGTTGACAGAGCTACACTTCTTTGTTTTCTTGAGGACCAGCTTACGCAGCTTCCGGCGTATACAAAACAATATCCTGAGAAGGATCTTCGATCAAGCTTGCATGCGCCCCAATCAGCATCAGCCATACCGAACAATCTTTCATCGGTTTTTGTAAAATTAAGGCCAATGTTCATAGTACCCTTCAGGTACCTTAAGACGCGTTTTGCACATTTAAAGTGCTCAGCGTTGTGACAATCGTTAAATTGGGATAGATAGCTGACAGTGAACATTATGTCAGGTCTGGTTGCAATCGCCAAGTACATCAAGGTTCCAATTAGATTTTTATATGGCAATTCAGTGTCATGCTCATCCTTTTTCATTAATAGACTAAGTCCGACATCTATGGGTGTAGTAGTTGGTTTACACTCCTCCATATTATACTTTTTCAAGGTTTCCTTTATATATCTCTCTTGGCTTAGTTTTATCATTCCATTTTTGTATGAAAAATCTATTCCCAACATTCTTTTTGGTGTACCCAAATCTTTGATCTCAAATTTTTGAGATAGAGTTTCTTTAATTTCTTGCATTTTCTTGTCACATGAGTAAGCGGCAAGCAAGTCGTCAACCCATATGGTTATAATAACTTTTGCTCCTCCTTTCAGGATATATACACAGGGGTCTGCTGTCGACGGTATGAACCCAAGCTCCTTTAGCTCCGAATCTAGTCTAACAAACCACTGTCTTCCGGATTGTTTTAATCCATAAAGTGACCTTTGCAGCTTGCATATCGGCTCTCCTTTTATACTTCTAATGCTTTCTAGCATTTTTCTAGCTTTGCTATATATGATCAGATCTTCTTTCTCACTTTCTTCTATCATGATTTCCGTCACATACTGTTCTAGGTTTTCGGGTACCTTCATGTTTATGTCTTCTTCCAAATCGCCGTTTAAATAGGCTGTTGTGACGTCCATCTGTTTAAGTTGCATGTTTTCTTCTACAGACATGCCAATAACAGATCTGATTGAACTTAGTTTGGCCACGGGTGCAAACGTCTCGCTGTAGTCAATGCCTGGCCTCTGTGCGAATCCCCGTGCCACGAGCCTTGCCTTTTTGGTTTCTTTGTTGTCTGATCCTATTTTCTTTTTCAGGACCATTTTGTAATCAATTACTTTCATATCCTTTTCTTTCTTTATTATTCTCCAGGTTCCGTTTTTTATGTGTGCTCTAATTTCAGCTTTAATAGCATCATGCCAGTTTTCTTCATTACAACATTCTTCAGAAAGGTAAGTCATTTCTGATACATATTTACTTTCATCTGATTCAATTTGCATTTCATAATCCTTAGTCCATATTGGCCGCTTCCTCTCTCTCTGAGGTCTTCCAGAGGAGGATTTATCAGGTGGACCTAGTTGATCTTCACTTTTAGTGGACTCATCAGATGTAGTATTATCTCTGGTTTCTTCTTCTATGTCAGAAGTAAGTGCTGGTGAAGGCTGAAAAGAGGTACTAGGAGTAGGAGGGGAGGATTCCTGAAAAGATGAGTTGTTATTAGGTCTTCTGTCTTCTCTCGATGAGATGTCAGATATATCCCTGTTCATTTCAACTTCTATTTCAGGTGTTGATTTTACAACATTAGGAGTTCGAGATTTCTTTCTGAAACCGGGTTTCTTTGTTTCTACAAGATTTTTGGTTTCTTTGGAAGGTTTATTTATTTTTTCTCTTTTTTCATTTGTTTCTTCTATTTCATGTTGCATCTGTTCCATATCTCCAATGAAATCTTCATATTTTTGACCATTATTGTCATAGTACATTTTGTCGATTATTTTCACATCTCTACTTATGACAACATCTTTCTTATTTGGTATGAAAATTCTGAATCCTTTGGTATTTTTTGCATATCCCATAAATACTCCTTCTATAGCTTTAGGTGAGAATTTTCCTCTTCTTGTTTTATTTAAAACAAATGCTTTACTTCCAAAAATGTGCAGGTGATTTCCTGATGGTTTTCTACCTACCCACATTTCATAGGGTGTTTTTCCTTTTAGAGCTTTTGCTGGGCTTCTATTTATTAAGTAGTTAGCAGTGTAAACTGCTTCTGCCCATAGTTCAGGAGGTATATTTGAATCTAGCATTAAACATCTTGCCTTATTCAATAATGATCTGTTCTTTCTTTCACTCACACCGTTTTGCTGTGGAGTGTATGGAGCAGACAGTCTCCTATTAATACCATGTGCCTTTAGATAGGTATCAAAATATTTGTTTCTGTACTCTGTACCATTATCTGACTGTAAGTTTTGAATTCTTTTCTTCATGAACAGTTCTACATTGCTCTTATATTCTTTGAACTTTTCAAAAACATCACTCTTCTTTTCTATGAAATAGATGCAACAATACCTTGTGCAATCGTCTATGAAGGTGACAAAATATTTTGATCCAGCCAAAGTTTCATTCTCAAATGGGCCACATACATCAGTATGAATTATTTGTAATGGTTCCGTAGAGATGATTTCATTATGTTTGGGGAACGGTAGACTTGTTAATTTTCCCCGAATGCAGATTTCACAGGTACCTAAATTTTCTTCTTTTAGGTTAAGCCCTCGTAACATGTCATTTTTGGCCATCATTTTCAGGTCCTTTTCATTTATATGACCTAATTTTTTATGCCATTTCATGATGTCACTTTCATTTTTAGATGTGAAATTTGCTGTCTCATCTCGCTTGAAATTGAGATAATATAAACCATTTCTTCAGTCTGCCTTTAACACAACTGTGTTGCCTTTCATTATGCAGGCCTTTTCCTTTTCGAATATGACTTTATACCCGTTATCCGTAATTTTTGCAACGGACATTAAATTTGCTGATAAATCGGGTACAAACAATGTATCGTTTAGGTTATAATTGTCATGATTTGTACTCACTGTTATCTTGCCTTTTCCTTCAACTTGTGTCGTGTGTTTATTTGAAGCTAATTTCAATATGCCTGTCTCCGAGGACATGTTGGTGAACATATCTTTTTCTCCAGTCATGTGTGAGGTGCATCCGCTATCAAGACACCACATGTTCTGTTGAGTATCGGTTCTACCCATAGTTAGGCAAATATTGAAGTTTTTCTCTAGCCTTTTATCTTTATTTTGTTTTTTCTTCGACCAACAAGCTTGGGTTGAATGACCCCTTTTATCACAATTTTTACATAGTAATGTTTTGGTTTTGTTTTTTGTGTAGAAAGCTTCTGATTTTTCTGGATGTTCGCTTTGTTTTCTTGCTTCACTTTCTTCGATTATTTTGATTTTTAAATCTTCTGGATTAGGCAAGACATCTCTAGATTCTATAGCAATTCTAAAACTTTCAAATATTGGAGGTAAGCTATATAACATCATTATGCTTAACAATTCATGATGAATCTGTACCTCCATGTCAGCCAATTTGCTGACAACATCCATGAAATTGTTTAAATGATCCCTAATGTCTTCTTGTGGAGTCATTCTTTTAAGTACTAATTGTTTGAGTAGTGTGGCTTTTCTGGCGGGTCCTGAGCTTTGATAAATGGATTTAAGTTTATCCCAAACGGCTTTAGATGTAGTACATCCTTTGATTTGTTTCAATTCTGAAGGAGATATGAGTAGTAACAACTCTGATCTTGCCATGAGGTCTCCCTTCAGAAATGCCGCCTTATAAGATAAGATAAGATAAGATAAGATAAACTTTATTTAGCAAGAGCAAACACACCACGCAACAAACACTTTACACTTTAAAAAAAATAATAATAACAATAATATAATATGGTGCAGTGCCTTGCTAAAAGGGACTCCACTCAGCATGTGCTGCGACCGTAGTAGCCACAGCGCTGGTTTTCAGTGGAGCCCCAGCGTTCCGCCTGCGAAATTATCGGAACCATCAAAATGACTTTGTTGTTTTAAACTTTATAAAAATACTTATCATACTTGTGATATTTAAATATACATATATTTATATACATATAATATGGTGAATGAATATATAATGTCAATGCCGATACCTAAACACATACATAAATTTAAACTCAAATAGATTAACTTCAAAATATAATAAAATACGCCAAAATAATATCCCTACCTACGACCTAATAATTATTGTAATATGCTGGAAGAATCCGGCCACCAGCTGGAATAGAATTTTGGTACGATAAAAGATACGTTTTGTACTTTAATTTAAAAATGCCAATAGACCCGGTGTTTCGAATAGGTGGTGGCAGATTATTCCAGCACTTGGTGGCCATATACTTAAAACTCCCCCGGAAAGCAGCGGAGTGATGCAGCTGAACTCGCATCGGTTGGCTCGCTGCTCTGAGACCGAGTGAGTTAGAGGTAGTCCGCCAGTTCAGTTTCTCAAAGAGATACTCTGGTTGCCCCAATTTTACAATCCCGAAATCATATCATCAGCTTCTGTGGATTCTTCGATGATTTTTTCACCATTCACATAGCACCATAAATCATTTTTGATTAGAACTGCTTGCGCCTGAAGGCACCAAGTGTCATAGTTTTCTTTGGTTAATGTTTCGATGCGGTGATACGACGCCATTGCCATTTTTCTCGTTTTGCCGATAATACCAAAACTACGCTCTGCTACCAATTGTTAGAGAAATAAGATATTTCGGCATTGTTTACATGATTATTTTATTAATCAGCAAGTTGAGCACATTTAACAATTTAGCAATTTACATTAAACTTAGAAAAGAATATATCAATCACTGTGTTTCATTATTAGTACTTCAGACATTTTGTAACAACAACAAGTTATGAGTTGATAGACAAGTAGAGGGCGTCATTGCTTTTTAATTGAATGACACCAAAGCGAGCTTTGACACTTTTGCCACTCATCTCTGGAGTGATGCCATACTAAAGTGTCGCGCATCTACAACACGCCTATCCTTGAACTTATAACTCTCATTTAGAAAAACGTTGGTAAACGAACTTGAACGTTTCATCGGAAACATGCCTTGAGGCAAACTTATAATAAAGGAAGTAGGTAGTAGAAGTAGATTAGTAGACTCTAAACATGTTAAGTCTAGATTAATTAGGGAGGATTAGGTAAAGTAAATAACTTCGTTTTGAAATAACGGCACGAAACAGACTTTTTACATTATATGAAAACCGAATTTAAATCTAAACAAAACCAAAACTAGCGCAATTGGCGCCTTGGTAAGTAGTTTCTATACGTGCTATGGGCACCAAAGACACCCAATAAAAACGTAATACATTTTTTATATGTTTTTATAAATGAGTTAAGATACAACACTAAACGCCCAAAACATAAATACAGGTTAACCCTGATACGGGGTCCGCGACACATTCAGGTTCGCTGACGATCACTAAACCAACTCTAGATTTGCCAAAATTAGCTTAAATTAATAAACTTAAATCTGTCCACTCAACGGTAACTGCGATGACAATGTCATATTCAGGTCATAGATCAGGTGATGCCAGCGGTTTTACCCGCTTGAACATCGGAATTTCCTAAAATAATAATAAACTAGACCTTAGTAGTCAGGTTCCCTCACCATCACTTAACCAACTGCTGACTTGCCAAAACTAGCTTAAATTGATAAACTTAAATCTGTCCAATCGACGGTAACGACGATGACAATGTCATATTCAGGTCATAGGTCAGGTGATGCAAGCGGTTTTACGGACGCAAGCCTATCAAATGACCGTACTTAGTCCGGTTTAAATTCAGTTTTCATAATGTAAAGGTCTGTTTCTTGCTAAGTGCAGTGCTGAGGTTAAAATAACGTTAAATAGCGCGTATTGCTTGTCTATGTATAACTGCCAGATGTGATGTACACGTGGAAGGCAGAAATGCGAAAGTCCAATACGCGAAAACTTAACTAACAAACAAACACACTCACATTCGCATTTATGGATATTATAGAAACACGCTGTAGCCCTAAATAAAATAATGATGACACGCATGTTAAAAAAAACCAATCAAAACATTCGTAATATACCTACTCTTCCAAAGCAACAAGTGTTTTCAGCGAACTTTTCCACAAAGTTTACAAGTTACCTACGCACAAAATACGGAATTTCCCTCGAGGTATTTCAGGCCTCTGGATAAATTAGTCTACTAAACATTCCTTAATGAGCAATATTTTTCAGCGCAGACGCTTTTTGAATGTTACTGACTTAATATTTGTTGAAAGTAGGTACCTATATAAATTATAAAATTTCTATATTAATCCTTATATTATGTGAGTTCGTACAATGAATTGAAGCTGATCTTCATGAAAATTTTGCATACCTACTCTACCTACAGAAAAAGTTATACGATACTTTTTATCCTGGAATCCTGTGGGAACTGCAAAATAACGGAAGTGACACTGCGAGAAAAAGTTAGTATGTTTACCTATATTTGACACTTATTCACTGTAGATAAATATTGTTATCTACCATTATTATTTTGTCATTGCAATAACAATTTGTTTAAAGATATGTAGCTTTGTTTAATTATGACGTATATACTATATTATTATATTACCTACTAGCTGTGCCCCGCGGTTTTAACCGCGTAAGTTTTGGAATTCCCGCAGGAACTATTTTTTTTCTCGAATAAAAGTAACCGGAGTTACTATCCTTACATCATCTATCTGCCAGTGAGAGTCCCGTTAAAATCGGTCCAACCGTTTCAGAGATTAGCCGGAACAAACATACAGACAGACAGACAAAATTTTAATTTTTTTTTTAATGTTAGTACCGTATATATTTTCATATGCATTTAGTTAAAAGCTGTTAATTTGGAATCACAAACAGACACTTCAGTTTTATTTATATGTATCTATAGATGTTTAGATAATATCTACTGTAGGTATATAAACAAATCTATATCTACTGACTAATCACGAAATCTTGAAACTACTTGACCTAAGGGTGACATTAGGCTGATAGATAGTTTATAGGTAAGAGAAGACGTCAGCTAAGAGCGGATTTCATCGAGCCTCCGCAGGATCTCCCAAACTAATGTAGGTGAAACCGCAGCGAACAGTTACTATTAAATAAATAATTTATCTCATGTTTATACTTACCCTGTCAGTGAAGACATCGTGAAGAAACCATAGCATGGTAGCGCACATTCTAGTACCACCTTCAAGTTAAAAATCTGTCGTCAAGTTCCAAATCGTTATAGCGAAAGCCTTTTTAAAATTAGTGTATTTATAATTTTCGACCACCACGTCACTCAATATCAGTGAGTGACCACAGGGTCAAAAGTCTAGCCTGTTAACCATAAAAGCCTCACTTATTTTATGACCTGTAATTTTTGGGTTGAATTTATTTACACAGGTATTTTAGAAAATATGGGATAGTATACACTTTCTTAAAATAAGTCTGCGAAACTTTACTATATGTACCTACTAGCTGTGCCCCGCGGTTTTACCCGCTGTAATTTCGGAGTTCCCGCGGGAATTCCGGGATAAAAGTACCCTATGTCCTTTTCTGTACCTCTGACAACGTGCATGCCAAATTTCATGCATCCATTCAGCCGCTTTTGCGTGATTGAGTAACAAACATCCAAACATCTAAACATCCAAACATCCACACTTTCACATTTATAATATTAGTAGGATTTAAGACCAAAATAATATTATGTTAGAGTACTATTTTAGTATAGGTACAGCAATCACATGTCACACACATTGAAATCACGCGACTAAAGATTAAATTGTAGTTAGATAATTCGTTATGAGTCTTGTTTTAATGTTTCAGACATTGGAACTAACGATAGGGAGTTATAAAATTATTATCATTTTACAATGTTAATGATAGTAGCTGGAAGTAGTCGTAAACAACACGTGAACAAGTATCATGCTCACATAAATTGGTGCATGAGTTGTAATGATGTGTGGTCAGCGATTGATAGCCTTATATAATACAAACAAACAGACAAAAACAAATACTAAAAAATAATTTAATGAAAGCTTTTAAATATTACAGGTACAACAATAACGAAAAATAAAATAAAATTTTAACAAAAGAATTAAAACCAACATCAAAACACAAAAATGCACTAGGTACTCTAAAAAGTTAAAAATAACAAAATATCAACTTAATCCTAAAGACAAAAATGCACGTAATATTATTATTGGTATATTGCAAGTCCTCGTGAATGCAGTGGCCACCGTAACTACGAGAAATTGCGAAATGCTCAGCCGCGAGCCGATTATAATAAAAACTAAAACTTCACTCAGATTTTTTAAATATTTTTTATAATACAAAATATTATAACGCTTTTTCAAACGTGACGCGTGACGATTTCTAAATTGATTCCTTACCAGTTAACTCCTGCCTCCTGCAATAACATCGTTTAAAAAAATGGTGTCGCTTCATATTTCTAATCATGATATCTAATCATCATAGTTGCACTAGGGACCGGATCGCAGACTTAAACGAGACAAGGAGTAAGAGGACATCGTGTCAGTGTCTGGCGGCGGCTGGCAGGAAGTAATTTCTTTAGAGATGAGGGTCGCGATGGCAAGAAACCCAACAGATGTCCAACGCGGATGTGACAGGATTGACGTCTGTCGCGGCCGCTCGCTGTTAGCTTTTACCGTGACCCCTTTTTTTCTGGATTATCTTACCATCTAAAAATACGTAACTAATGTATACGTATATAGGTTCCATTCCAATGATATGATAAGTATAATCATTGTTCCTTTCGCTTTATACATTCTTCTTCTTCAATTATGGCAATCTATCGCGGTTTATCGCATTTAATTCTGCCAATGTACGTATGCTTAGCAATTAAAGTAATTATGGCGAAACGCCAATGACAGTGTTAGATTGTTCCCCAAGATAAAACACGCTAATTCCTATTTTTATTTTGACTTTCCTTGCATTCGTAATGAAAAGCACAGTGTTATCCTCGGGAGAA
This sequence comes from Zygaena filipendulae, assembly GCA_907165275.2. Lineage (NCBI taxonomy): Eukaryota > Metazoa > Arthropoda > Insecta > Lepidoptera > Zygaenidae > Zygaena > Zygaena filipendulae. The sequence continues at coordinate 6,629,996 of OU015653.1, read as the reverse complement.
AGATTTATTTAGTCCCGAGACGGGGTTTGGCGCCCTCGCTACGCTCGGGCGCCAATAGATCGAGGGACTATATAAGTCTTTCTCCCTTTACTTTCACCCCTAGGATAACAATGTACTATTAAACCTACCCAATCAATATAAATGTTTTATCTTTGTTATGATTCTTTTCTTTTTTCCCACTATAATAAGAACACATTAAATAGCCTATTTTTGACAAAACTCAGCGTAAGTAGTCGTAGGGCGGCAGCATAATCGGTATTGCACGCGGGCTACTAAACAGCTAGCGGCGGGTCTGTTAAAGAAGAAGAAGAAGCAGCTATTAAAATAACTATAGGTACCTACTAATCGAAAATGTGCAAAGAATATAGGTACTAAACAAATTTTTATTTTAATACGAATTACTATTTACTGACTTAGCAAATATAATTAGATAATAAATTTAGTTTTCAAAAATATACATTTATTATTATCAATAATTTCAAAAAGTATCACTTCCCATGTTAGTTTGTAGTTTAATAAGCATTCAAATGAACACAAAATAAAATAATTAATTAAATTATGTTAAAATTGCTAGTTTTTTTTTAATAGTAACAGCTTATATAATAAAACTTATGGAAAACTTAAAATAAAAACTACATATATTTACAAATAAAAAATTTGCCCTAGGTATATAATCTGAGTTTATGCTTTTTTTTGAGAACGCACCTCCTTGCTACGCTGATTGTGTATCTTGGGTAGATATATTTTAAGTTTAGGTATATGAATTAATTAACTTTCTAGTTCACACATTCGATCAATTCGCTCAATGATATCTTATAATATCATTTCATTCGATGTGATAATTAAAAAAAAAAGCTTTTAACAAATGAGAATAGGTGATACGATCATTGTCTACCAATCTTTAATTATTGTCAGTATTATACCAGTATTACCAGTATTATATTATCTGTGTTATAACTAAACGTAGATAATAAATTATTATTATTGCAATAAAACAAATCCATCATAGAGCAGATGTCATACTATGTTCCTTTGAAGTCAATTTCCATAGAAATGTGTAATAACATCAACACGTATATGAAAAATATTTCGTACAATAAGAATATAAACTACGCCCATTTTGCTACAGAATCTCGCGTGACAATATTTTTATATTATATTCAAGATATTTACATACGTTGGAGAAATATGAGAGTAGACAAAACAAAGATATTGGTTTATGTGTACATTTTTTAACCGACTTCCAAAAAGGAGGAGGTTCTATGTTCGATTGTATGTATGTTTTTTTTTTTTTTTTTTTTTTTTTTTTTTTTTTTTTTTTTTTTTTATGTATGTTCACCGATTACTCGAAGACGGTTGGACCGATTTGAAAAATTCTTTTTTTGTTTGAAAGGGTATACTCCCAATTAGGTCCCATTGCCACCAAATCCAGATCTGATGATGGGATCTTGGAGAAATCGAGGGAACTCTTCAAAAATTATAGGCACACCTACAGCGATTTGGGTATTTTTTATAGTAATTCGTTCATTTGCTTTTGAAAAGCAAAATTTGAAGAAGTGGAACTGATGATGAAGACCACAGATGGTCATCGGAACTACTCAACAATAATACGTATTTCACGGATTCCGATTGGAGCGATTTCGAAAATTGTTTTTTTGTTTGAAAGAGGATACTCCCAAATTGATTCCATTGTCACCAAGTCGAGATCTGATGATAGGATCTTGGAGTAATCGAGGGAACTCTTCAAAAATTATAGGTACACCTATAGCGATTTTTGTATTTTTTATAGTAAATCATTTATTTGCTTTTGGAAAGTAAAATTTGAAGAAGTGGAACTGATGATGAAGACCACAGATGGTCATCAGAACTGCTAAATAATAGGTATTTCACAGATTCCGATTCGTTAACTTTAATATGGTTTCTAAACAATTTATGCTCATCACAATGTATATGGTGAAGTGGGACTGATGATGATGTACCAGGAGAACTCCTCAACAATTAACGTCCCTGCGTCGGGAAAAGCAAAATTTTGTAAAATGTGATGAGCAGTTGACATTAGGCTATTGTAACTTAGAGAAATTACGAACTAAGTCACTTAAAAGCGAGAAATAAACAAATTTTTAACAAAAAAATTAAAACCGACTTCCAAAAACACAAAACTAAAAATCTCAAAATAAAAAGCTAAAAATAACATCATACCGATTTAATCCAAAAGACAAAAACACACGTAATATTATTAATGGTTTGAGCTACCACTAATTGGTATGAAGTCGGTGACAAGCCAAATATGGAGGGGTAGATGGGCTAAGTCGACTCCCGCTACCAGCTTTTTGTGAACAGGACAACCCAAGTGGGCAGACACCAGCGGGCTTGTCACCGAATTCAAACTAATTAGTGGTAGCACAAACCAATAATAATATTACGTGTGTTTTTGTCTTTTGGATTAAATCGGTATGATGTTATTTTTAGCTTTTTATTTTGAGATTTTTAGTTTTGTGTTTTTGGAAGTCGGTTTTAATCCCCTATATTAAGGTTTTTGATAAATAAATCCTTAAAGATTACACCTCTGCACCTCTGACCCTGTCTTTAGCCTGTCTGTTTAACTGTATGTCTGAAAACGTTCAACCTTATGGAATCGAATCTGTGAATCGAATTGATATGGGTTTCATAGATTTCCTTAGTAGACCAACCTAAAATATCATCGCAGTTGGTTCACAAAATGAGAACATTCTTGTATCTATATGAACGCGACAGCGTCATTAGTGTACTTTCGACCATCGTATTGCAAGCGAAGCAGCGTGGCGGCCAAGACACCGTGAAATCGATGATAATATGTAAGTAATACTTCCTTTAAAACTTTATTATTGCACGAAATATGTTCCTACTCCAATATCTATTCTATTCTTTTCTACTTCTCTATTTTATTTTTTTGCAAAATTCAGTTTTTTTTTACAAACGGATTTTAATACTGAAAAGGTAATTGATATTATAAGTATTTATGGAGGTAGGTATGGCACTAGTGCGCGGAAATTGAGGGCTTCAATAGGCTATTTGACTAATATTTTTTTGTCCGTCTTGTAGATTAATAAAAAATATTGGACACGTAGATATTTTTTTTTCTTTTTTTACGTAATGAAAAAATTACGGCGAAACATTGAGTTGAAATTTCGCGTGACGTCACTAACCAGTGCAGTTTGTATGGCGACTTTAGTCCCCACCCTAAACTTTAATACGCTTTATCTCTGTGTATTTTCATTTATTTGAAAAATAAAAAAAAACGTGCCTAATGATTTTTAATTTTCTAACTGACGGACTAATTAGAATTTTTTTTTTCAGAAGTTGTCAACATCCCTCTAATTAGGGGCTTTGTTTTGAACTGTTAGTAATAATGAAACTATTTTTAAACATTCTTACATTGTATTTTGAAACATTCAATTTAAGAAGTTGTGATGGCTATTTGTTAAGTAATCATTTTAATTTGCAATAAATTATATTCACAAATCGTCGCTTACACCTACAAAAATACCGCGTAAGTCAAATTATTTATATTATTCATTTTACCTATTGTATGCATGATGATAAAAATATTAATATATACTACCTACCTAATTGAATAACGCGCTTGAATTAGATAATGTTGCCTCCAGTGTGAGCCCATTGGATGTACGGAAAAATAATCTACCGAATTATATTAAATATAGATAGATATATCTATACATGGTAAATTTTTGACTTACGCAGTATTGTTGTACAACCGACTAAATTAAAAGCAGCTTTTCCTCTTAGTATGAATAGGGAGCCATTTTTATTTGGCGTAAATGGATGCAGAAAAACTCGCCATAACAAGCGTTCTGTAAGTTCATGAAATGTTCCAAATCACACGTCACATGAGACCACAGTCTTTCTTTGGCATATTTGCTACCATTTTTGTTAAGGTACTTATGTAATACGTTTTCGAATCAACCTGAGAGATTTAGTTTTACCCCAAGACCCACTTTCCTGGTTGCGAAGATTATTTTGCGCAACACAAAGCTGCTTATTCCCGGGTGCAAACCCGCACTTATAGAATTTCATTATGAAGTTGAAAATGTAGTTTTTCGATACCTTTTAGGGAAGGAAAAAGGTCGCTTTCTATAACAATAGCTTTAAATGAAGTAGGTAAGTTCAGTAGCAGATTGATGAATAAAATAATAGTTTGAAGGATTTTTTACAGAGAATTCGTATATTTTCCACTAAAATATATACGTAGTAGATATATCAATGTATATCAATAAGTAGGTATGTATGTGCGTGCGTGTGTACGTGTGTATGTGTGTATACGTATGTTTATCTATATTTTTGTTTTTTGTTGGTTACTATAGGTACAGATAATATAATACTATACTAGTTATAGGTAAATACGGTAATACAAATAGGTAAACGCTGTAACGTCAGTTAAGTGCCCAAGGAGATCCGTGACGACCGGTCCATTCTCTGATCCCATTGGTTTCTGCTATTTTGCCTAGATTATAGATAGGTTCATGTTGAAGGTCTGCCCACACCGTGCCTGTCAGAACGTCGTGCAGGCAGTGGAATATTTATTTATTTATATGTTTGTTTTCCATTATTAGTGAGTAGTTGTCCGCCGTGGTTTCAATTTAATATTGGTAATTTTATTTTATAAACCCATTATGAGTTAAAATATCGTACTTTTTATAAGTTACTGCCGTGACTGAGTCTGGATAACATTAATTGGTAACTGCTACAGATCGACGATAGTACCGTACCTACTCTCCCTTAAATGCTTTTAGACTAGTATCCGGAGATTGATGCACACCACGTAGAAACGAAACCATGAAACCTATATAGAATGATACTCGTGCAGTACATAACGGTGTAAAACAGAACTCTGGTAAAGTTATTTAGATTGAGATAATAATATCGCGACAACCCGCTTTTTTATCTTTTTTATATATTTTTTTTTTCATAAATGTTATTTTAACTTAGGATGAATTTTATTACTAAGATCGGTATTAAAACCAAGTTCAATTCATAAACAGAAGTAACATTAACGTTTTCTACAAAACAGCAACATGACGTTGTTTTATGCCATGTAGGTAAGTTCGACCAGAGAGAAGGTAATCACTACGAGTTCGACTAAAATAGTCACTTCATTTTATCAAAAATGGTAATAGTAAGTGGCAAGCTCAGAAGAATAGTTATTGTTCTGAGGTGGCAAGGTATGTTTTTGACTTTAAAAATAAATATGATTAAATGTCATTATCTTTATTTTTTCAATTACACATGAAACTTCGAACTTTCAGTTATAAATCAATAGCTATAAATTGAAAGGATTCTCAAAGGAAGCATTTATTTCGTATTTTTCAATTTAATGCGGAGCAGAGGTAAAACTTTAATCGTTAATTCCCAAAAAGTATCTTTTTTGAGATCTTTCTTTTTATGATTAAGCGTGCTATATATTTATCATTAGCTGTCCCGCGATAATTTCGGAGTTCCCGCGGAATTGTTCCATACAAACTTTTCCCTCTCTCCACCCCCTTAGGGGTAGAATTTTCAAAAATCCTTTCTTATCGGATGCCTACATCATACAAAGAATCACAAATTTTCAGGTCTCTACGATCACCGGTTTAGGCTGTGCGTTGATTCGCCAGTCAGTCATTCAGGACAAAGCATTTATATGCATATATTTCTGCAATCGACTAAATATTTATTTATACTAATATTATAAAGAGGAAAAATTGATTTTTTGTTTGTTTGATACGATTTAACTCAAAAACTACTGGACCGATTTCAAAAATTATTTCACCATTAGAAAGCTACATTATCCCTGAGTAACATAGGCTATATTGTCATCCGGAATTCCCCAGGGATTTCCGATATTAACGCGGGTGAAACCGCGGGGAACAGCTAGTTAATTATAAAATGAATCTTGACTTTCAGTACAAACACGCCTTACAAACATTAATTATTGTTTTACACCAATGCTCCCGAAACTTTAATTCCAATATTTGATAATTTTTATATTGTATTGTTGGGAGACTCGGCTTGAAAAGTGGCAACACTACGGGCAGCGCCAACGCAGCAGTCGGCGCGTGAGACGGAACTACGGAACTAGTCACTAGCGGTATCGGTAGTAAGTATCTCTAAGTAGTTTGTGGTCACTGTCATGTGCAAGTCATTCCGTCGCATCGTCGTTCATCGATAAGTGTCGTTATATTGAAAGTTTATCATTTTTGTCTGTTTTTATAATTTATTTAGAGATTGAAGAAGGCTTACTTAAAAGTATTTTATTCTAATTCGCAGATTTCCATAGAATTTCAAATTGTTATAAGATTAACATTTTTCAAGTATTTAGATGGAAACTTGTCGTTGTGAGATTATGTTTGGGTCGGCATGACATGAGGCGAGCCGCACGCAACCAGCCGGGCCATCAGAGCGCGTGAGATACGTAATGTATGCGATGTGTATGGAGCGACCGCACGCTAGCCGCAAACAAGCACCACGTAGGTACCTACGCGCCCGCGTCGTTGCACTTGTCGTTTGCCGAATAACATGTGCCTGCCCAATGCACCATTTCGTATTTCACTCAATTAGGGATAGGTAGGTACGTACCATATCGTTTCGGAGGCAAAACCGTATTATATAAAATCGTATACTTGTAATATAAAAACGTAAATCCGGGATATTAGAGATCTTGGATGATTTTTTGTCTGTTTCTAGACTTTTACGTTTTTCAATTTTGTTCATTATTGGTCGATAAAGTTAATAAACAGTCGATATATTGCACCTATAGTACCAATTACAATAATTGTAATGTATTTTCTTTCTTTCTTTCTTCTTTCTAATGAATACTCGCGCGTCGTAAATTGAAATTAAAAAAATGATGATCTAATTAGTTCTATACTAATATAAAAAAGGTTTAATTTTATTTATGTTTGTCAACGATATAATCTCAAGAAAAAAACTACTACTAGACCGACTTTAAAAATTCTTACCCTTATAAGAAGCTAGTGTTCTTGAGTGACATAGGGTATTTTTTATCTCGGAATAAATTTCGAAATTAACACGGTTAATATCGTGGGAACTAGTAAAACATAAAGTATTACCTAACTTTAGTGTCGAAGATGTTAGTGATGTTATGTTATTGAGTGGTAGATAGATGTTAGGTGGTTGTCCACGGGTGGCAGGAAGGTGACCGGTACCATTGCCTGTCCGCCACAAAAGCAACCACCTTCGACTTTGATTAACGTGCCTGTTCAATACATCCTACCGCACGTCGCGCGTCGCGTTGTAAACACATTTGTGTTCAGCATTACCTAAGGGAACAGAGGCACATAGGTAAGAGATTTTAGTATAATTTAAGATAAGTAGGTATATAATTTTGTTAAAGTATAGGTATTATTATCTTAAGAATTTATAGTAAAACTACTTATGAATTTTTTTATACTCGTAACAAGTAAAAGTTAGAAGTAAATTTTACCCCCACCCCCCTTATTGTCATATCGAAATAAAACTTTAAATACTCAATAATATAGTTCACTATAATTATGACATGAACCTGATCTGACAATCGAGCCGGAATATGGTCAAAGGAATTTTGTATTTAAACGATTCTTTGGGGCGGGTAAATGAAATGAAAAAAAAAAGTTATACAGAAACAATGTGTATTTTTTGTATTCTTATGCGATCAAAAAGTGAGATAGTCCTTCGCGAACTCCTCCTACACCTTTGACCAATCGCAACCAAATTTTATTCGCTGATCAAGAGTGGCCACGGCAATATCTATAATTTTTTTGATATCATGTACCATTGAGGAATAATCACCGAAAATGTTTTCCATTACGTTAACATTGAAAAAAAGGTAAACGAAAAAAAGAAAAAAAAAAATAGAATTTCAAATTTTTCGAATATGGGGAACGACTTTTCGCTTTTACTCCGATTACGGCATGGTTAGGTCCGTAGGAGCAAACATTCCGACCCAGTGTATTTATTAAATTTTATACTAAATCAATCTGATTATAGTACTGTACTGAGTATATGTATAAAACATTCCATACCGGACCGGGCTGACCGTAACAAAATGATCAGAGCCTTTTTCACTATGACCATATATTGAGCGTGAAACCGCGGGGCACAGCTAGTAATATAATGAAACGAAAAAAACTACGAAAATAATAATAATATTAACATTACTTGACTGAATACCTATAATAATTGACTAAGTTTCATATTATTTTTTTTGTACACCTTTCTGATGGCAATAAACAATTTTATTATTATCTATTATAAAATTTACATACTTAATACTGTTACTCAATCACGCAAAAACGGCTGAACAGATTTGGATGAATTTGGCATGCGCATTGTCAAGGGTACTGAGACATAGGGTACTTTTTATCCCGTAATTCCCGCGGGAACTCCGAAATTACCACTGCTAGTATGTATATAAATATAATAAGAAAATTCCGTAATAGATACATAACTAATCGTAATTTTGGTGACGCGCATTATGGGCGAAGAATGTTGTTGGTCATAGTGAATAAAGGCCCAGAATGGCTACGAGCGGGTTGCGGCCCGACCTGGCGACCGCGCGGTGTCAGCGAATTTCTATCCACTGAATATGTTTAATTCTTGCTACCGGCTCTTCTTTATCCTACAAAATTTTAGAACATTGGTCAGTTTGCTACGCTGAATAAATTTAACATGGACTACGTAGTATTTAAAAAGTCAAAGATTTAGTAAGTACGCATAGGAAGGGCTTTAATTATTTCTTCTACGATTGTAGAACATGATCAATTTAATAAAGGTGTAAAAGTGTAAAGTTAAAACTAGATGAGGTTGCGTCGTTTAATTATAAGAGTTCCCATAGGCTTCTTTCGGCTCCATCATCAGATCAGCACCATGTCATAATAATATTGCATTGCCATCCGAACTACCTAACACACAGAAGAATTTCGATACGAGAATAAAAAGTATTTTATTTACTTGTTAGATTTTGTAACATTGTTTGTTACTAACCAAAGAGACAACCGTGAGTTTATTGATTGATTTTACTATTGATTCTTTATATTAAATATTTTGTCAATATTTATAAGGGACGTTTTAAATAATTTAGTTACTGTGGGGAGTAAATTAAATGCATTAACTTATGCTTGCCTCCCGGATAAGTCAGAGTAATGAAAAACGGTTTCTTTAGGTTATTCTTTTAGATTTAAGTTTAATCATCACGTAGGAACGCAGTATCTACTGTATCCAAGTCCCTGAAAAATTAATACCTATACGTAGTTTGATAAGATCTTGTGTGTATGTAAAAAGACTGTTCATTAGGTCAGGAAACCAGATCAGCCATATCTACCTAACTTTTTTTCTCTCGATGTAGCAATTTCAAGCGGGTCACAACATTATTGATTAAAAATAAAAATAAACTACATAAGTACAATTCGGTAATCCTTACTATTATAAATTTAATGCGAAAGTGAGTTCGTTTGTTACGCTTTCACACCTTAATTAACAGCTCAACCGATCATCGTGAAATTTTGCACACACGTTGTCAGGGCTACAGACCGAAATTCCCGCGGAAAATCCGATATTACTGTTGGTAAAACTTCAGTAAATTTTTCATACTCTCCGTTGTAAGGGGTCCATTTCTGTATCCCTGACGACGTGTATAAAAAACTTCATGATGATAGGTTGAGTAGTTAAAGCGAGAAAGCATAACAAAGAAACAAACTCATTTTCGAATTTATAATATTTTTACCGCATATTTTGTGGTATCCCGAATTTGAAATGATTGATAAACTCTTTATTGGACATCCTTCAAATAACAATGAAAACAGTCATGATAATAATAAATAATCATAAAGATAGCTTTGTTGAATTTGTACCTACTACCTAGGTGATAAGTGAACCATTTCTAAAGCTTGGTGCGCCACAGGTTAAGGATGCCTGTTTTAAATTGTGGTAAAAGATGTTGACACTCCAGGCGCTTGCTTCGTGGCCCGTCATAGGAATTAAATGCATCGTCGATTCCGGCACAGCTGAGTTAGTGCCGACCTCGGTGGTCCGCGGTCGGGAAGCAGGTGCCGTGCGCCGCCCAGCCGCCCGCCCTCGCAACTCACTGATTCTGTTACGTGCATGAATGTACCGAATACCGTTACTAATATTGAAACACCGATTGAGTTGATTACGTACATCGTAATAATTATATATTATATGTTACGCACAATCGACAAGTTATAGGCCAGTGCAACCAGTAGAGGGTGATGTAGGTGCCACTCAGGTTTGCTTATATTAAAGGTATAGGTTATATTTTTTTTAATTTTTACTATCCCATGTCTAAATAATTTATAATTCATTATTTGGTGCGTATTTGTTTTTATATTCCAAAGCTCTGTGTCTTTAAAAAAATGCTGCTCAAATAGGCTAGAATTCTTAAATTTTATTAAACATCGTTAATATTATCTATACCTTATATAATTACATAATATAAATACGGCTATCCTCTGTTAACCGAGCGGAGCGGAGTAGATCAAGTGCCAAAACCAAAGCGAGCCTCGGATATTACCGTGAGACATTTAATTTTCTACGTGAAAGGATAAGGCTGGAGAAGGCAAGCAGAATTTCCGGGACTATCGTGGTGGGTGCCGCTTGACTTGTATTACGCAGTCTTGTTTGAAATACTCAGTCTAAATTATTGCATAAATTTTAGTGCATTTACTGTGTGAAAAGATGAGGCAAAAAATTACCTCAAATTTCCAACGTTATGTGAAAAAACTTCCCTGTTATTGTTTTAATTTGTTAAAATTTTAATCTTTTAAAACAAAAAAGAGAAATTCTTTCAAACTCTAGCGTGAAAAAATTGTTTCTTTATAGGTGTAGCTGCTCATGAAATTCGTAGCGCTACGGAGCTACGCGGTTGAGTAGTTGGACGAGTAGATGACCTAGCCCAATGTTGAATATACTCGAGAGGTTTCGATAGCGAGAAACACAACTGAGTATCTCGCTATCGAAACGTCTCGAATATATGATTTGTATGTAGTAGAGACGGACTATTTAAATTAATGATAAAAATTACGCTTTCCAATATTAGTGCAATATTGGTGCATTTCCAATGTTGGTTCAAACATGTGGTTTATGCGTGCATATAGACTTTTAATACCTATATTAGTAATTATTTTTTTACTAGCATCGCTTTAGTGTTATGTTGTTATAATTTTATTATGTTTAAGTGAATAAAATAAAAAATAAAATGTGCAGATCTGATTTTGCAATTGCGTTTTTTTTTTATGGAATCTTGTGTCTTAAATGGAGAAAACATTAATAAAAGATTCATTATTGCTAACCTTTGATTGTTTATTTTTCCTATAACTAAAAAGATATAGGTATATAGGTACATAGATAAGTTTTTGAATATACCTCGATACTACCGATGTCACGCCGACACGAACCCGAGTGCGTGTGACGTCAGAATTTATTATTTCTCCTCATTATAAACATCTGCCTGTCGGCAACAAGTATGAGATTATAACATTATGATGACGTCACATACGAAGCGCAGTAACCATGGCGCGTTTGTGATAAAACAATGTTTTATAGGTAGTTAAATAAAATATTGTTTTAAAAGTTTTCGAATCAACTATCATTGCATATAATTATGTGTGTGTATATGCATATATATATATGTATGTGTGTATGTAGTTAGTATATTATGTATGTATCTGCTTTTACTAATTTTATTTACTATATTCGTGGTAATATTATATATATGTATATGTATATATGTATATATATATATATATATATTTCCGATTCTGTGTCATGCCACTAAATTATCTCCTGTAGAGAATGCCTTAGGCATTAAGTCCGCTTTTTGTACGTAAATGTGCAATAAAGATCTTTAAATAAATAAAATAAATAAATTATTACTTACTTCATAATCATTTGTACTCGTTTATTAAAGTTTTAAAGTACCAGAATTATACGTTTTTTAAAACTCTATTTGCATTGAAATAAACAAAAAAGAGGTTATGCTGATAGTGAGGGTTCTGTTTTTCAAAGTTTTAAAATTGAACAATTTTATTAATCTCTTTCCTATCCAATAAGTAATAACCACTATCAAAAATATCTATCAACCACTGTCAAAAAGGTTTTATTGCCTTATAATAATCCACTTCACAACACACAGATCTACTTGATCCCACACTAAGCTATAAGCTTGTGTCGTGGAAACCAAGCAAACGTGGTATATACTACACACACATCAAAAGTGTCACACATCAAAAGTGTCTAGGGATCAAGTGCATTTTTTGCTATAAAAAGAAACCCAATTAATTTAAATCTAATCTAATCTTCTGGGCTTGTTGCCTACCTTATTTCCCAAATCTAAATTAACAACTAATCCCCACATTTTGAATAAATTAAGAAAATATTCATTTTTTGTAAGGTGTGAGAAATTGAACCAATTCCAAGTCGACAATAAAATTGCAAAAAAGGCAAAGACAGGGGTTTTTGAAACTTTTATTGTAATGTATTAACAAATTAATAATCTGTGTTCTTTCCATTGACACGAATCACACATTCGCCGCGATTTGGTATGCTTAAAATCAGTTCATCAAAATCACTTTGAGGAATGGCCACCCACGTTCTTTGTAAGATGTCAAAAAGTTGTTGTGGGGTATTTACGGCGTCCATACTCGGCAGAGCTCTTTTTTGGAGTATATCCCATGCGTGCTCAGTAGGATTTAAGTCTGGTGATTGAGCAGGCCACGGCAGGACGTTGATATCAGCATTGGCAAGAGTGCGTGTTACGACTCCAACAGGGTGTGGACGTGCATTGTCGTGCATAAGTTGAAACGAATCACCCAACTGGCTTCGCAAAGGGATGATTACATCTGATACAGTACTTGTCGCATAAATCCGAGCATTAAGGTTGCCCCTGATCCAAATGAGATCGGTTCTTCCACCGATCTAAATACCCGTTAAAACCATCATTGTTCCCCCTCCATATGAATGAACTTCCTAACAGAATTTCAATCGTTCTTGACGTCCAGGGCTTCTCCAAACTAATGTACATCTTGTATCCGGCCTCATACCGAAACGAGATTCCTCGGAAAAGCAAACACCACGCTAGTCTTCTTCCTCCTAATTACTGTCTTCGCGAGCCCATTGTAAACGGGCTCTACGATTGCGGGGCGCTATTGGTGGAACTCTCAGAGGCCTTCGGGATCGCAGACCCACTTCTCTTAAACGATTATGTATGGTTTGATCGCTTATCAGAAAGCCTGAAGCGCTGTGGAGCCTCGTAGTTATCATCATGGCGGTCATAGTACGATTTCTTCGCGCTGTATTATGGATATACCGGTCCTATCTTCGAGTGGTGATACGAGTTCGCCCTCCATGTCGCTCGGCCACACTGCCCGTGATGCGATAGCGTGTCCATAGGCGGCTTATGACGCTCTGCCTTGTCCCAACAGCAGTAGCCACAGTGCGTTGCCTGGCGCCAGCTTCCAACATTCCAACGGCTCTCAGCATCTCTTCTCTAGGCAATTGGTGTCATCGCTCCATACCGATGCAATTTTTTTCAGTTACGATGCAGAAATTGTAATGTTTTTGTAAAACCGCCATCACACTCTTTTATAGGGATTTTTAATGACAGTTATTTTTAAAAGTTTAAACAAAATTTGAATAAAATTCATTATTGAAATGGTGAAATTCAATAAAAAATTTATAAAAGGATCCAGAAAAGTTACTATAATAATCCCAATTGGCGGCAATTCTCTAAAATGCACTTGATCCCTAGACATTGATGTGTGTATTATTACATATATATTATACTATAGATCTATATATAGGTACACCCCAGACTGGAAAATGGAACCCTGCGTTCATCACACATAGTCCACCCCCACCGGGTGTCGAACCCGGAGGTTCCGGGTTCGACACCCACCGAACCGATTAACAGGCAGGCATGGTGACCATTGCGCCAATCGGGTCGTCGGGTCGCCTTACGTAAGTAGATGAGAGTGGTTGAACTTTCTTTATTTCCTATCGAGGCCTATCGGCCGCACTCAGAGTCGTTTTAATGATTACTTAACTAAATTTAAATTGATTAGTGAAATGCCAATTAACATTGATTTAATGAACGTCTCTGAGTGCGGTAGTTTTGTTTTTAAAATCTTTACTTAAAATTAATTAATCATTTAAACGACTGAGTGCGGCCGTATGTCTGTGAAATTTAACGCCACATTCGCTCCTTAAGAGTGGGAACGTTCGAATATGAAGCGAAGCGAGAATCGAGCGATGCGAATCGCTCAGAATCCTTCGGGCCGGATGCCACGTCGGCTACCTCCCCGGGATACATCCGCTACGGTGCGGCTTTAAATTGTGTACAACTTCTTAATGGATCCGAGCACGTTGGAATAGTACTAACGTATTTCACTCTAATAATAATAACTCTGAAACAATTTAGGTTGAGCACGTACTTTGACCCATTAATATCTTATATACTCATGTATACGTTTATACCAGGATCTGTTACAGCTGTTTGACATGGAGTGTAAAATTTTAAGATTGGGCCCAGAAAAATGTGAAAGGCCATATTAAAATGTAAGAAAAAATGTAATTGCTGGTAGTAGCGTCCATTTTCAGGCTTTTATTATACAATACAATAATTCCTCAGATCTCAACATAATGAAAAATATTGAGTTAACAAAAGAATATTAATAACAGCATAGAGGTAGGTTAGTTGTATTCAACATCTGTTAAATAAGTCTTTTATTAATAAACCTCTACCTTGGTATACAGAATAGAATGTCTAAAAACGTATATGTTCTATAAATATGCCGAATTTCAAATTTCTACGCTACCTAATTTTTATGAAAAACCTCTCCGATTTGGGTGGGTTCTGTTTTTACTTTCAATGTACGGAACCCTAGAAAGTATGTTGGACTATGAACAAACAACAGAATTTTTTTAATAAAACTACCACAAAGGAAATACCCAAGTATTTTTTGTTCTTATTCAGTAGAAGATTATGAAATTCAGTAGAAGATCATAAAGATAGGTAAATTATAATTTATACATTATACTTGCATGTTGGAGAACTAAGATTGCAATAGGAAGTACTAACAATTTTCTTACTTTATCTATTTTTAAATGTACAGCCAGCATCAAAAATATATAAGTTCCCATACACTTTTGTCATTTAGACACGCACGTTGAACTTTACCAATATCGGAATATGATTTATTTCATTTTATTTTCTTTATTTCAATATTAACAGATATTTAGCACTAATAGAAAAATACACAATGGGCATGATGACGTCATAACTAAGTATAAAGTGTATCTATCTAGGTGTGACGTCACATGGAATTTTAACTCAAAGTATCGCCGTTATTTTTTAATTACCTACGTAAAAAAAGGAAAAGTATGTGTCCAATATTTTTTTATTAATCTCATGCCCATTATCCTCGACTCTGAACTGGTTACATAATTATTTCTGATGCTAACTATACTTATATGGATTTTGAAATGAATTTTTAAATATGTTTTTACGTAAAAACCAATTAAATACATTTGAATTAGCAATACAAAGGAAAGGAGCATCGAATGATCCTAAGGTAATAAAACTCTAAAAAATGGTAGAGTGTACAAAATTTTCGTCACAGTAACCAGAATTATTTTCCATGTAAGAAAAATAAATAGTTATATCCACTGTAGTAACTGATAGTCAAATACTAAAAGTTAATTTCCTAGAATTTCAATTTGTTCTTCATCATACTAATAGATACGTACCTACTTGGGTACATACAATAAACATGCATTCGGTTTTGCTTTTGTTTTCGTGGACGGTACGTAATTTTCCTCGCCTGTTTTGTTGACTCAAACCTATTTACGCGACTTAAACCAAATTCACAATTATTTGGAACGTAACCAATTGAGCAAGTAACCTTCACGTTTCCATTACAAATGTGCGCTATTGACTAGATATATTTTTGAAAAGCGTAAAAAGGTCAAATGCTGCTTGTACGTTGTATTTGTTCTCAGGAAAGTAGGTATTTTTCATTGATTTTGTTAATAAAGGTCTTTGAAAGCAGGAAGTCGCTAGCGTTTATAATATTTAAGAGCGTTCGTGACTTCCGGTCGTGTATTGAAAATGTATTTTATCAGTACTCAAACAATGTTTGGATGAAGAATTTTTTTTACATTTTTACTCTACACCTCTATGTCAAGCATAATATTATGTGCATGTCGTTTAAATCTTTATTATTTCGCAATACATTATCCCTTAACAATTATTTTTTATTTAGTAAGTCTTTGATTGCAAAAAAAAAAAGTACTAAAATGTGCAAAATATATTTTGCACATTTTGCTTTTATAAAATCCCGGAATTTCCGAGGGAACTTCGTAATTTTGGAACAGCTATAGATTATAAAAATAATTGACAATTTCCAGAGTATTGAATAGAGTATTGAGTATTGAATATGACTTATGAGTAGTTATATAACACTGTATATATGAGTATGGCTATGTAATATGTATGTATTTCTTTATGTATTTATTTAAGTAGTGCATTGTATGTATATTTTATGTATGTACGTATTGTAAGTATGTATTTAGAAATTTATTAGATTACATTAATACGTCCCTGTATATATGTATTTGCTTATGCCGCCCACTTAGGTCTAAGTCTAATTTGTCTCCTCCAATCTAGGGTAGCCTGGTAGAGATCACTTATTAGTGATAAGGTCGCCTATTGTAAACTCATATTTATAATTAGTATGAAATTGCAATCACTCATGTCTGTGGGTGACAGTAAAGTTATATCATTTACATTTTCATATTTTTTAACGTTTGATCTAGGCGTTGAAACGGTCGTGAGAAAAACTCGGTTCATTTTATAATTTAGTGTAATCAGTACAGAATCTAAGAGTAAGTTTAAATATATACAAACAATCACTGGCCTTTGCGATCCGTGATAGACATAGAATCCGAAGCTGTAGTGGCGTCGGCCAGGATGTGAAGATCAGGAAGAAGAAGGAACAGGAACAGCAGAAGATCCAAAGTTTTTCAAGTTTCAAGTAAAGATTGTAGATAGATTGAAGATAGTAGTTTTGATATCCAAAAAAGCAAGCTGGAATCATTCATAGCCATGAAATCCCTGCCGACAGCCGTCCAGGTCTTACGCCACATCACAAAAGACCAGTGAGTGATTTAAAAACATAACATGAGACCTAGATCAAGGCTTACAAATATCAAAACATAATGTACAAATAAAGTATAAAAATATTAAATACTTGCTTAGTGTACAGCTTCCTTTTGTAATTTATTAATGTTAAATTTAAGTATTATAATATGTATTATAATTAAATATGTATTTAATTGATGTTATAGGGAATAGAATCAGGCGTAGATGCTTTACGCAGCGTGAACGAATCCGAAAGAGAAACAAAACAATTATTAACGCCGACGCCCAAGAAAAATAAATTTTGAATTTAGATGAAAAAAAGAACGTACTACCTCCATGGGCGTTAGCACCACGTCACAGTGTTTGGTTTATCCTTACATATAATTATAAAACATAGTCCCCCGCCACGTTCGTCTGTTTGTCTGTCTATTCGCAATATACTCTAAAAATACTGAACGGATTTTCACATGGTTTTCACCAATGGATGGAGTGATTTAAGAGAAAGGTTTATACGTAGAGTTCATCCTGGAATTTTCACGGTAACTCCAAAATTACCGCGGGTAAAACAACGGGGACAGCTAGTATATAATTAGAATGCATATATAAAAAACAGTATATCATGTGTATTGTATCAGTTATCTGGTACCACAGCACAAGCTCTGCTTATTAGTTTAGCACCAGGTGGCGCATATATGTTAATGTCTAAGCATTATTAATTATTATTATAATTACTAGCTGAGCCTCATGCTGTATACTTTCATTATGCATTTAGTGAAAAGCTGTTAATTTGGATAACAAACAGATGCTTCAATTTTATTTATTTGTAGGTATGTATGTATCTATGTATAGATTTAGGTATATATACCGTATTAAGTTTTATGATCGTGTTTCGAAGTCGTCAATAACCTCGTTACAGATATTCAGAAAGTTCTCTAAGCATCTGCATATTTCTTGCGAAGCCTTTAACGATTTTACATTTTGATGTTGTGCCAACCGAAGTTTACTTCAAAATGGACATTGAATATTCATTAACAAACTGAGACGGCCTTAAGCAAATTAACATCTCATTACAAAATGAAAACATTTCTATCGACAATTGTGACCATTTTTTTTACTTGTTACCTCTGTTGATTGTATCAGAACAAATGATGACACGCTCGGTACGGGCTTGCCCATATAAACTACAAATTTTCTAAGACATTCGACAGTATTCTAATACTTCTCTTCTTTACAAAATGAAATAGGTAGAATCGCGGAAATAAATATGATCATAGTATTTTACTAATATCGATATTGTAGCTATTTTCTACGTCGATTTCAGCAGATAGAAGTTTCAAAATCGTATAATTTTTTTTGCAAACATGATTCGAATTGATGTTAAACTAATTGTGCTACTGTTGATAATGGTGGCTAGTACTATGAGTGCGAATAATGCAACCACTCCGACAGCTGCATCTGCTGCAAGCATGGCTACTAAAACACCACCGAAGGAAACTAAACAACCCGGGGTAAATTATTATTGGATTAATAACAAGTTGTTTCAAAGGTGCCACGATTGTGGTCGGCTGTACGAAAGCTCTTTCACACGGCAACAGCGACGGACAGAAATCAATCAGACCAAAGAGGTTTCGGTCGCCCTTTATTGCCCGAAGGATATGTTGGCGACACAATATCAGTGACCAGCAGGCACAGTGACCGACCCCGCACAGTGTCAGTAATGTGCAAACTACGGGAGAGTATATTGACCAAATATGGTGCCCAGCCGAACACCGGTGGCAGAAATACTTTTCACCAATCTTCGGTGGAGAACTTTTCGGTCGCGAACTTTACCGAACAAGCCCCTATTTTTCTCTGACGGCAAACGGGATGTTGCCGTGTGAAAGAGCTCTTACAGCCTGTATGTCTGTCTGTTCGCGATAAACTCAAAAAATACTGGACGGATTTTCATGCGGTTTTCACCAATAGATAGACTGGTTCAAGAGGAATTAATTAAATTATATGCATGGTTTATACCGGATTTCCCGTTAAAAGTCATAGTTCACTTCATTATGTTTTAGACTGGATGTGCCTTCATCATAAAAGCCATTTTTATTAATTTGTATGTCCATACTAATAGACTAAAGTTAACGTTCTATATTAATTAAACAATTCTATATATCTCTAGTATAGCTGTGCCCCGCGGTTTCACCCGCGTGAGTTTCAGAATTCACGCAGGAATTCCCATTTTCTCACCGTTTAAACCTTCCCTGTACTTCCACGAATCTTTCAAGATCAAAATTAGCCAAATCGATCCTGCCATTCTCGAGTTTTAGCGAGACTAACGAACAGAAATTTATTTTTATATATAAAAAAGATACCTACTCATATATAGTCATTATCTTTGTAGATGAATAGGTTAACTTATGAACCTAGGAATTAATTACTGTGTAGCGACTAATCGTGAGATTATATTATTAATTAATTAAAGTTATGAAAACTTAAAATAATAATTATATATTTTACAAATAAAAAATATATAAAAACTATATTTACAAATAAAAAATTTGACCTAGGTCCTCCACAGCGGGTAGCGTGCCCAAAAGGCTGGCGGCATTGTCCTGCTGGATAGCGATAGGCTTACTCGCTGGGCGAAGTAAACACCAAACTTCTGGTCACGTGACGTCTCGACCAGTCGCACCGCCAGTTCTTTATATAGTTGACGGGCGCTTGGACCCCTAGGCCCCAGGGTTTCGACCCCAAATGGCTCAAACACAAATTCCCCGCTAACGGACCCATATTTGCGCCGCTTGAGGGACTCCGCAGAAGCTGTCGCGGAACCAGCTTTCACGACCGAAGATGAGACGGCGCAATGGTATCTACGCAAGTCGCGTCCCATACCAAAGACCGGCCCATCTTCCACGGTACCAATGTCATCCCGTCGGGCCGCTTGCCATCGTCGCGCACCAGGCCGTTGGGTTCGAGTACAGCTGGCGCACCGGCTGTGACGAGAGCCCGGCGGATGACATCGTTTAATTCAGCGTGTCTTGGAATTCGTCCGTTGCTTTTGCAACAAGATAGGCCATGGTGCCCGAACAGGTCGATACTTCACGTGTGCACAAAAATAGATGATCGGTTGAGCCGTTAAGGCGTGAAACAGACAGACAGACAGAGATATTTTCGCATTTATAATATTATTAGGGATTATTAACTGTAAAAAACATCGAAAAATGGAAAATTTATAGGTAACACTCCAATTTTTATTTATATTTCTTGTAACTGAACCTCGCTTGACGATTAAAACAATCCCCTAATTTTGACTTTGACTTTCCATTTAATTAAATATAAACCTTTTTACTTTGCAGGCGCTTGCCAGTTTCGGGAAAATGCTTATTGATATACCGTTAGGAATCGTTGAAGCTTGTAAAGATGTAAGTGAGAATGGAAATTAATAATTATTATTAATGCCAGGTGTTTACCGTCCGTAGATTGGTGAAAGTAAAGCCACCCGCTGTAATAAATTTTATGTTCTAAGATATTTCATACCTATAGGTATAATCATAAAGAGAAATGGATTGGAGAATGATTATTTATGTAAAATAGGGTAAATAGTAAATACAATTTTTTTTTATTATAACAATTTGCAACATAATACAATATTAAAAATTTATAATCGAAAACAAAATTGACCATTTTCCTATTCTAATCTATTAAGGTATCTTTAAATAAATTTTACAGCGGGTGATGCTACTTTCACCATCATAAGAGTCCTATCATCATATTGAACTTTAGTTACTTTAGTCGTCGGATTGAGCGATTTTTGTTTATTACTTTTGTTATTGCAGGGAGCAGAAGCTGTAGAGAAGACCGTCTTGGCTTTTGTGAGAGGTTTCTTTAATTAAATTTAATATTGTGATAACCTTAAGGATGGAATAAAATGTTGATTCGTATACAGTATTACCTAAATCTAATCTTTAATATAATCTAAACATAGCTACATACAAAAAAAGAAGCTGAATGAATGACTGATGAATAGCACTAAGGAGTTTGGGAAATCCAGCTCTTAAAGGATTGAATGGGAAAAATACGGGTGATACAGCTAGTTTGTATAAAAAATGTCAGCATTCAAGATTCTTAATACTGTGTCGATGGATACATGACATACCTATGTGTTATTGTATTCGTGATTAGTTTCGGTATTTGGTCTGATTATAAAGAAAAGTTTAAATGTATCTATGTATTATTATTAACGATTGATGGCAGGATTTCCACACTAGATACATATTTACCTATTTATTTTGCTAGCACGGACATACATTAAATCCACCATTTATCTCATGGATGCATAATAAATACAAATCCAGACTGGATTATCAACTACCATAGGTAAGTATATACCTTGGTAGTATACGGTAGATTAATTATTTGTTATTAAAACATTATTTGACACTGGAAATACTTATGAGACTGATTGAGTTGTTTTGTAAAATTATAGATACCTACAACAACACAATATAACAACAAACAATATACATCTACAATATAATTAATTTAAGACGCTGAAATATTATAAAGTGTATAAAGTAATACAGTTAATAATTATGAAATAAAAGAATTATGTACGTTACTAGCTGTCCCCCGCGGTAATTTCAGGGTTCCCGCGGGACTTACAAGATAAACTATACGTTTAACCTTCCTCTTGAATCACACTATATCTATTGGTGAAAACCGCATGAAAATCCGTTCCGTAGTTTTAAAGTTTATCGCGAACACACGGACAGATAGACGCGCTGGAGTACTTTGTTTTATAATACGTAAGGATTATTGATGAAAATAAATTAAGATATTATTAGGATATTATATGATTCATATGTAGATGCTGTAGTGTTTGATAGTGGATTATTAAATTAATTATCTTACGGCCGCACTCAAAGTCGACTTTAATGATTACTTAGTTAAGTAGAAGTGAATATTTTGTTGTCACACAGAGCAGACGTGCATTTGGTTTATCAAAGAAAGTGTAATTACGTACTTCTCCAAACTGAACATAACTGCACAGTGAGAAAGAACAATTTCCAACTGAGAGTTTACTACTTGTTGCGACGTTTCGTTAACCACTTGACGAGTTCCATCAGCTAGCGGCCCCCCTCACCACCTCGGGTAAAGAGCACAGATATTTATTTTTCATCCTCCTCACTCGCCATCACCCCAGCGCGAGCGCACCCGAAGTGTGTCCGCTCTCGTGACGTCGAGGTACGGTGTGTGGTCCAAGCCATGAGCGTACATCGGTCACCGCCCAGACTGAGCGGCTCACTTACGGATCTAACAAGGAGTGAGACTGTAACGGAGGATCAAATTACCTATAGAAAACGCAAACAGCCTGAACCAAACTGCAGCTGCACCAAAGAGATACAAGAGTTTCGAAAAGAAATTACGTCATTACTAACCAATTTTACAAGAACGCAAGAAGAAACATTAGATTTCATGCGGAACAATTTAGCTGATGTCAATTCCAAACTAAATGAAATTAAATTATCTACCGATACACTTTGCAATGAACAGAATAAATTAAAATCCCAAATCTCAGATTTGATTGAAAAAGCTAATAATGCCGATACAAATATTCTTAACTTGGAAACAAAATTGGCCAATATTAAAGAATCGAATACAGATACGGACATTGAAGAAAAAATTATGCAAGAAATGAGAGAACGTATGATACGAGAGAAAAATATTGTTGTTGTCGGTGTAAGAGAGTATAAAGACGCAAACACAAATGAAGCCAACTCCCATGATATGGCTGAAATAGTTTCTATTTTTAGAGGTTTGTTTAATGATTGCCCTAAGCCAATAAAATTATTCCGCATAGGCAAGTTAAATGCACTCAAGAATCGCAATATTAAGGTTTGCTTTGAGTCTTCAGAAACAGTTAAAATGCTGCTGCGTAACAGGGGAAAACTACAACGCAATATTAAGATCTTTTCTGATCAAACTCCAGCTCAACAGAAATATTTACAAAATTTGAAAGAGGAACTAGCACGGAGAGTGTCTAACCATGAGAATGACATTACAATTAAGTACATAAGAGGAATACCTAAAATAGTTAAAACAGAATCAAAAAACGACAAGAGCTCTCCAGCCAGCACCCATTAATTGATCAGGATGATGAAGATATTACATATCAAGTACTTGATTGCTATCAAAACGTCGCCTCTAATAAATCCAACCTCAATTTCTTCTACGCTAATGCCCGAAGTATTTGCAAACCAGGTAAATTTGATGAACTCAGGTGCATTATCGAAGCTTTCAATAAAACCGTACATATTATACTACTGACTGAGACCTGGATAAGATCGGATGACCAAGCAGCATGTTTTCACATCACGAACTACTCACACTACTACAACATTCGATCTGATGTCATTGGGGGCGGGGTATCTATCTTTGTGCATAATAATCTGAAGCATGAACTAAGCATGGAATCTTACACTGGCGGAAACAACTACTTGTGGATACATCTAGAAAAATATGCACTTGATGTAGGCATTGTTTACAAACCAGGTCACACGAATCTTAACAATTTTTTCAACACATATCAACTGCAACTGCAGCAAAGAAAAAGAGCGATCGTCTTTGGCGATACAAATATAGATCTTTTAGTATCCGGTACTAAATCAACGCTGTATAATGATTTGCTGAGAGAAACTGGCTATAAAATTATTAATAAGGTTGAAGTACTCCACAGCACCCGTGTGTCACCAACGTCGAAGACTATTATAGATCATGTGGCTACAAATCTCAACAACCAAAAATTTCATATGGCTATTATGGAATCCTCATTTTCAGATCATAAAAATATCTATATTGAAATGAAAAAATTTAGACCACCACAGATGCAACAAGTAAGGTACGAAGCTGTTAACTATGAAATTTTGTACAAGCAAACCAGAGAAAATGAATTAGAAAATGAAGACTGTAACTTTGGCACCCTAGAAGAATTTATAAAAACAAGAATATCAGAAAGTAAAGAAATAAAGTTCAAAATTGTCAATCAACCTCAGAAAGAATGGATAAGTGGAGAAATCATAACAGGAATCAAGAAGAAGAACAAATTATGGTGTAAGATAAAGCAGTACCCAGAAAATAACGAACTAAAATTAGAATATAACGATGAAAAGGCAAGAGTGGCGCGGCTTATCAACACTTCGAAGAGCAGATATTATTACAAAGAGTTTGAAAAATGTACAACTAAACCTAAAAAGATGTGGAAATTGATAAATGCACTTTCTAATAATAAACCTATTGTGAGCTGTGCTCCCCCAAATCTTAAAACAGATAACGGCTTAGTTACTAGGGATCCTTCAGCTGTTTGTGAGTTATTTAATGTGTTTTTCTCGAATATTGGTGTTCAATTGGCAAACAAAATACCATCTAATTATCATAATAATACTACACATACACTACCAAAACTAAAATCTGATACAAGCCAAATCAAACTGTCGATCTTCAAACAATGTGATACAGATGAGATAGCTAACATTATCAATAATCTGGACCCTAACACAAGTACAGGGATTGACTCCATTAGTACAAAAGTAATAAAGTGTATTAAAAATTTAATTATACCCAATCTCACGGACTGTCTCAATAAATTACTGGTACAAGGTGTATTCCCAGATAGTCTAAAGGTGGCCAAAGTCAATCCGATCTATAAATCAGGTATAAAGACGGATCCGGGAAACTACCGGCCTGTCTCGGTTTTGCCAATTCTCTCAAAAATCCTAGAGAAAGTAATTTACAAGCGACTGAATGACCACTTAACTGAAATAAATTTTTTGTGTGATCAACAATATGGCTTTCGTTCAAAATCAAGTACTCTTACTGCAGCTATTGACTTAACTACTGAAATAAAAACTAAAATAGACCAAAAACAGCTAGCACTAGGTGTATTCATTGACCTAAAAAAGGCCTTTGACACAGTGAGTCACTCGTTGCTGTTAAAAAAGCTTGGGAGTATTGGTGTAACTGACACAGCACTCCAGATGTTAGAATCTTACCTCGAAAATAGATACCAGGTTGTAAGGATTGGGGATTATCAGAGCAGTCCCCTTCCTATAAATTGTGGAGTACCGCAAGGTTCGATTCTTGGCCCGCTACTATTTCTGGTGTATGTTAATAATATTTGTGAAGTTGAATTACATGGCCATCTCACTTTATATGCTGACGATACATGTTTGTTCTACTTTGGACAAAATGTCGATGAGCTTACTAAGCTTGCTCAACAAGATCTTAGCACGCTATACAGATGGTTCCAGTACAATCTATTAACAATAAATACCGCCAAAACATCTTACGTAATATTTTCTTCAAAAAACAAAAAAATCCCGCCACACACAAAATTGCACATTAATGGAGAAATATTACGCCAATCTAATCAAGAAAAATACCTAGGTTTAATGCTTGATAAGCATCTATTGTGGAACGGACATTTAACAGTAATAAAAAATAAGCTTTCATCCCTAATAGGTTCTACATACGGAATGGCTCGATGTATACCACCAAAAGCACGCCCTTTGATATATAACGCATTGATAAAACCGCACTTACTTTACTTAATAGAGATATGGGGAACAGCTGCCAAGACTAATCTTCAGAAGATACAAATACTGCAAAATAAATTAATTAAAATTCTATATCATTACGACTTTTTAACATCCACTAAAAAAATATACCATGAAACAAAATTTCTAAACATCAAACAATTATACTCTTATAACACTTGTATACTAATATATAAAATCACACATAACATGATCCACACAAATATAAATTTTACCACAAAAGGAAATATACAAAAATACTCATCACGTCGCGCAAACCACCTTGTATTACCCAGTGTTCGTACTAATTATGGACGAAATGCCGTTACGTTTGCGGGAGCAAAGTTATATAATGAACTTCCCACAATTATAAAAGATGCAAGTTCGCTTAATATCTTCAAAAAAAAATTGTTAGACCACATTAAAAAACAAGACCTTTTATAACTTGGACCACCGCCTTATATTGTCAGCACTTGAAATATTGTCTCCTCGCAGCTAACTTGCAACTTACCTACCCTACACTATGTTGATTTTTTTTAGCTATCAATTTTGTTCTGTGTGACTGATTTTAAATTTTATTAATGTACTCATGTAAGTGGCATGTGTCTTAATGAGTATAATAAAGATCTTTAAACCGAAGTATGGATTTTTAAAACAAAATTGCCGCAATCAGAGATGTTCAGTAAATTAATGTTAATTGGCATTTAATCAGATGTAACTTAATTAGTTAAATGCCAATTAACATTAATTTATTAAACTTGTCTGATTGCGGCAGTTTTGTTTTAAAAATCTATACTTAACTAAGTAATCATTAAAGTCGACTCTGAGTGCGGCGGTTAATATTATAAATCACGTGTCACGTTGTTTGTCCGCGATGGACTCCTAAACTACCGAACGGATTTTGATAAAATTTTGTAACCATTTGTAATATGGTCCAACTTAAAAGATAGGATAGTTTTTACCCCGGAATTCCCGCGGGAACTCCAGAACTCAGGGGTACAAAGAAGGACGTAGAGTACTTTTTCCCGGAATTCTCGCGGTAACTCCAAAATTATCGCGGATGAAATCGCGGGGGACAGCTAGTCTTCTATAGTATAACTTTAATTGGGACCTTAATGTAATAAAATATAAAATTTAAATTACAATTTGCACGTCCAATAGGGCAAAGACACGGTACTAATGTATTTACACCACTGTACAGTGTACAGGTATATGTAACCATTTGTAAAGCAAATAAATAAAAATAAATAAAATAAATATTTTTTTAATAATGTCAATAATTTGTTTATTTTACCAAATACCAGTATTAATAAATAATCATTTTATTGCATGGTGCTGTGCCCCGCGGTTTCGTCCTCATTAATTTGATGCTCCACAGCCGCTCCTATATCGTAGCGTGATGTTATACATACAGCCTATAAGCCTTCCTCAATAAATGGACTATTCAACACAAAAGTACTTTTTAATTCGAACCAGTAGTTCCTGAAATTAGCACGTTCAACCAAACAAACATACTCTTCAGCTTTTAGTATAATACAGATTAGCATTGGTGAAACTCAGATACCTAATTCTAAGTTTAGTTAGTTATTGAAGCGAAATATTGTTTCGATGCTCTTTTGTTATTCGAACAAAAACATCGATGTCTAATTACAATCATAATGCTCAACGAAAACGCGTTGCAATGTACTTACATAATATACTATATACGTGCCAGTTCTAAACTGTCTTTCTTTTAGTTTTGGCCACGGTTTATGCGCGGGTAGTCGTTGTTACACCATAATGTTGAAAGTGTACATCTTCTCTATGTGCGTTTTGCTGGTATTGATCAGCGCTGAAGAGAAAAATGCAACCACTACTCCGGCAACAGCGGCGGAACCAGCGGCCAATGAATCTTCCTCAAGTGCTAGTAACGAAGAAGACAACAGTAGCAATGTAAGAACTTGACTTTATTGATTTTTTCACTGAAGTATTACTATTAAATGTTAAGTAATAAGTTATTTAGTGCGTCGCAGTCGTGACGTCATCACTCGGAGTTTGTTTGCTTACAAGGTTTAAGCGTGTATAACGTTTGCGTTAGGCACTTTCTGACTCTAGTAGTTTTATTATTATTTAGTTACTAAGTAGGTACATAAAAAATTTAAAAACCAAACCATAGTAGATATGACGTGTTTACGGCAGTAACATCTATCAGTGGCAAATTTTTATTTTTTATTTTTATTTAGCTACTATAAATGAGAATGTGAGTGTGTTTGTTTGTTACGCTTTCATGCCTTAACGGCTCAACCGATCATCATGAAACTTTGCGTACAAGGGTACAGAGATGAACATAAAGTAGGTACTTTTTGTACCAAAATTATCGCGGGAACTCCAAATTTATTGCGGTTGATCCCGCAGGGAACAGCTAGTAATTAATAAATTGTAAAAATTTAGGAACACACTGATACGCGTGACCTTTTTATTTAATAAATTATCTTTTCTGATATATGTAGGTACACGTATTTGTTTCTTTCTTAAAAACGCTTCAAATTTTAAAATATCTCTCTATTCTCCATTGTTAGGTATTATATTTTACCCCGCTGCTCAGAAAAACTCTTCTCTCATTACGTGGACCGTGGGTCCGATGTGGATCTGAATAAATTATGCACTTCCACCAAACTTATGTCTGTTGAATTACAAATATTGCAATATATTTTACAGGTTTTGAAAGACTTTATGGACGGCATGATACAGGTAAGTTTTAAATAGCATGTTACTTCTAATGATACTGGATTTTCTTACAACTCGAATCATAAAAATTATGCTCATTGAACGTTTTTTTTTCTAGCTGGGCAGCAGCATGTTTAAAGCTTTGGTGCAGGTAACTATGACGAACATCTACTCGGACTTTAGTTTTTTCATCAGGGAGTCTAGTTAATCTCAACACATTTTTTTTGTTTCAGTTGTTTGACGACTGTTAAGAAAATGCTGGAATGGAATTAGTTCAAAGAATATTTATTTTCAAGACTTGGTAAATTTAGAAATAATTAATTATATCATAATATATTGATTATATTATTGTATATTTATATTAAAGAAAAAATTATTAAAATACCTGCTTCATGGTTATTATAACTTGATACTTGTGTATAATTTTTAAATTGATGTGTGAGAAATATAAGTTTTTATAACTTTTCACTTCTCATGCTCTGAAAGTGCTTTTTGTTGCAGGATATAGGCTGCACAAAATCGAATTTTGTGCACAAGTGCATTAACATATCTACTCATAAATGTATCGATATTAAGGCAAAGAAAATCAGCCATCCAGCAAAACACAATACGAAGTTTGTTATTTTATAATATTTACTGTAATATGCCGGGAAAAACAATTTCCTTCAGTATTCAAAACTGTACTAATTTTATACTTTGAATTTTAAGAAATGTTTTATTTCCTCGCAATCGAAGTGAAAAGCAGAGTTTATAACTCGTCCACAACACCATTTTATCCTTCGGCTCGGGCTGCTAAAAGTCTCGGATAAAAATGGTTCGTTTTGTGCACTTGTTGTAAAATTTATTATTAACAATTAAAGTTTCAATTGAATAACCCCATGTTAAGTTTTCTCGTTTGTTTTATTTGGTATTTAATAGGTAGGCAAAGTGATTGGCAAAATGGTAAAGTTTGTCCTTTTGTACAAGCGGCGGCAAGTCAGGAAAATTGAGAATATATTTGACAGTTTAAAAACGCTCTCGATTTCGTATTTGTGATCACTCCGACACGATAGAAATAAGTTAGATAAGTTATGAAAAGTAGCTATACTTTATATCATAAAAGAGTCAAATGAAAATCACTGATTTCCGATGTGCAAGCGCAATTTGTGTCCTCGGTACAAAATGCCGACAGTTGCAACCAGGATTATGTAACTTTTGTTGCTATCTGACGACTTTAAGCCTGCATGCGACATTATCTGTGGTTTAGGTAAAAACCTATGTAGAGCTAAAGATACAACTACCTTTATAATTTATCCTAAAAATATATAAGCAGTACAGTAAAATTTTAGCTAGTAATTTTCTCTTGAAAATATCTAATATATACATCCAAACATCTATATCTATACATATCTTTGCCCCGCGGTTTGCGTGAAATGCTTTTACACCCTATAACAACTTTTTTCCGACATCTGATTTAAAACAAAGCCTATATGTTTCTCCAGGCTTAAGGTTAACCTGTGAAAATAGCATGTATTAACGTGCAGTAGTTCCAGAGATTAGAGTGAACAGACACGCGGATTTGACTCTATTAATAAAGTATAGAAATATATAAAATTTAAGCTTTTGTTTTTAATACGAAAATAAGAGTTTTTACTTTATACATAATATGTGAAAAGTATATACAGTGCCCACTCAGTATAATAAAATTTTTGTGTCTGTCTGTCAGTTTGTTCCGGCTAATCTCCGAAACTTAAGCTACATTTATAGAGTTTCTGCGAGAGTATCAAAACGCATGAGAGTGAATCCACGGGGAAAAAGTTGGAGAGATCAAAAGTCCATTCAGATCAATAATTGTTTATGTTTATGAAAAATACCTAAGGTTCTTGTAAAAGATATCTACGTCATCACTTTATGTTTACTTCTTCATATCAATTTTATGGTCATAAGACGTACTTTTTAGTCTTTATTTGTGATATTTTCAATGAATACAATTTTAAACAATTGTTTTTTTTTTGTATGAACATATTTTTACGTAAACAATACAATGACTGTGACTGTGACCATAGTCAAAATAATGCTAATTTCAATAATATTGTGAAACAAAACGTCTGACGTGTTTATATTATACATGCTGAAAAGTCAAAACCCCATTAGTGCTGTAGCGTTACTTTTGGGCAGGTGGTCGGTGATCGTCATCATGTTCAAAATTAAATCGTTTGCTTTGTGTTTACTTGTTGTAATGCACATAGTATTCATTAATGCAGACGATAAAAAACCTAATGCAACCACAACAACCGCTGCTCCATCTACAACTGTCAGCACTACGAAAAAAACCGAAAAGTCGAATGTGAGTACTTCATTTACCTAATTTAATTTTTAAATTCTCTGTATCGGAATGAAAGTATCATACCTATAGTATTATGTACTATTTCTTAGTTACCAGGATAAAATGTTATCTTATTTTACCTACTCAAATCCCAAGGATGGCGTAGCTTCAGTGAAATACTTTTGAAACACTGTTCACTAGTTTCAGACACAACCCTCTACAAACAAAACATCAAATTTTCCTCTTTGGTATACCTACTAGCTAGCTCCTCCAAAACGTTTATCCTACCTAAACGCAATCACAAATCATACAATACTACCAGTTGGTGAAAACCTATACCCTTATACCCGTTTGTACACCATGGAGACTGGAATCAACCTATTTAGACAAAACACGTGTGAGCATGAAGGATTACGAAGGACAACGTTTTACAACAAACTCTCAAACGATGTAGGTAGTTAATTTGTCATTATTAAATATAATATAAGAAAATTATTTAACAGTAATAAACTAAATTCTAGACCCTTATTAAGCACAGATTATGCGATAAACCATATTATACTGTAGTAGAATATTTAAATGATACAGACCTTTGGGAATGAATTGCTCTTTTCAATTATTATTGCTTGTTCTCCTAATTAATAAGTACGATCATAATCTTATTGATAATAGATATAATAATACAAAAAGACAGCCCTGCTAAGTTTCTTGTCAGTTTTTCTCAGTAGAGGAAATATTCCGTACTGACAGTCATTTATATTTCTCAGAACCTGCTCACGATTATAAGTGATTGTAACCACCAATCCAAAGTAATAAATAACTTTTGATTTGATTTAAATTAAAAATAAAGAAAAGGTTGACTGTCAGAGAATGCTACTATAACATTATGTCCGCATTTTGTACCATGATGTGCATCAAGTTTAATTAAATAAATTATATTGTTAAAAAATCGATAATAATAGTAGAACTGTGTATGGCATCCTACCATGGTCACCTGTGAGGCTGTGCTGCGCCTAAACGGTAATTTAACCCTTTCACCGACATTCCCTTTATATCACCATTTAGGAAAGACGTGCCTCTATAGGGCCAGACACGTAGATACCAAACATTACGTCACTAACAAACCACTGCACTGACATTCGGATATTTATTAGACTAAATTATAGATATTAAGCAATAGCATTCTTAATATTAGGAGAAATCATGGCTTAAGGGCGTGCCCTTAAAAACGGGTTGGGTTAATGGTCAAACGCACTCTTTGCGCGTCGCCGCGGTTCGAGCAAAGACGCCACGTAACGCCATCTCTGACATGATAAAAGAATTCAGCTTCGTGTACATGGACATAAAAGTTCACCATCTTTCAGAAATTATCGGAACTGGAAAAAGGCGCAAAAGATGTATTAGACGGTGTTGCAGAGGTAAAGTATTGAACAAAATTACAATAATTATTATACCTAGTGGTATTTTTATTTACATGAGGATACTAAAAATACCAATAAAGTTGGTAGGTACCTACTGTAATATCGTAAACAAGTAAGGTAAAACTGACAGTTACAGACTGGTAAAACTATTTTAGACTGAAATAAAAATCCATCGTAATTTACTTGCTAAAATTTTAATTAAGTGTTGCCAGGCGTGCTGTAACACCACAATTCTTGACATATCAATGTAAATAGTATAAGCAGGATAAAGATTAACAAAAAAAAATAAACCGATTTCAAAAACTACAAAAATGCGCCACAGTAAAAAGCTCAAAATAGCAAAATTCCGATTTAACCGAAAGACAAAAATGCCTGTAACGGTGCGTACAGACTACATAATAAACATGTTATATAATAATGTTATATATTTCAGATAATGTGAATACTGAATGTTATATAACATGTTATATAACTTAGTTGCGTCAGTTCTTTGGTTGTTTAAAAGTACCGCAGCTAGTGAAACGTCCTCTCAGCGATGACATTGTGCCTGGCATAGCACTGAAGAACGAGAAACGACAATGTTTAATTTATAACATTGTTATATTGCATTGTTGTTCTAATGTTTACGGTTTTGTTTTATGTTGCAATGTTGAATAACAATGTTACATAATGTAGACGTGTTATATAACTCAAGTTATCTAACATGTTACGTAGTCTGTACGCACCGTAATATTAATATTGGTAGGTATTGGTTTGAAGTCGATGCCTAGCCAAATATCAGGAATATTTTTTAAGCAATGCGGAAAAAAATTTTGGTGGTTCAGTATCAGTAATAGAACAAATTTCCATTATCTGTTCAAAACTTTTCATATTTTTTTATCCGGCTTTTATCTATTCGTAATAATATCAATGGGCGCGCGCGCCGTGCGGCCTACGCAGGGGTGTTGCAGCGGGGGTGAACGATCTCGAATAGCCGTCGGTACATTGTAACCCACGTAAATACCTAGCCGAACGAGAGCTTCGCGCGCAGCGGTGGCGGCGACGAATAGAGTAGCCAATAAATCAATTGCAAAGTACATATACATCTTTCGTTCACGATAACTTTACTTTTTTGTACTAAGACTTATCAAAATAAAAAAGGTGCTTATTAAAACTCCTTTAAATTTAATTTGTAAAAGTTTGCGCACTGAATAAAAAATATTCCTGTAGAGGTAATATTAGGTAAGTACTAAGTAGGTAGATAGACTTAAGTCCGCTCCCGCTACGCGTCTCGTCCTGTAGGTACAAAAAGCGGGTCGTTAGAGTAGATCAACCCAACCCATCCCAACCGATCTTTCAGTAGGTAGCACATAGAAATAATATTATTATGTGCATTTTTATCTTTCGGATTAAAACGTCAATTTGTTATTTTACAACAAAACAAATTCACATTCGCATTTTTAAGGATTTATTGTAATTTTATTTATTTATTTATTGAACCAAAAAACTGCAATCATTACAAGGTATTATATCCTAACTTTTTACATTTACAGCTTGGAACGGGATTATTTTGCGCCTTTGCTGAAGTAAGTTTTACTTTTATTTATTTACTCGCTGTTCCCGTCCTATGTCCTTCCCTGTACCCCTAACAACGTGTATGCAAAATTTCATGCTGATCGGTTGAGCCGTTAAGGCATGAAAGCGTAACAAACAAATTCATTTTCGCATTTATAATATTAGTCAGGATTCAATTACATCCGCGTACAGAAACGATTCTGCAAGGTTTAAAAAAAAAGAGATTACAGAAATATCATGAAAGTTAATCAGTTTTAATTAGCTCTATAGGTATTAAAATTTCAATGCTCTGAAAACTGCATGATTTTGGCTACCTTCGGGGATTCTTTGTTCCGTTACTCAGGGATATTTATATATCAGTGATAGGTGTTTCCCGCAGTTTCACCCGAGTTAATTTTAACCTTTTCGAAAATTCGGGAACGTTCAGACAACGTGCATGCAGAATAAGATGACCACGCGGTTAAGTAGAGTTAAGACGGGACAACAACAAACTCGCATTCAAATTTGTAATATTTGGATTAGGTAGTTATATAATCTAATTTTATTCAGGATCCTAATGCAAACAAACTTTACCTCTTTACATAGGGCCCACTTGAATTTCGAGATTCCCTCGAGAACTTGGGGATAAACTGTACCTAACCCTATCTTGATTAGAAATTTTATCCAAATCCTATCGCCTTTTTACTGTAGATTAATACTTATAGCGGCAAAATGACGTTACTTGTACGATAATTGCACTTTATATTTTTCAGATATTTGGTGGTTGTTAAAATATTATTATTCGAACCTACGTATAAAAAATCGTAACCATGAATATATTTTGGTAATAGAATCGCATGGTTCGAAAAACAAACGTAAACAAAAAAAAAAAATTATAGTTTTCCGATTCGGTAGATATAATCGGCAAAATAAAAAGTTGTTCTATTTTTCGTCAATAAACGTGCTTCAAAATTGCTGATATGCATATTATATTATAATTAGGCTATTCATATTTTACAATAGAGTTTGCGTTCCATTGCAATGTAGCGCATAATAACTTAAAAGTGTATTACTTTAGTGTAACCATACTTATACTTTAAAGAAAATGTCTGTAATAAACAAAAGCTGGGATGTACCTACTAATATTAGTAGAATAACATTTTTTTCTATAGCATTAAAGTTTAGTGGTTTTGGTAAATTAGACGCGTTTATTTAATATCACATATAACACGTTTATTTCCATTCTTAGGATTTTACATGGCATCAAAGTTGGTTTAATATAACTTTTAGTAATAAAGTTAAATTAAATATATTTAATGGCGATTCAAGCTTGGTTCCTATATTAAAAATATGAAAAATGTAGCAAAATAAAAATAACAATTTAGAGACCACGCTGGAATCGCTATCACTCTCTTAAACTAAATAGTTTGATCTAAATCTTAAACTTTAGGTTAATACTTAAATAACCTACGACTTTTTACAATAATATTTGTTATTAGATAATAGACAAATTAGTGGCATTTAACTCATCATGGTGTTTTGGTGATATTGTTGCATGAAATATTTTCACTGAAATATTGTAGCAGCTCCAAAACACATTGATTACGATTCAGGGAACGAGATCTGTCAAAGAATTAATTGAATATTAAAGTTGTTGTGTTGAAATTGTAAAAAAAATTACAAAAAAGACTAACACTTCATTATTAAATAGACTTCTGATAAAAAACCCATGCATTTTTAATTCTAAAAGCATTCTTCCACCAATATATATAATGTCGTTTTACAATAAAAGTAAAAGTTACACCATAATATGTCATTTAAAATCAATCATTCCATTTCTAGCATTACCTATTTCTACTGAAAAAATGACTTGTAAATAAAAAATATCCGATCCAAGTGAACCTAAAACTCTGCTAATTGGACCATAATATATATAGAATTATTCGAAGATAAGAAAATTATATGTTGCTTCGTAATTTTTAGACCGCGAATATTATTTGTTACACAAATAGCATATATAGCATATACAGTTTATATTATATTATTAATGTGGAAATCTAAATACCTGCTCTACCGATGTTTTTTGATTATGACAATCACTATTTCTGTTTTCCAGAAATATAAAGCAGCTCCATATAAACTTAGTTGCCTAGTTCGGAATAAGTAGGTAGGTACATAGAATTTAATACCTAACTTATAGTTTAACAACATACACACATGTGTATAGCTTATCAATAAAAATGAAACTTCTAAAAATCTTAAAACATTTCAACAGTTTTATTTTTCTTCAGACTAGAATTTCATTGTACCTAACGATAAAAACAAAATGCACACATCGACTCATCGAATACCTAGGCACATAGTGAGTAAAATAAAATATAGGTATTTTGTTTATTTTACATTATTTTTAATAAACTGTTTATTTGTTTATTTCGGGTATTTTTATTAAAAAAAACGGTGAACATAATATATTGCAAAATATCCTGTGTATTAATTATGTATATATTATTGACCTCTGGTTTTATGTAGTTTGTACTTGTTACAATATATTTGTACATTCGCACCCTCAATAATCGTAGTCATTAATGTGGAAAATTACACGTATTTCTCATACAATAAACATAAATCACTGTTTAATTGGTGGGTTCAAAACTAAATCATCTCCTGTACTACCTACTGCTAATCTTTCAATATTTTATTCCCTGTGGACCCACTGTCAGCGCTTTTCTGTCGAGGGGTTCTACGGGGAATAAAAATTCCCCGTGGACCCCCCGGCTAGATCCCCTGGTGGGTCGTGGTCGTGCGTCGTTATTTTTATGTCCCAACAATGAACTGTGGTCTTTATCTGACGTTACTTGTTAGATAGTTACGATGGAATTACCATTCCATATAAAATTTAATTTATTCTTCTTGTATGTTTAGATATTATATTCTTAGCTCTAATGCTTGATAAAATAGCACATCAAAACACTTTGTTTTTTACGAATATAACAGAATTATCAACTTTTACACATAGGTACATAGGTAAATATAGGTGTAAACTCGGTAAATATATTGTATACTTACCGAGTACTACTACCGAGTTACTAACTGCAATAAAGAGAGATTGTGTATCAGAAGAACTGATATATTCTATACGTCGCTATAGAAAAGATGGATTGCAGAAGCACCATAATTTTGTACGCCTGTCTTTTAGTCAAATTGTTTGGTTAGTATACAGTTTCCGTTAATTTGTACTAAGTATATTTTAAATACATATGTAAAAGAAAGTTGTTATGAAAAATTAATGGAAATATTAGTACAATAAGAAACACCAGAGCATAGAATATCTATAATGCAATAGTATATTAAAATATGTGAGGTAAAATTAAGTTTAAGGAGGGTAACGATTTAGTTTTCTACTTATAGTATGTACATAATAGGTATGTAAAAAACTATAGGTAATGAAGCATCTATATCATATTCATACAAAACTAAACAGATGAGTATAGAATGGTAAACATTATAAGAATTTATGTGACTAGACCATTCGGTAAACCACCAACGTTGATGTAATTGTGAGCATTAATACCTTCGGATTTCTTGTCAAGCCCTAGCGTAAGGTATGTGAGATTCGTGACGCCTCTGTTTTGTGCGGTCTTTAAATTGTTCTGGTTCGATTCGAACACTGCCTCTTCATCGATGCGTGGACACGTTTTGAGGTAAGGCGATTGGCCGCTTTCGTGGTCCGACTCGGATCCACTTCTAGCCGGCAAGTTGTTAAGTGTCAGCATAGGAGTCCGCTCTGACGCGTGCTGATTCGTTTCTATGTTGTTCAATTTACGAGCGTCAAAGTCGAATCTAGGACTACTAACTTGCAGATACCCATCGTCGTCTGAAAATATCATAAATTTGCGATTAATTAATAAACTTGATCTGATAAAGAAATTGCAACAAACTGGAGGTAAAACAACGTTAACACAAATCACAACGTACCTATATCAAGTAGTTAAGATATTATTAGCTCACCACGATCACGAACTTTATTGAAAATTAGGAAAGTTGAAAAGTAAATTTTATTAGATAGTAATTATATACCTAGTTTAAGAAATGACGACCCAGCTCTGACTGTTAAAATAAATAACAAAAAAATGCACATGCATTATAAGAAATTATGATTAAATTAGCAACGATACATCGATCACTCATTTGAATCATATCACTGTTTATTACCATTGTTTTCTATTGTATTTTCTTGTCATTTAGAACGAAGTTATTGCCATTCCGTCTGACAAAAAAACAATGTGAAATTTAAATTCATACTTGATGCGCTCAGTTTTTTTTTATGTCATAGGGGGCAAACGGGCAAGTGGTACACCTGATGGTAAGTGATTACCGCCGCTCATAGACATCTACAACACCAGAAGGCTTGCAGGTGCGTTGCCGATCTGGAATGGGGATGGGAACTGGCTTTCAAGTGGGGCTGCCGGAACACACCGTCAGGTGCTTGGCGACAGATTTGCAACTTGAAAGTGGTAGCTAGCCAGCCGGGCACTAGAGAGCGCCCTACCGCCATGCTATGGTTTCCTCACGATGTTTCCCTTCACCGACAGCTCAAGCTCATTGTTAGGGTTTGAACCTACGCCTTGCGGCGTTTGATCCGAACGCACTCACCACTGAGATATCATCGCTCAGTTCCGAATAAAAATTGTTAGAAATATTATAGTTTATACTGTTTGTATGAGTTTTGTATACTGGTTAAAAATAGTGATAAAACAAAGCAGCTTACCCTGTGGCAATTGTGCCGTGAACGTGTTCTCGTTGACATATTGGTGCGGGCTGGGCGGGATCATAGTATTGTAATCCGGCGCACACACCATGTCCAAGTAATCCTCTTTATCCAAAAGCCTCTTATTCAAGTCAATATAGATAGCATTCAGATCCACATAACGCTGAAAATTAGAATATTCGAAATTCAGATTTATTTTGGAACGCATAATCAGCACATTTATTGTGCCCCCGCTGAGGAATAGACCTTTCTCTACGTGTCAAGAGTGGATGGTACGCAGCACGAGATAAAAGACCTCCACACATACTTTAGAATCTTTAGGATTAGTTTTAACATTTATAGATATATTATAATATATTAATTTAAATTTCCTCACGATGTATTCTTTCACAAGTAAAATGGTAGCCGGAAATACAATTTAAAACAAAAAATTCTCATTATGTGGTACGAGGTTAGGATTGAAGTCCCGACGACATAAGAAGCAAGAATTCTATCAAAGCATTAAGCGAAGGCAGCTCCACATACATTTATTTTAGTTTGAACTACAATAAATAGGGTCGGCTATTATTCTCGTTTGGTTTCATTTATTTAGTTCATTATAATTAGGTACTATTTTGACAATGGCTTAGAAGAATTACGACCGATGGTTCTAATGAGCTCCTATGAATTCGTGAGAGGCGTTTCCAAATAATGCATTTGAGTCAAAAGTATTTAACATACTAAAATTGAGGAGTTATTTAAAAGTGTGAATATTAATAGATCGATGAAAATATGAACCCAGAAACAAGAAAACAAAAACCCAGACACGAGAAATTTGAAAATTTAATTTTTAGTGACACGTGTTCTAAATAAGGAAGGATTTTGTAATTATAATTTCTGACCTTAGCAAAATTCTTGCGTGAAACTGCAAAAAATAGCTTTTAGGTTTTACTATAAAAGTTTGTAGAAAGTCTCACATTGCGAACATTGTCCTCGAGGAAATTGCCAAGTGTTTCCTGTAGTTGGGTGAAGGATGGGCGAGCGGTAGGCCGATATTGCCAGCACTCCCGCATTACTTCGTACAATCGGTCATCAGCATATGGTGGTTTCTCCAACCTCATCCTACAAGTAAAAAATTACAATTTAACACTCAGTTTCCCTTGGATAACAATTAATGTCGTCAAAAAAGGGCTATTTAAAGAAAGATAATTAATACAGGGTATCCCGTAAATCAACGTCAAGCCAGAACCGGGTCATAGGCTAAGTCATAACTTAGTAGAAAACCGTAAAAAAACATTTTTTTTAATTTATAAAAATAAAAAATTTACTTTCTGCGACGGTTCTTTAACTCCTGTTGCTACAAACCTTAACTTTTTTTCAATTTTCTTCTTATTGTCTAATGCTGAATAGTGTTTCTGAAAACTACTGCTTAAAAATTAAGTTATTGCCAATGAAGTTTTCCAAATTATGGCTTTCGTCAGTTTTTAATGACTGTCCTTTTTTTTAAATAAGATAAGCAAAGATTTTTATATTTTTCTGTTAACAGCTGTTATGACTTAGCCTATCACCTGGTTCTGGCTTGACGTCGATTTACGGGACACCCGTATAGATATTTATTCTCAAAGATGTCAATTATTTCACTACGTTCACGCTACTCAACACCGTGTGAACGCCATAACATGCTGCGGCTACTTTGTAATTTTACACCTTATGATTATGATAAATATTAAAAGTTACCCTTGGGATAACCAGTCGAGGAGGTTCTGCGGACTGATGTTGGGGTAGGGCGTCTTAGCCAGCGAGAACAACTCCCATAGTACGATACCAAACGACCACACGTCAGATTGCGTTGAGAATATCCGGTCTGTCATGCATTCGATGGCGAGCCATTTCACTGGCAGCAAACACTAGAATTAAATTCAAATAGCAGTTTAATTTAAATTTAAAAAATATATATATATTATAATATATAAAGCTGGATTACCACTCACTCATTGACATAATTGTTCTCCCAGAAGGAGCATCTCTAGGTTGATATAATGTATGGAACGTGTAGAGGGGACGTTTCGGTGATTATGGGAAAACCTCGACATCTTCGATTCCTGCTTCTCATCAGGTAGTGAGTCGACTGCCCGCCGAAACTTTCCATCGAAAGTGAAAACGTTTCTAACTAAATTTCATCCACACCTTGGGCAAATTTCAATAGTGTAACTTTTTTTTCAAAATGGCGGAAAAAAACATGGCCGCCGAACAAAATTCAAACTCGATTATCTCCGAAACTAAAAGAGTCAGGTGGGGGGTGCTCAAACAAATGTCATAGAGGTCAATGGGGGGCAACCGCCTGGCGTGGTAAAAATCCAAAATGGCGGATTCAAAATGGCGGCCGAAAAAAAAGTTGATCCGATCCGGGTGAGGTTCGGCATCCGGGGGTTTTTGGGGTCGCTGATGCCGAATATCGAATCAGTTTTTCGATTGCGTCATTTTTCAAGATGGCCGCCGAACATTAGTTGTTTGTATGGGGAAATTGTTTCGGCCCTGGCTCGGAAACTATCGGCCGTGGGTATTGAAAAAAAATTTGTAAAGTTGGTGGTGCACTATCTTCTTCTATCGGGATATAAATAATTTCAAGATGGCGGACGGATTCGAAATGGCTGGCGAAAAAAAGTTAAGCATAATTGTTCTCCCAGAAGGAGCATCTCTAGGTTGATATAATGTATGGAATATGTAGAGGGGACGTTTCGGTGATTATGGGAAAACCTCGACATCTTCGATTCCTGCTTCTCATAAGGTAGTGAGTCGACTGCCCGCCGATGCTATCCATCGAAAGTGAAAACGTTTCTAACTAAATTTCATCCACACCTTGGGCAAATTTCAATAGTGTAACTTTTTTTTCAAAATGGCGGAAAAAAACATGGCCGCCGAACAAAATTCAAACTCGATTATCTCCGAAACTATGGGAGTCTGATGGGGGGTGCTCAAACAAATGTCATAGAGGTCAATGGGGGGCAACCGCTTGGCGTGGTAAAAATCCAAAATGGCGGATTCAAAATGGCGGCCGAAAAATAAGTTGATCCGATCCGGGTGAGGTTCGGCATCCGGGGGTTTTTGGGGTCGCTGATGCCGAATATCGAATCAGTTTTTCGATGGCGTCATTTTTCAAGATGGCCGCCGAACATTAGTTGTTTGTATGGGGAAATTGTTTCGGCCCTGGCTCGGAAACGCGAGCTGCTCGCAGCTCGCGCACAGGGCGAATCTAGTATATATATATATATTAAATATTGCTGTTATTTTTAAATGTCTATTGTGTGGTTTTCATAGTGCTGTAAGCTTTACTTAGTTTTGGTCCAGATGGCGTTGTGTGATGAACCCAAGCATTATTATTAATTACTATTCCGGTACAATTGACTATATCGTTATTTACTTTTGAATATATTTTGACCATTGTGATAAATGTGGGGTGTGGGGATTATATATAATCACCGTTTATTATTAATTAAATAATCACAAATGAAGCCGGTGAAAGTGAATAATTTTTAACATTAACTTTGCTGTGATACTGGTTGACTCCCATAATGTTGTACTGTTAACCACGACGCGCGATCCGAGCGAACGCAACGAGCGTGCCGCAGCAACAGGCAGCGATCAACTAAAGGTAAATGGTTTACCTACACAAAAATAATAGCACGGCTTGCCGAGTCACGTCAACTCACGTCAACAAGATATTATTTATGAAGTCAACCAGTATCAGAGCGAAGTTAATGTGAAAAATTAATCACTGTTACCGGTTTCATTGATTGCATTATTATTAATAACCGGCAATTATTAATAATCCCCTCATATATCTTATTCACCGTAACATAATATGTATTAGGTACTAATAAAGATATTATTAATATGAAATTATGTGATGGTGAGATTTGAAGAATAAACTGCTCAAATAATTTAGTTGACATTAGTATCTACGCGTCTAGTAGGTAGGTATATGATTTCAAAACTCAAGCCGCTAAGACAGTAGGCAATCAATCAACTAATCGTTAAGCATTAGGAGATAAGACCATCTTGGTTATCGAGTGGTTAATAATATTATTACAGTCAAAGATTCGATTTCCACTTGGAACGAGAATTCGACAGAATCGAAATTGTAATAGGTATATTTTATCCCATCAAAATCATAAATGTGAAAGTGGAAGCCAAGTTCAGTATACCGTGTGTCTAGAGCCGAAATTGTAACCTATGATAAGTGAATCTTAAAAATAGGACGTACATTTTCTTTTTTCTGATACTCTTCGTTTTTGTAAACGCTCCTTGCAAGACCGAAATCACAAATCTTAACGATATTGTCATCGGCCAACAAGATGTTTCTGGCTGCCAAATCACCGTGAAGAACCTGTAATGATAAATAATAAAA
This sequence comes from Zygaena filipendulae, assembly GCA_907165275.2. Lineage (NCBI taxonomy): Eukaryota > Metazoa > Arthropoda > Insecta > Lepidoptera > Zygaenidae > Zygaena > Zygaena filipendulae. The sequence goes on along the minus strand of OU015653.1, from coordinate 6,587,112 downwards.
TGATTCACCGATGATTGAGGTTGATGTTAATGTATGTACGAGTAACTGTTGTTTACAAATCCATTTAGGTATATATGTTGTTTTATGTTTTTCATAATATATTTCATTCATTAATTTGCTCTATATTATAAATTGTTATGTTTTGCATTAGGTTCTTATTCATCAGTCATCACCATGAAAATAAGAGTATTATTAGTTTTATTACTAGACTGATTAGTCATGAATCAGTGCAAAATGCCACAGTTGCAGTAAATTCTCAACAATTATAATAATTTCAGTCGTTAGCAGGAATGAGAAATTAATATTGGAAGTAGGTAATATTGGAAAGACGAATCAAATTAAATTTAAAAAACAGAACACAAAATATGAGTAAGCAAATCTAGTTCCTTCTGGAATTATATAACTTGAAAGGAGATTATTTAAGTATTGAGTGGCATGCCGCCGCCGCCTCGGGCCTTGTTACAAAGTTATCTAGTAAGTAAGTAAATACCATCTTTCCTTTATTGTTTATTAATGAACAATTATAATAACAACCCTGAAATAACATACAGTGTATTTATTATCCCGGAATCAATGAGAGGAAGTCAAAATACACGCGCGTGAAACCGTTGGAGATGGCTAGTAATGTAATAAATATATTTCACCTTCCTACTCGCAAGATACTCCATGCCTCTGGCAATCTGGAAGGCCCAGCACAGCAAGTCGCGCGAGTAGAGAGGTCTCGGGTTCCTGCCTTCGAAACTGCAATCGCTCTCGTAGTTACACCCTAGGTTGTATTCTGATTCTGATACTGAAAAAAAAGAACAATTTTTAATTTATAGTAAATCGTTCATTTTCTTTAGGAAAGCAAAATTTGAAGAATTGGAACTGATGATGAAGACCACAGATGGTCATCGAAACTACTCAACAATATTACGTATGTCACGGGGTCCGATTGGAGCGATTTCAAAAATTGTTTTTTGTTTGAAAGGGGATACTCCCAAATTGATTTCATTGTCACCAAGTCGAGATCTGATGATGGGATCCTGGAGTAATCGAGGGAACTCTTCAAAAATTATAGGTACATCTATAGTGATTTTTGTATTTTTTATAGTAAATCGTTTATTTGCTTTCGTAAATCAAAGATTGAAGAAGTGGAACTGATGATGAAGACCACACATGGTCATCGGTACTACTCAATAATAGGTATTTCACGGGTTCCGATTCGTTAACTTTAATATGGTTTCTAAACAATTTATGCTCGTTACAATGTATATGGTGACGTGGAACTGATGGTGATGTACTAGGAGAACTCCTCAACAATTAACGTCCCTGCGTCGGGAAAAGCAATATTTTGTAAAAGGTGATGAGCAGTTGACATTAGGCTATTGTAACTTAGAGAAATTACGAACTAAATCACTTAAAAGCGAGAAATAAACAAAATTTTAACAAAAAAATTAAAACCGACTTCCAAAAACACAAAACTAAAACGCTATTAAATAAACTATTAAATAACATACTTTCTTTTTGTAAAGTGTAAAGTAAAATATAAACTTCTTTTGAATTGAAATTCCTAAAATAATCCTATTTACCTATAGGTACACATCCAACTATGTAGTCAGAGAGGAATCGAAAGGAATATGATAGGTGTCTCACTAAAAAAAACCGCAGAAGAGCAAAAGAAATTACATTTGAAACTGAGGTGGAAGATATACTAATGAAAATAAGACAGTTAAACTGGCGATGGACAGGACACATGACAAGGGATAGCAAAATAAAATGGACAAAAATTTAAACTGAGTGGCAACTACGTAATGGCAAGAGGAAAGGAGACAGACAAGTTAAAAGGTGGACAGATGATATCAAGAATATTGGAGGGGTGGTAATTTAAATTAGCAAACAATAAAATGAACGGAAGCAGCTGGAAGAGGCCTATACGTGTGACAGGACACGCTGATCGTTAAATCAGGAATTTATGTTAAAACAGATTGTTAATAATATGTTATACTTATGTATAGCACCTACAATAAAGGCTTAATAAAACTATGTAGTAGATATACACAGTCAGATGTTTATTAAAATTTGATATCATTAGCTTCACATACCTACATCTAGCTTAATATGCAATCACAAAGTAATGCGAAAGGCCTTGACACGAAAAATTACAAAAAAAATTTATAATCCGCAGAATAGGTACTACTTACATATTTTCACGTCTAACAAATAAAAATGAAAAAAAAAAATTAAATGAGGCAATAGTAAAGATTACCTATTACTATTACCTACCTTTCCTTGAAGTTCTGTTCGAATAAGCAGTGTTGTTGAGGAATGTGTGATCCGTTTCCTGCGTGTGGTTGGAGCCGCAATAGTCCGAGTGCGTTCTTAAAAATAATCATAATTATACGTATACGGAAAGTGAAAAACAATTTATATTTCAATGACGCGGAAATATCACTTACCCGCTGTTAGCGCTACTACAGGAGTAGCCTCTGTTGACCTTTCCGTTGGATTCTTTGGTGTCGGTCAGTGTGTTAATGAACACAGCGCGATGTTTTTGCAAGTAATTGTGTATGTTACCATATCGGCAGTATTCGACGATTACCATCAATTCGCCTAAAATCATAGAACATTTTCTATTAGGTACTATTAAATTAACTGGTCCGGGGCCCTGTGCACTGAGTCGCTGAAGACAATTTTCTGTGCAGAAAATAAATAGTTTTAATTTATCCAAGTTTTTTTTCTTTACCATTTTCTGATTCCCAATGTTACTGTTTATACAGTAGGTAACATTTTCTTTTTGAGGTGATATTAAAAAAGTACGATTATTATTTAAAAATTTCGTCAAAAGTTGTATGAGGAAAATTTTAAGCTAAGTTATATGAAATTAAAATATATTGATAATACACTTCTATTTAGTACATGCTGACGAAATCATGTTGATGTAAGAATACACGTAAAAGCTGTTCAACTGAGCTCACAATAGGTACCTATACTGTAATGTTAAAGGTACGGCTCCACGTAGATAAAATTATAAGGTACAATTTAGAGAGAACCGTATATCTTGTTGTACTCTATTAGAGACTGAAAGACCGATACTGATGTCATACATATTTGAAGTTACAACTCTCTCAAGGTCCACTCTAAAACTCAGCTGTTTCAATAAAGTAGTCACTTATAGGGAATTTTAAACATTTGAAAAACTTTATTCAGTGCTTTAATAATTGATACTTTACAAAACTATCAAACTTAAATTAAAATATAGTCAAGATAGGTACATTTTTGTTTCTGATTCAGCAGTAAAAATGATAATAATAATAGGCGAAATTGTTTAGTCATTTTATGATTATTATACCTAATAGCGATTGACCGCGGTATCACCAACGCTTATCTCAGAATTCAATTAGAACATAGGTAAATTAACGAGATAAAAAATATCTTATGTTTTCTGAGACTTTAGTCACAATAATTTAATGTTTTATTTATGTAAACAATGTCAATTATAATCTTACAAATCGTTTATTTCGGGAAATTAGTGACACTCAAATCCTTACATCTTATCTAATATATATAAATCACGTGTCACGTTGTTTGTCCGCGATGGACTCCGAAACTACTGAACGGATTTTGATAAAATTTTGCAACCGTTTATAATATGGTCCAACTTAAAAGATAGGATAGTTTTTATCCCGGAATTCCCTCGGGAACTGAAGGACATAGAGTACTTTTTTCCCGCAACCTGCGCGGGAACTCCGAAATTACCGCGGATGAAATCGCGGGGGACAGCTAGTCTAATATATATAAATCACGTGTCACGTTGTTTGTCCGCGATGGACTCCGAAAATACTGAACGGATTTTGATAAAATTTTGCAACCATTTATAATATGGTCCAACTTAAAAGATAGGATAGTTTTTATCCCGGAATTCCCTCGGGAACTGAAGGACATAGAGTACTTTTTCCCGCAACCTCCGCGGGAACTCCCAAATTACCGCGGATGAAATCGCGGGGGACAGCTAGTAATATTATAAAACAAAGTCTTCTACCGCGTTTGTTTGTCAGTCTGTCTGTTCGCGGTAAACTCAAAGACTACAAAATGGATTTTCGTGCGGCTGTCACCACGAAAGTTTATACATATAATTGTTATCCTAGAATTCCCTCAGGAACTTCCAAATTATCGCCGGTGAAATCGTGGGGGACAGCTAGTAAAACTCAAAGTAGTAAAACACAATAGAAATTCAAACCTTAACTAAGACTTAAGAGCAGTATTGAAGCGATCGTAATACGTATAATAGGTATAATAGTCAATGAATGAGATATAAGATTTGTGTCAGCTTAAAGACCCTAATAAAATATCTTTATCTCAATAATTTAACTTCTTAACTTTAACAGACTTACGTTTTACAACATTCTTGGTGCAGGCTCCGAGGAGATTAACAATATTGATATGTTTTCCAAGGTGAACCATAATCTTCAGTTCTGATGCTAATGCTTTGATGCACTGGTTATCTGCTGTCTTTTTGACGACCTTAACAGCAACGGGAGTAGTTTCTTCGGCGTTGATTATTCCTCGTGCATCGGCTTTGTATACTACACCAAAAGCACCAGCACCTAGCTGTGCTCCTAAAATGATGAGTTTATATATGAACTAAGCAGAATATGATAGCGTACATGCACTTAATTTATGAACTTAAAAATTGTTTTAATCTCAGATCCTTATTATACTTGTAAATGTGAAAGTGAGTTTGTTTGTTTGTTTGTTACGCTTTCACACCTTAACGGTTCCATCGATCATCATGAAATTTTGCACACACATTTTCAGGGGTACAGAAAAGGACACAGAGTACATTTTGTTTCGCAATTCCCACGGAAACTCCGAAATTAAAGCGTGTAAAATCATATAAAATTTTGCATACATGGTGTCAGGGGTACACAGAAGGACATGGGTACTTTTATCGCAGATCTCCCGCGAGAACTCCGTAATTATCGCAGGTAAAACTGCAGGGAACAACTAGTTTCCATATAATTAGGTAAAGTTTGTAAGTTTGTTTTGATGTAATCTCTGAAACTACTGAACAGGAATTCGTTTTCTGATGAGAAGCTACAATATCCCTGAGTGTCATAGGAAAAAGTGGGTAAAACTGTAGGGGAACAGCTAGTTAATATCAACGACGAGAAAAAAAAACAACCATAAACACAAAACGACATGGAATAGTTTTACCATGGTTTATGTATATCATAACTTATAAATTAAAATCTATCCAATCTTAATGCATTCTTGTATTCTCGTTAAAGCATGCTAATACTTTTTTATCCAAGACTAGCTTTTTCCCGTGACTTCGTCTGGGTAGAAGTCTAAAATGGTTCTAATAGGATTTTTTAAGGGAATCACGTTGTCCCATTCAAACTTTGCCCCCTTTTTCACCCTCTTACGATTAGAATTTCGGAAAATTCTTTCTTATCGGATGCCTACGTCATAAAAAAAACATACCCTCCAAGTTTCGGGTCTCTACGATCAGCGGTTTAAGCTGTGCGTTGAACCATCAGTCAGTCATTCAGGACATAGCATTTTATATGTATAGATTTATCATAATTTATTTCTAGTTGATCTGTACATACCAAAAATAAGTTTCTCCTTTGGAAATTCAAATTTATCATCATAAGGTAACAGATCAGCTTGCTCGTCGAGCATCAGTTCAGGGTTGAGTGAGTTCGTTACACCTTTTTTAAAGAAATATAATCCAGCTTCTTTTAATTCTCTCTTGAATTGTTTTTCTTTACGAATTTTCCAAATCAGATATATCGCCAATATTATCAGAAACACTATTACTACCACTGTTGTGATGACAATAGTTCTAAATATAACTTGATCTAAAAAACAGAGTATTACTTAAACACTGTAACTCATAACTAACACTAAAAAAAACAGTCGCAGGGATGCAGAATGCTTGATAATATGTGTTGTAATACCGGTATAGTGAAATCTACGCAAATTATAATTAGATTTTACCTTTTATAACGATATCGAATAACTTCATCTGTTTTGCCTCTCCACTGGTTGCAACGCACTTGTATCTACCCGTGCTGTCACTTAGTACTTGATGTATTTCCACCGTTGAATTCACAAATGTTTTATTTAATAATCTTGTAACAATTTTTATTTCGCTAGTGTTTTTTAATAACACATCATCCTGTTGAAATTAATTCCAATATTATAGAAAAGGAAGTTTTTTTATGTGAGCCAAGTATAACATCTATCTATCTATATCTATATACTATAATAAAAGAGTAGAATCCGCGATTCTGTACATTGAATATTTTTACCTAAAATTGAGAGGGGTGATAAAAGAAAAGTAACAAAGCCCAAAAAAAGTTTCTAAAATGCTTTTCTGTCGGTCTGACTGTCTGTCTGTTCGCGATAATCTCCAAATCTACTGAACAGATTTTCATGCAGTTTTCACAGGTAGATTAAGCTTAGCTTGGAGCTACATATAGGTTTTGTTTCATTGAAATCGGATATCGGGAAAAAAAATTGTTGTATAAAAACCTTTCGCGCGGGTGAAACCGCAGGACACAGCTAGTATTATAATAAATTGGATACCTTAAACCATTCAATAGTCGGTTTAGGAACAGCGTCGACTTCGCAGACTAATGTCACTGGCTGATACGAATACACCTCTTTACTTTCAACCGCTGATCCAGAACTGATATAATTGATAAAAACCGGAGGTCGTACAGCTAAAAAGAGGAAACGCTTACTAAGCTGCAAGAATGTAACCTATGAAAAATGTTTTGATCAAAGCTTTAATTAAATGAAATGCGATTAATAAATAAAAAACGCATAATTAGAGTACTTAATGAGTCGAAACTACGATGTCACTTTATTATACGCACCTTCGACTTCTATATTGACAAATTGATTCTTAGTGGTTCCATTGGAGTAAATACCGACACAAATATATTCACCAGATTGATTCAAAAATATATGTTCCAGTTCTAATTTAGCAACGTGGGAGAAATTTGTGTCATAATATTTGACTGTAAATAAAAATATTTAATGTCAATGGGCATACCTACCTTACTTAAGTAAATCAAAATTTAAACAAATTGCGTTGATTATAAAACCTACTGTTTTCTTCAAGACTTGTATTATCTCTTCTCCAAGTGACATTAACAAAATCGTATTTCGATACGAGACATTCTTTTGTGACAAAATCGTACTCCGGATACCAGGTGGGTGTTTTGTTTGTTATAGTGAATCCACTCTCGATTTCGTAGATGTTCAAAGCACGGCTCTCCACGACGCCCGCCGGTTCTAATTTATTTGAAGCTCTACATGTAACTTCTACAGAGTCGTGTGGTATTATTTCAAATGTTTCAGTTTTATTATAAACTGAACTTTCGTGACTGGTGTGCTGTAAATAAAACCTTTTAATATTTGTCTAATCAGCTTAAACTTTGCAGTATTTATTATTTATTTATAGAAAATTGGATAACATACCGAAATTATGGTTATGTTGTTTTCTTCGGAAACACTCCATACAATATTTGGTAAGGGATAACCAATAACATTACAGTAGAATGTTATTGGTTTGTTTATAACACATTTTACTGGGTTCTTCGGATATAGTTCAACTATAGGTTTCGCTGAAATTTTATACAATTAATTAAAAACTTATCAATAAACTTCAGCTTCAAAATGATATACCTAAATTTTGTATGTGGTTGTTAAAATACTACTACCTACTATAGTTACGTTAAATATAAATTGGTTAACTCCTGATTATTGTGCTAATGGGCTAGATGACTAAATTTTAGTTTTTAGTCCATCTTGTAGATTAATAGAAAATACGAGAGACAACTATTTTTCCTTTTTTCCTAATCAAAAAATAACGGCCACGCCGAAGATTACTTATGATGTCACGAACCCCCCACTCCAAAATTTTAATGTGTTCAAATTTTAATTTTAAAAAGCAAAAATACGTGTCTTTTATTTTTTACTAACTGACGGACTAAATAAAATTTTTATTTTTATACCCCGTCATCACGCCCATTCCGCATCAGCCGCATATGTTGATACCTACACATCAGATTGCATGTACCTTTACACTTTTTTTTTGTGTTTTAAGTTTTTTTTTGTCTATTAAAATATACTAAAACTAAACTTAACCTAACCTAAAATAAATCTAAAATATATTATTAAAAGGAGTCCCTTTAGGCAAGGTTCCGAAGATACTGGCAGCGTTCCCCCTTTGAATAGCTAGGCTAATTCTTTGTCCGAGGTAGCTGCCAGCTCTTCGGCTCTAATACTTCCTATACACTTATTTACAGAGATACTTACATTGAACTCTTAATTCGTATTTGAAAGAAGCAGTGGCGTCTTTATTTTTAGCAACTAAAGTATAATTCCCAGAGTCAGTGACTGTCAAATTCCTAATACTTGCTAACACTTGATTCTTTATTCTAATGATTTCAATATTCGGATTGGAAACTTCCGTGTCATTTCGGAGGCTAAAATAAAAAAAAAATTAGTAGTAACATAGTAGATAACATTATATAAGCAATTCTTATATATACCTAGTATCAATATATGTATTTGGTGCAAAAAAATTGTTTTGTATTGTATCAATGACATTCTATGTATTAAAAGGAGGCCTAATATATATTATTTTGATCAAATTTTGTATTTGGTTAAGGTTTTTCTTTGCTCGAAAATCCGATTTTACGCACAAAAAGAACCGGCTAATTGCGAAGCAAAGATTTCCAAATTCGATGTTTTTCTTCATAGGTTTATTTTTTTAAAGTTCGGACTGCTACACCGAGTGCTCCGTACAAACTATATATATACAGTAATGATTGTTTTTTGGATGGAACTACAAATTTATGGTTTTCGGATTTTTTCCTTAACTTGCTATAAGACATTGCTTCTTGCTTATTTTCACGATTCTATAGGTCAATGGGAAGTACACTACAGGATTTGATTTTCCTTTTCAGGTACGTAACCCCAAACATATTTTTATAACACCATCTCGTAAGTTGAGGTACTTGTTGCTTTTTGATTTTATTACTTTCCAAGTTTAACTAAATAGGTGTCATCTTAGCTATTGAACAACAGATAAAAATCCGAGCGAAGTTCGATCACCCAGATATTTACTCTAATATTGAACCTTTCATAGAAAGCACTGTAAAACAATAACAAAATACTCACATTGTAAAAGTTGCAAAAGGATAATCTTTTATTTTAAAAATTTTTTGATTTATTTTTTGATTAGTACCCTCTTCAATGGTCTTAGGATTATCTAAACTAACCGGAGCGAGCTCTATGAAGCCTCTTTCTGAAAAATATAGAAAACTGCTATTAAAACAATGACAAATATAAATATTGTAATACTAATGTGAAAAACCTATTCATGTTCAGTTAGTTGAGGGACTAGTGCTCAATAATTATTGTACTTATAATTTATTTATTTTTTATCAATAAACACTTTTTTAAATTTTTTAATTTTCATTCCTGTAGTCGAAGAAAAATATAGCGTTATAAATAAAAATGAATGTTTGCATGTTTGTCCTCTATGCGTTCCTAAACCTTTGATCCGATTGTGATGAAACTTTGGCGGGTTGTTCAACCTGCGTCTGAAAAGGTTCTTGATAAAAAGAGTTCCTGCGGGATTTTCGAAAACTACGCGGGTGACACACAAAACAAATTGTAATACATAATTTTTACCTAAATAGGTTTTAGTGAAATGACTACTTAGTGGTGAACCACTGTAGCTGCTAGACAATGTACATGTGTAGGTTCCCTCGTGATCCCGCGATGCATTTTGGACGGTGAGATTGCTTTTCAGCTCCTCCACTCCTGGCTGTTGGTCATTTCCGGTTACGTTGTAGGGAATCTGAAGAAAAATTACATTACACCAACTGTTGAAAGGCTAATTGATCCTAGCGATTTTTTTCCATCGTTTATGTTTGGTTAAGAATTTTTAGGCGATTTCCAAAAAAAGGAGGAGGCTCTCAATTTATTTATTTACTAGCTGTGCCCCGCGGTTTCACCCGCGGGAATTCTGGGATACAAAGTACCCTATGTCCTTCTCTGTACCCCTGAACACGTGCATTCAAAATTTCATCCAAATCCGTTCAGCCGTTTTTGCGTGATTGAGTAACAAACATCCAAATATCCAAACATCCACACTTTCACATTTATAATACATATTAGTAGGATTTATTCTTCTTGCACAAAAAGGTACAAATGGCGAACTTAATGCCTTGCGGCATTCTCTGACGGTTGAGAGAATGAAAGAGAGAATGAATGAAAGAGAGATAAGGGACGGGGGGTCAATTCGACTGTAGGTATACAACGTGTTAATGAATTAACTGAAAACCTGATACACCCCATATAAAAAAATAAACAATAATATGATTAAAATATATTTTATATCGAAAAAATGTATACTTTAAAAGTTATGCAGCATTAGTTTGGAGGTGACCTATCTACGAAATTCCAAAAGCTACGCCCGCGCCTACCGGTTCGAATTTTTTTGCTGCGGGCGGCGTACGCGTCAAATATTGTATTATAAATAATTTAGACATGGGCTAGTAAAAATGAAAAAATATAACCTATATTAAAACATAGTGTGATCGATTCGCTAGTAGATTCTGAGCAAACTACTTTCCAGTTTTCAGTTAATTCATAAACACGTTGTATATGTTGTTATTTTTTGTAGGTATGTTTGTTACGCGATTACTCGAAGACGGTTGGATCGATTTGAAAAATTCATTTTTTGTTTGAAAGGGTTTAATTCCAAGTTAGTCCCACTGCCATGAAGCTGGGATCTGATGATGAGATCTTGGAAAATCAAGGAAACTCTTTAAATATTACAAGTGTGCCTATTAGTCCATTTTTTCGCACCAAATGATTGGACTATGTAGCGATTTGAGTATTTTTGTAAAGGTAAACTGTTCCTTTGTTTTCGACAATCACCTATTGATGAAATAGAACTGATGATAAAGACCATAGATGGCCACCGGAACTACTAAATAATAAGTATTCCACGGTTTGCGATTCGATTACATAAATTGTCACTTTATAAATTATAAACTAACCCACTTTAAAGCGAAAAATAAACAAAATTTTGACAAAAAAGAGAAAAACGACTTTGAAACACACAAAAATGCCCTAGGTATTAAACAAAGACAACTGATAGAAATTACTTAAATACATTTGGAAATACACATTACATATTATAATTATAATTATATAAATTATAATACATACTGAGCTCAGAGTAAACACGCGAATATGCACATTATATAATACCTACATAAATAATGCAAGAATCGAACCCGCGACACCTGGCCTAGTTCGCTAACTACTACACAACTCATTTTTTGTCCCTGTCATTATACAAAAAGCGGAACATTCGTAATCGGACGAATTGAAGAAATAGCTTACGACGTAAACTAAACTTCCCATAAATAATGATTGCTCAATACGTATAGTCGCTACTTACCCCCTGACGTGGAGGTACCCAGGTTAATGTTTGTCCTACACTCTTCTGATAATCAGTGGTACAGCTTAAAGAAAATGTATCGCCTTCCAAATAGTACGTCGACGCTGGATCCGCTGATATATTTGGTGGCTTACTACTTGAAACTGCAAGAAAAAATAAAAGAATGAAAATATTATGTATTTTATTTGACATTGAACATATTAAAACTAAACAATAATAACAATCTAGGCTACTCCTATTTCTATTTCAACCAATACGCATGACAGCGAACAACAGATGGTATTAAGTCGTATCAATCATCAATATTTCATAACTAATTATTATTATTAACTCATAAATACCTTCAAGTCATTACAACTAGGTATCCCGTTTTTATATAACATGTTCCCCGATTCCAATAATACTCCATGCAACAAAAGGCTCATTTTGTGATATTTCCTGCAGAGCAGACAGTCTTACTATTGTTTTAGTTAACTATCTAATTTATTAATAATTACTAAGGGGTCTACATTAAGAAATTTTGGCATATAACTAACGAAAATTTTATATTACATTTATATAATAAATATTGTGATTCGGATTTTCCCATTGCCATTATAATCAATTAATAATTATACCTATTTTGAAAACGAAGAGTCACACAAACATACAAATTAATACCAATAAGTCATAAAGATACTTATTTCAATATATCGTCAGATTCACTACAAAAATGAAATTGGTTATCTAAGCTAATAGAATAAGTTAAACCATCAGATATTCTCCAGACAAACATCAATGTGTGTTTAATAAATGACACTAAATAATTCTGAGACTTTATTAAATTTATTATTAAATTTAAAACCTACATAATTAAAAGTAATCAAAAGTGATAGCCTCCTGCGATGACTGGTTCACAGATGCAATATTCATACACCAAAATTATTTATTATTAACGTTACGGTGTTTTCATTACATTGTTAAGATATTATTGATATGAGAATATCCGATCGATAACAGTGATTCTGTATATGACTTTTTCTTCTTAATATTTCCTACTAATACTTACGTTTCAAAACCATAATATAATAGGTAAGTATATACAAAATGTTAAAACATAAAATAAGTTAGTAAACGTGTATTATTAATCTGTGCACACAAAATAACGCAGAGCAACACACCATAGAAGTGATAAAGAAGAGTTATAGTAAAGCTTTAAGCTGCCCACGATCAACTTAAAAGTAACAAGTAGGTAGGTATACATAATGAATTTATCCAACGACAATACCACCAAGACACCATGCTACCTAGTTAAATGACATCAAGATTACATCTCTACTTACTAGGCTCACTACGTATGTAGATAGTTTTCGAATGATTCACATTTCCACGTACTCCTTCGCATTTGTATGCTCGCATACTAGACTTTCTTACAACAAACCCAATCTTTGGAGAGTACGTAATGAATTCTGATGTCTTGTTACTCTTCGGCTATTATGGTATTGCATAAATTATGTTTGGTTAGTACAAATAGTTGTATACTTATTTACACGATAGGTACTGTTTTTCAATTTTAACCAATTTTAATCGTATAAATTAACGTTTATCCAATTATTTCAAGGATTCCAATAAGTTAGATTATATATGCAGTTTGGTAAAATACAAGTTTAAATTGAAAAACATGCTTAAAGTAAACTACCACATACAAGAAAAATAAATAAAGAGGATGAAAACACATTTTAATACTTTGAGTTAAAGGCACAATTAATTAGTGAGGGTACAGCATGCGATAGCATAATGACAGAGTTAAATATTTTAATCATTTAATTATAATTTTACTTTATTCTAGGATTAGGTATACCTACTTGCACACCATATTCCATAAAAGCACGCGTTAGGTCACGTTTGTATTTATTGTATTTTAAATGGATATTTATCTTCCTTTTAGCCTTTTGTATACTACATCTTTTTTTATTCATAAAGGCAATAACTTTCAATTGAAAGTGATATTCCCTATAGTAATCGGTACATTCGTAAGACGTTGCCGATCCTCTATAGAGTATAGATATTGAGAAGTTAATAACAAATTTTAACTGGAGCTAATAAATATGACGGATATTAATATAACAGACTATGCAAGTTGTCTCGGATGCCACAACTATTTAGGTAAGCTCTATTGCACGAATTACGATATGCCAGTTTTAACTCTCAAATATAACTGAGTAGTTCGTCGTTAGAATAAAAAAAATATCTAAATATAAATAAATTGCGTTTAATTCCATCACAGTAAGTTTTATTTGCGTACTTTAATAACAAAATTGTGGCAATTGTGGCTTCGTTTACGTACGTTTTACGTACTAGTGCCAGTGATAAAAACTGAGTCGTTGGTAAAGTAGTACTTCAAATTATGGAACATACTGTACCCAAAACAAAGATCACTTTATGAAAAAAAAATATTTTTCTTGAATGTGGTCTGCGAGAAAATAAAATGGTCATGTTCTTTTGAACCTACATTTTTGTACGATAACTGGTACAGTTTCCAAGGGGTACCCTGGCCTCTCAGCGTTACAAGTAACAACGATCAGTGGATCATTGGCATCGGCCAGCACATCGCTATCGATGGTGAACCCAATTTTAGAACCAATTAGTGTGTAGTCAATTTCTGGCAAATCCTGAATATTAGGAAGATTGGTAATTCGAATAATTAAACTGGATTCTTCATGCCATTATATTTTTATCTTTTTAGCTATAAGCTTATAATTTCTTCAAGCATCTATTAAATTAATTTCGACTTATATCATGCGAATACGTATTTTGCTAAGTATTAATAAGAAATGCATTATTACATATTTATTAGATTTTGTCAATCATTCGTATTCAAAAGTATCTGGATAATTAAATGATGCGATAAATTTTATTAAAGTAGGTATAACATTCTTTATTCATGCAGATGCAGAAGCAATTTGAAGTTGACTTGATTCAATTTTCAATTATCGATGATGGAACAATTTTATCACATTTTATTATAAAATTTCATTATTATCGTTAAAATCGATGTTATCGATGTTATCGTTAAAATTCATGAAAAGTTAATTGGTTATTAATCGTAATATTGACTATGGCATAAAATATAATAGTTTTCACATTGCATACGTACCGAGATCATTCTAATTTTAATATCTGGTGTAATGGGTTTACATCCAATTACGAGCTTTGATTTGTTCATCATTTTAATATTCTCCCGCATAGGTGCAAATAAGCTATCAGTGCCTACAAATTAGAGAAACACCAGATAATAAAATATTTAATAAAATCTAAAGTGGAGTAAAATTAGCCATTAAAGAAATCTCACCATTGACGTAAATGTAAATATAAGATATGTGTTCGGTATTTTTTGGTTCCTCGATGAGGTCGTTTAATACATCTGCAGAATTGACAGTTTTGTCGTAACAAGCGTAATAGCCGATTGCAAATTGGTCGACGCTAATAAGGTCGAGCGCTATTTGGTACGGATACTCCGTGCTAGTAATGTTCAGATTTCTCTGTGACACCCTAAAAGATCCAATTATATCTTCTGGTATTTCTTGCTGCTTAAAATTTATAGGTAGTTTTGATTTGCAAAATAACGTAAAATTTTTCCCTTTTTCCAATATAATTTCATCACTATCTGTACTTATAATAGGACCATCCAATAATTGAGCATCTGAAAATGACAACTTCATTTTATCTCTCACAATAAGTTTAGGAATGTCATTAGGAGTAAATATTATTATTTATGATTTCATTTAAAGTTAGAAGTTGTGGATCTATCATAATTCGCAAGTTTTTCAAGATTGACGGAGAAGCTCACTACTAATATGGGTGACATTATATTGGACACAAGTTTATTCCCCCTAATGATGTTTCATGAAACAAAATGGTATAAATACATAAAAAAATAAAACATATTGCTGGTTGCAGGTATTGGTATCAAAAGAAGGAAATTGAACCGAAGGTTGATCAAAGCCGCTTCCGAGAAATACACAATTACCTTTTATAGATTACAAAGAAATTACTGCTTAATTATAATATTACGTAATTCATGTTATAACAAATACCACCACGCTCGAGTTGACCAAGAAACTCGCTTCGACCATCAATTCTACCCGTATACCTAATGAGAATTAGAAGTGTGTTTTGCGATTAAAGAACTGTAGTTCCGATAAATATTGTACATAAATCATCAAACGTCAATGTGTGATGATACGGTTGAGATGGATGGATGAATAAAAGAAAGACTATGGATGAAAGAAAACTATTGATAGCCATACGAAAGACTAAATAATAAAAGTTATAAATATTATGGTATCCCCAGCGCTGGGATACTTGCTATCCACGAGTGAGAGGTAAGATTTATTACCAACAGTTGCTCACGTGAAATTTAAAAATATAACCCTGGTCTACCGCTTTAACTTTTAGCGTTTTAGAATAAAGAACATTAATAAGCATTAGATATAAAATTCACCTCGTGTATTTAAAATTTAAAAAGCTTATTAATTGGTAGCTCGTACTACCTTACTCACTAGTAACACAATTATAGATAGTATGTATAAATTATTTAAAGTTAAATTGTAGCATATATTTATTTCTCTCTTTTTTAAACTTTCGACAACAGAACTACTATCAGAAAATTTATAATTATGAAAGTCCAGCTTTCTTTAGAAATTTACTTTAAATAATTTTCATGACTGCTACTAATAAGAAGAGTCAATTAGGTACTTATCGAACATTCATGTTTCTGGTGATATAACTACAAAAAAACGCACTATCTATTAAACTTCACAATTTGATATAACCAGCCCGGTGACACTCCATGCAAATGAACAGATCCTAGTACTTTCCCGCAAGACGACTTGCTTGTATACGTACGTACACGTGTTGTATGTGCGTATCGTTGGTTGACAGCGAACTGACAGTAACCGTCAGATGTCAGTTGACAGCCAACAAAATCAACTACCTACCACCAAACTTTCGCGTAGCATGAAGCGGCATGTAATTGATGGTAGGCGTAGAGTGTCGCTTCTTTACGCAATAATATTCTGTATTCTTTGATATAACACTGGATGTAACATCTAGCCGAAAACATTTTCGCTTTAAAAATAGCTCGGTCCAGGACTGCAAGTAAGCTTATATACACACCGAAGTGGGAATGGGGCAATATTTTCAGGTAGAGAAGAGAATATTTTTTTGTTCAAAAGAAGGTACTGAGATAGTAATTTATATATTTCATTTAGTTGTTCTGTCCATATAAACAAGTGCACTACGATAAAACTATATTAATTAGCCGTGTTGTTTCCAGGGCGTGCCAAGGTGTGGTCAACATTCGGCAAATTAATCCTAGCAGTATAGGATGGCGGATAGTTGATAACAATTTCACCGTATCAACCCCGACATAGACACCAATTAAGTGATTAGGACCCTGTGGCTATACTTATTTATCAATAATTTTATATTCATTACATTAAGTGCGAGCCGTCATCTTTTCCAGAAAAAAATGATTAAATTCGACATGATAAATTAACTGTCAGACCTCGCAAAATAAGTGCAGACTAAACAGATAGGATAAACAACTAAAGTAGATTAAAAGACGTCAACTGACATTATTACATCATTAGCCTAACAGGGCCTATATATATCATATGTATTAACCTGCGTAATGTGTTATTGTATGTAGGTACAATTTGTACATAACATTGGTCCAACGTCAAACTGGGAACACGCATCCTGTGACTGGACAAAGCACATACAGATATGTGCTGAGTAGGTATGTCTATATACTCGGACAAGCTCTTTGAACCTAAATATTCCTTAACATATACCATATAGGTTTACCTATTTATACTCACAGAATATTATAATATAGTACCTATGCAGTTTTCATTTTCTTGCTGTCCTCCACGATCAATCATAAAGCATATTATGTGTATGGTAAAATAGTATAGATATGTGTGGAAGATTAATTAATTATTGTGTGAGTTCTCAAGTGGTTGAGATGGGAATATAATATTGTAAATTGCAAAAAATCTTATACCTACTTAGGAATTTTATCGAATTAAGATTATTAGATATTAGACTTCTGACTTCTAAGCAACCAAAACTAGTTTTTTTGGACATAAATTCTGTTATGGTGTGACATAAATACACAATTATCGAACTAAACAATGCAAAGATAATTATAAAATATGAACACGTAAAATGTATTCACACCGGACGTAATCATAATTATCATCGTCTTAAATACATCCCACAGTATACAACGCATTTATAGTGCAACGCGTATAGCCGGAGTGCCAGGCAGAAGATAAACAACATTATATGTTTATATATCTGTATCATGTTAATTAGTACACTGTTCAATTATTCTTTGTGCGATGGAATTATACGTAAATTGGGTAGGTATATTTTTTATTTTTCCCTAAAAATTGATGAAAAAGTGATTGATGATGATCTCGCAGTAACTCCGATAAAAATTAGGTACTCTTTATAACATCAGCTCTGTCCAAGTGTTTTGGAGATTAGCCGGAACAAACATACGGACGGACAAATTTTAAGAATTTTTCACATGTAAAAAAAACTGTTGGTTTGATATTAAAAATAGTAACATTTTATTTATACGCATATATATATAAATTAATATTCATCTATACTAATATTATAGAGAGCAAAAGTTTGTGAGTTTGTGGGTTTGTAAGTTTGTGAGTTTGTGAGTTTGTGACGTTGTAGGGGGTAATCTCTGGATCTACTGAACCGATTTTGAAAATTCTTTCACTTATTGGAAGCTGCAGTGGCCCTGAGTGTCATAGGGTACTTTTTATTCCGGAATTCCCACGGGAACTCCGAATTTCCCGCGGGTAAAACCACGGAGGAACAACTATCTCTAGATCTACTGAACCGATCTACTGAATGGTACGGAACCTTTCGTGCGCGAGTCCGACTCTCACTTGGCCGGTTTTTTTAATTATATGGGTTTACATTAGGCACTAGTTTATTAGTTTGCTTGTTTTAATTTGTGTGATGTACTGAATTAAATATATTTTCTATATTTTCTTTATTTCTTTTTATTATTTATAAATTCTACTGTCGGTAGAGGCAGTAGTAAGTCACTAAAATTATGTTTGTCAATATTACCTCGTAAACGGCATGCACAACGACATAATATGTGATAAAAACGCAACGAAATCAATACAACAATCTGATAACTTGTTTACAAGCTATTTTGTATGATTAAAATATAAAATCTCGGCAATAAAACCAGTAAAGAATTAAACAAAAAGGTTCAACTAGTTATTAACTATCTATTAGGTACCAAGTAATACAACTTTAAAACGTCAACACAAACAGCTAAGACAGCTAGACAAATCTAGACGATTTTAAAAAAATCTAAATTTATAATATGAAATTAAAAACTGCAAGAAAATCCTACTAATATTATAAACGCGAAAGTTTGTAAGAATTTATGGGTGGATGGATGGATTTTTGTTACTCTTTCATGCAAAAACTAAAAACTACTGAATGGATTTAAATGAAACTTTACAATAATATAGCTTACATCAGATTAACACATAGGGTACTTTTTATTCCAGAATTCCCGCGGGAACACTGAAATTAACGCGGGTGAAACCGCGGGGCACAACTAGTTCTTTATAAACTTTCGATCTGCAATAGGTTTATTAAAACATGTTTATATGTTTTTAGGAATAAATAAAAAAAAAATGTTTATTAAAACACTTCTCCGGTCAACAGGACTACGGAAAAATTATATTTTCCATAGTACAGTTGACCGGACTATGGAAGATTTTTTCTTTCGTAGTCCGGTTGACCGGACCATGGAATATTAATTTGAAACTTAAAAAAAAAAATATAACACTGCCTGAAGACTTGGAATGACAAAAAAAAATCGATATATAAACCAAAATTTGTAATAAGCAATTTGTAATAACTAATAAGCAATATACTGCATGCTAATAACTAATAAGCACTATGTATACAAATTTTGGTTTATCTAAACTATATCGAAGTGTGGATGGAAAACCAAAAACCGGCATCCTTAAATAAACCCAAATACTTTGCTTCTTTAATATTTTTCATTATTAAATTTTTAACGACTTAAATCGCTAAATTCTTAATTTCTAGTACCTAAAACCTTGTTTAAAGTAAAATATAGGTTACTTATATACGCGTATGTAAAACCTAACACTGCTAAATAATATTATTTTGGTTTTCTAAGCGCGATAGTTTGAGCGTAGTTGCTGCTAATTATTTGGTAAAGCCGGTGTTACTTTACTGGGATAACTATATCAACTATAACTATAAAAACAAAATGCCTAATATTACTTTGTTATACTGTTACGAGTGTCGTTTCCGCGAGTGCGACAGGCTTCAAGGGTACCGTTTTAACACTAATAGAGCGGCCGGAACCTTTATTCACTATGGCCACAGATAATAATATGAAATACAATACTAGTACTATGACCAAAACACGCTGTGTTAAGATAACGCACGACAAAAATTGCATTTCCATCGCGATAAAAAAAAATACATTTACAAGCGTCATGGGCAAGAAATGTTGTTGGTCATAGTGAATAATGGCCCAGAGTGTAAAGGTTCTAGTTACCTAAGTAGGTAATATTATACTATCATGCATCATAATGCTGCCTTCAGAACTTTTCTCTTTGTGTTTGACCTATATTGATATATGAATTTGTTAAACATTGTTCCAGATATACGTTAATGTTAAAATTAAATAATAAAAGCACGTTTGTTTATATCAAAAGTCTGAAAAAATTCCTTTTTTTAAATTTCCAATTAAATTCCAAGCAAATATAAACCACTCATTGTCATTGTCAGTTTACTAGACTTTAGTCCACCATTAGACGTCTGTAATTGGTCATGATGGTGATTTTATAAAGAGAAAATGACTAAGTTAGCAATATATAGCTAAGATTAAGATAGGTCGGTCTAATTACTGAAGCTGGAAATAAAAATACGTATTTATGTTTCCGTTTATACCTACGTGTTAATGAATTGACTGAAAACTATAGAATTTACTCAGAATCGACTTCCAAATCGATCGCACCATATTTTAATATAGGTTATATTTTTTTCATTTTTACTAGCCCCATGTCTAAATTATTTATAATATCTACAATATTTTGCGCGAACGCTACCCGTAGCAAAAAAATCGAATCGTTCATTGACACGAAGGCGCGGGCGTAGCGCTTAGAATTTCGTAGATAGGTCAACCTCCAAACTAATGTTGAATAACTATTAATTTTTTCGACATAATTTATATTTAAATCACATTATTGTTTTTTTTTTTAAATGGGGTGTATCAGGTTTTTGGTCAATTCATTAACACGTTGTATAAATAGGAAATAATTAAGAAGTGATTATTTCAAAGTGCAAATATAAAGTACCTAGGTACCTAGCTAAAATTATTATTTAAAGTTTGTATGTAGCAGTCTTACACAAGTAATACCGCGGGAAATAGCTAGTTCTTTTTATACGGTATTGTTTTATAAGTTCTAGCGCCTGTAATATATAATGCTATACCAGATGACATTAAATCTGCGAGTAGTTATTCATCATTTGTTTATAAACTAAAATCATTTTTAATTGAAAAAGCTTATACTGCTGCTGAATTCTTCACTGATAAATGAACTCTTCAATCCCCTAACTAACTGGCTGTGAAGGCGTTGTGGTTTTGCTTTAATGATGTATGATATAAGTGTGACGTGTCTCATAACGTAAATACCTTAATGTGCATTGTTCCATAAAATATTAATTTATTGTATTTAATTTTGATTGTAAACTCAAACATTAGAATATAGTATATTCATTAATTATTGTGTTAAATTCCAATTTCATGATATCAAATTAATTGGTAATATTATTAATTTATCACTTATGACAAGTAGCTACTTATATAGTTAATATATAATAGATATACTGAAATTAATATTTATTTTGAATAGGACATATTAGCCAATTCAATGTTTCAAACCTTGTAAATTATTAAGTATCGATTATACTATGCTAGTATAATACCTATTGTATGCCAAAAAAAAAAGTGACTTGTAAATTTATTCAAATTTATTAATAAATGATTGATTGATTGTTTTATAAAGTCAATCATGTTTTGATACAATAATGGTTAGTTACATAATTATGTATACTTTGGTATGATTTTTTCCACGTCAAATCAATGTTTAATAGTTTATATTTCACCAACAATTAATTCCACTCAACCTCAACCACTTATACTCACTAACACCGCACGTAGGTATAGATAGGTCTACTAGTGTTTATATTGTAAAAGTAAAATTAAAAAAATATATGTTTAATATCATTTTTCCTGATAGTTTTTCTTGTATTATTTGTAATCCTACTAATATTATAAATGTGAAAGTTCGGATGTTTGGATGTTTGTTACTCAAGCACGCAAAAACGGCTGAACGAATTTGGGTGAAATTTGGCATGCACCTTTTCAGGGGTACAGAGAAGGACATAGGGTACTTTTTATCCCGGAATTCCCGCGGGAACTCTGAAATTACTGCGGGTGAACCCGCGGGGCACAGCTAGTGTATTATATTTTTAACCGACTTCATTGTTTTCTGCTAATACAAGTATAGTAACGTGATCGACCCGTGTTTACTTTTTGGGCCCCATCTATTTAATTACCCACATAACTGGCACGGTAATAATGGCGTCTACAGTCGCAAATCAATGACGTCAATAAATCAGATCTTTTACACACGCAAACGCAATATCACTACATATTATAAAACAAAGTCCTCCGCTGCGGCGTCTGTCTGTCTGTCTGTTCGCGATAAATTCCAAAACTACGTTCCAAAACTAAATTTTTATGCGGTTTTCACCAATTATTCATGAGGAGGTTTAGGTATATAATTTGTCAAGGTTTTGTGTAAATTTATTAAAATAAAACGATAAATAATTATTGTTGGAAATGTCGGAAAAAGTGTATTATATTTTGCAAACTACACGTTGTCAGGGGTACAGAATACACAGAAGGAAATACAAAACCCGTGTGTATTTTTTTATTATTTTATTACATGCATTATTATTATATTAATAGATCACATGAAAAAATAAACTTTAGTACTTATACCTACTTTAAAAAAAATATTATTTGTATCCAATAATAATAAATAAATAAATTTAATAAATTTATGCCAAAACACAAAACTAAAAATCTAAAAATAAAAAGCTAATAATAACAACATACCAATTTAATCCAAAAGACAAAAACACACGTAATATTATTATTGTTTTGTGCTACCACTAATCGGTCTGAATTCGGGGACAAACCCGCTGGTGTCTGCCCACTTGGGTTGTCCTGGAGGCCTACCATTAACGCCTTATAGCAGGGCAGTTCAGGCGTTTTATTGAACTGTCCTGCAAATTCGTACCATGACGGCCTCTGCAGGCCAGCCAATTGCAGCCCACACGTCACCTATCCGGCCAGCGGCCATTTTAAAGGGCGGCCTATAATTGACCGGCCTAATCGTACCATGTTGTGATTTTTGACATTTCATTTTCCTCGATTGACCAGCTGATCTGTCAAATAAACCGGCCAACAACAGGCGCAAGAAAGCAGCTTTTTGTGACCGGATTACCTTGGAATTACCTATATTTTGTGAAAAACCTAGTGTATTGTTGAAAAATGGACGAATACGAAATATTGGAGTTTTTAGAAGATGACTATCTAGCGAGACACCCGAGCTGCAAGATTAGAGAAGGCAATTGAGAGATCAAATCGATCTCTTTGCTTTTGAAGAATCTCATTATTTTATTAAAAGGTATAGGCTCACAAAAGATTTAAGTTTACGTTATAAAATTATGTGAAGAGCTTAGACGTTTTATGATCGAGTCAACCAAAACACAATCTTTCTATTGAAACCAAGGTGAGTAGGAAGCAACATAATGAATGTAAACTCTTTGGTTAGTTTCTCATAGTTTTTAATAATATTTAAGTCCTCGTAGCATAACACACATAAAGACGAACTTAAACATAGTGAACATAAAAAATTGTAAACTAGGTAAATAAATACAATAAATACATTTTCCAGACACTTTCTTTATTCTTTGCCAAAGACATTACTTAAGTAGCTTCAAACTATAGGTAACTAAATACTTATAAAATTAGCATAAGATATAAATGAATATCTCTAATTCAATATCTAATTTTTTTTTATTAATAGTTTTTCAGCCCTGGGTAGGTACATGCCCTTTTTCAATATCTAATTCCACATGATGTTGCCAATCTGTAAAAAAAAAAAATAATTTTCATCATATATATAATAAGTGTGGATGCAAGTTTTAGGGGATCATCATATATTTGGAATAATCACCCACTGAAGACCCACAGAAGAACTAGATAACAATGAGGCTTTCTAGCTTCTTGGTAGATCATAACTCATTATCATCAAATATTTAAAACTTCTATACAATTTTACTTTAAAACTGGTGTTAATGTTATTTTTGTATCTTTTTAGGCGATTCTGGGTATGCGCTAAGGAAATATATGATGACACTTATCATCATTGGGCTTAGGGAGTTGCTTGTGCACCTGTTCAAGATCTAACACTTGAAGAAATCTTACAAGAAGCTCAATCGCAGCCGGCAACTCACCAATTTAAGCTACACTTCAGTGGAGGCACAAACATCCACTATTCAAAGCTCAGATGTAATTTCATAGGACATTTGTGGTTATTAACTAAATGTATTATGTAAATGATTAAAAAAAATATACCTATTTAGTAAGTTTTTCATTTACCCAAATATACCTATCTATAATTTTCCTGTAAAACTACCAGTTGGGTGTAGTTACATAATATGTATTGTTCTTATCTATAATAATATCTATACTAATATTAAAAAGAGGAAAGATTTGATTTTTTGTTTGTTAGGTACGATTTAACTCAAAAACAACTGGACCGATTTCAAAAATTCTTACACCATTTGAAAGCTACATATCCCTGAGCAACATAGGCTATAGTGTAATCCGGAATTCCCACGGGGACTCCGAAATTACTGCGAGGGACAGCTAGTCTAAAATAATATTATAAAGAGGAAACGTTTTTTTTTTGTTTGTTTAAGATCAAAAAAAATCACCATTTAAATGCTACATTGTCCCTGAGTAACTTAAGTTATTGTATTTGTTGTATATTGAACCCGGAATTCCCGCGGGAACTTCGTAATTACCGCGTGTGGAACACCTAGTAATTTATATAAATAACACTTAGGTAGGTACTTACCGCAGACCCACCTTTCCAGTCCTTGGATGCACCTTCTCCAAAAGCCATAGCCATATCTCTATGATTATTATCCCAAGTAACTTCTTACTAACACGACGGCAAGGTGTAGACGACATCGACATAATTTGAATTCGAATGAATAAGAACTATGTTTTGAAATCCACTTTGGTAATAAACGCCACTTGAAGAGCCAACGCATAGTTTTTAAATAAAGATATGCCCGAATAAAATCTGAAGCTTGAAAGTAATAAAACTTCTGAGATAAGTATTGAGTTAGAGTTGAGTTTGTTTTTTGTTTACAAAACATAAAAGTTTACTTTTTCAAAATCAGATGTAGGTCATTACGCTGGATCGCGGCCCTGCGTTATTTCGCGGCCTTTTAGAGCTCCAACCGCCTAAATATTAGAATAATAAGAATTCTATCCCATCCATCCCAACGTGTTATGGCTCTTTAAAAAGTAGAATAGTTGCAAAATGTAATGCTTATTCAAATTGGTCGGTTTTCCTAATCCATGTGCCGGAAATAAATCGTTCATTTTATCAGCCACGCTACCAGCCCACAAACGTACGCAAAGCTGCGCAAAAAATAGCAAACAGGTCCCGCTTTAAAAGTAAGTATTTAAAGTTTACGATTACTTATTACTATTGTGATGGTTTTTTGGTGATCATAGCTATTTGCTTTACTTAATTTTGCATTTAATTTGCGAGTAAATTACTTTAATACCAGTTTTATTAGGTGGCCGCCAACCAACACAAGGATTTTTTAGTAAAGTTGGTATACGGCCGGGGTGGCCGCAGTTCTAACTCACTGGGTGAGATTAGTTTGTCTTCTTTTCTATTATTAAAATAAATAACCTTTAGTTTTGTGCAACATTTTTTATTGTTGGGGTTGGCTTAAATGCTATGGTTAGTTCACGGCCGCCAAAATATAATTTAATACGGATTTATACACTCGAGAGCAATGAATCCGGGTCACTTAAAGAATGTTAAAAATCTCGGAAACTAAAGATGATAGGTTAATGCAATAAATTGTATTTAATAGACAATGTAATACTCCTTAAATGAAAGTAAAAAAAATATGAGTCACCATACATTTTATTAACACAAAATTTCATAAAGAAAAAAACTGCTGATCTCTCCTTAAAACAAAAATAGGAAACATGAAATTTTTGAACTTTATTACGATTTTCTTGAATTTTAATACTTTGTATTGCCTCCTCGTGCTTCCATTACTGCGTTTACGCGGTTTGGCATGCTGTACACCAAGTTCCTTATACGATTTTGGGGAATATTCTCCCATTCCTCTGTGAGAGCAATTTTGAGCTCACGAAGCGTGATTGGGGGAGGGTTTCGTTGTTTTACGCATCTGCCTAGCTCGTCCCAAGCATGCTCGATCGGGTTGATATCCGGGCTGCGCGCTGGCCACTCCATACGAGTAATGTTCATCTCTTGAAGGTAGTCATTCACAATCCTACCTGTATGAGGTCGGGCATTGTCATGCATAAATATAGCATCCTCACCTAAATTGACCATAAATGGACCAACGTGATCATTGAGGATTTCTTCCACATATCTTACGCTAGTTAAAGAGCCGTTTTCTATGATCAACAGCTCTGTGCGACTTTCAGAAGAAATTCCGGCCCACACAAGTACAGACCCACCACCGTAGGCTACTTTTTCTTCGATGCATGCTTGCTTGAATCTTTCCCCTGGTCTTCGATACACTCTGTATCTTCCATCGTGCTTGTAGAGCATAAATTTTGATTCGTCGGAGAACATAACTTTTGACCAATCTTCAATACTCCAATTTACGTGGCTCTGGGCATATCTTAGTCTTGAAATACGATGCGCACGCTCCAGTTTAGGGCCGTTTGCAGGTCTAAGGGGTTTTAAGTTAGATTCAGCAAGCCGACGTCTTACTGTCCATGCACTTGGGTTACTTCCTCCGAGGCGTCGAAACTGATTTGTGAGTTCAGTTCCTGTGAGAAAGCGATTTCGAAGCATGGTGTTCACCAAGTATCGGTCTTCTCATGCTGTGGTACACCTGGTTCTGCCCGTTCCTGGTCTGCGTAGGTTAGAACCAGTTTCTTCGTAACGTCGGAGAACTCTTTGTACTGTTGACAGCGACACACCGACAGTCCTGGCTGTATCGCGCTGACTCCGGCCGGTTTCCAGCATTGTAAGTATTCTGGTGCATTCTTCAAGCGTAAGCGACATAATTTCAGCTTGAATAACGAATATAGAGCACTATCAACATGGTTTATGTACCCACATAAATGACAGATTACAAACAAAAGCAAAACCAAATGCTGTAATTTCGTAGTTCCATCTTCGAAAGTGGCCCTTTTTCAAGTTTGATTTTTTTATGATATAACTTTACAATAACTAAGAAGTTTTAATACCTTCATTTAAGGAGTATTACATTGTCTATTAAATACAATTTATTGCATTAACCTAGCATTTTTAGTTTCCGAGATTTTTAGGATTCTTTAAGTGACCCGGATTCATTGCTCTCGAGTGTAGCTATAATGTGGCCGGATACTAACACATGCTTACAAAACAAATCAGGTTTGCGGCCGTCTGGCAATCATATGAAAGAAGACGGCCGTAATCTGACCTGAGAATCTGACTATTGAAAATAGAGATGTCAGTTTATGGCCACTTCTTTCAAACAGACATCTTTTTACAGATGTCTACCAAAAACATAAAAAAACTGCGACTTACGCTCCTCAATCCCTAGAACAGGCATTAAAGGAAATTCTCGAAGTCCAAATCCCAATCAGGGAAGCATCTCGTAAATTTGGAATTCCGAAATGTACAATAATTTAAGATCGATTAAGTAGCAGAAGGACTGACGAACTAAAAAAACAGGGCCCCGAGCCAGTGTTGGGAGAACAAGGCGAAAAAAAAGTTGTAGAATGGCTTATAAATATAGCAAAATGTGGTTTTCGAGTCAAGAAATCAGAACTGTTAGATACCGTGCAAAAAATTTTGAAAGATTTAAGCAAGCCGAACCCTTTCAACTTGAAAGGATGATCGTCCTGGTCCTGTACTATGAGCTCTTAAAGCAAAACCTAAATTGAATTGCTTTAAGACTACCACCTTTAAGCAGGCGATAAAGCAGAGCGATTCAATTTAGGTTCTGCTTTAAGAGCTCATAGTAAACCCGTTGGTCTAAGAAGACACCCTAAAATATCAGTTAGGTAAATCTGCAGAAAGCATCAACAAAGCTTGTGCGAGGGTGACCGAAGAAACGATTCGACTGTGGTTTTTAGAGCTTAAGAAAAGAGTTTCGTGAAAGGAAAAAAGGAAGGAAAATAAAGTAGAGGAAGGAGAGAAGAAAGTACAGAGGGAAGAATGGTTGCAGAAATTAAAAACGGAGGTGAGTTGAGAGGAGAAGGGAAAATACTGTAGAGGTAGAGACAAATTGTAGTGTAGTGTGAGATGTCAGATTAGAAGAACAAACCCTGTGAAAATAAGGGATGTTAGAACAGTTTAAGGTATGAAAGGGACGAATACTCAGAAGATACACGCTTTTTAAGTGTGACGGCATTTCAGTAACAATCGCGATCATATTATGTCCAACGATGTGGAAATTTATAATAGGATATAAGTATATGGTGAAAAGTGTGCGAAAATCTCAAAAAAGTATGAGATATTCGTAAGTCAATAATTAATTATTGTACGTAAACCTGGCGGCCGCAAACTAACTCTAGGGTG
The DNA here is from genome assembly GCA_907165275.2 of Zygaena filipendulae. Lineage (NCBI taxonomy): Eukaryota > Metazoa > Arthropoda > Insecta > Lepidoptera > Zygaenidae > Zygaena > Zygaena filipendulae. The sequence continues at coordinate 6,558,615 of OU015653.1, read as the reverse complement.
GCCGCGAACCAAAAAAAGTGGCCGTCAACCGGCATTTTGGGTAAATTTCAGGTAATTATTTATTTAAAAAAAAACTGATTGAATCTTCCTTCAATACTTAATTCGAAAAAAAACTTGATTATATTTGCTACCCCTACAGAAACAATCAGAACTTGAAATATGGACATATTATATTAATTTTAAGGAGCAAAGTTGGGAAGGCGACTAAAAGGCCGCCAACCGGCGCAATGACCCTACGTTCAGAAACATTGTTCTTCTTTCAAATTAAACCTTGGTTATTATTCACAAAATCTATGTAGTCCGTCAATATGTTACTTCATCATAATATCATCACTAAAGTATCTCCCAAGGATGATAAAGCATAAATATAATTTTTTAGTGGTGAAATGTGATGCAAATATATAAATTAAACTATACAAAAAAAAACCGGACACTTACCGGTTTTATAGCTAAGTTTCAGAACGCCACCAAAACGCAAACAAAATAAGAAGGAGAAAGAGCTATACAAAACTCGTATAGCGCCATCTCTTTCGCTCAACCTTTCAGAGACAATGATATATGACCCTTCTTAGCCCTTAGCATGCCAAAAACAGGTCAACAAATCTATGAACATGGTACGATTTCTTGCAGGTCAATTTAAGACACGTTAATTGAACTGTTCGGAACATGTCAGGCATTTTAAAAGTTAATGGTAGGCCTCCTGTTCACAAAAAGCTGGTGGCGGGAGTCGACTTAGCCCATCTACCCCCTTCATATTTGGCTTGTCACCGACTTCATACCGATTAGTGGTAGCACAAACCAATAATAATATTACGTGTGTTTTTATCTTTTGGATTAAATTGGTATGTTGTTATTATTAGCTTTTTATTTTTAGATTTTTAGTTTTGTGTTTTTGGAAGTCGGTTTTAATTTTTTTGTAAAAAAATTTGTTTATTTCTCGCTTTTAAGTGACTTAGTTCATAATTTCTCCAAGTTACAATAGCCTTATGTCAACTGCTCATCACCTTTTACAAAATATTGCTTTTCCCAACGCAGGGACGTTAATTGTTGAGGAGTTCTCCTGGTACATCATCATCAGTTCCACTTCACCATATACATTGTGACGAGCATAAATTGTTTAGAAACCATATTAAAGTTAACGAATCGGAATCTGTAAAATACCTATTATTTAGTAGTTCTGATGACCATCTGTGGTCTTCATCATCAGTTCCACTTCTTCAAATTTTACTTTCCGAAAACAAATAAATGATTTACTATAAAAAATCCAATAATCGCTATAGGTGTACCTATAATTTTTTAAGAGTTCCCTCGATTACTCCAAGATCCCACCATCAGATCTCGACTTGGTGACAATAGAATCAATTTGGAAGTATCCCCTTTCAAACAAAAAAACAATTTTCGAAATCACTCCAATCGGAATCCGTGAAATACGTATTATTGTTGAGTAGTTCTGATGACCATCTGTGGTCTTCATCATCAGTTCCACCTCTTCAAATTTTGCTTTTCAAAAGCAAATGAACAATTTACTATAAAAAATACCCAAATCGCTATAGGTGTGCCTATAATTTTTGAAGAGTTCCCTCGATTTCTCCAAGATTCCATCATCAGATCTGGACTTGGTGGTAATGGGACCTAATTGGGAGTATACCCTTTCAAACAAAAAAAGAATTTTTCAAATCGGTCCAAACCGGTCGGTCTTCGAGTAATCGGTGAACATACATAAAAAAAAATACATACAATCGAACTTAGAACCTCCTCCTTTTTGGAAGTCGGTTAAAAAAAAAATTCTCAAATTAAATTTGTTTGAATGCTAATGGACTTTTTTATGGAATATACCGTAGTCAGATTTGAAATTAATTAGGTATGTAGGTAATTAGTACTTTACGAACTTATGCCTTATGTCTTATCTTGTATTTAGAAAACTATTTTTAATCTATACTATAATAAAAGAGTAGAATCCGCGATTCTGTACATTGAATACTTTTACCTGAAATTGAGAGGGATGATAAAAGAAGAGTTACCAAGCCCAAAAAAAAAGTTTTTAAAATTCTTTTCTGTCTGTCTGTTCGCGATAATCTTCGCATCTACTGAACAGGTTGTCATGCAGTTTTCAGTTGTAGATTAAGCTAAGTCTGGAGCAACATATAGACTTTGTTTCATAGGAATTGGACATAGGGGAAAAAAGTTATCATCAGTTAAAGACTTCAGCGTAATGCAATGGTTGAAAGCTTCGATATAATGTTGCTTATCGAACATGATAAAACCTTTTTGGAGATATGCATTTTTTTTCTTTTGAATTGATTTTTCGCGAAGTGACAGTTTTAAAGCTCAGAAGAATAACTGTTATTGTTTTGAGTTTTAAAGCTTAGAGAGACAGATAATGTGATTATATTTTCTTTGAGACCAAAGAGTATATAACCACTACGTTTTAAAAGAGTGAGAAAATCTAATCACTTTTTGCACACTACTTTAGCTGTCTTGGCAAACAGTAAAGTATATACATACCTAAGTAAGTATACTCTGTGAAAAAAAACACATCGACATTGTTCTCTAGATTGCGTAATTTTATATGTATATGTATCTACCTATTAAGTATATATGTATTATTCCATCAAACATTGATGGTCATGTAGGTACATATTATGATATGTAATAGCACAGTTGGTCTGGTTTCATTATACAATCACAGTAAATTGGTAAGGAAGACCAAATTGACTTCATCCGAGTCGATCAGAATGAAACGCCTTTTGTATAAAGTACCTACCTAAAGCTAAGTATCTTATCCTCTGCCAGACTAACTCCAACCTATAGTTACTTAATTTTGATTTTCCGGACTAAGTCCCATTCGCTCCGGCAAAGAGTTAAATTAAAAGTTGATTAATATTACAGACGATCCTTTTTTGTGATAAAATTTTAGAATAGGTATATCGAATTTTTTCAATAATTCTCTCATTTTGACGACGTCACTATCAATATGAAAATTGTACCTAACAACTTTTACACTTGCGAATATTGTACCAACGTATATCTTTGTGGAGCACTGGGGAGTTGAAATACAGGCTTCGCTTAGTTCAACCTCCAGTATCCTAAATGATAAGTATTTTTATTATTGTATAATATAATTATTATTGCTCATAGTCAAAGATATTTTAAGTATTGATCATGGTACCGTTTGTATCAAAATAAACTTTATTATTATTATTATTTGACAGAAAGAAAAACACGTGAATAATAGCTGGAGACAATATATTACTTTTGTTTCTTTTTTTGAAATGTAAGTAAGTACATATTATAACCATTTTAATGTCCTCAAAAGTAGCCAGACATAAACTATACAGCCAAAAAGATTTTATTACAAGCATAACCATAAGCTTGTAATAAAATCTCTGTATGTATAAACAATGTAATGTAATGTATGTAATATATAAATATACCTACCATAGGTAATTATATTATGCAAAAAGATTTTTTCCCCTACCTATATTTTTAATGTTTCAAAGTTTTTGTTTTGATAATGTCGATAAGAAATAGCGCGATCGCACCACTTTTTATTTCGAAACTGCCGCGAGAACTTCGAAATTAATGCGGATGAAGTTATAAATAGTGATTAAGTTCAAAATAACGTCGTATTTTTTATTTTATTTTTTATTTTCTGCATATTTGTCTGTCCGATTCACGCATACTCCCTTATCACGCAATAGCTATACAACAAATTAATGAAACTATATTTAAATAGCTCATATATATACCTGGCCCCTATATGTAGTAGATACTTTACTTACGTTTAATCACTGCGTACTCTTTAGTATCTACACATCATAGCTTTCCCGAGGGAATCGCGTAAAACCGCGCGCAACAGTTCGTTCACAGTTAGTTCGCCATAATTTTATAACACATGCTAAACATGAGCATCGTATAAATCACACATCGATGAGTCATGTAGCGTAACTGGTTCGGTCGGACGGAGGCTGCGTCACGCGGAACAAATCGCTTCCGAAAAGTAACATTGTCAATAAATACACGCGTATATATACTTAGGTACCTACCGAGATACGCTGACTCACGGAAACTTATTGTTTTCCCTCTTAATTCAAGTGATATCTTACTTATTAATAAAACTCTACACTTGACGTAGTTAGGTATACGTATCTGTCTGTATTTTGAAATTTTCCAGAAAAAATGCAAGCGACGCGCGCGCGTGGGCGCTCCGTGATGATTATTTATTTTTCAAAAACATTGTCTGTTAAGTAATCTGTTTTTGCACCCGCATCACTTAAAAAAATTGGACAAATTTAAAGGTAGGTATATTGTACCAATGATTTAAAATATTTGTGTGTCTGTCTGAGCTACAAAAAAATTTCCTTTTAATTTTGGTTACAGTATGCCTAAATCAACTAACTTTATCAACGAAGAAGACAGTAATAATATTTTTTTAAAATGTAATTATTGTTCAACATCTCCAGTCAGAGAATAAATATTTCTTTAGCTTTAGTTTCATTCTGTTAAGTTGGTTAACCTACTAAAGAAGATTTATTGTTTCAGCTTGGTTAGGTACCACACATTAATATTAGTCTGCACACAAGAGAAGATGCAAGTTAGCGAATATCATGCGATGCCAAAGAATGAAATTCAAGTAGGTATGTATAACTTATAAGTACGAGTAAATCTATCCAAATGTAGAATTTTAAGGAAAGTACCTAATACACGTGAATGAAATAATAAAGATACTACAAAACAATATTTAATGTTACATTCTTTATCTCGCGCTAGAGACGAAAAGTTAGGTGATTTGGTTTTCAATATGCCATTATTCTTACGGAGAGTTAAAATGTAGGTAGATATTTTAGGTATATGTATATCAAAATCTTTTAGCGAAAGCTTTTGTCCAGAACAACAATAAGTTTTAGAATTCAACGATGATTTTACTCCTCCACAGTAAATTTATTACAGTTTTATTCCGTAATGGATGGATGTTAGCATACTGTTAGCACTTAGTACATTTATTTTCATGTTTTAAAATTAGCAAGCTGCTAACGAATAATGAACAAACCATTATATTTTTTGAAGTCCGTAAAAGAGCCGGGTGCTATGAATACTTAACCTACTTGTACTTACCTACTTGTTTTGTGTACAATAGGTAGGTACTGACCGAATCATCACGTTGCAAAAATTAATGAGGATGCTTAACTGACATGTTATTAAAGAATCAACAAGTAAGTTTACAATTAGTGCTGCATGAGTTTAGACAGACACATAATTTTATACTTTTACACTGTAATGTGTACCTATCTAGACATATAAATAAAATTGAAGTGTCTGTTTGTTATCGCAAATTAACAGCTTTTCATTAAATGCATGCGACAGACAGTGCATACGATACTTACATCAAAAATCAATTTTTTATTTTTTTTCTGTCTGTCTGTTTGTTCCGGCTAATCTCTAAAACGGCTAGACCGATTTTAACGGGACTTTCACTGGCAGATAGCTGATGTTATAAGGAGTAACTTAGCCTATTACTATTTTTTTTTTAATTTTTATCCCGAAATTCCCGCGGGATCTCTAAAATTAAAGCGGGTGAAACCGCGGGCAGAGCTAGTTTATTCTTGATTTTACTGAAGATAATAGATATGATTGACCGTATACTATTTATTAAAGTCATTTCGATCCCTAACAGTGATTTTATTAAGTAGGTACACCTAATTAGGGCCCTGAGTTTTAACACACTTTACAGTGAATAACTACAATGAAATAAGGTTCAAATTACCGCGAGGGACAAACAAGAATAATAAACCGACCTCTTTCTAACTCATATTGTTCAATCAACCGCAAAACTATCAAACTAGGTACTTCTAGTTTAATTGCGCAGCGTTAGGTCGACTGTTGTCCAATATACGATCCTTGTGCAGGCACATGGTAGGTATGTAGTCTGACACTTTCCTGCCAAATCACGGCGTAGAGATTTTTCGGCGTTTTCGCGCCAAAATTAGACCTTTCGCCAAATATTCATTTTCGGTCTACCACCCGTTTAAAGCCCTTGCTCATAAGTTTTCCGCGCCCCACCCCACCACGGAACAAAACGAGTAAGTAAACTCATCTCCCACGTTTTAGTATTTAAAAAGGATATTCAGAGTTTACTCGTTTCCCGCAAAAAATGTGTGAATTTTCTCTGTATTTAGGATGAAGTGTATAGAGTATGGACTGGACTCTGTATTTAGGATGAAGTGGATGAACTGTGTTAGGTATATTTGTAGAGTTTTATCATCCAACCATCATGGCTATCTGCCGATTTTTATATTCTCTTCCCAATTTGCTGTTGTTTACAAAGGAACTTAATGTTTTGTAGATAGACCGCTATTTCCTACCCAATGATTAGGATCTTCTCGTTTCTAATAATAATGCTAGAACGATGTACAAAAATATCTACGCCACAAAGTGAATGTAAAAAAATTCAAAAGTAATAAACTATCTGTGTAATGTGTCTTATGAAAATATTTTATTTATTTAAACTTTTTGCACATTTATTTATTTAAACTTTATGCAAATTACGGTCAAAAAGACGGGCTTGATGCCACAAGGGCATTCTCTGCCAGTCAACCTTTAGATAGTTCGGAGAGTTCACTTGGCGGTTCATTTAAGAGAGAAGTAATTTTATTATCTACATACAACTAAATCAAAGATATAATATAAAAGATTTGAAATGGCTTCTGTTTGTACACTGATAAGAACAAGAGTAGGTAAGTAAATAAGGCAAAATAAAATGCGTGACTGTGTAGATGTTAGAATTACTTAAACTTTAAAATTATTATTGGCTTAGAAAAGTTAACTGTATATAGAAGATCAGAAATAAAAGTTAGAGATACGTGTGTTAATATTTTACAATCACTTTTAAAATTGTTTATGATAAGACCTACCTGTTGTCGTACAAAGCAACAACGTTATCAATCCAAATCTCCAACAATTAACCATTTTGACTTTCGTTCTATTAAAAATCGAATGAAAATAGGTGCGGTAGAAATTTTAATACAATGAAAAGCAATCATTGGTATCTTCCATTAGATTAATACCATTGTACTAAGGCATGGAGAATCTATTTTAAACGTTGAAATCCAAATTTAAAACGTAGCAGCTCTAAGGCGCACATTATACAACTTGGACTTGGTATAGTCTCGATCACTGATGTAAACACTTAACGCGCGAACACTGCGTCGTACCTATTGATTTAAACCATATGTTGTAAATTTAAACATATAATAGATATTTTAATTTGCCGACACATATAGATTTTTTCAAAATAACTTGAGTTTCTGCTATCTTTAGTTATAGTATATATCTCAATACCGTACGTTGGTAGAGAAAGAACACGACTTGAACAACTTGTTTGTGGGTCACGTGACGAAGTTACGTTTTGTAATATCGTGCGAGCAACGCGACTGAGTCACAGCGCGCACAATGTAAAACTAGTATTCTTGATTCTACCGAGTTGATGGCACCGAGGCACCGCCGGCGGCGTGACCGGGCGCCCGATGAGATAACATGCTGCGGCCCTCGCCGTACGACAGAAAGGGACAACAAGAACCAATAACGAAGCAATTTTAGATTATACTCATACATAAAATTTAATTATTCGCTGTAGTATAGTCTGGACAGTACCGTAAATCAATTCAAGTAGTTTCAGTAAACAATCAAAATAATCAGAGCCGATTTTACATGGCAAATAACAACATCAATTATTTGAATTTGTCTTACAAACATGAATGGAAACAAGAATACACCAACTCCAGATATTCAACTGTTTTTATAATATAACTAGCTGTTCCCCGCAGTTTCACCCGCGGTAATTTTGAAGTTCTCGCGGATATTCCAGAATAAAATATTACGTATAAACCATCGTTTTGAAACACTTTATATATTGGTGTAAACCGCATCAAAATCCGTTCAGGGCCCTTTATTCAGTATGATCAACAACATTCCTTGCCCATAACGCACGTCCCAAAAACACAAACCCAAACGCTCCAGATGCAAAAATAATAAGAAATTTATATTCTTTATGACAAAAGAAACGTTGTAAACAGCGACCACACAGGTAGTAAATGTATTTTTTAAGTGAAACTTCTTTGAACACGAGGGAAAAGCAATCTTATCTTAACGCGACGCGTTATGGTCATATTTATTATTTATTCCTTTATTGCACATAAAATAACAATATTTACAGTACCTAAAGAAAAGGAGAAAGCAAATGGCGGTCTTATCGCATAGTTGCGATCTCTTCCAAACAACCAATTATACGAAAGGACAAACAAAAATACATAGTGAATAAGGTCATAGTGAATAAGGGCCCAAGTAGTTATTGAACATATCGCGAATAGACAGACAGACACAGATAGATACGTACATAATATGTATCTTACTAATTATTATGATTTACTAGCTGTGCCCTGCGGTTTTACCCGCGTGAGTTTCGGAAGTCCCACAGGAACTCCAAAGTAGCCTAATTTCCTTCTTATATTAACATCAGCTAATTACCAGTGAAAGTCCCGTCAACATCGGTCCAACCATTTCGGATTTTCACTCGCGTGAATTTCGGAAATTCCCGCAGGAACTCCAAACTTCTTTCATAAGAACCTTCTCCTTACACTAACAAACACAAGAAAAAAGGGATTAGCGAAATAATTGGTCCAATCGTTCACGCCTGATGCCGTGACCAAGGGAAATAGGGATTCATTTTTATATATAGGTACATATTACTGGTTACAAGTCATAAAATATGTATATTAATTAGGTCAATAGAATTTTATTTGATAATAAAAAATAATAATATAGAAATGGGCATGTGGACTAATTTTTATTTTTTAGTCCGTCTTGTAGATTATTAAAAAATATTGGACACGTATTTTTTTCTTTTTTTACGTAATCAAAAAATAACGGCGATATATTGAGTTGAAATTTCGCGTGACGTCACTATTCTGACAGTTTGTATGGCGGTTTTTGCGGTTAGTGACGTCACGACCCCCTCACTCTAAACTTTAATGCGCTTTATCTCTGTATATATTTATTTATTTGAAAAAGCAAAAAATACGTGTCTATTGTTTTTTATTTTCTAACTGACGGACTAATTAGAATTTTGATTTTTAAAAGTAGTCAACATCCCTATTACGAAAGTAGGTAAGTACCTACAATCATTTATTATTAGCAACTTTAGTGTCCAATTCAACAAAGCAGCAATCTACGTACCTACTCATAAAAAAGTTTCTTTAATTCAGGCGCACCAAGGAAGCTCCTACTCTAGGTACCTACTACCACCTACATAAATTATAATACTTTACAAGCTTTATGTTACTCTAAGGATGAAAATTAACAAAGTTCTCTCACATAATAAATTGTGGTTTGTCAGTTGTTCAAGCTACTTGCTTTGTAAAGAAAGTTTTAGATTTAATTTTCTTTTTCGAAAATAATAAGAAAATGCATTACGGTGGGAGATTTATACCTACATCTTCTACCTATAAATATTTATACCTGCAGCTTCTATAAATAAAAAAAATGGGAAATATGCATGCACAATATGAACTGTACATAAAAAACTTATATTCACGCTAAATGTAGCAAATGCCTACGCGTATTGATTAAAAGGGTAGGTACGATAGAACTACATATACCTATCTAGTGGCGAATTCAGATTTTCGAGTAGGTAGGTACTTCGACCGAAAGGGTTTGAACTAACCCCACATTGCGCGGCTTGGGCCGCTGCAGCGGTCAGAGATACGCCCGAGCCAGATTTATTTTGGCATGAATATTTTAATGTGCAGTTAATATTTTGGATAGAAAGCAAGAATCATAGATTGTCAACTTGGCTGAGGGGGCTGGTTGTCTGGGGGGTGTGTCTGGTTCATTTACGCATTTTCTAGTTTTCTACTGCTGTTAATGTGGAAATCATTGGTAGGAATGAAAGGTTACTTTTCATTACTCATACTCGGAAAGTAGGTTTGAAGTTGCCTAAAAGCGGGTTGAAAGTAACCCTTTTCAGCCCTAGGGAGAATCGCTTTCAACTGACAACTGTCAAATTATTAAAAAAAAACTAGGTCTATTTTCACATTTCTATTGAACCATGTTTCAACTTTCTATACAGCCAGCGCGATGTAAAATTGAAATAACGTAAAGTTTAAGTAGGTATTAATTAAAATAAAATTCACTCACTTTTTCTTAAGCTAATTCCTATTTATATTTTTTTATTTTCTTTAATTAATACTTAATAATTAAAGATAATATTTTTTTTAGGTCGCCACAATGTAAATAAAAAATACTGGCTGAAGCTAGCTGGCCAAAAAAAAAGAAATAGGTGGGAAAGTGTCAAGCGACTATCCGATCTTCACTCATTTTTTCTTTAGCTAATTCCTATTTTTATTTTGACTTTCCTTGCATTCGTAATGAAAAGCACAGTGTTATCCTCGGGAGAAAGACTTATTTAGTCCCTCGATCTATAGGCGCCCTCGCTACGCTCGGGCGCCAAACCCCGTCTCGGGACTAAATAAGTTACTTTCACCCCTAGGATAACAATGTACTATTAAATATTAACGTATTAACGTTATCATTATCTTAGAAAATAATCGTGCATATCAAATAAAAATGCAAATACTTTTGTCTGTCATTACGTATTTCTGTTGCTAATTGTACATCACGTAGTTATCGTCGGCATGTTCTAGATAGACTAGTATTTCAATCTTTTCTATTGCTACATTTGAAAAAACGATTTTCAGGCTTAGTACTTACTTATCTTTAATATCCTTACTAATATTATAAATGCGAAAGTGAGTTGTTTTGTTTGTTATACGCTTTTACGCCTTAACGGCTCAACCGATCATCATGAAATTTTGATTACATGTTGTCAGGAGTACGCGGAAATTCCGGGAAAAAAGTACCCTGTGTCCTTCATAGGGTACTTTTTATCTCGGAATTCCTGTGGAAACTCCAAACTTACGAGTGCAACCGTGGGGAACAGCTAGTATTAAAAATATTTACGCGACCACGAGAAAATATAGGTAAGACGATCTGCATTTTACATAGTTAAGTTTAATATTCCATGTCAGTTATTAAATTTCACTGCCAGGTTAATAGAAATTTATTGTGATTTTGTAGCAATTATGATAAATATAGCCAACATAATGTATTCTTTGTGAAAATACCTACTGTTTCTAGTTTCTGTTACAGCAATCTATGTCCATAGATGTCTACGTCTACTTCTTGTCTGTGAAACAAACGGGGAGTATCATAACCTAAATTTGACATGTTAACAAAAAAAATCAGCTCATAACCTATATCACAGACCATTTGTCTTGATGGTGCATTTGCTTCAGCGAAGAATAATATAATATAGTATTATACTACTATCTGTAATATAGGCAATTCTAACCTACTTCCAGATGACCTAGAAGGATGAAAGGATTTGACTTGGTCAGTTTTTATCAGAATTAAAACATATATATATATATATATATATATATAACTTTATAAAATGACTGTACTGAAACTGAACTGAACTGACTGTAATGAAAACTGGCCAAGTTAAATCTTACCTACTTTAAGATCTCACATTTTTAAATAACAGCAATTGTTATAGGTATCCAATAAAGCAAATAAATAGAGTTTAATACTTGTTCATAATGTTATCTTGTTCCTATAAATACATATTTCGATTTTGCATAGAACTTGGCACTCATTTAGATCTCCATTCTTTTTGGGCGAAGCCCATAGCTAAGCATAATTTTTGTATTGAACTTGGCTCTCCTTTTTTACATTTATGTTTTTGGTGGGATATCTACCTACATCTCAAACCTCAGTAAAAGGTTCATTGGGCATGGTGTTATAACAATTTATTTTATAATAACTTTTTTTTGAGATTTTAATATGTCATTTTTAATTATAATTTTTTTCTAATATGAATGTTGCATTTAGGTGATGGTTCGACCGTAGCAAATATCTCACCAAACACCTACACGATAACCCTGCATTCGTGTTGACACTGTGATAATGACAACGATAAAAGATAATGGGTAGGATTTATTATAATAATTTTAGTATGTTCAAAGATATACTATTCACAACGCTTTGTTGTCAGCACGAGTTTAAAGACCTTTAAATCTACGAGTATATCTATACCGATAAATAAAATTGAAGCGTCTGTTTGTAATTTCAAATTAACAGCCCTTCACTAAATGCATATGAAAGTAGATGCGGTACTTCCTTAAAAAAACAATTTTTGAATTTTTTGTCTGTCTGTCTGTTTGTTCCGGCTAATCTCTGAAACGGGTAGACCGAATTTAACGGGACTTTCACTGGTAGATAGCTGATGTTATAAGGAGTAACTTAGGCTACTTTTACTATAGAAAAAATAGTTATTGCGGGAATTCCGAAACTCACGCGGGTGAAACCGCGGGGCACAGCAAGTACGTAATTAAATAAAGCCCGTCAATGAATACTTAAAGGTAAACTTTTGTAACAAAAACCATTAATATTTTTGATCAGATCTTCCTCGGACTCTTATAAGGATTAAGGCTTAAAATAAGATTATCAGTTTGCAATGAAAAATACAAGCGCCGAATCCAGACGTATGTCAGGAGTAGTCCTTTTCTAGGAATCAGTTAAAAATTAAAATACTTACTTACTTAGTACTGTACCGTTAAATTATTTCACAACTTTTCACCCAACACAGCCTGCCTCGCCTGCGTTAATTAGTATTCAGCTAGCTTAAGGGACTCGTTAAAAGAGATTGAGTTTCCAAATTACAAATATTCTTTTTGCCGCATATAACCTTATTTTTGTTTTTTTTTTTCTTTATTTTAACCAAAGGAGGAAGATTCAGTTTCAATTGGAAGGTTTATATCTATATTTTATCCTGGAATCCCCACGGGAACTCCGAAATTACCGCGGGTGAAACCGCGGGGGACAGCTAGTACTTATACCTACGTATAATAATTAATTTTTTAGTAACTTCATCTTTGTTGTTCTTTTATTATATTTTTGTTCTCCAGTAGTTTAACACACGTGCGAAACGAACCTACTCGATCCGGACAGCGTGCTGTTCGCTCGGGTCAACACTTATTCGTGCCTCGTGAAGAATTGACACACTTTCCGCGTTAGAATAAAAATGTACTATGCACGATACAACTTGGTACAGTTTACACTATGTGATTAGTAGACTATTTGCACGTAAGTAGTGTAGGTATAGAGGTAGAGTTAGGTGAGTGTAGAGGTGGCTGTACCTACGAGGAACGCGGCCTTCACCTGTCGCGTGTTTAAGTTTTAAAATGTCACTCGTAAAGTCGCCAATCTTAATACCGCAGACGAAGTTTTTTGCTTTATACCTACGCTAACCAAATAAATGCGTTAGCGCTAACGCTACGAATAACAATCCTTACTATTTATTATAAATGCGAAAGTGTGTTTGTTTGTTATGCTTTCACGCCTTAACGGTTAAACTGATCGTCATGAAATTTTGCATATACGTTGTCAGGGGTACCTACGGAAAAGGACATAAGGTATTTTTTATCCCGGAATTCCCGCGGGAACTCGGAAATCAACGCGGGTGAACCTGCATAAAATTTTACATAATAAGTAGGTAAGTACACGTTTTCCGAGGTTCAGAAAATAATATAAGTAGGCCATTTTTATCCTGGAACTCCCGCGGGATCTCCAAATTAAACGCGGGTGAAACCACGGCGAACAACGAGTAGGTTTATATTTTATTTTATCTGCCGCTGCTTTCATTTTTATCACTATCATTTTGTCAGATTGTACGCTTTATCTTATTCCATGTTACTACAGAATATTATTAGCATATCAGTCTATATTTATCTACGATAAATACGTGTTACGTATTGACTCTACCTACTAGCAGTTTCCGCAGTCTCATTATTTTGGTTCTTTCTTTCTAAAGTAGGTTCCAGGGAACCTTGTGGATGGCTCACCCACCTAATGGATCCCAGGAGATCATGATAGGTCTTGGAAAAAGGTTCGTGGTCCCTTCCATCTATTCATAACATAATTCAATCCTAAATAGTAAACGATCGAAACGAACGATCTTCTAAACTACGAAATGGATTGTGGGTTTCAGAAACATATTTTACAAAATAAGGTAAAAGAGTTCCCAATGCAGTTTCTGAGGAAATTTCATTGTTAACTCATTAAATCTTGGCCTTTACCTCAAAATATGGTAAACAATGAAAAAATATACATATATCCAAAGAGTAATTATTTTGAAGTTATATGAACTTCTATTGGTCACATGAAACCTAACAACCTCCTTATAAAATTATTAGGGCCTACACGACTATGTAATGAAGTAGTTTCTGTCTGAAATATTAATATTCTCTTTCTGCTTAAATACAAAAATATAAATCAAAGGAGCAATGACCCAATACAGAACGGAAATTTAGCGATAGCTCAAACCGATTGGTTAATATTATAATATTATGAACGCACGCATATTATTTTGTAATTTTATTCAACTGCAGGGTCATGCTCCTACTAAATTCTACTATTTATGAGACCGGAGAGACTATATTTATAACTACTGCACATAAAAATAATTCTATTTGTATCAAAGCTCCTATCGCAAAACAATAAGCGTATAGGTATATACGTATGTAGGTAGTTAACTACCAACAGTATTTTTTTTACTAGATATATTTATATAATTATTTTGTTTTTATATCTGGTTCCTGGAAGTATATAAATTAAAAAAATTAGTAACTACCTACTTTTGTATGTTATCATCGCTTTGGAAGAATTTTTAACAAATTTCGGAAAAGGTGGAAGAAGACAAGTTTCACCATGTCAGTCCGTCTTTGTGGGCTATGGCCTGCTATAGTATAGATCTGTTGTAGGTATACCTTTAGGAAACAAACATTAATTTCGCTTTAGGATGTCGTGAGTGGTAATGGGACGCAGGGGGGCGTCACAATTACGTCAATCAGACAGCAGTCTAGGTGTCGCCGTCTCTTCGTAACAATCGAGATCTTTCATATAACTCGTTCTTGTATTAGTTAAACGTATCTGTCTCTTTGGTCACTGAAAAAGTCTTTTAGGCTTTAGTGATATAAAAAAGGCATCTTATTTATAGTAACCAATAGGGTGTTGAAAATCTCAAAAAAGTCACTTTTCTTGTTTATTTTTCTGTGTGTCCACTTAGTTTTTTGAAACAAGCATTGGATTTTTATTAGGTTTCTACTAAAATTTACAGGAATTCTTTCGAAAAGTTTAATAAGTATACTTTTCTTTATCCTTACGTATATCCTCCTGAATAACACAGGTGTAGATATAGGCGCATCAACGAAAGCTGCTAGTCTATAAATAAATAGTAATAATAATAAAAATAATAAATGAGAATGTGAATTTATTTGTTTGTTACGCTTTTAAACCTTATCGACTCAATCGATCATCATGAAATTTTGCACGCACGTTGTCAGGGGTACAGAAAAGAACATACATATAAGGGTCCTTTTCATCCTAAAATTCCCGAAGCGCGTGGTGATACTGCAGGGAACAGCTAGTTATTTAAAAAGGATGAAATCAAAACTTTGAAGTCGGTAACAAGCCAAATAGGGAGTGGGTGGATGGACTAAGTCCACTCCCCCCACGAGCTGGTCGTCAGCAAACAACCCAAGCGGGCAGGCATCGAATTCAAGACGATCATTGGTAGCACTTGTAGCACAAATCAATAATAATATTACGAGTATTTTTGTTTTTTGAATTAAATATTTAGCTTTTTTAATAGGTACAATGCATTTGTGTATTTTTGGAAGTCGGTTTTAATTTTTTATGTTAGTTTGGTTTTATAAATATATGGCAATATTACGTAAATATCATGTTATCAACGTACATATTTGATTTAAACCACCGTAATAGTTTTCGCCGCTATACCGGCTATGGCTGAGGGGATCTAGTTTTATTGATATTACGTCAGGGGCTCGTGTCGTGCCTCTCTTCATTTGCGTCAGAAGGGGTGGGTGATGACGACATTTTTACACGAATTGGTATAAAAAAGAACTGCCGAACGAGGCTTTTAAAACCGCAAACAAATTACAACATTATTTGAATTAGGTAGGTACCTACCACAGATATCGATATTGCATGTGATACGGCTCGGTATGATGGGTATGATGTATTTGCACATTGAAAATGGTACCCTAATAGTAAGATTATTAAAAATTTACAAGCTTGTATCGTAGAAAATAAGCAAAATATGTAGATCTATATCATCAGCATATTGTTTAATTTATATTATACTCATCAGGAGATTGAACTTTTCGATCTTTGCCAATATAAACCTACATACAAACTTACAAACTCTACCTTTTTATAATACAACATTAGTGTAGATGGGCTCTCACTGTTGCTAGGAGACGAGAAGGAGACGAGCATAAGCTTATGTATGTATAATTATTGTATATATTATTGTATTATTGTATATAAATATATAGGTACGTACAAACAAAAACAGTATCGTTTTTAAGGTTCCGTAGCCGAAAGGTCCAAACGGAGCCCTATTGCTGTCCCTCGCCTTCCTGTCTGTCCGTCGTCTGTCACGCGTGTTTTACAGCCAAACCGTGGAAGCTACAGTCTGTACAGTATACGTATATTGATGACCCAAAGCTATACAATTTGTCAAAGAATATTTTTAAGGGGTCTCCGATACAGCTAAAGGCGGGTGCAAAAATTGTTTGTTTATCTACCGAATCGAGCTCGTTGGATCTATGAACTTAAAATTTGATGATAATATTTATTATTACATATATTTTACCAGCAAATAGTCAACATATTGATAACTCAATATTTTTCTTTGAAATTCTATAATCTACTACTGCAGCGTACATTGCTCTTATATTCTACATTTGGCACGGAACCCTACATGTGAGAAGTCCGATACACACTTGGCCGGTTTTTTATACATTATTTTAAGTGAAACAACACATTATTTATTGGGAGTTGGTAACTTAGACCTAAATAACGTTGTGTTAAAAATATTGCGTGACAAAAAGTGCGAACGATTCAAACGACAAACACACACGCATGCTACTAGGTATTACATGTATTACGCGCGTCTTTATATGTACCTATATTATAGATGTTTCTCGCGGTTTCACTTTCACCCGCATGAATTTCAGTACTCCCTCGAAAACTTACATATGTAGTTTCGTAGATTAGCGTGGAAAAACATCGTAAGGATATACATACCTCTATAATAATCTATGAATATTAACTTGTCAGTTTTATTCGCTACGTATTGTGGTAAATTATAGTTTTTTTAATGTTCTGTAGCTTAGCTTCCAATAAATAAATAAACAAATAAATATACTTAATAACTATGTACCTATAAGCAGTAGAGGTAGGTATTTGAAATTATAATAATTATAGTCACCCTAGCTTTAGATGTATAGAACGCCTTTAAGTCATCAAACTATTTAAAAGGCTTTGTAAAAGAAAATGGTTCTTAAAAGTCTCTAACGTAATTTGATTTTCGGATAAGTAGGTATGTATATGTTAATAAAAATTTTAACGTATAATTAAACTAGATAAGTTCAAAACACGCGATAAGGAAGGTACTATAAATCTTCTGGTAAAAAAGTAGCGTGTGTTTTAATCGCCATGCTTGGAACTTCGAAACCAATTTCAGACTCGATTTAATAAAATGAAATTAATATTTATTTTTATTAATATTGACATGGCTAAAATCAGGCATCCAATAACAATTTTCTCTGCAAACAAATGTTTTCAATACAATTTTTTTCCGATTTAGGTTCTTAACAAGATTCTCAATGACAACTCTAATAAGTATTATTAGGAACCTACCAAATTTAAGTACCCATTAGACACGAATCTAGGAATTTTTTCAACGTCAAAGTCAAATTGGACATAGATAAGCAATAGTGTGTTAACCCACACTAGAGAAATTTTGAGTAAATCGTGTTTTAAAAGTATAGCACCATTTTGTGTCAACATTTTTTATGTTCAATATTTAGTTACATATTTAAGCAATGTAATAAGGTAAACACATAATTAAAAAATGTTCTCTAACTCTCAATAAATCGTTCTCAATCGATAACTTGATTTTGTGGCTTAACATGTTATTGCTTATCTGCGTCCAATTATTTATTGAAGTTTTTGTTGCTAAAGATCTAGAAATCGAAAAAAATTAAAATTATTTAGTAGGTACAATATTTATTATAAATTAGCTGTTCATCGCGGTTTTACCTGCGTTTATTTCAGAGTTCCTGAGGGAGTTCCGGTATAAAAAGTATCCTATGTTCATTTCTGTGCCCCTGACAAATGATGTATGGAAAATTTTATGATCATCCGCTGAGCCGTAAGGCGTTAAAGCTTAACAGACAGACAGACAGAGTTACTTTCGCATTTATAATATCAGTAAGTAGGGATAATAGGGAAGTAGGGATATATTTTTTGCATAATATTTAAAATTTTGTAACGACTATTCAGTGTGGTTTAAGATAAGTTAAAACATGTTATCTAATTTTACATATCTTGACATGTGTCACGACATATTACTTTCAAACAATCTGCTACTTTTTTATAAAAAGATAAAATTAACAACAGATTTTAGGGAACTATTTTTAGTTGACAACCAAGATAGTGTAACTTATACATTATAGTTAAGTAGATATACCTACCTAATGTCCCAGGAAATTCTATCAGGGATTAGGTCAAATTACCGGAGATATTACGGAATTACGAATGATGATAAAATTTTCTCTTGTAAAAAATCTTCAGTAATAATCTAATAATTGTCATAGGACAAACTTTATCATAACAGACAATTTCTAGAAATATTGTTTCATATTCATACGTCTTGATATAGGCTCCTGCAATGATATTATAAGTATGATTATAATTATTTGGGCTCCCGTATTATGTAGGTTATTCCGTACGTCAATATTTTTAACCGACTTCCAAAATGGAGAAGGTTCTACATTCGGCTGCATGTTTGTTTGTTTTTTTTTTATGTATGTTCACTGATTACTCGAAGACGGTTGGACCAATTTCAATTTTATTTTTTTGTTTGATAGGGTTTACTCCCAAGTTGGTCCCATTGCCACCAAGTCGGAATCTGATGATGGGATCTTGGAAAAATCGATAAGATGTGCTATTGTTTCCACCTCTACTTGACTATGGGAACCACCATCATCCTGTAGAACCAGTGGACTACTTTTGGCTTTAGGCCCCATGTACTGCCGTAGGCTCTGCGGCACATCCCAAATATTCTTAGAGCCTTTGTCGTTATGTTGTTCACATATGTTTTAAACGTCAGCTCCTTGTCCAAAGTGACTCTAAGATATTTCACTTCAGTGGGCAAGTTCAACTGATTTCCTGACATAGATAAATAAGGTTTTCAGCCCTGTTAAAGTCCTTCTCCTAGTAAATGCCAAGACTGACGTTTTACTAGGACTGACCGATAGTCGGTTTTTTGTACACCATTTCTCACCTCTGTCTAGAGCCTCTTGCATTAGACATGATGTAGTCCCAGGAAATTTTCCATTTACTATAGTATTACGATGTCATCTGCATATCCTACCGTATAATACGGTCCTCTGTTCAGTTCTTTGATAAGTGAGTCTATCACCATACACCAGAGGGTGGGCGACAGGACACCTCCTTGTAGACATCCCCTAGTGCTTTTACGTTGTGTAGTGTAGTGGTTTTGTGCCCATACTTTTAAGTATCAGTAGTTCAATAAAAAAATTTGATCGAACTAATGAAACTGAAAAGATGTAGTGGGTACTACAATCATGAACTATTGAGAATTATTCTTTTTGACATTGTATATTTTTTATATTGAACAATTCTGAACCAGTGATTTCCCGTTCCTAATTTAAACATATTTTTATATATAACCATTGTTTATGCGCGCATCGTCTCGTCAGAACAATAGGCTAGTTTCCAAAATTTTTGTGTTTAGTCTGCAAAGACATTCTATAATTATTAGTCCATCTTGTAGATTAATAAATTAAACTTTGCATACTCAGACTTGAGGTTACTTTTTATATGGTACAACAGGGGTTCCCAAAGGACTCTGATATTCACGTGGATGTAACAGCGGAGAATAGCTATCTATTTATAATAAAATTTAAATTTATATATAAAATCAATGAAATGTTTATATTTAAGTTTTAAAATAAAATTTTCATTTGAGACACCTTGAACAATGTATACGATGATAATATGATATAGACACCACATTAAAGAAATATCAAATCTACTAAGTTCTTATAAGATATGACGCGAGGACTTTAGTATCTATAAAACTAAAAGAACCGTTCTTTTATGTAAGTAAAAATTTGTTAAAGACGTTAATTATGTCTGCGTATTTAGAAATAACTATTCCGGATACATTGAACATCAAAGTCCATCCTTACTTCGCATTGTTCTCGACTGAGTTACTGGCCTTATCTGTAGGTACACTGTGATACAGTAGGTGTTTCCGTTCCAGAGCAAATTGCTATCAAAAAAACATCCGCCCCGCATTACTAAAAAATAGTCTAAGTAGATATAATATTATGTATGGTATATTAGTAATTGATAAAACAATGCTTTTGAATATTTTCCTCCATTATTGTATTCTGTCTTACAACAAGTCGTATATATACGTATAATAACTGGACAGATTAACAACTGGACAGAACGTGTACATTTGATAATTAATCTGCTATTTAAATGTAGCAATCTCAGTCAAATACTGATTCTTCTGATCTTCTATATGTCTTGTTTGTTACGCTTTGACGCCTCCACGGTTGAACCGATCATCATGGAATTTTGCATACACGTTGTTAGGGGTACTTTTTATCTCGGAATTCCAAAAAAAAATTAGCTCGAGTGAAACTGCATTAAATTTTGCATATTTAGTCAGGGGTACAGAAAAAGATATAGGGTACTGTTATTCTGGATTTCTCGCGGGATCTCTGAAATTAACGCGAGCGAAACTGCGGGGAACAGCTACTAAATTCAAATATGAGTTTGTTTGTTACGCTTTCATGCCATAACTCAATTGATCACCATGAAATTTTGCATACATGCATATTGTCAGGGGTGCAGAGAAGGAGATAAACTATAAAGTACCTACTATCATCACGGAATTTCTGCGGGAACTCCTAATTTGGGGCGGGTGAATCCGCGTTGAATAGCTATTAAAGAATAAGGAATCTCGCAACTTTTATCCGACTCTTGAAGAATGTAGAGGTATTTTATAGAGTTGCATCGTGTAAAATCTAATAGGTATAACTTGTTAGGAAGCAGACATTTTACCCGCGCTATTCTGAAAAAATTTCGCGGTCGATTCGTTACGTACCTATTATCTGAAAATAAATAACACTGATAAACATTTTATTAAACTTTATTAAACATTGATTGTTATAAAAATTAGTAACATAATAATAAATTAAAAATATAATTTTTAACGTAGTAATCATCGGAAAACAAGGAAAGATACGAATAGGTATATACCTACTATTAATCTGAGTTAAGATAATTAGTTTTAAATACCTATTGCAATATGAAAACAAAGTACATGCTCACTATGTTACACTGTGAGAGGATATACTGTAATTTTACCAAATTTGTAGATACATAACTACACACTTAACATTGTACCCAAATGATGTTTCCGGCAAAACACGGTTGTTAGGTGTCGTTTGTCATATTAACTGTGTTTTAATGAAGCATTTAGAATCTTTAAACTGTATTATATTTATACTTTATTTAAAAATATATTTAATTATTTTATTCTTAAAAAAAAATATCGAAGAGGAACCAGCAAGTTTGAAAAGAAAAAAACTAGAAGCTCGTCACTTGGTGCCAACATCCCGCGAAGTGACCTCGGTAGTGCTACGAGTGACAGCAGTAGTAGCATTCGCAGTTCTAGCTGCAGTTCCTACTTTGCGTACAGTTGTCGTTGTTGTCGTTTTAGATATACCACCATTTGGCAAATGCTGTACATCAGTGTCAGTGTTGATTTCTTCGCTTTTCGTTTGGTTGTTCTCATGAGCTTTTGAACTTTTTACATTTGTCTCAATATTTTGGTGATATCCTTCTCTTTGAATCACCTCTCTGCCTCTTTCTTCGATGCACGAAGCAGCTTTCACACCACTAGATTCAGTACGTCTCTCGCCATTGTCTGTAGGGATTACTTCGCTATTTTCGTATCGTTCTAGAAAACCGCTTCCATCGGATTTGTCAATCGTGTATGATCCACGACGTACGGGCTTTTCTTCAACCCAAACCAATTCTTGAGTCAAAGTTTCTTGAACGGGCTCTGGTGTTATAGTAGAGCTTCTTATTTCGCTTTCATTCCTTAACTGTGTAATATTTGTAGGGGACTTTTGAATGCTTCTTTCATACTCCACTTCCTCGATAGATTCTCGATTTGTAATGCCATTCGTTACTTGTTCAAAGTTGTGATTCATTGTATTATAAATTTTGTCTGTTTTTTGTACGTTTACAACTTTCCTTTGCGTCTTTGCTGTCGGTATTGTTGTTATATGTACATTTGATTCAGTCGGGCGATTAATTGATTTCAATTGTCCAAGTAAAGGAGAGTGTTTAATACCAAATGTTATTTGCGGTGTTTTACTAAGCTGCACCTATAAGAAACAAAAATACAGAGATGTTTATAATAAAGACGTTTTTGTTAAACTTTTATTAAAAATAAAATTAAATGTTTGTTTGAATACGAATGATAATGAAAATAATAATCTAAACTAATATTATAAAGAGGAATGATTTGTATATTTGTTATAATTTAACTCAGAAACTAGTGGACCGATTTAAAAAAAAAAATCACCGTTACATTATCCCTGAGTTATATTGTAACCCGGAATTTCTGAGAAAAATCCGAGATTCCCAAGGGTGAAACCGTGGGGAACAGCTAGTATTGTATAAATAAGAAAAATATGATTATTCTCGTACCTTTTCAGGAGAATAAGTGCCAGGTGCTGGTACTCGTGCACGGTCATCAACAATCTCTTTAGGTCGCCCCGAAAATGTGTATACTGGAGTGTCCAAAACGGAAGGGATACGGTACGTATTTGGAGCTACGGTAAACATAAGTAATAGTTAATTTATATGTTATTATGTATAATGATGATTATTATTAACTATTTAAAATAATTTATAAGTCTGTCTCTACCCACCAGGTGTTTCAGCATACTTATTAGTTTGTATTTTAATTCCAAACGTATACTGTGGAGAATAAGTCAAAACAAATTTTGTACTTTTTTCAGGATTATAAGTTCCAGGAGCAGGTACCCTAAGTCTTTCATCAATGGGTTCCTTATGTCTTCCAGAAATTGTATATAACGGTGTTTTGACTGGGTTTGGAATAGTGTAAGTATTTGGCGCTGTAATGAAAAGCAACAACATAAAAATATCATTCAACTTTATAAATATTATAATAACCAAATGATACGAGTATTATAATTTTTAAACATGCCTTATATTTACCTGGTGTATTTATAACTCTTAGCGTATCAGTTTTTATTCTAAAAGTATACTGAGGTGAACTGTGCATTAACACCTTATCAGCTTTATCTGGATTGTAGCTATTAGGGGCGGGGATGTTATCAGCCTTGTGTGGTTGAGTCTTTATTCTAAATGAATATCTTGGCGCATTATCAAGAAGAATTTTATCTGCTTTTTCAGGAGAGTAAGCATTAGGAGCGGGGTTGTCTGGTGGTTTTGTCGCAGGGCCCTTGATTCCAAAGCTGTATTTTGGCACTCCGTCTAACATGTAATTATATTTAGATGGATTGTAAGCATTTGGTGCTGGCGATTCAACTATTTTATCATCATGACTTTTTCCAGCAATAGTATATCTAGGACTGTTATCACCTAAGTGAGGATCGTAGGCGTTTGGCGCTGGAACTTCAGACGATTTAGAATCGTGACCTTTTCCAGAAATTGTAAATTTGGGTGTATTAGGCTGTAGATGTGGATCATAGGCGTTAGGCCCAGGTGTATTAAAAATTTTGGCATCATGACCTTTTCGTGACATCGTGTATTTTGGAGAATTGTCCTGTAATTTAGGATCATAGCTACATGGTCCTGGAGATGTTGCAGATTTTTTTTCTTGAGTCCGACCAGAAAAAGAAAACTTGGGAGAATCTTCTGATAGATGAGGGTCATATGCGTTTGGTGCTGGAACGTCAGATGGTTTAGAATCATGACCTTTTCCATAAATAGAATATTTGAGTGTGTTGGGAAGTAGATGTGGCTCATAAGCGTTAGGTCCAGGCGTGTTAAAAATTTTTGGATCATAACCTTTATGAGACATAGTATATTTCGGAGAATTGTCCTGTAATCTAGGATCATAGCTACATGGGCCTGGAGTTGTCAGAGAGCTTTTTTCCGGAGTCCGACCAGATAGAGTGAATTTTGGAGCATCATTGGATAAATGAGGATCATATGCGTTTGGTGCTGGAATATCAGAAGGTTTTCCAGAAGTACCTTTACCAGCAATCGTAAACTTTGGGGATCCATTCAGTAAATTAGGATTGTATGCATTTGGTCCAGGCGTATCCGAAGGTTTCCAGTCATGTCCTTTGCCATAGAGACTAAACTTGGGTGTCCCATCCGGTAGATGCGGATCGTAATTGTTTGGAGCCGGAGTATCATTTGGTTTGCCTATTATATGTTTGGGTCTAAAAGTATAAGCAGGCGCCGATTCATGAAGCATTTTATCGGCTTTGTCTGGATTGTAAGTATTTGGAGCTGGCAAATTATCAATTTTTGGTGACGATCCTTTTCCTGCAATAGTAAACTTAGGAGAAGCATATAACATGTGAAGAGATTTTTCAGGTGAATACATATTGGGACCTGGCACATAATCAGTACTTAGAATGTGATCTTTTGTCCTGAATGTAAAAGATGGAGATGATTCGTGTAGTAGCTTATCGGCTTTATCTGGACAGTAAGAATTAGGCCCTGGAGTATCATTGGGCTTGCTTGAAGGCCCTTTGCCACCTATTGTATATTTTGGTGTCCCATCTAACATATGCATAGATTTTTCAGGAGCATAGAAATTTGGCGCCGGGGATTCACTTTTTAGTATTGTTTGTTCTTTAGTCCTAAAAGTATATGCTGGTGATGATTCGTGTAGAACTTTGTCTGCTTTTTGAGGATCATAAGAGTTGGGAGCCGGTGTCTCCAATACTTTAGTTGACGAGCCTTTACCCGATAATGAAAACTTTGGTCCTCCGTTGAGCATATGGATTGACTTTTCTGGCGAATATGCATTTGGTGCTGGCGTTCTTTCAATTTTTCCATTAACCTCTTTTGACCGTATAGAATAAGCCGGAGAACTCTCATGCAAAATTTTATCTGCTTTTTGAGGATTATATGAATTGGGTGCAGGTGTTATTTCACATTTTTCAGCACAGCCTTTACCTGATAACGTGTACTTTGGCCCACCTTTAAGCGCATTAAGTGCCTTTTCCGGGGAATATACATTCGGAGCGGGGGCATTATGTACTTTAGTAATGTCTGATTTAGTTCTGAACGAATATGACGGTGATTTCTCTCTTAGCAGTTTATCAGCCTTTTCAGGACAGTACGAGTTCGGTGCAGGCAATCCATTATATTTTTCCACTTTAATTTTACTTGAAAATGTGTGATTGGAAGACTTTACGTGCAATGTAGCATCATCCTGAAAAAATATGGCACAATCAACATTTATAATATTTATTTCTAGTCACAGTATAGTATACTTAGTATACTATAGTATACTAGTATAGTGAATAATTCTGTGCTTTATTTATAATTTCACATTATTTTCTAAAAAATTAACTAAATGGATAATATGGTGATCATATACCTTATTTATGTCGCCTAGTATTGTAGCATGCGAATATACAGTTAAAACCTTAAATTATTTATGTCATGTACATGTAATAATAATTCAAAATAACAATTAAGTTTATAGACATAAAAAAAAATACATTTATTAAACATGTGTACAGAATCATTCTTAAGAAATAAAGTGAATTAGGTATATTAATAATAATGTATGTGTAGAGTGTTAGTGTCGCTACTATTTTATGCAAATTTAGTTATTAACGTTGTGATATGCCAAGGTTTAATAGTGTTAAAGGTTGATACAGACAGATGATGGTTAAATAGCAGAGATTCCTTCTGGCGCTGGGTAGTGCACCGCCTGCCCCGCGAACTGCGAATGACGGATGCCGAACGTATGCGCCGGCGCCCATGGCAGGTTCACGCACACCTGTTGTGTCGCCACCACACAGTTAGCTGTTAGTAGGCATTCATGCCAAATGAAACTATTTTAAAGTGAGTATATTATGAGACTTAAAGAAAATATACCGTTAATTTGTTAGTCAAAGGAAATAATAAGCTTTAGATGACATTACTTCACAATATAGAAAAAAGAAAATGTTTTGATAGATATTCGAAGCCAAATAGACTGCATTTGTTTTTGTTTTTTAGGTAAAAAAATTAATAAAAAATTTATCCGTCAAGTTAGCTTCATTTTAACGTATCTGATCAGTAAAAACGTATCTCTCAGTAAAAATATATTATAGTACCTATTATAGTACAATTATAGTACCTATGCAATATTTCAAAATGTATCTCGGATGAAGGATGCTACCAAACCGTTGTTATCTGAAACGTTTGCATTATAAATGAGAGCAACGTTAAGTACCTTTTCAGGACAGTAGACACCTGGGCCAGGAACGTCGGCGGTCGGCGGCTTGACTTCTCTCCTCGGAGCCATAGTGTATGCGGGCGGTTTCTTGACAACCGCTGTAGCTGCCTTGTCGGTGGTATAAGTACCGGGGCCAGGCATCGGCGTCTTCGACTCTATGGCTTTACCGCGGCCGCAGATACTGAAAGCTGGAGCTGCGCGTTTACCGCCCTCTTTGGCCTCGCCAAGAACAGGTGGCATCGAATAAATGTTCGGAGCTGAAAAAGATAATTTGCATTTTTATTTAAAACTCCAATTCTATAAGTACATGGACTATTTATTATCTCGCTAACCATTGCAGCTTCCTAAACTAGCTAAAGTGTAAGCTTTCTACTCTCACGATACAAACTTGCTCCTAGATACTTAAAGCTACTTAACCAAACACGTATTCTAACTGTTTGTGAACCTGTATATGGTTGAGATATAAAAAGAAATACGAAAACTGCAGCCGCCGAGGAAGATTTTCACTCTGCATGGAATTTTCCATAAATAAAAATATTATTATCAGATGTATTTCAAGGCTAATATACGTAAATGTAAACGAAGCTTTATTGACATTCAAAGCACAAACGAATATTGAAAAGAAATATAAACTGAAACGATACAAAAAGATGTTTCCTGAAAGTAAATAACAGTATTACATACATTTACTAGATATATGGTATAGGTTCTAGCATATAGCACGATTACAAGTTATGTAGCCACAACGTCAACTAGTATATATAGCAATAACGAAAACCAAAAAGAAAAATATATAAAATGGGATGAAGACCACTAAATATCCAAAGACTGAGATAGCGACAAACTGATGCGGTGAGGTGTGAAAGTGTGGAAGCGAGCGCATTCGTGCTCATATCGCGGGCGGCTTGTGGCACCTGGCGTTTTGCTGCCGGGCTGCGGCGGACTGACGCGGAGGCCTATGGTGAAGGCGGGCGCGTGCTCCAGCACCGCCTGCGCCGACTTGGTGGGCTCGTAGTCGCACGGCGCCGGCGTCGGGATCACCCTCGGCGGGGGCCAGCGCCCGTGAAGAGACGCCGCTGGCGCCCCCGCGCGCCCTACATACGCTCATCGATACAGTGACTGCAGCCTACAGCCTACAGCCTACAGTCTACACGCATGGGCCAGGTATATGGGGTTAGAGATAAGTGTTTCAGACAATAAGTTGGGTGACTTAATTGTAGCTTTTAATCTGTTAGTAGATTAATAACAAATATGGTAGAGACCGATAGAGTGATTCACCTACACCCATGGGTATAGAGCCAGATATTATAATGTTTTCGACATTGAGACAAGTTCATGATAAGGTGATTTTCTAGTTTTTAGTCTGTCGTGTAAGGAAATAACAAAATATGATAGAAACTAGAAAATTATTATATCTTTTATATGATTACAGGGTCAAACGAGAGACTTAATTAAAGGAGAGTGTTAAACTATCCGTTTCTCTGAAATCTTAACCGTAAAAAAAAATACCTAGAATGAAATATTTACGAAAATTTAGCGCGTAAGTTGCCGACGATGTGACGTGCTGATGGTTTCTTATGGAGCCTGTAGATTTTCTGTGTTATTTTATTTATCAGTGTTTTCTTTTTTATATATGTTTTTACTTTTTAGTAACACGTAATAAACATGAGTAATTAATTATCGTGGGTTTAAATAAATCCCTCGTTTAACCTTAGAGCTGTCTAGTTATTATGAAGTTAAGGGATCTATTTTCCTTTTTTTATTTTAGCTATATTGGTTAGATTGTGTTAATCAACCTCAGGCCTTAAATAACAATTAATAGGAAAACAGGTCTCTACAAAATGAATAGTGAAGCTATGACGAAATAACAATAACACGAAATCATTTTGTACGCTGCACTGTAAACAAACCCGTGTAACAAGTGTGCGATTGAATTAACTTTTACCTTGAAATATTTTCACAATATCGACGGCGGTTATTCGTTTGAAATTTCATTAATAAAAACTTAACACACTGCACAAAAATCACGGTCGAACACAAAATGGTGTTTGTAAATTTACAAATATCCAGTGATGCGTTCGTATGGAGTGAAAAAATAAATAATATTGAATCTCTTAAGACGAGGCGCTATGTGGCGTGGTGCGTCCGA
This sequence comes from Zygaena filipendulae, assembly GCA_907165275.2. Taxonomy (NCBI): domain Eukaryota; kingdom Metazoa; phylum Arthropoda; class Insecta; order Lepidoptera; family Zygaenidae; genus Zygaena; species Zygaena filipendulae. The sequence goes on along the minus strand of OU015653.1, from coordinate 6,529,750 downwards.
GACAGGGTTTCCAATCGTATTGACTGCGCCACAAAAGGTCTCTCCGAGGCACCTACACAACTTCATGCTGACTCACAAACGAGACGCGGATCACCTTCGCGCTCACATACTTATTTGGAGACATCCTTACAAATGCACTGAGAGAAACTTAAATATTATGTCCCGTTCTTCCAATACCATACTCTATATTATGTTCACCAAATTAGACTAAATATAGACATACATATTTTAGCGCTCTTTGATAGTTATTTTGCCTCTAGCTGTAATACCCGAAGTTTCTTCCGCAACGTTGAATGGTTTTTGGTAATACATAGGCACATAAATTTATGAGATTAGGGATTTGATTATAATAGCAATAACTATAATGCTTGAACTGCGCGAATTTTTTTTGTGTCGCTGCATAAAACAACAAAAAAGAGTTCAAAAGGTTTGCTAAAAGGGTTAAATGCAATCGCAGAAAAATTGCTGATTGAGTTAGGTAGCCAAATATGAGTAGTCAGAAGTAAAATAACTGTGAACCGATATAATGGCAACAAAACAAAATCGGTCAATAGTGTACAATGAGTAATATTTATTTTAGTACAAATATCGCTTTTACACCTCATTTTAGCTCGGTTCCGAATTCTTTGTCGATTAATTTAATAAAATTGATATGAGAATTTTTTTAATCAGATTCAAATTAAAACAATTTGGTATCTATTTTCATAAAGTAAAACAGATATACCTAGGTAGTGGGTGAACGAGATCAATTGTTTCACCTACGCTTAAATCACAACTGGCAATTCATAGAGAATCCTGCAAGATCACTCAATAATAATTTGAAGAGCTAAGTAGATGGCATGCAGAAGTAAGACCACTGTGTCATCGATAGTCTTTATACCAGTTGACATTATTATTTTGGATAAAGATTTTCCCTTAAAGATCTTGAAGACAGCTGGTCCTACGCTGATTTTTGTGTACCTACTTAGGTAGGTAGTAGGTATAGTATTGTTCTCATTAGTAGGTCTATTTTAAACTAAGATAAAAGTGTTTTCGTAAAAAAAATTGTCAATATTGTATGGTATAAATTTGTTGCCCGTATTCCCCACCATGTATTTCATATTTTTGTTTCTGGTGATAATAAAGAATATTTGTATTGTAATTCATATACATTACATAAACACCATAAATTATTATCCAACGCAAAACAATCGTGTCAAAGAATGGTCTTTTCGTGGGCGCTAGAATTAATTATAATTAAAAAATCCGAAAAAATTAGCTTTATCGAGACGACTTACCCAGACAATTATCCAACAAAAACAATTGAAGAACAATTGCCCAAATTGCCCGCCTCTTAGCATTTTCCGAAAGTCGAGTAAGCGTAATTCTATAAATATACTGTCCTAATAAATATACTGTCGTTATCTGTTAGGTATGTGCAGCTGTCGTTGGATTCGCTTGGACAGTTTCTTGTACGGTAGTGCCTACGTATATTTCCGTAGGTGTGGTAATTGGCATCGCTATACATAATACATATTATGCATAATACATTCTGCACTTATATTAAGACGCAGATTTGAAAGAATGTCCTTATTGTTTAAAGATACCTACTTAATACTTACTCAATCAATAATACCTACCTTCCATAATGTAACATTAAAAACTTAAAGACTTAAGTTTTAGCCCTAGATTTAATTTACAGGTAGATAAGTAATTATTACCTACATCTGACTGTTTTCTTTAGGGATTTAAATATCGACACATATAACAGTTTGCGTTTAAAACAAACATAAGCAATATAATATTCAACAACTGCTATACAGTAGGTAGGTAGGTACCTAATAATAATAATGCTTGAACATTACCACCCAGAGGCGCCTGGCCCAAACTCAACATGGCAAGTGGCCATCAAAAAACCTTTTACTTTTTGTAAACACAATCTCAACGTTCTCGCATTATTCGCCCTGACACGGGGATAGAACCCGTGACACGTAGCAGGGAGGTTCTCTCACCATAGTAACCGATAGACGAACGGGGCTGTCTGAGGTAGATGATTCTCACCTTTAGCTGTCATACCCTCAGTGTTGTAGGAGGCAGGTCCGGGGCCAGCCTTAATAATGGTGCCTGGCGGCTCGAGCTTCTGGCCGAAAGTGAAGGCAGGCGCGCGGGACTTGCGGGACTCGGAAGGAGGTTTACCTAACATTTGAAACAAATCATAAATTTAAAAAATCCCAGCGAGAAATCCATCCAATATACCGTAAATATTAAAAATAATCACGGCAGTATTATTATATTGGCCTAGTATTAGATAGGTACTACTGCTACTATTATAGGATATTTCCTGCTAAGATTTTAATATTGACAGAAGACCGAAAATTTTATGGCGATAGATACCTACCTAATAGGAACGTTGTGTAATAATAATAATAGTTTTATTTCAGGAGTAATCCTGAGTCCTGTTTATATTATTATTTAACTAAGTACAGCATATACCTACGAAATTCATACACTAACATCAATAAGTGAAAATAAGAATATTATGCTGTTTTTGTTTATTTTCTTTGACAAAACCTTTTTTTAGGCATACCTACTTTGCTGCAATTGAGTAATATGGAAGCACTAACTATTTTTATCTACAATACATGAAAAATTCATTCGATTGATCAAATGATAATGTCAAGACATGAAAAATCAAGGAAGAGATAGCGAATTAACACTAAACGTGATTTAACTTTGAGAGGTCAATGTTTCTGCCCACTATAGATTAAAATAATAAAGACTCCCACACCTCAGCAAATAATTTCCGTATGAGGCACAAAAAAAACAAAACAGCGTCGACAATCATTACCTTTTTTGCAATTTTTCTGTTCCCAAGCGAAATCGAAAGAGATAATATAAATATACCAAGTATCACATATTACGTAGGTAAGTACAAGTAAATACATACAACGATGATTCGACGATTGATCTCAGTTTCGAAAAAAGTGTGTTATATGCGGAGCAACATTAACGCTATGATGTCACTTTGTGTATCAACAGGTCGGCGATGAGCGAGGCCACGCGGCGGTTCGCGGGACGTGATAATCTCACAACGACTGCGCGGTGATGTCAGCGCGAACACGGGACTCCGTGAACAATACTGTACCAAAACTGACACTTTATTGTATTGGAAATGTCTATATACTCAGTATAACTGGTTTATCATACCTATAACATCGTGCTTACTTAATAATACAATGTTTTCATTGCCTATATTAGCCGTAAATTCGCTACCTACGTCCCATTAGTCATTTGACGTCTAATGATAGACGTCATAATATACTACCTATAAACTGACTGACCAACACATAGCCTAAACCGGTGGGTCTAGTAACTTCAAATTTCTAAGGCCCTACTTCTGAAGAAATTTAGATATTAAGAATAGAATATTTTAGAAATTCGAGTCCTCGTTAAGCTTAAATTGAAATACAGAAAAAGATGAAACGCGGGTAAAACCCCGGGAACAGCTAGTACCTTCGTATAGGGTAGTGACGGTAGTGAGAGCAACCCACCTATAAGAGATGGTAATGAAACAACAGCTGGTCCCGGGCTTGCGGCTTCGGCAGCGATCGGACCGCGGCGTTTGGTCGGTGTCCAAGGGTTCTGGCGCACTCCCATCGGAGTCTCACACGGGTAGTAAGTGTACCTTTTTGATAGGGATGAGGCTGTACGAATGAGCCTCGATCTAGACGTGTCTCGTCCAGCTATCGTCTCCTTGAAACAGAATTTTAGTTCGTACAATTTTTCTCTACATTTCGCTCTACAATCTACAAAGTTCATGATTTAGATGTTTATAAGTTTTTGATGGATGTAGCCACAATAGATTTCAAAAGCTAAATTCAGAGTTGTTGTATAAAAAATTACAGTAAAATTTTAATTTGAAGATTATTTTCTACCGTTTCTAATTCACTTTTGTGTATTGTTGTTAATAATAATCTAATTTTTCTCTCTATCTATAGTTCTCTATCTATAATCTCATTTTAGCGTGTACAATTGTACATTTCAAGGTACTTTGTTACGGGTTACTTTTATGATTTCCATTATATTTCATACCTATTTTCAGAAATTGTGTTTAGGTAGGTAGGTAAGCGTATGTAAAATTTGAACTTACTGATTTGGATGATTTCATTTTGAGTAATTGGAATAAAATTTCTAAAAAAGTAAATAAATCTCTAAATAAAAATAGTCTTTAGGTGTATAATTAAGTGACTTGATTAAAATAAACTACATTCACATTCTCAAAACTCATATATCGAAAAGAAGTAAATACGTTTTCCTAAAATCAGCATCACGGCTGTCATGGAAATCCATCGCAACGATATGACAAATGCAGAAATAATTAAAAAACGTAGTAATTTATTGATTAAGGTTTAATATTGTTTTAAAAGGTTTTATTCGGTGATATTAGATTTATGATTTTCTCTCTTTGTGTTGATTATAGTATTTTTGTCTTTCAATTGTATTTTAAATCTTTTGATCTATTTAAGGTATATATATTATTATTATATTTTTCATCCGAGATTATATTTTTGAGATGTAGCCTACCTTCGGTTTTTCTGCATTTATTTAATGTTGTGTAAAATGTTGTGTATTAAATATTGTATAATTGGAACTTAATGAGTATATTATCTACATCTAAAAATAAAATTATAATTTTAAGAAATTGCTGTTCAAAATAAAAATAATATTAATTTATAGAACCTGCAAATATTAGATGTTACCATAGAGTAATAAAATATACTAGGTACCTACTAATGTTAGTATAGTAGTGATATTACCACTTTTCGGTAACGTGGTTAACCACGTTAATCTTTAAAGATTATAACTTTTATTGATGTTAATAAGAGCTAAACTTTTCGCCAACTCTCATTATAGACATTTGACTAAGGACGAGAGGTACTAATACAACTTAATATTAGTCGTAAGTTACCACACAAAGTAAACACAAAGACCATACGGAAATTAGTAGTTGTACCATATTATGTACGTTATGTACCTACGTATATATTTTGGTGATACGGTTATAACAATTTTATTTGGTATCTCGCAGAAATATTTCTTTTAGATTTGTTTTACATAAATGAAAAGTTGTTTGACTGTGAATGGTTAACAGCCTTATACACACCAACATTAAGCAATACCTAAACTAAGAATGTACAGCCAGATTCCAATTTAGTCTAAACATAAGTCTAGCGAAGTTCATACTCAAAGGCATATTAACATCATATATTTATATAATATTACCTATTGAATAAACTTATTTAAACTTATTTATTTAAATATACGAGTATATCTGGACCAACAATTCAATATACGTCGTATTTAGAATATACATCATGAAACATTCGCTTATGACTTGGACAAATTTTAATTGACTAGCTATAAGCTAGGTACCTACTTACATTTTCCAATGATATATCTTTTGATCTCTATTAACTCATAGGTATTCGCAATTTCATTGCTTATATAATTTACTTATATGTTACTATATACATATAATATAATTACTGTATACATGTTTCCTATCCAATTTTCTATTACCTTATTTCAGGAATTCAACAAATGAACGACTACGAGTCAGTAGGTACCGGGTGGTACGACGACGCGATGTCGTGTCGTGAAAAATGAATAACAATCATTTTCAAAAGTCCATACTCGTACATAACCTGAAGGTTAAAACCACGTTCAATATAAATCTGCTATCGAATATAGGCTTTTATATATTATATCTATGTATATCTATCTATACATATATAAAAATACCTTTGATCAAGGCATCACGCGTGAGTGGCTGGATTAATTTCGCTAATTCATTTTTTGTTGTATTTGTAAGGAGAAGAAGAATAAAAGAAGTTTGAAGTTCCTACGGGAATTCCGGAGAGCATCGGGTGAATCTCCGAAACGGTTGGACCGATTTTGACGGAACTTTCATTGTTGATTACTGCAGTGCAGAAGTGAAACTGCTTTCAACATGATGTTATAAGGAGTCAATTAGGGTACATTGGAGTTCCTGTGGGAATTCTAAAACTCACGCTGGTGAAACATCCGGGGCCCAGCTAGTAACATACTACGACTTAAGGTTCAATTTATAGAAGGGAAGTTTTTAGGATATGGTAGGAAAATAAACAAATATTATACATGACGTTTACGTGCGTTAGCGTATTTACGTTCTATAAGACGTGTTCTACTGTAATGTAGGTATATAAATAAAAGTTTGGCACTCGTTTTTAATGACACCATATTATTTTTTACACATTTATCAGATAAGATCCCTTTTAGATTTGTTAAATTAAATTTAATGCCATATTCTACTAATATTATAAACGCAAAAGTTTGTAAGAATGTATATCCATAAATTCTTACATGGATGGATGGATGGATGGATGTTTGTTACTCTCTCACGCAAAAACTACTGGATGTATTTAAATGAAACTTTAGAATAATATAGCTTATACATCAGATTAACACATAGGGGAACTTTTTATCCCGGAATTTCCGCGGGAACTCTGAAATTAACGCGGGTGAAACCGCGGGGCACAGCTAGTTTTTTTTATAATTCTATCAAAATCTAAACTTTTGTTAATGACTGTACCTATTTCGTTTATTGATGTCGCGTTGTCGGCTTGATAGTTCATAAACTTGAACATTATGTACCTACCTATTGATTTATTATTGGGAGAATTTATGGACATTAGCACTTATTTAAATACGGATCCAGTTTCTCGTTAATTAGCTATATCTAACATTTATTTTAGGTAAACGGAGATTCCATTTATTATTACTCTACAAGATAACTCTGTTATTTGACATTGAGGATAAGTGAGGGTCTTGAGATACTGCTAGGTACCACGATAAATTGACGATAAATTTCCATAAATATAATTTCGTTTTACATGCTGTGTTGTTTCAATTGAGCTCGTTTGTCGATAACCTGCCTAGAGTCCTCGGTCAAATGTCGTCATCGACCATTTTGTACCTGTACCACTATTTTGTGTTGATCAAAATAATATGAGGAACTACCTTTATAGGTATGTATTGAGCTTTAATGACGGCATAGCCAAGTTTAGTTTTTAAAACGAAGTCCTTTATCGCACGGTACGGATGGAAATAAAAGTTCATTTTCCCTCACGGCTTCATACAGCTGCTCTATGGAAAACAAAACAACTGTTTTTTTTTTTTCGAAATGAGTTTTTTGTATTTTTTCACGCATAACGAACATAACGGGGTCAGTTAAATATAGAAAAAAACTTCGTTCTAACCAAGTGTTCCACAACACTCACGTATTTTTATACCGGAAACTCGCAAAAGTGGCAATTATGTTACGATTTTAATCATAACAAAATACAAGTAAATGTTGCTAAATTGATATAGATATATAGGTAAGTGAAGTTACCTAGGTTATCAGCAATCTGAAAAATGCTTGAAGCTATGCTGCTCCCTGAGCTGAACTCCATGTTAAATTGAGAACACACCGCAATGTATACTTTATGATTAACCAAAAAGGATTACGTACCTACATAATATGTAGTAAATTTTACCTACCGCCACTTATTGCGTGATTGCTCTGGAATTGTGATAGCTAAATAGAAACTACAATTTTTCGCCCATGCGATCTCATTATTAATTCAATCTTTAAGGATTATGTTACATACTTTCGCCGTCAATATCCTTGTTCAAATCTATAATTATGTATAATATGTATTTATTTAAAAAGTAGAAATAATGTTAAAGTATTGTTATTTCTAAATGTTGATGGCACATTAATTTTATTTATTTTTTCAATTTGAAGAATAGTAGCTATGCTGCAACAATATTATTTTATTGTTCTATACCATTAACACTGCACGATCCCTTAATTTGACTACACCTTTCTGTAACAGGCTGTATACCTAAGAAGATCTGTGAAACTAAGCTGTAGTGTCTTCAAACTGGAAAACAAATAAATACCGAACATGAACGGACTTTGTGCAGGAGAGATATTTAAAGTATTAGTAGGTATTAGTACCTGAGTATGTCCGTCTTGTAGTGTACCTATATAAGTATTCATACTAATTATAATATCAGAGTATATCAATAAATAATTGCTCCTGCTTTCCAAATTCACTAATGACGACACAATATTATAATACCTATTATTTAAAAAACTTTATTTACACTTTATTGTACATAAGGCGGATTTAATGCCTAAGGCTTTCTTTGCCAGTCAACCTTTTAGCTAGCTGTTGTTTATATGTATCCAATAATCGCAAAATTTGATATCTACGCAAGAAATCGTTATAGAACCAGTTATACGAGAATCTCTTTAATAGTTAAAGCACAGAAAAACCTACATAACAATAATATTCTAGTAGATCTATATCAATAATTGAAAATGTATGATACGAAATAATTTTAAACATTCTGATAGGAAATTAAGAAATTATTATTCCAATTTGGTGAGTTATATTTTATACAATAAGATTACCTGCCCGTTTTTACAAAATAAATATTTGAAAATATGTATTTAAAGTAAATTTAATTATGTCACTGAAGTTTAAAAAATAATAAATTGATTAATTATTATTAGTGGTAGCCTATATTCACATGCTACGTAGCTTTAAAACTTACCTAATTAAGTATTTTGATAGAAGGGGCGACACTTCGAAGTTGATAGTAGGTCGTATATATTAAATATAATGCAAGGAATGATGAGTTCCGTTAACTTGGCCGGTACTAGTTAGTTCTCAGGAAAACAAACTATTACCTACTATGAAATATTAATAGGTTAGGTTATAATTATTGGATTATAAAAACTTTCGTTCAGCCGTAGCTGTCGTCGAATACGTATCACACCAATCGTCGCAGTGCACTGCGGTCGAACATATGAGATTTCTCCTTGTTTGTAGTTCGCTGGTTTGCCTGAGGAAGCGGTGGGCTGGGGCATGCTGGGGACTCGCGCGTAGGCGCTTCCCGCCAGAACCGGTTGTCTTGGTTACAAATTAGCGACCTCTGACGTAATGTAATACCATCTTTTCTTTAGTTGTAGAGGCAAAGGCATGAGCTTTTTGCATCCTTGCAAACTTGGATGAACCTTACAAATTCGAATACGAGTTTATATGTATGTTTGGTACTATTACTATCAACCGATCATCATAAAATTTTTCATACGCGTTGTCATGGGTAGAAAAGGGACATAGGGTTCTTTTTATCAAAGAATTTCCACGGGAACTCCAAAATTAACGCGAGTGAACCCGTGGGGATCGACTAGTAATGAAATAAATCAAACTGTTATTTGAAATAAAATCATCAAGTTTATTCAAAGTCGACGAATGACAGAATTGAAAGCCTCCGCCCGAGTGGCCTCCGCCTCCAGCTATAGTCATCTAGACATTTGAAAAAAAAATTCCTATGCCTTGTATGGACAACATTGACTTGCCAATCAAAACAGTAATAACAATAAACAAATATAACTAACTCTTAACGACTTCTTTGATTTTATAAAAGTTCGCAATAACATTTAAATAATCATTTGATTAAGTAATTAGACTTTCCACCTTTCCTTAGTAAAGTACCTACTAACTTAATTCTCATCTTACTGTCATATTACTATACCTACTTATTGTAATACTAGCTGTGCCCCGCGGTTTCACCCGCGTGAAACGTTTTTATAATAGGTACAACTTTTTCTCCCGACATCCGATGTCAATAAATTAAAGCCTATAGGTAGACTCTTTTTATTATGAACAGGCTACCTAGGCGTTTGACCACAACTGAGTCTGGTCGAAGATTGTAAACACACCTAGCCTGGAAAGGCAACTAGCTTTCAAGTGAGGCTGCTGGAACACACCGTTAGGTGCTCGGTGGCAGACTTTTCAACTTGAAAGTTGAAGATAGGTGGTCGCGGATTCTACTCTTTTATTTTATTATAGTATCTTTAGATACCTAATATCTATACTATGTTATGTATAGGATATTTAAGAAAGACAATTTTTCATCATCATATTTATTAGATATTATTTGCATAGGTACGATCTATTTTGTTCTTCATTCAAATGTCGACCATTTCTTCCATGCGAATAGAGTAAGGCACATCATGCACGGAGGTCCAGTTGACGGTGTTGGAGCGGGAGACCACGTCTTCAACCAGCTGTTCGCGGAACTCCTGCCAGCGGCGCGATGCCACGAAATCCTTAAATAACTGCTTCTTTGTCGGTATCTGCCAACATTCCATTTCAACAAGATGATATTTTTTGCAAATTCTGCAGCGTTTAAATGATAGAAACTCTCGCCATACTCAAAATAAGTTTAACGAATATCTAATTTATGAAACAATTTTATATTTTAAAATGAACAATCTTCAAAAGCAAAAAAAGAATATATGCGATTCTTTAAATCTTTATTAGGCATAAATTTGCAACCTATCTATCAACATAGTTAATCCCAAAGTCCATATAGGTAAATATTTAAATTAAATAGTAAAAATATAGGTACTATTGAGTTTATCTACGTACGTCTTGACTTAATCAAAATGATGAACCTTTTTCTCCAGATAATGTTGTATCCGTGTCCATATGTTGGCTGTATTCCGCTGTAGCAGCCATATCTTGGGCAGCAACATGCAATCGACAGGGGTGAGTGCCACGATGCGCCGATCGCGCATGTTCTCACCAAAACCGAAACTGGAACCAGGGTTCATCTGGCATACCTAAGAACATTAATAGTATATCAAATCCATCCATCAGTTGCTTCCTAAAGCACCCTTCACCATACAAAAAAAGATAAGAATAACAGAGGGAGATAGATTAAGATAGGAAAAAGTAGATATAACGTTTGAAGGCGTCAAGATAAAACTGTCAAACCTGCATAAAATAGGTCTTAAGATTTTGTGGAGGCGGAGGTTGTGTGACCACTTCGTCAATCACGCTAAATCTGAAGGCAGTGAAAAAATTGTAAGATTTGGTTTCTTATTATATTCGAACGTTTTAACAACACACTCAGTGAGTGTTACCTTATGGAGCTGTGACGGTGTTGGGAAGAGGGCAATAATATTTGTGACTTAGACGATTCAATGGAACTTTTCTCTTTTTGCATATCACCCGTATTGATTTGCACACTCATTTGGTGCTTTTTATTCGATTCAAAGGAATTCCTGTCTGAATTTGTTGGGCCAACTTCTAATTCCTTAGAGGTAACCTGCTGGGCTTTACTGGAGTTAATCTTTGCTTGTGTCTGACTTTGATGTTCTTGGAGTTGAGCGACGCTAGCTTCGGAAGGCTGACTCTCTTTGCTACCCTTGTTCAAATTTTTGTACGCTCCGAAGTATTTTGTGTCAAAATCTTGTTCACTCTCTTGTATTGGTATCTGCAGCATAGAATTAGAAGTAAGACGTTAGACTGACTGCAAGTTATTGCACATTCAGGGTTATGCTTAGTTGACACTCAAAATGATATTTTCGTTCTTTTAACCTATTTAACGATTCATGAAACTTGCTTCGTGCTGTTTTTAACAGAAAAAGGTAAATCTGCATGTTCTATAAACTACATATATATTGTCATACTGCATACGTACATATGGGTCGTGTAATGTATAGTAATTGCGTCCCAGCCGTGTAGTGACAATCACTTGCAGAGATTCAATCATCTGGCAGCGTCCGGATAGTATGAAATAAACGAAGTTGGCCACGCCTACGCCGTCACCTAAAAGAGTCTCGTTCGTTTCGTATGACTTCATTTTTGCAACTATACAACCTTCGCGGAGTGCTACCTGGAAAATTAACATTCATTTATTTATCGTACTGAAACCTCAGTCAGCAGTTACCACTCTCCTAGTTTTTATATACGTAAATATTTTATATAGGTAATGTTTATAAGTTTGGGTGTAGGAGGTAATCCAACTCATCCTACTTAAAAAATATTTCACTGATATAAAATTAAAGTAGGTATCCTTGAATAACAAGACACTTTTTATCCTAGAACAACTGGTCCATCATGTGAATACCTATAACTATCAAACACTATGAACAGGATTGTGCGTAACCTCGTCAAGGGCGTCGAAGTAAGTAAAAGCCGACATAGCTTGTCGCACTTCATCCCACTGTTTCTGAACAGAAGCTTGCAGCACATTCTTGAAATCCTCTTTCATTAACGCCAACAACTCACAGTGCCCTTGCAACAAAATTTTAAAATACGTCGAATTTCCGTCTGTCGTTCGCAAATTGAAGCAATTTAATCAATAGTAACCAAGCAACATGGCGTGGCATAGGTACCAAAAGTGACAAGGTACATACGCTTATAGTCCTAGGGTTGTTTTGCATACAAGGTTTTAATTGGGTCACTGGGTAGGTACTTAGATATACAGAGACAATCGATTTCCTATATGTATAAGTGCCTGTTCATTATGTTGTGCTCCATCTACTGAAATTATTAGATACTATAGCTAGCTGTTCTCCGCGAATTCACTCGGGTAATTTCGGAGGAATTCTGGGATAAAAATCATCCTGCCCCACCCTATGTCCCCTGATAACGTGTAGGTATATGCAAAATTTCGTGGTGATCGGTTGAGTCGAAAACGCGTGAAAAAGTACTTTTTCCGTCACTTCCAACAATCATCGTTATATTTCAACCAATTCACGCAAAACTTTGACAAATTATAAATCAAAACCTCCCTCTTTCCTTACTTTCCTATCTATTGGTGAAAACCGCATTAAAATTGTTTTTGAGTTTATCGCGAACAGACAAATAGACAGACAGATATACGCGGCGTAGGACTTTGTTTTATGATATGTAAGGATTTTATCGAATGAAATGCGTGCAATCTGTCTCTTATTTTGTACCTTATTCTTTCTTTCTTTCAACAAGCAGAAGGACCTGTAATAAATACTATGTACCTCTGTATTCAGTATTACTGTGTTGAATTACAAGGCTATATATAAGGTAAGTAATAAATAAACCTTCGTTCTTTGCACGCACTAAAGCTGCACTTCTTTTTTATTACGATTTTATTTCAGATGCCACTCTGGGCATTTAGTTTGCATTTGGACTAATTTGGACCTAGAAACAAGTATGAATAAAAACTGTTTGTTTTCTTTTTTCATATATTTGGTGGAATGTGGTGAAATATTAACCGTGCTTGCCATCCAGTCCAGTCCAGTTTGATTAAAACCCTTGTACTTTTCTGTACACAATGCATTTCTATCAAACGAAAAGTGTTCAGATGTATGAAAATGACTATATATACCTGTAGTCGTCACAGTGGCTGTCCTAGGTATGTTGTGCAGCAAAGAGACCTCCCCGAACAAATCGCCCGGATGCATCACACCAATGTCCACTGAGACGTACTGTTGGATCAGCTCATCGAATATCATTTGGCTGACCGTGACGTCACCGGTCACTATGAAATACAGGGCGTGGGCCTCGTGGTGTTGACGCACTATCACTCGCCCCGGGCCGTAGTATTTGAAGTACGTTACCGCTGCTAACTTTCTTTTAACGTGCTTTAAAAATCGAAATACTTTTATAAATACAATAAAATTAGCTTTTTTTAATCAAAGTATAAATAAGTTTATAGTTTTTATACTTTGTAGGTTTATCTAAACACCACCATTCGTTGAAAACACTACTTATTATACCTTACCTAGACAAGACCATACGTCTTATTCACTTAAGCAATTCTCGGAGCGCAAATTGCAATAGCAAGCAAAGATAACTACAGCGGGTCTGTTTGCGATAAACTTAAGAACTACTAAACGGATTTTCATGCTGTTTTCACCAATAGATAGAGTAATTCATGAGGAAGATTTAGGTATAGATTCGTTGAAATCTAGACATATAAATAAAATTGAAGTGTCTGTTTGTAATTTCAAATTAACAGCTTTTCACTAAATGCATTCGAAAGTAGGGGAGACCGGGTACAAAAGTAACGGCGGGTCGAAAGTAACAAATGCCCTGTAAGTTTACCCAGTAGCCAAATACCATTTCGCTGCCGTCAAGGTGATAGCCGGTGACCCCCCCCTCACTTGAATTCAGTCGTAACGCGCGTCACGTGCTGTTAGGTTGTGTGAGAGGACGATACGTGGTTTCACAAATCAAAAGTAAGTTTTTTGGCAATTTTTTATTTTTGTTTTACGCAGTCATAAAAACATGACACTTATCTGAATATTTTCATATTAAATTCTTGATTAGAGTGATTATACAGTGTTTTAATTCGTTTTCGTCTAGCACGTTTCATTTTTATGTAATCTTTCATGTTTTAACAAAAAATTGGTCGGGTACACAAGTAACATGTTACTTTTGTCCCCGTATTTATTTACTTATGTGATAATTTAATGTGTGTTTTTATTCGAACAGCATGCATGCCGCGACAACGTAAAATAGCTAACACAGGAGGAACTACCGACATGGAAGTGTACCGAAAAGCGGCTGAAAATCATTTCAATGATGGTACAAAAATTAGAGCCCTGGCAAAAAATATGATGTTTGTCATGTAGCATTATACAGATAAATAATAAAATTAAAAGCAGGAAATACTAGCGCAGTTGTGGGCTACCTTTGCGTCAACCGTGTTTTTACTATTGATGAGGAAAAAAATCTTCAGGACTATTTTAATCGAATGTTCTGGAGTTTATTTTGGGTTATCTCCATCTGAAGTACCTAAACTAGCATACGAGTTGGCAAAAAATGGAAAAAAAATCCTGAAAGTGGCCAAATATTGAATACCTAGTCTAACTAGAGAAAAAATATTATCATATATCATATATCTCATTACTTAATCTAAGAATAATTTCTATTGTTTTTTATTTTCTTAAATTGTTTTTTTGAGCACTTAAAATGCAAATCATTTTTTTTGTTATCAATACTAAGTGTTTAATAAATATTTTTTTTGATTTAATATCTGATATTATATTCATTACAATCCTAATCCATAACGAAATCCTGTACTGTTACTTTCGACCCACAACGTGTTACTTTCGGCCTCGCTATGTGGTCGAAAGTAACAAATGACGAATTTTTTTAAAGTCTCTGTGATTCACACAAAATACACAATAACAAGATAAATCATGACACTAATGTAATTAACATGAATGGAATTTATTTAAGGCCATATTAATTTCAGAAAAATAACAACACCTAACCAGGAATCAAAGCAAAAGTACAAAGTGTTACTTTTGTACCCGGTCTCCCCTACATACAGTACTAACATCAAAAAACGATTTAAAAATTTTTCTTTGTCTGTCTGTCTGTCTGTGGGTCTGTCTGTCTGTCACTAGATGGTCACTAGATATATATTGTATAGGTACAATACGATTCGTTTTCTTACATTAGGATAGCGCTTAAAGCACTTCAAGCCACCAATTATACGATATAGGTATTGTTTCTCCTGATCACTCCTCTCGTGGGCTGGCTTGTTCAACAGCGCTTTATCCTGTGTAATATGAGATAAAGATAATACCTACACTTTATTTACTTTTCTAACAACAGATACCTAATAATTATTCATAGCTACAACGATTTGTTTGCTCACTAGCCAGTGTTGGCACACTAGCCAGACTTCAACCACAGTCCACAATAGCAAATCAAATCGTCTGAAACTTATTTACCTATCTCCGAAGCAGTAGGTACTTTTTTGCTGCGACATAAAGACATATAGGTACCTACCTAATTATTGAATCTTTTCGGCGACCATTGACAATAAGTAAAACAATTAAGAAACGCACGCTTAGCATCTATGTTGAAATTCTATGTATTATGACGTGACCACATCAAATAATTGGCCAATTCATGATGTGGCTGGCTACTTCATGAAATGGTCGGCCACATCATGAACTATGGAAGCAAAAATATAATATGATAATAATAATTGACTATTAATTGTAATTGTATTTGGCGCATCGCCGGCCGCTGTCGCGGCATGCTCGCTGCGCTCGCTCGGCTCATGCGACTTGGTCAGCTGTAGGTACAAACATTTTTTTTTTTACATGGGGAAATGCAGGACATCGCGTTCCACCGCGTTGTGGGGGCGACACGATGGTTATGCGGGGCTCCGACCGGCTAAAATCCCATGGTGCTCCTTCTCTGTCGCATGGCTGGCGAGGTTGTTGATTACCAGGTTCATATCCACTCCCCCGCCAGCAACTATGCCTCACTCGAGACGACCTTGAGCAACCGCATTGGAGCAACCGAGTGCGCCTTCCTTCTCGGGTCTCTCTGGGAGGACACTCGCTCCCGCGGGATGTCCTCAGAGACGTCAAGTTTTAGGGGAGGTTCTGATGCCTTACGCGACAAAATGCAGTACAAACCTAACTTAACCCAGATTGACGCTCTAGTGGTAGCCAACTTTTAGATGGCCACGACATATAGATATGTAGGTACATAGACAAATGCGAAAGATCATCCAACTCTAATACAATACAAAGCCATGCTACTGAACCGATTTAGATTTTTTGTTTGGAGTTAGCTATACGAATGAAATAAGAGATTTCCTAAGATAAAGTAAAAAAGAAGGCTTCCTTTTTTAAAAATAAATAATGTTCCCGTATTCAAAGATATCCCAAAAATTAAAATATAACAATATCATTTCATGGGTAGGTAGGTAAATCTCTTTTGCTAAGTGCCTATAGATGCTTTAGATATAAATTATGATTTTATAGGCTCGAAAATGTTTATAGGATCGCTCGAAGAACTGATGACCGATAGAGCAAGGAAGTTATTGAGTGACGACGATGAACCGGAAGAAGTGGCGCCCGCTACAAGGTGGATCGATGATTTAGTTAAGATCACGGGACGCTATTGGATGCGGAAAGTGCAGGACCTTCCTCGCAGGAGACCTATGTCGAGCAGTGGACGTTTTTTCAGCTGATATGGTAATGATGATGATGATTATGGTTATAGGCAATAAGGCTAACATTTATACTGAGCAGTTGTTTTTTCTTCCCTTTCCCGCGAACAGCTTGCTCCACCCTCCGCTTTACATCCTCGAAACCTTCGTATTGGTCAACACCCTCTATCAGCCAGTATGCATTGGCCATCACCAAGCGACCAAGAGCTCGGAACAAACATTTGGCTCGAAATTTTTGTTTCATCAACAATTCGGGATCCTAATAAAATTAATACGGACATTAAGGAAACGGTTTCAAAAGCCAAGCCGCATCTTAAAGAGAATGGACATGAAATTAAAAACTTACAACTTCTTTCTTTGCGCCACCACGACCCGTCATTGTTATTATTTATATGTACACTAGTTTAGTAGTCTGGTTTAAGAAGTACCTAGTCTTTTATTTGGAAAAAAAATGGTTTAACACAAAATCAAACCAATTAAAAATGAAATTTTAATTTATCAGAAATAAATGTGTCAAAACTCAAAACAACGACGCGACGCAGTGGTTATATTCTCTTTGGCAAATGGCAGTGATCAGATCAGTAGGTAATTTAGTCAGTCATCAAAGAGAATTTATTTACTTGGCAGTGTGGTGGTGACCACCATAGGTAGTGATAATAATATTATCTTTGGTGACCACGTATAGTGGTTATAATATTATTTTTGGCGGTGACTTTGAGACACCATGATTACCTTCTCTCTGACCATGAACGCTGTGATTATAACTAACTAACTATTCACTTTCATAAACCTATACCTACCTAGATCATCATTTTATTGGTAACGCGATGAGAGAAAAATTTCAAGGACAGATTTGAATGAAACGATTTTAAGCGAAATTTGATTTTTTTTTTTGTGTCTTAAAGGGCAAACGGGCAAGACAAGTGGTACCTACACCTGATGGTAAGTGATTACCGCCGCCCATGGATTAGTAGGTATCTAATTGAAATTGTGTGACTAAACTATTCTAACACAAAGAGATTTCATTTTTGTCGCTCATCTACGGAGTTACAAGCTCTCTTTTTTAGGATTCCGCAGTTATACCTACCTACTAGGCAAAATACATAGAGGATGAACTTTTGGCAGAAATATATATTTATTATTTATTTATTTATTTATTACTAGTTTGTGATCACAGGTACGGTACAGGTGTGATGTTTTATAAAGTATATGATTCTACTGTGATATGTCATTTAGACGTACAAACATAAAATAGAAATTAAAATAAAGTTTAGGTACAAAGCAACATTGTACTGCAGAAACTTAACAAAAAAACTTAAATGGAAACTCAAATAAAAACTCTAATGAAAAAAAACATATAGAAATATTTGTTTTTAATAGGTAGGTATTAGTTTATCCTGTTGTGTAAATGTAGTCGAATTTACATTACAATCATCCATTATCGATGAACAGTGTGTGGAAATAGATACATAGTAGAAAAAAATAAAATGGGGCGTTCGCCGACAGTTTGTTGTTTTATTTATTAAGTAGCTCGCGCCAAAGATCATATAGGTAATCACTGCTCGCGCCTCGCACAGAACTGTGTAATGAAGTTCAACCTTTGATAATATCATGAAGAAGATTATGAGATTTTTATTACTAAGAAACATTGTTTTTGGCAAATTTTAATTATAGACGCCATTACTAAAGAAGAAGAAGAACCTAGGTAGCTTCCACGGGGTATGAGGAGGCATGAACTTAGTGGGAGGCGGAGTGACGATTTGCTTCCAAAAATTCCGGTAAAGTATTGAAACGCATCCTAAGCATTTCATCTGTAAATAACCTTCAGAAAATAAAACTATACCTATTAAGTTTTTATTATTTATGAGTGAAATATAATAAACAAGCTTAAAGCCGAACTGGTATTTTATTTAAATTAATATGGAAACAATTAAATGCAATGTAATAATAAATTCTCATTATTATGTCAAAACTATAAACTGCAAGTATCCTAGCAACACAAACATAGACGTAGTAAGGATTGCATGGATACTTTACATCCTGGGAAGTTTTTAAGAATTTTGAGCTAAATTCTTTAAACCAATTTTCTTGCTAAGCTCTTGAAGCCTTGGGCCGAATAGAGGTTTCGTTAGCTAGCTGTATTTCTGAGGACACTTGCCTCACCACAAATTCTCCAGCGCTTACACATTCCTTAATAAAGAAATGTTTTAGTTTTATGTGCTTTGTGCGTTTGTGGTATTCGTATTTAGGATTTTTAGCAAGCTTGATGACTGACTCGTTGTCTAAGTACAGCTCTGGCTTTTGCAATTTTTCTGTCAAGCAATTCAATAATCGCTGCAGCCACAAAATTTCTTGAGAAGCTTCACTTGCAGCCACTAGTTCCGCTTCTGTGGAAGATATGCTTACTGTGGCTTGTTTCTGACTTCTCCAACTTATTGCAGCTCCAGAAAGTAAGCAAACCATACCCGACGTTGACTTTCCGCTTTCCAAATCTCCTGCGTGATCTGCATCACTGTAGCAGGTCAGATGTGTTAAAAGTCGTTTCTTGAAAGTAAGACCAACTTGTGTTGTCCCCTTCAAATAACGGAAGATCCGCTTTACCAGCATCACATTTTTCTTAGTAGGTGCAGCAAGATTTCTTGATGCAATACCTACTGCGTAACTGATGTCTGGTCTTGTGCCTACTGACAGATAAGCCAGGGCACCGACAGCCTGTCTATATGGGAAGTTTACATCCACTGTCTCTTCCTCTTCTCCAGTATTATTTTCTCTTAGGATAGGCGTTGGTGCGGACTTACAGTTTTTCATATTGTATTTATCCAATAGTTTCCTAGTGTAAGCCGTTTGGCATAAATTTATTTGATCTCGCTCATCAACTATTTCCATTCCTAAGAAATATGAAGCGTTTTTAGTGGTTATTTTAAACCGACCTTTCAGTTCCTTAATGAACTCTTCACCTGCTGTGGCTGTATTATATGCTACAAGTCCATCGTCAACATAGAGTCCAAGAATTACTTTTGAATGTCCTTTAATTCTGGTGTACAAGCAAGGATCTGCTTCACTTTGTTGAAATCAGGAAAATGGGTCAAAAACCCTAAAGAGAAGGCAGATCTCTTCGCTCAACATCTCAGTCAAGTCTTTGTGCCAAATACTTCTACGATGAGAGATTTTGAACAGGAGGTAAATGCTTATCTTAGCAGCGACCAGCAGCTATCGCCACCTATAAAACTTATAACACCAAGGGAAGTACAAAAATCAATAAAAATGCTAATTAATAAAAAGGCTCCAGGCTTTGACCTAATCACTAGTGAAGTTCTAAAACGTCTCCCCAGGAAACCTGTTGTCTTTCTGACTATGCTGTTCAACGCCATACTGAGATTACATTACTTTCCCAAATTGTGGGGTATCTCTCAAATATGTATGATATTGAAACCTGGAAAAGTACCTACAGATCCAAGCTCTTACAGGCCAATTAGTCTGTTACCATTGTTATCCAAGCTATTTGAAAAGATCTTCTTGCGGAGACTAAAGCCAATTCTAGAGGAAAAAGCCATAATTCCGAATCATCAATTTGGGTTCCGGGAGCAACACAGCACTGTAGAACAGGCACACCGTGTAGTTAACAAGATAAGACATTCCCTGGAGCAGAAAGAATACTGTGCTGCGGTCTTCTTGGATATCCAGCAGGCATTTGATAGAGTCTGGCACATGGGCCTACTATACAAATTGAAAAGTCAACTACCCAATTCGTATTACATGGTTCTTAAGTCTTACCTGCAAGGCAGAAAATTCCAGGTTAAGGTCGGCGAAGAAGTGTCCTCTCTCTATGACATAAGCGCGTCTGTACCGCAGGGCTCCGTACTTGGCCCAGTGCTGTACTCCCTTTATACAGCTGATCTACCGTGCGACACAGAGGTAGTAATAGCGACATATGCAGATGATACCGCGTGCCTTGCAAGCCATACAGACCCGGCTGTAGCATCAGCAAAACTACAAACATACCTGTTTGAAATCGATAAGTGGTTGGATAAGTGGCGAATAAAGCCAAATGTCACTAAATCCATACAAATAACGTTTACGCTCCGCCGAGGAGACTGTCCGGCTGTCACGCTGCGAGGGGAGCAACTGCCCACAGAAAAGTGTGTAAGATACCTGGGACTTCATTTGGATCGAAGGCTAACATGGGCTACTCACATAAAAACAAAGCGAAGAGAAGCGGATTTACAATTCAAGAGACTCTACTGGCTGATTGGGAGACGGTCACCGCTTACTTTGAACAACAAAATGCTAGTCTACAAATGCATAATAAAACCCATATGGACATATGGAATCCAGCTCTGGGGATCAGCTAGTAATTCGAACCTTGAAATCCTGCAAAGGTTTCAGAACAAAGCATTGAGGGCAATCGCAAACTCACCATGGTTTGCTAGAAATGTAGAGATACATGAATACTTGGAAATGCCAACAGTCAAGGAGGAAGTAAGCAGATATTGTGCTAAATACAAGGAGAGACTGAGAAATCACACAAACCAACTCGCTAGAGCTCTGATTCACAACGAAAAGGACACTACCAGACTGAAAAGATGGCAAATACTACAGTTGGACCAAAGATGCTAGAAACCAGACACTATTATGACAAAGCTGAGGGAGAAAATTTACAGAAATGCCCCTCTAGATAAGAATGAAAAAGCCAAAACATCTGATTATGACTTGGTCGATTGCAGATACTAAAAAAAAAAAACTTTGTTGAAATCCAGATTTTAAGAGAAATCCTGCGATACAGCTATTCGCACCTTGGTGCCTGTTTTAAACCATATAGACTTCGTTCCAGTTTACACACTCTTTTTGTGCCGTCTTGAAATCCTTCGGGTTGCTTCATAAAAATTTCTTCCAGGACAGTACCATTAAGAAAGGCAGTCGCAACATCAAACTGGCAAAGTTTCATGTTTTCTTTTGAAGCCACGGCAATGATAGCTCTAATTGTGGTAAGACGGGCTACAGGACTAAATGTCTCTTGGTAATCCACGCCTTCTTTTTGAGAGTAACCTTTGACCACCATTCTGGCTTTGAATCTTTCTATAGAACCATCAGGATTCATCTTCACTTTATAGATCCATTTGCACGGAAGTGCTTTTCTCCCTTTGGGTAGTTCTACAAGATCCCAGGTTTGGTTTTGGTTCAGGGAAGTTATCTCGCTATGCATGGCTTCTAGCCATTTCTCTTTTTCAGGTGACCCTATCGCTTCTTTATAAGTCACAGGCTCTTTTGGTTTATTAATATTTTCAATTTCTTCAGCAGCAGCCAAAACATAGTCATCAAATCGTTTTGGAGCAGCAATTGTTGTCCTGTCTCTAAGCGATCTCTGATTCATTTCGAAGGTGTCAGCGTTAGCGCGAGTTTGTTCGCCTTGTTCGCTTTCCTCGTTCATAGTGAAGGTGTCAGAAAGAGAATCGTTGTCGTTTTCACTTTCATCGTTTTGTTCTTCATCTATGATTTCATTTTCTTCGTGATGATCTCCTTCGTCATCTTCATCAAAATCTATGACAACTTCTTTAGTTGGCTTAGCTTTTTCGTTTTGTTCTTCTTCCAGCATTGTTTGCTCATTTTGATTTTCTTTACTAAAGAACATAGCCTTTAATACTCGAACGTCTTTGGATATGAAGACTCGTTTCTTCGTTGGTATAAAGACTGAAAGCTTTTGAGATTTCTGAGTATCCCATGAAAACTCCGGGAATTGCTTTTGGTGCAAATTTATGACCTTTGGTACCTTTGAGCAGAACATAGGTTTTCCTACCGAATGCATACAGATGGTTGACGCAGGGTTTTCTACCAACCCATTTCTCAAATGGAGTTTGAAAATCTATGGCGCTGTTGATGCTCCTGTTAGCTAAGTAATTGGCAGTAAACACAGCTTCATCCCATAGATATAATGGTGCGTTTGCGTCAATCAGCATCGCTCTCGCCTTTTCGACTAGGGTTCTGTTCTTTCTTTCTGATGTGCCATTTTGATAAGGAGTATACGGTGCAGAAAGCCTGCGTTGGATTCCACTGTTTTTTAAATATATATTGAAATCTTTATTTATATACTCAGTCCCGTTATCAGTTTGTAGGTACTTTATTTTGTTTCCCGTGTAAGTTTCAGCCATTTCTTTAAATTCTTTAAATTTTCCAAGTGTTTCATCCTTGGTCTTCATAAAATATACCCGTGAATATCTGCTGTATTCATCAATAAAGGTTATGAAGTATCTATTTCCGTTAAGTGATGAATTTTTCATCGGTCCACACACGTCACTGTGGATTATCTCCAATTTTCTTTGTGTGCGTGATGTTGTATGGTCCTTTATTTTACTCGGTGTCCTGCATAGCTTCGCTTGGATACATGACTCGCATTCTCCAAGGATAGCCTTAGGGTCGAAATCAAGACCTAGTAGACTATTATTTTTAAGAGCTATTCTCATATCTTTCTCACAGGGATGTCCAAGTTTACAATGCCATTCATTTATATCATCCTTTTCGGTATTAGATTTCTTGTTAGATAAATCATTAGACATTGTCGCTTCATTATTTGTTTCAGCAACAACATTTGCTATTGTTCTGTGGCGATCAACGTCTGCATTTATGATATCTATGTAGTATAGTCCATCGTTTCTTCTTTTAGCATAAGTTGTATGTTTCCGAATCGTATCGTGAATGATGGCTTTATCCTTTGTAAAGAGAACTGTTATTCCTGCATCAGTCATCTTCCCAACAGATAACAGGTTGGCGCACAGGGTAGGTACGTACAGCGCATGTTTAAGAGCAATAGTACCTTGTTTTGTTTCGATTTCTGCAGGCCCGACTCCTCTAATTTCTGCTGTTTGCTCCTTGGAGGCAAGTTTTAGTGTTTTTGAGCAGTTATTCATGTTTTTAAAGGCCTTACCAGAGTCCGTCATGTGGGCGGTACACCCACTATCTAAAATCCAGCCTCTTTCTGATAAAGTATTCGTTATATTATAGCAACTGAAGTTGCTTTCATGATCATTTTTAACATTCTTACTAACACGACGATTTTTGGACTTTTTGTTGGAATTAGTGTTTTTATTTTTGTACCAACACTTATTGGTCTCATGCCCTTTCTTTCTGCAATTTTGACAGAAAACATATAAAGCTTCTACTTGGCTAGTTGTGGGTTCATCAAATGTTTTATTATGGTGTGCATCACATTCTTCACTTATTTTTATCTTTAGCTCTTCTGGGCTAGGAAGAGTGTCACGCGATTCAATTGCGACCCTGAAGTTATCGTAATCACTTGGTAAACTGTAGAGCATGAGTATTGTTAGTAGATCTCTGTTTATTTCTACTCCCATGTCTTCAAGCTTTTCTACGATATCTAAGAATTCTTTTAGATGCTCACGGACGTCGCTTCCTGCTTTTTTAAGGATGAGCTGTTTTAATAGAGATGCTTTCCGGGCAGGCCCCTTACTGGCATAAGTATTCTTTAATTTTTCCCATAGTGCTTTGGCTGTTTTAACATTTTTTATTTGTTTAAGCTCAGATGGTGAAATAATTAGAATTAGCTCTGACCTAGCTTCTCTATCTTTGTCCTTATCCGCATCTGATGCATCATCATTCAATTGTTTTTCTATACATTTCCATAATTTTTGTTTGATTAGCACGGCTTCAGCTTGAATAGCCCAGGTGTCATAATTATCTTTAGAGAGAGGCTCAATTTTTGATAAATGTGACATATTTCTTAATTGTTGTACCTGGATACCATTGGTTTTCTTTTCGAATTTTTTAGTTTCGCTTCGCAACTTCTATCGCTCCGCAATTTTTAACGCTCTGCTACCATATTAAGTTTTTATTATTTATGAGTGAAATATAATAAACAAGCTTAAAGCCGAACTGGTATTTTATTTAAATTAATATGGAAACAATTAAATGCAATGTACCTAATAATAAATTCTCATTATTATGTCAAAACTATAAACTGCAAGTATCCTAGCAACACAAACATAGACGTAGTAAGGATTGCATGGATACTTTACAAACTAACTTGGCTGTTTATAGGTCATCCCTTCAGTCTTCAGTCTTCACTAGGGCTTTCTTTCTTTTTTTTTTTATGACATTTGAGTATTATAATTTTGTCCAAATTCTACGGAAACAAAATGGTTTGACGGTTTGAAAAAATGTTTTAAAAAAATATAATGGAAGTCATTGTATAAAAAAAACGAACACAAACTTTAGTTAAAATCGAAAAATTTTGTAAATTTTTCAAAAAAAATACTAACCATCAGATTTCAGTATGGAACTGTATACTTAGTTGTCATAGAATGATGTTATAGAATGTCTTTGTTGTCATATCTATTTTTGTTTTAATTTTAAAAAGAAGATGATCCAACATTTATTTTTGGAATTATAGATGGGCAATCAACCCGATGCTTGGGATTAAACCCGATAAAAACCTGCCATTTTCGAGTTTAAACCCGAAAATGGCAATCTTTTATCGGATTTAATCCCAAGCACTGGTTGCCCATCTATCTACTTCGCACTCGTACTAACCATAGTGTAACTCACACTTTACAACTATTACTTAATGCAAATTAGCCAATATACGTACAATAAAATAAAATAAAAATAAATTTACCTACGTAATAGTAATATTAAATTAATAGTAACATTTGGGGAAATGTATTTAGAAAATAATAGGTAAATGTCTAATATCCATCTGGTAACCCTGTACCGTGATATGACATTTTCGTTTCGTTTATTTCGATTTGTCATTTTGAGCTTTACGTTTGTATTAATATTTTGAAAGCAAAAAATTATTTTCTCTTCGTAATCCAAACAAATAAATACATCAAAATGGTATAATTACTTTTTCAGTTTTTAATTGGATTTATCAGCTCATTCAAAAAGTAAACCCGGTGTTTTCTGAATGACCTGATAGCAAACTGGCAAGTAAAGGCATTTAGGAAAAACAATAAGATAACCTTAATAAATTTCAGAGTTTCGGTCTGCCTTCGTTGAAAGTGAAACCTGAACATGCTAGCGATATCAAAATAGAGGAAGGCCCGTTTGGAGTTCCGGACCCCTTTGTGGCTGGAATAGCCGCTACAAAATGCAAGCTAGGAGTGTCACACCCACTCGAGGCATCAGAGAAAAATGTAAGTAGATAAATAATAAAAACCAGCTTCATAATTCCATAATGTACCTATTATGGATAAAAAAATCACCAACACATAAATGCTCTACCTAGTGAACTCTCTGTACTACCTGAAGGTTGACTGGCAGAGAAACATGACATTGATGTAACATTAAGTCCGCCTTTTGTACTGTCATGTACCTAAACTTTAAATTAATATATAATTATAATATTACACTCAAACCAATTCTTAAGAGGAAAGTACAAACACGTTATTTAGAATGTTTGCAAGTAGACAGATTTGTAATTTAATATAAATTTCTATGTTACATTCTAGTATCACTTAAATGCAGAGAAGATGAACATGGCAATGCTCCGTAATGTCCAAGGCCTGCATGCACCTTTAAAACTCACAATGGAAATGAAATTTGCCAGTAAGGTATGTACTATCAAATTATAAGCAAGTTTCCAATAAGATCAGTTAATAAGTTTTGTAAATATTATTAAATATTTTGTTACTGTAGAAACTTACATAGTTAAATAGTTTTATTATTCACTATTATTTACAGTTTCACTTTAGTAGTTAGTAAATTAAAAAATATTTAGTAAATTTTTCAGATAGGTGTATAATTATCTGTAATATTATACTCTGCTTTAAATTTATACTTGTATACGTTTTTATGTCTTCAATATATTAATATATTAGGTATTCATCTTGATAAACTATATATCTATTATTATGTACCTTGTTATTTTTATCAGTATTTTTATAAACATTTATTATTTCATAATGTGTATGTGTATGTATATTTAATCTTACTAGGTATCAGCCTGCACCCACCCAAAAATCAAAATTCAAATTCAAAAGCTATTTATTACTTAGGACTTACTTCTTTTGTTATTAATACATATTCTGTACTATCTCGTCAAGGTTGCCTTGAAAAAATTGCTGCTAGCAATAAGGCCGCCTATTTGCCATGAAATTAATTTATATTATATTTAATATTGTAAAAATCATTTGGTGCAATAAAGTATATTGTATTGTATTGTAAAAATTTACAAAATCTACATTATCTTGTAAAAAGTCTATCCAATGCTTTAATTTAAATCTTTATAACTCTGTTTCATTTCTTAATTCTTATGTTTATGAGATGAGATGATCTGGAGTTCTTAGATTTTGTGATAAATTTACCTACTCAAAGAATTCTCTGAATATTATGTCCTGATTTTTCTTGCATGTCTTATTATGGAAATGTCAAAAATTTTGGTCATAAATTCTGTACACTTGCCAATTCTGAAATATCTAAGTAAATTATATTGTCTGTGTTATAGATTGGTCGACTTCCCTGTCTACCTAGTTCTAATCTGCAAAGAGAAATCCTTACTGGCCGTCACTTGGAGATTGGCTTCGAAGATATCCTCAACACTCCAGAACTGTGTGAAGTTGCAGGCCATCCACATGCTGTTGTTGAAAAGGCTTATGGATTGCTTTGAGTTAGTTACATTTATTTAAATTTATTATTATTGTCAACTCCTTTACCGTAAATAAAGAATAAAAACTAATAAAATATTTATTGCTTGCAATGGATATGATGTCATTTGATATCATAATTCACAATAGTCATAATTCAAACTCTTATAATTTTTAATCAATATTTAATTAATACATATTTTTCATTTATACCTTAACAATATCAAATATTCTAAGTTTACATATTTTCTTTACTTCGCCAATCGCAATAATAATTTCATTATCCCGAGTGTTGTTTATTCTCCTTTGAAGACCTTCAAATATAGAAGGCACTTTGTTTTCTCTAGCGCATATTACAAATGGGAATCCAAACTTAGCTTTATACCTGAAAAAAGCAGTAAAAGTTTCACTATTTTATTAGTAATATTATCAAGTAGAATTTCCTATAACCTTACTTTTGTTTACATACTCTATTACGATTAGTGCCTATTTTTGTTGCAACAGAAGGTATCTACATTCTACTGCTTCAAAAAAATTTATGGTGTAATCGCGATCAATGTACGACCGTACATTATAATCACTACGCTAACATGAGTCATTAAGTTCGTCGTCGTTCGTCGTTCGTCTTAAGTAATATTATAAATGCGAAAGTGAGTTTGTTTGTTTGTTATGCTTTCACGACTCAATGGCTCAGCGGATCAAAATGAAATTTTGCATACACGTTCTCAGGGAAACAGAGAAGGACATAGGGTACTTTTTATCCCGGAATTTCCGCGGGAACTCCGAAACTAATGCGGGTGAAACCGTGGGGAACAGCTATCCTGACTAATATTAAAAATGCGAAAGTGAGTTTGTTCTTTTGTTTATGACGTTTTCACGCCTCAACGTCTTAAGGGATCATCATGAAATTTTGCATAATACACGTTGTCATTGTCAGGAATACAGAGAAGGACATAGGGTAGTTTTATCTCGGAATTCCCGCGGGAACTCCGTAATTAACGCGGGTGACACCGCGGGGAACAGCTATTTTGCTTATAAACTGCCCTTTGGAATTCACATAAGAACATCAATGCTCAGAGTAATAATATATACCTACTGGCTACTACGTACATGAATGGTTTCATTTTTCTACTTGATACAATTAGTATAGATTTGTAAAAAACCGCCACCTAGTAGATTAATTGTGCAACTCAATCGTGGTTAGCTATGGTACTGGACAAAACTATGATCGCGTCGCATCGAACCAATCTAAATTTTATAGCTCTTCATTCTGATGAAAGTTTCAAAACGTCGTCTAGAGGGCAGCTGTAGTAGAGAAAAGCCATGGTGGACTAAATAAAATTATCACTGATCACGTCACAGAAGTATTTGATACATTTAAAGATTTTTTTTTTATGTCATAAGGGGCAAACGGGCAAGTGGTACACCTGATGGTAAGTGATTACCGCCGCCCATGGACATCTGCAACACCAGATAGTTTTGCCTTCAAATAAACACACTTAAAATTTAATGACGACCTGACCATAATTTGATAGCTACATGTATTTTTCCTCCGTCATTATAGCACCTATGTAAAAAGAAGTAAAGTTTGTAATATTTTTAAGAATAAATTTAGGAGATAGGGAATCTCTGGAGCCACTGAATCTATTTTAAAAATTCTTCTAGGAAGCAACAGTATCCCTGAGTTACATAACCCGGTGCATGTTTTACAACAACTACCTGCCTACATATCTACTTAGTACCTATTGGTCCATGGTACCTACTAATCACCAAAAAATACTCAAGCAACCTACAAGTGGCGTCACTCGTGAAAAAAAATCGTTTTTTAATGATTCGTAAATCCTAGATAATGTCCATCTTGAAAGAAAGAGTTAAAATGCGGTTGCGCGAAAAATTCATGGGGATCAATTATATTTTAAGTACTTTAGGAATCATTGATGCGGGTGAAATATCAGTTGGACAAACAGAGACAAACTGTCTAGAGTCTAGACTCTAGACAAATCGCACAGTAGGTAAGCTACTGGAAACGGTCTCCTGCTTTTGGTTGCAAATCTCATTGATTTTATATTAACTACTGTCGTACCGTGCATTAAGGAACCGCATTGTGTTCAGCTGCTCGTCGCTGAGGTCCCCGAGCCCAGCGCTGCGTTGCTCGCCCGCCGACTCGCGCGTCAGCTCGCCGCTCTGCGCCGTGCGACCCGCAAGGTCCGGGTGAAGTTTCAACACTGTCACTTTTTCTACACATAAAAAGTTTACACCATCCGAGCTCATCCACTCGATTCATGCGATACAGAAGTTACAGCAGCAGCGTAAAAAAATCAATCCAGGTGCTAACTTGAACTGCTAATCAAAGAGATTTCGGGTTCGATTCCCGGTGGGGTGGACTTTGTGTGATGAACATAGGGGTTCCAGCAATTCTTGTATATGAATGGTGTAGGTAATTCTTGAACTATTATTATCATTAACGAAGCCAG
The DNA here is from genome assembly GCA_907165275.2 of Zygaena filipendulae. Lineage (NCBI taxonomy): Eukaryota > Metazoa > Arthropoda > Insecta > Lepidoptera > Zygaenidae > Zygaena > Zygaena filipendulae. Next base: position 6,499,851 of record OU015653.1, on the reverse strand, counting down.
TTATAATGATTAACTTCCATATTCGCTTTTCTGTGTCACTAGTTTTATGGGAAATTGGCAAAAAACTCACTTTTCCAGATTTTCAATAGATAAAAACTACTTCAAATTCTTTGTTATTGTTTTAAAATTATATGTAAGTAAAACGTATAGGCATTTCTCACTGCAACTAGTACCTTCCTAATCATTATCTATTCAAAATAATAGAGTTAACCATGGCTGCACTGTTACTTGCTGCGGATTTATGCTTACTGATAAAGATACTTAGGTAGGTACCTACCTATTTCACTGTTATCACCATGCACAGTTATGCGTTTTGTCGAAAGGAATTAAATTATTATAATAATTCGCCGATAATAATAATAATAATAATCAGTAGGTACCTACTATATTAGCCAAAATTATCTACTATAGTACTGGTATATTACTTATAAAACTAAGTCACTTACCGTCCTCACTAAGGTCATTTAAATATGCGATAAATGCATCACAGAGTTGATCCACCGTAATAAAAGGACGTCCCTCTTTAACTTTGGACGCTGCATCTGTGCAAAGTTCTATAACGTTCCCAAAAACCCATTCGAACTGTTCATCAGCGAATTTGTTCACTTCATTAACAGTAAACGATGCCATGACTTAAATACAAAAATAGTTTTGTAGATGTCTATAGCACTGTGTAACTGTGTTATTACATACTAGTAGTATTACGACAGACGTCAAATTAAGTTGATCTGAACTACATACCTACTGTCGATGTCGCTGTCGTTTTGTTATCAAACACAGTTATGATAACGACTAAAGTTCAAGTTGGTAAGTAGGTAATACCTAACTATTATAAAACATATATACATACATAATATTATGAGTGTATCAAGGAGAAATAAAGTCGGACAATCGAAACTCAGGTAGAATGGCAATTTATAATTCTGAGAACCTGCTGATGATTATATTAAGTGATTGTGAGGTATAACAACCAATCCAAAGTAATAAATAACTTTTTTTTTATTTTGAACATTGATTTTTCTGACGCCCGCCTAGTATCAGGACAGATGAGGTGTGGTAGACCTGGTGGGTATATTAGGTATGTATGTCAGTGGCGAAGGGTGAAATATTGAGAGAGGCAAGCCGGAAATCTATTTGGCACCTACTATAAATACGTAATTTCAACTTATTAAACTATCTACTTACCGCAAATAGGTACCTAATTTCAACGTACGTCTGCGTAACTGCTTTCACTATCACTACACACAACAAAAAAAAGTCCTAATACTAATCACCATTTAATACCAAGAAATAAATTCTAATACGTGACACTAACTAACAAATTCAAATTTTCAATTTTTTCGTCATAAACTCAAGTTGTGTGTCAACAGTCATCTCAGAATGTCCGCTTTGTTTCGAATTTCTAGGACCAATAAGGATATTTGTTGAGACAGTAATAGAAAATGCGTGCGCGTGAGTGAAATGGAGAGAGTAACTCGATTTGTAGCGGCTTACCTAAGTAGCTATTTTAGCCGGCTGCCTGCGACCTTGATGTGACGTCACGGCATTATTTTGTATGGAAGTTTAACTGCCAAAAAGCCGATCGCGCCAGCGGCTTATTTTATAACAATTTGTTGTTGAAGAGCAAATTTTGTTGATAGTTTAGGCGTTGTGTAATGTTTTCTACTCAGTAGAGATAATTTTTGTAGTATTTCAGTAGATTCTACTGAAATACTTACCTACTACAAAAAATTACTGATTGTGCCATTTCTAAATTACGGTAGAGAGAGTGGTTGTGTTCCCAACTTCTGAAGGGAAGCCGGTGGGAATCGGCTTGTATGGTACCTTCGCCACTGATGTATGTAGTAAGCATCATACTCGAGGCAAAGACTTGGAGGGCGCTGAGTAATCAGGTCCTACAAACTAAATATATAATGATACTAGCTGTCCCCCGCGATTTCATCCGTGGTAATTTTCCGCGGTAAATTTATGTCCTTCAATTCCCGAGGGAATTCGGGGATAAAAACTATCCTATCTTTTAAGTTGGACCATATTATAAATAGTTACAAAATTTTATCAAAATCCGTTCAGTAGTTTCGGAGTCCATCGCGGACAAACAACGTGACACGTGATTTATATATATTAAGACTAGCTGTCCCCCGCGATTCCATCCGCGGTGATTTCGGAGTTCCCGCGATAATTCCGGGAAAAAAGTGCTGTAGTTTACGGTGATAAGCAGTTCCCCGCATTAATTCTGGAGTTCCCGCGGGAATTCCGGAATAAAAACTATCCTACCTTTTAAGTTGGACCATATTATAAATGGTTACAAAATTTTATCAAAATCCGTTCAGTAGTTTCGGAGTCCATCGCGGACAAACAACTTGACACGTGATTTATATATATTAGATTATAGGTAATCACTAAATGGGAAGAGTTTTTGGAAGTTTTTTTGTAAGGAATTAGTTGTGAGTCAGTTGTAGTAATCTATAGCAAGCACCATATTATATCTATTACAATTTCAAACCGTACAACGATGCTATTATAAATGCGAATTTGTTTTTGTTTGATTGTTACGCTTTCACGCCTTAACTATTCAACTGATTATCATGAAATTTTGCATATCCTGTCTTCAGGAGTACAGAAGCTGCAAATTTGGTAGTTTATGAAGAGTGCGTAAGAAAGGATATCACGGAATTCCGCGGGAACTTCCAAATCGCAAAACAGGATTGAATCCGCAGGAAAAAGCTACTAATTAATATTAGTCAAAAAAATTCAAGAACAAAATAACAGTACCTAGGTAGGTACTGTTATTATGTATTACTTACGATTAGCTGAGAAAAATAATGTATTTTTAAACCAATTAAACAAAATAATTAAAGTTAGGGGAGAGCTTACACTGTGATATATATTTAAAGTGAGTTTATACTGTATCGAGGATGGCGCGGAAGGGAGATAAATCAGCGAGTGGTGTTGATGACGCGAGATGTCGCTAACGGGCCCCGCGGGGCTCGAGGCGCGAGTGCTGGGGTCGTTGCCGCGACAAATGGCCCCCTGGGACATCTATCCCGGACTAACTTGGAATTCAAACCGTTTTGTTAGCTATTTTGTCGGTTTTGATTCGAATGATCGCGAGAATTTTAATGCAAATATACTGAACAAATTTTATACCTATACCTACCTACGAAACAAATACTCAGATAGATACCTACCTACTTATACTTCTGAAATTAAACGTTGATTTCCGATTGGATTTTACAATTAAATTAAGTAATCAGTAGGTAATAACCTATTTCACTCAAATCCAAATCTCATCAAAGTTCGCTTTTTTGATCGAAGAACGTGCAGTTTTAGTAGGTAGATAGGTAATTAATTACCTACTTACGCACTTTTTAATTACCTATACCTACTTCTTTTGGATTCCCAGCATTTAATAAAACCCAACTTAGGCATAGACATTTTTTTATTTTATTTTTTTACATTATTTTCTTTATTTCGCATCACAGCATAATTGATTATTATTACAACAAACTTTCTATACTTTCCATTGTGATTAATTGCAAAGCTATACCTTAGGTATCACGAGTCACAGCAAACACTGTATTCAAAGGTTAAAAAAGATAAATTCAAGAGAATTCTTTTTACAAGTAGCAATTTCAGTTTTTGATAAAAACAAAAACGAACCTAGTATTTCGTATCAATCGTAATTTCGATGGAAAAATTCTAGGAATAATTTACAAACGATTAGCATTGAAGAGGTATTTATGTGCACACTGCACCCCGACATACTAGGTTAGGTTAGGTTTGAACTGTGACCACAACACAGTCAAATGGTGCCGACGGTACGGTTTGAATGATTCTAAAATGTAATTATGTAAGTACCTACAATATTTCAGGAAAATAAATTAATGGAATTGAAATGAAAGAAAACCTACATTTTGAGAAGTTATATCTATATTAGGGTCAAATGCAAGTCTTGTTAAAGATACAGTTAAAGTATCTAAAGCTCTAATAAAAGAAACTACTTATTATTACCTACTTGCGTATAAAAACGACCGGCTCAACTTACACGAAATCGACCGAGAAAGATTTTAACTTCTATAACTATCGGTCTTAGAATACAAAAAGGACTTCATTTTGTATTTTGAGCTATCTATTAAAACTTAAACTGGAACACTGCCAAAGGCATTGCTAAAATGTTTATTCTAGATATTACTTACCCCACCCATGTCACATCTATTTGAGGAGCAGGAGAAATCAATGCTTTCTGAGATAGGTAAGGAAGGTAAAGTAAGCAAATACTTAAAACGATATACATAGGTAGTGTATTTCGTACAAACGTAGGTACCTAAAAGCAAATAAACCATAAAGATAAATTATAATTACTTTAATCGTAATAACATTAAGTGAATAGTTGCGTAATATTAATTAAGCAATAACAATAACTTAGGTACACTGTTGCAATAAACATTCCGTTTCATTTTCATTATCCATATAAAATTTTGGTAGGAGCCCACAGTGGCCGTGTGACACTCAGGAGAAATCAAAATGTTGTTTTAAAATGATATGGAAACAATAAACATAAAAGCCGGACCGTGCACGATTGCATGTAGGAAGGTATGGCATGGCATGACACGGCCACGATATGGCGTATGTGATTGCTGTGAATTAATTAAAGAGTGGTTTTCATTAGAACCATAAACGTCGCGCTCGCTCCTCCCGCTCCGCTCTGCAGGGCCGTTGGAGTCCGCCATGTTGCTGCGGCCGCGCTGCGGGCTGCCTCGGCGCTCGGGGCGGGGCATAGATCGCAGATAACAAAGCTTCACTACTATACAAAGTGTGCCACATTTCTCACTCGTAATTTTAATGGAAAAAAGAATCCCATTCATACCTACTTACGATCGCTATGTTACTCAAATTTAATAATCCTCATATTATTATAAATGCAAAATTGTTTGTTTGTTTTTTACGGTTTCACGCCTTAACTACTCAATCGATCATCGTGAAGTTTTTTTATACATGTTGTCAGGAGTAGAAGGTGAATTTATCTCGGATTTCTCGGGAGACCACCAAAATTTAAACGCATGAAACCACGTGAAACGTTGAATACCTAAGTACCTAATATTACCTAAATAATGGATAAGAATAAATTACATTTATGCTTATTAATGAAAACTATAATAAGATAGGTAAGTAGGTAATAAAGGTCTTTAACTTCAGGCTCAGGTCTCAGATTGGAGACACCTGGAGGTAGACAACATTGGTTAAATTAAATTAATGAATTTTTACCTTAGGTACCTATTTGCTTGGATATCTAGCAACTTCGTGGAATAATGCATAGTATGAATAGGAAAAGACTGCTTCAACAAAATACCTAAAAAAATGCGTATTATGTAGAGTTCTGTGAAGTTTAGATACTATATTTACTATAGGTTATTAGATTGAAGTATAATTTACACTTAGATATAAATTATAATAAATCCAAACTGTACAGCCTCTTGGACTTTTCGCAATTACTGTACGTAGGTAGGTACCTTTAGGTACCTGCTCTATGTATACCGACAATACTTATTAATCAAAGATAATATAAGAGAATTCTCTTTTAATATTATTAATCATACATCGGATAGTAGGTATCCAATTTCTTGATTCTGAGTTACGATATCTTCACCAAAGAAAAATAAATGGAAACGACCCTAAACAGTAAAAACCCCATGACGCCGAGACATCAACGGTCCCTCGCATTTACGATTAAGTACATAAAGGAACACATTATCTGTTTTAACTGAAATAAAACGACGGAACAAAGAGATAAAGATCGCTTGGTTCACACCACATTGTGTAAATAAATTATCCAGAGCATTGTGCGATTCGGATTGTCCAAACTACCAAGTAACTGAGAATACTATAAACTGGGAATGTTGTCCTAAAGTTGAATGTAATAAATCACTCTGGGTCGCGTGACGCGTCACTTGAACGCACGTAAAAGGGTTTTAAAGTCACTATACGATGCTTGTATTTCAAACGGATAGAGAGAGAAAAAACCCTCCGTTTATGTAAGATGCATTAGCTTATCGAATCCATGCTTTTGGCGCTTTTAGTCAATGCAGTCCTAATTTAAGACCAAATAAGTGGTAGATATAGGTGGGTATATTTAATTACCTTGGTAGATATGGAAGATACCTACCTGCCTACCTATTTAAGTTGAAATTTAGATGAGAATAGAGATTTAAGTAGATACTTTTAAAATGTTTAACATTAGGTAGGTAGATACTTACGAATACTCGAACTTATTAATTAGGTGCCTTACTGCTTGTAACCTACATATTTCCTTATATCCTTAAATTAAAAGCCCTTAATTTTTGCTAAGATTTCATTCTAACTTTATTGTTTAAGCACTAACATATTTCAGCCGCCACTGGCGCCACTTCGTATTGTACCTATATCATAATATACCTACCTATTGACTATTAGGTATTACTTTTTTCTGGCTTAAAGGAAGCTGCTTCACTGCTAGCTTATTAGGTGTTACTATGCAATAATAAAATTGAGGAATTTACAAATACAAAATAAAGTCAAATAAATTCTACATTAATTTTTATAGTAGGTATATACTATATAAATCTCAAAAACAATTCTTGGTGCTTATATAATAGTTAGGTATATGACGTATATAATTTTTTATTTTATGTAGGTGTATATTATAAATACCTAATAAATTTTAAAGTTATTTATCAGTTCTTTCTTTTTATTTACTTAGGTTGGTACTTAGTTTCTTTTTCATTCATTTTTATTTTTATTATTTATCTACATGCAGTATAAATACATAAATAAATTATCCGCAGGCCTTTAATAGGTACCTACCTACCTAGTACCTACGTCCCTTGTTTAACTTTAAACCCTGTATAGTGTATGCCTATAATATTTGCAATATGTACTGGATGTTTCGACTCCGATTCCGATAAGTCAGAACTTCCGATTGATATTACACGTTGCGACTTCTGCTCCAGGTTTTTGCATGTCGTGATGTCGCGCAGGAATCCCTTCTCCACGTGCTTTCTGCCGTCGATTAGTCTTTCATTATACATAATACCGATGATTTACCGGTGATGATGATTACATATCTCTTCTTCCACCACCTTCGACTCCGACTTCGATTACGGTTCCGATTCCGACAAACTACCTCCGTAACATCCTTAAGCTATATATATACATATAAAATCCTGTGTCCTGAATGACTGATGGATCAACGCACAGCCTAAACCGCTGATCGTAGAGACCTGAAACTTAGACGGTGTGTTTTTTGTATGACGTAGACATCCGATAAGAAAGGATTTTTGAAAGTTCAACCTCTAAGGGGGTGAAAAAGAGTTGAAAAGTTTGTATGGAACAAAATTCTTCGAACTTCGAAATTAGCGAGGGTGAAACCGTTTGGTACAGCTAGTATATAATAAAATTATTATTAAAAGATGGGTACGTTACCTACAAGTTTTTAGTTTTAGTTGGATGGCTAAAGCGATACCCTCGCTCGTGAGTAACGTCGCGGCGAGCGTGCGCTGGGCCGGCGCGCCGCGCGGCAGGTACGCGCATCGCTCAGTCCGCTTTTATAGCGGAACTTTAATTTACAACTGCTCTAAATTACGTGGATTTACTGCGCGCCTTTATTGGCTCGCTACACACGCCCCGGCACACCCCGCCCCTATCTCCCCAGCCCCACCGACCACTTGATGCCGGCTTACCTCCTATTTTTTTTCATAATTCCACGAGAAACTTTTGCTACGGGAAATGTTATGCTGAAAGTATACCTGCACCAATTGAACGCGCCATAAAACTTATAATCAAAGTACAAATTCAATAATTGGTACTGAATCAGAAGGATGTGTGTGTTACCTATGTTAAAATATAGATTTATATAAAGTTATGTTTGAAGTCAGAAATGACTATTTGAACTTTATACAATCTACATACATATTTAAAGAGTTCTGGGGTAAAAACTGGTCAGCTGGTATATTTATTTTTCTATATGTATTTATGATTATTAACCTTCTCTCGTATCTTGAACACATACTAGGTATAGGGTAAAACCCGGATAGTTGCCACACTTTTCGAAATCATTTTATATCTCCCAGTACATAAATCAAAATATTTTATTTTTTAAACTGGCAAGTACTTTGGTTCTTTATCTACAAATTTATTAAATGTAAAAGACATTATCTTTGAAATTTCCAGAGTATTAGCGATTTCTACGGACCTCTACTTTTTGTGACATCTATCCCATATATGGGATAGTTGCCTAGTCCATATAAATTACATTTAGGATAGACGACCCGCCGGGAAACAAGGCATTTATCCCGAAAAATCTTTGATCGCACCTTGCGTTCCCGTGCAATCGCACAGAGACATGAGACGCGGTCCACTTAATAGTAGTCGGAAAGTCTTTTGATAGATAAATAAAATAGCACGCGATTCATCTGCGAAACTAGAGTAATTACGATCGGGGCAACTATACCCCCAGGGCAACTATCCTGGTTTTACCCTACATCTTATAAATACTGGGAAATTAGCATATTCCAGTCAGAAAAAAGTAGGTATTGGCATGTTTGAGAAATCGTTACAGAGCTCAAAGGAGATGGTGACCACCGATTAACGTCTCTTCCAGCCTAGTTAATTTAGTTAGACTTAATTATTAATTATGTCTTTGTTTACTAAAATATTCTGATACCTAAGTAGACAAATAATTTACTAAACAATAAAATTATATTTTACTTACCTATTCATATTTGGTCACTAAGTGGCGCCTTATGGTTTGTAAAGTTTGCTTTACCTTTAGGGAAAGTTTGTCTGGTTCTACTATGCTACGCGTTTTGGTGCCTGACCGTCGGCAGCTTCAAAAGCCCGCTCTCGTCGGACAAAAACTTTACAACCCATTAAGCATGGCACAGAAAACTAATTGTTTAAAACTGTTTGTACTGTACGTTTAGGCGACTTGTGTAGATTGCAATGGAAGTCGCAACACTGTTACGTGTGGTCCCAGTTTTTCATAATACAAAATTTTCGAGGGAAAGATAAAAGTCATTGATGAGGATTTTTTTGTCTAGGTACCGTGCATTTAAATAAAATATGATAAGTTTGCATAGGTAGTAGGGTAGTACAGCAGGTAGGTAAACTACAATACTACTGGATACTGGGCCACAGAGCGACACTTGAATGGTTATTAGTTTTTGTAAATGATATAGGTATCCCACCAAAAACATTTTCATGTAAAATGATGCCAAGACGAGTCCATAATATGACGGTCACTGTCAAAAAGTTACAGAGCCAAGCTTATAACTCCACACATCCTAACTCTACAAGGCCTAACTTCTTAAACTCTACACCTTAGTCAGAATATGTGGCTTGGCCGTTTCGTTACTGCAAGAACCTTTGTATAACAGAAAAGTAAGCAAGTTTTCACGCTCATGTGAATGGAGCGAAATGGCCAAGCCATATATTCTGACTAAGGTGTAGAGTTTAAGAAGTTAGGCCTTGTAGAGTTAGGATGTGTGGAGTTATAAGCTTGGCTCTACATGAGATCTGATAACTTTTTTACAGTGCCCGTCATATGGACTGTATGTCGTATTAGCTGTTCCCCGCGGTTTCACCCGCAGTAATTTCGGAGGTACCGTAGGAATTCCAGGACAAACAGTAGGTAGGTACCCTATATCCTTTTCTGTACCCCTGATAACGTGTAGGTATACAAAATTTCATGAGATTTCCCCGGCGTTAATTTCGGAGCCCCTGCGGGAATTCCGACATGAAAAATACCGTATGTCCTTCCCTGTACCGCGGACAACGTGTTTGCAAAATCTCATGATGATCGGTTGAGCCGTTAAGGTGTGAAATCGTAACTGACAGACATCAGACAGAGTTATTATAATATTAGTAGAGATTGGTAAATTTTATAAAGTAGGTAAGTACCTAATAAATCGATGGGTTTGATTCAATTTCAAGTTTATTTCTTGTTTTTAACGCATTTACCTAATTTCGTTCGCTGTCAAATCATTTGATTACAGACGCGACGCGAATTTCTGAAATATCCAACAACAACAAGTCATAACCTGTTATTTGCTTTAAAAAAAAGTTATTATTAAAGTGTATCTACGTATTTTATTGGAAATTACATTACTAAATACGTATCTATATATAGACCAAATTATATTTAGGTGCGTATGTCACAATATACGTAGGTAGATTAGATATTTTTAAAACGTCAAGTTCCAATAATGAACGACTGATTCGAGTCCTGGTACAATTTAATGGGCCCGCTCGCTCCACTGCTTGGCTTTTAACTTATAATCTAAGCCTATTAAAACATCACGAAGCCCTCCGATTTCCCATGAATGCAAGTTCCAAGTAACCGGACCGATATAATTGTAAAAAATAAAACTCCAGCCGGACAACAAACACGTTTTACCTAAGCATAATTTGCATCTAATCCGAATGTTAGTTGGAAGCGGTTTTATAAGACAATCAAAAATAGCATTTATTGATTCAGTGTAAGCTTCAGATTGCCTTATTTAGGTTTGTTCATGCGACGGATTGCTTACGAAAGGAAATTTTATGGGGCTGGCGGCTGAGCAATAATTGGAGGCGAGGATGCGCGAGCGCAGTAAAGCGGCATTTGACCAGAAAATAACGAGCCCTCAGCTGTAGGTGTATATATGTATTATGTAGGCATAATATATCAAGCACATGCCGTTTTTATGTACTCCAAAGCTCCGCTGCCGTGTGTCAGTTTATTGCTGGTCTTAAAAATATTTATTTTTGATCACAAATTAAGCGTGATAAATCGATGCGAGGTTCTGTTTTGTAAAAAATGAATGATTAAATAGTTTTTCTAATTAAAATCATTAGAAAGAGATGCAAAATAAAATACTGATAGGAAGGTAGGTGTAGGTACTTAACTACTTACCTATAGTTAGGCATGCGAAGAAATATTTTTAAGAAGTTATTGCTTCTTAAGTTACTGAATTTAAACTGTGGCTAACCGTTAGAATTTTAAAAGTTCTCGAGAGTTTATTTTTATACCAATTTTATACAATTAGTTCGTAGATAATCTCCAAATGCAAAACATTATTCTACACAGATTTTATTAATAGTTAAGTATTACTCATCAGATAATATTCTGATAACTGATGCAATCATAATTCTTGTTGAGATACCCAAGTTTTAATATAAATGTGAGGCAGTCACTCCAAGGCGTGTATTTTATAAATATAGTAGATACCTATACAAGAGAATCGAAAATAGTGCTTTTTAATTTTATTTTTACGTTTGAATATCACGTAAGCTAATCGAGTGAACAAAATAAACTTAAAACGTTAAGTACCTACATTAATCGCAACCATGATCATCTAGAAATTTCTTCTTTCTTTTCTAAAACCTTCCCCGGTGCGCATCGATAAAGGTTTAGGGACAATAACTCTAAAATTTCATCCCAATCAAAATAACTATATAGAAGTGCATCATGGCAATATATGTAGATAAGGTATAAAAACAAGGAAATGTAATTGCACGCGGTTTTACCCGCGACATGCTTAACCCTCAGAAGCTCTATATAATACCAATACCTGGATAAAACTTAATTATTAAGTTGTTTAATAGTAGGTAAATCCTTAATTAGAAACAAATTCTTATAAACAAAGATAATAAGCCAAATAAAATGGCGTACTAAGATTTAATATTTGTATCTATGTATTACCTCATCATAAACCTTCCTTAAATATTTATTATGTAAACGTAATAAACACTAAAAATTATATGTGCTATAAAAAGATCGTAACGAGAGGCATAGGTAATATAGTTATTGGAAGTAACCGTCGGTGATGACTGACTCCCGCACACCGGCTCCGTGGCCGCCTCAACAGGAGTCTAAATAGATGAATAACAAAATATGATCTGTAATGGTTATGGACCTATTGCTAACAAATAGGGAGTCCATAGAAGTCGATGATTATTCCATAAATTTATACAATGCTCTATAAAAAGGCAGCTCGAACGAAACAAAACTGCGTCACCTCGGTTTATGGACTGTCGTGAGCGCAATAAACGTGCCATATACTCATTGTTTATCTGAACGTAGACGCCGTTTCAGAACAAACATACAATGATAATCAGCGTAAAATTGGTGAATGACCAACTTTATTGGGGTTTACTGACTCTATATTGAGGCCTATTAACGGAAGTAAACAAAGATTCACCTTGACACAAATTAACACTTAAAAGCTAAAACTACATTACGTAAAATCTGCATTGGTATTCAAATTGAATATTTTATATTTTAATGAATTAATCTTTTATTTTTCGTAGTATAAAGTGATAATAATTATAAAATGATAAGTCTTAAAAGTATAGGTTGGATGTATAGGTTGGATCACAGCTGATATAGTACTAAGTATACGTAATCAAACCAGTAAGTCACTGTAAGAAGCTATAAACAGAACTATTCATATTCATAGACATCTATATATAATTCGGTTTAAATACTGTACCTAATTCTCTTGTCTATTATACCATAGTAGAATTCGTACGAAGGCATCCTAATGTTGCGCGGGCGGCGCTGTCACAACGGCTAGTTCGGTGTTGCATAAGTAATCGTTCTTAAAATAATTGTGTAATAAAAGTATAGGTATGATATTTATTCGATTCGAGCTACGCACCGTAGCATCTGCCTACGCATTAATCGCGAGAACAAAGCGCTCATACTCGTTTCATCTTTACTAGGTAGTTGCGTCGAGCGGGCAGTTCAATCTACTTCTTTAAAGTAAGCGGGTAGGCGGGGTTTAACACTGGTAGAGAGTACCTACACAGGCGGTGCGGGGGCGAGTGCGGGAAGGGAGGTTTGGAGGACGGCAGATTACTCGGACAAAGCCACGACATGAAAGGTGCCGCCGAATCTCCTTATCGCACCTTATTGTTTGTTGCCCGCTCATGCAATTACCACACTATTGCCCTTCATATATCAACACACACTTGGACACCGTATATGTGTAACGATAATGAATGCTATCAAAACCAGTATCCACTATCCGTTAAACCTATATGTACCTATCCAGCTACATATATTATAGATATTACACAGCGACATGGCGAACCGCTAAGATGGTGAACAATTATTATAAGTAGGTACCTAGGTATCTTATAAAATTGTCGCTGAATCAGAATTAAAAAATAAGTGTTTGCAATTATTTTAGTGAAAGGTCAAAATTACTTTTGATTCCGAAAGGCTAGTGTGGCTAAAGAAATACACCATGTAGAGGTATAATATACCTACTTACTTTTGTCGTAAATTGAAATTGATAAATTATTATTTGTAAATTTGTATTTGTAATTATATTTTGTAACGGACTTAGTAAAAATATATATACATATATATTGATTCGGTACGTATCTGTGAGTTTTGTTTAAGTTACTCACTAAATTATGTCTTTTAAAATAAATATTTTTAATAGGTACCATATATTCTAACCTACCTTATGAAGTATTTTCTTATAATCTGTTAAATGTAGGCAAAATCTCTACAAATAGAGTTTATCTCTTATACGTAACGCCAAGTGCAGTCGGGTTCCATTGACCCACTCGAAAATAACGATAGGTATAGGTAAACTTTTATAGAGCTTACGAACGCGTTGAGATCTTCTTAAGCAAAATTTATATTTTTTTTGTACTAAAATATAGAAAATTTTGCTATGGGGTGCTTAACGTAGCTAAACACTAGACTAAGTCTTATTGATAGATAAATAATATTTGTTAAGGTTTTACAAGCTAAAAATACTTCCAATTTTGTAATTTTTCCCCGTATCGACTTGTGCAATGCCGTACCTACAACTCTTTAAACTACTTCACTATATGAATTTTGTAGTATACTATATGAATGATGTAAATATCCTTATTTGGTTTACTTCAAACGCTCATTTCACAAATCAGGGACCCAATTCTCGCCTCCTTCGAAAAAATCTCGAACTCGAGTTTGCTGTTCGATCCCTATGTCGACCACAAAATCTCGATACTCGAACCTGTTTCTTCGTATCTCCTATTCTCAACACAAATCGAACTAGACTTCGAGTTTATAGTGTAAAATGTTGCCAGTAAAAGCTTATTCGAAAGCCGTATCCTGAGCCGTATGCCGGAGGCAGCCTGAATTGACTGTATAGACAACGATTCTTTTGTTTTTTTTTTTCTGAAGTTATATTTACATCTAATTGCGTTGCTGAGATGCATTTCGATGCTTAATCGGAACTTTAAGCTATGAAGTTGCAGTTAATTACCACCATAGCACTTAATACAGAGCATATTTACTAATACATAATAAACTTCTAAAACTGTAACATATCACTTGGCTGTATGGCTCAACATCCCTTGCCTGTCCCAGATGGGGCAAGATAAAAAACAACAACTTCTGAAACTGTCACGCACGACACCGCTATTGGACATTTATGAATATTCCAATTCGTAATTTACGTCTCGACCGCTTCCGAGTTCCGACCAGTCGAAGCAGTTCGAACGGCTTTCATTCGAGAAATGTCGAAGTCGACATGTCGAGAATTGCTCAACTTGACTTCATCTCGATTTAATGTTCGAATTCGAACTTTATCTCGAGTTCGAGTCTACTTCGAATGTGTGAGAATTGCCTCCCAGTGTTACCTTTTCGATTAGTTTTATTACTGAAAAATATTTTCATTGACTAAATTGTATTTTTTTTAAATAATAACAACAGACGTCACTACTCATAACTGAAGACGAAAAAGACGGGTACTCACGAAGAATAGACTATGTAACATTAAATAACTAAATTTAAACGTAATTGCTTTCAGTCGTACTCTAATATTATACTATACTATTATACTATTAATATTATAATTAGCTGAAGTTTGTATACGTTTACGTCCTGATCATCAATCTCCGGATCTACTGAGCCGATTTTGAAAATCCTTTCACTTATATACGGTAGTCCTGAGAGACATAGGGTACTTTTTCTTTCAAAATTCTAATTAAACTAGCTGTCCCCCGCCGTTGAAATCGCAGGGGACAGCTAGTTTAATATAGGTACGACGCGACCGATAGGGGCACGTAAGAGGTCTTGAGCTACTATAGAGGCCAACCGAACAGTACTTATAGGATTGTTCTTTATTTTATGGCGAACATTATGCACTTTGTGATTTGTAGGGATTATAAAACGCCGGTAGTTCGCCGGTTCACATAGGCAGCCGCCGCACGACAGCGCGGGAGTGCGGGCGGGCAGGGTGCAGTCGCCAGTCAGCGCTGCACACAACACCACTGCAAATTGCCCACCGCCACGGAACCCGGATAACTACGTATTTACAACGTTTTACGATCCATAATCGCAGCTCTTATTAAAATTCGAAGTGGTTTCCTTCGCCTGTGTACTGCCAATAAACGATTCCGTCTACATTTATCAGCGGTAAACGAACTTTAAATCTCTTAGTTTCTGTACTACAAGCGCGTGCCCAGCCCTGATTTGAGCTGGGGGGGGGGGTCCACCAAGTAAATTATTAATTATTGAGGCTTGTAGGTATTAATACCTACATTACCTTTTTTTTCAAGTTTCTCTGTTCAGAGCGCTTACTCGGGCCATATTTGGTGGAGAGTCATGACCCCCACGACCCCCCCCCCCCCCTGTGCACGCGCATGCTGTACTACGTGCAAGTTCATTGTCAAAAATAAAAATCTATCTGCTTACCGACTGTATTAATATTATAAAGAAGAAAGTTTTTTTGTACGAGGTCATCTCTGGAACTATTGAACCAATTCTTATACTTGATTCTTTCCGGTGAAAGAATCTATAGTATTCCTGATGGCGAGTAACATCGGACGCTTTTTATTCTATTGCCGACGAAGTCCCGAAATTCACGAAATCGTTGGGATCTACTTAGTATAGGTAGGTATATTATAATAATAACTTTAACGATATCGATGTATTTGCCCTATGTAAACAAAATTTAAAAAAATAAATTATTATGCACCTTGCTCAAAGTTGATAATTATTTTGTATTGCTTAAGCACCTAACTTTTTACTTCTAGACTTATGATAGTAAAAATAACTGTATTGTTGTCATTTATTGATTTTACATAATTTTACCAAAATGTATCTACCTAATTTTAGCTAGTAACTTGTGGAAACGTTGTAGATTGTACAATTACTTATAGTCTGTATATCGAGTTGTAGTATATAATGTACGATTGTTTGTTTTCCCAAATAAAATAAAATAAAAATAATCATTACGAGTAGGAAAATAGACTTTGGAAGTTTGGAATAAGGCAGAGAGAGAGACTACTCAAGTAGAGAAAAGCAATCCTAAAATTTTTGCCTGTGAAACCTGCGGAGAAACAGATAGTGTAGTAGTAATTATTAAAACAGTAATTAATAAAATAATATTTGTTTTATTAGTCACCTGGAAGAAGTAAAATCCTTAGGTACTATTATAAATTCGAAAGTCAGTTTGTTTGTTTATTACGCTTTCACGGCTTAAAGGCTCAACCGATCATCATAAAATATTGCATACACATTGTCAGGGATACAGAAAAGGACATAAGGTACTTTTTGTCCTGGAATTCCCGCGGGAACTGCGAAATTAACACGAGTGAAACCGCGAGAAACAGCTAGTCAGTGTATAAAGGAGTTAAGTTCATTTTAATTATTAGTTTTTTGACTCATATATTCAATTATTCATGAATAGCTATTCCCGTAGTTTACACCTGTACCCCTGACAATAATTATGCAAAATTTCAATATTAAAGGCGTAAAAAGTTTGACAGAGTTGATATCGCATTTATAATATAAGATGTTCCCCGCGCTTTCACCCGTATTAATTTCCTGGAAATCTCATGGGAATCCCGGGATAGGAGTACCCTATTTCCTTTTCTGTAGTATTCCTTTTCTGGATTTTATGGATTTTATTTTCAAACTAGCTGTTCCCCGCGTCTCACCCGCGTTAATTTCAAATAAGCGATAAAAAGTGTCCTATGTCTCTCTACCTCTGACAACGTAAATGAAGCGTACATGCAAAATTTCATGATGATCCACTCAAACAAACTAACTTTCGCATTTATATTTTACTAGCTGTCCCCCGCGGTTTAACTCGCGGTAGTTTCAGAGTTCTCGCGGGAATTCCGAGATAAAAACTATCCTATATTTTAGGTTGGACCATATTATAAATGGTTACAAAATTTTATCAAAATCCATTCATTAGTTTCGGAGTCCATCGCGGACAAACAACGTGACACGTGATTTATATATATTAAGAAGACTAGCTGTCCCCCGCGATTTCATCCGCGGTAATTTCGGAGTTCCCGCGGGAATTCCGGGATAAAAACTATCCTATCTTTTAAGTTGGACCATATTATAAATGGTTACAAAATGTTATCAAAATCCGTTCAGTAGTTTCAGAGTCCATCGCAGACAAACAACGTGACACGTGATTTATATATATTAAGACAAGATAATATTAGTAAGATTGTCCGCCAGTAGGATTCAAAATAAAAGTTATTTTAGCATATTTTAGGTTACCTAAATACAAAGTAGTACAATAGAAATTTTTTCTAATATACTTAGGTACCGACTTTTGAAAAAATATCCAGAAAAATAGAAAGGTGCGTTCGAAAATATGACAATTATCAGTTTTGGCGTCACTTATTGTTTATTTAATCTATAATAAAACATAATACATTTTTTCCACGTCTTCCTAAAGTTTTTTTTTTTCACCGTTATGTTGTTCCGTCTGCGATAACGTTTGGCGCTAGTCAATAGAGTCTTTTGTACTTTACATACACCAAATGTTCATTGAATAGGAAACCTGCACTTGTTTTGACGTTACCTGATTAAGAAACTTAAAGCTAGAGGTGCCGTGGGACACCCGACAAAAGCGAAGCTTCTTACGCATTGTATATAAAATCCAATTATTACTAGATAATTGTTATAATTTCGATGTAGTAGTAAATCGAGCTCTGGGGATTATTATTGGTCTATGTGTCGGTGTTAGGTATTTTTTACTTGAATTGTTAAACACAAAATAATTGTTATTTATTAAAATATAAATAAAATATAACGTACTTACTACCTATCTACTATAGTTTTTAACTGGCTTCCAAAAAGAATCAGGTTCTGTGTTACCCTTCTATATTTGTATGTTGAAGATTTTTTAACTATACATCCTAATTTATGATTCTCTTACTGGGGTATCGGGAGTAATCTATATACCTACTCACTGTCAATTAAAAAATATATTTGTTACTAATACCTACTAAGACTTAACTTATACTCGTATTTCAGTCTATAAAATATACAGCTACAGTAGTCCATTGCTTTTTAAAAAAAAAAACCTTTATCTAACGACGGACGAAGCATAACTTAATCCATTGTTATTTCCAAATATACAGTACTGTTTTTTAGATATTCTAATTTATAAAAATCTAAAAAGGTACCTATATAAAAACAAAATCAGTGATCTTCAAAGTCTCGCAGTTACTAGAACAATTTAGAGAACCCAAATCCAGAATCATTGTGTCTTCGCAATTTAGAAACATAAGTTTGAAATAATTACAACTATTTCCGTTTGAGGCTCGTTTACTAATTTCCGATAGCTTGTAGTAAATGAAGCTTCGTGATATCCTCGGCCGCCACCGCACCGCCATCCACCCGGTGTAGTTATGGAAACGGGTATACCTACGATCTACATATAAAAAAATAATAACAAAGACACTGCGATTTTAACCTCATAAAATTTTCTATTGTTACGCGTCTATCCTTTGTTGTTACTTATTCTAAAATAAGCCGTCTTTTTTTGCAGTTACGCCCATTACTGCAAACATTATGACTTGTTTGGACATGAAAAATAATTCGAAATCCTTTTGTAATTGCCGCCGTTATGCAAAAAAGTTCACACATTAAAACATTTTACTGAGCTCAAAGGCGAAGTAAAATCACCGAACATTATAAACGTTTGACACCTGTACAAATTGATTTTTAACATTCAGATGAAATCTAAGTACCTACTTATCTATGTGCGTTGCCAAATATATTTTCTCTATCATCACTAGAATTTTTCTCACGTGTTGATAAAAACATCGCGTGTAACGTCTTAAGAACTAATAAGGGCCAATTTAATTAAAATTTTATATAGCGGTAATGGAAACTCAATCTGTTTTTTGACGATTTTTATTCGCTTCCAAGTTATATAGGCAGTATTCAAATAGAATATGCAGAGCCCCACTGTCTGCTGGGTTGCGTCCATTACAATTAGGTATTTGGATATTATTTCACTACAAATGAGAACATCTTGATGAAAAACAACCGAAAATTCATGATAAACTGTCAGAATTCATGATATCCAAAAAAAAAATTATTGGTCGACAACTATGTATTTACTGTTCTCACGCACTTCATATTTTCTATAGTTAACCAATGATCAGGCAATTGGGTAGTTCATGGGGTATGAAAATCAAAATTATAATTAGTCATTCAGTTAGGAAATAAAAAAATAATAAATAAGTAAACATAGATAAAGCGCATTAAAGTTTAGGGTGGGGGACTCGTGACTTAATTTTTAGGTAGTAAGCCCCCTACAAACTGCACCGGGTTGTGACATCATGCGAAATTTCAACTCAATGTATCGCCGTTATTTTTTGATTAAAATTTACTCAACTAGCCAAATTATCTATCTGTTGTGCAACAATCATCTAATTGGTATTGTGCCGAAAAATTTGCCATTATTTTCACGATTTGATTTTAATAATAAAAACAATAATAGTAACGGATTTAAATTTTCACTGACTTGTTTTAGCAATATTATATTCTAGGTTTGTACATACATATATAAGTATACTTTTGGTCATATTTCTCGTAGGTATAGTAGAGTTCCGCGCGGAAATGCATGCAACAGAAACCGCGTGTTAATAGATAAGACGTATACTTACTTGTAATATTTTACGTATGCAATACGTGATTTAAATATTTTTTTTGCAACATTTCATACCTATACAATACTTAACATGATTGTCTGAAAGTTTTGTATTTCAAATTAGAGGTATAGAAATACAT
Organism: Zygaena filipendulae; assembly: GCA_907165275.2. Lineage (NCBI taxonomy): Eukaryota > Metazoa > Arthropoda > Insecta > Lepidoptera > Zygaenidae > Zygaena > Zygaena filipendulae. Next base: position 6,479,780 of record OU015653.1, on the reverse strand, counting down.
AGATACTTTTCAGCGTTCCACGTTATAATATAAACAATGGATGCAAGTTTAAAAAAGGGACTGACTTGAAATATAGGACATATTTTTCAAAGTTACATAGTTAGTAGGTAGTTATCTACGTCTTTTATGCTCATATGAAATTCCGAAGACATATGAATTGAATCTTGTTAGATTTCACCAACTCTACAATTAGTCTACGTTATGTAGGTATTTGGAAAAAAGTTGTACCTCTACCTTCATGCATGACTTAATATAGATAGGTAGGTACCTACCTAATGGCCGCGGCTACACTTGCCATGTATCCTACAATTGTATGATATCGGTGGGTTTCGATATATTTTACAACTGACCATAAATTAGAAGCGCTATAAAAATAAATCTTGAACCACATCAAACGGCGTCACATATTCTTGAATTAAGCTTGATGTTAACTTACCTACCAAGAGCGATACCGGACCGTTGAATAAAAATTAACCCTTTTTACTTTTTCTTCTTATTTTCGATGGTAACATTCACATTATGACTAATACATTTTTTATAGGTACCTAAGTAGCACAATATGCCTATATATACAATATACCTTTATCCTGAACCTGTTTTTATGCTCAATTATTTATTAAATAAAGCCTCAACTGTATGTATTATCGTATTTTTAGTATTTTTACTTGTTAGATTGGTGCATACATATTATATTCATATCTGAAAATTATTCATATAATATAAAACCTATAACTAACGTTGAAATATTAAAATTGACCATTGAAAAATAAAATTTATCCAAGGCGCAATAATGAAAATCTCAAAAAGATATTATAATTTATTTATTTGAAAAGAAGAGCTTATTACTAGTTAAATGACGAATTCCATAACTCAACTTAAAAACTAATATTACTTCCATACAGAATTTCAGACTTGATTTCAGCTCCTTACAGATTTCAATTTTCAAAATACCTCCTTAGTAGCAGAGATGTGATTTTAAAAATAACAGTATTTGAAATGCAAAATACAAAATACAAAATACCTATTTCCATTTTGTATTTAAATAATTTTTTTAGAAAAGCATTTTATATTTTATTTGAAATACCTTTTAGGACATATTTTGTATTTGCAAAATGCAAAATACTTTTTACTAAGTTTTGTAAACATCGAAGAATTAATAAAATAATTAATGTGTTACAATCTTCAATTAAAATCTTGTTACAATAAAAGAGCACTGTAAATAAAACACTATGTAATGTAACTTGGTCTGATCAGCTTCGTTTATTATCGACTCTTTTCGTATGAATTCGGGATTATTCGGTCACGTTACCGTGCGGTGAGTTTTCGTTCCCGAAAACGCTAATAGTAGTAATCTGTGCAAGCCACTTAGGTTGCCAAATGTGTTGAACCGAACGAACGAATTATCTCTTTTTACACTTTTAATAAAGTTATCTTGCTTTCCGATAAAATAATAACGAAACTAAAAAAGTGAACCAAATAATTATTGAACTGTTTCGAGTTTGTTTGCAAGTTGATCATAAATTCGGTTAACCGGTAACCTGACCTATTAAAATCTGTTAAATAAATTTAATTTAAGTAAGTTATCAAAGTAAATTTACCAGCCTGTTAGCTGGCTAAAATAAATAAACTTTTCAACAAAATAAAGATAATTTAAAACTAAAAGTATTTTATTTTAATAAAGCATTTTGTAAATACGTATTTTGCATTTAGTATTTTAAATATAAAATGAAAAACTATTTTGTATTTTGTATTTGAAATAACAAAATACAAAAAGTATTTGCATTTTGCATTTAAATACATTTTATAACCTATTTTGCACATCTCTGCTTAGTAGGTAAGTATCTATTTTTCCGTCTACATTAAAAAAATATGCCTTAAATTGTAGCAAAATTTCAAACTTTCTATTGGTAAAAACCGCAGGAAAAACCGTTCAGTTCAGTTTTTGAGTTTATCGCGAACAGACACAGAGAACAGACAGGCCGAGGACTTATTTTATAATATGTAATGATATCGTTTTAATGTAGTTTTTTTTTTTACCTTTACCAAACAGTCTATGCAAATTGACTTCACCAAATCAACAAAATATTCGAAACGCCATTTGGTAGTTACAACAAAGACGCAAGCATTCTTTTGCTCCAGCTATAGGTGTAATATTATGTTTTTTGTTGTCACTACGGACTGCTAAACTTTAACGATGCGCGACGTTGGTATAGTACGTATACAAAGGCGCGTATACTATCCAAGTAGAGCAATGATCTCTCAACTTCGAAACGATTAAAAGGACATAGGAGGTTATTTTTAACTTTTTTAGTTTAGCGCATTTTTGTATGTTTAGAAGTCGGTTTTCAGTTTTTGTCAAAATTTTATTTATATTTCGCTTTTAAGTGGGTTGGTTTATAATTTATAAAGTGACAATTTATTCACCCTATAATCGCTGTAGGTGTGCCTGTAATATTTGAAGAGTTTCCTCGATTTCGACATGATCCCATCATCAATTCCTGACTTCTTTACAATAGGACCTACTTGAAAGTATACCCTATCAAACAAAAAAAGAATTTTCCAAATCGGTCCAGCTGTCTTCGAGTAATCACGTAACAAAGATACAAAAAAAAAAAACAGAAAGACGAATTGAGACCCTCCTTCTTTTTTTGGAAGTCGGTTAAAATACAGAAGACCTAATACCTAGGTTACAGTTATATACCTGCAGTAGGTATATTGCACCTTGTTTTGAGAATCATCGCTTTAAGGCATAATATTATCTACTTGAATTTGCGTGGAACTTGAATACCCCTTAACCAAGTGCTCTATAACCTAAAATCGTTATCGCATAGAAAACTTAGGAACGAACATCACGTCACGTGATCATGTAAAATCATCCAATCAAAAGTCCGGTTTTGCATTTGCATGACCACAAAGTGACATGATGATTCCGTTCCTCAGGCCAGCGCCAGGAGCGTAATCTACTTTGTGTTGTATATAAGCAGCCGTCACAAAAGTGTCTACCCACGTATACGAACGTACCAGGAATCGGTTCATTGCCACTTTGCCACGTAGGCATGCTTAAAAGTCCGAGTTTAATACTCGGACTTTTAAGCATTTGTCCGCTAATTATAATTACAATTGTTAGCTGTATCACTTCAACGACAGCGATGGCGCGGTATACTTCATATCACATGTAGTCATATCAACGGCCTGTGTGCGCAGCAATGATATGCGTGATGTAGGGAAAGCAAGATTAAAAATTAATTTAAGCGCTTTCATGTTCGCCGATAATCCCGGCCTTATCAAGATATCAATCCTGCGGATTAAACTTACCCAAGTTAAATAGATACAATAGATAAATACACACGATATGGACTGATTATCTGTTAATACACACATAATAATAATAATAATAATAAGTTTTATTTAACCACAAAAACATTTTTACAAAACACAACTTGAACAAATACAAAACTTCAATATTGTAAACTATTTATAAACTATTTATGGGAGACTGGAGGTTAAACTAGGCAATGCCTGTATTTCAACCCTCCAGGTCTCCGTGCCTCAGCTTAGTACGTAATTAATGTAGTGCGTATGTAATAGTGCGGATGAGTGTGTACGTTGCTATGTGTGTTTGTGTAAATGTGAAACTGTGTAAATTTGCGAGAACTTAGTTAGTACATTTGTAAGAGGTCTTCTGTTTCATTGTAGCTTAGGGTGGCCAGCCAAGTTTTAAGTTTCTGTCTCATTTCATATCCATTTAATTGGTAGATCTTCATTTTGCTATTTATTTTACTGTAAAGATGTTGACCCAAAAAGAGTTGATGTCTCTTAGCAAAAACTGTTCTATGAGCAACAACAGGACATATTATGTTGCGGTTAGTGCGTTTTGTGGGGTCGAGAAATGCGGAAACATGTGGATGGTATCTTACAAGCACTCGAAGTATGTAAATCTGTCTTACCGTGAGTACGTTACAAGAGGGATATAATTCTGATGTTGGAAATCTTCGCGGTAGATGATACATAACCTTAAGGATAGCTCTCTGAGCTCGCTCCACCCTCAAAAGAGCAGTCTTAGTTGCGCCTCCCCAAGCTGAAATGCAATAGTTTATCACGGACTGGGCGATGGCTAAATAGACAGATTTTAATGTAGTAGGTTCGACTGATTGCCTAAGCATTTTGAAGATATAGATAACTTTACGTAGGCGTGATGTAAGCGCATCCAATTGTTGGTCCCATGAAAGGCGAGTATCGATTACTATACCTAGGTATTTTAGATGAGTCTCACGGTTCAAAGTAAGACAATTGCAAACCGGGAAGCTGCATGCACTAGAGTGTACTTTAATATCAAAACTTTCGGGAGGTAAACTTACAGAGGTGATGGAAAAGGGTATGAATTTGGATTTTTCAATATTGAGAGTAAGGAGATTTTTAGTTAGCCATAGCTTAATAGTTTGTAAGGAATTTTCAGTATTCTGCTTAACCTGAAACCAATTTTCACCACTGATCAAAAGTGCGGTATCGTCAGCGTATGTGTAGATATGACAATTGGGCAGATCAAGATTACAAAGATCATTTATATAAATAGAAAAAAGAGTGGGACCGAGGATACTGCCCTGTGGCACTCCATAAGTAATACTAATCTAAGTGTGTTTTCTGTGATGTAAAACATCATTTACTTGATAACAAATGTTCGTCGTTTTTATCTATCTGCAGGAAATCATTAGTTATCATTAATTAAGGACAATGTCGACTGCAATAAACAGTGAAACTGTAGGTACCTATGTGAGTGTATGCTTGGCCACATACCTACTTTGTGACTGTGACGGTTTAACTTACACGCTGCCTACACGCATATACCTAGATGTCAAACTTTTAAAAACAGTATCCTTACGTCTGGACTGTCAGCTTTCATTCCAGGCTGTTAAAATCTTCGACCACACCGTTTATTGACACTTTAAGCAGTTTTTCCTTAAATATGCTGGAAATAGCGCATGCATTAATTCCAAAATAGAATGAAGTCCGTTAACAACATGTTTATGCTGTTTTAATAAAATTACGAACACATTTTGCACTAGGTACCTACCTACTTTTTATTGCAAACTAGTTGGTACCCGTGAACATAGCTGCGTGACTTTTCAAGTCATTTTGACTTTTCAAGTAGGATCATATTATTATACACAGGATACAAAATTTTATGGAAATCGGTTCAGTATATACTTTAAGAGATTAGCTCGGACAAACATTATACTAGTATATGAAAGAGGTTCGCTATTGAGCTTTTTAAACTTAAAAATAAATTTAATGATCAGCCCTCGGCAAACATAACCCTTTTAAAAAATTAACCTAACTTTCTTTTGGATCATCATATAAATTTTTACATAGGTAAAGTAAGTGAAGTATGTAGCTGACCTACGAGTAGTTCACTAGTAATCTATGATTGATAACGTAATCTTTTGTCCTTCCTATGTGTTTGTTTTTCTTTTGTTGTTGAATTAATTTTACTCACAAACAACAATGTAATTACTTACTACAATATAAAATAGGTAGTTCGTACATAGGTTGTATTTACCGTATCTATATTGCAAAATTTATGACTTCGCTTATCGAAAACAAGGCTGACAGCAATACTATGAGAAAGAGAGAGAGAGAGAGAGATTTATCTCTTACAATGTCTTTCCGCCGCACTCAGAGTCGACTTTAATGGTTACTTAGTTAAGTATAGATTTTTAAAACAAAATTGCCGCAATCAGACAAGTTTAATAAATTAATGTTGATTGGCATTTAACTAATTAAGTTACATCTCATTAAATGTCAATTAACATTATTTTACTGAACGTCTCTGATTGCGGCAGTTTTGTTTTAAAAATCTATACTTAACTAAGTAATCATTAAAGTCGACTCTGAGTGCGGCTGTTTGCTTAATATCATTAAATGACGAAGCTCACTCGCATAGACACAACGCATGTTCTGTGTTCTGTTCATGTCATGTAAGATTTGATTGAATTATGCACAATTTATCAGGTAGATATACCTACTTGTATATCCGAAAAATTTCAAGAATTTAGAATTCTCTTTTTTGTTTCTGTTTTTTTGTTTATTTGAAGTTGTAGGCATGGTACGTACCACCTTGTAGTAGATCACTCTGATTCTTCTGTTTTTTAGTAATTTTAATTTATAGTGAAAATATCTGCTGACATGGCGGCAATAGATGCTCCCCTCTATTGCAATAAAACAATCTTCAAAAGTTGATAAAGATTTTTGCTCTTATTTTTTTAATTTACTTTTGGCCAGTGGCTGATAAACTCACTACAAGCTACATATTTCTATAAAATAATAATAATATACTTCACAACACACAGATCTACTTGATCCCACGCTGAGCTGTGAAGCAAACGTGGTATATACTATTTATTATTATATATTATACTATAGATATATATATATATATATATACGCCCAGACTGGAAACTGGAATTCTGAACTTCGGTAACGCTTAAGGTTCAAAGTTCTCTCCACTAAACCGCGTAGAGTCACCGTGTTTGCCTAATGACGAATCCGATTATTTAACGACCAGACGCTGTCATTGTTGGCCAGTTAAGCGTGACGTGTTAATAATCTGTGAGACTGCTGTCAAATGGTAAACAGAGCACAGAGAACGGTAAACATATCGTCCTGTTTTAGTGTTTGCCGACAGTCGAGCCTCCGTGTGATCTTCACAGCATACAAGGCGGGCCACGCCGCGTCGCGCGTAGCCGCGGCCAAGCTTACCTCTGCTGTGGAGACTTGAGAGTGCGTCGGAGAAATGTTTAGATTTACGACATTTTTTATACCTAGGTACCTACTCCTATTACATATTACACAACCAAATAAAAAGCTAGTACAATATAAAGCTAGTATAAAGCTAGTAAAAATGTCGACAATTGATTGTTCCATAGAGTATTTTGCAGTTATTATAGACATGGGCTAGGTTCGCATACCTTCTCTAATTTGCGATCTTTTTAATGTATTCTTTTATGTAACATAGAGATGGTTTTGGATAGGATAAAATGATTGCTCTATAGATGGAAGTATTCGTTTTTGCTTCATGTCCGAAATTACGCCAGTTTACTCTACTACCATGAAAGTAACATGTCATCATGTCATCGTCATATAGTCGAAACCGCTGGGTCTATAGTTACTTTAAATTTTGCACAAGGCTTGCTTCTAATAAGCCTTTATTTTACTTGCAATTTACGGATGTAAGTTGTCCGCACATTTCATAAAAATTTGGAAAAAAATTTCAACTACTTGCTGGTGTGTAACCTAAGTTCGGTGACAATGAAATATCATGGTAACATCAGGCTGATATGATGATGGATCCAGGATGTAGATGCTAAACTTCCTGATGACAAATGGTAGCTTAGCTTAGCTAGATAGGTTTAGCTAGTTTATTTGGTTGCTATGAATACTTTCCACTACAAATGATTGAAATTTGTCTCAAGATGGAGTCGGATGATTGCCAATGGAAATCTCTAATAGAAACTGCAAACACAGTCGTTTTTGGGCTTGTTTGTCACCATTGTCCAATACCTTCCATTACACCTGTCATGGTAAAGCTTGTTAAAAATAAGGAAGCAAAGAGTTTTCTGGAAGTCCAACCTCTAAGGCTGTTCCGCCTGTTTCCTCTTCCCTTATTACGGGAGGCCAAACAGTCATACGAATTAAACTTGATAACTTTACACAGTATTATTATATGAATATATATATTAAAACATAAGTATTAGTAAAGCTGTGATTTGAGGATTTGTTGATTAAAACTAGTTGCCTAAGTTACAAACAAAATTCTACGCCGGAACTACAGCTGTCGGTGGGCGGCATGATGCGAAGCAGCGGCGCCTTTGAGGCATCACTCAAAATGCCCTCAATAAGCACTCGTTTACACAACAATTAGCGGCATTCCTTCTCGCGCCTTCTTCTCTAGTGTTTCTCTGTTTTAAAACTGACACAGTGAAGTCTCAGAATTTGAAAATTCTAATTTATTCGTTGTGTAAATAAGCTCAGTTCCGGAATAAATATAAGCACACCTCTACATCACTATCAAAAATTTCTCCCATAAGATGAAACCCAAACATCAGTAAGTACCTACCTACGTATGAGAAAAAAACTAAAATAGAATTCTAATATTCTATTACCTAACATTTAAAAATTTTAAAATTTGATATACCTACCTACTTTAAACTAAAATAGCTGATGTTCACCGTTTTACCCAAGGTTTTCCTAAAGAACTCCTCCTCCTCCTCGGGAACTGATTGTTCCATCAGGATAAAAAATATCCTATGTAATACCTACTTATAGGGATATTTTTGTGAGTAGGTACCTAATCTATAATTTAAAGAACTTTTAGAATCATATCAGTAGGTAGCTGTTACCCCCTTTACCCACATCATGGAATTTGCATACACGTTGTCAGGGGTGCAGAAAAGGACATAGGGTCCCTACTTTTTATATACTTCGATATTAACGCGGGTGAAACCGTGAGGAACAGCTAATAGGTAGGTAATACCTATCTCTATGATGTAAGACAAGTAAGATATGGTCAATGCCCAATGATTTACAATCCTAGCCCATATAGGCAACGTTAAACCATTTCTATAACGGAAGCATTTCAATATTACCTACAGCAGTTAACTTTGAAGACAAAAGATTTTAAACCAGTAAGTAGTTTTTTTTTTACGAAACCGTTACCTATTTTTTTAAACTCAAAACTGGTAAGGTACAATAGATACTGTGCTTAGGTACAGCAGTGAAGCTATTAGTGAAGCGGACCGAGCCACCATCTCATCTAGAAACAACATCTAATCCACTTCATAGAATACGACTACAAAAGTATCCTAGGACGTTGACGGAATTATAACTTTAAATATACCTACAATAGAGTGTCTTCACAATGACTCATGAGAGTGACTAGATAAACTTCTGTAAAATAATAGGTACAATCCGGCGCGGCGCTTAAATATTACGAACTCCTTAAACTGGACAGGGGTCGCACGTGAATGCGAATTCACGTGCGAATGTTCATACATTTTTAAACATTCACACGTGAATTTTGCAATTCCGTGTGCGAAAAGTAATTCGAGCGATTCAAAAATACGGCCCCAGTTTCTTCTACGTAAAAGAAAAAACAATTGCAAATATTTCACAACTTATGAAATCAACGAAAATAGGAACCCCAAAGATGGAAACGAGAATTATGTACCAAATAGGTACTTCTGTGTCAGCTCCAGAATCTTTAACATGATAAATACAAATATGAGTTTATTTGTTTGTTTATTACGCTTTCACGCCTTAACTACTCAGTCAATTATCATGAAATTTTGCATACACGTTGTCCAAACAGACAGAGAAGGATATAGGGTACTTTTTATTCCAGAATTCCGGCGGAACCTCCGTAATTAACGAGGGTGAAACCGCAGGGAACAGCTAGTTAAAGTAGTTAAAGAATAAAAATAATAATGCTTAGACGTATCGGCTATCAGACAGCGCTGCCTAACCCACTAAGGAGCTTGCTATGGGTACCAAACAACTATTATCTAATACTTACCTATACTCGTATACTTTTTTATTATAAATATCTACATACATGTATGTAGTTATAATGGGTATGTATCATAAATAAATACTGGGACTTAAGGTGACCTCCTATGTACTGTACCTCATTGATTTACTACTAGACGCTGTACCTACATCCATCACAAAAACGTTTGTTTACCTTGTCAGCAGCAGTCAGGTTCGCTAACCACTATACCAACGCGAACGGATGCTGTTATTCCGGATGATTCGATGCTCTGTGGGTCGTTTGACTACGACCTTGCTACCTTTACAGAATTTTATTAAAAATACTAGCTGTGCGCCGCGGTTTCACCCGCGTAAGTTTCGGAATTCCTACAGGGACTATTTTTTCTTAAGTAAAAGTAGCCTAAGTTACTCCTTATAACACCAGCTATCTGCCCGTTAAAGTCCCGTTAAAATCGGTCCGGCCGTTTCAGAGATTAACCGGAACAAACAGACAGACAGACAAAAATTTTAAAAACTTTATTATTTTATGTAAACACCGTATATACTTTCATACGTAGGCATTTAGTGAAAAGCTGTTAATTTGGAATTACAAATAGACACTTAAAATTTTTTACATGTAGGTACGTACCTATGTATAGTTTTATTTATTAGTCGGATATGTAGGTACCAGTAGGTACCTACTGGTATGAGTATTTCTATGAAAATGGAAACCAAAACTAATATGTATTAACATTAATTTATTTTTCAAGTGTGTAGTAATTGTAATTTGATGATACATAACTTATTTTAACATTCATTTGCAATTCAATAACATCTACACACAAATCAATAATTTGTTGTAACTGAAAAAAGATTAAAATTATATTGTGAAACATTACAATGATGAGTTTAACCCTTAGAGGCAGCAGGTACATCTAAAACAGATCGACAGTGTTCCCATTCTCCGTTTTTATTAATAATTTTACCGATATTCTGCTTAACACCGTTGTAGAGATGGCTCATGTTCATCATGCAAATCCAAATTATACAATAAGTATGTAGGGACAAAGATATACAAATAAAGAAAAACAGAGAAAACGGGGCGTAGACACGCGGGATCTTTTTAATTACATATTTATTATTATTTGTCCACGGATTAGTCGGCGCGTCGTCGGCGACAATACGTAGGAAGGTTGAATTACGGTTATGATCTGTAGGCCTGTCTTGCGCGCTTAGTTTACAAAAAAATGTACCTAATGCATTAGATAATTAAGCACAAAATAACTATATTATTTGTTTTTCAAAATGCATTTGGAAATTTAGTAGATACTTAATTCTGATTACGCATTAAATTAAAAATCGTTTGATTTCCGATGTTGATGCTGACTGTTTTTAATAATAATAATAATAATTAATTGTTTATTGCCATCAAGAAGGTGTTAAAAAAATTATACCTTCCTAGGCAAAAGAATGTGTGTGTAAATACGATACGATAAATTACACAAATTTCCTTCGACATGACGATCGAATGGAGATGTTTTTTATGTTTTATTACAAAAGATGGTAGATATTTTCTAATGCATACCCATATCTTGGTTGTAAATTCCTTGTTTGTATACGCCCTTTCAGTTTCCTCTAGCTAGACGTTCAATTCGAACCCTACACTGTAGGGATTTCCGCTACAACTTCGGTTTCTCGAACTCGATTAAGGGAAAATCAACATACGACGACTGATGACGATAATTTTATTTATTTTTCGGCTTTCTTTTCGCAAGAATATAAACCCGTCATTGACTTTTTTTAATAGAGCAAACTTAATTTTTTTTTATAGATTACCTATACTAAAAATCATTGATAGTTTTTTAAAATCCTTGCGTTGATTTTTATTAATACAAATAAACAGTACCACATAAATTCCTATGACTATCTTTAATTCAACATAATAATAAAAAGAAAAAATAAACAAAACAGTCGAGCCTGACCGCCGCGCCGCCGCCGAGGCCGACTTAATTTGCACAATTAGTACCTACATTTTTTACATATCTACATTCACGTAAACATTGCCTGTTTAAAATGCATTTATGATTTATATTCTAACGCTACTTTCCCATAAAAATTACCAAACAAAGAGCGCTAGCAGAAATATATGTAGATGTTTTTAGTTTTGATTTTATTCTGTCATTTAATGTTTTCTTTATAACTTCAATGCATTCGAGCCGAAATTGAGTATTTGCGACGAAATGTTTTTAAAAGGTAATTTTCGGTTTATGACCTTCTAAAGCAGTGATCGTCAATCATTTGCGTCCCGCGACATATAGCAAAAAAGTTTAGTAGACAATAACAACATCAAAACCTGATTGGGTGGTTGACACCAGAAACACTATATCTATTTTAGTCTTGAAAAAATACGCATATTGGTGGTGTCAACTACCCAATCCATGAATGTGCGGTCCACAGTAATTGTGGTCCTTGACCCGAAAAGTGTGACGACCACTGGTTTAAAGTATTAAAAAAATTATTAAATCTTGGTTTAATAAAATTTGCCTTACTGCTGTTTTCCTGCAGTCTTACCTACCCTCGTTAATTGTGGAATTCCTTTCATAATGATTAGGTATACCGTACCTACCTGAATAAAAGGTATCTATATAAATATTATTTATTGATTGACTGGAGATATAAACTATCTACATAATGTGTTGCATTCCAACCCTTCAAGTACCTGAAATTTATGCACAGACTGACAGACGTACCGACAGACAAAAAGAAAAGTTTGGTAGGTACTAGGCGGTTTTGATTTCCATCACAAAATTATTATTGGTAGGTAAATAATGTCCACAGCGAGCATAATTTTATGGTCATGAAATATTTAATGTAGGTACCGACACGGCTTCATGTACCTACAATAGGTATGTAAATTTTTGGTTTGGTAAAAGTTTTATGGAAAGTTTTTTGACCATCGACAGTGGGTAAATTTTATATCATAATATCAAAATGTCCTCAAAGGAGGAGTTGCGGTCGATTTTGATAAACACTTAAATTGTATACCTACTCAGATTTGAAAAAAAACTTAGGCGGGTATCGAATCCGTTGATTTCAAAGAAAATACAGTCTGTATATTATAGTGTCACTTGTAAGAATATACCTATGTATATGTACGTAACTCTGAAAAGTAGATATTGAAGGTAGCAACCTTACGGAATGGTTTAGTTAGACTATATAATATTATATTATCTGTGACATAGGTATATAAATATTGTAGTAAAATTATAATATTCTGTAAAAGTATTGCCTTAAAAATGAGACCTTTCCGTTAGTTTGCCATTCCCAGAAATCGACCTTAATAAGGGACACTACGTATATATGAGACGGTGCAATAATACCTACAGGCTAGGTATGTCTTTTTTCCGGAAACGAGTTCAATTCTCGACTAGTAGCGCGATTTTAAAAAATCTGAGTAAATATACAGTTTTAGATTTTACCAAAATCAGCCCCGAGACTCCTTTGTGCATGTTTTGATGTTTCTCATAATTTCAGATTTAATCATCCACGCCCAGTTGAAAAATTCAATCTATACAACGTGGTAATGAATTAATTGAAAACTAGAAAGTAGTTTGCTCAGAATCAACTAGCGAATCGATCGCACTATGTTTCAATATAGGTTATATTTTTTTCATTTTTACTAGCCCATGTCTAAATTATTTATAATACAATATTTGGCGCGCGCGCCGCCCGCAGCAAAAAAATCCGAACCGGTAGGCGCAGGCGTAGCGCTTGGAATTTCGTAGATAGCTCACGTCCAAACTAATGTTGAATAACTTTTAAAGTATAAATTTTTTCGACATAAAATATATTTTTATCATAATATTATTGTTCATTTTTTTAAATGGGGTGTCTCAGGTTTTCAGTTAATTCATTAACACGATGTATATAAGGCTAAACGCTAGGTCAGCTCATACAAAACTGAAACCACGTCGTAAAATTGAATCATACCTACTAGCATTCAAATAAACGGACAAACAGACAAATAAATAATTGACAAACGGATTGAATATATTATACACACAAATATCATACTATCTTCTTTTCGTGTTCACGTCTGTAGTAGATAATACTATAACACACAGTTACTATCCGCACCTGTCTGTCTGTGTGTTCGCTTAGTTCTTCTAAAGAGTTTTGATGGTATTTTCACTATCGTTTATTAATGTTTACAGAATTTCTGTGGGAATTCCGTCCTAAACTGTTGTAATTGTTAATTTTTGTTTTCGAATTCGGTTGGTTTGCACTTATCTTTTTATTCGATGGTTTAATTTTGTATGGGCCTTCGTTAACAACGTGCTATCAGCCTTGTATTTTATATTATTAATAATTGTAATGATTTATAGAAATAAAGATTATTATTATTATTATTATGAATTAGTTAAGTATTTACAAAGAAGCTTAATGAATAAAAACACCAACTTATACTATTACCGCTATCGTTTAGGCACTTTAATAAAAGTACAAAACGGTGATTATATTTTATACATTGCACCTTTCATTTTTTTAGCTAATATATTAATTAAGTTTCCTTTTCAAAAGGATACATCTACCTAGCTAATATTTTGACTGAAGTTTTGAATAAGTAATTAATATTATCCTTTTAGTTTGTTTTGATGTTTTGAATTACACAAATAATTTAGGTACCTAAATGGAATGACTGTCTCAAAGAAAAGTATTAAGCAAATTAGTCATTGATGGATAAAAATGTACCTACTACCTACATACATATATTTACAAAAGTAAATTCAGTGACTTAAGACACACATAGAAGTGACAAGTTGTGAAGTAAAAATGTTTTGTGTTCATATTTATGCTTGCTACTCATAATATAACAAGTACCTACATATAATGACAACAATCTATTAGTAAAATTATTATCTATAGAATATGGAAAAAATAATTACATATTTATTAATAATTCTACTATTTACATTTACAAATTACGAATTCAATAATCTCAATCGATATAGGTAATTAAATGAAAGCTTCGGTGTGTTGAAGCTCGTCTTATCAAACTAATTCTGAAGGCCACATATCACGCAATTAAAAGTACGTACCTACCTACCATAATGAAAGTAACTATACTTAGATATATATTTACTAACCTAAATTATTGTAATATATTACATGAATTAAATTTTTACTATTTTTTATCATATAAAATGTTTTGCGTGATCTAAAAGTACTTATTGGTAGCGATACCTATTAGCGTTGTCTCTTCATCTAATATTTCAAAAACAAATTGATTTATAAAAAAAATATTTAGAGACCACGATATCACTTCCATTAGTATACCTACATTTCGCGTTTAAATTAATGCACGAGATTCCCAATCACATGTTGGAACACATCGAATCTGATGAATAAACAGTAATATAATATTACACAATATTATATTATACAAAAAATACTTTAAATATGCTAAGAAATTGTAAATTTTTGATGCTACATACCTAACTATAATCTCAATTAAAATATAAAACCCCTAAAGTTGAATTTAAATCTATAAAAAATACAGCTACATGTAACAGCTACACGGTATTTATTTATTTCTTTCTTTCTTTCTTTTCTTATACTTATACGAGTACTAATGAACATTTTGACAATAATAAATCACAAATCACAATCATACTGACAAAAAAATAAATATGGGCACTCAAAAAGATTTTATTAACATTGTAATTTTTTTAATTGAATTAACCAAAAACAACAAATTACCTATAACAGATTTTTAAATCATACAATTTAATTTAATGTTTCATACAAATTAATTAAGACAAATTGCCAGGTCTAATTTCAATAGATATTTTCTCGTACTACGACTGCTGTATTATTATTAGATATGTACATATATACATTACTAGCTGTGCCCCGCGGTTTCACCCGCGGTAATTTCGGAGTTCCCGCGGGAATTCCGGGATGAAAAGTACCCTATGTCCTTCTCTGTACCCCTGACAATGTACATGCCAAATTTCATCCAAATCCGTTCAGCCGTTTTTGCGTGATTGAGTAACAAACATCCAATTATCTAAACATCCACATTTTCTTATTTATAATGTAGGATAAAATGCGAATATTTTTTTATCTCGCGAATACTAATAGGTATATCTAGTATCTACAATATAAAATAATTTCAAATATAGGTACGTTAATTGATATTTTGTTTTATTTTTCTGCGTAAATTTGACAAAGTCGTAAAAAATGTAGTATTAGTAGATATTTTATGGCAGGGGAACCTGTTGAACCTTGGCACTATACCTGGGCCATTGGGCTCGTATCAAATATTCCCGCTATGCTAATTCTATTGTCTATGGTATTCGGTACGTCACTACAGACTATTCAGTCGGAAGTTAGTGTTTGGTGTTATCGGCGTTAAAACATTTTTAGTGAAAAAAGGTACGTATTTTTAATTTACTTTGAAGTTTGATAGTTTTAAACGTATTATATAATAATCATTTAACTTTTATGAGCCATTGATTCTTTTATTTAATAAGTGTTAAAACAATCATAAACTTGCGAAATAAGCAACCCCATTTTTTTTTTAAATCCACCATTTTGTTGAAATTGTAGTAGTGTTGTACTTATGTATGTACCACCTACCTCGGTCACTGCCGATCAGTTGTACCTTGGTCAATGTAAGGTTATATTATGTTGATGTGCTATATAATACATATGTTACGTTATATGTTTAAATATACCTAGATTCATGCACGGAATAATTTTAAAGTTTGTCATATGACAAAATATAGTGATTTTGAAACAAAAACAAGTTTGTTGTTTTTGTTTCAAAATGTTGTTTCTTAAGGAAAAAAAAATTATGTGTGATTAATTCGTAATAAAACTTTAAAAAATGATCGTTTTTAAGTAAATACTTAGTTTGAAGTTTTGCATATAGTACCTACAGGTTGTCGCGGCTGTTTAATATAATAAACAGATTCTCTTTCATTAGGTAGGTACTTACTCAAAAGTTTACAAAACACATGGTTGGGAAGTGAACCGTGAAACTGACATTGCAAAAAAAATATCACAAAATTTCTTAAACAAAAAATATAATTTATTATGCTACTATAATTAGGTAGATAGTAACAAATTACTTATGAATTCAATTAATAATTTAAATAAGCCGCCCCTTCGTCGAGCGTCTTTTCCTCGTATACATCAACAAAGACAACTCGTGTGTCTTCCGGCGCAGAAGATCACTACGCGTAGGCATCACTGTGAGCACATAACTCGTGGTGTTGCGGTCACAGGAGCGGCACTCCGGGCACAAGCGCCTCAGGCACGCCCTGCAGCACGCCCTGGTGGTGGTAGTGGTGGTGGTGCATCATGCCGTTCATCATCTGCTGGTGGTGCAGCATGGTGGCGTGGTGCAGCTGCGCCTGCTGCAGCGTCGAGTGGTCATGGCCTTTCTCCTTCATCACCACCTCATCGCGTTTCTTCACCTGTTTTCGCTCTTTCGCTCTTCTGTTTTGAAACCAAATTTTTACCTGAGACAAAAGATTGGAAGTTTTCATAATTGTCTACAGTGTCAGCCGGAAATCGAGTAGGTACCTAGGTACTAAAGTGAAAATTGTCAAAGATTTAATGATAATAAATAAGTTTTGCTTGAAATAATTGATATTATCATCCTAATTAATATTATAAATGCACAAGTTTGTTTGTTACTACCTACTCAACCGATCGTCATGATCATACACGTTCTCAGGGGGAACAGAAAATGACATGGGTTTTTATCTAAAAAAAAAATACTGTCCCCGAGGGATAAAAATTAACTGACAAAATCGACATTACCGCGAGCGCAACGGTCAGCGTTAGCTGGTAAAGATGAATTAAATTGCTTAGGTAGGTAGGTACCTATCATTTTACAAAGTCAAAAGGTTTTCTAGAAATTGAATTTTTAATAGTACATTGTTATCCTAGGGGTGAAAGTAACTTATTTAGTCCCTCGATCTATTGGCGCCCTCGCTACGCTCGGGCGCCAAACCCCGTCTCGGGACTAAATAAGTCTTTCTCCCGAGGGTAACACTGTGCTTTTCATTACGAATGCAAGGAAAGTCAAAATAAAAATAGGAATTAGCTAAAGAAAAAATGAGTGAAGATCGGATAGTCGCTTGACACTTTCCCACCTATTTCTTTTTCTTTGGCCGGCTAGCTATTCAGCCAGTATTTTTTATTTACATTGTGGCGACCTAAAAAAAATATTTTCTTTAATTATTAAGTATTAATTAAAGAAAATAAAAAAATATAAATAGGAATTAGCTTAAGAAAAAGTGAGTGAATTTTATTTTAATTAATACCTACTTAAACTTTACGTTATTTCAATTTTACATCGCGCTGGCTGTATAGAAAGTTGAAACATGGTTCAATATAAATGTGAAAATAGACCTAGTTTTTTTTAATAATTTGACAGTTGTCAGTTGAAAGCGATTCTCCCTAGGGCTGAAAAGGGTTACTTTCAACCCGCTTCTCAGGCAACTTCAGACCTACTTTCTGAGTATGAGTAATGAAAAATAATTTTTCATTTAATCAAAGAGCTTCTAACAGCTATGGACGTAGATTATAGTTATGTTTCAGTGAGACTTTGAAATGTCTTTTCCGACTAACTTTGGTCCTTTACATATGAACTGGATGTAGGGCATTTTTGTACGTATAACGGTATAATATACTAGACATGATTTTCTTCTCTAAATGTTCTTAGGTACGCTGAAAGAATAAACAACAAGTAAAACTGCTTTACACAATAATTCATAATATGGGCCTACTAACTAAAAGAAAAAGTTAACTAGCTAATAGCTAATCTAATGATAGTTAGATGTTATGTGCAGTTAATTGACTGCATGAAGATCAAGACCAATTTTGCTCATCACTAAAGTAAAAGTTAGTGCTCCGTAAACAGTTGATCATTAAAGCAATCAACAAAAAAATTAAAACCGACTTCCAATAACACAAAAGTAAAAAGCTAAAAATAACAAAATACCGATTTAATCCAACGGACAAAAATACACGTAATACTATTATTGGTTTGTGCTACCACTTTTCAATTTGAAGTCGGTGACATGTGTAGTGTATTACGTGTAGTATTACGTATATTTTTGTCTGAATTTGGATTAAATCGGTATTATGTTATTTTTAGCTTTTTAGTTTTGTGTTTTTGGAAGTCGGTTTTAATTTTTTTTGTTAATTTGACTGTCGTTTTTGACAAATATCACAAGTTCGGTAAGTGACATTAGGTTTACCACAACGATAACAAACAGTGTTAGTATTTTTGCAATTAAACAAATCACGAGAATTTGTCCTACAACGGGGACAATTAAAATATTTTGAAGTTTGTTGTCGTTGCTCAATGCTACTGATATCCTTGTATGGGAATGTATAGGTATGTGATTGTGAGGTTGTTTAGCAGTTGATGGTTGTGAATTTAGTAGGGTGGATAAATGATTGTAAAGAAGTAAAATACATAAAATATTATATATTTAACATATTTGGCTACACTATCGCATTAGTCCTAACTGTAAATATAGCTGTAAGTATTTTTAAATAAATAAATAAAATAAAATAAAATAAATAAATTATTACCATTATTTGTAGTATTACAGCTTTCATACCAATGCATGATGATAATAATTTTTCTACTGATGTTATCTGTTGGTAGAAGGCGTGAACTATACATAGTATTACGTGTATTTTTGTCTGTTGGATTTAATCGGTATTTTGTTATTTTTAGCTTTTTAGTTTTGTGTTTTTGGAAGTCGGTTTTAATTTTTTTGCTAAAAAATTATTTATTTCTTGCTTTTTAGTGAGTCAGTTTGTAATTTATCTAAGTTACAATAGCCTAATGTCAACTGCTCATAACCTTTTATAAAATATTGCTTTTTCCGATGCAGGGACGTTAATTTTTAAAGGAGTTCTCCTGGTACATCACCATCAGTTCCACTTCACCATATACATTGCGACGAACATAAATTGTTTAGAACAATTAAAGTTAACAAATCGGAATCTGTGAAATACCTATTATTTAGTAGTTCTGATGACCATCTATGATCTTCATCATCAGTTCCACTTCTTCAAATTTTACTTACCTAAATGGGAGTAAAATCTTTCAAACAAAAAAAGAATTTTTGAAATCGGTCCCACCGTTTTCGAGTAATCGGTGAACATACATGAAAATAAAAATAATAAAAAAAGAAATATACAACGAGTTAATGAATTAACTGAAAACTAGAAAGTAGTTTGCTCGGAATCGACTAGCGAATCGATCGCACTATGTTTTAATATAGGTTATATTTTCATTTTTATCAGCCCATGTCTAAATTATTTATAATACAATATTTGGCGCGTACGCCGCCCGCAGCAAAAAAAAATCAAACCGGTAGGCGCGGCGTAGCGCTTGGAATTTCGTAGATAGGTCACCTCCAAACTAATGTTGAATAACTTTTAAAGTAATAATTTTTTCGACATACTAATTATAATATATATAATTTTTTAACATTGTTATCCTAGGGGTGAAAGTAAACTACGCTAAAGTAAGCTACGTAAAGTAAGCTACGCTCGGGCGCCAAACCCCGTCTCGGGACTAAATAAGTCTTTCTCCCGAGGGTAACACTGTGCTTTTCATTACGAATGCAAGGAAAGTCAAAATAAAAATAGGAATTAGCTAAAGAAAAAATGAGTGAAGATCGGATAGTCGCTTGACACTTTCCCACCTATTTCTTTTTCTTTGGCCGGCTAGCTATTCAGCCAGTATTTTTTATTTACATTGTGGCGACCTAAAAAAATATTATCTTTAATTATTAAGTATTAATTAAAGAAAATAAAAAAATATAAATAGGAATTAGCTTAAGAAAAAGTGAGTGAATTTTATTTTAATTAATACCTACTTAAACTTTACGTTATTTCAATTTTACATCGCGCTGGCTGTATAGAAAGTTGAAACATGGTTCAATAGAAATGTGAAAATAGACCTAGTTTTTTTTAATAATTTGACAGTTGTCAGTTGAAAGCGATTCTCCCTAGGGCTGAAAAGGGTTACTTTCAACCCGCTTCTCAGGCAACTTCAGACCTACTTTCCGAGTATGAGTAATGAAAAATATATTTTAATCATATTATTGTTTATTTTTTTAAGTAGGGTATATCAGGTTTTCAGTTAATTCATTAACACGTTGTATACAATCGAATGCGTCGGTTAAAAAATTAAATGTTAGGTACGATATAGAAAATGTATTTGACGGGCTAGTTGACTTTATTTTTTTTAGTCCGTCCTGTAGATTAATAAAAAATATTGGAAACGTATTTTTCCTTTTTTTACGTAATCAAAAATAACGGCGATACAAGTAGTTGAAATTGCGCCTGACGTCACTACCCGGTGCAGTTTGTATCATTATTTGTCGTATGACGTGTCGTTATTTTTTTATTTTCTAACTACGGTCTACGGAGCTAACAATTTATTTTTATGTAGCCGCAACTCTTCTTGTGTCGCTGTTCAATTTGGTTGATCTTGACAAAATTAAGCATGACGAACTATTTACGGATTACAGGAGTTACCTACGGGTTGAAGGTTGGACGTTGACTCTTAAATTTTTTTAAATCTTCTCTTAGGTAATCGCCGTAGGGTGGATATTGAAGAGCGATTCCGTCGGGGGCATCCTGGGGCATCCTTCAATTAACGTGGTTTTCATTGGTTTTCATATTAAACAGAGTCGATGCTCGGGTTCTATAATTATATAATATGGTCTGTTACACTTACCTAAGCAGGCAAGCATTAGTAGGGGTTTTATTGGTCATTCGGTATAGGGGTACCTTGCATTTTTGTCTCAAAGGACGCCGCTTGGAACAGTTGATCCTTGGGTCAAACTAAGCTGATTTAGACCGGGTGACACGAGGAGCCCCCCCTGGGGTGGGCAGGGGAGGGGGGGAAAGAGTCCATCGCCCGCGTCGCAGACTACGCTCGATTTCTGCCCACATATAGCTACTAGGTCGAGTTTGGTATCGTTTTCATATAAATCGAGGACGAGGGTTTCATTTCTGGAATAAACTTTTTGCCCGTCCATAGAAAAAAACCGAGCAACTGGCAAAAACAAAAAAAAAATAAAAAATAAAATTCGGAATATCGTCGCTAAGAATTATACTACGAGTAATTTCACCATATAAAAAATATAATGTTATAGCCCCTTTATTCTCAAATATAAAAAAAATTATTTGAAAAACATCTTTTAAGTATAAGTGTGTTAAAAAAAATATTTTACATAGTACGGCGGGACCGAATTTCTTAAATGAAATTTAAAAAATCTCAAATAATTGCTTTAACTTTTTGCCCAGACTGCTAGACTGGCATTGTTTTTGAACAACATAATATATGTGACTTAAACATGAACACAAATATAATATTAATTTATTATTTATTCATATTTAAATAAAAATTGCACCATTATTGACAGTTTCGACTACATCTGCAAAGATCTGTACACTTATAACGCAGTTACATCTAGTATGTGTACGCTGTACTTAGCATTTGCATCTAATTAATCCAATAAGTTAATTAAGACAGGGTGACATGCAGAACCCCCCGCAGCGGATGGGCAGAGGAGGGGGTGGAAAATGCATCATCCGCGACGCAATCCGCGCTCGATTTTTACCTCTATATGGCTACTAGGTCAAGTTTGGTGGCGTTTTCGTATAATTCAACGATAAGGGTTTTATTTCTATAATAAACCTTTTGCCTCTCTATAGAAAAAAACAGAGTAACGGGGAAAAACAAAAAAACAAAATCGGAATATCGTTGCTCAGAATTATAGTATGAGTAATTTCAGTATATAAAAAATATTGTAGGTATTGTAACCCCTTTATTGTAGAATATAAAAGTGTTACTAGAACATCTTTTAAGTGTAAATGTGTTAAAAAATATTTTGCATAGAGCAACGAGACTGAATTCCTTAACGCGGAATTTAAAAAACAAACCAATTAACTCGTTTTCAAACATTCCCAGTCTAGCAGTCGGAGTAAAAAAGTAAATCAATTAACAACAGACTTAAACATGAATCAAAGATAATTATTAATTTATTATTTATCAATATTTAAATTAAAAATGCACTTTCACTGACACTTTCCACAACACCCGCAAAGCTCTGTAAACTTTGAGTGAATTTTTACGCAGTTGCATTTATCTAGTTGTACACTGCACTTAGCATTTAAACCGAATGAATTCAAAGCGTGCTCTAGAAGCTAGGAGCAAGCTAGGCCGCACGGGTTCCCGAATTTGGTTTTCACTAGCCTATTAGAAGTATCCATATCCTTCTTATATCTTGATGCGGTACAAGAAGTTGTCCCCACGCATGTCCTCCTTAGTACACCGCTCAAAGCTAATGTTGATATAAAGAATCTTTAGCCGGCAATATGTTTTCAATGCTTCGATCCTTTTTCGTGAATAATTGTTTTATTCAGTTGGTCGCATCCGTGCAAAAGCCTGATCTGTGATTAACAATTAAACAATGATGCAATCACTGTCGTTGATTCCAAGTTTTGAGTTGAATGTTAAAAGATAAAAATATGCACTGCTTCCGATCTAAAAAACGTCGTAAAATCCAAACTATTATTTAAATTTTATAGGATAGGTACTGGCTTTAATTACAGTTGGTCTGCTCTGTCCTTTTTTACTTAGGTACTTGTCATACATAGCAGTGACAATTGATGTTTCTAGTTTTGGGTAAGCTCGAGGGCTGGGCAATATCCCCTTGTATTTCTAATTTGAAACCCTCAGTAGCTGTTAGATATGCACATCATGGTTTCAGAGACACTCTTTTTTCCTTAACCGCAAAAAAAGTCACAACCAGTATAGGCGGGAAACTTTGCTGTTACTTCTGCTTTCTCAGGTTCTATGGAAGAAAATTTAAGTATAGGAATTAGAAGCTGCAATACCATGACAGAAGAAAATATAGCGCGCTATAAAAAATATTTTCCACATACTTATACTTAAAAGATGTTGTATTTAGTATTTTTTTTTATATTTTAGAATAAAGGGACTAATTTTTTGTTTACTGAAATTAGTTATGGTATAATTTTGAGCGACGATATTCCGAATTTAATTTTGTTTATTTTTTTGTTTTACCTGTTACTCGGCTTTTTTTTTGGATAGACAAAGGTTTATTCCAGAAGTAAAACCCGCGTCCTCGAATTATACGAAAACCACACCAAACTCGACCTAGTAGCCATATAGAGGCAAAAATCGAGCGCGGATTGCGTCGCGGACGATGCATTTTCCACCCCCTCCCCTGCCCACCCGCTAGGGGGGTTCCGCATGTCACCCTGTCTTAATTAACTTATTGGATTAATTAGATGCAAATGCTAAGTACAGCGTACACATAGATGTAACTGCGTTATAAGTGTACAGATCTTTGCAGATGTAGTCGAAACTGTCAATATGGTGCAATTTTTATTTAAATATGAATAAATAATAAATTAATATTATGTTTGTGTTCATATTTAAGTCACATATATTATGTTGTTAAAAAAAAAATGCCAGTCTAGCAGTCTGGGCAAAATGTTAAAGCAAATATTTGAGTTTTTTAAAATTTCGTTTAAGAAATTTGGTCCCGCCGTGCTATGTAAAATATTTTTTTTAACACACTTATACTTAAAAGATATTTTTCAAATTATTTTTTTTTAAATTTAAGAATAAAGGGGCTATAACACTATATTTTTTATGTGGTGAAATTACTCGTAGTATAATTCTTAGCGACGATATTCCGAATTTTATTTTTTTAATTTTTTTTGTTTTTGCCAGTTGCTCGGTTTTTTTCTATGGACGGGCAAAAAGTTTATTCCAGAAATGAAACCCTCGTCCTCGATTTATATGAAAACGATACCAAACTCGACCTAGTAGCTATATGTGGGCAGAAATCGAGCGCAGACTGCAACGCGGGCGAAGTACTCTTCACCCCCCTCCCCTGGGCAAGGGAGGGGGGGTACCTCGTGTCACCCGATCTAAATCAGCTTAGTTTAACCCAAGGATCAACTGTTCCAAGCGGAGTCCTTTGATACAAAAGTGTCAAGGTTGCGACCAATAAAACCCCGACTACATAGCAAAACATCACTGGAAAGGTGTTCAGTATGTAAGATCGTGGGACCAAAAACTCAAACCGAGTAGTTATAACCTCAAACGTTAAAAAGCTTCTACTTCACGTATTAAATCCACCTGGTAGCATCTAGTTTACTATTCAAGTGTTTCCATCTCACCTGACGTTCTGAAAGGCCGAGACTCACTGCAAGCTCTGCTTTTCGTCTTATGGTGATGTACCTACTGTAGTGAAACTCCTTTTCCAGCTCTAGACGTTGGTGATCGCTGTACACCACACGGTATTTGTCCTTTGTTCTCGTTTTACCTGAAACAAAGACCGCTATAAATAATGGTATCCGGAAAATAATAGCTCAATTCTATGATTTAAGTTTCAAGCCGGCAATTCTAATATTACCGACCTATTCAAGTTAATCGTTTAAAACATTTAAAGAAACATCCGTCAATGAATTGAATTTATTTTACGTTGTAAATCAATATAGGTATTAGAAAAAACCCTTTTGGCTTTTAATAAATGAATAGATATAAGTGATCCATTTTAAAATTAAAATACCTGAAACTTGAAAAAGTTGAATAAGTTTTATAAATATTTTACTTATATTGTATAGAATTTCACATATTTTGCAACATAATTGAATATCTTCGAAAACAACTCTAATCAACTAAGTAATAAAACACAATGGACATACAAAAATCATTGTTCGAAGAAATGTTGTGCTCGACGAAAGCATCATAATTGACACTCTCACCTACCTAATAAAATAATAACACCGAAAATAAACGACAACCGGATCGGCGCAAGTACCTACAATTATGTTAGTTATGTATATAATAGTCATGTTGCTCCGCAAATCAAGTGGTCACGATTTCCAGTGGGAGCAGACTTTTCTCTTTGTTTAGTCTGGCAGTTTTGGATGTAGGTACCTACAGTAGGTACGCCAACCGAAATGGGCTTATTAGGTGCAAAGGTTTAGACAAATTAACTATTTTGCAAAAGGAATATAGGTAGTTAAAGATGGTGGGTCGCTGCTCACAAGGTGGGTTCTCCCTTTGTCATAGTACAGCTGACTGTGGTTGATCAACCCGCTTAGCCAAGTTGACAATCTATAATATTATGTAGTTAACGCATAGGAACGAATCGTCATGACACGTGTTCATGAATAACTGGACTTTTAATTGGCTGATTTTACGAGACCACGTAACATGAAGATTCGCAGGGGTGCCGAGGTGTGCTGCGCTTTCCCCGAAGTTTCTCAGGGGATCTCTACCTCAATTGCCAACCGTATGACATGAACATTGAACATCGTATAACTAACTCGTAAGGCAGACCTAAACAGAGAACAATTGGTTTTCCGGTATTCGAATTTATTATAGACATTTAAAAACGTTCACGCAATTTCCGACGCCTAAAATCATAATTGAAAAATGGTCTTGATTGCTCTACGTAGAGCGGTATCTAAAATAGCCATGACGGAAATTAATTAATTGAAAAATGTATTGTTGTTTGTAACAATTAAGTCGTATCAATAGTTACAAGCTTGGTTATAGATAAAAGCTCAAAAATAGAAGTCTCAAATAATTTCTAACCGATTTAAAAAAACGAAGTTTATCAATTCGACCCGTGTGTAATATTGTTGCAATTGCATAATGTGCGAGTGTCTAAACTAGTGTGCCAAGTTCCAGACTGTATGTATGTACATACATACATATTACATAACACATAGGTACACTGAAACTTTTATGTACCGTATGTATAAGTACATCTATTTACATATTTTATGTTTGTCCGCATATTCCTCACAAACTAGATATTGCAATAATTCTTTATTATTGGATCGAGTATCTTTCAAATAAGGGAACAGTGTAAGTTTTATCAAAACCGGTTCAGTACTTTGTAAGATATCGAATGTTATATGACTTAGGTATATCCGTGACGCATCCACAAGGCTGCAGCGGAAGACCAGCGCCGGGTGGTCCTTGTCACCACCCGACTTATGCTGAGCTGGGCGCCTTTTTAGCGCAACTCAATTGTGTTTTAGCTTTAAGTGTTTGCATGTATTGTGTGATGTGCCAAATAAAGTTTGTTTTCAATTTAATTCAATTCAATATTAAAAAACATACAAAAAACATTGGCATAATCTGCCAGGCAGCCGCTCCCTTAATAAGACAGTAACCGAATTTAAAAAAAAATCGTACCTTTTATATATTAAATTATTTTCCTTTTCAATTCTTTTTCTTAATTTATTTTGTACTAGCTGTGCCCCGCGGTTTCACCCGCGTGAAAAGTTTTTATGTAATAACTTTTTTACCGACATCCGATTTGAATGAAACAAAGCCTATATGTTGCTCCAGACTTAGCTTAATATACTACTGAAAACTGCATGAGAATTCGTTCAGTTGATGCGGAGATTATCGCGAACAGACAGACGGGCAGACAGAAAAGAATTTTAAAATCTTTTTTTTTTTGGGCTTGGTTACTCTTCTTTTATCACCACTCTAATTTTTAGGTAAAAATATTCAATGTACAGAATCGCGGATCCTAATCTTTTATTATAGTATAGATTTTGAGCCGACGGTTTCATATACGTGTAATTCAGAATTTCCGCGAGTATTCTTTGTTTAGAGGTATTAAAGGTACACCGCACACTGTAAATGTTAACTCAGAAGTCAGAACCGCTCTTTGCTCTTGGTACGGTTTAGTTCTCCGGTCAATCGGACCACGGATAAACAGTTGACCGAACTACGGACAACCACGGAAGAATAATTTAAAACTCGTTAGTTTCACTTTTTTGTTCAATTTATTGTCAAGTAGTTCTTGACATCAAAGTCATATTTAATCACAAATAAACGAAGAAACTGTTTTAGATCAGAGTTTGGAGAACCCGCAACCTGTGAACTTGTTATTGAGCAGTTGTATCTCATTATCATCAGTTTTATCATCAGTTCTACTTCATAAATGGTGCTTTCAGCTTTCGAAAAGAACCATTTACCTACTATAAAAAATACCCAAATCGCTATAAGTCTGCCTATAATATTTGAAGAGTTCTCTCGATTTCTCTAAGAGCTTACCTTCAACCTATTTTTTTCTTTTCTCTCTCAACTTCCTTTGTTTACCTTATAAGTCAACATTGTTAAAGGTATTTAATTAGTCTAAGTGCATGTCAAACTGTAATTGTGTATACCTGTTAATGTTGAAATAAAGAAAATAAAATAAAATAAATTCCATCATCGGATCCCGATTCGCCGACAATGATACCACCTCGAAAGTAGGTATACAAGAATTTTCTAAATCGATCTAGCTATCTTCGAGTAATCAGTAAACGTTTATAAAATACAATTGAACATAAAACCCCCCCCCTTTCTTTGGAGTCGGTTAAAACGACCATTAGGTATGACAGGAGTAGAGGGTACTTATAACATTACAATAAATTAATTGATGCGATAAAGTTATATTACGATTCCATGATTATGTAAAACGTAATGCATCGAAAGTCGCTATTCATTGAGTTTTTTTTTTTTAAATACGACTTTCTGCTAGTACCAAATTCCGTTTAAAGTCTATGGAAAAGTTTGCAGCTGATATAGTTCGGTTGACTGCTTAATGATTGAGAATATCAAAAAGTTTCTCGTCTCGAGAAAATCGGACGTCGCAATTCAGTCACAGTTGCAACGAGTAACGCAGAGGCACAAACGTGCAGGTAGAGTCATCTAGCTCGGAATTAGTAGAACTTTTTGTTAAAACTATAGGCTAAGTGTCGGACGCACGCACGATATAACTATGTAATTCTTAATTGACTGTAAAAAACCTACAGATTAGTTATAATATAACTAGGTAGGTAACACATAAATTAATCTACATTGAATTATTTTTTTTGCTTGGTATTTATTTTAGCGTAAGTAAGTATACATATAAGTTTCAAGTACATACCTACCTAATTAAATCCAAAAGCAACTTTCCATACAAGGTCTATGGATTAAACCCTATAATTATTCCTGTTTAGTGGAGTCTTGTAGATACCGCTACGTTACGTATAAACGACGTGTATTCTCCAGTGGGGAAGGATCGTGAAGACTAGATAAGGTAAATCCAGGCGGCAGGGAACAGACGCGGCGCGCACCGGGGGATTAAAGTCGAGGTCTATGGGGACCACACGCAAACGCCAAAGAAAATTCTTGTAACAATCCTAAGTTACCTATGTACTTTTACCTATGTATTCTTGTATGTTGTGCTGAAATAAAGGTATTTTCTTCTTCTTCTTTCAAATGCTTGTACAAAAAGTATTCTTTACTTCCAACAGTAGGTACGCAAGCATTTCAATTTGCTGTAATCGCTGTCTGCAAGGGCAATCCACCTACTATGAATCAATCTGTAGGTATATAGGGACACTGTTCTAACTTCATAAATACGCAAACCAAAGTGTGTACCTAATCCTACAATCCTACATATCAAACTATTCTTTACATTTTCTAATGCAAATATTTTTTAAGCTTTATCACAACGTGATAAATAGATACAAGACACGAACAACATTTATGTAGATAATAATATCTATGTAAAACTTAGACTTTTTGTAAACTCTATGTTAATGAAAAATATTTAATCTTGTTATGAATTGACAAAAAGATGGATTTTTCCGAGTGATACTTAAATCTAAACCATTATTCAGCGGGTATTATAACGACTTTTATCTCTCCATTGATTACTCAACCGACTAAAATTACAAGACACGTAGATCTGTGTACACTGAGACATATCTGAGATGTCTCCTTGTGTATTCAGAGTGTGTAAATATACCTTATCTTGGTATTAAGAACTTCATAAATTATGTTTGTCACTCGCGAAGGATTCAGCATGGAATTAGACGTTCGCATTGGTATCACGTAAGACAATGTCGCTCGTGATAACTGTACCGACAAAATATATTTTCATAGTGATAACTATATTGATTTTGAAACAGTTATCTATTGTTGCCTGTGTTGTTTTAAATCCTCAAACTCACTACATAGGTCGGTACCTGTTTGACATTATTTTTTAGTATTAATTAATATTTGAATAGACTTTTTTATTTACGAATATAGTTCCATGATTTACCTATACCTAAGATTGCAAAAGTTATTTAGCAAGTGCTTGCGTTGTAGCAATACGCCGGCGGCGACACTACAAAAATAATAATAACCCACGACAAATTAATAAAACCAAACGAACATAAAGGTCAAAAGTCAACATGGTGACATGTTTTCTTACATAGCTTCGAAAAAGTGTAGACATAATAGATAAACTCTTTTGAGTGCTCGAATGACAGAAAATTATAACCTGAATAAATTTCCTGTTAGAAGATTAAACAAAAACCAATGGTGGTGAACAAGTAAGACAAACAAACGAGCTGTATAGGCGATGCATCGTTTGATAGCAGCCGTTAATTGGAGTGGCAAACAGCAGCCGACGATGACGCCCCAGAGGTCCGCTCCAAGGCGACATCGAGCGGCCCTAGATGCAGTTCCACATATAAGACTTTGGCTGCCTACGCACTGGCGACCATAGACGCGGCCAGGCCGCCGCGGCCATGGTCGCCGGTGCGTAGGCAAGCGCGACATGTGGACGGCCGAAAAATTTGCAGTCGACTTCCAAGGATGTGTCAAGATGGACGTGCAGAAGATAATCACGCTAACTGTGCTTGTGTATTTACTACGAAAACGAAAACGGAAGATTTCACGTAAAAGACAGTTTTGGGTGCATCCATTACTTTGCGAGAGAAAGACTAAAGGATTATATTATACTTATTTTTTGGATTTAAAAATGTATGAGAAGAGATTCTTTAATTACATGAGAATGTCAACGAATACTTTTAACCTGTTACTGGATACAATAAAACCAAAAATTACTGGAACTGGTAACAACTATCGGAAATGCATTCCAGCAGAAGAAAAATTAGTAATAACAATAAGGTAAGCTTTTTCTTTTTTAAATACAGAATGTTTAAAAAATACGTGATATATTTTAAAGGATGTTTCGGAATGGAGTATTGTGTACAGGAAAAATAAAAATAATGTGATAGGGCCTTTTTTTTACTTAAACTGCTAAACGGATTTTTTTGTAAATTTGAATTATACAAGACTTGATTCTGAATCACCCTAAACCACCACTGTTGCGTTTTTCACAACAACCTGTATAATTCATTGACCAAGGTTTTGCCACTTTAAAAAATTTATGAACTATTGTTCAGTAGTATTCTACTTTACGACTTTGAAAAGGAGAGGAAAAGGGCTTGCTTATAACATGTTTTTAAATATTAAAAAACTGAAGTAGATAATCAAATTATTTGTATTTTCATAACTTAAAAAATGGTTATTGTGAACAATTAATCATTCAAATTGGGAAATAGGTCTATCATTTCTGAATTTTGAGAAATATCAGAATAATGAGTATGAGTATCGCTGTAATTTGAATCATCTGATATCCTGTTGGTAGTAGAATAACCTGAATAACTCGGTCGATGCGGGTCATATTCTTGGTCGTTAAGAGTATTGAAATTACTTGAATAGTTTATGCGCGCTGTTGTAGGTGTACAGTTCAGTTGGTATTTTTCTATAATTTCCATGATTTCCATTTTCGCTTTGGTCTTCATTGCAGCAGGGATTGTTTGAAATCTTTCGAGGAGGGATAAAAGAAACAGTCTGTCACAATTTGAATCATTCTGTGTAGTCGCTATGGTCTTATGCAGAACTGAAATTAGAGGGTCTGTATCGGATTCTTCGTTTGGTATTTTTTTCTTCCTTTTTGTTCTAAGCGACTTTGATGCAGACTGTTGAGTCTCAAGATCAGAAGATCTTGCACTTTCATTTTCTTGACTTGCCTCTTCGAGACTATTTTCTGTTGCGTTTGTGTCCAGCACTGATTTCAAAAACAGTAATTGGTTGAAATAGGTGTATTGTGATTTACGTTTTGCAGCAGAACCACTTTTGACATCTTTAAGACGGCGCAGCTCTCTTGTGAAACAGTCTCTAAGGTTTTTCCATCTTTTTTGGAGAGTAATGCCTGTAAATCAATAAATAAATGTAGTACATATTACAAAACTAATATTATGTTTATTAATGTGAATTTTATTTTCAGGTATTTGGCTACTGGGTGTTCTTTATCTCATATAAGTCATGAATACCGTATAGGGCTTCCTACAGTATCGGAAATAGTATTTGATGTTTGTGAAGCAATATGGGAGTTATTAAAACCAATTGTGATGCCACAATTGACCAGAGATAAGTGGATTCAAACGGCTGAAGGTTTTCAAAAATACGCCCAATTTCCTAATTGCATCGGAGCCATCGACGGCAAGCACATTAGAGTTATCAAACCACAACATTCGGGATCTCTTTATTACAATTACAAGAATTATTTTTCAATCGTGTTACTTGCAATATGTGATGTAAATTATAAATTTCTTTACGTAGATATTGGAGCATACGGCAAATGCAGTGATTCGTCAATTTACAAAGACTCTGTATTTTATCATAGGCTTTTAAATAATGATCTCGATATTCCGAGCAATAACCCCATCAAAGAAAATGGCCAATCAATGCCGTTCGTTTTAGTGGGTGATGAGGCGTTTTCACTATCGGAACATATGATGCGACCGTATGCTGGGAGAAACTTGAATAATGTAAAGACTAATTTTAATTATCGACTATCCCGTGCCCGCCGCTATATTGAATGTACATTTGGAATATTAGCCAATAAATGGCAGATTCTTCACCGACCCCTAAACGTCAAGAAAGAATTTGCAGTTGTGATTATAAAAGCTCTATGTGTGCTTCATAATTTTGTGCGAGAAAGAGACGGATATGATTTCAAGGACACGTTAACTGTACCAGAGGCTTTATTAGAAATACCTGCATGTTTACCTAATAGAGCAAATAGAACATCAACCGAATATCGAGATGTATTCGCAAACTACTTCAGTACCGATGGTCGCTTGCCCTGGCACAATTTGTAAATATATGGGTGCTCGCCGCGAGCCGCCATTGCGCGCCGTAAACAAAATGGCGTCGAACGCACATGCGGTATGAGTAATCTTTTTAAAAAGTTATTCCAATCATTACGAAAACCTGGGAAATTTTAGCAAATAATTGTCAAAACTCATGTGCAAAGCGAAAAATAGTAGAAATAAAATAGTTATACTTTTGACAATTACCTATTTGCTAAAATTTCTTAGATTTTGAATGAACGGAACAACTTTAAAAAAAAATCACTCATGTCACATATACGTGTCGAATGCTACTACAGCACCTGCTGCGTTTATTGTAGTTCATCGCATTATTAATTTACTTAGGCATAATAAAATAAAATACTAACCAAGTTCTGCCTTTTCTTTATCTTCCATGGATTCACCGCTAAATATATCGACCACTTCAAGCCACAACTGCCGCTTAACATCTTTATTGGAGTAATCATTTGATGCTAAATCCCATAAACCTCTTCTATTTTCAACTTCAATTATGAACCTTTCCGTGTCGAAATTGGCCATTGTAAAATAATCACTCTGTAGCTAGCTACACGTCTGGTCGCCGCGGCCGATGCGGTAGCACTGATGAATTTTAATACAGAAGTGATGTTCTCGACGGCCACGATTGGTCGCTGGTCGCGTGGCATCAAATTGGACGCCGCGGCCAACGGTGGCCGCTGGTCGCTGGCCGCTAAGTGCGTAGGGGCTATAGCGATTGCCATATAAAGTCCAGAATTCACTGGCCGCCGCGGCCAGGTCGCGGCGACCATGGTCGCCAGTGCGTAGGAGGCCTTTAAGCTACCTTATATATTTAGTACTCGCGAAAATAATTTAGATAAAGTAATAGTAATAATATATAACCCTATGGTACCCTAGGGTTCCACGCGGTTTTACCTGCGTTAATTTCATAGTCCCCGCGGGAATTCCGGAATGAAAAGTACCCTATGTTCTTCTCTGTTCCATTGACAACGTGTACGCAAAACTTCATGATAATCAGCTCAGTAGTTAATGTATGAAAGCGTAACAAACAAGCCGTCATAGTCGTTGAAAAGTGACGGATCTAACAAATCTTAAACTTTACAGGGCAGTTATTTCAAATAATTATATTAATTTTTTCAACATTACATTTTTACATCTAAATATTATGTTATTATGAAACTTGACGTACACGTAAAAATAGAGTTGGTTTTTAAACGGAATAAAAATATTAAATAATTATAATACAATTTTCTAGAAAAAAATCACATGCTTTATTTTTCCTCTCAAAACCGACATTATTCTACAATCATAACGAAACAATAGTAGAAGGCGAAGGCGTAAAGCAGTGTCTTATACGTCACGGGCTGCATATTGGACCCTGAGCGTAACGAGAGACTCTAGAAGTTTACATAGAGTCCTGAGGGAAGCGAGGGGTTCAAGCCGCCTAAGACGAAGACAGGCTCTAACCTCGAGGTAAATATACTCTACTTTTCATACCTAAACAATAAAATCTCAAGGAGACATCTCAAGGAGGCGAGACAATAAAAACTCAAGGCTACTTAAAAACGCATTTGACGCATTTGTTTAGGGGTTTATTCAAATATCGAACTGGCAACCACAGGCAGTTCACATAGAAAATTAGAAATAAAAAAAGAAAAAAACATCAGAATTAGCTGTATGGACCAATGGACTACGTTTCAAAAAGTTCCAAATCCAAATCATTTTAATCCCTTGGAAGATTCATACATTTACCTCTCTTGGGATGTAATGCCTTGTTTTACGTCGAGATTACGACGACATTGTCGAGCAAAAAATGTGGTATGAAAACTCATATACGCCTTTATAGTACCTAAGAATTGCAAATCTATATATATAAAATCCTTTGTCCTGAATGACTGATGGATTAACGCACAGCCTAAAGCGCTGATCGTAGAGACCTGAAACTTGGAGTGTGTGTTCTTTGTATGACATAAGCGTGCGATAAGAAAAGATTTTTGAAAATTCAACCCCTAAGGGGATGAAAAGGGGTTGACAAGTTTGTATGGAACAGTTCCGCGGGAACTTCGAAATTATCGCGGGTGAAACCGCGCGGGACAGCTAGTTACCTAATAATACATTTCTGCGGCAAGAACACTCACAACAACCGAGCATGCGCTTTGCGCATGACTATTTGCTACTATGGCGAACACTTGAGCCTTTAGTGTGTAATAGTTCAAAAGTAATATTATCCTATCATTTGTAATATTTCTCTTATTGTGTCATAATTCAAGTTGTCACCAATAAATAACTTAACAGGCTGTTTTATCGGGATAGGTTTTTAGTAAAATTTGTTTGTGATGGACAAACAGCGCGGGCGGGCGCGGCGCGCGGCGGCCTGGGTCGAGCCGACGCGGCCAGCACCTTACCCGTGTGGTGTTTAGTCAGCGGTTATCATTAAAACAAATACAGTGATATAAGATAAACCGGCGCGCCGAGAGGTGAACACTGAGCATCCATGACTGCTTTCATATATTACGCCCTTAATAATAACTTAAAACAATCAATCGTTTTAGAAATGGGCTAGTTGTGCTGAATTTTTTTGTTTAGTTAGTCGTGTAAACTAATAAAAAATATTAGTTTGACAGTAAATATCAACATCACATCACAAAAAAATACACTATCCCTCCAAATATTATCTATACCTACATGATCTAAGGTTGAACTAGGGGCTTATTAAAGCTTATTTATGTAATCAAAATATAAACGAATAAAAAATTGATAATTAACAGAAAAAAACCTGTAAAAAACGTGTATTTACGTGGATGAACGATTTACATTAGATTCGTCGACGAAATGAAAAGGGGCGTTTAATGATCTTTAAGGGCATGTCTGTCTGTATGATATTAAACACTCCTATAATTAAGTTTAACTTTACATGCTGTATAGCGCTAGTACCTACCTAAGTATCTGAGTAAAATGACTGTGACCTACGTATAAGGACGGACAGACGGAAGGACATGACGAAAATACAAGAGATCATCCTACTAATATTATAAATGTGAAAGTGTGGATGTTTGGATGTTTGTTACTCAATCATGCAAAAACGGCTAAACCGATTTGGATGAAATTTGGCATGCACGTTTTCAGGGGTACAGAGAAGGACATAAGGTATTTTTTATCGCGGAATTCCCGCGGGAACTCCGAAATTACTGCAGGTGAAACCGCGGGGCACAGCTAGTATTATAATATTTCCATTTAACTGCGGATCTCTAAAATGCTTCTGGTCACCTTGCAGTAGGTACATAGGTACTTTTTTTACATGCAATAGTAGTGACTACTTATGGAGAAACGTTGCGGAATCGTAAATAGTGCCAGGAAAAGTTTTTTTACAATTACAACAAAGATGTTAGATTTTACTTTGCATGGTTTGTATTTGCAGATATAAATATTAAATATACCTACCTATTGAATATTTTATTTAAACTTGAAACTCACAGTGTTTGTAGATCGATTTTGGAAACAACATACTACTTACGCTATTTAAAAAAAAAAAACATACATACAATCGAACATAGAACCTCCTCCTTTTTGGAAGTAGGTTAAAAATAAATGGAAGGTAAATATCTATCTCATTCTCGCGGAAAAATCATAATTACTTATAGCATAAAATTGCACATTATTTTAGCGTTATTTCCTAGTAATGATTATTTTCTTTCGATTCTAAAAATACTTTAACGTGTAGTATTCAAAATTCAACTACGTGTTTCTTATCGTTTTATTTAGTGAAATGGTTGAACATTAGACGGGTAGGTAAAGAGATTATTATCAATAAAATAAAAAAATAAAAAAAAAAAAAAAAAAAAAATCTGCGAAAATACAAGTGGAATAGGTATAGGTATTAGGTATAATAATAATTACCTAATCCTTTTGTACTAAGAAATAAGAATATAAAAATTGTAGTGTGGTAAAAAATGTACAACTGACCATCTAATAGGTTATTTAAGCACTTATTAATCACTTCCCTACTCAACCGACACTGTTCAATTAATACGATTAACTAATTATTGTAGGTACATACCTATGTACCTACCTAATACATGATTTTATTACGTTCAATAAGTAGTTCATAAAAAATAACACAATAATATCATATTATTTACAACTATTTGCATAATACAATTATATCATTATAGTACTAACATACAGTATACTGTACATGTGTAGTATAATAACACTATCAACACTTATAGAGATTACGAAAACGAATCGTGCGCCAAATAAAATTGGAAAATAATGAACGACTCTCGAAAGATGTGTAGTGCGATACGGATTACCTATGTACCTAATGATTACACGTCTCGAACAAATAGTGAGCTTGTCGGACAGTATTGGGCTCGATTTTAGAGGAATCGGCAGTTATATATTTTTATCGTAGGGCTTTGGCGGCGAACGGCCCGTCGAAATCCCGCAATCAGTAAATGCGCGATAATCGCGAGCCAGCCGTGATAGCGGCACTTTTGAACGTATTTACTTAAACTAGCTTGTAATGCGTTTTTGATGAATGAGGGCGCAGCCGATATCAACAACCATGACTCTATTGTACGATAAACGTTAACTCGCGATCGCGACATAATATACATAGATATAGAGATAGCACTCTCATTAATACTAAATAATGTATGTGGGTATACAAGTAAGAAGAACCCCAGTAATTTACATTACGATGGATTCATCGTCTACTTTTATATCCAGATAGTAGTAACTAGTAGTAGGTTACTGTTACCCCGTGGTTTCTCGCGTAAATTTTGCGGTATTCCCGCGGAAACGTTATAAATATTAATGTCACGAACTCACGACATTATTGCGGAGTTCTTAAAATACTTTAAATCTTTTACCGCCGCACTCAGAGTCGACTTTAATGATTACTTAGTTAAGTATAGATTTTTAAAACAATACTGCCGCGATCAGACAAGTTTAGTAAACTTATGTTAATTTGCATTTAACTAATTAAGTTACATCTCATTAAATGCCAATTAAAATTAATTTACTGAACGTATCTAATTGCGGCAGTTTTGTTTTAAAAATCTATACTTAACTAAGTAATCATTAAAGTCGACTCTGAGTGCGGCGGTAAGAGCGCTTTATTTTAATTTTACTTAATTAACTTTTCTAGAACTGCTTTTTTCCTTGATTCCTTCAAAGCCAAAATAATCTAATTTAATTGCAGGTATCAGTTATTCGGTACACATAGCTAATCTAAGCACCTATGTACGTTCTCTACCAATGTCCATTTTGTCCTTTCCCTGTAATCATGTCAGTTTTAGCGTAGCGCAGTTAGAGCGTTTAAATGGAAATTATGACGCGTTAAACGCTCTTAAACCTTTTTACCTGCTCCGATAAAATCTCTATAAAATAGTTTGCGAATCCCATACCTACCGTATACAAAAAAACCTACACGAAAAAAGTGAAAATAATTGCTACTGTGGGATCAAGTAGATCTGTGTATTGTGAAGTTGATGGTTATTATTATCATTATAACTACTTTTTGTAATCTTGATTGCATTATACCTATACCTACTCTATGCGGAGATTTAGATAGGACCTTCCATTTTTATCGATCTGGATCTATAATAATGACTTAAACACTCGATTACTAACATCAACTCGAGTGACGGATTATATGAATGAAATGATCGTTTCATTAGATCGCAATGTAAAATATATCTATAGCTAATAACAGTACTTACCTAGCCTCACTATCTATTTAGAGGTAAAGTATTTTGACGTATTTTTATTCTGTATTTGCATCACTTCTAAATGTCTAAATAATTTAAAATTATGACTCTACAATAATCGCATGACTAGGTATCTATAAAACTTGGTATTGTCACCAGCGTTATCAGTTCATGCTTTTATATTTTGCTTTTAATAAAATGCTTTTAATAAAAGTAAAACAATGATTATTATATAACTGACGATGCTAGGGTGAAATAGATACTCCATTTTGTTTGGAGACTTTTTTTTTAATTTAATAATAGATAAGAATTAACGCCGCGACCATGGCCGTAAGCAGTATATTATTTTATCTTCAAATCTAACTACAAGTTACCTACACTCTTTTGTAGTGACTCCCTGCCCTTTACCAAAGCGATACAATATTCAGTAGCGATACAATAGATAATAATGAAAATTCTTGGTTTTTAAATAATATACCTAGTATAACAGACATGGGGTGCTTTTTATTAATAAATGTAGAGTCATTTTAAAAATTACAATTTTAAGATTAATAGAATAAAATAATTTTGCAACGCTTTTTTGTTACAGATCATGGTCATTGTTGAAGGTGTAGTCATAGGTAGGGTTATTCTCAAGTTATAGTGATGAAAAAAATCCTCCTTCCTGAATATTTTCCCTTAAATTGAGGGATGTATAGGTTGGACCACTTGAACGCGAACCAATGGAGCCTTAGTCCATGTTCTGAGTCACATTGGTCGAAAATTATAAAAATAAGTTTAATTTTTCACTTAGATATCACGTAAAAAAATAGAAAAATTGTTGTTCAGTTATTGAATACATATTATGGAGAGAGCTGGTAATGATACATAAATTTTTTTACAAAAAAATATTTCAAACTGAATTAAAAAAGTATTTTCAATAGGTAGGTACTATTGGAAAACCCGAACGTTGAGTAACTCACAGAATGAACAGTGTGATTGGTAATGCCTTCATATTATTGTTTGCAAAATTTTAAACTCTTTTCGAAGCGGTTTAATAAACTAAACGATTACCTATACATTCGTATAATATGTTAGATTAAAAGCGTGTTAATACGAAAAAAACATAAGTTTAAGTAAGTATCCCAAAGCAAAAAAAAAATTAAAAACTTTATCACATTTTGTATTTAAGCACCCACAAGTACGTACCTACTATTAGATACCTAAAAGTACAATCAGTAGAACTACGGAATAAAACTACGGGCAGCAACAAGTCAGGTAGGTAGGTATATAGTTTCCTGTTGTTTAAAAAGTGACTTACCATCAGCCGAACTGTCTGTTTGACTGCCATCTATTCCATACAACAAAAAGAAAGAAAAATAATTAGTTCATTATTCCTTTCTTAGAGAAGTTTCTGAAATCAGTGACAGACTAATCCTATCTCATCTAGGTAGGTATATTCTTTATCTATAATTATTTTTATATTATACTTATAAAAATGAACCCCTATTTCCCTATAGCTGGACCAATTTCGCTAATTCTTTTCTGTTGTGTTTTTTATTCTTATAGAATTTTGGAGTTCCTGCGGGAATTCCGAAGCTCACGCGGGTGAATCTCCGAAACAGTAGGGACCGATTTTGACGGGACTTTCACTGCTAACAAGTTGATGTTATAAGAAGTCAATTAGGCTACTTTGGAGTTCCTGCGGAAATTCCGAAGCTCACGCAGGTGAAACCGCGGGGCACAGCTAGCTACCAAAAATTGAGAGGGGGCGGTAAAAGAAGAGTAACCAACCACAAAAAAGTTTTTAACATTATTTTATGTATGTATTTTTTTTATGTTTGTTTGCGATAATTTCCGAATCTACAAAACGGATTGTCGTGCTGTTTTCTCAGGTAGATTAAGCTTAGTCTGGAGCAACCATTATCATGATATTATTAATAATTTTTATTTATTTATTTGTGTTCTTCACTTCACCTCTATAGTCTATGGTAAGACGCAAGTACCTATATATAGATACGTAAGTACGGATAGGTACTACAAGTAAGCATGCTAAGCGGTTGAGGCGGGCAATACAAGAACTGCCCCCTTAGCTAAGTTGACAATCTACAATCATTAACACATCCAAAACTAAGGAACGGAATCGTTAGGTATATGTCACGTGCTCGCGCCAAACTGAACTTTTGATTGGACGATTTTACGTGACCACGTGACATAACGATAACGATTTCGTTCCTTAGTTTTCTATGTATTAACGATTGTCCATTCTCAAATTGGCTAAAGGGGCTGTCGAGAACAAGGAGCGATACGACGTAACGCGAGGCCGAGTCCCGCAGTGCCGCGCCGCGCTGGGTGGGACGCGGCGGGTCATAAAGCGCTGCGTGAACTTTATGTGCTGTTTGATGTGTATTTAGAGCCCCGCCCGACCCACTGGCGCCGCAGCTAAACTAGCTAAAAATTAAACTAAGGTATAGTTTTTAACATAAATTACGTTTATATATTTGTTGTAGGAATAAGAGAGATGTACCTAATTGGTGCTACTAGGACTTACAGATACCTAATTAATCAAGGATATGAGACGTAGAGCCCAAATAAAAAAGTGCTTCACATTAACATCTCATGATGTCACGCTATCAACCACTCATTATATTTCATTCATTATTATCATTGACCGTCTGACGTGGTTGACCAATCATTGGTCCGATGTTGATCACTGAGAGCACCTTAATCACTGAAAACGCCAGTGCGCAGAGTATAAAAATGGCGACGATTTTGAAGTCGTACTGCCTACCCTAGGATACTGCGGCAGTATACTGTCAGCGATAACGGAATGAATATCTCTTCAGTCAGTAAGACCACTGGTCAGTGGCCGCAGCTTATATCGAAACATACACTTGATAAAAACGATCCAACATCCATCAAGTACTTAATTTTACTTTTTTTATCCGAAAAAATTCACGGTGGTGGAAAGAAAAAAAAACTTTTGGGTTGGGATGTAATTTGGGACATATTTGGAAAAAAATATCTAGGATGTTACCATGTGTATGTTTATCTGACAAAGTGTTCCCGAGAGAATTCCGAAATCAAGGCAGGCGAAGGCACTGGTTGGTAAAAGTAGGTAAGTACTTAGGTATCTATACAATATTTAAATTAGCTAACTAGTATTCTCAAGCTTCATTTACCGGCACTGGCAATTAATGTTTTTATTACTTGTTTATCACTTAAAATATTATGGTTTTATTTATATTACCTACCTGCTGAAACAAGGAAGTCTTATTAGTTGCTTCAAGGGAACAAAATATAAGTAAATATCTACTAAGAATACAAACTACCTACTTGCAATAATTTTCCGATTTGAGGCGTAACAAACATGTTTAGTTTAGTGTTCACTCCATGACGTCTGTAGTGAAAGAGTTTGACAATGACTGATGGCCATTAAAGAAAGACATCGTTCAAGTCACGCGTTCAAACAATAACAAACAATAATCTACTGACGCTGTTTGCTACTGAGTTTTTCTTCAAAATGCCCCCACCTGCTGAGTGACTACCGCAGAAACACTGATTGGGTGTTGCATAGGTACCTAGTTATGTAGGTACCGGTTTCAAAAATATTTTATATGAGGGTGGTTTTTTTAATTCCCTGCACGGTGAACGTATTGACAGGCACTTTAGGTGTGTTTTTATAAAGAAATTGGGAACTATGTATCTCATCCAGCCTGAAATGTTGACAGTAATCTCCCACAGAGGGGCCTATTGGTGAATGTTGACAAATAGAGATTTATTTCCTCGAATGACGGCGTTTGTCCAAACACAACCCGAAAGTAAATAAAGTCGAGATGGTTTTTTATGTAACTTTTTTCCAAAAAAAAAAACGTGATCGTGGCAACAAAGAGTAGGTGCCAGTGCCTTTAAAATTGATAGTTAGGTTATTAGGTACCTATTTGATCTGTACCTATATTATGATCTATACTAGTAAAAAAGTAGTATCCGCGATTCTGTAGGTACATTGAATATTTTTACCAAAAGTTGACTGAGGGCGATAAAAGAAGAGTAACCATCCACAAAAAAAAGTTTTAAAAATTCTTTTCTGTCGGTCTGTCGATCTGTCTGTTCGCAATAAACTCCTAATCTACTGAGGTTCTCAGTTTGACCTGTAGATAAGTATGTTTGTATGTTTGTGCACGATTATCTCGCGCTTAGCTTAAGTGATTTTCAGGTAGGTATGTAGGTATTTGTTATATTCTGGAGAAGGTTTTAGTATAAAATTTTCATGATTCGGTTAAGTAGTTTTTTCTGAATCCTGAAAAAACTCAGGCACGATACTGATTGACAGACTTATTTGTAGAGGGGTAATCTCTGGATCTACTGAACCGATTTTTAAAATTCTTTCACTTATAAGAAACTACAGTTATCCTGAGTGACTTAGGGTATTTTTTATCCCGGAATTCCTCCGGGAACTCTGGAGTTTGTGAGATTATAGGGGGTTATCTCTGGATCTACTGACCGATTTTGAAAATCATTCCACTTATAAGAAGCTAGTGATCCTGAGTGAGCTATAGGGTACTTTTTATCCCGGAATTCCCGCGGCAGCTCTGGAGATTGTGAGTTTGTGAGGTTGTACCTATTCTCTGGATTTACTGAACCAATTTTAAAAATTCTTTCATGTTGTTTTGTTATTGTAGGGAGAAGAAGAATAGAAGCAGTTTGGAGTTCCTGCGGGAATCCCACAACTCACGGTGAATATCCGAAAAGTTTGAACCGATTTTGACGGGACTTTCACTGCTAATTATCTGATGTTATGAGGAGTGAGTTAGGCTGTGGGGTTCCTACGGGAATTTCGAAGTTCACACCAATGAGACTGTGGGGTAGATAAAGCTAGTAATTTTTTTTACCTAAAACCAAAAAAAATGAAATACCTACCTATCACTAAAAAGTACCTATAAAATAAAAAATTAAAACAAAACAAAAATGCTTACTTAATTTCTTTTTTTTTAAAGAAAACCAACTTCAAAAATGAGCTCACTGAAAATCACAAAATATTTTTTATAAACCCAACCTCTTATTTGGTTATACCTTCCCATGGGTATATTTAATTAGATTTTAAAGTTGGTGCCAAACTATACAAAACAAAAAAATGTAAATTCAGAACGCTGAAAGTTACCTACTAGGTACGATGAATCTACTCGTACCAAGCCAACCAATATATTTTAGACTAAACTCTCGTACCTACTCTAAATTTTAAACTGTCGGATACGTCTTTATATCGAACGCGAATGTTGTCATCTGTGCGCAGTGTGCACAAACTCGAAATAAAGAACAATTACATACCTACCTAGTGAACGCGGAGTTAGTTGGCAAGGATTAAAGTTGTTCGGGCCGGTCCCGGGGGCGCAGTTGCCGGTGATTGTCGCCGCCGCCCCAGCAATCCCAACTCCGGCTACCCGAGTCCCGGTGCCCTGGCAGTCCCGGCTCGACTCTGGATTAATTGCCCTCACCATGTACCCGCTCCCAAGACACGCGTTAACAAGGGCCATACCGTAAACGCAAAACAAGATCTAATGTTATGCTCAATAATATTTACAAAGGGCAATTCAAATAGCTGGAACGGTCAACAATGGTGATTTTTTTAAATATAGTGGGTATGTTGCTATATTCGGCGATTGTTTATCTATATATCTATTATAAGTAAATAAAAGCCAGAAACTGACTGGCTAATTGTTTTTTTTTTTTGCATTTAGGTATATTTGATCCATATCAGATCCATATTACTATTGACTGCAGAAGACATACCTCGGTACTTTGCACATTTTCATTCCCTCATGTCTTACGGTAGCCGGTGTTGTGGGGAAACTTTCCAATAGCGTTTTTACTCTGCAGAAGCGCACGCTTCGCATTAGGTACCTATGGCAGTTATGAAACCCCGGCAAGCATGTACGGTACTTTCCGTAAAACACCGCATAATGACTATGAAAAGTCTGA
The DNA here is from genome assembly GCA_907165275.2 of Zygaena filipendulae. NCBI lineage: Eukaryota > Metazoa > Arthropoda > Insecta > Lepidoptera > Zygaenidae > Zygaena > Zygaena filipendulae. The sequence continues at coordinate 6,435,501 of OU015653.1, read as the reverse complement.
ATCTGTTCGAGATGATTTCCTATAGGTAGGTACCATCGACCACACAGCCCATAGACGCCTAATAACAGGCGAATGGCTCCTGTCAACACATCTGACTTATAGTTCCGATATAAATGTGAATTAGCCAATCACGGCGTGTAACTAGCGCGTGTGGCCTTGAATTAACCAATCACGGCGTTGCAACCCCGCTTCTCTTACCTCAGGTAGTTGCCAGAATGCATTCAATACGCAAAATCAAACATTAGGCGTCTATGGGCTGTGTGGTCGATGGTAGGTACCTATACCTAGATACGTCCGCAAAAATATCGCAGGCTTCAATTGTGGAGGGCGATCATTGCGAAATGTGGGAAGGCTGGCGAGTGTCCCCCATCGTATATCAAACTGACCACTAGGAACCCGCGTGTGATTTATTTGATCCTTTATGAGAAATTGTCCATGCGATTAAAAAGCGCACTCATTTGACGAAATTTTCTATTGCCAGCTAAAGGATCTTTGTTGAATAGAGAATTTTATTGTTTAATTTTTTTTTTTGCAATCATGACTAACGTTTTCTAGTTATGTAGGTACCTATTTTTATTTTTTACATTGTTCATATATTTATTTTTAGATTTCAATGACATTTTTACTGTCTCTATTTTATTATTGACGACCATGTTATTATCCTTAGACGTTTTTTAGTAATTAGCTGATCCCCGCCGTTTCATCCGCGGTAATTTCGAAGTTCCAGGATAAAAGAAGGTAGGTACCTACATATCCTTTTCTGTATTAGGTACCCTTGAAAACGTGTACCTAGTAGGTAGGTAGGTAATAGATATGCAAAATTTAATGCAGTTTCACCCGCGTTAATTTCGGAGTTCCTGCGGGAAATGGGAGATACGGGATAAAAAAAGTACCTACCTTAATATATCTTACTCTGTCCACGTGCAATGCAAAATGCAAAATTTCATGATGTTCCGTTGAGCCGTTGAGGCGTGAAAGTGTAACAAACAAATAAATAAACAAAGTCACTTTCACATTTATAATAGTAAGGATACTAGGTAGGTAGGTTTATCCTATGTAACTAATAACCATATTGTATGAAATTAACACTATGAAACAATGTACTCGGAAAGTAGGTCTGAAGTTGCCTGAGAAGCGGGTTGAAAGTAACACTTTTCAGCCCTAGGGAGAATCGCTTTCAACTGACAGCTGGATACTGCAGAAACTCAAGTTTTTTTTTATATCATAGGGGGCATACTTACTGGCCAGTAGCACACCTAATGGTTGATTTATGTAAAATAAAATTCACTCATTTTTTTCTTTAGCTAATTCCTATTTTTATTTTGACTTTCCTTGCATTCGTAATGAAAAGCACAGTGTTATCCTCGGGAGAAAGACTTACTCTCACCCCTAGGATAACAATGTACTATTCCCTACGAGTAATATTTCCCTCAAACCTCCCCGAATAGAATGCGAGAAATATCTAAAGCTACAGCTCAGACTAATTAAGTAATTATACAATACCTAGTTATGTATAATAATTTAAGTAAATTAAAATCTCGTATTTCCCTGTTTTTCCAAACTATAGGCTGGTATTCCGATTAAATTTTTTTCAAGATTGATATACATTACAACGTGTTTATGAACTCATCAAAAACCTGATTAAAAAATAAATAATACCTAATATGATTAAAATATTATATAAATTATGTCGAAAAAATTAATAGTCTAAAAGTTATTCAACATTAGTTTGGAGGACCTATCTACGAAATTTCAAGCGCTACACCCGCACCTACGTGGATTAAAACATGGTGTGATCGATTCGGAAGTCGATTCTGAACAAACTACTTTCTAGTTTTCAGTCAATTCATTAACACGTTGTATATATAGGTAACGATTTTGGTTTTGCCTATATGTTTTTCTTTAATTTTTTTATATTCGTCAAATTGATGTTTCCCTTGATTTTACAGTAATAATAATAATAATTAGAGAAGAATAAACAAATTATAAAAAGATATATGTGACGATAATAATTAAAATAATTTCAGAATTTTCTCGGTGGCTCTTTGTATACATAATTATATCGAGATGAAAAGTAGTACCTACTCTATCTCTGATTCAAAGACCTCAATTACTCGTAAGTCGTATATAAGGTAGGTACCTACACCAAATAACCCACGAGAATTTCAGGCCTACCTATACCTAGGAAACGCTTTTTTCTACCATAAACAGTAGCCTATAATATTAAATGTTACTCATGGACAATATTTGATTCCGTAGTTTAAAAATTACAAATAAAAGTACCTACCTACTCGTACTCTACCTTCTGAAAATGCTTCGTATGACAAGTCTAAAAATTTTCACACGTGACACATCACAATCTATAAAGTGGCGACTTTTGGAGCTACCTACCTGCTTTTCTGCCAATTTTGTTTTTGTTTTATATTGGCAACTAAAACCAAATACCTACCTACCTACCTATAGGTAGGTAGGTAGGTATTTTGTTTTTGTTTATTTTTTTGTTTGGATGATGCACCTAAAAAGTCGTAGGCATCGCACGATTTCTTTCTATTTATAATGGTTAACTGGTGGAGAATGCCGCAAGGGATTAAGTTCGCCATTGGGTGTCTTTGCGCCTTTTTGTGCAATACAAGATACCTAAATAATTGACGTTACCTATCTAACCTATAATAATGTTAGGTATTTAAACAAATATCAAGAAATATTATGTTTTTACAGTGAAACGTAGGAAATCGGCCGAGTTTTCACCAACGTATCTTCTAAATAGAAGATAAAACGCTGTGGTCAAAATAATTAGCAAAACACGAAATGTGTTTTATTTTGGCAGTTTTTTTCCGAGATTAGCCCATGAATTGATTCATACATATTAATCATATTTTATCTAAGTTCATAAAATAAGTAGTACCTACCTATTAGGTACATTTATGTCTATCCGCTCTCCGTTAATTTGATAAGGTCCATTGGTTACTTACGATACTGATACCTTAGGGTGCGTTATATTAGGCTCCAAACAACACACATGATAAAACTTTATACCTACCTACCTACCTAAAATTTCTTACAAATACGTAAGCATAGGTACCTGTTATTGATATGCAAAGATATTATGAGCCTATATTTGAAGATGTCCTAATACCTGAGTCCTGACCCATCCTACTAAATACCTATTATAAATGCGAAAGTTAGTATGTATGGATGGATGGATGGATGTTTGTTACTCTTTCACGCAAAAACTACTGGATGGATTTAAATGAAACTTTACAATAATATAGTTTATACATCAGATTAACACATAGGGTACTTTTTATCCCGGAATTCCCGCGGGAACTCTGAAATTAACGCGGGTAACTAAGTAATATAAGTAGGTAGATACCAGAAATGATGCTAATAATTATGAAAATACTTTGTATACTGTTTTTGGAAATAATTTATTACTCACGCTAAATTATACGGTTTTATAATTAGTGTCATCATACGTTCGACGTACGTTTAAAATTTAAATAAATAACAAAAAATGTAGCCGTGATAGGACCTACCAGAACAAATATCCATAGTAATCAATTATGATTGATGTACCTACCTACCTACCTACCTATATAGGACTCCATGCTACTAGGTAGGTAGGTATATTATGTTTCGCCAAATTTTGCTCAATATTTAATTGCTAAGGTAGTGAAACCGGTCACCAGTTTTCAAAACAGTTATCGATCAATTTATTCATTTAATTGAGATTTGAGACAGTTAAAATTCAAAATCAGGACATGAACATTTTCCAAGAATTCATAATACCTACATTGTTAATCCTATTAAGAAGGGAGATATAATTTTGATCAGTACCTATTCTATTACACACAAAAATAATTAGGTAGAAACCTTTTTTGGTCAAAATTAAATTCTAAATAAATAATTTATCAATAAAAAACCTTTTTTTACCTAAACAATTAAAAAGAAGAAAAAAGTGAAAATAGTAGGTACCTACCTACCTGGGGATATGATGAGTTTTGTTTTGTTATTGTAATTTTGTTTTTTTTCCCAGTACTTTTGCCGTTGTCGAAATTGATCTAGGTTCACATGTTGAAATAGGTAGGTAGGTGTGCGAAATCATAATCATTTAAAATGATTTCCTGTAGGTAGGCACCTATTTATTCTTAAGCTACGTGAATTGCACGTCACTTGCACCAGCACTTGATTACACCTATAACTGGTCCCATAAATAAGTATCTATACCTAAACCTACTTATAGGTAAATGCCAATTTTACTTCAGCATTCAGCAATAATATTCCCCGTTTTTTTGATATACAGACAGATTGTAAATTTCTTGCTTTGTAAAAACGAATAAATAAATAAATAAATAAATAAATAAAATAGGTAGGTAGTCTTATTATAAAATACATATACCTACTGGTTATGGAATAATTTTTCATTAAAACACATATTCTCATATTATCGAAAACACTTATTTCTTTAAAAAATTCATTAAAAAAGTTTCCTAAAAGAAAAATGAGATGGTCCGTCAAACTTTTGTTGTCCTAATAAACGTTTTTTTTTTATAGCTTTTTTTTTAGCTTGCAATGTATGTACCAAACTAGGTATGTTTGTATGCTGTCAGTCTGACCCTTGACCTCGACCTACTAGTAAAAATATAAAAAAAGTCTGCTTTTTACTGTAGTTGTCACCAGCAGTAGGAGTGGAAGATTCCTCGGCTCTATGATACAACCTCGCTTAGTTTAGAGCCCAGGCCACCAACCTATAGCTGTTCTACTTCTGTACTAATAATTCATTGGCTTTTGTTGTCTGGGGATAGGATGGCTTAAAATATTTTTAGAGTAGAATAATGAAAAGGAGGAGAATAAAACTATACTGACCGGGATTAGGTTGGGATTGATAATTTGGTTTTCTCATCCACTCGTAAGGAGATCGCGGCGGTCCCGGCGGCTGGGCGGATTGTGGGCCCGGGGAATCCGTTGCGGGGCTCGCCAAATCGCCACGCGCTGGAGATGGTATTTCTCCAATTTCCCTATCGCCAGGCTCTCGTTTGGGAACTTGATGATGGTGTTCCGGTGCCCATTCTCCATTAACAGGTGCACCGTTCCATGCACACCATTGTTGTTCTTCGAAACTTTGTGGCTGCCATCCATACCATCCACCCGCACCGTATTGCCCGCCTTTGCCCTGATACATGGCGAGCGGATTGACGTAATTCACCATACTTTTGTCACTGTCCAGACATTGCACACACTTGCATTCACTACACTCGCTGTACCGGCGGCGGTAGCGACGCACAGTCGATGCACAAAATATTATGTTAACGTGATTCTACCTGCTATCGGTAGCTGCGACGACCGACTAAACGCGCTCATGGAACGTTATCACGGCGGGTGGGGCGCTAGGTCGCAGTCGTGTGAAGGCGGAGGCGGACGCAGGGACAACCAATGGGAGAGCGCATGTTGTTATGGTCCGCCCCCTGAAATCTGAATTAAGTTTGCTCGTAGACCGTAGTCAAACCTTCCCTGACTGTGAGTCTGTGAAGTGTGAAGTGGGAACTGCGCACCAGGTAGGTACTGTCCGCAGCCAATTGACTTAATATGTTGATGCAGGCAAAGTTGGTAACCTATAATAGGTAGTTTTATTAAAATAATATGTTTACGTCTTACCTGCTTGAATTACAGTTCCACCCACCTAAGGCTAGGCGCATACCTATATATAACTTCTACATCGACTAAACTGTTTAGTTGAGTTGCGTAGGCTTCTCGTGAATTCACAACTAGGATGGGGCTTTTTGTCGAACAATTATTATGTTAACAGTATGCACAAGTTCTATGATCGCAGTAGGTACCTACCTACCTACATTCCTATAAACTTATGAAACACAGCAAAATAGTTGTTCAACTAAAAATTGTATGTACCTATGCGCCAGGCCTAAGTTCCCACCTACTTATACATATATATATTCCAGTTAAATAAATCAATCTAAATTAAATATTTTACACACTACTAAGTACCTACCTTAGTTGGTACCTACCTACATTACCTACTCAAGAATAAGTAGGTACCTTGTAGGTACAGAAAATCAAAGTAGGTAAAAAAAAGGTAAAAAAGTAGATTGGTCTATGCTTGTTTACCAATTAATAAAAGAGTAGATATTTTTTTTTTCCCCTCCAATTTTTTATTGCAATCTGTCTGTCTTTGACATTCAGCAATATTTTTGAATCTTCATCGGGCAAGGACCGAGACCAGTGTCTCATCCCAATTTTAATTAGGTATCCATAAGGTCTTTGGGTACTTTCGTTTTGAGTCTTTCAAATGTAAATGTGTTTTCCATAAGACCCACCGCCATTTGATTTGGATGCACACTTAATCTCTTTTTGTATTTTGAGGCACTTTCTTTTATTTCTTCTCTCACTGTTTTTATCTTCATAGTAGTATAAGTAGGTAGGTACCTATGTAGGTACAGAAGATGAAAGTAGGTAAAAAAGGTAAAAAAGTAGATTGGTCTATGCTTGTTTACCAATTAATAAAAGAGTAGATAAGTATTGTATTATTTTTATTTTTCTTTTTGCTTCGTTTACCTACTTCTTAGTCCGTTTAGGTAGATACTTTGTCGATCTTTAAGGGTGGATCAGTTCAGTAGCGTAGCGTGGGGAGGGGAAGGGTGCGCCGTGCGATCTGCACCGGGCGGCGATTTGGCGGGGGCGGCATTTCACAAGGAGCAGTTGAAGAAAAAAAAAATTAAAGAAAGTTCAAATTCAAATATACCTAGATACTTTATTGCCCCAAAAGAGATAGTAAAATTAAGACAAATAAAAAGAATGTTATTCATAATATGTCGACAAATAATTAAATAATTTTCACTTTTCAAGTTAGTGTTATTCATAATCATAATCATAAATTCAATTCAATAATTCAATAAAAAATTCAATAAGACTAGATATTATTATTTATTTATTTTATTTAATCCTTTATTGCACATAAAATAACAATGATACAGTACCTAAAGAAAAAGGAGAAAGCAAATGGCGGTCTTATCGCATAGTTGCGATCTCTTCCAGACAACCAATTATACGAAAGGACAAACAAAATACATAGACACGGGTGGTTGGGTAAAGCACTTCCAACATTATACTATACATATCATATACCATAATAAATATATACTATGTACTATACAAATACATCAACTACACAATAAGTACATGACAATACTCAAATATATAAAAACATTACATACCAACTACCTATACTCATGCAGCACATACATTGACATATACATAATTAAATATTATAACATATTACTAATTATATATTATACTTAACCAATGTGTAAATATTAAGATAAGAAGGATTAAAAATATATAAAACCATAAAATACTATAATGTTACTAATATAAATATAAAATAATACTATAATGTTACTAAGTAGGTACCTACTACACTTTTTACCATGCCACAAATTTTTTATAGGTAATCAATTGGAAAAATGGGCGGCCTTGGGATCCGCATCGAGCGCCAATGACCTAAGTAGGTATATGCTAGATACGCCACTGGGTTGGATGGTCCAAAAGTTCACATTTTAAAACTCGTACCTAGATATAGTTTTTTTTTTCATTCTAACCCTTACCTACTATCCTTAATATTATGTATGCGAAGTGAGTTTGTTCACTTCACACACAGGATCACTGTAGCTTCCTATAAGTGAAATAATTTTTAAAATCTGTTCAGTAGATCCAGAGATTACCCCCTACAACGTCGCAAACTCACAAACTTTTGCTCTTAATAATATTAGTCCTATTTTAGATTTGGTATTAAACTGTAAATATTGAAAATAAGCCGAAAGCACCGTTTTCCGACCGACTGACTACAAATATCCTTGTATCCGACCACTGGGTAGCTAGATTCCGACCAGCCGTATCTCACCTACTTAATAACCTTATGGCTTAAAAAATGGGGTGGAAATTCACACAAAAGCAACCATTTTATACAACGATTAGGATTTATTAGGAATATGAAATAGTACTGTCGACATTTGACGAACAATTAAATAAAATCGGCACGGAAATAACGAAAGTAGGTAACAGTATGTAGTGTACCTACCTACCTACTTCCTAAAAGAAATTACAATTTCAAAAAACATTTATGTAAAATCTGTTCACATTTTCTATGAATTCAACAGTTTTTCTTTCCTCTAGGATCTTGGCCTTTTTTAAAAAAAATCTCAATGCAGTTCTTCACATCATAATTATCAATCCTCTATAAGAAAAAAAGAAATACCTCTACTGTTTTTCATGAGATCATTAAGGAAACATTAATAAGTTTCATAACTAAGTATATTTTATTGGAATGTTGTATAAATTAACAGGCTGATTTATGCTCTTCTGTATATGTTTTATAGCGCTTTTCCATGTTCTCCTGCAATAGTATATTTCATTATAAGTGCGGAAAGCCTGTCATTGCAAAGAGTTCCGACAAATGTCTACCCGAGCCGAGGCGCAGCCGAAGGTGAGGGTTGACAGTCGGAACTAGTTGCAATGACGGTTCCGCACGTGTACTGAACAACTATTTTTAATACAGTTACGAAAAAATTAAGCAATTTAATAAAATATCAAAAACACAACAAACTCAACTAAGTTCCAACTGTAATCAAGAGATGGCGCTAGTCGTATTAGTAATGCGAAACCTACGTTTCGCAATGCAAAAAGTGTGTCAAAGTCGTGTCGCTATTTTTGACAGTTGGCAAAGAGAACGCACGAGTTCGGGAAAGGTAAACAAAAAGCTCGAGTATGTAATAGCCCACATCCCGAACGCTAAACGTCCCTGCAATACGCCACTTTTTGAGCAACTGTATTAAAAATACTTTAACCTCTTTTTTATTCATTACTAGCTGTGCCCCGCGGTGTCACCCGCGTGAATTTCGGAGTTCCCGCGGGAATTCCGGGATGAAGAATAGATAGTAGCCGATTCTCAGACCTACTGAATATGCATAAAAAATTTCATGAGAATCGGTCAGGCCGTTTCGGAGGAGTATGGGAACTAACATTGTGACACGAGAATTTTATATTATATTAGATGATGCACCTGAAATAAACACATGCAATCTCACTCAAACACTCCAAAACCAAAAGCACTCGAGTTGGACGGAAACAGGAACATAGAGAAAATATTGTATCTCCTGATTCCGACCAATCCTATGCTGGTGTAATAAAGCTTTTATAAAAAAGAATCCATTAAAGTTGGCATAGATCGCATACAGGTCCATTATGTAAGGATAGCGTATAGAATGAATAACTGAATACGAAACACTCACAAAATAATCTGTACAAAAGCTAATTACCTAGGTTCATTTACAAAGTGCAAAAATCCTGTTTACGACCAAAATGGTCGGAATTCGGAATATTGTTATTTTTAGGGCTCCATATTCCGTCCATTAATATTTATAATAAAAATAATAAATAAAATGCGTTTATTTGTATTTCTTTCTTAGCCTATGCATATACCATAAATAATATAACATGACGAAAAATTCATATTATAAGAAAGCTTATTATTAGTAGGGAAGTAGAATAGCTATAGGTTCGTGACCTGAGCTCTAAACAAAGCGAGCTTGTAGGTATCATAGAGCCCAGGGACCTTCCACTTCTACTGCTGGTGACAATTACAGTAAAAGCACTTTTTTTTTGCTTAATAAATCTATGAAAATAAGCCATTTTTGAATGCATTTTGAAATTTTAAGCTTATACTAGTGTAATCTTGAAACCCAAAATTATTATAATATGTTTTTGTGGCTGTTGTTGTTTTTTTAATAAATCAATCATGCATATATAGTAAATAAACCTCGAACTTGCCAGAGTATTCTTCAAAATAACCCAGATGTTTGTTTTCACCAATTTATGTTTTTTTTTCGCATTCAATCTGATGCAAACAGCACCCTTGCGTAGTTTTTGTCAAAATGACAGATTTTCCGTTAGTAAGTATTTTTTAAACAAATTTCGACAGGTTGACTTATTGAATTGAATACGATCGTCGCACAACCTTCACGAGAAATTTTACAGGTTTTTAGCTAATAAAAATCAAAATGGTCAGATAAAGGAGGCCGGTCGGCAAACGGATAGATTTTTGCTACCACTGCACTGATCGGTTTGAATTCGGTGCCAAGCCCGCTTGTGTCTGCCCACTAAATAAATTCAGGAGCGGATCTAGGGTGGTGCACTGGGTGCAGTTGCCCCCCCCCCCCCCCTGAAGACCTAAATAGGTACCTACTTTAATTAGACCTTAGAAAAATCTTCGCAAGCTTGTCTCTTTTCACCAAGGTTTCATCGTTATTTAAATTAATGAATAGAAATATACCTACGAATGAACGAACAAAAATTCTTTGTTATTTCTTAAAACTCTATGTTATTTTTTAAAACTCCAATAAAAGATTATTTCGTAAGCGAACCTTTATGGAAGTTCGTATTATTGTAAAACAAACAAAAACTCTATCAATTCTTTCTCGTCGGAACAAATTTTCTGGTTTGAAACCACGTGCCGTATAGTTTTTTCTCCTTCCTATCTGCGAAAATTATGTAAAGAGCATCCGGTATATTTCTCATTGAATTGAATTGAATTGAATTTATTTATTTCTCAGATACAAATTTAAAAGGAGGAGTTTCTGTGTTCGACTGTATACTTACAACGTGTTAATGAATTAACTGAAAACTTGATACACCCCATTTAAAAAAAAAAACAATAATATGATCAAAATATATTTTATGTCGAAAAAATGTATACTTTAAAAGTTATTCAACATTAGTTTGGAGGTGACCTATCTACGAAATTCCAAGCGCTACGCCCGCGCCTACCGGTTCGAATTTTTTCGCTGCGGGTGGCGTAGGTACGCGCCAAATATTGTATCATAAATAATTTAGACATAAGTTAGTAAAAATGAAAAACATAACCTTTATCAAAACTACTTTCTAGTTTTCAGTTAATTCATTAACACGTTGTATACGTTTTTACAGACTATTATCCTTATACGGGATTTACACTCGCGTACGCGCGACGAGGCGAGCCACGCGGCGAGCCCCGAGCGACTGACAATGTAATCAATTTGGGAGTATCCCCTTTCAAACAAAAAAACAATTTTTGAAATCGCTCCAATCGGAACCCGTGAAATAGGTATTATTGTTGAGTAGTTCCAATGGCCATCTGTGGCCTTCATCATCAGTTCCACTTCTTCAAATTTTGCTTTCCAAAAGCAAATGAACGATTTACTATAAAAAATACCCAAATCGCTATAGGTGTGCCTATAATTTTTAAAGAGTTCCCTCGATTTCACCAAGATCCCATCATCAGATCCCGATTTAGTGGCAATGGTAATTGGGGGTAAACCCTTTCAAACAAAAAAAGAATTTTCCAAATCGGTCCAACCGTCTTCGAGTAATCGGTGAACTTACTTAAAGAAAAAAAAAACATACATACAATGGAACATAGAATCTCCTCCTTTTTGGAAGTCGGTTAAAAAGATAGTTCCTTTGATACGGGATTTACACTCGTACCTCGCCTCGTGCTTCGTCTTGTGGCCAGGTACGAGGCGCGAGTGTAAACGCTGTTTTATCGGCGTTTACACTCGCACCTCGTTCCTCGTCTTGTGCTTCATTTCGTGGTGGGGTACGAGGTGCGAGTGTAAATGCTGCCTCGTCCCGTCGCTCGTGCGACCGCGCGATCGATGGAAAAGAGACAAAAGAGCTGCGGCCTGCGTTCAGTAAAACGTAGTGATTACCTTCTCTCTGGTTCAGTTGTCTTTGAGCTAGCAACAAGGGAGGATGTCGAAGTGTTAGCGGCAACAAGACGACTTTGCTTACTGAGCTTTACTACTACTCGATTAATTTTAATAAAAGAAATCCTTACTTATTATTTTAAAAATTTTTATATTATAAAGTTTGTATAGATTGTATGGATGTTTGTTACGTTTTCACGCAAAAACTACTGAATGGATTTTAATTAAACTTTACAATAATACAGCTATAAAAATATAAAAAAAAAATAATAGCTATAGATGCCTATTATCATATTATTATATCTACTGTCTGCTATCTGCTCTATAGGATTTTTTACCAAGCTTGGCTAATAATTATTGTATTAATATTGCGCCATCTATGTATTGCTAACAAAAGTTTTTTGAAATTTGAACTGTCCTGTGCTTGTATGTGCGTGATACAGGTTCTCGACGGTTAAAATTTCATTTATTCCTGAAATAATCAAGAGATGTCGTCAACCATTATTTTGTAAACGTCGAAAATGGGCATGTTGACTAATTTTTATTTTTTAGTCCGTCTTGTAGATTATTAAAAAATATTGGATACGTATTTTTTCTTTTTTTACGTAATCAAAAAATAACGGCGATATATTGAGTTGAAATTTCGCGTGACGTTACTATTCTGACAATTTGTATGGCGGTTTTGCGGTTAGTGACGTCACGACCTCCTCATCCTCAACTTTAATGCGCTTTATCTCTGTATATTTTAATTTATTTAAAGAAGCACAAATTACGTGTCTATTGTTTTTTTATTTTCTACTGACGGACTAATTAGAATTTTGATTTTCAATAGTAGTCAACATCCCTATTAAATGCATGTATTTAAGGCTAATATTTTGATCTTGCTTCAAGTAGAAGCAATTCAGAATAACACATAGGATCTTTGAATTTAACGCGGATGACACCGCGGGGAAACGCTAGAATATAATAGCTAGTAAAATAAATAAATTAAATAAATACTTTAAATTGAAATTAAAAAAAAATGTTAATATCATCTTCTCCTGCGCCGGGTGTCATCGACTGTTTTTTGCGCAGAAGATGGTTTAATGAAAGGTTTAATGTTTAGTGTTATATATAAAAGAGTAGAATCCGCGATTCTGTACATTGAATATTTTTAACGAAAACTGACAGGGGACGATAAACGAAGAGTAAACAAGCACAAAAGTAGGGTTTTTAAAAATCTTTTCTGTCTGTCTGTCTGTTCACGATAATCTCCGAATCTACTTAACGGATTGTCATGCGGTTTTAACAAGTAGATTAAGCTTAACCTGGAGCTACATAGGCTTTGTTTCATTGAAATCGGATGTCGGGAAAAAAAGTTGTTGTATAAAAACCTTTCGCGCGGGTGAAACTGCGGGGCACAGCTAGTACTATAATAAAAGAGTAGAATCCGCGATTCTGTACATTGAATATTTTTAACAAAAATTGACAGGGGACGATAAACGAAGAGTAACCAACCATAAAAAAGGGGTTTTTAAAAATCTTTTCTGTCTGTCTGTCTGTCAGTTCGCGATAATCTCTGAATCTACTGAACGGATTGTCATGCGGTTTTCACAGGTAGATTAAGCTTAGCCTACATAATATAGGCTTTGTTTCATTCAAATCGGATGTCAGGAAAAAAAAGTCGTTACATAAAAACTTTTCACGCGGGTGAAACCGCGGGGCACAGCTAGTTTTTAGAAAACAAAATATTTCTTGTTGCAAGCAGAGAGAAGGTAATCACTACGTTTTAAGAGACGGGACTTCCTTACTTGGTTTTGGAATCCATTTAGCAGACCCAGCAATACCAACACAGCGAAAATTTAAATGTCAAAATACTTCATAACTCATGGGTACCAACATTAACGAGAACAATAGGGATGGCCACATGTAGTTCCTGATTAAATCGATATCGATAAATTATCATTAGAGCATCGTGGGCTTCATACCAGGTGAATTAAATCTACAACGGGGGAAAACATTTGTCGTAAAATTGAAACAATAAATTATTATTTTTATTTATTTATTATTATTTCAATATTTTAGTTTGTCATGATGATGATGTTATTAGATAGATAGATATTTATTTTCTCTTTAAAAATTACATTTACATTTTATGTCAAAATTAAATAACCTATTTGGGAAAGTAAATGATTTACTTCGCAGTGCCTCCTTGTTGAGCCTTGTTTAAATTATCGGTAGAAATATCTATCGGTAGAAGTATCCGACATTCGTTCCTTACATCTCCACAGACATATTTTATATCGGGAAGTTTTTCGATTGGAATGTAAGCTAAGTCATCATTTCCAATATTTTTTACCCATTGTCGACATCTGAAATTAAAATATCTATCAATCATGCAAGTACACTTAGAAACAAGATAGAGTATAATATAGTTCTTTATACAGAAGACGAGGTTCACTTTATTACAATACGATCATAATACTTAATGAAAACTGCAGTAAGTAATGAAAAAAGTATACGCAGCAGGAGCTATGCAAAAATATTCCAAAATATTCACTATAACAGCGTCATTCATTAAAGTTTATCGACTCACTTTATCGATAGTGAAGATTTACATCACTATGGTTTACAAACATGCAAATATTTTTTCTCATTTCAAAAAGATAGTGTATTATTTTAGTCTTGCTGATAGCTGAAGAGAACAAAATACTTTATTACTTTACTCAAGCTGTACTTACCGGTCTTCATCTATAGGAAATTTCGTGATAAATTTCCTTTTATTTAAATTTTGTCGACTCTACCTTTTTTACAAATTACATACGTACTACACCGTCTAATCGGTGCTATTTCACTACCCAATCACAAGAAAATAGTTTTTAATAGTCACACTGCACTTTTCAAAGCGTAAATCACACAAAATTTTTAAAAATCACACAATTATTTTCCCAAATAACAACATGCGTCGCCATGACAAACAGATGACAGATTGTAAGAAAGATTCAGAGACAAAAGACTGAAATAGCATGTGAGGCCATCTTTGATGCCATGGAAAAAAAAAATTAAAAAAAAAATGAGTGCTAAACACGAACAAAATTTAATTTGTTCCTAGTTGCGTTAGACTGGTTGCAAGTTGCAACCAATCCATTTATGCAGTTTAAAAGCATACAACCATCGCGGCCCAAAGTTGAAACCACATTGAAACCTGAATGAAGCGAGAACGCGAGTGTAAACACCACGCCCGCGTTTGACGCGAGGTCCTTTGACTCGTGACCAAAAAACCGCACCGGACGCGAGCGGTGCGAGTGACGAGGCGAACCACGCGGCGAGCGACGAAGTGCGAATGTAAACAGTCGCTCGGAGCTCGCCGCGCGCCTCGCCTCGTCACGCGTACGCGAGTGTAAATCCCGTATGACGATAACTTGTAATCAAAGACGTTCTATAAGTATTATAAACTTATAATCATAGTGATTACCTTCTCTCTGCTTATAATAATATCCTAGTTATCGATATCCATCCCTTATTCTCTGTCCAATCTGTCCAAATCCAGAGAGAAGGTAATCACTACGTTTCCAAATCTTTTTATCTTTTTTCAAAATTATAAATGACATTACAAAAGAAAAAAATAATAAAAAAGGTTGATTGATTGATTTCGTATTGTACGTAGTGATTATATGACCTATTGATCTCTATTCTTATTTCTTTGCAATCCAGTGTCGCGCATTCCATTCCAGTGCTGCACATTCCGGTGTCGTACAATAATTATACAAGTTTATTCGTCTGTGAATATCGTCAAAGAGTATATCGATTCTATCTGCAAATTAAATTAACGCGACACTGGCAACAATGTCATTAATGACAATTGCCATTAGAGGTGGGTGGGTCGTCGTCGCATTTTCGAACGACGAAACGAGACCGTCCGATCGTCGTCATCGACTAGTCGTTCGACTAGTTGAATTCGACGACTAGTCGTTGGCCGTTGCAGCGACGGGGGCCATTTCACGCAACTTCGCGACGAGCGAGGATGAGACGTCCTCCGCGACGGCAGTTATCGAGGACGTACTCCGGCATCGTTCGTCGCGAAGTCGCCCTGCGCGTCGATGGTAGACACTAGACAGTAGAATTAAAATTATCGGCCATCGCCACGTTAATTTTAAATGAAATTTCATAAATTGAAGGTTTTTATTAGTAAACTAATTGAAATTAGTTAAATGAAACCAACTGATGTTAATTATGTGATATTAATTATGTTTGATATAATAAATTATAATTATAAATTACTAGACAGTAGAATTAAAATTATCGGCCATCGCCACGTTAATTTTAAATGAAATTTCATAAATTGAAGGTTTTTATTAGTAAACTAATTGAAATTAGTTAAATGAAACCAACTGATGTTAATTATGTGATATTAATTATGTTTGATATAATAAATTATAATTATAAATTACTTCCAAACATTATCTATGTATATACTTAATCTATATTATATTATTACTAATATAAAATGGGATAATAAATACAAAAGGCTCAAGTAATAAAGTTTATGTTTGTAAGTTTAAATGTAGTCTTCCTAATAATAATTAATATATCCGGGCTCCGGCCCACTCAAATAAAAACTCTAACCAGTTGAATTAGAATTCAAATTACGATCGATGATAATATCATTTCAACGGACTAATGTACTTGTATATAATATCCACTATTAAAGTATAAACCGCCTATGTTCAAGCGTCGCGCGTCGTTAACAATGTTTCGTCCGTTGCCGTAAACTTCTCCGTTTAGCAGTCTTCGAATTCTACTAGTCGGCTGAGTAACGGTCGCGACTGTCCGTTCGTAGATCGTACGGCGACGGTTGATGTAACTAGTGCGTCCGTACAACGCCCACCGCTAATTACCATATAAAAAAAAATAACAGTATGTTCTCTTATTCGTCTGTGACTCTGTGATCGTGTTGTGCAGTGTGCTGTTCCTGGTTCCCTTTGAAGTTTGAATGATTGGATTTTATTTTGGAAACATATTTTTATGGAAAATATAAGATTAGCACAGTAATAGTTTTATTTTTAATTAGGTATTTACAGATCTGAATCTCAACATGTCTTCAGAGACTACCCAAGTTAGCTCTTTACCGTTACCACCAATGCAGTACATTAATTTTTACACTGATGAAAATGTGCGTCGAAACAGAGCCCCTTTGCCACCTCGTCCAATCCACGACTCGTACTCCATGTTCGGACATTCTTTTAATGCGGACGATACAATAATTAGGTCATTGGAGAGTCAGGTAACGTAGTCCGTTTTTTTTTGTATCCATCAATTCATATAGCAAACCAGTACTTTTTCATTCAAAACATTTCATTTTACTTTCAGGGCTTCAGACGTCTCTATCCAATGCACTTCGAGCGAAGGAGAGAACTGAAAAAACTCAACCATTCACTACTTATAAATTTTTTGGACCTATTAGATTTACTAGTTCATTGCCCAGATTCACCCAAGAGAGCAGAAAAAGTTGAGGATCTGAGTCTGTTGTTCATTCATATACACCATCTTTTAAATGAGTTTCGGCCACATCAGGCTAGAGAAACACTACGAGTTATGATGGAACTCCAAAAACGGCAGCGCGCTGAAACAGCACTGAGGTATCTTGTTTTAATAAAAAAATTGTAAAGAGTAATCTGTACTGAACTGATTCTTAAAATTTAAAAAGTTACAGTATCCCTTGCTAATATAAAATATTATCTATATATATATAAATGAATGACTATTTCCCTTGGTCCGTGTGAACGGCTCCTTTTTTGTTGTGTTTGTTATTGTAAGCAGAAATAGAATATGAAAGAATTTTGGAGTTCCTACGGGAATTCTGAAACTCACGCAGGTGGATTTCTGAAACGGTTGGACCGCTTTTGACGGGACTTTCACAGGTGATGTTATAAGGAGAAATTTAGGCTAGTTTGGAATTTCTGCAGGAATCCTGAAACTCACACAGATGAAACTGCGGGGCACACCTAGTTTGAGTATAATTCCAAATTCTGTATTATTACTATTGCTATGAAAGCAGTCACATATTAAGCTGTATACTGACACTCAAGAATCTTAAGACATTTTTATTTATTTGGGATATATTCAGAACTAACTATTCAGTTTCACCGCATGAGTTTCAGAATTCCTGCAGGAACTATTATTTCTAAAATAAAATTAGCTTAAGTTACTCATTATAACATCAGCTACCTGCCAGCGAAAGTGCCCTTTAAATCAGTCCAGCCATTACAAAATTGTTTTTTTCTTAAGTACTGTATATACTTTCAACAAACAGACACTTCAATTTTATTTATATGTATAGATGTGCAATGTGTACTAGGTAAAAATAGTGCATTATGAAGTGAACTAAGTGAGTCTTTAGATGGATTACAGCCTGGGCCCTTATTCACTATGACCGACAACATTCCTTCCTATTCAATTCATAAAGTATTTTTTAATACAGTTGCTCAAAAAGTGGCGTATTGCAGGGACGTTTAGCGTTCGGGATGTGGGCTATTACATACTCGAGCTTTTTGTTTACCTTTCCCGAACTCGTGCGTTCTCTTTGCCAACTGTCAAATGGCGACACGACTTTGACACACTTCTTTGCATTGCGAAACGTACGTTTCGCATTACTAATACGACTAGCGCCATCTCTTGATCACAGTTGGAACTTAGTTGAGTTTGTTGTGTTTTTTATATTTTATTAAATTTCTTCATTTTTTTCGCAACTGTATTAAAAATAGTTGTTCAGTACACGTGCGGAACCGTCATTGCAACTAGTTCCGACTGTCAACCCTCACCTTCGGCTGCGCCTCGGCTCGGGTAGACATATGTCGAAACTCTTTGCAATGACAGGCTTTCCGCACTTATAATGAAATATACTATTAATTTACAATCACAAAACTAAATGAAAACACAAATTAGGCAAATGTAATTAAAATGTGCGAGCCTTATCGCATGCGATACGGCCGAGTTACAATACTGTATACATGATATTACCATGGCTGATTTATTTTTCCCTTTTCTGTAACTTTTAATTGTTTGTTTTGAAGTAGATTTTATTTTTTAAATTTTCCTTTTTCTTGACCCACATTTACTATTGCATACAAATATTATTTACTGTACAATTCAAAAAACTCCTTGAATTGATGACCTCCTTTTTTGTTGGGAGCAATCTCTGGAACTACCTACTGAACCAATTCTAAAAATTCTTACAAACTACTGTACCTATGCTATCCCCAAGTGACAGGATAATTTGAGTTTCCGAGAGAATCCTGAAAACCCGTGGGTATATTAACTGTGGTGGAACGACTAGTAATAAATATTTGGAGAGTTGTACCTTATGCGCACCCTCATACTTCTTTGTAGAGGCATAGATAGCAAAGTGAATAATGATTTGATTCAAATAAATTTTACATTTCAGATTCAGAAAGCATTTGGATAGAGTGCAAGATATATTACAAAATGCTCTACAGAGTTTACCAGATCAAAATGAAATCGGTTCCAATTTCAAAATACCTACAGAGATCATGGATCAAATGGATACAAGTTCCCATGACAATTCTAACACTGACTTCTGTTACGAACTGGACAGTATTATGTGCAATGTTGTTGACAACATGAGATAATTACAATAATTACTAAATAAGTAGTTTTTCAGAGACAATATTGTATGATGACGAATTTTTGTGTATAAATGCAATCATCAATATGCTTATAAGCATCTAGCTTTTATGCATAATGATTATTATCATAATTATATCATATGCGAAGTTTAGTGCTTTTGAAAATTTACCTAAACATAAATATAAGGAGCTTACTGTTCTGTCGTGTGGATATGTAATCACAGGAAATGTGTAAGAAAAATAAAAGTATTTCAATAAAAAATTTATTTATGAAACCACCAGTTGGATTTGAAACTCATCTAACTGCATTCCATCGACAAGTCATTACACTGAAAAAGGAAAACAAGAGATCTCACCGTTGACAATCTCACCATTCTGAAATAGATTTTTACCATACACACCGTTACCTCTATCATCGGAGAGTTCCAGAGTTCCGTCACTTTTGCTTCGACCCCATGCTTTGTGATTAACGTAGGTATAAATAAAACTATACTTACTTACATAATGAAATGTGTTGTCCTCATAACCTTAGAAATCACGTTGACTCATGGTAGGCATACTGGTAGTTGTTACCTAAAGAATCAATACTAAGTATAATAAAATACAGAATCACTTACTTGCATTTGCTTGCATCCTCTATTTGCAGTTGACAGTAATCTGGTGACCATGGAACACTGCTGTATATGACCAGATAAAAAAGATGTCCCGCTATCGATATGACCCGTTATTCATACAAGGGGGCAAGAGGGAATACTATTTTGAATAAAATTAAAATATATAATATTAACACTATTATACTAGTTCTATTTTGTTACTTCTTGTTTTAATGAAAAAAAATAAATGAAGGCCAAAAATGGCAGAAAATATATTGAGATGTAAAAACTAATGAAGGGTTTTACCATATGAAAAATAATTTTAAATATTTAATAATCATTAAAAGTTAGAGGTTAGCTAAGGGTCGATAAACGAAATAACATTGAAAGTTGACCAATTACAAGGAAACTTACCGTCATGTGTACTAATCAAACCTGAAAACAAAGACGCAACGCGCCCTACACGCAACTAAAATGAAACGTGGATACTCCTAAAATCATATTTAAGTTTTTTTTCCTGTTTGTCCGTCCGGTCAGTCAATAGTCACTTTTTAGAGATTGATAGTTGAAATTATTTGTTTTGGTAGGTATATTTAAAAAATCTTCTTTGTAGCAAAGTTGTTTGCTACAGCGCATGTTGTCAAGCACTTTTTATAGTTTCAGATGAATTCAGGTTTTGTTTCTATTGCTCCTTTAGTTTGTTAGTAGTTATTACGGCCCCTGTAGGGCCCTCCACTGCTTCTGAAGTCGCGCCGGCCATACCTCCCTCGGCCCCGGCCACCGCTCGGACCTGAGTATCGTCCACTATTGTTTAGTCTTGAGCTGTATTTCCCCGATGGAGGAGTGTACATTTTCAAATTTCGTTCACCAACACGCAACTTTTTTTCTGTGGATTCTTTGTCTTCACTTCCATTATCAAATGTTATCGGTCGGTGTCGCTTTGACCCAGCTGACGATTTTTCTTTATCCTCAGCAACATCTGCAGGTCTCTCCTAAAGAATAATGAAAATATATCAAAATTTACGATTAAAAAACATTATAGCAGAAGAAAACTGCAGCAAAAATTGCAATATTGTAGGTACATTACCTCCTTTTCAACCTTCTTATTGGATTGAAATGAAAGATGCACTTTGCTATTGAAGCTTGGTGGAGTTCGGAATATGTCTCTTATTAAAGTATTGATGTTAGAGGTTGTTTTTAAAGCAGCTATCTTCAATTTATTTTCTTCAGAATTCACATCCTCTCCTTTCTTACTCTGTGAAAATCATAATCAAAGATTTAATGAAATTTTGACATTTATTTCGTTTTGGTTAAAAAATTTAAGTGACTACTAAGTTGCTATAAGTGTTTAATATTTCTGTTTACCTGAGTAACTTCTTTCAACTTCTTAATGTACCCTTGAGTGAGACTTGCAGTATACTGCAAACGCATGCGAAGGGCCTTGAGTTTTGCTGCATCTGCACTGAGGGCTTCAGGAGATTTTCTACATAATGAGTGTAAAGCAAACAAGGCACACTCAACATGCGAAAACTGAAGAGATGGGGTGGGTTTTGTTTCATCCTCTTTGCCATCCTTAGCTTCGTCTTTCTCAGGCTTTTCGGTGTTTTTGTCTTCAATTATTGGTGCTTCCGGAAGATACAGCTGAAATAAGGTTTGTAATTATAATTCAACTAGAGGTAGTGCTCAGATCAAGAAAACAGAAATTGGTGGAGGTTATTTCATTGCAGTGTACAATTCTAAGCTGAAATAGCAATTAATGGGCTATGAATAATAATTTGTGCTTCTTTTAAATCAATTAAAACTTGAACACTTATAATTACCATTAACAAATCATAGACTGCTGCAATCTTTTCAGGCAACTGTTCTAAATTGCCACAATTTTCAGTGATTTCTGCAAAGATTTTCAGGAGGTCGAGTTTGGTATCATTTCCACCTTCAGAGGAAGCAAGATCCTCCCAGCGTGGGAGCACATGTTCACAGAAGAAGTTCACAAATTGGGTAGACTCCACCTGAGCCTGTTAAATAGGGAAATCAGTTACTAAAAATACAACATTTTATAGATTGGTGACTAAGTTGATAGATAGAGTAGAAAGACTTATGTCACACCAAACTCAAAGACACCTATGGTGGATGTTGCAAAGAAAAAAATGTTAGCTCCTCTAACCTAAAAACTATCAGCTTTGCCCATATTATGGTACTTAAATAATTGAACAGTGCAGTGCTGTTTTATTAGACTTGGCCTTTTTTGTTCTTAATAGGTGAAGCACTTTGCTAAGCAATTTGACTAAATTTTAGTTTTAAATTTTGTTATCACATAGAATGACATTACTTGTCATAATAATGTAAATAGATTAATATCCTACTAATATTATAAACGCGAAAGTTTGTAAGTATGTATGGATGGCTCAGTTACTCTTTCACACAAAAACTACTGGATGGATTTAAATTAAACTTTACAATAATATAGCTTATACATATTAACACATTCCCGGAATTCCCACGGGAACCCTGAAATTAACGCGGGTGAAACCGCGGGGCACAACTAGTTCTAATAAAAATCAATGTTTGTATGTCTGTCCTCTATGTGTTTCGAATCTATTGGTCCGATTGTGATAAAACTTTGGCGGGTTGTTCTGCCTGCGTCCGCAAAGGTTCCTGATCCCAAAACTCACGCGGGTGAAACCGCGGAGCACAGTTACTAGTTTAATAAAAAAAATATTGGACATTTTTTTCTTTTTTTACGTAATCAAAAAAATATGGTCATACATTGAGTCAAAATATTGCATAACATTATGATTAGGTATAATATGTATGATGTTATGAGCCCCACTCCTAAAGTTTAATGTGCTTTATCTAAGTACCTATACCTATACTTGTATTAATTTTAAAAAGTAAAATATACATGTCTGATCTTCTTTATGATCTAACTTTCTGACTAAATAGCTTTGATTTTCGTACCCTGGCAACATGCCTGTAAATATGTTTTATTTTTAAGAAAGGATGAAATTCGTACTTACAGAGAACAACGGCAGAGCATGTTGAGAGCACTGAATAAGTTTCTCTACATATTCTATGTCTTCTGGGTGCCAGTCCTCAGGAGTGAAAGCAATAGCTGCAACTAACTGAACAAGTTCTTTTTTTCCAAGGGGTGTCTTTCCTAGCCTCGACCATGTTAAAAGTTCCATTATATGATCAAATTCTTCTGCAACTACATCCTAAAAGTAAACAGCAATTTTGTTAGTTTCCACTATAAAAACAAGATTTAATACATCAGGCATTTTAAATATTAAATCAATACAAGTAATTATCAACACCATTGGTTTTAGTAGTCAGCACCAGGCGTTGTGGATTAAAGTTAAAGGATAAAAGTTTCTATGAGCCTTTTAACTAAAACCAATTGCATACATATGACACTCACTATCAGTCGACACAGACTTCTAATTTATGAGCGATTTTTTTTTCCATTCGCGATGGAAACCCTTTATTGTAATAGGCTATGCTTTAAGACAATTTGAAATCAAGATTTATTCCCATAAATCTTTAATTTTAATCAGGGTGCGAGGATATATATCCAATGGTTTTTTTTAATATATATCAATACAAATAATATTCACCAATTTTTAAAAATAAATTCTCCCAAAGAATAAGTTTTGATACTTTGTTTAGTCCATTTTATGTTTTTAGTTGATTTTTTCTCATTTATAAGAAGATTTTATGTTTTTGAGTTGATTTGTCCTGATTTTTAACCTTAATAAACAAATAAAATATCACGTAATGACGTAATAACGTAACATAATGTTTTTATCAACCCTTCCCCCCTAATGATATGTGGTGAGGTTTTAGACGACCCCCCCCCCCCCCCTACCCGAAATCACGTGTAATTTTTTTTAGTACAAATTACCTTTATTAAAATTTTCAGAACATTATCTTTAAGGTATAATCAAGGTATAATCTGATTAAATTTTGGAAAATTAACCATCGTGATAAAAATGTTCAGACACATTAGGTAAGGTTGCAGGTTGTTTTTGTCTGGCATAAAAATAATAAAGGAAGGTATAAAAAATAAAAACCAATTTTTACATGAATAAATTTAAGAGACATTGTCCTCGGACCACCGATTAGCAAAAAATAAATGCACAATATCTCATTATATCCCCCGCCCCCCCCCCCCCCCTTTTTAATATTTCGTGATTTTTTCCGAACCCTGCCCCCTCTTTCGAGCCTCACGTGATTAATAGACACTCCCTAATTTTTTATGTTTATAAAATACATAATATGCAAACAGTATACATAAAAATACTATTAAGTAATAATATTTTTGTCATACAAAATGGATATATATCACATTTTTGATATATATCGGATATATGTATATCAAAAATATCCGATATTTTGATATTTATAATAAATATCCAGATATTTTTGCACCCTGATTTTAATGACAATTTTATTTAACCCTTACCTCTAAAATTTTCTTGCATTCCATAATAATGAGATCTTCTGCTTCTTTATTAATCACTTCCCTCCCCAGTTGTTTCACTTTAGCAGCTAAGAATTTGATGCATTTCTCCCTAACAATTTCATTTGGCACAACGTTTTCTGCACTTTGGTGTATTTGCGAGAATAGTCCGGTCAGTGCACCTTTAGGATCACTCTTCAATATAGTAAGTAAAGAATTGTTGACCACATTTATTTCTGTAGTGTCTTCAGATTGTAACAACTGTGCTAAAATATCAGCAATGCGCGGTGTGTACTCCTTATTATCTTTACATAAAGATGGAAGGTCTTTGATAGCTTGTTTGCGTATCTGAAAATTTAGTTATTTTATCTAGCGTACGGTGAGACATGGTAAACTTTTGCTTTTTAACCTAGTTGAAGCAACCAAATCAATCTCAATGTAAATGTAAAATGAACCATTCAATGTTATTTAATATCGCTGTTCAATACATTGAAAGAATTCAGCATCTTTAATTATTTTTTTGCCATTTAACTTGCAATTGTACTAGAAATAAACACAATAATAGAACAATTCACTTGAAATTTACTTGTGTGCTTCATGGTTTAGAAAAACACAATGGTTTTGGAAAGACTAGGAGCATATGCCTTTATTCTTAGACAATTTAAAAAATATCTCAGTAATAGAAAATTCCAAGTGTTTTGTTCCGAAAAACATTGTGAACAGCATAACCATTCACTTTAGCATCTTGTAACCAAGGTGAATTGATTGGGTTTTAGCGTATTATGACCATACTTACAGCAACATTGTCATCTTCACAAAGATCGAACTGAGCTTCGATAGCCTGCTCGGCGAGGGTGGGAAAGCTGCTGAAAAACTTCGCAATGAACTGAGACGCCAAACGCTTTTCTTTGTCAGATCCTTTGACTGCGGCAAGTATTTCGGTATATTCTTTGTCATGCTAAAACCAAAATTACACATAATAGGTAAGTAGGTATTTTGGTATAAATCAGATTAGTGCACTTATTTAAAATTTCAAATGCAAAAACTACATACCTTTGAAATACCATCTTTAGCATCGGCCAAAATTCCGTAGTTTTCATACAATTTTTCAATATTGTCAGCCGACATGCTTGATTTACTTGATTAATGATTTCAAATCTCAAGAAAAGGCTTTTTCATTAAAGTAGGTACTAGAAATGAAATTAGAATCGAACTTCGAATCAACCACAAAATACTTTAGAACTTTGGAATCAACCTAGAAACTAAATGCAATAGAAAGTAGAAGACAAAATTATAGGTTACTACTTGTAGGGATGTGAAAAACAATCGATATTCTTGAAAAGGGAAAATCGGCTTTCATCAAATCAATTATATTTTAATACTAGCTGTGCCCCACGGTTCCTGTTGGACGGTTCTTTTTGAGGGAGCTGGACTCTGGGCTATTTAAAAAACACTATTTCATGGTTAATATATATATTGAAAACACTACTACACATAATATTTCATTTTATAAAAACCCTCGGCTATTTCACAGTTCATGTCTAGAAGAGAAGTAAAGTGATAACGGATGACACTTATCACATTCAAATAAAGATTCCGATATTCGCAGTGTCGCTTCACATGTGACAAGTGTTGCCTGCCATTACTCACAGTCATATTCAAACTCCAACAGTTCCGACCCCATGCATGTAAATTTTTTCAGGAAAAAATTTACGCAGCGTACACAACGAAAGCTCTCAAACAAGTATTTTTTCTCTTTTTTTGCAACATTTTTCGTTGCCGCCCCGCTCTTTTTAGTCGAAGCGCGATGTTATAAAACCTATAGCCTTCCTCGATAAATGAATTATTCAAAACACAAAAAAAATCAATTCAAACCAGTAGTTCTAGAGATTAGCGTGTTCAACCAAACAAAGAATCAAATAGACCCTTCAGCTTTATGATATCGATTATCGACGGGTGAAAGACTATTTGTAAGCGACAAAACATGTAATTCACAGTAAACCGGTTAGAAGTTTTTATTTTAAAAATGAAAAAAAATCATTACACAAAAGTACTGAGCAAATTTTGGTGCAATAACATTTTTATAAGTGAAGTTTTGTGACTTATTTTGTATAGCTCAAAGTTCATCCAATATAAACTAAGGTTAAACAACCATCAAAATGCTCGCAACAATTTAAAACCAAACTTTAACGATGTAACTGTAACGATGATCATATTTGATACACGAACATCGAATATCGAACATCGAATCTGATACACTTAATCGGTTTTTTTAAACTTAATTTCCCATCCCTAACTATTAAAGCACGCAGCACAGAACACGCACGCACACACACAGCCCTATGATGGGCGATGGCCCTATGCCTGAACCCACGTAGTGATTACCTTCTCTCTGGTACCTATCTCTGTAGTTTGTGTGTCTGCCCTATGTTATTAGCTAGGGACCAGTAGTGATTACCTTCTCTCTGCTAGGGACTAGGGAGGCCGGAGGAGGGCTTTTGGAGGGACGTAGTGATTATATGATCTTTGGGAGGGATTTTAGCAATGACGGACGTCAGTTTTATTTTATTATTTTGAAAATTAGTTAATCATGATTAATATAGTGTGAATGTGGTGGATTTTGCATAATAGTAATCCATTAGTGATGAACAGTGTGTGGAAACAGTGAAATAAGATGAAATGAGGCGTTCATCGGGAGGTTGTCGTTTTACTATAATATGTATATGACTTCCCACAGAGCGTCCTATTAAGGGTCAACTGTGAAGAGTTGCTGCCAAAAGGCAAAAGTTCCGGTAAAGCATCGAAACGCATCTCAGTTCTCACCAATGCATTTCGATGTAAATAAATAACTTCAGAAGAAAAATACCACTGAATTGGTTGTATGGACTTATCTTCCTTTGCTTTAATAAAAAAAAATAGCTAGGGAGGTTGGCAATTTAGGTATATGATTTCCATGGAATTTAGGTACTTCTTGTACGAAGTACCTGTTAATTCCATGATGATTTCATCGTCGTTGATACCAAGACGTAATGCAGTCTGGACTTATATTAACTAGAAAAAATAGGTGGCCAGCTCAGGTAGCTCTGATTTTTTTTTATAAATAATTTAAAAAAAAGTTGTCATAAATTATATTATCGTTTCTTTCATCATCTTATATTTAATATTATGGTTCATAGAAGTGAAATTAAAGTTGGCAGAAGTCAGGATGGTGGAAGTTTTTATAAAAATACTTAACTGCCAAATCGTACTCGAGACGAAAAAATGGTGTCCATTTACGATATATATACTAGCTGTCCCCCGCGATTTCATCCGCGGTAATGTCGGAGTTTCCGCGGGAATTGTGGGGAAAAAGTTCTTTGTACCCCTGACAGTAGTTTAGGGTGATTAGCTGTTCCCCACATTAATTCCGGAGTTCCCGCGGGAATTCCGGGACAAAAGTATCCTATCTTTTAAGTTGGACCATATCATAAATGGTTACAAAATTTTATCAAAATTCGTTCAGTAGTTTCGGAGTCCATCGCGGACAAACAATGTGACACGTGATTTATATATATTAAGATAAGACTAGCTGTCCCCCGAGATTTCATCCGCGGTAATTTCGGAGTTCCCGCGGAGGTTGCGGGAAAAAGTACTCTATGTCCTTCTTTGTGCCCCGACAGTAGGGCACTACTGTCGGGAACTCCGGCAGGAGTTCCCGCGGGAATTCGCCATTTGTACACACTGTGCAATAAAGAATAAATAAATAAATAAATTCCGGGATAAAAACTATCCTATCTTTTAAGTTGGACCACATTATAAATGGTTACAAAATTTTATCAAAATCCGTTCAGTAGTTTCGGAGCCCATCGCGGACAAACAACGTTTATATATATTAAGAAGATATGAAAAATTCTCTTATTTTTTTAAGATCTTAAAAAACACAAAAAGTATCTCTTTAAGTAGCCACAAAAAAAAATATCAATTTATTTTTGTTTTTGTAACTTCTACGACATCCATGTATGTGGTTTCAGATCTCAACAGGGTCATGTGACACTGACAGACAGATAACTTCAATATCCAAAAGCGAAATTAAGGTTGAACTGTGTCGAGTTACTTCCAAAAGTTCCAGTAAAGATTCGAAATGCATCTTACTGATGCATTTTAAAGAATAAACTTCAGAAAATGGAAAATATGCGTTGACTGTATGCACTTAGTTTCTTTTGCCTTCTCTGAAATGTTTCCTAAAAAAATAAAAGTGAGGTCATGTGTCAAGCGTGACTGCGATCGGTGTTTCGTTTCAACGTTCCGATTCACAAAATTAAAAGTTGAATATTTTGGAAACTATTGAATTTTTTTAGTAAATCTTTCACGATAACGCTTTTCTAAGGCTCTATTTTTGAAATATTGACACAATTTCTTATAATAAATTTCATGCAAGTACCCTATACGACAATGACATTTCTAACACAGATTAATAAGGCGTAATTTTGAACTAGTGACGTCATTCCGCGTTTCGGCGGTTAAATCTAAAGTAGGAACTTTGAAACGCTCTACTTAATTAATTTATGCATATTTTATGATTTGTTTAAGTAGGCCATATATCTTTAAAATAGACTGAAAAAAAAATTCATGCAAGTACCCTACTAATGTAGGGAGGGATAAAAAGTTTTTAAAAATATCGATATATTACATCGAATTAAGTCGATACTAATATATCTCTTTAATTCTTTTTTTTTAAAAGCTTATACAAATCCAATGTAGTTTTAGTTTATATGTAATGTATGTAATTTTTTATACTTACCTAAAAACAAATGTTTTTGATATCAAAAATCAATAAACATCTATATTTTTAAGCAACAATAATATAAAGTATTAACAGACGTTCCAATTTGGTTGGATCCAACCTCAGAAGAATAACTTAGGATCCAACCAAATTACCGCCGTCGTGCCAACCATTCCGACATTGCTACAGACGTACCGACGGTTCGCCATCCAACCGTCATTTGCCTATGCACTGAAGAAAAACAGTATGTTCTCTTATTCGTCTGTGCTGAAGAAGTGTACGGACGTCATGCCGCCTGCTCTTAAAACTTCCAAACAAAATTGTATAAGCTTGATTTCTCATTTCTTTATTAAAGTAATAAAGTAATCTTTATTAATTTGTTAAATCCCACAAACAGAGAAAGTCTTTATACATATAGTTCTAGTAACTTCACAGTATTACTAGTAACAGACGATTCAATTTGGTTGTCGGTGGTGATCGGGCGATCACGACCAAATCGGAAAGTGTATAGGGTAGTCGGTCCAACATAATTATTATTAATACGGGTTGGACGTGGTCGGCTCACCGATGCACCCGACAAGCCAACCGTCCAACCAAATTGGTACGTGTGGAGGCACATGCTCCAACTCCAACCGATGTGTCTCAGTCGCATTCGAAAGCCGCCGAGCGCTGACGAAAAGTATGTAAAAACAAATACAGGTAATATTATTATAAACTAGCTGGTGCTCGCGGTTTCACCCACGTGAATTTTTGACCCTTGCAATGACAGTAATGACGTCAGATTTTCTCACTCTTAAAACGTAGTGGTTAAATACTCTTTGGTCTCAAAGAAAATATAATCACATCACCTGTCGCTCCAAGCCTTAAAACTGTCACTGCGAAAAATCAATTATTCAAAAGAAAAACAATGCATGTTAGTTATGCAACATTATATCGAAGCTTTCGACCATTGCATTGCGCTGAAGTCTTTAGAATAGAATAGAATAGAATAGAATACACTTTATTGTACACCAAAATAATGTTACAGTGTGTTTACAAAAACTTATAACTAAAGGCATACACAAGGCGGTCTTATCGCTTTACTAGCGATCTTTTCCAGACAACCTTTTTTAACTGATGATAACTTTTTTGCCCTATGTCCTATTTCGATGAAACAAAGCCTATATGTTTGCTTCAGACTTAGCTTAATCTAGGTACTACCAAAAACTGCATGACAACCCGTTCAATAGATGCGGAGACTATCGCGAACAGACAGACAGACAGAAAAAAATTTAAAAACTTTTTTTTTGGGCTTGGTTACTTTTCTTTTATCACCCCTCTCAATTTTAGGTAAAAATATTCAATGTACAGAATCGCGGATTCTACTCCTTTTATAGTATTATGTAGATAATGACGTCCGTACACTGTGCATGGCAAATGACGGTTGGATGGCCAATGTCGTGTCGTAAATACGTCTGTAGCAATGTCGGAATGGTTGGCACGACGGCGGTAATTTGGTTGGATCCAACCAAATTGGAACGTCTGTTAATACTTCGCGAAAGTTTGTAAGTAAGTATGTATGGATGGATGGATGGATGGATGGATGGATGGATGGATGGATGGATGTTTGTTACTCTTTCACGCAAAAACTACTGGATGGATTTAAATGAAACTTTACAATAATATAGCTTACACATCAGATTAACACATAGGGTACCTACTTTTTATCCCGGAATTCCCGAGGGAACTCTGAAATTAACGCGGGTGAAACCGCGGGGCACAACTAGTTATATCTATATTTATCGATTTTCCGATATATCATTGCATCCCTAATAATAATATAAAAATAATAGGGTTCCGAAAGGGTTCAAATATTCGAATCAATTAGATGTTTTTTTTATTGAAATAAATACGTTTAGTTGCTCAGTGCTCTGTAGGTCTGTACTCTGTAGGTACTTGGTAGGTACGTCCAGGTACGACCGTACAGGAAGGTTATTTACTAAAACTTCATTTCGTTCGGTTCAATTTTCTTTGATTCTAGTTCTTGATTCATCGGAATTCGGAATGTTCATTGTCGGTTTATAACGCAGTGATTAAAATTAGGTATTCTCTTTGTTTATGCTTATGCATTTGGAAAATGGAAATGTGGTTCTAATGATTTTGTGTTGTGACTTGCTTGTGATGATTGATTTATGAAGTTGTACATACTACATTTTTAATCATAGAAACTTGTGAGGATCTGACTATGGCTTCACACTTGTGGACATAAAAACTAAACTGATTACCTAGGTAGTATGATCCAAGTGCATTGCAGTCAGTTGATTGTTATGGTGTTTTGTTGTGCAAATGTGATCGATCGAATGTATGAATTATGATTTTTATTTTGCCGGAAGATAAAATTTACTTTGCGTAAAGGTATTTCTTCCATTTAATGTCCCTTGATTTTATTTCGAACTATTTGTAAAGAATAACAAAGATCCCTCCAGTCATCCAGTCATGTTGTCTAGTCTCATGACAACACGTACTTATACTGTATATTATTTATTTATTATTTACAAATACTACATTATGTACCACTAAAATATCCTGTAAATATAACAAGTTGATATGATACTGATAATGTTCATAATATGTAACTGTAGAGATAATCAAGAAATATCTTCAAATAATTTTTTTTTTATACTTATGCTATTTTAATATTTACTTTTTAATGAGACATTTAACTTGTAAAATATTGATTTGGGGTTAGCATCTAAAACGATATAGTTATACCTACATCGTTTATGATATTATTTAGAAAAAAAAAATATTTTGATTTTTCTCCCTTATTATAGAAAAACATGGCAGCAAAAGAAAATGAAGTCATTTGTCAATCATTTATGATAAAGAGATCACAGAATAAGAAGTTGTTCACACCTGTTAATTACAAAGAACGCTTAGTGGTACTTACAAAACGGGTGCTAATTTACTATGATGCTGATGGAGAGGTGAGTGCACTTTTGTTTAAGTACGTTCATTACAAGTGGCCTGAATTGTGCTTTGTTTCCATGCATTTTGTATGAAATTTTAATGGAATAGAATACCCTTGCCATGTCCGCCCCAACACCCTTTATGTGTGGCCTGCGCCTTACGCAGCATATAACAGACACAACCTCTTTCACTGGGACGTGTCAGTACATCACACCAAGAGAATGTTATTTCATATTATTATTTTTATTTATGCTTAAAATAAATGAAAGTCTATAAATTATAATATATAGTTTTGTTTATTTTAAGGACATATTCTCTTTGCTTAAATATATATTATATATCCTATCTGCACCTGATATTGTTTAAGTTTAACATATTTATATGTCCCGCTCAATTAACCAGCTAACTGTATTTTTTTTTAATCTCTGAATGGGGATCAAAATTTCACAAAAACTTATGGGTACTCTTCTCAGACCATTTTCATGTGGCTGCAACGGTTAAGGTAATTCCCCTCACTGCCCTGCTCAAAGTTTACATTGATATATTATGAATTTAATGTAACAGAATATTATGATATTGTTTCATGCAGGACTTTCAATAATTTAATAAGTAATTAAGGTAAGTCGTTTTAATATCTTAACCAAAACCAGAGAGTGTTGTAGTTTTATTTGTGTGACTGTCAGAATTTCCTAATGAAATTTATTAGTAGTACGATAAAAAGTATCCTATATGTTGACCCATGAGTCAATAGTTATGAACTCATGACATAACCTTTGTTACCTAATTTAAAAATTGATATTATATTTTAACTCCAAAGGGACTAACTACATATTTTATTCAGCTCCATTCGTGTTTTGCTGAACGATTTTGGGTTACATTCTTCTATCAACCGCGTACAGCATTGTAAGATGAGACTAAAGGCCCAAAGAACTTTATTTATAGCATTTGCATGGTAAAAGTACATTTTATACTTGTACTTGTCCTCATTTTATACTTTTTTGCCGCAAAGATGTATTTTGTGAATAGACGCGGAAATGCTGAACGGATGCGTCGTACTCTCCATACAAAATCGTTGTTTTCTATGGACAAAAGCTGAATAGCTGAATAACTGGCTACTTGACAAAATTTTTTGTTTAGTCCGCCGTGAAGATTAATAAAAAATATTGGACACGTATTTTTTCTTTTTTTTACGTAATCAACAAATAAGGGCGACACATTGAGTTAAAATTTCGCATGACGTCACACTCACAAGTCACAACCCGGTGCAGTTTGTATGCATTGGGCTAATACCGAATAATGACGTGACGAGTCCCCCACCCTAAACTTTAATGCGCTTTTTCTATGTTTATTTTCATTAATTTTAAAAAGCAAAAAATACGTGTCTATTCAATGATATTTAAGTATATAGAATGTATTTGTGTCTATTATATTCTAACTGACGGACTAATTAGAATTATGATTTTCATACCCCAGAAAATATCAAAATGCTGCTATACGTTAGGTACCTACTACAATTTATTTCAAAGTAAAACATTATTATAAATTAGAAAGTGATCCTACTACAGTGATCATGAGTAACGTAGAGTACTTATTATACCGGTGTTCCCAGGAACTCCAAAATTAGTTACCGCGGGTGAAACCGCGGGAGACGGCTAGTAATAATGAAAATCCCTATTTCTTTTGGTCTCGGCATCGGTGAACGGCTGTACCAATTTCGCTAATCCTTTTTTTGTTGTGTTTGTAAGAAAAAGGTTCTTATGAAAGAAGTTTGGAATTCCTGAGAGAATTCCGGAACTCACGCGGACGAATTTCCGAAACGGTTGGACCGATTTTGACGGGACTTTTACTGCTGCTGCTGTGCTGCTGATGTTATAAGAATTTAATTAGGCTACTTTAGATTTCCTGCGAGAATTCCGAAACTCACGCGGGTAAAACCGCGGAGCATAGCTAGTGACAGTATAAATAACTAATAAAACAAACCAGACCCGAACGAGCTATAGGATCTTTAAGCTATTTTCCATAGATACCGATATATTAATTATTGGTCGTGGTAGTAGTTAATTATAATAATATATTACCGGTCCGGTCCTAGTAATCCTTCTAATATTATAAATGTGAAAGTGTGGATGTTTGGATTTTTAGATGTTTTTTACTCAATCACGCAAAAACGACTGGACGGATTTGGATGAAATTTGGCATGCACGTTGTCAGGGGCACAGAAGGACATAGGGTACTTTTTATCCCGGAATTCCCGCGGGAACTCCGAAATTACCGCGGGTGAAACCGCGGGGCACAGCTAGTAGGTATAATCATAATTTAACCTTAAACATTGACTGAAAAGTGCGCACGATAGTGAATCACGGTACGCTAGCTGGCGCCATACGCACAATATGAAGAATATCGGCATATTTAGGTCCGTATTCCAAAAGGTTACTCAAGTCATGAATCTAGTTTTAAAACTAATTTCAAGTAAAGCTTTAATTTTAGAACCTTACTTGAGACGCGATTCATCAATCAACAATCAGTTGAGTTATTTCCTTATTCTAGAACGACGCTTGAGTACTAATCTATACTCAAGCAAAGATTTGATCTTTGTTTACGTCTGTCATGTCAAGACCACTCAACCAATCAGAATTCATATAACGAAACTACGCCTTACCTTGTCACCTCGTACCTGTACGAGTACGAGTACCGTGTACCTCGCCTTACGCTGTAATAATTCCTATTTTTTAAAGAAAAATGCCGAATTTTGTAGTGAGAGAGTGTAAAAACCAATCTTCGAAAAATAAAAAGCAGGATAGAACCACATTTTTAATAAAATATCAATTTTATTAATTTATGACAACTTGGAACACAAAACGTCCACAACTTTCATAAGTGTTGCTTCTAGTGAGCGTCACAATAGTCCCCGTTTTTTGGGTAAGTTAATGTGACCTGGAACGTAATGTAACACGTTCATTTAGGTACCTATTTCGATTTTAACTTTTAATATTCATAAAATTAACGTAAGTGTAAATAGGCGTTAATTTTTATTTTCCATGTTTTATCATAACTTCGAAACCTATATTTTTAAGGTTGTCGAATATACAACCGAGGTATACAACTTAAAAAATACTAACTTATCTATTTACTTATCCATTCATCTTTCTAGAACTTAACAATTTTAGGTAATAAGTTTTCACTGCACGACAACACTCACTAAATGCCCACATGTTTACGAAACCGGCTTCACTTTTTTGTTGACAGCGCTCGGTCTTGAGTTTTTATTTCGTCTGAGCCATAATCTTATCTTAATCTATCTATCTATCTAATATATATTTAAATCACGTGTCACGTTGTTTGTCCGCGATGGACTCCGAAACTACTGAACGGATTTTGATAAAATTTTGCAACCATTAATAAAATAGTCCAACTTAAAAGATAGGATAGTTTTTATCCCGGAATTCCCGCGGGAACTCCAGAACTCAGGGGTACAAAGAAGGACGTAGAGTACTTTTTCCCGGAATTCCCGCGGGAACTCCGAAATTACTGCGGATGAAATCGCGGGGGACAGCTAGTATTATATAAAGCTGAGCTGATCGCTTGCGATGACGAGCCGACGCAGCCCACCTAGCTTTGCTGTCGCAGCTTGGATGTCGCCCTGACGGCTCCGTCCACGCGGTCCATAGACCGCCCTCCAGTTTCTGTTCATATTGGTGGACTCCTGTCCCACTGCAGGGGAGCTTTGCCCCGAAGCAGTTACATTCCTTTGCCCTCTCGGAGAGGCAGCAAGAGAAGGCTTCAGCCATTATTACATCCAATAAATGAATTTGAACACTTGGGTTAAAAAAAATTTACTAATAACTAATTTTATATCATATTATGTCACAAATAAAAATATTAGTTTTTGGAATAGATCTCTTACTTTTTTACTCAAATACAAGGTAATTTTTCAAATGGCGCTCCAACCCATTTTACTATGGGAAATTTCAATTTGGTCATAAAATATAGCTAACTTCACTCACAACTAAAATTACTATGAGCCGTAGCAAAAAGTAGTATAACAATAAAGTCGGTATTACCGGCCCGGTAATATTATGTACCATAGTAAAAACTGATTTACAAGACAAATAAAAAATAGTAAAATTTCACTGTGTATGGGCACCGAAATCGAAAATTTCGCTTTAACCGTTATTGTACCAGGTATTTTATGTTTATGTACAACTACCCTACCCTCCTCAGGACCTCATCCTCTCTTATCGGTTGTTAAATTACGTAAGTCGTCAGAAACAACTTTGCGGAAGCTCTACGAAAATTACTCTTCTAAATAAACTCATGTACTTCAAAAGGAACAAACTTCATATTTATTACGTAAAATATAATGACTTTTAATCTCATAAATGTAGGTACATTTGTATTTCCCCGCAGGAAATTCTTGATTAGCTCCCGTCCCTCGCGCCTTTGATCTAATGTGTTTATTTATAACTGAATTTATTCTTAATGATAAAAATAATATTATTTACTTTATCTACTGGAATTCACGATGATTCAGAATGACACTGACTATGCAGCAGGAGTGATTTAAAACCTTTGCAGGCTACACTGACTATTTTATTTTTAATTTAATTATAATTCCCGTATTTTGTTAGATTTAATATAGAGATTTGGGATGCAGGTAATGGTCCGTGATCTATTCGTAGTACTATTTTTCAGTTTATACCGTGTTAACTGTGATATTTTCTAATATAAATTAATTAACTGTTTGCCACGGTTTCTTCCGCGGTAATTTTGGAGATTCCGCAGTAATTTTGGAGATCCCGCGGGAATTCCGGGATAAAAAGTACTATATGAGCTTCTCTGTACCCCTGGCAACGTGTATACAAGATTGCATGATGATTGGTTCAGCTGTTAAGGCGTGAAAGCGTAACAAACAAACAACTTTCGCATTTCTAATATTAGTAAGGATAACAGAAAAGTAATGAACAGTGGATTTTTAACTTACGCCCATGTGAATGTAGCGAAATGGTCAAGCCACATATTTTGACTAAGGTGTAGAGTTTGTGAAGGTAGGCCTGTAGAGTTAGTAGTACGGAGTGAGCCCAAGAGAGGATTTGTGGCGTCGGATTAACATGTTGAGTACCTCCACCAAATATAGGTCCTCTACACAGAGGCGCGCGTCTAGATATGATAACCGATCAGAATAGTAAAAAAAATGATAGCTAGAAATACTTGACCGCGTCAGCTAAGATATTATGTGTGTACATGAATAATCTGACGATTTGAACGTAACGTAAGGGAGTTAGAGGATCAGAAACTTGCAAAAAAAAACGTCACCTCGACACTCTCGAGCACGGTTGATTTTTTATATTTTGAAGTAAAATAGTAATAATAGCGGGAAAAATATAATGTGCCGATTTCCACAAGTCGAAGAAACAAAAATCGTCTATAAAGTTTAGATCGAGCAGCTAGGCAGTTAAACATGTATTACACACTCTGCCTTTCTTTTCCTTTCACTTTTTCTCTACCTCTCACTCTCTCGCACCGTCCTCACACTACTTTTCGTTGCCATGACGTCATCACAACATATCGTGGCGCTACATGCGCTAGAGACGCCCTTGCTCCAGATGCTATAAAATGTATGCAAAGCGGAGCTCGTTTTGCGTTGGTCTATGAAAGTGCCACGGCGGCCGTCAAAAGCGCGCGCCGAGGAGGCTCCATAGCGAGCGGCGAACGGCGCCAACTAAGAGCGATTCGCCCGTGTGCAATGCACACCCTGCACCATAGGTAAAGATGCCTCTGAAAAAGATTATCCTTTAACTACAATAGGTTTTTCTACTCAACCGTGACGAGGACGTGAAAGGCGAAAGCGTAACAAACAAACAGACTCACATTATTATTTGTTAAACGGGTATTGTTCCAAAAAATTGTATCTGATGGGAGTATGATTGTAGTTTCGAGGGGCTAGTAACTATTGTTTCTATTATTTTTCGGTTGCAATCAAAAACATGGCGGTTTTGCGATTACAATATGCACGTTTTAACACCTGCCAACCCAAACAAACATACTTCAAAATTAGAAGCTGTCTAAACGTAATATAATTATTTTAATCATTAAATCCCTATTTTTCTGATTGAAACCTCAGACGAAATAAAAAGTATTTTATTATTTTCGTCGTGAAACTGAAATATTATAGCAAAAAAAGGGTCAAGAAAAAAGGCGTCTTGTCATCTTTTATAGTCGCCACTGGAAATCGGCGTCGTGGATCTAGTTTTACGGGATATGCTGAGTTGTAGCCATTTTGGCACCTTGTCTGTTTTAAAATTGTTTATAAATGGGTGCCACATTAACTTTTATTCTATTCTAAATAGGCTTCTCTAAATTCCTCAAACCGTCTAATCTTATTAACTTAAACCTTTACATAAACCTTTAGATAGAAAAATCACGCTCATACACAAGTGCAAACATACAAGTGAAATGAGAATTTCAAGAACAAGAATTTTGAATAAGCATAATGAAACCGGAATATATTTGGGTGCTTTACCTTCGGTGCGTGATAATTGAAACTAAGTATCGGTATCGTGAGGTTTGAGGTGATTGGACGCACGGGGCGCCAGGGCGCATGCGTGGGCTGGGTGTGTCTGCCCGACGCCTCACGCCGCCGCGTCCTCGGCGGCTCCGTGCCTCCCGGCAGTTCCGCACCGACGCGCCATACCATCGCCACTAATAGCCCTACAGTTGATTGTTGCTCCTCTTCTGTGTCTCGCTTTGGTAACTAATCCTCATACAGCTTAATATCTCTTCACATTGTGCTTTTATTTGCCGTCGTGTTCTTTTTATTATTGTATAGTGTAACGGGCTTTTCCACCTTCACACGAAAACGTTGCTATCATAGCGGTATCTGGGCTATACATATAGCTTTGTAGGTCGTGAAAACTGATGGATTTTGGGATTTGTATTTAAAAGAAAGGAATCATATTGTTTTCTTTAATAAACAGTTGTAATGACTGATAAATTACATGCCAACTGTTTTTGCGTTTTGTAGAATTTTCATAGATTTTTTGTTAAACTTATTTAGTTATTATACAAATAATGTTCCACGAATAACTTAAGCCGGTCCGTAGCACAATCAGCACGATTCGGTTCTACTTGGGGGATTACGAAGGGGCGAGTTTAGTGCTCGCAGTGCAAAGCATATATTATATAGTATAATATAGTAGTCAGAGAATAAATTATACTTGATATCTTTTCTATTGTGTATCGAATTTGTAGGTATTTGTTATGGAAATTATATTTTTCATATTCTTTTTATTATTTTGATCTTGGGCAGTCATTTCTTTCTGCTGACTCTTACCATACGACGCGACGTGTTATCATGTTTTTGAGTTCCGCTATTCGTATACTACTTATTTATATATTATTCTACTTATTTGCTAAAAAATTTCACCACTATCCTTCTAATACATGTGTATAGTGTATGTATACGGTGTCGACTGTCGATGAATGCAGTGGGTGTGATGTTGGATATAGTCGTCGCGGCTTAACGCGTGGCCCTTGTAGTTACGCGAGCAGTTTAATAGGAGTGGAGCACTCTGCAACGTGCACCGGATATGATTGCACGAAAAGGCTTGCATCGAGGACTCATGCCCTGCATGGTCGAGCACCTTGTGTTGGTTGATGTTATGATACTTTTATTGATATAATATTTTTATCCCTCGCGAAGGTTCCACTAGCGTAAATTTCGGGAAATTTCCCAGAAGTTACAAATTTTATAGCAACTGTAAGTATAGGTAGTGTTTAGAATGAGTGATTTTCGTGACGTGAAAAATCTTATGCTACCGAGCTGAATGGTGATAAACATACACACACTTGCATTTTTATTATATTATTAGCTAAGACTTGCATATACATAACTGTTTTCTGCAGTTCCAACCGCATGAATTTTATTTCCCTACACTAACTACGACAATAACAATACTCTGGTTCTTGGGGTTTGAATATTGGAAAATCCTTACACATTCAATACTTTACTATAAGGAATCTATACTAATTAATTATTATTATAGAAAAGGGAAGAGTTTGTTTGTAATCGTAGGAACTATGTACTCACTCACGTTACCAGTACTAGTATACCGTATACTTTATTTCCAATATTTTCCAATATTCAAACCCCAAGAACCAGAGTATTGTTAGTGTCGTAGTTAGTGTAGGGAAATAAAATTTGTATACCAGTACATGTATAAAAGCAATTTGGTTAAGTTACTTTAGGTTTCCGAAAAGAACAAGGGTTACTTTTCATTCCGATACAAATATTTCACGAGGGAATAGCGAAATTGACACTGGTGAAACTGCCACGGAAACAGATAGTTTCTTATGAACCAAAGGTGTCCAACTATACATATATATATTTGGTATGCAAAGGCGACCGGGCCGGGAGCCAGTACACGGGATGTATCAATCATAATACCTTATTTCCGATGTCAGGTCGGGGGTGACTATGAAGGGGAGATTGCTGTTATCAAATCGCTTTTGATTGAAGTGTTTGAATTTTCCAATTTTTTTTATGAATTTTAGAATGTAGGCAATAAAGGTCTTTAAACCTAAAACTGTCAAAAGGAGGGTTATTTGAATTTATAGATAGGAAAAAGTCTTAACACTAGAAGGTAGGCACATTATTAAATTCTCATCTCAATATAGTCTCTACTGATATACTGTTACTACCAATATTTTGCTCGTGGCTCGTTTTGAGTTTATTTATATTTATCTTATTTATTATTTACTAGCTGTGCCCCGCGGTTTCACCCGCGTGAGTTTCGAATTTACTTCTTAAACCTTCCCTGAACTTCCACAAATATTTATTTTCAATAACAAAATTAGCCAAATCGGTCGAGTCATTCTCGAGTTTTACCGAAACAAACGAACAGGAATTAGCTTTTATGTACCTATAAGATTGAGCAACTATAAAGGTACAAATGGCGAACTTAATGCCTTGCGGCATTCTCTATCAGTTAACCACCGGATTGAGAAAAAAATAAATTGAGTATGGTGGGCTTTCCCCAGGACTCAGGAACTCTTTAGCTGCTCCTCACTGGGAGCTTTCGCGTGTAATGTGACAATTTGACGTTCGATCTTGATTATTATTACTATAGGCTTTGAGCTTCTGAACAGTTACATTACACGCGAAATCTCTCAGTAAATACCTTTAGATGTAAGTAAGTACTTCAATTTTAATGTTGTAAAGCACCTGTAGTCAATCTTTTCTTATAAGTATAAGGGCCACAAATGTTATCAGGATATTGGTGCGGGCCACATTTCAACTAATAAACAAATTTTTTTTAGATTTTTTTTTTTTTTGCATTTTTACCATGTTTATTGTTACTCTCATTTTAATGTAGTAGGTACAAAATTAAGAAAGACATAAAACTATTGCAATTTTTGAGTTTTTTTTTTTGTTGGCGGTTGTTTTATTTGTCAATTTTTCTAAATATTGTGATGTCACACTAGGGAGGGGAGGTGTCTCACAAATGTGACAAGGAGGGGGAGAGATCAAAAAATCACGAAATTAGTGTGATGCACAGCTTGCTAGCTTAATAGCTCTAATGTTATAGCTATCAAAACTACTAGAGAAGCAGAATAGTACCTACTTACCTAATTTGTATGATGTGGGTTGTAGACGAGAGTAGGTAATGGCTTGGCATTCGGCCAAAAAGTCCGCCCGGGATCTGTGGCCCGGGCATCGGCCAGTGGCCTTATCGATGTATGCCACTACCACCACTATCCCTGTGCACCAAGCACTGTGTTGTGATTCTGATTATGCATTTATTATGATTTATTATGATATTAATTTATTATGACTGTAGTTAATAAAATAAAAAAAGTTAGTTCCGCGCACGACTGGAGTTTACTCATTATATTTTGTTACCTCTACTTATTCTAAATAACAACGTCTTGTTGCCATAGCAAAGTTTCGACTGTGCATGTCTGGCCAGCTCATTTGTAAATAACAACGTCTAGTTGCCATAGCAACGTCCGCTATAGATAAGTTGCGCTTGCGCACGAACATATAATGCTACGGTCACACGCGCGCCGTGCAGCCCGGCGGGCTGCCTGGCGGGCTGCGCGGCATGCAGCCCGTCCCGGGCCGGCGGACATTCAAGCTGTTTACACGCACGCCGTCGTGTCAGTCAGTGCCAGAATGGCGAGCAGCGAGGATCTCGGTGTTGTTGCTGCCATATCCTTTGGTTTAACTTATTTTTATTGGAAAAAGAAACAAAATTAACGTTTGACCATTCCGCCATGTTGTAATATCCGATCGTAGCGACTTTCTTAGCAACGTTGAATGAAGATCCACTCGTCGCGAAAGCGCGGGACAGACTGACTGCCCGCGCGCGTGTAAACAGTCACCGGGCGCCCGCACATTCATCCTTTGAACTTTGCCAAAAAACCGACACTTGCCCGATTCGCGGCATTCACGTTCACAGGCGCGTTCACGGGCTCGGGCGTACCGTTTACACGCTCGTGAATGTGAATGTGCACGTTGAATGTAGAGTTGAACGCACGCGTGTGAACCTACCATAATAGCGCAGCCGACGATACTGAATGAGGATTTATTCGAGCGTTGTTGGGACCTATTGAGTTTTGAAGATTAGGAAGTAGAAAGAATATAAGGTTGTGTGACGTTGTCTCTTTCACCGGTGGGTTGAGCTTCTTCAAAATTGAAAAAAAAATCAACCGCGCTCGATAATATCGTGGTGGCGGATTGTTTTTTTGCAAATTTGTGATCCTCTAACTCCCTCACATCACGTTCAAATCATCAGATTATTCAAATGCACACTTTTCAGTAAGTAATTAACCATATCTTAATCGCTTGAGTATTTATAGCTATCAATTTTTTTTACTATTCTGATCGGCTATCCTAGATATGCGACTCTGTGTAAAAATCTGTGTAGCATGTTCAATAAAAAATATTACTGTTAGTCAGACAATCTCAACACCCCATCAAATCGACATGTTTTTCACCATGCGCATTTCATTAGTTACTGGGTTTCCAGTACCAGTCGTCGAGCTGAACCTACTCACAAAGATTCAGCCTGTTATTAGTCACTGAAAAAACTAGGCTTGGGCTGCCGGCATATGTTTTGATTTACTTTCTATAAATTTTCATACCTCGGACTTTTATTATTATGAAAATCGATTCTTAAGGAGTAAATTCTAAAAAAAAAATTAGAACTGATTATTATTATTTGATCAACCGCTAAACTGTCAATTTTTTTACTTACTCGTCTTATCTACCTGTCCATACAAAATAAAATTATTAGGCATGATGATGGATAGGGTAGGAAAATCAATATTTTATTTAGTCCCTCACCTAGAAATATGTACTCAATAAAAAAATAATAGACTTCGGTTTTTGAAATTATTAAAAAAATACTTAGATAAAACGTATTAGAATTTAGCTCGTGACGTCATAACTACGTATAAATTGTACCTAGGCATGACGTCACGCGAAATTTAGACTCAATGTATCGCTGTTATATTTTGATTCGGCATCTACGTAAAAAAAAATAAAAACACGATTCATTCACTTTTTATTAATCTTCACGGCGGACTAAAAAGAAATATTTAGTCATCTAGCCCATTACCTTCAGCTACAACAACGTATTATTGTGTATATTATTAATTGGAATGATACAATGTTGTAGAAGCGCAAAGAGCGCGGTCGCATCGACACTAGCGCAATCCACACGGTAGAGCAAGCGCAGCTCGACGAGCTGGTCAAACAGAACCTCGACGGAGACGGGTACAACAAGGGCTGCCTTTATCCCTTCCAGGTAACTTAATCAATGGCTTATCGTGCCTTTATATTGTGCTATTTGTGCTCTCGCCTGTCGTAAGATTAACTAGTAAATGCGCAGTGCAGGGGCAACATCTCCAAGCAACTATAAAAATAGTTTCTCATTATCTGCAGTTTATTTAAAATTAGCTAGTTACTCCCCGCAGATTTACCCGCGTTAATTTCGAAGTTCCCGCGAGAATTCCCATTCTGTACCCCTGACAACGTCGTAGGTGGCTCGATTTTTTCCGACACTTCCAACAATAATTATCATTATATTTCAAATTACAAATTATAAACCTACCTAAATCTTCCTATGTGTCACTCACTCTATCTTTTGGTAAAAACGCATGAAAATCCGTTTAGTAGTTTTTGAGTTTACCGCGAACAATCAGACAAACCGCGGAGGACTTTGTTTTATATGTAGTGATAAGAAAAGACAACATCAACGCGACTTCCCCACACACGTGAACTGATCATAAGAGTTGCTGATGCCTGCAGTTTCGCTCGCATGTTTCGAGATGCTCTTGGAAACTGTTTAACGAGATGCTATACCCATTACCC
Organism: Zygaena filipendulae; assembly: GCA_907165275.2. Taxonomy (NCBI): domain Eukaryota; kingdom Metazoa; phylum Arthropoda; class Insecta; order Lepidoptera; family Zygaenidae; genus Zygaena; species Zygaena filipendulae. Next base: position 6,390,987 of record OU015653.1, on the reverse strand, counting down.
ATAGCAGTATTATATTATCTGTGCCCATAGGTATCCAAGTTTCATTTAAATCAGCTGTTCTGTAGTTTTTATAATTTGTGATGTGCCTTCAAACTTACTTCGTTGCAGAGCCTTCTTAATTTTTCTGTGTACAGACTCCGTCTATATACAGTTTTATAGTATGCATAGATAAAGCTGGATTCCGTTTATTTTCATTTAAATAAAATGTATGCCAGGTTGGGTACGCGGAACAGAGTACAGACTACACCTTGTTTTTGGCGGCGAGCGACCACTCGGAGCGACTGCATTGGATCCACGCGATCCGGACTGGTTCGTATTTCATACAAATAAATAATAAAACTGTATGTTATGACCCTTATTATTTATTTCTTGTTTCCAATCTCAGTTTCCAATCTATCATCACGTCGTTCGTGTGAATTTGAATCCCACCAAAAACATAAAAGTAAAAAAGGAGAGCCAAGTTCAATACAAAAATAATGCTTTGCTATGGGCTTCGCCGCAAAAAGAATGAAGATCTAAATGAGTGCCAAGTTCTATGTAAAATCGAAATATGTATTTACAGAAACAAAATAACATTATGAAAAGCATTAACCTCTATTTCTTTGCTTTATTGGATACCTTATTTAAAAATGTGAGATCTTAAAGTAGGTTAGATTTGACTTACTGACTTATCTGACTTTTTCATTATATCAGTCATTTTATAAAGTTATTAAACATATTATATATATATTTTTTAATTCTGATAAAAACTGGCTAAGTCAAATCTAACCTACTTTAAGATTTCATATTTTTAAATAACAGCAATTGTTATAGGTATCCAATAAAGCAAAGAAATAGAGTTTAATACTTGTTCATAATGTTATTTTGTTCGCATTTATAACACTAGTTAAATAATAGCTAGTATAATAATATAGTTCATGAGTGATTTGTAAAATAAGCAATTTGTTAAACTGGGGAGGAGCATAAACATGAAATAACAACATTAGGATGTGCACACACTTCATCGGCGATGGTCACCCTACCCCAGTCGGGAATTGACAGTTGCGCCTCTCCGAACATTAGTATTAGTCCTTATTATTGTTGTAGGTGTGTACAGTGTACTAAGGATGTTTCGGAGCCTCGTTTCCGATTCCGATAAGTCGGAATTTCCGATTGATATTACATCTCCGGTTCCGACTTTGGCTTCGACACTTTAAATCGGAGGCTTATCCATGTCGCGAGGAGATTCCCGGGTAATCGACACTCTGTCGATTACTCTTTCTTTATCTTATACTAGTAGTCCCCCGCGGTAATTTCAGAGTTTCCGTGGGAATTTCGGGATAAAAAGTACCCTATGTCACTCAGGACTCTTGTAGCTTACTATAAGTGAAATAATTTTCAAAATCGGTTCAGTAGATTCAGAGATTACCCACTAAGCTACGTCACAAACTCACAATTCACAAACTCCAAATTCACATTAGCTCTTTATGATATTAGTTCTTAGATGTAGGTGGAAACTAGAAATCTGTAATTGACGACCTGGTTGGCGCAGTAGGTCATCATGCCCACCCGCTAATCAAGGGGTTCCGGGTTCGATTCCCGGTGGGGGTGGACTTTGTGTGATGAACACTGAGTTCCACTTTCCAGTCTAGGTGTGTTTATATATCTATAGTACCTATAATAAATATTATGTAATTCTATGTAGTATGTACCACGTTTGCTTGGTTGCCATTACTCAAGCTAATAATAGCTTACTGTGCGATCAAGTACATCTTTGTGAACTGTAATATGGATAAAAAAAATTGGTTTTAGTAATGTGAATTTGTGTGTACCATTTTGTGAATTTCATTGTATGATCTATATTATCGTCTTCTTCTTACTTCATAAATAAAAATGAATGTTTGTATGTCTGTCCTCTATGCGTTTCGAAACCATTGGTGCGATTGTGATGAAACTGCTGTTCCTGATCCCAAAACTCACGGGGGTGAAACCGCGGGGCACAGCTAGTGATTATATAAAACTGAACCCCTATATTTCTCTTGATCACGGCATCATGCGTGAACGGCTGGACCAATTTCGCTAATTCATTTTTTGTTGTGTTTGTTATTGTAACAAGAAGAAAAATAAAGAAGTTTGGAGTTCCTGCGGGAATTCCGAAACTCACGCGGATTAAACCGCGTGCCGCAGCTAGTTCTTAATAAAAAATGCGTGAATGCCGTGGAACACTTGGTTAGAACCATAGAACGAAGTTTTTTTTCATATGGCAAAAATCCAAAAGAAACACATATCGAAAAAAATTACAGTTTCTTTGTTTTTCCGTAGAGCAGCCGTATGACGCCGTGACGGAAAATGAATTTTTACTCCGGTTCTGGTAAACTACCTCCGTAACATCCCTAGTGTGTAGACGTATCTGTCGGTATAATATTATGTGTGTGTATGTATGTGTGATGTGTGTGTGCAGTGTGCGTGTCGAACGAGCGGCGGTCGCGGTACCACCCGGCGGCGTGGGCGGCGCGCCGCTGGCCGTGCTGCGACGCGGAGCGGCGGGCAGCGCCCGGCTGCGCGCTCGCCGCCGTCTGGCCGCTGCCGGAGCCCGAGCTCGAGCTCATCGTTAACAATCAACACAGCAAAATATATAACAACGTTTTACGTAAGTGCTCCTATAAATATAATTATACCTTCATCATATCGATTAATCTACACTAATATTATAAAGAGGTAAAGTTTGTGAGTTGTGACGAATTCTTTCACTTATAGGAAGCTACGGTAGTCCTGAGTGACATAGGGTACTTTTTATCCCGAAATTCCCACGAGAAGTCCGAAATTACCGCGGGTGAAACCGCGGGGGACAGCTAGTATTAATCCTACTAATATTATAAATGTGAAAGTGTGGATATTTGGATGTTTGGATGTTTGTAGTTTGTAAATTAAGTAATTGTCTCGTTTCAAAATTAAGAATGTATGAATTTAAAAATGAACTGTGCCAAAGGTTATGCCATTGCTAGAAACTGCGAGCGTCGACCCTTCTGAACTTAAACTTGATAACTATAATTAACTAGCTGTGCCTTGCTTTTTCACCCGCGTGAGTTTTGGGGAACCTTTCCGCACGCAGGCAGAACAACCCGCCAAAGTTTCATCACAATCGGACTAATGGTTTCGAAACGTATAGAGGACAGACATACAAACATTCATTTTTATTTATAAAGAAAGAAGATCATCACATTTATAGTTCGTTAAACCTAAAAGCTAAAGATGTCTGGTTCTATTTCCACCAGAGAGCAGACAACATTTTCGAACTTTTAAACGTTTCATAATTGCGAACATAATATATTATAATCTATACATAATGTCGCGGTCGAGCTAGATTAATAGCGCGCAATGTATGCAAAACGCGCAATGCATACAAAACACGCAATGTAAAGCAAACACATTGGAGTAGCGAATTCGATAGAAGTTCTATTCTAGAAACGTTCGGCCGAGTTTCTAGTAAAACACATCGGACTCGAACATTCTAGAGCCCCGTTCGGTTGGGTATATAAACGGCGCAACCGAACCGGACGGGCAGTTCAGTTTGAGCTTTCGAAGCGATAACTACGAGTGAATCTTGAGCGATACCTGCGACTACCTGCGACCTTGGCGAGACTATTGGACTTCGAGATCAGTCGTTTAGTGTTTCAGTGTTGCGATACCTATACCTAGGAACCCTAGACCTAGTGTTTTTGTAAAGTTAGTGTTAATCTCCGAATAAAGAACCCTAGCACGTAACAATTTGGTGTCGGAAGTGAAATTTGGAGATGCCACTAACTCCGAGAGAAGACATCGCGGAGGAAGGTGTCAGGACGAGGGCACAACGTACTGCGGGGGCTACGCCTGCAGCCCGCCAGGCCACGCTGACTGGCCATCGGGCTCCACCTACTGGCCCCACCCACCAGGCCCCGCCCACTACCGATGCCACGCCCACCAACCTGACCACGCCCACAGACCACGCCCACTTGGCCCCGCCCACCACTGAGACTCCGCCCACAGGGTCACAGGCCACGCCCCTTGGCCCCGCCCACTTGGTCACGCCTACCACTAGCCCCGCCCACCAGACTACGCCCACTGTCGAAGTCCCGCCCACTAGCTCCGCCCACCTGGCCACGCCCACCAGCCACGTCCAGGCTACAACTATGCGAGCAGCGGATGCACCCGCTTTAGATATATGTAGCTTGGTGGAAATGATGGCAAGCATTAATAAGGGAATGCAACAGATGCGTGAAGAGCAAAAGGAGCGCGCCGAAAATCTGAACCTCATACGTAAAGAACAAGAACGAAATCTGCACGTCATGCGTGAAGAACAACAACGAAATCTACGCGTTATGCATGAAGATCAAATGAAGCGCGCTGAACTACATCTCCAATCAGTTTTGACTGCCGTTGATAAGGTCAGCAATGTGGTGAAGCAACTCCGTGAAGACGTAGATTCAGTAGAAGGGCGTGTCACAGTGTTGGAAACCGGTCTTAATGGACTGAAAAATGTAGTAGAGGAGCGAGTCACGGGATTGGAGACTGGCTTCTCTGGACTACAAAAAGAAGTGTTGCGACTTAAAACTGTAGGAATCACATCAAGTGGAGCCGTCACCGTAGTCCAGGGACCAAGAGTGAAGGTGCCACCTTACGACGGAACTACGTCTTGGCCCGCGTACCGGCAGCAGTTCCAGACCGTCGCTACTGCTAATGGGTGGACGGATGAGCAGAGCCTGACAGCTCTCACTGTGGCGCTCAGGGGCTCGGCTTTGTCTGTCTTAGAGGCACTGCCTAGCTCAGGAAGTGGCTTCAAGGAACTGATGGAGGCCCTTGAATCCAGATATGGGGAGCGTCATCTTGAACACGTGTTCCGGGCCCAGTTACGAGATCGAGTCCAGCATCCAGGAGAAGGACTACAACAGTGGGCACTGGAGGTTGAGAAGCTTGTCCGCAAAGCGCACCCGACGGCTGACACCAAGATGGTGGACGCAAACATTTTGCAAGCCTTCGTCGATGGCATCCGGGACATGGAGATAAGGGCTGCAGTGGGGCTTCGTCATCATGCCTCGCTGAAGGATGCCCTGGCACATGCCCTGGAAGTTGAAGCAGTGCGGCGAGATGTGCGTGCGCATAAGCTGCGGGAAGTCACTGAAGAGATTAAGGTAATTAAGGCACCCCTAAAGAAGAATGGATCCTTGTGCTACAAATGCGGTGAACGAGGCCACCTGCAGTTTTCCTGCCCGAAGAAGGATGAGGTCACAGAAAAAATCATCAAGCTGCAGAAACAACTTGATGAACTGACAAAGAGGCAGGAGACTCCGTCCTCTATCGGGAGTCAGGGAAACGAGTAACAGCCAGGACTAAGGGGCGGGTACTGGCTGGCGTGAAAGAAGCCCCAGCAATGGTCATCTCACAGGCATGCAATGGGAACAGTCTATCGATATGCGGCACGGTTAATGGGAAAGACTGCAAAATGACGATAGACACCGGAGCCTCTAGGACGATAGTTCAGCCGGACATGGTGGAAGGTACGTTGGGACGCAAGAATGTCGATTGTCGGCTTCTTTCCGCCTCCGGTCAGCCAATACCCGTCCTGGGGGAAGTATCAGTCACAATGTATGTGGGAGAAGTACCGTACACTCACAACGTCATCGTGGCTGAAATTATCGACGAGTGCATTTTGGGCCTGGACTTCATGAAGAAACACAACTGCAGAATTGACGTCACTAACAGTGTTTTCAAGTGCGGCAACGAGGAGATATTGATACTTGGAGGTCCCACTGGAAAAGTGACTTGCCTAAACAAAGTTGTCATACCTGGACGAGCAGAAACTCAAGTGGAGGTGAAACTGCCATTGGCTAAAAACAATAAGCCAAGATGTGTGTTGATTGAAGATATACCAAACAAAACATCGGCTCGGAGACTCCTGACAGCAAGAACCCTTGTTAGAGGAACCAATACTGCAGTAATAAGAGTCGTGAATCTGGAGAACCACGAGGTTACCTTAAATAAGGGTGAAGTTATTGGACAATGCGAGGAAGCTGTCTGGGTAAAGCAGTGTCAATCAACGCCGATAGCAGAATCAGATGCGTCCAACACCAAGAATGGGTCTACTATTACCGAACTTCTTGACGGCTGTAAGAACAATCTGACCTATTCGCAGAGCTTCAAAGCTAAGAAGATGCTGCTGCGCTACGCAGATATCTTCTCCTCCCAGGAAGAAGATCTTGGAAGGACGTCGTTAGTTCAACACAGAATCGACACAGGGAATGAAAGACCTATTCGGCAGCGAGCAAGGCGAATTCCGATTGCTAAGGAAAAAGAAGTTCATGACATGGTAGAGAATATGAGAAGAAATAAGATTATAGAACCATCCGCAAGCCCGTGGTGTTCGCCTGTGGTCTTGGTAAAGAAGAAAGATGGTAGCACGCGGTTCTGTGTAGATTATCGACGGTTAAATGATGTCACAAAGAAGGACAGCTATCCACTACCACGTATCGACGATACCTTGGATACCCTGAGTGGTATGCAATGGTTCTCGACCTTGGACCTGAAATCTGGCTATTGGCAGGTGGAAATCCATCCGAAAGACAAAGAGAAAACAGCATTTACAACTGGTAAAGGGTTGTGGCAGTTTAACGTTATGCCTTTCGGATTGTGCAACGCGCCAGCTACCTTTGAGCGTCTCATGGAGTGTGTACTGGCAGGGTTAGTGGGAGACGCCTGCCTAGTCTATCTGGATGACGTCATCATCATGGGTCGAGACTTTGAAGATCACCTGCGGAATTTGGAGCAAGTATTCGGAAAAATACGAGGTGCCAACTTAAAACTGAACCCGAAGAAGTGCCATCTGTTCAGTAATAAAGTCAATTACCTTGGCCACGTAATTACCAGCGAGGGAATCCAGACTGACCCGGAGAAAATTGAAGCAGTACAGAAGTGGCCAACTCCCAGAGATAAGACGGAAGTGCGAGCCTTCCTGGGACTATGCTCGTACTACAGGCGATTTGTTCAAGGATTCTCCGAAATCGCCAAACCATTGCATCACCTGACTGAAGAGAAACAGCCATTCTGTTGGGATGAGAGCTGCGAAGAATCCTTCCGGAAATTGAGGCAGTGTTTGTGTGAAACACCGATCTTAGGCTACCCTCAGACTTGCGGTCAGTTCATTGTCGACACAGATGCTAGCAACACTGCGATCGGTGGTGTTATGTCTCAAAAACAAGGCGATAAAGAAGTCGTGATTGCTTATTTTAGCAAATCATTGTCGAAACCTGAACGGAACTACTGTGTGACAAGGAGAGAACTCTTGGCTGTGGTAAAGACGCTGCAACACTTCAACAAATACCTCATCGGAAGACAGTTTATACTTCGCACTGATCACGCCGCCTTGAAGTGGTTACTTCAGTTCAAGAATCCAGAAGGTCAAGTTGCCAGATGGATCGAACAACTCCAGGAGTTTGACTTCGTCACCGAACACCGCAGTGGGAAGGCCCATGGCAACGCTGACGCCCTCTCAAGAAGACCATGCCCGGAAGATTGTAAGCATTGTGTCAAACAGGAGTCGAAGGAACTGACCGTTAAGCTTACGAGAACGAGCCCTCCGGGACTGTGGCAAGATGAGGCCATGAGAGAAGCTCAGGAGGATGATGAAGACGTTCGACTCATCGTGGCTTGGAAAAAACGTAGTGCGGACAAACCAAAATGGGTTGAGGTCGCACCTACTAGCCCTATCACTAAAGCCTATTGGGCCCAATGGGACAGCTTTGTTCTGCAGAACGGAATACTTTACCGAAAATGGGAGAAACCTAACGGCAGAGAGTTCCACCTTCAGTTAGTTGTTCCAAGGACCAGGGTGAAAGACGTTCTTCGTGAAGTACATGATGGGGTTTCAGGTGGACATCTTGGCGTGAAGAGAACATTAACAAAAGTAAGGGAAAGATTCTACTGGCTTCATTGTCGAGAGGATGTGCAGGAATGGTGCCGCAAATGTACCACTTGTGCTGCAGTCAAAGGTCCGTCAACTAGGACCCGCGGAAACCTCCAACTCTATAATGTTGGTGCGCCCTGGGAAAGAATTGCTGTTGACGTGGCTGGACCTTTTCCAGTGACCGAGTCAGGGAACAAGTACTTCTTGGTCGTCATGGATTATTTCACCAAGTGGCCGGAAGTGTTCGCCATACCTAATCAGGAAGCCACGACAGTAGCCTCCAAGTTGGTTGAAGAAGTGATATGTCGATTCGGTGTACCCTTGGAAATCCACTCAGATCAAGGAAGGAACTTCGAATCCCAGCTATTCCAGGAAATGTGCAAAATCTTGGGAATGCACAAGACGAGGACCACGCCATATCACCCTCAGTCCGACGGCATGGTGGAGAGGTTTAACCAGACGCTAGAGAGGAATTTGGCGAAACTGGTTGATAAACACCAGAGGGATTGGGACAAATTCATACCGCTGTTCCTACTCGCCTACAGAACATCTGAGCATGAGAGCACGAAGGCGACCCCAGCGTATGTGAATTTCGGTAGAGAACTACGGCTACCAGTGGATTTACTGACAGGCGGACCTCCAGATGACCCCCAATCGATGCAGGACTACGTTTCCGATCTACGGGAAAAAATGCAGGACGTCTATGCTTTGGTTCGAGAGCATGGTTTGCAGTCAAGCGAGAACATGAAGACGAGATATGACCGGAGGGCGAATACAAGTGGTTTCGAGGAGGGATCACTTGTATGGCTACACAATCCTATCCGTCGAAAGGGAAAATCTCCGAAATTACAGACTCGATGGGAAGGCCCGTACAAGGTTGTTACCCGGATGAATGACGTGACGTATCGGATTCAACGTCAACCAAGGGGAGCTTTCAAAATAGTGCACATCGACCGCTTAGCACGTTATCAAGGCAGCAATAGTGACGCTCGGGACGAGCATCTCTAAGAAGGGGGCAGTGTCGCGGTCGAGCTAGATTAATAGCGCGCAATGTATGCAAAACGCGCAATGCATACAAAACACGCAATGTAAAGCAAACACATTGGAGTAGCGAATTCGATAGAAGTTCTATTCTAGAAACGTTCGGCCGAGTTTCTAGTAAAACACATCGGACTCGAACATTCTAGAGCCCCGTTCGGTTGGGTATATAAACGGCGCAACCGAACCGGACGGGCAGTTCAGTTTGAGCTTTCGAAGCGATAACTACGAGTGAATCTTGAGCGATACCTGCGACTACCTGCGACCTTGGCGAAACTATTGGACTTCGAGATCTGTCGTTTAGTGTTTCAGTGTTGCGATACCTAGACCTAGGAACCCTAGACCTAGTGTTTTTGTAAAGTTAGTGTTAAACTCCGAATAAAGAACCCTAGCACGTAACAATAATATAATACTATGTTCGCATATTTTATGATCCCATGTAATAGCTAGTAAATAAACTAAATGAAGTGGATTCTAGTTGTAGAAATATCCTAATCACATAGCCATACTCAACCGATAGCACACACACTGTAGGTACATCGTACGCACAACAGAAGAATAAAATTCATGACCTGGGGGTCCACTTTCACTGTGAATCACGATTAGTCACCGCACGGAGTTCTCCATACCTACGTTGTGATTCGAAAAATATCGCGTCAGGGAATGTTTGAAGCAGACATTTTTTATAGGATTTGTTGAATCAAACTGTTGACTTTTTTATGTAACGAGAAATATTTGTACCCACCTACCTACCCATACAATTGGATACATTTATTCGTCTTGTGTTTACATATTTGTCTTTCTTGTTCGACGAACTACCAGTTACTGCCCACGGCCACGGTTTCACTTGCCTTTGTAATTTTGGAATCATCTCGGGAGCTCTTATATCGGGATAATTAGTAACCTATAATGTTACTGATATTGGGTGTAGTTTTTGATTAGTGAAAGTATTTCAAGAATCGGGTTACCTACTATTTCGTTCCATAGATTACCCGACAAACAAACTTTTTTCCTCTTTATAATAATAACTAGCTGTGCCCCGCGGTTTTACCCGCTTGAGTTTTGGGATCAGGAACCTTTGCGGGCGCAGGCAGAACAACCCGTCAAAGTTTCATCACAATCGGACCAATGGTTTCGAAACGCATAGAGGACAGACATACAAACATTCATTTTTATTTATAAAGATAAAGAAGATAGATATACTTCCATGCACTACTCGTATGTTAATCAATTCATCATTCACTGATCTTTGGTATCTTCGTACTTGGCCCGGGGACTCCTCGTTAACATTGTCTTTTTTGTCTTTTTCTCTGTCATTAGCACAACACGGTTAAGGTATGTAGGTACCTATTATAATGTCTTCTTTGTATTCTGGTCGTGTACTTTTTTTAATATTCCGAAAAATGACCAATGCTTTGAATCCTTCAGCTCTGTTTACTCCATGTGTGTCCCGGCGTAGGGTTATTACACAGATAATACAAATTATTGATTTATACTATACCTGATATAGCAATATTTACTAGCACTACTTAGAGCGATGTCTGGCGAATAAAGCTGTTAAAAGATCAACCTCAACCTACAGTCATCAATATCAACTATCTCTTTTCCTCTCGTGGTATTATCTCAGCTAGTGAAAGGGAGATCGTATACCGGTTGCGTGCGCGCATCGAATAGTGAATGTAGGCCGCGACCATCTTTGTATCCAACTGTATTTTTCGTTACTTCGTCCCCCTCGTGACTGTGTTCGGCGTTGTACAGGACAAAAATATTGCTAAAATAAAATATTTTTATATAAAAAAAATATTGTTATTAGTATACAAACTAGTCCTAATAATACATCTACAATAATACATTTAGCTAATTAAAAATGTTCGAAATTGCGTTGCCAATTTCATTTTATTGAAACAGCTTTTATAAGTATGATTTTAAGTTTATATATTTTGTTTATGTAATGAAAATTTGTGACGCATTGTTGTTGTCTCTGACGCCACTGGGTATTTTGATGTTTGTGGGGAACTGGTCATCATTGGATAAAACGCACACGCGGCTTTTTCATCTTAATGATTTAACTCATCAATTTTAAATAACTGCTTTTAAATATTTATTAAACAGTATTAATGGTAACAAACATAATCGCTTTTATAAAAATGTATATTATAAAATGGAACATTGTTAATAACATCTTTTAGTATCTAATAATTACCAATTTTTTAATGATTATGGTTTTTAAATTAATTGACGTTTGATATTATGATAAGTAGTTTATATAAGTACCTACATATTTCGCGTCGCCAGTGTCGAATTAAGCATTTGTACGTTGGCTGGCGTTCGATAGAGCCTCCACTGTGTACATGGCTTTACGTTTCCGGTGCGGCACGTACATTGACACGTTAGTATACGGCCGGAGCGACTAGCGAACGGCGGCGCGCGCGCACCTCCCCCACACCGACCTCGTCACGTTCCTATGCTGCAGGGCAAAGCCGACGAAGAGACCATGGTCACAAAGAAGAAGTCCAAGATACCATGCCTGTCGCTGTCATCGTTCCTCCCGGCTCTCGAGGGTAACGTTAAACTCGTGTTGACCTCCATTCGAGCGGCCTCGTCGCCGACGGTTGCGCTCAGTCTTGTTGCATTCACCTTCCCCGTCTCAGTCAGGTGTATTGTAATTCTATTTGTGTATCTAATGCGAACACACTAAAGTGATTATTTAGTTTTTATGATATCGCGTCCAGACAGGTGTAAAAAGTTCAATTGTGCAATTTTTTGTGTTAAAACGTAATCGCGATACTTTGAATTTCGATCCAAAAATTTTATGTATAAATTACTCTAAATACGCATATGTTAAGGTATCGTATGTAGGTATATTGCACAAACGTACAGAATGTTTTACATTTTTATATTAGATTTCTAATTTTCTATTATCCGGTGCTTGTGAATACGTTTTTTTGGGATTCCCTGTACGTTTATTACGTTTATTAGCATTGACAATTCTGTTCAAGAATATAGGTATTGCGTTAAGATTTTGTTATGTATTTAAAACGCGTAGGCAACAACTTAATAACTCTTTGGCTATGGTTAATTAAGAGTTACGACATACTGTGTAATTTATGTAAATTTTGACTGTTTTGGTTAATTCTTGAATCCTTTATAATTATGAGTTTCCGAGATCTTGAACGTTCGACGTAAAAGTATTTATTATGCGTGCTAGTTTGTGAAGATGGCGAGATAGGCAGGTGCAAATGATTTCGCTGTTGCTATCATGTTGTAGCTAACCCTGCCAGGTCCAATAAGAATAAAAGCCACGCTTTACTTGCGCTCTACTTTCAACTGCACCCAGACAAAAAGCCTCTCAAAAGTCGAACAGGCCGGACGAGAAAAAATACTTGGCCGTACACGTTCGTAAAAAGCCAAACATGTCCGGCTAAAGTCGGACATGGGCAACTCTAGTTGAAGCCTATATTTATTTAGGCAAACTATACCTTACATTTGATTTCTATGTATATCTAGGGCTACTTGCTTCAAAAATTATCCAGCGTTACCGTAAACCGAAACAAGCATTTTATGATACGATTGCTCCTGATACGAATGTACACGGTTACAGGTTCTAGATCCTATAAGAGGTTGTAGTTTCCATCATTTCTGACTGATATTTATTACTATTTAACATAATTTTATTTTATTTTATTTTCATATTTATTTTGTTTTCTGACCCAAGTGGTAAATTTGATGCATAGGTTCATCTAAACTAAAATTACGCAGCCCACCACCGTATCAGATATTATCTATTTAATAGTGTGAGTGCGGCGACAGTATTACGCACTTGTGATGAATAGACAGACCAGATTTACATATATGTGTCGTGTCGATATTTTAACGGTTGTGCGTGTGCGTATACCTGATGGAGGGGCGGTCATTTTAGCTTAGATGATCTCTACCATTATTTATTTTTTTACCACCTGGTACCCTATTTAAATTTTTTTCGAAGATTTCTAATATTACCCTAGCTTGTTATACCTTGTTGGATATCTAATAAAACATAGATATTTTTAAGCACATCTGCAGCATAACTGTCATAGATTTCTTTTTTTAATATTTTTGAAAGAAAAAAATACTTTTTACGAATTTCTTTCAACTTGCAACTATCAACCGTCTACTGCTACCTAGTCGGTTTAGTCAACTGCTATTTTAGTGTTGAGAATAATAAAGCAACTTATCTATTACACAAAAATCGCAAACAAAATTATTTTGAGGGAAAACACGCTAAAAAATTGGCCAATAGACAAAAAATCAGCAATTTAAAAAAAAGCCCAATATCTTGAAAACGGTGAAGTTTGAGGTACAATGTTTCATAGTCAAATCAATCAGAAATGATGGAAACTACAACCTCTTAAAGGATCTAGGTCGACTTAACCTGTAGCCTTAGTTCAAAGATTTTTATTAGTAAACATCATGTTAACATGGTTTAAAGGTCTTAAGGATAAATATTTCACAGATACCGTTAATTGTAACTAAAGTATTCGCCCTACAAAAAAAAAATGTAGAAAACTACAAAATAATAAAATTTAAATAAAAATTCATACAGCACATTAAACTAATTAAGTATTTTAATAAAATTATTATTAAAAAAGCGTTACCTGATAAAATTTTTGACAATACGTAACATTAATAATGACACTTATGTTATTTTATAGGTAACAGGAAAGAATTATAAACTACTTACTGCAATGTCAATAGGCAAAATAATTAATGAATTTTTGTCATAATGTATATTATTTAGTGCTATTTAACCACTATCCAACTTAAGTATTAGGTACGAATATCATTATATTCTGTACCTACCTATAATACAGTAGTTGTGACCACACTGTGACTGACAGTCGGACTACGCGCAGCCCAAATCGCAGGGTCTGGAAATCTGAAAATTGAAATTTAGCACAAAGCTTAGCTTTCCAGCACTAAGAAAAGATTTTGGGAACTAGGAATTAAATTTAAGAGGGTTAAAAATAATGAAAAATGCAGAGAGAAGGTTTTGGAAACTACGAATTAAATTTAAGAGGGTAAAAATGATGAAAAATACGGGCGAAACAGCAGCAAACAGCTAGTTAATAAACCCCTAATAGTTTAGAGAAAGATCACTACCATTAAAATTTGACTTAATGCGACCGCTATATTATTATCACTTTTATGCGTGAACTTGTCCCGGTCTGGTGGTAAACTGGTAACGTCTCTGTAGTCCTTTAGACACCATGGATATAATCATAATGTAATATAGTATAGTACTTTGTTGCAATTAGACGAAAATTCTGAGTCTTTGATTCGAGATCGCCAAAAATGTTATATGAATTTCAATTTTTATTCGTTGTTTGTTTTGTGTATAATAAATTTTATATTTTGTAACTATGTTAAGACTGAAAATAAGCTTCGAATCATTAATTTTTTTTCATTTATATTTATTCTGTATTGTGTTTGTTTGTAAGCAGCGGTCACTGCCGCCGTCACGATGCCCGGAGGAGGCGGCGCTCCTCCCGGCACCCCCTCTGCCAAACTCAAGGTGCGTATGGTCAATTTTTTTTTAACACGAATCGGTAACAGACTCGCTCGGCTATGGTTACATCTCGCAAACGCATATTCGGCATTCTCGTTCTTTATTTTACCAAAAATACATTCTTGTAAACGTCTAGGTAATCGTAGTCAATCGTGATCCAATTATAATATTTTGTAAATGAATTTATTTATGATTGTTTTCTTGTATTTCAGGAAAAACAGAAACCAAAAATTGTCGTCGCACTTTATCCTTTTAAGGCAATTGAAAGTGGGGATTTGTCCCTAACAAAGGTACGTACACATGCATCATACTAAATTACCGTGATTCACTTTTAATAACTTAAACAATACGGCATAGCTCAATAGTTGCGTGGTTAAACGTTAAAAGGTGCGTTCAGATCAAACGCCGCAAGGAGTAGGTTCAGACTTCAAACACTAACAAAGAGCTTGAGCTGTTGGTGAAGGAAAACATCGGGAGGAAACCATAGCATGGTGGTAGGGTACTTTCTAGTGCTCGGCTGGCTAGCTAAACCTTCAAGTTGTAAATCTGTCGCCAAGCACCTAAAGGTAAGTTTCGGCAGCCCCACTTGAAAGCCAGTTCCCATCCCATCCATCATTGCAATATAGCCTATGTTACTCAGGGATAATGTAGCTTTCTAATGGTGAAAGAATTTTTGAAACAAACAAACAAAAAATCAAATCTTTTCTATTTATAATATTAGTATAGATATATCACGTTTGCTTAGTCTCTACGACACAAGCTTTTATCTTAGTGTGGGATTAAGTAGATCTGTGTATTGTGAAGTTGATTAGAAAAAAAAATCATTAAACAATTTTGTATCGTAGGGCGCAGAGTATGAAGTGATCGACGATTCTCAGGAACACTGGTGGAAAGTAAAAGATGAGAATGGGTACGTATTAATAATAATAATAAACAATTTTGTTCTAAACCGTATTACTTTTTAAATTTCGATTTTCTTTTTTAGATCCGTTGGTTTCATACCAAGTAATTACGTCAAAGAGAAGGAAACACTAGGGTTGCAGAAGTATGAGTAAGTTAAATAATTATAATATCCACGTAAATGTCGAGATCCTCTCGGGACCTCTTTTATTTACCGAAATACATGAAATAGAAATAAATCTATGGTCTGTTTGCAAAAAACTATACGTAGTCTATACGTACATATCCACAGATGGGTTAGGCGCAGAATGCACTTATACTTGCCGACAATCTACATACCTACTGCAAAAGTTTACCAGTAAATAGATCATTCAGCTAAAAAAGACAGCACAATTATTTATTAATAATATTATCATAGTTTGTAGTAATTATTATCAGGCTAATTATTATTTTTGCATAATTATTATGATCAATACACGTTAGTTATTGGGTAACTCCCTCCCCTCAAATCGCGTTCGGATACACGGTTCAATAGTGCGAATTTCATAATATGTACCTTTTCATAACTAGGTGTTCCCGACGGTTTCACCCGCGGTAATTACGGATTTTACCCGCGTTGATTTCGGAGTTCTCGCGGGAATTCCGAGACAAAAAGCACTTATGTCCATCTCACCTGAAAATGTGTGTGCAAAATTTCAAGACGATCGGTTAAGCCGTTAAGGCTTGAAAGTGTAACAAATAAAACAAACTCACTTTCGTATTTATAATCGATAGCAATGATTATAATCAACATGATAATTATTTATCAACTTCTTAATAACGGAGCCATCTTTCTTCTACGTCCATATTGAATGCGCGCGCAGGTGGTACGTGGGCGACATGTCGCGGCAGCGCGCGGAGTCGCTCCTCAAGCAGGAGGACAAGGAGGGCTGCTTCGTGGTGCGCAACTCGTCCACCAAGGGCATGTACACGCTCTCGCTCTTCACCAAAGTGTAAGTACTTACACAACTACCATTTATTTATGACATTAAAGGGAGATTTTGCTGTTTCGTATATCACAAAAAAACAACAATTACCTACATTACTGATTTATACTGACTATACTATACTGACTCTTTTACCAGATTAACCTGTCCTAGCGCTAGTTACCGTATTGGAATGGTTTTAATTAGTATACCAAATATGTATTAAAGTATTAATAGGTAGTATTCTTAATTACAGTCAATAATAATATAAAATATTTTTTGATACCTGATGAACTCAGATCATTTTAAAAAACCATTATTAAATTACTTTATCACTGTCACTTTTTGAATAAAATCTTTTTCGCGAATGAGCATGTGGACTAATTTTTATTTTTTAGTCCGTCTTGTAGATTATAAAAAAATATTGCAAACGTATTTTTTCTTTTTTTACGTAATCAAAAAATAACGGCGATATATTGAGTTGAAATTTCGCGTGACGTCACTATTCTGACAGTTTGTATGGCGGTTTTAGCGGTTAGTGACGTCACGAGCCCCTCACCCTAAACTTTAATGCGTTTTATCTCTGTATATTTTAATTTTTTAAAAAAAGCAAAAAATACGTGTCTATTGTTTTTTTTATTTTCTAACTGACGGACTAATTAGAATTTTGATTTCCAAAAGTAGTCCACATCCCTATTGTTAGTTTTATTTTGAATGAAATTTATATTTAGTTATTATATTTGAAAGTGTAGGTATTTACTTATTCGTATCAGTCCGAAGTTTTTGAACCGAACAAAAGGATTTTAAAAGATCTAAAAATTTTTTTTAATTTCAACTTTGTTGTTTAAGAGCCATTACGCTTTGTATGAAACGCGCTCAAAATTGACCGCTTGTAAAAACAAGCGGTCAATTTTGAGCGCGTTTCAATTTATATTCATCATGTCACACTGGTGTATTTGCGATTTGCAGCAATACACCGCAGACGAAGCACTATCACATAAGGCAGAACGGGCGCGGCGAGTTCTACCTGTCGGACAAGCACTGCTGCGCGAGCATACCGGAGCTGATCAACTACCACAAGCACAACAGCGGCGGGCTGTGCTCGCGGCTCAAGACCACGCCCTGCGACCGGCCCGCGCCGCCCACCGCCGGCCTGTCGCACGGTACGTGTGCACTGTGCACTGTGCACTGCTGTGTGCACTGCGCTGTGTGCACTGTTTTGGCACTTGGCAAACAGAAGCGAGCTTATTGTCGTACCAGGGGCGTAAAATTATCGTATTTGGACCGAAACACAGAAAAGATTGTACTTATCAGGATTATGACTATTTAGACATAGGTCTAGATAATTTGTGTCATAAATGTGTATCGATGTACGATAATAATATGCTATCGTACATCGTACGTAGGCACAAAATATCGTATTTGTACGATAATGTACACCATGCACGACAAAGCACCATGGAAAAAATTATCGTGTACACTACCACACAGCGCCACCTGGTTCCCAAACTGAGCAAAGCATACCTACCTATGCCACAGAATATAATACTATACTCCTATACTATGGGTAGCAGACCACTGATATAATACTTTTATACTTTTTTGAATAACATAACACTTATGAGTTATTATTAGTATTTTGCCTACCGCTCACTGTTATAATATAATAATATTGTGTTTTGCATATTCTCATGTAAGTGATTAATGTTTTGAGGATAATAAAGATACCTACTCAAACCAAACTTATGATACACTGCCTGGTCCTCGCGGTTTCAACCGCATTACTTTTGGAGTTCTCGTGGGAATTCCGCGACAAAAAGTGTCCCATGTCCTTCTCTGTGCCTCTGTTTCACAATTATATTTCCACCATTTACATAAAACCGTGACCAATTAAAATTATCTACATACCTAAATCTTCCTCATGATCTTTCGGTGAAAACTGCACGAACATCCGTTCAGTAATTTTTGAGTTTATCGCGAACAGACAGACTGACAGACCTGGCGGAGGACTTTGTTTTTTAAAATCTAGTGATATTAAATTTAAAAAATGCTCATCAGACAAATTTAACCATTGATGCGGGGTCGAACCCGCAACACCTAGAGTGGCAGTCGGTTACCTTGCCGCTACACCAAAGGTGCTGTCAAATGGAAAACAATTGGACCTCGTGAAATATTCCTCCTAATATCTTGCAATGAAACGTAATTAACTTTATTCGTCACGACAACTGACAACAAAAGTTGCACAAACAGCGCGTCGGAACAAAATGGCAACCGGCTCAGCACAAGCTGGGGACCGTTAGGGGCCTGATGCTGGTCTTCCGCTGGTGCCGCGTGTGGCGTCACGGATGTGAGCGTAGAGCGTCTCTCACGTGTAATCATTAAGATCGGCGTAGAATTATTCGTAGAAACATCTCTCTCGTGTAATCATTAAGAACGCGCGTAGTTAATATGATGATGACTATGGTGTGTGTTGGGCAGACAAATGGGAGATAGATCCGTCGGAGTTGTTCCTGATGGAGGAGCTGGGCGCCGGCCAGTTCGGCGTGGTGCGGCGCGGCATCTGGCGCGGCTGCATCGACACCGCCGTCAAGATGATGAAGGAGGGCACCATGTCCGAGGACGACTTCATCGAGGAGGCGAAGGTCATGACGTGAGTGCCGTCCTCTTGTCGACTTTGTGGCGGGTGGAGGTTTGTAGCGACGTGACAACTTCGCCTGTGTCACGATTAGTAATAAACTAGCTGTTCCCCGCGGTTTCGTGCGCGTTAATTCTGGAGTTCCCACGGGTATTCTGGGGTAACAGTATTCTATATCCTTTTGGGACCCCTGACAACGTGTAGTATGCAAAATGTAATGCACCCGCGTTAATTTCAGAGTTCTCGCGGGTATCTTCGGATAAAAAGTATGATATATACTTTTCTGTATCCCTGACAACGTGTATGCAAAATTTCACGATGATCCGTTGAACCGTTGAGGCGTGAAAGCACAACAAACAAACTCACTTTTCCGTTTTAGAATATTACTAAAGGTAGTTAATACGTTAGACACAGAATGTGTACATTTTGTTAGAATTGTAGATTTAATTTAATTTTCATATTATAAAACATAGTTGTGTAATTTTTATCTCGCCTTATGAGAAGTGCCACCTTGTAGAGAAAAAAGCTGCTGCTTTGTTATTACAAAATTGTAGAGTTATTATGTGCAATTGATAATGAATGTAGTAAGTAACGTTTTCCTTTCTTGAAGTGGTAGTTCGCGTCGTCAATTTTTTGAGGATGCCCTGATGCCACGCTGCCTGCGGCTGCCTCCCCGCGGAGTGTAGCGAACACATCTATGTATTTAGAAATGTACAATCTGCTCACTCTACGTGTAACCTTTATTATCTGTGTGTATCTACATATTATATAGTGAGTGGTGTTTGTTGGTCGCAGCAAGCTGCAGCACCAGAACCTGGTGCAGCTGTACGGCGTGTGCTCGAAGCACCGGCCGATCTACATCGTGACGGAGTACATGCGGCACGGCTCGCTGTTCAACTACCTGCGCCGCACCGCCGCCAACCAGGCCGACCAGCTGGGGCCCGCCGTGCTGCTCGATATGTGCATACAGGTGCGGACCTACGTTCCCCCCGTTCCCACACATACCTAAAGCCTCACGATCACTTCTGTATAGGTTGGAAAGCAGCTTATCGGTTATAGGGTGACACTCTTAGCAGATATATTATTCTTTACTAGCTATTTCACCAGCGGTAATTTCGGAGTTCTCGCGGGAATTCCAGTATAAACTATACTTATAAACCTTCCTCTGGAATCATCCTACCAGTTAGTGAAAAACGTATGATAATCCGCTCAGTAGTTTTTGAGTTATTCGGCAACAGAAAACATGACGGAGGACTTAGTTTTATAATATTACTAGCTGCGCCCCGCGGTTTCACCCGCGTGAGTTTCGGAATTCCCGCAGGAACTCCCTTTAGGGGGATGAATTATAGATGTTGTCCGATTCTCAGACATACTGAATATGCATACAAAATTTCATAAAAATCGATTAAGCCGTTTTGGAGGAGTATGGGAACGAACATTGTGACACGAGAATTTTATATATTGACAGATATCCTTCTAATATTATAAATGCGAAAGTTTGTATGTATGGATGGATGAATGGATGGATGGATGGATGGATGTTTGTTACTCTCTCATGCAAAAACTACTGAATGGATTTAAATGAAACTTTACAATAATATAGCTTATACATCAGATTAACACATAGGGTACTTTTTATCCCGGAATTCCCGCGGAAACTCCGATTTTACCGTGGGTGAACTCGCGGGGCACAGCTAGTCATTTATAACAAAGGGTTTGAGGTAATATAGTCATGGTTATTAATTTTTATGATAACTTTTATTAGTGCTATCGACGTTATTTTTTGCTGTTATGATATCAAGCCGCACTTGTAGCTAAAAGATAATAACTATTACATTGTACTTACTAATAATCTGAATGTGCTATTATCTTAATCTTTCTTAATAATAATATATATAAATCACGTATCACGTTGTTTGTCCGCGATGGATTCCGAAACTACTGAATCGATCGTGATCACATTTTGTCACTATGTTGTATTTGGCCCAACTTAAAAGATTTTATCCCGGAATTGCCGCGGGAACTCCGGAATTAATGCGGGGAACAGCTAATCACCGTAAATTACTGTCAGTGCAGGAGTACAAAGGAGGCCGTAGAGTACTTTTTCCCGGAATTCCCGCGGGAACTCCGAAATTACCGCCGATGAAATCGCGAGGGACAGCTATAGTATATAAATTACGCGTCACGTCCGCGATGGACTCCTAAACTACTGAATCAATCATGATGAAATTTGGTCACTATGTTGTATTTGGCCCAACTTAAAAGATTAAAGATAGGATAGTTTTTATCCCGGAATTCTCGCGGGAACTCCGAAATTAATGCGGGGAACAGCTAATCGCTGTAAACTACTGTACAAAGAAGTACATAGAGTACTTTTTTCCCTTAATTCCCGCGGGAACTCCGAAATTACCGCGGATGAAATCGCGGGGGACAGCTAGTTAATCTATAGATTTGACATCACGACACATCCCAACATTTGCAGTTCGTTCCTGGCTTAACTGAATCGATCGTGATCACATTAATTCATTATGTGGCTCGTCTCTAAGGTTTACATATAATGGGCATGTTAAATAATTTTTTTTTAGTCCGTTTTGTAGATTAATAAAAAATATTAGACATGTATTTTTTCTTTTTCTACGTAATGAAAAAATAACGGCGATACATTAAGTTGAAAGTTCGCGTGACCTCACTAACCGGTGCAGTCTGTATGCTGCTTATAGCGGTTAGTGGCTTCACGAGCCCCCACCCTCAACTTTAATACGCTTTATCTCTGTATATTTTCATTAATTTGAAAAGCAATAAATACACGTCTCTATTGTTTATTTTTATTTTCTAACTGACGGATTTTCTAACTTTGATTTTCAAAAGTCGTGAACATCCCTATTCGAGCAAGGACGGTCAGACTTTCACATATGAAGGATATTTTTAAAGATTGTAAATTCTTACTTTAATTTTACTTTTACAGGTCTGCAAGGGCATGGCGTACTTAGAAAGGCATAATTACATTCATCGAGATTTAGCAGCTAGAAATTGTTTAGTTGGAGACCAAAATGCAGTAAAGGCAAGTCCATTATAGTATATTATTATATTATATACCATTTAATATCACCAGTCTATCACTAGGTGTATAAGGTCCCTCTAATACTACCGAAAGTGACCCTCAAAGAATAAGCCTCTCACACCCTCAGAGTATTCAAACAAGCAGACGAATGGTTGTCGGTATCGGTATTTATAAATACATTGAAACTAGCTACGCTCGCGCTCTGAATATGCTTGTCTCGTTAGCATTGCGCTGGAATAAGAAGAACACAAAGAAAGGAGCGTATCAAGTTTCAGTAGGCGTTTATAAGTACGGACCATATAGTGGCTACACACGATTACATTTTACACTCGATCTTATGGATCAATGTGCGAGCACACGAATTTAAGTTTTCTCCTTGCGTATTTACGACGTTATTACGTCGCCTCTCAAATACCAATAAAGCGATTCAACAGATTGAATTTAACCGTGTGCTAGACAATGGCTACCTAGTTTTATAGTTGGGGACGTTCTCGGCGGGCGTAAATCTTGTAGCGTGAGTTGTTGCAATAAAAAAAACTAGTATCAATATGTACGGTACCTCTTGATTGACGTGTAAAATAAAATAGGTGTCTAATTTATTAAATTGTGCGTACAGGTCGCAGATTTCGGTTTGGCGCGATACGTGCTAGACGACCAGTACACGAGCTCCGGTGGCACCAAGTTCCCCATCAAGTGGGCGCCGCCGGAGGTTCTCAACTACACGAGGTTCTCCTCCAAATCAGACGTATGGGCCTTCGGTAAGTTTCTATGTACCCAACTAATGTTGAAAATACAAAAGTATGTTGATCCATCACAAGCAAGCGCGGATCTATGGAAGCGCAGTAGGTGCATTTGCCCCGCGACGCCCTTGCGACGAGGTAGTAGGAAAGTAGGTACTTAGTTCAGTTAGAAAAATTTCTCTCAAAAAATTTCATGGTACAACCAAAATAGCTCCCCTCCCTCCCCTCAACCAAGTCCTCGAGCCGCGCCTGATCACAAGCCTCTAGGTGGCGCCGATTGCTAAAGGAAACCATGTATACAACCATATTCTTGCAAATAAAGATAAATGAAATGATAAATGAAAAATATAACATTAACTATATTGACAAAAAGTGACAGACCATATTTAATATTGTGATCAATGTTTATATTTGATTTGGTTGCAGGTGTATTGATGTGGGAAGTGTTCACGTGCGGAAAAGTGCCGTACGGGCGCATGCGCAACTCGGAAGTGGTGGAGATGGTGCAGCGCGGGCAGGTGCTGGAGAAACCCAGGAACTGCATGGACAAAGTGTATGAGGTCAGTTCACACACGTTATCACTATATTTGATATTTGATTTGGTCAAGTCGTAAGCGAACTTCACTACCACACTGGGTTGTGTAACAAACAAACAAATAAACTCACTTTCGCATTTGTTTCACAATGATAATAGCAAAGAACAGATAAAGAAGAAACACTCTGTGCCTCCCACTAATTTCATGTCTTCTCATAGCTTTAAGTTTAATACATGTAAAATCTACATGTGACAATTATTCACTGACAGCTGACACTGTCTTACTGTCAGCTCGCTGTCAACCTTACGATACGTACACGCGCAAAACACGTGTACACGTGTACAAGCCGGCCGTGTTTACTTATGGGAGAGTACTTGCAATAGTTAATTTGTATGGAGTGTCAACGGGCTGATAATATCGATGGTAATTCTGTGTGTGGTGCAGGTGATGCGCGCGTGCTGGCGGCGCTCGCCCGACGAGCGGCCGTCGTTCCGCGTGCTCAAGGACGAGCTGGCGGCGCTGTCGCAGGTGGTGCTGGCCGATTGACTGCGCCTGCTGCTGCTGCTGCTGCGCCCGCCGAGCGCGCGCCCCGCCCCCGCCCCCGCCGCGCCCGCGCCCTGCACGCTGCCGCGCGCGCGCCGCTCGCACGCCGCCGCCGCGCCCGTGTGACCGTCACTTCACTCTTTTGGTTGACGACTCACCCAATGGATTTCGCATAACAAAGTCGCGCTTATGCTGTTTTTTTAAACGTGGCTCGAGCACCACCGTCTCGCACGAACTCACTTCGAAAAAATAGACCTGCAGCCCTCACGACAGGGTGTTGTTTTTATTGAATATGATTTCAACGATGTCCATTGGGTAAGTTATTCAAAGCTTAACTCATTTATATTGCTACTACACATCTTCACCACATCAAACTGAAGTCCCTAGAGTCAGTAATTTGTTTTTACTATACGATCGTGGTTACGTTTATTTTTTAAAGTAGCCAACGGCTAAAGCAGTTTTCAAGATTTTGACACTCAAGCGGAGTGTCATTGCCGATGCCGCCACTGCTACATAAATGTACTTCTAATGCCGCCTAAAATACGCTCTCGATTTCAATTTATCCTCTTCATTTTCCAGTGCAGCATGAGCATGACACATGATTGTTATCTTTGAATAAAATTTATAAGTACACCCGTAATGATAATCACTCTCAAGCTCAACAGATTGACTGTTTCGCTCATGGCCCTGAAAAATAAAGAACTCAAACAAAGAGAGTGGATACGTGTTAATGAATTGACCAAAAACCTGATACACCCCATTTAAAAAAAAAAACAATAAGTATGATTAAAATATAAACTATGTCGAAAAAATTAATAGTCTAAAAGTTAGACCTATCCATGAAATTTCAAGTGCTACGCCCGTGTCTACGTGTCAATGACCAATTCGATTTTTTTGATACGGGCGGCGCGCGGCGTACGCGTCAAATATTGTATTATAAATAACTTAGACATGAGCTAATAAAAATGAAAAAATATAACCTATATTAAAACATGGTGCGATCGATTCGGAAGTCGATTCTGGACAAACTACTATCTAGTTTTCAGTCAATTCATTAACACATCGTATAAATACTATAAAGTGACTGCCCACCATTTTTACACTCAATCTGTTAACTCCATGTGTGATCAAAATCTTCACCGTGCTTATTCACGACGTAATCTATTGTCTCTCCAGCCTCAAACAATTGATACGACAGATTCAAACGTGTCAAATTGAATTGTGTGCAATTACTTTCATAGCTAAGTGGGCGCAAGACGCTACATACAGACGATGTCTTTTGACGTTTATAAAGTTGAAAGTGATAGAAAAGAAACAGTTACGGAAAAAAAACCTCAAACGCGATCGAATAGGTAATGTTATAATGTAACTCGCGTTTAAGCTTTCTGGAATGGTTTGATCTTTGCAATCACCGATCGGCATCGATGGTACATGTAATAAAACTAGGAAAAATTTATCAGACGCGGCTTCGGCGTTTTCACGTTACCTGATGCTCTACTATTTTTTTTTTTCAAAAATTTCGGGACAAAGCGTACCTCATGTACCTCTACACTACGAATCTTTGCATTTACATATAAGCAAATTCACGAAAAAATATGGAGATTTATTGGGCCAACTGGTTTTTTAAAACCAACCTGAAATGATTAGCACAAATTAGTTGTAGTTGATTTGTCGAATGGGAGTTTTGAATGCTCTTAGTTATATTATTGTATTTGATACTTCGTTTCAGCATAATACTAACTGTCCAAATAATTGCATTTCCTTTTAAAAATATTATTGTGATTGATGTTTTAAAATATAAAATTGGCCCTACAATAAAATTCATTTTACCAGTAACGCTCGATGTGGGTTTTCGGTTTTCCATATTATGATCTCGAGTTTTGTTAAATTTTCAACTTAATATATAATTTGAAAACGCAAGTACTAGGCAAGTACAATGTTTGTAGTAATTTAAATTAAATATTTGATCTCATCAGTTTCGAGTAATAGGGAAACTATTATTGGACGTATTTACGTTTATTGCATCGATCTCTTCTATACAAGATGTTTGGCGCATGATTTGGGTTTCACACATTTCCTTTATTTGCTTATTTCCATTCATAGATTGTTTACTATAATTTAAAGGCGACATTTACAAGACAATTGGTTATTATACAGATGCCTCGTCTCATACAACGAAAATTATTTAGAACAGATTTAACAATTTTCTTGTATGGTTTGTCTTTCTTGAGACCTTTTTAATTTAGAAAATAGCTTTTAGTAGGTACCTAATTTTTCCTCATGTTCGTGTATTGCAAATTAAATTGAAATTAGTTGGGTACTATTATTTTGTTATTAGAGCCTCATGCTAAGGGGTCTAATTGTGAGTAAAAACCAACAAATTAGCCCTCCCTCCCAATCTTAAAATTTCCATCGGTCTATACACCAAACGACCTCCAAAACAATCTTTTTAGTTTCGTTTAGTTGTAAATTGACCATATGAAAACGCCAAATAATAACGTTAATTATATATTAAATAACATAATTATAGTTATTTGAAACTGACAACAATATCTGGACAATAATAAAGCCGCAATGGATTTGATAGTAGTCGTTTGTACAACCTGCCACCACGGTGCCGTCCACCCAATCACAATTCGTTTCTTTGCTACATTTATTCAAATTTCAAGGTCATTTATTTTATTTACGACATAATAATATTTCAAATTGCTGTACTCGTTCACACCCGCGCAGTAACAAAATCTCAGGTTATAATATTATAATTTTTTAACTTATAACGTGATATTACTTAATATTACTAATTTTACATTGTCATATCATTATTTCGTACATATTATATTTGTAGGTTTTTAAATACTATTTAAGTCTTACTAGTCGATAGATAAACGCGACATATTTAGGGTAATTAATATGTTAGTACATATTATTCCAAGCACAGCAGTATTTAAAGTAGATTGAAAATCGTTTACTGAAATTTAGACAATTTACGAATAATTTAAGAAGGCACATTTGTATTTATATTGAATACTAGCTGTCCCGCGCGGTTTCACCTGCGATAATTTTGAAGTTCCCGCGGAATTGTTCCATACAAACTTTTCAACCCCTTTTTATCCCCTTAGGGGACGAATTTTCAAAAATACTTTCTTATCGGATACGTACGTCATACAAAGAACACACCCTCCAAGTTTCAGGTCTCTACGATCAGCGGTTTAGGCTGTGCGTTGATCCATCAGTCATTCAGGACAAAGCATTTTATATGTATAGATGGTACATTTTATATGCTGGCGTACACGAGCAGTGGGGCAGAGTGAATCTCAACACGATAAAATTGCATTCAATCATTAATTCTTGGGACCTGCCACCATTTCTTTAATATCGAAACTTCAATGACCAAAATAACAGAGATGATGGGGACTTGGACCACCAAGACGAACAAACTTAATCATGGATAGCTCAGTTGCGTTTTTACTGTGCGCCTACCATAACGAACCATGTAGTTTTCAGTGTTTCGGTGCGTGCATTCAGGTCCCTCATAAAGTAAAACTAGTCATTTAGCAATTATTATTGTTTGAACAATTTGCCCGTCATTTAGCAATTGCTTGAACTTTTCCATTGTATTAAATTGAATAGAACCGTCATAATTTTTCGATTACAAATCGAACGTCACTTCTGTAACCAGTGGAGTCCCGCGGGTATGGGTAATTATTATGACCGACGCGCGACGGGCGACTCAAACAGGAATATTTGTTAATTATTCGTTTATTGTGAACAAGAAAACCTAGTTTGTTCAGCCAATTCTTTTATTATTTTTTATTACACAGCAAATTAGTATAACAACGTACGATACTGTAATTATAAAGTACATTCAATTAGAATTGTGCCAATAAAGCAACACACAATATTGACAAAAATAAAATCCAATGAAAAATAGTTTTTTTATGTGAAATATTTGCTAAATGTGCCAATTACCTCTCAACTTGTACATTTATATTTTATTTAAGATACTTTTGACTGAATATAATTGTAAATCGCATTCCTCTAGATCTAATTTAGCCTAATTGTAAAGATAGTTAAGTTTCCTGTTTTTACATAAAGTATGAACATTGAACATGCCAATGCATGACAATTTATTTTACATTGTACGTTATTATTTAATTAAATTGCGTATAATTAATTTTGTATATTTTACGTGATATTATATGCAATTGGTAGTCAGTCTTGATTATATTAATAAAGACAAATTAACAGTACAATATTAATTAATCTTTTATAATCATAATAAGACGGCTTGTCCCGTGTAACTTGCTATGGAATTGTACAGTGATTAATTTGTAAACTCTTAAGAAAAAAATATTAATAAATTGTACCTTAAATAATATAATTTGTTTTCTTCTCTATATGCTAAATCTAGTATGCAAAACCACTGTTGTACTTAATAAGAGAGCAGTTCACGAAACACGTCTTGATAGAAGCCCTCATTGAGTCAACATGCAAATCAAGACAAGTCATCACATAATTTCGAAAACAAAATATTTTTAAACAATAAATCAGAAGGCAGAAATAATAATAATAAATAAATATAATTAATATTGAGACATCTAGCCCATTAAGTAGGTAGGTATATCTATTTCCAAAAGTATGAGATGCATATTTTGGACAATTAAAATTTAATTAAACCCGGCAACGTTGACCACTTATGGGACAACACGGCAAGAGATACCTTAATATTAAGATATTTTAGTTGTTTCCATAATATATTAATAGTCATAGTTACAAAAAATTTTGCTATATTTTACTGCAACCATTTTCATTGAAATTGCAACTGTAATATATTCGTTACCTAAAAATTCCCTGCCATGCCGGTACCGCGCGTGGACGTCGCCTTTATTTTTGAAATCGACAAGACAACTGTACTGTACTTATATTTCAGGAAATTAGTCAATAGTTAACCGGTGACGTTTAGGTATTTATCGTACCTATTTTATTATCTACCTAACACGTTTTTGGTAAGAAACAAAAATATCTATGTGCCTATGCAAGATTTTATCCGCATTATTAGGGTTAGGATTATTAGGGTTGATTATAATAAGTTTTCGGTCTATGGATAATACCCATTAGTTATGTACTTATTATGAATTCGCTGTATATATTTAACATTTAAAGAAATGGGTATTTGGAAAATTGGAGCCATGATTTTATAGCATCAACTGAAATGAAGAAGACGCGTGACGGCTTGAAACTGCGAAAGGCACACGTTTTTGCTGCTGCAGCCACCGCTCAGGCGCCATTTTATGTACCTTGAGCAAAGCTCAGGAGCAAACCTCGCCCTGCCACTTAGGTCGGCGAAAAAGTTCCTTCGCATTTTATATGAAAACACAGTACAGTACGTAGGTCTTACAGTAAGTAGGTAATATGTGCCATTTTGTTCGATGACTTTTTGCCATCTTGTAGGTAGTGAAATGATCCCGTTGCTGTACAAAATTTGAGATTTCTGATCAAAAACGCGACAAGTAGTTTTTGCAGTCCTTTCTTGATGTTAACCTGACACTGCTAAAACAATTCTGAAGAGACCGAAACAGGTGGAAATCTGAAGGTGGAAGGTCAGGGCTATATGGCGGATGCATTAACACTAACTGCGTTTTGATGAAAATGCTGCAAGCGCAGTTTGTGCTGCGGTACGGCAGCCTGTACAAGGCAGTCACACATATCAGAGTAAATGATTTTGGAGCTGATGCATTAATCGATGCCGGAAGTTCAGTTAGTTTCATTGATAGAAAAATAGCACAATTACTGAAACTAAAGCTAAAGTCACAATAAGGTTTATTGTTTGCTTCCATGAATAATGTGTCACACGTTGAAGCGGAAAACTACAATACAATACAATACAATACAATATACTTTATTGCACCAAAAGAATTTCACAATATTAAATATAATATAAATTAATTTCAGGCAAATAGGCGGCCTTATTGCTAGAAGCAATTTTTTCAAGGCAACCTTGACAAGATAGTACAGAGAATTCATTAGAACAGTGGGTGGGTGCAGGCTGATACCTTATGAGATTATAATATTATTAAATATACATACTCATAGACATTATGAAATAATAAATATCTTTAAAATACTGATAAAAATAACGATACTAGGTACATAACAATAGATATATAGTTTAGACATAAAAACGAATACAAGTATTAATTTAAACCAGAGTATAATATTATAGATAGGCATATAAAATATATTATACAAGAATAACAGGGAGTGTTTTCACTGGTAACCACATCTCTCATTGAAATAACGCTTTAGGTAACGTTTAAAAGTATACAGTGATTCGACTTGTCTGATGTAACCAGGCAAGGAATTCCAGAGGCGCACTCCTTCCACTGCAAAAGACTTGTCGTAAAAACGTGTTTCATGTTTAGGGAAACAGAGAAGATTGCAACTACCCGACCTAGCCTCACGACCGATATAAAGAGGCCTGAAACTATCTTTGAGATTAGCTGGTGACCTGGGATCGTGTAGCACTTTAAATATGGTACAAAGAATGTGTGTAGTACGTCTAAGGCGAATAGGCAACCACTTGAGCTTAGCTCGGAACTCTGAGACATGGTCAAACTTGCGCAGACCATAGATGAAACGCACGCACACATTCTGCAGCCGCTCCAGCTTGTCACATTGCTCCTCCGTCAGGTTAGTACAGCACACATCAGCATAATCAAGGATAGGAAGGAGTAAGGATTGTGCTAAGGAGATTTTAGTGGAGATGGGGAGGAAATTTTGAAGACGACGCAGGGAACTCAGAGAAGCAAATAGCTTTCTGCTAAGTTCACCCATCTGTCGAGACCATGACAAGGTACGATCGTAAAAGAGGCCAAGGTTTTTGACGTGAGGGCAATAGGGAATGGGAGTGCCTTTAAAATTCACAGTGGGCAGAGGGCAAATTTGATCAATTCTGGAAATTTGTCCAGGTCCTCCAATAACAATGCATTGGGATGGCAACTACTCTCATTATAAACGATTATACATACAAATGACGCCCATTACTTGTTTTCAACAATCTCTGTGCTGACCTCATTATCGGTCATGATATTTTAAAAGATCATTCAAGCCTTGAATTCCAATTCGGAGGTGCCAAAGGGAGTTTGAAAATCTGCGTTATGGACACTGCTAACGTACCACCAGCATCGATCTTTACAAAGTCTTCTGATGTCAAACCGATTGATATAAAGTACAGACACTACACTAAAGAAGATGAAGAATTTATAAAACCAAATTTTTAAGCTTTTAGAAGAAAGAGTTATTGAGCTTTGTTTCTATGGCGTGCTCAAGTAGTGTTTGCGGAGCCCATCGAAAAATTTAACTAGTTGAGCCAAATTCACTTAAGAAGAGTACCAATTCTAACAAAAAAGAAACCTTTCACCGCTTTCGAAACTATTAGGCTAGGTAGTGATCTTCAATTATGTCGCTACCCACATGGAAAATTAGTTAACGATCCTCCCAGATCGCCAAACGGGGAATCTTTACCAACGTGGCTAGTATCAGGACCTGAACGTTTAAAGAAGTACGTACATGACTCAAAGAACAAGCCACTTGTAGAAGAAGCCGAACTTCTGGAACAGAACTGTAATTCCCACATTATTCTACAGTTTAAAGACAGGATGGATGGAAGTACAGTGTCTTATTGACATTTAGCTCCACTTCCAATCGAAGACCATGCGTCATCGGAAGACCCGGAATAGGTACAGGAAGCTGTAGAACCCACACCTTTGAGAAACGGTAGATCCTTCAGCAGCAAGAGAGAGAGATAGAGAGAGAGAACTCGAAGACTTCCCTCTCACCTTAAAGATTTCGTTGTGGGTAAAAAAACAAAAGATAGAGGGGCGAATGATATGAATCAGTCTATAACACTGGCATCTCTATGGTCTTGTAACTTATGATGTTGTCATTTCTAGTTTAATAATATCGAATTCTTTTAGTTAATTAAAACCAAGTTTTCTTCTGGTGAATCGTTTATTTCATAACAACCTCCCAGCCAAACTTTTTTATTTTTTGCTGAGTGACTAAAGATGTATGTGGTCTAGCGTTATCGTGATGAAAGATCACACCTGTTGGAGTTTGAATATGACTGTGAGTAATGGCAGGCAACACTTGTCACATGTGAAGCGACACTGCGAATATCGAAATCTTTATTTGAATGTGATAAGTGTCATCCGTTATGACTTCACTTCTCTTCTAGACACGAACTGTGAAATAGCCGAGGGTTTTTATAAAATGAAATATTGTGTGTAGTAGTGTTTTTAATATATGTATTAACCATGAAATAGTGTTTTTTAAATAGCCCAGAGTCCAGTTCCCTCAAAAAGAACCGTCCAACAGGTTATGGGCCCAGATTTTTAAAAGATAAATATTTACTGATAAAAAGCCTACAAAATAACCGTGGAAACCAAATTGTGTACAGATTTTCATAGCAACCAATAAATATGGATTCAATCAAAATAAAACCCTTCACAAATAAAGATAATTATAAAGTTTGGAGGAAGCTAATTAAATTATTGCTGGATACAAAAGGTATAAAAATAGACAGTAAAAATGAGGAAAAGTTGGAAAACAAGGGAAAATTTATCATATTTAGTTTTATTAAAGAAAAATATTTATGCACAAAATTATAAGAGCAAGAGATGTAAGAATCAATGAGGGAGAACAAGGAATTCTAGGTGGATACTTAGAAAACAATGAAGTAATTAATGGGCTTTGGGGCGATGAAAGGGACAATATTAACAGAAGTAACACAAATTAATATAATCGTGAAGATGAAGTCAGAGAAGTTCGAGAAGGTGATATAAGAAGAAATGATAGGAGATTAAGGTTTTAAATAAACTTAGAGAAGCTTACGTAATGAGCAGTCGAGAAGGAGTTTGAGGTTATTATAGTTAAAGAGGTTTTTATACAATATATACATTGAGCAGTCGAGAAGGAGTTAAAGACTATTGAGGAGTCGAGAAGGAGTTTAAGACTATTGAGGAGTCGAGAAGGAGTTTAAGACTATTGAGCAGTCGAGAAGGAGATAGTTTTTTAAATAAACTTGAAGAGTTTATGTAGGGAGTCTAGAAGGAGTTATATTAAAGTTAACGATGTTTTATTTTTATGTAGCGAGTCGAGAAGGAGGATAAGGTTTTTAATGATGTTTTATATAGCAAGTCGAGAAGGAGGTTAAGATTTTTAACGTATTCTATACAGGAGGTTGAATGTGTGCAAGTGTTGAGGGGGTGTGTTGGAGTTTGAATATGACTGTGAGTAATGGCAGGCAACACTTGTCACATGTGAAGCGACACTGCGAATATCGAAATCTTTATTTGAATGTGATAAGTGTCATCCGTTATGACTTCACTTCTCTTCTAGACACGATTCACGAACTGTGAAATAGCCGAGGGTTTTTATAAAATGAAATATTGTGTGTAGTAGTGTTTTTAATATATGTATTAACCATGAAATAGTGTTTTTTAAATAGCCCAGAGTCCAGTTCCCTCAAAAAGAACCGTCCAACAACACCCTTCCTATTGATCAATTATGACCGCTTTCTCTCAATTTCTTGCTTCGATCTGATCAATTGGCAGTAGAGATCCGAAATGATGGTTCTGCCCGGCGGTAAAAGCTCCTAATAAACACTGCCAATTCCACTATACACAAACTATCACCTTATTGCGAGTTCACCCGGGTTTTGCTACCGCCTGTGAAGCCTGATCGACCTTTAACCACGACTTTGTTCAGACGTTTTTGTCGTAGGCACGTGATCCAATTTTCATCACCAGTTACCAATATCTTCAAAAATAGTTCGGTTTCATTACGTCTCAATAAAGAATCGCAAATCAGTGGGTACACGGTTTATTAGGTTTCTTTCAGTGAGCTCGTGTGGCACCCAAATATCGAGCGTTTTTGTGTACCTGTTTTCAAATTTTGTGGTCAATCCTCAGTTTTTCAGCTATGTCGTAACTACTGATATGCCGATCTTGTTCAACTTTTTCAAAAATGGCGCCCATTTTATCCGTAACAGGGTGACCGAGGTGCATCTTTGACATCAAAATTCCCGGATTGAAAACGCATAAACCAACTTTGTGCTACTCTTATTGACACTGCATTAGGTCCATAGTCGTCTCAATTTTTTTTGCGGTTTGCGTTGCATTTTTCCTATTTTGTGAAAATTTTTTAAACTGTACCTATCGAATTTCTTCATTAAATTCTCATTTTGACAGAAAGCAAAACAAATCAAAAATAGCTGGAAACAACATTTTACTAATTTGCTTCTTTGTTTGTGAATGAAACCTTTTTAATGTCATCAAAACCAGCTAGATACAAAAAGTATCTACTACCTAGCCAAAGAGATAAGCGCAGACTTTTCCGCCAACCTAATATAACATTGCCGCGCGCTCTTGCAGAGCTACAAATAAGAGGTAAAGATAAATTATGATTAATTACGGTATAATTAATATTACGATAGTTAACATTATTTCAACATAAGTGAATAAATTTCATAAAAATTTATAAAAATCTCTTTATCTTATTCAAAGCAAAAACAAAAATATAATGTAATATTAGACATAAAATAATGTAAATACCATGTTGGTAAACACCTAAATAGTTTTCTAATAACTGAACTGGTTTGGTAGTCTTAGGTCCGTATTCCAAAATGAATCTAGTTTTAAAACTAATTTCAAGTAAAGCTTTAATTTTAGAACCTTACTTGAAACGAGATTCATCAATCAACAATCAGCTGAGTTATTTCCTTATTTTAGAACGACGTTTGAATACTAATCTATACTCAAGCAAAGATTTGATCTTTGTTTACCGTCTGTCATGTCAAGACCACTCACCCAATCAGAGTTCAAAATCTCAACTTAAGACTAGTTTCAAGTGATTAGAAACAATCAGAGTTCAGAATCTCTACTAAAGACTAGTTTCAAGTGATTAGAACTTAAAACGCATTCTATAATAAGTTGAACGCTTGGAGTTATGATTTCAGCTTAAAACTAATATCAAGAGAAACGTGATCTGAGTCACCTTTTGGAATACGGACCTTAATGAGTTACAAAGATCTTCAGATCCACTCTCTAAGAATTCCAAAAATTCTATGACGAGAAAACGGTTTTCAAATCGTTAGATCCACCCATCTATCCATCCATCCACATATAGGTAGGCAGTCAATGGATCTTTAAGGGTTAAAGAGTGACAGAACCAAAAATGATAGTGGTATAGTTTAAAGACTACACACCAAACCCTCCGACATAGCCTGCTTTGGATTCGTGTCGGTGGCCGCGGCTTGAATATCGAACGTCCACGATATGAATTACGAGCCCAGTTGCAAAAAAAAAAATATTGGCAAAATAGAATGACACGATTAAAACGCTATTAAAAGATCAACATCCATGTTCAAGTAGGTAAGAATCCATTAACACTTTCACCGCCATGTTTGGTAGCTTTAACTTATCTACAGCGCCACACGTTTTAGGCATGATTGCTCCTAGTGTTGAGAATGGTTAACATCGATAATTAAATCTAAAAATATAAAACTCCAAGGACTGTGTGAATGTGTGTGATATAAGTACCTATATGAATCTGAGTTGTGTATTTTATTATATAAGTAAATGAAAGTGCAGTGGTTCGTTTGTAACGGAATATTAGGTACGTGTCTGGTGCCATGTGCAAGTCTTTCGTAGATCGTGATATTACAAGGATGGTGGTGAAAGGATTAAAGTATAATATATCTGAGAGATACAACACACGATGTCTATCTACACGCGACAACCACTAACTGCCAAAAAAGTGGCTGATTCGTGCTGACGACAAAGTTATGCGAATAACCCGGCGACAACAAATTCGTTGGGTTGGGTCGGCAGGTCGGCGGGTTTGGCCTGTAGAACAGTATAGAGTACATATTTTACGTATTCTCATTAACTCACCAAATACGTTAACAACTGTTTTACTTTGCTTAAAAACATAATATATTTTTGGAGATATGGAATGCAGTTAAATCTATCTATAGGTACATACAAAAAAAAATGAAGTAGGTATCTGTTTGTAAATGTAATACCAAAATTAACAGCTTTTCACTTAATGCATATGAAAGTACATATAATATAATATACCTACGGTACTTACATAAAAAAACTTTCTTTTTTGTCTGTCTGTCTGTTTGTTCCAGCTAATCTCTGAAATGGCTGGACCGATTTTAACAGGATTTTTACTGGCAAATGCTATAGCTGATGGAGTACCTTACTTAGGCTAATTTTATTTTAGAAATAAATAATTCACTTTATCAATTACTAGCTGTGCCTCGCGGTTTCAGCCATTGATAGCTAGTCATTGATAAAGAAGGAATTTATAATTTGAAGTGTAATAAGCATTTCACTGCTAAATAACAAATGTATTATACTAAAAACATGACAATGCAATATAACTAATATTTTAGTAACAAATATTAAAAAGCATGACTAATTGACGTTTTTGGCATGTTTTCATTAAAC
Source organism: Zygaena filipendulae (assembly GCA_907165275.2). Lineage (NCBI taxonomy): Eukaryota > Metazoa > Arthropoda > Insecta > Lepidoptera > Zygaenidae > Zygaena > Zygaena filipendulae. The sequence goes on along the minus strand of OU015653.1, from coordinate 6,354,591 downwards.
ATTTGACTTAAAATAACTAATTAAAATGTGGGATAACAAAAAAAAACTTAACTAAGTAAGTAAAAAAAGCATAAACGACAATTTACCTACTATCTGATCTCTTAAACATTAATCTTATCTGTTCCTAAGTTACATATCAGTTGGCAAGATATCTGGTATCAGGTACTTACAGAGATCCATCTCGTTGTTCACAAATGTTACTTTTCCTGCTGTATTTTCGTCAAGCCTGTAAATAAAATAATAACTTTACAACACTACAAAACTGATAAAGTACCTACCTGTGGGTTTCTTTTAGTTTTTTTTTTCAAATTGATTGCTAATCTCATGAAAAACAGGATTTGACAACTGAATCATCAAAATTTTAATCATTTTTGTCACTTACAAAATGTTAGAAATAAACCATGTACCTACTTAGGTACGAAGTAAAAACCATCATTCTGATATAAAATTTTATGTGGAAAATATTTTTTTCTTTCATAATAACGCACTGTCCACTTTTTTGAAAAAGTGTTTTTACAGCTTGGTGTGATTCCTTCTAATGGAATCCAGAAACATTTGTCAGAGATTGAATTATCACAATGATTTTGACTGTGTATTCTTATTTTTATATAGGCGGAAAACATATGTATTACACACCATCCTTTTATAACTGCCCAGCATCCAGAGAAAAATGTTGGTGCATTCAAAATGAGGCAGACACCAAGCCTCTCCGGGTAGTGTCTGCTGAGCAACCAGATGAGGTTGTTCAGCACTTGGTAGTCCATGCAAGACAGTGTGAAATTGTTCAGATCAAACACAATGCATAGGTTGTCAATAACTTCCTCAAAACATTTCTTACTGGCATCCTCCTGAGAAGTCATAATTTTATGTTAATGTTAGTATTCATCTTAATATTATAAATGTGATTGCAAGTTTGATTTTGTTTGTTACAGTTTCAAGCCTTAACTACTTAACCATGGTTCATGAAATTTTTCATACACATTGTCAGGGAAAGAACATAGGGTAACTTTATCCGGAAAAAATTACTGTTCCTGAGGGATAGACAAATTTGATTGACAAAATCTACATTAAGTGAAGCACTGGAAAAGCTAGTATTAAAATAATATCATTCATTCAAACTTTCAACTTATCAGTATTATCAGCATAGCATGTGTGCACTTTGGACTATAGGGTTTGAACTTTTTTTTTAAATAACAAGATAACTTTGATTAAAATTTTACATTATCAACTAACTTGAACATGAAACTTGATCATGACACTTCTCACAAGAGACAGATATTCAGTTTAGTTAGGCAATGTTTATACTCACTAAACAATAAACAATAAATTTGGTCAATTCATCAATGTTTCTGTCACTAGAACTATGGTTTTTGGCTGGAATGTACACAATAGGGCGTCCGACCATATCACGGTGCCTTAATACTCTCGCCTTGTTAGAGTATTTTTCTATTAGTTCCTTGTTATTTTGTAATTCTGACACACCATATTCTAATCGCCACTTGTTTGTTTTTATAATCGCCTGGAATAGTATCATTCTAGTTATAAGAAAAAGATGTCTGAATTGCATGAATAATTAAATATTCTCCATTAGAACTTACTAAATAGTCATTACTATAGGTTCTTTTCCTACACAATAATTATGTTTGGAGGATGGGGAAATGTCTGAGGTGTTTCCAAAAGTATCAAAATAAATGGTTCAGAATAAGACATCAGTACTGTAGCAATTGATGTAATTCTTCTTCTTCTTCAATTATGGCAATCTATCGCGATTTCTCGCGTTTAATTCTGCCAATGTACGTATAATAATATTTTTCATGTATTTGACTGGAGACTACTAGGGTCACAAGAAACATAACAAGAGAGTTAAAGCTGTGAGATAAATAGCTAATTGAAGGCTATTGTTAGGTAATGTTTTATAAATTTTTATGGTCTTGATAATAATCCATTATTCTCACTTACCTGAAATGCTTTATCAACTGTCTTGAACGCCCTCAAGTATCTTTTTAACGAGAAATCGTTGTGATACTGGGCTGGATCCGCATCAGCTATCATATTCATCCTTTCTTTTAATTGTTTAAAATCTCCTTCATTCACAGGCTTTATCTCTTCTGCCATCGTATTTGAACAGAAATAAATTACTTTCACTCAAACACCTCGATTTTGTGATCACTATTGAGTATTGAGATTGACCAATGTTTTACAAATTAGTGGTTTATCAATACCTAAGTTCCTACAGGTACAGTTTTCGAGTAGGTACAATGTACATACCTAATTATACGAACTACCTAAGTATGTACAGTTTTTTTCTACCTAACTATTAATTAAATTATTAAACCTCAGATTAACTAGACATATGTCTAAAATCTAAATTAAACTTCAATTTTTTAATTTATAAATTTTAGAAATCTTGGATTAGGGATGAGGAATAGTATCGATATATTAAAATATCTATATATTCAGGAAACAATCAATATAATATATTATCGATATTTCAAATCTTAAAATATCGATTTTCGATAAAAATTATTTCCGAGTATCAAATTCGAGCTCTACATTTAAATACATGGCATGTATTGTATTCGATTCGACTGCGGAGTGCGGACTGCTCACTGCTGTAATCACATCACGATTCACGATAATCGACATTTGAAAAACTAATCAAGCTGTAAATAATAGGGACCAAGCTTCTTACCAGGGTACTTGCATGATTTTTTTTTCAGTCAATTTGAAAGATATATTATGGTCTACTTAAACAAAGCAAGAAAAAGATAAAAAAAAAATATATGCACAAATTAATTAAATAGTTAATAATTAAATAGTAGTTCCTACTTTTGACTTTACCACCAAAACGCGGAATGACGCCACTATTTAAAAATTACTCCTTATTTAATCTGTGATAGAGATTTCACTGTCATATTAACAGGACTTTTGACGGGATTTTTTGCAAATTAGTTTATTGTGATTAATATTGTGTGAATATGGTGGATTTTGTATTATAGTGATCCATTAGTGATGAACAGTGTGCGGAAACAGTGAAATGAAATAGGGAGTTTTCGTTTTACTATACAACTTCCAACAGAGCGTCTTATTAAGGTTCAACTGTAAAGATTTGCTTCCAAAAGTTCCGGTAAAACATCGAAATGCATCTCACCAATGCATTTCGATGTAAATAACTTCAGGAGAAGAAATATACCACTGAATTGGCTATATGGACTAAGTTTCCTTCTGCCTTCCCCGAAAGGGGTAAACTCTCAGAAGAATAACTACAGCATAGAAGGAACCTAAATTTAACTAATATAGTCGTCTCTGTTTTCTTAGACACTCATAACAGCATTAGAAAGAGAGACAGATATAGGTTGCTCAAAATGCAAAACGAAGCCAAGCAAACGTCAATTTGGTTACCTTGGCTACCTTTATGACGCTAATTTTAAAGGCTACATAAACTCTCGGGTTTTTGTGTATAACTTTGTTCATCGCATTTTTTCGAAAAATAGGTAGGGCGAAGAAGCTGCGCAACAAACTCTCCAGTAGCACGCTGTCTGTTTAAAGTTTTAATATAATATTAGTAATAACTCAATTTGCAATTAATTATGTGAGAACAATAATCCGGAACCCGCAATAGACACATACTAATCCGGTACAGACTACAGATACATTAGGAGTTAAACTAGGATTATCTATAATAGTAGACAAGATATGACCAGTACCAACTGACAGCACTCGTTCATGAGTATGACGTGCTCGTAAGCCCCGCCCCACTCAATCATATTAGAGGGAACCGAGCGACCCGACTCACACGCCACCGCCAGCGCCAGCCACATATTTGAGTGAGCATGACATATCAAGCCACTATTTTATCAATGACATTTATTCATTTATCACTTAAGGCCGGTAACGGCAAACAGCAAAAAGCATACAACTTTTAACCAATTATTTTAACAACTGTAATCTACAATCTAACCTCGCAAAGAGCAATTCATTACCAAACGTTTGTATCATTTAAGTATTCCTTTACACTATAATAGGCATTATCGCACAAAGTGTGTTTATTAAGGCTCTTAAATTGCTTTAGAAAAATAATGCAATAATTTAGATGACGCTAGCTCTATCGATAGTTTATTTTTTAAAGCACTCGTCACAATGTATATCAATTTGTGAATAATTTATCCTATAAGTAAGTTCTTTATTTCACCTTAGCATATTTTGATTTATTACCAGATATTTATTCCTATTTCTTTGTACAATATGTATGTATGTATTTGTGCGTTAATTGCAGCTAAATAGCGCACTATGTTTGAAAACATAATTTCCCATAAAGCAATTTATCAAAAGTATGCTTACATACGATTGAAGAAATATGAAATATGATGAAGATTTTCCCCCCTAATGAACTGATACCATAAAGTATAAACTAAGACGTCGATATCGGTATTTATTTTATGCATAGTCACATCACTAGCTTTACACTCTTTAGTCTATGATAGGGTTCAGTTCAAATGTCGTAAGGCGCCTTCTATGCTTAGTTATTCTTCCTTATTCTTCTGAGGCGTAGACGGAGAATGAATTCATTCTCCATCTACGTCTTTAGACATATGTCTAGTTAATTTGTGATCTACGTTCTGAGGGTTCAACCTTAATTTCGCTTTTGGATATTGAAGTTATCTGTCTGTCAGTGTCACATGACCCTGTCAATACGATAGTGACATTTCTATCACAGATTAATAAGGCGTAATTTTGAATTATTCTTCTGAGATTTTGAACTAGTGACGTCATTCCACTTTTCGGCGGTAAGGTCTAAAGTAGGAACTTTGAAACACTCTATTTAATTAATTAATGCATATATTTTTTTTCTTTTTATAACAAACGGGGTAAGCGGAAAATCTATCTATCTATACTATAACAAAAGAGTAGAACCCGCGATTCTGTACATTGAATATTTTTAAGAAATATTGACAGGGGGCGATAAAAGAAAAGTAACCAATCACAGAAAAAAGATTTTAAAATTCTTTTCTGTCTGTCTATCTGTCTGTCTGTTCGCGATAATCTCCGAATCTACTGAACGGAGTGTCATGCGGTTTTCACAGGTAGATTAAGCTTGCCCTGGAGCTACATATAGGCTTTGTTTCATTCAAATCGGATGTCGGGAAAAAAATTATTACATAAAAACCTTTCACGCGGGTGAAACCGCGGGGCACAGGTAGTCTATAATAGGAAAAGAGTAGAATCCGCGATTCTGTACATTGAATATTTTCAACAAAAAATAACAAGGGACGATAAACGAAGAGTAACCAACCAAAAAAAAAGGGTTTTAAAAAATCTTTTCTGTCTGTCTGTCTGTCTGTCTGTTCGCGATAATCTCTGAATCTACTGAACGGATAGTCATGCGGTTTTCACAGGTAGATTAAGCTTACCCTGGAGCTACATATAGGCTTTGTTTGTTTTTGGAAGTCGGTTTTTATACCTTCATAATATTATGTAGATTATGTTAGAAGTTCCAGAGGGTTTTCCGAAGTTGACGCGGGTAAAACCGCGACGTGTTCCTACCTGTGGGTAGGAATATAATATAATTTCAATATTAATAGTATGCGCTTTAGAAGTGTAAAAGCAACTTGAATTAAATTGAATAACTTAGGTATAGGCTCTTTGCAAATTTTTCACTGTCAATGGTACCTAATAAAATAGGAAAACAATGTATGTATGTAATGCCAACAAATTTAGTTATGAATATAAAGAATCAGAGTTTATTATTTGCATTAAATGTTTATGTAAGCAGCCCGTTGACGGTGAAGGCGGGTAGGTGCGGCACCGTCCTCCTGAAGTCGTCGACGTCACAGCAGAAGCTGTAGCCTATGTCGATGCGGTCGGGCCGCCAGTTCAGCCAGCTAAAGGCGCTGTTGTTGCGGCACCGGTCCGTGCAGAACGTGAGCGCGCGCACTTCCGCTTCCGTGTAGTAGGGGTTGTTTATGCTCACGAATGCTGTGCCCAGGCGACGTGACGCGTCGTACACGACCTATTTAAATGATAAATAATAACAAATCTTAATTCCTTTACCATTATAATTGAAAACGTGAATATGAGTTTATTTATGTGTGTTTGTTTGTTTGTTACACTAGGTAGGTTCTTTGCGTTTTACGCTTCGCCATTTGACTAAGTAGATTTAAGCATACTTATTTGAGTTACAACCAAAATAATCAATACTTCATAATCCTACTAATATTATAAACGTGAAAGTGTGGATATTTGGATGTTTGTTACTCAATCACGCAAAAACGGCTGAGCGGATTTGGACATTGCTCGTTTAAAGGTAGTAGATTAGTTATTCCCCGCGGTTTCACCCGCTGCTTTCGGAGTTGACGCGGGAATTCCGGATTAGGTACAATATGTATAGCCTATGTTATTCAGGGATAGTGTGGCATTCTAATGGTGAAAGAACTTTTAAAATCGGTCCAGTAGTTTTTTAGTCAAATCGTAACAAACAAACAAACAAAAAATCAAATCTTTCCCCTTTACAAATATTAGTTTAGATAGTTATACTGCAATGTTATATACTAATCTTGTGTGGTGAAAAGTAAAAATGTTTGAGTTTCTGTGCAACGTGGTTCTATACTTGCGTGAAAGTATCCAATGTTAACTATATTATGTCCTAAATAGGACCAACAGTACTTTAAACCTATATAGATAACGATTTTATTCTATACTAGCTGTGCCTCGCGGTAATTTCGGAGTTCCCGCAGGAGTTCCGGGATAAAAAGTAACCTATGTCCTTCTCTGTACCCCTGACAACGTGCATGCCAAATTTCATCCAAATCCGTTCAGCAGTTTTTGCGTGATTGAGTAACAAACATCCACACTTTCATATTTATAATATTAGTAGGACTAGCTGTTCCCGCGGTTTCACCCGCATTAATTTTGGAGTTCCCTCGGGAATTCCCACAATTACATTAACATACAATATAGCCTATGTTACTCGGGGATAATGTAGCTTTCTAAAAGTGAAATAATTTTTGAAATCGGTCCAGTAGTTTTTGAGTTAAATCGTAACAAACAAACAAAAAAAAATCAAATCTTTCCTCTTTATAATATAAGTATAGATTATAGGAGCGCATCATATTTTATCTCGCGGCTGGGTATGAAGTTGACTAAAAAAGGCAAATACGCCGTTATCACAAATGTTGGTTGACTTTTTCTTCTAAACTTAGGTGAGAAGTTCGCTCTCCCTAGGGTCTATCTTGAAGGGTATAGTATATTTTATTACGAGTGCGGAAAGCCTGTCATTGCAAAGAGTTCCGGCAAATGTCTACCCGAGCCGAGGAGCAGCCGAAGGTGAGGGTCGACAGTCGGAACTCTTTGCAATGACGGTTCCGCACGTGTACTGAACAACTATTTTTAATACAGTTGCGAAAAAATTTAGCAATTTAATAAAATAATAAAAAAACAATAAACTCAACTAACTAAGAACATTTTTGGAAAATGGCGCCAACCGTAAAAGAATTTTTAATACAGTTGCTCAAAAAGTGGCGTATTGCAGGGACGTTTAGCGTTCGGGATGTGGGCTATTACATACTCGAGCTTTTTGTTTACCTTTCCCGAACTCGTGCGTTCTTTTTGCCAACTGTCAAAAATGGCGACACGACTTTGACACACTTTTTGCATTGCGAAACGTAGGTTTCGCATTACTAATACGACTAGCGCCATCTCTTGATCACAGTTGGAACTTAGTGGAGTTTGTTGTGTTTTTGATATTTTATTAAATTGCTTAATTTTTTCGTAACTGTATTAAAAATAGTTGTTCAGTACACGTGCGGAACCGTCATTGCAACTAGTTCCGACTGTCAACCCTCACCTTCGGCTGCGCCTCGGCTCGGGTAGACATTTGTCGGAACTCTTTGCAATGACAGGCTTTCCGCACTTATAATGAAATATACTATTAAGCAGAGATTATTTTGTTTTCTTCACCCATTCTGGGTAGGCAAATTTTTTTATTGATATGAAATTTAATGAAATGAAATGAAATGAAACCTAACCTAATTCATTGAATCAAATCATTAAATCTAATATTGAAACAAATTAGTAACTTCTTTTTAGAAATATTTGCATGAATCATAAAAACTTCTATGAATTTTTTTAGTAAAAACTTCTTGGTTGGTTTTTTTCTTTTTAATAGACATTATTTTGACAGTTGGGAAAGAGAACGCACGAGTGCGGAAAAGGTAAAGAAAAAGCACGAGTATGTAATAGCCCACATCCCAAACGCTATACGTCCCTGCAATACGCCACTTTTTGAGCAACTGTATTAAAAAAGATCTTTTCATTACTCATACTCGGAAAGTAGGTCTGAAGTTGCCTGAGAAGCGGGTTGAAAGTAACCCTTTTCAGCCCTAGGGAGAATCGCTTTCAACTGACAACTGTCAAAATTGAAATAACGTAAAGTTTAAGTGGGTATTAATTAAAATAAAATTCACTCATTTTTTCTTTAGCTAATTCCTATTTTTATTTTGACTTTCCTTGCATTCGTAATGAAAAGCACAGTGTTATCCTCGGGAGAAAGACTTATTTAGTTCCTCGATCTATTGGCGCCAAACCCCGTCTCGGGACTAAATAAGTTACTTTCACCCCTAGGATAACAATGTACTATTAATCTTGTTACAAAGTAGGTATACGTACATATTGATTGCCTTATAAGTAGGTGCGTTGATTGATTACTACTGATACTTAATAGGTAGATACCTAGAGTACAATGTACCTACATATGTATTTATATTATGATTTTTTTTAGATTAGGTATCATTACCTACCTATATCAAAGGAGTGGTCAGCTAGATTAGATAAAAACTAAACGGTTTCTGCGACTATTGATGACAACGTTAAGAATCGCTTACCAAACGTCTCACTCATAACACATTGCTCGGTAGATAGATAATTTTGTGATTTGTAGTTTCAACCGTACACCTACGTGTCTACTCTTTTGATTTCGGTTGTAGTGTTCGACTTACTTTGTAATAGTAAAGTGGCACCGGCAGTTGGTCGTTATTGTTGGAGTCTCTGTGCAAGTAGATGTCGACGAGGCGGCCGCTTTGGTCGCGCAGCTGGCTCACGCCGAAGGTGCCAGTGTAGATCGTGGTGGTGTAGCCGGCCACCCCGATGCGGGCGCGGAGATTCTGCAAATAATAATCTCACATAGAACATTTCTGGTCCAGGTTGTTGTAGGATGGATGTCGTACCGAGTACGCGCATGCTCATCTCATCACTATAACAGCACCATTTTGTCTCTCTAAGAAAATAAATGATTTTGGTTTCGCACTTTTAAACCTCACTCGAGTGGAGCAGCGTGCAACATCTAGTGATAGGTACTTAGGTAGTAGGTACCATCCGTATTTAATGATTTGATCCTACCTTCCTTGGACCTTGAAACGATTAGTTAGAAGAACGGCTGCATACCTACCTACTGGATTCTATCGTGGTAGTGAACTAAACAGAACAGCTTAACTGTGTCTTTACTAGTACATAGGTACTACATAGGTACTACATAGGTACTACATAGGTACTACATAGGTACTACATAGGTACTACATAGGTACTAATTATGTATAATATTATGTAGAGACTCGCAAAGTTTAACAATCACAACCTCTAGGTTTTAATAGAAAAAATAGGTATCTAAAATAAATATAGGTACGAAATGTGTCAGTAAGCAAATGAATAAAGATGTTCCAGGCGCTAAACTAGCAGTTTTTCAAATTTTTGTATTTAAGTTTGATAGAAAACTTACTTGTTCGAGCCAATTCCAGTTTCCAGCATTAAACGGCTGCCACTGGGGTGCCGCATTGATAAAGAAGAAAGTGGCACGTTGACCAGTAGCGAAGACGAAATCGGTTTTTGCGGCGAGATGACCTCTCGCCAAGAATTGAGTGCTCGTTACATATTTGTCAGCTAGTTCACTACCAACGTATTCAGTGATTTTTAACTTTTGTTGCACTTGCGTATACTGGGTGTTGACTGCCACGCCCGGGTAGAAAGAGCCAGCTGATAATACAAAATTACAAACATTAGGTACATTACGTAGGCAACGTAGGCAATACGTTAGGACAGCCAAAAAAATCAACTAAACATCGTCGTACAAAGTTCTACTCCAATAAGACTGCAGAAGTATTTTATATCCCGATTATCAGCAGATATTTAAGTGATTATATTTTTCAATAAATCACTTACTGGAGTACCTACATACCAGCAATTTCCCGCGGTTACCTACACCCACATTATTAGGTAACCTATGTTATTTTCTGTATAGAGTACCTACCTACCCCTGACAATGTCTATGTATAATTTCTTGATGAACAGTTGAGTACCTAGTTATAGTTAAGGCGTGAAAAGTTATAACATACAGAAGACAGACAAAAATCGTAATCGTCATAATAATAATTATTACAGATTCGTCCCATTCGTCATAACATAAAGTTATTTAATTTTAAATACCTACCTATATATATAAACACTGGTTAAAAAATATGAATGTAAATACCTATAGAATTTTATCGTTATAGATTTAGAGGTACATACCCAGCCAGCTGGGTCTATCCACACCAGTCTGGTGTACCGAGTTCCAAGGGTTCTGCTCGTACCACACGTACAGGACCTCAAGTCGGCTCTCGTCGAAGCACGACCAGTACAGCGGGTAAAACGTTCCGTCCACAGCGAAACCAACGCTAAAGTATATTAGATTTAATATGTTTTAAATTACTTCCATAATAGTACATATTACATTGTATTACATAATACGTGATAATACTAGGTATGTATTTATACAGCGAGAGCGCTATTTTGAAGCGAAGCGGAGCAGGTGGAGGGAATGATTTTGGATTCGAATCCCGAACGCAGCGAGATAGAATCTTCAACAGAGTAGTGAATAATGAATAGTGACGCCGCCCGAGGCAGAAATATAATTTAATTTGCGACTGAGTAGATAATGTGGCGTTTTTATTAAAAAGCTCCACATTATTCAGCCGCTACTAAACTTAATATGAGTATCCTTATTATATAAGATGTGGTAAAATTAGCTGCAAATATTTACAGGGTTGAAAGTATACACCGTTACAAACGTGTTCATAAATTAAAAAAGATTAAAAAAAAAATATAACTTTTTTTTTTCAAACAAAATAAATCAGTCAAAAGAAAAACAACCTGTGAAGGCACTCGCCGCTCAATCGCTTAACACACACATCGCGCGCGCCGGTATATAAAGGTCAATGACCTCGATCGAGCGACGATCGAGGTCATTGACCTTTAGATATTATGCAGATGCAGCGGAGGACTTTGTTTTATAATATGTACAAAGTGTTACCTACCATATTATATTATGATATTGTGCTTACCGGATCACTACATTGTTATTGTGACAGGTTGCTGATGTTTTCTGAGCTTCGTAATATGCGTTACCAGTGCAGACAAGCAAGCCGAACTCGCTATGGCTATTTAACCATCCAGAACCCAAAACCAGAGAGCCACTAGCACAAGTGGCCGTCTGAAATTTAACATTAGCACAGATAATATAATAATTATATTAGTATCTTGAATGGATCCCAGAACTTCAGCAAATAAAAGAGTTTACTGAATAGTGGAAGAAATCACACATAGAATTAAAGTTTGTAGTCTTTTAATATCTATCTAAATATCCTCCCTTCTTACCCTTATCTTACCAAAACGAGAGAAAGAATACGAAACTACATTCTGACTTATGAAAATCTAGCTATTTTTTATGGCTAATAGGGTCTCGATCTCGATAAATAAGGTACTCACTGCAGAGGAGACAGATGAAGCTATATTGGGATGGGTAATGGTGGTACCACTTCGAGTGCATGCCAGTCTCACTTGTGCCCCGGTGTTCAGGTGAATAAGCCCAGTGTTGCCAGTGGGAGTCAAGTAATTGCCATTGTGTAAGTACACGGGTTGGGGCTGCCCAAGGTCTCCATTTACTCTTAACGAGCAACCTGTTTTGTAAAATTATTGATTTTTATTAAATTTTTTCACTTCAACGTATCCAATCAAAAATCCCAATAATCACGTTTCGTCCATGAATGAAAATGAAACCCACTCAGGCTTTTAATAAAATGCGAATAAGCGTAAAAACACGATATTGAACCTTGAGATAAAAAATTGCAATACATTAGGTGAATATTCTATTAGGTAATTGTAGTTTTTATTAAATAACTAGCCGTGCCCCGCGATTTCACCCGCGTGAGTTTTGGGATCAGGAACCTTTGCGGACGCAGGCAGAACATTAACCCGCCAAAGTTTCGTCACAATCGGACTAATGGTTTCCAAAGGCATAGAGGACAGACATACAAACATTCATTTTTATTTATAAAGAAGATGTTTGTTGATAATTATGAAATCATGCATATTATATATTATATACATATATCTATATAATATATAAAAAAAATACACAAATGAAAATCATATCAATATGTATATGTATATACACAAAATGAAAAATCGCGTAGGATTTAACGAGCACGAAAGTAGGTAATAAATAATAATTCACGTAATATTCACCACTACGAGTTTCAATTGTAGATGTGTTAGCCCATTTGGTTTCTTCGATTTCCAGCCATGCGTCAAGGTAGTCCTCAAATTCATCTTCATTGAAGATCAGGGCCAAGTCACCAGGCTCTGGTAACTGCGGGCGTTCGGCTGGCAATGCAGCGACAGCCAGTAGAAGGATAGACCAAATTATTAAATGAGACATAGCTTCGTCAAGTATTTAAACTTAGGCTTTTGGCTACAAAGCCGTTATAGTGAAGGCGGGGCAGTCTCGACGTTCTGTTTGGTTCCCAGATATTTATATGAGTAACTCATATCTGATTTCGTGCAGACGTCACCATATAATATGTAATAATTATCATAAATACGATCACTCTGATTAAGTTACGATTTTGTTAATCTATAGGGTGGGCCACGAATTTTTTTACATTTTAATCTAATATCCCGCGCAAACATCAACCGCGTGGGGCGCGCGGAGGGTCTTACGGTTACCTCGTTTTTCGGAAAAGTCGCAATGTAACGCTTCATGGGGCCCGGCCGCCGCGCCGCGCCGCCGTGTTTTGTGTAGGTACCTAAAACAATTTAATTTAAGCAATAATTCGCTCATTACTGAGGGACGCTTATTTCGCGTCGAATATAACTGAAATAACTAGATTCAGTGTCTGAGTGCGCCTTTAATAAAGAAATGAGTGGATAAGTTTGAAAAGATCGGATCAAACTAAATGTGAAGCATACCGGCGACCGTCGGACTTCTCGGAGTGAAAACAATGTGCAGAGAATTTCCACTTCAGCTCGACGTTATCCAGATTTATCAACATATTAAATTTGAAATTACACCATCCAACATCCAGATAGCACAAGAACTAAAGCCTCATGATTTAAATTTACGCAAGTCGTATGCCGAAACAATGCTGGATCGATGCGATGCAATGTCTTGTTTTCCGTCAAAGCCCATTTTGTACCTCAACAGACACGTTTACAAACAGAATTGCAGAATACATAATAAATAATATATTAGAGCATCAAAAATCCCAAAGCTAAACATGAGAGACTACTTCATTCGCCAAAGGTAACTTCCAGGTACTGTTGTATCATGTATAGGCTGCAATTTCAGCAGAAGGAATCATAGGCCCTAAATTTTTCGAAGATCTTCGCAGCCGTACTGAATTCTGTTGAATATGTGAAAATGTTACGGAAGTTGGAGTTCTTGACACCTTTAAGCTGTACTGGAATTTCCTGGTTATAATCGTAACACATGGGTTCAGCAAGATGGATCAGTAGGTGGCACATACGAATAATAATATTACATGCATTTTGTCCTTCGGATTTGGATCAGTAGGTGGCATCGTATTTTGATACTGTATCACGATACTGTATCTGTGATACACCGCGAACCATCCTGTGTCGGTTTTTTGGCGGTAGTTAAAGAGGATACACGTATCGAACAAGTTTGGACGTGAATGCGTTTGATACGCAATCATTTACTAGAACCTAACATGATACAGCATTTACCTAGTATGGACGCGTTTTTTTTTCGAAATACGCCTTAATGATACGATATGGACAAAATTAGTGTCCATATTTATGATACAAATACTCGATACGATACGACTGATCATGATACGTCAAGGTGCTACAAATGTGGACGCAACTTAAAAAAATTGGAACGGTGGTCATTTAAATGATATCATGCTATCTACTATCTAGTAAATAAATATTTTTTACAATAGGTCATACAGATTTTTTTTTACGGCTTTTCAAACTTTAATAAAAAAAATCATGGCCCAACCTGTAGATAATTCTTTAAGTAGGTAGCATAAATTAATTTTGTAAGTAATGATTTCAGTAGATACAAATATCCAGGTGCATAAAAACTCATCAGGTCAGGTTCTGAAAGCCAATTAACAACATTTCATTTTTTTTTCCTTATTTTTTTTTTCATGCTAAATAAATAGTATTTAGAAAACCAGAAGACACTTATTTTTTCTTTTCCCGAAATTTTCATTTTAAGTTATTCAAAAATTAATTTGAAATGTTGAAAATTTAAAAAGTTCATGTCAGGATAGACATATACGTACATTTCCTTTTCCCCACTAAAAAAAATCGAGAGTAACTTTGTCTGGCAGAATAACATTGACACTTCATTTTTTTATTTAGGTCCTCCACCGCGTCTTTCTGTTCGCGACTCCAAAACTACTAAACGGATTTCATGCAGTTTTCACCAATAAATAGAGTGATTCCAGAGAAAGGTTTATTGGTATAGTTTCCCTTGGAATTCCCTCGGGAAGTTCGAAATTACCGCGGGTGAAACCGCGGGGAGCAGCTAGAACGATAATAAATATGTGCGCCGATTTTGTACATCTAAACCTCAGACGAAATAAAAAGTCAAGACGGAGCGCTGTGAACAAAGAAGTGAAGCCGATAAAACTACGCCTCGGCGTGTACATGCACAGTTACACGCACATACATATAACGAAACTACGCCTTACCTTGTCAGTCGAGCTATTCCGGCGCGCGGAGTGTCACGCTAGAAAAAATGCCGAATTTTGTAGCGAGAGGGTGTAAAAACCAATCTTCGAAAAATAAAAAGCAGGATAGAACCACATATTTAATAAAATATCAATTTTATTAATTTATGACAACTTGGAACACAAAACCTCCACAACTTTCATAAGTGTTGCTACTAGTGAGCGTCACAATAGTCCCCGTTTTTTAGGTAAGTAAAGTGACGTGGAACGTAATGTAACATGTTCATTTACCTATTTTGATTTTAACTTTTAATATTCATAAAATTAATTTAAGTGTAAATAGGCGTTAAATTTTATTTTCCATGTTTTATCAGAACTTCGAAACCTATATTTTTAAGGTTCTTGAATATACAACCGAGGTATATAACTTAAAAAAATACCAATTTATCTATTTACTTGGATGGATCGCCTAAATGTAGGTATGTAATATGTAAACGCGTAACTTCCAAACGACTTCGTATTGTCAGGACAAGGTTTATATAATAGAAGTTTGGAGTTCCTCCGGGAATTCCGAAACTTATGGGTGAATCTTCGAATCGGTTGGACCGATTTTGACGGGACTTTCAGTGCTAATTAGCTGATGTTAGAAGGAGTAAATTATGCTAATTTGGAGTTTCTGCGAGAATAATGAAACTCACGAGGGTGAATCTCCGAAACGGTTGGACCAGTTTTGACGGGACTTTCTGCACTACTAATTAGGTGATGTTAAGGAGTAAATTAAGCTACTTTAGAATTCCTGCGGGAATTCCGAAACTCACGCGGGCAGTTTTAAATATTAAAAAAAAAAAATTTCAACTCAATAATGGAATACCTACTATTATGTCTTTCTGCACTTTCACTCGTACTAAGCCTTCAGGTATATATACGTAAGTAATCAAGTCTTACCTACAATATAATTTTTATCATATTTCCACCATCATATTAATTTAAAACTGAAGAATATAGCCTATATGACAATAAAATTAAATGATACGTGATAGTATCGAACAGATTGCGAAGTATATTCAATAATCTTTTTAGATAATAAAATTTATTCACTATAGCAATTGCCCCGAATCCGCTGGCGTTTGAATGTGCGATAATAGTCGTTGCTGATGATGATTTAATTTTTGTCGTCTCTCTCATATTTTCTTTTCAACCGATTGCGACAAAACTTGTTACAATTTTACACTTAACCAAAGCAAATGTTACTACTTTATTGTACCTATATGTGTGTACTACCTACATTACACACTTATTAATACTGTACATTCTAAAAAAAGTTGTTTTGATTTCTCTAGTGATACTTTACTTACAGTGATGATGTAAAATAAGTTCTATGTGCAGACTTATATCTCTAATACTTGCTCCACGCGGTTTCACCCACGGTAATTTCAGAATTCCCGCGGGAATTCTGGGTAACAATATAGCCTATGTTATTCAGGGATAATGTATCGTTCTAATGGTGAAAGGATTTTCAAAATCGGTTCAGTAGATCCACAGAGATTACCCCCTACAACCATGCTACAACCTCACAAACTCAAAAACTATATCTACCTTTTTATAATATACTAGCTTCGTAGTTCCCGCGGGAATTCCGGAATAAAAAGTACCCTATGTCACTCAGGATCACTTTATCTTCCTATCTATGAGAAGTAGATCCATAGATAACAACCTCATAAACTCTTGAGTTCCCGCGGGAATCCTGGGATATAAAGTACCCTATGTCACTCAGGATCACTGTAGCTTCTTATAAGTGAAAGAATTTTTAAAATCGGTTCAGTAGATCCAGATATTCCCCCCTACAATCTCACAAACACACGAACTCATGAACTCCGGAGTTCCCGCGGAAATTCCAGGATAAAAAGTACCCTATGTCACTCAAAATCACTGTGGCTTCCTATAAGTGAAAGAATTTTCAAAATCGGTTCAGTAGATTCAGAGATAGCTGTTCCCCCGTGGTTTTACCCGCGGGAAATTTGGAGTTTCCGCGGGAATTCCAGAATAAAAAGTACCCTATGACACTAAGGATTACTGTAGCTTCCCATAAATGAAATAATTTTCAAAATCGGTTTAGTAGATCCAGAGATTATCTCCTACAACTTCACAAACTCAGAATCTCCGGAGTTCCCTCGGGAATCCCAGGATAAAAACACCTTATGTCACTTAGAATGACTGTAGCTTCTTATAAGTGAAAGATTTTTTAAAATCGGTTTAGTAGATCCAGAGATTACCCCCTACAATCTCACAAACACACGAACCATGGACCATTTAATTGGTCCATGCACGAACTTACAAACTCTGTTCACTCTGTGCAAGCAACCCTTCAATAAAATCACGTAACACAGTGAACTTCCACAAGCCATGGCGTGATTTACCCGCTAGGTAATTGCTCGCATTTTTCGCTAAGAATTTAGGTAGGTATCAGGATTAATAAAAACCCTGAATTATTTTATCGAACCAATGATATCTGAAATTAATCTAGCTAAGTACCTACTAGTCATGAAAATTTGTAAATTAATGTATGAGTTTTTAAACTAAGGGTTTTTCACTATGACGGGTGGCGCGCTGCCATATTATGCAGCCTCTCAGCCGATAGAGGCCGCGGGCGGCGCCATAAAAGAGTTTTCTCAATTTACAGAGAATCGCAAGCTAAAAGATGAGTGTTTAATACATCTTTAATTTAAAATTTTTATATGGTCTTACACGCATTATTATCCTTTAACTACAAGAAAATTAGGAATAACCGCTTGAAACGTAGTCACACACATTAGCCGAATCTGATTCTAAATTTGACTTACAATTTTTTTTTTTTTATGTTATAGAGGGCAAACGGGCAAGTGGTACACCTGATGGTAAGTGATTACCGCCGCCCATAGACATCTGCAACACCAGAAGGCTTGTAAGTGCGTTGCCGACCTGGAATTGGGATGGGAACTGGCTTTCAAGTGGGGCTGCCGGAACACACCGTTAGGTGCTTGGCGACAGATTTGCAACTTGAAGGTGGTAGCTAGCCAGCCGAGCACTAGAGAGCGCCCTACCACCATGCTATGCCATTACTATGTTTGAGTCTCGGTGGCGCTGTGGTGTACGTCTGTTTTTGTAATTGTTGAATCGTGAAAAAGGCCTCCACAGCGGATGGGCTGGGCTGCCAAGCTCCACTGCGCCTCCTCGAGACGCACATTGATTATGGCCTCGATTGTGGACTTCAATGTTTTGTCGAAGGCGGAAACCTCTTCAGGGCACAGCCAGGTAGGCGCAGTTCGGAGCAAGTACGTAACAGAGGGCAAGGCAAAGCACACACGCAGCAAAACCAGCGCGACGTGCGCGGACAGTCCCTCGAGGCGATCCCGGACAGACCGGAGGGTATTTTCCCGAGACTTCAATGCCTCCGGTACCGCCTCAAGGAACACAGGAGATCCTAGAAGGTAAAAGTTATCAGGAGAAACTTTTCTGAGGCCAGGCAAAAGGGAACCGAATCCTGCAAAGTGGGCTCTAGCTCCAGAAGAGCAGGGAAAAAACTCGCACTTGGAAGGATTCACCTCGAGACCCAACTTCTTGAAACACGGGATAAGAGTCTCGAGATCCCGACGCAATTCCTCTGGCTTCCCTCCAATGGTGCCATCGTCCAGGTACCACAGGTTAAGGGGCGACTTTATATCTAAAATAGCCTTGTGTATCACCAGGCTGAAAACCAGAGGTCCAAGTGGATCCCCCTGTTGTGCTCCCACCTGTGAAAGAATGAGCTCGTGGTTATAATAAAGATTCGAAGGAAAACTATAGACCTGGTGCAGGAAAGGATAGAGAGAGGGAATATGTTCCATGGCCTCGCTCAACAGAGTGTCTCTTTCAAGGCTGTTAAAAGCATTACGTATGTCCAGTTTAATCAGAACGGAATCCGAGTTGCTATTGTCCGTTACGTAAGCCCGGGTCGCGTGTATCGCCGCCTCACAACCCAAGCGCGTCCCAAAACCCAGCTGATGTGGCCTAAGATAATTAAAAATCTCCTCCCTCACAGCCCGACAGGCCAACTTGGCAGTCAGCCGGCGAAACACGCTACCTATAGCAATAGGCCTTATCCCTCCTCCTTTCTTTACCAACGCACAAAGTGACCCACCATAAAGGTAGGGGCACACCGTCGAGTTTATCCGACCACTCAGCATAAAATTCGACAATCTGGTCAGAGAATCCAACAGCCGAAACCCAGCATCACCAGCTGACCAGCACGGACCCCATCCAAACCCGCCGCAGAGCCGCTATAGAATGACCCGAGTGCTCGCGCCACTTCATCCGCAGTGCACGTCGCTGCCGACGGTGGAGAATCCGGTGCTGCTGGAAAGTCATGTGGACGTGACGGGCCCGGGTGCTTCCGCTCGAATTGATTATCGTAATAGATATATAATATGATTATCGGCGTATCTAGGGTTAGTTTTCAGGGGGGGCCTTGCCCCTAAGGCCCTGACATGCCATGGCCGATGCGAAATTCTGTAGGTACTAACAACATCTTCATTGAAAAATAAATAAGTAGGTAATATAATCGGGGGGGTTGCGGGTGCAAACTTTTAAATACTAAGTCTATTTTGAAGAGTCGTCTGAAGTTAGTTATCAGTATTATAGAATTTCGAATCGGTAGCCTAATATCCTGAGATGGGCACTAGACCATCCTGGGGTGGGCACGGCCCACCCGGCCCTTCCCTATATACGCCTATGAATACGTATACAAGCCCAAGGTCCGCGCCATGCACTCAGCGAGCGACACATCAGCTGGTCAGCTCGATCGAGGTCATAACCTTAAGATACCGGCGCGCGGCGATGTGTATTAATGCGATTGAGTGGCGAGCGCCCACACAGGTTATTTTCTTTTCTCACCATTTTAAAACTAGGACGCTTTAAAAACCCATGACATAACTTAAAAAGTATCCAGGACACTCCAGGACACTCCATAAATGAGGACATGTTCTGAGAAAACCGGACGGTTGGCAACTCTTATATAGATTCCATAGTGTATGAACTGGTATAGTTTGAAATAAATTATTATCAGGTGTGTGGTGCTTAGAGATATACTGCCTGTGGGAAATGAAACCCTCTACGGCCCACGAAGATTACCAAAAATAGGCTAGGGTCACGTGAATTATTTAACTGTACCTACCTGTTTGTTGAACAAGTTTGCTGCGTAGGTCACGCGTACCGTATGGTCGCTTCGAATCTTAAACGTGTTAAGTTCATTTTCTTATACCTACTTCTTGTAGTAGTTTAACGATTTCACCCACGGGCTATGTAAATTTTATAGTTTAGGAACTAGCTGTTCCCCTGCGATTTGAAGTACCCTATGACACTCTGGAACACCGTAGCATTCTATTGGTAAAAGAATTTTCAAAATCGGTTCAGTTTAGATCCAGAGATTACCCCTACAACCTCACAAAATCATAAACTTGTGGTGGCGTTCACGCACCCATAAACTTTACCTTTTGATAATATTAGTATAGATAATATCGATTTATTTATTTTATCTTAGTTTGATTGAACCATGTTTAACTATAATTAGAATAGCTATGTGTTTCAGATGCAACTAAGTAGGTAGGTACCTATGGTAGGTTGGTAGGCGCCAGTTAAAATTTTAATAATAATAGAAGACGTATTCCAATAAAATCGGCTAAATTACAATGGACTAATAATATACACATTATGGATTTTAGAATCTAGTTAATGTTTATTAAAACAGTAAAATACAAGTGAATTCAAACCTGTACAAAGTTTTGGAGTACGAAATACATATTTTATTAAAAAGGGGTCGGATTCGAGCTTTGGGTGCTAATGATGAAGTTCAGCAGTAGCCTGTCGTTGTTTGTTTCTATAAGGGAATTGAATTTTGTCGAAATATTTGTTTAACTCAGAGAGTGATTTATTATCATTACCTATATTTTATATCTGAATTTTTGGGATTTCAACACTCAAGATTGGGATATAACTTCGTGACTTTACTACCTATCTATTGATATAGTAGGTATTTACTCGTAAAGTTTTCTTTACATCAATGAGTGAAATAGTGAACAAATGATTATGTAGTTCAATTTATGTATTTTTTTTCTTGTGTTTCTTTTTTGATTCGGCTCACATTTGAACACATTTTAGGTTTATAATGCAGCGTATTAAGCACGCATGTTTGTTATATTATTTACGGACATAGTGCGGTAAAAGTTAACGCATTGGTGCTTTTGAATTTACAAACCTCAGCACAGAGGTTTTTCCCCCGCAAATACGTTGAAAAACATTGTGTTCGTGTATGAAACGTGAGAAGCATTTATCATTCAAGACGAAGCTAAGGTGAGAAGCTGAGAAGCTAAGCTAAGCTAAGGCGAAGTGGAAACGACAATTAACTTTAGCTCACTTGTATCTAATTGTATCTAACTATAGGTAATATTATATACAAAATTATTTTCCTTGCTATCTATATGCTTATTTCGCGTTAAAATAATGACGAAGGCCTTTGATGAAAAGTTAGAAGCTCGTTTCAGGAATGGTAGACAAGATAAATAGAGGCAAGAAAATTGGAAATACGGATGGGGTATTTTGAGTAAAGATAATTTGTAATGGTCGTATTTATTTATTGTTCATTCAGTGTACCGCTTTTAATACATTTTATTTAAAATAGTGACTTCGAGTGCAAAAATACGTACAATAACGGATAGTGCTTTTAAATATGTAATATTTAAATTACTTTAACAATTTCATTTTATACATTAAATATAATATTGAAAAAATTTGAAAAGATAAAAATGATTTATTAATGTCATCGATTTTCTACTTAAAAGACTAAATTTAATAAACAACTTGTATTTTAGGTACATAGGTACATCTGTATCCCTGGATTCCTTGGTATCTATATTAAATTAGTCTAAACAAAGTTGGTTCATATTATTCTCAAATACGACATTATCTTAGTTAATAAATAATTAGAATTTGTTTTTTTTTTTGTTATTTCTAGAGCCCTCAATTTTTCGTTTAGCTCCATGTTTATTTCACTTTTTAGCCGCAGGCGCGGATCTACGGGGGGGAGGGCAGTTGGTGCACTCGCCCCCTCTGACGATTATAGTAGGTACTTTAAACAGAACTTGGAAAATCTCTGACTCTTTATTTATTCAAAAAATTGCGTAATACAACTACAACTGTCATCGTCCCCCAACCAATCCGCACCTTTTTAGAAAATGATGTAAATATTGTAATACATGTAACAATAAAAAGAAAATATGGATGTTATTTTGGTAACATAATATGTTATATACAGGTGTCCCGTAAATCGACGTCAAGCCAGGACCCTGTGATAGGCTAACTTAATAGAAAAATGTAATCCTGAGTGTTTCTGAAAATTACTGTTTAAAATTTGAGTTTTTGCCAATGAAGTTTTCAAAATTATTGCTTTCGTCAGTTTTTGATGACTGTCCTTTTTTTTAAATAGGCATAGCAAAGATTTTATATACTTATTTTTCTGTTAACAGCTGTTATGACTTAGCCTAACCTGGTTCTGGCTTGACGTCGATTTACAGGACAGCCTGTTTATCTAATAGGTAACAGACGGCAAATTTCTGAGTTTTACGTATAGTAAATTTGAAATAATAGTGTACTTATTGCTATAAAACTAATTAATAAAAACCTAGTAACAACTTACAGAATTGTACCTACTTAAAATAATTGTGAACCTACTTGGAGCAAAATTACCATTTACCATAATAATAGGTGAGGGAAAAGTTTCTTTGCATTTTATATGAAAACTCAAGACATTTTTTTTATTTACATTTAATTACAGTATAATTGTGCCATTTTGTACGATGACTTTTGCCATCTTCTAGGTAGTGTGACGTCATGATCCCGTTGCTGTAGAAATTTTGGGACTTCTGGTCAAATAAACGCGACAAGAAAGTAGTTTTAGCAGTTCTTTCTTGATGTTAACCTGACACTGCCTAAAAATTCTAAAAGAGACTGAAACAGGTAGAATAAACAGGAAGAATATAGTGAATGCATTAACACCTCCCAGCCAATATCTCTTAATTTTTGCTGAGTGGATAGCGTTATCACGATGAAAGGTCACACCTTTTCTATTGATCAATTCCGGCGGTTTTTTTTTTATTTGATCTGATCAGTTGGACGTCCGAATCGATGGTTCTGCCCCGGCGGTAAAAGCTCATGATGAACAACGCCCTTCCAATCCCACCATACACACACCATCACCTTATTGCAAGTTCACCTGGGTTTTGCCACCGCCTGTGAAACCTGACGACTTTTTTTGGACGTTCTTGTCGCGTGTAGTGATCCACTTTTCATAAACTTTTTAAAAACGGTTCGGTTTCATTACGTCTCAATAAAGAATCGCATATATTAATTTATTGAGTACACGGTTCATTAGGTTTCTTCAAGTGAGCTCGTGTGTAACCCGAATATCGAGATTTTTTGAGTAGGTATCTAGCTTTTTTCAAATGGGTCAAACAATGACGTTCTATGTAATCACTACGTGTCAAAACTGTTTTCAATTCCCAGTTTTTCAGTTACGTCGTCGCGTCGTAACTACTGAATACTGATTGCTCCACGAAAGCGCATATAGACCAACTTTGTGCTACTCTTACTAACTCATAGTGATTATATAATATCTTTACTCCGGCCGTTAATGAATATATGATTTTTGACTGACACTGTATTAGGTCCATAAACGTCACTTTTTGTCACTGCTTGCGTTGAATTTAATTTCATTAAATTTACTCATTTTGACAAATGAAAAACTGTTGGAAACAACATTTTACTAATTTGTTTCTTTTTTGAAATGTAACCTTTTTTATGTTATCAAAACCAGCCACATACAAATAGCTATAGTCGGTACAGCCAAAGAGATATTATTACAAGTTTACTGTTTATACATACTAGTGCAAAGACTTTTCCGCCAACCTATATAATAATATGATAAGAAGCGAAAACTCGATTACTTAAACGATTACGCAAGGGAACAAAATTGTTTTTTTTTTTTGTTGCATGGAACTTTATGCCTGTTGTTTACTAATTTGAGGTTGCTGATTTCAAATCTGCCCTTATTTTTTCTTCAGCAGCTTTAGTTTTTGAGATACAGCTATCAGGCATATTTTTGTACATACTATAGTCACATTCAAACTTCAAATGAACCGAGCTGTTTTTTAAAAAGTTTTTTGTTCAATGACAATGTTCAATGTTCAGTCGAGAAATATCTGTAAAAACAATCCCAACTGTTTTGTAATTATGTGTGGTGAAAATACATTAAAAAATTGTAGACTAAGTGTGTCGGAGTTCATAAAACAGGTGTATTTTGATTTTTTTGAATTCCCTTTGGACACCCGTGACAAGTATTGGGTCCGTCAAATGGTATGTAAAACATGTGTGGAGTCTTTGAGATTATGGGAGAATAAGAAAAGACCCCATGGTTAGTATCAAACACCGATGATGTGGCGGGAGCCTTCAATCATCAAGATGTTATTTATTAATTATCTGTTATTTACCCGACCAGTACTGTACTCCGGCGATGCCCCAGCGCCCCAAACTTCTTCATCTACACAAAATGATGACGAGTTAAAAGAAAAAAGCTCTCTACAAGCGAAACATGGGACGCGAAAGTGGGACAACTGATTTTAACCCAGACATTTCTTCTGAGCCCCAGCCCCTTTTTGATGATATACAAATAAGAAGGTTGATAAAGAATTAAAACTTTAATAGTTACATGACTGATATTGAAAAAAAGGCCTGGAATGAATTCGATTGGACTGCACAAAATTTTCTGCGAACAAAAAGGATGAGAGCTATGCGGAGCATATTGAACTCTTGTTGTCAACTTCCAGCAGCTTGGTTGTAATATGAGCAACAAGGTGCACTTCCTCCACAGCCATTTGGGTAGTTTCCCTGAAAACCTTGGTTATCTGAGTGAAGAACAAGGGGAATAGGTCCATCAAGACATTCAAACTATGGAGAAATGTTACCAGGGTCACTGGAATGCTGACATGATAGCGGATTTTGTTGGAGCATTAAAGACAGTCCTCGTGAACCATAAGGAGTGGTTGTTTTTCTAATGGTTTTCTTAATAAAAGATGGATTTTTCTTAAAAAACGCGTATTATTATATCTTAAAAACAAGCTGTTACTAACAATCAGACTTCAGATCTGAAATCAGCACCCCGAGAAAGTATAATAATATTAGTCATAATATTTCATGCAACAAAAATGCATGCAACTTTCGCTTTAAAAATAATTTAAAGCGAAAGTAGTTAGTTTTTAAAGTAATCCAGAATTACCTATAAGCAGAATTTTCTCCTAATTTCATTGTGTGATAGGTGTATTGTGAATTGTAAAATATAGGTAATTGATTTCTGAACAATCGTACTTAAATTGGTTGAATTATTTACTATAAATATTATGAATTATTATTTGCTTTAAAATACTTATTTTATGCATGCATCTACTGCCCACATCAGGTGAATTGTTAGGGGTGTTTTCATATAAATTTCAGTAGATATTTCTCGCGCTACGAGTTTCTTTACGATTATACCTTAGCTATAAAATATTAATAGATATAAATATATTATTTCTTATTTCTTGAAAACTAAAATTTTAGAAAATAGGTAGGTACATATCTACTTAATTAAAAAAAAAAAATTTAACTGCTTCGATTTTCTGTACAGTTTTTTTTATTGGCAATATCTTTAAAATTACCCAGTAAACAAAAAGAAAACATCTATTAAAACGCATCTAATTTATAAAATGAATTTTATAAATTAGAAACAGGTTTTTTTGGTACATAATATAGAAATTTCTTATTAAATGATTTAGTATGAATTATTTTGTGGGTTACGTTAAACGTTATGTAACTTATTTTGTAGATTTGTTTTGGTACATAAGATCAGCAGTGTAAGGTTTCCGGAGCCAAAGTCTAGAGGTATTTTCCACTGACAATCCAAGCTTAATAAATATCAATAGGTATCCAAAACAAGGGTTTGATACGGATGTATTTATTTACCGCTAAATCAGAAAGTAAATCGGAAAGGGAAACTATCAGACTATCTATTATTACCTTTAAGTAGGTAGGTATACACGTTTTTATAAGTAAACTAGCTGTCCCCCGCGATTTCATCCGCGGTAATTTCGGAGTTTCCGCGGAAATTCCGGAAAAAAAGTACTCTATGTTCTATTTTGTACCTCTGACAGTAGTTTACGGTGATTAGCTGTTCCCCGCATTAATTCCGGAGTTCCCGCGGGAATTCCAGGATAAAAACTATCCTATCTTTTAAGTTGGACCATATTATAAATAGTTCAACATTTTATCAAAATCCGTTCAGTAGTTTCGGAGTCCATCGCGGACAAACAACGTGACACGTGATTTATATATATTAAGATAAAGCTCGGCATCGAAATTTTCCGGTCATTATATGGAATATGGATCAATATACCTAGGTAGGTACTTATTAATTTTAACTCAGCTATAAAGAACAAAAACACACGAGCAGGTAGAAAAAATTCTAGATGTATGTATTATATTATATACTAAACATCGAAAAAGGGCACTTTTCCAACCATATTTCTGTTTAAATTTAATAATTATTAATTACCTACTAACTAATGCGGACTAATGCCGTGCGGCCTGCGGGTGCATTAAAAATTCAATACAATTTCAGAAACTAGCATATTAGGTATATTGAACATTAGTGTTTATATACGAGTAAGTAGAGGTGCAAAATCCCAATAAATTTATGTTATCCATTGAATATCGAGTCATATTATTTGACTCATAGATAAATTATTATTATTATACTACACTCATATTATTTTTATATTTGTACTAAAAATCTCGCACAAAAATCTGTTCATAATTTTTTCATAAGGTACTACTAGGAAAAAAAACCAAATTAGTGTTTAAAATTACTGGGAAATACGCAAACTGTGTAATAAAAAAGAAAAAAATCTGTTAAATATAATATTGTATTATTTTATCCAAATAAATTAATACCTACTAATCCACATTTTAGGTTTAAATATTTAAAATATCAGATATAATTTGGTCTCGAAATACTAGGTAGTAGGGACTTGCCTCTTATAGCATCATAAGATATCACACAAAATAAGATATGAACCTTTTTATTTAAATACTCTATACGAATGAAGGCCTCCGATATAGTAAATAGACATTATTTACATACGAAATCTAGATTAGTACCTAAGTAGAACAGGACTAATGTATACCTACTAACTTATTTCATACAATCTCGTTTGTTATTCGATTTTTATTTTATAATCTAAGGTGCTTCACAAGTTCGTTCTTTATTCTGCTTATCATAAGAATTCATAATAAATTATCGACTTACTATCATCACAAACTAAAGAGGTGTGCACGATGGCCTAACATTGAAAAATGTTAATAACTCTATCTACAACGACAAAAAAGTGAACACACTAAATACAGCAAAACAGCAGGTGTGGGTATAACATCTTAAGTAAACGTATCAACGATAAAATGAACGCACTTTTATAATATTATTCTCACAGCTTTGTCTTTCATTGTTCGCTCGTAAGCGAGTAAGAGTAAGTACAAGTAAATTCGATAAACACTAAACTATTCGGTACACCTACTGTACAAGTTACGGGCATTACAAATGACACAAGATTCCGACATCACTTTTATTTAAGGTAACTTATCAGGGTTGCCCTGTAAAGGGTAAAGGTAAAACGGTACCGAAAAACATAAATATTTTGTTTTTAATGTAAATCTCTGTCGTTATGGTCTTTACTCCCTATTTTTCATTGAGAATCACGGATTATAAACCAATTAGTAATCTGCAAAAAAGTCCCTCAAACAACTTACCTACTTACTATACATTAAAGATGAGTTAGGTCTTAGGTATTCGTATATAACTTAAAATGTACCAACTTATTCTGCTCTGATTTAACACGTAAAATATTCTCTAGCTCTGATTTAACACGTAAAATCAGTTTAATTTCTAGATATGATCATTGAATATGTTCAACGGTGTAAGAATTAAAATTCAAAGTCTCTAGCATTGTAGCATCTGATATTTGGTAAGGTTTATCTATAGTTAATTATCTATATAGTATATATGAAAGCTCAGAGACATAAGAACTATAGTAATTAATTGGAGTAGGTACACTTGTATAAAATCGTAGACAGATTTTTGTTGAATAAACTGATGCAATAAAGTTAATTCTTTATTTATATATTCCCTGAACGTATTCCATAAACGTAATGAGACAAACAAAAAATTTTGCGTATATCTCTTAAGAACGAAGTATTTAAATGACGTTACCAAAATGAGGCTTTGTCGTGGAAGGCAATTCCATTTCATAAAAGACTTACCTAGCTACAGCTTCTGTGTTTGCTAATATTTAATGTTCTTTACTGCCACTTTTATAAAAGTTAATGAAGACAGTGAAAAGTCTAATATTTTCTTTCATTACCTGGTAAAATCAAACAATTAATTTGACTTTTTTATCATCATTATAATTAATAATAAATGTTATTGTATTATAACAAAAAAGTGAACGCGTATAGGTATCTAATAAAATCCATAAAAAATTAATAGGTACCTAAAGATTTTTTGAAACTTTTCTGTAATAACACCTTTAGTGCCTATTCAAATTATTATCATAATAATTAATTAATTAATAATATTATTATTTATGATTTAAATTATCAGATTCACTTTCTGAGATAGATTAATTATAAAGTATCTAAAATTCCTAACAAGTTTTATAATTGGGTCCCTTTTCAATAATATAATAGATATATTTAGTGATATAGAAATACGATTGGAGTTCTGTAAAGTATAAATAAAGAAAATTTAGGGAGGCTGTGTATTTCCCTATATCTTCTTATGTTTAACAGAGAAATAAGTAGGACTAAAAGTGGCTGGGTACTACACATCAGCATTCACCGATAGGCATACGACATTTCTCCGTTCTAGATTAATCACAATCGATTTTAAATAGATACATTAATATTTGACTAGTCAGGAACCCTGTTCTAGGAAACTATGAAATAGGGCTAAGCGTGGTATCTAATTAAGTTATGAAGGTTTCATTAATTTATGTAATCAAAAAGAAAGTTGCAAGATCCACTTACAGGAATTAATTTTATCGCCCCATTCAACTGCCAGGGCTCATCGAGAGTTTAGGGGAGGCGATTTTAATTATTAAAAAATAAGTTGTTTATCTTTAAAATATACAATGAAGTAGCCAGTCTCGCCTTCCCTGGTAGCAATTCTACCTATACAAATATTTAAACCCAAAATTCTCAGTGAAATGTAGCAATGGACTCATATTCTAATTTAGAATAATTGGATAATGTTCGTGGTTGATTTTTCAACTGTTAAAAACTAATACTGAACTGATTTTGCTACTTTATTTTCTATTGAATGCCTACATAGTGCGGCTTAAAAACCACATTATGTAGGTATTTTTTGTATGTTTGGTGCTACATATAAACTTGTATTAATTGCAATATTTATTTATAGGTAGGTATTATTCCGAGTAGGTATTGTAGGTTTAGGGAGAGATAGAAAGGTCGACATTATCAAGTTTGACCCACAATTAAATTTTTACTAATAAATAAGTTTGAAGTTTCGAGATTTCATTAAAAGTTCCAGGGAGGGTCGCCGCTAGTACCTACTCATATTTGTACAGAGCCATTTCAGACAATCATATATATGTAGGCAACCAATCAATATTGAGAAGCAACTTCCCCTGTTTGTTTACATGAATTACAAGTATACTATGTTGAGCTGAATCTGTCGATGAGAAGGCATTGAACTGATCATTCATAATACAGGTAATTTATTGGAATCGATTAAATTATTTACAGTGCCCTAATACATTACAAGGTAGATTGGTAAGTAGGTATATATAACCAACTAATAAAATTCGAATGGTGTTCAAATTCTAATTCCCTTCGTGATATTTACAGATTTTGAAGAACGTGATAGTAAAATTTAATTTCAATGCATATAATTTAGTTAAATATAATTTATATATGTAGATACGTACTTAACTAATTTAATAAAAAGATTTGAATATCACGTCGGTGAGAGTAATTATTGGTTATTAATAATATTACTATTTGCTTAGGATAAGACTCGAGTATACGTCTACGTCACAGCACACAACCAAAGAACTATAAAATGTACCTAAGCTTTTAAGAAGCGAACCCTTTAAGCGCTCAGTTTTGTGGTGAAGAACGCTCATGCTTCGCTTCTAAAAAAGCTTTGATTTCAAACAGCCGTTTCCAAATCTTCCGAAGCTAATTGAAAATGCTCTTGACCTGAAATAGATTTTAAAAATCAGTTAACTTGTACTGAAGATCATAGATAGGTATATCTTTCAGTTTCCCTACAACTTTGTGTTTATGAAGTAGCACTACATATTATAAAACAAAGTCCTCCACCACGTCTGTCTGTATGTCTGATGTTCAAGATAAACTCAAAAATTACTGAACGAATTTTCATGCTGTTTTCACCAAAGATAGAGTGATTCCAGAGGAAAGTTTAAAGGTAAGGCTGTCTTTGTTCGTTTTAAAAGAAGTTAAAATAAGAAAGTAAAATTGAGCCCTTTATTTTAAATAAAAATGAGATCACAATTTTATTTCTCTGTCCCTGCCGTGTGCAAAAAGACTAGAAAAGAAAAAAAAGAATAATGAAATCATAATGACCTTTTTGTGTTTAGTTACTCTTCTTTTATCACTCGCCCTCTTATTTTTTGTTTTTGGTAAAAATGTTCAATGCATATAATCGCGGGTTCTACTCTTTTATCTCCGCCAGGAGTAAGTGTTCTGTGTCTATTATACACTAGCGGTTTTCCTTTTATTTTCCGAGCTTCCGCGGTATAATTTTGGCCAATAACTCCAGGATAAATTACATACATGTAAGTATATGAATCCTCCTCTTGAATCACTCTAGCTATTTATTTATTTTTTTATTTATTCAAAAGAACAACCAACAAAGCATACACCGTAACATTGGTAGTGATATCATATTGGATATTATAATAGAAAAATTATGGCGCTGCCTCAATTATAGGTCGCCACAGCATGCACGAAAGAAAAAAGCAATAAACGTACTCAGAATTACTATTGGTGAAAATCCGTTCAATAGTTTTTGAGTTTATCGCGATTTACCGCAAACAAACAGACAGACAGACATACAGGCGCGGCAGAGGACTTTGTTATAAAATATATATGTAGTAATAGGGTAAGTACTTAACTCGAACGTCAGACTGACATGACATTGTCAAAATGACTCAAAATTGGTGTCAAAAATCAGGTTTCATTCAATACCTCAGAAGAATAACTAAGCTTAGTTATTTTTGCTATGCTATGCTTAGTTATTCTTCTGAGTTCAATACCTAACTCATTCATTTTTATTCAATGCTGCCATATTGTACCTATAGATACTACTTACTTCTTATACATTAATTACATTTTTAAAACAACGTTACTACTTAGTCAGTCTGGGAGTAGCTAAGTTTAAGGTCGAAGTGTGATCGGATTATGTGACTTTTATTGATAAATTGAATATGATTGAGCAGATATCACAACTCACTCTCGAAGTACGAAGCGAGGTCGTGGTCTTCGGCTCTGATAGCGACGAGCCGGGGCGTGAGTCCGTCCCGGTCCCGCTGCGCCAGCGACGCCCCGCCCACCACCAGCAGGCAACAGATGGCGCGCCGGCGGTGAGCTGCGGCCACGTGCAGCGCCGTCTGCCCGTGCTCATCGCGCATGCTCACCAGCGAGCTGGTGCCGCTCGACACCAGGTACTTCACTACGTCCTTGTGGCCGCACTGCGCGGCTATGTGCAGGGCCGTCTGCCCGCTAGCGTCTATCGACAACAACGAGTAGCCGGCCGCGTGTAACTCCTTTATCTATATATGCAACGTGAAAACAAAATCGAGAATTTAATGAAGCAATCTGAATCTTAACCTGAACTCAAGGCGACTATAAACATTAAACTAACACTAACACTAACTCACAAAAAAAAATTGTTAACATAATATATTTTTCGGAATTCACGTAAACTCTTGTTTTCTTTCATGGAAACCTGACAATTAAGTTCACAACTAAACACCAGTATCTGAAAAACATAAAAGTAACTTTTGACGTAGAAAAAAATAGGTACTTAAGAAAATTGAGCGCACAAGTTACCCATGCACAAAAAATAATAATTCTAAATTTAATTTCCATTGTCGCTGGCAAGCTTTTCCTGTTATTTATGTTTTCTTTTATATTTTTAGTTAAATCTAAGCATGAGTTAGTGAGTGCCGAATACCGACTCCGCATCAACCGTGACAAGACGAAGCTGATGTTTGTTGACAGGGCAGGAAAGATGCAAAGAACTTTCAAATCGCACGACCTGTACACAGTGACTCAATTCGTCTAACTTGGGTCAATGATACACAACGATTGCGAGGTTGAGGTGATAAACGAGTACAGATGGCAAAAGACTTCATGAAGCACTTGGAGAAGACATGGAGGAACAGAGGAATCGCTCCAAATATCAAAGTACGGCTGATGAAAGCTCTTTTATTGAATTAAATCGAATTGAATTGATAAACATATTTATGTACGCTTCGGAGACGTGGACGCTAAAAGCCCGAGTTCGGTCCAGGATCGATGCGTTAGACCACAGTGCGGGCGCAAAATTTTGGGGATTCCCTGGATTGCGAGAAGAACCAACGCATCGATCCTGGCTGAACTGATCATCAAGTCGAGACTCTCCACGGTGTGTATGCAGCGACTCCACACAATACTTCGGTCACGTGACCAGACGAGAACCAGACAGCCTGGAAAGGATGATTGTTGTCGGCCAGAGGGATCGCGGAAGATTGCCATCCCGATGGACTGACATGGTGAAGGAGTACAAAGTGCACTATCCAGGCATCTATGCGCCAAGCGGAAAATAGGGCTACCTATAGAGCTTTGGTGAAACGTGTCGTCCATAATAGTCACGACCCTCAGTCATGAGGGAACGACTAAGAAGGAGCATGAGTTATCGAGGGTTTGAATAAGTTCGTCATTCAACCGTACCTTACTCTCAGTATGTATAATTTCATAAAAAGAAATCGGTATTTTTGATAACACTTCTGTAGAATTTATCTTCACGCAAAAAGTAAACCTGCCTACCAAAAACAGCCACTTTTTGCGGTGTACGATAGGTATATAACTTTTGTATAATAAGCTACAAAGTATTATAAATAGGTTAACATAATATATGTAGAACTATATATTTGTGACGGCTACAGACGCTTTAACCCAAGTTCGGCTTATACCTATAAGCTCATTTTTCTTAATTTGTAGAACAGTTATTTATATCTAAAGTTTGTCTAAGTATATGTAAGGATAAGTATAACATAATTTATCTATTTAGATGTGAAAATAACAAGTAAATGAGGTCGTGAAATGAGGGCAACAGGCAACATACAGGATTTTTATTAATTTTTACCTTCTTTAGGTCGCCGGTTTTAGCTGCTTTGAGCAGGGCATCAGATGTCTTTTCTAATAAATTTCTGTAACAAAATTCGAGCAATCAAATATTATTATGATGAGTAAGATAGAGTACATTAAAAATATGGGACCTCAAAGTTACCTTTGAGGTTCTCGTGTTTGGGATTTATGTTCTTCTTGCTATTTACAGTAGGTACTGTATAAATTACATGTCATTCATAAATACTCAACATTTAAAAGTACGTATATAAGGTATTTAGACGGGTAATTACCTATATGAACTTTGATCTACATACTCTACATTTAGATCTAGCAAACAGGCGGCTCATTCACTATACCAACGACATCCCTTACTCATAACGCGCTTCCTAGAAACACAACTCCAAACGCTCCAGATGCCAAAATATAAGAAATTAATATTCTGTATGCCATCGGACATGTAGTAAATGTATTTTTTAATATTAGACCTTCTTGGAGCGCGAGGGAAAAACAACTTTGGTGGTACATTATTTTAACGCGATGTGATAAGGGCCCAGGAGGCCGATCGCGCTATTTTATAATATTTTAGTAATGTCGTTATGAAAAAGTGCGTATGGTCTACTACTTTTTTTTTAATAATTATCTACCTTTAATTTAAACACATTAGAAATCATGGCTCTACAGTAAAAAAACAAGTTAGTACCCGATACATTACTTAAAGAAACTATCTCACCTATAGCCAAATACTTCTTGCTCAAGTCCAAAGAGTTTTTCATGAATGCTGCATGCAATAGAAGTAAGAAGAGATAGAGTGCAGTTTTTTGTCAATACAATGGCCCGTGCGCAGTGCCCTTTAGTAGAAATTTTTGTAGGCAGTTCTTCGAACTCCGATCTGATTAGCGGGGTCATTCCAACTAATGAAAATGTTTCAGTACATTAGTAATTTTCATTGATCAGCGCTAAAAGACAGTAGGTATATGAGGTACTTTCCTCCATCGGAAGTCTTTTAATTTATTTTATTATGCATTTCGTGAAGTAAGTAGTATTATATTATCTGAGGCGAAGTTAAGCATTACAACATTTTTAAAAGCGGTTTTCAAGTGACTGATTAAAAGAGATGAGCTTACACAACGATATTGGATTATCTTTGAACCTTTTGATATCGAACTATGAGGTGGACATTTAACGAGCCACATGTTTATAGCACTTCCTAACAGTCCTTAAGGTAACTTTTGTGCCACTAAGCATCAAAGTAAAATAAATAAATAAAAATAAAAGCAGTTTGGCGAACTGTTAGAAATCCGTTTTTACGTATACAAGGTTTGTTGGTTATGAGGTTAGACGGAAAGGAGAGTAGGTACTGAACAGAAATTGTATGAAAATGTCCATGATAGTCATTGATGGGCAAAAAAAAAAAACTGTGTACCTATACAACGTTACATTTTTATTGACGTGTTATTTGACGCAATGCTTATGACCATTTTGATTGCCATGATAGCAATGGTCCTACTTAAAAAGAGAATAAAATCACATAAAAGTCAAATGACTTTGATTTGATTTGTTGAAGAAAAAATATATCTACTTATGTTTTTGCTCCTAACGTGAACCATGTCCATAATCTCCAGATTCTCAAGCAAACAAGGCAGCGTTTGTGGCAGTCACAGATGCGAACTTATACTACGTGGCGAAATGGTGCAGCGTTTCGTGGTATGTCAATGTGAATTAAGTGTAATATTATCATTTAATCATGCACACTTCATTTTTATTAGATTTTCTTTAAGTGTAATTTACAAACATTTTAATTTGGACAGATGGAGAGCAAATCTTATTATTAAAGAGAGGTAAAGTTTGTGAGTTTGTGACATCGTGAGATTGTAGGGGTAATCTCGGGATCTACAGAACAGATTTTGAAAATTCTACCAAGAGAAAGCCACGTTATTTGTGAGTGACATAGTACTGTAACCCGGAATTCTCGCGAAAACTCCGAAAGTACCGCGGGTGGAACCGTGGAGAACAGCTAGTTTATATGCTAATCTGAAATTAAATTCAAATGAATAATAGTATATATAGTATATAATAGTATGGTAGGTATATACCGTTATGATGATTTGCCTAACGCTTTAATTTGTTTCACGCTGTGTTAAAGTTCCAGCAATTATTAGACGTGACTATTAGGCTAGGCTTAGGCTATTACTGAGATAGTAAGATTTATATCTTTTCATTGATAAAATAATATAGGTATCTACTATCTATTAATGTTACTAGGATACGTATATTAAATATATCCACTGTATATTAAGTATAGCAAATACAATATCAAAGCAGGGTGCTCTAGCAGAAATGCTCCTAGCAGAAGACCTTTGAAATTAACGCGAGTGGAACCGCGGGAAACAGCTAAAATTTGTAACCTAATTACAAATTATTGTAATTAAGTTACAAATTTCGTGACACGTAATAGTTCTTTAATGAATTTAACAGCCTTGGCAAGACATCTTCAAGTCTTAATCAAAGTAACTCGGATTCGAACGCCACCTACGCGATAATTAAACAATTAAGCCAAAAGTAGGTTACTTTTAGATTGAAAACTTCATTGTTAGTTTGCTTTTTTAATTAACCTATTTATTTCTTTATTCTTTATAGCACAGTACGTACAAATGGCGAACTGAATACTACCAGAAGGGTTTTTAAAATTTATAAATTTTCCATATAAAATTAAGTAGATGAGAGAGTACCTCCTATTTGTGCTATTGTGTTCTATCTATAGGGATTCAATAATAATGTAGATACAAGAAAACGGCAACTAATTTTAAGTAGTCTAATTTATGAAAACACACACAAAACAACCAACAATCGGCATTAACTTAGATACTTACGTTTTGAACCTTCCAATGGAGTCGTGCGACGGTTGGTTGTCTTTGGAAAGGGGACTGGTGCAAAGTGGCGGGGAAGTGGATTCTCTAGCTGAGGATGAAGTCAGTCTTGGCGTGGGAGGGGTAGGTGCTGCTGCTTTCAGAGTCGGGGATGAGGATTTCCTTGGAGTTGGAACAGGTGGAGGTGTTTGAGGTGACAAAAACTCTTCCGACGTCCGTGCCGGGCTGCCCAAACCGGATTCGCTACAATCAACAAAAATATAAAAAAAAAATGTTTAGTCTGATTAAAGAGTGAAAATTCGAGCTCTGCGAATGTGCTCTCATACCGATTTCAGTGAAGAAGTTTCGTAACATGGTTCACAAGTTCAGTCTAATTCAGCTCGGTTTGCGAACTCTGTGCGGTACCTACTACTCTCGTTATAGCGATGCTCATTTATTCAACTTGTTCAATTCTACAAATACAAACTATCGCTATTCGCTACTTTATTATGCACTAAACTACGCAACACTACTCCTGTTTCAAAGCTTCTTTACTTATTAGAGCAACAACCTGAAAATATTTTATAGTCGCTATACGGCGACTAATAGAGAACGTCCGTCAACAACATCCTTTGTTAAAGTTATAAATAAAACTAGCTGTGCCCTGCGGTTTCACCTGCATGAGTTTCGGAATTTCTGCAGGATCTAAAGTAGCCAAATTTACTTCTTATAACATCAGCTAATTAGCAGTGAAAGTGTTAATGAATTAACTAAAAACTAGAAAGTAGTTTGCTCAGAATCAACTAGCAAATCGATCGCACTGTTTTAATATAGGTTATATTTTTTCATTTTTATCAGCCCATTTCTAAATTATTTATAATACAATATTTGGCGCGTACGCCGCCCGCAGCAAAAAAAATCGAACCAGTAGGCGCGGGCGTAGCGCTTAGAATCTCGTAGATAGGTCACTTCCAAACTAATGTTGAATAACTTATAAAGTATACATTTTTTTGACATAAAATATATTTTAATCATATTATTGTTTTTTTTTTAATTGGGTGTATCAGGTTTCAGTTAATTCATTAACACGTTGTATATATGTATATAATATATATAGGTATCCGTATCCGTATATAGGTATATATATAGGTATACCTATATATATA
Organism: Zygaena filipendulae; assembly: GCA_907165275.2. Taxonomy (NCBI): domain Eukaryota; kingdom Metazoa; phylum Arthropoda; class Insecta; order Lepidoptera; family Zygaenidae; genus Zygaena; species Zygaena filipendulae. Next base: position 6,317,046 of record OU015653.1, on the reverse strand, counting down.
CATATATAGGTATCCGTTACATTGCAAGTTGTTACGTATGTCTAGATTTCTATAACACCATATTAATTAGAGAATTCTGAAATTATTATGAACTCGTGGGTGCAACTGCAGGGGACAGATATTTATTAAATAATAGGCCAAAGCCCGCGTTCAACAAAAACATTACATTATTATTTTTCGGTGGAACGCAGTTGGGGAAGCTCCTTCAAAGACCAGATTCAAGATTAGCGGATCACTCGCATCAGACATGTTAAACTTAACAACGGTCTGCGTAAAGGTCGTTCAAAATTTACATTTAAGTAGGTATCCAAGAAAACGTAAACGCTGTGCGTGATCGGATTAAGACGAAACGCGGGCTGAGTTTATTCTTTTCTATACAAACGTATTCCTCTGTTTTCTCCACAGAGCAATCTAGACACGCGGGCGCGTGTCAAGCCGAAGTTCTCAAGCTGTCAGAACTGGCGAGCCGCACCGTGTGTAATATTACACGAACCATTTGGAGCCACTTTTCACCCCCCCATAATTCAAAAACTATTTAACATAAACATGTCAAATTTGGCTCATGTATTAAGACTCGCGAGATAAACATGTGCTCCAAATTTCATAAGCACACCTAATACGGGCTTTTAGATATTAACGTCCAAAAATCGTGATTTTTATCACTGACTGACCTATAGACCAAAATTATAACCGACTTCCAGATGACCTAGGAACTTGATATTTGGCATCAAGGTAGACTTTTAGGCGTAAACAAAGGGAAAAATCTGAAAACTGGAAAAACTTAAATAAAAATGATAATTATCAATATCTTCAGTTTTTAGATATATCCTTATCAAGAAGGTAATATAACAAAGTCGAGTATTGAAGTATATAACTGGCTAATCAAAATTTTGAAGTATTCTTAATGATGTATTTTACGTCACTCCATTAAACTGAGTCAAAAAATGACAATTAATACTTTCGTTATCAGCACGAATTTTTCTATGGTTTTTACGTATAAAACTATAGCTATTCTCAAGTTAAAAGTAAATCAGCGTTTGTTTTACGTACGACGTAAATAATTTATGAATATCTGTGAATATTTTCATCAGTTCACGCAAATATCCATTACATATTATTCACATTTGACAAAGAAAGTTCTGTATGTAAAAATGATGAATAAATAATTCTTTTTCAAGAATAAAACTGCTTCTGGATAGAGACGGTTATTTGGCTCTTTCGTCCGCCTACGAGTGCGACAGAACAGAAACTGTACAGGTACTGTCTTGATGATTTTGACAGCAATATAGAGATATACATGTAGGCGAGTTTCCTGAGCGACATAGGGTCGGGTAGGGTAGGGGTTTTTATCCCGGAATTACTAAGGAAACTCCAAAATTAGCGCGGGTGAAACAGCGGGCAACAGCTAGTGTGCAATAAAATTGTGTATTGTGCAATACATTTTGGACCTCCTTAAAAATTTCAGACTGCGACAGTACAGAAGAATCTCGTTACATTAACGGCATAATCCAGCAATTCTTCTCACTTGGAATGGCAACATGGATTTAAAAGGCAGCTGTATAATTGCAGTCATGTACACTGTGCAAGATTTAGCCGATATAGGCAAAGTTATGGAAGATGCTTCAATAGCTGCGATTCTACTTCGACTTCTAGGAGGCTTAAGTCCTCAATATGCTCCTTTATGCGTATGGTGACGTAATGTATCGTGCTACTGGAGTTTGTTGCGCAGCTTTTTCTCTTCAGCCATAGCGCTAGGAAGCTGTGAAGGGTGGATATTTTATGGGTGCTGGCTGCTGTCATAATAACTGTAATTTTATTGACGTCAATAAGATACACATTATTGGCCAAATTTGATTAAACGATTTGACTATGACTTTGATTTTGACTTGTCGCAAAAGAATTGATGAAGTGAAGTCCGATCTCTTTTATCATTTTAGAAATAAAAAATAGTGTCACTTGGTTGTCTTGTAGATGATACGAAGTTCACCGGGTCTTCTAGTGTATTCTTTTAGTGTCGTCTTCATCTACGTAGGTACCTACATTGTACAGTGAGTCGTACAATCGAATTACTGGTGGGTGACACTTTTACGTTACACCAATTCATTTACGTTGGACTTTCCAGGGTTAAAACCTTAGATGGAGTACATCTTATCAATTTAGATCCAACTCAAATCAAGGCACAAGAGAGCTCAATTGTAGAGTACAACCGCCTGCGCACGTTATACCGCCCTGACTTGGCCAAATTAGCTATAAACAGAAAACGCGTAAAAAAAACCGGATACTGAATGGGCAATTCACTCAAACATTTTAAACGTCCAAGAAAATACAGAAAACACAAAAAAGATAGTTATACCACGGAAACATAGGAAAATAAACTAAATTGACAAAAACCCTTTTATTAATAATAAGTACCTACTAATAATTTCTGTAAAAAGTTTTTCTTTTCCGATTCATTTATGCATTTCTGTTAATATACAATAATATTGTGACCTATACAATCTAGACACGCAGTAGCGTGTCAAGCCAAGTTCAGGCTAACAGAATTGGCGAGCAGTACCGTGTGTAACTTTTGACCCCGTCATAACTCAAAAACTATTTCACATAAACATGTCAATATGAATCACGTATTCTCAAATAGAAGCTCTGATTCTTCACTCGTTAGTACTTCACGCGATAGGAGCGATGCAGGATCAGGGGAAAAAAAATATAATCATTTATACAGGTGGTCTCTGTCGACAAGAGTTGTAGTGTCATGTGTCCAAAATATTTTACTGCATGCGGTGTTTTCTTTAAATGTAAGCAAAATACGTTTTAATTATAAATGTAACTATTTTTATTCGTGTTTGTTTTATTTATTATTTGATCTATTGAATCTAGACACGCTGTAGCATGTTAAGCCGAGTTCAAGCTGACAACTGGCGAGCAGCACTGTGTGTAATATTACACGAACCCTTACTTATTCTGCCTGTAATGTAAGAATCATCAATCAAAATTGATGACAGCCGGTCTTTGGATTTTATGGTCTTTACATATTTATGTATATGTTTATGTGTTATTGTCTTTACCTTGATTTGTTTTAAATCCAAACATATTAGTTTTAGTAGATACTTACTACCCCGTAAACGGATTTAAATACAATAGATTAACAGAGACCGTTTGGTATTAATTTTATTATGAGCAAGTACCTAATACCTACTAGTAATTTCTGTACAAAAAGTAGTGATATCCCATCAAAAACATAAATGTGAAAGTGGAAGCCAAAGTTCAGTATTAGCTTAAGCTTAGTTGTCGACTTCGCCGACAAAAGAATTGATATCTAAATAGGTGCCAAGTTCTGTAGATAATCCTGAAATATATTCAAAAGAGCATAGAACTCGGCTAGTTTTCACATTAAAGTTATCTTTAGCTAGTCAAATTATGTATCTTTTTTATATTATTATGAGCAAATTACTGTTTTTATACTGTAAGGTCAAAGGATCTCACCCCTTCAATATTTAGTTTGCTGGTAAAAACAAGTCAATATCAAAAATATTTATACTATAGTTTTTAGTCAAATATAAGATAAATGGTGTGTGAAAACTAGCCAAGTTCTATGCTCCTTTGAATATATTTCAGGATTATCTACAGAACTTGGCACCTATTTAGATATCAATTCTTTTGTCGGCGAAGTCGACAACTAAGCTTAAGCTAATACTGAACTTTGGCTTCCACTTTCACATTTATGTTTTTGATGGGATTAAATTAACTAGAGAGGACATATTGTAGGCGGGGCAGGCGCGCTACTGTTGCAAAGGACTCCGACTAACTTGCCCAAAACTGTTTTTGCTGCCATCCCGAGTAGGTATATTTGCCGCAATATTCCCAAAACTGTGAATTTTGAAGACAGTGACTAAGTAAAAACATAACCATTAACCATTAAAGCGTTTAATACATTTCTTTACGTTAATAAAATTTTAGTGCGTGATGAATAGTTTTGTGTGCGAAAATCACCCGGTGAGACTGGTTTTCATTTGTCATATATGCAGGTGCGTTGCCGACCTGAATGGGAATGGCAACTGGTTTTTAAGTAAGGCTGCCGAAACACACCGTTAGGTGCTGGACGACAGATTTTCACCTTGAAAGTGGTAGCTAGCTAGCCGGACCTTAGAAAATGCCCGGTAGGTAATGCCATGGTGGTAACCATGCTATATGGTTTCCACACGATATTTTCCTTCACTGACAGCTGAAGCTCCATTGTTAGGGTTTGAACCTACGCCTTGCGGGGTTTGATCGAACGCACAAACCACTGAGCTATCAGCGCTGTGATGTGATTATTGTAATATTATTAAACAAATAATACAGTACATAGTTACACCGCAAACTGAAACAAATTTGACAAATAAAAAAAAACCTTTTAAGTATATTGTGTAACAAAAAATATATTGACGGACTGAATAGAATTTTGATTTTCATATACCCAGGGCACATGCCTATTAAACGCCTATTAAAACTGGGTGGTTAACCCGAGCACATAGTTTAAACCCGGTTTATTATCCATCGATCTATAGCTGCGACACATACACTATCCACGTACCTGGCGTGTGACTCGGGCACGTCGAGCGACACCCCAGCACTGGGGGTGTCGCCGCTCTGCGAGATGTCCAGCGACACGGAGGGGCCGGTGGTGGTGTCTAAAGACACGGAGGCCCCAGTGCGCTCCAGCGACGCGCTGGTCTGCGGGTGCGCGCTCGTCTCCGTGTCAGGAGTCAGCGGCGCCGCGTCCAACAGGATATAGATGTTCTCGTTCCCTATGTCTGTTGCGTAGTGGAGATTCTCTTGGGCTTTATCTATGCGGAAGAAACGTTCCGCCGTTACCGCTGAAAAGACGAGTCTGAATTACTGACACATTTAATTCACCTACGCAGTTTCCTAAAAAAAAAGATCTCAAGTCACAACCTTCACTAATGAATTATAATGAGATTGAAATTGGATCATAGCAATAACTAAGTTTTACTTCACAAAATATTGTCTATTTTGATTTTATCATTACCTTGAGACCGGATAGCAATTTTGTTTCGTAAAATTGTAATATTATTTTCCGCAAAAAATGAGAAACTATATAAAAATCCTTGGCATAATATTATTTCACATTTTTATACCCTTTAAAGATATAGAAATACAAAAGTTATAAAAACCTTTTACATAATGATGTAAGGAAATCCCAATTGTGCGCAAGGCATTAGGCACATGTTTTTGAAGTGTTCGGTTGCGGTACCTATGAGTGTTTGTACTCACTCAGTTGCTTACAAAATGTGTAGAGGTATTACTTACAGTCGACAAACCACCAGTCGACGAGGTTTGAGTACGATTGAGATTCTTTGATCATGTTTTGTATGGCGGTGCGCATTTGCTCGAGGTCCGACGCTGGGTTCACTTCTATAGTGCCAACACGTTCCGCTGAAACAATAACCATGACCTAAACCCTAAATTTAATCTTTAACTATGTCTTCACGGATATAGAAAGAAGTGTCCCCCTCTTTAACCCTGACGCAAAAACGACGGCGACGCGACGGGGTGTTATAAGTTTGACCTAACTGTGTGTGTGTGTCTGTCTGTGGCATCGTAGCTCCTTAACGGATAAACCGATTTTGTTTTTTTTTTTGTTTGAAAGGTGAATTAGTCGGTGTTCTTAGGTATGTTTGATGTCGGGGGCTTTTTAAATTTTAGTTTTTCTATCAAGAGCTTTATCGGTATCAAATCTAGCTGTTTACTTATCAAACTTTAACCATTTATACCAATACAAAACTAAACTTGATTAAAAATTATTTAATGTTCTAACTTTTTATTTATTCCGAGGCTGTGCTAACACAATATACAAGTTTAAAACTACGGTATGATACGATACGATACAGTCAACCTTAATTTTGCTTTTGGATATTAGGGGAACACGGGGGAATCAGAGCCACGGGGTAATGAGAACTACTTTAGTTTACTTGTATCTGAACGAGTTAGATTCTGTTTTGTTGTTACGTAACAAAGAAGGTCGCAAGAGGAGTACGTGTGACTCACGGCATCGTTGCTAGTTGACTTTTGGTGTGCAAACGGACCACAAATCGGTTTTCCTGCCAATTGATCTAATTTTTTACGATCTTTCAGGATAAATTGTGAGTATTAAAATTATTATATTGTAAGTATTGCCTGTTTTAACTTATAGATTTATCATTATAAAATAAGATAAAAAGATCAATTTATGTAAATAATTAATTGTATTTTGTGAATTATATGAAAACTTAAAAATGAGTATTTGGGGTAATTGGAGTCAAATTACAGAGAAGTGTCGATGGAGTTTAGATGTACTACATCGTGCTATCAAGAGAGTTCTCTGCATAACCTATCTCAAGAAATTACCAGAATATCTGCAATGACAATAGTAGTGACTACGTTGATGAAGATTCCAATATGTGTATGATTTGTTGTGAATCTGGAAAATCGAACGAAATGTGGTTCAGATGCAGGTTGTTTGGTGAATGGGATCACGCTAAAAGTTCAGGAAGTGATTCGGCTGAAGATTATGTTTACGATTTTTGTATTAGACAGTAATTAAATGTTTTTAATAAATCTAATCTAATCTATGAGAATAATCTTAAGATATAATCATAAATATCAGTACATAATAAATGTATAAATATATAATTTTTGTTACATATTTTTACTCTGGTTACCATTGCCCCGGTGGATCTAATTACCCCTTTCTCTGGTTCTAATTACCCCGTACTCTTGGGTAATAGGAGCCAATGTTACTTTTATCAAAAATGAGTATAAATGTCTTTGTATGGTTTATTTTTTAATTTATGTGTAGATAAGATAAACCTGATTAGTTTCGCTGTAAAAAAAACCAAAAACTATATTAAAAAGTGATGTCTGTCCAAAGTTATAGGAGTTTTTCCTTAAGTGGCGCCAATTCCCCCGTGTTCCCCTAAAGTTATCTCTCTGTCAGTGTCACATGACCCTGTCAATATGAGTGACATCTCTATCACAGATTAATACGGCGTAATTTTTAACCAGTGACGTCATTCCGCGTTTCGGCGGTAAAGTCAGAAGTAGGAACTTTGAAACACTCTATTTAATTAATTCATGCATTATTTTACATTATGTCTGTGGGGCAGAACATAATGAAGCGCTGGTATTACGACAGGGCCACAATCACAGAACAGTACAACAAATACAACAAATAACAGATAGACTGTTTTAAAATTCATATTTTTGAGAATATTGTAGCAAATATATGTACCTACGTACATGGGATGGCAGCAAAAGAAGTTTTGGACAAGTAAGAGCATTTGCTCTAACTTCCTTGCCTGTAACGCCTGCCCCGCCTACATGTCCTCTCTAATATAGTTAATTTATTTGCTCTGTAACCTCAATATATCGTCATGTATAAAAAAATTCCTCAGGAACTTTCATTATCTCACGGGCAAAATCGAGATCAAAGCTAATTAATTAGAGTTTGCAGTTTTATTAGGTACGTATTAAAGTTTATAAACCATACCAGTTAGTTACCAAGTGACCGAAGAACAAAGACGTAGCAACAGTTAAACGTGGACCAACTCTGAACTCGTACAAACAATGCCAGAAAGTTTTACATGTTGGTAATTCCATTCACGATCTCCCGGGATACTTCAGAGGAAAGTTTTATTTTATACCTTACAATAAAGTAAGTGGTATGTTAAAGTCACAATCACAACTCCAACAGTGACGTTCACGTTAGGGTTTCTACTTAATATCGAGTATTGGCCAATGTAATTACAGGTCCAGCTGCATATCGTCAGGTTTTTTTAGCCACTTTTTTATTATCCTTTATTATTTTTAATTTTATCGATGTTGATGGGAGCAAGTAAACGCAATTTCTTTCTTTCACTGTAGTGTATAGTAGTTTACCACTATGCACATACTATAAATAAACCCACGCATAAAATAATCATAGTTTTGGATCCTGCTACTTAATATTTAAAGTTAATAAGATATTATTTTCCTTTCAATATCTCCAAGTAAAAACTTATTTGTATAGTTACAGTTAAAACCACGGACCATAATATGTCTGTGGTTAAAACAGACGTAGGCACCTGTTAAGATTCACAATACTTCAACCATATCTTAATTTTGCAAACACTCATGTACAAAAAAGGGGCTTACGTTTTGTAGCGAAGAATTAATCTCTCATTAGTGTGAGCGAGAATTATGCATAAATAAATGTATAATATCTAATAGGTTTCTTGAAAACGACTCCAGTGATTTGAATATTTTTTTAATTTAAATTTCCAAATTCATCTACATAATTTAGGTGTAAGTAATCTCTGGAAATACCCATTTTCTCACAAAAAAAAACTTTCATGCATACCTACGTATTTCTAATGCAATATCATTCCTTTTAACGCAGTGTCATGTAGTGCCAGCTGTTGTCGTCACACCGAGCGATGCTTGGAACCTTGTATTTCTTAAATGCTATGATTTGAATCTCTTTAAGAACAAGATATGCCTGACAACTACTAAAATACAGAGTTACAGGATTGAAAAATTAGCCATTACCTGTGCTTGCAAGTAGCTCCTTGTCGTAATGGTGTCGCTCGTAATCGGCCATGGTAAGCATATTTACGGTGAGTGTCAATTTTACTAGCGTTGTTTGTCTGCAACAATTGTAATAAATCATTAAAAAGCCATACTAATATTTAACGCGAAAGTAACTGTCTGTTTGTCTCTTTGCCTGTTTACCTTCTCACGCCTTATCTAAATCGACTATCTTGAAATTTTGCATACACGTTGTCTGAAAAGAACACAGGGTATTTGTATCCCAGAATTCCTGCGAGAACTCCGAATCTAATGCGGGTGGAATACATTTTTTCTATAAGTAAAAATAAACTAGATTCTTCTTTTTGTGTCATATCACGTATGACGTCTCTGATAAAAAGGACTTATTTACGTGGTATTAAATTACTATACTTGAGGTAGGTATAATAAGTTTAAATTATTACTATTATTATTGTTTCTATACGCATTGCTCACAATATAACAGACTAGAACGGATACACAACACGCACGTACACACACACACACACACACACACACACACACACACACACACACACACACACACACACACACACACACACACACACACACACACACACACACACACACACACACAAGCTGTCCCGCGCGATTTCATCCGCGGTAATTTCGGAGTTCCTGCGGGAATTCCGGGAAAAATGTACTCTATGCCCTTCTTTGTATCCCTGCCAGTAGTTTACGGTGATTAGCTGTTCCCGCAATAATTCCGGAGTTCCCGCTGGAATTCCGGGATAAAAACTATCCCATCTTTTAAGTTGGACCATATTATAAATGGTTACAAAATTTTATCAAAATCCGTTCAGTAGTTTCGGAGTCCATCGCGGACAAACAACGTGACACGTGATTTATATATATTAGATTAGATAGATTAAGATAAGATAGGTGACATAGCTACAAACTAAATTACGCACACAGTAGGCAAATTTATAACACTATACTAGCAGCTGTTCCCCGGGGTTTAACCCGCTTTAATTACGGAGTTCCAGCGGGGATTCCGGAGTGAAAGTACATAGGAATGTACCCCTGACAACGTGTATACCTATGCAAAATTTCAAGATGATACATGATACCTATAGGCTATATATAGCACTGGACTAACGCGACAGCGCGGTATCATGGGCACTATAGTATGGCATGGGCAAAATAGTGTACTTTGCTACTGCCTTCATGTGCAGTGAAACTTAACCACACAAAAAATGCACTTACAATATTTATTATACAGTCGAATTATTACTATAAGAACTTAACACTTTATGAAAATAAGGCTATTGAAGCATTCCTTTTAGAAATAATGTGTAGATTTCTGACAAGTAAAATATTTACGGTGCAAGGTTCCTGCCGCGTTTCTTCTTGGCGAGCATGCTTGCCTTGTTGAGGTGTGCAAGAGTGATCACCGAAGGCGCCAGCCTGCAAGCCTCGCCGTCAACTTGCATCGGTATCACCTTCGTTGTAACTATTTTGGCGGTCTTGCACTGCGTGATACAGGTGCCATGGGCGCCAGCTTGTAGTAACGGCTGTATGGAACACAAACCGCGCTGTTACCAATTTGGTCATTATAATTGGCTGACCTAATTACTTAGCTTCATAACGTATCACTACACGTTGGTATAGCACGGCTACATAATGTTACGTTAACGGTATATCTATACCTATACCGCTATACAGTTATATGTATGGTGTGTGCACAGTGTATACTGACATATATATTGTATATACCTATCTACAATAATTTACAACACGAACCGGAGAATGTTTCACGTACGTAAAGTTAAATTCATTTTGAATTTCCTTCCTTCAACATGCGGAAATAATTGCGTTGGTAAGAAACACATAATAAAGCTATTCCCCGAAGTTTAAAATCTAGAGTATAAATCAATCAATGATAATAACACAACCATAATAATATTATGCATAAAGGGTTTTTCAGAAAAAAGTATAACTGATAACTTTTTAAACTAATTTATTTTTTTCTAGAAAAGCGTGATTTTTAACACTTTTTTTCTAAAATCTATACAAATAATAATGGACGAAGTCGGTTAGGTACTTTGTTTGTACTTGGACTCAAAACAAAGACCTTAAAATAGACATAGGCAATAGGCATGGGTAGGATAACTGACAGCTGATATATATACTAGCTGTCCCCCGCGATTTCATCCGCGGTAATTTCTGTGTTCCCGCGGGAATTCCGGGAAAAAAGTAGTTACTCTACGGCCATTCTTTGTACCCCTGCACTGACAGTAGTTTACGGTGATTAGCTATTTCCCGCATTAATTCCGGAGTTCCCGCGGGAATTCCGGGATAAAAACTATCCTATCTTTTAAGTTGGGCCAAATACAACATAGCAACCAAATTTCATCACGATCGATTCAGTAGTTTCGGAGTCCATCGCGGACAAACAATATTAATATATATATCTAATATATAGGTATAAATCACGTGTCACGTTGTTTGTCCGCGATGGACTCCTAAACTACTGAACGGATTTTGATAAAATTTTGTAACCATATGGTCCAACTTAAAAGATAGGATAGTTTTTATCCCGGAATTCCCTCGGGAACTGAAGGACATAGAGTACTTTTTTCCCGCAACCTCCGCGGGAACTCTGAAATTACCGCGGATGAAATCGCGGGGGACAGCTAGTATACATATAAATAAAAAGTAAGTACTTCTAACATAGAAAAAAAAAATGCTATTATCATTGATCTAGGTACATTTTTACTACATAAATATTTATCAGGTACCTTGGTACCTTTTAGTATTAAGCCTGAATATAATTAAGTCTTAATAAAAGAAATACGTGATTCAGTTGAGTTATTATTTTTTGCAATGAAGCCAGCTAGAGACTTACAGAATGCGAGTCGCGACCCTTTTTTTTGTATAACGAAATTTACGTGCGATTAAAAAAATCGCGTTTGAATAAAGTGACAAAAGCAAGCGCTACGTTCGCGACGAAAGAAATGTAAATCTTGTTACCGTAACATTTTTACCGTGAAAAAAGGTTTTCTATGACACAGCTACTCGTACCTATATCGTATATCGTACCTTTAGTATAGGTACCTACTACCTGCCTAATACGAATGAATTTAATATTTTTTTCAGAGTGTAGCTAATTAGAATGTTATAAAGTTTTATCAAGTTATTTAATAGTAATGTAGATTATTATTATGACGTGCTGTGTATTAAATACTTTCTTCCAAACATTACTAGGTATAATATAATACCTATATAGAGAGTCTTACCAATTGATAGGTAGTTAATCCTACTACTTCAATTAGGCCATCATCAGTCGAGGGCTCATGGGCGCCTGCTGATTTGTTCCAAGGTCGCGTACCACCTCCGTAACTAAAAAGTAACATTAATTATTAAACCGTCATATCTTTGATTTTTTGATTGCCATATAGAAATGTTGTTGATTATAATAAATAACAATGATACTATTAGTATTGTCTCATAATGTATACCTACATAAGCGAATCAAATTTTTAGCAGTCCAAGTTTTATAAAGAGTTTCCTTTTTATAATACTATTAGCATAGATATTTTATCAACCGCTTGTGAAGGCAGTAGAGGTGTTATGTAGTCGAAGATTAAGTAGCTTTAACTCACCTTGGAATGTTAAGAAACACAATAGCGTGCACCTTATGCTCGCGCAAAACAGACGTGAGGTCTTTGCCGTCGCACTCCATAGTGACAAACTCGGCAAGCCCCTTCCATTTGCGCTGCATGAGGTCCTTACTACCAGCCTGGCCGTAGAAGATCTTGTTCTTTATCCGTGAGTTGAACTTCTCAGGGTTAGCCTCTGGTGTAAAAAAAAACTCTATTATTAAACTCTATAAAGCTAGAAGATTAAGTTCGCCATTTGTACACACTGTGCAATAAAGAATAAATAAATAAAATAAATAAATAAGATAAACTTTATAATTATTATACACAAGTGACAGTAGTTAAGTTTATGGGCAAGCTGGCGCAAATTGATGCCTTACATTTTCGCCTTTTTAAATAAAATATGAAACTGAGAAAGAACTTAAAATTTTAAGTTATACTACGATCATGATCTAATCTAATCCAAAATTACATTACTTAAACCAATAGAAGACTTAAAATTTTAGTTAAACATTTTACTACTAGCAATTGAATACTACCGACAGAAGCGTCTGTCGGGTCCTGCCCAACAATTACAAAAATACAGTAGAAATAAACATTCAGAGTAGGTAGTCTTGATTTATAATTATTTTTTTTAGGCAACCTTTACTATATTTCTAGCCCTAGCTTCCTTGTTTCATGACCATAAACAAAATGAAATATCATGAAATGTGATCTCGATTATGTACAAAAAATCCCATAGTAGAAATCATTTTCAGTTTTTCCAGAATTGGCCAATATTCGGGCAACTTCCTAGCTCTATTTCCCTAAAAGCCTTATGCGGACTTCTAATGAATATTTTAAATAAATATTTTATTATTTATAGTTCCTTTTTTAACATCAATGTCGAAATTTAAATATATTTTTTGATTGGTCCATAAGTAACATACTACATCATAATTGGTAAATTTATACGCTACAAAAAACTCCACGGTCGTAGCACAACTCCCGCGTAGCCCGTAGTACTTTCCGTAGCATATCACTACTTAATAGATATATTTTGGGGCCATGTTTCTTATGTATTTTTAAACATAGGTCCATTACTTTATCGAATAGTGAAAAGTCAATAAAACAATTTGCGCGCAAATCTTTTCATTTAGAACTGCTGTATCTAGGTTTGAATAATATTTTTTTTTTTTCAATTTTAGACACAAAATATTTTATGTCGGCTTTTATCTGTTTTTTTTTTTTAATTTGATTTATCATAGGCACCGGCATTCTCTTAAAATTATCTAAACGGGTCTTAATCAATCACTTTCTTATTTGAATTCGGGGTTTCGTAATTAGTTAGGTACGATAAAGATTTTTTGTTCTCAAAGTCTCTCAGGTTCTCAAATCAACGAGTATATTTTTATTTTTAATGTACATGACCTGCTTAACTTTTTACAAAGTAGGCCGATTTTGAGAACTCTTTTTTATTGGAAAGGGTTATACCTTGAAGTTGGTCCCATACAAGTTTGGAAAAAAACATCCTGCCCTGAGGGTGGGAAAATAGGGGTGCTGTGTTGTGTTTGCTGCTGTGTTGTGTATTCCACACTTAATAGCTAAATTAAGGTGGGTAGCTATTTTGAAAGTAATCAAAAATTAAGCATGTAGTAGTAGTAGTAGATTATAGTCACAAAAAATTAGAAAATAAAAACTTAAATTAATCGACTTTGGTTGAAGCAGACTAAATGCTGATGAGCTTTTTTGGATAGTTGTATCCAAAATATTTAAAGGTTTCATATAATTTTATTAAGAAAATTTTGGTGTTTTCTGTAATGTACCATACCTCTCGCCTCGTGAAACTCTAAAGCAATGTGTGCGTCCACACCGAAGGAGAAGTAGTTGTTGACGACGTTTAGCGGCAGTTGGGACTTGACTTTCTGGTGGTCGTCGGCCTCTGCCGCGGACGCAGCTGGGTTGGGCTCTACTGTCAGCTGCCATCGGTCCAGCAGTACGGTGTCGCTCTTGACTATGTTCGCCAAGATCTTCGATATAGGCTCATCCTCGTAGCCCTGAATAACATGTGAAATTGACAAAAAATTATGTTATTGCTACATATACATTCTTTATTAGGTACTACGTTTCAATAAAATTGAGGTATCTGAAATAACAACTTTTCACTAAATTCATATGAAATCATATACACTACTGATTACAAAAAAATCTTAAAATTGTAGTCTGTGCGTCCGTCGGCTTATCTGTCCGTCTATTTGTTATATCCGCTAACAGCTAATCTCCAAAACGGTAGGACCAATGATGATGAAAGGGACTTTTATGGCAGATACCGATGTTGTAAGGAGTATCTTAAACTTCTTTTATCCGAATTCCTGCAGGAATTCCGAAACTCAAGCGGGCGAAATCGCAGGGTACAGCTAGTGCAATATAATTCACAACAGTTGCTTATAAGCAACTAGCTGTTCCCCGCGGTTTCACCCGCGGAAATTTCGGAGATCCCGCAGGAATTCCAGGATGAATAGTTGAGTAGTAAGACGTACGTGAAAGCGTAATAGACAGACAGACAGAGTTACTTTCGCATTTATAATATTAGTAGGGATAAAATTCACATTATTAGATCTGTGATGCTGATCATGATGGTTTTTCTGTTATACGCATATTGTTAGGTAGGTACGTCGTCTTGCAAAATAATAGAAATATAATTTTATGAGTTAGGTAAGTAATAAACCATTTTTATGAGTTGTAAAAGACTTGTCGTGTAATTCCTCTTTCTAGAGTGATAAAAACATCCACGTTTGACATGACTTGATTGTAAACCTCCTTTATTATATAGAATGTCTTTGATTGTAAACAATTTTATTATAGCACTAGCTGTTCGCGTGCGGTTTCACCCGCGTGAATTTCAATATTTGTGTAAGATTTTTTAGATTCAGTTCAAACTTTGTTATAATATTATTATAGCGTAGATATAGTTTTAGTGATAGGTATCTACTATTTTATCGTGTCAATTACAAATACAGCAAGTGTGTATGACTGTATGTACCTATTAGTGTTTTAATGTCCTCGTGTGCACGCACACTCATACGCACAGGTATACTTAAACACAGAAACTTTCGAATTAATAGTATACTAGCTGTTCCCCGCAGTTTCACTCGTGTTAATTTCGGAGTTCTCGCGGGATTTTCAGAAAAAAGTATATATTGTGCTCTCTGTAACCCTGACAACGTGTAGGTACCTATGCAAATTTAATGATGATCGGTTAAGTAGTTAGAGCAGAGTTAGAATCCACCAAATAATTTCACATTCTCATTTATGTATAAAAGAATACCATAACTCAGATAATATATTATAATACCTACTGACCATACCTACTCCATTTTTATTACCTTAGAAAAGCTTAGGTGTGTATGAATAGTACCTAGATACGTACTATACGTACTATAGATAGTAACCTAAAAAATATATATATTATATAGAGTATATTAGTAAGCATATATTTGGGTGTCATATGATTTGGATTTAAAAAGTATGGTCTTATTTAATTATTTAAACACGCTATCGCGCATCTATAATAGGTCTTGCAAAAGTAAAACCAGAATCTGCTCGTACCTGACGAAGATATCTTGTAGTATAGTATGTTATATGCATAAAAATATATTAACCACAATCAAACATGAAACTGATGAAAAGAATTGAGTGTGTACCTGTCATCTATACTAATATTATAAAGGGGAAAGATTTGATTTTTTGTTTGTTTGTTTGTTACGATTTAACTCAAAAACTACTGGACCGATTTCAAAAAATTTTCACCATTAGAAAGCTACATTATCCCTGAGTAATACAGGCTATATAATTATTCGGGATTCCCGCGGGAACTCCGAAATTATCACTGGTGAAACTGCACCAAATTAGATAATTCTTTTTTTATTGTCAGTACAAGGTTTGTATAAAAGAAGTTTGAAGTTCCTACGGGAATTCCGAAACTCACGTGGGTGAATTTCCGAAACGGTTGGACTGATTTTGACGGGATGTTCACTGCTAAAACTAATATTATATATAAGGAGCAAATTATCCTGAGGATATCTTGAAACTTACGCGGGTGACACCGCGGGGCACAGCTTGTTTTAAATAATTGTAAGTACATACCTAATACATATTCACTCCAGTAAATTTTTTACAATCTCGTCAAGTTCTGAATATAAGTACAAATTGAGACTACACAGCATAATAAAAGAACCAGAGCACTCTAAATTTTTATAGATATTTTATCTGTAGTCTTTTTAAAACTCACTTAGCATAAAGGAGCGAAAAATAAACCCCTACAGAAACAAATTGTATATTAATAACAAGTATCTAATCCTGAGTATTAAATTTCCGTTTCTAGCTTTAAAAGTAATTTAGTATAAGTGAGCCCTATTTTAACAATAACATGTGGTCCCTAGCGGGTCGCATCTTTGTTGCCTTAAAAAAGTTGGTTAACCGCGTAAGACTATTATTTATTAACCGAATGTAGGTAACTTTTATTACTTACATCGTTTTTTTTTGAAGAAAAGAAACTATTTTGTATTACAAGATATAAGTAGCATGATACTAGCTGTCCCGCGCGGTTACACCCGCGATAATTTCGAAGTTCCTGTGGAATTGTTCCATACAAACTTTGTAACCCCTTTGCATCCCCTTTGGGGTTGAATTTTCAAAAATCCTCTCTTATCGGATGCCTACGTCATACAAACAACACACGCTCCAATTTTCAGGTCTCTACGGTCAGCGGTTAAGGCTGTGCGTTGATCCGTCAATAATTCAGGACAAAGCATTTTATATGTATAGATTGGACTTATTACCCACGACTCTTACCTACCTAGGTAGGTACCTATAGTGTTGCGAACAATACTTTGACGGCCATAGCAATTAGTACCTGCTATTTCGTCTACTTCACCTTTACCTATCTATCATCGTTTTTACGTGCTTTTTTGGTTGTTTAACCATTCTCCAGATTGGATGCATTTTGAGCTAGGTAACATGCATTTTGGAAAATTAGCTCGTATTATTTATAAAATTTATTGAAATATTATAGATATTAATAGTAGATACCTACTATACTCAGTACTTTTTGTATAACGAATTTTTTGTCTATCCTGATCTATATCAAAAAGCCTTTGAACCGTCGATATTATAATTTTTGAGATTGTACTCACTCCTCCCCATCCGAGTGCCCTGGCGAGGTCGTTTCCGGTGCCGAGCGGCAGCACGCCCACTGCGGGGCTGAAGCAAAGCTTGTCCAGCACGCTGAGTACCCAGCCCACCGTGCCGTCACCGCCGCACGCAAGCACGCGCAGGTTCGGCACTTTGCGGAACAAATCCAAGCTGCAACACATATCACCGATATCGGATTGTCGTGGCAAAGCCAGAGTGGATAAGTGTTGCCAGTGTTACCAGATCAAATTCTAAGATTTACATTATTCTCAATAGAACCTACAGTGAATATTAAATTTAACACAAAATATGTAGGTATACATATACAATCAATTATTTTGAAATTGAACAGCGATTTTATAATAATAACAGTACGCATAGGTGCTTGTGGAATGAACGGTATCAACGGTATAATTTAAGGTAGGAACAGGGCGCGTCGTCGCATTAGCATTTCATTAACATCTATATAGCTACGTTATCGAAGCGTGAAAACTGAAAACCATTAAATATTAAAGCAGATGTAATGGTGTAAATATGTAAGGCTAAACCTTTTACCTGCGAACGCTATGAATATTACCTATAATTATTAAGACCTTCTTATTATTCGTGTTTACAAATACTGTTAATGAAAAGACACCGAAAAATAATCAAATTACTTATAATAATTAATTTCTTTATCTTACATTAAGTACAAGATGTGGCATAAAAGTTGAAACCAAAAATTTCACACGAATGAAGACAATAAAACAAAGGTCATTAAAAAATTAAACAATCGTTAAAGTTTGGACGTCTGGAATGCGTATAGGTACCTATATGCAATTATAGTAATGGATCATCTGAGAGAACCTTTTACGTTGCCTAAAGCAGGGATCGTTGTTTGAGAGTTTACGAAGACAGAGTTATTTTTATTTTATCATTAACCTCTATCGTCAACAAATATTATTTCGTATTTCAAATGAATAATAAAGATATATTGAATAAAAATGGCATTGAAATTCAATATTTGAAATGTCAGCAACAAATTAATGCTCCAGCAACGTTGAAATATTGCAAACAAAGCATGATTAAAGCGTTAATAACGAAACAAAGCAATTAAGATAGATGAATCAAGGGTTTAAAAGATTTAACCGCTTTGCCATTAGCTTTTGCTGGGTGGCGGGTGGCAGTGGTCAGCGCGGTCGCTCGCCGGCTCCATAATAAATACCTACTTGCAACCTGCTAAGGGAAAGGCCATTGTACGCTCGTCACTTGCCAATCGCTAATATTAAAGGTTCTTAACGAATATCTACCGCTTTCAGTCATTTAAAATCAACAAAAGTCTTAGAGCTGAACTGGACCAAAATCAAGGATTAAGATCTAATGATTGGGTAGAACCGATGGGGTGGATTATAGAAACGATAAGCTATGGTTTAAAGAATTGTGTCGGAATTTAGACAACTATAATAAATGAGCTCACCCTAGTGTAGGTCCTCCATCGTTAAGATCAAAAATTTGTCGAGGATTTAAAAGCCATTGAAACTGCTGTAACAGTTTAGCACCTTGATTCCCACCGCTCTTAGGGTTGATAAAAACTAACACTGGCATCACATTCGCCGTTGGGATGGGTTTTATCACAAATACTTTTTGATCATTCTTTGAATCCTTTGCTTTCTTCTTTGCCGCAGTTTTCTTTTTTGGTGATTTTCTTAATGACGACTTAATATTTCTCGTAATTTTGACAATCCATGATGGTGGAACTGTTATATTTGCCTCCGTACCTTAAAAATCGAGACCATTCAGTAAAGGTCCTGACTTCACAGTAAAATAAAATTTAAATAAATAAATATTTATTTCCCACCTAGAGAACACTCTTCTCCGATTCGTTGCAGATTAAAACAATTCTCTTTGTTATGATAAGCATCTTTGCACCAAGAGCAACTTAAGGATACTATATCTTTAGAACTAAACGACAGTTTGGCCTGCAGCGACTGTTGACAAAATAAACAAATTCGTAAATAAAGTTAAGGGGTTACCAGACGTAAGGATTTGAAAGTAACATTGTGATAACCAATAACTCTTACCCAAAAAAAAATTCCAAAAGGTTTTCGAGAAATTCTTTCAAAAATGATATAAAATATATTACTTATACATAATATATTGAACTATATAATGAGCTGCATGCCTATGTTTATAATAGGCTATTTGACAATTTTTTTTAGTCTGTCTTGTAGATTAATAAAAAGTATTGGACACGTATTTTTTATTTTTTTACTTAATCAAACAATAACGGCGAAACATTGACGTCACTAACCAGTGCAGTTGTATGGCGGCTTGTAGCGGTAAATGACGTCACGAGCCCCCACCCTAAACTTTAATACGCTTTATCTCTGTGTATTTTCATTTATTTGAAAAATAAAAAAATACGTGTCTAATGATTTTTAATTTTCTAAGTGACGGACTAGTTAGAATTTTGATTTTCAAAAGTCGTCAACATCCCTATTTAGGACCGTCAAAATTAGTAAATTTTAGAATAAAATCTAATAACATCCGATTAACACTGTATAAGACACCTATGTACCTATCTATAAGAGTAAATTTTTGGGTAACCTACTAAATTATAAAACGTTTAAGTGAGTGTTGTTGAAATTTTGGTAAAGGGCAGGTCTTTTGTTGGCACGGAGATAATATTCAAATCAAAACAACGGCGCAGTACATTCTTGTGCAAAGATCGACAGATCAAAGATAGACAAAACAGTAATTTGTTATTCGATTAAGTAAGCATGGCTTAAGACAATTAAGATACGCACTGGATTTATAATTTCGTCATCTCCATTGTTTTCATGAAAAGTCTTATGCGTTGTAAAACACTCCGTACAGCAACTGAGCCAAAATGACTGCGTGGCAAAACAAACAGAAAACAGGCAAACAAACATTTTTATTTTGATGAAACAAAAATTATTAACATGCACCACCACATAAAGCATTTAAAATTTGCCAACCTTATAGTACCTACCTATTCATAATAATACCTAATAATAGTTTTTTTATTTCAGAAGTCAGGTTCCATGGTTAAACTTAAAATTATTAACTTATTTAATTTATTTTAAATTAAATTCTTTTATTTAAATCCTCATCGAAGTCCAAGAGCCAAACAAACCCAATATCTCTGAAAGCAGTCAGCTTTAGCTGCAATCATGCATCTTCAGGATGCTGTTGCCACTAGTTCGAAGGCGCTGCAGCAGCGAGGCGACCTTTTTCCGTATGATGGCATGAAATCCATCTTTCCGTGTTTTTGCAAACTTCCCCGAGGCACTGCAGCACCATGGCAGTCCCAGAAGCATCCTGAAGGCGTTGTTATATTGCACACGGAGGGCTAATCGTATAATAGTATTGGATAGTACCACCAAATAAATGAAACTTGTTCCTAGTATTTATGATATACCTACATACCTACATACATATGTACCTACATATATTATAATAAAGTAAACTTCTTGAGTTTAGTTGTTGCTACCTAAACCGACAAGCTAGGCAACAAGGCTAGTTTCCTAAATTTTGTTTTAAATTTTGTTTTTTAGTCCGTTTTGTAGATTATTAAAAAATATTGGACACGTATTTTTTTATTTTTTATGTAACCAAAAAATAACGGAGATATATCAAGTCGAAATTTCACATGACGTCACGCCTCGCTACAGTTTGTTCGCACGTTTTAGCGAGCTGCGACGTCACGAGTCCCCTACCCTAAACTTTAATGCGCTTTATCTATGCATATTTCCATTATTTAAAAAAAGCAAAAAATACGTGTCTTTTATTTTTTTATTATCTAACTGACGGACTAAATAGAATTTTGATTTTTTTACCCAGGAAACTAGCCTATTATAATGTTTAGGTACCTAAACTGTTGATAAGTCCATGTTGCACTGTTGCGTGCTGGTGCGAGTGAGAATATTTTTAATTACCTAGTAAAAAGTAAACTGTAAAGAGTATGTTTAAAGTATATATTTAAAGTATATTTAAAGAGAAAATTAAATGTGAAAAAATAAAGGTGCGCAACCTAGAAACCTGCAGGCTTTCGTGCAGGAAAAATCATGCAAGCTGCGTACTGTGTGTGATATGCTAACAAGTCATTAAAAATGAAGTTTTAATTTCACGACGGGCTCGTGTGTCGTGTCGCATGCGATGAAGCCAAATGCAAATCATTTCGAGCGGCGGCGGCGGCGCGGCGGTGGCTGCGGGTCACGTCACTTCAACCCTCGACATTACTCATTCACTATATCACTTGGTAGCTGACATATTGTACACTTTTTTGTGTAGGTAGGTAATATATCATATGAAATATCGCTATGAATATGTATTTTCTGCCTAAATATAAGTTTACCTAAATAGAACAAATTCTACACATGCCATCGTTTATGCGTACAGGACATGGACCAATTAAACTTTAATTGGTCCATGGTACAGGACATCTTAAACTTGCATGTTTTTCTACAGATCTATGATTAATTAATTATTAAACAGGCATTAAGGTTTTATACGTAAGGTAAATTATTATTTTATAGTCGTTAAGCACTTTATTAATGTGTTTATTAATGCGGAGGTTATATACAACCCATGAAATAATGTTAAACAATAGTTGGATAATAGTATTATGATTAGGTTGAATTTAGTACAAAGAATAGAAAAAAAAAATCATTTTTCGCGAAGCTTATTTTTCAGTGACAGGTCGGAATGATGCGGAGTGATTAAAATAGGTACGTTTCGGGCGAAGCTTCTGTGTATGTGTATTTTTCTGCCTCGTGGCTCATGCCAGCCACATTGTGTTTTAATTGCGATCCTTAACTGGTACAAGTACCTACCTGGTACACGTACATTATGCTACCTATTATTTAAGTCGTGACGAGGCCACACGCTGCCTAGTATGTTCTTAATTGTTTTTTTTTTTTAATAGATATAAGGGGCAAACGGGCAGGTGGCACAAAACTGTTCCCTCGACCCGAGAGTACGTCTTCGCCACCGCAACGCCCCCGCATCAAACAAAAAAAAAACGGCACCGCATAAACCAGGCCTAGTGTAATGAGTGTAAGTACTGAACTTTGACTGATGTGACTAAAATTAAGTGTAATAGAAACGTCACGAAGAAGAACCAGCACCTGCTCTCAAAGGTATTTATCCTTACCTCTCTCACCCCTCGCTACCCCATACTTCTGATTCTCATCACATACATTTCTGGGCCTCTTCGACCCGGATCTCCTACATGATGGCGAGTATAATTAGCACCGCCCATGGATTTACAGGAAGAGTTTGAGAGGTAGGCCTATTCTAAGAGAACCGCACTAAATAGGTTTGTTTTTTTTTTCGAAACTGGGTTAATATTATTAAAATTATATTAGAACCCTCAAGTTGACGTTAATTAAACAGTTCTGAAACCTAACCTAAAAATAAATTAAGATTTATTTCAGTTCTTTTTGACGCGTAAGGGCGGCGCCACAGTCTCGGCGGCAGCGGTGGCGGCGGCGGGGGCAGCGGCAAAAACAAATGGTAGACAACATAAGAAGTACTTCGTATGTTGTCTACCATTTGTTTTTGCCGCCGCCGCCGCCGTCAACCGCCGCCGCCGAGATTGTGGCCAAGGGGTAATTGTGGATAATTGAGCGACTTTAAGAAAAAATAGTGATGAGGAGTGCCCCCTTCACCTGTATGTTGTTACCTTGCCACAAGCCTTGCACTTGCCCTTCTCTGAGCGACGGTGCACCCAGTGGTGGTGCGTGACGGTTTGCTCGCGGTACCGGCGCGCGCCCGCGTCTCTGAACGTCGGCCGACACTTGAACTGCACTCGTTCTCTCAGTATGTTGATGCAATCTTTGTGCACCACAATTCTGCATGCCGAACACATATAGCGGCTTCCGTGCTTCTGTTTAGAAGAAAAAAAAGCATATGTTAAATCACTACATAGTATAAAACAAAGTCACTTCCCGCTGTCTGTCTGCCCTTTATGCTTAGATGTTTAAAATTACGCAACGGATTTTGATGCGTTTTTTTTAATAGATGGAGTCATTCAAAATGAAGGTTTATAAGTATAGTTTATCCTGGAATTCCCGCGGGAACTCTGAAATTACCGCGGGTGAAACCGCGGGGGGCAGCTAGTGGTTTATGTCGATCTTCTAATTACGAATACAAAACTAAATGACAGTCGAAGTGATCCGAGATACTTGAAAATTACGTTTTCTTTTAACATGTTAACAAAAACTGAGAATTTTTCGGAAAATCAATCCGAAAGCTGGAAAAAATTATATATCCGTCAGGAGAACATAAACCTTCAGCCCTTTTGATTGATTATTATCGTTGCGTTTTTAATATTTTTTTTGTTAGTAAATTCCGTAGCTTTTCTTATATATCATTTTGTGGATGCAGTCTGTTATTCCTTTTATTTATCTTCAAAAAGCACAAATAAGAGAATAATTAATTAATTATAGACTATATCCACAAAATAATAATATGATGTATAAGAAGTTTTTACGCTATGGAATTTACTAACGGACGAAAATATTAAAAACACAAAGAACCAGAGAGAGAGTTTGATTGATGTTGTAATAGATATGGATGTTGAAATGAAATCGAAAACAACCAAGTGTAAAGCCAACTCTATGTTTAAAACAAAAACAAGGATTGCAATATCTTTCCTCGTGAACGATAAGTGCCTGATCCTTTTTTTTGGCCGTCGTGTAGATTAAAAAAATATTGGACACGTATTGTTCTTTTTTTCGTAATCAAAAAATAACGGCGATAGGTAGGTACATTGAGTTGAAATTTCGCGTGACCTCGCAACCCGTGGCAGTTTGTACCCAATACCAAATAATGACGTCACGAGTCCCCCACCCTAAACTTTAATGCTATCTATGTACGTTTATTTTCCATTAATTTGAAAAAGCAAAAAATACGTCCTATTATTTTTTTATTTTCTAACTGACGGACTAATTAGAATTTTGATTTTCATATCCCGGTAAGTAAATACCCAATTATTTTTCGGTAATGTTAACCTACTATAAATAGTTTAGTTGCTAACAAATGGAAGTTATTGACCATATTTTATTTCCTATATTGGTATCGAGTACTTATAATCAATTTCAATTGTTACTTCAGAATAATAATTTTGATTGTTAATGAAATAAACTAAATAAACACTTAATAATCCTGTATGTAACCTATACCTATCCTGTATACCTGTATATAATATAAAAGTTCTCATGTCACGATGATTGTCCACGCTAATCTCCAAAACTACTGCACTGATTTTAGAGAAATTTTGTACCTCCGCATGTGCCTTGCTTTGTCCAACTTGAGAGATGACATTCATCATTTTTGCAGTGCATTTTTTAAGCATTTTTTAATATTTCTAATTTAGGGCACCTACAAAGTAGGTACGGACATGCAATGATGTCGCAAAGAAATGATTGAAGAAAATAATTATTAACTAACGACTATGATGACAGCGACAGAATGCCCGAAATTGACGTTGCATTTTGGTTGTATTAATGAAGAGATTTTTATTACCTACTAAGTCGTAGTAAATTGTCGTTGGTAAATTATAATTACGACAGTAACGCCATTATTAAAGAAGAAGAAGAAGACGTTGCATTATTAGTGAAACTGTTCATCAATCTTGCATTCAGCTAAGGGAAGACGCTGCCACCGCTGACACACAATAGGCAGCAACCTGCTAATGGCTGTATAGAACATTATTAACAATAACCTGGCCCGTGTACTTACAACTAAAATGTGTACATGCCATATGTGTATGTATAACTAGCTGTTTCCTGGTTTCGCCCGCATTAATTTCGGGATAAAAAGTATCCTAAGTCCTTTTCTGTATACGCCTGACAACGGTACCTATGCAAAACTTCATAATGATTGATTGAGTAGTTAAGACGTAAAAGAATTATAAAAAAACTCACAATGAGTTGAGATTTATATTCCTTCTCATAAACATAATAATAATAATTATTATACGAAATTTACTGCCAATGTTCAATTCAAAAATATTTTATTTCCCCAAAAGAACAATAAAACTAAGACAAATAAGTCTGATCGGACAGAGAAAAAGGCGGCTTTATTGCTAGAGACAATCTTTTCAAGGCAACTCTAAGGTGAGAGAATGTTTTAAGTCAAACAACAAACATGGGGAGGGAAGGTCGTTAAAAATTAAGATAAATTAAGACTAAAATTTAACAAGGCAGATCGTTTTACTGTAGTCTCATCATAATTGAAACTTATTGCAGGATTTTCGTTCATTTAAAGTTGGAAAATATACAGTAGCTAGAATTCTTGTAATGATAAATTTATGCGCCAAAAAAATTTCAACGGAGGAGCTTAGATTTTTTTTTTGAGGGAAAAGCTGAGCTGTGGTAGTACCTACTCTATGCTAAAATTAAAACACAATTCTTTATCTGGCAATAACAACTTAAGTCTAGGTATAATAATATCTTGAATGTAGCATTTTATTATAATATATATTTTCACCTGAACCAATAACGGTATCTATATAATCGAGTACAACGGTATAAAAAAATATTATGCTAATTATATACGGCAGACGAAAATCTTTGCCAGGCTAGTAGGCCGAGTAGGTAGGTACCTATTTATCAGTCAAGCACGTCTTGTTCTGTGGTGTGACCAATGATATTAAAAGTATTACTGGACATTGGGAGTGACGCTATAACTTACAAGTATGAAGTAGATAAAGTATAATATACCTACCATTTCGGCTCTTTAGTAAACTCATCCCGTTCGAACTCATCCCGCGGGATGAGTTGACGTAATGAATATTTGAATCTGACAACTATCCCACTCATAAATTTTATGATTTCTATATATGTTTATACATATATTGTATATATGTGTTTAACATTATAGATTTACGAAAACTACAATGCAACCACAAACGCTCAAATTATTGCGCTCGACTAAAGTGCAATCGAAGGTCAACTTGCCGGATTATGCGAATACGAGTACCTGCATTCAGCCAATCATAGACAAGAATCTAGGAAGGGTTGACCGCATCTTTCTATTTGTTGTTTCGTGTTTAGTCATGCATTGCCCTTTATTTTAAAGGTATAACGTAATGTAGTTGTGTTACCTACGTAATAGTGGAGACTTCATTATTTTATGTACTATTATTTATTATTTTATTTAATCCACATCACAACACACATTTCTACTTGATCCCACAGTAAGCTATTATTAGCTTGTGTCGTGGAAACCAAGTAAACGGAAACGCGTTGTTTTCATGATGTATGAGTAAACCGATAAACCTTTTGTATTCCCTAATAAACGAATAAATAAATAAATATTTTTGTGGCAACACTAAATGATATACGACAACCCAACACGTTACTGAACTGTCAGTTTTGTCGATTATTTTTTCGATAGTTAGCGGCCTACAAGTTAGAGCTCCAAAACTTTTGCTAAAATAATTGGGATAACCGTTGCCTACGTAAGTTATTACCTTATATTACGTTAACCTAATGTTCCTTCTTAACCTAACGATAAACAAATTATAATCTTACAAGCTACATGACAATACAATTAGTATTAGCAGATTCAACAACCAATTAAAATCGTTTCTAATCATTAAGATTTTTTGCGAATGCTTTTAATTGATGAGTAGTAGAATATATTTTAATGCCTATTGTTTCCCTTAGAAAAAATTTAGAAATTTATTTAAATATTAAATTATTTTTTTTATACGTGATTTTTAATCTAACGGCTGTAATTTTAACTATTTCTAAGTAAATATTAAAGAAAAAAGACTGATTTATAGATTTTTTTGTTTTATCTATTGATTTTGAATTATAACTGGAATTTTTTGCTGTTTAATTTTACTATATTGTGTACGTTAATATTAATTAGGAGTAATTTAATATTTTGTACTTTGCATTTGTTTTTTAGTATTATAAATACCACGACAGATTCAGTATAACCAAGCCATGGTGCGTCATTTTTTCCCCAATGATTTTTGTTCACGAATGTACAATAATACAATACATTTGTTTTTTTTTACGAAGTGGGATGAGATGTCCGATTCAAATATTCGTTACGTCAACTCATCCCGCGGGATGAGTTCGAACGGGATGAGTTGACTTAAGAGCCCCATTTCAAGAGAGCTAATAAAAATAAAGTGTTTTTCAAACCGTTAGAGCCGTTTCTAAGATGTGTATCTCTTAATTGGATATTTATTGAATATTTTAGAATTACATAAATGACTCTTGTGTCTTTAGCTATAAGTAAAACGTACCTAGTGGTTATAGTACCTACTCTTTGGCTATAAGAGAATTGATATCAAAGAGTAATTGATATTATAATCACTGCGTGTCATCGGAAATGTTATTTGTCATTTCACTTTTACTTTACCTCAGAAGACTTTTTCTTTAGGTAAGACGCTCTCTGGTAAGACGCTCTCTGGTAAGACGATCTCTGGTAAGCCGTTCGTCTAGCTATTAATGATACTGGCAACGACTTGAAGGATAGTTCCAAGATATAGTTCAGAGATTAGCAAAAGCTATTATTATAGCTCCCTATTACAAAACAGAAAACTAATTAGAGATGCAAAGAGTAAAATCAGTGCTGACCTGGCATTCAGCATCACCGACATAGCAGGGTTCGGAGATGGAGGTTTCCAACCAGAGATGCTCTCCGTTAGTTGCAGCCTCGCTCCAATCCGGGGCGGCTCGCAGTGTGGTTGTATCGCCCACATCTCCACTGCGTCTGTGCGAAAAATTACAAAATTTATTCGATATTCCGATTGAACTCCATAATAGCGTCCGTACGTACGTAAAAAATACATATTTATCAGGTACAGACCGTACAAACATACAAAATCTCGTGATTCCTCCCGGAGAAGTGGCTGCAAATCTATTCGTCTTGTCAAGGAAAAGGTTTATTAGACGGATCAAAGTATGTTTTTTTATTCATTTATTCTTAAATATCTACAGTATCCACATGAAACCTCGACTTCACTACAAAAAATATTGGCACAATAAATAAACTCAAAAATAAAAGAACATAAATTTGAAATGAGAACAGAAATAACAGAATAACAGAAAAACAATCATCAGTGGCATTTTTCTATCACGCAAAAACACATTTTATTAAAACGGCATAAAAAAATTGAAATTTTCCAAAACATTATTATTAAATAAGATTTTATTTCTTGGTATTTTAAATCAGCAGATATAGGTAAGTGTTGACTTTTTAATTTAATCTGCTTTTTAAAGATAATTAAAGACTTTTTACTTGGAACAACAACTTTACTATACAATTACGACGTTTAACAATGTACGTATTAATTGGGTAACTTTATAATAATTTTGTTGAAGTAGGTCACAATAATGACATTATTAAAAGTATTAAATATTATAGTACCTAAGCTATTTTCGGCCTACGAAAGCCTTAAGTCTTAAAACTGGAACAATGATTGAATTGAATGATGGACTATCAGTGGCGAAGGTACCATAGAAGCCGATTCCCACCGGCTTCCCTTCAGACGCAACATCTCTCTCCGTAATTGAGAACGTTGTCAGGGATACAGGGAAGGACTTTTTATACCGGAATTCCCGCGGGAACTCCGGAACTTATCGCCGGTGAAACCGCGGGGAATAGGTAGTTAATAGTTTAATAAGTTGAAATTAAAGTAGATTTCCGGCTTCCCTCTCTCTATATTTCACCTTTCGCCACTGTGGACTATATGATATTTTCTCATAATAATGGTGACGGGTGAAATTGTGCAAACACAAATGCGATTTTGCGGCTAAGGGCGGCTAGTATCTCTTATTTATAGTAATTTGATTTATTTGTTATAGAATCAAAGGATTGGATATGGACTGCGCGTGCTGCAACCGTACCATGGAGGGATGCGCCTCGATTAAGTGTAGCCAATGCTCGTCTCACTTTCACCTGGAGTGCGTCAGCAGCGAGCACCTGGTGCCCAGCACCAACAGCTGGCGGTGCTGCAAGTGTGAGATGGTATCCGCCGCTATGACCCCCAAAGTCTTTGATGCTGTCATTCACGCGTAAATTATTACTAGTGTAAGTAACAATGTAATTTCGTAAATAAACTGTTGATATGTATCCGTTGACTCTTTTTTTTTAATTAACTTTTTAAAAGTAAGGTTAAGTAAATAGGTAATAGGCAGGTACCTAGTTTTTAACTTTTGCCCCCGTTCAGTTTGTAAAAGCTCAGAGTAATAAGTATAGGTAAAAGTGTCTTAAATTATTCGAAGTGTCTAGTCGTCCACTAAGCGGATTATTACTAGTCGTACACTAAACTATATAAATTCATAAAAGAGTTTGTCAATATATTGAAAACTATTTGTTCCCCGCGGTTTCACCCGCGTTAATTTCAGAGTTCCCGCGGGAATTCCGAGATCAAATGTACCCTATGTGTTAATCTGATGTATAAGCTATATTATTGTAAAGTTTCATTTAAATCCATCCAGTAGTTTTTGCGTGAAAGAGTAACAAACATACATCCATCCATCCATACATTCTTACAAACTTTTGCGTTTATAATATTAGTAGGATATATCACCATAAAATTATAAATAACTAAGAAAGAAGAAAAGAAAGAAAATAAATTTATTTGTCAACCAACACATAATATACAACTGCATTAAAAAACAATACAAAAATGTTGACAAAATGGTCCCGGCTCAGCATAATGCTATCTCACACACTTAACAGTGTGAGGCAGCGCTGGTTTTCAGCCGGAACCACTACCTACCGTTAGATTATAATCGCGAGAACATTCTGCTTACAATTTAATGCATATAACGCATTATTATTCGTCCGTTTAGTGGACGACTAGCAACAGCCTAAATTATATTGATTAGGAAGTTTAGTGTGTAGGATTTCAATGTCATCGTTATAAGTTGGTAGGTACAATATTATGTTTGAGGTTTTCACGGTTTTCTATAACGGCTTTAGGAGAATTATGCGCATCGAACCCGTGGATTCCACTGCATTCCACAACTAGGAGTGCCAAAAACGAATATGGATTTGATAGGTACAGTAACAGTGGCAGAATTCAGTAGCAGCACCTATTCCTATTCAGTAGTCCGGTTCTACAAAAATCATCAGATTGCTGATACCATTGTACTCCAACATTACCCCTTGGTAGACTTAATTCACCTGATTTGATATTCCAACTATTTGGCGAACTCAGGAGCAGTTGAGTATCTTACAATGAATAGCAGTGCAATAATGTGAAGGTAAACTGGTTTACAGAGTAGAGTGTGCACTTGTGTCCTGTTCAGCTTGCGATTGCTGATCACTGTGACAAGGCAAACCGCCTCCAACACAATAATACGTATATTATGTACGTACGAATATATTGTATTGAACTCACCCTGCACGCAACATGCTCGTACTGCAGCTGTCCATTGTGTAATAATTAATAATAATACGTTTATAATTTTTACAAAATTTATGCATAAATTAATCCTTCGTTTCGTGGATTGCAGAATCAAATGCCACATAAACACTAAATTCCATAAATTAATTTGTTTGGTGAGTACTACAATTGTTGTCGTTTTGAAAAGCGACGTGATTCCTCGATCATGATGATATAAACCATGGCATGATGATAAGTTTATAACGATTTGGTAGATATTTATTACCGTTGTCCCTACCAAAATTACTGTTTTTAATATTATCTACAGGGTAGGAAAAGCATTGATATATGTACCTCCTAAATACTCAAGATACGCAGAGACGAAAAATGTCCATTCAAAATAACCTATAAGCAGGTGTTCTTTATCAGTACAGTTAGGCGTGTAGTAGGTATATAAGAATACCTAACACCGTTATGTATCGTATGAATAAGTACGAATTTTACTTATTCAATCAAAAATATTTGACGGTTGGATTTATTTTCCACTTATAGGTATCGATCGACGAACCTTTTAAGGACATTTGTATAAAACTGTGAATCTAGGATTCACGACACCTATCACCCATCCAAGTGGTAATATTCTCTTTGCAATTAGTTGATTAAGATTGGGTGATGGGATTTTTTTCCCGTAGACCCTCTAGTCGCAAAAGCGCTTCTAGGTAGACTTTAAAAGATTTTTTTTATATTATAAGTAATGTTATTATCATTTTTGCCTCCGTAGCTTAATGGTTTAACGGGTAAACGCTACTATACGGTTTGTTACGAACTTTGTTATCGCCGCTCGCAGATTTCTCGGAGGACGAAATGTTATTTTAGTAGATTGATCGGCCGACGGCCATACTTATCACGCCCGCAATTTTTTTATATTTCTAACGTACAGACACAAAGTCTAAAGTTTTAATAGTATTGCCTTATTGCCTAGTTGTGCCCCACGGTTTCACCGGCATTAGTTTCGGAATTCCCGCAGAAACTATCGGCCAGTGAAAATTTTGTTAAAATTGGTCGAACCGAGTCGGAGATCAGCGTAAGTGTCGGAATCGCATGTAGCAAGACAGTTCTTGAGTGGCGACCATGAACCAGAAGACGCCGAGTGGGTAGGCCCACTACAAGGTGGACCGATGACTTTGTGAAGGTCGCGGGATGCCAGTGGACGCGGGAAGCGCAGGAGCAATCGTGGCGATCCATAGGGGAGGCATTCGGCTGATATGATGATGAGTATGAATACCTATTCAAGGTGCAGGCCCGCCAACAATAAACATATTATGTAATGATTTTTTATACATATTTGATGATTTATTTCCGATTGAAATTATTTATAAATACATATAGTAGGTATTAATAGGTAGTAATTATTTCCGGTAATTTATCTGGTTATTGTAAATGTTCTGGCCCATGGATCATTTCAATATGTTAGCACTGTTAGGTATGTATAGGTACATACGATACAGCACAAAGCGACGACGTGTTTCAAGGTCGAAAACACGCCGTCGACGCAGGAATATGGACCGCGTATTAAAATTTACATTACAACATAACATGGTATCGTTAATATTTGTAAAGCATATCATACCTACATGCGCTGGTCGACAAAATGTTATATGGATATGGACTTTTGTCGTAATAATAATAATACCTAATCCACTTCACAACACACAGATCTACTTGATCCCACAGTAAGCTATTATTAGCTTGTGTCGTGGAAACCAAGCAAACGTAGTATATACTACATAGAATTATATATTATACTATATATAATATATCATACTATAGATATGTAAACACACCCAGACTGGAAAATGGTACCCTGTGTTCATCACAAAGTCCACCCCCACCGGGAATCGAACCCGGAACCCCTTGATTAGCGGCCATGATTAGGCATGGTGACCTACTGCGCCAATCGGGTCGTCAAACCTCGTCGTACCTACCTACTTCTTATTTCATTTGACGTGTTGGTCTAGTGGTAAGAGCGTACCTTTTAAAGGCTCCACCACACAGGCGCGTTATTATCGGTCGATAATATCGCATGCGTTATTGCGATAACTGTTTTCAGTACATTTTGTATTAGGATGGCCATGGGTGTTACACATTGCTGCGATAATAACGCCGCAATGGCAGTAGGACGTTGACGGCATTTCTCCGTCCTGCGATATTCCGATATGAGTTCCAGAATGCTTTTGTATCAGGACGCAAACGATCGTACACACACCTGCGATAATAACGTTAGTACTTGACAGTTTGACAGTTTGAAATATCATACAGTAAAATGCAGCTGTGTGCACAAGGAGTCGGGACACATTATCGCAATAACGCTTGCGATATTATCGACCGATAATAACGCGCCTGTGTGGTGGAGCCTTAATACTTTAATATCACCATTGAGAACATTGAGGGTACCCGACTACTACGCCACATGTCGCGGGTTCGAACTTCGAAAAAAGAGAACATCTAAGGTTTGTGTTAATTCTGAGTTCAGGTGTTTAGTATGTACCTACCTATCTAAAAAAGGTATTTATCACTTTTTGATACTCTTAGTTTAGGACCGTGGCACTGTGTGATACGAGTAGGTACTATCCAAGATTTTTTTTATAATTTCTGGCATGAACCTATGGTATTTACGCGTACATACGTGGACATAGATGTTAATAACGAACTGACTGGACATTTCGCAAATAAGACCTAAAATACTTGTAGGGTATAGGCAGGCACGTCTCCACATACTTAAAGGATAATTACAATAATTAAATAAAGGTAAAGGTAAAGTGAACGTTATTGTTATTATTATTACTATTATTATTATTATATCATTGAGGGCAAAATACCTACCTACATAGTTTTATTCCATCTAACATGACTTCAACTTTTGCGTTGAAACTTTAATTTCCCTGCGCACCTCGCACCTTGTTATTTTTAAGACACTATACAACAATATAGCTCATAAACCTCACATTGCAAACTATAACCTCTCTTTTCAGATCAAATAAAAAGAAACAATTTTATCTCTTTTGGTTTCCTATAAACACTACTTTTATCGCAACATCGCGTAGGTTTGTTCCCTGCAGCCTGAGGCTTTTTTTGGTCCTTTTATTGGTCAACGCAATAAAATTGAAGGCTATGTATGCATATATTGTATATTCATATATTCTTTAATAGATATTTATTTTTCACGTACCTAGTATTACAACTTTTTTTTGGCCTTTTGTTCCTTAGGGAATCAACTCAAATCTAATTAATACCATAATTATTGGTCCATGTTAATACTGATAATTTTCAAGTATGTAGTCCAAAACCAAATTCTCTTACAGCTCAGTTTTCATTGTGATGTAAAATGTGGTGCAATGTCAAGTAAATGTCCATCGAATTGTTTATTTTGTTGTAACAGTTGCGCTAGTTGGTACACAGAGGTAGGTAGGTTGGTATTGTTACTGGCGTTTGTTTGACCAAGGGCGACATGCTTGATCAAGCAAAAAATTGTTACTTTATGGTTTCCTATAAACTACCTAATACGTATAATATTAGGTATTACAATAATACAAAATAAATAATGCAACAATTATAAACTTATGAAAAACATAATGTGGAGAGCACAGTGTTTTGATAGCCTATATTGTAACCCGGAATTCCCGCGGGAACTCTGAAATTACCGCGGGTAAAACCGCGGGAACAGCTAGTTACGAATAAATGTCCGTTTATATCTACAGACATTAAGCCAGACATGTTCCGTGGCAGACAAAATAATATTCTCCTACATCTATCGCAACACGGCGGCGCAGACGCCGACAGACACGGGCCGTGCCCAGCCAGTATATATAGTACAATTGACTGAAATATAGTACGATACTTACTATATAATATAGTACGGGTGGCAACACTAGGCACGCTCAATGTCTGTAGATATAAACGGACCCTAAAAACCTTAAAACCGTCATTTCCACGGAACGTCTAATAAAGCTTCTCCTGCGGTCTATTATTAGACGACCTAAAACAACGAAACAAGTCAATATATGGATCTTGACTCCTAATACCTTTTTGGCCATCCTATCCGAGGGGTTTCAGCCTTTTCGCAGTTTCGATGTGACTAATAGAAGCGCTCTGTAACAGCAGACCGAGTCCTCTCCTTGCACTATGTGTTCCAAGTAGTAAATCAATGGTTCCAGTATAATACTTGTCGAATCTTCAGTACCTTGCCATTATGGGTTATGTTTTAAATTAATTTTAATTTAGTTAAATTAATTTATTTCTTTTAGTTAATAAATATTAAATCATTAGATAGCTCAAATAAATAACAATAGTTCGTATCTAAATAACAAAAAGTGTAAAGAAAAGAAAGAAAGCACAACACACAATATATGCAAGGTCTTTATTGGTTATAACGTTATTGATTGGTTTGTATCATTGAAAAATTTAATTAATGATTTTCAAATATTATATAATAATCGCGAATTAGAGTACCCACATACCGTCCACAAGGAGGTGACCAACTGTGTGCGCGAGCGCAAATGTGGCTATCAGGAATTTCGCTGGATACGCACTCTTATCAATAACCGTATCTAACGCCGCGCTGTTGAGATAATGTACATTCACGATCCAAAAATGTAAGGTGATCTCCTGATGATATACCTACCTAAGAAAAACCCTATTTTATGATTTGAAAAATCGTTACCTTTTGCATTTTTTTCTTTTTAATTTAAGACTCGGGCACTTTTTAAACACTGAGAATGAAATGCCGTTCAGAATGCCCATTGCCACTTATTATCTATAGGTATCACAATATTTATCACAATTGTATCACAATAAACAGTTAGGAGCGCGTGCGCACGGCGCATGCGCCGCGAAGCGCGTCGGTCATCATTGCGTGCATTGTGACTACCGACTACCAACTAAGCGGTTTAACATCAACAGCGCATTTAACTCTCAAGGGTTCTGATAATACGACATGGCTGACTCGGCGGGGAATCGAGCTTCCATCTCGGCAACTACCATATATACTTTCAAAAGTACAAGAGTACAAATCCTCGATGCACTACGTTGCAAGTACGTTTAAATAAATTATAATCTTGAACGTGTCATTTGCCACTGCGCGAAGGAGATCATTCAACTGTGATATTATGTCGCGCTTCGCGAGCTACTCGGCTAGTGTGATCTCAACCAGCGCCCACGTGTATACTTATTACATATGCGCTCCACTAATTTTGTGATATATTTAGGCACTAGATCATAAATTACTATTACACTCAATTGATTGTTAGTTGATAGTCCGACATCTTAGGAATGATGTGTTTTGAATGTCTTTTATCGATGAAAAAAATATATTGTGTAATCACCTAAGTCGGTCGTTTTATTATTTCATTGTAACATAATATAGGTAATATAATAATATTAACTAGGTGGTTATTTATCTACATTAATTATACTACGTGTTAATGAATTAACCAAAAATGATTAAAATATAAATTATGTCAAAATAATCAATACTTTAAAAGTTATTCAACCTTAGTTTGGAGGTGACCTATCTACGACATTTTAAGCGCTACGCTCGCACTGACGACGTAGGTACGTGTCAATGACTGATTAGAATTTTTTGCTACAGGCAGCGGACCTACGCGGCAATATTGTATTATAAAAATTTAGACATGGGCTTAAATAATTTAAACAATGAAAAAATATAACTTATTTTAAAACACGGTGCGATCGATTCGCATATCGATTCTGAGCAAACTACTTTCTAGTTTTCAGTTAATTCATTAACACGTTGTATAAGAATCTATACTTATAATAAAACTGTAAGTGTACAGAGGTCAATTCTGTACATTGAATATATATTAACAATTCATATTGGAGGATGAATGGTGATCGATACTGACGCCAAAAATGTAATCAGTAAATTTTTTGTCTGTCTGTCTATCTGTTTGTCTGTACGCATGGGTCAAAAACTACTGAAGGGATTT
Source organism: Zygaena filipendulae (assembly GCA_907165275.2). Classification (NCBI taxonomy): domain Eukaryota; kingdom Metazoa; phylum Arthropoda; class Insecta; order Lepidoptera; family Zygaenidae; genus Zygaena; species Zygaena filipendulae. The sequence continues at coordinate 6,280,300 of OU015653.1, read as the reverse complement.
TAACCGAACTTGGTAAGATTGTAGTCCATACTTCTGGGCAGGTTATAATCTATATAACATAACGGTAAGGTACATAAAAAGGAGCTGAGCAGTGACGATAAATTTGAAGCAAGTCGGATGAAAATGCGCTTTCGAGCTCTTATCCCCTAGCATACGCCTTAACGGATCAACCGATCATCATAAAATTTTGCATATACGTTGTCAGTGGTATAGAGAAGATCATAAGATACTTTTATCCCGGAATTCCCGCGGGAACTCCGAAATTTAAGCTGGTGAAACTGCATAAAATTTTGCATACCACACGTTGTCAGAGGTACATAAAAAGATATGTAAGGGATCTCTGAAATTAACGAGGGTGAAACCGCGGGGAACAGCCAGTATTAGATAAATCTCACCAACTTTCGAATCATCCATATTTGCGATAGATACACGATCAAGCAGTGATTGATTACCAGACAACATGAAAGTGACATTCAGAAAAAAACAGTAAGTGGTAAGTGCAGACTATGTTTGTTAAAAGACGAAACCATCCAACACATAGTTTCTAGGTGTGAAAAGCTGACTGGCACTTACTACACAAAACGCCACTACAACATAGTGCAAGAAGAAGCCAAGGCCCAAGAAGCACATTTTCACTGTTCCAGAACAACTGGAAATATAACTTGATAGAACCTTACACAATAGAAAACGAATCGGAAAATACTTGAGGAAAATCTATTCACACTGATATAACCGTTGCACACAATATACCGGATATATCTTATAGGTATATCAACAAAACAAAACACAAAACCTACCTCATCGAAATCACCGTACCATCCGAACATAAGCGCCAAAGAAAAATAAAAAATTAAGTAAATACCATTCATTAAAAACCGAACTGCATAGACTTTGGCACACAAAAACTACAATTACACCAATAGGCTCCACGGAGATAATAGCCAGGAGTTTACATCATAGATATAGACATAATTGGCGTATCTAGGATTTTATGTACTAATAACAACAAGCTACGTTGAAAAATAAATAATATATTCATCTGTTTCTTAACGTATTATTTTTATCCAATCATTACCGTATTTAAATAAAATATAATAATAAAATTTTAGTATCTGTTTGTAACTCCAAATTAACAGCTTTTCACTAAATGCATATGAAAGTGTATACTTACATAACAAAATATTTTTTTTAATTTTTATCTGTCTGTCTGTCTGTTTGTTCCCCGGTTAATCTAAAACGGTGGACCGATTTTGATGGGACTTTCACTGCTACTTTTATTTTTGAAAAAAAAATTGTTTCTGCGGGAATTCCAAAATTCACGCGGGTGAATCCAAGGGGTACGGCTAGTATTCAATAAATAAATTGTCAATAGTTCCTCCATCAGAGGTTCCCCTCTTGAATATTAAGAAAATATAGGTCATTAAAAATTCTTTGATACTTTTCCGTTAGTCGGGCGCAAGCAAAAAATTGGCAATTTTTTTTATCTGATTCTCAGAACAATAACAGTAGCATTCTTCTGAGGTCTGATTACTACAAGACAAGTAGTGTTTAGTTACAAGCATCTTTTGACTTTAGGCAGGGCGTGGAGCATCTCGACATTCTTGGTTGGGTTAGGATTATACTGAGCGAGCGTGCTGCGGTAGCAGAAAAGTATACATTATTTTTTAAATATTGTTTGCAATATTATATTTTTTATAAAATTATTATTTTCAAATTCTTTTATGTAAACTTTTATTTAAAATTTGAACTTTCTTGAATCAGGTTTTAGGAAATCATATATTGTTTAGGAGTCTATTTTGACCATGCATTTCATATATTATGTGAGGTGGGATGTCGACTTCGTATGTTATAAAGGTACCTACAAAATCAAAGTATCCGAATATTGAGGATATTTTTCCATTACAGCATAATTAGGTATTTTACCAACTGATTATCTAAGTAAAGCGCCAAAAAAGGACTGAAAATATATTAAATTCTTAAGGGAAGTAGCATTTTATATATTGTGATAAAATAATAAATTCAGTCCTAGACGGTGTTCTTTACACTTAATTTATTTACAGGGTGACATTGTTTTATTGAAGCAACGGGAATTTGCGACGAATTTAAAGTGGACTTATTTTGTGTCTAGGAGAGAAGGTACTACGTTCTATTTAAGTGTTGAATTATATGTTTATTAATTATCTGCTTAAAGTGAATTTATGAGATAAACGTTAGAAACAAAAATAATTGAACAACAACAACAGGAACAATTTGTTAGAACAAAGATTTTCGTTATTAAATTAATTGCTCATTTAAAAATAGTAGATGTATGCATAATGTCATAATTTATGCGTCCACATAATATGCATGTACACTGTATAGGGCGTAAATTTAAACGAGGGACATTAAAATCACAATAACTCATGCTTATAAGTAATTTAAAAAAAAAGGTTAATTTACGTGGGTTTAAAACCTTTAGGTATATTAGATTTTTTGACGAGCTAGCAGAAATATAAAGGAAATCCCTGCTGCACGTAGGATTATATATTAGTATTGTAGTGGTTGTAAAAGTCTTGTAGAGCACAAACGAGAGCACTAGCAATACTCGTAGTCGCCAAATCGGAATGCTATAAAAGTTGTATATGGGCTATAAACCCGTCACACGCCATCAAATCAGACGCCACCACCTATATAAGGTGCCTAAATCGAATAGGTATGTACTTGTCGTAACAATACAATTATTGTAAACAATTCAACAAATTGGAAATTATTCATATTTGGACATAGATAAGCAATAGTGTGTTAACTCACACTGGAGAAATGTTGAGTAAATCGTGTTTTAAAATTAAAGCGCCATTTTCTGTCAACATTATTTATATTCAATATTTAGTTACGTACTTAAACAATGTAATAAGGTAAACAAATAAATAAAAAACGTTCCCTAACTCTCAATAAATCGTTCTGAATAGGTAACTTAATTTTGTAGGTTAACATGTTATTGCTTATCTGCGTCCATTTGACCCTTTTTTAACCGACTTCCAAAAAGGAGGAGGTTCTATGTTCGATTGTATGTATGTTTTTTTTTTTTTTTTTATGTATGTTCACCGATTACTTGAAGACGGTTGGACCGATTTGAAAAATTCTTTTTTTGTTTGAAAGGGTATACTCCCAATTAGGTCCCATTGCCACCAAGTCGGGATCTGATGATGGGACTTTGGAGAAATCGAGGGAACTCTTCAAAAATCATAGGCACACCTATAGCGATTTAGGTATTTTTGATAGTAAATCGTTCATTTGCTTTCGGAAAGCAAAATTTTAAGAAGTGGAACTGATGATGAAGACCACAGGTGGTCATCGGAACAACTCAAAAATAATACGTATTTCACAGGTTCCGATTGAAGTGATTTCGAAAATTGTTTTTTTGTTTGAAAGGGGATACTCCCAAATTGATTCCATTGTCACCAAGTCGAGATCTGATGATGGGATCTTGGAGTAATCGAGGGAACTCTTCAAAAATTATAGGTACACCTATAGCGATTTTTGGATTTTTTATAGTAAAACGTTTCTTTGCTTTCGGAAAGCAAAATTTGAAGAAGAGGAACTGATAATGAAGATCACAGATGGTCATCAGAACTACTAAATAATAGGTATTTCACAGATTCCGATTCGTTAACTTTAATATGGTTTCTAAACAATTTATGCTCGTCAATAAAATACCGATTTAATCCAAAAGACAAAAACACACGTAATATTATTATTGGTTTGTGCTACCACTGATCGGTATGAAGTCGGTGTCAAGCCAAGTATGGAGGGGGAAGATGGGCTAAGTCGACTCCCGCCACCAGCTCTTCGTGAGCAGAACAACCCAAGTGGGCAGACACCAGCAGGCTTGTCACCGAATTCAAACCGATCAGTGGTAGCACAAACCAATAATAATATTACGTGTGTTTTTGTCTTTTGGATTAAATCGGTATTTTATTTTTAGCTTTTTATTTTTAGTTTTTTAGTTTTGTGTTTTTGTTGAATTCTAATTTTAACGGTAGGTACTCGTCCTAAGCCCTCCGCAAGTAAGTACGGATACTTCCAAAAAATAAAATGAACGTTGAAATTGATAGTATATTTTCACCTTTTATTTACACCTTGTTAAGCGAAATACAAACTTTAGTATTTATTTTGTTTATGTGACTCAAAACTCAGGATTCAATTCAATTAGGATAATATTTTAAAATAACTGTTAAATATCAGCCATCCAGGCAAGTCAGGCAGCTATAGATCAATAAATTAATAATATTTGAGAGAGTCGTGGCACTAACATCCCAAATATTAGTGGCTTAAGCATTCATTAATCCTTTTATACTGCCACGTTTCTGTAGCCTTAATAATTTAAGGCAACAAAGACATGACCATTTCCTCCAGCGCCACACGTTTTAGGTATAATTTCACCTCGTGTTGGGAAGGCTTAACATCTATCATTTGATCTAATAAATATAAAAATTAGTGCCATGGTTTGTTAGTAACAAAGGTAATATTAAGTTTCTAGTTCCAGGAGGCACGTCTTTCGTAGATCGTGATATTACGAGGATGGCGGTGAAAGGATTAATTAAACGTTCCACCACACCGATCGGACCGGCTGACCGGTATCTACCGTGCTGTGACGTAAGGTCACAACCCGAAAGCAGCGCACACCAAGCACTCTTGATTGGCAAAGCAATTTAATTACCAATCATGATAGAGGACGTTCCGGGGAACCAACGACGCGTTGCACTTTGATTACCGTTTATGCTGTACGATATTCGGCATGGACAAAGTGCTTTAACATGCTTAACATATTTTCGTATAATTTCAGCATATAGGAAAAGCTCTTTGTAGTGCAGAATAAATTAAGGGGCACGCGATGTAGGTACGAGTAGATAAAACTCCCTGCTGCAGGTACTTATTGCAAACATTATTCAGCCTAGAGGACGGCGACGTTTAGGTCGAGTATGACGAAGAATATGCAGACGTCCATGGATCTATTATTTAATTATCACACAATTTAATGATAATGTTTGAAAAATGAACCATAGTAAGTATTAGGTGTTGCGTAATATAAAGCCTTTAAATAACGCGGCTCAAAGACTTACTTATACTCTTACTCACTATTACTTAGACTTACTTACTTATGGCACTTAGAAAAGTCCTACTAATATTAAAAACGTAAAAAAACTACCTATGCGTAAGAATATTTGTTACTCCTTTATGTTAAAACGTCTGGACGAATTCTGATGAAATTTGGATCGAAACTTGGCTTATTACCTGAAATAATACTTAGTTGGTTAGAGTTATTTTGGAGCACTTGCGGGCGCGCTCCTATAGTTTTTCCGGATAGCGTTATTATTCATTATTTCTATTATTCACGAAAAAAAGAAAACTGATAAAAAATTCGCGTATAGATTTCAGAAAATAGATCATCATCAAATAACAACTCTCTCTCACACACACATACACACAACAGAGGGTAAATTGAAAACAACGCAACCACTTCTAAAGTGATATTTAGTTAGAATTGAAACTCATTATTGAAAGGGTTAGAATTGACTATCAAAGTTTAGTACTTAGGAATTAATCTGTAGAGTTGCGCAGTAAAATACATTAATTAAGATGAAAACATTGATTCTACAAAAGTATTTATACCTACGTATGTATTTGTCTAAGAGACTACCTGCGGTGTATAATTTCACCTTAATTACATTGTTAGGAAACGACTTCGACAATTCGAAACAAAATAGATATCTTGAGATCTTATTTCTACTTCAAGCTACTTAAAATCTACCTATACTTAGACCCTGTAATAATTACCTATTATTACCTAGGAATTCAAATAATAACGTTATTTTAAGGAATAAACTAATTGTGCTTCCATTGATTCGATGATTTCTGAAAGTACGTACATATTTAATTAACATATTGCGCACATTTGATCTTTTAAGTAATGTAGATACCTACATATTTCATACAGAACTCTCTTCATAAACAGTACAGGTACAGGCTTCATTTAACACCTTGCTGAAATAATACGTACTAAGACTAAGAATAGAGAATATGGTACCTACACATATTATGGAGCGTGGCTGATCATTACAATGAACAATTTATCAATATCGTCAGTTCATATTATACATTCATACATTAAAATCCCGGAGAAGGAAAAGGGGTATTTAAGTTCATAACATCAACGGTTAATTGGGAAAAAAGCTTCAATCACCATCCTAGAGTCAAAAGCACAAGTAACTAATGTATGTATGTGTGTGCCTGAAAGTCATTATCTCACCATGTAGTAATCGGAGGCCTGTAATAATAGTCTGTATCATAATATACCTACTAAATAAATAAAAAGGTTTTTCTCTTGAATAAGTATCATAATATTATAATATATATGTAAGGGGAGGACTCATGAGGTCATAACAAACAAGTCCAAACACGACTTATCTTTGCCTATTCCACTAGGAAGTTCCAGTGGCAATCTTCCGGCTCCATTTGAAACCCTCGTCATCAATCATCATATGTAATGGAAATCACTTATGGACTGGTAACCAAACTAGCTAAAATTCGACTGTCCTGTCGTTTGCCATCAAGAAGTTTACCGGCCCTACATCTCGGCTCCATCATTAGCTCACCTAGATGGTATCATAATATTTCGTTATCACCGAACTTACATAAGGATGCCAAATTTAACTCAATCGGATAATTGAAAATTGACTTGCAAGATTTGCAAAGATTTGACAAAAAAGTGTAGACAACTGCAAACTAATATAAAGCTTGTAATCAATGGGCATAGATTTACAGTCAGCGCAGGCAAAGTCACACAATCTTACGAGCGGTGAAACTAGCTTACTCCGTCTCTCAGCTGGACGTAATTTCGCGTCGTTCTACGCGAATTTCGAATAAAACTAACGCTAATAATCTCTATAAATGGTCTCTGTTATCAAAGCTTCGATTTTATTTGTATATAAAAAATCCAACAATTTAATCTATCTATCTATCTATACATATAAAATGCTTTGTTCTGAATGACTGATGGATCAACGCACAGCTTAAACCACTGATTGTAGAGACCTGAAACTTAGGTATGACGTAGGCATCCGATAAGAGTGGATTTTTCGAAATGTTAGGGGTGAAACCACGTGGGACAGCTAGTGATGATATAAAATTGAGACTTAACGGTCAAAGTTTACATTATATTAAGTTATTATAAATAAAAAAACTCTATCCCTCGGTAGAGTCACGCGAACTGTATAACCTGTTGCGTAGGCAATGTGTGTCGCGCTTAGAATGTTAACTAGCCCCGACCGACCGGATACCAATTGTTACACGCCCCAGCAACGCACAGAAGACATCAGATATTCATAGTGGTATGTATAGGTAATGTGATCTAGTGAATAGACCACACTCGATGTCTCCATGTGCTCACCGAATACCTGCGACTTTTGTAGTTTTGTAGTTCTTGTCTTAACTTTACTAATCTGATAACGTTCTTGATTTATATATAGGTATAGTTAACTACTTTTACAGACACGTTTCCACATAATAATAAAATAAAACAATAATCATATTCTCCAGTTCGTACATTGAAAAAAAAAAAAATAATGAAGAGTTGCAATCATTATTGGATTTTTTCCTGTTTAGTTAAACGCAAAAGATACGAATTTGAATTAAAATTTACTTATTTACTGGGTCCTCAGTCAACATATACGATACTTTTTAATCACAGAATATTAAAGGTCACTTTTTGTTCATGGCACTTTCGGGTCTCGGTTTTTATTTATTTGAGGTCCCTGTCTAATTATCACTAGCACTTATATCTTCTAGTTTGTGACTAGACTAGGCACAGTGTATAAATATTTGTAAAAAAAAAGGTTTGCTATAAAATTTCTTTATTTGTATATGTATATATATATATGAGACCTCTTGATGCTACTAAATACCTTCGAGGTGAGGCGACAATTCTATTGTTCATTGATTGACCCAAATCGTCTAACAATAGATAGCGTTCAGCCATTTTTGTCGGACTCGGCCGGCTACAATAGCTCGCAAGTATTGATAGCTATACCATAGATACAAGTAGCTGACGTGTGAATAATATTTAGTGCACTGTAAAAATAAATATAGATAAAGCTACGAACGCACCTTGTGACTTTGAATGCTATTTTGGATTTTCTCTTATATTTTACGGCGTATCGTCTTCGGGCTACGGCGGCGGCGCCCGCGAGCACCGTGCTTTGGGCATCGTGGTCACTGCCCATGTCTCCTTCGCTGCTGGAGAGAGCAGTTTGCTGCCGGGAAGCGCTGGCTGCGGCGTGCAGGGCAGTTTTAGAACTGCCCGGGGAGCTCTTGCCTGTGCCCCACGACAGCATAGAACTCCGCAGAGACCTAAGAGTCTCCGTTGTGCTGGCCCTCTCACTGCACTATCATACAACAACATATCGGCGTACCGATTTGAAAACAGTTTCCGAGGCACGCTGGTAACTCGGTTACTAATTACCATTTAAGTACGACGCTATGCACAGCTAATTAACCGGCAACGCTTGGGTTCACATGATGTCATCACTGTCACTGCGCACAAAGCCACTATTATCCGAGCACATGACCGATTTTATAATGAACTGATGATCCGGGTTAAGTCTTGTGCGCGCGCAGGACTCTGCAGTCACGATATCACTGTACAAACACCGATATTATCTTTTGTGTACATAATATTTACTGTTAATCACTAAATGCGCTGGGGTTTTAATGGTGTGGACGCGTTTTAATCGCATTTATTGCATAATTTTTTTAACTTTAATATTTATTTAGGACGTAAAAGTACATATTTTCAATAAAGTTAATGTTAAAATCACTTTAAATATTAGGGAAGTGTATCCTATTATAACTGATAAGCATTTTATGATTTTATAGATGTGGCCTTTACAACAAATAACCACTAGTACTTTTAGGTAATTCATCTGATGTGAACGAAGCATTTGAAATGCAGTTAAATATTGTAGTTAATGGACGTGGAATGTTATGCACTAATAGGTATACATATTAAATAAAGAGCCATTTCTTAAAACTGCCTTCAGTTAATTTTATTAAGATATTAGTTTATTTTATAGTAAAATATTTTACATAGTAACATAAAATATCTATTTATAGTCAACATGGGGAAGACCGTCTAGAGGGCAAATCCACATATTATATAAGGTTTTTTCCTTCTATAGGAACTCTACGCAGTTCGTAATTTTTTTTGGTAAAATAGTTGTCTAACTTTGATTTAATTGAGTTACGTTAGTTGGCGCTACTAAAATTTTGTGAAGTGTTTTTGAGTTGCCACTATCTCTTTTGTAATTACTCTAGAAAGACGATGTTCCCAGTAGTTGACAAAAGACGGTCGAACTTCCCTATAGTCGTTGAGTAATTTGTATAAATCAACAACCAACGCATGCGTGACCTTCAAACATTCCTGCTATGCAGTCCTATATGTATTTTAACAAGTAAATAGAACACCAGTAGGTATTTCTAATAAATTCACAAAACAGTGTTAGTAATAGTACCTATACAAATTCCTATACGTAGCAAGAATCTCACATTAATAAAATTTCGCTGAATTTATTTAAAGGCAAAGTACCTAACTAGTTTAGTATTTTTTATTGTGCCTATGTAGAATGTAGATTGTACAATGTACATACACTACATGTAGAATCATGTGTAATATAAAAAGTACAAAATAATGTCATCAAAAAATATGTCTACTCGTCACTACGTGTAAGTATAGTATATATTATAAAATTATGTACCTACTCAGTTTTGGACTTAGTAATTTATAATCCTAAATATTTACATGCGGTAATCGTCTGTCAGATTTTATTGAATTTCCATCATCACCACTCACTCTATATTGTTCACACGGCACACTACTATAATGTACATATTTTGTGAATTTATTTTAAAGTCACTTAAGACGTAATTGTGCACAGTATATTTTGTTGTACATGTTCGGATCGGAAAGCATCCGCGTGGACACTGGACTTGGCTGGAGTATAGAAAGAGTAACATCGTATGCGCAGGAGTGGACGGCGCGGTCGGCGCGATGTCTCGCCGCTCGAGCTCGGCCGCGTCGCGCGCGTCACCCCGCGTCACGGCGCGACATTCAGCCGAAATAGAAAATTGTCACGACTCACCGCACTTGTCTCCTTCACTCACTTTTACACGTGGTTTATTGAATTACTATGTATTGTGGCAAAAACAGTTTTTTGATAGGTTACAGCTCGCAAATTTGTATAAAAAAATGAAAAGAAGTAGGTAGTTTTATTTTTAAATAAACTAGCGTCCGACTTCGTTCGTAGAAAAGTTGGACTCCGACAACAGCACCACCCACAGAAAGTTTCATCAAAATCGGTCAAACCGTTTAGGAGGAGTTCAGTGAGAAACACGTCAGAAAAGCTATTATTATTATTATTACTGGTGAAAAAAATCAAAGCCAAAATGTTGAATGAGTCAAAAAAAAATTATAAAGTGGGTATTTTACAAGTGTAAAAGTGTATTATTTTACAATTAGAGAAAATCCTCAGGAAATAGGAACAACCCTAAGTGGGATACCTATTTAACTAAGTATATAAAATTTAAAAATGAACAAATTTGCCTTTAAACGCGTAAATTCAACTCTAGGTTTCATAACACCACGATAACAACCAATTAAATGAATTAATAATAAATAATAAAAAAAAATATTCATCATATCAACACAAATCACAAAGTTTTTTACAGGATGGTATAATAATAATAAGTATTTGTAGCGGCAAAATAGAAATGGGACTCAGCGAGACCGCTTTCAGTCCCCAACCTCTTATAATTATTATGCAAAAAAAAGATAAATTAAAACAAAAATCTCCGTAAACTCATGATTTAATGGTAAACTCGCGATAACTATGTATTTATGTTCAATGTAACGCTTATTGTAACGTAAATATTTTTTCATTACTCATACTCGGAAAGTAGGTCTGAAGTTGCCTGAGAAGCGGGTTGAAAGTAATCCTTTTCAGCCCTAGGGAGAATCGCTTTCAACTGACAACTGTCAAATTATTAAAAAAAATCTAGGTCTATTTTCACATTTCTATTGAACCATGTTTCAACTTTCTATACAGCCAGCGCGATGTAAAATTGAAATAACGTAAAGTTTAAGTAGGTATTAATTAAAATAAAATTCACTCACTTTTTCTTAAGCTAATTCCTATTTATATTTTTTTATTTTCTTTAATTAATACTTAATAATTAAAGATAATATTTTTTTTAGGTCGCCACAATGTAAATAAAAAATACTGGCTGAATAGCTAGCTGGCCAAAGAAAAAGAAATAGGTGGGAAAGTGTCAAGCGACTATCCGATCTTCACTCATTTTTTCTTTAGCTAATTCCTATTTTTATTTTGACTTTCCTTGCATTCGTAATGAAAAGCACAGTGTTATCCTCGGGAGAAAGACTTATTTAGTCCCTCGATCTATAGGCGCCCTCGCTACGCTCGGGCGCCAAACCCCGTCTTGGGACTAAATAAGTTACTTTCACCCTTAGGATAACAATGTACTATTTTCTACCGTTTGTCAAGAGGTTTAACTTCAAAATGACGGGTGCATATTCATATGGATTGTGTGTGCATGCTTACTGTACCTACTATATATGCGTACACGTGCAAGATTTTTTTAGATATAAACATTGTGAATAATCACAAATATCTAGGTACCCACAAGTTCCAAAGGAAGCCCCTACTTCAACCGGCGCGGAGCCGCTGTTTAGTTGCCGCACTTCTTTTTATTACCACCTTACCGTGTATCTAACTCGTAATGTGTAGCGAATATTTTTCCCTAACGTGCCCTAAATAGTTTTGCTTCAAAAATAGATGAAAAGGTTGCACGACACTATTATGTAGGTAAAGTCTTGGTTTATGGAGCCAAGTAACAACTCTTTTTTAACCAATTTCAAAAAAGGAGGATCGAGGTTCTATGTTCGATTGTATGTATGTTTTTTTTTTTCAAACTGCAATTGCAATATGTATGTACGTACAATCGAATCGGTCTGGGCTAGTATAGTATTATATTATCTATGGTCCGGGTAACATCGCACACAACCCTGCAGGATTAGCCAAGTTGACATTCTACAATCGTTAAGGCATAGAAAACATAAGTTACGAATCGTTATGTCACTTGGTCATCCAAGCAAAACTCTAGTTTTCAAGTGGTCACGTAAAGCTGGAGTTTTGATTAGCTAACCAAAGTTTTCTATTCTAGTTTTCTAAGCGTTAACGATTGTAGGATGTCAACTTGGCTAACCCCGCAGACCAGAAAACGTCGAGCGGCTCTTTTTGCGTTGAGTAAAGTACAAAACACTTAAACACAAGAAGTGTTTAAGTGTTTAAGCCGCTTGTTGTCCAAGTGCATGTACAAGTGGCTCTACAAACTACAGCTATACTTTCTCCCAAATCTTTACCCAGAAGAAAAGTAGAGCTATATACTGATGCGTTTTATACACGTATAGTTTGTATTAAGTACAAGTAGCTACTGGTTTAAATATAATATTATAATAAAATAATATTTTTTTTTGAATCCTCTAAAATAGTGTTTTTGTTTTGTCAGAGTATAGTAGCAGTAGTACTATTGTATTATAATATTATCTGGGGTTAACAAAAATATAAAATATATACTTGTATATTTCAAAGTCAACTTATGGTTAGTTTTTTGGAATGCCTATTCGTTCTATGAATAAACGAATTATATCCTATTTTTGTAAAACAATAATAGCATGAAACAATAATAAATAATTCGACTCTAGGTTTCTCTATAAGGACTTAAGGACTCTTTGTTATTTCTTTCCTAAAGTTTCCTTTTTTGCTCTTTTGTTTACTTATGCATAATCTTTTGTAATACAGGTTTATTTTAAATCATACATCTATTTTTTAGATCTCATACAGAATGAGCCAAAGAGCCACCCCTATAAATTTCTAAATGGGTATAAAGTTAATATCGCGATTACGAGTTGGTATGTTTCAAAGCCAATCCGTCACGCTGTCGGAATATTTATAACCTATTCTTTCCTTATAATATTCTGTATTATTGTTTCTTTTTAATATGTTCAATACATAATTTATTTATGTATCGATCGATCTGTTTATTTGTTAATATTAAAGGTCGAACAGCCTAACAAGTTTGTGCTTCGATCGAGCCTCGTGACTTGTGTGTGGTGTGTCGCCCCACTACATGTACCGCTATAGGCAAAACCATTATGGGATCATCCAACCAGTACCTACATCCAACTGATAATAATGCTATTTTTAGCAAAAAAGTACGGGCGCGTGATCTACTTCAAGAATATTTTAAATACAATAGAGAGCACTTTAAAAATAAACACACACGAAAATAACTCTAAGTGTAAAGTACAAACTACACAGCCTCGTTACGTAAATGATTATTTATTTATCGTATCACATGTTTTGTTACAATGTGCGATCATCGCGCAGTAGGTATGTATAATATAGATAGAGTTATGAATATTTACTACTATTTAAAGCCATAATCATAGAATGTGTGTTGTGAAGTGGATTATTATTATTATTAATGTAGGTATTTAATAAACAGAGTGTAGGTACCTAACTAAAGGTAGAAACCTACATTATTTACTTTTACGAGCGTGTTATAATTTTTTTTAATCCAAAGGGTCTAATATTTAATAGTTGTGAGGCAAATGGTACCTACACCAGCAGGTAGCAGTTTACCCCATGGTGTAGGTACCATAAGAGCTAAATACCCAAATGTAAACTTAGGTATTTAGGTTTCAACCTCCTGTGCTCTGTGATGTCTAACGCGTTAATAATTTTCAAAAACTATTTCACGTATTTCACACGACCCTGTTATTTATATTAACAGTGGTAATTCAAAAAATTGAGTGCTGAAATTCATGTCTCATAGATTAATAGATATTATCAAAAAATATAAAATAGTAAATATATTTTGTCTCTGTTTATTCATTATATTTCGAATTCATGTTGCTTAAATGAATGTTGCTTAGTATTTAAAAGAATCGTTTAGTAGCAATATTGAAATGAGGGTGCATATTAAAACATTAAAAATAAATTTCCAGGACGGAACATAGAATAGCTGTCCAGTGAAATCGAAATCTACATATTCATTAATATTTATCAAAGTTTAAAAGTATGCAAATATTTTAATTTAGTGAACGACAGACGCGACGTTTACCTGAAATAGCAGCTGCAAACAACTGATTTGGGTCTTTCGTATTAAATTAAATCAGTCGCTTTAGACAGTGTTGTAGTATCTAAATTTTATTTATTAGAAACTTGTTTTACAATATTTTTAGTAATGTCTATTTTATTAAATGTAACAGAATTGTTTGTAAAAAACTGCAACCGTTTTGATTAACTTTCTTTTTCTTGTAGTCTTATTTCTTTTTATTTATTGACTATAGACTTCTGACACCATTTAGGTATATAAGTAGTGTCGTATATCAATGGCTCATCTCATTTGTAGACTATTTGTGGAAAAAAAAAACAGAGAAAAAACTGTTAACTGTGGAAAATGAAAAAGTGGTAGGTACATCACTATTTATAATCATAATGGCAAATTATAGTAGCATTTTTAATATTTAACATGACTGTACCATCAAAGATATAAATTCCGTTTTTATAACCTCTATCCACATAAAAAAATATATCATGGCCATGTTTTTTTATAAAGCCAACAATAAAATACCTATAAACACTATATACTAATATTGCGTAAACGTGAGATATAATTAAAGGCTCTATAATTAATAGCGACCAGCCCACTGGGACTCCCGGTCTGAACTCCGGACTCCGGACGGCAGCCGGTAATCAGCCACCTCGAGCGTTCACTGAATCATTAACGAATTTTGCCCGCTCGCCTTCAGACACATAATTTTATTTGCATAATTGACATCTCTATCAATGGAACTTCAAAATGAATAGATAAGTCAGTAATTTGTACCATTTACCTAGATTATTTCCTAAAATCCTCATGGTAGGGAAGGAGAATTCAAGTAATTGTTCTGGCGTCATAATCTGCTAAGTGCTATTATACAATATATATATAAATAACTATATAATTTTGCCGACCAAGAGATAATTTTGTAGCGTAAACTATTTAGTAGTCAAATAATAAGCACATTGGGCTGACTGAATATTCATTTTGTCAATTTGTATTTCATACTCCTGGGCAGGTTATAGGCTATATATCTAACATAACGCTAAGACACATAGGAGCTGAGCAGTGACTATAAATTTGAAGCATAATACATATCTTAATGCACAATTGAAGCGAGAAATTTAGGCACCCAAAAATATTCAAAAACAGCCTTCGCTCGCAACTATTTGCACTATCGGGTCGCGCGCCATATTATAATATAGGGCTAGGGAGCTTATCGCTTCGTTACGCTCCGCTCGTAGCACTCGTGGCGCGCGTAGACCCGTAGCAGTGGCTTGCCGCCGCCGCTGCCGGGCCGCCACCCGCATCGCTTCTGTGCTACACGTTTAGCCGCAAAATAAAGTTGGTTTTAAAAAAGAAAATTATAGAATTTCAAAGAAAAACATCGAATTATCAATATGTTGGTATTTTTTGGTAAAATATACCTAATCATAAATACCTATTATCACCAAGTTTTAAGTTCATAGGACAACAGGAAGTTGGAAAATACTTCGGTACAAAATGTTGTAAAACAAGCTGACTTTGGCGGCTTTTCATGCCTTTATTTTCCGATGTCTTTAAAACATAAAATACAGCTTTTATCTACTCAATGAGCTCTATTCAACCATACCTCAATTGATTCGGTAAATAAACATAATAACTTTATGTCCCCTTTTAGCTGTATGCCCCCTTAAAAATCCTTAAAAATATTTTTTGAAAATTTCTATATACGTATACGTATACTATACAAATTTGAAGACTGGCTTCTAGGGTTTGACTGTAAAATCCGTGTGACAGATGACACGACGGGCAGACGGACACGCGAGTGACAGCATTAGGGCTCCGTTTGGACCCTTCGGGTATGGAACCCTAAAAAGAAGAAGAAAAAGAATAGTAGGTACTATTTTTACGCAGAAGAACGTGACCAACAACGTCTCGTCAATATCTTTGTCTGAAATCGGCTAATAGACACATTTACCAACAAAATATAATTACGTAGGTAACCTACCTATAGATATTCGTAGATTAACAGGTAACTTTCAAATATTATGTGTTATATCTTCAATGGATCCGTGTTACTTTACCGACAGGCGACCGATTCGTCCTACTGGCAGTGTTACCTATGTATCTACAAGATGTAAGTTTTTTCCTACATGCCTACCTATAGAAAAATCAATGTGTGGCTGTAATATCGGATAAGTTATGTTAAGCTCAAAGGGTTGTTTGCATGCTAATAAAACATTAAATAGAAAATATTTAAAAAAAACTTTGGTGTGTTTGTGTCCGGGTTAAATAGGGGTTTTATTGATTGTTACTATTGAGGCGATAGATTTTCACTTTCTTGTAGTGCACACCACTAAATAATATTGAACATCCCAACTTAACTGAAGCATTAGGTGGGTCCTTCCGTCAACTTGGATCAACAACCAGGATCCACAGGCGTAACTGTATATTAAATTACAAACTCAATTTATTTTTTAATTTAATATGTTCATGCAGGTTTCAATTAAATAATAACAAATAAATAAGAAATAAATCTGAGACTAAAACAATGAGTATAACTCATCATACGTTCTATATAATATATACATATATGTAAACGTACATAAACCCAGTTAAGTATAATTGATTTGCTCTGTTGAAATATGCGTACTGACGTGTGTAATATAGCTATGTATACCTAAGTTCAGTATCGCAATACCTTATAATTTAGGGATATAACGTACTAAATACCATATACATGTTATTTTGTAAATCAATATATCTACGTATTTTACATTTGAATTTTCGATTTCAGATTTTTTTTATTATTAATCACGACCTTAACGTACTTGGGAAAAATAGAGCTGATTATTATAGGAGGTTTTCTCGTACAATGCTGCGTTAGATTTCTTTCGAGGGTCATCAAGTCACTCGACAGCTCTATCTAACGTCTAGTGGCGGATTGCGTTAAAATTTAATAAATATTTTACACTATAGATGACCTTAATCATATGTGATTAGGTAGGATGGGTATCGTGAAGATTAAATAAATGGTATGCTGGTCGAAGTTTAATCAAAGTTATTTTATAAAAACAAAACTAAAAAGATAAAAAATAACAAGATAACGATTTAATCCAAAAGACAAAGGCTAGTTTCCTGGGTTAAAAAATCAAAATTCTATTTAGTCCGTCAGTTAGATAATAAAAAAATAAAAGACACGTATTTTTTGCTTTTTTAAAATAATGGAAATATGCATAGATAAAGCGCATTAAAGTTTAGGGTGGGGGACTCGTGATGTCACAGCTCGCTATAACGTGCGAACAAACTGTAGCGAGGCGTGACGTCATGTGAAATTTCGACTTGATATATCTCCGTTATTTTTTGGTTACATAAAAAAAAAAAAAATACGTGTCCAATATTTTTTAATAATCTACAAAACGGACTAAAAAGAAAAATTTGGGAAACTAGCCTATTGGTTTGTGCTACTACTGATCGGTTTGAATTCGGTGTCACGCCCGCTTGTGTCTGCCAACTTGGGTTGCTCTTCTCACGACGAGCTCATGACGGGAGTGGACTTAGCCCATCCACACATCTACTCCATATTTGGTTTGTCACCGACTTCAAATCGATCAGTGGTAGCACAAACCAATAATAACATTACGTGTATTATTGTCTTTTGGATTAAATCGTTATCTTGTTATTTTTAGCATTTTAGTTTTGTTTTTGGAAGTCAGTTTTAATTATTTTGTTAAAATTTTGTTTATTTCTCGCTTTTTAGTGGGTTGGTTTACTATTTATCTAAGTTACAAATACCTTATGTCAACTGCTCATCACTTTTCACAATATATTGCTTTTCCCGAAGCAGGGACGTTAATTGTTGAGGAGTTCTCCTGGTACATCACCATCAGTTCCAATACACCATATACATTGTGACGAACATAAATTGTTTAGAAACCACATTAAAGTTAACAAATCGGAATCTGTAAAATACTTATTATTTAGTAGTTCCGATGACCACCTGTGGTCTTTATCATCAGTACCACTTCTTCAAATTTTGCTTTCCGAAAGTAAATAAACGATTTACTATAAAACATACCCAAATCGCTATAGGTGTGCCTATGATTTTTGAAGAGTTCCCTCGATTTCTCCAAGATTCCATCATCAGATCCCCGATTTGGTGGCAATGGGAGCATACCCTTTCAAACAAAAAAGAATCATCCAAATCGGTTCACGCAGTCGAGATTTCTGAGGTAACAAACATAAAAAAAAACATACGCGTCGAATTGAGAACCTCCTCCTTCTTGGGAAGTCGGTTAAAAAGTCTTACTTCTTGTACACCAGCTCACTACTACTAACCTTCTTTGTTATTTATGTTCCTTCTAATTTGTATACTATACGATTACGTGCCAGCCGTAAGGTATTTAAAACATTTTAAAAAATATCATATGAAGTAGGTACCATATTATATACCATAGCATATTACGTTACAAAACTGGTTACAGTCACTTCTATATTACATACGATGAAACAGAAAAACTTTTTTCAGAGCATGAAGAGCAAAAAAGAGCAAAAGCTAATTAGGTACATAACGTACCTACACATGAAAGAGTCGAATTAAATGGCAAAGATGTGAAGTGAATGAAGGACGCATATACCTACCTACTCCTTAAATATGAGCCCGTCTCAGTTTGGGAATCTCTGCGCTGATACCTACCAAATATGTTTTTATTTATGTAAGCCTTTCCTCGAACATATTATTATTACACATATAGTTAATATTTACTCGCCACAGTCTAAGTTTATCCACATCCACCGGAATAATAAATGTTGCTTGAAACGAAACACAAAAGAAACGCCGTCTGAATGATCGCGGAAAACCAAAATGTAATGGTCGTTATTTTCAGAAAGCTTCTGCTCATTTCGACATGAAAAGCTCATGAAATTCACACGTGTTATAAGTATGTAAGCAATACATTGTATGCCGCAGCTGCAATGTAACTAAACTCTATATTATTTATAAATCATAATACCCACACTTTTTTTATTTTTTTGTATAGAAAAAAGTACAAATTTTTTACAGAGTCAGACACAAAAACCCAGCAGGGTTTATTTCGTGTCACATCTGGCATTAAATACAATATAATACAATACACTCAGTACCCACATAATAAAATACCCACACAATGAAAATTCGGTCATTATTTTAATAGATAATATCAATTGCTATATTTTATCATTATAAAATATAGCAATTGATATTATCTATGACTTTACTAATATAGCAATTGATATTATTTATTATCTATGACTTACCTATCTATATACATATACCATTGTATATGTATATAGATAGGTAAGCAGTGGCGAAGGGTGAAATATTGAGAGAGGGAAGCCGGAAATCTACTTTAGTTTCAACTTATTAAACTATTAACTTTTCCCCGCGGTTTCACCTGCGATAAGTTCCGGAGTTCCCGGGGGAATTCCGGTATAAAAAGTCCTTCCCTGTATCCCTGACAACGTTCTCAATTACGGAGAGAGATGTTGCGTCTGAAGGGAAGCCGGTGGGAATCGGCTTCTATGGTACCTTCGCCACTGTAGGTAAGTCATATTTTCTTCTATAATTAATTATTTTAAGTTTTGCATGGAAAACGTGACGTATAAACAACAAAGGCTGCTTGAAAAAAAGAAAAATTTCTATATAGCAAAAACATAATATTTATTTTAGTGCCATAATTGATATAATCCGTAAGGTACTTACGTTTAAAATAATTAGTAGTTTTACTGACCTATTTTCCACAGCCAACAAAGGTGTTGAAGGAGTTGGCTCTTCAGGCACCTGATGGTTCAAAGTAGGAGGCGCTTGGGACGCTGTGAGCGCTAGCGCCTTGTACCGAGACTGTTCTTCAGTTGGTAATACTATATCTACGGACCGCGACCGTAGCCCCGACGCTGGGACTGTTAAACAATCGTTTCCGCCACTAATCTCTTCAGTCCGAGCGCCACCGGATACCTTGGTAAAACATGAATCTACGGACGCCGCACGGTCACGCTTTAGTTCTGGCACAGCCAAGTATATGTCGTGAACAAGCGAATCTCTCTGCGCACAGGTCGCATTCTCTTCGGAGGCTCTAACATTCTCTAGAGAGCTACCAGTAGGCTCGACAAAGAATGCTTCTTGCCGAGATATAGATCGCCGCCTTTGAGGCAACACAGGCGGTTCATCGACCGGCGGTTGTAATTCGAAGGATGGCAAACCAGGAGATGGTGGAGGCGATTGTGGTGGTGAAGGAGCATATTTTCGGGGTGGCAGTGGCGGCGCGAGGAGGACTTGTGGCGTCTCCACATCGCTTTCATCGTCTTCGTCGTCGTCGTCTTCGGCTGAAGACGAAGCAGGAAGGCGTTCGGGCGTACTGCGCTCTTCGCTGCGTCTTGCCAGCCACGTCTCCATATGTCGACAGTGGATGCATGGCGGCGAAGTGCCCTTGCCCGAGCGGCGACGGGACCATAGTCGGGGTACCTAAATATAAAATCAACACCAATAATAAATAATGATATCCATAATATATTGAATCTTTTATGTTATTTATATACATTTTATAAATAATTTGTCACCTCTAAATAAGTGCCGGAGTCGTCCGAGCCAGCAGAATCAAATGAGCGGCTTCGAGCACCTTGCTGCGGTACTGAAAGTAGCACAGCAGCGCTCGAGCCTCGGGCTGCTTCCAACTGGATCTCATCAAACGAAGCGGAGCGCACCTATATAATACATTAGTATAATATCAATAGACATTATACAGATAATAAATTAATTTTACCATAAAATATCTTGTCGGACCTACATAGATTTGATTGACCTACAATACCTACAAATGTAGGTAGTATAGGTACCTACTGGGTCTATCAAATTGGACCTATTGATTTATTTACCTATTGATAAATGATAAAACATAAATCCTAAATCGTAACGTAACTAACTCTGGCAGAATCCGTTAGACCTACTTAGTATGAATATTTTACAACTGCCCCTTTTATTAGGTACGTAGCTGCGTAGGTGTCACGGTAAGATGCGGTGTTTGTTTTTTTACCTGTTTGGGTACTTCGAGGCTGCTCTGCGTCTTCATATCGGCGGGTGTGGGCGTCCGTGAGCGTTTGAAGGTGGTGCGCAGCCGCTGCATGGCGGGCGGGGCGGGGTGCGCGCGCGCTCGTCATCTCGCGGGCCCGCCCCGCCGCCGCCCGCCGCCCGCCGCCCGCGCCACTCACACACTGCTACACCAACACCACCACTGATAGCGACAATACCGAAACAATTTTACAGAAATACCTGATTAATAATAATGTTAACTGAAGTACCATTGCCAACTGTTGTAATTTAGTAATATTCCTTTCAATTCTAATTTCTAATAAATAAATAAATAAAAATAAAAAGTTCGTGTCACGTAGGTAGTCACGAAAAATCGTCCAATCAAAATACCAATTTTTCGGGACCACGCGAGATGACGATACGTTCCTTAGTTTTCTATAACGATAACGAAATGATTATAGATTGTCAACATGGCTAAGAGGCCTGTAGAATATATATTCATAGCCGCATGAACTCGGTTAGGTAGTTTAATGGAAAGTTGCCAGATTTTACCCCACATACAAAAAAATATTTAAAACATCCAACAACAACTTCTACCGACAAGGATAAATAGAAAGTAAATATGGAAATTGCGTTTTATAATCTTATCGCACATACTCGTAACACTTTCGAAACAGAAGTGGTATATGGAAAAACCGGAAAATTAGTGTGTTATATTTGTAAGGGTGTAACGAAGAATTGTGTGATATAGTAGCTACATTGTGAGGAAAACTAACTACTATAGTAGGCACAATGATAGTAGGTAGATTGTATAGAAATAGATTGTATAGAAATCACAGGTTCAGGTCACAATCGATGTAGTAACAAAAAATGTGGTAAACTTTTCAAAGACTGCTTGAATTTCCTGGGGTGGTTCTGAATAGAAAACATCAAATTATAATAGGTATAACAAAAGAAATCTACTACTTACAAAAACGGTATAAACGGTTACAAAATTTTATCAAAATCCGTTCAGTAGTTTCGGAGTCCATCGCGGACAAACAACGTGACACGTGGTTTATATATATTAAGATAAGATAAGATATATAGATAATAAATAGATAATGATAATATTTTTATTAGGTACCAGCAGTGTCTTTGGAATTATTGAACCAAATAAAAAATTCATTCACTAATAGCAAGCTACTGAATCCCTGAGTGACATAGGATACTTTTTATCTCGGAGCAAAGTTCCCGTTTGAATAACGAAATTATAATGCCGGTCGGTGTAAACGTGGGGGACAGCTATTTGTGCGTATAAGTAGAAGGTAATTTAGGTCTTGGAATAGGAGATAGGGTAGGTACTTTCCTCCTGGTATAATGCTAACTATAATATTATAAATGCGAAAGTGAGTTTGTTTGTTTGTTACGCTTTTACGGCTTAACGGCTCAACCAATCACCAGCAGGGCAATTATGTAACTTTAGTTGCTATCATATTTCAGTTTCAATAAGAAAAATTGCGATTTTGTGATTAATTAATCATGTTTAGGCAGCTCCAACTTTTTAAGTACCTACCTATGTTTATTTGATTGCTAAATATTGTAGGTGGAAAAACGTGCATTATTATAATCGCAAAACCACCATGTTTTTGATTGCAACCGAAAAATGATAGAAACAAAGGTTACATAATAACCCCTCTGGAAATTTTGCATACACGTTGTCAGGGGTACAAAGAAGGACATATAGCAGGTAGGTTTTCATCCTAAAATTCCCACGGACTCCGAAATTACCGCGGAAACAGCCAGTAGATAATACCTAATGCTTGTAAATTATCATGCAGCACCACCTGGTGTCGAACTAAGCAGAGCTTGCACCTATTACGGGTATCAGACGGCTGATCCCTAATACGTATACATAGGTATACTTTTTTGTTGTTAATACACATTTATGATGATACATATCTACTGAATACCCATGCGGGAATCGAACGCACCACACTAGGCGTACCTGTTAGTTACCTTACAACGGTGCTGTCATATAAAAAGTTCTTATGCTACTACACCTGCGTGTTAACGCGTAAATTAGTGCGCTAATTAAGGCATTACGTACGTAGACGTGGTCAACATTTTAATGGGTTAACTTACTAACGGCATTACTAATGACGTTAAACGTTAAGCGATAGCTCGGGTGTCGGTTTTTTGGACACATCAAAGGGTTTTAGCGCGTTATTTAGCGCACTAAGCGGTGTTGGCTACATTAACGCCTTCTCATTCTGCGTGGCGCGGAAGAAGACCGTATTTACTTTGTTTTGGAAGGAACAATAAAAATACGACAGTGGAATGATCTAAAATTACAGCTGCTTCTACCGCCATTGCAAAAAAAACAGCTGTTTGAAGCTTCGACCTAAATTTTGTGTTAACGCGTTATTTCACTAGAAATTAACGCTTAACGGCACGTTGCAAACTAAATGTAGCCAACTCGTATTTTAATGCCTTAATTAACGCGTAGTTGGACATTAACATCGACGGTAACGTTTACACAGGTGGAGCAGTAGCATAACGGGAATTCCGAAATTTAATTTATGCGGGTGGATATATAAAATTTAAATACACTAAAATATACTATCGGACTAATCACAAAATTTTGAAAACGACTTGACCTATGAAACTAAAATTTAGTGTAGATATAATAGTTAGTAGAGAAGACGCCATCTAAGATAGAGCCTCTTACCGGAGTTCTAGAGAGAATCCCGAAACTCCAGCATATGAAACCCAGAAAAATAGCTTGCTATAAGGACTTCTTTTTATTAAAATAATAGTTGTTCAATTAACAAAAAATATAGGTATATATAGTACCAATATAATATAGTACCATAATCTACCAACTCAGACAGACCTAATACTTTTTATTTGACCTGAGCCTGCCAAATAAAAGCCGAATTAATAAATAATATAGGTACGCTTGAATTTTCAATAGAGCGTAATGTACGTTATATACCTACCTACAGTCTACACTTTATACCTACAGTATAATTATGGAGGAAGCACAATAGAGAGTTCATTGTATATACCTATCGTTCTGTATTTTTAAAATGAAGCAAAATTCTGGAACAGACTAGCCAAAGGTAAACGTCAGCACAAAGCAGCCAACAGCCAGACACGAGTGCCTGCAGGATGTGGAAATAGTTGAAAAAAAAACACACCACTTTCCTTCGCACGTTTACTTTAGATTTTAAAATAAAGTTTATCCACGGATATTTGAGTAGGTAGATACCTGCAGTATTTTCAACCACCTTTAAATTTTCTGATATTTACCACAAATAAAAAACAATTTTTACCTATATAGGTAGGTAAACTCATCGTTCTTTGTAGGTAAATTATTTTCATGTTGTTTCTACCAGAATAAATATTTTTTATATCTTTTTCGTTATTTCATTGTTTATTGCACACAAAAGAAACCAACAATATTTAAAAAAGGAAAGTGCAAATGGCGGTCTTATTGCGATCTCTTCCAGACAACCGTTAGGCGAAAGGAAAAAAAATTATAAAACACGGGTGGTTGAGGACGCGGATTTTTCGAAATTACCAATATCCATCAAAAATAAATAAATAAATACTTGAATACCGATATAAAAATAAATAATCAAGTTGAATAGATATTATTTACAAAGATTATTAAAAAAAAATTGTGATCGTTGTTTCGTTGAATACTTACGTTTTTAGGCGTTATTGTGATAATGGTATCAAACATACGAGCCCTTTAACTTAACTGACAAAAATATTATACATTGCTATAAAAATATACCTAGGGCAAGCCGACTCACAATGATTTCATTTTTCGAACTCATTTTTCATCGGTAGGTTTTCCCCTAATTGCATTTTGCCATGATCATTATTTCTTATATATGAATAAAAAACATACATACAGCCGAATGCAAAACCTCCTACTTTTTGGAAGTCGGTTAAAAAACTATCAGCAAAATTTGAAATTTCCGAATCGAGACGGCTTCACTGCGCTCGCTGGCTGCCAAATGAAGCAAAATAAAAGGGCGTGGAGTACGAAATTTTTATGTAAAGATGCGTTGCGACTTGCGTGCCTTTGGCGCGATTGCCAGGTGTGTAGGTACGCACGCACGGCTCTATATTTTTACGGTAGTATTATAATATAAAATACTTTTTGTATAATAGGTAGGTACATATGTACATAGTTTAAGGAGTCTCTGTTCGTTTCACTACATATTATAAAACAAAGTCCTCCGCCGCCTCTATCTGTGTGTTTGTCTGTTCGCGATAAACTCAAAACTACTGAATAGATTTTCATGCGGTTTCACCAATAGATAGAGTAATTCAAGAGGAAAACTTATACGTATAGTTTATCCTGGAATTCCCGCGGGAACTCCGAAATCACCGTGGGGTACAGCTACTATAGATTACACTTATCGTAGTAATCTATACCTACTTACTTATTTTTATTTTTATGTCAATAAACACACCGTCGCGTAGGCACCGCTTTCGATGCACACATACCTATTAATGAATAGAAAACAACAAGAGCGCAAATACATATGTAACATGGTTGTTACATATTATGTATATGTATATGTATATGTAACATGTATATTATCTATAGTGCCTGCCTAATTAGGTCACCAAAATATGTCAATTAGAGCAACCTAATACTATAATATAATTTGTATCAAAGTGGATAATGCCTATAGTACGTAGTATTTGTATTCTTTCGTTACCTAATATAGACGCAGTACGGCGCGTCGCGGCGGAAACTCACGACAGAGTCGAATTAATAAATTGTATCAAAAATCAATATGCCTGTTAGCGTCAATGTCTTCTTTACTGTCTAAAAAAAATCCTTAGTAAGTTTGTGTACGTGATTTTTAGATCCACAACTGATTTTTATGAGAGATGTAGGTAACTATAGTTATAATAAATCAGTTACCTACTTATATACAACGTGTTAATGAATTAACTGAAAACCTGATACACCCTATTTAAAAAAATAAACCATAATATGATTAAAATATATTGCATGTAAAAACAATTTATACTTTAAAAGTTATTCAACATTATTTTGGAGGTGACCTATCTACGAAATTCCAAGCGCGATGCCCGCGCTTACCGATTTGAATTTTTTTGCTGCGGGCGGCGTATGCGCCAAATATTGTATTAAAAAATAAATTAGACATGGGCTAATAAAAATGAAAAAATATAACCTATATTAAAACATAGTGCGATCGATTCGCTAGTTGAGTCTGGGCAAACTACTTTCTAGTTTTCAGTTAATTCATTAACACGTTGTATAATTTAGGAAGTGAAAAACAACCAATTATTTAATATAATATACCTAATTAATGTGAAATACCATTATTTCTCGTAATCGTATTCGTTTATTCACTGTTCACTCGTTAATTCATTCTGTCTCTTCCAATCATTATAATCGCGTAACGAATAGGCACATCGGTATAAAAATTCATAAAATAAAAATACTCGTTACTTTATTTAAAAAAAAAACTATTTTTTTGTATGGTGAAGTCCGTTGTGTAATTAAGTTCATATAGGAACCGTTTCCCTATTTTATTAAGTACAAATCTAAGTTCAATATGTAGAGAAAAAATGTTATGTTGCTGTGCCTGATGTGAATGCTTCGTTGACTAACAAAAGAACTCCAAAATACAACGAATCGTCAACTCGATTGGACGTTTTCATCTGGAAATGAGATCAAACGTACAAAAGAACTGAAATGAGTAGCTACATAGGAGAGATAAAATCGTAAAAACCTTTCAGGGTATTTTATCTTTAAAAAAAATCTGAACTCTGTAAATCTAATCAATTTCTATTTGCATACTATATACTCGTATTTTCATGTCGGTAGGCACAATGTCGAAACACTTGTATCTAACATAATATCTACGTTTCACATTATTTTTACGTAACTCTACATTTTGATATGCCTCTCTAGATAGATAATGTGGGGTCGAGAATTAAAAGTTATTTTAACATTCTCTGTTTTTCTAAATTTTACAACTAAAGTTACTAACTAAGACAGTGTTATTATCAAGAAATAATAAGTAACGTGTAAATAGATGAAGTTCAAAAATTTTGCTCAATCCATTAGCTGGTGCCTGGTAAGAAAGTTATTTTAACAAGAGAATTCTTTAGTAAAGACTCTTTTAATTAAACCGTAGCTTTACAAATTATCACTTATTTTGCCTATAATATACCTACTCAAGTTTATTTTTCATTGAACAGGCAATTCAATAAGTACAAATTACCTACATAGTATTTTGGTAATTCCCAAACGAATAAATTCCGAGTTTTCAAATGATTGACTTACAGGATGTTCATGGAAAATATA
Organism: Zygaena filipendulae; assembly: GCA_907165275.2. Taxonomy (NCBI): domain Eukaryota; kingdom Metazoa; phylum Arthropoda; class Insecta; order Lepidoptera; family Zygaenidae; genus Zygaena; species Zygaena filipendulae. The sequence goes on along the minus strand of OU015653.1, from coordinate 6,252,689 downwards.
CAATATATTCATATAAATTAGTCGATAAGGGGTAATTATGTGGAAATTCCTCCATAACAACAATCTTTCGAAAGTAATTGTGGGCGTCCAAAGTTCTCGGCATTAAGTTTCCGAGATATAAGAGGTTTTGTAAAGTTGGTTGAAAAAATTGCGTCCCCGATTTTACCTGATTTTAATATAATAAATGCTCAATTTCTCTCTCTTTATCTTAATCTACAGCAATATATAAAAATCTATGTAACAAGCAAGTAGTGTGTTTTTTTTCACTCAAACTTTTATACTTAATTTTTTTTCTCAAATCAAGCTTCTTCAGAATTTCAACTGTAGTTACCTACTAGTTTATAACCGCTCTTCCAAAAAGGAGGAGGAGGTTCTATGTTCGATTGTATGTATTTTTTTTTATGTATGTTCACCGATTACTCGAAGACGGTTGGACCGATTTCGAAAATTCTTTTTTTGTTTGAAAGGGTTTACTCCTAATTAGGTCCCATTGCCACCAAGCCGGATCTTGGAGAAATCGAGGGCCTATAGCGATTTGGGTATTTTTTATTTTTAGATTTTTACTATTATACTATTTTTTTCTAAAATAAAAGTAGCCTAAGTTACTCTCGATAACATCAGCTATCTGTTAGTGAAAGTCCCGTTAAAATCAGTCCAGCCGTTTCAGAGATTAGCCGGACCAGACAAACAAACAAACAGAGAAAAATTTTAAAAATATTTTTTTATGTATACCTATGCTTTCGTATGCATTTTCACAAAATGCATACGAAAGCTGTTAATTTGAAATTATAAACAAACACTTCAATTTTATTTATTTGTATTAATTAGCATATGCTTTTATGTTTTAGGTAGATACTTTAAACTATACCTACGCAATGAAATTAGAAACGCCGCGCCGCCCTCCTTTGACATAATACCTACCTCCATAGAATATACAATATACATATATAGTGATATAAAAAACTATGAATGATATTATGTTGATACCAGACATTATTCATCAGGCCACGAAACATGTGTGCGAGCCGACAAACCAGTTAATAAATAAGTAGGTGAATGTACATAAAAGCTATGTAGGCCCATATTAAGTTGGCAGGCGTAGATACTGCGTGTTAATAACCTACCTACCTAATACGAGTACCTACTTAATTATTTACTTTTTGTGTTGTGACCTTGTTTTTTATACAGTAAACATTTTGTGGTTATTTACTAATCTATACATCTATAGTTTATACATATAAATAAAATTGAAGTGTCCGTTCGTAACGTCAAAATAACAGCTTTTTGTTAAATGCATCTAAAATTTAGACAAAAAACTAATTATTTTTGTCTGTCTGTTTGTTTTTGGCTCTATTGCCGAAACGGTTAGACAGACTATTACGGAGCTTTCACTAGCAGATAGCTGATGTTATAAGGAGTAACCTAGGCCACTTTTATCAAAGTTCCTGCGGGAATTTTGAAACACATGCAGGTGAAACCGCGGGGCACAGCCATTCAACCATATGTTAGTTGTATATAATATGGTAGTTTGTAAGGTATTTATCTATGGGCCTATTTTGCCTGAAAACAAACAATAAATAATCAAATAAATAAAATATGTAGGTAAAAATAGGTAGGTAGGTAGGTACTTTGGTATGTGCTTTCATAGCTGATTGCTTGATGCTCTGCCCGATCACACCAGCGTCGCTCACAAAAAAAATATCTCCTAAAGCGCACAATTTTAAATGAAATCAATGCACGATGGAGAGAAATGTAAAACAGTGTAAATATACTTCTGCAGTACCTTATTTACACGGGAGTAGCGCTAGACTGGATGAAACCTACGTTATACATATAATACAATCCTGTTTCACCGCGGTTTCATGCACGTGAACTTTGATATTCCCTCGGGAACTGTTTGTTCCGGGTTCTGGGTTATAAATTATCCTCTTCGAGGTTATATTTATATGTATAATTTTTTAACTGTGAAAGAATTTTCAGGATCGGTTCAGTGGTTCTGTTCCCCCCTGGCATATATACAACGTGTTAATGAATTAACTGAAAACCTGATGCACCCCATTTAAAAAAATAAACAATAATATGGTTAAAATATATTTTATGCCGAAAAAATTTATACTTTAAAAGTTATTCAACATTGGTTTGGAGGTGGAGGTCTACGAAATAATAAAAGTGAAAAAATATAACCTATATTAAAACATAGTGCGATGGATTCGCTTGTCGATTCTGAGCAAACTACAACTAGTTTTCAGTTAATTCATTAACACGTTGTATATAAGTACCTACATAATTATAGTTAATACCCAGCCTCTAGTATACAGTGCTGACCATTAAACATAATATTATGGAGGTAACCGAGACAATACGAGTGCGGTATCTCGTACCTACATAGGTCTACCTTTAGCTACCTTTACCTATAGCTAGATTTTGTCTTGACTTGCGATATTCTTAATGTTGGTCAGAGGCTTACACGCAGCGTGCTTCGAATAATTCCGGCTCGGCTGATTTACTATGGTCAGCAACATTCCTTGCCCTTAATGCCCAACACAATCGCAAAACTATATCCTTACCAATAAGTATTATAAATGCGAAAGTGTGTTTGTTACGCTTTCACGCTTTAACGACTCAACCGATCATTATGAAATTTCGCATATACGTTGTCAGGGGTAGGTACAGGGAAGGATATAGGGTATTGTTATCCCGAAATTTCCACGGGAACTCTGAATCCACCGCGGGTGAAACTGCGGGGCTATATATAAAATCTATGGGTATAGGTACCTACATATAAATAAAATTGAAGTGTCTGTAATTCCAAATTAACAGCTTTTCACTAAATGCATATAAAAGTAAGTATATACGGTAATTAGATAATTTTTTTTTTGTCTGTCTGTCTGTTTCGGCTAATCTCTGATACAGCTGGACCGATTAAAACGGGACTTTCACTAGCAGATAGCTGATGTTATAAGGAGTTACTTAAGGCTACTTTCATTTTAGAAAAGATAGTTCCTGCGGGAATTTCGAAACTCTCACGGTTGGAACCGTGGCTGAGGCACAATTAGTATAGGTACTAAAGCATAGAGGATCAAACCCGCCACACCTGACTTAGCATTCAATTATATTATGTGGCTTGGCCATTTCGCTACATTCACATGGGTGTAAAGTGAATTTACCCAATGTTCATTACTTTTCTGTTACACAATAGTTCTTGTAGTAACGAAGCGGCCAAACCACATAATATACGTATCTTGACTAAGGTGCAGAGTTTGTGAAGTTAGGTCTTGTAAAGTTAGGGCGTGTATAGAGTTACAAGCGTAGCTCTACATGAGATCTGATAACTTTTTGACAGTGCGAATCATATGGTCTCGTTTTAGCAACATTTTACTCAAAAAGGTTTTTGGTGGGATTATCATTTCTCTAAACACTTGATATTATAATAATATTACAGTACTATTCTATGAATAAGTTTAGATATTATGTACACTTTATCCCAACAAAAACATTTTCATGTAAAATATTGCCAAGACGAGACCATATGCCAGCACTTTCAAAAAGTTATCAGATCTTATGTAGAGCCAAGCTTCTAACTCTACACGCCTTAACTCTACAAGGTCTAACTTCACAAACTCTACACCTTAGCCAAAATATGTGGCTTGACCATTTCGCTACATTCACATGGCCCTTAGGCCCTAAGGTGAAAAATTGGTCCATTTTTCATTACTTTTCTGTTATATAATAATAGTTCTTTGTAGTAACGAAACGGCCAAGCCACATATTTTGGCTAAGGTGTAGAGTTTGTGAAGTTAGACCTTGTAGAGTTAAGGCGTGTAGAGTTAGAAGCTTGGCTCTACATAAGATCTGATAACTTTTTGAAAGTGCTGGCATATGGTCTCGTCTTGGCAACATTTTACATGAAAATGTTTTTGTTGGGATTTCATTTCTTTTTGTAAGTCAAAATTGCAGAAGTCTCATACAAACTTCCATCTCCTAATTTAAGGGGTTGGGAGATAAAAGTTACAAGTTTTATAATTTTTTTGTTATTTGTTTACTAATACTAGCTTACATACCAAATTTCAGCTTTCTAGGACATTAGGAAGTACCCTAAGAATTTTGATGATCATCAGTGAGTCAGTGACGAAATCGAGGTTTTTTAGATATCAATAAAATCTAAAGGATGGGAGCTATACAATTAAAACTTTATACATTTAATAACTCTGCTATTGACAACATATTCCGAAAATTTTGTTTATCTGGTATAATCCAGACCCAAGTTACAAGGGTTCAAAAAAACGACGAAACGCTTCGAGAAAAGATAGGTAGTGCCCTTGCGCTTTGCTGGCTCGTCTTGGCGGGGGCACTACCGTGCCCCCAGATACACATGTAGGTATGTATTTGGTACTGTAGTTTTAATACCAGCTAGATCAATTATAATTTCAATTTGAGTTGAGTCGTAATGATAAAAAAGATTCTTTAAACACAGGTCAATTATGTTGAAACGTTATTAGGAAATCTGAAAAATAATAATTAATAGTGAGTGTTGTGAGTAATGAGTATGGTAATTATTTTTAAAAGATATTAATAGTAAACACAGGCAAAATAAAAAAGGCGAAGCATTTGATAGGAGAAAATGGTATGAGTAACTTCTGCTATAATGAAAAGCTGGAAGCTTTATTATGATTTCATTTGGGGCAATTCGCAATTTCGTTTTCAATGATGACTCAGCTCAAAATCAAGAATGATTACGGTTACTGGCATCGCATGACAAGAATTCAATAGACATTAAGAAATTGTATGACTAAAATATTTTAAAGTTATTTTAGAAAAAACGGCCAAGTGCGAGTCGGACTCGCCCATAAAGGGTTTCGCAGCAGCAAGTAACAATAATATGAAAAAATAAAAATAATATGAAAGTTCTTGTAGTTCGTTGTAACTTTGATCGATGTTTTAATAATAGTGTATTTTTTTGCGGTTTACGATTTATGATGTATTAAAAAAAACTACTTGGTAGATCTCATTCAAACCAATTTTCGGTGGAAGTTTTATTGTTTTTTTTTCTATTTTTGTGTGAAAATCAACCCCTGACGCGTAGAGCGAAACGTCAAAACTGCCGTTGAGCGATGAGCGCCTTTTGTCGAATCCACTACCTACGGTACCTCGTTGCATATAATTTAAGATTTTTTGTATTTTTGTATGAAACCTACACTAAATTGTTACTGATTTGAAATCTAGAAAATATTTCCTAACTAGCAATGTAATTTTCGTACAATTTTAATAAAGAATAAAGCAACAAATCGTAGAAGATAAAAAAGTTTTGTTATTTTTTACCTACTATTTTCATCAGGAATCGAAAAAAAAACAAAGATAACGTAAATACATCCAGGATTTGTCAATTCTTTTATAAATAGAAAGACAATGTGTTTAACTTACGTTTCATGGCACAATTATCACTAACGCACTGTAATCTTTTTTTTATTTTAGGCAAACCTCGAGCGCGCTCCACAGGTATAAACCGAAATGGCGGCCGATTAATGACTTGGCAATTTTTAAGGCGGTAATTCTTGTCAATTTCGCATTGAAATTGTCAACTTCTGTCGATTACTGTTCTCGAACAATGTTTTTTTATAAGGTTGGAAGAACGACAGAGCGCCAGTTTTTTCGCCACAGATCAAAATATGCATATGATTTTTTGTCGGTCAGATCTGATTAGCTACGTAGCGGTAGACAGCGGTCGCGACGTGACCACTGGCCACCGACCGGCGCTTCAGGGGTGCGGTTCACAGAATACATCTACTTATCAAGTTTTAACTGTATAGGTCTTATAGTTTTGGAAAAAAGTGGCTGTGACAGACAGACAGACATGACGAATCCATAAGGGTTCCGTTTTTTGCCAATTGGCTATGGAATCCTAAAAATGTGGATGAGCTTTTTTGGTTCCGCTCCGACATCCTCCGTAGATGTTTTCAGCGAGTACAAACAAGTAGATAACAACAGTGTATCTATACCACAGATAACCTAATATATATGAATCACGTGTCACGTTGTTTGTCCGCGATGGACTTCGAAACTACTGAACGGATTTTGATAAAATTTTGCAACCATTTATAATATGGTCCAACTTAAAAGATAGGATAATTTTTATCCCGGAATTTCCTCGGGAACTGAAGGACATAGAGTACTTTTTTCCCCCAACCTCCGCGGGAACTCCGAAATCCCCTCATGGGCTCCCATACTATTAACAGTGTAAACCCATGATATTAAATTAGTTGAAAGCTGTTTTCCTGTTATAAAATATAGATCTTTATGTATATATACGTACCTATATAAAACGAAAAATTTATTATATACCATTATACAAACAATTTGGGCAGTTTGGGTTAGAAATTTCGAATTTTGCAAAAGCTTCCTTTTATAAATAACATGAGGTACAGATAATATAATACTATACCTACTGAGGTAAGCACTAAGGTTTTAATATCAATACAGAGGAGGTGAAAGGGGGGGGGGGATATTATTTGTATGAAAATGGCATTAGTTTTGAAGTTGAAGTGATGGAAATTGGTGCTTGGATTCTTCAAATAAAGAATAGATTTTTGACGATTTATTTATATTAAACCTACATGATTTTTTTTATATTATGTACTTTTATTTTTCGTTTTTATCTATCGGCGCCATTTCTAGAGAATTCCAAATCTAGGTACAACAACAGATCAATAACTTGTAATGGCCTCTGGTACGATCACGGTACAACGAACGTAGGTAACTTTCATTTTTTACATTAATGTTCAAGTATTCAAGTATTCAAGGATTGCCAAAAACCCAGCTTTCAACTTAAAATACAGGTACGCGTAATCTTTCAAGTTTCAGGCTTGTCAAAACTTGGGCAGAATCAACTTGAAACCATTATTCTTACCTTTAAGTGGTTTCGCTATAATTTTAATCCCATCCCATCTAATTACATATTAATTTTAATATAATAGAAAATTAATCAAGCCTTAGTCTGTTGTAAAACAAAGAAAAAATACTGGGTAACAACAAAATAATTCTTCTACATACCTATATTAAGAAATAATTGTACACGCCTTCATCATATTTTAGAATTTTAGATCATCATTATATAATAGCTTCGTGAAAAATTTTGTGTTCATATTACTTTTTTTCTGTTCACCAATACCATAGCAATACAATAACTATAGCACATAAGTGATCTGTTTTGAAGTGGTAGGTACACTATAAGGTAGGATTTAATTGCTTAGTTATACTTGTATTTAATTACTTTATGTGGGTGCAAGAAAACTAAACTTAACAGTACACGCACAAGTAAGCATTCATTGCAAATAGGTACTTCATCAATACTGCCGTCGAACACGTAGCTTTAAGGCGGAAACACACTTGTATGTCGTGGCGGATTGTGTCGCGACAGAACTAGAAGTACATAATATATTGGTTTCATATATTTAGTGTGGTTAGAGAAGCACCACAACAGAACGCACCACAAGTCACAACACGACACAACATACAAATACCTCTAAGTATGTTTCTAACCATATTAAATGTATGAAACCGATCGCGGCACAACACGTTACACGACACGACACACAAGTGTGTTTCCGCCTACACGTAGGAACGAATGTTCCAACGTCCTTATTGATTTTCGAGTTTCGTGATACCTACGTTTTATTGTTCATCATTAAATATCTTGCTATCGAAAGGACATTGGGCATCCATATAATTATGAGCTCCATCCCAACCTTAATATAGATGACTTCTTCTTAAGTTATAATTTATATTACCGGTATGAAGTTTTACAATATTTGGGATTAAATTGACCGCAAGTCATCCAAAAATCGTGTTAGTCTAAAAAAACCAAAACAAGTCTTGATAACAAGCAGTAGTTACAGTTAACGTTTTTAATCAATTGCATATTATCTTGACAAAAAATGATAATATTTTTCTGTTCTTAACTTCTTCCCTGTATCTACGAGATCCAGCTTTGCTGTCATAATATACAAAAATATTTGTTAGGTTCGTACGTTGGGAAGGGAAGATACCTCTAGCTGGCTCAAATAAATAAATAGATAGATTTTTTAACAGTAAAATAATTTATTTTATACGTAAGTATATACCTATAGTAATATTTTTTGAGTTATGATAAAAAATCAATCAGATTGTCAAAATACAAAATAAGAATGTAAATTCAATAATTTGAAATTAAAAAAAGAATGTCATTACAATATTATATAAAAACAATTAGTTTTTCAAAATAAAATTAATAGAAATGAGGCAAGATATCGTAACGAGTGGCATACGACCGCCCCGTTATAGTATATTTCAATATAAGTGCGGAAAGCCTGTCATTGCAAAGAGTTCCGACAAATGTCTACCCGAACCGAGGCGCAGCCGAAGGTGAGGGTTGACAGTCGGAACTAGTTGCAATGACGGTTCCGCACGTGTACTGAACAACTATTTTTAATACAGTTACGAAAAAATTAAGCAATTTAATAAAATATCAAAAACACAACAAACTCAACTAAGTTCCAACTGTGATCTAGAGATGGCGCTAGTCGTATTAGTAATGCGAAACCTACGTTTCGCAATGCAAAAAGTGTGTCAAAGTCGTGTCGCCATTTTTGACAGTTGGCAAAGAGAACGCACGAGTTCGGGAAAGGTAAACAAAAAGCTCGAGTATGTAATAGCCCACATCCCGAACGCTAAACGTCCCTGCAATACGCCACTTTTTGAGCAACTGTATTAAAATAGTACATTGTTATCCTAGGGGTGAAAGTAAGACTTATTTAGTCCCTCGATCTATTGGCGCCCTCGCTACGCTCGGGCGCCAAACCCCGTCTCGGGACTAAATAAGTCTTTCTCCCGAGGGTAACACTGTGCTTTTCATTACGAATGCAAGGAAAGTCAAAATAAAAATAGGAATTAGCTAAAGAAAAAATGAGTGAAGATCGGATAGTCGCTCGACACTTTCCCACCTGTTTCTTTTTCTTTGGCCGGCTAGCTATTCAGCCAGTATTTTTTATTTACATTGTGGCGACCTAAAAAAAATATTTTCTTTAATTATTAAGTATTAATTAAAGAAAATAAAAAAATATAAATAGGAATTAGCTTAAGAAAAAGTGAGTGAATTTTATTTTAATTAATACCTACTTAAACTTTACGTTATTTCAATTTTACATCGCGCTGGCTGTATAGAAAGTTGAAACATGGTTCAATAGAAATGTGAAAATAGACCTAGTTTTTTTTTAATAATTTGACAGTTGTCAGTTGAAAGCGATTCTCCCTAGGGCTGAAAAGGGTTACTTTCAACCCGCTTCTCAGGCAACTTCAGACCTACTTTCCGAGTATGAGTAATGAAAAATATTTTTAAAACTTTTAAAGCACATAAGCACACTTAAGATGGAAGCGCCCATTCACCTTTGACACACATTATGGATACCTTAATTAGGACACTGGAAATCTTCTTATATACATAAAAATACATCGCTGTTCGTTTGTCCCGTTAAAACTCGAGAATAGCTACCTTAGTCCATTTATGGTCTTTAAATATTTGTGGAAGTTCAGGGAAGGTTTAAGAAGTTAATCCAAAACTCACGCGGGTGGTTCAGGTAGAACGTATTTATTTATTTATTTATTATTTATTTATTTAATCCTTTATTACACATAATATAACAATGTTACAGTACCTAGAGAAAAAGGAGAAAGCAAATGGCGGTCTTATCGCATAGTTGCGATCTCTTCCAGACAACCAATTATGCGAAAGGACAAACAAAAATACATAGACACGGGTGGTTGGGCAAAGCATTCCAAACATTATACTATATAAATACATAAACTACATGACAATACTTAAACATATAAAATCATTACATACCAACTACCTATACTCATGCAGCACATACATTAATTATTCTTAGAAAATCACATACCAAGAAGAAAACAAGCCCCCTTAGCCAAGTTTGTTTGTTGGTTGTTTGTTTTGTATACCTACTTTATTGAACATAAACAAAGTTTTTACAAATTGCTAAAATTAAAATAAGCAAGTAATTTATGCTCAAAGGTGGACTTATCCCGCGAGGGAATTTCTTCCAGTCAACCTTTGAAAACTCGAAAGGATATGAGGTAAACATTGGCGGGAGAAGAGATAAAGAGAAAGGAGGTTGATGATTAAGTATAAACATAAAAATAATGGTTCGATAGATAGACTCAAAACTAGGGATAAAAAATGATTGTCTCTTAATACGTTAACGCATAGAAAACTAAGGAACGAATCGGCATCTCACGTGGTCAAATAAAATCGTACAATCAAAAGTCCAGTTTTGCATGATCACTTAAGTTTACGAATAGTTTTCAAATTTCATATTTATCGTGATACCTACCTATGCCTACCTACGTTAAACGATATTCTTCTAAAAATATTTAAAATTTCATATAATTAATCAGTCTAATAAGCAAAGGTAAGTGGGAAAGGGTATAGAGACATATAGTGAGGACTGTCAAGCATAATCAGAAGTAAAAAAAGATGAAAACAAAAAATAGGTACTATATTTATATGAGAACATGCAAACAATGGCGAGTGACTGGTACTCCACTGGCTTAATATTTGATGGTAGGAAGGCTTTACATCGCCGAGTGTCGTTACCTACGTGTCACCAAAGTGGAGTACAAACAAGGCTTTTGGCTTTTATCAAGAATCCGTTTGTACAGTCATTAGTCGGATAAAGGTTAGTACCAATACGTAGAAAACAAAACATCACCTTTTTTAAAGATATCTATCTATCTATAAAATATATTATTATAATATATCTACTACCTTTAAACGAGCAATTCTTTTACCTATACCTATATACATATAATCTGAATCTCGGAAACGGCTCCAACGATTTTCATGAAATTTAGTTATGCTTAGGTTTCGGGGACGATTAATCGCTCTAGCTAGGGTAGCTAGGTTTCATTTTCAGAAAACGTAGTTTTATTCGTGTTTACAGGCAATGAAAAATGAGTGTTTGGTACTGCTTTACCGACACAGCAACACTAAAGTTATTTAATAATACATGGAGTTGTTAAACTGTGATGATAAAAATATATACCTACTTACGTAAAAACTGTAAAATTTAGCAAAAAAATAAATACCGAGCAAAGCTCGATAATCCAGGTATTTTTTTTTTCCATTTGTTTACTATAAGCTAATAAATTTATTTCCAAATAAATTGGCAATACCAAAATCTACCAGAAAATTAAAACTAAAACAAAAACATTTTGAAAATTTGTAGGTATTCAAAAAATTTTTTAAGATATACCTACCTACGTAGGTATATTAATAATAAAAAACCAGATAATATGTTGCGAGAAATAGGTATTGAAATTTGTATTAAAACTATAGCCCTGACGAATCTGACAATCCAACTTGAACACAGATTTTATTTAAAGGTAATTTAAATCTTTAAGCAAGGACATAGCTGCTCAAAGAACACCCAAGGGAATCTCAAAATTTGCATGTATAAAAGCTAATCGAATTGACATTCTACAATCGTTAACGCATAGAATACGTGACGATTCGTTACTTAATTTCCTTTTTTTCTTTTGTCCTACCGGCACGCGGTGGTGTGTGTGTAAATCGATTGAGTGACGAGCGCCTTCACAGGTTTTCTTTTTGATTGATTTATTTTGTTTGAATAACACGATATTTTTTCATTCTTTTTATCTTTTTCATTTTATGAACATGTTTACAACGGTGTATAGGTACCTACATATATTCCAACAATTAAATATTTTGGATTTTAGGTATTATTAATTAATTCCCTCTACAATTTTTTTCAATTCTTTACGCATACTTACCTATATTTTAAATTTGTATGATAAATAAATGCTGACGGAAATAACCTACGTTGCTTATGCATGTACCTACCTATTGGTCAAGGACGATATCTAATGAATACCCAACATGTAAGTAAATATTGCTTTGTCATCCTCAACAACAATCGACATACTGACAGCTGCTCAAGCCTATAACCTCGCATGCATCTACATACAACCAATGATATGACGTACTATATTATATTATGATTAAGAGTATGATTGATGTTGGTAGAAATTAGAGAATTAGGTACCTAATTGAGTAAACTATCGACAGCGACAAACACGCTGCTCTCCAATCAAAAGCCTGAACTTCGATTGGTGGCAGTGCCATAGCCTCGTTGGTCTGCTGATTTGAACCCGATTGAAAAGCTGTGGGGCTTTAATGCTTCAAAGCTCGTGTCAAACTCGCGTGTGTGCGCGGGTAAGCACCTTCCGTTTTTTCCTACTTAATTTGTCGTCAACTCACTTGACCGCGAAAATGTGTAGAGTCAGCTAGTTAGTTAAGAGTCATTTTACTCCCAGATTTTATGAATTTTTGAAAATTTTAAGGTTAGGACGCATTTTGCCGCCGGCCGCTACCGCGGCACGATCGCTACGCTCGCTCGGCTCGCACATCGTGGTTAACAGTCCAAACATAACCTAACCTGGCGTGTTCGGGGTACCAATTATTTTCACGTATTTTAATTAAAATTTCAAAAATTAATATCTCAAAATCTATGACTTTCAGCAAATTGAAATATTAGGAGTATACTAACAAAAACAAGAACTATCAAACATAAAACTTTCAACTCTTAAATCGATTGTATTGTAAAGGTTAGCCAAATTAAATATTTATAAACTTACCCTCATAATCCGTAAAAATCAAGAAAATCTGCCACATTTTGCTTGGTTTATTATTGTTATTATTTTAGTATTTGTACATTGTAATCACGCATTATTGAATACTCATAATCTCAGATAATATAATATTAGAATATAATAGAATAGAAAGGACAGCGCTATTACCTATGACAGCCACAGTTTGCGCGCGGGCAGAAGGAGATAGCATACTTGGGTATCATGCGTGTTACCCTCCCTTACCTCATTCCGCACCTCCAATATTGACTTTATCGTATCGCTGTCCCGAAATCAAAGCATCTGCTTTAATTGCATCTGTCTAGTTGGTACCTACTTATCCGAATCAGCCAGCGGTCAGCGCGGACAATATAATTATAGTTTTTGGTTTCAAACTTTACTTGACTGTACTTTACATGTACAAGCGAGTTGATGACAAAAAAAGTAGGTAAAAACGGAAGGTGCCAACTCGCGCGCACACGCGAGTTTGATACGTGCGACTTGACGAATAACTCAGCATATCTGTAATTAATAGACACAACCGCATTCGGTGTACGCAATGTCTCGTTTGCATTTTAATGGAACTGTATTAACGTAGGGTCTCTATCCTACTTTTTATTCCGAAATATTAAAGAGTTCCCGAAAGCGACAAAATACTTTTTTCGTTTGCTACTGCAATATTTAATTATGTAAGTAGGGTTCATGTATAATAATGAAAATTTCCTAGCAGGTGCTCTCTCCTTAAACCTCCTAAGCAAAATCAATTATTAAAATACTACATTCAACGCATGTATTCAGTGGAATACCACTTACCAAAACAGGGATACGATAAATCATATCTACGCTTTGTCAGATCAGTAAAGTTGACAGAGGTCGGGTTACACATAGGTGAAGTACCTACCCGTCGAGAGGGACACCAAAACCTTAACAGAAATTACAACTAAAGCACAAGGGCCTTAACTCCAGAAGGAGGCGTCTTTAAATTGTAAATTTGGGACAAAATTTTCGACCAAGTCATTAGATACCGTACCCTTATCACCCTTACGAGACATGCGCCGACCTATCTAATGTATTGTTGAGAGCGTTGCGTTGTAATCTAACGGTGAGACCACGTCAGAATGTATATGAATTGTTAAGATATTTTTAGAGCGGGCTGCCCTCAGCTGGACCGGAGCTCAGTTAACGTTGGATCGAGTCATAAAGCAGCATTGACGTCAACACATTGCGTCTCTGTCGACTTCCAAGCTATGAGATAGAAGATTAACCGACGCGACGGGCAAATGCAGCCAGTATTCTCCTATAGACTACAGCATCAAAGGCAGATAACGTAATTCTAGTAAGTATCTAGTTTTATTGGTCCATGGTAAGTACTACGACTACGCCTATAATAGTGATTAATACTGCATTATAAAACAAAAGATTTCCTAACGACTCTTAACAAACAGTCACAGATGATTAAAATACTGTTTGTCATCCTCAATAAACATTCGTTTATCTATAGTCCAACAATAAACATAGAGTAAATACAGTGTTTAGGTACGGTCGGCTACAAAGTCGCTAAATTTTATTATTAATCTATTATTAATTGTATTATAATACATATTTAAATATTACCTATCACACAGCTATAACGAATCCCAAACTAAGCAGAGCTATGGGCATCTATATTTTAATACTAATTTAAAATCAATCAATCACATTGAGGTTTGAGGGCTAGTTTTCTTTAATCAGAATAAATATACATAATATAAGTATTAAGTAAGTACCCAACTAATCACCGAAAAACTTCATTAAACAAAGTAATGCACAAAATTACATTTAGGTACACGACAGATTTGTGAAAGTCGCTGGAGAATAGCATTCCTGAAATCATAAACATTTAGAATAGATTACATAGATAGTCAATCAATGAAATTATAATATGAAAAAACACGCATTTCATTTGCGTTAGAAAGAAAGAAGAAAGAAAAGGAGTTTATTGGTCCCCACATAAAATTACAAATAAGAAACAGTAAAAATAAATACTTTAACAAATATTGTGAAGGAAATAGAAGGGTGTTACGTACCTATCCATCATAAATCAAAGCAAATCGTAAATATTGATAGGAAAACACACATTGGAATAGACCGTTTTTAACCGACTTCCAAAAAGGAGGAGGTTCTATGTTCGATTGTACATTCATATGTGTTTTTTTTTATGTACATATGTTCACCGATTAATCGAAGACGGTTGGGCCGATTTGAAAAATTATTTTTTTGTTTGAAAAACTGTAACTTAGAGAAATTACGAACTAAGTCACTTAAAAGTGAGAAATAAACAAAATGTTAACAAAAAAAATAAAACCGACTTCCAAAAACACAAAACAAAAAAGCTAAAAATAACAAAATACCTATTTAATCCAAAAGACAAAAACACACGTAATATTATTATTGGTTTGTGCTACCACTGATCGGTATGAAGTCGGTGACAAGCCAAATATGGAGGGGGTAGATGGGCTAAGTAGACTCCCGCCACCAGCTCTTCGTGAGCAGAACAACCCAAGTGGCAGACACCAACGGGGTTGTCACCGAATTCAAACCGACCAGTGGTAGCACAAACCAATAATAATATTACATTTGTTTTTGTCTTTTGGATTAAATCGGTATTTTGTTATTTTTAGCTTTTTAGTTTTGTGTTTTTGGAAGTCGGTTTTAATTTTTTTGTTATCAGTTGTAGACGATGGGCATATTATATGATGATCTATATTTATTAGGTCTTTGAACACTTTTGCGAGTGAGTTAAAATCTCATACTTACAACTAAAGTGAAGCATTATAGTAGGTACCTATACTTACCTATACGTAAAGCACATCAAACCCCTAATGCACTAAGTAAGATCCAAAAAGCATTTCCGTGTTCGTTTCAAGTACACCCAGATAAATTGGTTACAGACTGGATACTAGATAGTCGCGATACGTTTACATCTATACAATCTATACAATCTAAAATGACACAGATAAAGCTGCGGCCTGCGCGATCACACTGCCGCAACTTAGTCATTTTTTCTGCAGAAAAGTTTACTAAGTTATGGGTTGATAGAAAAGTGACAATTACATGGGCTTTCCCATATTTTTAATCGATGGAAAATACAGGTAGATACACTGCCACTTTTTTTGGAATATAATAAAGTTAATTATTTTTTTTAAGTAGTTAAATATTATGAGGTAATGAGGTACTTATAGATGTTTTTTGGATTACATAGTGTAGCATTCTGCTACACTATCAACCTTTTTATTATTTTTCTTTTGGAATGTCATTTTTGGTTTTGAAAAAGAGAGGTGTCAATGGGACAAAAAAAATAGGATGGGATTTTACTGCTTGCTTACTGAAATAATGTAGATATTTGTATTTATATCTATGATATTATAAGTTATAATCGAGGAAACTGGATCACATTATCTTTTATTCCCACTGATTCTCCTGGCGAATGAACAGTGAAATAATTATAACTTTAATATTAAAAGCGATTACGCTAGTATTGCTGACCCAAGTTCAGAGACGACCAGAATCTAATCTTGCTTCCCATTCTTATACTTCTCTTATCAAACGAACTCAACCTATTTTATAGCTTGACTAGCTGTCCCGCGCGGTTTCACCCGCGATAATTGCGAAGTTCCCGCGGAATTGTTCCATACAAACTTTGCAACCCCTTTTCATCCCCTTAGGGGTTGAATTTTCAAAAATCCTTTCTTATCGGATGCCTACCTCAAACACACCCTCCAAATTTCAGGTCTCTACGATCAGCGGTTCAGGCTGTGCGTTGATCCATCAGTCATTCAGGACAAAGCGTTTTATATATATAGATACGAGTGCCGAACTTGAAGAGGCATTCTCTACAATAGGTATTATTGTTAAAGTCAATGAATACGTATAGAATCGTTTTGAAACAACATATATTATTTATTTTATTTACTGTTACCAACCATATTTACTATCACTTTATTGTGAATGTATATGTTTTTCAAATTAAAATTTAATTAAATAACTAAATAAAATTAAATAAATACCTATTTGTCGGATTTTAGCTGTAAAAAATGGCGATACAAGAACATGCTACATCTTTCTCCTCACCTTTAAAGTCTTCCATCATCCGTGTATTTATTATGCAATCTAGTCTACACTGATTGAACCCGTGGATTGAACATTATCATTACATAAAATCAATTTCAAAAGGCGAAATCAAGATCGAGTCAAGTGTCAAGTGCTATACAAGAGATTTTCAGGTATTTTTTTTTATCGGTTCTTCATCATATAGATCGTTTGGTTCGTTTTCATAATATTATCTCTCTTACTTTAGATAAACACAATAACGTCTTAGGCACCTTCGCGAGGTCTCTTTTGACTCTTGTTTCGATCATGTTGAGCAAATAAAATATTATCTTAGTGCACAAATGCTTCTACAAAGTACTTACCGGTTTCATTGGCATTAATTTCTGAGTTCCTGCAGTAATCACGGGATAAAAGTACCTTATGTTTTTTCGGTATCCCTGACAACATGCATGCAAAATTTTATGATGATCGTTTGAGTAGTTAAGGCGTAACAAACATACAAACATGCATTTGCGTTATAGTATTAGGATTAAAGTTAGTCACTTTACCAATCTCTCACGAAAATTCTTTTCTGCATGTCGTATCCGTTAAATTAATTTTGGTGTTTCTAAATATTGGCTACAAATATTGATACCACCTTTTAAGGTGTCACGTTTTTATGTGTATGTATGTGATGAATACAAAAAGATATTATTTATAGAGAAAAAAATAACGTTGATTTATCGTTGTTAATTTGACAAATACTCTTTTAATAATAATATGTAAAAAAATAAAAGCTTTTAATAATTTCGTTTGAACATTATTTTATACTCACTAAGAAACACAAACAAATAAAATATCGTTCATTATACTCTATTAAAAAGTGTCTAACTTTATGCAAGGATGACAAATCTTACTGCGGAGAAGTAGCAAGAAATTTTAAATCTCTAAATGCATAATTCAACGATCCGTAGACACTTCCTTTCTATGGTCATAATAATGAATATTATACCGTTAAATATTAAATTGTTGGAACTCGGCTTAATATAATAATTTTAAAAATGGTACGAAAATCATCATCGAGCATAAATCGATATCAGTGGAATTGTATTCTCATGTGTATTTTAGATACTATTGTATTGTACCTATTGTATCTCACTGAAATATGAAAAACATGGTAGGAGTAAAACCATTAACAACTAACTGTTCACCGAGGTTTCATTCGCGTTAATTTGGGAGATATCGCGGGAATTCCGGGATAAGAGTACCCTATATCCTTTTCGGTATCCCTGACAACCTGCAGTAAAAAAAAATTTACCTGCGGTAATTTCGGAGTTCCCGCGGTAATTCTGGGATAAAATCCTTATAAGCTTTATATCCTGTTATGTAACCTCTAACAACTTGTATGCAAATTTTCACGATGATCAGATGAGTAGTTAAGCCGTGAAAGCGTAACAAACAAACAATCTCCCTTTCGCATTTATAAGGATGATGATATTAAAAAGTACCTATCTTGCATAACAGCTATCCTCGCAGCTGAATAACATTACACTCGTAATTATATTTATAATGAACCAATAAAACTCTTTTCAAATGTGTTTAACGGCACACATGTTGAACGCAATAAAGCAATTTTTAACATTGGTAAATATTTATTTGACTGGACGCATGTACTTATTCTTCCACAGCAAGTCAGGTTTATAGAAGTTTAAATGTTAAACATAATGCTCGAATAGGTAACTATAATGTCTTCATTCAGTGGTCTAAGCATAGCTACCTGTTTTGTTTCATTTAACTATTAACTACTAGCTGTTCCCCGAGGTTTTAACCAACATTAGTTTCGGAGATTCCGCGAGAATTCCGGTATAAAAAGTACCCTATGTCCTTCTCTGTACCCTTGACACTGTGTATGCAAAATTTCGTGATGATCGGTTGACCCATTAAGGCGTGAAAGCGTAACAAACAAACATAGGTACCTACAAATAAACTCACTTTCGCATTTATAATAGTAAGGATTATTTAAGACAGACCGCAAAAATGTTATATTTTCCAATTAAATTATTATTATTTATTAGTAATTTTCCTACGCTTACACTTATTTATTCTATTGTTGTTTTACCCAAATAAGACATGCAAATATTTACAACCTTCGACATTTTAATTTATAAACAGAATGTTAATTGTGCTATCGTTGATGTGATATAGGTAGATACGTACTCGGTAGAATACTGTATGTTCTCCATTAAAAAAAAATACATTATATTGAGCTGTTCGAAAAAAAAGTTGTGGCAATGATACTTCATAGAAAAATGCAATTTTATTATACTTAATTGAATGTTAACGGTAAAAATTTAAGCAACTTACCTCAATGGTCAATGAGTTCTTCCGCCAGCAGTAAGCCGGCAGCTCCGGGCTCCTGGTGGCAGTTGCACATGATACTACAACGGCAATAGAACACGCGGCGTGCACAGCCCGAAGTGTTATTGACAAAGGGAAGGTTAATGTGCAATGAAACGCGGAACTTATGCGACACGACACACCGGTCTGTTTACGATAGTTAAGTAAATCACTAGGGCGACCGCCGACAAGCCGCTCGGTGGCACGGTAGCAGCACGACTAGCGGCCGTGCTGGGCGGCCCGTACTTTGGGCGGGCGGCTGCGGCCCACGTCCCGCCGCCCGCGCGCGCAATACCCCCGGCGATGCCTTAAATTCCTCTGCTGCATTCCGGCTCGCCCAAAGTATTCGTTGAAGTTAGACATTATTGAAATATGTCTCGAAATCCCTGATAAAAATACTCTTATACTTTTAATCCTCGACATGATTCAATCGGCAATTGGAAGGAGTAGATTTGAGTTTTTATATATTGTTGAGCGACTTTAAATAAGAAAAAAAAAATTTCCTCGATTATATTTTTAGGGGAACATCTTAAATGTTCTGAGATCTATTTTATTGATAGCTAATAATTTTATTATATAGATACACACTACACAACTCATTTAAGAGAACTTGAAGGTTGTAGGTATCTATAGTAATACTAGCTGTGCCTCGCGATTTCACCCACGTGAATTTCGGAATTCCCGCCGGAACTCCAAAGTAACAATTTACTTCATAAAACAACAGCTACCGTTTCGGAGATTCACCCGCGTGAGTTACGGAATTCGCGCAGAAACTCCAAAAACTACTTTCATATTCTTCTTCTCCTTACAATAACAAACACAACAATAAAAGAATGAGTGAAATTGGTTCAGCCGTTCACGCGTGATGCCATGACCAAGGGAAATAGGGATTCATTTTTATATATATGGATTATAAAGAGGAAAGATATTTGGTTTTTCTTTGTCTGTAACGATTGAAATAAAAAACTTGACCGATTTCAAAAATTCTTTCACCGTTAAAATACTATCCCTGAGTAACATAGTCTCCGGGAACTCCGAAATTACCGCGGGTAAAACCGTGGGGAACAGCTAGTCAGAAACATAGGTAGGTAGGTACAAAAATTATATTTAGCTTTATTCGGTGAATATAATATTATCAAGAACTTATTAATATCACAACTAGGTATGATGGGAATAAATTTGACGAAAGTTCCGGAAAACCAGAGTTTTTCCTTTTGCGAATATTAATTTCCTAACTCATCTACAATTAAAATTACTTTTGCAAACAAAATTTTGCGCTGTGGTGTACAAAAATACTTTTAATAGTCTTTGGTATAAACAACTTTATCAATTGTTGAATAGGTTTTACATTGTTTGGTGCGAACGAAAATTTTTTTGTTTATATATATGTAACAAAAGATTTTTGTATATTATATGTATACAACATAATAATCCACAGAATTTAACGTCAAAATAACGCGAATAGTTATAATAAAGTATAACTAACTGTCAATCCTACTGCTTACATCAAATAACCCGCCCCTGACCGTTCCCGGTGCAAAGGCGCCCATGAGGCTGGCCGCATTCCCGCGCTGAATAACCATAGCCAACCTCTGCACCAGGAACGAGCCGGAACGGGAGTCACCGCATTGGTCTCTAATACGGTTCCCTAACTCACGCACCAGTAATATAATTATATAATTAGTATATAATATAATTATATAAGTAGTATGCATCTATAGATTAATATATAGGTATATAATATATTTATATTATGTGTGTACATATACAGAGAGCGGCTAAGGCTTTTTGAGAAATCGGAGGTATCAGTGCCGTCCTTCGTGTTAGTAAAGAGTGCATAACATTATTATTTTCTATTTTTTTTTTCTTCAAAAATTTATAGGATGTTAATTGTCATATGATTCCTAAAGATAAAAGAAATCTCCTACTAAAAGATGTTATTATATGTTTTTTAGAATTTTTTGAAATTATAATACATATTATAAATAAAGGTCCGTAAAAGGCTTAAGTAATCTTTGAATACATCAATGTTTGGAGCCCTTTCTTTTTTACGTCTATTGAAGGTTTGTAACAGGCAACAGCTGTACGCTGGAATACCTACCTATACCTATTACAGAGATTTTTAAAAGAAAGAAAGAAAGAAAATATATTTATTTCAGCACAACACACAAGAAAAAGAAACAAACATAAACAGTGTCTAATCTAAATTTGTACACTTAAGATATCTCTTGCATGCTCTGCCGAAAGGGTCACGAAACACTTATTACGTGGCATAAAGGAGATTGACAGGGTATGGACCAAATGCTGCCCAGGAGTAGGACTACCTTGACTGAGTTCCTTGCATTGCTTTATATTGAAAAATTATTTTTTTTTCAAAATCGGTCCCGGAGATAAAAAATTAACGTCAGTTTTGTTTGTACGTTTTACATAGTATGTATGTTCTCCGATTATTCGAAGACGACTGGACCGATTTGGAAAATTCTTTTTTTGGTTGAAAGGGTATACTTCCGAGGTGGTACCACTGTCATAAGGTCAGGATCTGATGATGGGATATTGGAGAAATGGAGGAAACTTATCAAATATTATAGGCACACCTACCAATTTTGGGTATTTTTTGGAATATTTCATGCATTTGCTTTTGGAAAGCACCATTTAGTGAAGTGAAACTAATGATGAAGACCACAGATGACCAGCGGAACTACTCAATAATAGGTATTTCACAGGTTGCGATTCGATTACTTTAAGGTGGTTGCTGAGCAGTTTATGCTCATCACAGTGCATGTGGTGAAGTGGAGCTGATAGTGTGTATCAGTAAAACTCCTCAAAAATATACATCCCTCCATCGGGAAAAGCATTTTTATTGCATTTTTATAGCATTTTTAACCATTATTTATTGTTATTGTAATTAAGTATTTATTTTTACCCAATAAATAATACCTTTTCTTCCCACGACTCCTAGGATGGCATTAGACGCGCTTTATTTTACTGACTACTACTACTATTAGGAATATATTGTACTATGTCTACATCCTGGGCAGCACTTGGTCCACCTTCCATGCAAGTTTATTGTTTCCCAATAAATCTCAACAAAAACTTTTTTTTTCACGACTCCTGTGATAGAATTAGGCGCCCTTTATTTTACAAAGTACTACTATCCTAAGGAACATAATGTACTATGTCTACATCCTGGGCAGCACTTGGTCTACCTTCCAAGCAAGTTTACTGTTTCCCAATAAATCTCAACAAAAACTTTTTTTTTTCACGACTCCTGGGATAGAATTAGATGCGCTTTATTTTACAGACTACTACTACCCTAAGGAACATAATGTACTATGTCTACATCCTGGGCAGTACTTGGTCTACCTTCCATGCAAGTTTATTGTTTCCCAATAAATCTCAACAAAAACTTTTTTTTTTCACGACTCCTGGGATAGAATTAGATGCGCTTTATTTTACAGACTACTACTACCCTAAGGAACATAATGTACTATGACTTTATTCTGGGCAGCACTTGGTCCACTCTTCATACAAAGATTGGCATTGTCCTTTGTATTTACGTCATTTTACGTGATATTAGTCTGCCTGTAAATACGTAATGGTTTTTTCGAGTAATCATGTATATTAGATACTTGTTTTTGGTGGGGATTGATAGTTAGGTACTAAAATATTTTTAGTTGTACCTCAGCGCTGCATTCTGAATATCTCAATTAAAATACTATCTACGCCAAAATAATCACGGCTCAATATACAAAAATAATCAAAACTAAAAAGAATTCCTGTCACTTGTATTTCGTAGTCGACCTAAAGATTATTCGAATTTTGCGTCAATCTCTGGAGTGGCAAGCCGTCGGCTTATCACCCACATTCACATTTTACGACTTCCGTAGGTATATGATATTATGCATAATATGGGTTACAGGGTCTCTGATACATATAATTTTTACGTAAATTATATCAACGTTCATGCAAACTTATAAAAATAGCGTTATGAAAATTTTAAATTAAGTAATACGATTAGAGATCGCTCATGTCACGACAAGGAGTCTTGAGACTTGACACATTAAGAAATTCTCATAAGAAAAATCCTATTTCGTGACCTCAAATAATTATGTAGTACCAACGTCAAATATGTGAGAAAATATCAAATAAATTATCATTGTGATATCCTCGAGACTTATTGAATGGTGGAATATTATGTGTATTGTTAATGTTGTTTTATTATAACTAAATATTGTTATAATAATTATACAACAATTATTACTTAAGTTAATTGACAACAGGGATACGTATACCACAGATAATATAGCGTATACTTAAAATAATTTGCTAATAATAACATATTGTTTTAAGTACCTATTTATTTATTTTTTACATACAGAGGAATTTAGAAAACATGTCGTATGCAAACCACTTATGTCGTAATGTTTGCTCCCTATCGCATCCTTAATAGCAACAATAGTCCCTTTATCCCTTCTCTAGATAACAAATGAAGGCAACAAACAGTCACGTTACAAAATGGAGAAATATTTTTCCCGCACGCGTTCTGAATTTTTGCCCGTCACTCAAGTACAAGAGGAATACATGACATTTATCCAAAAAATAAAGAAACGAATATAAATATAAATAAAGTTACCATACCTTTAAGCGTACTTAACCAGAGAGGTTCCAGACAAAGCGTGTTTAAACATAGTGAAAAGAAAAACTACGAAGTTTTGAGCAAAAATAATATTTGATAAAAATAAATAAAAAAGGTGAATTGCTACAATAACTGGCTCTACACGCATTTCCCGGCAATCTAATATTAGGTAGGTATTTAATTTACTTTACCCGCATCAACTTTCTCACGAAAATACAATACCTACAGTACCTACCTACCTACGCTTTGTTCTAGTCGTAAAGCGTAGAAGACGTAGCGGGTCTACGAGCTAAGAGCTACGATCGTAGACCTCTACATTGTTGTGTAATTTTTCATTGCTTTAAAAATTAAATCAGTAGGTACCACATAGTTATGGTATTCAATTTTTTTTTTTTACAATATTAAAACACGAAAATAAGTTTTTGTTCTCGTTTTAATGAAAGGCATACCTTTTAACTCTTTAGCTGAAATAAATTATGGAGGTTTACGTTACCAACTTACCTGTAAAGAAAAATATAACATATTAGCCTATGCTACATTGTATCCTACCTATAAAAGGTTCTTCCATGCTGTAAGCCCATTAAGCGATTTTTAACACTAATGCCCTTTAAAATCTGTTATCAGATGATACAGACTCGCTGCGGCCCTCCCGCAGACATTTATATGCCTAATTATGTATAAAACAAACAAAATAATACATCAACGAACTTCATCCTTCTATAAAACTCAAGTCTGTTATAGCTTTAAATTCATAGTAGCTGGTTATTTACAGCTGCTATTAACACAAGAGCGTGGCGCTTGTAACTGTCACTTGGTTGAAGATAACGCGTAGTTATCTATACTATCTATAGGTACTAATATTATAATAAAGAGCAAAAGTTTGTGAGTTTGCGACGTTGTAGGTGGTAATCTCTGGATCTACTGAATCGATTTTGAAAATTCTTTCACTTATAGGATGCTATAGTGATCCTGAGTGACATAAGGGTACTTTTATCCTAGAATTTCCGCGGGAACTCCGGAGTTTGTGAGTTTGTGTGTTTGTGAGATTGTAGGGGGTGATCTCTGGGTCTACTGAACATATTCTAAAAATTCTTTCACTTTTAAGAAGCCACAGTGATCCTGAGTGACATAGGGTGCTTTATATCCCAGAATTCCCGCTGGAACTCCGGAGTTGGAGTGGTTGTTATCTATGGATCTGGATACTTATTATAGATAGGAAGCTAAAGTGATCCTGAGTGACATAGGGTACTTTTTATCCCGAAATTCCCGCGGGAACTCCGAAATAACCGCGGGTGAAACCACGGCGGACAGCTAGTATACTTTATATAAAATCGAAATATCAAATTAACAGTTTATTGTCTACTAAATACATATTTATGTTTGTGGGTAGGTATACTATAAAGTTATTTCATTTCATTAATAATAATATAATTAATTAGTAATTTCATCTACATCCTGAATATTCCCTCTGTTTAAAAAAAGGGTAAGGGTTTAAATTTTATATTGCTTTTTCTAATTTTATTGTCACTACTACATTACATGCCAAACATTTTACCAAAAAAGTTTCATGTCTAAAATTAACAATTTTTTTAATCAACACAGGCAGTAAGCATACGATAAATTAATAAATGCTTATACTATAAGTAAGTAAGGTATGTACATGAAATTCATGAGAAAAATAATCAAGAAAGTCTTTCAAAAGATCAGTACTTCCCCAAAAACTGTTGTGGCTAGCCCCTGGATTCCCTACAGAACCTGAAACTAAATTTATCAGTTTGGTTTTGAGTATAGCCTTAGGTATAACCTACTATACTGGGAAAAATAAGTTTTTCGGAATAAGACAACAACAAAAACATATTTTATTTTTTGGCTTTTCTCATCTTTACGAGTAAACAGGACCCTTATAATTACATAATGTCGGCCCGTCTGTCTGTACCTATTAAGCTTTCCGTAGACTTTTGATTAACCTTCCGTTAACACAATTTCCTATTTAGCCTTAAATACATATTGTGCTTGCTTGTTAACTTTCCTTGTTTCCTTATTTTTCGATGTAATTTTTTTTTAATAATATTATTATGAAAGACCCTTACCTATTATCGTGTTACGTAAAACTCATGCAGCTGCTATATTAAATAGAAATTAAACAACTAAACTAATGCAAATTCTGGAAGAAAAACCAAGTGCTTCAATTTATTTAAATCAAGTATGAATGAAGCTGAGTGTGTGCAAATACGTCAGAGTGGTATAGAGCTTGGTAGACAAAGACAGGCAAGTAAGTACGTCACGGGAAGTGTCGACGCTCCCTGACGAAATAGAGGTGCGACAGAAGCGAAACTCACGTTTCTCGTATGACGTCACTTGTAAAACGAACACGGCAGCCGAGTTTGGGGCCAATAGCCCATCTAAAAATTGAAAAAAAATTACACTCGTTAATGCACTTTTGTGCATTTAATTTTTAAATATAAGGTTATGTAATCATCCGAATCCTGCATACCTTCATGATTGTACTATGTTAATCATTCAAAATAAAACTGTACCTATATACAAAAATATTTGTCGATTTTTAGAACACTTATTTTTTGCTTTTTCAAATTAATACAGCGCATTAAAGTTTAGGGTGGGGGACTCGTGAGTAGGGTTGCCATCTTTTTTTTGGAAAAATATAGAATTTTTCAGAAAAAAGATACAAAAATATAGCAGTGACGAAGGTACCATAGAAGCCGATTCCCACCGGCTTCCCTTCAGACGCAACATCTCTCTCTAATTCGATTCTTCTCTCTCTCCATAATTGAGAACGTTATCAGGGATACAGGGAAGGACTTTTTATACCGGAATTCCCGCGGGAACTCCGAACTGGCGCGGGGAACAGTTAATAGTTTAATAAGTTGAAATTAAAGTAGATTTCCGGCTTCCCCCTCTCAATATTTCACCCTTCGCCACTGAAATATAGTAGGTACTTTTGGGAAATGCAGGGAAAAAACAGTACATAGATATTCATTTTTAGTCATTATGTGATGGGCAGCATCTTTTCGTATTGCTAGTTCGACAGTTGACGTTTCGTTGCCGCTGATGCGTTTCATTCTGAAATCCCCCATGCTGCGCTGCGGGTGCGTTCCAGACCAGTCACACTTACAGTTAATATGAAAAAGCGTGACAGTGGAATTAGGTATAAAAATATACACACCGGCAGAATTAGCGGAACATAAAAAGGCAGAGTATAGAAATAATTACGTATATATATTAAAACAAATAATAATTAGACGTGAAGTAATAAATTAATATACATCTTTTAACACTTTAAAAGTTTGTAATTAAATTATTAAATTTTATTAAAATAATAATTAAAAAAAACACTTTTTCTCTAATTTCTGGGCACACAAATAATGTTGCAAATTGAAGATTACTGTGATTTTAACACTAAATAAATGAACGATTAATAACGTGTGTTTCCCCTTCGTGATTCAACTTTTATTTGCAACATTGTCTGTGTTCTCACAAACTAGAGACTTTTGTATTTTTTTTTTATTTTGATTACTTTTAATAAAATTTAACTAGAAACCTCTTAAAGTCGATGTTAAAAGATGTATATTAGTTTATTACTTCATGCCTGATAATAATTTGTTTTAATATATATACGTAATTATTTCTATACTCTGCCTTTTAATGTTCCGCTAATTCTGCCGGTGTGTATATATTCTTTTTCGTACCTACTATATTATTTTTCTATAATGTATAGTACAATTGACTGAAATATAGTACGATACTATATAATGTAGTACGGGTGGCAACCCTAATCGTGAGTCGTGACGTCATTATTCGGTATAAGCCCCGTACAAACTGCACAGGGTGGTGACGTCACACGAAATTTCAACTCAATATATCGCCGTTATTTTTTGATTACGTAATAAAAGAAAATATACGTGTCAAATATTTTTTATTTCTACACGACGGACAAAAAAATTTAGTCAAGTAGGCAATTACTTCAAAAACCTAACCACTGGAAGTAGGGAAAGGTGTACGAGATGATCCCCTTAAGGGAGAATAGTCCCTATTTGAAGAATAATTAATTTAATTTAGATTTAAACACATTTACTGTTAGCATATTTATCTACCTAAATTTTTTCATACCCAAAATGTTTAATTAGATTTTTTTTATTGGTAGATTTCACTTTTTTTAAAACCCTACCAAAGGATCATCTTGGACACCAGGGTATCCAAGATGATCCCTAAGGTACGGTCAAGATGATCATCTTGCCTCCTGTTTAGGAAAATTCTGAATTTTGGTATAATTATTGAAAAAAATCCTCTGTAAGTGGTCATAAAGTCTTTATTTATCACAAAATTATTTATTAATTAGGATCAGTCATTATTTATGAAATAAATCAACTGTCAAAAGTCTTCGGAAGGCTTCGTATGTTTTAGGAAATGATCAAACCACTCGGTGAAAACCTCCAGTTTCATCCATCCTGTCGAATTACATGCCCATATGGATCCTGGTGGGGCACCATTCATTAGCTCTATCTTCATGCGAATCCTACGAAAGATGAACATAGGTGGGACAAAAGTTCCAGATGCGGACTTGCAAACTACCACTGTTGTAGTTTCTCCTCTTTCAGCGGATGTTACTCTAGCCACTTGTTTACGTCCAGTTTCTGCAAACACTTTAGTGTTTTTGGTCAGTACGGCCGTAGAAACACTCGTCTCATCAATATTGTAGATTCGATGGGGTGGAAAATGTTTCGCATCTTGAACTTCTTTCAACACGGAATAGAACTTATCCTCAACTGGTTTATTAAAGGCACGAGCTCGAGCAGTTGAGGTGAACTCTGGAGCACGTAGGTTAATATCTGGATGTCGCAGACGAAACCCTCTAAGCCAGTCAACACCAGCTTTTTCTCCATGGAATCGGTGTGATATGTTGTTTTTTTCAGCAACTTGGTATGCCAAGGATAATAACTGTGATCGCGTCAATCCATACATCCTTATCTCCATATCTTTAATGTGCTCCACCAGCTCATTTTCCTGTTGAGGCGTAAAGGTATTTACCTACCTAAATATTTAACTGCACCTAGAACTTTTACTTTATTAATTCCTTTAGCACGTCTTTTTAATGTCATAACGGGCACCGAAAACTCTTTGCTTGCCGATTTATATGGCATGCCATTCTTAACGGCATCGAGCGCTTTAATCATTCGATCTTCCGACCAACTCCCACGAGACGTTTTTCTTTTATAATTGCGCGGCATAATCTGAAAAAAATAATCTAAATGAATCAACTAAAACTCAAACTTGTACCTTATATGGTACAAGTTGATCCTGCGGATCAACTAGTACCTACATGATGGGATCGTCTTACCCCAAACACAGCTTTTTTAATCTTTGTTCGATAACATAACCTATAAAGCATTTACTGTTGTAGTGTCATGCAAAAACTAAAATATAGCATTATAGACAGCCATAAGTACAACAATCATTACGATTTATTGCATACAACAAAAGTAACATAGTCTCAAAGTCAACCTTACCTTAGATCAGAGACACACAAATTATATGTTTCCGTGTAGACTCGCACTCGTCACTCGCGCCACCATTATACTTTGACTATTGCGGAGGGGTGTCGGGAGCTACGATATACCATATAAAAAACGTAGATGGCGTCCATAGATTCGCTGCAACGGCAAGGGATCATCATACCCCGTAGAATCAACTCGTACACCTTTCCCTACTACCTACCTGTACCTATTCTCTAGCCGCTATAGTGCATGTATCGATTGTCAGAGATCGATTCGTACCGATCGATGCCTTTTGAACCATATGTTATGTAAAACAATTAAATAGGTAATTACTAATTAAGTAATAAATAATTAAGTAAAGTAAATTTGATTTATACGACTCGAATAATGTCAACTTTGCGGAACGATTTCAAACCACTATTATACTATACTACTACTACTACTGTACTATATACTATTTACCTACTTAGATTTAGAATTCTTTATTTTTTTATCGCGCAAAAATAGATGAAAGCTAACCGAGTGTTCGCTGTGAGATACCTAACTTAAAATAACGTTCACCTAAAATTTTCTCATCAACTTCTTCCCTTCTCTTGAGAGTAATTTACCTATACTTCTTATATTCAACCTAGGTGTTCCCCGAGTTTTCACCCGCGGTGATCTTGGAGTTCCTGCGGGACTAAGAGGATAAATTATACCTATGAACCTTCCTCCGAAATCACTCTATCTATTAATGAAAACCGTATGAAAATCCGCTCAACACTTTTTGAGTTTATCGCGAACAGACAGACGCGGCGGAGGATTGTGTTTTATATTATGTAAGGACAATTAATATGTACATGGACAATCAACCCATTTTAATTCCGGTGCTTAGCTTTAAACCCGATAAAAGCCCGTAAACGCCCAGGCGTTTACGAGTTTATACCGAGTATAAATCGGGTTTAAGCCCGAGCACCGTGTTTAAAGTTTAAACCGAGTTGATAACCTATCTATACCTAATTGTAACTAACTTCCCTGCGATTTCAACCGCGCCGCGTTAGTTTTAGAGCTCTCGCAGGAATTTCGGGATAAAAAATGCGCTGCCATATCCTTTTCTGCACCTCTAACAACGCGTATGCTAAAGATGATGATCGGTTGAGTTGTTAAGGCGTAAAAGCATTATAAACAACAAATCTAGTCACTTTGTCTGATATTAATAATTAAAGTTAAATATTATTAGATTTTCAAAAAACAAATTCTCGTTCCCGTCGGAATTTCGGAATGCAAAATAATATGTTGGTACAAACACTTTTGGGTAAAAATCTGTCATATTTCAAAGTCAATCCATCGAACACTTTCGAGTTTTGCGACCACAAACCTACGAAGGGTGTATTCTCAGACCAAATAAAAACTAAAGACGGAACGTCTCGAACAACGAAGTGAAGCCGGTTGCGTATGCATGTGGTGATTAGGAAAGTGTATGGATTTGCTAAGTTTACTTACTGGTGATAAGTGATTACATGGTGTTTTTATTTTTTGACCGTTGACGACACAATACGGCATTTTTTCTAACTTAATTGTTGCGTCACCTCCATTAGCGGGAGAAGCTCAAACTAAAAGGTATGATATCTTTTTCTTGTAAGTGTGTGCGTGTTTCTGTGTACGTGCACGGCGTGGTGTCTTTTACCGGGCTTCACTTGTTTGTTCTACGCGTTCCGTCTTTAGTTTTTATTTGGTTTGAGGGTGTATTATATATTTATGTATATGATATGATGTATAACTGACGATGATGTAACGTGAATATCATCCGATCGGTCGGACCAACAGATCAGCCGTCGAGAACCGACAGTATCTAATGATGCAAAACACAAGAAATATTCAAATAACTGTATCTACGTTTTCCAGAATTATAATTATCATTCTTTAACTAGGTACCTACGTAGGTAAGTAACGGAAAGATTTCCTTAAGGCTTAATGATTAGAAATAGCATTGGACATTATTCGTTATGTGCAATGCTATAGTCCATGCATTAGTTTAAGGATATATTTATTTTCTAAGAACTAGTAGTAAATTTTAAAGACTTGACTTGAAAGGGTTGAATTGAATTAATTGGTTATTTATATTATACTTGACCATAGACAGGTAAAGATAAGGGAACATTTATTATACCCATACTACGTGAGTTTACGTGACCCATTCAGGGTGGGGTCTTCAAAATACCAGGCTTGGTCACGGGGGAGGATCTTACACTTTTTTTAATGCTTTATTCAAATAGTAACAAACATCCACACTTTCACATTTATAATTTATTAGTAGGATTACTACGTGACAACTAGGGGTGAGAGGGGTCCGAACCCATACCTAGTACCTAGGTATATGCCAAGACTTCCGTCCCGGAGGGGGGCGGGCGGTCCATATACAAACATTGTGACGAGCATAAATTGTTTAGAAACCATATTAAAGTTAACGAATCGGAACCCGTGAAATCCCTATTATAGAGTAGTTTCAAACAAAAAAGAATTTTTAAATCAGTCCCACCGTCTTCGAGTAGGTCTAGGTAATCGATGAACATACAAAAAAAATCATACATACAGCCGAATGCATACCTAACCCCCTCCTTTTTGGGTCACGTTAGTATGGGTACCTACCTACAGTATATGTTTCCTAAGTTGTCACCTACAAAGTATTACACTACTATTTCTAAAATAATGAATAGGTTTAGTCTACTACCTGCACTTAGATATATTATTTAGAGTTTCCTACTATATTATCTTCTTAATATTATTGATAAATAATATATTATACTCTCGTCCTTACATAATTCTTGATGTATTGAGGGCGATTAGACCTACTCATACGTATCCGCCACGCAACTTTCTAATTTGAAACAATTTTTTTTATATTGAACACTTAAAAAAAATCTTTACCTAATTCTTTGGAATTAAGAGATAAATAATAATTAGAATAAAAATTAGAATAAGAATAAAAATTCTAATTTAATAACTATAAACTATTATAATTACTCACCCTTCCTCTCCACTCTCCTCGCCGTCATCCTCATCCTCCACACCATTGCAATTATCCACTACCACTTCTGGGAGTTCACTCATTTTACAGACACTGACTCCCGAGACAGGATAGGTATCAGGAAGAATCGATCACCCGACGCGATCTCCTCAAGTCAATAAAGCAGACTGTCAATTCTGTCATACTTCGCCCTTGGTAAAAGATTACTATTGATACATGTACTATGTACTAGCTATTATTAAATTAAGTTGCAAACAAAATGAAGCATAAGCATGCGCTGTCCACAGCTCCGAGCGGGTCACGAACGCACCGTTAGGGCTTCACCCGATGTATCCTACCTCTGTATGTAATCGCTTTAACTTAGAATAAGAATAGGTACATATTATGCCTCCAACTATTTTAACACGGACAGAAATCAGAATAAGTAGTTATCGCCCCTGTAAGGCAACAGTGACAATTACAGCGTAAGTGGTTCTTTTTATACATATTTAGTTTTTTTGTATAGGTTTTCCGATTTTCGAAAAATTTAATTTGGAGATCACGCTTAGAATCACCGTCTTTGATCAATCCTTACTATTATAAACGCGAAAGTGAGTTTGTTTGTTTGTTTATTACGCTTTCACGCCACTACGGCTCAACGGATCATCATGAATTGTTGCATATACGTTGTCAGGGGTACAGAGAAGGACACAGGGTACCTACTTTTTATCGCGGAATTCCTGCGGGAACTTACCGCGGGTGATACCGCGGGGAACAGCTAGTTTTTTGTAACTCGAATAAAACGGCATTACCGAAGTTGACCACTTCAGAAGGTATTCATTTATTTATTTAATGTTAACACATACGGTATAGGACCAAATACGATGGTTGCCAATACTAGTATCTAGGCCTTACATAAAACTCCTCACAAATCTTCAGACACACAGACAAGAGTTCCATCCACTAATCGGCAAACAAATCAGACTCAGGGTAGGTCCTCAGGAGAGCATTTAATACGGTCAAGTTGGGACATACTGGCGAGTTGGATCGTGCCCTTGTTCGACAAGAGGGGGATGCAAATAGCTAACATTTTCGGCTTGGTCTGTAACGTCAGAAGTTGTTGGGGACGTACAGCCGACCAAAGATCTCCAGAAGACCAGGACACTCGAAACGATCTCGCAAAACATTCAATGCAAATGCAAATTGGATAAACCCCCTTCTTACCTCCAATGACTAAATAAATCCACACAATAACTAAATACATCGAAAAGTCTGGTGATATTGGATTCATGGATGGATTATCAGGTAGGTACCTACTTGAAGTCGGCATCACTACTCTTTAAACCTTAGTTCTTCATTCTGTTCTTGTCCGATATCAAACAGTAGGTAGGTATTACATTAAACAAATAGTACCTACTTAATTCAATGCAACTGAGACATTTTATGATTGATTGATGAGGACACTAGAAGCAGTTGCATAATTAACCGATTACACAAGTTTCATAATTTTTACATTGACACCATATTGATTAGGTAATTATTAAGCAGAGACCTAATTATTTCAGCACCTTTTTGCTTAGACATAGAAATTACGTATTGATTAACTTCCTACATCATCTAACTCCTCAATTTTGAGCTAGGAAAAATATTTTACTTATACCTATTTAATTATGGATTCTCAATTAACTTTCAGCATGTTTTGGTGTAGGTATTGATTATCGAAATAAACACTTAGACAAGTCTGCACGGAGTTGGTTTTTACGCGTTTCTGATATTTAGTGTAGATAATATTTAACCTATAAAATCGGTTTACAAAACACTTGGAAGTTGCATAAATGTTTTAAATAGTGTAACTTTTTGAAACTTTTAGGCTCTTCAAGTTCTAAAACTCTCACTATACCTACCTATTACGTAAATACAAAAGTTGAGGTAAAATTACTAACCCAATTAAATATTTCACTTAAAATATGTAAAATTCTCTAAACCAATTAAATATTTCACTTAAAATATGTAAATTCGCAACAGACACCTAAGAATATAAAACATCTCGTCCTTCCAATATTAAAATCGGAGTGAATTTCCCGATAAAAACTCGGATAGTTGCCCCACTTTCCGAAAAGGCTCTATTTTACAAAAATATGCCTTTACAAAGAATGCATCGTACCTATATCAAAACATAGATCTTTCACATGTTGCCTATTTTGTAAAAATAACTAGATATTATTGGTTTTGAGTAAATCTTGTTTTACTCAAAACCAATAATGCTACATACTTAGTTCATTATAATTGTAGAACGCCTGAGCGATTAACTTAACCAACGCTTCAGTTTGAACTTAAACGGTTTCAGTTCTGTGGTGTCCCGGATATTCTTTGGTAGCTTATTGTAAACTGTGGGTCCCATCACGTGTACCTACTAACCTGCCTAGGTAAATAACGTAAAAAACTCGAATTTATAGGGTTGTAAATCTTGATATGGGGGTGTCCACGTAAAAAGGTACCACTGTACCAGTAGTGGGGTAGGTAGGTATTGAGTTAAGACTAGACTCGGTATCTAGAATAGTCAATTAATAGTGAGGATTGAAACAAAGAGTATATAACGTATGGATTGAAAAAGTATTAAAAAACTAGCACAGTTTTATTTATCAGACATATTTTGAAGTAGAAATCCTGTGAAAAAGCTAAAGCATCGAAGCAAAAAGTTCGAGTGAAAAAAAAAAAACACTTTTACTCGCTTGTTACATAGAATTTTTATAGATATCATTGTAGATAATATAAATATGAAATTGTAGAAAATTTAGCATTTATTAATAATCAATTAAAATCGCGGACGCAATTTTTTCACCCAACTTTACAAAACCTCGTACCTATATCTCGGAAATTAAATGCCGAGGACTGATAGATATCTTTTAGCTTGGACGCCCATTATGTACTTTAATAGATACATTTAAAAAAAACTTCTCAATTTTGGCAAGATACAATTAATTGTATCTATAATTATATCTAGTCAAAATTGGGAATTTATTGTTAAAATTACTATAATTTCCAACAAAAATCAGTATTTTTAAAGTTGTTTTAGTATCTACCATACATACCTACGTCATTACGGGACCCTATATATAAGCAAAGAATCGCTTTTGACCGATATTTTTTTTATTACTTATCTACCTAGAAGTAAACTAAAGTAAGAAATGTAAAACAGGTAGATGCCTAATAGGAAGCCATGTTACTTAGGTAAGTACACGCAAAGGTGTTTTGATTTCGGTTGTAGGTTTTCATGGTAGGTAGGCACCTAACATTTTGTTGTCAATTTTGTGGTAGGGTATAATCGCACTTCGATTCTTTTAACTGCCATGAAACTATTTTGATAGTATTTGTAAATCCTGATGTCCTTATATTTAAAACGCGACTAAGTTTGTTTGTATTTTACCTTCGCTGTCAGGCGTTTAGGCGCTGCGCAAACGTAGACACTTTCACCAATGAATATTTGATTTAACCAGTATGAAATCAGCCACTCCCTGTACAGGCGTTACCTACAGGGCACAGCAACTACGGTTTCTTGTGATAGTGTGCCGTGTCGGCAACAAAAATGTCCACGTTTTCCGCAGCGCCTTAACTGCCCAAACGATCGTCATGAGGCTATGACACTTTGTATAGAAATGTATGACAGAGAAGAAAATTTTTTACTCCGGAATTTCCGAGAGAAAACTGAAATTAACACAGAGCCAAAAAATAACTAGAGTGCACATCTAAGCGGGGCAGCGCGCCGCGTTGCAAAGGAAGTTAGAGCAAATGCTCTAACTTGCCCAAAACTTCTTTTGCTGCCATTCCAAATATAGATATTCCCAAAACTGTGAATTTTGAAATTTTAAGTAAAAACATAACCATAAAACGTTTAATACATTTATTTGCGTTAATGAATGTGTTTGTGCGTGATGACTAGTTTTATGTGCGAAAATCACCCGGCGACAATGGTTTTCATCTGTTTTCATACTAAACTAAGTTGACGTGCCTTCTATCTGTTATTTTCTGTTCTGTGGAAATTAACGCGATTGAACGCGGATAACAGCTAGTAGGTATGTAGGTCTGTAAAGTTAAACGGGCAGCGGCAAAATTCATACTTAGAGCTTTGTATAGGTAAGTATACCTATATATTTTCGCTTATTACCTATATCTAATTCTAAATGACATACCTACTTACGTGCAATTTGTAGTATTTCAAACATTAAGTAGGTACCTACCTACACCAAATCAAATACCTATGTGTTTGTACAGTAGTAGTAGTGACAGTTCATGCCAGTAGGCGGGTCAGCTATTAGCCTGCCCCGTGCACGGGCCCTTGGGGACGCAGCGCAAACAAAGTACTCGAAGACAAGCTGTTCAATCAATCTCCGCAGGCGATTGTCCGCGCGAATTTCTAATAGATTGCCTTCGACCCGAACTGTCAACCAGCACTCATCGTAATAGTTTTATCATCATTGTGGACGGATATACCTATTATAACACTATTATTTAGCTTAATATATAAGTGGATACAATTGATACCACAACAATTGATAAAAATAATTAAAAAGATATTAAAAAATTAGTGGATGAGTTAAATCTAGGTACCTACTAGATACTTAACACGGCATGAAGTGAATCACCAACATCTGTTATCGTCATGAATTGCTGGGGCAGTAA
The DNA here is from genome assembly GCA_907165275.2 of Zygaena filipendulae. Classification (NCBI taxonomy): domain Eukaryota; kingdom Metazoa; phylum Arthropoda; class Insecta; order Lepidoptera; family Zygaenidae; genus Zygaena; species Zygaena filipendulae. Next base: position 6,215,716 of record OU015653.1, on the reverse strand, counting down.
TCACCAACAATCAGATACTACGTTAGTAGACTCAAGGCTATTACGAAAAATATAAGTATATCTAGGTATACCTACCTACCTACCTATCTTAAAAATTTGTTACGGATGGCTCGAAAGGTGTGTCATCAATCTTTTTAACCGACTTCCCAAAAAGGAAGAGGTTCTCAATTCGACGCGTTTTTTTTTTTAACAACTGAACGTATTTAGATAAGCTTAAGTGAATTTAAACAAAAAAAATCATTTTTTACACATGGTTGAATTGGCACACCAGGCGTGTCATCAATTCATATGGCGCTTGCCACGACAGTCATGTCACGAAATATTTGTTCGCCGCCAAAGAGTCCACAGATAGAAGTTTGCAAAATCAGAAATCGAGTCCATTGAGGCAAATCGATTAATATAATAGACAGGTAGGTATAGAGTGCGGCCGAGGCATTGTGCGTAAAATAAATGGAACCATATTAACCAAAAATTAAAATCTTCAATATTGCAATTTGCATTTTTCGGTGAATTGAAGTACAGTAGGTAGATACAGTAGTTAGTAGATAATAATTATAGAAAGAGAAAGATAGCTCTTAGTATCCAGGTACCTACTTACATATTCTGCCAGGAAAGTTCCAGGAATCGATCAATAAAATAAAATGTAAAATTTTTTGAATGATTATTATTTATTAGGTAATAATCATCCAAAAACTATCTCATGACCAATAAAAATGTCGGATCCTTACATACATTCAAACAAAGTCCTCCGCCGCGTGTCTGTCTGTTCGAGAACACAAAAACTACGAACGAATTTTCATACAGTTTCCACCAATAGATAGAGTGATTCCAGAGGAAGGTTTATAGGTATAGTTTATCCTGGAATTCCCGCAGGAACTCCGAAATTATCGCGGGAAAAACCGCAGGGGACAGCTAGATATAGCACAGATAATATAATACTATGGCTATAGTATACTATGTATGTTAATATGTAGGTACTAGAATAAAACATCTTTGAGTTCAATTATTTGTTTTAATTACCTAGATAATACGAATGAATCTATCTACAGTTTACGAATCAGTAGTATATATACATCACCTAAATACACACACACCAGCGAAATCCATAGAATATTAAAGAATAACGAAAATTTAACTTTTATCGGTTGGGTTACATGACAGACATGGAAATTGGAGAGCTATTTTGAATCAACTTCGTTTAAATCAGTAGCATAATTACAGCTGTTTGCAATTATTAACAACTTGCCGTGATTAAAATTAATTAAAACTAGGTAGTCTTAATTGTTGTATTGCAAAAGAATGTCTAAATTAAACTCTATAGGTAATTTGTTCTTTATTTGTATGAACATAATTCCAATTTTAAATTAGAACATTAATAAAATACCCATTAGCGTATTTATTTAATTTTTTATTTTTCTTATTTGACTTTTTTATTTTCCAAATTTAATTCAATTTTAATAAAGGGTTTCATCCGGTCACATACTATTTTTTTATGATACTTCTGTAGCATTTAAACTTGACAACAAAAAAATAGATGCTAATACTTTAGTAAAGTTACTTTAGGTGATTTGAGTAACTAAACTTTTATTTAAACCTAATCCTTTTTAAAGAATTAGAGTAGATGGCGCACTTAAGAAAGCCCAATACCTCATTTATTATTTTCCCATACCACAGCCCTTACGTACCAAAGAGTTTGTCACATTGTTTTATTGAAACCCCAAATCCTTATATTACACTAAACTTCGTTTTAGTTAAATAATAAAGTTCTAATAAATCGCGTAAACAGAAACTTAAATATTATCACCACAAACGACAATTTTTTTAACAATTTCCTTTAAATAAGTTTAACTGATGAACAATTAACTTCAACTGGACCAATAGTTTTAAAAATAGTTCAAATATAGCTATTGCAAGTACAAAATAAATTCTCTTTTACTATAAACTCTCTACCATTTAAAATTTAAGTTTTCTCATACTTGCGCTGCCTTGCGTAAGTTGAAAATATAGTAACACTCTGTCCCGGGATTCTGTTTACTGCACTTGTGTTCCAGACCTAAACTGACTTTATTATTAAAAAAAAAAATAGTTTACATAACGATAGATGATTATTTTTAATGTACCTTTGAGTTATTAGTAACGTTCCTAACAAATCAAAAACAATCGCTGTCTGTCAATTTTGAATATTTCTATATTTTATTGAATAGGTATTGATACTTATCCCATCTATAGTAAAGGGCGGAACACACCGGATGCGTGAGCGCGCACGCAGAGCCGCATCTACTCACAAACCGAGTCCGCTCGCGTGTGTGCGATACGAATGAATAGTAGCGAGCTGGAAACGTCGCACACGCGGCTGCAGTGATGACGTTGTATCATATGTCTCTCCCTGTTAGATGCCACACCGAGCACGCACGCACACGCATCGGTCATTGCTGCACGTGCGCACGCACGGCAAATTGTATTTATTTACAAACAGAATACAGTTTACGAGTGTTTTTTTCGTAATGGAGACATTTTTGAAGAAAAAACTCAAAAATAGTTCGCAATTATGAGTGTTTCTGCAAAACCAGACATAAAAAGAATACAAAAATTAAAGTTTTAAATGATTATGATGGGAGAGAATCGGGAAAATGCTGGAAATTGTTTCCACAATAAGCTTAGCTTATTGTGAGATCAAGTAGATCTGTGTGTTGTCAAGTGGATTTTTATTATTATTATTAGACGTGAAGTTCAAATTATTGTTTTTATTTATATAATTTGCTGACTCCTGACGCAGCTAACTCCTCACGCGCGTGCAGGAGTTAGCTGCGTGACGTGTGTGATGCGTACGCGTGTGACGTGTGCTGCAGCGGTTTTGGCCGGTGTGACAGTGCTCGCACGCGCGTGTGCATGCCACGTCGCACGTTACGTCACGCGTCGCATCCGGTGTGTTTCGCCTTAACTATGTGTATAACCGAATTTTAACAAATGTTTTCGTGCAACATCTACAAATGTTTCCAACGTGCATGACCAATTTTTAAAAAGTACTATTCAAGAGATTGAATGCTATAAAATAATTAACAAATATTAACAAATAACCAGTACATTTGTTCATAAAAAAATCAACATTAAGTAACTCTAAAAAATATCCAAAAATAATTTGCTTTTTAAAAAACTAGAAAAATTATACGTAGGTTTTGCGTAAGAACAATTTAAATGCATAGGTATTGTAGGTAGGTATTTAAAATCGAATATTATTTTGTGCTTCTAGGTCACTGTAATAATTTTATTATTTATTACACAAGCCACGATAACACAATCGTTGATTTGGTGATTTCTATTAGCCATCTTAATATAGAATTATAGATATACAAAGTTACTGATTACTAGATAAGGAATAGTATGCCTAAGCGTCCTAGGAAAAAATATCCGTGCACATATGCACTGCAACAGAGCAAGGACCTTATTTTTGAATCACTCGAATTACTTTCGCACACGGATTCGCAAGATTCACATGCGAATCCTTAAATATTTCTCAAGGACTCGCATGTGAATCTTGCGAATCCGTGCAGTGCCAAAGTAATTCGAGCGATTCAAAAATACGGCCCCAAGTTTCGGTTGTAACTTGTAAATAACAGAGTGCTTTCTTTAATAATTAAAATAACTTATTTTATCACTATTACAATAATTTACTAATATTATGACTAGTCAGATGTAGTTTAATAAAAAAAAAAATACTTTTAAAACACCTATTATCTTAATTGAACATTAATAGACATTTACTGAAATCTGATGGAAAATACTTGTTTAATTTTCCTGATTAAGTAGGTACCACAGATATTACATAGATAATTATGTTTGTATTTTCCACCTAATAGGTATTCTATTATACCTATTGTATTTTTACAGTGAGTATCCACAATTTTACTAGAGATAACATTTAAGTACCCAGGTTTGAACATTGAGATTAAATAAATTATGTAATAAAACATATATAATTATAATCTACTTTTAGATACATTAAAATATTATATTATAGGTAGATTAGGAACACAAGAAAATAAAAAACCTACAACCTTGACGGTCTCCCAATGACATCAATGAAAATTACTACCTTTTTGGGTGTGATGATTCAAGAGTTCTTTGCAATGCAATGTACTAAAAATTAATATCAAATCTACATATGAATATATTCTCGTTCTTTTAGTAGGTCTTTTAAACACTTCGTATAACATCACTCTGCGCACTTCATTGCTTTTGAGAGCCTTCCAAAGTAATAATTATAAAAAATTAAAAATGATTATCCGTAATTTTACCTATAAGTACCTATTTATGAATATGGTCATCATGGTAGGTAGTTATCATGATAATCATGAAAACCCGATAACTATCAATATATAATCATGACAATGAGATATTCGTAAAATAAATAATTATCTTCAATACTACTTGACAATCACAGTAGGTACGGATGATTACATTAATGAGTAATGTTATAATATTTATGCTTGTCGGAACAAAAAGAAGTAGGTATGTCAAGAATTAAAACCATTTAGCTATTTAACTAATACCTAATTAATGTTCAATGCTACCGAGTAGGTAAATTATTGTTCAGCCTTATTCAGCTATCTTAATAAGTTTATAGGTTAATTTGCCCTTAACCCTTATTTGTTCAGCCTTATTCAGCCATCTTAAAAGGTTAGCTATACTTGCCCTGATTGATCTACTAGGTGAAAAGCGGTCTTTGCGGCATCGGCTCACAGCAAAACCGTATCTATACAATTTCATCAGCATGCCGCGCCGTATGGGCGACCGCAAACGACCGTGGTTCGATCTTTATATTATTTCTAGAGTATTAAAATATTGAGTGTACGTCTCGTCACACGTAATGCATGACTGCATGCAAACTGCATATGCATCATACAGAGTGAACTTTTAAGACGGGACAGTAAGGGCAGGTATTTCCGATTTCTGACATTTCTAGTACTCAAACCTCAGTTGGTCCAGTAGAGACTTTTGATCCTTATAGGAAACAGGATCAATTGGCATCAAAAAACTTTTTTGTGTAAAATGACCATTTTCTTGCTGACTGTACATTTTTTTCAAAATCTGTACATTACATAAGTTACTAAACTACACTACTAAACTAGAGAGGCTTACCAAAGTTTTCTGTTCTAGTTTTCTATGCGTTAACGATTGTAGAATGTCAACTTGGCTAACTCCGCAGATAACCTTAAAAATTGATGGATAGTCTCCTAAAAGCGTTTTCCCATAACTATAACGGTTAAGGTGGGTTGCCCTTACTGTCCCGTCTCAAACATTCAGCCTGTATAAAAATAGGGCATCGGAGCGCTGTGTTGTTCTGTGTAAGGTACGACAAACCGCGAGTAGTATTTACTCACGAATTTAGCGCAATAATTGGCTGACCAAGTGACATGAAGTTTCGTTACATAGTTTTCTATGCATTAAGGAGAGTAGAATGTCGATTTGGCTAGGGGGACTGGACTTGAGACGATCACACAAATAATACAATTAGCTCGAAAAAGTTAAAATGAAAGTTACAAAAAATATAAAAGCTATAGCTAAATTTGTATAATGTCTAATTTATCACTTTTGTTTGTTCATCAATCTAAAACAATTTTTAAAACTAAAACAATGAATTTAAAAGGTGTTTTAATCGTTTTACACTGTTTTACATTTGTGAAGGACAAGTGAATATTATGATCGAAAACACCTATTGTATACAGAACTCTTTAACATTGTGTCTAATATAATAATGATAATATAATTTTTACCAATACTATTAATAACATATTATCAAGGGTTGCCAAGCTTTAAAATACAAAAGCGGGACTCAACACTATAATATTAGGCCGGACTTTTGCCCTAAAAACCAGACGTAATGTTATATTGGTCCATGGTATAATTGTTTTTTTTAAACAAACCTTTTTTATATCAAATATACGTTTTTAAAATTGAACTTCAGTTTTTCTAAAAATTAAGCAAAAACAAAAGCAGCAGTAGACGGTGAGATCGTAGTTGCTCGAATGCCCGTTGCTGTTGACTATTAACGTGTTTCGTTAACAAAATACCTAACAAAAACTTGACAGGGCAAACACGTAAATATTTGAAGACCTGGCAACCCTAATCAATAACTTTTGGTACTTGAATGCAAATTTAACTATCCACTAAATTTGTGCACTCCTTATCAGTATGATCTTATAATTTAAAATTAATAATAGAGTTTACAGTGAATAAAATCATACAGTCACTGGAGTCTTAATTTCTTTGTTAACTATATAAAATTTGTGCTTCTTGCCTATCACACCCCATACCACTGCAACATTCTCAATAATTATATTTAATGGTATAGTACATAGAGCACCAATCACAAACAAGACGAATTTAAATGGTCCAAATCTATGCACTGGGAATGATTTGATAACACCAAATATATACATATAAATGTTCACTGCGCCAGTAAATCCACAAATAAGGTCTAAAACTTGTGGGCATGGTATTGGGCATAATGCAGCAAGAAGTATGTTACTTGTTGATAATGGCAGTGTCACCCAAGAATAACATGATATAGCTAAAAATATCTTAATGTGCAAGGGTATTTCCTTTGAATGTATAACTAAAAGTATACCTTGAAGCCATCTTTTTCTTTGCTGCATAAGATCCCAAAGAGTAAATGGAGACTTCTCCCACATTTCCCCTTCAATAAAATTGAATGTATAGCCCTTCATGTATGCTTTCATAGCAAAAAAACAATCTTCAGCCACAGATCCATCCAAACCATTATCAAAGGACACAGTTTTCTCTGCACTAGCCTAGAACAATAGGAAAATTGTAACAGTTGTATTATATTATAATGAATAATCCATTATTATTATTAATATACTAGCTGTGCCCTGCGGTTTCACCCGAGTGGAGTTTCAGAATTCCCGCAGAAACTAATTTTTTCTAAAATAAAAGTAGCTTAAGTAACTCCTTATGACATCAGATATATGGCAGTGAAAGTTCCGTTAAAATTTGACCAGCCGTTTCAGAGATTAGCCGTAAGAGAGACAAAAATTCAATTTTTTTTAATGTAAGTAGGCATATATTTTAGTGAAAAGCTGTTAATTTGGAATAACAAACTTCAATTTTATTTATATGTATAGATATAGATGTATAGATTATATTTTTGCAATTAATACAGGGAATAATCAACTACTCAGAGCATATTACCTCACACATACCTACTACATATAAATACTGAATGATTTTATGTAGGAATTGTAACTTGAAGTTTTCATACCTTGGTAACTACATAAGATCCTTTCCAACTGAATAATGGTCTATGAAACATATAAAATTGAAATCGTAATTTTCCCATATCATCAGCAACACGAAAACTATCAGCAAGGGTGGTCAGCCAATTGACGATATATTCATTAGCATAAGTAATGAGGCCTTGACCAAATTCATGTTGGCCATCAAACACAAAGTTTAGTATGCCACACACAGAGTTCTCTGTTAACAATGTTTCTTCATCTAAATGTACAATCCAGTCTGTTTCAGCTATTACATTGACATCCTCTTCTAGGCAATATTGTAAAGCTCGAGATTTAAACAGAGCTCCAGTTTTGGTCTGATACTCTGATGGCACAACTACTTCTCGCACTCTCCTATGCTTTGGTAAATTTATTGCCTTATCAGTTACAACTTCAATCATGAAGTTCTCCATTCCTACATCAATGCATGTGTTCATGTTCCTAGTGACATTATTTCTTACAAGCTTAGGGAAATCACCTCGAGTAACAATTCTTATGCAAATAAATGGTGCAAGTAATGGTGATCCATGCAATTTAACTTTTCCAGGAAATGCATTGAACAATGTGAGCCCAAAAAAATTGCACAAAACCTGAGGTATTGTCAGGAGTGTCAGCAGTCGCAAAACATATAAAGTTATGGTACCATACACTCCATATGACTCTAATGGGTCAATTACTTCCCTTTCATCCCCATTTAAGTTTATTGCTCCAGCACATACCAGGAAAATATAAATAAAAAGCAAAAAGAAAGTACAGTGTATTAAATGTTTCAGTTTTCCTCTTATCATTCTGTAACAATAATTGAATACAGGTTTAGGCACAAGTTATTACAATAGTTGCAATGTTAGTGGCAATGTTAGGCAAAAATCTATGTTTTGGCTGGTGATATTAATTAGCCATGCTGTAATTATATTATAACTAAAACTGTGTAGATACTGTCTCAATAAATAACTCACTTCTTCCAAAAAGCTTAAATACATGTACTTAAATAAACTTTACTGAGAAATTGGTAGGTACCTACATTTTCAGTTGCATTTTTATCGATGATTCATTCAACGATTAGACGAAAAACTTACATTGTAGATATGGTAGATTCGTAGCGCAGTACCTGATGATTTTCTCAGTGGTTCGGAGATCGTTAGTTAACCTCCTCTTTCCCCAAATAAACAACGAAATGTAGTTTATGTGTGCAACGAATGCATAACAGGGGTGAGGGGAAAATGTAGACCTGAAAAAGGTATATTTAAATAATAACAAGAACGTTTAATCCAGTGTTGCCAATGCCTCAAAAATATTTACCCCTAAAAGGTAAGTCAAAAACCCCTAAATCCCCCTAAATACACATACTTGTATGTATGTCAAATAATATGTATTTATGTACATATTATTAAAAAAAAACTTAATAGTAAATAGCAACGCCAAGATTTTTACCTAGTTTCGAAATCATTAAGGTCATTAAGGTCCATAGGTGATCTTAAAAAAAAATAAAAAAAAGCAAAAATGTCTCTTGTTTTTTTTTACCACCGATCTTTATTTCGTAATTACAAAATGAAGATTTATTATCAAAATGCTTTTCTATTGATCGTAGTAAAAATATCGTAGTAAAAGTATCGATCGTAGTAAACCTTAATAGGACGCTCTGTGGGAAGTTACATATAACTCTCAAAAAAACAAACTCCTGACGAACGCCCCATTTTATCTTACCTATTTCACTTTTTTCGCATACTGTTCATCACTAATGAATCACTATTATGCAAATTTCACCATACTCACACAATATTAATAACGATAAAGTAAGTAAACCAAAAAATAAAACTGCCGTCCATTTCTGCTCAAATCCCGCCAAAAGTTCTAAGCATAGACAACATAACCACAGTCGCGTCCTAACTCCTATCACCCCTATTATGTTTATGGTAAACACTGATAATAAGAAAACTAGATGTCGCTAAGTCGTTCGATTAACAAATAAACATGATTGGCTAGCTTGCTTTACTTCAGGCCCCATATTTTTATACCTCTATTTTTTTTTTTGATAAAAAAAATATATGAAATAAAAATTTGAAAAAATATTATATATAGTCAAAAAACCCCTAAAAATACCCCTAAAAATATAATACCCCTAAAAAATCCCATCGCATTCATTTTCCCCTTAAATCTAGGGGGAAAACTTCTAAGTTGGCATCACTGGTTTAATCGGGGGTAGGTAAATACCACAAATAAACTAGACAAGGAAGACAATGTAGACAAATAGGAAATAGGAATCTGACAGTGTTCTGGTTAGAGATCCACCAATCACAGCGGTGCAACGAGCCACAGATAGAAAATATTAGTGTTGTCAATATCGATAGAATTTGTCGATACTAGGGATGTCAATAAGTTACCGTATCGATAATTTATAGCTCATTAAGATTAATATTTTAATTTTTTAGGGGAGTGACTGATCTGTTTATGTTCTTCTCTAAATATTTTATACTAATTTACGTAGTGTTTAGATTAAAACAAACAGATCAGTCACTCTCTTAAAAAGATTAAAATTTACCCTCTTTGAATCACACTAATCAAAGGACGGATCGTGGATGGAAAGAGAGAGACACACTGGCAAGTGACAGTGACAGGGAGGGAAGGTTCCGTTTGGGGATTAAAACTGGTTTTCCATTTTAGTAAAAGTACGTAAAATAACCCGTTTTTGTTAAAATCGATTATTCGCGTTGGATCGCGTGGGATCTCCGAAACTAACGCTGGTGAAACCGCGCAGAACAGCTAGAAGTAATACAAAGTAAACAAGCTATTCTCTGCAGTTTTACCCGCGGTAAGTTAGAAGTTCCTGCAGGAATTTGGGGTCAAAAAATGCCCTGTGTGTTTCTTTGTACCCCTGATAACGGGTATGCCAAATTTCATGTTAATATGTTATGTTGTATGTCATACAAATTCATTTTCGCATTTATAAGGAAGGATTAGTAAGGATTTTTAATAAATCTTTCACGATCAGCTTTTATAGATCGAGTTGTCTTTATAACCTCAAAATATTTGAAATTTCAGGCGCCATTTGTTTTTTCTCAACTCACATTGCAAATAAGACTGTTTTAAATCCAATTATAAACTTTTTGTGATTACGACACCTCCCCTTTGTTCGTAAGAACTCCGATTAATTTCTTTTTCGATGAATCCGGTTTTTTGTGCAAACTTTGACACTTCTTAAACAATATATAGCTGTCAGAGTGAAAATTAACCAGCCACAGAACGGGTATCGAGCGCGTTCGAGTGCATTCGTGCGAATCCACGGAACGCGCCCCGGGTATCGAGCGCGCTCGAGTGCATTCGTGCGAATCCACGGAACGCGCCTCTGGGACCCAATTCTCGCCTCCTTCGAAAAAATCTCGAACTCAAGTTTGCTGTTCGATCCCTATGTCGACCACAAAATTTCGATACTCGAACCTGTTTCTTCGTATCTCCTATTCTCAACACAAATCGAACTAAACTTCGAGTTCATAGTGTAAAATGTTGTCAGTAAAAGCTTATTCAAAAGCCGCATCCATTCCATTCTACACTATTCATCCGGAACTAAAACGGCAGCAGCTTTTTATAGTTTTTAAATATTGTGCATCATTTTATATCAAGAACCAAAATATTTTAAATTATTTTTGTACCAAAAAAAAAGAAAAGTTCTTACTTTTATCACTTTTACATCATCACTTTAATTTTGTTTAAATTAGTGTGCGTAGTATGGATCGTGAAACATAATATTTGTTTTTGTTGGAACGAAGTTCCTTATCGCGCGTTGTGAAAGGGGGCTAGACGGAAAAAATTCTTACGAAAAGTTGTCACGACACTTTTTTCACTTTCAATAAAAAAATCATAATAAAAAGAGTATACCCGAAAATTATTAGTAAGATTAATATATCAATGAAGACATGTAAGTAGGTATATTTTCATGAACATTTTATCGTCGTGTCATAGTCGGTGGGGCCAGAGCAGGGGTGGCTCTGGGCTCTTCAACTTCGGTCTGACGAGCCGAGCTTCCCAACCCCTGCGGCCTTTTGGCGGCGGGTCCCCATCCCGCCGCCGGGGACTTCGGGCGTCGGACGTGGGGCCGTTCGGCGCCCACTACACGGAGTCCCCGAGAAGGAGAGATGGCGGTGCGTCGCGTGTTCCGATGCATCGTCATCACGGAGGAGGTGCCCGTCTCGGGCTAGCGCCGTCGGGGCTGCGGAGCATGCGAAAGCAATCCCGTGGCCCCGGCTACAGGCGCGGAGGTGGTGAACACCCCAGGGTTTTTAGTGGGTAGTATTCCCGCCCTTCTCAGGGCGGGTCGCCCTTTTCAGGGTGGAGTCCCACATAACCATCGCCCGCCCCAGGGCGGTGGTATGCATAAAGCATTTTCCCTGGGTCAAAAAAAAAAAGTTATGTCCCCCCCCCCCCCCCCCCCCCGAATTGGGTTCCCGCCTTGTTGTGGCGGGGGGGCTCTAGTAGCCGTGGGCTGGACACCCACGGTGAAGCTAAGAGGAACCCAGAGGCGGGCCGGAATATCGGGCATGCGGTACTGCTGCTGAGGCGCGGCGCCGCGCCCGGTATAAGGCACGAGACGTGGCCGCTTCCCCCACTTGCAGGCGGCAAGCACGGGGTCGAGGCGGCCTATGCAGATGGCGCTGCCGCCCTTCGGGGCAGCGGCGTGACTGAGGCGGGCTGCGGTTTTCGCGGCTGAGGGTTAGAGGCTGCAGAGGGCTTCCTCCGCGACCTCGACGGGGCCGCCCCGGTGAATGGCGGCGAGGAGGGGCTGCGCGGGTGGTGGGGAGTGCTGGTGTTCTACACCGGCCTCCCTAGACCTTATCGCGCGTTGTGAAAGGGGGCTAGACGGAAAAAATTCTTACGAAAAGTTGTCACGACACTTTTTTCACTTTCAATAAAAAAATCATAATAAAATGAGTATACCCGAAAATTATTTTCTTTATACCTCAAATAGAACTTAAAATTAATATTTTTATAATAAGGAACTACGTTCCTATCCGGTCACCGGTGTCCCACGACACCACGCTTCTTTTTTTTACCCTTTTTGGGGGAGGCAAAAGAATCGTAGTCCATACAGCCTGAATTGGCTGTATAGATTACGATTCTTTTGTTGTTTTTTTCTGAAGTTATATTTACATCTAATTGCGTTGCTGAGATGCATTTCAATGCTCAATCGGAACTTTAAGCAATGAAGTTGAAGTTAATTACCACCATAGCACTTAATACAAAGTATATTTACTAATACATAATAAACTTCTAAAACTGTACCATATGACTTGGCTGTAAGGCTCAACATCCCTTGCCTGTCCCAGAAGGGGCGAAGATAAAAAACAACAACTTCTGAAACTGTCACGCACGACACCGCTATTGGACATTTATGAAGATTCGAAATTCGAATTTTCAAAAATGTCTTCAATCTTCATAAATTCGAATTTCGTATTCGTAATTTACGTTTCAACCGCTTCCGACCAGTCGAAGCAGTTCGAAAGGCTTTCATTCGAGAAATGTCGACTTCGACATGTCGAGAATTGCTCATCTTGGCTTCATGTCGATTTAATGTTCGAATTCGAACTTTATCTCGAGTTCGAGTCTACTTCGAATGTGTGAGAATTGTCTCCCAGGGAGAGCAAGTTTATTTGTTGGCAACACTGCTCCAGAGAAAAATTGAATGGATTTCTCGAGTCCCTGTATTGTACAGCACCGGAAAAGGCGACACCGGAATGCACGACACGAGATTGTACGACACCGGAATGTACAGCACCGGAATTGGCGACACCGGATTTCATGGCCTAGCCGACTTCGTGCTCCGTTTAGTAGTATTCAATACAATGTAGGTAGTTAGCAGTTACTGTCTCAAAATCTGATGGAAATTCAAATAACAAGTCCAAGTGTAATATTTAGTAACGTAATTATTATTTTTCACTTTAATGAATTGTTACAACTTGTTATATTCCTTTTTTTTTTTGCATAATATATCGAAACTTCGTGGTCACACCTAAGAATTAATCAAATAAATGTCACCTTATTTTGTCTTTAGCGCATCGCCGGCCGCTACCGCGGCACGCTCGCTACGCTCGCTCGGCTCGCGAGACCTGGTCATCAGTAAGAACCTAACCTAATAAAGAATGTCGGGTATACTACTTTGAAATCTGTTTATGATGTGGCCCCGATAGTAATGTTCTCATTACTTTTTACTTATTTCAATAAATAGCTTATAGTGACATCATCGCCACACTAGTACCTACTATAGGATAGGTGTAGGAAAGGTGACGTAAATCAGGCGAAGCTAACCGCTCGCCAGTCGCTTCCCGTTCGCCAGTTAATACAGTTTTGGTTCCTTTCTTTTCGTAAACTTTTATAATCTGTACAATCTGTATAGGGCACATAGCTCGTGGAAATAATAATTATAAGGTGTAAACTAAGGGACCAGATTTAGTGTATTGTACTTTAAATCTATACAGTAAAATATATAGAGTGGTCCGTTGTTTGCTTATCCTGCCTATAGACTGTAACATAATAACGTAATGGGCATAAACACTAACATAAAACCTAATAATCATCACCAAAAAATCTAACATAAAATATATGTGCCGTATTTGACAATAACTTGACCCAGTATTTATGTAAGTAACGTAAACGAGCACAAAGAAAGGAGGCGTGATTTCATCGACCAATAGGAGCGGTGTCACCAATTCCGGTGCTGTACATTCCGGTGTCGTACAATCCAGTACTGTACATTCCAGTGTCGTACATTATCGTGTTGTGAATTCCTGGTTCCCGATTTCTCATTTCAGAAAGATGTGATGTGAAAAATCTCAGTAGTATAAGTTACTCTATGGTGAAAAATGAGCAAAATATAATGAAAATAAGGTTTTCAATAATAATCGTCAAACAAACTTATTGAAAACTAGAACTTATAAATACAAGGCACTTTTTGTTGAAGCTTGTAAAATAACAATGGCGAGATACTTTCATAAAGAAGTGATATACAACCAATAGGAAGAGAAAGTCTGATAGTAAATAACGGGTCGATATTTTAATAAGAACATGTCTGTCTCGGATCTATCAGTCGGATGCCGTTTTGCCGATTACTTTGCGATATGTGGACTTGATTTTGATTCAGGTTTGGAACCTGACAGACTTTGTGGTAAGTAATTATATCATTTCACAGCTCTATATTTGCCTTTTACAGTACATAATATTATTAAGCATAGCCATATGCTCCTGAGCTGGCCTTGCACACTAATACTTACAAATAAAATTATTTATTTTCAGGTGACAATCTTCATGTGTCTCCTTTAGACAGATCTTATAAAGGCAAAATATTAGCTCATTACCCTGAAAATGTTCAAAGCAATGTTTTTGATGAACATGCAGTGTGTATGGTAAGCTGGTCATTGTTAATTTTAGCTTTCTTACTATCTTGATCTCCCTTTTTTATTATAAATTGTTAATACAAAACTATCAAATTAATTCATTTCATTGTAAAATTAAAAGTAAATACACTTTTCAGCTTTGTTTACCAGCAGGTCTACAATTTCGAACACAAAAACATTCATTAGAACCAAAATTCCATAGTTTTCTAGTAACAAGGGAAAATGCATCTAGATACTATGGATTTAGTCTTATATTCTATGAGGAAGTTAGAAACCGAAATATATGTACTGCTATGCACACTTTACAGGTAATTTGCTTTTAAATTCTTATTAATTATTCTTCTTATTTATATTTCAAATTATACAGATAGCCAATTTAATTAAAGAATATAATACAATATATTTTTTTTCGTACACCAAATGTTACATTGCCTTTAACAATAAATGAGTCTTTAAAAAAACCTTAATTGAATTATAGAGATTAAAAGTACCTCACAGTAAAGTTACTCAAAACTACCTATAAGTGAAAGAATTTTCAAAACCAGTTCAGTAGACAAAAATGTCAAAAACTCACAAACTTTTATATCTTTATAATATTAGTATAGATTTAAATATTGTTTATAAAACCAGTTTTCTGTATACCTATGTCATTTATTATTTAGACAATATTGAATATAACAAATAAGTATAGTTTTAATAATATGTCTTATTAATTAATTTAAGCTTTTATAGATTTTATACAAGAAGTACTTAATCAATATCGATAACAAAATTTAGAATTTTTTACCACCTGTATTTTCAGGCAATGTACATTACAGAATTATCCAGTGGACAAACACCACCAGGACATAGAAAAGCATCTGGAAAAGAGAGTTCCAGGTCCCTGCCAAGGTCCTTCAAGTTGACACCTCACACTAGTACAGCTCTCACATACTATGACATTCATAAAGATAAACTATATGTGGCCAAAAGCATTGCACTGATCTGCCAATACCCTTATGTTAGAGTAGCACAATTATTCTTAGAGAACTTGTTTAGGTGATTTTCTTTGATTAAAATGCTGAAATTACTAATAGAAGCTGGGATGCTGGGATTATTGATAACATCAGTTTGAATTCTTTCAGATCATTGCCAAGGCAGCCAGGTCCAGGCTTAAGCCCAGAGTCCTATGTGTACAATTTGCTCTATGAAGTGCCTGTCCCACTCCCTGGGCAAGCACTGCGACTATATGTACCTCCATCAGAACCACATTTAGACCCAATCCCAGTTGTAAGTGTTATGTGATAATAATATTGATTTAAATAGACCAAACCAATTTAAAAATCTTTCTATACATGACAGTTTTTTTTACTTGGACTGGAGTGTGCTGCCACTTTCAGAACTTTGTTCTTAATACCTATACTAGACTTAACTGCAAAAATATTTAGATAATATGTAAGTCAAGAATGGATACTAACAAGCTACTAACAAGCTCACTAAATGCATGGTGCTAAGAGGCAATAAGCTCCACGTTTATTACCTGTGGGTGCTGACAACCAGGCCAAAAGTGAATTTATGCCTACTAACTACGTAAAGTTATATTATGTTCAGTCCACTGATGATAGTTTTTAATTAAAAGATTTGATATCCTATTTTGCAGATAATAAGAATGCCCAGTCCTCCAGAAGAGTTGCCATTACTTGATTATCCTCTACGTGTTATGTTTTCCTGTTTGGGTGTTGAATGTGTGGTACAGCTATTTACTTGTGTACTTCTAGAACATCAAGTGCTACTAAGATCAAGTGGTAAGAACAAAGACGTGCTAAGTATGGTCATTCACAAAAGTCCTTTAAAAAAGATGAAATGCAAGTGACTTGGATATTTAGATGAGTTATGAGTTCTGAACTTCTGAGTGAAATCTTGTACTTGAGTCTGTTGTGTTTGTATTATAACTTGTTACCCACGGTTTCAACCTTCGTGAATTTCAAGTTCTGTAATGTATTCTTAAATCTAAAAAAACCTTTGTCAGCCCGGTGACACTCCATAGAAATTTACTGATTCAAGTAGGTACCTACTTTCCCACAATTATAGACAGCCAGCTTGTACATACACGTATTGTGCGTGTGTGCGTATCGTAAGGTTAACAGCAAGTTGACAGTAACTGTCAGCTGCAAGTGAATAAATCTCTTGGAAAGTAGTTTACAACACCTCTCTGATAGGTTTTGCGCTCAGAAGAATAACTTTTGCGTAATACGCCACCTTGTCATATTTATAGACTTTTGCAAATGATTGTTAATAATACGGTCCAATTTCTATTTTTCTTTTCTTTTCACAGATTACAACAAATTAATGTTAGTGGCAGAATGTATAGTGTCGTTACTTCTCCCCTTCACTTGGGCACACGTATATGTGCCCATACTGCCCGCACCCTTGTACCACTTTCTCGATGCACCAGTCCCGTTCGTCATGGGTAAGAATATTTAGTCTAATCATTATTTTTCCTAGCTGACCCAGTACTGTCTTTTACAAAATCTCATAGAAAAACGCACTTTTAATATTTCCTCAATTTCCTAACTAAACATATACTAATTCTTCTTTCCTCAAAACCATATTCGGACTTTAAAATGATAATAAGGCAACTCGGTTTAACCCGTTTATCATACTGTTGCCATAAAAACGGTATAATTTAATTTTTATTTGTGTAAATACATTTTAAATGTAAATCAAAATTTATCGACATACTAGCTGTTCCCCGCGGTTTCACCCGCGGTAATTTTGGAGTTCCCGCGAGAATTCCATAGGCGTATATAGAGAGGGGCCGGGTGGGCCGGCTGGGCTATAGTGATCCTGAGTGACATAGGTTATCTTATCTTAGACAATGGGGTGGGCAAGTAAAGCCTCGGTACTTCGACCCTTGGGATCTTTTGTACCATCCCCATCCTGTGCTCCTCCCTCTACTCCCTGAAAACCTCGGTGGCGAAGGCTAGTGTGCAGTGGAGGGGTAAGAGCCTAAAGTCCTCTGGTTCTGGGTAGGCCGTGCCCAGAAGGTCCATACGTTTACGAGCCAAGGCATCGCACTCGCACATAAGATATGCCATTGTTTCCACCTCTACGCCGCACTTCCTGCAAGATGAGTCGCTCGCGAGTTTCATTTTCGTAAGGTGTTCTTTTGTCCCGAAGTGACCTGTAAGCACACCATTAGGCGGGCCTGATTGCGACTTAAGAGAAGTATACTGCGTGATAGTTTCTCATCGGTTTTGTCGCCGATAAAGCGTTTGGAATGCCTGAGGTCCGTAGTCGATGACCACTCCTGTGAGTGTCTTTTCCGGGCGTTTTCGCGTATTGCCTTTTTCACCGTGTTGACAGAGATCCCAACATATGACTCTGGTCCAATGAAGGTTTTATCTGTTCCTTTCCTTGCCAGTTCATCTGCAAGTTCATTGCCTTGTATACCTACATGACCTGGAACCCAGATTAATCTGACCTGGTTGTTGGCGCCCAATTTGTTCAGAGCATGGACGCATTCAAGCACCAACCTTGACTCCACTCTACATGCTTTTAGCGCAGCTTGGCTATCTGTGAGTATGTATATGGATTTTCCTTTTATTTCGTTTCTGATGTTTTCTTTAACACAGCTTATTATGGCGTAGGTTTCTGCTTGAAAGACTTTAAAATCTTCCCATAATCTGGGTAGATTTATAGTGTTCAGCGTATACCCCCGCCCCTGTGTCCGTGCTCGTTTTTGAGCCATCTGTATACCAGATGAGGTTACCCATATCTGGTTTCCGTATACCTTTTTTGCATTCTTCCCTGGTTGGGATTTGCACATTGTAGTTCCTTTTGAAAGAGTAGACGGGGTTCATCCTGTCACTTCCCATGTCCATCAGTCCGTCGATGTCATTACTGACATCCAATTTCGTGTGCGTGGTTTGTGGAATAGATCTGTTCCACGCTCCAGCCTCGGCTAGTCGATATAGTGCTTTTCTAGCCTCAGCCTCCACCTCTATGTGCATTGTGCAGTGGTGTGAGGTCCAATAAGATCTCCATTGCCGACGTTGGTGTCGTCTTGAATGCCCCTGTGATTGAGAGACATGCTAGGCGTTGCACTTTCTTGAGTTCTGCCCTGCACGTTCCCAGTTTAGTCCTTGGCTACCACACGATGCTGCCATACTTAATTATGGGAACCACCATCATCCTGTAGAGCCAGTGAGACTACTTTTGGCTTTAGGCCCCATGAACTGCCGTAGGCTCTGCGACACATCCCAAATATTCTTAGAGCCTTTGTCGTTATGTTGTTCACATGTGTTTTAAACGTCAGCTCCTTGTCCAAGGTTACTCCAAGATATTTCACTTCAGTGGACCAGTTCAACTGATTTCCTGACATAGATAAGGTTTTCAGCCCTGTTAAAATCCTTCTCCTAGTAAATGCCAAGACTGACGTTTTACTAGGACTGACCGATAGTCGGTTTTTTGTACACCATCTCTCAACTCTGTCTAGAGCCTCTTGCATTAGACATGATGTAGTCCGTGACATAGGTTACTTTCATCCCGGGATTCCCGCGGGAACTCCGAAATTACCGCGGGTGAAACCGCGAGCGACAGCTGTGTAATATTTTTAAAAGCTGTAGATACTGTTACAGAAATAAATGACTGACATTGTCGATGGACAAAGAAAAACAGAGTATTATTCTCATCTAAACAATTCTGTTATAAGAAATATGTATTTAAGCTTATTTGCTCCTTGTATGAATATGAGCCAATATGTCTTCACTGTATACAAAGTATCACTATTTAAATTTATATGAGACAATCACAGGAATATAAATAAGTACCTATAATTATCAAATGATATTATTTTTAGGCCTTCACTCGGATAGTGTAGCCATGGGTACGGGTTCCAACGGTCCCAGAAGCATAGCGCTCGGCTCTGAGGCGGCACTGTGCTTGGTCGACATCGACAAACCCGACATACAACTGCCAGAGGAGCTTCCTATATTCCCCCATAGAACTCCGTTTGTTGAAGAACTCAATCATATATTGGACAAGCATCAGGCAAGAAAATATTTCGTTTAACTTAGCATAAGTCGTATTAATAAAACAATAGGGTACTTGCATGAAATTTATTACAAGAAATTGTGTCAATATTTCAAAAATAGGACCTTAGAAAAGCGTTATTGTGAAAGATTTACTAAAAAAAATTCAATAGTTTCAAAAATATTCAACTTTTAATTTTGTGAAACGAAACGTTGCAACGAAACAACAATCAAAGCCAAGCTTGACTTGCAAGCAACACACGACGTTACTTTTATTTTTTTTAGGAAACATTTACCTCTTTCAGAGAAGGCAAAAGAAACTAAGTGCATACAGTCAACGCATATTTTCCATTTTCTGAAGTTTTTTACTTTAAAATACATCGGTAAGATGCATTTCGATTCTTTACTGGAGCTTTTGGAAGTAACTCGACAGAGTTCAACCTTAATTTCGCTTTTGGATATTGAAGTTATCTATCTGTCAGTGTCACATGACCCTGTCAATACGACAGTGACATTTCTATCACAGATTAATAAGGTGTAATTTTGAACTAGTGACGTCATTCTGCGTTTCGGCGGTAAAGTCTAAAGTAGGAACTTTAAAACGCTCTAATTAATTAATTTATGCATATATTTTTTTCTTTTTCTTGCTTTTTTTAAGTAGGCCATATATCTTTAAAATAGACTGAAAAAATAATCATGCAAGTACCCTATTTCAAAAAATATAACTATAGGGAAAACTTTTTTAAGAAGTTTTACTTTTATGTATAATAAATTCTTCTTTGCAGATACAAAGGCCAGAAACGGAGCCGACTAAATTAGGCGTACCTATAAATGGAACCTCGTACAAGCATAACGTCAATGACGGCATGACGAATAGCTGTACATTGCCGTCAGGTATGTAACATATTGACAGATGAAAAAACCTCCCCTAGTTTCACACAGAAAGTTGAAAAAATAATAGACTCCTATTTGTCTTTACGGCATTTACCGCCGTTTGACGCTAATCGTGAGTGCATACCGACAATAGGCATGTTGACTAATTTTTTTTTTTAGTCCGTCTTGTAGATTATTAAAAAATATTGGACATCTAATGAATTTAGATAAGATTGTGGTGTTCGTCAAGGAGGGCTCACATCTCCGGACCTCTTTAACCTCTACGTTAACGATCTTATCGAGGAGTTGAGGGGCACTAGGATCGGTTGCCATGTTGGTAACGTGTGTGTTAACAGCTTGAGCTACGCAGATGATATGGTGCTCCTCAGCCCGTCAATAAACGGTCTTCGTATACTCCTTTCAATCTGTGAGTCGTATGCTGCGAAACACGGATTGAAATATAATGTAGTAAAAACGGAAATTCTCGTATTTCGTCGGGGTAGGGGACCGGAGAACGTGCCGCCGGTGTTCATGTATGGAACAGCAATTGCGGTTTTGAAAAAATTTCAATATCTGGGCCATGTTCTCAAAGAGTATCTCAATGATGAGGAAGATATATAGAGGGAGCGCAGGGCTTTGGCCATTCGATGCAATATGCTTGCGAGGAGGTTCGCTAGGTGTTCGGAGGGCGTCAAAATATCTCTGTTCAAGGCATTTTGTCAGGTATTTTATACCTGTCAACTTTGGACGAGATACACAAAACGCGCCCTTAATGTGCTTCGAGTGCATTATAATGACGCCTTGCGAGCTTTAATGAAACTTCCTCGTTATTGCAGCGCCAAAGCCATGTTTGCCGACTCTAGTGTACCCGATTTTTTTGCAATCATCACGTTCACGTTCCGCATCGTTCTGGGAGAGGATTATTGTGAGCAATAATTCGATCTTAGTAAACATTGCGGATGATTTTAATAATAATGTTTATTTGGGAACATGGTCTAGACTGCACCTGTGCGCGAATGATGAGTTGAGATAGTAATATTAAAAAGAAATCTTAAAAATTGTAGACACGTAAGTTATAAGAAAATTATGTTACATCTTTTTTACATCGTTTTTTATGGGTTTTTTAATGCCTGAAATAAAAGTATTATTATTATAATACATTTCGATGTAAATAACTTGAGAAGAAGAAAAAAAGATCTGAATTGGCTGTATGGACTAAGTTTCCTTTGCCTTCCCCGATAGGCCTTACCAAAAAAGGGTGTTGACTTTTATTATTGTGTGTTGTGTTGGCAGGCGCGCTGCGTCGCAAGCACTCACTGCACGACGTGCTGGAGTGGGACGAGGGCCGGCCGCTGAACGCGTCGCCGCCACACTCGCCCACGCGCCGCGCGCCGCGCCGCCTCGACGCCCTGCAGCGGATGGTCGACATCGTCAAGCGCACCGGTTAGTACACACTGGCCACTTTTCTTTTGTTAAATACTGAATTTGAATAAAAAAAATGCCCTTCGGAGGGAAGGATGGTTAAGAAAAGAAAGCAACAAAAATATGCATGACATAATAGAACTTGCATGGTGATAGGGCACTTCCTAGTGCAGGGCTGGCTAACTACCACCTTCAAGTTGTAAATCTGTCGCCAAGCACTTAACGGTGATTTCCGGCAGCCCCACTTGAAAGCCAGTTCCCATTCTCATTCCAGGTCGGCAACGCACCTGCATGCCTTCTGGTGTTGCAGGTGTCTATTAGCGGCGGTAATCAATCAGGTGTACCACTTGCCCGTTTGCCCCCTATGACATAAAAAAAAACATAATAGAATCCTCAATAAAATTTCGATTTTCCTGTACAAATAAACACTTTCAGAGCATGAGAAGTGAAAACATAATTATAACTGCCATTACCATTACAACATGCCTTATCACATGCCAGAGTCATTTCTGATTAAATTTATAGGTGTTAACATGGACGACATAGACGCAGAGACAGTTATGCCAATGACTAAAAAGAAGGTATTGAACGATGAGGAACAATACAACGAAGACATTCGCTTCAACAACGTGATCAGAGAAACGTTCCTAAATAGATTCGTGCACATGTTTCTTATGTACGAGAACTTCGTTATCATGCCCGATCAGGTGAGCAAAAGCAAAGCTATTAGATATTTCAGATTCAGTCTTTTAGATTTTAAAAGAACTCGACGAGAGAAATTTTATTGATAATTCTGAAGCTTGATAATATGAAAGAGGTGTCAAAAACGGCCAATTTGGCGGTTTCAATAAAATAAATTCTTTTATATTGACATTATAATTCATGTATAATTTTTTTTAATTGTGCAGATTTATTTATGGTGAATATGAAAAATTATGGTATCAATCCTATAGTTTTCTTTTAAATAACATATATTAGATAATATAATGATTATGTAAGAGCCTTAATGAGTCTGTTAATAAAATAAGGCACGACCCGTGGACCCACCGGCTAGACCCACTGGTGGCTCCACATCGATTTTTTTTTTTACCCGTGGACCCACTGCCAGCGCTTTTGCATGCGTTTAGTGGGTCTACAACACTGTGGAACAAAATATTTTATATGTACTCACGACCCGTGGTCCTACTAGCATAGACATTCCTCAATTTTAACTCTCGCCGCTTTTTCTGTTCTGATCAACCTTTTTTATTATAAACCAATAAATATAAATTCAGAGTTGCATTTCCAGTGCAACAAAAACCAAGTTTGCTTTGCCTGTGCACTGCGACGGTTTAAGATAACATAATATAAGTTTTTCTTTGTGCGTATATAACATGCTTTAGTATAACATGGATAGTATGAAATATAGAAAAAAAAGTAAAAAAAAAAATAAAAAAAAATAAAAGTAAATAAAGTATAAAATATAGTACAGTATTGATAAAAGGTTAAAAAGTAAAACATTACTTATGATCAGTTCTATCCTCATTAGCCATATTATCCAAAATTTTCTTTTTGGTCACAAATATTTGCATTTCTCGACAAAATGAATGCATAGTTATATTATATCTAATTTAGGCATGTGGTTTATAAATTAAGGTTAGGTAGGTACTAAAAAGTTTAAGCTAAAGTATTGTTTACACGAAGCCAACACTGGCTGCCAATAAGACTGCCAGCAGCGCTGCAGCCAGCGCTGGCTTGTTATTGGCCTCGTATAAACAGTTTTTCAAGCCAAGCCAGCGCTAGCTGCCAGCACTGGCGGAAATAGAGCGCCGGTCTATTTTTCTAGCCAGTGACTTCCGCCTGCATACCCTTCGAACCCCGCGCCTGCGTTGCGGAGGCTTGTCTGAGGACTGCCGCCAGCGTTATTGGCTTCGTGTTTATGACGTGTTCACACGACAAGCAGCCAGCGCAGGCTTGTCTGAGGACTGGCGCCAGTGTTACTGGCTTCGTGTAAATAACACTTTAGGGAGGTGTAATAGGCATGTTGCTGGCTTATTAAAATCAAAATTCTAATTAGTTAGAAAATAAAAAGCATAATAGACACGTATATTTTGCTTTTCAAGTTAATGGAAACATACGTAGATAAAGCGCATTCAAGTTTAGCAGTGGGGGCTCGTGACGTCATTAACCGGTATAAGTCCCATATAAACTGTACTGGATAGTGACGTCACGCGACATTTCGTGTCAATGTATCACCGTTCTTTTTTTATTAACTACGTAAAAAAGAAAAAATACGTGTCCAATATTTTTTATTAGTCTACACGACGTGACGGACTGAAAAACTAAAAACTACACTAACTAACAAAAAACTAACTAGTCAACTAGCCCATTGTATGTGCGCGTCAGGATCGCGAGTCGTGGCTGTCGTCGCGCGAGACGATGGTGAACTTCGACAAGGCGTCGTTCCTGTCGGACCAGCCGCAGCGGCACCGGCCGTTCCTGTCGCGCTTCCTCGAGACGCAGATGTTCGCGTCGCTCGTCGACAACAAAATCATGGCCAACTGGGGCGACTACGACGTCGCCCTGCAAGTGTTCGAGCACCGCATCAAAGCCAACAGGTTAGTGCTTTGTGTTTTTTTTTTCTTCTTCGAATCAAAGCCGGCTCCGAAACTAGGCGAACTGGTTGGTGGTGAAGAGTGATAGCCACCTTTTGTCCGTTGTTGAACAGTTTAATGTATGTCGATATCATTGTTTCGTAGTAAAATTAGCGTTTTTGCACATCGTTTTATATCATGATTGTTATAGGTATGATATTATGATGTCAGTGCAAAACGTCCTCCAACTGAAACCAATTGATATACAATGTCGTTAACTTACAATATAATATTAGCAGAGAGCTGTTGATCTAGTTTGCCTAGATTTTGAACCGACTTTAGGGTCAAGTATTAAAAATGGATGGAGCATTATAGTATAAATATATATATTTATTT
Source organism: Zygaena filipendulae (assembly GCA_907165275.2). Taxonomy (NCBI): domain Eukaryota; kingdom Metazoa; phylum Arthropoda; class Insecta; order Lepidoptera; family Zygaenidae; genus Zygaena; species Zygaena filipendulae. The sequence continues at coordinate 6,190,760 of OU015653.1, read as the reverse complement.
GCAATGTGTTTGAAACAATCGATGAAAAAATGATTTTTTTTTTCTATCCTCAAAATGAATATTAGTTTACATTTAAAAAAAAAAACATCAGCACAATCTCAACATACCTACTAGGTATAACTAATAACAAAACATCGGTCAGTCGAAGCAAAGGTGTTATAAAAAGACATACACTAGACTTTAAAAAATATGCACTTCCACAAAGTTATTGTTGCTAGTGTAAAATGTTATGCTCCATTCATATTTAAAACTGATTCATTGATTTACTAAAAATACATGACGTGTACTGTGTATACTAACTATACATATAACTAACACGAGAACTGTTTGGTTTTTGTTGATTTTTAATATCAATACAATATGTTGATACTAATACCAAAACAACGGTTGAAGGTAAAACGAGGGAATTGAGATTAAATTTACTTGATCGATTGTGTTGATATATTATTCGATAGGTATTTATGAAAATAGAAAACATAACCGTCGCGCGTCACCCGAATCATTACCGGTGTGTGTTCGTGCGTGGCGGGGAGCGAGCGGGCAGTAAGGTCGGCTGTTGTTGCAGGCGTCGCTTGGGCGAGGGTGGGCTGGCGGCGCGCGGGTACAGCGTGTGCGCGGCGGCGGGCGGCGCGGCGGGCGCGGGCGCGGGCGCGGGTGTCGCCGAGCTGGAGGCGGCGGCGCCGGGCGAGCGGCTGCCGCATCGCGCCGCCTACTACCGCGCGTTCCCGTCGCGGCTCGACGCCGCCGCGCTCGCGCCGCCGCCCGCCAACGACCGCAGGTGCGACGCGCACGCACGCACGCCCGCACGCCCGCCACCGCCTAGAGTCTAGTGCACGGAATACATGCGCCTTGCCGAGCCGAGCCGACTGCGATCGCGACGGTCACGACAGTAGTTGCATTGCGTATTCGTTGATACGTTTTCAGATAGTTTTAAAAGTATAGTCGACGCAAATTAACTGATATGCAGGATGTAAATTTAAACGAGGGACATATTCAAGCCCTCGATAGTTGATGTGTACATTAAAAAAAAATACAGATAAATCAGAGAAGTGCCTTAGTGGGTTGGTTACGTTGGTTTACGCGGGTAATAGACCTTTACATAATATGGGTTGTTTGCGCGTCATCGGCTTTATAAAATATTGGCGATTATTGCCCTTAGGGTATAAGATAATTATTTTGATATTAACTAGTAGATAGTTTTTTTAGATAATTGGAACGAGAATCGAATACTGAATATCCTACACGTCTCTCGTTTAACCACACACCTGTATGATTAAATTAATATATTTCAGTAGCACTAATATCCATTAAAGTTGGAATCATACGAATGTGTTAGAGTGTGTCACAACGCGCCGCGCTCGTGGCATAACTGCGTCCACGTTGCGCCCAACAAACTAATGCATGATGCTTGGGACTAAACCCGATAAAAGCCTGCCATTTTCGGGTTTAAACTCGATAAAAGGCCGTAAAAGGCTGGTTTTTATCTGGTTATACCCAAGCACCGTGTTGATTGCCCATCTATAAATACACGTAGTCATACTATTGTGGATTCGATATCGTCCATCCGCAACACGCACGACGCACCCCAACACAACAGTATTAAATGTGTCTGCAAGACTCATAAAAACTAACTAATGTCGCGCGCGCTTTGTTTATTGACAGATGTACTAACACTCTGTATCGTGGCTCGTCTGGCGATTTTTATTATTATTAGAATGCATTTTAATTTTACTGAACAGGGCCCTTATTCACTATGACCATAACACGCCGCGTTAAAATAACGCGCCACGAAAATTGAATTTCCCTTGCGCTCAAAGAAGATTCACTTCAACGTGTGTTATGGCATACAGAATGGCATCTGAGGCGTTTGGGATTCTGTTTTTGGCACGCGCTTAATGGGGCAGGGAATGTTGTTGGTCATAGTGAACAGGGGCCCTGACTGCGGAAGTATTTAATCACTATATTTTTGGAAAACTCAATCTCTAAATAAGATTACAATCGACAATATTTTTACTAATAAGTATGATGTTCTTAGAGTTAAAATAAAAGCTAAAAAATACTCTGCAATTGATATCTAAAGATTCATCTGTTTCAGGATGCGTTACGTAATTAAGATGTTTCTGTGAGCTTTCAATTCAACGAATTTATAAATTTTGATAAAATGGCTCATTCATACACACATTAAATAATAACTAACTAGTTCCTATTATTTACTTCCAGTAATAAAAAAGAAAAGTTCAAATGAAATAGCGTAGTAATTCCATTAATAATGTAAATAAGTCTGCATGTCGGCTTTATGTTGTAGCATGCCTGTGTAAGCGTAAATGTTTAGACAATGTACGTATGCAGTGTCCGGAATGTTGGTTACGTACCTACTAGTACCTACATACTTTTAATGATCTTATTTCGCAATCTGTGATCGCTGTGTAATGTTTTTTTTTATTGCTTAAAAACAAATATTTTTGGTAGCTAATGATAATATAATATGTATTTCTAATTATAATGAATCTCGATATTTTTTAAGTTCTTGTTAAGTCTTTAATTTTTTATTTAATATTAAATAATAAATGTAACGTCTATATAAAAGTAGAGCTGCAAATGCTTTAGAAAAAAATAGCAAAACAAAAATCCTATTGATAACCTAAATATATTTTAGTTGATGGTAAAAACTACGATCCACCTTTAGAAGGTACATCTATTTTGTTGAATTGATACTTGTATCGTTTATGACAGCAATAAAAACATTCTGTTTACAAAATGAATTTTGTCGTGAAATAGAAATTTCCGTTATTCAATTACTTAATCTTTGTAGACCAGCAACCAATAAATAAGGCGGATTAATGGTCAACTTGGAATCATAAAATGATGTTAGGTTTTTATGACATTTATTATTTATTTTTAACTAGATTTTTATTGGTTCTTTTTTACGTATGTGTAGCATGGAATGGAAAGCATTATCCTAGCTTCAGGTGTAAAAAATTACCTTATCTATGTAACGACAGCATTAACAATATTGGAATTACGTATTTATTTTAAATGTTACTTTTATAGATGCAACTATTAGAACTTTACAGCAATGGTCATGTAATTGTTTGCATTATTTTACTTTTTTACTAAATTATTAATAATAAAAAATTATTTATAAATTATTAATAATTAAATTAATATTTTTACGAGACGATTTAAAGTTAGACTTAAATTTAAAAAGATTTCAAGATTTTTTACGAATCTTTTTCTATTCTTTACGAATTTAAAAATATTTTCTATGTATTATTTGTTTTGTTGTTTCTTATAATCCACCTGAGATAAAGTTCATTTCAATCGTTAATTATGGATAATTTTGGTTTATAAAATGCATTAAGTATTTCAAAATCTATTTGCACGACGACGTACACGCTGACGCATGTATAGTATAAAAACATTTAAATGTAAAAACTACCGGCTGAAATGTTTACAACTCCTGTTTTATCTCATCCTATTATCTCATAATAAAAATTATGACATACACTTTATAAATTTCGTATAAGTACCTATGATTTAGATATATGGTGGCTATGTACATATAGAAAAATGAGATTTTTTTACATTTTGTATTTTACTTTTAAAAATCATAATTTTGTCTTCCCTTTATTTCTACACATCACAAATATATTAAAAAAGGAACATAAATTATTGTTAGTTGTTTAAGTAAATACACAAAATTGAATGTTTTCGTTCAATCAAATTTTAAAGAAATAAATTTATTTACTGTTGAATCAGAATGTATTTTTGAATAAACCTAAAATTTTCCCTCACTTGTTGAACGCACTTGTTTATAGATTCGCATACTTTGTAAGTGTAATATGACGTATTGATTGTATTGCTTAGTGTTGCCTGTATGCTTTTTGTGCTTGCTTCACGTACATTTAATCTAAGTAAAATTTTTTTAAACCGTGTTTGAGAATTTATAGTGTTGTATTCATTTCAGAACAAACAGTTTGAAACGTATCAAAAACGCGAAATGGCAGGTGAAGGACAGTGCGCCCGAGTTAATGTTGGGCGACATCACGAGGAGGCTGTCCACTGACGTGACTCCCGCCGTCATTGCGCAGAACCACAAGACTTTTGTGGAAAAACTGTTAAAGGTTTGTACACTTGGGCCACAGAGAAAGGAATATATTTTTCTCTTCAGTAGCTCAAACATGTAGGTTTTGCTGCATGAAATCAGTGAGCAAAATGCGATTTTGCTCACTGAGTGAGACAAAGTAACTTTTTAATTTTTGTTTTCAGAAAGCCGCGAATATCTTATTCAGTTTACACTCTATCTCTTTCCCGCCAATAGAAAGAGAGAGAGAGACAAAGACCAGCCCTTTCGAAGTTCCAATTATGAATTCGACCTCAAAGACAAACACGTTCGGAAATTTGTACCTACTAAAGAAATTTTGCAAAAAGATAATTATGTCTTTTAATGTAATTTATTGAATTTTCAACTTATTGTTGTATTTAAACGAAATAAGTATTTACTGCAAATAAAACTGATATTTAACCTGTAAATATTTATTTCTAGTTTCAATAATGTTACGTAATATATTATATCTCCTAAAGTGTTCTCGCTGCTGAAGTGAAAAGTTATGTGTGTTACACGAGAGCAAAGTTTTTTGCATCTCGTGCCTTTGAATCCCTCGCCACACTCAGGATTCAACTTCTTCAACTTCAAATCACTCGCTACGCTCGTCAATCGTTGAATCCTTCGCTTGCTCAGGATTCAAAATCAGCACTCGCAGCAAAAAATGACTTTGCTCTCTTGTTGAACAAATAACTATTATGCAACAAGAGAGCAAAGTCGTTTTTTGCTGCGAGTGCTGATTTTGAATCCTGAGCAAGCGAAGGATTCTCAAGTTGAACCCTGAGTGTGGCGAGTGATTCAAAGACACGAGATGCAAAAAACTTTGCTCTCGTGTAACACACATAACTTTTCACTTCAGCAGCGAGAACACTTTAGGAGATAATAGTTATTTACAGGTTAAATATCAGTTTTATTTGCAGTAAATACTTATTTTCGTTTAAATACAACAATAGGTTAAAAATTCAATAAATTACATTAAAAGACATAATAATCTTTTTGCAAAATTTCTTTAGTTAGTACAAATTTCCGAACGTGTTTGTCTTTGAGGTCGAATTCAAAATCGGAACTTCGAAAGGGCTCTTTCTAATAGCGGGAAAGAGATAGAGTGTAAATGTTTCGAATTGTATGATTAACCCAAGGCTGAATAAGATATTCGCGGCTTTCTGAAAACAAAAATTAAAAAGTTACTTTGTCTCACGCCACTGATTTCAGGCAGCAAAACCTACATGTTTGAGCTACTGAAGTAAAAATTACTATAGACAGACGATGTAGGTAACGGGGCAGTTGTACCTCCGTTTTGGGCGCACTTTCATTGCTGGCACTCCGAATAGGTTTTCTATAATGCACTACGCACAGTTAATTTCTAAATTGCCCAAGTAAATACGTAACCAAATGGCGTTTAGTACATTTGTTTAGCTTTGTGTGCGAAAAACAGCCTGTGACTTTCATCTGTTTTCATACTAAATGAAGTCGATCCTTCTTTCGGTTCTGTAACTTGAGAAACAAAGTTGCACAAAAATAGCATTATGTTCATTTTACTCTGTAGTCATAATTCTCAGCTCAGTGAAAAGCACTAGAATTTTCTAGCTGTGCGCTGCGCTTTCGCCTTCACCTGTTAATTTGGGAGTTACCGCAAGAACTGCGTCAAATTCCGTTCTTAGCTGACATTTACCTATACCTACTTGCCAAATTTTAGCTTTATAAGTCGCTTTCGAGATTTTGTGTTTAGTCAGTGCCTTAGACATAAGTTATCCTATTGTGGAAGGTTGGTTCAGTATATCATGGCATATATATTATTAATTATATTATATGAAAAATGAGTAAATTTTCTTTTTTATACCATGATATACTGATGTAGATATTTATCGATGATAAGATTACAGATAATATAAAACTATGGGAAGGTGTTGGCTTAAGTAAACTTTAATTGCAGGAATGCAAAAGTAAAACAAAACGGATGCTGCTTGAGAAAATGGGCACCGAAGAGCCGGAGCTTGGGTTGGGATGCGAAGTGTCTATTACAGGTACAGTATACCAACGGTTAAATAATACAATTTAGCATGAATATAAGGTTACTTAACCCTTTCACCGCTATTTTTTGGCAGCTTTAACTTACCTCCAGCGCTCACAGGCTTTAGGCATGATTTCTCCTAGTTTTGGGAATGCTTAAAATCGATCATTAAATCTAATATTCGTAAATATAACTACAGGGGCATTTAATCTGTGTTGTGTACTTTAAATAAATAAATGAAAGTGCAGTGGTTTGTTAGTAACGAAATATTACGTGCCTGGCGCCAGAAGCATGTCTTTGTAGATCGTGGCTAATCGTAAGCTAAACGATTTTCCAAAATTATGAGCCTAAAACACATTCAAAGTAAACACATTCAAAATATCTACCTTTTTATAAGCCGAAATAACTGTATTAATTATTCGATAATTAAAAAAAAATACTCCACTACCTATAAATAGGCCCTTGATATAGGCACTGCTTCTAGATTTGGAAAAAAAGTCCGTCATTTCACAGAAGAGTGAACCCAAATAGATCACAATATTTACCTATATGAAATAGCTTATTTTGTTGTCATGGTTTAAATAACTTACGTAACTATAATAATCTTTATTTTCGTTTAGGCTTACAATGTAACTTACATAATGTATCCTACTTATATTCTAATTTTTTACTTGAATTTTATAACTGGTATACCCGTTATACTAAATAATAATAACAGGTGTCGAGGAGAATACGATGATAGCGTCCCTGTGCGACCTGCTGGAGCGGCTGTGGTCGCACGGGCTCCAGCATAAGTTGGGCAAGTCGGCGCTGTGGATGCACCTCACCAACTACCAGGAGTTGGAGCAGTGCAGCAACTCCACTGAGCCAATAGATCCCAATTACTTGACACCGGGTATGACCTCATCCGCATTTCATTATTTCCCTGCTAGGAACAGGGCCCTTACTCTCTATGACCAAGTTCCTCGCGCGTCCCAATAAAACAACCCGAACGCCCCAGATTATAGAAACTGTAATTGGAGTTCCCGTGGGAATTCAATATGGCTCGTTCCAGTTCTCTTCTTGTTCCAGTTTTAAATAAGTATCATGAATCAGGAAAAACATTAATTTCTTTCACTTCTTTTTTGTTTGTTTGTTTGTTTGTATACTTTATTGAACATAAACAAAGTTTTTACAAGTTGAAAAAATCAAAACAAGTAGGTAATTTATGCTCAAAGGCGGCCTTATCCCGCGAGGGGATTTCTTCCAGTCAACCTTCTTCTTTAATTTCAATGTTGGAGTTTTAATTTATTTTAAATTCAACGAATTTTTATACGCATGCAGCATTGGCTTGGTGCGTGTTGCGCAAACGTTTGGATTGTAAGTAATTTCTGTTAATTAGGTATATGAACTTTTATTTCTAAACTCTTGATTACAAACTTAAAATAGATTTTTTAATACAGTTGCTCAAAAAGTGGCGTATTGCAGGGACGTTTAGCGTTCGGGATGTGGGCTATTACATACTCGAGCTTTTTGTTTACCTTTCCCGAACTCGTGCGTTCTCTTTGCCAACTGTCAAATGGCGACACGGCTTTGACACACTTTTTTGCATTGCGAAACGTAGGTTTCGCATTACTAATACGACTAGCGCCATCTCTTGATCACAGTTGGAACTTAGTTGAGTTTGTTGTGTTTTTGATATTTTATTAAATTTCTTCATTTTTTTCGCAACTGTATTAAAAATAGTTGTTCAGTACACGTGCGGAACCGTCATTGCAACTAGTTCCGACTGTCAACCCTCACCTTCGGCTGCGCCTCGGCTCGGGTAGACATTTGTCGGAACTCTTTGCAATGACAGGGTTTCCGCACTTATAATGAAATATACTATTAATAAATATTTTCAAATTATTTGTGTTATTTTTAAGGTTTTTACTTTTATCTATCTATGTTTACGCTGCTTTAACTGAGATATACTTAAACTTATTAACATTACCGCAAATTGATAAATGTGTAAAGACCAATACAAATGTCATACAAAAGTACGTAGTGCGTAATAGTACATTGTTATCCTAGACACATCCACACCCTATCTCACCCCCCTCCGCCCTCGTTAAAAGAAACTGTAATCTGCTCTCGGCACGACACAGGTGAGAGCGGAGGTGAAAGCAAAGCAGCACGAGCAACGCGAACCCTGTACCCTGTATCAGATTGGTGGAACCAATCGCGATAACGTGATAAGGTCGTACATTAAGATTTAGGAACCATATTATGTAAATTAGAGTAAACAACTTAATTTCCCGCAGTCACAGTAAATTAGATACACCCTCTCTAACACCCTCTCCCTAAACGAAACTGTATATTATGTATAATGTACCCCCCGGCACAGACCTATCGTCGGTGGGAGCGGAGGTGGAAGCGCAGCAGGGCGCGAGCAGTGCGACCCGCTCGCGGGACAGTTCCCGCGGCGGGTCGCGGGACAGCTCGCGCGACCGGCTCAGCAACTCGGGCACGCTGGAGCGGAAGGCTGCCCAGCCGCCGGTGCCGCTGCGCCCGCTGCCCGAGAGCCTCACCTTCGATATGAGGCAAGTACTTTTTCTTCTTATGAACTTCGCATAGTACCATGAAATAAATTTACTTCTATCAGCGTCATTGTACGGTTTCTAAATTGCAAACCATCGTGCTATAATTAGTCTTCAAAAAGGTTGTCTTTGGGTGTTCTTATATTGAGGACATCGAAGAAATCAGCTCGAAACGTCACCTATTGCGCACATAAAAAACCGCCACTACATAAAATTATTGTCTCATAAAATATCATAAAACACCTCAAAACACTTACACTCCACTCCACACGAAAGTAAATAAAGGAACCGTCATCTTTGATTCCCAATGATGGTGTTTTTATTAAGGTGCTGGTGTTAGGGCTAGTTTTCATACAAATTGCCTACCGAGTTTTCTTGCACTACGGCTATTTTTATTTATTAGACTTTATTTAATAAAATACTTCTACTTGTTTCGATGTCGCATAAGTCTCAAATCTTTGCAGATAGAGAACAAATAACATAATTATAAGCATTTCAAAAATATTAAATTTTGGTCGAATCTCTTACTTGTGTGAGAGCGTATACAGTATATGTGTACGAAAATGGCGGCCCGGTCTATAAACAGCTGTGGTTTGACTGTAGACTGACAAGTCCCCCGAATGCAGTAGTTTGTAGTGAGTTCCAAAAGGATCGAAAGGTGTCGCGGCGTTGAGCCGTGAGTTTTGACAATTTTACCTACCGGGATAATTTAGAATTGAATTTGGAATATACATATTACTGATATAGTTGGTAGGTATTTAGTAGCCGAAGCGAAGGCATAACTACATTTTGTTTTGAGTCCCGTACAAGTAGGTATACCTTATAAGCTACAGGTAGCCCGTACAAGTATTTTATATTTTTGTGTTGCATAAATTCTTGCTATCTCTTTCTTGTTTTCTCGATGCGTAAAAGAGAGAGACCATATTTTCGAATGGTTGTATCTCACCACGGCCCAGGGTAATTTAACTTTTATCTTCGATGCAATCAGCAATGACACGCAGCCATATAATGTTGGTACAACTTCATATTTTTATTGTGTCTGTGTGACCACGTGATCAAATTTTTAATATCTTCAAAAAAAATTTTTTTTTTGTAAAGCTCATACCCTCGAAACTAGTATGAGACAACCCCATCATGTTGCTGTACTTCATGTTTTCGTGGTATCTATGTGTTCACGTGACAAAATTTTTGAACACTTATAACTCCGAAACTATAGGACGCAGTCATATCACGTTGGTACTCAAACTTCATGTTTTGTGATATCTATGTGATCACATGGTCAAATTTTCGACAGCTCATATCTCCGAAACTGCAAGTTACAGACTCATCGTGTTGGTAGGTCAAACTTCATCTTTTCGTGATATCTATGTGATCACGTGAAGTAATTTTCAAAAGCTTATAAGATTTTTTACTATTACCTATGCATATACCTACTTTGTATTTGTTAATTTATAGGTACTAATGATAAAGCTGAAGAGTTTGTTTGCTTGTTTGGTTGAACGTACTAATCTCAGGAACTACTAGATCGAATTGAAAAATTATTTCCGTGTTAGATAGTCATTTATTGAGGACGGCCATAGGCTATAACATCACGCTATGACCAATACGAGCGGAGCACGACACGACACTCACGTGGTTATTTCTCCAAATTTTTTTTAGTCAACTATTAGAGACGAGAATCGAATATTGAATGCCTTTTTACCAAAAAAATACCCTCGTAACGTTACACCCTGTATAATAAAGACTTTACTTTTGTAAATTTTTCCAAATGATGTAACTGTTCACTCATTATTATTTATTATTTCCTTGATTTTGTAATAAAAAAAAAATAAAAATAAAAACTGACGCGAGCAAAACCGCGGCAGGATCAACTGCCAGTAAAATATTTATATTTTACAAATAATACAATATTATAATAAATCTATCTTCCCAACGCACTGCTTTGACGAAACTAAATAAAAGAAGATCAATATATTCAAATGACGCGCGACGGCTGAATGCATACAATTTTTTCGGCAGGAGGAACTATACGATAATGGTCCAGTGGTTAGAACAACTTCCGAAGAAGTCTCAATATTATATGACTAACTGTGCCCTGCGGTTTCACCCGCGTGAAAAGTTTTTGTGTAACAACTTTTTTTCCCGATATCCGATTTGAATGAAACAAAGCCTATATTATGTAGCTACAGGCTAAGCTTAATCTACCTGTGAAAACCGCATGACAATCTGTTCAGTTGATTTGGAGATTATGGCGAACAAACAGACAGACAGACAGAAAAGAATTTCAAAAACTTTTTTTTGTGCTTGGTTACTCTTCTTTTATCACCCCTCTCCATTTTAGGTAAAAATATTCAATGTATCTACAGAATCGCGGATTCTACTCTTTTATTATAGTTTAGAAGTATAGATAATTTTTTTTATTATCTGTCATTTTTTATGCTTTTGTTTACGATTTCAAATCTAAACTGCTTTTTCATAATATACATTATGCACACTTCTAGATAAACTTATTATTAGAAATGCGAATATGAGTTTGTTTGTTTGTATGTTACGGTTTATTACTCAACCGATTATCTAGAAATTTTGCATACACTTTATTAGTAGGGGCACAGAGAAGGACACGGTAGTTTTTATCCCGGAATTCCCGTAGAAACTCTGAAATTAGCGTGGGTGAAACCGCGCTAATTTCTAGGTATATTATGAAAAATAGCTAGTGTTATTATAAAAAAGTAAAGAACCAGTTTTTTTAAATACTTCACTCCTAAGAAACTACAGTATCCTCCAGTATCAGTTGTTAATTTTATAAAAATGTTTCACGCGGGTGTAACCGCGGGACACAGCTAGTAGAATATAAAATACTTTACAAACTCAACGTACCTACTGATGAAACTCAATAAAATATAAAATATTATTATCACGAGATGACAAAATTTAAATTTTGAAATGGAACATCGGCAGAATGCGTTTATGTTTTTTTTTCGTGTAATAACGCCAAGCGGTACTATATAGGTTGAGTGGCTAGACCAAAGAGTATATAACCACTATGCGTACTAACGTCTGGCTCTAATCCTTTTAGAATTACGATTCAAATCTCGGTTTATATGAGTACTAGCTGTTCCCCGCGGTTTCACCCGTGGCAATTTCGGAGATCCCGCAGGAATTCCGGGATACAAAGTACCCTATGCATATAGGGTACCTTCTCTGTACCCCTGACGACGTATATGCAAAATCTCATTAGATTTCACCGGTGTTAATTTTGGAGTTCCCGTGGGAATTCCAGCATATAAAGTACCCGATGTCCTTTTCTGTACCCCTGACAACGTGTATGCAAAATTTCGTGATGATCCGTTGAGCCATTGACGTAACAGACAGACAGATAGACAGTGTTACTTTCGCATTTATAATATTATCAGTATTTAGTAGGGATTGTAATGTCAGTGTCTTTGTGGAATTATGTACTTTTTTTGTAAAGTTATCACGAATCATTCAGGTTTTGAGTTGAACTGCGATTCTATTTAGTTTTGGATTTTCTATGATTGATTTTTTCTAAAATTAAAAACATCCTAGTTGATGACGTAAATCACATAGACTGCTGAAATATAAAGATGATGGTATTGTGGTCATAGTGTCGGAGATATTATAAGATTTCAATTTTTTTATCACCAAGTAAATCCCGAAATCTTGAAATTTAGATTAGGACCTAGAGTTCTTTTTATACCCAAAATTATTTTCAATCATAATATTTACGCAAATAGGTACGTGTGTAACCTGCAGGGAAAGGTTGTATTGAAAATAAGTCCAATATTTTTATTTAGCTTTATCCATCTTTACATTTTCTTAGATTCTAGTTCTATATTCTTTAAATTTTCTTTTTTGGAATTAAAATAAAATTCCAAAAAAGAACGAAAAATAAATCGTTTGTAGATCTATAAATAAGTATATATAAACAAATTTGAGAAAATTAGTTACAAAAAGTGGAATCGCAATCTTAGATTTGAACATGAGATTTTCACGATTCATTATTTACAAAAAGAGACATATTACACCACAGCGCCAACGAGACTCAAATATAATAAGTCAAATTCAGAATCAGATTCGGCTAATACTAATCGATTTGCATGTGTGTGTGACTACGTTTCGGGCGGTTATTCCTAATTTTCTTGTAGTTAAAGGATAATAATGCGCGTAAGACCATATAAAAATTTTAAATGAAAGATGTATTAAACACTCATCCTGTCGCATTTATCATCAAAATCTATCTTTTAGCTTGCGATTCTCTGTAAATTGAGAAAACACTTTTATGGCGCCGCCCGCGGCCTCTATCGGCTGAGAGGCTGCATAATATGGTGGCGCGCCACCTTAAGTCCATTGAATCAAATGAAATTTTTCAATACGTATTAGGAGAAAATATATCTACGTACCTATCCAATTAAATAATTAAAACAGCAAAATATACGAACTAAACAGGTCAAGAAGTAATTTAAAATAGCGGGATAAATTTTGAATTCATAATCGGGAAAATGCTTTATCTACTGAAAACTCAACTATTAAAACGGACTATAAGGCTTCTGTAATTAATATTGATAGGTAAATTTAATTATAGTGCGGGGCGAGACCCCGTGATAAAGGTGCTCTAGTTCTTAATAAAGTTATCTTCAATCTTGTACTATTAAATTTGTTGAAGGAACAAAATGATATTTATTTATATCCTAGCTATTTATTCCCCGCGGTTTCACCCCCGGTAATTTTGGAGTTCCCGCGAGAATTCCGGGATAAAGTCCTTTTTCTGACTATAATCTATCTCTGTGCCAATATCCATCCAAATCCGTGCAGCCATTCTGGTGCGATTGAGTAACAATCCATCCATATATCCATCCATCCAACCTTTTACATTTACACTTTTATAATCAATTGCAAATTACATATTACATATTATACATCGTTCACGATAACTTTACTTTTATGTACTAAGACTTATCAAAATGAGAAAGTAAGGGAGTTTATTAAAACTTCTTTAAGTTTAATTTGTAAAAGTTTGAGCACTGAATAAGATTTTTTTTTTCCAGTATATACATTTTTTCTTTTTTATTAGTTTTTTTTTTTTTTTGATCCACCATTCACAATTACCTAATATCAATCTCAAGGATTATTTTTCTTATTCTTTTTCTTGCTCTCGCTGTGAGATGCGTGGTCCGAGTGTCGTCACACATGGTCTATAATGTATGTATGTAGTTATGTATGTATATATTAGTATGTATGTATGTATGTAGTTATGTATGTATTTATATTAATGTTTATTTGTATGATTATATGTATATGTTTGTATTCGTGTGTGTACTGTGTATGTATGTGTATTTCTTTTTACCTATATACTTATATATTCCGTTCCGATTTCCGATCATAAAGCCTTACTTTGTTACTTTTATTTTTACTTTTAAGTTCTGTGTTTCTAAATTGTTATAGTTTTGTGTACGTACTGCGAAATTCTAAACTTTATATAAGGGTAACTATTATTGGCTCTTAGTGTAATCTTGTAATCTAAATCTATTTATGTTTTTGTAGCTGTTGTTGTCCTGAATAAACGAAAATAAAATAAAAATAAAATAAAAATCATCTTAATAATCTAATATATATAAATCACGTGTCACGTTGTTTGTCCGCGATGGACTCCGACTACTGAACGGATTTTGATAAAATTTTGTAACCATTTATAATATGGTCCAACTTAAAAGATAGGATAGTTTTTATACCGGAATTCCCGCGGGTACTCAGGAATTAATGCTGGGAACTGCTTATCGCCGTAAACTACAGCACTTTTTTCCCGGAATTAGCGCGGGAACTCCGAAATTACCGCGGATGAAATCGCGCGGGACAGCTAGTATTAGTATAGATTTGCAAGAACAAGAATTAGGTATTCACGTTAACTAAATAGGTGTTGCATTGTATTTAAAACCTTGAACATATTGAACCGATATTGGTTTGCAAAATTGCCTCAAATAATTAATTAGTCTACACTAATATTATAAAAGGGAAAATTTTGATTTTTTGTTTGTTTGTTTGTTACGATTTAACCCAAAAACTACTGGACCCACTTAAAAAATTATTTTACTCTTAGAATGCTACATCATACCCTGAGTAACATACCGTCGCACTCAGAGTCGACTTTAACGATTACTTAGTTAAGTATAGATTTTTAAAACAAGCCTGCCGCAATCAGAGACGTTCAGTAAATTAATGTTATTTGGCATTTAATGAGATGTAACTTAGTTAAATGCCAATTAACATTAATTTATTAAACTAGTCTGATTGCGACAGTTTTCTTTTAAAAATCTATACTTAACTAAGTAATCATTAAAGTCGACTCTGAGTGCGGCGGTTAGTCTATATTAATCCGGAATTCCCGCGGGAACTCCGAAATTACCACGAGTGAAATCGCGGGGAACAGTCAGTCAGGTATATGATTGAATTGCCTTAATCAATAGGAACGTGCAAGCGATGACGGATATCAAAACGGAGATAGGTTACGCGCGCGCGTGGGTTCGCTTGTCGCTGGAAAAGAAGCTGCTGTCGAAGCACCTGCGGGAGCTGCTGGCGGACGCGACGCTACTGCGCTCCCAGTACAAGCGGACCGCCTTCCTGCGCTGCGAGGAGGAGCGCGAGCAGTTCCTCTACCATCTCCTCACTTTGAACGCGGTCGACTACTTCTGTTTCACCAACACCTACCCCACTACCAGTGAGTATCAAAGTTTGATTTTTGACCGGCTTCCAAAAAAAGAAACAGGTGTTCCCCTAGTATGAAATGTAATAACTTTATGGTATGATGTACCACCACTGATGCGAAATTATTATTTTTTTGTTAATCACAGTTTCCCAGTTCCTTAAAATTGTCATTCCAAAAAATGCCATCGTAATCAGTTGTCACATATTTTGATTGAATATACACAAATTGACTCGAAGCTGTTTAAAAATCACCGTGTTTCCTACATTTTTCTTCTTGGTATTTTTGGTATAATATCTGCAAAGAATTTTCATATTTATTTTTTCGATCTGTTGAAAATTTTGGTCATAATATGTGTGGTGTTGCTCACATGCTCGTGCGTATGCTAACATGCATCGTAATGTCTTTGGGTCTTGTATGTAGTTTTCTTTCTTTCTTTCTTTACTTACTAATAGCGTAACTGAAAAATTTGAACGACTTTCAGAACTGCCTTACCGTGTCTTGATCGTGCCGTCGCGCAAGGCGAGCCAGACGACCGCGCAATGCTGGATCGCTATATCGGGGGCCCACGGCGAATCCACACCCAAGATACCAATACCGCGGAACACGAACGAATTTGTATTTCATGTGAGTTTACCAACATTTTACTATTATAGATATCATAAAATATAATATAACTTCCCCGGTTTCATCCGCGGTAATTTCAGAGTTCCCGCTGGAATTCCAAATTATAATATAGCCAGTGATAACGTAGCATTTTAATGGTGAGAGAATTTTTGAAATCGGTTCCGTAGTTTTTGAGTTAAATCACAACAAACAAAAGAAAATACAAATCTTTCCTCCTTATAATATTAGTTTTCGTTTACGTAGTATTTATTACTCTGAGGTTTAGATAAATTCGCCAATGTTATAAGAACACTTCCATGACCAAAAAAATCCAAGCTGTCATGGTGGTGTAATTATGTTGAAAAAAAAAATAACATTCGTTTCCCCTCGTGCATTCTTCATTATGAATATTCTATAGTTATTTAACGTTCTCCTTCATAAACCAATTTCTCTACATCACTGGATGAAAATTTATATTAAGGGTAATATAAATGATTCAGCATAAAAACTTGGGCGTCCTCTCTACGCTGCGCATCGGGCACGACAACTCGGGGCTCTCGCCGCGATGGCTGCTCGATCAGGTCTACGTGAGGAACGAAGTCACCGGACACACTTATACGTGAGTGCTCTACACACTATCGTGTCACAGAGATGATGAGATCCACAGAACAGAAAATAACTGATAGGAGTCACCAACTTGGTTTAGTATGAAAACAGGTGAAGACCAGCGTCGCCGGGTGATTTCACACACAACACTATTCAACACACACTAAAACATTCATTATTTATTGTAAAAAAATGTATTATCTACTTAAACGCTTTTTGGTTAGGTATGTTATTATTACTATTGTTTTGTAAATATCATACATACTTGTGATATAGGGTAAACGTAAATGTTCAATAGAAAAATATGATATTTACTCTAATCCGGGGATCGAACCGGCGAAATCGCAACAACACATACGAATACGCTGTTCGCGCACTCGAGTCTTAAAGGATGGACAAGTGCGTGTTCACCCGTGTATTCGTTGTTATAATATAATATGGCTACGTTACGAGCGGCGAGTGTGCGCGCGCGCAGGTTCCCGTGCAACCGTTGGCTGGGCAGCGGCGTGGACGACGGCTCCACGGAGCGGCTGCTGGTGGCGGCGCGCGTGCGGCGCGAGCGCACCCCGCGCGCCCTCCCGCCGCACTCGCCCGCCGCCGCCGCGCCCGCGCCCGCGCACCCGCACCCGCCCACGCCCACGACCACGCACCTCTCCACCTCCACCATACAACACATGATCGGTAAGTCGCGTTTCAATAGTTCACTTTAACAAATCTTTACTAAAATCATAAATGCGAAAGTGAGTTTGTTTGTTTGTTACGCTTTCACGCCTTAACGGCTCAACTGATCATCATGAAATTCTGTAAGCACGTTTTCAGGGGTACAGAGAAGGACATAGGGTAAGGTTTTATCCCGGAATTCTCGCGGGAACTCCGATATTACCGCGGGGGAAACCGCGGGGGACAGCTAGTAAATCTATATTTCGTTGGCGTAATCTTTGTTGACTATTTTTTTCAAAACTACACGATCGATTTTAGGTATAATTATGGTCTTTTACTGGGGTTGTACCTACAATATGCATACACCATTTAATTTTTAGTGAATAATGAGTTACAAAAGTCGTTCCTACGTTTTACTTTATTATTTTAAGTACTTAAATAGCTATTGTATTGTGGTGGTGGCGCTGTGACATGTCTCCTCTTTCAGTAAACCAATTGCGATAAGACAAAGCCTATGTTATGTTAGTTGGTAGACTAAAATCCCGGTACAATTCTTTTAGTTGCTTTTTTTTACATTATAAGAGTCCAAAGTATGTGGACACTGGACACCTGATAATGTTTTTATCTGAATGTGCAAAACACTAATTTTACTTTGACGGCCTAAACCAACACGTAGATAGTAGATACCATTACAATAAAATTAAATTATCATGTAAAATTTTAACATGATAATTAATATTGAAAATAAAAAAAACTACAAATAGCGCGAAAACTAAGAATACAAAACAGAAATTTGCCGTAAGCGAAACAATAGTACATTGTTATCCTAGGGGTGAAAGTAACTTATTTAGTCCCGAGACGGGGTACGCTCGGGCGCCAATCGACTAAATAAATAAGTCTTTCTAGGTTTAAAGAATCTTTATTTCTTATAAGAACATTATATTTCTCCCGAGGATAACACTGTGCTTTTCATTACGAATGCAAGGAAAGTTAAATAAAAATAGGAATTAGCTAAAGAAAAAAATGAGTAAATTTTATTTTACATAAATCAACCATTAGGTGTGCTACTGGCCAGTAAGTATGCCCCCTATGACATAAAAAAAAACTTGAGTTTCTGCAGTATCCAGCTGTCAGTTGAAAGCGATTCTCCCTAGGGCTGAAAAGTGTTACTTTCAACCCGCTTCTCAGGCAACTTCAGACCTACTTTCCGAGTATGAGTAATGAAAAATAACAATTACCGTTAGTTTTATGCTATTGTTACCCTACCCTATCCATGTTTAAAACTTAATATGGACTTGACGAATTTAGTGAAATTATAAAAAAAAGCATGTGAATCGATTATTTACAGGTGATTGTGTCAACGCAATAGTGAAGTGGCATTACCAATCTAAGAGAGACAAAGATGCCAACTCCCTTAGCGTGTTGCTTTGCGGCGAAAATGGTCTCGTCAAATGCTTAGAACAAGCATTTTTGTGTGGCTTCAAATCGGCAAGACTGTTTGGAAAGAATCTCTTCATTTGGGACTACTTTGGTGAGAAATTTTTGTTTGGTAACAAGTACCAGTGAATTTAACTAAATTAAAAAAAAATTGAATTCTTCCATTTCTCTAATCTTTAAGTCACCCTTGGCATACCAATGTGTATCATGACGTTTGTTTTAATTGTATCACCCTCAGAACAATAACAGTTATTTTTCTGAGGCATCACCAGTGTCTCAAAGTTAGAGTCACTCGTATTCTACAAGAAAGTTTACTGTATAAGTATTCGTAATTTTTTTGTTGATCAGTCTTCCAAGAACATGTCTTTAGAGTGCACATGACCATTATTGCTAGCGTCAATATTATTAAAACAGTAATATATCCGTTTCTGCAGCTCGTGTAAAAGACGAATTCAAGATGAGTTTATGCGACGAGCCGAACGCTCAAGCCAACAAGAACTGCGGCGTGGCGTACAACTGCCGGCAGGACCAGGAGCACAGAGCCATCTGGCGGTGTTACTGCCACCTCATGGATGAGATCAGTAGCGTGGGACGTACGCTCGGCAAAGATGGAAAATTCCAATTGTTCATATGCCTTAGTTTGCGGTGAGTCAAGTTTTGTAATGGTACATTGTGATACGAGTGAGCAAACTACGACTCTACTACGCCCTCGTCTTCGGCTCTAGCCGCAATCCAGCCTCTGGTTTGATGACGCTCACACGACGGTTTTCAACACATTTACGAGGAAAAAATGTACTGGTATTCATTGTTGGTGGTAATGTTAATCAAGTATTACCAGTCTAGTGCGGTAAAGTAAAAAGCACGTGCGTTTAATGAGCTGCATTGAACTTGAAAGCGTTGCAACTTGCAATCTTTACAAACAAGAGTGGAAAAAAATAATACATTGTTCCCCAAAGAATAGGTACATTATTTTTTAAAATTTGTCTTTTGAACAGTTAGTTGCCATTACCAGGAAGTTTTTGCGCGATTTCACCCGCGCGAATTTTCATTAGAACTTTTACTCTCTTCACTAGTTTCGAAAACCATTTCATAATCAGACACAATGTTTGTTTTTGTTTTTCGTAGAATGAAATTTTCTTGCCATATAATTTACCAGTACATAGATAAAGATTAAAATACTTATGGAATTATTTTTTTCGCCAGCGAACACTGGCTGCACAGAATGCTCGTGCCAATGTCAATGACGCGCGTAACGACGGAGATGTACGAGGAGCAGAGTTTTATGCGCAAACGCGGACTACTGACCTTCCTCAGACAAATACTGGAGCCTTTAGACGAGTTCGACATTGTCCTTGAAAATTCACTCACACAGGGCATTTAATTTTACTAAGTTTATCTCTTTCGCCACAGACATACATAATATATTAGAGTAGATAATGCCAACTGTCCCGAATGCGTGCTCGAAGCTTAAGCAATGCCCAAACTTGTCGCGTAAAGCTAGTTCTATTCGCATCATTGTGATCGCAAAGTCACCCAAGTTATCTTTTAAAACCTTTCAGTTGGGCGGAAGTTATTTGTAAAATGCTTGAATTACGATTTATGCGTTATCTACTCTAATCTATAGCTGCATTTATTCCAGTTTAGAAGCCTTAACTTAACTTACTACCAAAGCTATTTTGCTTATATAGGTTCTATGTAAATTAAAAAATGTTAAATCATTCTATGATGTAGTTCCATAGATAAAAAATATTAGTTGCGTAGTTTTTAAATTGATAATACTCATAGTTTACTTTAAACAATTATGATATTACATAACAAGGTCTGATTTTTACTATGAATTTATCTCGTTAATTTGTCGTTTTTTAAATATTTTGCATTATCTTGCCAGAACAACCCAAAGATATTTGATAATTTTGATTATTTGATAAATATTGTTGAAATTTGCGTTGTGTATTTACTTAATTTTATAGCACATTGTGTCAATTTATAATTTGTTGTTAGAATACACATTAGGCATCTAGGGCGGCTTGCACTATTATTATTGATTCAAGTCATCGAATGCTGAAATGTTTGGGTTTTTAATTATCTAAGTAGGTGATTATTATGATAATAATAAGTACAGTGCTTATCCTGCATGTTGAATATAATTGAATTGTACAATGTATTAAGATGATTTAAATACAAGCGGAGGCACGAGGCTAGACTATAGACTAGACTATAGTTCGTTTGATGAAGAATGGTAACATTGTTACTACCACGGCGTAATCGCTGTAGTTATTGCCGTCCTGCATGTGGTCAGCACCTCAGATAGTTAATATAGTGCCAAAGTTATTAGAATATTGGACGACAGTTCATACAATCTTGTAGAATATTAATAATATAATTATTACTAGTATAGTATTATATTATCTGTGCTAATATTATAAAGAGCAAAAGTTTGTGAGTTTGTGGGTTTGTGAGTTTGTGACGTTGTAGGGGTAATCTCTGGATCTACTGAACCGATTTTGAAAATTCTTTTACTTATAGGAAGCTGCAGTGATCCTGAGTGTCATAGGGTACTTTTTATTCCGGAATTCTCGCGGGAACTCCGAATTTCCCGCGGGTAAAACCACGGGGGAACAACTATCTCTAGATCTACTGAACCGATTTTGAAAATTCTTTCCCTTATAGAGAGCTACAGTGATACAGAGTGATATAAGGTATTTTTCATCCCGGAATTCCCTCGGGAACTCCGGAGAGTTCATGAGTTTGGGAGATTGTAGTGGGTAATTTCTATATATACTGAACCGATTTTAATAATTCTTTCAATTATAAGAAGCTACAGTGATCTTGAGTAACATAAAGTACTTTTTATCCCGGAATTTCCGCGGGAACTCCGGACATTGTGAGTTTGTGCGGTTGTAGGGGGGTAATCTCTGGATCTACTGAACCGATTTTGAAAATTCTTTCACTTTTAAAAAGCTGCAGTGATCCTGAGTAGCATAGGGTATTTTTTTTCTAGGGATTCCCGCGGGAACTCCGGAGTTTGTGAGGTTATAATCTCTGGATCTTCTGAACCGAAATTGAAAATTCTTTCACTTATAGGGAGCTACAGTGATCCAGAGTGATATAAGGTACTTTTTACTCCGGAATTCCTGCGAGAACTCCGGAGTTAGTGAGTTTGTAGGGGTAACCTCTGGATCTACTGAACTGATTTTAAAAATTCATTCACATTTAAAAAGCTGCAGTGATCCTAAGTGACATAGGGTACTTTTTATCCCGAGATTCCCGCGGGAACTCCGGACTTTGTGAGTTTATAATATCTGGATTTATTGAACCGATTTGGGAAATTCATTTATAGGAAGCTAAAGTGATCCTGAGTGACATAGGGTACTTTTTATCCCGGAATTCCCGCGAGTACTCCGAAATTACCGCGAGTGAAACCGCAGCGGTCAGCTAGTATTATATGATACAAGCTGTACCCTGCAGTTTCGCACGTGGTAATTTCGGAATTCTCGCGGGATTCCGGAATAAAAAGTGCCCTATGTTCTTCCTTGTACTCATGACAACGTGTATGCAAAATTTAATGGCTATCGGTCCAGCCGTTCACGCGTAATGCGATTGTGTGATGGACACAATATAGTTCCACTTTCCAGTCTGGGCGTATATAAGTATAATATATATATATATATGTAATATATGTAGTATATACCGCGTTTGCTTGATTTCCACGACACAAGCTTAAAAACTTAGTGTAAGATCAAGTTAATCTGTGTTGTGAAGTCATTATTAAAAAAAAAGAACACAAAAATGCAGTTCACAAAAAATCGAAAAATAAAATACAGTTTTAATCCAAAAGATATGTGCTACCTACTGATCATTTCGAAGTCGGTGCCAATACCGCTCGTGTCTGCAATGTGGTGGGAGCGGACTTACCCCTTGACCACAGTCTCGGCTGTGGCGGTGACAGCGGCGGCGGCGGCAAAAGCAAATGGAAGACAACATACGAAGCCACAGCTATCAGCAGCGCGAGCTGTGGCCACCTTCTTAAGTTGTCTACCATTTGTATTTGCCACCACTGACGCCGTCGAGACTGTGGTGCCGCCCTTAGTCTATCTACCTATCACCTATTTGGCTTGGCACCGACTTCAAATCGATCAGTAGGTAAATTCATACGTAGATTATTTTTAACTTTTTAGTGTAGGTAGTGCATTTTTGTGCGTTTTGAAGTCGGTTTTAATATTTTGTTAAAATTGTATTATAAGTATATTTATTATTAATAGGTATATAGATAGATTTTACCATTTACATATTTCCAATCTCACTGACACTAATCATCTTCTATATCTAGGTACATACATATAAAATGCTTTGTCCTGAATGACTGACGATCAACGCACAGCCTAAACCGCTGATCTTAAAGACCTGAAACTTATTAGAGGGTGTGTTCTTTGTATTATGCCGACGTAGGCATCCGATAAGACGGTATTTTTGAAAATTCAATCCCTAAGGGGGTGAAAAGGGGCTGTAAAGTTCGTAACAATCCGCTGGGAACTCTGAAGTTATCGCGGGTGAAACGGCGCGTGACAGCTAGTCTTTTACAAAAAATTACAATTGATTTGACTATTATTGATCCATACAAATATCATACATAATATTATGTATGTGGCAAAATCAAAATGAATATAGTCATACCATTACCATTTGTTCTGGAGTTTCGCTCAGTAATCTTTTTTTTTTTTTCGCTTTTTCGAACACAAGATTCGCATGCGACTGTTTAGAAAATATTATATTATTGATGAGCATTCGCATGTGAATCTTGCGATTCCGTGTGCGAAAGTAAATCGAACGATTCTAAAATATGACCTCAGGGTCCATTACTTTCCAGTCTGGGCCTATTTTATTTTGTGTACCTGCACTATACCTAATATGTGCATTTTTGCTTGGTATTCACGATACAAGCTTGTGGAATCAAGTAGATCTGTGTTTTGATAATTATTTATAGATATTTTTTATAAATTAAAACATACTTTGTGTCTTTATGTCTACTATCATTTTAGGTGTCTAAATTATTAATTATAAGCCAATCACTTTTGCCAGTAATTACCGCTGCTAACAAAAATAATTAAGTATAAAAAAAATTATAATAATTTTTCTGAATGAAATTTTTAATGCTCAGTCTTCCCATTAGAAAAAAAATCTGGTAGTACCATGTAGTACTAATAGCAGACGCGTAGTCTGGAAGAGAATGCCCCCCGTCCATGTCCTACCTTGGAAACCCAAACATGCTTTTATAAAGTAGGTGAGCAAAATGTGTTGATCATTTCTGACCTTGCGCAACTAGTAAAATAATAACGGAAACAGCTTTTTTACTTTGAGTTTATTAACTTAACGAACTTTAATCATCGTGTGACCGGTCGCGGGGCGCGAGCGGTAGGTAACGGTTTTTGTTTTTATGTCATAGGGGGCAAACGGGCAAGTTGTACACCTAATGGTAACCGCCGCCCGTAGGCATCTGCAACACCAGAAGGCAGGTGCGTTGCCGACCTGGAATGGGGATGGGAACTGACTTTCAAGTTGGGCTGCCGGAACACACCGTTAGGTGCTTGGCGACAGATTTGCAACTTGAAGGTGGTAGCTAGCCAGCCGGGCACTAGAGAGCGCCCTACCACCATGCTATGGTTTCCTCACGATGTTTTCTTTCACCGACAGCTCAAGCTCATTGTTAGGCCTTGCGGCGTTTGATCCGAACGCACCAACCACTGAGCTTATTGTATTATCTATGGGTACTACTGAGCAAATAATCACTACGTAAGAGTCCGCACTTCCATACTAATCGCTGAAATCTATGAAAGCATTTTGTGCCAACCTTAACCTTACCAATGTAAGACGAGGTCAGGGGGATTTGGTACCTCTACCTAAGTAGAGGTACCAATTCCAAAGTTGGCAAGGATTTCTTGCATAGACCATAGTAATTTCTGCTTCAAGGCAGTATCGATGAGCTGGTGGACCTAGGTACTTGGGTCTTGGTGTGACATCAGAATATAATAAGAAATTGTGTCAATATTTCAAAAATAGAGCCTTAGAAAAGCGTTATCGTGAAAAATTTACTAAAAAAATTTCAATAGTTTCCAAAATATTCAACTTTTAATTTTGTGAAACGGAACGTCGCAACGAAACACCAATCACAGCCAATCTTGACACATGACGTCACTTTTATTTTTTTAGGAAACATTTACCTCTTTCAGCGAAAGCAAAAGAAACTAAGTGCATACAGTCAACGCATATTTTCCATTTTCTGAAGTTTTTACTTTAAAATGCATCGGTAAGATGCATTTCGATTCTTTACTGGAACTTTTGGAAGTAAATCGACACAGTTCAACCTTAATTTTGCTTTTGGATATTGAAGTTATCTGTCTGTCAGTGTCACATGACCCTGTCAATACGACAGTGACATTTCTATCACAGATTAATAAGGCGTAATTTTGAACAAGTGACGTCATTCCGCGTTTCGGCGGTAAAGTCTAAAATAGGAACTTTGAAACGCTCTATTTAATTAATTTATGCATATTTTTTTTTCTTTTTCTTGCTTTGTTTAAGTAGGCCATATATCTTTAAAATACACTGAAAAAAAATTCATGCAAGTATCCTATTGTACCTTATATCGACCACTCTAGGGTACATTTTAATGTAGTGTGATCACTCGCTCTCTCTCTCACTCACCGACCCTAAATTGGATCCGACGCGATTACACTGTCGGCATTCCGCAGGGCTCATCTCTGGGAAATATACTATTTTTGACAATTATTAATGACTTAGCAAATTTTATTAGGGATGGTTTAGTGGTGCTGTTCGCCGATGACACCACAGTCATAGTATGCGCACGGACATACGAAGACCTTAATGTCAAAATAAATGTCACCTTTGAGCGTCTACAGACATGGTTCACGGCAAATGGTCTTATATTAAATCCATCTAAATCTAATTTAATTCTTTTCACGGCCACGGGGGTCGAGAAACCTCTCAGTATAACCAACCCAGTACCTGTATGCCAGTCGTGCAGGTTTCTTGGCTTCACACTCGATAGTAACATCAACTGGAAAACGCACATACAACATCTTTGTGATAAGCTCGGTGGTGCTGCATATGCTCTGCGTAAGCTGCGCCCCTTAGTCTCTAGTGCCGTACTGAGGCAAACGTACTTTGCGCATTTCCAGTCGCTGATGTCGTATGGTATAATGCTGTGGGGGAACTCGACTGATTCTGGCCGTGTCTTTGTATTACAAAAACGCGCGATTCGGATTCTCGCCGGTGTAAAGCCACGACAAACTTGTAGGTCAGTCTTTGTGCAACACGGCGTGATGACGATGACCGGTCTGTATTTGTTCGAGGTGATATCGTATGTCCGTCGCAACATTGATAGGTTTGGTCGTCGAATGTGCGGGGGGCGATCGTTTAGAAACATGGGGCGGCTCGCCAGTGTTCCTCACCGGACCAAACTTGCTGAAAAAAACCCGCGTGTGATTGGTCCGAGTTATTACGAGCGGCTACCCGCAGATCTGAGGAACGTGACTGATGACGAAACGTTTTATCGCCGATTAAAGAATCTTTTGTTAGAAAATGAATTTTATTCGGTAAACGAATTTATTAATTTTTTGACATTGTGAGTCCTACATTATGTAGCTTTATTCCTTTTCTTTTTTTTTATATATTCCATTTATTTTGACATAATTTTATTTTATTTTTTGTTTTAATTGACATTGTTTGACACTTATGACATTATGTATACGTAATTGTGTAATTCTCTTGTATTGGAATTTTAATTTTTGACGATCACTTTATCCTTTGACATATTATAATTAAATGTAATTATGAATTTGATAATGTGAAATAAATGAATCTAATCTAATCTAATCACTGCCCTACATCGTCACCAATCTGGGCAGAAGTAGATTGGGACCCTCCAATCTCACTAAATTGGTCCCTAACTGCTCTAACATCTACAATTTCCTAGATTGGTGTCTGCCAGATTACAATGTGTAATAAGCGCTTAAGGATCGGCTTCGCAGTAGTACGGACCGCCAAGAGGGGATTTGTGGATTAGCTGAAGCGCGTCAGATGAACATAAGGGGGGTACCTTGCACCATGTTGAGTACCTCCACCAAATATAGGCCCTCTACACTAGTGGGTGCGTCTAGAATAACCGATCAGATTAGTAAAAAAAAATCGATAACTCGAAATACTCGAGCGCGTCAGATTAAGATATGGTGGGTTAATTACATAGTGAGAAGTGTGTATATGAATAATCTGACGATTTGGACGTGACGTAAGGGAGTTAGAGGATCACAAACTTGCAAAAAAAAAACGCAACCTCGACATTCTCGAGCGCGGTTGAGTTATTTTTTATTTTGAAGTAAATAACTCAAGGATAGCGGGAAAAATATAATCTGCCGATTTTCATAAGCCGAAGAAACAAAAATCGTCTTTAAAGTTTAAAACGAGCAGCTGCAGTGAAACATTTACCTATTCATATCTCTGTCTTTCTTTCCCTTTTACTTTTTCTCTATCTCTCACTCTCTCGCACCGTCCTCGCACTACTTTCCGTCGCCATAACGTTATCACAGTATATCACGGCGCTAAACGTTTCAAATTATAACTTTTTTTTGGTCGGTTAAAATAAATATTAAAATAGGTTAAGGTGAGTATTACATCAAACTATAGGTTAACCTATAACCTTTCACTTTAATGTAATTTTTAACCGACTTCAAAAAAGTAGTGGGAAAGGTAGGTGTATTACTCCGCTCTGCGCCTCTCTCTCCCTTTCACTTTTTGTGTATCTCTGACTCTCTCACACCATATTCCCACGCTGCTGCTGTCCATCGCCATGACGCCATTTTACTTTACAGCTCATCACAAAACAACGCGTTCATGTTATTATATGTAAGATGCTCTGACTTGTTTGTGCTTTAAAGTTAGTTTTGTGAATAATATTTTGTGAGCTTTTACATATTTCATAGAAATATAAAGTGTGTTTTTTGTGAACAAGGAATAGCTCATAAAGTTATTAAACTTACGTCAGAAAGAAAAAAAAATCTTAAAAATAAATCATAATTTTTGTTTCTAGCAGTCAGATTAATAATACCCCTCAAAATTATTGTCAGATTTAAAGCCAACATAACTTGGACTGCAAGCTGAACCTTCTGTAAAATAATCTGACACGCTCGAGTATTTCAAAATTGAGATTTTTTTTTTTTGCATTTTCAAAAATTCGCTACTACCTTGCGTCACCTCAAAATCGGCAGATTTTCGAAGGGGAGCATTTTTAGGGTTCACTTAACATCCCCTTTGAATATCTAACGCGCTGGAGTAATTTTTTTTTTTCATTTTCTCCCCTTCCGGATGGCCACCCCCACCACGCAAATCGGCAGATGAATATATTATTGATATCAGAGACACCTTGGAGTATCTAAACTACAATATCTGACGCGCTCGAGTATTTCCATTTTACTATTTTTTTTACATTTTTGAAAGCCTGTAGAAGCTAAACCCACCGGTGAATAAAAAAACATCATATAACCTTATTTTGTTTATGTCTCCTAATCTTCAAAACCCAATAGGTCCCAACGACGCTCGAGTTAATCCCGAATTAGCATCGGTATCTCCCGTACTACAGTGTACCTACACTTGCACTCCTACTAAATTGACGTCCTAAAGCTTCCATTACACAATGGCGTATGCTGGCCCACTTCAGGCAATCCCCATTGTGTACAAGGGTAATGGTGGCAGAAAATTGCCAATCGTGGCGCGCAATCGGGCGCTCTAAAAATTATTTAGTGCAATTTTAAGTGGAGGCAGCACTGGCCCAATGTTAAATTAAGAGGAACGGTCGCTCTAGGCACCAAATAGCAAGGGGTTGACGGAGGGTTGCGATTCCTCATAGTTTTCTTTAAATGAATTTTTGAAAATTTTAAGATTAGGACGCATTTTGCAATAATACCTATCTAAATGTATTATCATAGATGTCACCATAATTTGTCTTTGGCGCATCGCCGGCCGCTCGCGCTGCCGCGGCAAAAATTAATATGACGTATATCAAAAACTATGACTTTCCGCAAGTTTAAATTTTAGGAGTAGACTAACAAAATCGAGAACTACTATCAAACATAACATTTGCAACTCTCAATTCAATTGTATAGATTGTACAGGTTAGCCAAATGAAATTTAAGAAATTCACTGGCAGGTAGCTGATGTTATAAGGAGTAACAACGGCATCGAAATTGTTTGCTGCGCCGTTTCCTCGCTTGGAGTTAACTACTGGTGTAGTGCTATATATAGTCATTATAATGACTTGAGTGCAGCTGGTAAACATTTGAATTTGGGTGGTTATGCTAGAGTCTGACGGGCTAAACTCAGGGGCGGATCCAGGATTTGGTTGAGGGGGAGGCAATTTGGTTGCACCATGAAATTTTTTGAATTAACAGGATAGACAAAAAAGTCCATTAATAAAATTTAAGTGCTTCATATTGAGAGCATCTGAATTGAGCTTATGTATGTATTATATTATCTGTGTGTATGTTTCGCGATTTTTTAACCGACTTCCAAAAAGGAGGAGGTTACGCATTCGGCTGTATGTTTTTTTTTTTATATTACTCGAAGCTAGGGTTGGAACGATTTCGAAAATTCATTTTTTGTTTGAAAGCGTATACTCCCAATTAGGTCCTATTGCCACCAAGTGGGATCTGATGATGGGATCTTATGGTTTAAGAATCTTTATTATCCTCAAAAGATCTTGGGGAAATCGTGGGAACTCTTCAAAAATAATAGGCACACCTATAGCGATTTGGGTATATTTTATAGTAAATCGTTCATTTGCTTTCGGAAAGCAAAATTTGAAGAAGTGGAACTGATCATGAAGACCACAAGTGTTCATCGGAACTACTCAACAATAATACGTATTTCACGGGTTTCGATTGGACCGATTTAGAAAATTGATTTTGTTGTTTGAAAGGGTATACTCCCAAGTTGGTCCCATTGTCACCAAATCGAGAACCTGATGATGGAATCATGGAGAAATCAAGAGAACTCTTCAAAAATTACAGACACACCTATAGCGATTTTTGTATTTTTTATAGTAAATCGTTTATTTGCTTTTGGAAAGCAAAATTTGAAGAAGTGAAACTGATGATGAAGACCACAGATGGTCATCGGAACTACTCAATAAAAGGTATTTCACGAGTTCCGATTCGTTAACTTTAATATGGTTCCTAAATAATTTATGCTCGTCACAATGTATATGGTAAAGTGGAACTGATGATGACGTACCAGGAGAACTCCTCAACAATCAACGTCCCTGTCGTCCCGTCGGTAAAAGCTGTATTTTGTAAAAGGCGATGAGCAATTGACATTAGGCTATTGTAACTTAGATAAATTTACAAACGGACTCACTTGAAAGCAAGAAATAAACAAAATTTTAACAAAAAAATTAAAACCGACTTCCAACAACACAAAACTAAAAAGCTAAAAATAACAAAATATCGATTTTATCCAACAGACAAAAATACACGTAAGTTTATTTTTGGTAGTTATTACCAGTAGTTATTATACCAGTACCAGTAGTTATTATTGGTTTATTCTACCACTTGACTACTATTATTATTTGAAGTCGGTGACAAGCCAAATATGGCGTAGGTACATGGGCTAAGTCCAGTCCCGCCACGAGTTCGTTGTGAGCTGAACAACCCAAGTGGGTAGACGTAAGCGGGCTTGGCACCGAATTTAAATCAAAAAGTGGTAGCACAAACCAACAATAGTATTTACATGTATTTTTGTCTGATGGATTAAGTCGGTATTTTGTTATTTTTAGCTTTTTAGTTTTATGTTTTTCATATTTAAAAAAAATGTGGTGTCGAAAACTATAGAGCTTAGGTAGGTATAGCGGTTTTTGAGTACGATTCTCTGTAAAATCAAAGTTTTTTTAGTATTTCATTATTTTCAACTTATACTTTCATGCATAAAATAATCTACATGGAAGCTACAACAGATAAAAGTAAAAAATGAAAAATTTACGTTCCAGCGAATCTGACCTGAATTAACAACTTTAAATTAAAATTTTGTAGGTTTGTATCTATAAAGTGATAGGAAAATAATGGGAAGTGGTTAATAGCGATTTTTTTACTAAACTGAGAAAAAATACCATCAGAGGTGCGGTGCACATGTGATGTGATAAAAACGTGTTTCGTGATCAGAAGAACAAAGAACTACCTAACTACCTGACGTAGCTTCACGACTGACATAAAGCAATCTGAAACTTTCTTTGAAGTAAGTCGGTGATTTGGGATCCCTCAGCACTTTAAAGATGGTACAAAGAATATGTGTAGTGCGCCTGGCGAATATGTAAAGCACACACATTTTGCAGCCGCTCCAACTTATCGCGTTACTATGTCTAGTTGTTGTATACGTATGCTGTAAATCTTTGTGTTGTGTCAAATAAAGTTTTTTCAATTTCAATTTTCAATTTCAATTACTCTTCTGTCAGATTCATACAGCACACATCGGCGTAAACAAAAAGGAGAAGGTTACTCCTTGGATTAGTAAAATGAGGAGAAAATTTGGGAAATAACGCAGAAAACTCAGAGAAGTGAATAATTTTCGTCCATATGACGAGATACGGAAAAATAGGTACTATTGAAACAAAAAGATGTTTTTGACCATAGAAGATTTTAAAATTTACAATCAACAGAAGAAAAATTTGATAAATTTTGGAAATTTGCCCAAATTTTTTTCCAAATCCGAACTCATCGCGCACCGCACGTGATAAAAGTCGCCGACTTTTTTTTGAGCACAGAGGTACAATATGACGGGGAATAAAAATCGAAATTCTATTGATTCCATTTAGTTCGTCAGTTACATATAACATAATATAAATAAATAATATGGAT
The DNA here is from genome assembly GCA_907165275.2 of Zygaena filipendulae. Lineage (NCBI taxonomy): Eukaryota > Metazoa > Arthropoda > Insecta > Lepidoptera > Zygaenidae > Zygaena > Zygaena filipendulae. The sequence goes on along the minus strand of OU015653.1, from coordinate 6,159,142 downwards.
AGATTTGCTTTGAACGTGGAAAAAGTAGAAGAGTTAGGTACCAACTAGTTTTGGGAAGTGAAATCACAATAGCTTACTTCCAAGTCTCAAGGATGTTGGATGAAGTTAAAGAAAAGGGATAGAGAAACTACATATATAAGGATAATTGTAAAAACATATATACAGCCAAACACAGAAACTTCTCCTTTTAAATGAGAAATATACCATACGGCACGTAGTTTCAAAACAGAAAATTTGTTTTAACGAGAAAGAATTGACAGATTTTGTGTTTGTTTTACAATAATAGATACAAACTTCCATAGGGGTTCGTTACGAACTAATAATTTATAGAGTTTTAAAAATGAATATTTGTTCGTTCATTCAGGTTCATTCGTATATTTCTATTCAAATTACGATGAAACTTTGGTGAAAAGCCACAACCTTGCGAAGATTTTTCTAAGGTCTAATTAAAGTAGGTACCTATTTAGGTCTTCAGGGGGGGGCAATTGCCCCCAGTGCCCCCCCTGGATCCGCCCCTGGCTAAACTAAAACTACGCTACTCTTTTCCTGTCGTCGGTATGATAGGCTACAACTACTTATACATAGGTACTCCATCGAGAGCGATCACGCTCCCAAGAGACCTCAGTTGAAGACGCGCCAGTGTCTGAAGCGCGCCTAATCTCCATTCTCCTTTACGAATACGCATCCCGACCACCCTGCGGCTCCAAGGCTAAAATAGCCCCATGGTCCAGGTTATTTTTTCAGTAGGTACCTAAGAAGGTACTTATTACAAAAATGCCGGCCATTCGTTAACGAGTGAATTACAATAGTTTGACTGCGGCATGAGTTACCAAAGCAACTAAAATGCAGGCAGTTCTCCGCCAGACGCGCTTTTGCCATCGAAGTTTTGGTGTTAAATCTTTGTATACCTAGTTATTAAACTAAAGTACCAACTAGTTAAAATCTTCTCGCAAGTCTTGTTTACACCGAAGATAAATGTAAAGAGGTTATCTATTTAGTAAAAAATAAATACATATTCATAGATGCTCACGTGGTTTTACTTATTCTTACTTTTTAAATTAACAATCTAAGTCGCAAATAGAATTTAAGTCCAAAACGAAAGCCAAGTTATCAGGTTAGGAGTAAACAAAGTTATGCACAAGAGCAGCAGGCAGATGAGACAGACGACGTACCTGTTGAATTCTTATCTGTTGTAATCAATATAAAGAGACGTTTTGATGTCAGGAGTCAGGACAGCATAATATAATACATTACAGACATTATTAATATTCCCATTAAGCGATATTATTAAATTACATTATAGGTACATTCATTATCTAGACACGCGGCAGCGTGTCAATCCAAGTTCAAGCAAAGGAACTGACTAACCAGCGCCGAGTGTAATATTACACGAACCACTTGGTGCCACTTTTGACCCTTCTATAACTCAAAACCTCTTTAACGTAAACACATATAACTACGTGTGTTTAATTATATCCATAAGGATATGTAGAAGCCCAAATTTCATGAAGCTAGCTTAGGGCTTCCTATTCGAATATTCGTTTTATTCGAATATTCGCAAAATTTTCTATTCGAATATTTAGCTCATCACTATTCGAATATTTCGAATACATACTATCTGAAGAATAAAAAGTCTTTTAAACTAGAATATAGTGCGTGATTCGTAGATTTTATACAGGTCACTGATATTAAAGTAGAATATTACGGATTTATCATCAAATATTTGGATTTTGAATCTTTAATAATATGTTTTTGAACATTTGTTATAATTAAACGCTATTTTTGTTGCGAAAACAATCAGGCAAAGATCTTTGTATTTTTGTTAAAAAAAAGTCAGGATAATATTGTGTAAGTGTTAAACAATAACAAAACATTAAATTAACATAGACAAATAAAATTTTGACATAAATATACATCATTGCAAGTAACAGTCTACTCTCTAGAAGGACAAAAGTTTTTTTAATGTACAGCCATCATCAGAGATATGCAGCCACTTTGACAGTTATTAGGTAAATCCTATTGCAATTTAATCGCCTTTTAACCCTTTTAATATCACTGGCTAGTGAAAAAACAACTTTACAGTACTTGGTCTAAAATGAATGTCACTTGCATCAAATTTTTATTTTGTATCCCTAAAATTATTATTGTTAATATTTTAAAATAAATCTTACAGGATACATTATTATAGCTGTTATTTTAATGCTATTGATACGAAAAAGTAGGTATACGTAGTACCCGTCGATTTATACACCAGACTTGGCGATATGGACTAAGTTTCTTTTGCCTTCTTCAAAAGATAAAGGGTATGTTCCGATAGTACAGATAGTGCAGACCCAGACTTTGGCGGGATTTGGAGCAAAAATGGACGCCAGTTTTATTTCTTTGTTTTACAAATTAGTGTAGTGGATTTTGCATAACATTAATCCATTAGTAATGACTGATGAATGATGAACAGTGTGCAGAAACAGTGAAATAAGATGAAATGGGACGTTGTCGTTTTATTATACGACTTCCCACAGTGTCATATTATGGTTCGACTGCAAAGAGTTGCCAAAAGTTCCGGCAAAGCAACAGAATCACGGACCTTAAAGCGTGAACCAGACTGTTGTAAACAAGCCTTTCCGCAAAGTCACCTTGGCGGCAAGTTGGTTTTAACCGCCGTTGGTGTTTCCGTCCACATTTGTTGTAAACAAGGCTTCAGTGTGCTTTTGTCCCTCGCATCGGAAACATCTTTGCAATGGCTCCTTGACTTTCAAAAGTTCAAACAGTTGGTGTGGCTTTTGCTCTTTTGAGTGCAATTGAGGAAAAAAAAGAGAAAATATAAAATAAAATACTCCCACAAATTTTTTTTTGGGATAGAGAGGTCCCAGAGATACGGCAGATCCTTATAGAGGTTGGTAAACTCAGTAAGAATATTTTTTTCTTGCGTCATTTTCATACGTACGCGCGCGAATAAATAAATTACTCTACGCGCGAGCGCTCCCCGTGACTTCCGCCACTCAACTGCGCTTGCGTGGTTTACAACAAACGTCCACACAGCAGGCCGCCGGTGAGATCGCAGCAAGTTTCCAACACGCGCCCACAAACCAAGGTCGTGGAAAAGAAACAGAAATTTCGTTGCAAACAACCGTCCGCACTGTTTTAAACAACTGTTGGAAACTTACGTTTTGGGCTTGTTTACAACAGTCTGGTACACGCTTAATGAAATACATTGCAACAATGCATTTCAATGTAAATAATTTCAGATGAAAAAAGCATCTGAATTGGCTATATGAATCAAGTTCCTTTTCATCCTTCAAAATTATTACTTTACCAAAAAAATCATTGTCGTTGAATCGTACGTTCGTCCGTTCGCGGTTCGACAAGTCTTGTAACAAAATGGCGACGATTAATGTGAAAGGCGAAACTTTGTCGCATTTCTCGTTGTAAATAAAGTCAAATTGATTTCCTAAACTAATATTGTGTTACGAAATTAAAGATATTAACTGCAAAGTGTGAAATATATCGTGTAGAGCTTGTTTAATTACGAGCCTGTGATCATAAGTCTGTTTCCACAATAGACAAAACCCGTCGCAACGAGCACTCGAGGCCATATTTATGATGTTATCTGTTGTGTGAGCGTCCTTTGAAATCACATTGATACATTGCTTATTGGAAACCGAGGCGATGGTATAATTATTAATTAATTCCGTCTTTTTAATATTGCTATAATTTATCTAAGAAACAGGTACTGATCACAAATATCGAAATATCACGAATCGCACTTTGGTATGAACTGGCTAAGACAGAGGTATACCTTTCTAGTGAAGGTTTTAAAATTAAACCAATTTATAAAAATGTTTTAAGTTATAGACCTTAATGACTATTGTAATGTTAGGAATTGCTGTGGTCATAATAAAAGTAACTTTTTTATTAGGAAATAGAATTTCGTCAGTGTAAACATGTCCTAATGGATTCTTGTTTCTTTTCAGGGGTGCTTGGTTCAATACAAAGAATAATAAGTGAATCATGTCAAATAGTGCTCCGGTTTAGTGGTAGTACATAATAAATCAATGTGAGTTACAAACTATGGATGAAAGTGTGGACATCTAATTATCAATAAAGTTATAAAACATCACGGAGGTGGTAATGGATCCAGTAGGACCATGGTCAGCATATGCTTCTTACAATCGGTTAGCAGGCGTTCAGGCTGGTGCTGCAAGTGGGGACTTCCATCACCACCTAGCAAGTGGTGGCTCAGGATTAGGGGGTCAGTCAGTGCCATCCACTACAAGCCAGCTACTATTGCAAGCAGCACATACTACTGCATCTTTGGCTGGCCAACTTGGGTCTTCAACTGCATCACCATTTAATCCTGGAGGATTTTTATCTCCACCTACTGTTGGTTATGATGCAGTATTTTCGCCTTTGTTTCATCATGCAAATCCAAAACCTGCACACTACAGCTCGTCACTTCAAGCTCAACATCGCCAAGCATTAGCACAAGCTCAGGCAGCTGTAGCATCAAAACAATCTTCAGTGGAATCTGAACTTTCTTCACTAAGGGAAAACTATTCTCATCAAACATTAGCCGCTCAAGGTGCATTTTTCGATCAAGCAGGAGCCCCAGGTAGTACAGCTGGGTTAAATTGGCAAGGAAATAACCAACTCCCTAGCCCATTTGGAATCTTGCCTCATGAAAGTGTGGTACCATCATCACCCAGTCCAGCTACAACAAAAGCATCTGCTACTTATGAAAATTTTAATGCACACTTTGCAGCCGCACAAACTCTCAATAATCATCTCAACTCGCAGATTGCTGCGAAACAGGCAAATAGGTCAGGTTCTCCAGCAACTGCCACCAAACAGCCTGCTTCTTCAACATCATCAACATTTTTTCAATCACCATCAAGTTTTGGGAATCAAACTGACAATACCTACAGTGCAAGCAGTGCTAAGAGTGGTCAACTATCAGCACAGCAGGATTATGCTGGAAGTAAGTCATACTCAAGTTCTGCAAGTTCAAGTACTCATTCACAACAATCGTGTATTGTGTCAACTCCTACAGTAACCTCATCCTTGACACCAACCAGTAAAGACTATAGACCAACTTCTGGCAACCCCTCAAGACCATCTGCTTCAATTTATAATTCCCCGTCTTCAAAAATTACTAGCAGTGAAAAATCACGGTCATCTAGTAGTAGTAGTTTTGTATCACCCACTTCAAAGCCACCTCAGGTTCAAACTAAAGCTCAAAGTAAAATTTATCCTGAAATCAGTAATGATCAAAGAAAAACCTGTGAATCGAATGATAAACTTCAGCCTCAGTCATCACCCATAAGTTATTCTATTATGGATGCTCCAGGACGATTAAGTTATAGTAGCAGTGCTGGTGGTTCAAAATCCAATAGGATTGGTAATACCCAATATTCTGCTACACAAACCTCAGGTTTTCGTCATTATCAAAGTGGAAATAATATTGAATCTGACTATCATGTTAGAGCTAAAAGTAGTTCTAGTACTGATACTGGCTACTCAAGTAGTAGTTCACAAAATGGGCCAGATTGTGGTGCAGCTGCAGCTAGGCGGAATAGTCCACTGCAAGTGCCCGCTCAGACTTCACCTATTGGTCATGGTTCCAGTCCTGCATATCCTATGTATCATAGTCCCATGAATTCTACAAACTCGCCACAACAGCACAATAGTGATCATTATAAAGCTAGTAATACAGCACCACGGTCCCCTTTGGATGCTACTATCACTCGACCTCCATCTCAAAACAGTCAAGTTGCTTATCCCTCTGTCATTAGAGCACTAGGAATAGAACAAATTAAATCATATACTGACAATAGATATGAACGTAATCAAAGCCAATCTTCAGGACACAGTTGTTGGGAAAATGACCGACAAACAACAAGGAAGTATTCTGGTAGCAGTAATAACTATACCAGTAGTAATTTATCAGAGAATAATCCTAATAATGAAGAATCTCCCTCTCAAACTCAAAGCTCAGCTCAACGACCTGGGAGTGTGCCTGATAAACATCAAACTTATTATGATAGCAATAATGTGGCTCTACAAGACCTGTCAAGTTGTCGTGGAGACCCTATGAGTATTGTAAAAAATTTGCAAAATTTACAACAAAGTTGTCAGGTGCAAGAAGTAAAGTCTAGTAAAGCACCACCCCCTACTTCAAACCCTCCAACATCAATTAAGACAGTTACTCGTAGAAAAAGTACAGAAAAACCTATGCCACATACTAACGTGAATGACCTTTCAAATGCTGTTATGGCTGATTATTTAGCTAATAGGATTCCCCCTCCTGCTCATAGTTCTACAAGTGCTCAACAACAAAATGGCACCTATTTTGATTTCGAAAGGTGGAATCTACCACCACCCCCTCCTAAAATGTTTCCGGGTGCATCTGCTTTTGGCTCCCAAGCACCACTACATCCCCCAAGTTTTGCTAATCAACACCAAGCGTTGTCTATGCCACATGGTCATGCCCTAACATATTTTCCTCCATTTCACTTAGGTCCTCATCCTGACTTCCAATCCTCTGTAGAGTTGACACCATTATCGTCATTTAGTGAGACTCCACCTTCGGCTTCCTCGTCATCATTTTCTACGCCAGAAACTCGTGAAGAGGAGCAGCCCAAGGTGGTAGTACCTAATATAGAAGAAGAACTTGGTTTCCTTGCAGAACAACGGGCTAATACTGCATCGTCGGTAGCACCCTCTTCACAGCAGCAGAACATAAACAACACTTCACAAGACTCTACTACAAAAACCATGGAAAAAAAATTCAATGTTCCGGTCACAGGCCCTGGTTCAGGTTTCATGGCTTCTTATTTAAAATTTTTACAAGGAGAACGTGATACGTCTCCTCCGCCGGCCGGCAGAGGCGCGAGAAAGTCTAACTGGTCTCGAACTAACACTACAAGTAATACAAATAATAAAGCATACACCCAGAATGATCACGCCAAGACTCAGTGTGATCCAAATGCTTCCCAACAGAGTGCCAATGGTGCCATGGCCTCAACAAATGTAATAAACTCAGGCATGCCACTAAATAATCCGATTATGAGCGGGTCTTCATCAAATATGAGCACTCCGGGCTTGCTGGGTGCAAATCAAGTACATGGCGCGTCTTCGAGTCTTCTCAGCTCTCAGACAAAGGGCGTCGAATTAGAAGACCCTCGCTACTATAATTTGAACAAAAAACGTAAATATGACGGTAGCGAGGAGTCTGCCTATGACGCTGAAGAAGAAGCGAGAAGGCTTAACAAACCGGTGCTCAATGTGCCCAGCACACCTTTGAATGACAAAGGGAAGAAAGGTCGAACAACAATGAACAAGCCGACACCGTCGGCGGTAGTAACGCCTCAGCCGGCCGCGCCTAAGAAGCCACGACCGCCTGCGCCGCCGCCTGTGGCCTCGCTCCAAGCGACGCCACAACAGCAATACTATTACCAACATCAGCCCGATGAAGGTGCGTTCAATTTATTAGATTTCCATTTAAGAAGTAGAGCGCGATGGTGAAGAGCTAGCCCTGAAGCTTGTATGACAGGAGCAAGCTAACTGCCGCAGAGGCGGCATACATTGTGAAAACTTGTTACATTTTAACTGTGATATTGTAAAATTTTCTTTCACTTCATGAAATTTTATCGTATAAAATAAGTTAACTACTTAAATGTAAATAATTATTTACGGGAAACATGTGATGTATCTCAGTAGGGGTCTATATTCTAGAGTTAGTCTGTAACAAGATTTCACTTAGATTGTTGTTAATGATTAATGACACAAATCAGTGCCATTTTATTGTAAATTGTAGAAAATGTGACTCTTGTCATACTCGCTATTGAAGGGGTGCTACCATTAATAATTCCAAAATTTGGGTATATTTTTTTATGAAATAAATACCAGTGGGTGTCTGTTGTATATATTATAATATATTATAAATAGCATATTGTATTTTACAGTATTTGAGTTTAGATGGTACTTATACTAGTGTATAAAAATAAATATTCATTGCTGTTAGCCGAAAGTGATTTTATATTATAAAATAAGAAGGAAAATAATTGCATAATACATTGACAGCTATAAGTAAGAGAAAGATTGTGTTTAAAGGCCCATGGTCCGAATATAAGTTTTTTTAATGTCTATTTGTTATTTGTTTATGCACAACTCTCAATATTTTATGTAAATACTTTTGTATTATAGGAAACATAAAATAAACACAAGTATATTACTGATGACGTGTTAAATAATTTTAATTTGTAATTATTCCTGGTAGCACCCCTCACTACGCCTGAATAGGGATAACATGTACCTACATTGTAAACATTAATTAGGTTTCTTTTATTATTAACAATAATTATTACAGACTTAAGATATCATATCACTGCTATTTACTACTATCACTGCAAAGCAATGTGTACATGTTATCACTCTGATGACTACTTAGTCATTTGGCCATCCTCATCCTTGACCTTTCCTGCCTGTTTAGAGTAAGCGTCGCAAACCTCAACTTATCTGAAAGAATTAGAAACTATTCAACAAGTTTGATTTCATAAAATTTCTATTTAGCAGTAGTCTTCTCGTACCCATAAGAATTGGCTATTACATTTATTTGTGAGCGTTTTTCAAACGATTGTAATTTCTGCTAAAATGTGGATCATAAAAGACCTATTTTAAGCCATAACAGGTAGGTCATTGTGTGATTTATTTTAATTCTACTGAATTGTGCACACTGAGTAATTGATATTTGTGCATTTTAGCTGCAGTGCACGGAGCTAATTTGGGTTATAGTACTTATGCAGCGACGGAAAGTGAAGCAAACTCTAACAGGAAGTTGCATCATATTAAATCTCATCCACAAATTTCTAGCACAAGTCAGCTCGATAACACAAGACCGCTCGAAGAAATGCCTTATCAGGTAGGTAATAGTGAACAAGTTTAGTTCTGTTGTGGGTTACACTTGGATCTGGCAGAGATGTATAGTGATGAGTTAAAGTTTTTGGCATTTGACGACCGGGTTGGCGCAGTGGTCACCACGGCTTTCCACAAATTAACAGGGGTCCTGGGTTCGATTCCTGGTATGTGAGGAAGGACGTCTTATGGTATTTCCAGTGCCTTAGTAGGTACTCTGAATGTAACTGTAAAGGAGTGAAACGCACCACACGCTATAAAAATCATAATATTTCCTAGGATTCTTTTAAAAAGAAAAGGAATAAGGCAAATATTATTTTTTAATTGGAAACCGCCAACAGTGGGCATTTTTGCCATTTTTTGTTGAAGCTTTTTGCCATCAAGTTTTAATGCTGCTGAATTATTACGTAATAGCTGTGTCCCGCCGTTTCACCCGTGTGAGTTTCGGAATTCCCGCAGGAACTTGAAAGTAGCCTAATTTCACCTTCCCTAAACTTTCCACAAATATTTCAAGATCAGCATTAGCCAAATCGGTTCAGCCAATCTCGAGTTTTAGCGAGATGAACGAACGAACGAAACGAACATAATACTAGCTGTTCCCGCGGAAATTTCGGAGATCCTGCAGAAATTCCGGACTTTTTTTTACCCTTTGTCCTTTTCTGTACCCCTCCTAACAATGTGCAGTATGTAAAATTTTATGAGATTTCACCAGCCTTAATTTCGGAGTTCCCGCGGGAATTCCGGGAAAAAGTACCCTATGTCCTTATCTGTACCTTTAAGAACGTGTAAACAAAATTTCATGATCGGTTGAGCCATGAAAGCGTAACAGACAGACAAGAGTTACTTTCGCATTTATAATATTAATAGGGATAAATATAATAATTCTTCTATCGATTTTATAGTGAGTGGTGCTAGTGTGAGCTTTGTAAGGGTCTTCGCAGACATCCGGATCGATAGGGAAAACTAAATTTTATGTCTAAAACTGACCACGTATTCCTTAGTCCGGAGAGTTCGTGGCGATAAAGAGTGAACTAAACGAGATGTGGCCGGCCATCTGGAGGGTGGACGGCAAGACGCTGCTGCAGAAGTACGAGCCGTTCGAGGATAACGGAAAAGTGCTCTACAGAAATATATCAACGGTGTGTATTTTAGGCACTATTTTAAAAGCGTGTTATATAATATGGAATATTGAGAGTAGCTCCTATATTTTATAACGAAAACTTGAAAACCTTTGTCAAAGGGAGGCGCCAAGACGCAAGCCGAGAAAAATATCCTGTTAACTAAAAACTTAACTTAAAACTATCTTCTCAACTACTAACTAGCTATTGTCCGCGGCTCCGCTTTGTGTGCATTACCCAGACTAACGTAGCTTTCAAAGTATTTGACGCTTTAGATTATGAATAAAATTATTGTTCATCCACTTTATGTGATGATACAATGCATGTTTTGAGTTAAAATTATAGGCATGGAAACTGTGATAAGGGAAATGAACTTCGAACCGATCAGTACCTAGGTAGCACATACCAATAATAATAATATTATGTACGTGCATTTTTATCTTTTGAATTAAATCTGTATTTTATTTTTCGCTTTATTGTGAACTGCATTTTTGTGTTCTTTGAAGTTCGTTTAAGTTTTTTTATTATTTTAAAGAAATAATTTATATGAATAAATGTTAAGCAATCACGTATCTTTAATCATTAATATGAATCAACTTTTATTAGAAAAAACTTTTATTACTTATGCAGTTGCAGTGTGTACTGAAAAGCCTCCAATGTTTTATTTTCAATATCTTCAATGTTCACACTCGCTTCTAGAAGTAGTAAAGTTGATTTAATTTATAAATAGACTAGCTGGTTCCCGCGGTTTCACTCGCGGTAATATCGGAGTTCCCGCGGGAAATTGGGGTTACAGTATAGCCTATGTTACTCAGGGATATTGCAACGTTGATGAATTTTTGTAATCGGTCCAGTAGTTTTTGACTTAAATCATAACAAACAAACAAAAAATCAAATCTTTCCTCTTTATAATATTAGTTAAGATTAGCTGTTCCCTTCGATTTCAATCCGTTCATGCGTCTCGAAGATGCGCCCTTGTTTTAGAATAAAAATGGTTATTTATTAGATGCAAATACCTCAAGCCTACCTACCTACAGCTCAATAGGAGAGACTTAATATTATGTACGTTGATATCATTTATGTAGATAATATTATGTTAAATTCTCCTGATTACTTGCACGTTACTTATTCTCGTTTCTGTATTTTCAGTATGCAGCATGGAACCCTGAAAATAAAAAGCTGTACACACAAGTTGCGGTCAAAGTGCGATCTCAGTCTCACTTAGAGACGATCGTGGAACTCGTCCGGAGCGAACTGCCCTTCGATGATTCCAACTTCATCGAGAAAAGGATGTTGGAGACGCAGATGTATCAGGAGAACTTTGAGGTCTACATCCAGACCCTGATATCGCATGCATTGGACCCCAATTTCTTAACTGAAATATTTCAAGAGCAAGGTATTTTTTTACAAAAGTTTTAGGTTAAAGTCATTAGTTGCCTCTTGATTGACCTTCAGTTCACTAATTTCACTTGTATATAACGGGATACTTATCACTGGTAAACATTTTTGTTGAGTAGAGCTTTGCGAATATTTTTCAATAAGGCGATTATATACGGGTGATACACTCCCATCTCTCATGTTTCATCTCCACGGTGTCTTTGGCTAGACACATTTTACAGTAGTTGACCTTTTATCACAAATACTGTACGATTACGATACTAGATGGCGATAGTTTGCGTCAATGCACTCGGGAACATGCCGCTCGTTTTTTGTCCGAGAGTTTATTTTATTTATTTATGTTTTGGCAACAAACAGTCATATTATGTACACCTATTGTTTACAATATTGCGTACCAGCTGTTCCCCGCGGTTTCACCCGCGACAATTTCAGAGTTCCCACGGTAATTCCGGGCTACATTAGTTTAGACAATGACACTCACAAATAACGTGACTTTCTATTGGTATAAGAATTTTCAAAATCTGATAGATCCAGAGATTACCCCCTACAAAATCACAAATTTTACCTCTTTATAATATTAGTAGGTATAGATTATTATTTTATAGACCTACATAACAGTGCCGATATAGATATAGTAAATCAATGGTGCCGATACATACAAGTTGGCCGTGTTACGTGTATAATAGGGATGTTGGCAACTATGATAATCAAAATTCTAATTAGTCCGTCAGTTAGAAAATAAAAAATAATTGACTCATATTTTTTGCTTTTTCAAATTAATGAAGATATACAATACATAGATAAAGCGCATTAAAGTTTAGAGTAGAGGACTCGTTCCGTCATTAACCGGTATAAGCCCAGTACAAACTTCACCGGGTAGTAACGTCACGCGAAATTTCAACTCTAATGTATCGCCGTTATTTTTTGATTATGTAAAAAAAAATGTGTGTTCAATATTTTTAATTTTCTAAGTGACGGACTAAAAACTGAAATTTAGGACACTAGCCCATTAGTGTGAAAACGTTGTCTGTATGAAAGTTACACAATATTTAGTCGCCGTTCCAGACGAATACTTCCTGTCGAACGTGAAGACCGTGGACGAGGTGACGGAGACGATGCGGTCGCGCGTGTCGTGCGGCGCGGCCGGCGGGGGCGGCGGCGGCGGGGCGCGCGCGCTCGACACGGCGCTGGGCACGTGGCCGGGGCTGAGCGTGGCGGGCGGCGCGGGCGCGTGCCGGGCCTGCCCGCGGCCCGCCGTCGCGCGCCTGCTGCTCTACGGCCAGCCGTACAACCCCGCCACGCTAGAGCCGGTGCAGCCGGACGCGAGGCTCGCCTACGAGAAGGTACAATACAATACAATATACAACACTACAATACAATATATTTTTTAATACAGTTGCTCAAAAAGTGGCGTATTGCAGGGACGTATAGCGTTCGGGATTTGGGCTATTACATACTCGAGCTTTTTCTTTACCTTCTCCGAACTCGTGCGTTCTCTTTCCCAACTGTCAAAATAATGTCTTTAAAAAGAAAAAACCAAACACGAAATTTTTATTAAAAAAATCATAGAAGTTTTTATTTATGATTCATGCAAATATTTCTAAAAAGAAGCTACTAATTTGTTTCAATATCAGATTTAATGATTTGATTCAATGAGTTAGGTTAGGTTTCATTTCATTTCATCTCATTAATTTCATTTTCATTTCATATAAATAAAAAAAAATTCTACTGAAGACTTGGCTGTATGGGCATAGCTCCCTTTGCCTACCTCCTGGGTGAAGAAAACTAAAAAAAATCTCTGCTTATATTCTTTTACGGTTGGCGCCATTTTTCAAAAATGTTCTTAGTTGAGTTTATTGTTTTTTATTATTTTATTAAATTGCTTCATTTTTTCGCAACTGTATTAAAAATAATTGTCCAGTAGATAGATAGATATTTATTTTCTCTTTAAAAATTACATTTACATTTTATGTAAAAATTAAATAAATTCACTAAAGAGATTGTCAATATAATTAAAAGTTTGAAAAACTAGTAACAAAAAATGTAAACAATTTATTTTTAAATAAAGTGTTACCTTAATAATAAATAATGTCATAAATACTTTTTTACAGAGTACAATGATTTATCCAATAAAAAGTTTTTCAGTCAGCGCACAAATGTCTCGTCCGAGGTTTCGTTCTTAATGTCCACCGGTAGTTTTTCGTAGAACGTAGGACCAATGACACGCTGATTTCTGTCCATCAGTGCCAACCGTCGTGGCACCACCCTAAGTCTGCCAGTCTGTCGGGTTACTCTGCCAGGAACATCAATCCACTCAAAACTACTTAAAATTCCGTCGCATGAAAATTGTTATGTCAAATACGTACTGTGATTATAATGTCATTAATTTATATTTTGTGAAAAGATCTCTGCACGAGTGACCCAGTTTAACCCTTTACGCACCTGCGAATATACGCACAGCTCGTTTTTGCATCCTGAAGACCTTGTCCGAGTGCGTGGAATTTCCCCACAGGATTATGCCGTACGACAGGATGGAGTGAAAATAGGCGTAATAAATTTGCAATAGTGCGTCCGGGGAGATTATTGGCTTAAGCTTTCTCATCACAAACACGGCACCGCTCCGTTTATCACATAGAATCTCAACGTGATGTTTCCAGTTTAGGTTGCTGCCAATATAAAAGCCAAGAAACCTGTTAGTTGTGACTAACAAACTGGGAATGGAGTCTGTATGGTAGGGGACATAGTAATATTTCGAGCTGAGAATAACATCACACACGTGATGTACACGTGCGGAACCGTCATTGCAAAGAGTTCCGACTGCCAACCCTCACTTTCGGCTGCGCCTCGGCTGGGGTAGACATTTGTTGGAACTCTGCAATGACAGGCTTTCCGCACTCGTAATGAAATATACTTTTAATGCACCAAAGATTTTTACAGTATTTATGTCGATTACAAACATGGCAAAAAGGCGGCCTTATTGCTAGAAGGTGCGTTAGCGACACAGTCTTACTTCACTACATAGTATAAAAAAAACATACTTACATACAGCCGAATGCAGAACCTCCTCCTTTTTGGAAGTCGGTTGAAAAAAAAGTCGCTTCGCGCTGTCAGTCTGTCCCTATGTATCTATGCTTAGATTTTTAAAACTAATTTTGATGCGGTTTGTTTTTAATAGATAGGTAGAGTGATTTAAGAGGAAGGCTTATAGGTACGTATAGTTTATCCTAGAATTCCCGCGGAAATTCCAAAGTTACCGCGGGTGCAACCGCGGGAGACAGCTAGTGCTATTATAAATGCGAAAGTGAGTTTGTTCACTTGTTTGTTTTTTACGCTTTCCCGCCTTAACGGCTCAAATGAACATGAAATTTTAGTAATGTCGTGAGTCCCCACTCCTAAACTTAAATGAGCTTTATCTATGTATATTTTCATTAATTCGAAAAGCAAAATATTATATGTGTCTATTTTTTTTCTAACTGACAGACTAAACAGAATTTTGATTTTCATAAGCCTGCAACATGCCTATTATCACATGTTACTCTCTCAACCATGTAGAAAATAGGGATGTTGACTACTTTTGAAAATCAAAATTCTAATTAGTCCGTCAGTTAGAAAATAAAAAAACAATAGACACGTATTTTTTGCTTTTTCAAATAAATTAAAATATACAGAGATAAAGCGCATTAAAGTTTAGGGTGAGTGGGTCGTGACGTCACTAACCGCTAAAACCGCCATACAAACTGTTAGAATAGCGACGTCACGCGAAATTTCAACTCAATATATCGCCGTTATTTTTTGATTACGTAAAAAAAGAAAAAAATACGTGTCCAATATTTTTTAATAATCTACAAGACGGATTAAAAAATAAAAATTAGTCCACATGCCCATTTGTAATCGTTATCGCTATAGAAAACTGAGGGACGTATCGTCATGTCGCGTGGTCGCGAAAAAGTGTACTTTTGGTTGAACTGGTTTTCGTGACCACGTGACCCTTAGTTTTCTCAGCCCAAAAAATTACAAAATAGTTGGATAAAATTAATAGTTTGTGACCACTTTGGCGTCCCCAACGCATCCTCTTCTTAATCGAGCTAAACCACTATTTTTTGTCTTTAGACCAGTTACTTGGTTTTTAAATGAAAAGTAATTATTGAGTTGTTTTTTATAATTAATTTGATTTCAGGAATTCCTTGTATGTGCGACTTGTTGTGGCCGTGTGCAATTATATTCGAGGATATCGCATCAAAAGTACCTCATGTACTCGGAGTGCAGTAAGCGTGTCGCTGAGAAACGCATGCAGAATCCTAGCAAAGATACCACAGTTATACTCAACGAGCTGTTAGCCGATGAAGTGTGGTTATCGCAGGTATTGATTTTTGTAACTCATAGCTGGTGTGCTTTTTTTTTCTAAAACCGTCGCTTTTTCGCGATTTCGCACACAACAAGCGATCAAAGTTTTATCACAATCTAATAAATATAAAACTACAAGGACTTTGTATATTATGTGTATGTACGTAAAATTTTAACTAAATAAAAGTACAGTGGTTTGTTAGTAACGGAATAATACGGGGATGGCGGTGAAAGGATTAGTTAAATAAATCAATAACTAGGTATAAAAGAGTATGATTGTGTCGCAGCTGTTCCGCGACGTGCGCCATTCCTGGGCCGAGGCGGAGTCCTGGGAGCGCAAGATGCGGCACGCCGCCGCGCGCCAGATGATATAGCGGTGATCGCTCTCCGTGACGTGTCCAGTGATGCTATAAAGACAGTTCTCATTCTCATTTTTATATATCTGTGAAATATCTATATGTATAATGTACCTTATTTTTTCTTAAGATATAAGCATTTACTGTTTTTTTTTTACGAAATGTTCAGAACAGCTTATATACATTTTTTAAGTTAAATGTAATTTTTTAATTTGATTTTGTTCACAAAAACGTAGGTTTTATGGGATGTAAATTTTTAGGTGTAAAATCTTCATACTGCTAAAGTTACATTACAATATTAGGTCACAGTGCCTGGAATCTAGTTATTGCAATTATTGTTTTTCATTTCCCACATAAATGATTGCGAATTTGAGTTAGGAAAAGAATGCCTTTATAATTTTAGTGTGAACATAATAAAAAATTTGTGATTGTACGTAAATAATTTGTCGATAAATGATGACAATTAATTTATTAAATTGTTAATGAATGCAAAATGATATTACAATTTTCAGTAATAGCCTACAGTGCAGAAATATTATACTTTTTGTAGCCTTGGATCCCATTTGACAGTTCCATACTACGTCAGTCTGAATAAACAAAAAAAAATAGGACTGTGCAACCCTTAGAACAATAACTATTCTTGTGAGGTGCAACCACAACAGCAATTTTTTTATGACATGTGACAATCAGGAGACACGCTAGTGTCTCGCGACGCACACGTTCAACGACACTCATGTATGCGTAAACGTGTAGTCGTGAGACTACTAGCTGTATATTCTCCTCACGAATGTTTAAAAATTTTGGTTCAGTCTCTTCTACTTTCTAGAATACTAGGTAGTTTAAAAGCCGGCGTCTAATTTGTGAATCCCTGCACAGTAAACAAAATCAAAAATTTAAAATGGTTTTATACTTGTATTTGGAAACTGTGTGATCTAAAATAACTAGGTATCCGTTACAGAATACTCAAAATGCATATTGTTCTGTACTCTACATTCCTCTAGCAACTTTTGAATGTCGAAATTTATTGGAAAATATGACTTTTTTATTTATTTTAATTCAAACAATATGTAATTTATGACGATAGAACAAAGATTAAACTACCTACCTAATAAAACTACATAAGTACAGTATAAAAATAATTTGTTTTTGTGTCGTTTGTTTGCCACCTACTCATATTTAGTGTCACCGTTTTTTTCAACAACGTATTGCGTACAAGTGAAAATGAAAAAAAAAACTTTTTACATATGACTAAAGGCACGCCTGGCGTGTCATTAATTCGTATGATGCTTGGCACAACAGCCATGTCACGCAATATACGACGAACAACAGATAAGAGTTGGACGTTATCACACTAGCGGTTTACAAGCATTTATTTACATAGCGAAAGGACGCGCAGCGAACACGCGCCACGGGTTCACAGCGAAGACGTCGCGGAAGCGTTGCGTAGACCATGCGGACGCGCAACGAGCTCGCCGTGTATTGTAAGGGGCTAAAAGCACCCCACGTTCTTTTTAAAATAAAATACTTTTTTTCCTCAGTTTTACTAAAATATCCCTTAATCCAAGGAGGAACCTTTTTCTTTTTGACTACGCCGATGTGTGCTGTATGAATCTGACGGAGGAGAACGATAAGTTGGAGCGGATGCAAAATGTGTGTGTGTGCCTTACATATTCGCCAGACGTACTACACATATTTTTTGTACCATCTGTGCTGGGGGATCCCAGGTCACCGACTTACTTCAAAGAAAGTTTCAGATTTTTTTATGTCAATCGTCAAGCTACGTCGGGTAATTCGGGTAGTTACCTAGGTAGTTCTTTGTTTTTCTAATCATGAAACACGTTTTCATCACATCACAAGATGTGCACCTCTGATGATATTTTTTCCTCAGTTTAATAAAAAAATCGCTATTAACCATAACACTTCCTATTATTTGCCTATTACTTTATAGATACAAACCTCCAAATTGTCTTTTGCACATTTTAATTTAAAGTTGTAAATTCAGGTCAGATTCGCTGGAACGTAATTTTTCCATTTTTTACTTTTAACTGTTATAGCTTCCATGTATCTAGATTATTTTATGCATGAAAGTACAAGTTAAAAAAAAACTTTGATTTTGCAGAGAATCGCACTCAAAAGCCGTTATACCTACCTAAGATCAATCGTTTTCGACAACCATATTTTTTTATACTATGAAAAACATAAAACTAAGAAGCTAAAAATAACAAAATACCGATTTAATTCAACAGACAAAACACGTAATGCTATTATTGATTTGTGCTACCACTCTTCGATTTCAATTCGGTGCCAAGCCCGCTTACGTCTGCCCACTCGGGTTGTTCAGCTCACAACGAGCTCGTGGCGGGAGTGGACTTTCTACCTACTCCATATATGGCTTGTAACAGACTTCAAATCGAAAAGTGGTAGCACAAACCAATAATACCTAGTAATGCGTGTATTTTTGTCTCTTGGATTAAATCGGTATTTTGTTATTTTTAGCTTTTTAGTTTTGTGTTCTTGGAAGTCAATTTTAACTTTTTTGTTGATATTTTGTTTATTGCTCGCTTTAAGTGAGTCGGTTTGTAATTTATCTAAGTTACAATAGCCCAATGTCAACTGCTCATCATCTTTAACAAAATATTGCTTTTCCCGAATTCCGATGCAGGGACGTTAATTGTTGAAGAGTTCTCCTGACTGAAATATAGTACGATACTATATAATAGGTATAGTACGGGTGGCAACCCAACTGTATTAGGTAATATCAATCAGAAGGCTGGAGGTGTAACCAGGTGTAACTGCAGACGCTGATGTTACAAGGGGATTCAAGGTAGCATGTTTCATTTTACAAGCATTAGGATATTTTCAGAGGATTCTAGCTAGAATACCTAGCCTTTATTAATCATCTAATGCTAATAATTATTATAAAGATCTAATTTTGTGAGTTTGTAAGGTTGTAAGAGGTAGTCTCTGCATCTACTGAACCAATTTTGAACATTCTTTCACTTAAGCGTGTACCAGACTGTTGTAAACAAGCCCGAAACAGAAGTTTTCAACAGCGGTTTAAAACAGTGCGGACAATTGTTTGCAACGAAATTACGAGCGATCAACGGTGGTTTTAAACCAGCCTCCCTGTTGGACGGTTCTTTTTGAGGGAACTGGACTCTGGGCTATTTAAAAAACACTATTTCATGGTTAATACATATATTGAAAACACTACTACACACAATATTTCATTTTATAAAAACCCTCGGCTATTTCACAGTTCGTGTCTAGAAGAGAAGTGAAGTCATAACGGATGACACTTATCACATTCAAATAAAGATTCCGATATTCGCAGTGTCGCTTCACATGTGACAAGTGTTGCCTGCCATTACTCAGTCATATTCAAACTCCAACACTCCCGCCAAGGTCACTTTGTGGGGAGGCTCGTTTAAAACAGTTTGGTACACGCTTTATAGGAAGCTACGGTAGTCCTGAGTGACAGCCTCTTTAGCTCTTTTTAGACGTATGTCTAGTTAATCCATGGAATTAATAGGTACTTCGGTTGTACGAAGTACCTATTAATTCCATGAGTTAATCTGAGGTGACAGCTAGCAGCATTCCCGCGGGGGACAGCTAGTCATATTTCGTGTCAGTGTTCGTTGTCGAACTCCTCCTAAACGCCTTGACCGATTTTTTATGAATTTTTTTGTGTATATTTGGTAGGACTGAGAGTTTGTCGTAGGCTATTTTTTATACCCCTAGGTACCTACCGAGAATTTTTTATTTTTATTTTTTGGACAAAATTTTACTTTGCAGTTCCTGAGGCAATTCTGAAACTCACGCGGGTGAAACCGCGAGGCACAGCTGGTTGATCATATATTATTGTGCTTAGCAGCATCAGTCGACGAAAACACTTGTCTGAACTTATTCAGAATCTACAGGCAGAACTAACAAATCCTCTGTTTAGAAAATGCACTATAGTGGCGTTATGGGCGTTTCCAGTTTCTTACCCCTGAAATGCATAGTACCAGATCAGATTATATTATGTACTTTGACCCTTTGTGGTTCTAAAAGAGGAAACCTACAACTGATGAAATTTAAAGATAAAAACAATTGTTGTTCATAGAATACTTTTTAATTTCTTGCACACAGCCTCTATTGAGAACATTGTTAAACGATAGTGGTAAAGCTAGGACAGAACAAAATCAACCTTATGTATGTATAAGAAGTTTTTTGGACTACTCCATGAATCACGCATACAATGTTCTGGCATATTTAGTGAACAGTTAAAAACAAAATTTTAAAAATTTGCATAATATTATCAGCAAAATCATAAACGATAATACTTAGCTCAAAGGAAAGAACAATTATGTTTGCAAATTGTATTAAAAGTAAAACTGTCATTGAGATTTATAGTTGGTTGAGGTAAAAATATTAGTTGATTTGTGTGCACATAAACTTGTCGCAACATAGGGGCGAAATGGCATGAACTAGTTCCCGTGACTCAGCGCGACGACGCGACGAGCTCGTTCAAGAGTCGACACGCCACTCGTTACAATGAGACAACCAAGATACATAATCATTACGTAATCGTAACTTAAAATAACGCATAATATAATATCGTACATTCTAAGTTATCAATTAATAATTATTTTTTGTATAGTTTCAATTTTTTACTTTTTTTTTATACGTTTTTAATTATTTTTGTTACCATTAATCTCTGTGTGTTGTTTTCCCACAGCATGTTGTTGCCGGTGAAATCTGCCTTCCACAAATAATTTAGTCCATCATAGATTTTATATGGCAAAGCCAAGTACATAGCGATCACTCAGCGTTCACGGCAGTTATTTGGCGTTCTCCTGTTTGCGGCTGTTGTACTGCTGCGCGTGCGCCGCGTGGGGGGCGTGCGGCGCGCCCCTGCCCCGAGGGGCACCGCGCGCCCCGCCGCGGGGGCCTCCCCGCCCGCGGCCTTTGTACCCGCCCTGGTAGCTCTGGTTGTCGCGACCACCATTCTCATTTTGGTGAGAGTCTCCTGTATCTCCATTACCGTAGTATCCGTCGTTACCACCTCTGTTTTGATATCCATCTTTATTGTGTCTCTGATAGCCGTCGTTATACTGCCTGTTTTGGTAGACGTCTTTATTCGGTCTACTTTGATAGTCGCTGTTGTGCCGATTGTGATATCCGTCGTTGGGTTTGTTCTGGAAGCTGCCGCGACCGCGGTAGCCGTTCGACGGCCGGCCGCCACCGCCGCGACCGTACCGTCTGTATCTGTTTTGTCCGTCGCCTTGACCTTGCGACTTGCGGTCGCCGCCCTCATCCCGTTCGGGGCTCTCGCTCTCTTTCCAGTCGTCGTTATTGTCGTGGACGGGTGCCGCCGTCGTCGGTTTGAATTCTTCTACTTGAGGATTCGCTTGGTGCTGTTCGACGGGCGGTTCTTGCGTGCCGTAAGTTACCGACGGTGCGGGCGGGGCCGCAGCAGTAGGTGGCGCGACAGGCGCGAGCGGGGGCTGCGCCGCCGGCAGGCCCGCGGCGAGGGGCACCGCCGGGAAGGCCGCGAGCTCGGGGTGCGGCGCGAAGTGCGGCTGCGGGGGCATGGGCAGCGCTCCCGGCTCGGCGACGAGCGCGCCCGGCATCTGCACGTAGTGCTGGTTTGTGAATGTCTGCGTCGGGATCGGGGCGGGCGGCGACGGTTGGTTAATAATAGGAGGCGGCTGGGGAGTGCCTACAGGGCTGTCTAGTTCAGAATCTTGAAGAAAATAGAAATTTTGAGAGCCTATCATTTCAGAGATGGGTCTCTGCTGAGCGAACTGCTGTGAGAAATACGCGTGTTCGACTTCTTGTAGAGTGATGGGTGGAAGAGGGCGTAACGGATACGCTGGTGCTGGTACGACGGCAGCCGCCGGTGGCACGGGCAGGGGTGTGGGAGGCATGTAGGCGGATACCACATTATGATCAATGACCTCTTCAACAGGCTCTTGAATCTCCTCCTCAACACCAGCAACACAATTTTCTTCAGTTTCAATTACAACGGTCTCTTCAACACTTTTATCCAAATATCCACAAGCATGAATTGTGTTAACAATTTCTTTTATGTGAGTGTAAGTTGTACCCAAAATATCTTTAGGTTTGCCATCTATGATGGCATAAAGATGCTCAGCAGCTTTTACAGCCCCTGCTGGAAAGCCTGGTTGACCCTCTTCATTTACCTCATGCTTTGGTGTTACTAGAGGATACCTGAAAATAATTTTTGGTGTAAATGTATAAGCTCTGCCTGACAACAAATTTAAAACTATTGATATGATATTACCGACAAGACTTTTCAAAAATGAAAAATGGTTCAGCTGGTAAAATGTAATATATTATATTATGTCATAGACCAAGTGATTAATCAGGGCACAATTTATAATTTTATAATGCTGGGTCAATTTGAATCAATGGACAAGTCAACTCGGACTACATCAGGGCTACGTCATACACACAAAACATTCGATTGTGACTATTTTTCTGTGGCCTGCTTTATAATTTTTGTTTGCAGCCAAATGGCAAAAACGGAACCCTCATCATCAACCCAACATCACCTCATGTTTTAATCTGTCTGTCTGTTTACTACAGAGACATATTATTGGCATTGTAAAGATGAAATTTGGAGGGAAAGCACATTTTATGAAATGAATTACTTTATTGTATACCCACAAATATTATTGCTACTTAATACTACTAAAACTTAAAAATATGAGGCTATAATGGGTGATTTTATCACTAATAACTTATTAATAATAACTGATAAGTGATCTCTACCAGGCTTAGGGTTAGGTTAGAGGAGTCAAAATAAGCAGGGAGGTATTAATATAATCTATGATAGTAGAACTAAATATATATATATATTTATGTGATATTTTCTTATAAATATAAACAGGTAAAACTTTATCAATTATAAAAATTATCAATTGTCCAGAGGAAAATTGCGTTGCAACGAAACACCACCAAGCTTGACACATGACGTCACTTTTATTTTTTAGGAAACATTTACCTCTTTCAGAGAAGGCAAAAGAAACTAAGTGCATACAGTCAAAACATATTTTCCATTTTCTGAAGTTTTTTACTTTAAAGTGCATAGGTAAGATGCATTTCGATTCTTTACTGGAACTTTTGGAAGTAAATCGACACAGTTTAACCTTAATTTCGCTTTTGGATATTGAAGTTATCTGTCTGTCAGTGTCACATGACCCTGTCAATACGAGTGACATTTCTATCATAGATTAATATGGCGTAATTTTGAACTCGTGACGTCATTCCGCGTTTCGGCGGTAAAGTCTAAAGTAGGAACTTTGAAACGCTCTATTTCATTAATTTATGCATATTTTCTTTTTCTTGCTTTGTTTAAGTAGGCCATATATCTTTAAAATAGACTGAAAAAAAAATTCGTGCAAGTACCCTATTAAATCAAATGATATGCTCATTAGTTTTAATATTGTTTTAAATCGACATTGGCAAATCAGAAAAGTGAAATGGCATTCAACTTGATTATTTTTCCAATTTGTATAGAAAAATAAAACAGTAATAATGTTCAACCTTAAATCCATATCAGATTTGAAGAAGAAGTCATTTGGTTGTTTGTTACTTACAAATCATCCAGTATTTTCAAATCTTCTTCTGTGAGTTTTGAAGCGCCATTGGAACCATTGAGAAAGTCTTCCCGCACTTCAGCATTGCCCATTTGCATCAGACAGTCTTGTATCAGTAGCACTTCACGAATTTTGTTAGTTTCTGCCGCCGAACGGACCCAAGCATCCTGTTATTTTTAAAAAAGTTATTGCCATACACTTATCATATTTTCATATTATTCAAAAAATCTAAAGGGGACAATATTCAATTCAGAGCCTAGTCTATATCATGTGTTAAGTGAGAAAAATTTACTTGAATATAAACAAAAAACATTTTTTAGGCATATACCAACAGGGACATAAAACATAAATATTATTTTGGTGTCCAAGCAAAATGGTACTAGTAGTGGGGTATTGAGTAAATACTAGATTCGGTATCTAGAATGGTCAATTGATAATAAGGATTGACAAAATAGGTATTCAAAAACTAGCACATTTTTTTATCAGACATTTGAAGTTTAAATTGTGAAAAGTTTGATATGAGAAAAATAATTCTTCTTCTTTTAAAATATGGCTTCCACTGTGTTGCTTTACTCACAGTGACTCTGCCAATGTCACATACTACGTAGTTTGTATATTATTGTAGATATGAAATTGTAGAAAATTGAGCATTAAATCAATTAAAATCGTGGAGAACATTTTTTCACTTTTACTAAACTTCTTATATCTCGGAAACTAAATACCAAGAACCAGACCCTTTTTGCTTGGACACTCACCAAATAACAGTTGAGACCCCATGAGTTGGTTTTGTTTACTTAGTTTTTTATTTCAACTATAGTGGAAGAATGGCAAGTCTATACGTACTATTACAAGTATACTCTAATCTCGAGGACAAAGCTGCAGTATAATTTGATGTAACTGTTACAAACTTGAATTTGTTTCCTCTAAAACAGTATTACTGTTTAAATCCTTGGATACAAATATTTCATGTAAACACTTGACAAAATATTTTTATGAAAACAACCACTCTTTATAGGTAATATGGTATTCATGGCAGGATAAATTGTATTTATTTACCTTTTTAGCTTGTTTCTTAGCATCTCTATCAGCTGTAGTAGCCACTACCATCACCTGTTTGGCCAGATCTCTAGCAAACTCAAGAGTTTGAGCAACTTCATCATACTTGGCTACAGCAACTTTTTGATCGCCATTGAGCTCTTTCCCAGCCTTTTGAAGATCGCGATAAGATGTCAACTTGCTCTATGGATAAAAAGTACATTATTGTACACAATACTCACTTTAGGCTATAGTCACATTTAAGTTATGGTAGTTACAAATTTTAGTACATGGAGACCAAGAAAAAGGTAATCAGTAATTACTGATGTTGACTTGATGAGGTAGTAATCACTCAGCAACCACTGATGTACTTGCATCTGTTCCAGACAGGCTTAAAACAAACACAAACTTCACTATTTAAGGACATAAAGTTATTTATTTTCATCTCACCAAGGCCAGCAATTCTTGTAGTCCATGTGTATAAAAAAATACTCTCTTAATATTATGTGTTGGACACTAGTGCAAAAAACACACACAATTAAGAAAAAATTACCTGTATCTATTCATAATATTGATTTAAGAACCAGGTGATGTTTAAGTGCCTTAAATAATTTTGAAAGTCTTCATCATCACAG
The DNA here is from genome assembly GCA_907165275.2 of Zygaena filipendulae. Lineage (NCBI taxonomy): Eukaryota > Metazoa > Arthropoda > Insecta > Lepidoptera > Zygaenidae > Zygaena > Zygaena filipendulae. Next base: position 6,133,739 of record OU015653.1, on the reverse strand, counting down.
AGCACAATTTAAAGTAATATTTATATTTATATATTTAGTTATTTAGGTATTTGTTTAAAGATACCTATCTTGAAGACCAAAACAAAGGATCTACTTGAAGTAACACCTAAATATTTGGCGACTTTGTAACTTACGTAGCATATGCAGTGCTTAAATGAGACGAGCGAAAGTTACGGAGATTTTAATCACAAATTCAAAATACTTGCAATGCCGTGACAGAGCACATGGTGGTATTATGCAGAGTGAAAATGGCGTCAAGAGCGGCACAACGAAACAAAATGTTACATAGAACAGACAATGCAATGTTTGAAAATTATGTATGAAGCTTGTACTAAAAACACAATTTAAACAAGTTACAAACACACCCAGAAACACTGCGATGTGCTCGAAAGTATGCACAATTAACAATACGAAAACTTGTCATTGTTCACGTACTCAAGTATAAATTAATTTTTGTCTTACCTTTCTTTTCTCCAAATTTCGTATTTTGTGTTCAAGAATTGTAATGATCTGCTTGACTGGAGAATTATCAGCGGCCTCCGGAGAGGCCTGCTTTTCATTTTTCCCAGTCGCTGCGGAAGGCATCCTTCAACGGCAACAACTTCTACAGAATTCGGTTGACTTGTGCTTGAAAGAAAATTGAAGGAAGAACAAAAGTTGAAGTTGGAGTTGGAGTTTTTTTTTTTTATTTGGAACAATGTTGCCAATTTTTTTAAGTTCAAAGCTGCGTTCCGTAGCTTTACCACAAATTAACTTACTAGTATCTCAGTTTGTGCCTCTACACAATCGTGCATAGATGAATGGGCCACTATAGACATTTTTCAAATGCATGTCGTTGGATTGGAGGCTTGGAGCTTTTGGCGGGATTTTAGCAGTGACGGACGTCTGTTTAATTTCTCTGTTTTGGCGTTCATCGGGAGGTTTTCGTTTTACTATACAACTTCCCACGGAGCATCCTATTATAGTTAAACTGCGAAGATTTGCTGCTAAAACTTCCGGCAAAGCATCGAAATGCATCTCACCAATGCATTTCGATGTAATTAACTTCAGAAGAAGAAATATACCACTGAATTGTCTATATGGACTAAGTTTCCTTCTGCCTTCACCGAAAAGGGGTAAAGCTCGTCTAGTTAATTTGTGGTAAAGCTCAGAAGAATAACTAAAGCAGAACTAAAGAGTAAACTTCTGACTTCACCCTCAGCTTCACAAAAAAAAAAAAAAATTTTGGTATTAAATCCGTATTTTTTTCTGTAAATCTTAATCAGTTATTTGTTGAACAATGTTTAATCCTAGGGTAAGTTACTACCTATTTACCAATATTTCGGTATCCGTTGGATTCAAGGCAGTGAAACGAATAGGATAGTAATTGCCAGTCGGTTTTTCTCCTAACTTCTACTGTTTTCGTAGATTCTTTGCTGTTGTGTTGAAATATATGCGTTATAAACTGCCCTTGGATTAATGTCTGCACTGTTATAATGTTAATTTTATTAAATGGTAATATGTAAGAAGTCTCCCTGAACTATACCTACCTACTCGGTAGGACTGCGAATGTACTTCGCAATTTTTTTCTCCACATATTTTCCCAATGTATCTTGGGGTCAGCATAGACTCCTAGATTGTAGTGAACACCACACCATACAATTGACGGTTATTTCCTGTTCCTCAGTTGTATAAGTATATGAACTTAATATTATAGAGGTGAAGTGGTTTGTTGAAGTTTATAATCTTGGTCTTTTAAAAATTTAATAATATGTATTACAGGAATTTTAAATGTTTAGTAATATGAAAATTTATATATTTTTACTGGACGTTTGAATATTTTCAATGTTATCAATTTGATCAATTAAAATTTATTGATACATGCTTTATGTGAGTTTATGACACTAAGGCAAATAGTGTAAGTGAGGAAATTATCTTTTAATTTTAAACCAGGTTTAATTATTATTAGTGTGTTGTAGTGCACTTCTGTTTATATTGTGATTTTTTTTATTGACTTGTTGTTGAACTCTTTGCATGGTGGTAAGGCACTTTCTAGTGCCCGACAGGCTAGCTTCAAGTAGTGAATCTGACACCAAGCACCTAACAGTGTTTTCCGGCAGCCCCACTCGAAAGCCAGTTCCCATCCCCATTCCTGGTCAGCAACACACCTGCATGCCTTCTGGTGTTGCAGATGTCCATGGGCAGCAGTAATCACTTACCATCAGGTGTACCACTTGTCCATTTGTCCCCTATGACATAAAAAAAAACTCATTTTGATTTAAGTAAAAATGTAGTTATTTAATTTATTTAAGTTTTTTTTTTAATTTAACTTATTTAAGTCTCCATTTGTCTTGATTGTTTTATTGTACACCTTTCATCCAATAATGATGAAATTGTTGTGTTCACACTGATTAATTATTCTGACATAAATAATTCAAAATGAATAAGAAAGCTTTGCAACATGTGAATAAGTCACTCAAGGTAGCATAAAACAAATATGTATATCAAATCATTATTCCATTAGTGTTCAATGATTTTAATTTGGTAATGGCAGTTAGTAACCATTATTCAGATGATTTGATGAACTAGATATTTTTTCTTCAGGTCCAGTTTGCATTCCAAAATTTATTTAAACAAAATAAGAAGTTTCATACATCAATAATCTGTTATAATGGGCAAAAAACAGAAAAAAGTAAGTTTTTCCATATAAATTTTTTAAATTATGATTTGAATTTTTATTCTATGATTTATATTTGTTGTAGCTATTAATCAAGTCACACTCTTAGGGCGAGTGGGTTCTGATCCTCAAAAAAGAGGCACTGAAGAACATCCAGTTATCAATTTTCCATTAGCAACTCATTTTAGTTACAAATATGAGTCTGGCGATATTTTGCAAAGAACTGATTGGCACAGAGTAAGTGTTTTTAAACCGAGCCTCAGAGATACTGTCTATAAATATTTAAAGAAAGGTCAGAGAATCTATGTCACTGGCAAGTTATCTTACGGAGAAATAAAATTAGATGATGGACAAGTCAGAACTGCTTCAACTGTAGTAGCAGATGATATTATTTTCTTTCAAAGCACCCCACAGGATAATAAAGAAGCTGATCAGTTTAGCTCTTAGTTAAGTGTAAATGTGATTTGTATACATTGTTAAAGATTATATAATACTACAGTAATATTATTGTTTTATTACAATGAGAAGAAATTTAATCATAAATCACATGAACTGTTAAAAATAAAATACAACTTTACTAAAAAGTGCTGGTAAAAATATCGTTACTTACCTATATGGTTATATTTTTGGTATTGTTACTTCCCTAATTGATATAGTTAGGAAAAGTTTGATACTTGGAATATCAAATAGTCAAGTATTTATATTTAAATATATTTGTTATGTGGTCCATTTTAGCGTTAGTCCATTTGAGGAGCAGGCGAGGTTTTATTACTTTGTGTAGGTAATTAATTGGTCAGTTAATTCTAAGCAATTTTACGGCCTTTCAACGCTGCTGAGATGACGTTGAGACGACGTGATTGTACCAACAACGTGCAACGGTACCGTTGTTAGTGGTGATGTGCCGGATATCTGTATCCGCGGATATCCGAGGAAATGGAAAGATCCGTATCCGTTACTTTTTTGACTGATCTTATACCTTATTAATTGACTGCACAGATGAAATTCTATATATATGGGTGATTAGGTAGCAATGAAAAACTATTATATTCCATTCAGATATTATATAAACAAAACAAAAATAGACCCGCGCAATGCAAGTCAACATTTCCTATCAAGCAAAGCTTCAACCATCGTGTCACGCTCACCGACACCGATTGAGTTAAAAAGTTAAGGTCCGTATCCGTATCCGCGGATTTTGACACCAAATATCCGTATCCGCGGATACACATTTTTAACGAACCGGCACATCACTAGTTAGTTATCGCTCAGAATAAAATATATAGTACAGTAACTATCGACAGATGTATTATACGTATTTCCTCCTATAAGGTCAATATTGTGGTACCCAAACTATTTATTTATTTTCCGTATTTTACATACATAGGTATTTTTAGGCTTGCGATAAAAGTAGATACGCTTACAAACGTTCTGTACTAACTAAAATTCTTGTTTCATTTATTTGCGCAACTCCTAAACATATTTTAACTTTCTATACTTTGTCACCTAGTTTACATATTATTTATTTGGAATATTATAGTTACTGTAGCACCTAAAAAGAATATTTAAGGCCCAACTGCACGCGGTCTAGCGGTCAGAGTTCCGAGTTCTGCGTTCACTGTTAAATGGTGGCTTAGAATCTTACTCACTCAAAGCAGTCGGACCGCGACGCGACGGTCAAAAATGAACGTCCTGTCCTGAACGTCCTGTCGGAGTTGCATTTTTTTTATCAAACACAAGCACAAGCACGATGTCTGACGACATCGAATATTTTATACAATAGCCGTTTCCTTTATGATTTAAGCGACGAGGATTATAAAAATCGTATAGGTATATTTAAAAACCCAGTACACTCTCTTATTCTTTGATTGTGCAAGGCTCCACAGTAATAGCATTTCATCTTCCGAAGATGAGCTCCTATCGAGATAGAGGAACATTAGAATTTTTAAGAGTGTGTGATGGGTGACGAAGATTACGGAACTCCAAACTAGGCCCCCTAAGAGGCTAACCCCACTGCACGCGATCGCTCGGTCAGAGTTGCGAGTTCCGCGTTCTGCGTTCACACTTACGCACACTGCGAGCGGTTTAGTTTGGAGTTCAGTAGGAGGTAAAATTGTCTTTACCCATTTCTTGGGCTATTTCTGCCCAAGCATTTGACTTTTTTTAACGATTTTTGTAGTCCACGTTGCTTAAATCATAAAAACGGTCTGTCTATCACTAACTCTATGTTAACTCTATGTTATGTAATATCGTCGGACATCATGGTTGAGTTTGTTTGAAAGAACGCGCGTTCGCTCTGGCCGTCGCGGTCTGTGTGTTTACGATTTTATGCCACTTCATAGATTACAGAGAACGTGGAACGCAGAACTAGGAATCTGACCGCAGACCGCGCGCAGTGGGGTTAGCCCCTTAGCCCCTAAGTCATACATCACTTCTCAGACATAATATAGTTCCTATGGGTATAGTTTTATTAATAAATCGACACGGTTCGTTATGTTTATGCAACTTTTTATTTATGTTATGTACAACAAGTCGGTCATTACAGCATGCATATATTTATATACATGCTATAATGCACATAATTATATTGTAAAAATACAAAGTCTGTCGTAAATTAACACTGTTAAACTAGGTACATTTTATAAAGCTTCATATTTTGTTTTACGAAATCGTATTAAACATTCACTCTCTTTACAGTCTGTTACTTAAATTCTAATTAAATCTAATTAAACTATACATAAAAGTCATATTTACACAATAGTTTATTCTCCATGCCATTATCTACATATAAGAGATCACAGTAAATTGTAGCTGAAAATCTTGGTGAAAACTAGAAACAGTGCCGCTTCAACACTATAATTTTATCACAGGAGATTAATATTAAAATTCAAGGCATTAACGGTTTTAGGTTATTGTCGTCGAGGCATATTTTTAATAAAATAATTTTGTTACTACCAAACAATCAGCTGCCAAATATTTTAAGACTTAAGAAGATGATTTAATAATGTTGAAGTCCTTGTTTACTAGGTACGTTCAGCTTTTAAAAAAATATTGTAGATAAATCTGCTACAATTGAATGATTTGCCAAAAACAAACAATGGAAGACGATACCTACTACGAGTAAGTATATTAAATTCTATGATGCTCTTATAAATTTTAACTAAACTCTTTGAGATAATCTACTTATTCTCTATACAATTTTTGTAATGTATGTACTTACTCTTTTTTATAAAATTAAAGAAATACAAACAATAATATTATGTAGAATTAAGTAATTTACAAAAAAATGCGTTAGTGAGCGTGAGTGACGCTTACACAAATGCAATCTTATATACACTTTTGGCAATTGCAACAATCTTTAATTCCGTCATGCAGTTCAATATTTGAACGAGAGGTCCATGCTTGCACAAAACGATTATAGTCTGTCCTTTTCTAACTAGATACTTATGATATAATTGACACTAATGAATAAATCACTTGGCACAAAGGCATCTTTATTAGGTCCATACCCTGTATAGACTCCGATGACCATTCTAAATCTGTCAAAGTACTCTCAGTTTAATAATTAGATTTTAGTTAATTCACAATATTAAATGTGCTATTCTAACAATAAATGGAAAACATTAAGTTCCTTCCTGAGAGGAATTTGACTAGAACTTTAGTTGGTGGAGCACGAAGCACATTCACATACTACTCGCGTCGCACTACCTAAATATAGTGTCCAGCTTCCTACATAGTCTCTAATCATTGTTCACATTTTTCACTCTTTAGATTGAGCGCATAATGTTCGGGAGTGTATTCAGATTCTCGTTTCAAAATTATGTTATCGCCGATCAGGGCGCTGATTCTGTGCTTGTCATGGGCATGTTGAGTGGTATCGGAGCGAGCGCGCTTTCGCCACGGCTCCGATGTAGTCATGCTCAAATCAGTTGGCATGTCTTCTTCTACGGGCTCGTCTTCACAACGTTCTACTTTTACTTCCGTCTTTAGGACTGAGTGCTGCTGCGGCTGTGGCTGCTGTTGTGCTACTCTTGTGGGACTCATTTGCTGTCGCAATAATGAGATATTTTTAATGTTCTTCAACTCAGTTGGATTTCTTAAGAATCTGCAAAAAATATAAGCACAGATAATATAATTTAATATTGATATACATATTATTTTAATGCGCCACATGGTATGTTTTCGGTAACGGATTATCTAGATACGTACTGGTAACAGTGGCGTTCTCCTTGTACTTTTCGTAATATGTTGACACGGTAGTAATATCTTAGCGCTCGTGACATCTTATCATAATTCATAGAAAGATGGTTTTTTTGAATGCCCCACAGCTTTGCGAGTCCAGCAGGATCAACGATTTTAAACACACCCGTCTCTCGATTTTTCCACGCGATGTAATTTGTGTAGCGTTGAGTTGGGTCATTAAGTAGCTGCTGGAGGAAATCCCATAGCAGTCTACCATCTGAAAAGATAATATGCAATTTTAATACAATGGACTTATTTATTCATTCATTCATTTTATAAGAAAAACAAATCATTAGTGATATAATAATTATGATATTCTAATTTCTAACTTAAATTCTTACTTGTGTTCGATTCAGGCATTTCATTTGGGAAAAACTCCCTATGTTGAGCGCGGTACTGCGAGTGTTGTGGTGCTGAATGTATTTGCTGTGATTGATTCGTTATCATCGTTTCTTTTGGAGAGCGAGGCGTGGATGCGAATTGGCCTTCTTCGTCCGAATCTGAATGATTACTACCGGAACTAGTGGTTTGCGGTGCAGTTGGAGCTGGCGGCGCATAAGCGCTTGCGTAGTTTATTGTTTCCCCTCTTTGTGGGCTTCCCGAACTATCGACGGATGGTGCTGGACTCAACGTCACTGAATTCGTCTGAGCGATAGCTGCTGCGGCAGCGCTATGAAAATGATGAAATCCTTCCACGGACCACGTAGGTGTAGGAGGATGTGAATGGGGTGATGGCGGGTAAGGCGCCGCCCTCGCTGTCGGTGTCACCGGTGACGATGGCACTCTTCCAAGGAGTGCCGCATCTCGAACCAGCATTTGCAACACGTTGTGTAAAACATCGCCGGCCCCTGGACATCTCTCACCGAGGTCTGTTTTGGTTAAAAGACAAAGTGCCTTTCCTATAACAAATTAATTATGTTTATTTCACCACTATCAAATACCTACAATTAAGTACATAGTTTCATTTTTGAATTTTCAAATAGCTTACCATTCATTTGGAATAGATCCATGTCAAAATTAGGTAAATCGAATTCCCTTTCACACCATTTGAGGAAAACCACGACATCTTCTCTTGTCCATAATCGCGGTTCTGGCGGTAGGTTTGGTGGTAGTTGAGCCTTGGTGTCTCCTAGAGGTGAAGGTGGTGGTGGCGCCCATGACATAGGGTATCGCCATAGGAGTTCTGTTGGGCTGAATGGTAACGGAAGCCGCTCCATACTGGGCCCTGACGGCAGTTGTAAGCTGACTACTTTCATCACGTTTTAATTTCTGTAACAAAATAGCTCGAGCTTAGTTAAGCGAGATAAGGCCAAATACATAATTATGTACTTCGCGACAAGTACCTACCAATTTTCTTGTATTCAAGAAGGTAGGTATATTTTGAAATTATAGGTAATGAATAGAAAAAATTAAATTTACCTATTAAGAAAAAGCCGTTTGTGTGCAATTTTTTATTTCTATCTAATAAAATTCCTTGGCTAAGGTCTTTTATCTACCAATAATAATGATGGACTATTATATAAATTTTATGTAACTTATAGTTTTTATATTTGCATTGTTGTATTTTATTATAGCAAGATTCCTTCTAATACTGAACCGATATTTGTCTTAAAAAAAAACTTCTAAGCGGTTTTCACGAAAATTTTACTATTATTATTAACTAGCTGTGCCCTGCGGTTTCACCCGCGGTAATTTCGGAGTTCTCGCGGGAATCCCGGTATAAAAAGTATCCTATGTCCTCGGTACCCCTGACAACTTGCATGCCAAATTTCATCCAAATCCGTTCAGCTGTTTTTGCGTGATTGAGTAACAAACACCCACACTTTCACATAATATTAGTAGGACTAGCTGTTCCCCGCGGTTTCACCCGCGGTAATTTCGGAGTTCCCGCGGGAATTCCGGGATAAAAAGTATCCTTTGTCCTTCTCTGTATCCCAGGCAACGTACGGTGTAGGTATGCAAAATTCCATTCATGATCCGTTCAGCCGTCGAGCCGTGAAAACTAACAAACAAATAAACTCACTTTCGCGTTTATAAGTAATATTAGTAAGGATTTTATCAAAATCCAACAGATCGGTAATTAAATTAAAACCTGTGACTTAATTAAGAAATCCCATAAAATGCAGTTTTCAAAATGAGGCACTAGGTACAACTAATATCTAATTTTGTGCCAGAGGTAAAACTAAAGTTGAAAACGAAATTACAACATCAGTCGACAACTTGACCGAATACTTATCTCAATTTGATAACCTGTCATTATATAATGTTTTGTTTGTTCAAATTATCATTTATGGGTCTACGGATGTTCACGGATATTAAAATTTATGCTTAATATAAATTAACTAGTTCTTAGATAATTTTAAGCATTTATGGAAGAAGGGCACCTTTGTTTTTGTAATAAATCTGATAGGTAAAGGAATATGTAAGTTACACCTAACAAAAGTTCCAAGCAGATGTTCCAAAACTTTAAAATGTAGTTTACATAGTTAAATCAGTCGAATTTAGCCAAACTCAAAATAGAAAACTAGTAGCTAGGTATACGTTTTTTGGTTATATCGAGCGCCATAATTTTAATAAAACTGAATTTTCAACTTCAGATGACTTATGATTACGTGGTGTCAAAGCCGGATCCGAGCATCGCATCGTTAGGCATGGCGCGGCGGCCTTATCGGGCGCGGTCGGAAATGCGTGAGTCCGCGATAGCACGGTCTGCGATAACAGCCACTACTCACCGGCTGAGCTGTTTCGGAACTGGTTGCGTCGTCAAAAATCCTAGGAGTTAACGGCAACTGGCGAAATCAGCACAAATATATTATGTATCACAACACAACCACAGTATCCAGTGTTCACAAAGCACGAGGCACACGCGTAGCAACAAAAGTCCCTCCAAACGTGTCGTGTTACGGAACGCCGTAAACCAGCAGCGTATCTGAGGGCTCGATTCGCGAGCGAGCGTCGCGATTGACTCTCCGACGCGAACTGAACTGATGGATGCGGTTGTGGTGGTGGCGCGGGCGGGCGGACGTCGGACGTACAGCCGCTCCCCGCCGCTGTCCCGCTCCGCTCACCCCCGCTGACGCCTGCTTCGCACACACCGAGAGATCACAGTACGGGAGCCAAACAAAGTCCCATTTTACTCGCGAGTAATAGGTACCTATGTACCTTTGGGTCGAGTTACTAAAGGATTAAACTTGAACAAAACGTTATTGAACGTAACAAGTCTAATTCCTAATATATTCGGCTCCTTAAACTTATCAATTATTTATTAATGTACCTATGTGCCTCGTTAGGGCATGCGGAAGTGTGAATAGTTGTGCTGTAGGATTACGTCAGCGCGCCAGTTTTTAATATCTTGCAATACCTAAGTCAGTGTTTCCTTGTAAGTAGTCAGGTAGGTATGTAAAGTAATCCTAACTACCTAAATAAGACAAAGCATTTCACTTGTTTCGATATAACTCCAGTTTTATATCCGAATGAGTTTATTAATTTATTATTACGCAAATTAGATTTTCTTTTCTTTTGTTGCAGGTTTTATTCTGGTTAATAAATCTTATTGAAATAGAAATTACTTTATAATAAGTTTAAGGTAAATAATAAAGAAGGAGGAGAAACTCTGAAAGTATCTTAAATAACTACGTAGGTATATTGATCGTTATAAACAATCTACTATTTGTTGGTCCAAAATATAAGTACTTATAAACGACAACAGCCAAACAGGTTAGGAGCTCAATCATCGATTGTAGGTAGGTACCTACATGAAACATAATATTATTTTTTTCTAAAAGACTAGCTTGCGCGGCAATAACCAGGGAAAGATTCAGACACACATAATTATTTAATAAAATAGTAACGACTAACGACTGATCTATTTTTTTTTTACTTTATCCTATTGGGCTCCTTAATTTTGCATGTTTGTTTCTATTTACTCTTGAAAACGTAACGAAATTAAGTTTCGCTGTACTCTTAGTTGGGTACTAGATATTTGTGTTGTTTTATGTAGGTAATAACATTTTAGTTATTAGATTTGAAAATGTTATACCTATACATATATTGTAACTAATTGCGGACAGAAACGGCAAATAAAAAGTATATCTACATACGAGTAATAATATTATGTACGTCATGTTTCTAACGAATAGCCCGATAGATGATGTCGAGACGATAAAATGTGTTTTGAATTCTACTGGAGCAGACATGAGACAGAGCCAATGTGTTAATGTGTTAGTGTGTATACGTGAACGTTCAGATGATTTTGTGTGAGCCCTGGCCGCCGTCCCACTACCGGTTCGAGACAGAAATATTCGGCAGCCAAGACGGAAGTAGCCTCGGAATCTTTACCTGTTGCTCCCTTCGCTCTCTTGCCCCGCGTTCCTCTCTCGCTCCGTCTCACTCGCTCGTGCACATCTCAGCCGCGGCCGTTGGCGGCACGCGGGCGTTCGTTGTCGTGGAGTTATGTATGTGTAAGCAAGCGGTAATTTGGAGAATAAAAGGCGCGATGTGCGCCCGTACGTGACCGTGACCGCAGATCTCGTCTTGCTACTTTCTTTGCTGAGATTTCAGTGCTATGCTTATTACGCTGTCATTGTATTACTTCAACTAGCTATTATACCAGGCGTAATACTTTGCTCAAATCTCTAGCACCAATAGGTATAATCGACATGACTTATAAGCAAAAACCTTGCCGTAAAACCAATTAATGCAACACTGAAAACTTAGCAGATACATTGAAAGTGCATTGAACTTCGTGAATACATCAGTGATTTTGGAGAAAAATGTCAATGTTGAAAATACTAAACGTCATAGAGCTAATTTTAACTCTGTTGTGGCTAAGGTACCTACCTATAGTGATTACTGATTACTTATATAATATATTATTTTCACACCACATGCTCGACAATGCCGAATTATATGTCATGTAAACCTTACCGAAAGCAAGACATTATATCTCTTGGCTTTAGCCGGGTTATAATGTTCTATTGAATTTCATTATAACCCGCTGGTCAATAATGTGATTTTCACTTTCATAATTCTTATTGCTATGTCCATAACGTCTCATTTCGCTAAACAGAATGTGTTCTCAGCGGGCGCGGCCAACTCGATTTTCGAAGACCGAAGCCGTGGCCCACTAGATTCGCAGTGAGACGAACTTCATTTGTTTGTCAAATCGAGTAGGCCACGCCAGCTGAAAGAAGTGGCTATATAGGATCTACTAAGCCTGGTTTTTTATTGTCTCGCATTATGTGAGAAAAGTAGAGTATACACCACAGGGATAAAACTGTTTTTTTCTTGGGCGCTTGAATCCCTCACTGCACTCAGGACTCAATCTTAATTCCCTCCCTTTGGTCGGGAATTAACTTATAACACCCTCGCTGCGCTCGGGAGTTAAATTTGGAGTCCTTCGTTATGTTCAGGATTCAATGTAGCGCCCGTGACATAAAACAGTGCTTTATCCCCTTGGTGTATAATCTACTATTAAAACATCGCTAGAAAGTAGAAACAAATACTGAAATTCCGATCATTATAGTCTTCAAGTTACCGAGGTAATAATTGTTAGTGGTGGCTCAGGACTTATTAAGTTATTAAAATTTTACGTACCTATTAGAGATGTGAGACTGAAAACGGCGAAACCGGAAATTAATACGTTGGAAGAGGAAATCGGACAGCGCCGGCCAGCAGAGACAGGAAATGTGGAGGTTAGTCAGACCGGAGAAGTTATAAGTTGAGGGAAGCGCTAACTCCTACAATATCTAACGATATCAGAGTATCTGATGATAATTTGAGGCGAAATTACATTTTCGAACTTTTGTACTCTCTGTGTTTCTCTATTCGTAATCGGTTCAACTGTCGTAAATGTTGCAATGCATTACTCGACGCACTTCCGAGCGCGGCTCGTAGGCCGCGACCCCGATTCACCCGCTGTTGTTCTCGAGTTACATAACGTGCCACTCAGAACTAGGCAACGATGTCACATCGAAAAATTGCGCCACTTAGCAGTCCCCGGCCCACAAAGTAACATTAGTTATTTAGTAATCTTGAATTAATTTGAAGGAATAAAATAATAGGAACGATCATTTTCGTAATAAAGCTATATGCAACTAGCTGTTTCCCGCGGCTAACCCGGGATAATTTCGGAGTTCACGCGGGAATCCCGGCATAAAAAATTTCCGAAAATGAAATAAAGAATAGAATTCATAACAATCTTACACCCTAGCTACACTATTATTAACCTATCGAGTTTTAAAAGGATAATTTTAGTATATTTATATGTAAGTATCATCATATCAGCCAAAAGACGTCCACTGCTGGACGCAGGCCTCCCCCAAGGATCACCACAACGACTGGTCCTGTGCTTCCCGCATCCAATGGCGTCCCGCAACCTTTACCAAGTCATCGGTCCACCTTGTAGCGGGCCTACCCATGCCGCGTCTTCCGGTTCGTGGTCGCCACTCAAGAACTTTCTTGCTCCATCGCTCATCTCGAGCGATGTGGCCCGCCCACTGCCACTTAAGGTTTGCTATTTTCGGGCTATGTCAATAACCTTGGTTCGCCTGCGGATTTCCTCATTTTTCTGATTCGATCTCGCAGCGAAACTTCGAGCACAACCCTCTCCATAGCCCTTTGGGTGACCTTGAATCTTCTTATGTAAGTGTGTATATTAAATATATTTTATACTTACATAATGTTATGTATCATAAAATTTATATTTTTTTTTCCTACATATCCATATGCTGCTAGCTGTTCCCCACAATTTCACCCTATGATAAGTATTTTAGGCCATTCTCTGTAACTTGACAACGTGTCTGCAAAGTTTTATGATGATTGGTTAAGTAGTTAGGGCGTGAAAGCTTAACAAACTAAAAAACAATAATAAGGATTCACAGAACGTGGATTTCTATTCTTTCTTTATATTTAAACACGCCCAAGGAACACATGCTATAAAGAAAAATATCTAGAGAGAGATATGAAAAAATGTATCTAGAGGTCCTTAGTACCTACCTACACTACCTATGTACCTACACTACCTATGTACGTACCTACTCGCTGGCAACGTAAATATAAGGTGGCTCTTTTAAGCTTCTGTTACTTCCGTTGTTTGTAATTCAATGTACCTATTATACTTAAAAAGTTAAAACCATAATGACCCAGCAATCAGCATTATTATATTATTATGTATTTTTTAACCTGGTACGATTCACTTTAGAAATATAATTATCTTATTACGTGATCTACACTCTACTAAAAACCTCATCTCAAATCTCACTGTTTAGAATAACATCGTAATAAGCCTTTTAACGACCTTACCACTGTGGAGCATAGGCTTTAGTACCAGCAAAGATTTTTGTGCATAAAGTTTTGAAAGCGGACCTAGTGCCAATAATTGGTGGACGTTAACACTAGGTACGTTTTCGAATCGCTTCTATGGACAGATTTCCTCTCAATGTTCGCCTTCATCGTTAAACCTGTTGCAATTGATTTAATTTGTACCTACGTTGATCAGAAAAAAAAATCGATAGGGACGAGTCATGGGATCGAACTAAAGAGGCGAGCACACTACCGCTCGGCTACCACGGCTTAACATCTCATAGGAAAAAATACATTAAGTACGTTAGGTACGTAGTTAGCTAGTTATTATTATTTTTATGTATAAGAGCTTGAGTTGTAGAGCCTGATGTCTGGTTCCGACTTCCACAGTACCTACCTGTACTTAATTAAATCATAGTCGCGTCGCGTCGTCGTTTGAGACCGATTGCATGCGTCCTCTTCTCGAAGGCGCTGCAAATTACGAACTTGAAACGAATTGCCTACTTCCGTCGACCTCAGCCGACAGCTACACGGAGCTCCTGTGGTCACGCGATCATTGCTCTTAAAATATAAGCCTTCGATTTCATTCGCATTTACATGTTTAAGAATTATTCAAAATCCTCCTGGACCCTTATTCATTGCCCATAACGCGCGTCACAAAAACAATCTCAAACGTTCCGGATGCCTAAATGCCTAAATATTGCAAATTAAGATTCTGTTTGCCTTATGACATATAATTATGCGATGTGCCCTTATTTTCTGTGATAATAACACGCCACGTTAAGATAACGCACCACAAAAATTGCATTTCCCTCGCGCTTAAAGGATTTTCGGTAAAAAAAAAATACAATTTACTAATTATCTTTATGGCATAGAAATTACAGAAAACTAATATTTAAAGAGATAAAGTTTGTGAGTTTGTGACGTAGGCGTAGGGGGTAATATCTGGAACCGATCTACTGAACCGATTTTGAGAATTCTTTCACTTATAGGAAGCTACGGTAGTCCTGAGTAACATACGGTATCTACTTTTTATCCCGAAACTCTGAAATTACAGCGGGTGAAACCGCGGGGGACAGCTATATCAAATATTTTGGCATTTGAAGCGTTTGGGATTGGGTTTTGGGGCGCGCGTTATGAAGAAAGGAGTGTTGTTGATCACAGGGTAAAGGGCCCAGATAAGTAACAAAAAAATATAAGCACCTATGTCCAAAAAAAAAATATTGTTACAGAAGGTTAAATTTTGTTTATTTAATCTACGAAAGAGGTACTCATTACTTAAAGCCATTAAATCTAGTTAAATTACTACTAGCTATAGAGTATGTAGGTAGGTACATACATAGGTATTATTGTAATTGGAAATGACTTGTCCAGCAGTGGATGTCTTTGGGCTACACGCTGATGATGTACCTACCTACATATTATCAAATCTACGAAGTTTGAAAGATTGAAATAAACTAATTTTGTGGATAAAAAACTTTCATGAGCTTGCCGTTTGCCTGTCACGGACCGGGCTATTTTAAAAGCTTTTATTTTTATTTTCAATTCAAAATTCAAAAGTATGGATGTTGTCGACTCTCCCTATCCCTCTGTTCAAGTTGCTGTGCGCAAGTGTCATGTGTGACAAAGCTACCCCTCTCCCGCTTGGGATCAAGTTATAAAAAATCAGTAGGGACAATGTACCTCCGTACTCCGTATTGTAGGGCGTTAATCGGTATGAGGCGTCTAGGATATAATGTTATATTGTGTATCCAATGTTGTTTGATATAAAAAATAAATTACGTACAGCAAAATACTGACAAAAAATTTTACCTATCGTTATTTGTTAGCTTTTTTAAAAATCATAACGCAGACCGTTTGTTTATGTTACAACGCTACCTCGTACGAGGTGCAAAAATTCATATTCCCATCCGATTTTTAATTAATGTGCTTAGTTAGATGTCACTCACCTAACTTGGCAAAAACGGAACAAACGGAAAAAAAACAACTTTGCATTTTACGCTAAATATTCTCCACTACGGAAATACGGAACTCTTTACCTACTATACATATAGTCCGACACGGACTTAGCCGATGCTTTGTTTATAAAACATTCAATCTTGCACCACAACATGTGGTTACCTATAGGATATGAACTTAAGAGATATTAAAAAAAAAATGCTTTTGCATGTTCTTTATGAACAAAGTTTGAATTAGGTACCTACTTAATGATTTTTTTTTTAATTATCAGATTGTGTATTTTTCATTTATTTTATGTAATTATTAACTAACTATATGTTTCACTTTATTTAAAAACTGGTTTAGCGTAGCTTTTTCGTGAAAGGGGTGAAATAATGTAAAATTTCTACTGCATGTAGATGACTTGCTTCGCTCGTTTAAAACATTCAAATATGTATATACCTACTATGTATATCGCGCTAGTAGTAGCTACCTAGTATACGTAGTTAAAATAAATTATTTCCATTTTATATCAAATATACATTGTTAGGTACATATCGAGGTAGGTACTAACCTATTTTCTGTTCTAATAGAAATTGTCACGATTGTGTTTATTATATTATAAAATTAAGTATAGCCATGATGAATGTTATCAGAGCTGTTAATAGTTTGAAAAACTTACTTAATTATTACTTATGTTGAATCATAAAATATGGTTCATCTAGGGGCTTGTCTGGTAGGTAGATTCCAATCAAGGAACCATGTGCGCGCGCTCCCACGCGTAGTTGACGCACAAGTGTGCGCGAGCGCCACTGCTATGTCGGCCACATACCTACTTTGCTCTTGCTTGTATTTTATTAATGCTTGACGATGTGTGTGTGTAGTTGCTACTTCCTGGTACAACGTATGAAACGCTTTATTTAAATGTTTCCTTTGTGTGTGTACAATACTATTTAGGCATGCTTCATACTAAGCTAGTAAGGTATCTACTTAGCTATCTTCAAGAAGTATGAAGTTGAAATGACGAAGTGCTTATTATTACATTAGCCAATGTGTGTGTCAAGTTTCTTTAATCTCTATTATACTTCCTGATGTTACCCTAGTGTGAGTGAGACACTTGTTTGAATGCAGGGTGCCTTTATCTCTGCAAGGGGCAGAGTGCAGCGTTCGATTGCTATAGGTAGGTGCCTATAGCGATTAAGTATCACACTTATTTATCGACAGAAAATGGTTTTTAGGTCCTGCATTGGCATCTGAATGACAGATACAAAAGAAAAAATATATACAAAGTAGTATACCTACTTACGTATTTCTAGACATATAAATAAAATTAAAGTGTCTGTTTGTAATTCCAAATCCCTACTATAAATAATATTAAATGCGAAAGTCTGTCTCGCCTGTTACGCTTTCACGCCTTAACGGCGCAAGTGATCATCATGAAATTTTGCATACACGTTTTCAGGGGTACAGGGAAGGACATAAGAGTAATTACTTTGTGTCTCAAAATTCCCGCGGGAACTCCCAAATTAATGGAAGTGAAACCGCGGGGAACAGCTGTACCTACCTACCTACTAAAATATTAAACAAAGAGTTGTGTTTGTCCGCTCTTATTGGAAACAGGAAGCATAAAGTTCGTTCTAATACCTATGTCTCAAGCGTATAAAGTGAATCGGTTCTCGGTAAGTACAAAACAATGCCGGTTCCGTTGCTGTTTGCAAAACTGTTTCTTCCAGGATGTGATCGCATCATGTCATGACTGATTGGATTTTGTTAGCTACCGTCTTAAATAAATTGAACGATCATGAAGAAATAGGATTTATAGCAACCATTTATCGAAATTTTTTACTTTGTTATAGACAACACTACTAGGTTCGAACTGGAAGTGGACAGATGCGGTTCGTATCGAACGGTTTGCACAATTCGGAGGGGTCAGACTCCGACACCACTGCGTCGGAGGGAGATTTAAGAATTTCTGCCATCTAACCCTCGTGTAGCACACATCTGTCATCTACGTCGCGCCGCCTGAGATACAATGTCATTAATTGATTTTGACTAAAGCGAAGGGATTATGTTTGAATGCGAAATGCACATGTTGCTTTCGTGCCGTCACGTCGCGTCGATGGAAACTTCAGTATTTTTATATCTCGGTATAATATTATAAATACAAAACGCTAGCAAGTTTGCCTTCATCGATACGAAATAGATAAAAGTTTTAGACTAACGGAACAATCTCTATGAGATATTCGGTAGAGAATGTTAAGCT
The DNA here is from genome assembly GCA_907165275.2 of Zygaena filipendulae. NCBI lineage: Eukaryota > Metazoa > Arthropoda > Insecta > Lepidoptera > Zygaenidae > Zygaena > Zygaena filipendulae. The sequence continues at coordinate 6,115,341 of OU015653.1, read as the reverse complement.
TCTCGTAAGTAACGTCCCGTATGAAGAAGAATGCGGTTAAATTGTAACCTTTAGAAGCCTTTAGGTGTACCTTCGTAACTGCTACCTTTAGATACAGAGGATAGGGTAGGCTGTAGCCAGCGTTGCAGTTAAAATTATTGACGACTAGTTGTTCCCCGCGGTTTTACCCGCGTTAATTTCGGAGTTCCCGCGAGAATTCCGAGATAAAACCCTACCATATGTCCTCTGTATCCGATGAGACGTGAAAGCGTAACAAATACTTTTGCATTCAAATAGGATAAATGGTAGGCAAGGATAATTAATTCTCCTCAATTCTAGCCTTAAAGATGAGAAAAGAAGTTATAATAATATAATATATCTATCTATATTTAATCCTCATACTTTATTATTATAAATGTAAATGTGAGTTCGTTTGTTATTTGCGTTTTCGCGACGTAACTACTAAATCGATCATCATGAAATTTTGCACCCACGTCATGGTATCTAAAGTGAAGGAGATAGAGTACTTTTTATCTCGGAATTCCCGCAGGAACTCCGAAATTTATGCCGGTGAAACCGTGACAAACTAACTATCCAGCCTTGTTTTCACTATCGACTGGATTCCGGATAGTAAAATCCAAAAAATTATACAAGGCAAATCATACCACAATAAGTTATGGACACCGACATACACCGTCACTCAAAATTAACAATTGGCCAATTGTAGTGAATAAATGCCAAATTTTCCGCATTTTATTTTGTTTGTTTGTCCACTTTGCGATACCCGAATACCTATTTCCGATCTCGTTCACCACGCCTATATTCAAATCAAATTGATCGCGTCATGTAACGCGATAAAGGGCCGAATCCGGCCTCTTAGCTTGCCGAATATCCAGTAGGTATCCGGTATCCGGCCAAACCACCATCCGTTTCATCTCTACTTATTTCTTAATTACATTAATATTATACTTTGTATTGAAATAACGAGAGGCGAGCGAGAAGTATAAAAATCATCAAATACCTACCTACTTAAAAGGTTAATATTTTTACTGCTGATCGAGTAGACGCTTGGTAAAAAACTGCATTGCATTGGTAGGTATTATATATTTTTTCATTACTCATACTCGGAAAGTAGGTCTGAAGTTGCCTGAGAAGCGGGTTGAAAGTAACCCTTTTCAGCCCTAGGGAGAATCGCTTTCAACTGACAACTGTCAAATTATTAAAAAAAAACTAGGTCTATTTTCACATTTCTATTGAACCATGTTTCAACTTTCTATACAGCCAGCGCGATGTAAAATTGAAATAACGTAAAGTTTAAGTAGGTATTAATTAAAATAAAATTCACTCACTTTTTCTTAAGCTAATTCCTATTTATATTTTTTTATTTTCTTTAATTAATACTTAATAATTAAAGAAAATATTTTTTTTAGGTCGCCACAATGTAAATAAAAAATACTGGCTGAATAGCTAGCCGGCAAAGAAAAAGAAATAGGTGGGAAAGTGTCAAGCGACTATCCGATCTTCACTCATTTTTAACCGACTTCCAAAAAGGAGGAGGTTCTATGTTCGATTACTCCCAAATTGATTCCATTATCACCAAGTCGAGATCTGATGATGGGATCTTGGAGTAATCGAGGGAACTCTTCAAAAATTATAGGTACACCAATAGCGATTTTTAGATTTTTTATAGTATATCGTTTATTTGCTTTCGGAAAGTAAAATTCGAAGAAGTGGAACTGATGATGAAGACCACAGATGGTCATCAGAACTACTACATAATAGGTATTTCACAGACTCCGATTCGTTAACTTTAATATGGTTTCTAAACAATTTATACTCGTCACAATGTATATGGTTAAGTGGAACTGATGATGATGTAGGTACCAGGAGAACTCCTTAAAAATTAACGTCCCTGCTTCGGGAAAAGCAATATTTTGTAAAAGATGATGAGCAATTGCCATTAGGCTATTGTAACTTAGAGAAATTACGAACTAAGTCACTTAAAAGCGAGAAATAAACAAATTTTTAACAAAAAAATTAAAACCGACTTCCAAAAAACACAAAACTAAAAATCTAAAAATAAAAAGCTAAAAATAACAAAATACCGATTTAATCCAAAAGACAAAAACACACGTAATATTATTATTGGTTTGTGCTACCACTAATCAGTATGAAGTCGGTGACAAGCCAAATATGGAGGGGGTAGATGGGCTAAGTCGACTCGCGCCACCAGCTTTCGTGAACAGGACAACCCAAGTGGGCAGACACCAGCGGGCTTGTCACCGAATTCAAACCGATTAGTGGTAGCACAAACCAATAATAATATTACGTGTGTTTTTGGCTTTTGGATTAAATCGGTATTTTGTTATTTTTAGCTTTTTATTTTTAGATTTTTAGTTTTGTGTTTTTTGGAAGTCGGTTTTAATTTTTTTGTTAAAAATTTGTTTTTTCTTTAGCTAATTCCTATTTTTATTTTGACTTTCCTTGCATTCGTAATGAAAAGCACAGTGTTACCCTCGGGAGAAAGAGTTACTAGTTACTTTCACCCCTAGGATAACAATGTACTATTGTTGTTTTATCACGTTCCATTAGGGTAAAACGTTACTACTGTTCTAAAATATTGTGTTTTCTAATGCCAACCTCATGACCGTTGACAACCAGTGTACCTACTAAATATGTGGAGACTTACGCAGTTAGAGCGTAATGAGTTCCTATTCGTACTAACGACTGATAACCGTTATTGGTTCAAGGAGACAGACTAATACAGATTGACTTAATTTAAATGTTATTTCCGGTTGATACAAAACTTAATTGTAACATTTATCTATGTTACGTTACAAGTCTGCGGTAGGTGAATAATGTGTTTTCAAGTAGGTATGATCTGATTACGTACCTATGTGTTATGATAACTGGTTATGACATACGTACTTTCGATGGGCAGAATGCAACTTTATATATACCTTCATAGGTACCTACGGGCTATACGTACCTTTGCGATAACTCTCAATTGTGTGAAAACAAAATTTATTAATACTTTAATTAGTGTTAAAAAACTGATCAAGAGCGAGTCGGACTCACGCAACGAGTGCTCTGTTAGCTCCGTACATACTTGTGGATATAGAAATACATAGTTCGTCGTTCGTAGATTTTTTTGGGATGTAGGTAACAAAAAATTACGGTTAGGTAAGTTTCCAATTTTTCCCTTTACTGCATTGCTACGGGAAGTACCGTAGTAGGTTGTGATTTCCTTGAGACTTTGAAAATATGCGGCATAAACGGTTGCATTATGTAGGTAGGTATCTACATATCTTTTTAACCGACTTCCAAAAAGGAGGAGGTTCTATGTTCGATTTTATGTATGTTTTTTTTTATGTATGTTCACCGATTATTCGGAGACGGTTGGACCGATTTGAAAAATTCTTTTTTTGTTTGAAAGGGTATACTCCCAATTAGGTCCCATTGCCACCAAGTCCAGATCTGATGATGGGATCTTGGAGAAATCGAGGGAACTCTTCAAAAATTATAGGCATACCTATAGCGATTTGGGTATTTTTTATAGTAAATCGTTCATTTGCTTTTGAAAAGCAAAATTTGAAGAAGTGGAACTGATGATGAAGACCACAGATGGTCATCGGAACTACTCAACAATAAGACGTATTTCACGGATTCCGATTGGAGCGATTTCAAAAATTGTTTTTTTGTTTGAAAGGGGATACTTCTAAATTGATTCCATTGTAACCAAGTCGAGATCTGATGATGTGATCTTGGAGTAATCGAGGGAACTCTTCAAAAATTATGGGTACACCTATAACGATTTTTGGATTTTTTATAGTAAATCGTTTGTTTGCTTTCGGAAAGTAAAATTTGAAGAAGTGGAACTGATGATGAAGACCACAGATGGTCATCAGAACTGCTAAATAATAGGTATTTCACAGATTCCGATTCGTTAACTTTAATATGGTTTCTAAACAATTTATGCTCGTCACAATGTATATGGTGAAGTGGAACTGATGATGATGTACCAGGAGAACTCCTCAACAATTAACGTCTCTGCGTCGGGGAAAGCAATATTTTGTAAAAGGTGATGAGCAGTTGTAACTTAGAGAAATTACGAACTAAGTCACTTAAAAGCGAGAAATAAACAAATTTTTAACAAAAAAATTAAAACCGACTTCCAAAAACACAAAACAAAATCTAAAAATAAAAATCTAAAAATAACAACATACCGATTTAATCCAAAAGACAAAAACACGTAATATTATTATTGGTTTGTGCTACCACTAGGTAATCGGTATGAAGTCGGTGACAAGCCAAATATGGTCTATGGAGGGGGTAGATGGGCTAAGTCGACTCCCGCCACCAGTTTTTTGTGAACAGGACAACCCAAGTGGGCAGACACCAGCGGGCTTGTCACCGAATTCAAACCGATTATGGTAGCACAAACCAATAATTATATTACGTGTGTTTTTGTCTTTTGGATTAAATCGGTATGTTGTTATTTTTAGATTTTTATTTTTAGATTTTGTTTTGTGTTTTTGGAAGTCGGTTTTAATTTTTTTTGATTTCGTCAACTTAGAAGTTTGATTTATTTACAGCTCTAAGGGATTGCAGATCTACTTATAGGTACCTAGGTATTTGACATTACTTTCAACTTGATACCACCTCCACCTCCACACGTTCCTGAGAAAAAGGGTCTTGACAGACGAGTTGGATGGACACGCAGTGATCCTATAAGAGTTCTATTTAGAGTACGGGACCCTAAAAAGAGATCGTCCTTAGAGAAGAAGGTATAGCAACAAAATATTTGAGTAGGTATGTTTTCTTTTCAAGAAGTATGTAGGTAACATACTTACTTAAATAAAAACAATCTTTCTTCGTTCTCAGAATAAGAGAAGTTAATAGCTTCCTGCATTGATGAAAGCTCAATAATATTAGATATTTAATGTTGTTTATAAAAAGTTGAGGTGGCATCTACAGTTAAAATCAAACTAAACTCCTAGATAAAATGTGGTGCATATACCTATACCGTATACGTATACATGTGATATTGCCTGTGAAACCATAGCTTTGTACCTACAAAGTGTAAAAGGGTGCACTCATTAGGAAGATTGCGAGGGCATGGTGCCGGGTGCGGCTCTATGCAAAACATTGTTCGTGTCTGCATCGCATTGCACTGTGGCGTTGATACAATGTCTTCTAGCTGGTACGTGTGCCTGCGAATTTTAAATATTTCCAACAAAAAATTGTGACTATACTTACCACAAAAGAAAGTGCATTGAAACATGGTCGGGAAATGAATGATGTCTATAGGTATATAGCCATTACTAAGATTACACATGTGACATGAAGCATCAAAACATAAGTGTACCTAGGTAGGTACTTTAAATAGGTTGTTATTATTTAATGGGAACAGATAATTAGGACAGTGATGTAGTAGAGTAGATAATATTATGTAGATACATTGTACATATTTACCTACGAATAGGGTTAAGAAGTATTACTTATTCGAAAATCACGTAAAATTTAGGACTAGGTATATACCAAGTAACAAGATTCTAGATAAGAAGATAGTATAATCTTGTGAATGTCCGGTTGAGCATTAAATAGAGTTAAAAATATTTACTTTTTGGAAACTTAACCCAGTTTCCAACAACCCTTTCTTAGTGCTTTCCTAGTTCTTTAAAAAAACATATGTAGGTACCTACAGCCGAACACAGAACCTCCTCCTTTTTGGAAGTCGGTTAAAAAGGAAGCCTTTCCTCAAACCAAACTGGAGTCGTAGGTAACTACCTACTATTATTTACGTACCTACATAAGTGTCGAATATTTATAGATATCTGATAGTTTGATCCATCCGGTATTCTAGGAGTAGCGACAAATATCTACCACTTGTCCAAATACTTAGACTTGGGCCATCTCACAGTAAAAAATGTTAATTATTGCCACATTGTTATTAACGACAGCGCTGGGCATTTGCGTCAAGAAAAACCAACATGGCCGCGAGCAGGAAGTGAAGTAGGAAGACGTTCTAGCATCCTTCAAGGTCAACAGCGCGACGAGTAGCGAGTTCCATCCAACCTAACACACGCACATGACTTTATGTTCCTTTATATGTATTGATTTATTTCGTGTATGTATGATTACGTAGCGACATGTGGCTATTGTTTTACAATTTGTAACGTTCGGTCAGACCCACTCACAGCTGTAGCTATTCATCAAGTAACTTCCTCGTCCTAATTATTTATTATTGTTTTCAAACCGAAATTGGCTTATTTGGTCTTGACTGATAAGTGATTTGTGCCTAATTGTATTTATGTTCGAAGTTTTATCAGCTTCGTGAGGCTTCGAGACAGTTATTATGCTCGATTAGCCAATGCCTAAGATATTTTACTATACCTACTTAATATAAGAATAAGGATATATCTCTTGCGTGCGACGCGGATCATCAGATTAGCTGATTCGATAATGATTTAATATAGGTACCTATATTTGCTTACTATGTTTTCGATATTATTACAATGTCTAGTTCACTCATAAAACTTGCAATATTATCTACTTATATTTGTCGATGTGCCGAGGTTTGTATGTAATCTATCTGAGTCAGGAGCGGATAATAATATTTGATAAAGTTTCACTTTTGTTCGCTGAAAGTGTGCAATCCACACACTGGCTCACAACAGCAGGTAAAACGTTTTTAGACCACAGTAAAAACGTATTTTATTCGAGTAAAATATTAACTTCCACACAATGGGTAACATTAGAATATTTCCAAGTATGGAGCACTTCTTCACTTACGAACAATGGTTTGAATAGGAAACAAAATGGTAAACAGCGATGCCTTTGCAGATCCGACGCGCCACCTCGTCCGTATTGTGCTTTGTTCCCGTCCAACGCAGTGTGGGAGACAGCAACGGAATACCCCTGCGGAATACAGGACCTACTATAGATAGATACTACTATAGACTTACCTAGGCTACATAATAGTATCAAACAGTCATAAAAAAAAAAATTACACTTTGAGTTCTTGTAAATATTTATGAGTAAGATTAATTGAATCCATTTCTCTAACTGCCGCACTCAGAATCGTTTTAATGATTAGGTACCTACTTAATTTTAAGTAAAGATTTTAAAAACAAAACTGCCGCACTCAGAGACGTTCATTAAAATATTTTTAATTGGCATTTAACGGCCGCACTCAGAGTCGACTTTAATGATTACTTAGTTAAGTATAGATTTTTAAAACAAAATTGCCGCAATCAGAGACGTTCAGTAAATTAATGTTAATTGGCATTTAATGAGATGTAACATAATTAGTTAAATGCCAATTAACATTAATTTATTAAACTTGTCTGATTGCGGCAGTTTTGTTCTAAAAATCTATACTTAACTAAGTAACCATTAAATTCGACTCTGAGTGCGGCGGTAACTCATTAAGTTAGATTCAGTTGAGTGCCAATTAACATTAATTTGCGGTTTTGTTTTGACTATGGGTGCGGCCGTTAGTTTACTACAAATAATCTAGGAAATCAGAAGGTGTAGGTAACCGAAGTTAGAACAGTTGGTTCCGATTTAGGATCAGTGAGTGAGACAGAGAGCAAGTGATCACACTAAGTACATCAAAATGTACCTACCCTAGCGTGGTCAATTTAGGGTAGGTACCTACAGTGTCAGAAAAAATGCTGAAACCAATCGCGCTCGGATAAATTGGTTTATTTTTTTCGCATAATCGTTTTACTATATTTAACAGCCATAGAGCATTGATTTAAAAAAAAAAAAACCGTACCTAGCCCCTAAACCTAAAGGCTAGATTAATATCCAAATGGCCTGCAGTCCTATGCGGAGCAGAAAAATCTATTAACTCGTTTTTTTTTCAAATTCAACCAACATCGTAAACGGTAAATGGTAATTAGTGAACTTTGTATCCCTTTGTATACTTATAGTTTTAGGTATATCGTAATTAAACTCATTATGCCCTATGGGTAGGTAAAGGTATAATCGTACAATACGTAGGTAGGTAGGTACTATCTCGATAATATCAAAAGATTTTCGTGGAAGGAACCAAACAAGATAAAAACATTCCGTTTGACTCTTAAGTGAAATAAGTAAGGAAATAAAAGGTTCAAGAGCTTTATGAGTATTCCGGTATTTACAGTGAACACAAAGAGGCAACAGAAAAAGAGCTTTTCAAAGCAGAGATATTGTTTTCTTGACGCCGGCGTTATGTGCCTAGTTATACTTGGTACAGATTAATGACTCAATGTGTGCAATTTATGTTACGGTAGATATATTATGTACCTACATGAGCCAAAAAAATATTGGATAATATCATGTAAAGCTTTTATTTTATATTAAATCGGTACCTATACCTATAGCTAGATACTATATATATCTAATATATAAAATTCTCGTGTCACAATGTTCGTTCCCATACTCCTCCGAAACGGCTTGACCGATTTTTATGAAATTTTTTATGCATATTCAGTATGTCTGAGAGTCGGACATTTATTTTTCATCCCCAAAGGGACCCCCACCCCCATCCTCAAAGGGAGTTCCTGCGGGAATTCCGAAACTCACGCGGGTGAAACCGCGGGGCACAGCTAGTAATTATAAATAATAATAAGTTAAGTCGATGTTATCGTACCTACTTAATTAATTATTACTTTAGTAGGTAGGTATATAATTATAAATAAAAATGTTTGTATGTTTGCCCTTTTGCACTTCTAAACCATTGGTCCGATTGTGATGAAACTTTGGCGGGTTGTTCTGTCTGAATCCGCAAAGGTTCCTGATAATTAAAGAGATCCTGCGGGAAATCCGAATAATTAATTGATTAGTAATAAATCAAATAGCTAATTAGCTGATTTTATAAGGAGTAAATTAGGCTACTTCGGAGTTCCTACGGGAATTCGGAAACTCACGCGGGGGAAATCGCGGGGCACAGCTGGACGCTGGTAGGTATTATCTTTTATAAAAAATAAATTTTAATAATGTATATAAAAACCTTTTCGTCGACGCATTGTCTGCTTGCTCCATCACATCCCAAAGGATTCCTGATCATTACGATTGCTGCGAGCATTTCCATAAAATGATTCCTGATTGTTATCGCGGTGAACAGGTCGGATTCCTTTTTTTTCTTTTAGTACATCATTTATTATCTTTTAAGGGCACAAAAAATAAAAAGGTCCTTTAAAGCGCCGCTTTCTAGGAAGTATTCTAAGATTTGTTTGACACTCAACTGTTAGATTAACGGCCAGTGGACAATATACTTGAGTGTATGTACCTTTCCGACTTGGTCGTCACTGTCATATAAAACCATAAGGTGTGAATTTGCAGTTCTCACTATATCTTGATGTCGTCCATAAAGATTCAGCGATAAAAATTGGTAGGTAAGTACAGGGTTAAATATTTTGCGGCAATTATCAAAGGAATGCATACATTACTAGATACTAGCCGTTTACCGCAGTCTTCCCTACTTGAAGGTACCTACTTGTAAACATAATCTAAAGAACCTTTTATGTTATTTATCAGGGTTTCAGCTTTAAAAAATTACACGGCCCGGTCTTATGTTGACAGTTAGATAGGTACCTACCTACTGAAATTATAAGTTAATTCTCATAGGTTGGTAAACATACTAAAAAATGTAGGTAGTAATTCGCTGAAGAAAAGGAAATACCGTTACTTCTTACATCTTATTTTCGTTGGTTTATTTTACCTATCGTTGTAAACTTATCTAATACTGTTTTTGTTTGAATAGCAAAAAATATATTTCAACAGTACTTTATCTACGGAACTGTTCTTTATCTGGTATCAACTATTGTTCAAAGGGCAGGTACATTACCTGCCGTGTAAATAGTTCAACAAAAGGCTTTAGGTTTTCACTAATGAAGCATCACCTTATAGCGCATGATACAGCCTCCGATAATTCGACGGTTCGAGGGTTTCTTATAAACCAGGTCGCAACCGTTGGTTGTTGTACAATTTCCCACAGGGTCTCAGAATTAAATACGTTCTTTTGAATGGCCATACAATGGCGGGGCAAGAGTCAGGTAAAGAGCATCACGCCGCGGGGGTCCAAAGCAGAAGTTTTATATTTCCGCTTCTTTGTTATGTCTGCGGGCCAATTAATAATTTCTCTGGATGACCGAAGGCATTGTAGTGTCACCTTCGTACCATTTTGCTGTAATATTATCGGGAGATTGATGAACTCCCTGCAATTGTCACGTTTTTATTTTTATAGACTGCTTTTTGCATTATTTTGAATGGTTTTACAAACTCCGTTTTCATTTGAGTCAGTTATTACTATCAGTTTCAATGAATGATTAAAATATATTTTTAATTATTAGGTAATAGGTACCTACTATATAAGTTACCTATTACTATATAAGATACTAACTGAGCTACTTGAGTAGGTATTACTACCAGACCTGCTTCTTACACACGTTAAGCGCTCAAAGGTTTAGAAAAGCTAGCTTAGCTACCTACTATGTAGGAAGATATTAATAATTAGTTTTCCTACTCTTAGTAGGAAAATTATTATTATTATAAATTATTTAAATAAGATCTCTATGCTTGCCTATCGATAATTAATTATTATAAATACCTACACTGGATACTGGTTACTACATATTATAGAAAAAAAAGATATACCATAATATATACCTACGTAAGCAAATTGTGTAACACAAAAATTATAAAATAGGTTCCTAAATCATTAAAGGTTGCATATTATTACAGGAGAGCACCTGCATGGTTAAGGATATATCGGCAGCTCCCATTCGGTTTTTTCTTCATGACAATTCCACCCTCTGTGTCGGCCTTTCCCCTTCTCCTGTTTTTAAGGAAAGTGATTTTTTTTCTTCAAATTTTAGCATACAGGAGGTGCCTTTTTATGTCTTTGTTATTATTTTTAAGAGTTTTTCATAAATTTTAGATATTGCTTTGTCTGCAGTAGTGATACTTGCATAATAAAAGAACATTTGCGCTTGTTTAGTAACGTGGGATGAATTATTAGGCAAATTTTGTCAGCATTAGGTAAGTATTTAGATAAGATATTATTATTAAATTTTCTTTCGTTTACTATACGATTTTACACTTGGCGATTGACGTCATTCGCAAAAGTATAGTGCAAAGTAGTAGTATCTACATAATATGTACCTACCTACTTATCTGCCTCGTAGTTTATTGTTATCTTACCGCCGCACTCAGAGTCGACTTTAATGATTACTTAGTTAAGTATAGATTTTTCAAACAAAACTGCCGCAATCAGAGACGTTCAGTAAATTAATGTTAATTGGCATTTAATGAGATGATATGATATGATGATGATGATGATATACTTAACTAAGTAATCATTAAAGTCGACTCTGAGTGCGGCCGTAAGTCTTAACTGATTTTATTTATAGATAATGATAAGTATTTTTTCTTCTACATTATAAGTATATTTGTAGTACGTATGTTAGTAGATTCGTATTCAAACCAGATCCACTACGGCAAAACTTTTAAGAAAAAACTCTAAAAATTTGTTATAGGCAAAGACATCTATAAAATTCTTAGTCCTGAATGACTGATGGATCAACGTACAGCCTAAACCGCTGATCGTAGAAACCTGAAACTTGGAGGGTGTGTTCTTAGTATGACGTAGGCATCCGGTACTTTTTATTCCGGAATTCCCGCGGAAACTTGAAATTACCGCGGGGTTCAGCTAGTAAATTATAAAAGCGAAAAATAAACTAAATTTTAACAAAAAAATTAAACCGATCAGTAGGTAGCACATAGATACTAATAATAATATTACGTGCATTTTTGTCTTTCGGATTAAATCGATAATTTGGTTTTTTTTTTTACTTTTTACTCCAGTGCTTTTTTGAGTTTGAAGTCAATTTAATTTTTTTTGTTAAAATTATGTTTTTGGTAAAAATATTCAATGTACCTAGAGTTCTACTCTTTTAATTTATAACTAGCTGTGCCCCGCGGTTTCACCCGTGTTATTATTGGTTTGTGCTACTACTATTCGGTTTGAATTTGGTGACAAGCCCGCTGGTGTTTGCCCACTTGGATTATTCTGCTCAAGAAGAGCTGGTGGCGGGAGTCGACTTAGCCCATATACCCTCTCCATATTTGGCTTGTCACCGACTTCATACCGATCAGTGGTAGCACAAACCAACAATAATATTACGTGTGTGTTTGTCTTTTGGATTAAATTGGTATTTTGTTATTTTTAGCTTTTTAGTTTTGTGTTTTTGGAAGTAAGTTTTAGTGTTTTTGTTAAAATTTTGTTTATTTCTCGTTTTTAAGTGACTTAGTTCGTAATTTCTCTCAGTTACAATAGCCTAATGTTAACTGCTCATCACCTTTTACAAAATATTGCTTTTCCCGACGCAGGGACGTTAATTGTTGAGGAGTTCTCCTAGTACATCACCATCAGTTCCACTTCACCATATACATTGTGACGAGCATAAATTGTTTAAAAACCATATTAAAGTTAACGAATCGGAATCCGTGAAATACCTATTATTGAGTAGTTCCGATGACTATCTGTGGTCTTTATCATCAGTTCCACTTCTTCAAATATTGATTTCCGAAAGCAAATAAACGATTTACTATAACAAAAAAAACATACATACAATCGAACATAGAACCTCCTCCTTTTTGGAAGTCGGTTAAAAATACAAAAATCGCTATAGATGTATCTATAATTTTTGGAGAGTTCCCTCGATTACTCCAGGCTCCCATCATCAGATCTCGACTTGGTGACAATGAAATCAATTTGGGAGTATCCCCTTTCAAAAAAAAAACATTTTTCGAAATCGCTCCAATTCCGATTGGAGCGACCGTATTTCACGGGTTCCGACCCGTGAAATATATTGTTGAGTAGTTCCGATGACCATCTGTGGTCTTCATCATCAGTTCCACTTCTTCAAATTTTGCTTCCCAAAAGCAAATGAACGATTTAGTATAAAAAATACCCAAATCGCTATAGGTGTGCCTATAATTTTTGAGGAGTTTCCTTGATTTTTCCAAGATCCCATCATCAGATCCCGACTTGGTGGCAATGTGACCTAATTGGGAGTATACCCTTGCAAACAAAAAAGAATTTTCCGAATCGGTCCAACCGTTTTCGAGTAATCAGTGAACATACATACAATCGAACATAGAACCTCCTCCTTTTTGGAAGTCGGTTAAACAACTAAATTAATTATTAAGAAATAATTATAATAAGTCTTCATTTTACGACACAGGCGATATGAGTTGACATGACTTACCTATGAAACCGTAATGTCGGTGATTATGTGACGTTCCGCGTCGCTCGTAACGCGCGCGCTCCGCGTGGGAGGTACGTGTCTTCCGACCCGCTTGATAAGTGTCACCCTCGTGCAACGGGCCCATTGCACTCCATTTAAACATGTAATTGCAGCACTACTTCGAAATACTGTTGTTATATGATCAGGTACGGTTGTTAATCAATTTCAAAGTAACTAACACCAATTTATGTAGGTACCTACCTACCATATTTTTGCAAATAAATTAATTGAATTCATTTTCGCTGATTGACTCTTTTGAATTTTGTTCGCATCTTGACTAGGTAGGTATTTCCGTTAAGAATAAACATATCCGAGTCGTTTTTCCAAACAAAGTGTAGTGAGGTCTAGATAAAAAAATCTAAATAGTAAGTAGGTAATTAGTTATTTACAAAAGAAATGCGTGGAATTTTTATTGTCAGTTATCACATTGGCTGTATGTATGTACCTACGAGTATAAAATGGCCTATAGGTATGCTTTGTCGGACATGGGGGTCGTGTGTGTCACAGCAGACAGCTTAATGTTTTTTCCAGTAGTTGGCCCTGCGTTGTAGATATGTGGCGCACGGTGCGGTGCGGTGGCGCAGCGTCGCGTCGCCTGTGCCCGCTCGATCCGGGTCAGGCGCGTCACGTAACGGGCTGCGCGATAACGGCGCGCCGCGGGGCCTAGGCTAGGTCGCGCAGCGGGATGAGCTACGCGGAAGTTGGATCGCGGACGGCGATTGTAAACTGCTACGCCGCACCGGCGCCGCACCGTCGCCGGTATCTGGCATACGCATTGCTTACTGTTTGCCCGCATACCTAATTGCCAATAACACAATTATTGTGACACAAATGTCTTATATCGTCTTTGCAAACTCGAATGCGGCCAGAAGTCAATAATATAGACTAGAGTCCAATGCTGTTACGCTAAAACCGAAAAAACCGTCACCATACCTGTCACTTACCAGTCACAGATAATATAATACTATACTAGTACCTCAGTCGAATTGTTACGAATACGATATTACTACTACCGAGTACTACCTACATAGATTTCTCTAAATACTTACGAGTACGATCTAACATAGGTACTCAAAATGGAGAAATTGAAATTGTCATCGATAGTTTTGCTTTTGTAAGTGATTTTTCATAGCATTTAAGTTTACTTCCTTAGGTTCTGCATAGTTAAGTAGTTGGTTCGTATTATTTAGAAACATGTTTCACGGTTGGCCGACGAGGTGTGCCAGTGTCGAGGCGAAGAAAGCAAGTTCACTGTCACGGCCGTGCGACAACCTGTTACGTTTGATTCTGTAACTAAACAACTTTTATCCACAGCCAACAACAAGAGTTGTCTCATATAATTAGGTTTCATTAACAAGCAATCTATCTGGCTCGGCAAATCACAAAGTTCTTTTGACTTGATACACGAACACTGCAAAATCTTGAACTCCTGATCGACCACCTATTTAAAGATCCCTTAGGTACTATCAAATAAGAAAAGTGATTAGTCTTAAAATTAAAGAGTGAGCAGAGATACTTTTCTCGATGCAGGGACGTTAATTGTTGAGGAGTTCTCCTAGACCTAGTACATCACCATCAGCTCCATTTCGCCATAATATACATTGTGACAAACATAAATTGTTTAAAAACTATATTAAAGTTAACGAATCGAAACCCGTGAAATACCTATTATTGAGTAGTTCCGATGATCATAATTATGTGGTCTTCATCATCAGTTCAACTTTTTCAAATTTTGCTTTCAGAAAGCAAATAAACGATTTACAATAAAAATACAAAAATCGCTATATCTAATTATAATAATAATAATAATTTTTATTTCAGAATAAATATCCATAGTTTGTTAGTAACAGTATCCTTAAAACCTAGAGTTAGTACAAATACAATAAAATAAAATAAATTTAAGCTGGCTCCTGGTTGCGAGCTAGTGGCATGCAGTCGCATCCAGCTATAGGTGTGCCTGTAATTTTTGAAGAGTTCCCTCGATTTCTCCAATTTAATGAAGTTTCTTCCGTATTGATTTCGAAGTTCCCGTGGGAATTCTGGGATAAAAAGTAGTAATGTCTTTCTCTGTACATCTGACAACGTGCAGTATGACAAAATTTCGTGATGATCGGTTGAGCCGTTTGAGCCGTGAAAGCGTAACAAACAAACAAACAAACACACTCACTTTCGTATTTAAAACAATGATAAAGTTATTATTCATATTTCTTCTAATGAAAATTAGTACCTATTAAGAATATTGCTCTTATTTTTTTTTAAACTTCACTTACTAATTTTCATTCGCCGGCCCCGCTCAATTTCTTTCTTATCGCAACTTGTAATTAGGTAGGTACATTCGCGCAGCATGAACATCCGCATTGATTAATGCGGATGCGGATGTAGATAATCAAATCTATGCGGATGCGAATATTCGCAACATCCTTGATCTCTACGTACAAAGCGGCAATTTCGGAGTTCCTGCGGGAATTCCGGGATAAAAAGTACCCTATGTCCTAACGTGCATGCCAAATTTCATCCAAATCCGTTCCGCCGTTTTTGCATGATTGAGTAACAAACATCCACACTTTCACATTCATAATATTAGTAGGATTAAAGGCATATACATATATTGTAACTAGTTGGTTCTGAGTGAATGAAGGTAGGCACCTATACACCGCTGACTACTTGCCGAATATCCGTAAACAGTCACTATTCAATCAATAAGTGAATAAATTCTTTAATGTTTTATAAAAGACCTTGAGACCAAGTGAAGTTTGCCAGACGATCGTCTTGGTCCATCGGGTTATACCTCTATAGGTAAGTAGTGTGTAAATATGAAATGGGCGACGTGTTGCGTAAAGCCAGATGCTGAATCACGGTCCAGAAATGCAGTGAGCAAGCCAGAGCCAATTGCCATCGTACGTGAATCAGCGCGACCGGAAACGACGCCATGTTGGATTGCAGCCGCCATGTTTATTGGCGCGCTCCGGAAGTTACGTGCACGCAGTCTTACACTTTGTCATATTTTCCACGACCGACTAATTCAGTTCATGAGCTCACACTTGCGTCTCGGACGCCACTCGACAATGGGACTCGTCCTATTCACTCTAGTAGACGTTTTTCCGCTCCAAAGATATTTGGCGGAGTTATTCATATACCTACATAGACACCTACCTACGTGAAAACGCGAGGCGCGTTGTATTTATAGAAAAAATAGCTACTAGACGTATTTAGAAACTCGTAATTTTGTCTGGACGGCTATTTGCGGCGATGCATAAATTCTTACTCACGGTATAGTAATGTTGGTAAAACAAGAGTATCTAATAAGATTTGTTTTTAGTAATTTAAAGTTATTGAAAGCAAACGTCTGTATAGAGGAAAGTATCAGGTGTTGTATGTATTAATTATTTAAAATTCAAAGATAAATAACCTTTTTTGTTACAAGTGGGCACAACAAAAGAAAATATCATTCTTTCTGTAATTTTTTAATAACATTTTTTTCTGTGTCAATTTACTATTATAAAGAAGAAAAATTCCACTTCGAGCATAAATATAAAATCGATATGAATGATCTTACATCATTATATGATCACAAATAATCATTTAAATTTTGAGTCTAATTACGAATTTAAATTCCATAAGATTTGCCGGAGGTTGCGCGAGCGCACGAAGGCTGTGAAGGAATGTGGTCCGTGCAAACTGGGAGGTGGGACGTGTGAGAGGAGGCACGGGAGCGACGAGGAGGGGTGCGAGAGGTTGTGAGGGACAAAGCCCTGAGAACTGGTTTTGCTTCCTGTACGTGTCGGATGTCCTGCGGCTTCCTTCCCCTGCCCCGCCGCCCATCGCATCGCTGCGCCCCCGCAACGGGTTAAGAAGATAGGGATGTCAACGACAAAATAATATGATTATAGTTTTTTTTTAAATCGAATTCTTTGAAGATAATAATGAATGACTAAAGTTGTTGCTAAGAGCAAAACTTGAAACTATGCGGATATTTACATATATTTACCTCCAGACCATACGTTTCAGGCATGATTTCTCGTAGTGTTAGGAATTCTTAATATCGATCATTTAATCTAATAAATACATATTATAGGTAAAAGCCAGTGCAGTGGTTTGTTAGTGACGTGATCTTATTAGGTACCTACGTAGTACCTACCCACGTGTCTGATCCCAAGAGCACGTCTTCGTAGATCATGATACTATGGGGATAGCGGTGAAAGGGTTAACAATAATTCCTACTCATCCACTGATATCGGTAAGTACTTGATAGATAAGGTATATCAAGATTTACTTATAATAAAACGTGTATCTGTTATATGAAATTGGTTATTTTTGACCTGCGATAATAATAATAATTCTTTTATTTGCAAGAATATGGTACATAAGAGGTGTTATATTATCTATAGCGTAGAGCACGTAATGAAATATTTATTCAAGATTAGAGCTTCTTCTTAGTCCGACTTCGTTCTTGGATTCGAGCTTTGCTTTAGCTTTACTGCCTCCAAAATTGAGTAGGTATCTGTGGAAATGTAAAGTCTAGGAAACAGCTGTGGTCAGCCCTAAGCAAATGCGTCACAACTTACAAAGGCAACGCAACTGAGGACAGGACACGCACGATTGAGGACATTCTCTCGTTTTGTTTTTGTTTGGTCGCGGTCGCTGCGGCCGGGCCGCTGCCGCTGCGCTCGCTGTGTAACACGAGAGATGCGCTGCTCGCTCGGGCGCGTCGTGGCCGGTGCCTTCGGGAATAGGTATACACCTACTTGCTCACAGCTACTGACGACACAGCTCTGAAGTCACAGTGATTAAAAAGTATTTACCAAACAATAATTTCAAATATCTACATTTCGATTTCAGGCTCATTTTTACAGGATTTCAATTAATGTTGGGATTTAGAATTTAGATGGGTAGGTAGGTAGGCACGTAAGTAGGTAGGTACTTCTCTATGTCGAGTAGTATTGACTTGATAACAATTTTGAATACGTAGGAGCGTAGGAGTACATACATAGTTTTGATTCATTCAGTGGGTACTGGGTACTCAATAGGAACAAGGGTGTTGTATAATAAATGCACATTTAAGTTTTAACTCCCTTTAGAGCTGGTGTGGCGTTGACAGCCACACGGACTGTGACTTTTTAGAGTTAATCACCTAAAAATACAGAATAGGCGTTTTTTTGTGCGATAGGTAGATCTTAATAATCTAATATATATAAATCACGTGTCACGTTGTTTGTCCGCGATTGACTCCGAAACTACTGAACGGATTTTGATAAAATTTTGCAACCATTCATAAAATGGTCCAACTTAAAAGAAGGATAGTTTTTATCCCGGAATTCCCGCGGGAACTCCAGAACTCAGGGGTACAAAGAAGGACGTAGAGTACTTTTTTCCCGCAACCTCCGCGGGAACCCCGAAATTACCGCGGATGAAATTGCGGGGGACAGCTAGTAATCTTAATATATAAATCACGTGTCAAGTTGTTTGTCAGCGATGGACTCCGAAACTACTGAACAGATTTTGATAAAATTTTGTAACCATTTATAATATGGTTCAACTTAAATGATAGGATAGTTTTTATCCCGGAATAGGCTAGTTTCCTGGGTAAAAAAATCGAAATTCTATTTAGTCCGTCAGTTAGATAATAAAAAAATAAAAGACACGTATTTTTTGCTTTTTTAAAATAATGGAAATATGCATAGATAAAGCGTATTAAAGTTTAGGGTGGGGGACTCGTGATGTCACAGCTCGCTATAACGTGCGAACAAACTGTAGCGAGGCGTGACGTCATGTGAAATTTCGACTTGATATATCTCCGTTATTTTTTGGTTACATAAAAAAAAAATACGTGTCCAATATTTTTTAATAATCTACAAAACGGACTAAAAAAAAAATTTAGGAAACTAGCCTATTCTCGCGGGAACTCCGGAATTAATGCGGGGAACAGCTAATCACCGTGAACTACTTTTTCCCGGAATTCCCGCGGGAACTCTGAAATTACTGCGGATGAAATAGCGGGGGACAGCTGGTCTAATATATATAAATGACGTGTCACGTTGTTTGTCCGCGATGGACTCCGAAACTACTGAACGGATTTTGATAAAATTTTGTAACCATTTATAATATGGTCCAACTTAAAAGATAGGATAGTTTTTATCCCGGAATTCCCGCGGGAACTCTGGAATTAATGCGGGGAACTGCTTATCACCGTAAACTACAGCACTTTTTTTCCGGAATTACCGCGGGAACTCCGAAATTACCGCGGTTGGCAGCTGTACGAGTATATTTTTTAATTGTTTTAGATTTATCTCCAATGTAGGTATGTATGTAAAATTATATAATTGGTAATTGTATTTAAAATAGGATAGGATTTCTGTGAAAAGTATGCACCGTTCCACGACGCTACACCTAAAACTCCTTGGAAATAAAGCATGCTCACAAAGTTTTGCAATACTTTTATCTATTCGCGGATCTACACATTTGCCGCCAGTAGGCTATTCAAATTTTGCCAAACCTACCGACTTCTACATTTCGATACTCTAGTTCAAAGTCATGTTAGTTTCTAGATTGTTTTGACAACCCAACAATATAGTCATGATTGCATAAGAACTAGCTTTTTGGTAAAATTTTGACCCCAAATTTGCCGTCCCTAAATCTGCCACCCTAGGCTCTAGCCTGCTCGTAAATCCGCCACTAATATATAAGCTGTTGTGCAATAAAAATATTCTATTCTATTCTATATGAACTGAAATCAATGTATCTACCTACTTAATAAATTTCCCCATTCCTCAAGGGCAAAGCATATAAGCAATGTACAGCTATACTAATTAAGTAATTATGATATCCACAGATGAGTGTCACTCGTATTTATCATTATACTGATGAGCCGGACGCCAGGCACATGGTAGCAGACATATTTCTTCTTCCTATTTATTTATTTCAGTTCCCTTAGTGCGTATTAGCAAGCTTCGATGGGCCGGAGTTTTAGTTAGTTTGTCTAAATCTAAACTTTCCTTTACTTACAAACTTTTTAAAGTTTTCGCTACTCGTGGTACAGTGGATAGTTGAAGCCTATGGTTGAAGCAGTGGATTGCGTCACAAAAAAGATTTTCAAGCATTCTATGTTTTATACGTAGGCATCGAATTAATTGTATCTACCAACTATAAAGTGCAGAAATAAGAATGAAAGAAAAGGCACTTTTTTGCAGATAGAGACCAATACAATTACCTACAGCCAAACTTATTTAAAAACTAGCTGTGTCCCGCGGTTTCACCCGCAGTAATTTCGGTGTTCCCGCGGGAATTCCGGGATAAAAAGTCCCTATGTCCTTCTCTGTACCCCTGACAACGTACATGCCAAATTTCATAGAAATCCGTTCAGCCGTGATTGAGTAAACGTATATGCGAGGATAAGAGCTCGAAAGCGCATTTTCATCCGACTTGATTCAAATTTATCGTCACTGCTAAGCTCCTATGTGTCTTAGCGTTATAGCCTATAACCTGCCCAGGAGTAGGGACTACAATCGTACCAAATTTGGTTAAATAGATATAGAAGAAGATATGTAGGAATCTACCTACTTTTTATTTATATTTCATCCAGATTCGTTCTGTAAGCACTTTCTACGTAATGCGTGGTTAAACAAACCGACAAACAGATAAGCATTAATAGAATACAATATGTATTCCAAAAATAATCGAGATGTAGTTTCTTTATTGGTTATTCTGGATCCAACCCAATTTTTTTTGTAATTCCCGTGTACAGTCCCGCCAAATCTACGGTTTCATTATCGTACACCTACTTATAGAAGACAATATTATTGGTGATTATTGGTTTGTCATATAACAATTGGTACCTACTCGATTTCAGTTTGTATAGTGTTTATTAATATTTACTTACTTATAATATTTATTATTTATTGTTATTCTATTCTTATTTGTTTACATTTTTTGTACCTACTTAATATCATCACCAATATACCGATCTGATTAATATCCTGTTGTCATACACCGAAACCACAACAAATAGCCGTATCTTCTTCGTTGTAAATAATAAGTTGACTTTGAGACCGAGACGAATATATAGGTATATTTTATTAACAGAGAAAGGAACAGAAACCTAACTAAGATTATAAATGCAATACACGCAATTTTGCATACTGCACGCTATGAGGGGTATAGACCTACATAAAATAACGTGGGTTATTTTTTATCTCGGAATTTATTCGGGAACGCAGAATTTACCGCTGGGAACAGCTAATACCTGACAATATCCTATTTCTGTCTGTTTAAAGTATTTTATTATCTGTGGTTTAACTAATTACTAAAGATCTATCAGTAGGTAGATGGTTCTACTCGAAATATTTTACTATGAATTTGACTTGCCTCAATAGACTGATATTTATTATTTACTAGGTGTGCCCCGCGGTTCCACCCGCATGAAACGTTTTTATAACAACTTTCTTTTCTGACATCCGATTTAAATGAACAAAACCTGTTTTGCTCCGCAGGCTAAGCTGTAGAAACCGCATTAAAATCCGTTCAGTAGAATGGGAGATTATCGCGCACAGACTTTTTATTTCATCTGAGGCACAGACAGACAGAAAATAATTTTAGAAACTTTTTTGTTGTTGTTTGGGTACTTTTCTTTTATCAGTCCCTCTTAATTTTTCGTAAAAATAGTCAATGTATAGAATCGCGGATTCTATTCTTTTACCAGCTTTTGCCCGCGACTTCGTCCGCGTAGAAATCGAAAATTGTTCTAATAGGATTTTTAATTGGTTTTTTATGTTATTAAACAGAAAGGGCAGAATTTCGGAAAATCCTTTCTTATCGGATGCCTACGTCATACAAAGAACA
The DNA here is from genome assembly GCA_907165275.2 of Zygaena filipendulae. Lineage (NCBI taxonomy): Eukaryota > Metazoa > Arthropoda > Insecta > Lepidoptera > Zygaenidae > Zygaena > Zygaena filipendulae. Next base: position 6,093,226 of record OU015653.1, on the reverse strand, counting down.
CCCTCCGAGTTTCAGGTCTCTACGATCAGCGGTTTAAGCTGTGCGTTGATCCGTCAGTCATTCAGGACAACGCATTTTATATGTATAGATTACAGTAAAGATTTAAGTACCTACCAACATATCTGCATGTAACTAGGTACACGAAAACAAAATGTTTTAAATTTAAACATTATAGGTAGTTACCTAGTATAGGTAAGTACTTAAAATATACTACTACTATTGTTGGTACTTATTTAGTTTTAATAAACGCCCCAATGAAACCACAACGAAAATCTGTAAAATAATAAAAATCTAAATACAAATGGCTGGCAAGAACATCCGCAATTACGTCACGCAAGTCAAGAAAAACTATCGAGACTGGAAAATGAATATAGAACAGTAGCCGGATATTGAAGTTCACACGATTAAGCCCAAGCAATCGCTCGATGTAAACTTGTACTTGTTAACAGATTCACAATTCCTGACTATTGCTAAGGTTAAAGTCGTATAATCCCTCCAAGTCGTTTGGTTGTATCCGTAGTAGGTATATTTATTACTCTGAGGTTGTATGTACATATCTACATCACGGTTTGTAAAGACATCACGCGTGACTATACCTACTAATTTTTATTTAATATTAATATTTAATTTAATTATTAATATTTTAAGATAAAAATTGTGACGAGAATTTGGTCTACCATGTCGAGTTCCATATGTGACAATGGACAACTCCACAGGTAGTAAACTCTATAGAATTGAATATTTCCCGTTACAATAAAATATTGCCCGTTACAATAAAATTAAAAAAAAAATGTAATCATTACCTACTAATAAAATATTAAATAACTGACTATACCACAAAATATAGTACGATCAACTATTTTATAAGTAAGGACAGCAAATTTGAATTAACTATGCGTTCTGGTAGTATCGTAAAAATATTTTATTCCGTGTAGGTGACTGTATATTTATTTTATTTTTTATATTTCATTTGACATTAGAATAATAATAATAATCCACAACACACAGATCAACTAACTTGATCCCACACTAAGCTATGACTTCTGAGCTTGTGTCGTGGAAACCAAGCAAACGTGGTATATACCTACTACATATTAATACTATACCTACATTGATTAATTTGATTTCATTTCAGTTTATGTTTTGCCCTGTATATATTTATATTTTTTTAACATCGTGTATATTTGTGTAATTCTTATTTATGATGACGTTTACTTATACCTATTGAAAACATCCTTGACGATCACGGTATCCTTCGAATTTAATTAGTCATTTCTTAGAGAATTTTGGCGAATTAATTTAACTAACCGCATGGTGCCTATACAAAGCACCGAGTTTAATTGTTTACGCGTGTTGAGCGTAGAAAACTGAGGGCATCGACTGGTCTGCGATAGTGCGATCACGCGACACTGTCGCTCTCCTATCCACTGTGCCGAGAAGAAATCTTCAGCAAGTGTAAGTACTTAAATAAAAAATCTCTCTTGGTTTCACCACCGGTAAAAAATATTAAATTCTATGTACTTACCTATGTAATCAACTTGAAACAACGTTCTCAGAATAGAAAAGTAAAAACACATAAAATGTAAAAAAGATTTTGGAAGAAAGGTATTATTTAAAATGTTGGTCATCATTCTTAGAAAAAAGTTATAAACGATATTTTACTGTCATATAATTAATTATGCAGGGCAAGTAAGTGATTTCTCTTGCTATCATTTTTCGATTGCAATCAGAAACTTGGCAGTTTTGCGATAATTATCCAGAGGTGCTATTATGTAACTTTTGTTTCTATAATTTTTCGGTTGAAATAAAAAACATGACGGTTTTACGATTGCAATATGCATGTTTTGACTTTTGACACCTACAGTATCTAGAAATCAACCACAATAAACATAGGTAGGTACTTCAAAAGTTGAAGCTGCCTAAACATTATTAATAAATCACAAAATCGCTATTTTTCTGATTGAAACTGAAATATGATAGTGACAAAAGTTACATATCTAATTGCCATGCTGATTATGTTTTGACGGCTATTTTTAACAATCAATTAAAACCAACGTTCTTTAAAAAATTGTATCTAACTGATAAGCCATTTTAATGTTTAATACTCTCCGCCTCCCATCAATTTCATGCCTCCTCGTGCTCCGTAAAAGTTTGGTGGTAGTTTCAGTAAAAAATTGTCACTTGTAGTACCTACATGACGTGGCAATTTTACTGACAACTGACAGTTACAGCTGTCAGTCCGATGTCGACCTTACGATACGCACACACGCACAACACGAGTAGACCGTAACCTACAAGTACAAGCTTGTAATCAATTAATTTGTATGAAGTGTCACCGCATTGAATGGTAAATAAATGGGTACCTATACCTAATAATTGTAATGAGCATACCCTAACACAGATAAAATAATGCTATACACCCTAATCAATAAAGCATGGACACAGTATGATGAATGCTTGCGTAAATTTTTTTGGAAGTTCCGCAATAAAATTGGAATCATACTTTTCTGTTCAATATAATATGTTATAATTCTCCATGTGTTGTGTAAAATAATTTCAATAATTTAGTAAAGTTTAAAAGATCCGATTTTATCGAATGCCGTAATACCTATAGGTATACCTACTAACTGTTCCCCGCGGTTTCACTCGCGCTAATTTCGGAGTACCCGCGGATATTCTGGATTACAATATACCTAACCTATGTTACTCAGGGATAATGTAGCTTTCTAATGGTGAAAGAATTTTTAAAATCGGTTCTGTTGTTTTTGAGTTAAATCGTAACAAACAAACAAACAAAAAATCAAATCTTTCTTCTTTATAATATTAGTATAGATTGTTCTTAATATTTGTATTATTATTCACAGCATGACATTTTCCTTTTTAATTTCGAAGAATTTACAGCGATCTATCGATCATCCACCTCGTTATCAATATACAACTGATAAACGCTATCAGTACGTACGTGTGATATTATGTCCCGGAAATAACGCAAACATGACGAATAACGTCACGTTCATAAACATACCTACTTCCTAAATTAATATAATAATATTTTATTAGTATTCTTTTTCCAAAATTTTATGTCTTTTTAAATTTCCACCATAATCGATGACCCGAATAAAATTATTTCGTCTTCTAAGGCTCTATACTTATCTGATCATCGATCCAATTGACGCAGTAGGTAGTGACCTACCCGCTAATCAAGAGGTTTCGGGTTCGATTCCCGGTGGGGGCGGACTTTGTGTGATGAACACAGTGTTCCACTTTCCAGTCTGGGCGTGTTTATATATCTATAGTATAATATAAGTATATGTAATTCTATGTACATAGTACCTATAATATACTACGTTTGCTTGGTTTCTATGACAGTATGACACAAGCTAATAATTGTGTTACTATAGGATCAAGTAGATCTGTGTGTTGTAAATATATATTATACATAATATATGATCTATGTAGATTTATGGTTACCTACCTATAGGTATGCATTGTGCTTTTAAACTTTAAAATCACCTAATTAAATTTAAAGGTACCTTGGTAGTTGGAAGATAATGCTATTTACTATTAAACAGGTACCTTATTACGTATGCTTAAGTATTGGAACAGTAATAGTTTACGATAACAGCAGCAATCGTAATTATTCGTGATGTGAAAAACGTGGCGCCTCAGACACGTGGCCACTGTCATGACGTGTCGCGTAATGCGGAAATAAACTGATTAAAATTCGCCTGACTATTAAGGGCCCTAAGTAAACTGTATTAATTAAACATTTGATTTTTGGAACGAAGTTCTTTATCGCACGGTACGGATGATGGGTTGCTTATTGGTTCACGCCGGCTGCTCTCATTTTGAGTGACGTCCAGTTGTCAGTGGCTCGGACCAATATAGTTTGTCAACGTACTCCATGTATGAAATACACAAATCGAGTAGAAAAAGTCAGATAAACCGGGGATCCGGAGTTCCGGACGTTCAATTGGTAACGTACGATCGGATTCACTACTCGGACTCTTTATATAAGGTGTGGTAAAATTAGCTGCAAATAATTACAGGGTTGAAAGTATACATCGTTATAAACATGTTCATAAAATAAAAAAGGCAAAAAAAAAATTCAAACAAAATAAATCAATAAAAAAGAATACAACCTGTGAAGGCACTCACTGCTCAATCGCTTTACTTACACACAAATCGTCGTGCGCCGGTATCTTAGACCAATGACCTCGATCGTCGCTCGACCGAGCTGAACAGCTGATGCATTGCTCGATGTGCGCGTGTCGTGTGCCTTGTATAGGTATTAGTAATGTAGTAGGTATATGTAGGTATTAGTAATAATGTAGTCGTAATGTTTTTTTCGATGAATTTATTTTCCTCATATTCGGAAAAAATACCGAACTTATGATGTTATTATTTCGCTTATCCTGTTTGTTATAACGTATACTTTCAGCCCTGTAAATATTTGTAGCTAGTTTTACCACATCTATACCAATATTATAAAGAGCAAAAGTTTGTGAGTTTATGGGTTTGTGAGTTTGTGAGTTTGTGACGTTGTAGGAGGTAATCTCTGGATCTACTGAACCAATTTTCAAAATTCTTTCGCTTATAAAATTAATTAAAAATTAATTGGAAAATTATTTCACTTATAGTAGGAAGCTACAGTGATCCTGAGTAACATAGGGTACATTTTATCCCGGAATTCCCGCGGAAACTCTGGAGTTTGTGAGTTCGTGTATTTGTGAGATTGTAGGGGGTAATCTCTGGATTTAAAAATTCTTTCACTTATAAGAAGCTACAGTGATCTTGAGTAACATAGGCACATTGTAATTCTGGAATTCCAGCGGTAACTCCGAAATTATCGCGGGTGGAACCACGCGGCACAGCTAGTACTATATAAGGACGCAGATAAGCAATAACATTTTAACCCACAAAACAAAGTTATTGATTCAAAACGATTTATTGAGAGTTAGAGAACGTTTTTTAATTATGTGTTTACCTTATTACATTGTTTAAATCTGTAACTAAATATTGAACATAAAAATGTTGAAACAAAATGCCGCTATAATTTTAAAACTTTAATTTACTCAAAATTTCTCCAGTGTGGGTTAACACACTATTGCTTATCCACACACACACACACTATTGCTTGTCCATAAATACATAAACTACACAATAATATCTACTTAAACATATAAAATCACTACACCTAGATTACTAACCTAGGCCTTAGCTTGACTTTGGATAATTATTTGCTTTTTTTTCCAAATGTGTAAAGTGACCACTAGGTAGGTAAGTGATTACTTACCTACCTAGTGGTCACTAGGGAAATTCAGGACTTCCGGGATTTCCGGGTTAAAAAGTACCTACCCTATGTGTTATTTCATGGATAAGTTAATAATGTCGTAAAGTTTCATTAAAATCTATTCGGTAGCTTTTGCGTGAAAGAGCAACAAACATCCATACATCCATACATACAAACATACAATTTTAGTAAGGATGGCGTTAACAGTTAACTATAGGTAAGTACAAACAACAATGACTCTGTGTCATAGACTTATAGTTATCTAATATTCTCCTTTCTGTTATGAATTGAAACTATTATTATTCTTATTAGCTACTAAGCTCCGTAGGTATTCTATCTAGATATAAAATACTTTTAATACCTACATATTCTGTGAGGCGCATGCGGTCTTGAATGCGGGAAGCTGACCGATGACCGCGTATGACACGACCAATTGAAGCAATTGTAGCTGTTGCGAAAACTGTTGTAAGTACATACTTATATCTAAAGCAACAAGTGCGCATCTCGCTTTGTGCCAGTGTGCTTGTAACTGCGCAAATTAGCGTCAGCACAGACCTGACGGCCAAAAGGACACAAAACGCGGATTTTACCCATAGGTTGAAATTCTAATGACGCAATTGAACACAGTAAAACTTGCCAGCCGCCACCTTCCTTCGCTATCGCCCAACGCTTTTCATGACACCATCTTAGTTTTGACCTTTGGAGTTTGTTGGCTTACAGTATAGGTTCAGAGTAATGTGTGGGTAATGTGCCGCATGTAGGATCAAATTGGTACCTATGCGAGATTAGTAAGACTTTTAGTTATTCCAAAGAGCAATCATATTTGAATTTTTTATTTACTTACATTTATTTGCTTGAATAAATCTTTCTTTCTTTCTTCTTTCAATTTATCTTGCTAAACTGCTTAATATTTCCTCTTGCATGTTACCTAATGGACATAGGTACCTAGATACCTACGAGGGAAATGCTTGCCGGATGTATAGGTAGGTATATCCTCGCTCCCGCCTCGAGCACGCAGCTTGGGACGATGCGACGTGGCCCTTGTTTTAAAACTAGCTTTTTCCTGTGGTTTCCCTCGCATTGATTTTGAGATCTCGTGGAAACCAGGAAACTTTCAGCTTAACTTAGCTGACTTCTGCACTCCATAAGCTACCTACCTGCCAAACCGCTTCATAGGTCATGTAGTTTTCGAGATTTGGTGTTTAGTTAGTAAGCTTTCATTTAAAGATATGTGTAATAATATGGCTGACTGTGGCTGGCTGACGTGTGTGTGTTATGTTAAAGAAATTAAAAAATAAAAAGATCAATAAAACAGTTTCGAGCTGATTCTTCGTCACGTCTATGCTGACCTTAATGTTTTTACAACTATATCAGCTAATATAATATCAAGTGTCATTAAAATATTATAGATACAATGAAATGAGCACGTGTAGCGTTTTTATATAATATGCCTAAATGTAGATGTTATATAACAAAATCATCATTTATCATCGCAAGCATTAAGTTTCCAGATAAACAGTATATATAGGTACTAACTGATTAAATTATTTCAAAATTTAATTTCATTTTGAAAATATTTTTAAGTACCTAGGTAGTCTAGGTACCTATACTACCTCTCTACTACTTATTGAGATTTTTAAGATTTTAACCATGAATTACAATTTTTATACGAAAAACATGGTGATGTATATATTACTATATGGTGATGTTTAAAAATATATAAATATTTTTAAACGTAAATTTAGGTAGTGTAAACAATGCTTACTTTACTATAGTACCTACTTAATCTACTTATCGGAATACTTTCTTTAATATAGCAAATAAATAAAGTTGTAGTGTATGTTTGTTAATAATATCAGAATACTTAACAGACATTTACAACAAGAAACAATTCTTAATTCTGTCGGTCTGTCTGTCTGTCTGTTTATTTGTTCCGGCTAATTTCCGAAATAGTTGGACCGATTTAATCGGACTTTAACTGGCAGCGATAGCTGATGTTATAAGGAGGAATTTAGGCTTCTTTTATCTGAGTTCTTGCGGGAATCCTGAAACTCACGCGAGTAAAACGGGGCATAAAAAACATAGAACCCGTTAATTCTACTCGTATTATCACGCCTACTACAATTTTAAAGGGGATCATAAGTCATCAATTGCAAAAATTCACGTCTAATTAATAGAATGATCATGGCAGATGTTATGAGATGTTTTAAAAACGTCGACGCGCGACGCTACGATAACGAAGTATAGTTTTGTAGGAGAGATGAAAGCGGAAGGGTGGCGATGCCATCAATTGGTACAATTGGCAGTAATTGTGGACGGCATGTCCGGGCCGGGCGCATCGCTCGCGACTCGCGACCCGCTGCCGCTGCTCCCTCCGACTTGGCGCGGCGCGGCGCAAACATACCTAGCGTCGCGTCGCGCCGCGTCGTTATGTTTTTGTCGCAGACAAATTTTAATAGTCTAAACTCTAGGGAACTTCACACAGGCGTGGCCAGAGGGATATTTCTGTTTTATTTTCTTGAACGTGTACGTACAAGCCGATCGTCTTTTCTTGTAGAAAAGTTCATTTGTATGGAGTGTCACCGGGCTGCTCACAGTTTAAACCTAACCTAAGGAAACATCACCAAGGTCACAGGGGGGAGGAGACGCTTAAGTGTCGTCACGTCACGTCATTTGGTTGAGGGTGCAATTTTGGTTGCACCACAAAATTTCTTGAATTTACAGGGTCAGAGAATTTTATAAGGTGTGATTAATTCAGTCCTCCAGTAGCTAATTTAGTCCTCAGAGTGGGAAAATGCACCCACTGCCCCCCGTAGGTACCTATAGTCATTATCCTCTTGACTAGTGGTGAAAATACGGCCCGCGGGCCATCTCCGGTCCGCGAAAGGATTTAATCTGGCCCGCGGCGGTCTTTCGAAATGTAGGTGCAGAATGCGTGTGCTAGATTTTGTTTCAATATTCCACCAAGAAGTCACGTCACACCATTTTTTAATAAACACTTTATACTTAAGATGAAATTGCGTCGTAAACTGCACCTTGCCTGTCTTCTCTTTGGAGTTCTCACCACTAAGTGCCCCCCATACCTGTACTCGAAGATTTCGTGGGTAAAAAGTCACCATCAGCGTGAGGGTAGACGGTGCGCGAAGAAGCTGGCTACCCCTTCGCACCGATCTGCTTCATTTCGTGGTAGTTTCAGGTATGCGGCTTCAAAGATTTGGAACAATATTCCACCGCCAATAAAAGAACTGCAAAGTATTCATGGTTTTAGAACAAAATTAAAACATTTTCTTCTTTCAAAACAAATTTCCTTCGAATCTATCAATTTCAATTTGTCTGTCATTTAAGTCTTATTTAGTTTTTGGTTTTTCACATATTTTTACTACTTACCCTCATTATTTTCCTTGGTGTAAGTGGAATCGTCTTGATTATACTTTTGATAAATCTTGAATTTTTAAAATTGATTGTTTCTTATATTTATACTCGTACAATGTTTATAATAAATCACCTTCACACACTTCCGTACTATCCCCAAAACAAAAATAAAAATTATTTCTTGTTTACAAAAGGTGCCCACCTTCATGCAGACGGAGATCTTAACCACAATGGCGTGTGTTGTTGTGGCGAGGTGGTCGTTAACAGTCTTTTTTTTTATTTATTATATTTTTGTACTATTATTTTGTTCTGTGGTAATATTGGAAAATGCTATTTTATTATTCTATTTATTTCTTAATTTAGTTTCATTGTACTAAAAGTATTGTATTATAATTATTGTATTATAAGTAGTGTATTACAGATCTTACAGTATTTATAATGTTTAAGTACTTTGTATGTATTGTTTATTTCAGTAAGAATTATTTACCTGTATTTTTCTATATTATTTATCTTTTATATTTTTTATGTTTAGTTGGTGTACTTGTATTTATATGTATAGTATCATTTTTTTTTCTGTACCTCTTCTTTTGTTACCCCCGTCCGTGCGTGACAGCGGGCTGCCAACTGAAAACCAGCGCTAGGTGTTCCCGCACCTAGCTAATGCTGAGTTGGTGACCCTTTCGGCAGAGCATGCAAGAGATATTATCTATGTTTCTTTAGATTAGGCACTGTTGATGTTTGTTTCTTTTTCTTGTGTGTTGTGCTGAAATAAATGTATTTTCTTCTTCTTCTTCTTCTTTTCTAGGTATAGATAGGTAGGTAATTAAATTTTGACGGTCATGCATAGGTTTGTCAAGTGTGTAATGTAACGATTAGAATATTTCAAAACAAAATGCATTTTCTTTATCTTCTTTATGTCCCTCCTCCGAAATTTATTCTACAGTATAAAGTAGTTGGTTTTATGTTACATACAGCAGCAGCAGTTCTCAGCTTCATGCCATCATTGACACCACACAATACATCTCTTTCGACATCTTCATCGTTTACGTAATTTAATTTTTCTTTTTGTATTTTTTTATAATTGCGACTTTGAAAATTATATACTTACCTAAAATTAAAACAAATACTTATATTTACATATATTTTTAGAAAAATTATTAAATATTTCTTTATAAGGAAGATCATTAAAAGACAGCGCTACTGAGTTTCTTGTCAATTCTTCTCAGCAAAAGACGTATTCCGAATTGACGGTAATTTATAGTTCTAAGAACCTGCTGACGATTACAAGTGATTGTAACCAATCCTAAGTAATAAATAGCTTTTGAATTTTGGCTATTATATATGACACACTATAAAACTAATTATCAGCAGGTACTTGAATGATAGAAAGAAAAGTAAGCAACCAAAAAAAACTGTTTTTAATTTTTTTTGTCTGCCTCTTTACGATAATAATCTTCGAATCTACTTAAAGGATTTTCATGCAGTTTTCATAATATTATGTAGATTAAACGCCTGGAGCAACATAATTATTATAATTATTGGCTTCAAAATAAAAAATTCTTATAATGGTGCCTGGTGGCTATAATACGCAGTACAAAATTTGGGCGCGTGTGATAATTTCTCGTGCCATCTGTTGATAAGTAGTTAATACACCTATCTATCTGCTTAGTGTTAAAAATATTTTCTTTTTTGTGTAAAATTGCGTTTATCGAGATAAACATTATGTAGATAAAAGCAAAACTTGATCTAAATATAGATCCAAATCGTTAGATAGACCGTACGTTTCCGAAATACATTATTATTATATTATATGGTACCTACTATATCTACATAGCTGTTACCGGCAGTTTCACCCACGTTAATTTCGGAGTTCCCGGAGGAATTCCGAAATAAAAAGTACCATGTCTTTTTCTGTCCCCTGACAACGCGTATGCAAAGTTTTATAAAGATCAGTTGAGCCGTTAAGGCGTGAAAGCGTAACAAACAAACAAGCAAACTCACTTTCGCTCTATTATTAAAAATGCGAAAGTAAGGATATACTTACCTAGAAATACAAGAATTACTCGTTTAAAGATATTAGATTTGATTTTATTTTAGTTAAAACATTGATAGGTAATTATCGTTAAAATAGTGTAGGTAGTGCAGCAGATTCCTATATCAAATATACCTATATAAAGCATGATTACATTAGCCAGACGGACGTGGCGCACCAATAGGTACCTACTAGTGTCATGTCGTCGTAGTCACAGATCCGCAGAGCACCGAGACGTGAAGCAGGCGCGAGGCGGCGCGGCGCAGGCGCACCGCGCACGCACACTACAGGACAACGCGGAAGTCGCACACATTTCCGCGTGCCGCCATCTTGGCTCACTCCTAGATAGATTCGCCGCCAATCTTGCTCTATCAAATCACAAATGCAATTTATTGTGTCTGTAACCGTATTTACATGGCATATTGTTTGAAATTTAGTAACTGTTTTGGTTATAGTAGGTAATTTTAATATATCCTGGTTTTTGTTGTTTGAATTAAAATAATTAGGCAGTGTTAAATTTGTTTATCTGCTGTTTTCTACGAAATAGGTCTAACTTTAACAGTGACGTAATATAATTGTACGTAGGCACGTATACATAGCTAATAACTACTAATATAGTCCGTCATAGCGATCCATCACTACATCCATTCTAATATGGAAACTTTATTACCTATTCACGTCGTAACGACGAATGTAGGAACGTAATAAAATATAATAGTTTAAAGTGCAACAGAATGATCTTATAATAAACTAGACGTGCCCTGCGCTCTTAGCCGCGTTAATTACGCGGGAACTCCGTGAAATCCATTCTCGTATTTTACGTCGCCTACCTATAAACACCTGCAAAATTTCAGCTTCATAGAAGGCAGGTACCTACATAGTTTTCAAGATTTCGTATGTAGTCAGTGAATGTGTAGTAGTGAAGTAAGCACCTTATCCTCTCTAATTACGGAATATCGTGGTGCAGCAGAAAGAAACGACCCACATATCGTTCGGTTGTGTGTAGGGTTGCCACCAGTACTATATATTATAGTATCATATACGATAGTAGTACGATATATTATAGTATCGTACTATATTTCATTCAATTAATGTAAGTAATATATATTATAAAAAACAATATTTAAGTATTTAGTAAAGTATTATATTTTTATCCCTTATTCAACTGTCGCGCTTATTATATTAACTGTGACTGGTCTGGAAGGCACCCGCAACACAGCACGAGAAATTTCATAACGAAACGCATACGCAGCAACAAAACGTCAACTGTAAATTTTAACAAAAAAAATTAAAACCGCCTTCAAACAAACTAAAAAGTTACAAAAAACCTACGTATGTGCTACCTAGTCATTTCGAAGTCGTTGCCAAGTCAATTAGGTAAATAGGTAGACAGACTAACGGCCGCACTCAGAGTCGACTTTAATGATTACTTCGTTAAGTATAGATTAAAAAAAAACTGCCGCAATCAGACAAGTTTAATAAATTAATGTTAGTTGGCATTTAACGAGATGTAACTTAATTAGTTAAATCCCAATTAACATTAATTTATTAAACTTGTCTGATTGCGGCAGTTTTGTTTTGAAAATCTATACTTAACTAAGTAATCATTAAAGTCGACTCTGAGTGTGGCGGTAAATCCGCTCCCACCACATTGCGGACACGAGCAGCTCTGGCACCGACTTTGAAATGATCAGTAGGTACCACATTCATAGCTTATTTCTAACTTGAAGTCGGTTTTAATTTTTTGTTAAAATTTTATTTAAATTTCGCTTTTAAGTGTGTTGGTTTATAATTTATAAAGTGACAATTTATCTACCCAAATCGCTATAGGTGTGCCTGTAACATTTGAAGAGTTTCCTCAATTTCTCCATGATCCCATTATCAGATCCTGACTTCTTTACAATGGGAGCAACTTGAAAGCATACTCTATCAAACAAAAAAAAGAATTTTCCAAATCGATCCAGCCGTCTTCGAGTAATAAAGATAAAAATATACAGTTGAATCGAGAATCTCCTCCTTTTTTGGAAGTCTGTTAAAAATGCTACCCGATAAGTTCTTAATGATTAAAAATAAATACCTATGTAGTATGTACCTACTATTTTTTTCCTGCATTTCTTTTTTTGGAAAAATACTATATTTTTCCAAAAAAGGTGGCAGCCCTTATTGTGTGAGATCGGCAGTACACCGTTGGCGTTGTGCACATAGGTAGGTAAGTGTCAGAAGATGCATTCGACTTTGTGCAGTCTCATTCAGCTAAGTACCTACCTATCAAGAAACAAAACAGCGATGTGAATTTTCTCGCCCTAATATAGTTTTTGCACACTTTTTGTGACCTATATGACGAGTCTTGTGCAACGTTAGTATAATAGATATGTATTATGTACCTACTGATTAGAAAAGTTATAGTATATTATGTAATTATATGTACTTAGTATATATCTCGTTTGCTTGGTTTCCACAAGACCATGACACAAGCTTATATAATCGCTTACTGTGGGATCAAATAGATCTGGGAGTGGTGAAGTGATTGAATGAAAAACACTTTATTGAGCACCACAATCAGTGCAATGACTAACAACTTATAAAACAGAAAGTATTAAGTGGCTCCAAAGGGTGGCCTTATCACTATAAAGCGATCTCTTCCAAGGTGGAGTATGGAGACAAATTATACAACACGTCCAAATCGGTCCAACCGTCTTCGAGTACTTAATCGGTGAACATACATAAAAAAAAAACATACATGTGTATGTTTCTGTCGAATGCAGAACCTCCTCCTTTTTGGAAGTCGGTTAAAAACAGTAGGTAGGTGAAGCAGTAGCTCAGCAATTAAAATGCAAAAAATTATGTAAAATATATTTTAATCAATCGAAGATGTGTTAACTATTTACTTATAAAAATATTACATGGAATACATAGGTAGGTAATGTGCAGATAATTAAATAAAAACTATAAAAATATACCAATACATAATGATTGTCGTAGTGTACCTACAGAAACTGCAATAACTAGGGAAGAAGCGACATAAAATATGCGTGAAGACGTGACTTAAGGACAGAGGGGATGTAACTTTTGTTTTTATAATTTTTCGGTTGCAATTAAAGACATTGCGGTTTTGCAATTACAATAAAAAACATTGCGGTTTTGCAACAAATATATCAATGTTTTGCAGTTACAATATGCACATTTTGACACCTACAATATCTAGTAATCACATTAATTTACTAAGTAATCAATTAAAATAAACAAACTTCAAAAATTTAGGCTGCCTAAACATGATTAATTAATCACAAAATCGCTATTCTTCTGATTAAAACAGAAATATGATAGCAACATAAATGTTACATAATTGCCCTGCAGATATAGGTAGATTTGTAATCTCTTAAGGCAAAGAATTCCATAGAAAAAAAGCTTGGATTATAAACATATTATTATTATTGTTATGCTACAGGTTATCAAATTCAATTTTTTTTTACAATGATGATAGATTTGTGGAGGGTTCAGAGATTCTATTATACCTAGTTCTTTTATTCTTCTGCTAATCTAGTCGGTAGCGAAAACCATTCGAATACAGTAAATGTATACATCTATACATTCATACATAGGTATTAATAAAAATATCTGAGAGACCGAGCTTCGCTCGTTGTGACAACTTTGTGAACTTTGCGCGGAGAAAGTTGCTTATAGCGCCATCTGTTGTTAAGTAGAAAAGCAGTACCAATAAAATACGTTTTCTAAAAATGAAACCTAGCTAGATCTATTAATCGCCCCCGAAATACTAAATTTCATGAAAATCGTTGGAGCCGTTTCCGTTATAATCAACATTTCATGAAAATATCATTATATATTGTATATACATACCTACTTAGCTGGTTAAGGTAGTAGATTGAAGTGTCTGTTTGTAATTCCAAATTAACAGCCTATGTTAACAGCTTTTCACTAAATGCACATTAAGAAAGTATATACGGTACCTACATTAAAAAAAAACATTTTTTTTTATCTGTCTGTCGGTCTGCCTTTCTGTCTGTCTTTCTGTCTGTTTGTTCCAGCTAATCTCTGAAACGGTGGGACCGATTTTTACGGGAGTTTCACTGACAGAAGCAGGTTACATTTATTTTAGGAAAAAGTAGTTCCTGTGGGAATTCCGAAACCACGGGGCACAGCAGCTAGAGCAAGCAACAGATAAAATTGACTAGTATTGGTAGTTATTTCATAATATGATATAGAACGAGCTTCGACTCAGGTAATTGGGTATTCTCCAAGGTATGAATATCGAAATTCTAATTAGTCCGTCAGTTAGAAAATAAAAAAATAATAGACACGTATTTTTTGCTTTTTCAATTTAATGAAAATGAACATAGATAGAGCGCATTAAAGTTTAGGGTGGGGGGCTCGTGACGTCAATATTCATTATAAGCGCCATACAAACCGCACCGAATTGTGACGTCACGCGAAATTTCAACTCAATGTATCTCTGTTATTTTTTGAGTACGTAAAAAAAGAAAAAATACGTGTCCAATATTTTTTACTAATCTACACGACGGACTAAAAAAAATTTTTTTGTCAAGTAGCCAATTCGTTCTGTTTGTAGAGCTTATTGTTTGATAATTCCTTTTAGTTCCTAGAAAGATATTATAACACATGAAGGTAAATAAATAGGTACATATCCTGCTCAGTTTTTATTGGCAATTGGAGCGGAGCGTAGGACTTTAGGTACATATTGTGATTAAATTAATTATCAAAGTTTAAGTTGTCCTTTTTTAACCGCAATTAGCGCGTAATTTAACTTGTTTATTTTGTTAAGTTTGCATAACGAGTAGGTATGGGTCAATTATGGATGGATTGTAAAAGACGTCATGTCAATGTCAGCATAATGCATTTAGCTGCGAGTGTGAAAGTTTGTTGAACTCAGGATATATGTATTAGGTTAGATATATTATAACAGGTAGTAGGTACACATATTCGGTAACGGGTGTGCAGAGGGGGCGCGGCGGTCGCGCGGGCGCCGCGTCGACGCGACGGGGGCAAGGCAACACAGCGTGCAGCGCAGCTACGTAATCCCGCCGCGCCGCGCCGTAGTGGCACTTCCTGAAGGTGGCGCAAACCTCGCGCGAATGTCGGCCGCCGAGCATTTCGCGCCACTTTCGTAATGTGTTGCGTGGCGCGACCAGCCGCCGAGCCCGGCCCGCAGGAAGTAAAAGTTCGAAGGTAAGAAAGTAGGTCTCCGCTGTACCTAATTAGCAACTGGCCTGCATACTACTGTGAATGATTTAGGCGAATACATCTGCTTGTCCGCTCGGGATGAAAGGACCTACGGAACTGCACCAGTTGTACAATACATGAAGGAAAATACCCGCTCAGTTCTATTACCATACGCAATAATAAAGAACCAGTAATGAATGATATAAGAAATTGTTAGATCCGTAACAAAGAGGAGGCATATTTTGTAATGCTTAGTATAATAATAATACATAGTAATAAAAAATAAATTAAAATGTCCTACATAAAATATGTAGGTAGATGTGTTTCGCAGCTAAATAATTAATATTGATGTGCATGCTAGGCGACGCGTCAGTTGACCCAATCTGCATGATCTATTGACGCAACTTTTCGGGTCCATTAGAATTTAGATTGCGTGGACCATGGAGTGAGTTTGGGGCATGCACTGAGAATAATATGACTGTAATGCACTATGTAATACCAGGACGATCATGAGAATGGTGACGAAGTTACTTACATACATCTAGAATTGATGACGTACAAAGTGTAAAGTTAATCGAGGGACGTAGGTATTGAAGAAGTGATCATTTATCGATTCACGTCTCAAATATGTAAAAAAATAACGCAAATTTTTGTTGATACTACTTTTCGTAAAAAAAAAATTATGACAAAATGGCGCACAAGTCATCGACGCGCTTACGGATCATACTCTAAGGGTTGATCAACCCTCTCCTATCCAATCTCTATGTGTTTCCGCTGACGCGCTAACAAATCCAAAGTAAAAGACATTCAACCGCGTACTTCGACAACGACTCAAGTTCTTTATTAAGGTTTTCTATGTGAATTATTAGTGTTCGTTAGGTAAGTATAGTTTTACTAGTTAGGTACATGTAAGAATGGGCTCGATATGTCACTTGTTTAAAATGACATCCTGTATATTATTTATTCCTAGATAATATCGTTTTTTAAAAAAATTTGCATGTTTATGATGAATTCCAGTTGATGAGCCGGTCAAGTAGTCGATAGGGAGTTGTAATGTACCAGAAAGTAATCAAAGTGCGTCTGAGGAAATTTTGCGGCGCGGTGCGGTCGATGCGCGCGCGCTAGTCTACGCCACAACGCAATGGAGGAAGTGAAGCTATCTGGCGAGCTTGCAACATAGGTAGGTAGATACCACCACGCGCCGTTACAGTCACCGTGCAGAACTTACACAATTATAATACAGCAACCGATATAGTATTTATATTAAAAGCTTTACGGATTATCTAATTTTTATAGTGTTCTAGCTGCTTTGTTTGCGGTCTCAACCACGGGAATTTACAGTTTTCAGCAGTAACGATGCATCTGGATAAAAATCATCCTGAAGCAACTTTTTACCAATCTCTATGAAAAAAAAAACATGTTAATCCGGAGTTCAGTTGCGTGCGACCAATCTATATACATACATTTTTGATAGATACATAATTTTTTTATAAATATTCGGTATCTACACATAATTATCATTGAATTAGAGTAGTATACAATGATTTTGTTAAGGATAGAGTCAAAGTGAAATCAAATTTAAAAGTTATAGTGAGATGAAAAACCTCCACTGAAAGAGGTTTGCTGGCATGAAGGAAACTTCCTACAAAAGCTAGCGGAAACCGGAAACGTGGCAAGGGTTAGAGCGGGGACGACGCCCGTTTCCGGCGGAAGTTAGGCGCCAGGAAGGTGGGTAGGGTACTGGGTAGATACAGAAAAGATAAATAAAACGTCGCCATATTGGTGGCTGCCAATCGATAAATCCGTGGATTTGCATGTTCGTTACAAACGACTTCCGTCTCCTGTTTACTTCATGGTACGAGCTAGAGCTGATGCCGCAGTAATTTACCGCCATTTCAATATCACAATATGTTTACTCTCCTTGTCTATTGCGTGTGTCCTTTATTTATGTTCTCACAAAAATCTTTTCAGGCGGTTACATGTAACTTGTATAACGCCTTTCGAGGATCTTTGAAATACACATAGTGTACTAGATGCCAATTACTTGTACTGAATAGCTAAGAACATACGCGTCGAATTGAGAACCTCCTCCTTTTTGTAGTCGGTTAAAAAAGTTAGCAATAGGTATGTTATTTCTTTGAATACGCAAAATAGACGTATTTATTGGTATCTTTTACATTGTAGGTGCATATTATATCTACTGAAAACATTAGGTTAGTGTGTTTAAGTACATTACATAGTTATATATATGTTAATTCATATTGATGTGCATGCTAGGCCACGCGTCAGTTGACCCAATCTGCATGATCTATTGATTGTTAATTTTCCATATTTTTTGTTATTCTGATAAGCTCAGCACTTTACACACACATAAATAAGTTTATTTAATAGTTATATATTATGTCGGAGACGTTGTTAATACAATCAAGGGTATTCCACAAATAGTTGGATTTTCTTTGTTTCGATAATATCTATCCACCCACGGGTTTACAAAATAAGTTGGTGCTTGCTTTGATGTAGGTACCTACCTAACCTTTGTTTGTACAGCCAAAACTGTACTCTTTATTTAATATCAGATTATAATTTAAATATTGTGTGATTTCATCAATTTGCAATTTAATTGTCATTTTCAGTTACTTTTAGTAATTTGTCATTATAATTTTGTAAACACGTGGCAGTAGTATCCCCCGCTGGACAGAGTTGTTGTGGAGGGAGTGCGCGGTGGGGACAACCACTGTAAACCGACTATGCCCTATGAGTCTGTCTTCGGATTCGACTCATAGAAATTGGAAATAAAGATCCAATTTGTTGATTCGTAAATAACCTACTCTCTTTTTATCCCCTTAAAATAGCAATTCCTTATCCTGACTATTGACCGCTCTGCGTACACATACTCTAGCCGCTGACTTCATATCTATATTTTTGTTACCTACAAATAAATATTAAATTACACAATAAGAATAGTATTATATTAGTATTAGTATTTAGTATTAGAATAGACACAGTTTATGAGTATTCATTGAAACTTGTTTATTTACAAATTAATGAATATACCTACGTATAATATTATTTTAATATTATTTGTATAGAGCATTCTGCCTTTTAATTTTACCTCATATTAACTCGTTTTATAATAAACGGTCAAACCTGGGGATAGGAGGAAGGAAACCCGTTGTTATTTGGCATCTCTTGCGGAAACCGGTTCTTCAAGTGTTATTCCGAAGCGATCGAAAACGACGTTACTTTGGCCATTCCAATCGTAGGTACAATAATTTTTTATTATATTTTTTGCTTCAACCTATCCTATTTATAACTACAAGAACAATATTTAGGTTAGGTAGGTACCTAGTCATGTTGACGGTACCAAGTACTGAATAATTTCTCTATATTATAAATATTATCATACTGTGACAACGACCGGGTGGCCAGCCACAGACGCTGAGCAAGCATTCCCGCTACACGGCGAAGTCCATCCGCCCTATAGAGATAAGGTGCTAGGAATTAAGAATAATGTACTCATGCACTCATGTTAGTTTTAATGTTAGTTTTAAGCATTCATTCTTATTGTAACGGTCATACAATAAAGACGTATTAAAATGCATTAAATTGCTTTTTAAAAAGCGGTCCTGGATCTACCGTGATTTGTCTGGCGCAGCCGGTAGGATACCCTATATATCCTATCGTCGTGCTCGTGCTCTCGAAGACACAAAAATCGGTCTGAAGTGCGTGTTCGGCGTGTGAAAGGGTATCCATACGAACCAAATAAATAAGACTCCAAGGTGACCAGGACCAGGACCATTGCTGGAAGACATGGGTGGCTTGTGAGTACAACCTTTACTTCCTTTGCTTTCCCTATGACTTCCAAATATTAAATGTTACTATAGAGACAGAAAATCGCTCAAGTAACGTTATCTGATTGCACAAAAATAGGCAAACATACACTAAATCGGTATAACTTAGTTTATAGATCGTACACTTCATCGGTACATAATTAAGAATATTTTAATCAAATAACAAATCTATTTGATTTTAAATACTTTGCTCTATTTTATACACTACATCGGTATAATTTAGTTTTATAGATCGTACACTTCATCGGTACATAATTACGAATATTTTAATCAAATAACAAATCTATTTGATTTTAAATACTTTGCTCTATTTTATATTTAGGATATTAAGATATTACACTGAATCGGTATATTAAATTAAGAATAAATTGTTTAAATAATAATTTTTAGTTACAAATACAACATAAAAAAAAAAAATATAGTTCTTATTTTAAATTTGTTTAAATAATTTGTGACTCTATCACTCTATATCTCTATAAAATAATTTTAATCATTTTTAGCGTTAAGAATTAAATTGTGTGTGTCTTTTATTATAGTACTTGTTGTGTTAAAGTGAATATAAATTTAAAAATGGCTCAAAGTGTTCAGGTGATACCGAAAGATATTCTAAATTTAATACCAAAATATGATGGAGAGCCCAACTTGCTAAATTTTTTTATTAAAAAATGTGAATACGTTTTGATTAACTTTGGTGGTCCAAATAATCCGTTACAATTAGCTTACTTTTTCCAATGTATTACAAGTAGATTGACTGGTAGAGCTGCCGCTCTCCTTAGCGAGAGGGACGATATTAATAGCTGGAATACATTACGAGGAGTTTTCATTCAACATTTTGGAGATCCACGTTCAGAGGAATGTATCGCAATTGAGTTAGAATCATTGAAAATAAAAAGTGGCGAATCCTATATCGATTTCTGCAAAAGGGTACAAAGCGTACGCAGTACATTATTTTCAAAAGTAAATTTACTCGTAGATGAAGGTGTTAAAGCCGCAAAGATGATTATCTATAACAAAGCTGCTTTCGATGTTTTTCTTTTTAATTTGCCAAAAGAATTTATTAGGCTTATAAGGTTAAGATTGACGCCACCTAACCTTACTTTAGAAAACGCATTATCAATAGTAACAGAAGAAGTTAATGTTCAGTTTCAATATGACTCAAAAAATAAAGATAAACCAAATTATAAGAATTTTCAACTGTCAAATCCAAATTCTTCTTTTCTTCAAAATCATGCTAAATTTGCGCAGCCAATAAGTAATAATTTTGGTTTTAAAATACCAGCACCGCAACTACCGATGCAGCAAAATTTTAAATTTGGTTTTTCTCCTTATGGTAACCAAAACAATTTTAACCATCCACATGGAGGATACCGACCTCAATTTAATAATAGTCATGGTAATCCCAATTTTAAATTCGGTATTCCACAAGGAGGATATCGTCCTCAATTTAACAATAACAATGAAAATTTTAAATTCGGCATTCCACAAGGAGGCTATCATCAACAATTTAATAATAATAACCCAAACTTTAAATTTGGTATTCCGCAAGGGTACCGCCCACAGGTAAACAATAATCCTCACTTTAATAAACCCATTCAAAAGCTAGATTATAATACTGATGTGTCGATGCGTACTGCACCACCACTAAAACAAAACTTTATCGAAGGTTCACAGCAAAATGTTTTTCATAATAATGAACTTTATGACTACGACTATAGCCCTGATTATTGTGACAATAATGATATACCTGTATACAACGAATATGATGAGAACCAGTATGCTGAATACGAACAAGAACAACCGGTACAAAATGATGAGAAAGTTTTTGAGACATATTATCTAGAAACGGCCTCAGATACATACCAACAGCCCGTAACAATACATCTTAATTTCGATAGTACTCCGAGACTCCCACATATTGAAATTCCCGAAATAAATTCGCGATTTATGATCGACACGGGCAGCACCCGATCTTTCATTAGTCCCGCAAAAGCTAACAAGTTCTTTTCAAATTATAAAATTTACGAACCATTTCAAGTAGTTAGTGCACATGCTTGCAGCCATCATAATGAAGCTATACTTATACCTTCATTGAAGACGTTAAAAAACAACACTATGCACAAATTTTACATATTTCAAGTAGATGATCGATATGATGGTTTAATCGGTTCAGACTTACTAAAACAACTAGACGCTACTATCGATATGAAAAATCAAGTATTACATACGTGCGATACAGACATACCTATTCTGTACAAACCAATACATGAAATTCGATTAGATCCTCACAGCGAAACCCGCGTTAAGGTACCTACAACCTTAGGACACGGTCAGGAAATTTTAGAGAAAACCGATTTTGGTTTAGGAGCTCGGATGCCACGTCCTCTTGTTAATTGTACTAATAGATTAGCTTATACTGTCATTCAAAATACATCAGACAAAGTAGGGACAACAAAGTTTCGCAAACCATTACAAACAGAACAGTATGACTCTAGTAATACACTGAAAACAAATAAACTTGACTATGATAATTGTGAGACAGATAAAATTTTAGTTGACAATCCGACAAGACTTCGTTTAGATCACATGAATGACGAAGAAAGAAATACAAACGCCGATACCTTACCTAGGATAAAATTAAACGTCCTTCATAAAAATTATTCAAGCTCATTAGTCGTAAATGTGGACGAAAGACAACGAAAAGAAAATAAAAATAGTAATTTGAACCCTAAAAGCCCAATAAAAATTTCATCTGAATCCGATTTTAAGGTTGAATTAGACGATAAAAATATCAGACGTAGTAAGGATAAACCTCACTATGAAAAAACTGTGGTAACCGGGGAAATACCGCGAAATGTAGTAGCAGTACGACTTAAAAGGAGAAACGCTAAAAACTCAATTAAAAATATTAAACGCCCTCCGCAGGCAAGGCCAGCTCGTTCTCCTACTACTGATGACGACGAGCCAATGTCAAAGCCTTCAACTGCACCGACTTGATAGTAACCCTGGTGTACTACCCCTGAAACAAGGAACTGCCGTAGTAAGCCATGATAAGTGGATCATTATTAAAACCTTGAACCTACAAATTATTCAAGACGACCTTATGTCAAATTCAAATAAATATATACAACTTAATTCCTTAGTTAAGCTTAATTTTAACAGTACTCCTTACGATAGGATATGTAATTATAAGATACAAGTAGAGTACATACAAAATTTAACATTAAGCAAGCTTAAACAATTATTTCCAATCGCTAGAGTTAAAAGAGGTCTTTTAAACCCTTTAGGTTCTATTATAAAAATATTAACCGGAAATTTAGACAACGAAGACGCTGTTAAATATAACCAAATTATAGAAAATATTAAAGTAAATCAACAAAACCTTAATAAAAGGGTAACGTTGATCTCTGAAATAGTCAAAGCGTAACGAATGTTACTAAATCTATAAACAATAATTTAATACAACTTGATGTTCAGTCAAAAATCTTGCAAAGCGAATTGGACCATTTGAAAATAAAGGAACAAAAGGATTTCATAGAAAATAACATTATTAATACATATTATTTACTTTTACATAATTTCCAATGTATTCTCACCCAATTAAATGAAATTGAAACTGCGATTGCTTTCAGTAAATTAGGAACTCTACATCAATCCATTATAGACTCTACTAAGTTGTTATTAGCTTTAAGTGATATTGAAAAACATGAAAAATTAACATATACAGTAAGTTTGGAAAATCTTGTAAAAATAGAGCAAACTATTACATTAAAGTCATTCATCCATGATAATCAGATAGCGTTTCTGTTAGAGGTACCACTGGTAAGAAAAGAAATTTTTATATACTACAAATTGTATCCTCTACCTGTTTTCCGTGATCCAAATACTTTTGTAATATTACCCAAATATCCTTACCTATTAGTAAAGGGATCACTAACGAAGCCACTCTCACAACCATGTCAAAAATGCGAGAAATCCTACTTCGTGTGCTCCGCAGAAAATGTATACGAGTCTATCCAAGATCACTGTATTTCAAATTTATTTAACTTCATAGAGAATACTAGCACCTGTGACGTTATTCCGATCAAAATTGAAGATATTAAAATACAACAAATTCAACCCAATCAATGGATATTATATGCGAGATCAAACACTTTATTGCGAAGAGTATGTCGAAGCCAAGTCTTCCCTCAGAATATTCAAGGCACTTATATAATTACAATAGATGACGATTGTCTCGTAAAAATTGGTGGTTTCACAATAAAACTAAGACAGTCCGATTTAAAGGAAGCAACTCATACAGGACTACCCATTGTAAATTTGCCTTTGATAAACTTTACAAATGCTGAAAGAAAGCCTGTCAATCTGGAAGGAGTGGATTTCAGTAACCTACAGTATCTTACATACGCATTGAAGAAAAGTGATGTGAAAAGTGAAAATAATATAAGTGAAAATAATATCGTATCATTAAAAAGTGTTAGCGTTTGGACAGTTATATTGTATTTAGTAATAGGCATTGTTTTAATTTACTTCATGTTTCACTTTCGCGAAACTATAACAATGAAACTTTGCGGAAATCGAAATTCTTCAAATCCTGCGAATTTGAATAATTTCGAACTTGCGGGGGGACGAGTCATGTTGACGGTACCAAGTACTGAATAATTTCTCTATATTATAAATATTATCATACTGTGACAACGACCGGGTGGCCAGCCACAGACGCTGAGCAAGCATTCCCGCTACACGGCGAAGTCCATCCGCCCTATAGAGATAAGGTGCTAGGAATTAAGAATAATGTACTCATGCACTCATGTTAGTTTTAATGTTAGTTTTAAGCATTCATTCTTATTGTAACGGTCATACAATAAAGACGTATTAAAATGCATTAAATTGCTTTTTAAAAAGCGGTCCTGGATCTACCGTGATTTGTCTACCTACGTATAACGATAATATTATGACAATAATATAATATTATATTTTTTTTTATTGGGTCCTCGAGTTATCGAATTAAAATTTACGAAATAATGTATGTTTATGACTAATTAAATGAAATTATTAATTAGAATCGTGACTTTGTTAAAGAATTGGTACCTACAGTATGTAATAAGTACTTACTTCTTGGAGCGATGATATTATTAAACTATTTTGTTCACATTGTAGTCGGCAGGCACCCCAAAAAATACATGATGCAGTTTATTTTATACCAATACAGTAGATAGGTAGGTACAGACACAGTAGGTAACAGCGCGAAACAATTTAATTGATACAAGTATACCCGTATCCGTATCAGGTATTTTATTTTAGAGATGAGTTCACTATCTCGCAGGACGAGTTTATAGAGTTTCTTCCTTGTTATGAACAAAGACTCAAAAGTTATATACGAATTAATGTTCTACCTACGGTCTACACTCTGCGGTACTTGCCTCTACATTAGGTATGTTAATTTATGAATACAAGTAGGTAATTTACCGACTTGTCAGTTGTCATGCCACCTACTGCAGTATCTGGAAATTGGCATATTTTTTATGTTCAAAAATCAAATGTTTGTTCAATGGC
Source organism: Zygaena filipendulae (assembly GCA_907165275.2). Classification (NCBI taxonomy): domain Eukaryota; kingdom Metazoa; phylum Arthropoda; class Insecta; order Lepidoptera; family Zygaenidae; genus Zygaena; species Zygaena filipendulae. Next base: position 6,067,926 of record OU015653.1, on the reverse strand, counting down.
TGAACCAAAGAGAATAATTGTAACCACTACGGTGAACGGATTAAAATTATACATAATTATAGAGAAATGAGAGAAAAGTACTTAAACTGGATTAGCACAAAGACTGATTCTGTAATGAATTCTGTCATGTTCGGGAGTAACCCAGCGGTTGACAGTAGATTTGAACTTTTTGTTTTATTATTGAGAACCTAATCTTCCCCAATACGAGTATCATTAGCAAACAGATAGTTCATCGATTGTTATGGAAATTTTTTGTTGTTGTTTCTCGTCCAATAGCATGCAGCATACGTACCTACCTAGCTAAATAAAGTGTAGTAACTGCTAAGTAATGCTAGTGTAAGGGGCATGCGCAGGCGGCGTGACAGCTCGTTCGTCCAATTGGTAGAGATTGCGCGCTTCCGTTGGTGTTCGCTTCACTTCCGGTCGATAACAGCAAGACTGCCAACACCGGTCCGCCGACGGCAACGGTCAACGGACTCGCTCTGCACCAGATATTGTATTATTATGAGAAATTTAATGTGAGACCGTCCACGTCCTAGTGGTCGGAATTCAATCACGTATACAATTTTTATATTCTCGTCGTGGCTAATCTGTAGGATACCAGTCTTACGATTTGGCTTCACTTTTTTTAATACTTTCCAACTTGTTTAGTTGGTCTATCTTTAAAAGCACATCCGTTACCCTAGTTTTATATTTTTAAACTATTTATTTTGTTAAGCTATCTTATTTTTTTATGCTTATTATGCTTCTTTTTTCAATATTTTTATATATTTTCATTGTCATAGGATGACCCTTGATAAAACTTAAAAGAAAAGTGGTAAAAGAACACTTCATTCAAGGCGCCAAAGTACCTAATACGTATGGTACGTATGGAGCAGTATGTAGGATGACTGAGGTAGCGCAGTGGTCACTATGCCTAATCAATCCGCTAATCAAGACGTTCCGGACTCGACTCCCGCGGTGGGTGATGTTTGTGCGACGCGATGACTTTATTAGAAAGCTTCATTAGTACCATAATTATTTTTTAAATGTAACCTAAATATACTAGGCATGTATGACTATTGGTCATAAATACTATGATCAATAAATGATTCTATTCAGTAACGCAACTTGACTGATCCGTTTGCACCGCGGAATGTATAGTATGTTAATTTGTATGGAAACAGTGCAAACGGGCATTCATGGACCAAAATATATTTACACACACGCGCCTTCGTATTGCGTATTCTAATGGACTCATGACACACAATTAACTTGCTCTTATTACATGTGTAACGATAGGTACTCTCGTACAATGGAAATGGACCAGACTATGCTGTCTTTATTTAGATTCGAACGATTAGCTGTTCCCCGCTGTTTAGTGTCGTATCGTGTGAATTTAGTGATTACGTCAGGAACTTCACTTTCCTGGATGAAAAGTACCCTATATCCTATTTCTCAACTTATTGTAGTAACTACACAGAACTACATAGGTATGATAGGTACCATACTCAACATTTCATGAAAGTCAGCCTGGACAGACATAGAGACAATAAAATATTAAAAAAATGTTTTTAGGTTACAAGTTACTATAGCGAATATGTAATAACCCCTTTGAGCTCAATATGAAATTGTTAATTAACTTCAAATGGACAGACAGGGCATTTAGACGGAATTTAACATATATGCATTTAACATATATGTATGCAATACTAGCTGTTCCCCGTGGTTTCACCGGTAATTTCAGAGTTCCCGCGGGAATTCCGGGTTACAATATAGCCTTTATGACACTCACAAATAACGTGGCTTTCTATTGGTAAAAGAATTTTAAAAATCGGTTCAGTAGGTTCAGAGATTACCTACTACAACCTCCCAAACTCACAAACTCTACCTTTTTATTAGTATAGATAGACTATAGTAGATTTGATATGAATATTTTGTTTGGAATGGCGGTAATAATTATTAAAAAAAACCTGTTGAATCCATTCCATTATACCTATCTCATTTATTAAGAATCCCCCTACTTAAAGGAAATAGCTCAGAGTAGCGAGACGCATGTAGCGCACCGGAAGTGGTGACCGTTCCCACGAACACTCATCCGTTACTTCACCTCGTCTGTGCCGCCCCCCCTTGCCCCCACCTTTCACTCCCCCGCTACTCCGAACACCTTCGACTTTCTCAGAAAACATATCGACTTATTGGTTTTCAGAACTTGTCTAAGCTATAACCGTGGAATGCAGAATTTTACGTGTAGGTATGTGTGCGTGTTATGATTTTTTTTCACATGTCACAGGCCACAGCTACTTGTAGCTTGTAGAGTCTTGACGATAATCTGTTTATTAGGAAATTCATTTAGGGGGTTAATATATACCTATGTAAAACTACTTAATCTATTTTAAAATGTCTTTCTTTGATAGAAAGCTACAGTATCCTTGAGTAACTTATACTTAGTAAATACTTCTAGGTCGCATTAAAAAGTTCGCGAAGGAGTCCCGAAAAACACGCAGGTGGACCTGAGGGGAACAGCTATCCAGTATTCTGGTATAGTTACAAGTAATTTATGTCTCGAATAGTATTTTCATCCGATTCAAAGAGTTGCTGGGAGAAATCCGAAAAGACGCGGGAAAAACAGCTAGTATAAGGTACCTACTTGTATAATTATTCACCCAGAATATTTATAACCACACTGCTAAGCATCATGAAGAATCTGAAATGGGAAAACAAAGGCATTTATATAAACGGTAACTTTTAAAGCAATCTAAGATTCGCAGACGATATTGTGCTCTTTGCAGTAAGTGCAACAGAACTAGAAACTATGGTAAAAGAAATACATGCGATTAGCCAGGAAATTAGCTTGCAACTGAACACAGCAAAAACCAAAATAATAATAAACAATAAAAAAATACCCATAAGCATCAGCAACGATCCTCTGGATTACATTGAAGAGTACATATATCTAGGCAAGCAAATATCTTTCAAAAGATCTAGACACCGAGATGAACTGACTAGACGTGTGACCATGGCCTGGAACAAATTTTGGAGTCTTAAAGAAGTTAAGTCAAAGATTCCTGTGAGACTGAAGAAAAAAGTCCTAGACTCGTGTGTATTACCTTCTCTTTCTTATGCATCGCAAACATGGATTTTTAACAGACACACTAGTAATAAGATTCAAACCCATTGATAGGTATCAACAAATAGCAATGTTCAAACCACCCAAAGAGCCATGGAACGGAGTACTCTGAATATAAAATTGAAACAAAAGGATAAATGTATATGTGAGAAATACAACTAAAGTTCCCATGCTCTTTAACACTGTAAAAAACTAAAATGGCAATGGGCTGGCCATGTTGCACGTATGAACAATGATAAATGGACAAAGAAGATAACTACTTGGAAAGGGCCATCAGGAAAGAGAAAAAGAGGTAGACCAACGGAGAGATGGCTCGACGAAGTACTGACTGAAATGACTGGATGGAAATAGCAATTAGCAATAGACAGAGATAAGTGGAGAAAAATTGAGGAGGCCTTTACTCTGTAGAGGTCCTTAATAATAGTGATTTGTTTTTTTTGTTTGCATGTAATAATGAATTTTTCTTTGTATTTTATTAATTTTAATTGATACTTATTCTTATTATTGTAATTTAAATTAAAATTTATTTTTCTAAACTCAAATTGTATTAAATATCAACTAATGTAATTTTATTAAGGAATAATCAAGGCTTCAATAATAATAATAATTAATCACTAATACCAGCGTCCAGCATATTGAATAAACATTCCAGAAATAGCCACCGAATTTATTTTCTATTGACTGAAACCAATATGAGCTCATTGCACCTCTAACAAAGCTTTGTTAACGATAAACGCTAAAGTAATCGGAACACGCTCCCGATTCATAACTAACAATCAACTGAATTGTTGTCGTTGTTCATAAACTCTACTATATTTATGTCGCGGTCATAGCTGACGCCGAGACTGAGGTCCTATTGCTGATCTCATTGTTTAGTCTATATCACGTTTGCGTTAGTGGAACAAAACCTAACAAATCTTGCTCTATTACCGTAATGTATATGTACATATATTATATTTTCAACGAAATAGGCTATTTATTTATAACTAAATTCGGTTTACCGCGGTTACATGTGCTTTTAGCGCAATTAATCTTTTTTCTAAAAATACTAAACACTATTAAAGGAAGCCTTGTGCCAATAGTACCTAGAGCCCCAGCGGTTTGATCTGGTCGACCAGTCAGACAGACAGACAGTGAGCACAGGTGATTTGACAGTTGATACGTATTATAGGTATAGATACTTGATGAATAACTCACATGAGTTAGGTACATAGTAATTTTACGATATAGGTAAAAGAAAAAGCTGTCTCGGATTTAAAAGGGTACACCTAATATGAATCTAAATTAACTAAAAGTAGATAAATAATAAGATACGATCTCAGTTGTAGAGTATGGTGTAGAGATGTGGAGTTGTAGCCAATGCAAAGTGCAATTTTATATTATAAATGCTTTAAATTAGTGATTGTAGATATTAATACTTACAATAATGGTATGAGGCCACAGTTGATCACTAAAAGCTGTTCTACAGTGTCTAAGTTGAGCTGCTATCTTACTACGTGCTCTGATTGGTTAATGTATACAAACTATAACTACAGTAGGTGTAATACTTATTACTTAGTTTGTAGAAAGTAGTGGAACGTCGTGATTGTCGGAAGTCGTGGAACGGATCTCCGGGCGGTGCGCGCCGGAAGTGCGCAAGACTTCCGCTCCCTCGGGAGTCGGCGTCACGCGCCGCGGCGCGCGCGCACTATCAACCGAGCACCTACGCAACGCGTCGCAAGTCGCAACTGACAGACGCGTAGACGGTGTCACCGATATTTTAAGCTCGATTTATTATATACTTGTTTAGTTATGGTATAGGTTAGGTTAGGTACTCGTACGTATGATGATTTATCTCGTAAAGGAGCAAATTCTTGTGGAATGATCAAATTTCTCGAATGTTTCTCTTGTTTGTTATAATTTCTTTTTTATTTTCGTTGAGAACCGTGACTTAGTCTATATGGCAATGTTTGATGGAAAAACTCAATATCTTGCAAAAATATTTAGTGAAAATACGCAGCTGCCTGCCCTGGCCCACCTGGGTACGCCTATGCGCTTTCAGCATGTAACTACTAACTATACTAGCCCATATACATACATATACATTTGAGAGGTTTCTTCCTCAGCACATGCATTTAAAATACCTCGATATAAAATATATTAGATATGTATTTATTTCGTATCAAACTCTATACATGTTATCGCTAAAGATATGCGCCAATACATAAGATGCAAGGGAAATAAATAGGTAACACACTTGTTAAACAAGTACTTGTACACACGGGGCGCTGCGTCGCGTCGTCGCGACGCACACATGACGGACAGCAGCCCCCGAGACGGTGTATTCATTGCAACGTCGGAGCGGCAGCGCTGAGTTGCTTGTGCCGATGTTTTTATAAAATGCTTGCCGCAACTGTGCGGTGCCACTGCGCCGACGCAATGCGTCGTAGTAACGCTGCGATGACGCAGCGCCTGTGTGGCCGATTATCAAAATATTTGCATTGCGACGACGCAACGCAACGCAACGCGCCGTGTGGACTGACTCTAAGGTTTGTTACTGCCATCGACCACACAGCCCATAGACGCCTAATGTTTGATTTTGCGTATTGAATGCATTCTGGCAACTAGCTGAGGTAAGATGAAGCGGGGTTGCAACGCCGTGATTGGTTAATTCAAGGCCACACGCGCTAGTTACACGCCGTGATTGGCTAATTCAAGGCCACACGCGCTAGTTACACGCGCCACGAAACGTTGGAAAGAAATAGATTAATTTACGCAACGGGAAAGAATGAGACGGCACGATAGTTTGAGTACTTTGTTTTAAAACCACGACCAGTGAATCGTGAACTCCGTACTTGCGAAAAAATTTGTTGATTTCCTTGTTTCTCATAAACAAATAAAGATAATAGTTACTTACAAGTGAAATGTTATCCCATCTTTCTCCATATTAGATATGTTACTTTTTTTACCGCACCATTTAATGCTACACTGAGGCATTTTGAGTTTTTTTAGCACTTCCTTTATGCACTCCGATCGTGTTGACAGGTCACAGTAGTGGTCAACACTGATTGAGTATTTCCGCGCGGACATTTATATCGGAACTATAAGTCAGATGTGTTGACAGGAGCCATTCGCCTGTTATTAGGCGTCTATGGGCTGTGTGGTCGATGGTTACTGCTGACTGTACAGACGCGAGACGTGCGAGCCGAGCGAGCGATGACATTCTATGTACCTATTAAAAGAAATATCATTGTACCTATCTGTGATTGTAAGTTACCAAGGATATATAAAGAAAAGGGAAATTTTTGGACGCGTCACGAACGCAGTATATAATTAAACTGTTTTTTATTACAACCTGGTGAATACCTACATACCTTGGTATAATTAAATGCAATAAATCCCGATAGATGCCATAGGTGGAATTAACAATAAAAAGAAGAAGATTCTTTGCCACTCTGTACCATAGCTACAGATAGGTATACGACCTGAGGTACGACCTCAGAACAATAACAGTTATTCTTCTGAGGGTACGACACGACACACATTTTTCTCTGTGGAAAAACACGGAACCGCCTAATTAATTTGGCAGTAAAAAAAATCTCTTTGTTAATTTGTACATAGGCAAACCGCGCGACGCCATAACAAAAAAAAACAATAGATCTCAAAGATTTATTCTCTTTGGTATACAACACATCAGAATTGGCAGTATGGGCCCTGTACTCTTAGCCTTATACTCTTAGCTTTATATAGGATAAATAAACGAAAAAAAAAATCTCTTTGGTATACAGCAGAAAAGTGTATACCATGTGTATACTAAATACAATATATAAGATTTCTAGATACTGCTGATATTTTCTAAATTTTCCGTTACACTTTAACGTTTATTATATTTTTTCTAGTTATATGACGTCAGCAACAGAGGGAGCCAATGAAGATACGCAAACCACGTTACCGCCTTTGATTTCCAACAATTTCCACGAAAAACTTGAACCTGAAAAGGTAATAATTTCGTCATATAAATTTCTGCTTCACAAGTTCTTATATGTACTATAGGTAATTTGGACTAAAATACCATTTATGGAACGTTTGTTTAAATTTAGATATCTATTATTGAAATAGCGCCAACAATCAAAATCTTGGAATCTCTTCACCTATGTCAAGTACCTTCGAAAGTTTCCGTTGACTCGAGGACAGTATTACCTCTTGAACTCATATGGTCGCCTGAAAAACTGTCGTTCGAAATTAAATCCGATAAAGTGGTTAAACAACTGCGGTAAGTTGAAATGTCTATGCCTGCTATAGGCACTCTGCTTCTTTAGAGATTTAATTTTTAGTTTTAAGTTTCAGAGATATTTTATGTTCAAAACATGAGTCCTGGCAAAACGGAATGCTAAAATGGTCTCTTATAAGTTGTAACTTTAAGATTTGTTTTGTGTAGGTATACGTTTTTTTGTTTACTTAACTAAAATAATAATATTAAGATTGTCAAAAGTATACAGCTACTACTATTTTAAATAGGTTTCTCAAAATTTTAAGAAGATTCTGTTTTTTCCCTGGTTAGGTACGATGAAACTTAACGACTGAATTTAATTAAAAGTTTGTTTGTAAATAAATAAATAAACAATTTATGACTATTTCAACTATTTTTATTATACTGACTAAATAAAAATAAAAAACTGTTGACGGATCCGGTTTCTGAGCTCCAAAATCTGGGGATTTTACGTTTTTTGTCCTAGTTGCCAAATTTTGGAGATGGCAAAAGCTATAAGCATGTTAAAATCGTCTTATTACAGGGTATGGAATGGTTGTATGCGCTCTATTTACCTCCATTGCTGTGGTATGTGGGATGAGACAGCCCGGCTCGGCGCTAGTTGGAGGTGCTACCCGCGTACCAGGTTCCTGCTGGCTCCGGGGCTTGTGGCCGAGATATTTGTCCAGGCGACGCCGCGGCCGCGCAGCCCCGTGAGGAACGCTTGCGCCAGGCTGCAGCTAGCCGCCTCCTACTTGCGAGACCTATCCACCGCTTACTATGAAGTACCTCTTCTGGTGGAATTCCAAAATGTTTTGTCGCCTTTTGATGGCGAAGACGGATGAATATTGTTTTTAATGATTCAAAATAAAAGGAACCTGTTTTTAACGGAAAAGATAGTTAAATGAAATATGTGTTTTTTAAATTTCTTCTTAAATAATTTATATCCGTGGTCCATGAAATAGTTGATACATTATAACAGTAATGTTTCGTTTCTTCAAGACTCCATTTTCCTATTTATTTGTTACGTACCTACTACTTTTACGAGGCAGAAAACTTTTTTGTTTATCTACTGAATCGGGTAGAGTATTGTTGAATAGAAGTCATTTAGTAGATAAAAGCTATATTTATTGTTTTTTAAGAACATCAAAAAACAAAGGCACGAAAAGCCTATAAAGTCCGCTTTTTAACTGACTTCCCAAAAGGGAGAAGGTTCTCAATTCGGCTGTATTTTTAATGTTTGTTACCTCAGAACTTTCGAGTGGGTGAATCGTTTTTGATGATTCTTTTTTTATTTGAAAGCTGTTGCTTCCCGTGTAGTCCCATTGTCATGAAATCAGGATCTGATGATGGGATCTTGTATAAATTGAGAGAACTCTTCAAATATTATAGGCACACCTATAGCGATTTGGGGATTTTTTATAGTAAATCGTTCATTTGCTTTCGGAAAGAACTTTGAAGAAGTGGAACTGAGGATGAAGGCCACAGATGGTCATTGGGATGTAGGTACGTATTTCACGGGTTTTGATTCTTTAACTTTAATATGATTTCTAAACAATTTATGCTCATCACAATGCATATGGTGAAGTGGAACTGGTGGTGAAGTTCAAGAACTCCTCAACAATTAACGTCCCTGCATCGGGAAAAGCAATATTTTGTATAAGGTGACGAACAGTTGACATTAGGCTAAGGTAACTTAGATAAATGTGTATAATATGTATGTGTATATTATGTATGTATGTATCTGCTTTTATTTAATTTATTTAATGTATACTTGGTAATATTATTTATATTAACTATATGATCATAACTATATATAATTAACTATATAGTCATGCCACTAAACTATCCCCTAGCCAAAAAATTGACTGGAAGAGAATGCCTTAGGCATTAAGTTCGCCTTTTGTATATAAATGTGGAATAAAGTTCTTTAAATAAATAAATAAATTACAAACCGGCTCACTTAAAAGCGAGAAATAAACAAAATTTTAATAAAAAAATTAAAACCGACTTCCAAAAAAACGCAAAATTGCACTTTAGGTACTAAAAAGTTAAACAAAACACCGATTTAATTCAGAAGACAAAAATACTCATAATATTATTATTATTTGTGCTACCACTGATCGATTTGAAGTCGGTGACAAACCAAATAGGAAGTGGGTACATGGACTACGTCCACTCCCGCCACGAGCTCGTCGTGAGCAGAACAACCCAAGTGGGCAGACACAAAAAGATATGAAATAAAAATTAAGTACCTAACCATTAAGATTTTCAATAATTGACAGAAATTTGTTGTAAATTTAACAATTAAAATTCTTTTGCATATCCCGTCTTAATACTGTTTAGATAATTAAATAATTTCGACTGTCAGTGTCATCTTTGTCTTGAAAAAATTTGGGCTTACTCTCAGAAGAGTAACTAAAGGGCTTACTACTTAATGACGCACGCCAAGTACCTACGTTTCTAAGATATTTTTTTGATAGTTAAAGCAACAAAATTTTTTCAATTATTGAAAATTTTATTGATAACCAATTTAAATAATATCTACTTGGTTTTTTATTTCATATCTTTTTGTTAAATACAATTTTTTACTTTTTTTCAAATCGGAACGTGGACGTGGCGCGATTTTTTCAATGAAACTGTTTTTGTTGGGTTTCATAATTTCTGAGCATCGGTGTAAAAAAAAATTACAGTACACCTATATCAATGTTTTCGAATGACACAATTGTTTTGGCTGACTAAATAAATAAGTAGGCACACATCGAATATTAAAATGCTAATTCTTAAAATTCGAAAACTATAAAACATAATTATGGTTTCACTTTGAAAATAGGTAATTAAACGTAACTTTTGAGAACGAGAGTTTTATCGTTTTCGGTGGGTTACCCTAGAAGCAGAAAGTCTAAAGATCCACTATTAAACATGGATTTTTACCTAAATGATAAAGAGCATTAGTAAGCTAATTGTGCAGCCAATTAAGAAGCTTTTATGGCGATGAAATAGTTTTAATACTTAGTAAGTAGGTATGGTCGGCAATGGCGCGAGAAATAGATTTTACGAGTGCGTGCAGCGTGCGCACACTATAATTTACGTGTTTACACTGCGAACCATTTTATAAGCACAACGACACGGCCACGGCGCGGCGCTACCGCCATCTCGTGGTAGGCCGGTAAAAAACGTTCAGTTTAAAACTTCGCTACATACAGGGACCATTGACATTTTCTATTCAGTGCACAAACTTTGACAGATTAAAGTTAAATGAGTTTTATAAACAACTTTTTTTACAAATCATAGTATAAATAAATAAAGTTATCGTTAACGAAAGATGTTTACTTTGAAATTGATTTTATGGCTATTCCCCCCGGAAGGAAGTTTCACCCCCGCTGCAAGTTGCAACACCGCCACGCCACGTACGCCGCACGGCGCGCGCGCCCTTTGATTAAGAATAGAGTGTCCATATTTTGCTGATTTAAAGCCGGATAAAAAAATATAAAAAATTTTTGAACAAATAATGGAAATATATTCAATTACTAATACTAAACCACCAACATTTTTTTGTGCATTGCTTAAAAATTATTCCTGTATATCTCCGCATGAATTTCAGAGGCAAACTCCGGGCTAAAATGCATCAAAGATCCTTTTATATATCCCAGAGAACGTGTATGCAAAGTTTCATGATGGTTGGTTGTGTAGATAGTTAAGGCGAGAAAAGGTAACAGACAAGCAAGACAGCTCGTTACTTTCGCATTGATAATAATATGGGCCCTTATTGACTATGACCACAAAGCATCGTGTTAATATCACAAAAATTGTCTTTCCTTCGGGCTCAAAGAATTTTCGTTTAAAATAACACATTTTCTACGTGACATATGGCATACAGAATGTTAATTTGTAATATTTTGGCACCAGAGTTTATGATAGCATTTTTGGGACGCGCGTTATGGATAAAGACCTACGTAAAATAATATCTACTAGATATACTCTACCTTACTATCCTACTACTAACAACTTTTGTATTTAATAATCATTGGTAAGAGTTTCTAAATAAAAGCTGCAGAATATTAAATTCTTTACAATTCTTTACATATTATTTTCAGTGACTTATGATGTAGACTGTAGTGTATATACCTACGCAGCCTTATAGTACATAGGTACTTACACAACTACGTAAAGCAAACCAATCAATTAATACAACAGTTATAGAGCTTCTGGGAGCAGATTGAAACTGATTAATAATTACATTCGAGTCGAATTTGTTTCACACTTAAAAGGTTTTGGTTAACTAGACGGTACATTTAAGTAATTACTAGTCATTGTCGTTTATTTGTCGAAAAAGCTTTTTATTATTGTGTTTGGTTGCTTGCAATAAGAAACGTGTCACAATTATGATCGATCAATTTCAAAAATACAATGGCGGGTCAACTCAAATACTCAAAAGTGTGTAAAATAAAATATAGTTCCCTTTGATACTCGCGTGTTACTAAACTATACAAAGTTTTATAGAATGTTCAAATGGGAACGATTCTTTTATTGCAATAAGACGTCTTTAACAATTCTATTTCACCTTTTACTTGTGATGTTCTACTGGCAACACAAATTATCGACTCGGTTTGATCCCACGCCCGAAATAAAATATCATATTTCCTGTCAGTCGGACGAGTTTCATCATTCCAGTGTCTTTTTTTTTTCGAGCTTTTTTATTCGAAGCATTCAGCTTTTTAAGGAACTTCGTTGCACATGTTTGTTCAACATAAGTGACGTTTTCTTTAGATTCCGTGCAGATGTGTACAAGTATTTTAATTTAAAAAAAAAAACTTCAACTAAGATTTCCTACTTATTATACACACACTTATAACACGTAACCTTGACTTAAAACAAACATGTTATAGTTACCAGTTATTTTCGGCAGACTCATTGTTTTATGAATTTAGATATAGGTCTTCGACTGATCAGTTGCACATATCGGCCTTTTTAATTATTATAAATTGATTTGTCTTGTGAAATATAATAATAGTAATTGTGATTAGTGTTGCGTTATATGTTTATGATATAACAGTTTGGAGTCATGCTCGCGATGTGCTCACATGCAACGCGTTTTTTACGATAGTTGCGCTTGCGCTGTTTCTCACGCACGGCGCGGCGCTGCTGCGTTGGCTCGGCGCGCCTTTCATAATTAGATAGGTACTTGTTTTGTTTGTGATAGGTATGTGTTCGGTTCCTACACCTGGTCCCTGACTATGACTATGTAGAACACGATAAAGTGACGCCAAAGTTAGGATTTTGAGTAAAATTGGTACACGCAATACACATAAACGCCTTAAAAGTGTGTTCAAAAATCTTAATCTGTATCAGGTCGCTGAGTGTTACCTATTACATAAAGAATAGATTTTATCATGCAAATACAACGTACGGTCTACATATCTGCGATTTCGTTCGCCCGCCGCCGCCGGCGACAATGGATACACTTAAAATGTCAAATTCTTGACGAATTGGAACTACAATACAAACACTCGGATGTCCTGAACTAATAGCTGATGCTAATCTCTTAAATCTTCTTTTTGTCTCGAATTCGTTGGCACATGCTATATCTATTGTAAAGTCTACCACAAAAGCTTGCCCGTGTATAATGTTACACGTAGATACGACAGGAGCACGAGACATTGGATGTCGCATCTGAAAGATAAAATGCCCAAATCTCGCCTCCGTCAACAAAAGATCAGATTCCGCGACTGGAATCGAATCTGCACCCATCTTACAGGAGCGGTAGGCGCCAGCTGCCGGCAGAGTATCAGATACCTACCACCGAACAGATAATAAAAGCTTCCACAATTGTGCGTTAACGGTAAAAATCGATTTAGAACAAAGTGAACTTGTAAAGGATACCAAATCATCTTTTTAGATTTTATTTATATATGTATTATATATGTCTTCAGCTGACTTTGAAAAAGATCTCTACGTAATTTTTATCATAAACCTGATTTTATGGCGCCCAAATTAAGTAACGTCTATAAATTTTATACCTACTGAATAATTTATATTTTAATCAAATCTATATCTATCTATCCTCAGCACTTGTGATTATGAGAAATACCAAGGCTAGTCGGATACAGCGGGAGCGAGCTCAGGTCGGCCGACGGAACTTCCGCCAACGTCCTCACCCTTCCGACCTTTTACTTCCGGTTCGCTATCAGTATAGCATTTAAGGTATATTGTCTCCCGGAAGTGTGATGACCGTTATGATTTCAATGGTTAGGTATAGGCATATAGGTTTTCTGAGATGTGAATAACGTAGATATATGTAGTAGGTAATATACATTTTAACCACTTCAAAAATAGGAGAAGTTTTTAATTTCTATTAAGTATGTACTTTACCATGCCGTAAATTCTCTATACCTAATGCGTTGAAAAAAAAACAAAATCAATACTGCATTAGGTAAGTACTATAATATAATTGGTTATTCATAGCATAATATTTATGATATATTTTTAAAGTAGCCTAAATTTCTCCTTATACCGCTAAAATCGGTCAAGCCGTTTCAGAGATTAGCTGGAACAGACAAATAATTTTTTTTTTATGTAAGTACCTAGTAAGTACCATACCTATACAACGTGTTAATAAATTAACTAAAAACCTGATACACCCGATAAAAAAAAATAAACAATAATTTATTATATGAATAAAACGAAATTATGTCCAATAAATTAACAATTTAAAAGATATTCAACATTAGTTTGGATGTGACCTATCTACGAAATTTCACCCGCTAGATACGCCCACGCCTACGTGTCAATGAAAGATTAATTTTTTTTGCTACGGGTGGCGTACGCGCCAAATATTGTACCTATCCTACTAATACATACTAATATTATAAACGCGAAAGTTTGTAAGTATGTATGGATGGATGGATGTTTGTTACTCTTTCACGCAAAAACTACTGAATGGATTTAAATGAAACTTTACAATAATATAGCTTATACATCAGATTAACACATAGGATACTTTTATCCCGGAATTCCCACGGGAACTCTGAAATTAACGCGGGTGAAACCGCGGGGCACAACTAGTTACTTATAAATCATTTAGACATGGGATAGTAAAAATAAAAATATATAACCTATATTAAAACATGGTGCGATCGATCCGGAAGTCGATTCTGAGCAAACTACTTTCTAGTTTTCAGTTAATTCATTAACACGTTGTATAACACGCTGTATAATGGACGTATGGACTACATAATACTGTAATGGACTTTCATATGCATTTAGTGAAAATACACATAGACACTTCAATTTTATTTATACTTATGTAATGATGTTTGTGACCTTTTTTGTAGGTACTTACCTACCATTGACAATGTGTAGGTAGCATGCAAAATTTTTATGTAGTTTCACCCGCGGTAATTTCGGAGTTCCCGCGGGGATATCGGGATAAAAAGTACCCTATACTCCTGACAACGTGCATGCAAAATTTCATGATGACCGGTTGAGCCCTTGAGGCGTGAAAGCGTAACAAACAAACTCACTTTCGCATTTATAATATTAGTAAGGTTTGTAATTTATCTAAGTTACAATAGCCTAATGTCAACTGCTGATAACCTTTTACAAAATATTGCTTTTCCCGATGCCGGGACGTTAATTTTTGGGGAGTTCTCCTGGTACATTACCACCAGTTCCACTTTACCATTTACATTGTGACGAACATAAATTGTTTAGAAACCACATTAAAGTTAACGAATCGGAATCTGTGAAATACCTATTATATTTACTAGTTCCATTTGTGGTCTTCATCATCAGTTCCACTTCTTCAAATTTTACTTTCCGAAAGCAAATAAACGATTTACTATAAAAAATACCCAAATTGCCATAGGTGTGCCTATAAATTTTGTAGAGTTTCCTCAATTTCTCCAAGATCCCATCATCAGATTCTGACTTGGTGACCATGTGACCAATTTGAAAGTATCTCCTTTCAAATAAAAAAACAATTTTCCGAATCGCTCCAAATGGAATCCGTGAAATACGTATTATTGTTGAGTAGTTCCGATGACCATCTGTGGTCTTCATCATCAGTTCCACTTCTTCAAATTGTGCTTTTCGAAAGCAAATGAACGATTTACTATAAAAAATACCCAAATCGCTATAGGTGTGCCTATAATTTTTGAAGAGTTCCTTCGATTTCTCCAAGATCCCATCATCAGATCGCGACTTGGTGGCAATGGGACCTAATTGGGACTAAGCACTTTCAAACAAAATACAATCGAATGCATAACCTCCTCCTTTTTGGAAGTCGGTTAAAAAGAAATCAGACAAATCCCTACCCAAATTTGCTCACCCGAAAATCTGTTTCTATTGACGGTTAGAAGACGAAATCATAATATTATTTAATTCCACATTAGCCCGCTCTAATTATAGAAACGTAATAGACAGAGCACCGGCTAACGACTGTTTACTACAACGCAGCGCAGCGTGCTACAAGAATCGTAAAGAGACCGCGGGAGAGCGAGCGGTATTTATGAATATTAATAAACTATTACCAGCCATGCAGACAGAACTTACTAGCCCCTTACTATCTTTTCTTGACGTTCTGTTGCATTATTTATTAATGATGGGTGACAGTGTAGTGGTTGTTGTGAACGATCTTATAGATGGTTACCAAAATAGATTCAAAAGAACACGATGATTACTTCATATCAAGAGACAGTGAAACGTTTTAATAAAGGTAGCTACTTATTTCGTTTCTATACCTAAGTCTATATCTAAGGTACCTCTATTAAATTAAATTCTTTCGTATGACAGCAAAATTTTCAACTCTCTTGATAAAGGTTTGTTCAATACCCATATCCATGCTATACCTAAGGGTTTAGGGTTTGGTTAAAAAGGAAAAGGTCATCAAAGTATCTTTGATGACGAATTACTTTAAAACAAATTGTAAAACAGAATTTTCGACAAATATTTTGGAAGAATAAGTAGGTACCTATTTAAATAAAAGAAGTCGGTTAATTAAGGAAAAGTTGTTTACTTATTTATCTATCTATTACTTACTTATCTGTCTATCTGTTTACTATGATTCGTATCTACTATTATATTGGGCGCGTCCCAAAATCGCATTTTCAAACGTAATACTAGATGCCAAGGTATTAGAAATTATTATTCTTTATGCCATAAGAAACGTTGTAAATGTATTTTTTTGCAGTAAAACTTCTTTGATTACAAGGGAAAGACAGTTTTTGCGGCGTCTTATCTTAGCGCGGCGTGTTATGGTCATAGTGAATAAGAGCCCAGAAGCGATGCTGTGCGACGCGACGGCGCGCGGCGGTAAGTTATTAGTTGTATCAGATAATACAAAATAAAATAAATAAACGCAAAAGTCCGCTCGAGACCCATATGTGCCGTCGATCAGGAGAGAAACAAGTGCACCGACACACAAGCCACACAACACAACGCCTCTCCGAGAATCCGCTACGGTTCTCGGAAGCGGATTAAATCGGTGCGTGACGTCAGCGCGAGCGCAGCCGCCGCGGTGTCCACACACACACCACACAATGTATCTTCCATGTTGGAATTCAAAATGCGGCTCTTGTTTTAGTAGCTTCCTGATTCCCCTGTCAGAGAATCATTTATTATTTTGCTCTACATGTAGGTACATGGATGATGTAGAGCAAAATTATGTCAGCTGTCCATCCTTAGGTACCTTTGACAAACTCCAGAATTAAATGAACTTGTTTGACGAGTAGGTAGAGTAGGTACCTACTAAGAAATTATAATAGAGGTAATAGTAGTAAATCAATGGGTAAACCGCCAGCCACCAACCACCACCAAACACCACCAACCACCGCCAGTTAATAAATAAAACATACCTACCTACCTATTGTCTGCTTCATTGCTTCATATATGTTTCTTCATCTTGTTTAATGATTTTATTTCAAATATTGTAAAGTACATGAATCCCTATTTCCCTTGGTCACGGCATCACGCGTGAACGACTGGACCAATTTCGCTAATTCTTTTTTTGTTGTGTTTGTTATTAAAAGGAGTTTGGAGTTCCTACGGGAATTCCGAAACACACGCGGGTGAATTTCCGAAACGGTTGGCCCGAGTTTAACGGGATTTCACTGCTAATTAATTAGCTGATGTTATAAGAAGTAAATTAAACTACTTTGATTTCCTGCGGGAATTCTGAAACTCACGCGGGTGAAACCGCGGGGCACAGCTAGTTTAAGTATAAAAAGTGTCATTGTTAGCTAAACGAGAATGAAGACGTGTGTATCAGGAACTAAATGTCCGTGTGGGTGTGGGTTCAATCGAACGCGACAGATGTCGCAATGAGGGTGCCACACGACACGACGCCACTCAGCGGGATGTCCGAGACTCTTTCATTCAATGTAATCACCAATTGAGAACTATTTTCATTTAACTCTTTATAAAGGGAGGCAGTAGAAGGGAATACAATGAATAATAAATGTTATATTTTCGTATCAGCTCGTATCTACTGTAGGAGTGTAGGTATACATTTATTATTAATACTGTACGAGATGTACTCGTTTTGCAAAATTTAATTCCCTTTCCATTTTGACAACTAGTTACTACACTAGTTATTCCATAAATACCTACTTATTTTTCTTCTTTCTATATAAATAAAAATGAATATTTGTATGTCTGTCCTCTATGCGTTTCGAAACCATTGGTGATGAAACTTTGGCGGGTTTTTCTGCCTGCGTCCGCAAAGGTTCCTAATCCCAAAACTCACGCGGGTGAAACCCCGGGGCAAAGCTAGTAAGTTTATAAAGAAAAGTTGTAAATTTTATCATCGAAAACTTTCCCTAATAACTTTCTCCATAAACGGCAAGTAAAATTATCTACTATAGATAAATCCATAAAGATTCATACCTTTTTTTGTTGCGAAAAAACAAGATCGTGAGCGTGACTGAAAAAATCTCAAATGGTAGGTATCATGTACTACCTAAATGCCTTCAAAACCGTCAGTTAAATGAAATCGATAAAAAATTAAAAGCTTCAGCCATAGCCGTTGATTGGAACCACATGACACCGTTGAGCGACAAAATAAATTAAAAAACAATCACCAGATCATTTGAGCAAACAGAAAAAAGGTTTAGGTACGCCACGCTGCCACTGGCACAGTCACTGACGACAACAAATCCGAGTCCCTAGTCGTTTCGACAGGTTTTTGAGTAATTAAGTATGAAGAAGACACCGCTACGTAAACGTTTACAGGGGTGTTTTTTGCTTTGAAAGCTCGGTGATCCCACGCGTGGGAAAGCGGGGGTCAGGTGGCAACATATGTGCAGGAGCGCTCCTGTTTTAATGTTTAAAATAATATTCAACAAATACCTACAAATGTTTGTAGCTGACGGGCCGAGATTAGTGCGTCTTCGCGGGGGAGATAATATTATATAGCATAGTCGGTGCACGGTGGTCCAAAAACAATAACAAGATATTAATTATTTACCACTATGCAGTTACGATGAGCGAGGTTTATGATGGAACACCGAAAAACATGTACTTTATACACTCTTGTGGATTTCATAAAATTAGCCACACATTTGCCTTAAAATTATTTTAAGTACAAAACTTAATAGTGAATTAGGTATGTGGTATGAATTTGATTGCAACATAATCTTTTTCATGGCTGCGAATAGTACATAAGTAGGATTTAAAAATTTATTGTTGTGTTTATGAATAAGGTGGTACACAGCACACTCGATTAGCTAAGAAAAATGTACTTTTTATACTTACCAGTATTGAATCTCAGCATCAGAGCGACAGCACCGCCCAGTATTGGCTTCTGTGTGTTACATGAGTCCGTGGGATTGAAGCGATAATGGCTGTTATTCGCGACGTGGGTGTCCATCTTGCGTACGCATTATTCTGAGCTTTTTATGTAAGCATGTCTTCGTACCCAAGGGTTTTCTGCCCATCGATGCGCTATAATGTAGGTTTTGTGAATGAACAAAAATGTAACGCAAACACGCCCAGTGACGCGGTAGCTTTAAATCGTTTTTGTGAAAAATCTACACAACACATAATATTTACTAATAATAGCAAATCGCTCGAATTACTTTGGCACACGGAATCGCGAATTCACATATGCGAATGCTCATACATTTTTTAAGCATTCACATGCGAATCTTGCAATTCCGTGTGCAAAAAGTAATTCGAGCGATTCAAAAATACGGCCCCAGATGCAGATCATGCAGAGTCAAAATCATGCAGAATCGACACGCTTTTAGGATATTAGGTATGTAGTAACGCAGCAAAGTGGACAAATGCTCGTTTAAAGATTTCAGATTGAGCAAGTTGACCAACTTAATGACCGAAGTTATTTATAGCACAGATAATATAATACTATACTAGTACTTATAGGTAGAGAATAAATATCGGAGGATTTGTGCGTTTCTCGTTATCAAGATTAGTCAATAATTTAGTCTATCGGGTAAGTAAGTAAGTACCTATACTTACCCAACTACCTATCTTTTATAGGACCGTTAGAAGCAAGTTTTGTAAATGCCTTGTTACGTAAATTAACCTTGAGTTAGATCACACCACTGTTTAATTTCCGGAAAAGTGGCATGGTATCGGCTCGGCTGCCAATGTTAATTATTTTGTTTATGACAAACTAGCTTTTCCCCGCGGTTTCACCCGCCTTCATTTCGGTATTACTCCTATTCTACATACAAACCATCCGAGACAAATTTTGTAAAAAAACAATGAAAACCACATCAAATGGCGTTGCAGAGTTTAGCAGAACTGTGGTATTATAATATTATGTAGAACCACAGATAATATAATACTAGTAGAACTAAGCGCACGCATATACAGATGCATATACACGCATATACGCGGTAGAGATTTGTTATACTTACTATTCAAGATGCTTTTTATCAATAATTACACTTAAAATAGATAGTCCTAGTATATTATTATTATAACTAGCTGTGCCTCGCGGTTTCACCCGCGTTAGTTTCGGAGATCCCGCGGGTATTCCGAGATAAAAGTATTTACTTCCCTATATTTATTTCTGTAGGTACCTACCCTTAACAACGAGTACGTATAGTATGCAAAATTTAATGTAGATTCTTCGGCGTTAATTTCGGAGTTCCCATGGGCATTCCGGGATAAAAAGTAGCCTATGTCCTTCTCTGTACCCCTGACAACCTGTATGCAAAATTTCGTGGTGATCGGTTGAGCCGTTTAGCCGTGAGAACGTAACAAACAAACTCACTTTCGCATTTATAATATTAGTAAAGACTAGTAAGGATTACTAAACTTTATTAGCTGGTCAAGGTCAAAAGGCGGAAACTTGATTAAGGATAAAATAAAATATCTTCAAATACCTATGTGAGATAATGTGAAGAAGGAAATCCCGACAGCATAATATACCTAGGTATAAACGTGATTTTATTTTAACCATATTATTTCTAATATCTATGTTCTCAGGTTTACGTCATATTTATTTTATAGGTAGTAGGCTCCTTGGTAGTAGGTAATGTCCGGACGGTATAGGTGCCTACCTCACAATACAGTTCCTTTCAGTACATTTCCATTCTTCCTCATTAACTTTTGCTTTTCAATTTCCACTGTTTAAAGAAACTAGGTAGGTAAGTAAAAATTTAACTTTAGAAGAATATTATCGCGTTTACCTTTGGTGTTTACCAAATGCAACGGTAGGTACCTACCTACCTCCTATATAGATACTGTCATAGGTACCCTTAACAATTTTGTCTAAAATGCAGCAATGTTTGCCAAAAATCTAGATTACCTACATTAAGTTGATGTCTATTTATTAGGCTATGTACCTACATAGGCTATGTAGTTGCCTAACTAGGTACCTATAGTTAAGGTACAGGAATATTGATTGCATCGATTGAGTAATTATTATTAACTTTAGTCGTTTCACGCTTAGCAACTACGAGGTAGTTACGCGAAACATTCCAATTACATCAGATTTATAATAATCGTAACAAGCTGACGGGTGCCACGTAATAGCTCATAGCTCATAGATCGTAGAGAAAGCACGGCCTTGGCAGTGAGCACTGAGTAGGTAGTTGAGTACGCGCAGTCGGGCGCGTCGCGTCGCTGTGCGGCAACGACCGCCTCACCAGCAACCGAGTCGAGTACCTATGCTGTATGCGTCTGCGAGCTGCGCTGTGCCATGCAGCCAGTGGTCGGCAAACCGCGGCTCTTATATTATTTATTTACGAGGCACGGAACATTATTTATTAACTTGCTCGTTATAGAGACGAGTAAACATTACACAACGCAACAATAGTAAAAATGGCTGTTTGAATAAACTTTAATTTTGCATTTTTTTATATTTGGCTCTTTTGGATGACAAGTTTGTCGACCACTTAGGTCCTATAATCATAAGACAATGCAGAGCGCCGCGCCTCGCCACGAGCACACCCATAAAAGGTATCATGCACCTACTCGAGTCTCGACTCTCGAGCCTCTGTCTGTTCTTTGATTCACGCGATTTTTCACATTCGCATTCGCATTTCGCATCTACAACACTTTCATTGTCATTGAACTTGGAAAGCGGAGCTACCCAGTGATTGACAATAAGTAGGTATCTATATAGTAGCTGAGAATGCACTCTCGCTCAGCACTAGCACATGCATCGTATAGTGCCTACTTAGCTAACTGAAATACGTAAGTAAGTACATACATATTACATGCAGACTAGAGATAAAAGATCATGAGTAAAGAATAAATTATTATTGAAGCGACTGTGGGTGACGTGACGTGATGCGTTCGGTTTCGGTATTGTTACAGACGTTTTACAGCAATACCTATTAGATATACAAAAGTCTGAAACATATATATGAAATGTTTTTTTTTTTACAAAATTGAACTGAAATTATTCAGTATTTTGAAGATACCTATTTAAAAGAAAATCATGCAGAGGGGGCAATGACTATTAACACAATAGTAGGTAGAAGCAAAGTAAAATTTTAAAAACTTCTCACTGTCTCTTCATACATTTGTGCCCACGTGCATCGCAATAATGTGGACGGAAATGAATGTCATTTATGTCTTTTTTTAAATAATGGACATGTTTTTGTTTCATCGCAATCAGTAGGTAAATGAAAAGTGGGGATTTGACAATCTGAAACTCAAAGCGTACCTGACTACTACTATTGGACGCGACAGTGGCGCTAGAGTATTTTTTATTTTATTTTATTTTCAAATAAAACCTGCTAGCAGTTTCCACATATAGAAGACCTAGCAGTTTCCACATATAGACGTATGTACTAATCATGAATTGATGTATGGCTGTGGCTGGCTGTATGTAGTAGTACGGGAGATACCGATGCTAATTCGGGAGACACTCGAGCGTCGTTGGGACCTATTGGGTTTTGAAGATTAGGAGATATAAACAAAATAAGGTTATATGATATTTTTTCATTCACCGGTGGGTTTAGCTTCTACAGGCTTTCAAAAATGTAAAAAAAAAATAGTAAAATGGAAATACTCGAGCGCGTCAGATATTGTAGTTTAGATACTCCAAGGTGTCTCTGATATCGAAAATATATTCATCTGCCCATTTGCGTGGTGGGGGTGGCCATCCGGAAGGGGAGAAAATGAAAAAAAAAAACATTTACTCGAGCGCGTCAGATATTCAAAGGGGATGTTAAGTGAGCCCTAAAAATGCTCCCCTTCGAAAATCTGCCAATTTGGAGGTGACGCAAGGTAGTAGCGAATTTTTAAAAATGCAAAAAAAATCTCAATTTTGAAATACTCGAGCGTGTCAGATTATTTTACAGAAGGTTCAGCTTGCACTCCAAGTTATGTTGGCTTAAAATCTGACAATAATTTTGAGGGGTATTATTAATCTGACTGCTAGAAACAAAAATTATGATTTATTTTTAAGATTTTTTTTCTTTCTGACGTAAGTTTAATAAATTTATGAGCTATTTCTTGTTCACAAAAAACACACTTTATATTTCTATGAAATATGTAAAAGCTCACAAAATATTATTCACAAAATTAACTTTAAAGCACAAACAAGCCAGAGCGTTTTTCATATAATAACATGAACGCGTTGTTTTGTGATGAGCTTTATTATATAATATATATATAATTACATTAAAGTGAAAGGTTATAGGTGAACCTATAGTTTGATGTAATACTTACCTTAACTTATTTTAATATGTATTTTAACCGACCAAAAAAAGTTATAATTTGACCCGTTTAGCGCCGTGGTATACTGTGATGACGTTATGGCGACGGAAAGTAGTGTGAGGACGGTGCGAGAGAGTGAGAGATAGAGCAAAAGTAAAAGGGAAAGAAAGACAGAGATATGAATAGGTACATGTTTCACTGCAGCTGCTCGTTCGATTCGAAGACGATTTTTGTTTCTTCGGCTTATGAAAATCGGCAGATTATATTTTTCCCGCTATCCTTGAGTTATTTACTTTAAAATAAAAAATAAATCAACTGCGCTCGAGAATGTCGAAGTTGCGTTTTTTTTTTGCAAGTTTGTGATCCTCTAACTCCCTTACGTCACGTTCAAATGGTCAGATTATTCATATACATACTTCTCACTATGTAATTAACCCACCATATCTTAATCTGACGCGCTCGAGTATTTCGAGTTATCGATTTTTTTTTACTAATCTGATCGGTTATTCTAGACGCACCCACCAGCGTAGAGGGCCTATATTTGGTGGAGGTACTCAACATGGTGCAAGGTACCCCCCTTATGTTCATCTGACGCGCTTTAGCTAATCCACAAATCCCCTCTTGGCGGTCCGTACTATAGGTATGTATGGCTCCGCTCGCGTGAAATAGTTAATCTATTATGCTACTGCTCCACCTGCGTGTTAACGCGTAAATTAGTGCGCTAAATAAGGCATTACGTAGATGTGGCCAACATTTTAACGCGTTAACGGATTAACGGTATTACTAATGACGTTAAACGTTAAGCGATAGCTCGGGTGTCGGTTTTTTGGACACATCAAAGGGTTTTATTTAGCGCGTTATTTAGCGCACTAAGCAGTGTTGGCTACACTAACGTCTTCTCATTTTGCGTAGCGCACGCGCGGAGCAAGACCGTATTTACTTTTTTTTGGCGGGAACAATAAAAATACGACATTGGATTGGTCTAAAATTACAGCGGCTTCTACCGCCAATGCAAAAAACAGCTGTTTGAAGCTTCGACCGCCATTTTGTGTTAACGCGTTATTTCATTAGAAATTAACGCTCAACGGCACGTTGCAAACTAAATGTAGTCAACACGTATTTTAATGCCTTAAGTAACGCGTAGTTGGACATTAACATCAATGTTAACGTTAACGCAGGTGGAGCAGTAGCATTAAGGTCCGTATTCCAGAAGGTGACTCAGATCACGTTTCTCTTGATTACTAGTTTCAAGTAATTAGAACCAATCAGAGTTCAGAATCTCCACTAAAGACTAGTTTCAAGTGATTAGAACTTAAAACGCATTCTATAATAAGATGTACGCTTGAGTTATGATTTCAGCTTAAAACTAATCTCAAGAGAAACGTGATCTGAGTCACCTTTTGGAATACGGACCTTAGTATGAATGCGTTTTAAGTTCTCATCACTTGAAACTAATCTTTAGTAAAGATTCTGAACTCTGATTGGTTCTAATCACTTGCTAGTCTTGAGTTGAGATTTTGAACTCTGGTTGAGTGGTCTTGACATGACAGACGTAAACAAAGATCAAATCTTTGCTTGAGTATAGATTAGTACTCAAGTGTCGCTCTAGAATAAGGAAATAACTCAGCTGATTGTTGATTGATGAATCTCGTTTCAAGTAAGGTTCTAAAATTAAAGCTTAACTTGAAATTAGTTTTAAAACTAGATTCATGACTTGAGTAACCTTCTGGAATACGGACCTCGGTGAGAAAGAGTAGCCGATTGGATGCACTTGACGCTCCGACGATTTGGTTGACTTCGTACAGCGCAATGTGTAGAGACGGTAGGGTCACTTAGGTAGTTTTTTCAAAATATTTTTAAAAGTAACAGGTATCTTCCTTGCGCAATTATTAACATTAAAACTAAATATTATCGATGCTAAAACGCAAGGCACGTTATTATTTTAATTTCCGCATTTAAATTTTTATTTTTATATACAAAACCACTGCGGATTTCCGTGTATTTGCATTTTTTGTTACAAAACGTTTCCACGACTTGAGCTTGGTAGTTAAAAGAATTATAAATTAAATATTTGTAATCTTCTATGATGTAAGTAATTTTAAAAGGGTCCACTATTTTTTATATCTCAATTACGTGTAGCTGTAGACTGAGGACTGAGAGGAACTGCGCTTCAATGGCGCCGCGCCGTCCATTGTCATTATGCCATCCTGGCCGACCCTTCGGGGAGGTCGCAGGACTAAGTAACGTATGTAAACTCGGGTAGGTATAGATACTGTAAGAAGTAAAAGCTATGAAATCGAAGTATATTAATTTGAAATTGGGTAGCTCTACACTAAAAAATGAAGCGGGCTTGAGCAAAAGCAACTTGCGCTGGTAAGTAGCTGTAATATTACTGCAAAAACGGCCGATACCTACTGCAAGTTTTTTATTTTTATTTTATACTAGCTGTGACCCGCGGTTTCACCTGCGGTAATTTCGGAGTTCCCGCGGGAATTCCGGGATAACCTACGTCCTTCTCTGTACCCCTGACAACGTGCATGCCAAATTTCATCCAAATCCATTCAGCCCTTTTTGCGTGATTGAGTAAACGTATGCGAGGATAAGAGCTCGAAAGCGCATTTTCATCCGACTTGCTTCAAATTTATCATTACTGCTCAGCTCCTATGTGTCTTAGCGTTATGTTATATAGCCTATAACCTGCCCAAGAGTATGCACTACAATCGTACCAAGTTTGTTTAAAATCCCTTCAGTAGATTTTGACCCATGCGTGCACATACAGACAGACAGACAGACAGACAGACAAAAAAATTACTGATTGCATTTTTGGCATCAGTATCGATCACCATTCATCCTCCAATATTTATTTTGAATATATATTCAATGTACAGAATTGAATTCCATACATGTTTTATTACCTATAAGTATAGATAGATTGTTGCAACAATTATTTCCAGGTGTGAATCATTTCTGTTTATGAAACTTTGTTACAAGCGAGGGCTGTTGAGTTATTTTCTTATTCCGGTTATAAAAGTCAAGACTAATTCCTTAGAAGCATATATTCTGAAACCTTGTATTACTTTCTTCAAGGGATTTAATCCTTAGGAAGCTGTCCAATCAATTTTCCATATTTAAACTACGGTCCATGAATATTAGATAGAGGTACGAAGATATCTACTACTTATACATGCAGCACGTCAAAAGGTTTGTTCATATTTAATGATGATGTGTTAGTAATAAGCCTAAATAACAAATTATATGAGGACCTTTGTTTGTTACGCTTTCACGCCTGCAGCATACACGTCACAGGTAATACAGGATTCATCCAGAAAAAAGTATGTATCTACTGTTTCCGAGGGATAGAAAATTGAGTGACAAAATATACAAGAACACGAGCGTAGCCGCGCGCAAAAGCTAGTGATCTTTAAGGGCGGTGCCACAGTCTCGGCGGCGACGGTGGCGGCGCGGCGGCGGCAGCGGCAAAAACAAATGGTAGACAATATAAGATGTAGGCCACAGCTTGCGCCGCTGATAGCTGTGGCCCACTTCGTACGTTGTCTACCATTTGTTTTTGCCGCCGCCACCGCAGCCACCGCCGCCGCCGAGACTGTGGCCAAGGGGTAAGATCTTATCAAAACCCAGTAAACTTGGCTTATCAGTACAATGCAAATATTAAAGCAAAATGCAGACGGGTTAAAGGATACCAGCCGAATCCATCTCGATAGTTTTTGATAATATTGCTGCAGGCTAACTCTTGAAAATGATTTTGTTAGAACACGCATCAAACAGAAACGACTGGATCGGTTCTGAATTAAACTTGGCACATTTACTTAACATTTACCCTGCCGCCTTCTTACGGAACACTTTTAATGCCGGACAACAAAAAGTTCCCGAGGGAATTCCAAAATTAATAAAGGTATCCGCGATAGTTGGATATCTACTATGGTATTTAGCCCAAAGACTGATTCTAGAATGTCAACAAATCTTTTACCGACTCTACAAGTATCTTTAAATGTACCTACCTACCTACTGAACTATATTAGAAACAAAGTCAGTAGGTACCTAGTGAGGAGTTTGCCAGTTAATTTTGTTTATAATAATTTAATTAGGTAGTTACAGCACATGTAGAGAAGTTAAAAAAGATGAACTCGAAGTGGTTTGATGAAAGAATCGTAACGCCGCCGTTTTTACGGTATAATTATTAATGTTAGGTATTTATCCGTTGACTAAATACTGTATATGACTAAATCTTTTCGTGACACACTTTCATGTCAAAATTATTGGTATGTAGATGGTTTGTAGCTAGCTATACATATATACATAAAGTGACTTCCAAGCAAAGTTTCATAGATACAGATTACTGACGCATAGGAAGTGAACGGACTCTGACCTTGACATTTCCCGCGTCGCGAACGCAGTCACAACCGGCACTAGGAAGTCCCAGTACCATTACCTGATACTGATACACGGTGACCATATTATATGATGAGGTATGAGAACAATAATTGCCTATATACGTATACCTATGTTATTATCTGACTTAGCGAAAGCAGTCGACCAAAAATAACTGATTTGGGTGTCATTAACGTGAATTTGAGAATTCTCTCGTGGGCTCACTACTGAGATAAAACTATACTAAGTATAATATTATGTCTTATTACTTACTGTTATTCTATGTGCCTTTCATCCGAATCAATTCAGTCGTCTTCGTGCGTCTGCGTAAACGCGAGATTGAGTCACAGCAAAACTCACTAAAGTCCATATTTTTACATTTTTATTCTTAGCAGGAAGCAGCATATACCTAACCTCAGAGATTTGTCCTACTCGCTTCTAGTAACAACTCAACTGATTGATGAACAGATAATATGTATGATATAATATTATCAACCATTGATCAAACCAGAATTCTTACTTATCACACAAGTTAGTAGCTAGTTATGTTCACTTCACCTCCCAAAATCTTTTGCTTCCTGGAGAGACTCGCGTATCCAACTACCAATGATCTTTCAGCTGTAAATAAGTAGTTTTTTGGTAGCAAATCAAATTAAGTACATACCTATTATAATAGTTAAATGCTCTTAAAATCAGGTAAAGTATTACCAAATTTTATAACTTTGTAAAAAACACTTTACTTACCTACTAATAAACTATCAATTTTCTTATTTATCTACCTGATTTTCCAAATTACCTACGTACTCGTATGCGCCCTTTTTTCATTTGAATTACCTACTCGATTTTTTTTTCAGCCCCTTTGAAACTGATGTAAGATTATTTCGCAAACTATTAAACTTCTTAGTTTTTATTGATTGATATTGTAGATATTAACACATTAACTGCGTTACAGGAACTATTTAAAGTATTTGAGTGCTGGGCTCATTGATATACCACACTAGTAGTAAATCAATGGCTGGGCTACTCGAAACGAGAACGTTTCGAGTAGGTATATTCAGTTAGTAAAAGATGTGAATTTTTTAAGTTTACCCCATCCCTGTCATTATACATGTTTTATGCGGGACGGCAAGTAATTTCCCGTAAAATCACTGATTTTGAAAAATAGGTAGGTACCTCTTGCAATATTACGTATATCCTCGGACGACTGCTAGCTATATAAATACTCTAGGATATAATCTATCAATTAGAAAAAAAATGGAAAAAAGATAAAATTGTATGTCTGGAAGAAATATTATGACCCGTAGATAACACGGAAAGTTTCCCCAAAGCAGGTGCTGCAGTGAATGCGTGTTAATCGTGGGTCTAATTATCTAATTAGATATACATATAAAGAAATAGAGACTCTTTTATTTCTACGAGTGTACTGTGTGAACTGTGCCCTTTGTCGAACTCCTGCAGTCTCCTGACAACGCGTAAGCCTTTTATAATCGGTTCAGTAGTTAAGGCGTGGAAAGGTAACAGACAGATACACAGAATTACTTTCGCATTTATAATACATACTCGTAAGATTATACTGTGTTATTAAGTTTACGCCAAGTACTAACAGAATCGGCGCAGGATCGCGAGATAGAGAATAGTGAAAGACAATGTTTATCGATCGAGTATTTTGAGAACAAACATTCAAACTACGATTGAAAGACAAAACATTAAATTAAAACCGACTTCAAAACACCCCAAAAAGGCACTAACAAAATACAAGTTCAAAATAACAAAATACCGATTTAATGCGAAAAACAAAAATGCACGTAATATGTATTATTATTATTGGTATGAACCTACTACCTACTGATCGTTTTGAAGTCGGTGCAGTGCACGTGAAACGTATATACGATCAATGTGATAAATGCGATGAA
The DNA here is from genome assembly GCA_907165275.2 of Zygaena filipendulae. Classification (NCBI taxonomy): domain Eukaryota; kingdom Metazoa; phylum Arthropoda; class Insecta; order Lepidoptera; family Zygaenidae; genus Zygaena; species Zygaena filipendulae. The sequence continues at coordinate 6,038,150 of OU015653.1, read as the reverse complement.
AGTGATTAATTTTCCACATTAACTTTGCTATGATACTGTTGGACTCCATAAATGAGACTGGGTGCAAAAGATCACAATACAGCCGTGAAGTACTTAGTTGAAAACTACTCTAAAGGCAATCTATGTTCGATTTAAATACACTTTACGTTATCTCAACCAGTGATGTTTCAATCATGCAACCAAAAGAATCAGTAAAACATCCCAACACAATCCCAGCAGTTAAAGGGTGCAGCGAAGCAGGGCGAAGCACAATGTACCCGTACACCACAGCGCACTCGAACTACGAACAAAACAAAGACAACTCGTTCAGAATCAAAAGACCCCTTGGCCTTTAAGATCAACCAGACGTCAGTAGGTATGTTCAGATTAAGATCGTCGTTGCACCCGTCGATTCAAGGCTTATTTTACATTACCTACCCACCCACTCAATTGCTAGTCGATTAAGATGTAAAGCACTCTGAATATATATCAATTATATTATAAACGTATTAATTGTAAATGTTAATATTTTGTTGAAAAAATGTAAAATACATACACTTTAACCGATCTCGCTCTACATAAGATCTGATAACTTTTTGAAAGTGCTGGTATATGGTCTCGGCTTGGCAACATTTTACATGAAAATGGTTTTTGTTGGGATAAGTATTAAAGTTAAGTTCTGACTAAGTATTAAAGTAAACGGCCAAGCCACATATTTTAGCTAAGGTGTAGAGTTTGTGAGGTTAGACCTTGTAGAGTTAGGGCGTAGTAGAGATAGAAGCATGGCTCTACATAAGATCTGATAACTTTTTGAAAGTGCTGGTATATGGTCTCGGCTTGGCAACATTTTACATGAAATTTTTTTTGTTGGGATTTCATTTCTTTTTGTAAGTCAAAATTGCGGAAGTCTCATATAAACTTCCATCCCCTAATTTAAGGGGTTGGAGAATAAAAGGTACAAGTTTTATAATTTTTTGTTGTTTATTAGGAAGTATCCTAAGAATTTTAATGATCATCAGTGGAAGTATCCTATCCTAGGTCATTAGGAAGTATGCTAAGAATTTCGATGATCATCAGTGAGTCAGTGACGAAATCGGGGTTTTTTAGATACTTATCAATAAAATCTAAAGTATGAAAGCTATGCAATTAAAACTTAATATTTTTAATAAGTCTGCTATTGACAACATAATATCCCGATTTTTTTTTATCTGGTATAATCCAGACCAGACCCAAGTTACAAGGGTTCAAAAAAACGACGAAGCGTTTCGAGTCGCGCTTCGCTGGCTTGTCTTGGCGGGGGCACTACCGTGCCCCCAGAAAATAAAAAACTAGCCATTACCCGCGGTTCCACCCACGTTAATTTCGGAGAGTTGCGGGAATTCCGGGCTAAAAAGTACTTTAAATCTTTCTCTGTACCCATTGATTTACTACTAAAACTTTGCAAGCAATTGTCGTTATACTTTAACCAAATTACACAAAACCATGACAAATTATTTATATAGGTAGGTATACGTAAACCTTCCTCAAGAATTACTCTATTTATTGGTGAAAACCACATGAAAATCCGTTCAGTAGTTTTTCAGTTTATCACGAACATATAGACGGACGCGGCGGAGGACATTGTTTTATAATATGCAGTGACAGTGATCATAATAATTAAACGTAAATTTCTCGTTTTGTTTCGTCTTCTTCATCATCACTATTAACAGTCTTCGACGTTTAGTCTAGAAGTTGACTCAAAACTCTTAAGCTGGCCTCATTCAGCGCGATATCGCTATCTCCACTAGATTTATTTATATATTTATTAAACAAAAATTTCACAGCGTTACAGTAACCATGCCATGCCTCTTGTAAATTAAAAACAATTGCCACCTGCCCGTTTGCCCATATTAAAAAAACAATTGTAAGACAATGGGGATGTGGACTACTTTTGAAAATCAAAATTCTAATTAGTCCGTCAGTTAGAAAATAAAAAAACAATAGACACGACATTTTTTGCTTTTTTAAATTAATTAAAATATACAGAGATAAAGCGCATTAAAGTTTAGGGTGAGGGGGTCGTGACGTCACTAACCGCTAAAACAGCCATACAAACTATCAGAATAGTGACGTCATGCGAAATTTCAACTCAATCTCAATCGCCGTTATTTTTTGATTACGTAAAAAAAGAAAAAATATGTGTCCAATATTTCTTAATAATCTACAAGACGGACTAAAAAATAAAAATTAGTCAACATGCCTATTAGGATAGGTACGCTAAAAACCAATAAAAAAATAAAATAAAAGGACTTAAAACGATAAATTCTTGAATCAACCATCCGGTCCTAGATACTTATTACGGGAGTCGTTTTAATGATTACTTACCTTCATTTTATTTTTAAGTAAAGATTTTACAAACAAAACTGCCGCACTCAGAGAAGTTCATTAAATTAATGTTAATTGGCATTTAACCTAATTTAACGTGATTAGTTAAATGCCAATTAACAATAGGTAATCTTTAAAACGACTCTGAGTGCGGCCGTTAGGACTTAGGTGATCAATATAATTAAATGATATAATATTATAATTATAGATTATACAATTATACATAGCAAGTTCAAGTATTTAATTTTGTGCTGCATAAAACATAAAACTAAAAAAGACAACGAGACAGCAATAGCCATCTAGGGGTAACCATAGGAATTAGGAACCGAGACTTTAGTGATAAATAGCTAGAGGACGTTGTTCTACTTACACAACTACTAGCTGTTTTCGCAGTTTCACCCGCGGTAATTTCGTAGTTCCCACGGGGATTCCGGGCTAGAAAGTACCCTATATCCTTCTCTGTACCCCTGACAACGTATATGCAAAATTAGTAATATATAGGTAGTCACTATCGAAAGAACATGCAAATATGTAGTTAAAGTAACTATGTTAACAGGAAACGATGTAACAATACCAGTGTTATTTTCTAAGAAACTTTAAAATATGTGACCGGAAGCAATCACGATAATATTCTGGGTATCAATGGCTATAAACTGATTTTCTTATACCTACCTACTTTGTACGTGATACAACGTCGCGTCGCGTCGGTTCCGTGGTTCGTGCATTTGGTCGCGTCGTAGTGCTAATGCTGCATAAACATCACGTTACTAGTTACTACGTCGGCAATCGGACAATAAATCTTATTCTTTTTGTATAATCATCATTTGTATTCAACGGATAAATACGTTGGTATAGTTCCAACACCATCATCTTACAAGCATACGGTGTCAGTTAGTATTCTTCAATACCTTTAAGCATCAATAATGTCTTTGCCTATAACCATGGGCGTTGGGGAGAGTTGGCAAATACTTTAATAGGTAGGTGGGGAATTTATCTGGCTACACTAATAAAACTTCAAATTCATCAAAAAAATTGCGCGATCAGATTTTTCTATGTACCTATGTTAGGTATGTCTGTTTCATACTTATACATATGCAATGAATGTTTAGTTGGGCCACAGATAACATAATACTATACTAGTATGGGCATAATACAATAGATAGTTAGCATGCTTCTTGATATACTTAGTATTAATAATATTTATTTACAATACCTTCTCTTGGAAATGTAAGTATTAAACCCTAAGGAGCGCATTTGGATTCAAAGAGGTGAACAAGGATCTGAGCCCGAGTGCGGTAAGTACCGCGTAAGTACTTACTGTACTTATGATGTCATCCACGTGGGCCGTTGCGCACTAACATAGTTATTATTCACATTTGGCACATCGTACAAGTCAGCGTCGACCGAGGCTCGATGTCATTGCCCTTCCGTAGGTTAAAGGCTTAGATTATGTAACTTATTAAAATCACAGACATGTAATATTTTGAAAATGACCATTATCTCAATAGCTGGCACCATGGAGTCCTCCATGGCTGGCACCGACCTATGCGGGTACAATATTTTCGACGCCGATGTCGCCGCGCCGTCGTCGCGTCTTCTCGTACAGAAAAAAGATTGTTAGTAGTAGTAGTAGTAAGTAGTACTAAGTAGGTACTAACGGATTGACGTTACCAATATGGCGAATGGCGTTTCGGACCTTAGGGTCTATGCACACTACGTTTTTTAAACGCGCCGTCGACGCGCGTTTGTAGCGATACAGACGTGGGGGTCGATTTTTGAATCGCTCGAATTAGTTTTACGCACGGAATCGCGAATTCACCTGCGAATCCTCATACATTTTTTAAGAATTCCGCGTGAATCTTGCAATTCCGTGCGCGAATAGTAATTCGAGCGATTCAAAAATCGACCCCGTGATACGAACGTCAATCAGACGCAGCCTGTAGACTTTTGTAGGATAAAAGCGCGCCGGCGCGTTTAAAAAACGTGGTGTGCATAGGCCCTAAAAACAGATTAAAAACTACGATTAAACTACGATTTAAAAAATTGAATAGGGAATTTTAGTGTTTATTTTTTATTATTATTTTATAAACCTTGATGTATTAGATAGTATAATATTGATGTATTAATATTAGCATTATTCTTTTACAAATATGTTTTGTATTTTCAGAGATATGTCTGCATTCGGTATGTTTTTGGGCTTCGTAAATTTGACCACGTGTCTGCCTTCCGTCTACAACTACAATGGTTTCCCACCCGTCTCCGCCGAAACTCTCATATCCTCTGTCTTCTCCACACCATTCTCTTTAATTCTTCCTCTCTTTACTATCTCAGACGTAATTTTGAATTTCTTGCTCAGCAAAGTGGCGGCCGTCTTCGCTCAAGCATAAATTTCTCGCTTGAGATTCCTTTTCACCATTCCTACTCCTATAGTAAGTCCTTTACTATTCTAGCTGCGAGGCTCTGGAACTCACTGCCTATCCCTATTCGCCAATCCCCATCCCTGTCTTCCTTCAAAGTGAAGTTGGGAAGCATTTTCTCAGCCTGCGTTGAGTTTCTTTAATCATAAAATATTCTTATATATTATTATGTTATCTTATCAGAAAGTACCCAGTAGTTTATTATGTATTGATATATTACTGTATATGCAGATATATATTTTATTTGGACGCAGATAAGCAATAACATGTTAACCCACAAAATAAAGTTACTGATACAGAACGCTTTATTGAGAGTTACAGAACGTTTTTTAATTATTTGTTTAAATATGTAACTAAATGTTGAACATAAAAAATGTTGACACAAAATGACGTTATAATTTTAAAACACGATTTACTCAAAAAAAATCCAGTGTGGGTTAACACATTATTGCTTATCTATGTCCATTTATATTTTTATACATTATGCCTTCCTTATTTTTTCTTATCTATTTATTTTACAACTTTTCTTTTATTTCCTTTCCTTTTTTATCCCTAGTCTTGATTCTATTTAACCATTATTTTTATGTTTATCAACCTCCTTTTCATTTATCTCTTCTCCCGCCAATGTTTACTTCAATTCCTTTCGATTGTTCAAAGGTTGACTGGAAGAAATCCCCTCGCGGGATAAGTCCGCGTTTGAGCATAAATTACCTATTTGTTTTGATTTTATAAACTTGTAAAAACTTTGTTTATGCTCAATAAAGTATACAAACAAACAAACTCTTTAAAAGTTCAAGTTAGACAAGGAAAGCACTACAATTATAGTGACGTCACTCGGCTTGTAGCGCCCTACAACCGCCATAAAGCCGCCATACAAGATTCCGTTTTAGAAAGAGACAGACACAGTCAAAATTAAACAGTTTATAACTATTTTATATTTTAAACAGATCAATTGATTTTTTCGCTTATGTTATGCTTATCCATGATATTTTCGAGTGTAATTATTGGATATCAACATTCAAACAACAGTGAAATAGCCTATTATAAATATCACATTGCATTTTTAAGAACAACTATTGATATTTTATCGTTTACGTTTTCGAAATCTATCTTCTTAAATACATAATTTTTTATATTTATTTTCTTACATGGTGTAAAATACCTTATTGAGCCGGCCTATTTTGACACAAGTAAAGATTTACAATATTATTCACTGTAAGAGAGAACGATGCCGATGCGAGAACTCATCGACATAGGTCCCTTCCCTCTCATGTATCTACCGCACGATTGAACTGTCTAAAAGACTTTGTTCAACTTTTATATTTTATCAATATGTAGGTACTATTATTAGGTACTCTGTCGTAAACACCTAAGTTCCTAACATAATAATTATAATTCCTTGCAAAAGAAAGGACCATTGTTTTACAAATGCAAATTATTCGTGGAAAGCATGATGTATTGTAATGTATCATAAAGATACGGTGTATATAGGCATGTACACACGTATCTTTATGACAATGACAAAAAATTACAATTGTTAACAAATACGAAAACATTCGCCATGTTGAATATCTAATGACGGGTGCTCACTAGTTACGTTACTGGACTGTGCGCGACCTTACCGGAATATAAAGGTAGTTCTTAGCTATTAGCTAAGCGATGTCTTGTTATCCGAGTGATTCGATGCGAGGCCACGCTCGTGCGGTCAGCGACTCCTGGGTCCCTCCATCTAGCCACGTGTGGCCATGTAATGCGCCTTTTTTATGTATTATTTCCAAGTGACAAAGTAATTTTCGAATTTATAAAACAACTGGAAAGCACGACAGTTTTCAAAAGTAACTGACCACTGTTATGTAATACCTACCTACAGTAAAGTTTCGGAAAGGCAATTTTTTATATGTACAGTTTTATTACATTGTCATTTAAAAAAGAAAAAAAACTTACGCGTCGAATTCAGAACCTCCTTCTTTTTTTGTCGGTTATTATCAACCGTAAAACAGCAGGGTAAAAGCTTTTCACTCGCCACTTCAGGGACAACGGGAATAAATATAAAATATAAATATTTTTCTCGCTACCTTTTTTAACCAACAATTAATATCTATAATATCTGGGTCACCGAGCTTCGCTCCTTGTATATAGCGCCATCTGTTTTTACGTAGAAAAACACTCATTTTTCATTGCCTGAAAACACGGATAAAACGACGTTTTCCAAAAATGAAGACTATTGCTAGATCGATTAATCCGAAACCCCCTGCATACCAAATTTAATTAAATTCGTTGGAGCCGTTTCCGATTCAGATTATATATATATATCTAATATATATAAATCACATGTCACGTTGTTTGTCCGCGATGGACTGCGAAACTACTGAACGGATTTTGATAAAATTTTGCAACCATTTATAATATGGTCCAACTTAAAAGATAGGATAGTTTTTATCCCGGAATTCCCCGGGAACTGAAGGGCATAGAGTACTTTTTTCCCGCAACCTCCGCGAGAACTCCGAAATTACCGCGGATGAAATCGCAGGGGACAGCCAGTATATAGATATATACAAGATGTAAGTAGATAGATAATAATAATAGAATACCTACTTTATTTGCTCAAAAACATAAATATCATGCTTCTCTTATCAATATTTTAACAATTTTGATAAAATTCAAACAATAATAAAAGCGACAAGAATAATAACATAATTTTAAATCATATTAATAATATGAAATCAAAGTTGCTTCCCGCTGCTTTTTTTCTGACTCCACTAAAGTAACATTATATAAAGTGATCCGAAACAGGAATAAAAAAATAACACGGGGCGAAACAAGAATTTTTAGGAATGTGGGACGAAAACTTGAGGCGAAACAGGAACAAATCGTCTGTCCCTATGTATATGTACGCTTAGATCTTGAAAAATTTTAACAAAAAAATTAAAACCGACTTCCAAAAACAATAATAATATTACGCGTTTTTCTATCTTTTGGATTAAATCGGTATTTTATTATGTTTAGCTTTTTATTTTTAGCTTTTTTAATTTTGTGTTTTTGGAAGTCGGTTATAATTTTTTTGTTAAAATTTTGTTTATTTCTAGCTTTTAAGTGACTTAGTTCGTAATTTCTCTAAGTTACAATAGCCTAATGTCAACTGCTCATCACCTTTTACAAAATATTGCTTTTCCCGACGCCGCAGGGACGTTAATTGTTGAGGAGTTCTCCTAGTACATCACCATCAGTTCCACTTCACCATACACATTGTGACGAGCATAAATTGTTTAGAAACCATATTAAAGTTAACGATTCGAAACCCGTGAAATACCTATTATTGAGTAGTTCCGATGAACATCTGAGGTCTTCATCATCAGTTCTACTTCTTCAAATTTTGCTATCCGAAAGCAAATAAACGATTTACTATAAAAAATACTAAAATCACTATAGGTGTACCTATAATTTTTGAAGAGTTCCCTCGATTACTCCAAGATCCCATCATCAGATCTCGGCTTGGTGACAATGGAATCAATTTGGGAGTATCCCCTTATCCCCGTATCCCCTTTCAAAAAAAAAAACAATTTTTGAAATCGCTCCAATCGGAATCCGTGAAATACGTATTATTGTTGAGTAGTTCCGATGACCATCTGTGGTCTTCGTCATCAGTTCCACTTCTTAAAATTTTGCTTTCCAAAAGCAAATGAACGATTTAATATAAAAAATACCCAAATCGCTATAGGTGTGCCTATAATTTTTGAAGAGTTCCCTCGATTTCTCCAAGATCCCATCATCAGATCCCGACTTGGTGGCAATGGTGTCGCAAAGCACCGCGAATTTGTATATATGGTGAGTGGCTGACTTTAGTAACTCTGTGATGTCGATATGTAACAACTGTTTTTGTTTACGGGTTTACGGCAACTTTTACCCGTTTGTTTTGACAGAACACTGAACAGTTTTGACGTTTGCATGCGGGTAGACCTCAGAAGAATATGCTTTAGTTATTTTTCTGAGGGGTAGACGGTACATGACGTAGCGAGAGTAGGTGAAGGCAGAGAGCTGAGAGAGCGTTCTGTCAGTTATTATTGTTTCACCGCGGAGAGAAGAGGTACACAGGTGAGTCCCGATAATTTATCATTGGATAACTGTGTTATAGCCTTCTCTAACTCTTTGTACCGTGACGGATGAAACTCTCGTAGCTTAAAGTGAATAATTGTGTAACACGACCCTGGAGCTATCGAATCAGCTCGGGTTAAGATCCGACGTATTGGATCCGGTGGTTTGGGCTGGCTGTGAGGGGTTTTGGAGGAGGCCAGTTACGGCTAAGGCCCATCGGGCTGACGTCGAGTTGACCAGCAATACATACGCAACGCGTGAGCTTCAGGCTACGTGTGGTCTCGACGTTAGGTGCCATTTCAGGTGCTTTAGTATAATATTAATATAGATCTGTCTAATGAGCACACGGCGGCTTAAAGTATCTAGCTGTAGCCAGTACAGGCAGAGTTAAGAACGTAAAACGTTAGAAAGCCCTGATTCGATTTAAAGTAGTAACGTGATATCGTTAGTGTGAAATGTACACGAGAGGTTCATCCAACATATGTGATAAGTTACTTAATGGTGATAAGGATGTCGTGCATGCCAGAATGAGTTAACAGTTGTATTCCCCCCGTGGCATGGCGACAAATGGGACCTAATTGGGAGAATACAATACGCATACAGAAAGGGAAAATCTACAACTGCCGCAGCACAGCAAGTATTAGACTCTATACTCACGAGCATAGATGACAGATATAAAACGGCAGGCGTTTTTTGTGACCTTACTAAAGCTTTTGACGTCATCAAACACGAGTTGCTTTTGGCAAAATTAAATTCATATGGCATAAAGGACAATGCCCACATGCTGCTAAAATCCTTCCTTGAGGGCCGTAAGCAGCGCGTAGTGGTAACTGCTAATGGTCAGAAATACAGTTCTGAGGCAGGAGACGTCAAGATCGGTATTCCGCAGGGGTCCTCGCTCGGGAATACTCTATTTCTAGCATTCATTAACGATCTTGCCCACTTCATCACAGACGGTCTAGTTGTCTTGTTTGCTGATGATACTACGATTGTGGTATGTGCCCACACTTATGAGCAGCTAAACTATAAAATAAATTTTACATATACCCGGCTGCAAGAGTGGTTCTCTTCAAATGGACTGATACTCAACTCAACAAAGTCCACCTTAATGGTATTCTCGGCTAAAGCAGTTGAATTGCCTGTTTGTATAGATAGTCCTGTTCCGGTCAGTCACGCGTGCAGGTTTCTTGGTTATACACTGGATTCACATATTAACTGGAAAATCCATATACAATCACTTTGTGACAAACTTAGTAGCGCAGCTTACGCTCTGCGAAAATTGCGCCCACTCATCTCCGGTGTCGTACTAAGAAAGACGTACTTTGCACATTTCCACTCATTGATGTCTTACGGTATATTGTTGTGGGGAAACTCGACCGAATCCAACCGCGTTTTTGTTCTACAAAAGCGCGCAGTTCGCATTATGGCAGGTATAAAATCCCGGCAAACCTGTAGGACACTCTTTGCTAAGCACCGCATAATGACAATGACAAGTCTTTACCTGTTTGAGATCATTTCATACGTCCGAAAAAATATTGAACACTTCAGCCGTCGAGAGTGCGGAGGGCGTTCGTTGCGTAACGTGGGAAGACTAGCGAGTGTCCCCCACCGGACCCAACTGGCCACTAAAAACCCGCGTGTGATTGGCCCAGTTCTTAACGAGAAGCTACCCGCTAGTTTAAAAAATGAATCTGACGAAACGTTCTACCGCCGGCTAAAGAATCTTTTGTTAGATAACGAATTTTATTGTTTAAAAGATTATTATTCGCATAATTTCAATTGAATTGATTTCCATTTTTATTTAGTTTACTTCTTTTGACATGTCTAATTTTATTTTTATTTAAATGACATTTTTATTACTTTTATTATTACTATTCTTTAAGTGACGATCATATTATCCTAAGACATTTTTATTAGTAATGTAACTATGGCATTGATAATATGTAATAAATGATTCTATTCTATTCTATACCCTTTCAAACAAAAAAGAATTTTCCAAATCGGTCCAACCGTCTTCGAATAATCATAAATAATAATAATAATCGGTGAACATACATAAAAAAAGAAAAAAAACATACAGACAATCGAACATAGAACCTCCTTCTTTTTGGAAGTCGGTTAAAAAACTACGCAACAGATTGATGCTGCTGATGATTTTTTTAATAGATAGTGATTCAAGACGAAGGTGTATGCGTATAGTTTTTTATTCTCGCGGGAACTTCGAAATTACGGCGGGTGAAACCGCGAGGGACAACTAGTACCTATATAATCTATACTATAATAAAAGAGCAGAATCCTCGATTTTGTAAATTGAATATTTTTACCTAAAAATGAAAGGGGTGATATCTAAAAGAAGAGTAAGCAAGCTCAAAACAAAAGTTTTTAAAATTCTTTTCTCTCTGTCTGTCTGTTGTCTGTACGGGTTGTCATGCAGTTTTCAATAGTAGAGCAACATAATATAGGCTTTGTTTCATCGAAATAGGACATAGGGGAAAAAAGTTATCATCAGTTAAAGATTTCAGCGCAATGCAATGGTCGAAAGCTTCGATATAATGTTACATAACGAACATGATAAAACCTTTTTAGAGATATGCATTTTTTCTTTTGAATTGATTTTTCGCGAAGTGACAATTTTAAAGCTTGGAGAGACAGATGATGTGATTATATTTTCTTCGAGACTAAAGAGTATATAACCACTACGTTTTAAAAGAGTGAGAAAATCAAACGTCAACGGTCGAAAATTCACGCGGGTGAAACCGCGGGCATCAGCTAGTATATAATAAAGGTAGGTATGTATCTATCTCTTTCGGAGGCTGTACTAATTTAATATAGAAGGTATAAATGTGAAATAATTGTGACTGTAAATCTATAAGGATTTGAAAAAAGACGTTACGTAGGTAGGTACATAGGTAATTACCTACTTAAGCTACCATATTTCACCCGCGTTAATTTCGGAATCCGCTAGGGAACTCCGGGATTAAAGTCCTTGGTTGATACGTTGATGTGACTGATGTGTACCTACTTAAAATAAACTAGGTACCTACCTGCCATAGATCAAGTACCTACTATTCGAGATTTCGTGATTATTTACCTACGCTATATAGCGTTTTAAGTTTCCTTATTTCATGGCGGATCATATTTTGTATTAATAAAAAGTCTCCCTCTCGGGCATTGAGTAACTATTGGTGGCGCAAGAAGGCAAGCACTTGATGTAATACCTAACAGCGAGAACCGCAACCTTTCCGCTGACGCAACAACCTGCTGCTCCAACAGACGGAGGTGCCTAAGTACTTTCGTCCCACAAAACAGTGTCAGTCGTGCCTGCGCGGAAATAATTAGACTAGTTACCGATTACATCAGTAGGTATTTTGAATAATATTATACAGCTTACTGGTTACCGAACAAAAACAAAACACAAGGCTGTATAGAGTGTTCACTGTTCAGTGACGGAATCTATAGACAAAATTACCAGGAAAAACCGGGATTTACAGTGCCTGTGGACTTGTCTAAAAATAAACAAATGAAACGGGCACACCAGGTTAAACTTATAAAAGTTATTATAATATACTAGCTGTAGCGGTTTCTTTCGCGCGAGTTTCGGAATTCAGATACTCCAAAATAGTCTTTTACCGCATCTTATGAATAATATAAGGTCTGGAAAAATTTGCTGCAAATATTTACAGGGTAGAAAGTAAACACCGTTATAAACATTTTCATAAAAAAAGCTTTAAAAAAATAGATACATAATATAAAATAAATAAAAAGAAGTTTTTTTTCCCAACATAATAAATCAATCAAAAAGAAAAGAATCTGTGAAGGCGTTCGCCACTCAATCGCTTTCGCCGCGCGCTATTAAACTACCAAACTCATAATATTATTTTTTTCGCTTATCCTGTTTGCTATTTTATAATGTATTATAATGTATACCAATCACAGATAATTTAATACTATAAGTACCTACCGAAATTCAAGCTGGTGAACAACTGTTAGTATTTTTTCACTTCTCATGCTCAAAGTGATTACTTGTTTGAAGACTTAAATACCGTTAAGCCGTGAAAAACAATTTCCTTCAGTATTCAAAACTGCACTAATTTTACTTTCTTATGTTATGCTACTGTTTTATTTCCTCGCAATCGAAGTGAAAAGCAGAGTTTATATTGTTAAAAGTCTCGGATGAAGATGGTTCGTTTTGTGCACTTGTTGTAAAATCTATTATTTTTATTGCATACCGCCAAAAGTGGTCGTTTGTTGCACTTTTTGTTTGAACTAGCTTTGCTGTAAAGACCTTAAAATGCAAAATGTATGCCAATTTTTTTTGTGCATGGATTTGTCGATATTAAAAAACAAAACACTGCGTTGACATAATAGCATTAGCAATTCCATATTGGGCAAAATACGTTGCTAGTTAGATTCTTAAAGTGTCCATGCACGAACAGTACTTAAGCTTTAAGTTTAACAGTACCTACAGCTGCTTCATATTCCAGTCGGACGTGGACACAGAGGGAATGACTCGAGACCTACATTGTAATTCAAGTTAGATGTCGAAACGCACGGGTTGGTATGCGACAATACGGATGCTTCGGGTCAGCCCGGTTATAGCGCCGACGCGACGCGGACGAAGCGGCATGAGACAGCAATTTTATTATTTCTCAATAATACTTGAAACTAGCTGTCCCCCGCGGTTTACCCGGTACCCCCCGTTAATTTCGGATATCCGGCGAGATTCCTATATTCCCCATATTACCTATTTTCCCTGACAAGGCGTGTATGCAAAATTGCATGAGACTTCACCGAAGATTTATTTTCGAAGTTTTCGTGGGATATCCGGGATACAAAGTAGGTACCCTATGTCTCTGTATCCCTGACAACATGCCTGTATCTATGCAAAATTTCATGATAATCGGTTAAGCCATTAAGACGTGAAAGTGTAACAGACAGACAGACAGACAGAGCTTTACTTTCGCATTTATAATATTATAATAAGGTAAAAATATTATAATATAGTACCTAAATATAGTACCTACCTATAATAGCATGGACACAGATATATAATTTATAATACTATACTCGTATAGGTAATGGATTAGTTCCTTCCACAAGTTCTCTTACTTACCTACGACTTTTTATTTCGTCTGAGCCTCTGCCCGTTAAAAAACACCTGGTGTAAATTTTTTTACGATAATTAAAAAAAATCTTTTAATATGAGCTTCTTTAAATATTTCAAAATTATTACTAGGTAGAAAAATTCGCGAGCCCTTATAAAGCACCATTTTCACCTAGTTTAAAATAATTATTATTTCCGTACCTTAAGATAGCTATCAATCATGAATTTTCAAATTCATGTATCATAGGTATGATTGTAAAAAGAAATCAAAGCCAGCCGCGGTACGACTTTGTATGACATCTGTTAAAAAAGTATAAAAGATGTCCAAATAAATAGTATGTGATAACAATCATCTATTACATTGTTCGCTGATTACATTGTGTGCATTGATTCGAAAAATTGCTACCTACCTACGTGTGAATTTGATATTTGATAGTTGACACTTTACTGACGTATTACTTTTCAAACAAGTGAAGACGATCAAAACAAAATTTGAGATCTTTTATCTCACTTTTTAGAGTTTTTGGAAAACTTTGTCGGCAAATAAACTTTTCGGAACGTTTTTGCTTTCTTTATCGCATCATATTTACTTACCTACCTACCAACAGTATAGCCACTTTATTTATTTATTTATAGAAACACAATTAAAACCTAAAAAAAATTGGTGCTGTTTTAATATTATCTTCTTGCAGAATGTCAATTATTTTGCTTGATAGGCCAGGTGGTAGGTACGGTTTTTGATCTACAACATAATAATAATAGTTATACAAGATGTATGATATAATATACAATATTATGTACATTATTATTACACAGCGCCACGTCAAATGGGTCAAACTAGCGCCAACTGCTATAAAAATAAATATTCTTTTATAATTGCGGTAATAATTGTATATTATATTATTATGACGTAGGTATTTAATACCGAATCAAAATTAGCGTAGGTATTTAATACCGAATCAAAATTAGCGGTGCCCACGATTTTACTCTCATGAGTAGGTACCTACTTATCCGAATATAACTCTATATCAGGATTCAGGATCTGAATGAGCACCTCTGTTCCATTCCAAGATTAAATAGAAGATTTTTTGAATGATACCACCCCGCGGGTTCATCGCATGAATTTCGAAAATCCTGCGAGAATTTCGAATAAATTATAATCGCATAGAGTTTCCTATTGAAACAAATCTTAAAATCGGTGTATAGTACGCTAGATTTCACCCGCGTTAATTTCGGAGTTCCCGCGGGAATTCCGAGTTACATTAAAGGCTATGTAACACAGGGATAATGAAGCCTTCTAATGGTGAATTTTTTTTTTAAATCGGTCCAGTAGTTTTTTATTTAACAAACAAACAAGCAAACAAAAAATCAAATTTCCTCTTTATAATATCGGTATAGATAGTTCCAAAGATAACACCGGACAACAAAAAAAAAAAATTTTTTTGCGCATTATAATTATGTATAAGCACATACTTAATTCTGATTTATATATAATCAGATATAAAAAATGTACAAATAAAAAAATTTGCTTTAAACTTTGTACGATTTGACCTATTGACAATTTTTTACGTATATTAATTGATTTTAATTTTCCCATTTCTTTGGTATAAAAGCAAATTCAGAACTATTTTTGGTTCCTATTCTTATTTCTAGATATAAAAGCAATAAAAAAACAATGTATAACCCGTGCACAAAAATGCTGTAGACCAGTGTAATAGTATATTTTACAACAAGTGCACAAAACGAACCATTTTTATCCGAGACTTTTAGCAAAGTCGAGGATAAAATAGTTTTGTGGACGAGTTATAAACTCTGCTTTTCACTTCGATTGCGAGGAAATAAAACAGTAGTTTAACATTTCTTTAAATAAAATTCAAAGTAAAATTAGTACAGTTTTGAATACTGAAGGAAATTGTTTTTTAATACAGTTGCTCAAAAAGTGGCGTATTGCAGGGACGTTTAGCGTTCGGAATGTGGGCTATTACATACTCGAGCTTTTTGTTTACCTTTCCCGAACTCGTGCGTTCTCTTTGCCAACTGTCAAATGGCGACACGACTTTGACACACTTTTTTGCATTGCGAAACGTAGGTTTCGCATTACTAATACGACTAGCGCCATCTCTTGATCACAGTTGGAACTTAGTTGAGTTTGTTGTGTTTTTGATATTTTATTAAATTTCTTCATTTTTTCGCAACTGTATTAAAAATAGTTGTTCAGTACACGTGCGGAACCGTCATTGCAACTAGTTCCGACTGTCAACCCTCACCTTCGGCTGCACCTCGGCTCGGGTAGACATTTGTCGGAACTCTTTGCAATGACAGGCTTTCCGCACTTATAATGAAATATACTATTTCACGGCTTAACGGTATTTATGTCCTCAAACAAGCAATCGCTTGGAGCATGAGAAGTGAAAAAATACTTACAGTTGTTCACCAGCTTGAATTTCGGTAGGTACTTATAGTATTAAATTATCTGTGATTAGTATACATTATAATACATTATAAAATAGCAAACAGGATAAGCGAAAAAAATAATATTATGAGTTTGGTACTGTTTCCTGGCGAGGTGTGCCCACTCGATGTGATTAGATATGTGATATTTTTGTTTGTCACAGAATTCTATTCACTGTAGTTACCTAATGTCCTTACCTACTATTGTGGGGTGCGCTCCGAGTGTTGCTTAGGTATGTAAATAAATAAGTAAGCTACCTTGTCTAGTTATTAAGTAGTGTTAATGACGAATGGCGGTGTTTGGGCAAACCAGTAAAGGTTTTTAACACCTTTAAGAAATTATAAATTGAAAAAACAATGTATATTTACTTTAAATAATAATAATAACTTGAATTTCGGTACTTATAGTATTATATTATCTGTGATTGAACTGTCGCAACTCGCAAGTCGCAAAAAAGAAGAAAACAGCTTTTGGCGGGATTTTAGCAGTGACGGACGTCAGTTTTATTTCTTTGTTTTGCAAATTAGTTTATCGTGATTAATATTGTGTGAATGTGGTGGATTTTGCATAATAGTGATAACAGTGTGTGGAAACAGTGAAATAAGATGAAATGGGGCGTTCATCGCGAGGTTGTCGTAAAGAACAAACAATAAAAACAATAAACAAAACATAAACAATAAACAATTAAACAAAACAACAAACAACAATTTTCCACAGTGCGTCCTATTAAGGTTCAACTGTGAAAAGTTGCTACCAAAAGTGCCGGGAAAGCATCGAAATGCATCTCACCAATGCATTTTGATGTAACTAACTTTAGAAGAAGAAAAATACCACTGAATTGGCTGTATGGACTTAGCTTCTTTTGCCTTCCCCATTGAGGTAAATAAAAAAAAAATTAAGACTGTCTATGATCTAAACGCGGGTGTTTCGCGGCTGTTTCGCGGATGTGGAGCGCGCTTAATATTGATCCTCAGAAGAATGCTTTAGTTATTCTCAGGGGCGTGGCCAGTGGGGCTAAGATGCGCAACACGATAAAATGGCTCGATAAAATTTTATCGTGTTGCGCATCTTAGCCCCTCAGGCCAGCAACACTCCCTTGAACCAAAAATTACTATGGATTTATGTGCGAACTTCTTCACCAACTTTGGAATACTTAACCAAATTTCTATGACCGTGCATCGGTATGGTTGGCACAAAATGCTTTCATAGATCGGATCAGCGATTAGTATGGAGCCTACTCCTGAGACCTACTCTTAAAACGTGAATAGGGTACTTGCATGAAATTTATAATAAGAAATTGTGTAAATATTTCAAAATTAGAGCCTTTAAAAAGCGTTACCGTGAAAAATTTACTAAAAAAATTTCAATAGTTTCCAAAATATTAAACTTTTAATTTTGTGAAACGGAACGTTGCAACGAAACACCAATCACAGCCAAGCTTGACACATGACGTCACTATTATTTTTTAAGAAACATTTACCTCTTTCAGAGAAGGCAAAAGAAACTAAGTGCATACAGTCGACGCATATTTTCAATTTTCTGAAGTTTTTTACTTTAAAATGCATCGGTAACATGCATTTCGATTCTGTAAAGAATGCAACTGTGTCGATTTACTTCCAAAAGTTCCAGTAATGGAACTTTTGGAAGTAAATCCTTAACCTTAATTTCGCTTTTGGATATTGAAGTTATCTGTCTGTCAGTGTCACATGACTCTGTCAATACGACATTGACATTTCTATCACAGATTAATAAGGCGTAATTTTGAACAAGTGACGTCATTCCGCGTTTCGGCGGTAAAGTCTAAAGTAGGAACTTTGAAACTCTCTATTTCATTAATTTATGCATATATTTTTTTATTTTTCTTGCTTTGTAGGCCATATATCTTTAAAATAGACTGAAAAAAAAAATTCATGCAAGTACCCTATTGATTATTTGGCGGTGGGCGTGACACTTGCCCACTAATCTGAGAATAATTATTGAAATTATATTATAAGAAATAAAAAAAAATACTTCTGCCACTATGATGATGCTGCATTAATAATTAACCTGTATGGTCGAAAAAATGTAAAAAAAAAAACAAAAATAAATTATAACATCGTTTCTGTCTTTAAGTCTAATATTTCTATTAGTTAGGAGAAGCATAAAAATGAAAAAGGCAGAAATAATCGACACTGTCTTTTCGAAGGCAGAAGTATTTTACTAACTGAAGACAGCTGCAAGAGAGTACAATAATACACACTCACTAATATTATTTGTGTATTGGTTCGCATTGAAAAGAAACTTGAATAGGTGGTTTGAAACCGGGAATGAAGGTCACAGAGAGAAAGAGAGAAACATAGATGCTCCAATACGTTAGAAGATGCTCCAAACAAGCATATTTTAATCATGGAAGTATTAAGTAACTTATTACTTACTACTTACTAAGTAATAAGTAACTTATTACTTCCATGGTTTTAATACAGTTTGGAGCATCTATACTTTTGGCGGCATGTGAGCAAAATGGACGTCAGTTTTATTTCTTTGTATAAAAATTAGTTTATCGTGGTTAATAATGTATAACAGTGTGTGGAAATAGTGAAATAAGACGAAATGGGATGTTCGCTTGAAGATATAACTTCCTAAAGAGCATCCTATTATGGTCTCAAGCCTCCTTCAAAAAATCAAAACCTGTTTCTTCGTATAATCGAACTAGACTTCGAGTTTATAGTGTAAAATGTTGCCAGTAAAAGTTTATGTGAAAGCCGTATCCACCTAAAACGGCAGCAGCTTTTTATAGTTTTTAAATGGTGTGCATGGTTTTATATCAAGAACTAACATCTTTTATAATATATTTGTACCAAAAAAAGAAAAGTTCTTACTTTTATCACTTTTACCACTTTTACATCATCACTTTAATTTTATTTAAATTAGTGTGCGTAGTATGGATAGTGAAGCGTAATATTTGTTTTTGTTTTACCCTTTTTGGGGAAGGCAAAAGAATCTTAGCCCATATGGACTAAGATACTTTTATTCTTTTTTTCTGAAGTTATATTTATATCTAAATGCATCTCGCATTTCGATGCTTAACCGGAACTTTTAGTGGTGAAGTTGCAGTTAATTACCACCCTCAGAACAATAATAGTAGCATATTCTTCCTAGTTACCACCGTAGCACTTAACACAGAGTATATTTGTGGCCACTAACCACACCACAATTTATTATACCAATTAGACTCTTTGAAATATATATTTTATACGCTTAACTAATGTATCATAATCATTTTAAATAAAAAACTTTTTTGACTAGAAGAAAAATCATCAAAATCTTTTATTTGTCAATCACTTCTTTTTTACAAGAAAACTAAATATCTATATTATTGACATAGAGGTAGTATACCTACTACATATTTACTAATACATAATAAACTTAAACTGAAACATACGACTTGGCTGTATGGCTCAACGCCCTTGCCTGTCCCAGAAGGGGCGAAGATAAAAAATAACAACAATTTCTGAAACTGTCATGCACGTTTTATACATCAATTTGAGGTACCTAGTTGGATTTACGGTTTAAGACATCGCTATTGGACATTTAGGCAGATTCTAATTTGAAATTTACGTCTCGACCGCTCCGGAGTCCCGACGAATCGAAGCAATTCGAACGGCTTTCATTCGAGAAATATCGACTTCATCTCGATTTAATGTTCGAATTCGAACTTTATCTCGAGTTCGACTTTACTTCGAATGTGTGAGAATTGTCTCCCAGAAGTACCGGTAAAGCATCGAAATGCATCTCACCAATGCATTTCGACGGAAATCACTTCAGAAGAATAAAGAAATAACTGAATTGGGTGTATAGACTAAGTTTCCTTTTCCTTTCAAACATGATACCTAGGAGGGTGCGTTCCAAAACTATGCGAGAAGACTTTGCCGCCGACCTAATTAATATTACATGAAAAATTAGAGATGTAGACGTCTGCCAACTTTTTCTTATATTTACAAATACTTTACAAAACATAAAAACAATTCTTGAAAAGACGATGGAATGATATAGCACAGCTTATTTTTCTTACAGTTTAATAATTATTTTTATAAAAACTCCCATTATCCTGACTTCTGCCAGCTTTAATTTCACTATCTATGAAATGTATTTAATAAGATTTAATTGATGGCAGAAACGATAGTATAATTTATGACTATTTTTTTTTTTTATATAATTTCAAAATTATTTATAAAAAAAAAATCAAAGCTACCTGAGCTCGCCACCTATTTTCAACGACGATGAAATTAATCATACACATACACCTAAATAATTGCCACCAGCTCCCTAGCTATCTTAGCTATCTATTTCAACTATCATCTCATATGCCTTGGAGCTTAATTTACTAGATATCTGTGCCTTGGAGTCGTTGAATAAAACCGTAGAGATTATATTATATTTGAAAGTATTGAAAAACGCAGGCTAAGTTTATCAACAAGGAATGGAGACTTTGGATGGTGGAAGCCCATCTCATTCCGACGAAATGACAGGAAGGACTTCCGAAGCCTCCCGGTTGATATCTCAAAATGCTGTAGCAAAGCCGAATTATTTTAATATTCCGAGTTACATATCCGTTATATTATTTTTTGGAATCATTACCTATTGTTGTTTTAGCAAAAATGGTGTGGCACTATTTACTTTTCACCCGATTTTTATGACGATTGGAGTAAGTAGATTTCTTAAAATTTTACTACTAAGTAAAAAAAAAAATATTAAATCTAATACCAGGATATTAATAATATTTTGAAGAATACCCTAAATACAGACTGCTATGGTGTTGTTAACGCTAGCGAAGATCTATGGGGGGCGGCAGTGGGTGCAATTGCTCCCCTTCCTGATAACCAAAGTAGGAAAAATTTCTGACCTGTGGTTGTATACTATTAAGTAATTATACTATTAATTATTAGCCCAAGCCCCCCATCCCCCAACCAAATCCTACATCTGCACTAACAGTTCTCTCGGAGAATCTTGGATCCCTCACGACCTACCCTCCTCTCACAAGGAGCATTTTATTCAAGCAGGTCCAATGAATATGAAGTAGATAGATAAAGACATAAATCAATTCATGTGTGGGGGGGTAAGTTGACTTAAGTTATTATTATAGCAGTGGTCATAGTTTTGAAAACACTTAAAAGAGTTCTAATTGTGATCTTTCAACCGACTGTGAAATGTTAAAAATTAAAAGGGAAAGTTTGTGTGTGATGTAGTATGTTTTTTACTATCACCCTCAATTGGACGGATTTAGAGGAAGTTAAGATAAACAAATATGTGAATTAAGGAGGGTGCGAGGATAAATATCAAATAAGTCCTAATATCATACTATTTATTAATGTTTGAACAAACTAACTAGGACAAAAGTTTGAGTATATTGAAATTTTCAGAAAAAATAAACTTATTTCTACATGAATGTATTAATTAAATGGACACTGCCCCCCCCCCCCCCCTCTCCATAGTTGTGATATATTTTTGTGTTTTGTTCTGAACCCCTCCCCCCTCTTTAGAGACTCAATATTATGCAAACAGTATACATAACTATAAAATAATAATATGACTGTTATACAAAATGGATGTTTACATTTTTGATAAATATTGGATATATGTATATCAAAAATATCCCATATTTTGATATTTATAATAAATATCAGATATTTTCGCATCCTGGAATTAAGTTACATGTATGCTATTAAGCTAGAATTCCTGAGTGAACAGTAAAAAATTCACATGGGTGAAGTTGTAGGCAACCGCTAGTGGGTAAATAACATGGTGATATTTAATTAAAAGTGCTCTAGTAGGGAGTAGGGAGTATAATATCTAATCGTAAATCATAATATCTATTAGAAATTAATAAATTGCAAATTTTGTTTTTATTTCAGTGGTTGGTGCTTATGACTGCTGCGGTAAATGCTATAACTCCTGGTGACTTGGCAACAGAATGGATGCCTATAAGGTTGAGAAGTGCACGTCATTGGGTTTTGCAACTATTTGGAGGCATAATCATATTAGTTGGCTTTTTAGTCATACTATCTAACAAAATTGTAAATGGATCTTCACATTTTACTTCAATACATGGCAAGTTTGGTTTGACTTCGTTAGTTTTAATGTGTGGAACCATGCTAGGTGGACTAGGGGCACTATACAGCTTAAAATTGAAGTATTACTTAGCTCCGATTTACACCAAAGTTATTCATGCATCAGCAGGGTTAATTACATATTCATTGGGAATAGTCACTATTATCCTTGGCCTCTTTTCAGATTGGTTCACATTTGGAGAAACTTTACGATATATTAGTCTGATCTTGGTATTAATTATTGTTTTATCTACTACACTCAGACCAACACTTAAAGTGTATTTCCGTCTCAGAGAGAGACTTGACACTGTTAAGTAAATGATGGAGAGTTTCTTAAATATAGAACTGAACTTAAGGCAATGATAATGGACTAGAATTGTATTTGCCAAAAAAAATATATTAGATGTCTATTTTATTTATGTATCATTAGAAAAAAAATATTACCTATATTTACAATATAAGATAAATATGTGATAATGATTATGTTAAATAATATTTTGCTGATGTTGTTTGTTTAAGTACTAATAGATGTTTGCCGAACCTTAGCAAACGTCAGCGGTCAGACCAATTGATACCCTACTACTGCCCTCAGAGTGACTAAGCTCAAAGTGAGATGATTGTCATTTTCTGTGGTGCAATAGGTACCTCCACATGATTCTTTTTAAATCAAGGCTTAGTCAAAGCAGTGGAAGGTAAACAGTGTGTTGCAAGCATTGGACAAACATCTATTTGCACTTTGACTTTTTAATAATACTTAATTATTAATATAATTTTAGATGTTGTTTGATAGTTTGTACTATTTATTTAATTTTTATTTACTTAAGGTAAACAGGTTTATCTTTAAGATAAAAAAATAATCATTACATTAAACAAATAATTTCATCAGAGAAAAAAACATAGACAGACGAAGTTAGCACGTCTCGCGTGTCGAGCCGTGCTCGTATTCTGCGGTGAGTCGAGACTGTCTTGAGCCATGCCGACTTCTGTAGGGGGAGCACGAATTTTTTCGCTCTCGTCTAGTCGATATCGTCATAATGTCAAAGCGTTTTTTTGTATGGAAAATGAACAACACTGGATAGGTGGCGCTGTTTATTTTCCATACAAAAAAAATGCTCGATATCGACTAGACGAGAGCGAAAAAATTCGTGCTCCCCCTACTGATGGGGAGTTCGTCAGTCACCAGTTCAGAGGCGCCCACCATATTGTTTAACATTTTGTGATCTTAGTCGAAGCTTCATCCATTGTAATTTAGACTTTATAAACTTTGCATAAGGTCAAATTTTTCATACATGAAATTTCCACAAAAAATGGCAATATGACTGTTAAAGAGTAGGTGTTAGAACCCTTGGTCTACGTAAAAAATTAGAGTAGCAACGAATAGTATACTCGTGTTAATTTAAAACCACTAGATCTCTACGGCTAGGATGCGACTTACGCTAGTTGTACCTAATTTTAGAACCCTTGCGCCAAATATAATTTAATTCTACTAGCTATTCCCCCGTTTCACCTGCGGATATTTCGGAGTTCCCGCTGGAATTCCGGAATAAGAAGTACCCTATCTCCTCTGTACTCCTGACAACGTGTAACTACATGCAAAATTTCATGATCGGTTGAGCCGTTGAAGCGTGTAAGCGTAACAAACAAACAAGCTCACTTTCACATTTATCGTCGGAGTTCAATTTTAATTTATCTTAGCGATTGGCGACGTTAAAATACATTTAAAATATTTAATAATTAATTAATTTAATTTCGCGTTAATTTCAGAGACAACATGTATGTTTATTTCAATTGGCAAAATTAAATGCGATAAATTGCGATAGGGCCATAATTGAAGAAGAGTAATAGCGTAATCTCTAACTGATGACGTCATTAATTAACAATTTGGTAAAGAAAATTAAGGGTACTTTGAAATGCTCTGTTTAATTTACTTACCAATGTTTTTTTGTTTAAGTCAATGACATTATATTGTAGTATCTTTAATATAGGTAAACTAAAAAAAAACGCAAGTTCCCTATTGTCTGTTCCCTAAAGTGAACCCTTACCTACTATTAAAATTAATGATGCGTGCAGCATGCTAGTCTAGATTTTTTTTATTTACCCGTGCTTTTAATCAATACAGCGAGCGCGCGAGCATTACAAGAGACAATACTATATACTTTATTCCACAATTTTTTTTTACAATCCTACTAATATTATAAACGTGAAAGTTTATAAGTATGTATGGATGGATGGATGGATGGATGTTGCAATTTTTTTCAAGGCCACGAATTTTGACGAGATAGCTTACAGAATACAGACATTCTATTTATTGACAGAATATTAGGTATGTATTAATACCAGAAGATTTCGGGATGGGTGCAGGTTAATTCCTTATAAAATTGCTTATAAATTATACGTAATATGTACAATATAATATGTACACATTATTATTATGAAATAATATATTATATAAATAGTTCATGTAAAATGTTTTTTTTTTCACAATAAACTACACAATTGTGAGAAAATAGGGATAAACTACAAACATTTTTACCTTTACAATAATATTGCAAAATTGCAAATATGTAAAAAATTATTTACAGTAAATAAAATACCTAATCATCTGGGGGCACGGCAGTGCCCCCGCCAAGTCGAGCAACAAAAGCGGCACGGCCGTACTATATCCTTTTCTCGAAGCAATTCAGGCCATTTTCGACCCCCTATAACTTCGTTGTGGATAAAACTAGAAGCCTGAATTTTTAGTAAACAAGCAGGTATTGTATAAAGACGGTATAATTTAAATTTCATTCGATTTGAACCAGTAGTTTAAGAATTATAACTAGTCAAAGTTTCTTAATTTAGTAGGTCACTCACTCACTCACTCACTGACCGATCATCAAAACTCTAAGGCACTTCTAGCAGACATAGAAGTTTGAAATTTAGAATACAATTAGTGTTTATTGTATAAATCAAGGAAAAATTAAAATATTTTGCAATTTCGGTCCAGTTTTCTAGATACACCAACTGCATAAATAACTTTGTAATCCCATATAAATGTATGGAATTACAAAGTTATATATGCAGTTATATGTACCAACTGCACAACTGTTCCCCGCGGTTTCACCCGCGTTAATTTCGGAGATCCCGCGGGAATTCAGAGATGCAAAGTAGTTAGTACCCTATATCCCTAGGTTTTCTTTACCCCTGACAACGTGCATGCAAAATTAAAATTTCATGAGATTTCACCAGCGTTAATTTCGGAGATCCTTCGGGAATTCCGAGATAAAATTACCCTAATCTGAATGCTCCAACGATTTTCATGAAATTTTGTATACAGGGGATTTCGGGGGCCATAAATCGATCTAGCTAGGATTTATTTCTGGAATTCCCGCGCGAACTCTGATATCAACGCGGGTGAATTAATTATTGCATACTACACGTTGTCAAGGATACAGAAAAGGTCATAGGGTAGTACTTTTATCTCAGAATACCCGCGGGATCTCCGAAATTAACGTGGGTTAAACCGCGGGGAACAGCTATTTAAGCCCAGATATTAATAAATAATAATAATAAGTGTAGCTAGTTACCTACCTAGATATAAAGTGTAGATACATAGTTACCTAGACATAATTATGTTCAAAGGTACAATGGTCAACGGAATAAAAAAGCAAGAATGGGGCATGTGTTTATATTAACAATTTACAAAAAGAAATGAGATCCCATCAAAAACATACTTGTAAAAAAGTCCCAAGTCTCGCAACTCAGTTCTTCTACAGTAAAAAGTTGTGAGATCAATGTAATACCAAGTCGGCTAATTTATTCAGTGCCTACTTAAGGGTCCTTCTGTCTTAAGTTATCATGTTATAAGCTAATCTAATAACATTTTATAGTGACCATATCAAATTTAAAAATCTTTTATGTTTTAAATAGATTGATTGGCTTGGCGATCACGTGAAAACACAATGTATCTCACAAGTAATACATATTATAATTAAATTAGATTGTTTAGAACCATAATTATGTATAACATGTGAGATATATTGTGTTTTCACGTGATCGCCAAGCCAATCAATCTATTTAAAACATAAAAGATTTTTAAATTTGATATGGTCTCTATAAAATGTTATTAGATTAGCTTATAACATGATAACTTAAGACAGAAGGACCCTTAAGTAGGCACTGAATAAATTAGCTGACTTGGTATTACATTGATCTCACAACTTTTTACTGTAGAAGAACTGAGTTGCGAGACTTGGGACTTTTTTACAAGTTTGTTTTTGATGGGATTATTATAAAACGTCACGTGAGATTAGAGGGAGAGGAGATCGTGCCAAATCTCACAACATCTTAACCAAGGGAGAGGGGGAACATATCGCAAATATCTGCAAACTTGAATTAGGCGCGGTCGCAGCTGCTGAAATTTTGGGGGGGGGGGGGGGGGGGGTCACTAATAATATAATATGTCGAGTAAACCTACTTAATGTATTTTTTGATGTTTGTTATATTATCATGTAACCTACAATATGAATAATGTTTTCCTTTTTTAAGTCATTAAAATAATAAAGTACCTATTTTCTTTTTAATATATTCTTTGCCCAAACTAAGTACTAACCCTCCACCATTAGTAAATCGTTTTAATTTTATAAATTAAAACTAGATTCGCCCTGTGCGCGAGCTGCGAGCAGCTCGCGTTTCCGAGCCAGGGCCGAAACAATTTGCCCATAAAAACAACTAATGTTCGGCGGCCATCTTGAAAAATGACGCAATCGAAAAACTGATTCGATATTCGGCATCAGCGACCCCAAAAACCCCCGGATGCCGAACTTCACCCGGATCGGATCAACTTTTTTTTCGGCCGCCATTTTGAATCCGCCATTTTGGATTTTTACCACGCCAGGCGGTTGCCCCCCATTGACCTCTATGACATTTGTTTGAGCATCCCCCATCAGACTCCTATAGTTTCGGAGATAATCGAGTTTGAATTTTGTTCGGCGGCCATGTTTTTTTCCGCCATTTTGAAAAAAAAGTTACACTATTGAAATTTGCCCAAGGTGTGGATGAAATTTAGTTGGAAACGTTTTCACTTTCGATGGATAGTTTCGGCGGGCAGTCGACTCACTACCTGATGAGAAGCAGGAATCGAAGATGTCGAGGTTTTCCCATATCTAATCACCGAAACGTCCCCTCTACATGTTCCATACATTATATCAACCTAGAGATGCTCCTTCTGGGAGAACAATTATGTCAATGAGTGAGTGGTAATCTAGCTTTATATATTATAATAACTAGATTCGCCCTGTGCGCGAGCTGCGAGCAGCTCGCGAGGCTTGGTCGCCCTGTGCCCGGTTGCCCCCCATTGACCTCTATTTGTTCGAGCACCCCCACCTGACTCTTTTAGTTTCGGAGATAATCGAGTTTGAATTTTGTTCGGCGGCCATGATTATTTCCGCCATTTTGAAAAAAAGTTTCACTATTGAAATTTGCCCAAGGTGTGGATCAAACTTTGTAAGTAACAGTTTTACTTTTGATGGATAGTTTCGGTGGGCAGTCAATTCACTACCTGATGAGGAGCAGGAATCGAAGATGTCACGGTTTTCCCACAATCACAGAAACCTCCTTTCCACATCTTAAATACATTATATCGACCTAGAGATGCTCCTTCTGGGAGAACAATTATGCTTAACTTTTTTCGCCAGCCATTTCGAATCCGTCCGCCATCTTGGAATTATTTATATCCCGATAGAAGAAGATAGTGCACCACCAACTGTACAAATTTTTTTTCAATACCCACGGCCGATAGTTTCCGAGCCAGGGCCGAAACAATTTCCCCATACAAACAACTAATGTTCGGCGGCCATCTTGAAAAATGACGCAATCGAAAAACTGATTCGATATTCGGCATCAGCGACCCCAAAAACCCCCGGATGCCGAACCTCACCCGGATCGGATCAACTTTTTTTTCGGCCGCCATTTTGAATCCGCCATTTTGGATTTTTACCACACCAGGCGGTTGCCCCCCATTGACCTCTATGACATTTGTTTGAGCACCCCCCACCTGACTCTTTTAGTTTCGGAGATAATCGAGTTTGAATTTTGTTCGGCGGCCATGTTTTTTTCCGCCATTTTGAAAAAAAAGTTACACTATTGAAATTTGCCCAAGGTGTGGATGAAATTTAGTTTGAAACGTTTTCACTTTCGATGGATAGTTTTGGCGGGCAGTCGACTCACTACCTGATGAGAAGCAGGAATCGAAGATGTCGAGGTTTTCCCATAATCACCGAAACGTCCCCTCTACATGTTCCATACATTATATCAACCTAGAGATGCTCCTTCTGGGAGAACAATTATGTCAATGAGTGAGTGGTAATCCAGCTTTATATATTATAACTAGATTCGCCCTGTGCGAGAGCTGCGAGCAGCTCGCGTTTCCGAGCCAGGGCCGAAACAATTTCCCCATACAAACAACTAATGTTCGGCGGCCATCTTGAAAAATGACGCAATCGAAAAACTGATTCGATATTCGGCATCAGCGACCCCAAAAACCCCTGGATGCCGAACCTCACCCGGATCGGATCAACTTTTTTTTCGGCCGCCATTTTGAATCCGCCATTTTGGATTTTTACCACGCCAGGCGGTTGCCCCCATTGACCTCTATGACATTTGTTTGAGCACCCCCCATCAGACTCCTATAGTTTCGGAGATAATCGAGTTTGAATTTTGTTCGGCGGCCATGATTTTTTCCGCCATTTTGAAAAAAAAGTTTCACTTTTGAAATTCGCCCAAGGTGTGGATCAAACTTTGTAAGTAACAGTTTTACTTTTGATGGATAGTTTCGGCGGGCAGTCAACTCACTACCTGATGAGGAGCAGGAATCGAAGATGTCAAGGTTTTCCCACAATCACAGAAACCTCCTTTCCACATCTTAAATACATTATATCGACCTAGAGATGCTCCTTCTGGGAGAACAATTATGCTTAACTTTTTTTCGCCAGCCATTTCGAATCCGTCCGCCATCTTGGAATTATTTATATCCCGATAGAAGAAGATAGTGCACCACCAACTGTACAAATTTTTTTGAATACCCACGGCCGATAGTTTCCGAGCCAGGGCCGAAACAATTTCCCCATACAAACAACTAATGTTCGGCGGCCATCTTGAAAAATGACGCAATCGAAAAACTGATTCGATATTCGGCATCAGCGACCCCAAAAACCCCCGGATGCCGAACCTCACCCGGATCGGATCAACTTTTTTTTCGGCCGCCATTTTGAATCCGCCATTTTGGATTTTTACCACGCCAGGCGGTTGCCCCCCATTGACCTCTGTGACATTTGTTTGAGCACCCCCCATCAGACTCTTTTAGTTTCGGAGATAATCGAGTTTGAATTTTGTTCGGCGGCCATGTTTTTTTCCGCCATTTTGAAAAAAAAGTTACACTATTGAAATTTGCCCAAGGTGTGGATGAAATTTAGTTAGAAACGTTTTCACTTTCGATGGATAGTTTCGGCGGGCAGTCGACTCACTACCTGATGAGAAGCAGGAATCGAAGATGTCGAGGTTTTCCCATAATCACCGAAGCGTCCCCTCTACATGTTCCATACATTATATAAACCTAGAGATGCTCCTTCTGGGAGAACAATTATGTCAATGAGTGAGTGGTAATCCAGCTTTATATATTATAACTAGATTCGCCCTGTGCGCGAGCTGCGAGCAGCTCGCGAGGCTTGGTCGCCCTGTGCCGCAAAAATCCAAAATGACGCAATCGAAAAAGCCAGGGCCGAAACAATTTCCCCATACAAACAACTAATGTTCGGCGGCCATCTTGAAAAATGACGCAATCGAAAAACTGATTCGATATTCGGCATCAGCGACCCCAAAAACCCACGGACGCCGAACCTCACCCGGATCGGATCAACTTTTTTTTCGGCCGCCATTTTGAATCCGCCATTTTGGATTTTTACCACGCCAGGCGGTTGCCCCCCATCGACCTCTATGACATTTGTTTGAGCACCCCCTACCTGACTCTTTTAGTTTCGGAGATAATCGAGTTTGAATTTTGTTCGGCGGCCATGTTTTTTTCCGCCATTTTGAAAAAAAAGTTACACTATTGAAATTTGCCCAAGATGTGGATGAAATTTAGTTAGAAACGTTTTCACTTTCGATGGATAGTTTCGGCGGGCAGTCGACTCGCTACCTGATGAGAAGCAGGAATCGAAGATGTCGAGGTTTTCCCATAATCACCGAACGTCCCCTCTACATGTTCCATACATTATATCAACCTAGAGATGCTCCTTCTGGGAGAACAATTATGTCAATGAGTGAGTGGCAATCCAGCTTTATATATTATAATAATAACTAGATTCGCCCTGTGCGCGAGCTGCGAGCAGCTCGCGAGGCTTGGTCGCCCTGTGCCCGGTTGCCCCCCATTGACCTCTATTTGTTCGAGCACCCCCCACCTGACTCTTTTAGTTTCGGAGATAATCGAGTTTGAATTTTGTTCGGCGGCCATGATTTTTTCCGCCATTTTGAAAAAAAAGTTTCACTTTTGAAATTCGCCCAAGGTGTGGATCAAACTTTGTAAGTAACAGTTTTACTTTTGATGGATAGTTTCGGCGGGCAGTCAACTCACTACCTGATGAGGAGCAGGAATCGAAGATGTCAAGGTTTTCCCACAATCACAGAAACCTCTTTTCCACATCTTAAATACATTATATCGACCTAGAGATGCTCCTTCTGGGAGAACAATTATGCTTAACTTTTTTTCGCCAGCCATTTCGAATCCGTCCGCCATCTTGGAATTATTTATATCCCGATAGAAGAAGATAGTGCACCACCAACTGTACAAATTTATTTTCAATACCCACGGCCGATAGTTTCCGAGCCAGGGCCGAAACAATTTCCCCATACAACCAACTAATGTTCGGCGGCCATCTTGAAAAATGACGCAATCGAAAAACTGATTCGATATTCGGCATCAGCGACCCCAAAAACCCCCGGACGCCGAACCTCACCCGGATCGGATCAACTTTTTTTTCGGCCGCCATTTTGAATCCGCCATTTTGGATTTTTACCACGCCAGGCGGTTGCCCCCCATCGACCTCTATGACATTTGTTTGAGCACCCCCCATCAGACTCCTATAGTTTCGGAGATAATCGAGTTTGAATTTTGTTCGGCGGCCATGTTTTTTTCCGCCATTTTGAAAAAAAGTTACACTATTGAAATTTGCCCAAGGTGTGGATGAAATTTAGTTAGAAACGTTTTCACTTTCGATGGATAGTTTCGGCGGGCAGTCGACTCGCTACTCGATGAGAAGCAAGAATCGAAGATGTCGAGGTTTTCCCATAATCACCGAAACGTCCCCTCTACATGTTCCATACATTGTATCAACCTAGAGATGCTCCTTCTGGGAGAACAATTATGTCAATGAGTGAGTGGCAATCCAGCTTTATATATTTATAATAATAATATAAATAATAATAATAAAATTAAAATAAAGGACAATGCCAATCTTTGTATGAAGTGTGGACCAAGTGCTGCCCGGAATAAAGTCATTGTACATTATGTTCCTTAGGATAGTAGTAGTCTGTAAAATAAAGTGCGTCTAATTCTATCCCAGGAGTCGTGAAAAAAAAAAAGTTTTTGTTAAGATTTATTGGGAAACAATAAAGAAGGATGGCCAA
The DNA here is from genome assembly GCA_907165275.2 of Zygaena filipendulae. NCBI lineage: Eukaryota > Metazoa > Arthropoda > Insecta > Lepidoptera > Zygaenidae > Zygaena > Zygaena filipendulae. The sequence continues at coordinate 6,005,996 of OU015653.1, read as the reverse complement.
ATCGTACTCGAGACGAAACAATAGAGTCCATGTATGATATATATATGAAAAATACCCTTATTTTTTAAGATCTTAAAAAACAAAAAAAGTATCTCTATAAGTAGCCACAAAAAAAAGATATCAATTTATTTTTGTTTTTGTAACTACTACGACATCCATGTATGTGGTTTCAGAACGCACCTTTTGACGATTCATTTCGCGTATGAAATGACTTAGTATTGAAAGACTATAATTATTCACGTTTCTCTGAATAGTTTTACTCGTTAAGTATGTAGGCATCAAATCAGACACTGTGCATTTTTGTCATAAAAAATAATTATGTAGGTTCATATTAAGTATAAGAATTTTGTTCAATTGCGTACAACGGAACGTCATTTATCCTCGACAAGTTACTTAATTTGTGGTCATCGAACAGCGTCAGTGATTGTCATTGTTACTTTGTTATTGACAATTGACATGACACCCGGCAATCACGCACTCATCTCGCTTCACTTGCTGTTCTATTTTGGATTTTCTTTGTCGTTTTGACCAGTTTTGCCTAGGCATTTTTTACGGACTGATAACTAGCACTTGTGACTATCGCTATCGCTAACTACATTTTTTCTATGCTTATTTCTATGCTAACTACATTTTTAGGTCGGGTAAAAGGTAGTTGTTGATTCTAACCTAAAATGTATTGTTGATGTTATTTTAAAAAATCGTGGCTATTTAGATATGATTTTTAAACGGGATGGTATTTACAACATAAAAACAAATCAATCTAACTATAGTTTATTTTGGGACATGAAAAATAAAAGTCAAGTCCAGCTCCTATAGTAATTTGGCCATTGTTCTTTGCATGGAAGGTAGACCAGGCACCGGCAGTCTCTTGTTGGGCACGGAGCGAGGTGGGCGTGCGTCGGCGCTCGGATCTGGGGGTAGAAGTGAGTCAGTACCGAGGTATCTCTGTAGTGTGCGTGAACACTACACTACCTACCTATGCTACGCTATTTCCTTAATTATTGAAGAAGAAGTAGGTAGGTAGATACTATCTATACCTAGGACTTGGCGGAATTTTAGGAGAAATGGATGTCAGTTTTTTTTCAATATGTGAAAGTGGTGGATTTTGTATAATTCATAGTGATGAACAGTGTGTGGAAACAGTGAAAAAAGATGTAATTCGACGTTCATCGGGAGTTTATCGTTTTACTATAGAATTTTCGACAGGGCATAGTGTCCTATTAAGGTTCAGCTGTGAAGTTTGGCTGCCAAAAATTTCAGGAAAGCATCTTAATGCATCTCACCAATGCATTTCGATGTAAATAATTTCAGAAGAAGAAAAATACAACTGAATTGGCATTATGGATTTAGATATCTTTGCCTTCTCTAAAAAGAGTTTTATCATAAAATACGTTTATAAATTTTTCTTGAGTTTATAACGTACTTAGTACGTACCAGGGATGTCGGAAGTGAAAAGAAATATCGATGTATATTTATAAAAATATCACCTCTAAATGGAGTTTTAACATAAAATACATTTATACCGTAAACGGAGTCTACGATTTATACCGTAAACGGAGAATGAATAGACGAATAATAAGCGAGAAAGTGTTATGACTAAGTTCATAAGAGTGAAAGAGATTTCCAATTATCTATCCTTATCTAGCGTATAGGTTTTTTTTGTTGCCCATCAAAGTAGGCATGGGCTAAACGTGTCCGACCAAGAATTGGATATGTCACGTATCCTTCCAGTAAAAGATATGTATCCTGATAGCATATCCATATCCGCATCTCACCAATGCATTTCGATGTAAATAACTTCAGAAAAAGAAAAATACTACTGACTTGGCTGTATGGACTTAGCTTTCTTTGCCGGACTTAGCTTCCTTTGCCTTCCCCATTGGGGTAAAAACAAAAAAATAAAAATGTACAGGCTGTATGGACCTAGAATCCCTTGCCTTTCCCGAAAGGGGAGAATTAGATTATATAAAAAAAAATCTGTTTCTTCATCGCCAGATTCAAAATAAATCTATGTTGTAAGGCGGGATGTCAATCTTATTTAAACGTAATTATTGTAATTTAATATTTGACTGTTGCCAAACTAATAATATTTGTAATATCTGTATATCAGTTTGTTGTCATTTATTAGTTTTTAGTCCAATATACCTAAACCTACCTATAATTTACATTAATAAACCATGATACGGTTCTTGAACACACAGTACACACTACAATCACAGTTATTAATACTATACAGTACACATACTAGCTAAAGAGAAACTCGCAAGCTAGCTGTTTAAAACGTAGTGATTACCTTCTCTCTGTTGGTGTCTAAATAATTTGTATGGAATTTACTAGCTCTTCTGTCGCTTTAAAGCTAAATTCGATCCATAAACGAAAGGGTGCGTTTACTGCGTATATTTTTAAAGCGCTTTTTTACTGCTTAAAAAACCTCGTCTTGAGCACGTGCTCCGTCTCATATAATCCGTAGAAATTAGAAAGAAACGAATACCTACCAAGTACCAATCTCTCGTAAGTCGTGGGTGGTCGTGGCCACTCGTGGTGACTCGTGACTTGTACCTATTCCAACTCCTTCCGCTGGAGTCGGTTCGGTTCGCTTCGGTACCTACTCGGTTCGGGAGTCGGTCGGCGTCGGACTCGGAGTTGCCCTAGTTGGTAGGATATGGGATATGTCGCGGCGTTATCATTCCAACTCCTTCCGCACGGCTGCGATCGGCGCTCGGTTCGGTTGGTCTCGGAGTGGTCGGAGTTGGTTGGATATGGGATATGTATAATATTTGACAAGTGAAGGAGTTGTAACAACTCCGCTTCGGGATGCATATCCAAAGATATATATACGGGTCCGGAGTTACCTCAGAAGAATAACTAAGCATATTCTTCTGAGGGAGTTACCCATGTCTAGTTCGATGACTTTTGACGGGATTTCTAGCAGAGTGGACGTCAGTTTTATTTCTTTGTTTTGCAAATTAGTTTATCGTGATTAATATTGTGAGAATATCGTGGATTTTGCATAATAGTGATCCATTAGTGATGAATAGTGTGCGGAAACAGTGAAATAAGATGAAATAGGGCGTTCATCGGGAGGTTTTCGTTTTACTATACAACTTCCCACAGAGCGTCCTATTAAGGTTCAACTGTAAAGATTTGCTGCCAAAAGTTCCGGTAAAGCATCGAAATGCATCTCACCAATGCATTTCGATGTACTTAAATAACTTCAGAAGAAGAAAATACTAATGAATTGGCTATATGGACTAAGATTCCTTCTGCCTTCCCCGAGAGGGGTAAACTTCACCAAATCACCATGTTCTCTTATTCGTCTGTGCCATTTTCACCAAAAAAAAAAAAAAAACTAGTTCGATTTTATTTTACTCGTGATTCAATTCTTAAAGGTAATAAAATATTTACCATCTTAGTAAACTTCTTAACTTATAAAGATTTGGAACAGAAACAACCGTAAGTAAAAGTAATTAGCTATCTAAATAAATGTATCAAAAAACAAATAGGTATACAATAGAAAATTTTGATTGTAATGCTTTCATTATGCTCCACTAGCTTCAAAAATAACGCATGATTAATATATAATTATGTACTATCATTCAATATCTGTTTGAATCACAGTTTATGTTTTCAAATGTAGATTCCTGTTCTTAAAATCTTGGATAATATTATCATGGTGGTGAGTATTCGCCACATAATTATCATGTACCTACCTACCTACTTGGTGGGTTTTAACAACTATTTGCATCTGATTAAGTCCTTGATATCTTCTAAGATATATAGAACAGTGAAAACCTAAATCTACTACAAAAAGGATTGCAGTCTAGTATGTAAACTTAGTAATCAGCACAATTGTTTGTATTGAAAAACAATGCCAGCTTTTTTTAAAGTAAATAAACATTAGTGCAATGCTGTGGGAAGGCAGCTTCAGACCAAGCTAAAAATATCTAATGAAGCAATTTAAGAAGATGTATTCAATATCTTCAAAGTAATAACTTACTATCTCCTTTTAGATGCCTAACATCAAATTGCAGTCTTCAGATAATGAAATATTTGATGTTGATGTTGAAATTGCAAAATGTTCAGTGACTATTAAAACAATGTTGGAAGATTTGGGCATGGATGATGATGAGGATGAAGTTGTCCCATTACCCAATGTAAACTCTGCGATTCTGAAGAAAGTTATTCAATGGGCGACATATCACAAGGATGACCCCCCACTACCCGAAGATGATGAAAACAAGGAAAAAAGAACTGATGATATTTCTTCATGGGATGCAGATTTTTTGAAAGTTGATCAAGGAACATTGTTTGAGCTAATTTTGGCTGCTAATTATTTAGACATTAAAGGGTTACTGGATGTGACATGTAAGACTGTTGCAAATATGATTAAAGGTAAATCGCCTGAGGAAATCCGGAAAACCTTTAATATAAAGAATGATTTTACTGCTGCAGAGGAAGACCAAGTGCGTAAAGAGAATGAATGGTGTGAAGAGAAGTAAATTATGATGATAGAAATTAATGCCTAACAGCCAAAATGAGATAAAGCAAATTTTTTTGCAGAATGGACTGCCCAATTCTGACCATAATATATTATTATTATTATAGGCAGTCCACTGGGTCAAAAATATTGCTTACTCCATTTTAGTGGTTAGGCATTAATATTAATATTTCTTTTCTGAATCCCTTGGTTTGACCTAACTGCTCAATTTAGATGAATATTAGATCTCTTATTCATTCAGATTCATAGTGAGCAGTTTTTTCACAAAAATTTTCTTGCCTTTTTCTGTTACATGCGTAATATTGTATCTAAAACTGGTTTGAAAATATAAGGACTAGTAGATAAAGGTAAAAAAATAAAAAAGAATTGTTCATACTTCACACATTGATTTTTAGTTTTTTTTTTCAAAGATAAAATTTGCAATATTGAATAATAATAGAAAAGTCAATAAAATAGGTGATACAATAAAAAAATTTATGCTTTTAATTCTGGTACGATCCATTCTATCTTAATTCAAATCTTTTGATAAAGTTTTCTTTAGTCATTGGGTTTGAAGATTTTTATTTTGCAGGTGTGGATAATTTAAGGCCATGCACACTAGTCTACCTGGTACACAGAGAAAATAAATTAATTAGCGATGATGACATGTAGGCAGGGCAGGCACGCCAGGGTTGCAAAGAAAGTTAGAGCAAATGCTCTAACTCGCCCAAAACTTCTTTTGCTAATATCCCAAGTATATTTTCCACAATATTCCCAAAACTGAATTTGAAAACAGTGACTAAGTAAAAACGATATTAAAAAATGTGATAACATAAACAATTAAAATGTTCTTATAAGAAATAAAGATTCTGTAAATCACCCGGTGACAATGGTTTTCACCTGTTTTCATACTAAACTAAGTTGATGTCCCTTTTTTAATTTATTTTCTGTTCTGTGACCTGGTATGTCTTCCTGTGTGCGGGTACCCATGGGGACAGGTAACCAGCATAGCTAAGATGCGCGCCACGATATGTTTATAGAACGAAAGATAAAATTGTCGATACAAATATTTTGAACGTCCAAGCAAAGTCCAGTAGTGGGGTATTTGGTTAAGACTAGATTTGGTTAAACATTTTTTGCTGCCATGTTACCACTGGTAGACAAAACAATATAATATGTCGACGAGAATCGATAAAATGGCTCGATAAAATTTTATCGTGTTGCGCATCTTACCGCCGCACTCAGAGTCGACTTTAATGATTACTTAGTTAAGTATAGATTTTTAAAACAAAACTGCCGCAATCAGACAAGTTTGATAAATTAATGTTAATTGGCATTTAACTAATTAGGTTACATCTCATTAAATGCCAACTAACATTAATTTACTAAACGTCTCTGATTGCGGCAGTTTTGTTTTAAAAATCTATACTTAACTAAGTAATCATAAAACTCGACTCTGAGTGCGGCCGTAAGCTCTGCAGAGTGCTCAGTGTCTTCTGAGGCTCAGTGTGTACACTATTATAGTGATGCAGTTGTCGCCTGTGCGGTCTTCAGTCTTTGGATACAGTTGTATTTTAGAAGTAACCAAGAGCTAGTAATTTTAGTGCAGAGACTATCGCAAGACTAATCGCCGCACTCAGAGTCGACTTTAATGATTACTTAGTTAAGTATAGATTTTTAAAACAAAACTGCCGCAATTAGAGACGTTCAGTAAATTAATGTTAATTGGCATTTAATGAGATGTAACTTAATTAGTTAAATGCCAATTAACATGAATTTATTAAACTTGTCTGATTGCGGCAGTTTTCTTTTAAAAATCTATACTTAACTAAGTAATCATTAAAGTCGACTCTGAGTGCGGCGGTTAGTGTTATTCTGTTTTACTACAATATGTGGGTAGGATTAATTTCTAATTTAGCAATATCTACAATATGTTTCTTTTGATTTGGTTGAATAAATAAATTTTCCTTGGTTGTTCAAAAATAATTTTTAAAATCTTTTGGTTCAAATCATTGGTATATTAAAAAACCCTAGATGCACAGTCTCGAACAATAGTAACACTCGGAATCGTCCCCAAACACTTGACAATTCTACATAAGTATTTATAGTTATACTATAAACAATATTTTTCCAAAATCAACCTTACGCAGATAAATTAAAGTTGTTTTTACAAAGCAATCTCGTCTGCAGAGGCGTAGTCTAGTCAAGGCCGAAGTCGTGCTTTATTCAAATCAAATATACTTTATTGCACACACAGTAGAAGACACAATATTTACAAAATGAATTTACTTTATTCTACGATAGAAACGTGTAAGTCCGCCAAATACACGGCGCTTACGACGTTGGTCGCGAGGTTTTTATCACTGCCCAACACTGCGATGACATTGTTGTGCTCCCAACTGAAGTATCACTCGCTATAAGCTGAATTTTAGCTGGAATACTTCGTGTTGCATATAGCTATAATGTCCTACCTAGGTTAATGTATACTTCGAACCAGTGGCGTCTCTAGCCCATGTAGCGCCCGTGTGCAACCATTACCCTAGCACCCCCTAGTAAGCGCGCGGTCAAAATGGAATGGGTGCAAAGTACAAGACGAACAGCACATCAAGTTAACACAACTTGTCTTTCCCCAATCGATAGTAAACTTTATTATTTGAAGATTTTTGAAGAAGAAAATTCCGTAGCGAGCGGCGCTCGGCGCCCCCTAGGGCCGCTGCGTCCGTGTGCAACGCACACCCTGCACCATAGGTAAAGACGCCTGTGCTTCGAACGATCTTTTCCTAGGAAGTTTGTATTGAATGCGATATCCATGGTGTGGTTATCAATGATTAAGACTTAAAAACAACAAAAACAAATCAATAAACACTTCTACTTACCGAAAATACGATATCCCATCCTTTTTATTCGGTCTCGGCGAAATATTTTCACAATTTCTCAATGAATACTTCGGCATTTTTGGTAAGCGTGCAGTGACGCTCGACTATTTTCTATTCGACGCTAGACTATTTGAAATGAGTGCACAATTTCGAATTGTGCACTCATTTTAGGGGGACGTTTTTGAGACGCTCGGTGTGTATCTTGGGTTTATAATATATCAATGGTTCAAATCTCAATTATAAGTTGGTGTAAGAATTATTTTTCTTTCTAACAATAATAAATTAATACTAAACTATTGAAGTGGTGTATTTTGTTCTATTTTTGTCCGCAAATTCTATTAACGGCCGCACTCAGTCGTTTTAATGATTATCTACTTAATTTTAAGTAAAGATTTGAAAAACAAAACTGCCGCACTCAGAGACGTTTATTAAAATTAAAATTAATTCCGAAACACGCGGATGAATCTCCGAAACACCGATTTTAATGGGAAATTCACCGCTAATTAGCTGATGTTATAAGGAGTAAATTAGGCTACTTTGAACCTCCCGGGAAAAATTCCGAAATTTACGCGGAACCGCGGGGCACAGCTAGTACCTAAGTAAAATAATTTCAATTAAATGTTAACACAGGTAGGTACTATGCAGTAGGACATACGATGAAAACTTTGTAGGATACTGGGTTTTTACGAAACCGGTTATGTTTCATCACGGAGAGAAATCAATCAGCCGAAGAGGCTTCGGTCTCCCATCGTCGCCTGAAGGATACGTTGGCGACACAAAGTCAGTGGCAGGCAAGCACAGTGATCGATCCCGCACGGTGTCAATAATGTGCAAACTACGGGAGAGTATACTGACCAAATATGGTGCCCAACACCGGTAGCAGAAATATTGTTGACCAATCTTCAGTGGGGAACTTTTCGGTCGCGAACTTTACCGAACAGGCCCCTATTTTTCTCAAAGGGTAGAACTGGTTACGTAGCGTAGGCGGCCGAAGGGGCAAAATTTTAGCTTCATAATTTTTCCATACAGACGCTCTAGACGTCAAGTCTGCATAGATGCACCTTATTCTATGCAAGTAGACCGAAGCGCGTATGTATCTAGCCTATTTTAGTTTATAGACCTGTTTTGTTTTAGACTTGGTAGGGATATAGGTAAACGTGATTGTTTTTTACAAAACATTGTTAGAAAAACCGTAAAATACTTGATATAGCCCTCTTAGTATGCGGCTAGACAACACAAAGAATCAGTTTCAGCGGTATTATGATTTTATTTTTACTAAACTATACTCCGATAAGAATCGCGAACAGTTGGAAATGTATCAATAATAAACATGCTTTCTATGCAAGTCAAAATAGGGCTGTTGAATCTTCGAAACTGAGACCCACAGGATGATGCGCCAAGAATCAAACCAACCAGGAAAGAGGCAAAAATTACCACGCCAGCCACACAGAAACAAGAGTACTTGTTCTGGTTTAGTAATTCTTTACAAACACTTAAGAATTCGTAAATGGATCTGAAATTACACAGTAAGGAGCTATTCGCTTAGTTAGGTACATATATACCTATTTCAGTCACCCATGGTCGCGCACGCACGATTATAGTTAGCCTCCGCCCCGATAAGGTTAGCAAATCAGGAGAACTGAAAGCGTCAATTCCATAAAATAGAATAGCTTTCGGGGTGCCCAATCTGCCAACCTTATCGGGCTTAATCGCCTGCGTGCAGCCGACTAAAGGCGAAGGGCCGAACCCCCTGGCCACAGCCAAGAGAGGCGCAAATTGCGGTTTAGATTGCGGTAAGCGGGGAAAACAAATGATAGAAAACTTATGCCGAATAAAAAATGCGGTTAGCTCGAACTAATTTAATAATATTTGAGATGACCAGATCCTTAGGCAAGTATCAATGAATGAAGGAAGGGAACCATCATTCACAAACTCTCACCTGAAGCAGCTCCTATTACCGTGTTCGCTCAATATTTTATCAGTTTCGTTTAACAGCCTTTGCAGTTGTTGTTGAGCTAATGATATAACCGGACACTTCTTATGCAAAATATTTGCTAGTCCCCCCTCAGGATCTAGATCGCAACTGCAACCCGCCGTTTCCACCGCCGGATAATCACTTCGGGGCGACATTTGTGGAATTTCTGCATTAGCATCCTGTAGGGAGTCAATAATATTACCCTCTCGATCGTCCAAAAGATTTTTTTTATATGTCTTTCTGGAATATCGATAAATGTTTTGAATACGATAATTATTATTATCTTCCGATGACATTGTATAACCACTACCAGAGAGAAGGTAATCACTATGTTACGTTTTGTGGGCAACAACAAACGCAGTGATCACTGATCAGTGTTATTTTTATTTATTTTTTTATGGCAATTGTCATTAATGACATTGTGGCCAGGATCAGTGTTTATCTGTGTTTATCTCAGAAGAAATGTTATTGTTCTTAGGTTTATCTCAGACTGTTATTGTTCTTAGGTGTTTATCTCAGAAGAATAACTATTATTCTTCTGAGGTGTTTATATAATATTCTCTTTGGCAGTGATTGTATATAGATAATAATATTATCTTTGGCTAGGTACGGTAGGTAGCTCAGAACAATAACAGTAGATAGGTAGTACCTACTATACCTCAGGGTTGCTCAGGGTAGTACCTACTTAACAACAAAGAGAATGTAATTACCTGCAATTTGACATTTTTTTATTTTTAGCCCATCACGTGTAGATTCATAAACACTTATTTTTTCTTTTTTCACGTAAGCAAAAAATAACGGATACGTTGAGTTGAAATGTCGTGTGACGTCACAAGCAGCCGCAGTTTCTAGCTGCGTATGACGTTACGAGCCCCCACTCCCAAACTTTAATGCGCTTTACATTTTCATTAATTTGAAAAAGCAAAAAATATACGTGTCCATTATTTTTTTTATTACGTTCTATAGATATGCCCCGCGGGCCGCGGTTTCACCCGCGCGTCAAAAGTTTTTATGTAGCAACTTTTTTCCCGACATCCGATTTGAATAAAACAAAGCCTATTTATTATGTAGCTCCAGAAAACCGCATGACACTCCGTTCAGTAGATTCGGAGATTATCGCGAACAGACAGGCAGGCAGAAAAGAATTTTAAACACTTTTTGTGGTCGGTTAGGTACTCTTCTTTTATCGCCCGCTGTCAATTTTTCTTAATAAAAATATTCAAGTACAGAATCACGGATGCTACTCTTTTATTATAGTACCTATAGTAGATCCCATCAAAAACATAAATGTGAAAGTGGAAGCCGAAGTCAGTATTAAGCTTATGCTTAGTTGTCGACTTCGCCGACAAAATAATTGATATCTAAATAGGTGCCAAGTTCTGTAGGTAATCCTGAAATATATTCAAAGGAGCATACAACTTAGCTAGTTTTCACTTTTCACACACTAGTTATCTTATATTTGGCTAAAAACTATAGTATATTTTTGATATTGGCTTGTTTTTACCAGCAAACCAAATATTGAAGGGGTGAGATCTATTGAACTTACAGTATAAAAATAGTAACTTGCACATAATAATATAAAGAAGATACATAATTTGACTAGCTTAAGATAACTTGAATGTGAAAACTAGCCAAGTTGTTTGCTCCTTTGAATATATTTCAGGATTATCTACAGAACTTGGCACCTACATATTTAGATATCAATTCTTTTGTCGGCGAAGTCGACAACTAAGCATATGATACTGACTTTTGCTTCCACTTTCATATTTATGTTTTTGATGGGATATCACTACTTTTTGTACAGAAATTATTAGTAGGTATTAGGTAGGTACTTGTTCATAATAAAATTAATACCAAATGGTTTCTGTTAATCTATTGTATTTCCCTCCGTTTACGGGGTAATGAGTACCTACTGAAACTAATGTGTTTGGATTTAAAACAAATTAAGGTTGGTATTCCACTCGTTTTATATTTATGTCACTCAGGACTACCGTAGATTCTTACCTACATATATGTGAAAGAATTTTTGAAATCGGTCCAGTAGTTGTTGTATGCGTGTGCGTATCGTAAGGTTGACAGATAGACATGTATGATTGGGGGGGGGGGGGGGGGGGGGGAGAGTCGTCTCCTGTGAGCCCTCCCCCCTTCGGATCGCGCCTATATGTATATCTCTATATTGGAGTCAAAATCATCTAAGCAGTACCTGCCTCAGACGAAATAAAAACTTAACATAATTAAAACTTTTTATTTCGTTAATTAAAACTTTTTATTTCGTCTGAGTGCAGTACCTGTTCAGTTTAAGAAGAAGAAGAAGAAAATACTTTTATTTCAGCACAACACACAAGAAAAAGAAACAAACATAAACAGTGACTAATCTAAATTAGACAGTTTCTGTACGAGGCTTATACGTCGCCTTCGGAAGCGGATGAAAGAGCATCCCAAGCCTGCTTGACTGACCTTACATGAGTGGATAACTGTGACGACATGCCCTCTACTGGGAAACATATTTTCGAAAACGCCTTTTGATCGTTACGAGATTTCTGCTGAGCAGATATATCGTCACCTTAATGATATCTGACGATAATGTATATACGGAGTTTAAATTTCCATACGGAATAACCGTCTCTAGCGTTTTTATATTTGAAAAAGAATTATTCATCATTTTTACATAGATACAAAACTTTCTATGTCAAATATGCAATGGAAATGTCCGTAAACTAATGAAAATATTCACAGATATTCATACATTATATTTTATGTTCATACCCATAGTACGTAAAATAAACTGATTCACTTTTAACTCGAGAATATAAGCTAGTTTTATACGTATAAATCAGTGAAAATAGGAAAATTCGCGCTGACAATGAATGTATTAGTTTAATTGAGTGACGTAAAATACATCATTAAGAATATTTCTAAATTCTGATTAGCCAGTTGCATACTATAATACTTAACTTTGTTATATTACCTTCTTGATTGAAAAAATCTGAAAACTTAAATTATTCATAATTATCAGTGGCGAAGGTACCATAGAAGCCGATTCCCACCGGCTTCCCTTCAGACGCAACAACTCTCTCTACCATAATTGAGAACGTTGTCAGGGGTACAGGAAATTACTAATTATTATTAATTATTAATTAATTATTTTTTATACCGAAATTCCCGCGGGAACTCCGAACTTATCGCGAGTGAAACCGCGGGGAACAGCTACCTAGTAGTTTAATAAGTTGAAATTAAAGTAGATTTCCGGCTTCCCCCTCTCAATATTTCACCCTTCGCCACTGATAATTATCATTTTTTTTTTTAAGTTTTTCCAGTTTTCAGATTTTTCCCTTTGTTTACGCCTAAAAGTCTACCTTGATGCCAAATATCAAGTTCCTAGGCCATCTGGAAGTGCGTTATAATTTTGGTCTATAGGTCAGACAGTGATAAAAATCACGATTTTTCGACGTTAATATCTAAATAACCGTTTGAGGTATGCTAATGAAATTTGGAGCATAATATTTATCTCGCAAGTCTTAATATATGAGCCAAATTTGACATGTTTAAGTTAAATAGTTTTTGAATTATGGGGGGGTGAAAAGTGGCTCCAAATGGTTCGTGTGTGTGGTGCTCCATGCTGCTCGCCAGTTTTGTCAGCTTGAGAACTTTGGCTTGACACGCTACCGCGTGTCTAGATCTGCCGGACTAATTTTGAAAAAAAAAATTTCGTCATATATTTCAGTCAATTCTATTATATATTATAGAAAAATTATATAGTACTATACTATACTATTTTTTATCCCTAATTCAACTAACGCGCTTTTTTATTAACTGTGCACCCGCAGCGCAGCACGGGGAATTTTAGAACGAAATGCGTATAGGTACGCGGCAAAAAACGTCAACTGTCAAAAATGCTGCCTGCTACATAATGATTAAAAAAATAGGAAGGTACTATTTTTTCCCTGCATTTCCCAAAAGTAGGTACTATATTTTTGCACGTTTTTTCGGAAAAATACTATATTTTTCAAAAAAAGGTGGCAACCCTACCCGTGACCCCCCCCCCCCCCTTCGGACCGCGCCTGGATGGGTACCTGTCACCTACTAGGGTTATACCTCAGAAGAATAACTGGTTATACCTCAGAAGAATAACTGGTTATACCTACTATTACTTTGAAGTCTCTACGTTTCTTTCTCAGAATAACCTTATGAATGAGTTCCTGTCCGGATTCCGCCCTGGGTATAGTACTGCTACTGCTCTTATAAAAGTTACTGATGACATTCGCCTGGGGATGGAAGAGCAGAAGGTAACTGTACTTACTCTTCTTGACTTCAGCAACGCATTCAACACAGTTGACTTTGACGTCCTGCTATCCTTAATGGGAACCCTGAATGTATCCTCTCCCGCCTTACTTTGGTTCCGTAGCTACCTGAATGGGCGCCAGCAGCGGGTCAAAATTGACGATAAATGTTCCAACCTGTGTAGTACTACTGCTGGCGTCCCTCAAGGCGGAGTCCTCTCTCCCCTGTTGTTCTCCATCTTCATCAATCCCATTACTTCCACTCTCTCTTCCAAATTTCATCTTTATGCGGATGATCTTCAGCTGTATATGCAGGAGACGATCAACAACATCGCGCGCTGTAGATACAATGAATGAAGATCTGCATAAGATTGCATCGTGGTCGGCGGCTCATGGTCTTATTGTGAATCCAAAAAAGTCCCAAGCAATCATCATAGGTAGCCCCCGCCAAATTGCAGCTATTGATCGTTCTTCTATTCTTCTTCCTATTACTTTTCAGGGTGTTCCTATACCTTATTGCGAGTTCGTTAAAAATCTTGGCGTATATTTTGATCGCACCTTCTCGTGGTCCCGCCAAATCGGTGAAGTAAGCAGGAAACTGTTTGCTTCATTGAGCTATTTAAGGCGGCTACGCAACTTTCTTCCCATCTCCACCAAAATTACCATTGCCCAATCCTTACTTTTGTCCATCCTTGATTATGCCGACGTCTGTTACACCAACGTCACTGTCGAACAGCTGGACAAACTCGAACGGTTGCAGAATGTGTGTATCCGCTTCATATATGGATTGCGTAAGTTTGACCATGTTTCTGAATACAGGGTTAGGCTTGGCTGGCTCTCGATCCGATTGAGGCGCAATGTGCATATCCTGCATACTGTATATAAGGTACTACATGAACCCATGGCCCCTACCTACCTTAAAGAACAATTTAAGTTCTGCTCCGACTGTAGTGGCCGTGCTCCTTGTTCCTCCACTTTTAAACTGATTGCTGTCCCTTTCCATAAATCACGGTTTTTCGAAAAATCCTTCACTGTTGAAAGTATACGCCTGCGGAACTCCCTCCCCGACTCGCTCAGACAGAAAGAGTCATTGGGCTCTTTTAAAGCTGCACTTCAAAGGCACTATTTAACTCTAAGTGGCTATCCACAGTAATTATGATTAATGTATGTAGTGTAAAATATCATTTTATTTTTATATGTGTATTATATCACCTATTGCTACTCGTATGGCATATGTATGTGTATAAAGTTGTATTATATTTAGGATATCTAAGTATTAGCGTTGTATTATCCTTATATAGTATATAGCTAGGTATTACGTTGTGCACCCAGCACCCGCTTCTATTTACAGCTCTCTATCACCTTAAGGTTGCCTTGAAAAGATTGCCCCTAGCAATAAGGCCGCCTTTTGCTCTGTATTTACTTTTTATCTGTCGTTTTTATTTTCTCTTCTGGGGCAATAAAGCATATTTGATTTGTTTTGATTTGAAGCCTACCAAGCTGTTATTTCGCAATTTTTACTAAAGCATACCTATTTACAATGATATTTTCCTCCTTTAATATATAGAATGTCTTTGCCTATTCAGAATTAACAGTCACCGCACTGGGAAAATCTTCGAAAAAGTCCCTTAAGATACCTTTTCCTGAAATTACAGCCCATACCTACAGACTGTTTTTTCCTCAAGCATCGCTAACATATCTTCAACACTATCTGAGATTAATGCTTTATCGTCAGCAAATCTCAACTTCTCGTCCCAGTTTATTTATTTATTTAGTACACAAAACAGTTTACAACCGAAAATAAAATAATACATTCACAAAAGTAAAAGATCTAGATTGCATACCAAGATATGTGTACATATTAGAGTAACAGTACGTAGTAGAGTACCAAAAAATATATAAAAATTAAAAGTATACTATATAAAATATATAATAATATTTAATAATTTCACTGGCCGCGAATGAGTAATACTCTAATTAGGTTAAAATTGACTTTTAAGATTTTATTACACAGGTGAAGCTAATAAAAGCGGATTGAAAAGAAAGATAGAACGCCCAATACTCTTATTATTGCCATAAGTGTGGCCCCGGGCCCGAGTCAAAAGCTAGTCTTATTTCGAAAATTTAGCCATTGTAATTTCGACTCCATATGGAGAGCACAGGGTCAAAATTTCAAAGGACACGAAGTCAGATACAGAATAATAGAGCCACGAAGGGATTTAAATACTTATGCAAAAACAAGAAAGTTAGAATCAATATTTTATTGGCAGAAAAGTCATTAATTTTTAATTCTTAAATCAATGGGTAAAATTATCTTTGAATACATAGCAGTAATCTGTATCTTAACTACCTACATTTACTTTAAGTATAAATAGTTATATTATGTTGGTATGAAATTATAATTATTATAATTAGCTAAATGCACAGGCAAGGTCGATTAACAATGGAGAAGCAACTATTAGCGTTTCTTATAATTACTCAACTGTGCTTAGAAACGTTTTAATTTAGGTATCTATACTTATAATAAAACTGTAGAGAGGTCAATTCTGTACATTGAATATATATTCAAAATTAATATTGGAAGATGAATGGTGATCGATACTGATGCCAAAAATGCAATCAGTAAATTATTTGTCTGTCTGCCTGTCTATGCACGCATGGGTCAAAAACTACTGAAGGGATTTTAACCAAACTTGGTATGATTGTAGTCCATACTCCTGGGCAGGTTATAGGCTATATAACATAACGCTAAGACACATAGGAGCTGAGCAGTGACGATAAATTTGAAGCAAGTCGGATGAAAATGCGCTTTCGACCTCTTTCCTCGCATACGATGATCATACACCAAAAGTATGTATTACAAAGATGATGGTCTTCAAAAGATCTACAAAAAAGTCCTCAATAGTATATAATCTATCTTTTATAAATTATACTATAATAAAATAGTAGAATCCGTGGTTCTGTACAATAATATACTATTTAATAATAATATATAATATTTTTAACAAAAATTGACAGGGAGCGATAGAAGACCAAGTAACCAACCACAAAAAAGTTTTTAAAATTATTTTGTGTCTGTCGGTCTATCTGTTCGCGATCTCTGTCTGTCTGTCTGTCTCTCCAAATCTACTGAACGGATTGCGGTTTTCACAGATAGATTAAACTTAGTCTAGATCTATATATAGGGTTTTTTTTTATTTAAATCGGATGTCGGGAAAAAAAGTTGTTATATAAAAAACGTTTCACGCGGGTGAAACCGCGGGGCACAGGTAGTATATAATAAGTCTATATCTACAACTACCATTTTGCCGTACCTACACGAGACTACAGAATGACAGTCTATAAATTTACGCTTGCTGTTTGCAAAACTGAACTGTTTTTACGTCTAAAATCACAAATAAACAAAAAGTTTATCCCATAACTAATCAAAAATTTATTCCAAGCACGATACGATTTAAGTTATAGATGGTTGTAGCAAAATAGTCATTTTTTTTTCTGGATAACATTTAAAGCATGGTACATTTAAAGCCTGTAGACTCGTATATGAGGAGAGGTGGATGAAAACCACAATCCTCAGAGTAAATATACTAATCCTACTAATATTATAAATGCGAAAGTTTGTAAGTATACATATGTATGTATGGATGGATGGATGGATGGATGGATGTTTGTTACTCTTTCATGCAAAAACTACTGAATGGATTTAAATGAAACTTTATAATAATGTATAAACTATACATTAGATTAACACATAGGGTACTTTTTTACCCGGAATTCCCGTGGGAACTCCGATTTTACCGCGGGTGAAACCGCGGGGCACAGCTAGTGAAATTATAAAATTGAGGATATCATTAAAGTCCCTACTTACCATACAGCATTTAAAATACGTCTGGGTACCAAATAACACGATAATAGAATCAATATCCATAGCAATATTAAAAAGAGAAAAGTTTCGACTCTTGGTATGTTTATTTAATATATTATAATCTCCTGCTCCTGGTGTTATTTTTTTGTGATTTAAAGAAAAACAGCTACTGTAGGCAGGTAGGACTCAGCTAAAATAGCAATTAATGACCAGTGACCACATTAACTTAGAAATGCCATTAATCACTTACTCTTTGAAAGTAATGCACCACATAAGATTAATTCATGTGAAGGCAAAATACATATATGTATATAAAATATAATAAATATAATTATAATTTCGTTATAATCAATTGGCACCTCTATAGAAAGCTGCTAGCCGTTTTTTTCCATTGTGAACCGAACCTTACTTATAATTAATAATCACAATCTTGTCAATCTCCAAATGATTGGTGCATAAATTTTTTTGTATACTCGTAAACCACAAAGAGCGCAGCTGTTGCCGGTATTGTTCTAACAAGTGTTGGCTTCAGGCCGTTGTAGAGGGCCAACACTCCTGAAATGAAAAGTAATCTTTTTTATAAAAACTAGCACTTTACTAACGGGAACCATCCCGCGGTAATTCCGGAATAATAAATATTCGATGTCCTTTACGATAACCCTGACAACGTATAGATATGCAAAACAAATGCAAAATTTCAGTTATGGTTGCCAGGTGTCGAGGTTGCCAGGCTTAGCTGGACATGTTTGGCTTTTTACGGACGTGTCCGGCCAAATGTTTTCTTGTCCGGCGCCCGGCTTTTGTTTGGCTGCCGCGCGAGTCATCAGCCGAGCGCAAGTGAAGCTGCGACTGCCCAAAGCGCTTGTTAGTTATGTGATTAATGTGTACATAATAAAACAATTAAATAAGTAGTTGTTTTTTTTATAATGAAACAGGGATGATGCGAATATTCGCATCCACAAATGCGGAGCTTCCGCATTGATTTGGACATCTGCATCCGCATCCGCAATAATCAATGCGGATGTTCACGCGGATGCGAATGTAATATAAAGAAAGAAACTGGGCGGGGTCAGCGAATGGCACGTGCCGTTCGCATATTATCATCGATAGCATAAAGATTTTTATCCACTTAACCAGGCAAGGTTCCTAGGGAACAATTATTAATTATAGCGGGTTTAATTTACGAACCACCGCGTAACCACCTCCAATCAGAAAAGGCGGAAAAATTAAAAAAAATAAAAGCATTGTAAGTGCATAATACTAATTTTCATAAGAATGTTAATAATTATTTTATCATTGTTTTAAGTCCTCACTCATCAATACTAATATTATAAAGAGCAAAAGTTTGTGAGTTTGTGACGTTGTAGGGGGTAATCTCTGGATCTACTGAACCGATTTTGAAAATTAGACTAGGACTAAATAGAATTTAATGCACTTTTTTTTCTAGCACTTCCAACAGTTATTGTACTAGCTGTTCCCCGCGGTTTCACCGGCGGTAATTTTGGAGATCTCCGGGTGTTCCGAAAAAAAGTACCTGCTACCTTATATTTTTTTGTCTACCTACCCTTCACAACGTGTAGTATGCAAAATTTAATACAGTTTCACCCGCGTTAATTTCGGAGTATCTGCGGGAATTCCGGGATAAAAAGTACCCTATGTCCTTCTCTGTATCCTTGACAACGTGTATGCAAAATTTTATGATGATCCGTTGAGGCGTGAAAGCGTAACAAACAAACAAACAAACACAAACTCATTTTCGCATTTATAATATTAGTAAGGATTTTACCCAAGGCGGAATATGTGTCTTGTCGTGTTGTGTCGCGACAGAAGTAGGTATATCGGTTTCATACATTTAGTACTACTAAGCGGGTGAAAAGGGGTTGCAAAGTTTCTATGGAAGGTGATGGATTTAACCTCTTCGATGTCGATTTCGACTGCCACGCGAACGGAGTCGCCTATATACCTATATACCTATAAGGCTTCCTCATGAATCACTCTATCATCTATTGGTGAAAACCGATTGAAAATACGTTGTCGTTTTTTAGTTTATCGCGAACAGACATATGTGGCGGAAGATTTTGTTTTATAATGTCAATATGCAGTGAATAGTGATAAACTCTCACAATATTCACCCATGCACATGTGCATACACAGAACTGTAATTCTCTATCCCGGTTTATTTTTATTTTATATTTTTATATTTTGTACCTACTAATAATAGTTTTTAAGTTCGGGGCCTGGAGTCCTATAATACAGGTTATCCTAGATTAGGCTCCAGATCTCCTACTTTCCTTAATTAAAACACATTTCATGTACTTAATTTGTGGAGACGAATAAATGATATTATTATTATTATTATTATAAATATCAGATAAGAATGAAAGAGATATAAAGACTATGTACAAACCTTCTTTTTTTACAATTTCGTATGCCACATCTAAAAATTTCTGACTTTTGTTTGATACTTGCATTCTTGACTTTATGACATCTGTTGGGAATATAACAGTCCATAATACCAAACCTCCGACTGCGCCAGCTATCATTGTTCTAAGTAAACCAATATCGTCTTTTGATTGACCTTGTTTTGCTAATAACTCCCTTGAACCTTGAAATCATAATAAACATCTGATTAACGAGATACAGTTTTTTAAGAGCTGTTTCCAAGGAGTTGTGCATCTTGAGTTTTTGTATTAATGAATTTTTCAATACTTCTTTAATATTATAGTGTATCATCATACATTGCTATTGGCTACTATTATTTTATGATTATTACCTTCATATCCACCAAAAAAAAAGAAATAACCAGGCATTTCTCTCATTATAGTTGGCACAAGACCCCTAAAGAGTCCCTGTATTCCATACTGTCTTAATATTTGCTGAGTGAGCTGCAGCGGTGTCACTCTTACCTGAAAACCAACACAGAAAACAAACATTAGTTATTGACACTTTTAAGGCTTCTTTTTATAAAGATAACAGAAAATAAACACACCAAGTATCAAGTGATAATTACAGTAATAAGATATGATAACAGCAAGCTTAAATTATTATTATCAGCAAAGAGTGCATGCAAACATCTAAGTAGGTACACAAATGAATTATTTACTTAATGCTTAACAATTTGTTGAATGTATTGCAATGAAATACCCAGAGAAAATCATCATACAGCTGTTTGTGAACTTTGTATATTGACTTCACGCATGGCTTGTAGTTGGCATTTAATCAATTCAGTTGGACACAGTGTAAATGATGAGAAGAATGCAGCAAGAAATCCTGCTGTGGCATTACCAACTGTAGACAGCTGCTCTACACTCTGAAAGAGTTAATAATTTGTTGAAGCCAATAGAATGATCAATTTCTTTTTAAATAAACTATATCTTAAAAGATAATATTTTTATACAAATGTCACAAACATGATTGTTTTAATGGGTGGCTTAATAATAGTTATTAAAAAACAGCTGCAAATAAGGTCACATTCCTATTGGAATTAGTAAATTCTTAATTAGTGCATAACTCAAGGTATTAGAAAATAAAATAAAACAATGTATAATGATTAAACTACCTCAGTATTAGTCATTCTACACACAAATTTTTGACAATAACCATATGCAGCAAATAGAACAGAGTTTTCAGCGACATTTGCAATGATTGCTGGGGTAGTACCAGCATACAGCCCTCTAAACACACCATCATTCCTTAGGGTTTGCTTTAAACAGTCATACATTCCTTTGTATAGTTGGGGAAATGTTTGCATCTTTACTTTGACAGTATCCAATGGTTGCCCCACATAAACAACTGCTATACCCCCTGTAAAACCATGATTTATTGGTTATTTAAAATAGTTCCTAATTCCAAAAAACAAGGGAAAGTAAATATGGAATACAATCTACAACTTATATCTATCCAATAACTAAATACCACACAAATTTTAATTGGAATCACAGTTAAAAAATAAAATTTATAAGGTTAAAATTGAAAATAGTTTAAGAGCATCCAGTACTTTGAAATATAATAACTCTTTGGTTTTTCAAATTAATCTATAAATTTATAGAACATTGATTATCACTTTACTTATACCCTTCCTGTTTCTAGTGCCAAGTTAAATAGTAGCACTTTTCTGGATTACTGCAGGAAAAACCTAAAAGATTAGATATCAGCCCAATGCTTGAGAATTTAAGATCAATTCCAATATGTAGAGAGCTCCCTTGGCTTGCGTTGCAACCACTTATAAGCGCTCACCTTCATTCAGCAAACATAGCAAGCACCAGAATTATGAATGTTGTGGACAGCTCCACCAAAACTCATTTACCTACATTGACATTAGTCTCACTTAAAAATTGGTTATTTATTTTTTCGACACTGGAATTGATGGTGGCTTAACCATCTTGTAATAGCCTAGCCTATAACACTTTATAAACTTTAAACATATAAAAACTTTGTAAATTAAAAAACAAGTTCAACAATTTGTACTGTCATTTATCAATCATGATTCAGGAGTAACTTTTGATGCTATACAGTTAAGGATTAATTTATTAACTAGCTGCACCCTGCAATTTCACTCGCATTAATTTCGTAATTCCCGCGGGAAATCCGGGATAAAAAGCAACCTATGTCCTTTTCTGTGCTTCTGACAACGTAATCGGATATGAGGAAATTAGAATTATTTGAAAAGCCCACGGGAAAATGTCCTTTGATAATTATTATTCTTATCTTCACTTTACATTCATTAATTAAACAAAACATTAGGTTAGAAAACCTCGGACTAACTTACCCAACGAGCCTGCTGTGAAATCAATGACACCATTTCTTAAATTACCCGAAGTGGAAGAATGAGCCATGGCTTAAATTAGGAGATACGTAGTCCGATGTCTGAGAATTTATTCATTAATCATTAGTTCATTTAATCACTCACAATTCACACGTATCTGGTCTCAGATTAACTAGACATTTATCTCATATCAGAGAGAAGGTAATCACTACGTTTTAAGAGTAGGCACTTCCATACTAATCGCTGATCCGATCTATGAAAGCATTTTGTGCCAACCATACCAATGCAATGTATGACGCGGTCATAGAAAGAAGGATGGCCAGATCGGACTCGATACGAAACAATGGTGTCCATATATGATATATATATGAAAAAAATCCTTATTTTTTAAGATTTTAAAAAACACAAAAAATATCTCTATAAGTAGCCACAAAAAAAAGATATTAATTTATTTTTGTTTTTGTAACTTCTATGACATCATGTATGTGGTTTCAGAACGCACCTATTGACGATTCATTTCGCGTATGACATGACTTAGTATTCAAAGACTATAATTATTCACGTTTTTCTTAATAGTTTTACTAGATAATTACGTAGGCATCAAATCAACAACTGTGTGTGCGTTCTTGTCATAAAAAAAAATTATTTAGGTTCATAGTAAGTATAAGCATTTTGTTCAATTGCGTACATCGGAACGTCATTTTGTCTTTGACAAGTTACTAAATCTGTGGTCATCGAACCGCGCCAGTGATTGTCATTAATCATTAATATTTGATTTGATTGGCAATTGACATGACACCCGGCAATCACGCATTTTAATCGCTTTACTTGTTGTTCTATTTTGAATTTCCTTTGTCGTTTTTACCTAGGCATTTTTTACGGACTGATAGCTACCACTTGTGACTACATTATTTCTATGCTAACTACACTTTTAGGTCGGGTAAAATGTAGTTGTTGATTCTAACCTCAAATGTATTGTGGATTTTACGATGTTATTTTAAAAAATTGTGGCTATTTAGATATGATTTTTAAACGGGATGGTATTTACAACATAAAAACAAATCAATCTAACTATAGTTTATTTTGGGACATGAAAAATAAAAGTCAAGTCCAGCTCCTATAGAAATTTTGCCATTGTTCTTTGGTTAAGTATTCCAAAGTTGGTAAAAAAGTTCGCGCATAAATCCATAGTAACTTTTGGTTCAAGGGAGTGTCGCTGGCCTGTCTCATATATCTAATCTAAAGACAGATATGAGGAGATAAGTGTTCTCACTTCTCAGTTGAGGGGTCCATAGATAATACAATATGAGGGGTCGCTGTCAAAGACATATGACCACAGAACACACCTACCCTAACGGCATATGACATTGTCTGTATCTGGTATTCTAATACAGGTATTCCGAATCCTCATCCCTTTCATGTTTATCATCGTTTCCCTATCTTGAAACTGGCAAAATGCGCAAACCGCGCGATGCCATAACAAAAAAAAAACCAGACAAGTGGTAGATTTTTTTTAAATCGGTCAATCCGATTTTTATCCCGGAATTCACAAGGGAAGTCCGAAATTAACGCGGGTGAATTTGCATACTATACTTTATAAGGGTTACAGATAACAATTTTGTGTATTTTTATCCCAGAATTCCCGCAGGATTTCCGAAATTAACGCGGGTGAAACCATAGGGTACAGTTAGTACCTATAATAATAAATCATTTTAGTTACAAACTTTGTTATCTCCTTATTTCCTGAACTACAGCTTGAACTTTCCAGAATCTTCAAGACGGTTTTATAACGTTTCGGAATATTGCAGATAATTTTCAAACATTTCAGAATATTCTGGATTAGCGGTATACACGAACTAAACACTGCACTGACTTTTAAAATTAAGATTTAATTATTTATATAGGTATATATGGTTTAAATATTGTATAGTATAACATTCGACGCTTATGTTTTTGTTTTTTTTATTTTTTTTATTTTTTTTTTATTTATTCATCAGTGGGTGGTTTATCTATGTAGAATTCAACATACTTGTGAGGTTTTAGAAAAATATTAACGTACAGAGGTTAGTTCAACCTCGTTCAACCTTTCTCAACCTTTTTTGTCATTATTTATTGATATTAAGCATTCCCGACACTAGGAAAAATCATGCCTAAAGCGTGTGGCACTAGGGGTAAACTTAGGCTACAAAAACGTGGAGGTTAAAGGGGTAAAAATCGATTTTTATGTACAATTTCACATCCCTCAGTATTTTTTTTTACTTAAAACTCCGTTATTTGTAAACCGATTTGGATTTTTTTTTTTTATTGGAAAGGGTATACTTCGCAGGAACCCTGGAAATGGCCTATTTATAATCAGGTTAGGATTTATTGATCAGTAGCCCGATTCTCGTAAATTCAAACGATCGGAAAATCGTTGCAGTTCCGAAATCGTCCTATCGAAAAACGTTTCAAATTTCCTATTCTCCTACCATTTCGATAGGATAGATACACAATAGGATTGGAGCTCGGCGAGTTCTAAACGTTTTCGTAACTATTGACTTTGTTAAACGTTTATTACGGCTCTGTGAGTACTAGCCCTTAGAGCCATTGACTTTGTTATATTTATAATGTTGCCACATGATTGCCACCAAACGTACCAAAGTACTTATTTTGGAGAAAAATATAGGAAAACCTGATTTTTTTACAAAATTTAAACCATGCTCTTACATCAAAACTCATTTCACACTTCACAGATATTTCAATACTTGGAACATAAATTGCCAATTAATTTGATGATACAAACTATTGAAATTTTCTTTGGTCCTAGAAAATGGTAATATTTTACGTGTCAAGTCATATATTGAGTATGTCATTGCCAAACTTGGTTTTTGTCTGTTGTGTCTTCAGTCACTTTTCAGCATCTATGAACTGCAAGATAACTTCAGAAGAGAAAGGAAGAGAACCATGTTTTAAATTGGGGAACTATCTCAGAGGAACAATCTAACATTGTCATTGGCGTTTTAGATGAAGAGATTTTTACTAATGAAACATTGTCATTGGCAAATTATAATTATAGACGCCATTATTAAACAAGAAGATAATTTGGCATGGGTTTTATTACCCATTCACAATTCAATAGAAGAAATAATAGGTACATAATATGGCTTACTTTATTTTCGACTGATAAAGCGTCAGATCTTTTTTCTTGAGGTATTACCTCAGAGTAAATATGGGACCAATGATATGCTGAGGCGATTGTCTTCTGAAAATCCTTTTCCGTCATTTGAAAAGGTTTGTTAGCTAATATACGCATTTCGACTCGTCGTCGACGATTATCAGCAGCGTCTGCTTGATTAGCAAGATCTAAAAGGAGCCATGACATGCCTAAACTCATATTAAAATCTCTTTCATATAAGGTAATTATTGATTCTAAGGCATAGTATTAAACAAATATACCAAAGTACCAAATAAATACAATGGATAACAAAATCTGATTCTGTGATTATTAAATTGTAATGCCTATTAATTAAGTAGTTGTATTAGTCATAAGGAAAAGAAAAATTTTTGTAACAGCAATATTAGTATTAAGCATTTTAAAATATAGCTGCCAATTAAAACGGATAACAAGTCTGATTCTGTGATTGTTGTAATTGTGATTTTAGAAATAAACACTACCTTTTATATTATTTGTATTATTGTTAGTGTTGAATCCCCCATATCAATATTATCAATGACTTTGAGAAGTTCTCTTTGTTGAAAAAGGGTTTAGATGATTTTTTTTACTAGTTTACCCAGATAGGTGTGATCCCTATAAACTCTGCTGCTGAAACACAGCAGGGTTGTGGCAGACAGACATTTTGCATTGAGATAAGTGCCAAAAGACATTCACACTTTACCAAAAATAGTGTCATACCAATGATAATCCTCGGGAAATAAATTAAACCAAGCAAAGCTGGGTGTTACTTCATTTTATTTAACAAGTTTGCAGATTCTCAAAACATACCGAGAAAAAACATCTCTCCATTATTATATTTTTCATTAATATAGCAATTAAGAGGATGATCCCGCCACACAATGGAGTCATGGGTTGATCCTGGACTACTAGGATCTATACACAATATATTAAGGTTTGCATCACATATCTGAAAATACAATAATGAATTAGTTAACTGTGCCAATTATCATCTGTTTTGATTACTTGATGTGATTGATTGACAAACATGTAATAGGTAAATGCACAATGATTACTTTCATCTATACATACAAAGTAGGTACACTTACTATCATTACATTTAATGAGTGGTATCCTTTTCTATTGAAATACCATTCTTCATATAATGTAGGCCTAATAATGGCCACATGTGTCCCATCAATACAGCCTTATAATGCTAGATATTTTAAATTTATCATAAAATCTGTAATAGATAGAATTAATGTAAGCACATCGTAAAAGTGAGTTGTTGACGTTGTGTACTTGTGTTTTAAGTACTAATAAGTACTATTAATTATGTTGTTTTATAATAATAATCTACAGCCCGTAGATGACCATAAGGCCTTTCCAGTAAAGATCTACAAGGAGCCATGACATGCCTAGACTCATGTTAAAATATAATATAGGTATAAATTATGAAAGATAATTTCAATTTCACTTGTAAATAAAACGCAAAACCCACTTTCAAAAATGCACAACTACTAAAAAAGGAACTTTTGTTCAACGACTCCCCAGTCGCAAATTTTGACATCTAATCGTTTCGAATCTATCGAGCAAATACGTCAAAAATTTGCAGAATATCGAAAGCGAAAAGTTCAAATTCGATTTACGTTCGACTTTCATACGCGAATACGAATTTACGCTAAAACGATTCGTCAATCGGACTTCGATAGGATCGTTTCTACTTTAAGAAAATTTTTGTTACGAGAATAGCAAAACCCGTTTTGAGAGCTGAATCGCAGCGATATCGCTCAGATTTTATTACGAAAATTAGGCCACAGGATAATTTTGTATTTTAGTCGATTGAGGCTTTTAAAAAGTTTGAATTCATATTTAAAATTTTATTTGATTTCTATTTTCATAAATTGTTAAAATTATTCTCAGAGTTTTATTACTAAAAGCATGCAGATTTTCATTATAAAAAAATCGATTTTTTCCTCATTTAAATCGATTAATCCAAAATCGATTATTATTAAAGAGAGAAAAATCGATTAAAATAAAAGTCGATTTTTTTTCTCTCAATGTTACATCCCTAGCAAGTGGCAAGTGGCAACCACAGAGTAGAGCTTAGAGTAGAGCCTCAGAAGAATAACTTATTTATTTATTTATTTATTTATTTAAACTTTATGCACATCATGGCACAGAAGGCGGACTTAATGCCACAGTGGCATCTCTGAGAGTAGAACTTATTCTTCTGAGAGTAGAGCCTAGAGTACTTTTTTAATATGGTGGCAACCAAGTCAACAAAAGCCAAAAGTGCTCAGGGGTCCTATTTTTTAATCACTTGAATTACTTTTCGCATACGGAATTGCAAGATTCACGCGTGAATATGTTAGATTGTTCCCCAAGTTAAAACATGGTTCTCTTAAAAGCCAGTTTCCTGCTCAGGGTCCAAAATAGATGCTGAAAAGTGACTGAAATAACGAAGACAAACGTGACACGCGTGTTTTCAGTACGGCTTTCACTCGTCAACAACCAAGTAGAATTTCACCAACCCTCAGAAGAATTTTAGTTATTCCTCTGAGCACCAACCCAAGGAACGCTACTCGCTCTCTTATGTTGACGCCTGACGGGTGGAAGTTGACAAGACAACTTTTTTAAATTTTTTGGCCGTCGTCGGTCGACGAATAATCAAATAATCATTTAAGGTACCTACCGGTAGTATTTCTAAGTAGTTTGTGGTACCTACCCTACCCAGGGTAACCTACCGTATACGACAGTTTAGCGCTGTTGATAAAATATCGATATATCGAAAAGAAATATCGATATTATTATTTAGAAAAAAAAACATCTCCTCCTTTTTGGGAAGTTGGTTAAAAATAAATATTTATTACTAATACTTTTTTGGACGATATATCGATTGTTCGATATTGAATTAAAGAATTCAAAGTTGGTGAAATTAGTGAAACTCATTATAATACTTCGTAAAAATTTTACAAACAAATGTTTAATTACCTAATTTTGCGCTATTTACACAAGTCAGCCATAGACGTAAGCTATGGTGTGCAGGCACCTGGTGTGCGTTCCGTGGGTTTGGGCGCAGTTGTTCGGTTAAAATTTCACTCGTTTGAGTTGCAAGTGCAACCAAGCCACAGAACGATCGAGTTGTTTTTATAACCTCAAAATATTTGAAATTTCAGGCGCCGTTTGTTTTTTCTCAACTCACATTGCAAATAAGACTGTTTTACATCCAATTATAAACTTTTTGTGACTACGACACCTCCCTTTTGTTCGTAAGAACTTCGATTGATTTCTTTTTCAACAAATCTGGTTTTTGGCGCAATCTTTGACACTTCTTAAACAATACATAGCTGTCAGAGTGAAAATTAACCTGCTTCGGAGATGGTTGTTTGGTTGCTGCACTTTGAGCCACGGAACGGGTGAAACTACGCTCTGACAGCTGTCAGAGTAAAATTTCACCAAGCCACAGAACGGGCCCAGAGCGCGCTCGAGCGCGTTCGAGTGCATTCGTGCGAATCCACGGAACACACACCTGAGGCAGCCATTGAAAAGTCTGCGCCTGCCGCGCCATTATGGGCCCTCTTCACAATGGACCATGATGGCCCATCTTAATGATCATCCATCATCGCCACCATGATCGGACAACTCTCTTCAGAATGGACCATGTTGGCCCATCAAATGATCGTCATCGTCCATCATGGCCGCCATGATCGGGCAACTCTTGTTAAGACGTCTACATCGTTGCTCATTGGTAGATGCTAATCAATAAAAAGGCATGTATATTGTATTACCGGCATTATCTAAGAAAATAAATACCTTTACCGATTTTTATGAAGAAGTCTACACTGTACCCGAGACAACTACGTACTGAGTAATCGGCTTTTGTTTGAACGCGCACGCAATCATGGGCCATCATTCCTTTGATGTACCGACAGTTTACCGATTGATCACCACTACCGGCGATGATTGGCCACGCATAGGCAATCATGCCCTCTACACAGTCGTGCATGTCTACTCTATAGCGAATTAGTGAATGAAGAGGAGCCATTCCATTTACAAAGTATGCTACGATTATTGACTGTAGATCACTGTAGATTGTAGAACTCTCTATAGAATAATTTACAAGATAGAACTTTTCTTAAGTCTCTAGGACTCGTTAATTTTTTTGAATTGTGATGATATTTATCTACGTCTTTAGAAACTTATAAAATTCATAAATAAACACATTGAATTGAATAAAATCACTTATTACACAAAACGATTCAGTACCTATTTTATAACATTACGAAGAACAAGCTAGCTTTGTAAACGGTTCTTATATGATTGAAAATAAAGTGTCCGTAGAAAATATGGTTATTTTTCAGCTTATATTTATAACCTTTAACAAACAACTTCTGATTAGAGATTTTTCTGTAGTTTAATGAATACAAATCTAGTAAATAAAAATTAAATATTGATATGTATATTTTAGGCAAATAACGTAAAGGACCCTTAATGTTCTTGTTTGGTACCCATCTACAGATTAGTTAAATGTAAACATGAGTTTAGTGTATATTCAGTGATTTATGTAAGTGTAATTTAAAGATTATCCATTTTTATATGTCTTTTCCAAGTTTATAAGGTAGTATACAGAGTTTTAAAATTTATAAAAAAGCAATTTTTGACGTGTCTTTTGAGATCCGTATTTGGCCGCCATGTTTGTCCTTTTATATTTTTATCTAGGGATAAATCCTTGTGGCACGTCTTCTAAAATGATTATTTACATATTCCATAATTCAACAATTTTTTTCTTTGAGTAAAATAGTGTACTTTTGGCTATAACGACGATTTTCTTTTGGAAGATAGTGTTCAAAACTAGTGTCGAATTCTTTGTTATTCAGGTGTTCAGAATGGTGGTTGGGTCTGCGGGGTACCCAGGAAGGCAAGGGCTCCACAAGATGCAACCCATGGGCATGACTCCCCGTGAGCTCTCAGAGTATGATGACATGGCAACAGCATTGATAGTTGATCCATATCTTGGAATTACTACACACAAAATGAACATTCGCTACAGACCCCTCAAGATGAACAAAGAAGAACTAAAAAATATAATTAAGGAATTTGTGCAGACACAGGATTACAACAAAGCATATTCAAAATTAACTACTGGAGAATGGATGCCAAGACAATTTAGTAAAAATAAACATCAGCAGACCAAGTTAAGAGAGCATGTTAGTGTCTTCTTAAATTTTGATTTATATGAAATTAATAGGAGACTGACTGAGTTTGTATTAATTTCAGTAGTTCATAGTTCCTAACAAAACAATTGCCCCCCGCCCTCTCAATCTAATCCTAGATCCGCACCTGGCTCTATTGCGAAGCTGAGTATGTCTCAGAACTTGAACTAGCAAATTTATACTAAATATTGTCTAGTAAGTCTCTTTTCCAATTCTAATTTAGGTGGACATACTAGGTTTTGCAATAGGGCAGCCAAATGATGCTGATAGTATCTAAAATGTTATTATTATTATTTCCAGATTCATCGGTACTTGCGTGTTTTTGATAAAAAGGCTGGTTTTGTTATAGAGCCTTGTTATAGATACTCTTTAGAAGGGCAAGTAGGAGCTAAAATTTCTACAACAAAGAAGTTTTATAAGCATGAAAGAATAGATTTTCTTGTTGGATGTATTGCTGAGATGACAGAGGAGGAAGAAAAACAATTACTCCATCCAGGAAAAAATGACTTTTCAGTTATGTACAGTTGTAGAAAAAACTGTGCTCAGTTATGGCTTGGTCCTGCTGCATATATTAATCATGATTGTAGACCTAATTGTACTTTTGAAGCAACTGACCGTGGAAAAGCGTTTGTTCGTGTGTTAAGAGACATTGAAGTTGGAGAAGAGATTACTTGCTTTTATGGGGAAGATTTTTTTGGTAATGGAAACTGTTACTGTGAATGTGAAACATGTGAGAGAAGAGGTCAAGGAGCTTTTTCTGTTACAAGTGGTAGCAATGATGAACAAGTTACAAGATATAGATTTAGAGAGACTGATAATAGAATAAATAGAACAAAAGCAAAACAAAGTCAAACAAGGAAAAATAATAAAAATATTGACAAATCTCGAATGTTGAATGGTGAAAATTCTAAAATTGTCTCTCCACTTAGTATGAAGGAAATGAAGCAAAAAGGCTTGACAAAATATGATGCTGAGATGTTAATAGCCCAGGGTTGTATTGCTGACATTGTAAGTGGGACTATTCGCAAAGAAGCACAAGGTAGTAGAGAATCTTCAGCTTCAAGTCGCAGTGAACGGTTGCGGAGGCGTACCAATAGTGGTCGTAGAGTAAACGGCATAAGCACACCTGTAGAGAGTAAAAAGCGGCGGGCACCGCTATCCAGATGTTGTAGCACCACTAGTTCACGAAGTAGCCGTGACTCTCAATCAGGAATTGTTCTCCGGAGTCATAAACGTTTGCTTGATACTTGTGCACTGACTTGTACCAGAATAAAAAATGTCACAAAAATTTCCACTGACACCAAAATAGAAATAAATGACAAAACTGATTGTGTTGCCCCAAGCGAAATAAAAACGGAGATACTTGCTAATATTAGTGAACAGCCACAAATAAATGAAGAAAATGAGCTAAAGACTTGTTCAATTGATGATAAAATCGAAAATGGACCAGAACCTACTGTTGAGACAGAATGTGATAAAAAAGAATCTCAGAAGCAAAGAATACAATTTAATACCACTGTAGAAGATAAAGAAGAAACATCTGAGATTATTTCTGATGTTCAAGATAAAAATAATGAGATACCAGAGCTGACAGATAGCTATAAAGAAAGTGTTAATATGAAAAATGGAACTAATGATTTTAGAGAAAATGTGAATCCAAGTGAAAACAAAGACAGTAAATTAGGCAAGAATCAAATAGTAGATAATATATCGAATCGGTCTGGGGAATCAGATAATGGGCCACCTTGGCTAGTAGACAATTCAAACAAAAGCAGCGAGTGTCCATGCACACCTCCTCGCAGGGGCTTGAAGTTGACTCTTAGAGTGAAAAGAAGTCCCGTGATGGAGGAAGTGATGGAGTGTGGGGGCGTAGCCGAGCAGCCGGAGTACGAGGTTTTGCGGCTGGAGGGCGTCGACCCGGACACCGTGCGTCGGCTCAAGAAGAGGCGGCGCTCGAAAGAGCGTCACCGCAAACACAGTCCTATATGCCCACTGCCACCTATGAAGCGTCTAAGATTAATTTTTGGCAATGAAAGTCGTACGATTGACTTGCCACCTGCTATTTCAGCAGACTGACAGCCGCAAACACTTTGTGGTTATTATTCCACCGTTATATTTCAATTATTAGTTTAATTGTTACTCTAGGGTTATTATTTCCTAATATAGTATTTATTTTCGTGACGCGAAGTTCAGATTTAAGTATTATGTGATTGGCATTGTAGTTTTTATTCCTTGATTCCCATTATGTATTTCAGATGAAGATGTTCATTCAGATAGAAGTTGGTAATACTTACGGTTACGACCGGCGAATGAGTCAGAACTGTTATTGTTGTGAAAAAAAAGATGTGAATAGTATTTTAAAAATCAATCAATCATTTTCATTATTGTATTTGACTATTTATTTATTTGAAAACTTTAAAAATTTAAGAGTATTAGCAGGAGCAATTTTACGAATTGGTAAAGATCACATTTCAGATGTGAAAGAAATTGTAGTAGTAGGTTTTAAAAATCTAGGGATAACACTTCAGTTATATTGTGTAATATAGTTTTTTTTTATATTTGGGTAAAACTTAAATCTGAATATTAAAAAATAACAGGAATATTGTACAATTGTTGTATAAGATACATACATTCTCTGACCATGATCAACTGAAATATTTGACTTGATTAGAGAATTTAAATTCTTTTCTTGTCTGTAAGGTCTATGCATAGCTGCAATTTTTTTTAAATAGGGTCAGTTGATTGATGGTTAGATTACAAATGATTTTGGAGAGTGGCTAGCTAGACTTGTCTCAATGTAGATAATATATAATTCGTATAAAACATGTTTATCATGCCTACCTAATTTATTAGAATTAATGTTATGAAACGTGTATAGTTAATGTAATTATAATTCTAAAATATGTATAAATACGTAATGCATTGCTAAATTATATGGACTTATGAGGAATCCTGTAGAGTTGTGCACTGTTAATATTAGTTTCAACCTAGTTTTATTGGTCCATGGTTTCAACCAAATTTTCTGCCCAATACCCACACAAGTTCAAGAATACTTTACAATATCACTCCAGATAAGCAAACAATGCTTTCAACGTAAGAGATTTATGGATTCTATCAGAAGATACCTTTAATAATGGACAAAGTATAATACTGACAGTCAAAAATAGCTTTTAGAGACTTACAGCCGAGTAAGTCAGTTAATTTTAAGTAAAGATTTTTAAAACAAAATTGCCGCAACTAGAGACGTTCATTAAATTAATGTTTAATATTGTAAAAATTAAAAATCATTTGGTGCAATAAAGTGTATTGTATTGTTAATTGGACGCCGATAAGCAATAACTCGTTAACCCACATCATTAAGTTATTGACACAAAACGCTTTATTGAGAGTTATGGAACGTTTTTAGTTATGTTTTTACCTCATTACATTGTTTAAATATTAACAAATTGTTGAACATAAAAAAATGTTGACAAAATAAGGCGCTATTGCTTTTAAAACACGATCTACTCATAACTTTTCCAGTGTGGGTTAACACACTATTGCTTATCTTTGTCCAATTGGCATTTGACAATTTTAGTAAAATTTAGATAAATGACAGTTAGTATTAATTTAATAGACGTCTCTGATTGTGGAAATTTTGTTTTAAATATCTTTACTTAAAATTGCGTAATCATTAAAACGACTCTTGAGTGCGGCCGTTAGAGTTGAAAATCGTATGAGGTTAAATAGGTTGCTAATTCAATTTTAGCTCATAATGTATACTTACCTATATTGTAGAATTCATTTTTATTTATCTTATAACCAAACCATGAATTATCATGGAGTAGTTACTTTCGATCTGTATTGACCCCGAAATGATAGGTACCTAACTATATTTAAATATGTTGACGTTTCGACCTAACATTCCTTTATTTACAAGAGCCAAGAGTATAATATCCGCACTTCACCTAGGTATCTCTAAGTATAGTTTTCGTTTGAATTAATTATCTATTTATCCATTGACGTTGTTTAGGCATGTTTCGAGTTGGTAACTTTTTAAACATTTTTATTATCTACTAGCTGTGCCCCGCGGTTTCACCCTTTGCGGACGCAGGCAGAACAACCCGTAAAAGTTTCATTACGGACGAAGCGTTTCGAAAAGCATAGAAGACAGACATACATTCATTTTTATTTATAAAGAAAGATTATACCACCATAGAGATACACACAGAGCATTAGTTTAATGCACTAAAACAATGTGGGCGTGGAATATAGATAAGATATGCTTGCCTAATATTAATTCTATGTTTTCTATCTTTAACGTTAATGTTATTTTTAGTATATAATGAAAATATGTAGTTCTGATTGCAATCTTCTTCTTTAGAAATAAAAATGAATGTATGTCTGTCCTACGCATAGGCGTTGCGAAACCATTGCTCCGATTGTGATGAAATTTTGGCGAGTTGTTCTGCCTGCGTCCGCAAAGGTTCCTGATCCCAAAAATCACGCGGGTTATAAAACTAACAATTTTACCTATAATGATCCCTATCAATGGTGAACACGTAATGCGGGCCGCCATGGCACCACTCTAAGCTACGGTTTCCTAGGAGAGCCTGCAGTGCCGTTATCTAGCGGCCGTAATCGCGGTGGATGACGTTACTAAAACGTTGTCCGGCAGTCCGGGCTTGTTTATACTCTTTTTGCTCTAATATTGTATAATGCTTCCTCAGACTTATTTCGTCTGAGAATACTTGATGATTTTTTTAACAAAAACAATTAATTGTTTCACTCGTCGTATTAATAATAAATATGTGCCCCGCGGTTTTACCCGCGTTAATTTGAGGAAAAAAACTTAAAATAATATATTCCACAGTATGCAACATTTTTTGTTGCTGCTCAGTTCCTATTGGTCTTCCCTACTCAGTCTGCTTTAATGATTACTTAGTTAAGTATAGATTTTTAAAACAAAACTGCCGCAATCAGACAAGTTTAATAAATTAATGTTAATTGGCATTTAACTAATTAAGTTAAATCTCATTAAAGGCCAATTAACATTAATTTACTGAGCGTCTCTGATTGCGGAAGTTTTGTTTTAAAAATCTATACTTAACTAAGTAATCATTAAAGTCGACTCTGAGTGCGGCCGTTAGTGTGATGGTATATAGCCTGTAGCCTTCCTCGATAAATGGGCTATCTAATATTGTAAGATTTTTCAAATCGGACCAGTAGTTCCTGAGATTAGCGCGTTCAAGCAAACAAACAAATTTCAGCTTTATACAGTGGTGGTCATATAATTAAGAACGATTCATATGTAGACCTTAAATTGAAATTGAAATGTTCATAAAAAAGATTTACCTCCTTGCTGAAAAATAATGAATATACCACTAGCTTCAACGTTTACAAGGCTAACATAATCTGTCATAAAAGCAGGAAATAATATTTAGTTTACCGGTTAATTCGTTGACAATAAAATATTGGTAACATCGCAGCAGCTCGGAGGCTGGACAAATAATTAAGAACGATTATAGTATTGCTTTTTTTTAAATTAATTTTGTGAATAAAATAAAATGAAATTATATTTTTAAAATGGAATGCGAATGGATGCGAAATGCTCTTCATTATTATTTTATAGTGTGTTTATTCCATTATTGGTTTTTAATAGTTTTAAGGTAATTTTTTATCGAAAAAAAGAAATCTAGCGTCTCGGCTACTAGAGAAATAATAATAAAGCTGCGTGGTCATAATCGATCATACTAAAAAATTGCAGATCATTTATCTTGTTCAAAAACGATGGTTTACCAAGCTGTGAAGCATTTTTATACACATCAGACCACTTCGAATATTCCGCGCAAATCTAAAGTTAGAAAAACGTCTCCCAGAAACGTTTAAGAATAGTTCACCTCGCTAAGCGGGGCCAGTTTAAAGGTTCTAATGAGATCAAAAATGAAGTTTTCGATGACAGTCGAACTGGGGGCACTGTTTGAAGGCATTTTGTGGAGGCACAGTTTTTTTGACAGAGAAACAAGGAACGTACCCATGTTGACATTACGCCATAGGCAGAGTTATTCTTCTGAGGGCAGACCCGACTAGCGTTTGGAAGGAAGTACCTATGGAATTTGGACATAGTCGCAATAGAATTAGGTACCTACATACTTTTTTCGAATTAAACAAAGATAAAAAAAGTATGCTCTGATGGTAAGCAGTAGGTATGTACGCCGACCTGCGAATAAGACATTCGACCCCAAATACACTAAATGGATGGTGGACAATGACAGTGAAAACATAAAAATTTGGGGTTGTTTTTCTAGTTATGACGTAGGACTTACTAGGCTGGTAAAAGGCAACATGGACCAATACTAATACAAACAAATACTCGAAAAATGTATGTTGCCATACGCAAATGATTTTATCTTTCGGTAATAAAGACATTTCAGCATGATAATGATCCAAAACACAGCTTACTCACTCAGACCACTACCATCCACTTCTAAAAACTACCTTGACAGGCAAGTGGTAAAAGTGTTTGATTGGCCACTAAACAGTCTAAGTCTTAATCCAATTGAACATATTTGGTGTCAATAAAAAAAAAGATATCAAACAAACGTTCTGGTAAGATAAATAACCTTCAAAACACTTTTTAAATTAAAACCTGTAAGTAGTTAATAACATCCATGATGCGCCGTTGTTATGCAGTTATCTGCAGTTAAGGAAATGGTACAGAATATTAATTTACGCCCCCTTATAACAATTTTTCCTGTTTTATTTTATTGAATAACAGTTGTCAAATTAAATCAATTGAAGCCATACCTAAATTCTTAAATTATCTTTAATATTTTTTTTTTTTAAATGTTTCGTTCTTAATTATTTGTCCAGCCTCCGAGCTACTGCGATGTTACCAATATTTAATTGTCAACGAATTAACTGGTAAATTAAATATTATTTCCTGTTTTTATTACAGATTTTGTTAGCCTTGTAAACGTTGAAACTAATGGTATATTCATTATTTTCCAGGAAGGAGTGAAATCTTTGTTATGAACATTTTAATTTCAATATGAGGTCTACATATAAATCGTTCTTAATTATATGACCACCACTGTATATTAGTACGGCCGCTAGATTACGGCACCGCTCTCGCCACGCCATGCCTTTGGTGGCCATAAATTATAATCTTGATCCATTTTGTGAGGATAATCCGACAAATTGAATTATAACTTTGCGAGTTTTAATTTTTTTATTTTGTTACAATTTTTATAATGATTGTTCTATTTGAAATTCCATTGGGGTGTATTGGCTTTCGACTAACTTTTATAAATGTCGACGACTTAATTTGTGCTATTACAAAAGGTCGGCATTTTGCAAGATGCCAATACAATTACTGTGTGAGGGAGTGGTGGGTGCTTGTGAATCGTTAAATGGATTAATGTGGTCACAGATTCGCCGCATCGGGCTCTTCGCAAATGCTAAATGCTTAACCTAGTACGTTAAGGTTCTCGCAAATACAAAACAGCGCCATTTTTTGTCCTCGGCATTGGGTTGAAAGCGGGTTGATTGCCCATCTAGGTATACCTACGAGCTTACACATACTTACAAGGTTAGTCGAATAGGGGGCGTCAATCCGGTCTAAACTAACGTATCACGAATATCTGTAAACGCGTTTTTGTTATTTAAAAACTTTCTTTTCACCCTTTATTATTTAATGTTACCTATAATCTGCAAAAGAGGTGTTCAAAGACGGCTAGGTTAGTTTTTAGGTGAGGCTACCCACATTTACACTAAATGTAGGTAAGCTCAGACCAACAGCTGTTGATGATTCAACATGGCTGAAAAAGCGTATTTGTATCTTAGAGGTATTTCATAAAGACCTCTTCTATTCGACATCAGAAAAAAAAATTAAAAAGTTATTCTTTGTCATGGATAAGCTTAAAATTCTAGTTGTAATATGGGTAAATATACTTTTAATATCATTGAGTAATATTATGTTCAGTTTAAAACCTACCTATCATGGGGTATTTACCTATGGGTTCGTAATATGCGACCATTTTATGTAGGTATCATTTTCTGCATTGAATTTTATATAAAAATAATAAAACTAAAATACAAATATGTTGCTAGACAATTTTACAACTAGCTTGTGATATACCTACTTGTGAAGTGCATGTAAAAATATTAGTTAAAAATGATACAAGTTGCATATTATATTGATGAAAAATATGTCATAATGAAAAATTTTCATTTTAAAATTCACAATAAAATGCCTCAATTTATTAAATTATCATTTCACACTATTTATTTTTAGATTTAGTTTTGAACCATACGTACGTACCTTCTCCCGAACACCAGAATCAAGTCGCCTCGCATTTCTAATGCTACGTTCACACGCGCGCCGTGCAGCCCAGCGGGCTGCCTGGCGGGCTGCGCGGCATGCAGCCCGTCCCGGGCCGGCGGACATTCAAGCTGTTTACACGCACGCCGTCGTGTCAGTCAGTGCCAGAATGGCGAGCAGCGAGGATCTCGGTGTTGTTGCTGCCATATCCTTTGGCTTAACTTATTTTTATTGGAAAAAGGAACAAAATTATGAACGATTGTAATATCCGATCGTAGCGACTTTCTTAGCAACGTTGAATGAAGATCCACTCGTCGCGAAAGCGCGGGACAGACTGACTGCCCGCGCGCGTGTAAACAGTCACCGGGCGCCCGCACATTCATCCTTTGAACTTTGCCAAAAAACCGACACTTGCCCGATTCGCGGCATTCACGTTCACAGGCGCGTTCACGGGCTCGGGCGTACCGTTTACACGCTCGTGAATGTGAATGTGCACGTTGAATGTGGAGTTGAACGCACGCGTGTGAACATACCAGGCGTACCGTTTACACGCTCGTGAATGTGAATGTGCACGTTGAATGTGGAGTTGAACGCACGCGTGTGAACATACCATTATGGTAAGTTCACACGCGTGCGTTCAACTCTACATTCAACGTGCACATTCACATTCACGAGCGTGTAAACGGTACGCCCGAGCCCGTGAACGCGCCTGTGAACGTGAATGCCGCGAATCGGGCAAGTGTCGGTTTTTTGGCAAAGTTCAAAGGATGAATGTGCGGGCGCCCGGTGACTGTTTACACGCGCGCGGGCAGTCAGTCTGTCCCGCGCTTTCGCGACGAGTGGATCTTCATTCAACGTTGCTAAGAAAGTCGCTACGATCGGATATTACAATCGTTCATAATTTTGTTCCTTTTTCCAATAAAAATAAGTTAAGCCAAAGGATATGGCAGCAACAACACCGAGATCCTCGCTGCTCGCCATTCTGGCACTGACTGACACGACGGCGTGCGTGTAAACAGCTTGAATGTCCGCCGGCCCGGGACGGGCTGCATGCCGCGCAGCCCGCCAGGCAGCCCGCCGGGCTGCACGGCGCGCGTGTGAACGTAGCATTATATTTAAATGAGCAGCAACCACGATCATAAACAGCGTAGGTACCCACTTGAGTTTTGTTTACTAATGAATGATGATGTGACTGATGTGATGCCGGTTTCATTTGAGGTCACAGGAATAAACTTTCAATTATAAGTATGTATAATATTTATTGATTTAAAATATGATTATTACATGACAAAAAATATTGATTGATCGCGTTTATTTTACACTTTCTACCCGCATTTTATTTATTTTTGACTTTACCCAATTGCCTATTTCATGAAGGCTTAAGTACCTACTAAAGGGGCATAATATAAGAAACAACTAAATGCGCAAGCTGCTTCAGCAGCTGGCAGTAGGTATTTTATATTTTAATTTCAACCTAGTAACCGGAATAATATTGTATTTTTAACAAGGTGGCCGAAAGCGCATTTCAAAGGATATATCGTATACATAGTATAGGTATAGTTTATTACTTACCTACATTAAAATGTTCGGACAAAAAATAACTTAAAAAAACATAAAAATGCCATAGGTACACTAAAAATGTTAAAAATAACAAAATACCGATTTAATCCGAAAGACAAAATGAGAGTAATATTATTATTGGTAGGCAGTGTCTTTGTTGGTAGGTAGACAAATCACGGTAGATCCAGGACCGCTTTTTAAAAAGCAATTTAATGCATTTTAATACGTCTTTATTGTATGACCGTTACAATAAGAATGAATGCTTAAAACTAACATGAAGACTAACATGAGTACATGAGTACATTATTCTTAATTCCTAGCACCTTATCTCTATCGGCGGATGGACTTCGCCGTGTAGCGCGAATGCTTGCTCAGCGTCTGTGGCTGGCCACCCGGTCGTTGTCACAGTATGATAATATTTATAATATAGAGAAATTATTCAGTACTTGGTACCGTCAACATGACTCGTCCCCCCGCAAGTTCGAAATTATTCAAATTCGCAGGATTTGAAGAATTTCGATTTCCGCAAAGTTTCATTGTTATAGTTTCGCGAAAGTGAAACATGAAGTAAATTAAAACAATGCCTATTACTAAATACAATATAACTGTCCAAACGCTAACACTTTTTAATGATACGATATTATTTTCACTTATATTATTTTCACTTTTCACATCACTTTTCTTCAATGCGTATGTAAGATACTGTAGGTTACTGAAATCCACTCCTTCCAGATTGACAGGCTTTCTTTCAGCATTTGTAAAATTTATCAAAGGCAAATTTACAATGGGTAGTCCTGTATGAGTTGCTTCCTTTAAATCGGACTGTCTTAGTTTTATTGTGAAACCACCAATTTTCACGAGACAATCGTCATCTATTGTAATTATATAAGTGCCTTGAATATTCTGAGGGAAGACTTGGCTTCGACATACTCTTCGCAATAAAGTGTTTGATCTCGCATATAATATCCATTGATTGGGTTGAATTTGTTGTATTTTAATATCTTCAATTTTGATCGGAATAACGTCACAGGTGCTAGTATTCTCTATGAAGTTAAATAAATTTGCAATACAGTGATCTTGGATAGACTCGTATACATTTTCTGCGGAGCACACGAAGTAGGATTTCTCGCATTTTTGACATGGTTGTGAGAGTGGCTTCGTTAGTGATCCCTTTACTAATAGGTAAGGATATTTGGGTAATATTACAAAAGTATTTGGATCACGGAAAACAGGTAGAGGGTACAATTTGTAGTATATAAAAATTTCTTTTCTTACCAGTGGTACCTCTAACAGAAACGCTATCTGATTATCATGGATGAATGACTTTAATGTAATAGTTTGCTCTATTTTTACAAGATTTTCCAAACTTACTGTATATGTTAATTTTTCATGTTTTTCAATATCACTTAAAGCTAATAACAACTTAGTAGAGTCTATAATGGATTGATGTAGAGTTCCTAATTTACTGAAAGCAATCGCAGTTTCAATTTCATTTAATTGGGTGAGAATACATTGGAAATTATGTAAAAGTAAATAATATGTATTAATAATGTTATTTTCTATGAAATCCTTTTGTTCCTTTATTTTCAAATGGTCCAATTCGCTTTGCAAGATTTTTGACTGAACATCAAGTTGTATTAAATTATTGTTTATAGATTTAGTAACATTTGTTACGCTTTGAACTATTTCAGAGATCAACGTTACCCTTTTATTAAGGTTTTGTTGATTTACTTTAATATTTTTTATAATTTGGTTATACTTAACAGCGTCTTCGTTGTCTAAATTTCCGGTTAATATTTTTATAATAGAACCTAAAGGGTTTAAAAGACCTCTTTTAACTCTAGCGATTGGAAATAATTGTTTAAGCTTGCTTAATGTTAAATTTTGTATGTACTCTACTTGTATCTTATAATTACATATCCTATCGTAAGGAGTACTGTTAAAATTAAGCTTAACTAAGGAATTAAGTTGTATATATTTATTTGAATTTGACATAAGGTCGTCTTGAATAATTTGTAGGTTCAAGGTTTTAATAATGATCCACTTATCATGGCTTACTACGGCAGTTCCTTGTTTCAGGGGTAGTACGCCAGGATTACTATCAAGTCGGTGCAGTTGAAGGCCTTGACATTGGCTCGTCGTCATCAGTAGTAGGAGAACGAGCTGGCCTTGCCTGCGGAGGGCGTTTAATATTTTTAATTGAGTTTTTAGCGTTTCTCCTTTTAAGTCGTACTGCTACTACATTTCGCGGTATTTCCCCGGTTACCACAGTTTTTTCATAGTGAGGTTTATCCTTACTACGTCTGATATTTTTATCGTCTAATTCAACCTTAAAATCGGATTCAGATGAAATTTTTATTGGGCTTTTAGGGTTCAAATTACTATTTTTATTTCCTTTTCGTTGTCTTTCGTCCACATTTACGACTAATGAGCTTGAATAATTTTTATGAAGGACGTTTAATTTTATCCTAGGTAAGGCATCGGCGTTTGTATTTCTTTCTTCGTCATTCATGTGATCTAAACGAAGTCTTGTCGGATTGTCAACTAAAATTTTATCTGTCTCACAATTATCATAGTCAAGTTTATTTGTTTTCAGTGTATTACTAGAGTCATACTGTTCTGTTTGTAATGGTTTGCGAAACTTTGTTGTCCCTACTTTGTCTGATGTATTTTGAATAACAGTATAAGCTAATCCATTAGTACAATTAATAAGAGCACGTGTCGTACGAGCTCCTAAACCAAAATCGGTTTTCTCTAAAATTTCCTGACCGTGTCCTAAGGTTGTAGGTACCTTAGTGCGGGTTTCGCTGCGAGGATCTAATCGAACTTCATGTAATGGTTTATACAGAATAGGTATGTCTGTATCGCACGTATGTAATACTTGATTTTTCATATCGATAGTAGCGTCTAGTTGTTTTAGTAAGTCTGAACCGATTAAACCATCATACCGATCGTCTACTTGAAATATGTAAAATTTGTGCATAGTGTTGTTTTTTAACGTCTTTAATGAAGGTATAAGTATAGCTTCATTATGATGGCTGCTAGTATGTGCACTAACTACCTGAAATGGTTCGTAAATTTTATAATTTGAAAAGAACTCGTTAGCTTTTGCGGGACTAATGAAAGATCGGGTGCTGCCCGTGTCGATCATAAATCGCGAATTTATTTCGGGAATTTCAATATGTGGGAGTCTCAGAGTACTATCAAAGTTAAGATGTATTGTTACGGGCTGTTGGTGTGTATCT
This sequence comes from Zygaena filipendulae, assembly GCA_907165275.2. Lineage (NCBI taxonomy): Eukaryota > Metazoa > Arthropoda > Insecta > Lepidoptera > Zygaenidae > Zygaena > Zygaena filipendulae. The sequence continues at coordinate 5,962,284 of OU015653.1, read as the reverse complement.
GAGGCCGTTTCTAGATAATATGTCTCAAAAACTTTCTCATCATTTTGTACCGGTTGTTCTTGTTCGTATTCAGCATACTGGTTCTCATCATATTCGTTGTATACAGGTATATCATTATTGTCACAATAATCAGGGCTATAGTCGTAGTCATAAAGTTCATTATTATGAAAAACATTTTGCTGTGAATCTTCGATAAAGTTTTGTTTTAATGGTGGTGCAGTACGCATCGACACATCAGTGTTATAATCTAACTTTTGAACAGGTTTGTTGAAGTGAGGATTATTATTTGATTGTGGGCGGTACCCTTGTGGAATACCGAATTTAAAGTTTGTGTTATTATTATTAAATTGTGGACGATGGCCTCCTTGTGGAATGCCGAATTTAAAATTTTGATTGTTATTGTCAAATTGAGGACGATATCCTCCTTGTGGCATTCCGAATTTAAAATTGGGATTACCATGATTATTATTAAATTGAGGTCGGTATCCTCCTTGTGGATGGTTAAAATTGTTTTGGTTACCATAAGGAGAAAAACCAAATTTAAAATTTTGCTGCATCGGTAGTTGCGATGCTGGTATTTTAAAACCAAAATTATTATTTATTGGCTGCGCAAATTTAGCATGATTTTGATAAAAAGAAGAATTTTGTGCTGGATTTGACGGTTGAAAATTCTTATAATCTTTATTTTTTGAGTCGTATTGAAACTGAACATTAACTTCTTCTGTTACTATTGATAATGCGTTTTCTAAAGTAAGGTTAGGTGGCGTCAATCTTAACCTTATAAGCCTAATAAATTCTTTTGGCAAATTAAAAAGAAAAACATCGAAAGCAGCTTTGTTATAGATAATCATCTTTGCGGCTTTAACACCTTCATCTACGAGTAAATTTACTTTTGAAAATAATGTACTGCGTACGCTTTGTACCCTTTTGCAGAAATCTATATAAGATTCGCCATTTTTTATTTTTAATGATTCTAACTCAATTGCGATACATTCCTCTGAACGTGGATCTCCAAAATGTTGAATGAAAACTCCTCGTAATGTATTCCAACTATTAATATCGTCCCTCTCGCTAAGGAGAGCGGCAGCTCTACCAGTCAATCTACTTGTAATACATTGGAAAAAGTAAGCTAATTGTACCGGATTATTTGGACCACCAAAGTTAATCAAAACGTATTCACATTTTTTAATAAAAAAATTTAGCAAGTTGGGCTCTCCATCATATTTTGGTATTAAATTTAGAATATCTTTCGGTATCACCTGAACACTTTGAGCCATTTTTTAAATTTATATTCACTTTAACACAACAAGTACTATAATAAAAGACACACACAATTTAATTCTTAACGCTAAAAATTATTAAAATTATTTCATAGAGATATAGAGTGATAGAGTCACAAATTATTTAAACAAATTTAATATAAGACCTATATTTTTTTTTCAAATGTATGTAAATGTAATTATTTTTTTGTAACTAAAAAAAATTATTCAGACAATTTATTCTTAATTTAATATACCGATTCAGTGTAATATCTTAATATCCTAAATATAAAATAGAGCAAAGTATTTAAAATCAAATAGATTTGTTATTTAATTAAAATATTCGTAATTATGTACCGATGAAGTGTACGACCTATAAAACTAAATTATACCGATGTAGTGTATAAAATAGAGCAAAGTATTTAAAATCAAATAGATTTGTTATTTGATTAAAATATTCTTAATTATGTACCGATGAAGTGTACGATCTATAAACTAAGTTATACCGATTTAGTGTATGTTTGCCTATTTTGTGCAATCAGATAACGTTACTTGAGCGATTTTCTGTCTCTATAGTAACATTTAATATTTGGAAGTCATAGGGAAAGCAAAGGAAGTAAAGGTTGTACTCACAAGCCACCCATGTCTTCCAGCAATGGTCCTGGTCACCCCGGAGTCTTATTTATTTGGTTCGTATGGATACCCTTTCACACGCCGAACACGCACTTCAGACCGATTTTTGTGTCTTCGAGAGCACGAGCACGACGATAGGATATATAGGGTATCCTACCGGCTGCGCCAGACAAATCACGGTAGATCCAGGACCGCTTTTTAAAAAGCAATTTAATGCATTTTAATACGTCTTTATTGTATGACCGTTACAATAAGAATGAATGCTTAAAACTAACATGAAGACTAACATGAGTACATGAGTACATTATTCTTAATTCCTAGCACCTTATCTCTATCGGCGGATGGACTTCGCCGTGTAGCGCGAATGCTTGCTCAGCGTCTGTGGCTGGCCACCCGGTCGTTGTCACAGTATGATAATATTTATAATATAGAGAAATTATTCAGTACTTGGTACCGTCAACATGACTAGGTACCTATGTGCTATCTATTGATCGTTTCGAAGTCGGTGTTAGTGTAGGGCATTTTTGTGTTTTTTTGAAGCAGATTTAATTCTTTTGCTAAAATTTTGTTTGTTTTCGCTTTTAAGTGGGCTGGTTCATAATTTATCTAAGTGACAATAGCAGCTCATAACCTTTTCCAAAAAATGGCATTTCCCGATGCAATGGCGTTAATAGAGGGATTCTCCTGCTACTTTACCATCAGCTCCACTTCAACAAATTAATGCATTGTGACAATGATTGTGACCAGTGACACATAAATTGCTTAGCAAGTATTTTAGAGTAATCGAATCAATGGCATTTTAAGTAATCATTGAATCGAATCGCAAACTGTGAAATACTTTTTATTCAGTAAGTAGTTTCGGTGGCCATCTGGACGCAGATAAGCAATAACATGTTAACCCACAAAATTAAGTTATTGATTCAAAACGATTTATTGAGAGTTAGGGAACAATTTTTAATTATGTGTTTACCTTATTACATTGCGTAAATATGTAACTAAATATTGAACATAAAAAATGTTGATACAAAATGGCGCTCCTACTTTTAAAACACGATTTACTCAAAATTTCTCCAGTGTGGGTTAACACACTATTGCTTATCTATGTCCATCTATGGTCTTTATCATCAGTTCCACTTTATCAATTGGTGATTGTCGAAAGAAAATGAACAATTTACCTATAACTATACGAGATACTCAAATCGCTATAGGTGTGCCTGTAATATTTATTTTGAAGAGTTCTCTCGATTTCTCCAAGATCCCATCATCAGATCCTGATTTCATGACAACGGGACCACATGGGAAGCACGAGCTTTCAAATAAAAAAGAATTATCAATATCGGTTCACCCAGACGAAAGTTCTGAGGTCACAAACACAACAAAATACAGTCGAATGGAGAACCTCCTCCTTTTTTGAAGTCGGTTTAAACTTTAAAGGAATCTCGTTAGTTGACTTTGAAAGTGGGTAATTTCCCGAAAACGATAACGCACATAATCATCAATCTTGAAGAAAATACTAAAAAATAAACAGGCTGTGTATACTATTTTTTTGGGTTTTCTATTTCAGTTACAAGATCTCTATTTCACAATTTACAAGCATTATTTGATATTAGTAATGAAAAATTAATGAATTTAGAGTTGTTTTTATTAAGAACTTAATGCAATATTGACATAATCATAATGGTTGGTAGGCTGACACAATCACCATCCCCACTAGTGTGAACTAGTGTCCATATCTGCAAACATTAAAATAGTAATCAATACCAAGAATTTAATTTGTGAATCAGGTAGAATTATTGCTATGCCTATACTAATATTATAAAGAAGAAAGATTTCTATTTTTGTTTTTGTATGGTTGTAACAAATAAACTCAAAACTACTAGACTGATTGTTTTGAGTTACATGGGATAGCTCGAAATTCCCCGCGGGAACTCCGAAATTAGCGCGGGTGAAACCACGTGGAACAGCTAATAGTTACATAAAGTAAGTGATAACAGATTTAGATTGGTTACCTATTTTATAATTTAGTCTAGCTGATTTTCATGGTTTAACTCTCATAAAATCCAGAGGGGCTATTTAGGTGTTTGAGCCTTCACTTGAACCACAGATGAGATTACCCCTTTAATATTCGTCTACAATATCTGCCTTCTCACATAGCAGTGCGCGGTGGTTTATTGCTTCACTGAAGCACTGAAGGGGTAATCTCAGCTGTGGTTCAAGCTTCGGCTGAAACCTAAATATCCGTTTTATACCCTTCAGGGGAAAAACGGTTCTATTATGTAACTTTTGTCTTTTATCATTTTTCGGATGCAATCAAAAATATGGCAGTTTTGCGATTACAATATGCACGTTTTGACACCTACAATATGTAGCTATCAACTAAAATAAACACAGGTATTTCAAAAGTTGAAGTTGCCAAAACATGATTAATTAATCACAAAATGGTAAAATTTTTCTGATTGAAACTGAAATAATTGATAGCAACAAAAGTTACATAATTGCCCCGCTGAATCTCCTTAATAGAGAATTTTTTGTTGTTTTTGGGATAAAATGTACTTAAGTCTTAAATGTGACATATAATTGAAGTCCAAAGCCCACTTTCTCATTTCTCTTCAGTCAGTTTGTTATCTACTTATCTTTACACAAGACCCACAGAAGTGTTCCAAACAGACTAAAATAACAGATTTTACTAATATAGAAAAATAATAATTGTATGTATGTATACAACGTGTTAATGGATTAACTGAAAACTAGAAAGTAGTTTACTCAGAATCAACTAGCGAATCGATCACACTATGTTTTAATATAGGTTATATTTTTTCATTTTTACTAGCCCATGTCTAAATTATTTATAATACAATATTAGGCGCGTACGCCGCCCGCAGCGAAAAATTTCGACCCGGTAGGCGCGGGCGTAGCGCTTGGAATTTCGTAGATAGGTCACCTTCAAACTAATGTTGAATAACTTTTCATTAACACGTTGTATAATGTTTTTTTATTACATGTTGCATGAGAAATAAATAAAATGTAAAATAATAACATGTCACCGGCTGTTACGACTATCAGTTTTTACGACCAAATATGAGTAGTCTCTTCAATAACAGATTTTGATTGTATTTTGTATTTCATAATTTAAATAGGTATATCTAGAAACGTTTTTAGTATTTCATTTAAAACTTGGTGTGTATTTTGCCCAGCCCTGCTTACAACAATACATAGTAAACTCAGGGTTAATACCTGGTTTACCTGGTTTACCAGGTTTATACCTGATGCGAGTATAAACTGTAATACCTGATATAGCAATCAGATTTGCTACCCACGAGAATAATCATACTGTCAAAATAAGTAATAGGTGGTGAACTTTGTGGCTTTAAAAAAATGCAATACTCACTTTTGGAACTCCCACTCTCTGTTGTCTAAAGGACAGACTTGCCGAGTTTTAAGCCAACGTGAAATACAATGGAAGTGGAATGCATGCTGAAAACAAAATAAGAGATATTTCAACAATACCTAGAGTTACGAACCTCTCAAGAACAATATAAAAGTTTACATGGACTTACATTACATACACCCCAGGCAACGGTGCACTCTTCACTTGTGGCTGATGCCTGGTTAGCCTGACATTCTATGCAGAGATCCATGATGTGGTTACGGCAAATCGCACAGTTGTCCACAACAATATCTGTTAATAAGAATTTGAGTCAGAAATATAATAACCTTACCTATTTACATAGAATTCTTTGTTTTAAGTGTAGCAATAAGTGATAAGATAGGGTTAGAAAATATAGTAGGTACATACCCCAAGCCCATAATGCAACGGCATTCCACTGAAAAGAGGAATATCAATTTAATAACAAGTGATATTTAATCAGCACCATTTTAAAAATAAATCTAGATAAATAAAAAGAAATGGTGAATCAGCGTAATTTTATTGGATTACCTTTTTTACTTCAAATCTTTTTTTATCGCTCTTGCTGCTAGACGGTGCCATTTCTACTTCCTCTTCGTCAATGTCCATTGCTGATGCCATATATTTTTTCGAAATACCTTAAGTTTAAATAATTATAAAATGAGAAAAAATGTATCGACAATCTTATGAATGACAAACTTGCTTCCATCCATTCGAATTTTGACAGTGAGCTGTTTTGGTTTGTCAAATGTCAAGCTTGATTTGTCATTTGATAGGCCATTGTCAAAGAACTGTCAGTATTCAAGCAAATTCAAATTTTAGGAAAATTTGGTTGTTGACGAGTGAAAGCCGTATTGAAAACACGCGTGTCACGTTTGTCTTCGTTATTTCAGTCACTTTTCAGCATCTATTTTGGACTCTGAGCAGGAAACTGGTTTTCAAAAGAGCCATGTTTTAACTTGGGGAACAATGTAATATTGTCATTAGCGTTTCGCCATAATAGGGATGTTGACTACTATTGAAAATCAAAATTCTAATTAGTCCGTCAGTTAGAAAATCGCCGTTATTTTTTGATTACGTAAAAAAAGAAAAAATACGTGTCCAATATTTTTTAATAATCTACAAGACGGACTAAAAATAAAAATTAGTCAACATGCCCATTGAAGAAGTAGATGAAGAGATTTTTGATAATAAGAAACATTGTCATTGGCAAATTATTATTAAAGAAGCCATTATTAAAGAAGAAGAAGAAGAAAATTTGTAAACACTTTTTTTTAGTTTGGTGTGCAATAAAGTGTTATCTATTTATCTGTCTGCTTGAACTTGACTTGACACGCTGACCGCGTGTCTAGATCAAGCAAAGCATCAAGCATGTAGAAAATATACGTATTCTGTCAACAAAACGCGTAGGTACCTATTAGGTAGGTAGATAGTATTATATTATCTGTGCCATGGAGGTTAGAGAGAAAGAGAGAACCATCGCTATTCGCTGCCCACGTAGCCCACCTTGTAGAATTTATAGTTAATTTTTCAGCCACCAGCCTGCAGCGCTGGCGTCAGTATAGTATATTTCATTATAAGTGCGGAAAGCCTGTCATTGCAAAGAGTTCCGACAAATGTCTACCCGAGCCGAGGCGCAGCCGAAGGTGAGGGTTGACAGTCGGAACTAGTTGCAATGACGGTTCCGCACGTGTACTGAACAACTATTTTTAATACAGTTACGAAAAATTAAGCAATTTATTAAAATATCAAAAACACAAGAAACTCAACTAAGTTCCAACTGTGATCAAGAGATGGCGCTAGTCGTATTAGTAATGCGAAACCTACGTTTCGCTATGCAAAAAGTGTGTCAAAGTCGTGTCGCCATTTTTGACAGTTGGCAAAGAGAACGCACGAGTTCGGGAAAGGTAAACAAAAAGCTCGAGTATGTAATAGCCCACATCCCGAACGCTAAACGTCCCTGCAATACGCCACTTTTTGAGCAACTGTATTAAAAAAGAATATCCGCGAAGTTAGCTGTTGAATTTGAATAATGTAAGGTAATGTTATTACAAACTTTTATCCCGGCATTGATGAGAAAATAATAGTGCTCCATAATTTTTTTCTTAAACAAATAAATTAAAATATGAAAATTTAATTATTTAATTGAGACAACTTAGCGATCGCAGCGCCTCCTTATTTGTAATGTTGTTAGTTTAAAAACCCACGCAGGTAAATTTCCTAAACGGATGGACCGATTTTGACGGGACTTTTACTGCTAATTAGTTGATGTTATAAAATATAAAGAGTAAATTAAGCTACTTTGGAGTTCCTGCGGGATTTCCGAAAGTCACGCGATACAACTGCGGGGCACAGCTAGTTAGTAGGTAATAAATATTACAAGACTTATGTGGACTGATTTATGTTTGTTTATGTTAGCTAGTTTCGTAAAGAAGGTTTTTTATACCTACAGCTCTCATACAAAACTTTAGAGCTATAGTGATTTTAATCGCACGGATATCGCGCGGGACCACCCAGAACTGATGACACAGATTTGCAAAATGGCCGCAGTTGAAGGGCTATCAGGTACTTCACCCCACCTATCACCTACTTAGTTCAAAAGAATAGACTACCTACTATAGCTACTATAAAAAAGTTCCTACGCATGTAATAGCTATTTTATTTTATTATATTAAGGAATAGGTATGTACAACTATCTATTCGTACCTACTATAGGTACCTACCTCTTGTTCAAATAATAATGACTGGCATGATTTATCGCTGTACCCCCATGCTACATGATCATATTTTTTACTTAAGTAATAAACCAGGTAAAATAAAACTTTCTTGATAAAGCTACATGACCATGTTTTTTACGTAGAAGTGATAAAGCATGCTGGTGAAACAAAACAAATTTCTTAAGGTAAATGATTGTTTTTTAAATCAAGTTCATCTAGGTCAATATCATTAAATACATTCTTTTTCTTTTTGTACGAATTCTTCCAAATCTCATAGAAACAAACGGTGGCTTGAAACCTGTAGCAGACTAGCAGCGGCACAGAAACATGAGTGATGATCGTCCACGCCCAGACGCCATAAAATTCCATCTGTTGAATTTAGATAAAAAAAATTGTCACCTGTATAATATTTTAAGGATTGATTGCTAGCAAAGCTACATAAGACCTCAGACGAAATAAAAGTTTTTATTTCGTCTGAGCATAAGACAATATTCTTTTAAAAACCCAAGCACGACGTGATAAGCTACGTTTTCCCCCAGGAGGTCCTGCAGAACACTTTTTTATATAAGTACCCACTGGTGGACTAAGGGGGGGGGGAACGAATAAGGCACTGTTTGGAGGCTAACGAATAAGGCACTTTTCATCATGGTAGGTATTTTGGGATAATTTATGGAGCTAATTTGGCGGTTATTCGGGTTCGAGTGAAAAATTATTTAATTACCTTTTTTTTCAATTTTAATTAAATGTGAACTGAATATAAACCTTGTAAAATTATTTAAACTTCTTAAACTGGGGGCCTCCAATGAAGTATTTATCATCATTAGGGGCCTCATTTCGCTTAATATTGGGGGGCCTCATTTAGCTTTACCGCCCCGGGCCTCTGAGTTCTGACGGGCTTAGTCCGCTACTGTAAGTAATTAGTATACTTATTTTGCATCACACTCTGTTATGTCTTTAGGTTTGGTGTATTTCAGCAGTAACAGATTTCTTCGGCGAATACAAACTCGACCGCCAATTATTAATAACACTAACTAAACTAATAACAATTTTTTTGAACCGCAACCGACTTTTTATACGAGCCTCTAAAGCGTAGGTACCTAGCGTTTTACATACCAAAGCCGAGTTCATCGACATTCTTAATATTCATTATATTATGATTACGTGCTTTATCACTCATGAGATAGTTTTGCAAAAGCATTAGATATACCCACCCAGTCATACAGGCAGGTAAGTAAGTATACGTATCCTTATCCCTGCTACTAGTATAGTATTATATTATGTGTCCCTACTAATATTATTAATGCGAAAGTAACTCTGTCTGTCTGTCACTTTTTCACGCCTAGACGGCTCAACCGATCATCATGAAATTTTGCATAGGTATATGTACGTTGTCAGGGTTACAGAGAAGGACATCTCCGAAATTAACGCGGGTGAAACCGCGGGGATCAGCTAGTTACTAATCCTACTACTATTACTACTACTACTAATACTACTAATATTATAAACTAGCTGTGCCCCGCGGTTTCACCCGCACGAAAGGTTTTTATACTACAACTTTTTTTCCCAACATCCGATTTCAATGAAACAAAGCCTATATGTAGCTCCAGGCTAAGCTTAATCTACCTGTGAAAACCGCATGACAATCGGTTCAGTAGATGCGGAGATTATCGCGAACAGACAGACAGACAGACAGACAAAAAATTCACTGATTGCATTTTTGGCATCAGTATCGATCACGATTCATCCTCCAATATTAATTTTGAATATTCAATGTACAGAATTGACCTCTGTACAGTTTTATTATAAGTAAGACGAGTTAATGAATTAACTGAAAACTAGAAAGTAGTTTGCTCAGAATCGACTAGCGAATCGATCGCACTATGTTTTAATATAGGTTATATTTTTTCATTTTTACTAGCCCATGTCTAAATTATTTATAATACAATATTTGACGCGTACGCCGCGCGCCGTCCCGCGTCCGCAGCAAAAAATTCGAACCAGTAGGCGCGGGCGTAGCGCTTGGAATTTCGTAGATAGGTCACCTCCAAACTAATGTTGAATAACTTTTAAAGTATAAATTTTTTCGACATAAAATATATTTTGATCATATTATTGTTTATTTTTTAAATGGGGTGTATCAGGTTTTTAGTTAATTCATTAACACGTTGTATGGATATAGATAGATGTGAAAGTGTGGATGTTTGTTACTCAATCACGCAAAACCAGCAGAACGGATTTAGATGAGATTTGGCATGCACGTTGTCAGGGGTACAGAGAAGGACATAGGGTACTTTTTATCCCGGAATTCTTGCGGGGACTCCGAAATTACGGCGGGTGAAACCGCGGGGCACAGCTAATATTTATATAAATGTAACCTGTAACGGATGGTATTCAGCCCTTGAATTCTTGACTCGGTTGAGAAGCCATAGTGCAAAGTTGCCGACTAGCAGGAAAGTCACCAGCTGCCGCCCTGGCCGTTGTCCGCCCAGAACGCATCGGCGCGACCATGAATCCAGCACTAACAACGTTTGACAGGAGCTCTGCACCACCGCACATAGTGGTGATATTATTCTAAAAATAATACGCAATAAACATTGACGCAATGGCGATGACCTGATAAAACCCGATGATCAGATTTAATACCACAAATAAAAAAAAGAGAAACATTATATCAAGGTCATTAAATGCAATCTTTTGTGCGTGCAATGTGTGTGATTTGTCTAGTATATTTATTTATACTCTTAATAAAAAAATCTTCCATTTTAACCGACTTCCAAAAATGAAGGTTCTCAATTCGACTGTTTGTTTTTTTTTTGCATCTCGCAATTACTTGAAGACGGCTGGACCGATTTGGATTTTTTTTTTTGTTTAATAGTGTAGGTATAGACTGTACTTTCAAGTTGGTCCCATTGTAACGCAGTCAGGATCTGATGGTGGGATCATGGAGAAATCGAGAAAACTTCAAATATTACAGGCGACACCGGCGATAAATTGTTACTTTATTAATAAAATTATAAACCAACCCAGTAAAAGCAAAAAATCAATAAAATTTTAACAAAAAATTAAAACCGAATTCAAAACACAAAAATACACACTAAAAAGCTAAAAATAACCTACGTCGCGTATGTGCTACCCATAGAGGTAAGAATATAACTAGTATAATTCCGTGGTGCTACCTACTGATCGTTTCGAAGTCGGTGCCAACTGCCAAGCCTGCTCGTGTCTGTAATGTGGTGGGAGCGGACTTTGTCTACCTATTACCTGTTTGGCTTAGCACCGTCTTCGAAACGATCAGTACGTGGCACATTACTCGCATGTAGGATATTTTTAACTTTTTAGTGTGTTTTGAAGTCAGTTTTAATTTTTGGGTAAAATTTAATTTATTTATTCTATGGCTGAAATCAAGCCGTAAAAAATATTTCGTTTGTTACGTAGTCCTCCTGCTTTAAAGGTGTAAAGGAGACCTTGCAGGGTTAAACAAAGGCCCTCTATTGCTCATAGAGGATAACCAAGGGTCTCTGGTAGTACAACAGTCAGTGTCAGTACAAGGCTCAAAATTCTTGACGTACCTATTGTAAATTTTAACATTTTCCTGCCTTAAAAGTGTGTATTAGGTATTAGGTATAGGTAGTAAGGCCAGTCTACCTTGTAACCCATCTTCCATTTGGATATTTTTGTATCAAAAAACTGGCACCAATGATTTGGAACATATAGTAGAGATAAACTCCGCATTGGGTGACCAGTAGTAGTGCGTGTTCTAGAGGCATCGTAGCAGCAGCACGTCGCAAGGTCAGTGTTCGCATGCGCTGAATACAGGCTCCCGAGCCCCAAGTCATTAAGATGAACAAAATAGTCTCCCACACGTTTATCTAAAAATAAGGTGATGTTTTTCATTTTCTATTAATCCAATTTATTTATCAGCAAGGATGAGTAGGTATGGTAGTGGTCAAGTTAAGGACTTGCCCGTTAGCGCTTAGGCGCGTGTGTCCGTAATACTTATCATATGAAACTTTACGGTTTACATAATACTAGCTTTGGGAGTTCCTGGGAAACACCGCGGAATTTGTTCTTAGCTGACGTCTCCTACTTAGAAACTACACCTGCCTTTCAGCTTTATAAGTCAAATAGGTACGTATACCTTTCGTTTATAGGTAACACTTTAATTATTTTGTGTTATATACATATATGCATCTAAAAATAAACGCACAAAATTGTGAAAATCGTGTAGTTATTTGGGAAATCTTTTTAAAAGTGACATGAAATTACCAAGAATTTCAGTTAATTCTAATAAGTTCAAATTTCACATGTACCTATATAATTTTTTCTAACCAAAATTGTCTTGATGTGCATCAGAAGTCATTCATATAAACATCTGTACGGTCGCTGAAAGACTGATTGTGAGTAATATTTTAATTTATTCACCTGCAGCAAGGCTAGTTCAACGTGTTTCTTGTTCTGAAATAGACCGCTGAATAGCATAAGGCTAACTATCGTACCAGATAGTACTGCTATGCCCAAAAACAATCCTTTATGTGCATTTCCACAGTCCACGGAGAAATGGCTGTTTGACTTGACACTTGAACAGCACTGTCGTAGGTCCTTAGATACTGATTTATCCTTATTGGATTTCTGAAAAGAATTTGAAAGGTATATTACAGTCAATTTAAAGTTATGGGATGATTAACTGAATTGATATACGTAAGTAATAATTTACCTACAGGGTGAGTCGGAAAGGAAGGTACCAAGCCGCTATTCAACTAATAAAATTCATTACTTATATAAAAGCGTATGTAAATTATTTCTTTACTACAGTAAAATTCTTTTCCTCTATTTTATTCAGAAATACATATACACAGAGTTGAAAAAGTTTTTTTTAACCTGTGCGATTCTGGGATTTCTTTTTTTTTAATTTATTTATCGTAGATAATTTAATACCCTTTCCGCCTTACCTTGTAGATTTGTAATAAAATTTATAGATACCGATCCTGGTACAGTGCAGATATCGTTCCATATCACAACTATTATGACTGAACACAACAGACTGTATTCGACTCCGCAAGGCAATAAATAGGGATTGACAGATCTGATTAAAGGTGTAATCATGTCTGATACGTGACAGTTCCAGGTTTCGTTGCCCATTGTACTATTACTATGATCATTGAAATTGAAATTTTCAAACGAAATTGTGTCGTTAAATAATTCGTCTTTTATTAAAACCTTCGCTGTTGCGCTTAAATTAGTGTATCTGAGTAGTGTTCTACGTCCGTATGCCACAGAGTTGATGTCATCCCTAGTTTCTTGTATTACCACATTGAGCCATTCACAAACGTTCGTTGCTATAAGATGCATCAATCCGAATCTGTCCAATACTACGCCTCTCATTGGGTCTAATACCTGAATACAATAGGTAAAACATATTATTTTGAAATAATTCGGAACCCAAAGCACACTCTACTATAAAAACCTACTATATACGCATATAGTAGGTATACAGATATACGTATATAGTAGGTATACAGGCTACAATTTTTATCGATAAGTAAACAAACAGTTAGCTGCACACGTAGGTAGTTGTGAGTGTTGTGACTTCTAAAGCCTCTCTGCAGAGCTAAGATGTGCAACACGATAATATTTTATCGTACCATTTTATCGATTCTCGTCGACATATTATATCGTTTTGTCTACCGGCAGCAAAAATGTTTAACCGAATCTAGTCTTAACTCAATACTGAACCTTTTTGGTTTGCCGCTCACAAATATTTATCGTATCGTTAATTTTATCTTTCGTTCGTCAAACATATCGTGGCGCGCATCTTAGGCCCACTGGAGGTAGAGAACGTGATCAGTTTATTAGTTTTGTATATCTACATGATTAATATCAAATCGAAAAAAATCGGTTTATGTATGAAGTTTATGGAAAAGTAAATATTTTCGATTTCCTTTTTACACTGCTGATTCCTAAATAGGAACATGGAAATTTTTAAATCCTAATTTTATAAATGCGAACGTGAGTTTGTTCATTCGTTACGTTTTTACGCTTTAAATACTCAACAGATCATCATGAAATTTTTATACACGTTGTCAGGGTTACAGGGTACTTTTATCCCGGAATTTCCGGGCAAACTCTGAAATGGACGTGGGCAAACCCGCGAGGAACAGCTAGTGAAAAAATATAATAATGACTACCAAACCAAACCTAATTTGTATTTGGTAGGATTGCAGTGCTTGACTATTTTCAGCGTCAGCGGAACACTCAGGAATCTAATGATTAAAAAAAACATACATACAGCCGAATGAACCTCTTCCTTTTTGGAAGTCGGTTAAAAATGAAATAGTGCTCAAAAATATTACCTATACACCTAAAATTTATAATAACTTACATCTGTATAAGAAAAAATGAAGACAGTTTGAGTGACCATGTATATTATTCGAAGAGCAGGCTTGACGGCTACAATGATGAGCTTGCAGTCTCCTGAGAGATCAAAGTAACCTCCGAACTGAAGGCATGAGTATATTATAGAGCCTACACCGAACCCGGCTACTCCCATATGCAAGTAAAAGCTACCGTAACGCGTGTGTTTCACCTTTTCTGGAAGAAATAGATATTTATCATGCTAACAAATAGTATAAACCGCTTTGTCCTATAATTATTTTCTTGACTTAAATAAACTCGTTCCAGCTTCATGCATGCACTTTATTGCTCACTAAAATTTTACTCTAACACTTCAAAAGTAATCTATGTATATAAAATGCTTTGTCCTGAATGACTGATTGACAATCAACGCACAGGCTAATTCGCTGATCGTAAAGACCTGAAACTTGGAGGGTGTGTTCTTTGTATGGCGTAGGCATTCAATAAGAAAGGATTTTTGAAAATTCTACCCCTAAAGGGGTGAAAGGGGGGCAAACTTTGTATGGAACAATTTCGCGGAAACTTCGAAACCTCGGGTGAAACCTGTTAGTATATTTTTTTTTTGTTAACTTAGGTATTTTATTAACTCATGTAAAAAGGTTAGTTTTACTATATTAAAGTCTTTGCAGTTTTTTAGCTATAAAACGTAAGGCTGAGTTTTATTGTCCAATGTTTTACCTGATTTATCCTTTTTAGCAATCCTTAGATGATAGAACGTATATGCCAAGAATGACATACTTACTACATACAAATAAATTGTGTATATCTGTAAAGAGAAAGAAAAATATGTTTTTAGTTTTAGTTATAAAGTAAACAGTCAAAAAACCAAAAAAAATAATATAAAAAAGTCCGTACATCGGATGCTAAATTACTGTAAAGCTCATTTTGTATAGTGCTTGTTATTGGTAGTGCTATTCCCAACACTATTAATAGTTTTGCGTAAAACGCTGATAAAACCACCGTCATCGATTCACTGAAACAATATATTTATGATATATTACTTCAATTAATGAAATTAATTGATTTTATCGAAATGTACACCCAAACTATCCAACCTAATTAAACTATAAAATTTACATAGGTAGGTAGGTACGATATTATTTTGTAACTGAAGAGTTTTGTTCCATTAAAAAAGCGTGCATGTATCACTGTGTAAAAAAAAAATAAGTGAAATTTATTATATAAATAAATATTGAAAGTATTATGGCGGCCGAAAGGGTAATGCGAACATAATAAAATATTTTTCCTATCATGCTCACAGAAGTTTCACTTTAACAAATACCTAAATAAATAAAAACTACTTATTGGTAGCCTCAGACGAGTTGGTAGCTGATTTATTTGAATCGCGTACCTACCTACCTAAAACAGTATTAAGCAACTTACTCGCCATGTGATAACGGTTGCCGTCTCATCGAAGTTGGGATGTGACCAGTGCTGGAACTCTTACTGCTCGGGAGCACCACACTCAGTCGGGGCAGCGATTGCAAGGGATGTTCACTAGAAGGTTAGGGAAACTACATTGTAAACAATATATCTGAAGAATGAAGCGATGCAATATAATAATTATATTAAACTAGCTAATTATATTATTCTAACTGTGCCCCGCGGTTTCACCTGCGTGAGTTTCGAAATTTCCGCAAGAACTCCAAAATAGCCTAATTTACTTCTTGTTTTTTACATGAGCTAATTAGCCTTGAAAATCGGTCCCCCCAAAATCGGTCCAACCTTTTTGGAGTTTCACCCGCGTGAGTTTCGGAATTCCCGCAAGAACTCCAAACTCTTTCATAAGATCTTTCTCCTTTCAATAACAAACACAACAAAAAAGAATTAGCGCAATTGATCCAGCCGTTCACGCGTGGTGCCGCGACAAAAGGAAAAAGAGATACATACATCTAATTCTAATAGGTATTATATCTTATCTTATCTAATATATATAAATCACGTGTCACGTTGTTTGTCCGCGATGGACTCCGAAACTACTGAACGGATTTTGATAATTTTTTTTAACCATTTATAATATGTCCAACTTAAAAGATAGGATAGTTTTTATCCCGGAATCCCCGCGGAAACTCCGGAATTAACGCGGGGAACTGCTTATCACCGTAAACTATAGCACTTTTTTCCCGGAATTACCGCGGGAACTCCGAAATTACCGCGGATGAAATCGCGGGGGACAGCTAGTAATATATAAAAATTAAAAATCTCGTGTCACATCGAACTCCTCCTACCTAAATGCCTTGACCGATTAATTATTATGAAATTTTTTGTGTGTATTTGATAGGTCTGAGAATAGGTGGTAGGTTATTTTTTCTGAAATATACGGGAGTAAACCTGCTGGCATCAGCTAATACGTATTAACGGATAATATTTTGGTAAACTGTTTAATATAGTGAGAAATTTCATATTTGGTAAAATATCATAACACATTCATTAAAAAGTTCCCTACGAACGATGTAATTTGTGGTTGTTTTATTTTATTGTATGAAGTATTTATTGCTACGGCTACCTCATAGGCAGTGAGTTTAATGAGGCTGCGGACTCACCTTTCATCTTCAGGCACAGCGAGGAGAGGTTCGAACCTCTCATTCGCTGCATTTTGATTGAATTTTTCTTTATTTTTCGTCATCAAGACGCGCGTTTTCTACGTTTTTATTAAATGCACTTACGCAATTATTATAAAAAATAATACAAATCTGGGCTCTAATAAAACTACATTGTTTTAATTTTTCAAATTAAATCAAGCTGTTGAGTGTAGCAACGCGAACTGCGAACTGCGATGATCCAAATGTCACTTCACTGAAGCTGTTAACCAGGTGCAAACCTATCCATGTACATACTATCGAGTATGTGCAAATATATTCTACATGTGTAAAATTGTATCGCTTATTTTAATAATATATACCTACCTATCTAGTTATTACGAGGTCTTCTTGATAACTTCTCTTAAAATATTCATTACCAAAAAACAACAAACAATTTTACTAGTACCTATCATAATACATATGTAAACAGAAACATTAGGTAGGTAATTGAATATTTATTAAAAACAAAATGATTATTTTTTACTGTCTTATGGATAAAATTTGAAAATTATTCCTTCCTTTAAAACCATTGTTGTGGCAATTTTGTTATAAACATCATAACATTAACATGAAAATAATGTGAATCTATTATTTTATTTCAACCTGCGTCCGCTGAAGATGCTGTCTTCACAGGTAATTAGCGATGGTGGTGTCACTTTCAGACGGCCTTCCTAACGAGCCACACGCAGCACTGCCTCCTACCTCCCTTCTGGTTGCTATCATACCTCCCAGCACTACGAGTTTAATTACACCTCTAATGCAAAATTAGTATACCGGATATCTGATTTTTCTTGATTTTGATTATGTGGCAGAACCGTCATTCACTGTTTCTCCTTTTTTGCCTATCGCTAACTCCAAATGTGGTGTATCTCTACCTACTTACCTACTTAGAGTTTAGAAGAATTGAAAAGAGATTGATTTTTTATTTGCAGCTTTAAAAATGTTTACTGATCCTATCAATTATCATGATGTTAAATTATTTTAACTTTACATTATTTGATCTTTTCTAACCTAAATGGTAAGGTAACATAGTGATTACCTTTTCTCTGGGTAAGGTAATCACTAAATATCTTTAGTTCGCCAGTTTATTGAATGTCAGTGTGTAATTATAATGATTACGTGCATGGTTGTCGAGTTAAGGCAAACAATTAGCAGAGAGTTTACGTATAATATGTACCTATTTAGTTTGTGGTTCGTGACAAAGGCTTGCGATCAATGCGTTAATTGCCTCATCACACAATATGTGAAAATATACAAATAGCACGATCGGTCCGAGTTCAACAGTAAGCTGGTTGTTACATAATTTTTTAAAATTTGTTTTCATAAATAATTGTTACCTATTCACCTGGCTGGATTTCGGATTTTTCTCGGGAACACTTTTTAGAGAAAAATTAGATCTACGTCCTTTAGTGAACGAATTCACAAAAAAATTCAGAGTTTTATTAGATTAGTGTAAAGTCATACACAAGTTTCCTTATTTTAATTTAGTCAAACTATATAATATATACCTACCCGTATGGGTATCCTCAAAATCTAGTATTTACTTAGGTTTGCCACCGGGTAAAATATATGTATGTACTTAGTGTGCTAAATCATTTGATTTTTGTGCTAAATATAATATGTATGTGATAATAATCAATTCAGTCGAATGGATGTGTTTGATAAACATAAGAAATTGCAGTTTTTTTCACATTATAAATAGGAAATGTTGATTATTTTTTTCATATCTAAGTTTTTTTATCTATTTTTTGACTTTTTTTATTTTTAAATTTTTCCCTATGCTTACGCACAATTAGCGAGCTGGATTCCAAATTTCATCCTTCTAGGTCATCTGGAAGTAGGTTATATTTAGGTACTATATGTCAGTCAGTCAGTGCTAACG
The DNA here is from genome assembly GCA_907165275.2 of Zygaena filipendulae. Taxonomy (NCBI): domain Eukaryota; kingdom Metazoa; phylum Arthropoda; class Insecta; order Lepidoptera; family Zygaenidae; genus Zygaena; species Zygaena filipendulae. The sequence continues at coordinate 5,943,394 of OU015653.1, read as the reverse complement.
AATTTTTGACCTTCATATCTTTATAACAGTTTGAGCTTGCTTTATGAAATTTGGGCTCCTACATGTCCTTATGGATATAATTAAACACACGCAGTTTTATGTGTTTTAGTTAAAGAGGTTTTGTGTTATAGAAGGGTCAAAAGTGGCACCAAGTGGTTCGTGTAATATTACACTCGGCGCTGGCTAGCCAGTTCCTTTGCTTGAACTTGGCTTGACACGCTGCCGCGTGTCTAGATCAGGACCTAAACAATATGTTATAATATATAATATATTATCCCTACTTCCCTACTTAATATTATAAATGCGAAAGTATATCTGTCTGTCTGTCACGTTTTCACGCCTTGACGGCGCAACCGATAATCATGAAATTTTGCATATACATTGTCAGGGGTACAGAGTAGGACATAGGGTACTTTTTGTCCCTGAATTGTCGCATGCAGGAACTCCGAAAGTAACGCGTGTGTAACCGCAAGGAATAGCTATAGTATTATGATATATTATATCTTAATCTTAATATATATAAATCACGTGTCACGTTGTTTGTCCGCGATGGACTCCGAAACTACTGAACGGATTTTGATAAAATTTTGTAACCGTTTATAATATGGTCCGACTTAAAAGATAGGATAGTTTTTATCCCGAAATTCCCGCGGGAACTCCGACTCCGAAATTACCGCGGGTGAAATCGCGGGGGACAGCTAGTCTTAATAATATAAATCACGTGTCACGTTGTTTGTCCGCGATGGACTCCTAAACTACTGAACGGATTTTGATATAAAATGTTGTTAACATTCATAATATGGTCCAACTTAAAAGATAGGATAGTTTTTATCCCGGAATTCCTGCGGGAACTCCGGCACTAATGCGGGGAACAGCTAATCACCGTAAACTACTGTCGGGGTACAAAGAAGGACATAGAGTACTCTTTTCCCGCCACCACCGCGGGAACTCTGAAATTACCGCGGGTCAAACCGCGCGGGACAGCTAGTTATATTATATACTTATACCTACCTACTCGTATTTTTACATTCCAAGCATAAATAAATTCAAAAGTTATAACTAAAAGTTTCAGAAATAGATATCCCTTCGGCCAGCTACATTACTGATATTTGTCTAGATGAGTAATTAAACTTTTATGAATATTCGAACGATAGCGTACAATGACTAATCAAATAAGGAGATGATGACAACAGTTTGTATCCATTGCAAAGTTTCGCTTTTTATGGGCCAAGTTCAAAATAACCGTCAGATCCCTTCTGGATGTGTTTAGCAAGTATGTACTTTATTAAAAAAAAATGCTATAGTTGATGTTAGACCTAGGTATAAAAATGTATAATTTATTGAACACCTTACAATAGCAGGTATCTATTAAAGTGGTTTACAGGTTTTTAAGATTAAAAAAAAGGAATCGAAGGTGCATAAATGAATAAAAGATAATGATACGAGTAAGAGCATGTTTATAATTACCTTAAGTAGATACGAGTTTTGTTAAGTTTTGAACTTCACTTAAGTAATTTTCCATTAATTCTATAACAAAGCCTTTTATTTGTTTGTGTTTGAGCTTCTTGCGTCGTTGAGGTAGTCATATACTTTCATGGTTAAAATGGTTTTTTATTCATTGTTGATCAGTGCTCTAATAGTGTTTGAGATCAATATTTACAAATATGTTTATATTGTTACTCATATTAACACTTTACGGTAAATAGTCTAATATTATAATTATAAACATTTATTATTGTGAACGAGTTATTCGTTTTTACAATTAAAGCATAATATTAAAAATCTTAAATAGCTTCATTAGCTGTTGCTTACGGTTTTGCCCATGTGAATTTTGATATTCCCACAGGAATTTGTCCTCTAATTTCAACCGAGATAAAAATAAAAACCCTTTAACACTTTTTGGAGCTCCAAGGTCGTTGCTTCGACGTAAATTCTGAACAAATACTCTCTAATTTGCAAATTGCAATATTGGTGAGTGTCTAATAATGGGTACCAAGTTTAGATTTAAGTGTTACGTACCTTTAGACTTAGCAACAATAATATTAATCACAATTGTTATACTTGAATATTGGCAACTTAATTTCGTTTGAATCATATTAAGCCTGTAGCTGTGATCTTCAATTTTTAATTTTATGCTACGTTTAGATAAATTGGTTTGCTTTTAAAACAATTCTTCCAAATTTCGAAGAGACAGATGGTGGAGTGGAACCGGTAGAAGATAGCTAGTGGTATGGAGACGTGTGTGATGATGGTCCAGGCCCAGGGTCCGTAAAAGGCGAGGTGAGCAGGCCGGAACTCGGCGCGATTCTGCAAATAGACATCGTCGTGAAAGCATCGTAATCTCATTATGGGCTCAAAATTTATGTGTCAATCCCACAGAACTCAATGACAGTGGAAAGGTACCCTGTTAAAAGCTATTTAAATCTACAGATCTATAGTAAAAAAATGAAACCATTTAAATTATTATATTCCGTAAAATGTGCCATTTTTGATAAATATTAAGTATAATCTTTGGTAAGTACATTTTTTAATATATCTAATGACTAATAATATTGTAATAGGTATGTACTAAACCTGAAATATGATTTTTTTTTTAATAAGCTATGGAATCAATCACGATAGTGTTTAGGTAAACTATGTGGCTACATTATATTAAGTTCGCCATTTGTACACACTGTGCAATAAAGAATAAATAAATATGTTACTATGTTATATTACCAAAAATACTTTCAAGTTGGACCAGATAAATTATTATTATCACGACGTCATCGCGCCAATATTAACGGACGCGAGTACGTTTACTAACCGGGTGGTCGCTATGCACAATGGAGGTAAGATTTTATGCATTCGCTGGTAATCGACGGCAAACTTTTGATGGTCATAATTGTGTGACAATTTTGGCGATGAAGACCCAAAACCTCAGTTATATAAATTTGTTGATTTTGATATTTATACGTAACTAGCTGTTCCATATACGATTTCATCGGCACTCGCGTTTATTTGGAAGCTAAAACCGCATTAAAACCCGTTGCGTAGTAAGATCTAAGCGTACAGAGGGACAGATCGGGAAGCGATTATTTTATACAGTGTGGGGACATTGTAGAGGTGGATGTGTGAGGCTCGTTACTTTCTCCAGCGTATTGATGGCCCACATTGCCATGTTAGCCACTAGTAAGAAGGTAACGAGTTGCCGGCCCGGCTTGTTGCGCCGCTGCTCCGAGCTGCTGCTGCGCCGCCACCACGCGTCTAATATGAATAGTGTTTGAAGTATTGTCTGCAATCAAAAACAACCATTTTCCAACATCAACACACAATTAAAATAGGCAATGATTCTTCATGTATGAGCGTGTAGAGATTCACAGAACAAGTCGACACCTAAACTGACATCCATTGTCTCTGCCGATTAAATTATAACAGCAGTTGTTCTGAGGTGTCAATTGACAGTCTTCTTACAAGCTTTATTTAACTTCCAATGTGCGTACATAAGTTGTCCGCACTTTTGTCAACCATTTTTCAATCATTGGGTATTCGACTGAGATGAAATTTGGTATACTTAATTACATATGTAAGTTCGGTGATAATGCAATTTTATGGTGCCATCGGAATGATCCGATGATAGAACCAGGGTCTAAGAACTATAACTTCCTGATAGGAAATGTTGCAACAGTCAAATTTGGGCTGATTAGATTCGATTAGATTAGATTCATTTATTTCACATTATCAAATTCAAAATTACATTGCATAATATGCCAAAGGATAATGTGATCGTCAAGAACATGTACCTACATAAAATTAAATGTCAACATAATATATAATATAATACAGGTAAATGTCAAAATAAATAGATATGATTATTTAAACAAAATATAGACGATGTCTAATCTTAAGATGTTAAATTAACATATCAAACAAAAAAAGCATGTTAAATAAACAAAAACTGAAATTAAAAAAAAATCAATGTCAAATAAAATAGGTATCAAAAAATAATAATAATAATAATAATTCATTTATTTGCTGAACATGGTTACAAGGCTACATAACGTAGTCACGTTATCTTAAAATTAATAAATTCATTCACCGAATAAAATTCATTATCCAACAAAAGATTCTTTAATCGGCGATAAAACGTTTCGTCATCGGTTACATTCCTCAGATCTGCAGGTAGCCGCTCGTAATAACTCGGACCGATCATACGCGGGTTTTTTTCCGCAAGTTTTGTCCGGTGCGGAACACTCGCGATCCGCCCCATGTTCCTAAACGACCGCCCCCCGCACATTCGACGACCAAACGTGCCGATGTTGCGACGGACACACGATATCACCTCAAACAGATACAGACCGGTCATCGTCATCACGCCGTATTTCACAAAGACCGATCTATATGTTTGTCGAGGCTTTACACCTGCCAGAATCCGAATCGCGCGTTTTTGTAATACAAAGCCACGGCCAGAATCAGTCGAGTTTCCCCACAGCATTATACCATACAACATAATCGACTGGAAATGCGCAAAGTATGTTTGCCTCAGTACGGTACTGGAGACTAAGGGGCGCAACTTACGCAGAGCATATGCAGCACTACCGAGCCTGTCACAAAGATGTTGAATGTGCGTTTTCCAGTTCATGTTGCAATCGAGTGTAAAGCCAAGAAACCTGCACGACTGGCATAAAGGAGCTGGGTTGGTTATACTGAGAGGTTTTTCGACCCTCGTGGCCGTGAAAAGAATTAAGTTTGATTTAGACGGATTTAATATAAGGTCATTTGCCACAAACCATGTTTGTAGCCGCTCAAAGGGGACATTTATTTTAACATGCTGACTGACTTACACTTTTTCAGGATCGAGAGAGTATACAAAACCCAGTAAAACATCGCCTAAGGAAATAAACCTGTTCAGATTCGAATAGGCGTATCCATACATATAGGTAAAGTACACTATAGCTGTTCATTATATTTATGTATTTATAATAAATACCTGGTTGAGAGATAGAAATTCAGAAAAGAACCCAGTGAGGCCAGCGCTGTTTTTGCTGTGGTAAGTGTGGTGGCATCCGATCAAACTGAACATGCAGTACACAAACATTCCGGATTGTGCAAGGATCAGCAAAGAAGTATCGAGTCCAAGAATTGCTGGAAAGTAATATGTATCTTTAAGTTTACCTAGATATCAATAATTTTATGGAAAGTAAAGTGAGTATTGAATCATTCGCTAAATTAGTAACTCTTATATTTCAAACGTAGTGGTTGCTCTTTTTTAATACCAACATCATGTGATATGCACTAACTTTATTCCATTATGTATCATACTGGCTGTTCCCCGCGGTTTCACCCGCGGAAATTTCGGAGTTCCCGCCGGAATTCCCGGACCAAAAGTACCCTATGTCCTTCTCTGTATGTACCACTGACAACGTGCATGCCAAATTTCATGGTGATCGGTTGAGCCGATAAGGAGATAGTCCTACAGTCACGGAATTTAATTTATTGGAATATACATATATATTTGAAATAATTCATCATGACTGTTTTTATAGGTCCTTCTTTAACTGAGATGAAACTTTTTGATAGTCTATAGACAATCCAAATTAGCGACTCCGAGGTCAAAATTAAAGCACAAACAACATTTTGATTTTATATTTAGTTGAGTTTTGAGTTGATATGATAAATAATCACAGAATCATAAACTCAAAATACATGTATTACACTAAACATGCGATTTCTTTAAAAAAAACAAAATGAGTTCAATGAAATTCACGGAAGAAACCATGACACATGGAGTGAGTGCTGGCTGGTTACTCGTATAGTCATCATCATTATCATCATCAAATACAAGAAACCAGGAAGTACAGCTATTATGGAATACATACACATTAGTTTATCCTGATTAAGTAAAACCAACAGACTTGCCGTTCATAAGTTCCCTTCTTTCCGTTCTTTAAAAAAAAAAGACGTGAAAAGAATCAATAACTTTACCTTGTGATTTCCTTTTATACGGCAACACTCTCATTTGTTTTAAAGCTACTGCGGTTATAAAAATCGATATTGAATACAATATTAATTCACAAACATTCACTTCAAATATCGCCTCCTGCGAAACGGAGGAAGAAATATTTATGTATCAACCAGGTCACGCCAAGATATAGATATAGATAGATACATAGTTAATTAAACTAATCTATCGTAATATTTTGTATGATTAGATTAGTTTCTATTCATAGATTTACTTACATTTACAGTTAAAGGGTTGTTCGCAAGCACAAAGAAAACAATGAGGGATATGATTGTGAGGACAATGACGAGTATTCCAGCGAAGAGGCCTCGATGTGCGTGAGAACAATCTAGGGAGAAGTGGTGTAGGGCGGCTCGGCTGCCGTATGGGGAGCCCACACCCAACATCCCCGCTGAAAGGCAATGGTTGACGTCAGGAAATATTACTGGCCGCTGTTTGCTTGTGGTTTTACCAGAAAAGTTTCAGGAATTCTTTATGTAGGTACTGAGATAAAAAATATTGTATAATAGGTATGATGCCCGAGTACAAAAATAATAATTATATTAAAAAAAGCCTCAATAAATATCAATTTATTACATACGCAATGGGGATGTGGACTACTTTTGAAAATCAAAATTCTAATTAGTTCGTCAGTTAGAAAAGAAAAAAACAATAGACATATATTTTTTGCTTTTTCAAATAAATTAAAATATACAGAGATAAAGCGCAAAAGTTTAGGGTGAGGGGGTCGTGACGTCACTAACCGCTAAAACCGCCGTACAAACGGTCAGAATAGTGACGTCACGCGAAATTTCAACTCAATATATCGCCGTTATTTTTTGATTACGTAAAAAAAGAAAAAATAAGTGTCCAGTATTTTTTAATAATCTACAAGACGGACTAAAAAATAAAAATTAGTCAACATGCCCATTTAGCCCATAATTTATTGATTATGCAGTATGTTTCAATTATCGATTTCATTATATTACGCACCAAATTGTTGCAAAATCTTTTCCGGTGTGACCGAATTATTTCTGGACTTGTTTCTTGGGTAATGAGTTTTCTTTTCAAAATCTTCTGGTGTACATTTGACCTGCAAAAATATTATTATGATTTAAGAAAAGTTCTTGATAGATCTATCACTATCAAGATCTTGACTTATCTCCAAGTATATGATTATATACCTCTTTCCACATTTCGTACAGTATAACAGCACATATGAGGGAATATTCGACAGTACAAGGAAACAAAAACGGCGACGAGTTTTGTACTAAAGTGCCCATTACATTTCCTCGTCGACATGTTCCTTCAGTGACATTGTTGCTAGTGTCGGGTCTAAATAGTGCTGAATGTTCTAAATGATGTATCTCATGTTTGGTTTCCTCGACGAGAACGTATAACCACTCACATAAATTGGTCGCTATCATGTGCATAAATCCGAATCTTTGGATCAATTTATGACTTCCACACTCGATGTCCTTATTAGTGAGGAAGAGGAATTGCATTTGTAATAAAGTAAGCGCCATGCGTATGGCAGGAATAATCACAGATAGAACCGATCTACACTCCTCGCTCAACTCGAAATATTCACCAAATTCTAATCCACTGTGCACCATTGAACCGATGCCAAAAGCTGTAACAATTTGATTCTTTAACGAAATATAATATAAATGTATCACGCGTGTATATTAGTCAATAAGAAGTGATCACTAATTAGTGATTAGAATTTCAGAGTTTAGAGTTTAATTTATTGTCGTATTACGTACCAATAGCACCTAATCTCAAATAAAAACTGCCATATCTCGATATTGTTTCCTTCTTCTTAGGTTTCTCTCCTGAAGTTGTTTTGTCATTTTTGTCCGTCTCTTCTGTAATTAATAAATAACATAAATCTAATTTAGGCATTCTAAAAATACCTTCAGTCATTAGTGGACACGTTATGCTTAAAAATAATGTACAACACTTATATAAATGGTTAAAAACGTTAGCAGAATGCAAACTAAAGAAAGACGATATTCTTAGTAATTATGCAAACAAGATGTGATTTTAATGTTGCATTTTGTTAGGCAAATGTGGCTAATTACCAAACTCAGTGGTGTTTCAAACAATAATATTATACGTATTTTGTTTTAAACATCTGCTCAGTAGGGAAACTGCTTTCAATTATCAACCAAAATTTTTCAATAACCTTACCATATTCTTGTATGATTGTACTGACTGCCTTTTGACGTATTAGATTTGCATATTGAAAAACGACGAATATAACAGATACCAAATATAGATATAAATAAAAACCCTGGAAATAAAAAATAACGCATTACTGAAATTGTGAACTTAGGGCACGTTCACATTAAGCTCACAGTTCGCGGTTCCCTGTGAGGTCGTCAGCTAGCATTCGATATCAATAATCACCGACTTCTTCAGTCAGTGGTTGATTCGGAGCAAATCTTTCGAAAAATGAGTCGCCGCGGGACGTCTGGCAGATGTGTAACATCGAAATTATTTTATAGAAATAATAAGCATAAAGTTATACGTAAGTTCATGAAAGGAACTGAATATATCACATTTAAAAATATATAATATTCTGTTTTTTTTTAAAGAAAAGGATATACAATATACATTTCTATCAATTAAATACAAAACTTAAATGGAGACGTCTTAATTCGCTTTATTACATAGTGATTTCAGTTGCAGAGTCACTACCGCATGGTCGTCACACCACATTACATGCTACATAATACCACAAATAATATTATGATATAATACTATCGCATAACTGTTGGATTATGATATATATCCGAGTCTGCCAGCAGACGCCGCTCACTGAGCCTAGTGTGAACACGCCCTTCATTATTGATATTTTTATACAGCGAACTATACCTGATAATAAGTGTCTGGCACACCGTTTGCTATGACTTCAGTTACCGGAAAGGCTAGGCCAAGTACCACCAACAGTTTAGCATACAACGCTGATAACGCTTTGCTTAAAGCTTCGCTGTAAATAATGTTCATTTATTTAAATACATTAATGTTTAATTTTATTATAACTATAGCATTTCCCCACGTAAATTTGAGGTTTCCCTCGAGAACACACATTTTTCTAGGATGAAAAGCAGGTAGGTATTTTAAATCTAAAGGAGGTAGCTAATATAATTAACTATAGTAACTTATTAATATATTAGGTACACATAACCTTTCATGAAAATTCGTTCTTTCATTCAGAAGATTAGCCTGGATAGAAAGATAGACAGGCAAAAAAGGATAATTAAACCGAGTTATTTCGATAAATTGTAGATTAATATGTACCTATATATGTAATATAATAAATACTATGTAGAAAAAGGTAGAATTTTCATTTCCGATTCTTAAACTGAGATAGCAATTTATTTTAGGAAACGATGGTCGTTCGTTATATATTCGTGATAGGTACATGGTATTATAACTACTTTTATATACTTTACTATTGTAATTTAAATGGATATTATGGAAATTTAGTACCTAGCTTTATCGACAGTGATGATTTTTGCTATGAATAGAACACTCATTGAAATTTTGTCATCATTTAACAATAAGGTGTATGCTTTTAAATGGTACTGACATTAGATAGTAAGAGCTTCGCATTGTTTTCAACAATGCAAACGTCGTTGTGCGTGACTTGCGACGCTCTTCAAGCGAATATTACATCTCTGTGTCTCTACATAATATAGAGATAATTTAAAACAAAGTACTTAACGATTTAATTACTTCCAATAAATTGATTGTTAAAACTTTGAAAGCCCCATTTTCTGTACTATTAAGTACATTATAGGCAGTGGTGTAGGTAGATACCGGAGGGCGAGACGGTGTCGTGTGTCGTACACCGGGGCCCCGAACCATTGAGGGTTTTCGGACCCTGATGACCAGCAAACCTCAAATTTCATCAGAGTCTAAATAAAGTAGGTTGTAACATACTTTAATCATGGTAACTCATTTGAAAGAATACAGAGTTTCTCCATTTCCCTGTAGGTATTCTTTCTAATATTTGTGCAGTGTTAAGTACTTAGCTTATATTTTGACTTGATCAAACCTTAACAGTTGAGCAGTTTTATTTTCACCTAGTTACGCTTTGATTATTATATAGGTACGCACATGCAATTATAATGCAAACCGGATAAGATTGCGGTTGGTTGGGCATGTCAACTATCTGTGGAGTGGGTAGTGTCAGGGCGAAGGCCCGAGGATGCGACCGGTGTCCGACACAAGTGGCGGGCCGGCGTGGCGGCGTGGCGTATGTGGATAAAGTTTTTGATATGTATATTTATATGTTATGAGTATTTCGTAAAGATGTTGATTGATGTCCTTAACGTTTAAAATGTATAGAATAGAATAGAATACAATTTATTTATGCACAACACACAAGAATAATAAACAAAACATTAAAGAAGTACCTAATCTAAACCCAAAACCCAAGTTTTCTTGCATACTCTGCCGAAGGGGTCACCAACTCAGCATTAGCTAGGTGCGGGTACACCTAGCGCTGGTTTTCAGTTGGCAGCCTGCTGTCACGCACGAACGGGAATAACAGCAGAAGAGGAAATAATCAAATAAAAAATAAAATAAAAATCAAATAGCTTAAAAATAAAAACATTACATATAAAATATAACATAAATACATATTAAATACTTGTGACAAAAATAAATAAATAAAGAAATAAATAAATGCAAATCATAATAATAAAATAGAGACAGAATAATAAATAAAAATAGACATGTATCATAATTATGTATTTACAAATATTAAGTAGGTACCTATACAAGTAGTATGAATGAATGAATGTAAACACTTTATTAAGCACCATAGACCACCCACGAATAGGTTATACAATAAAAAAAGAAGAAATTAATAAGTGATTCTAAAGGGATTTATCACTATTAAGCAATCTCTTCCAGCCTACCAGGTGGAGTATATAAATATTTATGACAATAAAAGGTAGGTGGTGCAGTACAGCATTACTTCTATTTACAGCCTTATATCACCTTAAGGTTGCCTTGAAAAGATTGCCTCTAGCAATAAGGCCGCCTTTTGCTCTGTATTTACTTTTTATCTGTTTTAGTTTTTATTTTCTCTTCTGGGGCAATAAAACATATTTGATTTGATTTGATTCATTACAATTTTGGCACCGAATGCGAAAAACCTATACCCTATCTATATAAAAATGTACCCATAATACAAGCTCTGCTTAGTTTAAGACCCGGTGGCACTGATAATGTCCAAGCATTATTATTAGGTACCTACTAGATGTCCCCCGCGGTTTCCCACGCGGTAATTTTGGAGTTCCCGCGGGGATTCCGGGATCAAAAGTATCCTCTATCTCACTGAGGACTACCGCAGCTTCCTATAAGTGAAAGAATTTTCAAAGTCGGTTCAGTAGATCTAGAGATTACCCCCTACAACGTCACAAACTCACAATTCACAAACTTTACCTCGGTATTATAATATTAGTATAGATATAGATATTTATGATAGGAGTAAATCTATAAAAACGAAACTATACCTACCTATAAATGTTCAACTCATCATTGTTAACTTACTGTCCCTGTACTTCAGCAGCGGACGGAGGAGACTCGTGACTGAAGGACGCTACTGATGTTCGGGAATTGGGTGAGTGCTCAGAGAGGAATCTACGTTGAGTCGCCGCGCACAGGGCTAGCGCCTGAGAGGGTCGGCGAAACGCTGCGATGATAGCTGATGGACGTCTGCGAAGAAAGATATTTATTGAGAAATGCTATGCTGTGGTGACGTCACGGGACGATTCTAACCAGCAAAAAATTGTACACAATTTTCTTTTCTTCTTCTCAGTCGGACAGACCTGGCAGAGTGGTCGTGATCATGGATTGTCAGATTGGTAAAGGCTTTTGCGAGAATTCTCCATTTCTCTCTATTCGCGGCGCTGCGTGTACACTTGGTACGGAACAGTTTATACTCGTATAGATGATTTAGTGAGGTCTGTACATCTTGTGGGTGATCGGCTGCGAGAACGTTGACCTTCCACTCTTCCTTGCACCAGTTGCACCACTAATCGTTCCAATGAATATCTATCCAGTTCTATGTTCTTTTAATGTTTGCGAAAAATCCAAATAGGTGAGGCGGAAGTTCTGAAAGACTGGTGCAATCCGTATATCCAGTAGAATTTGTCTTTCTATAGAAAATATTAGGTTTGTTGACTATACGATTATCGTAACTAATACTTAGTAGTACCTACTATTTTGCGTGAATTTGTTATTTGGGTAGGTACTAGTTTATAAAGCATACAGCTGTCGTCAGAATTCTTTTTCTATAAACCAGTTATATTAAAATCAAGGATAGTAACGCTTTTCGAGATTAATAAAAAAATCGGTTCTGTAGTTTCAGGATCCCAAACAAACAAATATTACCTCTATTTATAGATAACAAGCTTCTAAGTCTTTAAAGCCCACAGGTATAGCTCCCATTGCCATTTGAATATCATGTTAATGTGTTCGGTGGGAGTAAATTATAAAAGTTGTAATATGTATGTACCAAGGATACTGATAAAGATTTAAATAAATATTTATCGACCACATCGACGTCATTAGACTTGGATCGGACAATTTTTATTTACTTATATCTGCTACCTTCTGCTAGAAAGCAGTGAGCGGCTGAAGCAAGTGAACCATGGATAAATACCTATACACAGCCAAGGACGGCCTAATTATAATTAATGATATTGGAGACAATTTCATACCACTTATGATTTCTATATGACAGCATCCTTGGTCTGGTGATTAACGAATCTATCTGCTTCGCCAGGTGTCGTGGGTTCGATACCTGCACCAGGGAATCATTTATGTACGACTACCAGTGTCTAATACTTTTACCTTGAAACCGATAGATGTTTTATTTTTATATTTTGTAAGTACGTATGTACCTATATGTATTTAGAAAAAAATATGTAAGTATTCGTATTACATTGGTTGTATCGCGGTAGTTTTGAACTAGTTAGCGTTGTGCGACAGCCGACAATATCTAACAATAACCATTACTTCCTTGCGGTTTTACCACAGTACCCTATGTATACAAAATTTTATTGTGATCGGGTGAATTAAAGCGTCAAAATCTATAAAAAAAACTAAGTCACTTTCGTAGTTAGGATTATAGCAGTTTTTGTATTAATTGATGTGCAGGATTTATATGCACTAGAATCTGCGGCCTGCTTGCTTAACAGTGTTATAAGAGTGTTAAGTTAGTGTAATCAATTGCTCACCTAGTATTAAGGTTCGCAGCGAGTTTGGCTTCGATGTCGCTAGACATCCTGCGTCCCGTGCTGTTAGGATCGGGGTGACTGGTATGTGCCAATGGTTCTGCTGCCGGTCCGAGCATCGCTCGGGTACGTTCCCGGAGTCTTTCAATGTCAGAGTATGACGATTCATCACTGCAATTTGTTGTTTTTTTTATTATTTCTATTTATTTACTAGCTGTCTCCCACGGTTCCACCCGCGGTTCCACCCGTGGTAACTCGGAGTTTTCGCGGAAATTCCTGGACAAAATGTACCCTATTTTCTTTTCTGTACTTCTGACAACGATGTATGCAAAATTTAATGGTGATCAGTCCAGCCGTTCACGCGAGATGCCGTGACAAAAGGAAATAGGGATTCATTTTTATATTTATAGATATATTCACTAGGTGTTTCCCGCGGTTTCTCCTACGTTATTTTCGAAATTCCCGCTTGAACTCGGGATGAAAAACAACGTATATGCATGCAATATTTCACCATGATCGATTGTTAATTTAAGACGTGAAAGCGTAACCAACAAACAAACTCACAATATTAGGATAACTCAACCACGTGAATCTTCAGATTATACGATGGGAAATCGGAATAAAAGCATTCTTTCAGATCTTCTTTTATCTGTATATACAAAATTTAATTCCAAGTCTTTAATGATGATTGAGGCACACATTCAAATCAATCGATCAAAATAACTCACATTTAATCATGTAATAGGTAAATCTGAATATGGAGATCTTGCAACCTTTTTACGTATAAAAGCGATTAAAATTAACTGCCGTCTTAAAATTTTCCCAAAGTCAATTAGTTTTATCGAAAAATACTGTTGCAAAGATAAGATGATAATCTACTTTATGATTAATGCCATAGATTGCGCAGTAAAACTTGGTGTCGTTATTTTTATAATAAAAAAACTAACTTTGCAACGGATGTTGGACTCGTTACCAACTTCATACTGTCGAAATTTTGATAGCCGTAAGGCGTCACTTTCTTTATCTGCAATAATTATATTCTCAACGCGCCAATCAAATGTACCTAACTTGAAAAAAAGTAACTGCTACTTTCCTAATGTAGTTCTATTAAGTAACAAGCGATAATTATGTTCTGAATCTTAGTTTTTTTTAAATATTTTTTGCTCATGCCAGTCGTGGTTTGATATACCTACACACCTACGGAGCTTATGGAAAAGCTTTAAAGGGATCGTTGTGAAGAGTATCGCAGCATTTATGGAGCACAAAGCGGTCTATCAAACGTCATAAATAATATCGAAGCGCATTCGCGTTGCTGAAAATCTGTCTTTGTTGGATGTTACGTAGGTGCATACCCAGTACCCACCCATATACGTGCCCACTGCTGTTCAAAGTGAGGACTTGATTATGATTCAGCACATAGGTAGGCGACTCAATACCTCTTTAATAGTGTTAAATAAGTAAGAATACGTTTAAGTGCACATTTTAATTTCTGTTACTGTTTTCAAAAAAAATGGGACGATATCCTATAAAGTATTGACAACGATAACTTTTATTTGGATGAAATCAGTTTTTAAAATTAATTATCTACTAGTATTTAACTTCTATTTAATAATAATAAATAATAATAATAATTAATCCACGACATAACACACAGATCTACTTGATCCTACAGTACTTACTTATAAGCTATTATTAGTTTGTGTAGTGGAAACCAACTACTGCGCTAATTGGGTAAGCATAAACAAGGGATAAATATGTTTTTTTTTTAAATCTTGAATATACTATAGGTAGGTAATACCTACCTATCATATTTTTAAGATTTAAATTTTAATATTTTATTTTTTTAATATTTCGTTTATCCTCACGTTGTATAGGTATATACAGGGTGTAAGGGTAAACGAGGGACGCGTCACGTGACGTATGAAGTTCAGTGTTCGGTTAGTTATCGTTTGATTAAATAAAAAAAAACAAAAAATCTTTAACGTAAATATTATATTCATGATAATAAGGTGCGCAAGCTGTCAACATACAGACGGATAATATCTAAAGGTCATTTCAATGCTCTATTTCTTTGTATTGCCACCGATGCACCGACAATTCAAATGTGAAGGTCATATATTTTTATATTTAAAAATTGTTCTGTGATTGGTCTGTGTGGCCTATTTCTTTGATTAAATTTTACTAGTCACATGCAAGTTTAAACGTTTAAACTTATTATACAGGTACATAAATAAGTATTACATATTTTATAATCAGATCATGGTACATAAAATTGCATACAATTCTTCTGAAATAATGATATTATTTTGTTTTCATATTATAAATATGTTGTACCTATTTTATTCTTACAATGTTGAGAGTCCATTCAACATCGTACTATACCTTTAATATATTCAAGCTTGCAAACCAGAGTACCTATACCTACGAACGGAATCTTTAAATCGTATATCGGTCTACGGAAATGTCTTTCTAAAGCTTCTTTAGGGAAACGACATTAGGTAGATTCTATGGTTCTGAATATGAAAATATTAAATCTTCAAAAGAAATATTTAAAATATAAATCATGTACATATGTATACATATTTTAGTTTGTGATTAAATACTTGAAAAAATAATTTACAAAGGTCATTAAGATTTTAGGATTTTTGGTCATAGATAAATGAAAAAATGCAAAAAATATGATAAGTCTAGTCATCATAAGTTTTTATCTTAATCTGATTTACTGAGAAAGTTATAAAACAAAACTATCTACGATTACAGAAAATAAAATACGAAAGAAAGTTTAATTAAAATGATATCTCTCCCTCTATTTATGTCGCGTGTAGCCGGGTATTGTCTGGTCGGTTCTGACGCAAACGCAGCGGCATATCCATTTCCTACATTTATAAAAGACTCGCTTTTTGTTTTACAAAGACTTATTGAGGACTTGGAAATTAAATAAATATGAAAATACGATTATTTGATTTATATATTATATTTTTTTGCTTTTGCCAACCAGGATAGTCACGGTTAGTTTTTATGAGTTGCGATAGATATTTGCTCAAACAATGGCTTATTTTTTTTGTCTCAATAATATAATAATATTACTAAAGTAATAGAAATTCGTTAAAAATAAACGGTTTTAATATTGCGTATATCATACCTGTCGTTATCATTCTCCTCGTGCACTGTGTCCATATCTGTGATGGTCACCGTCGGACGCGACTCGCTCGGCTCGCTCAGTGGGCTTCTTTTACTGGGACTCATCTACGTTTATCACAGAAAATCATTAGCCATAATGTATTCACTAGTCGTTAGCCTTTTCACAAAAGGTGGATTAAGCTTAGGTACCTATAGGCACTACTGTTGTTTTCAATTGGAATAAGAATAAAATCAATAGCGAAGGCAAATTCGACCCTAAATAATGTTATAAACGTGTATTATCAAAATCTTTCTCAATTTACCGATCTATTAAGTGTTGGTTTGCATTTTTCCTGGAATATTTTCTCATTGCCTTAATATTCAACACGAAACTGGAGTGCTCAGCGTAATTGAATTGACACGGTATATAAAATTGCTTCCAGCAATGTTTTTATTTGATTTTTTTTCTCTTTGGAACCAATAAAACTCTTGATTGTTGCAGGATTATAGTGAAGTCACGCGTCCTCGGTTGAGACAAGTTTGAACTGAACGATGAAACCAAGGAGGATGAAATGTACCTATTGTTTACCTCCTCACTACCTATCATAGTTGATAATACATATTATGTGGCTATAAGCGGCTGTAGTACAGTTCCCCGATAATCCCTTAATGTCTGTTTGCCTATCGTTGAAGTGATGACTCCTCTCGAGATCAACACTTCAGATGAGATGATTAAATTGATATGTCGCTAATATTATCTAATCGATAGTGCCTATATCTAATGATGAAACGATATTTTAAATTTCAGTTTTATTTATTTAGTTGTTAATAAGGTGTGAAGAGAAAAAATATCCTTACAAAAAGATTGACTACACAATACAGCTGCTAGTTGATGTCGAAGACTTGATGTCTATAGTCGCACTTGCCCGTAAGTAGGTAAATACTTATGTACGTAACGTTATGTTACGCACTTTACACTTAACAATGCTTGGCGGTTCAGATCACGTGTGAAATGCAAATAATGATAGACTGATAGAGAATAGGGACGTCCTGTTGTTGGGTCCTTATTCACTATGATCAACAACATTCCTTGCCCATTCCAACGTGCGTGCCTTTTACTTAATTTCATACTTTCTAGATTCTAGCTAGAGGATAAAAAATTACAAATTAGTTTCCATTTGTATGTCATGAAACACGCTATCTATGTATTTTTTTTCAAGTGAATTTTCTTTGGGCACGTGGCGGTAACGATTTTCGTAGTGCGTTAGATAATAACGAATCAGGGCCTAGATTTGTATCGCAATGCACGTGTTATTATTTTATGTAATACTTACAAATATTATATTTTGTAGGTTTATAGCTGTACCCCGCGGTTTCACCCGTGTGAGTTTCGGAATTCCCGAATTTCGGAACTATTTTTTTCTAAAATAAAAGTAGCCTAAGTTACTCCTTAAAAGACCAGCTATCTGCCAGTAAGAGACCCGTTAAAATCGGTCCAGCCGTTTCAGAGATTAGCTGCAACCAACGAAGAAAAATTTTCAATTTTTTTTTATGTACCTAATATTTGGGAAAAGTTGTTAATTTGGAATTACAAACAGACACTTCAATTTTATTTATATGTATGGATGTGCTTCAAAAGTGCCGGTATAGTTTGATATCTTCAGTTGATATCTTCTGATAATTACTTGATCCAGACCGATATAAAGTCTATTACGTTTCGTATGTCTACCGGTGAGAGTGAAGAGTAAAATTGCCATTTATTTGTCTTGTGTCCGCCCGCGCCGTAGAGCCGTCCGCTCTAAGGTTGTTAGGTTGTTGAATAAGTTTCTGAATTAAGAGAACTGAAAGTTTTCTCATCTCGAGATTACAGCAAAGTGTTTACCGTTTGGCTGTAGGATGCGGCCGAGGCGCGGTGCGGCGCGCGTCGTTTCCCCAGCCACCGACACTGCTCTTTATTTTAGTCATGTCTTACAGAAATATTGTATCATTTTCGAGATTAATATCCCACGTTTGTGTATTTTCACAGTGTCTGTTTTAAGATCACAATCATTATATTTATACGCTTAATGGTGACATGATTACTTATTTATGCGTCTTCCCCCAAAAATATTATTAATAAAGGTACCTAAATCAAATAGATGTAAGGGAAAGACACTATAAATGAGGATATTACGACGCCTCTCTCTCGATATCATTAGTCCGCACATCACTAGTGGTGAATCTCAGAGTATTTTCATAAAATATTTGCATGAGTGTATCGCACCTGATGCTTTTCGATGTCGCTGCACTCTAACTTTTAGTGATTTACCTACCTACGCAAACAACAAGCGGCTGTGAGACATTAGCTGATATTCTTAATGTTTTATGTCGCTTGTTTGTATGTTATTTTATGATATAAATTATTAATACCTGAACGCGGGATCCGGGCATTTTTTTAAATGTTTTAAAAATAGTGGTGTTTCACTAAAATGGAAGTGTTGAAAATATAGAATATAAAGATGGATACATCATACTGCGCTTGTTAGCGATTTGAGTCGTGATCCGTCTCAATTTGCGTGTGCTGAGCAAATAACTCTTATACGTATTTTGATGGACTCTAAATAATATAAAGCTATTATAGTAATATTTAAAGAATATATTATGGATTTCTTGTAAATAAAAATTGGTTACAGGTGCTAATTATGATTAACATAGGTTTCCGGTTGTAATTTCGACAAAAGAATAAATATTGATGGTTAACTAAATACATAACATGTACCCCATAGAGAGTCATTACTTCTAACTAAGTATATATAGAGATAACATTAGAAAATCAAAATAAAAAATCTTATATAAACTCCTATACAAAAACAGTTTCTTAATACTACTTAGTGGAACAAAAATATCGTCATGGTCCAAAAGTGTAGAAAAAAAAGTTAAACTTGATAGATTAAGAAAGAACCGAGAAAATGTCAATTTAGGTTCCCTCCATGCTTAGTTATTTTATTAGAATTAGAACGAAATAGCTTACATTTTTGAAACGTTGTGAATAGGAAGCAAGATTATGTTTTCAAAAATTTCATTATTATTTGCGCAATCTATACATATAAATAAAATTTTAGTGCCCGTTTGTAATTCCAAATTTACAGCTTTTAACTAAATGCATATATAGGGTAAAACCAGGATAGTTGCCCTGGGGGTATAGTTGCCCCGATCGTAATTACTCTAGTTTCGCAGATGAATCGCGTGCTATTTTATTTATCTATCAAAAGACTTTCCAACTACTATTAAGTGGACCGCGTCTCATGTCTCTGTGCGATTGCACGGGAACGCAAGGTGCGATCAAAGATTTTTCGGGATAGATGCCTTGTTTCCCGGCGGACTATCCCATATATGGGATAGATGTCACAAAAAGTAGAGGTCCGTAGAAATCGCTAATACTCTGGAAATTTCAAAAATAATGTCTTTTACATTTAATAAATTTGTAGATAAAGAACCAAAGTACTTGCCAGTTTAAAAAATTAAATATTTTGATTTATGTACTGGGAGATATAAAATGATTTCGAAAAGTGTGGCAACTATCCGGGTTTTACCCTACGGTATTTACATAAAATAATATTTTTTGACATTTTTGTCTGTCTATCTGTTTGTTCTGTATTTTAACGGAATTTTCACTGGCAGACAGCTGATGTTATAAGGAGTAGGCAGGTACCTTAGGCTACTTTTATTTTAGGAAAAATTGAAGGTACCTGCTGGAGTTCCGAAACTCACGCGGGTGAAACCGCAGGGCACAGCTATCTTGCATAAAAAAATGAATCCCTATAATTTTCCTTGATGATCACGGCATCACGCGTGAACGCTGGACCAATTTCGCTAATTCTTTTTTTGTTGTAAGGAGAAGAAAAATATGAAAGAATCTCAGAGTTCCTGAGGAAATTCCGTAACTCACGCGGGTAGGTAAATCTGCGAAACGGTTGGACCAATTTTGACGAGATTTTCACTTCTAATTAGCTGGTGTTATAAGGCTACTTGGGATTTCCTGCGGAGATTCCGAAACTCACGCGGGTGAAACTGCGGGGCACAGCTAGTAGGTAGACATATAAAAATCATGTTTTATAGACTTTAAAAATGTCTAAGTATATATTATGGGAAATTATATATATCTTATGATTTCTTAATAAATTAAATAAAAAGGAAATAAAATATATTTTCAGAACACGGTAGTCATCTAAACTAATTAGTATAAGTATTAATATTATACAGAGGAAAAGATTTGATTTTTTGTTTGTTTGTTACGATTTAACTACAAAAATACTGGATCGATTTCAAAAATTAATTATATTACCATTAGAGTGCTACATGATCCCTGATTAATATAAATTATATTGTAAGCTGGAAACGGGAACGGGAACTCTGAAATTACACAACTACAAACGCTTTTGACGCCAAAATACTAGAAATTCGTATTTTACATGCCATAAGACACGTTGTAAACGTATTTTTTTTAAGTGAAACTTTTTTGAGCAAGAGGGAAAGACGATTTTTGTGGCGCGTTATCATAACGCGCCGCCTTATGGGTATAGTAAACTAGCTGTCCCCCGCGGTTTCACCCGTGGTAGATTCGGAGTTCCCGTGGGAACTTTGGGATATAAAGTACCCTATGTCACTCAGGACTACCGTAGCTTTCTATTAGTGAAAGAATTTTCAAAATCGGTTAAGTAGATTCAGAGATTACCCCTACAACGTCACAACCTTACAAACTCACAATTCACAAACTCACAAACTTTAGGTAGGTACCTCTTGCCTAAGGGCCCTGCATTTGGCTCCATACCTATTTTGACGATCTAAACCGGTCATTATAATATTTTTCACACATGTCAGGGGTACAGAATAGGATATAGGGTAATTTTTATCCCAAAATTCCCGCAGGAACAAAGAAATTACCGCAGGTGAAACTGCGGGAAACAGCTATTTGCCAATATCGCAGTTTTAAAACAAAAGCGGAAAATTTTGAACAAGGCAATTCTTTCATCATGGACTAACTACAAATATTTTATTGTGAAATTCAATACCTATTTTGTTTGTTCTGTCATATTTTTTCCTTTTGTCCATTATACGTCTAGATATACAAAATAAGTATCTCGCTTGTTTCCCGATAATTATAATACAAAAAGTTTAGGTTTCTTTAGATGTTTACTTGAGGGAATAATAAATGAAAAGCTGTGATTATTTGGTCATCCTTAAGAATTGTTTCAACTATCTACACGACAAAATATAATATATACCTATGTCTATATCTATGTCTAAGTAGAAAATCTTACCTTAATAGATTATTATTCTTATTTGCAGCGATTTTCTCATATTCTGTTTTATTTTTTTCGATTAAATTCTACAACTTGGTGGTAAAAACAAAACGTTGATCTACTTCAAATAAATACCCAACGTTAAAGACGCGCGATCACCATTCACTAAAAATCATATACCGACTGATTTTTGACGTGCACTCTCAAAATAATTTGTTACCCGTTCGCTAAATGCCCAATCAATTCATAATGCACGATTCTTTACGTATGTAAAAATGACTAAAATATTTCTTATTATTATTATGTCAAACAAACAATTCTTGTATATACATCGTGTTAATGAATTAACTGAAAACTAGAAAGTAGTTTGCTCAGAATCAACTAGCGAATCGATCGCACAATGTTTTAATATTTTTTCACTTTAATTAGCCCATGTCTAAATCACTAAAATCTTTAAAACTACGCAACGGACGGTTTTCACCAATAGAAAGGGTGATTCATGAGGAAGGTTTATAACTATATTTTATCCTGGAATTCCCGCGGGAACTCCGAAATTACCGCGGGTGAAACCGCGCGGGTCAGCTAGTTATTTATAAGGAAACTTGCCTTATTCGTACCCCTTCAGAGAAATGCTAATTATCTGGAAATGTAAATAAGGAAAGAACATTCAATTGATGTTAAAATAATCTTTATTTATTTACTTATCAAAAAAAATAACAAAATGAACTTAAACTTTAATAACTTGTGAGAAAAATAGGTTTTAAAAAAAAGTGGAAAAGGTACGATTTAGGTTTATTTGTTCCTAAAACGTACCCTTATATTCCTATATCGTACTCGTATATCCCTATGTCCAACTTGAGATACTATAATTAAAATCAGTTTCATAATATTAGCAACTGACTTTTATGAGTAATAGTAATTATTATTATTTATTGTGTCACTAATTTGTCGACTCATATGCAATCATCTCAGAAATGAAACGAACATTTTAACTATGGGTAGCATATCTAACTGTATTTTCTAATTCTTTGCAATCATCCCAAATAAAATTAAGAGTTTAATCAAGTTCCAGAATCCAGGTTTCACACTGCATCATGTCTTCTTTTTTACTGTCTAAAATGGGAAATACTAGCTATCTTCTTAATTTTCTTTATATTTTTTCTTTGAGATTCTTCATTTTTATGACTTTTTGTCCACCGAAATTTCTACAGTCTTCTTTTTTGAATCATTGGATTTTTGCGATGTTGTTTTATTTTTTATAACCCTTTTTGTTTTACAATGACTACATTATAATGTAGAAAAACTTTGTATTCTGATATGCTCTTAAATGGCGTCGAAATGTGAGTTTTGGAATTAAATACACGAGAAGCTTCATTAAATTTTAAAATTCCATTTTTATACCCACTGAGGGTTTTTCTATATCGTCACTTGGCCAAGTATTGTATTTTGTCGTTTGGTCATATTGACATTAAACAAAAAAATAAACAATTACTCCTAATTCGTACCGGTACGAAATAAAACAAAGTGATGAGTACGAATTAGACTCAAGATAACTAACGATTTCAAAATTGCCGCGTAACTAAATTGCTGTCAGGCAGGTGTGTGTATGTCTAATAATTTAAAATGTGAATTAGTACAGAATTAAGTAAGAAACTTCTAATTTATACAACTCACCATGAAAAAAATTAAAAATCTTATGAATCAACCAAAAAAATTACTCGAAAACAACAAAATTATTTGTTTTTTGAATAATTTTTAACAAAGCGGAAGCGTGGATTTGTAACTCGGGTGAGGTGACATGGCGAACCAGTAGTTCCATTTCCTAGTACTTGCGTTGCCACTGCAGTTTCAGGATAAGAGAAATTGATAGGGTACGTTTTAGGAACAAGTACGATTTAGGCAAGTTTCCCCTACAATATTCGGCGAGTACGTCGCCCGCAGTAAAAAAAATTCGAACCGGTAGGTGCGGGCGTAGCGCTTGGAATTGTGATAGGTTGCGAAATGTAGATAGGTCACCTCCAAACAAATGTTGAATAACTTTTAAAGTATTAATTTTTTGACATAAAATATATTTTAGTCATATTATTGTTTATTTTTTAATATGGGGTGTATCAGGTTTTCAGTTAATTCATTAACACGTTCTATATAATCTGAATCTCGGAAACTGTTACAACGATTTTCATGAAATTTAGTATGCAGGGGGTTTCGGGGGCGATTAATCGATGTGGCTAGGTTTCATTTTTAGAAAACGTCGATCCGTGTTTTTAGGCAATAACAAATAAGTGTTTGGTACTGTTTTACCAATACATCAACACTAAAGCTACATAACAATAGACGGAGTTTTTAAACTGTGATAAAATATTATACTATATACTTAAGTAAAAACTGTAAAATTTACCGAAAGAAAAATACCGAGCAAAGCTCGGTCATCCAGGTACTTACCTATAAAATAAATTGCACCTAAAATTCTTTACACGTAAAAGATAATGAAATGTTTAATTTAAAAAGAGAGATAAGCAAATATACGAATTTAAAAAAAGCTGCCAGTGGCATAATATTATGATCGTTATGATTACAAACGACGGGAATTGATTTTAAAATGCTTTGAGTAGCAGTCGTGTTGGGCGTAGCGGAGCGCCGTTGACAGCAGTGTGCAGGACCTCACAAAGCTATGATTTAGGATTTTCGCGAGGCAGTGGGTTAGTGGACGTGTTCAAAGAGCTTCAGTGTCGACCGCAGTGTGTGGACGGCCAGTGTGGACGGACGCGTCGCAACAAACGCCTAGCGAGTCACTCACCTATCGGTGGGAGACTTGGTAGTTAAAAAGCGGTTCTTGATTAAAATCTCTCCAATATACACTTTCCGTATCTAATTACTAGTATCTATTAGTAACTTAAATTGAGATATAAAATAGGTAAATAAAAGTTAATAAATACTAGCATGTATTAGTCCTAGTAATATCACGTTAATGAATATAATACCTAATAGAAACATTATGTGTATGCCTGTCTGTGTTTCGTATATTTTTACCTATTAATATAAGATAGATGGATAAGTCTTGATATATTTTATACATTGATATGTATAATAGATGTACAGCCAGCAGCGGAAGCATGACTACCACTGCATATTATACATATTACTGACATCAGTAATAATTTGGTTTAATTGCAGTATTTTTATACATTAAATTTTCAATTCCACCAGTGATAAACAATGCGTTTATTGTAATATAAGCGAGAACAAGTAATATATTACGATTGTTAATTTAATTTATTTTATTTTAATATAACTCCATAGGTACATGAAACCTTTAATATTTGTGAGCCTTTACTGGTAAGTGTGGGTTTAGAGGTTTAATTTTATATTTTTATTTCGATATAACTAGGATTGTAGCTGTTTTCCTTAATAAATAAATAAATTGATACTTTCTTAAAGATTTTACTAGCCTACCAACAGACTGTACCTAGATAATATAGTAACTTGCTTATCATTAAAAACAAAACTAAAACAATCTAAAAAACAGATTGTTTAAACGTCATTAGTTATAACAATAACGTTAATTATTCAACCAAGCCAGAGTTTGTCGTAAATATTTTGTGCGAGTAATAAAGGTAGGTTCGTTAATGCCGCGTGAAATCATGTTTCCTGGAATTTAATTCCTTTTTTTTATTCTCCTTTGACATTCAAAGTTGAGCTTGAGTTACGTATAATTCAATTTATTGTTTCTCTTAAAATGAAACTCCACCGTAATGCTATTTGCAGGGTTCACCTATACGGCTTGTTGACATACTCTAAAAGTGAGTGCCGAAGCGCAGCAACACGCCTAAGTGATTCGATACAGGTTCAATATGTTTCATTAGGGAGCCCCGTGTTCGCTTATTCAATCATATCGGGAGCGGGTAGCGCCGGCGCCGCACAACAATATACCATACTGCCTTTCCGCGCATTTTGCTCCTGTTTTAAGTCTTACCCTATTTAGGTACATGGGTTAGTAATCAACTTTCCATGATAATATTATACCAGCAATACACTCGTTTGATTTCAGCAATTCGATTTTCTTATTCGTCTCTGCAAAGATTATATTTCTGAACATAAGAATTTAGCATATACTTGACTCTACGAAAGCTCTACGTTCTAATTACATACCTAGTTGAACAAGTTTACATAAAAAAGATTTAAACTTTTCACACTTCAGTGAAACCTGTTTAATGGTTGCGAATAGAATAACAATTATCAAGCTCATATTTATCTTTTCATACGCTACCTTTCTCCAGGTTACCTGAAAATAATAATCTCAACAAAAACAGTTTCACTGTATAAAACGCGCTCGTACGCTACCTTTCTCCAGGTTATCTGAAAATAATAACCGTAGCTAATATAATTTTTGACATCCGTCACAATGCGATGTCGTAGAACGCGCTGCGTTTCCGTCGCGTCGCTTCTGGAGGAACCACTTCTTGTCGAACGCTGTCTGCGTCCTCTGTAACAGGAAATCGTAATTACCGCCTAATCTCGCCCGGAGCGCAGGGCGGCCCGACGTCCGGATATGAACTTCCGTTATGAACAATTTACCACGTGAAATTGGATGACGGTACGGCCCGTTTTCAGGTGAATCATGTGTAGCGAGCCTACACGTGCACCATTGCATTGCACCAGCAGTCATTGCGACCCATTCATGTGCTCGAGTGCGATTTATGTGCTCGCGAATAACTTAATGCCACACCTGAATACAAAATTTACCGAGACCCTTTTACAGGGTAATGTGCTATGGTGATTGTGTTTTTATTTGATTTCGAATAAATTTTGCAATGTATATTCTACATACGTATGAAGCTTTCAAAATTGCAGCAATTCCTATGTTTTTTTTGTTAAAGAATAATAAGACGTATTTAATTCATTTCAACTGCAACATCAATAGTAAAACACTTCGCATGCGACACGACGGAGGAAAATTCTATACATTATCGATGCTGAAAAATTTTTGTAACTTGACATATTATTAAACACTAGCTGTACCCCGCGATTTCACCCACATGAAGGTGAAAGTTTATATAAGAACTGTCTTTTTCGGAAGTTTGGAGTCAGTATTTTCTCGATTTACTTTCCATTACTGTGCTACAACTGATTTTCCTAACGTCATAATGTATGGGAAAAGATATTTTCGATTTGTGACATTTTTGATACTCTACCCTAACTTGACCCCATAGAGCCTTTTGATTCTTGTCGGAAAAAATCGCCGATTTCAGGGACTGTAAGGATTTTTTTTTTGTAATCTTAAAATGCCGATAGCACTACTCAAAGAATAAGGGATGGTCTCCTAAGACCATATTCGCATGAGTTTATCCCTTAAGGCTTATTATTGACCCATCCATATATAGGCTCTTATTGACCTATCTCAAATTTCCATCCTGTATAATATGTCGCTCCAGGTAAGCTTAATCTACCTGTGAAAACCACATGACAATGTGTTAAGTAGATTCGGAGTTTATTGCTAACAGACAGACGATAGACAGATACAGATAGACGCATAATTAAAATACCTACTTTTTTGTGGCTGGTTACTCTTCTTTTATCTATGACTGTATATTATTATTGGAACCATGGAACAGAATCTCGGCTTCTACTCTTTGATTAAACAATACCTAGATATAAAAATATGTAGGTACCTCCTTTGAATTGTAGCACTGAAAACATTTTAGTCATAATAATCCCATCAAAAACAAACTTGTAAAAAAGTCCAAGTCTCGCAACTCACTTCTTCTACAGTAAAAAGTTGTGAGATCAATGTAATACCAAGTCGGTTAATTTATTCAGTGCCTACTTAAGGGTCCTTCTGTCTAAAGTTATCATGTTATAAGCTAATCTAATAACATTTTATAGTGACCAGATCAAATTTAAAAACCTTTTATGTTTTAAATAGATTGATTGGCTTGGCGATCACGTGAAAACACAATACCTATGTCTCACATGTAATACATAATTATGGTTCTAAACAATCTAATTTAATTATAATATGTATTACTTGTGAGATACATTGTGTTTTCACGTGATCGCCAAGCCAATCAATCTATTTAGAAAACTGGACCGAAATTGCTAAATATTTTAATTTTTCCTTATTTATACAATAAACACTAATTGTATTCTAAATTTCAAACTTCTATGTCTGCTAGAAGTGCCTTAGAATTTTGATGATCGGTCAGTGAGTGAGTGAGTGAGTGACCTACAAAATTAAGAAACTTTGACTAGTTATAATTCTTAAACTACTGGTTCAAATCGAATGAAATTTAAATTATACCGTCTTTATACAATACCTGCTTGTTTACTAAAAATTCAGGCTTCTAGTTTTATCCACAACGAAGTTATAGGGGGTCGAAAATGGCCTGAATTGCTTCGAGAAAAGGATATATAGTACGGCCGTGCCGCTTTTGTTGCTCGACTTGGCGGGGGCACTGCCGTGCCCCCAGATTATGCTTTAGGTAAATTAATAATACAATTAATATTTTTGTGCTAAATTACTATTAAATTACACAACAATAATATTATGATTTTACATTTAGTTACCCATAGCGGTTTTTTTAATGTAACAATCAGAGGTTACAGACAAATTTTAAATACTTTATTATTTATTGTATTTTCAACATTAATTGGTTCCAAATTTTAAATTAATGAGACAATAGATATAATTAAGACAATACATTGCAATCAGATTCATTAGATAACCTTAACAATTTGAATGGTTATTTCGATATACACAAAGAATGTCGAATACAAAAAATTTAAGTTACAATTTCATGGTAGTTTATAATTTTGCAAGTGAATAATAATTCAACAATTTATTTGACTATCAAAGTGTTTCTTCGTCATCTGCATATCAGTGAATCCGCTAAAATTCAATAGGTCTAATAGCGGTCATTCATCGCGATCTGCTTTGATACGGAGCTATTACTATAACTGCTAACTGTAATCTGCTAGTCATCAGTCAGTGTTAGTCCCAGGCTCATGACAAGATGCCACTGATGTCATTTAATCACAGGACTCAGCTGATCACTATCGAATATATAGCGTATAGTGTTGGTTTAATGATTATTATATACTAACTGTGCCCCACGGTTTCACCCGCGGTAATTTCGGAGTTCCCGCAGGAATTCCGGGATAAAAAGTACCCTATGTCCTTCTCTTTACCTCTGAAAACGTGCATGCCAAATTTCATCCAAATCCGTTAAGCCGTTTTTGCGTGATTGAGTAACAAACATCCAAACATCCACATTTTTCCATTTATAATATTAGTAGGATTCCGTATTTTTCCCTTGATAAATAAATAAGGATACCTAGTGGATGGAAAGTAGGTATTATTGAAACTTAGATATCGTAATAATTTTTTTGTTCTTGTTGGTAGTGTTTGAAAATAAGTTGATATACAATTTTTAATGTTATATATCCCTTTAGGTCGAAACTACACGATATTGTCATAATATTATAGTCATTATTCAACAACAATGAGAGCTATTTATTTAGGTCTACTCATACGAATATTATATTTCACAATTCGACCGCTAAACGACGTTAATAAAATGTCAGATAACTCGTGCATGTAATTATATCGTATTTATTATCGTCATATCGACGCGGACAGTCAGCCAACGAATAAACGAACACGATACGTCCAGCGCTGGTCGAATGCAATGAAATCGAGGGAAAATGATTTGGATATTCAGAGAGCGAGAAACGAATGCCCTGCCAGTCATTGTCGTCTCTCATACAGGATCCAAATGGACCGCGCTCGTTCAATTTCGATACTTTTACAACACAATAGATCGGAGTAAGGCGTGCGCATTCACCTGTCAAATTAAAAAAAGTACCTACCTAGCTACCTACTGGCATGTGTTGAGTGTGATCAAATTAAAAATAGGTATGTTCTTTTATTGCTTTTTGAACTGTTTATTGAACTTACATTACCTTCTCTCTGGAACTTACTAGACATTACAAAGGTATAGCTGCTAGTTGTATAAGTCGCTTCCGCTGTCTGTTCGCGATAATCTCAAAAACTACTGAACGGATTTTCATGCGGTTTTCACCAATAGATAGAGTGATTCGTGAGGAAGATTTATAAGTATAGTTTATCCTAGTATTCCCGCAGGAACTCTGAAATTACCGCGAGTGAAACCGCGGAGGACAGCTATAGCAGGTAATAAATAATATTAGCGAATCGAGAAGGCACTTTCGGCTTACATAAATCATATTTATATTATATTTCCTATTTATGTATATTTCTATCTAAATCGTTAGTGGGTACCGATGCAAAACTTTTATGCAAATTAATTAAATATAAAATGCTTTGTCCTGAATGTCTGACTGACAATCATAGCCCGAGATCCGGCAGTAAGATTGCTGTACCCACCATGTAGGTGATCAAACACTAATTTGTACGTATAAATAAATGGACGAATACATATTTGCCAGGGTGCCAATCAAAATGTGGCCGCTGATATTTTTAATTAAAATATTATTAAATAACATTTTTTAAAAATTACACCCACTTTGTATTCAAATAAACTACGATCCACTACATAGTAGTGTACGTAAAGAACTCAAAAATTATGGTTGGCTTGGCGCAATCGGCCGCAACCTATGTGCATCCAGGTGTAAACAGGTAGTAAGTAGTTGGGTAAATTTTTACACCCATGATGTATATTCATCATTTGTATCTTAAATTAATAGTACATTGTTATCCTAGGGGTGAAAGTAACTTATCTAGTCCCGAGACGAGGTTTGGCGCCCGAGCGTAGCGAGGGCGCCAATAGATCGAGGGACTAAATAAGTCTTTCTCCCGAGGGTAACACTGTGCTTTTCATTACGAATGCAAGGAAAGCTAAAGAATTAGCTAAAGAAAAAAATGAGTGAATTTTATTTTACATAAATCAACCATTAGGTGTGCTACTGGCCAGTAAGTATGCCCCCTATAAAAAAAAAACTTGAGTTTCTGCAGTATCCAGCTGTCAGTTGAAAGCGATTCTCCCTAGGGCTGAAAAGGGTTACTTTCAACCCGCTTCTCAGGCAACTTCAGACCTACTTTCAGAGTATGAGTAATGAAAAATGTATTAAAAACATTTCACCACATGTAATTTTACTTTAATTAAATAAGAGATAAATTTGTCTTTGCTCTGTAGAATAACAAACAATTCAACGAGTTACAATAAAATAAATATTCAAAAAATACGACAATAGGGTACTTGCATGAAATTTTTTTTTAGTCTATTCTAAAGATATATGGCCTACTTAAAGAAAGCAAAAAAAAGAAGAAAATATATGCATAAATTAAATAAATAGAGCGTTTGAAAGTTCCTACTTTAGACTTTACCGCCGAAACGCGGAATGACGTCACTAGTTCAAAATTACGCCTTATTAATCTGTGATAGAAATATCACTGTCGTATTGACAGGGTCATGTGACACTGACAGACAGATAACTTCAATATCCAAAAGCGAAATTAAGATTGAACTGTGTCAAATTACTCCCAAAAGTTCCAGTAAAGAATCGAAATGCATCTTACCGATGCATTTTAAAGTAAAAGACTTCAGAAAATGGAAAATATGCGTTAACTGTAAGCACTTAGTTTCTTTTGCCTTCTGTGAAAGAGGTAAATGTTTCCTAAAAAAATAAAAATGACGCCTTGTGTCAAGCGTGACTGTGATTGGTGTTTCGTTGCAACGTTCCGTTTCACAAAGTTAAAAGTTGAATATTTTGGAAACTATTGAATTTTTTTTAGTAAATCTTTCACGATAACGCTTTTCTGAGGCTCTATTTTTGAAATATTGACACAATTTCTTATAATAAATTTCATGCAAGTACCCTATTTTCTTGTGAAATAAATATTATATTTAAAAAAAGATCAGTAAAAGATACAAATTAAATTTCTGCGTCCTGTTTTGAAGGCGTAGTGTCCTGGTATTTCCACCTTGAAATCCTGGTTTTCTATATGTGGGGGTGGCAACCCTGGTTTATTATAAAATACGAGTAGGTACAAAAAGATTTGTGAGTTTCCAAGCAAAAAGATACCAGTTCTCGGCATTTAGTTTCCGAGATTTAAGAAGTTTTGTAAAGTTGGGTGAAAAAAAACGCGTCTGCGGTTTTAATTGATTATGATTATTAATAAATGCTTAATTTTCTACAATTTCATAAATATCAATCTATAAAAAAATCTATGTAACAAGCAAGTAGAATGTGTGTTTTTTTCTCACTCAAAAATTTATAATGCTTTTTCTCAAACCAATCTTTTACAGAATTTCTACTTCAAATGTCTGGGAGGCAATTCTCACACATTCGACGTAGACTCGAACTCGAGATAAAGTTCGAATTCGAATATTAAATCGAGATGAAGTCAAGTTGAGCAATTCTCGACATGTCGACTTCGACATTTCTCGAATGAAAGCCGTTCGAACTGCTTCGACTGGTCGGAAGCGGTCGAGACGTAAATTACGAATTCGTAAATGTCCAATAGCGGTGTCGTGCGTGACAGTTTCAGAAGTTGTTGTTGTTTTTTATCTTGCCCCATCTGGGACAGGCAAGGGATGTTGAGCCATAAAGCCAAGTGATATGTTGCAGTTTTAGAAGTTTATTATGTATTAGTAAATATACTCTGTACTAAGTGCTATGGTGGTAATTAACTGCAACTTCATAGCTTAAAGTTCCGATTAAGCATCGAAATGCATCTCAGCAACGCAATTGGATGTAAATATAACTTCAGAAAAAAAGAAACAAAAGAATCGTAGTCTATACAGTCAATTCAGGCTGTATGAACTACGATCCCCTAGCCTCCCCCAAAAAAGGACAAAAATAAAAACAAATATTATGCTTCACGATCCGTACTACGCAAACTAATTTAAACAAAATTAAAGTGATGATGTAAAAGTGATAAAAGTAAGGACTTTTCTTTTTTTTGGTACAAATATATTATAAAATATGTTAGTTCTTGATATAAAACGATGCACTCTATTTAAAAACTATAAAAAGCTGCTGCCGTTTTAGCTCCGGATAAATCGTGTAGAATGGAATGGATACGGCTTTCGAATAAGCTTTTATTGGCAACATTTTACACTATAAACTCGAAGTCTAGTACAATTTGTGTTGAAAATAGAAGATACGAAGAAACAGGTTCGAGTATCGAGATTTTGTGGTCGACATAGGGATCGAACAGCAAACTCGAGTTCGAGATTTTTTCGAAGGAGGCGAGAATTGGGTCCCTGGTATAAAAAAATTGCTAGCTTTTAAATATACTTTTTAAATCCTTACCTATCAATTTACTTTTCTAGATACTGAATCTAGTATTAACTCAATGCTACCCCACTACTGCCAGTAGTCTACTGGTACTTTTTGCTTGTACGCCCACATTTGGATAACATGACGCATGTCACCCTCGTATCTTCACAATCCCAACTCATTCCAGCTCGAGCTGTCGGCCGAGGCTCACCACACATTGTGCAGGTTTCGTCGACAACGAACCATTACATATTTCACGGTTGCATCGCCTCGAAACCCGAATTATGTGCGGTTTCTTCTTATGTTGAATCGTTTTCTTCTTCGATGTTCGCTTTCTATATTCTTCACACAATATATTTTATAGTTTGTGTAATTTGAAAATGTACCTATATAGCATACATACACATATACATAGCATACCTATTATAGCATTTACATATAAAATAAAATAAAACAGGTACAGTTATGATTATGCCATTGTGTCTATCACAATATTCAGTGACAATTCAAATAATGTTTTCGTCCCTCATTCATAAATTCTACTCGATTAATGTACGATAGTTTCTGCACTCACCTTCCAAACAGTTGACCGATAATTGTTTGTTTTCCCATAACAGCAGCGGCTAAAACTTTTCCCATTTATTCAGTCCTCATACGTCGGCGACTGGTTGGGCGCGGGCCCGTTGACGGGGCTTGCTGTGGGGCGCCGGGCGCCGGGCGAGGGGCGAGGGGTGTAGGCTGCGGGGCGAGGGGCGCGCCCGACGCGACGAGGCGACGCGTTCCGGCGTGATAAGGCGAGCGGTTCTATTGTCGCGGCGTTGGCGCACGTTTCCTCCGCCGCCGTCGAGCCTACAAGCATTGTTCGTTCTGTAATGAACAAACTTATTCCCGCCGGCGCTAATGCCACAAACGCGCCAACGACTGCCGAATTCACTCACTTCATCAACGTTATCTAGCCGAATTGTCATAAAGCTTTCAGGTAAACATACAACATGTGTCTCGTCAATGGAGCTTTAATGGTCCAAGACCCATCGGCCTAGTTCTGTTTGTGCCTTTTGTGTGATGAACACAATATCGGAAGTGTAGGTAGGTAGGTACTTAAACGTAACTTGGTTGGCATAAAGCGGTGAGGGTTGTTTGACGAAGGCGACTCATTTCACTATAGTATCTGTAATTAGTAGGTATGTGATGTGTGATATAAGCTCTCTATTTTATATCAGAGTTAGGTTTGTAATCAGACTATCTCACATCAAGCTTTCATCCATGTAGAGCACCTACTAAGTGGATGAGAGATTGAATTATTATTAGGAGTGCAGTGTAAAGTTCTAAGCTTTGAATCTCATTGAAGATACTCAAATCTATTGATTCATTTAAAAAATATAACTGACGCATTGCTATGCCGTGGTATACCTAAACTACACTGTCTCTCCAAATAAGAGCTTCCATCCATAAGTATTTATTTGCCTCAGCTAAATATATTGACAACACCGCCACCCCGCTGTTTTATGCATTTGCCGCGGGAGGCACCAAAATTTCTTATTCATTTATACCTAATACACATTCGAAAATTTTCTTATAGTAGCGCTCCCTTTCAATAGCGAAAAAATTCGAGACGACCCGGCAATAACTCTGAAGGGAGCAAATCGCATTTCGATCGAAAAGAGGGCAAATCTTTTATGTTATACGAGATTGTCATCGCGATTATTACAGGCAAATAGAATACGCCAGATCTGTAAGTAGGTTATCTTCTTGCTTCTATTGGCGGGAATCACTTTATTATATTTTTGTCGTTGTCATCTTACCTGAGAGAAGTGAGGCTATATTTAATATTCTTCGAACTCAAGTGATGCAAATTAGTGTGATATTTTATATAACTAATTTTCCCGAACTAAGTGTTAATACACTTAGTGATCAAAACTTTAATATGCTTGAGTAATCTTCTATATAAATAAAAATGGATGCTTGTATGTCTGTCCTCTATACGTTTCGAAACCATGTTGGCGGGTTGTTCTGCCTGCGTCCGTAAAGGTTCCCGATCCCAAAACTCAGGCGGCTGAAACCGCGGGGCACAGCTAGTGATTATATAAAAATAATATACTATTTGCAAGATTGGCATATTTAAAGTTTTAAGAAAGTCTGGCACATTGTTATCTTACTCGTCAGACAAGAATAAAACTGTGAAACAAAAAATATTCCAAAAAACGTTAGGTATCGGTATTTGTACCTAACTAGTATCGTTAAAACATTTTACTTCATAGCTCGATCAAGAAGTTAGAAAAGTTATAGAACTATTCAATGCTTTTTTATCTGATAAGTTTATAACAGGTTAGTAAGCTTTGAAATGTGAATTAATGGCTTTAAATGGAAGTATACGTGTGCGTCGTTACGTAGAAAGGAACGCACCGGTGCACTTTCAGCAACAGTCCTAGTACAGAAGCCAGATGCGCGGAAAAATCACAGATTATTATGTATTAGCTGATTCATACGTACGATACGAAACGCTGCGACGTCAACATATTCATATTTAAATGTCACGTTGCGTTGCGAATGTAACTCTGCAAAATTAAGTCATGCATGTGTGCTATGCAAACGAGATGCTAGTTCTACTATAATTTACTATACCTGCACCTTTATGATTCTTCAAAACGTACGGTTTCTAATTTTACAAAATTTATGTAGGTACCTATTGAATGAAGTTGTGCGAGTGTAGGTTCCTATTTCTTTCCATTTCAATATTTTCATCAGTTTTAAAACCACTTTGTTCCGATGGAACAAAATAAAAATTTGTAGAAGAAATTTTAAACGTAAAAATATGTTTATTTTACGTATTCGATATTAAAAATATTAATACTACCTACTACACTACTAATATAATATACTTACTAATATATTATAATACTATTGTTAGTTGAAAATTTACCCAAGTAGCATATTATTTAATTACTTCAAAAGCTCTATATTACTACAATATAATCTCGTTACCTTTCGTTCTCTACTTTCTTTTACCATTAGGTATATTTATATTCTTTATGAGTGATATTTATGAGAGTTTATAGTGATAAAAATGTTTCGGCTCTTGATCCAGTAGCGTAAGATCTTTTAGGGGTCTAATCCGGGAAACCTTGTTAAGGTCGGGATTACATTTTTCATCCAAGTCTCCTCGAGCGCATTATTATTTCTGATTTAAGTTGCTTTTCAATGAACACTCGTGGACAAAATTGCAGTTGTGAAATGATATTGATGTATATATTAAGCACTATTTTTTCATACTTTTGTACACTCCGAATTTTGAGTGAACATTTATACATTTTGAAAGCTTTAGTTTTGAAAAGCATGTATAACCAGATTCTCATAAAAGTAAAAATAGAAGGTAGACTGTTGAAGAGGGGAAGATGATGATTTTCCGTAGGTGATACTTACCGAAAACAGGAGAAATTATAAGGGAAAACAGCGAATATCTAAATAAAGTTCGTTTCTGACAAGAAATTGCTCACCAATTTTATTTTATGTACCTAGAGGGAGATATTTTACGCACGTTGTTTTGTGACATTACGTATGCGAGTTAGATAAATTATATTTTCTTAAACTATAATGCTCTTTAATCCTGCGGTGACACCTGCGTTTCTTTCGGAAAGCCCTCAAGATCTCTGTGTCTGAATGATGTCTTATTTCAAGACCTAAATACGCTAATTAGTACTTACTTATATATAAATAAGAAAGCAGTGACCCATGCGTATTTATTTATTCAGAAATAAAAGTATTCTACGGTACCTATTCAGAATCGATTCAGTAGTTTCAGAGTTGACCCCCTACCCTACATACATACAAATAAAACAATTTTTTCTTCTTTTATTGCTAAATAAATATCATGATTCAGCTTAGGCATCAAACATCGTTGTCAAAATAATATCAATTTACTATTTGAGTTGTTTCAATAATAATCATTAACTATTTTTGAATTATAGATTCAATTACATCATAGTTTTATTAATAGTTGAGGTTTTAGAAGTAAAACTTTCTACAAGATGATCTTTTGATCGAAATAAATTATCTCTTTCACCGTAACACAAAATAGATACAAAATCATAAAACGCCGAGGTATTTTTTTTTTTCTTAAATTTTCCAAGTACAATACTCGTACAAAGGGATAAAAATGTTCGCTGCAATTTCGCGGAGAATCAGCGACTCAATCCCGCGCCGCTCTGGGGAGCTAAACCGAATTTATGGTTTGAAAATTAAACTTAAATTGGATATTACCGAGTTATTTTTAAGCATTTGCATTTAATGATTAATTACGACGTAACGTCTTTTTACAGTGATAAGTAGGTGTAACAAGTAGGTCAACTAAAATCCTACTTCTTAAAAAATAATATAGAGACATATCATCTTAAAGCCAGTTAAAGCTTAGAGGTGCACTTGTTTGAGATTCAGCTTGCAATCTATACTGTACTAATTACTACATGGTAAAATAGCATCTTTTCCATAAACCTTAGCGGTTTCTTTAGATGTAAGTGGTTTTTATTGTAAATTTTGTTTTGGTAAATAAATTGAAAAAAAAAGGTAGGTAAGTAAATCGGAAAAAGGTAGATCAGCCTATATTCTAATCTCTTTTCCTGTTGCGGGTCTGCTGAAAGAAAGTCCGCTTATCTATACTTAATAGATATTATAAAGAGGTAAAGTTTGTGAGTTTGTGAATTGTGAGTTTGTGACGTTTTAGGAGGTAATCTCTGTACAAATTTGAAGACTGTAGCTTCTACGGTTTGGCTATAAAACCCGTGTGACAGACGACGGACAGACGGACACGCGAGTGACAGCAATAGGGCTCCGTTTGGAACCTTGGGGTACGAAACCCTAAATAGGAGTCAAGAGTGAGTATCTTAACACAGCAGGTAGTAATTGTAACCTAACCTAACGGGTAATTACGACTAATGCTAATCCTGACCAATACATGGAAATGTGACTTTGTTTGTTACAATTTTATGCCTTAACTGCTTAACTCGTTATCATGAAATTTTGCCTATACGTTGTCAGGTGTATATAAAAGGATACAGAGTACCTTTTATCCAGAATAAAAGTACAGTTTTCTAAGGATAGAAAATTAATTAACATAATCTACGTTAACACGAGAGATGTCACGGACAAAAGTATGGACATAAAACAAGTTTGAGCATATTAGAGATTTACCTAATGAAATAGGTCAATCAATGTACCTACTCAACTTTAATGTCTATGAGGTGGTACATAACGTTATTGATTTTGTGGTTAGGCATTGTGCGTGAAATCATGAGAGTGACCTATTTAAGGGTGGTAGCGAGCCATGAAGCAGGGATGGTTTACGGACGCATGATTAGCTTGCTTTCATAGTACAACTATGCGAAGTCTATATTTTATAAAGCGTTAGTCAGAAAGGGGTGTCAAGCCGCGAGCACTTTAAAATGTCACTGATAACGATGTAATATTTTCATAAAAACTGACAACAGTTCCATTAACGTTTTTTTTCTAAAATCCACGAAAAACGATGACTAAGTTAGCTACTTTGTTTTAAGTGTGGCTATTGATACCTGATTGCACACAATGACCTCAAGGCATACATAATAATACCTATGTTTTCTGCGGTATGTAATACAGATACTTACTCGTAGTTTGGTACATTATAATATTAAAAATATATTATAATATTATATAATATTAAAAAAAAACTCATAACGATATTGGCACCGTTTCCATACAACTTGCGCGAACGTAAGTTTGATGAGTTATATAAACTTTATTTTGAAATTCAAACGTTAAGAAAATGGGGAGAGAAAAAGTGGAAACTGTCAAGATTACTTTTAACACCAGCCATGTAGACACTGGCGGCTTTTATCATTTCTTTTAAAAGGAGTGAATTTCGTATATTATGTATACCTACCTATACTTATGTATTTAAATAAGTAAACATTCCAAACGTGAAAACAAACAGATACGAAGATAACAAAAGATAAAGATTGCGTAGCTTCCTCAAGTAGGTATGCCTACGTTAAAAGGTTTAAAAGGTGTAGGCATAGAATGTAAGTATTACAGAGGTTTATGAAGGCGAGAATACTTTACAGGTTTTATATCATTATTTAAACAGTATGCAAGGAGTTTTATAAATTTGGATACATCAATAGTAATGTAGGTATTACCGAAAAATTTTTAGACTAAGATAAATTACAAAAACTGTCACTTTAGAGACATCCTTACTTATTATATAAATGCGAAAGTGAGTTGGTTTGTTTTTTACGCTTTCACGTCTCACGATCAAATTTTGTATATCTACACGTTGTCAAAAGCTTTTTATTCCGGAACTCCCGCGGAAATTCCGAAATTAACTCGGATAAAATCGCGGAGAACAGTTAGTAATTTAATATTTAGCACTCGCAAACAAAATATAAAATGTATGACATCACAAAATGATATAAATCAGGTAATCTTGAAACAAATCCTGCTGTACAAACGAGCAACCGGAGCGGCTAAGATGACATACCATATTTTACGTATCGGAGGGAATCTGACACGAAGACGACGTCTTGCGCCCTAGCTCAGGGGACAGGAGGTGTTTGCTATACCATTGTTCCAACACACCCATTCTCCCTATTTTAATAAGAATGTCACAGTTCCCACATAAATGCTGTACAAATCGATCTTTGTTTAAGATTTGTGTAATTAAATTCATAATAAATAACAGTACAAATTCTTTCCAAATGTCAAAAAGTTAAGGTAAAATCGGAATTTATGCAATTTCTAATGTGTATAAATAACTAAGACGGTATCGTCATCACAAGAGAACTCAAAAGGACTTTAGTCCAGTCCTCATTAAAGGTAACGATTGGTGCCTCTATAATTGTGTCCGGACTATCCGATACCGTCTACGAGTTGCATCAACTACTGATATTATACAGGACGCTTTGGCTTTTAGTTTTGTTGTCGGAACGCTCACTTCCTCTCATACTCAGTTGGAAGAAATTGCTTTTAATAAAACGTTTGCGTTCACCGAGCCCTGCAATCTGTCACTACGGCTAGTTACACTGAAGGGATGTACCAATTTCAAGAAGGATAATGTTTTCTGTATTCGGCACACGCTCGGTCACGCGACACTCGTACCGAAAAAGATATAGGTACGTTTAACAATCTTTAATTATTGCTTTTAATTCTCAAATATACGCACCTACAAGATGATAAAAAATGATCGGAGAAAATATTCGTATTACAAAAGGTTTATACGTAATCTTTAAATTCAACAAGTAAAGTATTAAGAAACAAGAGTAGTTCAGAGATTGTATCAATGCTAATTATTTTTCCGCCGATTTCAGATGAAAGCGAAGTACGCAAGTATGGCACACATCTTTACATTCACGCATATTTACACACCCGTGGGTGCTGATGGCATCTTGATCATTGGCCTTGGATCTTTTACTTCAGTTTTTATAATTTTGTTGGCAATGAACTAAGTATTACTAATATGATATGTACTTTGGCGTATATTTGCTGCCATTTTAAATGATCTAAGGGTGAAGTACATATCGGAAACGAGTATCAGATAATAATAACTTTAGCATCGTCTACAACCTATTTGGGATTTCCCTGCAAAGCCGTTCTCAATAGATGGCGTCGGGTAATAAGCTCAGCGATGGGCTATTACGAGACTACGGGCGAAATTCGTATCGCAAAGGAGCCTAGTGCAGTACCTAGGTATCAGTGGCGCGTAACTTTTACGGTACGTTCACTAGATTGGAGCGTGTAGACCACTCACAATTGCAATCGATTAGAGATAGAATCGTCCCGACTGTCCGCAAATTACAACAATTGTCCACAGCGCTGCACGCTACATGCGAGAATTCCCATTCATATTGATAGTTTTCCACAAGTAGCACCACATGTAGGTATTAGTTGGTTTTAACGTGCAAAAAGGATTTGAACCAGCGATCTAGGTAAGTGCCCACTTCGATGTGACTGTCTCAAAATCGAGAAAACATGGTCAAAGTCAACAATTCCTTCTTAACTCGTAGATAAACAGTTTCGTCTAGTGGCACAATGTTTTTTTAAGTTCCGTGTTTTCTAGTTGTACCTCCATGTATGCTTTATTTGCTTGTACATTGGTTTATAAATTAAATACAGTTGAAGCTTGTCAGGTAGATTGAATTATTAGGACATTACCACGCTTTATCCATTAGCCCAAGTAGGATTTACAAATTGAATGCCGGCGAAGGTGTAATAACTAGGTTATCATACCGTTTACTTCTCCGGAGATGAGTTGGTTGAGATTGTTATAATGTAGAGATTTAATTGAATAAGACTTGGCTACGTTTAACGGTGTTAAGCTAAAGCCAGAGTGTAATCATCTCAGTAAAATCAATTGCCAAAAACTGTATTTACCCGAAATCCAGAGGTTCAACTCGCAACTTTAGGTTAAAGAGATAAGTTCATATTTTCCGTAACCGTAAGCTCGGTCGGAAGAATCATATCAAAGTAAATTATTTCCTCGTTTATCGTCACTTGCAAAAGTGCACATCTCTCAGGCTTAGTGTATACTCAAGAATGTATTTTTTCTGGTCGACTGATGGTTTATTTTGCCTTGACTAAGTACAAAACAAAGTTTTTATTGGGAAATTTATAGAGTTATGTTAAGAGCGTCACTACACGGGCCGTCGCCGCCGCCTTCCCGCTACGCCACGATGAAGACTTCTCGCTGCCCCTTTATTGCTTGCTTCAAATTAATGTCTCGACCTCAGAGCAAAGGATTTTCTACTTTGTGGAAACGCTTAACGGATTTTATTAGGTAAATGTTTTATGAGGAAGGTAAACAGCTATGATTTAGAACCTAACGAGACTACAGGTTATATTTTTAATTTACCGAAATTTTATTTTCTTTGTACCGAAATGAATATACCTAATACCTATATGAATCTTAGATAAAAAAAAATTAAACATGAGTTTCGTAACCTAAACCTTTTTGTCCACATACAAATCGATTATTTTTTTATTATAACTTAGCTAAAAAAATATCTCTACCTACATACACAAAGTCCTTCCCCGCGTCTATCTGTCTGATCGCGATAAACTCAAAAACTAAAGAACGGATTTTCATGAGGTTTTCACTAATATACCTTTAGAGTGATTCATGAGGATGGTTCAGGTGTATAATTTGTAAAGGTTTGGTGTAAATTGGTTGAAATATAATGATAATTGTTGAATGTGTCAGAAAAAGTCAAGCCGCCCATGCTGTCAGGGATACACAAAAGGACATAGGGTAATAACTACTTTCCCCGGAATTCCCATAGGAACTCCGAAATTAACGCTGGTGAAACCGCAAGAAACAGCTAGTTTATATAAAAAATTTAATAAATTAAATGTAAAAAAACTTTTTTTAAAACAAGCTTTTATTTAAATGTTAAATGTGCTATAAAAAAAAACTTTTTCTTTGCAAGATTCCACCCGAACAAACGTA
Source organism: Zygaena filipendulae (assembly GCA_907165275.2). NCBI lineage: Eukaryota > Metazoa > Arthropoda > Insecta > Lepidoptera > Zygaenidae > Zygaena > Zygaena filipendulae. The sequence goes on along the minus strand of OU015653.1, from coordinate 5,901,025 downwards.
GTTAAAAATACTATGAAGTTAAAAATAAAAATTGTATACAAAATAAACAAAATTTTGTTTCATTTTCATGGTGTTGTGTAGAGTGTATTTAAATGAAATGTTAAAAATTGAATACCATTAACTAGTTTTGGTAACAATACATGTACTAAGTATTTTTAATATTCTTATGCTAAATCATTTTTATTGTTTTCGAAGGGTGCAAAAATGAGGAGTTTCAAACTAAATTGGATCGTCTTCCACAATATACATTATCTACAATTCTCATTTTGCGCTTATCTAGTTCATTAAACTTCAGATATCTATTGAGATAACAAATTGGTTTTTTATTACTAGTCTAGTGCTTATTAGAATATCGATTTATTGTAGGTTTAAGTACGAGCTATAAAATGAATAATTGTATAGGTAAATCACGAATATTATGGAAAATTAGTTATTCTCAAAAACACTTGGGCCCATATTATACTTTTGTCTACTGGAAATTTATAATGTATTATTGGAATCCTCTTTCGGGCTAAGTGACGTGGAGGAATGCAAAAACATATCATCTAAATCGAGTCTCTCTGGTATTCTAGTCGCCCTGAGCCCCTGAGAGAAAAATAGGGGTTTGTTCTGTAAAGTTCGTGACTGAAAAAATCCCCACCGAAGATTCGTCAACAGTATTTCTGCTACCGGTGTTCTGTTGGGCACCATATTTGGTCAGCAGTATACTCTTCCGTAGTTTGCACATCATTGAAACCGTACGGGGTCGACTGTGCTTGCTGGTCACTGATATTGTGTCGCCAACATATCCTTCAGGTCAGGCAACGAACGGTGACCGAAACATTTTCGGTCTGATTGATTTCTCTCCGTGTCTGGAGGACGTTTTGTTCCTTTTTTATTGTGAATGTAAGGTGAGTGGGGGGAAGATAGGAAGGAAGATGAGTACGGGGTAACACAAAAAAATCGTCCCGTCGTTTTTGTGTTACCCCGTTTTTTATCTTCCCCCCACTAACTATACTTCGTTTTCTATCGAACATAACGTCCTTGTGGATGGACTCTCACTTTTGCCTATAGACTACTAATTTTACATTTACATATCACTATCAAAAGACTATTTAAAAAAATATTTCAGTTGAAATATGTTAGCTATATAGAAACAAGTACCTAATGCGCGCCACAAAGGGACATTAGAATTTTGAAGATTATGAACGAATCCGATTATAGCGACACATTTAAACATCGGAGTTAAGTTTGTACTCAGGCCATTAGTTTGGTTCAATTAAAATCTGTTCAATTACTGAGGAAGAATGTTCACTTGGCGTGTGGGTCGGTGCAGGGCAGCGCGCGCGCCGCTGGCTTCGCTTGCTCGCCAAACACAATGAAAGCTTTGACATTATTTCCGGTAGTTGCCCAGCGCACGAGGTACCCGCTACGCCTCATTTCATCTTTCTCCTTCACAATGCACATGACTGCGGACATCTCTAAAATATATTGCCATACAGTTCACTCGTAAAGCTGTTACAGTGTTGTAACGAGACTGATGGCGACTCTACGCGCTAAGGTCGAAACCTAAAATTGGATTAAGTGACTGCATTCCATTTGTGCTTAATTAAACGATTTGTTGGTCAAAGCATAAATTTTTACAAAATTACAAAATAAAAAAAAAGAGAATCGCAACTCAAAATATTAATATTTTTTTAATTCTAATTTCATTTTGAGAATTATATTTAGAGGTTCAAAGATAGGTTCACCGCCATTTGTTTATTAAAAGTTCTACGTGTCTCGTAGACACTCGAAGTAGCTACGCGCTACGGTATGGTTTTATATTGTGCATAATAATTATAATATAGACATTTCTGCCGTTTTCAGCTCCAATCACTCAATACCCTTTCGTCATTTATCTAGGGGATGTTTGCGGTTTTATTGCATGAATTTGGGGATTTTTTCGGTAATTCGTAACTTCTTGGATAAAAGTCTTGCATTGCATTCGAATCATTTGAATCGTGGTGTGATTGTGTAACGAACATTTTGGCATAGGTACTAATACGATAGAAACCCAAGTGTTTAGCGCTAGCTAGTGAATTTAAAATTTGAAAATTTGTAAAGTTATATAAAACCGGACAAGAAGCAAGATATTACTAAGATATAAAGAGAGATTATTTGGTTTCGCTGGCAATAAAGCGGTATTCTTCGCGGACAATAAAAGCTGCACTCGCCGGTATAGTGGACGAGCAGTTATTTCGTCCACAACAGCTTTAAAAGGCTCATTGCAAGACTTCCTTTAAAATTGACAATATCTTAGTACTTACGTGACGTGACCGTACGCAACACGGCAGGTATCCTTTTATTAAAATCGGATTATTATTACTGTATTTTATTTACCCTTCGGCCGCCTACGTAACCAGTTTTACGTAATCGGTTTCATAGATATAATAAATATGCTTTTAACGTAACTTGTTACGTACTATACAAACACTTTTAAAGATTTATCGGTGCCATCGCTGAAATACGTACCTACCCTTGTTGATCAACAGTTTCTTAAAGTATGAGAATACTGTAAAATAAATGTAAGTGATTAATTTGATTAATAAAATCAGTCTAATCGTGAAGTTAAAGTGATCGAGTGATCGTCAAAGGGAAGCGAGCTGTGGCGTCGAGTGATACGTATACAAAGGAGGGTGAGTGCTTGGCTCGATGCTCGTTAAGAACAACGGTTCGGCCCAGTCGCCCAAAGTCCCGGGCGGTCGCGGCAGACAATCAGCGTCGCTTCGCAACACCAGCACCGTCTTAACTAACAACCCGGTAAAACTTACTATTGACGTCCGAGATCAAGTTCTTTTCTTGCGAGACAACTTATTTGTAATACCTATTATTTAATTTCTACCTAACCTTATTTGCTACTTGCGTTTTCTCCTGCGTGAATTTCGTAGTTAATTAATTTTATACTACAAATTTGATTGTCTTCCACAGGGTTCTCTATATCAAATTGCATTTAAATCGGGTCAATTGTTTAGTTTTGAAAATAAGATATGTGATTGGTAAATTTGATATAATTGTTAATTTACTGCCACATGCAATGATTACAGATACTTCTTGACAGAAGACAAAACTTATACATGTAACCTTTCTGTTACACGTTTTAATCATTGATAGTAGTAAATCAATGGTTTTAATGAATAATTATTCTCTTTAGTTTAAAAATTACTGACGTCCATCTTTATTATAATAATCGTTTTTAAAAAATTCACATTCCTAACATTATACCACCCCAATGTTACCTTTCTGTTACATGTTTTAATCATTGATAGTAGTAAATCAATGGTTTTAATGAATAATTAATCAATTTAGTTTAAAAATTACTGACGTCCATCTTTATTATAATAATCGTTTCTAAAAATTTCACATTCCTAAGATTATTATCTAAGTTAAGGAGTTTGTATAGGAAATTATAGTGTATGTTCTCAAACGTGTTCTTATATGTCTTAAGCGCTACATAGGTAGTTAGGTACCTATAGCGACTATGTTTCCCCTGCAGGTCTTCTTATTAGTGATCCTAGAAATAATTGTGGCAGACTTACAAAGTTAAGCGGTCGGAGGTAAGCCACCCGCTCGCTCGCGAACGCTCATAATCGTTATTTCGTCTGCGGACTTTATAAAAGGTAATCGAGGCCGACCGGCCGACGCGCAACGTTCCCGACCATCTAATTATTGCCTCGGGAAACCACTAGTTACTTGTTAGCTAACATAGTTATTTTAAAGAATAATATAAGTATGCAATGATAAGCTTTCACCGAAGATTTATCTGTAAAAGTAAAGTAAAAGATAAATACCAACAATTACATTTATACCATTTATACACCTTTTGTATACCTTTAGCTAAATGTAAGAAAATTTGTACCTAAACACTTTTTTCTTCAGTTTGGTGTGCAATAAAGAATTATCTATCTATCTATCTACATTTACGAACTGGAGGTCCTTCACGGTGTTCGGATCGATTTTACCACAACAAAACTACGACCAAAAATATTTCGATAAGCACATTTCATACCGCGTTGAATATTTTAATGAAAAAAATTCTACTCTTGTTCATAATTAAGTAAACCTACGTATACTAGTTAAACGTACGGTTCTAAAAAACTTAAACCAAATATGTTACGTTTTACGGTTTCCTTTCGGTAAATTCGTTCCAAAACAGTGCGATCGGCCTCTAAGCCATTGTCTTCTAACTGATTTATTAGAGCACTCAAACTTCTGGGTCTGCAAATATTGCAGGTTTTCTTTTTAGGGAAGCACTACGAAAAGCTTTTTGTAAATAGAACCTATGAGAGGGGTGAAAGTTTGTGATGAATATTAAAAATAAGGTATTTAAAAAAATATTATAAAAAAGCAATAATAGGTAGGCCTATTGTATTTTGAGGTTTAGCGTAAAAGTGAAAAAGATGAAAATTGCGTAAAACCGTCAGGAAAACAGCATCAAAGTACAGAGTAAGTAATAAACCATTGAAAAAAAATCATGTGTTTCGTATTTCAATGAAATTTCGAAAAGATACGTAACAATAGGCACGTACCTATTGTTATTATTTATTGTTATGTCCTTGAAAACATTTTTCCCATTCTTATTTGGATTCCAATTAGAACGTATACATATCCATGGCTTCGTATTGTGAGGGCTAATATTTTGTGACTGAATCAAAGACACAGTCTTAGCGTCTTCTGGGGAACTGTACCGCCGGTCATCAGCCGCTGATCGCGAGCATGCCTACATTATTTAAAAAACACTGCTTTAAACGACATCACACACTATTCTCTTATTTACGGTAATGTGCCTTTTTTGGAGTTCCGTAGCCAAATGACAAAAACTCTTGCTTTCCGTACGTGACAATTAGTATACATAGAGACTAAAATAAAATAAAAACATCTTGATAAAAAAAACATTAGAATTAGCCTTATGCCTAAAAGTGCCTAAAATTATTTTTAATTGTGCTAAAATATATTGACGTTGATGTACCATATATTCAGAAATCAGATGTAATGGGCTTTGTAACCAAATTTTAGTTTTTGGTCCGTCTTATAGAAGAATAAAAAATATTTGACACGTATTTTTTAATTTTATAGGTAGGTACGTAATGTAAAAACAACGGAGATACATTAAGTCGAAATGTCGCGTGACGTCACGCCGAGCTACAGCTTATAGCACGTTATGACGTCAAGAGCCCCCACTCCTTAACTATAATGCGTTTTATCTTAGTATTTTTCAATAATTTGAAAAAGCAGAGAATACGTATTTATTATTTTTTATTATCTAACTGACGGGACAAAATAGAATTTTGATTTTACCCCGGAAACTACCCTATTCTAAGTAAGTCCCAAGACATTGTGCTATTAATGTGCTTATTTTACCCGTTAGTCTCGCTAAAATTCTAAAATGTCTCGACCGACGCGATGTAAATAATTTTTTTTGTTGTATTCGTAATTATTGTGAAAAGGTTTGTATCGAAGAAAATTGACAGTTCCTACGGGAATTCTGGAACTCACGCGGGTGAAACTGCGGGCACAGATAGTGCCGAATATGAAAAAAAAAAAATTAAACAGACATTAAGAAATTGAATATTACCTACTTACATTATGTTGTGGCAGTAATTTTCTATAACTCTAATAATTGTGACTGTTATTTATTACGCAAGTTTATTACGCCCATGCACGCAAGTTTCACTCAAAACTTTTTTCCCAACCTATTACTACTACCTATTGTAGGGTGTCTGAACATGATTAATTGATTAATTAATCACAAAATAGCTTTTTTTCTGATTGTAATCGAAAAATTATAGCAAAAAATTTATATATTTGCATAGCTAGTTTGCATTTGGGAACATGGTTGGTGCCTGCCAGGTTATGTTACGTGGCAGCACCGTAGCAGTATCGGCTGTGAGGTGTTGCCATGTCACTCGTCCATTGACGTCAACGCGCCGCGTCGTATCGTTCCGCTATATGTGGAGCACCGAGCTACGTATGGAGGCTGCAGACCGTACGTGTTCACTCCACAATAGTCATTCAATACAATTGGCAGGCGAATTTGAATCAAACTAGTCCCCATTGCGATTGGAACGGAGTCCACGCCGACGATAGGGAGTCGTGACGTTCATTGTGTTATCATTGTGAAATGCACAATCCAACTTTACCTACTACATACGGCGTATGACATACAGGGTGTAACGTTAAACGAGGGACATGTTCAAGGAGTGTGGTCAGAAACATATTTTGTCTCAAATATCGGAAAAAAATATATTCACGTCTGACGTAAGCAAATTTTATTCACGAAAGTTGGGTGCGCTAGGTGTCGAAGCGCTGACGGATCATATCTCACACCCTCAAATCCACAAATCGAATTTTAAGGTCATTCACCTTCGTAAATCCACGTTTATAATTAAAGTTTCCTTTGTTATCAGTGTTTCTTTACTTGTATTTTTAAGTTACATGTGTTGGCATCAATATCGAAGGTTTGAATGAGTCCCTCGTTCAACCTTACACCCTTAGATAAGTGTAATAATATGAAAGTGATATCGGGTGTATTTATAAGTGGTGGGCGATTGTAAACTGAGTACCTAACTACTTACGAATAGTTCATTCATATTAATAATTTACAATATCTAAAATCACTACTATGTTGCAAGGTACAACATGTAGGTACTTACAATTCGTAATAATCTTAACATAGCTTTTGGTTTGGCATATCATGTACACGCAAAAGCGTAAACAACTTCTAATACGAATCAAGTAATCCAGCAATGTAAGAAATTGATCGTTAACTATTGATAGATATTGACATTTTCCGTTATACATAGATAGCATTAAGAAAAAGTTTGATTGGTTTTAAATCGATAAGATACGAGTATCGCGGAGTCGTTGAAACTCATTAAAGAGCAAATAGAAAATACGGCTACACCGTGGAGTAAAATTAACATAATCTACCCATAATAAATAGGAATTAAACGTAAAGTATATCTGGGTTATTATGTTTCAAAATTTATAGATTCATAAACATATTGTGTTCTTTTATTTATAGAGCTTATTACAGGGTCTAAAATATAATATAGAAGTTCCACAAAAAACAATTTATATAAAGAGTCGCACTAAGAGTTTCGCTTAAGTATGTTGCATTTTCGTACGATTTCATATGATTTCGTATTATGACGTATATACAGGTGTACGGGGAAAACCACAAAACTGATTTGTGACAAAAAAATGACTGACTGACGCGACGACAAATTCATTGTCGACGACGACGACTGTCTTCCTTGAAGGTTTTTTATGTGATTTATCGGTGTTTCTTTTTTTTATAATCTTAATAATGGGCATGTTGACTAATTTTTTTTTTAGTCCGTTTTGTAGATTATTAAAAAATATTGGACAAGTATTTTTTCTTTTTTTACGTAATCAAAAAATTACGGCGATATATTGAGTTGAAATTTCGCGTGACGTCACTATTCTGACAGTTTGTATGGCGGTTTTTGCGGTTAGTGACGTCACGACCCCCTCACCCTAAACTTTAATGTGCTTTATCTCTGTATATTTTAATTTATTTGAAAAAGCAAAAAATACATGTCTATTGTTTTTTAATTTTCTAAAAGACGGACTAATTAAAATTTTGATTTTCAAAAGTTGTCAACATCCCTATTACATGTAACCACTTTGCTATTAGGGCTTATGACATCCCTCGATTAACTAACATAAATAGTAAATATGTATACTGTTTTAGTTTAACTCATATACGTATTAATACAAATTAATCAATTTCACTACATGGTTACAATATTTATATGTTTACAGTGGCGTAAAATTACATTATTCCAGCATGTTTTTCCCTTATTGGACGGCCAAATTTTAATGTAAGTTTTACTTTTTATTACATTAACGGCCGCACTCAGAGTCGACTTTAATGATTACTCAGTTTAGTATAGATTTTTAAAACAAAACAGCCGCAATCAAAGACCTTCACTAAATTAATGTTAATTGGCATTTAATGAGATGTAACTTAATTAACTGAGAGTTAAATGCCAATTAACATTAATTTATTAAACTTGTCTGATTGCGGCAGTTTTGTTTTCAAAATCTATACTTAACTAAGTAATTATTTAAGTCGACTCTGAGTGCGGCGGTAGGGTACTTACACAAGGTATTAAGGTAATATCGCGTTTGCTTGGACAAAATCCCGCGTTTGCTTGGTTGCCACGAAAGCCTATAACTATTTACCTACTATAGGATCAAATAGATTTTCGTGTTGTGAATTTTTATTAGTAGTATTGCAAACCGTACTTGTTTATGGACAAAAACACCGGCTATATGCTGTAAAGAATGTATCTGCAACAATTATCATTATTATAAGATTTAATTTTCTATGTATCTGTATATGTGCGAAGATTTAACAATAAAAAAGCGAAAAATAAAAACAAATAATAAAACCAACTAAGTAAATGCTCAGTGGGTGAAAAATAAAAATGAGAAAGAGTTTGTTTGCGCCTCCGTGGAGTGGCATGCGCGGCGGTCCGCTGTTCCATTACCGGATGACTGAACCGATGAGTGAATAGCTGGACTTTCCCTTTGTTATTCTTGCAGCATTTGGTACCTAGTATTGTTACTTAAAATTTGCGTTTAAGCTGGATGTAGTTAAAGCTCATTATTCCGTATCAAATTACTTCATTATGTTGTTATTAGTAATGACAACATACTCGTATATCTACCAACGTCAGTTGAGAGCAATAATGCTAGTTGCACTCAACATACATAGTTAGTTGCGATATTAATGACGGGCACAAAGTTTAATATTTCTTTATCCTATTAATATTATAAACGCGAAAGTTTGTAAGAATGTATGGATGGATGGATGTTTGTTACTCTTTCATGCAAAAACTGCTGAATGGATTTAAATGAAACTCTACAATAATATAGCTTATACATCAGATTAACACATTTTATCCCGGAATTCCCGCGGGAACTCTGAAATTAACGCGGGTGAAACCGCGGGGCACAACTAGTTGATGATAAATTAAAATTCAGCTTCCTGCTGAAAGTTAATTTTATAAGCACGTTTTATTGAAGTAGATGTAGTTTTGTCTAGAAGTTATAATTTTACAATTACCAACCAATTGCATTGACTTATTTATTGAAACCTTTGCTTAAACTTTGTTCCCCGCGGTTTCAAATGAAAATTCCTGCGTAACTCCTATTCATCGAAGAAGCTCTGTAGGTGATGGTGAAAACTGTATCAAAATTCGTTGTGTAGCCTGTAGGTAAGTAGGTAGTTTCGAAGAACTAAGCGACACACAGGCAGACAGACACTGATATAGCGTTATTATTTTATAAATACTATTTGTATGAAAAGGGTTTTGAAGCCTAATGTAATTAGTTTTGTTATAAAAGTATCATAGATGAGTGCGTTGTTTTATTAACAAGTAACAAAAGTAAGATGGTTTAAGGGAGGCTAGTACCTATCTAGGTATTACAAGTGATAAAAAGGCACGAATATTTTACTTCGGGATGTGAAGCAAAAACTGATTGGTTCACGGGAAATATAATCGCAAACGTAGGTATAATGAATACCTGAGGTTGAAGGATAAATGTTTGTAGGCGAATCAGCACACATTCGGCTCTGAGGTAGATTAAAACCCTTTGAAGATTAATATTACCTACTTTTGAATTACATCTGAAACTCGACCACGGAATATTTTGGTATGTAGTGATTGGTTTAATCACTAGTAAAAACAAAGTCGCTTCCCGCTGTCTGTCTGTCCCTATATAGGTATATGCTTGTATCTTTAAAACTACGCAACGGATTTTTATGATTTTTATTAGTGATTCAAGAGGAAGGTCTATACGTATATAGTTTATCCTGGAATTCCCGCGGGAACTCCAAAATTTCCGCGGATGAAACCGCGGGGGATAGCTAGTAATTAATCTATAACACTATAGTGGGATACGTAAGTGTAGAAATTAGCTTGTATAAACTTATTGATATTACCCATTTCCTTTAATTTATTGAAAGTTGACTTTATATTCTAGGACCATAATAAAATTAGAGGTCTGACTGTTGACATTCGAATAAAGATTGCAGTTCTTGATCATAAACAAATGTAAAATTCTAATCCAAACGTTAGTTAGTTCCAATCATCATGTGAAAATGTAAAGATAAAATTAGGTACCTAGTTCTGCTGGATGTTATGGTTTGTCGCAATTCAGAGAAAAGTGACTTCTGTACAAGTATCTGTACGGCCCCGAAGTGCCGTATAGATACGGTAAACTTCTTAGAATAATGTGCACATTTCCGAGTTAATACTTAGATTTACTTAACTACTTTCAACCGTAATATCGTTATTGTTAAAGCAAAGTCACTTTAGATATCTTAAACCTATTTATATTTAGTTTAGTATAATTATTTTAAGATTTCTAGAAAAATAATAGAACAAAAACAAATCTTCTAAGTATGCTCAAGAAAAAAGCTTCAACTGCTTCAAAGCTGTCGAGTCAGAAGTCTATTTAACTTTTAATACTACTACTATTATAAAAAAAAATATTGCTTTTGATATATCTCGTCTCGTTAAATTACTTTATAATCGAATACAATGTTCACTTACCCGCGCATGGAGCCAGGTCCAGCGCACCCTCAGAGCGCGACCTCGCCGCTCAACCCTGCAACCACAACTGATCTCCCAGTGTGAAAACTTTCCTCCTACGCGTCATCGCTCGCCCTATTCCTGCAACGACCAATCACATCCGTCGAAATATGGCGAAGCACGCCGGGATCAAGCGAGTGTTGCCGAGAGCTTGGGGTGGCGATGGGATCTTCTAATCTGAAACGTAAATGCACACAAAAAGGAAATAAACGTAACTAAAATGTGAACCGCAGGCAGCTTAAGCAACAGGTTAACTTGTAACAATACTCATTACGGCAGCAAATTTTTTTAGGGAGTTTACAGTTTTATTAGGTAGGTATATTTATGATAGTGCCAGTATATATGTAATTATCAGAAGATTAGATGTGCCTCGCGGTTTCACCCGCGTGAGTTTGGGAATTCCCACAGGAACTATTTTTTTCTAACATGAAAGTAGCCTAATGTGTTACTTCTTATAAAAGCAGCTATCTGTTAGTGAAAGTCCCGTTAAAATAGGTCCAGTCGTTTTAGAGATTAGGTGGAAAAAACTTACTGACAGACACAAAAAAAAAATTACGAATTGATTTTTTTATGTATCGTATTATTATGTAAATATCATAATACATAAACAGACACTTTAATTTTGTTTGTATATGTATAGATATATAGGTATTTAAGCTATTCTACATGAGTCATTTATCAAAGAACGTTATATACCATAGTTCTTTTTAAAATACCATAAAAATCGCAGGTTACTGAACTGACTAAGAAAAAATTATTACTTACTAGCTGTTCCCCGCGGTTTCACTTACGTTGATTTCGGAGATCCTACGGGAATTCCGGGATGAAAACTAAAAAGTACCCTATGTCCTTTTCTGTACCTCTGACAACGTGGTAATAATTAATTCAGTTTCACCCGCGCTAATTTCAGAGTTCCCTCAGGAATTCCGGTATAAAAAGTACCTTTACGTCCTTTTCTGTACCCCTGACAACGTGTACCTATACAAAACTTCATGAAGATCCGTTGAGCCGTTGAGGCGTGAAAGCGTAACAAACATTCAAACAAACAAACTCACTTTCGCATTTATATATTTTTTTACACATTTAAATTTTCGGAGGTTGACGATGCAATGTGCATTAAGACATCGCATAAGTATTGAAACTGTTAGAATGAAGTTAAAGTCTAGTTACTTTTGTAACGTCACTCGTGATTACAAACAAAATGTAGGTAACACGTAGGTAGAAACTACTTACATTAATTATCACCTATACGCAATTTAGGTTAAATTGTGGTACTTAATTAGTAAAGCAAATTGATATTTGAGACAGGCACCTAATAATATAAGCGATTCGCTCAATTGACTAACATGTCATGTGTTTCCAATTAGACGGCTTGTTTAATTCGTGACCACAGTGAGAGCTGTTTGTAATCTAAGTTGTAAACTAAATCTTGGGGTCCGTCTCACATATCCCCCGTAATCCCGGCCCGGCTACTATTTGAATGGTGGCGGAACGACCACGCATTAGTATGCGCGCTTCATTCGGAGGACACTCCGTAGTCCCTGTAGACCCCAAATACATACGTATTCCATAAACGAGATGTGATTAAAAAAATCTACCTACTTTCATACTAATGTTTTAATTTAAACTAGTTATGCTCACAACATCGGTTAATGAAGGTATTCTTACTTATCCTATTACAATGCGAAAGTGAGTTTGTTTGTTTGTCTGTTTCGCTTTCACGCCTCAACGGCTCAACCGATCATCATGAAACCTTGTATATACATTGTCAGGGGTACAGAGAAGGACATAGGGTACTTTTTGTGCCGGAATTCCCGCGGGAACTCCGAAATTAAGGCGGGTGAAACCGCGGACATCAGATAATATAATATATACCGAAATTCACGCGGGTGAAGCTGCGGAAAACAGTTACAATTAATATATAAATAAATTTCTCTTAGGAGCTCTTTCTACCTGGATAAAAATTATCCTGAACGTGTTAATTCAGAACATCATATCTACATCTTGTATGCTTTTAATCCCAATACCTACATATTATAGTTGTGAGCGTGAATGAGTAACGACCATCGAAACGTCCAAAGATTTCCATAAAATTTCATATAAATATAATTACTAGTTACTTTAGATCCTGTTATAGGACATCGGGTATGTTTCATTGAGGAAAAGTGGTTTTGGAGGGAATCACGAAATTCACGCGAGGGAAACCGCAGGGAACAACTAGTGCCTAAACAATAAATTTTAATGTTCAGAATAAGCGTCTGAGAGCGTTCAATTTGCAAGCGGGATCTTGGGTACGCTCATTTTGTGTATTACAGAACTAACACAGAATCATTCCGGAGGTGCCCGAGTTATGTAAATATGACCACAAATAATTATGTAAATAAATGTTCCTCCAGCCGCTGCTAAGCCCATCTGTTTGATTCAATACTGTATGTATGTATATAACTATGTTCTATTATATACCTAATTATTCATGCTAATATTAATCTTTGCTTGTCTGTTGCATCTCATATATTACGGCTCAATCTCCTTTTGCATACTATACACGTTGTCAGGGGTACAGAGGAGGACATAGGGTACTTTTTGTTCCGGAATTGCCGCAGGAACTCTGAAATTAACGCGGGTGAAACCGCGCGTAACAGCTTGTATATTATATTGCTGGAATATTATATCTCGAGATAGCTCCCACTATCTACGTCGTGGTCAGCATTGTTCCAAACAGAACTAAACACAACTTTGCCGTCTCACTACCAGTCATGTTTAAGTTTCTACTGCTTTTACCTGCAACTGTATACTAAGTACTAGTAATAAATAAGTAGTTGTTCCCCGTGACTTCGCTCGCGTGCCTTTCAGTATTCTCTCAGAAATCCCTATAATAAAAAATACTATTAATCGAGGACATATTCTGTGTGGTTTTATAATATGGTAAATAGCTAAGAACAAACGTTAAATTGCTGTAGGTAGGTACTTTTTTTTTTGGAATTCTCGCGGGAACTCCAAAGTTAACGCGGCGGGTGATACCGCAGGGAACAGCAAGTAATTATAAAAGAGAAATGTCATAACAGTACATTGTTAACCTAGGGGTGAAAGTAACTTATTTAGTCCCGAGACGGGGTTAGGCACCCGCGCGTAGCAAAAGGTCCGAAACTGCGGGGAACAGCTAGTATGATATAATGATATCATCAGCTCATATCTTTTTTGCTCAACGAGTACCTATATTTAATAGCCATAGGATATCTAAGAATCTATTTTTAATCATCCTCTCCCTTCTTAAACTTGATTAAGAGATCAAGTTTAAAGTGGAACAAATTTTTTATGGATATCTGTATGTCTTTGGATATAAAACCGGATATATTTGACAAAAAAGTTTGCCCTAAATATAATATTTAATATCTGGGATAATATTTAATATACGGCCATAATTGCGGTTGATTTAATCCCGTAAAATTCGCAAGGATTAATAGGTATGAGTAGATGTGGCAATCAGCGTCTGTAGGGCTACAAGGCAATTTAAAAATTTGTCCCCAAGGCGGCCGCGTCCTCGCGGCGCGACGCCTAGCGTTATCTATACTATTATGCGGACAGGTACGAGGAGCGCACCGCCCGCCCCGCGCCGCTCGTAGCGGTACGAACGCTACGAAGAGTGCTACGTAGATTGATGTCGACAGGTAATAATTTTAATAAGATATTTTACGTAACTTCCCGTAATATTTTGTCTAAAATCCTCAAAAATAGAGTTTGCTTAGAAGTTTTATTTACAATGATAATTTTTTAATGGAATACATTTTTTCATACAGACACCTGCAAGTGGCGAATGTATTTTATTTTGGCAGTTATACATGATACTTTTGTACTGTTTCCATTTTTTTATATAATATCACATACTGTCTGAATGTTCTTAATGCAAAGGCTCTTCCTGAAGCGGGCGTCGGCCGGGGGGCGCGAAGTAGACTTGATTGGAAACCCTATTCCATATTTATTATGGGCCTATTTTGTCATGTTTATTGACGCGCCTGTTGGGATATAAGTAAGTAACTCAGTTTTTCCAACAATTTTTTATGATATAGGTAATCAATGTTTTTTATCGGAGACTGTATTTAATATTTCCATTCAGCGATTGTATTTACTTTATAAAGAGATACATATGTATCTCGTGCTTTTGTTATTTTTTGTATAGTCAAATATGGATCTGTAACGAATGAAATACCACTCTAAAAAATTTATTAAACAAGAAAACACAATATCGGCAGGTTTACAGAAAACACTTAATGTGAGGTCGAAAGTCTATCAACAAGCGAAGAGCATGACTCGAAGGCAGGGCCAGGCGCATGCTTCGCTTACATCATTTCCCCTTTAGACAGATGTTTGGTTACCAACTATCCTATACATAGGTATTAGGTATTAGAATAGCAGCGCGAACGATTTGTTATTAAAATATGTGTTCAAAATGGACTAACTATTTACAACAAGTAGATATAGTTTGTTTATACGACTTCATGTTTTTTTTTATCGTCTTCTTTGTAGAAAAGGTGATTAGATTTCTATAGATATAATGGGCTAGATGACTTAATTTTAGTTTTATGTGCGTCGTGTAGATTAATGGAAAATATTGAACACGTTTTTTCCTTTTTTTACACAGCAATACACTGAGTCGAAATTTCGCGTGATGTCACATTTTGGTACACTATATATTTAGTTATGACGCTATGAACCCCTACTCCTAAACTTTAATGCTTTTAATGTAAGTATTTTTCCTATAATTTAAAAGAAGAAAATATGTAGGTAGGTACGTAGGCCGACCCCAAATAAACGGGACAACGTCTAGCCAGAAGAAGAAGAAGATGTAGGTAGGTAACATGGCCATGCATTTTCACTGTCTAACTGAGGGATTAAATAGAATTTTGATTTTTATATCCCGGCATCGTGCCTATTCTATAAACTATACTATTAATACTTACTTAGTGGCGGGGATGTCCATTATGGTCATGAGCCTTAAGCTATATATCTACTTATAATGTAATGGATTAGAGACTTTTTATTCACTTGCCCATCCCTCCTGGTTTAGGCTGTTCTCAGGCACTAATTTCCACAAGTCAATTGTGTACTGAGCAGGTAATTTGCAAAATCGCTTCTGAACCAGCGGTAAAATTACACCGTTAACAACTGGTATAACACCGTTACAACTTTTTTTGTAGTTTCATATTATTTTTGTCAGTAAAGACAACTAGCTCCTCGAAATGCTTGCTGCATTAAAACGTAGTGATTACCTTCTCTCTGTACTGCATATTATTTATGGTGCGTAAACCTTGCTCACATAGAGCATGTGATTCGAAAAAAAAAGTATTAGGCTTATGCACGATTCGAGTGCACAAGACGATGTGAACGGAGCTGTTTGCGCCCGGAAGCGCTGTTAAAGGCATTATTATCCGGACGGTCGCGCTGCAAATAAATCGTCTGCCGAGCGCTCGCTCTTTCGATTATCCTCAAATCTTCATTACACCGACGTATGCTTTCACGCCTTTTACACGGCACGCTTTTCCCATACATCGGATGAATTAAAATCAAACGTTTTATGAACTAACTGAAAATAACCCTACAATAAAATAAAATTATTTCGCTGTACAAAATAAATTATAATACATAATTATTATAATTTAAATTAACTATGGGTATTTATTTTGATGTAGGTTGGTTGAGAAATCAAGTTTGCCATAAGTAGAGGCGTGTTCTTTCGTATCAACTTTTCGAGTTTTTATTAGTTTCATTACTTGAATACGTTCGAATTCAACATGGCAAGGAAATTTCAACCGACATACCTATTTCAAACTCGACGAAGCAATGGAAGTTCAGTAATAAACTTTTAATGAAACACCCGTTCATCTCTAAGAGTTGTTTTTAGATTATACAAATACAAACTCTCACAAAATCGTGATACCTACCACATTTAATAGAATTGTTTTGTTATTTAACGTCTTAATTGGCTTTAATGGTAATTCTATTTTCATTGTCAAAATTTATTGTTCCGTCAGTAACAATGGGCACTTATTCTAATATTCTAAGAAGGTATTGTAGGCAAAAGTATTTGACATCGATATTCTGGCCGAGTACTTTTGTAGGTTGTAGCTACATAACTATCGGAAAGTAGTAGGTAACTAGATAGTAGCGTTTTATTGTAACGATCGCAAAGGCCGGTGATAGGCGCACCCACCGGATATTGATTTACAGAGACCACTGGTGCCTAGTTCCGGTTGCAGCCTCTCACATACTATCCCATTAACCTCGCCAGTTCATGTTCTCAGAAAAAAAAAACATGTGACTCCTTTTTGGACCACAACCGATTTAAAATCTCATTAGATAGAAAATAAGTATGCAGCTATATGGTTTGTTTGAAATATTACTATAATTATTCGGTATGTGCCATAGATTAAAATTGTTAGCGTATTTTGGTGGCCCTGTCAGAAATGAAGGGAATGGCCACGTTAAAACGTACATGTATGTAAATGCTTGTCTAACACAATAATTACTGTTAATGTGTGCAAGTAATTATTTTCCAACACGACTTAAAGAAATAGATTAAGTACCGATAAGGCTAAAAGTAGGTGCGCATAACAAGCTATTTCAATTGCAATTTAAGTACATGTAATAAAAAAATACAAGATCCGTAATAATTTAATATTATTGTACAAACTCTAACGCCGTTTTTATTTAACGTATTTAAATGTTTAAAATGTAATAATAACATGTAACCAAAAACTTAGCATAGCTCTTATAGTAATAGAATCAGGATAATCCTTTAAATGCCGCTAAGTGTTTGGATATGTTTTGTGTTACATAGGTATTTGATTTTGCGATCTACTCAAATCTGTATACGTATCCATGAGATTAATTTAAGTTAATAATCATTAGGTAAATGTGTATACCTATTATGTAGGGAATTTATAGGTTATTGTATGAGGATTTCCACGGTGAGAATCAGCGCAACCATTTGATTTGATATGAATAACATCAGAGGCGCATTACAACTGGATGAGTCGCGCGCGGCCCGACACAAACACGAATGTGGTGACGCTCTATTTATTTAATGCGAGGGGAGGTGGCATTTGATTCAACTAAAGTGTATTGCGATATTTTAACGTTTTGTTTGTCATGACGGAAATGCTTTTTTATAATAATAATAATTCTCATATCAGACAGCGCCACCTTGATGTAATCCTAATATTATGAATGCAAAACTCTTTTGTTTGTTACGCTTTCATGCTATCTGCCTACTCAAGCGATCGTCATGGAATTTTGCATGCACGTTTTTAAAGGTAAAGTTAAAGAAATAGGGTACTTTTTATTCTGGAATTTCCGCGAGAACTTCGAAATTAATGTAAGTGAAACCGCATGGAAAAGTTAGTATTTGTATACTGTGAATAAGTAAATATATACTGAACAGAATACATACTGATTTGCAGACTCAGATCAAACACTAATATTCATCACATTAACGTTTATCCTGATACGGGGATCGAACCCGCGACACCTGGCATAACAGTCAGGGCCCTTATTCACTATGACCATAACAAGCCGCGCTAAGATAAGACGCCGCAAAAACTGTCTTTCTTTCCCTCGTAATCAAAGAAGTTTTACGGAAAAAAAAATACATTTACAACGTTTCTTATGGCATAAAGAATAATAATTTCTAATATCTTGGCATGTAGAACGTTTGAAAATGCGTTTTTGGGACGCGCGTTATGGGCAAGGAATGTTGTTGGTCATAGTGAATAAGGGCCCTGGTTTACTTACCTGCACTACAACAATAAGCAATATGCTTGAAAATTGTGAAATAGTGCCTATTGAAAAGTCAAAAACAAAATGAAACTGTTTTACTATTTAATGGCAATGGAATATGAATCGATATAACTTGTTTAAAATATGAATATCTACTAAACGTTGTTATACATGAACGGTCTGCGGAAGGGCGAAGTTTTACAGGTGGGTGTTAGCTGTAGGTACAAGCGAGCGCGGGGAGGGGGTCGCGATTCTCTCACTTGACAGATCACCTGAAAGTGTACTATACTAAATAAACTCACATCCCGACGCGGTTCACTGGGCATCCGCTGGATCGTCACATAATATCTGTAAATATGTCGGGCCGGGGCGCTCGGAGGCTGGCGTCGGCCGCGCGGGGCGCCGCCGCTCCGCACCGCTCCGGGCCGCTCTCCAGGCTCACAGATTAGCATGCTTTTGGTGTTCAAATAAAATCATGTCTGTACGCACGTATATACAACGTTATTAGACTTGATATACATAGACTTGGTATACCTAATCTAACGGCTGCACTCAGTCGTTTTAATGATAACTTAATAAGTGAAGATTTTAAAAACAAAATTGCCGCACACTCATTTATTAATTGACATTTAACTAATTAAGTAAAATTTCGTTACGCCGATCAACATTAATATAATGAACGTATCTGAGTGCGGCAGTTTTGTTTTTAAAATCTTTACTTAAAATTAAGTTATCATTAAAACGACACTAGATATGGAGTGCTGATTGTTTTTGTAATAAACAATTAGGTAATTAGACACGAGCAAATCTTTCGCTACCATTAGATACTCGTATTAATCCCAGAGAAAATGTAACAAATTTTACGTTATTTGTTTGTAACGCTTTCACGCCTTAACTACTCAACCGATCATCATGAAATTTTGTATTCTATACATATTCTGTTATTGTTTTATGTCGTGGTGTGTGTGTAAATAAATATATTTCTATTCTATTCTATTGTAACGGGTACAGAAAAATACATAGAGTACTTTTTATACCGGAACTCCGAAAATAACGTGAGTGAACAGCTTAGTAATTAATACCTACCATATTATAGTTAAAAGTCGCATTTTACAAATTTTTACGGCGACATTATTAGTGTGGTATTACAGAATGCCTTTTCACATATTAATGAAAGTAACATTTAAGGGTTACTTTTGAATAAATTACAAGGAAAATAACCGCCAAAGATTTTAATACTATCTACATATGTAGGTATACCTATGTACCTACCTATATTCACTGAGCTTCGGTAATTTTCTAGTCGAGCGGCGAAGCGTCTTTGATCAATTCTAGCTGACCCAAGGATAGTTAAACTAATGAACTAAAGGTTTAAT
This sequence comes from Zygaena filipendulae, assembly GCA_907165275.2. NCBI lineage: Eukaryota > Metazoa > Arthropoda > Insecta > Lepidoptera > Zygaenidae > Zygaena > Zygaena filipendulae. Next base: position 5,881,230 of record OU015653.1, on the reverse strand, counting down.
CCCGTCCTAAATATCACGAACCAAATTAGGCGAATGAAAAAATGCGATACATAAATAAAATAAAACTGACGCTTGTCTCTCTGAAAGACAGACAGAGACTAGAGACTACCTGTTTTACTGTCTTTTTATTTTGATTTTCTGAGGACGTACCTACAAAGACGTAAAAATCCAAAAAAGTAGAAATAAGTTGTACATAATAATTATATTATATAAGTTAACTAGCTGTCCCCCGCGATTTCATCCGCGGTAATTTAGGAGTTCCCGCGGGAATTACGGTATAAAAACTTACCCTATCTTTTAAGTTGGACCATATTATAAATGGTTACAAAATTTTATCAAAATCCGTTCAGTAGTTTCGGAGTCCATCGCGGACAAACAACGTGACACGTGATTTATACTATATATTAAGATTAAGAAAAGAAGTCTTTTCGAAGTCCTGAGATATTAATAAGTTTGATTTTTTGTTATAACTCTTTAGGCAATTAGATTGGGTATTTTACATTTTGAGTTATTGTTGCCTGATAGGTAGTTCGCAAAGTTATTCTTGCGAAATAAATGCGAAAGTGAGTTTGTGTGTTTGTTACGCTTTTACGCCTTAACTACTACGCCGATCATCATGAAATTTTGCATATACTTTGTCAGGGGTATAGAGAAGGACATAGGGTACTTCATATTTATCGCAGAATTCCGGCGGGAACTCCGAAATTAACGGAGGTGAAACCGTGGGGAACAGCTAGTATTAAATATAATACCTGTAGTTACTTAAGTACTCTTACGTAATGTATACGTATGGACGTGTGTGGGATGTGTTTTGTCTTGGAAGTTATCCGTCCCGGTTGGGTATTTTGAACATTATTTCCAGCGTGTTTAATTACGTATATAATACAATGATCACATGAGTGTCTTCATTTAATTTTCACTTCGGTGGCTCATATGAAACAAGGAGTTTATGTTTGCCTCAGTACCAATACTGTGGCAAACATAAGCTCTATGTAAGTCTTAACCAGGGAGATGTTCAAGCTCTTGATCACATGTAGGTAATGATGTAGGTAACTAATAAAAACATACTTAAAAATATAACAAAAATAAATCACCTTAGTAATCATAACCTTCGTCCAAATTTTTCTAGAATATTATCTTATAATACAGGTACAATCTGATAAAATTTTGGAAATTGAGTCAAGACCACGCGCCGCTGTTTGGTTTAGAGATCGTGCGTTCAACGAAAAATAAATACACGTGATATTTAATTTCGAGCCTCACATGATTAATGGACGCCCCCGTAACACAAGCGCGGGTTTACGCGGGTGAATGACCTTTAGATATATTTTTTTGGCGAATCAACGACATCATAAAGGAAAGAGGTATTAAATGACCCACAAGTGTGATCCATCAGTGAGTCGGTAAACGGCGTCTTAGTTTTCACGAATATCTTTTAACTAAATACATACTATATGAAAAATAATTAACGTTATGTTGTTTTTATTAAGGGCGAGAATCATTCCTCGTTGAACTTTACATCCTGTATATGTAGAATGTATATGTTGATAGTAGTACGTTATTAATTTTCAAATAACCTTAAGTTGATACCTAAAATTACCAGTGTATGGGTAAGCGTATTTTTTCTAAAACAAATTAAGTAGGTATCTAAGTAACATCGAAGAAAAATACAAACAGTATTTTATATTTTTTAAATATTATATTTATAGTATTCCTACTTTTTGCAATAGCTATCTAGTCTAAAAATAAAGATTTCCGGTAATAAATATGTAATTTGATTTTTTCTTTCTTTTACTCGTACCTTATAGCCCCTCACGAAAATGAAATCTAATATGATAGAAGATTACGTTCCTGATTTTTAGTGCGGTCAACAGAAGGCTTTTAGCGAATTTCACTGACATACATTGAATCTATTACCAAATACCTATTATCTACAGTTTTTCCAACATTATTTTCTTTGGGGGTCTTGTTGATATTTTTCTCTGCAAATTTAAAATTCAAAACAGTGAATAGTTTTTCATACCACCTGCTCGACAATGTCCAATCACATATCACGCAAGGTAAAGTAAAGCATTACATCGCAAGGAAAGTAATGTTGTATGAAACTCCCAAGGGATTAAAGTGATTTGAATTTGGAATGTTATTTGTAGGAAAAATCTTAGCATTAATTTTTCTTTTTACCTGATCCAGTTCGATTTTCGAATTATCCCTCTGTACAGTAGGTAGGTACTCTTTTACAACAAGTTCACAAAACGAACCATTATTATCCGAGACTTTTAGCAGCCCGAGACGAAGGCGAGGGCTGATACTAATGTCGAGGATAAAATGGTTTTGTGGACGAGTTATAAACTCTGCTTTTCACTTCGATTGCGAGGAAATAAAACAGTAGTTTAACATAATATTTATTTAATTAAAATTCAAAGTAAAATTAGTACAGTTTTAAATACTGAATGAAATTGTTTTTTTCGGCACATTAATGGTATTTATGTCTTAAAAAACACATAAGGCAAATAAATTAAAGTAAATATTATAAAATAACAAATTCCAGTAACAAGTCACCGACTTCATACCGATCAGTGGTAGCACAAACCAATAATAATATTACGCGTGTTTTTATCTTTTGGATTAAATCGGTATTTTGTTATTTTTAGCTTTTTATTTTTAGCTTTTTAGTTTTGTGTTTTAAATCGGTTTTTAAGTCGGTTTTAAATTTTTTGTTAAAATTTTGTTTATTTTTCGCTTTTAAGTGATTTAGTTTGTAATTTCTCTAAGTTACAATAGCCTAATGTCAACTGCTCATCACCTTTTACAAAATATTGCTTTTCCCGACGCAGGAACGTTAATTGTTGAGGAGTTCTCCTAGTACATCACCACCAGTTCCCCTTCACCATATACATTGTGACGAGCATAAATTGTTTAGAAACCATATTAAAGTTAACGAATCAGAACCCGTGAAATACCTATTATTGAGTAGTTTTGATGACCATCCGTGGTCTTTATCATCAGTTCCACTTCTTCAAATTTTGCTTTCCGAAAGCAAATAAACGATTTACTATAAAACATACCCAAATCGCTATAGGTGTGCCAATAATTTTTGAAGAGTTCCCTCGATTTCTCGAAGATTCCATCATCAGATCCCAATTTGGTGGCAATGGGACCTAATTGGGAGTATACCCTTTCAAACAAAAAAGAATTTTCCAAATCGGTCCAACCGCCTTCGAGTGAACACACATAAAAAAAACACATTCAATCGAATATAGAACCTCCTCCTTTTTGGAAATCGGTTAAAAAAGTAGGATAAAACATAATCATACAAGTTGAATGTTCTTTAGCGGGTAAAAATTTATACATATTGTAGAGAATAACTATTGACATGCACGTTATAATATCAAGTACCTAGAGATTGAGATAGTATAATCCTAACTAATGTTACAAATGTGCAAGTGAGTTTGTTTGTTTGTTACGCTTTCACGGCTCAATCGATTACAATGAAATTTTGCATACATGTTTTCAGGGGTACAGAGAAGGACATAGGGTACTTTTTATTCCGGAATTCTCTCGGGAACTCTGAAATTGCCGCGGGTGAAACCGCGGAGAACAGCTAGTGAGGAATAAACATAAAACAACTTACATTACATTTGTAACATGGCGGCAGGCTCTTAAATTGCCACTTAATGTCGATCTGTAGAGCTGAGGATTGAGGTGAAGGAGCACTCTTGAAACTGAAGAACCACATCCATTGCCGTGGTAATGAATAAAAACGTGACGTTCGAGTGTGTGATAAGTAGAATGAAATGTAGAAACTTTTACGTTTAAGAGCTTAGTCTAAATGAATAAATTGTATTATAATACCTATTTTTAAATATTTATATAAAAATAATGATTCAACACGATTGCACTCGGAACTATCGCGTGCGCCTCACGCAGACAACGGAACGTGTGTGCGAGAGCAAGTCACGGGTCATGGGGACGTTTCCGGTGTGATGTGTCGCGCCCTTCCGGTGCGATGCGCGAGCGCCGCTCGACCGGTCGCCACGGGGCGTGACTGCACGCTTCACAACACACAAACATAATAATATACGAATAAATTTGAATCATTTCTATCCTTATTATATTGTAATAAACATATTTTACTAGTTGGGATCCTGTACGTTACCCCAATGAATTTGGCATTCTCTTACTTATCCTAAGCGTGGCACCCAGAATTAAGTAAACGCGAACTCACATTTTCCCAACTTCTCTGTGATTCAACAGTGTTTGATAAGTTTGTATTTTTATTGCTTATATGGAAGCATGAATTATTAAATGCATGACCTTACTTGTCCTTGTTTGTCCTTCGTTTATAATTCCACCCGGTATAATAAAAAACAAAGGCATCCATGAGTCCATGAGAGTAGGTACGTTATGTAGTAGGTATACCTAGTACATGTGAGATTGCACAAGGAATAAGATCAGTTTAAAGAGGTAGGTAAAACCAAAAGGAGGAAGAATATTTGTCATTATATTATGTACTTTAAGCAGTTACATATTTTACTAATATGTTTCCTAAAACTTAAGTAGTTTCGATGCCGTCCAAACAAAAGAGAAAGGATTCAGTAAAAAAAAAAAATATTTGATCGGTATGGTATAAGCCTTACCCAACATCACGAACTCTGGCACAAAGTAAGTAATTAGTAGGAACGGTGCAAAATGCTTTTATGATCCAATTAATGCATCCAATTTAAATGTCCTGAAAAACAACGAGTTAAATAATTTTATAGTGCAGTGCTAATGGAGCATGGTCACTCGAGCCGATATCTACCTCTAAATGTTTTCATTAAATCTTGTTGCAATTCAATATAAATTAGTATAGTATATATCAATTTGGAGATGTACCCTTAAGGGGCCTTTGCCTCATCTCAATGGCATCAAAGCTCGTAAAATTCTGATCTACATAAATTCTTGATCAAAACTTGTTACTTTTTGAGCGTGTTTTTTTATAAATCTACAGAAACATAAAGTTAAATCAAAATAACCCGAGTGATGATTTGATAAATTTTAATAAATCTCACAAATACAATTAAAAGTATATGATACAATATGCACCACGCTAACCTCTGAGTCTAGAAGCTTGAAATTTTGCACAACTTTTTTTTCAATGTTGGAAAAACACCGAGTTGATGATGTGAAAGAAGGGATTTAACGTCAGTCCGTTAGTTGTACAGTTCGAGTCGTAAAGATTGGTTTATTGGAGCTGTTGCAACCATAAGAAAAACGTATTTTTGGATTTTTGGTAATTCAACCCTTAAAGGATGACAATAATGAAACGTGGGTGAACTCTGAGGGGTGGGTGGGACAGCAAACAGCGCTTAATATCGTGAAGTCTTCTTTTGCTGCCTTGGCAATTGAGGTAACTGCATCGGGGCAGAGACCCCTGCAGTGGGCAATCCCACGCGGCTCGACTCTCAAGTCCCTCCGGATTACCGAGTTCCACATATAACGCGGAGCTCCGGCCGCGGTACGCAGTGCCATGGCTTGTTAAGACTTAAGGCTCGCTTGCAAGGACGCACATGGCAGTGCATACCATACCGCAGCGGCGTATGTGAGTCGGGGGCTAATAAATAGATCTTTAGAAACCCCGACTTTCACACTTGAGTCGAGAGACGAGCAGCTGATTCCGCGCGACCTTAGCGCTCGCGATGACGTCTCTTACGTGTTTGCGCATGGTGAGTCGATGATCCCAGGTACTTTGCCTGAGGGGACCACGCTATGACCTGCCCGTGAAGGCGGAGAGGTGGCGGGTGGCGTTTGATATTGCCGACGCATATGGCCTGTGTCTTTCCGACATTGACCGATAATCTCCACTTGGAGAGCCAGTCGAGCATGCGCTGCAGCCACATAGCGGCGAACGCAGAGCTCATGGAAAAAGTGTAGTAGGTATACACCGCGTTTTCGGCCTACTAAGCCAATTCGGCCCCATCCCCCACTGCAGGGATGTCGTCGGTGTAGCGCTTAATATAGCAACTAATACATTATATAATTATGTATGTGTAAAGCGCTGCTTATAGGTTGTGACATCGCGGACGTAGTGATATTATTATGAGAAACACGTAGGTACACTCACGTAGTGCACGGCTTTAGACAATCTAATTAGCTTGTGTTAAATCATTCAGGTACCATCCATATTAAGTATATACCTACCTACATACCTATTTATTTGAATCACACCACAATATTGCCAAAGTGAATATTTTGTAATTTGTATTTTGTAATTATCTATTTCTTACAATATTGGGAATAATTGGGAAGAATTAAATGCCACATTGTATGAACATAATTTTGGTTGTTAAACTTAACAAAAAGGATAAAATCGTGCATAAAACGGTTATGCTTATTCAGAGAAGGTCGGAAATAATTAGAAAACAGTGGCATTGGTCAACCGACCGCATATCCGTGCGTACCTAGTGATCGCGCTGGCCCACCGCTCGCGCGTGGTCCATATTTTTCCATCTTCATTGTGAGAAAAATATCATGTGCATAACAAATTTAGGTCTTATTTGATATGAAACAAAGATATTTTTCGTTAAACGTTCTCTTATCAGTTTTTGCTGTTGATTCGTTTTTCATTTAGGTGCTTATCTACTGTGTTTCAATACGTACCTACCCAAACCTTTATTATAGTCATCGATGACTGCTTTCTAGCCGATTGATACATGCTATCGTAATGTTTTATGTAGATAATTACTATTTGTATAAACTATAAAGTGATAAACAAAATAATAATTAAAATCTTGACTGTAAAAGATTTCTTAAATTCTAGATTTTTTTTGTTTACATACTTATTCAAATCGTAATAAGTAAATGATTTGTACCAAAACGCCTGATTCTTGTGAAAATACACATATTTATAAGTATACCTACTTACCTAATTTTGCGAATAGCTTTTTCTCTTCGATTACAAAGAGAAAGTAAGTTTTGTGCTATTTTCCGCGGTGTCACCCGCGTTAATTTCGGAGCTCCCATGGGAATTCCAGGATAATATTACCCTATGTCCTTTATTGTAATGGTATGCAAAATTTCATGATGATCGGTTGAGTAATTAGGGCGTGGAAGTGTAACAAACACACTCACAATGACATTTATAAGTTTTGATTAATTAAATAACCATGCATTGTCATCCAAACAAAATGTGTAGGTAAGTTTACAAAATTTCAGCTCAATCGGTTGAAGATAACTAATGTGATCGGTATTTATTTTATGCATAGAAGGTAACTTCTAAATGTCAATAAACTAAAACTAAACCTAACCTAACCTAAAATAAAGCTAAAATATATTATTAAAAGAAGAAGATAACTAATTGAGTTGCATAATTCCACCCGTACAAACATAGTTACCTACATACATTGCAAGTTAAATAAAAGCTTTTAATATGACGTGTAGGGGCGCACGTATATGTATATGTATAGAGTACGGGTTGTAGGTGTAGATATGCACCCGCGCTGTTGTGCATCATGTCCTAAGAAGGCCGCAGTAACTAGTTTGTATATTGGAAACGGTGCAGAGCTAAGTGCCGGCTTTCCCGGAACGGCCGAGTACTTAACCTAATATTCGTTAATTGCATTGGGGGCTGGCATCATTAACCATCTCTCTCAGTTGGTCAGCCAAGACAGTGTATTGATACGTGATTAGTAGTAGCTAGGTACCTATACGTACTTTCGTAAGTAAGTTTAACATTTGCATATATTTTCTATAATATGATAATAATATACAGTTAGTGACTTTTAGAACGCAAGAATTTAAAGAACGCACAAAATAAATTTACAAAATACATAGATAATGATATATTTAATTCTTAAAATGTAAAAAGCTAAAAATAGGTCTATTCTGCCACTAATTAAGATAGTTTAACTATGACTTATATGAAATTGCTTACCTTCTATAATACTCCTTATAATTAAAGTTAAAAATATATAAAATCAATGATCTGAACCGGGTTTATAGGCCGAATTCCAAATATCAGCAAAACAGACACTCGAATGAAATCTATAGAACATGATTAACGGCAAGCTTATGTGACCGAGAACAGTCCACGCGACTTTTCCGTAATACTCATATCTTTCATTGAGGCTCTCAGGGGACTTGTAAGAGAAAGTATTAAAGAGCCACATGGCCACGTTTGTGATAAGAAGGAAGATTAGAAGCTCGCGACCCGGCTTCCGTCGGCGAAGTTTCCTGCTATTGCTGCAGCGACGTAGGCCATCAACGAGCAGAGTAGTTTGTATCACCACTTGAACCACCTGGAAAATAACAAGTATTATTTTATTAGTCAATTTATAGATCCCACAACCCTAGAGGGTCCGTTTATATCTACAGATATTGAACGTGCCGGACACGTTCCGTCACAGACACCGACAGACGCCGTTTATTTACACCTGACCGTGCCAGCACCGTTCCGTGGCAGACGCAGACCGACACCGTTTATTTAATACCTACAAAAGACGTATGCACGTTGCCGATCCGTCTGCTCTATTCACACTGCTCGGCATGTAGCCACAGACACGTACAGACGTGAACCGCGCAGACATAATATTCTTTCGGCGAATACCGGCTAGGTACGGCCCGCGTCTGCGTCCGGTTCACGATAGATGTGAATACGTTAATACGCACTACCTATTGGAGAATATTATTTTGTCTATGACGGAACGTGTCGGACACGCTCAATGTCTGTATATATAAATGGACCTAGATGCGTAGAAACAGTTATCAATTATTAGATACTAGCTGTGCCCCGCAGTTTCACCCGCGTGAGTTTCGGAATTCCCGCAGGAACTCCAAAGTAGATAGCTTAATTTACTCCTTATTATTATAAGGAGCCAATTAGCAGTGAAAGTCCCGTCAAAAACGTCTTGTTTCCTGCGGTAATTTCGGAGTTCCCGCGAGAATTCCAGTATAAAAAGTATATCTATCTCTGTACCCCTAAAAACGTGTACCTATGCAAAATTTCATGATGGCGTTAAGGCGTGATAGCGTAACAGACAGACAGAAATAGAGGGTAGAGTTACTTTCGCATTTATAATATTAGTGGGGATAATAGGGATTATTCAAGTGAATTTCTTAACTGTAGATATACTTCGATCGAACTCACCATTACAACGAAATCAATCGAGTATATGATATTATTGAGGCTAATAGTCGCTACCAACGATAGGATGACTTCGATGAAAAACGCAGGCAGGCATATAAAAAGTAATATGTCATCTAAAAGTGAAATTGGATGTTCATTTATGTCCAGTTTTCTAGTTTGATTGTAAGCTAATATGGACGCCAATAACATCACTAAGTGAAGCCCGAGGCTCGTGCAATTACTGAGCAAATATCCAGTGTTCAAGAAGCTCCTGAAATTAAATAAAACATTTGAGACAACATGAGAGAAGGGTAGGGATGTGGACTACTTTTGAAAATCAAAATTCTAATTAGTCCGTCAGTTACAAAATAAAAAGACAATAGACACGTATTTTTTGCTTTTTTAAATAAATTAAAATATACAGAGATAAAGCGCATTAAAGTTTAGGGTGAGAGGGTCGTGACGTCACTAACCGCTAAAAACGCCATACAAACTGTCAGAATAGTGACGTCATGCGAAATTTCAACTCAATATATCGCCGTTATTTTTTGGTTGCGTAAAAAAAGAAATAATACGTGTCCAATATTTTTTAATAATCTACAAGACGGACTAAAAAATAAAAATTAGTCCACATGCCCGTTCTTGGTAAAAAGTTTTTGGAAACTAAATTAGCTAAATCAAAGATCATGAATATAAACGCCTTTGACGACTTACTCGCCAACACTGCTGAAAACAAAGCCAATGATGAGCATACCAGCGATGATTACCATCACCACCAAGCCCAAGAAGAGTCCTTTGTTAGACGCGTGACAGTCCGCGTGGATCACGATATTGCTCGTGAAGTCGTTTTCCTCATTCGCAGTTGGTATTCTGCAGAAATTTAAGTAGATAATAAATAAATTATATAATAAATAAATAATAGTAATACAAAAGTTAGAAATTTATTCTTTTCTCCATCTAAATCATATCATAGATCATTTTCTTAGATCTAGAGAATGCGTAATTAAAATTTTTTAAATTAATAATTTAACGAATTTATTGTCAACTGATCTTGGAGGGAAGAATCAGTGTAGAAAGTTTTGGTTGGAGGCACTAAGTATACGATTGTTTTATGTTATTTCCACATTGTACCTTAATACCGTAGCTGCAGATGTATTAGAAATCTTCTTTTCACGAAAATTACACTCAAAATTTTGACGGAATAATCCTCTATCGTAATTCCCAGTAGGTATGGTATACAATGAACCAGTATCAAAATTGTAATTATTGAGCAAAACATTCTAAGAGAAGTAAGTAAGTAAGTAGGGGTCTTACTTGCAAATCGTGGTGTTGTCGGACATGCTTCCATTTTCCCCCGGCTCTTCTATTTCACTATTTTCACAATTGCCAATGTTATTCCAGATTATGTAATAAACAGCAACTATAAAAGAATAATATTGCTATTTTTTTTTTATATTAGACATGCTAAATTCACGTTATGAAGTTTTAATATACAAACCGATTAGGATGTTGAATTCCACACTGAATGGGTACAGGTAAGGCGAAACGTTATTATATATGGAAGTCAGAGCGGCTGAACCCGTGCAGTTCTCATTATGCAGGCTACTTACGTCAATAAATCGATTTCCTCCATTTTCATAACCTGTATTAATGAAATTTGTTTGTTTTATAAAATGTTTCCCCCAAGGTTTAACCCACGTCAGTGTGTAAAAAAGAGTAAGTACAGATTATAATTGATTATTCTTGATTCACGGTACCTATATTTTTTCCATTTAATTTAAATTACTTACGAGTCTCATTAATTTCATAACTACTGTTACCATATACAGAGTTCGCATATAGTGTCAATGCTAATACTGTTTCACGAACGATAGCCGACACCCAGAAGCAAAGACTACTTCCGATCATATGCATAAATGCAAACCGGGCTAGACCCTGCAAAAAAAGTCTACTTAATGACGAGATTAAAATATAATATTAATGAATGACTGGTTATGTTAATTTTACCACTCACCTGTGCCCTTAATATAATGACATTGGAGTATTTGAAGATGAAGAACAATTGGAAAAAGCAATAGAAGGGGTTCACGAAGTCAAGTACAACTTGCGTTACATCAATGCATTCGCTGTTACTGATCGAACCGTCAACGAAAGAACCAATTTGTATGGCAATCAGTAGAACTGAGTGAATCAGATGGCCCAAAGCGAAACCTAAAATGAAACATTTCAAAAGTCCTGCGTCACACAACTTTTATTATTGAAAGAAACTTAACATGAAACAATCAACATAGTGTCTTACCAGCTGCTCCCATTTTAAGGTAGAAACTGCCTGAATGACGCCCTTGACTGAAGCAGTAATCATGTTTCAATGACAGAAGTACTGGTGAAGGCACATTCGATGGCTTGTAAATGTCCGAAGCACGATCAATTGGTGTCGTGTTATCGTAATTCTCCTAGAAATAAATTGCTTTTGAATAAGATAAACATTTGTCACTGCTGAAACAAAACTAAAAATAATAACATTTTTACCTCTTGTTTCCTAAAAAAATCTGCAATTTTTTCGTCGTGCCGCCCTCGAATCTTTTGATTTTTTAATGCTCTCTTTTTGTATCTACTTATGTCAGTCATTAAAAATATGTGGTATATAAATCCGATACCAGTGAGTATGAGTGAATATATCTGAAAGGGTAAATAATAAATATTATAATTATTATTTTCTTTAAAGATAATCTGCAATTTCGATTACTGCCTTAATCAGACTGTCACTAAAGTCTTAAAAATATCATGTTAACCTACGTAATTAGCTATAGCCTATTTATTTACATACAGACTCATAAATGATTAATCTAACGCTCGTTTTACTTACAACCGGTCCTTTCAAATTACTTTCACCACGTTCACATTCATAGTATACACGCTTGTTAGTAACAGATGCTGCCCATACTCTGAGGGGCTATTATGTAATTTTGGTTCTATCATTTTTCGGTTGCAATCCAAAACATGATGTTTTTGCGATTACAATATGTACGTTTTGACACCTGCAATATCTAGCAATCAGCCAAAATAAACTCACTTCAAATGTTATTGAAGCTGTCTGAATATGATTAATTAATCACAAAATCGCAATTTTTCTGATTTAAACTGAAATATGATAGTAACAAAAGTTACATAATTGCCCTCTTGATAAAATATTTTTAAATGTCAAATCAAAATGATATTGTACTGACAATAGTTTTGCTAAAAATATATAATATACTAGCTGTCCCCCGCGATTTCATCCGCGGTAATTTCGGAGTTCCCGCGGAGGTTGCGGGAAAAAAGTACTCTATGTCCTTCAGTTCCCGAGGGAATTCCGGAATAAAAACTATCCTATCTTTTAAGTTGGACCATATTATACATGGTTGCAAAATTTTATCAAAATCCGTTCAGTAGTTTCGGAGTCCATCGCGGACAAACAACGTGACACGTGATTTATATATATATTAGATTTAGGTAGGTACACTTGCAACTTACAGCAGATATAGATGGTCCCTCATCTAGGGGGTCAACTAAGTAGATAATGAAGCCCAGAGTCACTACAAATATTGCATACACACAACTCAATATTAACGTACAGTATATTCTGCAAAGAAATCAAATTGACTACTATTAAATTCGTTATAAATTTTATTATTACATTTATATGATTTAGTAACTATGTAAAATACTGATAAATCCCAAATAATACTAATATATATTAGTTTTTGATATTTATTGCTTATATTTGTATGAAGAAAGTAACTATGACTTCTAAATTGCACGAAGAGTTTTATCTAATCTTAGAACTAACTGCATGATTAAACCATTTGATGATGTATTCATAATGTAGGTACCTACGTGCAGCGTTGGTATAATCTCTCGGAACCAATAGAACTATTAATACCTATTCTCTCTTTTTTGACTTTGCTTTGACTGACTGACAAACAAATCACAGTTGAAATCGCTGGAACTTTAAATATTCCACAAGAATTTATTTTCTATTTTGGCCAAGCAACCTATAAAGTGAAACGCCGATGTAACTACGCCGATCAGCTTATTAGTAATATAAGAGATAAATTCCATTGATGAAAATAGTTTGAAAAAACAAAATACGTAAGTATATCTATAGGTTTGTAAATGAAATGCCGAAAAATTCTGATAACTCTAACCATTTTAAAGTTATTAGTAGGTATTATAGTAGGTATGATAATTATCAATTAAATGCGGTGTTAATATGTAATACATATACCGCGTGTTATTTAATTAGGTTGGGAGTTGAGCTCCTACTGAATTCGCCTACTGATAGAAGCACGCTGCACACTGCACAGAGATAATTTCGTATAGGTACAGTAAAAACAACTTGAAATTTTTATCAAGGCACACATATAGATACACTGTACCTAAGTGAAGATAGCGGAACAATTAATATATTATATCAAATTAACATTTCAATTCAAAATTATTACTTGACTAAAAATATATTGTGTCTTACAGTGAAAGCCTTTTATTATCCTCAGGGTCGGTGGAAGGAGGTGCTTGAGTCTCAACAGAGCGTATGGACTGAGCATCCATAGTAGCGACGGATCGTTTCCGTGGTGTCGTACCGCCTCGGACTGCATCGTTTGGAGTGTATAAACGATAACTATCTGAAATTTAGTAGTAATGCTATTTTAAATATTTCATTAGGTAAACTCACATAAATATTGCAATGCGACAAGTTAAAACACCTACTTAGAGATTTGACGTCACCATTCCTATAGTTGTTGTTGAAAGGAGGTTCACCTGTTGATAAAAAGAAAATGTACCTATGCATAATTAATTAGAAAAAATAAACAAACAAAGAAAAAGTATGTAAATGCACGTAAAGAGGTTATTAACGTTTAACAAAACAAGAAATCAATTTTTGAAATCATTATATTGAGGCACCTACGATACAGAATTCCCTAGTGTACCTACCCACCAACAGATGTAACTAACTTATTATAGTTTTTTCCATTAATAAATATTTTTCTTTGCATTTTATTACGTATACTGCAGTGCCAATAGTGACTTTAAGTAAATTCGAATGTTGAAAATACAAAAATAAAAAGATTTAAAACAAAAACATAATAATTGTAAGTAAGATGCAACATATTTTATGATATTTCATAATTGATTATGTAAAATTCAACGAATACGGCTTTAGTGTGTATCTAGTAGACCTCAGAATGGAAACATCATGGATTATTAAAATCTAGCTGTTTCCTGGGTGAAAACCCGCGGTAATTTCGGAGTTCCTGCGGGAATTCCGGGATAAAAAGTAGGTACCCTGTGTCTTCCTCTGTACCCCTGACAACGTGCATGCAAAATTTCATGATGATCGGTTAAGCGGTTAAGGCGCGAAAGCGTAACAAACAAACCAACAATCAAACTCTCTCTCGCATTTATAATATTAGTAAGGTTTAGTAGAACATAATAAAAACATAAACACCTGTTGGAGTGGCAGAGCCGGAATCCTCTCTGTTCAGTATAATCAGCTTGGGTATTTGCTTATCAGCAGATTCCTGTAAATTATCGGAGCAGAGAACTCTATATACAATAAAAATTACAATAATGGCTGCATTTTATCACTAATTCTCCTATGTCCAGCCTCTGGATTCACGAATGCACGAAAAAAGTGCCGATGAAAATCAAAAGCCGTACAAAACCGGATTAATAACTTCATTAGTCGCTTGTTTCTCTCGATCGACACCACCTGTATTTCACTATAATCCCATTACAACGCTCCGTGTATCGTCCAATACATATGAATTTCGGTCTATCGTTGCGTTCAATTTAAAAACATTTCGTTTGCTCTGTTTTTTTTGCAAGTTTTCCCGAAAATGAAAAATACTTATTCATATCATCTTACATTCTTGTTACACCATTATTAACCAGTAAATTATTAAAAGTTTTTTTATTAGGTACGTATATTATTTATACTTCCACATACCTACATTCCACTCGATAAATTACAAACTCCATTTAGGTAGGTAAAGATAAATAATTACCTAAAAATGTGTGCTTTTCCAAAAATTTTTTTTGATGTCTTTAAATGAAGTTTAGTATATAACATCTAATACTGATAAAGAGTAAAAGTTTGTGAATTGTGTGTGACGTTGCAGGGGGTCAATCTCTGGATCTATTGAACTGATTTTGAAAATTCTTTCATTTTTTATTATTTTTTTTATTTAAGTATTTGGGTCACCAAACAATTGCACACAAAATATTACTTAATCTAGCTTACAAAATAATTATAATTCTATGTGCAACCAGCACCGGTAACCACAGATTACTTAAATAGTAGTTTTAATGCTATGCGCTGTGCCTATTCAAATATGAAATAAAATTACGAATAACAATTAGAATTTTCATTTATACGAAGCTTCAGTGATCTTGAGTGATAGAGTACTTTTTATCCCGGAATTCTCAGGGGAACTCCGAAATCAACGCGGGTGAAACTGCGGGTAACAGCGAATAAACAACAAATATGATAACCCAAATAGTAAAGGCTTGCTAAATCAATCAATATAGTTGTTGACATTGGACTGGTTATTTATAGATATTTAATAAATAACCACCTCATTATCTTATTTTAATCGTACATCGTATTATCTTAAGTAACGTGGTGTGTATATAAGAGACGTTATATTAATTAGGTAAACAACTGCGTTTTAGGTAAGATTAGGTTTACAATGTATAGTACAATGTTTAGGATATCACAAGTCTGATTAAACGTTTTTATTTTACACAGATATTGATTAATTATTATTATTGTTTCGTACCAATGATCGAGTGTTAATTGACATTTAGATTGAGTATTTATGACGCAGTAAGTTAACAGTCGATGTAAGGGAAAAATAAAGAGATTGAAATTTCATTAGGCGAGGCGTTGGGGCGGCACGGTGTGTCCGCAGTCGGTATTTACAGGCGCACCGTGCTGGGGCGGCCGGGAGTGGAGGGCTCGACCAGGAGCGGTGAAGGGTGGTGGGGTGGCTCGCGGCCGGCCGGACTCAAAGGGTTTACAGTTGGTTGCGCGAGAGTGACCCGCCTCACAAACACGGGACGCGCGCTCGTTTGGTGCGACGCTATGCAGCTGTAGATAAACTACCTTTTACATGGACATAAATTTTTTATAAATGATTTTTTTTTTCATATTAAATTGTTGCGTATTTGTTTAAAGATGTACCAATGGAAATGTCTTATATTAGGCGAGTAGTGTACTATACAACAAATGTTTTATTTACTAAGACCTTCTTTATCTCTATACTTTAGGTGAACAAGGGAGTGGCGGCCAAACATAAAATGTAGACGCGCTATATTTTACTATCAAAATCACCCTCATGTTCAGGGACTTTTAGAAAGAAGATAAGAGATTTATGAATTTTCTTGAAAATTAAATGATGAATCTTCAGAAAAGAAAGAAAAAAATTACATTCATCTTATTTAAGTGGGGCGATTCCTAGTAATCTAGGCCGTCAATATTTGACCTCCTTCGCTCTCATCTTTCTCTACAATTTTTTTTTATTTTCGATAACTATTTTTCTATTATATGAATAGATTTTCTGTTTTCTACCCCTCAGGTATTTTAATCTCAATTAAAATATATATGAGCATTGTAATTTGCAGTGCTAGTAGTATCTATTATGTAATATTAATTCGTGACATATCCATGTACTTATTTTTTACGGGAAAATCATTACGGAACATTGCAGGCAGTCATTATTTGAACTACGAACGAAGTTTAAACTTTTGCTTTGTAAATAGTAAAACAAAATATATCTATGGTTTGTCTATTTAAACTAATCATACCTACTAATATTATAAATGTGAAAATGTGGATGTTAAAATGTTTGGATGTTTGTTACTCAATCACGCAAAAACGGCCGAACGGATTTGGATGAAATTTGGCATGCACGTTGTCAGGGTTACAGAGAAGGACATAGGGTACTTTTTATCCTGGGATTCCCGCAGGAACTCTGAAATTGCCACGTGTGAAACCAATATATAAAGAGAAAAGATTTGATTTTTTGTATGTTTGTGCAATCACAGTTTTTATTCGTTATCGTCCCAGCGTCTGTTAAGGTGATAATCGATGTCGTTTGATAGGAAGAGCCGAGGAATCAGCTGTGTTTTATTTTTATGAATCATCTAATACGTAACCCAAAGGTACACTGCTCTGGATATATTGTCATTTTTGCAGCTAGCTACAACTTGTAACTATGCAATTGAAGTGTACGATATACTGTGTATTTTACAGAACCTATATTTTTTATTTATTTATTAATAGTATATTATTTATCCAATAAAATTTTATTGGTAAGCAATAAACATCCCAGAAATCTTTAAAAATCTTATCATTTCAACGATAAATCTACATATTTATATAGATATAATTGTGGAAAAACCCTATTATATCTATTAACAGTGAATGTCGATATCAACATTGATGTAAAACAAAATTTTGCATTTTAACTTACACCTAATCTTCACTTTGCGTCATCAATATAATTCAACATGAATGTTCCAAGTCATCAAAGCATGATGAAAGTATTTAGCTGCTCGTGATCCTATGGAGAATCTTTCTACGTTTTCAAAAAGATGACGTGTTGAACTGCAGGTATATTAAATTACGAAGTCATTATATTTTTTTCATATTTTGAATTTGAAATGCACTATAATATCTCTGCTATAACGCCAAGCCTGCATGAATATTTTTTATAAACTGTGTACCTACCTAGAAGGAGGAGCTATAATCCTATCCTTATTGTAAATTTATCCTTATTACCTGGTAGAGAATGCCGCAAGGCATTAAGTTCGCCATTTGTACGTACTTACTGTCTAATGAAGAATAAATAAATAAATGTGACGGTGAATTTACTTGCTTGTTTATTATTCTTTCATGACTTAACTACTCAACCGA
This sequence comes from Zygaena filipendulae, assembly GCA_907165275.2. Lineage (NCBI taxonomy): Eukaryota > Metazoa > Arthropoda > Insecta > Lepidoptera > Zygaenidae > Zygaena > Zygaena filipendulae. The sequence goes on along the minus strand of OU015653.1, from coordinate 5,863,168 downwards.
TCATCATGAAATGCATACACGTTGTCAGAGGTACAGAAATGGACATTTTTTAACGCGATAGGGTAAATGTTAAACCTGAAAGTCATTAGTAGAGTTAGTATGATGATTTTTTGTTATCCACATCCTTCAAGTTGAAACGTCTAGACGGATTTGGATGAAATTTGTAATGGAAATAGCTTATACGGTATACCATGAATTAACACATAGGATACTTTCATCCCGGAATCCCTGAGGGAATCCCAAATTTGTAGCCGAATGAAACCGTGAGGGATAGCTAGAGTATTGTTATAAATCACGATATCAATTTTACCAAATTTATTTATACCCCCTTATTATTTCTGACGACAATATCACACTGACGCACTTTCATGGCACTTGCCCGTCATTTCACATACCACATTTGACAGTTTGCCACAAATCTGCATTCCAAAAGATTTATCAACCATCGATTTGTTAGTTTGCTTAAGCAACATTACTTAATATTTTGTCCGTAAAGACAAGAATGCATGTGTACAGTTGCCGAGGGAATGTCAAAATTCACGAGGGTTAAACCGAGGGTAGTCATTTAGTTACTACAGTCTGGTTTTGTATTTTAAAATTTTTATCGGATTTTCGCTGCCGGTCCTACAAAATTTCGTCCGATGGTGTATACTTATAATTATAGGGTAAGAAATACGGAAACACGACTGAAATCTAGCTAGTGTACAATTTTTAGCGAACTCTAACCGATCAGTAGGTAGATATAGTAGTGGTGGTATGTTGGTTATACTTATAAACCACGAGGCGTAGTAGAACCGAGTGTGTATAACCATATACTTAACCATATACCGTGTGTAACCATTATACGCACGAGTATCGTACGATACTTTTCATTTTCAACACACTGCTGAACTGTACTCCCAGGAGTGAGAGTCCTCCATAAACTAATGGTTTAGTCCTTTTTTTCTTGTTTATAAAGGTGATTTTGGGGAGATGGGGATGGTTAGAATTTTGTTTGTAAAGTCTCATCTCAAGTGTAACTTACAGTCCTCTCTGGTTCGGGTGCGTAGGCCACGTTCCTCTGGGGTCGTCGGCGCGCCGCCCTCGCTGCGGTGGCGGTCAGCATGCTGCCGGTGCCAGGTCCCGGCTGCGACATGGTGCGCCTGCGCTCGGGCTCTTCCTCGGACCTCGACTCGTCGTTCATTGTCGAATTTAATACCTTGAGAAACAAAAATCTTTAGAATCAATGCGGATTATCTTTGTGAGGATGTTTGAGACAATCCTTACATATTATAGGTAAATCAAAGTCCTCCGCCGCATCTGTCTGTCTGTCTGTCTGTTCGACATAAACTTAAAAACTACTGAAAGGATTTTCATGTGGTTTTCATTAATAGTTAGAGTGATTCAAGAGGAAGGTTTATAAGTACCTATAGTTTATTCTGGAATTCCTGCAGGAACTCCGTAATTACCGCGGGGGACAGCTAGTTTAAAATAATTTAAAATTCGTAAAACTGAAGGCAAATTTTATAACAAAAAAAAAGAAGAAAGTTTATTAGAAAAATAAAAAAAATCTTATGATTTTTAGAAAATATTGATTGGCCCGATTGATCCAGCTGATTTTAAACTGTTTACCGGCAGCAACTGATTTGATTGTAAGTATTCGTTAACATTTTAAGTAAATCCAACTATATCGATTTACGAAAGAGACACCACCAGCCTCGGAAAATTTTGCGTTTTACAAAATAAGAAATAGGTCGTTGTCGGATGGAAGTCGTACTACACGCTCTATGCATCAAGCACCTGTGGTCATTAGTCATTTGTTTACCCTGAACAAGGTTTTCGAGGTTCACAATTGGTTTTCGAGACAAAACCGTGTTTTATATTGGGGAGCAACAATGCGTTTTCTAGGACTAACGTTTAAAGTCCTATTGAAAATAAAAGAACAAACCATTGGATTGACGTATTGTTATAGGTAATACTCATAAGTACTCTACTTACTCCAGGACTTTTAACTATTTCTCCGCTTTCAGACTCATCTTCACCGAACTGTTGAAGTGAAGTTTCAGAATGAAACTTTTTGCCACCCAATTGCTTTCTGCTCATTAACTCGTCCATCATTTGTTGCCTAAGATTAGATTCACTCATTTTTCACGTTTATTTAAAATATTTTTACTGTTTACATATATAAGTAAGCGATGCGAGGTTCTGCTATATTTTACGTAGGTACTTTTGACATTAACACCATTTAAAGTATCTTACACAAACTTTGAATTACCTACTATCACATGTGAATAAAATTAGATTTACCTATTGTGATATTATAAATTCTTTGTTCAAGTCGTTTGTCGATTACGATTGTAAATGAATTAATGAAAAAAAAAACTAATCCGATTAACAATTAACTATGTATATTGCATGATAACATATAAGTAGCTGAGTACTTAGATATCTGACGACTGGTTTTATCGCAGGTTTAACCAGATAATAAATTTCCTTATGCGTATAGGTTAAAAAACTAATAACAGAAAAATATTCATACCATTACTTATGAAAAATCTAGATAATAATCGAGCCTTATAAACTCCACCAAAAACGCTAAAGGTAGCTTATTTTGAATTTCAAAACAAAGATAACACAGTAGGTTGGTAGGTTAGTAGTACATTGCGCGAAAATCATACGTGAACACGCATGATTTTGTGATTGTATAACTATTATGTTCCTATTATAAACCTTCCTATTCCTATTCCTAGAAATTTGTTAAATTTATTTTAATCAATACCGAAAAATCGCCAAAATCACCTCACGTAATTAATGGATGCACCTTACCTATCTGTATACACATTATCTGTAGGTGTGATTTGTGACGTATTTCAAGAGAAATTATGTAAACGAAATGTAAAACATATCTACATATATTATAATCTATATCTATATATTTATGTATAATAAAACTGTAGAGAGGCCAATTCTGTACATTGAATATATATTCAAATTAATATTGGAGGATGAATGGTGATTGATACTGATGCCAAAAATGCAATCAGTAAATTGTTTGTCTGTCTGTCTGTCTATGCACGCATGGGTCAAAAACTACTGAAGGGATTTTAACCAAACTTGGTACGATTGCAGTTCATACTCCTGGCAGGTTATAGGCTATATAACATTACGCTAAGACACATAGGAGCTGAGCAGTGACGATAAATTTGAAGCAAGTCGGATGAAAATGCGCTTTCGAGCTCTTATCCTCGCCTACGTTTACTCAATCACGCAAAAACAGCTCAACGGATTTGGATGAAATTTGGCATGCACGTTGTCAGGGGTACAGAGAAGGACATAGGGTACTTTTCATCCTGGAATTCCCGTGGGAACTCCGAAATTACCGCGGGTAAAACCGCGGGGCACAGCTAGTGTCAATTAAATTGTAAATACTTAAAAATCTTTGTTATTAGTTAAAATAATTGTTACCTAATAAAAGAAATAAAATAACATTTAACCCTAACATGACGAAAATCGTAATAATGATGTATGTTTGTTAATTTATCATAATATTAAACATGCTTGTCAAGACGTCAGATTAGAGCGATAAAATATTATTATGTACTACTTCTTGGTTTATTTTTAATCGGGTAATCAATGTTTCATTGCAGAAACTAGCTTTTGCTTGTGGCTTCACTAAAATGGTAGGTATTTGGAGATTGGATTTGTCAATCCTTAATCCCACCAAAGATATTTTCACGTAAAATATTGCCAAGATGCCACCTTAGTCAAAATATGTGGCTTGGCCGTTTCGATACTACAAGAATTATTGTATAAAAGAAAAGTTATGAACAGTGAATACATTTTTCACCCATGTGAATGTAGCGAAACGGCCAAGCCACATATTTTGACTAAGGTGTAGAGTTTGTGAAGTTAGGCCTTGTAGAGTTAGGACGTGTAGAGTTAGTAGCTTGGCTCTACATCTCGTCTTGGCAACATGTAAATGTTTTTGGTGGGATTTCATTTGTTTTGTAAGTTGTGAAAATTTTTGAAATGGCTCAACCGATCATGAATCCTTTTCTATACCCCTGGGCACAGAAAAGGATAGAGGCTAAATTTAAAAAATATTTTCTCCAAAAATAATGCGGGTGAAACTACGGGAACAGATAGTTCTTATTGTAAAAGAAAACCTCAGTAGGTATATATGTCTGCACAGACAGACTGACCGAAATAACTAAAATATATTTTGGTTTGGATACTCTTAAAATATTTTATATCTAAGACTCCTTCCATTACTTTTATAGATGTCTTCTATGTATACAGTCTCACAACTACTAGGTACTTACATACGAGTATACGGAACCCTCGAAGGGCTAATCCAATTCGCACTTCGCTTGTTTTTTGTATTTGACTTGCTGTATTTCTATTTAAAAAAAATATACTAAAATCTTGCAATTCATAAACACAAGTGAACGGAATAACTCTTCGTCAAAGAACAATATTAATGGAAGTATAAGAGACAATAATGGGCCAGTTGAAAAATTTTTTTTAGTCCGTCTTATAGATTAATAAAATATATTGGACACTTTTTTTTTTCTTTTTTACGTAATCAAAAAATAACTGCGATACATTGAGTTGAAACTTCGCGTAAAGTAACTAAGCGGTGCAGTTTATATAGGGGCTTTAACCGGTTAATGACGTCACAAGCCCCCCACCCTCAACTTTAATGCACTTTATCTCTGTATATTTTCATGAATTTGAAAAAGAAATAAAATACGTATGTATGGTTTTTTTATTTTCTAACTGACGGAATAATTAGAATGTTGATTTTCAAAAGTCGTCAACATCCCTATTCAATTACGCTTTCTAATTGTGTTTCAATAATGTATTTACATTGAATTTGGAGGTGAGATCAAAGAAGGCAATTTAGAAAGCTATCTAGTGCAGGTGTAGGTTAGCTGTAACTTTTCTCTATTGTGGATACATGTAAAATTATACGTATTGACATTGATATCGTTTGAACAGCTCCTGATTATCTAGCTGTTAGTTAGGTTGTTGACCGGTGGAGGTCGTAGCGAGTGGACGCCTGTCGCGTTTTTTATTCGATACTAGCTGTGCCCCGCAGTTTCATCCACGTGAGTATCGGAATTCCCGCAGGAACTCCCAACTTCTCATCGTTTAAACCTTCCCTGTACTTCCAAGAATCTTTCAAGATCAAAACTAGCCAAATCGGTCCAGCCATTCTCGAGTTTTAGCGAGACTAACGAACAGCAATTAATTTTTATATATATAAAAATTAATTGCTTTATATAAAAGTTTTCACCACCGTTCAGCAGTCATTTCGTTTTCCAAGAAAGCGGCTGGTTTTCGAGAAAGAAACGTGTTTTATCTTGGGGAACCATCTAATACTGTCATTGGCGTTTCGCCATAATTACTTTAATTGCTAAAACAACGTACATTGGTAAAATTAAATGCGATAAATCGCGATAGATTGCCATAATTGAAAAAGAAGAAGAAACTGTTACTTATTTATGTGTGACATAATATCTTTGTGTACCTAACATTGATTTTAAAGATATTTTACATCCACCTAATCATGAATTTATGAATTTCACATCAACTTCTCAATCTGTATTTTGAAACTTTAAGATAGTTTAAATTTTCAGTTGCTCCCAAATGCATGTAATTAGCGCAAAATATAATAAACTCAAGGTAATTTTCCCTTCTTCCTAACTAAGCCTAAAAATTTAAAAACTACATAAAAAATCATAATATTTATTAAATGGCCGCACAGCACGTACACATAACATTAAATTATAATTTAATATTATAATTTGATATAATTTTCAATCTGATAATGTGAAATAAATGAATTGACGTATTTAAAATTTGTTCATGCAGCATACCATAATAATCGCCGAGATGAACTAAATTTAATTAATATTGTTTATTTATAATAGTTATTAATTTACGTTTTTTGCATTTCAGTTTATAATATAGGCATCAACGCACTTGTATTTATACAATAATTGGAAAAATATCTTAATGATACATAACCATAAAACGCCAACAATCAATCACCAATTTATTTAACTTTTATAACAATCGGATTGATTTTTTTGAACAAATAAATAAGTAGGGGAGACCGGGTACAAAAGTAACGGCGGGTCGAAAGTAACAAATGCCCTGTAAGTTTATCCAGTAGCCAAATACCATTTCGCTGCCGTCAAGGTGATAGCCGGTGCCCCCCCCCTCACTTGAATTCAGTCGTAACGCGCGTCACGTGCTGTTAGGTTGTGTGAGAGGACGATACGTGGTTTCACACATCAAAAGTAAGTTTTTTGGCAATTTTTTATTTTTGTTTTACGCAGTCATAAAAACATGACACTTATCTGAGTATTTGCATATTAAATTCTTGATTAGAGTGATTATACAGTGTTTTAATTCGTTTTCATCTAGCACGTTTCATTTTTATGTAATCTTTCATGTTTTAACAAAAAATTGGTCGGGTACAAAAGTAACATAGCCCTATGGGTACACAAGTAACATGTTACTTTTGTCCCCGTATTTATTTACTTATGTGATAATTTAATGTGTGTTTTTATTTAAACAGCATGCATTCCGCGACAACGTAAAATAGCTACCATAGGAGGAACTACCGATATGGAAGTGTACCGAAAAGCGGCTGAAAATAATTTCAATGATGGTACAAAAATTAGAGCCCTGGCAAAAAATATGATGTTTGTCATGTAGCATTATACAGATAAATAATAAAATTAAAAGCAGGAAATACTAGCGCAGTTGTGGGCTACCTTTGCGTCAACCGTGTTTTTACTATTGATGAGGAAAAAAATCTTCAGGACTATTTTAATCGAATGTTCTGGAGTTTATTTTGGGTTATCTCCATCTGAAGTACGTAAACTAGCATACGAGTTGGCAAAAAATGGAAAAAAAATCCTGAAAGTGGCCAAATATTGAATACCTAGTCTAACTAGAGAAAAATTATTATCATATATCATATATCTCATTACTTAATCTAAGAATAATTTCTATTGTTTTTTATTTTCTTAAATTGTTTTTTTTGAGCACTTAAAATGCAAATTTTTTTTTTGTTATCAATACTAAGCGTTTAATAAATAATTTGTTGATTTAATATCTGATATTATATTCATTACAATCCTAATCCATAACGAAATCCTGTACTGTTACTTTCGACCCACAACGTGTTACTTTCGGCCTCGCTACGTGGTCGAAAGTAACAAATGACGAATTTTTTTAAAGTCTCTGTGATTCACACAAAATACACAATAACAAGATAAATCATGACACTAATGTAATTAACATGAATGGAATTTATTTAAGGCCATATTAATTTCAGAAAAATAACAACACCTAACCAGGAATCAAAGCAAAAGTACAAAGTGTTACTTTTGTACCCGGTCTCCCCTAGGTACTTATACAAAATTTAAAAAAATATTAAAATCATATGTATACAATAAATATAACTAAATTCATATTTTCACAATACACATATAGTAATACTCGCATTATCATATATAATATTTTTAACATTACTGATTCATTAGTTTATCCAGCACTTCCTTTAGTTCAAGAGAAAATTGTGACACAGGAAGTGCCAAGTCATGCATAGATGAGGATGTACTTCTGTCGCGGACTACGTAATCCGACGGCACCACGAAAAGCTGCTTCTTATCGCTAGTATCATCCAGATCCCGCAGGCAAGGCGGCATGGGCAGGTGCGGACGTTGCTTGAGCCACTTCTGGAACGCTTTAGTAGACCTAACAATAATCCATAAGAAATTCAGTAGATCATAGGGGAATTCGAAATAACCAGCTTTATTAAGTCGTTGGGGGCCATTGGGGGAGGCCTATGCCAAGCAGTAGACTAGTAATGATTATAATAATAATAAAAATCCACTTCAGAGCACACAGATCTACCTACTTGATCCCACATCAGTAAGCTATTATTAGCTTGTGTCGTGGAAACCTAGCAAACGTGGTGGATAGATATGTACTACATAGAATTACATATATATTATACTAAAGATATATAAACACACCCAGACTGGAAAGTGGAACCCTGTGTTCATGACACAAAGTGCACCCCCACCGGGAATTGAACCCGGAACCTCTGGATTAGCGGGCAGACATAGTGACCTACTACGCCAATCGGGTCGGTCGTCTGAGATTTTATAAGTTTAGTCTAGGTAAAAAGGATTCTTTTCGGACTAAACTTATAAAATGTCAGTTTTGAAATGAATAGAAGAGACTCACGTCAAATGTTCCACATCTTCCCAGACACACGCCATAGTTTGCAAGTCCTCCGGTATTTTAACACAATCCCACATACTCTTCGTATTGTTTTTAGGCGGGAGATGCTTCATTTTTTGCGGCAGACATGTTTTAAATGCCATTGTATGAGCTGGGCTGGTCTCGGCGTGAACATCATTCGCAATTTGTCGTTTAAGAACAGCGGGACAGGAAGCCTTAAGAAACAATTTTTTATTTATTTATTTAGTAAAACAATAGATACGAGTTAAAATTCAATATTTCCAGTGGCAACAGTATAAAAACAAACTATAAATTATTGAATGTGCATTTATGTATAAATTATAGTTTACATAAGATACATTTTGATTACATATATACCTACTATATATTATACGTACGTCATAGGAGAAATATAAAATAAGTATACAGCAATGTGTTAATGAATTGATTGAAAACTAGAAAGTACATAGTTTGTCCAGAATCGACTTCCGAATCGATCCTATGTTTTAATATAGGATATATTTTTTTGTTTTAACTAGCCCATGTCTAAATTATTTATAATACAATATTTGGCGCGTATACGCCGCCCGTAGCAAAAAAATCGAATCGGTCATGAACACGTAGGTGCGAGCGTAGCTCTTGAAATTTCGTAGATAAGTCAACTCCAAACTAATGTTGAATTACTTTTAGACCATTAATTTTTTCGACATGATTTATATTTTAATCATATTATTGTTTATTTTTTTAAACGGGGTATATCAAATTTTTGGTCAATTCATTAACACGTTTTATAGCTGTACTTAGTTATGTAAAGTGTGTTATGAAAACGTTATGGAATAAGATGGTTCAGTCATTTGGAAAGGATGGATGAAAATGACTAAGAAAGTATATGGAGCAAATGTGAGCGGATAAGAAGAGGTCGTCTGAGGAGGATGTATACCGATCAGGTACAGTACATTCTCAGAAAGGTAAAACATCAAGAGTAATAAGAATAGTAATAGTAAGGTAAGAGGAAGGAATAGGATGAGTAATAGGAACAGTTAATCGTGTAATGTGATGACAAGGAAAATGTTTAAATTCATGATCGTAGCAAACAGAGGTTCCATGTAGTCTGTGTCACCCCTGTGGGACCAGGTGTAAACGTAAGTACGTCAGTAACGAAGTTAGCACAGGATTAATATATAATGTATATAGTATCTATATTTCATTACAAGTGCGGAAAGCCTGTCATTGCAAAGAGTTCCGACAAATGTCTACCCGAGCCGAGGCGCAGCCGAAGGTGAGGGTTGACAGTCGGAACTCTTTGCAATGACGGTTTCGCACGTGTACTGAACAACTCAACTAAGTTCCAACTGTGATCATGGCGCTAGTCGTATTAGTAATGGGAAACCTACGTTTCGCAATGCAAAAAGTGTGTCAAAGTCGTGTTCATTTTCGACAGTGGGGAAAGAGAACGTACGATTTCGGGAAAGGTAAAGTAAAAGCTCGAGTATGTAATAGCCCACATCCCGAACGCTATACGTCCCTGTAAATACCCCACTTTTTGAGCAACTGTATTAAAAAGTAAATTACCTTAGGCACACCCACATAATCGGCTATAGATTTCAAAACACATGGAAGTATTTTCGGATCCAGTACCAAACCTCTAGATGCGTGTTCATCAAACCAAACCTGAATTAAAAAAGTAATAAAAAAATATATTTAATAGTGTACTTAACCCTTTAAAATTAATAGAAAAGTTGTTTGTATATATAGTTTCGTACCTGGAATAAATCTTCAATATCTTCTGGTCGTTTAATTTCACTCTTAAATTCTACATTTCCTAGACCCACCCACCACTCAAAGAACTCCAATGAAATCTGTCAGATAAAATAAAAATAATTAGTTTATGCTTACGGGAAGAAGGCATAAAGGTGATGGAAAATTGAGATGCAGTAGCCAGGACAGCTTCCATAACCGCTGTGTATGTATAATTATAGGAAAATGGTCTGGTAAGCTCACCATGCACTTTAATATATTTTTGTTGGCAAATTATGTCACAATGAGATAAACTGAGGTAATAGTTAGATTTACGTCAGATATAGCTAAAATCTTTTCCCATATATTTTAGTCGCCTGTCCCGTCTTAATTTTCACCTCTTAAATGTGTGCGTGTACGAATAGCTTTATAATATTGTCCAACCTTTTTTGTCATTATTTCGGCTTTCTTGCTAAACTCATCTGAAGCAGATACTTCAAATGTTTTTTGTTTATATTTTGATTTCCATTTTATCATATCGGTCTCGGATTCGTTACAGTATAACATATCAAAATGCGGGTTTTTTCTGCTACGTCTTCTGAGGCCATGTCTGCGAAAAAGTGTATGATAAGTGCCTAATGCCTACTTATTTTGAGTTTAATGGGCTTGTAAGTGGCAATTTAAAATTTCACTTACCTAACCGAAGGGTTTACTTCTAAATCGTCTCCTGTTTTCGCGGATTCATCAAACGAAGTTTGCAATGATCTGAAACCTTTTGACTTGGATGACATAGTTTTCATAAAGCTTTTAGATGCAAGCTTCGAAAAAGATTTAGATGTCATCCTGGATATCGATTTAGCTAAAATGTAGGATTTAGATTTTAGTACAGATCTCGAACGAGAGAGATGTTTCTCAATAGCTTCAGACTCAGTCCAGTCTTCTGATTGTTCTTCCAACTGTTCTTCCTCCTCTTCTTCTTCTACTGATGGTTCATAATCAGTCATTGAAAATGTTGGTCGCAACTGCACATGAAAAAAAAAATTATGGATGCATCCCGATACTTCTTACTTTAATAAGTATTTGTTACTGTTTTATCTATATAATTTGCCAATATCATTTAAATATTTGTGTTGTTCTAAAATTTTAAGAAACTTCTGGTAACAAAAAACTTGATGGCAAAAAGCACATCACCAGGAACTTATTCTTGTTAGGTACTTATAGCTTTAATGAGAAGCGATGCAACCAAATGGCTTTTTTGCCTTTTATACCTATACACAGCTAATTAATTAAATCACTGATTGATTGAAGTATTTTGTAACTCATATTATAAATGCAATGTGAGGTGGTGTTTGATGGTTTGTTTGTTTGGTTTGCTTTCACACCCTCAAATACTCAACCGATCATCATGAACTTTTGTATCCACGTTTTGAGGGGTACAGAGAAAGACAGGAAATACTTTTTATTCCGGAATAAAAAGTGCCGGCCTCCGAAACTAAAGCGGCCGGAATCGCGGGAAACAGCTATAGTAGGTAGTACCTATAGTAAATAGATAGGTACAAACATTACATGGCAAATTGAGCAGGCTAGGGGTTTGGTTTGAATTTTTAATCGATAGGGGCCATAAAATTACAGTTTTCACTCCTCTTTGATATGTACTTTTTAATTATTGTATTTATTGTCATGCAGTACATAATTAAAAAAAAAAAAATGTTACCCCAACAGAATATGTCCTCATGGTGTAAAAATTGTCCGATGGAACTAGAGAAGTTATTTCTGATTGGGGTTCATACTCTGCCGACTCAAGCGGCAGGCTGAATATCTTGGCGATTCTGCGAAATATCATCGGACCAACCAACTCCCGGACTGTATCTGACTGCGAATCCCAAAACTGCAAAAGAAAACATTTTTATACAAAATTATACTCGAAGTATTAATTTATCTAAAAAAACAGTGTGCGTATATCACAGTGCATTTGTGCATCTGTGTATGATATAGGTAAGCATAAATTTTATTAAAAAACAGCAAGTCTTTACACAGACCTCCACCCGATCGGACACTATATCTATTGGTTACGGAAAACCTTATAACGAGTATGTAAGGCGAAAGCGAACGTAACAAAAAACAACTCCCATTGCGTCCAAAGTAGTTTAACAAAAGATAGTTAGGTACTAAAGAAAATCACAAAGAATATCTTTAGCTTCAAAAGATTTGTTCTGCCTGGTGGTTTCACCCGCGGTAATCTCGGAGTTCCCGCGGGAATTCCGTGACAAAAAGTACCCTGTGTCACTTAGGATCACTTTAGCTTCCTATCCATAATATATGTAAGTAGATCCATAGATAACAACCTCACAAACTCCAGAGTTCCCGCGGGAATTCCGAGATATAAAGTACCCTACGTCACTCAGGATCACTGTAGCTTCTAACAAGTGAAAGAATTTTTAAAATAGGTTCAGTAGATCCAGAGATTACCCCTGAAACTCACAAACTAACAATCTCCGGAGTTCCCGCAGAAATTCCGGGATAAAAAGTAGCTTACGTTACTCAGGATCACTGGAGCTTCCTATAAGTGAAAGAATTTTTAAAATCGGTTTAGTAGATCCAGAGATCACTCCCTACAATCTCACAAACACACGAACTCACAAACTCCAGAGTTCCCGCGGCAATTCCGGCATAAAAAGTACCCATGTCACTCAGGATCACTGTAGCATCCTATAAGTGGAAGAAATTTCAAAATCGGTTCAGTAGATCCAGAGATAGCTGTTCCCCCCGTAGTTTACCCACGAGAAATTTGGAGTTCCGGCGGGAATTTCGGAATAAAAAGTACCCTATGACACTCAGGATCACTGTAGCTTCCTATAAGTGGAAGAAATTTCAAAATCGGTTCAGTAGATCCAGAGATAGCTGTTCCCCCCGTAGTTTACCCACGAGAAATTTGGAGTTCCGGCGGGAATTTCGGAATAAAAAGTACCCTATGACACTCAGGATCACTGTAGCTTCCTATAAGTGGAAGAAATTTCAAAATCGGTTCAGTACTCACAAACTTTTGCTCTTTATAATATTAATATAGATAGATGAATAGGTATGATTGTGATAACGAATTGTAGCGGTCGGTAAGAATAGCCCACTGGCGACAATTAATGTGTCAATCTGCCCCTTGGTGTAGGTAAAAGTTAAATGAGGAGGGATTATTTATCTACACTATCATTATTACTATATTTGCTGTCGTCAGTAATTTTAGTATTATGTACATAATATTATTCATAATATACCAATATGAAAGACAAGCAACCACCTTATCATCTTTGTATGAGAGCTCCAAATCACGAACAACCTTTCTCCAGTGTATTTTGACGGAGGCTTCGTTTTGCTCGTATCGGGAAGGCGTTATGACTCTTATATTTCTTGATCTATCCCAATTTTTAACAAGAGGCTTTTTTCCGCATGGCATTATTATGCAGATTTTAGGTACCTACTTGTTTCCCCTTATTCGTTGTTCGGTTGGTTTTGTAATCTACTTGAAAGCTCTAACTAAAAATTTTTAGTAAGTATTTGTGTTTTTCACTTTTCTTTTTCAATTATGTGGAATTTTGTATGAAGTGTTTAAATAGGTACTCTTTGAGACGTTGTAGATATGGCGTTTATTTAAAGATTAATTAATATTACTTATTCTTCTGAGCTACGTGTTAAAAAATTCAAAGAGAATTTAATCATTTCTTTTTCTGCGAATGACAAATAAAATATGAACCTATTCTCTTTTAAATAAAGATAATGTAATTTTTTTCTTTTTATATGTAGGTACGATTCTTTTTAACCCGGAATTCCCGAGGGAGTTTAATTATTCACGCAGGAAAAGTCGCGGGAAACAACTAGTAGTAGGTATAATATAGTTTTAAAACGAAATAGTAGGTATGGATGAGCATTTTTATTATTTTCGCCATCTAGCGTGATGTTATAGCTATTCTCAACCCCCTCGACTTGCACTAAATCAGAGTTGTCCCTCTTGAGAGTTCTACGTTTTAGCTGGCTCACTTGCCAACGTGATAGATGGCGTTTTTCTCTACTACAAGTTAGCGCAGTACCAATGAAGGTTTGTATTTACTATAAAATAATAAAAGATATCATGCAGAGGGTGCTATTATATTGTTTAAAAATGTACGTTTTTGTTATTTTCCGCGTACCAGTATAAATAATATTATAATTTTCTCCGTTATATATTAAAGCTACTAAATATTACAAGTTCCTTATAAAGCATGTTTTATGGTATCAATTGGAATCAGCCAGCTGCGACAATCTCCTTCTAATATGGTCGATCGGCGCTGGGACATTGAGCGGGGTTGTAGGATTTGGGCTGAGGACACCATGCTGGACCTCTAGAGCCAGCCTGACCTCCAGCACTGCGGGGTCAAACATTCCTAGGCTGCTCAGGTATGGAGCTCTTCTATACTCAGGATGTTCGATCATCCAACGACAATACTCTTTGACACTTCTGCAATGAAAATATTAATTATTTTTTTTATTTCAATCGCCTGAACTAAAAGAGAAAGAAAGACTAAAATTTTATTTAGCATAAAAATCACAATACAGGTATATACAACAATAAAACTAAACTAAAATTACATAATTTTTAACTACTATCGCTTTATTTTTCCATAGATCCATACCTAAATCAATTTAATTTAAATATGATAACTTCTTTAACTGCAATCGCTTTTTTTAATAAAATGATCTATGGTGAATTTTTATCAGAATAACTCCCGTATTTTGAAATCTGGCAGCAATAAAGTGATAATTAATAATGTTTAAAATATACACGCTTACAAAAACTCATATTTATCTTCCGGTGGGGTAATTAGTACGTGGCAACTAGCGACTAGGCTAGACTAGTTAATACGCGTAACAACGTTTTCCGTCGTTTTCTCAATCACTCAATCTATCTTTATTTAATCAACCGATCAAAAAGCTCGAAAAAATCACCTCAGATTTGTTATGCCTTCCCAGACAGTTTTCAAAGTCACAAGGTCCTTCGGTACATATCGAGCTGGTCTCCACAAACTTTCAGTATTGTTATTTGGAGCTCGCCACTGGTCTTTTCTTGGGATATTTTGACTGAATGCTGTTAAATAATCAGGGTGAAGTTCTGCCTTAATATCTCTGGTCACTTCGCGTTGTAAAGTTGCATATTTTGATTTCTGAGAAAGTGAAAAAAAAAATGTATCTACTTTCACTCTTTAAAAAGTTTTGTACTCTGGAAAAAAGGAAGAATTAATTGAAGCATAGCATAAAATAACCAAAAACATTATCATACCAACCTCTGAATTTCCAGTAACGTTAGCAATTTTTTCATCTATGGTCGGCAGCTCTTTCGTAACGACTTGAAGACCACGAGCGACATGTGTGTCAAATTCTATCTGAAAGCGTTCATACCACCATTATTAAAATATGATCTATATGATAATATAAAACAAAACTTTGTGATTTCTTTACTGCACTTACTTGGAAAAGCTCTTTAACAGATTTTGGAGTAAACAACTGGGATTGCTGATTTCCCCCTAACTGGGTCATATATTCACAAAATTCCACTGCAATCTACAACGAAAGATAAAATATTAGTCATAGATTATTATAAGTTCTTTTGCGATAAATTCCTATATTACTGTATTGAATGCGAAAATTTTATAAAATTAGTATCTACTATTTTTCAGAAATCTGTATTTTGATACCTACCTAAGATTTTTGATCGTGGACACAAACAGAGGCTTGTTATAAGTTTAACGTATGTATTTATGTGTCTGTCTATCTGTGGCATCATAGTTCGCAAACGGCTGAACCGATTTTAATTTAGTTATTTTGTTTGAAATGAACTTTCAGGTATGATTAAAAAAATAACTGATCGTCTGAAGATTATCAGTAGGTAATTCTTTCCACAATCTTCTACAATTCTTATCCAGTTAAAATCTGGTATTTTGCTACTTACAATGTAGCAAATATTCTAAGAACATGTAGTGACCTTGAACTGTCACAGGGTTATTTATCTAATTTATGATTATTCGGGATTTAAATGAACCCTGAAGATCGTCAAATTAGGATGTTTTATTTTTAATACAATAATACGGTGACTCTAATCCAATAATAATCTTGGGTGTAGAGAAATTGGCTTGTAATACGATGCCTGGAGCATTGGGTAAATCGTTCGGTGGCCCAGACGGACTGCTCTCGTCTAATCTGCAACGCAAGTTACCATCACAGAGTGGTCCCAAAACGCTAGTAAAAATAGATATGAGTAGAATTACGAAGACAACTGCGAATTACGAAGACAACTGCGAATGTTACCGAAGTAAAACCACAACCGATCTGTTTAAAGTTCATGACTTTGAAATCTAATTGCTGTGAAATAACTTTTCACTCCATGTAGCGAAAAAAGGAAAGATGTAGGCAAGTAATAAAAACAATTGTACCAATTCACAGCGTTTGAAATTAAAAATAGTCCATGAAAATGAGCGTTTTGAATTTTGTGCCTTTTGCTCAAAAGCCACAAAGGTGCACTTTTTGAGCTAGTGAGCTGACTATTGAATATACTCACGCGATCCGTGAGATCATCCGCTTTCCTTACGAGAGTTTTTTCGTCCTCTCTTTCAGGCTGAAGGTAACGAGTAGGCCAGGTAATTTGTTCTCTCTCAGGTTTCTTGAGAAATTCTTGATGGACGTTAACCTCTTCCACTACGTCTTCCCTGCAAACTGGCTATTACTGATCAAGTCAGCAAAAAGTACGGGTTTTTTCCTTTTTTGCACTCTTAAAATTTACAAATTAACTCTAACCGCCGCACTCAGAGTCGACTTTAATGATTACTTAGTTAAGTATAGATTTTTAAAACAAAACTGCCGCAGTTAGGCAAGTTTAATAACTGAATGTTAATTGGCATTTAACTAATTAAGTTACATCTCATTAAATGCCAATTAACATTAATTTACTGAACGTCTCTGATTGCGGCAGTTTTGTTACTTAACTAACTAAGTACCTAATCATTACAGTCGACTCTGAGTGCGGCCGTATCACTCTTTACTAATGATATTTCAAGAATGACACCTATATAATATGCTGTATGAGTTTATATTAAACTTAAAGCGAGGTAGAGTATGTTGGAATTACCTAAGAGATATTTCCACATCCGTATCTGAATCTAATTCTCTTTCTACACGAATCGTTTTTCTGTACGATAACATAGGTTCTTTTACAAATTTTCGCGGCTTTTCATCTGGAAAACGTTATTTCGATTTGTTATTTTATAGCCTTATCTGTAACTTAATTCGAATCTCAAACTATATAATACCTGAGGATTTTTTAAACTTTTCGCTATCACGCAAATCCACCGGAATATTCAAAACATTACATACTTTTTCATATAGTTCATTAGGCAGAATTTCTGATAGTTTCTCGGTTACAATCATAGCCTGCTTAAAATATAACACTAGATATAGATAGATAATAATATAGGTAGTTTTTTTGTAATTATGCACCAAAAAAAATGAATATCAAATAGATGAATGAGGATTACTTGATTCATATCTTGGAGACCATTTACCTAATTTGAAAATTTTAGATAGTATAATTTATACTGTATTTATACTGTATAAATAAGTATAATTTTAGTAACTATCATCATCGTTACATATACACATAGGAATATTCGTATTATAGAATAATATCAAAAATGCTTACCGGAGAATCTGAAGTTGTTTCGATTTCATTAAAAATATTCTTCCAATACACCTTATTAGTGTGCAGCGCTTCTGAAGTTTCATACTGTGATGGTTTTACGTTCATTATTTTACGGGGCTTCTTTTTATTATTTGTTATTTTACGTGTTTTGTTCATAACTATTTTATTAAAACTTTAATTCCTAATTTCTGTTACAAATTGTTCCAAAATCGATTAAAAGAGCCCAATAGATTTTACAAAAACAAAACTAGCGTGGATGTTGTCATATCGTTTATATAATACTGCGGTAAGTTTCAACCGCTCAACAGCAGTATCTACACAACTTCAACAGCCATATTTTGCTATTAGAAGTCTCAGACGAAATTTTTATTTCGTCTGAGTTAGAAGTGTGAAAAACTAACTTTATTAATCTTTGTATCAAGATTTATCTTTGTTTCAAGAATTATTGTTGTACCACTAGAAATAACGACTGAAACATAAAATTCACGTCAACTTTTATTTTCTTAAAATGTTGGAATTCACATTTAGAAATACAAAAATTAACATTAGTAAGTCTATGGATCACAGTTTGCCAAGGTTGGCCATATAAGTAACTCTAAAAGCTTTAGGTATCGGCATTTAGTTTATGATCCGCATAAAGCATGGAACATGAATTATTATTTATGTGTACCAAATTATTTAAAAGTTATCCATTAAAAAGTAGCATTCATATTTCATAATAAAGAAATACATCTGCAATAATTGAGTCACGTTTTAACCAAACTGCAACGCAGGCAACCGTTTGATCAATAGCTAACTTACATATCTATCATCTAAATAGATATATAGGTATAGGTATATATTTTATGGTAGAAGAAGGGAATTATAGGCGATAACAATACAAACTAAGTATAAGTATATATAGAAAACGCTGGAAAATACATAGAAAAAATGTACTTGCAAACGTTTTTTTGTATTAGTAGGTAGGTAAGTTTGACTTGTTAATATTTTATTACATATTATTTAGACAGCTCTGTAAAAATATTATTTTTGTGTCCATGATCACTTCTGCTAGGAAGGAGGTTATGTAAGAAATATTGGTTCCTAAATGCCTCAGAAACTGGAAAATGAAAAAAACTGGAAAATTACAAGTTATATTTCAGATCTGCATTGCTACAGTCATAATATAATGTCGAAATGACGAAAAGTGAGCACTCCTTGCGTTATATTGTAATGCTTCAAGTACGTTATTCGCGGTTTATACACAGACTATACCACCGTTAATACAGACTTCGGATGTGTCAGATTTTGCGGGAACCGGCGCTTAACACAATATTATGGAACGGCAAACGTCAACTTAGCATAACACTGTTCAACTTTGCTTAGACAGAATGAAATATAAACTTTAACTTGCTTGTTATAAAGTCAGTGTTGCTATAAAATAAAATAATTTATATTAGAGTTGAATATCTATTACATTTGACTATTTTATTTACTCACTAGCTGTGTCCCGCGGTTTCACCCGCGTGAAAAGTTTTTATGTAGCAACAACACTCCGTTCAGTAGATTCGGAGATTATCGCAAACAGACAGACAGACAGACAGAAAAAAATTTTAAAAACTCTTTTTTTGTGGTTGATTACTCTCCTTTTATCGCCCCCTGTCAATTTTTCTTCAAAATATGCAATGTTCAGAATCGCGGATTCTGTACAGAATCGCGGATTCTACTCTTTTATTATAGTATAGATATCTCCTTGACTTAAATTAAAAATTTAGGTAACCTCCATAGGTAAACTACTAACTTCTTTCTTATCCATAAATATAATTATTTACAAAATCTCAATTTTTATTATTGCCTTTATTGTAGGTATTCATAGATTTTATTTTATCATTATTTCATTTATATATTTTAAACTAGCTGTGCCCCGCGGTTTCACCCGCGCGAAAGGTTTTTGTACAACAACTTTTTTTCCTGACATCCGATTTAAATGAAACAAAGCCTATATGTAGCTCCAGGCTAAGCTTAATCTACCTGTGAAAACCGCATGACAATCCGTTCAGTAGATTCGGAGATTATCGCGAACAGACAGACAGACTTCTCTCTCTTCTCTCTCTCTCTGTTTAAATTTTTTTTTGGCTTGGTTACTCTTCTCTTAATTTTAGGTAAAAATATTCAATGTACAGAATCGCGGATTCTACTCTTTTATTATAGTATAGATAGTTATGTATTATGTGAATTTAGCGATAGGTATTAAATACTCTTAAAATACCTTATTTATAAAATTTCAAATATTTATTTGCAAAGCTATTTGATTCTACGGGTGATATAAATTCGTGAAATTGAAATTTCGATACTTATGAGCCCACTTCATTAAGCGTATCTACCTGCGACGAGTTGAACAAGATTATGTCCAATTAACCGAAGAGAACCCTGTTCTTAGATATATTTGTCAATTTTACGTCTATCTACGCCTTTTGTTAGAATTTCATGAAGATGTTTCGCATACCTACCAAAACCAATCTTAAGGTAGAATATTATAACTTGTATTTAAACTTCTTAAGTAATAGAAGCATTGTTATAGTAAGAACGCGAATTCACAATTAAATAACTATGTACTTACATAATAATAATTATAAAGAAATAGTAGGTATGCACCTTACCTATCGACTAATGCATATTTCATGAAAATTTGATCAAAAATCTATTACTGAAGTTCGAATTTAATTGATTTCAAATTTAAGATTACATATTATTGATAATAATTTGTGTCGTATGTACATAAACTACCTACCTATTGTATATATATTAAGTAATACATAATATAATTGAAATCTAGGAATGTCATAAGTCTTGTCTGTTCATTAACACGCTCGAGCCGAGGCGGTTGACGACTTAATAAGTTAAGTTGTTACGAGACGTGTGTAAATTTACCTTAACGCCCAATACACCAGGCTTACCCGTCCCTTAACATTATTCTTGGCTAATGGTGCAATTTATATGATTGTAAGGTATACAGTAAAAGTTCACATTAATCAAGAAATAACCAGTTGAATATTAATGGTTTAATTATTCTTATTAAAGTTTATGGATTATTATGTGTCTTTTTGTAACTTAACGACAGGTGCAAAAGGAACCAATAGATAATATCTAAATATTAGGTAACTAATAATTAAATTTCTTTATAATGAATGTATGCGTATTAAGTTAAAATATAATGTATGCGTAAAATATAGAACTTTTTTAATTAGTTAATTTTAAAAATTATCATGTACTGTGTAGAAAGTTACGTTAGCAAATATGCTAACAAACAAGAACAAATGAATAGAGTTTAGGCAGCAAGTAACCGCAGAGATACACTGAGCAAATTATAAGCTTGGTTATAGTTTGAACTCGATAATCTTATACATCTATACATATAAATAAAATTGAAGTGTCTGTTTGTAATTCCAAATTAACCGATTTTCACTAAATGCATATGAAAGTAAGTATGTACTACTTAAATAATTTTTTTTTAATTTTTGTCTGTCTGTTTGTTCCGGCTAATCTCTGAAACGGCTGGACCAATTTTAACGGGACTTTCACGGGAGATAGCTGATGGTATAAGGAGTAACTTAGGCTACTGTTATTTTGGGAAAAAAATCAGGAATGGGGATGTGGACTACTTTTGAAAATAAAAATTGTAATTAGTCCATCAGTTAGAAAATAAAAAAACAATAGACACGTATTTTTTTCTTTTTTAAATAAATTAAAATATACAGAGATAAAGCGCATTAAAGTTTAGGGTGAGGGGGTCGTGACGTCACTAACCTTTAAAACCGCCATATAAACTATAGCCAGAATAGTGACGTCACGCGGAATTTTAACTCAATAGTATATCGCCGTTATTTTTTGATTACGTAGAAAAAGAAAAAATACGTGTCCAATATTTTTTAATAATCTACAAGACGGACTAAAAAATAAAAATTAGTCAACATGCCCATTCTGAAACCCTGCGGGTGAAACCACGGGGCAGAGCTAATTAATAATTAAGATTTGACAGAGAGAACAATTAACATTTTCATAAGATGCATTAGTATGTATGCATTTTTGTGGTGAACTTTACTGAGAAACTATCACACTTTCAGATTTTGGGCTTAGGACATAGTAATGTTAATTTATGTATTTCTAGATGAGACATCTATCATAAAAATACTATTTTATATACATATTTTTTTATAATTAAAATTTTTATTGCACCTACTCCTATAATGCCATCTGTCGAAAATTATAAAACTAAGACATATTGTGTAATATCAACGCAACTGTTACTACTGACGCCATCTGTTTGAAATTGAAAACTAAAGACCTAATATCGATGTAAATAGAATGTTGTTTACAATTAAATAAAATACACGTCGGATTTTTTTTGGTTAAGCACAAGCACAAGCAATTAATTGTTATTATAAATGTGTTTGAATGATATTATAAGAAAGGAGAAAGACAATAAAATTATATGGTGATAAAGTACTAGATATTTATTTAATACTTTAATAAAATTTAATCTTACTAAATAAAAATCTTGTTCTGAGATAAAAATGAAAAACGAATCGCCGAAATGTATGTCATCGCATAACTTCCCAATAACTGCATCAAATTGGATAATTTTATTGTGTTCGTTATTTTCAGGACAAGGTTTGTATAAAAGAAGTTTGGAATTCTTGCGGGAATTCCTAAACTCACGCGGGTGAATCTACGAAACGGTTGGACCAATTTTGACGGGACTTTCACTGCCAATGAAAATAGCTGATGTTTAGGAGTAAATGAGGCCACTTTAGAGTTCTTATGGAAATTCCAAAACTCAATCGGGTGAAACCGCGGGGCACAGCTAGTTAACTACAATAGTGGTAAAAGGATAGATCTTTTTTAAATTTACTCTGCATTTAGAAGTTGTTATATCCTTGTAGTTTCGTTGATGTTTATGGTTGTGTTTATTGTATTGGTATTAGGTACCTACATTACGAAATCAAAACATTCATCTGTAAACATTTTTAAAAGGTTAGGATTTTGTTGCATCATCCTTCTTATAGATGTTTTATGTTTCTGTAATATTTCATTCAAAGATTCTTTTTTAGTGTCATTTAATTCAAATGTTTTGTTCGTATCAAAGTTATTAGCGGCACAAGAGCAAGTTACGTCTGGAATAGACAAATCTTCTTGACTTGAATATTGCGTTTCAGCATTGTGATATGGTTCATGAGTCGCTGAAAAAGGAAGCTCTCTATATACTATATCTTTCGCACTAATTAATTGTGGTGCAGACTTCAGTTTCGGCAATTCTCCAAGTATAGTTTTTACTCTTTCAAAATTATCTTCTGTAAAATCCAAATAAAAATTTAAGTTAGGAAAAGTTTGCCTTTTACCCCAATCGTAACAATGTCTATCAGGACATTCTCTTAGGCGATGTATGTCATCAATTAATAATGGTTCTATAATTGATTCTGAAACACTTTCTTTTATGTTTAATGTTGATGTGTGTTTCTTAATAGGATTTTCAGTTTTTTCGGGTAAGTTAAAAACAAATTCGGTTGATTTTTTATTAACACCTAATAGAGACTCTTCACAAATGTTTGAATCTAATGCACATGTGCAATATTTTGAACACAATGGAGTGGATAACATTTCCTTAATTTCTTCATAGTGGTGGCATTTAGCGTACATGAATTGTCTCTGAACCCGGACAAATGGCAAATCCACGTCAGAAGGTAATGTTTCTCTGCTTCCATATTTAGGAGGAATGGGATCGGAGAGGTCACCTTCAATGACAAATGCGTCTTCCTTACACATAGTTTCTGTTTCTTCAGACATTTCGAATTTGAATATGTTGTTGAGTTTGTTTTCATCTACGAGAATGGAGGAAAGTTGATTTGGTAGTTTGTGAATCTCATTGAG
Source organism: Zygaena filipendulae (assembly GCA_907165275.2). Taxonomy (NCBI): domain Eukaryota; kingdom Metazoa; phylum Arthropoda; class Insecta; order Lepidoptera; family Zygaenidae; genus Zygaena; species Zygaena filipendulae. Next base: position 5,839,560 of record OU015653.1, on the reverse strand, counting down.
TTGTAATACAACCATTTTTTCTAAGTCAAGCAAAAATGTAGTTTGTTCCGGTAATAATTTTAAGCCAAAACTAATGAATTTAAGAAATAACTGAAGAATTTTCTTTATCTTGTCTTCCCATTCCTTATTAATTTCGGAAATATAAGTCTGCTTTTCTTTCATATTATCAATTAAATTTTGTCTGTCTTTAATTTTTTGTATTTTGTTAGTTAAATCAGTAGTTTGATAACTATCAAGAATAAATTGTCTTATCCTACATTTTTTTCTCTCTGTGCACATGATGTACATTGTACTAGTCAGATTTTCAGCTTCAAATTGCTTGTAAAATGCTTTCAAAGATTCGTTACGTTGACTTAATGATTGATTTACAAGTTGGTTATTCCTGTCAAGCTCATTCTTCAACAGTAATTTATAATAAGTTTTTACCTTTTTTACTTCACTCAAATATCTATTTTTTAGTGTTTCTTCAATAAACTTTCTTTCTTTTGCCAACTTTTCTTTTATCTCTTTATTCAAATCGCTGATTATGCTCGCATGAGCACTTTCGAGTACTTTTTGAATTTCTGTTCTCATGTGGTCTTCTAAGTCCTGTAGCGATTTTTCATAGAAGTTTTCTATTTCCAGTGACATAATTTTACTCTTTTTGTCGAATATTTTAGTGTATATATCTTTTACTTTTTTGTCAACTGATTCTTTTTCGTGATTGAGAATGTAATTCCATGAAGAGTCATTATCATGAATTAGTCTAGTCAAGCTTTTTAGAAATGTAGCTCGTTCTTTTTCTAATACGCTACCACCTATGGCAAGAATACCTTCATGAGTTTTTCCTCTCGTTATTTTGGACGTAAATGGAGGCTTCAATTCTATTATTCCTATAAGTAAATCACTTGGTGAAACCCATTCTTCCTGACTTTGTTCTTTTTTTGCATTTAGACATTTACGATATAATTCCTCTTTAGATGCAATATATGTAAAAGGACAGTGACGGTCATCATTATAGGTTTCGGCGTACACACTTGTTACTCTCTCTCCATAATTATTTGTATAAATTATATTCTTTTCCATATCAAGAAAAAAGCAATAGTAATAATAATATAATGAATTATAATGACATGAATAAGAATAAGTCAGTAAAAATAACTTTGACAGTATTTTTATTTGTTTTTAACTTTCAAAAGTAACACCTTGTGAGTTGACAGTATCTATTCATGTTAACTACCGAAATAATATTTTTTTCGCTTAGCAGCTATTTGTTATAACGTACCTATATTTACAGTCCTATAAGTATTTGCAGCTAATTTTGCCACATCTTTTATAATAATATGTCAGTGGTAAAATAGCTGTATTATACCAATTAAGTTTTACTAAGTATTTCCCGACTTAGTTGCAGATATAATATATATACAAGCAGGTGGTTAATGAATTTTCTGGCACTTACGTACAAAATAACAGTTTGGTATTCAAATGGGCTAACGTCGACGCCGACGGCCTACCTGTGATTAGCGGCGGTGATGTAAAGCGCCGTGGAGCCCTCACTGTTAGATTTAATTAAATACTTCCTTACACCCACCTACCATTTTACTCTATGTACCTATCTACTCGCTTTATCTCTCCCCAACGCCCCCGAAACACTTTGTAAAACGGTAACTTCGACTACAAATAACGAGTTTATTTTGCTTATACCTATATTGTAAATCGTGTCTAGTTCAGACGCCATAAAGAATCTATCGCTAGTTCGAAACTAATACGCAGCGAGCACCAACACTTGATAATAAATTATGGACATATCTCGACTCCATTCTCATTACGGATGCGGCAATGTCCGTTGGAGTTTTGTCATAACTCAGTCTCGGTTGAAATTATTTCCGTTGGGTCTGATGAGAAAACTAGAGGTGGAGGACACGAAATGTAAGTATTCGCGCAACAAGGCGTGGAATAACGGCGGGACATATTTCATTCTTAACGAAGTTAAATTTCCGAGGAGGTCCTTTCAGAGCGTGCGTAACTCTGATAATAGATTCTGCTACAAAACCGATTTTCTTTACCTGTAATAGTCAACAATAACAGTGTTGCAATATTGTTTAATACCGCTGAACCCAGTGAACGAAGAGGCGTTCGTTAACTCGACCGTTCAAAATATAATTTTAAATGTAGGTATACCATCAGAGAAAACGGTTTTTCTATCACGTATCAAACTGAGGAACTCTAAAGCCTAACAAACTTTATCCATAGTTGAAAGCGCCGTCCAAAACTTGGCTGTTTGACGCGCTCACAATAAAACAACAACCATAATTCAGAAACTGGCAACAACTTGAATTGTTTTCTTCACATCATATCGGCAAATAAATCTTTTGCCTTCTTATCTGGCATCAAACTTAATTCCTATGCATAATTCATCGCGCCGATGCCGTGTCGAGAGAAAAAAACTTACAAACTAACTGTAACACCCCTCGTATTATTGACACTGAAGTGGCACCAAGCTATCGAAGAACGTGAAATGCTTTTTTAAGGTTTTGTAAAGTCATTAGTTACATAGATACGTGCCTCTAAAGTAATAAGTAGTCTCTTACTTAAAAATAATCTCAACAAATATTAGTTTGAATAGAATACATAATAGTTCGCGTAGTATTTAAAATACCTTTTCACACCACATGCTCGACAATGCCGAATTATATGTCATGTAAACCTTACCGAAAGCAAGACATTATATCTCTTGGCTTTAGCCGGGTTATAATGTTCTATTGAATTTCATTATAACCCGCTGGTCAATAATGTGATTTTCACTTTCATAATTCTTATTGCTATGTTCATAACGTCTCATTTCGCTAAACAGAATGTGTTCTCAGCGGGCGCGGCCAACTCGATTTTCGAAGACCGAAGCCGTGGCCCACTAGATTCGCATTGAGACGAACTTCATTTGTTTGTCAAATCGAGTAGGCCACGCCAGCTGAAAGAAGTGGCTATATAGGATCTACTAAGCCTGGTTTTTTATTGTCTCGCATTATGTGAGAAAAGTAGAGTATACACCACAGGGATAAAACTGTTTTTTTCTTGGGCGCTTGAATCCCTCACTGCACTCAGGACTCAATCTTAATTCCCTCCCTTTGGTCGGGAATTAACTTATAACACCCTCGCTGCGCTCGGGAGTTAAATTTGGAGTCCTTCGTTATGTTCAGGATTCAATGTAGCGCCCGTGACATAAAACAGTGCTTTATCCCCTTGGTGTATAATCTACTATTTCATTACTCATACTCGGAAAGTAGGTCTGAAGTTGCCTGAGAAGCGGGTTGAAAGTAACACTTTTCAGCCCTAGGGAGAATCGCTTTCAACTGACAGCTGGATACTGCAGAAACTCAAGTTTTTTTTTATGTCATAGGGGGCATACTTACTGGCCAGTAGCACACCTAATGGTTGATTTATGTAAAATAAAATTCACTCATTTTTTTCTTTAGCTAATTGCTATTATTATTTTGACTTTCCTTGCATTCGTAATGAAAAGCACAGTGTTATCCTCGGGATAAAGACTTATTTAGTCCCTAGGATAACAATGTACTATTAAGATAGCTGAAATAAAAAATATATTAAAATTATAATTTTTAATTTTAAAGTGACCGTTCTTCCATACAACGGAATCGGAAGTACCTTTTACAGTACGTGATCCGACACACACTTGGCCGGTTTTTCTACTTTCCAAGTATGTTTATAAAAAAACTAGGTACTAATATAAAGTTACATAATTGAAATTTATTGATCTTTAATTGGGTATACTTATTTATATGTCAATATTACTATACGGCATCAATTGCGAAAATTGTTGTTATACTTATGCCTATATATTTTGTAGTTAAATGTACATTTTATTAGGGCCCTTCCACATTACAGTAACCATAAAATCATGAATTTCATAATGTGAAGTTGATCGAAAATGTTACCCATATTAAATTGTTGTCAGCATGATGTAAAGAAAAGAGGTCCTCCAGTTAACTATACTTTTATTCTCACTACTATAGCTATTACAACCGCACACATACTATATACAATAGAGATAGAACACTTATTATGACCACTTAAGTCGAGCAGAGTAACTAGAATGAAGCTCTTCTGTGCTGACACTAGTATTTATACCCACAATCCCACCAACAATTGTGGGCGTACACTACTTTAATTTATCAAATGGGAATGAGGGTACCTACTAAATAACAGTGTTGCCATGACATAATGCTAGAATTCCCTGAAATAAGGAACGACTTAATAGAGAACATGACAATACGGAAATTGTTTGCTGCTGTAAAGCATACCTGTGCATTATACATAACAAGATGTGCCCAGTATTTTTATTAATAGTTTGAGAATTTGTCAATTTCAATGTTTTTTCATACAAATAGGTACAAAATGTATGACAAAACCGGAAAATGATACGTCGAGGGAATCTTTCCGCGTCTCGTCGCAGGCTGAGACGTGACAATATTTCATACTTAGTGGGGAAAGTCGTCGTATGGACCCAGTGCGGGGAACGTCGCTGCGAGCGTGCCGCTTGCAGATAAAGGATCCTGCGTATGAACACTTTCCCTGTGTACGTGTACTTATACCCTTTCGTAGTTATTTCAACCTAATATTTTCAACTAAAATAATACAAAATCGTAAGTATTAAAACTTTGTATTATAACATGAATCTTCCGTAAAATCTTGGTGTATTTTTTTTTTTAAACAACGAAAAAGGAACGTTTTCGGAGACAATGAAAATTATAAAGGTGTGTTTACAATCTCAATGTTTAGACCATACTGTCGCTTTGGGCTCTTATTCGCTATGACAATAATACGTCGCATTAACGTACACACAACAAAATAGATAGCTATGCAGGGCACACTAATACAGATCTATGTGTGCGAAATATTTTGTGTAAATATTTTGTATCAGAGTAACATGCTAACACACACATCGACACAGTAAAGCAAGTATCACACAGAGCCGCGCTATGGCATCTTCGTAGACAATATTATTTTTATTATCATATATAATTGCACAGGCAGATGTTAAAGTACGGCGAATAAGACATGTCTAACCTCTGCGCCCTTATCTGGGCCATAGTGATATGGCCAACAACATTCCTTGCCTATAATGCGCGTCCCAAAAACGCATTTCCAAACGTTCTAGATGCCAAGATATTAGAAAATGTTATTCTTTATGCCATAAGAAACGTGGTTAATGTATTTTTTGCAGTAAAACTTCTTTGATTGCGAGGGAAAGACAGTTTTTGCGGCGTCTTATCTTAGCGCGGCGGGTAATGGTCATAGTGAATAAGGGCCCTGATCAGGTCGAAAATAAATAATTGTATTGATATTTAAAAACTTGTGGGAAACGAGGCTATCGCTAAATTGCTGAATTGTAACTTGTGTGTGCAACCTGCTTTAGGCGTTAATAGATAAACTGCTAGTTGGATTTATTAGTCATACCCTCTTATAAAATATGTTGTGCCCTATCAATGAACGTTTAAGATTTCCATTACCCTCAAAAAGTAACTATATGTATTTCGCCTATAAAACTTCCATATTGCTTACGGCCATATTGCTGACTACAAGACAATTGCTTAACGTCGTCATGAGTCATTTAACACCATTTCAGCGAGCAGAGATAATTGTGCTTTACGAGCAAAATATTTCTATAAGTGAAATCGCACGTCGATTAATGATATCTGTAAGTATAACTTAAACTTAATTGTTTGACATATTAGACTTTTCAAAGGTAGCTTACTGGTTTACAAATACCTACTATAAATGAGTGTTTTGTTGAAGGCAGTTTGTTTATTTATTTTATTATTTACAGAGGAGTACGGTTCAAATCTGGGTGCATCGCTATGCGGACGAAGGGCATGTGGACCGCCATCGGCCTGGCCCAGCGGCTACAGCATATACGGCAGCTTCAAGTCGTCATCAAGACCTTGTGGCGACACATAGTGCTAATCCCTTCGCAACCACCCGTTCTACGGCAACTAGACATGGTGTCACTTTGCAAACTGTGCGTAATCATTTGCGTGCCGCTGGATTGAGATGTCGTCGGCCGGCGAAGAAAATTCCATTGAACGAGGGTCACAAAGTCAACAGGATTAATTTTGCGACACAGTATTTAAACTTTGATTGGTGCAACAATGTTGTAATATTTACAGATGAAAAGACTTTTAGATCTGATAAGGACGGACGCAAAATATTATGGAGACGAACAGGCGAACGTTATAAGGAGATTAATACTCTCCCTTGCAGGTCTAGTGGTCGCATCACTCTGGGATATTGGGGCTGGATGTCATCGATGGGTCCCGGTGAGTTAATAGAAGTAGGAGGTCGCAATACTGGTGAAGGTTACCTGGATGTGTTGCAAAATGTTATGTTGCCGAGTGTGCGAGTAGCATATCCAGAAGAACACATTTACTTTGTCCATGACAACTGCTCCGTGCACCGAGCGCGAGTCGTGCAAGATTGGCTAAACATCCAAGAAAACTTCACTGTTATTGAGTGGCCTTCTAAAAGTCCCGATTTAAATCCAATTGAGAACCTATGGGGGCACATGGTTCTCAATTGGGACCCATCAGCAGTGAGATCCAGGTCCAATTTGGATGAAGTAGTGACCTCAACGTGGGAGATGATGCGTGGCACTGAGTTGTGCTGGAATTTGGTTATGAGCATGAGGTCACGATTGCAACAAGTAATAGACAATGGGGGCGCACCAATTAAATATTAAAATAAATAATAATCATGTCGATGTGATGTTATTGTTATTAGTTTGAAATTATAATGATTTCTAACAAAATTGCATGTTGATTCATATCGCTAATGATTTATTAAATTAAAGATTGCTTGCTTCATAATAAATAAGGTAACCTTGTCAGTTGTGTTTACTAAAAATTTTTAGTATAATTTTCCATCAGCACAATTTACTGAGTTATAAATATACATAAATATTACTAGTAACTTTTGAAACTAAAGAAATAAATCAAGCAATTGTTACCCTTGCTCTCATTTTCTATAAAATCATAATTTTGTTCTAAACTATATCTAATCTAACATTATTTCAGTAAATTTGAGTATTTCAAAAACTTGCAATAATACTAAAGACGAGTATATTTTTATATTCCCTACCAGTTATTTTATTTTTCCTCCTGTTCTGCCCTAGCAAAAACTACTATAATACTGATCAAACAAACATCAAACAAATCAATCAGTTAGTAATTTAAAAACCATGTTAAATTTCATAAGTAGCAAATTAATAACACAATATTGTGTCTCAGTGAGAATCCTATTTCCTACTAATATTATAAACGCGAAAGTTTGTAAGTATGTATGGATGGATGGATGTTTGTTACTCTTTCACGCAAAAACTACTGAATGGATTTATATGAAACTTTACAATAATATAGCTTATACATCAGGTTAACACATAGGATACTTTTTATCCCGGAATTACCGCGAGAACTCTGGAATTAACGCGGGTGAAACCGCGGGGCACAACTAGTATCTTATATATTAGGATGAAGACTTAAATTTAATGTGAAATGTTCTGTGCGCATTTGACTATTCTGTGAGTCTGTTGATCCTTCAATAAAGAAAATAAAAACATAATAATGAAACAAAAAATAGGATTGAATTTTTAAACAAATTCATTATTTAAAAAAAATAATAACACTTTATTTATTATGTAGAAATTACCGTTATTTAACGTATTTAATAACTTACTTTGAACAACAATATTTTTTGTTTTTTTAACTATTTTATTTTATTTCATTATAATATCACAAATAAAAACAAGATCATTGCTCCCAATATATTAATAAAAAAAAAGAAAAAACATTCATGATCATTCATTCATGGGTTTGAACCCTATAATTACTCTTTCCTCGATAGTCGATATTATCAAATGCAGTCTTTGACTCCGCTAGACCAACTAAGCGATAGATGAAGCGGTGAAATATTTATCTTATATATGGTTTTTTAATGTCACGAACAGTCTTCATTCGTTTATAACTCACACAATTTCTTGCACCATATTAGTGTGCATAATACGTTTGTTCACGGTATTTATGTGTGCGTAAGCGAACTTGTTGGGACGGAACCGATATTTCTCACACATAGATCTGTATTAGTGTACCCTGCATAGCTATCTATTTTGTTGTGTGTACCGTGCCAACTGTCTTCCCTCATGCTCAAAGAAGTTGCACTTAAAAAAAATATATTTGCTAAATGTCTTATACCATACAGAATATCAATTTCTATTATTTTAACAACTGGAGCATCTGAGATTGTTTTTGGGACGTGCGTTATCCAGGTGAGCCCTGATCAAACACCAAGCTTGTTGACATAAAAAAAGTTAGGTAAGTACCTGTGTAAATTTTCATTTAAAAGGTTCCCTCTGAATAACACTTTTGTTTTTATGCTGAATCAATCACAGTAGAGATGGACATTATGGATATCGATGGGTACTGTAGTTTTTCTACACCCGTTAACATGACATACACCGTGACTAACACGCAAGGCACGTGAGGCCCATGATCTCAAACCACTAGGTCTATAAAACTGAAATTTTGCATAAATGTTACTTCCTATTATAACTAAATATCATTGTGTATACAAGACTTTCTTGTTCAATGTAGGCAGCACTAGGTGTTTTTGGAAATTCAATTCTTATGGGAATGAAAAGTAGTGAAACGCGGGTGAAACCGAGAGGAATACCTAGTTATGGTCAAATTCTTGCATATTTAATTTTATTTTAACGTATTATTTGGTGCAATTAAGTATATCTGAATCTGAATATATTATAATATCTGAATCTGTTATTAGGATGAATAGATTACATTATAGTACTATTTTTATTTTATTTCCACGTATGTAAATCCGTGCTGTGGGTTTTTTTTGGCAAGTATTTGTAGTTTGTTTACGGCATTTAAATTCAACCCAGCAACTCACGGGCAAGAGTTTCAGCATTTGTCCGGTGCAGCTGAGTCATACACGGAATTGTAAATTTATTTGTCGGTTCCACTGGATGAATCTAGCACCAACTGCTACCTACTAATAGGGATGCTTTTGTACCTACTTGAAAATTGTAGAGTAAAATGTGTATCTAATTAATGATGTTTTGTCACTGATGATTTTGATTGAAACCATTTCGATAGGTAACGGTATAAAAAGTATAGAGAAGTGCAGCAAGTTTAAAGACTAAACGAAACTTTTGGTTTAAAAAAAAATCTTTGTCGAATTTGGGGAAAAATACCTAGGGCGTGTTTAATCAACATAATTTTTTATTACTGATAAAAAAGTAAAATGATTGTGTTGCACTTATCTATATATATCCAAACCATTTCATATTACTCAACTTCTAAGATACCGATTTGCCGTTGCAACTGATTATTACCATTAGCGTTTCAGGATCGTGTTAAAATGCGTTGATCTTATCAATGTGATAATACTAGCTGTGCCCCGCGGTTTCACCCGCGGTAATTTCGGAGTTACCGCGGGAATTCCGGGATAAAAAGTACCTTATGTCCTTCTCTGTACCCCTGACAATGTGCACGCCAAATTTCATCCAAATCCGTTCAACCGTTTTTGCGTGATTGAGTAACAAACATCCAAACATCCAAACATCCAAACATCCAAACATCTAAACATCCAAACATCTACATTCTACACTTTCCCATTTATAATATTAGTAGGATTACTATTAGATATTTTAGGTATATGGTACTAGGTACTATGTGCCATAGGTAGGACTATAGGAAAAAAATACTTTTATACCTTAGGTAGCACTTACAATTAATACTTAAATACTACAAACTTATATATTTTTTTTTACCTCGCACTATCGCCCTACTTCCCTACTAATATTATAAATGTGAAAGTATCTCTGTCTGTCTGTCTGTCTGTTAAGCTTTCATGCCTTAACGGCTCAACCTATCATCATCAAATTTTGCATACACATTGTCAGGGGTACAGAAAAGGACATAGGTTACTGTTTGTCTCAAAATTCCTGCAGAAACTCTGAAATTAACGCGGGTGAAACCGCAGGGAACAGCTAGTAGAGAATATAAAAAAAATATCTACCACATACGTACAACTTTATAAACAAACTTGTCATCATCATCATCATATCAGCCAAAAGACGTCCACTGCTGGACCTCTCCCAAGGATCGCCACAACGGCCGATCCTGCCTACCTATCTGAAATTAACAAATTTGTTAAATAATTTGCATTAAAAAACTGTAAATTATGACAAGTTTATTATAAAAAATTCGTGCCGCATAGAGTGCCTGAAATTTGAATGGAAAGGGTATGTGTTATTGCTACGAAACACGATATTAGAAGGTGTTGCTTATAATTTCGTCGGCAGTAAGATTGCGCTATAATGTAGAGTAAGGGCTCCTTGAATTGCTGTATTTCCTTAATAGTCTGCAGTTACCCCCGCCGACAATTTGTGACAAGAGCGTGAGTTAAATTGTTGCCTAAAGGAAATAAACTAATTTGCAAATATATGACATTCATAAGCTGGAACGTTCATTTAAATACAAAGTTCGTGTTTATGTTTGAATAAAATGTTAAACGGTGTATTAAGTGAGATATCTTTACTGTGACATAAAAATACTAATTTCGTAATATACTTACTTAATATTATACTAGATCTTGACTACGGTTCCGCTTGCGGTATTTCCGTGATTCCCTTGGGAATTTTTATATCCAGGATAAAAGTTATTAGTAATATAGTATAACAAGTATCTTTTTCGGTAGGTAGGTACTTAGTGATATTGTGGCTATTAGTGAGAGAGTTTTATAATCGGCTCAAAAGTTACTCAGATTACCTTTATTCAGAAGATAAACAATCAAAACAAACAAAGACAAGTACCTATAGACTATAGTTGAGATATAGTTTGCATGAAACTTGACATTAATTATAGGTTGGAACCAAACCCGCGCGGTTTATTTCGGGATTTTTGAGGAACGGATAGTATAGGTACTTTAAATAAATAATTTGACTTTCTTAAATTTAACGTAACCTTGTGTTAATTAGTTGGCATAAGAGACTTTGTCTTAGAGGTATGTTAATAAAATGAATTCTTTCTTTTGGCACGTACTGACCTAAAACTGCCTCGGTGTTTTAATGAGCCGGGAAGTACCTACGTACGTGTCATTGTAGCGTGGTATCCCAAGTGCGAGTTTAATGCCTAACATTAACACTACCACCGGAGCGAAACGGATTATCTGCACACTCCATATCCACTCCTGTTGAGCCATAAATTGTAATTAAAAATATGTAGGTAGGTAGGTACATGAAATTCTTCGCCCACGTTCGATTTGAAAATTAGGAAAATTTATGTTTTAGTGCGAAATGACTTCCCAAATTTCGGAATTCCTCAAGAGTTCCGGGACAAAAAGTACCTATCCCAGGTGTTAAAAGCTACAAAATATTCTATCTGTGTGCTTAATTATACCACACATCCAAATAATTTTTAATGTGATTTTAGTGAAAATGTAGTACTGTCGGGTTCGTTTGTAAATTATGCCTTGGGCTAGCTCAATTTTTTATTTATTTAATTTAATTGTATTTATAAGCTCGACAGCAGAAGCCATAGCGCTTGATAAATAATTAATTTACAAACTAACAAAATATATTTCTAAAATTTAAAATGGAATTATTTTTAAAATTTAAACTACAAACAATTTTAAATTTATAAAAACAGAAACATATCTAACAAAAAACCTTACTTATTATTTACATATTTATACAGGAACTAATAACAGGCATTCTTTGCTCTAACATTCGCTTGCACTCGATCATCAATCTCCCAAGCCCTGTCACAAACATATCACACTCCGGGGAGCTGAGGAGCAAGGAGGAGAGCAGGTCTCGGGCGCGGGAGACAGGAGGAGAGTGCGCGTCGGCCGCCGCGCAAGAAGTCGCCGCGAGCGCATGCTCATGCGGCATTCTGGCACCGACAGTCGCGCTAACTCCTCCAATACGTCCTGACAGTCTATTCTATTTCTCAAGATTGACAAAGTGAACTTCACAAGTGCCACTGACCTTCTTAATTCTAATGAGTCAAATCCTAAATGTCCCATTAGAAAACCAGTGGGATACAAAAAGGGATAATAGGTGGATTGCTTCTGATATAGGTTCCGCAAAAACTTCTTTTGAACCTTTTCCAGCATGAGCTATACTTACTTTTTCTCAATACTTTTTCTCATGTGGGGTCCAAACCACTGTATTACACTCTATCTAATATACTGCGAACTAACGACGAATATAGGGTGCGCGTTGCCGCTATGGTCAGGGGCGCGGAGTTTCTATGCAAACAAACCCTAGTCTTCTATATGCAGCTTCGGCTACAGAACGCGTATGGTCTCGGAAAGTGAGTTTTCTGTCAATAAAAGGATTGAAAAAAATGTTAAGCTATTTACTCGGGTAAAAAATAAATTTATTTTTGGAAATTTATCTTTCAGATGCACATAATATGTAATTAAGGAGTATCAGTTCTGTCAAAATGTAAAAATCAATTTTTGAATATAAAAAGGAACAGATTTAAAAAATAAAATAAAAAGGTATTCGAAATGAGGCGGGATATCATAACGAGTGGCATAACTACTAACTACTAATGTTTCGAGGAAGAGCACACAGAAAGATTAACACATGAGATACTTTCATCTAGGTATACAAAGAGACCCCAACGAAATTTAAAAAACGTCTCTTATGCAGTAGGTACCTATATATAAAAATCGGTAGCGTACACCTACTCGTATTATCACTACGATACACGATGTTGCACCTACCTATAACATTTTGAATTTATAATATGACATTGTAAATACGTCAACCTTATTCTTCTGAGCGTCAACCCAAAACAAACGGGATAATATCACGACGTTGATTTGTCACTAAGCTCAGTGACGACACATCAGACTTGATGTACGAAACGGGTGTAGCTTTAAGCTTGGTCGATATTTTAAATAGGTAATATAAAATATACATATTATACTCATATCTTTATAGCTATGTCGGAAATTCAATATGAAATATTGTAATGTGATTGGACTAATATCACAGGTCCCAAACTAAGAGCTTGTACGTATACTATCGGAACCAGACAACTAATATAATACGAATATACTTAAAATTCTTTTATGTATAACTACACATACTTGTACACAAGTAACTACATATCATAACATATTAAACATCTATACTCAGAGTAAACTCAAATATTTCTGCTATAAGTTCATATTACCTAACTGTCATATTTCAAATTTTAATTTAAACATTTTAAATTATTAATTTTTATAAAAAATGAATGTAATGGAAGTAACTCATGAGAAGAAAACAAACAAGCCCAAACACAACCATCTTTACAATTTCCACTAGGGAGTTCCAGTGGCAATCTTTCTCAAATGACACCATCTTCAAACTCTTCGTCTGCGCATTTAATGAAGAGTAGTATTGTCATACATACAGAGGTACCCCTATATTTCGATTGCATCTTTATATTAGCTCGATGATACTTACCACAATATTGCATTGTCACCGAACTTACATAAGTAGGTATGCCTTTCATCTTAATCTGAAACCAACAAGTATGTACTATGTACCTAGTTGAAAAATGGTTTGCAAGATTTGATGAAAAAGGCGGACTAATTACAAGTCTTGCAAACATTTCATTTAGGAAAATAATTGTGCATATTATAATACCTATCTACAAATATACAATTAAAAAGTTCGAATACACCTATTACCTATAGCAAAACGTTAATGCTACCACTATATTACCTAAATAGATTGGATGTAGCTGTTACATTTCACTCTACTCATCAGTCTATTCTATACTGTATAATTCAAGCACCCAGGCATGTGTCGATAAATGTTTAGTTACGTAGTATATTGCCGACAGATATCGAACATCAGCCCGAGATACTCGTAGCTCCAATGCTCCCCAGGAATCCGACTCTGTTGCCCTTGCTTATACTTATATCTAGTGTTTCCAGTTTAGTTGAATTACGTTAGGCTTCAGTTTCCAATCGCATTCCAGATTTTCTAAATCAATGCCTGTGCGATTAAAATCTATAGGTATAACAAAAAACAATATACTTTAATTTTTACACTTGCTATTCGCCTTTAATTAAGGAATTTCCTAAAGAAATTTTCTGCTGTAGTAGGTATAACAATAAACATTTCTGAAAGAATAGTCATGATGCCGATTTATGAAAATCCAAATTCTAATTAGTCCGTCAGTTAGAAAATAAAAAAATGACAGACGTATATTTTCCTTTCTAAAATAATGAAAATTTAGCTAGCTTTATCTATTAAAGCGCATTAAAGTTTAGGAGTGGGGGCTCGTGACGTCATTAATTAGCCGTGATAGTGACGTCAGGCGATATTTCTACTCAATGTATCGCCGTAATTTTTTGTTTACATAAAAAAGGTAAACTGTCTCCGGTGTTTTTTATAAATCTACACTAAACACTAAAATTTAGTCAACTAGCCTATTCTGCAAATTATATTGAAAACCGTATCAATGTTTATTGCGTTATACTTTTTAAAAAGCACCAAGTGGAAAACTGATAGACACGAAAAGCGACTTTGTTTTAAACTATATATTTAGAATTTAAAAAATAATTAATTACTTATTTCTTATTTTTTATAGACACGGGGTTGAATAGCTACAGAAGTAAATATAGTATATAGGTTACTAAGATGTTAACGTAGCTATTAACATCAAAGCACATTCATAACTATACAGCGGTTTGATATTGTTGTAGCCTTTGGGGCGTACCGCGTACGTGTTAATTATATCTGACATTTAACTTGAAGTCATAGCTTGCTATCAGAGCTCGGCTGACTCGTCATGACGCAGGTCAGCTTGAAGGAGGTCCACCTCGCGGCGCCCGTCACGCCTTCAACAATTGAATAACAAGTGAAAACGTGACTGTACCTTTATTAAACCCTCTTGTGTAAATAAATAAAATATCTAAATCTATATAAAACATAAGTCGTATATGGTCTTAATATGAGATTGATTTTACCTACTGTAACTGTACATATAATATATATGCTTTGACTACCTCATGTAGGTGTATCAACCTCTCATACTGACCACTGACATAATTCAGAGACGCTGCTAAATACCTACCAACAGGACGTAATCAAATCCCGACGGCAGTGAGTGTGCTAATCTGAGCGGACCACGCTCGACCTCCATCAAATCGGGCTAAAGAACACGACCTGATACGAGTAGCACAGATTGAATAATAGGTTACCTTACTACCTGATATTCAGTGTCACCGAGTATAACAGTGTAATGACATATCTATAATCCTGGGACGAGACAAATTTTAAAATAGGTACCTATCTTTACTATCCTTACTAATATTATAAATGCGAAAGTGACTCTGTCTGTCTGTCTGTCTGTATACGCTTTCACGCCTTAATGGCTCAACTGATCATCATGAAATTTTGTACACATGTTGTCAGAGATACAGAGAAGGACATAGGGTACTTTTTATTCCGGAATTTTTGCGGGAACTCTGAAATTTCCGCGGGGCATAGATAGTACTTAAGAAATAATTACACAAAATTCAGATCACTCGACGCCACACTTTAAGCTTATACATATTATTTATTATATTAATGTTTTAACACATATAGAATCGAGATATAAGTTTATAGGTACTTAAAGGTATAAAAAGGGGCAACATTCATCATACAAAGTCCTACATGGAATCGATACCGAGAAATTTTGATTAGCGAAGTTGCATGCAATCCATGTACAAGTCAAATCGTCATGAATAAATTAAATTAAATTCATTAAATCATACTTACCTATATTAATATTATAAATGAGATTTGTTAAAGTATAGTTATGAATAAATTTAATATAGTTCAATGTTTAGCACAAAGGTTAAATATTGTGTTCTAAAGTAGACTTTCTTTTATCTCAAACCGAAGAGATGCCGCGGAAATCTCAAAACATGCGCGGGCAAAACGCAGTGAAGTGAAGTGAATACTCATAACTCGTTCGATTGTATAACCAACGAGATTTCATCAACGACAGCGATGTGGCTTATTTAAATAAGTAAATTGATCATTAGTATCGAAAACTTTCCGCTAGAAACTTTCTGGACCCGGCACGTGAACAAACTTAACAATTAACACCCAACTCACCTGCGAAGTGGGTTTCGTAACATACCTATAGAAGTTATGTCTTATTACGAGTATAGTTACCGTGTGTACCTACTGTTACTTCTAAAGTTCTAACTTAATAACCAAATAGATACAATCAATAATTATTCGATGATTGCCATTGATAAAAAAAAATTATAGCAATGTCGCCGCTATTCATTATTATTTTTAAGACCAAGAGGGATCGATTTTGTTTTCTTGCATTGGATTGCTGAGAAAGTATAATAAAAATAGATCTTTCTTTTTTTTGAGAAATAGGTAATATCGATTTTTTTAAGTTTTTCAAAATTATTCTTAAGTTTGCACTTTTAGTAGATATTCTATGTATAAGTGTATTTATTTGAAGATAATGAATAGAAAAATATAATGATATTATATCTAATCGAGTGACCAATTTTAAATACGTAATACTAAATTTCTATTTGCCGAATATCTTCATGTACATACCTATAATATCCATATTTGTTTTAACCGGTTGTCTTTCATTCAATTTGAATTTAGAGTAACAACAACAAAGCCAGCAGACAGGATGCTTCGGGAGCGCTTAGAGCATCGGCCCTCCACAATATATTTCACTACATAAATCATAACTTTATTTCCTCTCGCTCGCTATGGAGCGCGGCGACTGAGCAGAGAGATGTCTTTGAAATGGTTTTAAAAGTTTTCAGCTGCACCACGACAAAGGACTCACGAATTTAATTAGGCGTAGATGTTGAAAAGCGAGACGTTAATATATATTATTTCTAAATATTATGCAATTTAATGCAATGAGACTTGAGAGCAGACGGGACTGTATTTAATCTATTTGCCGGTTGACGGAGACTGCAACTTCTTCACTGAATATACTTATGAAACTAAGCTATAATAGGAGGTAGGTAACTAACTTTTTATCATAGTATTTTATCGCGTAAAAATTATTTGCATTTTACAAATTAAATGAACTTATTCGAATTAATATAGATACAATATATAGTTCGTTAAAAATATATATATTACCTAGTAAATACTTATTTATAATTTCAAACAAGTCTATAGATTAAATATTGCTTTTTTCTTAACAGTCATAATTTAGGTAATTTTAGACTTCTTTGGAATAATCAGATTTATGCCTGGAATCAATACTATTATAAAAATCAACTTAAATTCTATCAAGGTTTAGTTATGATGTATTATTTTATAATTATGTAATTAATTTCTTCCTTTTTTATGCTTTTTATATACTTGAGTCTGGATTCTGAGATCACCAACATAGCCTACTTAATTGGCATAAAATATAAACATTTACATTTCTTATTAGTATAGGTAAAGCAAGTTAATGTGTGCTCATTTCTAAAGACAGTGGTACTTCCTGTCAATTAGCGTTATGAATACGGCGTGAGACTGAACAAAAGGAGCTGTGGGCTGATAAATTTATTGTTAGGTTACGGGCTTAAGTTATTTAACTGTTCACGAAACGGGCGAGATTAACGCGCGCATGGCGAGACGCGGCGCAGAATGCAGCTCCTGTGACTATTTATCATGAATCTTTAATTAAACTTTAACAGTTACAGCTTTCTATTTCCACTGAAACTCATTATAACTCATATTACTTATTATTTAAATTTAAGTAAGCAATAATTATTATTATTGCATCGTTTTACTTGCAGTGGGCGGGGCATATTTTATTTATTATTTGTCTATTTATTTCATGACGGCATATGACTGTTGGAGCTGAAAAGATCTCTAGTGACGATCACGTATTTGTATTAGCAGACTCAAACCATGAAAATCTCCTAGTCTCCTAGTCGACAAACCAATTATATAAAAGCAGGCTCGTTCTACTTGACATATCAAATTTCAAAAAATAAAAACACGCTCTACAAATAATAATAATTATTTTCTTAACATTTAACTCAATTCTTCAGAAAATAGTTCGTCTTCCTTACTGAACCATCCTCTAAAATCATATTAAATGATATAAAGTTTGAAATTGAAGTAATTCCAAGTTCGTTTGGGTGTAATAAAATTAAGCACTTGTACCAGGGTCCAGGTTGATGGTAGATTCGATTAAAGAGTTCTGTAGTATTCGAATTTACGTCTTTAAGTCTGTCTTAACTTAAAAATTGGGACCTGGCGAAAGCTATAAATAACCTTTTCTCCAAATTTTAGTCGGAAATGTCAAGATTTTTGATATAAGTAAGTCAGCAATCAGCACTTTGTTACCTAATATCACTCTGCCCTCAATTGCTTCTTTCCAGTTATTGACTACATTAAGGTAAATCTCTATAGGGAAAACTTTTTAAAAAAACCTTTTTTTAAACAAATTTTTATTTTAATGCTCTAAAAAGAATAAACCATGCGTTATTATACAAACTAAACGGATATAAAAAATTTTAGCTGAATCGGTTGAAGATCTGCTTCAAAATTGAGTTGCAAGATTCCACTCGAACAAACATAGTTACATAAATTGCAAGTTTAATAAAAGCTTTTAAAATACTATACGTAAGTATACTATAAGTATCTACAATATTCGTGTAAGTTATTAAAAATTATAATTGTAAAGGAAAAGGTAGAACAGTATTTATAATATTTTTCTATAAATTGTATATACAACAATCGCTATTTTATATAAATACTTTTGAATAGAATCTACTTAATCATATTATTAAAAAAATACAATAAATAAAAGCTTTTCCAAGGAATGATTTCGTATAAATCGAGATAATTAAGTAACGATAGTAATAATTAGTTATTTTTATTATGATATATTATTTAAAACCGTTTAATGTATATATTGCATTTTGAATAATGGTTTGTACAATTACTTTCGAGATAATTTTAAAGTAGGTAATTTGATTTTGGACCGAAAGCAACCTTCTATTAGTTTTACTGTTTAGCATATTTTGTTTATTAATAAGATAATATTGTTAACTCACTTTAATAGAGTACGAAAGTAACATTATCAGTAAATATCATTGAACACACTTTAGCTACATAACTACCGCTGCATATACTTATCTAATTATTTTAATATGATATAGGTAGGTACATAAAAAACCTATAATACCTGTTAATACTTAACGATTTTCTTAATAATAATACAATTTAAAAATACAATACTATGGCAAATAAAATAAAATAAATTTTCTTAAAAGCAATTCGAGAAGTGACCAATGATTCTAAAATATATATATGAGTTTTCCTTTTGGTGCACATTCGCATCCTTGTAATCGACCTTTGAAGTTTAATTGCGATACGAAGGCACTTATCTTTAACATTATGAAAAAGTAAGTTAACAAAAATGTATTTTCGTTGTATATATTTTTTATTTCATAATATTTATTTAATATTTAGTTAAACAAATGAACCAAATTCGAAAGTCCGTTTACCAAGTAGATAATGTTTCTTTTGCCTAATATCATGAACATTTAATCAGTAATAATATATGCTATAACGCCTAATAATTCCTGTACATTTTTCTTGTAAATTTAATATTGACATTTATTTATAAACAAATCGATGTATTTTAATACAAAGCTCATGTTAAACATGGTTACAGACATACCTTCTCGACAATTACAATTAATATTCATAATTATATTGTTAGACCAAAACTATTTACCTAATATCTATTTATTCGCACAAATTGACGTTATTCTTCAAAATAAAGATTTCAATAGATACATCATCGACATATAAGGCTTTCTTCTCGCGCAGCGCACACGCCGTGTGGTGGAGCTAGGAACAGTTTGCCATTAGCGCAGGCGCACAATTGGTATATATTTTGATGGTGTGGATCGTGCGCGTGCGGTGATGATGGCGGCAATGGTAATGCCGATTTTAACTTAGGCATGTATATGCTGGGTGCGTCTAATTTTATCTGTAAAATGGAAAAAAATGGAAAATAATGCTATACATGTAAATTGCTTTGTCCTGACTGACTGACTGAGGGATCAACGCACAGAGTATCGTAGAGACCTTAAACTTGGAGGGTGTGTTCTTTGTACGACGTAGGCATCCGATAAGAAAGGATTTTTGAAAATTCTACTCCTAAGGGGTCAAATGGGGGCAAAGTTCGTATAGAAAAATTCCGCGGGAACTTCGAAATTATCGGGGGTGAAACCGCGCGGGACAGCTAGTATTATTATAAAATAAATATAAAATTAAGAAAAGTAAATGCTTACAGAGCCCGCGACGGACCGAAGCTTGAACGTAGTTAGACATGTAGCACTGATGTCACCCGCACGAGATTCGAGAGATATGCTCTGTGCTGCATGCATCTCTAGCGATCTAGTTGGTGACTCTAAGCTGTTAAAGTAAAAGAAAAATTAAAATTATAAACAGATAGAAGGTGATTCCCCATCAACTCATAAAAAAATAGATGAAAACCAGTATCGCCGGCTAATTTCCACACACGAACATTCATTGACGTAACAAATTTATTAAAAGCCACTTTGTTACGAATTTACTAAATCTGTCTTTAAAATTTACTACACTACACAATGAAAATACAAGAGACGCCAGCAAAAAATATTTGGGAAGTATGAGTATTTGCTGATAACCATGGCTCGTTCCTTCCTGTAAAGTGGCGTGCGTGTTCCACCTACATTGCTTATTTGCCTCTCTAGTTAATATATTCTTTTATCAAAGGTCAAAATACATGAAACGTTATACTGTAGTTTGTTTTGTAAGTGCGTCAAATTAGTTCCAATCTGATCTTTTCATACAATCAATACTCACACTAATTGTTTGGAGGGTGGTGCTCTGACTAAAGGTGTTTGCGCCGCAGTGTTCAGCGTGACCCCGGCGGGACTGACAATCGTCAGGCTGTCAGCTCCCACCGTCACAGAGTCCTGCTTAGCACTCAGTACGAGAGCACCGCGCGAGTCACGTATTTCAAATTTTGGTGCATTCACTTCAAAACGGTCATGACCTAACAAAAAAACAAAAATAAATCTAAAATATACATGTATACAAGTAGGTAAAACTGAAATAAAAAATTGAAACAATTTCTCACCGAGAAACAATCGACTTTGCTGTAGACCATGTGAGTCCCGCGTGGAAACGGTGAAGTTTCTTGACGACTCAATTAAAATGGGATGCACTCTGCGGGACTTAATACTAGAAGTAAATAGTGAGTCCAACACTAAAGCCTGGCCTAGAAGCTGTAAGCCTCCAGGCACAATTCTTAATTGACCCATGCCTTCCTGTAAGGAAAGGAAAAATATTCAATGAGAATACAGTTTTGTTAAATTTATGAAATAGTAACTGCCGTTTTCTTTTCAGTTCGGTTACCTATTTGAAAGTGGAATCTCGTTTTGATTGCTAGGTCTTATCTGGCCAGTAAACCACCTAAACTGTGAAACTTTTTATAAAACCTTTTTCGGTTTAACAAATCTTTAATAAGCATAATAAAATAACTTTTTCAATTCCAAAAAAATATAATATTGTCTCATAGCATTGCTTAGTTTGGGTAATGCTAAACAACTGATAAACATTTATGAATGTAATGAAATTAATACTATATTATGTAAAGCTGGCTAGATCATAGCCATAGCATTACACTTACTGAATTAAAATCCAGGACTTTTAGAACCCAAAATGTGAGGGTAAGATTGACGATCATCATGAGCATAAGTGTCATAACAAGGATGTAGAGACATTTCTTTCTCCAGCCGTAGATGCCCACTTTGAATTGGCTGTTGTAACTGTTCCTGATCGAATCTGCATTTGTGTCTCGACCTGTATTGTTGTTCAGAATCGGCTCCGGAGTAGTCTTGTCAGCGTAAGGAATTCTGTGAATGATAATTTTCTTTAATTTTTTTTTGTAATAGTTGGATAAAAGTCAAACTGTCATATTCAGACTATTATTAAATTTTGATTTTATTTAACTTTTAATCATGACTAGTTGTTCCCCCCCCCCGCGGTTACACCTGCATTGATTTCGGGATTACCGCAGGAACTCTATATCAAGATAAAAGTACATGTGTTTCTCCACCTCCAAGACCTAAATAAATAACTCGTAACTGTGTACTAAATAGCTTTTTCCTCGCGTTTTCACCCCACGTGAATATCGGTAGACCCGCGGGGATTCTTTGTTCCGATTTAAAAATTATTTTCCAGATATTACTTATAGCTAAATTATTATTAATGCTAAAGGTATTAAATCCAACCATCGGCAAAAGAATTTTGAGAATTCCGGTATTACCCCTACCTCTAGACTTACATAAAGTCAACAGCACTATTTTCATGGTTTCCCTGACGGTAAAATATTCAAATCAAATCAAGTCTAAACATTTATATTCAAATAATCCTTTACGGGCACTCCTTAAAATTCATTCAATAGTAAACAACAACAACAAAATTACAACAATATTAGGAGTTCTTTGATGCCTTTGCCATTAAAATATTTAAATAATAATGAAATATAGTACACACTATTAGAAATGACCCACAAATACAAATTGAACGTATTAAAGTTAATCATAAAAACGTTGCGCTTACAATGTTTGCGCTGTTTCAAACACATTTCACTTGCATAAATCATAACTTTATTTCCTCTCGCCCCACGAACAGCTCTACACATGCTTCTTTCTGTCGCATGCAACAGCTGTCTTAAAGAATTTATTTATGCACACATCTACGTGTACATTCCGACATGACTCTCAAATATTCTTTCTCCATGTACTCAATATTATGTACGCTGGAGAAAGAATACTTGGCTTAACTTCTAGGTACGTATAACTGATTTTTTTTAATATACTAATAGCTTTTTAGTTTTTTATTATAAGGCCGCCAATAGATTTATTTTTTAATGGCGGCCTTATCACTAAAATGCTATCTCTTCCATGCAAGCAGGTGGAAGAGAAGAGTTAAATTCTTAAATATTAAGCAGTTAGTGTACGAGTACAGTACATATAATATAGAAAAAAATGGAAATACTTGGAAAC
This sequence comes from Zygaena filipendulae, assembly GCA_907165275.2. Classification (NCBI taxonomy): domain Eukaryota; kingdom Metazoa; phylum Arthropoda; class Insecta; order Lepidoptera; family Zygaenidae; genus Zygaena; species Zygaena filipendulae. The sequence continues at coordinate 5,816,430 of OU015653.1, read as the reverse complement.
TTAACATGTTCAAAACAGAAAATAACTTAAAAACTATAAAATAATTATACTTATTCATAATGTATGAATCCCTTTTCGGGTAAAGGCTTATTAATATTATTATCATGTATTATATAGTAATCTACATAGGTGATTTATTCAATGATAAAAATATTAGTTTTGAACGCATTAGCTAATCCTTGTAAAAAGTGCTATACCTAGTTTATTTTTATAAGGATATCATGTCTTAAAAGGAAATGCTTTTTTATCGCCAATCTGTATCTCTGACTGTCTATCAAAACCCTTTCATTCTGATCTGGTTCAGAGGTACAGATAGGGTAGAAACTTTTTATCCCGGAATTCCCGCGGGAACTTCGAAATTATCGCGGGTGAAACCGCGCGGGATAGCTAGTAATATTATATAAGGACTTCTAACGTAATTCAACTCAATCAAAAGATAACGCCGTTTATGCCGCATATTTTAACAATCGCGGTGGAATTAAACCTATAGAGGGTACTCCCGTTGACCTAAAATCACAAAATTTGGCATGAAACATGTCTTAAACCACACTTGCAAGTACGGAAGCTTGTACGGAACTCTATGTGCGCGAGGCCTTTTATCGATATACATCGATAATAAAAAGAGTAAAATGAACAACGAATTTTTAACACAAAACTTTCCACGATTAAAAAAGATCTAACTGCAATTGTCTGAAACACAGACAATGACGTTGGCAGCTGGGTGGCTCGGCAGCGAGCGTTTCCAATCAAATTAATATCAAAAATATTATTTTGTATTCTGCGGTAGTATTTTGAATATCTTAACTGCTTAAGGGCTTTTTAAGGCAACTTAAAATAAATGTCCTAGATTGTTTTTCAGTTCTGTTTCATGTCTTCTGAAATTCTGGTAATAAAATAAATAGTAAGATATAATGAGCTGTTTTTAACCTCATCCATGGAATTTGGTTTCTTTATTTAATGGGCTAATTGACAAATTTTTTTTTAGTCCGGTTTGTAGATTATTAAAAAATATTGGACACGTATTTATTCCTTTTTTTACGTTATAAAATAATACCGGCGATATATTGAGTTGAAATTTCGCGTGACGTCACTATCCGGTGGAGTTTGTACTCTAAACTTGGATGCGCTATATCTATGTATTATTAATTTGAAAAAGCAAGAAATACGTGTCCATTATTTTTTATTTTCTAACTAACGGACTAATTAGAATTTTGATTTTCAAAAGTCGTCATACATCCCATCCCTAAACCACTAAGATGATTTAAGAGTCGAAAATGAATGATCTATTTTTAAATTTCAATTTCAGAATAAGCATTATGTTTGGTATGTATGTACCTACCGGCTCTAAATTTGAGAGGTTAAAATAATAGGTGGTGGTAGACTCCGACTATTTTAACAAAACACTAATATAATACCAAAAATAAAAATCACGTTTTCAGTTGGGAGCAATGGCTATAGTTCTTGTATATTCGTAGAATATTGTTAACCTTTATTATCATATTATTTAACCATAAAACTGCATGGTTTGGCTGAACAAACGAAATACCCTTTAATCTTGTTTTTTCCTGTAACAGTATTATTATAAAAGCATTCCATACACTGCACAGTGTCGGTTATAAAATTATGACCGTTGGCGCAGTCCGGCAATAGCACCGATTGCTTACATACAACAAATTTGAGAGAAGCTTAAGTAATTCATTTGTATAACTACAAATGACTTCACATTGATGAGTCTACGTTACTTAATTTGTGTCCTGTTATAGAGCAAGATATCGTTTTACCTACCTATTATTATAAATGTCTTAATTTTATGAATATCAGTTAGATTTCTTTTTTATTGTTACCGTGTATTAGTATTTACTATTAAGCAACATAAAAGTAATGATCTGGTATCTATTATAAACCTTTTTATATAAGACTAGCTGTGCCCCGCGGTTTCACCCGCGTGAGTTTTGGGATCAGGAACCTTTGCGGACGCAGGCAGAACAACCCGCCAAAGATTCATCACAATCGGACCAATGGTTTCAAAACGCATAGAGGACAGACATACAAACATTCATTTTTATTTATAAAGAAGATTTACGGTATTTATTTTACACGATTGTTTTGAGAGATTACTTCAAAACAATCGTGGTATGGCCGGGCCCTATCTACTATATCGGTCATGTACAAGTTTATATTTTCAACATATTTTTACGGTTCATGACGTTTTACTAGCGCTTTATATTTTGGCAATATCACATTTTATAACTTGTTGAAAATTTTATTTATTTATTTAATGAAACGATACCTACCAAAACTAGTGTACCCTAACACCATGAATATATTTATATGCATGTATTAATATTAATAAACTAGCTATTCTACGCGGTTTCTCTCGCGTTAATATCGGGGTTCCCGCGAGAATTCCGGGATAAAAAGTAGCCTAAGTATCTGCGAGTGAAAGTCCCGTCAAAATTGGTCCAGCCCTTCCAGAGATTAGCCGGAAAAAAGAGACAGACAGACTTATTATACAGAGAAATTTTAAAAGTAGGATTTTTATGTGAGTATCGTATATACTTTTGTATGCATTTAGTAAAAAGCTGTTAATTTGAGATTACAAACAGACACTTCAATTTTATCTATATGTATAATAACGTAACGTATAGATTACGTAAACCAATCACCAACAGTGCACTTTGCATGGTGGTGGGCGCCTCTTGTGCCGTGATGTGCATAAATTTTAAATAAATATTTTCGAATTTTATGATATAGGTAAACTTATTCATATAACACTATTCGAGACAGCAAGCATTTTAACACAAACTAAGACGGTATAAAAATACTTTAAAAAACTAAAAACACTCGCTTTAAGAGTGCACTGAACTAAAAATTAGGCAACTAATACTTTTCAAGACCAATTAAACGAGCCCCGATTCGATGGGGTTGCGTCGTTTAATTACAAAGTTTCCACGGCCATCTTCCGGCTCTATCATCAGATCAACTCTATGTCATAATAATTGCCACCTGAACTAAATATACATACAAAGTTTCATTTTGATTTAATTCGATTAAAGAAACGTAGCTGTTATCATTATCTATTTGTAATAGAGATATGACTTTATGAGCATCAGCTTTCGTGTAGGTACTTAAAAAGTATATCAATTTATTATTTAAATATAACACCATGATATTATCATTGTGCTTTTCTTGGTATTGATAAAAACTCCCCACCAAATCTCTTGACTACTTTTCACTGTGAAATATATTTTTTCATTATTAAGTTACGTGTTAAAGCCAAGGTTTTAATTAATATGAGGTGCATCGGGTTATACCTAGTACCTAGCAGATAACTGAAGCTTAATGAAGAAAGAACAGTAAAATTAATACGTATATAGTTATTCTTATAAAAGTTAAGAAGTCTAAGATAAATTGTAACCAGATAAGCTGGATTTATTAACATTGGTGGAAATATTCGATTAATTTATTTTTAATTTTGAACTATTCTTATTTAATAGTTTCAAAAAGTTGTAACAAAATACGATAAGAATCTTCCGAGCTGGAGATCAAAACTTTTCAATGGACCGAAGTACTTATCAGTGAATTTTAGATAGCGAGAATAATGTCGGCTGTCGCGGAACCAGCTAATAATAATAACAGGTAGTTGTGTTACAAAGCATCGCTATTTTCTGTGGGAATCTTATACATTACACATATTTGTTAGATATGATATATAAAAAGTTTTTACAACAATGTACGTAAGTGATAGATACGTAAAAATGTTTTTACATCAATGATATCATAGATTCTAATGATCACGAAAAATACGTATCCTATAGGCTACTACTGACATTTCAAAATTAAAAATCAACATTCATAGACTGGTGGTAGCGGAACAGCATCATAAATCGGAGTGTAGCAAACATTGCACTGTGAAAAATTCCAGTGCCTGTCCTTAGAGCCGACGACACAGACTGCGAGGGATAGGTTCCACACGCTTGCATTTCGGTCGCCTTGTTGACCTAGTATTGATTTATTCAAAGTCGTATGGCAGGTACCACTTGTTTTTGTCAGTTTTATTAAAACACTTCAAACTAATAAGCAATGTATTGTTACGATTATCATAATATGATACGACGTACGTACTAAAGAGGTATGTTTGCAGAATGACTTAGTTTCACTACTTATTTTGAACGCTTAGTTTTCAGATTTTCATAAATGGAAGAAAATTAAAATAATTAGCTACGCTTGTAGATAAAGGCAGTTGAAAAAGTATTTAAGTATTTGTTTGTTTGTTACGCTTTTACGGCTTAACGACTTAACTGATCGCTACGAAATTTTGCATACACGTTGTCAGGGGTACAGAGAAGGACCTAAGCAACTCCGAAATTACTGCAGGTGAAACCGCGGGGCACATTTAGTAAAAAATAAAATAAATAAATAAATACTTTTTTAACTGGCCAATTTATCTACAAAGCCGTCTTAAAAATTATTTTTATTTGCTTCAATTTATGAAAATCTGTAATCTAAGCGCTCAAAATATGTACCAGTATGTACGTGAAACTAAGTCATTCTGCAAACATGCCTCTTTAGTAGGTACGTACGTATCATATGATAAAATCGTAACAATACATTACTTATTTGTTTGGATGGTTTTAGCTACATTTTGCTCAGCAACTCCCCGCCAGCTGTGCTGCCATGTTATACAAAAGCAAACATTAGACGGAGTTACTGGAGCGAGTAGCTCACGCAGGATTTAGCTTAATGCTGAAAGAATAAGAGAGAAAGCCCGAATGTACGTTAGTTAACCCCTTTCTGCGAACTAACTCGTATTTATTTAACAAACAATCTAAATAATGCTTTGTTCCGATGAGTTTGTGCAATTTTGTGACAAAATTTTCTTTAAATACCTACCAACGTACGAATAAACATTTCGATAAAATCACAATTCCGCACAAAAATGACGTATACATAACCTTAAGTCACAGAAAATATATTTTTTTGCTTCTATAACAGATAAATTAATTAAAGAAGAGTGCAGGTGTGCAAGATGTTAAACTTGCAAAAAAATAGAATAAATAATAAGGAAGGTTCCAATCGCATAATTATCTTTGAGAACCCGTGAGGTTTGAATCGGCGTCCTCGCGCCGCATGTCTATAAATTAGACTTTTACGAGTGACGCAGCTGTCATCAAAAAAAAAATCCACATTGCCATAAGAAGTTTCACTGCAAAAATATACAAATAATGTATAAATACAGCAAGGAAAAAAAGATCAATATAAAATTGAAGTGAAATCTGTGTGAAACCTCTCGTGAACTTTATCTCTCCGTCCACTCGCCCAACACGTTTGTAGGGTTTATGTGGCATTAGAAACCAATTACGTCGATAATATTAGACGCCTACCGGGGCTTCGTGCTCTTGCAGGAGAAAAATGTTTAAAATGTTCCTAACCAACTTCGATGCGTTTTAGGAAGCTTTTCATAGCATTGATTTCACTACTAAAGAAAATGGGAAAAAAAAAGATAAAGAATCATTTTTACGGCGTTGTTAAACTAGTAGGGACAAAATTGTTAGTAAAAATCCTTTAATGTTGCGCTTAAAGTAATATTAATCTATGTTGATAACAGTCATCATAAATAGTAAATACACTATGAAGATAAAACATAGAAACGAGGTGGAATCTAATAAATTTTCATCGCGGAAACGTAAACGATGTACGTGAAGACGAGCACGTAGCATCTCGTAGCAACGTAGACGGTTGCCGTAGCGTGTAGCCAACCTCTACGAAACGGGCGCGAACCGCAAATGAGCCATATTAATCATTCCCATCACGGCAACCTCGACTTCTGAGCTTCCTCTGTTCCCAGATTTACCTTATTAAGACATTTGTTTTTTTTTTCTTTAAACATGGTTAAAAAAATTGCACTTTTTAATTTTGATCATAAAAATTTATAATAAATTTTTGGTCTTAATCTATGATGAAAATGTTTCAAAAGTCCTTCAATTATAATAAAGGTACGTATTAATATGCAGGTAAATATAACATACTTAATTAAAGGATTCCCGTGCATGTGACTGCATTATGCTACCTGTTACAAAGATACAGTTGTACAACAAACCGCAGTTTATTTATTTATTTATTTAAAGAACTTTATTGCACATTTATGTACAAAAGGCGGACTTGTAATGCAGTTGTAATGATCTTAGTCAGGCGTTTGCTATTTAATTAGCGAGAACAATATTAGGTACTCCATTCAGCGGAATTTTGAAATAGTTGTAAAAGCTGGCCTTATGAGTCTCAATCTAATCATAAGATTATTATAATAACGGTGCGCAAATCACTACATGGTCGCATAAATATTATGATATACCTATTGTTCGTGAGTAAGAAAACGAACAATCTTTTCATGTAATTGTTTAATTTAGGTAGTAAAATTTATAAGTGATTCCAAGAATTATATTTTGGACATTAGTTAGAACTCAGAGTAATAAAAAATGAATGTAGCTTAGACGCTCTTAGACGTTACTTGTTGGCCAAAAAAAAGGAATCACACAATTAACTAGCCACAATAATTTTATCTCAAAAAGATCTGTCCCCGACCCTCAGCCTACCGGCCGAGGATCGAGGAACAAAAGAAAGATACTAGTGTCTAATGCCGATCTTCACCGCAAGCTCGCGGCGCGCCACCGTCGCCCGCCGCCGGAGTTTCGCCACAGTCAGGTGACGCAGCGCGAACATGCTCCCCCTCCTTGAAATCTTGAATTTCAAGAGGCTCCTGGAATACTAGGCCCTCCAGGGGGGACAGCTTAGAGACGGCCCTCTTGATGATGCCGCCCGTAGTGAAAATGTCGACCACTCTACTGATTCCATCCGCACCGGGATGGAGGTGATAGATCCGACCCAACGCCCACTTCATGGGTGGTAGCTGGTCATCCATGACCAGGACGAGATCGCCGATCTTGAGGTTGCGTTGATTCGTCTTCCATTTAACGCGGTGTTGGAGTGTGGCTAAGTAGTCCCTTTTCCACCGGTTCCAGAAGTGTTGCCGTAGGTTTTCAATTAACTGATATCGGTTTATACTGATACGCTGCGTCACCGGCGACGGCAACGAGGTCAGAGGTCGACCCACAAGGAAGTGCCCCGGCGTAAGAGGAGCTAAATCGGCGGGATTCGCTGACAAGGGGGTTAGGGGACGCGAATTCATGATAGCTTCTATTTGCGAAAACAACGTATATAACTCTTCGAATGTTAAACTGCAATTGCCAGCAATCCTTTTTAAATGATATTTGGCTGTCTTGACCCCTGCCTCCCAGATTCCACCAAAGTGAGGTGCGTACGCAGGAGAAAATTTGAAAGTAATCTCTTCACTACACAAGAAGTCGCCGACCGGCCGATCACATGTTTGTAGTCTGTTCAATTTATTGCTAGCACCTACAAAGTTTCTGCCATTATCACAATATATAGTGCGGGGTTTTCCCCGCCTTGAAATAAATCTCTTAAGGCACAAGATAAATGCATCGCTACTCAAATCACTAACGACCTCCAAGTGCACTGCCTTTGTGGCAAAGCAAATAAAAATGCACAGATAGCACTTGGAAGCCTTAGCGCCGCGACCCTTTCTGTTTAAGATTGTAAACGGACCTGCAAAATCGGTGCCACAAGTCTCAAATGGAGAGGCCGGAGTCACTCGTGGTTTTGGTAAGTTGCCCATTAACGGATGCATGGGCTTGGGATTAAATCTCTGACAACGGAAACATTTCCTAACGGTAGATGTAGCTAAAACCCTGCCACCAGTGGGCCAGAATGTCTCTCTAATCGAGCTCAACAGCTGCTGAGGACCGCAGTGTAAGAGCCGAAGGTGTTCCCTTTCAAACAAAAGCTTGGTGAACCTATGTTTACTGTCTAGTAAAATGGGGTGTTTCTTTTCGTAAGGATAGTACGTTGCGTTATCAAGTCGACCACCCACACGCAACACACCATGTTCATCTAAGAAGGCATTCAGAGCAAGAATTCTTGATTTATGGTTTAAACATTTTACGGTTTCTAGGGAGTGAATATCAAGTGAGAAAGATTCGCGCTGCGAAACCTTCGCTAGCAATAATAGCGAGTTCTTTAACTCTAAGCAGGTAAGTTCCCCATGTAATTTAGTGTTGGAAACTTTAGTATTATTAATGAATCTTAACACATATGCGAATGTCCTTTGCAATCTGTGGAGTTTAGAAAAGTTGTCAAATGGTATTACGTTATTTTGTTTAGTTTGTATGGTTAAAGTTATTTTTGTTTCAGGTAAGGTGATTGCAGTGTTTTCGTGGTGAGGCCATTCATCTTCAGATTTAGAAAGGAACGATGGACCGTTCCACCAGAAATCATTAGTGAGTAAAAGGTTAGGTTGAATTCCTCTAGAAGCCATATCGGCAGGATTAAGTTTGCTAGGTACGTGCCGCCATGCATTTGTTTTCGTTAATTCACGAATTTGATCAATGCGATTGCATACAAAAGTTTTAAGGGTCTTGGGCGGAGTTTGTAACCATCCCAGAACAATGGTGGAATCTGTCCAAAATATGGAACGTGAAATTTTAATTTTTAGTGATTTTAAGACCTTTGCGTGTAATTGTGCACCCAGCAGGGCCCCCAGCAATTCCAAACGAGGAATTGTTGCAGACTTCAGAGGGGCTACTTTGGTTTTGGCACACAAAAGGTGCACTATTACCTCGCCTGCATTATTAGTAGATTTTAAGAAGATGCACGCTGCATACGCGTTTTGAGACGCATCAGTGAAGCAATGAGCCTCTATATGAATAGGAGAGTTGCACAGAACATATCTAGGGATTTGTAGTTGTTTAATATTTTCCGTTTCGTTTTGAAAGTTAAGCCAGGCAGTTTTAATTGTCTCTGGAACCTTATCGTCCCAGCCTACCTTTGACAACCAAAGTTTTTGTAAAATGATTTTATGAAAGATAGTGCATACTGATAGAAGACCTAGTGGATCAAATATCTTACAAGAGTTAGACAATATCGAGCGTTTTGTTACCTTAGTGGGACACTCAATTTCGACAGAATAGTGTAAAGTATCAATTTTGGGAGACCAACCTAAACCCAGAACAGAAGATTGTTTGCTGAAGTCCTGAGGTTGACTGAGAGTAGCGATGTCGTCGAAAATCTCAGGACAATTAGTTCGAAACTTTCGCAATGGGAAGCACCCTTCGGATAGCTCCTGAATGACACCCTTTATTGTAGATTTTAAATCAGACTTCGAAAAGGAACCTGTGCTCACATCGTCAACATAAAAGTCGTGTTTAATCGTGTTTGCGACATTTTCATTGGTGCACTCCGCAGCGAGTTGAACGAGACACCTAGTACTTAAATAGGGAGCTGACGCTGTCCCATATGTGACCGTATTCAGTTGTAAAACTCTGAGAGGTTGGTTTTCATCGTTTCTCCAAAGAATTAATTGCAAATGACGTTGAGACTCGTCTACCATTACTTGCCTATACATCTTCTCAACGTCACCTGTCACCACATAAGGATATTGCCGGAATCTTAATAAAATGGAGAACAGATCATCCTGGACCACGGGTCCAACTAGTTGGATGTCGTTTAGTGACTTGTTAGAAGTAGTTTTACATGAGGCATCGAAGACTACTCTTAATTTAGTGGTCTCGCTGTTTTCTCGAATCACGGCGTGATGGGGTATATAGTATCCAAATTTAGGGCGAGAAACTTCGATTAAATGCCCTAAGCTTTCATATTCAGTGATGAATGCGGCGTAGTCAACTTTAAGATTGGATTTTTGTAACTTTCTTTCCAGACTATAAAAGCGTTTCTTGGCGATATGGTACGAATCTCCCAGAGCTACCTCCGGGACGTCGTGAAAAGGTACCTTTACAGAGAATCTGCCATCCCTTTGGCGAACAGTATTTTGAAGAAAGTGAGCTTCACAATATTCCTCCTCCTTTGATAGCCTGGAGACAGCGGTTATGTCTTCGAGTTCCCAGAACCTCTTTAAAGATTCTCGAATTTCCTGAGAGAAGTTGCAAGTGCTAGAAAAATTCGAGATCTGGCCTGTTGGGCCCGACAGGAGCCAGCCTAATTTCGAACTCTGAAGAGTGGGTCTTCCCTTCCCCAGCTTAATTTGTTTAGGATTTACTATTTCCCAAAAGATGTCTGCTCCGAGCAAGACATGGATGTCGGAGGGACGAAAGAAACTGGGATCAGCTAGTTTAATAGCAACAGGAAGGTTGAGTTGCGTCGAGTCTATCTCGACGCTAGGAAGTCTACCAGTAATCTCTGGTACTACAAGACAAGAAACATTAGTACAGAAGGAGCCAATTCGTGATTTCACCTGAACATCACATGCTTTATTAATATTAATCAAACTGTTACTTAAACCAGAAATAGCCAGAGGACCAGTTCGCGAGCAAGCAAGATTCATCTGCTGTTGCAGTTTTTCAGTAATGAAGGAGGATTGGCTTCCATTATCAAGAAGTGCCCGCGCACTGTAAGTTTTATTATTTCTAGGATCAATTAAGTGTACCTCAGCAGTACATAGCAGCACCTGTCCAGGCATCACAGCAGATAGTGACGCAGAGCAAGACTGAAGAGACGCAGTAGTATCACCACTAGCGACCGCAGTCACCGGTGGAGAGTGAGTAGTCGCCTGAGGTGGCGAAGAGATCGGGCTAGATGCAGCAAGTGGAGCCCCAGGTAAGTGTGTAATACTATTATTACTTGTAGGATATAGTTGCTTATGTAGCAATAGGTTATGTTTTTTATTACATAATTTACATGGTGTATGTTTACAGGTTGACGGCTGATGTCCCGGTCGCAGACAATTTTGGCAAAGATTATGTTTAGAAACTTCAGCATACCTAGCATCTACCGTCATCGCCTTGAATTTATCACATTTGTAAACCAAATGATTTTGTGCGCAAATGTTACAGGGTTTGTTATAGGTGCTCGCGTTGGATGAAGAAACAAAGGATTTCGTGTGTTTATGATCTTTATAATGCGATGCCGAAGTTTTTTCTAGCTTATAGTTATCATTTTTACCATGTTGCAACGTTTCTAAAATATCCGCACGGCTACGCAAGAAATCATAAAACTCTTCAAGTGTTGGAGACGAAGTCGAGTCACTCCTATGTTCTTCCCATTTACGACTTGTGGCGCCATCTAGTTTCGTTGTCATCATATAAATAATTAAAGTGTCCCAGTGAGATGTGGGTTCGTTTAGACTGTTCAAAGCGCGCAAATTTTTAGAGAAATAATCAATCATATATCGCAGTGATTTATGAGACTCCCTACCTATGGCCTCAAAAGTGAACAAAGCCTTAAGATGATTGTTTATGAGGATTCGACTGTTATCATAGCGATTGCAAAGGAACTTCCATGCTATGCTGTAGTTGTGAGAATTAAAGTCAATAGATTTTATAACATTAGCTGCTCCTGCCTCAAGTGAGGATCGCAGGTAGTGAAATTTATTTATATCAGGAATGGAATCATTTTTATTAATCAAAGATTCAAAGGTGTCCCTAAACTCCATCCACCTGAGATAATTACCATCAAATGTTGGCAACTGTATAGTCGGCAGCTTAATGTTACAATGTGTACCACTACCACCCGCACTGCACATAGACATTGATGCAGATTTTTGATTATTACACGCAGCTATGTTATCAATAATTCCCTGTGCCAAAGTGATGAGTGTACAAAATTCATTTTCAATTCTTTCATGTTCTTCTATCTGATCATCTACATTAGAAGTTAATGTTTCAATTTTAAACTTTAATTCGTCAAAACGGTTTAACAATTCCTTGAATCTCGACAACTTTAATTCTAATTCACCGAGCATTTGTTTTGAGAAATCATCTGTGTCAATTAACTTAACCGTTTCCAAATATTTGGAAAAAACTGTTACTCTTGATTTAATTGTGCCACGCTGTTGAATCAAAGTTTTTAACTCAGCCATTATTGTGACAAGATTAGTTAAGTTAGCAGTAGAACTATTTAACAGAGATAGGAACTTATAGGCAGGTAGGCAGACAAAAAACTGAACAGACCATACAAACCAATTTTGCAACCTAGTAAGTCAAATTAATAAAATAATTTAGGTTGACTTATGTAATAGCGGCAATGGAGTACGGCAGATCAGCTATTCCCAATGTAGGTTGAGATGAGCGCAGACTTTGTGGAAACAGGATGCAGCAGTCAAGACAATCCTGAAACATACATTAAAGTATAGCTTATAAGATAAGCAATTGACACAAGACAGTGGTCACATGGACTAGAAAAAGTGATTTAATTTGGATTGCTAGTAATTTAGAACAAAACTAAATAAATATTTTTAAACTAAATCATATTTTGTAGCTATGGTAAGTTGTAGGTAGGTAGGATCAAATTGATATTAGAATTTTAAGGTAAGTAGAATGATTTTACAAGTTTTACAGCTAATAGGTATTATGCTATTGAAAAGAAATAGTGTAACAGTTATTATAGTTAGGAAATACTACAATGGAATACTATGAAGTTTAGAATAGAGGCACTTCCCTGTGAACCAACCCAAGACAACGCTACCGTTTACCAGCAAAGTCAGGTTGTATTTCTTTCAAGCCAGAATCCACGGCAACTCCTGATGATAATTCTTCAAGGATGTCCTGAGCGACGACGATGGGAAGCCACCACCCGAAGCGTAGATGTAGGTAGTATTCTTTGGTAGTATCTTTAATTGTCCTGTCACGGTCGCCATTTTGTTCGTGAGTAAGAAAACGAACAATCTTTTCATGTAATTGTTTAATTTAGGTAGTAAAATTTATAAGTGATTCCAAGAATTATATTTTGGACATTAGTTAGAACTCAGAGTAATAAAAAATGAATGTAGCTTAGACGCTCTTAGACGTTACTTGTTGGCCAAAAAAAAGGAATCACACAATTAACTAGCCACAATAATTTTATCTCAAAAAGATCTGTCCCCGACCCTCAGCCTACCGGCCGAGGATCGAGGAACAAAAGAAAGATACTAGTGTCTAATGCCGATCTTCACCGCAAGCTCGCGGCGCGCCACCGTCGCCCGCCGCCGGAGTTTCGCCACAGTCAGGTGACGCAGCGCGAACACCTATTATAATATAATTTTGTATATTTGCTTGCGTGCTGATTGGACGTTAAAAGCACAATGGTACCGTGGTTGGTGACCTTCCCACCATTGTGACCGACGGTCTCTGACTTTCCGACCATTCCGATCGGGCGCAGCGCGGCGCAATGCCAGCTCCATACGCGCCTCACCGCGTCACCGACGCGCCACAGCGACAACGCCACAGCCCACAGTCGACGTGCCATCGGAACGCACCCGCCGCACATTCGTTAACATTTTCCCTTTATACGAACTAAACTAATGGATATTGAGTATACACGTAATAATGCAATTGCACGTATACTAATATGCTATCTGCTCTAGTCTGTATAAAGAGGGGTTTACTCGGGTCAGTTTTCGCCGTGAGGCTAGACGCTGTGTTGTACCCGTGTTCTTTTACTACTATTACTGCACATCTTTATTGACAGATAATATGTATATACAGCATATACAGATACTCTTTATAGACCACCTAAAAAAAAGACAATTAAAGCTTCTTAAAGCTATATTTAATAAAGACATCATAATATTTTATTTAATTAGATCAAGTAGATTCGTGTCTTCTGAAGCGTTGTTATTAGATATCATTATTATTGGCAAGATGTTATTAGTAAATATTGATAGAGAAAAAATTCTTCAAATTAAAACTTCATCCAAAATAAAAACTAAAACATCCTAACTAAATTAATAAAACCTAAAGGTACACATAATACAAGAATCGTAAAAAAATACCTCCCTTTTTAGGATCATACTAAGTCTTTACCCGTTCCCCTTTAAGTGTCAGTTCATCATAATATGAAAAAAATCTTAATGAAATATCATAAAGTATTAATAACTGCGGATTTTGCAATATGAATTGCTTGCACGTCTACAGAATATAATTACTCGTATACCTACAGGGTGGAAATTTGAGACGGGTCAGTAAGGGCCACTGCCTTAAGGGTTGAAGTAACGCGAATATGGTCTTTCCCTTATATTTTGAGTTATTGCAATCGGCATTAACTACAGATTTTGAAAAAAAATTACAGTCAGCAAGAAATCACCAAGACCAAGTTAGGTTAGGGTATCCGAAATGTCACAAATAGAAAAAACTTTTCTCATACATTTTGTTAGGAAAATGAATTGTAGCACAGGTAATGGAAAGTTTCTTATTTCGAGAAAATGCTGGCTGCCAAGAATAAACTCGGCATCAAAAAAAAAGTGGTCTGATCATTTCAAGATTTTGATTTTCGAATTAATGTTTTCTTAATTAAGGTATGACCCCACTAGGCGGAACTGCACTGCAGCGGAGCGACGCGAAGCGTCACGGCCAAATATTGTATGAAATTGTATGAGGTAGGTATAACGCACTACGCGGGCAGCGGAACTGCACGACGCGGCGCGGCGCGACAAAGTTGACCAACTAGGCAACTATGTCGCGCAGTTGCCGCGATGTACAGTTCCGCTGCCGCGTAGTGCATTATAGTAAGCAGCGCGACAGCGACGCTTCACCTCATATTTCATACTAATCGGAATATATCAGACCTTGTCGGATATTCAATTTGTTTTGTAAAATAGATGAAGAAAAGTTTATTTTATTATTTAGTAACAATATAGAGCTGTACGATTTACAAAATGAAAACTGTATGAATACTACGAGAAAAAATAACATTTGGCTAGAGATTGCAAAGGAAATTGGTATTTGTTTTCTTCTAGATTACTTTAACCTTTATCCTTCCTTGCAAAGAATTTCTAAATTCATAAATTTCATCCATTGCGCTCAGTGGTTGCCGACCGACTACGGACAAACCTTCACGCCGGCCGCCGTTGCAGTTTCAGTGCGATATAGCGAACTTCATCTAGAAGTGTCGCGTCGCTGCGATGCAGTGCAGTTCCGCCTAGTGCGGTCATATCTTTATACTAAACCAGATAGTTGTTTCTTTTTTGGGTGGGTGAAAACAAATACTATATAAACTCTACCGAGTTTATATAGTATTTGGTGAAAATGAATTCAAATCTAAAGCGTTTATAGATTTATTGGAAGCGTAAGTATTTTGTAAATAATAAAAACAAAACGGCAGCTACACAATAGTAATGCCGAAAATTATCGAACTCGAACAGTACCAATCTATAAAGTTATTTCGAACTTTATAAAAAATGAAGAAGAATGTGATTCACTCAAGAAAAATTAGACCGCCGGTAAACACGTTACTTTGACGAAGAATTCGAAATTGCTGTTTTAACGCAGAAGCTTTTCCAGACATGTCATCTTTTTGTTGCCGAGCTCATTCTTGGCAAGCAGTATTTTTTTCGAAAAAAGGAACTTTTCATTACAATTCATTTTCCTAACAAAATAAAAGAGAAAGGTTTTTTCAATTTGTGACATTTTTCATTCCCTAACCTATCTTGACCCCAAAGAACCTTTTGATCCTTGTCGAAGACAGGATTAAGTTAGTAAAAATAATTTTGAGAAATCGGCGATTGCTTTCTGACTGTAATTTTCTTTAAATCTGTAAATTCCGATAGCAATAAATAAAAAAAGGGATGGTCTCGTAAGACCATATTCGCGCGGCTTCAACCATTAAGGTAGCCGCCCTTACTGCTGACCGGTCTCTAATTTCCACCCTGTATGTTCGGCTAATGTTTAACAGTGGAGGCTCGAGGGTACCACTGTGGCTAGGTCTGCTGTGGTTGCATGCAGCGAATGCAACGCAGCGCTCTATTATGTCGCTCATAAATCAAGTGCATTGAAATCGCCTTCCTCCTTCGTGTCGGTGGGCCATTGCCGAGAGATGGATATTTGAACCGATGCGCCATCGAAACTACTAAAGTCGTATGAAACCGATTCAATAGAACTTTATTAGAATGTTAGTATTCGATCATTGGTCGTCATAACTGCGGTCAAAAAGATCAACATAATTTTGTTTGGTTAAAATCAGTATATATTTTAGTTTTATTTGCTGACTACATAAACCTGCAACTTGTTTTTTTCATAAGTACATAGGTATATAAGGTAAAAATACTATAAATAAAACCATTCAACACTCAATGTCAGTTAAATTATTTAATAAAATAAATTATAAGTTATAATAACTTTGAATGGAATTGATAATGTTATGGTATTCGATCAGCCGTCACAGTTGCAACAATGGGTAAATTATCTCGGCGGCGGCGGCGCCATTTTCTCACTACTGCTCAATGGCTTTTGCATGTTGCACTACGAAATTCAACCGCATGTGTGAACTGCTCTAATATTCATATATACCTACGCTAGGAATATAATATTAAGGTTTGCATGGTGGTAGGACGCTCTCTAGTGCTCGGCTGGCTAGCTACCACCTTCAAGTTGCAAATCTGTCACCGAGCACTTACGGTGTGTTCCAGTAGCCCCACTTGAAAGCCAGTTCCTTCTGGTGTTGCAGATGTCCATGGGCGGTGGTAATCACTTACCATCAGGTGTACTACTTGCCCTATTGCCCCCTATGATATAAAAAAAAATACAGTAAAAACAATTCTGTAAGAAAAAAGCCTTGCCGTCGAATATGATTTAATTTTTCTATTATAAAATAGCTATACACATAATGTCGAAATGATACAATTTCATGGTAAAGACAATTAAAAGTCGTGACAAATACATATTATTATAACAAATGATGGTAACCAATAAACCCAAAGTGCCATGAAGAGCAACAGATACTCGTTTACATAGCTAGTAGGCAAAGGGCCTGTATAGAGAATAGGCGCGGGCGTCATGTTCAAGTTAATACCTTGCCGGAGAGACATGTCGGGCCGGCTCAGCAAAACGTCAAAGGCAAATTGAAAATTAATTTATGCTCGCAAAATTTCACACAAAGCTATCTGAAGACTGTAAATCTGTCATATTAAGCTCAAAGTCTAAACGAAAGTACTTTTAATAATGTTCAAAATTTCAAAATTTAATTTACATATGCTAATTTATGTTAAAAATAAGTAACGGAACCAAAAAAATTGAACGGCCAAGTATAAAATATATCAAAAGTTTCGTTTTATGAATTTGTAATTTCATTTTAAGACAACCATTATCAGAAAGTATTCCGACATCCGCTACAATGGCAGCATGCGTGTGTGTGTTGCGACTTGCGGTACGTAACGGGTAAGGCAAAAGCTACTAAACCACTGAACACACTCGTGGGAGGTCTCGCAGAAAGAGTCGTAAATATTGTGACGCCGCTCACTTATAAATTAGGATCATAAAGCAGTTGCCGAAGTTTGTTGGCGTCACGACGACCATAAAACAACGCTTACGCCACCAAGGGGACTCGCGGGTGAACGCGGACTAGTCTCCCGTGCCCGCTCGCGATCTTTCAATTTGTTATCGTAATAGTTGTCGTATTAGATACTGTAGCTGTTCCCAACGGTTCAAACAACGTTAATTACGGAATTTCCTCAGGAACTCTTTGTATCGGATAGGAATAGGATGCTAGGGGCTTGTTGTAACTGTGATAAGAAGTAGCAAGGTTTTTTCTCCTAAACAAAAACTTGATTAACTCAATTCAATGACTCAATCTCAACTTTACATGTCACCACATCATATCAACATAGCCAGTGTGCCTAAATGCGCAGTGAATGGATTTTTGGTTTTATAATATTAAGATTATTGTTTACGCGTCCGTTTTTACCAGGTATTTTTGGAATCCTTATTAAGAATCAATTTACATAATATGTATATAAGCCCGGGTATGGAAATTTATGGGGAGTAAAATCAAATGTAATAAAATTAAAGGCCGGCAATCCACCATTCATTTGTACTTTTTTGTGCAAGAAGAATAAATACAATAAATCCACGTCTTGTTTTTTCAATGACTGATAACAGACTGAGGTTCAGTTCGACCAAACGCGGGACGCTCAAGCTTTTCCTCTGTGAAAATTCTCGAAACAGGTATAGCTAATAAAGTGCGCAGGTGAAAAACACGTCGATTTGGTGCGGTATCTAAATGGGCATGATGACAGTATTAAAGAATCAAAGATAAAATGATTTTAGAGAAAAATTTAAAATATTAGTTATTATTCGTAAAGTTTCATTAAAGTACATATTTTATAAAATAAATTCGTTATTCTTGCACATTCAGAATATAACTCTCTAGTATCTACGACCTACGTATATTTAAATGTGTCTATGAATAAAATCCAGCATGTGGGTTAACATTACATTTTAATATTTACGTGTAGTATACACACGAAAGCGAGCACTGGCTCGCGAAATGTGTGAAAGCCGAATCAAAATTTCAACAGTGCGGGTCTATTTAATATTAGTTTTATTACCTATCATATCATGTATGTATTTCGTGACATAGAACATCCATTTTCCCGTTTATTTATAGCGTTGCAGTAACTCTCGTGTGAATCCCTGCTTTCTAAAACGCCAATCAGTCTAATCAACCATTTTACCTGATTCTAACTGAAAGTCAAAACATGTTTGAAGAGTTCAGTTTTATCTAACCAGAGAGTCAAGCCAAAATATTTGAGTAATATTTATACCACCCATTTACAAGTTATTTTTTTTTTAAATCCGATTAGTAATTTTTTATGGATCATATTTCCGAATCTTATTGTTAGAACGTAGCTTATAATAATAATAATAATAATAATAATTCATTTATTTCAGGCAAAATAACCCATACAATGATGATAAAATAATAATAAAATAAATTGAATTAGATTCATCAAATAAAATACAATTAAAATGAAATTAAAATAAAACTAAAATGAAAAAAAAATGAAATTAAAATTAAAATTAAATTTAAATTAAATTAAATAAGCTAAATTAGACTAAATAAAAATTTTATTGAATAAATTAAATAAACTAAATCAAATTAAATAAATAAAACTTCTTTAAATTATGGAGGTACTTACCTAAACCTACCTCGGGACCTTTGGGAAATAAGATGAGATTATTATTCTTTTGATTATTTTCGTGTGCAGGTATAAATTTTTAAGATGACTCGAAAAGTTAGGTAATGAAAAAAAAGAAACTTAATTCCTTATTTTTACACTAATATCTACAAATGTCAAGAACAGCTTAACATAAAATATTTACCTAATAGATATTCAACAATAAGTCACACGAAACTTTAATTTAAAGTTGTCGTTGGTTACTTAACAGAATATTCTATCAAAGATAGAACATTGCATGCGCTGTGTGCATAGTTCACGTATCAGAATTCTAAATGTGTAAATATCATTCAGATATCAGGAAATCATTCGGGAGTAAATCGAGAAACCGAGTTTGCCCAAAAGCTTTACTTAAAGCACTTACTTGAAGTTCGTCGAAGCAAGTTACTCCAGCCTGCCCGCTCATAAACTCGACACGATAACTTAGTCACTTTGTCCGTTTCGAGCTTAACCGCTATTCCTTATTACGATGTTCTAATTGGTATTTTATGATTAGAAATTAATTGTAAGACTTATATTCAAACTATCCTAATATGGATACCTAAATGAGTTTGTTTGTTACTATTTAAATATTTATAATTTTGTAAACACATTTTAGGGGTAGGTACTGAAAGGTGACATACATAGGGGATCTATATCTTTATATAAGGTACTATTATCCCGTAATTCCCGCGGGAACTACGCATTTAACGCGGATGAAACCGCGTGAAACACCTAGATACACATATAGTTATTAGGTACATTATACTATTATAATAGTTTTGAAAAGGTTGCTAGTTTCAGAAATAAAAATTTTACTATCGAACGCAAGTTTGTCGAATCTTTTTATACAATGATCGTTGTATCAAATTACTTAGTTTGTCTTTCAGCAAACGTGACGGTTATTTTGTTTTATATTTCAATTCGTTTCCAACTCCCAAAGGGACTGTGTTGTTAAAAGAAATAAAAATTATATTTCGTGACACGCGTTCGGCACTGTGTACCGACTCCGGCCGGCTTCCCGCGCCAGGGTAACGTGTGTAAATAATTCAGTCGATACGAAGCTTGCTCTCAGGGGTTACGACGGAATACTAACATCTGATCTGTGATTGCGTACGACAAATCTGTTTTATTTTTCTGCTTTGACTGCTGCATTATTCTTATTTTCAATGGTAAGTTCTCTGCACTTTTATTCATCAAGTAGACAAATAGATTTATCGGAAAAGTTTTCAGTGTTAAGTTATACGACTGACTAAATAAAATCAAAATATCTGTTTGTAATATCAAGTTGCCACTGATGATGATCTCAGCTCAACAGAAGTTGAGCTCAGAGGGTTATTCGCATGGTATTAAAATGTCTATTTTCCACATTTTTTGCTCTCTGTCTGGTTCCGAAGAGGATCTTTGTTACTTTAGATCCAGAAATAAGACAGAGGTTACTTCACATTTCGGAAAATGAAAGTTTCGAGTAAATCCGTTCGTAGCATATAGTTATCATACTTAAAGTACCTATATATTCTCCATTACGTAAAATTAGCATCAAATGTGCTGTTTTGTTTTTTCCTGAATAAATATTATCTATATTTAATATTTATATCTAAAACACTTACCTACTAGTAGGTAGTTGAACTTTATTACTATTGCAATACCGCTTGCTGACGATTATGAGCGATTGTGATATAGATCTGTGTGTTGTGAAGTGGATTAATCCTATTATTATTACTGTACGGATCCGTTAATAGAATCCTCTTTTCGTAAGTACAAATTGTATTTAATGGCAGATGTGACACGAAATAAACCCTCCTGGGTTTTTGTGTCTGACCTTGTAAAAAAATATATATATACTTTTCTGAGAATAAAAACCTACTTAAGTACTTAAAAAATAAAAAACAGTAATAATTAAAAAAAAAAATAGAATTACGTCTGTCAAAGGTGTTTACATATCACTGACGCTGACTGTACTCTTGAACAAATCCTAAGCGAAATAATATTTTAAAACAATGATGACTAGTATTTTTAAAAGCAGTAAACTCTTGCACAGATTTAATATATTAGGGAATGATAAAATTTATTAATAAATACAATTCGATGAAGTAAGTAGGTGCATAGTGTGACATACATTTGCGTCTATTATTTACCATCAATTTATCAGGTGCCGAGTAGCGTTGCACATTTTAATTGGCTGCTCGAATTTTAACGCTGAACATAGGTAGGTACCTACTCGTCACAGTAATATGCAGCTGATGAAGGTTTGTGTTCACATTTCTCTCATTATTTATCTCAGGAAGTTGTGAGATCTGACCTACTTTCATGTAAGTAGGTACGAAGGTACCAACTATTTCCCGTGAGTTTTAACCGACTTTTAAAAAGGTGGAGCTTCTGCATTCTGCTGTATGTATGGTTTATTTTTGAAATTCCCCCGGGAACTCTTTGTATAAAAATATAGAGTAGGATCTATTGTACGAGAACCTATCATACAGTTTCGGACTGGGCGCTGATCGACAGTCAAATCTCTTTCTCCATTTATATCCATTTGCAAGATATGTAAATAAAAAAATAAAAAACTATAGTTTAGTTATTTACCCCGCATGGAAATCAGAATTTTATAAGAGTGGTGAAATATGTATTTGACGTTTTCATTCCATTAGTTAAGGTGATATTTACATAAAATAGTCAAATTCAAATATAGGTTTGGCGCTCGTATCTACTATTTATGTTCATTCGTTAAACCTACATTTGTCAATATGTTGTTCTTTTTTGTATTTTTAATGAATACTAATCTACTTTGAGAGTGAATAGTTATTGTGAATCCATCTTTCAACTAAGCCTAAAATTCTCGAGAAAATTTAATGAAAAACATGTGAAAACTTTATAAAGAGGTAAAGTTCGTAAATTTGAATGTATCTGTGAAACTACTGAACCGATTCTACAAATTATTTCATTGATAGGAAGTTATATCCCTGAGTTTCATATGATTTGAGTCCCTAAAATAATAATAAGTACTAATATCTATAAAATTTCAAAGTTCACTCACGTTATTTTCGTTAAAAAAAAAATACCATGCGTTTTTATTGTAGACTTTTCTCATTAATCAAATAAACCGCCACTGAAATGATTTCAATGATTCCAAATATTTTAATTGACAAACAGAAATTTTGCACTGAAAATAACGATTAAATTGTGCTTGCATTTGCGGGATGTTAATTCAATGAACAAATATCACATCTGAACGACATCGAAATTTATTTTACATTTTTATTTTAGTCAACCCTCGATTATGAATAATTATAGTGTAAAATGTACATATATTAAACTGTAGGTAAAAAAATTTTTGAATCTCAATGACCGAAGACACTGTCTCGTCAAGTTAAATCAAAGTTGTGTATATTAAAAGTTTCTAAATAGTTAAGGCCCTTACATCGGTGAAATTAGCACCACCTTTTTTCATAAAAAAAAATTGAAGATATATGGTTGAGCCGCATACGCACACACGCCTACACTCTACCTACCTCTATACCTAATCTATGGAATAACGGCGAGCTACCGCTCCGCGCCCGCGCATCAAACAAAAACCGCACCGCACCGCAAAACTAGGCCTAGTGTAATAAGTGTACTGAACATGCCAAGCCCGCTTACGTCTGCCCACTTGCGAGCTCGTGGCAGGAAGCCCATCTATCTACCTTCTCCATACTTGGCTTGTCACCGACTTCATATCGAAAGTGGTAGCACAAACTAATAATACGTATAGTAGGTACCTATTACGTGTATTTTTGTCTGTTGGATTAAATCGATATTTTGTTATTTTTTGCTTTTTAGTTTCGTGTTTTTGGGCGTCGGTTTTAATTTTTTTGTTAAAAATTTGTTTATTTCTTGCTTTTAAGTGAGACGGTTTGTAATTTATTTAAATTACAATAGCTGCTGCTGCTGCTCATCACCTTTTACAAAATATTGCTTTTCTCGATGCAGGGACGTTAATTTTTGAGGAGTTCTCCTGGTACATCACTATCAGTTCCACTTTGCCATATACGTTGTGTATTATGACGAGCACAAATTGTTTGCACTAATACAATCAATTTAATTTGAATTTAACGGTATTTACAATTTTACAGTGATATATGCAATTATTGCACTGACGTCTGAACCTTGACCTATTTCACCAACAGTAGGAGTGGAAGGTCCCTGGGCTCTATGATACAAGCTCGCTTAGTTTAGAGCTCAGGTCATCAACCTATAGCTATTCTACATAAGGATTTTTCGTCATGTTATGTTGTTTATTTTTGGTATATGTATAGGCTAAGAACTCTGTATTAATTACAAATAAACGCATTTATTATTATTATATTATTATTATTATTATTATTTTTTAGACAAAAATTGCATATCATATAAAAAGGTTTTTTAATCGGCGTGCAAATCTCGTAACAAAAAAAGAACGTTAGAAAAGATCAATACATTTGCGTTTAGCGGACAATTATTGTTCGTCCGTTTAGTGGACGACTAGCAACAGCCATTAAAATATTATAACACTTTTCCGGAGGAAATAATTTACATATTATGCTAAGCTCGTCTTTAAAAATTTTAGTTTTTTTTATACTTTCCACACATGGACATAAATTTTTTTATTATACGTACTGGTATAAGATGTAATTTAAATAATTTCTGTACGATACACTCAGACGAAATAAAAAGACGATACAAAACTTAGATAGTGTAAATTATAAACTACTAGCTGGTCCCCGCGGTTCCACCCGCGGTGATTTCGGACTTCCCGCGAGAATTCCGCGATAAAAAAGTACCCTATATCCTTCTCTGTACCCCTGAAAAGGTGGATGAAAAATTTCATGATGATCGGTTGAGCCGTTAAGGCGTGAAAGCGTAACTAAGAAACAAACAAACAAACTCATTTTCGCATTCATAATATTAGTAAGGATGCATACCAATTTCTATTTATGATCTTCATAAATAACTTTACAGTGACTAATGTGAACATAGCTAAAATGCTTATCGCGTGACTTTTGATAATTATTGAGGAAATGCTTACAATTACTTGGACCTAGGTATACACTGATTTCATAAAACAAAATTTTAGTTTTAGTTAAACTTTCACTCGATTGTATTAGTGTAAATTGATCACTAATGTATTTCAAACTTTACCATTTCGTGTAATTCAACACTAAAAACAAACTGGATTAACCATGCAACAATGAAAGGTTCATATCGTAGGAGCATACTCTTCTTTTGAATGTCATTTACTTTGGACATTTATCCAAGTATTTATTCTATAATAAGTATATTGTCTACTATTTAATATATCCAAAGTATTATTATAATATAATATGGTATATACTTACCTCTAGTTTTTACGTATTGCGATGAAATATTTTGATACGATTGATTATATATGTAACATGAGTTCCGTGCTCACAGAAAACCTATTTTGGACAATACAATTCGATTCGATAGTACTTGTAAATAGTGATACAACGATTATTAGCAACTGTGGTACCGTTTTTAACGTTATAATCCATACCAATATGCTGGTATTTTATACGCGAAAGTAACTCTGTTTGTATATCTGTCTAGGTGTTAAGATATCAATACAATTAATATTTATTTTGGTGACAGAGACTTGTCAACGTAATAAATAATCGATAGCAAATAAAACCACTAGTGCTTTGTACCAGTTCATAAATTCTAGCGGCTTGTATACAGCATACAACGGACCATAAAATTTACATATAACTTATTTGCGCCGGAGGTGCGTTGGCTCGTAAATCTCGCGACAAGGGGATTTCTGTTTGTGAAGTTTCTTTTTTATTTCCACTTTATCTATGTAACGCAAAGGACTGTGAATACTCAAGAGCAACTCGAGAACCCGCTTAACTTCAATAAATCAATTTGTACATACACTTATCCGTGAGTACTTGTTACCTATGTAGGTTGCTGATGGTTCAAGTTCGGGACGTGTCGGCGACATCTTTCTTTGAGAATGTTAAAATTTCTGCTTTGTTCACCATTGTCTTTTAATTATATAATTCATACTGATTTTGGATAACACGTAAGTATACGTGTGTAGAAAGTTAAATGATTTCATTATACTTAGAGATATGGTTTACTAGCCCCACGGTAATTTCGGAGTTCCCGCGGGATTCCAGTATAAACTATAAATATAAGCCTTTCTCAATCTATCTATTGTTGAAAACCGCATAAAAAATCCGTTCAGTAGTTTTTGAGTTTACAGCGAACAGACAACGGAAGCTACTTCATTTTACACTATGTAAAGAAATAGAGACAATGAGAAAATAACTATGCACAAACTAAATGTTCCTAAGCTTCTAATCGTGACGTGGACTGCCAAAATGGACCAATCCGTATTTCCCATTATGCATCACAAAGTTAGATGTATTTGTAGTTCTATTTTAAATGCGATAACACCAACTTTCCAGTCCTCGAAATGTGAATAACGTGTTGCGAAAATGTGACTAACGGAAACTATACAAGTAACTCGACTGTCCTTCCGACATACATTCAGCGCTCTCTCCATGCACCCCTCGCCGCTCACCCCTCCCGGACTAGGCACTATATTGTTCGAAGAACAACTGTTTCTATTCAAATTTCTTTATATATAACTACCTATTCACTCCACTTGTACTTACTACCTACACTGCGTATATCTGGTAAAGTCAAAGGATACCTAATATAGAATCACTTTAGAAATACTCTGGAGCTCAGACCTTATGAAATCTAAACATATAATTAGGCATAAAATCACATTCAGCATACACGGAGCCGTGCAATTTTACGGGTGGTGGATTCAGCTTACTTCGTCTCTCAGTGCGATTTCTCGCCTTTCCAAGCTCACGTCAACTTTTTTTGTTTCATTTTCGAACGAGATTTTGAACTAACACTATTTGTAATATCTCTATGGATATAATAATAAGTGATTCGTTACATTAAGTGTTACAAACACAAAGGTATAAAAAACCCGTCACAAAGTTACATCGATGGATGGATGAATAAGCGAAGCATTTCGACATTTATTCAATAATCGATTTCCTGTACCTACTGCCTTTACTTAAATTATCTTAATCTGGGCAACCGAGCTTCGCTCGTAGCGCCATCTCTTGTTAAGTAGAAAAGCAGTACGTTTCCGAGATTCAGATTATAGACATATATATTCATTTACCAAAATTGTTTGTTTAAAGATAGTAGATAGATTTTTCTATATGATTTTGACCTTATCATAAAAATTGACGTAGTGCGTGTTGAACCACTAACAGATAAGGGAGATGAAAGTTAACCTTTAAAATTTAAAGTTAATCTAGTTATTGTTAAAAGTATTTTGTAACTCTAATGTATTCGTAATAGTCAGTCAGTCAGTTTGAAACGTCATTGTGATTTAAACAACGACATCATACACACGTGAGTGCACTTAGTTTTGTTTTTCTTTTAATCCCTCAGTTGCAGTGAGTTTATATGTTTATATGTACTAACTGTTCCCCGCGGTTGCAACTTGCACCCTCGGTAATTTCGGCGTTCCCGCGGGAATTCTAGGATAAAAAGTACCCTAGGTCCTTCTCTTTACCCCTGTTAACATGCATGCAAAATTTCGTGATTATCGGTTGAGTCGTTAAGGCGTGAAAGCGTAACAAACAAACAAATAAATAAAAAAATAAACTCACTTTGGCATTTATATGATTAGCAAGGAGTATACCAGGTTTTCATAATGTTTCTTCCTTTCAAATTTCACTGATACGGTAGAAATAATTTCAGAGTTAAATTACCGTGAGATATGGACGTGACGAAATAATAAGAAATCCGTTTTTGATCATTTGGCTATGGAACCTTAAAATTAAATGCAACGTTAAATAAATCATGAAGGAGCAAGTCCCTTGCGGTATCACAAGCCACACTTCTACACTAGACAACTAGAACATTTGTTATGATGGTAAATTTAAACGGTTTCTACAAAAGTTTAAAAATAATGGTTACAATTCTTTCTGTGATACCAACTTTCTGCACTTAATTTATATGAAAATTTCTTTTGCCTCAAGTTGTTCACATAAGTCATTCTAAAACCTGTTCATACTTTCATATCTTTTGTATGTACTTTATTGTTAACAAATTTCTAGGAACAGTTGCACATTTACATTCGTCGAAGATTATTCAGACTTATTCGAAGATTATTAGACGTCATTAGAATAGAATAGAATATAATAGTTTGCTGTACAATAAAGTGTATTCTATTCTATTCTAAAGACGTCATTATTGAATAATGTTTGTTAATTATCATCATCATCATCATCAGCCCACATAATATGTCTATGATGATCAGTTCTATGCCACTGTCATACAGACTTTATCAATCTATTTTCTATTACTCGGGAACAACATGTTTTTTTTGGATGAAAGGTACCCTGTGTTCTTTTCTGAACCCCTGACAACGTACATATACCTATGCCAAATTTCATTATTATTATTTAAATAATAAAGACGTGAAAGCTTATCAAAGAAACATACCCACGCACGTTTACATTTCTAATATTTAGTTAGGATCAATGATTAATAATTAATTTAATTAACTATAATTAATAATTAATTTGTATTACTAACAATAGTTTATAAGAAATGATGTTACTAACAGAATTGATCCATGTCGATGGTCGAATTAAATGAAATTTATTATTATTATTATTAATGAAATTATAAGTATCTATAATAGGATTATATTTTAGAACAGTCTAAAGTTAATATTATTCAGCTTCTATAGATAGCTCTAAAAGTAAGACAAAAAGTTCAGTAGTAAGAGAATCAAATGTATCTAAGTGGGAACAGCGAAAGTGAACTTCCACCTAAAATTAATGAAGATTACAAAATTCACGGCCATTGAGTTCCCCGCTTCAGCAAACCTTTGACTCTTAAAGTCGCTTGTTAGACTAAATTGGGAGAAATAATAAGGCCCATTCGTTTGGTTTCAAATTCCACTTTCCGAATTTATTACACTGCAATCAAAACGTTTGTTAAGTGTTTTAACTCGATATTTTTAATTTTTGCTTCTTACTTGAATAAGTAAACAAGTCTCTATATCTAAATATTGCATTTTTTTACTTATCAAAATATATATTTGTATGCTTTTTTATATAAGAGTATGGTTATTTACACACAACTTAAAATAAGGGGCTAACCCACTGCACGCAGTCTAGCGGTCAGAGTTTCGAGTTCCGCGTTCTGCGTTCTGCGAGCGGTCTAGTTTGGAGTTCAATAGGTAGGTAAAATTGTCTTTACCTATTTCTTGGGAAATTTCTGCCCAAGCATTTGCTTTTTTTTGACGATTTTTGTAAGTCCACGTTGCTTAAATCATAAAAAGAGGTCTATCTATCATAAAATGATCAATATCGTCGGACATCGTGCTTGAGTTTGGTTTTGCCAAAAATGGATCTCTGAAAGAACACGCGTTCGCTCTGACCGTCGCGGTCTGTGTGTGTACGATTCTATGCCACTTCATAGATTACACAAAACGCGGAACGCAGAACTCGGAACTTTGACTACTGACTGCGTGCAGTGGGGTTAGCCCCTAAAATGCAAAAACTATCAAACGATGGTATTTTTTTAAACTGTGACTGTAGGTACTTGGAGAAATCCGACCCTATATAAGATACACAGAAAAAAAAACTGTGTCAGAACTCAGAACAGATACCTTTTGTATGAAGAAGTTTCATATTTAGTAGGTATTATTTACCAAATTCTGCTACTCTGACTTTTTCCACTGATATAATTAAATTTGATATTTTCATTATTTTTTATAGAAAAGTCACACTTGATCGTATTATGTCGAACTATTTATATCAATTATTTTTTTCACAAATGATAACTAAACTACTCATCAAGTTTTTGTCTGTACCTCTAGTTTCTTTCCCTATAAAATCTGAACAAAGAACAGATATTACATAACTTAAAGTGTACATAATATAATAAAAATGTTACCAGAGGTGCGTATGTGTATATATAACAAAATAAAAGAAAGTAGGTATCTAATGCAAGGGGTCATAATGTCAATAGATGACCATTATTCTTGAATTTCTAATTTTGTAACCAAAAACTACATACTGTAAAGTGTACAGAATTGAATCATGAAGCCTTGGTCTAATATAACTTAAAACACAGGTTTTATTCGAAATTTCAAACATCATGCACTATGAGCTGACGGTGGAGTCAGCGCAGCCCCCACGCTAATATCTGGACCTTCAAACCTCACGCTAATATCTGGACCTTCATTCACTATGACCAACAACTAGGTACTTCTTCTTCTTCTATTTCTTAAGACAATGCCAAACGTCTAGTTAGCAAAAAATCTCATAAAAACGTCTATGTATGCTTAATATACTTATTTTTTAAGAAAATCTTCTTTGTGAACGTAAATAAAACAAATTTTGTGGTGCGTTATATTAAATGTGTTCTGTTCAAAGTGAACCAGGACTTAAGTCAACTTACAAATTAATAAATGGTACTCACTTTCTTCCTTTATGGTCTGTGTATATAATGTGGTTTCTGGTCGCTGGCGTCTGCCGGGTTCTGGCTAAGGAGTGTGGATCCATCATCAGTGACCTTTGTCTTCACTGCGGCGCAAATGAATCCATTTATATGCGATAAGTCGCACGTATGGTGTTTGTTAGTTATGTGCCTAGCTTAGACCACAAGCGTTGCTGAAAATCGTATCTGTACGTAGCAACACTCTTGGTCTTTCCTTTCAAAGTGACGATTGCGTTTAACAACTTGAGATGTCCAGCTCGTTAAAGCACACTATACACAGTTTCCACTTCTTAGTTTTGAAACTTTCACGATCTCATTTGATTATGATCACTTATTGTGTTTAGTTACTGTATCAGTACTCAAAACTGTTGTTTCAGGAATTTTGCTTTGTATATTATTTACTTTACTGTTGAGAAGACCTAAAAATAGACGAGAGCATAAATAGACAAATGTGACCGGTGCGATTAAGAAAACATGGGAGTAAACAATGGTGCTTACTATATATGTTGATCATATATCTATGTACATATTATTTATTTATTCCCATTAAAATAAATAGGTAGGTATATGTCTAATCCTTGGGGACAGGAGTTTATACGTGACTTTGATTATTTTGCTTAGTTATTTTATTACATTTTATTTTTCCTTAGCTTAGTATTTTTGATTAATTAAACATAGTGTATACCTATCTACTGCGTTATGGTGATCTAGAATAATATTACTTATTTCACAATAATAATTTTAAAACCATACACTATCGTGGCAAGTCAGCAAACTTTATGGTATATCCATATTATACCTACACTATTTTTAAATACGGTAAAATTTTAAATTTGATAATTCTTCACAATTTTGCTATGACACCAACTAACTCTGAACGGACTGAACTTCTCCGATTTTTTATTTACGATTCTCTAAAATGAAATTCCATTATAAATTTGTTTTACAATAGTTTTCATAAAATACTGGGCTTGGGCTGAGCTTAAACTGTATTTAAATTTTGTTGTTAAAGCTGACAATATTTTTCATTGTAAGTTTTAAATAAAGCGGTGTTATATAGCTGACAATGTTTTCACCATGTTATATATTTTTCACTGCAGGTAAGGTAAATAAAGCCCTAAAATACCTATATAAATCAACATTTCAAATGTATGTTTTTCTATGTAAATAATTAAGAACCATGATATACAGAACGACAGGTTGAAAACTTTGGTAAGGACTAAGGACATATAAAATATATAATCCGAGCGAAGAGTGGCACAATGTACGCGAAGTATATAATGTACGAGTTTAGGTATATATAGGAGATATTTACCTCGTGCTAGTAGGCGGGGCTTGGAATTGAGGCGGGCTTGTTTGGAATCGACAAGGAGTTGGAGTGAAGGTCACCGTTTCAATAGGAAGCGCCTCCAAATAAAGGGCAGTATATTGAGATTTGAATATTGAATGACTATTAGGTATATGTGATAATATTTTTTGAAATACGCAGTAGATATGGAACATTTTTTTCTACTTTTTATGTCATCTTCGTAAGGAGAATCGATTTTTATTCTTGCTAATAACAAAGCTAGAAAATAATCCAACAATACTTTATAAATTAAATTAAAATTAAATTATCTGATTGATGAAGAAAAAATAATATAGGGACCTACCTACTAAGATGGTATTAATTGAAAAACAAATATTTGATACTGCGAAATATTACATTTATGAAATTATCTGATTGATGAAGGAAAAATAAAATAGGTACCTGTACCTACTAAAATGGTAATAATGGCAAACAAATATTTAACACTGCGAAATATTATATTTATCAAATACCTAAACGTTTTCTCATTTCATAAATTATAATTCGTAAGACAGTGTACAAATGAGCTTTAATTAACTAGGAATGCCGGGGAAACGGCAAGAATGCGGGGACCGCGGCGCCCGCGTCGAGGGCGGCCCGCCCTTGCCCGCCAGCTCGCCGCGCGTCGCCCGCCGGCCTCCGCCCGGCGCGGCAAAAGGAACCAACCAGACCACTAACTATTACTAATCTACACTAATATTATAAAGAGAAATATGTTTGTAATGAATAAACTCAAAAACTACCGGACCGATTGCAAAAATTCTTTCACTTATAAGGAAGCTACGGTACAGTACGGTATACGGTAGACCTGAGAGGGTACTTTATATCACGGAATTCCCACCCAAAATTAGCAAGGGCGAAACCGCGGGGAACAGCTATAATAAATATTTCAATAATGTTTTTCTTTATTTTTACTACTTATACCTACTACCTATCTGTTCTACGTGATTTCACCCGCGTGATTTTCGGTATTCATACATATTATATTATAACATAAATCTTCCGAAAGAAATTTTCTAAATTATGTTGAAAGCCTCGCCATTAATCCGGTACAAAGTTTAAAAAAAAAGCGGGTAGTAACGTGATTTCATACTATTTAAGATTTATTATTATTACTTAATTGACTAGGAATTTACCTAAGATTTTTATAGTTTCGGCCTCTCAGTCACTTATTAAGATGAAATATATTAAATAATACATAATATGTAATATATATATAAGTAATATAATAATAAACAAATAACGTATTTCAAGGTGATTTTTTGGAAGTAGTAACTTTTTCTAATAATATCTTTTTTTTGTAATTGATATAACGTCATATTAATGGTGTTTTTTTTCATATTATTTATATTTAAACTGTTTATTTATTACTATAAATTAAATTTAAATATGAATATACACATGCCAAAGCAGAAAAGAAACCAATGTCTACTCGAAACTTAATATTAAAACAAAATAATTTTAAGCATTTCAATAAATGCGTCCAGACGTAATTAAAATGTATTTTCTTGCATCTGTTTTATGTGTATTTTAATTAATAAATAATTATGACTTGTATTTTAGAAATAACAAGTCGTAGGAGTATAAATTTCAGTATCTACTCAAAACTTATTATTTAAACTAATTATCTAAGGAATTTCAATAAGTGCTGTATAAATAAACTTACTGCGATGGTTCTACTCAAAAATATCATTAACTCAAAAAATATAGTTACAGTAAGTTGTAATATATCATAAGCGACTACAGTATTTTACCACACACCCTAATCATGGTTCTAATGTTGCACTTTTAATAACTAGACTATTAAAAATTACATTAATTTAAAATTACTGTTGACTCGTAGCACTTGCTACGATATATGCTACGAAATAAGTTACGGTCGTATCGCGGTCGCGGATAATGCCGTAGCGTTCGTACTACCGTTGTCGAGGCTCTACGCCGACTGAATGCATCGCTATTTGCCAGCCAAGTTGAACTTGGGCGAAGTACTAAAACAATTGAAAATAGACCTTGATCAACCGTATATTAAGATACAACTTTCTTTGTAGCTACCAGTAAAAACTGCTAGTGACACTGGAGTGAGAATTTGGAGAACACGCTACGAAAATTTAATTCTTCCTATGCGAACATAATGACGGCTTTAGAAGTGAAGATGACATGGACGTGTAAATTTTCGTGTGTTGACATATCCTTGGATGAAAACCTTTAGGCAGAGGAGTAGAGAGTTCATTTTACATGAGATGTTTGTGCGAGGGAGGCGGTCGTAAGGCTTTTAGGGGTGGCGCGTAAAATACGCGCATGCGTCTATCTAAAACATTGTTTTTCAAACTCTTCAACTTATGTGAATCTAGGCCCTTTATTTCTATTTCAAATATCTATATTGTATCGTAATTTTAATATTATATCAATAATTACGTAACTACGGGGATGCTGGTGAACCCGCGCAGGACAACTAGTGTTAGATAAAGTTATAAAATACAAATAATATGAAGTTTTCATAACATCAACTGAGAATCTGAGAATTATGACACTTGAATCAACTGAACTCCCAGGAGTAAAATTTTAGCTAGTAATAGCCGGCGGTTTTCCCACTATTTGCATAATGATTGGCTTTTATGTTATCATTATTAGTTCCTTTGAAATGTAGCTGATTTAAATTATCTTATTTTATTCTAACTACCAAGCTATTATTTATATTATATAGGGTGTAAGGTACAAGAAGGATTGAAGCCTTTGGCAATTCATGATTTCACGTAAATTATAAAAATAGTAAAACATAAATAATTTATAGAGAAAACCATAACACCAGCAATAACGTGAGTTTACGAGGGTAAATGGTCATTTGATTTGTCAACACGTCAATGGCAATATTATAGGAAAGGAGCCTTGAATGACCCTTACGGTATGATTCATCAGCGCGTCGGCAACTTACGCAGTTAATTTACACGTTTTTTTATTCATTATTATCATTTCAGGCGAAAGATGTCAACTGGTGGACATAGGTTTCCCTCAAAAATTGACACTACGATCAATTCTGCTCTTCCCAAATCCAATGGCGTTCCGCGAACTTCACCAAATCATTAGTCTTTGTAGCGGGCATAGAGAATTTTCAGTGCTCTATCAGTTCTTGGAGCGATGTGTGCCATTGCTACATTGTTTATTATTTAATTTTTATCTTATCTTTGAGACGAGAATCGAATACTGAACACCCCCCTTCAGTACATCGCTCGTTTAACTTTACACCCTATATAAATCATGGAGACTAAAATTCATAAATTTAAAATTGAGCTCCAATTAATAACCGGTGTGTCGTACAACGTAATTACGTTGTATGCAGTCACCGACCGAGCGTTCCACTGCGACGTTACTCTCAATATGAGCTTTGTTACCGCTTTGTGCCGCCATTTCTTGTGTCACTGCATTGAATATATCGAACGCCCTCCTTTGTGCACGGAATATTGCTCGTCTTTTGTCGGAATGAACGTTACCTTCCCGCGAGTTGTTCCACCGAAGAATTTCGCGATTGCAAAGTAATATTTCCCCTTAAGAATTTCTATGCGTTTCTTTTCATCTCGAAGATGACTTTACTTCAGATTATATTGTGTTCGGAAATGTTATTCTGAATTTAGATTCAATATCAATGGATTGTTTTGTGTGCCTTTGTACTTTTATATTGTTTTGAATAACTTTTTTGTACTTTCAAAAAAAAGTCACAATAAGTAAAAGTACCTAACAAGTTCATTTTCAAGTTGAAGTCTATTTTTGATATATCTTCAGTACCTATATACTTAGGAAACTCTTTCATTTTGCAATAGATGAATTTAGAGATACATTTTCTAAAATAATTATAATCCATGCCAATTAATTAACTATCAGGTTCCTGTATCTTTGAATTCTCATACAATATGTACAATTTCTTATATTTTTTACAATCTTAAAGTGGATTAATGCCAATTTACTTCCTATAAAAAGTGACTGACTTTAAACACAACACCCGGTCGAAAACATTGTGTATAGAAACTGTCATTTTGCAGAACTTTTCTTTTTTTTAATAAACACAAACACTAAGAAAGGATTTTTGGAAATCCATCCTCTATGGGCGTGATGAGGATAAAATCGCAGGGAACAACTATTTAAAAATATAAATTAACTAGATGTTAATTAGAATTATCGTCAAATTTATGAATAAAATACTGTTGTTACCTATTATTTCAACAAATTTAAATCACTGACATAATGTTTAAAGGGTAGTCAATTTATAATATGTATTTACCTAAAACTCCTTTGTAATGCAGGAATAAATCAAAGTTTTGCAAGTTTATTGTAGTAATCGGGGCTGTAACCACTAATCTCATACATTTCACTAACTCGGCATTGGATCGCATATTGCTAGATATTATATATTAAACCCGTACCCGTGTGGTAATATCGATAAAATTTAATATTTTAGAAAAATTCCAAAAAAATTTGTTCAGGATTTTCTTTTTATTAATTTAATTAATAAAAATTTAATTTATTTACATGGTTTTATATACATCAAGCATTAAAGTAAAATCTCTGTAAATTTGAAGAGAGAAAAATAACATCCAGTATTTGTGAGTATCTAACTATAGTCAGATACTTAGGTACTATAGCAAACATACTCGTATACCAACCGGCATGTCATGATAATCCTTTGTCCTGGTAATTGCATTGGCTTGGCCGTTTCAAGTCCAATAGTCTTCTGACCACTAATTAGGGTTGGATTAGCGACAGTAAGGCTAGATCGCGTCGTGTAATGTACTCTTGAGATTGCTTGTTAAATATTTCAAACACCTTAAGCAGTCTGTAATTATATCTACTGTTCAAGCGGAATAGTTTGTATTATGTAAATTTTACAGTACCTACCTATTTTTGAATTAAACTTTCGTAAGTTTTAAAATAATGAACTTAACTTATTCAATTATTCCTAGTAATCTTAATGAACAAGTGGTTATTTATCAATTACTTTGAACAATAAGCGTACAAAATATTCTTTAACCCAATTAGGAAAAATAACTAACTGAGTTATGATCTTTTGTTCATCACACAGGCCAAACTAAATCTAAAAACTTGATATTTTACATTAAACTTCCTTGAATAATATAAGCAAGGGATTATTGTTCTGTATGGAAGTCGAAACTATATACGTTACACTTACACTTAAAACTGCAAATAAAAAAAAAATTGCAAATTAGCCCTTATACCTAAGGGTGCAAAGATGCGTGGACGCATGAGTGAAAATTGTTTTCAATCACGCGTAGTCATCTGCGTAGATTTGGATGTGTTACTGATTAACACATAGAATATTTTATCCCTCAGTTTCTCCGCGGGAATTCTGGAAAACACGTATATACTAACAGCTAGATTGAAAATTTTTAATACATATTTCCAATCTAGCTGTTTCATAAGTATTATGACGATCTATATTGCTCAAGTGATCGAAGAATTTTCTACAAATAAAGCATTATTTGATATGAACTTTAGTCCACGTTAGTATAGCTCCGGAAAATGCAATAATTTATAATAGTTCCCCGCGGTTTCATCCATGGTAATTTCGGAGTTCCCGCGGAAATACCAGGATTAGGTAAGTATATATGTTTGAACGTTCCTCTTGAATCACTCTATCTATTGAAGAAAACCACATGAAAATTCGTTCAGCAGTTTTAGAGTTTATCGCGAACAGACAGGCAGACAGACAGAGGACTTTGTTTTATAATAATGTTTTAATAATGTTTTTTTGGTACCAATAAATGTAAGTATATGCAAAACTAAGATTTTCATTATAACCGTGGAGAGAAATCTATACATATAAAATGCTTTGACCTGTATGACTGACTGACGGATAAACGCGCAGTCACAGCGGTTTACCGCTGATCGTAGAGACCTGAAACTTGGAGGGTGTGTTCTTTGTATGATGTAGGCATCTGATAATAAAAGATTTTTGAAAATTCAACCCCTAAGGGCGTGAAAAGGGGTTGCAAAGTTTGTATGGAACAATCCGCGGGAACTCTGAAGTTATCGCGGGTGAAACCGCGCGGGACAGCTGGTAATGTATAAAAAGAAGAAACTCTTTTCATTTGTCTTCGACCACACCTTTATAATTTTTTACCTACAGTTCACAAGAGACTGTAATAATAAATCATAAAAAGTTTTAGTTTTTCATATAAATCTCAATGATTGTAATGAAATTATTACGATACGATGATGATTGTAAAATTGCAACAACAAACTCTCTTTGTATAATTTTGTCTGTAAGGTAATTATGAATTCGCACTATATACACCCTTTACGATAACAACGTGATAAAAGCGGCTCGTATGCGGCACACGTTACCCTTACTCGTTATAAGCAGCACACACTGCTCAACACTTCGTCCAACCACTAATAGTTAATAATATACGTATTTATTTTATACTAGCTGTGTGGGGTTTCACCCGCGTGAAAGGTTTTTATACAACCACTTTTATTCGCGACATCCGATTTCAATGAAACAAAGTCTATATGTAGCTCCAGGCTAAGCTTAATCTACCTGTGAAAACCGCATGAAAATCCGTTCAGTAGATTCAGAGATTATCGCGAACAGACAGACAGAAAGAAAAGATTTTTAAAAACCTTTTTGTGGTTGGTTACTCTTATTTTATCGCTCCCTGTCAGTTTTTGTTAAAAATATTCAATGTACAGAATCGCGGATTCTACTCTTTTATTGTAGTATAGATATTTAACGTACCTATACATTTTACATATTTAACGTATCTATATATTTTACATACTTAACTAGGTCCCGATTTCGAGTGCCACTAGTTTCGCTCATGTATGCACTTTGAACTTAGTTTTCGAACCTACTTAGGTACGTCATCATTTTGAAACTTAATGAAAGTTACCTTGTTGTTGACCTGTGGAGGTCGTAGTGAGTAGATGCCTGTCGCGTTATTTATTAGATATTTCCACCACCGTTCAGCAGCCATTTTGTTTTCCGAGAAAGAAGCTAGTTTTTGAGAGAGAACCGTATTTCCTCTTCTCTCTTGGGAAACAATCTAACATATTTATTGGCGTTTCGCCATAATTACTTTAATTACTAAAAATACATACATTGGCAGAATTAATTGAGATAGACTGCCGTAATAATTGAGGAGGAGAGTTGCCTTGATTTCTTAGAAATTTTTAAATGAATTTATTATCATGGATCAAATTCCACTCTATAGAGGCAGTTTAATATATTATTATAATCTAATGTATAAAATTCTCTTGTCACAGTGTTAGTTACCATACTCCTCCGAAACGGCTTGACCTATTTTTATGAAATTTTATATGCATATTCAGTGGGTCTGAGAATCGGCTACTATCTATTTTTCATCCCGGAATCCCCGCGGGAACTCCGAAACTCAGACGAGTGATACCGTGGGGCACGGCTAGTATTATATACACCTACAACTCAACTATACTGGTAAGTAATCAGTCGCCAAATGAAAGTTGGTACTTAACTAATGTCACTCATATCTGTTATTTATCGCTTTATGAACATATATTTATCCTATTTGTTATTTATTAGCTGGTCGCCTCGGTTTTGCCCACGTTAATTTCGAAGTTACTATGGGAATTTTGGGATTAAAAATGGCCTATTACACTCAGAAACACTGTAGCCTACTAAGTTCAAGAATTTTTAAACTCGTTTAAGTACCTAGTTTTTGAGTTTATTCCATACCCATGCCCCCCTAAACAAATTGACATTCTACAATCGTTAACGTATCTTATTGTTACTTAGTTTTTTTACCGTTAACGATTGTAAAATGTCAATTTGGCTAGGGGGGCTGTCAATGCTTATGCAAATGATGATCGATTGAGTAGTACAGGCATGAAATCTTAAGAAACACATTTGCATTTATAATTATATGATAGTAGAATAGAGTTTACGTTTACGTTGGATATCTGTATGAGATACTCGTAATTCGCCCGCCCTGGCGACCGTGTGTCCGCTACTGTAGCAACACGCCAACCAACTGCTAATTAACGTTGGATTACTGAACGGACCTGTCCACGACCTGACCTGCTTACTGTTTACAACTGGATTCGAAAACATTTGTTACATACCCAATAACTTTAATTATCTTCGGGATAAAAGATTACATGTTTTCTCTTAGTAGTTAGTGCCTTAAAGCTTCATCTAACTATGAAGTAGTTCTATAAATTTTCAATACTAGCTGTTCCCCGTGGTGTAACCCGCGTTAATTACGGAGTTCCCGCGGGAAAAAGTATTCTGTGTCCTAGCTATATGCACGTAGTTCTGTACCCCTGACGTGTTTGCAAAACTTCATGATGATTGGTTCAGTGGTTAAGTCATGAAAAGGTAAGAAACAAACTCACATCGCATTTATAATAGTACCTACCTAACCAAGGATTATCGTTACTTTGAACACACCGAGTACTTTCTAAAAAACTCAAGAATTGTTGTTACCTATTATTTTGTTATGATGCCTGCAATTGTGAGGAGCGATAAAATAACTCGAAAAGTGAATTTATTTGGCAGAGTGTATAACTATTTGTGTATTCTGAACGACCCGCACGGCTCGGCGGTTGTTGGTGCCCGCAAATAACAGAAAGAGCAAGTCCTCAGGGCATCGCTTTAGCTTTTCAATTTCCCTTTCGGAATTATTCGCGCTAATCGAATACGACCGTCGGGGCTCGGGGACACGATCGCGATGATTCATTCATGAGACTAATGTTCACTCCGACTTGTGGACCTGCTATCGATATGATCAATTGCTCTTTGCCCTTTGTACGTGATACATGTAGGTATTGTATTCGACAGCGGCAACAATGGACATCAACATTTAATCACACATTGAATAAAAATTCGCCACAATCTAGCTCAAGGCTAATCGTAAGGGTCGAATCAAAATATACAACGTGTTTATGTATTAACTGAAAACCTAATACACCCCATTGACAAAATT
This sequence comes from Zygaena filipendulae, assembly GCA_907165275.2. Classification (NCBI taxonomy): domain Eukaryota; kingdom Metazoa; phylum Arthropoda; class Insecta; order Lepidoptera; family Zygaenidae; genus Zygaena; species Zygaena filipendulae. The sequence continues at coordinate 5,776,586 of OU015653.1, read as the reverse complement.
AACAATAATATGATTAACATATATTATATGTCGAAAAAATTTATACTTTATAAGTTATTCAACATTAGTTTGGAGGTGACCTATCTACGAAATTCCTAGCGCTACACCCGCGCCTACCGGTTTGATTTTTTTTGCTGCGAGCGGCGTACGCGCCATATAGGTACTAAATATATAGGTAATAAATAATTTAGACATGGGCTAGTAAAAATGAAAAAATACAACCTACAACCTACAACTACCACCTACAACCGACATAGTGCGATCGATTCGCTAGTTGATTCTGAGCAAACTACTTTCTAGTTTTTAGTTAATTCATTAACACGTTGCATAGATAGTTAAATAAATACGTACAATACAATCAATGGGCATGTTGAATAATTTTTATTTTTAGTCCATCTTGTAGATTATTAAAAAATATTGGACACGTATTTTTTTCTTTTTTTACGTAATCAAAAAATAACGGCCATATATTGAGTTGAAATTTCGCGTGACGTCACTATTCTGACAGTTTGTATGGCGGTTTTAGCGGTTAGTGACGTCACGACCTCCTCACCCTAAACTTTAATGCGCTTTATCTCTGTATATTTTAATTTATTTGAAAAAGCAAAAAATACGTGTCTATTGTTTTTTTATTTTCTAACTGACAGACTAATTAAAATTTTGATTTTCAAAAGTAGTCCACATCCCTATTCTCTGACATATTTCATCCGCGGGGAACAGCTGTGTGATATACGGGTAATTTTAGGTATTTAATAACCTATTTATTTATTTATTTAAACCTTCTGCACATCATGGTACAAAAGGCGGACTTAATGCCACAGTGGCATTCTCTGCCAGTCAACCTTCAGATAGTGAAGAGAGCTCACTTGGTGGTGCATTTACGAAATAATCCCATTGGTGATTATGTTTACATAATTTAGTAATAGGAATATAACATGTGGTAAAATTAACTGCAAATATTTACAGGGCTGAAAGTATACATTATAACAAACAGGATAAGCGAAAAAATAGTAGTATTATAAGTTCGGTAGCTTTTCAGAATATGAGGAAAATAAATTCAATGAAAAAACATTGCTAATTACATTTACAAGGTACACAATACACCACACGTAGCTCACTAATACGTATACAAGGCACGCACCACGCACACAGCGATGCATCAGCTGGTCAGCTGACAGCTCGATCGAGGTCATTGACCTTAAGATACTGGCGCGCGGCGATGTGTTTGTAAAGCGATTGAGCGCCTTCACAGGTTTTTTTTTTTGATGAATTTATTTTGTTTGATTTTTTTTTTTATTTTATGAAATTTTATTTGCAGTTAATTTTATCACATGTTATATATAAGTGTAATATTTCGTATCTATATATTATACTAGCTGTGCCCCGCGGTTTCACCCTCGTGAGTTTCGGAATTCACGCAGAAACTCCAAAATAGTCTAATTTACTCTTTATAACATCAGCTAATTAGCAGTAAAAGTCCCGTCAAAATTAGTCCTAACCGATTCGTAGAATTACCCGCGTGTACATTACCTACTCGCTTACATATTATAGTACATTACATACTATATTATAGTAATATCAACTCGCTTACATATTATGTAAATATATCTCTGATTTAGAGCTAAGCCGCCGTTAACATTATTAAACATATTCCATTCTCTATCTACAAAAAGTCCCGTTCGTGTGCAGTATACGTATATAGGTACTCAAATAAAACACAGAACACCCATATGAGTATGCCCTTTAATTTGGTATTTCTTTCCGTCTATTCTTAATAGTTCAATAAAACAGTTCAAACTTCAATTGATTATACTACTGCAACTTTGGAGTTTCAGTAACTCAATATTTTATAATTTTAAATATTTAATAGTATTTATTAATGAACGTTCCTACACGAAAGATAGAGCGTGAGCGTGTTTTGTTTCGATACAAATGAATGGATCGCACGATATTCGATGCAATACGACAGCGCAAATGAGAAGTCACGAGGTATTGTCGGTCCATTAATGAGCGCGGGCCGGCCGCTCTGCTCGCTCCGCGCCGTGCACTCGGGACACCCGCGCGGAAGAGGAAAATTAAACTCCTGGGCTCCGGGCTCGTGTTCATTACGCCACACCCGGCCACTGCGCCACTGTTTATGAATGCAGCGTGAAAAATATCACCGCTCAAATAACGCCAACACCGACGGTTCAGTGGAACATCGCGTCGTCCGTTAACATTTGAATTAGAAACTGTTATTTATTTATTTCTTTATTGCACAGTAAGTACAAATGGCGAACTTAATGCCTTGCGGCATTCTCTACCAGTTAACCATTGGGTAGACGGAGAGATATAGAAGATATAGATGATGTTATTGTTCTTTTTTGTATTTATGTGAAATCGTAAACTTTTCCGTAACATAATAGCTATCTGTTTAGTGTTTACGTAGAGGCATATACGGAAATCGAACGAATAAGAAAGGAATACAGTGTGTACCTATTATAAATAACACGTCTTTGTCTAATAATTTTTTTTACATCTTGATCCGGAATACGCACGAAATATAAACAACAATGTATTAAACTTGGAGTCCGTAGGGGTACTACTGTAAGATTTCAATTTCCTTTCCGGAATTACTTGTGCTCTAATCGAACACGCGTCAGGGGACACGCGAAGCGCGCGACGCGGCGCCGCGGGAGGGAGGCGTCACAACCGCAAATTACTCCGGCGCGCTGTGTGCGAATGTTTAAAATGTATTATCGAAATACGTTCTTATTGTAGTACACCGTGTAAAATAATGGTAAATGTGCATTAATTATTTATTTGTACTTCACCCAGAGCAACTGTATTAATCGATTGGAAATCTTTATACGTTTCGATACGATTCTATTAATGATAATATAGCATTATATGTAATGTAATACAGCATACTTACCATTTTAATGTTTAAAAGAAAAGAAATCTATTATTGCCAAACAACAGTTCCAATCGGACACTAGTTTTTATGCAAGGGGACGTCAGTAAGTTATGTCGCGGGCGGGCAGAGGCGTGCGACAGCCGGCTGCTGATTGTAAAGCGCTCACAGACGGAGCCTATTCGATTTCACGGCTCGCCGCGTTCGATATTTATTGTCATCGGTGCAGTTGTACGACACGGCACCTACTGAACCGCACTGAAAAATCTCTATTCGCGAAATCAGACGAAAACATTCCGACAATCCCCGGAGCGCACCACGAACTTTTGTATAAAAAAGTTTTCATTTGCTTGTTCCGTTGACGAAAAAATTTCTCGTTGAAGAAACCGTGTTTACAATGTACCTAAGTAGTTACTTTGAATTTATTCCGAACCCTGTCCACGACACCTTGTCTCGTTAGTAAAAAGTGATGGCAACACACGATTTATCACGTGCATACGACGTGAGAAGCCCCACGGAACCGAGTTTTCTTTTGAAGCTTGTCGCCTGTGAGTAAGGGAATGAAAACAAACGTGTGAATGCAAATAAAGCGATTATAATGTCGACAAGCTACTGTAGAAAATAAATATAAAGAAAATATATCACCTACTCGAAAAGAACAGTCCAGTGCAGAAGTATAAATGAGTTCTAAAGTTGTTAACGGATTATCTTTCTTATTTGAGACTCTCAAGTTCACTTGATTTTACATTAAATTAAATACAGCTAAAAATATAAAATCAAATTATAAGCTCAATATTGCCATTGTCGGGATAGATGCAGCCAAGTGCCAACTCAACAGATATGCTCGTTTTAATTTAATTGTCTCGTTGTTATTAATACAACAGTTTTTGCTAGAGAAATCTATAGGTCTTCTTTTTTTCAGTTCAGGATCATTGATTATAGAGAAAAAATTCAAGTCATTCAAATAACTTTTGTCACCATAATTGGTTTAGTGGTAAGTAAACACGACTGCTGATCCCTGCATCGTTGTAGGTAGACTTCATGTGATGAATGCAATGATGCAATTGATGTTTGCTCTGGATCTACGTGTTTATAGTATGTATCAGATCACAATATCACAAATGATCGTACGATCACAAGTAACTACTTATCAAATAAATTTGTATATGAAAGGTTAAAGAACGTCATAAATAGATGGAGGATGACGATATCTATAGTAATAACTATCTATGGTGATCTTTAGGCGACTAAGTTATTTTGGATGGTATATAAATCGATATAATTATTTTTTTGCTTGGACGTAACGCCACTTGTTTCCAAAACTAAGCAGAGCTAGTAAAGAGCTTTTTCTGTAAATACATATACCTAGATATAGGTATTTACAGAAAAAGCTCTTTACTAGAAATTTTTTATAAGGATTTATATACCATCCAAAATATTGTTTTTAAAGCAATACAAACTATTGCCCTGTGCTGCCCACCGGCAATTAAAGCAAAGGAATAACTTTCAATTCTATGGAATAATACTACCTACTGGTGCAATCGAATAGCTACAACCTTGTGTTCACAGGCAGGGTAAACGAGCGACATGCGACAGTTGCGATGCGTGGTGCTGAATATAGTTGCTCGCTTCCGTTGCGCGCTCCGTGTTGACACTCGCTGCGATCGCTGTTCCGTGTTCGTGTCATTATTGGCCTGCTTACCCTAATCGCAGTCGGGTGCGGCTATAATGCTTAATGCTCTAGTTTATGTATAAGCACTTGCATTTGTGAACTATTTTGGTACATCTACTGAGCAGATGCGAGTTGAAAAGTCCTTGAAGGCCTTAGAGATCAAATAAAAAAAATCTAACTGTAGGTAGGTACTGTACTGGACGCGTCTGTAGGTTTTTTGCTCTACGCCGAAGTTAAGCGTCGTCAGTTTACCTAATGTTTGGAGGCATATAAAAAATCATAGTTGTTATTTTTGTTGTTGGTTTTACATTTTGCACAGTGAAGTACCTACACAGTAATACACTTTTGTTTTGATGCTGATTTTCTTCGGCCACACGGTACACAACTGTCACTTGTCTGTCTAAAGCATAACGCGTAGGTACTAAATTATTTGAACAAAATAGGTGGGTAATATTACCCTACATATAATAGCTACCAATATAGGTAGCTTATGTTGTATTGTAACTGCATGGTCAAAACAGGTGGTTTGCCTTACAAACGTTGCAAAGCTTGAGCTAAAGTTTGAGAACGTATAAGTACCTTATACAAAAAGAGCAACATACTCAATTATTACCTGAATACTAGTACACACTGCACTAATAGTGTGTTAAAAACTATGAATCTGATATACAAGGGTCCGGTCACCACTAAAGAAATTTCAGATGTCCGGTGTCCGGTCGCTGTAGATGATAGGATCCGATTATTCTGGATGTGAAAAAATGACACCGATAACCGTATAATGTATAATTCGATTGAAGGAGTTCAGATGACTTGGTGATATAGTGAATGTATTCCAGTTCTATTCTTTATATATGATAGATTATAGCTTTATGTAATAAACTAGATTCGCCCTGTGCCAGGCTGGCTGTTTCCGAGCCAGGGCCGGAACAATTTCCCCATACAAACAACTAATGTTCGGCGGCCATCTTGAAAAATGACGCAATCGAAAAACTGATTCGATATTCGGCATCAGCGACCCCAAAAACCCCCGGATGCCGAACCTCACCCGGATCGGATCAACTTTATTTTCGGCCGCCATTTTGAATCCGCCATTTTGGATTTTTACCACGCCAGGCGGTTGCCCCCTATTGACCTCTATGACATTTGTTTGAGCACCCCCCACCTGACTCTTTTAGTTTCGGAGATAATCGAGTTTGAATTTTGTTCGGCGGCCATGATTTTTTCCGCCATTTTGAAAAAAAAGTTTCACTATTGAAATTTGCCCAAGGTGTGGTTCAAACTTTGTAAGTAACAGTTTTACTTTTGATGGATAGTTTCGGCGGGCAGTCAACTCACTACCTGATGAGGAGCAGGAATCGAAGATGTCAAGGTTTTCCCACAATCACAGAAACCTCCTTTCCACATCTTAAATATGCTCCTTCTGGGAGAACAATTATGCCTAACTTTTTTTCGCCAGCCATTTCGAATCCGTCCGCCATCTTGGAATTTTTTATATCCCGATAGAAGAAGATAGTGCACCACCAACTGTACAAATTTTTTTTCAATACCCACGGCCGATAGTTTCCGAGCCAGGGCCGAAACAATTTCCCCATACAAACAACTAATGTTCGGCGGCCATCTTGAAAAATGACGCAATCGAAAAACTGATTCGATATTCGGCATCAGCGACCCCAAAAACCCCCGGATGCCGAACCTCACCCGGATCGGATCAACTTTTTTTTCGGCCGCCATTTTGAATCCGCCATTTTGGATTTTTACCACGCCAGGCGGTTGCCCCCCATCGACCTCTATGACATTTGTTTGAGCACCCCCTACCTGACTCTTTTAGTTTCGGAGATAATCGAGTTTGAATTTTGTTCGGCGGCCATGTTTTTTTGCGCCATTTTGAAAAAAAAGTTACACTATTGAAATTTGCCCAAGGTGTGGATGAAATTTAGTAAGAAACGTTTTCACTCTCGATGGAAAGTTTCGGCGGGCAGTCGACTCACTACCTGATGAGAAGCAGGAATCGAAGATGTCGAGGTTTTCCCATAATCACCGAAACGTCCCCTCTACATGTTCCATACATTATATCAACCTAGAGATGCTCCTTCTGGGAGAACAATTATGTCAATGAGTGAGTGGTAATCCAGCTTTATATATTATAAAAATATAGTAATGTTTCTCTAAATAACCTGTAATTTATTGCAACTGGCTTTTTAAGGTAGCAAATAATATATAGCAAAAAATATACTAGAAAACACTAGAGGTTAAAGGACTAGCAACGTATCAGTGAGAGCAGGCCCCATCGGGAGCGGCGGGATTAGCTGGATCTTTTCGGAATTGCGGGTAAACATCGGAGCGAACCGATCCCCTGAGCCGCGGCCCTAGGTGTAGCCTCCTACATTACCATTTCCTAACATGAAAGTAGGTACCTTTTTTTTTCTAAACAAAAGTGTCACAAATAAATAACCTAGCTATACTTCATATTGTAAATTGGAAACTAACTCTGTCTATTTGTCGCCTTTTCACGCCTCAACTACTTAAGTACTTAACCGATCATCATGAAATTTTGCGTACACGTTCTTAGGGGCACAGAAAATAATATAGGTACTTTTTATCCCGGAATCCCCACGGGAACTCAGAAACTAACGTGACTGCACGTAACATCTCGTATTAAATATTGTATTAAATAGATGAAAGTATCGATTCAAAAAACCTCATGACATTCCTATAGTGTTTATGCTTTTCTATACCTACTTGCTTTTAAGTCCATGTTTGTATGGACAAAGATCGCACGCCTTTTATTGTTGGGTATGTATAGGACTGTATAGGACAATAGATTACAATAATCATTACGTATAACCATTACAATCAAACATTAGCCCTTCAAATAAACCATTTGCATACAGATCACTTACTACTCTGCTCGGCATTGGTATAGAATAAAAGCCAGGAAAATCCTCGCGTACGTACGTTCAAATTCTTAAAGCGAGCTGGTGAGCAGTCTTTGCCCGACGGGTGGTAATAAAAACGGCTTAAATAGGATTTTAACCACGAGTTCCTCATCTTAATTAAATTGGATTTGTGAGTGAAAGAAATATACGTGAAAAATTCGTGTCGATTATTATGCCACGGGTACGAGTTCTAGAATCCTTTTTATGTAAGAGGATTACTCTCTCGAAGTTTATTATATTTAAGTAGATGCGAGCATTATGCTTTTATATAAAGCCATGGATGTCGATGTGATGTTCTTGAAGTATAATTAAAACGGCATGCAAGGAGAGACATTGGCAGTACCCTCTGCCACTGTACAAAGAAGCGCGCAGTGCAGGAAACAGGTGCGACGGTGCGGCGCCGCGTGAGATGTGGCGCGGGTGAGTGCTCCACTAACTCAGGCGTCTTCGACCAGACGAAGCTGCATACTTTTCTACAGGGTAATTTAAACAGACACCAAGCCGAAAGGGTATCAGGGTGTTCAATAAAACGAATAACTTTATTCTTAAATATCTTACCCACTGTCAACAGATAAAAAAAGGAATGTGTTCTCAACCCAATTACATATCAGATGTGTATTCGTGCTTTAACTAATATGCATCACAGATCAAGAGTTAGTGGAATATATTATATGTACTTAATATTTTATATAACAATAAATAAAAAAAAAAACTGGATGTATTTTTATGACTTAAATGTATTTTTGTAATTCCTATATTATAATCTTAAATTATATAATAGTTAAAATAATGAAATAACAGCAGTAACAGCTGCGATGGCATGCTTTTAATTATCACTTACAACGACTTTCAGACTCGCTAAATTACTTCCATAAACCATTTAGAAGAGGAAATAAACGGTCCTGTTTTATCCACATTTATTAAAATACTGGCTTTACTCTCCACTTTGTATGAATTTTTCTGTTTTTCTTAGATAATACCAAGAAAGGATGGCTACTTTTAACTCCATAAATATTACATCTTTTCATTACCATTGTAGACTATATACCTACCTACTCTACAATGCTCTGATGAAGTATAGGAGTTATACTTATCAACCCACATTATTTATTGTTCTTTACGCTTAGCACTACTGTTTATAAATACGTATATTATAGAGCAAAATAATGGAAAAGAGAGACATTCTTCGATCTTTTTTTAATTTTTCAACGTGTTTTTCGAGATTTTTCTCGACCCCAGCTTAATTTACTTACGAAACATCACTCTCTTTAATTACCGTTACTGACATTACTTGGCTCTACGCGCTCGTAATTAAATCAATGACCGCTACTATTGAATAATATTATCCCCCAATTAACATTCAAGGGTCGATTTTTAAGTTGGTTACAAACGCGAGCCGGTGTAGGCAATAAAATGGCTCGTCCCTTATCCGTCATTCAGCCCTTAGAGATTTCTTCTGGGGGAATAATTTACGTTGATCGCACTGAAGGGGAGCGTAACTGCCTCACTGAAACTTTAAGCTTTCACTCAGATCCATTGCGATTCGCGGTGCTTCAACTTTAAGCAATAAATTAGTTTTAAAAGGAACTGACAATATTATGCGCTCAATCTGAATTATTTTAACCAGATGCTCCGCGAGTTTCAATAAGCTACATTTTTCACTGCGCACCTTGAGCGAGGGAAAATGCTTCAATTATAACAACATAAAAGCCATAAAGTGGGGCGCTCGTACAAAGTTTATTTGTGAACGCCCGCCACGTGTTCACCATCCTTTTTAAATTTCACAGCAGCGACGACTGCCAGCCTGCAGTGGTGGCAGTGATGGCTCTACGGCCTGTGAGTGTTGAAAGCCTTTGACGCCTTTTAACGTTTGCGTTGCGAGGCCTATACCTACTTCAATTTCAATTCACACGCAGTTCATACCTAAAAGCGAAAATACAATTTTTAAGATACAATAATTCATTCACGTAAAATAAATTTTCTTGTTGATAAACTTACCTCACGTTCACATTAGCTCGTCTCAACTGTGTATTCAAAGATCATTCAATGAACGAGAGAAGTCAGACTGATCAAAAAGTTAGTTAACTAGGGTATTTAAGATTCCACAGGCCATTCGTGGCACAGGGCTAGGCCCCAAGCGGCTGCCTCGTTAAGAGAAACAGTGGCAGCGGCACTCCGTACCGACAAAAATACCGTCACCCAAGCTTACCTGAGATTCACTCAAAAGTCTTAAAAGAAGAGCTTTCCAAAAATTTATTTGAATTTAGAAAAAGTCGTTGGTTGTTATTTATTTTCAAAATTCTCTGAAATGACGTGAAAAATAAACATTTCATATCTACATTTAGACAAAACTTTGACAAATTACTACCAGATTTTAATAATTATATTTTACAAACTTCAAAAAATAAATGAGATCCATACTAATATTATAAACGCGAAAGTTTGTGTGTATGGATACATGAATGTTTCACGCAAAAACTACTGAATGGATTTTTATGAAACTTTACAATAATATAGGTACCTAACTTATACATCAGCATAACACATAGGGTACTTTTATCCGAAATTAAAGTTGGTGGAACCGCGGGGAACAGCTAGTTTTAAATATTTACGAAGAAGTTGTTCATCCTCGGATCACTGGCCATGAAACTGACAATCGCTAGCCAAAGTGGGATGTTATCGCAGTGCCATAAAAGGGTACACAGCGGTAGGTACCTATGTTCCACGCTAATTCTTCTTTACGAGCATAGATGGGATGCTGGGAGATACGATCTACGCATAAAAAACTGTATACGTATTTATCTATGTTTAAGTGTAACTATCGTACCTACATATCGTACCGACACCTCAAAACTTTAATCCACAATGTTCTCATAATTATAATTTGTCTACAATACAGCAGGGTAATACAATTTATACTCGTAGATAATTATGTTCTATCTTTGATTTCAGTAAAGATTTTTAGCCAATTTGGAAAGAGGTGATGGTAGGTTAGAAAGAAATTAAAAAAGATTAAAAAATATTATATGCAAGGCCAATTTTTGCTCTATTTACTGGAACTCTCAAAACGGAAGCTTTTATCATGTCACTATAAAGGAGAGTGCAGTGTTCGATGCAGGTTTGGCGTAATTCTTGTTTACGGCGATTCGCTTTTAGTGGTTCTGTTCAAAGCGAGAGCACGTGAGCTTGGTATAGATTGAACTCACGCGATACTCACGCGGTCGACTTTACAATCAACTGTACTACTCCGTTTAGTGCTTATAGAAAAGCGAAGACATTTCCATCCATCACACTCCATTATTCAAAGGAACATATTCAACTTGGCTTTACAAACAAAAAAACAATCTAAAGACTTAGTTCCGACAAAAATAAACTAAGCAAATTAGTATAAGTAATCTAGATTCTAGACACTTGGAGTATCAAGTGTCTAGATTATACTAATCTGCTTAGTTTAATTTTTTGCACTAAACTACTTCACCCATCATCATGATTACGCAAAATAATTTCCATTTTCAGTCATTTGGAGTTTTATGGAGAATTATGGAAAACGGTACATACTCTCTCTTCATTGTAAATAAACAAGCAGATATTTTAATTTTAATTTGTTTTTATTTTCGTTTATTCAGGACAACAACAGCTACAAACCATGTAATAGATTTAGGTTACAAGATTACACTACATATAATAGTTACCCTTATATAAAGTGCAGAATTTAGCAGTACGTAGGTACACAAAATCATAACAATTTAGATGATAATTCAATAAACGCAGAACTTAAATAAGTAACACAGAACTTAAAAGTAAAAATAAAAGTAACAATGTAAGGCTTTATGATCGGAATTCGGAACGTAGGTACAAAATGATTTTAAAAGCTTTTGCTCGGAAGATATCAGCATCTATAACATATAGTATCTGTACATAGCACAATATATAATATAAAAAAAGAAATACACATACATACACACACGAACACAAACATGTACATATAACCATACAAATAAACATTCATATAAATACATACATAACTACATACATACATTATAGACAATGTGTGACGACACTCGGACCACGCATCTCACAGCGAGAGCAAGAAACAGAATAAGAAGAAGAATCCTGTAATTTGAAGTTAGGTAATTGTGAATGGTGAATAAAAAAACAAATAAAAAAGAAAAAATGTATATATATAAAACAATAATAATCTAATACCAGCATTATAAATAGAAATGATTTTTATTTTACTTTTTGTACGTTTGTGACGAATAAACTCAGAAACTAGTTACCTACTGACCTGCTTTAATACATATTTAAATATGTAAAATTGTAAAATACATATTATCAACTAAGACTCAACCAGAATCTATCCAGAGATGATAAAAGAGTAGCATCCGCGACTTTGCAACTCAACATTTTTAACAAAAAATTTACCGAAAATTAAGAGGAGCGATAAAAGAAGAGTAACCAACCACCAATAAAAAGAGTTATTAAAAGAGTAATTAAAATTATTTTAGGTTTGTTTGTCTATCTGTCTGTCCATTTATGATAGTCTCCAAATCTACTGAACGAACTGCAATGAGGTATTCAAAGGTAGATTAAGGTTAGCCGGGCGCTACATATAGCCTTGTTTCATTTAAATTAGATGTCGCGATTTAATGATTTCTCATAGTTAATCCCTTGGGTGAACGCGAGTGAAACCGTTTAAATTGAACTAACTCATTAAAAAATACAATCATGAATACTAAAGACTATAAGTATCCCAATTTATTATTAATAATACACTCTGAGAAAGATGGCTTGTCTAATGTATATTTTTCTACCAAAAGTCCAGACGAAAATACAAAAAAAGATGTTTTGATATTTTAAGTCATAATTTATTATTAATAGTCTACAATCACCCGCTCACCGTCATCGAGGTGGAAAATAACGGAAACGTTTAAAAGAATAAGGCACTGTTTTGAAGAGGTTGGAAAAACAATTAATCATTTCGCTCTTTTATGAAGCTAAAGGTTGGAGGACAATGTTATTTTGTAATAGAAGGGTTGTTCTTTTAATATCAAAACAGAAACGAATAATACCAGGCTCTCATACAAAACCATTGGCTATAAAATACCACTATACAACCTACATACTTCCCATCGTTATGGCCATGATTTATGTATTTACTCGTACATGTAAGGGTATTAATGAAAACGCGTAACGTTAGGTACAATACTGTATTTATAGATAATACCTTTAAATAAAGGACGCTATGATGCGTATTAATATTGAAGTAAATCTTATTAGGACCGACGAAATGCCGCGATAATATCATATTGTTTTGAAACTTACCGTCCGCGCTTTCTCATGCTCGGAAGGGTTCCATCCTCAGGGACGACCGAAGCCTTGAATATTCATAGTATTATCACAAACCGACTTACAGAACTGAGCATCATCATAAATACATAATACCTCAACTCGTTCACTGATAAATAGCATTTAAACAAATATGAATGGGGAACCATTATACGATTCACACGAAAGTTACTTCTGATGTTGTGGTATGAGTATTATATCAGTATTTTGTTAGGTACAATTTACAGGGTTCATGTGATAAATACTAATAAATAAGTAATGTTTCTCGTAATTGAAATGAAATTATTTGATATCGTTATTTCCCTTCGGGTTCTCAAGTTTGTTTAGCCACGCTGCTGACTTAAAAGTGGCTTTTACTCCGATAGGATTGATTTTACCTACTACTTCTTCGCTAGATGTTTTTACATTATTTTCTTTAAAATATTATGTTCTTTAAATATTGTAACGTATTATATTCCTTAAGAATAGAAAACAAAGTAATACATATTTTAAGCAGTAACCTTTTTTTTTTCAATCTACTTTTATGTATTATCATAATGGGTCATTTTGACTTGGGTCCTAATTGCACAAATACTAAACAAATATCCGTAAAAAACGTTATCGTCATAATATGATATGTTCATACAATATATAGAAACTTATTACTTCACAGTTAACACTAACATAACATAGGGTAATTTGAGCACCATTTTCAAGGGACGCCCATGTTTACTGTCAAGCAATAAACGATTCGTGAACGCATTTTTCCATGTCAAAAGCGTCACAAACTGTTGTTAATTCCGCCTAATATCCGTAACAACCTTTATGCCGTTACAACTGGGCGCGATATAAAGATGATGGATATCCCCCATATAACATGAAATAAGCTATTTTGTTTAGGCACAAATTTAATGGATTTTAAATATTTTTATAATAAATTGTCTTTAACAAAAAACAACGTTTGCCATAAAGTAAAAAATAACCTTATCTAGAAAAATAACCCCATTTAAAATAAATTAAACATCCAACCAATCACTCGCTTTAATAATGACTCGAGAGACAATCATCTAATTTTTTTCTCTAGTTAGGGTAAATTAAAGAACCTATATTACCAAAGTGTTGTGAGATAGCCGATGTAATTATTTTTTTACAATTATTACATTGAAGCTTACTGATTGATATACAGGTAGCACTGACCTCTTTGACAAAATCCATCCCTTGATGGTAAATCCACAAAAAAATCTCACTTTAGGTTAGCATGTTGGTAGTCTATATAGGTACCTACCTCAACATAAAAATTTATCCCTATTTCCTTTGATCATAGCATCACGCGTGTACGGCTGAACCAAATTCTTTTTTCGTTGTGTTTGTTATTGTTAGGAGAAGAAGAATAAAAGAGGTTTAGAGTTCCTACAAGAATTCTGAAACTCACGCGGATGAATCTCCGAAACGGTTGGACCGATTTTGACGGGACTTTCACTGCTAATAATTAGCTGATGTTATAAGGAGTAAATTAGGCGACTTTGGAGTTCCTGCGGGAATTCCGAAACTCACACGGGAAAAATCGCGGGGCACAGGTAGGCTAATTATGCATATAAAAAGACAAACTGAGTGTCCTACTGACATATTAACGCAGAGCCCAATCCACTTAATAGAACCTAGAAATTTAGCACTGTATATTAGCCATGTAGCGTAGGTGAGCATTAAAACAGGGTTTATAGAAATTTAACCGCTAAAAAGATAAAATGGGCAAGGAGGAGTGAAAATATGAATAGAGAATAAAAAAGTTCTGATACTTCTTGGGTTAAAAATTAACACCACGCGGGCGGTGTCGTTTGAAACAACTAGTGTTTACGTAGGAAGGAATAGATTAAAAGGAAAACGCCTCTCCGTCCGCTATCAGCGCTATCAATCACGCACATAATGCTCCACGTTCCCTTACACACGTTCTTAAATAATTTGTCAGAAGTCGCTCGCTGCCCATACTTTCCATTTTCCCCTAAAGTTGTATTATACGAGCCATTTCTCGTTGAAGACAAGATAATTCGTTGGTAATAATTTAACATATTTTCTAAAGTTGTCGATTACACAAATTGCACAGTGCATTTTGTAATTAGCTATTTAACTTCATTGTCCACGGTAAGAAAATCATATTATTACGTTCCGCTTCCGCTGCGCGTTCAATTACACATTAAGAATTTTCGTGAATGTGATAATTAAATTTATAAATGGTAGTTCGTTTAGTTATTAACAAGTAGCGTTTTAAACACAAAAAGTTTTAGATCTTATGTGCTTAGGTACACAAATACACACAATTTTTTGCTCTATAACATTATATCACGAATCTACTGTTGATGTATGTGTATCGCGAACTAGCGCGAAACCATTATACTTTGTTGACACCAGCGAATGTCCTTTTACATATTCACCTCGAGCGTGCAAAGATTGAACCGTGAAATTGGAAATTGTTCTATGAACAAAAAATATTCTATAGGCACCTCCGTGCATATCGCAACAGTATAAACTTTTATGTTTTTCTTTGTCTAAGTTTCTGTTTCATCTTTATTCACAAATCCACAAACTAACGATCTTGATAAAAAAGTATCAAATTGATAAAATGGATATACTTACCTAGGTATAATTAAATTTTAATTTGTGTCAATATCCAATAGAAAAAATATTGCAAAACACGTAAAAGTTTTGCAGTTTCAATGCTGCGCGTAATGCATTTTGACAGAACTGCATTACAGCTACTGGATGCAATTGCTCACAGAAATAAATTACCTCGACGTAAATTGAACGAAGCAAAAAGTCAAGGAGTTAGTTCTTGATCGTATTTCCTAATCGAAAAAGTTAGAAAACCTGTATATATCATACAGTATAACTATATTTATATCAATAAAAATATTGGCCGCTAGTTCTGTTTATCACTCTCTAAATTTAACTCACAATCTCGACGGCATATACCTAATCGTATGATATCGGTACTCAAACTGTATTCGAATTTAAAATTTGTTTTCCACATGGACGCATTGTGGATAAGTGGACTTCACACACGCTTTCGAATTGCATGTAACTCGTGCAGTTTCCCTCACGATTGTTGACCATGTTCTCTTTCATCATATCGCTTGTTTACACAGTTGATAGGTCAGTGATTGGTGCGTTCGGATCAAATGCGGCCAAGGGTAGGTTCAAAAAAACAGGCATAGGTTCCCATAGCATGGTGGTAGGGCACTTTCCAGTGTCCAACTGGCTAGCTACCACCTTTAAGTTGAAAATCTGTCGCCATGCACCTAACGGTGTTTTCCGGCAGCTTCACTTGAAAGCCAGTTCCAACTGCTGCTCCAGGTCGGCAACGTACCTGCATGCCTTCTGGTGTTGCAGATGTCCATGGGCCTGCCCGTGGCCTGACCTGCCCGTTTGCCTATGACATAAAAAAAAATCTAATCCATTAGTTTTGTACATAGATCAGAAAAAATCCAGAGACCTTATAGTTCCACTATGTAACTTTTGTTTATATAATTTGCTAATATTAATCAGAAACATTGCATAGTTTAATCCTTACCATTATAGAAGTAAAAGTGAGTTTGTTTGTTTGTTACGCATTCAGGCCTCAACGGATCATCATGAAATTTTGCATACCTACACGTTGTCAGGGATACAGAGAAGAGATCCCGTAATTTCCGCTCAGCTAGTTTGTATATAAATGGTTTAATCGTTGAGCTCGGTAGTCAGCATGTCAGCTGTCATATTGATGGTGTATGTCATTTATGTTTCAACAATCTGAGTTACGCAGACGACATGGTGCTACTGAGTGCGCCGTCTGTGACTTAAGGAGACTGATACGGATTGGTGAAGAATTCGCCTGTGGCCATGGACTAAAATATAATGTGACAAAGAATCAGTGCATGGTATTTGAGTCTAGCAGTGCAAAAAATTTCAAAAATTAAATGTTATATTTCAAAAATTAAATGTTATATTTAATTTTTGAAATTGTGTGGCTTATTTTGCTTGAAATAAATGAATTTTATTTAATTATTCTTGTTTTTTTTATTTAAGACGTTTACAAATATACATTCGATACAAAACAGCAAACCAAATCACAGAGATTGTGCTGGTTGTGCTTCTTTTTGTTATTGCATATTAACCGTTGTCGTAACGAATAAAATTTATTTCATTTCATTTTATTTTATTTCATTTCAGATTTGTCCGAAATTGCGGTTTTGTAATTAATGAGGTTTAGACAGTTACAATTTTCGTTGTATGTTGATTTTGGTTGACACAAACATCGTGCATATTGTAATCGCATAACCACTGTTTCCGAATGCAACCGAAAAATGATAGCAACAAAAGTTACCTAATGGCCCTGCTAGACTCATACCTTCGTCCTCTGCATAAGAGCTGAGAATTCAACCGCTGGTCTATCACGGTGTACAATGTATACACTTATTTAATTAATTATTAAGGTGCAAGTACCTACATATCGCAAACTGAATAATGATCGGACGTGGCGTGGGGGGCTGCGAGTGAGACTCAGCGCCGCGCCGGCGGTAGCTCAAGCTGTTTACCCTGTAAGTATTGCGAAAAGATCGAACTTAATCCCAACGGGTTCGAGCCGCTGCTGCGCTGAAGGTGATAGATACTGAAAATTGCATAAAATCTATCAACACAACGACTTTGTGCTCCGCCTCTCTGTAAAGTATTTCCTTCGGTTAAATGAGATCTTCTTCTGTGAAATACTCATAGAAAGCTACATACCTACCTAAAATCAATGATAATACAAGTATTAAATATTATAAATGTTTATTTTAAAGTAACTGTTGCCCGCAGCTTCTCCAATATGGTATACATATTTGGAAAAGAAGCTGTTGCACGCCACTGGTGCGTTTATACCTAATTTGAGGTAAAACCAATCATTTCAACTAAGTATACTTTCATAAAGCAATAGAGGTATAGAAAATTGGAAATCAGTTTCTAAGCGGTGCAGTTATTTTTGCAAGATACGTGTAAAAAAGTCATCTTTTTGGGTTAGGTACGTGTATTATGATAGTGATATTAATCGCCGCACTCAAAGACTTATACGGACAGTTGTGTTATCAA
Source organism: Zygaena filipendulae (assembly GCA_907165275.2). Taxonomy (NCBI): domain Eukaryota; kingdom Metazoa; phylum Arthropoda; class Insecta; order Lepidoptera; family Zygaenidae; genus Zygaena; species Zygaena filipendulae. Next base: position 5,758,657 of record OU015653.1, on the reverse strand, counting down.
ATTTTACACACAAAAACTTGGAAATGGAATCTCTATAAAAATATCTAATTACTCGCTGTTCTCCGCGGTTTCACCCGCGTTAATTTCGGAGCTTCCGGGGGAAATACGGTATGAAAAGTACCCTATGTCCTTTTCTGTACTCCTGACAACGTGTATGCAAAATTTCATGATGATCGGTTAAGCCGTTGAGGCGTAAAGGCGTAACAGACAGACAGACAGAGTTACTTTCGCATTTATAATTTAATCCTTACTAATGTGATGATTAAATTTTTTTGAGTGTAGCAGCATTATTTTCTTTAATACTCGTTTATACATAATATTGTACACATTAGACGCACCTCTATATAGTTAGTTCATACAAATAATTTGACTAGTATCTACCTGTCATTGAATAATAAAAAAAGACATTGTTTTAAAGATGTCCCAATCGAAGACGAGAATAACATATTTTCCATTCGTTTGTTCAGCAAAAAAAAAAGGAATAGAATCACGATGTCAGCGTTCGGAGGTCTGAGAGGGCGAGGGTCGCGCGCCGCACATGTGGCCGTGTTGTGACTCGGTGCGTGTCTGCCCTCTCCACATTTATTACTGTTTTATATGATCTCCAAGAAATACGAAACTTGTACGTTCGAGATTTGCTAAGATAAATTATTGGAATACTTTATACTAAGACACCTATTGAATTGAATATTATAAAATTGTTAATGATTTCGTTACGAAATCTTACTTTATTTCGTAACTATACGAAATAAATTAAAAAATCAATCAAGTGACTGGCTCATAACCAAATTTTACTCGGTCAATATTTTTTTTTTAGAAAAATAGTGTTCACCCAGGTATGAAGTGGCAAGCGGCGTACTGTCCAATGGAGCTTCTGGAGTCCTATACAGGCTACAAAGGCCTGTGCTTAAAAGTGTCAGCACTATTTCCCTGCTGATTTCATAATATGTGGAACCACATTACCTGGGTACTTAAATAATGACGATTAATATAAGGGAATTATTATTGTAATAAGGTCAGGTTTTTGCGTAGATACATTCTAGTAGAATCTTCTCATATAAGTTCTTGTAATTGCTATCCTCGCACTAGTTCTACCCCAGTTAGTATGTTACAGGTGAGCCGGCACCGTGACTAGAGCCCGTCGGGACCCGGCTCATGTAACATAACTCTAGAACAAGTCCTTTGTTAACGCAAAACCTTACGTTTCAATCACGTGGGTGCGACGAGCACGAGCGACGATGCTTGCAGACCTTTGATTAAATCCTTACTCTTATCTATTACAAATGTGAAAGTGAGTTTGTTTGTTACACTTTCAGGCATTAACGGGTCAACAGATCATTGTGAAATTTTGCATACACGTTGTAAGGGGAATAGAAAAGGACATAGGGTACTTTTCATACCGTTTTTCCCCTGGAAGCTCCGAAATTAACGCGGGTGAAACTGCATAAAATTTTGAATAGGTACTGAACGTTTGCAGTGGTACAAAAATGGGAAAATAGGGTACTTTAATCCCGTAATTTCCACGTGATCTCTGAAATTAGCGAGGGTGAAACCACGGGCAACAGCTAGTATTTAAATTAAACCTCATTAAAAATATATTCAAAACGTCGTTACTATTAAAATTTTGCTTCCCATTCATACGATTGATATCTTTCAAAGAGTTAAACGAGACGGGACGAAACAATTTTAACTATAACGCTCTACAACAGCTATTACGTAGGTAACAAATAAATATTCAAATCCTTATAAAATGAATAAACGAAATGTTGGTCGAGTTACTCACGAAATCGTAATTTCGATTTCCACACGAGATAGATCACTTTATTATATGTACAGTGAGAACACTGACCAGTCGATTTTTTATTTTATTTTGTTTTTGTAGACCTCGTTATAACATCACACACAAAACAGAATTTTTTCTAGTTTGGGGGGAAACTTTTGCGACATTAATTAATAAAAAAATATAACATTACCTGGGCTATTTCTAAATGTCGTAAATTAATTATTTCTTTTCTGTGTTACTAATTTATTACATTTATAAAACGTTATAATTAAATACCAACTGTTACTAAAACATATGCACTGTAGTTAGTAATTTTAAACATAATACGTAAATCTTCGTAAAATACTAGCCAAAAGAAGTTTAATTGCAAAAAACTTAACTGAAATTATTTTTACAGTCAATGTTGTCGAATAGTATAATAATATGCTTTCCATGCACGATATTTTACACGTGTATTTTAGAACCTATACTTTTAAGCCTACTATTAGGTCGAAAATGATTGATAGTTTGTAACTGTACCCTGGTGCTCGGTGAATAATATCATTGACGTAGGTTTTGATGGATAACATCAACATAGTAAACTTTTGTAATATTGACCGGTTATTAAGTTTGTTTTATGAATAATCAGTCGGTTGTATTTTTTAATCTCAAAAAAAATTTATATATATTGTATGTTGTAGATTTTCTCTTTTCCTGTTGCGGGTCTGCTGGAAGAAATTCCACATGGAATAAGCATGACCCTTGTACCTACATGATTACTTTTATACTTTTTTTCCTTTTTTTGTTGTCCTTGTGTGCATTAATTGTTAAATAAATAAAATACTTAAATAAATATTAATGATTAATTCTATAAATTGACGAATGAGTGATAAGGAAACAATACTAAGAAGTAAGAAAGTATAAGAATCAAACAGTAAGGTATATACATACCTAATATATATTAGCTATACGAAATGTTATTGTTAAAAGTTAAAAGTTATAGAAGATTCTTGACAAATTGGCAAAATACGTGTATTGAGCCCGCGCCACTACTGCCCGGCTGTCTCATGACTGATGCGTGTTATAACCCGGCCGCGTATTGCCAAACTGTTGCATATTATATGGGTGTCTATGAAGACACCCATTGATTGTCCTTAATCACTTTTTTCTGGTTTAAAAAGCATATTTGCACTTATGACTACATACATATGTAAGGTGTTATTATATTTCTCCGACGTGGTGTGCATTTTTTCAACTCACTTGACCTGCAAGCGATTGGAAGTTACGCATATTGCCCTCGTCGTACAAACTATTGTGTAGGTAGCTGCATGTGCACGCATACCTACTGTTACGTACATTGCTTGCTTAAATTTTACTCTCAAAAGTGTCGTACAAGGGTCGAGCTGTATACGTGTACCAATATAGAAAAAAAATAAAATACATTTATTTCAGTACAACAAACTAGATAAAAGATACAATTAAAAAAATCATGATTTTATCCAAAAAAGCAGTTTGCCCATACGCTACCGAGCCCTTTTGACACCTCACACGGCACTCACTTCTAGCGACACCGTGGAATAATTCTTCAGAATCTCTCGCATCTGAATTCTTAATGAAACAAAAATTCGTACATAAGATAAGACCATTTCACAGCCAACCTATGAATACTAAACACGCAATTTGTGAATTGTCTGCATTACGAAATCGAGTCTGTTAATAATAATATAAGGAGAAAACGGCGGCAATCTGTCATTTGACTTTACAAAAAAAAATTACGCACACTTTATGATTTACGCCGCAACTCGCAGTAGCGGAATGTGACAATAAATCATGAAATTTGATTTAAAGGAATGATGCACGTCGTCAGAAAACAATTGGAAAAACGTGACCGGAGCGCCGATCCGGGCGTGGGGCGATCGCTACACGTCGCATCGTACCGCCCAATGCATACTAAGTAATAACACCCAGTTTCAATTTTACCTCATACTCTATATCCTCCATTCGTACAAGACATAATCAGAGCTATCATAAATCAGAGATTCGAAATACATTTATAGACAAAGTGGTTTGTACCTTACATGACTACCTTATACCGATAGGTAGGTACTGTTTGATTTTTTTTGCATAATATTATTATCTACATGTTAGTAAAAGTAGATTCTCTGCTAAACATAACAAGTATACTGATAAAGGGAAAATAAACTCGGTGTCGCAATATTTACTAAAGTATTTTCTAAAAGGGATAGTTGGCTCAAATATAGATTTTCTCTTTTGATTTTGTTGAATTCGAACCTAATGAATCGAACTATTCAATTAAAGTACCTCCAAACCGTGACACTGTTACTACTTAATATTCAAACGTATGTAAATTACCGACGTGCTATGCAATAAATGCCGTCATATGGATCACAATTCGACAATTGACATTTATGTCGCAATTGTATGGTCTCTACATTGTGGTACATTTATGCTAGCAGTTTGTGTGGCTATAAAGCAAAATTAAAAAAGTGGCTCATTCAACAGTCGTTTTACAGCTACGAAGAATTTATAGAATTAAGTTTGACCTAGTATTTTTTGAACCTACTATTTACTTGATAGTATGTAGCATGTTTTTGTTATGTTCATCTTCACCTTCACCTTTTTGACATTTATTTTAATTTTATTATTCAATTCATATAATGATCCAATTGAAATGTAATTTATTAATAATGTGCAATCATTTAATATTAATATACTTTATAATATGACATGTAATGAATATTACGAATGAATATATCAATATCAATATCAATATCAATATCAATATCAATATCAATATCAATATCAATATCAATATCAATATCAATATCAATATCAATATCAGTATCAGTATCAATATCAATGTCAATGTCAATATCAATATCAATATCAATATCAATATCAATATCAATATCAATATCAATATCAATATCAATATCAATATCAATATCAATATCAATATCAATATCAATATCAATATCAATATCAATATCAATATCAATATCAATATCAATATCGATATCAATATCAATATCGATATCGATATCAATATCAATATCTCTAGGACGATACATATCCCTTTTGTCTAAAAACTTGCTCTCTGAAATAGGTCTATGTAATTTCATAGTTAATAATTAAATCGATTTAGAAGTAAATCGATTAATCTACTTATTTAAATATAAAGGCAAACGAAATTAAAATGTTTACTACAAAGATTTTAAAGACATACAAAAAATACTACTTCTTTGAACACATTGAGAGTAAAATATGTAGTTACAAAGTAATGCTCATAAAGTTATTATCAGCAACAAGAGAATTGTTCAAGTCATGGAAGTCAACGCACGCTATTTTATCTAGGCAATTCAGTTTTTTAATACTAAGCAAACTATCCAGCTGTTTCGGGCAGTTGCACCGGCGTTAATTTTGGAGTTCCCACAAGAATCCCGAGATGAATAATATACTTTTCTGTACCGCTGACATTGTGTATGCAAAATTTCATGATAGCAAGTAGTTAAGGCATGAAAAGGTCGCAGACAGACTGACAGACAAAGTTACGATCACATTTATAATTACACTAGGTATGGATATAATATCAACAATTATTACTGTAAATGCGAATGTGATTTTTTTTATTTGTTTGTTTATTAAGCTTTCACGCCTTAACTACCTACTCAACCGATCATCATGAAATTTTTATTTTTATTTTATCACTGAATTCCAGCGGGATCTAGGAAATTGACGCGGGTGAAACCACGGAGAACAGCTGCTATAATATAATTTATATAAACCAATAAATAAAAACTGCATACGTCATCTGCATAGCCATAATTTAATTTCACGTGTAGGTAGTATAGTATTATATTATCTGTGGTGTAGATAAGTAGAGATTTAACGAAACATGTGTGTATAGAGCGGTTGAAAACGTTCGGCGTGTTCTCGAGCGATAGAGCGGCTCTTGCAAATCGCACAGCAATAGATATAACGCTCGCCACACTATTCTGTCCAAGCCTAAGCTGGTTGTTATGTGGTCCCACTGCATTTGGTATACCGCTAGAATTGAAAGTATTGGAGTTTAGGTATTCGTTTTTTTTCTGAAATCCTAATTAAGTATGTATGCAACCGTTCCTGAACATACATAATATTAATGCATCTCAGTACCAAAAACCACCTACCATTTCACTATAATTATAAGATGCACGCACCTATAGGATAAAGAAGACAACACAGCACAGATTCCGGCTACTAAGACCCGCATACTGACAAGATCGTTACGTTCAAAGTAAATTATTACGGCCAGTGATAAAATGATCTGGGCCGTCGTAAAACAGATTGAATCAATTGCAGACATAAAACCAAATTAAGTACTGAGAAAATGAAATTGAAACTCCCTCCCTGTCTTAAAAACAAATGCATAATCAGCTTTGCGTCGATTAATATCATCGTCGCCGCAGGCAGAGTCCACAGTCTGCTCGATATTGCGGAGTCAAAGAACTAAATTATTTCCCTCGTTTCTTAGCGATCTCTTTGACACAACATGGCTCTTTTTACCTAACTCTATTACAAAAACGTTATAAATTAGTTTATGCAGTACAATTCACAACTACCTACGTTTTTTCAGCCATATTCAAATTTCGAGTGGAGATAACACTGCATCTAAGCAAACATGAATGCTAAAAATTATATTAAAGACTACCTGTCCCTCGCGGTTTCACCCGCGGTAATTTCGGAGTTCCCGTGGGAATTCCTCGATGAAAAGTACCCTATGCCCTTGTCCCCTGACACGACTGACAAAATTAATATTTATATGTATAGATATTTCTGACATCTCCATCGAGTGTGGTCTGGTTTAACCACCGATGTTCTCCATAATATTATTGATTTGTAGGCACTAAAAGTTAAACTCTGAAAAAGTCTGCCTTAACCGCGTTATATAGGTAACTGGATTGCTTCTATGGCGGAACTTATTTTTTCCGGCATGTAAAGTGCTCGTACACTATGTCTTATTTCTGAACCTTAATAACTTAGTACCGATATATTATATTTAAATAGAATTTCAACCGTCCCGAACAGAGCCAAAAATAAGTTTTAAAAAACAACTAGCTGTCCCCCGCGATCTCACCCGCGGTAATTTTGGAGTTCCCGCGGGAATTCCAGGATAAACTATACGTATAAACCTTCCCCTTGAATAATTCTGTCTATTCAAAAAACTGCATAAAAATCCGCTGCGTAGTTTTAAAGATCTAAGCATACATAGGGTAAGACAGATAACGGGAAGTAACTTTGTTTTATAGTAGTGATTTAGCATTGCATTTGCATGCTAATAAAACATCAATAAATTTTTTTTTAAATAACTCTCATATCTTCTATACTATATGTATACTTAGTTACTTACTATACCTAATAAAAGAGTAAAATCCGCGATTCTGTACATTGAATATTTTTAACAAAAACTGACAGGGAGCGATAAAAGAAGAGTAACCAACCACAATAAAAAAAGGTTCTTAAAAATCTTTTCTGTCTGTCTGTCAGTCTGTTCGCGATAATCTCCGAATCTACTAAACGGAGTGTCATTCGGTTTTTACAGGTATATTAAGCTTGGCCTGGAGCTACATATAGGCTTTGTTTCATTCAAAAAGGATGTCGTGAAAAAAGTTGTTACATAAAAACTTTTCACGCGGGTGAAACCGCGGGAAACAGCTAGTACATAGAAGACAGTTAGCAATTATGTACTTATTATTTTATATGTCGCAGGGCACAGTACTGAGGCCATAGTTAACGGGATGCCAAGCAATATTATGATTTTAAACTATTTAGTTTCTTTATCTTTTTATCATGTGGCAACTTTAATAATATTGCTTGAGTGTGTTTGGTTATGATGCGATGACGACAGATGGATGACATTTCAGTTTACAATCTGACACTGGCAGAATTATTGCACTTGTCAAAATGTGTTGTGGGTTGGATTTCCGTGGGGCACATCCCACTTCTGATGTCGACGAGGGTCAGGGGTTCTAACAATGTGAACAGCAAATCATCATTTTTCACATTCGCCAGCAGGATGATCCGACATGATGGTGATCAAGAAATAACACGAGGTTAACGTCCAGTACACTGATCTTTAATCATATCTTATCGTTAGATACAAATTAACAGTGGATGTTCACACTATTCTAGGATTAAAACTAATACTTTAGGATGAACAATAATAAACACTGTAAAACAATCCACATGGAATGCAGTGAGGTTGGTTATGACGCGATACGACCGACCGCTCGTTCTCGCCTCTCGAACGCAACTGGCGTCTCTGGCAACGTCCGTCTCCTCCCTCGACTCATTACTTTTGACTCGCTTCCATTTTGACAAGTGCAATAATTCTGCCAGTGTCAGATTGTAAACTGAAATGTCATCCATCTGTCGTCATCGCATCATAACCAAACACACTCAAGCAATATTATTAAAGTTGCCACATGATAAAAAGATAAAGAAACTAAATAGTTTAAAATCATAATATTGCTTGGCATCCCGTTAACTATGGCCTCAGTACTGTGCCCTGCGACATATATATAATTGCTAACTGTCTTCTATTAAACTTAATACAAAGGCAGTTAAATCGATATTATAAACAAACAATTCAATTTTACACGTATAGTAAAATAAAATAATGTCTATAAAAACGTGTAATACGAGTATATTGTACTACGTCGCCGTTGTGTAATTTTGGTAAGAAACCTTAAACGATACACTTACGGAATAAAGTTAGATTCTAGTCGCCGAGACGGTTCATAAACTCAAATTTACCATACGAATAAGAGTTGGGAATAGTGTTGGTGTTGAACGAGAGCGATTCGAGATGGGAACGTTGCTATATACTTGGTCTCGTGCCAAGCTACGCGAGTCGAGGGCAATGTAATTGTTTGCTTGCGACTTGTAACGACATAGGTATCGCATTTGAATCCTGTTTATAACCACATTATACCTACTACTATTAAACATATTATTATATTCTTATGATTTCTTAGTTGTAAATACGTCTATACTTACCTACACCAGATTTAAGAGAGAAGAGATTAAATGTTGTAGAGGTTGATTTGTTACTATAAGATATATGTAGGTATCTAATATATTAATGCTAACCGACATGTTCTCTTTTTAATAACTGTTTTAAATGTTTGTTCAAAAATATTGTTATATTATTTTAATTCGTAATTATGCATGCGGTTTAAAGCTCATCGTATCGTGCATCATGTATCGTATCGTGATTATTTTGTTGTGTTGTACCAAGATAAAAAGTCATAAGCTACCTAAACTACATATCTAATGTTAAGTTTTATTGAAACCCATCCTGTTTTAACATGATGTCAAACGGACAAACAAATACACGGACTTATACAACTGTTAAATATATGCCTATGTATAAGTTTTTTTTGATAGAACAGTAGATATTATGTCTTCTAAAAATAAAATGGAAACGCAAACACGACGAGCCCACCTTATCCATAAGTCATAATAAAAATGAACGAGCGATCCAAACAGCGACCAGCGAACCCTAGAGCAAACAGCGAGCGACAAACAAGTGTAACAAGGTAGGTACTAGGTATATATATATATAGGTATATATTGGTATATATACATTTATACACCTTGTGTTCTCGCATAGGTAGGTATGTAGTATGTACTCTGTACATAAAGGAATAAAAAATTACAATCTGTCAATCAATAATAATTCAAACACAGGTAGGTATATATTAATATAATATATTGTGGTTTTCTCTTTTTGCTTTCGCTTCTTCGTTTCATCGAGTTTCAAATCTGAACGATCTCAAATATCATTGACAACGATGCTAAAAAAGTTTTCACTTCAAAAATGATAAATAGCAGAGAAAGCCTGACATAAAAATGTAGTACCAAACCTCAGAACAATTATTCCAATTATTCTTCTGAGTACCTAACCTCAGAATAAGTACTTAAACAGACGTAGTGAATGACCTACAGATTAGATACGTCGGCGTTCCAACGGCGATACAAAGAAAAGAGACGTTGATTGACCTTAAAGATATGATCCGTCATGACCCATACTTTTCATGTCAAATTTTGATTTTTAATTTTTAAATATTTGACACAAGAGTCGGGTAGGACTGAACACCTTCCTCGAATAAATCCTTCGTTAAACCTTATCCATAGCACAGATAGTATAATAGAAATGTTGGTTGTGTTAAGGATGTGACCGATAAAAATGATTTGCAGAATGGTTATTAAACTATGATGTAAACTTTTTGGACTAAATTCAGGGTCAATTTTTTCATGCAATTACCCCAACCCCCAACATGATCTTCAAATATAGCGACCACTTTTATAACAGCCTGTATCGTAAGATAAATGTATATTTCAAGTATTTAACAAATTACCGACATGAAGTTGATGATGAATGCAATAATAAGACTTAAAAAACACTTAACCATAAAGGTTGGTATTTTTAAGAATACGCGTTCGTTACGCGTAGTAAAAACTTAATAAACTTTCACTAAAGAATTTCTAATTAGAAATTTAAGCTCTTCACGACATGGCAATATTTCAGGCCCGTGAAGGTATTTCCAATAAAGGACTTTGCCGAGTCATAATTCTTCAAAGTTACGTGTAATGAGATGTGGATATTGCTACATTCTTAAAAGAACCAGACAACCGGTATTCAACTAAAGTCTAACTTCTCTCTATCGCTTACCTGATTTAGAATAACATTTTATTTGTTACAACGCTTGATTTTTTAAAAAAGCCAATACTTGCGGAGCATTGATTGTAAATCTTTGTGTTGTGTCAAATAAAGTTTTTTCAATTCAATTCAATTCAATTCAAATAAATCTCGTTGTATGCTGTGGTATTTGTGTTTAATACAATATAGATACTTAATATTTAACTAATGAAATCTACAAAATTAAGACTGTTACCTATGAAAGCACTTATCATTTATTCCGAGAACAAGCTTTCACATTTCTTTCTATATTTCTATATTAAAGTGTCACTGATTCATTCACTAACTATAAATAGGTATACACGAAATCTTGAAATCTCCTTGACCTATGAAGTTGGATAATTGGGCAGATTATGAGAAGTACATACCTAGACGTCAAGCTAAGAAAGAATTTTCATCCTGGAGTTCCCGAGGGAACCTCGAAATCACGGAGTGAAATCGCGGGGGATAGTTCGTATTTATTATAATATGAACAGTGAAGCAAAAAACATATTAGAATAGAAGTGACCTCACCCAAAATTCTTGCAACTGCTGATATTGATATAAATTGACTTAAAAAAAAGGTCAAAAACCATGTGCCGAAAGAGCCTGGAATTATGAGTATTAAAGGACAATCTATACATATAATGAGCTAGTTGAGTAATCTTTTTTATTTTGTCTTGTAGATTAATAAAAAATATTGGACACGTATTTTCCTTTTTTTTGATACGTAATCAAAAAATAACGGCGATACATTGAGTTGAATTTCGCGTGACGGCACTTATATGGTGCAGTTTGTAATTTTGTATGGAGGTTTATATCTGTTAATGACGTCACGAGGCCTCACCCTAAACTTCAATGCGCTTTATCTCTGTAAATTTCCATTAATTTGAAAAATCAAAAATTATTATTATCTATTATAATTTTAATTTTGATTTTCAATAGTCGTCAACATCCCTATCGCATTATTCACCAATGCAATATGTTAGGTATGTGAAGACATTTCCGCTCTTTAACCACAAATTGCAATTTTGGAGTCAAGTCACTTTCATTCTAAAGGTGCGATATCTAATTACAAACATTATTTATGAAACACTCGATCAATAAAACGATGCATTTAAGGTAAAGCGGTACTTAATTCAAACGTACGTTTACGAAGTAGCGGTTCAACTAATGTCGCATAAATTTTCTTCAAGAATGGGTCGCGTCGTGAGCATTGAGAAAATATAAGATTAAAGATACCTACTCGCTGAACATTTTGCCGTACACATGAAGCTATAAATTTACACTTATTACCTACATAACATACAATACTTTTATTTAAGTAAGCTTTTATACTCTTACCAACATAAAAAGGGTGTGTGTTGCATACACACATAAAACTTTATAACAAAACTTCTTGAACAAACCGTAAGGCTCTAAGTTCGAGCTATTAACTACACTCGACTAGTACTACTAATAATCACTAATATTTATAAGCACGTAATTAAGCACCGTACCAAATAGATGTCCTTCCATTGCCCAAAAAAGTACCTACTGACATCTGCTTTTTCGAAGCATTTCATTCAGTTTCGTTCATATATTAATAACTAGCTGTTCCCCGCGGTTTCACCCGCGTTAATTTTGGAGTTCCCGCGGAACTTCTGGAACGAAAAGTAATAATAATAATAATAATCGAGATCTCAACACACAGATCTACTTGATCCCACAGTAAGCTATTATATTAGCTTATGTCGTGGAAACCAAGCAAACGTGGTATATACTATATAGAATTACTTATATATATTACACTATAGATATAAATACACCCAGACTGGAAAATGGAACCCTGTATTCATCACACAAAGTCCACCCCCACCGGGAATCAAACCCGGAACCCCTTGATTAGCGGGTAGGCAGTGTGACCTCTGCGTCAATAGGGTCGTCAAGTAACCTATGTCCTTCTCTGTGCTCCTGACAATATGTATGCAAAATTTCAACACGATTGGTTGAGCCATTAAGGCGTGAAAACGTAAAAGATAGACAGACGGACAGAGTTTCTTTCGCATTTATTGTATTAGTAGGGGTGATTGGCTCAAAGGGAAATAAATTCATTTAAACCAATTGATAGATTTTTCCGAGCAATATAATATTTTATGTTCTATTATTTAATACGAGTATGCTGTAGCGCACTAGAAGACTCTCGGAGCATCACGATTTAGTTTTCTTTCCTTTAAGTGCACAATTCAGTAACAGTGCGCTATCAATGTAAGAGGATTTCGCTGCCAATAATGCTTCGCTGTCGCTAAATTTAACATTAACAAATACAATATATTTACTGTACAACGCAATTAATGATGTCGTTTTTAAAGAATATCATCTTTACTTACTATAATATTATGAACGCGTAAGTTTTTATGTATGGATGTATGGATAGTTCGATTTTAATGAAACTTTACAATAACATAGCTTATACATCAGTTTAACACATACTGCACAACGGGTACTGCAGAGAAGGACATAGGGCACTTTTATATCCCGGAAATCTCGCGGGATCTCCGAAATTAACGCGGGGGAAACCGCGGGGAACAGCTAGTATTATAATATTACACTACCTACTACTAATCATTATCATCATCATTTCAGGCAAAATACATCTAGGTACGACTCGACGTTGGATCTAGCACTCACAGGAATAAAATATACACTATCAATGTAGGTACACTACACTATAACTCGAAAGGTTTTGTCCTTTTTAATCTTCGTTTTATATACTATGTTGTCAAGGAGCTGGGGAGCCTCGACATTTGAACATGGTGACGAAAGCTGTGTTCGTGATCTTCAGCATATTTTTTGATAGTATCGCTAACAGATTCCACTCCGAATTTCTTAAAGTGAAAGTTTTTTTATCATAGAATTCTAAATCTCTTGTAATTTTAGAATTTAGGTATAAAATTTTTCCATAGAATTGGAAGTCAGTTCGGAAATTTTGCATTTGAGATCACGAAACTCCAGTATCACTTTTGCAGGCGTTACAAAATTTGCATAATACCATGCAACGTTTGCGCGTAGCTGTGAGATCAGAACTGGCAACGATCGCAGCTCGCAATCGCGTCACGAAAGTCGACATTTCAAAGTGGTCACGTAAAATTTTACGTTTCTGAGTTGGGCGTCGATATGCACTGACGCCGCGCCAGGTGAGACCTAATCCAATCAGAAGCAATGGCACCGGACTTGGTTGTCAATTTTACACATTTAGTAGCATCGCGATCGCTACGAATGCTACGCGCGTTGAAGCACGTGGCTTGTTTTAGCTTTCCTTAAAATATCTTTGACTAGCTGCACAGAGTACTTTTTAATATCTGAAACTAGCTGTCTCCCGCATTTTTACCCGTGGTAATTTTCGAGTCCCCGCGAGAATTCTAGAATAAACTATACGTATTAACCTTCCTCTTGAATCACTCTATCTATTAAAAAAAAAACCGCATCAAAATCCGTTGCGTAGTTTGAAAGATCTAAGCATAGGGACCGACAGACAGCAGGAAGCGACTTTCTTTTATACTATATAGTGTAATTTACTTAGGTACCTACACTGTTAATAACAAATTTTATATGTTTTACTCCCGCGGAAACTTCGTAAAATTCGTTCTTTGCTGACCTCTACTCGGCGAAAGGAATACATTCCTATATACCAAAGTTCAAATCTCTAGACTTTATGTTTCCAGAGATATCGTGATTTCCACCTATGTACTGACTCATCACGATATCTCTGGAACCATAAGGTCTAGAGACTTGAAATTTGGTAGGAAAGAGATAGAGAGATAGATAGAGAAGAGATTTTCATCTATGTATATTTTATAATTTATTATCTATATAATTCACATTCTTTTGCTACCTTTTCACGCCCTAACTACTCATGATTTACAAATTCTGCATGCACAATGTCAGGGGTTTAGAAAATATAGGATACTTTTATCCCAGACTTCCTGCGGGATCTTCGAAATTAACGCAGGTGAAACAGTATCCAACAACTATAGTTTTTTCACATCTAAAGTTGATGTTATGCCCAAATAATATTTGTATTATAATAATCAACAACGTTGCATTCGTGCGATACATCATTGTTTGTGCAGGTCTGAAAGTACTCGTAATGTCTGTAAATAAAACAGGTCTAGGAAGCGTTTAATAGTTATTATTTACGATCCCTAATAAGTGGCGTGGAAGCGGCGAGCGCTCCGACTGCGCCGACCGGGTCCGACCCGGAGGAACTAACTCCGCCGTCACACTGCCGCCTGCTATGGACTCGTCTGGAATATTTAAAGCCGGCTCGCCAATATATTTACATAAGCTGTTGCATGAACACTTTACCTGTATATCATAAACTTACTCAAAATACCTACTAGTTGTTAGGACAGTAATCAGTAAGTGTCAAACCTTAAATTGCAATGATTGTAAGTTTTACAGAGTGGATCGAGTAACTTATAAGCATTTTTATAAAGACTCCTAAACGTAATAATAGTTGATGATCACTTTATTTTACATAGACATGTTATCTACGAAAAACAGGGACGAGAAGCAAGTAACAGTAAACGATTTGACGGCGTATTAATAAAACGATTAAACGAAGCTTTCGGTGGTAATCTGAGAGCAGCGCGGCGCGCGGCAGATGGCCACAATTCCCAAACTTTGATGACGAACGCCGGCATCTCTTAGACGGGAATTAACCGACGATTTGTACACTTTTGTTGCAAGCTACTTAGAGATTTAAGAAGAATAAATTCCTCAGACGTCTTCAAATTTTCTTACATTACCTACCTACGCTTCAATTTTCTACAAAAGACAACTTTGAACTTCTTTAACTACACCATTACTATGAAGTTACTTTCGTAATAACTAGGGAATGAAATATATATAAACGTGAGTTCCATTAGGGTTTTTGTTTTGAAGGTGTAATGATAGTCGGCAAGGTGACAAACGTCGATGTCAATCGGTGTCCGTCGTTTGATGACTCATCAAAATTGCTTCCTGGGTTATTAAGTGCAGGAAATTGTGACTCCTTCATCGACACGCCTGCCAAATGGTAACTGCTTTTGCCTATCACGTGAACTTGATGTGTAAATTACCATAAATAACGTTACTTGTTTGAGTAGCTACTAGCTACAGGAAGTGCCTATATAAGCTACGACTTCAGATGTAGATGTATTAAACAATCTCATAAACTCATTGTATACTTTTATTAAGTATCAAGACCAAATCCAAGGACTATAATAATGAAGTAAATAAAATATTCAAATAGATAAATCAATAAGTATGAATATATTTCATAAATAGAATAATGCGAATATGAGAGGAATACCCAGGCGACTTCACCGAAGATAGGCTAACTAGAATTATGTATCAAGACTCAAGAGCACCGTTTTATTAACGCATTCCTCTTAACCTGATCGTACCCAATAATGATGAATAGATACTGAATTGTTGCTAAATGAATATGGTCTGACATGTTGCTTAGTGACAAAACATAACTTTAAAATATTATAAAAAAAAGAACTTATGCATTTCACTTGAAATAAATGTAACTGTCCGAAGATAAATATATGAACGGCCAACGTTAAATGTTGTTTGAGGTGAAATATCTCAGCGAAGGCAGTCGGCAGCTGTGGTGTAATGGCGCCAACACTTTACGCAATGCGATTACGACCACCTAAACATTCATTACAAGTAATGTCCGTCATTTATCTGTTCTAATCACAACCGACACTTGCCTTAAATTACTACTCAATACATTTAATATGTAAACCTAGTCATCTCGAAACTAAATACTAACTCTATACTTAAATAGGTACCAAAAAATAATCAAACTCTGTTCACTGCAGCTCAGATATAAATGTATACGTATAATAGCAGAGATTTTAGATTTTTTTATTTTATTATAGCATAAAATAGATATATACTAGTTTATGCTATAAGAAAATGTGCACATTAATCGCATAGAAAAAACGGAACAGGATGAGCACAATTTGTCCGTAAATGTATGCATAGAATTTTTTTTTTTTAATCTCTAACAATCGGCAGCCTTCCCTAACAACTACTTTATTAAATCGAGATTTTTTATTACAGTTTGTATTGAAACCAGTTTCAAAAGTCCAATGATTTATGAATAAAAAGCTATGTATTTAGTTAAAAGGATAATGAAAGTGAGTACTAAAGCGTTTTATTTCGGAAGGATACCTACGCTGTAAGGGTGCGTACAGGCTATATTTACTTTAAATTTAGTTAAATGCCATTTAATATTAATTTAATGAACGTCTCTCATTAATGCAATTTTGCAATTTTGTTTTAAAAATCTTTACTTAAAATTGAGTAATCATTAAAACGACTCTGAGTGTGGCCGTGAATGTTATAATAACATGCTATATAACTTAGTCACGTTGTTTTTTTTTTTGTTATTTAAAAGTACCCACAACAGTCGCTGCTGCAACTAGTAAAACGTCCTCTCAGCGACGACATCATGGATAGCATAGCACTGAAGAACGAGAAACGACAATGGTTATATAACTATGTTATATTGCATTTTCATTCTAATGGGTACCTACTTACAGAATTGTTTTATGTTGCAATGTTGAATAACAAGGTTTCAAGATTACATAATGTAGACGTATTATAAAACACTAGTTATCTAACATGGTACATAGTCTGTACACACCCTAACGGATGTGCATTGTATAATAGGCTTAGTCCGTCTTGTAGATTAATAAAAAATATTGGACACCTATTTTTTCATTATTTACCTAGTTAAAAAATAACGGAGATTCATTAAATCGAAATGTCGCGTGAAGTCACAACGTGCTATAAACTGTAGCACGGCGTAACGTCACGCGAAATTTGATTGACAATTCCATTCAACAAACGAAATGCAAAAAAAAGCTACACCACAACGAACGATAGCGGTACACAATTACCAATAGCAATACTATAGCGTGGATGTATTGTCACATAGAGAGAGGGAGCAGAAGTATTGTTAGCGTAGACCAGCGCGCCTCATGCGGCTGGTGAGACACGGCAGTACGGCAAGCAGGTGAACATCGCTAAATGTTTCACAGTTTAATCAAGCCCCAGCTATCAGCCAAGACAAATAGTTGGCTCATCTGCATCTATACGAGAACGCACCCCTCTTGCCTTGCAACAATTACAAGTTCATATTATTGTTCTTTAATCTTACATAATACAGCACCTATACAAAACAGTACACACAATTTATATCACACTTATTATATCTATAAATAATATATACATATGAATAAAATTGTAGTGTCTATTTTTTATGTCAAAATAACTTTTTACTAAATTCATTGTAGAAGTGTAAACATATATATACTTATAACAATAAACCCTTTATGAAATGGTTGGTCTGTCTGTTTGTTTGATTCAGCTAATCTCCTAAATGGTTGGACTGATTTTCTGGCTGACAGAAAGCTGACTTTATACGGAGTAACTTAGGCTATTTATATCAGAAATCTTGCAGGCATTCCGAAACTCATGCGGGTGAAACTGCAGGGCACATTCAGTATCCAATATACCTACTCTCTCGTCGCCTGGAGAAGTAGACAGAAACCATGAACTAACTTTGCTATTCTTAGATGCACACCTCGTTTACATTGACCACATAAAACACATATGAATTACCTACATTTGAATTTTACCTAAATAACACAACAATTGGTATAGTTGCTTGCGAGCTTGACTGCTACGAATTCGATTCCCGTGTCATGGTAAAAATGTTGATTTTTTTTATTTTTTTTTATCGTTTGTTGTCAGGCAACATAGGCCCATACTAACATAATATCTATATAAAAATATAAAACACTAGTTGTGCCCCACGGTTTCACCCGCATTTCAGAGTTCCCAGTTCCAGAGTTATATAATATTACTAGCTGTCCACCGCGGATGAAATCGCGGGGGACAGCTAGTAATATTATATAAAACATTGCTGGTTAGTAGGAAAATAATATTTACTTAATACCTTTGTTATAGTAAGACTATTTTTTACACTGTGTCGTTCTGGTGGTGGCTGTGATTTATGCTATGGAGCGTTCAGTTCGTGTTATGTGTCTACGAAAAAAAGGTATAAGTACCTACTAGTATTCTGGTACCAATAGTACAAACTTTACTTAATGTAGTGTAGTGCGCTGTGTGATAATGTTCAAGCATTCAAAAAATTGAATAAGCCCAAAAAAGTAGCAACCTCAGTAAGGTAAGTATTTCCCTAACAACCTCAGTCGGCACAAACGGATTATTACAGCCAGCAAGATAGTGATGTCCTAAAACATTATGAAAAGCAAGGTCAGTCAGACGGGCGAATGCTCAATCGCACTAATGGCAACAACCGCAAGCCAGTCTCCGGGGATGTACTAACTAAATATGCAATGATTATTCCGATCAGCTTCACTACACGAAGCTCCCGTTTAGAGGATCGTACACAGATATACATACAATCATACTCAATATACACAGCTAGGTTAAGCAGTAAAGTGAGAATAAATATCCTGAACTTACGAAAATGCGAGTAGGTACTCAGAATCATACAAAAATAAAAGTAAATTACTTCTCACTTTCTAAATTCTAAACATTTTTCGAAAGAGATGGTCTTAAAACCACTTTGTGCCTTATTTTGCCGTTCCGAAATTGCAGTGGTTTTAATTGAGATTTCATTTGTATAGAAGCTGGTATAATCTGGAATAATACCGCAATGGCGGCGCAGGCCTTCAAAGACGCCACTCGTCCGCGACGCGGTTGCCGCGTGTAATGAGTTTTTTTAAATGCGCAACACATTCACACACCATGTCGAGTTGCACTGGATTTAATGCAGTACTAGTGCAATTTACAAAAACCACACAGCTCTACAGAATGAATGTTTAGCATAGACTTATTTCATTATTAACACTATAATCTTTTTAAATTCAGCGAATAAATATAATCATGTTATTCAGAGTCAAAATATCTGTATTCGTAATAACATTTACTAACGCATCTACCTAGTTTAGGAGTCAAAATCCGACTGAAGCCGTCTTGATTACTGCGACCCGGGCGCCGCTCAACATTCAGAATTGGACGGATTATGAGGAATTTAAAGACGATGACAATTTGAATAAGAATGAAAAGAGGTTCCAAATTAATTTAAAATCTCTTTTTCAAAGAACATACAGTAATATGAATTCCTTTGTCGACTTGATTGTCATCTTAGAACCCATATTAACTAACACATACAGGTCTTGCATGATGACTGCCATAAGCATTATCTCTCGTGCACAAAGGGTCAGAATAAATATTCATATATTTCATATTCATATATGAATAAGTATAACATTAGCATAAACTCTGATGAGAAGTAACATTTTTGGAAACTTCAAACTGGTAATTGTTCAACACCACAATCTATGCATATTATACTTTACTAGCTGTTCCCCGCGGTTTCACCCGTGTTAATTTCGGAGTTCCTGTAGGAATACAGGGATGAAAGTACCACATTATGCTATTTTCTGTACCTTGATGGTTGGTTGAGTCTTTAAGGGGTGAAAGTGTAACAAACAAACAAACTCACATTCGCATTTATAATTGTAGGGATGAATACTTGAATTTCGCAACTATGTATATCTATACACATAGGAAAATGAATGCGTATAAGAGAGAGCGCCGTTGTAGGTCGCCAGCGAGCGAGTGCGGAAGGAAAGCGTTGCTAATTACTAGTGCCTCGCCGCACTGCACCGCCCGGAGCGCGGGCGAAGCCTGCCCTCGCATTGCTGGGCCTGCCGGAGGACGCGACACTGCCTTTAGGAAGGAAGAGAGCACACTCCACAAGAGCATTTTAAATTCTAGCAAAAATAATACGTAAATATATTTGCACATTTACATTTATATACCAGTGAAAATAGCTAATGAACTTAACGCAGAGGTTTATAAACATATCGCTTCCCAGAAGAAAGGAAACTAGATCAATAGGTAAAAGGTATGGCGGCGAAGGTCAACAATCTACTTTAAAATCTGAATAAGAGGCGAGAACGCTACGGTAACCACAATTTTATTTATTAAGACCAAGTAGAAAGTAGAGGTAGTACCTATAATGAACTAATTACCTAATTGATTGTTGAAAGTAAGTAGGTATATAAAATAAAATATAGTTGTTTATAAGTATATTTTTCTATATTATAATTTGATAGAACTATTGATTTGTTATTATAAATTGATTATGTGATTTCAAATTGTATCTCAAAAGTACTTACTGCTTATAAATGTAAATTTCTATACTCGTATAGGCATAGTTGGTTCAAATTTGTGTTAAATTGCTTTTCGTTTGTTTAAGTTACTTTTGGTAACTACTTTTGGATTTTGAATTGCGTCGACTTCGGCTGTCTAATTTTTTTTTTCGTTTATTTAGGACAAAAATCATGAAATAAAATAAGTAATTACTAAAAACCTACTTTCCGCTCGCTCTTCTTATGAATAACAAGGCGTAAATAAAGCCAGGAATATTAATAAAATGGTATAAATGCAAGATGAAAATGTACAGATTCGGTAATTTGTAGTAACACGTCGTTATATAAAGAGGCAAGGAGGCGAAGAGGCAACGAGCGGGGCGCGAGGCGCTGCCACCGCGGGGGGGAACCCATTCATAATATTGTAATAACGGCTTCCAGCAGCAGTTATTCCGTGCTTAAACGTTTTACTGCGGTCATTATCTACCCGCTGAAAGGATATGCAAGCGATAAATTGTAGAGCGCTACCTACCCACCAGATACGCGAGTACGTAGATATAGACCTGCCGTTTGATAGGGCACTTAACATCAAACACCAACGAAACGATATGTCTACAGCCCACCAACTTCTTTATAATGCCGAACTACTTATTTTCAATAAGGGCTTAATATTATAATAGGCTAATTTATTTCTTTTCATTTCAACAAATGCAAATATGATTAGATATAGAACGTAATATTAAAAAGGACATAATATAAACCTATATACAATATCTAATAAAAACAAAATTCCTAATTTTATTCATTACCATTCTTAGGATTTTCACGAATGGACAACCAAAGATATATTTATACGTAGGTACCAGCTACGGACTCGCTATCTATGCTTGTAATTTTGTTTCGTAACTTATGTACCTATTAGGTAAATTATTTACGTTTTTCTTGAAAAAACTAAATAGATAAATGAAAAATAACCGTGCCTATATTCATTAGTCTACACAGATATCTTAAAAAGATATCTCAATGTCCACATAAAGGGAACACGCCTTTCCTTTAGCAATAAAGAGACCATTTCATCGAAGCTTATCTGCCCGGAAGCATTCATTAGATGATTGCAAGTTTACTAGTGAACTCTTTTCTAAGTGACTGCACCCATTTAGAACATAGCTACATGTATCGCGAGTATCGTAGACATTTATTGTTAAAATCTTTCTAACCAAATTCCTACTAATGATCTCTATATATATCTAGTATAAAACAAAGTCGTTTCCCGCTGTCTGTCTATCCCTATGTATGCCTAGACCTTTAAAACTACGCAAAGGATTTTGATGCGGTTTTTTTAATAGATACAAGGAAGGTTTATACATATAGTTTATCCTGGAATTCCCGCGGGAACTCCGAAATTACCGCGGGTGAAACCGCGGCGGACAGCTAGGAAATAAATAAAATCTGCTTTGAAAGATGTTTTAACCGATAAATATATTTAGTAATTAGCTGTGCCGCGCGGTATCGCCTGTATAAAATAACCAATTTTATTAGTTACTCAACTTTCCTGCCGAACTATCTTTATTAAAGACAATATAACGTCTCTTATTGGTGAGCTCTTTAAATATACTTAGTTATCTATAATATTATTATATGTAGGCGTCCAAGCAAAAAGATAAGTAGCGGGGTATTGAGTTAATACTAGGTTCGGTATCTTTTTTCAACCAACTTTACAAAACCTCTTATATCTCGGAAACTAAATGCCGAGAACTGGTACTTTTTGCTTGGACGCCCACAGGCCACATATGGTACATAAATACGTATATATTGGTCCTAAATCAATACGTGAATGGCGAGACCAGGGTAAATATTCTTGTAAATACATAAAGGAACAAATATGGAGCATTAGACATGAGAGGGTAAGTAGGTTTGTAGTATTGAGTGGCGAGAGATACTTCGCTAAACGAAGGCGAGGCTCCGCAAACAATTCTATTAACAGAAACTTGAAAACTTTATTTTATTAATAAAGGATATTTTTTATACTTATTTGTATTTTATTCACATCTATATACTTGTGGGATCTCTTATTATATATTTACAAATATACATATGCTGAATTACAATTTTAAGTTAATTTTGCTATCAGAATTTTACATTGCGTTAAAAAAAATTATTGTGAAGTTTGAATTTTTCCCATTATTTTTACACGAAGACCTATCACCATGTCAAATTTTAAGCCATATATCTTACGAAACGTGCTTTATAATAATATTAATAGGTGAGTCACTGAGTTGTAAAATTCCTTCTTTCTATTATTTATTGTACCTATACACACATATATCTCTAACCCCTTAAATTAAAGCTATCCCACCAAAAACATTTTCATGTAAAATGTTGCCAAGACGAGACCATAATATGACTCGCACTGTCAAAAAGTTATCAGGTCTCATGTAGAGCCAAGCTTCTAACTCTACACGCCCTAACTTTATAAGGCCTAACTTCACAAACTCTACACCTTAAAATATGTGGCTTGGTCATTTCGCTACATTCATATGGGTGAAAAATGTATCCACTATTCTTTACTTTTCTATTATATTACAATAGTCTTGTAGTAACTAAACGGCCAAGCCACTTATTTTGACTAAGGTGTAGAGTTTGTGAAGTTGGCCTTGTAAAGTTAGGGCGTGTTGAGTTAGAAGCTTGGCTCTACATGAGATCTGATAACTTTTTGACAGTGCGAGTCATTTATGGTCTCGTCTTGGCAACATTTTACATGAAAATGTTTTTGGTGGGATTTCATTTCTTTTTGTAAGTCAAAATTGCAGAAATCACACACAAACTTCCATTCCCTGGTTTAAGGAGTTAGGGGAAAAAAGTTACAAGTTTTATAATTTTTTTTTGTTGTGTGTAGGTACTTACTAATATTATTTGTGCCAATACTAATTTACATACCAAATTTCAGCTTTCTAGGACATTAGGAAATACCCTAAGAATTTTGATGATCATCAGTGAGTAAGTGACGAAATCAGGATTTTTTAGATATCAATAAAATCTAAAATATTAAAGCTAATCTTTCCTGTCTGTCTGTCTGTCTGTCTGTCTGTCTGTTCGCGTGTAATCTCCGCATCTACTGAACGGATTATCATCCGGTTTTCACAAGTAGATTAAGCTTAGCCTGGAGCTACTTAAAGGCTTCGTTTCATTCAAACCGGATGTCGGGAAAAAAGTTGTTACATAAAAACTTTTCACGCGTGTGAAACCGCAGAGTACAGCTAGTGTTTAATAAGTCTGCTATCGACAACATATTCCAAGAATTTCTTTTTTATTTTGTATAATCCAAACCCTAGTTATAATGTTTCAAAAAAACAACGTAACACATCGGGAAAAGGTAGGGTAGTATGGGTAGTGCCCTTGTGCTGCGCTTGACTTTTATCCCGGAATTCCCGCGGGAACTCCGGAAATAACGCGGGTGAAACACAAACAGCTAGTTTTACTAATGCAATTTCTCTTGATTTAGACTATAATAGTGTTTTAAATGTATAATCATCGATGATTGATTATAGAATGTGCAAATCCAAAAGGAACGGTTTAAAAGCTTGCGTGACGAGGCCGCTGCCGCTCCGCACCGCACACGCCGCTGGCGTCGCGCATCGCAGGTGGCTTAAATTACAGCATTTGTTACACGTTTACACGAAACTGTATCAATATTTCATGTGGATTTACACGATCGCACCGTTTGCATTTTGCTGCCCCATAAATACGCTGAGTACTCTATTTATTAATACCTACGTGAATGTAAATAGGAAAAACAAATTACAAATTTTATTTAAATAACCTGGATAATAAGTTATAGTGATTATAATGTAATCAAATCATTTTGCTATCGTTAAATAAACAAATTAAGTATGAAACTTTGTTCCTTTTATAAGTAGGTACTTATAACAGCAAAACCACAAACTCATAAATAAATACATTTACATAATTGACCCAGTTAATTTTCATCTCGCGTTCAGGTTGGTACCTACGAATGTAGGTATAAATGCTAGTTGAAAGCATGAATTATGTAGGAGTATATTACGCGTAAGTAGATACCTACTTCACTGAAATTGCAGCGTTGAATCCTCACAATGACAACTCACTCAAATGTAAACGCGAACTATTTCCATAAGAAAGGCATTGCGAAAGTTTTTCAATTTTCAATGTGACGCAGGTATGATGGGGAAGTTGGAGTTCGGACGCACGCCGGCGCCGCCCGCGCCACCGCGACGCCACCGCAGCTCTGCCGCCGGCTTTGTTCATATTTCATTTCGAGTACCAGACCCAAACTAAGACGACTATAGTTACCTATGTTTTATACGTCTTTTTAATCAATCAAAATATGTACTAACATTGAAATGTCTGAACGTTGTCTTACAATAATTATTTTTAATTTGGATTTTGATTTTCTAACTAAAGAGGCATGCAGCGCCATACTCTTTCTTTTAAAATATCCAATATGATATCACTACCAAGTACCAATGTTACGGTGTATACTTTGTTGGTCGTTATGTTCGTCTGTTTTGTTTATGAAACATGTAAATCCACCAACTTTAGTTATTCTTCTGAGCCACCAACAGATTTAATTGTTGGGCTGTCTGTCTATTCTTTCTTTTTCTCGTTTTTTTAATTCGGTTATCTAGACAAAGGTAACTTTCATGTCCATAGCGTTCGTAGTTTTTTACTTCAGACAAGACTGACGGGCAGACATGGAGAAATAGTTTTGACGTTACAACGGAAGAAAAAATAAAAACAGAAAAATTATTTAACCACAGATACTAATTTACTCGTATTGTGATATTGATAATACTAAGTAGTTTTACCAGTAAAAGTACTGATTTCGGATAATACATAATTATATTTTATTTAAATTGTTGGAAATACTTTTAGATGATAGGTGAGCAAAGGTCGCAAACACGGACGCCATTATGCAGCATCACGCCGGGATCATAGGGATTGTTTCCTAAAACAGGATTGAGTGGGAAACGTGTCTGAATTAAGCAAGAGTGACGTTGAGCGTGTCGTCACTTGTTTGCATCACACTTAGCTGATCCCGAATAAAAATGCAATTTACGAGTATTTTCCCATTTTTAAAGAGGACATCTGTGTTTATTGGCTTGAAACTTTGGGCATACCTAATAATCGTAGGGATAATAATCGTGAAGTATATTTTTTTCATAAATGTATGGAATGGTTAGACTGACATGCTTCCCTGTGACCGCTTGGGTGCCGCCGGTTGAAAACCCACGGTTTCTCTTAGAAGTATGTAGGTATTCGTAAGTTTTTCTTAAGCTTCAACTTCACTTCATATTCTTTCAAAGAAAAATGTAGTACAATAGTTAAATTATAAAATTAGTAAATTTAAATGTTAGTAATGTTGTAGCAATTCGTTGTAAATAATTTAATGGTCAGTAGCTATATCTACTACAGGTGTTATTCCTCCAGAGGGCACTGTGTATACCTACCTACCTACCCACTATCTCGGTGACTCTGTAATGTCACGACAAGCTTATCTAAGTTTAGTGACATGAAAATCATAATTTCTGTACTTTTTTCTTGAATAAATAAATGAATAAATAAATAAAAAAATGCATGCGTTCACAAGCTGCACATATAGGTATGCAGTATGCACCCGTTTTTTTATCTGTCTATCAAACTACTTACATACCTATGTATACGTAAATACCGAATAAGGACTGAGTGGAATATATATTGAATCATCTGAATATCCACTTATAAAAACCTTTTTCCCTTTTACCTACTTATCTGACGAACTGGCTACGCAATGTCCTCGAGGGCTCACATTTATCAGCTCTATAAAACTAAGACGAAAACATTCGGCGAAGCCCAATATGATTTCAATGCTGATCTCAAATCGGTCTCCAGAGAAATAGCGTGAACTATTTTGTTTTATTAGTCGTTTGAGTTAATAATGTAATACAAGATTGACGATGGCCAACAACATTCCTCGCTCATAAGACGCTTGCCTGCAACTCAACCCCAAATGACCTAGATGACAAATATCATAAACTAAAATAATGTTTCAGATGCCATATGACACGTTGTCTTTTCATGTTTTACAGTTTATTCTCTTCTTCAGAAATTCAGTATTCTTCGGAGAAGCAATTTTTGCGGCATGTTATCGTATTTTTTTATCATAAAAAATCAAAGCTAAAGAAAGACGTAAAGAAGGTTCATACCAAGATGATAAGGTTATAAAAATAGTATTTTATCTTTAAAATAAAGATTTTAATATGTGTTTCTTTAAAAAAATCCCAAAAGACAACCGGTTTTTGAGAGACTACAAAAATTTAAAATATACATAGGTACCTACACCTATTTTAAACTCTATTTCAGCGATATGCTCAAAATATACGGTGATGTAAGGTACTTGCAATTAAATAACAACGGTTCGTTTTAGAATTTCACGATTAGCTTAGTCTTAATTAGCTATATTTGAAATGGACAATGAACCTGAAATAGGTGATGTATAATATTATTGATTCACGAGGCGTCGCGAGTGCAATCGAAAACTCGATAGAGAGACTCGATTTAGTTGCTCTTCAGTTGCTTTTAGCAGAAAGGGACGAGATCGTTACATTATAAGTACCTACCATACCTACTCAAAACTTCACGTAATAATTTACAAGCAGTTATGAAATGTATTTTACTTGGATTTTTAAACTAATTATGACATTAAGCGCTAGCTTTTATCTGTGGTTTCACTCTTATATAAACGGTGAATAGTTTATTTTTTTAATTTTACGTATGATTCTAGATGTCTGATTTTAGTGCATAAGTAAATACCTAATAATCAGACAAGCAGCATTTTTACCATATGTACTTACGAGAAGACTTATGAACATAAGTAATGAACATAATGTCTACCTTGTTCTTCAAGCCCACACATTTCTATAACATTGTTATGTAAGCATAACACATCACTGTTATCATAGACATTTCCCCGAACGCGTTATAGTTGCTCTACCCATTGCTCGAATGAGCGGACACAGAACGAGCGCGTCTGTGTTAATTATTAACAAGTTTATATGAAGTCGTCGCTTAATGACAACGTTGGCTGGAATTTATAATGTTAGGGAAGCACAGCTGTCCTGTACCTGGGTTACCCAGAGCTCGCCCGAGATATGTCCCGTGCGACACGAACGCTGTATTAAAAATGCAGCGTTTCAAAACGAGGTGGATTCGACTGGAGCGTCGCTCGCGCACGGCCAGTGCTACTGCGACTCGGAAGCCGCGCGGTACTGAATACTGACTGCAGTGTGATACGCAACTGCCCCCTAGTCTATTGTGCTTTCAACGTGTGCCTTTACAAGTACTCAATCTTAAAGTTTAAACTAAATGTGACAAAGGTAACAGGAAAGCTGACTACACATGTGCCTCTACAGTGGACTCGTCATTTAGTTTTACCACGTAGAAAATACCGTGTAAAATGCCGTTCATCTTTTATTCTCCACAGTTTACGATATAGTTAACACAGTGTAATTTACTTTATTAAAACCGTATAATTAGCAATCCAAGAACAATAGAAAATGGATATTTTAGAGCTTACAAATTATTATTTAATTTCAATCAATGATATAAGTATTAAAGGTCATTGATTTCAACCTATCAAAAGTACAATACTAATTCATAATCGGACATTATGTTCATTAGTTATACCTACACAAAATACACGGTAGATTCTCACAAAATAGTAGAATACATATAACATTAGTATTGCGTGAAAAATACACCGATATCCGCTCCAGACTTTCTATTTTTGCACTTTAACGTTTATTACGAGGACTGGTTCGCGGCGGCGGGGCGGGCGGCAGGCGCGTGGCCACGAAAAGAGCGGCCGCCACTCGCCAGCGCGCCTTGCTCGCTAGTTGCGCGGGCCACAAGCCACTCCAATACTGCCATCCGCCGTCTGATATTATATTCTGGAGCACGTCGGCTCGCCTCGCGCTAGATATTTCGAGTGTTGCTTCTACCACCTATGATACTACCTAGTCTCAGTCTCAAAACACGGTCGATGCAGCCGGTTGCATCCTCAAATATTGTTAGCGAAGGTGCAATTTAATTAAACTAGATTTTAAAAGATCGCGACCTATTCTGATATCAAAAACGTCTGATTTTCAAGTTTGTGGTGGGTTGATTCCAACATTTAGATTTTTGTTCTTATCAAGTATCATAGGTATTATTACACCATATTATTCACATAAAAGTATGCAGCACCCCTTAGTCGTATAATCACGTACCTACCTATATTATTTCTCTATAAGTTGAAAGTACATTCATAACTAATAAAGTTGTCCATTGCATAGCACAATCAGATTTCTCACAGAACTTTAATGATTATTCTGTATCAATATACCTACCTACTAATCAGTCAACAACCAACATCCAAATTTTTTGCATTTGTATATATATATATTCCCTACGTGAATTCACTCGTGTTTCACCCTTTTCACCGTACTTAAATAACCGAAAACGTTAGAATACTTGCGCGAGCGTGAGGAGTGCCCAAATAATAACTCTCCCCCATAACCCCCTTCATCCTATCCTATTGGTTTTGTCACCAAAATAAAAAAGTGTTTAGTCAAAGATATTTCAAGTGTTCAGTCTTTTTAACCGACGAAAACCGGAGGAGGTTCTCAAGTCGACGCATATACTATATTTTTTGCGTACGACCACGCGTAACTTTTTACAGTGAAGTCCAATTTTGATAATTCTTCTTTTATCGGTAAGGGTATACCCCGAAGTTGGTCACATCTTTTGGAAAAAAAATTCTAACCCTAAGGGTTGAAAAACAGGGGATGATTAACAACAAAAAAATTAAACTGCCGAAAAAACTGACAAACAAAAAATAATCAATCAATCAATCAGCCTATTGCAGTCCACTGCTGGACGTAGGCCTCCCCAAGGGCACGAATAAAAATATTAAATCTTTCTTAATTAACCTTATTAACTAAGTTCTTAAACTAATGTAGGTAAGTATATCTAAGTAATTTTGAGTCGTCGCCAAACAAGCAAATTAATTAATTACCTACGCAAAGCGTGATGCGCGGCGGCAGAATGAACTTTGTTCATTGATCGTTTGGCGCCGCCGACTCAAAACTAGGTACTTAAGTACCTATACTTATATTAGATTAAGAACTTAGTTATTAAGGTTAATTAAAAAAGTTTTATTATTTTTTGCTTTTCAGTTTTTTCGGTGGTTTAATTTTTTGTGAAAAAGTTTTTATATTTACTTAGATAAAAGTTTATGATATACATAGGTATGTACTTACTTATGTACAATACAAAATTACAAAGCAGATTCGAGCATATTCTGTCGAGACAAAAATACTGTGAAAGTGCATTTCAGTGCTCCGGTCAGATAGGTAATTAAATTAGAGGTAAATCTGAAAATTCGCGGCATGACAGCAGTATAGGTACTATTATGTAATATACGGCATTTAAGTTACGTCTTGATGAAAGTGACACAGTAAAACCTATTCATTTCTTTTCAGCTGCTTCAGACTACTTTAGTTTGGTGAAAAATATGCTCACATGCAAATTGTGTGACATTTTTGTAGGTACCTAATGCTCGATATGCTAAAACTCCGATAATGATTCTATATCTTAAAAAATGATGTAGATACATATTTTACATTTTGGTACCCCTTTCACTTGAGACATATTGTAGTCACCTCTAATGGAAAACTAAACAAAGATCACACTAAGTACGTTGAGGAACTACGTTCTGAATACTTACTTTTATAATTTTACAATGGTTATTTATAGACTACGCCAAGATATATGAGGTGTATATACTTGCTGGTGGTTTTTATAAGGGGCCTTGCATGATATTCATTAGCCCACGTTCGCAGCGTTCGTTAGTGCTGAGCGCTCAACAACCATGCCCTGTTGCCACAATCATGTTAAAACTCGATCGCGATTTAATTAAGACTTGAAAAAAAAACATTATACAGATATCTACAGAAATACTTGTAGTGAAACATGTATTATGTTTGTATGGGTAATCATGCACTTAACAATTAGATTAGCTCTCCAAAACCAGTTAATTGACATTAGCTGTATTCTGTTGTCACAGAATTGAGGATTCCACTAATCAACTGATAAGATATAAATGCGAGGTATGAGTAAGGAGGAGGCGAAAGTGAATGCAGCAGCGGGGCTGGGCATAGGTGGAATTCGCGGTTGGGGTTGCACACCAACCGGGGATGCCCCGGCCGCGGCTCTCGGTCATAACGATGAAACTCAACCAAGCTGCGTACCAAACTTGCTCAGAGGATGGCGAAGAACAACCCTCTACGGAATTTTGGTTTTCCTAATGCTAATTGTGTTTTTGAATATAGCATTAACCTTATGGATTATAAGCGCTTTGAAACTTAGCATGGTAATTATTCTTTAATTTATTCAATGACATTTCTCCGAACGACAGTTTATCTGAAGTTTTCCTTTACCTATATATGACTCTTTTTGACGTCAAGATTACAATAATTATGATAGCACCTATATAACTCCCGCCCTTCACATGCCATTAATTCGTTCACAGGTGAACACAAAAAGATTCAGTTCTTGTGCCTACACATTTTTTTTTTAATTGCAACTCTTACTTAATACTGATACAAAATTATTAGTTTTGATGGTAGTGTTATTATTTTTTTTTTAGAATGGAATTGGCCCTTTGAAAATAGTAAACGGTGGTATACAGTTGGATGGACCGGCATGGGTGACCGATAGTTTGGTGACATCGACGATCACGTCGCGCCCCGCTCAGCCTGTCACTATACACTCCCACCGCAATTTCACCGTGCTTGTGTCGAAGCCTAATCATTTAGAACACGCAAAGTTACTACTAAGTAAGTAGCGTAGCGTCTCTGTTAATATTAACTGCATGAAATAGCTACATACGTGTAAGCATTAAATGAATATGTAGGACGTAGGTATCATGATATTGTTTAAAGTACCTAATAAATAATTACCAATGTCTTAATCCTACCGACGATGTGCTATTACAATACATTTTAAACTAACATAAAATTAAAATGTTATATCTGATGAAATATGTGAAATAATTTCGTTTAGTTAAAAGATGTTAAAAGAAAGATTAAAACTTTTTGTATCGTGCCGTGCTTTTTAGTATTGGTAGGTAGATATACTATATGTAGGTGACCCTGAAAGTCGTTATTTTCTTGAAAACGGTAGATTCTTGCATTAAATCGAAATTTCGCTTGACGTCACGATCCGGTACAGTTACGTGTCTATTTTTTTTTTCTTCTGGCGGACGAATAGAATTTAGATTTTTATACCCGTCACCATGTTCATTGTTTTATTCTTCTTCTTCTCTTCTTTATGACATCTTGAATAGTGACTTATCGCATTTTTTTGTCATTCTAGTTATGGTTTATTAAGTGTTTTATTAATTCCCCTTGGGGAGGCCTACGTCCAGCAGTGGACTGCAATAGGCTGATTGATTGATTGATTGAAGTGAATTATGGAGAAACTCCAATGACAATGTTAGATTGTTCCCGAAAATAAAACACGGTTCTCTCTCGAAAAGTAAAATTTCTTGGAAAACAAAAAGGCTGCAGCTGACGCGCGGTGATGGGAATATCAAATAAATAACGCGACAGGCATCCACTCGCTACGACCTCCACCGGTCAAACCGCCCATTGTTCTCAAGAGATGTATTCTTTGATGTAGAGCGTGACAGCCTGCAGTGCAGCGGGCACACGTTTGAGGTGCGCGACGCGCGCGGCGACGGCGTGTTCCACGCGTCGCGCGACCAGGTGCGCGTGCACGCGGACGCGCTGGCGGTGGAGGGCGCGGGCGGCGTGACAGTGCGCGGCGGACTGCAAGCGCCGCTGGTGCACGCCCCGCCCGGCTCCGACTTGCAGTTAGTGGCTACGCTTTCTTTCACCTCTAATCAATTTTGCTGTCCAAAACCCAACTTTAACTAACACAAATGTTCACCTGATTTTATTGCCCTATCGTATCTATAATAATAATATACATATACAGCGTGTATGTTATGCGAGGGCCATATTGAATTAGGCTATTCAGGATTCGGTTCTCGCCCCAAATATTGACAAAACGCACTTTAACGTTATTATTTTTTTTAATTATTCAATAAAACATTATTAAAATTAATGAAAACTGAACGTGCAAGAAACACGCGTGAACATACGGTAGGTACCTATACTTAATACCGACGATACCTGCCTAGGGGTAATTCACTTATTAAACTGATACCTATTTATCTGTGATATACATACATTCTTTTGTTCTTTTTCTTTATATAAATACCCAAAGACGTTCAATATAATAGATATACCTATGTTTATATTAGTTATATGAGAGCTTGAATTATCGACAGCTTGCAAGAGCCCGATGTTTGATAGAATTACATACCTAATGTATTGTAGAATATGTGGACGTAGATAAGCATTAGTGTGTTAACCCACATTGGAGATTTTTTTTGAAAATCGTGTTTTAAAATTATAGCGCCATTTTGTCTATTTTTTTTATGTTCAACATTTTGTTACATATTTAAGCAATGTAATAGGGTAAACACATAATTAAAAAACGTTTTCTAACTCTCAATAAA
Source organism: Zygaena filipendulae (assembly GCA_907165275.2). NCBI lineage: Eukaryota > Metazoa > Arthropoda > Insecta > Lepidoptera > Zygaenidae > Zygaena > Zygaena filipendulae. The sequence continues at coordinate 5,725,280 of OU015653.1, read as the reverse complement.
TCGTTCTGTATCAATAACTTAATTTTGTGGGTTAACATGTTATTGCTTATCTGCGTCCATATATAGGTTATTCTAGTAAAAGATTAATAATAGGTACCGTAGATTCCTGTAACTTCGCCTAATTTTCGCATGACAGTTACACATTTTTTCATTTTCCCGCTCTACAATTAATTCTTCAACTCTAGCACCGATGCCTACTGACCAATGAGATGGCAGCTATTCGAGTGTGCAAGTCATAGTTTTGGTACGTGTGTGTGAAGAACAATAATTGTCGTTTGAAAATTATAGGCGAAGTAAGATCAGAAAATGTAACTTTGCCTACCCTTCGTTCGTATTTCTTATTATACCTATATAAATAAGTACAATTACTACCTTATTGCGACTGTAGGTTAGTAGATTGCAGTTTAGTAGATTGCAGTTAAAATGATAGAAATATTTTTTAATGACTAGGCGAAGATACGCTGGTATTTCGTGAAATTATGAACAAACATTAGGGTTGTCATTTTTAATTTCTGTCTATCTCAAAATTTGCATTAAATTTTAAACTCTAAAACTAAATCACACCAATAAAACCAATTCCACAAATCACAAAATCGTTATAATGGCGCATCATCCACTAATCAGACAAAATAATTTCCAAACCATTCACTTACGCAGTTCTTGTCAATTAAGTGTATTTTTTGTTTTCGACAAGTGGCAGCCCTAGCCATAGGCGAAGTATGGCAAACGATGGTTCGTAAAACCAGTCCTAACATTGCCTTCACAAATATTTATTTCAAATTCAAAGATAATGAAATCGATTATAGTTTCAGTATTGAATATTGTATTGTCTTAAAAAAGAAACCCACATAATTATTACCTACGTACCTATTCTCTGCATTTTTTTCTTTTCAGATTAGAATCGCTCACAAGAGGTTTAAATCTGAAAGCGCCTCAATCTATTTACTTAGAAAGCAGAGCAGGAGGCATTGAGATTACGTCACATAGCGACATAAATTTGAATTCTATAGCAGGCGCAGTAAGTAAAAAAATTTATACCTACAGTCGATCTCAAAAGCAGTCTGTCTCTTTTATAGGTAGTTACAGTTTATATATCTATTTCATACATATAAAGTCAGTGTGATTTGTCTGTACGTGCCGCTAAAACTCCGCCACGCTTTCGCACACTCTAGTGGGGCTTACACCCTACGAGTACTGTATGGCCTTCCACCCCCACGCATGGAGAAGTTTTTGGGTTGCAACAACGGGGGTTGGTTTTGGAAATAGGGGTTGGAAAAGTGATATCACTACCAATGGACATTATGATTGGGAATATTATGAAGCGTTCGAGAATGTTATTGCATTTTCTAGAACAATTGGATCCCTGTTAACGCAATGATGAAGAGTTATGAGTTATATAGAGTTATGACGACTCGTAGCCAAACATTAGGTATATAATTAAAGTGTAGGACGCAACATTGATGCCAGCGTTCTTTCAAACACCACTCGAGCGAAGAATGTGGGTTTGTTTGTTTCTTTGTGCAGCTTTCACGCCTTAACTAGCTACTTAACCGATCATCATGAAATTTTGCATTCACGCTGTCAGCGGTACAGAAAAGTACATACCTAGGTATCCCGTAATTCTCACGCGAGTGAAGCCGCGAGGAACAGGGACCGTGTTTTTGAATTGCTCGAATTACCATGTGCGAAAAGTAATTTAAAACGATTTAAAAATACGACCCCTGCAGATCGCAGTTTAATAAACTTCAATAACCGCCAAAAGCGTTACGCTACGCTACGCTTACTTACCTACGCTGATTTTAATGCCGACCATGATAGTTTATCGATTTAAATAAAACGTATTTTATATTTATTGAGAATGTTTTCATTTTACAGCTCAAAATCGATGCACCTAGCATTGAAATCAACAATTTAAAAGAAGCTATCCTAACGGAGAGCCCCAACAGGAACATTCGGGGACCAAAAGTGTACCAGCTGTGTGCGTGCGCCAGCGGCAAGCTGTTCCTGGCTTCTGGCGATGGTCTATGTGCTGCCTACGACGATGACTTATGTCGATGATACTAGGTATTACGTCGATAACAAAATGTACGATTGGTTTAACGTGACGTACCTAACATCAAGAAATTTCGGCAACTGCGCACTTATTTATTAATATATTAACAACAGTATGGAAATATGGTCATAAAAGAGAAATAATATTGTATATTTACTTGAAGACGTTAGATCAGGGACCATCTCATCTCTGTAACAGTTTTATTTTAACATTAATTCGAAATTTCGCCTAACGTAATTTCAATTATGTGAACAAGATGTACCTACCTATACCTAGTCGAAATTGCAATGGTTAAATTTCGATGTAGGTTAAATTAAGACTTTTAAAGAAGTGATGTTTAGCGTAGCTATAGCTACTTAAGTAGTAAAACATAACGGAAAACAACATAAAAAAAAACCGATTATAAAAATCACAAACTGTAGGTTTGTAGACACTTTATGCCTACGTAGGTACAATAAGATTAGAAAAATAGTAAAAGAAAATGATTTTGCGGTAATGTTTAATATGAAATAAGTATAATTATCAAAGATTACATTTATTATTGAATAACACATAAGGAATTTAACTATTTATTACGGCGCCATGTAAAAAAGTAGCTCTTAAAATATGAAGTAGGTAGGTAGGTACCTATTTACATTAACCTCGCCGCGCACGCAGCAATCATTTATTTTGACGTAGCGCCTTATGACAATTTTCTAACCGACTTCAAAAAAGGATGAGGTTCTATGTTCGGCTGTATGATTTTTTTTTCTGTTTTTCGTGTATGTTCACCGTTTACTCGAAGACGGCTGGACCAATTTGGAAAATTCCCTTTTTTGTTTGAAAGGGTATACTTCCAAGTTGGTCCCATTGTCATGAAGCACTTAATATTATATTATTGATTGTGCTACCTGCTGATCGGTTTGATGTTGATTCCAAGAAATCCGTAGATCTTGTTTTTTTTTTTAAGTTTTTAGCGTAGTGCATTTTTGTGTTGTTTGATGTCGGTTTAATAGTTTTTTTGTTATTTTGTTTTACAATCAGTGAAAAGCGTTAGTAAATTCTTTGCTCCACTTTAGTTCGATAGCTTGGCCCGTGCGGGCGCTCTCTTCGGCTGCCGTGGCGATCTTGGTGATGGCAAGGGTCTGCAAGTCGGTCACTGACACCTGAGCTCCATCTAAAATTAAAAATTTTGATATTATAAATGCGGATGTGATTTTATTTGTTTTTTGTAACGCTTTCATGCTTTAACTATCAACCGATCATTATCAAATTTTGCATACTTTTGTCAAACGTGCACAAAAAGACATAAGGTACTTTTTATCCCAGAATTTCTGCGGGATCTCCTAAATTAACGCTGGTAAAACCACGGGGAATATAAAGTTTAAAAGCTACTTGAACTACGAAGCTAAAATTGGCAGGTAGGTTGTGATACGTAGAAGACGTCAACTAAGAAAGGATTTCACGGGATTCCCACGGGAACTAATAAATTAACAAAAATAAAACCGCAGGAAACAGCTAGTCTTGTTATAATCCATTTGTCCAGGTTTTCTGGGATTTGTCCTAGTTCGGAAAACATCCGATGAGTGCCCAGACAAAGTCAATTAAACTTCTTAGAGTCCAATAAAAATTCAATTTGAAGGCCGAGTTTGAATTTAATGATTTATACGGAACGATTCTAACGCAAAATAAAAACACTTTTGACACGTGGACTTGCATACTATTATATCAATTTAAATTTAAAAAAAAGTAAATATACTCTGATGCCGGCTGTGCACACTTGTCGAGAGCCTCACGTCGAGAGTGTTGGCCGAAAAGGCTCTCGACGAGAACATACCTGTACACACTCGTTCTGTTAGTTTGCACTAAATTCTCCCGCTATAATTGGACGTAGTTATTGCTGCTGCAGTGTGTATTTGTGCTGTGAGCTATTATAATTTATTTTATTAAAACATCCCGGGTTTAATCGTATAGTTTTGTTTAATCGTAATTAGAATTAAGTATTTCAATTTTATAAATAAAACACAATCAGTGGTCAGCTAAATGAAACGAGTGTGTGCATGGTCGCTCTCGTTTTCCTCGCGAGAGCCAACGAGACCCTTTGACTCAGACGTAAAAACCGACAAGTGACCGAGACTAACCGATGCGAGGGCGAGACGAGACGAGAGTACCATGTACACACTCGTCCTAGCCCTGTCTCGGGTGTTTTGGCGAGTGTGTACAGCGGGCATGAGATTCAATAGGTTTTTCGTTTCCGCTTTGATAATAGTAATTTTTTGTGGAGCTAATCTTAGGCTTTTTATAACGACACTTGTATTAACTATAATAAAGGCACCATTAAATACTTACGTTGCACAACATCCAAGAAATGGTTGAGCTCATGGTAATAAGCGAGTTTGTAGCGAGAAGGAAAAGAGTAGTAAATAGGAGTCATTTTTACACCTTCTTGACCAATAACAACCTCGGTAGAATGACACGGTCTTTCGTTGTCTATTTTCACCATACCTATAAGCAGATGAAAGGTAGTTATTATTTCATTTGCCATATATTTTCAACTTTTATATTTTTAACTTTATGAACCTTTTTACCCTTTCAGAGTACTTTTGTAAAACTCTTTCGAATAGTTTCCTTATTTCCTACTTCATAATAGGAGCTGGTGTCCCAAATTTTTTAATTTATTTGGTAGCCAGCTTAACCTTTGATTTTTATTCCAATAATAATAATTATCTCTGTACTCTACACTCGCTTACCCTTGTTTCCGAACACTTCCAATCTCTGATCGTATCCATAAGCAGAAAAACGACTATTGTCTCCAAGGGCCACTGCTCCCGATGGGAAAGTAAGAAGGAACGCTATGGTATCATAGTCATCTATTGCTTTGATCTCAGGTATGAGCGCTGATGCTGTCGCTTGCACACGAATTGGGAGCTCTCCCATCACCCAGCATGTCATATCAAAGTCATGAACCAGACAATCGTGGAAAACACCACCTAAAAAGTGCATAATATTCCATAAAATACTATAAGACTTCATTTACTTATTTATTGAAAAATAGACGAGAATTTCTATTAGTAATTTAACAGTAATATTGTTACCTGAAGTTTTCAAATATTCTATAGAAGGTAAAGGTGAATCCCTTGATGTAACTTTGAGAATCTGGACATGCCCAACAGCTCCATTTCTAACCCGGTCTCTCAGAGCCGAGAAAGCTGGATCGAAACGACGGTTGAAGGCAGAGAACAGAACACGGTTTTTGGCTTTAGCTGCTTCATAGCACTTCTTAGTGTTTTCAATGTTTTGCGAAATAGGTTTCTCGCAGAACACATCTTTGTTATTATTGATGGCGTTGATCACAATTTCTTCGTGAGTGTAAGTTGGTGAGCCAATGATTACTATTTTCACACTGAAAATTACAAAGAAAAATACAAAAATATCGGTTCGCTTCACAAAATTTAAATGTAGAATGTCTTTTTTTCTAAAGCGTTAAAATACCGACAAGTTAATTTTTGATGGATTTTGACAACGCACCAATAGTTACTATGTATTTCTTTATATATATATATTGTAATAAACAACTAGCTGTTGAATCCTACTTTGAAGTGTTGCAATATTTATATCAATACGTTCTACTCTCCTACAGCTAATACGAGTAAGTACATTAATTATACCTACCTTATAAATAACAGTATCTAAACTACTATAAAAATAATAATAATAGGTAATCCACTTCACAACACACAGATCTACTTGATCCCACACTAAGCTAAGCAGTTTGTGTCGTGGAAACCAAGCAAATGTGGAACCTTTATACTAAATTTTTATTAGGTATTTATTTATTCATTCCTTTTTACAAAGCAAGTAATTTACAAAATAATGTGAATAAACTTTCATAAGTTTCTCCTCATACTAGATAATATATATATTATACATAGAATAACATATATATTATACTACAGAATAGATTTATTAACACACCCACACTGAAAAGTGGAAACCTGTGTTCATCACACAAAGTCCGACCCCAACGGGAATCGAACCCGGAACCTCTTGTTTAGCACATTGATTAGCTGATTAGCTATAGCTTGATTAGCTGGGCATGCGCCATCGGGTCTTCAAATAAATTGACACCAAAATGTTATTTTATTTTTCTCTATTTCTTCCATCGTTTTTTGCTACAGGTATGAGTTTGTGCGTGGGTGTGTGCGTTTATTACGCTATTTTAAAGCACAGCTAAAGTAAAGGTATGTAATACGTGATGGCGCGGTACCTGTAGTACCTACCCATTGAGTTGAGTAGGTGTAGATAATCAAAAGTTAGGTGGCACAAAGTTTTTTAAACTTACCCAACATCTTTGTAAACTCTATTGGCGTCCTTCGACGTTACCATGATAACATCATCGCTCAATTTCCAATATTTCCTTATATCATCAAACCGCTCTGGACGGTCATCTACAATGTACTTGAGAACAATTCGATCATTGGTGAGAATGTGTGGCAAATGGACGAGACCTATCCGACCGAGACCAAAAAGTGCGGCACCAACGGGAGCTGCCTGAGACTTGGCCTTCAGATTAGTTGTGGTGTTATTAACAAAGCTGAAACCATTTACAATTACAATAATTAAGCCAACTCACACGTATACCTACTCTGTATGACTCTTATTGTAATACTGTGCAAATCTGCTTTCTCTCCATATTTTGGATGAATTAGGTAATAAGAGAAAATAATGTACCTTAGTAAAAAAAGTAAGTATAAGTGTGCCAAAATAAAAGAAAACTACGTATATAGGTACTTAGATACATAAAATTTCAATTAAAATGTTTGAATTCTTACAAAAGTTAGATTAAAGAAGAAGAATTCAAACAAAAAGAATTCGGTTTTATGTAAAATTGGTTAAAACCACAAGACAATGTTGACAACTTTGGAAAATCAAAATTCTAATTAGTCCGTCAGTTAGAAAATTAAAAATTATTGGACACATATATTTTATTTTTCATATAAATGAAAATACACAGAGATAAAGCGCATTAAAGTTGAGGGTGGGGGCTCGTGACGTCACTTACCGCTACAAGCCGCCATAAAAACTGCACTGGTTAGTGACGTCACGCGAAATTTCAACTCAATGTATCGCCGTTATTTTTTATTACGTAAAAAAAGAAAAAATACGTGTCCAATATTTTTTATTAATCTATAGGACGGACCAAAAAAAAATTGTCAAATAGCCTATCAAATAGTAATAGTAGTAATAGTAATCAAAAAAATTGAACAAGTTTTTTTTTTCCTACATATTAATCGACACTGTAACATCGGGAAATATGGCGAGAAAGGAAATTCAAAAATTGTTCCATAAGTAGGTATAGTTATTATCAATATACAACGTGTTAATGAATTAACTGAAACCTAGAAAGTAGTTTGCTCAGAATCAACTAGTGAATCGATCACACTTACACACTTTTAATATGGGTAATTTTTTTTTTCATTTTTACTAGCCCGTGTCTAAATTATTTATAATACAATATTTGGCGAGTACGCGTAGCGCTTCGAATTTCGTTGATAGGTCACCTCCAAACTAATGTTGAATAACTTTTAAAGTATTAATTTTTTTCGACATAAAATACATTTTAATCATATTATTGTTTATTTTTTTAAATGGGGGGTATCAGGTTTTCATTTAATTCATTAACACGTTGTATAACTAAATAGTAAAAATGAATAAATTATGATGCACTTACGTAGTGTATAGGTAATCATCGGCAGGATACGTTGCTTCTAGTGTGAATGGAGAAGGACCAGCAAATTTGGTGGTTGTCATTTTGTATTAATAGTAAATCGCACACAATTGGATCGCGAAATAATAACGAGATATCTTTATTGTGGTGGTAGGACCACGTTCCACCGCATAAATCGATATAGGACAGAATGGAAGTGACGGATTTTATATATAACTAACAGAAACAAGATAACATTTTACGTATAATAACATTTTTTGATAACGTAAACTTTATCAAAAAAATGTTATTATGTAAGAGTGTTCTTATATCATTAGTAGAATACAAAAAGATGGTTACTAAAATGTTTTTGTCTGTCTGTATTTACACGCACCACGCCAAAATGGAATTGAAAAAGGTTTTCCCTTATGCCTTTCTTTTACTGTAACATAGGCACAGACAGACGGATATTTCAAAAATCACTGTTTTTGATTCGATTATTGTGTTATGTATTCAATTCCCAGCATGATTTTCCTAGCACAGAAGTGACCCTAACTGTTTTAATATAGGTATCTATATAAAATAATAAAAGACATATAGATCCTTTTTTTTGTTTAAAACAACTTGAGTCTGTAAAGAACTTGAGTAGTGCTGGGATAAGCTAGAGTTCCTATTATAGAACGCTTTTGAACTTCAAGCCAAAATTGTATCTATTTATATTTGACTCGTATTATTTTAGCTTATGTCAGGTTTAATCAGTTAACTCAAAAAAAAACTTTTAGTCTCAGTTGCTATAAATAAAAGTATGCGACAATAATGTGGAAAATATACTCGGGCGTCGTTATGACCTATTGGTTTTAAAGATAAGGAGGTATAAAGAAAATAAGGTTATACGATGATTTCTTTTTTACCCGTCGGTGGGTTGAGCTTCTAAAATGTAAAAAAACCGTCACATGGAAAAACTCGAGCTCGTCAGATACCTATTGACAGTGTATATGTACATATATGCCCCACGTGTCCCTGGCCGGTTAACATTGTGGGAGTGGTCGTACGGAAGGGCCAAAAATTATGTTTTTTTTTTCATTCGAGCACGTTTGATTTTCACAGGGGTTGTTCAATAAACTCTAAAAAGGCTCTCATTAAAAAAACTAAAGATTCGGACGTAACGCAAGTTCGTGGCGCATTTTTGAAAATTATGCGCCCCAACTATGCGTCCCAACAAATAATCTGACGATCATTTGGAGAAATATTCGTTCTCAATCTGACAGTGATAAACCTAAAACACCATTGGCGTAGCTAAGGATTTTAGCTATAGGGGAGACGGCCGTCCTTCGGAACTAACCAGAGTCGTGATCAACCATAGTCAGAGATCATAACTGACACGCAATAATCACTACATACTTTATAACTCAGTCCTCCACCGCTTCTGTCTGTCTGTTCACCATAAACTCCAAAACTAAACGATTTTCATGCGGTTTTCACAATTAACGCGGGTGAAACTGCGGGGAGCAGCTATAGTAGTAAATATGGTTTTTACCCTATTTTACGTATTTTAGTACCTATAAATTTCAACATCCTAGAAAATATGTTTTTACTAGCTGTTCCCCGCGGTTCCAACCCGCGTTAATTTCGGAGTTACCGCGGGAATTTCGAGATAAAAAGTACCCTATGTCCTTCTCTGTGTATGCAAAATTTCATGGTGATCGATTGAGCCGTTAAGGCATAAAAGCGTAACAAACAGACAGACTGAGTTACTTTCGCATTTATAATATTAGTATGGATTAAAATTATGGCGAATAGCGCTAGTTTTTCTCTGGTATGCACTTATCTCATACCTAAGTAAATTAAAATTGACCTATCCAACGTTAGCATTTTATTAAAGCATAGTGAGAGCTTTAGCGCGTGAAAAAAAAATTATAGGTAGATAAGTAATAAAATAAAAATCATTACTATTATGAATGCGAAAATAAGTTTGTTTGTTTGTTTAGGTATTTGTTTGATTGTTTGTTTGTTACGTTTTCACGCCTCAACGGCTCAACTGATCATCATGAAATTTTGCACATAAGTTGTCAGGGGTACAGAGAAGGACATAGGATACTTTTTGTCCAAGAATTTCAGTGGGAACTCCGAAATTAACGTGGATAAAATCTTATGAAATTTTGCATACACGTTTTAGAGGTATATCTACACATGGGGTACTTTTAGCCCAGAATTCCCGCGGAAACTCCGTAATTACTTCGGGTGAAACCGCAGGGAACAGCTAGTACTATAATAAATGCAAATGAGCTAGAGATTATTTATTTGTTTGTTACGATTTCACAACTTAACTACTCAACCGATCATCGTGAAATTTTGCAAACACGTTGTCAAGGGTACAGAGAAGGACATAGGGTACTCTTTATCTCAGCATTCCAGTAGGAACTCCGAAATTAACGCGGGTGAAACCGCAGGGAACAGCTATAGTAAGTAATAATGGCAGTTTCATTTAATCTCTTTTTAACCGGCTTCAAAAAAATGCTATCATCATTGCTCCAAATACTATTGATTTCTAGATTGTTATAAACTATTTTTCAATTTGGTGAGGAAATGGAAATGCTCAAAAATGGAAAAGCGCAATGATGATCACAAAAATGGGGGTGATACGAGAAAGCGATCAAGGGCAGCAAGTAACCAAAATTACATTTTATCTACCTACATAATATTTCCATTCAAAGTACAAAATGTAATGTATTAGCAAAGATCCACTATAAATAAAGTATTTGATAAAGTTCTTTTTAATACAGTTGCTCAAAAAGTGGCGTATTGCAGGGACGTTTAGCGTTCGGGATGTGGGCTATTACATACTCGAGCTTTTGTTTACCTTTCCCGAACTCGTGCGTTCTCTTTGCCAACTGTCAAATGGCGACACGACTTTGACACACTTTTTTGCATTGCGAAACGTAGCTTTCGCATTACTAATACGACTAGCGCCATCTCTTGATCACAGTTGGAACTTAGTTGAGTTTGTTGTGTTTTTGATATTTTATTAAATTTCATTTTTTTCGCAACTGTATTAAAAATAGTTGTTCAGTACACGTGCGGAACCGTCATTGCAACTAGTTCCGACTGTCAACCCTCACCTTCGGCTGCGCCTCGGCTCGGGTAGACATTTGTCGGAACTCTTTGCAATGACAGGCTTTCCGCACTTATAATGAAATATACTATTTTATTAAAAAGTGCTTGGGTACATCTACTCATTTCAGATTCTAGAGCGGAACGGGTGTAATAAATTATATCAGGCACTAAATACCTATTTACACACCTAATCATAATATGATATCTGTAGTAAAATTAGTGTTAATACTTACTATATCCAATAAATATCTGCATTTAATCATGTTTTTTTTTCTTTATTGCCCTATTTTTACGTCAATTATAATATTATTATCATTTAAAAAATTATATTCTTATTAGTTCATAAACTAGCTGCGCCTTTAGATACATGCTGCCCTGCACCTGCACCTGCACGTTCTATACTTTAGTAACGATTTTTGTTACTTTGGCTTGTGGAAATCGGCAGATTATATTTTTCCCCTCTATCCTTGAGTTATTTCCTTCAAAATAAAAACATCAACTGCGCTCGAAAATTTCGAGGTGGCGGTTTTTTTGCAAGTTTATGATCCTTACGTCACGCTCAAATCGTTAGATTATTCAAAGGCACACTTTTCGACATGTAGTTAACCCACCACATCTTAATCTGACGCACACGAGTATTCCTAGCTATAGATTTCTTTTACTCTTCTGATCAGCTGCCCTAGACACACTACCCTAGCTGTTAAGGGGCCTATATTTGGTGGAGGTACCTATACCCAACATGGTGCAAGATATCATGTTAATTTGACGCGCTTTGAGTTTCTCCAAAAATCCCCTGTTCGGCTCAACAATGCCATTATATAGGTACCTAAGAAACGTGTAAGTATTACGCACATAGTACCTACACCTAGTATGCCTTAAATACGATAATTTATATAAGTACATAACAATAATTTTGTTCTAAGTATGTTGTATCTATATATTTTTCTATATAATAAATGATAAGATTAGATTAGACTATTTATTCTTTTTAAAAATTACATTTACATTTTATGTCAAAATTAAATAATCATCATTAAATAATCAATATGTTAACAAATTAAAATAATAATATTTAATGATACGAATAAACATAAGATTATTGTAATTATTAATCTTGTTTAACATGTCATGCAATTAAAGTACCTTAACCTTAATCAAGGTCTAGAGATTACTTCAATTGCACTTTCATGTTAAACATAATATTATTATAATAATCTTATGTCTAACCGTATCATTTATTATATTTATATGTAGATTTATATGTCTGTGCAGTGTGCATCAATCAAATATACATATTATGTACTTATAATGGTTTGTAAATACTTGTACCTACTTACCTCTCACATATTTCGAATTTCTCTCGGAAACTCTTATATTATAACATACCTAATGGTAATAATCTCGAACAAAAATAATGTGAATATGGTCCCAATAGGTGAAGCACATCGTTCAGAGGTTACCGATCAAAAACACAGGTACAAACTCAGGGTACAAATTAACTTGACCTGAGCGCCATCTACAATTCAGATTATAACATAATAATATAATATTGGGAATAGCTCATGCCCGTGCTTTGTTTCGGGAACTCTTTGTAATGCCAAGATAATAAGTTAATTTGCGCCTAATACTTCCGATGTTGCTTTCAAACCCGTCGTCATTTTTACATGATGCGCGAGCAAACATACTGAAAAACAAAAAAACAGACGATTTTTCCAGAAATCGGGTAAGAGCGGGTCGTGCGCGAACAACTGAAGGTTTATTTGTGATGTTTATGTAACAAGAAATTTGCGGTGAGTATTCGGAATTTCCCTTTACTTGTGCTATAAGAAATTGCTTCTTGCCAAATTCCATGATTCTATGTCAACGGCATCACCTTCAAACTGATCGAAATAAGTAGCATATTATATAAATAATAATTTTACTAACATTTGTCTTTTGGAAATATTCGGTGTTTTTGTTATTTTTCGCATTTTATTTTTTGAAGTCGGTTTTAGTTTTTTGTTACAATTTTGTTTAGTTTTCGGTTTTAATTATGTCAATTTGTAATTTATTTAAGTTACAATAGCCTAACGTCAACTACTCATCACCTTTTACAAAATATTGCTTTTCCCGGTACAGGGACGTTAACTGTTGAGGAGTTTTGATGATCACAGATGATATAATATACCTAATATACTCCTGGTACTTCACCATCAGCTCCACTTGTATAACGCTGCAGAATAAAACAATCTAACTTTGATATAAAGTGATCAACGTATGCGTGGTTCTGTAATCATGCGGAAGCTGCGCGCGGCGTCGCAGACGCGGTGACCAACATTTGTACAGTAATTAGAACAATGTTGCCCTAATTGAAACCGCAAAGAGTTGTTTTACTACCATTTTTTATACTTAACTACGCTGCGGAAAAGTTTAGAAAGGATTTTTAAACCAACTTCATTGGGTACTGGGAATGTATAGGTAGGTAGGTACGTATGTTTATGAAAGTGTATATGATATGTAGGTATTTTGATAATTATGTTTTAATAAAAGTGTGAAATTTATCGTACGACAACAGTATTATTTATACTTAGACTATACCTATAGGTTATAATCTGTAGATAAATTAAAATGAAATGCTGTTCTTTAGTAAGCAAATCACTAATAATTGAAAATAGTACTGAAAGTATTAATTTTATCTGCAAGATTTTTGTAAAAATTAAACGCCGAATCAGTAGTGATAAATAAATAGTATAGCCTTTTTAACTATTATTATTAAACCCTGACCCTGCAGTTTCAGGAAACGGCCAAGCCACATATTCTAACTAAGGTGTAGAGTTTGTGAAGTTAGGCATTGTAGAGTTAGGGTGTGTAAAGTTATAAGCTTGGCTCTACTTGAGATCTGATAACTTTTTGACAGTGCCCGTGATATGGACTCTTCTTGGCATCATTTTACATGAAAATGATTTCAATTCTTTTTGTAAGTCAAAATTGTGAAATTCTCATACAAACTTCCATTCCCTAGTTTAAGAGGTTGGGGGATAAAAGTTACAAGTTTTATAATTTTTTTGTTATTTATATACTAATACTAGCTTACATGCCAAATTTCAGCTTTCTACGACATTAGGAAACACCCTAAGAATTTTGATGATCATCATCATCATTTTGTCACTGACTCATCAGTGACAAAATCAGGGTTTTTTAGATATCGATAAAATCTAAATTACTTATAAGAGCTATGCAATTAAAACTTTATATGTTTGATAAATCCGCTATTGACAACATATCCCGAGAATTTCGTTTATCTGGTATTATCCAAACCCAAATTATAAGGATTCAAAAAAATGACGAAGCGCTTCGAGAAAAGATAGGTAGTGCTGTGCTTCGCTTGACTCTTCGCGGGGGCACTACCGTGCCTCCAAATAGACATAGAGAAAAATCTACACTGGTAAATAGGTATAAGAAATTTATTTGTTTACCTACTTCCTTCTGTCGTGTCATCAGAATCTGGAGCTGTGAACCGTTTCATTTATTTACACGTTTTACAGTAGGTAGGTACGCCTCCATAAAGAGACGATCGGAACGAGTGCCAAATATTTGTTCTCTTTATTGTTTCTGTTTCGAGACCGTTTTGTTAAAATAAAATAGACAAAAAACTTTTTGTTAAAATAAAAAGAATTATGTTTTTTGTAGTTCGTCCACCTCTCAAGTATAAATTTCCTCATCACCAACCACAATAATTCTCAGTTCATCACAAATATTATTTCTTTTTATAAAACCTACCTGGGTGTATAAAATTTGAGTTGGTAAAGGTATAATGTGTTTTTTATAACCATGATGTATAGAGGTATCGGACAGATTCGGCGTTTAAGTCCGGCTCGGCTGGCTTAAGTTCAGAGACTTGTCCACATTATGTAGATATGGACGCAGGTGCTCGTTATGTGTGCCCCCGCGCGACACCGTATAAAAACTTCACTGAAACGAACTACCCTAACTCACTATTCCTAAGTGACACTCGTGTTGTTGTTTGCTGAAGAAAAAGTATTCAAATAACGTTGCTAAAAAAATAACAAAATATAAATATACTGTGACATTTTAATCTCCATTTTAGGTAAAAACCAGCTTTCCAACTAACATTGTCCAATATCGGGGTACAATTTTCGCTCACGCAAAACACTAAACTCCCGCCTCCATAAGGGCTCCCCACATGTTATATTGTATATTAACACTAGCATATTCACACCTATAGTATTATATTATCTGTGTTCACACTAAGCCGAACGTCCGTTGCAACGAAGGTATATGAAGGAAGATGTACTAGGTAGTGGTGCTGTTTGCGTGAGCAAAATTGACCCTCTGATTTTCTATGACATACATTCCTTGCCCAAAACCCGCGTGTCTTTTATTCATAAACGCTCTACAACCTACATAGATGGCAAAAAATCATCATTACGTAAATCATTACGTGCACTATTATTTTTCAAACCACAGATAACATGGCCCCCCAACTAACATTAGGCGAATCGTAGCGCTTTTTTTGTGACCTAAAGGGCAACAAGAACGCTACAGTAGCTACGTTTATATCTAATAGTGTACCAAAAAAGTTTGTTGGATATAGTATCACTTGATGCTATATAGCGTGTCTATAAAAACGCTAAAAATATTTTCTAAAAGTATAAAGGCGCATTTTAGCGTTTTTTATCGCTACAAAACAGGTTAAGCGTCTTGTACTAAAGCTTTTCGCGAATCTTGCCACTGTAAGATCTATAGAGCAAGTATGATTTGATCTTAACTGTTAAAGTTCTATACTGACATTAATTAACTCCCATTTAACACTCGCAGTTCTACAGTTGCAACTATTGACGACATTAATTGTAAAATTGTGATAATGTAATCTGTTGTAACACTGAATGCTTGAAGAGCCGAGAAACTCTATTATGTTACGAAAAATGAAAAATATGACGCTTTTGTAGATCGTATGGTCTAAAACGTAGCCTATATATAACTACTTTATGTAATACAGGTGGACACGGCCTGTACTTAATAAACATAAAACAAAAAACTGATCAATTGTGAGTCGTACTCACTCGGCAAGGGTACACACATGTAGGTACATATCTAAATAGTTTGTTGAAAACGAGATTGGAGTACAAATTTAACTTAGGCGTCACAGACAGACGGACAACGAAATGATCCTATGAGGATATAAGTACCGTACTATATTGTTGTTACTTTGAAATGTCAAAATTACAATTACCCATGGTATTTGTGAAGCAAAAATAATTGTCTATCTGTTAATTCTGGCTAATAATCTCAGAAACATCTGGACCAATATTTACGGTATTTTAGCTGATTTTATAAGTAACATCGGCAGTAAACTAAACCCTGGAATTAATGCGGAAACTCCGAAATTAAGGTGGGTGAAACCACGGAAACCAATAGCGACTTAGGAAATTAAATCCAACTAAAAATCGAATTGATAGGTAGAAAATTCAAATAAACTAAATTATTAAGCACTCATATTTAGTATAAACTTTTTTAATAAAATAGTAAAAACAACATTACGTATATTATGTTCTTTAGTGTTAGATAAAGGAAAACTTGTTTGGATTTATAAACTGAATGCCGTTGATGAATCTAATCATTTTATCTTTGAAGTTCCTTAGTATACTTTTGTTCTGTTTCTGTCACTAAACTGCAATGCAACATCATCCACTTGAATAGAAAAGCCAGCCACCCTTAGCAACCCTTTCATATAAATATTGCAATAGCAATATTTCATTTTGTTTCCCAATTATTTTATTCTTGATTTTTTTTTATTTGCACCTCCGAAAGGAATTAAGATTGATGCTTTCTTGATTTTGTATCTGGAAAAAATAAATAATCTTAAAACATGCGATCGATCTCTAAACGCATTCGCAATTTTTCATATGTTAAGGTTTTTTTTGAATTGAATACGCAACCCTGATTTAACGTCTAAGTTTGCCGTTACGTCTATTCTAACTGGGTAGCCGTTAATAAACTCTAATATACCAATATTATATTGGTTTAAGAGACTGAGTAGATCTAACCACCACGCTACTGCATCTAGAGGAGTTGCAATGCTGCTCTTCTACAGGTCTAACCTATAGCGCCATTTAATTCTCAGAGAATGCAAATAATGCAAAAATAATAATTATTTATCATAAATAATTTTGTTATATAGTACGTGAAACCGATGATTAGAAAATAAATTTACAAAACTAGGTCGTTTGAAGCTAAATCTAAAACAGTTTTTATTTATTTTCATTAAAACACACGGCGCTTCATATATGGTAAAATTTTACACTTTCATAAATACACTACAGATCAAAGGCCCGTTAATTATTTGTTAATAATATACATACCTATATGATAATTCACAGTAAACTTACCTTCGCAACAACATTCAGTCCCACTATTAATTTTCACTTCAAATAAATAATGTAGTCATAGGATTTGTATGCCGCCATTTACATATAATTGCAAATAAAGTTTAAGAAGTCATAAAAGTGGAATTAATACCGAACTTCTTGAGCGCTAGATAGCAGCTAGATGAGAGAGAAGTAACCCCCAAGAAGCTTTTCACCGCTATAGTATCCTTCTAAAGAGTTATTCATCGCTTTTGTAGCGATATCCCGTATATCGTTTAAAAATGTATTCACCTCTTCTGTGTCACCATTAAAGAACCGGAGCCTATAAAAAGTTATGCCCAATCCGGGGGCATATCGGAGATATAACTCGCTATAACTCTTCTTTTCGGCGCTCTTTTACTACTTTGATCTAATTAGCGTTTATATACATCTCCTTTAACTCTTAAAATTAGCGCCTAATGTTAGTTGGGCCATCAATAGTGTCAGTGGGGAACAAGACATCGAGTGTGGCGGAGCTTCTTTTATTTTTGCTTTACTAGCTCAGACTTTCATCATCAGTACCAAGACTATCAAAGGTCATTTTGGCAAGATTGGATCCAATAATAGGAAGGTAGCAAAAAATACTAATTTCATCAAGCGATACCTCTATAGTAACCTCACTGAAAGTAGTTCCGTTGATGAAACTTCAGACCCCTCAATATCACACAAATCTCGTATAAAATTCCATGTTTCCGTAGTAAAGCCCCGAGTTTTCTCTAGTTTTCTTTAATAATAATCCTTTTTTAACGCCCTGATATAACGCCTATTTAAGATATAAGTATCTATAAATTTTGTATGTATTTACAAGTTGCTAACCTACCGATATGCTTTCTGATATTCTTATGCATTCTGTCCCTTTTCTTGATAGACCTAAAAACCCCAATAGTAATCCATGGCTTAAGAGGCTAAATACCTACAATCAGAAAAATTCGACTCTAGTATTTTCACTAATATAAAACTCTAGTTTAGAAAAAAAAATCTGCAGCCTTGCCTACTGCCTACTGCACTTTTAAAGAAAAATAGATCTCTCTCCATGAAATCGCATCTTGATCGACTCTCACTCTACTTGAGTACAATTTTATTGGCATTTTGTTACAGTCTACATGTTATGTACCCCGATGTCAGTGGTCAATTCGTCAAAAACAAATGGTTCACATTTGTACCTTGTTTTTATCATGAAGTTTTCAATAAAATATAAAAGAAGATAAAAACTTATCACATGCAAATAAACAATTTCTTGATAGCAGCATCTTTCGCAAGTAGGTATAGTTACTCATACCTACGTATATATTATAATATGTTATAGATATATAAAGATCTCGTAGCAAGATATTCTTCCGGAATAAACTCCAAAACTACTGAACCGATTCCAATGAAATTTTGTACACGTGTCTTGTTTGCTCCAATTTGATTTTTTTTATCCCAGAACTTATCCGCAAATTTACCTTATACTATTACTATACCTTATTATTCATATAAATATTATGAATGCGAATGTAAGTTTCTGTGTAGGTATTTAATTTTTTTGTGTTGTGTCAAATAATTTTTTTTCAATTCAATTAAAAAAAATCATTTAAAATAAAACATAAAAATAAAAAACAAATTCAATGTTTACAAATAATTCACTTTTGATCCCGCAATCTTAGGTATGTTAATTAATTTTTATCTAAGTTTATTACATAACACTTTTATCAATTATTAGGTATATTATTACGATACGACAATACTTTTCTTACGCAATAATGTGATTTCATTACAAAACGTATGTAAACAAATAATGTAGATGTGTAGGTAGTTAGAGAAATATTTGTGTTATTCAAGGTTAGTTCGAAGTGGGTTAACAGTGTAGATAATCCTTTTTTTAAATGAGACGCCTTAACTTTTCAACCGATCTGTATGAAATTTCCATACACGTTTTCAAGGGTAGGTATAGAAAAAGACATAGGGTACTTTTTATCTCGGAATTCCCGCAGGAACTCTTCAGTTGACGCGGATGAAACTACACACGTTATCAAGGATACAGAAAAGGAAATAGATACTCTTATCCCGGAGTTCCCACAGGATCTCCGAAATTAACGCAGGTACAGATAATATAATACTATACTAGAACCGCGGGGAACAGCTATAGTATTTTCATATTCGTGGATAACAAATACCGCTGTGAGAGCCAGACCGTGTTATCTGTCCACAACTAAATAACACTGGAGTGTTTGTGTAATCCTAGGTGACAGACACATAGATTATCCTCAAATTTACCTCAACACTAGTACTTATATCTTTTATATTATCTGTGCCTTAACGTTATCCAAACCATGCTATATTACAAATGCGAATGTGATTACGCGTATGATATTCTGTATGCACGTTATCAAGGTTACAGAAAAGGATATAGGATACTTTTTATCCCGGAATTCCCGCAGGAACTCTGAAATTAATGCGGCTAGTTATTGGTGATGGTTAAACATGAGAGAAACCATGGAGGGACAGTTAGAATAACTATATGTGGGCGTCCTCGTAAAAAGGTAGGTAGTGGGGTATGATGTTAATACTTACTAGATTCGGTATCTAGAATAGTCAATTGATAGTAAAGATTGAAATTATTTTCAAAAACTAGCACAGTTTTTTTTATCAGATTTTTTTTTATTGAGAAAGAGCATTATAAAAGTTCGAGTGAAAAAAAAACACTTAAACTTGTTTATTACATAGATTTTTATATATTATTGTAGATTAAGATATATGTATGAAATTGAGCTTTTATTAATAATCTATTAAAATCGCGGACGCAATTTTTTCACCCAACTTTACAAAACCTTGTATACAATCTATCTCGGGAACTAAATACATACGTGCGTATGAAAGTGAAACAAATGAACACAATCCCCTTAGCCAAGTTGACAGTAGATAATCGCGCATAGAAAACTATGGAATGATTGCCATGCGGTCACGCAAAACTGGACTGTTGATTGGACCACTTTATGACCACGTGACATATAACGTTTCGTTCCCTAGTTTTCTATGCGTTAACGATTTTTATAGAATGTCAACTTGACTAAAGGGGCAGATGTATTTATACTTTATACTTACTCGCTTCTCTCCCCTCGTGTTGGAGCTTTGTCATAATCACGCTCGCACGTGATAATTTGGCTGTTCAGGTGGCCCGTGGTTCACGCACCACGTACCTACCTACTGAGGAAAAAACGTTATGTATTCTCATTAACACCATACCTGCCTACAAAACTCTCTTGCAATTGCACTAGGTATGTAGGTATACGTTGCTATAGAATACCTAACTGATATTATTATATACGGTTTGTTACAACCGATGATCATACAATTTTATATACCTAGACGTTGTCAAGGGTACGATAAAAGACATATGGTAGGTACCTTTTGTCACAAATTTCCGCGGGAACTCCGAAATTAAAGCTGATGAAACGGAGATCTATTATAGGTATACCTACCTGAAAATCAATGTTAGTTTCTATGTCTGTTCGGTGTTCATATTTTATGCGCTGCCGTCCCGTTCATCTGTAGGTGAAAAACATTTTCAACTTTCACTTGCGCGAAGGTTAGGTTTTCGTATTTTTTTATTTATTTCAACTTTTTCTTGCAAACTATTGCAATAACTGTGCCTTTTCCTTTTGTTAAAAAAATCCATTGTATCAAAGATCCTGATCATTCTCACGAGTACCTACCTACTTACAAGATAACACATGATAAACATTTTAAAACAAATCTTTTCATTGTTTTGTAACTTCTCAATTTATTATTAAAAATTCTTATACAAACATCACTCAAACCTGCGGTCCAGATATGTCACAATTTCAATCAGTCTTACTTACCAAAGTTAGTTAAATTTTGTCTGCACAAATTCTGTTGGACGGTACAACACAGGTGACACAACTGACATTGATGAACGTTACCGCAAAGTTCTTTCCGCTTTTTAACCGACTTCCAAAAAGGAGGAGGTTCTGCATTCGGCTGTATATATGTTTTATTTTTCTTATCTCATACTTGGCTGGAAGCGATTTTAATATCGTTGCCTACTATTACGTGACTACTATTTTTTACCACTTTTTTCACCACGAATCTAATATTTCGTTCACAACCAATCTCTATATTAAGCAGGGATATAGACTACGGTACTAGGTACATGCTTTTGCCCATCAACCACCAAAACTGTGAACGTTCAGTTGTCGTAAAAATTTAAAACACTCTTTACTCCGATACGAAGCAGAATAGTTTATGCTGGGCCTACCATTCAAAACTAAATAAAGGGTTGAGGAATCGTGTTTCCACTCGCTTTAAATGTTTCACTTGCAGCACACTAAAGGCTCATACCTACTGTAATAACATTTACACTAGGGAAATTCGAACGTCAGACTATTTGTCCCAATATGGCATTTCTTTGTTATACGCGTACCTACTTAAATGGGACTATAAATATTATATGAACGATGTGATAAAGAAGTCAAAAGGCAGCAATTTTATCAAACATTTTCTTCAATATTGACATAAAAGTTGATATTTCTCGTATTGTGCCCTGATTCCATTATTTGAAAGAGTAGAAAAAAAAATCTTAGCTAAACAATATTATATTTAAAAGACAAAATTAAGTAAACAGTTCCTGTGACAAATCATACAGCAATCGAACTAAAATAAAGCAAGGAGGAATTGGCAAATGTATAAGATTAACCACAGTAAGACTACAATCGGCTCATTTACATTTATATGAACAGAAAGCCGCTCGTATTTAGTGGTTGATACTTGTTATGTATACTTATGCATACATTTATTTAGTACAGCTATCAATTATTTACATTTAATTTAATTGTTTACCTCTTACATTGGTTTCGCATTTTAGTATTAATATCAAAATTGTAATAAATCCTTACTAATATTATAAATGCGAAGTGAGTTTGTTTGTTACGCTTTCACGCCTTAACGGTTCAACGGATCATCATGAAATTTTGCATACACATTTTCAGGGGTACAGAGAAGGACATAGATTACTTTTATCCCAGAATTCCCGCGGTAACTCCGAAATCACCGTGGGTGAAACCGCGCGGAACAGCTAGTAATATAATATTTCTTGATATAAGCTATCTATACTCTATGTCATACTGATAAAAACAAAGTGGAAACTTCAGAAACTTATATCCTACATCGTCGTTACTTCCTCTTCAATCTCTTTATCTTTTTGACGACAAGCTAAAAATTTTTTTTCCCGACAACTGGGCACAGCCGTTGAACACTTATTGAAACTGTCTTTAAGTGTTGTCCTTTTATGTAGAACTCCATAAATGTTTGATAGGGCCATCTCGGGAAATCTCTGTCTCCATTCGCAGAGGGTCTGCAGTCAAATAAAACGGAAATCCCAAATATTATTCCACGACATTTTCCCTGTTCATTCCATGTGAACTTTTATTTTTATGCTCGGATATATTCTTATCAGAACAGAAACACACTTTTGGGGAACTTCTGACATACTGGCTTAAACTCTTCACAGGGAAATGACCGGAACTGATATCTTTTGGCAAATATTATAGGTATAATATATTTATGAATTTACTACGATTTAGGCCCACAAATTATTTATATTTATTAGAAATTATTATACTGATCACATCAATTTAAAACCGTTTCGCTTATAAGATTTATATAGGTATCTAACACAGAAAAATAGCATGCAATAGGTTACCTACGTTACCTACTACTATAACGTGTACTGTGAAATATACCAACTTTGCCAACCAAGGTATCTTTGCCCAAAAAGCAGTTTCTAAGCATATCCTCTAACAGGCAAAAGAAATTAAATTTTATGGCAATATTTTTTAGTAGTTTAGAAAGTAGATTATATTGGTGACAACATAGTGTATCGCATTCGTTCACAAGTACATTGAGTATCCTGTCAGAAAATGTTAAATGTGGTGCTTGTTTTCAGTAAAGTTTTTTGTGAATTATTACTACTTCATGGCGAAAGCGCAGGTAAGATTATCTAATTGTATGATATAGAGTAACAATTATTAAGTGTTTTAATTTGAGTTTACGTAATCAAATTTAGGACTATGGGCAAAGTTAACTTAAACTTTTTCAATCCATGCTTGCCAACATTGCCCTTTACTAAAAAGTGCTTAGGGTTGTCACATCAGATATTTTATAATGTAGATTATATCTTAAGCAAATGTTGATAAAATATGGCAAGATTTCAACTTCGAAACCTTAAAAACCTCAGTTATTTTAAAGGTAGCTTTTTTATTTAGAACTTTAGGATATAGTCTATACCTATATTTTATTATGGTAAAAATATCTGGGGGCACGGTAGTGCCCCCGCCAAGACGAGCCAGCAAAGCGCAAGGGCACTACCTACCTTTTCTCGAAGCGTTTCGTCGTTTTTTTGAACCCTTGTAACTTGGGTCTGGATTATACCAGATAAACAAAATTTTCGGAATATGTTGTCAATAGCAGACTTATTAAATGTATAAAGTTTTAATTGTATAGCTCCCATCCTTTAGATTTTATTCATATCTAAAAAACCTCGATTTCGTCACTGACTCACTGATGATCATCAAAATTCTTAGGGTACTTCCTAATGTCCTAGAAAGCTGAAATTTGGTATGTAAGCTAGTATTAGTAAACAAACAACAAAAAAATTATAAAACTTGTAACTTTTATCTCCCAACCCCTTAAATTAGGGGATGGAAGTTTGTATGAGACTTCTGCAATTTTGACTTACAAAAAGAAATGAAATCCCAACAAAAACATTTTCATGTAAAATGTTACCAAGACGAGATCATATGCCAGCACTTTCAAAAAGTTATCAGATCTTATGTAGAGCCAAGCTTCTAACTCTACACGCCTTAACTCTACAAGGTCTAACTTCACAAACTCTACACCTTAGCCAAAATATGTGGCTTGGCCGTTTCTTTACTACAAAGAACTATTATTATATAACAGAAAAGTAATGAAAAATGGACCAATTTTTCACCTTAGGGCCTAAGGGCCATGTGAATGTAGCGAAATGGTCAAGCCACATATTTTGGCTAAGGTGTAGAGTTTGTGAAGTTAGACCTTGTAGAGTTAAGGCGTGTAGAGTTAGAAGCTTGGCTCTACATAAGATCTGATAACTTTTTGAAAGTGCTGGCATATGGTCTCGTCTTGGCAACATTTTACATGAAAATGTTTTTGTTGAGATCTATTTTGTGACATTATACATTATCACAATTTCAATTTTATTGTTATTTTAAATTTCAGAAAAACAAACACAAGTCTAGAATTCGACAAAGAAACTCAAGACGTAAAATAGGATCCCTAGTTTTAGCACTCCCAGGCACCTTACAGTATACTGGCGGGCGGGTTGAATTCTTTGGCCTTGTACTGAGAAATGGATCGGGATGTGCTTCCTACGACCACAAGCTACCATCGCTTCTGTTTTCTCGGGCACCAGTCTGAGTTTGTGGAAAATTTCTCTGAAATAACTGTGAAAAACTTTTAGTGAGAATTAATAATAATAATAGTTAAAACCTAAATTTATATGTGTATTCTGTAACGAAGTCTGAAAAACTCTTCATTTTACTTACGAAGTTTTTTAAGAGTTATTCAGAGTTAATAATAACATCAATTTATTTATTGATTTTACTGGATTGTGACAACCCTTAAAACTTAAAACCGCTTGATGACACTTGTATGGAAAAGAGCAATAATTACTAGGTAACATTGCCCACTAATTTTATTACGATAACGTTCATACCACAAACAAAATTTTGAAACCTAGGTCAAGATTTCCTTTAATACTAGTCGTGGTGTTTATTAAGTTTTTAAATACGTTATATTTGCGTTTAAAATTGACGTGGGCAATGTTGGATAACTTTGCCCGCCATCAAAATCTTAAAATAATCTGCTTAAATTTTAATTTGCTATAAAGTTTACATAGCAAATGCGTGCATATGGTTATTTAGTTGTAGTAAATGCAAAAATATACAAGGTTTGCTATGAAAAAAACTTAAAATTTATTGGATTTTAATGAAAAAATGGGCAAAGTTGGCTTGTTTCACGCAGAAATTCAGGGATAAAAGTACCCTATATCCTTTTCAATACCCTGGAAAACTTATTTGTGTTGTGTAGGCTTTTTATACCTAATTATCGATTGAGTCTTTCAGGCGTGAAAGCGTAACAAACGAACAAATTCACATCAGCATTTATAATATTAAGTTTCAGCGCGGATTTATAACCGGGTGACTGTAAAGTTACTCGTATATTGTGCTAGGAAGTCAAGTATGTCTGTACCTAACGTCCGCTACATCTCGAGGTCAACGACCAGCACAAATTTCATTTGCTCCCAGGCCATGTAGATAAGCTGAAATATATTATGTAGTGTCTAGATTTCTGGCAAGAGTTACTACCTATACTATCATTTAACAGTGTAAAATATGCATTTAATTTTATTTATTTATTTAAGCTTATTGCACAACATGGTATAAAAGGCGGACTTAATGCCACAGTGGCATTCTCTACCAGTCAACCTTCACGGACCACGGTGTTCAGAAAGTGTGCTTGGTGGTGCTTGAGAGGAACTAAATATAATTTCCTAGTTCAATACAAAATATAATATATAAATTATACATAAAACAAAACTGAGACCCAAATGCACAGAGCACAACAACACAACATGCTGCACATTCCGAATATCTACTGCCTACCAAGGAGATGCCGATATACCCTAGTTCTGAAAACATTCTTACTCGTAGATTGACGAATGTCAGTGGGCAGAGAGTTCCAAAGCTGGATAGCCTGAAGAGTGAAAGAATCAGATACAAACCCAGTCCGGTGAGAAGGAATTTTTAGGACAAGATTTTGGGTAGAGCGAAGTGATCTGTCATGAGAGGAAGAAAGAAATTGAAAGTGGCTTTTTAAATACGAAGGAGATGCTGGGTCGTTTAATACGGAAAAGAGAGTACAGGCAATTCTCAACTGCCGACGATTACGGATGGAAAGCCACTTTAGCTGAGAGCGATAGAAAGACACATGATCGTACTTACGAAGTCCGAAAATATATCGAATGCAGTTGTTCAGAAGACGATCCAGCTTATTAAGAAGATCTTCATTCAGGTCACAATAACATACATCAGCATAATCAATTATAGGGATCACCAAAGATTGTACCAATAGTTTTTTGGTACACGTGGGCAAAAAGTTTTTGTACCGGTATAGCGACCGCAGTGTACCGGTTACCCTAGCTGAGATCTCACTTACCTGTTTAACCCAGCTGAGGGTGGTATCAATTTAATTTAAAAATTTATTAGTGGATTTAATATAGATATTAGTACATTTAAATTAAATAAAGTTCTATTTGTTAAGATTCTTTGAAATATAATATTATTTTTAAGTCTTAATAAATATATAATAAATACAAAAATTTACATAATTAACATAGTTTTATATTGGCAATGTCCCAGAGTAGAAATAGAAAAAAAGTTTTAAAAGTAAGTAGAAGTGAGTTAAATTTATAAAACAAAGTCCTTAGTCCCAAAGGGTAGAGTGATTCAAAAGGAAGGTTTATACGTATAGTTTATCCTAGGATACCCGTGGGAACTACGAAATTACCGCGAGTAAAACCGAGGGGGACATCTAGTGTTATATATTTCTGTTAGCCTGTATATTTTCTCAAACCCTACTAGACAAGCGGATCTGCGGGCAACAGCTAGTATGGAATAAAATTATTCGTCACTGGTTTTTATTCATGACGTATTTCGGCGGCATCGTCACCGAGCCTCATATTAGTATGCGATGCCACAATAACCGAAGTCGAATCACAAAAGATTTCCGGCGCGCGACTTGCGCGAAGGATGAAAGCCGACATTGTGTAATCAGAAGGGTCGCAATCTTGCCTTACCCCCGCCACTCTGTGTCGAACACGGCTTCATCAACAGAGGCTCATTTTACTCATTGTGACATTTCATTTATCCAATTCTTAGATAGATAGGTAAATGATATCGTTTTTAAATATGTACCTACCTATCTCGTAAAAAATTTGAAAAAAGGAGGTTCGGGGAAATACCATAGACCTAAAAAACTGACTGGATATTTCGGTAATAAGACCTACCGCAAGGTCTATATCAAGACTAGCTGTTCCCCGCGGCTTAACCCGCGTTAATTTTGGAGTGCCTGCGAGAATTACGGGGCAAAAATTACCTACCTATGTCCTTTTCTGCACCTCTGTACCCCTGAAAACGTGTATTTTTGTTCAAAGGATAAGCGTCGAATAAAGCTGCTCACATAATCACGATCGAACTTATATGATCTTTGGATCAAACTTCGTTTGTTAAAGGTACCTACCTACGTTTTATCTTCTTACGAAAAAAAATGTATTAAACATACATAAACATGCAGCATACCTACTAGAGAGTTGTGATATTATCTTAGATACAAGGAAAAGGATTATTTGTTTATTTTATTGTCGTGTTACATAAAAATGAATAGAAAAAAAAAACAAAAAATATTACCAAATATACTTACAATATCATTGATCAAACGTAACTATGTATCCATAATATGTACCTACATAGGTAGTTTTTCATGACGATACATCATATGAACGGATCACTATAGGTACAACTCCTATTGTTCTTATTCTTACCTCATAATATAAATTACTGAATAATATTAATAATAATCCACTTCACAACACACAGATCTACTTCAACCCACTCTCACCTATAATCTTGTGTTGTGAAAACCAAACAAACGTGGTATATACCTACAATATACAAGGTGGAAATTTGAGACGGGTCAGTAAGAGCGGCCTTAAAAATTGAAGCTACGCGATTATGGTCTTAGGAGACCATCCCTTATTTTTTGAGTTATTGCTATCGGCATTTACTGATTTTGAAAAAGATGTACAGTCAGCGAGAAATCGGCAATTTTCCAAAATATTTTTTATCAGCTTAATCAATCCTTTCTCCGACAAGGATCAAAAGGCTCTATGGGGCCCAGTTAGGTTAGGTTATTAGAAAAGGCTATTTGACTAATTTTTTTTTAGTCCGTCTTGTTTAAAAAATATTACATATTATTAATAACAAATATTGGACACGTATTTTTTCTTTTTTTACGTAATCAAAAAATAACAGCGATACATTGAAATTTCGCGTGACGTCACTAACTAGTGCAGTTTGTATGGCGGCTTGTAGCGGTAAGTGACGTCACGAGCCCCCACCCTAAACTTTAATGCGCTTTATCTCTGTGTATTTTCATTTATTAGAAAAATAAAAAATACGTGTCTAATGATTTTTTATTTCCTAAAAGACGGGCTAATTAAAATTTTGATTTTCAAAAGTTGTCAACATCCCTAATGTCACAAATCGAAACAAACGTTTCCCACACATTTTGTTATAGGAAAGTGAATTGTAGCACAGTAATGAAAAGTTTCTTATTTCGAGAAAATATTGGCTGCCAAGAATAATCTCGGCAACAAAAAACTGTACGGACGTAGGTAGGTACATGTTTTCAAAATCTCTGAATGCCGATAGCAATAACTCAAAGAATAAGGGATGGTTTCCTAAGACCATAATCGTGTAGCTTCAACCTTTATGGTAGCTGCCCTTACTGAGCCATCTCCAATTTCCACTTTGTATTAATAAATGCCTACCTACTGTGAATTTAAAGAAACTCAACTTCTACTTATGTGTCAGTTTGCTTGATAAGAAACTGACGTTTATTGTTTTTAATTAAGATACAAGTCAGTTTATATTTAAACATTAAACGAATTGCGAAAATGTCGATGCTTACACTTACTATGCTAAATCGCTCGTTTTTCAACCCTCTACAATATCTCGTACGTACTTACCTACTTAAGACCTATGTCATACACAATGCTACTTACACGGTTTTGATTAAAAGTTTACTTTGTGCTAGACGTTGACTGTGGTTAGGGTTAGCCTATGATGCTACTCATAGAGACGAAAGCCTTATGAAAGTTAAGTCCCAACTGAGGTCAAATTCACACTAGATATATAGGTAGGTAATATTTATTTTGTCCAGAAGATGGTTCTAAGCTATGTTAGGAGTTAACGAAGAAATCCCAAAAGTCACTCTGGTTGGTAAGATTGAATAACATAATATAACATTTCAATTGAATCTCCAAACCTCATTATACAAATATGACGAGGTTTTCTTTTTCGCCTATTAAATACGTGAGAAACATGACAGCGATCAAAAATAACGAGTCGATAGGCAAACGATTGCGTCGATCAAACATCCTTTTTTACTTACTAAATACTAACATTATAAACGCGAAATGTATGGATGTATGGTCTATAGATGTTTGTCACTCTTTCACTCTTTGTACTGAAGGATTTTAATGAAACTTCCGAAAATGACAGCTGACAGTTACTCTCAGTTCGCTGCAGTCAACCTCACAAATTAGACTAGACTTAGGTCAACCTTACGATACGCACAAGCCGGCCGTCTTTACATGTGGGACTGCATTTGTATGGAGTGTCACCGGGCTGGTACAGTTGAAATACTGACAAAAGTGTTGATGTATTTCTGCTGCATACTGTACCTACACGTTTTTTTAAGTGAAACTTCTTGTACGAGGTAATCGGTAACTCTTGCAGAAAATCTCTAGATCGTGATACCTAATGATTATACATAATAAATGGCACTAATTGTATGTAAATAAGTAAGAAATGTACAAAACATAAAAGGTTGGCCCCTATATTAAAATTCGTATTTGTGTACGGAAATCACTGTGCTCGGTCATTTTTGATGTATAATATAAATCAACTTTTTGATACACACGCACACGTTTTTAATTTTGTAAAAAAATAGTAAGTATACGCAACAACGATTGTTTTACCTATAGGTCTACCTAATAGATGCTCTTGGAACGAATTTTTAACCAACTTCCAAAAAGGAGGAGGTTCTATGTTCGATTGCATATATTATGTTTTTTTTTTTTATGTATGTTCACTGATTACTCGAAGACGGTTGGACCGATTTGGAAAATTCTTTTTTTGTTTGAAAGGGTATACTCCCAATTAGGTCCCATTGCCACCAAGTCGGGATCTGATGATGGGATCTTGAAGAAATTGAGGAAACTCTTAAAAAATTATATTACACACCTGTTGCGATTTGGATATTTTTTATGGTAAATCGTTCATTTTCTTTTGGAAAGCAAAATTTGAGGAAGTGGAACTGATGATGAAGACCATAGGTGGTCATCGGAACTACTCAACAATAATACCTATTGGAGCGATTTCAGAAATTGTTTTTTTGTTTGAAAGGGGATACTCCCAAATTGATTTCATTGTCACCAAGTCGAGATCTGATGATGGGATCTTGGAGTAGGTAATCGAGGGAACTCTTCAAAAATTATAGGTAGGTTTTTTATAGTAAATCGTTTATTTGCTTTCGTAAAGCAAAATTGAAGAAGTGGAACTGTTGATAAAGACCACCGATGGTCATCGGAACTAATCAATAATAGGTATTTCACGGGTTCTGAATCGTTAACTTTAATATGGTTTCTAAACAATTTATGCCCGTCACAATATATATGGTGAAGTAGAAGTGATGGTGATGCACTAGGAGAACTCCTCAACAATTAACGTCCCTGCGTCGGGAAAAGTAATATTTTGTAAAAGGTGATGAGCAGTTGACATTAGGCTATTGTAACTAGAGAAATTACGAACAAGCGAAAAATAAACAAAATTGTAACAAAAAAATTAAAGCCAAATATGGAGGGGGTAGATGGGTTAAGTCGACTCCCGCCACCAGCTCTCCGTGAGCAGAACAACCCAAGTGGGCAGACACCAGCGGGCTTGTCACCGAATTCAAACCGACCAGCGGTAGCACAAACCAATAATAATATTACGTGTGTCTTTTGTGTTGTCTTTTGGATTAAATCGGTATTTGGTTATTTTTAGCTTTTTATTTTTAGCTTTTCAGTTTTGTATTTTTGGAAGTCGGTTTTAATTTTTTTGTTAAAATTTTGTTTATAATATATTTTTTTATGATTTTTTGGTAAACGGTATTCAAATTTCGTGAAAAGAGACGTGTGGCACAATATTGCCAGTTTAGATATGCCACAGTGCGCTCTCCTCATGGAACGCCGCAATAGTTTCACGTTTGAATTTCTTGAACAAACGTTATTACTTCAATGGCAAAATGTTCCGCTGAAACAATTCACAATAGCGAGAACTCCGATGTCAAAGGCAAAGAAGATTGGCGCTTTTCGTCGTACGAAAACTTTCACAGTTCCATGTATTCAATGCACCTAGTACCTACATAATGTGTAATACAAAAACAATATACCTAGGTATTCCACATGTTTTCATGTTGTGTGCTTTTACATTTTTAATGCTGTGAATTTTATTTCCAGACAATAAATTAAATAGGTAGGTACTTTGAAATTTATTATCCTTACTAAAAGCCGTTTTATTTGTGGGTATAAGTTTATTTATTTGTTTGTTACGCTTTCACGGCTTAACTACCCAAACTACCATGAAATTTTGCATAGACGTCGTGACGGGTACTGCAGAGAAGGACATAGGGTACTTTTTTCTCGGAATTCTCGCGGGAAGTCCAAAACCCACGCGGATGAAACTGCGGGGAACTGCTAGTCTATATCTTTATAAATAAAAATGAATGTTTGTATATGTCTGTCCTCCATGCGTTTCGGAACTATTGGTCCGATCGTGACGAAACTTTGGCGGGTTGTTCTGCCTGCATCTGCAAAAGTTCCTAATCCCAAAACTTATGCGAGTGAAACCGCGGGGCACATATAAAAATGAATCCCTATTTCCCTTGGTCACGGCCTCACGTGTGAACGGCTGGACCAATTTCGCTAATTCTTTTTTGGTGTGTTTGTTATTGTAAGGAGAAGAAAAATATAAAAGAATTTTGGAGTTCCTGCGGGAATTCCGAAACTCACGCGGGTGAATCTCCGAAACGGTTGGACCGATTTTGACGGGACTTTCACGGTTAATTAGCTAATGTTATAAATATATATATAGAAAATTAGGCTACTTTCCTTATGCGGGTGAAACCGCGGGGCACAGCTAGCACTCAATCAAATTTTAATCTAAGTAACATTTTAAAGCCCTTAGATGCTGGCAGCGTTTCTTCGCTGGATCTCAATGCTAGAGTCGGGGAAGGAGACTGATAGTTTTTTATTTTCCTAAATATTGGGTGAGAAATCATCTTTTATTTGATGAAAATTCGAACTAAAGATGAATTGTTCTCATTGTAATCTAGCAGTCTAAAGTTGATTTAGTCTAGATAACAATGTAAATTTGTTTTTGATAGAAAAATGTTCAAAACTACTGTGTTATGTTTTTATTTGAATAGGTATATGAGTAAAATTAAAATTGTCTATTTGGTAATTTTTTCTTTTCGAAAATTTAAAAATCCTTGTTTCCCAGTTTTCCCAGGATTCATTCAAACGGGAATTTGGTTACACTGACTTTTGTCATACATAAGTATATATAATGGCATATAACGGGATACAAGGGTCAGTCTCAAGGCATCAGCGTTATTCCCCAAACTCGTTAATGTTTATTTATGAACACAATGCTATCATTTTATTTTACTTATTTAATGGCTTATACCCATCACGATTTACGACGATTTACATCGTGCTTAATTAGGTATAGTAGGTACCTATCTATAATGGAATTCAAAATAACAATCTTCTTTATAAATAAAAAATAATGTTTGTATGTCTGTCCTCTATGCATTTCGAAACCGTTGGTCCGATTTTGATGAAACTTTGGCGGGTTGTTCTGCGTCCGCAATGGTTTCTGATCCCAAAACTCTCGCGGGTGAAACCGCGCGGCACAGCTAGTTATTAAATAAATAACTACCTAAGTACTTAAAAAAAAAGTAACTATCAAGTGTATTTTTATTTGTGGTGTTCACTTTAAAATTAACCATTTTAAGACTAATTCTTAAAATATTGATTAATATTATAAAAAGGTAAAGTTTGTAAAATTGTGTGTTCGTAAGTTTGGATGTAGGAGGTAATCTCTGCAACTTATTATAGTTTTCAAAAATTATATTACCTACTCAAAGAAAGCTATAGTATTCTTGAGTGACAAAGAATGCTTTTGATCTTGGAACTAACATGCATGTTACCGCGGAAATACCGGAGTTCGTACGGATGAAACCGCGGGAGGAACAGCTATTACACTGCTGAGCTGGATACAACTACGAGCAATTTAGGTGTTGAACTAGGAGATATGATACCTTCTTGATTTAATATAAAGATTTCCGAGAATTTCAAAACTGACGCGGCCCGCGGGTGAAACTACTCGGAAACCGCTTGTAGGTAGGAGGGTTTAAGGGTATTTAGCAAGGTTATTACAATAAGCTAAGAAAACTTCCTTGTCGTACTTGGCCGACGGCGATAATTAAAAGAGTTAGATATAGCTTCCTTAATATAACTGTCGTCATTTGAAGATTTTCAAGAACCTTTCCCCGATTTGAACAACTCTGAATACGAATAAACTACACCTAGGTGTATATTAGAAAGGTATACAATAAAGAGCAAAGATATGTATTTATGTAGACAAGTCAATTTAATATAATTTGAGAATATTAACTATACTATAGTGTTCTCAGCGTAAATAGGTAGTTACAGGTTGCTTTGTGACCTCATAGATTTTTTTTTACTAAATTTGTTCATATCCAATAACCTGTTGGTTAACATGACAAGAACTTACACAACACAATATACCTACTTGTGTATGAAAATAACTTCTGTGTCGCAAAATCAACTTTTCCTGCTCATAAGAACCTATAGAAAGCAACTAATATTAAAAAATAGCCTATTAGGTACTAATAGTACCTACAATAAGTAACATCGATAAGCTCAAACTAGGTACATCAGGTACTCATATTAAAGATAAAGATATCCATAGACACGTAGCTAATGCGAAAGGGCTCATTACATTGTGTTGACACCGACAAATGCCCTTTTACATATTCTAACTGAGATCCCGAAGATTGAGCCATGAAATTGAAAACGATCCCTTTGAAGAAATTTATTCCAGGCACGAACTGCTCTCCCACACCGATGAGGAGATTTGCTCGTTTATTTTTATGAAATTATTCAAGAAACACTCCATTTTTGTTATAGCTATTGTAACACGGAATAAGTAGGTAGTCGATAGGATGTTAGGTACCTATACCAACCGCTGTTGTCACCACCTGGCGATCTTTATAATTAATTAAATACCTACTTATAATAAATATTTTTTATAATCAAAACTAAAACTAAAAATCAATTTTAATAAATAATAAAATTTAATGAGAGTTAAGACGTGAAAGCATAATAAACAAACTCTCTTTCGCATTTATAATAGTAAGGATTTAAGTAGGTACTAATACCAAGAGTCTATCAGGGTTTAAAATTTGTATACACAATTGCAAAAAAATAATTATAATATAAAAAAATGGAAATAAGTAGTACCTAAGTAGGTACTTAAAAATATCCAATGTTAGAGTTTCTGTGTATGCCTAAGTTCGAAAAGAGTTTGGATGTTTGTAGGACGGACGCAGTCGTTGCTATACAATATCTATATTTACTTACAATAGCTCTACTCAAAAAATAAAGAAATCGGTACCTACTTAAAGTAGGAACCCAATAAAAGTGGAAAACTTGAAATTTAACTTAGCCGTCTGCAGAGGATCGTAATGAGTTTCAAAGCTTTAGTTTTTTTATAATAGTCGTTCCTTGTAAGTGTCTATTGACACTCACTTCGAGAATATAGATCTATAATTCATGTCCAAGTCACATTAAGTATATTCAAATGATAGAGTGTACAGTCAACAGCAGAAATATGTAAACAGCTAAACACTTTTGACAGTCATTGAATCGTATTGTAATAGAAATAAAGTTCAAAGATTGTCGAGTGTTAATATAATTGCTGCTACTGACTGTAACGAACGTGACACTTTATTGCGTTTCCCTCATTTTCACAAAATATATCATCTTTACATTGAAAGCCTGATTTATAAGCTACTATATAAACACGACCAACAATCGGTAAAACTTTGGTGCTTTTTCAGCCAGCTTGCCAGCCGCACGTATTCGACTGTCTGAAACTCGCACTCTCCATTATCTCTGTGAGTAAATTTGTTTTTAATTTCCACACAACTTTTTTAGCACGGGACAATACAATAACGCACAAAACAGAATCTGTCCGTGTATAAAGTACGTAGTAGGTATGTTAGTACCGATAGATACGTTATGATTTATAGGCAGAACTTATATACGAGACCGAGTACCTACATCCATGTATATATCATTATGAATGTGAAAGTGAGTTTGTTTGTTTGTTTCTTTGTTACATTTTCACGCCTTAACTACTCAATCTATCACCTTGCAATTTTGCATACACGTCATCAGGGCTACCAACAGAAAAGCACATAGGGCACTTTCATTCTGAAATTGCCGCGGGAAAATTGGCAAAATTTTAATAAATTGACCTTATCCGTCAGTTTGCTATTTACTATTAGGTACTTACCAGAATTTGGTCCTTATTTCACACTAGGAGTAAAGCAATTATGCAGGATGTGTCTTAAATAATTTGAGTAAGTACCTATAAACCTATCTTCAGTTTTTGTTTTTTTTTATTTCAGTACCTAAAACTCCTAAGAATTCTTCGCTTTTTCTCGTAATTTCGTATTTGGCCATCCACGCCCACTTGAACAATTTACCCTGCATAAATGGAAAGCTAATACATACATACATAATGATACATACATAATGACCGTATCGCATAAAAGTAAAAATATCGCTAACGCAATTCGTCATGTCATTATGCAAGGAGGAAAGGGCGAACTTTACGACTATAATAACGCGAGATGTCTGACTCGGTGTGCCTCATGAATGGCGAAACGTTCTTTATTGTATCTACGGTGTTTTATGTGAACGATTAACCTTTTGGTGTTGGCCGGCCGTTCGAATGAATACCTTTGGAACAAATAGACTGTCGCCAAATCAGCAAGCATATGCATCCATAATATTATGATCTACTATTTAAATGGGGATTTTAAGTTAGTTTGTTACGCTTTCACGCCTTAACTCTACCGGTCGTCATGAAATTTTGCATATAGGTACGTTGTCAGGGGTTTTACCGCTACTTTTACAATACTAGGTACATAACACAATATATCTACCTTAGGTATTCCAAAATATACCGACGAACAGAGAAAAAAAAAATTTTCGTTCAAATTTACTTACGTTTCAATTATCTTTACCGAAAACCTTGTTGGTTTCTTACGGGATCATAGGAAATTTTGTTGAATCATTCGATTAATCGCACGGTGTTCCGATAGAGGAACTTTTTTCTTATCTGCGTGAATACCCGTTGAGATTAAGTAATCATGAAACTATGTGTTTAAAAAATAAAGTATGAAGATGAACCTACCTCATGAGTCCTAAGTGAAGGTAGAGATCTAGTGCCGGTGAAAATCAACCTATAGCAAGACGTGCACACCCAATGAAGTGCTCATCAAGGTTTTCATTGTGGTGTTACAATACTTCCAATCGAGTCAGGTTTACAATTCTACCCACCGGAAAGGTGTCTGAAATACTAATATTTTCCATTTCTCTATATACCTATTGTGTTCACAACTAAAATGAAACCCTAAAAATAATTTAGGTAATATAAGATTTCTGTTTGAAACGATTTTCCAAAGCAATGAGGATTTTAAAATTTTAGTACCTAGAGGGGGTGGAGCGTATCTACGAGTATCTATACTACTAGTACTTATAATAAAAGAGTGGAATCCGCGATTCCGTACATTGAATATTTTTGACAAATTTTGACAGGGAGTGATAAAAGAAGAGTAACCAACCACAAAAAAAAGAGTTTTTAAATATTTTTTTTATATGTCATAGGGGGCAAACGGGCAAGTTACACCTGATGGTAAGTGATTACCGCCGCCCATAGACATCTGCAACACCAGAAGGCTTGCAGGTGCGTTGCCGACCTGGAATGGGGATGGGATCTGATTTAAATGAAACAAAGCCTATATGTATTTCAAAGTTTAGCTTAATCTACCTGTGAAAACCGCATGACAATCTGTTCAGTAGATTCGGAGATTATCGTGAACAGACAGACAGATCACAAAAGGATTTTAAAAACTTTTATGCTTGGTTACTCTTCTTTTATCACCCCTCTCAATTTTAGGTAAGAATATTCAATGTACAGAATCGCGGATTCTACTCTTTTATTATAGTATAGATTAGTTTTGAGAAAGTTCTTAGTTTTTGTTTTGTATGAATGTTTTCACTAATATATGTATTAAATTTTTTAATAGGCTAAGCCGTTTCCACTTTTATGTATTCCAAAAAACAAACTAGTATTCCAAATCTATATCTGAAAGGGTAAGTAACAATAGTAACTCCATTTTTAACAAAATCTCATTTTTGGTGCCAAAATATTCGTTAGAACTTGCTCTATTTAATAGTATAAGTAAATAAATCCTACAATATAGATAGGTACAGAAATTATATTAAAGTTAACGAATCGGAACCCGTGAAATACCTATTATTGAGTAGTTCCGATGACCATCTATGGTCTTTATCATCAGTTCCACTTCTTCAAATTTTGCTTTCATGAAACAGAACAGAACAAAATGAAACAGAAATTATTTTCAAGCAACAAGACCGCCCTTTGTTGTCTGTATTCCCCACCACGTACCTATTTTATTCTCTGCTTCTGGTGAGAATAAAGAATATTTGATTTGATTTGATTTGAAATATCTTATAGTTGACTAACTATAAGTATATACGAGGTTTAAAGTTCACACGCTCCACTTTCTTGAACGTTATTGCCCGTCCTGTAGTTTTTATTTTGGCGCTTGATAGATATCCTATGCCTCTGAGGTACAGAAAATATGCTCCACTTCCTCTACCTACTGCGAAGTATTACTATGGCGCGTTGCCACATGCCTCAGTCATAATATTACTATGTTAGCTATGAGAAATTTTCATTAAACCGTTACACGATCAATTATCGACTAACGTAGGCTGAAGCTGTCCAATAGCTCTAAGCTGTCTGTTAATTATACAAACATGAAACTTATCAAAGTTTTGGAATAATTTTCCTCATAGGTACCTTCAAAGTTTAGGTACCTACTAGGTATTAAAATTTTTGAGCATATAATATCTGGTAATAACTCCGTATAGGATACAATAATAATAAAATTAATTTACATTGTAAAAAACCCAAATTTAAGATATACGTAAATAAATGAATTATAATAATAATCCACTTCACAACACAGATCTAGGTACCTACTCGATTCCACACTTGACACTGTTATAAGCTTGTGTCGTGAAAACCATACAAACGTGGTACATATGTTATGGACCAAGTGATAAATTGGGCAGTATACATAATGCCCGGTCATTATGAAAAATGCCCAATATGAGAGTACAATTTGATAATAATTATTCAAATAATCAAATTGACCGGGCATTATACATATTGCCCATCACCTTTTGGGCAGAGTAATACAAACATATTTAATTACAATTTTTTTTATTGTTATTGTCATTTAACTAACTACCTAATCATATTGTCTTTGACTGGAACAATCAATTTCTCTGTTTCTCCAACAGCCATGACGTCAAATCTTCGCAAACGGTCATAATCTTGATATACGTGTCAATGAATTAACTGAAAACTAGAAAGTAGTTTGCTCAGAATCGACTAGCGAATCGATCGCACTATGTTTTAATATAGGTTATGTTTTTTTTTTTTACTAGCCCAGATTTAAATTATTTATAATACAATATTTGGCGCGTACGCCGCCCGCAGCAAAAAAATTCGAACCGGTAGGCGCGGGCGTAGCGCTTGGAATTTCGTAGACAGATCACCCACAAACTAATGTTGAATAACTTTTAAAGTATACATTTTTTCGACTTAAAATATATTTTAATCATATTTTTGTTTAATTTTTTAAATGGGGTGTATCAGGTTTTCAGTTAATTCATTAATACGTTGTATATCTAATCTTGAAGCTTGAAGGCGCTTGAAGTCCGCCGCATGAGCCGCACGCTGAATGGCGGTCTCTGATTGGCCAAAGCGTGTCACGCCATGCGTACTTCCCTCCCCGCCCTCGCACCGCGTTAAATATAGCTTTATTATCAAATTGCTCAATTGTCATGTAGCATTATAATAATGACCTAGCAATGTGATAAATAATGAAGTTAAGATAGTAATTAATCACTTAGCCCGATAAAGCTAGACATTATTCTTAATGCTCGTGCATTATAAATAATGCCCGCATTAATCACCTGGTCCATAACACATATACCACATATTATGACATAATATCTGCGCCAGGAAAAAAAAAACATTAGCGTTAAATTGAGAACCTCCTCCTTTTTTGAAGTCGGTTAAAAAGGACAAGAATTGCTCGTCTAAAGATAGTACATATGTATATTATACTACGCGCGCCCAGACTGCAAAGTGGAACCCTGTGTTCATCAGTCATCACACAAAGTCCACCCCTACCGGGAATCGAACCTCTTGGTCTTGATTAGCGAGTAGGATTTCTAACTGACGGACTAATTAGAACTTTGATTTTCACCTTGGCCGGTTGACATTCGGGAACAGTTTATTTACATCTTGATATCCTTGCGGCTCGATGCCCCCTTTCCGACTAATTCTGTATATCTACCTACAAAAGGTTATAGGTACAACTTACAAGGTTCTATTACCTCCAAGTTTTACTTGTGTTCAAAGTGAGCGTATCTATTGAAGTGGAATGTTCCACGTCAGAGGTAAAAGCAAGTATTCATGTTAAATTTCGCCTCTATATATGAGAGGCCGTAAAAAATCTTTTATCTGGACCCAAATTCCGATGAAAAATTATTTCTCCATGCATGAATCTTCTTAAAAGAATGTCACATTAGGTAGGTAGATCCACCAAAATTAGATGTAGGTACCTACCTACCTCCCTACCTACCTTACCAGCTTAAGCTGTAAAATGGCTGTCTGGTAATGTCTGCGGCTGTCTGCCTATAGTGGATACCTAATAAATATCACATCAACCAATTCGATGGCAGTGCATGCTGTGAGTTTTGACTCGAACATTTATTACATTCATCCGCATTATATTTTCCAATTTTCTATGCATCTATCTTTAACTGCGGTGCTATTTATTTATTTAAACTTTATGCACATCATGGTACAAAAGGCGGACTTAATGCCACAGTGGCATTCTCTGCCAGTCAACCTTCAGGTAGTACAGAGAGCTCACTTGGCGGTGCATTTACGATATATATTTAGATAAAAACTTACATAGATATAGATACTCACATACATACATACATACATACACAGACACATACATACATACATACACAAACACATACATACATACATACATACATACATACATACATACATACACATATACATACATACATATATACATATATACATAAACACACACATGCATAATTACACACATATCTACATAAATACGAAGCATACACAATAATAGAATATGCTATAGTTGGTAACATCTTTCTCGACGCTCTTGGAGGACACCAAAGAATTACTAAACTAGAAACGTCACTTATCTTCTTGCGCACATAAAAAACCGTCACAGCGGAATTTATTGTTGTCTCCTCTAACAGCATCTACACAGCATAATTCACTTTTGAGTTTCGTTTCCCGCCAAAAACTCCTTTAAAATGTGATCCATAAGTTTGGATGCTTTTTAATAGGACTTTCGCAATTCGTGCATTGTATGTATGTATTTAACCAGTCAAGTAACACTAACGGCCTGACTCAGAGTTGTTTTAATGATTAGTATCTACTTAATTTTAAGTAGGTAAAAATTTTTAAAACAAATCTGCCGCAATCAGATACGTTCATTAAACTAATGTTAATTGGCACTTAACTAATTAAGTTAAATTTAGTTAAATGCCAATTAACATTAAGTAATTTAATGAACGTCTGTGATTAGATAAATGTATTTTATTTGTCCCGCTCTTACGGCTGCACTCAGACTCGTTTGAATGATTACAAGTGCGGATCTACGGGGGCAGTGGGTGCATTTGCCCTCCTGGGGACTAAATTAGGTACCTACTTTAATCAGATTTATTATATTATTTTTATTTATTTTCTATTTTTTAAATTTTTTCTCAGCTTAGGCTGGTAACTTGTAGAGTCAGTACAAGCACTGCCAAGTAACTGATCTATTATTATTATTAAATAAATCTTTGACTCTGTAAATTCTTCTGTAGTAGGTACCTAAATCCTAAAAATTTCTTTGGTACCAAATCCTAGATCCGTGCCTGTTAGTTTATCATGGTTCATATTATGTAAACGTGCTTAAAGAAGGATGGCCAAATCGTACTCGAGATGAAACAATTGTGTCCATATATGATATATATATAAAAAATACCCTTATTTTTTAAGATCTTAAAAAACACAAAAAGTATCACTATAAGTAGCCACAAAAAAAGACATCAATTTATTTTTGTTTTTGTAACTTCTACGATATCCATGTATGTGGTTTCAGAAAGCCCCTTTTTGGCGATTCATTTCGCGTATGAAATGACTTAGTATTCAAAGACTATAATTACCTATTCACGTTTTTCTGAATAATAGTTTTACTCGATAAGTATGTAGGCATCAAATCAACAACTGTGTGTGCATTCTTGTCATAAAAAATAATTATGTATGTTCATATTAATTATAATCATTTTGTTCAATTGCGTACAACGGAACGTCATTTTTCCTCGACAAGTTATTTAATCTGTGGTCATTGAACCGCGTCAGTGATTGTCATTGTTATTTTGTTATTTTTTTTTTGGTTGACAATTGACATGACACCCGGCAATTACGCACGCATCTCGCTTCACTTGCTGTTCTATTTTGGATTTCCTTTGTTGTTTTGACCAGTTTTGACCTAGGCATTTTTTACGGACTGATAACTACCACTTGTGACTATCGCTATCGCTAACTACATTTTTTCTATGCTTATTTCTATGCTAACTATACTTTTAGGTCGGGTAAAAGGTAGTTGTTGATTCTAACCTCAAATGTATTGTTGATGTTATTTTAAAAAATCGTGGCTATTTAGATATGATTTTTAAACGGGATGGTATTTACAACTTAAAAACAAACATCTAACTGTAGTTTATTTTGGGACATGAAAAATAAAAGTCAAGTCCAGCTCCTATAGAAATTTGGCCATTGTTCTTTTAGTGATTTTTGGCAGCTTTTGAGCAAAATGGACGTCAATTTTATTTCTTGGTTTTAGAAATTAGTTTATCATGGTAAATACTGTGTAACCGTGGTGAAATTTGCATAATAGTAGTCTATTAGTGATGAACAGTGTGTGGAAACAGTGAAATAAGATGGATTGGGGTGTTCGCTGCGAGGTTATCGTTTTACTATAGAACTTCCTACAGAGCATACCATTAAGGTCCAGTTGCGAAGAATTGCTTCCAGAAGTCCCGGTAAAGCACCGAAATACATCTCATCGAAGTCACCGATGCATTTCGATTTACTTAAATAACTTCAGAAGAAGAATGAAACAACTGAATTGGCTGTATGGGCTAAGTTTCCTTTGCCTTCTCCGAAACGGGTAAACTTCCACAAAAAAATTTGGACATTTTTGATTTCAGTTGTCACGCGGGCTTCTTCTTCTTCTTCTTTTTTATTAAATAGTAACTTTTAAATAATTGTACCAATGACTTTTTTTTTCGTTTATTTATCCCTCAGAAGAATAACTCTGAGATTTATCCTATATAGGAAAGGCTAAGAGTACAAGGATTGTGCCAATGACTATGTGTGACTTGTGACGTGACTTGATAGACAAAGCAACGCGATTGAAGTAAAAAAACAACACGATATATTTTGAAATCATGAGATTTCCAAAATTTTGGCAGGATTTCAGCGTAATGTGTGTTCTGTGATTTCAGCAGTGACGGACGTCAGTTTTATTTCTTTGTTTTGCAAATTAGTTTATCGTGATCAATATTGTGTGAATGCGGTAGATTTTGCATAGTAGTGATCCATTAGTGATGAACAGTGTGTGAAAACATTGAAATATGATGAAATGGGGCGTTCATCGTTTTACTATACAACTTTCCACAGAGCGTCCTAATAAGGTAGTAAGGTGAAAAGTTACTGTCAAAAGTTCCGGTAAAGCATCGGAATTTAAGAAGAAAAATACTACTGAATTGGCTGTATGTACTCAGCTCCCTTTGCCTTCCCCATTGGGGTAATTTTAACAAAAAAAAATCAGTTGTCAAGCACGTAGACGGGAACCTCAAACTCAGAACCGTCCACGCTCAGAACATTGTTCTGAGGACGAA
This sequence comes from Zygaena filipendulae, assembly GCA_907165275.2. Classification (NCBI taxonomy): domain Eukaryota; kingdom Metazoa; phylum Arthropoda; class Insecta; order Lepidoptera; family Zygaenidae; genus Zygaena; species Zygaena filipendulae. The sequence continues at coordinate 5,681,667 of OU015653.1, read as the reverse complement.
ATGCACAACACGATATTGTACGACACCGGAATGTGCAGCATTGGAATACGCGACACCGGATTGTACGACACCGGAATCACAGATAATATAATACTATAGGAATGTACAGGAATTAGTGACACCGCTCGCTCCTAATTGATTGATGAACTCATGCTTCCTTTCTGTGTGCTCGTTTACGTTACTTACCTAAATACTGGGTAAGTTGTTGTCAAATAGGACACAAATATTTTGTTATTATAGTAAGTAAAAAGTAACGAGAACATTACTGTCGAGCGTTTTTTTGTATGGAAAATGAACGACACTGGATAGACGGCGTTGTTCAATTTCCATACAAAAAACGCTCGATATCGAAAGGACGAGAGCGAAAAAATTCGTGCCCCGGGTACTGATTACAAAGTAATGTACCCCGACATTCTTGATTAGGTTAGGTTCGTACTGGTGAGTCTCTAGCCTGATCTCGCGAGCCGAACGAGCGTAGCGAGCGTGCCGCAACAGCGGCCGGTGAATGGTGATGCACTAAACACAAAATAAGGTGACATTTAATTAATTAATTCTTAGATGTGGCCACGATATATTATATATTATGTAAAAAAAGAATATAACAAGTTGTAACAATTGAACTGATTGTTATTTGAATTTCCGTCATATTTTGAGACAGTAATTACTAAAAACTACCTGCATTGTTTTGAATGAAACGGAGCACGGAGCCGGCTAGGCCATGAAATCCGGTGTCGCCAATTCCGGTGCTGTACATTCCGGTGTCATACAATCTCGTGACGTGCATTCCGGTGTCGCCTTTTCCGGTGCTGTACAATACAGGGAGAGGGACTCCACGTAGACAATAAACAATGTTAATACCCTGTGGCCTTATGTCTAGTTAATTTGTGGCCCGCCCTGTGCCCTGTGGTTTACCCGTGGTTTACCCCATTGTTTAGGGTTTAGTTTAGACAGACTAGAATTTAGATAGGTACCTATCTATTATAGTTAGAAAAGAAAATACCTAGTTGTAAAAACTAAAGTGAGCACTAGGGTCTAGGAGTAGGTAGTACCTACCAATAGTTAAATATTATACTCTTTGGTACCATGTAACATGTTTCCGACTTTCCGTTACTTATAATTTATAAGTCCTTTTTCAAGGCATCAGCTTTTAGCATTAAAGTATTTTCATGAGTCAGGTTATTTACACCTACTTAAAATTTAAACAATAATAAGCATCAGTAAGTGCTCTAAACTACTCATTATTCACAAAGCAAATATAAAATTTATACGTACCTACAAGATTTACTTAAAGCTGTTAAAAATTAAGAAATTTTTAAATAATATTTAAGAGTCAATTAGCTCACCTAAAGGTAAGAAAATGTTATTTCATTAATTCTAGCATCTTAGGTTTTTTCATCAATAATTTATTATTTTCAATAGACTAGCCTCTCAGACGAAATAAAAACCTAGTATAGTTGCGAGTTTTTAGTGCTACAATATTTTTAATTTTTTTCTATTAAATAATTTCACAAGTATGTCCTAGTTTTGAGGTATTGTATATCACTCTTGTTCAAATGTGTGACATATTCGCTGACTTTGTGTTTTTATTGTATATATCATATATTATAACTGTAAATGTATGTAATGTATGTATTTGTGTTCTCTTACTTTTCATGTTAAACTTTCCTGCCTTAGTTGTCATCGAGTAGCAAACATTTAAACCTAAACTTATTTGAAACATTATCGCAACTTTAGACCACAAATTGCATACACAATGTCAACTAATCCGCAGGCAGAACAGGAAATTGTGGACGAAATCATATTAGAAAATAGCACACAAGATGCTTTGATACCTTTGACAGAAGAAACTATTGAGCATATCAAACCTGAGATTAATAAGGCAACTGTTTTTACACCCTCAACAGTAGAGACTGTTGAAAAAATGGATAGTAATTCAAAAACTGGAAAAAAAGGAAAACAAGGTAATTATTTGGTTGAAATATTTAAGATTATGTCTTTGATTAGCTTGATTAATTTCTTACGGCCGCACTCAGAAACGACTTTAATGATTACTTAGTTAAGTATAGATTTTTAAAACATAATTGCCGCAATCAGAGATATTCAGTAAATTAATGTTAATTGGCATACAATGAGATGTAACTTAATTAGTTAAATGCCAATTAACATTAATTTATTAAACTTGTCTGATTGCCGCAGTTTTGTTTTAAAAATCTTTACTTAACTAAGTAATCATTAAAGTCGACTCTGAGTGCGGCGGTTAGTAAGTTTTTATTATCTAATTTCAATTGCTATTCAACTTTTTATTTTTAAAAAACTATCCCACCAAACGGCCAAGCCACATAATATTTTGACTGTTGAGTTTATGAAGACCTAAATCTTGTAGAGGTAAGGCATGTAGAGTCAGAAGCTTCGCTCAACATTAGATGTGATAACTTTTTGACAGTGTGATATAGTCAATCTTTGCAACATTTTTCATGAAAATGTTTTTGGTGAATTTTAATTTTTTTGTTTGTAAGTTGCTTGTGACAAAAAAACCAACCACATTTTTTTATTATCTATACATCTACAACATGTTAATAAATTGACTGAAAACTAGAAAGTAGTTTGGTCAGAATTGACTTCCAAATCGATCATACTGTGTTTTAACATTATATTTTTTCATTTTTACTAGTCTGTCTAGTTGCAGGGGTAATCTCTGGATCTTCTGGACAGATTTAAAAAATGCTTTCACTTATAAGAAGCTACTGTGATCTTGAGTGACATAAGGGTACTTTATAATATCTCGGAATTACCGCGGGAACTCCGAAATTACCGCAGGTGAAACCGCGGAGGGTCAGCTAGTTCATATTACAATATTTGGCGCGTACGCCGCCCGTAGCAAAAAAATCGAATCGGTCATTGACACGTAGGCGCGGGCGTAGCGCTGGAAATTTCGTAGATAGGTCACCTCAAAACTAATCTTTTATTTTTTTAATGGGGTGTATCAGGTTTTTGATCAATTCATTAACACGTTGTATACATATAAATAAAATTGAAGTGTCTGTTTGAAATTCCAAATTAACATTTACATTTACTAAAAATGCTAATGACAGTACAGTACTTCCATAAAAAAATAGAGTAATTCAAGAGGAAGTTTTATAGTAGAGATGGGCCGACTATGGCATTTGCCAACCTACTAATCGGTTCTAAAATTGCCGATTAGTCAGCCGACTAGTCGGCAATGCCGACCATTTTTAACTGACTTCCCAAAAAGAACTAAGAAGGTTCTCAATTCGACGCGTAGGTACCTACCTAGTTTTTTTTTTATGTTTGTTATCTCATAACTTTCGACTGTGTGAACCGATTTTGATGATTTTTTTATTATTCGAAAGCTGTTGCTTCCCGATTGGTTCCATTGTCATGAAATCAGGATCTGATGATGGGATCTTGTAGAAATTGAGGGAACTCTCCAAATATTATAGGCACACCTATAGCGATTTGGCTATTTTTTATAGTAAATCGTTCATTTGCTTTCGTAAAGCAAAATTTGGAGAAGTGGAACTGATGATGAAGACCACAGATGGTCAATGGAACAACTCAATAATACGTATTTCACGGGTTTCGATTAGTTAACTTTAATATGGTTTCTAAACAATTTATGCTCGTCACTATGCAATATGGCGAAGTGGAACTGATGGTGAAGTACGAGGAGAACTCCTCAACAATTAATGTCCCTGCATAGGGAAAAGCAATATTTTGTAAAAGGTGATGAAAAATTTATATTAGGCTAAGGTAACTTCAATAAATTACAAACCAACTCACTAAAAGCGAGAAATAAACAAAATTTTAACAAAAAAATTAAAACCTACTTTAAAAAAAACACAAAAATGCACTATACTAAAAATTAAAAAATGACAAAATAAAATAAGTACTAATTTAATACAAAAGACAAAAATACTCGTAATATTATTATTAGTTTGTGCTAACACTGATCGATTTGAAGTTGGCGACAAGCCAAATAGGGAGTGGGTATATGGTCTACGTCCACTCCCGCCACGAGCTCGTTGGCAGAGTAACCCAAGTGTAGTGCTTTTGCGCTTCGCTTGGCTCGTCTTGACGGGGGCACTATCGTGCCCCCAGATAATTTTGTCTGTCTGTTACTTTTCATGCCTTTACTCAACCGATCATCATAAAATTTCGCATACATATTGTTAGGGGGAAAAGGGTACTTTTATCCTGGAATCCTCATGAGAACTCGAAATTAAAAGGGATGAACCCGTTAGAAATAGCGTATTTATTATAATGTTTAATTATAAACAGACAACATGAGTATGTTTCCACTAAATTAATAAGTAGGTACCTATCTACTTATATTTTTTCTACATATTTCAGGTTACATAAAATATATTAGTTTAGTGATCCTTACCTTACAAAATGCCGCACTAGGGCTTAGCATGAACTATGCTCGCACTCGGGATGTTGAAATGTTTTCTTCAGCTGCTGGTAATAATTTTCTTAAATTTACTATTTATCTAGTTAATATTTTAGTTGATATATATTTAGACCCTTCACTTTAATTTTATACGACCTCATTTACGCAGTAGGTCACCATGCCTACCCGCTAATCAAGAGGTTCCGGGTTCGATTCCCGGTGGGGGTGGACTTGGTTGATGAACATAGGCTCGGTTTCCACGACATAAGCTTATAGCTTAGTGTGAGATCAAGCTATCAAAACAATAATAGTACGGGAGATACTGATGCTAATTCGGGATTTACTCGAGCGTCGTTGGGTCCTATTGGGTTTTGAAGATTAGGAGATATAAACAAAATAAGGTTAAATGATATTTTTTCATTCACCGGTGGGTTTAGCTTCTACAGGCTTTCAAAAATGTAAAAAAAATTAGTAAAATGGAAATACTCGAGCGCGTCAGATATTGTAGTTTAGATACTCCAAGGTATCTCTGATATCGAAAATATATTCATCTGCCAATTTGCGTGGTGGGGGTGGCCATCCGAAAGAGGAGAAAATAAAAAAATAAAAATTTACTCCAGCGCGTCAGATATTCAAGGGGATGTTAAGTGAACCCTAAAAATGCTCCCCTTCGAAAATCTGCCGATTTGGAGGTGACGTAAGGTAGTAGCGAATTTTTGAAAAGGAAAATAAAAATCTCAATTTTGAAATACTCGAGCGTGTCAGATTATTTTACAGAAGGTTCAGCTTGCAGTCCAAGTTATGTTGGCTTAAAATCTGACAATAACTTTGAGGGATATTATTAATCTGACTGCTAGAAAAAAAAAATTATGATTTATTTTTAATTTTTTTTTTATTTCTGACGTAAGTTTAATAACTTTATGAGCTATTTCTTGTTCACAAAAAACACACTTTATATTTCTATGAAATATGTAAAAGCTCACAAAATATTATTTACAAAACTAACTTTAAAGTACAAACAAGCCAGAGCGTCTTACATATAATAACATGAACGCGTTGTTTTGTGATGAGCTGTAAAGTAAAGTATCACGGAATATTGTATTATATTTCTATGAAATATGTAAAAGCTCACAAAATATTATTATAATATTTATTATTTACAAAACTAACTTTAAAGCACAAACAAGCCAGAGCGTCTTACATATAATAACATGAACGCGTTGTTTTGTGATGAGCTGTAAAGAAAAATGGCGTCATGGCGACGGACAGCAGCGTGGAAATGGTGTGAGAGAGTCAGAGATACACAAAAAGTGAAAGGGTGAGAGTGGCGCGGAGCGGAGTAATACACCTTCCTTTACCGCTACTTTTTAGAAGTCGGTTAAAATTACATTAAAGTGAAAGGTTATAGGTGAACCTATAGTTTGATGTAATACTTAACTTATTTTAATATGTATTTTAACCGACCAAAAAAAGTTATAATTCGACACGTTTAGCGCCGTGATATGCTGTGATGACGTTATGGCGACGGAAAGTAGTGTGAGAACGGTGCGAGAGAGTGAGAGATAGAGAAAAAGTAAAAGGGAAAGAAAGACAGAGATATGAATAGGTACATGTTTCACTGCAGCTGCTCGTTCTTAACTTTAAAGACGATTTTTGTTTCTTTGGCTTAATCGGCAGATTATATTTTTCCCGCTATCCTTGAGTTATTTACTTTAAAATAAAAAATAAATCAACTGCGCTCGAGAATGTCGAAATTGCGTTTTTTTTTTTGAAGTTTGTGATCCTCTAACTCCCTTACGTCACGTTCAAATCGTCAGATTATTCATATACACACTTCTCACTATGTAATTAACCCACCATATCTTAATATGACGCGCTCGAGTATTTCGAGTTATCGATTTTTTTTTACTAATCTGATCGGTTATTCTAGACGCACCCACCAGTGTAGAGGGCCTATATTTGGTGGAGGTACTCAACATGATGCAAGGTACCCCCCTTATGTTCATCTGACGTGCTTTAGCTAATCCACAAATCCCCTCTTGGCGGTCCGTACTATAACGAATACTTACGTCAAATATAAAATTAATATTTTAGCAATTTCATATCGCGCAGAATATTTCAAAGATGACGATTCAATTCTTATATAGAAGGTAATGTTAGTTGACTTTTGAACGAGCGTCAGGATCTAAAGAAAGAAATGCAAATGTGCTTCGCTTGGCTCGTCCTGGCGGGGACACTACTTTGCCCCTAGATATGTGACATTTCATGGTTTTGTTTTGATATCTATATGTACTCGTATTACTAATAAAAAAAGAGGAAAGATTTAATTTTTTATTTGTTTGTTTGTTACGATTTAAATCAAAAACTACTGGACCAATTACGAAATTCTTTCACTATTAGAATGCTATATTAACCCCTTAGTAACATAGGCTGTATTATAAGCCGGAATTCCCGCGGGAAGTCCAAAATTACCGCAGATTAAACCCCGGGGAATAGCTAGGTACTAGGTAGGTATGTGGTTTAAGGGTCCATCTAGTCGCTAAACTCCAAAAAAGTACATTGTTTCTTTCCATTTTTCGCCATCATTTCTTAAAGTAGGAAGAATGGAAAAAATATATGGTGGAGTTGAATAGTTTATGTATCCATTTTGATAGATCGATACACGATTTAAATAACTTTGCTCGATAGGGTGGGTGCGTCTAGGATAACCGATCAGATTAGTAAAAAAAAATCGATAACTCGAAATACTCGAGCGCGTCAGATCAAGATATGGTGGGTTAATTACATAGTGAGAAGTGTGTATATGAACAATCTGACGATTTGAACGTGACGTAAGGGAGTTAGAGGATCACAAACTTGCAAAAAAAAACCACCACCTCGTCGTTCTCGAGCGCGGTTGATTTATTTTTTATTTTGAAGTAAATCACTCAAGCATAGCGAGAAAAATGTAATCTGCCGATTCCCATAAGCCGAAGAAACAAAAATCGTCTATAAAGTTTAGAACGAGTAGCTGCAGTAAAACTATTCCTCACTCTGCCTTTTTTCCCTTTTCCTTTTTCTCTATCTCTCTCTCTCTCTCTCGCACCGTCCTCACACTACTTTCCGTCGCTATGACCTCATCACAGCATATCACGGCACTAAACGTGTCACTCACTAAACGTTGATAACTTTTTTTTAAGTCGGTAAAATGCATACTAAAATAATTGAAGGTAAGTATTAGATCGAATTATAGGTAACCTATATCCTTTCACTTAAATGTAATTTTTAACCGACTTCAAAAAGTAGCGGTAAAGGTAGGTGTATTACTCCGCTCGCGCCTTTCTCTCCCTTTCACTTTTTGCTTCACAGCTCATCACAAAACAACGCGTTCATGTTATTATATTATGTAAGACGCTCTGACTTGTTTGTGCTTTAAAGTTAGTTTTGTGAATAATATTTTGCGAACTTTTACATATTTCATAGAAATATGAAGTGGGTTTTTTGTGAACAAGAAATAGTTCAAAAAGTTATTAAACTTGCGTCAGAAATTAAAAAAAAATCTTAAAAATACATCATAATTTTTGTTTCTAGCAGTCAGATTAATAATATCCCTCAAAATTACTGTCAGATTTTAAGCCAACATAAATTGGAATGCAAGCTGAACCTTCTGTAAAATAATCTAACACGCTCGAGTATTAAAAAATGGATTTTTTTTTTGCATTTTCAAAAATTCGCTACTACATAGCAGCATAGCATTTTTAGGGTTCACTTAATATCCCCTTTGAATATTTGACGCGCTGGAGTAAATGTTTTTTTTTTTTCATTTTCTTTGGCAAATTGGCAGGTGAATGTAGCTTATATATCAGAGGCACATTGTAGTATCTAAACTACAATATCTGACTTGCTCGAGTATTTCCATGTAACTTTTTTTGTTTACATTTTTGAAAGCCTGTAGAAGCTAAATCCATCAGTGAATGAAAAAACATCATATAATCTTATTTTGTTCCTACCTCCTAATCTTCAAAACCCAATAGGTCCCAACGACGCTCGACTCTCGAGTGAATCCCCATTTAGCATCAGTATCTCCCGTAATATTAGCAACAGTTCGCGTCGGCGGCAACGGACGGTTGCGGGCACCCTGCAGTGGGCGAGGCTACCCGTCCACCGCTTCCTCTGCTTCACCCCCTCAAATACCTACAATTCGTGAAGGGATAGGCCCTTAAAGGTGTGCGCGGTGTCTTGTGAAGTTATTTTATTTTACTAGATGTTCCCCGCGGTGTCACCTGCGGTACTCTCGGAGTTTCCGCGGAAATTCCGGGATAAAAAGTTTACTTTTATACTTTTTACTTTTATAATAGTAAGGATTTTTTATTATATTATGATTGATGAAAGATGACGAATAATATTCCATTTAGAATTATTCACAAAAGAAACATTAAATGTTTACCTACCTATATTCCAATATATTCAATTGATGTCATAACTCACATGGTCACACATGTGTAAAAAAAATACTTCCAGCTAATAATGATAAAATCCGATTTTCAGCCGTTTTGATGACAGAAATTATGAAATTATTGATTTGCATTGCGCTTGTGATGCAAGATTCAGGTAACATCAAGAAAGGAGCACTGTCAATATATACTACAACTATTATAAACATCAAAGACACTTTACGTGTTGGCATCCCGGCGTTACTGTATGTGATACAGAATAATTTACTGTATGTCTCGGCTTCGCATTTGGATGCAGCTACATATCAGGTGTTTGAAATTTTTAGTAATAAATGCTTACTTAGGTACTTTTTTCAAATCAAATCAAATCAAATATGCTTTATTGCCCCAGAAGAGAAAATAAAAACTAAGACAGATAAAAAGTAAAAACAGAGCAAAAGGCGGCCTTATTGCTAGAGGCAATCTTTTCAAGGCAACCTTAAGGTGATAGAGAGCTGTAAATAGAAACTAGAAGCGGGTGCTGGGTGCACAACGTAATACCTAGCTATATACTATATAAGGATAATATAACGCTAATACTTAGATATCCTAAATATAATACAACTTTATACACATACATACATACATACATACATACATATACTTTTTTATGAACTAACTCTTAATGTAAAATTGTCTTGTTCAGGTAACATATCAATTGAAAATTCTTACCACAGCATTTTTTGCCGTGATTGTATTAAAAAAAAAGCTCAAGAAATGGCAGTGGTGCGCTTTAGCACTCCTCGCTACTGGTGTTGCACTTGTACAGCTATCAGCAACGAAAAAAACAAACACAACTATTTCAAGAGAGCAATCCAAGCTATTGGGATTCGGAGCTGCGCTCGGGGCTTGTTTTATATCAGGGTTTGCAGGAATTTACTTCGAAAAAGTACTTAAAGAATCTGATGTATCAGTAAGTATCTTTAACATTCACTTCGTATTTCTGTGGCTTTTGTTTTTGCGATTGAGATGGTATCCAGAGACCATATAGGCGTCTATATGGTCTCTGGATACCATAGACGGTAGCTAATAAAGCTGGAAATATAAAATTTAGATAACTTCTAACTCCTTTCGCGAAGTAAGTGTAGACTTGCTCTTGCCTTCTGTATGGTTAGTGTACCTAACCATTAGCTGTTATAAAGTGAGAGTCATGGAAATCTGTACATTGACTTTTCCTTTAAGTTAAAGAAACTAATATTTCCAGGGTTTTTAGTAATTCATCCTTTAAGATTGAAAGGTAGTGAAAAACGCGGATGAAACCGCGCGAGAAAGTTCCTGCATGGAAATAATTCATTTTGAGATCTTACTTCCTTACTATCAAAAATGATTTTAAATTCATCTTGTTTCAGATTTGGCTGAGAAATGTACAACTTAGTTTATTATCTCTGCCATGTGGTCTTATAACATATTTAATTAATGAGCATTCGATGGCAAATTTACTTAAAGGGTTTGATGGTTTTGTTTGGTATTTAGTGGTGTTACAAGCCGCAGGTGGACTCATTGTTGCTGTAGTTGTCAAATATGCTGACAACATACTCAAAGGTTTTGCTACTTCTGTAGCTATTGTAATTACGTGTGTAGTATCCATGTACTTATTTGCTTTTCAGTTGACTGTACAGTTTACTGTTGGGACAATGTTTGTTATAGGCTCAATATTCTTATACGGGTATGTACCCAAGAAAGAAACAAGAACACCTCTTAGTGTATGAACGATCTCAATAAAATTTATGTGTAGGTAGGTACAGGTAATACTTTTCCGGGCCCTTAGGCATGCATTTAATATTTTGACGATCGGAAATTAAAAAAATCTCAGTTAGACATCAAGTCAAAAAACGACAGCGTGCAACATTTTAATCATTATGTTGGCTATTATTATGACTTTGCGGACTAATAATAACCAGGTCGGAATGTGTTGGTCCTCCGAGCTCCGGACCTAACCATGCCATCATCTGAGCAAAGGCCGAACATTTAAGCGAATAGCGAGGAATACAGAGAACGCCCCATATTCGAACAATTCGAAATTTCATTTGTTTGGCGCGTTATTTTACGTTTTTTTCAATGTTAACGAAATGGAACAGTTTTTCGGTGATTATTCCTCAATGATAGGTGGACAGGACATGATAGGACAGGTAGGACATGATATCAAAAAAATCTTATACGTCGACATTGCTACGGAATTGTTATATTATTACCTCCACGGACATTGCCATGGCCACACTTGATCAGTATGCAAAGTTTTGTTTCAATCGGTCACACTCACGCGGTGTAGGAGTTCGCGAAGGACAGTTCCATTTTTTGATCGCATAAGGAGGAAAAACGGGGTGGGCATGGATTTGTGTATGGATTGAACGAGTCGGTGATGCGCCATAGAAAACAATTTTTATTTTTTAATGAAACATTAGGTACCTACAAGCTGTTCCTCGTGTTTACCCGCGTTAATTTCGGAGATCCCGCGGGAATTCTGGGATAAAAGTACCCTATATCTTTTGATGTACCCCCGACAACGTGTAGTATGCAAAATTTACATACATGTTGCCAGGTCATTAAAAATTGACAAAAGCAATAATTTTAAAAACTTCATTGGCTAAAACTTAAATTTTAAGCAGTAGTTTTCAGAAACACTATTCAGGATTACACAATAAGAAGAAAATTGGAAAAAGTTAGGTTTGTAACATCAGGAGTTAAAGAACCGTCGCAGGGTGTAAATTATTATAATAATTTACACCCGGTTTTGGCTTAACGTCGATTTACGGGACAGCCTGTATATGCCCGCGCCACACTTTGCTGTCTAGTGTCTGGTTAAATACGTTCCTACGAAGCATAAGTGCCACATGTCGCCATATACTATTGTAGATTTTGTATTTATTTGTTAAGTATAATCAATAAATCATAGTTTATATAGGAACAATATATTTGGAATATTGTGGTGATTGTGAATTTTTTGTTTATCCATTATAAAAATAAGGTATCATTATCTATTTTTCTAGTTAATAAAATCCTAACTAGCATACTATCTGTTTTCTTTTTGAAGGTTCCGCACCTACCCAAAAGGTAAAACAGGACCTTATTACAAAGACTTCGCTGTCCGTCCATCCATCCGTCTATATTTATGTCTGTCACCAGGCTGTATCTTATAAACTGACAGACGGTTGAAATTTTCACAGATGATGTATTTCTGTTGCCGCTATAACAACAAATACTAAAAAACATTAAAATAAATATTTAAGGGCGTTCCCATACAACAAACATGATTTTTTCGTGTTTACTCGATATTGATAACGGCAACAGGTAAACGATGAAATATTCAGACTATTTAGTTAAATATTCACTTTAAAAATAAATATCCATCCATCTCACCGATGTATTTCAATGTAAATAATCGGAACTGGTTGTATGGACTTAGATTCCTTTGCTATCTCTGAAAGAAGTAAAAACAGAAAGTCTCTTGGCAGTGATTGATGTTTGGTTGAAACATTCCATTTCACTTTCACAGAATTAGTTGAATATTTTGAAAAATATTGACAAATTAAAACTATGTAACACTCAGTGTTGAGTCCAAAAAGAAGAAAAAAAAACTCTTTGTAGTTGCTCAATGAGATGTGATTTTAATGATTATAATATTGTACTTAATAATTTTAATGATTTTAATATTGTACTTAATAATCCACTTCATAACACAGATCTACTTGATCCCACAGTATGTGATACTATTACCTTCTCTCTGCTACCGTAGTGATTACCTTCTCTCTGGGTACTACTATCTATACCACAGATAATATTACTATACTAACGTAGTGATTACCTTCTCTCTGACTATACTCATCTCATACAAAGAAACGTGACCATGAAACGTGATCCATAAATATCTCAAAAAGGCTGATCTTTTGCCAATAGCTCTTAAATTGTTCAAAATATTGAAAAATATTTCAAATAAAAATTATAAAATATAAAACTTCCTGCAAAAGTACTCTCTTATCATTTTTGCATAGGTGCGTTAGTTTCTGCAAAAAACTTGCTAAAGTGCAATATTTATATAAAAATGTCGAATATTTCCTAAATGGTTGGAAATATCAAAAAACGTTTCAAATAAAAATTATAGACAGTAAAATTTCTTATCTTAACATTTTTCCATAGGTGTGATAGTTTTCGCAAAAAATGCGCCAAAGTGTAAATTTTTATAAAAATGTCTAAAATCTAAACTGCTCGAAACATCGAAAAACGCACGCAAAAATATTCAGAAAGCATTGTTTGTAGGAAATTTCATTGTGAATAATTTTTATTTAAGAGATATTTAGGAGCCATTTAGGAGATATAGTCAAAAAAGTGCATTTTTGAGCTTTCGCTATTTTTTTTCAACTGACTTCTTAGGATATTAAATATCGAATACTGACACGAATTTTTCCGTTGGTCCTATCCTTTCAACTCAAAATGACAAAGTTTTACCGCCGCACTCAGAGTCGACTTTAATGATTAAAGTTTTGTTTTAAAAATTTTGTTTTAAAAATCTATACTTAACTAAGTAATCATTAAAGTCGACTCTGAGTGCGGTCGTTAGCTTTGTTGTTGACTACTTCGGAGTTCTATTATTTTGTAATAATAGCAATTCTATTATTATATATCGTAAAATACGTTTGTTTTTAACGTTTTGATCTTTCTCATTCTCACCCTAAACAATATAATACTATTCCCTAATTTTTCATCAACACGAAAATTAATGACGGCACCACCATCTTCGATTCCTCTAAAAACTCCACTTGAGTCCTCTGTGCACTAGTAGTACTATAGTATTACGTTATCTGTGTCGCTTCATGTCTGTGACGCAATGAAAGTACAATATGTGGTATATTGATAGATAGCGCCATTACTTTAGAGGTTACTTAACCACGTGTTGAAATAGTACTTATTATTGCCGCCAGAGAAACAAAATTGCTTTTATATTTGTTGGTTATTTAACAGATTACTTGATTTTTTTATGCTTATGGAACATTTAAAATTATTTAAAGCATTGTTTACTTAGTGATTTCGCGTTATCTTCGTTTTACACGATCGTGAAATGCAAATCGATACCCCTAACGGCATCTATCGATAATCACTCAGAATTATTTTTCTTTTCTTAGAGATGAGAATAAGTCCTGAGAATAAGTCTAGTTAATTTGTGAGATGAGACCCTATGTCTATACTGATCAATATAATATAATACTATATCTATACTATTAATCATAAAAGCAAAAGTTCATGAGTTTGTGACGTTGTAGGGGGTAAACTCTGTAACTACTGAACAGATTTTAAAAATTCTTTCACTTATAAGAAGCTACAGTGATCTCGAGCAACATACAGTATTTCCCGCGGGAACTCCGGGAATTTTGAGTTTGTGAGGTTGTGGGGGTAATCTCTGGATCTACTGAACCGATTTTGAAAATTCTTTCACTTTTAAAAAACTGCAGTGATCCTGAGTGACATAGGGTACTTTTTATCCCGGGATTCCCGTGAGAAATCTGGAGTTTGTGAGGTTATAAACTCTAGATCTACTGAACCGTTTTTGAAAATTCCTTTACTTATAGGTAGCTACAGTGATCCTGAGTACTTTTTATCCCGGAATTCCCGCGAGTGCTCCGAAATTACCGCGGGTGAAACCGCAGGGATCAGCTATATTATATATATAAACACACCCAGACGAAAGTGGAACCGTGTTCATCACACAAAGTGCACCCTCACCGGGAATAGAACCTCTTGATTAGCAGGCAGGCATGGTGACCAACTATGCCAATCGGGTTGCGTGATAAGTCCACAATTTAAAAGAAATTGTAGTGGGTAATTGTAAATAATCGAATATAATTTGATACCTACATGTATCAATGTAATAAATCAGTTGTCCCTAAGATGTCTTTAAGTTCGGACCCTATACCATTACAGAAATTATAATTATAAAATTGTCTATCTTAGTACTTCTTATAAAATTCAACCTTTAATAAGAATTAACAATCTTTCTCCGTCGCATTAGTTCTAACCAATTATCTAACTGTTCTTTTGGTGTCAATATATTGCGTTTATAATAATCCTTAGGTGGTTTTCCTTCTTCTAAACGTACAAAGTAATGACAATATCGGTAACTGACTTCACCAATTCTACCACGAGCATGTCTTCTAATACCTTTAATGGTCATCCCTTTGGTGGCAAAAGATTCAGCTGAAAACAAGAATTACTATTGTAATGTATCACTACATAGTATAAAACATAGTTGCTTCCCGCTGTCTGACCCTATGTATGCATTGATCTTTAAAATTATGCAACAGATTTTCTTGCAGTTTTCATAACTAGATAGAGTGATTCGTGAGGAAGGTTTATATCTATACACACCGGCAGAATTAGCGGAACATAAAAAGGCAGAGTATAGAAATAATTACGTATATATATTAAAACAAATTATTATCAGGCATGAAGTAACAAACTAATATACATCTTTTAACATCGACTTTAAGAAGTTTTTAGTTAAATTTTATTAAAAATTATCAAAATTAAAAAAAATAAAAAAAATCTGTAGTTTGTGAGAACACAGACAATGTTGCAAATAAAAGTTAAATCACGAAGGGGAAACACACGTTATTAATCATTCATTTATTTAGTGTTAAAATCACAGTAATCTTTAATTTTCAACATTATTTGTGTGCTCACAAATTAGAGAAAAAGTGTTTTTTTTATTATTATTTTAAATAAAATTTAATAATTTTATTACAAACTTTTAAAGTGTTAAAAGATGTATATTAATTTATTACTTCAAGTCTAATTATTATTTGTTTTAATATATATACGTAATTATTTCTATACTCTGCCTTTTTATGTTCCGCTAATTCTGCCGGTGTGTATATATTTTATCCTGGAATTCCCGCGGGAACTCCGAAACTACCGCTGGTGAAACCGCAGGGGACAGCTTTAAAAGTATTTTTGATAAGACAGTTAATGAAGTGATGTATAATTGTGTATATACATACCAATCCATAAATTACTTCTGAACTCTACATTATGTTGGGTCACAGCAAGATCTTGAGCTTCCAATAGTGCGTCTTTAATAAATGGTGCCCCCTTTTTGTTTACAAAACTTAACTGTTTCACAGCCTCGTCCACCGTCATTCCTCTTACAAAAGATGCAATATACCAAAGTTTATCCGGGCTGTATTTAAAATTTGTCTTTTGGTGACAAACAAACTGAAAACAACACCAACTATGATGATCTCATATACCTACAATAAATAGGCACCTAAGAAACGTAGAACCGAGCAATACGACAGAGTGGTTTCCAAATATGAAATGGATGAAAGAGAACTTACTGCATGTCTAGGTTCTTCGCTTATTTCTTGTGGAGGATATATTTTTTGATTGTGAAGAAGAAACTTTCTAGGTTCTTTAGATTTCGACCATGCTAACGGCGAAGCTGTCGTGTGGAAGCAAGTACGACCAATATTTTTAAACGCCGCATAAAAATCTTTAAAAATAATATTGTTCATTTTTAAAACTTCTGAGTTCTGACTTCTGAATTCTGAGTTTCTGACACATACATAGTGATTACCTTCTCTCTGGACACATAGATATTTTTTTTTCGTTTAAGGACACATAGATAATACATGTTCTGACACTACCTACTACCAGAGAGAAGGTAATCACTACGTCCTACTACTACCTACGTTTTATACGGGATTTACACTCGCGTACGCGTAAAGAGGCGAGGCACGAGGCGAGCGACGAAGTGCGAATGTGAACAGTCGCTCGGGGCTCGCCGCACGGCTCGCCTCGTTACTCGCGCCGCTCGCGTCCCCCGAAGCGGCTTTTTTGTCACGAGTCAAAGGGCCTCGCGTCAGACGAAAGGCACGAGAGGCGCGGGGCGACGGACGAAGCGCGAGTGTGAACAGACGCTCGGGGATCGCCGCGTGCCTCGTCTCGTCACTCGCACTGTTCGCGTCCGGAGCGACAAAAAGAGTAGGCATGCCCATTGCTACGTGACAGAACAGGACAAACAACAGCGAGCCGCTTAATCCCCTCCCCGCCTCGTCTCGACTCCGATGCGAGCGCAGCGCGCCGCGCGGCGCCGCAGTACACCTCACGCCGCCGTGTGGCTGCAACGCATTTTTGTATGCAATATACCGCAGCGACGCCGCTTAGGCAATAGGCACCGTACCTGAGCCACACCGCAACGTGTGGTTTGGCTCTTAGGAAGGATTCAATTCGAGTTGACTCGAATTGAGCACAACTCGAGTTAGTAGTTCGAGTTAACACATCTCTAGTCTCTACCTAATTCAATAATCGATTTGTAACCTTATATAATACCTACTGCAGTTCTACTGAATATACGTAAAATGGGGAAACATTTTGGAGAATTAGCTAAAATTCGTGGATTGATAACGTATAAGTTATCGCCCCACGAGCAACGTGCTTTTGCGGGGGCTATTTCCAATGGATTGCCCAATATATTTCGCAGGTTCCGGGAAAGCTTTTTTAAAGTCGCACCACGTAAGTTTACAGAACGCTGATTTAAAATTTGGAATACTTTTTGTGCTTGTAATAAGTTTTGATATGAAAGCTATAAAGTGTAGTACATTTTTCTCTTATTATAAATGCGAAAGTAACTGTCTGTCTGTCTGTTACGCTTTCACGCCTTAACGGCTCAACCAATCATTATGAAATTTTGCATACACATTGTCTGGGATACATAGAAGTACATAGGGTACTTTGTATCCCTAATTAAATGTCCGGCCACAGAATAGCTGAAATGAAAATATAGGTATGTGTTTTCACTTGGACATCAAATATAAGTTTTGCTATTCTTTATGATTTACTTACACCTATTTGTAATATTAATAGGAGCATATGATTTTAATAATAGGATTTGATATTTCAATAAATATTTTGTATTAATATGTCCAAAATTAGGTATAAGTTATAACCGTTCTTGACCTTAGTGTCCCTTATTAGTTGACCACGACTGTAAATTAATATTCAGTTATAAGCCTAGATTACAAAATATTATTTTCAATAGAAAAAAATTCAAACTAGCCTCTTGTCTTAATCACAGAACTAGCTGTCCCCCGCAGTTTCACCTGCGGTAATTTTGGAGTTCCTGCAGGAATTTCAGGATTAACTAAATATAAACCTTGCTCATTAATCTATATATATAAAATGCTTTGTCCTGAATGACTGATGGATCAACGTAGTCTAAACCGCTGATCGTAGAGACCTGAAACTTGGAGGGTGTGTTTTTTGTATAACATAGGCATCCGATAAGAAAGGATTTTTGAAAATTCAACCCCTAAGGGGTTGCAAAGTTTGTATGGGTTAATTCCGCGGGAACTTTGAAATTATCGGAATTATCGGTGAAACTGCACGGGACAGCTAGTCACTGTATATAATGGTGAAAACCGTTTAAAAATCTGTTCAGTAGCTATTGAGTTTATCGCATTTAATGGCAATTTTTTTTTATTTACAGCATTCATCATAGCTTATCTTGTCTACGAAGGAGTTGAAAGGGAACATCACAGATTAGGCCGCAAAAACCCTGCTGATTTTGAAAATGATCAATAAATATTAAAATTCATTCTATCCTTATGTAAATGTAGATAAACCACAATATAATATTAATACATTCATGCTAATTTATTAAACTATATTATATACCTACCTTACATACTTTTATTGAATTTATATACATATTATGTAGATGTAAATCGATATTGATTCGAAAGAGGAGGGGTAGTACCATAATTTGCTGTGGCAAGTTGCAGTCACCTAAAATAGCAATATTGGTGCTTTATATAAGACTAGCTGACCCCCGCAGTTTCACCCGCGGTAATTTCGGAGTTCCGGCGGGAATTCCGAAATCAAAAGTACTCTATGTCACTCAGGATCACTTTAGCTTCCTATCTATAATAAATAGATCCATAGGTAACAACCGCACAAACTGCGGAGTTCATCACTGTAACTTCCTATAAGTGAAAGAATTTTCCAAATTGGTTCAGTAGATCCAGAGATTACCCCCTACAACCTCACAAACTCAGAAGCTCCGGAGTCCCCGCGGGAATTCTGGGATAAAAAACCCTATGTCACTCAGGATCAGTATAGCTTACTATAATTGAAAGAATTTTCAAAATCGGTTCCGCAGATCTAGAGATCCGTGGTTTTACCCGCTGGAAATTCGGAGTTCCCGCGGGAACTCCGGAATAAAAAGTACCCTATGACACTCAGGATCACTGTAGCTTCTTGTAAGTGAAAGAATTATCAAAATCGGTTAAGTAGATCCAGAGAATACCCCCTACAACCTCACAAACTTAAAATCTCCAGTTCCCGCGGGAATTCCGGAATAAAAACCCCTACGTTACTCAGAATCACTGTAGCTTTTTATAAGTGACAGAATTTTGCTGCAGTAGATCCAGAGATTACCCCCTACAATCTCACAAACTCTGGAGTTCCCGCGGGAATTCCGGGATAAAAAGTCGGTAGATCCAGAGATAGCTGTTCCCGCGTGGTTTTACCCGCGGGAAATTCGGAGTTCCCGAGGGAATTCCGAAATTAAAAGTACCCTATGACACAAAAAAACCGCATTCAATTTGGTGCAGCAGTTTTTGCGTAGCACGAATACAAACATACATACAGACAGACAAAAATTCTAAAAACGGTATTTTTGGCTTCTATATCACTATATTTTTGGCTTCTATATCGGCTATATTTATTTTTTCTTATTTATCTCCCATCTCCCATTTCTGCAATGGTATCCTTTGTAACAAAAAAAGATCCACCACACGTTCAAAATGCAGAAGTAAAACTTACCGGATTTCTTGTTGAACATTTTAGCATTCAAAACGGCAGACAGAATAATTATTACATTTTTCTAATAAAAAAAAAAATTAACAATATCCTTCTGAGCAATATCCTAATGCCATATGACGTTAATTGATGATAAATAATAATGAAAAATTATAAGTACATTCCGTTTTATAATTGATTTACTTTCATAGTTGTATTGAAAATCCACTGCGTACTATTATTTCCTTGAATTCATGGCAAAATACTATCTTTTTTAGTCTATGGTACGATCGTCTAAAAAATAAAGTTGGCAGCACGCTGACCACGCTGTTAATTTGTGAATATGTCTAGTTAATTTGTGATCACTGATCAGTAGAGGAAAAATTTAACTAAAACGTAGTGATTAATTACCACAAATTAACTAGACTTGTGATTAGTATTGTGTTAGTATTACCCATAGGTATTACCTTCTCTCTGAATTTAACTAAGATGTTGCGAACTATTAGAGTGGTTTTTTATAAATGTAAATGGTATTCTTTATATGTACAAAAACAAAATTTTCTTACTAATAAATACGAATGTTCTGAATCTTGGAAATTACAGACGTCTAGCTCGATTTTGAACAAAATTAACCTGGGTGATTTTTACAACCAGATTGATCAAACCTTCGTTACTAAAAAAGTAATCAGTGCTATTGATGTTGATCTTTTTGCAAATGCAATAAGAGATTCCAATTATCTGGACGAACTCAAGGACCTTCTTCACAAATTAAGACTCTCTGCAGAAACTGGACGCACTCTACAATCTACACACCATGCTACAGTTAGGAATTTCATTGAATTTGGAAACACACAGGAATTAATAAAAATTTTGCAAGATCCTTTAAACTTTGGTATATTTCTTGATGATTTTTCGGCAAATATATTACTAGACAAATTATTGAAATCAAATAATTATGAAGAAGCTGCTAGTGTAGCTGCACTGATCATGCTTCAAGAAGAATATGAAAATGATATAACTTGTGCTCTATGTCAATATGCATGTTTCAAATATATCATGGCATATGAGCCAAATAAACCTGTAGAGGCGCCTATAACATCACAACAAAAAAATAAAAAACCGGAAGAAATTAAGATAAGAGTGAAATTCCTAAGAAATCCTTACTTCGATGATCATTTTGATATTAAGGATACATACTTATTAGCTGGCAAAACATTAGCATGGATTTCAGAAAAAGAAGAAAATAACATTAATATTAATCTGCAAATTATTGGCTGGTTATCTTATAAAAAATATGAGAAATTGATCCCTTTATGTGAAAATGTTTGTAGAACAGCATCAGCAACAATACCTAATGAGATCATTGAGTTATTTAATAAAGAATATGTAAAAGAAGATGTACAGCCAGATTCAAAAGCTATTCTCCGAAAATGCATTTCTTTATTAAATAGTATCAGTGTCACTGATAAACCAATTGAAGAATCCCTTAGAAATGCCGTAGAAAATGCAATCAACAGATCTCAAACTAGAGACATATTACTTCAACAGGAGGTTTGTTTTCTTTAGTCTTACTACTAATTGCACCCTGTGGCCTTTTCTGTGTAAATTTGGAGCTTCACCAGGAATAAAAACTGTGTTAATCCAGAAAGTGTTCTGTTTTGTGCCAAATTTCATGCAAATCCATTGTTTCCCCGTGAAGGAGTAACAAACAACCAAACACACATAAACTTTTGCATTTAAAATATTTGTGTGTTAAGCTGTTCCTTGCCTACACTCTGTCCTTGTCTTACCCCTGCGAACGTCATGTATACTAATTTTCATGATGATCAGTTGAGTAGTTGAGGTGTGAAAGCGTAACAAACTCACATTCACATTAAATAATATTAGAATTATAATATTATGTAAAAGAGGGTTTGTGTCTATGTCCACATCTCAGATTTGATCTATTCATGATGTGGCCCACCATTTCATGACATAGCCATTGGCCAGCTAAAACACATCATATTGATTAAACATTTAATGATTTGGGCAACAATGTTTTGCCCTATCATATAATATGTAGACTGCCCAATAGCATGCCTATAAAAGATTTATAATAAAATTTCGAAATACAACCACTGAAATATAACCACTAGAGCATCATTCTAGGTTAGGGAATGTAACCATACAATGTTTTATGTGACCCATTTTTTACAAATTTTTACTCCCGGTGACCACCTGTAGTATCTGTCAAGATCCCTCCTTCCCCATTCAGTTTTCAGGTGGTAATTCATAAATAATATGGTCTTAAATCATTTTTTTTTAAGTAAAAAAAATATTTGGCTCCTATTTATTTGTCTTTATTAATACTTACAGCGCTTACCGCGTGACCTCAAAAGTGCGTGCATTGACATATGTACTTAACTGAATTTTTTTTACCATATTAATACATATAGCTCGAAAAAGCGCAAGATTTCCCTTGAGAATATTACGTGACGAAAACCTAAGCACCCTCCCCTGTGACCAAGCATGGTAATTTCTAGACCCCCCTCCCCCCTGAACGGGTCACGTAGTAGGACTAGTCAGCCTTTTAGTGAAAATTAAAACTTTCTTGGTTGATAGTTTAAATATTTGACACTATGAATAAAATCAAATGGTATTGACACATAGGTTATTTATTCAACTTTCGAACCAAATCAACAAAACGTTATAATTTTATTTTAATCATATAAAAAATCGACATTAAACAAAACTTGGCACTTTTTTCCAGTAGTCAGCCACTTTTCTCCAAAAGTCTTACCCTACCCTCCCTACCCTAATCTAATCTCCTAATCTCCTACCCTTAGTAAGCCCTTTTACAGTTGCACTTGTAACATATGGTTTTTTATTAAATACAATTTATTTACACGTCCCCATAAATTCAGTACATTGGAAATGCAGGACAATTGTCACATCCAATATTCTTTGTCTTTATTTCTATGTAACTATGCAATTTCTTTTAACAATTATTGCATCTTATTTTATTGCCTACGCAAGTTGTTTTATTCTTCCTTTTTAAATAACTTTTTAGTATAATGACTTCTCTGCTTTTCGTTTCTGCATCTCTTATTTCTTTATTTCTCCTTCTAACCTGTTCATTTTTTTTTTATTTATTTATTCATTCATTTTTACAAAGCAAGGAATTTACAATCTTCAAAATCCAATAGGTCCCAATGCTCGAGTAAATCCCCATGTAGCATCAAGAGCTACCGTACTATTGGTTATGTTTTTGATTTAAAAAGCAAATTGCATCTTATTCGTTTTGTGGATAAATGTAGTCAAGTATAGTATTATATTATCTGTGACGTTAGTTTAGTTTTTTCCTCTTCCATATTTCTCTTCCATTCTAAAAAGTATAAAAAGTAAAATTGTAACAGGTCGATGTCTGTACATGGGAGATAAATAAGAAAAAATAAATTTAGGCGACTCTTTTTGTCTGTCTGTCTGTCTGTATGTTTGTATTCGTGCTACGCAAAAACTGCTGCACCAAATTGAATGTGGTTTTTTTTGTTGTATTGCTAAGAGTCTAACTTAAATACGCATGTTTCGGTTTTTTCGAAATTCCATCTGGAACTCGAAATATTAAAAAGAAATGCTGGTCATCCTACTAATATTATAAATGTGAAAGTGTGGATGTTTGGATATATGGATGTTTGGATGTTTGTTACTCAATCACGCTACGAAATAATTCGAATTAGGTAGGTAACTGCTGCCCTTGCGGCTCGCGCTTAGTTTAGACGCGGCCGGCCGGCGCGGTGCCGCGTCCCCCCTACACCCGCGCGTCCCGCTGCTGCTTTCCTAGTGTGCGTGAGAATTTGCGCATGTTGTGTTTGTGTTTTTGACGCCAGGAAGGATGCAGAGCGGCATAAAACAGATATAATTTTTGCAAATACCTACTCGCGACGCGTCTCGGATCGGAATAATTCTCTTAATTAGGATTGTGGGCATGCCCACCGTGCCCATAAGGCTGGATCCGTGCTTGTTGCGCGAGCAGAGCGAGTGTAGAAAGCGGCCATCGATGTGACAAATTTAATACAAAATAAATGGACGCAGATAAGCAATATTGTGTTATCTCACACTGGAGGAAATTTGAATAAATCGTGTTTTAAATTTATAGCGCAATTTTGTATCAAAATTATGTTCAACATTTTTTTACTTATCTAAACAATGTATTAAGGTAAACACATAATTAAAAAACGTTCTCTAACTCTCAATAAATCATTCTGTTAACATGTTATTGCTTATCTGCGTCCAAATGGTCAATTAGTATCATTTAATAATGTCACCATATTTTGACTTTGGCGCATCTGTCGCGGCACGCTCGTTACGCTCGCTCGGCTCGGGACTTCGTCAGCAGTACAAACCTAACCTAACCAGGAATGTCGGGCTCTACGTCTAAAAACAAAAAGTACTTGCATCTAGACACTACTTACCTAATTGTAATGGAAGAAAACCCTCGGAAGAATTCGAATATTAAGATCTACCATGGATTTTTTCTTAAAAAATTTCCATAGCGTCATATTTGGATGTCCAAGAATAGTAATTCATTGACTTTCGTTACTTGGTCACCGTATTTTCCGTACCGCCGCCGTGACGGATCGCATAAAGATTGCGCTATCAGCGCCTTTAGCGGCGGATTATGTAACTATTTTATGATCAGCGGGGCTATGTAACTGTTGTTTCTATCATTTTTCGGTTGCAATCAAAAACATGGTGGATGACTACAATAAGCACGTTTTAACATATACAATATCTAGCAATCAACCAAAATAACATACTTCAAAAGTTGAAGCTATCTAAACATGATAAATTAATCACAAAATAGCTATTTTTCTGATTGAAACTGAAACATCATAGCAACAAAAGTTATATAATTGCCCTGATGATCACTAATGTTTGACCATATTATGAAGTAGCCGTGCAGTTGTTTATGTATATCATTAAACGCTGATTCATTCATTGATCTTGCCATACCATATCATGATATTGTGGCCAGCGGTTATATTCCGCAACATAAATAGTTGCATTCTATGAAATTATTGTTAGATGTGGCCGCAATCAGAGGCGGCGTGGGCGACTGCCCATGGCGTCGCGCCTCAAGGGGCCTCGCGCCTCAAAGGCAAAGTCTTTCAGATAATTAATACGTACTTTTGCCCACACCAAAGTAATGTAATTTTTATTTGTTCATTAAATAAATACCTAAAAAGTAGTTTGCAACTGCATTTATATTACAAACCAAACAGTCAGAATAGTTCGGGATCCGGAGGCAATTGCAAAACATCGCTCACCCACACACAATCTTAGTCTTGCGCCGCCACTTTGTGTCTATTGTAATATTATTGTACCTTGTGAATTATATTTATTTACAGATGTTTGAATCATGGACAAAGATAAGAGAAGAAAAACTTGAAGAACAAACAAAACGCCTAGACCGAGCCCGGCGCATGCAGATCATTGAGAAGAAATACAAGCAGTTGCAAGAAGAAGAACAAAAGTTGTGGTTTTTTGACAATGAAGAAAAAATTGACTTGGAGATCGAAGATAAGGTAGAGCAAGAAGTAAAAGAATCTGTTAAAAAGGCTGGAGTTAAAGAATCTGATGAAGATTATATACCGCCTGAAATCATACCAAAGAGAACATAAAACAAAATTTCATCCATGCCCGAAAGGGCCTGTATTAATTAAAAACAAGCTGTGACCCGCGATTTCACCCACGTGAGTTTCGGAATTCCCGCAGGAACTCCAAAGTAGCCTAATTTACTCCTTAGATTAGATTAGATTTATTTATTTCACATTATCAGATTCAAAATTACATCAAATTATAATATGTCAAAGGATAAAGTGATCGTCAGATTTCAATAAATAAATGTCAATAGGTGTAAATAAATGTCAATATACAATAGGGTACTTGCATGAAATTTATAATAAGAAATTGTGTCAATATTTCAAAAATAGAGCCTTAGAAAAGCGTTATCGTGAAAGATTTACTAAAAAAAATTCAATAGTTTCCAAAATATTCAACTTTTTATTTTGTGAAACGGAACGTTGCAACGAAACACCAATCACAGCCAAGCTTGACACATGACGTCACTTTTATTTTTTTAGGAAACATTTACCTCTTTCAGAGAAGGCAAAAGAAACTAAGTGCATACAGACAACGCATATTTTCCATTTTCTTAAGTTTTTTACTTTAAAATGCATCTGTAAGATGCATTTCGATTCTTTACTGGAACTTTTGGAAGTAAATCGACACAGTTCAACCTTAATTTAGCATTTGAATATTGAAGTTATGTCTGTCAGTGTCACATGACCCTGTCAATACGACAGTGACATTTCTATCACAGATTAATAAGGCGTAATTTTGAACAAGTGACGTCATTCCGCGTTTCGGCGGTAAAATCTAAAGTAGGAACTTTGAAACGCTCTATTTAATTAATTAATGCATATATTTTTTTTCTTTTTCTTGCTTTGTTTAAGTAGGCCATATATCTTTAAAATAGACTGAAAAAAATATTCATGCAAGTACCCTATTACAAAATACTACCAAAATCATAAACAGAAAAAATAATTTAAATGTCAAACAAAGAATAATAAATATACATTAAAATTAAATAAACCAACTAAATCAATGTCAAATGTAGAATAAAAAAATTAAATAAATATAAATAAAGCTACACAATGTAGTCAAATCTTTAAATTTATAAATTCGTTTACCGTATAAAATTCATTTTCCAACTAAAGATTCTTTAATCGGCGATAAAACGTTTCGTCATCGGTCACGTTCCTCAGATCTGCAGGTAGCCGCTCGTAATAACTTGGACCTATCACGCGCGGGTTTTTTGCAGCGAGTTGCGTCCGGTGCGGAACACTCGCGATCCGCCCCATGTTCCTAAACGACCGCCCCCCGCACGTTCGCCGACTAAACGTGTCGATGTTGCGATGGACATACGATATCACCTCGAACAGATACAGACCGGTCATCGTCATCACGCCGTGCTCCACAAAAATCGTCCTACATGTTTGTCGAGGCTTTATGCCAGCCAGAATCCGGATCGCGCGTTTTTGCAGTACAAAGACACGGCTAGAGTCGGTCGAGTTTCCCCACAGCATTATACCATATGACATTAGAGACTGGAAGAGCGCAAAATACGCTTGCCTCAGTACGGCACTAGAGACTAAGGGGCGCAACTTACGCAGGGCATATGCAGCACTATCAAGCCTATCACAGAGATGTTGTTTTCCAGTTCACGTTACAATCAAGTGTAAAACCAAGAAATTTACATGACTGGCATAATGGTACTAAGAGGTGTCTCGACCCTCATGGCCGTGAAAAGAATTATATTCGATTTCGAATGATTTAATATTAGCCCATTGGATGAGAACCATGTCTGTAGTCGCTCGAAGGTGCTATTTATTTTAATATTAAGATCTTCGTAAGTCCGTGCGCATACAATGACTGTAGTGTCGTCGGCGAACAGGACTACCAAACCGTCTCTAATAAAATGGGTTAGATCGTTTATTATCGTCAAAAATAGTATATTTCCGAACGATGAGCCCTGCGGAATACCAACAGTTATGTTCCCAGCCTGAGATCGCCTTATAACATCAGCTAATTAGCACTGAAAGTCCTGTCAAAAATCAGTCCAACCGTTTCGAAGATTCGCCCTCGTGAGTTTCGGGATTCGCGCAGGAACTCTTTATAAAAACCTTGTCCTGAAAATAAGGAATACAAAACAAATGATCTAATTTGGTGCAGTCGTTTGGAAGTTATGCGCTTAGCAACACAGTTAGCGTTTGTGAGTTTGTGACGTTGTAATCTCTGAATCTACTGAACCGATTTTGAAAATTCTTTCACTTTTAAAGGCTGCAGTGATTCTGAGTGACATATGGTACTTTTTAGCCCGGGATTCCTGCGGGAACGCCGGAGTTTGTGAGATTATAATCTCTGGATCTACTGAACCGATTTTGAAAAGGCCTACACATTGATTGAGATCCATGTAGTAATAAAAAATAAACGCATCTCTAATAATTTTTGTATTTCAAATTTTTCGTATTTTTACACGTTTTATATTAAGCTTCAGCTCAACTAAGGATGCGCTGTAGGATACTAACATCCGAAATGAAAGATGCTGTGTAGTGGACTGTATAATAAGGAATTTAATGTAGAATTAAGCAAAACCAATGGTACACGTTAGGTGCGGACGCGAGGTAGCAACGGTTTCTTTTCTTCTGTCGACTAAAACGTAGTGCTTACCTTCTCTCTGCTGTCGACCCGATAATATTTTTTTTTTTTTTTTATGGCAATTGTCATTAATGACATTGTTGCCAGTGTCGCGTTAATTTAAATTGCAAAAAGGATTTAAAATGAACGAGCGAAAATTTTGGGCGTTCGTTGTAATAAGAATAGAGAAATGGGATGGGCTATGTACAATACAACAAGACAGAAATTATATACTTATACTTAAATAAATAAGAGAATATGAACGAATAATAAGTCATAATTTAATGTCGTTAAAAGTAAGAAAGTCTACTAGGATTTTATAAATTTTAAAGTCTAAAGAGTGAAGAAGGGTGATGATGGATGTGGGGAGCGGAATTTTACAGAATACAAGGTCAGAAAATAAATAATTATGGTTAAAACGAGGACATGAAAAGATGATGTGATTAAGGTCTCCTTCGGAGAGACCACATTCACACAAAGATGAATTAAGGCAATGAATTTTGTGAAGATGAACTGGGATGCAACAGTGACCTAACCTCATACGAATAATCGAGGAGCAGATTTTTTTGTTGAAATTCCATCGGGAAAACCAGGGTTTATTAGGGATACTTGGTTGGATTACCCCAAACCAAGCACCCTTTGATTTTTTAGATTTATCCCAGAGGGCAGACCAAGTTTTATATAGGGACTGTTTCGGGAGAGATATAAGATCATGGCAATAACATCGGAACGGCACCCTGTCACCGCAGACAATGGCGTCCTTGGCAACCAAGTCCACACGCTCATTGCCAGCAATGCCAGCGTGCCCCGGAATCCAAGCCATTGCCAGCTCGTGACCTTGATTAATATAAGATTTTACGGCTGCTTTAATTTCGAAAATAATTGGGTTGTTGTTTTTTGAAAAGGGATTTGAAATTAAGGCCTGGAGGGAGCTACGGGAATCGGAGAAAATAAGGCATTTGTGGAGTTTGAAAAGAAGAGCGTACTTAACTATTGAGAATGGCTAAAGATTCCCCAGTAAAAACCGAGGACTCTGGGGGACATTTAATTTTTTGAACTATATTATATTCTTCGTGGAATACTCCCACACCCACACATCCATGCTGAGAGAGTTTAGAAGCATCAGCGTAGATGGAATGCCAACCACGCCAGTTTCTTTTCATAATTTCGCGATGGTATGCGTTGGCGTGTTTATCACCTTTACAAATGTCAAAGTTTAAAATGACTGGAGGCTGATAGATTATTGTTTCGTAATCGAAATCAAAAACTGGGAGATTGGATGAACGGTGGACAGAATTTTTATACATTTTATTTTGCCAAAGCTTTTCATCAAAGGGGAGGGACATTTGTTTGTCCAGAAACGGGATTTAAGAGAGAACTCGCAAAGAAGTTGGAGTTTAGGGAAAATAGGATGGGAGGCAAATTGATAAACACGAAAGAGGAAGCGATCTGAAAGAAACTGTCTACGCTGAGAAAGAGGAGGATCGCCACATTCTACCTGTAATGCGTTGATGGGACTAGAACGCATCGCTCCAGAAATGATGCGTAATGCCTTAGCCTGTATTTGGTCAAGTTTCTGAAGAGCGCCCTTATTTGCTGGTTCGAGCAGAAATGTACCGTAATCCAGAACACTACGGATGATGGCATTATATAATAACCTAAGAGAGAAAGGGTGGGCACCCCACCAAACACCTGATAAGCATCTCAAAATGTTGATGTTTTTCTGCGATTTGTTCACTATGTACTCACAGTGCGGAGAACCACTTAATTTAGAGTCGAGAATAACGCCTAGAAATTTAAAATATGGTTTTATCGGGATTTGAAGGCCACCCACTTCTACACTGATTGCCGGGATCTTTCTTTTCCTTGAAAATACCACTACTGCACTTTTTGAGGGGGATAATTCAAGGCCATTAGAGCAAATCCAATTATTAAGAGATGATAAAGACTCTGTCACTGTTGCGGCTGCTGTAGAAATATTGTTGTGGGAGTAGTACAAAACAATGTCGTCTGCATATTGAAGGATTCTGCAGAGACCACGTGATAAGTCTAGGTCATGTGTATAAATATTATAAAGAAGGGGGCTCAAGACGGACCCCTGAGGAAGGCCTTTCCAAATAGATCTGCGAGAGGAAATTCCAGGGTCATCGCAGCGGAAGTGGACAGTTCTATCAGAGAGCATGTTTATAATGAGTTGGCCTAGTTTCCTCGGGATCGACAAGGCATTAAGTTTTTCCATGAGAAGAGGGAGGCGGACATTATCATAGGCAGCAGATATATCTAAAAATGCGGCAACAACAGACTCATTTCGGGTAAATGCCAGTCTTATATCAGTTGTAAAGATTGCAATGCTATCTGTTGTGCTTCTTCCTCTTCGGAAGCCAAATTGATTTTTACCTAGAATACCTCTGGACTCCACAAACCACTCGAGACGGTTCTTGATCAAGTGCTCAAGGACTTTCGCGAGAGTAGATGATAAAGCAATTGGACGATAGGATTTTACATCATGGGAATCTTTACCCGGTTTTAAGACAGGAATAATTATTTGTGATTTCCAAGCATCTGGGACATATCCGATATTAAGAATTGTATTGATTAAATTTAGGAAGTAATCATGCAGGCATGGGTGAGCGTTAACAAGGAATGAATAAGGAATACTATCCATACCAGGGGCAGAATCTTTAACAGAATTTAGGATATACTTAAGTTCAGTAAGGGAGAAGTTATGATCTAGCGGATCAGTTGAGGGATGATGGAAATACCAGGGCAGTTCAGATTGAGAGGGGGCCATTTGGGGAGCTAAATGGTCCATATATGCTTCTGCGAATTCGGACGTGGGGGGGCATGACTGTGATGGTTGATTATATGACCCTCGGAATTGTTTGATTCTTTTCCATACAAAGTGGGAGGGAGTGACAGGTGAGATAGATGCACAGTATTCTTTCCAACTATCACGTTTTTTGGATCTTAGGGTGCGTTTTGTTTCAGCTGAAACTTTATTGAGTAATATAAAATTTTCGGAGGTCATATGTTTACAGTAAAGACGTTCAGCTTTTTTGCGGGCTTGAATGCTTTTGGTACAATCGTGGTCCCACCAAGGAGGAGAGGATATTCGTTTGGTTGATGTGTTTTTAAGAGGGAAAGAATTATTGGCGCTGGCAATAAGAGCGTTACTGAAGGCAGTGCAGCAGCGATCTATATTGTAAAAGGATATTTTAGGAAGGATGGATAACATAGTACTAGTGGATTGGCGAAAAGCTGCCCAATTTTTGTCAGATAAGATATGCTTAAGAAGGGGATTTTTTGGTGGAGAGTCCTTTGCACTAGTGAATGGGAAACTCAACAGAATTGGAAAATGGTCACTGCCATAAGAATTAGGAAGAACCTCCCAGGTGATTTGCGAAGCCAGGTCTGAGGAGCATAAAGATATATCCACTGCGCTAACAGATTCTTCAGGGCGTGTACGACGGGTGGGCGAACTCGTATTTAATATACATAGATTGTTAAGGTCAATAATATCAAGGAGAATTTCGCCGGCATGATCATTTTTGCCACAACCCCAGACGTGGTGGTGGCAATTAAAATCACCGACAATAAGTAATGGAGGGGATAGTGATTGAATTAATAGGTTAACATCTGCTAGGGCTGAGCTGGAGGGATAGGGGATATAAATTGAGACAATCGTAAAGTTTTTGGTTTTAAGTGCGACAGCATTAAATTGATTTTGTGATTTTATTAAGATTTGGGAAAAAGGGAGATTATTCTTAATAAGCACGGCTACACCGCCATGCCCTTGTTTGCCATCATTACGAAACATGACAAAACCCGGAATTCGAAAGTTCAAATCCGGGTGTAGCCACGTCTCGGAAAGGGCAATAATTATTGGATTATATTTATTTATTAAGTAGATTAGGTCACTTTTTTTAGGAGATATTGATCTACAATTCCATTGGATTATCAGCGCCATTGGGAAGGATAGAAGAAAAAGCAGTTTGTAGGAATGAGGCAGCGTTGGACGGTAAATTAAAAGAAGGGAAGGAAATTTTGAGGAGAGAAGACAGGAGATTGATTATTTCTGTGACTATTTTATCAGAAGGGGAAGATTCTACACGTAAACCAACACCATTCTGCGATGGGATTGTTGGGTCTCTTATCAGAGAGCGGTGAGCTACTTGGTCGTACCCAAAAGCAGCAGGAGGAGGGGAACGAGGTTTTTTTATAAAAACGGTTTTTTTATACGACTGGTGGGTAGAAGATTTATCAGGCGAACTTTTGATAGTATCCGCAAAAGATTTTTTACATGGAACATAAAGTTTCGACGCCTCTGCGTATGATATTGCTTTCTCTGCCATCGTTTTTTTAATGTTAGCTTGCCTGCTAAATTCCGGGCATGATTTGTTTGTAGCAAAGTGCGAACCTTTACAATTAATACACGAAGAGCAGCTCTCCACAGTGTCGCATTCATCCCCACCGTGATCTTCTGAAGAGCATTTGAAGCAACGGGCTTTAGACCTGCATTGTACTTTAGTGTGGCCAAAACGACAGCAACGGTAACACTGTATCGTAGGGAAGGTGTACATTTCGACAGGGAGAGAATTGTAACACATATACACTCTTGGTGGTAAAACCTGACCGTCAAAAGTCAATACCACTGTTTGAGATTCCAACCAATTGTGAAAGCGGATAAGGCGAGCGCCACACGGATAAAGCGCACGCCACACGGTTTATCGTGTCGCGTCCATATTAAAGAAACTACTACTACTTAGGGTATGAAAAACAGGTTATAGCCGACAGTATACTGTATATATGTACTTCCGCAGTATCCTAGGAAAGCAGTATGTGTCATAATCGCCGCCATTTTTATACTGTGAGCACTGGCGTTTTCGAGGTAAGGTGCTATCAGTGGTTTGTTCAAAGAGAAGATCAACACTACGGGTTTGATTACCTACGTGGACCACCTCGGACCAATGATTAGTCAACCGTGTGGGTCGGTCGTCTTTTTTATTAAATGATAACTTTTAAGTATTTTTACCAATGACAATGTGTGTGACTTGATAACGAGTGTTCTACAGTGTGACATGACAATGACATGGATGATTAGTACAATGGACTGCGTTCCGCTCTCAGAACAATAGAGGTTCCGCTTTAAACAGTACCTAAAAAGGAACGGCTTCGCAGTATGCTAAATTGACGTCATATGGTAAGTGCTATCAGTAATAACGGAACATACCCTTAAAACATACTTTGTAACTGACCATTTCAGTCACTTTTCAGCATCTATTTTGGACCCTGAGCAGGAAACTGGCTTTCAAGAGAGCCATGTTTTAACTTGGGGAACAATATAACATTGTCATTGGCGTTTCGCCATAATAGGGTACTTGCATGAAATTTATAATAAGAAATTGTGTCAATATTTCAAAAATAGAGCCTTAGAAAAGCGTTATCGTAAAAGATTTACTAAAAAAATTTTCAATAGTTTCCAAAATATTCAACTTTTTATTTTGTGAAACGGAACGTTGCAACGAAACACCAATCACAGCCAAGCTTGACACATGACGTCACTTTTTATTTTTTTAGGAAACATTTACCTCTTTCAGAGAAGGCAAAAGAAACTAAGTGCACAGTCAACGCATATTTTCCATTTTCTGAAGTTTTTTACTTTAAAATGCATCGGTAAGATGCATTTCGATTCTTTACTGGAACTTGTGGAAGTAAATCGACAGAGTTCAACCTTAATTTCGCTTTTGGATATTGAAGTTATCTGTCTGTCAGTGTCACACGACGCTGTCAATACGACAGTGACATTTCTATCACAGATTAATAAGGCGTAATTTTGAACTAGTGACGTCATTCCGCGTTTCGGCGGTAAGGTCTAAAGTAGGAACTTTGAAACGCTCGATTTAATTAATTTATGCATTTTTTTTCTTTTTCTTGCTTTGTTTAAGTAGGCCATTTATATTTTAAATAGACTGAAAAAAAAAATTCATGCAAGTACCCTATTGAAGAAGTAGATGAAGAGATTTTTATTATTAAGAAACATTGTCATTGGCAAATTATAATTATAGACGCCATTATTAAAGAAGAAGATCACTAAAATTGTATATTGTACTATGTAAAATTGTAAACTCTATCTGAAATTGGCATGAGCCATGAATAGTGTGCGTCGTACATAACCCACCACATTAAAAAGACGAAAAATGGCGCACATTCAACCGAAGAGAATATAATCACATAGCACAAATAATATAATACTATACACACCGGCAGAATTAGCGGAACATAAAAAGGCAGAGTATAGAAATAATTACGTATATATATTAAAACAAATAATAATTAGACGTGAAGGAATAAATTAATATACATCTTTTAACACTTTTAAAAGATGTATATTAATTTACTTTTCAGATGTTAAAAGATGTATATTAGTTTATTACTTCATGCCTGATAATAATTTGTTTTAATACATATATTTTATTATTTCTATACTCTACCTTTTTATGTTCCGCTAATTCTACCGGTGTGTATATATTATCTAGTACACATAGTATAAGCGCTGCGTTTCATCCAACTAAAAGCTCGAAATTGTTAGGTACTGAATATTCAATATCTAATATCTTAATCTATAATGATGAACTTTATTGATTCACTAATTAATATCTCACAATATCCAATCATAATAATTATAATGGTTAAGAATTACAGAGATATTTTAGACTCCTTTTGCATTTGTGATAAATCAATCAATATTTTTTTCAGAGTATCTTCTGTCTTTTTAGCTTTTTCTGTTTCAATATTATCCTGCAAATCAACTATTTCCCTCTCCAAGGAACCGGTGTCGTTCACGAGTGTGACAATCGTATTACATTCAGAATGAAGTAAAGCCAATAACTTATACGCTTTCTTTGCTTGGTCATCCTTTTTTGTTGCATCCTGTAAATGATAGTAGTTATAGTACGGACCGCCAAGGGGGGATTTGTGGATTAGCTAAAGCGCGTCAGATGAACATAAGGGGGGTACCTTGCACCATGTTGAGTACCTCCACCAAATATAGGCCCTCTACACTGGTGGGTGCGTCTAGAATAACCGATCAGATTAGTAAAAAAAATCGATAACTCGAAATACTCGAGCGCGTCAGATTAAGATATGGTGGGTTAATTACATGATGAGAAGTGTGTATATGAATAATCTGACGATTTGAACGTGACGTAAGGGAGTTAGAGGATCACAAACTTGCAAAAAAAAAACGCAGCCTCAACATTCTCGAGCGCGGTTGATTTATTTTTTATTATATAATCTGCCGATTTTCATAAGCCGAAGAAACAAAAATCGTCTTTAAAGTTTAGAACGAGCAGCTGCAGTGAAACATTTACCTATTCATATCTCTGTCTTTCTTTCCCTTTTACTTTTTCTGTATCTCTCACTCTCTCGCACCGTCGTCATAACGTCATCACAGTATATCACGGCGCTAAACGTGTCTAATTATAACTTTTTTTTGGTCGGTTAAAATACATATTAAAATAAGTTAAGGTAAGTATTACATCAAACTATAGGTTAACCTATAACCTTAACCTTTCACTTTAATGTAATTTTTAACCGACTTCAAAAAAGTAGTGGTAAAAAGGTAGGTGTATTACTCCGCTCTGCGCCTCTCTCTCCCTTTCACTTTTTGTGTATCTCTGACTCTCTCACACCATATTCCCACGCTGCTGTCCATCGCCATGACGCCATTTTACTTTACAGCTCATCACAAAACAACGCGTTCATGTTATTATATGTAAGATGCTCTGGCTTGTTTGTGCTTTAAAGTTAGTTTTGTGAATAATATTTTGTGAGCTTTTACATATTTCATAGAAATATAAAGTGTGTTTTTTGTGAACAAGAAATAGCTCATAAAGTTATTAAACATACGTCAGAAATAAAAAAAAAATAAAAAAAAATCATAATTTTTGTTTCTAGCAGTCAGATTAATAATATCCCTCAAAATTATTGTCAGATTTTAAGCCAACATAACTTGGACTGCAAGCTGAACCTTCTGTAAAATAATCTGACACGCTCGAGTATTTCAAAATTGAGATTTTTTTTGCATTTTCAAAAATTCGCTACTACCTTGCGTCACCTCCAAATCGGCAGATTTTCGAAGGGGAGCATTTTTAGGGTTCACTTAACGTCCCCTTTGAATATCTGACGCGCTGGAGTAAATGTTTTTTTTTTTTTTTCATTTTCTCCCCTTTCGGATGGCCACCCCCACCACGCAAATCGGCAGATGAATATATTTTCGATATCAGAGACACCTTGGAGTATCTAAACTACAATATCTGACGCGCTCGAGTATTTCCATTTTACTATTTTTTTTACATTTTTTAAAGCCTGTAGAAGCTAAACCCACCGCTGTATGAAAAAACATCATATAACCTTATTTTGTTTATATCTCCTAATCTTCAAAACCCAATAGGTCCCGACGACGCTCGAGTAAATCCCGAATTAGCATCGGTATCTCCCGTACTATTACTGCACTTCCTCTTGAACCACTCTATTAAAAAAAACCGCATCAAAATCCGTTGCGTAGTTTTAAAGATCTAAGCATACATAGGGACAGACAGCGGAAAGCGACTTTGTTTTATACTACATAAATTATGTAGTAAAGGGTATAGATACCTTGAACAGCGTTTCATCTGCAATCGAGAAACAGCGATCTAATTGACCTTCAAGTATATTGATTTCCTTTTGCAACTGTCTGGTATCTTCTAAAATCTTTCTTATTTCGATGTTTTGTTTATCAACATTACTAATTATTTCCATTATTCTCTTTGTATAAATATATCTAAAAACAAAAATGTGAGTGTAAAAATTATTTCAAGCGGAAATAAGCTTCGAAATCATTTAAGATACAAAAAAGAGTTTAGTATTAAAATAATAAAAACCTTTTATTTCCTCCCTTTAATTTTTCGTAACTATTAATTAATTGCTCTTTTGATTCTTGTTTCTTTTGATATTCTTCTTTTATAGCTTTAGCAGTTTCTTTTAAACTAATTATTATATTCTTGCACCGATTCCTTTCGGACTAGAATAGGTAAAAATTATTAAAACTCAACAGTCTGCGGTGTGGCTGAAGTATCCCTTTTAATTACAGCGAAAGCATTGTTGAAAACTACAAACGTTATCCCCGTCATAGATCGCACACTTGTGAAGTATTTGTACCTACTTATTGTAATGTTAACGTCCCTCTAGTCATATTATAGTAGACTAGTAGGTAAAAGTGGTAGTCTCTATAATTGTTATTTCAACATTATTTCGAAATTTCGTTCATTGAAATTCAAACCAGTAAAGTCAAATTAGAATGGTAAAAAAAATTATGTGAGGTTATAGACAGCACTGTTGGTTAGCGTTAGTCAACCTGACTGCTGTTTCGGGTTCAATCACCGCATCAGGTCAAACATTCATGTGATGAATATTTGTTCACCCGAGTCTGGGGGTTTAGTATCACAAATATGTATTTACAAGAAGAAAGCATCATACTTGATACCAGCTGTACTGATTGTACAAACTTTGCTTACTTTGGGTTCAGATGGCCCTGTGTTTATTAATTCTATACAATACAAATATTCTTAAATATGAGATACATGGTGGGGAATACAGGCAACAAAGGGCAGCGTTATTGCTTAAAAGCAATTTCTTCCAGGCAACCTGTACCTATAGTCTAATACACTGATATAGAGATAGTGGTATTAAAGGTTGTAGCAAACGGTGTTTCTATACTCTAGTAAATATTAATAAATTAGAGTGATAAAATATCTACTATTTGAAATAATCAATTTGTGAATCTAAATATTATACATACCTCATTTATAAATTTACTTTTTTTCAGTTTATCTATATCATCTCTGAGCGCCATATTTTTGGAAGTCAATTCCTCATTGGTTCTATGCAATTTATTTATACTGATCTGAAGTTTTTCCAAGCTATCGGCAACACTGTCCATATCAGTTACGCCAATACTTCTAAGAATTTCGTCAACATTTTTCATCTCGGCCTTAGTTTTTTCGTATTTTTTTAATATCTGAAATTATTTCCTTCAACATACAGAACGAACCATTTTATAACTTTGCCACCATTGGATAAATAAATATGCATTTTTCTGAATAATATGTAATTTTGAGGAGTTGGCAGTTTCTCGATTAGAGTCTGTTTAGATTAGATAAAACAAAACTGCTTGAATATTTTTTTTGTCACTGAGTAAAGAACCGTATTAACATAGTCTATAAACACAAAATCTAACGCACATAAATTGGACATAGATAAGCAATAGTGTGTTAACCCACACTGGAAATTTTGAGTAAATTAAAGTTTTAAAATGATAGCGCCATTTTGTGTCAAAAAATTTTATGTTCATTATTTAGTTACATATTTAAACAAAGTAATGAGGTAAACACATAATTAAAAAACGTTCTCTAAATCTCAATAAATCGTTTGAATCAATAACTTCGTTTTGTGGGTTAACATGTTATTGCTTATCTGCGTCCAATTGTAAGTTGATGCCTGTGAATCTAACACAGGCAAATTAATAATCTATAATTATGAACTTAAAAATAATACACGTTATGTTGCGTGGTCACATAAAATCGTCCAGTCAAGTCCAATTTTTCGTGACCACGTCACGTGACGTGACGAAGAGGGCATTTGTAGAATAAACCAGATGACGGACGTATTGATGTTTTGAGGAGCGTTTTCCGTATTCGATTCTCGTCTTATATATCTTAAAAAAAAGCAGCCAAGTGCGGGACCCTTTCACACCGAGGGTTCCATACACACTTACAGATTCGTCAAAAACTGATCGAGGGACGAACTTAACTTTTCCATCGGAAAATGTTGTCCCCAAATTTACAGTTTTAGGATTTTTCTTTTTACTTGTGCTATAAGACAATGCTTCTTCCCAAAGTTTATAGTTTTAATTCAACGGGAAGTACCCTACAGGTTTTGATCCTCTTGCGATTGTCAAAATACGAGACGGCTCAAAGGAATTGCAGACCTGAGTATTTGATACGTGTTTCTGAGAATAGGGATCTATACAGTTTCTTCTTTTTGCGGTATACGAAACCCAAAAAACTAAAAAGTTCATATTAATTTTTGACACAAAAATACTATTCACGAAATCTGAGCGCGCAAGTGCCGTGCGACGCGCTGCGGGTCATACCTGTATACTTCAGTAGGTACTTACTTAGATTTCAGGGGCGGATCTATTCAGTTGAGAAGGGGGAGACGGGGGGGGCAACATCGGTATACAGTGTCAGATTTTTTTAAGGTCTAATTAAAGTACCCACTTTAGTCACCAGAGGGAGTGCACCCACAGCCCCCGTGGACCCACGCCTGCTTAGAATACATACTAAATTAATAAAATAAAAACGTAAACAAAACCTGTGAATATTCCACTTCCATCTCATTTTTTTCCCCTTTAAAAATGTCCAATTTCTGTTTTAAAACTATTGCCATCTCTTTCATTTCTTTCAAACTCTTATTATCGTATATTGTATTACTTTTATTTTGTACAAATATATCACTTGATGAATTTTCTTCATAAAAGTTGTCCTCTTTTGTGCTTATTTCTGCAATAGTATCTTTCGAACTATGCATTTTTAATATCTTATCAATAACATCGTTATCACTAAGTAAGTTATGGGTTGCGTTTTGTGAAAGTGCCACTGAAAAATTAACATATCAATAACAATAATAAATTATGTCTATGTCGTGGTTACATTTAAGAACTGATAAATTCATGATGTGGCCGACCATTTCATAATTTTCCTAATCGGTTCAATCGAAACCCGTGAAATACGTATTAATGTTGAGAAGTTCCTTATAAAAATACCCAAATCGCTGTGGCGACTATAATTTTCGAAGAGTTCCCTCGATTTCTCCAAGATCCCATCATCAGATCCCGACTTGGTGGCAATGGGATCAACTTGGGTGTATGGGTATGTATACGCATGGGCACCGACTCCGTGGGTGCTCGGGTGCTCCAGCACCCACGAGAGGTAAATAGTGGGTGCCGAGCATCCACGATTATGAATATCTAAAATAATTCTCTTTCTCATCTTTTAACTAAATCTAAATAATATAATAAAAAATAATGTTTAAGATAAATAAGATATTTATTAACAGGTGCACATGTCAAACTGCTGTGTAACATAATAAATTATCTTTTCTAAATATCTTGTATTTTTTTGTGTCTATTTAATAACAAAAATACATATAAGTAGCTAGGTATGTCATTAAAAAAGCTGGAGCACCCAAGGAAATTTTAAAAACTCGGCGCCCCTTTCAAACAAAAAAGAATTTTTCAAATTGGTCCAACCATCTTCGAGTAATCGTGAACATACATTAAAAAAAAAGCTTATAAATACTGACACAGATAGTACTCAGACCCATAACAGTTATTCTTCTGAGAGATAGTATAATACTCAAAGACATTATAAGTATACTACACTATTACCAAGATAAACATTTTATTTACCTGCAACATCAACATGATCACCAACATAATGATGATTGTTCGAATTGCAACATGGTGGAACCCATACTGTATTTAATTGTTCCTTTATCTTTGATTTAATATTACACATTAGTTCTGATCTGTTACTAATCTGTGTTTGATGTGTAACAGTTTGTATATTCTCATTAGGGAGTCTTTCTATCAAAAACATAAAAACTTGCCGTAACTCTGCTTCGTTGTAATATAAAAAGGTCTGGTAACCAACATCATTTTTATAGCCCAAATCCTATGAAAAACATCAATATAAATAAAATATAATTAAATTATAACTTTATTTTCTAGATGTTCTAAAAAATTAGACGTTTAAAATTAAATTAATATTACCTTACACATGGATGCAATTTGAGCTGCAACTTCTATCCTCTGAGATATACCTGGAGGTAGCTTAGTAGGCATTTTGAGTGACTTATTTATTGTACTCAAGCATTTGGAGGCAGCTTCTATGATAGTTTCCACAGACAAATCGCATATATTTTTAATTTTGTCATGATCAATTTCTCTGGAAAACATTGTTTTATAATATTTTTTTGGATTTATTCTATAATACAAATTTTATTTTTATGGAAAGGTCCCTACTTCCATCGTGATTTTATATTACGAGTTCCTGTGGGAATTCTGACATGGGTCAGTGGGTGCAACACAGGGGACCAATTAGTCTATGTACTCATACCTATATTAATAATTTTATTTCCATTTGATTTGATTTTTCTACCATTAATATACCTGTCGTTTTGAAGGTAGTTTCATTAAAAATAACAGCTGTTTCCCGCCTTCAAATAGCGGTTGTAGTATGTTCGTTCCGCCCATTGATATACCACACCGTCTAGTAGTAAATCAATGGTTCCGCCGCTCTGCTCTATTACCCAACTCGTCTTTGTGCTACTGCTCCACCTGCGTTAACGTTAACCAGGGCCATCTTTACCAAGCTTGACACATGATGTCACTTTTTTTTTTAGGAAACATTTACCTCTTTTATTTTATAATCGCATACAAAACGGTAGGTACCGGACTCAGAAGAATATGCTACTGTTATTGTTCTGAGGTACCGGATAATCAAATCAATTGTATGCCGTGACTTTTCAAACTGTGACATTGGCAGAATCATTGTCAAAACGGTGGAGCCATTAAAAACAACAGATTGGAATTGGATAGTATATTTTTCGTATAGGATTCTACCAGAGTAACTTCATGTAAATTATAAATCTTATACTTAAAATTAATAAATGTTACTTATAAAAATAAATAGCTACTCAAAATACCAACTGCTTATACAAGTACTTAATTAAAGTTGTGAAATTGTGATACATCTTGCTCTCTCCGAATTTGAATTGTTTTGTGCTGTGCCCTATAAACAGGGTCCATAAAGAACTGTTTACTAACTATCTTAAGACCTTTTTGTTACTTAATGGATGTGCAATAAATAAATAATAATTTTTGACTTGATTTATAAGTAAAAAATCATAAATTAAAAAATTAATTGGGAGAACAGAATTAATCCAATTTACTGAGACAGAAAATAGGTAACTTACATATTCAATTGCTTTAAAAAATGTATTATAATTAAGTCAACTTCTTCCATTATAAAAAGTTGTTAATTTGCAAACACAGCAAATAATTAATAATTACTACCTACGTTTTCAGAGTAGGCAGTAGGCACCTCAGATTAACTAGACATATGACTAGCCACCACAAATTAACTAGACTTATCTAGGCACTTCCATACTAATCGATCGGCTAATCGGTAGTATCTCTAAGTAGTTTGTGCGGCTAATCGCTCACTTGTGTCTAAATCGCTGATCCGAAATCCGAATTCCGATCCACTCACAAA
The DNA here is from genome assembly GCA_907165275.2 of Zygaena filipendulae. Classification (NCBI taxonomy): domain Eukaryota; kingdom Metazoa; phylum Arthropoda; class Insecta; order Lepidoptera; family Zygaenidae; genus Zygaena; species Zygaena filipendulae. Next base: position 5,639,383 of record OU015653.1, on the reverse strand, counting down.
TTAGACTTTTTTTTTTTTTTTTATGGCAATTGTCATTAATGACATAACTGAGCAAATAATCACCATACGTTTTTTGAGTAGGCACTTTTTTTTTATGGCTATCGTCATTTTTTTTTTTTGTGAAGTTTACCCTCAGAAGAATAACTAGCTGTTATTGTTCTGAGAGTTTACCCTTCTCGGGGAAGGCAGAAGGAATCTTAGTCCATATAGCCAAATCATTAGTATTTTCTTCTGAAGTTATTTACATCGAAATGCATTGGTGAGGTGCATTTCGATGCTTTACCGGAACTTTTGGCAGCAAATCTTTACTGTTGAACCTTAATAGGACGCTCTGTGGGAAGTTGTATAGTAAAACGAAAACCTCCCGATGAACGCCCTATTTCATCTTATTTCGCTGTTTTCGAAATGCATCTCACCAATGCATTTCGATGTAAATAACTTTAGAAGAGGAAATATACCACTGAATTGGCTATATGGGCTTAGTTTCCTTCTGCCTTCCCCGAAAGGAGTAAATTTCACAAAAAAAAAAAATTATAGCGCCATTTTGTGTCAACATTTTTTTATGTTAAAAATTTTGTTACATATTTAAACAATGTAATAAGATAAACACATAATTGAAAAACGTTCTGTAACTCTCAATAAATCGTTTTGTATCAATAACTTAATTTTGTGGGTTAACATGTTATTGCTTATCTGCGTCCAAATTAACTAGACTTATGTAGGTACCTACCAAAGTACCTACTGGATTTACACTCTGGTGAGTACCTGTAATATGTATTGTACAGCGCCGGAAAAGACGACACCAGAATGCACGACACAAGAATGTACGCCACCGTAATGTACAGCACCGGAATTGCCGACACCGGAATTCGTATCCTAGGTCATAAATGCTGTGCTGTGCAGTCAGTCGTACATTCCGGGGTGTACATTATCGGTACGCCGCGGATTGTACAACACCGGAGTCGAAGACACCGCCACGCCCACGTTTCAATTCTGTCCTGCTATTGGCTAAGAATTATGACGTCTATTTGTTGCTCCGTTTAGTAGTGTTCAATACAATCAAAGACAATGCAGGTAGAGATTAGTAGGTAATTACTGTCTCTAAATATGGAGGAAATTTCAATTACAGAAGTTTAATATTGCTAACATAATTATTACCTATTAATCATATATACCCATATAATATTAATCATATAATCATATATACATAATTATTACCTGTTAATCATATTACCTATTAATCATATATATATATACTGGCAACATTGTGCTGTAGTTTGCCATCCACCATCAGCTTTTACTGAATATTTAGATGGCGCTAGTGATAGTGTTCTTTCTTCTGTCTGTATTAGTAAGGAGGACATTCTTGCTAAAATAAAAAAACTAGACGAGGGCAAAGGTGCTGGTCCCGATGGAATACCAACAATATTTCTGCGACGCTGTGCTAAGCAACTATCTACACCTCTTTGCATGATTTTTAATAAGTCTCTAACGTTTGGTTCTTTTCCCGATGCATGGAAAACTGCGCATATTGTTCCTATTCTAAAGTCGGGCCGTAAATCTATGTGTGAAAATTATCGTCCTATAAGTATTTTGTCTTCCATGGCTAAGTTGTTTGAGTCTCTGATATATGAACATATTTACAATTTTATTAAACCTTGTATATCGGAACATCAGCATGGTTTCGTTCGAAAACGTTCTACCATAAGTAACCTTCTTGCATATAAAAACTACTTGTGCTGTGCTTTTGCATCGCGAGGCCAAGTCGACACAATTTACACAGACTTCCGAAAAGCGTTCGATAAGGTTAACCATTCGTTACTGTGTCATAAACTGGCTTGTTACGGCATTAAAGGTAGTCTTTTCCGCTGGGTTTGTTCGTATTTAAGCAATAGGAGTCAACTTGTTTCTATTGGGGGCTTAAAATCTGCTGCTTTAACAATAACTTCTGGTGTACCTCAAGGATCCCATTTGGGGCCTCTATTCTTCAACATTTTTATCAATGATCTTGCCGGCCGTTTATCGAGTCCATTTCTTTTTTATGCTGATGATTTAAAGATATTTTCTTCAGTTAACAGTATTGACGATTGTGTTAAGCTTCAAAAAGATATTGACGAGATCGAAAACTGGTGCACAAGTAATGGAATGTACTTAAGTGTTGAAAAGTGTTTCGTCGTAACATTTTCTTCGAAACATAATGTCGTACGACATAATTATGAGATGAACGGTCGAACTTTGATGCGTAAACAAACGGTAAAGGATCTGGGAGTAATTTTTGACGAACGGCTGACATTTAAACATCATTACGACTACATAATCGAAAGAGCTAATAAAATATTAGGTTTTATATCTCGAGTCACAAAAAGTCTCAAGAAACATAATAGCCTTTTATACCTGTATAAGAGTCTAGTACGCAGTATTTTGGAATATGGTTCTCCGATTTGGTCCCCATACTATTCTGTGCATACGGCTAGCATTGAAAATGTCCAGAAAAAATGCTTGAAAATACTTTGCTTTAGATATAGCCTGGGTAGAGAACGCCTGTCTTACGACATAAAACTATCTAAGTTTAATATTACTTCTCTCGAAACCCGACGTAAAGTGGCTGATCTCTCCTGCTTGTATAAACTACTGCACTCGATTATTGATTCTCCATATCTCCTATCAATAATAAACATTAATACATGCCACATGACCCGGTCTTCGCCAACTTTTGTACTACGTACATATAAAAACAATACCTCTTTTTATAACCCATTAGTCAGAATGTGTCGAACATACAACGAATTGCTTAAGGTGAACAAGGACCTTGACATCTTCGATGCCAAGAGGCAAAAGTTTCTGTCATCTCTTCTTAAGACTGTCAGGTAATCCTTGTTTCCTTGGAGTAGTAATCCTTTTGTTTATTTTTATTTATTTTATTTTTATATATTTATTGAATATTATTATATATTTTATATAGTATACTTTTAATTTTTATATATTTTTTTTTTGGTCGTTTATAGTACTATACAATATGCCCTTACTCTAATATGTACACTTATCTTGGTATGCAATCTAGCTCTTTTACTTTTGTGAATGTATTTATTATTTATTTTCGGTTGTAAACTGTTTTGTGTACTAAATAAATAAATAAATCAAAACTTAATATTTTTGCTACTACGGCACGCTCGCTGCACTCGCTCGTCTCGCGCAACTTGGTCAACAGTACAATCCTAACCGGAGTGCTCTTTGTCGGGAGCCAGGAATGCACAACACGATATTGTACGACACCGGAATGTACAGCACTGGAATGCGCGACATCGGAATGTACGATACAGTATTGTACGGCACGTATTTGAAGTGGTATACACGAATTCCGGTGTCGTGCATTCCGCCCCGTACAAATTGGACATCGAAATACTGACCGTGCCGAGAATGTTCAACACCAGAATGTACAGCACCGGAATTGGTGTCACTGCTCCTATTGGCCGATGAAACCACTCCTTTTCTTTGTGCTCGTTTACATTACTTACCTAAATACTGGGTCAAGTTATTATCAAATAAGTCACAATTTATGTTTGATCTGTTTATGGAGTATGTAAAAAGAAATAAGAATATAACTATCGTGGCCAAATCATAAACTATTAGCTATCGACAAAGAGCACTCCGACTTTATTGGTTAGGTAAAGATTGTACTGGTGACCAAGTCACGCGAGCTGAGCGAGCGTAGCGAGCGTGCCGCGGTAGCAGCCGGCGATGTGCTAAAGACAAAAAATTCATTAAGTTTGTGATCCATAATAATTACGTTAGTAATATTTAACTTACACTGATTGTAATTTAAACTTCCGCCATGTTATGAGACAGTAATTACTCTAAGCTACCAGTATTGTTTTTGATTGTATTGAACACTACTAAACGGAGCATAAAATAAACGTCATAATTCTTAGCCAATAACAGGACAGGATTGAAATGTGGGCGTGGCGGTATCTTCAATTCCGATTTCGTACAATCCGCGGCGTACCGATAATGTACACCCCAGAATGCTCGACACCGGAATGCACAGCACAGCATTTCATGGCCTGGGATTCGAATTCCGGTTCACCAATTCCGTTCCGGTGCTGTACATTCCGGTGTCGCCTTTTCCGGTGCTGTACAATGTAGATTACAAGGACTCCTCTTGGACTCCTTTTTGTCGATTACTGGCTGCAATCCGGCGCTTCTTTTCTCGAACGGCCGACAGCGCGGCGTTACCAATTACTCTCGAAAATATTTTCCCCTAAAGTAACCTTTAGTAAGTCAGGAATATTATGAGTTTAAATAAATAGCGCCAAGATTTTTGCCATATTTTCAAAATTATTAGGGCGAAAATATTGGTCTTAAGCTGGGCATTGACGATCATTTTTCGAATCAGTCTGGATGTAATCTGCTGGCGTCACTCCAAATGGTTTTAAGGTCTCTACCCACTACAACATATCATACCATGACCGTGCTAGGAAAATGTCAGATATAAAAATATTCATTGTACTAAAAAGTAGGTATCAGTCTATGCCCACTAAAAAGTCAGTCACTCAAAATAACCTAAGTATGTTTTTTTTTTTCTTTATTTACCAAAACAAAAATTACATTAGAAAAGATAGCTAACATAGCATTTAAGAAACCACTAAGGTTTATGAGAAAGATGCTATTTTACCCAGTAGGTAGGTTGATACAATTTTGATTTAATAACAGTTAATAATTCTTAAGTAAAATATAGTATATTCAATACAATATAGCAGTGGCGAAGGTACCATAGAAGCCGATTCCCACCGGCTTCCCTTCAGACATTGAGAACCCGTAATTGAGAACGTTGAGAACTTTTTACACCGGAATTCCCGCGGGAACTCCGGAACTTATCGCAGGTGAAACCGCGGGGAACAGTTAATAGTTTAATAACTTGAAATTAAAGTAGATTTCCGGCTTCCCTCTCTCAATATTTCACCCTTCGCCACTGCAATATAGAATACTAGCTAATTTAGGACAAGTGCATCTCTAAGCTTTATAGTTATTGATATCTCTCCATATTATTTAAGAAGTAGAATTTTAGTTTATATTTAGCATTTTGCTATGTGCTACCTACTGATCGTTTTGAAGTCGGTGCCAAGCCCGCCCATGTCTGCAATGTGGTGGGAGCAGACTTAGACCTATAACCTATTTAGCTTCCGATTTTCACTTTTAAGTGGGTTGGTTTATAAAGTGACAATTTATCTACCCAAATCGCTATGCTGTAACATTTAAAGAATTCCCTCGATTTCTCCAAGATCCAAGATCAAACAAAATTGTGACTTATTTGATAATAGCTTGACCCAGTATTTAGGTAAGTAATGTAAACGAGCACAAAGAAAAGGAGGCGCGGTTTCATCGACTAATAGGAGTGGTTTTGCACATTCCAGTGCTGTACTGTGTACATTCCGGTGTCGTACAATATTGTGTTGTGCAATTGTTCCGAATTCTGGATTTGTAAATTGTACTTGATCGTAGACAGTAAGAGACAGTACAGACCAAAGATCTGATAAAATCTGTAGAAACGTGGTAGACTGCAGAACTCTCAGAAGAGTTATTCGGTAGTATCTCTAAGTAGTTTGTGGAGTTATTCTTCTGAGGTAGAACTTTAATTTGTTGGTAGAACCTGGAAATCCGCTGGAACCTGGAATTTCAGGCTTGGTGGCACAAACTGGATACCTAACCTACCTAGTTAATAGTACGTTTAACGTTGATATTAATTGAGGTGTATAGTTCAGCTGTTCTCGTAATACTAATAGGTACTTTTAACAGAATATTATTGTAGATTAGTTGCTTTCATAGGTACTCGTTACAGTAAGCGAAGGTTAGTAGTAATGCTTACAAACAAAATCCATTTTTGAGTCAGCTTCTATTTGAAGATTATAAATAACGCACGCTGCTCAGTAGGTCAGTATTCATGATTTAGGTAGAATAGGTATTATGCTTGTTTCGCCAAACGTTTTTTCGATCATGAAAAGAAAAATCTGGTTTCCAATTCTGTTTAAAATGCCATTCAACCCAAAGACATTCTATATAATTTACTGGCGCAGAGGTCACCATGCCTACCCGCTAATCAAGGGGTTCCGGGTTCGATTCCCGGTGGGGGTGGACTTTGTGTGATGAACACAGGGTTCCATTTTCCAGTCTGGGTGTGTTTATATATCTATAGTATAATATATAAGTAATTCTATGTAGTATATACCACGTTTGCTTGGTTTCCACGACACAAGCTAATAATAGCTTACTGTGGGATCAAGCAGATCTGTGTGTTGTGATGTGGATTATTATTATTATTATAAAATATCATTGATTCAATCTGACAACTCATCATACATAAAACCAACCAACAAGTAATAATTTAATCATGCAGTAGCTAGCCATCACAATCACATCATAATATAACTGTGTCGAGTGTGGAAATAGATTAATATTTAATTTGCATTAAATATAAATTTTTTAATTTCGTTTTTATAGATAAAATGGCAAACAAATGGGGTCAGAAAGCGGAAGAATTAGAAATAACAAATAAAGTTGCTGGATTAGGTCTCAATAAAGAACAAGTTTCACATAATGAAACACAGGAGTCAGAGGATTCTGATGCTGCAAATCCAGCCGAAACATCACTATTGATGAAAATTATAAGGCAAGGTTTAGTAGAGTCCAAATTAGATATTGAGATTCAAAGAAAGGACCCAAATTCACCTCTTTATTCTGTAAAAACTTTTGAAGCACTGCATTTAAAGCCTAATTTATTAAAAGGTGTGTATGATATGGGGTTCAATGCTCCTTCTAAAATCCAAGAAACTGCTTTACCAACCCTTCTAGCAGATCCTCCTCAAAATATGATTGCACAGTCACAGTCAGGGACAGGCAAGACTGCTGCATTTGTTTTAGCAATGTTAAGCAGAGTTGATTCAAGTAAAAACTATCCACAAGCTTTGTGTCTTAGTCCTACTTATGAGCTTGCCATTCAGACAGGAGAGGTTGCAGCAAAAATGGCCAAATTTTGTCCAGAGATTAAATTGAAATATGCTGTAAGAGGTGAAGAAGTACCAAGAGGCACCAAGATAACAGATCATATAATCATAGGAACCCCAGGTAAAATGCTTGATTGGGGAATTAAATTTGCCATGTTTGATTTGGATAAGATCAAAGTGTTTGTATTAGATGAAGCTGATGTTATGATTGATCGTCAAGGGCATCAAGATCAGTGTATTCGTATACACAAATTATTGCCTCCAACTTGTCAAATGATGTTCTTCTCTGCAACATATGATGCTGCTGTTATGGAATTTGCTGAGGTAATTGTGCCTAATCCTATTATTATTAGATTATTGCGGGAAGAAGAATCTTTGGATAACATAAAGCAATATTATGTAAAATGCAAAAGTCCTGAAGAAAAATATAGAGCTATTTGTAACATTTATGGTGTAATAACAATAGGACAAGCCATAATATTTTGTCATACAAGGAAGACAGCTAGCTGGCTGTCTGAAAAAATGTCTAAAGATGGTCACTCTGTGGCAGTCTTATCAGGTGAATTGACTGTGGAGCAAAGAATAGCTGTATTGGATCGCTTTAGAGCTGGGTTAGAAAAAGTACTTATAACCACGAATGTATTATCTCGTGGCATTGATGTAGAACAAGTTACTCTTGTGGTAAACTTCGATATGCCAATGGATCTATCAAGAAAAGCAGATTGTGAAACTTACTTACATAGAATTGGACGTACTGGCAGATTTGGTAAAGCCGGAATTGCAATCAATTTAATTGATTCACCTCAATCAATGGAAATATGCTTAGAAATTGAAGCACATTTTGGAAAGAAAATTCATTTATTGGATATTGAAGATGCTGAAGAAATCGAAAAAATTGGTGCCTAGTAGTTTATATGTAACTTTTCTTTATTCCAATTTGTTTTGCAGTCTGTCATGCAACTAAAGTTTTGTTGATAAACAAACCTCGGACTTGACACACCAAGGGATCATACATAGAGTATGTCACACTAAGTTTGTGATTTTTTTACCCCTCCCCTGTCCTTGTCACAGTTGGTCACATTTAAGAGATCCCCTTCCCTCCCTAGTGTGAAGTCACATAATATTATGTTGCATCAATTTTACATCTAGAAATTATTAACTAAAAACAGCAGTTTAGACCCATTCAAATAATTTAAATTTATTTCGTTAGTTAAAATTTGTCATTTGAACACAGATGTTTAAGATTTTGAAATGTGACGTCACGAAACTTAGACCCCTCCCACCCCTTATCACACGGCGTCGAACCTCTCCCCCCTTCAATGTGTGACGTACTTTATAGATGGTCCCTCTTTCAACCAGATGAGCCTTGGGAGTTGCCTGACCGAAAAGTTATGATTATTGAGACAGGCCTAGGATTTATATCCTGGGGTATAATAAGCTATATGATATTAATATTTTGCTTTTCATATAAAAAGTAAGTTATTTATTTAGAATGCAAAAAAAACAGGTTGATTATGATTACCTTCTTTTATTGTTTTTATTATTCACACTCATTACAATAAATAACATTGACAACAGGTTTATTTAACTAAAAACCTTTACCGTGAAGACTGTGCTGGTGGTTCAGGGTTAGTTGCTCCTGATATCATGAGGAAGATAGCCACAGGAACAATATACATCCACTGAAAAAACCATTTTATTCGTTAAAAACAAGAACACAACACATTTATGATTTAAAAACATACATTTGGTATTTACGTACATATGTACATAGGTGCTGGAGCCGTATTATTGAATCGCTCGAATTACATTCAATTTACAACTTTTTTTTTTTTTAATTTATTATTGCACATCCATTAAGTAACATCACACACGGAATCGAATATTCACTCGCGAATGTTCATACCCAGGTACTTAAATTTTTTAAGCATTCACATGCGAATCTTGCAATTCCGTGTGCGAAAAGTAATTCGAGCGATTAAAAAATACGGCCCCTGAATTCTTATATTGACGACCCGAGTGGCGCAGTAGGTCACCAGCCTGCCCGCTAATTAAAATTCACAAGCCATCACGTCCTCTACTGAGAAGAACTGACAAGAAACTCAGCACGGCTGTCTTTTAGTGATCGTACATAAACTAGGTCCTAGCTAGTTACTAGGAGAATTAAATTAGGAGAACAAAAAATAGTAATTTAATAGAGCAATTCATTCCCAAATGTCTGTATCATTTAAATAGCTACACTATAATATGCTCTATCGCATAATCTGTGTTTAATAAAGGTCTTCAATTTATTAATTGACAAATTAACTATATCCGTTAGGGAGTTTGTTGTAATAGCGTATACATTGTTCAGAGAGTTAAAAATTTTATGGAGCCTAGTGTTAGGCACAGCGAGTCACAGAAACGAAAGTAATGCACTTTATCGAATGTCCTGATAAGCTGCCACTTAAACTGATCATACGCGATACCAAAAACGCCTGTTAATTAATGTCTTAGGTATATACTCGTATTTATGTTTGGGCTGTCGCTGAGTATATATATAGTTAACTAGCTGTGCCCTGCGGTTTCACCCGCGGTAATTTCGGAGTTCCCGCGGGAGTTTCGGGATAAAAAGTATCATATGTCCTTCTTTGTACCACTGACAACGTGTATACCAAATTTGATCCAAATCCGTTCAGCCGTTTTTGCGTGATTGAGTAACAAACATCCAAACATCCACACTTTCACATTTATAATATTAGTAAGATTCTGAAACTCCCGGGGGAACTCCGAAATTACCGCGGGTGAAACCAAAAGGGAAAGCTAATAAATAAATGATTATTACCTTAAAAATATTAAGTAATTTAGGTCTTGGAATAGGACTGGCATTTTTCATCAAGATACAGATGTTCTGAGGGATCTTCAAAATTAACAGAGGTGTAACTGTGTACAGAAGCAACTACTTAGTACTTACATATTTGGCTAAAAATGATCTGTTATCTGTCAGCTCGCCCCTTTCCCTAGCTTCCCTTTCACGCTCCAATTTTTGTATATAGGAAGCAGTATCAGGCCTGAAATTTATAATAATAATTGAAATTACAAAATACAAAACTATGGTACATAATAAAGAAATGTACACACTACTTCAGTACACATCATGAAATACATACACAGGTGCCTGTTCGACATGACGGAGGTAAAAAATTGAGTTAACTTTGTAACCATTGCTTTCTTTTTGCAGTGGTTGTGAATTGTTAGTGACTTGAAAATTTACTGCTGTTATGGCCCCGTTTGGTAAAACCCATGCATTTATAACATCTGAAAGTCCATTTTCCAGAAAAGCTTGAGCCTTGACCGATGATAATAACTCGGTCTCTTTGTTCTCTGCAGTACTGACTAGTATTTTAATGGAATAAAAACCACCAATATCTGCAAGCTCCTAAAAAGAATAATATCAATATCAATATGTTCCTAGTGTTAATATACAGGTCTACCCTTATACTGTAGACTGTAGTACTCTTTTATGAGGGCTCAGTGTGGATTGGCTGACTACACACATTCAAATTGCTTGTAACAGATGTACAGGTTAAGGAGGGGAAAAGACAAAGTTCTATTAACCTATTTTAATTAACTAGATTCATATTATACAGATTACAAGACTCATGAGTGTTTCAGCTTAGGAATCAAAAATTTAACTGTTGCATGCTGATCCAACGCTAATACTTGAGAACAGATTGAAGAAATAATACTGATATTATTAGTGTTTTGGTTTATTAGCTAATTTTCAGTAGATACCAAAATAAATGAGAATTTAGAAAAAAACATTGTAATAGGCTAGTTTCCTGGGTAAAAAAATCAAAATTCTATTTAGTCCGTCAGTTAGATAATAAAAAAATAAAAGACACGTATTTTTTGCTTTTTTAAAATAATGGAAATATGCATAGATAAAGCGCATTAAAGTTTAGGGTGGGGGACTCGTGATGTCACAGCTCGCTATAACGTGCGAACAAACTGTAGCGAGGCGTGACGTCATGTGAAATTTCGACTTGATATATCTCCGTTATTTTTTGGTTACATAAAAAATAAAAAAATACGTGTCCAATATTTTTTAATAATCTACAAAACGGACTAAAAAAGAAAATTTAGGAAACTAGCCTATTGTTGATACTTTGTTTTGCTCAATAATTAACAATTTTTATGGGAAATAATAAAGCATCAAACATAACTATCAAACTAGTGGTTCCCTGCAGTTCTACCTATATTAATTTCTGGAGTTTCTGCAGGAATGCTAGGATAAAAAGTATCCTACGTCCTTTTCTGTACCTCTAACAATGTGTATGCAACGTGATGATCAGTTGAATAATTAAAGCATGAAAGGGTAATAAACTCACATAATATGACAATACATATTCTTAAAATTTATTTCATAACAATTTTCAGTTTTTAGGCAACTTACTTTTAGTTCCTCTAAATGCTTTTTATGAAATGATATTTGATCAATTATTGGTATCCCTGACCGAATACTTTTTAAAACTATAGTCCCACGGGGACAAAACTGTTCAATATTGCAACCTAAGGAATGTTCCAATTTGATATTCAGCCAGCCATCATAATCAATAGAAACCTAAAAAGAACATTAAAATATTGGTAAATGAAAATTTCATCAATTTTTATATTTAAATCAAACAATCATAGGTATTCAAGTATAAACATTTTTCTAAAAATTACCACTAAGTTTATTAGGTAAACTAAAAACAGGACCCCTACTAAAATAATTTTCATATTTAGTGAGGCTTAAACACAAATTAACTAGAACTAGATTTTTTTTTTTTTTAATTTATTGAAAGCTTTGGCAACACGGCCATCAGCTTAAACCAAATTACAATATTCTATGTATTAATAATAATTAGTTAGAATAATAGAAGAATATAAAACATAAATTATTATCTACCTATAAACTACCTATAGTATTAATTACAAAATTATAAATTAAAGGGTAAAGCTGTGGAAGCTTTAGTAAACCTTGTACTGAGTTCGGAATATTTTTAACATCTGCATTTTTACATAAACTAATGAACAATAGCCTTTGCAAGTTGAATTGAGGACATTGAAGAATTATATGATCAAGATCGCACAAAAAATAATTACAATAGTTACAAACAGCAGAATCACTCAATTTTAATCTAAAAAGATGCGCAGGGAAACGGGCATGACCAATGCGTAATCTGCTTAAAGTGGATATGAAAGACCTTCCTAAAAATTTTGTGTGTTTTTCAAACCAGGACTTAGTGCTGGGAACTGGGACAATTTCTGCAAGCCATTTTCCTTTCACGTTTCTGGTCGACTGCAAGGAATTAGACCAACGGTTTATCATAATATTTTTTACAAAAGAAACCAAATCTAAATGCGGTACTTTAAAACTACAAATTTGAATATACTTTGAAGATTTGGCGAGCTTATCCACAAGTTCGTTGCCTATTATGCCAGCATGTCCAGGAACCCAGCAGAATTCTACATAGATATTCCTTTTACATAAATTATTTAAGCAGCTCCTTAACTCATAAATTAAGTAATTTACAGATGGATGTAAACGTTTGCTTTTAAGAGCTTGCAAAGCGCTCATGGAATCACTTAAAATTAAAAAATTATTCTTATTGTTGGATTTATAACTATCCCTAATGTGATTTAGGGCGTAAATAATGCCTAAAACCTCAGCCGAAAATACAGAAAAGTAATTATTACATTTATAAACATTCCCTATATTCATAAATGAGTCATAGAATGCGAAACTGGTTCTTTCTTTAGTTTTGGAGCCATCTGTGTACAATTTTGCAAAATCAGTTTTTACGTCGAGAAATTCCAGAAAATCATATTTAGATTTAAACTTAATCAAATGAACAACTACATCTCTCATCATTAGAAAATAGTCATATTCAAAACATGGCAATAACGCAGTCCAAGAAACCGTATCCTGGAATTCGAAATTCAAGTATGATGAAGATCCTCCTATTGAGGACGAGTCAGGAAAAGGTATTAAATTATAATTTGGAATATTAAAATTTTCCATATACCTAGAAATTACTTGGTTATCTCGACTAATTAGTTTAAGACAATACTTATCTGTTATATAACTTCTACGTATAGATAAGGGGACAATCCCAGCCTCAACTTCCAAGGAATTAATTGGAGAGTAATAAAATTCATAAAACGTATTTCATATTAACAATTTATTGACATAAATCAAGATAATATTCTTTTCACTAGATGACTGTTTATGGTTTATGTCACACAAGAAAGGAGTCCATAACATTCGTCCCCCCTCATATTTCGGTGATGAGACGTCGAGGCGGTCTCGTCACTCGCTGGCTACGGCGCAACGGCGTTGGTGTAGAAGCTGACTCTGATGTGGGTGCCACTGCAGCTTGGTTGGAAGGACCAGCGGGTTGAGATGGTTGAACGGAGGGACCAGGGGACGGGAATAGTGAAATGGGGGACTTTGGAGAAGAGGATGAAATGGGGGACTTTGGAGAAGAGGATGGTGGCGACAGATCTTTTAGGGTGCTGATAGAATCAGTTGTTGACCCGGGTGTTTTGGGAGATATTGTTGCAGGTGTCCCACTCTCCGGAATGGTGTTCATAGATGTTCGCGGGGATAGTGCCCTATGACGTATGTGATCTGCATGCCGGCGTATTTCTTTTCCTGTTGGTGTTGTGATAATATATGAATATCTGCCTTTGCGTGCAGCCACTGACCCCGTCTGCCACGTTTTTTCCTGTCGTGTTCTAACATAAACAGGATCACCTGGTGTGAAGTTAGGTGTACCAGACGACTCAATATTGGCTTGAATTTGTTGATACTGCAATTTTCTCCGTTTATCAGGTTTGATGTTGGATAGAAGACAGTTTAATTGTCGGCCAAACATCATCTGTGCTGGTGACTTGCTAGTGGTGGTATGGGGTGAGTTTCGGTATGTGAATAAAAACTCCTTCAGACGGCTAGAAATGTTTCCTTGAGTTGATGCCATTCTTGACTTGAAGGTCCTTACAAACCTTTCGGCCAAACCATTAGTACGTGGATGATAAGGTGAGGAGGTAATGTGTAAAATACCATTATTGTCACAGTACTCTTTGAACTCAGAGGAAGTAAATTGTGGACCATTATCAGAAACTATTATACGTGGTAAGCCAAACGTGCAAAATATGTCATCCAAGGCTGAACATAAATTCCTTGTAGTGGTTCGTTTCATGGCCTTTACCTCTACCCATTTTGACAGAGCATCACATACCACAAGCCAATAATTGTCCTCAAAAGGTCCAGCGAAATCGATGTGTATTCTTTCCCATACTTGTTCGGGAATAGACCACGAATATACAGGTAGTTCCGGATTGTGTGGTCGGTTTGTCTGGCATCCTTTGCACATTTTTACATGGTTATCAATGTCCTCGTCCAGTGATGGCCACCATACATAAAATCTAGCTAATGCTTTCATGGCTGCTGTTCCTGGGTGACCTTGATGTAAGTATGAAAGGACTTTTGCTCGCAGACATTCCGGTATAATCATTCTTCCTTGCCACAAAAGAATTTTATTTTCTACAGAAATTTCGTTTTGTTTTCTAAAATAATGTTTCAATTCATTATTAACCTCACTTTCACGCCAGCCTGTATTTAAAAATTGTACAACTTTTGATAGGTTTGCATCAGTGGCAGTACTTTTCTTTAGAAGTTTTTCAGTAAGATGAAGGTCCGAAATTCTGGTTGTCACAAGACGTGATTCTATCCTGTGTACTGCGCGTTCCATTTTAGAAGGGTTTGCGTCCGTGTCAGGCAACCTTGAAAGGCAGTCTGCCAAAATATTTTGTTCCCCTTTTCGGTAGCATATATCATAATTATAGCTGCCAATAATCAAAGCCCATCTTACAAGTCGATTGTTGGCGACTTTAGGAAGGTTTCGTTGGGCACCTAGTATATGTATTAGGGGTTTATGATCAGTAACCAATGTGAATTTTGTTCCGCGTAGATATTGATCAAACTTTTTAATACCAAAGAATATAGCAAGGGCTTCTCGATCAATAACAGAGTATTTAGTTTCAGCTGAGCGTAGTTTCCTTGATGCAAAAGCGATAGGTTCTTCGATGTCCTTGTTCTTGTGGAATAATACCGCCCCCAAGCCCTTCTCTGATGCATCGCATGCTAAGAAAAGAGGTCTATTTTCGTCAAAAGCTATTAGAGGCTTGGAAGTAGCGATACAAGATTTAGTTGCTTCGAAAACGTTACTTTCGTGTTTTGTCCAACGCCATCGTTGTTTGCCGCTAGTTAATTCATGTAAATCTGCACAGATTCCATGTAAATGTGGTATGAACCTTTCGTAAAAGTTTACCAGACCAAGAAATGATCTTAATTCTTTTGGATTAGATGGTTCAGCAGCCTTAGTAATGGCGTCAAGTTTCTTTTTCATGGGTCGTATGCCATTTTGGTCTATTGTGTGCCCAAGGTATTCAATCTCATTCTTTAAAAATGAACATTTTTTTAAATTTACTTTGAGCCCTGCTTTCTGTAACCGGTCGAAGACAAGGGATAAGGTCCGTAGGTGTTCTTCCTTGTCTCTTCCAGTGACAGCGATATCATCAAAATATATGGCTACATTAGGGATGTCAAAAAGTAATTTATCTAGGTAATGTTGGAAAATTGATGGGGCTGTAGAAATACCAAATGGCATCCTATTGTACTGGAAGTAGCCTTTATGTGTTGCTAGTGTTAGGTATTTCTTCGAATCAGGAGCAATTTCAAATTGAAGATAGGCGTCTTTGAGATCAATTTTTGAAAAGATCTTGCCTTGTGTTAGTTTTTGTCGTAGTTGATCAAAAAGAGGCACGGGGTGTAAATGTTTTATCAAAACAGGGTTAAGGGTGCTTCTGTAGTCTCCGCAGATCCTTATATCTCCATTTGGTTTTACTACGTTAACTGTTGGAGTAGCCCATTCGACTGGTGTCAAGTTGGGGTCTATATTTTCTATGATTCCTTCAGAAATGAGGCGATCCAACTCTAACTCTATGTTTCTTTTCAGACCAAATTTGATGGGTCGTGCTGGTAAATGTACGGGTTCTGCTCCTGGTTTGATATGAATGTTCACTTGATATCCGTTGACTTTTCCCAGTTTTCCATCGAATAGCTGTGCATAATTATGTATGATTCGTTCAAGTGACAAAGGGGTATTACCTTTGATGGAATAAACGGCCTTGGGGAATTCCATCCCAAATGATTCACTCCATTGTAATCCGAAAAGCATTGGGTTAGCATTCTTCATGACCACTACAGGTAATATTCTCTGTTCCCCCTCCACTTCAACTGTAACGTCTGTAAGTCCTTTTGATTTAAGTTTGTAATCGCAGTATGCTTTAAGTTTAGGTGCTTTTGTAAGGGATGGGGCTCCTATTTTTTTCCAAAACTGGGTGCTAATAATAGAATATGTAGAACCTGGGTCCCAATCCATTGTACAATTTTGTCCATTGATAATGACGTCAATCCTTTTGCAATCTCTGCTTCGTTTATTAGTTATGTTGCACAAGTAATCGTTGTCTTCCTCACTACTGTCTGAAGAACCGTTCGATGATGAGCTGCTTTTTGTTATCCTTTGTAATTTACGTCTAGGTTTTTGTAATTTTCTTTGTACTATATGTGCTCGTCTTGTTTTGATGCAGCAACTTTCGAAGTGTCCATCTATTTTGCATTCTTTGCAAGTATGATTTTTAGCAGGACAGTTCGTAGTATCATGTTTATCCTTGCCGCAACGGTAGCACTGATCTGAATGTAATTCACGATAATTCTTGTCATCGGAGTAACGTTGAGAATTAGACGCGCGTATTTTTGTTAATTCTCTTAACGCTCGTAGACGGTGTATCATGTTCGGCTTGTTCGCGGGATTGAGCGACAGCAAAAATCTGTGTAAATGTAACTTCACTTGTCATTCCTTCGTTTATCTCCATTAGATCAGGCCATTTCTGTTTCAAGTCTGTCTCTAACTCAATATGATTCAGGCCCGTTGCGAATCGATCTCGTAGCTGTCGTTCTAATAAGATGTGATCATATCCACAATCTTTGCTCAAATCCTTTAGTCGATTAGCGTAATGTTCCATTGATTCATTTTTCTCTCTCGTGCAGCTCCAGAACTCTGTCAGTGCTCGATATCTGGTTCTTTTTACGCGATAAAGGTCTAAAAGTTTCTTACTTATGTCTATGTATGTGCTCGATTCGAATTTAGGTGTTAAGCCTACTTTTACTTCTCTGAATATGTCTGGCGTAAAAGAATTCAAGAGTAAATCCCTCTTCAGGTTATTGTCGCTAATGTTATGTATTGTGCACTTCGTTTCAAAAAAATCGATGTAATCTTCTACTCGACAGCTATCAGGGTTAAATTTGTCCAAGTTAAAATTTTTGAAAATACTCATCTTGTTTGATGGTTGCTGTGATGTGGATGCGCTCGTCACGCCGCCCTGTGTTGTCGTCGCTGATTCCGTGATGGAACTCGTTGGCGTTACCAACATTGACAAAATTTTTGTTATTTGTTCCTGTTGTGTCTGTTGGACACTTAAAAATAGTGCAAATTGTTCGGCGTCCATCTCGTCGCCAATAATAAAATTCATAAAACGTATTTCATATTAACAATTTATTGACATAAATCAAGATAATATTCTTTTCACTAGATGACTGTTTATGGTTTATGTCACACAAGAAAGGAGTCCATAACAGAGAGGACATCATAGCACCAGTAATTATTCTTAACGCTCTATTTTGTAAAATATCTAATTTTCTCAGTAAAGTAGATCTCGCGTCCGCAAAAAACATAGAACCATAATCAAAATGACTTCGGATGGTCGCGATGTATATAGTTTTTAGAATTTTGGGGTCTGCTCCCCATTTTACTCCCGCTAATGACTTTAATATGTTTAAACCCAACTCAGCTCTTTTACAAATAACATCAATATGAGATTTCCAAGAAAGATCAAAATCAAGAGTGAGACCTACATATTTGACGAAAGAATGTGCAGTAATAACCTCAGAATTGTATAAAACCCGAGGATAATGTAGACCATTTTTAGAAAATAGAATTACCGAACTTTTGGAAACATTAACCTCAAGTTTCAATGAATTCGTCAGTAAATGATGAATAGAACGAAGACAATTATTCATAATGGATTCACCAGACCCAATATCATTACAGTTCACATATAAAACAAGATCGTCGGCGAAAAATAAATGCTTAACAGATGATGGAATTTGTTTTATGAAACATATTAGACTCATAATGAATACAAGAGGAGATAAAACAGAACCTTGTGGTGTACCCTTCGTGGAAATTTTAGTACCAAACAAAGTAGATTTAACTTTCAAAGACAGAGAGCGATTATTTAGAAAATTGTATAGCCAAAATAGGATATGACCAGGAAACCCCAGAGAAGCCAAACTAGTGATAAGATAAGAATGATCGATGTTATCAAACGCCCCTTTGATATCCAAAAAAACTGCTAATGTATAATGATTTTTATGGAAATTATTTTTGATATCTCCAATTAAGCAGCTTAAGTTATCTATTGTGCTTTTACCTTTCCGGAATCCATATTGAGTGTTGGGTAAAAAGCTATTATTTTCAATAAACCATTCCAATCTATTTTTTAACATAGTTTCAAAAACTTTTGAAAAACAAGACGTTAAGGAAATGGGTCTGTAAGAGCTAATACTATTTGGATTTTTATAAGGCTTTAGGATAGGAACTACATGTTGGGTCTTCCAAATCGGAGGAATAGAGTTACTTTGCCAGAGATCATTGAATATTTTACATAAAATTTCCTTGGCATATTGGGGTAGATTTTTTATCACTTTGTAGGTGATGAAATCTGGGCCTGGAGATGTTTCTTTTTTATTATCTAATGCTGCCAAAAATTCATCAAAAGAAAATGGGTCTACTATCCATTGAGCTTCCTGGGCTCCAGAATTGTCAAAAAATTTTTGCAACTCACTTTTATTAGTTACTACATTATTATGGGAGGCAATTTGATCTAAAAACAGTGAGGCATTTGCTGGGTTCTGAAAAAAGCTTGGTGATGTAGCAATACTATTGAGTTTAGCATGCTTAAATCTACGAATATGATCCCAAATAATTTTACTTGATGTCATACGATTGAATGACGCACAAAGATCCATCCAACTCAAACGTTTAGTTTCTAATATTGTTTTCTTTTTTAAAGCATCTAGTTTTTTAAAAATAATATAATTTTCCATAGACGGATACTGTTTATATGAGGATAAGGCAATTTTGGCTTGTAACACTACGCGGTCACAATCAGCATTCCACCAAGGAACAGCTTTATGATTCTTTTTATGTTGGTAACACTTTTTCTTGTCAAATGTCATTAATATGTCATGTAAAATACTCAAATAATTCAAATAGTTTTCAAGAGGGTTATCCATGAATCGGAAAGTTGTGAATGCAATTACACATTTCTCTTTAAATTCTGTCCAGTCAATCTTTTTAAAGTTTACATTAGCTAAAGAGTTATCTAATGTGTCGCCTTGTCCTCTTGATAAGTCTCTGAGATAAGGAATAGGAATGGAAGAGTCGATTATCACACCTATATGTAAAGGAAAATGGTTACTACTAAGCGGATCGTCGAGAACAGAAACCGTGCAGCTAGAACTGAGAGCTTGAGATGCGAACGCTAGGTCCAATACATTACCTTGTTGACCAAACGGAGCAAGAGTCGTGATCGTGTGGTCATTTAAACAGACCAAATTAGAACTCTCCACATATGCATGAAGTGCGTTGCCTCGTCCATCATTAACTCTCGAACCCCAGGAAACGTGATGCGCGTTAAAATCACCTATTATCATATAATTATTCGATACAAATTTTGAACATGAATTTTCCAGTAAATGTATAGTAAATTTACCATTTGGAGGTGGAGGAACATAAGCACATAAAAGTTCAAAAGAGAAACCATTATCATATACTGTTACTAAAATATTTTGAAAATGATACTGAGATGTAGTATTGACTATTTTAAATTTATACTTAGAACGAATAGCAATAGCAATTCCGCCATGAGGGTGATCAGAATCTCTTCGCAATAAAGTAAATCCAGGCAACTTGATGGATTTACTGGGTGTTAACCAAGTTTCATTAAATAATATCATGTCAACACTATAATCCAAATTACAAAGAAAATGTTTAAGTTGGTCTAGCTTTGGTAATAAACTTCTAGAGTTCCAATGAATGATATTAAACTGCTTTATACCAACAGAGTCATAAATATTAGATTTAACCGAACTATCCATTTTTAATAGAAAAATTAGTTACAAGCATTTCTTTAATTAACTGAGTAGATATAGGACCAGAAGGGTTTTTGGAATCCTTTTTTTTAAGTAGTTCGATTACTGTTTTTGTGATAGCACAGAGAACAATGTCAGAATTTATTATATCAGATATCAATGCCCTTCCCTGAGGAGTTTTAGCTGGAATGGACACATTCATAGCGTTTGAAATTTTGCTACTTTGGGGTGTTGGACTACTTAGCGCCGCTGCATAAGAGTATTTACCGGTAATCTTATTCTTGATTTCAGCAACCTTAGCCGCCTTAACAGCACAAGAGTAGGACACTGCAGAATGTGGCCCGCTGCAGTTAGAGCACTTGAAACTGGTCGGGGAGCTGCATTCTTTGAAGAAATGTGAACCAGAGCAAATAGAGCATACTTGAGTGCTTCTGCAAGCACCACTTCCATGTCCAAATTTGTAGCATTTAAAGCACTGTAGCACAGGCCTTATGTATTCTGAGACTGACATCCAGATATGTTCATATGTTACATGATCTGGGCGGGTTGAAGCAAGGAAAGTGACCAACACTGTTGGAAGTGGTCGGTCAGGTCCGTTTTCTTGTTTTTTGGTGAATCTTTTTACTCCGAGAATTGTGCAAGATGCTTTTAGATTCTCCAACAGAGATTCTTCGGTTAAGTCTACATGAGCTCGAATTATTCCCTGACACTCTATGCTGTCGTAGGGTATTTTGCAAGACCAATTATTTGTCTCCATTAGACTTTTATTTAGTAAAAAGGCATTGGCATGCTTTGCACAGCCAAAATAAACTTTTGTATAAAAATTACCTGCAGCCTTAACATACTGGACACCTTCAATAGTTTGCAATATCTTATTTACCTTTAATATATCCATGGGAACTCTAAGATTAGATTGAGTCGAGTTCTGGTTCTGTGCAGATTGCAGTAGAACTGGATATTCTTTTTTGGTCATGTCTTCATACAAAGGGTGATGATCTTTAAAAAGACCGCGTCTGTTTCTAATGTGATTCATTATTTTTTTAGAGCTATGAACTTCAACATCTGTAGTTTTCCTTTTGGCTGGACTTCTTACAGAAATAGTAGTGTCCATGGGGGTGGGGCCCGTGCCCACACCCCCAACTCCCTTGTCCATTTAAATCCGAGTTATATATCGATTTCAAATACTTCTTAAGGTGAAAAGTAATAAATAAGAAAGAATTACAGCAGACTAGCAGTAAAAAGGGCAAAAAACAATAATAATGAAAATAAGTTTTAAAAAAGCCGCCAATTCAGTTCGTCGTTCGCGCCCTTTTTTTCACTAGAACTAGACTTCAAAATGTCAATAATCAAATTCGTAATTTTTTTTTTTTTTTTTTTTTTTTTTTTTTTTTTTTTTTTTTTTTTTTTTTTTTTTATCACGGTTTTCACGAACCGGCCCACAAGGCACAAAATAACTAGACTTTTTAAACGTGTACCAGACTGTTGTAAACAAGCCCAAAACGGATGTTTCCAACAACTGTTTAAAACAGTGTGGACGATTGTTTGCAACGAAATTTCCGTTTCTTTTCCACGACCTTGGTTTGTGGGCGCGCGTTGGAAACTTGCTGCGATCTCACCGACCGGCGGCCCACTGTGTGGACGTTTGTTGTAAACCACGCAAGCGCAGTTGAGTGTCTAGTTAATTTGTGGTTGAGTGGCGGCAGTCACGGGGAGTGCTCGCGCGTAGAGTAATTTATTTATTCGCGCGCGTACGTATGAAAATGACGCAAGAAAAAAATATTCTTATCGAATTTTCCGACCTCTATAGGGATCTGCCGTATCTCTGGGACCTTTCAATCCCAAAAAAAAATTGTGTGGAAATATTTTATTTTATATTTTCTCTTTTTTTTCCTCAATTGCACTCAAAAGAGCAAAAGCCACACCAACTGTTTGAATTTTTGAAAGGCAAGGAGCCATTGCAAAGATGTTACCACAAGTGTGGACGGAAACACCAACGGCGGTGAAAACCAACGTCCCGCCAAGGTGACTTTGCGGAGAAGCTTGTTTACAACAGTCTAATACACGCTTTATGTCTAAAGTTTAGAAGTAGGCAGGTAATCAGAGAGATTTTTTTTGAAGTGAAACTTCTTTAGAATCGTTGTGATTTCAAACCAGATGCAACGGAAAAAACGACAGGTAAGAGACACAAATACAAAAATGTGTAGGATGAAGCTAGGAAAGAATGAGACAGAAATATACATACTATTTTATATTATCGGTCTCTTCTCTTTGTCCCATACTTCGTAGCGTCCCCACTCCCGTCTTCTAAGCATAGTCGCCTGTAATTTGTGAGCCAGAGCGAGAGAGCAGATGTCGGTGCTTGTATTTGACCATTTAACGTGTGTTAGTGTATGTGAAAACCACAAACTACTTAGAGATACTACCGTGAAAACTACGTGAGCTACTGTACTATTAATTTGTGCTGTACACTGTATGCGGCTGCGTATTACAGCTTTTTAGTAAGATGTCAGCGTGGTGTGTTATTATTTAACTGTGTGTTTGTGAGTATTTTTATATCTTAATTTATAATATAATAATTTTATAAGATGCCGAAAACTAATGCCGAAACGTGTTTTTTTTTTTCGTTTCTTTATCCTATGTAGTAATAGGTAATTAGAAGTAGAACCACCTCAGAAGAATAACTATTGTTCTGAGAGAACCACAAATTAACTAGACTTATGGCCTATGGGAGAGAACCACTAGCCCAGCCCAGCGACACTCCCTTGAGGCTTGAAGCAAAAGTTAGGTACCTACTATGGATTTATGCGCGAACTTCTTTACCAACTTTGGAATACTTAACCAACAAAGAGATTTTTTTTGGTGAAGTTTACCCTCAGTTTACCCCTTTCGGGGAAGGCAGAAGGAAACTAAGTCCATATAGCCAATTCAGTGGTATATATCTTCTATTGGTGAGATTCATTTCGATGCTTTACCGGAACTTTTCACGGCAAATCTTCGCACTTCGCAGTTGAAGGACGCTCCGTGGGAAGTTGTATAATAAAACAAAAGACTCCCGATGATCGCCCTATTTCATCATAGTTCACTCTTTCCGCACACTGTTCATCACTAATGGATCACTATTATGCAAAATCCACCACATTCACACAATATTAATCACGATAAACTAATTTGCAAAACAAAGAAATAAAACTGACGTCCTTTCTGTTAAAAAGCCCGTCAAAAGTCCGTACACTAAGAGATACCCACTAGGCTAGGTACGTACAAAGCTACCGTATGCACTATACATTCGTCGCTCGATATACATCAATGTATCAAAAACATCAATGTTTACGTTTCCATGCATCAATCCGATGTATTAGTTACTTTAAAGCGTTGATAGACGACCGGATTTGGTACGGACCGCACGACCACACTGTGCGGTGCGACCTGCGCAACCACTGTGCAACAGACGAGCGGCGAGCGCACGGTCCAGTTGGTTTTGAGCATGCAACACGGTCGCTCGTGTCTCCGATAAAAAAAAACTAAAATGGCGTAAATGTTGGCTCTATAGCCACACATCGAACTTGTTACGCTCCGTACCATATTCGGTCGTGTGTAGGGCTGTCCGCTGAACATTATTTTATTAACATCACTGTGCGGTGTGTTCGATGGTTTGCACATCGAACGCGGTGCGCTCCGTACCAAGTTCGCTTGTGTGGACGACGCGACGCACCGAACCGTTCGGTGCATACATACTTACATATAAATAAAATTGAAGTGTCTGTTTGTAATCCCAAATTACTAAATGCATATGAATGTATATACGGTACTGACATCCTTTTTTTTTTTCTATGTCATACGGGGCAAACGGGCAAGTGGTACACCTGATGGTTAGTGATTACCGCCGCCCATAGACATCTGCAACACCAGAAGGCTTGCAGGTGCGTTGTCGACCTTGAATGGGGATGAGAACTGGCTTTCAAGTGGGGCTGCCGGAACACACCGTTAGGTGCTTAGCGACAGATTCACAATTTGAAGGTGGTAGCTAGCCAGCCGGGCACTAGAGAGCGCCGTACCACCATGCTATGGTTTCCTCATGATGTTTTCCTTCACCGACAGCTCAAGCTCATTGTTAGGGTTTGAACCTACGCCTTGCGGCGTTTGATCTGAACGCACCAACCACTGAGCTATCATCGCTGTTATCCTGTCATCCTTAATAATATTATAAATGCGAAAGTGAGTTTGTTTATTGTTTGAATTTTTCTCCATCTGTCAGCTTGTTCCGGCTAATCTTTGAAACGATTGGACCAATTTTAACGGGACTTTCACTGGCAGATAGCAGTTATAAGCAGTAACATAGGCTACTTTTATAAAAAAAAAATCCTGCGGGAATTCCGAAACGCACGCGGGTGAAACCGCGTGACATAGCGAGTCATAAGTTTCATAATGTTATATCTATTCCTGTCTATTTCTCAGATAGATTTTTGCCCATTCTTTTCTTTTTTTCGTTTAATAATGGCAGTGGTGATGTGGCTCCTATAATCAGCATTCAGCACTTACGCCATTTTAGTTTTTTTCGGAGGCATGACGAGCGACCGTGTTACATGCTCAAAAATGACTGGACCGTGCGCTCACTGCGCTCTGTTGCACAGTTCGCACCGCACACTGCACCAGCACTGCACAATGCACACTCCGCACAGTGCGGTGGTGCGGCCCACCAAACAATGACGTCATCGATGACGATCGACACGATGCTCTTAAGCGCTCTCCACATTCGCGAGTGGTTCGCGCGCGAAGCCGCGAAACACCCGAGAACTATGTGGAATCATGGTTCGCGGGTGTTTCACGGCTTCGCGCGCGAATGTGGAGCGCCCTTTACGACAGCACAATTTGGAATTTTGACAGTTGTTTGCATGAATATAGCGCACACTAGTACGAAAAGCGCAATTCGGACCGAACTATATGTTGGGATTTGAAATTTGATTGGTAATTTCGGAAACATTGCACTACCTCCTCCGTTTTGGCACTGTTTGCACCAAACGATGACGACACGATGCTCATGTCAGCACTCAGCAGTCATAATTTACTAGATATCTGTGTACGACATCGACAGCGCAATTTGGACACTGGACAGTTGTTTGCATGAATGTAGCGCACACCAGCACGAAAAGCGCAAATCGGACCGACCTCTCAAATTATTGCAAACAAGTTGCAACCAAATAAACGGAATTTAAAACGGAAATAAATTAATCCATAATGTGTGATCTTTACATAGCAGTGGTGTGCTCCTCAAACATGAATCGTAGTATGGAAGCTCACGCGTTTCTCGTCAAAAAAGGTTTCAAAGTCAAATCATTTGGGACAGGCGAAAAAGTAAAATTGCCGGGGGCATCAGCAGATCGGCCTAACTGTTACGAGTTTGGAATACCTTACGATGATATTTACAACGATTTGTTGGAGAAAGACAAAACGTTTTACACACAGAATGGCTTGCTACATATGTTGGACAGAAACAGAAGGATTAAACCTTGCCCAGAGAAGTTTCAAGTGTCAACAGAAAGGTTTGATGTTATTATTACTTGTGAAGAAAGGGTGTATGATCAAGTGATTGAATGGTTTGGCTCAAGAAGATCAGTTTTTAATCAGCCAGTTCATGTAGTGAATATTGACATTCAAGACAACCATGAAGAGGCTACTATAGGAGCTTTCCTAATTAGCGATATGGTCACAAAAATGGCCCAGAGCAACGACTTAGATAATGATATTGATGAATTGTTACATGACTTTGAAGCAAAATGTCACAGACCTATACTGAACTGCATTATGTTTTATTGACGAAAGCAGAATAGTTTTAAATATAACTGACGACTGAATGTTTAAATTGTATTATATTATAATATTAGTAAATAGTAACTATTACTCATAATGTTATTTATGCATATAAGTACCTACATATTTCTATCAGTTATTGGTAGATTTCAATTATTGGTTAATAAAATGTTCTGTAAATACAATAATATAAAGATGCACTTTAAAATTCCATACATACTTTAAGTTACATTCAAAGCCAAGACATGCACTAGGAAAATTAATTAATAATTATAGATCTACCTCTAATAAATGTAAATAGGAGATAATATTATATGGGTGTCCAAACAAAAAGGGTCCAGTAGTGGGGTAGGTATTGAGACTAGATTCGGTATCTAGAATAGTCAATTGATAATAAGGATTGAAAAAATATTAAAAAAACTGGCACATATTTTTTTTATCACACCATTGAAGTTTAAATTAAAAAAGCTTGATTTGAGAAAAAGAATTTTCGAGGTTTGAGTGAAAAAAAAAACACTACTACTGGCTTGGAATTCCCCACTTTTAAGGATCTTTTACTTGCACTTTTAGTTTTAACATTATATTTCATTTTCATTCATTTGATATTATCTTAAAATAAAATAATTTAAATACTGATCAGTGTGGGGTATTGAAACACATTTTATTCCAAAAGTATTGACATGCTGACCACTGGTACCTTTTTACCACTTTCTCTTAAAGATTTTGCCAGGTAGGTACTTAGAAACATCGTTTAATATTCATTTGAAATGATTAATTATTATATTTTATGAAATACTAGCTGTTCCCCGCGGTTTCCCCTGTGTTAATTTCAGGGTTCCCGTGAGAATTCTGGAATAAAAAGTACCTATCCTATGTTTTATTCGAATTATTCCCTGAGCGTCGCTTCCCATAATGTTGCTTTGCGTTTTACTTCGATTCCCAGTACGTCGCTTCTCGCTTCACAGTGGTTCCCGGCACGTCGCGCCGCATTTATGGTTAGAATTTGTACAAAGCAGAATTTTCAGTTTATTATCTGGTCTTAGAGAAAAAAACTGCAATCAATTATATACACACATTAAAATCACTCAAACATTACTCGACGCATTCTAAAGGAAAATGGGCCCTTTGTATCCTTATGTGTACCCTATCATACCTACCCTTTCAAAATCGTTAACAGTCTGAGATATTACTTTGCTTTTTAGAATTATTGAAAAAATTGGTACCTACTTAGATAAAACCATAGGATAAAACGCATGAAAGTTTAGAAGTGGGAGGTCGCGATGTCATAACTAAGTAATAAAGTGTACCTAGGTGTTACGTCACACGGAATTTCAACTCAGTGTATCGCCTTATTTTTTGTTTAGGTAGGTAGGTACATAAAAAAAGAAAAAATACGTGTCCAATATTTTTTATTAGTCCACAAGACGTACTGAAAATTAAAATTTAGTAGGTGGTCATTGCGTATTTTTAAAAGTTTTTATTTTTTTAAATATTATCTGAACTTCAGACTCAACACATTCACTGCGTTACGGGAACTGTTTGAACGTATGTTTGAGACTTGAGTTCCGGGCTGTGCGGCGGCCGGCGGCTATCTAACCCGTGGTTAGCGCTCGGTGCGGGGGTGATTTTTCTAGGTTCCCGATAAATAAATAAATATTCCCGATGTTCTCGTTATAAGGGTATATCTAGTTGTAAAAGAAAAACAATACGGGAAATGTTTTTTGCGTAACGCACAGGAACAAAATTATTCTGCCACCGTTCTCCCCGGACCTTGCTCCAACAGATTACCATTTTTTTCGAAATTTTGATAACTTCTCGCAAGGGAAAAAATTCAACACCGATGGGGCAGTCCAAAGCGCCTTCAAAGATTTAATTGTTTCCCGTCCGAATGTTTTATTTAGTAAAGGGATCAATCCTCCTTTAGTATATACATGGACCATATTGGTCCATTATATAGAATGTGTTTGGGATCAATGATGGCAAAAGTGCATAGATAGCAATGGTACATACTTTGATTAAATAAATATATTAAATTAAAAAGAAATGGACTTTATGTTCCTCCCTTACAAAATGCCAATGGACCTAATATTTTTCATGAATGATGAAGTGGCCATTCTGTTGATGTTCATTGACGTTCATTGACGTCTGTTTTAAGAAAGAAACAAGATTTATCCTGTTGAGTATTGTCCAGAGAGAAGGTAATCACTACGTGGTATTGTCCACTTTATAATGTGGCGATCCGCAGGACAATGTGAAAATGTAACTTGTTGCTATCATATTTCAGTTTCAATCAATTAATAGCGATTTTGTGATTAATTAATCATGTTGAAACAGCTTCAACTTTTGGAGTAAGTTTTTTTTTAGTTGATCAAGATATTATTTTTTTAAATCACAGCAAAGTTTTTATATTTTTTTCCTCGCAGACACGTTGAACGGCGTCATATGCATGACCTCGAATTAAATTATCAATTTGGATAAAGTAGGTACGTACAAGTAATGTGCGGCCATGGTTCGGCCTAACAAGTAACACCATTATAATAGTGTTAGGTAAAGTTACTTTATACCATTTTTATACCTAATGGTGTTAGGACGGTGTTAGGCCTCGGAGTCCGGACTTAACCCGAACCAGGGGGTCGATTTTTGAATCGCTCGAATTACTATTCGCACACGGAATTGCAAGATTCACGCGTGAATGCTTAAAAAATGTATGAGGATTCGCACGTGAATTCGCGATTCCGTGCGTGAAAGTAATTCGAGCGATTCAAAAATACGGCCCCAGTATTATATTATCTGTGCCCGAACAAACCAATCTTATCCACCACTGAGTACTTTTTTATCCACTGTCCACATAGTACCTAATAATAATCCCTCAATAGACTTAAAAAAAAACCAAACCAATAGTCAAATTTTATTTCATATTTTATTATTCTGCATTATATAATAATTAGCCACATATACATCTATACGTACTAATATTATAAAGAGCAAAAGTTTGTGAGTTGTAGGGGTTAATCTCTGGATCTCCTGAACCGATTTTGAAAAATTCTTTCACTTATAAGAAGCTACAGCGATCTTGAGTGACATAGAGTACTTTTATTCCGGAATTCCCGCGGGAACTCTGGAGATTGAGTTTGTGAGGTTGTAGGGGGTAATCTCTGGATCTACTGAACCGTTTTTGAAAATTCATTCACTTCTAAAAAGCTGCAGTGATCCTGAGTGACATAGGATACTTTTTGTCCCGGGATTCCCGCGGGAACTCCGGAGTTTGTGAGGTTATAATCTCTGGATCTACTGAACCGGTTTTGAAAATTCTTTCACTTATAGGGAGCTACAGTGATCCAGAGTGATATAGGGTACTTCTAACTCCGGAATTCCCGCGGGAACTCCGGGGTTAGTGAGTTTGTATTTATTTATTTATTTATTATTTTCCGGATCTACTGAACTGATTTTAAAAATTTTCTTTCACATTTAAAAAGCTGCAGTGATCCTAAGTGACAGGGTACTTCTATCCCGGGATTCCCGCGGGAACTCCCTAGTTTGTGAGGTTATAATCTCTGGAACTACTGAACCGATTTTGAAAATTCTTTCACTTATAGGAAGCTAAAGTGATCCTGAGTGACATAGGGTACTTTTTATTCCGGAATCCTCGCGAGTACTCCGAAATTACCGCGGGGGTCAGCTAGTAATATGTATGTGGTTACTGATAAAATCACTTTAACATTTTATTCTTTAACTCATGATATCTATGTAAACGTGTCTCAGCGTACCTGAAAAAAAAAAAAAATGTAATTTATGATAGTACAAAATAAATAAATAACTTTTGCGAAAAACAACGGTATCACTTAGGTAATGTGGTTCTTGTTCCAAGGTTATGTCCGCGTAAAATTATTATTACTAATTTTATTTTAGACAAATTTAATATTGGCTAGCTGTAAGCTAGACATTATAAACTCGCAGTTCGAATATACTCTTATTGTAGTGTTTGAAAGTGCGATGCCGCCCCTGTCATTACTGATTAGGTAGATACAAGCTCGGATGAAAATAGCATCATGGGGATGTTGACTACATTTGAAAATCAAAATTCTAATTAGTCCGTCAGTTAGAAAATAAAAAAACAATAAACAAGTATTTTTTGCTTTTTCAAATAAATTAAAATATACAGAGGTCAGAGATAAAGCGCATTAAAGTTTAGGGTGAGTGGGTCGTGACGTCACTAACCGATAAAACCGCTATACAGTGTCCGAATAGTGACGTCACGCGAAATTTCAACTCAATGTATCGCCGTTATTTTTTGATTACGTAAAAGAATAAAAAATACGTGACCAATATTTTTTATTAATCTACAAGACGGACTAAAAAAAAATTAGTCAACATGCCCCCTGTACCAATTTACAAAACTATCTACACGAATTATTTCCCCTGATTGCCCATATTTGGCTTAATTTGATCGGACTAAAGGTCTACATCAGTGGTGGACAAACTTTCTTCATGAAGGGCCAGAAAGTTTATGAAATTTCGGAGGAGGGCCGCATCTTGTTTTGAAATCTTAGGCGACTTAACTAGTCTAGCTGGCTCCTTTACCTATGCATGACCGTCAAAATTAATTACTTTACATTTTGAAGGGGCGCCGCGAGCCGGATTAGATTCTTTCGCGGGTCAGAGTTGTCCACCACTGGTCTACATCGTAACTCAACATACCTTCCAAAATCAAAGTCAATATCAGAATGTTCATATTGTACAAGTGACCAGATTCCCCACATAAAATGAGATGCCAGAGATAGTAGTTGCACTTCCCCGTAAACCTTTTCTATTTCGATCTCAGTCGGCTGATTCACATTCAAATACTCTGATAAATAAACACTTATCCAAGATGTTTGGTGTTCCTTAGTAGGGTACCTGTTATAATCAATATCATCAACTGATATACCTGCAAATAAAATATAAAACGATTAGTTACAGGGGATTTATCTATACTACGGATTGCGATGAGATAAACGGCAGCACACATGACGGATTGAGCAATCCATTATTTTTTCTCCAACTTTCTGGGCCAAAATTTTACAAATGGCCTTTTACTGTAGGTAGGTACGTACGTGTTTATCTGCCGTGTCTTTTACGGGACTCCAGAAACGTAATAAAAATTTCTATCGGCAGGACTGTAATGTAAACTTAAGAAATTTAGGAAAAACAGGATATTCGGGTTTGAAAAAAAATTCCAACTCGCAAGTTAGAGAAAAATGCTTTAAAAATCTCGTTTTAAGTTATAAGAGGGTTTGAATATTATAAATCTCTCGTTCAACCCAGTTACAATATGCACCCAGTTAATTACCAATCCTAAAGAAATCTTTGGGTAAGTTTAGGTTATACCTATTAGTGCCGGAAGTGGTCTACTTACCAACGTATTCGTTAAAATGATTGGCTATATCAAAAGCTTGAAAGTTGTAAGCAGCATATTCGTAGTCAATGAAAAACACTGTCTTTTCGTCTTCATTATAAATCACGTTTCCTAGAAGCAAATCATTGTGAGCAAACACAATCGGGCTCTCCGTCTTTATTAAGTGTGATTTAAGGCGTTCAAATTCAATTCTTAGTTTCGTAACTGACCCAAAACTATTGACAAATCTAAAACAGAGTTTAAAAAGTAGCATTGTTAGTAGATCTAGAGCTAGATGGTAGCAGGAGGAGGATTAACAATGGATTAATAATGTTTTGAGGTAGGTACCTCCTTTGATATGCCCAAACATGAATTTACACACTACGGTCAACCACAACCGATCATCATTCGCATGCACGTGGTCAGGGGTATCTACAGAAAAGAACTTCCCGAAGGATAGAAAGTGGATTGACATAATCTACATTAACGCGAGGGAAGCCGCGCTCATTAGCTATAATTATATTACTAATAAATTATTCTCGGGCAGAGCTTTTACTGTGGGTACCAGACAGCTACTTATACACTTGGGTACTTTTACACTTTTTTGCCTGTCTGGAGACTGAAAGTATGTAAATAAATTTTTCATTACTCATACTCGGAAAGTAGGTCTGAAGTTGCCTGAAAAGCGGGTTGAAAGTAACACTTTTCAGCCCTAGGGAGAATCGCTTTCAACTGACAGCTGGATACTGCAGAAACTCAAGTTTTTTTTTATGTCATAGGGGGCCATACTTACTGGCCAGTAGCACACCTAATGTTTTATGTAAAATAAAATTCACACATTTTTTTCTTTAGTTTATTCCTATTTTTATTTTGACTTTCCTTGGATTCGTAATGAAAAGCACAGTTTTACCCTCGGGAGAAAGACTTATTTAGTCCCGAGACGAGGTTTGGCGCCCGAGCGTAGCGAGGGCGCCAATAGATCGTAATAAATAAGTTACTTTCACCCCTAGGATAACAATGTACTATTAATCTTCATCGCATAATATGTAAAAATTGAAACCCTGTCCCCGTAGCAAGCAATCCGGTTCATCAGAACAACGATGCTGTCTATTAGCAAACATCGAGTTGATCTATCCTTAATATTTTAAATGCGAAAGTACGTTTGTTTGTTACGCTTTCATGCCTTAACGGCTCAACCAAACATCATGAGATATTGCATACACGTTTTCAGGGGGACAGAGAAGGACATAGGGTACTTTTTATCCTGGAATTCCCACGGGAACTCTGAAATTAAAACGGGTGAAACTACGTTAAATTTTGCATAATATGTTGTCAAAGGTAGGTACAGAAAAAATAGGCTGTTGCTAGTCTTCCACGACGAATAATAATAATCGTCCGCTAAACGCAAAATGTATCTATTGATCTTTCCTAACGTTCTATTGAAAAACCTTTATACAATTTTTGTCTAAAAATAAATTGTTTAAGTTTAGTTTACGGTAATATAGGTATTTAGGTACAATATGTATATTGAACACCTCTTTTGTGAATTTTATGTAGTTTAGTGGATCGTGGACGTGGACTAATAATAATCCGCTTAGTGGGCGAAGAGACACTTCGAACAAAATATAGGGTTGTATAGCTATAGCTTGTCTAAACTAAAATGACGCGCCCCACTACTTAATTAGCCGTTTCAGATGTGCGAGATCATGTACTGATAATATCTCTTTAATAGTGTTAGTACGGCAACAGTATTGCGCACTTGTGATGCATAGACAGACCAGATTGAAATTACGTGTCGTATCGATATTTTAACGGTTGTGCGTGTGCGTATACCCGATGGAAGGACGCGACATTTTAGTTTAGAAAAGCTTACTTATATCTCGGAATATCTGCGGGATCTCCGAAATTAACGCGGGCGAAACCGCGGGGAAAAGCTATTTTATTATATAACTAGCTGTTTCCCGCAGTTTCACCCGCGTTAATTCGAAGTTCCCGCGGGAATTACGGAATGAAAAGTACCCTATTTACTTCTCTACTCATGACAACGTGTATGCAAAATTTCTTGGAAAAAATCTGCTTTTTACCTACTGATAATTGTGGAAGGAGCGGAAGGTCCCGAGGCCGTATTTTTTAATTGCTCGAATTACTTTCGCATACGGAATCGCAAGATTCACATGCGAATCTACATATAAGAAATATTTAAGGATTAGCATAGTTCGCGTAGTTTAGAAACCTATGGCTGTTCTACTTAATGCTATCAGCGGCGCAAGCTGTGGCCTACTTCTTATGTTGTCTACCATTTTTTTTGCCGCTGCCGCTACCGCCGAGACTGTGGCGCCGCCCGCGCCCTTACGAGGTGCGGGCAGCGGCGACGACGGCAAGTCACTGCTAAGTGCTAACTACATTTGGTACGGAACCCTAAATATGCGTAGTCCGACACGAACTTGGCCGGTTTTTTTAGTCGGTCGTTTAGATTAATAAAAAATATTGGACACGTATTTTTATTAATTTTAATCAAACAACGGCGATAGAATATATAAATATTGTGTTAGAATGTCGCGTGACGTCACGATCCGGTACAGTTTATACGGGGCTTAGGTATCTATATTAATATTATCTATACCACAGATAATAATTATAATGTCTATACTAATTATTATAAAGAGCAAAAGTTTGTGAATTGTGAGTTTGTGACGTTGTAGGGGGTAATCTCTGGATCTACTGCACCGATTTTGAAAATTATTTCACTTATAGGAAGCTACAGTGATCCTGAGTGTCATAGGATACTTTTTATTCCGGAATTCCCGCGGGAAAAACTACGGAGGAACAGCTATCTCTGGATCTACTGAACCGATTTTGAAAATTATCTGGGGGCACGGTAGTGCCCCCGCCAAGTCGAGCAGCAAAAGCGGCACGGCCGTACTATCCTTTTCTCGAAGCAATTGAGGCCATTTTCGACCCCCTATAACTTCGTTGTGGATAAAACTAGAAGCCTGAATTTTTAGTAAACAAGCAGGTATTGTATAAAGACGGTATAATTTAAATTTCATTCGATTTGAACCAGTAGTTTAAGAATTATAACTAGTCAAAGTTTCTTAATTTTGTAGGTCACTCACTCACTCACTCACTGACCGATCATCAAAACTCTAAGGCACTTCTAGCAGACATAGAAGTTTGAAATTTAGAATACAATTAGTGTTTATTGTATAAATCAAGGAAAAACTAAAATATTTTGCAATTTCGGTCCAGTTTTCTAGATACAACAACTGCATAAATAACTTTGTAAGCCCATATAAATGTATGGAATTACAAAGTTATATATGCAGTTATATGTACCAACTGCACCAATAACTTTGTAATCCCATATAAATATATGAGACTAGCTGTTCCCCGCGGTTTCACCCGCGTTAATTTCGGAGATCCCGCGGGAATTCAGATGCAAAGTAGTTAGTACCCTATATCCCTAGGTTTTCTTTACCCATGACAACGTGCATGCAAAATTTCATGAGATTTCACCAGCGTTAATTTCGGACATCCTTCGGGAATTCCCAGATAAAATTACCCTAATCTGAATGCTCCAACGATTTTCATGAAATTTTGTATACAGGGGATTTCGGGGGTCATAAATCGATCTAGCTAGGATTCATTTCTGGAATTCCCGCGCGAACTCTGAGATCAACGCGGGTGAATTAATTATTGCATACTACACGTCAAGGGTACAGGAAAGGTCAAAGGGTAGTACTTTTATCTCAGAATACCCGCGGGATCTCCGAAATTAACGTGGGTTAAACCGCGGGGAACAGCTATTTAAGCCGAGCGAAGCTCGGTTGCCCAGATATTAATAAATAATAATAATAAGTGTAGCTAGTTACCTAGGAGGAAGACCATTTACAAAAAGAAATGAGATCCCATCAAAAACAAACTTGTTAAAAAGTCCCAAGTCTCGCAACTCAGTTCTTCTACAGTAAAAAGTTGTGAGATCAATGTAATACCAAGTCGGTTAATTTATTCAGTGCCTACTTAAGGGTCCTTCTGTCTAAAGTTATCATGTTATAAGCTAATCTAATAACATTTTATAGTGACCATATCAAATTTAAAAATCTTTTATGTTTTAAATAGATTGATTGGCTTGGCGATCTAATTTAATTATAATATGTATTACTTGTGAGATACATTGTGTTTTCACGTAATCGCCAAGCCAATCAATCTATTTAAAGCATAAAAGAATTTTTAAATTTGATATGGTCACTATAAAATGTTATTAGATTAGCTTATAACATGATAACTTTAGACAGAAGGACCCTTAAGTAGGCACTAAATAAATTAACCGACTTGGTATTACATTGATCTCACAACTTTTTACTGTAGAAGAACTGAGTTGCGAGACTTGGGACTTTTTTACAAGTTTGTTTTTGATGGGATTTTACTAATAGGAAGCTACAGTGATTCTGAGTGACAAAGAGTACTTTTATCCCGGAATTCTGGCGGGAACTCCGGAGTTTGTGAGATTGTAGGGGAAAATCTCTGGATCTACTGAACCGATTCAAAAAATTCTTTCACTTATAAGAAGCTACAGTTATCCTGAGTGACATAGAGTACTTTTTGTCCTGGAATTCCCGCGGGAACTTCGGAGTTTGTGAATTTGTGAGGTTGTATAGGGGGTACCTAATCTCTGAATCTACCGAACCGATTTTAATAAAAACTCTTTCACTTATAAAAAGTTACAGTGATCCTGAGTGACTCCGGAACTCCGGAGTTTGTGAGGTTTTAATTATCCTCCTTGGGTCTATGGATCTACTGAACTGATTTTGAATTATTTCAATTATAGATAGGAAGCTAAAGTGATTCTGAGTGACACAGGGTACTTTTTATCCCGGTATTCCCGGGGGAACTGCGAAATTATTGCTGAGCTAGTAGTTTATACCTACCTAGTAGGTTAACGACGCGACGTCATGAGCCCCCACCCTAAACTTTAATGCGCTTTATCTCTATGTATTTTCATTTATTTGAAAAATAAAAAAATACGTGTTTAATGATTTTCAAATTTCTAAAAGACGGACTAATTAAAATTTTGATTTTCAAAAGTTGTCAACATCTCTATTTGCTGCATGGAGTAACTGGTTGCTTACCAGCTCGCGTCCGATATACCATCTATAATTCCCTCGTAAAACCTCACATTGAATACCTAATCGAGATATGGGGCTCGGCGGCCAGCACACATATAAGCAATTTACAAACAGCTCAAAATAAACTTATTAAAGTACTTTTTTGTTATAATTTTCATTCACCTACAAGAACTATTTACAAAGACAAGAAGCTCATGAAGATAATACAATAGGGATGTGGACTACTTTTGAAAATCAAAATTCTAATTAGTCCGTCAGTTAGAAAATAAAAAAGCAATAGACACGTATTTTTTGCTTTTTTAAATAAATTAAAATATACAGAGATAAAGCGCATTAAAGTTTACGGTGAGGGGCTCGTGACGTCACTAACCGCTAAAACCGCCATACAAACTGTCAGAATAGTGACGTCACGCGAAATTTCAACTCAATATATTGCCGTTATTTTTTGATTAAGTACGTAAAAAAAGAAAAAATACGTGTCCAATATTTTTTAATAATCTACAAGACGGACTAAAAAATAAAAATTAGTCCACATGCCTATTGTATATCTAACAAACCTGCCTTCTTATTTACAAGATTACACATAAAATGACTCAATCTAGCATCGAATTTAAGGAAAAGCACCACAAGTATCAGACCCGCACTAAAAATCATTTACAACTCCTTGCACCACGGACCCAATACGGAAAAAGGTCAATTCTTTTTGAAGGAGCACAACTCTTTAACCAGCTACCATCCAAACTATGTAAAGGATTCAGAATCACTGCCAAAATTCAAATTTCAACTAAAAGCTCACATTATAGAAAAATATTTAAATGAGTAAATCGTGTCAAACGGACATGAAGTGTTGCATGTTTCAGATGGTTATATACTTACATTTATTTTAGAGTCCTATTTTTCTCATTTTAAGTGAATAATAATATGTAATTTGTTCTTATGAGAAATAAACACTTAAAACCTAAACCTTAGTATAATTTTCGATTACTTTCATGCGTGTCTTAACGTAATTGTAGCATATTAAGAAACAAGCCAAATGTGAGTCGGAGTCGCGCACCAAAGGTTCCGTACAAACTTGTAGGTAGATGTAAACAAAAATCTGTGATAGCCGATAGGTGCTTTAACTACTGTGTACTTCTTGCCAAATTTAATTATTTTAGGTCAATGGGAAGTCACTATAGTTTATAGGTTTTGATTAAGTTATCCTTTGATATTTATAAAAGATTTCATTTTATTAAAAAGTTCTTACCTTTGCTGCTTATCTTCATTTGAAAAAGGTTCTGGAAGTAGCATGAGAAATTGTTCTGTCTTATCCCAAATCATTGGCTCTTTTTTTACCTGTTAGATAATATACCAATATCAAATTTTTTTGTATATGTACCTACTACATATTTCTACTTAGAAAAGCAAGCAAAAGCTTATAGTAAAATTAATAATATGTACTTACTTCTTTTCCAAATTGAACTTTGTGCATCTTTGCCATTTGTTTGGCTACCAAAGGCCATATGCTCGAGTTTACCACAGTCTCCACATTAAGAGTAACACCAGGATAGTATTGATAGGCTAGCCCATTATCAAATACTCCATAAATTTTTGGTGCCAGCCCATAGGTATTCAGAATTTTTATATTGCTGAAATTATAGTTCATACCATTAATTAATTAGATTTATATATTACGTATTTTTATTAATAAAAAATGTCACAAAACCACTGGCACTGTCACCGCACAAAAAATATTATACTACTAACCGTAATTCTGCTGTTCTATCTATGAAATAATCAGTTTTATTTCCGTAAATCCGTACCAGTACAGTATTATTTTCGCTACTGTCTATATTTGCCAATTGACATGCTACCAGTTTGTTTGTTATTCCATCTGTAAAAATCTAACAGCATTTACAGAATTACGAACTGAACTACTGGAACTATATTTCCTTGGTTTCTATAATTATACAGTAAAAGTTCCTAAAGCTACCTATATTAAAGTAAACGGTCAGTGACTAAATATGAAAACTGAAAATCTTCTTGATCTATGAAGCCTAAATGAAGCTGAAATTTGGCAAGAAGGTTGTGGATTTCACTGAGTTCCACGATATAAATTATAATAAAACTTTGGTCTTGTCTGTAACATTAACATTACCTACTCTAATTTTAAATAATGAACATAATTGTAGCTAATAATGACTGTTTTATTTGTATATTTGGTATTAAACTGTAACGGCTGAAAATAAGCCGAAAGCACCGTTTTCCGACCGACAAATTGAAAGCATCCGGAAAAAAAAATTGGATCCGGGAAAAACAATTGAATTGGATCTGCGATTCTTTTCCAAATAGAATCTTTTAATTTTTTATTCATGTAATCTGGGTGTTTTACATAGTAGAAACATTTTTCGCTACGAACAGCTTCAATTAGTTCCTCCATCCTGCAAACATTCGCGTCACTGCCACTCGAAATTAGTGTCTCGGTCACCTAGCCGACACGCGAGTACACGCTCATGTACGTACCTGCGTCGACACGTGAGAGCATAATATGCGGAGTTCGGTACTGTGCCATAGGTTTTAAATATTGCCACTCGCACGTGGCTCGTGGCGACCAATGCGAGGGTGTACATGTACGGCGGGGCTTTATGTTATAAACACCTAGTATCTGAATATTTAAATCCTTAAACCAATTCCGGCCTATCAAACTTGGACCATTACCTCTAGTAATGACAGTGAGTTTCTTACTAATATTCTTATACTTTACTTGTACTGCGGCCTGACCTAAAATCTGCAACTCAGTTTCGGTCCATGTTTTCAAATTAACGGTGTCATATCAACTTCAGGTAACTCCCCATTCCATATCAGTCAGGCTGCCGCCTCACTTAATAAAGTAAAGCACACCCCGAATCCACTTCCATTTCTACCTCCTTATTATTTAATTATTTTTTATTGTAAACGCAGGTATTTTACTCACTCGAATATTATTAACTAAATCTATGGTATACAACGTGTTAATGAATTAACTGAAAACTAGAAAGTATGTAAGTAGTTTGCTCAGAATTAACCAGGCCAGCGACACTCCCTTGAACCTAAAGTTACTATGGATTTAAGCGCGAACTTTTTTACCAACTTTGGAATACTTAACCAAACTTCTATGACTGCATCATACCTACATTGTATTGGTACGGTTGGCACAAAATGCTTTCATAGATCGGATCGGCGATTAGTATGGAAGTGCCTACTCTTAAAACGTAGTGATTATTTGCTCAGTGGAATTAACTAGGTTAGGTTATATTTTTTCATTTTTTTATAATACAATATTTGGCGCGTATGCCGCCCGCAGCAAAAAATTCGAACCGGTAGGCGCGGGCGTAGTACTTGGAATATCGTAGATAGGTCACCTCCAAACTAATGTTAAAATATAACTTTTAAAGTAAAAGTTTTTTGAACTTAAAATATAATTTAATTACCTAAGTATATTATTGTTTATTTTTTTTAAATGGGGTGTGTCAGGTTTTCAGTTAATTCATTAACCCATTTTATAACCCATTGCAATTGGAACGGTCTGAATTTGTATCTTTGTTTGTCTGTTTTTTTCCGGAAACATGCAGGTTTTATATGGCCTACCTTTTTGCAGTAATTGCAACTTACTCCAGCGGAACCTACACTGCCCTCCATGCTGTCTGCCGCAGCGAAAACAGTCACTGTCGTTTACTAGTTCTATCTTTTTTTGTTAGCTCTATCTTATTTACTTCCATCGGTACTTCACTATTTATTTATTTATTGCTGCTATTTATTTATTACTTGCTGTTTCCTGCGCTAATGCTATTTGCGATGCCTGCTCAAAAGTAAGTAAGTTGTGTTTCCTTTAATAACCTATCTCGTAGTGTCCTATTCAAATCATTAAAATTGCAATGTATACTCAGTTTTTGTAATTGAGCAATATAATCTCTCATTTTCTCCCCCCTCTTCCTGATTTCTATTATGAAAAATATATGATTGTACAATCTCATTTGGTGTAGGGTGATAATGGTTGTCTAGTTTTGACTTAATGAAGGTAAAAGTAACCTCACTTACTTGAGCTGGTGAAATCAATGAAATAACCAAATCATACAAGTCAGGGCCACAAACCGCAAGCAAATTTGCCTTCTTTTTCTCATCTTCCTGTATTTTATTTGCTTGTAAGTAGTATGAGAATCATTCAATGTAGTTTTTCCAGCAATCGTGTGCTACATCAAACTCACCAAACTTGATTCCCATTTTTTTTATGTTGTTCTTTTTTTTACAATTTATATTTTGATATCACTGTTCACCAATATTTCAACTTTTCTACCACTTTTTTTCGCTCGTCGCCACTATAATGTTTTACTCACAAGGTTCTGGATGGAAATTCCACTCTGTTCATTGTTCATAATCTCACTAGACTGACCACAAATTAACTAGACTTAAGAGACTGACTACCCTCTAGTGGGGTTGTATTTTGACATAATATCACAAAAATACAACCTACCCCCAGTAAATAACAGCAAGAAATCAGTTGAACTGGTCCACTGAAGAGAAATTTCTTGCCGTCACACTCAGAGTCGACTTTAATGATTACTTAGTTAAGTATAGATTTTTAAAAGAAAACTGCCGCAATTAGACAAGTTTAATAAATTAATGTTAATTGGCATTTTAGATTAAGTTACACCACATTAAATGCCAATTAACATTAATTTACTGAACGTCTCTGATCGCGGTAGTTTGGTTTTAAAAATCTATACTTAACTAAGTAATCATTAAAGTTGACTCTGAGTGCGGCCGTTAGAGTCACTATGGACAAGTAGCTCATGTTTAAAACACAATAATTATGTGAACAACATAATGACAAAGGCTCTAAGAATATTTGGAATGTGCCACAGAGCTTATGACAATACATGAGGCCTCAAGCCAAAAGTAGTCCACTTGCTCTACAAGATGATGGTAATTCCCATAATTAAGTACGGCAGCATCGTGTGGTGGTCAAGGACTAAACTAGAAATATGCAAGGCACAACTCAGGAAAGTGCAACACCTAGCATGTCTCTCAATCATAGGGCCCTTCAAGACGACACAATTTGGCAATGGAGATTTATTGAACCCTACATCACTGCACATAGAGGTGGAGGCCGAGGCTAGAAAATCACTATATCAACTAGCCGAGGCTGGAGCGTGGAGCAGATCTATTCCACAAACTACGCATACGAAATTGCATGCCAACAATGACATCAACGGATTAATGAACATGGGAAGTGATAAGTAAAACCTCATCTACTCTTTCAAAAGGAACTACAAAGTGCAAATTCCAACCAGGGAAGAATGGATACAAGGTATACGGAAACCAGATTTGGGAAACCTCATCTGGTATACAGATGGCCTAATCACTGGTGTGCTTACAGGTCACTTCAAAACAAAAGAACACCTCACAAAAATTAAACTTGCGAGCAACCCATCCTGCAGGAAGTGCAGCGTAGAGTTGGAAACAAAAGCACATCTCATGTGCAAGTGTGATGCCTTGGCTCATAAAGTATGGGCCATCTGGGGAGGGCTTACCCAGAAGCAGAGGACTTTAGGTTCCTACCCCTCCACTGCACACTAGGTATTTGTACCTTCGCCGCCGAGGTATTCAGGAAGTAGAGGGAGGATCACTGGATGGATGGTACAAAACATCCCAGTTGTCGAAGTAAGTAGGCTTCATCTGCCTACCCCATTAATTATGATACTTAAGTCTAAAATTATCTCACCTTGCCCACCTCTCCACGAATAACAATACCTACTATAATATCTGAACATAAATACTAATAGGTATTACCTTTAATTTAATGCTGTCAGAAGGCCAACTGGGACGAATAACTTCAAGGAGTTTGAGAACTCCACCAAATAAGTCATTCTCATCGATTTTCATTGGTACATGTATATTATCATTTTGTAGTAAACTTAACGAAGACATTTAGGTTAAAGGTTTGTTTAGAGAAGCAGAACCAAATACCTAATCTGGTTTGATGCACTGTACCAGTCAGAGAATACCTA
Organism: Zygaena filipendulae; assembly: GCA_907165275.2. NCBI lineage: Eukaryota > Metazoa > Arthropoda > Insecta > Lepidoptera > Zygaenidae > Zygaena > Zygaena filipendulae. The sequence continues at coordinate 5,596,748 of OU015653.1, read as the reverse complement.
TTAAATCACTGCGTGCGTTTCTACTAGCGCCGACATTCCATTAGATAGTAGATGTGTCTCTTCGGCATTCTCGTACGGTCATTTATCTTATTTTGATTAAGATAAAAGCAGAGCAAACTAACAGTAGGTAGGTAACAACCATGAACCACCTAACTAAATAAATAACAAATTATTATCTACCATCTAAAGCTAATTAGGTAGCAGTGTTGCCATAGCTGGTGATTTTTCACCAGATCTGGTGAATTGGAGGTGTTTCTGATGATTTGGTGAAACACTTTTTTATATTTCAAAAACTGGTGATTTCCTAGGTAGGTACATATTATGGAATAAGTAGGTAGTACAATCTTTATTATTTTTTCTAATCTCATCTGTTGAAGGAGGCATAAAGGCCTCAGACGAAATAAACGTATATGGCAAAGTGGCTCCTCAAAAATTAACGTCCCTGCATCGAGAAGAGCAATATTTTGTAAAAGGTGATGAGTAGTTGACATCAGGCTATTGTAACTTAGATAAATTACAAACCGTCTCACTTAAAAGCAAGAAATTAACAAATTTTTAACAAATAATTAAAACCGACTTCCAAAAAACACAAAACTAAAAAGCTTAAAATATCAAAATACCGATTTAATCCAACAGACTAGAATACACGTAATACCTACTATTATTGGTTTGTGCTACCACTTTTCGATATGAAGTCAATGACAAGCCAAGTATGGAGTAAGTAGATAGATGAGCTAAGTCCACTCCTGCCACGAGCTCGTCATGAACTGAACAACCCAAGTGGGCAGACGTAAGCGGGCTTGGCACCGAATTCAAATCGAAAAGTGGTAGCACAAACCAATAATAGTAGGTATTACGTGTATTCTTGTCTGTTGGATTAAATCGGTATTTTGTTATTTGTAGCCTTTTAGTTTTGTGTTTTTTGGAAGTCGGTTTTAATTATTTTGTAAAAATTTTAATATTCATAAGTGTAAATAGGCGTTAATTTTTATTTTCCATGTTTTATCATAACTTCGAAACCTATATTTTTAAGGTTCTCGAATATACAATCGATACCTCGGTTAAAAAAATACAACTACAACTTAAAACTACAACTACAAAAACAACAACAACTTAAAAAAAATACAAACTTATCTATTTACTTATCCATTCATCTTCCTAGAACTTAACAATTTTGGGTAATAAGTTTTCACTGCACGGCAACACTCACTAAATGCCCACATGTTTACGAAACCGGCTTCACTTTGTTGTTCACAGCGCTCCGTCTTGAGTTTTTATTTCGTCTGAGATAAAGGCCTCATAAAACGCTGCCACATAAGCACAGGCCCGAATATTTATTTTTTATTTCTTAAAAATTTTAAATTTATCTCAAATTAATTTCCTTGCATTGTTCCTCAGACCAAACAAAAACTAAAGACGGAACGTCTCGAACAACGAAGTGAAACCGGTTGCGTATACATGTGGTGCTTATGAAAGTATGGATTTGCTAAGTTTACTTTACTGGTGATAATGTGATTGCTGTTTTTTAACCGACTTCCAAAAAGGAGGAGGTTATTTTTATTTTTTGACGTGTGATTGTTGCACCCGTTGACGACACAATATGGCATTTTACTTAATTGTTGCGTCACCTCCATTAGCGGGAGAAGCTCAACTAAAATGTATGGTGTCTTTTTCTTGTAAGTGTGTGCGTTTCTGTGTACGTGCACAGCGCAGCGTGATGTCATTTTCCGGGCTTCACTTGTTTGTTCTATGCGTTCCGTCTTTAGTTTTTATTTGGTCTGAGATGCGAGAAAATAGAATTGAACTTCATTCTGACTTTACGAAAATTTTGTGTTAGTAAATAAGTTTCAATAAAACGTTATTTGCACCTGCATAGTTTTCTTTTCGCTTGCCCCCGCTTAAATTATAAATCCCCTCAACACCTTCAGGGGTCGAGGATGTAATGGGCATGTTGACTAATTTTTATTTTTTAGTCCGTCTTGTAGATTATTAAAAAATATTGGACACGTATTTTTTCTTTTTTTACGTAATCAAAAAATAACGGCGATATATTGAGTTGAAATTTCGCGTGACGTCACTATTCTGACATTTGGTATGGCGGTTTTGCGGTTAGTGTCGTCACGACCCCCTCACCCTAAACTTTAATGCGCTTTATTTCTGTATATTTTAATTTATTTAAAAAAGCAAAAAATACGTGTCTATTGTTTTTTTATTTTCTAATTGACGGACTAATTAGAATTTTGCTTTTCATAAGTCGTCAACATCCCTATATAAAACGATAAACTAATTTGCAAGACAAAGAAATAAAACTGACGTCCGTCACTGCTAAAATCCCGCCAAAAGCCCTTGTTTGACAGTTGATGTTTTGTTGCCGCTTATATGCGTTTCGTTCTGAAATTCCCCGTACTGCGCTGCAGGTGCGTTCCAGCTTCACAACTCACAGCTAATATAAAAAAGCGCGACAGTTTAAATATAGTATTTTTCATACTATATTATTTGTCTATAACTGAAATATAGTACGGAGGGCAACCCTAGTTACAAGTAATCGCTGCAAAGATCCTATATACGATCCAACTCTCCCCTACACTAAAATAATCCTGCATCCATGGAAATCTTAAAAACTATGACTGGCACTGTTTTTATTTAGATTTTTTTTTAAATTGAGAACCAATTTGGTTTATTAAAAAAATTCGATCTATTATTGAACTTTGTTTATAAAACCGTAAAATCTATATTCATGGGGAAGCATTTTGGGGAATTGGCATTTATTCGGGGAATAGTGTATTACAAGCTTTCTCCGCATGAACAAAAACCTTTTGCTGGAGCCATTAAATATGGTTTACCAAATATTGTGCCCAGAACTTTGGCTACTGTTCAATATTGGTTGCCTCGTAAGTATTTATTTATTTTATTTTTTATTGCACAGTTCGTAGGTACAAAAGGGTACTTGCATGAATTTTTTTTCTAGTCTATTTGAAAGATATATGGCCAACTTAAACAAAGCAAGAAAAAGAAAAAAATATATATGCATAAAATTATGAACTAGAGCGTTTTAAAGTTCCTACTTTTATCTTAAGCACCGAAACGCGGAATAACGTCTGTGATAGAGATGTCACTCTCGTATTGACAGGGTCATGTGACACTTACAGACAGATAACTTCAATAACCATAAGTGAAATTAAGGTTGAACTGTGTCAAGTTACTTCCAAAAGTTCCAGTAAAGAATTGAAATGCATGCATGCATTTTAATGTAAAAAACTTCAGAAAAAGGAAAATAGGTGTTGACTGTATGCACTTAGTTTCTTTTGCCTTCCCTGAAAGAGGTAAATGTTTCTTGAAAAAATAAAAGTGACGTAACATGCTAAGCTTGGCTCTGATTGGTGTTCCATTGCAACGTTCCGTTTCACAAAATTAAAAGTTGAATATTTTGGAAACTATTGATAATTTTTTAGTAAATCTTTCACGATAATGCTTTTCTAAGGCTTTTTTTTAATATTGACACAACTTCTTATCATAAATTTCATGCAAGTACCCTAATGGCGAACTTGCCTTGCGGAATTCCGTACCAGTTGAACATGGGGTAGAGAATAGGGTACTTACATGAAATTTATAATTAGAAATTGTGTCAATATTTCAAAAATAGAGCCTTAGAAAAGCGTTATCGTGAAAGATTTACTAAAAAAATTTCAATAGTTTCCAAAATATGCAACTTTTAATTTTGTGAAACGGAACGTTGCAACGAAACACCAATCACAGCCAAGCTTGACGCATGACGTCACTTTTATTTTTTTAGGAAACATTTGCCTATTTCAGAGAAGGCAAAAGAAACTAAGTGCATACAGTCTACGCATATTTTTCATTTTCTAAAGTGTTTTAGTTTAAAATGCATCGGTAATATGCATTTCGATTCTTTACTGGAACTTTTAGAAGTAAATCGATACTGTTCAACCTTAATTTCGCTTTTGGATATTGAAGTTATCTGTCTGTCAGTGTCACATGACCCTGTCAATACGACATTGACATTTCTATCACAGATTAATAAGCCGTAATTTTGAACAAGTGACGTCATTCCGCGTTTCGGCGGTAAGGTCTAAAAGTAGGAACTTTGAAACGCTCTATTTCATTAATTTATGCATATATTTTTTTCTTTTTCTTGCTTTGTTTAGGTAGGCCATATATCTTTAAAATAGACTGAAAAAAAAAATCATGCAAGTACCCTATTAAATAACAGACAAAAAATAGTTATTTGTGCTCAATTTGGATGACCGAGCAAGCGAAGGATTCTAAAATTGATTCACAAGCGCGGCGAGTGATTCAAAAATAGAATTCTGATTTTTAACCGACTTCCAAAAAGGAGGAGGTTATGCATTCGGCTGTATGTATGTTTTTTCTTGAACCGATTTGGAAAATTGATTTTTTTGTTTGAAAGGGAATACTCCCAAATTGGTCCTATTGTCACCAAGTCAGGATCTGATGATAGGATCTTGAAGAAATCGAGGAAACTTCAAAATTTATAGGCACACCTACAGCGATTTGGGTATTTTTTATAGTAAATCGTTTAATTGCTTTTGGAAAGTAATGCCTATTTGAAGAAGTGGAACTGATGTTGAAGACTACAAATACTAAATAGTCATAGGAACTACTCAATAATAGGTATTCTATGGGTTCCAATTCGATAACTTTAAAATTGTTTCTAAACAATTTATGATCATCACAATGTATATGGCGAAGTGGATCTCATGGTGATGTACCAGGAGAACTCCTCAACAATTAACGTCCCTGCATCGGGAAAAGCAATATTTTGTAAAAAAATATGAGCATTTGTCATTAGGCTATTGTGACAAAGATAAATAATTGTAAACTTACAAAAAAATTAAAACCAACTTCCAAAAACAAAAAAATGCACTATCCTAAAAACTAAAAAGCTAAAAATAACAAAATACCGATTTAATCCAAAAGACAAAAATACACGTATTAATATTATTATTGGTTTGTTTGTGCTATGCCTGCCACTGATCGATTTGAAGTCAGTCGGTGACAAGCCAAATAAAGAATGGGTATCTAGATGAGCTAAGTCCACTCCCGTCGTGAGCAGAACAATCCAAGTGGGCAGACACAAACGGACTAAGCACCGAATTCAAATCGATCAGTGGTAGGCATAGTACAAACCAATAATAATAATATTACCTAATACGTGTATTTTTGTCTTTTGGATTAAATCGGTACCTATTTTGTTATTTTTAGCTTTTTAGTTTTTAGGATAGTGCATTTTTGTGTTTTGAATTACCTATTTGTACATTTCAGCTTTCGCAATCGCTTATTTGGTTTATACAGTGGCGGAAGAAACTCATCATTTGTCGAAAAGAAAGAATCCAAAAGATTATTTGGATGAAGTTGATCCAAATCCGCAACCAAAATGCAAGAAACGTGAATAGAATTTCACAGTGAAATCCTGCTACTACTACTTTACTGGATTAAAATTTTAAATAAAATATTATTTGAAATGTAGCCTTTTGTATAATTATTATTCACTAGCTGTGCCCTGCGGTTTCACCCACGGTAATTTCGGAGTTCCCGCGAGAATTCCGGGATAAAAAGTACCCTATATCCATCTCTGTACCCCTGACAACATGCATGCCAAGTTTCATCCAAATCCGTTCAGCCGTTTTTGCGCGATTGAGTAACATATCCACACTTTTACGGCTGAAATTAAAAAATAGAAGGTGATTTAAGATTTTGGAACTTTTGGGAGGCGGACCCTTAAAATTTGATTATGTGGCTGTTTTGTCCAAGCTTAGACGGAGAACCTGAAATTTGATTATTTTGATGTCCGTGGTGGATGGGACGTGTAAAAGGCATTAGAGAGCCTCTGGTATAGCCGGTGTCGGAGTGCTGACACCTAATCCTGCTATCCTTTCCTCAGTTACATAATATATTATCTATATAATAAAAATGAATCGCCAAATGTGTTGCTAAGCGCATAACTTCCAAACGACTGCACCAAATTGGATAATAGTCTTTTTTTGTGTTCGTTATTGTCAGGAAAAGGTTTATACATGTAAAAGAAATTTGGAGTTCCTGCGGGAATCCCGAAACACGCGCAGGTGAAACCGCGGGGCACAGCTAGTATATTATACATAGAAATGTCAAAGTGTTCGCAACAGATCAACGTAAAGTAATAGTAGTAGGTACACTGACTAAAGTAGCGACGGGTAGGTTACAATGCTAAGAGAACAACATAACCATAGAGTAACTTATAAAACTGGTAACATAACCCTCAGAACAATAATTGTTCTGAGACAACCCAACCCAGACCCAACGAGCAGGAAACATTAATGGAAAAGGAGGTACAAGAAAAAGTAAGTAAACCTCATGTGGGCCCTTATGGCTGAAGATAGCTAAAGACAGAAATGAATCCTACTAATATTATTAACTAGCTGTGCCCTGCGGTTTCACCCGCGGTAATTTTAGAGTTCCCGCGGGAATTCCGGGATAAAAAGTACCCTATGTCCTTCTCTGTACCCCTGACAACGTGCATGCCAAATTTCATCCAAATCCGTTCAGCCGTTTTTGCCACAGCTCGCGCCGCTGATAGCTGTGGCCGACGTCGTATGTTTCTACCATTTGTTTTTGCCGCCGCCGCCGCCGCCGCCGCCACCGCCGCCGCAAAGACTGTGGCGCCGCCCTAGTCGTCTCTGACGATAGACATAACAAGTTTCATATTCCATATTCACAACCCATTATTACCCGCTGTTTAGCGGGTTAAAATCAAACAGTATGTTCTCTTATTCGTCTGTGGTTAAAATGGATTTCAGTACAACTTTTAGTCGCACTTATTGAAGGGAACCTAAACGTACAAGGTACTTTAGGTGCACTTTTACGCGAATAAAACGTCAGTTTTTAATAGATGGGATAAAAAGGTTTATTATTATTAATAATTATATTATGTACTATACGGTGCATAGATTGTTATGATTTCACGCGGTGATTAAAGGTACTCAAATTGTATAATCGAACAACGCCGCACTCACAATCAGATTTAGGTAATTATCTACTAGGTGTTCCCCGCGGTTCCACCCGCGTTAATGTCGGAGATCCCGCGGGAATTCCGGGACAAAAAGTACTCTCTGTATATCTCTGAAAACATGTATGCAAAATTTCATGATGATCAGTTGAGCCGCTAAGGCGTGAAAGCGTAGCAGACAGACAGAGTTACTTTCGCATTTATAATATTAGTAAGTAGTTATTACTCTAGCGGCTCCATTTTCAGAATGAAAACTACCTACATATGTCGGTGAGTGCGGCGATTGGGCAGATCATTTAGATTCAGAATTGCCATTATTTATATTTAGTTACGAGTAAGTGATGTATTCTCTTCAAATATACGCGTCTATACATAATCTCTAGGAGTAAAACGACAGGAGCAAGAAGAACACCGTAAAGCGTGCTGATCAGTGCTGGATACATGTCGGCGATGCCCACGCTGCTGAACGTAGTGATGGTGCCCATGCAGCGCGGCCGTGGAACGTGCAGCCGCTGGTGGATGCACGCCTGGATACCAGATTCGCGGATCTTCATGAAGCTGTGCATGCGAGAGATGATTGGAATAAAGTTATTTATGTCCAAGTTTTTTTTTTTCATTTACCTACTTCAAAAAACAAATATGTACAATTTTTATGTTAGTCATATCCAGAAATTATCTCTCACAGAACTTTGTTAGCCTAGAAAAGAGTACTCAAATGTAAAAGTGGTCATATTTAGAAAAAGGTATGAAAAACTAAAAAATGAAGGCTTACAATAAACTGGAAACGTCACAAAAATAAGTCCATTCTTCCGACGGCGATATTGATTGAATTCGCCAACGTTCTAGGACATATTTACCTAGAGTACCTACTAACATACCATTTATATAACTCTTCGTAGACGAAACAAAAGTTTTTACAAATTTCCATTATATTTAACTTAATAGGTATACAAAAGGCGGCCTTATCGCTTAAAGCGCAATCTCTCCCAGGCAACCTTTGAGTGGACAGATTTATAGAAGAGAGAATAGATAGGTGTTAACATATATTGGATAAGGAAATGCAACTAGTATAAAATACATAACGTTATTACATATAATATATATCAGCAGCATAAGTACGCAAACAACAAAATTAAATATTAATTACCTAATACGTTACATACATAAATATTTTATATCCATGGTGATCAATAAAGCCAAAGAAATTCTAAAGGTATATAATAAAGGAATAAAGCGTTATTTTGTTTAAATACTCTTTTCTTACTTAATTCGGAACAGGTCTTTGAATGGAGATCTCTTCTGGCTAGGTAGCCAAGGGTCTATTTCATTGATGAAATCTATTTCAACCAGATCACACTTCTCATCTTCCTGATAGGTTTCTTGTATCAGACGGTAGCCGGGATTTAACTCCATGTGAAAGGCGAATAGCCCCTATTTACAAATGGAATTTTATATGGGTAAAACATACATAGATAAAATAATAAAGATTTCAGCGCGAAGTAAACGATTCTGCTTACTCGTCTTATTTTTTCAACTCCTTCTTTCATGGTATAGAAATGTGGTTTCTTTCCTTTGGGTGCTATTTTTTTGTCGTAAATCGATTTTCGTATTGGGTCGTTCAGTTTCTGAAAAATAAATGTTAATAAAAGATTGGATAGGTAGGTTAACGTATACCTACTTACCTCTACCTTTGTAGTTTGTACCATATCATATTCAACTCTACTCACTCTAAAGAAATATCTGTTATATTCAAAGTCACTGGCTCCTAATTTGAGTGGTGAACTAAGTAAGTCCTGCAATGTCCTTACTGAGGGGCTAGGTGCACGCAGGAGTACCACTATGTTGGCCGAGTACGCGGCATATAATATTGTAAGAGATATGAACAGCATGAGCGTTACACATCTACCTGTAAGGATTTAAAGTAGATATTATTTTGGACCTCAATACGTATAGATCGAGGCATTGTCGATAGCTATATAGATAAGTACTTAGTGCAATTTCTATTCACTTCTTCCTTTCTTTAAGCTTTGTATCAGTAGATAAGCATAACGAAGGGATCCCAACACAGTGTCAGTGTTACCAAAAATCGCAACATAACGTCAACGTTACCTGCTGTGTAACGAGGCTCGAGAGTGCAGCCCTGTTGTAGAACAGCACCGATTACTAAAATTAGCACGTCTGCCCAAGAACCATCCAGTTGCAAAGGATGCTAAAATTTAAATGTTTAGGTAAGTGCCTAACTTAAAATCGTGAAAAATAAATGACATGCATAATTAATGTAGGTAAATAGATATAGGCGTCACCCATTACCGAAACCAAAAAAATACTTGTTCTGTTTACCTTTATGGTTCTACATATAATGCCTATTGCCAAAATATTGACCGCAGAGTTCAATTATTATTATTTATTAGTAGACAGTTTATTACAACATATTATTGTAGCATAGCTACATACCGAACTCATAGTCGACTCCCATTTTGAAGTTATGTAGAGAAATAATGAGCACCCTAGAATACAAATTAGTATCGCAAGCCAAACAGCTCCCGTGAAAGGAAGAGTGAATATATTGGAGACGTAAGCAAGGGGCGGCTCGCGAAATACAAATCTGACAGCAGTCGAGCCGACCATTGCGATGTAGTCGATATTCTCTAGACGCTCTTGAGTAAATATTGTTAGTGTCCCTGCAAAAAATTCAAAAAATAAATATGTTCATAAAATCTACAGGTACCTAGATAGGTACTATTATCTATGGTATACTACTATTATCTGTATTATTGTAATTTTTTATGAGAATTCTACTAAAGCATTATTGATGCTTGTTGAATTACGAGTATGTAGGTTATAGAAGGAATATAGTAGCAGATAACAGCAGATAGTTATCTGCTGTTGTAATGATAGCTGACTAACTTATGATGATAACATAACACAATATAACTGAGGGCAGGGAAAGGTAGGACCGAGACTATTAGCTGAGCGACACATCTAGAACGAACTAGAAACTATTACAATGAATTGCACCAACATAGAAGTTGTACAGCATACCAGCTGATATCCGTAGGGAACACGGAGCAGTGCCTGGGACTTGCGACCCAGGTGTAGGGTTAATGGGTACCCTTTACAATGCATGAACGCTCACCTCCACTGCCCGTGCTCCCAACTTAAGCAAACCTCTGGAAACAATTAGATGACACAGCACACGTAATCACTATAGCCACTCTAGATTGATACGACACTATAACTGCACTGAACCAAACACAAAGTAACAATGAACCGTCGCTTACGCGTACCCGCATTTTATAACAAGTTCTAACAAAGAAGAGTCGGGCAATGGAGTGGAGCGGGGGAACGAACTTACTACAACCGCTATTCGACAGCGGGAAGCAACAGTTATTTTTAATGAAACTACCCTCACGCCGACAAGTATATTCATTGGAATATAATCAAAATATGCTATACGTACCTAGTCATGTTGACGGTACCAAGTACTGAATAATTTCTCTATATTATAAATATTATCATACTGTGACAACGACCGGGTGGCCAGCCACAGACGCTGAGCAAGCATTCCCGCTACACGGCGAAGTCCATCCGCCCTATAGAGATAAGGTGCTAGGAATTAAGAATAATGTACTCATGTACTCATGTTAGTTTTAATGTTAGTTTTAAGCATTCATTCTTATTCTAACGGTCATACAATAAAGACGTATTAAAATGCATTAAATTGCTTTTTAAAAAGCGGTCCTGGATCTACCGTGATTTGTCTGGCGCAGCCGGTAGGATACCCTCTATATCCTATCGTCGTGCTCGTGCTCTCGAAGACACAAAAATCGGTCTGAAGTGCGTGTTCGGCGTGTGAAAGGGTATCCATACGAACCAAATAAATAAGACTCCAAGGTGACCAGGACCATTGCTGGAAGACATGGGTGGCTTGTGAGTACAACCTTTACTTCCTTTGCTTTCCCTATGACTTCCAAATATTAAATGTTACTATAGAGACAGAAAATCGCTCAAGTAACGTTATCTGATTGCACAAAAATAGGCAAACATACACTAAATCGGTATAACTTAGTTTATAGATCGTACACTTTATCGGTACATAATTAAGAATATTTTAATCAAATAACAAATCTATTTGATTTTAAATACTTTGCTCTATTTTATACACTACATCGGTATAATTTAGTTTATAGGTCGTACACTTCATCGGTACATAATTACGAATATTCTAATCAAATAACAAATCTATTTGATTTTAAATACTTTGCTCTATTTTATATTTAGGATATTAAGATATTACACTGAATCGGTATATTAAATTAAGAATAAATTGTCTGAATAACTTTTTAGTTACAAATACAACATTTGAAAAAAAAAAATATAGGTCTTATATTAAATTTGTTTAAATAATTTGTGACTCTATTACTCTATATCTCTATGAAATAATTTTAATAATTTTTAGCGTTAAGAATTAAATTGTGTGTGTCTTTTATTATAGTACTTGTTGTGTTAAAGTGAATATAAATTTAAAAAAATGGCTCAAAGTGTTCAGGTGATACCGAAAGATATTTTAAACTTAATACCAAAATATGATGGAGAGCCCAACTTGCTAAATCTTTTTATTAAGAAATGTGAATATGTTTTGGTTAACTTTGGTGGTCCAAATAATCCGGTACAATTATCTTACGTTTTCCAATGTATTACAAGTAGACTGACTGGTAGAGCTGCCGCTCTCCTTAGCGAGAGGGATGACATTAATAGTTGGAATACATTACGAGCAGTTTTCATTCAACATTTTGGAGATCCACGTTCGGAGGAATGTGTCGCGATTGAGTTAGAATCATTAAAAATTAAAAATGGCGAATCTTATATCGATTTCTGCAAAAGGGTACAAAACGTACGCAGTACATTATTTTCAAAAGTGAATTTACTCGTAGATGAAGGCGTTAAAGCCGCAAAGATGATTATTTATAACAAAGCTGCTTTCGATGTTTTTCTTTTTAATTTGCCAAAAGAATTTATTAGGCTTATAAGGTTAAGATTGACGCCACCTAACCTTACTTTAGAAAACGCATTATCAATAGTAACAGAAGAAGTTAATGTTCAGTTTCAATACGACTCAAAAAATAAAGATTATAAGAATTTCCAACCGTCAAATCCAGCACAAAATTCTTCTTTTTATCAAAATCATGCTAAATTTGCGCAGCCAATAAATAATAATTTTGGTTTTAAAATACCAGCATCGCAACTACCGATGCAGCAAAATTTTAAATTTGGTTTTTCTCCTTATGATAACCGAAATAATTTTAACCTTCCACAAGGAGGATACCGACCTCAATTTAATAATAATCATGGTAATCCCAATTTTAAATTCGGCATCCCACAAGGAGGATATCGTCCTCAATTTAACAATAACAATCAAAACTTTAAATTTGGCATTCCACAAGGAGGCTATCACCCACAACTTAATAATAATAACCCAAACTTTAAATTTGGTATTCCGCAAGGGTACCACCCACAATTAAATAATAATCCTCACTTCAATAAACCTGTTCAAAAGCTAGATTATAATACTGATGTGTCGATGCGTACTGCACCACCACTAAAACAAAACTTTATCGAAGGTTCACAGCAAAATGTTTTTCATAATAATGAACTTTATGACTACGACTATAGCCCTGATTATTGTGACAATAATGATATACCTGTATACAACGAATATGATGAGAACCAGTATGCTGAATACGAACAAGAACAACCGGTACAAAATGATGAGAAAGTTTTTGAGACATATTATCTAGAAACGGCCTCAGATACATACCAACAGCCCGTAACAATACATCTTAATTTCGATAGTACTCTGAGACTCCCACATATAGAAATCCCCGAAATAAATTCACGATTTATGATCGACACGGGCAGCACGCGATCTTTCATTAGTCCCGCAAAAGCTAACGAGTTCTTTTCAAATTATAAAATTTACGAACCATTTCAGGTAGTTAGTGCACATACTAGCAGCCATCATAATGAAGCTATACTTATACCTTCATTAAAGACGTTAAAAAACAACACTATGCACAAATTTTACATATTTCAAGTAGACGATCGATATGATGGTTTAATCGGTTCAGACTTACTAAAACAACTAGACGCTACTATCGATATGAAAAATCAAGTATTACATACGTGCGATACGGACATACCTATTCTGTATAAACCATTACATGAAGTTCGATTAGATCCTCGCAGCGAAACCCGCGTTAAGGTACCTACAACCTTAGGACACGGTCAGGAAACTTTAGAGAAAACCGATTTTGGTTTAGGAGCTCGGATGACACGTGCTCTTATTAATTGTACTAATGGATTAGCTTATACTGTTATTCAAAATACATCAGATAAAGTAGGGACAACGAAGTTTCGCAAACCATTACAAACAGAACAGTATGACTCTAGTAATACACTGAAAACAAATAAACTTGACTATGATAATTATGAGACAGATAAAATTTTAGTTGACAATCCGACAAGACTTCGTTTAGATCACATGAATGACGAAGAAAGAAATACAAACGCCGATACCTTATCTAGGAAAAAAATAAATGTCCTTCATAAAGATGATTCAAGCTCATTAGTCGTAAATGTGGACGAAAGACAACGAAAAGGAAATAAAAATAGTAATTTGAACCCTAAAAGCCCAATAACAATTTCATCTGAATCAGATTTTAAGGTTGAATTAGACGATAAAAATATCAGACCTCGCTATGAAAAAACTCTGGTTACCGGGGAAATACCGCGAAATGTAGTAGCAGTACGACTTAAAAAGAAAAATACTAAAAACCCAATTAAAAATGTTAAACGCCCTCCGCAGGCAAGGCCAGCTCGTTCTCCTACTACTAATGACGACGAGCCAATGCCAAGGCCTTCAACTGCACCGACTTGACAGTAATCCCGGTGTACTACCCCTGAAACAGGGAACTGCAGTAGTAAGTTATGATAAGTGGATCATTATTAAAACCTTGAACCTACAAATTATTCAAGACGACCTTATGTCAAATTCAAATAAATATATACAACTTAATTCCTTAGTTAAGCTTAATTTTAACAGTACTCCTTACGATAGGATATGTAATTATAAGATACAAGTAGAGTACATACAAAATTTAACATTAAGCAAGCTTAAACAATTATTTCCAATCGCTAGAGTTAAAAGAGGTCTTTTAAACCCTTTAGGTTCTATTATAAAAATATTAACCGGAAATTTAGACAACGAAGACGCTGTTAAATATAACCAAATTATAGAAAATATTAAAGTAAATCAACAAAACCTTAATAAAAGGGTAACGTTGATCTCTGAAATAGTTCAAAGCGTAACGAATGTTACTAAATCTATAAACAATAATTTAATACAACTTGATGTTCAGTCAAAAATCTTGCAAAGCGAGTTGGACCATTTGAAAATAAAGGAACAAAAGGATTTCATAGAAAATAACATTATTAATACATATTATTTACTTTTACATAATTTCCAATGTATTCTCACCCAATTAAATGAAATTGAAACTGCGATTACTTTCAGTAAATTAGGAACTCTACATCAATCCATTATAGACTCTACTAAGTTGTTATTAGCTTTAAGTGATATTGAAAAACATGAAAAATTAACATATACAGTAAGTTTGGAAAATCTTGTAAAAATAGAGCAAACTATTACATTAAAGTCATTCATCCATGATAATCAGATAGCGTTTCTGTTAGAGGTACCACTGGTAAGAAAAGAAATTTTTATATACTACAAATTGTACCTACCCTCTACCTGTTTTCCGTGATCCAAATACTTTTGTAATATTACCCAAATATCCTTACCTATTAGTAAAGGGATCACTAACGAAGCCACTCTCACAACCATGTCAAAAATGCGAGAAATCCTACTTCGTGTGCTCCGCAGAAAATGTATACGAGTCTATCCAAGATCACTGTATTGCAAATTTATTTAACTTCATAGAGAATACTAGCACCTGTGACGTTATTCCGATCAAAATTGAAGATATTAAAATACAACAAATTCAACCCAATCAATGGATATTATATGCGAGATCAAACACTTTATTGCGAAGAGTATGTCGAAGCCAAGTCTTCCCTCAGAATATTCAAGGCACTTATATAATTACAATAGATGACGATTGTCTCGTGAAAATTGGTGGTTTCACAATAAAACTAAGACAGTCCGATTTAAAGGAAGCAACTCATACAGGACTACCCATTGTAAATTTGCCTTTGATAAACTTTACAAATGCTGAAAGAAAGCCTGTCAATCTGGAAGGAGTGGATTTCAGTAACCTACAGTATCTTACATACGCATTGAAGAAAAGTGATGTGAAAAGTGAAAATAATATAAGTGAAAATAATATCGTATCATTAAAAAGTGTTAGCGTTTGGACAGTTATATTGTATTTAGTAATAGGCATTGTTTTAATTTACTTCATGTTTCACTTTCGCGAAACTATAACAATGAAACTTTGCGGAAATCGAAATTCTTCAAATCCTGCGAATTTGAATAATTTCGAACTTGCGGGGGGACGAGTCATGTTGACGGTACCAAGTACTGAATAATTTCTCTATATTATAAATATTATCATACTGTGACAACGACCGGGTGGCCAGCCACAGACGCTGAGCAAGCATTCCCGCTACACGGCGAAGTCCATCCGCCCGCCAGATAAGGTGCTAGTAATTAAGAATAATGTACTCATGTACTCATGTTAGTTTTAATGTTAGTTTTAAGCATTCATTCTTATTGTAACGGTCATACAATAAAGACGTATTAAAATGCATTAAATTGCTTTTTAAAAAGCGGTCCTGGATCTACCGTGATTTGTCTACCTACCTACATCAAGATAAAACACAGAGATCATCTTTGCGGCAAATGATAGGGGCGCCAGCAATAGAAATGAAAATACAAAAAAAAAACCTTTGAAGCGGGCAAGTACGATAATCTTTACTAATATTATAAATGTAAAACTCTGTCTGTCTGTTATGCTTTCATGTCTTAACGGCTCAACCTATCATCATGAAATTTTGCATACATATAGGGTACTTTTATCCGCGGGGACTCCAAATTAACGCCGGTGAAATATCATGAAATTTTGCATAGGTAGGTACAAGGGCGGATACAGGATATTTTTCTGGGAGGGGCACAAGGGGCGGACGGGCAAAAAAATTAACAATAACTGTTAGAAATAACCTTTATTTTTTATATTTATAGTTTATTTCTACAAGTTCAAGTATGTCTATAGAAAGATTTATGAGAGTATCAAAGTAATAGAAAAAATAAATGTTTTTTATTTTTAATCCTCCACGCCCGCGCCCCCGCTCGCCCCTCCCCAATCCATGCTTTCCCGCGACCACACCACTCATTTTTTATTTGCAAGTGCGCGAAAGGGATGCAACGAACTCGCAATTCCAGTAGTCAGAAATAGACAAGAGTTTCACTCATGTGACAGAAACAGAAAGACTGTTATGTTATTCATATATTTTAACAAGTTTCATAATTTGATTTGCTTCTAAGTATGTACTGTGATGGGATCTCCATAGTAAACAAAAATACCATCTGGGGGGGCACGTGCCCCCGTGCAACCCCCCCCCCCTCCCCTAAATCCGCCCTTGGGTAGGTATACGCGTTGTCAGAGATACAAAAATGGACATAGGGTAATTTTTACTCTGAAATTACCGCGAGAACTCCGAAATTAACGACTGTGAAATCTCATGAAAATTAATGCATGTGAAACCACGGGTGAAACGGCTATCCCTAAAATATGAGAGTTTCTTTGTTTGTTACGCTTTTACCATTCTATCGATCATCGTGTTTCGCATTCATATTTTCATGGCTAAGAGATGGACCTATGTCCTTCTCTGTAGCCCTGAAAATGCTGCTTTCAAATCTCACCCTTTTAAGTATAGGGAATTATCATATCCATAGGGTTGAGAATTGAAAGCAACAGATTAAAACCTATGCATGGTGTTTAATTTTGAAGTGTTATCCGAGATCCATACTCCATTACAGACAGAAAGGAAGTTGTTTTTTTAATGAAGTTTCACAAGATGATCTATGTGAGACATAATATACCTACATTTTGCAGTACATACCCAAGTCACCTTCCTTCTTTAATAGATGATCTATTAACCCCTGCCAATTGCCATTTTTGTCTTTATATCCCCAAGTATGTGTGAATATTAACATTTCAGTTGCATTAAGCATCTCAAAACAAACATTGACAACCATGTAAGACATTTTTGATATGGAATCGTGATGCAGGTACCTGTAACCACCATAGCTTATTTTATAACTCTGTATATACCTACTATATTATATACATAATTAAAAGATAAAGGTCACTGAGTCATTGACTAAACATGAAGTTTTGAAAAAAATCATAAGAAGCTGAAAGGCACATAGATTGTTTTATATATGTGGGAGAAGTCACCTAAGAAAGAATTTCCCCAAGTTCCCGCGTGAACTCCCAAATTAATTAACGCGGGTGGAACTGCAGGCGTTTGCCTGCTTATATACATATAACCAGCTGTTTAGCTGGTTATATATAATTTTATAAAAAACTAAAAGTAGCCGTATTCTGTTACTTAGTTATACCACTATAATAATTATCTACGAGGTTAAGTTTTTTAGGTTTCTTAAAAATTTGGACTACTTCGTACTGCGCGGATACAATTAATTAGCCTATCGTAAACTTTTCCTTATCTAAAAACGCTCGTAATTGACTATGAGTAACTAACTTATAACTTATGTATAACTTGTGACGTTGTATCAATATTTTATTTAAATATTTAGAAATGCATGTAATAAATAAATATAAGCTCCGGAATTATTGCCATACCCGAAAAGGGTTACTAAGTTGTAAGTACAATATAATATACGGTATAACGGTTTCTTAATAGGTCGCTCCACCACATCTAATCTCATACTCTGTAGCGACTACTTGTCTGAATGTATGTCCAAGCGGTCTCAAGTCGACGTTATATACACGGATTATAGCAAATGTTTCGATAGAATTGTTCATGTGCTGCTCTTGCGTAAAATCTTAGCTATGGGAATTCGTGGAAATCTATACCGATGGCTGTCGTCGTATGTTGAGAATAGATGCCAGACCGTTGTTCTTAATGGGTACATGTCTAGAAAAGTACATATCCCTTCAGGAGTTCCTCAAGGATCATTATTGGGACCACTCCTATTTAATATCTTCATTAATGATATAGCTGCATGCTTTCGCAACTCAAAAATTTTGTTATACGCAGATGACATGAAAATCCTTAGAAATGTGACATCTCAGGAAGACGCCCATCACCTGCAAGACGATCTTAATAGGTTTCAGGACTATTGCGTGGTTAATAAGTTGGACTTGAACGTATCCAAATGCTACGTCTGCTCGTTCACTCGCAAACCGAAACCAATTAGGTATACCTATACACTGTCGGATACCCCCATTTCCAGAGTAAACGCTATTCGGGATCTTGGTGTCACCTTTGACTCTAAACTTCTTTTTGATGCACATATTGATAATATAATAAATAAAGCATCCAAGGCACTTGGTTTCATTTTCAGAATTTCATCAGAGTTTAAAAATATTAAAACCTTGAAAATTCTTTATTGTGCTTTCGTTCGCAGTCACCTTGAATATGCCTCGCAAATCTGGAATCCAAATTATAATATTTACGTTGATCGCTTAGAACGTATTCAAAAGAAATTTCTTAGGTACATTCAGTTTCGCTCAGGTGTTCATTTATCTAACTACGTAAACCGTTGCAGAAAGTTTCACATATTGCCACTATGCGAGCGAAGAAGGATTGCGGATTTGACCTTCTTATTTCGTCTAATGCAGGGTTCCCTAGACGTTCCCGAACTCGTTGGCAAGGTTGGGCTGCACGTATCGCCTCCTTTTCTCCGTGAATCTCATCTTCTTAACGTTCCATTAAGCAAGACCAATTACAGGGAGAACTCGTACCTGGTTAGAGTATGTCGTACATACAACTCAGTGTGCCGGAGAATTGACCTGGACTTATTTGAGACGAGCATTTATAAGCTTAAAAAAGACATTGCCGATGACTTCTTTAAATCTGATGCATTTTAAAGTAAAAAACTTCAGAAAATGGAAAATATGCGTTGTATGCACGCACTTAGTTTCTTTTGCCTTCTCTGAAATAGGCAAATGTTTCCTAAAAGAAAATAAAAGTGACGTCATGTGTCAAGCTTGGCTGTGATTGGTGTTTCGTTGCAACGTTCCTTTCACAAAGTTAAAAGTTGAATATTTTGGAAGCTATTGAAATTTTTTTTTAGTAAATCTTTCACGATAACGCTTTTCTGAGGCTCTTTCTTTGAAATATTGACGCAGTTTCTTGTTATAAATTTCATGCTAGTATTATTTATTCTATTTACTTATGTTCCTCTAAAGCTTTGTTTTTCAAGTTTTCATTATTGGTAGTAATATGTGGAAGCTGGTAATTGGCCTTATTTTAAACTATTCTCTGTAATCTACTTTGTACATTATCTAGCTGTAAGTTTTCCGAATAGTGCAAAATAAATAAATAAATAAATAAATAAATATTATGTAACATCTGACTTAAAATGTACACTTGGTTGCAATAAATGTTTGATTGATTGATTGATTGAAATAATGATAAGTAGGTATCTTGAGTACCTACCTACTAACTAAATCTAGGTTTATACATGCAACTAAAGATTTTTACCTGAACTTTGGCTTTGAAAGTAATACTTAAACGACTAAACAAAACATCTGTCACATAAACCCTAGGGGCTATAATGTAACTTTTATTTGTATCATTTTTCTATCATTTGAAGCTGGCTAAACGTGATCAATTAATCACAAAATCGCAATTTTTCTGATTGAAACTGAAATATGATAGCAACAAAAGTTACATAATTGCCCTGCTAAGGTTTTACCTAAATCGACTAACGCTAAGCTTTTCTCCAAAAACTTGAAACGGAAAATTGTTCTCTTTATAATTCTGCGCGCAAAATCACCTATTTCCTGAAAGCAGTTTTATGAATTTGCGCACAGATTTTCGTTTTTCCGTGTAAAACGGAACTGCCCGAATGCATACTGCTGGCTCTGTCATTTACTGTCGGTTTCGCAAGTACCTATCTCTTTTTCGAACATATTGTAGGGATGTTGACGACTTTTGAAAATCAAAATTCTAATTAGTGCGTCTGTTAGAAAATAAAAAAAACAATAGACACGTATTTTTTGCTTTTTCAAATAAATGAAAATATACAGAGATAAAGAGCATTAAAGTTTAGGGTGGACGTCACTAACCGCTATAAGCCGCCATACAAACTGCACCGGTTAGTGACGTCTAGCGCAACTAAATGTATCGCCGTTTATTTTGGATTGGATTACGTAAAAAAAAAGAACAAATACGTGTCCAATATTTTTGATTAATATACAAGACAGATTAAAAAAAAATTGTCAACATGCCCATTACGTTGTATACATATGTAGATAGATACTAGATACCGACGTGGATGCATGATTACTGCTGGAAAGGGTCGCATTTATTCATGCATTTTTTCACCCAGCTTTCGTTTTTCTTTTCGATTGAACAAAAGTTAAAGCAACAGTTAAAGTAATAGGTATGTTGCCAATGCTACGGAGCTACGGAGCCGAAACTTGGACATTGATCTTGCGACTAGTCCATTGATTCTAGGTCGCTCACAGAGCTATGGAAAGCCAACGCTCGGTGTTTAACTGTTTGATAGAATTCGTAGGTATTGAGGAAATTCGTCGGAAAACCGAAGTCACTGACATAGTCCTCGAAATTAACAAAATGAAGTGGCAACGGGCTGGTCACATCAGTTGCAGAACCGACAACCGATGGGGCAGCGAGTTCTGTGGAGATCGCATGTAGGCAAGCGTAGTATAGTACGCCCCCCTGCCATATGGAGCGACAATCTGCGACGGGTGGGTGGTGGTAAGGATGCAGGTGGCAGAAAATCGGGATAAGTGGCGAGCTCTTGGCGAGGCATATGTGCTGCAGAGGACTGCTGCAGGCTGATAATGATAGTGATGAAAGTCAGATATTTATACTTATTATTAGATAAAATTACCAAAGTTACTTACAATCTGTCTCCCATATGATTCCTGGTTTCATTACTATCTGTTACGACATTAACCATCGTAAGCACATGTCTTCTCAAATTTTTCCTTCGGAAAGATAAAATCTTCGATTCTCTGATATCTAATATTTCGAAATTATTGTAAGTTACTTTATTTACGTTTGCGGACGCAAGTAGATTATTTTTATGAGGCTATAGATAAAAAAATAATTTAAAAACATTAAACCGACTTCAAAACAGAAAAAAGATATGGTAGGTATTTTTAGGTCAGCTATTTTTTTTAATAAGAGTTCACATTATCTAACCTCATCTAATTAAATTATAGTTCGCTACTGTCTACTACTATATTACTTATTTTTCCCTTTACAATTTTGTCTTAGCACGTCTTCGTTTGTGTTTTGAAATCGGTTAATTGCTTTTTTTATTAGGCAGGTACCTACTTTTCTATTTCCTCTTTTTTTCTTACATGAATTTGATCAAGGTTTTTAGATGTTTTCCTTTGATACCTCATTCGTAGCTGTTATCAATAAGCAAGGCCGTCAAACTTCTCTACCTAGCTACTTGTATGTATAGGTACATACCTATCTTACAAACTATACCGAATCGATTTTGATGAAACACCCCTTCCTTTACCTAAGTATATCTCTGTCAACCCAATGGTTAAAGAGAATGCCGCAAGGTATAAAGTTCGCCGTTTGTATACCTCTTGTGCAAAAAAGAATAAATAAATAAATATACCTATTGCATTTCCAGCGTTAGTTTTGAACTCAAAGGAACTCCAAACTTCTTTTATTCTTCTTCTTACAATAACAAACAACAAAATAAGAATTAGTGAAATTGGTCCAGTCGTTCACGTGTGTTGCCGTGACCAAGGGAAATAGGAATTAATTTATATATAATAGGTACTAGCTGTGCCCCGCGGTTTCACCTGCGTGAGTTTTAGGATCAGGCACCTTTGCAGACGCAGGCAGAACAACCCACCAAAGTTTCATCACAATCGGACCAATGGTTTCGAAACACAGAGGACAGACATACAAACATTCATTTTTATTTATAAAGATTATACATATAGATATAGATCAAATATATTATGTAGATTGTAGGTAGCTACATACGTGTCGAATTGCTAACCTGTTTTTTATGAGGTCGGTTTAAAAGACAATACCCATAGTTAACAAACACTTTTGTAGATATAGGTATGTGGCAGACTTACATGATTTGCTGTGGTTGTAGCTCGCCAAACTGCTCTTGAACTTCTTATAATTTCAGAATTTGTAGTTATTTTATACACTAAAGCAATTAAATTTTTGGAATACATGTTATGATGTTATGATCTCTTATCTTAATTTTACTTTAGATACTTTTACCTAATTAGCAATAGCTAAGCAATAGTGTGTTAACCCACACTATGCTTAGCTAACAGGAAATTTTGAGTAAATCGTGTTTTAAAAATAAAGCGCCATTTTGTGTCGACATTTTATTAACTTAAAAATTTTTGGTATTTAAACAATGTAATAAGGTAAACACAAAATTAAAAAACGTTCTATAACTCTCAATTAAGCGTTCTCTATCAATAACTTAATTTTGTGGGTTAACACGTTATTGCCTATCGGCGTCCAATAGGGTACTTCATGAATTTTTTTTTCAGTCTATTTTAAAGATATATGGCCTACTTAAACAAAGCAAGAAAAAGAAAAAATATATATGCATAAATTAATGAAATAGAGCGTTTCAAAGTTCCTACTTTAAACCTCGGGCGAAACGCGAAATGACGTCACTTGTTCAAAATTACGCCTTATTAATCTGTGATAGAACTGTCACTGTCGTATTGACAGGGTCATATGTGACACTGACAGACAGATAACTTCAATATCCAAAAGCGAAATTAAGGTTGAACTGTGTCTATTTACTTCCAAAAGTTCCAGTAAAGAATCGAAATGCATGTTACCGATGCATTTTAAAGTAAAAAACTTCAGAAAATGGAAAATATGCGTTGACTGTATGCACTTAGTTTCTTTTGCCTTCTCTGAAAGAGGTAAATGTTTCCTAAAAAAATAAAAGTGACGTCATGTGTTAAGCTTGGCTGTGATTGGTGTTTCGTTGCAACGTTCTGTTTCACAAAATTTTAAGTTGAATATTTTGGAAACTATTGAAAATTTTTTAGTAAATCTTTCACGATAACGCTTTTCTAAGGCTCTATTTTTGAAATATTGACACAATTTATTATTATGAATTTCATGCAAGTACCCTATTATAAATCTAGGAAAACACTTTAGGTACACTAGTAATGTACAGTCGTAACTGGACATAGATAAGCAATAGTGTGTTAACCCACACTGGAGAAATTTTGAGTAAATCGTGTTTTAAAAGTTGGAGCGCCATTTTGTATCAACATTTTTTATGTTCAATATTTAGTTACATATTTAAGCAATGTATTAAGGTAAACACATAATTAAAAAACGTTCCCTAACTCTCAATAAATCGTTCTGAATCAATAACTTAATTTTGTGGGTTAACATGTTATTGCTTATCTGCGTCCAACTGGTCCTCATAGGTAGGTATTTACCTACTTACCTTCTACTGCTACAAATGTTTCATCGTTTACTCTCTCAACTATCACAACATCGCTATCAACTAATATTTCGATTTCGTTTAATATGTCATTTATTTCGGTCGAATTCTCAGCAATGTTGAGTATGAGCCACCGGTAAGGTGATTTAAAGTATCCTCTTTGACTTGCCTATAATCATAAAAAAATGTTTAAAATATCGCAACTTCTCCATGCATCAATGAAATTTTCTGTCTACTCACATATTTTAAGAACAGTTTTGTGTCAATACACGATATGTCGGCTAATAAGACTACGTGATGCAGATGTCGTTCAGTTCTGTTTAGCTGCAAGGAAAGTGCTACGTTGACTCCGATACTATTTAGCGCAGTTACCAGTGATTTTAATTCATCTGAAAAGAAATGCCTACTTAACGTCTAATATTTCGAAAAGGGTAGGTACCTACCTACTCCACAATCTAATCGAAGACTGTTCGAAGTCGGTGCCAAGTCACATTTAATAGGTTATTGGCCAATAGGCTAGTTTCCTAAATTTTTCTTTTTAGTCCGTTTTGTAGATTATTAAAAAATATTGGACACGTATTTTTTTTTTTATGTAACCAAAAAATAACGGAGATATATCATGTCGAAATTTCACATGACGTCACGCCTCGCTACAGTTTGTTCGCACGTTATAGCGAGCTGTGACGACACAAGTCCCCCACCCTAAACTTTAATGCGCTTTATCTATGCATATTTCCATTATTTTAAAAAAGCAAAAAATACGTGTCTTTTATTTTTTTATTATCTAACTGACGGACTAAATATAATTTTGATTTTTTTACCCAGGAAACTAGCCTATTCATGATGTGGTCGGCTTTTGCATGAAATGATGGCATTTCGTTGGGGATAGTGTAAAACCGCAAATCTACTAGGTACAGGGCCCTTATTCACTACGACCATAACACGCCGCGCTAAGATAAGACGCCGCAAAAACCGTCTTTCCCTCGTAATCAAAGAAGTTTTACTGCAAAAAAATACATTCACAACGTTTCTTGTGGCAAGAATAGTAATTCCAAATTTTTTGGCACCTAGAACGTTTGGAAATGCGTTTTTGGGACGCGCGTTATGTCCAAGGAATGTTGTTGGTCATAGTGATTAAGGGCCCAGGTATGATCTCATAATTATGTTAATGTTATTTATTAAGGCAATACGGTACGGTATATGGAAAATAACCGCTGGCCACATCATGGTATGGTCTGACCAGATCCAAATGAATAAATCAGCGTTTAAAAAGAAAGAAAGAGAGAAAAGAAATTTATTTGCCAACACAATGGCTACAACACAAATAGTAGAATGCGATATTAAAATGTTGTTGACAAAATGGTCCCGGCTGAGCATAATCTATCTCACATATTTTACTGTGTGAGGTAGCGCTGATTTTCAGCCGGAACCGTATTAAAAAAAAAACTACTACTAAACTTCAATAGTATAAATACATGACGTCTCGGACCCGGTTACATAATAATCTAATTGTAATACTTAATAGATACAAAAATGATATACATAATACGATAAACCTATACGATCTTCCTCTTCTTCTTCTTCTAATATAAATGATACAATACATAGTATACACATGAAAAATCTTATTAATATACAGGGTGTCCCGTAAATCGACGTCAAGCCAGAACCGGGTGATAGGCTAAGTCATAACTTAGTAGAAAAACCTAAAAAAATTGTTATTCATAAAAAATCACACCCTGCGACGGTTCTTTGACTCCTGTTGCTACTACTAACCTTAACTTTTTTTCATTTTCGTCTTATTGTGTAATCCCGAATAGTGTTTCTGAAAACTACTGCTTAAAATTTAAGTTTTTGCCAATGAAGTTTTCAAAAATATTGCTTTCGTCAGTTTTTGATGATTGTCGTTTTTTTTAATAGGTATAGCAAATATTTTTATATTTTTCTGTTAACAGCTGTTATGACTTAGCCTATCACCTGGTTCTGGCTTGACGTCGATTTACGGGAAAGCCTATTTATAGGCGATAATTATATAAATAAATAAATAAATAAATAAAAATGACTATTATTAAACAATATTATTATAATAAACCAAAAATAACGCATAAATATGTCTATACAGTTTGGGTGACCACCTCGCCCCGCCACCTCATCTAGCCTCATTGAACATAAAGGAGGTACCTACCTACTTTTTAAATGCAACTCTGAAACTGAACACCGTTTTCAAAGCACGACAGGGCGGAGGAAGATCATTCCAACATCGATAAGCAGCATATCGGAAAGAACCACGAAATGCCATAGTTTTGTGCTGGGAGTTACAAAACTGTCTGTCTGGAAGGTACATGCCCTGCGTGGGTAACGGGAGAGGTCACCACATCGAGAAGAGCAGTTAACGTACCTACTGTGTCCTTTACGAAAACCTGACTGATTCGGGGGGAGAATATTATGAGTTTCAAGATATTCAACAAGTTGAAAGCTCACCTTTTCGAGAACTTTGGATAGACATGGAAGAATGCTTATCGGCCATCTCTGAGAGAAGATGGATTATAATTTTTTGGTATTGGTTTCACAATAGCTGTCTTCCAATTAACGATGGTACCTACTCATAGAAAGTTAATTTAGAAATTTCAACATTCTTATCACTTGAGAGTTGAGACATCGAGAAAATGATGATTAATTAAATCAGGGTTATTAAATTGTGTTGGAATCTCAACTGTATGCTTTTTATTAGGTAGGTACATTGTTCTTTAAATTCTTCCTGAGCTGCTTAGAAGTTAGGATTATTTATATTATTATTAGTATGCTGAGAGAAGTAGGCTGTTTTTTTACTGACCAAATGTTTCATATCCTTATAACTTTTTCTAAGACCTTCTGTTCCTAGTAACTTATATTTGTTATTACAATCATTACGCACTTGCATCATTTTTCTAATAGTACCTACCTATCAGTAATCCACGGGGCACGGATGGGGCCGTCTTTTAAATTTAGTAGATAGTATTGATTGGTGCATGCATGTCAAATAGTAGTGAATAATACTAGTAAGAGCTTGCGCTAAGTCATTAACATCCATGGATGTGTTAAAATAATCCCAGTCTAGTCCATGTATGTCTCTAGAAAACAAGTCAATCAGTATGTCTTTCAGAGGTCTATAAGAGACGTATTTTAGGCAGGTTTTATCCTTTTTTATATAAAGCTCACAATAGGTATCATGAGCTCCCAGATCGGGAATGTGCTTCACAGTCACGACACGTACACAAGTATCAGTAGGTACAAACGATATCAATCAAAGTGTCACTATGGTCAGTGAAGTGAGTAGGTTGCTCAATCACTTATTCTAGGTTGAGAGTTGAGACTCAGTAAAAATTGTTGTAGCTGTCTAAATCTGTCGGTGCCACTACAAAACATGCCCATGTTAAAGTCACCCTTCAACACCAGATGATCACACGGGAAGGAGGTGACCGAGTCAGTTATGGAGTCAACAAAAATGTCTACATCTTGCCATAGAGGGCGATATGCAGTTCCTATTAAAACAGATTTATCGAAGATGTTTACGCATAACCACATTATTTTGTTCAACAGCAGTCAACTGGATGTTGACATACACGTATAGGTACTTAATATTTATATGCCTTTGCGTAGATACATAAAAAAGTAAGGTGACCAAGCAACAGAAGTCAATGAACTATTATTGGATTTCCAAATATTATATTATAGCAATTGCGAATGAGTTTTTAATTTTTAAGAAAAAACCAACGCAGATCCTGCAATTCGAATTCTCCGATGGATTTTTTTTGTCTGATTTTGAAAGTTACAACAACAAAGATAGCATTCCCCGACATTCTTGGTTAGGTTAGGTTTATAGTGTTGTCCAAGTCGCGGGAGAAACAGAAAAAAAAGAGATAGGTAGATACAATAGTTTTAAAGTCACCTCGTCCGAAAATTCTCGTATAATAAAAAAAGCACATAACTCGAAAACTACAAACAATCACTGAACATTATAGGTTCATAGTGGTTCGATTGATAGGTATGGAAGTTCCCTATCACCTCACGTCCGTTTGACAGCAATTAATATACTCACATACAGGCCAGCACAAGTGAGGAGCCAACAGAGATGTTGGTCTATCCTCATTACCTATAAATGAAATAAGAATATTCATAACATTTCTGTTTGAGCTCACAGCCAAAAAACAACATAAAAAAACCGTTGAGAAGTACGTCAATTTCATTTGCCCCTAACTTGCGACTTAACTTTCCAAATTATTAAAATGAACTAAAGTAACTGCCATGGATATGACTCTCATTTCAGTCCACGACTACACTAGAATTACATATTAATATAGATGAGGAACATACCTACTTAATAGATAATCAGATAACATTTTGTTCCTTGAATTTGGATGGGCAACCTAGTCATGCGATCATGCAATAAAGACTCTATAGGTAAGTAATTACGTAGGTACTTAAAAATAAATAATTCACTACGAAATACAAGCCTCGAAACCTATATTCAAAATATACGCTGTAGGTACGCTGCCCCATCAACGTATTGCATGGAAGTTCAGTGGTCGGTTAAAAGTTTAGTCAATGAGTTAAATTACTGTTTCTGAAACGTAAATTACATGTCATTAATCGAAAAATATACAGGTTTAGACCAGCCTAGTAATTTCATTGTTTCTGGTAAGTACAAGGAGGTACCTACGTATAGGTATTATAGTATATTCAAGTATCTACCTACTTGACTAGTTTACATGACTGCGTACTGCTATATATATGTATATATATGCGAATCAGAGTAGGTACCTAGAAACTTTACTCCACGGCTACCCCATTTTCAGCATAGAATTAGACTTGCTGAGTGCCATGGACCAATAATTGGGTATTCTCCAAGGTATGAAAATAAAAATTCTAATTAGTTCGTCAGTTAGAAAATAAAAAAATAATAGACAAGGACACAAGGACATGGGGCCGTTTTCATCCCGGAATTCGCGCCGGAACTCTGAAATTAATGTGGGTGAAACCGCGGGGAACAGCTAGCATATTTAAATATTACGCATCACGCGTGAACGGCTGGACCACAGACATACTATGTATATATTAGGTAGACGCAACATGCGCCGCGATTCGTATGAAAACCAACCGTGTTTTTTCCTACCTACTATGACTTCACAACAGTGATGAGAAACTCTTTTTCGCGCTAAATCGATTAAAAGATGTCACGCACCGCTCGAACTTATTTTTTAGGGTTCCGTAACCAAAGAGTACAAGGTCCCTATAACTAAGACTTCGCTGTTCCATTCGTCCATCTGTACCTACGTGTCACCAGGCTGTATCTCATGAACCGTGATAGTTAGACAGTTGAATTTTTCACAGATGTATTTCTGTTGCCGCTATAACAAAAAATAGGTAGGTATTAAAAAATAGAACAAAATAAATAGTTAAGGGGGCTCCCATACAAAAAAAACGTGATTTTTGCTCATTTTGATAACGGCAGCAAGTAGACGCTTGAAATATTCACAGAATATTTAGTTATATATTCACTTTAAAAATAAATAATTAAATTAAAATAAAACAAATATTTAAAGGGGGCTCCCATACAACAGACATGTGTTTTTTTTGTGTCTGTTTTTATACATAATGATACGGAACCCTTTGTAAGCGAGTCCGACTCGAACTTGGGCGGTTTTTATTTAATATCGTTTAATTTCGTTTCTGTGTGTCGTGGA
Organism: Zygaena filipendulae; assembly: GCA_907165275.2. NCBI lineage: Eukaryota > Metazoa > Arthropoda > Insecta > Lepidoptera > Zygaenidae > Zygaena > Zygaena filipendulae. Next base: position 5,567,290 of record OU015653.1, on the reverse strand, counting down.
ATATCTACGTACCTAGAACTTACTTCAGCATCGCACATACCTACTTCATCGAGTACCTACCTACGGTCTACGCTGCCGTTAACCGCCTACAAGTTCAAACTTCAAGTATATGATTCGACATGTCGCGTCGCAATCGAACTTCAGGCGCCGGCATCAATGAAAATGAAAACGTTACGAATACGAACGTAACAATGTCTCAGGAGCACTTCAACGCTCTCCTCTCGTCGCTCCAGCAGTCACAAGCAGAGTTTAACCGTCAACTCCTGCAAGAAGTGCGCGCCTCCACACCGGTGCATCATGACGCGACCGCCACTGCTGCGGCTGCGGCAGCCGCCGCCGTCGCCTCGGCCGCATCATCGCAACCGGCATCCGTGGGCAACTTCGCCAGGTGTACTGCGCGCTACGGAGGAAAGCCAGATGAATCGTTGGAGAACTTCCTTGACGCCGTCGAGGTCTACAAAACGTGTCTCAATGTCTCTGATGACAGCGCACTTCGAGGTGTATCCATGCTACTCACAGGCCCCGCTGCAGTCTGGTGGCAAGGTGTCAAAAACGCCACCAAGACTTGGACAGAGGCCGTCGATCGGCTTCGCTCTGCATTTGGCGAGCGTCGCCCGCCCTACCGTATCTACAGGGAAATCTTCGATCTCGTCCAAGGTACTGATAACACCGACCTGTTCATAGCCAAGGTACGTGCATTATTAGCTAAGCTGCCTCCAGATGATTTGACTGAGAAAGTCCAATTAGACATGACATTCGGTTTATTAGACCGCCGAATCAGAAAACGTATAGAAAGAGTTTCTATTGTTAGTTTCAACGAGTTGCTAGATAAAGCTCGTGCCATCGAAGATTCATTAAAAGAAACGAATGCCCAATCGCCACGTATCGTCGAGAAACAGCTGATGAATAAGTTCTCTTCTTCGTCCCGTACAAAGGTCGATGAACCCCGCAGTGTTATTATCGATTCGACTCGAACGAAAGTCGCCGACACTTCGAATTCATCGTCGCAGTTTACGATTAGTGAGAAGAATAAACGTATTTACTGTGTCTATTGTAAACGTAGTGGTCATACGAGAGACGATTGTGCGCGTTTAAAAAGCAAAGTTTAAAGTAAAATTATCGAAAGTGAAAATAGAAGTGAAATAAAAAGTTCGGTTTCGTCCGAAATTAAGTGTTACGGGTGCGGTGCCGCGAACGTTATTCGTGCGAAATGTCCGAATTGTAATCCAGTTGCGAATTCGAAAAGTGCGTTTTATTCGTTTACATGTAAGCATCAGTGTTCGTCACCGACCATCGCTTTAAAACGCCTGGGAGGCGTTAGCGCGAGTGAGCGCCCGCTTGCGCGCCCGACGCGCTCGCCGACGCGCTCGCCGTCGCAGTCTTCGGCTTCCCCGCGCGGTGACAAGGTCACTGCAGTTGGCGATCGCGCTAACTTTTCAACCGCCGACGTCCAACGCGTTAACCGTGCGTCCGCCGGTTTGGTTTCAGGTAACCCTATGAGTGCCGTGGGTAATCATGTTGTTGAACTTTGTAATGTTAAAAATAATTATTCTAATGTATGTTTAAATGATAATTCATATTATTTCGATAATAATTTAAATTTTTGCGAGAATAAAGGTAATGCCGAAAATTTTTGTATTAAAAATTCGAAATGTTCAAATACAAATTTTAAAAGTTATGATGTTAATTCTATGTGTGTTAACGTATGTAAATGTTCTGTTTCTTCAGGAAAATGTATATGTGTACCTTCTGTTTGTCAATTAAGTGATTTAAGCGTTTCTTATAGACGACCAATCTTGAATATAAGTATATTAGGCGAGCGAGGTATCGCGTTAGTAGACTCTGCGGCGAAAAATTGTATCGCCGGTCACACGCTGCACGCTGTCCTAAAACGTAAAGGTCAAACGTTTATGTCGTCAACTAAAATTGTTAAACTTGCAGATGGTATCAGTAGGGTTATGAAAGTACTTACCACTGTTGTTGAGGTGACACTTAAACATAAAACAATGAAAGTAACGTTTTTTATTTTTCCTGATTCAGAAACAAATGAAACACTTTTAGGTATCGATTTTTTAACAAAATTTAATCTTTCCTTTGATTTTGGAAATTCTAACTGGAATTTTAGTGAGAATAATTGTGAAAAGTTTCAGTTACAATTTGAGGAAGCCCATTCCTCCCCCTATAATATTCACGTTACTTCTTTGAATATTCTTAGGGATGACGAGGCGACCTCTCTTAACCCTTTGCAACGCAAGGAGCTTGCTCGCCTCTTAACGGATAATAAAGATATTTTTGAACCCGTCGGCGAGCCCACTCCTTTCACGGAGCATAGGATCGAGGTTGGAGATCAGGTTCTTATCAAGTCCCACGTCCTTAGTAATACTGCCAAAACTTTGTCTGCTAAGTTTGTTCCGAGAAGGGATGGGCCGTATCGTGTCGTTAAGAAGACGAGTCCGACATCATATGTCGTAGCCCGATTAAATGCTCCAGATGAGGTTCTGGGCAAGTTCCACGTTTCCGAACTTACGCGTTTCCATAATAGGGATGACTCGCCTCCTGATCCCATCATGCTTAAACGTAATAGAGGTAGACCTCGTAAAGATAAGCCTGTTGAAACTGTTAATTTACGAGTTCATGAACGAGGTCGTTCTCTTGAACTCGAGGGGGAGAGTGTAGCGTGTGACGTTCCAAGACCCGCGCGTTCTACTCGTGGCATAATGCCACGACGCTATGTTTAGTTCACTCGCTAGTTATACTTCCGCTTCCGCCCTCTCGCCTCGGTAGCGTTTGAGATTTCCGTTTCCGCCCTCTCGCTTCGAAGCGTCTGGGATTTTAAAACCAGTGTCCGGTCGAGCGGCAGATAGATGAGTCGCACGCGCCTAGCTCGCTTAATCACAGCCATTATTGTAATTTGTGCAATTTCAGTGACTTAATTGTATTACAAACGCTTGTTGCAATGTTGATTAAACTTTTTTGAAGTAAATTCCATCATCTTTTGTGATATAACCAGAACCCCGGGTCACACGATTTATTTTGTATAAATCGATTTAATAAATTATTTCATGGACAGTCGAGTAATGATATTATAGTCATATTTTTGAATGCAATTTCATAGTCTGTTCATACATAACAGGTAAAAAATTTGGTACCTATTTTTGGTATTTTGCTCGTGACTCGTAATCAATTATCAAGGCATTAAGGGCCTATAGGAGGCTAGAACTGCCCCACCTCTCACTTTTGAACCTGTATATCAATAAAAGTATTCAATCAATAATATTGAAAAAAATATATAGTAAAGTTAAGGATATACACTAAGTCCTATGTGATGTTAAAACACGATTACTAAAAATTTTCTCGATAGAAAAAAATCACAAACTTCCCTCTGATTCATTTATCCAGTCAATGAATCATTTATCCATACTAATTAAACTTTGTATAGAAACTCAACATAATACAATACGTGTACTATGTGATCTCAATTGAAAATTATGTTTTTTTGTTTTTTGTTAGAAATTAAATTCTGATATATTGCGAGTTCACCGCGTTCACCGCTTGAATTCAGTCGCGCTCCGGCATTCGAAAGGGGAACCCGCGTCGCTTGTCGTCTCTTACACCGACTTATCACCTAAGAAATTAAAAGTGCAGTGAAATGGGAAATAATCGGAACAAGAAAAAAAAAGACGGAATTGGAGAATAGAAACCGCTAAAAACATGAATAAAATATTAAAGTAGGGGAACGCAGGGTAATGGGAGCCTACTAAGGGAAAACTTGCATAAAAACCACATTTATTAACCTTCTTATAATTTTTAACTAGGAACTCTTAGAATGATCATTTAGGTATGTTTTAATCACAGTTAGAATTAATTTCAGCCATATATTAAGGAACAATAACGATTTTACAAAAAAAGTCAATCGCTCCCATTACCCGACACGTGCGGTTAATGGGAGCTCATTTCACACTCATATGGGAAATGGGAGCCATAATATTTAGTATTGCGCAAAAGTTAAACTAAACGTACTTTAAATGTGATCTTAGTTAGTTATTACTAACTATTTATTGTAACACAATAAAAAAATCATCTTTTTAAACAAAAACAAGAAAATAAAGATAAAATTATCAAAGAAAACCATATGACCCAGATTTTATGGATCCAAACATAACGTACAAATATAAGAAACTATACTATCACTTCCAGAACATTCTTTATGGGCCCAGTTCCCGCAACTTCTGCATCGGAACTGTATGGGATCTGTAATAGGAACTATGTCGGCTAGTGAGAACCTTCCTAGGCTCCCATTTCCCGCTGACTGCCATTTTTAAACTTAATAATATAAATAATGTAATTCTAATTGCAATCGCAATTGAACACTTGCACTAGTTAGTATATGAATCTACGGATGTAATAAAAAAAACACAATAAAATAACAATAAAACTTCATGCTTATCTTGGCGCTGGCAATCCACAATTTTTTATAAGCACCGAGCGAAAAACACATAATCGTCCCTCGTGACTGAACGCACGGCACTAACGGCTCGTGCTGGTTAGGCGAAGTTACACGAAGATTGACGGACGCGGCCGAGTGATTACAATTGCATAAATATGTCTGCATTCAGTTAAATCGCCGTAGCTCCCATTACCCGACCGCTCCCATTACCCCGCGTTCCCCTAAGTACCTACCTATCTACGTATATATATAATATAACTTATAAAATGTTTGTTTGCACCTACCTACTTTGTGTCTGATTATGGTTTGTTGACATGAAACATGATTAAAAAAATGAAATAGGTAATGTACCTATTTATAGTAGTGTGATGAGCAAATAAGTAAAGTACATAGGTAGAACTGTTACGTAATCGTATTGTTCCCACCTAACTACAATACATTGTTCATTTTCAGAAATAGACAAATATTGCTCGAAACTGACTGTAATAAAGAAAATGTACCTGAAGTGGACCTGTGCCCGTGAGTATCATCTAGCTAAGTAAATAAATACACAAATGTTTTCAGAAATAGAGTAACCACAGGTTCTTAGGTACCTACTTACCTAGTTCACTTCCATGTCCATGACTGATTTTCACAATCCAAAAAGTTGCGGGTTCGAATCTCTGCCTGGTCGCAAGTTTTTTGCTTTTTTTTTATTTTAGTATAATTTGTTTAGTTACTATTTTTTTCTTTTATTTTTTAAAAGTTATTTTATTATTACTTTATTGTTATTTGTAGGTATACCTAAATATAAACTTTTTTTATCTTTTTAGGAAAAAAAGGAAACTCGCTGCAGAAGAACAAGATGAGAACGTCCCAAATCTAGGAAAAAATAAAAAATTCGATCCTTCAACAAGTTCAAAGTGAGTTTCACCTAGGTACCTATGTACAGGGAGTACATTACACTACATATTATGATGGCTTCATTCAGATCGCCGCGCGCGCCGGCCGGCCGGTTGTGTGATCGTGTATTTACACTCCATTTTGTCACTTTGTTACCGGTAATCGAATTTGATCAAGGTATAGATACATAATATGGAAACAGTATTAATCTAAGCGTTCTACTTATGCCGAGCAGTAGGGTTTCTCCCTGATGTGGAACTCAGATCCTGATGATCTTGATATGAGACCAATGGCAAAACTATAAGCTTTCAAATAAAAAAAGAATCATCAAAATCGGTGTAGTTTATCAATCGATTTTACATGTACATACACTTATAAAATAAATAAATGAATATACAAATATACAAATTGTGAACCTCCTCCTTTTTTGAAGTCGGTTAATAATAAAACTTGCTCCTAATGTAAAAACTGTACTTTTCTGAAAACTGCATCAAAATCAGTTCAGGCAGATGCATGATAATCGCGGACAAACATACATACATACGGTTCAAACTCATAACCTTTTACAAAACCTGCTCTTAAGTGTAATAAATACTTTTCCGAAAACCGCATCAAAATCGGTTCAGTCAAAAGCAAGATTATCATGGAAAAACATAAATACAGTCATACAAGTCAAACAGAGAACCTCCTTTTTTGAAGTCGGTTAAATAAAGAACAACTGGTTACCTTATTGTTTAAAAGCAATCTTCCGGGCTAGGTATTTTACATTTTTTATTTATTTAAAAATACAGTCATTTTACTGTTACTTACTGTGATTGTTACAATAAACAAATTGTATGAATAAATTTTTCTAGTAAATTTACATAGTTTTATTTAATATTGTGATGATATTGTGTGATAAAATTTGTGCCTGGACTCCGGGTCTATAATGGTAGAGCTTGTCTAATCTGAAATGACGTGCGCAACACAACCTCCCGCTATCGCTTGCACCGCAGTTTATTGTAGTACGAGGAAAATCTGTTAGATGTCGTTCTAAGCATTATAATTAGTAATAGTAATACTTTTTAAAAGATGGCGCTTTTATAACTCAAATGTCGTAATTACACAGAGGTGAGTCAGGTAGGGTGGGACGAAAGAAAGCTCGCGCGCCCAAGGTTATTGGCGTGGGGGAGCCCCTTAATCATGATTTCTATTGCAAAGACCCCACATAAAGAGGGGCTTACACTTTACACGGGTCGATTTTCGCCGTGCGGCTAGTCTCTTCATAAATCGCCCCATGTGGGGTTAACACGGGTCACCAAAGCCGCATGATTTTTTCCCCTAAAATAGACTGTCTAAATGGCGATTCGGCTAGGTCTTGTCTAGGCGGCTTGGTGGGGTGATTTGTGAAGCGACTAGCCGCACGGCGAAAAAAATCGACCCGTGTAAACCCCTCAGAAAGGTCCATTTATATCTACACACATTGAGCGTGCCAGACAACGTTCCGTCAGAGACAAAATAATATTCTCTTATACAGCGATAATCTATCGCAACACCGCCGCGCGCCGCGCAGACGCGGACAGACACGAGCCAGTATTTGCGGAAAAAAGATTTCGTCTCACGGTTCATTTCTGTACATGTCAGTGGCAGTTGGCTCTGACTACATGTGCAGACGTCTTTTGAAAATAAACGGTGTCGGTATCTATGTTGGTTTTTTTCCCACATTTTTTCTTGGCACGTATCTGGCACGCTCAATGTCTGTAGATATAAATGGACCTTAAGGTTGATTTAACCATGGAGCAGATACAGAGTAACTAACAGCTAACCAAAGCCTGGGTGTGCGAAGTACCTACATACATTTGCGGCGTCTACTAATATACAGGTCCGCCGTCCGAGGGTTGGACCGACCACCATTGAATTTTGTATAGATACACGTTGTCAAGGGTACAGAGAAGAACATGCGGTACCTACTTTTTATCCCGGAATTCCCGCAGGAAATCTAATATTACCTTACTACTACTAGGTATACATACTTCGAAATTGCCGTGGGTGAAACCGCGGGGGCAGCTTGTTGGTAATAAAAGTAATTACTGCCTGACTAATATTTTAAATGCTCATACCTAGTTAGTTTTAATAAGTAGTTTAAACTAGCTCCCGCGGTTTCACCCACGGCAATTTCGAAGTTCCCCCGGGAATACCGGGATAAGACCCTGTAGCACAGATAATATAAATTACTATAGGTGCTCCTGTACGAAAACGTGTATTACGCAAAATTTCGTGGTTACCTATAGGTTGAATCGGTTTTCGCGTGAAAGCGTAACAGAGTACTTTTTCCGACACTTTCAACAATTATTGTTTTATTTCAACCAATTTACACAAAACCTTGAGAAATTATATATTATATTATATGTATAATAAGGCTGGCTAATAAATTACTATAATATTTATTGGTGGAAACCGCATGAAAATCTGTTCAGTAGTTTTTGAGTTCATCGCGAACAGACAGACAGACGGCGGAGGACTTTGTTTTATAATATGTAAGGATACTGAGCGAACATAGTAAAGGCACGCATGTTATTAGGTAAAGTTAATGGATCGCCACTCCATACTAGTCGTCCCATTGTCAAACGTCGTGTTGATGACTAGGTACTTGAAATACCTACCAGAATGGCGCCGATGGTAGACTCGATCGGATATCTCTCATAGCTTATAAAAAACCGGAGTCATTGTGTTGCAGTGTGTGAAGTTCTTTGTAACAAAGTGTATACCAAGTTTAGTTTTTAGGTACTCCACGTACCTATACACTTCTTATTAAGCTGCCAATGTACCTACCGTATAGGATGGGATGTTAATAATGATAAAAAATTGAGACGAACTGACTTTAAGACTCAAGTTAGTCTCACGTAACGCCCGCCGTCCTCGATTAAGTGATTCCAACTTGGGTTGCTGTTTGGTACATATAAGAGACTCGTTGCCCACACTTTAATAGTCTGCTAGGAAGCTTTGTTAACGGTTGACCAAATTTAAAAAATAAAATTACCGTCCTATTGCACTGTGATCTGTGCGCGAAGAATAATGACGTCGCTGATTGGTTATGTGTTGTTTTTATTTTTTCTTATTACAAACGGAGAAAACGGTTTCATACGTAAGTATTTTTTTGTTTATTTAGGAAAGCAATAGCAATAATATGCAGTAGATATTAATTCGTAAGGTATCTAAGATTGCAGTTTTAGCCAATACCTAATAGCAGCTACACACACCTGTTGAACGTTGTTCATATCTCAACAAAATCTGGGGGCACGTTAGTGCCCCCGCCAAGGCGAGCAAAGCGAAGCGGGAGCACTACCTATCTTTTCTCGAAGCGCTTCGTCGTTTTTTTGAACCCTTATAACTTGGGTTTGGATCATACCAAATAAACGAAATTCTCGGGATATGTTGTCAATAGTGGACTTATCAAACATATTAAGTTTTAATTGCATAGCTCTTATACTTTACATTTTATTGATATCTAAAAAACCCTGAGATCGTCACTGACTCACTGATGATCATCAAAATTCTTAGGGTATTTCCTAATGTCCTAGAAAGCTGAAATTTGGCATGTAAGCTAGTATTAGTACAAAAACAACAAAAAATTATAAAACTTGTAACTTTTATCCCCTAACTCCTTAAACTAGGGGATGGAAGTTTGTATGAGAGTTCCGCAATTTTGACTTACAAAAAGAAATGAAATCCCACCAAAAACATTTTCATGTAAAATGATGCCAAGACGAGTCCATATGAGTGGCACTGTCAAAGATTTATCAGATCTCATGTAGAGCCAAGCTTATACCACTACACACCCTAACTCTACAAGCTCTACACCTTAGTCAGAATGATTATGTGGCTTGGCCGTTTCGTTACTGCAAGAATCTTTGTATAACAGAAAAGTAATTAACAGTGTATATATTTTTCACCTTACGCTCATGTGAATGGAGCGAAATGGCCAAGCCACATATTCTGACTAGTTTGAGAAGTTAGGCCTTGTAGAGTTAGGGTGTGTAGAATTATAAGCTTGGCTCTACATGAGATCTGATAACTTTTTAACGGTGCCCGTCATATGGACTCGTCTTGGCATCATTTTACATGAAAATCTTTTTGGTGAGATAAAATATACTAGCTGTCCCCCGCGGTTGCACCTGCGTTAATTTCACGGAATTCCATGATAAAATATATTACGTATTAACTTTTCTCTTGAATCACTGTTGGTGAAAACCGTATGAAAATCCGTTCAGTATACTTGAATAGTGTTTGAGTTTCCGCGGACAGACAGACAGACAGATGCGGCGGAGAACTTTTAACATGTAAGGATCAGTAGCGTTTCTGTTTGTTGGTAATTCACTAAACAAAGGTAGGTATACTTACTTATTTCCGTGTTAGTTAAAAATATGTTAATGTGGGTTAGGTAGATGCAAAAAACGAACCTTGGTTTATTTTGAGCTTTTTAAATACCTACCTACCTACTAAATTAAAATATAACTAGGTAGCATGGACTAATTAAATAGTTTAATTGGTCCATGCTAGGTAGATAGGTACCTACCTTAGACAAAAATAACAATATGAATATACCTAATTTGATTCGTTTATGATTCTGTGATTCTCGTACACGTGTTTACTTATTTATTTTTACAGTAGGTAGGTATAATCAGTTATCATGAAAATCTAATCTGATGAAATACTGACATTTCTTGTCATTGTGATTTATAAGCCCGTGAATTCATTCGCGATAATTTCGAAGTAGGTTCCCTGTTTTCCTCCTTTTAATACATACTTAGAATGTCATTGCCTGTTCCCTGACAACGAGTAGATAATGCCGGGTATGCGTAATTTCATAATGATCGATTTAGTAGTGAAGGCATGAAAGTAACAAACAAACAAACTAACTCACATTCGCATTTATAATATTAGTTAAGGATAGGAAGTTTCCGCTCTATTGTTTACGCAATGTAACAAACTCAGAAGAATAATTCTTCTGAGGTAACAAATCACCTTTGGCAGGACTTAATGGTTATTTACTCTATTCTTCTGAGGTTATTTATTAGAAGATATGAGATGCATGCTTGTGTCATTATGAGCAATCATTAATTATTATCGACCAAGGAGGATAATCCTCCTTGTTATCGACACAATATTATGATCAACACAGTAGACCGTCAGAAAAAATATTGAAAGGGTAAAAATAATTAGATATTAATGAAACAAGTTTGCTCATCTATAATGCGCTGCTAGCTTGTTCGATCTTATTTTGAACTAGCTTTGCCCCGCGGTTTCACCCGCGCGAGTTTCGGAATTCCCGCATGAAATATTTATCTATATCTATACTAATATTGTAAAGAGGAAAGATTTGATTTTTTGTTTGTTTGTTTTTTTGTTTGTTTGTTACGATTTAACTCAAAAAGTACTGGACGGATTTTAAAATTTCTTTCACCATTATGCTACATTATCCCTGAGTAACATAGGCTATATTGTAATCCGGAATTCTCGCGGGAACTCCGAAATTATCGCGGGTGAAACTGCGCGGAACAGCTATTCTTAAAGGAAATCATCCACATAAAGTTTTGGGACGGTGCTCATAATATTATATGTAGTATGTACCTACTACAATGGCGCAATCTCCTTTTGCATACTTCACGTTGTCAGGGGTACAGAGAAGGACATAGGATACTTTTTGTCCTGGAGTTCCCGCGGGAACCAGGGAACAAGAATAAAAATGAAGGTTCATTATAGTATAAGTAGGTATAAGTAGGTACCTATATACTGGAAAAAATCTTTGCCATCCAAGACTTTCAGTAGGGATACATTAGATCTTCGACAGCAGTACCTACCGATGTCTTTTTAAGAGGGTTATTTTTTTCATAGGCAGAGGTCATTCAAATTTGAACTTTTTATGCAATATTTATTTTTAGCATCATACATTAAACCCTGTACTTTGGAAAATGACTTGGAGCGTTGCGTGAAGGAACAAATCGAGGCCAGTCTTCCATATTTTACAAGAGGAATACCAGAGCTGGACGTGCCGTCTTTGGATCCGGTACACTTGAATGACATTAAAATAGACGGCAATGGTCTTACATTGACATTCACTGAAGCCGCAATGCATGGAATCAGCAAGAGCACTTTGACTGATTTCAAGTAAGTAAACATAGTAATAATTTGTTAAATAGTATTTCGTACTAGCTGTGCCCCGCGGTTTCACCCGCGGTAATTTCGGAGTTTCCGCGGGAATTCCGGGATAAAAAGTACCCTATGTCCTTCTATGTACCTCTGACAACGTGCATGCCAAATTTCATCCAAATCCGTTCAGCCGTTTTTGCGTGATTGAGTAAACCTATGCGAGGATAAGAGCTCGAAAGCGCATTTTTAACCGACTTCCAAAAAGGAGGAGGTTCTATGTTCGATTGTATGTATGTTTTTTTTTTTTTTTTTTTTTTTATGTATGTTCACCGATTACTCGAAGACGGTTGGACCGATTTGAAAAATTATTTTTTTGTTTGAAAGGGTCTACTCCCAATTAGGTCCCATTGCCACCAAGTCGGGATCTGATGATGGAATCTTGGAGAAATCGAGGGAACTCTTCAAAAATTATAGGCACACCTATAGCGATTTGGGTATTTTTGATAGTAAATCGTTCATTTGCTTTCGGAAAGCAAAATTTGAAGAAGTGGAACTGATGATGAAGACCACAGGTGGTCATCGGAACAACTCAAAAATAATACGTATTTCACGGGTTCCGATTGAAGCGATTTCAAAAATTGTTTTTTTGTTTGAAAGGGGATACTCCCAAATTGATTCCATTGTCACCAAGTCGAGATCTGATGATGGGATCTTGGAGTAATCGAGGGAACTCTTCAAAAATTATGAGAACACTTATAGCGATTTTTGTATTTTTTATAGTAAAACGTTTCTTTGCTTTCGGAAAGCAAAATTTGAAGAAGAGGAACTGATGATGAAGACCACAGATGGTCATCGGAACTACTCAATAATGGGTATTTCACGGGTTCCGAATCTTTAACTTTAACATGGTTTCTAAACAATTTATGCCCGTCACAATGTATATGGTGAAGTGGAACTGATAGTGATGTACTAGGAGAACTCCTCAACAATTAACGTCCCTGCGTCGGGAAAAGCAATATTTTGTAAAAGGTGATAAGCAGTTGACATTAAGCTATTGTAACTTAGAGAAATTACGAACTAAGTCACTTAAAAGCGAGAAATAAACAAAATTTTAACAAAAAAATTAAAACCGATTTCCAAAAACACAAAATTAAAAAACTAAAAATAAAAAGCTAAAAATAACAAAATACCGATTTAATCCAAAAGACAAAAACACACGTAATATTATTATTGGTTTGTGCTACCTCTGATCGGTATGAAGTCGGTGACAAGCCAAATATGGAGGGGGTAGATGGGCTAAGTCAACTCCCGCCACCAGCTCTTCGTGATCAGGACAACCCAAGTGAGCAGACACCAGCGGGCTTGTCACCGAATTCAAACCGATCAGAGGTAGCACAAACCAATAATAATATTACGTGTGTTTTTGTCTTTTGGATTAAATCGGTATTTTGTTATTTTTAGCTTTTTAGTTTTAGTTTTTTAGTTTTGTGTTTTTGGAAATCGGTTTTAATTTTTTTGTTAATCATCCGACTTACTTTAAATTTATCGTCACTGCTTAGCTCCTAGTGTCTTAGCGTTATGTTATATAGCCTATAACCTGTAAACCTGCCCAGGAGTATGGACTACAATCGTACCGAGTTTCGTTAAAATCCCTTCAGTAGTTTTTGACCCATGCGTGCACATACAGACAGACAGACAGACAAAAAAATTACTGATTGCATTTTTGGCATCAGTATCGATCACTATTCATCCTCCAATATTAATTTTGAATATTATATTCAATGTACAGAATTGACCTCTCTACAGTTTTATTATAAGTATAGATATAGATATCAAAAACAATGTTGCTTTTTACAGCAGTTATCGCCTAAGTATATGCATTATTATTACAAGCATTTATTTACCTACGACTAGCGACTGTGCCTACGAGTAACTTCCAATGTTCGTAGGTTCGTATGTAGTTCTAGTAAGTTGTCCTTTTTTAAATTTGTGAACCGTTTTTCAATCATATCTGATCGAGATGAAAGACATACCTACCTACAAGTAACTTCGGTGACAAATGACAATGCAACATTATGGCACCATCGAGCTTATCTGATGATCGAGCTGGAACTCTTTGAAGATAAATACAGTCGAATTTGAAATTCTATTTTTGTTGGAATGAGTAACACATATCTATACCTACTAATATTTTAAAGAGGTAAAGTTTGTGAATTGTGAGTTTGCACGTTGTACCGTACCTAAAAATAACTAAACTTATTTAACCAATTACAAGTTGGACCAACTGCGAATTGGACCATTTGCAAATTGGACCATTTGCGAATTGGACCATTTGAGAATTGGACCATTTGCGTATTGGACCATTTGCTAATTGGACGGTTTGCGAATTGGGCATTTTTTTTGGACATTTTTTGATTTTGGAAATTCTTTCACTTATTGGAAGCTACGGGAGTCCTAAGTGACATAGAGTTTTTTATCGGAACTCTCACGGGAACTCCGAAATTACCGCGAGTGAAACCGCGGGGGATAGTTAGTACCTACATGATAAAGCTTGTTTAAAAAATATATTTCAGACTGAATTTAAAAGAAGAGAAGTTTACCTTGGCTTTTAAGGGTAACATGAGTTTAATTGCGAAGTACGAAGTGGACGGGAGCATTCTCATACTACCAATACGAGGAAAAGGAGACGCAGTTGTTAAGGCTAGTGAGTAAACTAAACAGCAATGTTGAAAATATACATACGGGTAATGACTCATGAAGGAATACTTCATTGGTGTTAAAAAATACACTGCAAAGCTAAATCAACTTTATTTTGATTTAACAAGCATGACTTACGTGATCCCAACCCCAAAAAATGCACAATCTGGTAAACAAATTCGGCTCCATATGATTATATCTAATAGCTTAACAGTGGCCATTCAAACCTAATCTCGTCGGGGTGCAAAATACCTACCAGCGTAAATAAACAAAATTTTAACAAAAAAAAAATAAAAACCGACTTCCAAAAACACAAAACTAAAAAGTTTTTAGTTTAGTGGGTTGGTTTTACGATTTAGGTACTTTAAAAAATACCCAAATCGCTATAGGTGAGCCTATAATTTTTGAAGAGTTCCCTCGATTTCTCTAAGATCCCATCATCAGATCCCGTCTTGATGGCAATGGGACCTAAGTTGGAGTATACACTAAAAAAAAAAGAATTTTCCAAATCGGTCCGCACGTCTTCGAGTAATTGCCTAACAAACATACAAAAAAAACAACATTCAGACGAATTGAGAACCTCCTCCTTTTTGGGAAGTCAGTTAAAAACATACATAGATACAGCTGAATGCAGAACCTCCTCCTTTTTGGAAGTCGGTTAAGAATAGCGAGGGTTAGTAAATTGTCGAATTATATAATTTGCCTAAAACACAGGTAGGTAAGTATATGCAAACATAGGTATAAATAAACCATCACTGATGCAAACGCAATCCTCATGAATATTAATTCTTGTATTTATTACCTAGATAACTATACTAATATTTTTTTTATCTAAATTTTTATCGGTGTTTGATTAATATTTTTAAATATTACTACCTACCTATCTACGAATCAAGTACTTACACTACTTGCTTAAATGTACGATTTGACCAACTGATTATTCCAATTTGACCAGTTCACCTCTAGATATGGTGCAAATTTTACGGGCAAAAAATAACATGTGCAATAAATAATGGTCACATTGATAACAAACAGCCAACGTATTAATTGGTTTTGAAATCTTCATAAGTAGGATTATATATCTTACATTTTCTGATAGGTCGGCTACTTTTTGCAGTTGTTATTTTGGAGATTCACGCGATTCACCTATTTGGTCATGATTTTTTTTTACGAATTCTTGTTGTAGATAAAGTTGTTTTTTAACTGACTTACAAAAAGGAGGAGATTCTGTGTTCGGCTGATGTTCACCGATTAGGTACCCGATTTAGAAAGTTCTTCTTTTGTTTGAAAGGGTACCTATACTTCCAAGTTGGTCTCATTGTCACCAAGTCAGGATTTGACGATGGGATCTTGGAGAAATCGAGGGAACTCTTTAAAAATTATAGGCACATCTATAACAATTTGGGTAATTTCTATATAGTAGGTAAATAGTTCATCGTTTTAAACAATTTATGCTCGTCACAATGCATATGGCGAAGTGGAACTGATAGTGAAAAACAACGACCCTACATCGGAAAAAGCAATATTTTGTAAAAGGTAATGAGTAGTTGGCATTAAGCTATTGTAATCTAAATTACAAACCGACTCACTTAAAAGCGAGAAATAAACAAAATTTTAACCAAAAAATTATACAACGTGTTAATGAAAACCTGATACACCCCATTTAAAAAAATAAACAATAATATGATTAAAATATACTTTATATCAAAAAAATTAATACTTTAAAAGTTATTCAACATAAGTTTGGAGGTGACCTATCTACGAAATTCCAGGCGCTACCCCCGCGCCTATCGGTTCGAATTTTTTTGCTGAAGACGTCGGGGCGTACGCGCCAAATATTGTATTAAAATAATTTAGACATGAGCTAATAAAAATGAAGAAATATAACCTATATTAAACCATAGTGCGATCGATTCGCTAGTTGATTCCGAGCAAACTACTTTCTTGTTTTCAGTTAATTCATTAACACGATGTATACCGGCTTCCAAAAACACATAAATGCACTTTAGTACACGGTAAAACTTTCGTATTGAAATTCACTATGGACGCATATTAGAGTCCGTCTTTACTAGAACTATTGACAATTTTGCTATGGCAATACCTGTAATTTCTATAGTAAAATTCTCAATAGTCTCTAAAATGTTTCCATAGTAAATTTCAATAAAAAAATTTCACCGTCTTCCTACTTATAAAAAAGCTAAAAATAACAAAATACCTAGGTACTGATTTAATCTAAAAGACAAAAATACACGTAATATTATTATTGGTTTGTGCTACCACTGATCGATTTGTAGTCGGTGACAAGCCAAATAGGGAGTGGGTAGATGGACTAAGTTCACTCCCGCCACGAGCTCGTCACAGGCGCGGGGGTATACTTTAATCAGACCTTATAAAAATCTATGACCATGTAAATTCAAAAAATTTCGTAGTGCAATCAAAATTGCTCCCCCTCAAACAAATCCTGGATCCGCGGCTGACTCGTCGTGAGCACTGAGCAGAACAACCCAAGTGGGCAGCAGAAAGGCGGGCTTGGTACAGAATTCAAACCGATTAGTGCAGGTTGCACAAACAAATAACATTACGTGTATTTTTGTCTTTCAGATTAAATCGGTATTTTGATATTTTTAGCTTCTTAGTACTTACTATAATAGTTTCGTGAAAAAAAAACTATTTCGGAAACGCTTTAAATCAATTTTATTCCCAAGTTTCTAAGGAAATCTCGACGTGACATTGTGGAGTAGGTATAAATCAGTACAAATCAATCATCATTTCCATACACATTTTCAAGCCGTGTCTTCAGTCTTGTTAATAATTTCTGTCATCATCGCATTCAGTTTCCTTTTAACTAATACCTACCTACACTAATATTATTTGTGTTCATTTATTTGGTAGTTCATGTATGACTGAATGGTAAAAAACAATATTTTGTTTCTCCACAGGGAACATTGAGGTGATAATTCACAGTAATCTAACGCACGTGACCGACAAAAATGGAGATCATTTCAAGCTGGTCTTGCCCAACTATTCGTATGACATACAGAACACTAAATTCGTGTTTGACAATTTGTTTGACGGCAACAAACAACTGTGTGAGTACCATCCTCAGTACCATCATACCTAATGTACACTTATTAGCTCAGTCTTTACCTTAAACTTACATATCCGTAATACAGAGGTCGTACCTATAGATCTAAATATTTATAATATTATGCTAGCTAAGAGCTAAAACTATTCAATTAAAGATATTTTAATATGTATGTAAATATAGGAACACGTTTCTCTGGAGTTTGTACCTATTAGAGGTGTTCACGGAATTTAAAAACTTATTCCGAAAAATAATAGAGATATAAATACGCTTGGCTATATGATCATAATATTAAATAAATAACTAAAGATTAGGCACAGGGCCCTTATTCTCTACTAACTGTGCCCCGCGGTTTCACCCACGTGAAACGTTTTTATATAACAATTTTTTTTCCCAACATCTGATTTAAATTAAAAAAAGCTTACCTATATCTTGCTCCAGAGTCAGACTAAGCTTAATCTACCTATGAAAACCTCATGACAATCCGTTCAGTAGATTCGGAGATTATCGTGAACAGATAGACGGAAAAGAATCTAAAAAACAGCTTTTTTGTGGTTGGTTACCTACTCTTCTTTTACTCTCCTACAGATTCGCGGATTCTATATTACTCTTTTACTCTGAGCTTTTACTATAGAAAATGACCAACAACATCCCTTGCCCATAAAGCGTGTTCCAAAAACACAATCCCAATCGCTCCAGATGCCAAAATATTAGAGATTTATATCCTTTACGTTGTAAATGTATTTTTTTGAACTGAAACTTCTCAGAGCGCGTCCTTTAATAGGTAGGTACTTAAAATACCTATATCTTTGGCGCGAGGGATAAATAATTTTTGTGGCGTGTTATATCAAAGCGGCGTATCCTTACTAATATTACTTCAGTCACTAGGTAGATACCATGTAGATACATAAGTTTTGTCGTAGGTACTTGTTAAATTATTATTTTTTTTCGAAGTAATGTCCATTGGCATGAACACACACGCGTCCTCATACGTTCGAAGTTCGAACCATGTACTGAACACGTGGCTCCGGAAGCCTGATAGGAGGCTAGCACAAATCTCAAACGCACCTGTGAGTTTAGCGCCACTCGAGAACTTGCGTCCTTTCAATTGTTTCTGAGGGAAAAATGAAAACTCATATAGTGCTAAGTCTGGACTGTAAAGGAGGATGTCCCAATAATTTCAGTCTAGCTTTATGTAAATAGTTTGAATTTTTTATTTTTGGCCACCCGATGTGCAGGAGCGTTATCCTCATGAAGTCGAGTCTTGAGTTTGGCAGTTCATTTTTTATTACTTCCAAAACTCTAGGCACATAACATTTTTCGGTGCCAAGTAGCTGTAACAGTCTTCTGTTTATCAAACACAACGATAGAGAACAATTCCTCTTTTTGAGAAAAAAACGGCTATCATTCTGTTTTTGACTGTCGGACATTAAAGGATCTTCGTGTTCAGACATCCATTCCTTATTCTGAGATTAGCACATCAATACCTACAGTACAGCCAGGTTTCTTCACACGTCACTATTATCTATCTATCTATATCTTCTATACTATAATAAAAGAGTGGGATCCGCGATTCTGTACATTGACTATTTTTACCTAAAATTGAGAGGGGTGATAAAAGAAGACTATCTAACCAAGCCAAAAAAAAAGTTTTTAAATTTCTTTTCTGTTTGTCTGTCTGTCTGTTCGCGATAATCTCCGAATCTACTGAACGGATTGTCATGCGGTTTTCACAGGTAGATTAAGCTTAGCCTGGAGCTACATATAGGCTTTGTTTCATTTAAATCGGATGTCGGGAAAAAAAGTTGTTGTATAAAAACGTATTACGCGGGTGAAACCGCGGGGCACAGCTAGTAATTTACATAATTCGATGGGCCGCCGTCAAATCTTTTTAACATTTCTTGACACTTATTCATACGCCGTTCCCTTAATTCGTCGGTCAACAATTGTGGCACCCAGGGTGAGTTTTTTTTATGATGAAGAAATCGATGAACAGTTGCTCTGAAGTTGAGGGTTTCCTCTATCTGCCGATATGTCACATGCCTATCTTACTCCAACAATTTATGCATTACCTCGAGATTTTTACCCGTAGTCGTTTCTATTGATCCACCTCATCCTTAATCGTCCTCCAGGAAAATTGCCATGACAGAGCTGAATAAGCCACCGTTCTATGTTCCTTCCTAAGATGGACATGTTTCCCCCAATACTTCACTCATTTCTTCAATACATTGTTGTTTCGGTAATCTAAGCTTAAAATTATGCAAGATATTACACGAATGTCGCGACGAGTCAAGTCCGTCATCTTAAATTTTCTAAAATTCACCAAAAAGGCTACCGAATCACTTTTGGTCACATGTTGTTATTGTCAATAGTAGATTTTACAACAAGTGCACAAAACGAACCATTTTTATCCGAGACTTGTAGCAGCCTAAGCCAAAGGCGAGGGCTGATAGTAATATCGAGGATAAAATGGTTTTGTGGAGGAGTTATATACTTACTCTGCTTTTCACTTCGATTGCGAGGAAATAATACGGTAGTATTACATAATATTTCTTTAATTAAAATTCAAAGTAAAAATCACTGTTATTGTGTATATTAGTTAACTATTATGAATCTACCCTCGTAACCATAAGTAACTTTGTGAACGACAAAACTAATGTAGTGACCACGGACCTGATCTACGTATAAATGCGTAATGAGTTTGTTTGTTACGCTTTCACGCCTTAACGGCTCAACCAATAATCGTGAAATCTTGCATACACGTTGTCAGGGGTACAGGGAAGGACATAGGGTACCTACTGTTTATTCCGGAATTCCCGCGGGAACTCCGAACTTATCGCGGGTAAAACCACAAGGAAAAGCTAGTAATATTATCTGTGATCATAACTCATAGTATCTAAATAAGGGCCCTGTTATTACTGTGCAAAAGCCAATGAACCTATATGTTACGAGTTCCTATGTATCACTTTGTATTTTAATTAATATCTGGTGCTTGCGAGTGATTTTTGGAAAGCGATAAGAAGAGCTTATATTACCTACGAATTTGGTCAATAAAAAGCTCTAGTATTTATTCGGACTAGCTTTGAAATTTTTGAAAATGAGCAACCACGTAAGTTATTTGTAAGTAATCAGTGCTTTCTCGGGTCGGTTCCAGCGGACGCAACGCACCAGTTCGCCAACGCCAACTGGCGGCAGCTGATGGACGACCTCGCGCCGCCGGTGGTGCAGCAGATAGTACGCACCTGCGTGAAGGCCATCAACAAATTCTTCTCCAAAGTCACCATACAGCAAATTGTCCTCGGATACGAACGTTAATGTTCGTTATGTCGCGCGGCCACCGGCACCACATATACTCGTACTACGTACGTACGTACGTACGTACTATATATACTCGTAATTCACTGGCGAAACTTGCATTTATGCGAATAATAGGAAGGAGTTAGTAGTTACTGTACCTTATTTGGATGGGAATAAAATTAATATGATCTATAAATTTGTCTTCTTTAAATGACTAGTTGTTTGTTACCCGCGGTTTCACCCGCGGTAATTTCGGAGTTCCCGCAGAAATTCCGTGTTACAATATAGCCAATGTTGCTCAGGGATAATGCAGTATTCAAATGGAGAAAGAATTTTGGAAATCGGTCCAGTAGTTTTTGAGGTAAATTGAAACAAACAAACGAACTAAAATACAAATCTGTCCTCTATAATCTCTACAATATTATTAGTATAGATACCTACTCTATGTTTTTATTTATATCTACCTAAAAACTGATTTTAAACGGGCATCCGAATCCCAGCATAAATGCGAATGTAAGTTTTGTTTGTTTTTGTTACGCTATGACGTCTTAACTTCTAAATCGATTATCTATCATGAATTTTGCATATAAGTTGTCGGAGAAGGACAAAGGGTATTTGTACCAATGATATTTTAGGTAGGTACTTTTTGTCCCGGAATACCCCGGAATATATTGACATAGCAAATTACATTAATATAACAAAGTCCAACAATATTCAGTTATAAGTCAAATACTGCACATATTATACAATCGGCCTGTTCTTGTCTCCGATAGATGAACATGAAGTATTAAAATAATTAATTTAGTTAAATACACGAATTCAACTGGTTACGACGAAATAAAAACTAATTTACAAAAACTCTGCAAAAAGCTGACAGCGCCTCGCCTGTATTAGCTTATTTGATAAGCTGTTTGCTAAAGGTATTTTTTCCAAACCTTTGAAAATTTCAGTTTTGAGCCCATTAGGTACACAAAAAAGGTTGTAAAGAGAATGTGGATAACTATAGACCAAAATATTCGAAAAAGCTATGCATGTTCGTTTAACTTAGTTTCTAGACAAATATAAATTAATTAAACCTGAACAAAACGGATTTCAGAAAGGTAAATCAACATCCTTAGCTGCGTTTACCTTGGTAAATAGAGTATGGACCTACATGGACAGGCGTATGCCTGTTACAGTCGTTTCTTTGGCACGAATAAAGCTTTTGACTTTGTGTCACTTATTATATTTTGTTATTTTTAGCTTTTTAGTTTTGTGTTTTTGGAAGTCGGTTTTAATTTTTTTGCTAAAAATTTGTTTATTTTTTGCTTTTTAGTGAGCCGCTTTGTAATTTATCTAAGTTACAATAGCCTAATGTTAACTTCTTAACCTTTTACAAAATATTGGTTTTCCCCTGTAGGGACGTAAATTTTTGAGGAGTTCTCTTGGTACATCACCATCAGTTCCACTTCACCATATACATTGTGACGAACATAAATTGTTTAGAAACCACATTAAAGTTAACAAATCGGAATCTGTGAAATGCCTATTATTTAGTAGTTCCGATGACCATCTGTGGTCATTAATTGGGAATATACCCTTTCAAACAAACAAAAAATTTTTGAAATCAGTCCAACCATCTTCGAGTAATCGGTGAACATACAGGGAAAAAAAAACATACATACAATCGAACATAGAACCTCCTCCTTTTTGGAAGTCGGTTAAAAAAGGTGACCTTCTTGGCTAAGGTACCAAAACATAACATAATGACTTATATGAAACCATATTTACAATAATAAACTTGATGAGTGACAACAAATTTAATATAAATTTAAATAAAATGACCTTTATTCAATTCCTTAAAAAATAACACTAAAAAACAATCCTCGAAATTATCCTTTGCAGGCCAAGATATCAGATGGTCTTGTGATATTTTGTTTTTGGGAATTCAATTGGATGATAGGTGCTCTTGGGATGTTCAAATAAACAAGTAGAGTAGATTCTTTTGCTTATGCGTTTAGGAGTCCACTGCAGTGCAGTTCCGCCTAAGATACCCTCACAGACTTGTCCTACCCGAAAAAACAACAACATTACGTAGCATAAATGCATATTTGACGGCAATAAACATTATTAACAGGTTAGATGAGTAGGTACTTAAAAGTACTACCTACTTACCTCTAAACGTTTTTAAAAATAAACTTACGGGTTGGTTGATTCAGAACTGTTTTTACTCTACTAATAATGAATACTATGACTTTTTTAAACCTAGAATGCGGTAACCTATAGAGGTATGTATTTTTCATTACTCATGCTCGGAAAGTAGGTCTGAAGTTGCCTGAGAAGCGGGTTGAAAGTAGCCCTTTTCAGCCCTAGGGAGAATCGCTTTCAACTGACAACTGTCAAATTATAAAAAAAAAACTAGGTCTATTTTCACATTTCTATTGAGCCATGTTTCAACTTTCTATACAGCCAGCGCGATGTAAAATTGAAATAACGTAAAGTTTAAGTAGGTATTAATTAAAATAAAATTCATTCACTTTTTCTTAAGCTAATTCCTATTTATATTTTTTTATTTTCTTTAATTAATACTTAATAATTAAAGAAAATATTTTTTTTAGGTCGCCTCAATGTAAATAAAAAATACTGGCTGAATAGCTAGCCGGCCAAAGAAAAAGAAATAGGTGGGAAAGTGTCAAGCGACTATCCGATCTTCACTCATTTTTTCTTTAGCTAATTCCTATTTTTATTTTGACTTTCCTTGCATTCGTAATGAAAAGCACAGTGTTACCCTCGGGAGAAAGTAACTTATTTAGTGCCTCGAACTATTGGCGCCCTCGCTACGCTCGGGCGCCAAACCCCGTCTCGGCACTAAATGAGTTACTTTCACCCCTTGGATAACAATGTACTATTAATATTAACATGATTTGAATGACATGATTTCTAGTGAAGAGTGTGAAACTTATTTACACTGTACCATCTTAATTACAACTTTCCAATCAAATAAAGAATTATTATTATTATTTTTATTTAGTGCAATATTAGAGCGGTTTTTTTTATTTTTTAAAACAAAAATGGTCATCAACGAATGCTCATCAGAAAAGTAATTACGTTTGATTGTTACGAAGTTCTATCGCGGAACTGTTGCTGTTGGAGGCGTCACTTCTCCTGAGATCGTAATCGACGATGAGGTCATTGTTGCGCGCGCTCCTGCCAGTCCAACGCCACGACACGGGCCGCACGCGTCGATACAGCACGTACCCGCCGAGCACTGCCACCATGCACAGCAGACCCATCACCATCCCCACTATGCCAGCTTGCGATAGCCCACGAGTGTACGCTGAAAAAAATATAATAATAGGTGTTACAGTGACAAGTGACCAGCCCTACCCACTGCCATATCCATCAGCGCGTCGCGTCGGTGTAGTGAACTTGCAAGCTCCATTTTCGAAAATGTTTTTTTCTTAATTTTTTTGATTAGATATCTTAAATGAGAACGTTTAATATCACATACTGTAGACTCAAAGAATACCGCCTCCTAATAATCCTGTGCACACCAAGAGTTTTAACAAAAAAAAAATACTAGATATTCTTACATAAATACCTACCTATTAATTATTTCGACAGTTAATTTGGCAACAATGCAATCCATTTTTTTTTCTAGATAGCGAATTCAGTGTAAAATATGTGAGTGGAGGATATTTTTTAATTCTTTACCGATTATAAGTTCAAATAAATAAACATGTAGATTGTAAAAGATAATGTGACTAACCTGCAGTTCCACTTATAACAACAGCTATCGTATCTCTGGACTCTATGGGATCGTTATCCACGACTGCGGCGCAAGTCCACTCGCCCACATCCTCCACCAAAACTGGGTTAATTGTTAACGAGCAGTCACCGTAGTCTAAGCTCCTCTCCGGAGTGAAATAGAAACGATCTAAAATCGCACTGAAAAGGATTTATTAATGAACAGAATGAACTTGAACGTGAACGAAGAAACACGGAACTTGCGCTTCGCGCCAGAAAATGACCCATGCAGCGTAAATTGTACCCAGTATATCAAACGATTTCAGTTCAAAGATTCGTAGGTATATCACATAAATATGCCATGATAACTCTACCTGATTTCTTTGAACTTTTGTCTTTTAATTCTTTGCTTTAGTTACTAAGACGAAGGTCCCCACTTTGTAGGTATCAATAATGGTTTCCATGGTTCTCTTCGTTCGCAATAAAAAAGCAATTAAGATACCTACTTAATTATTAGGTAGACAATATTTTTATTTTATACTCACGTATCTTCAGTAACAGATGAGTCTATATTGATACCAAGGTAATTCGGCGACATGAATCTGCAATACTGTAGTGGTCTATTTCCGTTAGAACTGTGACAATACAAGGTGGCCGTTGCGCCAGCTTCAACCGTGATATCCTTTCTCACTGCTGCTAAAGGTCCGGTAACGCGTACGCTAACTCTGTCAGTGAACTCGATCCCCATCTGATTGCTCGGTCCCATGTGGCACACCCATACACCGGTGTCGGCTTCGGTGGCATGCAAAAATGTGATCTCACAATCTCCCATTTGAAGATTTCGATCCGAATGCCTATCACAAAAGTATGCATACTTAGCTAATAATTTGATCCTGTGTGACATTCTTTTTAAGGCGTTTATGGGTAATTTTGATAGCTTACCAAAACAGTTGTTCGTCATTGATCCGTGGCACGGGCGTGTACTGGGAACCGTTCGGATGCTGGAACCAGCAGTAAGTGAGGGACACGTCGGCGTGGCACGACATCGAAAATTCAAAGTCTTCTTGCACAAACAATTCTCTCTCTTCTTCTTCAGAACGTATTAAACGTCTGCCTTTAGGGAAGATTAAAAAATTACAAGTAAGTTAATAAAAAAGTATTTTCGATTTATATGTACGTACTACGTAGTACGTACGTAGTACATGAAAAAACGCTTTAACATATTATATTACAATATCTTGCAGGGATTTGAAAGAGCTAACTAAATGATCAAAAACGTATACTTACCTATAGGTAATAATGCAAAACATGTTCATTCCTTCTTAATCTCTTATGTTAGGAACTAAAATTAAAACTTTTTATTATGGTTAGTCGTTATTACTTGCACCCATATATTACAGGAAAGCTGCAGGTTTTTACGACTGCGTAACGGGTTCACCCGTTAGCTTTGTATTTCCATTTTAAAGTTTAACTCCCTCTCGGTTTCAAAACCCCTTAATTTACCGAAGTTTCATCGCAATCGGACGAACGGCGATACAGGAGCGCTTATAGATTTGTATTTATTTTCTGACATGACATTAAAGAAATACAGTCTTTTCCACTATTTAAAAAACATTAAAACACCACATTTTGAGCGATTTTACTGAATTTGTAGATTGTGCTGGTTGATGGCCATTGCAGAGGCGGGATAGCATCTGTAGTGTCTATCAACCTTCTTCTGAGTGGTGATACGTAATGGAACCTTTTAAAACAATTGTTTCTCCTACCTCCCTACATCTTGCTGTGAGTTATGAGTCTAACCGCCGCACTCAAAGTCGACTTTAATGATTACTTAGTTAAGTATAGATTTTTAAAACAAAACTGCCACAATCAGACGAGTTTAATAAATTAATTTTAATGGGCATTTAACTAATTAAGTAACATCTCATTGAATGCCAATTAACATTAATTTACTGAAAGTCTCTGATTGCGGCAGTTTTGTTTTAAAAATCTATACTTAACTAAGTAATCATTAAAGTCGACTCTGAGTGCGGCCGTATGACCATTTATATAGGTAACCTACCTAATTTTAAGAACACGTTCTTCCTACCTACACTTCCGCTAACTATACTATAAGTTTCTCTTGTTTTTCTTTAGTTAAGTGAATAATTGAAATAAATTTCTTAAACCGTTTTGATGCAAAGCATTCTGTTGCATCATTAGACGAATACACCACGAGCACGTTATGGTTAAGAATAAGGCGATGGGGCTTTGCAATGGTAAGTGAAGACCTATTTTCAGAGCAGACGAAATTTATGAAGTCTTTATCAAAAAAGAGCCCCTTATATAATATCATAAGGTGCTCCCTCACCGGGAGCATTCGCGTGTAATTTAACGATACAGAATTGAGCATTACATCAGTGAAGGAGAACCGAGCATTACAATGCATACCTTGTAATGATACAAAACTGGTATACATCAGTGAAGGAGGAGAACCGAGCATTACAATGCGCACCTTGTAATGATACAATGTGTAATATCTTGATACAACTTGTAACATGAATGCGCTCCACCTATTGGAATCAACTAAAAGCTAATACTCAAAGTCGAATCTATATGTTACATTATATGCGAATGCCCGTCAGTCAGGGAGGTAGTATTGTAAAAGCTCAAAGTCGAGCCTATATGTTACATTCACGCGAATGCTTTTCAGTCAGGGAGGTAGTATTGTAATGTAATGCTCAAAATCGAATCTATAATGTTACATTACACGCGAATGCTCGTCAGTCAGGGAGGTAGTATTGTAATGTAATGCTCAAAGTCGAATGTATAATGTTATATTAGGTACACGCGAATTCTCGCGGTGAGGGAGCACCTTTATGAACCACACAATGGTGAACTATCTACCTACTTACTTCGAGTGTTTGGGTCGACCTTGATCAACGCTTGCAAAGGGGTTTGCTGCACAATAGCAGCGCCGTCCCACTGCTGCACCCCCACGGAGCAACGCCATGTACCGTAGTCTTGGGATGACACATTCTCTATGGTTAACCCGCAGTGTTTGCTCGAGAAACCGTCACCGTAATAACTGCGTATTGAAACGTATCATATTACTATTACTAACGCAAAAATGTTTTGATGATTGGGTTATTCGTTGCATAAGTGTAGGTACTTAGGTCTAGTCTGAAGACAGTGATTTTGAATGAATAACAAATATTTTTTGTTTTATTGACCAATTTCAGTACTTACCATAAACTCTTAAAATAATAACACCGTGTGTCTTACCTATGCACTCCGTCGCTCAATCCGTCCTTAACATTGTATCCATACGAGTCAGTGGTTTTTTGGAAGCGGCAAAAGGTAATGTTCTTTGTTGTGTGCTGAATGTTGCAATACAAGTGCAATTTGTTGTTATCACTATGAACGTATCCGATGTCTAGACGCTCCGCTAAAATCAAAGAAATTATTTCTAATATTATAAATAGGTAGATACGGAAGTAACTCTGTCTGTCTGTTACTTTGACGTCCTTTTTAACCTAAATTTATAAAACTTATTTTATTTTTATTTTATTTATTAATTCAGACACAAAACAAGTTACAGTCACTTAGATAATTAATTATAAAGTAAATTTGTAGGGCTCTAGGCTGCAACTCAAAACTTGTGCCCACAGCGGGGTTATGATGTGTACAATCACACAATAAACTTAAACTTAAATTAGGAATTGCAATAATAACAAATAACTAATTAACTAAAAAAATATTAATAAGTAAATTGTGGTCACTACAATTCCCAATCTCAGATAGAGCATAGATACCGGAAGAAAATTAAGAAGAAACAGTATTAACATATTAATGAAAAAACAAACAACAAAAAAAAACTTTACTCTATGGATGAAGAACACGCCTGGAGACATTTAATGGAGAAGCGCTTAAAGTTAAAGAAGTTAGAGTCGAATATATCGAAGCGACGACGCATCTCTTTTAGATCATCTGCCCCTTCATCCCCGCCCGCATCCGCCTCATTAGTGATGTCATTCAATTTAGAAGTCAGTTCGTTTTATAAACGCCTCATTCTTTCTACAGGATTGAAAAAGAACTTGAACTTGAACTTATCAAAATCATATTACATACTAGCTTTTTCCTGCGTTTTCACCCACGCTAATTTCGTTGTTTCCGCGGGAATAGCCTACGACACTTACAAATAACGTGGCTTTCTATTGGTAAAAGAATTTTCAAAATCGGTTTAGTAGATCCAGAGATTACCCCCTAGAACCTCACAAACTCACAAACTTTACCTCTTTATAATATTAGTAAGATTTATTAGAATTCCCCGCTGGAATTCCGGGTTACAATATAGCCTATGTATAATGTAGCATTCTAATGGTGAAAAAATATTTGAAATCGGTCCAGTAGTTTTTGAGTTAGGTAAATCGTAACAAAAATACAAATTTTCCTCTATAAAATAGGTATTATCTACCTACTTAATTCAAATTCAAATATTATACTTTATTGCCCCAGGAGTGATAATTAAAACTAAAACATAAAAAAAATAAAGACAGAGCAAAAGACGGCCTTATTGCTGGAGGCAATCTTTTCAAGGCAACCCTAAGGTGATAGAGAGCTGTAGATAGAAACTAGAAGCGGGCGCTGGGTACACAACGTAATACATAACTATATACTATATAAAGATAATATAACACTAATACATAGATTTCCTAAATATAATTACTTAGTATAAATAAAAGCGAAAGGTACTGACTAAACTCGAAATCTCAAAAACTACATTTACCTATGAAGCTGTTTGGCAGGTAGATAAAGGAGACGTCAGCTAAGAACGGATTTCACAGAGTTCCCTGAAAACTCCCAAATGAACGCTTTTGAAACCGCAGCGAACATATACAATATACTAGCTGTCCCGCGCGGATTCACCCGCGATAATTTCGGAGTTTCCGCGGAATTGTTCCATACTAACTTTGCAACCCCTTTTCACCCCCTTAGGGGTTGAATTTTCAAAAATCCTTTCTTTTTAGATGCCTACGTCATATAAAGAACACACCCCCAAGTTTCAGGTCTCTACGATCAGCGGTTTAGGCTGTGCGTTGATCCGTCAGTCAGTCATTCAGGACAAATATGTATGTATAGATGTATTTATGATAAAAAAATATACCTTCAACGGTAACTGTTCGCTGTAATTGTAGCTCGGAGACTCGCCCTGGTAGACCGAGCAGGACGTTCCATTTGCCTTGGACGGCTCTGGTGGCGCGGTCCAGCATCACACTACATTGGCCTGGCACTAAGGAGCTGTCTGCGAACGGCTGCGCCACCACGCAGTACGAGTTATGAAGAGAACTCAAACCTATGCTAACGTGAGTTTGACCGTCTTGTAATAAAATCGGTGGCGCAGCGGGAGCTTCTTCCGCGCCTGAAATAACAGATCCCAGTCGCAAAAAACGTATCGTAACAATGTTCAACTCATCTAGGATTCCGTATCACAAAAGACAAAAGGAACCCTTAAGGTCAGCTCAATACTCATTAGAGCCCAACTGCACCCAACCACCGATCAGCATCGCTTCGCCTCGCCTCGTGCGATTAGTAGGTATTCTTTAGATTATTAATTTCATTTATATACTTAGGCACGTGTTTGTATATAAACTCTTTATACACTATGTACGACAAGATCGTAGCCGGGCAAAGAGAAAGATTAAAAATAAAACAAACTAAGCATAATAAACGTTTAATGTGTATTTTAAGGCTTTTTACTAATAAGGTGTCCATAATTGCCTATATTGCCTGGCATCTTTGAGGCATGCTTTCTAAATTTTTTTCCGCGTAGTCGCAGGAAAATGATCTTTATATTTATTTTTAACCCACTTCAAAAACGGAGGAGGTTCTCAAGGGTTTACTATAGATAGTAGGTATATCAGCAAATAATAATTAATCAGATTGTTGTTACGATTACAAAACGCTAGATGATAAAGGCCCCGCTATGATCGTAACTACGTAGGTATATCTACGAGTATATTATTATTTAATGCCTCAGTCGCGCTATGCTTCTTGTGCTGTCCTACGCGTTGTCGCGAACACTGCCCTACTCGCGATAATTTGTATTCATCCACCTGAAAGAATCTCCCTGTCTGAGAAATAGTAATAGTAATTGAACGAACTTTCTACGTGCACTTCGATGAAACCTGTGATGGAGTTAGAAGTTTGTGCAGCCGTAATCCGCCATCGGCCCTCGTCAGATGGCAGCATGTTGCGAACTCTCACTCCGCACGAGTCGCCCCAAGCTTCGTACCTTGAAGATTAAAAAAAAAAAACGTTTAATCATTGAAATACCATCATTTTGTCTCGATGCTTTCTCTTTTTTTATTATATTCTACGTTTGATTGCAAGCTTGTTTTTTACCTACAATTGTTTTTTTACTTTTCAATAGGTATTTTATCTACCTATCTATACGTCTTGTGATATTAAATAAAAACTCGTTTAGTGTCCGTAGAAGAATCAAACGAGTCCAAACTCCATCGGGGTTGCGTTGATTTTTTATAGAGTTCCCATGACCGCCTTCCGACTCCATCATCAGTAATAAAATCATCTTAAATTAAATCTTGTAAAAACCAATTTAAACTCTACTTACCTACTACTGGGAGGGCTTGCTACATTGAACGTTAGTCCTTTCGGGGTGGTCACCATACAGGACTGTTGGTTCTCTAAAGTTTTGGATAATTTCAACAACGCCTCGTGGCCTACAGTCACGTTTAGTGTATGTGGCCAACCCAAACCATGTTGCATTTGCAGAAGGTTATTTAACTGAATTTCAAACACTGCTATCGCATACAAATTTGCTGGTAGATATGCTAAAACAGTAAAAACGAACAAATATGAGAACATTAGAGTATCTACCTATATCTTAAATTTTAATATCCTTATCCTAATATTATAAATGCGAAAGAGAGTTTGTTTGTTACGCTTTCACGCCTCAATGGCTCAACAGGTCATCATGAAATTTTACATACCTACACGTTGGGGATACAGAGAAGGACATAAGGTACTTTTTATGCCGGTTCCCGCAGAATCTCCGAAATTAACGCAGGTGAAACTGCATAAAATTTTGCATACTACACGTTGTCAGGGGTAGGTAGGTACAGAAAAGGATAATTATACAATACTGTTATACCGGAATTATCGTGGGAACTCCAAAATTGACGAGAGTGATACCGCGGGGAACAGCTAGTACCTAAATAATGCCTACCTACCTACACTTTATACGCTGACTCTTCATCCCGTGTACAGGGACCCGAAAATTCCAAAAAAATCAAAAAGTTTCTGGAAAGTTTGAGAATATTCCAGATTATTTTCATATAAGTAAATTATTGTTGGTGATATCCCATTTTCACCCCTACTTTAGAGAACCAACCCCCATATTATATAGCCACAAACAAAAACTTCTTCATGCATGTGGGGTGGAAGACCACCATATAATTAAATAAAGGCTTGCGGAGTTTTAGCAACACGCACGAACAAATCACGCTAAATTTTATATGTAATAGAGTAGCTGTTCCCCTCAGTTTCACCTGAAGTTAAAGTAGCCTATGATTTTTTCCTATTCATAAAAAATGTATGCCATGATAATCATTCGAGTAGTTTAACAGACACACAGACTGAGCTACTTTCACATTTGTAACAGATATTAATATTATTTCAATAAATTGTATTAAAATGTTCCAATACGGGTAAGGACGTACCGTTCAAAACAAAGAACCAAATAACTTTTTTTATAAAGCACATCCTATACGTTCAACTATTAAAAATGAAATGAAATATATTTACACCACTCCAACTATGCTTAGTTTCTACGAAAGACTAATAGAACTTTAATAATTTAGGTAAGTATATCAAACTACAAATTAAAAGAACAAAATAATATTATTAATGCGTGCACACTGGGCGTTTTGAAGCGCGCGTTTTTTACCTGACCATGTCGGAGAATAGACATTCGTGTCAGAGAATGGCTATTTACTTAGGTATTTTATAATTACTGATAGGTACTAATTACTGATTTAATGGGCGTTATCGGCGTATAATGCAAGCACAAATCAAGATAGGTTTTTACTATTCACTCAGACCAAATAAAAACTAATTCTCGAACAACGAAGTGAAGCCGGTTGCGTAATGCGTATGCATGTGGTGCTTAGGAAAGTGCCACAACGATTCCCACGTATGGTGTCTTTTTCTTGTAAGTATGTGCGTGTTTCTGTGTACGTGCACGGCAATGGTGTCTTCTTCCTGGCTTCACTTGTTTGTTCTACGCTTTCTGTTATACCCCGAGCCTGTAGGGGTTGATACTGACTAAGCACCTACTCACATGAGTAGGCATACCAGCTCGGAGCGAAGACGACCTACTCTAGTCAGTCTGTGTTTATCCTCTCTCGGGTGCGGTTGCCAAAAGGTCTCAGCCTACATTATATTATCCAGTATCCTTATCCACAAATAAAGTGGTTTTTTTTAAAAGCGCTTTTGATTAGACCATATAACATTTTGGTGGCAGCGGTGGGATTCGGAAATCCCCAGTGCTTTAAGAACTATTCCAAAAAGTGCAGACTCCCGAACTAAAGTTTTATAAATATCCAAAGTGGTTCGGTTAAACAGTGTAATAGCCGCACCCAACGATATAGTGATCGTCATTGTTCATATCCCGTTAACATTGTTTAAGAGTGTTACAACAAATCGCATCTCACGACGTTACACCACGTGAATATTTACTTACGAAACTAAACCAAAAATCAAGTCAACGAAAGCCGGGAAGCACGGCGAGTTCATCCACTCCAATCGTCCCGACGCGACGGGCCGCAGCGAGTGCAGCGAGCATCAGGTGCGAGCTTATCGCCGCGGAATGCGTCACCTCATCGCTTTCGCATCCGTCGCCTACGCAATACTTACCGCGTGAGTCTTGGTCATTGCAGT
Organism: Zygaena filipendulae; assembly: GCA_907165275.2. Taxonomy (NCBI): domain Eukaryota; kingdom Metazoa; phylum Arthropoda; class Insecta; order Lepidoptera; family Zygaenidae; genus Zygaena; species Zygaena filipendulae. The sequence continues at coordinate 5,534,087 of OU015653.1, read as the reverse complement.
ATTTAGATAATATTATATACTCGTGTTATCCCTCGTGTTTGCTTGTGATTATTTGTCAACTATTGTTATACTACAAAGAATTATTACGATTATTTTATCCTATGTTAAGCTATGCCAAAGGTATCTAGAGAAGACAATAAATTAACATTGAATATTGGGGAACCCGATCAACTATCGCCACACGAAACTGCGAAATCGCCCCTTGGTTCACCAAGACTAACCAGATCCGCAACAACAGCTGCCGCGATGGCTGAATTAGACTTAAACATCCTATTTAAATTCATAAAACCATTCGACGGTAGTCGAGACAAAGTAAATGCATTCATATTCAACTGTAACAACGCGATAGAACTCGCGACTGAAGCACAGAGGCCCACTCTATTCAAGTATATACTTAGCCAATTGCAGGGCAAGGCTGAAGCCGCGTGTTCTATAAAGGAATTTCAGTCTTGGGAATATTTAAATTTATTTTAGACCAATTAGGAAATAGTAAGTACTTTACGACCCTTGATCTTGCATCTGGTTTCCATCAAATCCTTATTTCGCCAGACGATGCGCCCAAAACAGCCTTTTCGGTACCTCAAGGTCATTATCAATTCACGAGGATGCCATTTGGCTTAAAAAATGCCCCATCTACCTTTCAAAAACTCATGAATACCTGCCTCACTGGTCTCCAAAGCACGAGATGCTTCGTATATTTAGATGACATAGTCATATATTCTTATGACCTGAGTTCCCACATCGCCAACTTAGGAGCGGTCTTCGACAGACTTCGTAAGTTCAATCTTAAACTTCAACCCGAGAAATGTGAATTTCTCCGTAAGGAAGTTGCCTACCTAGGGCATATCATTAATGAGAACGGTGTCAAGCCAAACCCTGATAAATTAGAAGCGGTGACTAAATATCCTGTTCCGCAATCTGCAAAAGACATAAAATCCTTCCTAGGTCTAGTATCATATTATAGGAGATTCATACCGGATTTCGCGAAATTAGCGAAACCCCTAACTTCCCTTCTGAAGAAGGATGTACTCTTCGCCTGGCAAAATGAGCAACAGCTAGCATTCGAAACCTTAAAAGAAAAACTTGTAACTGCCCCTATTCTAGCATACCCAGACTTTTCACAATCCTTTCTCTTAACATGCGATGCGTCAAACTACGCAATATCCGCTATATTATCCCAAGGGCCTATCGGACAAGATCGCCTCATCGCATATGCTTCCCGCACACTAAATAAAGCAGAGTGTAACTATAGTGTGACGGAAAAGGAATGTCTCGCCACTGACCACGAGACTGATAGAGACTTAATGGACCTACTAGTATCACCACCTTCTTTCAATCCTGATACAGATATCCTACCAGATCACGATCCTCTTGATCTATTTGAAGATGCTCCATCTCCTCTCAACACTGACTTGCCATCCAACATACCTGATGTCTTCAGAGACCAGATCGAGCAAGAAACTGACGAGGTAACGGAAAATGCCCAAGATCAACCGACTCAATTTAGCCACGGTCCCATACCTTCCACGAGTACATGTCCAAACGAAACCGTAGACGACTATCCCACCTTCTTAAAAGCGATGCTAGATAAGAATAAATCCTTCACCACGGAGATTAAAGAATTCAACGAGAGCCTTATGAAATGTCCTAGCAAGGTTATTCTCGTCCCTACATCTCTCGACTTAGACGAGTCAAATCCATACATCCAGGTGATCCTAAGCGACCCTACGACACACGCTAACGTGAGTGAGTCCGAGAAAGAACTTTTCTCATTTCAGAAGATTGATCTAAGCAACAAAATATACTATTTATTATCTAGGGTTCATCACTTTGACCAATCGTCTTATCCTGAAATCTTTGAAACCCTAAAAAGAATTAGAAATGAACTAGTCACACTAGGCGACTGCATCGAAATAGGAATAAATGACTTCAAAAACCCTTTTGAAAAACATTCGTTTATTAAGATTTATAATATACTGACTTATCTTTTTCACGATACTAGAATCAAGATTAGAATATATCATAATATTATAGCATATCCAACTCCAACTGAAATAAAGAAAATATTATTCGATAATCACGATATCCCTATAGCTGGACACTTAGGCTCATCCCGTATGTACAACAGAATAAGGCAATTATACTATTGGAAAGGAATGCGTAGCGATATAGAATCATATGTTAAACAATGTAAGTCATGCCAGGAAAACAAAGCACTTAGGAAGATTAATCGCGCACCCATGCAAATAACTAGCACTTCGACAGAACCCGGTCAAAGAATATCCCTAGATATAGTCGGGCCACTACCCGAAGCAGGTACTGCAAAACTGAAGTTTATCTTAACAGTCCAAGATGATCTTACCAAATTTTCCTCAGCATACCCTATCCGCAGTACTACCGCGGAAGAAACCAGTGAGTGCCTACTTCACTATATATTCATATTCGGTATCCCTAAATTCATACTCACAGATCAAGGAACAAAGTACAAACTTTACCTCTGATCTCTTCAAGAAAACCTGTTAGTTTCTTAAAATTAAAAATCTATGGTGTTCACCCTACCATCCGCAAACACAAGGAGCTCTGGAACGGAGCCACTCGACTCTTAAAGAGTATCTAAACTCCTATATTAACGACGACCAGACAAACTGGCCTCGCTATATTTACACGGCTATGCTCGCATACAATACTTCCATTCATTCTACGACAAATTTCTCGCCCTACGAACTTCTCTTCGGCCACAAACCGTTTATACCAAATTCCGTTTACGACGAGTGTCCAGGAGCCACGTATCCCGAATACGTCCGTATGTTACAAAATCGATTAAAATACTCCCGGGAAAAAGCATTAGATTTCATAGCAAGATCTAAACAGAATTCGAAGACGTATTACGACACCCGTACTCGCCCCATCAAACCTCAAAACACATCTGAGGTTACGTAAAGGGCTCTCCCCTCTCTGGAAAGGTCCATATAAAATCGTGAAGATCAATGGGAATAATACTCTTACTTTACTCTAAGGACTTCTAAGAATCTTGATACCATTGGACATTTCGCACTTCGGGGCACATATTGAAAATATCCGTTCGGCACTTATAGTAGTTAAGAAGTTGTGTAAACAAACCGGTATTGCAGCTAATGATACCGAATGTGATAATGTTCTAGAACCCCTATCCGTAAGATATGACAGCATGTACAAACAATTTATGTCCATTGCACACCTACTAGATAAAAGACCAAAACGTGCCTGGATAGGAGGGCTAGGCACAAAAGTAAAGCAAATTTTTGGTAACCTTGATGAAAACGACGGTATCAAATATGATGATGCCATAAACTCTTTACAGTACAACCAAAAGAAACTTGCCTCACTTATGAAGGATAATATTCTAGTTGTCACCTCAGTGATGTCATCATACAACGATACTATCCATAAGATAAAAGATAATGAAATTAGACTAAATGCAGCTATCAGCAAACTCTCGGCAAATGTACGAAATATGTCTCAAGAAATCAACTAACTGTTAGTGCAAACATATATCAACGAAATCTTCGGTAACCTAGAAGTATCTATACTTACTCTGTCTTTCCAACTCGAAGACGTTACCAACGCAGTGCTGTTTGGCAATCAGGATGTTTTACACCCTTCTGTAATTACGCCACAGCAGCTGTTCCGAGAGCTTGCAGATAACTATCAGCATCTACCTAGTGACTTAGAATTACCAATTAGTTTAGATTTAAGTACTATTCACATTATTTTAAATGTCTCTAAACTAGTTAGATATTACTCTAGCAATAAGATATTCTTCGTTTTATTTGTTCCACTAGTATCCCCTAAGGAATTTGCATTGTACCATAGTATAACACTACCTACCCCTCACAACTCTGATGAACCGTATACTTTTAGCCTAATAATACCTAGCTCTAAGTATATAGCAATGACCAATGACAAAACGCAATATTGCATCTTAGACGAGGTAAACAGTTGTCAACGATTAAACTCTGAGAAGCTCATGTGCGACATAACCAACGTGTATTCGTCAGACGCTAAACCTATCTGTGAAAGTGAATTAATATCCAAAGTGATGTGAAATCCTAAAGTGTTGTGAAACCAAATCCATTCACGGTAATCTTGATGTTTGGAAACCCTTAGAAAATAACAAGTGGATTTATGTTCAATCGACGTCTAACAAAATGTCTATAGAATGTCTTATGTCAGGGATTTAAATTGTTAGAAACCAGTATACTGGGAACTGGTGTCATCACGCTTCCTAACAATTGTGTCGGACACTGTAAGGGCACAACCCTTATCCCTAGACACGAAGCGCTAAATATTACTGCACCTACCCTTTCACTCGATTTCAATCTCATTAGAGATACCTGTTGTGATGTAAACAAAATTGGTGTAGCCTTGAATAATGTGTCCCCTATTCAACTAAAGAATATTGACTTAGATGAATTACAATCTAGTGAACAATACTTTTTAGAATCCAAGCAGTCGAGTTTGGATGACATCATTAACAGTCCACACATAGTGAAATACGGAACACAATATTCATCCCTAGTTTTAACAATTTTAGTAATAATTATATTTTATATTGTATCCTTTAGATTATATAAGTTCTTTAAACTTACACCTGGCAGCAACTGCACCGCTAAAACGTTACCCATCGAGATTAAACTGGACTCTCGGCATGAGGCCGAAACCAATTCGCGAGATAACGATAGCGTAATTAACACTTCCAACCTAAGAACAAAACTTTAATCCAGGAACTTCGATGTAACCCCGAAGTTCCCTCTAAAGGGGAAGGTGTTATACCCCGAGCCTGTAGGGGTTGATGCTGACTAAGCACCTACTCACATGAGTAGGCATACCAGCTCGGAGCGAAGACGACCTACTCTAGTCAGTCTGTGATTATCCTCTCTCGGGTGCGGTTGCCAAAAGGTCTCAGCCTAGGTACATTATATTATCCAGTATCCTTATCCACAAATAAAGTGTTTTTTTTAAAAAAGGGCTTTTGATGAGACCATATAACAGTTCCGTCTTTAGTTTTTATTTGGTCTGAGACTATTCATTGTTGTTTAATTTAAGTATAAGTATTATCTACAACGCTAACCGCCGCACTCAGAGTCGACTTTAATGATTACTTAGTTAAATATAGATTTTTAAAACAAAACTGCCGCAATCAGAGACGTTCAGTAAATTAATTTTCCTAAATTTTGTTTTTAGTCCGTTTTGTAGATTATTAAAAAATATTGGACACGTATTTTTTTATTTATGTAACCAAAAAATAACGGAGATATATCAAGTCGAAATTTCACATGACGTCACGTCTCGCTACAGTTTGTTCGCACGTTATAGCGAGCTGTGACATCACGAGTCCCCCACCCTAAACTTTAATGCGCTTTATCTTTTCCATTATTTTAAAAAAGCAAAAAATACGTGTCTTTTATTTTTTTATTATCTAACTGACGGACTAAATAGAATTTCGACTTTTTTACCTAGGAAACTAGCCTAATAGGCATTTAATGAGATGTAACTTAATTGGTTAAATGCCAATTAACATTAATTTACTGAACGTCTCTGATTGCGTCAGTTTTGTTTTAAAAATCTATACTTAAAGTGGGGGTTTTATTGGTCGCAACCTTGACACTTTTGTATCAAAGGACGCCGCTTGGAACAGTTGATCCTTGGGTTAAACTAAGCTGATTTAGACCGGGTGACACGAGGTACCCCCCCTCCCTTGCCCAGGGGAGGGGGGTGAAGAGTACTTCGCCCGCGTTGCAGTCTGCGCTCGATTTCTGCCCACATATAGCTACTAGGTCGAGTTTGGTATCGTTTTCATATAAATCGAGGACGAGGGTTTCATTTCTGGAATAAACTTTTTGCTCGTCCATAGAAAAAAACCGAGCAACTGGCAAAAACAAAAAAAATTAAAAAAATAAAATTCGGAATATCGTCGCTAAGAATTATACTACGAGTAATTTCACCATATAAAAAATATAATGTTATCGCCCCTTTATTCTTAAATATAAAAAAAAAAAATTTGTAAACATCTTTTAAGTATAAGTGTGTTAAAAAAATATTTTACATAGCACGGCGGGACCGAATTTCTTAAACGAAATTTAAAAAAACTCAAATATTTGCTTTAACATTTTGCCCAGACTACTAGACTGGCATTGTTTTTGAACAACATAATTTATGTGACTTAAATATGAACACAAACATAATATTAATTTATTATTTATTCATATTTAAATAAAAATTGCACCATTATTGACAGTTTCGACTACATCTGCAAAGATCTGTACACTTATAACGCAGTTACATCTAATGTGTACGCTGTACCTAGCATTTGCATCTAATTAATCCAATAAGTTAATTAAGACAGGGTGACATGCAGAACCCCCCCAGCGGGTGGGCAGGGGAGGGGGTGGAAAATGCATCGTCCGCGACGCAATCCGCGCTCGATTTTTGCCTCTATATGGCTACTAGGTCGAGTTTGGTGTCGTTTTCGTATAATTCGAGGACGAGGGTTTTACTTCTGGAATAAACCTTTACCTATCCATAGAAAAAAACCGAGTAACAGGTAAAACAAAAAAATAAACAAAATTAAATTCGGAATATCTTCGCTCAAAATTATACCACAAGTAATTTCAGTAAACAAAAAATTAGTCCCTTTATTCTAAAATATAAAAAAAAAAAATACTAAATACAACATCTTTTAAGTATAAGTATGTGGAAAATATTTTTTATAGCGCGCTATATTTTCTTCCGCCATGGTATTGCAGCTTCTAATTCCTATACTTAAATTTTCTTCCATAGAACCTGAGAAAGCAGAAGTAACAGCAATATTTCCCGCCTTTACTGGTTGTGATTTTTTTTGCGGTAAAGAAAAAAAGAGTGTCTTTGAAACCATGATGTGCATATCTAACAGCTACTGAAAGTTTCAAATTGGAAATACAAGGGGATATTGCCCAGCCCTCGAGCTTACCCAAAACTAGAAACATCAATTGCCACTGCTATGTATGACAAGTACCTAAGTAAAAAAGGATATAATAAATTAAAATACAGAGCAGACCAACTGTAATTAAAGCTATCTTATAAAATTACACGTACCTATCCTATAAAATTTAAATAATAGTTTGGATTTTACGACGTTTTTTAGATCGGAAGCAGTGCATATTTTTGTCTTTTAACATTCAACTCAAAACTTGGAATCAACGACAGTGATTGCATCATTTTTTAATTGTTAATCACAGATCAGGCTTTTGCACGGATGTGATTAACTGAATAAAACAATTTTTCACGAAAAAGGATCGAAGTATTGAAAACAATTGCCGATTAAATATTCTTTATATCAACATTAGCTTTGAGCGGTGTACTAAGGAGGACATGCGTGGGGACAACTTCTTGTACCGCATCAAGATATAAGAAGGATATGGATCCTTCTAATAGGTTAGTGAAAACCAAATTCGGGAAACCGTAACGCTTCTAGAGCACGCTTTGAATTAATTCGGTTTAAATGCTAAGTGCAGTGTACAACTAGATAAATGCAACTGCGTAAAAATTCACTTAAAGTTTACAGAGCTTTGCGGGTGTTGTGGAAAGTGTCAATGAAAGTGCATTTTTAATTTAAATATTGATAAATAACGTAATAACTCTGTTGTTAATTGATTAACTTTTTTACTCCGACTGCTAGACTGGGAATGTTTGAAAACTAGTTAATTGGTTTGTTTTTTTAAATTCCGCGTTAAGGAATTCAGTCTCGCTGCTCTATGCAAAATATTTTTTAACATATTTACACTTAAAAGATGTTCTAGTAACACTTTTATATTCTACAATAAAGGGGCTACAATACCTACAATATTTTTTGTATACTGAAATTACTCATAGTATAATTCTGAGCAACGATATTCCGATTTTTTTTTGTTTTTCCCCGTTACTCAGTTTTTTCTATAGAGAGGCAAAAGGTTTATTATAGAAATAAAACCCTTATCGTTGAATTATACGAAAACGGCACCAAACTTGACCTAGTAGCCATATAGAGGTAAAAATCGAGCGCGGATTGCGTCGCGGATGATGCATTTTCCACCCCCTCCCCTGCCCATCCGCTGCGGGGGGTTCTGCATGTCACCCAGTCTTAACACTCTCAACGCGGTAGCGATAAAACAAAACTTACTCCCAGTGCTGTACGAGTCAAATATTTCCCGTATCAATAATACCCGCTATGCGTTACGACTTCTATTTTCCCGTATCAGGACCTGACTTCAAAGGTCTTTCAAGACATGGAAACCCTTCGGTTGTCTAAAATTTTTAATCTAATCAATAGATTATATCCTTGTGTATATACAGCTGCAGTCGCCCGGGGTTCCATGCGATATTTTAATAGTTATAGACATTTTTCAAAACTGATAATTTTACGGGAAATTGCTTCCCGAGCCGCATAGAAAAGATACAACGCTAGTGATGGGATGTGCTCATAAAATAGGAAACATCTTTTTAAATTTAAAATAATATTTATTGTCATGCATAATCAACACAATGTAATCTGCTTAGTGCTAACTTTATTGTCAGTCTCACGGCTGCTAAATTTTTTTCTTAAATCTTGATAGCACGAATGACACTTTTTAAACTTTTCTGCTTTCCTTAAAGTGTGAGTTATTCGCTTTTTTGTTCATTATTATTTGCGTCGTTGCGTGTTCATTGTATAAAAGATTTCTGCGTTACAGATAGAATTATAGACTCCAAGAATGTTAACAAAGTTACGTGACTCTTTCATTTTGAAAAGTGACGAGTAGCGCGGTGAAAACACGATTGCACTGCGCACATCACTAAGGCAAACTAAAGCGTCGCGTGCGCGCACGCCAGCGCGGTACGGGGTGGGAGTGTACGGCTAAATAGTTCCCGTGCCGCACCAGACGAAAAAAAGTTAATTTCAGTGCGTTACGCAAAAATACTTCCCGTATATTTTTATTTGTAAAAATTAATCCATTTGAAGTAAGGATGTCGGAAATGTAGGTATCTCTTTTTTCCGATAACGGGTAGTTAGCAAAACTACTCCCGCGCCTAGAGTAAAACAAGGACATTGCACTGCCGCACAGGCCGAAACTCAAATACGACAAAATACTTCCCGTAACGCGTTGAGAGTGTTAATTAGCTTATTGGATTAATTAGATGCAAATGCTAATTACAGCGTACACATGCAACTGCGTTATAAGTGTACAGATCTTTGCAGATGTAGTCGAAACGTCAATAATGGTGCAATTTTTATTTAAATATGAATAAATAATTAATTAATATTATATTTCTGTTCATGTTTAAGTCACATATATTATGTTGTTCAAAAACAATGCCAGTCTAGCAGTCTGGGCAAAAAGTTAAAGCAATTATTTGAGATTTTTTAAATTTCATTTAAGAAATTCGGTCCCGCCGTGCTATGTAAAATATTTTTATTAACACACTTATACTTAAAAGATGTTTTTCAAATATTTTTTTTTATATTCAAGAATAAAGGGGCTATAACACTATATTTTTTAAATGGTGAAATTACTCGTAGTATAATTCTTAGCGACGATATTCCGAATTTTATTTTTTTATTTTTTTTTTGTTTTTGCCAGTTGCTCGGTTTTTTTCTATGGATGGACAAAAAGTTTATTCCAGAAATGAAACCGTCGTCCTCGATTTATATGAAAACGATACCAAAATCGACCTAGTTGCTATATGTGGGCAGAAATCGAGCGTAGTCTGCGACGCGGGCTATGGACTCTTTCCCCCCCTCCCCTGCCCACCCCAGGGGGGGCTCCTCGTGTCACCCGGTCTAAATCAGCTTAGTTTGACCCAAGGATCAACTGTTCCAAGCGGCGTCCTTTGAGACAAAAATGCAAGGTACCCCTATACCAAATGACCAATAAAACCCCTACTATAAGTAATCATTAAAGTCGACTCTGAGTGCGGCGGTAAGAGTTACAAATTAATAGTTACTTACTACTAGTTTTGCTGACCGTTTTGAAGACCAAAATTTCAGAATACCATACACAATCTAATGCATGTTAGTCTTTTCATCAAAAAACATTCACCCGCACTGCGAAATCACTCCGCGAGATTTTTATTCTCATAGTTTGAACTCGGTTTGAATTCGGTGCCAAGCCCGCTTATCTGCCCATTTGGGTTGCTCTGCTCACGACGAGCTCGTGTCGGGAGTAGGCTTAGCCCATCTACACATCATCTACTCCATATTTTGTTTGTCACCGACTTCAAACCGATCAATGGTAGCACAAACCAATAACAATGTTATCTACGTGTATTTTTGTCTTTTGGATTAAATCTGTATTTTGTTATTTTTAGCTTTTATCTGCAGTGCTTGTACCTACTGTGAAAGTCCTTATACTGACTTTACGTCCAACAAATAGCCAAATATACTCTACTAGCTGTTCCCCGCGGTTTCACCCGCGTTAGTTTCAGAGTTCTCGCGGGAATTCCGGATTACAATAAAGCCTATGTTATTAAGGGATAATGTAGTTTATATGGTGAAAGAATTTTTGAAAACGGTCCAGTAGTTTTTGAGTTAAATCGTAACTTTAATCTTTCGTTAATCTTTCCTCATTATAATAATCTAATAGGTATATATAAATCACGTGTCACGTTGTTTGTCCGCGTTGGACTCCGAAACTACTGAACGGATTTTGATAAAATTTTGTAACCATTCATAAAATGGTCCAACTTAAAAGATAGGATAGGTTTTATCCCGGAATTCCCTCGGGAACTGAAGGACATAGAGTACTTTTTTTCCGTAACCTCCGCGGGAACTCCGAAATTACCGCGGATGAAATCGCGGGGGACAGCTAGTATTAGTATAAAATAACAACGTAGGTAATTATGAATGTCACATTTTATTTGCACATTATTTTCATTAGGACGTAGCTCGTAGGTCGTACAATAGTATCGAACGAAGCTTAATTAAATCAGAAAATTTCCATAAATTAGTTCCCAATACCTAATCCAGTTTTTGTTGTTTATGTGGAGTTCACCTACTTACCTACTTTTTAAGAATCTATTTTCATAAGTATAGGTATAAGTCCGGGGTATGAAAATTTATGGGGAGTAAAATCAAAATTTCTCTGTTCAGTTTATCTAAGCATAAATAGTTAAAATTCAAGTTTCTGTTTGTAATTCCAAATTAAGAGATTTTTACTACATGCATATGGTAAAAAACGAAACCAAAGGCGACTTTTATCAGATTCTGCTCCCTGTTGTTTTCTATACATTAGCTAATTTTTTTATTTTTTTAAGCGCAGGTACCTTGAGAAGGATTAAATTAATTAATTAAGCTAGAAATCCCACGCGAAATCAAAATTTCTCATTCATAAAAATTTTCTTCATTCTGTATTTTTTCCTAAGGCACTATAGTACGGGACCTATTGGGTTTTGAAGATTAGGAAGTAGAAACAAAATAAGGTTATATAATGTTTTTTCATTCACTGGTGGGTTTAGCTTCTTCTACAGGCTTTCAAAAATTTAAAAGAAATGGAAATACTCGATATTATAGTTTAGATACTCCAATGTGTCTCTGATATCGAAAGTATATTCATCTGCCGATTTGCGTGGTGGGGGTGACCATGCGGAAGGGGAGAAAATGAAAAAATAAATAAAAAATACTCCAGCGCGTCAGATATTCAAAGGGGATGTTAAGTGAACCCTAAAAATGCTCCCCTTCAAAAATCTGACGATTTGGAGGTGACGCAAGGCAGTAGCTAATTTTTGAAAATGCAAAAAAATATCTCAATTTTGAAATACTCAAGCGTGTCAGATTATTTTACAGAAGGTTCAGCTTGCAGTCCAAGTTATATAATTTTGAGGGATATTATTAATCTGACTGCTAGAAACAAAAAGTATGATTTTTTTTTATTTCTGACTAACTTTTGGTGCTATTTCTTGTTCACAACAAAAACACTTCATATTTATATGAAATATGTAAAAGTCCACAAAATATTATTCACAAAACTAACTTTGAAGCACAAACAAGCCAGAGCGCTGAGCGTCTTAAAATAAAAAAAAAAAAACAGCATGGAATCACTTATCACAAGTAAGTAAACTTAGCAAATCCATACACTTTCCTAATCATCACATGCATACGCATTAACCGGCTTCACTTCGTTGTTCGAGACGTTCCATCTTTAGTTTTAGTTCTTAGGAGTGCGGCAGTATATTATGTAGTACTAAATAGTTTTAAAAAAGCGGTTATTTGACTTAGGCAACTATAATAGTCAAAAAATAGCCTCGCGGCCTATTTTGTGGATAGTGATAACTAGTAGAAATAAACATGAATTTTTTTTTTATATCATCAATGGATTTCGCCGTTCACGCCAAATATTTCTTGAAGTGTCTGTTTGTAAATTCAAATTAACAGCTTTTCACTAAATGCATATGAAATTATAATACGATCAAAATCAATTTTTAAAATTTTTCTCTGTCTGTCTGTCTGTTTGTTCCGGGTAATCTCTGAAACGGCTGGACCAATTTTAACGGGACTTTCACTGGCAGATAGCTGATGTTATAAGAGTAACTTAGGCTACTTTTTATCCCGGAATTCCCGCAGGATCTCTGAAATTAACGCGGGTGAAACTGCGGGGCACACCTAGTAACTAATTAATAAGATGTTTAATGTCGATATGAAATTATGAAATGGATCATAGATGTTTATTATACAGAGACTCATTTTTATTTACCTACCTAGTAAGAAATAAACTAATATGTAACTGCGTTACAACCGTTACAACCCGTAGACCGTATTTAATAATAAGATCTTTGGCATAAATTAGCGTAGGTAAAGTTAAAACTGTATCATAAAACTGTATCAAACGGCCAAGCCACATAGGTATTCTAAGGTGTAGAGTTTGAGAAGTTAGGCCTTGTAGAGTTAGGGTGTGTAGAGTTATAAGCTTGGCTCTTTATGAGATCTGATAACTTTTTGACAGTGCCCGTCATATGGACTCGTCTTGGCATCATTTTACATGAAAATATTTTTGGTGGGATTTAATTTCTTTTTGTAAGTCAAAATTACGGAATTCTCAAACAAACTTCCATCCCCTAGTTTAAGGGATTGGAGAATAAAAGTTACAAGTTTTATAATTTTGTTGTTTATGTACTAATACAAGCTTACATGCCAAATTTCAGCTTTCTAGAACATTAGGAAACACCCTAAGAATTTTGATGATCATCAGTGAGTCAGTGACGAAATCAGGGTTTTTTAGATATCAATAAAATCTTAAGTATAAGAGCTATGCAATGTTTTATAAGTGTGCTATTGACATCATATCCCGAGAATTTTGTTTATCTGGTATAATCCAAACCCAAGTTATAAGGGTTCAAAAAAACGACGAAGCGCTTCGAGAAAAGATAGATAGTGCTCCCGCTTCGCTTGGCTCGTCTTGGCGGGGGCACTACCGTGCCCCCAGATATAGGTATAGGTAGGTAAGTAGGTACTTAAAATCCAAAATATTTTACTGGCTAAAAATGCTTTTTTATTCATATAGCTATACTTGGCTATAAGTACTTACTAATTTCATAACTTAGCCCTGGTTCGCACGAGAGTTTAAAAAGCGTCGCGTCAAAACCCGGCGTTGGGTTTCCGTATCCTCAATTCGATTTAAACGTCCAACGCTCAATTTCGAAAATCCAACAGTGCTCGATAAAAAAGCGCCGCTGTCGTGTGAACATGTTGCTCGTGCGAATTAGGTTTTAGTTTAAATTTTTCCCTTGACAAGTTATTACAATGAGATTGATACCTAGATCCTAGGAAGTAACTTCTGGACTGATTAACAATTTGTCTGTATGTTGTGTTTTTACTGAGAGAAAGGGGATAACATCGTCAGCTTCTTTCATTTGACTGGTTGGAATCTGAAATAAAAAAATAATATACTCACACTAAGTAGGTGTACTGTGTGCAGTATATGTTTTTATCTATACTAATATTATAAAGAGCAAAAGTTTGCGAGTTTGTGACGTTGTAGGGGGTAATCTCGGTGACTACTGCGTTCTTAACAGATTGAGCCTTAGCTTGAAAAAATGTATGTCAATAACTTTTACAAAAAGAAGGACAGTAAGTCGCTATACGTATACTTTATGTAATGCTTCTCTTGCTGATGTCGAGTCCGTTAGGGACCTCGGTATCACACTTGATAGTAAATTGCATCTAGATGCGCATGTGGACAATATCATCAGTAAGGCATATAAAATGTATGGATTTGCTATGCGTTCTTGTGCAAATTTTACGCGACCATCTACTTTCCTACATATCTATAAATCTCTTATTCGATCCCAACTCGAGTATGCTGTGCCCGTGTGGAACCCATTTTACAACAAATACACTGATGCTCTTGAATCAGTACAAAAACGATTTCTACGCTGTATGCACTATAAATGTTTTCACAGTTATTTGCCATATGATTGTCTTCTAGAAAGGTATAATCTTATTAAACTTAAATCTAGACGCATACAGCTGCAAGCAATGTTTCTGTATGATCTATGTCATAATAGGTATGATTGTATTCCACTTAACAATAAACTGTTTTATAATGTTCCTCGAAGAACACAGTACCGTAGTCGCGTACCATGCTTCTTTGCTACATCTGTGTGCCGAACGAATGCTGGTAAACGCTCTCCAAATGGAAATGGAATCATATAACAATTACTTTTATACTATTGACATTACGTCTGTTCGTGTTGGAGTGTACAAGGGTATGTTATTGGATGTGCTCCGTGGTGCCGTATAACTTGTAAAACTGATAGACCGTAATACCATAGTTGGACGCAGGTAGGCAGTGACATGTTAGCCCACAAACTTAAGTTGTTGATTCGGAACGATTTATTGAGAGTTAGGGAGCATTTTTTTTTATTATGTGTTTACCTTAATATATTGCTTAAATTTTTAACTAAATATTTAACATAAAAACGTTGACACAAAATGACGCTAGACATTTAAAACACGATTTACGCAAAATTTCTCCAGTGTGGGTTGACACACAGTTGCTTATCTATGTCCAGTTAGCTTTAAACTTTTAAGTTTTGTAAATGCACAACCACTTCTCAGTATATATTATTTTTTTCTAGTAACTTGTGGTTAATGGTTTTGGTGGTACAATTGGTAAATTTAGCTAAGTAAGTTACTACAAATATATATTGTACACACTGTTTATTAGCCCAATAAATTGAAAAAAAAAAAAAAAATCTCTGGATCTACTGAACCGATTTTGAAAATTATTTCACTTATAGGAAGCTACAGTGATCCTGAGTGACATAGGGTACCGGTGACTTGCCGCGTATCGACGGGCCAAAGACGGTCAAACGAAAGCTGCTAGCAGGGGTCATAAGATCAATCCTCTGCTATGCAGCACTGGTCTGGAGGGAAGGTTTAAAATACGGCCAAGCCAGGACCAAAATGGAAAGCTGCTATAGACTTGCTGCCATACGAGTAGCATGCCTCTACCGCACAGTCTCGTACGAGGCTTCCTTGGCGATCTCAGGCTTGATTCCTATCAACCTGGTCATCGAGGAGGCTTGCCGCGTATACAAGCTGACGCAAAAGACGGAGCAAATGCGAACAGCCCTCAGGCGAAAAACCTTGCAGGAGTGGCAGACCCGTTGGGAGGCTTCTGAAAAGGGTATTTGGACCAAGGCCATCTTGCCGGACGTCAGTATATGGCACAAGCGCGCATTTGGGTCCATTGATTATTATTTGTCCCAGTGCCTCTCGGGACATGGCATATTTAACATCTATCGAAAGAGAATCGGAAAGTCCTTCACCGACACATGTTGGTACTGCACTGAAGTAGACACAGCCGAGCACACACTTTTTGTATGCCCTCGATTTTCCAAAGAACGTGAGGCACTTGCCAGAGATCTAAGAATTAACATCTCAAAAGGGAACATGATCGTGGTGATGTTAAGCAGCGAGGAACACTGGAATCGCATCCAAAACTTTGTCACCTTGATCATGAAAGAGAAGGAGAGCTACGAGAGAAGCCAAGAAGCGCTCGAGAGAGCAGCAGCCGAAAGCACTTAGCGACTGGACGTTGTATTCCAGCAAAGTTCCGTCCAGTCGCCGCAATGAGTGCCAGAGGAGGAGGGTTTTTAGTCCGTGCGAGTCGGACACTCCCTGCTAGTACGGGCTGGTAGGGGTCCATAATGGATTTTCCCCTCCTCACGCAAAAAAAAAAAAAAGAACCAATTTTGAAAGTTCTTTCACTTAGACAAGAAGCTAAAGTGATCCTGAGTGACATAGGGTACTTTTTATCCCAGAATTCCCGCGGGAACTCCGAAATTACCGCGGGTGAAACCGCGGGGGTCAGTTAATAAATAAATAAAGGAAAAACTTACATTCAGATCTTGGGCCTTTGATTCTTTTGATGTGTATTCTCTTAACACGTAGTTAGAGTTTAGCAAGTGAAACATCCTCGTCTCATTAGAACGCACCAGAACATCATCAACTCTCAAAAAGTATCTGAGTAGCACATACCAATATGTAGGCATTACTCTCTGTAATGAATTTCAAATAACGTTTTTATTTAGTTGGTAACTACTCTATTTGCTAATCTATACCTACATATGTATAAATAAAATTGTAGTGTCTGTTTGTAATTCCAAATAAACAGCTTTTCACTAAATACATATAAAAGTAATACATATAGGTACGGTACTGACATAAAAAATCAATTTTTTAATTTTTTCTCTGTCTGTCTGTCTGTTTGCTCCGGCCGGACTGATTTTAGCGGGACTTTCACTCGAAGATAGCTGATGTTATAAGGAGTAACTTAGGCTAGGTACTTTTATTTAAGAAAAAGTTTCTGAGGAAATTCCGAAACTCACGCGGGTGAAATCGCAGGGAACGGCTAGTTAATAATAAATCTTTAGTTACTAGTTAGTTTACCCTTAGTTTAATTAACCCTTAGTTAACGGTACTTACATAAAAAAAAACAATTTTGAAAATTTTTGTCTGTTTGTTCCGGCTAATCTCTGAAACGGCTGGATCAAAACGGGACTTTCACTGGCAGATAGCTTATATTATAAGAAGTAACTCAGAATACTTTTATTTTAGAAAAAATAGTTGCTGCGCATATTCCGAAACTCACGCAGGTGATTCTACAAAACGGTTGCATCAATTTTTACAGAACTTTCACTGCTAATTAGCTGATGTTAAAAGGAGTAAATTAGACTGTTTTTGGAGTTCCTGCGGGAATTTCGAATTTACGTGGGTGAAACCGCGGGGCACAGCTAGTCTAGTATAAAACAAAATTGTGATGCAAGTCTAAGGCCACATATCTAGGACTATATCAGTTTTAGGGAGCCAGCCCTATTGCCCCATGCACTTTCGAATGCTGAAATACTGCATTTCAAAAAAGGTAAGATTAGGTTCCAATCTGTATGTAACTAGTAACATGATTATAGTGAAAAATTCATTATGTAGCCTTAAATGTGTCAGATACAGAAAAACTTATTGAATCATGTGCTAGATGCTAGGTACTTCTCTTACTATTTTAACAGACAGTTTTGAGATTCCATGATCATGGAGTTCATCTTCAAATAGTGTTAAATCATGATAGAATATAATTTGATCCTTCTGCTTCAACAAATCAAAATTTATTTTTTCATTTGTTTCCTCCACAGCTATAATTCCAGACAGTGTGCCTTTGTAGTCAGTTGAGAATGTCCAATCAAATGTTCTCTTCTTTTTTTCAGCATCAGGTCTAAAATAAATAGTATAATATAGTAGGTGCACTCAAACATCAGGTAATGCATTCAGTGTAGATAGAAATTCAGTTATTATTAGGTAGGTACCTTGTCTCTTGCCAAGCCTCCGCACATGCAACTTCTATAGCTTGCACAGAGTGGGCTACTCTTTTAAGTGCATCCAAAGGATTGAAGTTTATTTTGGAACCACTGTTGTGGCACAGAGTGAGTGTATTTTTAGGAAATACCATATCAGGAAAATGATCAATATTCAATTCTTTGCAGTATCTAAAATATTAAAAGTTGGAAGTTAATTAATAAAGCTTAGATGCCATAGATGTTATGATATCTAAGCTATAAACTTCATTAAAACAGAATTATTGTGTTTAAATCAGAATACTCACATACAAAACTGACAAAATTGATCATCATCTCGCTCACAAACAACTTTGGTAGAACAAACACTTGGTAATATACAACTCACATCGTAAGATATATGCCAGGGTCCAAACTGGATAGATTGAGAATTAGTAGCATATCTACCAGAATCTAGCCGACTGTCCTAAAATTTAAAATAGTGAAAAAATAAGTCACTCATAATAATATATTGGTATGTTGATCATGCAAAACAATATTATACAAGAAATTGCAGAATTACCTCTATGTTATTCATTCTCACTTGGCCCTTGGGTACCTAGTGGTTATAACGTATAATTATACTCTTTGCTTGCCCTTGGGTTCTTAGCCAAGGAAAAATAATTCTAGAAATTCTGAAAGGGTAACATAATCTTCTGATGGTAATAGGTAATAAAGTATCAAATCAATTGGTATCAACTATCATAGTCCGGTCATTTTAGACAATTGAAATAAAGAAAATTCCGACAGAGCCAAATCTTCGTAGAGACCTTAGGTTTACCACAAGGAATAAAGTGTCAAAAGTCCCCATCAGTCCCATGTGAGCTTAGGGACTTATTCGGGGCCCAAGGTCAAAATTTTAGGTTTTTTGGGTTTTTCTCAAAAACGGTAAGTTTTATCGAAAAAGTACCTTTGAGCAAAGTTGTAGATCTTAAAATTCTCTATAATAATGGTCCCTATGATTTTTTCTCTAAGACCCACTATTTCCCAGATATTGCGCTTGTAAGAATCATGTTCTACATAGTATGCACACATATGCCACGTATATACATATTTAGGTACTCAAGCAAGCAAAAATGCCTACTCGTGTGTCTTTTATGTATACATTATACTATTCTAAGAAAATTTACTCTAAAATGACCGCCGGTCCCTTACCGAATCCCTTCTACTTGAATAACATCTGGCCTTGAAAAACATCTGCCTATTCTTTTGTCCATATATTCTTCTAAAAGTTTATCAGCTTATCCAAAATGCCAAAACTTTATTTTATTTTTACACGCGATAACCGGATGCGATACTACGTCAGCAATGTTTAGAAGGGGCAAAAATTCAGTATTAATATTATTTGAAAAAAAATTATTTGATTGACTGCGCAAAAGTATTTACATAAATTAATTCTTCACCTCAAATACTAATTACTAAAGGAATTCGGTTTTTTCTTGCGGTTTATGGAGCTCCAAAAAAATTTATTGCATAGATACGTACAGATATTTAACATTTGTAAAAAATACACGAAACAAAAAGCAAGTACAGCTATCTTGTCTTCCTCCAACATCGGCATCTGCTACTCAACATTTGTTTCGAGTATACTATCAAGTTCAGACATGGCAAGGCAATGAACTGAACCCTGAAGACTGCGGTTGGAAATTAATAAATAATACTTTGGAACCGATTCGAACTTTACTGCCCCCTGCTCCAGAAAAACTTCATAACACTATTTTTTGCAATTGCAAGAAAGGTTGTAGTGCCAAATGTGGCTGTAAAAAAGTAGGGTTGCAGTGTTCTCCAGCGTGTGCCAATTGCCAAGGTGTCTCTTGCTCAAATCTTCAATTAAATACAAGAGAGGAAGATTCATGTGATTTTGATGAAGAGACAACTGATTCATCTTCATTTGAACAATTTCTAAGCAAGCGTTCATCAACAGCAAGGAGAAGAAGAAGAACAAGAAGAAATTGAAGAAAACATGATTGTTGAAGTTGAATATGAAGAGTATGAGTCAGATTAAAGTAATAAAAAAAAGTTAGAACGACAGTTAAACTCAGTAACCCATATCAATAATCTTCATACTATTAAATAATTATTGTTCCTGAAAATAACGTCATAAAGGTTCGTGGAATAGGCCTACCGGGGATACTCACAGGTGGTGTGGAAATGTGTGCATATTATGTAGAACGTGATTCTTACAAGCGCAATATCTGGGAAATAGTGGGTCTTAGAGAAAAAATTATAAGGACCATTTTTATAGAGAATTTTAAGATCTACAACTTTGCTCTAAGGTACTTTTTCGATAAAACTTACCGTTTTTGAGAAAAATCCAAAAAACCTAAAATTTTGACCTTTGACCCCGAATAAGTCCCTAAGCTCACATGGGACTGATGGGGACTTTTGACACTTTATTCCTTATGGTAAACCTAAGGTCTCTACGAAAATTTGGCTCTGTCGGAATTTTCTTTATTTGATCAATATTTTTATGTCTAAAATGACCGGACTATCAATTGCATTTTTAATTTTTAACTTCAGTTTCGCTACTTTTTTTTTTTTTTTTTTTTTTCTTCTTTGGCCCCGGATTTGCGGATTTGCCAGTTTCGAGTTTTTGTGATTTTTGCGACGATTTGATTTTGTTATCGAAGTTTGTTATGTACATTGTAGGTAATTAAAAATTAGGGAAGCAAATTATTTACAATTTTTCAAATTTTTACAAATATTTACATGAAAACGGAATTTGGAAAAGGAAAGGATCAGGGAAGTATGACGGGTAAGTATGGATGGAAAATATATTAAATATAATAAAATAAAATATCTAAGCAATAAAGATATAAAACTGTCAAAGTTTTACGTTATTTTCAATAATAAAACAAGACAAGAGTCTGTACACAGATGGATCTCTAGATATTAATAAGCAGGGAATACTTGTTGGGAACTCCACAGATAACGAAGCTAAATCATCATAAAATTTGTTAACATTGTTCAGGGGGCATCCAAGAAAAATGTGATTAATGTCAGCGTAGTCGCAACCACAGGCACAAGCCGCACTATCAACAACCCCAATCCTGCTCAAGAAAGCTGGGCTACATACATGGCCAAGCCGGGCTCTGATCAAGATTGAAGTTGATACCTTGTCTAGATTGATTTTGTTAAACCAAGGTTTTCTACATGTTTTAGGTTGAATGGCAAAGTAGCTTTTTCCTTTTATTTTAGCACTCTCGGTCCAAACCCTATCCCAGGCATTTTGAAGAGTAATAGCGGGCAAACACTGCAGATCATGAGGGAAATTGACAAATGGATTGACATCTCCACAATTTATAGCATCTTTTGCCAATTCATCAGCCTTTTCATTCCCTTTAATTCCTGCATGACCAGGAATCCACGCAAATACAACAGAATAGCCTCTCTTCGAACATTCATACAATTTAGATCTTATATCAAATATAATTGGGAAACAATTGCGAGCTTTAAACGGATATCTTTGCAAAGCAGCCAGTGAACTTTTTGAGTCTGTAAAAACGACAGTTTGACGGAGTTTCATTAACAGAACATATTCAACAGACTTAAGAATTCCTAAACATTCTCCTGTGAATACAGAAGATTCAGGTGGCAATTTGATCTTTTGAACAATATTATACTGCTGGTGATATACTCCTATGCCAACATATCCGTCTACGGAGAACTTTGAAGCATCACAAAAGATGAAATGTGAATTTGTCCATTTAGAATTGACGGAAATTTTAAATTCTTCATGGTTTCGCTACTTCACTCTTCAGCAACAGCAGACCACAAACTACAAACAGCGTTTACACCATATAGTAGTATATAGTAGTATATAAGTTACTCTATGGTTTACACTCGCGCCTTGTAAGAATAAAAATACTTACTAAGTTGACTGTATGGACTTAAGTTCCTTTGCCTTCCCCGTTGGGATTTTAACAAAAAAATTAAATAAATAAATATGGCCGTTTGACTTTGATACTGGACCGGTTGTTCTAGTTAATTTGTGCGGTTGTTACGGTAATTTTAATGTAACTGTGTTTAATAAATATCCGATTTCTCCAAGAGAGTGTGTACAGTTATTAATTTTCTGTACGATTTTAACTGTATTATTGTCATATTTAATATGGAAGCCCTTATACCAGTTATTAATAAATTGCAAGACGTTTTCAATACTGTTGGAGCAGATGCCATCCAATTACCTCAGATTGTAGTTTTAGGAACACAGGTCTGGATTTTATTATTAAGGATATTTCCATAAGATTCTAAATTTTTGAGTTTTAAGTTGAATGCTATATTTTTTCACCTATATTTAGCAGTTATAAATGATTATGTAAAAATGAACACTAGTACAGCTGCTCTTTGTATCCCTTTGTGTATAATGAATTTCAATTACTTTATTATAGAGTTCAGGTAAAAGTTCTGTGATAGAGAGTCTTGTGGGACGCTCTTTTCTACCCCGAGGCCCTGGTATTGTTACCCGTCGTCCTCTTATCCTACAACTAGTATACAGTCCTAAGGATAGTAAAGAACATCGCTCTGCTGAAGAAGGTTCGTGAAACAAATTTTTTTATGTACTTGAGAGATGACATTAATTTGCTGTATGTTATTGTGCTTAGTTTTTAAAGTACATCGTAGAAATTAAACTCAAAACAAAATCAATTATTGTTTTGAGTAGAAACAAATCCATAAATTATTAAGGTAATGATATATTTTCATTATAAAAATGTTTATTTCAGGAACAGTAAATCTTGAAGAATGGGGCAAGTTTCTTCATACAAAAGACAAAATCTTTTCAGACTTTGATCAAATAAGGGAAGAAATAGAAAAGGAAACTGACCGCATGGCTGGCAACAACAAAGGGATTTGTCCTGAGCCTATCAATTTAAAAATATTCTCAACAAGAGTGGTTAATCTCACTCTTGTAGATCTTCCAGGCATTACTAAGGTAGTTTTATTAGTAATTTTCAACTGTTGTTTATTAGATCTGAACTGCAACCCCTGATTGTTTTCCATTTTTTTTATCACCAGGTCCCAATTGGAGACCAACCAGAAGACATAGAGAATCAAATAAGAAACTTAATCATCAAACATATTTCCAACCCAAACTCTATCATTTTGGCAGTGACAGCTGCTAACACAGACATGGCTACAAGTGAGGCTATTAAAATGGCTAAAGAAGTAGACCCGGATGGGCGGAGGACATTGGCTGTAGTTACTAAACTTGATCTCATGGATGCTGGTAATATAACGTTATCAATATTTTTTACAAAAACTATTGTAGTTTTTGTGCATCAATAAATTTTATGAATACTCTAATTTGACTTACAACTGCAGATTTGATAATTAATACTTTAAGGTACTGATGCAATTGACATTTTGTGTGGCCGGGTTATTCCTGTTAAACTGGGCATTATTGGTGTTGTTAATCGGTCGCAGCAAGACATCATAGATAAGAAAACAATTGTGGTAATTATATGACAGTAATTTGTAGATGATATGATAAAAAATTAAATACGTAATTCTCAATAAATTTCTAGGAAGCACTTAAAGATGAGGCTGCTTACTTACAAAGAAAATATCCCACAATTGCTACCCGCAATGGCACACCTTACTTAGCTAAGACATTAAATAGACTTTTAATGCATCATATAAGGGATTGTCTACCAGAACTCAAGGTAAAGAATATACAAAGTAATCTAAGTAGGGTAGCTTGGTATAGATTGCATAATAGTGATAAGGTAATCCATTGTAGCCTCATATTATCGTAAGTTTGTATGGCAGCAATATTATGTTTGTGGGTTATTTCATTTCAAGTACTGAAGTATATCTCAGTATTTTGTTGAATTTAATCTATAATAAATTTTCAGGTTCGTGTCAATGTAATGATATCTCAGTTTCAATCTCTCCTCAATTCATATGGGGAGGATGTGTCTGACAAATCACAGACCCTTCTTCAGATCATAACAAAGTTTGCGAGTGCTTATTGCTCTACAATTGAAGGCACAGCAAGAAATATAGAAACCACAGAGCTGTGTGGTGGAGCTAGGATTTGTTACATATTTCATGAAACATTTGGTCGCACCTTAGATTCCATTCATCCTTTAGTAGGTAAGAATTATGTTTTGACAATGAAAATAAAAAAATCATTAGAAGAATATTCACATTTTCAAAATTGCCACATGTATTAGGGAACATCACTCTCATAAACAACTTAACCAATAAGGTACTTGCATGAAATTTACAATAAGAAATTGTGTCAATATTTCAAAAATAGGGCCCAAGAAAACCTTTATCGTGAAAGATTTACAAAAAAATTATCAATACCTTCCAAAATATTCAACTCTTTTTTGTGAAACGGAACGTTGCAATGAAACATCAATCACAGCCACGCTTAACATGTTACGTCGCTTATTTTTTTAGGAAAAATTTACCCCTTTCAGGGAAGGCAAAAAAAAACTAAGTGCATACAGCCAACACATATTTTACTTTTTCTGAAGTTTTTTACTTTAACATGCATTGCTAAGATGTATTTCGATTCTTTACTGGAACTTTTGAAAGTAACTGCACACAGTTCAACCTTAATTTCGCTATTGGATATTGAAGTTACATATCTGTCAGTGTCACATGACCCTGTCAAAAAGACAGTGACATCTCTATCACAGATTAATAAGGCGTCATTTTTATCTACTGACATCATAATATATAACTGACGTCATTTTGCGTTTTGGTAGTAAGCTCAAAAGTAGGAACTTTGAAACACTATGTAAATAATTATAATTTATTCTTTTAGGGTTAACGCGCATGGATATCCTGACTGCGATTCGAAACGCAACTGGCCCGCGCCCCGCGCTGTTTGTGCCCGAGGTCTCCTTCGAACTACTTGTCAAAAGACAAATCCGGAGACTGGAGGATCCGTCGCTGCGTTGTGTTGAACTCGTAATTATTTTTCACTACCTTTTTTATACTAACAGAGCAACGAGGAGGTAATTGACGAGTGAAAGCCGTACCGAAAACACGCGTGTCACGTTGTCTTCGTTATTTCAGTCACTTTTCAGCATCTATTTTGGACCCTAAGCAGGAAACTGGCTTTCAAAAGAGCCATGTTTTAACTTGGGGAACAATCTAACATTGTCATTGGCGTTTCGCCATAATTGAAGAAGTAGATGAAGAGATTTTTATTATTAAGAAACATTGTCATTAGCAAATTATAATTATAGACGCCATTATTAAAGAAGAAGAAGAATAAATGATAAGCCAAAATGCCCCCAAAATACTTTAAAATTGTTAGTATTTTTTTGAAGTTCCATTGTCAATTACAGTATACGTACCTACTTTAAAGTCCCACCTATGTATATGATTTTATAATTCACTAGCTGTGCCCCGCGGTATCACCCGCGTGAGTTTCGGAGTTCCCGCGGGAATTCCGGGATGAAAAATAGATAGTAGCCGATTCTCAGACCTACTGAATATGAATATAAAATTTCATGAGAATCGGTCAAGCCGTTTCGGAGGAGTATGGGAACGAACATTGTGTGAGAATTTTATATATTAGATTTTCTTAGCCTTGCTTAGTGCGACTGGTGTAAGAGGGCTTAGTAGTACGGCTGGCTTGATACATAGAAACAGGGCCAGATTTAAGGGGACAACCCGAGGTGCCTGCCCTAAAGGTATTTTCCGGGACAGTGGGGATTTTAATTAATATATTTAAAGACACAAAAGGATACTGGAAGACGGCTGCTTGGCGTAGCTTCTGTGAAGGCATTGCAACGAATGAAAAAGCAAACCGCGTGAGGAAGATCCTATGGAACCAATCTAATCATGGGCTTGGATCTCTGCGCAAACTTGATAACACCTTTACCAGATCGCACTTGGAGACGCAGCAGGTATTGCTGCAAACCCACTTCCCTGACTGCAAAATAGTACAGGAAGTCGACTGGGAGGACGTAGAAACGAAACCAACACAGCTGTGCTGGTACTCTGCTCAGCAGATTATCACGCACGATAAAACAAAATGGGCCATCAACAGCTTCCACCCGTTCAAGACGGCGGGGATGGATGGTATTTTCCCAGCTCTGCTTCAATGGGGGGGAGAGAAGCTGGTCCAAATACTGACCCCATTGCTGCGTGCATGTCTAGCCTATAGATATGTACCATTGCAATGGCGCGAAGTCAAAGTGATCTTCATACCAAAACCAGGTAAAAGTGATTATACTGACGCAAAATCCTTCAGACCGATCAGTCTCACGTCTTTCCTGCTCAAGACTCTTGAGCGGATGTGTGACAGAGAACTGAGGGACAACGCGCTCAAAAACTTACCACTGCACCGTAACCAGCACGCGTACAGCTCAGGTAAATCAACAGAATTGGCCCTACATTTGGTTGTATCCAAAATTGAGGAAGCCATTCAACATAAAGCAATCTGTCTAGGCACCTTCATAGATATTGAGGGAGCCTTCGACAGGACCAATTTCTTCAGCATCAGTGCCGCCCTATCGAAACATGGCGCCAACACTGTGATGGCGCAATGGATCGTGAACATGCTCAGTAAGAGAGTGATAAGGTTCGCAGAGAATGGGACACAGGGAGCGATAGCGGTGAAGGGCTGCCCCCAAGGGGGAGTACTCTCGCCCCTCCTGTGGAATATGGTGGTAAACGATCTTATCACCACCCTTAATGCCAACCATTTCTACACAATCGGGTACGCCGATGATCTCGCGATCTTAGTGACGGGTAACTTCGCCAGCACGGTCTGCGATGTTACACAGGCGGCGCTTCGACTCGTGGAACATTGGTGTACAGATTATAAACTGTCGGTAAATCCGAGGAAAACAGAACTAGTAATGTTTACTAATAAGCGTGATCTGGGCACATTTAGCTTGCCTAGACTGTTCACAACAGAACTACAGTTATCAACTGAGGTCAAGTACTTGGGACTTAAACTTGACAACAAGTTGAACTGGAGTAATCATATAGAGCATATACTTAACAAAGCCAGCATTGTATTTTGGCAGTGCCGTAGATTGTTAGGTAAGAAATGGGGATTATTCCCCAAGATTACCTCATGGCTTTATACAACGGTATTAAGACCAACGATCAGCTATGGTGCAGTAACCTGGTGGCCACGCACCGAACTAACCACAACAGTAACCAAACTGCAACGCTTCCAAAGATTGGCATGCATGGCGATAACAGGCTGCATGAGGACAACTCCTACAGCAGCTCTGGAACTGATGCTGGGTCTTCCTCCGCTACACCTCTTTATTCAGCAGGAGGCAGCTATCTCGGCAGCTCGCCTGAGGTCCCTCAATCTTTGGAGGAACATCGGAGTTCCTCACACGAAAATCCTTGATAAGGCCACAAAGGATATACCGCTCATTGGCGCGGTGAACGATAGGATTCCGATACAACATGTCTTTGACAAGAAATTCAAAATTCAGCTGTCTGAGGAAGGTAGTGAAGGCCCTAAGCTTGAGGAGCTTAGAATCTTCACAGATGGCTCAAAAACTAACACAGGTACCGGCTCCGGAACCTTCTCGGAGGACCTGAATATTAGTATATCGATGCCATTGGGTGCCAACAACACCGTCTTTCAGGCTGAGTGTGTGGGCATCATTTTGGCAGCAAAGGCAATTGCGTCGAGGAAGATCGAGAATCACTCAATACGCATCCTTTCAGACAGCATGTCAGTATTGCAGGCTCTTGGGAATCATACAATTACCTCGAGCCTTATACACGAGTGTCACCAAGCATTGACAGAGGTATGTGACAACAACAACTACATCACCCTGCAATGGATAAAGGGCCATAGTGACTCTCGAGGGAACGATGCGGCGGATGAGCTGGCCCGCAGGGGTTCGGACACGACAGTCTTTGGCCCAGAACCCATAGCACCCCTGCCGTTCGGCTGGATCCGCACGCTACTACGACAGAGAACTAAACAGCAGCATGACCGACTCTGGTCAAGGCTCAACGACTGCAGACAGGCGAAAGCGGTCTTACCCAAAGCAGACGCCCGTCTCTCTCGCAGTCTTCTACGGTTGAGTAGAACCGATCTCCGCATGGTGACGGGCTCTCTCACGGGCCATGGCCCTTACAACAAACATTTATACAATATAAATGTTACAGACAGCCCCCTCTGCAGAGCTTGCATGGAGGCGGATGAAACTGCCGCTCATGTGTTGCTAGAATGCGACGGAGTGGCACCATACAGGGCTAAGTACCTAGGGACACCAAGGTCGCTCCCGGAAGCCTTCGGTGACATTAGGAAGTTGCTGGGCTTCCTGCAGGAGCTAGGTTGGCATGAATAGATGTATTCCCACCACACGCAAAATAGGCGCTCAGACGTCGAGTTGCGGAAACCAGCCCGCTAACAAATAACAAAATAATAATAACAAGACACAAAACATGTACAACCTCAGTGGATGTTAGTGAGGGATGGTAGATACTTTCGCAAAAAGGAAAACAGTTTTAGCCTTTTATCAAACATGCTTTCCTTTTATTAAATACTAGCTGTTCCCCGCCGTTTCACCCGCGTTAAAGTACCCTGTATCCTTTTCTGCTGTTTCACCCATGTTAATTTCGGAATTGATTAAGTACCCTATTTTCTTCTCTAAAAACATTTATGCAAAATTTCGTGATGAGTGGTTGAGCCGTTAAAGCGTGAAAGCGTAACAGACAGACAGACAGAGAGACAGACATACATACAGGCAGAGAGACAGACATACAGAAATACTTTCGCATTTATAGTATTAGTAGGGATTAAGGATGATGATTGTGGTAATTGTAATAAAAGTACAAAAGTAAAAGGTTTTTATTTATTTCTGCTATTATTTGATATTTGTGAAGAGGGGTGGCCACATCAAGTTTCCTCCCCGGTTTGGAAAAGTCGTAGATCCGGCGCTGCATACAAGTAATGTATGAGTGTGCGGGACGCGAGCGAGGAAAGTGTGCAATATATGTGTGGGAAGTACTGCTGCAAACTGCAAAGTGAGCAACTTATTTACTACCAGTACAGTCGGTGTTTATTGCATAGCATTAGTGAAGCTACATACATAACCGATCATTCTTGTTAGACCCATTGACCAGATCCATTATGGATCCAGTCAGAATTTATATTTCTCTTGAAAATCAAATTAACTTTGGATGTAATGAAAACTTTTGGAGATCCATCGCCAATGTCCGTGATGTTTCCAATGAGATTTTTCTCTTGTTAATTAATATATATATATATATATATATATATTTTGTTTAAACTGGATCTTACTAGAGAAAAATCAAATAACATAACAATTAAAATTTAATACGAGAAACCAAAAAGTGCTCTGCTTATCTATCTTGCACAGCAGCTATGGTGTAAACAAACCCTTACGGCTAGTTATTTATACACTCGAGAGCAATGAATCCGGGTCACTTAAAGAATCCTAAAAATCTCGGAAACTAAAAATGCTAGGTTAATGCAATAAATCGTATTTAATAGACAATGTGATACTCCTTAAATGAAGGTATTAAAACTTCTTAGTTATTGTAAAGTTATATCATAAAAAAATCAAACTTGAAAAAGGGCCACTTTCGAAGATGGAACTACGAAATTACAGCATTTGGTTTTGCTTTTGTTTGTAATCTGTCATTTATGTGGGTACATAAACCATGTTGATAGTGCTCTATATTCATTATTCAAGCTGAAATTATGTCGCTTACGCCTGAAGAATGCACCAGAATACTTACAATGCTGGAAACCGGCCGGAGTCAGCGCGATACAGCCAGGACTGTCGGTGTGTCGCTGTCAACAGTACAAAGAGTTCTCCGACGTTACGAAGAAACTGGTTCTAACCTACGCAGACCAGGAACGGGCAGAACCAGGTGTACCACAGCATGAGAAGACCGATACTTGGTGAACACCATGCTTCGAAATCGCTTTCTCACAGGAACTGAACTCACAAATCAGTTTCGACGCCTCGGAGGAAGTAACCCAAGTGCATGGACAGTAAAGACGTCGGCTTGCTGAATCTAACTTAAAACCCCTTAGACCTGCAAACGGCCCTAAACTGGAGCGTGCGCATCGTATTTCAAGACTAAGATATGCCCAGAGCCACGTAAATTGGAGTATTGAAGATTGGTCAAAAGTTATGTTCTCCGACGAATCAAAATTTATGCTCTACAAGCACGATGGAAGATACAGAGTGTATCGAAGACCAGGGGAAAGATTCAAGCAAGCATGCATCGAAGAAAAAGTAGCCTACGGTGGTGGGTCTGTACTTGTGTGGGCCGGAATTTCTTCTGAAAGTCGCACAGAGCTGGTGATCATAGAAAACGGCTCTTTAACTAGCGTAAGATATGTGGAAGAAATCCTCAATGATCACGTTGGTCCATTTATGGTCAATTTAGGTGAGGATGCTATATTTATGCATGACAATGCCCGACCTCATACAGGTAGGATTGTGAATGACTACCTTCAAGAGATGAACATTACTCGTATGGAGTGGCCAGCGCGCAGCCCGGATATCAACCCGATCGAGCATGCTTGGGACGAGCTAGGCAGATGCGTAAAACAACGAAACCCTCCCCCAATCACGCTTCGTGAGCTCAAAATTGCTCTCACAGAGGAATGGGAGAATATTCCCCAAAATCGTATAAGGAACTTGGTGTACAGCATGCCAAACCGCGTAAACGCAGTAATGGAAGCACGAGGAGGCAATACGAAGTATTAAAATTCAAGAAAATCGTAATAAAGTTCAAAAATTTCATGTTTCCTATTTTTGTTTTAAGGAGAGATCAGCAGTTTTTTTCTTTATGTAATTTTGTGTTAATAAAATGTATGGTGACTCATATTTTTTTTACTTTCATTTAAGGAGTATTACATTGTCTATTAAATACAATTTATTGCATTAACCTATCATTTTTAGTTTCCGAGATTTTTAACATTCTTTAAGTGACCCGGATTCATTGCTCTCGAGTGTATTTTGTCATTCCGCTGAAACAGTTGTTTTTCGTCTGGACAACAGGTTCACGAGGAGATGCAGAGAATAGTGCAGCACTGCGGCACGGAGGTGCAGCAGGAGATGCTGCGCTTCCCGCGGCTGCACCAGCGCATCGTGGACGTGGTGACGCAGCTGCTGCGCACGCGGCTGCCCGCCACCAACGCCATGGTATCTATATATAGATCGACACAGATATTATGAGTTGATTACACCTAACGAGTACAGTGGCGAGTCAGTGTCTCTTTGGTATAAACACTTTAACGAGAGCTCGGCCGGTCGAGCAGAGAGGCGCTAAGGGGTAATCTCTGGAACAACTCTGGGTTGATCTCTTTTTTAAATTGAAACAAACGTAGGATGGTAATGTCAGGGAAAAAATGTCTGCTGCTGTGTCGTCAATGCCACGGTATCGCCCATAGGCACCGACAGCTTTTCTCCTATTTAAACGTATTATCCGACTATAGGAGTGTACTCGTATGCGGTGAGTGGCATGACATGATAGATCTCTCGTTTGCTATCTACAGTTCGTTGTGTACATATCTCATGTAGGTACAACACAGTGAGATCGCTCGGTGATAGGCGGGAAGTGATGTGTCGTGTCGTGTGTATTGTTGCGTAGGTCGTGCCGAGATGGGAAACCCCGATGCTTAGGTATTAAAACCCGATTAATACCCAAGTTCAAATCCCACATTTATTTAAACCAGGTCAATTGCCCAAGGATCAGCCCATGTCCATGTGAACTTGACCTCATTTCCTCATCCTTCGGCATGAAACAATATTGTACTCTCGTGGTGATATTTTTTATTTTGACAATGTCTCACGAAGCTTAGAACTTTTAGAGTATAGGATGAATATTCAAAGAAGTGATTTATAAAAAGGCCACTCGGCCATAATTTTGATCAAGCTACTTCATAGAGCACAAACTTCTTATACTACTTACTTACTTATTATTTACATGTATATAAGTAATAAGTATCTTATATTACTTAAAGACAGTACAGATTTCTATTATATCAATGAAAGAGAGACTACCCCAGAGAGATTACAGAGATCGCCCTTCCAATATAGACAAAACAGTCTGCTGCTGCGCACTGCTGGGCCGTGTAATAAACACACAGTTTCTAGTGTTGTTGGCTACAGCTTGATTATGAATTGTATCAATCCTAAAATGTAAAAGCGAAATACTATTTACTGATTCACTGACTAATCGGAAACTACTTAAACTGTAAAGGCAAGTATCAATTTTATAGAGAGTAGACATAGACCCTCATCCCGGAATAGGCTAGTTTCCTAAATTTTTATTTTTAGTCCGTTTTGTAGATTATTAAAAAATATTGGACACGTATTTTTTTATTTTTTTATGTAACCAAAAAATAACGGAGATATATCAAGTTGAAATTTCACATGACGTCACGCCTCGCTACAGTTTGTTCGCACGTTATAGCGAGCTGTGACATCACGAGTCCCCCACCCTAAACTTTAATGCGCTTTATCTATGCATATTTCCATTATTTTAAAAAAGCAAAAAATACGTGTCTTTTATTTTTTTATTATCTAACTGACGGACTAAATAGAATTTCGATTTTTTTACCCAGGAAATTAGCCTATTAAGTTTAGTTAATCCTTAAACCGCAGTAATTTATCAAAAGAGAATGGGCGTTTCCGCCCCTGAGTGCTGTAACAATGGGCATGTTGACTAATTTTTATTTTTTAGTCCGTCTTGTAGATTATTAAAAAATATTGGACACGTATTTTTACTTTTTTTACGTAATCAAAAAATAACGGCGATATATTGAGTTGAAATTTCGCGTGACGTCACTATTCTGACAGTTTGTATGGCTGTTTTGCGGTTAGTGACGTCACGACCTTCTCATCCTAAACTTTAATGCGCTTTATCTCTGTATATTTTAATTTATTTAAAAAAGCAAAAAATACGTGTCTATTGTTTTTTTATTTTCTAACTGACGGACTAATTAGAATTTTGATTTTCAATAGTAGTCAACATCCCTCGGCGCCCGGGTGCGTAATTGTAGTTGGGTAGCTCCTATGGGAAAGACGCCCCTGTTCATGACTATAGACGGCCAATCCACCCAGTTATTGGTATTAAACACGTTAAAAGCCTGGCATTTTTGGGCTTATACTCGAAAATAGTCTATATTCATGACATAATATGTCAAAAAGTTAAACGTTTTATAAATGATAACAAAACTGGATCTCGTGCAGGGAAGAAATTATTAATTTTACTTTTTAACCGACTTCCAAAAAGGATGAGGTTATGGATTCTGCTGTATGTATTTTTTTATATTAACTAACTAGTAGGTATAACTTTTGCATGTATAGAATTGATGTTATTTTTTTTAAACTAACTAACATAGTTTTTATATTATGACTTATGGTCGCTTTCTTCCCAAGTATTGTAAAACTTCATAACCTGGTAATCTAATTATTATAACTAGCTGTTCCCCGCGGTTTCACCCGCGTTAACTTCGGAGTTGGCGCGAGAATTCCGGATTACAATATAGCCTATGTTACTCAGGTATAATGTGGCTTTCTAATGATGAAAGAATTTTTGAAATCGGTCCAGTAGTTTTTGAGTTAAATCGTAATTATTTCCGTTTATAATATTAGTATAAATATTAGTAGACATAAACCTTAAAAGAAGCCATCCACAGGAAGGTTTGGGACAGAGCTCACATATTAGGGCTCAATCTCCTTCGAACAGGTGGAGAACATAGTGGCGATCGAGCTGGCGTACATCAACACGAAGCACCCGGACTTCCACCGCGACGCGGCGCTGGTGTCGGGCCTGCTCAAGAGCACGGACGGCCTGGACGAGCACGCCGTCTACCGACAGAAGACGCCGCGCCCCAACGCCGCCGCCTCGCCGGTACACAACTTATTCAAAGTACTTATTTATTTCAGTTACAATTTTTGCACCTATACGTCTTGTTGCGTGACGGAATGGCACTAACAGCACTAACAATATATTAACCTCGTTGTAAGTATAAGGAAGTAAAGCAGAATCGTTCGTTTAGGGGTACTTACAAAAACATGTACGGTCGTTTGCAAAGTGTTAATATCTATTGTTGAAAATGTATAATACGTTGGAAATAAGTGTGAAGATTAAAATTGAGAGATATCAAGAGTGCGCGCCAAAATTGTACATAGCTTAAAAATAGCAGTTCTTAAATGCAGTAAACTTTGCTTGTACTTTAAAAAATTACTGAGTATTGTTCGCACAAAATACAATTACAAAATACAAAATACAAATTAAATTACAGAAATAGATAAAGGCACTAACTGCTATTTATTTCAATCAATAATTCTCTGCTTTCAATAACATACGACTAACGAGTATTCTTTAATCTTTTACATTCTAAGTTGAAAACCAAAACACGGCTCTAAAAATAGGCGGATACATTTGATATTCCATGTCCACAAACCACGACTATAGACTAAGCAGCTAGCGCTGTTGTCGATATTACTATTGCCTAACTTTAGAGTCGACTAAGTTTTATGCTTGCACGACTACAACTCACTGATTTTATTAATTTAACATAAAATATGTTAGTTTATTTCTCTATAGTTTAGACTTTAGGGTGTATAATATGTGTGGCTGCAGGCGAATTGTTTAATTAGTCCGTTTACAAATGACTGAAATTTGGTATAATAATAATAATAATAATAATAATCCACATCACAACACACAGATCTACTTGATCCCACAGTAAGCTATTATTAGCTTGTGTCGTGGAAACCAAGCAAACGTGGTATATACTACACATATTATTACATATATATTATACTATAGATATATATATACACACCCAGACTGGAAAATGGAACCCTGTGTTCATCACACAAAGTCCACCCCCACCGGGAATCGAACCCGGAACCTCTTGATTAGCGGGCAGGCATGGTGACCATTGCGCCAATCGGGTCGTCAAAATTGGTATAATGTTAAGGTCAATATTATGCTGCTGTTTTGTATAAGCAAGCAACCCTAATGTGCTAGGAGATTTTGATTTCCGATGCGCGAGCTTTCTCTTGTCAGCGCATTTTAATGCCGGTCGTTTGAAAACGGATGCTTAAACAATATGCCAACGACAATTATTATTATACAATAAATATAGGTATATTTGTTTTCTTAACGGGTACATTATTTTACACATCAGTTAATCGCGCAATGTAAAGACTCGTATACATATAAGGTATTATAATGTCTGATTTATTTTTGTAGCTATTACTACGACAAATGGGTGAAAGGGGGTCCTTATTAGTATTCTTGACCAATAGTTGGGATGAACAGGTAAATGTGTGTGATGTGAATTTATGTGGATCAAAGTCTTAATGCATTGCAGTCTGACGAACATTAGTCACATTCACATAGCTCATTTCGCCTGAATGTATATTACAATAATAACCACGTCCATTATCAATATCTCATTGAAAATATTAAGGTCAGATCAATTCTAAAATTGCCGGAATTTATGCGAATATTACTTGTGTGAACATAGCTTTCATATGAAAGCTATGTTCACACAAGTAAACTACCAATTAAATAGTTTAATTGGTTTAAAAATTTAGTTTAAAACCTACACTCACAAAAAATATGTGGACTCTCTTCATATCAAAATGTATATTATAGTAAGCCTATTTTGTGCCCTTTTTTGTTTAATCTTGAAACAAGTAATTAGAAAACAAACGTATCTAAACCTCATTAAGGGTCAATTTCTCAATCCTCAGCTAATCTGAGAATAAGTTCGAAAATAGATGGACTATCAGTATGTCTGTCGATTGAAAAATCGACCTGAGTTAAAAAAAAATAATGTTTAACAAATTGCTTCGTTTTTATTGGACCATAATTAGATAAATCATGGTGTGTGCAACCATTATGCAACCTTTTAAATGTATTAAGTTCCCATAAATGTGTTTGAATTCTCGTTAACATTCTTTAATGACTATTGGATGCGATATACCATCTATAAATGATAAGTTTTATATAATTAGTTGAAAAACAAACAGTTTAATGTGCAATCCTTATTGCAGCAAGTGCCGGCTATCACGGATGGTCAAGATGGAAAATCGTCACCACAAACTGCCAACAGTGAATCTCCCGGCACTCCTCATGTAATTTGTTTTAAACTTTACAGTATATTTGAAAACTGTAACTAATAAAACCTGACTCCACATTCAATAAAATATTTAAAACAAAAATGTGCTATAAAGGTTTATCGAGTTCATAATTTCAAAGTATGCTACTAAGTTATTACTGACCGAGACTGCACTTACGAACTTACTAACACCCATACACATTAATAAAATAAAATTAATAAATGCTACTGGCCTCCTCTCAAGATCTAGTCTGTCTCGCTCATTGTGCTGAAAAATAAAAAAGATAAACTGAGGCTGAGAGCGTATTAGCGGGAATTCCGGGATTAAAACTATCCTGTCTTTTAAGTTGGACTATATTACAAATGGTTACAAAATTTTTTAAAAATCCGTTCAGTAGTTTCGGAGTCCATCGCGGATAAACAACGTGACACGTGATTTATATATATTAAAATAAATATATTGTTTTCGTCGAAGCCACTGGGAATAGTTTTAACCCTTTCACCGCGACGTTATAATAAGTTAAGGCTAGGTTAACATCGCCATTACCTGCAGACCACACGCTTTGGGAATAAAATTTCCCCTAGTGTTGGAAATGCTTAATATCTCAAATTTATTAAATATAAAAGTCAGTGCAGTGGTTTGTTTGTTACGCAATATTAGGTTTCTGGTCCCAGGTGCACGTCTTTCGTATAATTCGTGAAATTACGGGAATGGCGTTGAAAGTGTTAAACGTTTTGATGGCGTCGTGTGTACAATGTAAATGTCACTAATATGACGATACCCTCTTGTTCTGCAATATAAATATGAAACTGTTGATGCCAGGTCAACGGCTCGCCGGAGAGCAAAGTGCTGACTCCCCAGAAGCCGGTGAACCTGCTGCCCGAGGTGCCGAGCCACACGTCGCGCAAGCTCTCCGACCGCGAGCAGCACGACTGCGACGTCATAGGTAACGTGCTCCTCTGTTTTGGTAATTAGAGTTTTTTTTACATAATCTCAGATATGTGTGTGTGGTGAACATTCATGGATCTCTAATAACGTACCTATTGCATGCATTATTCGTGTTACTAACTTCGATGAAAATAACTTCTTAGAAATTCATTGGAATTTGAAAATCGTTTGTCAAATAGAGATAATCAAACCTAACAGACTCACTTTCTACATTATATTATGTAAAATTACGCGGGACTTGAACGCGATGTTTTTTATTACCTTTTATTATTATTATCACTAAGTACATTTTATTATTATTATTATTATCATTTTTTATTATTATCACTTTCTACATGTTTAGATTGAGGGAGACTGCTGACTCATTGCCATTATCAGAGTTGCCTTTTTGTGTGCATTGTTTGGTTTACAGTACTCCCTTGGATTCTAGTGTGTCTCGAAAATACGTCTCATAAATATCAGTATCACGTCATATCCTTACTATCCTTACTAATATTATAAATGCGAAAGTGAATTTGTTTGTTGCTTGCTTGTCTGGGGTACAGAGAAGGACATAGGGGAACTCCAAAATTAACACGGAGGAAACTACATTAAATTTTGCATCCTACCTACGCGGTGTCAAGATACAAAACAAAATATTGGGTAGAGTGCGCGCAAGATAAGTCTGCGCGCTACTGATGGCGCTACTGGTAGTGAAAAGTAACCAACTATGGCACACTGCAGACGGCCAATGATTAGTTCCGATTTTGGCCGCGCGCAGACTTATTTTGCGCACACTCTAGTAAGTACTTTTATCTCAGAATACCCGCGGGATCTCCGAACCTAACGCGGGTGAAACCGCGGGAAACAGCCAGTTAAGATATATATGACTGTTTTATGGTTTACGAAAGTTTTGAAACTTGACCGGAGTTAATTGAAGATGGCATTTTAGAGAGAATAAAATAAAAGATACCAGCCACTTTTTTATTGATTTTATATGATAATATAAGTTCAAACTAAAATTTTACACACATTAGGTTTTGATGACAATACAATAAAGCAACTATGTACCCACAATATAAAAAAAATATTCCAAAACGATTGGTTTTACGCGATATTTACGAGACATCTAGTATAAAACCGGATACTCACAGTTTTTCTACAGCGGCATTTATTCGTGTTATTAGTAATGTATTTATTAATTCTCATGTAACATCAATTACATTTTTTGATGTTAGGTGGACGGAGCGATAGCGCGGTCTTACCGAATTGTTACACGCCCTGTGTGAACGGCACGAGCGTGGCGCACTTGAACCAAATGGGTGACCTAGTCGGTGAGGACTTGTAGCGGCCACTCGCTGACCATAAATGATATAAGCTTTGTACCTACATTATTTCCAACCACCTCTCATCAGATTTGCATCGTTTAACGTTTTACCTTAGTTATTATTTGCTTTAGCTTTTTTCATATTTACACAGATTTATCTGAAACACTGAGCGAACAAAATAATGCGCAGAAATCGGCGTGATCTGCAACAAATCGATGCGATATGTAAAACTTTAGTAGATTGTAATTTGTATCATATTTTATATTACATAAAGCTCACTTCGGTTTCCTAAAGTTTTTGAAATTATAATGATAGACCTATAAGGGCAACATGCGCGATCCTCACACACTTCTCATTTCACTCAAGCCTGCACCACGCCTGTCGGTTAAGGGTGCTTCTGAAGGATTTTTAGCCTTAATGGATGATTTATGTTACACCGTGGCGTAGTATTCGAGCTGACTTATATGTGGACTTAAAATTATCTATATCTGTATGTGAGTTAGAAATAGTTTACGTTGCCTAAAAGCATACCCACACATACAGGCTGGCACTGGCATCAGACGTATTCTATTCTCTACCTCTATACAAATAAGAACGGTTCATAAATCATCCTAAAGAAAGCTTATTTCATTATTTATAATGGTTCTCTACTGCTCTTGCTCCCAGTGATAGAGAGCTTTAGAGTACGTTATGCTTCTTCACCACTATCTCGGGTGGTATAATATGTATGTGGAATAAAATAGGTATGATTAAAACGATAAGTGTTCTCGGCTTTGCGGTGGGTTCAAAAAAGAACCTGTAAAGTTC
Organism: Zygaena filipendulae; assembly: GCA_907165275.2. NCBI lineage: Eukaryota > Metazoa > Arthropoda > Insecta > Lepidoptera > Zygaenidae > Zygaena > Zygaena filipendulae. The sequence continues at coordinate 5,495,092 of OU015653.1, read as the reverse complement.
ATAATATTACGGAAATATTTACTTCTAACAGGTGACAAGTTCTCTGCAACTCTAGATAGAAAACAGCTAATATACCAAAACATGATTGGTTTCTTTTACTTGCTAATTTAAAAAATAAACGTTCTTGTTTCTTTATTTTCCTACTCTTGTTGTTACAAATAATAATTACCAGTGGTAAGGATTTTTTCTAATCATCAATAAATGTTCCTTTAAATATATTTACGTAGAATATAGTTCAGTAAAACTTAGCATCCACTTAAATTTATTTTTTCAGCGAAACTGACAGAAAGCTTGCCGCCTTATTTCATAAATTATTATTCTTTTCTATGGTTTAATCCTTTTACATTATTTTGCATAAAATAGATATTAAAATTATACTAGTATTTCAGTGATTAAATAATGTAATCATGTCCTCACGTACAACACAAAATATATGTTTTAAAAGTTTGTTAGTTTGTCTGACAAAATTATAAATATGTAATAAATCTAGTGCATAAGATAATTATTAGTTCAAAACATTAGAAAAAATATTCAAACCCCATGTTTACGTATGAACGCGCAGTTTTCATATGGAAAATAATAAGACGGTGACCGACCTCATAACACTGTAAAAGATTACAATATTTTCCTTAAACCTTACTTTTCAGAGCGTTTGATCAAGTCCTACTTCTATATAGTGCGAAAATCTATCCAAGATTCTGTGCCGAAAGCGGTGATGCACTTCCTGGTGAACTATGTGAAGGACAATCTTCAATCGGAGTTGGTCACGCACTTGTACAAGTCGGACCAGGCCGACTCGATGCTCAGCGAGTCGGAGCACATCGCGCAGCGCCGGAAGGAAGCTGCGGACATGCTCAAGGTAACTACACTACACTTACATTTACTTACGCCCCTGGCCGCGTTCATAGAAATCGGGATTACAATTATTTATATTGAAAACTCGTTCTGGAAACTCACTGTCGCAAGCAGCTCTTTTTTAATGCATACTTTATTGATGAACTTTTAACTCGTGTCCGTGTCTATCTTTCTCTCTCTCTCTGTACATTTCTCTTATTTTCACGGGAATTCCGAAATAAAAGTACCGTATGTTCTATACCCCTGACAATGAGCATTGTGCATGCAAAATTTCAAAATTAATTTATTACTTACATCATACAAAAATATACATAATATACGTGTTAATGAATTAACCGAAAACCTGATACACCCCATTTAAAAAAATAAACAATATGATTAAAATATATTTTATATCGAAAAAATTTATACTTTAAAAGTTATTCAACATTAGTTTGGAGGTCACCTATCTACGAAATTCTAAGCGCCTACCGGTTCGATTTTTTTTGCTGCGGGCGGCGTTCGCGCCAAATATTGTATTATAAATAATTTAGACATGGACTAGTAAAAATGAAAAAATATAATCTATGTTAAAACATAGTGCGATCGATTCGCTAGTCGATTCTGAGCAACTACTTTCTAGTTTTCAGTTAATTCATTAACACGTTGTATATTAATCTTTTTTTTTAACTGTCAGTAATAATAAAGCCTTTATATTTTTACTAGCTGGTGCCCACGGTTACGCTCGCATTAGTGTACACTCGGGAACAATACTTTTTCTGGATGAAAGGGTATTGAAAATTTCCTTTTCTGTACCCCTAATAATGTGTATGTGTAATTTCATTAGGATAGGTTAAGTAGTTCAGTAGGTGCGGCATGAAAGCTTTACAAACAATTCACATTTCACAGTTGCATTAGTTAGGATTTACAAGTCAGTATAAACATTGAAAATCCTAAATGCTTCATTTACCAATTAATTTCAGGCGCTGCAACGAGCTGGGCAAATCATCAGCGAGATCCGGGAGACGCACATGTGGTGATGGTCGCCGGGGAACCCCGATTCTAGTCCGTGAATTAGGAAATATGAGCTACGCCAGCTCTTTGCACCCTTTATTGAATGTAAATTATGTATGTAAGGCTTTTTTACTTATTGTCCATAGATGACATTCGATTTGCTCTTAAAAGTTATGTTTTTTGTTGCTCTCTTTGCTAAATAAGACTTTTCATGACAACCTGTTTTTTTATTGTTTTTTATTTTCAATTTAAAGAGTCATAAAGCATAACGATATAAAAGTAAACGACATGTAACTATGGATTTAAGTGTTTAATAAGCATCAATACAAATACAAAATATGAGTAAAAGACATTGAAACTATTTACAGCATTACTCATAACACGTATGTTTTTTTCATAAAGCTCCTTTTTTTATAACAATGAATTATTGTACTTACTCAGCATGAAAGTTAACAATTGTTTTGTGGTACATTCTACATGTTCTTAGGTGAAATGCGTCCTTTCGTGACGGTTTATGCCACGAGAAGTGAATGTGCTATAATTTAAGAAGTTCAATTTGATATTAAAATATTCACCTTCGTTTGTTACTTGAAAATACATAATATTTAATATGTATGCACCAACATTGTTACGACTTGATTTTTTTTTCATAATTAATTTTGAATTGCACAAATGTCGATTGTTACCATTAAATAATTACATTAGCAATGTATTAGATATTGTAATAAATTAGTATTACTTTTCTGCGGTAATCAGAATGTAATTCATTTAGTATAGCTTAAAATATATGATATTAGTAAGAATTACTGGTTCAAAATAGCGCAAGGTTATTTTCAATGTCTTAATTTGTCAAAGAAATGTTAACGTGTAGTCATACAGGGTTCAATATAAATCTCTCAACTAGATTGCTTTTATATTCTTTTAAGAGTTCCTGTTTTTAAGAAATTTTATGTATTATTCAATGTTACTATGTAACCGCATGGTGTTATTATTTACTACTTATAACGTAATTTGTCTAATGAGTGATTTATTTATTTGAAATATCGTAGTTGTAGAAAAGTATTCCAGTGATATGATATTGTATTTATTGTTATAGTCCAAGATGTGATTTAAATTTTGAACGAATACCACAAAATGTTATTCAGAACTAAGATTGCATGAGTCTGTTATATTATAGATATTAGTAAAATTGTGTTTACGACATGCGTGTGTAATTTATTTTTCTATGTACTTATAAAGGTTATCACGTATCACGAAAATATCTTGTGTGGTGCGAAATAAAAAGTGTAAGTAAAAAATCCGTTCCATACACACCTTTATTTTTGCATTTGCATTTACATTTGCTAGCGGTGATACAGGGGCGTTGAATGCTCTTTGGGGTGCGATCCGTCAGCGCGACGCGACTCGCGACGGCAACTTACGTTACGCGGTCAATTTTCGTAAATCCTTTATTTGACGGCAAAAAAATAGTTTTGTTTTTTTTTAGATATTTAATACGAGAATCCGATACTAAACACCCTCCTTCAATATTGTCTTTAACCATAAACCCTGTGCAAGATTTTGATAAATATGTAGTAGTATTTATTTTCTTCATGCCTGTCGATGAGCGAAGTAGCAGTATCTATACTACGAGTATATTGAAATAAAATTGCCAAGCTATATTAAAAATGTTATTAATAATAATGAACACTAAATTGTGTTGTATCAACTCAAAACAATTCCTACAAATTGATAAAAGGTAAAATTGAATTATAACCTATTTATATTATGTTTATTGTTCACAAAATATAAAAATACATTTGTTAAAATAGAATTCTCACGGCGTAATAACATTTTATGAATAAACCTTGTTTTTTCTGTAATGTACGCGAGTCACTCAAAAACTACTGCCGAATTTTTATTTCGCTCTACTTTTAAGCCAATGGCACTTAAAAAATAGGCATTGGAATCAGTTATAAATAAAGCGTAACAGTGGCGCCAGCGCATTTTCTAAACACCACGGCAGTGGAGCTACGAGCAAAGCTGGCATACGTATTTGCGTTAAAAAATAAATAATTATTTAGGCTTCTTTGATCAATTGATTTTTTCCTGAACTATAAAATTTTCGAAGTCTTCGCTATAAAAAGAATTATATTTCCGATAAATAATAAAAATATTTTTTACGTATTTATTGTATGTACCTACTTACCTACCCCTTTTATAGATTAAATAATGAAATATTATACATTATGATTGTAATGATTGAATTAGACACAAGCTTATAGCTTAGTGTGGGATCAAGCAGATCTGTGTGTTGTGAAGTGGATTATTATTATTATAGGTGAATTTTTCAAGTGGTTGTGAATGGTCGAATCCGTAAGTACGAGGTAGCGTAAAATGCTCAAAGGAGTCTCGGGGCTGATTTTGATAAAACAAAAACTGGCCGGACATTTTCCTGGTCAGCTATCGTACCCGTTGATTTTGAAAGAAATCAAAATATTAAAACAAAAAAAAAAGAAAAAGGCGGCAACTCATGTGCTGTGTATGTTTATTTATCTGATATTGCAATTTTATTGATTTGACAAAATGAGAGCACAATATTAACACCGGAATCTGTGAAAATGGACGCAAAAAATGTAATAGACAATCTTTTACCCACTAAATCCCGGGAAAATATATTACAGCGATTTCTTGTTTCATTTTCTCACAGAGGGGGATGAAAAGTAGAGTGTACCACTCGGCATTAAAATTATTTTTTCCTCTGGCGATTTCCTTTGAATCCCTCTCTCCGTTCAGGATTCTATATAAGAATCCTACACTCCGGTCTGGATTCAAAATAACGCCCTCGCCCTAAAAATACAATTTTAATACCTTGTGATACAATCTACTATTATTAACCTGAAACCAACCTCAAGCGTCGCCCGACGACGCTTCGGCCCTTTTTTGCCCCTAAAAATTCTACAGAGTATAGTAGGGATTTGTACTTTTTAATTTTAACTTTTGTCATTAATTCTTCTAGTTTTTGGTTTTTCATATCATTACCAGTATCTACGAGTATCACATCAACTAATTACATGATTGTGTTCCTAATACCAAAAGCGATAAGTGTTATTATTTATATCTACTTTTTAATTTTATATCATTTAATATTACATAATTTAATGTCTTTTTTTACAAAATACTGTTTCTTAACTACGATAATTTGGTGGAAATAACTTAATTTTAATGGCATTATATTCAAGTTATTCGAGTCGGTTCGCTATTAATATACTAAAATCCCAAGATCGCGCAATCAGCGACGCAAGAATATCATCACAAAACAAACACAGCGCAAAACTTTGAATTGAGCGCTAATTTTAATAGTCGAATATTTCTCGGATACATTTGCGTTTAAAAACGGCCTTAGCGTGTCATGTAGATATTAAGGGCCTTAAATTGTGATATTTGCTTTGATTTTTTTCGTCTACCGTCTCTTGTCACTTTCTAATGTGCTCGTTGCAAAGAATCTTGGGTTTTTCTTTGCCAATGGGTATCTGTTGGTGTATATTAACTACAAAGTTTTAGTCGGTGAGTACGTAGTGCATGCGACGTGAGCGGCGCGGGCGTCACACGGCGGTGACGCGCCGGCTGCGCGAGCGCACGGCGCGCCGCTAGGAGGCGGCACGTTTTTTGTCTCCCTCTAACAGCTTGTCGTCCGCACAGAACTTCTCCAGCTGCTGCGCGTAGTAAGAGTTAAAATGCAATCTGCGAAAAAAAATTGTAACATTACGAGTTGATGTTTCGTATCGTATAGCTATTCCATCGCAGTCTCACCCGCGGTAATTTCGGGAGTTTCCGCGGGAATTCCGCGTTAAATATAGCCTATGACATTCACGAATAACATAGCTTTCTATTGGCAAAAGAATTTCCAAAATCGGTTCAGTAGAGCCAGAGATTATCCCCTACAACCACACAAACATATTACCTCTTTATAATATTTTCTCACATTTTCCAAGATATTTCGTTTGAAAAGAAATAGATGGTAGAATAATTATGTAACATGGGTAGGGTTGCCAGGTCCAAAAACACGGCATTTATAATCTAAAAGCCGGACAATATTTCATTATAAAATAGTAAAAATCAATTATTTAATTTTATATTTCGAAGAGCACTCGAAGCAGTCGTGGCTTTACTTGAGCTCGACTTTCGACTCGCACGGCCGGCAGTCAAATAAAAATTAACAGAAGCCGGCCGGGCCGGACACATGGTCAAGAAAATATTTGACCGGACAAGTCCGTAAAAAGCCAAACATGTCGGGCTAAAGCCGGACACCTGGCAACCCTAAAAATATAAGTAAATTGATAAATTTAGATGATAATTCTGCACAAAGAAATGAAACTTGATTGAAAAAGTTTAAACAAAACGGTCACTATTAGCGGTTTACAATTAAAGTTTTATGAATATTATGTTGCAATAGTGCAGAAGGATATTCATCAAAAATTAGTACCTATTAATTTACCCTATTTTACATAGGTATTATATCTTCTATCGATTTCTTTTGAAATTAAATATCTTAGATGATTTTTTTACAGCAAGTTATAGCGCTAGTGTCACCACCGTAAGGTAAGGGCCTTAAGTCAATTTAATTTTATCATCGGCAAGGTATTAATACCTGGCGGATATGTTGAGCAGTTTGTTGGTGTTGTTGTCGCGCGCCATGCGGTCGATGATCGCCAGCACGGAGAGCAGGCCGGCCGTGAAGCGCAGCCCGTAGCGCTGCACCGAGCGCGAGAACGAGTCCGCGGAGCCGCTCGCCGCGAGCCCGCACCCGCCGCCGCCGCAACCCGACTCCTGCGCAACGACAACCGACATACTCACACGTCTGCACTCGCCGATCGTCCGCCTCTCTGAGACTAGAGCTAGAGACAACCCCGGGTCTAAAGGGGGACAAGGGGGCGACAGTTTCAAGCAAGGGGCGCCAAAATCATAATATAATATGATAAAACTTTATTAAATTTTTGCTAAATATCATAATAGAATTAACATCTAACATAATTAACTATTTTAATTTATGTAGGTAATTAAGATTTTTGCGTACTAAAAATTCAATTTAGATCTAAACATCCTTGCAACATATATATATAAATAATTATATTCGACGTAATATTGGTGCTGTCTACACATAAGCGTGTTACTGAGGATACTTTTAGAGCATAAAATGCATAAACTTGTAGGTTAACTATGAAATATGTATATGAGTAACGCACTCGATAGTTCTTTGAATTGTAATATTTCGATTGTCTATTTTATAAGCAGCAGTACTAACTACTGACTAACAAACTAGTGATCATACTTAAAATATAACGTTAAAAAAACTTTAATGTTACTGTTATTTGATAACTTCACTATAACCAACTTAGATGAAGTCAAACAATCTTTCTATCACTAACCTTTGAAAGAGACAAGCACTACAATGAGATTTTGTTCGATCACAGAAGCATTAGGTACATGGAAGCATTACGCATACATGACATTGCGCTAATTATAAACCATTATTGTGAACACAGCCTTCAAGATGAGAACTCAAAAGCAAAGATCGACATCGAACCAATAGAAGTTTACATGCACGAACCGGATTTCATGATTGGTTCGAGATTTTTAATGACCACTATAAGGCTGAGTTCGCATTGGCAAATGAAGTGTCTTCGATAGAATCACGTTGTTTACATTCCGCAGCTGTATTGTGTGCCGTGTAAGTACCTCGCTATAGTCGGCACTGTCATACGAAGATCCAAGCATACTGTTAAGCTCTGCGTCCACGAAGTACTTGTGCATCTCCTTTTGCCAATTAACGTGATTTGGTAGCGTAAAAGGAAAATACAAAATAAACACATTAGGTGCCAACAATCCATCCATACTGTAGACTCATGAATTTTTTTGTCAGCAAAACATGTTGTAAAAACATCACAAGTCGTAGAGTCAGCAACGAAAGTCACCGAATACTATCTTAATAAACCTAGTAGTTATTGTAATAAATAGTTAGTTTACATACAGTACCTAATTTATGTGTGCTACTTATTTTTCCGCAATTAAAATTAAGTGAGCTACTTTCATTGCTCACTGCACATACGTATAAAAGCGATAAAACAAAGAAAGCCCAAAAGAAGCTAAAAGTCAGCTTAAACTTCGCGAGGGATCTATGCGATAAACTATTACGTACCTACTTTTTGTAATAAAAAATACACCGATGCTTTTTAATCTTATGGATACCTACTACAAGAACATAACACATCTCAGATTCAGTATCGCTTCTATCCCACTACAAAGTATTACGATTTGTTTCTGATTCGCCCCGCAGTTTCGTCCCACATAAAAAATTCTTTTTTCGACCCAGTTTTTATTCCTGTTTCGTCTCGAAAATAATACTCGTATTGCGAACGAATCTAGAGGTTAAATGTTTGGCACATGCCTATAGTTATTATGTTTATAATTTTTTGACTAAGCCTTGATTAATGTCAACTTAACAGGAGTCGTCATAGGACAATATGACTTATTATATTTGTCAGGTCTAAAAGAGAGAGAAGACATCTACTCCAAATAAAACCTGCACCAGGTGCACTTCGGAGGGCGCACAGCTGTTTAAATTAGTAGTAGTCTCCTTTCAAACTTGCGAACTATCGGCGTCGGGGGGCTGCCATCCTTGTAGGGTTGATATCCCACCTACCCACACAAAGCGATTTGCTACCTCTCTGATTATGCGTACCGCTAGGGGACCTGCCGGAGTGTGTTTTTTCAAAGTTTTTCAAAACTAGAGTGATTAAGTACATATTTAATTGGCAGGCATGTAATACCTTAGTCCATATCGTCGCTTTTCATCGGGCGATAATATGGACAAATGTCTGACCAATCGATTAAAAATAGTGCACGTGAGATAGTAATTAGCGCTCGGACTACCTGGATGAAGTTGCAGAACTGCACGCAGACGAGACACAGCGTGGTGACGCCCTTCAGCAACTGCGGGCTGGTCAGCATGCAGTCGCCCAGGCACGACTCCAGGAAGTCGTTGTGCCTCTCCAGTACCTCGTCTACATTGTTCACCTGGACATAATATTGGACCACTCATTCATACAAAAATTAATATAATTAAACATTTTAGAAAAATAATTTTTTGTTTAAAAAAAACTTAAATACCTACTCGTTTCTTTATTTAAAAAGAATAGCACAAATACGAATTTTTGTGACTTCAACTAATGAATGTTCAACCCTAAGGGTTGAATTTCTATAAATTCTTCTTGATAGATAGGTAATATCCATTATCAAAGAAAACCTTGTGCGAAATTTAATGTTTCTATAGTTTCTGGTTCTAGTCATTTTGCTAAATCTGTTTGTTATTACTAGTTGCTTGAGCTTTTCAAATCAAAACGTCATTTATAAGTATTTGACAGTATTTTTTATCTGTACCTACCTACCTATTCTTTTCATTCACAATCCACCATTCGAAGAATTTGACCTTATTAGGTATAGGTGATGAATTTTTTTTGCAGTCTACATTACATTTTTACACGTACCTACAACGTAGACTGCACAAAACAACAAAGTACCGATGACTAAGGTAACCTTGTAAATTGAATAACGCCTACTTTAGAAATCATCCCGCCCACTACTTACAAATAAAACTCTGCAAAGAACTAACAAAAACCAAGTTAGTCACACTAGTTATGTAATGCAACTAACTTTGCGCTGGAGAAATATTAAAAAGAGTGTTTTTTTACAGATAAATTAGTATCTTAACGCAACTCGCAAGAATTCAAAACAACTTAAAAATCCAACTATGGTAACGACCGTACCTATCTATCTAACAATAATTATCCATTATTATTTATTATCATAGCTAACTGCTACGTAAAGCGGTAGTCACAGTGATGAGTGGTCAGCGTTAAGTATTTAATAACGATTGGTCGGTAGAGTCTGACAAGTGAATGGCTGGCACGGCAGCGGCGGGCGGCGGGCAGCGGCCCACACGAGAGCGGCGGCGGCGCGCGCGCCTCACTCCGAATGCGAACATGAGTGGCGCGGCCGCGACCGATGTAAAATGAAAACCAGCATCAGTGTCAATACAGTGAGCTAGTGATTGTGCTCATCAAGTGAACAGTTATCACCCTACACTCGATAATTCCATATATTCAGGTGGGTAAATGTGTATGTATTTGCCAAATCGAACTAAGGATAAAGATTAGAATAAAAATAGGGTTGAATTTAAATGTTTATTTTGTGAAATATTGTATATTTCCTAAAACTAGATATAAATACAACGTGTTAATGAATTAACTAAAAACCTGATACACCCCATTTAAAAAAATAAACAATAATATGATTAAAATATATTTTATGTCGAAAAAATTTATACTTTAAAAGTTATTCAACCTTAGTTTGGAGGTGACCTATCTACGAAATTCCAAGCGCTACGGCCGCGCCTACCGGTTCGAATTTTTTTGCTGCGGGCGGCGTACGCGCCTAATATTGTATTATAAATAATTTAGACATGGGCTAGTAAAAATGAAAAAATATAACCTATATTAAAACATAGTGCGATCGATTCGCTAGTCGATTCTGAGCAAACTACTTTCTAGTTTTCAGTTAATTCATTAACACGTATATAAATCCCAAAAAGTTAATTAGTACTTGGTTCAGCAGGTATAGTCTATTACTAAGTAGCAATTAACGATGAGCAAAAAGTTTTATAAATAATATCAATCCTCAAGTCGTTCATCTAAGATAATCTTAACAATTATGGTAGATTGTTCAGAATAGGCATGTGGACTAATTTTTATTTTTTAGTCCGTCTTGTAGATTATTAAAACATATTGGACACGTATTTTTACTTTTTTTACGTAATCAAAAAATAACGGCGATATATTGGGTTGAAATTTCGCGTGACGTCACTATTCTGACAGATGGCGGTTTTAGCGGTTAGTGACGTCACGACCCCCTCACCCTAAACTTTAACGCGCTTTATCTCTGTATATTTTAATTTATTTAAAAAAGCAAAAAATACGTATGTATTGTTTTTTTATTTTCTAACTGACGGACTAATTAGAATTTTGATTTTCAAAAGTAGTCCACATCCCCATTGCGTACCAAACAATTCGTCGATAACACAAAACACATCGTAGGTGTAAAGCAATAAACAGTGGAAGCAGACCATGACATACGCTGGTGTATGCAGGCAAATCCCTGGACAAGGTCGCGACAAGTGACGTCACCCGAGAATCGTAAAGCAGACACAGGACTTATTAATTATACGGGTAGTGAACAATTAATGAAGAACCTTCAAAAAACATTTCAACAATATTGTTCGAGGACTTTATTTAATTAAAATAAATTCCGTTAAAAGTGTAACTGCGCATGGCGAAACGTAATAAAAAAATACTCGCAGGTACATTGGACGCATCCAGTTGAGCAATTATATCCGAAGCAATTTTTGTTATTTTAAGGTACCTACCGCGTAGCTTCCGAGTAATAAATGTAACAGGAGATACGGCAAGTTGAAACTGTCTGTCTGTACAATACGTACCTATATAGTTAGAGGACAGGAGATTAAATAATCCGTCTCAGGTACTTGGGTTGTTTCTACTCCTCGCTATGTCACTCGTGGAGACATGAATCATAAATATTAAGTGGTGTTTATTGCAATGCACCACAGAGTATCCGGTGACAGTTGTAGCATGTATTATATTTAACTAGCTGTCCCCCGTGGTAATTTCAGAGTTCCCAAGGGAATTCTAAGATAAACTATACATATAAACCTTTCTCTTGAATCACTCTATCTATTGATGAAAACCACATGAAAGTAGTATTAATTGAGTTTATCGCGGACCGACAGACAGACAGACCGATGCGGCGGAGGACTTTGTTTTATATGTATTATGTCATAGGTCGGTCTTACTAGTACCTAACTACCTACTTATTAAGTAAGATTTACAAACGATGCCGTTTATTTATAAATATTCTTGCAATGATATTAAAGAATGTTGTTACGTATGGTTAAATATGAACTTAGGAAGATAAACAAAAACTGGTTAGTCACTGGGAGATTTTTAATGATAACATTATAACACCTATTGATGCTGATCTCCAGCGGAAATTACAGAGTAGACAAACAGCTATATTTTCTATTGTCAATATATTTGAGAAAGTATCAGTTATAATTATTATGTAGATAACTTACTCAAAACTAAAGAAATATTTTAAAAGTTTATACGTTGAGCTGAACTTTAAACTGCGTGCCCCGCTATGACCTTTATACTCAAAACAACAAAGTTGGAGTTTACAAAGGTAATTAAGCTACAAAAAATACGAACAAATAAATTGATTATACCTTTGATCTTACCAGCCAACTTGATTATCACAAATGCCTATCTTTAATTCCATCTCATGTTCATACCCCGTGCTTACCTAAATAAACAAATTGTATGAACTGAATATACAAGTCTCTATTTTATAATAAAGCCGGTTTAACACCGACTAGTAGCTTGCTCTCAAGAGATTGGTAAGAAATAATTCACGACGACAGCAAAGACTTTGAATAACCGTACCGACTTAGAAAACCATTGATGTTACGTAAACTAAAACCTGTCATCTACCTATGTAGGTATAATGAATGACCACAGTAATGATCTTATCTATCTATCTATACTTATAATTAAACTGTAGAGAGGTCAATTCTGTACATTGAATATATATTCAAAATTAATATTGGAGGATGAATGGTGAAATGTCAAAAATGCAATCAGTAATTTTTTTGTCTGTCTGTTTGTATGTGCACGCATGGGTCAAAAACTACTGAAGGGATTTTAACCAAACTCGGTACGATTGTAGTCCATACTCCTGGGCAGGTTATATGCTATATAACATAACGCTAAGACACATAGGATCTGAGCAGTGACGATAAATTTGAAGCAAGTCGGATGAAAATGCGCTTTCGAGCTCTTATCCTCGCATACGTTAACTCAATCACGCAAAAACGGCTGAACGGATTTGGATGAAATTTGGCATGCACGTTGTTACATAGGTTACTTTTTATCCCGGAATTCCCGCGGGAACTCCGAAATTGCCGCAGGTGAAACCGCGGGGCACCGCTAGTATTATAATAAAAGAGTAGAATCCTCGATTCTGTACATTGAATATTTTTACCTAAAATTGAGAGGTGTGATAAAAGAAGAGTAACCGAACACAAAAAAAAAGTTTTTCAATTTCTTTTCTGTCTGTCTGTCTGTTCGCGATAATCTCCGAATCTACTCAACAGAGTGTCATGCGATTTTCACAGGTGGATGAAGCTTAGCCTGGAGCTACATATAGGCTTTGTTTCATTGAAATCGAATGTCAGGAAAAAAAGTTGTTGTAGGTATAAAAACCTTTCGCGCGGGTGAAACCGCGGGGCACAGCTAGTTATGAATAATAAAATAAAAACTGAAATACAATTTAATTAGTAGATATAATTAACTATTTTACCATTTATTCTACCTAGGAGAATTTGTGTTCAAATAATGTTACAAAATTATTTTACTAATAAAAGTTCTAATCGTAATCAACTGATGATCTCAAATTTCTTTTGTGCATCATGGCGCTCACAGAGCATACAAATTAACTAGAGAGGACATGTAGGCGGGGCAGGCGCGCTATTACCGTTGCAATGGAAGTTAGAGCAAACGCTCTGACTTGTCCAAAACTTCTTTTGCTGCCATCCCAAGTATATTTACCACCATGTTCCCAAAACTGTGAATTTTGAAAACAGTGACTAAGTAAAATATAACCATAAAGCATTTAATACATTTCTTTACGTTATAATTAATGTTTTAGTGCGTGATTAATAATTTGGTATGCGAAAATCACCCGGCGACACTGGTTTTCATCTGTTTTCTCTGTTTTCATACTAAACTAAAGTTGATGTCCCTTCTATCTGTTATTGTCTGTTCCGTGATGGAGCTAATAATTGTTTTTTCGGTAAGCATAGCTGGAATGTAGAATAAAGTTTATGCAAATATTGATGCAATTGGAGACGAGCATTGACAACTGACGACTGACTGCCTACTCAAGTAGCACTCACTCCGAATATGGGACCACGACCATGGCGTTGTAGAGCCGTGCGTGCGTGCGTGTATATTTGTATAAGTAGATACTCTTTGAATAAATTATTGTTTTCCGTAACAGAAATTAACGAGTGCTACTAATATATTAGTCACATTACATATTTGGATATATACAATAGGCAATAGGTATAATATCTTGAGCAAACTTAACTATTCCTGTCTTGAACGAACAAAAAAAATGAAACAGTCAAATCGTTTACACAAAGAATCAGCTGGGTTTTCTATTGGTTTCGTACTTGAATAATAGTAAAAATAAAAAGGTATCATGACAAAAAGCGAAAGGAAATTATATCAAACTCAACAGCAAACAATGCAAAACAACCACTGCATTAATATAGAGCAAGATAATCAAGTGCTCAGCGCGCGCAACATCGAACGAACGGAAAGTGTGGCGCGGAGTATAACGAGTTGCACTGGTCGCAGTAAAAAACTGTTAATCAAAGACCAGAACCAGCGTCGGTCCAGCGACTCAAAATAGAAACTCAAGAGTAGCGTTCACCCGCTCTTAAGGGTGATGCCGATCATTTACGACACAATAAACGATTTATTGCCTATCAAGTAGCAGTCAGTAGGTACGAGTTCATTGGAAGCCTGCTCAATTTATACCGAGGTGGAAATTATAATGAACTCTTGACGTGTAGGTAGTCATGTAGGTGTATTAATAAATGTTACTCAACAGGATTTTATGAAGTATTAAGTACCGCTATCGTAAACATTATTTTAGTAGATAGTTTTTTATGTCAATCTAATGTTCTGAAAATCTATATTTATATTACTATAATAAAGGAGTAGAATCCGCGTGTCTGTTCATGCCTCTGGAACTACTGAACTGATTATCATGCGGTTTGCACAGGCAAATTAAGCTTAGCTTGGAGCAATTACATAATATTATAGGCTTTGTTTCATTTAAATCGGATGTCGGGAAAAATGTTTATTTTATAAAAGCGTTGCACGCGAGCGAAATCGCGGGTCGCAGCTAGTCACTAATAACACGTAGCAAACGACTCGTGAGAGTTAAAGCAATATTGTATTAATGCTAAAGTCGTGTTGCTCATGTTCAACAGATATAGAGGAGGCTTTCGTGAGTGTAGACTGTAGTCTAGTTGGCCAAACACCGGATGTGTGGTAACGCTGCCAATTCTCGACACGTATTAAAAGTTCTTCTGTAACGTGAACCTTATAGCACATCTCATAATTAACTTCATACATTTTATAAATTGCATGTGAAATCTTTAAATGTCATGCGGTATAGAGTCGTTCTGCCGATAAAAATCTAGTAACATATTATTTTGGAGTGGAAGGTCCCTGGGCTCTATGATACAAGTTTGCTTAGTTTAGAGCTCAGGTCACCAACCTATTGCTGTTCTACTTCCTCACTTATAATAAGGAGCTTTCTTATAATATGAGTTTTCGTCCTGCTATTTTTGTGGTATATAATATATTATGCCACAGATAATAGGGATGTTGACAACTTTCAGAAATAAAAATTTATTAGACACGTATATTAGACGACCCGATTGGCGCAATGGTCACCATGCCTGCCCGCTAATCAAGAGGTTCCGGGTTCGATTCTCGGTGGGGGTGGACTTTGTGTGATGAACGCAGGGTTCCATTTTCCAGTCTGGGTGTGTATATATCTACATCTATAGTATAATATATGTATATGTAATAATATGTGTAGTATATACCACGTTTGCTTGGTTTCCACGACACAAGCTTATAGCCTAGTGTGGGATCAAGTAGATCTGTGTGTTGTGAAGTGGATTATTATTATTATTTTTTTATTTTTCAAATAAATGAAAATACACAGAGATAAAACGCATTAAAGTTTAGGATGGGGGCTCGTGACGTACTTACCGCTACAAGCCGCCATACAAACTGCACTAGTTTGTGACGTCACCCGAAATTTCAACTCAATGTAACGCTGTTATTTTTTGATTACGTAAAAAAAGGAAAAAATACGTGTCCAATATTTTTTATTACACGACGGACTGAACAAAAAATTAGTCAAATAGCCTATATAATACTATAATACTAAGAACTCTATGTTAACCACAAATAAACGTATTTTATTTTTATTATTTTCAATCGACGTAAATTCTTAATACCTATAGACTCTTTTCTTTTAGGATGCTCGTTATGAACATTAGCCCTTTGCGATACGAACTAAAGTTAAAGAGGAAATAATAAAGAATATGAAGTTTTTGTGACTTGTCGTATAAGTTATGTAAGTTACAAAATTTTCAAACACTGGAACAAATTGAGATGTTCTGAATTCTGATACATTCACTTGGCAAATGTGTGCGGCAAGGGTCACTGATGCTGGTGGGAGCAAATGCGAACAGCTATTGACAAAGTGGTTTAGCCGAGTCAAGGTCGGTTTATTGTTGGCGACGAATCAATCGGCTCGGATGAGTATCTAAGCTTTACATAAAAATTTGTTTAGGCATTTGAAGAAATGTATTAAATAGTTAATCCTACATAATAATTAAATACGTAAAAACCAAAATTCCACACATTTCTGAAATTAGTCATCTTCAATACTATGTTGTAGACTACCTATATACTAAAACATTATTACATAATCATTGATGTAAAATAAAATATCAATGCATTTTAATGTTGTATTTCGAGACTATAATAAAATTATGATACCAAATAACCATCTTAATTTCTGAAAACGACACCCAATAGCAAGCAAAACACTCATTGACGACTTTTCGTCGCGGTATTGCGTAGTTCATATAGATGGACAAACAACCGGTTTAAACCCGGTGCTTGGGCTTAAACCCAAGCACCGGGTTTAAACCAGATTGATTGCCCCTATTGTGTACCTAGTCGTTCAACGTACAAAAGCAGACGCCGCGCCGGGTACTTGCGGCGACCTGTATGACCGCAGTACCTGTACTAGTTAGTATACGTTGGTGTCGCGCGAACTAAGTTTCAGTGTTCCAAGTTACTAAATTCATCAATTGATTTGAGTCAATTGTAAGTAAATCACCTGCAAATGTTTCAGTTAAAAAACATACTTAAACTTAAAAAGACTTTCGAAATAAATATGATATGAAACTTATCAAAACATTACTACATCTATAAAGATTAAACATATTACTTATGTATATTTTACGTCCACTCTATTGTGTTTTTATGTAGATACTAGGTATGCCCCGCGGTTTCACCGGTTTCTATAACATTTTTAGGGTTCCGCACCCAAAGGTTACTAAGACTTCGCTATCCATCCGTCCGTCCGTCCGTACATCTGTACGTCTGTCACCAGGCTGTATCTCATGAACCGTGTTATGTAGACAGTTGAAATTTTCACAGATATTATTTATTTCGCGCTATAACAACCGCTATAACAACAAATACTAAAAAGTAGAATAAAATAAATATTTAAGGGGGTTCTCATAAAACAAACGTGATTTTTTTGCTTGTTTTGCTCGATATTGAAAACGGCAACAGGTAGATGGTTAAAATATTCACAGAATATTCAGTTATGTATTTAATTTAATAGTTATTTGTGCAACAAGAGAGCAAAGTCCTTTTTTGCTGCGAGTGCTGATTTTGAATCCCGAGCAAGCGAAGGATTTAATGATTGAATCACGAGCGTAGCGAGTGATTCTAAAGTTGAAGTTCTAAAGTTGAAGGATTCAATGATTGAATCACGAGCGTAGCGAGTGATTCTAAAGTTGAATCCTGAGTGTGGCGAGGGATTCAAAGGCACGAGATGCAAAAAACTTTGCTCTCGTGTAACACACATAACTTTTCACTTCAGCAGCGAGAACACTTTAGGAGATAATAGTTATTTACAGGTTAAATATCAGTTTAATAAGTTAAAAATTCAATAAATTACATTAAAAGACATAATTATCTTTTTGCTAAATTTCTTTAGTTAGTACAAATTTCCGAACGTGTTTGTCTTTGAGGTCGAATTCAAAATCGGAACTTCGAAAGGGCTGGTCTTTGTCTCTCTCTCTTTCTAATGGCGGGAAAGAATATAGAGTGTAAATGTTTCGAATTGTATGATTAACCCAAGGCTGAATAAGATATTCGCGGTTTTCTGAAAACAAAAATTAAAAAGTTACTTTGTCTCACTCAGCAAAATCGCATTTTGCTCACTGATTTCAGGCAGCAAAACCTACATGTTTGAGCTACTGAAGTGAAAAAAAAATTATTAAATTAAAATAAAATCAATATTTAAGTGGGGCAAATACAACACACATGAATTTTTTGCCGTTCTTATAGAAACAGACTCGCACTTGGCCGGTTTTTTTCCCGACATCAGATTTAAATGAAACAAAGCCTACTTATAATTATGTTACTCCAAGCTAAGCTAAATGATAATCCGTTCGCTTGTAAAAACCGCATGATAATCTGTTTAGTAGTTCCGGAGATTAGCGTGAACAGACCCACGGATTCTACTCTTGTATTATAATTCGGCCTAGGGCCTAGAAGACACATGTTCCAAATAGCATTAAGTGTTTATAGGAACTTGGTTTGTTTAGGCATTAACAAAATCATCTTCAATAATTATGACGTGTCGACCCCGGGAAGCTTCCTCTTTGGTGGCGGTCGAGTCATATCATCCATCCCGCTCCCGCTACAATTATATCAGTCTTTAGTCAAATGTTTCTCAATACAAGTAAAGGTAAGGTCAAAACTAACAAATAAAAGGGTTTAAGAAAATTTGTTCAAATTTAATGTACATTGTACAAATGTACATAATGTAGTTTATAGTACGTAACCATTGTATCCCTCACTCGAACCGAAACATATGGAACATCTCAGTGTGTTCAAATGCGTGAATAAACTACCATTGTTTGTGATTTTGCGGCTGGTGCCGGAAAACAGATTAGAATAGGCTGATTTGGTGTGCCTCATTTCGATATATATCTATACAATATACAAAAATCGATATTTACATATATTTTTAGCAGATGACTTGATTGTAAATAGCCGTTGAGCTAAAAAAGACAACACAAAATCTTAACTCTAAAATAAAGAGAACAACGAACGACCATTTAAATTGTTAAAACCATAATCCGTTACTAAAACTAATATTGGCCATCCACTTAAGACTTAAACCATGACCAATAGTTAAAACAATTTTGTTATCACGTGTTAAAGTAAATCCCATGAAAAGTGTTGCTAAAGTGAATTCTAACAGCATAACTAAGTAATTGTTAACGTTAGAATATACGAAAATAAGCTGATAGCAATATTTAATTCCATAATTTCAATGGCATACTTAATACGTATACGTACATAATATACGATAAATACATATAATATTGTTTGTTAAAATTAGAAAATTACACGTTAAGTTCATTAATTAAAATGACCACGCACTGAAAGTGTATCGATATATACAAAGAAAACAAACCAATTCCAGTAGTTTATCAGTGCTCCACTAATTACAATTATACTGCAATAAAACTTCTATACAAATTGGGAGCTATTATAGCTCAGCAATAAAACTTAGACAATGTATGAAGAGAATCGATTTTAGTAATTGATTCAAAAGCAATAAGGTATATTTTTTAATGTGTTTTGGAAATGATTGGTCGAAAAAGATAATTGACAGATATTGCACCATAGTTTTTAATTTTCCGTTTCAAGCCTAGGTATATCGCCTAGATATCTACAGTGAACTTACTGTATTTGAATTTAGAATTTTTGTATCTTCTTCTCGGACTTCCATTTTTTTTCTATTAAAGTGTCGTTCAATCGATACTGATGGATTACAATATTATGTTCACGAAATACAGTTTTAGAGACAGTGGCCCGACTCCGGACTTATGCACAGTGGGTACGCACTGCGAGTAGGTACGTCAGCTCGGCGTCGAGTACTTACCAATATTCGTTTCACACGTTTGTTTATTCTGCTTTTTAGCGTTCGTTTATTTAAATCCATAAGTATATTTAGCCGTTTAGCATGTGGAGCTTTAGTATCATTGTCTATTGTTTATTTTACACCTGCTGAATTCTAACATTCCATATTATGATTTAAATATGGATTGCTGAGACATCGCTATTTTAACTAAAATTTTGAATTGCAGGTTTAAAAGAATTAATAGTTAGCAAAATCCATAAGCTTTGTTGACTTAGGAAGAAATAGATTGCATATTTTTTTTTCACAAAATGGTCTACATTAACCTATACACTTACTAAGGAAAATTATTAATCCTCATAATTGCGTTTGTGTCTAGGCGCATTAAGTATGCAAGTTAAAGTTTCGGTCAACGCACGTAGTGCGTGTGTTTTGGACAGATTGCATAATTCGTCCGAGACACCTACACACACTACGTTTGAAGAGGGCTACCCTTATCACTTAGGGGTATAAAAAAGCCTACGATCTATTCTTAACTTTATTAAATATACTTACACAAAAAAAATTATAACAATCGGTCAAAGCGTTTCGGAAAAGCTCGATAACAAACACTGTGACGTGAAAATTTTATATATTTGAAGATATTTACATTGAATCTCAGTCAATTCAATTACCGTGTCCGACCACAAACGCAAATAATAATGAAAAAGAGAATGTATGAAGTATGAACGCGTACTGAACTGTAATAAATCTCAATTACAAAAACATTATTTGTCCACTACTGTTGTAATGAAATAATAGTCAAAACGAATTTAATTTTAGGACGCACCTATTCGGACAATTTATTTCAATAAGAAAATTGTACGAAATGAAGCGTTAAATGACCCTTTTATTTAATTACAGATACACTGTCCTACACGGCATGACGCAAGACAGTTACGAGATGAACACTAATCGAATGTCACGCGGAGGGTCTTTGTTTGGGACGGACCCGCAAATACAACTCCGATCGGCTCTTCTCAACAATGACTTCGCAAAATTTAAGAAACTCGTCGGCTACGGCGCCGCAGATCTCGAACACGTGTATGGTTACCCAGACTATAAGACATGCCTAGAGATAGCGATCACCGAGAAAAACAAACATGAATTTATTAAACTTCTGTTACAACACGAAGTGCAAGTCAACTCGATTAACGAAACACACGTTGCTGCTCCGATACATTTAGGTGTAGAATATGCAAATGTCGAAGCGATAAGAATTTTATTAGAAGATGATCGAATCGATGTCAATATAAAAAGTAAAGGGAACACACCATTGCTTATGGCCATTAAAAAAATAACTGACTTGGGTGACGATGCAGATATTATAAGTTCGTACGAGAACATTATAGAGTTATTGCTTGAGTTCGGCTGTGATGTAAACACTTCCGACTTCAAGGGTATCACTCCAATATATTTGGCATCAAAACACCGCTTGGAAAAAGTTGTGCAGTTATTTGTTAATCATGCTAGAGATAAAACAGATTTAGACAATTATACTGATAGAAGTGGCAAAAGTGCCCGACATTATTTAAAAGAAGCTTTTCCTTACTTATTGGAACAATTTAACACGCCAATCGATGATACTGAAACTACACAAAAATATATTGATAATTTATTTCTATGTTTGAGCAGACATGACGAAGACAATTTTATTCGTGATCTAACAAAATTAAAAAATAAAAATGAACATCGTTTTGCTTTTAGTGCTAATAATGGCATGTACACTATGTTACAATTATCTACGGAAAAGGGATTTGAAAAAGTAGTACGAACGTTATTAAATTTTGGAGCTGATCCTAATGCTACATGTCCAGGTAATTCTCTAAGACCAATTGTCATTGCCTGTCAAAACGGATTTTGCAAAATACTTAAAATGTTTATCGATACAGAGTCAACACTATTTGAACCAAACAATGGCGAGTCACTTTTACACTGTACTGTAAAAGGGATGCGAAACAGCGCCGATAGTGAGAAAACCGATTTCAAAGGATGTTTAGATCTTTTATTGAGACATCCGAAACTAAACATAAATATAAATTCTCCTGACATAAAAGACAATACAGCTTTGCACTATGCAGCCAGAAACAGCGATAACGAAACAGTTTTAGAGTTACTTCGAAATGGAGCTTGTGTAGGTCTACGTAACCAGTTCAACGAACCACCACTTGCAGATATTAATGCTAAAACGTTTGAAACATACTTAGACGAATGTATTACTACAAACCGTGAGAGACCTAGTGACGATAATTATGAAATTAATTTTAAATATAACTTCTTAGTATACCCAAACAGTTGCCTTGAAAACGAATTATGTAAAGAGCCATTAATGAACAACTCGAACAATGACAAGGAATTTAACAAAATTTTAGCGCCAGAAACTGATGCTTTGTTATATATGACAAGGAATGAAGAATTGCGCCCACTTCTAAAGCATCCAGTCATAACTAGTTTTCTTTATTTAAAATGGCAAAGAATAAGCTCTCTATTCTTTGCAAATATAACTTTTTATTCTTTTTTTTGGTTGTGCTTAATGGTTTACATTATTTGGGGTTACGGTGTTGAGAAGAAACAATCAGAAGGAATAGAAGTTTTAAACGTAATTACTTATGTTGGAGTAATAATTGGTTTAATTATTTTGATAATACGCGAACTATTTCAGCTACTCGTATCACCGTTGAGGTACTTACAAAGTGTTGAGAATTTGATGGAGATTGCTTTGATATTCGTTACAGCAGCAATTGTATGCTATGGATCCGCTCCAGAGTCCACTAAACAACAGTTATCTGCAGTAGCTATTTTGTTATCTTCTGCTGAATTAGTGTTACTTATCGGTCAGTTTCCTACTCTATCTACGAATATCGTTATGTTAAAGACAGTATCGTGGAACTTTTTCAAATTCTTGCTTTGGTACTGTATACTGATAATAGCATTTGCTTTGAGTTTTTATACATTATTCAGAAAAGTAGAAGAAGATGACCAAAAAGTGCCAAACCCTAATAAAACCGGAAATGATGGTGAAGATGAAGAAGAAGACTTTTTTGAAGACCCAGGAAGGTCATTATTTAAAACAATCGTCATGTTAACAGGAGAGTTTGATGCGGGTTCCATTAAGTTTAGCACGTTTCCGGTCACAAGTCATCTAATTTTTATTGTATTTGTTTTCATGATACCTATTGTTCTATTTAATTTACTTAATGGCCTAGCGGTTAGTGATACACAGGAAATAAGGGCGGATGCCGAACTAGTCGGACATATCACAAGGGTTAAACTCATATCTTATTTCGAAAGCGTCGTTATTGGCAACGTCAGGTCGTATGTAAAGCCATCAAAACTATGGTCTTGTCTGCCGTACAGTATACAGAACTTAAATTTAATAAAACCGAAAAACTTTTTATTAAAGCCATTAGCGAAACGTATCAGTTTGTTCCCACACTTTTTACCTCGATACATGATAATTGTAAAGCCAAACAGAGATAACAAAGTCACTATACCTGATATGGAACCTTTGAGGAAATATGGGGACTACGAAGATGTTGAAAATGGTGGATGCTGTTGCGTCGAAAGATGTCAAAGCCTCAGACTCGACAGAAAAATAGTGAAGAATGCCAAAATTATAATAAGTAAAAGAGTTCACCTCTCGCAATTTAACAAATTGAACAGCGAATATGAAAGTAGAATTGGACATCTGGAAAACACTTTAAAGAAAGCAATAAGTATTTTAGAAGCGGCTGAGCGCATTGGAAAAACAATGCAAACATTGCAGTCAAATCCGAAATACTAGTTATTATGTCATGATATAATTTAAGTTCTAAACTACATAATATAATATCATCAGCTGTTAGTTAAATACTTACGAGTATATTTGGTCTTAAAATGGATTGTCTCCAAACAAGTTCACTTAACTTTTGTATTGCACATTTTCAATAACATTTTTGTCATTCCTGCTCGTGAGATCGACGGCATTTTCATTTGGTTCTTTTTTGTTAGTTTTAAGTTATTCTAATATTTTAACTTACTATATTTTTCCCGTAGAGGTATAAAATTATTGTAATCCTATAATATTGATTGTATTGACAAATATTATAAAAAAAATGTAGTAGTAGTTTTTTTACTGCAGAATTTTTTGGTTTTGACTTTTAAAATACATAATTGTGTAGTAAATTCGATACCATCTACGTAACACTAGCCACTCGCTAAACTTATATCTTCTAACTTCTTCTGCACCATTCAAACTTCAAAAATAAAATAGGTAGCTATACAAATACCAAAAGTAGTCAATTTTGATATAAAGAAATTAACAAACAACCTATAATTGGAATACCCAAGGTATGAAAATCAAAATTCTAATTAGTCCGTCACTTAGAAAATAAAATAATAATAGACGCGTATTTTTTGCTTTTTCAATTTAATGAAAATGAACATAGATAAAGCGCATTAAAGTTTAGGGTGGGGGGCTCGTGATGTCAATATTCATTATAAGCGCCATACAAACCGCACCGAGTTGTGACGTCACGCGAAATTTCAACTCAATGTATCTCTGTTATTTTTTGATTACGTAAAAATAGAAAAAATACGTGTCCAATATTTTTTACTAATCTACACGACGGACTAAAAAAAATTTTTTTGTCAAGTAGCCAATTTAACATACCTTATCCAGACTTTGTATTAGCTGGCACCAGGACGGCTCGATGACCTCGACGCACATGTAGTACTGCAGGTGCTGGATACAGCTAAGCATCCTCTGACGCAGCGCGAACGCGTCCGCGTACAGACGCGCCTCCGAGAATCGCTTCACCACTTTATTATACAACCAGACCCTGCCAGAGACATTTGCCTAAAATTATACTCCTACTAATATTATAAATGTGAAAGTGTGGATGTTTGTTACTCAATCACGCAAAAACTGCGGAACGGATTTGGATGAAATTTGGCATGCACGCTGTCAGGGGTACAGAGAAGGACATAGGGTACTTTTTAAGCCGGAATTCCCGCGGGAACTCTGAAATTACCGCGGGTGAAACCGCGGGGCACAGCTAGTAATATTATAATTGCGAAAGTAACTCTGTCTGTCTGTTGCTTTCACGCCTAGACGGCTCAACCAATCATCATGAAATTTTGTATACACGTTGTCAAGGGTACAGAGAAAGACATAGGGTACTTTTAATCCCGAAATTCCCGCGGAAACTCCAAAATTAACGCGGGTGAAACCACGGGGAACAGCTAGTTATTATTATATCTGTAATTTTAGTGCGGTGTCAAATTGTTGTCTCGACTTGAAGAGTAGCTTGAGCTGTTTGTCTATATGTACCAATATTATAAACAGAAATATTCTGTTTTTTGTTTGCAGAGACTGAACCGATGCTTAAACTACTTTCAATAGTAATATGTAGAAAGGTGCAGTATCCCTGAGTAACATAGGGAAAGTAGTTTCTATCCCAGAACAAAGTTGTGTAGAGATAGGTAATCCCAGAATTCGCGGTGCTGCAATTGTGGGGAACAGATACAAACAGAAAGCAAAACGGTCAAAGCAATCATAAGTCTAATAATGCGTATTGGTCCTTCATGGCGTAAAAAATAACAATAAACTAGCTGTTGTGGTTACACAGTTGCAAAGTATCAAAGGCAGTAAAAGTAGGGTTTTATTCAGCTGTGGACGTCGTTTGATATGAACATGATGGTCGGGAATCGATTCTATAAATATCAGTACACTTATTAACGCTGACCAACTCGGCCTTAGGGGCGGTCTATTCGGCAAATCCTTATACGCAAGTGGTTTTATTTTAAATGTTAACAGGTTAGGTGTTAAAAAACACAACTCATCTGATATGAAGTGATAATGTGATCTAAAATTTTATCAACATACCTAACTTGGAATAGAATGCCTTTCAAAGGAGACTACCTAAACACATTGTTAATTGTTTGGCTACCATACAGATTTTTATTTTGTAGGCAGTAGCTAGTCAACCGGCGACCCATGCTATCATTTCGATATCGATAGCTCAAAGCATATTGTTGAGATTTGAACCCAAAACCTGCAACGTTTGATCCGAACGCGTCTACCTCTGAGCTATCATTGCAGGTTTAACAGGTAATAATAATAATAATAATAAAATTGTTTATTGCCATCAAAAAGGTGTACAAAAAATAATAATTAAACTTACCGCCGCACTCAGAGTCGACTTTAATGATTACTTAGTTAAGTATAGATTTTTAAAACAAAACTGCCGCAATCAGACAAGTTTAATAAATTAATGTTAATTGACATTTAACTAATTAAGTTACATCTCATTAAATGCCAATTAACATTAATTTACTGAACGTCTCTGATTGCGGCAGTTTTGTTTTAAAAATCCATACTTAGCTAAGTAATCATTAAAGTCGACTCTGAGTGCGGCCGTTAGCCAATTAAATCAATCCAAATAAATAAACAAAAAATTGGCAGTTGGCAATAGGAGTGCATTCAGCGTATGCTGGATGAACATCCTTAATCCAGATGTTCACCCAGCGCTGGTTTTCAATGCACCCCTTGCTCGGACTCAGAAGTATTTCCGAGAAAAAAAGTAAAAAGTTATAGCGGGCTGTCTTATTTACATACAATTGTGCAACAAAGATACACAACAATAAACAACAGCACCAAAATTTACCACGTGTGTGTGTGTTTGAGAGGTGCTGAGAGAGAATCATGAACATACCTGCAAAGTCGCCTTTCTACATGTTTGAGGTAAAAAAGATGCCTGAATATCATCTGATAGCAGGCGATGGCCTTGTGATTGAGTATGAGCGACACGGGCCATTTCACCTCCATTCCGAATGAGAACGTCTCTATTCCAGTAAGCGGTGGGCTGTCTTTGTTCTCTTTATACTCTGAAATGTATAAACGAAACATGATAATTTTTTTTAGAATATTAACAAGAATTGGTTTTTATTTTCGCACAAACCTTCAGCTATAATGGATATTACACACGCAACGCCAAATTATCTATACTAATATTATAAAGTCGAAGAATCATTTGCAAACCATTTTTCAACCACTCGCTGGTATTCGAATGAAATTAAATTTGGCATACTTTCTAATATTATAAACTGAAGAGTTTGTTTGGTTGAACGCGCTAATCTCGGGAACTACTGGTTCGAATTGAAAAATTATTTTTGTGTTGGATAGTCCATTAAGAAGAAGGCTATTTACTAGCTGACCCCCGCGGTTTCACCCGCGGTAATTTCGGAATTCCGGGATAAAAGTACCCAATGTCACTCATGATCACTATAGCTTCCTATAAGTGAAAGAATTTTCAAAATCGGTTTAGTAGATCCAGAGACGACGACCCGATTGGCGCAATGGTCACCATGCCTGCCCGCTAATCAAGAGGTTCCGGGTTCAATTCACACAGTTAGTGTTCCATTTTCCAGTCTGGGTGTGTATATATAATATATGTATATGTAATAATATTTGTAGTATATACCACGTTTGCTTGGTTTCCACGACACAAGCTTATAGCTTAGTGTGGGATCAAGTAGATCTGTGTGTTGTGAACTATTATTATTATTATTAGATTACCCCCTACAACGCCACAATCTCTGAAATTCCCGCGGGAATTCCGGGGTAAAAAGTACTCTATATCACTCTGGATCACTGTAGCTCCCTATAAGTGAAAGAATTTTCAAAATTGATTCAATAGATCCAGAGATTATAACTTCACAAACTTCGGAGTTGCCGCGGGAACCTCGGGTACCCTATGTCACTCACGATCACTGCAGCTTCTTATAAGTGAAAGAATTTTTAAAATCGGTTTAGTAGATCCAGAGATTACCACTACAATCTTACAAACTCAAAAACTCAACTCCGGAAGTTCCGAAGGAATTCCGGGATAAAAAGTACCCTATGTCACTCAGGATCACTGTAGCTTTTTAAAAGTGAAAGATTTTTCAAAATCGGTTCAGTAGATCCAGAGATCCCCTACAACCTCACAATCTCCGGAGTTCCCGCGAGAATTCTGGGATTAAAAGTACTGTATGTCACTCAAGATCACTGTAGCTTTTTATAAGTGAAAGAATTTTTAAAATCGGTTCAGTAGATCCAGAGATTACCCACTACAATCTCACAAACTCACGAACTCAAAAACTCCGGAGTTCCCGAGGGAATTCCGGGATAAAAAGTACCCTATATCATTCTAAATCATTGTAGCTCCCTATAAGTGAAAGAATTTTCAAAATCAGTTCTGTAGATCTAGAGATAGTTGTTCCCCCGTGGTTTTACCCGCGGGAAATTCGGAGTTCCCACGGAAATTCCGGAATAAAAAGTACCCTATGACAGTCAGGATCACTGCAGCTTTCTATAAGTGAAAGAATATTCAAAATCGGTTCAGTAGGTCCAGAGATTACCTCCTACAACGTCATAAACTCACAAACTTTTGGTCTTTATAATACTAGTATAGAATATAGACTTTATTTATCACCACGCTACGACCAATAGCAGCGGAGCATCATATGATGCTACTGGTAATAATAAAGAAAATTGAGAGTTCCTACAGAAATTCCGAAACTCACGCGGGTGAAACCGCGGGCACAGCTAGTGTATTATAAAATCGCACTTATACCGTGTTTTAACATGGTTTAAAAACTATGGCGTAGCACGAAGTCACTTCGAAAATAGACTTTACACTTCTCGGGGTATGGTATTTTTTTAATAAATACCTACTACATACGACGACGACATGTTGCTCTCAGAGCAGTCTAAACTATTGAATGGGGGTAATTTTGATACCCCATATTATAAGTTATTTAAATACTCTATCCATTTATAAAATTTACTAATGCGAGTATTGTTATCTGCAATAATTTGGTATTTTGTGCGAATTACCTTTTTCCTCTTCAGTTTCTATGGATAAAATCTTGAACATTTGAAACTGCAGGTCGTATGGTAACAACTCCACTCTCATGTCTTCATTGTATGGATCATGGCTGGCAGCAGATAGCCTACAAACCGAAATATACTTCACAGAGTAGGTACACCAAACTGCTTTAACAGGATATCCATTAAAATTGGCCCATTTTAGTGATCTGAACTTGACATTGAGTACGACATTCTATATTTACCACGATATTTACTATGAGCGTAACACTTGAAAGTGGATTGGCGCCAGTGGCAAACTGAAGACACTTCACGCTTTGTAGAGTTTACGGAACCCTCTTAATTTCGTCATGTCACAGTCATTTCACTTGGGAGATTATTGATAAAATACAAATGAAATTAGGAAGGGGCACCCCTCCCAACTTTTCAACTACGCTACGGGGTGAAATATTCTGAAATAATTCAAGAACTTAAAGGACACTTTCAATTAAAATTGGTTTAAACAAGATAATTATGACGTAGTGGTGGGAAACTTTGAAATTATTTTTATTTTCCATAGTACAGAACACTGCGTTTCCGATACGCACTTGGCAGATTCTATATCTGATACTATTTCCAGGGCCCAGAGATGCATAGTTTGGCAATAGCTTGAATAATATTTGCCATGAGACAAATAAGACGTGAATTTTAAATGTCTATGGATGTTTTTAGGTTTCCTATAACTGATACAAAATGCGTACCAGCATAATATTATAGATTTTAAGATTGTCAGTTAAATATCTATCCACAGTCAGATATAATAGAAGCACACACCTGAGACAAAGACCCAATAACGATTCCAACTTGGAAGGTATAATATCATCAATTTTTTTAGAGAGCTCCTGTTCTGTAGCGTCCATGAATTGCACAATGAAGTCTCCTTGGCTCATCAAAAAATAGTTCTTCACAGACTTGAGCCGTCCCATTAAATCATATTCTTTAAGCAGTAACTCTAACAAGGATTTACTAGCAAAGGCATAAGCTTTCTGTATTACGGCACTATAATTTTGCTCTCTCAAAGAGTACTTAATTTCTTCAGTGTTGGATTTCGTTATCAATTTACCTGATGGAGTGGAAAAAAACTTGGATTAAGAACTATGACAGAAGACTTAAGCTGTAGATAGTATTTGTCATATTATTATGCATCATTTTTAAATGTTAAAATTTAAAAGCCTCACCACATTGGCTGATGACGTTAAGGTATTTTCCAGTTCTCAGTATGATATCAGTGAATTTATCAAGGAACTTTGGCACTCTGTCTCGTTGCACACTGTATCGCTTCTCCCAATAATCAGCTGAATAATCAACAGGGAGCTCTTCTTTGTTTATCAACTCATTATCTTCAATCATAAACTCCTACAAAATCACAAATTAATAATAAAAATTATTATAATTAAATTATTGTAAAAAAGTTATATCAAAATTAAATTATAGTTATTCATACTTGAAATGGATCAATAATGGTGCCTTTATGAATCCACTGATCTAAAATACGAAGGAATGGTCGGCACGAGCGCTCAGTTAAGAACAACGATATCTCTTGTGCTCTCACGTCGCCCATCCAGTTAGTCATGACATGCAGCACTGTTAGGACAGCACCACCCCGTAACTCACTCTAGAATACGACAAAGTAATCATCAACGCAGCAGCGTGTCAAGCGAAATTCAGGCAAAGAAAAAGGAACTGGCTCCGCAGCAGCCATGTGTTATATTATACAAGCAATTTGAAATAGCTCAAAATCTATTTAGCATAAACACATGAAAGGTTATTTTATTAAAACCGATTAGATTAACTAGAGTCTAGAACCCCTTCCACAAATGCAGCTCAAACGGTTATTGAGATTTTAACGTTTACCAAAATCCTTACTAAAGGAGGACATGGTTACACACCAAGAGACAGGTCCGTGGATACCTTAGAGGGTGGTGAGGAAGAACGAAGTTCTCTGAGGACGGAATGTTTGGACAAGTTACTAGTAATTCGCCGATAGAGGGTGATAGTATGCACGTTTTTGAATAATGTATCAAAGATGTAGTTTCTACCTATCTGTGTAACTGTGAGAAAAAAATTATAAATTTTCACTTGCCAGAAGTCAGTCGTATAAATGCGAATGTGAGTTTGTTTGTTACGCTTTCACGCCTTAACGGCTCAACAGATCATCATGAAATTTTGCATACACGTTGTCAGAGATACAGAGAAGGGCATAGGGGACTTTTTATCCCAGAATTCCCGCGGAAACTCCGAAATTAACGCGGGTGAAACTGTATCAAGTTTTGCATACTACACATTGTGAAGGGTACTAAGTAGAAAACAAAATAGAATAGAATAGAATAGAAAAAAGTTTATTTGATACCAAAAAGATAAAATAAGTACAACTGTGAGTCTTAAACTAGAATAGTTGGTAGTATGTACTTTTATCTCGGAATACCCGCGGGATCTGCGATATTACCGCGGGTGTAACCGCGGGGAACCGCCAGTAGTTATATAAATTAACTGCTGGGAATATTTAGATTAGATTAGAAAGCAATATGTTGGGAGAACAATATTATAAGATTTATATAAATTGCATGATTTTCACAATTTGATTTGTGTTCTAGCAATTTGCATTGCAATGCGAACAGGGCCCTTATTCACTATGACCATAACGCGTCGCATTAAGATAAGGCGCCACTTAAATTGCTTTTACCTCGTGTTCAAAGAAGTCTCACTTAAAAAATACGTTTACAACGTTTCTTTTGTCATTAAGAATATCTAATATTTTTGCAGCTGGAGTAGAGATGTTCCGACTAATCGGCAAAGAGCGCCGACTATCCGGTTTCTCACTTTGTATAGTATATTTACCAATAAAATGAATGTAGGGGGAATAACATTAAATAAATTCATAATAATAACGAGAATCATTGTCCAATAGGGTACTTGCATGAAATTTATTATAAGAAATTGTGTCAATATTTCAAAAATAGAGTCTTAGAAAAGCGTTATCATGAAAGATTTACTAAAAAATGTTCAATAGTTTCCAAAATATTCAACTTTTAATTTTGTGAAACGGAACATTGCAACGAAACACCAATCACAGCCAAGCTTAACACATGAGGTCACTTTTATTTTTTTAGGAAACATTTACCTCTTTCAGAGAAGGCAAAAGAAACTAAGTGCATACAGTCAACGAATATTTTCCATTTTCTGAAGTTTTTTATTTTAAAATGCATCGGTAAGATGCATTTCGATTCTTTACTGGAACTTTTGGAAGTAAATCGACACAGTTCAACCTTAATTTCGCTTTTGGATATTGAAGTTATCTATCTGTCAGTGTCACATGACACTGTCAATACGACAGTGACATTTCTATCACAGATTAATAAGGCGTAATTTTGAACTAGTGACGTCATTCCGCGTTTCGGCGGTAAGGTCTAAAGTACGAACTTTGAAACGCTCTATTTAATTAATTTATGCATATATTTGTTTTCTTTTTCTTGCTTTGTTTAAGTAGGCCATATATCTTTAAAATAGACTGAAATAAAAAATTCATGCAAGTACCCTATTGATAAAAAAACCATACATAAGACTTTATTTTTGACAAGATAACAGTAGCAATGCAGTAACCCTCTTTAGACAAAAATATCCCACCAAAACATTTTCATGTAAAATGATGCCCTGACGAGTCCATTTGACGGGCACTGTCAAAGAGTTATCAGATTTCATGTAGAGCCAAGCTTATAACTCAGCACACCCTAATTCTACAATGCCTAACTTCTCAAACTCTAGTCAGAATATGTGACTTGGCAATTTCGCCACATTTACATGAGCGTAAGGTGAAAAATTTATCCACTGTTAATTACTTTTCTTTACAAGGGTTCTTGCAGTAACGAAACGGCCAAGCCACATATTCTGACTAAGGTGCAGAGTTTGAGAAGTTAGGCCTTGTAGAGTTAGGGTGTGTGG
Organism: Zygaena filipendulae; assembly: GCA_907165275.2. Classification (NCBI taxonomy): domain Eukaryota; kingdom Metazoa; phylum Arthropoda; class Insecta; order Lepidoptera; family Zygaenidae; genus Zygaena; species Zygaena filipendulae. Next base: position 5,462,439 of record OU015653.1, on the reverse strand, counting down.
AGTTATAAGCTTGGCTCTACATGAGATCTGATAACTTTTTGACAGTGCCCGTCATATGGACTCGTCCTGGTATCATTTTACATGAAAATGTTTTAGGTGGGATTTCTTTTTGTAAGACAAAATTGCGGAATTCTCATACAAACTTCCATCCCCTAGTTTAAGGGGTTGGGGATTAAAGTTACAAGTTTTATAATTTTTTTGTTTGTGTACTAATACTAGCTTACATGCCTCAGCATTCTAGGACATTAGGAAATACCCTAAGATGTTTGATGATCATCAGTGAGTCAGTGATGAAATCAGGGTTTTTTAGATATCAATAATAAAATCTTAAGTATATTAAGAGATTATGCAAATAAAACTTTAAATGTTTGATAAGTCCGCTAGTGACAACATATCAAGAGAATTTCGTTTATCTGGTATAATTCAAACCCAGGTTGTAAGGGTTCAAAAACGACGAAGCGTTTCGAGAAAAGATAGGTAGTGCGCCCGCTTCGCTTGGTTCGCTTGGCTCGTCTTGGCGGGGGCACTACCGTGCCCCCAGATTTTTTTCCACAAAAACACCGCACTGGCGGCCCATACAAAAGCAAAAATCAAGAAATAATGCGAAGTAAACGAAACGAACGAACTAACGATTGTAGAATATCAATTTGGCTAGGGGGGCTGGTTCCGACACGCTCGTGGGCGGCGGCTGCAACTTGCGCGCGAATCAGCTGTAAACGAAGCGCCACGGAAATCCCTGAAAACGTGATCGGCTTGGCCGACTAGCCTCTTTACAACCGACTAATCGGCTAGTCGGCCAAAGTCATGATCGGCACATCTCTAATCTGGAGCATTTGGGATTGTGTTTTTGAGACGCGTGTTATGGGCAAGAAATGTTGTTGGTCATACTGAATAAGGACCTAACTTGACACCCAACAGCATAAGAGTGGTAGTTGAGGTAGGTCAGGATCTCAAGAAACAACAGATGCACTTGCTTACCTTGTCTATTCTAACTTTCTAATATGTTTGTAATTTCGCTTTTTACTTATTATTTCACAATATGTATACTATATTTATATCAATGCTGACCCCCGCGATTTCACACGCGGTAATTTCAGAGTTCCCGCGGGAATTCCAAGATAAAAAGTACCCTATGTCACTCAGGATCACTGTAGCTTTTTATAAGTGAAAGCATTTTTAAAATCGGCTCAGTAGATCCAGAGAGTAGCCCCTACAATCTCACAAAGACACGGAACTCAAAACTCCGGAGTTCCCGCGGGAATTCCGGGATAAAAAGTACCCTATGTCACTCAGGATCAAAATCAGTTCAGTAGATCCAGAGATTACCTCCTACAACGTCACAAACTTTTGCCCTTTATAATAATAGTATAGATGTCCCACTAACATACAACAAATAACTTGGACTTTATTTACCTACTATTACCAATATACACACTTACCTTTCCTATACTGGTAACAATGTTTGCAAGCACTTGCATTGTATGCATGGTAGGTAAAACAAAGTACCATAATTTCTGCAAGGTTAAATTTCCTGATAAATGTTCTGTCTCCAATTGTGCAATCATTGTCTGGAAACAATATTTAAAAGTCAAACTCAACACAGAGAAGTAACAATACACAATTATACTATATTGAAAAATGTGAGAGAGAAAAAAAGTGTGCAAATCTCCACATAACTGGTTTCGATTTATCTGCATATTTGTACTCATACTTCTTAAGCATATCTCGTGAAGCTAGGGATTTTACAGTTTGGTATTTATAATCTAAAGTCTAACCAATTTTAAAACAAAGGCTTTGTTTTATTGTAATCAGTTTACTGAAAGTACTATAAAAGTTTGCAATGAACAATGAAAAAAGGTAAAGTATGTTATTATGTAACAGTAGCACTAGTTTGCTTCAAAACACTACATAGATGAGCGAGAGTTGAAACTGCAAGCTTCAGTTGGTATTTTTGTCTTTAATAGAAATAACCTATAGGAATGTCAGAAAACCTCTGACCAAGTATACCCAAATATTTTCTAAACTACTGAACCAATTTTAATAAAACAATGCTAGAACAGTATGGTTGTTTATTGCCAGTTATGGCGCATTGTTCTCACATAATTAATTGTATATTATACATATTATAACTTTAAACTACTGTGTAGCGTGCTACAGGAGCATTTGTTGTGCAGCTTCTTCTCTTCAGCCATAGCACTAGGAAGCTGTGAAGGGTGGATATTTTATGGGTGCTGTCATAATTACTGTTATTTTATTTACATCAAAAAGAGCCACATTATGGGCCAAATTTGAATAAATTATTTGACTTTGAACCATCTCGATTAAACTGACTTTCAAACAAAGGTAACCACATCAAAATCGGTTCATCCATTCAGGAGCTAAGATGCCACAGACACACACAGACACACCAATCTTATAATACCCCATTGTTTTTGCATCGGGGGGTTAAATATTTTTCAAGTAAATGGGTATGTACTTGTACTACATATGTATATTATATGAATTACAATTACAGGTGAAAATTGCAATTAATATTTTATAGCTATGATACTTACATAATAATCTTTGAGGAGCAATTCAATGGCTGCAACCAGTGCATGTAACACTTGCCCAGACCACATATTGCAACACTCTACAAATCTTATAATTACAGAATAGTTTAGAGCAAGAGGTAGGATTTGCTGCACTATTTGTTTGAGGGCAACATCAAGATCTTCCGAGATTGTAAATGTGCGACTGTCATAAGCATTCTTTACTGGCTGATGAACAATGTGATTTCCAGGTATACCAGTGAAAACATATAGTAGCTCATCAATCATTATGTTCTCTTGGGATACTACTGGTACTCCAGCTAAAGAAAACAAAGTCATTATAATTTCACAAGATATTTCACTTTAAATCACAGTTATAAAAAAATATAAAAATTACCCAAAGGTGATATAATTGGAATAGGCTCTTTGGGAAAATCCCATGACATAGCAGGGTGGTCTTTCTGAAAGTTAGGCAAGTCCAAACTGTTATACCACTGGGGTCTACTTTTAAGCTCTTTCTCTTCAAAAGATTTCATTACTAGTTTCTTACTCTCGTCCACAGCTTTAAGAAGTTTGTCTTTTATCTAAAAAAAAGTTTGAATGTTTTGTTCTTGTATTAATAATATATTTTAATGAATGAAAGAATTTTTTTGAAAATGTTTGTACCTGAGGAAGATCTTCTTTTGTGATTTGGTGTTTATTGTCACCTAATATTGGTTTAGGAGAGATTTTTGGTTTCGGGAATTTTGTCTTTTTTTCATCACAAATCAATTTATAAAATAATAATATTAGATCAGAAAGATTGTCGGTGCTAAAAAAAAGGATAACAAAAATACATAAGCTTTTCTAACAATTTATGTAGGCACTTGAACATGGAAAAATGTTAAACATAGATAAACAAGTACTTGCGAGTTTTCAGATCCTCAAACTTCTTTAAAAATATCTTGGCATTACAGGCCCTCAGTGCTAATTTCTGGGCGTAATCATTTACTTGTTTTTTGCTAACATTGTTATTACCATAGTTTGGGTCATTCTGAATGTAGTCTAAAATAGTATCCACTTCCAAACTACACCTAAAATAAACGATACTTAATAAATGAACAGATGCAAAAACTTTGTATAATTTAACATTTTATTTTTGACAAGCTCCTTACCCTAAAGCTTCGAGCAATTCCTTGATTGTTGTTTGCATTTTATCTCGCAGTGATTATATGATCTTTGTTTTATCTCTTGTTAAAATGCAGTTTCTAATCTTCTTCTTCTTCTTTAATAATGGCGTCTATAATTATAATTTGCCAATGACAATGTTTCTTAATAATAACAATCTCTTCATCTACTTCTTCAATTATGGCGAATCGCCAATGACAATGTTAGATTGTTCCCCAAGTTAAAACATGGCTCTCTTCAAAGCCAGTTTCCTGCTCAGGGTCCAAAATAGATGCTGAAAAGTGACTGAAATAACGAAAAACGTGACACGCGTGTTTTCGATACGGCTTTCACTCGTCAACAACCCCAGTTTCTAATCATCGGTTGAACTTGAACAATGTTTAATTAACAAGCAAAGAAAATAAATAACTACTTTTTTTTAATAATAGTTTATGGCACTGGGTACATGCATTTTGGAGCCCGACAAAATATAATCACTACAGACAGCGTTACCAACATTAACCTCTTAAAAGGTTAAAACTAGTAAGTAACAGAGAGAAGGTAATCACTACGCAGACGATCCAATTTGGTTGGATCCAACCGCCCGATCACGACCAAATCGGAACGTGTATAGGGGTAGTCGGTCCAACATAATTATTATTAATACGGGTTGGACGTGGTCGGCTCGCCGACGCATTCGACAAGCCAACCGTCCACCCAAATTGGTACGTGTGGAGGTAAACGGTCCAACCGATGTGTCTCAGTCGCATTCGAAACGCCGCCGAGCGCTGACGAAAAGTAGGTAAAAAGTAAAAACCATCGAAATAATAAGTACTACGTACAACTTACAACTACGTAATACTTATTATTTCGATGTTAAAAACAAATACAGGTAATCTTATCTTATCTTCTTAATCTAATCTAATATATATAAATCACGTGTCACGTTGTTTGTCCGCGATGGACTCCGAAACCACTGAACGGATTTTGATAAAATTTTGTAACCGTTTATAATATGGTCCAACTTAAAAGATAGGATAGTTTTTATCCCGGAATTCCCTCGGGAACTGAAGGACATAGAGTACTTTTTTCCCGCAACCTCCGCGGGAACTCCGAAATTACCGCGGATGAAATCGCGGGGGACAGCTAGTATAATATATAAATCACGTGTCACGTTGTTTGTCCGCGATGGACTCCCAAACTACTGAACTCATTTTGATAAAATTTTGTAACCTTTTATAATATGTAAAGTAAATTCCATCATCTTTTGTGATATAACCAGAACCCCGGGTCACATTATTTATTTATTTCATATTAAACTCATAATATGACATATATTATTAATTAATTATTATTAATTAATTATTTATTTATTTCATATTAAACTCATAATATGAAATAAATGATTAGTTAATTATTTAGAGTTTATGACTTAACTTGTAGGGGAAAATATTTTCGAGAGTTGGTAACGCTGTCGGCTGGTCGAGAAAAGAAGCGCTGGACTATACGGTAGTATCTCTAGTTTGTGGCCGGATTGCAGTCAGTGAGTACCCACTACCCGGACGACATCCGACGGATCACGTTCGCGGATGACGTCCGTTAACTGACCGTCAATGGGCACGGGGTGTGGACAGTGGATTACTGCCACGGATGACATCCAAGGACCGACCTATTTTGACTTTTTAGTTATGACATTAAAAGCCGTTGTATCAGAATCAGAACCAAAGCCCGCGTGTTTTCGGTATAATTGAATAAAATAATTTTTATATTACTCTAAACTCTTTTAATTGAGCTTAGTTGAGCTTTCTTAAGACATAAGTCTTAATTTTTGGATTTTGTGGTTGAACTTAAGATTTTACTAGTGTAAAGCGATTGTAGCAAAATTGTATTAAATTATAATTTCATAATGAAACTTCTGATTTTGTAATATAGTGCTTAATTAGTAACTCAATTTAATTGCAAGATTTCGATACTTCTTGCCTGTTAGATATTATGTTTTCTAAGGCTAAACGATTTGAAGCTCCCGGTAAGTCTAAAGAAAACCATGCAATCTATAATTATATAAATGAAAATATATGTTTGTCCTCTATGCGTTTTTAAACCATTTATCCGATTATGATGAAACTTTGGTGGGTTGTCCTGCATATTACCTATATACCCACGAAGGTTCCCGATGTAGAGTTCCTATATCAATTCCATATTAAGTCACACTGGTGAAACTGGCCACCCTAGTTATATAAGTATGAACATCTGCTTAGAATTCCAATAATTTTGATATTCACGAAATATTCGCATTTTTTCTAGATTGTAAAAACAAACACAGAGATGCAAAAAATCAAGAAATTGGTAAAGTATCCCAACCAATTAAAAAGGCACCATTAGATTTGAAATCAAAACATCCACCTACCAGCATTCAGAAGAATCAAGAACTCTCACAATGTAGTTCCAGAAGTGTTAGATCCATTGTAACTGTAAGTACTGATGTAATCAGTTACTATTAAGTAATTACATTTTATCTCTTACTTGAACTGGATCAGGTTATCTAAAATGTGTATTTAAAATTGGTTGAAAGAATAATTATAAAAGTTTAAATTTAAAATTGTTTAAAATATTAGTTCTGTTACTTATAAACAATTCTTTTGTAGCCAAAATTTGTTACTGCCAAAGTCTCAAATAATCTCAACAAATGCTTGCATTCTAAGACTAAACCTGTCTGTAAAAAAGCTCAGCCTAAATTTAATGATGATGTCTTCAAAGCACAAGAAGTTGAAATAAGGTAGGTGCTTTTGCAATTTGTATAACTCTTATTACCTAGATTCATATAATATGTAGGTAGATCAAAATAAGTAATGTATCATACTTTTTTTTGTAGAAACAAAGACTACACAATAGATGAATATCTGAAACTCATTGAAGAACTAAAGACTGAAATAACAGCTCTGAAAAATCAACAACAAGAAGTGTGGAATCATGAAAACTTCAATAATATAAATAATCATCTTTCTCGACTAACTCTAAAGGAGTATATCTCACAGAATACCAATGAAATCATATCACAAGAGCTAAAGGTAGGGAACAATTCAATGTTAACTAATGACTTAAATTTAATAATTCACGAATTAGAAAAAAAATGTGAGAAATTGGAACAGGAAGTAAGCACCAAACAAGTAGAACTTACAGATTTTGAAGAAATGATTGTAATTCGTGATAGCTTATGTAAAGATTTACAAGAGAAGCTTACTAATGTTCAAAACTGCTTGGAAGAAACTTGTCAAAGTCTAGAAATGGTAAAAAGACATCATGAGCTTGCCCTTGAAGCCAATGAAAGTATCAGGCGTGAATATAAAGCTGAGCTTGACACATTGAAAATCAAATTTGAAGAAGAAAAAATAACAATCACAAACAATGCAAAAACAGAACAAGAAAATATGTATATGAAATATAATAGCTTAATGGAATCCATTAAAATTGAACTCAATAAAGAAAAAGATGACTTGAAATATGAATTGCAACAAAAATTAGCTATTAAAGATTTAGAAATGAAAGCAAAATTGGAACAAGTTGAAGAAGCAACTACTGAGAAACTGAAATTGTGTGAAATTCAATTTGAAGAGCGTAGCCATGGTATTCAGAAACACTGTTTACAACAAGAGGAACAAGTGAAAAATTTAGAGAGTATAATCCGAGATTTGAAACATGATAAACAGGCCTATGAAGAAAAAATTAAAACAATTAGACAAGAACTTAAAGCTTTAAAAATAGAAAATGAGTCTTTTAAAACAGAGAAATTCAACCTTAGTGAAGAATTAGGCAGATTAAAAATAGAGTCAGATACAAAGATTTCAGATATCCACAATGAATTAAAAAACATGACAGAAAATTTGGATAAAGCAATCAAAGAGAAAAATAAGTTTGAGATGTCTTTATCCATCACAAGAGACATTGTTCAAATTCTAACAGTACGTTTACAAGAGTCTGATAGTGAAGTAGAAATTCTGGAGAACAAGATGCAAATATTAACTAACACAAAGAAAGAACTTGAAGATGAAATAAATACTTATAAGAACAGTTTGAAGAATACCATATTGGAATGTGATGAATACAAAGAAGCGCTTGTAAACATACTAAAATCAAAAGCAGCTTTGGCCAAAGAACACTCCAGGATTATGGAACACAATGTTACTTTAATTGAAAGCTTGAAAAATGTTGAGCAGGAAGCATATCGAGAGCTTGGTTCTATAAAAAATGAGCTCATTGAAGATGTAGAAATCATTAAGAAAGAGTCCAGCTCGCAAATTCTAACTCTTCGTGAAGAGGTAAAAGTCATTTTAGTTTCAAATATTCTAATTTTTAATTTACTACTTACCTAACTTCAAAAAATCCTTTTTTCAGTAAGGTTTCTCTAATTAATCTATATTTTGTTATGTTGAATCAACTATTACAATATGTATATAATTAAGTGAAACTTCTTTGGGCCTGGTAAGAGTACCATTTGAAGATAGAGTAATGTTTTTAAGGTGTATATCAAACACTAGCATCAGCAGTTTTACCCGCACAAATTTAGCAGTTCCCCGGGAACTCCATGCAATAATTTCTTAGCTGACTTCTACTCTTCATGGATTATACCTACCTACCAAGCAAGATTTATAAGCCATGATATGACCAGCTAAAACAGCATATCGTATAAACGTGAACGTTTCGTGATTTTTTTTATTTTTATTTTATTCATAAAACCAACAGTGATAAACAATAGATTACAACATTACATTACATTTGGACAAGAAGGTTTAGCCATATTATCATAATTATAATTATAATATTATGTAGGGTTCCCATAAAATTGTGTAATAAAAATTCGAAATATATTGTACCTGTCGAAATGTAACCACTAGCTTAAGCAAACATCGTGAGGAAACCATAACAAGGTGGTAGGGCACTTTCTAGTGCCCGGCTGACTAGCTACTATCTTCAAGTTGTAAATCTGTCGCCAAGCACCTAACGGTGTGGTGTGTTCCGACAGCCTCACTTGAAAGCCAGTTCCCATCCCCACCCCAGGTCGGCAACGTACCTGCATGCCTTCTGGTGTTGCAGATGTACATGGGCGGCGGTAATCACTTACCATCAGGTGTACCTACCACCTGCCTGTTTGCCCCCTATGACATAAAAAAAGTATCATTGTAGGTTAGGATGGGTTTGTATTGCTGACCAAGTCGCCGCCGATATCAATACCGATGGTCAATAATGTAGTATTTTTTCACCCTGTAGATACATTCTCTCTTTTATATTATTTTATGATATATATTAGGTACTAGCTGTGCCCCGCGGTTTCACCCGCGTGAGTTTCGGAATTCCCGCATGAACTCCCAACTTCTCACCGTTTAAACCTTCCCTGTACTTCCACGAATCTTTCAAGATCAAAATGAGCCAAATCGGTCCAGCTATTCTCGAGTTTTAACCAGACTAACGAACAGCAATTCATTTTTATATATATTAGGTATAACCAAATTATAATATAAATCTTTTGTTTTTGTCCTGTGCACCGAAAGGTTGTCTGGAAGAGATCGCAAGTAAAGCGATAAAACCGCCTTTTGTATGCCTTAATTTTGAAGTTTGTAAAATTATTTTGGTGTACAAATAAAAAGTATTCTATTCTATTAAAAAAAAATATTTAAAATAACTATATATTATTACGATTGTGTATACAGGCTGTCTCGTAAATCGAAGTCAAGCCAGAACCGGGTGATAGGCGAAGTCATAACTTAATAGAAAAACGTAAAAAAATAATCTTTAAAATTTATAATTTACACCCTGTTCTTTAACTCCTTTTGCTACAAACTTTAACTTTTTTTTCAATTTTCTTCTTAATTCTTACTGTGTAATCCTGAATAGTATTTCTGAAAACTACTGCTTAAAATTTAAGTTTTTGCCAATGAAGTTTTCAAAATTATTGCTTTCGTCAGTTTTCAATGACTGTCCTTTTTAAATAGGTATAGCAAAGATTTTTATATTTTTCTGTTAACAGCTGTTATGACTTACTTAGCCTATCACCTAGTTCTGGCCTCAGACCAAATAAAAACTAAAGACGGAACGCGTAGAACAAACAAGGGAAGCCAGGAAAAAGACACCATCGATCGTCGCCGTGCACGTACACAGAAACACGCACACACTTACAAGAAAAAGACACCATAAATCCTAAGTAAACTTTGCAAATCCATACACTTTCCTAATCACCACATACATACGCAACCGCTTCACTTCGTTGTTCGAGACGTTCCGTTTTTAGTTTTTATTTGGTCTGAGGTTCTGGCTTGACGTCGGTTTACGGGATTTTATAGTGGGTTAATGAGTGGAGCTAGGTTTTAACATAATAACGCCTTAAAAATTTTACTTTTTGTTGCATAAGTAAGTGATGATGTTTTCGGGCCCCTGCTCGTCGTATCTCCTGCCAACGTTACATTTTATTTGTTGTAGGTTGAGAAGAAAGAAATGTTGTGTGAACTAGCAAAGGAGCACGCAGGCGTAGCCACCGCGGCTGCAGAGCAGTCCCGTGTCTTGCTGGTGCAAGCGTCTGCTGAAATTGCACGCCTTGAAAACGAAAATCGAAGATTTTGCCAACAGGTAGGGTTTTTATGGTGACGACTTATGACGACTATTAACCTTAGTATTTGAAGTCTATACTAAAAAAAAAGTCATCTACAACAGAAACTTGAAATGTGTCGCACAGGAGCTATCCATTCACCCTCTAATCTATGAAATGTGCCGTTCTTTTTAGGGTCCGGTACCCGTTTAAATGCATTGAAGAATTTCAGGTTTTTATTAAAATCGGTGTCCCGTTAACCCCTTGGGGAAATTTTCATTAAATATTACTCCAGTTTCAGATTTTACCGTCCACGCCCATTTGAAAAATTTCAATATCGCGCTCAGTTTTCATACGCATTTTGTATGGGATAAAAAATGTCATGACAATTGAGCGCGAGGGCTAGTTGTTGATGCGCTGACGGATCATATTGTTAAGAGTCTTTCAATGGCCTTTTTTTGTATTTCCCCTGACGCCCTGACAAATCCAACAAATCCATAGGCGCGTACTAAATTAATTGATACTAAGTCCCCAGTCCCGACATTGTATTTATGGCTTGAGATAAACGGATAATTTGTAGCCTCCGTAGGGATTGTATAGGTACTATGATAAATGGGAAATATTTTTTACAGATTCAGGACCAACAGTCATTGGTAGTGGAACTTTCGCTGCTTCGTCAGGAAAATGAGGAGTTAACCATGACCGTGGCTAAACAATCGTCAATCATTGACAAAATGAAGAAAGATTTGGAAAACCAGCAACACATACCAAAATCACCATCTGCTTTAAGAAAAGTTCATAAAATTGGCAAAGAAAACTCACTAACTCTTGTGTCTCCGCTAAGGGAACGCAATCACTAAAAATCTAGATGAGAAGTATTTAATTTATTGTTCAAATTTGATATTTATGACTCCACGTACCTGTAATTAAGCGTAATATTTTGTAGAAAACGAGTACTTATCCCTTTCATTTTAGTAAAAATCTTTTAAGGTACCTACTCATTTTTTTTAGATATTTTCCAATATTAGTCAGAAAGGCGAATACGTCTAGGAATCAATGATATTCCTTTACTACATATAACATCTTGTTTACAGTTTTTGCAAAGTTGCTTTCTTTAAATTTGAAGTTATTGCTCGAGGTCAGATTTATCCTAAATAAAAATTAATTAAGTGCAGTTATCAGTCTCTTGTATCCCCTTTCTGACTCATGTTGTATGAATAATTATAGGTAGGTAATTTATTTTCTTGATAGTTGAGTCAGTAGGTACTAAATGTTATCATGTTTTTATTCGATTGGAAAATGTTTGTTTGTGTTAACGTTTGTTTCGATCATGTTTTGATGTGTGCCTAAATAAAACCATGAATTAAGCGTGAGTCGTGACAGTATCGTTTATTTTAAGCTTACCAAAATTTTAAGTGGTCGAAGCCACATCCAGCACATACGCGTTGCTAGTGCTGCAGCTTTCGGTCACCTGCCATTTAATCAGTGACTCCTGGTATAGGTACTTTATTCTATGATCAGTGTTTATAACCCGAAACAGTTAAATCGTAGACGATAATTTAAAAATGTAGGTTGTTTCCAAGATGACTAAAACTTGAGTGAACAGACTTTATATGTGCCTTCTCTGCCTACCCCTGACCCGCGTTCAGTTATAGGGCGTCATGATAACGTGGCATATCTAGACAAGTAGACACACTTTATTATTTTGGCCAAATTCGTATAGCAAAAGGGTGAGACAACAGTCATTAGGTAATTTACAACAACCATTTCGGGCGATTTGCGAGGTCGCAAGTTTTATAAAAAGATTCGAACGCGTCGGGAAAGCGAATAGGCATCCCTTACGCTCACACAGCCACCGAGCCAGACACTCGCCGCGACAAGGCGCACCCTACTTTTATTCATTAGGTACGTATCAACAAAAAAGGAAATATCAAGAAAAGTGACGGAATCAATTTCACAAAAAAGTGTTCTTTTTTGTATATTCAAATAGAACACGCGTAAATAAAATCAAAGATAATAATCTGTACATATACAATGCTTTGTCCTGAATGACTGATGGATCAACGCACAGCCTAAACCGCTGATCGTAGAGACCTGAAACTTGGAGGCTGTGTTCTTTGTATGACGCGGACGTAGGCATCTGATAGAAAGGGTTTTTGAAAATTCAACCCCTACGGTAGTGAAAAGGGGTTGCAAAGTTTGTATGGAACAATTCCGCGGGAACTTCGAAACTATCGCGGGTGAAACCGCGCGGGACAGCGTTACTATAGTATAAAATATTATGTCGACCAATGATTTAAGTTTGAATGAAATTCATAGATTTTAAATAAGACTAACCGAAAAGAGATGCCATGCATAGGCGCAACGCAATGTTGAGGTAACAGGTAACGAACGCATAGGGCCGCGGCCGCCGCGCAGAAAGAAAAACACGTACGTACCTACCTACTTACACGTATCTACTAGTTTTGGCAGAGGAGATCATTCATCAATGGCGTCTTTGTTGAAATTAAGGGTAATAAATGGACCAATTAAACTTAGTTTTATTGGTCCATGGGGTAATACAACAAAAACAAATTTCAAACTCACATGTATTTAATGTCGAATTAAAAATACGCAACATATTATCAAATAGTGCATCAATAAAATAAATAAAGCATTTTTGGCAAGAAATGTTGATTGATATTCTAATTTCCTAAAACAAAACTGTTACAATACGTTACGATCAATTTAAGCTTAGCTACATACTAGTATTTTCTACAGTATAAAAATAAAAAGATCCCATAATATCACTGGTTAAATCAGACTTAAATAAATCACTATATATATTGTGAATCAGTCCGTTTCAAAATTGTTTTGATTGATGACTTTCTATCGAAACTTAAATGAAGGGGATAGGAATATTAATAAATGCTAGGTGTAGATAGGTACTTTGACTATTTACTCTCATATTAACATCTGGACATAGATAAGCAATAGTGTATTAACCCACACTGGAGAAATTTTGAGTAAATCGTGTTTTAAAAGTAGGAGCGCCATTTTGTATCAACATTTTTTATGTTCAATATTTAGTTACATATTTAAGCAATGTAATAAGGTAAACACATAGTTAAAAAACGTTCCTTAACTTTCAATAAACCGTTCTGGATCGATAACTTAACTTTGTGGGTTAACATGTTATTGCTTATCTGTGTCCATCTATAGCCGTACTAACGGCCGCACTCAGAGTCGACTTTAATGATTACTTAGTTAAGTATAGATTTTTAAAACAAAATTGCCGCAATCAGAGACGTTCAGTAAATTTATGTTAGTTGGTATTTAATGAGATGTAACTTAATTAGTTAAATGCCAATTAACATTAATTTATTAAACTTGTCTGATTGCGGCAGTTTTGTTTTAAAAATCTATACTTAACTAAGTAATCATTAAAGTCGACTCTGAGTGCGGCGGTTAGACTGCTGCTACCAAAAGAAAAAAACTAAACTACAAAAACAAAACACACGTCTTAAAAGCAAATGCTGTGAGATAGAGAAAAACAAGATAGTTTAGATAGCTTGGAAGTATTATGATAGAAAATGTCAAGAAAAGCGTTGGTGACCTTACAATTTCTTAATACATATTATTATCAAAACTGCGGTCTTTTTACACAAATCCGATGCACTGAATTAGGACCGTTGAAACCGTTCTGAGTACGTGTTTTTGGCCCAAAGACAATAACGATGCGTTGTGAATTGTGATCTGATTCTTACAATATACGTCGCTATGCACAATTAAATCTCGACCTTAAAAACATACAACGAAGAACCGCTAACATTATACCTACTTAGCCCTACGATAAAGACGGTACTTCATGACATTTGGTATAGTTAAAAAGTAGGTACACCAAACGATACTTGCCTTATTCGCTAATATACAAAAGGTATAAAACGTTTATACACTACCTTCTATCAGTTGCCTTACTGATAAAATATTATAAAAAACTATAAAATGCATCAAAAAGATAAGTAAATTGAAATCTCGGCTTAAGAAGCTAGACAATGCAATTAAACCGATGAAATTTTGCATAATTTGATAAATCATATTTTTGGCAATATCTGTATATTCTCACGTTAGTGATTTATTGTAATCTTCTGAAGATAGTAAAAGCTAAAAATCTTAAATAAGTCTTATTGTATAAAAATCGTTTTAGTTTGTAAAAAAAATTACATCTACCATGGACCAATTAAACTAGTTTAATCTAGTTTAATTGGTCCATGCATCTACTATTAGCATGTTTACTGATGAGTTTCAATTTAGGAGATCTTAAAATATGAACTATACACAATTTAGCCATACAGAATTGAATCTAAAAGGAATTAGCATTTTAAAAGCCTAATTAGGTATTTCTTAATATTTTTAGTTTTTTCAACCTAAGTCTAAACCTGCTGATGTGATTCAGCTTATATACGTAAGATCTTAAAAAAATGTTGACGATAGACACAGTACACCTACACAATCTATACATATAAATATATGTCTCGACTGATTGTTTCATCAACCTACAGCCAGATCAAACCGCTGAGTTAAGATACTTGAAATCCAGCAAAGCTTCCTTTTAATTAGGCAAGCACAAGGGTTTCTAGATATTCAACCTCTAAGAGAGCTGATTTTTTTATGAAAGTACCATTCTGCAAATTATTATTCGTAAATGGGTATTATTAAATAAATAAGTTTAAATAATAACTAAAGCTATTTAAATGTAAATCATTGGTTCAGATATTATTCTACAAACTGGAAATTAAACCAGCATAATAGCCAATAGGGATGTTGACGACTTTTGAAAATCAAAATTCTAATTAGTCCGTTAGTTAGAAAATAAAAAATAGACACGTATTTTTTGCTTTTTCAAATTAATGAAAATATACATAAATAAAGCGCATTACAATTAAGGGTGGGGGCTCGTGACGTCAACCGCTATGAGCCCCATACAAACTACACCGGATAGTGACGTCACAAGAAATTTCAACTCAATGTATCGCCGTTATTTAGTGATGACGTAAAAAAATAAAAATAAGTGTCCAACATTTTTTATTAATTCACAAACCGGACTAAAAACAATTTTTAGTCAACCATCCCATTGAATAGGTACAAAGTACAATACAATGCTTTTTATAGATTTTGTACTATGCAATTTATTCATTTATTTGTATTATACAATTTATTCAGTGTAATTTTCATCTTTCGGTGGGCTTTGAGGAGTACAACGTAAAATACAAATACCGCAACCTCTAAAAAAAGTTATTTCACCTTTGTAGCGGGAAAAACCTATCGATTCGAAAGAGAACCCTAATCAAGGTTAAGCATTAAAACTAATACATCTCTCATCATCTTGCAGTGTTGTTGTAGTCAGACTTATTAATATATTTATGATATTTATCACACAAAATAATAAAATGGGCGAGACGTGAATGCTATAAAAAACCAGTTTATTGGATCACAGTTGCCGTCTGGAAAGCCGAATGGGAATGACTCGTGTAAGTACGTATTTGTAGTCACATATTGTGTTTAATCTACATGAGCATATCGCGGTACTATATCTTCACGAATAAGCAAGTCACAGGCTGGTAGGCCAGGAAGTCGAAGCAAATCCTGGCCTACGGCAATCAAATCACTTTCGGGACCAGGCAAAGTTCCGTGCCAAACGTAATAGTAAAATAGTTGCTGCATAGCTGCCATGAACCGACGCTGTTCCGGGACCTCAGATTCAAACGTGCCGAGAATAGCCTCAACATCGGCGTTGATAGGTGCTAGACCCGTCCCGGATATCCCACCTCCCGCGCCTGAGCCGGTTACTACATACATAGGCGCAGATAAACGCAATCGAGCGAGACTGACCAAAGGGCACAGAGTACGAATAGACGAAATCATTTCCACTAGTCCTTCGTAAGTTTTATTAAAATGAGTAAACAGTGAAGATGTCAAATTCTTTTCCCCAAGCACACTGTTTTTTACTAAATCTTCTACGATTTCAGATGTCCAATTTTGATATTTCATGTGCAGAACATTAGAATGCGCGGAATGTTGCGTTGTCCCAAACACCATGGGTTTGAATTTATCTTTTCCCATTTCTTTAGCATCTTTTTGAGCATCCCACGCTTCATAGGCATGAACTCGGAGAAGATTGCCGTCTAGTACTAACCACGAGTGCTTAAATTCGTCAGCCATGGGCAAAGTGTGAATGTTACTACCCATCCATATATCTGGGGTGGAAGACAAGATTTCCGTGGCAGAAAGATGACGCAAACAATCGATATCCCTGCATTTACTCAGTAGTTTGAATTGTTCATTGCTTTTTTCAGACCGTTCTAAAGTCTCGCCGGGAAATATGACGGAGGGGGAGGAGAACCAAAGCCTAGAATATAGCTTGTGAGCTTTATGAACAGTGGTCAACGCAGCTGTGAGGGTCGCCCCAGCTCTGTGCCCAAAGAGGGTTACAGATTTTGGGTCTCCACCAAAATGGACAATGTTATGTTGTACCCACTTCAATGCTGTTAATAGATCACTGAGTGCGTAATTGCCTGATGTTGGTGGGTAAATCGTGTCTAGAATATCTAGAGCCATAAAACCAAATGGTCCTAGCCTGAAATTAGGTCTTACAAAAACAACCTCTTTAGTGCGAGAATATAAAGCTGAAGGTTGCGCAGGGCTAATGCCACCTGATAGTGAGTTTGCTCCAATTAATACTACAACAGGCAATGGAGAGTCATACCTTACGTGGGGAGTTACTATATCTAAAGTCAAACAATCTTCATCACCAACAATGGTTCCGTTTTCTAGAAACTGTAAGCAGAGTGGCCCAGGTTTATGTGTCTCCAGAGTGCCATTCCAACACAAAGATATGTTATTCAAGGGATGAGCGTAGGTGAATCTATTCTCTCCAATCGGTGGGCTTGCATAAGGGATACTGTAGAAATTATAAACGCCCTCATTCAGTACACTGGAAAAACAATTTTTTTTTTTTAATATTGTTAGTTTGTTACCAATAACAAGAAATATTAAAATCTACCTGAAAGGTCATTACAAGAGTTACTTACCCCTCAACAGGTCCACAAGAAGTTATAGTGGTCATGTATCGACCAAGACGCAACGGCCGCTCAGAAGGGGGACCGGCGCGAGCCCCTATCACAATGCCTATTATTACTGCTAGCAGCACAAGGCAAATCAGGACACACACGACAATGTCATCTGAGGAAAACATATAAACGACCTTAATAATTCATTAACAAAATATTGTGTGCACAGTCAAAGCTACTAGTATAGTATTATATTATCTGTGATAAAGATGCATACAGTTTACAGTTTTTAACTGAATTCCAAAAAGGAGGAGGTTCTCAATTCAACTGTAATAATAATAATAACTGTATGTAGTTTTATTTGTAGTTTTGGTACCCGATTACTTCAAAGACGGCTGGACCTATTTGAAAAAATCTTTTTTGTTTTAAAGGGTATATATTCCTGGGGTGGTCCCGTTGTCATGAAGTCAGGTTCTGATGATGGGATCTTGGAGAAATCTTCGAAAATTATAGGCTCACCTATAGTGATTTGGGTATTTTTTTTATTTAACTGAGTCTAATCAGCTAAGTTGAATTATGAAAATTAATCAAATTAAAACAATTTTTAATATTATTATAACATTCAGTTCTTTTCTAGCAATGATATTTTTCTACTAACGGTGCATACAGACTATGTAACATGTTAGATAACTTGTGTTATATAACACGTCCACATTATGTAACTTTGTTATTCAACATTGCAACATAAAACAATAGTGTACACATTAGAATAATAATAATAATAAGTTTATTTCTTAAAAAAAAACCATTATGTTATTACATTAGTTCACTAGCGCCTAAATTAGTTTAAACTGTGTTTCAGGCGCCAGCAGCATTCCCTTGAATTACAAAATATAAACTATCTACTTACTTTAATAGAGAAGAAAAAAAAAAAAATAATAGCATAAATAAACAAAAAATACTTTAAGTATTAAAGACTTTTTTACAAGTAAATAATAAACCCTACATATAATCGTATCTGGCTAATTTTAAACGCACGCACAAACACACACACACACGCACACACACACACACATACACACACACACACACACACACACATTTGCAAATACGCACGCACACAGTCTTTTCTTTTTAAATTTCAAAATTATTTTGTTTATTTCTTTGTTGCTGTAGTTTATTTTAATTTATAATCTATATCTAATAACTAGATTCGCCCTGTGCGCGAGCTGCGAGCAGCACGCGAGGCTTGGTCGCCCTGTGCCCGGTTGCCCCCCATCGACCTCTATTTGTTCGAGCACCCCCCACCTGACTCTTTTAGTTTCGGAGATAATCGAGTTTGAATTTTGTTCGGCGGCCATGATTTTTTCCGCCATTTTGAAAAAAAAGTTTCACTATTGAAATTTGCCCAAGGTGTGGATCAAACTTTGTAAGCAACAGTTTTATTTTTGATGGATAGTTTCGGCGGGCAGTCAACTCACTACCTGATGAGGAGCAGGAATCGAAGATGTCAAGGTTTTCCCACAATCACAGAAACCTCCTTTCCACATCTTAAATACATTATATCGACCTAGAGATGCTCCTTCTGGGAGAACAATTATGCTCAACTTTTTTTCGCCAGCCATTTCGAATCCGTCCGCCATCTTGGAATTATTTATATCCCAATAGAAGAAGATAGTGCACCACCAACTGTACAATGTTTTTTTCAATACCCAAGGCCGATAGTTTCCGAGCCAGGGCCGAAACAATTTCCCCATACAAACAACTAATGTTCGGCGGCCATCTTGAAAAATGACGCAATCGAAAAACTGATTCGATATTCGGCATCAGCGACCCCAAAAACCCCCGGATGGCGAACCTCACCCGGATCGGATCAACTTTTTTTTCGGCCGCCATTTTGGATCCGCCATTTTGGATTTTTACCACGCCAGGCGGTTGCCCCCCATTGACCTCTATGACATTTGTTTGAGCACCCCCCACCTGACTCTTTTAGTTTCGGAGATAATCGAGTTTGAATTTTGTTCGGCGGCCATGTTTTTTTCCGCCATTTTGAAAAAAAAGTTACACTATTGAAATTTGCCCAAGGTGTGGATGAAATTTAGTTAGAAACGTTTTCTCTTTCGATGGATAGTTTCGGCGGGCAGTCGACTCACTACCTGATGAGAAGCAGGAATCGAAGATGTCGAGGTTTTCCCATAATCACCGAAACGTCCCTTCTACATGTTCCTTACATTATATCAACCTAGAGATGCTCCTTCTGGGAGAACAATTATGTCAATGAGTGAGTGGCAATCCAGCTTTATATATTATAATAATTTTAATCCTCATAGTTAATGTTGGCATTTCAACAAATTAGTTCTGAATTGCATGAGCCCTCTGTACTCCAGAGGGGAGAGATTGAAAACCAGCGCTGCTCGGGACCCATAGGTTGCGAGCAGCTCACGATGAATCACTTCCTTTTGCCTATAATAATTGGCTAAGTTTAATTTTTATTATTTTTGTACACCTTTTTGATGGCAATAAATAATTTTATTATTATTATTATAAAATACAAACATTAAATAAAATAATGTTTCAACAAAAATAATGTGTGGGTATATACAGATAATTGCGTTGGTCGAAACTCGAAATCAGGACGAGGTGTTTACATCACCAAACTGACTTGACTAAGTTAGGTAGGTTGCTTGCCCCAACCAGAAAAACAAAGTATTTAATCCTGACGGTGGTAATACTACGATGTTGCATTTTATCTATATCTAATAATAATTTTAATCCTCATAGTTAATGTTGGCATTTCAACAAATTAGTTCTGAATTGCATGAGCCCTCTGTACTCCAGAGGGGAGAGATTGAAAACCAGCGCTGCTCGGGACCCATAGGTTGCGAGCAGCTCACGATGAATCACTTCCTTTTGCCTATAATAATTGGCTAAGTTTAATTTTTATTATTTTTGTACACCTTTTTGATGGCAATAAATAATTTTATTATTATTATTATAAAATACAAACATTAAATAAAATAATGTTTCAACAAAAATAATGTGTGGGTATATACAGATAATTGCGTTGGTCGAAACTCGAAATCAGGACGAGGTGTTTACATCACCAAACTGACTTGACTAAGTTAGGTAGGTTGCTTGCCCCAACCAGAAAAACAAAGTATTTAATCCTGACGGTGGTAATACTACGATGTTGCATTTTATGTATTATCCGCCGCACTCAGAGTCGACTTTAATGATTACTTAGTTAAGTATAGATTTTTAAAACAAAACTGCCGCAATCAGACAAGTTTAATAAATTTATGTTAATTGGCATTTAACTAATTAAGTTACATCTCATTAAATGCCAACCAACATTAATTTACTGAACGTCTCTGATTGCGGCAATTTTGTTTTAAAAATCTATACTTAACTAAGTAATCATTAAAGTCGACTCTGAGTGCGGCCGTATGTGTTGTGTGTGCGCATGTGCAGAGAGATTGTACCTATGAGCATGTAAATGCAAATGCAAATATGAGTTTATTCATTTATTTGCTTCGCCCTCACGCCCCTACCTCTCAACCAATCGTCATGAAATGAAGAGACTATCTCCTCCCCTCTATCTCACTACCTGAAGTAACTCTTCCATTTGCTCATAATCAAACTTTGTTATCCATACTATACAAAAATTTTTAAACTCGTAGTTGCTAAGACATTTTACGTTTTTTTCTCTTAAAATCAGAATAACAATGCAATTTAACAATGTTATATAACCATAGTCGTTTCTCGTGCATCAGTGCTGCCCACAATGTTGTCACTGAGAGGATGTTTTACTAGCTGCGACTGTTGTACTTTTAAACAACAAACAAGAAAGAAAAACAAAAAATTAACATGACTAAGTTATATAACATGTTATTATAACATTCAGTGTCCACATTATCTGAAACATGTTATATAATCTGTACACACCCATTATATTATTATGGGATGAGATATAGAACTTACCAATGATAAATTTTCTTTGTCTGATCCTTTCTTTTAATGGAAGTTTGGTAACTTTAGGGTCCACTGTATCCTGTAAAATGTAAATGTTTTAATAAACAACATACCTATATGAGTTAATGCCTTACATCTGCACTCAGTTGTTTTGTTTTAATGATTACCTAATTTTAAGTAAACATTTTAAAACAAAACTACTGCACTCAAAGTGTGCAGTCTGAGTACAGAAGTTAGTTTAATGCCAATTAACATCAATTTAATAAACAACTCTTACCGCCGCACTCAGAGTCGACTTTAATGATTACTTAGTTAAGTATAGATTTTTAAAATAAAACTGCCGCAATCAGACAAGTTAATTAAATTAATGTTAATTGGCATTTAACTAATTAAGTTACATCTCATTAAATGCCAATCAACATAAATTTACTGAACATCTCTGATTGCGGCAATTTTGTTTTAAAAATCTATACTTAACTAAGTAATCATTAAAGTCGACTCTGAGTGCGGCCGTGAGTGTGGTAGTTTTGTTTTTAAAATCTTTTCTTAAAATTAAGTAATCATTAAAACGATTGAGTGAATTCAACTCTCAACTGAAGGATAATTTAAATGAGGGAGAATTCAACTCGAGTTAACTTGAAATTAGCACATTTAGCTCTGGTCATATTGATTAGTCGGATAATCCAGTCCAAATGTGTTCCATTTTTTTTAACTTTTTAGAATAGTTCTAATATTTTAGGATACAAAAATTGGCCCAAAATCTATCAATCAATATTAATCAAATAACTTACACCAACTTGTAACTTAACATTCTCCATTCCATCAGTAGCTGATACATTTTTCTCTTCCAGTGTTTCCATGGAAGCTAAGGCAGCCTCTGCAGTTTTTGCATTTTCTCTTTGGAATATCTTTGGGTATTTAATATTAAATAATTTTCTTCCACTTCCATTGTCATTGCTTTTCTCTACTGTTAAGGGAGCATCAACATTATTTGATTAGAATTTGAGCAATGTTTTCAACAGTGATACAAGTAATTTATACAAACTAGCCGGCCCGCATGGTTTCACTTGTGATAATTTCAGAGTTCCCGTGGAATTGTTCTACACAAACTTTGCCCGTTTTTTTTTCTAAGGGGGTGACCTTTAGTGGTAGAATTTCAGAAAATCCTTTCTTACGTCATACAAAGAACACACCCTCCAAGCTAATAATTATTTGATAAGTATAAAACAATAGGGTACTGGTTTACCTTTTGGATTAAATTTTGTGAAAGCAAAAGTGTTGAAAAATTGGAAACAGTTTTGTTTTGGTTTTATAGATTCATCAGTCTTTTCGTTTTCAATAATTTCCTCAATGGCTCCATCTTCATCCTAAAGAAAAATAATAATTCAGGACACAAATAAAACGGCTAATGATTACGTATTAAGTTAAATCACTAAAACAAGCCTACTTTATTCTTTTCTTTCTCTGAACTCCTGGTAAAGAATCCTGGCATCTTTATGGCACCTATAGGAATAAACTTTGGTTTTACTTCTCGGCCCTGCTCTGTCACTTCACCCAAAAGCGCAGCTTTCACAGGCCCATCCCCATGTGAGTTAATCTCAGCAACTGCATTTGTGTTCTCTTGATCAATATTAAGCATTATTTCCCTTTCTTCAGCTTCAATTTGTTTTTTGTCCATGACATTACTTTTGATCTCCTCCTCATTTTCGGTTGATACAGCTGTACTCATCGCTAAAACAAGGTTGTAAAACACAAGGAATATAATAAAATATAATAATAAGAATAATCCAGTATGTAATCTCCTTGGAGCGTTGCACAAAATTGTTTAATATATGGTCGTTATTACCATCACTTACTTTATTAGATTTGTTTTAAAGCTTTGTTCTAATTAACGGAATTGTATTAAGCAATTTTAATTCCAGGTAAATTCTTTTATATTTTTATATTTACTTACTGAAATTTAAAAAAAAACAAATATCCGTTAAAACCCAGTAACACCAAGCTGCTCTACCGCCATATTTGTTTTTTAGTCACAGACACAAATTAACTAGACATAGGTCACAGTCCACAGACGACGTAGACGGAGAATGAACCATCTACGACAGACGAATAAGAGAACAATAGAACATACTTTTCAGTTCACAGATTTTTTTTGTTAAATTTACCCCAATGGGGAAGGCAAAGGAAGTTAAGACCATACAGCCAATTCAGTGGTATTTTTCTTCTTCTAAAGTTATTTTACATTGAAATGCATTGGTGAGATGCATTTCGATGCTTCACCGAAACTTTTGGCTGTAACTTTTCACAGTTATAAAAACAACTCGATCGTTCCGTAGCTTGGTTGCAACTCAAACGAGTGAAATTTTAACCGAACAACTACGCCCAAACCCACGGAACGCACACCGGGTCAATAACACGCTATAGACTAGCGATGGGCGATTATTACTAAAAGTTATCGAATTAGTAGATTGTTGAGTTTAGTAGTTAAAAATCGATAACAACTGATGTTATTCGATAAAGTTTAACTACTAATTTGTAGCGCAGTGCACCTATTATAATACTATACTACTAAATAAGTAGTTCAAACAATCGACGCTACATGGCACAAACCGCTCGCGCGCTCCGGCCGTCAAAGTTGGTACTTACAAATTAGTAGTCAATACTTAGTAGTTCGTCGATTGTTATTACTATAATACTACATAAGCAGTTCAAACAATCGACGCAACATGACACGCACGCGTCGCAGTTAGTGCTTACAAATTAGTAATCGTAGTTAGTAGTTCGTCGATTGTGATTCGAATAATGATGGTTAGGAACTACTAAATCGACAATCATTCAGTCAATTGTTTTTTTTTTGCAACAATCGCTACTATGAATTATTAAACTATAAATTTCCGGTGTGCTATAAAAGACACTGGATGTCATTGCACGCACCGGCAACTAACAAAAATTACTTATACTAACATAGTTTTAAGCACAATTTTATTAACAATATTGGACAAAAATGCATCTGAATAAATGAATTTTATTATTATTCCAACCAATCATTGGCCCGAGGTGGATAAAAAGGCGACGATTATGACGTCATACCGCCTACAACGGATATTACAGCAAACAAGTTATTCGGAATGAATTTCAACACACTGCGAACACTGGGCCAGTGATACTAGTATAAAACGGAACATACCCACTACCAACTTCAGCAACCATCATTAATTCTACTTGCTAGCGAGAATCCGGTTCAATAAAAATTAAATGTATTTATGCAGTATTTTTTTTTTCACCCATTCACCTGATTCACCACATTCATTTGATATGAAAATGATGGAACCGACACTTTTGGTTCCCGCCAAATTATTTTGAATAACTTTATCGATGTGGACTTTTGTCGATATTTCATAATTCTTAAAATAAACGTAATTAATAATTCGTGATTAATATTATATAAATACAGTGGATTTTGCATAATAGTGAGCCATTAGTGATGAATAGTGTGCGGAAACAGTGAAATAAGATGAAATGGAGAGTTCGTCAGCAGGCTGTCGGTTTATTATACAACTACCCACAGAGGGTCCTATTAGGTTCAACTCCATTTCGATT
This sequence comes from Zygaena filipendulae, assembly GCA_907165275.2. Lineage (NCBI taxonomy): Eukaryota > Metazoa > Arthropoda > Insecta > Lepidoptera > Zygaenidae > Zygaena > Zygaena filipendulae. The sequence goes on along the minus strand of OU015653.1, from coordinate 5,437,564 downwards.
AAATAGCTTCAGTAAAAGAAAAAAACAACTGAATTAGTTGTATGGACTAAGTATCCTTTGCCTTCCCCGAAAGCGGTAAACTTCAACGACAAAAAAATCTCTATGCCAGTTGCCACCAATCACCATGTTTAGCAAACCTGCCTACTTTTTCCCCGTGGCGTGGAATACGAAGACGCAGACGAAGATACCCATTTACAACCACAACGGGCGCACTAATATCCATCGTCTTATTCTTTTTGAAAAAAAAAAAAATAACCACGACGCTGAATTTTTTTTTTCTATTTTCCGAGGTAGACACGGATTCGTCGAAACAAAAAATCGTCAAAATCAGGTAAAATTTGTTTTTTTTTTAAATAGTCAGTAACATCACTGTGTATTTTAAGCTATCACACAAAGTCACAAATATTTTATTTAAATACTACCCTCAAATTTAAGTTAGGTTACTACTGCTCCACCTGCGTTAACGTTAACGTTGATGTTAACGTCTAACGTGGTAATGTTAGTAAGTTAACGCGTTAAAATGTTGGTCACATCTAAATTAGCGCACTAATTTACGCGTTAACACGCAGGTGGAGCAGTAGCATTAGAGAAAAATTTTGTCAATAAGTCTAGTCCGTAGTATTATATCTGTGGTCTAGTTAATCTGAGCCTCAGAAGAAATCTGAGCTGAGCTCATGACGTCGGAGGGAGTAAAAAAAATACGTATATTTCTTTTTCTTAGCGCGCTCCACATTCGCGCGCGAAGCCGCGAAACAGCCACGAAACACCCGCGAACCATGATACCACACTTATAGTTAGCGGGTGTTTCGCGGCTTCGCGCGCGAAACCGAAGAGCGCTTTGAAGCGTCATATATTAAAAATTGATAAATTTAATGCTTGTCTAAAGCTTTAACTAAAAGGTCATTTATATGTGTTATTAAATTTCTAGGATCCATTATTAGGCCTGCAGTAACCATTGCATTCGCAAATAGTTGCTGGGTTACCATATTGGCCAATTCTTTGTCACTTGATATAAGTTTGTGAAGTTTCTTGATGATAGGATGTCTGAAAAATAATAGTAAAAAAATATATTAATATTGCACGCTGAATTTATGCAGTTTTAAAATAGAGCAATTTGGAGCAGGGATGTTGCGAATGCCGATTTTTTAAAACAATGATAAAGTAAATATTAACCTTTTTTATTGATGGAAATTAGTATTGATAATAATGCTCCTATTTTTTTTTTAACTTCACTTACTAATTTTCATTCGCATCCGCATGAACATCCGCATTGATAATGCGGATGCGGATGAAGCTCCGCATTTGCGGATGCGAATATTCGCAACATCGCTGGATTTGGAGCAACTGCGACGTAATAACGATCGATATAGGGCAACTAACTATAAACAAGTTGCCGAAAGAGAAGTTTCATGGTTTTACTTATGTATTACTAGCTGTCCCCGCGATTTCATCCGCGGTAATTTCGGAGTTCCCGCGGTAATTTAGGGAAAAAAAGTGCTGTAGTTTACGGTGATAAGCAGTTCCCCGCATTAATTCCGGAGTTCCCGCGGGAATTCCGGGATAAAAACTATCCTACCTTTTAAGTTGGACCTTATTATAAATGGTTACAAAATTTTATCAAAATCCGTTCAGTAGTTTCGGAGTCCATCGCGGACAAACAACGTGACACGTGATTTATGTATATTAGATAGATATAGATTTACTCGTTATTCTCATATTATATTTTATTTTTTTTTTTCTGTTTAAGTAAAATATTTACTAATTAATACCTATCTTTAAAATAGACTGAAAAAAAAATCATGCAAGTAGTACCCTAATGCCCTAGAGCTCTTTTATCTCATGGTATGAATATGATTGATAATAACTAAATATTTTTAAATAAATTAAAATAATTCGGATGTTTGCAGTTGTACCTTTTTGAAAATACATCATAATAGGCTTTATGTTATTGAATACAAAATATTAGCTTTTCTTCTGTGGATGCTGATTATATGAATGAGATATGACTCAAGTTCAAGTTAGACAAGAAAAGCGCTAGTCCTATGGTGACGTCACTCGGCTTGTAACGCCCTACAACCGCCATACAAAATTCCGTTTTAGAAAGAGACAGACATAGTCAACTCAGAATTGTTACCAAAATATAGAAAAGCTACACTTTGATGAGAGATCCTTGAAAAGAGAATTTGGTATTTCAGTGTGAGCCTCTTCACATACCTTGGTTTGGTAATGCAAAATTACCACGTAAACTTATTATTACAGTACATCGACTGAGAACAGGACACATGCCTTAAAAAAATTGGTTTTTTTATGCGACAAACTGATACTCCTAAACGTGATTCATGTGAGCCGTGGGCCGTGGAGTAGTGGAGGACTTGCACCATTGATTGGTGGAGTGTGTCCGCTTCGAACGGGAAAGGCAGGCACTTGTGTTGGCTTACAGCCTCAACAGGATACGATATGAGTATTTTCAATAAAATCTTATCTGACCCAAACTATAAGGCAGCAAAAGATCTGTTTACAGCTGTAAGTCATCACAAATAGGGTACTGTTTAACCCTAACAATGGGCATGATGACAAGGTATAAAAATCAAAATTCTATTTAGTCCGTCACTTAAATATTAAAAATAATGAACACGTATTTTTTATTTTTCGAATTATTGAAAAAATACTTAGATAAAACGCATTATAGTTTAGAAGTGGCAGGTCGCGACGTCATCGTCATAACTAAGTATAAAGTGTACCTAGGTATGACGTCATACGGAACTTCAACTCAATATATCGACATTATGTTTTGATTAAAAAAAGGAAAAATACGTGTCTAATATTTGATTTGACGTGATTTATATTCTGTTATATTTAAATTATTGATTGTATACAACGTGTTAATGAATTAATTTAAAACTAGAAAGTAGTTTGCTGAGAATCAACTAGCGAATTGATCGCACTATGTTTTAACATAGATTATATTTTTTCATTTTTACTAGTCCATGTCTAAATTATTTATAATACAATATTTGGCGCGAACGCCGCCCGCAGCAAAAAAAAACGAACCGGTAGGCGCTTAGAATTTCGTAGATAGGTGACCTCCAAACTAATGTTGAATAACTTTTAAAGTATAAATTTTTTCGATATAAAATATGTTTTAATCATAACATTATTGTTTATTTTTTAATATGGGGTGTATCAGGTTAATTTATTAACACGTTGTATAAACAATGGGACCGACGTGTAATTGATTTTATAAGTCCTTTAACATAAATATAATTAAAAAAAAGATAGGTACAGTATCGAATTACAGTTTCTACTTATTTTTTTCTGATTTTATGTTTAAGCACTTACTTTGCATTAATCTCTAACTGTGGTCTCAACAAAGCAAATCTGTTCTCCTCGCTGAGACTTTGCGCTTGCGTGCGTATGAAGTGCCGCGCTGCTGCCATTTCCGGTACAACAATAACACAAGGATGGGAGTCCAGTTTATTTGTCGTACGTACATCAAACACTTTTCCAGTCAAATTAGATTTTAAAAATGCCATCAGCTCGTCAACTTGAGGTTGCTGTAGACTGTCAGCACCTATAAATATTGTGATATTATCATTTATTTCCTAAACATTACTACGTACAGCTACTACTGTTCCCATTGCTTTTGCAGCGTTGCTGACCTTGAATGTGAACAGTTTGTGGGTTCATGGAATGAGGTAATGACAGCATGCTTGCTTGAGGTTTTGCGAGACGTAAGCATAGAGTGTCTTCTATTATTATAAGTTACCTTTTGCCCTTATAATGAACAAACTACATTTTATTTTTTATTTTATTGAAGTAATTGGTTATACCGTTATAGTTCACTATAATATTTATTTATTTATTTAAACTTTATGCACATCATGGTACAAAAGGCGGACTTAATGCCACAGTGGCATTCTCTGCCAGTCAACCTTCAGGTAGTACAGAGAGCTCACTTGGCGGTGCATATACGATATATATTTAGATAAAAACTCACATAGATATAGATACCCACAGACATACATACATACATACATACACAGACACATACATACATACATAATATTATACAAAACAAATAAATTATTATTTATTAATAGTTGCATAAGTAAATGTAATTTTTTTTTTTCTCACCAATGATGTTTTCAGATTTGTCGGTGGCATCTTTCTGCATATCATTCTCGATAGAAACCAATGCTCTTCCGCCGAATTCTTTCAGCTCAAGCAAAACAAGCTCATCATACATATCATAACAGAATAGAACTTCGAGATCCCGTTTTTTGAGCGACTCGTAGTATGGTGAAGTCTCGGCTAACTCTCGACTTAAACAATATTTAAATTACTCTTAACATACCTACGTAATTTTTTAAATTTTATTTGGACACATTGCGTAGCTGGGAGTTGACTTTATGATAATATACAGGCGGGATCGTTAAGGGTGATCAAACGATTGTTTCGTAAATTTTAAAGATAATACAAAACATTAAAGTAATATGGAATCTACATCGCGTAATCCATAAAATGCATAGAAAACGATACAGAAAAAAAACGCCATGTGTTCAGAGTTTGTACTTTTTCAGCTCTCATATACCTTGGTAGATTTACACCCGAAAAAACCGACTTGTCACACTTAACGTTTCTACCCTAGGGTCGTATTTTCACGGAATCGCGAAGTCACATGCGAATTCTCATACTTACATTTTTTAAGCATTCACATTTGAAATTCCGTGTGCAAAAATAAATTAATTAAATATAATAAGTAATATATAATAAATAAATTGTTCCCTATCTATGTCATTGAATAAAGGACTGAGATGTAGTAGGTACCTTATATCATTATCACAGCCAGTTACAGTTACCAAAGAATAAAAACATACCTTGGTGCCGCAAGGTAATAAATAGATTTTTGTTCGTCATTTTGGCGTGTGCCATAATTACTCAGAGAAGTTCTAACACCCCGCTCCAACTTGGATGACTCAAATCGTAGTAGTTTTGCTATTTCTTCCTAAAACATGATAAAAGAATAAATTAATTACATAACTACACTAAAATGATATTATACATAGTCAGAGGGGCTATTATGTAACTTTTGTTGCTATTGTTTTTCGATTTCAATCCGAAATATAGCGGTTTTTTATTAGTTGATAGTGTTTAGACAGCTACAGTGTAAGTAATATGTTGATTTTGGTTGATTGCTAGATATTGTAGGTGTCAAAACGTGCATATTGTAATCGCAAAACCGTCATGTTTTTGATTGCAACAGGTCATACGTTCTGTCACACAATAAAATCTTTTTTCACTTCTCATGCTCTGAAAGTGCTTGTTTGTGCAGGATATAGGTTGCACAAAATCGAATTTTGTGCACAAGTGCATTAACGTATCTACTCATAAATTTATCAATATTAAGGCAAAGAAAATAAGCCATATAGCCAAACACAATAAAGAGGTTAAAAGATAGAATTTGTTATTTTATAATATATTTTACTTTAATTTATTTGCCTTATGTGTTTTTAAGACTTAAATACCCTTAATATGCCGGGAAAAACAATTTCCTTCAGTATTCAAAACTGTACTAATTTTAGTTTGAATTTTAATAAAAGAAATGTTATGTTATACTACTGTTTTATTTCCTCGCAATCGAAGTGAAAAGTAGAGTTTACAACTCGTCCACAAAACCATTTTATCCTCGACATTACTATCAGCCCTCGCCCTCGGCTCGGGCTGCTAAAAATCTCGGATAAAAATGGTTCGTTTTGTGCACGTGTTGTAAAATCTACTATTAATTTAGATTGCTGGCCACAAAAAAGTTTATTGAATTTGAATTTCGAATTTATCATGAACATAAAAACGTGTACTTTTTAGAATTTTTATCATTTTTAAATATGGAATGAACACTTAAAGAAGACCTTAGCGCTTATTGCGTTGCATCGTTGCAGTTACGCGCTAATTCAGATTTTTGACCTTTAACTAAAAGATTCGTTTATCACACCATTAAACGATACAATCGAGACTGTACCTAGTGTAGATGACAGGATGAGAAGTAGTCGCCCTCGCTCTGTTAGGACTTCAGCAGTGATAAAAGCTATGAAGGCGCGAATTCAAAGAAATCCCATACGTATACAAACACTGTTGGCCCTTCAGATGGGGTTGAGCAAAACCACGGTGAAAAGGGTGTTAAATGAAGACTTAGGGCTTCGGACATATCGAAGAAAAACAGGACATCGTTTAAACGCTCGTTTAATGGACCTGAGACTGAAGAGATGCCGAGCTTTGTAGAAGCGGTACGCGGGTAAAAAACATCGGGATATTGTGTTTTCGGATGATGATTTTTACCGTGGAAGAGAGCTACAACAAACAAAATGATAACGTGTACGCACACAGCAGAGAAGAAACAAGCCACCGTATTCCGCGTATCCAACGAGGTCATTTTCCATCGTCACTCATGGTTTGGTTGGGAGTCTCTTATTGGGCTAAACTGTGGTACATTTTTGTGAGAAAGTCGTAAAAACCAATGCAGTTGTGTATCAAAATACACATATGTATATATAGACTAGCTGTCCCCCGCGATTTCATCCGCGGTAATTTCGGAGTTCCCGCGGAGGTTGCGGGAAAAAGTACTCTATGTCCTTCAGTTCCCGAGGGAATTCCGGGATAAAAACTATCCTATCTTTTAAGTTGGACCATATTATAAACGGTTGCAAAATTTTATCAAAATCCGTTCAGTAGTTTCGGAGTCCATCGCGGACAAACAACGTGACACGTGATTTATATATATTAGAATATGCAGTAATGTGCCTGGTTCCACGACTTAAGCTTATAGCTTTATGTGGGATCAAGTAGATCTTTGTGTTATGAAGTGGGTTATTATTATTATTACTATTTATTATATTATCTGTCTGCCTGCGCCCGTGACGCCTCCGAAAGGCTCCAGCGGAAGATCAGCGTCGGGTGGTCTTTGCACCACCTGGCTATTGCTGAGCTGGCCGCTTTTTTGCCGCAACACAATCAGCATATTGTAATTTTTAAGCGCTTTTATTATTTAAAGCAGGTCGGTCTGTTTCTCAGTCGCCAAATGGGACTCGCCTGGCGGGAGGGGTTTGGTGCGCTGGCGATCTCCCGGTACAGTTCTGATCGTTTGGCAGTTGGGAAGCAGTCCCTCATTCATACTTTTTTTTAAATTAATGTATGTTGTAACTATCCATGTGTTGTGTCAAATAAAGTTCTTTCAATTTCAAAAGTTTGTGAGTTTGTGACTCATAGGAAACTTCAATGATTCTGAGTGATGTGAGATACTTTTTATCCCGGAATTCCCGCGGGGACTCCGGAGATTGTGAGTTTGTGAGGTTTTATGGGGTGATCGCTGGATCTACTGATGAAGATGAGGATGAGGACTTGAAAGTACTACCTCTAAACGTTTTTAAAACAAACTTAAGTGTTGGTTGATACAGAACTGTTTTTCTCTATCAATGAATACTAATTATGACTTTTAAAATCTAGAATACTGTAACTCAATTTTAATAATAACATGATTTGCATGCCAGCTTTCTGGTGAATAGTGTGAAACTTATTGCTATTGTACTATCTTAATTTTATTACCACTTTACGAGCAAATAAAGAATTATTATTGTTATTATAAAAAGAGTTTCCCCGGGAATATCGGAATTCATGTGGGTGCACCCACCCACCAGGATACGAATAGCTAGGATTGTATAAATCGATTGCAAAACATATCGTAAAAGTAAAAACGTAAAAAATTACCCTTTCCATTGGACTTTGACTAGTTACAATACCCTCTTTCAGAAATATGGAATAGTCTTTGTAAAAAGTGTCATACGCAACGGGATCCTTTTGCGACATCTCAATCATGAACTTAATGAATCGATTTGTGAGAACCGTTCGAAGTTTCCTAAAAACGTGAAAACATCGTCAGTATGTATATTATATAATGATAGTAGCAGGTATGTACTCAGCTAACTCTTTCCCTCATGAATAATAAATAGGTGACAGCACTTACACAATAAGTGCACTGTTTTGTAAAAGTTCTCTGCTGAGATTTAATGGAATATCTTCAGAGTCCACAACACCTGAGAAGACAATAATAAAATCAATAATTACATCAGAATATTAAATCAAACACACATATAAAATAACCAACAGCACAGTTGGTCTAGTAACGAACCTGACTGCTATTCCATGTGTGGTGGGTTCGATTCTTAGGTCAGGGTAAACATTTAGGTATGTGTCAAAAATTTGTGTTTACCCTGAGACTGGGTCATGATATCGTGACGTATTTACGAAACAAAGTATTAAGTAACAGTTGTTCGATATCCATAATACGAGCGCTGCTTAGTTTGGGAACACGTGGCGTTGAGTGATATTCAAGTCTTATTAATTAATATCATAGGTACATAAAAGTTTACCTTTGACAAATCTCAGCCACTTAGGCAAAATATTGTCAGCTTTGTTTTTGATTAGAATCTTACGCGAATACAGAGCCACACCAACATCTGAATCTCTAGATAATTCAAAGAGGCCAGGCTTTCCTTCAGGTATGTACAATATAGATCTGATGCTTAATGGAACATCGGTTTTATAATGTAGTGTGAAGCGAGGCTTATCATATGAATTACTGATGAACTTATAGAACTCAATGTGTTGTTCGTTTGATACTTCTTTTGGCTCCATTAACCAAATGGGCTATAACAAAAATTTGTTGTGAGTAAACCTTTAAATAATTGAAGGACTAAAATTTTCTTTACTACTTCTTCTTGTTTACAAACCTTAATTGAATTGACTTGCTCTTCATTCAAGTAAATAGGGCTGCCAATAAAATTGCTGTACTTTTTTATGATACCTGTTATCAAAAGAAAAGATACAATGACAACGATGAGTGACATAATTAGGGCACTTTTTATCCCGGACATCCCACAGGAACTCCGAGAGTAACGCTAGTGAAACAATGAGGGTTCGACTGGTAATACACATAATAACAGTAAATAAATAAAATTGTAACTAATAAATAAATTAAAACCGACACAAAATGCACGAATTTTTTATTAAAATTTTATTTATTTTTCGCTTTTAAGTGGGTTGGTTTATAATTTATAAAGTGACAATTTATCTACCCAAATCGCTATATGTGTGCCTGTAATATTTGAAGAGTTTCCGCGATTTCTCCATGATCCCATCATCAGAATCACAATGGGACCAACTTGAAAGTATACCCTATCAAACAAAAAAAGAATTTTCCAAGTCAGTCCAGCCGTTTTCGTGTAACAAAGATACAAAAAAAAACATACAGTTGAATTGAGAACCTCCTCCTTTTTTGGAAGTCGGTTAAAAATAGGAAAAATACTGTACTTTTAACAGAATTGTCATCAGCAAATTCTCTGCAATCAGTTTTGAGATAAATAACGATTTTAGTGCCAATTGCTACTCCATCTGCTTCCTGAATTTCATAGGTTCCAGACCTGAAATTATATTTACAATGAGTGAAATCTCCATGAATTTATACTTTTATTTCCAACATAGCATTATTGAGTGTAAGCATTTAAATGAACAAAGAAAACAATAAATCTACATTAATATTATAAATAGGTAGTTTGTATGGTTGTACGTTATATATCTTAATCTTATAATATATATAAATCACGTGTCACGTGTGTTTGTCCGCGATGGACTCCGAAACTACTGAACGGATTTTGATAAAATTTTGTAACCATTTATAATATGGGCCAACTTAAAAGATAGGATAGTTTTTATCCCGGAATTTCCGCGGGAATTCCGGAATTAATGCGGGGAACTGCTTATCACCGTAAAATACAGCACTTTTTTTCCGGAATTCCCGCGGGAACTCCGAAATTACCGCGGATGAAATCGCGGGGGACAGCTAGTATCTATATACATATGTATATCCTGATATAGAGTCATTCCACAATTGTCGCGGGTGACACTGCGCGCGGCGGAACAGCTAGTGAAAGAATAAAAGTACAATGTTGTGTTATCTTTCTGATTGAAAACAATATGCATAAGTTCGATACCCATATCACGGAATGAGTATGATGAAGTGCTTAGTGTGTATTTACAACAAAAAAGTAAAAAAAAAAACAGTTATATCTAAAGTAATACAAGCTCTGCTCCACTTAGTTTGGGGCCATGGTGCTGTGTGATAATATCTACTAAGCATTAGTTATTTATATACCCATCAGAACTCCATTTATAGCCTTGTGATCCAGTTTTGGTACTCCTGGTGTAAACTTCAATCTTATCAGCGACCATGAAAGCAGAGTAGAAACCCACACCAAATTGACCTATTATGGAGCTGATTTGTTCTGCTCCATGCTTTTTGTATTCTTCTATGAAAGATTTGGAACCTGAACGAGCTATAGTGCCGAGATTCTCAGTAAGTTCACCTTTTGTCATACCAATACCAGTATCCTATAAACAATATAATTTCAACAATTATGATTTGTATAGAATTATAAGTTTACAAATTATTGAACAGTGTGTGTAGTGTTATTGATTTTAATATTTAATATAACGCTGTAAATACTAATTACTTACATAGTAGGAAAAGGTTAAGGGTAAACCAATAATATACTAGTTAGGTAGAGTGCCAAAAGTTTTAAGATATGAAAATTAGAACAACAAAGAAGTTTATTTTGTAGCAATATAAAACACTCTTATTATCAGTATTTAAACTCTTCTTTTCGAATAGGTACATATTTCAGGGTTTTCAGTAGTGGGAAACTTGCAGGATTTTGTTTTTCAGTTTATTTTAATGATAAATGGACCTAAACGTTTTCAGGGGTACACAGAAGCACATAGAGTACCTATTTTTATTCTGGAATTTCTGAGGGAACTCCGTCATTGCCGTGGGCGAGACCGCGGGAAAAAAAAAATCTATGCATAAATTAATTAAAAAGAGCCGTTTTAAAGTTCCCACTTTTTGTTACCACCAAAACACCGACATGACATCTCATCTAGCATGAATTTTTTTTTCAGTCTTTTTTGAAGATATATGGCCTGCTTAAACAAAGCAAGAAAAAAATATATGTATAAATTAATTAAATAGAGCGTTTCAAAGTTCCTACTTTAGACCTTACCACCGAAACGCGGAATGACGTCACTAGTTCAAAATTACGCCTTATTAATCTGTGATAGAAATATCACTGTCGTATTGACAGGGTCATGTGACACTGACAGACAGATAACTTTAATATCCAAAAGCGAAATTAAGGTTGAACTGAAGTACTGTAAAGCCAGCAAACGTGTCCCTTCCACAATTTGCAGACTACGACTTGGCCATGCATGCACCCCAGTTTTCTTAGCCAAAATAAGGGTTAAGGACACCTCTCTTTGTGAGTGCGGTCTAGACGAAGGCACTGCAGAACATATGTTTTTTAATTGTTCAAAGAGACCTTCTTTAATGGATAATCTGCCTGACTACATTCCGAGACCCACTAATTTGAAATCCCTGCTAAGATGTGTAAATACTTCCTTTATTGATATTCTTTGTGACTATATTAACCATGCTAACATTAAATTATAAGCTACCCCTCACTACTAACTGTATATTAATAGGGAATTTTATGTATATATACTGTCTAAGAAGGGTGAATCAAAAGTTTGAACGCCTCGAAAACCGTACTTATATTAATATTATAATTTTTCATTGCTTTATACTTGCTCGAGATCATAAGGCCAATTATAGCAGAGTTATTATAAAGCTCCAAAACCGTAACGGCAATCATACACTTTGCTGTCTGAAAAAGAAACCAACGAAAGAAACACTGGAGCCTGGCGAAATGTCAAATACGCATCGCCATAAACACAAGAAATTGAATTGAAGGTTGAACTGTATCGATTTACTTCCAAAAGTTCCAGTAAAGAATCGAAATGCATCTTACCGATGCATTTTAAAGTAAAAAACTACAAAAAATGGAAAATATGCGTTGACTATATGCACTTGGTTTCTTTTGCCTTCTCTGAAAGAGGTAAATGTTTCCTAAAAAAATAAAAGTGACGTCATGTGTCAAGCTTGGCTGTGATTGGTGTTTCGTTGCAACGTTCCGTTTCACAAAATTAAAAGTTGAATATTTTGGAAACTATTGAAATTTTTTTAGTAAATCTTTCACGATAACGCTTTTCTATGGCTCTATTTTAAAAATATTGACAAAATTTCTTATTATAAATTTCATGCAAGTACCCTATTCTGTACATTAAATATTTTTAGCAAAAATTGACAGGGTGTGATAATTAATAAAAGAGTAAACAACCACAAAAAAGTGTTTAAAATTCCTTTCGGTCTGTCTGTTCACTATAATCTCCAAATCTACTGAACGAATTGTCATGCAGTATTACAGGTTTCCCCATTCAATTTTACAGGGTGAAAATACCAATAAGGCAACCAATACCAAAGTAATTACAATTTTACCTGAATAGTGATGGTTCTTTTCTGTTTGTCTGTTGTGAGTCTAATTTCCAGTGCTCTATCAGACTCGTCCAGTGGAGAGTCAACTACCCCACTCTTACTTATGTAGCGAAATTTCTCTAGTGCATCACTTGCATTAGATATGAGCTCTCTAATAAATACCTGTTAGACATGAATTCACATTTTTGTATTATTACTAAAAAAAATTATTATTATTATTGCTATAAAATGTGAATGATAATGTAAGAATTCATAAAGATTGATTACATTGAGTTAGTGGTGCTATCGGATTTCAAGTTCAAGTTTGTTAATTACACCTTTTCTATACTAATATTGCAAAGAGGAAAAATGACTTTTTAGTAAATTTGTTTGCAAAAAAAAACACTGAAAAACTACTTAACCAATTTCAAGATTTTTTCACTAATAGTACTTTCCTACAGGAATTCTGAAATCAGTGTGAGTGAAAGCTTGGGCGATGGATTAGTTTGTAATATCAATCAGAACTAACTTCTTTATCAGAATATAATGATCTGGCCACTATATCTAGCAACATTCGAGTTTCTGCCTGAAATTCCTTTTTCTCCGATTGTCCTCTCAGAGTTTCTGTTTGCTGTTGCTCTGTTGCTGTTCCATAATATCTGTTTACAAATTCTGCAAATAAAATGCATTTTTAAGTACAAATTTCATGAGGAAAATAAGAAAGAGAAGGAATAAATTATTTTATGCCATTCATTTATCTGGAAGAATAAATTAAATAGGTAGGTAGCTTGAGAGTTTAATAAACATTTTTGTTATAAGTATTTTTTAAATAGGTATTCTAGGTAGGTACTTATCGAACCAAATTTTCTGATTGCTTTAATCGGAGTTTTATTTACAGTCCATTTGGCAGCCGGGCAGATTAACCTTGTATGTATTCTACATGGGAATCTTCTACGTAAAACAGTCAGCATTTTAATTTTTTCGATAAAGTCCACAGAGAAAACTAATGATCTTCAAAAACAACAACCACAACCAATAATGAATAAATTAACCAAAATTACAAACTACTTAGAGATACTACCAAAATTAACCTAAATAGGTAACCACAAATTAACTAGACTTATGGCTAAACTACGAAATTCAAATTTCAAATAGGTCACAAACAAACTACTTAAGCGCTCTCCACATTCGCGCGTGGTTCGCGCGCGAAGCCGCGAAACAGCCGCGAAACACCCGCGAACCATGATACCACACTTGTAGTTCGCGGATGTTTCGTGGAGATGTGGAGAGCGCTTTAGAGACAGAGAACTTATACGGGATTTACACTCGCGCCTCGTTCCTCGCCTCGTGCTTCGTCTTGTGGCCAGGTACGAGGCGCGAGTGTAAACGCTATTTTATCGGCGTTTACATTCGCGCCTCGTTCCTCGTCTTGTGCTTCGTTTCGTGGTGGGGTACGAGGTGCGAGTGTAAACGTTGCCTCGTCCCGTCGCTCGTGCGTGCGACCGCGACCGCACGATCGATGGAAAAGAGACAAAAGAGCTGCGGCCTGCAGTGCGTTCAGTTCAGCTTCTCTCTGGTTCAGTGATTACCTTCTCTCTGGTTCAGTTGTCTTTGAGCTAGCAACAAGGCAGGATGTTGAAGTGTTAGCGGCAACAAGACGACTTTGCTTACTGAGCTTTTACTACTACTCGATTAATTTTAATAAAAGAAATCCTTACTTATTATTCTAAAAATCTTTATATTATAAATTATCTGTATATAATTGTTATCTGCTCTATAGGATTTTTTACCAAGCTTGTCTAATAATTATATTTATTAATATTGCGCCATCTATGTATTGCTAACAAAAGTTTTTTTAAATTTGAACTGTCCTGTGCCTGTATGTGCGTGATACAGGTTCTCGACGGTTAAAATTTCATTTATTCCTGAAATAATCAAGAGATGTCGTTAACCATTATTTTGTAAACGTCGAAAATTAAATGCATGTATAGGCTAATATTTTGATCTTGCTTCAAGTAGAAGCAATTCAGAATAACAGATAGGGTACTTTTTATCCCGGAATTCCCGCAGGATCTTTGAAATTAACGCGGATGACACCGCGGGGAAACGCTAGAATATAATAGCTAGTAAAATAAATAAATTAAATAAATAATTAAACTTTAAATAAATAATTTAAAAAATAAAATAAATAAAATTGTCAATATCATCTTCTCCTGCGCCGGGTGTCATCGACTGTTTTTTGCGCAGGAGATGCTGTCGAAAGGTTTATTGTTTAGTGCGGTTGGAGGTCTACATATCTATCTATAAAAGAGTAGAATCCGCGATTCTGTACATTGAATATTTTTAACAAAAACTGACAGGGGACGGAACGGAGCGGACGGACGGGGGGGGGGGGGGAAGAGTAACCAAGCACAAAAAAAGGGTTTTTAAAAATCTTTTCTGTCTTTCTGTCTGTTCACGATAATCTCCGAATCTACTGAACGGATTGTCATGCGGTTTAGGATTAAGCTTAACCTGGAGCTACATAGGCTTAGTTTCATTGAAATCGGATGCCGGGAAAAGAACTTGTTGTATAAAAACTTTTCGCGCGGGTGAAACCGCGGGGCACAGCTAGTGCTAATATAATAAAAGAGTAGAATCCGCGATTCTGTACATTTAATATTTTTAACAAAAATTGACAGGGGACGATAAACGAAGAGTAAAAAGGGGTTTTAAAAAATCTTTTCTGTCTGTCTGTCTGTCAGTTCGCGATAATCTCTGAATCTACTGAACGGATTGTCATGCGGTTTTCGCAGGTAGATTAAGCTTAGCCTGGATCTACATATAGGCTTTGTTTCATTCAAATCGGATGTCAAGAAAAAAAAGTTGTTACATAAAAACTTTTCACGCGGGTGAAACCGCGGGGCACAGATAGTTTCTTAATAAAATCTAGTCCATATAACGTTTACTGTTTGGTTATTTTTGTGGAATCTATGTTTGGGATCCCAAATTATCGGTTTCTTTTAAAATAATTCTAGAAACCAAAACGTTTCTTGTTGCAAGTTACAACCAATCCAATTATGCAGTTTAAAAGCACACAACCATCGCGGCCCAAAGTTGAAATCCGAATGAAGCGAGAACGCGAGTGTAAACACCACGCTCGCTTTGACGCGAGGTCTTTTGACTCGTGACCAAAAAACCGCTCCGGAAGCGAGCGGTGCGAGTGACGGGGCGAACCACGCGGCGAGCCCCTAGCGTCTGTTCACACTCGCGCCTCGTCCCTCGCCCCGCGCCTCTTGCTCCTTTTTCGTCCCTTTGACTCGTGACAAAAAAGCCGCTCCGGGGGACGCGAGCGGCACGAGCGACGAGGCGAACCACGCAGCGAGCGACGAAGCGCGAATGTAAACAGTCGCTCGGGGCTCGCCGCGTGGTTCGCCTCGTCGCTCGTACGCGAGTGTAAATCCCGTATCAGAGATTACTATAGATCTCAGAACAATAACAGCTACAGATACTAGGTACAGAGTACTTGTATACCGCATAACCGATAGCGGTGGGAGTTGTACCACAGAGTACTTTTTAATATCTGCGTTGTACGGACGCACTAGTAACATCGATCGTCATGCGACTGTCGCCGTATGATCTACGAACGGACGGTACGCCGAGCCCCAGGCGACTAGTTGAATTCGAAGACGAGCGACGACGGCCGCGACGAGCGACGAGCGCACCTGGCGAAACGTTGACGACGCAAGTCGCGAACGTTACTCAGCCGACTAGTAGAATTCAAAGACGGCTAAATGGAGAAGATTACGGCAACGTGCGAAACATTGTTGACGACGCGCGACGCTTGAACATAGTCGGTTTATACTTTAATAGTGGATATCATATACGTTGAAATGATAAATTATCATTGATCGAAATTTGAATTCTAATTCAACTGGTTAAAGTTTTTATTTGAGTGGGCCAGATATATTATTATTAGAAATACTACATTAAACTTAGAAACATAAACTTTATTTCTCTCGCCCTTTGTATTCATTATACTCTTTTATATTAATAGTAATATAATAAAGATTATATAGATAAAGTTTGGAAGTAATTTATAATTATAATTTATTATATCGAACCTAATTAATATCACATAATTAACATCAGTAGATATTTAACTAATTTCAATCAGTTTTCATAAATTGAAAACATTCAATTTATGAAATTTCATTTAAAATAAAAGTGGTGATGGCTGATAAGTACTTAAATCTACTGTCTAGTGTCTACCATCGACGCGCAGGGTGACTTCGCGACGAACGAGGCCGGAGTACGTCCTCGATAACTGCCGTCGTGGAGGACGTCTCGTCCTCGCTCGTCGGGAAGTTGAGTGAGACGGCCCCCGTCGCTGCAATAATGGCTGCATCGGCCAACGACTAGTCGTCGAATTCAACTAGTAGAACGACTAGGCGTGGACGACGATCGGACGGTCTCGTTTCGTCGTTCGAAAATACGACGACGACGATCAATACTCTTTGTATTGGGTACAACCTTTGATAATTGATTGTATCTTTGATACAGTTTGATACAAATTGAAAGAAGGACATAGAGTACTTTTTTCCCGGAATTTCCACGGGAACTCCGAAAATACCGAAACACCGCGGATGAAATCGCGGGAAAACTACTGTTCGAAAATAAGAAAAAATGAAGGAGTTAAATACCACAAGTAACTAAATAACAAATGTTCATTATTTTAGTTATTATTTCTAAAATATACGAATTATAAAATATTCTGTATAGAATTATTGAAACTATGGTTCACAATAGATAGAGAATATGGTTGCCACTGCAGTGTGATAGGGACAGGTGTGCGTTCCGTGGCTTCGTACGAATGCACTCGAACGCGCTCGAGCGCGCTCTGAACCCGTTCTGTGGCTTGGTGAAATTTTACTCTGACAACTGTCAGAGCGTAGTTTCACCCGTTCCGTGGCTCGGAGTGCAGCAACCAAACAACCATCTCCGAAGCAGGTTAATTTTCACTCTGACAGCTATGTATTGTTTAAGAAGTGTCAAAGTTTGCGCCAAAAACCGGATTCGTTGAAAAAGAAATTAATCGGAGTTCTTACGAACAAAGGGGAGGTGTCGTAGTCATAAAAAGTTTATAATTGGATGTAAAACAGTCTTATTCGCAATGTGAGTTGAGAGAAAACAAATGGCGTCTGAAATTTCAAATATTTTGAGGTTATAAAAACAACTCGATCGTTCAGTGGCTTGGTTGCAACTCAAACGAGTGAAATTTTAACCAAACAACGCACCCAAACCCACGGAACGCACACAACCCGTTCTGTGGCTTGGTGAAATTTTACTCTGACAACTGTCAGAGCGTAGTTTCACCCGTTCCGTGGCTCGGAGTGCAGCAACCAAACAACCATCTCCGAAGCAGGTTAATTTTCACTCTGACAGCTTATTGTTTAAGAAGTGTCAAAGTTTGCGCCAAAAACCGGATTCGTTGAAAAAGAAATTAATCGGAGTTCTTACGAACAAAGGGGAGGTGTCGTAGTCACAAAAAGTTTATAATTGGATGTAAAACAGTCTTATTTGCAATGTGAGTTGAGAGAAAACAAATGGCGCCTGAAATTTCAAATATTTTGAGGTTATAAAAACAACTCGATCGTTCTGTGGCTTGGTTGCAACTCAAACGAGTGAAATTTTAACCAAACAACGCACCCAAACCCACGGAACGCACACCAGGTGTGCGTTCCGTGGCTTCGCACGAATGCACTCGAACGCGCTCGAGCGCGCTCTGAACCCGTTCTGTGGCTTGGTGAAATTTTACTCTGACAACTGTCAGAGCGTAGTTTCACCCGTTCCGTGGCTTAGAGTGCAGCAACCAAACAACCATCTCCGAAGCAAGTTAATTTTCACTCTGACAGCTATGTATTGTTTAAGAAGTGTCAAAGTTTGCGCCAAAAACCGGATTCGTTGAAAAAGAAATTAATCGGAGTTCTTACGAACAAAGGGGAGGTGTCGTAGTCACAAAAAGTTTATAATTGGATGTAAAACAGTCTTATTTGCAATGTGAGTTGAGAGAAAACAAATGGCGTCTGAAATTTCAAATATTTTGAGGTTATAAAAACAACTCGATCGTTCTGTGGCTTGGTTGCAACTCAAACGAGTGAAATTTTAACCGAACAACTGCGCCCAAATCCACGGAACGCACACCAGGTAACATAGGCGTCATAGAATTATTAGTCAGAAGCGAATAATAGGTAGTCATTATTTTTTCTCATCGTGTAACTTGAAACAATCTTTAAAAAAGTACGATATCGTAGCAGAACTCGACAAATTCGTGATTAATATACATATCTGTCTACATCACGAACAGAAAAACAATCCTCTTATTAAAAACATCACAAAAAGACAACAAAGAAATAAGTTAAACTTATTTGAGGCTAAGTAATAGGCGCATTGGTATAAGTGCATGTTTGTGTATTTTAAAGTTAATTTCTACTAGTTGTTCCCCGCGGTTTTACTTTCGCATTACTTTCGCGTTACTTTCGCATTAAAAATTCGAAAGTATCCCCTTTCAAACCAAAAAACAATTTTCCAAATCGGTCCAATCGAAACCTGTGAGATACGTAAGTTAAGTAGTTCCGATGACCACCTGTGGTCTTCATCATCAGTTCCACTTCCTAAAATTTTGCTTTTCGAAAGCAAATGAACGATTTACTATAAAAAATACCCAAATCGCTATAGGTGTGCCTATAATTCTTGAAGAGTTCCCTGGATTTCTCCAAGATCCCATCATCAGATCCCGACTTTGTGGCAATGGAACCTAATTGGGAGTAAACTCAAACAAAAAAATTATTTTTTAAATCGGCCAATCGTCTTTGAGTAATCGGTGAAAATGAACTGGCTGTAGAGACTTAGATTCCTTTGTCTTTTCCATAAGGGTAAAAACAAAAAAAGCGTTTCGAGCGTCTTGTTCGTCACTCAGTTCGTCATTTGTTTGACGTTGATTCTGCAGGTGGCTGTCGGCTGATACTAATGTACAACCATGATAGACAACCTGATTTTATACAGCCCAATAATTTGAAAGCACATTGTTATTAACTGTCTTAAAATTCTTCTTGAGTATAAAACTGTGTAAACGCCACTATCGAGCGTTACTCCAGAAACAGGAGGTTCTCAACTCATCTTTCTAATTTTTTGTTTTTGTGTTTTCGTTGCCGGCGACTTGTCGCTACTTTTTTAGTCGCGGGAAATTCAAAATAGGTTCACGTGATCAAATTTGTCGCTGCTTACGAGCGTCGAGCGGCTACATGAGGCTGCACCTTTGATATCACGTAATGTAGTGATTTTCAAAGTGATCCCATCCCAGTGACCCCTTTGGGGTCGATATCAGTTTGACAGAAACGAAAACTTGTTAAAAAAGAAAGACTAATATTTTAGTAGGATATAGTTACCATTGTTACTAACTACAAAAAGGATTTATAAAGTATCTGAGGTACCTAATACATATCAGTTAATTTTAGAAAAGGGGTATTTTGCCCAAAGTGGTTTGGGAATCCCTGACGTAACATAACGTGACATCTCAGTTTTCCGTTATAAATTTATTATAATTACTATTTTTAAATGTGAATCTCAAAGGGAATTCTTTGTTTTAATCGCATGATTGATTATTTATTTATTTATTTATTTGGGAAACAAACGGTACAACATAAGTAAAAATATAACAAAATATAAAAAAAATTCTTACACCTTAAAGTTTCCACACATAGGAAGGCAAGATTAGTTTGTCATTCTTCTGATGTTGCTTTTATTCATGTGATATTTAGTTGATTAGTTTTTAGTGCAAATCTAAGGTAGTAGCCCCAGGTGCGGGACATTAGGGCTCTTAAGAATTAGTTTATTTTTAAATATATTTATAAAATATGATATCAAATTAAAAGCTTTTATGCGATGGCCGATGAGTCTTGGTATTTTGTCAGTAATTTAATGCATCAATTATATAGTTTCATTTAAATATAAATATAAATTAGAACTAAAACTAATTGGCGTTTACCTCATTTTGTGATAAAATTTCGCTCTGATCCTAAGTTTGTGAACTCGCGGCCCCTGTTTCGGAATAAAGTTCCAAAACTTAGTTAATTATGATAATTTATTAAGTCATAAATATTTAAAGGCTTTACAGTAGTAGTAGTAGTGTGTAGTAGTAGTAGTGACAAAATAAAGTTATTATTTAAATAAAAAAAAATGTGAGATCCAGTTTAATGATGTTATTAGTAATACCCATAAGGAATGGTTTGTCTAATTTAATTAGAACTTTAAAGCCTACCAACCCGTCACTCCTCAATTCCTACCAAAGCTTAGTCTAGACTTTCGGTACTAAAACTTTTGTATGACATTTTGCACCTTGCATGTCTCTGAAAGATAATTCTTCAAGTGAATTTTTAACGAGTCCGGATAACTACCTATCTAAGTGAATACAGAGAAATAAATGTACGATTTCACGCCTATGTGTAAGCCGTGTGTGTTACCTACCACAATAGGTTTACGCTATCATTAACTTGAAGAATAATAATGAAAACTATCCTTTGTCTGATATTATTGATTTTTAAGAAATTACCTCATTTAACTTTTTAAATTATTTTTTGATTACATAAATTGACCATTATGCCCTGTGCCTGGGCACCGGTGGTACCACGTTTACAGCACTGGTTGGTAAGGAAGTTATTTCATAGATCCATAGTAATTTTTGCTTCAAGGCAGTGTTGATTGGCGGTCACGACATCACGTGTGAATGGCTGGACCAAAAAAAAAAAGAAGTGAACACTAATTCTTTTTTTTTTGTATTTTTTATTATAAGAAAAAGGGAGTCCCTGTATTGTACAGCACCGGAAAAGGCGACACCGGAATGCACGACACGAGATTGTACGACACCGGAATGTACAGCACCGGAATTGGCGACACCGGATTTCATGGCCTAGCCGACTTCGTGCTCCGTTTAGTAGTATTCAATACAATGCAGGTAGTAGGTAGTTAGTAGTTACTGTCTCAAAATCTGATGGAAATTCAAATAACAAGTCCAAGTGTAATATTTAGTAACGTAATTATTATTTTTCACTTTAATGAATTGTCACAACTTGTTATATTCTTTTTTTTTGCATAATATATCGAAACTTCGTGGTCACACCTAAGAATTAATCGAATAAATGTCACCTTATTTTGTCTTTAGCGCATCGCCGGCCGCTACCGCGGCACGCTCGCTACGCTCGCTCGGCTCGCGAGACCTGGTCATCAGTAAGAACCTAACCTAATAAAGAATATCAGGTATACTACTTTGAAATCTGTTCATAATGTGGCCTTGATAGTAATGTTCTCATTACTTTTTACTTATTTCAATAAACAGCTTATAGTGACATCATCGCCACACTAGTACCTACTATAGGATAGGTGTAGGAAAGGTGACGTAAATCAAGCGAAGCTAACCGCTTGCCAGTCGCTTCCCGTTCGCCAGTTTTGGTTCCTTTCTTTTCGTAACTTTTATAATCTGTACAATCTGTATAGGCCACATAGCTCGTGGAAATAATAATTATAAGGTGTAAACTAAGGGACCAGATTTAGTGTATTGTACTCTAAGTCTATACAGTAAAATATATAGAGTGGTCCGTTGTTTGATTATCCTGCCTATAGAGTGTAACATAATAACGTAATGGGCATAAACACTAACATGAAACCTAATAATCATCACCAAAAAGTCTAACATAAAATATATGTGCCGTATTTGACAATAACTTGACCCAGTATTTAGGTAAGTAACGTAAACGAGCACAAAGAAAGGAGGCGTGATTTCATCGACCAATAGGAGCGGTGTCACCAATTCCGGTGCTGTACATTCCGGTGTCGTACAATCCAGTGTCGCGCATTCCAGTGCTGTACATTCCAGTGTCGTACATTATCGTGTTGTGAATTCCTGGTTCCCAGAAAAAGGTTCTTATTAAAGAAGTTTGGAGTTCTTGCGGGAATTCCGAAACTCACGCGAGTGAAAACACGAGGCACAGCTATGCATGTAAAAATTATTCTCACATCGAATCTTCATAACAAAGTTATTGCTAATAATAAATTTGTTATTTTCAATAGGCAAAATGATCTCTTTCAAACTGTTTTACGAGTTTCTATAATTAAAGCTTCTTCTGCGCAACGGGTACAATTTTACGTGTACACAAATTATTGGTTGTATAATACACTACTGTACATAATTCAACCCCCATTATGCGATTGCAGATCCACTGAATTCGGTTAGTTTTAGAGTTTTCGAGTGTTTCATTTTGTAATTCTGAAAAAAAAAACTATTTGAATGATTTTTTAAAATTACAACTCATAATTTGTTTTGTTGCTTAGTTGCTTTTTATGGATATTCCATTTTACGTTACGTGTTGATATTAAATTATACTGGGGACTGATCATCAAACAGTGATTACATGGAATGTTGATTCATCTTAATTCAGCTTACAGTGTTTTCGTGTTTTCGTTTTGTCTTGCAATTAATACAATTTCGTAGTTTGAAGTTGAACAATTTAAGTGTTTCTCAACTTGGCGACAAACGAACGTTGAGTCGTCTAATTAAGATAACAGCAAAATGAAACTTGATAACCGTATTGTTGACTTAGGTAGAGGATAAGTGCTTTTGTAAAAGTTGATTACAAAATATAAAATCAAAATAGTTCAGTTACAACAGTGACATAATGAAAAATGTGCTTAGTGTTTACAGGACGAACAGTAAATACTTCTTAGTAATGTCACATTTGCGTTGTAGTACTTAAATACCAAGCACCCTGTACTAATTATGAAAGTTAAACAATAAAGTGGTGAAAGATTAGCCACCGTGGAGCACCTGGTGGGAGGCGGTGGCTCGGGCAGCCTGCTGCCCGGCGCCTCGCCCACCCAACACCCGCCTAACATGCTCCAACCCATGGAGGAGATGATGTTGCCCCCAAAACACCAAGCTGTTGTAGATCGTTTAAGGTAATGTCTCATTAAATTATTCAATATTATTACTTTCATTTCCCTGCACACTTCTCCTTACTACAAATTTTGTAGTGAATATTGTGTGTTATATGTTATAGTAAATATAAGAAATTACCCTGAATATAACTTGTATAAATATTAAAATTTTCTATATCTAGGTAAGTCGTCTCAGTGACCATCCACATAACTTGATGGATAGATGGAAGAGAAGCACTGTATTTGCCAAGAACAGGAGACTAAGACAACATACCAATTTTTCATTTTGCTATACAATCTTATAGTAGAGCGACATGGACTTCAGTAGTGATCTGGTGTTCTAAAGCAGAGATTTTCAAACTTATTTCTTTTACTGCCCCCTTTGAAAATTAATGATTTCTCAGAGCCCCCAATTTTTTATACACTCCTAAAACTTAAAAAAAAAAACAATTTCATTACTTATATAATTTAGTTATAGTTTGCCATATTAGTCGGTGCTGGTGTTTAAACTTACATTCTAAACTAGACATTTTTACCAGTGATAGCAATTAAAACGCATTTTATAATATTAAGAATATATTTTTATCAAATTAAAAAACAATATAGATACTAGATAGGTAATCAATTTTAGTTCCAAAACTAATCTAATGAGATGGATGGATTTGATGATTTTTAACAAGTTTGTTGAAATCAGGTGCGATTTTTCTCAAAAACAGTCATAAGTCGCCACCACGTTCGGTAACATGCTCTTTTTAGTAAGCAGCTTACTCAGTCTTTCTCAAAAAAAAAAACTAACTATCACTGGTAAAAATGTCTAGTATAGAATGTAAGTTTAAACACCAGCACCGACTAATATAGCAAACTATAACTACATTATAATATAAGTAATGAATTTTTTTTTTGTTTTAGGAGTGTATAAAAAATGGGGGGTGCTGAGAAATGATTAATTTTCAAAGGGGGAGGATTTTATCGGGACTTACACTGGCAGATAGCTGATGTTATAAGAAGTGACTTGGGCTACTTTTATTAGAAACAAAATAGTTCCTGCGGTAATTCTAAAACTCACGCAGGTGAAACTACAGGGTGCAGCTACTCCGTTACATGTATCATGGTTCCCACTTTCAGTTAGCTTTTAGGAACATCCAAAACTGTAAAAGCACGTTTGAACAGAGTCAAGACTTATCTTACCTATCTACACTTGGTCACAACTCACAGGGGCGGGGACTGGGGCTTATGTTTTTGTCACCTAGTCAATATCCTCTACGGAAAACTTGCGCTTTTTCGAAAATATAGCGCGCAGTTTTTACAACTCACCAGTCAAAAGTACAAAAAGGAGTAGGGGGCGAATCTTGGCATAAACTATGGGTGGTCAGGGAGGGGGGTAAAAAATTTAAAACATTGGGCTAGTATAGTATTATATTATCTGTGCAATGGGTCACTTACGTATGTAAGTAGGTGCACCAAGTTTCATTCAAATCCATTTCGAAGTTTATACGTGATGCATGCTGAAACAAACAGAAAAACAGTGTTACGGTTCACGATCTTTTTAACCGACTTCCCAAAAAGGAGGAGGTTCTCAATTCGATGTGTATGTTTTTTTTATGTTTGTTATCTCATAACTCTTGACTGCGTGAACGGATTTTGATAATTCTTTTTTCGTTTGAAAGGGTATGTTGCAACTTAGGTCCCATTGCCACCAAGTCGGGATCTGATGATGGGATCTTGGAGAAATCAGGGGAACTCTTCAAAAATTATAAGCACACCTATAGCGATTTGGGTATTTTTTATAGTAAACCGTTCATTTGCTTTCGGGAAGCAAAATTTGAAGAAGTGGAACTGATGATGAAGACCACAGATGGTCATCGGGACTACTCAATAATAGGTATTTCACAGGTTAATTCGTTAACTTTAACTTGTTTTCTAAACAATTTATGCTCGTCACAATGTATATGGTGAAGTGGAACTGATGGTAATCTACCAGGAGAACTCCTCAAAAATTAACGTCCCTGCATCAGGGAAAGCAATATTTTGTAAAAGTTGATGAGTAGTTGACATTAGGCCCAGGGTGCGAGGATATATATCAATAAATATAATATCGGATATATATCCAATGCCTTTTTTATACAGGGTTACAGGAAAAGTCAACCTAGATCCGTTAAGGGCGTGTAGTACACATCATTTCTGAATGATTTCACTATGGAACCCCCCATCCCCTAAACTTAACCGTTTTCGAGATATTCGAGTTTTAATTTTTTTTATGAAAATGCCCAATTTTTCGCCTATTCAATTGAATATTTTGAATTTTTTTGACTCTTATGATTATTTTTTTGGTTTTTTACATGAATAATGAGATGTTTAATGACCTCAATGACTAAAATTGCACGTAAGTTAACTAAATAGGTCATTGTAGACGATCGAAACTTAAGAGCCATTTCACAAAAATATTGCGCGCGAGTTTAGGTACAAACTGCGTTATTGTTTATGTGTGCGTAGTTACTCACACGTACACAACGTAAGCAGCGTAAAGCGCGCGTCGAGACTCGAGGTGGACAACGCAATCTTGAGCCGTGGGCAATCGTAGGCATTCTCAGATAAAGCAGGTATACGACCCTAGCCACGCAGCAATTTATACGAGACAGATGTTGTTCAAGGTTTTACTGGCTTTGTAAAATAAAAAACTGGGTTTCTTTTTAAACTAATGTATTAGTTACACTGACCGATAGAATAATATTTTTTTACTTGTATTACAGCTTTAGTGGTGTACTTATACATATTATGACGATTACAACTCTTCCAACTTTTTGAATCGTTTATCTCAGAAACGGTGGCTCTTAGGAAAAAAGTATTCAGATGTTTTTTTTTATAGATAAATAGCTGTGCCCCGCGGTTTCACCCGCGGTAATTTCGGAGTTTCCACGAGAATTCCGGGATAAAAAGTACCCTATGTTCTTCTCTGTACCCCTGACAATGTGCATGCCAAATTTCATCCAAATCCGTTCAGCCGTTTTTGCGTGATTGAGTAACAAACATCCAAACATCTAAACATTCAAACATCCAAACTTTCACATTTATAATATTAGTAGGATAAATTCCAGATCAAGAAAAAATTCCAGTCTTTTTTAAAGATATATTAAACATTTTATGAATAAAATTTGTACCTGAACTAATTTTATCAAATAAATGAAAATATACAGAGATAAAGCGTATTAAACTTTAGGGTGGGGGCTCGTGACGTCACTAACCGCTATACATAGTGACGTCACGCGAAATTTCAACTCAATGTATCGCCGTTATTTTTGGATTACGTAAAAAAAGAAAAAAATAAGTGTTCAATATTTTTTATTAATCTACAAGACAGATAAAAAAAATGCGTAACATGCCCATTCCGATAAAAATATGCCATGTTACAGGTACATTATAACCCATTTTTCAAATGAAGTACTCGTCAAGACCAATCAAACGAGCACTAACTCAAGGGGATTGTATCTTTTTTTACGGAGTTCCTATGGCCACCTTCCAGCTCCATCATCAGATCAGCTCCATGTCATCATGATATTCCATTGTCAGGCGATATACTTCAGCTAAATCGAAAAAAATTGTAGGTAATTGTATTTACTTTACCTCTGTTGCCTTTTTTAAGGCTGCAAAATTATCACGGTTCCTTTTTTTAAAACAACGGTATACACTATCCTTGCGAGTACCCATAGCTAAAAAATAAAAACAATATAGTATTATTATTAGTAATTTATTAACATAAATCTTTATTATTATTATCATACAAACAACTAAAATAATTCATACCTACATATTTCATAATAAACAAAACTTACCTCGCGAAACAAAACTCGAAGCGGATCAAAAATATTTGGTCGCAGTATAATCACCACTTTACCAATTTTACAATACGAGCGCACGATAATCGGAACGCGGAACAAAATGGCACAGGTCCTGCCTCGACGGGCGCTCGCGCCATTCTAATTGGTATCCGCTTGTGCATTGTAGTTTATACTGATGTTTAGATCAATATATTGACAAATTATTTGCTAATATTTGCAAAATAACTGTAGAAATCAATTCTCCAAAGAACAATGTTTATTTTGGGATAATTTCATTTTAGTTATTACTGTGTATTTAACCAAAAATCACGATAAAATTGACACTTTAATCTTAAAAATTTACCAAATTATTTCTTTTTTTTACTCAATAATGGTAATGAAATTCAAGAATCTATTACATTAAGTGACGACTAAAATATATGTCCGATGATTACTATATTTTTTGAAACTTATTATATCAGCATTATTAATAGATATCAGACTTTGAAATTGAGTCTGCGGCCATTTTTCACTAAAATGGTTGTGGGAGATGAGGCACTAAAAATTTACCAAATTAGTTTTAGTAAATGTGTTACATTAAATGTCAACACCAAATATAGACCTATTTTTTGCAGTTATTAAATAATTTCTGGGTGTTACTTAACATAGTAATTTAGGAGTCCAAAATCTTAGAAATTCGCGCGAAAATGTAAGATGGCTCTTAATAAATAAGTAAAAATTATAAAAAAATATTTTTCTTTTCTGGATATCTCAAAAAATCATTATGGCACTTGCTCTGCAGATGTGCTTAAAAATATTTTACATTTTATCAGCTATCCAACGAGGTATAACAATCTAGGGTATTTATTAACCTCAAAGGTGAAACTTAGTTTCTAAGGCAGTCAGAATAAATAGCGCTTATTTAATCTAATTAATTTGACTTAAGTTCAACATCATCATTTCAGCCTACTGGCTTCCACTACTGAACATAGGCCTTCCTCGGCTAGGTACAACCTTCATGCATCCATCGATGTCCCGCTATCCTGACCTAGGAGATCATTCAGTTTTTATAGCATTTTTTTTTTTGTTCAGATCGTCGATCGTACAAATAATGACCGTACGCCAACTATTAGTTGAGCGTAAGTGACTAATTACTGGCTTTTGTTTGGAAAATAACGTAATTGGTGCGTTGTTAACACTAGTTCGCATACAAAGTCACTCACGCTCAACTCATAGTTGGCGTACAGATCGTCGGTGATTGTAGTAAGCTAAATGAAACAATAAATCAGTTCAAAATAACATTTATTCACCTAATGTTTTTGAATAAAATTTTATAGTTCATGTTCTACGTGTCCACCTCTATTTCGCATACATTTTCTCATTCTTTCACGTAGTCCACTTTTCACTACACCAGTGGTTAATGTTCTTCTTATGTCGTTAGCAGCATTAATTATCCTTTCTTTGAGAACTTCCACTGACGATATGGGGTTGGGCTCACTGTAAACTAGGCTCTTCATGTGCCCCCATACATAAAAATCCATGGGGGTCAGGTCGGGACATCTGGCTGGCCAGGGTAAAGGCCCACCTCGTCCAATCCATTTGTTAGGATAGTTAGTGTCCAACCATTCCCTAACGCTTCTTCTGAAATGAGCTGGGCAGCCATCATGTTGAAACCACATGTCCCGCAGTAATTGTAATGGGAGATCATCTAGTAGGTTACCTAAGTCACCTCTTAAGAAATTTTCATAAATTTCACCATTGAGGTTGTCTGGAAGAAAGTAAGGCCCAATCAAATGGTTGGAAATGATGCCCATCCACACATTTACACTAAATCGTCGTTGTGACCCCTTTACTCTTTTCTTATTTGGATTGCCTAGTTTTTTAGGAGCCCAATGGTGTGCATTATGATAATCAGTAATCCCGTCCTTATCGAATTTGGATTCATCTGTCCACAATATTAATTTTTGGAAATTCGGGTCCTCGATATCTGCATTGAGCATGAATCTGCAGAAGTCCATGCGTCTCGCGGGATCTCCTTCTTCAATTACATGTACCGGCGTGTAGTGGTATGGATACAGGCCTGCCGTATGAACCGTAAACCACACTTTCCACTGAGTTAGGCCCAGTTCACGGGCAACAATATTGGTTGAAGTGGTTGGGTCTCTTCTGAACCGTTCTACGATTTCGTTGTCTTGTTCCTCGTCGTCATCAATGACATGTGGTCTTCCTAAGTCCGTACGTCGTCGCGAAACAGAGCCAGTTTC
This sequence comes from Zygaena filipendulae, assembly GCA_907165275.2. NCBI lineage: Eukaryota > Metazoa > Arthropoda > Insecta > Lepidoptera > Zygaenidae > Zygaena > Zygaena filipendulae. The sequence goes on along the minus strand of OU015653.1, from coordinate 5,408,105 downwards.
ACGAAGTCGTCGGTAAACTCCGTCGAAAACGCTCACATCAGGTACTCAACGGTCGGGATAGCGTCGTATGTACTCAGTCCGAGCTTGTGCGGACACGCAATTGCATTATCCGTAGCAGATAAGCATATCCGCATATTCTTCGTTCGAGTATATTGCCATTTTCAACAGTCCAGTATCACAAGCACAAATCAGAGTCCAGTAAACAAGCACAGTAGTCACAGTTAGAAAAATCAGTCCAGAAACAAAGCCAAGTCATGTGGGAATCCGAAAGCACAATAATTCGTATCTATCATGGACGAATCGCATGAGCAGATTAAAATGGATGGCAAGCAAACAAATGACCAAATACAAAACAATGAGCATGTTGTATCCCTAAACTTGTTTTTGCACATTATTTTTCTCACTCTCACCTGCATAAATCGTAAGTTGTCTCGCTCACACGCACCGGATTAACTTGAAAGACAATAGCCGAGGGACCCGTTAGACCTACTACCTGAACCTTTTCAACTATGTTTATACAACCCTAGGTTGGTATACCTCGTTGGATAGCTGATAAAATGTAGATGTTTTTAAGCACATCTGCAGAGCAAGTGCCATAATAATTTTTTGAGATATCCAGAAAAGAAAAATATTTTTTTATAATTTGTATTTATTTTGTTAAGTTTCGATCGTCTACAATGACCTATTTAGTTAACTTACGTGCAATTTTAGTCATTGAGGTCATTAAGCATCTCATTCTTCATGTAAAAAACCAAAAAAATAATCATAAGAGTCAAAAAAATTCAAAATATTCAATTGAATAGGCGAAAAATTGGGCATTTTCATAAAAAAAATTAAAACTCGAATATCTCGAAAACGGTTAAGTTTAGGGGATGGGGGGTTCCATAGTGAAATCATTCAGAAATGATGTGTACTACACGCCCTTAACGGATCTAGGTCGACTTTTCCTGTAACCCTGTATATATCAATACAAATAATATTCACCAATTTTTAAAAATTCTCCCAAAGAATAAGTTTTAATCCTTTGTGGAGTCCATTTTATGTTTTTAGTTGATTTTTTCTCATTTATAAGAAGATTTTATGTTTTTGAGTGGATTTGTCCTGATTTTTGAACCTTAATAAACAATAAACCAATAAAATATCACGTAATGACGTAATAACGTAAGTTTTTTTAGCAACCCTCCCTCACTGATGATATGTGGTGAGGTTTTAGACGACTCCCCCGCCTCTCCCCCGCCCCCATACCCAAAATCACGTGTATTTTTTTTAGTACAAAATACCTTTATTAAAATTTTTACCTTTAAATAAAAGTATAATCTGATTAAATTTTGGAAAATTAAGCATCGTGATAAAAATTTCCAGACAAACATTAGGTAAGGTTGCAGGTTGTTTTTAACTGGCATAAAAATAATAAAGGTGTAAAAAATAACGAATACCCAACCAATTTTAACACGAATATATTTAAGAGACGTTGTCATTGGACCACCGATTAGCGAAAAATAAATGCACGTGATATCTCATTATATCCCGCCCCTCTTTGTAATATTTCGTGATTTTTTCCAAACCCTGCCCCCTCTTTCGGGCCTCACGTGATTAATGGACGCTCCCTAATTTTTTATGTTTATAAAATACATAATATGCCAACAGTATACATAAAAATACTATAAAATAATAATATTTTTGTCATACAAAATGGATATATATCGCATTTTTTATATATATCGGATATAAATCAAAAATATCCGATATTTTGATATTTAAAGTTTTTAGATTTTCGCGTTTTGAGCACATTATATTATGTAAATTACGCGGGACTCGAATTAGGTTAACCTGTGAATTGGAGTCTAACCGATCGTTGGCATTTCTGGATGTTAAAGTAATGGTAAAAGAAGATGGATCTCTGGCTCACACTGTATTCCGCAAACCCGCACACACAGATCGGTATCTGCATGCCTCTTCGCACCATCACCCTCGTCATCTGTCATCTGTTGCGACATCATTGACTAATAGAGCTTATGATCTTTGTGACAATGAACACCTTGAGAAAGAATTACAACATGTCCTCAGAGTTCTAAAGCAAAACGGATACAGTACGAAGAGAGGTTGCTCGCGGAGAGGGAAACGGGAAAGACCGCCAGAAGTTAGCCGTCAACCAGCATTCCTACCCTATATCAAAGGTGTTACTGACAGAATTGGAGACAAACTCAATAAATTTTCTATTAAAACAGTATACAAACCTGCCAACAAAATGTTTTCACTTTTACGGTCCCCAAAGGATAAAACACCGTTTCAATCTCCGGGAGTATACAAGATAGATTGCAGTTGTGGTAGCTAGGGCTTCCAATATTCGTCCATTTTTCCTATTCGAATATTTCGAATAGTTCCAAAGCCAATATTCGAATTATTCGAATATTTCGAATTTTTCGAATAATTACTACTAAAGAAAAAATGTCCTTCTAATTTTAATATAGCACATAATTCATCGATTTTAAAATTAAGCAATTAATATTCGAGTACAATATTACTGGTTTGTAATCAAAAACAACGTTTTCTAAACATTTACTGGCACCAAAGACCTTTTATTTAAACCATAAGACAAATATCTCTTTTATAGTATTATAATGTAATTACTAAAATATCAGCATACTAATTAAATCAACTTCTAATCGTCAAAAATATTTAAAATTACCTAGTCAAAATCCTTTATTATTGACACAAAATTCTATCAAATTCTCGTGTTTTTTTACAAAAATGGAAAATAATCCCTACTCTAAAGCATACATAATTATAGTCTAAAACAAAAAAAAAAGGCCTAATTCCGTAGAGATGCTGTTGATGACGCTGTAACACGTGGGAAGCGAAGGACTTGTATTTGTTATATGATGATGTCTTGTTCATCCAGGAGTTCTGTTCTCATTATAGGCAAGGGTGGCTACGAGGTCGAAATCACGTATGCCTATTACTTGGTTAGCCATGGGCCAGCTGAAAATACTTTGAAAGAATCGTAATATAACAAAAGTTACAAAAACCTGACTGGGCTCTGGTGTTCCTCATATTGAAGCACGCTACTGAGATATGGCTCTTGGGAGAATTCGAGAAGAGGAACAAAGGTGTCCTAGATATATGACGCGGGAAAAAACCGTTGGGAGTATCGTGGACAGAGTTGCCCACCAACATTTGTGTACTATAAGAACTTTGCATCAAATGACGTTTATCAACTGTAGCTTAATACTCTCAATGCTGCGGACACGTGCCACACGAGGACAATATTGCAGAGAACAAAGAAGAATGTATGAGACCGCGTGGCAGGTCACCCATGTGGTGAACCAACCAGATTAAATCTATAGTAGACGGATCCTTGTTTGATTGCGAACGTGTCACAGCAGACAGAGAAAGATGAATCTTGCTGCAACATGTTGACCTTGACCACGTCAAGAGTGTGCCAAAGAAGAAAAAAAATTTACTTTGCTATGGTTATTTTTTTTTTATCTTTTTTATTTTTTAACATGTGGTTTGACAAATTGACAGAAATCTATGCATTTTCTATTTTATTCAACTGAAGAAGAGGAGAAGTTAATGTTAGAAGTCGATTTAATTTGTTTCCGTTAGATAAAATATAAAATCTCTCTAAATATTTTGAAATTTTTGGTACTAAATGTGATAAGATCTTTACCTTATGGTTTTCGCAATAAAAATAGCATTTAATCATAATAAATGTTTAAAACATTTTTTTTATAACAAATTCGTGATATTTTACTATAATATCTTTAAGCTATAAAAAAACAACTAATTACACACTAGATTCTAGTTTAAAAGACTTTTTATTCTTTACATAGGAAGTATTCGAAAAATTCGAAATATTCGAATAGTGATGAGCCAAAATGTTCGAATAGTAAATAAGGCGAATATTCGAATAATACGAATATTCGAATATTCGAATAGGAAGCCCTAGGGTAGCTCATACATAGGACAGACAAAGCGACCAATTACAGATCGTGTTAAAGAGCACATAACAGCAATTAAAAAACAACAGACTCACAAATCGGCCGTCGCGGAACACATCTTGCAACCGGATCTGAACCACTGGATTGAGTTCCATCGTTTGAAGGTTCTCTCAACTGAACGTCATTACTACGCGAGGATAGTGCGTGAAGCGGTTGAAATAAAGAAACACAAAACTTTCAATCGAGATGACGGATATAGGTTGCCTACGACATGGGATCCTATAATTCAAAAAACAAAAAATCGTTGCGGCCGTCCGGAACCGGTGAATGCGGACCGAGTGAGTGTAGTGTGCAGGGACCTTAAAAGTGCATCTAATAAAAAAGAACATCCAGTGAGGGTAGATGTGGAATCTGCCCGCGCGGCTCGCTATCGACGCCGCAATGCTTTAGTCTGCCTGTGACCACGGCGTGATGCAACTGAGCCGAAACGTCAGGCAAAAAAGGTAATAAAAAACATCGCGTTCAAGTCCCGCGTAATTTACATAATATAATTTTGATATTTATAATAAATATCGGATATTTTCGCACCCTGATTAGGCTATTATAACTTAGAAAATTTACAAACCAAACCACTGACAAGCGAGAAATAAACTAAATTTAAACAAAAAAATAAAAACTGACTTCCAAAAACACAAAACTAAAAAGCTAAAAATAACAAAATACCGATTTAATTCAAAAGACATAAATACATTATTATTGGTTTGTGCTACCACTGATTGGTTTGAAGTCGGTGACAAACCAAATATGGAGTAGATGTGTAGATGGGCTAAGTCCACTCCCGCCACGAGCTCGTTGTGAGCAGAGCAACCCAAGTGGGCAGACACAAGCGGGCTTGCTTTCCCGCGGAATTGTTCCATACAAACTTGGCATGGACCCTTAGGGGTTGAATTTTCAGGACAAAGCATTTTATATGTATAGAATACTAGCTGTCCCCCGCGGTTTCACCCGCGTGAGTTTCGGAATTCCCGCAGGAACTCCCTTTAGGGGGATGAAAAATAGATGTTGTCAGATTCTCAGACATACTGAATATGCATGCAAAATTTCATAAAAATTGGTCAAGCCGTTTCGGAGGAGTATGGGAACGAACATTGTAACACGAGAATTTTATATATTAGATGTATCTGATGTAAAATATCCCTTAAAGCGTACACATTTTTTTGTAAATCAATGATTCTCGAATAAGAAGTTAGGTATTCTGATCCTATGGTCATTTTTATTTTCCATATTATAATTTAGACTTGAGTTTACGGAGTATTGTATTGTAACTATCACAGACGGAGTGTCTGCATTAACATCGGCTCAAGGTGACCGTGCCCGAATGTTACGCTTGACTGAGCATAGCTTGGAATATCTACCTACTGCTGATTGTTATGTTTTGTTTTATTATCAAATCGCCGATTGCTTTCGTATTATATTAACTCACGTACCTATGTGTTTGTATGTTGAGGAGGCAAACGCTAGTAGGTGAAACACACACCGTGTTATTATTTTTTTAATTAGTATTTTCTCGTAGTGATGTACTGAATGTGGTTTTTAACCCATTGATTAATGACCGATTACGAACTTCGGCCTAACATTCGGTAAAAACAAAAAGTTTGGCCGAACTTCGGCGGAATTTCGGTTATTTTCGCCGTGCTTTATCGAGAGTCACATTGACGAATCTTGTAAATGCGCACACGCCACACTTTAACTAGGTATTCCTTACATAAGATATTTATCACGAAAATCTTTATCGCCTCGTGAGTCGTGGAAGCCCGGTAGGTATATTCTAAGCGACTTTTCTCAGAGGCAGGAAATCTATACAAACAATAAATAAAATTTTAACAAATATTAAAACCGACTTCAAAACACAAATTAAAATGCACCACACTAACAAGTTACCTAGTGATCGATCTGAAATCGGTGCCAAACCCGCTTGTGTCTACAGTGTGGTGGATTAGTCTATCTATTTGGCTTGGCAGTGATGGCACAGACTTCAAACCGATCAGTAGGTAGCACATACCATGGACATACCATGCACATACCATTGGTCCATGCACATACGTAGGTTATTTTAAACTTTTTAGCGTAGTGCATTTTTAATTGACTTCCAAAAAAGGAGGAGGTTCTCAATAGGCTAGTTGACTAATTTTTTTTAGTCCGGTTTATAGATTAATAAAAAATATTGGACACGTATTTTTTTTGTTTACGTAATCAAAAAATAACGGCGATACATTCAGTTGAAATTTCGCGTGACACACTATCCAGTGCAGTTTGTATAGGGGCTTATAGCGGTTAATGACGTCACGAGCCCCTGACTTCTACCCTAAACTTTAATGCGCTATATCTATGTATATTTTCATTAATTTGAAAAAGCAAAAAATACGACGTGACCATTATTTTTTTTATTTTCTAACTGACGCGGACGGACTAATACACCAGGGCTGAAGCCTTTAAAAATGGTAAAAAGAAGCCTTTAAAAATGGTAAAAAGTTAAAAAAATAATAGCAGGATGAAATCTTATGGAAAAGGAGGAGAAAATAATAAAGGAATAAATTAAAGTAAAAAAACTTTTAAAACAAGTTAAAAAGAATAAAATAAACTTTTCCTTTAAAAGTTTTATTATCAACTTATAACGTCATTACAAAATTTAAGTTGAATGAAAAAGCTTGTCGTAAGATTTCAGTAGGTACTCGTATTTACTTAGAAAATTTTAAAAATTCAAATCAATCAGATTAGCTATTATTTAATTTAATTGTTTATCTAACACAGGTAAATCTTGCGACAAGCTTTTATTTATAGTTACTAATATTAAGATATAGATAAGCAATAGTGTCTTAAACTGTTAACCCACACTGGAGAAATTTTGAGTAGATCGTGTTTTAAAATTATAGCGCCATTTTGTGTCAACATTTTTTTATGTTCAATATATTGTAACATATTTAAACAATATAATAAGGTAAACACATAATTAATTCCCTCACTCTCAATAAATCGTTCTGTATCAATAACTTAATTTGTGGGTTAACATGTTATTGCTTATCTGTGTCCATTATAAAGAGCAAAAGTTTGTGAGTTTGTGACGTTGTAAGGGGTAATCTGTGGATCTAATGAATCGATTTTCAAAATGCTTTCACTTATAGGAAGCTACAGTGATCCTGAGTGTTATAGGGCACTTTTTATTTCGGAATTTCCGCGGAAACTCTGAACTTTCCGCGAGTGAAACCACGGGGGAACAGCTATCTCTAGATCTACTGAACCGATTTTGAAAATTAGCTACCGTGATCTCGAGTGACATATAGGGTACTTTTTAACCCATGATTCCCGCCAGAACTCCGGAGATTGTGAGGTTGGAATCTATGGAACTACTGAACCAATTTTGAAAATTCTTTCACTTATTAATAGAAAGCTAAAGTGATCCTGAGTGACATAGGGTACTTTTTATACAGAAATTCCCGTGGGAACTCCGAAATAACCGCGGGTGAAACCGCGGGGGTCAGCTAGTATCATATAAATTGTGTATAATGACGTTATAAGTGGATAGTTTAAAGGAAAAGTTTATTTTATTCTGTTTAGCGCATTTAAATAAAAGCTTGTTTTAAAAGTTTTTTTACTTTATTTTTTACTTTTTAGTAATCGCTGGACAGGTTTCTCAGTCTATTTATCTCATTCAACGCATCATTGTTGCAAGGTCATTTGCCAGTTAATTACGAATTTTGGAGTTACCCCTATAGACAGGTTGCAAACCAATACTGTCATACACGCCTATCTCGCCAAATTACACAAGTTAACTAACCGATGCTACATACTCGAAAAATTTGACCACAATATCATAATCGAAGACTATAAACCTCAGTAGGTACTTATACCAAAATTTCAGACGGAAAATAAATCTAAAAATAAAAAGCTAAAAATAACATACCGATTTAATCCAAAAGACAAAAACACACGTAATATTGGTTTGTGCTACCACTAATCGGTTTGAATTCGGTGACAAGCCCGCTGGTGTCTGCCCACTTGGCCAGGAGGTTCTATGTTCGATTATATGTATGTTTTTTTTTTTTTTTTTTTTTTTTTTTTTTTTTTTTTTTTTTTTTTTTTTTTTTTTTTTTTTATCTATGTTCACCGATTACTCGAAGACGGTTGGACCGATTTGGAAAATTCTTTTTTTGTTTGAAAGGGTATACTCCCAATTAGGTCCCATTGCCACCAAGTCGGGATCTGATGATGGGATCTTGGAGAAATCGAGGGAACTCTTCAAAAATTATAGGCACACCTATAGTGATTTGGGTATTTTTTATAGTAAATCGTTCATTTGCTTTTGAAAAGCAAAATTTGAAGAAGTGGAACTGATGATGAAGACCAGAGATGGTCATCGGAACTACTCAACAATAATACGTATTTCACGGGTTCCGATTGAAGCGATTTCAAAAATTGGTTTTTTGTTTGAAAGGGGATACTGCCAAATTGATTCCATTGTCACCAAGTCGAGATCTGATGATGGGATCTTGGAGTAATCGAGGGAACTCTTCAAAAATTATGGGTACACCTATAGCGATTTTTGTATTTTTTATAGTAAATCGTTCATTTGCTTTTGAAAAGCAAAATTTGAAGAAGTGGAACTGATGATGAAGACCAGAGATGGTCATCGGAACTACTCAATAATAGGTATTTCACGGGTTCCGAATCGTAATTTTAATATGGTTTCTAAACAATTAATGCCCGTCACAATGTATATAGTGAAGTGGAACTGATGGTGATGTACTAGGAGAACTCCTCAACAATTAACGTCCCTGAGTCGGGAAAAGCAATATTTTGTAAAAGGTGATGAGCAGTTGACATTAGGTTATTGTAACTTAGAGAAATTACGAACTAAGTCACTTAAAAGCGAAAAATAAACAAAATTTTAACAAAAAAATTAAAACCGACTTCCAAAAACACAAAACTAAAAAACTAAAAATAAAAAGCTAAAAATAACAAAATACCGATTTAATCCAAAAGACAAAAACACACGTAATATTATTATTGGTTTGTGCTACCACTGATCGGTATGAAGTCGGTGACAAGCCAAATATGGAGGTGGTAGATGGGCTAAGTCGACTCCCGCCACCAGCTCTTCGTGAGCAAAACAACCCAAGTGGGCATACACCAGCGGGCTTGTCACCGAATTCAAACCGATTAGTGGTAGCACAAACCAATAATAATATTACGTGTGTTTTTGTCTTTTGGATTAAATCGGTATTTTGTTATTTTTAGTTTTTTAGTTTTGTGTTTTTGGAAGTCGGTTTTAATTTTTTTGTTAAAATTTTGTTTTGGATTAAATCGGTATGTTGTTATTTTTAGCTTTTTATTTTTAAATTTTAAATTTTGTGTTTTTGGAAGTCGGTTTTAATTTTTTTGTTAAAATTTTGTTTATTTCTCGCTTTTAAGTGACTTAGTTCGTAATTTCTCTAAGTTACAATAGCCTAATGTCAACTGCTCATCACCTTTTACAAAATATTGCTTTTCCCGAAGCAGGGACGTTAATTGTTGAGGAGTTCTCCTGGTACATCATCATCAGTTCCACTTCAGCATATACATTGTGACGAGCATAAATTGTTTAGAAACCATATTAAAGTTAACGAATCGGAATCTGTGAAATACCTATTATTTAGTAGTTCTGATGACCATCTGTGGTCTTCATCATCAGTTCCACTTCTTCAAATTTTGCTTTTCAAAAGCAAATGAACGATTTACTATAAAAAATACCCAAATCGCTATAGGTGTGCCTATAATTTTTTAAGAGAGTCGATTTCTCCTAGATCCCATCATCAGATCTGGATTTGGTGGCAATGGGACCTAATTGGGAGTATACCCTTTAAAAAAAAAAACATTTTTTCAAATTGGTCCAACCTTCTTCGAGTAATCGGTGAACATACATAAAAAAAAAACATACATACAATCGAACATAGAACCTCCTCCTTTTTGGAAGTCGGTTAAAAATTTCAGCTCAATCGGTTGAAGATATCTGCTTCAAAATTGAGTTGCAAAATTTCACTGTTTTACATACACGCATTGCTAGTTACGAGTAAATAAAAGCTTTTAAAAATAATTTACGGGCAATCTGAGGTCGGGAAGTGGAAGGGGGTGAGTTTTTAAGGGTAAAAAAAGTTCATCTCGTTTTCCGGCAAAACTAAAAGTCCTATGGAAAAAAGTCAAATAGCAAAGTTGTAACTTGTAGGTAATAAAAAAGATTACAACTTTTGTATTTTTACTTAAAAAAAAAACTTAATTTACTATGGTAAATGTTCTCAGTAAATGCACAGAAGACCAAAACACCAAAAATATTTTGAGAAAGTTGTAGAATCTTCTATATTATACGTAAATGCTTATTAATTGCTATTTGAGGATAACTTACACCTGGGTGACCTACGGAAAATTTTAGCCCATTTTAAGTATTTCATAGAAAAATGGGGAAGGGGCTAGGAGGGTCTGAGCCTTACTATCTGTTATTTCTTTGAATTGAGAACAACCATAGTAATCCTACTATCCTACTATATAGGATGGATGTTTGTTACGCAATCACGTAAAAATGGCTGAACGGATTTGGATGAAATTTGGCATGCACGTTGTCAGGGGTACAGAGAAGGACATAGGGTACTTTTTATCCCGGCATTCCCGCGAGAACTCTGAAATTACCGCGGGTGAAACCGCGGGGCACAGGTAGTGGACGTATAATTTGTTTTTACACTATCAGAAACTAAAGATTTCAACGAACAAAAAGCCTTCCGACTTTTTGAAAAAGCTGAAATTTGGTCTTGAGAATTTTCGAATGAAAATTAGGGTTGATTTTTCGATATTTAGTCAAAATAAGGTGAAAAAATAAATACTGTATATTTTATATTTAAAATTACAGTGTAAAATAAAAGTCAGTTTTAATTTTTTGCCCAATTTTTTTTTTCGCTTTTAAGTGGGTTGGTTTATTCTACTAATATTATAAATGTGAAAGTGTGGATGTTTGGATGTTTGTTACTCAATCACGCAAAAACGGCTGAACGGATTGGGATAAAATTTGGCATGCACGTTGTCGGGGGTACAGAATAGAATCCCGGGATTCCCGCGGGAACTCCGAAATTACGGGGCACAGCTAGTAATTTATAAAGAGACAATTTTCCTACCCAAATCGCTATAGGTGTGCCTGTAATATTTGAAGAGTTTCTTCGACTTCTCCATGATCCCATCATCAGATCTTGACTTCTTTACAATGGGACCAACTTGAAAGTATACCCTATCAAATCAAACAAAAAAAAAATTCAAATCGGTCCAGCCGTCTTCGAGTACCTAATTGCGTAACAGAGATAAAATAACTTCCTTTTTTGGAAGTCGGTTTAAAACGTAACAGACCCTTTCAGATCATGTAGAATCCGTGGTGTATTTGCACCATCATAATTTTCCCTTAATAAAAAAATTTTCAAATTTCACTTACCTATTACGTCTAGGGATGTAACGATTCCAATTCCGATACCGATACATATAGGTATGCCGATATAATCGGCGGGCCGGTATAGTGACTAATACCGACGAATAGAGGAACCTAGCCGAATCGTCATTTATGTGGGGTTTACACGGGTCATTAAATTAATTTTAATTGGCATTTAACTAATTTATTTATTTATTTATTAAGTTAAATTTAGGTCAATGTCAATTAATATTAATATATTAATGAATGAACGTCTTTGAGTACGGCAGATTTGTTGTTATAATGTTTACTTAAAATTAAGTAATCATTAAAACGCCTCGAGTGCGACCGTAAAGTTCCGAATTCATATGGAAGCAGCAAATCTTAATCTTATATATAAAAATGAATTGCTGTTCGTTTGTCTCGCTATAGTTAGAGGGGTTCACATGGGTCGAGTTTCCCCGTGCGGCTTGTCGCTTCACAAATCGCCTCACCAAGCCGCCCTAGACAAGACCTAGCCGAATTGCCATTTGCACGGTCGATTTTCGGCTTGTGCGGCCGAAAATCGACCGTCTCTACCCCCACTAGCCGCATGACGAAAATCGACCCGTGTAAAACTGATATCACACCAATTCACAATATCTATTGATAATATATAAAGCTAGATTACCACTCACTCATTGACATAATTGTTCTCCCAGAAGGAGCATCTCTAGGTTGATATAATGTATGGAACATGTAGAGGGGACGTATCGGTGATTATGGGAAAACCTCGACATCTTCGATTCCTGCTTCTCATCAGGTAGTGAGTCGACTGCCCGCCGAAACTATCCATCGAAAGTGAAAACTTTTCTAACTAAATTTCATCCACACCTTGGGCAAATTTCAATAGTGTAACTTTTTTTTCAAAATGGCGGAAAAAAACATGGCCGCCGAACAAAATTCAAACTCGATTATCTCCGAAACTATAAGAGTCTGATGGGGGGTGCTCAAACAAATGTCATAGAGGTCAATGGGGGGCAACCGCCTGGCGTGGTAAAAATCCAAAATGGCGGATTCAAAATGGCGGCCGAAAAAAAAGTTGATCCGATCCGGGTGAGGTTCGGCGTCCGGGGGTTTTTGGGGTCGCTGATGCCGAATATCGAATCAGTTTTTCGATTGCGTCATTTTTCAAGATGGCCGCCGAACATTAGTTGTTTGTATGGGGAAATTGTTTCGGCCCTGGCTCGCAAACGCGAGCTGCTCGCAGCTCGCGCACAGGGCGAATCTAGTTATAATATATAAAGCTGGATTGCCACTCACTCATTGACATAATTGTTCTCCCAGAAGGAGCATCTCTAGGTCGATACAATGTATGGAACATGTAGAGGGGACGTTTCGGTGATTATGGGAAAACCTCGACATCTTCGATTCCTGCTTCTCATCAGGTAGCGAGTCGACTGCCCGCCGAAACTATCCATCGAAAGTGAAAACGTTTCTAACTAAATTTCATCCACACCTTGGGCAAATTTCAATAGTGAAACTTTTTTTTCAAAATGGCGGAAAAAATCATGGCCGCCGAACAAAATTCAAACTCGATTATCTCCGAAACTAAAAGAGTCAGGTGGGGGGTGCTCGAACAAATAGAGGTCAATGGGGGACAACCGGGCACAGGGCGACCAAGCCCCGCGAGCTGCTCGCAGCTCGCGCACAGGGCGAATCTAGTCTATTGATATACGTATAATAAAACTGTAGAATCTGCGTATCTGTAGGTACCTTGAATATTATTATTTTATTAAAAACTAGCTGTACCCCGCGGTTTCCGTTTCACCCGCGGCAATTTTGGAGTTCCTGCGGGAATTCCAGGATAAACCTTCCTCTTGGACCACTCTATGTATTGGTGAAAACCGCATGGAAATCCGTTAAGTAGTTTTGAGTTTATCGCAAACAGACAGACGCGGCGAAGGACTTTGTTTGATAATATGTAATGATAGTCTCAAGAACACAGGATGGTTTTCATCCTGTGTTCTTGAGACGTTGTAGTGCTATATTGGCTACACCACTGGTGGCACTGGCATATCTTTTCAAAAACTTTTTGAGCACTGGCAGGATGCCTGCGATCAGGAAGCGTTCTATAATAGTGCCAATCCTCAAAAGGGGCGATATGCGAAATCTCAAGAATTATGGGGGTATCTAAACTGTCGATCGTTCCTAAACTTTTTGAAAAATTATTTATGAGCTATCACCCTTTTTCCAATAATAAGACCTTTACCCACGACACATCAACATGACTTTATTAATGGTCCCTCTACGGAGACTAATTTATGCGAGTTCTTGGACACCGTTTTAAAGGCAATGGAAAGGAGTTTTTAGGTTGATGTGGTGTATACAGATTACTCTAAAACGTTCGATAAAATACCCCATACTCTGTTGATAACAAAACTCGATCACTTCGGAATACACAGAAACCTTTTAAGGTGGTTAACATTTTATCTACGGAATAGAACTCAAGCGGTTGCGGTTAAGGGTTATACATCCAGTTTTATTCCCATTACATCGGGTGTTCCCCAGGGATCCCATCTCGGTCCATTACTCTTTAATATATATATATATATATATAAATATCTAATATTCTATACGTAGTATGTATTTTTGTATATTATAATATAATATTGTATCAGTCTATATTTATTCATGTATGTATGTATGTATGTTTATCCTAAATCCAAAATTCTAAATACTGTAGGCATCACAATTTCTCTAAATGTGTTATTGTTTGTGAAACTGTTTTGGCGAATGTATTGTGTATCTGTTCTATTTAAGTGTATAATTGTAGCTGTATGCTTCCTTAATAAATAAATAAAGAAATAAATAGAAAGAGGAGATAAAAGAAGAGTAACAGATTACAGAACACAATGAAAGGATTTTTTAAGTTTCTGCCGGTTTGTCTAAGAGTTTCAAGGGAAACCGCGGACACTAGCTAGTGGTCAATATTGATTTTTTTATTACTTTTATGTAAAACATTATTGTTTGTTGCAGACGTCGAATAGAAACGTACAGACGACGTCAGACGGAATGCGTACCCAGGTTTGACCAATCATTCAGTGGGGCCTGCGAACAGCAGAATCTGGAAACTAGTGTGTTGCAAAAGCGCTTCTTAGAAGGCAAAGCTAAGCGGCAAGCAAAGAAGACCGAACGGAAACCAGATTTGCCAGCTATAAGCGGTAATTTACATCACAGCGTGCATGTGGTAAGTTAATGTAGTACTTGCAGATAATAATTATAATATGGCGTCCGCTTTATTCTTCAGAATAATATATTGCCGTGTAGTGCTATCAATCAACAGGGTACGGTTATAGGTTATCATAACTTATCCTTTGGTTTCTTGTACTCAATACGTGGCTTGGCATACTGATGTTTATTAGGCGTCCCAATGTGTAAGTTCCTCGAACGTCAGACGTTCCCTGGACGTACTAGTTATAGAAACCGAGGGTAGCAGTAGGTATGAAGCTAAGTCGCGTTCAGATTGTGACGTATTGCCGGGTTTTATGTTTTGACGACGAAGAAAATTATCATAAGTCATGTTATGACACTAAGGTGAAACATTTTAGAATCTTCGTTATCTCGTAACCACATAGGAACGATGACAACTAGATCTTTGATCTAGCCTATTAAAGACAAAGAATTATGCAACTCAATCTTTACAAACTTGAATGACTGTTCATCATGGGACGTGCTGCTGTACCTACCTTGTTAAGTAATTTAGGTACCTGTAAGGTTATTAGTTGACCCGGCTTTAATTAAGTAAATACTTACAACTCTGAACTAGATAAACTCTCTCTTTCTTTATTTTCAGCGCAGTGAGGCACGATATTTTAAAAGACGGCCGGCGACCGCTCTTGAGTATACAGTCTTAAGTTAAAGTTTCTCTTCCATGTCTTTCTGTTTGTGTACCTATATAAGGTACGTGGAGTACGTGGTAGGCAGCGACCACACAGCCCAATAGACGCCTCATAAAAGGCGAAAACTTTCAGTCAACACATTAGACAAATACGTCTTATTATAGAAAACGAATGCGCGATATTCTTTTAGTTGCGTCCATATCAGTGACCCGCGAACATCTTGTTTTGCTCGTGAATTTTTGCCAAAATAAAATACAACAGACGCGCAACATGGCTCCCCGTGCAATAAAATGGTGCGGAAATAGTAGCCAAACGGGTAATTTAAAAAAAATAGCATCACATTTCATAGGTACTTAAGTAAATTTTAATTTCCAATATCATTAAACGTAATCCAATCAGAGCTCAACATAAATTGGTTGCTAAGCAACTCGCGTTGATTTCGGCGTAAGCTTTTTTAGCTTAGCGTATGTTTTTCTTAATGCAGTCAGAATCGTGCAAATCTTGAATAATATTTTGAATTTTGTATGGATGGAATTTAAGTTTTTTTAGCATTATTACCTGTAAAGTTGATTTTTTCATTTCCAATATCGATGAACGTGAACGCAATGATAAACGAGGATTTTCAACAACAGAAGCCATAATACGCTCGACTTTGTAGGTCCTGACTCCTGGCCTGTGTTTATTTACTGTTGATCCTGTAGCTCTGAGTCTGAACCTAACTACCCATGACTGGATGAAGTTGATCGATGGTCCATCACGTAATCGGCGAATACCGTAACGATTATTAGATCGAGGGCGTGCTACAGACAGCGAAAATCTACTAGAAATGTACGCCTCGACGACGCGACGGCAAAAGCGCGATGCTCTCCACTCCACTGTTCCATGGCTACTAAATCATCCGCACCGCTTGCGCTTCCAACTAGGCCCCCCGTGTCCCTCTATGTGTTGCGTTCAGACACTACATAATATGATTTGTTTAAACTTTGAAATCTGCCACTGCACTGGACACCCTGTATTAAGTCCATAGTGATACACTTGTTCACATGACAGTACTAACGTGTTGTTGCTCTGTTTGCTAAATAAATAGGTAATTATAATACACGTGTCTGTTTTGTAAGATTTAAAATGCAGTGTTGTTTCTTGTTCCATGTATCCGCGCTTATACAGAATGTTGTTTTGGTCAGCAACGCGCGTAACGGAGGTAGTAATATAACTAATATGGGTTCTAAAAAAAATATAAAAAAAAAATATTTTTTATAATTCGGAACATTATTTAAAAGAAAATCTCTGCACAAGATATCTAAAAATGTTTACATTAAATGGTAATTGGTAAAGCCTTAGCGCGTAGACTAGAGCTACGACATCTACGCGCTACGAGCAGCTACATCGCGCGTCGCGTCGTCGCCGGTACCTACTTAGGTAGGTACCTACTTTTGCACAAACGTTTTACCTATTTAGATCACGGTAAGTAAACAACACATTTTAGACTCTCTTTCCCTCCATACTTTACTGGGCTTAGGACCGGCAAAGGAACTGAATAATTTAGAAATTATTAAATTAGAAATGACATTTTTATCCATTAATAATATCCATTAAAGTTCTATGGCGCTGTTATTAAGTACCTTTGGCGTATTTAAAAAGGTGAACGAACTTATTTACAATCATTAAACGTGATTTACAAATTATTGATTACACATAACACGAAGTCTTCTAAAAGTTTTTTTTATTTACACTGATTTTACGTTAACGGTTTATCTGTTCAGTGTCTACCGCGTTGCGCGATGCACACAGAAGCACGACATCGCAAATTGTCTTTTAATCACGATAAAACAGTTTCATTCTTCGTAATCACTTCGAAAGCGTTCAGTATCTCTTGTTTTAATGTGTCGGCGTATTCGTCATGCGTACCACTTTACGTCACCCCACAAATAAAAGTCCAATTGAGTTAGATCGGGTGAACGTGGTGGCCACGGTATGGGTCCACCTCTTCCTATCCAACGATCACCAAACTCCGATGTTAAATGGTCAATGCCAAAGCTTCGCCTAGCATCCCAGGTAGGTATTCGCGCGCGGCTGCGCACGAAAGTAGGTATTCAAGGACTGCATCTTGAACATTAACAGGGAGCCCAGATTGACCTCTACCTGTAGTGTGACGAGGTGTAGCGAATGTTACCCATTCCCTGAGACTAAAAACAACAGTCCTTATGGTGTAACGAGTTTCACTTGGACGAGTTGAAAACGTCGCACTCCACTCGGCCACACTATTCGCTTCATCTTCGCTATTACTAAATACTCAATAAATCGTAAATTTCACTATTGGTTAATCCTGCGAACGACCGAGCCATTTTAGCATAGAAACAACGCACGCGCAATAGCCGCGGCTGTGGGAGGCAGACTGGCTGGCGCCTGGCGCTGGCCGCTGGCGCTAGCGCCGGCGGGCGGGGGTGGCACATCGCCGCGCCCCCCGGCCCCCGCCGCCCGCCCGCCCCGCCGCATTCGCCCGCGTTCCCACCGAGGCGGGGTGTATGTAGGTACTATGTACGTAGGTACTATTGCATGCCATATGATGCGCGCCGCGCCGCGCGGTCAACGACCGGTAGCGTAGGCTCGCCCGCTTGTATAAACAAAATAAATAATTTTTTCGGATTTTCCTTGAAAAAATAATTATTTTTTTTTATATTTTTTTTGACATCAGTATCGTTAGTACAACCACCTCTGTGACGGGCGTTGTTGACCAAAACAACAGCTTGTATAAATGAGCATTCCCTTCGGTCCGATCAATACCAATGTAATAGGGATGTTGACAACTTTTGAAAATCAAAATTTTAATTAGTCCGTCTTTTAGAAAATTAAAAAACAATAGACATGTATTTTTTGCTTTTTCAAATAAATTAAAATATACAGAGATAAAGCACATTCAAATTTAGGGTGAGGGGGTCGTGACGTCACTAACCGCAAAAACCGCGACACAAACTGTCAGAATAGTGACGTCACGCGAAATTTCAACTCAATATATCGCCGTAATTGTTTGATTACGTAAAAAAAGAAAAAATACTTGTCCAATATTTTTTAATTATCTACAAGACGGACTAAAAAAAAAAATTAGTCAACATGCCCATTATATCAATAGCTCTCTCAACCAAACATGTAAAATTGTAAACTATACATTGCTGACATTGATGTTATTTTTTACATTATATTAATGATTGCTAACAACACCGTAAGTTTGAATGGAAAACCCACTGTTAGATTACCTAATATAATATGAGTATAGCGTTATTAAATGGCGAGTGTGTTGTACCTAAAATCCGGGATTAATATGGGTATTAATCTGTAATTCAGTTAGTAAAATAGGGCTCTAGGGTTTCATTGCAGATTATTTAATTGTCCTTGTAACATATATTTTGGAATGGATGGAATCGTGCCTATCTCGGATTAATAATAATAAATCATTTTTATTTCAAGTAACTATGACTCAATGTTATACTTAGTAACAATTTTAGCAGCTAGATTCTAGAACCATTCATGACATTTTTCAAAATATAAATCTAGAATTATACTACTGTATCGAACACATTCAGAAAAAAATATATTTAATGGTTGTGTAATAATACATCCAATACTTTTTAATGTTTTCTTACTAAGCTTAACCGAGTCCGATACTTCGATCTCCATAAGATTGCTCCGACGACCTTGATTGTCCAATGTATACGCAAATTATAAAGTACCTACGTTTTCTACGTAATGTAAAAATACAATCTTATTTCAATGTTTAAAATGTCATGATGTCCAACTAAGTGACATTGAAATCCGAACTGTAACTCGTGAATAATAAGTGCATGTATTGATCAGAGGCCGATGAGCCGAAGCTACATAGATAGTAATTAGAGGTGTTCCGGCACGTGCTGACAGTATTACTAAGTACCTACCTAGTGACTGTGCAACTCGTCTCAGTGCCGGATGCTGTTCGGCATCAATTGAGTTGACCCTCGTCGCCATCATACACTCGAGTATTTACGAAGTGATTAAATACATTTGATTCAATTATGATTTTCATTAAGTATGTTTATTGCGTAAGGATAGATTTTGTTTTCAAATTGCGTCCGTGGAGTATAGTATAATTTGAACTAGTAGGAGTATGTTAGAGTATTGTAGGTATGTCGGTTGTAGCTGACTGCTGGTTTTAGAAATGAGAGTGCGGCGTGGAGCTGCGGCGGCGACCGCGGCAGGGTGGGCTGGCTGCTCTTGTGCAAACTGTGTGAGTTTCACAATAAACGGCTCGCATTGTCTCGCGCCACTCACTACCACGACCTCCGGCTCGCTCCTCCTCCTAGAATGTTACTCGTGCTTTAGTGCCATAATATTCTAATGAAATTTATAATTAAAACATAAAAAATATATTTATTCTGATATTCCTTTTTTATTCTGACGTTATATGAACTATACGTTTTAAATAAATATTTGCTTTTATACCTGGGGTCGTATTTTTGAATCGTTCAAATTTTTTAAACGAAATCAATTCACATGCGAAATGAAATTCACTGAATCCCATTTTCTCACATTTTTGAGTCATTCGAATACGGTGTTGCTGTTGCTGTTTTTAACCGACTTCCAAAAAGGAGAAGGTTCTATGTTCGATTGTATGTATTTTTTTATGTATGTTCACCGATTACTCGAAGACGGTTGGACCGATTTGAAAAATTCTTTTTTTGTTTGAAAGGGTATACTCCCAATTAGGTCCCATTGCCATCAAGTCGGGATCTGATGATGGGATCTTGGAGAAATCGAGGGAACTCTTCAAAAATTATAGGCACACCTATAGCGATTTGGGTATTTTTGATAGTAAATCGTTCATTTGCTCTCGGAAATATGGAGGGGGTAGATGGGCTCAGTCGACTCCCGCCACCAGCTCTTCGTAAGCAGAACAACCCAAGTGGGCAGACACCAGCGGGCTTATCACCGAATTCGAAACTTTAATATGATTCCTAAACAATTTATGCTCGTCACAATGTATATGGCGAAGTGGAACTGATGGTGATGTACCAGGAGAACTTCTCAAAAATAAACGTCCCTGGATCGGGAAAAGCAATATTATGTAAAAGGTGATGAGCAGTTGCCATTAGGCTATTGTAACTTAGATAAATTACAAACCGACTCACTAAAAAGCAAGAAATAAACAAATTTTTTACAAAAAAATTAAAACCGACTTCCAAAAACACAAAACTAAAAATAACAAAATACCGATTTAATCCAACAGACAAAAATACACGTAATACTATTATTGGTTTGTGCTACCACTTTTCGATAAGAAGTCGGTGACAAGCCAAGTATGGAGTAGGTAGATGGGCTAAGTCCACTCCCACGAGCTCATTGTGAGCTGTACAACCCGAGTGGGCAGACTTAAGCGGGCTTGGCACCGAATTCAAATCGAAAAGTGGTAGCACAAACCAATAATAGTATTACGTGTATTTTTGTCTGTTGGATTAATTTAAACTCCTTTAGACATGTTTCATCTTACGCAGAATATTTAAAAGTCGGAAACTAACTCTCATAGATTAAAAATAACCGGTACTTAATCCGACTTGAAACGAATCTTTTCTGAAGTATCTGGTCCTTAATTAAACTCATTTGAATTTTTGATAATTTTTTTCATATTATGATTAATTTGCCATCGATACGAGTATATGAATTCTAGCACACGAACACTGTACGAGTATGTTGTGTTCATCATAAAAGAATACTTAGATAAAACCTCACTAGTTGGGTTGTTTTTGTAATTAAACGAGTAATTAAACCAGTTTTTTCAACCTTCAGACCCCGATGTTATCTACCTACATCGACAGTTTTACGATTGTCACGGAAAAGGCAAATATAATTCAGACAGTCGCTTTTGCGGTTGAAAGTGCCGCTTGATGAAGTTAATTCGTAAACGGAAGAGATGTTTAGCTCCATCACTCCAAAGGCCGGATGTGAGCGGTTGACGTGGATGCCCTCTACGGTCTACCCTGCCGCCCACCGGCACCTGCCCTAGTCTGCCACCTCCATATCTTTTACGGATAAAAAACAGCGGCGTAATCAAACGTAAAATTTGGTGTTGTTAGTGCTATACATACTATATGTACCGTATACTGTACTAGCTGTCCCCGTGATTTCACCCGCGGTAATTTCGGAGTTCCCGCGGGAATTCCATATACGTATAAACCTTTCTCTTTAATCACTCTATTTATTAAAAAAAACGCATCAAAATTCATTGCGTGGTTTTAAAGATCTAAGCATACATAATACATATAAGGGAATTAGGGACAGACAGACAGCGGGAAGCGACTTTGTTTTATACTATGTAATGATACTTTTTTCTATAAAACTCATTATGCTTTTCCATCGTAAGATGATAAAATGTAAATGTACGTTTATTTAGGTTGTATAATTTACTAGTGGGTTCCCGCGGCTTCACCCGCAATTCCGGAATTCCAGCGAGAGTTCCGGGATAAAAAGTGTCCTATGTCTTTTATTGTACCCCCGACAACGTGTATGCTAAATTTCATGATGATCGGTTGAGTAATTGAGGCCTGATAGCAGATAGACTCGTATTCGCATTTATAATAGTGAAGATTTAATTTCTTTTGTTGCAGCAACAAAAATTTGGCTGTGGAGATTACGAACCACCAGCTAAGTTACAGTGTACCACCGGCGCCGGCGGTGGTGTTAATGCTGGTGAAGCGCTTACAAAATTTTCTGTGGAAATAGTCCAACAGCTTGAGTTCACTACTTCTGCTGCGGATTCTCAGCCACAGCAAATCTCCACCAATGTTACGGTTAAGGCGCTCGCGAATGCAGTGAAAACCTCAAACTCGCCACCACCATCTCAACCCCCGCCCCGCGCGCCCACACCCCTGGATTGTGAGCGAGAGTTCAAAGCCGAGTGCAAATCCGAGGTAGCCGACGATGAGTATGTGGGACTGGACGAGTGTGCGGCGGCTCTCGAACGAGACGCCGCTTCCGCTTTCCCCGGCCTGGCGGATCTCATCGGAGAAGAAGACGGGGATGACACTTTTGAGGATCTCATCACTGAAATATCTGAATATCCGGAGTTTATGAAAGATTTCGATCTCGACGGCGGGAAACTTAACGGTGGCGGCGGTCTCGGTGGTGGCATGGAACCGCCAGAAGGGGAACTCGCGCCGAAGCCGTACGGCGGCGGCGAGATGTCGCCGGCGGCGCAGACCCTGAAGCACATGGCGGAGCAGCACCAGCAGCAGGCGGGCGGCGACTGGGCGCGCTACCGCGGCTACGGCGGGTACCGGCCGCGGCCCGCGCCCCCGCCGCCGGCCGCTCCGCCGCCCCCCACCCTCGAACACCATCTGCACATGTCACAACAGCAACAGTTGCATTTGTCACAGCCTCATCACAATCTGCAAGTGAGTCCTTAACTGACATTAATTTAGTCTTGTTTTGTGTAATATTGTAATATGCGCACCTCGAGTCCGATAGTTTTTACTGACTTTGAGTACCGATATAATCAGATTCATACGTACAAGTTTTAGGTATATGTATTCGATAATTCATGACGTAAAAAGACATAAAAAACACGGGAGCTGGTGTGATATCGACCGGGCGGGTGGCGCAGTGCGCGCGCTGCGCTGCCCGCCGACTACGGGGATTATTACCCACAGGGATTCCGATTCGAGAGCGACGCCTCTTCGCTGACGTACCTACTTTAATTTAACAACAAACAAAACTATTTTTTAACATAATTATAACACAATATTAGTATAATTATATCTATGAATGAATAACATAAAATTTCAACGGAAAATTTATTTAAATATTTGATTAGTTTCGTGATTAGTGCCCACCTATGATAGAAAAAGTTTGTTTAATTATTTATTAACTGCCTGATAAAACTGATAAAGCATCATTAGTCGAAAATTTCTTAGTAGTTCGACCACCATGGAACCTCTAGCCTATTGATTAGCATATTCATTAAGAGTTCTTCAGTCTTCTTGACACGAAAACGCGCACATGTGTTAGGAGACAATAGTAAACCATGTGTGGAGATTTAGAATAACAAAATCGAACGCAAACCGTATGTATAAATTTACTAGTCCTTCCCCGCGGTTTCACCCACGTTAATTCCGAAAATCCCGCGGGAATACCGGGATAAAAAGTACCCTTTGACCGTTTCTCTTATACCGCTGACAATGTGTACATGCGAAATTTCATTATGATCGGTTAGGTAGTTAAGGTGTGAAGGCGCGGCGTAACAAATAAGACAACTCACATTTGAATTTATAATATTAGGATTTATAAAAAACCTAATAGTAAAATACATTAAGAATGGAAAACCAGACGTACTTACCTACTGTATAATATTAACAGCCGGGACAAAGGAAAAAAAAATGTCGTACATAAACAAGTAAGGTACCTACCTACCAAGAACTTGCATGCGTATTAGTGTGTGTGAATGGTGTGTGATAATTTAAGACACAAGTAGGTATTACGTTCTACAATCTACAATTTAGAAGAGTCATTCTCGTATGGAGTTTATAAACGAATTAATAAGCTGGGGACGCGGCGTCACGCAAGACCGACGACGTTAGAAAGTGTCGCCTTGTGCGTTCTCAGATGAACAAATGGAGAAGCCACTAGCCAGCCTCCTGGCCCCATCGCTTCCTGTTCAGCCACCGCATGTCTCGCTCCGTGTGCCCGCACATCGCATACCACTGCCTACTTGTAGTTGTGTATCTACTACTTACATCATTATAACAATTAATGTCGCTCCTAGACACTGATGAATCGCTCGTTTTATAAAAAAATTGTTTTCGCTCGCTAATGGCTCGCAATAATAATTAATACAAGTGTCGAGGAACAAATAAAACTAAGAACTTGCTCATACTTTTCTTTACATCTATTGGCTCTGTATCCTATAGAAGCGGTTACTAATCTAACTAATCTTCCAAGAACACTCAATATTTAATGGAACACCACGCCAGATAACATATAAATCCAGCTTTTTAATACTGAGTAGGTACCGATTTAGTAAAATATTTATTGGAAATATTTCGTAATGACGTCACAATCACGCAGATTACGGTCGTGACGTCATTAAGTACAAATTAACGTATCCTACACGGCTTTTACCTGTGTATTTAATTCCTTTGTCTAGGGTATTGAATGTAAACTAAATTCACTTTATTGCTGAAAAAGAAATTTGGCATAATTTGAGTGCCATTGAATTTATACTAGCTAATTCTGTAATTAAACTATCTAGATCCTAGTGCAAAGATAATTATTTTTAAGTATTCAAAGAAGTACTAGTGGTTCCAGATTTACTCAATAATTATATCGCTTTAGTACTTGTTAAAGCATCAATCTATGCTAATTATTATAAAGAGGAAAGATTTGATTTTTCTACTGGACCGATTTCAAAAATTCTTTCACCATTAGAATGCTATATTATCCCTGCGTAACATTGGCTAGTAACCTAGAATTCCCGCGGGAACTCCGAAGTAATCTAGGTAGGTATAAAAATAAGAATTAAACGCCCAATTTGTTGCTAAGCGCATAACTTCCAAAAGACTGCACGAAATTGCATAATTCTTGTTTTTGTGTTCGTTATTGACAGGACCAGGTTAAGTTTGGAGTTCCTGCGGTAATTCCGAAACTCACGCGGGTGAATCTCCGAAAGGGTTGAACTGATTTGGACGGGACTTTCGCTGCTAAGTAGCTGTTGTTATAAGGAGTAAATTAGGTTACTTTGGAGTTCCTGCGGTAATTCCGAAACTCACGCGGGTCAATCTTCAAAACTGTTAAATCAATTTTTTAAGGAAATTTAAGGTGTAAATAGTAGTAGTAGTAGTTGTTATTTAAATTTCATTAGAGAAGACATAATTTTATCAATACACTGATTGATAAAAGAACTTTTATCGGTTGCCTGTGACGACGAAGAGAAATAAACATTGTGAAGTCGCACACGCGCTTCGAGTTCGATCTCAGAACAATAACTGGTTCGATAGGCACATTGTGTCATCGGTTCTAGATTAAAAGAAGAAGATATGAATAATAATTAAAGATATGAATACATGACGTAGGTCCTATACAACAAGGCTAAGTTTATATGTATGTTGACGAATTGGGGTTGCTATTTAGCATTTAACTACTTTGCAAATCTGTCAAGGCTGATAGAAGCCTAACATAAGTTAAATCAATAAAGTACAACTAGTCAGTAACAGCGGAAATTTACGTAGGATATAAAAATAAAATTCTTGCTTCCACATAATATAAACGGTAAATACGCGGATGCAAGTAGGTACACAAATTGTATTGCCGTCTTGGTCTGCCTTTTAATCTATGTATATTGTACCTACCTATTTATATAAGATAATAAAACGAGCTATTTACATTAGCTGTTGCCCGAGGCTGAATATCGGATACGGTCGGAACGTTGCTATCTGAAAATTACGAAATCGTTTCCATAGATAAAGCCATAACTTCTAATCTACAAACTAATATAGGAAGTACTATAAAACACTGCCGTGGTCCGTGACTGACAGGCAACGCACAACCTGAACTGCTGAGTTTAGAAACTTGAAAATATGTGTGTACCTACATGCCTGCCTTCCTTTCCTTTCATCGTGGTAAATGTCGGAGTCCTTGCAAAAATTCCGGGATATTGTACCCTACGTCCTTTTCTGTCTTTTCTTTTCTGTCT
The DNA here is from genome assembly GCA_907165275.2 of Zygaena filipendulae. Taxonomy (NCBI): domain Eukaryota; kingdom Metazoa; phylum Arthropoda; class Insecta; order Lepidoptera; family Zygaenidae; genus Zygaena; species Zygaena filipendulae. The sequence continues at coordinate 5,382,092 of OU015653.1, read as the reverse complement.
CCGACAATGTGTATGCATTTCATTATGATCGGTTGAGTAGCTAAGGCGTGTTAACGTAACAAACAAACAAAAAAATAAAATTCTCATTTATGTTATTAGTCAGGAATTTAACACGTACCTATGATTTGCTATCTCTAAGTACGGTAAAGTTTCTTCGCAATCGAGGGTCAAACATCGTAACTCAACGATAAAAATATGAGGACGATAAGGATTCTAATTTGATTCGTTATCAACACAGATTTTTTGACGAATAACTCTATAAAATTTATAGCCAACGTTGTTCTGCCATATATTTTATACTTACTGTGCCCCACGGTTTCACCCGCAGAAATTTCGGAGTTCCCGCGGGAATTCCGGGATAAAAAGTACCCTATGTTCTCTTCTCTGTACCCCTGACAACGTGTGTGCAAAATATGATTATCGGCTCAGCCATCAAGGCGAGAAAGCGTAACATATAGACAGACAGACAGTCAGGCAGGCAGACAAGAGTTACTTTCGCATTTACAATATTAGTAGGGAAGTAGGGATTTTGATGCGGTTTACATAAATAATAATAATTATTTACAAAATTACAAAAGTTATCGAGGGAATCCCGAAATTCACGCGAGTGAACCGCTTACAGTTTATAACATAAATACACACATCAAAAGTGTCTAGGGATCAAGCATTTTTATGCGGATTTCTTGAGATTGAGATGTGGCTTTGTAATAAATTTATGATTTTATAAATTTATATGGATCCTTTTTGGTGCATTACATAATTTGAATCTGGAACTGTCAATCAAATTCGAATAAAAGATGAAAATCAGCTGTCAATATTTTCCCTATAAAAACATACAACGCATTGAAGACATTATTAGTGCTACTGTTTCCCTACTACTGATTAAAACCAACGTTATTATGGAGCGGCGACGTCATTTAAGCAGGGAAGAAATGCTCAGAGCCGTGGGAATGATAGAAGCTGGTTCCCGGCAACGTACTGTGGCTTTAGCTCTGAATACAAGTCAGAGTGTTATCAGTCGACTTTGGACACGTTACCGAAGGTACCGTGGCTGAGCGCCATGGAGGACGGTATCGCTGCACCACACGGAGACAAGACCGATACATTCAAATCTTAACTCGAAGAGCTCCAACAATAACCGCCATGATGTTAGCCGTGAGGCTTCATCACTCTTCAGGGAACTTAATTAGCGACCAAACAGTCAGAAACCGCTTGCATGAAGTGAACCTTTATTCCCGAAGACCGCTACGGGTACCACCTATAGCAATGCACAATCGTAGGATTCGATATCAATGGGCTCTTGAACACAGAAATTGGGCAGAAGAACAATGGCGTTTCGTGTGCTTTTCTGATGAGTCTCGTTTTGGTATGAGACCGGATACAAGACGTATACGACACTGGAGAACCCCTGGACGCCAACAGCGATTAAAATCCTGCCAGGAAGTCCATCCTTATAGTGGTGGAACCATCATGGTATGGGCGGGTATTTGGATCGGCGGAAGAACTGAGTTGATTTGGATCAGAGGCAACCTCAACGCTCAAATTTATGCTGAGACGATTGTATCAGACGTCATCGTTCCTCTACAAGTGCAAATCGGTCCCTTATTTCAGTTAATGCATGATAATGCACGACCGCACACCGCAAGAGTTGTAAGACAGACTCTTGCCGCAGCTAACATTAATGTCCTGCCCTGGCCTGCTCAGTCGCCAGACTTGAACCCGATTGAGCATGCATGGGATATGCTACAGAGAAGAGCTCTGCCGAATATGGAGGGTATCCAGTCGCAAGAAGACCTTTTTTTGTTGTTGCAACGAACATGGGCGGCCATTCCACAGCGTGATTTGGATGAACTCATTTTGAGTATGCCAAACCGATGTTCTTGTGTTGTTAGTGTTCGCGGTAGAAACACGGATTATTAATTGTTTAAGTTACCCAATAAAATTTTAAAGAAAACTGTTATTTCAGTCTTTTTTTCGAACTTTAATGTTAGTGGTTCAAATGTCAAAAATCCCTTTATTAGGAAAATGGCAAATTTCTTTATTAATGCAAAGGTGACTTGGTTTATCGTTACTGTGACAAACGAAAACACTTTATTTGATGAATCCTTAAAGAAAATTTTAATTAATATCAATCAGGAGAAAAGTTATTGCAAAAATATATGTTGATCCCTAGACACTTTTGATGTGTGTACATAGTTACATTGTTAATGGGCGCGAGTTTAATTTGCTTTTTCTCACGCGCGCCGACCATAATCTAACTAGTTTGAGCGAAACTCCTCTAACTATTCACGACGATTTGAAAATGCGATGTGCGACTTGATAACAGAGGTGCCGTTATACAGTCTGATTGTAGAATGTTATGTGCGACGACTCGGCTCCGTAACAAACGAGAAGGTAACAGACGTTGCGTGTGTTGTACTAGGCAGTGTTCCGCTGCGGGCGGCGGAGGTGGCGGCTCGCAACTCGCGTCGCGCCCGAAACAGGTTTCGGTTGGCGTGATGCTCATATCTACTGACGCGACGCAACGAGACGTGCGCGGCGCTCTGTCATAAATCTACAATTCTGATGTTGATGTCGCACGAATCATGCATATTTTGCATTTTGCTTTTGTTAAAACCGTTTTTAAAAAATGGAGAGCTGCCCCCTAATGCTGCGGCGCAGACGCGTAATTATACCCCAAAAGTAGTGGGTTCGATTCCCACCGCTGGAGAGAGGCAACTTTGAACTGATATAAAGTCCATTGTGATGAGTCACTTCACTCACTTCGTACACCTACCGGTCTAGCTAACAAACACGTTGGTACGTTTTTTGTACAATAAATCAATGCTAACAATAAAATATGCTACAACTTGTGGAATATTATTGCTATCAAATGTTCAGTCAGTCGGTGATAAGCATATTTCCTACGATCTCCTAAAACTTCTTTTATTTCATTACTTGTAATATCATTGGACCTAACCAATCACTTTTTATACATTTGAAAAAATCAATAATCCAAGTCAAGCTAAGCCTAGGTCGGTTAATTTTAATTTTTCTGTTTCTCGGGAGAAAACTGTAAACTTGCAACAACTGTTTTTGGTAACCATGCAGGTAACGCATTGGTTTTGTACAAAGACATTCTATATGACTTGATAGTTAATGAATTGAATTAAGACTTATATTGCATGGCGAAAAATATCGTGTAACCATCACCGATAGATATGACTAATATGAGTCGATAATAGGCTAGTTTCCTAATTTTTTTTTAGTCCGTTTTGTAGATTATTAAAAAATATTGGACACGTATTTTTTTATTTTTTATGTAACCAAAAAATAACGGAGATATATCAAGTCGAAATTTCACATGACGTCACGCCTCGCTACAGTTTATTCGCACGTTATAGCGAGCGGTGACGTCACGAGTCCCCCACCCTAAACTTAAATGCGCTTTATCTATGCATATTTCCATTATTTTAAAAAAGCAAAAAATACGTGTCTTTTATTTTTTTACTATCTAACTGACGGACTAAATAGAATTTTGATTTTTTTACCCAGGAAACTAGCCTATTTGTCGTTTAAACTTTAAATACAAAGTCCGAGTAGTGAATCGGTGAAGGCGTCAGTACGCAATACGCATCCTGTACTATGCCACCAGTCGGACGTTCGGACCCCCGGTTCATGTGACTTTTTCTACTCGATTTGTGTATTTATACATGAAGTACGTTGACAAACTATATTGGTCCGAGCCACTGACAACTGAACGCCACTCATAATGAGAGCAGCCGGCTTGAACCAGTAAGCATCCAATAATAATAATTAATCGTTCCAAAACCATTTTATTTACCAATAGTGCGCTTATTGGTATGACGCTGTGACGGAAAATTTTGCATAGGTACCCCATCCGTACCGTGCGATAAAGAACTTCGTTCTAAAAAACAAATATCTACCTATCTACCTATATGTCTAATGCAGACAAGATTCAGGACAAAGCTTTTTATATTAAAAAATCCTTTCTTATCGGATGCCTACGTCATACAAAGAACACACCTTCCAAGTTTCAGGTCTCTACGATCAGCGGTTTAGGCTGTGCGTTGATACATCAGTCATTCAGGACAAAGCCTTTTAAATATGTATAGATAGATATAAGTAGTATAGATTGGTTGTATTTATGTTACATAATGTCATCGTCACGTCACGTCATCATTTTGCTCCATGTGATTATTTATATACCTACCGAATTATTATAATATGATAGGTTAAACGAAGGTCATGTTCAAACTTTAATCCACAACAGTTAATGTTCCCCGCAGTTTCACCCGCGGTAATTTCGTAGTTCCCGCCGGGATTCCGGGTTACTTAGGATTAATGTAGCATTCTAATGGTGAAAGAATTTTTGCTATGTGTTGCTGCTGTGATCGTGGGCATCGACTTTAATTTAATCTTCGTTTTGTAAGTAAATATTGTACATATTGTATTGCCAGATGTGACACGAAATAAACCCTACTGGGTCTGACCTTGTAAAAAAAGAACTATGTACTTTTCTGCGAATAAATAAATAAAAAACAATCGGTCCAGTAGTTGTTGAGTTACGATTTACAACAAACAAACACAAAATCAAATCTTTCCTCTTTATAATATTAATATAGATAACCAAAAATATACTTACATAAAAAAATGCTGATAAATCACGGAGTAAACCTTAACAACAAAACGTAGGTTTACATGGGTAAATGACCTTTAGGTAGGTACGACTTATTGGCGAAACGGTCCAGCGGCGGAAAAGAAAAAGGGCTATGAATGACCTCTAATCACTGAATAGTCTTTGCCTCTAATGTATGATTAGTCGGCGCGTCAGTTTCTTTGGCGCTCCGTTTTCGTGAATAATGTATTTTTATTGGTTAACCATTTGTTCCCCGCAGTTTCACCCTCGTCAATTTCGCAAATTTCACGGGAATTCCGGGATAAAAATAGCCTATAAACTTTCTGTACCCCTGACAACGTGTATGCAAAATTTCATGATGATCGGTCGAGTCGCCCAGACTTGAAAGCGGAAAAAACAAACAAACGAACAAACTTATAATATATTAGTAAAGATTATGTCAAAAAATAACGTTAAGCTTTTTCGATGTTTGGAAAAAGAATTGAATATATCCTTCAATAAGTTCCTCGTTTAACTTACCTGTGTATTCGTATGTAGAAGAGTAGTAAGTAGCTACTATACTCGGTAGATAGTTATAGTCGGTTCATTTTTTTAATGAGTGTTTTGAATGCGTGGTAGGTTTCGGCGGCGCAGCACATGCAGGTGAGCGGCGCAGGCGCGGGTCACGTGTCCATCGCAGCGCAGCAAGGCATGTACGCCAACTTCCAGCACCAGGGCGCTCAACAACATCATCCAGGTACAAACACGCGAGCAGGCCAAGGTGCTATTTTAATATGTTTTGTTTTTACAACTCAATTTTAGCTATTTGCAACGGGGAGCAACTTACAATCTAATAAAAAGTAAATACCTAACTAACCAATACTATGAAAACAAATAAATCAGTTTTTCTGTTTGGATATAAAACTAACTTGTGGACGCGTTGATCATCATTCTGCCCCTTGAAAAACCGATAACCGATCTGATAACCAACATTACAATACCCACGCGGGCAACTTATAACCCAGGGGGGTTTCACGATGGCCATAAGTAGCCTTGCCTTCTCCCAAGAGCTGGCACAGATACTTATTACTAGACAGCATATATTTCTTTTTCTTCTTATGACCTTTCGCAAACAATGCGTATTGCTAGTTTCATGTCAAATAAACACAATCTTCGATTTCCGCTAAGACACGATGTTGTGGTCGGTCGGTGTAAGGTGATATTGTTGTATTTCAGGCGGCGGATGCGACTCGTACACAGTGTCCCAGTCGCAAAGCATCAACTTCTCGCAGGCGATGCGCGCGCGGCCCGCGGCCGCCGGCGGCCCCGCGCAGCAGGCGCCCGCCGCCGCCGGGCCCGGCCCCGGCCCCGGCCCGCCGCAGCCGCTCAGTTAGTATTCAGTCAACTAATCAATGATTTTAATCTATTATTAAAAGACGGTGTGAGCCCTGTGAGGGCGAGATGAATTCGGATGGATTAAAATATAGATGTTTAATTAACGTTAACGAGATCATTAATTGCTATTTTAACCATGCCCTCTGTGTAAATAATGAGAAAATACGAGTAGGGGTCGTCGATCACGTGAGGGTCGAAAGGGGCGAAGGGGGTTCGGCAAAAATTCACAAAATATCATAAGGGACTCCTCCCTAGTGAGATATTACTTGCATTTGTTTTTTCGTTGAACGCGCTTTTTCTAAACCAAGCAGCGCGTGACCTTGACTAGCCGAATTTTTAAAATACTTTACTCTTAATTTTGGGTGGAGGGAGGGGTTAGTCTCAAACCTCACCACGTATCACCATAATAACATATAATGTTGGTATTTCCGAGCAAGTTGGACAAAAATATCTATAGGTAGTCTTTTTGGTTTAAAAAAGTATGATGACTAAAGTTTGAAATGTGAATATAACACGCGAACAGGCGTAGCAGCGGCCGGCATATCGCGCGAGCAGCAAGCGAAGATGCTGCAGCAACAACAGCAGCAGATGTTGCGCGCCCAGCAGCAGCAGATGCGGCCGCCGCCGCCCGAGTACAAGGCGCGCTACGGGGGCGCGGGGCCGGGCGCGGGCGGGGGCGGCGCGGGCGCGGCGGGCAGGCGCGCGCAGCCCCCCGCGCCGCGCGCCTTCCCGCCCGCGCCGCACGCGCGCCAGTACGCGCCCGAGTGGCGGCACGTGCTGATGCAGCAGCAGGCCGCCAGGCAACAGTTCCCGCACCACCATCAAGGTTTGCCACCTGCCGCTACCAACATTTAATACGCCCATGAACCGATTTAAACGTTGTCGACCGGTGGAGGTCGAAGCGGACGCCGGTCGAGTTATTTAATCGATATTTCCATTACTGTTCTGCAGCCATTTTGCTTTCCAAGAAACTAGTTTACGAGACAGAACCGTGTTTTACATTGGGGATTTCACCATAATTATCTTAATTACTAACAAGCATAGTATAAAACAAAGTCGCTTCCGGCTGTCTGTGCCTGTCCCTATGTATGCTTAGATCTTTTAGACTACGCCATGGATTTTCATGCGGTTTTCATCAATAGAGTGCTTCATGAGGAAGCTTTATATCTATATTTATCCTAGAATTCGTGGGAACTCTGAAATTACCGCGGGGGACAGCTAGTAATTACTAAAACATTGTTAAAATTGAAGCAGAAGAATTTATACTTGTCGTGAATGTGAGTTATTAACCGAAGTGAATTGTGGTTCCGTAGGATTTGGGCTGGGCTCTATGGGCAGCGCGATGTCGCAGCAGCAGCAGTTGCAGCTGCAGCAGGCGCGCCTTCAACAACAACAACAACAACTACTTCAGCATCAACAGCAACAAAGGTATGTTTTTTCGGAAAGAAAAAAACCGAACGTACCTATAATATATTATATTTTTTAAACTAACATATAACTACTTTGTTATTATTTTCCCATTCCAGATCAAACCAACAACAATCTCCGATGTTTATGCAACAAAATCAAATGATGAATGTGCAAGGACAGGTAATGTATCTACATACTACATAATATTATTAACAAATGTTTTCTACTTGTGGCTACGGATTTTGGATATTTTTATATACGTTGTCGGCGGATTGGGCAGAGGTTTCGCGACCTCCCGGGGGGTCGCGACCCACACATTGAAAACACTGGTTTAGATTATTATAGTTTTTATTTTTATTAATACTAGCTGTTCCCCGCGCTTTCTTTAATTAACCTGTGTTAATTTCGGAGATCCCGCAGGAATTCCGGAATAAAAGTGCCCTATGTCCTTCTCTGTATCCCTGGCAACGTGTATGCAAAATTTCATGATGATCGGTCGAGCCGTTGCACTGTGGAAAATATCGGCCAGTTTCATATCAAAAATCCATATCTTTGTAGTTTTTAAAGGTATTGCTTTGAAATTTTGCATAGACATATTAGTATGTATAAGTGTTTGATCTAATATAAATTTATTCATAACTAGCTGTGTCACATGGTTTTACTCGCGTCACAATCTAGGATTACGTGAAAATTGCATGTAAATAATGCACTTTTGTTCGATAATTTTTAATTTTTAATTTTATAGATGTTCCCTAACATTAAATTTTTATAAATTTTAATTTAAATAAGTTTTAATTTTATCAGTCTTCATAAATAAAAATGAATCGCCAAATGTGTTATTAAGCGTATATAACTTGCAAAGGACTGCAACAAATTGGATAAACCTTTTTTTTTGTTTTCTTTATTGTCTGGACAAGGTTTTTATAAAAGAAGTTTGGGAGTTCCTGCGGGAATTCCGAAACTCTCGCGGGTGAATCTCCGAAACGGTTGGACCAATTTTGACAGAAGTTTCACTACTAACTAGCTGATATCATTAGGAGTAAATTAAGCTACTTTGGAGTTCCTGTGGGATTCCTAAACTTAAACTCACGCGGGTGAAACCGCGGGGCACATCTAGTATAATAAATAAATGTATATATATATTTTTTTTTGTATAGTATGAATATCGCGGTTTTGCTCAAAAATGGATCCTTCTTACGCGATACTTTAGTCTAATTTATTTTAGACTTAAGGATTAGATTTCCCGATAGATCGCTAACTATAAAGGTCATCCATACTTCGGCCTCCGTAATTTGATACTGTTATCACGTGCAAAATCACGCAGAGCCGACACATTTCTGCAGTTAACGAAATATACAAGTAATATTTCACGTCTTGAACAGTGAAAAATGGGTTCATTTTTAATGTTACCATAACGTGCAGTCGAATTAATAACGAAAACCAGCAGTTATTTTGAAAAATATTCATTTAAACAGAATGCATATAAGAGTCATGTGCAACTCTTAAAATATAACATTTTCCACAAGTAAATAAGTGCAAAACTATATTAAGACCTTTAGATACCACAGTCACATCGATAAATATTAAAATCGAAATCCCAAAACTATTTATCGCGCGAACTGCGAGAAAACCGCTATCACCAAGTGCGCGACTCGACTCATATTTTTTTTTCATAATTCCGAAAATCGCAAATATTCGCAGCTGATTTTTATATATGTTTATTATCAATACCTAATGTATCAAATAACATAAAATTCAAAACAGCGGTAAGCAGCGGTAACTACGAAAAGTCCCAGAGAATTAGAAAAAATCCCATTTTTTCCGTTCATAATAATCAAGGTGTCATACTAAAATGGTATCACCAAATTAGAAATTCTTTTTATTATTAGAAACTAAGAAAGATATATTTTCAGAAATATATAACATTACAGGGCTTTTCTGTCATGTAACACACAAAATTTTACTTTGAAAATACGGAAATTACGGGGCGAAAATTATAAGATTCCATTTGTAAATTTTGTGTGCAATTTATCCACTATAAAATATATTTAATGTATAAAAATTGTGATGAATATTGATCAACAACATCTAAGGTATAAAATAAAAGCATTAAACTATTTATTTTTCGAAATTTGTAAAATGCATTTTTGATACGCAAAGTACCAATATTTTCCATAGTGCGTTGGCGTGAAAGCGTAACAGACAGACAGACAGACAGTTACTTTCGCGTTTATAATATTAGTAGGGAAGTAGGGATTTATAACCTAACGAAATTCATTTGACTGTTTCAGATAACAAATTTACACATGAGTCAATCGCAAAGTATGTCCATGCAGCAGGGGGGAATGGGTGGCATGGGGGCGCACCAAGGCAATCCCATGGGCGGGCCCGGCGGGGGCGGGGGCGGCGGTGGAGGCGGCGGGGGCGGCGGCGGCGGCGGCGGCCTGCACGCGCCGGGCGGCGCCATGCAGCCGCAGGGCATGCTGCCGCAAGGCGCCATGCACGCGCCGGGCGGGCCCGCCGGTAACATGGCGCAGCACGCCTTCCCCTCGCTCCATAACGCATCTTCCTTCTCGGCGCAAACGGCCGACTTCAACTTGGACTTCCTCGACAACATGCCCTCCACGGACGCGAGCAACCTCACCGCACAGGAGCTGTTGAACTCCTTAGACAACTCCTTTTTGAACGATATACTTTAAATTTATAGATAAATATACAAAACCATTTTTGGTTGTGGCTTAACATTTTGTAAAGCCCTAATTGGCCCGTTATAGTCAATTAGTAGTGTTCACGTTATACTGATCTTCGATTGGATTTAAAATAGAGTTGATGACGGCTCATGAGACGTTTATTATGACCAAAGCTTATCTAACGAGAATATAACATTTTCTGTGTTAAATGAATATTAGGAAAATGTTAATTTATTGCAATGGTAAATGGAATTGTGGAACTTTCCAAAGTCTTTGAGACTCGATTGAATGTTACTTAGAAATGTTTAAGGAACAACTTTGTACTATCCGTTTAATAGAATACTTTCCACCATTATTATTGTTAAAATTTCTGTGTAAATATTTAATTGTAAGATATTTTGATATTATCATATATTGGTATGTAAATAAGATATCATGATATATAAGTACCAATCACGGTATGTGTACATTTGAAAAGGCTAGAAGTTGTTCATCTAGCATTCTAGCATACCTTTTGAGCTGACCAGGCTGGCCAGTTTTACGGCTTTTTTTAAAATTTGGCTATATGTGCAATATTAATTGGCGTATCCATAGTCCATATCGTCGATTACTGTTGAGTATTAAACTGTAAAAACCTAATTTAAAAAAAAATTACCCGGTAAAAATAAACAAGTTTCCGTTTGATTGTTCGATCAATCTAAGTTAATGTTTATATCCGATTTCAAGTGCCGTAAAAGTTTTGTCTAAGCCGGAATGTCACAACTTGTTTGGTTTAGATACTTTCTAGTAAATTATTTGTCTGTAGAGGCAAACTTTGTTTTACAACAAAACGAATCATGTTTGGGTTTTCTATTTATTGAAGATACAATATATTATATTATAATATTATTTGTATATATTATTTGTAAGAAGAAATGCACAAAGACGTTATATTTTACTTGCTTTACCTATTTATTTTAAAACTAAATTAATACTATGTCTTCTGTAGTCCTCCATTAAGATTTAAAATATTGATGAAAAATTCAACCAGAGAACCGGTCATTATGCGGTTATTTTATGAGGTCGACTTTTGCATGTACTCGATACCGGAATCTGCAGCTGTTTAAATATATTTTTCAATTAGTAAGAAAAAGCTGGTTTATGGAGGAAAAGCTTCCTTTATTTTATAGAAAGTCTTTGGACGAAAAGTAATATTGATAGTAATTTACTCAAAGGAAACATTGAAACTTACTTTTTTTCAGTCAATAATAATAAAATTAATGAAACCCACAGTATGCCAGATTTGATGGCATGTCGATGACAATACACAAGAATGATGAATGGCCGCTACGATCCGTCAGCGTCTAGTGACTTCTCGTTTTCCGTCAAGTGATGTTTTTTAATTTTTAGGTTCTGTTCAATATGTCAGGGATAAAAATGATGATGTCAATGATGAAGACCATGCAACTTCACGATTTAATAGGTTACTATAAAAAAGTCAAATTTTATAAAAAAAATGTATAATCGGTCAATACAGAATAATGTATAGGTGCAGTTTTTAAATGATTCTCTTTTATAATTTTTGTTATCTTTTCTTACATTGACCGCCTTTTCTTCATCTGTATGATAAATATAAACGTAATAGGTAAGATTGGTCTATCCGCCTGTGAACGAACCAATCTATATAAATTATAGTGCAAATGTAATATTTTAGTATAGGGCTATAAATTATAAGATCATTCCCGTACCTAAGATATGTATGTAGTAGTTATACTGTGATGTTGGTCTCAATGGTCAAAAGTTAATATTATTATAATATAATAGCATCAATTACCTACACATTGATATTGTTAAGGATCTCATATTATTTATAGTCGATTTACGAGATTCTAGGATTTCAGTAACGCCACTCAATATGTCCCGAGACTGACATTTACACTAATTTTGAACGAGGACATATTCAAGCTCTTCTTCGATAATTCATGCTTTTATGTAACTAATTAAAATGTACTTTGATAAAAACATTGAATTTCATAAATATGGAACTAGAATCGTATCGTATCGTTTAATCTTAACACGTATTGTATGTATACCTAACATACCTATTATAGAATGATGTTCGTTCTAGAAAACACTACGTATAAAAATTTCATGACAATCCTTTTTTGTAATATCTACCAGCTGCTTTCGGGACTTATTGACTGAACTGTATCGACGGATCATTTTTCCTTAATAGTGAAATAGTTTAATAATTTTGTTCAAAAAAAAACTAACGGATTGATGGATTTTTGAAAATTATATATTATTCAATTTACAATATTTCCGTGTTGTATGAACAAGCATAATTAAACTGCTTCTCACATTTTGTCGAGAATTATCAAGCTCTCTGTTAAAAATATTGAATGACAGTAACATTCCAGAGCCATTGTTATAACGTGTTTAACATTAGGACCAATTTTTGAAAATAATATTGCATATTGAAACTATTGGATTTTTATTTATGCCTATATTAGTTTAATACTTACCTTAAGATATAAAGTAATTAACTTCTTAATTTAAATATCAGGTCAAACGGAGAGTAAACACTTTTGATGAATGAACACAAAGTTTTTGACACATGGCACTTGTAGATATTAATTAATAGCTACTTGGAAATATGTGGTTTACCACATGATAGATTCAGCTTGATGCTTGTACACGTAGTCTGAGAATGTCTCGAGTTTTTTTTCTAAAGCATTTATCTCCGCAGCTAACTCTCATATCATCTCGTTGGGTTTGCTCTGGAATAGCCTCGGATTACGGACTTGGGGACTGTAAAAGTTGTTCGGCTGGATATACTTGGCCGTTATAGGCTCATCGCGCACTCTGCTCACTTGTGTGCCGTAAATGTTCTCATTTGTGCGGTTCTCGAAGTTTTTCATGGTGTACGCGAGCCTGGTGCGGCGGTGCTTGCGCAGCCGCACGCAGGCGAACACGGTGCTCAGTAGGATGGCCAGTTTCAACAGCGACGCCACGAAGAGGGCTAGCATGAACACAATGTATTGCTTTTGGTACCATTCTTCTAGTTTGTTCTGGCACCCCTGAAAATAATGGTTGAGGTTAAGTAATTTATATAATTTTTGCGTTCAGCAGGGGAACCTACCATTATTTTGAACGAGCATTAAAATTTCGTACATTGAAATCTGACTTCACGTGCTGTATGTAAAGTTGAAATTACAATCGGAGAAATTTCAATGTAAGGTTATAGAGCATTATAGAGGCTCTAGTTTCTATATGAGATAAGAAACGTACTTAGGTATTCATTTTCTATACATACACATTACACATATTATAATATGCTCATCTTAATCAGTAGAGTATAATATGTAGTATCACATCCCTACAAATTTTAGACGAGAAAGCTACACTTTATGTTCAATACACGTAAACCCGATCTATAGTGATTGCGAAGAAGCTGCAGTGGCTACAGTCAACTGTACCTACTCAACTTTTAATGATGAAACAGTCTCGTATTATTAAAACTAATGAGATTTTAGCTTCAAAATATAATATTTCCGAGAAAGATGAGAAAAATGTAGCTTAATTTTTAATAATTCTACACGGAATTTGAAAACGACTGTATTCGTATTATGTACCTATATTACAAGCAAATTGTACCGGCAAGTGTCTGTAGAGCGGGTCGGGCGTGTCTTCCTGGCAGCGGGTGGCGTTAAGCGGCGCGGGGTTGAGGTAGGTAGCGGGGGCGGGGGCGCGCAACTGGGCGCAGCACGTGAGCGGCACGGCCAGCCCGCGCGGGCCCAGCCGCCGCGTGCGCCACGCCGACGACTCGTAGTCGCGTGCGTCAGTCATGCCGCAACACTCCAGCTGGCAACACCGAACGTGCACTACGTATGAGTATATCACTAGATGCGCTGTCTAGAACATTACGTATACGCTGGCGGCGTCCATTTCTTAATTTCATGAGGATCAGTTGAGTCGTTAAGGCGTGAAAGCTAAACTATACCGGCGCTGCGGTAGCTTCATATCCTTCATACTTCCTACCTGAAACTGCGCCAGGTCGACGGCAGCGGTGTAGTGCTCGTGGTCGGGCACCGCGTAGTGCTCCTGCAGCGCGTCCACCGCGTCCGCCGGCTCGCCGCGCAGCCCCACGCAGCGCGGCCACACCGCCGCTGCGCCGCCGCCCACGCACTCGCACACCAGCAGCGACAGCACCGCCATGAAATACTTTACACCAAACTACTATCATTACGAGGGCATTTTGAACGTTATATGTATACAGATACTTTGAACTCGGAATGAGGTAGATGACACGACTTTGTTGTGCCATAGTCATAATAACGGCAGCACCGTTGGTCTAGTAGTTAATGAAACTGACTGCTGCCGGATGAGTCATGTGTCGCGGGTGCGATTCCCGCGAATCGCGTCAGTTGCCTGGTACGAATAGTACCTACTTGTACTGTTAAGTTTGGAACTGCGTATAGGTGGCGCTGCGTGATAATATTCAAGCATTATTATTATTTTAGAAGCGTAGAAATACAGTAAAGAACTCGGAATAAGTTTAAAAAATCGATTTTTAGTTCATGCGAGGGACATGAAGGAGTTAAACTTGCGTGATTAGTTGAATTTCATTATAGGACATAATGGGCATGTTGACAAATTTTTTTTTAGTCCGTCTTGTAGATTAATAAAAAATATTGGACACGTATTTTTTCTTTTTTTACGTAATCAAAAAATAACGGCGATATATTGAGTTGAAATTTCGCGTGACGTCACTATTCTGACAGTTTGTATGGCGGTTTTGCGGTTAGTGACGTCACGACCTCCTCATCCTAAACTTTAATGCGCTTTATCTCTGTATATTTTAATTTATTTAAAAAAGCAAAAAATACGTGTCTATTGTTTTTTTATTTTCTAACTGACGGACTAATTAGAATTTTGATTTTCAAAAGTAGTCAACATCCCCATTATGTCACCGTTCAAGTTTTAGTAGGTACCTATACCCTGAGCCTATACCTAAGTTCAACACGTTTTTAACCGTCTTAACGATTGTCCTAAGTGCAATGCCAGTTCGCCTTGAAAATCTAGAGAGGTTTCAGGTTCCTTTCCCGTTTTTTGTATGGCCTTTTTAAAAACTTTTCGAGGGAGTCCTGACTCACACGGAAGAATAAACATAATTCGACAATCAGTGGGTACCAATCTTTTAAAAATTCTTTCAATATAGAGAATTTTTAAAAAAAAAAAAAATTAGTACCTACTGGTTGTAACATAAGCTATATTTTTTAAAAAATTACGTCAATGAGTAAGTTTATACTTATACTTGTTCTTATGAACATCACGCAAGAAAGGACAATAGTTACGAACATAAGTATGCTTACTTACAATGGTCAAAGTAATGTATCCTGGCAAATAGGTGGCCCATGACCCGAGAGCAGAGGCGAGGCATGTGATAAGGCCGGCGGCCAACAATGCCAGAGCTATATAGTAGAACGGAGGGTGTGGGAGCTCCGTGTCGGGCGGAGCCAGCAGGTGCGACAGCAATATCCTTTGCGAGTCGTTCAGCATCAGAAACCCGCACACCACTTCCACAAAACCACACATCTGGGTATGAGAAAAGCATAAAAGTAGATATGCCACATCTACACCCTACGTATACGTATACCTTACGTATACCTATGCAAAATAAAAACGAAACTTACAAAAAAGATAGTATTGAAACACCCGAAAAGTATTTTAGCACTTCCAGCTTTTTTGCACTTCATCTCCAAGTTTCGACAGTTTGTCACGTAGATAAGATTTTATTAATCTTATAATTCAACGGGAAAGCGAACATAACAGTATAGTTGGGCAACGTGAACACATTTAACACGAGCGCGAACCACTACCGAATATGTTGTATGGAAACTTTGTGAATAGATTTGCCGGTTTTGAGGAGATGCGCTCTGCTGAGCAGGTGGGGTGACTAATAATTAAGGCAGTTTTGTTTGAAATTAATGCATGAGTTACTCTATCATCGCAATGTGGAGTTCAGATAGATACACCTGTTTTTATAAACCAATGATAGGTAAGTACCTACTACAGTAAAGTAGTTAAAGAAAGATCTTAGCATGATCTAAAACAATTATTTTTAGATTTTTTGTACGTGTGTTTGTACGCGCATTACTCCAAAATAAGCGCATCTTAGCTGTGCCCCGCGGTTTCACTCACGTTTGCGGACGCAGGCAAAACAATCGGTCAAAGTTTCATCACAATCGGACCAATGGTTTCGAAACGCATAGAGGACAGACATACAAACATTCATTTTTATTTATAAAGAAAGAAGATTAGCTTTCGCCCGGGCCCCGCGGTAATTTCGGAGTTCCCGTGGAAATTTCAGGATAAAAAGTATGTTACTCAGGACTACCGTAGCTTCCAATAAGTGAAAGAATTTTCAAAATCGGTTTAGTAGATCCAGGTTACACCCCCTACAACGTCACAAACACAATAGGCTAGTTTCCTAAATTTTCTTTTTTAGTCCGTTTTGTAGATTATTAAAAAATATTGGACACGTATTTTTTTTTTTTATGTAACCAAAAAATAACGGAGATATATCAAGTCGAAATTTCACATGACGTCACGCCTCGCTACAGTTTGTTCGCACGTTATAGCGAGCTGTGACATCACGAGTCCCCCACCCTAAACTTTAATGCGCTTTATCTATGCATATTTCCATTATTTTAAAAAAGCAAAAAATACGTGTCTTTTATTTTTTTATTATCTAACTGACGGACTAAATAGAATTTTGATTTTTTTACCCAGGAAACTAGCCTATTCACAAACCAACCAAATATTAGTACTTATACACATTTAGTTGGTAAACTTAGTTATAACGGTGGTTTAGGTTCCGTGTTGTATGTTAGCGGTTCTTTTTTACTAAAATAAATAAACAATGAGATCAGAGTGACAGACACTTCACAATTACGGTGTTTCTAATCGCATTTTGCTGCAGTATATATAGTAACAAACAAGTGAAAAACTAACAGGGTGATTAGGATACAAGTAACAATAATTAATATCACAAATTAAATTATCGTAATATATTTCTGTTTAAAAATCGAACTACATTTTAGAAATCTATATCTTTCTTTCTGAATCCCCCACAAGTCACTTTTGGTGTGGCTGTGATGTCGTCTTGTTCACGTTCACTTGACTCTTGAAGCTCTGTAAAAATAATGTGCATATTTTTCACTGATTACATCGAAAAAGAATATTTCTTGTATGTAAGCTGTCGTTGCCTGCGGCTTCAATTTGGCTAGTGTCCAACTCCAAAGTGCGATACATAATATATCAACCGATTGCGATGAAGCAAGGCTACATTTTGACTAGGTAGGATTTGAGGTAGGTACGCGAACTTTACCTGGTGGCAAATGTAATTTTTCAATGACAAACTTTTTCCTCCTCAGTTTGAAAGCTAGATCTAAGCTCGGAGGCACGTAAGGCACAAGCGAGTTAATGGCAGACAGCTTCGTAATGTGAAACAGGCCGTGGTAGTCTTTGTACACTGGGTTAGTTTCACGACTAGAACCTGCGAATGATTCTATTTTAACTGCATTGTCAACTGAATACAGAAGTCTTCGCATTAGAGTTTCATCCTGAAAAAAAAAAATTGTTAAGCCAGCATATTTCTTGCGCATAACGTACGTGCTTAATGCTTTAGTCGACAAAAACCACAAAATACTCTGTATTGCCAAAGACGCATTGTAAATGTATTTTAAGTTCCTGTCCGTAGTCGCGGACAGCGTGGGATTGCCCACTGCAGGGGGCTCTGCCCCGACGCAGACACCTCTGCCGCCTCCCCTTAGGGGAGGCAGCAAGAGAAGGCCTACGACGGACGGGCAGTTCAGTTTGAGCTTGCGAAGCGATAACTACGAGTGAATTTTCAGCGATACCTGCGACTACCTGCGATCTTGGCGAGATTATTGGACATCGAGTTCTGTCGTTTAGTATTTGAGTGTGTGATACCTAGACCTATGAACCCTAGCACGTAACAGTATTTATTGGGCAGATGTGTAACACCTTAGTCCATACCTATCTTTACTTCCCATCAGGCGAGATTATGGACAAACGTCTGACCAATTGGATAAAAAAAAACCGTCACAGTCAATAAAATAGTAAAAAAAAATAATCATAGTCAACATTTTTCACTGTAGAAAAATAAAAACATCCTATATAATTATGTGCAAAATTTTTCTACACTTGAAAGTTGAAGTCAAGACTTACCTACATATGTATATTTCGTTTCTATATACCAGCAGGCAGCAACTAAATTAACATAATTTAAACTATGCCTTTATATATAAGATCTAATCTACATTGTTTGCTCTATTTAGGAATTTATACCTTTGTGTGATTTTGTATATTGTGTGCAAACTTACATCAAACAAATGTGAAGGCAAACTGACGAACGCCACAGCATATGTATCCCTCAATAGAACCCTCAGACAGTACATAAACTTTAATAAATCTTGACCAAAAGCACTGCTATGTACATCATCTTCACAATCTGCTGTCATCCATATAGGAGAACCAAGTGAATGTATGTTGATACGTAAAATATTTCTTTTTTTACTACCTCTTTGATATGCTTCTTTAGATACAATTTCTTGAATACTTTTTAACAATTGGTGATAAAAAATATTTTTGAAGCCTTAAAAAGAAAAAATCTACATAACCACAGTAAGGTACAAAAAAATATTGGATTGAATTGTTTTTTTTTTAAGTTTACCATTTACAGTTTTTGAAGACTTTTGTGGCTTCCAATATGTAATATTTGCATCTTTAATAGCAGTATCATCAATTTGTTTACTAAGGTCGAAATGGTGGCCAAATGTTTTACTACCAAAAGAAGACTCCACTTTGCCAAGTCCCTCATACCTCCAAGCAATCTTCATTTGATCTATTTCATTAGTCAAAGGCTTAGTTTCATCTTCTATAGGATTTGTGCATTGTTTGGGTAATTCTTTTACCTAGAAAAACAATAATTTCTTTTATTTTAGGCATTCAAAGGATTATGAACCAATAACTTTCCAAGCTGGATCAAAATATAGTCCTTATAGTATAGGTATTAATTACTTTGAGTTTAATTACTAATTATGAAACTAAATCTAATTACTTACAAAGTCCTCAGGACTTTCATCTGCTGATGCAATGAATAAATCATGTTTGCATACAATGCCTTCAGCAAGGTAATATTTGCACAGGACTCTGCTGTACGTCCCAAGTATGTCTTCCTCTGAATTAAAACATGTATTCATAAAATAATTTTTATTTAGATTTATCTAGGACAGAAATTTAATATTAACCACAATTTACTCACCAACTACAAATAAGGCACCTGAGGGTATACCTCTACCTGGAATATTCAACGCACATGCTTTGAGATTGCTGGATTAGGTTATAATAACAATATGATTAAGTGTTCCGAACATAATTTATGAGATAGGTAGAATTTATTTATATTACAGTTCATAAACTTATTATCTGATGGTATCATCATATTCATATCAAGAATAATAATAAATCCACATCTGTTTACCAAAACAAAGACATGAATTGAACTTAAACCTTTCTTTTGCAGAGCTACCTAATCAAGATATTCTTGGTTCAATTCCCGGTGCAGATAGACTTTGTGTGATAAACAAAGGTTCCGTTTTTCAATCTGTTTTTTAAGTTTAAAATAGTAAAATATACCAATGTTGAATATATTTTTATTATTATATTCATAGCTGTGCCCCAATTTTATGTGTATGAGTTGCGAAAGTCCCGCAGGAACTCCAAACTTCTTATAACCTTGTCCTTTATCCTGACAATAATGAACACAAAAAACAGAATTATCAGATTTGGTGCAGTCGAGTCGTTTGGAAGTGCGCTTAGCAACACATTTAGTGATTCATTTTTAGAATATTAATAGCTACTTATTATCTATACAATATATAAAATATTTTGTCCTGAATGAATGACTGACCGATCAACGCACAACCTAAACCGCTAATCGTAGAGACCTGAAACTTGGAGGTTGTGTACTTTCAACTTTGTATGACGCAGGCATTCGATAAGAACGGATTTTTGAAAATTCTACCCCTTAGGGGGTGCAAAAAGGGGGCAAAGTTTGTATGGAAAAATTCCGCGGGTACTCCGAAATTATCGCAGGACGCGGGTGATACCGGCTAGTTGTTATGATAAAAACTTACCAATGACGCGGTCTAAGGATGGTATTCCTGACGATACGAAGCACATACTGTTTTCACTTTTAGTACCATTGGAATTAGCAGAAGAATGATCAAATTTATGGAAACTAGACATTACTTCGGAGCACTATATCTCTCAAAGAGACAAGAGTACCTAAAACTCAGGGAGTATCAATTTTACTAAATTGCGCCTGAACGTAATTTTTCTTTTATTCACGCATAAATCGTAGTGTAGTGGTTATAATTTTTTTTAGAATTCACATCACATTTTCTGAACTGTTTCATCTACGAGGTAGGTATTTAAGTAATTTTTTTAATGCAGTAATGCAGTTGTCATTTGTCAATTGTTATTTTTGACATTGATGCCAGTGTCAGTGTCACGTTAATTTGTTACTCTTTAGTCTTTGATTGGTTATTATTAGTAGAGGCAGAGAGAAGGTAATCACTATAGAGGTAGAGGGGCGTTCCGTGGATTCGCACGAATGCACTCGAGCGCGCTCGAGCGCGCTCTGTACCCGTTCTGTGGCTTGGTGAAAATTTACTCTAACAGCTGTCAGAGCGTAGTTTCACCCGTTCCGTGGCTCAGAGTGCAGCAACCAAACAACCATCTCCGAAGCAGGTTAATTTTCACTCTGACAGCTATGTATTGTTTAAGAAGTGTCAAAGTCTGCGCCAAAAACCGGATTCATCGAAAAAGAAATCAATCGGAGTTCTTACAAACAAAGGGGATGTGTCGTTGTCACAAAAAGTTTATAATTGAATGAAAAACAGTCTTATTTGCAATGTGAGTTGAGAGAAAACAAATGGCGCCTGAAATTTCAAATATTTTGAGGTTATAAAAACAACTCGATCGTTCTGTGGCTTGGTTGCAACTCAAACGAGTGAAATTTTAACAGAACAATTGCGCCCAAACCCACGGAACGCACACTAGGAGAAGCAGCCTGCCTCTCCTACGCACTATATTACTCACTCGTACGCACTATACTGAAAGTTGTGATGGAATTAATTTCTCGTCTTCGTCTTTGCCAGTGCTATCCGTAATAACGGAACATACCCTAGTGAGTGCCCGAAGCCATAAACTACAGAAGAAGAAGAAGAAGACATTTTGTGTCGGTGGCCGGTTGTCAATTTTAAAAAGAAAAAAAAAAGGCTTTTGCCGGGATCTTTTGCAGAAAGGACGTCAGTTTTATTTCTTTGTTTTGCAAATTAGTTTATTGTGATCAATATTGTGTGAATATGGTGGATTTTGCATAATAGTGATCCATTAGTGTTGAACAGTGTGCGGAAACAGTAAAATAAGATGAAATAGGGCGTTCATCGGGAGGTTTTCGTTTTACTATAGAACTTCCCACAGAGCGTCCTATTAAGATTCAACTGTGAAGATTTGCTGCCAAAAGTTTCGGTAAAGCATCGAAATTCATCTCACCAATGCATTTCGATGTATTAACTTCAGACGAAGAAATATACCACTGAATTGGCTATATGGTTTAAGTTTCCTTCTGCCTTCCCCGAAAGGGGTAAACTCGTCGAAATAATAAGTTTTTTCACCAAAAAAAAAAAAAAATTATGGACACTTTGACAGTCTAGTTTGTGCTTTGACAGTTCTGAGTTTGACAGTAGATTAATATTGTTGGAATTGTTAGCCACATTGTTGGCCTTTTCTGATTGATTCTTTGCGCATTTGTTTTTCTTGTAAAAGAAAGCAACACAAACGATTAATTTAATAATTTCCAAAATTTAAATATTAACAATTATTAAACATGCACGGCTCACCTGCAGTTTTTATGGACATATCGCTAGACGATCAAGTAAGTCAGAGACATAACCTAATCCATTCAACGTTATTAAATAATAGATGAATTGGTGCCGATTGGCATTTGTTTGAAAAATCTTTTAGTTTTTCTTAAATTTTTAGACGCAAGAAATAAAAAAACACCTTAAAAGTCTCGGGGCCGAAATTTCAGAAGAAAAATCACCAAAAGGTATTGAAGATGATTTACATAAAATCGTTGGGGCTTGTGATGTTTGCTTCAAAGAGAGTAATGAGACAGAAATTGAAGCTGTGTTAAATAGTATTGTTTCCATTATGGTGTCCGTAAGTATTCCTAAAATATTATGGAGTTTTGTGCCTTAGCATAGTAAATACAAGATTTTTGTGTTTTTCACAGATACCTTTGGAGAGAGGTGAAAATTTGATTGTGGCTTTCAGCCAGAGATTAACTAAAGCTCCAGGCCCAAAACTTGGTTTAGTAGCATTACAATCGTAAGTTGTCCATAATATACCTATAGTTTAACTTAAAAATGTAGATCTTTGAAAATTGATTTTTTACCAAGGAAGTAGAATTAAGGAATATATTTGATATTTTTGATTTCAGATTATGGCGACTGTACAACAATCTGGAAGCTAATTCTCCCTTGAGATATCATGTGTACTACCATGTCATTGAGTTGGCTGCTCGAGTCGGGGCAGTACGAGAAGTCTTCACTGGGGTTGATCAACTAAGAAAAGAGTTTGCAAGCTGTCCACCATCCAATGAACAAATGCAGAAACTTTATAGATTATTGCACCAAGTGTTGAAAGATCAAAATAGGTGCAAACTTCTAATTGTCATTAGTTCTTTTTCCATTTTAGTAGTTCCAGAGTTGCCTTTCCAATATACAAATCTACAAAAAAAATACTGTATTACTATAAAGCTGCACTGTGGTTTCAGCTGTGGAAGTTTCTGAATTTCCTCAGAAATTCTTATAAAGTTAGCCTAAGTTATTCCTTATAAACTATCTACCAGTAAAAGTCACATCAAAATCGGTCCAAACCCTCTGGAGATTAGCTGGAACAAACAGACAGACAAATTTTAAGAGAATTGGTATTTTCTTATAAGTACCATTATATACTTTCACACACATTTAGTTGACTGTCACTTCCATTTTCTTTATATGTACAGATGAAAAATTAATGTTTAAATAAGAACCTAATAAAAGGTTGAATATAATTGTTATCCTTTTAAGATTTTAACAATAATAATTACTGTTATTACAGTGAGATGGCCTCAAAAGTAATGATTGAACTGCTGGGTACATATACTGATGAAAATGCATCATATGCCAGGGAAGATGCCATTAAATGCATAGTAACTGCACTTGCTGATCCTAATTCGTTCTTGTTGGAACCATTACTCTCCCTCAAGCCAGTGAGATTTCTTGAAGGAGAGCTTATTCACGATCTTTTGACAATTTTTGTGTCTGAAAAATTGTCCAGCTATCAAGCTTTCTACAAAAATCATAAAGAATTTGTTCACTCCCAGGGTAAGTTCATTATGATTTTTTAATAAAGCATGTTTCTTTTATCAATGAAATTAATAGTTATATCCTCTTCATTCCAGGATTAAATCATGAGCTGAACATCAAAAAGATGAGAATATTGTCCTTTATGCAAATGGCAGAAACCAACCCGGACATTTCATTTGATGAAATCACCTCTGAATTACAGATTGAAGAGAAAGATGTTGAGGCGTTTATAATAGAAGGTACTAATATATAAAGAGGAAAGATTTGTATTTTTGTTTGTTAAGATTTAACTCAAAGCTACTCAACTGATTTCAAAAATTCTTTACCATTAGAATGCTACATTAGCCCTGAGTAACATAGGCTATATTGTAACCCAGAATTCCCATGGGAACTCCGAAATTACCACAAGTGAAACTGCAGGAAACAGGTAGTATTTTATAAAGTTATGAACAATGAAAATATTTTGATAGTCCTAAATAATAATTATTGTTATCCTAAAAACTCAAGGTACCTTCACAAACAGTGAAGTAAAAAGTAGTAAAAAACACCTTCACAGAAGAGTGCAAAAATTGGAATTGATTGAAATTAGCAAAGTCTCTATACTCTATAGTCATTTCTGTGTTCAAAAATGATCTCGCACGACGATACCCGAGAACCATCGAGAACCGACTATTGTTACCTAACACTGGAGTCAAGATCGGTAAACGAAAAAACGTCGAACTCGCACTTTCCGCTAGAAAATGACCTTACTGTGTTTTACTGTTGTCAGTGTTGAAGACGAAGTTGGTGCGCGCGCGCATGGACCAGGCGCAGCGCACGGTGCGCGTGTCCACCACCATGCACCGCACGTTCGGGCGCGCGCAGTGGCTGCAGCTGCGCGCCGTGCTGCTGGCGTGGCGCGCCAACGTGCACCAGGCGCACGACGCTATGAAGTCCGTCGCCGCCGCTCAGCTGGAGTACAGCCAGCAACAACAACAGAAGTCCTAGGCCCACTGCATTGTTGGCCAATATAACCGGAACTGCTGTGACCAACCCGAGTTATTTCTATTTAAAGTGAAATTATGGTATTCTGATTGAATATTATAGTGATTTTGATATAGCTAACGTGTGTGAATTCAAAATAAACTTTTTTGATCACTCATTCATTAAGCTCTGTGTCGCGTTCAATCAACAATATTATATTTTCTCTGAATAAATTTTTAATCGAATTTTATTTTGTTTAATTTATAGATACTAGTAAATAACTACATAGCTGCTTATGCTACCGCTGTCAGAGGATACGCACTGGCACGACCACCTGAATGCAGTGATTATATATAGCTTTTAGATCATATAGCGATTTTTTTGTTAATTAACACGTTTTATAATTACTGTACTTATGACCATATGATTACTGATTGATTAAATCCTCTTTGGTAGAATAGGTATAATCACTGCCGCAAAGAGTATATAACCACTACGTCACTGTGGCCGTGCTAGAAGTGACACAAACATCAAATCGTGTAGATTGAGTCCAAAGATGCGATAAATCGCGATAGATTGCCATAATCAATGAGTAGGTATAAATGTGGGCATTCACGTAAAAAGGTACCAGTAGTGGGGTATTGAGTTAAGACTAGATTCGGTATCTAGAATAGTCGATTGATAGTAAGGATTGAAAAAATATTCAAAAACGCACAGTTTTTTTAGACATTTGGACATAGATAAGCAATAGTGTATTAACCCACACTGGAGAAATTTTGAGTAAATCGTGTTTTAAAATTATAGCGCCACTTTGTTTCAGCATTTTTTTATATTTAACATTTTGTTGGCATTTAAACAATGTAATAAGGTGAACACATAATAAAAAACATTCTATAGCTCTCGATAAATCGTTTTGTATCAATAATTTAATTTTGTGGGTTAACATGTTATTGCTTATCAGCGTCCATTTGAAGTTGAAACTGAAAAAGCTTGATTTGAGAAAAAGCATTTTAAAAGTTTGTGTGAAATAAACTTATACTAGCTTGTTACATAGATTTTTATGTATAATTGTAGGTTAAGGTATATAATATTGAAAAAATTGAGCATTTATTAATAATCAACTAAAATCGCGGACGCAATTTTTTCACAGAACTTTACAAAACTGTTTATATCTCGGAAACTAAATGCCGAGAACTGGTATCTTTTAGCTTGGACGCCCACATATAACCACTGCGCCATAGTTGAAGAAGAAAAATGTGTGTATATTCTCCACATAGGATTAAGAGAACATACCGGTCTACTATTAAAGTACCTATATTCTCTTTAAACGCAGTGATTACCTCTCTTTGTGATCGCGTCCAAAGAGAATATAAATCGTGTCTTTACACTATAGTCGAAGAAATAAATTCGACATGGACTATGAGTATGGCGAGGAGGGTTGCTTCCGCAGCGTGTTCCGTTTGTTCGTGTGCATAGCGTTGACGCTGATACTAGGGCTGCACGCCTACCCGTACCTGTGGCCAGCGCACGACGTGCTCGATGGAGACTTCTCTGACATCAAATACGTCGTCACACAGCTAACGCGTGGACTCTCAGAGGTAGCAAATACCATCTTGAGGCAGAAGAGCTTTCTGTATCTGTTCACATAAATACTGTATATTATGCATTAATAAATATGCTTATCAAAGCCAGGATTTCTGTAAGTAAGCCAGGATTTCAGGCTATACCTACTAATATACATAGTAAGTTGTTGCAGCCATTAGATATTTGATTCTACAATCTTACGAAAAGCTTAGGTATACATTTCGACGTCCGCGTTCTATTTACGCTTAGGTATACCTACCTAATTTTAAAGTCGATATCTCTATTAGGACTATCTAAAACAACGCGCATATCGTGCCCAGTTTCACTTTAAAAAACCAACCGAATTGAATTGAGAATCTTAATCTTATGTTTGATATCGAATTGAGAATAAATTTTAAAGTCGGAAACACTGACGCGTCGGGCGTGTCGTCGACATACGAAATGTGGTAGGTAATGCCGGATCTTAGTTTAATATATTATGTGATCAAAGGTGAACCGCAAGCATGAGCGTCTGCAGACGGAAATTGAGAAGTTGACGGTAGCGCTGCCGGCGGTCGCCGCGGCAGCCGGGCGGGCCAAGGACGCGCTCGAACCTTCCGTGCGCCGCAACAGCCGGCAGGCACTCGACGTTCATGAATATGATAGACAGGTGATCTAGGCATCGTTATTTACCAACTATCTACTTATCTCTTAAGGTCAAAAAGAGGTTGCGGTATTAAAAAAATACAACCGAATTGATAACACCTTTTTGAAGTTTAAAAAAACGCCTAAAGCCGCGTTTGACGTTAAATAATATAGTTGAATCGCGGACAAAGTGCACTTCGACGGCCACTATGCAAGTATTTTATTATTATTGTTAGGAATAACAAGTTAGCTAACTACTCGCAGTAGCAGCAGCAGACAACAGAGTTGACTGTGTTTTTACATAATATCTAGACTGATGTCAAACGTATAACAATGCTTACATTTTCTGATCGCTAGGGACCTTTTAAAATTCTTTAATAATGAGCTTAATTACATAACAATAATGCCGTTTGGTTGAATCAAGAAAAACAAATTATGAACTTACTAGTTGTGCCCCGCGGTTTCACCCGCGTTAATTTCAGAGTTCCCGCGGGAATTCCAGGATAAAAAGTACCCTATGTGTTAATCTGATGTATAAACTATATTATTGTAAAGTTTCATTTAAATCCATCTAGTAGTTTTTGCGTGAAAGAGTAACAAACATCCATCCATCCATCCATACATATACTTACAAACTTTCGCGTTTATAATATTAGTAGGAAGTAGGATAAACTTAGAATTTGTTCTCAAAAAACGCTTAGTATTGAATATTATGAAGGTAAACAAGTTTGTCGCTTATCTACCTTAGTAGCAAGTAGGTGAGTAGGTATATAGGAACTCCTCAAGGAACTCATTAACGATTGCAGCAACATAATTAGAAAATAATGAAATTAAATCTAAGACTGAACAAGTGAACAACCTTGAATAAAAGGTAGGTAGGTATGTAGTTTCAGTAAATAATCGGAGTTAAACTCATACAAGTTTATTAAACATAATAAGCTGCCGATCTGAAAGTGGATTTCCTAATACAATATTGCTGTCAGTATAGATGATCTGAAATAGTGATTATTACACTTTGTATAGTGCGTCAATTAGACCTCGCCAAGGGCACACTCTATCAAAACATTGCTAGGGACCTTATCAGGTATAAATTAAATCTATTAAACAACATGTAGGTGGTGGACTATGCGCTGGAGTCAGCTGGCGGGCGCGTTGTCGACACAGGTGACACTATCGAGCACATGATATACGAGACGCCGGTGAGCTGGATGCTGCACGTGTTGGTGTCCTGGATGTCGCGCCAGAACCTCGGGGCTCAAGCCGTGATCCGCCCGGGCTCTATGCCCGGCGAGTGCTGGGCGTTCAAGGGCTCTAAAGGAGAGGCCATCCTCCGCCTCTTGGGCACAGTGCAAGTCACCGGAGTCAGCCTCGAACACATACCTCCACATATATCGCCGTCAAGGTGATTGTTACAGAATGCTCTTCTTTTTTTTGTGGTAACATTTATATACTCGTATTTCCATATATCATACGTTATGCTATGATACGTGGACTGTCTGTCTCTGTAGGCACTCTATTGATTGACGACAACTTATACCTAATACGTAGTTATCTGTTTGTTTATTGAATAATTCCAAATTCTTTGATAGAGAAATATCGGCAGCTCCTCGTCATTTTCGATTAGAAGGTTTGGAGTATCGTGGAGATCAGCGCCCATATGAGTTCGGTGATTTCGAATATGACAAGGAAGGTTCGCCCATTCAATACTTCGAGGTGCAGAGACCGTCAGCGACAGGCTATAACTTGGTGCGCGTGCGCATACTCTCTAATTGGGGCCACCCGGTCTACACCTGCGTGTACCGCGTCAGGATCCATGGTGAACTGTTGCCGGGACAAGCACCCCAAACCGTTATGGTAGACGACGCAGATCTACGAATCGAAAACGAATAGAAAACTAGATGTATACATTACATACATGAAATGACTAATGAAACTTATTCATCCCTTGTCTACCTGCATTAAATAAATATCTACTTATAGTTTAACAACTATAGAACGGTTTAAAAGCAAGTACTTTTCTATTCTTGTTTGACATAAAATTATAGACTTTTTTTCCACAAAATATCTATTACTGTCAGATGCCAGGTGCCCAGTTAGATGGTCCATTGTGTTCTTGCACAAAACGAGGGAAAGCCGAAACCAAGCAGTAGGTAGATGTTAATCTGGGTGTCCGGCAGCCAAACGCTATAAAAATGTGCCTTTTGTGTAGTGGACAAAGCGACAAAGCACATAAATTAACATCAGCAAAGTGATCATGAGCCCCCGTCGAGTTAATGGGTTGAACGCGCCAACTTTGTTTCGCTTTGTACGCATCGCGTACTGCCTACCTACACTCTACACTCACCATCAGTATTTTTTTTAAATAGAGGAGCTTATAAGTATGCTCTCAGCCTTTGATTATTTTGTACCCAAATTATTGTTTTTTTATACCTATAAGGAGTAGGTACCTACATAAAAGCAGTTTTTGAAATTATACGTACCTAGGTATAGATATGTACATATATATATATATATATCAGTATGTTGGTTAGGTACTTACACCTCTGTAGGTACCCACAGTAGGTACCTAAACTGCTTTGTGCAAAATATTGTAGAGACAACATCTCAAGTACCTATTCACTTAAATAGCGAAACTATTTATATGTGGTATTCATATCCTTGGAATTCCAATAGGTCGGCCATAAATCTTAGGATTCCTTATGGGAAAATAACACTAGGCATTGCTACCTGTCATACACACTTGCGCTATCGGTCGCTATAATATCTCTACGTATTGTGCGAGTAGATATAAAACACATCACAATAAAATAATGAAAGCTACAAATTCCAGTCAAAATTAACTAAGTAGGTATACCTAATACTTATAGGTATTTTGTTTTTAGGTAAGTATTTTTGTACAAAGTATAAATTTTGCTTACGGTTTGTATCCTTAATAAGTACCTACCTAGGTCTTAATAAATATATCTTTTTTGTAGTCGGTTAAAATATGATGGCATCATCAACAGCAGTTGATCAATGAATTGAATATTATAAACACATCAGATATGTCTTTAACAGTTAATTTAATAGACAAGCATAAAATCATGATCTTCACTAGAGGTAGGTACGTAAGACGAGCTGCACTAACACGTACATCAAGTGAATAACACGTCGTTTTCAATGACAAAAGATAGTTTTATACTATAGAAGTCATAAAGGGTGAAAGCATTTCTCCATGAAATTTATCCTTTTCGAGCGAGCACCGCCTACACTGAGGTGGGCAGTACTTAATATTAATGATGTGATCTTAGTTCAAATGTCGCTCGCAGTTTCAGCTCGACATGTATTAATGACCAGCAATTGTGTTCAGATTCGTTTGTTTGGTGGCTATTTATAAAAAGTTGACTAAGAATTGCCGCATGTAGGTAGGTACCCGTAACTGTTTCGCATAACGCATTTCGTTACAAGTACTTAGGTATCTACATAATTATGTATAAAATACAATATTTCTTAATCTTTTAATACGCATAAAATTACTACATTCCTTTTAAACATAGGTAAATTTAATTTTGTCATTTGAACCAAATTTTCTGATTTGAACGTTTCAAACTACTATAGTTAACTATATACCTAAACTTTATACGAATATACCTAGCCGTATTCCAAATTTCATGTTTATCGGTGAATTTATTTTTAAACGGTCTCTGCGGTTCGCCCGCTTGGATTTCTGGATTTAAAAACGGAATATAAAACAATAATATGATTAAATAATATGAAAAAATACATAAAGTAGCAGGTCGCCAAACCTAGTATTCCATCCGTGGTATAGAGGACAGAGATAAATAATTATTGCGATATGGTAGATATTATAAACCATATTTATATTATATCATGGAGTTACGTATCTATATGCAGAATTTTATAAGTTTCCAGTACAACCCCTACGTGGCAGCCTTCTTTCGGATGTCTGATACGGTGCATAATGGTGTCTCTACTTAAATATTTGACAATATTTGATAAATATTACTTGGGCTATCGCTCTCGAAAGGTTTTGCTGCGGGCTGGTAAAGGATTACCGGCAAGAGTTATTTTCATGGTTGAATGTGCCATTGTGTTGGCTGTGCTGGCAGGCGGCACTCGGCGGAGCGTGGTGCTTGCTTCCGCATCGAATGACCCAAGTAACAAGCGTTAGAGAATAGCGGGGTTTCTATGCCTTTGCATCGGAGCTTTCAAACTATAGCCCATTTGTTTGCAATCATAATAAAATAACAATGTTTTTATATTTATCCTTTAGCTTTAAAAAAGTACCTACAACATTATATTAATAAGTATCTAGTAATATTGGACCCTTCCTCCATACTTTATTTTAACCTTGCATTGAAATTTTGTCCATAAACACGGCTTGTAAAATCAATATTACAATAAGTAGACGAAATTACGATTAAATTAACACAGTTGGAGATGATGGATATGCCCCAGAAGGTTCCTGTAGGCATGTATAACAGACATCACAGCAACAGTTATACAAACAGATGAAAACAAAAGTGTATCAAACTACACACTTGCGGCATCAGCTCTGTGGGATGTGTATATATATTGTATACCTGCAGTGAGGCAGTTTGTAGCATAATATTAAAAGATCTAGAATATTTTTATTATTTTATCGCTTCACTGCCACATTTGTGCCATACGCTATTCTTGGCTACTTTACTATTAGCGTAGGTGTCGTTAAGGGATTCGTTTTAAATAGTCTCCAAGGGCATTGTTTGGGAGACAGGCCTTTGTAGCAACATGGCAGGGATCACTCTCGTACTCGCTCCGGTGATTTTGCTAAATATCTTCCTGAGGAAATGCGATTTTAACAACGAAAACATCAGAATTACGAGTCATCACGATCCAGTTCATTGCCTCTAGGCAAAAGGGTGTCGTTGCTAACCTATTGTACCCTTTTATTTAATAATGTTTTATCGCGATGACAATATAAACAAAAATCAAACCTATTTCTAAGAAGTATTGTTAGATAGTGGATCGTCCTACTCAAATATCGTTATTTACCCAAGCGGTGGCTACCTTCTTAGTTATCAGTAAGAATTGCTTTCAATGCGGTTTTTGCTAAATTGATCTTTGACATCTTTTGATGCCTAAGGCAAGTTGATATTTCGTAATATCTAGGAAAAGTTTAGACAAATGCCGAAGAAACATACAACAACATACCTAACCTACGTAGGTAGGTAACTAAATAGAAAAGTGCGTAGGTAGGTATTTAATAATATCTAAATAAGTCAAAACCGTGATCTTTCTATTTTGGGATTATACCTAAAAGAGTTAAGAGTTAATGTTATTATAATTAGGTATGATAATATTATATTCCTTTCACATAATTGTTTAAATAATAATTTCTTCTGTATCATGTAAAATAAATAAATAATTGGAAACAACAATAAAAATTTTTTGGCAACCATCTAAATTATCTATTTTGCGAAAGGGTCTACGCAGGTACGACCGTATGGCGCGATGTGCCTTTCATAATTTAGAAAAAGTGCCATTTATTAAACTGAAGCCCTTTAATTATCGGGACTCCATTTCGACATATTCGCTACCTGCCGACAATTTGCCATTGGACCCTTTGTCTGGCGGCGTGGCGCCCTAAAGGGTTCTAATTTTAAATGCACCGTGTAACTATTCTTTCTTTTATTTGTAAATTTCTCTTTCGCGGTGGTTATTTCGCTGGCTGGACGCAATATGGTGCCCATTTTTTTCCCTGCCACGAGCAGAACAAGAGCACAGAAGGTAAGCAATTAAACTCGATACAACCACGAAACAACATTAACTCTTTTGTGTTTTAGCGGTCAGTCTACTAATTATTTAATCGCACGCGCCAACAAAAAGTTTGTAAATATATCTATTATGACACTAGCTGTTCCCCGCGATTTCACCCGCGATAATTTCGGAGTTCCTGTGCGGAAATTCCGGAATAAAAGGTACCCTATGGCCTCTCTAACCCTGAGAACGTGTAGGTATGCAAAATTTCATGGTGATCGGTTGAGCCGTCAAAGCGTGAAACCGTAACAAACAATTATACAATTTAAACAAACATTTGCATTTATAATTATAAGGATTGAGAAATATTCCACCATGCATCGTTTTGTTGAAAGCTCCCTGGCAGCTTGACTTTTTCCGACACTTCTAACTATTTCAACCAATTTACACGAAACCTTGACAAATTCTATGCTCATGAATCACTCTATCTGGTGAAAACCGCATGAAAATCCGTTCAGTAGTTTTAAGTTTATCGCGAACAGACAGACAGACAGACAGACGCGGCTGAGGACTTGGTTTTATAATATGTAGTGGTATTTTGTGACAACAGAACAGAAACAACAAAAATATATATTATACACAAATAAAAATGATTACCTGGTATATGTATAGTTACACAAATTACTAAAGATGTTTACAAAATACTGTCTTTAACATAATTCGCGACTGCACAATCCTAGAACGTCGTATTTATAAGATCATTAAGTTTCTTATGAATAAAGCGAGCTTTCGAAAATTTTGCAAATTATTAGACGTGTGTGTATGTATCTAAAGTTGACCAGAGGGGCTATTATGTAACTTTTGTTTCTATCGTTTTTCGCTTGCAATCAAAAACATCGTGGTTTTGCGATTACAATATGCACTTTTTGACACCTACAATATCTAGCAATCAAACAAAACAAACATATTTCAAAACTTGAAGCTGTCTAAACATAACCAATTAATCACAAAACCGCTATTTTTCCGATTGAAATCGAAAAATGATAGAAACAAAAGTTACATAATCGCCCTACAGATACAACGTAAGCCGGGACCGTAATATAATTGCGAGTACCTAATTACTTAACTATTATTTAATTTATCATGAGCACAGTTAATGTTATTATAGTAGAGCGGCGAACTGAGAAAATTCCTTCTCTAAACCGAATCTCGTCGGTATCTCTTATGTATACCTACAACAGGCATGGATGTGTTCAGGGCGTTGTGTAGATTACGAAACTGCTTGTTGTAATGTTTTTTAGTGGTGGAGGGGATAGCAGTGACGTCATAAACATGGCCGCCAACGGTTTTTGTTTTTGTTAATTACATCGCACCTATTAGGTCTATCTGATTGTGTATGGTGTGATTTGAAAGCTTATTAAATGTTCTTTAATTTATTTCCCGACATCTAAAGCGTATCTATTATATTTAAAAAATTATTTGACAAAATATGATTTTTTTTTAAGCGATTTCAAAAATATTCTCTTTTTACTGAGAAACCGCTACACTTACGGTAAATTTGTTTAATATAAAAATTAAGTAGAATTTTATTACCTATTTAAAAATGCCAGTTTCATTAAAATAGGACTTAAAACAACTGAGATATGTCTCATTTTGTGGCGCAAGGAGCAAGGTTTTGTATCGTAATCTTATAGAACTGCTGTTAGTTTGTCGCGCTAAAACTCGCAAATGGCTCGACCGACGTGAATATTTCTTTTTTTATTGGGTTTTTAACTACCAGGAGAAGGTTTGTGTTAAAGAAAATTGGGAGTTCCTGCGGGAATTCCGAAATTCACGGGGGTGAAACCATGGGGCACAGCTAATGTAATGTAATGTAAAAATATGTCACATAAATCTTACTATATCATGCTGTTAACCAAACGTGCTTTCTTCATAATGCTGCCCTAAATCCTCACTATTATAAATGCGAAAGTGATTTTGTGTGTTTGTTTGTTTGTTACGCTTTCACGCCATAACGGCTCAACCAATAACCACGAAATTTTGCATACACGTTTTAAGGGGTACATTTTATTGCGGAATTCCCCTGGGAACTCCGAAATTACCGCGAGTGAAACCGCTAACCGGGAGCAGATAGTAAATTATTAAATACCTACATATAAGTTGCGTGTGTGCTATGTCAAGACTGAACAGTCAAAACAATAAGTTAGGTACTGTTATAAAAATATAAGCCAAAACTTATTATTTAATCATCAAAAAATGGACGAAACCTGGACCTGAAAACAATTTTGAAAAATTAGTTAAGGGATTCGCCCACTGCTCTATTCAATACGAAATTCCGAACGGATGGCTTCGACAATGCACAAACTCAGTTTTAGCTTATTTTACACGAGAAGGGAGAAACACTGAGTTCTTTGGATTCTGGATCCTCTAAGCCCAAAACTGCAAAATTAATTGACGGTCAGGCGCTAATTCAAAATATACTCGTAGGTAAACCAAAAACTACCAAAAATTTTGATGATTTTGTGGAAATTTTTTTGAAGAACAATCGCAATCAAAACGAGATAAATGTGAAAACCGCATGTGCTTTTTGAACATTCATAAAATCCGGGATAAGAGACAAGAGGAGTCCGTCTATTACTCCTGTGGAATATAAGATAACGGGCGCTACTACTCCTTTTCCAACGAAATGGGACTAGTGTCGGCAACCTGAAGCGAGCTTATTATTATATCAACCAGAGTACCAGGGGCGTAAAATTATCAGTTAACCATTACTTATCAGGATTATGACTATTTAGACATATCTTCTAGTTAGTTTTTGTCATAAATGTGTACGATCACGAGGCACAAATTATCGTATGTTAACGATAGTAATTATCGTACGGTTACGAATATCTTTATATTTTTCGGTCAATAAATTAAATCTTAATGAATTTCTTTCATAACATATTTCCGATCAAGCGGCAAAAGTTAGTAAAGTTAGTGAAGAAACAGAAACAATCTTCTAATGGTCACGAAACATCGCTTAGGGGATCCCGTAAACGTATGGGATGTCGGTGAAAACAGTAATTAGTGCTGGTTGTCGTACAGCAAAATGCGGCTGTATGTCAGGAAGGAACAGGAATGTTTGCAAGTCCTTTTGGAGATGAGATTTGTTTCAATCAATACAATTTTTGTGTTCGAGATAGTAAAATAATGAATTTTAGCTTATTTTAACCCTATTATCATAATTGCCTGATACTAACAAATATTATATAAAATGCCTGCCATGTCCTAAATGATTGACTGACGGATCAACGCAAAGCCTGAACCGCTGATAGTAGAGACCTGAAACTTGGAAGGTGTGTTCTTTTTACGACATAGGCATTCGATAACAAAGGATTTTTAAAAATTTGAACCCTAAGGGGACTAAAAGGGGTTGCAAAATTTGTATGAAACAATTCCGCGGGAATTTCGGAGTTCTCGCGGGTGCAGTGTGACCACGTGGGACAGCTATTATTTTATAACAGTACTTATTGTTTTGATTGTTCACTACTAACACAGCACAATTGCAACTACAATTTATAATTTATTTAAGGCAGTACTATATGAAGAAAGCACTTCTGGTTAACAGCATGAATTAGTAATATTTATGTGACGTAACTAGCTGTGCCCCACGGTTTCAGATTCGGAATTCCCGCAGGAACTCCCAATTTTCTTTAATACAAACCTTTTCCTGGTAGTTAAAAACCCAATAAAAAAAGAAATATTCACGTCGGTCGAGCCATTTACGAGTTTTAGCGCGACAAACGCACAGCAGTTCTATAAGATTACGATACAAAACCTTGCTCCTTGCGCCACAAAATGAGACATATCTCAGTTGTTTTAAGTCCTATTTTAATGAAACTGGCATTTTTAAATAGGTAATAAAATTCTACTTAATTTTTATATTAAACAAATTTACCGTAAGTGTAGCGGTTTCTCAGTAAAAAGAGAATATTTTTGAAATCGCTTAAAAAAAATCATATTTTGTCAAATATTTTTTTAAATATAATAGATACGCTTTAGATGTCGGGAAATAAATTAAAGAACATTTAATAAGCTTTCAAATGACACCATACACAATCAGATAGACCTAATAGGTGCGATGTAATTAAGAAAAACAAAAACCGTTGGCGGCCATGTTTATGACGTCACTGCTATCCCCTCCACCACTAAAAAACATTACAACAAGCAGTTTCGTAATCTACACAACGCCCTGAACACATCCATACCTGTTGTAGGTATACATAAGAGATACCGACGAGATTTTACAAAATCTGGTCTCCGCCGCTCTACTATTATTGCAAATGGTACAAGATTATAAATCATAATATCCATATATAGGTAGCCGTACCTACCATCGATCGGTCAGTCAGCGTAATATCGTATAAAATTACACGGCAGCTAGTTGCCGGAGTGTGGGTAAACAGTGGCGTAGCGTCCATCTCGACAGTTTGCTCGCAAACATGGATCAAATGAATATAGACAAGCGTGTTTGTGGTTGCATATCGCGTTACAATAACAAATAACGTGTTTATGTAAGTATAAATTGTTTCTAGTCAGACGACCGCCAGGCAGTAAGGCGCCCCTTTTCTTCAGGAAATGCGATGCAATGCAGTTGTCATGACAACGCTACAGCCGCCGCGCCCACCGTACACACGAGAGACCATAAAATAACAGAAAAAATATATATAGGGAAAAAAGAAAACTCACTCGGCTTCACCCCTATTTCTGACGACGCGAATGTCCGAGAGTTCCCTTCTTTCAAACATAATTTATGATCTCGGGGAAATAAAACATAAAAAATAGAAAAAGAAAACGAACGACTTACAATAAAAAAACGTCGTCGTAAAAGTGCGAGAAGCGCGCGGGGCTTGCGGGGCATCGCGCCGCGCCGCCGCCCAGACAAGCGACGCGGGCGGTAACCCTTCCGCTACCCGCCCTGCGCCGCACCCGCCCGCCCTCACACCCACCGCACCAAAGGGTTAGGGCAAAACTAACCCTCGCTTGGATCGCTGGATTATGTGTGAGTGTGGACGTAGGTACATACAACCGCGAGTTAGAGCATATTATGCAATGTAGAGCTAAAACGTTATACAGCGTTTGCCGTGTTTAGTACCTAGTTACATACAACAAACTGACAATTTTATTTAACAATTGAGTTAGATATTGACTATCTATCTATTATAACGGCAGTTTGGGTAGTTTCTTCGCTAGTGGGAATAAAATAACTTTTATCCTGCAGAAATATTGTATTCAGGAGAAAATCAGTACACGGAGTAGAAAACGCAGTGATATTCTCTTTACTTCAAAGAGAATATAAAATGACAAAAAAAGGAAGGCTTATAGGGAAACAAATGAATATATAAAAAATAACCAGTGTTCAAATAAAAATAGGTCGAACAGTTTGATGTAAATGCTTGTCCGCTAAGCTCATGAGAGTGGCACGAGGCGAAGGAGGCGCCACGAGGCTCGCAGTTCGTATGAGGGATAAATTCACGAGTCATCGGTCTACTGTGCTCTCTATGACCATTAAACTCGACTATATATTATGACATATGACTACATAACCGAATTGAACTCCAACAAAATAGTTTGCCATCGCAGAAAACTTATTGTTACAACAATGAGCTTGAAAGTAGGTAGGTAGTTGTATATTTGTAGATATGTACTTAGGTACCTGTCTGAAAAAATATTTTAAATGAAAAGCTAAAAGTTTGGAATGGGATCGAAGGGGGTTTAGTAAAACGTCACAAACGGAAATTGCAACGCATTGGCTAATTCCCCATGTGAATCCGCAAGACAGAGTAGAGACAGAGTGCTTTGCACTGCGCGAAAGTAGCGCGAAGAATAAAATTTAAATTTAACGTTTATTTTCATACTTTTGATAAGGGGATGGAAGTTTGTATGAGACTTCCGCAATTTTAACTTACAAAAAGAAATAAAATCCCACCAAAAACATTTTCATGTAAAATGTTGCCTAGATGAGACCATATTACTCGCACTGTCAAAAATTGTCAGCAGGGCAATTATGTATTTTTTGTTGCTATCTTATTTCAGTTTCAATCCGGAAAATAGCTATTTTGTGATTAATTAATCATGTTTAGACAGCTTCGAATTTTTAAGTATGTTTATTTTGGTTGATTGCCAGATATTATAGGTGTTAAAACGTGCATAATATTGTAATCGTAAAATCGCCATGTTTTTGATTGTAACCGAAAAATGATAGAAACAAAAGTTACATAAGAGCTCATGTTGAGTCAAGCGTCTAACAATACACACTACAGTCTACACGCCCTAACTCTACAAGGCCTAACTTCATAAACTCTACACCTTAGTCAAAATATGTGGTTTGGCCGTTTCGTTACTACAAGAACTATTGTATAACAAAAAAGTAATAAACAGTGGATACATTTTTTACCCATGCCCATGTGAATGTAGCGAAACGTCTTAGCCACATATTTTGACTAAAGTGTAGAGTTTATGAAGTTAGGCCTTGTAAAGTTAGGGCGTGTAGCGTGTACTGTTAGAAGCTTAGCTCTACATGAGATCTAATAATTTTTTGAGAGTGCGAATCATATGGTCTCGTCTTGGCAACATTTTACATGAAAATGTTTTTGGTGGGATATAGATTTTCCCTGAGTATTAAATTACTATATCAGCTTAAGTAGGTAGGTACGTTTGAAAGTGACGAAAGAGAATTACATAGATAGATAATATAGGTTATTCTGATATAGATATCAGAGCTTAGGGTATGTTCTAGAACTTTAAACCTCGCACATTTATGAAAAAGCGTTTTGCTCAGTAAATAAAGGAATATCAATAATGTTCAATTAAAATTTAAATTCTTTGTTGCGGCGAGTGTAGCCCAACTAGCACAACCAGAACCACGTATATCTAACGTTATTAACCTAACTCTTAGCCTACTCTATACCTACAGGTATCGATATCGATAATTTGTAACCACGAGGCGAGTAGTGTATGCGAAATGGTGGGTTGGATTTTTGGATGTTTTACCATTCCGCTAGATGATTTTTTACATTGTTTCCGCCCCCTGGCCGCCGCATCCGGTCCGGCTAGACCGCGCGGGTCGTTGCGCTCCTGCTTTTTGGCAATCTTATTTATTGGCGATATCTCCACCCTTACCCGGAGGAAAACTCGCATCATGTTAATTTCCTGTATATGTAGTACCTACCTACCCAGTTCGATATATTATGAACTAGCTCTGCGTTGCAGTTTACCAGCGTGAGTTTCGGAATCCCCGCAGGAATTCTGATAAAGTAGCGGTTACTCCTCACTTAGCTATCTGCCAGTTAAAGTTCCATCAAAATCGGTCTATTTCAAAGAGACAGTTTGTAGCAATTTAAAAATTGTTTTTTGGTTGTAGGTAATAGGTAGTACTTGCCGTACATCCTTTCACATGGATTTAGTAAAAAACTGTTATTTTGAAATTACAAACAGACACTTCAATTTTATTAGTATTATGTATGTATATAATCGTGACCCGAAAACTAGTTGTGATAATATGCCTTCAGGCATCACAGATAATACAATACTAATATAACTAACTATAGGTTATTTAAGTTATTTAAGAAGGTAGGTTTGTAGGTAGAGTATTCGATTTGTTTCATTAAGCACTATGGTATTAATTTAACTACAGCCTAGCATCCTTTTAAACTTTTTGGGTAAATAAAAGTACACATGGCAGGTAAATATTTGTTAAACTCGTAGATGTTTTTGTCGTTTCGGGGCCCACATCAATAACGGTCATTTTATGCGAAGGGCTCTCCCTTACTTCCCAAGACACTTATTTAAATTTCCATTTTTGTAGCAAATTTACATTAGATTCCACATAAGTCGAGATGTCAAGGTACTTTGGGGAGGGTTTATCCCTTCTAATTGGGGGTCACACAAAAACCGTTGAGCACAAACCGAGCCCATAACGTCCAGCCGTTCGCCAATGACGATGAAAAAGTACGGTCTTTCTTACTTTAATTTTTTATTCTGTTGATGTCCGCACGTTGAATAATAATTTGCAACTTTTTTTTCTATTTGAATCGATCGCCAGGAACCGGTGTAGTAGACTGCTTAAATTTTTGTAAAAAAATGTTAAATTATATCGAGGGGACATTTATAAACACATGCTCGAGCGCGTCAAATCTTCAGCCGGCGCGGCGTGCGCTGCTCTGCTTCTGGGACGTACGAGTATTATAGCTTTTTTAAACCGACAGTAGCAAAGGGGAAGAGCATTTTTTAAAAATAAAATTCACTTTTTAAGTGAAAAATATGTCCCCGCAGTCGAGTTCAATTGTTGCGTGTCGGATGAGCACGAGTTCAGTTTTATGTCTGGAAGGGATTTTTTTATCGCGTGGTGTGTGCCACGACCGGCACGCGGCCGCGCGCGCGGTGCGCGCCGTCAGTTGGGGTTTAAATGAACACTGTTTATGTTTTAGTGTGTCTTGGAGCTCGGCTCAAGTCAACAATAATGTAGGTAGATACATATACCTTTCAGCTCTCAATTTTTTGTTTTCTATTGCCGTGGGCGTGGAGTGACATTGGAGTACACCGTTTTGCAATCTATTCGCAGAAAAGCATAATTTCACTGCTAACCTTATATTACATAAACCATTTATTTACTTAAATGTTTATTATTGGTTATTAAAAAATATATAGCTCCAACCATAAGCTGGTTATTATTAAGATAATCATGATGACGTTAGTTTGTATTTGTACCTATAGAGAAAAGATAGACAGAGAGTAAGTATGATTAAGATATTCAAGAAGAAATTAGCTTTGGAAAAAATAGGTTCACAGTTTTTATTTAAATATAGAGGAAACTTGTTAATGAATGATGAAAACGTTTAGTTAAGCTTGCAGAAAACATAAATCCTACCAATATTATAAATGTGAAAGTGTGTATGTTTAGATGTTTGGATGTTTGGATGTTTGGATGTTTGGATGTTTGGATGTTTGGATGTTTGGATGTTTGGATGTTTGTTACTCAATCACGCAAAAACGGTTGAACGGATTTGAATGAAATTTGGCATGCACGTTGTCAGGGGTACAGAGAAGGGCATAGGGTACTTTTTATCCCGGAATTCCCGCGTGAACTCCAAAATTACCGCGGGTGAAACCGCGGGGAACAGCTACTTAAATATATACCTGTCAAGACTTCCTTCAAACACATTAAATGGCTATTCAGGCTTACCGCCGCACTCAGAGTCGTCTTTAATGATTACTTAGTTAAGTATAGATTTTTAAAACAAAGCTGCCGCAATCAGACAAGTTTAATAAATTAATGTTAATTGGCATTTAACTAATTAAGTTACATCTCATCAAATGCCAATTAACATTAACTTACTAAACGTCTCTGATTGCGGCAGTTTTGTTTTAAAAATCTATACTTAACTAAGTAATCATTAAAGTCGACTCTGAGTGCGGCCGTTAGACGTCTAAAAACTAAAAGATATGTGTAGGTATGGTACAGGTATAATAATAAATTTCGTGTGTGGCTACGGCGGATAAGGTTATAGCGGACGAACGGGACACCGAAAGAGGTGAACAAGTCACAACTACTTTTTACTCCCTTCGCAGGGAGGGTCGCCAGGGCCGGGGCCGGGGGCTGCGGCCCTCCCCGTCCCCGCGCACACTGGGGTCTCCAGAGATGAAAGTTTTGTGGGGTTAACAGAACTAACACATACCCACGCGAGTGTGAGACAACAAACGCTCTTAGTTACCTCTAACTTTAATTGTGTCTTTTCAATCAATAGTTTCGTCTTACAATGCTATATCTGTATATTATGCATTATGTATCTATAGTGTAGGTAGGTACACTTTTCACAAATGAAAGTTGTTTCACGTTAGGCACTCGTTGGTACCTATACACGGTTAAAAAAAAGAAATGTTAAAGCTAAATTATTTCTAAATGCCTTCGCTCAGGGTTTAAATAAACGCATTTGTAAAAATATTCAGATTTAGAATAATTTACTTGTGTTATAGTAGGTATCTACTCATCTCTATTTGTAATGTAGGTTTTAATAATATTATTATTCAGAGTAGGCAGTTAGGTATTTATTATTTAGAATTGACAGTTGAATTCTTCAACTATTATACCAACGGTAATTACTTAAATAAAGTAAATAATTAATAGTTTTATTAATTGTGCCAAAGCATTTTATGAATTAACTATAGCGATGCTTGCGGATTCGTTCACTTGCATGGTATTAGATTGACCCATGAGTATGGTTTATTTTCCCGATGTTACTACCGCATAGAGTATAGACACATTCTTTGTATAACCTATATATTGGTCCCAATACAATGCCTCTATTTATTATCGATAAAAGTTGTTGAGTTTCAAATCCATAGTGAGTTACAAATCATAAT
This sequence comes from Zygaena filipendulae, assembly GCA_907165275.2. NCBI lineage: Eukaryota > Metazoa > Arthropoda > Insecta > Lepidoptera > Zygaenidae > Zygaena > Zygaena filipendulae. The sequence continues at coordinate 5,339,178 of OU015653.1, read as the reverse complement.
TAATATTTCTAAAAAAAGTGCATTCTAACTTTATAATCATTACAACATAGTTTATCCTAACTTTCTCGTAAGTACCTATTTAACTTAAATTTTCAACATCCACTCATAGTTGAAACGCTTTAGGTGTGAATACATATAGGTACCATTAAAACCATACGAACTAACACGAACACATACTATGTATGGGTAGGTAGTTCGCTAAACATCGGATGTCTTACCAACACCAGCACATGCGTGTACCTAACGCATACGTGCATCATGGTTCGCGGACCCCATGTGTCCGGCACCCTTCGCGTTCCCTTGTAGCAAAAAGCGGACAATTGCATCCTTGTGTGTTGCTTTGCATAATCAATAGTATGGTCGCCATTGAACGTGCAGGCGAATTGTCCCTGTATATTTTAAACCAGTAGGTACTTAAGTATTATAAAAAAGATATAATCATCTATATAAAGTAGACTTTTTAATATCTTAGGGAGCTGAAGGAAATTCAATTCAATTCATTCATTTGCAAGTACCTATATTAAAACTGCTAAAAACTTAATTTTTATATTTTTAAAATTAAATTTTATATTGTATATTATATAAAATAGAGTTTATTCAAAATAATATGTACCTTTTTCAGAATTATCCTAGATCCTACTAATATTTAGGTTTGTGAAGAGGTTTGAATGTTATTTATTCAATCGTCAATCGATTTGGATGAAACAAGGCTCAGATAGAATTATATTTTCTGGTTTTGTTACATCAATGATCCCGGATTATGAATAGGATAATTTTTATCCTGGAATACCCCAAGGAATCTCAAAATTCATAGAGGCGAAGTTGCGTGGATCAGTAAGTACTTTTTTATATGTACCTAATTGATTTATATAGATATACCAGATACCTATACTATAATTGTTCCCCGCGACTCTTCATGACTTTGTGCAACATTGTGTGGCAAAGAAATCGGTTATTAATCTTTCAGAGATTCAAGAAGTTTAACAAACGAATATTTACATTTTTATAAATATAGATTTTCTTAAAGAGCTTTTATATACATATGTATATATATATGCGTCTTAAATTTAAGTAGATTTATAAAAATGTTAACAAAAAAAAATTAAACCGTAGGTACTTCAAAAACACAAACACTAAAAAGTTAATAATAAAAAATAGGTAGTTACTGACAGGCGCGGTCGCAGGCTGAAATTTTGGGGGGGAGGTCACTAATAATATAATACTAGCTGTGCCCCACGGTTTCACCGCGGTAATTTCGGAGTTCCCGCGGGAATTCCGGGATAAAAAGTACACTATGTACTTTTCTGTACCCCTGACAACGTGCATGCCAAATTTCATCCAAATCCGTTCAGCCGCTTTTGCGTGATTGAGTAACAAACATCCAAACATCTAAACATCCAAACATCCACACTTTCACATTTATAATATTAAGTAGGATGTCGAGTAATAAATTAGACTTCACAATACACAATTTTATTGCACACATTACGAAAAAAATGGATTTTGGGGGGGTCATGTCCCCCGTGACCCCCCCTTCGGACCGCGCCTGGTTACTGATTTAATCCAAAAGACAAAAATATATCTACTCCCTATTTGGCTTGTCACCGACTTCAACCACCGAACCAAACCAATATTAATATAACGAGTATTTTTGTCTTTTGGATTAAATATCTATTTTTTTTTTAGCTTTTTAGTATTTGTGTATTTGGAAGTCGATTTAGTAAATTTTTTTGTTGAAATTTTGTTTGTTTCTCGCTTTTAAGTGAGTCGGTTTATAATTTATTTAAGTTAGAATAGCCTAGTGTCAACTGCTCATCACCGTTTACAAAACATCAGTGGAAATCCATAAAAAACACACACATTAATATTTAATACACACATAATACACAGAATACCCTCCTCCTTTTTGGAAGTCGGTTAGTAAAATTTCCCGTCGATGTTGCACAATATTCGTAGTACCTACGTTACCTTCATGTCCACATGCATAAACTTACAACTTCTGAGAAGTGAGATCGGGTGTTGATATCCTTTAGGTTTTTTCTTCGCATTAGAATTCAATTATTGCACACGATCAAATATTAGATAGCCGTCTTCCTTTAGTTGCTTGTAATTTTTAAACAGTAGGTATCTACCTTTCTTTTCGTATTTTATAGATAAATATCTATATTATTGCAGCATATAGAGAATTTCTACATTTATGCGTAGTTTTACGATAGTCAGAGTAGTCATTAAAAATTTTCAAATCAAAACGTCAGTCATTCTCTCACAGTGCATGGGTTCTCCAAAAATACGGAAATCATCAGGCGGAATATTTAGTTTTGTCATCGATTACGCAAACTGTTTCAAGGGTGCGTCGCATTCGGCCATTGAGAAAAAATGAGAGAATGTATATAAAAACTGATGCAGCTGTCGGGCAACACACATGCGAAATTTACGGAACGCTCTGAGGATCTAAACAGCGTATGCGCCGAGCTACACAAGCGGTATTAGGACGTTGTGACCCAATGCAGTCGCTACATGGCACAACCCTCGCGCATATAGCCGAGTCTCGGTGGGAAGGGTTCGGAGTTCAATCCGCACGCAGGAAGGGTTCGCACGGACGCCCGCCAACGCGCAAGCGCACGCGATCTAGTAAAAACTCACACAATGCGAACAACAACGCTGTTTTGTTGTTAATGCTATAGTTGATTGTTCGTGAATTCTATTTTTTTACAAAAAAATGTAATATCATCAACTCGTTCACGCCCGGCTTTTCAAAGGGAGCTTAGAATTTTTGAAGAGGGAAGAGTAAAAAATATCAGAAACTGGTAAAAAGTGGGTCAGAAAAGGGTGCTTTTGAAACTAATAATCACTACCTTGTGTCGATCGATTGCCGTTATCGTCGAAAAAAATCCTTTTGGAATCGACAGTTGTGAATTAGGATCTTTTGATAGAAATAGGCAAAAGATTTTGTTCACTGAACAGAAAATAAAGGAAGGGTCTAATTGGATCTAACTAAATTAAAATTAGACAGTGTGTTTTATTCTACAATTAAATACTAATAATTACCTATACCTACTTAAATATAATTTGATATGAGTTCTCTGTACATTTATTGACGCAAAATATGCAAATTCAAAATCAGGAAAAAGCTTATTTGTACTGTAAAGTTTTTTTTTACCTGTTAGAATTTATTTATTTAATATTTTATATTTACCTAAGTATAAATGTTAACACACTTTTTTTGGTTTATACGTTTCTTCATTATTTTTGATTATTTATTAAAAACTATAAGGTACACGTATCTAATATAACTTTACGTAACTCATTTCAGATGTTGTTTTGTTTATATATTAGTTAAAAATAATTTAATTTTCATTCTAAATTGGTCCACTATGGTAGGCCAAACGTGCATTTGTGTAAAAAAATTCAAGTTTATTATCTTAACGCTAACAATTTACTAGATATATCAGCCTTAATTTTATATGTATTAGTTTCTACTAAATATTTTAATTAGAGAATATTTGAAATTTAATTTTTACGGGTAGGTATACAGGTATCCACTAGGCACTAACTCTATCTAGAGCCAAATGACAAAAATTTCGACGTTGTATTTAAAAGAAACGACAAGTATTCACCATACCACACTGAATTTTTTACAAAAATATTTTTTATCGAATTTGTGAAATCTCAATCATTTATCAATTAGTTTCGTGGACAGCCACGGCATTTATCCCTTTATCAGCGGTATACAATCGGCTACAATAAAAGGGTGGATACTATTGATTGTTGTCTAGTTTTTTACGGCTTCTTTGTAACCATTGTCAGTTTGCAATTTATTATGTTCTGCTTGTGAGAAAGAATTATTACAGACGCCAAATTATGCTAATCATAATCAAAGTGTTATACTAACAAAAATTGGTTTTGTTAGTTTTTAATATTAACTTTAATTTAATAGACACTATATGAGATAGGTAGGTAGGTACCTATTGCAAAAAAAAAAAAATCAAAATTATTCGTATAGATAGTTTTCAATTATTCTATGTCTTATTTAAATAATATAAAAGGCATAATATGAGTTCTACCTTAAATTAAGTGTTGAAAAAATTACAATAAAAAAAAAAACAACCACAACCCTTTCGTTGCTTACAGTAGGTACGTGCAATTACACGATGTTTACACGGCCATTATATCTTCACCGTTAGTTACCCAACCCTTCTATTGTGAGTTTTTTATGCACTTGTTCACCGGATGCGATAGTAGGTGAACTTCGAGTGACGCGCAGCATACGCTTCTACGGAAAAAAACGTTCACCGTATAAGTATGTTTGTTGAAAGACACTCACCATGCAAAGGGTTGAGTTTCACTTTTTAGTTTCATTCTTTTTTAAATATTTTTTTATTTAAAATTCTATCTGAAGAATATTAGTTTACTTACTATTTTTTGGAGGAGTACCTAAGGAGGGGTTTACACGGGTCGATTTTCGCCTTGCGACTAGTCGCTTCACAAATCGCCTCACCAAGCCGCCTAGACGAGATCTAGCCGAATTGCCATTTATAGACGGTCGATTTTCACCTTCTATCCTTACTAATATTATATATGCATAAATGAGTTTGTTTGTTTGTTTGCTACGTTTTCAAGCCTCGACGGCTAAACCGATCGTCATGAAATTTTGCATGCACGTTGTCAGGGGTACAGAGAAGGACATGGTTACTTTTTATCCCGGAAATTCTGCGGGAACTCCAAAATTACTGGAACTTCGAAATTACTGGGGAAAAAACTGCGAGGAACAGCTAGTTTTCATATAATACATATAAGTCCGGGGTATGAAAATTTATGGGGAGTTAAATAAAACGTTATACGTTATGGTCCGGCAGTCCACGCCTTGTTTTTTCAGTGACTAATAACAGGCTGCATCTTTCTGATTAGGTTCAGTTCGACGAGACGCCCAAGCTTTTCCTCTGTGAAAATTATCGAAACGGGTACCTGATGCAGTGCGCAGGTGAAAAACATGTCGATTTGGTGGGGTTCGGAAATTGTTTGACTAACAGTGAGATTTTTATTGAACATTTTAAACCGATTTCTACACAGAGTCACGCGTCTAGGATAGCCGTCAGAATAGTTAAAAAAAACTATACCTACACGATAGCTAGCCATTACAAATACCTACTCAAGCGCGTCAGATTAAGTATGGTTAATTACATACTGAAAAGTGTACATATCAATATAATCTGACAATTTGATCTTGATGTAAGGGAGTAAGAGGATCACAAACTTGCAAAAAAAAAGCCACCACCAAGACATTCGCCAGCGCCGTTGACTTTACTTTTTATTTTTAAAAAGCTCAACCCACCGTGCACCGGTGAAACAGAAAACATCATAAACCCTTATTTTCATTTAATCTTCAAACCCCAATAGGTCCCAACGACACTCGAGGATTTCCTCATTCAGTATCGTCGACTGTACTTAGTACTTATTAGGTACGTCCGTGCGCAACTTATCTACGCACGTTGCTATGGCAACTAGACGTTGTTATATACAAATGAGCTGGCCAGACCTCAGAAGAATAACTAAAGCATTGTTCTTAGGGCCAGACCAACGCAGTGGAAACGTTGCTATGGCAACCGGACGTTGTTATTTACAACTAGCTGGTCCCCCGCGGTTTCACCCGCGGTAATTTCGGAGTTCCCACCCGAATTCCGAGATAATAAGTACCTACCCTATGGCACTCAGAAACACTGTAGCGATGTATTGGTAAAATAATTTTCAAAATCGGTTCAATAGATCCAGAGATTACCCCCTACAACATCACAAACTCACAATTCACAAACTTTATCTATATCTTTTTCTTTATAAATAAAAATTAATGTTTGTATGTCTGTCCTCTATGCGTTTCGAAACCATTGGTCCGATTGTGATGAAACTTTGGCGGGTTGCTTTGCCTGCGTCCGCAAAGGTTCCTGATCCCAAAACTCACGCGGGTGAAACCGCGGGGCACAGCTAGTCTCTTTATATTAATAAGTATAGATTAGCAGAGATAACAAATATAATGGAGTAAACTCTAGTCGTGTGTCGGAGTTGACAGCACACTTTTTTTATTAGGAATTACGAACAGAGATAGTTGCAGTTTAAAAAAGTTAGATTTGACAGTTGAAGTAAACAGCTTTCGTTCGGGTCACGGTGAGTTTTTTTTATAAGCTGACACCTGTTACATTTTGTAGGATTACTTAGTGAGTTTTAGATTAATGATAAAAGGTAAGGAAATTGAATCTATACCCACTTTCATACCATAAGTATGTTAAGTGATGTATTAATAAGGATAATATTAATTTTATTTGATGCTTAGTGATTCTTTTTCGCATGTCTTAATAGTTAAAAATACAGAAACTGATTCACATATCTCGTTAGAGTAGGTACCTGAAAATGTGTTTATTGCAAATCTCAAATATTTTTTTAATTTGATTATAAATAAACAAAAACTGACCTATAATATTCAAACGGCAGATGCAAGCAATGTGTAGATGTATCTTCATGTGGTTATCGATTACCGTATGGATCCAATTAATAGTTATCGGCACAATCGGCCGCACCGGCTACGGGCTTAACGGCGCCCAAATAGCTCTATCACTAGCCCGTCGAATTAGTGCCGCGCTATACAGAACTTTTTTTCTTAAGACACGCGACTTCACCCCTTTTTTAATCGGATTTCGAAGGCGCGTGTGCTCTGTTTTTTACGGATATCAATAAAAAGTTGAATCCACCTTAGTGCAGCCGTCGAGGTTTTTTATAAATTTCCGTTGGGCCGGGGCGCGGTAGGTGAATGTTTTAATTAAAAAAGTTCTCTAGAAAGGTGTAATCATATAGCGTTCGATGATATCTACTCACCTACTTTGTGTACCTACATAATATGGCGCCTCTCTTTGTCTTCACTATTTTCATTACCTACTGTTGTATTTATCATTAGGTAATCGTGATTTGTAACATTGGGTAGTAAAAATATTATCTGGCTATAAAGAATCTTTGAAGTCAATCAATCAGAAGTTTTAAAAGCTATATAGATAGATATACTAGCTGCCCCGCGCGGTTTCACCCGCGATGATTTCCATACAAACTTTTCATGCTGTTAGGGGTTCAAGTTTCAGGTCTCTACGATCAGCGGTTTAGGCTGAGCGTTGATCCATGAGTTATTCAGGACAAAACATTTTATATGTATACCTATAGTTGATACAAAAGTTTGCAAAGATGCAGCGTATCTATAGATATACATTGTTAATGCGACGTCGACGGTTGTAATTATTGGATTACGAGTAGGTATCTGAGCGTATATACAAAAGAGGAAAATGTCTTGGAATGTCATTAATATTCAAATCGTAACTAGGAGGGATTATAAAATAATAGAAGTAATTTGGAACGGAACGCGTCCGCCGGCCGGGCCGCGCGGTCCGCTACGCTGGAATTTCTTGATAAGATATGCTGGAAATATGTGCTTTATTACATTTTTCAAATGAATTAACCTTTAGGTACCAACCTAGTAATATATACATATATTTACCTAGTAATATAACATATTACACATCTCACGTAAAGCAAGGTTTTTTAGAGAAACGGCTCAGCTCAAGAAAGATACGAAACCTACGGAAACTAAATCACGTTCCAACTAAAAAAACAGTGAAACAGTGAATTTATCATTATGAACAACATGATATGACATATTATAGATATTTACGTTTATTAAAAAAAGGTAGAATCGTCATCACTATGCAAAGGATTACATGGTTTTTTACAAATTACTTGTTAAAAAAAATTGTTGACTTGAAAATTTTTGTAGTCGACAAATATAGGAATTTTTTAAGCAATGCGCAAAAAAATTTTGGTGGTTCAGTATCAGTAATAGAACACATTTTGATTATTTATTCAAAACTTTTTATATTTTTTTATCCGGCATTAAATTAGCAAAATATGGACACTCTCTATTCGTAATAATATCAATGGGCGCGCGCACCGTGCACCGTATGCGGCGGTGTTGCAGGGGGTGTGAAAGACCTTGATCAGCTGTTGGTACATTGTAATTTGTAACCCACGTAAATACCTACCCGAACGAGCGCTCGCGCGCAGTGTGGCGGTCGCAAATAGAGTAGCCAAAAAATCGATTTCAAAGTATACATCTTTTGTTCACGATAATTTATTTTTTTGTATTAAGACTTATCAAAATAAAAAATAGGTGTTTAATAAAACTCCTTTGAGTTTAATTTGTAAAAGTTTGCGCACTGAATAAAAAATATTCCTGTATATACCTACCTAACTAGCTGACCCGCGCGGTTTCACCTGCGGTAATTTCGGAGTTCCCACGGGAATTCCAGGATAAAATATAGTTACAATCTTCTTCTTCCTCATGAATCACTCTATCTATTGGTGTGAAAACCGCATCAAAATCCGTTGCGTAGTTTAAAGATTTAAGCATACATAGGGATATAGGGACAGAGAAAGCGACTTTATTTTAAACTATGTAGTGATAGATAAAATTTTTGGTCTTGAACGTTGGCCAAGTGCGCGTCGGACACGCACACTGCACAGTCTAAGGGATCCGAGGGTATAGGTAGGTCCAGGAGAGAACGTTCACCGTTATAATTCAAAGATAATAATCATTAGTTTACAGTTATTATTTTAGCTAAACATAATATTATAAACATTTTTCAAACAGGATAATATAATTATGTAAGTTCTAGTGGTTCTCTTAGTAGCCAATACAGCTGTGATAATTTTCTTTATTATTCTAAATATTCTATTTTTCAAACAATTTTCAAACATTTTTCATTTTTTTTTATTTAAGTAGGTAGGTACATACCTACCTACTTAAATAAATTTTCTCAGGAAGTATTTTTTAGCTTCTATCGCCTTAAATTTTTAGTATGCGTACTGCGTAGTTTTAAAGTAAAACTAACGGGGATCACACTACCTATTTACGACATTATAAGGGTAGTACATATTTAATTCATCACTTTTGATTTTAAATTTTAATTGATCCAATTAAAAATAACTTATTTTCAAACTCCTTCATCATTTTTCAATATGGTATCTACGCAGTAGAAAATGAAATCGACAAACCTACATCGATAGAATATTGTATTGTAGTGAAATTTAATATTCAATATCGCGTCCGTTACAATGTCTTTTTTTAAATAACCCTATCATTAAATTCTATTATCAAAATAGTTTTTCTGTGAAAGGATGTCAACCGCCTCAATTAACTTCGACGGCGCCTAATTACACTCTTGTTAGTTTTTCCTTCATTCCACTGTTATTAGTCAGACGGAAAAAAATTATTTCAGAAATTTCATTTGTTTGATTAGTTAAGTACATACTAGGTAATTTCAAAGATTTTTTTCCTTTAATTTAAACCGTTTCCGATATATAATATTTTGTGACTCAATGTCCACTAGAAAAACTGCCATTATGTTATCATAATATGTATGTATGCCTAAAAGCAGCTTACAATCGTGTCCGTTGTTACATGTATAATATTACTTGAATAAAAAAAGAACTAATACCTATAGGTACATAAATACTATACGAGAATTCAAATTACAATTAGGCAAACGACAGTGAACCGAAGTAACATTTTTGCTGTAAATTTGCTGATTTCTTCTCAAATATAATAGTTGAACTATTTATTTATTGGTGGATTTGAAAAGTAACACATATCCGTATTTTATATAACTCATATGTTATGATATACCTACTAATTGTAAGTATATAATCTTAAGATTGCTTGTCTGATGGAAGTACATCGCAGAAGTCAGTGATTAGTTTTAAGAAAAGTGCTTTATTGTCTTGATGCACGGTAAAGAATTCTCGATCTCTATCTATAATTTCTTCACATTAAAAAAGCAAAACAGCCATTGCTTGTTATGCAGGTGTGCCAAAAGTTACAGTAGTGTGTAGATGTTCTTATGCTTAGTAAAGAACTTGATCGATAAAAACTTACCATCATCTTCAAAATATACTAGACTGAAAGTAAACTACTGCGCAATTTGCGCACCCGTAAAGGCCTAGTAAAGGGTCTGCACTACTTTTTTGGGCAATAAAGTATCTATTATTTTCTAGGACAAAGCAATTGCGGAACGGTTACGCAAATTGTGCACCAGCATTCATAACTTCTGCGAAATTGGTTGCGAATACTAAAACCCCATTGTAGGGTTGTTAGTGTAAACAAAAAAATGTGTAACAAAAATTCGAAAGCTAAAAATTTGCATGCACCTCTGCGTTCTTATTTTTTTCGCGAAGTTTTGTAAAGAAGCAACCAGTTTAAAGCGTTATATTGCTGATGCTTTATGAAATTCTTTAAAATGCATTTTTTTAAATATGCTAGATGGTAGACACAATAAAAACGTGCCCATGTTTTTTATTGGAATATAATGTTTTTCACAGAATAACAATAATATAAAGTAGCATTTTAAAGCGTATAACACGAAATAAATCATAAGAAATGGTAGGTACCGTTAAAAAGGAAAAAAAAACTCGTTTTCTCTTCTCTATTCCATATGAACTTTCATAATCTCTGTCTACTTTCGGCACATACCTATAATATATAGAATGTTAGCATTAATAAGCATGTTGTCATCATTTGTTATTTTCTTCCTCTTCCACTATGGTCTTTGGAAATAAAAACGTCGATATTTTCATTGGGGTACAAGGTATTAATAATTACTAAATTAAAGGTAGTCGAACATAATATAGTTTAACCTATAAAAACGTTTGTAGATACGATAATCCGAATAATCCGTATCGAAACCATAAAGCCCGTGCAACCTTTAATATACATAGAATGTTATGCAAAACGTTAGAACTATGCCGGCGCAGAAACTACATATTATAAAAGCTTTTGTATCTACCAAACAATATAAGAACAGAGAAATAGAGTAATAAAAATTTGTGTTTAACTAAATAATAAAGTGACGGAAAGCTAACACTGGTAATAAAAGTCACATTGCTTCATGTAATTTCAGCATTCGCCTTCCTGTTTGTTACCTACAAAATTAATTGTGCAAAGATGAATTATCTACTTAATACATACATAAAAATCTCATGTTACAGTGTTTGTTATCGAACTTCTCCGAAACGCCTTGACCGATTTTTATCAAATTTTCTGTGCAGCTATATTTGGTAGGTCTGAAAATAGGTTGAATCTAGGCTATTTTTTATCACCCCTAGGTGACAAGGGTCGCTAACTGGCTACTCAGTTTTTTTTTGGACAAAATTTTACTTTAGAGTGCCTGTGGGAATCAGAATGAATCGCTCAGTATTTTAGGTTCGCGGAGAATTTAATCATGGACTGCACATATAAAATTATATGAATATTCATATAATATGTATTAATAATATAATATTATATATTCATATAATTCATATAATTTTAAATCTGCAGTAATTTTTTTGGAAATTCTTGGATATATCTATTTCATATAATTCCTATAAGTACTCATCTCTAGTTATAAGCGCGCGGTCCTGTTATCTTAGAGAGAATGTGTAGTGGTAGGCACTCGGTCGGTGGCGGGATAGGCTGATCAATCATGGAGGCTACCCCTTCTATCCCGCCCAGCGTCGGCTCGGCTGGCGGCGCGAAAACAAACGGTTGCTAGGCAACTGGAGGCGGGGGCGGGCGCGGGCGCGGGCGCGTGCCCGACGGGGGCGACACGACCCGGCTACCGCATCCTCTGTACCCCACACACATGACATACAACCTCTCACATGATTCCGATTGAGTAGAGAGGGTTACACTGACATTATGGACGTATCTATTTTAATAGTTGTTAAAAATATTTTTAGTTATCTAAATGCTAAGATGAATAAAATTTGTATTTTGTAACCCATAGTAATTACCTGCAGATAACATTAACTCTGTTTGGTATTGAATCAACGATAAGTATACGCAAAAGGACATATTTGCCGGTAGATCTATATAGAGGTAGTTAAGTTCTTTTGGAATAAAGTTGCTATGTTTGTAGATGTAATTGGGTTAAGAAGAGGAGGCTCTGGTGTGTAGTGGCATGGTGCGGCGCGGCGGTGATCCATCATCCCTCCGCTGACCGCTGCCGCCGCCTCCACACTTCCCCCTTCTTACTTTTCACTTTCTCTACATATTTTAAGCAGCATAAAAGTTCCATTCGACCCCGATTCCCGCTCTTCTTTTCGTTTCAGTTGTAATAGACTCGCATCACCCGAATACGTTTCGTGAGAAACATTTGTGACATTTCAACGATTTAGCCTTGTCTCCATGTCATTTACAACGACACTTATTTAGAGAGCTCAAAATGAAATTCAGTTTATCTTCGTGATAAGTATTACCAGTTCCCGGGATTGCGACTCGTGTAGGTGACTTCTGCTTTTTGTTGAGAGCCAGTAGGGTACCTAAATGCTTAATGAAGAACATAAAAATATTGCTTTGTATTCCAGATTTAAATTCTTGCAAGCATTAAGTATGTCTGCACGACCTGTGACCACTACATAATACTAAAAACTTGATACATTTTACATTTAATCAAATTAAACCAAATAAACAAATAATATAGGTATTTTATTGTTAACATATTAATAAAACGAGCAGATCTTTGTATGATAATTATAGGTATAATAGTTGTAGTACAGCAGCCCATGCCTTGTTTTTTCAGTTCGACGAGACACCCAAGTTTTTTTCTATGTGAAAATTCTCTAAACGTTTCACCCGCATATTTTCAAAGTTTCCGAGGGAATTCCGGGATAAAAAAGTACCATATGTTATTCTCTGTAACCAAGACAACGTGTACGCAAAATTTCATGATGATTGGTTGAACTAATAAGGTGTGAAAGCGTAACAAAACAAACTAACTCATTTTCGGATAATAGTAAGGATTATACTTTCTATGAATTTATAGAAGTTTAATTAGTTTAGTGTGATCTAGGACAGATAAATTATGTGTTACAATAGCATCTATAATGCGGTCTAGCCCGCTCAGGACATTAAGACTGTTTATTTTATTGCATAAAATGTGTACAAGATGTGAATGATGTAGTAAAATTAGAGTGCGATAATCTCGAATCTGCAAAAGTGTAAACAGAGCAACACACCAAAAGCATTAAATTTGAAATAGAATGAGTCAGCTTAAATTTGAAATATAGTCGGCCGAAAGTGAGCGGTGTTACAGTGCGGCAGCATCACTGTGTCTATAATAAATGAATGGGCGCGGGGGACGCTGACCAATGGCAGCCCCTCCCTCAATCAATATGATGGACTCGCCCGCGAGGGGACGATCGCTCACTGATTTTTTCCCTCGCTGACAGGGATCGAGAGCGCGTTTTTGCGCCCTTCATGTGGTCCACGCATGAGAAGGGAGCAAGCAATTAATAAGTGCGCTCGGCGGCGCACATAGCGCGGACGTATACCCTACAACCGCGGTCCGCTTTGACCATACTAACATACGACTCATACGAGTAACGAAACTTGCACACTTTTTTCCTCGTTTGATTACCAGTAGCCAGGTAAGAAGGTATACTTTGTTGCTTTTACACGATTATATATTTTCATAAAATCCGAAATACGTAACGCGAATTCAACATTTTGAAATATCTTATTCATAAAAAGTAATTAAAGAGCAATTTATACTTGATCACTTAAAATTCATACTCTGAGTAGGTAAGTTAAAGCAAAGCTCTCGAAAACATTATCGCGGTTCCAAACATCGGAATCTTAATCTAAGTTTAAAATTTCTTGCGAGAATCAGCAAATTTTTCACTAAGTCATTAAAGTATAAAACTTCAGTCATTTCGTTGGTGTTGCTTAAAAGCCTTTTTAGACGAAGAAAAGTAATCTTTCATTAGAGCGGCGGGGAGGAGCTGAAACGGAAATTCTCTTTGAAAGGAAAATTACGCATCGGATATACCAGTGTGCCGTTCGAGAGATGGATTTTAATTACGTCAAAGTTGCAAAAGCTGAAGTTTGTTGGGCGGCTGGTAGCGGTGCGCCATTAATATCCGCTGCGAGTATCAATCACACGGGGGCCGGTCCGCGGCGCTCGCACTCATTACAACTTGCTAATGACGCCGGTGATGTTTCTTTAACTACTGTTCCATGCCAACTTATACATTAACACTCGCGATGTTATCAAAAGTTATCGTCGTCTTTATTCACTCTCATAACTACAACAAGTGAACCATCTAGTAGAGATCCACTCAGGGGCGGATCCAGGGGGGGGGCACTGGGGGCAATTGCCCCCCCTGAAGACCTAAATAGGTACCTACTTTAATTAGACCTTAGAAAAATCTTCGCAAGGTTGTGGCTTTTCACCAAAGTTTCATCGTAATTTGAATAGAAATATACGAATGAACCTGAATGAACGAACAAATATTCATTTTTAAAACTCTATAAATTATTAGTTCGTAACGAACCCCTATGGAAGTTTGTATCTATTATTGTAAAACAAACACAAAATCTGTCAATTCTTTCTCGTTAAAACAAATTTTCTGTTTTGAAACTACGTGCCGTATGGTATATTTCTCATTTAAAAGGAGAAGTTTCTGTGTTTGGCTGTATATATGTTTTTACAATTATCCTTATATATGTAGTTTCTCTATCCCTTTTCTTTAACTTCATCCAACATCCTTGAGACTTGGAAGTAAGCTATTGTGATTTCACTTCCCAAAACTAGTTGGTACCTAACTCTTCTACTTTTTCCACGTTCAAAGCAAATCTATCCATATTATTTATTTATATTATGTTATATGTAACTGACGAACTAAATGGAATTAATAGAATTTCGATTTTTATTCCCCGTCATATTGTACCTCTGTGCTCAAAAAATAGTCGGCGACTTTTATCACGTGCGGTGCGCGATGAATTCGGATTTGGAAAAAAATTTGGGCAAATTTCCAAAATTTATCAAATTCTTCTTCTGTTGACTGTAAATTTTAAAATCTTCTATGGTCAAAAACATCTTTTTGTTTCAATAGTACCTATTTTTCCGTATCTCGTCATATGGACGAAAATTATTCACTTCTCTGAGTTTTCTGCGTTATTTCCCAAATTTTCTCCTCATTTTACTAATCCAAGGAGTAACCTTCTCCTTTTTGTTTACGCCGATGTGTGCTGTATGAATCTGACAGAAGAGTAATTGAAATTGAAAATTGAAATTGAAAAAACTTTATTTGACACAACACAAAGATTTACAGCAGTTGGAGCGGCTGCAAAATGTGTGTGCTTTACATGTTCGCCAGGCGCACTACACATATTCTTTGTACCATCTTTAAAGTGCTGAGGGATCCCAAATCACCGACTTACTTCAAAGAAAGTTTCAGATTGCTTTATGTCGGTCGTGAAGCTACGTCAGGTAGTTAGGTAGTTCTTTGTTCTTCTGATCACGAAACACGTTTTTATCACATCACATGTGCACCGCACCTCTGATGGTATTTTTTCTCAGTTTAGTAAAAAATCGCTATTAACCACTTTCCATTATTTTCCTATCACTTTATAGATACAAACCTACAAAATTTTAATTTAAAGTTGTTAATTCAGGTCAGATTCGCTGGAACGTAAATTTTTCATTTTTTACTTTTATCTGTTGTAGCTTCCATGTAGATTATTTTATGCATGAAAGTATAAGTTGAAAATAATGAAATACTAAAAAAACTTTGATTTTACAGAGAATCGTACTCAAAAACCGCTATACCTACCTAAGCTCTATCGTTTTCGACACCACATTTTTTTTAAATATGAAAAACATAAAACTAAAAAGCTAAAAATAACAAAATACCGACTTAATCCATCAGACAAAAATACATATTGTAATACTATTGTTGGTTTGTGCTACCACTTTTTGATTTAAATTCGGTGCCTAGCCCGCTTACGTCTACCCACTTGGGTTGTTCAGCTCACAACGAACTCGTGGCGGGACTGGACTTAGCCCATGTACCTACCTACGCCATATTTGGCTTGTCACCGACTTCAAATAATAATAGTAGTCAAGTGGTAGAATAAACCAATAATAACTACTGGTACTGGTATAATAACTACTGGTAATAACTACCAAAAATAAACTTACGTGTATTTTTGTCTGTTGGATAAAATCGATATTTTGTTATTTTTAGCTTTTAGTTTTGTGTTGTTGGAAGTCGGTTTTAATTTTTTTTGTTAAAATTTTGTTTATTTCTTGCTTTCAAGTGAGTCCGTTTGTAAATTTATCTAAGTTACTATAGCCTAATGTCAATTGCTCATCGCCTTTTACAAAATACTGCTTTTACCGACGGGACGACAGGGACGTTGATTGTTGAGGAGTTCTCCTGGTACGTCATCATCAGTTCCACTTTACCATATACATTGTGACGAGCATAAATTATTTAGGAACCATATTAAAGTTAACGAATCGGAACTCGTGAAATACCTTTTATTGAGTAGTTCCGATGACCATCTGTGGTCTTCATCATCAGTTTCACTTCTTCAAATTTTGCTTTCCAAAAGCAAATAAACGATTTACTATAAAAAATACATAAATCGCTATAGGTGTGTCTGTAATTTTTGAAGAGTTCTCTTGATTTCTCCATGATTCCATCATCAGGTTCTCGATTTGGTGACAATATGGGACCAATTTGGGAGTATACCCTTTCAAACAACAAAATCAATTTTCTAAATCGGTCCAATCGAAACCCGTGAAATACGTATTATTGTTGAGTAGTTCCGATAAACACTTGTGGTCTTCATGATCAGTTCCACTTCTTCAAATTTTGCTTTCCGAAAGCAAATGAACGATTTACTATAAAATATACCCAAATCGCTATAGTTGTGCCTATTATTTTTGAAGAGTTCCCACGATTTCCCCAAGATCTTTTGAGGATAATAAAGATTCTTAAACCATAAGATCCCATCATCAGATCCCACTTGGTGGCAATAGGACCTAATTGGGAGTATACGCTTTCAAACAAAAAATGAATTTTCGAAATCGTTCCAACCCTAGCTTCGAGTAATATAAAAAAAAAAACATACAGCCGAATGCGTAACCTCCTCCTTTTTGGAAGTCGGTTAAAAAATCGCGAAACATACACACAGATAATATAATACATACATAAGCTCAATTCAGATGCTCTCAATATGAAGCACTTAAATTTTATTAATGGACTTTTTTGTCTATCCTGTTAATTCAAAAATTTCATGGTGCAACCAAATTGCCTCCCCCTCAACCAAATCCTGGATCCGCCCCTGGATCCACTATTCAGTAAATAAGCCAAACACGATCACGTCATGTGCGATTCATTATCGCTCGACAAAGATCTTTCTCAAGACCACACAACAACCTATTCTTGTCCAATTCCAGCCTTTTTACTAACGAGATCACCTCTGCTTGTACGTGTTGGCCACTCGAAAATTTTCAAAATTGATGAATTAAGTCGGTAGGTCATCTTGGTAGGTATTTTCTGGTGTTAAAGCAATTTTTTTCTAGCATACTTATTGTTCGCCAATAAGACCCTGCTGGGTGAATGGTTGGCAGGTGCGATAAATTAGGCGCACCCGCGAGCCACGTCGCAATCGTTGCCCGTTGGCTACCTCCGTCGTGTCGTGTCGCAGCGTCGCTCAACCGTTGACTGCCGTCGCCACGTCGCGCGTCGCGCGTCGGCCGTCGTGTCGTGTCGCGGTATCGCTCTGCCGTTGGCTAGTATCGCCGCGTCGTGTCCTGTCGCAGGGTCGCCCGCTGGCTACCATCGTATCATGATGCAGCGTTGTCGCTCTCACAGAACATATAGAAGGGACATCAACACAGTTTCATGTATTAAAAACAAATGAAAACTAGTGTCACCGGGTTATTTTTGTACACAAAACTATTCATCACACTAACGAATAAAACACCATCTGATTATAGGTACGTTTTCACTTAGTCATCGTTTTTAAAATTTACATTTTTGATAATATTGTGGAAAATATATTTGGGACGTCAGCGAAGGAAGTTTTGGGACAGTTAGAGCATTTGCTCAAACTGCCTTTGCAATCGTGGTTGGCTTCTCTAATTATTTTCTCAGCGCTCGCTTTACGCTGGCTACCCTTACCGACGGCTTACCCAGAACCAGAGGACTTTAGGCTCTTACCTCTCCACTGCACACTAGCCTTCGCCGCCGAGGTTTTCAGGGAGTAGAGGGAGGAGCATAGGATGGGGATGGTACAAAAGACCCCAAGGGTCGAAGTACCGAGGTTTGGGGTGGCCCATTGTCTAAGATAAGAAGAAGACGCTGACTATCCGGTAACTAGCGTCGCCACGTCAGGTCGTGTCGCGGCGTGCCGGACAACTATGGAAACGTGTTGGCTAGTGGTAGCGGTGTTAATCAAAGACCGGCCACCATTAATTTGATTAGGGTTAGTGGGCGCGGGACTATCAATCCAACGCATTACCATGTCGATTGTCGTTAGGGTATTGTCTAGTCGTTGTTAGTAGGTATTGCATTTACACAGTTAGCCGATAAGATAGGTGTATCTACCTAAACTAGGCACAATATTTTTTATTTTTTTATTTATGTTTTAGAATTGACTGTATTTGCAATGTTTTAATGTTAGTTAAAATACGTAATTACTACATTTACACCCATATTTTATTACCCAAACTCTGATATTTAAAATCAGTGCCTAGGTAATCAATGCTAGTAAGAAAAAAAGTAGTAAAGTAAGTTTAATACTTATCTACGATTAGTAGTTTCATTGTATAACTAGCTATTTCCCGCGGTTTCACCCGCGTTAGTTTCGGAGATCCCGCGGGTACTCCGATATAAAAGCACTCACTGCCCTATATTTTTTTTCTGTAACTATACCCATGACAACGTGTAGGTGGTATGTAAAATTTAAAGTGGTTTCTTCCGCGTTAATTTCGGAGTTCCCGTGGGAATTCCGAAAGTAGCCTATGTTCTTCTCTATATCTGACAACGTGTCTCAAAATTTCATGATGGTCGGTGTAGCCGTTTAGCCGTGAAACCGTAACAAACAAACAATTAAACAGGCAATCTCACTTTCGCATTTACAATATTAGTAAGGATGAGTAACCTAATAATAATCCTACTAATATTATAAATGCGAAAGTTTGTAAGTATGTATGAATGGATGGATGGATGGATGTTTGTTACTCTTTCACGCAAAAACTACTAGATGGATTTAAATTAAACTTTACAATAATATAGCTTATACATCAGATTAACACATAGGGTACTTTTTATCCCGGAATTCCCGCGGGAACTCTGAAATTAACGCGGGTGAAACTGCGGGCACAACTAGTATAAACATAACGCCATTTCCGAAATTCGGGAAGGAGGCAACCGTAACCTACAGTTAGGCTACTCCTTTACATTCTAAGGTCGGTATACGCCTTTTTAATTAAACTCTAATCTGGAATTCGGGTAGTACGTTAAGTTCAGTCAGTCGCGGAAGCACAGTTAGCAATTTGACTTTATCTTTGGAAACACATAAGATCATAGTTAATTACGTCCTTAATTCATTATTACTAATTAAAAAACATAAAATAAAGTATAGAAATTATATTTAGTAAAATTATTTAAATTAACGTGACCACAAAAAAAAGGATGCTAGTTTTTGGTAGCCCTATGTAAAAAGCTAGTGATACATAAGATAGATACCGACCGAATCGTGTTCAGCACTTTTAGGTCAATTAGGCAGAGTCGCGCCCGCGAACAGCGCGCCGCGGTGCCGCCGCGCGCCGCGCCGTCCGCCCGCCAGCTAATCAGGGGGCACGCCAAACTTTATGCCGTGTTAATTTGACTAATGCGAGGCCCCCGCCCGCACCCCCGTCCGCGCCCACGCGCCCGGATTACACGGTGATAAACCGCTACATGTCCGACACAACAGAATAAACCGGTAATTGTGCCTATCATTCATTTACCGAGCCTATACCGGTTTTGTTTATGATGATTAATAAAATTTATTTTTAGTAAGCAACTTTATTTGTTTAGTGTTTGATGGGTTTTGTTTTTAACTAGCTGTTTCCCCCTGAGTTTCACCCTTTTCAACTTTGGGTTGAGTTACCAAAAACCCTGAAAAATGTGTTACTTTATTTGAAAAGAAGAACTCATGCAAGTACCTACATAATTATGTATACCTATTTTCGCCGGATTGTTTGCCTTTATCAACCCTGATGATTCAAAAGAGTTTTTAGAACCAGCTATTTAGTCTAGGCGTTGAGAAATCACTCGGTCAAAATGTTCCTCACGACTTGACCCCTGTGAATTTCGGGATTCCTTCGGAAACTTCGGGATAACAATACTAGACGTCAGTTAAGACGTCTGATTCCCAAGAAATGCCAGATAGCTATTGTAAGTTAACTGCCCAAAATTTCAGCTACATAGCCCAAGTAGGTCCTTACTTATTTCAAGATTTCTGGGTTAGTTAGTGTAACTAGCTATTTCACCTGCGGTAATTTTGGTGTTCCCGCTGAATTCCGGAATAAAATGTACCCTTTGTCCGTCTCTGTACCCCTGGAAACGTGTGAAATTTAATGCACCATTTCAGACACTTCCAACAATTAACGTTATAATTCAACCAATTTACACAAAACCTTGATAAATTATATACTTAAACCTTCCTCGTGAATCACTCTATCTATTGGCAAAAACCGAATGAAAATCCGTTCAGTAGATTTTGAGTTTATCGCGAACAGATGCAGACAGACAGACGCGGCGGAGAAATTTGTTTTATATGTAAGGACTAAGGATTATGATGCATGCACAGACGACAGATAGGTATACTAAATTATTTTATGATATGAAGCATACTCAGTAAAGAGGGTTGATTCATAAAAATAGAAAGAAAGTAATGCATAAGCTGACTATTAGATAAGTATAAATACTTTATTTTGGTGTACACAATAAAGATTTATCTATCTATAAATTAATAAATTTATCACAGCATAAATAGTGAAAGCCGTTTAGTTAGGCCATCGGCGGGAAGGTGTCGTGTCCAACATCAATTAGGTCGCGCTACTTAACCAATTAGAGGTAAAACAATCGCCCCCATAGTGGTCACTACCGCTGTGAATACGCCCCTATCACACTGACTCTCGTTATACGTTGTGTAATACTCGCTTTTTGTACACCACTTTATGTTATTTTAAAAGGTTTCTCATTATTATCAGAAAAAAAAAGAAAACTTTATAAAGCGTAATTCGTCCACACACATAGGGGACAATTTTATGATTCCCATAGCCAGTGTGTTATTGTTGTTTTGGGAACTTCGTGACGTGTTCTTCGTTCATTATTCACCGAAGTTGACGTTAGTAGGCGTTGGATAACAGTTTTACTTCAATCAATTCGGTTGTTTCAAACAAAATTAAAGTATTACGTAGATAAGTGGCTTTGTCCAGTTATTTTGTGTCCTTGGTTAATGTCCGCCTATAAAATATGCGTAGGGAATATAACTCGTTAAAAAGTAGTTGAAGCCAATTGGTAGGTACATACTTTTTCTCATTTTATAATGAGCGGTCAAAGAGCAATAATTTTAATTTATAATACCTATTTCAGACAAAGATTACCAACAGCGGAACAAAGTGATAATTTGTTAAATATATGTTCACAAATTGATGTACTCTTCTGCACAAAATTGTATTAGAAAATGTTTAAGTAGGTAGGTACCTACTTACCTACTAATACAGATTTGTAAAATAAATATTTCAGCGTAGTTTACAAACATTTGGTAGTTTATCAGTTTCGTTTTATTTTTTTTGATTTGGAAAGTCGGTAGGCACCCACTCACATATTTGGAAATACCTTCTTTACTTGCAGGTACCTACATAAATTAAAACAAATATAATAAATATATTTATGGTCTTCATGTTGTAGATATGTTTAATTATTTAAATTCGATACCTTTGCCAAACCTACTCTATGTTTTTGTAATGAAAAAATAACTTTATCGCACGATTGTACCGGTTACAGTGACCGTGGTCTTCAATTTGAGAATATTTGAGAGGGTGAGCGCATTAATTCATTTGTAGCCGACAGAGATGCGGGAGTATTTACTGGTAGGTATATTATGTGCATCTATAACACATAGGTATTATATAATATTACGCATTCATAGAATTATATAATTATATCTATCTGCCGTTTAAATCCTACGTATACTCATTTAAGGGGTTACAAAATAAAATAAGAACAAAAACTCGGTGATCAGCTGGTGTACTAGAGATAAATTTATTACTTACCTAAATATAAAATTAGTAGATACCTACTTATATGGATAAAGCCACAGGATAAAGCAATCGACAAACTAAGTATTACAAACATTTTTGGAAAAGTAATATGTAGTAGATATATCTATATTATTTTATTATAGTTAGTATTTATTTGTCCAAATAACCTAATAAACCAACAAAAAGTATCGATTGTATGGAAACGATATTAATTATTTTTCACATGAATTTTAATTTTATACTTACATATTTATTTATTTTTTACCGCCGCCATTAAATTGAATAAGTATAGCGATGACTACTACATTAATAACAAGCCCCGCCTCTCATAGTATTGGCTGTTAACCCTTCCAACAACGAAAGGGTTATTATTAGATGCACGTAACAGCGCGCGCTCGCGCCGCCTCGCCTCTCGCATGCATCGTCTTTTTACGTTTTTTACCATCGTAGTTTTTGTTTGTTTTTTTCCCCATGCCATGCGTTTTGATTGGGTGAAAGGGTTACGTTATACATAAATCTAGTTCTTCTTCGGCGGGAGGCGCCGCTGCACATAGGCGGTGCCCTTTCGAAGTGAAAGGGTTGAGTTAATTGTCATCTCTTTATGTATTGTGGAGGGGAATTTTAAATTGGGGTTAAGTGTATAGGTAAATAGTACACTGTACAAACTTCGCTGATGTCTTTTGTGTGAGCAAGTACCTACTTTACTGGTTAGCTGGATTGTGATCATCATAACAAGGTGGTATAATATAAGGTCCTTTTAAAATTCCCGGTAGTACGAATCGAGTTTTTTAAAAACTTTAGATAAAATTGAAAAGTACATACCTACATATATATTTTTCTATAAATCAAAAAGTGAGTAGGTACCTATATTGATTCGTAAAGTTACGCGGGATAAGAAAGTATCAATCCTAAAAAAAAGGCAATTTCACGGCGTATATCTAAGAACTTTTAATGATTCTAATTGAATATTTGAAGTTTCTAATTATTATTCTTTGAATATCACGTTATATGGTAGCATGTAGGTAGGTATAAAATAGCAAATTAGAATCAAACAGTAGGTTTCCTAGTGGAACTTTTTTAAATTTTATTTTTACCAGAGTAGGTAGACTGTTAGCGAAAATGTAGAGTTTTGTAATTTTCTGTAGATAAACTCTATAATTTGTTATAGAATAAATACTAATTATAATATTTATCTACTAGCTGTGCCCGCGGTTTCACCCGCGGTAATTTCGGAGTTCCCGCGGGAATTCCGGGATAAAAAGTACACTATGTCCTTCTCTGTACCCCTGACAACGTGCATGCCAAATTTCATCCAAATCCGTTCAGCCGTTTTTGCGTGATTGAGTAACAAACATCCAAACATCTAAACATCCAAACATCCAAACATCCAAACATCCATCCACACTTTCACATTTATAATATTAGTAGGATTTATCGAAAATTTTTGCACAAAGATATTGTGATAAAGATTTAACTTTAATCTGGTGACTTTAAAATTAACTTTAGGCGTTTCGAATGATCATAAAACTTAGCAGACGCACGCATTGCGGGCGATCTAACGTGACTTTTGCAACTACACGGGGATTATGCATACAACACCTTGCTCGTTAATTTTACAACTTTAAGGGCTGTCAACGCGGTTATATTATCGTTACATCTATATAACTCCATTCGGAGGGATTAAGCTTACGTCAATAACGCAAGGATGATGATCCAACAGTATTCAGAGAAAGAGAACCGAGTGTAGACTGTAGGTATATAGTATATATGAGACATCGATTTAAAATAGAAATGCCTATCTGAAAAACGAGTTAAAATATTAATAAAAAAGATCTGATAGTGTGGAATCGAGGTAATAATTTAAGAAGTTTTCTTACCCGAGGTTGACATATCGGTCGGTGGCGGCTTCATAAATTATCTATTAGACGAACATCACTTGACGTCTCCACAAAAGGCAAATGTATGGCTAATGTTAACTTTTGTGCAACCGGACTGATTCATATCAAACAAAGAATGTGCAATAGTGTAGGTAGAACCGCAGCAGAACCCTTCCCCACCTGCATTCCCACGAGGCCGCGCCGGAGCTATAGAAAGTGGAACTATTGATGAAAAAAATTTGCGCAAATCAAATTTGATGTCAAACATTTAAATTTTACCCGAAATGTATTTGATGTGTATTAAAATGAAAGTGACTTGCCACGTGTAAATATATACCTAAGCGTGCGTGGGAAATTTGTGCGCAAAAGCTTTTAGTTTATTGTAGCTATAGATACACAGTAGATATTATATACAAGTGAAAGTATAGGTACAAACTACTTTATAGTATGTAGTTCCAGGCTAAGTACCTACCTATTTCTACTATATAGTTATTAATCTACTAGCTACGCCCCGCGGTTTCGGAATTCATTGCAGTAATTCCAAAGTAGCCTAATTTACTCCTTATAACACCAGCTAATTAGCAGTTCCGGAGACCGTTTCGGAGATTCACTCGCACGTGAGTTTTGGAATTCCCGCAGAAACTCCAAACTTAGTTTATTCTTATTCTCCTTACAAAATTAAACGCAACAAAAAAAGAATTACTTAGCGAAATTGGTCCAGCAATTCACGCGTGATACCGTATCCAATAAATAAATATTGATTTAAATTATACCTAATAAACTAAATAGTCACAAAATTTATAGTTCTAAATAAAACTCGACTGTAAATAGATTAAGTTGGTATCCTATCTCGAAGGCGATATACCTACCTATAGGTACCTACCTACTATCATATAATATCAAACGTATCTTTTATAAATGTAATTCCGAAAATCCTTTATTTCACAGAAGAGAATGTGCCACGAATATCTTGTTAGGTAACCGGCTTAAGGTAATATACAAAATGGGATTTGTGCGTTGTGACTATTAAACTTAGTTCGACTTATGCCGGAATCTGACTCTTCTTTTAGGAAAAAAGAGAGTAGGTACCTAGTGTAATTTTAAGTCTATTAAAAAGGATTTTATTACTTTAAGATCCTCTGCCATTAATACATTTTTGCATAGCAAACTTTCGCCATTTTGCATAAATAATATCATAATACCTATATAAACTAGTAGGTATAATTAAACTACGACCTATATTTACAACTTTGCTTATTTCTATTTGAACAATTTTGAAATATCATGATGTTTTTATTAATGTTATTACGAAAGTATATGTTAACAATGAAAAGCTTAAGTGAAAAATTAAATTATGTATTATAGTTAACTATATACTCAAACTTCAATAATAGTTATGTTATCAAGAATGTTTTGAGAACGCGAATAATGCAATCGAAACGATCAACGCGTTGGAAGGGCATGTTCCCACGTGTTTCCACTTTACATTCGCTACAGAATCAGTGTTTCGGCAATCAGTGGCGCATCTGATCCCAAATGGCACAAAAACATGAAACGACGGTCAGTAAAATGAGTTCCAAGTGAAACTAGGCTAGTTCTCGAATTGCATCGACCCTTTCACTCTCGACGTATACCTGAGCTTTTTTCCCTATTCCGGGAATCGCCTTTACTTGCAGACCCGACAGACAGCGTACAGCGCTCTCTAAACTTTTTATATTAAAATTGGAAATAAATTGTTTGATCCTATTTTTTTAGCACCCAATTTTTTTATTCGTTATCATCAGCTATTTGCAAGTACTCCAAGTACCTACTTACTGCAAAAGTAGTAAGTCAAAAAATATCGACAAAATTTTAAACATTATCATAATGTTAATTATTACCTTTAAGGATTTCCCGTGTGTATCTGATCTATGCTCATCTAGATAGCAAGTTGGCAAGAACTTAATCGGGCAACTATTAATATTCTTCTTCATCTTCTTCTTCAGTTTAGATTCTTCAGTTTAGATTAGTTTAAATTCTCTTAAATTATGATATTACGTTATCGAAAAGTTTGAGCAACGCTGCCGTTGCGCCAATGAACTGCAATATTTTGCAAATTCTTCTTATAAGAAAGAACCTCAAAATAAATCAAATGTATATGGGATAGTCACAAAAAAGCGGGTTAATTACTCGTCCCTTCGTTCCATGAAAGGATGAATGTTTTTTGAGTGTTTTGAGATGATGCTGTACGTAGATACTATATGATATGCAAAGCAAAACTTTTTATATTGGACATAAATATCTAAGCTACGTAATTTCAATGTTATTTTCTAATTATTTAATTTCCACTGTCAATAGGTGACTTTGTTTTATGTGCATATCAATAACCTAGTGTGTCAAAATTACTTTTCGATAGTTCTGTGAATCCTAAAACAATAATAAGAAACTTTTATATTAAGGTCCCAAGAATGATGGCATAAAATTGCACATTTATAAATTTTAGGAGAAATCAGAATATTTTTTGTCGGCAAAATTTAAATCTTTATTTCTTACTCAGGTAGAGATTATTTTTTTTTTTACTTTCATTTTTGTGCGATACACGAAATATATAAAATTGTAACTAATAGTTGAAGCAATAAGGTTTATTGTACTTTGTTAATAAACTTCCGATTAGCAGATTTGAATTGAAAATCGATATCGTAGCTCCGATCATTTATAACATTGAACGGGCAAACAAAACGTAAAGCGGCATAGAAAAAAATCGGAATGCGACACGAGAAGTGGAAATGAAGGACTGTTGCAACACTTGCACTTTCAATGCTATACCCTATTTTATGCTATTGTTATACCCGACTGCAATTTTACATAATAAAAACCTAGGTAGGTATTATCTTACAAGAAATACCTTTACTAAGTAATACATACCTAAATAGTATTTTAGCTTAGGTTTATCCATTGGGTTCACGAGATATTTCTACAAATAACACACATGCAATAGTGTGTTAACCCACACTGAAGAAATTTTAAGTAAATTGTGTTTTAAAACTATAGCGCCATTTTGTGTCAACATTTTTTTATGTTCAACATATTGTTACATATTTATGCAATGTAATGAAGTAAACACATAATTAAAAAACGTTCTCTAACTCTCAATAAATCGTTCTGTATCAATAACTTAATTTTGTGGGTTAACATGTTATTGCTTATCTGCGTCCAGATAATAACTATACACTCAAGACTCGGTTTTATTAATAAATAATAATAAAATTAATGAATTATTATTTTTGTTTACGTCCAAAACGAGACTTTTTGTATCTAATATGTGTTTTCATGATGTAATGATGTCTTAATTTTTATATTTATGTATAGTTTTTCATTTTTTTCTTCTTAATGTTAGTCACCTTAGGTTATCACCATAATGGATTACAAAAACTAAATAAATATAAAAAAATTAAGATGTCTTTTATACGATTCGATTATTTACGACATATACAATATACCTAAATATGTATGTATGTTTATATATATATATTTATTGTATGGGTACATATTTCGAAAACTTATAGATGGATATCGAGATTACTTAGTTTAGATAATATAGAGATTTGATTAAAATTAAATATAAGTATAGTACAATATAATTGCTAGTTTACTAATTTTTTCTGACCATGAAATCAGGATCCACTATTAATCCTTCGTTTCATATATTAGGTAATATATATTCCATTAAGTCCCTGTAAGAAGGCACAACATACACAATCAGAAACATGTTGTAAGTTGGCTCAAGTGGACAATTGCAATGTTTAATTTACATTAGTACTCTATGTGAGCTGCGTTCTGGAAGATCAATGATAGGTCCTTGAAAGTGCTCGCGTTTGTCGGTTCGACTAACAATAGTCTATAAACGGGTGATTTCACACTCCAGTGATCGAGAGTAACGCAAGAAAACTACCGCTTCGTTGCATTGCGGGACCGCACAAAATTGCATGTTACACATATCTAGGTAAGTATAATTGCAAGGGTTTTTCTTTGTACCTACTTATTAAATATAAAGTACAACATGATCTTTGACGTACCTCTAGAAATAAAAGTAATACTATATAGTATACTATATATTTAAGAAAAGTACATTAATTATTAAGGTATCTAAGATTACAATTTTAGCCGGTAAGCTACATACAATACATACATAAAATACTGATTGAAACTGCATATTGTTAAACTTTTCACTAATGTACCGGTTCTTGTATTGAGTGTTGTGTTTATAAAGTAGGTAGGTATATGCAATTGCAGTGTCCTGTAGAGATATACTCAAATTGTTTACTTAAAATTTTACGCACAATTGAGCACCATTTTTTATTTCAGTTTATTTAAGAAACCAACCGAGTAAAATATTTTTCACGATACTACCAGAACGTGAAGTTATTGGAAATTTGATGTCCTTACAATATAAAATAGTTGATCGGACTATATTTTTTGGTAGGTAGATATATAGTCTGCTATTTTATCTATCTATACTATAATAAGAGATTAGAATCGGCGATTCTGTACATTGAATATTTTTACCTAAAATTGAGAGGGGTAATAAAAGAAGAGTAACCAAGCCCAAAAAATAGTTTTTAAAATTCTTTTCTGTCTGTCTATCTGTTCGCGATAATCTCCGCATCTACTGAACGGGTTGTCATGCAGTTTTCAGTAGTAGAATAAGCTAAGTCTGGAGCAACATATAGGCTTTGTTTCATCGAGATAAGACACAGGGGAAAAATGTTATCATTATTTAAAGACTTCAGCGCAATGCAATGGTCGAAAGCTTCGGTATAATGTTGCATAACGAACGTGATAAAACCTTTTTAGAGATATGCATTTTTGTTTTCTTTTGAATAGATTTTTCGCGAAGTGACAGTTTTAAGGCTTGGAGTGACAGATGATGTGATTATATTTTCTTTGAGACTAAAGAGTATATAATCACTACGTTTTAAGAGTGAGAAAATCTAACGTTATATTACTGTGACTACTATGGGTCGAAAATTCACGCGGGTGAAACCGCGGGCACCAGCTAGTTTGTAATAATTATATATTTATTTTATTATAAAGGGCAATGTTCATATAGTAACGGGCAATATTCAATTCTAGAGTTTACTATCTGTAGAGTTACAGAGATTAGATACATATGCAACTCTAAAAAATGGTAGAGTGTACCAAATTCTCGTCACAGTAAAAAGGATTTTTTTCCGTGCACTTGTACGTAAACGTATGTTTAGTTCGTAACGTACTTTTTACTTTTCTGTTAGCCGAGATTGTGGCCAACCTTTACCTAAATTAAAATAAAAGTGACGATCTTTCTTATTTTAGATGAAAATATTATGTCGTATTTGTAAATTATTAGCAGTTAATAATTGAACACTCATGCACGGTAGAGTCGGCATGGAAAAGTAAAGACAGTGGTCCAGCTTTATATTAGATATTATAGCGAGAAATATGCGTTTACCCTAGCGCCGATTGCTAAAAAAATTAACTCTTCGGATCGTGTAATATTTCATTAAAAATTAAATAAAACGTTCAACGCGAAATAGGCTAGTTTCCTAAATTTTCTTTTTTAGTCCGTTTTGTAGATTATTAAAAAATATTGGACACGTATTTTTTTATTTTTTATGTAACCAAAAAATAACGGAGATATATCAAGTCGAAATTTCACATGACGTCACGCCTCGCTACAGTTTGCTCGCACGTTATAGCGAGCTGTGACATCACGAGTCCCCCACCCTAAACTTTAATGCGCTTTATCTATGCATATTTCCATTATTTTAAAAAAGCAAAAAATACGTGTCTTTTATTTTTTTATTATCTAACTGACGGACTAAATAGAATTTTGATTTTTTTACCCAGGAAACTAGCCTTTGAGTTACCGCAGTTATAGCATAGCTGTATAATAAGTATTCACTATATTTAGGTATGTTAGGTATGTAAGAATCGAGTGGCCCTAGCATGTAAGAAGGAATCCTGACTTCACACTTTTGCGTTACCGCCACAGCACGCGAACTGCGAACTTTCGCTCGCCTATACTCAAAAAGATCCACACGTGCAGATTGTGCTTTTCAAAGGATTTTTTTTACAAAAAAAAAACATATATGCCGCTTTTTGCTTAACCCACTTTAGACTCGATTATAACCTTCTTACCTACATTTGCTCCGCTCTTTTGGACAAATGTAGAGCCGCCGATATGGTTACAACTCACATAATTATTTACGCGTATTTGGTAGGTACCTACCGCACACGTATAATAAGCTAGTGTAGCTTAAGTACTTAGGTAAATATACTCATATATTATGTCTTTTGAAATTAAAAATAACTACTCATTTATAATATAATAGATAGATACATGACGATGAAATCAAAAAGATCGATGAATAATCTACATTTACAGTGATTTCAGCCAGAAAGATTTTTTGGTGCAGGTTTATTTTTTAAAGGTTTCTTTTCGATTTACCTTATTTTATTAACATTCAAACTTCCCCTATAAAGTCACACACCCAAACATTTTTTAATCAATATTTTTTTAAAATAAGTAGTTAATAACTTTCGGAAAGGACAAGTGTTATCTAGAAAGTGTATTTATAATAATAATAAATAATAATAAGCCCTTTATCCTGAACCGAAGCCCTTTATCCTGAACCGTTTGCTTTCTAGATTTCTTAGTGTTATAGGATATCTCTAAGTTCAGTGTGCCTCTTGGCATAGGCCTCGTCTAACATCTTCCACGGCTTTCTATCTCTAGCGACTCTTCTCCAGTTTGGACCTGCTGTTAGTCTTATCTCATCTTCCCATCCTTTAAACAGTCTTCCTTTTTTCTCTTGCCATCTCTAGGATACCAATCTCTTACGATTTGACTCCATTTTTCTTGATTTTTGAGAAAGTTTAAGTGTTAACTACCAAATATCACGAAAAAATAAGCGAATATAATATATTCTACTTATATATATTATATATTGCAAGTAGGTATTCTCGCGATGATTTGCGGCAGACTTGTTTTATTCTTAAATAAATTATCTGCGTATTATGTGTAATGAAAGAATCTATTTATTATTGATTGTTAAGTAAATCGTGAGACCGCGGGGTAGTTGAACTTGCCCCGTGTCCAGTCCTACCCCATTTTGACTTAATAATTCTGGGATCACATAAATATCGGCAATTCTGATAGGTACTAGAAGAAAAAAAAAACGGTCAAGGAACGGCTTTAAAGATAAATGTCATGCATATGAGACAGTGTGGCAGCATATGAAATAAAGAAAAAATTCCATGGGGAAAATTAAGTAGATATTTTGTTTAAGATAATATCACAGCCAAGATGGCCTCGCGCACACATGGACTGGCAGGAACACTTCACTGAATATAGCACTCATCTTTGTGCAATAACATAAGGGCTGGCACAAAATAAAATAAGCACTACTGCATGAGGCACGCATGTCAAGTTATAATTTACGGTTTATTACAAAAAAAGTACCTATAAGTAAATGAGTAGGTACGTAGATATGTATGAAATTTATTTATCATTATCGTCAGCATCGCCAAGTAGGTACGGAACGATAAAAAATATTTTCGATTGTCATTAAATGTTATATAAATTTAAAAATAAAATATAATAAAATAAGTTCCAAGACTAACACAATATATGTAAAGGTAATATGTTTAATTATGTTTTTTTTATTAGAGAAAATATTCTTAATTATAATTCATAATTATTTTTAAAAAGTAGATCCCAACAAAAACATTTTCATGTAAAATGTTGCCAAGACGAGACCATATGCCAGCACTTTCAAAAAGTTATCAGATCTTATGTAGAGCCAAGCTTCTAACTCTACACGCCTTAACTCTACAAGGTCTAACTTCACAAACTCTACACCTTAGCCAAAATATGTGGCTTGACCATTTCGCTACATTCACATGGCCCTTAGGCCCTAAGGTGAAAAATTGGTCCATTTTTCATTACATTACAAGCCACATATTTTGGCTGAAAATGTTTTTGTTGGGATTTCATTTCTTTTTGTAAGTCAAAATTGCAGAAGTCTCATACAAACTTCCATCCCCTAATTTAAGGGGTTGGGAGATAAAAGTTACAAGTTTTATAATTTTTTTCTTGTTTGTTTACTAATACTAGCTTACATACCAAATTTCAGCTTTCTAGGACATTAGGAAGTACCCTAAGAATTTTGATGATCATCAGTGAGTCAGTGACGAAATCGAGGTTTTTTAGATATCAATAAAATCTAAAGGATGGGAGCTATACAATTAAAACTTTATACATTTAATAAGTCTGCTATTGACAACATATTCCGAAAATTTTGTTTATCTGGTATAATCCAGACCCAAGTTACAAGGGTTCAAAAAAACGACGAAACGCTTCGAGAAAAGATAGGTAGGGCCCTTGCGCTTTGCTGGCTCGTCTTGGCGGGGGCACTACCGTGCCCCCAGATACCATCTTCAAAATAACAAATACATATGATATGATTTAAAATTTTACCTTGATGATCATATTATTATGTTAACAAGTTACAACAGTGCTTTTGGTGATGCTATACTTCTACATAATTTAGTAGGTACTTATTTTGACGCTACTTCTGCATATAGTATTATATTAAAACCTACTTATTTTAGGGACTTTAAAGTGACCTGGTTTTCGGCGGTATGTATTAAGTAACAAAAAATTTAAAATCACATGTTGACATTTCAATAAAACATTTGTAACGTTTGCTCTGATTTATTTCTGAGGTGTAAAAGGCCGTTGGCAGCCCTGACGAGATTTGCAACAGATCCCACGCTCGGTGTAACCGGAGCCGGGCAGCCGCGGCTTCCGTCCGGCTTTTAGCGCCGTCTCATCGGTCACCGTGCTGCCACCGCGCCTCCGCCCACGCATCTGACACAAACCTACATATTAAACATGTACCCAGTACATACATAACCTCTTATACGTAGGTTAGTATATATTATTACGATTCATTTACCTACAATTCGCGTTTCTTCCATTGTTTTCTTCAAACAGTAGGTATAGGTATTAGTACAAAGATAATGCATTTACGAGACCAGGCAAATGTGCCAGTGTTAGATAAAGAAAGAGCCGATGAGAGGTGGCTCGCAATGAACCGGGGCGCCTCCTGGAGTCATTAATATTAATTAGACGCGGTGCGTCCACCGCTCCGTCCACCTCAATGCGCTGGCTCCTTGCTTCTGACTCGCTGCGAAAATTAATTACTCACAATCTTTATGTTCCAATTATAAAAGCCTTCGCAACAAATTAAATCTGTCCGGAGCAGGCTTCTTTTGAGAGAGGTTTTACTCTCTTTGTAGATTTGATAAATGTTCTTTACAAAAATTCTTTGAATTAAAATAAGTGTAGATTTTTAGGGTATAGGTAGATAGATACCTACATACATTTATTAAATTTATCTATTATAAAACACATTGTTGATATTGTAATAACAATGATGCTGTAATTATGACGAAAATTCGTTGGCGAGTATTGTATGAAATGTAATAATTGTATGTTGCCTGAGAATCGTGGTTGTAATATAAAAGCGAAATCGATTCAAAAAACTTTACCAGCTTTTGCATAGTCACATACTCACAACTTCCGCATACGTTGGGCAAAAACGAAATTCAACGAAAAAATATGAAGTTTCCCTTTCATCGGGAGGCAAAATATTTATAACGGCTGTAACCGGATATCTCGGCGTAGCTCTTGGAAACAATGAAAAAACCACCAACATGTTATTACGCGAAACCAACATTTAATAAGCTCGTTTTTTACTTTGCATTGGTTTTGCTTATCCATTAATTCTTTGGTGTGCAAAAACTCGTGGGTTCACCGAACCACTGCCTACATTTGTATGGTTAGGTGGCGCGGTCATTGTTACTGGAAGATGCGGAAATGGGATATTTTCTTTCGAGAAATATAATATTCGGCGGCTTTATATGTTTGCCCCGAGAAAAAAAAAACGTGATGCAATCCGTAATTAAATAAACTTAGCAGTTGTTACGCATTTTGCATAAGTGTAGCATTTGTGGAGATTTGGCGCTGTTACCTTTTTATACTTGTATTTGGGTACAAAGGCTTTTATCTTGTGGCTTCACTATCATGGTTTTTAGATTTCTCTTGCTTCGTTGCAATGTGAAAGAACGACCAAGTTTTCTGTCACTGGTGTTCGAAAGCTAAGGTATTGGCACCACTCTAGTAATTTACACTTTAAAGTTTAAAATTAAGATTGTGATGAAATAAGCTTGTGTCATAAAATAAGTAGGTATATAATGAGAATGCCAACTGAGAAAAACTTAATTCTATTCAGTGTTGTAATAAGTCTTTCATGTATTTTATAAGTTATAGTATTAAATGTCCTTTTTGGGATAAAAAAACACGCATTGTTATTATTTTGACTGACATGCGCCCACACAATTTTAAATCTGTGTCAATTTTGTGTCATTTTGGACAGGATCCGTTTTATTAGAAACCCTAAGTGATTCTGTGCGTCAATGAAATTATAAATAACAATACTATACAATATGTTTCATAACAGTGGACTCACGATCAGAGCTGTCAATGCGAGATATGTGCTTCCAGTGTATGCTGCGAATGAAACTGTACTGAAAGTTGGTATAGCTCACTATGGACAGCATGAGAAGTTTCCAAGTTATCTGGAGTTTTGGGGGAACTAATCAGAAAATAAGATCTAAGCAACCGACATTTCAGCTTAAGAATTACAAAGCAAAGCAAAGTGACAGTGGCACATTGCAATGACGGCTGTTTGGAGTAAAATAGCTTTTTAGCCACAAGATGAAACAACAGTTAGGTAATAGGTAGTGAATATTGGCGGAACTAGCTGGATCATCGTAGAGACCCTTAATTGAAGGATCATCAGCAGTGAACGTCTTTCGGCTGATACGATGATGATGATTAAAATACACCTAATATATATATTTTTTTCATCATTTATTTGCAAGTGGCATCAAGTGATGCTGCAGCTACTTGTTCTGCTCTGCTATTAAATATAATTCTCTTAATTATAAATAGTCTTCACTTCTATATAGACTTAGCTCATAATATAAATACTTAAGTAGGATACTTTTAATTTAAAATTATACGTAAGTACACTTTACATACTATAGGTACGGAACTAAGTTTATTTATTATAATAAAGCATAATTGTTTAAAATATGACAAATTTGTAGATGTTTGTTTGCTTGTAGGAGACAGCATGAAATATTATTAATCACACGTAGACCGGACACTAATGGCCGACCAAAGCAGGCATGGAGGAGAATAATGACTTCTCCTCCGTGAATGCAGGTCACTTCTGAACTTTAAACAATAATAAGATTTGCAAAGATTAAAAGATGTTTCTTTACGTAGTTATTGTTCATTTCCTTTAAGTAAATATATAAAAAAATAATACGGTGACAAAATAACAGTTGTTAGGCGTATTTTATCAGAAAAAAATATATGGAATCAATTTCCTGTCAACAACTGACCATGCACAAGTGGTCTGCCTTGCGAATACAATATATACGGCATCAGAAGATTAATGAATTGCGCGTTAGACACGTCCAAATGAAAACCAAATTGGACTTTAGAAATCGGAAGTGAACTGTGCGTGTTAAATGACGCAAATTGAGATTTGAGATCGTTCGGCTTCAAAACTCAAAAAAAATATCATTGATGCATGGTTCCTCACTTATGTCATACCAAATGAAATCTTTAGTAACAGTCATTTTGTACAAATGGGTATCTATATTTCTCACGCCTATCTCATAGTAGCATGCATAGAGGTAGTTCTTTGTTCAAATTAAAACAAGTTTATATTTTGCTTATATACCTCCTCAATAGGTAGGATATTTATTAAGTAGGTAGATAGGTACTCGTACATTCCAGTTGTATTCACGACTTCGTTTAATCGGTCTTAATTTTTGTCGCCGCATCGTGATATTTTCCCGATGTATACGTAACTGCCACACATTAGGTTACATGTTTTTTTTCATAACTTTTTCTTTCTATTTCGGTCGGTTAAAAGTAGGTAGTATCCAATTTTAATCTTCTAAGCTCTAATCTACTAATGTAAGTTCGGTGTCTACAATATTTGTTGGTACTTTTTGAGTTTTAATTCAAAAAGTTCAGGAATTATATATTTCAAATTGAAAAATCAAAAACACTAATACTACACGTTGTCAGGGGTACAGAGAAGGACATGGGTGTCCTTTTTTCCCCGCTAGAAATCTGAAATTAACGCGGGTGAAACCGCGGGGAACTGTTAGTTAAGTATATATTATGCAATTAAGACTAAAACAACTGGAAATATTTTACTAATATAAAAATATGATTGATTATATTATTTAACTCGTCAACGCGCAAGAACCGAAACGTAGAACCTACACGCAACTAGGTATAAGTATAACCTCTAAACAGAACAGTGTCCGTGCGCTGCCCCTCCTGTCTGTCCCACAGCTGGCTTTTGTGAAACTATATTTTTGGGTAATCCGATAACAAACTTTTTTGTATAAAGTATTAAAAAAAGAAAGCTTACTAGATTTTTAAGGACGTGTACCTAATAAAAAAAACATTAAATTAATGTAGAAAATGTGCCTATACCTACCATTTGATTTTGTATTGTGATTTTTGTTAGAACTTCACAGTGAAAAGGTTGTTATCGCGTAAGAGTTTACGCAAGGGCTATTTCTTAGTTTTCATCAAAGGTGTTGTCAGAGTCAGGCCCTAGTGAGGGTTGTGAAATCTGTTGACCGTGGGTAGACTGGCGGGCACCCCGGGCGCCGCGCGTTTTTTTATACAGTGCTCATATAATCAGTAACTGCTCACTAGAACTTGTTTGCGTCTGTGGAATATCTTAGATTTGCTGGTAATATGAAACAAAAGCTTGTATAAAATATTTTATTTGTGATATATGTAGATATCTATTGTAATTTATCCTAATATTATAAAAAGAAAAGTTTGTTTATTTGTAAAGGGTAATAATAATAATGGAGGACCATGGGGGTAATCTTTGGAACAACCGAACTGATTGTATAGGAAGCTACAGTATTCCTAAATAATAAGAATTCCCAAGGAGACCCCAAAATTCACGCGCGGGGTACCTACTGCTACTATTTAAATAATTATATTCGTATAGTAAGGAGTAATACACGATATACATATAGAGTTCTAATGGGAATTCCAATATTGACATGGGTAAAACCGTGGCAGCTGCTAGGTTCTTAAAATAAAACAATGTCAATGTGATTATTTTGATGATGTTTATTAAGTTCCTCTTATACTTATTTCACCTTCAAGAAGCTGTTTGTGTAATATTTCAAATGTAGCTCGGTGAATGACAGTTTCTCCCCTTTTATCTAATATTTAATAAAATAATCTAGTGTGACTGCGCTCTTATCACAGCAGGGCACAAATTGCTTCAACGCGTTAGAAGAAACAGCCATAGCTCTTAAGTCTTGGCTTTGTAAATACAATCTACAACATACCTACTACTAAGTTACTTATGATTTGTGGTTACTAATGTGATGTGAACTAAACATTTGTGGTGATGTAATTTTGTAAAAAAAAAAATTCAAGTCCTAAACTGTAGAGATTAGGTCACTAGGTACGCAACTTTCTAAATCATTTAGGTCGAAAATTACCACTTTGCTAAAATGTCTACTTTCCTAAAACGACCACTTTCCTTAAATTACAACTTTTCTAAAACGTCCACTTTCCTAAAATGGTCACAGGCAGGGCGTAGAGTACCCCGACATTCTTGGTTAGGTTAGGTTTGTACTGTTGACCAAGTCGATACAAACTGTGAAAAAATAATCATCATAGATTTCATCAAATTTGTCTTTGGGGCATCGCCCGCCGCTGCCATTATTTTTGCACATCTATTATGGGTATCCTACATAATATGTCGGGGTACTCTGCCTATGGCCATTTTAGGAAAAAGTTGTCATTTTAGGAAAGTGGATATTTTATATAGGAAAGTGGACATTTTAAGGAAGTTGTCATTTTCGGCCTAAAGGTTCTAAATTTGTGCTACAGAGTGAAAATTATCAAGTGAAGAAAATGAAAAATATAAAAACTATTTGGATTTAAGGTCATATTAAAAGTTTTATTACCTAATACATTAGGTATGTTGGGGAAAAATATTCGGGTACATGAGCAATTTTTAAGATTTTAAATAGAGACTCTAATAAAATAAAATGAATTCCTAATCTTTTTAACAATGGTGTATCTATTTATAACATTTCTTTTATTCGAACCCGCACCTGGACATCGGTTTTATTTGTTGTCCACGGGTCAAAATATTCAACATAGGGTCCTTGTCGTAACGGACTCCTGATTGCTCTATGCTCTGTGGGTCACTTTTTTCATATTTTTTAAATTTTTTAGGTGTAAAAAATGGCATGTGCTCGTCAATTATTATGCATCTCGTTGCATCACAATAGCGAGCGACGACGCCTGCTCTGCGGCGCGCGTCTGCTGGCACGAGTGCTTCGCATACAAAAAATATAAAACACATCCCTATATTTTTTGACATTGGGACATTTAAATTTTAGCCAATTTTATGTACTTGTTAGAGCCCACGGAAAATTATATTCTTACCTCTATGGTAGAGCTACTACATTTTATTCTTAGTTTATAAGTATAGATAGCACGTTATTAACGCCATGTAAAAAGCTAATTTTTGAATCAACATACGTAGATACCTATACTACCCAAAATATTGTCTAAAACATTGTAAAATATTGTGGAGGTGATGGTTTCATTCAGCTTATAAAACTAACTTAAAGGTTATATTCCTCAAAGTCCATATAGATAAAAATAAGCGATAGGACATGACCCGTGTTTGCATCAAACAAAAAGTCCAACAGACTAAACTTACCTATCTAACGTTTGCACAGGGACCGCAACAAAAAATTATGTATTGATGTTATTATTGAATTTGTGCAAGCGAGACGTTTGACAGCAGACGAGACATGTTGTGTATCACAAAAGGTGACAGTTTCGCCGACCGTGGAAGGAGTGCGTGATGCGGACACAATGGCTGCGAGACATTTGAAAGGCGAAATGAATGGAAGGCGAAGGGAGTGATCGAGCGGTTCGTTCGCTGCCCGTCCGGGTCCGGCTGTCCACCTTCACAAATACATAGTTAACACCAAACTGACCAGAGAGCCAAATTTCACTTACGAAAAACGTAAAACAGCACCGCGAGATAAGGGTCTCCTCACACATTTCTACAGTCATAAATAGTACTTACATTAACACCACAGATAATATAATACCATAGGTACTAGTTAACACATTGCAACGGGGGTGTATGGGGGTAGGCCCTTATCAATGCAGGGGCGGTGCAATTTTGTATTTTGCGTGAGTAAACTGGACCTCAGAATAATTTCACATGATAATGAAGAGCATCCTGTTATTATTGAATTCATAATTACTTGTACTTTTTATCACCACTATAAAAGACTGAAGCTCTGTTCAGCACGGTTTGTTTCCTTGTTTTTTTGAGTAAATAATACAAAAAAAAAACTATAATAATATATTAGATAATCCTCCCACTGTTTTACCTTCGTGAATTTTGGAATTCCCGTAGGAACTCTGTACTCTGGGATAAAAGTAATGATATAATATTACACGTATCACAGTACTACTCGTACTGTAGCTTCTTATCGGTAAATAAAAGAATTGTTAAAATTGGTTCAGTAGTTCCAGGATAAAGTAGTGCGCAATAAAAGTATACCCACTACATTCCAGTACCTACTCCTTGTACTCATAATGTAGCTTTTATAGTTGAAGGAATTGTTAAAATTGGTTCAGTAGTTCCCCCCTTACAAACAAAAAATCAAATAAAACCTTTCCTTTTTTAACATTAGCATAGATGATGCAACTTGGTAAAAAACCAGTTTCTCTTTTTAATTTGGAAATAATGATAATGGAAATTTAATTTAGAATCACAAAGGTCATGTATCTACCTACTTAATATAAAAAAAAAACAAAAGAACTCGTATGAAGGTAATATATACCTAAGCAAGTAATGTAAAAGCAATAGTTATGTAGAGAAGTTGGTATACTTATCCTAAAATATTATCATATGTGTATAATGTTCACTTGGGAGAATAATAAATTCTGCTTTACCGTTGAAATAAAGAGGACTTCTGTAAGTGGGATAGTGTAGGTAGGATATAATTCAAGTTTATGCGAAACGGCCGACGATGCGTATCGAGCCGCCGGGATAGTTCGCAAGGACAATACTCTAACGGAGAAAAAGGGAATTATTCATCGCACCCGGAAGGGGAGAGCCCGTGACGCAAGCATGGCAATAGGCGCTTCCATATCTCTAAAAAGCTGGAAGCGCCTATTAAGAACATTCGAATCTCGATTTTAAGAGTATAGATAGTAAGTTTACATTTTGATCGCGCTCACAATCTGTTATTACATTTTTCTTGATTCTTCGTAGTCCAGTTAACTGTTGCCAGTTGCAGAATCAAAAGTTTAAACGGCCGTCGAGAACAAAAGGCGTTCGGACAGCACGACTCGGCTAGGGATAAATATTCAATGCGAATCCTTTGGAGGCAATATTTTATATTTTATTCTTTGACTATTATCTAAAGCTCTCACCTGCATGATGAAACGGAGTAGCGGAGCATAAATGTTCATAAATGTTAAGGAATTTTAAGGATACGATGAGATAGGGTGCACAACAAAGCTGTAATTTTACTTGATTACGGTAAAAAAATAGCATTGTTAGTAACGAACGAAGTGAACAGATATATATGAGATTTTTGTGTGTATCTAATAATAATAAGAACTTTCTGACGCAAGTATAATTCATATAAAAAAGTAATAATTAAACAAGTCAACGAAGTTCAACCGCCATGCATTGGTAGACGTCAATCTAAGCAAACAAGTTTGTAATCAATCACAAGATTGTTTGATTGTTATAAATCATATTGACTCTTGATCAACCGCCCTTTCGCAATAAAGGTAACAAAGTAAAACCAGAATTGTGCAAAATTCACCCAAAATTTACATTAAAAATGGCAATGAATACAAAAAAACTGGATGAAAATCGAGTCCATTGTGTTGAATTGATTCGTAACGGCCGAGCGCTACATATAACTGCGTCAGCTAATGGGAATAAAATATTCACAATTTTTGTATTATATTTAGGATACGTGTAGTTAGGTAGGTACATCATAGCGCCGCGCCGCGCCATGGCACATCTGTCGCTCACGGAAACGATCGCTTCGATCAAATCACTACAAAGTAAATCTAGATAACTATAAGTACCTTACTCGGTCGTATTTTATTATTGTAATCTCAAAACTTATTGAGAAAAATTTACCAAAAAATTAATTGTTTTTTGTATGTTTCATTTTCTTTTTTTTATGATGATAAGATAACGCAAAAACTAAATAATTAGGTAATCGATTTTAAAAGTTCTTTCAGTGATGGGAAGCTATAGTATCCCTAAATGACATACTTTTCCAATTCCCGAGGGAATTCCAATGACCACGCGGGTGAATTTGATAACAGCACTGAATTAGACATCTCTCCTAATGCCGACTATACACACTCGCCAAGAGTCACTCAACTCGAGAGTCTCGGCCAAAAGGCGACGACGACGACGAGACTGCACAGGCGGTCTACACATC
Organism: Zygaena filipendulae; assembly: GCA_907165275.2. NCBI lineage: Eukaryota > Metazoa > Arthropoda > Insecta > Lepidoptera > Zygaenidae > Zygaena > Zygaena filipendulae. Next base: position 5,297,459 of record OU015653.1, on the reverse strand, counting down.
TCGTTCTATTAGTTGCGCTGAACTTGAAGTCTCCCGCGATAATGGACGTAGATATATTGCTGCTGCAGTTGGTCTTTGTGGTGTGAGCTTTAATAATTAGTAATAATTTAATTAATTAAAACATTCGTGTAGTCGTAAAATTTTGTTTAAATCGCACTTAGAATAAGTAATTATTTAATCACAAAATTTAATTTTAATAAATAACACAATCAGCGGGCAACCAATGGAACGAGTATACTCGTACATGGTCGCTCTCGTTTCGTTCGCGAGCCAACGAGACCCGGGCGCAAAAACCGACAAGCGAGTTGCGAGACCGACCGAGGCGATGCGATGGAGGGCGAGACGAGACAAACCGTATCCCTTGATGACTATGACAAAGTATCTGCAAAATTTCATGATGATCCGTTGAGCCGTTTAGGCGTGAAAGCGTAACGAACAAACAAACAAACTCACTTTCACTTTTATATTAGTAGGGATTAAGAAAAACAAAGACGTGATATCTTGCATATTATACACAAAACAGAGTTTTTGAATAAATAATTTCGGATCGGAAACAGGATAGTTACATGCACCATTTTAAAACTGCCTAATGGAGAACAAACTGACTGATTGATACTTGGATTGATAGAACTACATAACCAGCTGTTGTTCGGAATTTCCTCAGGATCTTTAAGATGAAAATCCCTTCTCCTTCTACAAACTTCCTACTGGCCAAATTTAAACTACCAGGTCATGTAGTTTTTGAGATTTCGTAATTATCAGGACGAGTTAATCAATCAGTGAAATATTTTGCTTTTATTTAATAGAATACATGCTGTTCCCCGCGGTTTCACCCTCGTGAATTTCAGGTTTTTTTTAGATACCTACTTAGACTTAGTTGTCCAATTGCCGGTTCAATAAAAAAATATATATATTATTTCAAAGGTCGGTTTCTCAGCTCTATCGTCTTTGTTGCTGGTAACCTTTGTTTTTGTGATCTCACTGTTATAGAATTTATTTCTACTGTCAAAAGAGTCTTTGCAAAAAATTAGAGCATTTTGTCGCCAATAAAAACAGACAATACAATAGAAATTGCTATTGTAAAATCGGTTCGTGGTGTTCATGAACGAGCTTAAGTAAAACCTTTTTGCATTGTTTTGAGTTAAAAAGACTTTATTCGTAAAATAAAAAAGTCATGCGACTGTCGGTGTTTGCAACTTGTATATTAGGGAAGTAAAATTTTTCTCTGGCTGTCTGTTTGTCTGTTTGTTCCGAGTAATCTCTGAAACGGCTGGACCAATTTTAACGAAACTTTCACTGGCAGATAGCTGATGTTATAAGGAGTAATTTAGGCTACTTTTTATCCGGGAATTCCCGCGGGATCTCTGAAATTTAACGCGAGTGAAACCGCAGGGAACAGCTAGTTAAATATAAAACTGAACACACATAATCAATCGGATTATTATACTTACTGTAGGCACATTAAAAATTGATTGTAGGCATAGAACCGCTCGTGCCACAGACAAAGACTTGCTCGATCATAAAATTGGCAAATTATAATTGCATTATGCTTCAAGAATTTGCTTTCACCATAAACAAAAAAAAATCTTAAACAAAGGCTGATGCAAAAGAAAAACGGCGAAAGGGTTTCTTTGTCATTACTTAAACATGTTCCGAGACGCCAACCACAATAAAATCATAAAAGTGAAGCGAAATTTGCAAATTCCTTTCATTTGAAAGTGAAACGTCCTTGAATCCTCTTCGGCAAGGCTTAATAATTGTGGTTTTGAAGCTTCAAAGAGTTGATTTCTTTGAGAAAGAAAGTGGGGGCGGAGGGAGGCAGTGCTACGAAACAAAGAGACGCCAAGGACTTTCATTTTCATTGAAGATCGATTTTGTTCCTGCCGATTGCAATATTCAATATACCTATACAGAGTGGATTTTTCAAGTGGGCGTGTTTGATCAAATCCGAAACTACTAGGAAACAGCAGAAAGATCACAAATTTCAAGATGATTTCAAGTCAAGAAACGTCAGATTGAAGTCCAAGAAACGAAGCTGCAGTTTAGTGTAAGGCTTCCTTTTGTAGTAGGTATAATTATGATAAATATATTTAATGTAATTTTGTAATAAAAAATATAATAATATATAATAAAAAATACTAAACTACATTACAGTAAATATATTTAATGTAATGTAGTTTAGTATTTTTTATTATATTGTTTTGTTATTGCTTTAAAATGCTTTAAAATAAACACCGCGCAGCGTTAACCACTCGGAGAAAAGAAAAAAATATCATCAAAAAGAAATTTTTGACTTTAGATGGAAAAGAAACGTGCTACCTCCACGGTCTAAGTAAACGTATAGGTACGTCAGTGGTGGTCTTTCTGACCGCACGTGCTTCGGTTTAAATTGAACCTTTAGATTTAAAAGACGAATAAATTGTCTGAAATTTATTGAACTATTCACTATCGAGGATCACAAGTCATTGTTCGAGAAATTATAGCATTAATCAACATGATATAATCGGTAAGAATTCGAATTTGGCGTATTGTGGATATTTAACGTCAATTAACAACATACTATTGATTTAAGATAAACCACGATTCAAACACCTGTCTTGTTGGCAAACTTACTATTGTTTGGCGAACGTTAGTGGGACAAAGATCTCCTTGTTGCCTAATTTATAGATATCTTGGCAAAACATTGTGAGAGGCGGCCCCCTATACGAAAGGTGCGTCGGCGCGTCGCAGGCGTGTGCGAGATAACAAACCTAAACATCCTGCTTAATAAGGATGATGTTTTACGATGGAAGTAGAGAAGAAATACATTTTTTTACCTTCAAAAAACCCTACTTGCTTAAATTCGAGCCTCAACTACGAATATGAACTCTACGTATAAGTTACGTAGAGTTCAATTGAAAATTAAAGTAAGACACGCGACAACAGCAGGTGGAGAATACGATTTTAAAAACTAAAAATTGCATGGAACTATGTAATAATAATTTTCTAAGGGAATATTGTTTTCTAAGTAGTTAATAATTTTTGTGTCGATAGGATAGGAAAGTAGATAGATAGATGGATAGATAATTCTTTATTGCACACCAAACTGAAAAAAAAGTGTTTACAAATTTTCTTACATTTAGGTAAAGGTATACAAAAGGCGGCCTTATCGCTTAAAGCGATCTCTCCCAGGCAACGTAAATAAAAAATGTTATAGTGAATAAGTAAATTTTAGTAATTGGTGTAATATTTATAAAGAATAATAATTTATGGTATACCTATTAATTTTATTAGTCATAAATAGCAAGATATTTTAAGGAATATCAATAACTTAGATTATAAATATCAAGAATAAAATAGAGAAGAAGTATGATAAGATCGTATTTATAATATTAATTTTAATATAAGTTTCAATGAGGGACATACGTTCAAATATTAGCTACCTGAGGTCCAAAGTCTTATTTTACTACTAGCTGTTCCCTGCGGTTTCACCCGCGTTAATTTCGGAGTTCCCGCGGTAATTCCGGGATAAAAGTTGGTACCCCACCTTACCTTACCTTATATCCTTTTCTGTACCCCTAACAACGTGCAGTACCTATAATGCAAAATTTCATGCAAGTTCACCTCCGTTAATTTCGAAGTTTCCGAGGAAATTTCGAAATAAAGAGTACCCCATGTCCTTTTCTGTACCCCTAACAACGTGTATCTATGCTAAATTTCATTATTATCGGTTGAGCCGTTAAGACAGAGTTACTTTCGCATTTATAATATTAGTAGGGATTTTAATTTAGTAATTTTTTTGCGTACCTACTTGCTTATATATGTGTCTTCACTTTAAAAGTTAATTGAAATAAATTGATTATTATGTACAAGTATTATCGTTGTATTATATTATAGATAGGTACTTAGGAAAACAAAATTAGGTACAGTAATTTTATCGTAATATATACGCCTAAGTGTGTCTTAAATGATGCTTCTGTATATTTAATATAATATAAAAATAATCTTTCTGGAAGGGATCTTAAAGTACATACAGTCGGCGACGCGATGCATAGGGGCGCAGCGCGGCGCGTGCTCACTAAAAATAGTAAAAATAGTAAAAAAGGTAAAAATAGTAAAAATAACCAGGGCCGCGCCGTAGGGCAGATAAAAACGTTTAATTTACGCGATATGCTGCCGTGTCCCGACACTTATGATCTTTATGCGTGTTGTCTTTGAGCTAATAATTGCCCTGGGGCTGTTATTCGAAGGACCAAGTTAGCATCGAGGAAACTTTGTCGGATAACGTTTACGACCTATATTTTTAGGAGCAATATAGGAATTTTATATTTCTCTGTTTCAGTAGAATTAAAGAAAAACGTTTAGGTAATTAGTTCCTACATAATTAACTTTTTATAGTAGTATCTACCTACTTTTGGCCCCGCTTTCCCCCGCATGAATTATTTCAGGATCATGCATGTACCTACCTAGAGAGATAAGAGATTAGAAACTTCACGGCATTTCAATTAATTATCTACATAATTATGTGTTAACGACGATCCATTTCGCCATTGCGACGTTAAAGAATTCACATTCAGACACATTCTCGAATTTGTAACATTAAATAAAATTATTCATGTAATTATTTACTTATTTTTTCATTTATTCTTCATTGTACAAAATGTAAAATGGCGAACTTAATGCCTTGCAGCGTTCTCTACCAGTTAACCATTGGGTAGACAGAGACCTACGACAACCTACGACAAGACAAAAACGAAAAATAATAACATAATAAGAAAAACGTGATGAGAAACATTAACATACCCTACCTACTGATGGTATTGCTGAGTGCTGACCGCGGCACGCAAGCCAAGCGAGCGTAGCGAGCGCGGCGCGACGGTGGCCGGCGATGCGCTTAAAGACAAAATGATTTACATAGAAATAGGAGCTCTGCTTCGCGAAGCTGTCGGTCTGGTACAAACCTAACATCACCTAGCATTTAGGGTGCTTCCATCTCATTTATAGAGTCAACCAGTGTTATAGCAAAGTAAATGCGAAAAAATTAGTCATTTTTGCCGGCTTTGTTGGTGATTGTTATTAAAACTCGACGAGTTTATGAAATGGACCGCAAGACATAGATAAAATAATTTTTATTATAGATCATAACATTTAATTCTACACGAAAGATGTGACTGCGTAGGTCTGAGTATGACTAATTAAGGATATCTTCGTAATACACACAATCAAAACATATTGTTTGCTCATTAAAAACAAATAAAATCAAATGCAAAGTACAAGTGGACATAGTTAATAACGAGTTATACAAACTAATAATAATCGTAGTTAAGTAACTCTTTTAAATAATATTACCTCTTAAGGTATATGCATTCCGTCTAAATGAGCTGCAATGTTAAAGGTAAATATACTAAATACTTATGATAAAATTTAATATTTCTACTTTGCTAACAATAAATATTTTTAAAAAGAAATAGAAATGAGGCTGGATATCATAACGAGCGGCATATAGCCGCCTCGTTAGTGTACTTACAATCTTATAATGATTTCAAGAAGAAAAGAACCGACCGATACAGAAGTTCGAATATAAAAAAGTGCTTATGTGGCGTTCGCTACCGAGGGCTAAAACTGCATCAGGAAGGAACATAATGTGGCCATAAAAAGTGAATGCGTTGCGTGCACGTGGAGTGCACCGGGGGCGGTGCAGCGGGGCGCTGGGCGGGTGGGGTGGCGCGGGGCGGCGGGACGGGGGCTGTAGGGGTGTGTTTACTGCGCGGAGGGGCGGCCGGCCCGCGCGCCGCTTGCTCGCCGCCCGAACGCCAGTGTTGTGGTAGGTCACACCGCGGATGCTCGTGTTGATGCCGACGATCATTCACAGTCGCGACGTCGTAACACTATAACATGCCATCGGACTTTTACAAGCTACATTCTCATATCCGTATTTGACTTTGAGTTAAAACAAAAATCTTTTAAAGACGCCTATTAAAGTGCTAAAAATTTAAATGCCTATTATACCTGTGAAACATACGTGAAATGGCCTTATCGTTGCAGTCGACGCAGAATTCTAGAGGTTCGTTACTTTTTATTGTTATCAGTCTCGATGTCGATACCGTTCGCTGAATCTAAAGAAAGTGCATACGTGTAAAAAGTTTTAAAAGTTAGCGGCACGTGACATGCGTGATGCGAGCGCCACGATTGGCCGCTGCCGCGCCGCGACACCCGCACACATGTTTATTTGCATTCCGGTTCACATAATATTTTGCAGATTCAGTGAACTGTAGGCGCCAGCGTGAGTGGCGTAGCGGTGCGCTACGATACCGCTACGTTACAGAGTTCGTAGCATATAAGCTACGAATTTACATGCTTTTTAAAAACTAGTTCGGGCCGTTATTGAACCATAGCAAAATATTTTGAATTTTTGAATGCCTTATGGAACATGAAATCGCAAGCATAACAATAGTAAGTTCATGCCTTTATCATATTTATTCAAATATTTTTAACATTTTTCATGATCATGAATCAATGATAAATATAAATAACCTTAAATAAATTATCTACGTAATTGTCGTTTACTATGCTAAATAAAAAGTATTATCAAATTTTATTGACAGCTGGTGTTAAATTTTAGTTAACTTTTCTTAAACTAATAAATAAAATAGTTCCTTTGTGTCGTAATATGTTTTTTACAAGCCTTTATTTCATTTGTAGCGTTCTTCTGTTCTTATTGGTCTTATTGGAAAATGATTTTACTTTTCTTTATTACCTACTTCGAGATGAAATATTACATACTCTCAGCTTTGGTTTTAATATAGTAATAAATTTTAAAACTTATTTGATTCCGTAGTTTTTATAGCTATAATTAGTTAACATAACATGTCCTTCCAAGATAGATTTTCTGCATATAGTTTTGTTGTCATTGTTTTTATGATTACATTATTTCACCGATTCTTACGTTTATTATATCACAAATGTATTAGGTAGATCTCCTTACATAGTTTAAAGAATTATAATACATTTGAGAATAAGCAAATCGAATTTAATTAAATCGTTAGTATTATTTAAATGCAAAATTAATATAATATTTATTATAACGAAATCGCCGGAAATGATTCAATAGGTACCTACATAGACACCATAAATTAATTCAACATCGTTATATGCTAACCAATCGAGCTAAACTAATTGAGTAGGTAGGTAAGTACTTACTGCTTTATTATTTTGAACGTTTATTTTTCTTTATGTTCATCGCTATCATCTTCTACTATTGCGATGATAGCACAAACTAGAAGATATTTTTTATTCTGTAAGGACTTGCAAATAAAACAAATATTTCATTTGTTTTTTTTTCCTTCGAAATGAGTGAATCTAATGAAGAAATTCGATACATTTTAAAATTTTATCACAAAAAAGGAAAAAATGCAACGTAAACCGCAACAAAAATTGGACTAAGAGTTAAGACATCCAGACTAGGAATATACCTACATATAAGTGTTGATTAATAATATCTAATAAACTGTCAAATAAGAGAGAGATGTATAATTGTTATAATGTGCAGGCTAATCAAATTCTTTTAGAATTAGGTACTCAATTTACCAAATACTAAATTTGGCACCCATAAATAAGTATACCTACACAAAATAATGCGAACACTGAATAGGTTTACCTATTATGGTAGTTTTATGTATTTTTAATTAAAACAATTTATTAGGTAATGATTTTCCAATGACATCGTCATCTTTTGTCGTTGATACATATTATCGAAACATGGTTAAGATTGTACGTGACCATTGTATTATTTACTTACTTATTGTGTCTACATATTATAAGTATATCAGTAAGTGCTTTTGTATTGAAAATATAATAGTGTTTCGGTCAATTACGTGTAACGATATACGAAGCCTCACAAGAGAGGCCGCGTGTCATTAATAATTCTGCTTAACCCTAAAGCACAGAAACCGTAGTAACTATATTGTTAGGTAATCTGTGCGAGTGCGTACCGCGGCGGTGCCGGTATAGCCAGTCGCGGCCGCGGGACGACACTAGCTGGTTAATCCCATTACACACCGCTTACCAAAATTAGGCCATCGAGGATCAAATAGGTACATCATGTACATGCCCATTATGTTTAATCCAATCAAAAAAGCAAAACAAGCACATACAAAAACTTATTTAAATTAACGTTTATAGGTACTACACTTGAATATTATCACGTGGTCAGTTCGCGTCAAAGGAAATCACATTGAAGCAGAGATATTTACTGGTAACGACTGAACACAAAGTTATTTTCATTTTCTGAATGAAAAACATAATTAAGGAAAAAATAAATTAAGTTCTCATCTTCCTAAATCTCTAAAGGATGTAAGGCAATTTGAATTCAACATAATGAATTCTATAATTTGATCCTTAAAAATATTACACACACGGGATCAAAGGATTTTTTAAGCATGAAACAGAAGCTTTTAAATACTTATTGACGCTTTGGTTATCGTTAGAACCCTTGCACAATAATGAGTTATGGAGTGGCGGCCGCAGGCGAGTCCATAAAAGCATTCAATATGGGTTATTGACAAATATTTATGGCGTATAAAGAGGGGATAATTACAACTCTTTGGCACATAAAAAGCGTCTATAGAAGGGTGCGCCGCGGTGTGCTGTAAAATTTATCACCGACATTGTCACCCGTCGGGTCGAGGCTCGCCCGATTATGATACATTACTATTAGATTTTATTGTAAATACTTAACTACGTAATGGTTTTAAATCATTAAAAAGGATTAATCTATTGAAGCCCTCAAGTATTTAGATACTGGAATTACTATACAACTTCATACCATGTTATTTACGTTCACAAGTTATACTTAGATATAAGTTTCATGTGTTTATATTCTGTTCTCAGTATTTATTACTTGATTGAAACTGTTATAATATAATCCCACCAAAAACTTATTCATGTAAAATGATGCCGACAAGTCCATACGACGGGCACTGTCAAAAAGTTATCAGATGTCATGTAGAGCCAAGCTTACTACACACCCTAATTCTACAAGGCCTAACTTCTCAAACTCTACACATTAGTTAACGAGTGAAAATGTAACAAACAGATAAACAAAGTTACTTTCAAATTTACTAATGGAATTTGTATGGATTGTATGGTTTTCATAGTTTCTAATTTAACTTTTGTAGATACTTTACGCACTCATATTACCTATAGTTTTTCTTTAATCTAATAATCTAAATTATATAAATACATAATATCTGACTGAATAATTCAATGACGCACAGCCCAAACCGTCGCTGGGTCTGGCAATTGGAAATTGAATTGGCATAAGAGTTTATAACGAAGGCAGCGACCAAGAAAGGCTTATTTAAAAATTCAACTTTTAAGAGGGCAAAAATGTGCATAATTCAATTGTACTGAAGTACCGTTAGTTACTAATATAGATAAGAAATTAATCGAGTTTAGACCCAAAACTGATAAACACCCGATACACATCCGTATAAACATATACACAGAATACTGATGAGTGTTTAACCTAAGCACCGGGTTTAAAGTTTAAACCCGGTTGATCGCTCATCTGCAATTATGAAATTAAAGTAAGTAAAGTAATCGCTAGTTTTGGGTGTTTCCCCAAAAAAAGAAATACGTAATTTAACCCCTAAGGTCAAAAGCATGAAAAGCGGACGAAACCACGGAAGGACCGCTCGCTATAGATAATGCCATAAATACCTATTAGCAGAAACAAGTAGATAGGTATCAAAAAGATCTATTTAGAGAGTGTTGGAAGTGTATTTACTGGTTTGAACTTTTACATTAGATCTCGCTTTATAATTCTGGGCACATCACGAGTAGGCTCGCTGTCGTCCCCGAAACAGAGTAATGTTATTAAAAAGTTATGGGATAAGCCGCTGGTACGTGCCTCTCGAGACGCCTCGCCTCCGCCTAATCATAAACTTTAAAATTATCTTAAACTTACTAATTTCTACACAGCTCGCGGAAAGAATACGTAATTACCTTATCCAATATTCTAGGTAGGTATACGTCCAACATACTACTCCCGCATAATGAGTACATTGCATTATTTACTATGACAAAAAACTTTCTTACTGTGAAATATTAGGAAGTCAGCACTGTTCATTCTTTTTAACTCGCGAATAACTGCAATATAGCGTTAGACATCAAGTTTCATAGGATATTGTTATGGGTTTTTATTAAAAATGACATTGATGGCAATTTCTGTTCCGATATTAATTCCTCAATTAAATAATTAATTTGAAGACTCGAAAGAAGCTTCCCCCCTCCCACCACCGCTTCACACCTCGAGGAGAACTTTCAATTATGATTTCGTCTAATTTTAATTAAGTGCTCTCCAAAAGGCTTTTCTTCGGCGGAATTAATATTTGAATATAATTTGGGCGGAGCGCGCGGGCGGAGTTAGAGCTGCTCGAGCTATAATTAATTCCATTACTGGTAGTCCGGCTGCCCCCGGCCGCCACCACCGCCCGCGACACCTCGTGTACCGGTCGCACTTACAAGCTCAACTGCAAATTGTTTTTTTATTTTTTATTTTGTCTCGTAAGAACTTAGGTAGGTACATACTACTTTAATAAATTTTACCAATGAACTGCTTCCAATTTTGAGATCGAAACGGGTAAATGAGTTTTGCGGTAATTTGTGCAACAGGTCGGGGCGGAAGCGACCTGCAGCGGCGTGATTGCAACCAAATGTTTCCTTTGCCACAGCCTGCCTCTCAGTTTTTGCTATGTTTTTTGTTCTCTCTTGCTGATAAGTACGCCATCGATAGTTTTGGATGTTTGTTTAAGCCGAGGAACTAACGAGTGACGGAAATGATCGTGACAAACCCTTGAATTTTTTCTTTTTTTAAATATTTACTTGTGAATATTATTAGTTTGGAAATCATAAACATGGCGCTCTATATACTCACAGATTATTATTTTACGTGTATACAATATTATTCATACAAAAAAATGAATTTATTTGCTCCACAATGAACATACACAATAAATGAATATGGTATCTGATCTTTATCATGAAATACGTATTCTATAAATTATTTGTTTGTCTCCAGGTGTGTCGGTAAGGCCACTGTCAACGATGCGTCAGGACTCGTTACCGATGCTGGCGGAGCGACTGCTGGCCACGCGCGCCGCCGCGCTGGTGGCGGGCTTCCCCGCCGAGCTGTACTCGGGCGCGCTGCTGGCCGCGTGGCCCCCGTCTCCGCCCACCCCCCTGCTGCCGCCCCCGGAACAGGAACGCAACCGCAAGCGCCGCCGGACACCTAAGCTCGACGAGACCGCCACCGCACCGCCTTCACCGCCCTCTTCTGGTTCTTCGCCCGGCGCTACCGAAACGCCACGGGACAAATTATTCACTTGCAAAGTGTGCTCCCGTTCTTTTGGCTACAAACACGTATTACAGAATCACGAGCGCACCCACACCGGCGAGAAACCGTTCGAATGTGGAGAATGTCACAAGCGATTTACACGCGATCATCACCTTAAAACACACTTGCGTTTACACACCGGTGAAAAACCATATAGCTGTCCACACTGTCCACGCCACTTTGTGCAAGTCGCTAACCTTCGTCGCCACCTGCGAGTGCACACCGGAGAGCGCCCGTACGCCTGCAGTCGCTGTCCGGCACGTTTCTCAGATTCCAACCAGCTCAAGGCGCACGCGCTGGTGCACGAAGGGGACGCTCCATTCGCATGCCGCTGCGGCGCGCGCTTCCGGCGACGACAGGCGGCTGCGTTGCATCGATGCGCAAGCACCGGCTGCGAACCGGACACCACGAGTCCGACGGCCGCAGCCGCGCCCGACTGGCGTTGGGAAGAATGGCCCGAGCAGACCGAGCCCGAAGACCTATCCCTGCCGCGGCGGCCGGCCACGCCGGACTCGCCCACCGACCTACGCGTGAACTCCGCGTAGTTAGTGCGCGTCACGCGCCGCTGAGCCGGTATACGAGTTCCTCCTGCTTAGACCCCGCGCCCTCACCCCACCACCGACGCCACCGTCCCCCCATCTCGTCTTGATCTTTAAACATGTTCACCAAAGACTTACTTAACAAAGGCTTAATTGGCACCTTCTTGGCAACCCGTTTTTATAACTCAGCTACAAAGTCACGTCGACTATTTCACGTTTTATTATTAAAAAGCGCAATATTAGCGTAATTTGCAACGAGGCCCGTTGTAAAAAGGTTTTTTGTGTTTATGTTACAGATCTAAATCTGTATTGTCATACTATTTGCATAATCGCAGTGAAGCAAGACGCGATGCTTTGTTTCATTATTCTGCAATTTGCGGCTCAAAAAAGGAGAGATGTTTTTTGATTTATTGTCCTCTTTTATTGTAATTTGGTAAAAAAAAAAAGGTTTCGTTATGCTCTAAAGTTTTGTGAACTCACAAATAACGTATTATCTTAAGATTCTTAAGTTTGCTAAATAAGTCCCGGAATCGAGTTAAAAAAATCGCGACGTTGGGTTTATATTCTTTTTAGTAACAAGGCTAACTATACAATAGGTGATTAATAAGTATTGATTTCAACAGAACCGTCTCTTTTGTGCGCGCCCAGATCCGCACCTCGTTTCAACTGGTTTCTTTTATAGTAGGTACCTATAGTATCTAATTGCCCTTGAATTCTCAATTTCTGGTTCGTACAACATTTTTGTGATTTACTGGATTTCTATCAATAATGAAAGTTGGATAACTTGTTATTAAGCAAGCGATACCGTTTATAAAAGAATACATATATAGGGGATACTTGTTCAAACTCAATAATGCTATAAGTAGCTATTGTTGTAATTAGTAAGGAAAGTATAGGATTGAACCTTTAACGGCATCCGTAGAGTGGGAGACGACGGCTCGGGACCGATTGTGTCTAGTGAGCGCAGCGCAATGCTTCTGTATATAATGCTCCTTATTAAATTATTATTTATTACGTATTTTTAAGAGGATGTAATAATTTGCAGTCGTATCTAACTGTAAATTGAATAGAAAGCTGTTAAATTATGAAATGTATATAATTATGTATTAATTATTAAGTCATACTTACAATTTTAGTAGTTGAGTTAATAACGTGGAATTATGTAAGTGGATTGTATATTAAACAATATTTCTCACCGAAATCAATTAATTAACAATTGATGACTTGCCTCGTGTTCGGTAAATTGGTTTCTCTTAGGAGTTCTTTCGTGTAGATTATATAGATAGATACAGATTTATTTAAGCCAGATATTATTGTAAATAAAAAGTGAAGTCAAAATACTCGGAACACAAGGCTAGCGTCGATTGTGTATTTTATATTAAGATCACTTTGTGTTATGCCGACTTTAAAGGTATTTCAGCAATTTGAACTACGGGTATTAGTTTCCTATTAGGTATAGTGTGATTATATTTAGTTTTTTTTATATCTATAAGTAATGGTGTACTTGTTGTTCTCTATGTTTAAGCGGACTTCATAGGTGATAATAACCAATTGAAGAATCGTTGTTTGTTGATTATTATTATTTTATTTTTAGCAACTAAGGTTTCACTTAACGTAGGTACTACCTATTACTGTAAATTCGAGCGATATTTTTCCCAAAGAAATTATTGGTACAAAAATGTATGTGTACAAATTTACCTAATAATACATTAGTTAAGGAGTCTTAATTATATGTTGCAATGTTATATGTCTGATTATTAGGTGTAGGTAGTTAGTGTGGAGGCTACGGTGCCATTATCTACCTCATTCGACTATTTACTGCGCCAGGGTGATGAGTCAGTTCTTGGAATATTTTCTAGCGTTTATCTCTGCTGAGATCACGTCTAAGATATCAAATAGATAAACTTCATTCAAACACACTGATTGAAATATTTATATTTTATACCAATAATAGAATAAATATATAAACAAAGTTAACTTTAGAGACTGATTTTTATTACCTCACTCTTCACGATACTCCGTCTAGGCGACTTCACTCAATAGTAATTTTTATTAATTTATTTCTTAATAAATCGTATTGTGATAAAACCTTACTTTGTTAATTATTTTTGGTGTGACATCATCTGCAATTGATTTGAGTTCCTATTTTAATTATTATTCTTAAGTATGTATTGTTACTACAATTTGTTTCTATTAATTATTTATTGGTTAGACAATAACATACGTAAGATTTCTGTGCCATCTCTTTTACACGGCAGTTTTTGCTGTACTTATTGATATATTAATATGTAGTTAATACATATATTAGAGATATTAGATGTAATGACAGAATATTATAACCTATCTACCTCAAACCGGATTTCAGGTGTTTAATGCAGTGAAGTTCATTCCAGTACCATTAGATACATACTTAATGTTTAAATAATTATTTGTACAAATTATAATGCGTAAGAAATAAATGTGACACAATTATGATACGAATATAAGTATATGTATTTCTTTATCCGTGTCTGATAAACTTATTAATAAATAAAGAGATGTTTGTTATTTAACTCTGCTTTCATATTTAAAATCTGATCCGTATACACAATACATTATACTCAGTCTTAGAGTATATCGTTTGAAGTGTGCAATATAACTCTAAAGGCACGTCCACACTACGTCAAATGTATCACACTTTTCGAGTCGAATGCTACCCGGATGAAGTGTATTTTTCTGTTGACAATTAACATTTAGTAATCGACAAGTGTGGTCGTGTCGAACGCATAGTTTTGTGGAAACTAAATAGTCCAACCAGAGAGCTGAGATGTACCTACATGTGGTTTTACAAGCGCGATCATTAAAATGGCAGCACCAGCACCTACAAGAGCATCTTCATCATCAGTCACTCAACAACTCACAGTCGACTGACGTCCAGACAGCTGAAATGTGTCTGGACGAGTCAAATGTCGCCCATGTCGTTCGAAATTAATAATAATCCTTATTTCTTTTAGACTTACAATTACGCGCAATGTGGGTGCGCCTTTAGGTTTTACCTCACACCTGTCTATTCTCGGGGATTTCGGCAACTATGTTCATGAAATACCTTAGTGTATTTTGCTATAGATAAAGATAAAGATTATGAGCTGTCCTCGTCATTTTCATATACCTACACTAACGTAAAAACAGTTTACAATTTTTCAAGAATACCTGCTCGAATTGGTTCATACACAATAGTAGGATTTAACTCAACAATTCCTCACGAATTCAGTGTAAATTAATGACAGAGCATTATTTTATCAAATTTAAAAAACATATACTTACCGCCGCACTCAGAGTCGACTTTAATGATTACTTAGTTAAGTATAGATTTTTAAAACAAAACTGCCGCAATCAGACAAGTTTAATAAATTAATGTTAATTGGCATTTAACTAATTAAGTTACATCTCATTAAATGCCAGTTAACATTAATTTACTGAATGTCTCTGATTGCGGTAGTTTTGTTTTAAAAATCTATACTTAACTAAGTAATCATTAAAGTCGACTCTGAGTGCGGCCGCTAGTTACAAACAGCACAGTGTTGCAAATTTAATCAAAGCTAACGCTATCTTTTGGCATAACGAGTAGATTGCATAATAAAATCCTCTACGGTTTCACACGCGGTAATTTTGGAGTTCTCGCGGGAATTCCGGGATAAGAAGTGCCCTATGACACTCAGGAAAACTGTAGAGCATTCTATTGATAAAATAATTCTTAAAATCGGTTCAGTTGATCCAGAGATTACCTCCTACAACCTCATAAACACACAAACTCACAAACTTCAACTCTTTATAATATTATGTATTAGTATAATATTATCTATTATTATAATATTAAAAAGAGGTAAAGAAGAACTGATAATAGGAAGTGTATTTATTAAAAAATAGGTAAATAACTTTGATCGCTTTAGAGACTCCGTCAGTATAGATAAGTAGGCTCATCAAGTTTGGTAGTAGACTAAATGATATTCATCGTAAATAATAACATTTACTATAGAAATTTTTAAATGTTTCTTCGAAGTGATTTTTAGTGTAATAATTAATAAAATTACAAATATTTTAATGTGTTCAAACAAAGCTTTGCACGTGACACCACAGGATATTATTATTCTTCAAATTGTACAGTAGTTTTGCTATAATATTATGTCCAACAAAAGAAGTCTTTTACAAAACACCTTTATTACGTGTGTTCTTACTACACGTCATCTTAAATTGACGGCTGCGTTAAAGTCAATTAGACTAGTTCTAGAGAATTTGACCCGGGTTATTCAGCGGTTCGGGCCCATCCCATCTACATACAAACTTACATATCTTAAGAGTGTTCTATAACATTATTTAAGTCATGAAAATAAAGATTAGATTATTATTATACTCTACCAGATAATAGTTAGACACTATTATTACGTAAAGAAGCGACACTCTCCGCCCCCCGTTGAGTTCGTGTATTCCACAATCCGCAAAGCGTAGTGGCTAGCCTAGAGGTGATAGTTGTTTAGACTATAAATTATGATGTATGTTCATATGTTGGATGATATCAACTTGAATTTCTTATAAGTTAGATCGTTTCGCTTTTATGGAGTGTCTCTAGTGTGACGCAGCGTAAATTTAACACGACTGTCGAATGTCGATCACAGTTCTAGTAGTTTGGCCGCCTCCCACATTTGGCTGTATGGATGGACCTTTACCTATAATAGTCAGTGAAGTGAAATCATTAGGTAGCGTAGGTAACTGAATATTTTGTAATAGAGCTTACCTACATCATAAATAAAACAACCAAATAAATAAAAAACTAATTTTAAAATAAAACGAATCCGATCCGATCCGAAAAGGTATAAATAGTTGTTATAATTTATTTATGTATATAAACCCAAATTACAAGGTTAGTCAAAAGGGGGTATCAAACTAAAATCTCTAAAGTATTACAGATGGACATAGATAAGCAATAGTGTGTTAACCCACATTGGAGAAATTTTGAGTAAATCGTGTTTTAAAAGTTTAGCGCCATTTTGTGTCAACACTTTTTATTTTTTTTCTTTTTTTTTATAGAAAAAAGTACAAAATTTTTACAGAGTCAGACACAAAAACCCAGCAGGGTTTATTTCGTGTCACATCTGGCATTCAATATAGTACATATGTACTTATAAAGAGAAGATTAAATTATAGTCGATGCCGCACGATCATAAGATAACATAACATAGTATAAATGGACGCAGATAAGCAATAACATGTTAACCCACAAAATTAATATTGAACATAAAAAATGTTGACAGAAAATGGCGCTATAATTTTAAAACACGGTTTACTCAAAATTTCTCCAGTGTGGGTTAACACACTATTGCTTATCTATGTCCAAATAATATGTAAGTTACACCGCGTAACCAATGCACGTTGAAGTGAGAAGAGATGATATGTCGTAGCGAATGCCCTTCTCCATCCATTTGAGCAAAATTTAAATATTTAGTTACCTACATATTTAAGCAATGTAATAAGGTAAACACATAATAAAAAAATGTTCCCTGACTCTCAATAAATCGTTCTGAATCAATAACTTAAGTTTGTGGGTTAACATGTTATTGCTTATCTGCGTCCAGATGTGAGTGGTGAAGTGAGTGAACCTAATTTATAAAAAAAAATACCTATAAATTACAATAGACAAAGTCAACTACTTTTTGTTTTTATGCGAAGCTATTCATACTAGGTATTTTATAGCGTATTTTATTATTTAGAAAGATATTGTTCAAAAACTTGTACCTATATATGAGATTTTTTTTAAATCTCGTCTTTACAATAACATAAATAGTTTAATCAAACAAATTTCACTTCCACCAGATAAAAAACAGAGATTTTTTTAAATACTGGGGCCCAACAGTCTCTTTAACAGTTTTATTATAACGTTACGTCAAGAAAAATACTTTGAAATATCGACTTCATTTAGTGTTCGTAAAGTTAAAATTACAATGCATATAAATTGCTGTAAGTTTATACTAAAACTAAAAGATTCACTTGTCCTAATGTATGATGACTGGTTGATACATCAAGCATGTTCGTGCAGTAAGTCCATTATTGTGGTAACTCAAATCTAGAAGTTTCAAGCATTTTGAGCAGAAAATTAAGAATAAATAAAACACTTTTAACTGTCTGCTGGAGCAGACATTAATACTTATTTCGGAGCGTCATCGTTCTTGCAGCGTTTTAACATGTGTAATAGGTTATTGAAGGTACTGTACCATTGCGGAACCCTTCCCTCTGCGTGGTTCGACACGCAATTGCCCGTATGAATGAATGAATGAAAGTTGTATGAATCATTATCATATAAGCTGACAGATTGAGTACTGTTGGACGTTGGTCAAGTGCTTGCGTCAATGATCTTTACCTCATCTAGCCGGTCCCAGTGATCTAGCACCACACCGTCAGTTGTGCAAATATATGCTATTAATTTTAAATAAGAATTAAGAACCTACCAATATTGAAATTTTAACATACCTACTTACTTTGCTTAGATAAATAATTACTTAATGTGTCAATTTATCAGTTCTTTTGTAAGTAGGTACCTACTTAAAATTGTAAAATAAATCACAAACATAATATAAGTAGATATTAAACGTCACTAAGAAGTAGTAGTCATGAAGGATTGTGGGCAAAGAAGACGAGAGAGGGCGAATTATAAATTATTTGGAGAAGTGGCAAAAACCACCCCGCGCCCCGCACCCACGCCGCTCCCTCCCCGCCCGCGCCCTCATCGCGCCGCGCTTGCCGCTCGACCTACCCTTTGCTTTCGCCCTTCGTTACGGCCTCACATGCCGAACATTGCAACTCTGAATACTTATCTACTTATAGGAATAAGTATTTTTGTTTAGTTTAAGACTTTTTTATTTACAGGCTCTGATGTCAAACTGAAAAGTAACCGATTGTTAGATGGTATGTAATAAGCTAATTTATACATAGGTACATATTTTGACCAATACTTCTGCTGCAGAATTTAAAATATATTGATTTATATTGATGCATTTGCATGCATTGCATGTTCTTGCATGTCGGGACATACTTACCTACCTATTATTGTTTTGTGGTGAAGTGTTGTGTAAAATAAAAAAAATATATTTAACCTTATAAATAATATTTTTTTTACTTTACTAACAGTAAATTATGTAGGTATAGATAGGTTTTAAAACATCTTTTTGTAATTGGATAAAATGTAGAAATTGTTACTTATATTTGATCTACCTATTTGTATGTTACTCAAACTGTTATTTGTATGTAAGTACTCTACGTCCTTCTTTGTACCCCTGAGTTCTGGAGTTCCCGCGGGAATCCTGGGATAAAAACTATACTATCTTTTAAGTTGGACCATATTATAAATGGTTACAAAATTTTATGAAAAGGTTCAGTAGTTTCGGAGTCCATCGGGGACAAACAACGTGACACGTGATTTATATGTATTAAGATTACCTAATTAATTCATATATGTATGTATATCTATATTATTTTATAATTTTATTCTATTATAGGTACTTTACACAAGTACAAGTATCTTTATCAATCATTAGGTTAGGTATTCTATAGATACATATAGATGCAGCTCAACCATTACCCACATTAAGACCGGTAGTATCTCTAAGTAGTTTGTGATTAACACGTGTCGGTCTTATTTAAGCGAGTAAAAATATTATTTATCATCTAAATATTATTATCATTAATTAAGTTACAACACTTGGGATGTGAACTTTATACTTTTCTGTTTTCTCTAGGTGGGTTGCGTTCAAAGGAGCCGGCGGGGTGCTGGCGGGGCTCCGACGGGGGCGGCAGTCGCGGATGGAGGCCGGAATTAAAAGGGAGCCGGGGGAGGCGGCCGCCCTGGATACTGAGAGGAGTTTTAACCAATTAATTTTGTTCCTCAACGCAAACTCCGCTATATAATAAGGTATAAGTAGGCATTAACCGAGGCGCGCCGATAGCTAGCGCGGCCGGGGTCGGTCGTCTTCTCGGAGCCTCTTATAACGATGTTTTAATTCTTGTTAAGCTCTCCGTTTCTCCACTTTTAATATTTAATGGCGTTTTCATGGCGCATGTTTTATGGCGCACTTTGAATTCACAACATTATTGACGTTGTTTCATCGGCTTCATTGTTTTCTAGATCCCAAAGTTGTAATTGTACGCCAATAAAATTTCCATATTTATCTATTTTTAATTTCTCGTAAAACTAAACGCTCCTTTTAAGTTTTAACTTTAAAAAGCTTATGTCTCTACTGTATCAATGGTTAACTCAAGACTTTGTACCTTATTTATGCAATGTTCTCTTGTAAGGTATTGTTTATATTTTTACTTGTATTCAAGCACATCCTCCGACAGGCTCATAAATAGATGAGTCTATCTATCTCTTCTCACATAGAACAACACCTGCCTCTAACGTATACCATCAACGTCTTTGTCTAACGAACCATATGTCACGATTCCGCTCGTGCTTTACCTACCTACCCAGGGTATAAATATAAAGCATGTGTCTTTTTAAAAAACAACAGTCTTCCCCTTTACTAAGCCATGACTAAACGCCCAAAAAGTTTCTCTATATATCCCATTTACCCGAGGCGTGGAGATTTAAAATAAGATTCTGTACAAAAACATTAGTGATCGCGCCTTGAGCTCGAGCCTCGACGTCAGTATGACGCTCTTAAAAAACAATTCTTGGCGAACAGCATTGTGTTGTTAAAAAACAGGAGCGCGCAAGAAAAAACAAACCGCAGAATACGGTTAAAAAACAAAACGCAGCACGCGAGTTGAACGAGACACCCTTTCCCTTTTACGTGACTCGCGATACATTTTTTTTGTGTAAGTGGGGGTTGTGTTTTTTACGGCGATGCTACGTATAAATTAATAACAGAACGTGCCTATAATCTGCCTCTAGGAACACTTTCAGCATTGTTATTTTTTGTAATATTAATTGGTTTTGTTTGTGTGCGTGCATGGTGGCGGAAACGGACTGGCTCTATTGATTACGTCCGACGCGCCTGGCAACAGGTGCCGAACGTGCATTTCTTTTGGTATTTTGCGCTCGCGCACAAACTATTGCTGCTCTATAATTTATTGTCAGTGTAATATACACTCTGCTTTTTTAAAATTTTTGTCATTTTGTCTTTTTTTTTAAACATCTGAAAAAGGAAAGCTCCCGGAAGAACTACCGGAAAGTTGATGGTGGGTATTTTTGTTTCACATTCTTTTTAAACCCACATGTGTCAGATTTAGTAACTACTAACTACCTTTAAAAGTAGTTAAGTACATAAATCTGTTAAAAACAACGATGTATGATTATAATTGTTGATAAAAAAAAATATATTATCATAGCATACCATATTTTTCACCTTTCAAAAGTTTACCAATGTACAAAGTCGACAAAATAGGAAGAGATATAGGACATATCTAAAGGTTTTATAAAATTCCTGATAAATGGAGTGAAGACTTCAATTCAATCAAAGGTTCTTGAAACTGTTTCGAAGTAAGCAAATACATATATTTTATGAAAGCATTAGATACGCATTGTGATTTTATTATATGTGTCATTTGTGTGTCTGGATCAGCGGAGAGATGCAGCGCGAAGTGCACGTGTGCCGCCCGCCCGTCCGGTGTGAGACGCGCCCGGCCGTGAGAGGTTAACATTGAAGCTCTTTCACAACAAACAATTATTATTGCGCTCTGTTTACTCTTTTTGCACGATTATTGTACATATTTTTTGCATAACTTTATGCTTTCAAAAAATAAGGATCGTTATTTAAACATATGGCATTAATTTTCGACATGTTCTACCTAGTTATAATCATTTATCATTTATGATACGTAAGGTACCTTACCTAATACCTATTAGGTAACTTGTTGTTTTTAAAAAAAAATTACTATAGCTAAATCGATATTCACGTCATTGTTTCTATTTTTATGATATCATTTATGGATGTGCATATCTACAATTTACCCACCTCTGTATCTCGAGTACCTACCCGTTAATGACGTCGCGGTTTTGTCCCACTTATCTATCGAGTTCCAACAAATGCAATAAAAAGTCCACCCGCGCCGCATCGCGTAGCATCGCGTCACACCGAAGCCTTTATTTTGATAGTGTATTCGGTTACCCACCGTCTTTTGTCAATGGGACATTTGATTATTGATTTTTACGCTATATTATGGTCTCTTTCAAAGATTCTATTCATCGCAATTATAACTTCCTTTACCATTTTGATGTATTAAACTTTTCATACAAAAGGTCGAGCACTATTCTATGTCATTAATAATCCGTATGGTCCTTGTAGCATTCCGATTTATTTACGTAGCAACAGTTTCTCAAAATTATACAACTCATCATGTATAGGGTATATCGGTACCTACTCAATTAATATTAATTCTTATCATACAGTGACTGACAACAATCCGTTAGTAGCGTTTTTGGTACATATATGTGCGGTTTTTTTGGATCTTTATCCATACACTTATAGGTATTTATTAATGTACGTTCAAAGTGTATCACAGTCATAACATGATTATATTTAAGTGACAATCTTGCTATATTAATAAAACAGAATAATAAAGGAAAAGTACTTAATGATAGAGTGATGAAGTCCTACTGGTAGACAATGAACAGCCCGAACCACTAGACCTACACAAGATATTTTGCACAAGATTTCCTTGAGCCCTGTAGTCTGTAGATATGGCTTGCACTAAATGAAACCCCTTGGAGTTAGAATACACAGACAGACAGACAGACGCGGCGGAGGACTTAATATGTAAGGATTGATGTATCTAAATCTAAACATATAAATACAATTGAAGTGTCTGTTTGTAATTCTAAATTGACAGCTTTTCACTAAATGCATATATGAAAGTATATACGGTACTCACATAAAAAATCAATTTTTAGTTTTTTTGTCTCTCTGTCTATTTATTCTGGCCAAGGACCAATTTTGACGGCTCTTTCACTGCTGATTAGCTGATGTTATGTACATTAGACTATTTTCGAGTTCCTGCCGGAATTCCGAAAGTCACGCTGGTGAAACCGTGGGGCACAGCTAGTTTTTTTTATAAAATATACGTATTTCTCTTTTTAAAATCGATGTCATTTATTGTTAAAAAATAATAGTTCTTTTACAGGTACGTAATTGTAAATAGCTAATCACTAAAAATATAGGTAACTAGGAAACACAGCTAGTTCAGTTAGGGATAAATAGGGTGAAACAGCTAAAATCATGGGAACAGTTATAGGTAGTTCGATGTAAGAGTCAAATACCTACTTATCTAACTAAGGTATTCACATGTTTACGTTACATATGAAAGAAAAAACAAAGTACAGGCACCTTTAAATTGAAGTACAAGTCAGCACTATTAAAACGACAGACTGCTGCAGAAGACCTGAAGCTACCTTACTGGAATACTTTAAGCGTTAAAGACTTTTTTAAAAGTAAATAATAAACCCTACATATAATCGTATCTGACTCATTTTAAACGCACGCACAAACACACACACACTCACACATACACACACACACACACACACACACACACATTTGCAAACACGCACGCACACATAGTCTTTTCTTTTTAAATTTCAAAATTATTTTGTTTATTTCTTTGTTGCTGTAGTTTATTTTAATTTATAATCTATATCTAATAATAATTTTAATCCTCATAGTTAATTTTGGCATTTCAACAAATTAGTTCTGAATTGCATGAGCCCTCTGTACTCCAGAGGGGAGTGATTGAAAACCAGCGCTGCTCGGGACCTAGGTCACGAGCAGCTCGCGCTGAATCACTTCCTTTTGCCTATATTTTTATTTTTTTGTACACCTTTTATGATGGCAATAAACAATTTTATTATTATTATGTGTGTGTGATACAGCAGGTCCTGTTGCCGAAATCCTTTCTAAAATATTGATAAATTCTTGCAAAGAGTGAAATATTTACAAGTGAAACTGAGTGAAAATACTATATTACCACCATTTGATACATTCCACATAATATTAACGGGATAAATAAGAATTCCTGTGAGTTATAGCACTGTAATTGTATTTTTATAAACACCCGTTAAGAAATTTATGCACTCACACAAGGCCTTTTTTCAAAAATTTTGATTAACAATAAAGTAAACAGTCCAATCAGGTGTTGGACCTGCTGACTACCTACCTATTAGAAGAAAAAAGAGTGACGACATTTTTGAAAGGTAACATGACATCTGACATTTATTGAACTTTGACAACTGACAGTTTTCCGAGCAAGTGCAGATATTGGTACTTTGGCCGATTGGGGTGCGTTTGGAAACCTGATATGAACACAAATCAAAAAGTTGCTTATCGTTCCGCTTTAAAAGTAAAACAGTGTTATTAAATTACTAACGGTCAATGCTAATCTACAACACTACCACTATAATCTAACTGATGCAAAAGAATTGTACGATTATCCACTTCGTCCATTACAAAACGATTTATTATGCCGCATACGTGTGGAGCTTGTAAGGAGGATATTAAACGCCAACGTGTCGTATGTCCTAAATGCAAGTGTAGTTTCCATCAGGCGTGCGTTAATTATAGAAACACACAATCACTACCAAGTACTAAGTTGGCTCTCGGCTGGCTGTGTCCTGAATGCGTCTCTAAGTCTCGCCGTGGAGGTGATAACTCGTCCACACCGGTTCGAGTTTCTACTCAAGAAGAAAATATTAAGAGTAATACAGATACCGAAAATCCTTCTGACACCGAAACAGACGTGGAAGAATTGTCGACAGCGATTACTTCAATAAAATTAGATAGTAAAATTGTTGCTGCAATTCAAACAGAAATTAGAAACTCTCTTAGAAACGAAATCACCAGCACGATCGAGAGTATTTTGCAAAGAGAACTATCACCTATAAAACAAGATCTATTAGAATTAAAGCAATCAGTGGAATTCTCTGACAGTAAAAACCTGAGGCTTGAAAAATCATTGCAGTCGTTGGATTCTGAGATCAAACAAATAGATTCCAGGGTATGTGTGTTTCAACCCAAGTTTCAGTACCTTGAAGAACGCGTAAATGAGCTAGAACAGAGTCTGCGAGACGCTAACCTTGAGCTCAACGGAATCCCAGAACATAAGGGTGAAAATCTGAACACCATTATCACTCAGGTTGCTGCAGTCGTCTCCCATTCTCTACAGGAATCGGATATTGTACACTGTACGCGCGTAGCGAAGCTCAACAAAGACAATAAGAACCCACGAGCGGTTGTACTCAAACTAAGAAACCGGAGGGTCAGAGACGAGCTTTACTCAGCTGTATTTAAATACAATAAGGGCAATCCCAATAATAAATTAAACACGTCTCTTCTTGGAATTGCTGGTACCAAGTCCCCAGTATGCGTGTCTGAACATCTCTCTCCTTTTAACAAAGGACTTCACGCTGCTGCTCGTCACAAGGCCAAAGAGCTGAAGTACAAATTTGTGTGGGTGCGGAACGGTCGGATCTTTGTACGGAAATCTGAATCTTCAACCCCATTGCTAATTAAAAACCATAACAACTTGAATTTGATGTAAAAATTGGTATTCTTTCTCTTATTATTTTGTCTTTCCTGTTTTGTTTAGTTTAAACTTACATATAGCGTAACCGTCTTTCAGGGTGACTATATCATTGTTTTATCAAAATGTTCGCGGTCTAAAAACTAAATGTCTAGACTTATATAATACTTTACTTGTTCACAACTACGACATAATCTGTTTGACTGAAACTTGGCTTGACGAAACCATTGGTTCTGATGAATTGTTTGATGATAGATATGTGGTGTACCGTCGAGATCGTCCTCCCTATTTTAAAAGCCTTTTTACCAAAAAACATGGAGGTGGGGTGCTTATTGCGATATCCACGGGACTTATGGTAGAAGCAAGACCGGACTGGCAGACGGTCGTAGAGGATCTGTGGGTAAGAGTTAAGTTAGATCATGTAATTTTAAACATATGCGTAGTTTATTTACCATCCTATATTCCTTACGATATGTACAAGTGTTTCCTGGACAAGTGTGAGAGCAATATTCTTTCCACAAGTGATCGGCAGATGGGAACAATTGTATTGGGTGATTTTAATTTGCCTGGCATCACGTGGCACGACGGCCTGATTGATGTCAATTCTTGTAATTCTTTAAATGATCCAAAAATCCAGGGTCTCGGAGATTTCTTGTCGGTTACTGGACTTATTCAGGTAAATAATATCCCAAATGACAATGGCAAAATCTTAGATCTAGCTTTAGTTAGCTCGAATCTGAGTTTCACTATTAATAAGTCTTTGCCTTTAAGCCGTGTTGATGGGCATCACCCCCCCTTTGAAATTATCGTTACATCGCCAAAACAAAAAAAATTACCTGTAGATTCTAATAATACCAAACATCAGTTTCATAGAGCAGATTACTCTAAATGTATAGATGACCTTAACAAAGTTGATTGGGATAGCAATTCGAGTTTGTGCCTCGAGGACTTTCTCAAACTGTTTTATGACGCAATATGGGCGACTGTCGAATCTAATATTCCCAAGGTGAAGGCTCGAACAAATCGGTACCCAGAATGGTTCTCACGTGATTTAATTAGGCTATTAAGAGCAAAAAACAAACTTCGCCTTAGGTATAATAAATATAAAAATCCCCGCGATTACGATGAGTTTTCTATCTTAAGACGAAGAGCAAAAAAATTGGTAAACACATGTTTTCAGGCATTTGTGGCGAAGGTGGAAGCTGACTTAAGCGGAAACATAAAGGCTTTTTGGAGATACACTAGGGCTAAGCAAGTAACAAATCAGATACCTGGTCGCGTGGTGTTTGGTGACAGGATCGCGGAGACTGGCAGTGACATATGTGACCTTTTTGCGGAATATTTTTCATCGGTATATGATTCTTCTTCTCCTTCTAATTATGTTCCGGATTTTCCAGGGGGCATTTTTGGTCTAGGTGGGATCTCAGTTGCTGAAGACGATGTTTTAAAGCGACTCAAATCTTTAGATGTTAGCAAGGGTGCTGGAACCGATGGGATCCCATCCATATTTGTACGCTCTTGTGCTGTAGCCTTGGCAAGGCCCCTCTCTATTATTTTTAACAAATCCCTCAAGACAGGTATATTTCCCGATACTTGGAAATCAGCAAGGATTACGCCAATTCATAAGAAAGGAGATAAAAGTGATGTGTCAAACTACCGACCAGTTAGTATACTGAACTGTTTTGCCAAGGTTTTTGAAGGTCTTGTCTACGCGAAAGTTTACAATCATTTTTCCCCTCAGCTTAGTCCGTTTCAGCATGGTTTTGTCGGGGGGCGATCGACCCTCACTAATCTCTTGTCCTACACACAACATTTGGCACAAACGTTTCAATCTAGAACACAGACAGATGCAATATACACCGATTTCGCCAAGGCATTTGATCGAGTTAATCACCAGATACTGTTAATTAAAATTGAACATCTGGGAATCCATGGCAACTTACTAAGATGGTTCCAGTCATACCTTAGCCATCGGTCTCAGCTGGTTAGTGTCTATGGGTATAAGTCAGAACCTTTTATTGCTGTGTCAGGCGTGCCTCAGGGCTCCATTCTCGGTCCACTGTTGTTTAATTTATTTATAAATGATCTGTTGCATCGTTTTAATTGCCCCTGTCTTGCATATGCTGATGATATAAAGATCTTTAATATTATTAATTCAAGAAGCGATAGCATAGCACTTCAAACGGACCTGGAAATGTTACATGACTGGTGCTACGTAAATATGATGACGCTAAGTATTGAAAAATGTCAGACAATCACTTTCACAAAAAAGAAACAGGGCCTTGACTTTGGGTATACCGTGGGTGGAAGCCGCTTGACGAAGGTTGAAAAAATCAGAGATCTTGGGGTGATTTTCGACAGTCAGTTGTCATTTCGTAATCATTTTGAAATTATCGTGTCCAAGGCTAACCGCATGTTGGGTTTTTTATTTCGTACGACCAAAGCTTTTAAGTGTATTGACAGCCTGATTGTTTTGTATACATCTCTTGTGAGATCCTCGCTGGAATATTGTTCTAGTATATGGCAACCAATATATAAAATTCACACTGATAGGCTAGAATCAATCCAGGCAAAGTTCGTGCGTCATCTCTGTAGTAGAACTGGAACACGGCGTACAATAACCGGATATCAGGATCGACTTATTAAGTTTCATCTGTTACCTTTATCAACGCGACGCAATATCTTGGACTTGACGACTCTTCATAAAATTTTGCATGGAGATCTCGACGGGGACCTCGTTAGATATGTGTTCTTTAAATGTAATAAGAAAGTAACCAGAAACAAAAGTGTTTTCGTTTTGCCTAATGCTTCTAATAACGTCTCGGACAATGCTCCAATTCTCCGAATGTGTCGACTGTATGATACATTGGAAATAGATCTGGATATCTTTTGTTGTGGACTTAATAGTTTTAAAACCAGACTATATAAAAACTATAATAGATTATGGACTAATCTGACTGCGTAGTGAATTAAATTAAATTATTGACATTATTATTAAATTATCTGACATTGCACTATTATTATGATTTAATTAGTTATTGACTGTTATTTTTTTATATTTGACTAATAATAATATAATTACTTATCTTTTTTTTCTCATAAGTGTTGTGTACAGCTAGTGGTGTAGACTGGTGATTGTTTTTAATTTGGTATAATTTGATATCTGTAAAAGTTTGCACTATGTTTTGTACCTTATAAATAAATAAATAAATAAATAAATAAATAAATTATTAAAGAAGATCATAGATTCTGTGAATTTGTGTGAAAAACTATATCGGCGGCAGTGAACTTAAAAGAAAGGATTTTCGCACAAGTTGGTTATATTGCACGGAGGTTTAATCCTATAATCCTCAAGTATCGCTACCGTTCTGTGACCACGCGTCTAACGGCAACAATAGCTAATTGTCACTAATACACTTTCAGAATGGTATGTTCTATCCTTTTAGTGTGTATCTCAAGCCGACACTAGCCGCCTCGATACAGAAAAGGAAGATATGTATCACAAAAGAGTTTGTTTGTGTCCGCCTTGCATTTGTTGTTTATGTAACACGCAGGATAATGGTGCGGCTACTGGGATTATTTGCGCTTAATCCGTTTGTTATGTCCTTTCTTTGATGTTATTTAATGACAACAAAGTGTTCGGAGGCGCGTTAGATGTGTGATGTAATTTCGTAAAATGCATTAGGTACTCAGTCAATATAATATGACGAAGCTTGGTAAACGATATATCAATGCTGAGCCGAAACTATTCTAAAATTAGAAACACAAAATTTAGACAGAGGTTTTATTTTGCAATGGATACCTGAATATTTTCGAAATGGAAACCTTAAGTGGTAAAACGGAGGATGAAACTTTGTGTGAAAGTCTACTGTCAGTACTAAAGTTAGAGTTATGGATATCGGTATTTGCGTATTTCTTTTTTTAAAAAAGAAACATGTATTTCATGGTTTCCGGAGATTTAAATCTTAAAAAATAAAATAAAAAGAATCATGAGAAAAATAAATAGAACAAAAAGGGCGATGCGCGGGGGGAAATAGCTAGTAAATGATGTTTTCGCTCTTGAGGGTAAAAGTAAATACGCACCTAGAAAAAAGGATAACAAACAATATTCAAATGAAAAATAATACGGACACCCGAGCTACGATCTGTTTTGGTAAAGCCAGATATAATTAAAAAGAACTCATAGAAACTATGATGAAACTTTATCTTTGCGAAATCAGATATAAGGCAGCCCACTTCGACCGATTTATAAAAAAAATGCTTTACTGTTTTTTTAATGGTTTTGTAATAAAAAGCTATGGGTAGGTAAGACGAACTTGGCAGCTGCTTCTAATTTTAGAGTTGAAATGTCTTTAAGCAAGTGTAGATTTGTACGATAGGTACGTACATTTTACAACGCATGACAAAGACGGTTAGGTATTCAATCTTAAAAGATATAGATAGATAGAATACTCGTTACTGTGTCGGGTGACCACGCACAAAGTTAAAATGACGAAAATATTAAAATAAACATTATAGACACTAATTAATTTTTGTTATGGCTCCATTGATCAAAGTTAAAATCCTTAGTTTCGGCTGTACCTAGGTACCTAATAACCACTAACAGTGCTGTGGCGCCGGAGCCCATTGTGAAAACTGTGGAACGGGTAACCTATTAGAAATAAATATTTAAATGCCGAAACGCTTTTTAATTTTGTCATCTTTATGATTTAATTTACTGTGAATGTCGCATTATTTGCTTCCACCAACCAATGTAGAAAAACAATTTTTAAATGCATAAATTAAAGAATCTCTCTTAAAATAATATTGTCTTACAATTATTACTAGATATTTATGATCTCTTAATTGGTATTGAATTTGCCTTTCCTGAAAAATTATTGTTTGTCTATGTTCAGTTAAAAACCGCTAAAACACCATATGCAAGTTCACCATTCAACTCAAATGAGTCAAAGGTGCAGTAAAAGGGGCACTGCTTTTTTATATTTATCTAAAATTATGAGTTTGCAATTTTTTTTTAACAAATAACGGCTATGCAACTTGATAACCCTAACACCTTTATAAATGTGGGTTAAGAGGATGAAGGTGATGTTGTTTAGCTTTTTACATTGATTTCTAAAATCGAACGGGTGTTGCGTTGGCGTAACACGATACCATCCGTTACTTCGTTACTACTGTCCGTGAGTGGTTTAGTTTTAACTAAGAGTTTCTCTTAATACTGCAACTGGGTTTTTTAATGTTTTTTCTTTTCTTATTTTCTCCAAAATTTAAATACCATAACATGATTTGTGGACAGGTACCTACTTAATAACTCAAATCAAACATTCCATACTTTATTATAGTTTATTAGTAGCGTATTTGTAATTGACTTGCAATTGTTACTAACTTCGCAGTGCCTTAGTTTTACTGTAATGCTGTGAAATTTTTGTGTAATGAATAAATGGATAAAATAAATAAATACTACACTTTGTGTCTTACCATTACACTGATGTATAGTAGGTATGTACATTGCATAATCTCATCTTAAACGTATCCTTGCATGCGCATCTCCTTTTCTTATATACTATTTTAGTACATATTACCTAATAAATGAGTGAAATGGGTAAATAAATATCATTATAGACAATGTTCGAACAATAGAACTTTTTATTTGTCAATGACCTTGAGCTCCACCAAAAATCAATATAGAGCAGGACCACAAGCACAAGTGCACTATTATGGCCTCAGCTGATCCGTTGTAAAAGAGTTCAATGCACTTTTTATTATTATTCTCTCCGCACAGTCCATATAAAAAAAGTCTCCGTCATTATAAAAAGCGTATCGACTCCATAGAGAAAAAATTCAACCCTTCCAAAGCGTCGCGTGGCAGGTACCTCATACACACAACCCTTTACAAAAAATGCTTACAAAAAATGTTTGAGCAGGGGAAAGGGTAAAAAGGGTTGTTATTACGCATGCGTCTCGTGGGATCACTGCCCTCCTTTCTCATTGTAAAATTTCAAAAACGAAAGCGTGTTGCGATAATTTGATATTCGAAAGTTGCATAATTTCCGCATTTATCTCTTGTCAACTTTTATTTGTTAAATGGGGCGATTCTATTTTTGATCATTCTCAAAACTAATTCAAATTTAGAAAATTTCTATTTAGTGACTCTGATAGAGTCGCGGCCAATTACCTAAAACAGCGTATTAATGAAAAACTGTGCAATAATAAGATTTCATATAACATTTCTGCACTGTTTTGGTTCTAAGCAAAAATACGTCATTTGTGCTCGGCGCTCGGCTTTGTAGTGATTAATGATAACATTACTTGTAGTTGAAAGAAAATAATTTTAGGTACCTATTTAGGTATTCTGTTTATCATCGGGTGTTATTGGTTAACCAATAAATGCTTTCAATATATAATATTATGTTTCTTACTGCTTTTAACATTGCCTCCGAAGATCTCTCATCTTGAATTCCTGAATTATTATCTTGTTATATGTATTAGGAAATAACTGATTATAAACTACAAAAAAGGTAAAAATATTGGATCAAAAATATATTATAATAGACCAAAAGAACGAATTCAGGTTACATTAATGACAAATGCACATAATTCGATAATAATGCAAACGGCTGTAACTAAAACACGAACAAAGCTACCAAATAGCAGACTGAAACTATAATTAAGAAAGATAAATATCGTTTATTACTGTTAGGAAAGTCGATTAGAAAAAAACTACCCCTTTCACCCCACAATTTGTAACCCGTACAGTGGGCCTCCGCGCCGCGCCGCGCGCCGCCTCGAGTCCACCGACACGCATCCCATGTGCTCGTTTAACATGGAATACGCTTCTTTATTTTAGTTTTGCAAAAAAACCTATTATTTTAATTTTAGCAATTTGTAAAAACCTTGTTTATGTTTTGTATAAAGTATACAAATAAACAAACAAACAAACAAACAAACCTCTTCGTTGCACTGGTATAAAGTATCCTATAGGTTAACCATAAGCATACAGCGGTAGAACGGCTACTTACATATACTGAGAAAAATGCAATGATCCATCATATCCACGTAAATCCACGTAAATTTAGACGGTGGGTACCTACGTAATTTTGTTTTATCCAGTAATAGAATACGTAGAAATCCAGAAACATTACGTATTATTATTGGATATTTAAGAATTCTGTGCGTATATTCCAGAAATTTAATTATTGTAAGTGTACATACTGTACTACCTAATAAATCTAATAGACAAAACTAGTCGTACATTATTCAATCTATTTTTTTTTCTAGCTATAATAATAAATACATATCTAGCTTTAGTAAAGAGGTTTCAAAATAGATCTTACTATTAACTTTGTCTGTTCTAGTAGTAAAGTTACGTTACGTGTAATTACTCAACATACCTACTTTAGATGATGATGAACTTCTAATTATTAACCGCTTTTAGTTGGGCTGACTTTTCCTACTAAATAAATTAAGAGCATAGGTACATCGTGCATGTATGTGGTGTTAGTGGTTAGTGCCCATTTTGCCATACTATTATCATTTACATTTTATAGGAGTTGTGCAGTGAGTCTTCTCTATACTTTTTAAAGGTGGTAAAAAAAAATATGTTACAGTTACATAACGCTTTTCCATAATAATAGAATCATTATAGAAAACAGAAGAGCGGGCAGCTGATTTATTGGACGATAATGGTCGCTGTCATAAATAGCTTTTTTCTAATGAATGTTTTTTAGTCCGTGCGCTCAGCGTGCAGCGCGTGCAGTGTGCAGTGCGTGGCCACACAGCCGGCTCTATGCCAGTTTTTATTAATGCACTGTTACAAATTGTGTATGCATATAAATTTTTTACATCATCAAAACTCTACTGTAAAGAACTATCATAAAAAAGCTGGGTCGTCCTTTGACATTATCAAACACATGATGGATTACAGAACACACAAAACTAATTAGTTTTGTTTTAACCTGGTTATGTGTTTTGTGCATATCCACTATAACTTCACTCGATCTTCCACCGTGCGGTAAGAAAAATGCTTATGAAAGTATCTACTTATTAAAATAGAATATACTATCAAGAATTCATAAAATTATTAATCTGCATATACATTTCTTATACGTTTATTAGTTAACTACTAACTAAAAATCATATATTACACTTAAAGACAGAATAAAAAATCACTTTACCTATATCTATCTAGGTACACTTTATTTTCTATCATTAGGTATATTATAGCACCATTAGTAATTAATTGTAAATTTATATTTAGTTATTATGATCACTAGGTACTAATACCTACCATTAAATATGAGTTCAGCACCTACCCGAGCCTAGCTCATATCCTAAATTAATAAAGTTCAAAAGTATCAAAGATCGAGCTTTAGTCGCGTCGAGTATATTCTAGACATGTTGAATTTCTTGCGATGAACTAAAGTATAAAATTCAAAATACTTAAAAATTTGACGATTCCCCTTTAAAAAAAAGAGTTAATATTGATCGTAGATTTCTCGTCGTGGGGTGCAGCGGCCGGCTGAGTCACCCCACGGTTTTTTACTCACCCTAAGTTATATTTTTTTGTGGAGCCCCCCCTCATCCCCCCAGGCCCGCTTTAAAGGATGAGTAGTCTCTATGGAAACGACTCGATCTAATTTATAGACGGGAGAAAGTACGAATTGCTTAATTAAGAATTTAAAATTCAAAAGTTATATTAATTTTAATTATTTCAGTAAACTAGATAGTAACAATTATAGGTATGAGGTAACATTGTTGTTACTCTTTAAAATATTATTTTTTATTTACTTTGCATATCTCTGCTCACATATTTTATGGGACAGCTAGGTTCTTAATGTTATTCATATGACATCGGTATCGGTAACATAATCTAGGTACCTATACTGGTTGTGTGTAAGTATTTATATCAAGAAAAATAAAACCATCGGTTAAAAAAATACTTTTTATGCTTACTTATAAACGTGATGCTTAATTAAAAATAATGTATGCAAGGGTTATCTACCCCTATCGAATGTACGATGCGAGGGCACGCGCGGGTTAAAAAACGGCGACCCACACTCTGCGTGCCGGAGCCCGAGCCAGAGTGAGTCAGTACAGTTAGTATCTACTCGGCAGGATGTTGTGGCGGCGAGCAGGGCCATGCGAGCGCCAGGGCAGATCAAATCTTTAAATATTATCATGAGTAAGTTCATTTCTTTTACCGCAATACGAGCGTTATTTTTTTGACTATAGCTAATAAGTATACAGTCAGTACCTACTGAATGCTAAACTCTACTAGGTTTCACTGTGGGTTTCACCGTTCAAAATTTCATGAGATTTATTTGTATTGTATAAGTTTAAACCGTTTTTACCTATATAATTCATTATCTATATCTATAGACGTGGGTATTTTCTTATGAGCCAATTAATGGAACGATTATAAGTAATTAGTCATCATTTTATTTATACATTTTTTTCTCGAACATAGCTTACACAAAAACTTCACTTACAAAGAGCACAAGTACGTTTAAACACATGCGACAATGGGCATGTTGACTAATTTTTATTTTTTAGTCCGTCTTGTAGATTATTAAAA
The DNA here is from genome assembly GCA_907165275.2 of Zygaena filipendulae. Taxonomy (NCBI): domain Eukaryota; kingdom Metazoa; phylum Arthropoda; class Insecta; order Lepidoptera; family Zygaenidae; genus Zygaena; species Zygaena filipendulae. The sequence goes on along the minus strand of OU015653.1, from coordinate 5,262,436 downwards.
AATATTGGACACGTATTTTTTCTTTTTTTACGTAATCAAAAAATAACGGCGATATATTGAGTTGAAATTTCGCGTGACGTCACTATTTTGACAGTTTGTATGGCGGTTTTGCAGTTAGTGACGTCACGACCTCCTCATTCTAAACTTTAATGCCCTTTATCTCTGTATATTTTAATTTATTTAAAAAAGCAAAAAATACGTGTCTATTGTTTTTTTATTTTCTAACTGACGGACTAATTAGAATTGTGATTTTCAATAGTAGTCAACATCCCTATTATTATTAATCTTTTCAATGCCGCCATAGTGAAAAACCATCTTTGTATCATCATTGAATTCATTGACAAAGATGGCGTTTGAACAAAGAAAACGAAGTAATAGGGATTTACTAAATATAGAGTTAAAAATAAGCTTAATAATATAATAATATGAAATCTTATTTTATCTCTTCCTGGAGCAAAGATTCTTAATGCAAGTTTGAAATGAGATGGGGACCTAACTCAAAAAAAGGTAAAACGTCACGAACGGAAGTACGAATGGTAGTTGGTCTGACTGAGTAAGTAAGACAAAAAGTGGAAGGCAGGCGCGATAGACAGTGTTCAGAGCTCTTATGTATACATATTATAATTAATCCTACTAATATTATAAATGTCAAAGTGTGGATGATTGTTACTCAATCACGCAAAAACGGCTGAACGGATTTGGATGAACTTTGGCATGGACGTTAACAAGGGTACAGAGAAGGACATAGGGTACTTTTTATCCCGGAATTACTGCGGGAACTCCGAAATTTCCGTGATTGAAACCGCGGGGCATAGCTCTTTGGCATGGACGTTAACAAGGGTACAGAGAAGGACATAGGGTACTTTTTATCCCGGAATTACTGCGGGAACTCCGAAATTTCCGTGATTGAAACCGCGGGGCATAGCTATTTATTAATGATAAAATCTAATTTTTATGTAATATTTAATTAATATTAAATATTACATAAAAATTAGATTTTATCATTAATAAATAATAAGCACTTATTCTCGACGACACGGTCTGAAGTAAAAAAAACAAACAATTAAGGAGAAATAATGAAAGCAATGCAAACTTCGTCACAAATTTAATAATTAATTAATAACTTATTAAAAACTTACAAATTTAATAACTAGCGTTAATTACAGAGTTCCCCTACAAAATGCTACAAAAAGTTAATCCTTAAGTCCAATTCGAAAGTACTAGTATGACTTAGTTTTGTACACGTGCTGCGGAATAGGTATACATCTATACAAAGTGTTAACTGTTAATAAATTGACTGAAAACTAGAAAACAGTTTGCTCAGAATCGACTTCCGAATCGAACGCACTATGTTTTAATATAGGTTACATTTTTTTATTTTTATCAGCCCATGTTTAAAATATTTAAAATACAATATTTGGCGCGTACGTCGCTTGTAGCAGTAGGTGCGGGCGTAGCGCTTGAAATTTCGTAAAGATGTCAACTCCAAACTAATGTTGAATAACTTTGAAACTATTGATTTTTCGACATAATTTATATTTTAATCATATTATTGTTTATTTTTTTAAATGGGGTGTATCAGGTTTTTGGTTAATATTTATTAACACGTTGTATGTATAAAAATGAATCCCTACTTCCCTTGGTCACGGCATCACGCGTGAATGACTTGACCAATTTCGCTAATTCTTATTTTGTTGTGGTTGTTATTGTACGAAGAAGAAGAATATGAAAGAATTTTGGAGTTCCTGCGGGAATTCAGAAACTCATGCGGGTGAAACCGTGGGGCACAGCTAGTTGTTTAATAAATAAACTCTAGTGGCGTACTCGCTTTAAAATAAAATATAATATATTCAATAGAGCGAGATTTTAACCAAAAAATGACGTCTAGGCCATATGTTATTGTTTATTAAGGTTTATTGATCATAATAATTAGATCTTGCAGGTTAGGCAAAAAAAAAAAACAATGGCGACAACTCTGCCTAATGAGCCATAAAGAAGAAAACGATACGTACACCAAAGCGTAGACAAAAGAGGGCGCGGCGGGGGTGAGGGCGGTGCGTGGAGACGGCGCGAGGAAATGGCGGGAGAGCTAAATTAATTTGCGCGCTCCCGCCAAACAAAGGCACGCTAATGGAACGCGGCGAATGGAAAAAATGCCACCGTCCGCTCTCCGGCGACTTATTTTTTGTAAATACAACCTTTGACTTTCCTGAATGAATAACATTACTCCCATCGAAGGTCGCCAACGGCCGCTTTGTTCTGATTTAATGAGAAAGAAGAGAACGCGATACTCGCAACGCTCTTTAATTGTTCACTCAAAACAACATTCGGTTCTGTTTTAATTATTTCAATCGAAAAGTTTACCTATCACTTAGCGCGTCCGTCAGTTACGTATATTTTGTTATTACATAGGACATTATTCATTATTGAACTTAAATTATGAGTACCTAAGTATAAAAAAGGGAAGTTAGCTTTTTCGTAGAATACGCGTAGCCAAGTGCTACGAAGGGTCTACGATTATTGATAAGTGTTTCCAAAACAATAAATTAATAATATTATATAATTAGCATGATTTCACCGGTGTTTTAACCTCTTCATCCCCTTGGGATGAATTTCCAAAATCTTCCCTTTAGATCTCGCCTAAATTATAAAAAGAAGCCTGGGGCAAATAAATTTTAAGTTTCCTGACGTATTGATTTGGACTATGCCTATGCATGATCGTCAGTTGGTTGGTTGTCAGTTGGTTAGTCAATTTCTCCTTTAAATTAAAGTCAGTTAAACATGTACTTAGTGAAAATTGTTGACAATCTTTTTGGTTTTACAAAAAATTAGACCCTATTTTTTTATTTATCTGGTCAATTTTTCAAATTACTTTCATAAAGATAACCTAACCAAATGAAATTTTCTAGAAATAGAAATGTTTGCATTGCCCTAAACTGCCTACTTACGAGAGATGCCTACGATGCATACGTATACGGTATACGACGGTCCAAGGTCCATAGAAGGTCCGAGACGTCTTTGACGTTTGCTATACAACTGACGTGGATACCAGCATGTTGGGGTGTGAAGTTGGCCAGCCAAGGGAACGACCCCCACTTTTATGACCCGCCGGAAACAGTGAGTTAACTGATGCTTATCTTAACTTAACTCGCGACTCGCGACCCGCCATTTTGTCGAGAGATCAAATTAATGCTTCTTCCATTAGTACGATTTATGTTCGCCCAATTAAAAGTTTCCAGCGTTGAAGACTCGAAATTAGTGGAAGTCGCCCACATTTATCAAGACATCAACCTACCTACCTATAGCCTCGCGAAACTTCCCAAATTTAAATTAGAGACGATTTTTACAGCTGCCTCCCGTGGGGTGGAGGGGGGCGCTACCCTTTCCTTATAACGAGTAAGGCCTCATGCATTTTTATGTGCTTCTTTTTTCGCCAGCGTTTTAAACAAGGGGGTGAGCGTGGGGTGCGCTGGGGGTGAACTTTTTTATTCGCGTCTTGATAAGTTAGGGTTGAAATTAGACGTTCAAGTTTCGCTCGCGGAATTCATAATGACGAAAATTAATAAGTTTTCGTCGAAGGGTCCTTAAACAACCACGTATTTTGAAATCTTACCATATTTAAGTAGTGATAGCTACACAATGAATATTATTACATATTTATAACACTGAATTTAAAGGGCCACAATAATACCTACATAATCGAATATTCTAGCTTTTGATTCATATAACTATGCACTTAATTTTGACATTTTCTCATTAAATAATAACTGCATATTCGATGACTCGATTGGCTCAGTAGGTCACCACGCCTAGATATACCCACTAATCAAGAGGTTCGGGGTTCGATTCCCAGCGAAGGTGGACTTTGTGTGATAAACACAGGGTTCCAGTTCCAGTATGGGCCGTGTACCTATATATACCTTTAGTATAATATATTAAGTAATAATATGTACCTAGTATGTAGTATACGTTTGCTCGGTTTCCATGACACAAGCTCATAGCTTAGTATGGGATCAAGTAGACCTGTTTGTTGTGAAGTGGGTTATAATTATTATTATTATACTGTTCATAATTCAGATTTAGTTAGCTAATAAATCACTTGTTCACTTTAGTCTGACCAAATAATTCAAGCTCTCAGGTAACACTGACTCATAGGTCATACCAGACTTTAACGATAGATACGCTTATTGGAAGCAGGAAGAGGTTTCTCATATTTTTTTTTTCTTTAGTTAAACAATAAATAATTTTTTAAACTTTTAAAGTTAAACTTAGTGTCATATAGGTAATAAGGTACATATTATATGACACTACGTAAACATAATAGGTATACATATAGGTATATTTAAAGCTATATTACACATTAACTACATAACATCTAATGTATGTTGTACAATAGCAAGCGAGAACATAATACGTACAAGCACATGGTGACACTTGTTGATACAGTCATGTGTGGAACGGGCATGCGCGCTCACATGCGGCACGGAAGCCCAATGCACTCGATAATGTGTGCGTCTATATCTAAAGCCCACGTCTTATAGACAATTTAACGACAAATTGTTTTGTGAAATATTCTCTACTAGGTAGGAGGTAAATACTTAAGTACCTACCTATAAGCAGGTACTTATATTTAATTAAACGAGTAGGTATTAGTACCATAATCAATGTAAACATGAATTTATAGATGGGTCGAATCATGAATAGTAGAATAAGTATTTACGCTGTTTTTCATTTCATAAACTAAAGGTGTTTTCACATGACCCCTAATATTTGGTACTCGATTTTTGAAGAAGGTGCTACTTATTTACAATGACGTCTATACAGAATCTTAGGCGAAGCATCCATATTGGACTAGGTATGGCTCTATTTCTCGAGTATGCCAAAATAAAGCAAATCACCTATATAAGTAGGTACGAGTAGGTAGGTACAACAAAAAATGTAAACATTTTTCGCAACTTCGTAATTTAAATGCAAATTAATGGTCGGTATATATTTCAGTCACGTTATAAATTGGATAAAATTAAGGAGGCCTGCAAGTCGGATTGCAGCAATCTTTTGCAATTATACGAATAAACGAATGTCATTAGTTCAATCAATCTCGCCAGCGAGGCGCAGGGGCGCGGGTCGGGCGGCGCGGGCGGGAAGCTGGTTCTCGTATTATAATTCGCGTTTAATAACGTCGTTAACAACGCACATTAAAACAAAACAAACAACGGCGAAGTGCGCGGGTGCGGGCGAGCAAGAAGGCGCGAGCGGGCGCCATCCTTCCTCGAATCCGTGTCATTAATTTACGTAATGCGTAGGTACGCGCTATCCCCAAATATTTAAGAAGCCACCTCCGAGAGCGCCCGCTCCTCCACTATCCTCCTCCTCTGCGCCGCCCGCCCCCTTGCACCCCCGCCTGCCGAGAATTATGGCGGCCGCCTTGTAATTATATTTTTTAATTTATCTTCCTTAGCGAATACAATGGAGGCGCCACCCCGCCACCGAAGCGCTTCCTTCTCATGCTGAATATTGTATCAGGCTTCTGAAAAAAGGAAAGAACGCTTTAATTACGGGCAAGAGCGCGGCCGGCACAGGCAGGAGGCATTGCGCGCTAAATATTTGATGTTGTCTCTTTCTTGTCCTTTCAGCGCTCGCCGCTCTTTGCCGCGTCCTCTCGTCAATAATTAAAACACTTCAACTGCGTCACCTGATGGTATTGCCCGACAAACTTCACTCTCTAGCTATCTAATTAATGTTGTAAGAATATCTAATAATTATTATTATTTATCACCTTTTGCCGTGATATCTTGATCACAATTGTGATGATCTTGTATCACAAAGTGAATTCTTTGAGTAATATTGTAATATTATCAAAACGAATGGGTCGGACAAAGTGTCCGGGCTTAGACTTTGGGAACAATTATTATGCTAAAGCCAATAATTAGTCTTTACCCTTGTTAATAAATAAGCGCATGCCTATCTTTTGTAGGTAAGTATGGGAAAGTTCATCACTAAAATTAATAGCAACCTTATCTTATTATACTTACTCCTATATCAAGTGGAATATAACCTGATCGCCTATTTTACCAAAATAAGCATAGCATCAATGTATGCATGTATGTAATAATCAAATACTTAGATATAAATAAATACATACTGCAGTACCAAACAATAAATTTAGTATGACCCCAAAATAACTAATGTAGCTGTTACACTAGTAGGTATTTGAAAATATTTCTGTTCTTATCTTTTTAGAACCGAATTTGAACAAACATAATAGGTATTTCCCTATAGCTAGCGTGTAGATGCCACTCACCGGTAAAGTGATAAAACACGATAAAATGAACGAGTAAGATCTAGTAGAGGCTGCATTTGATTTATCTGCGTACGCAGCGGTTGCAATTAAGGCGGTTTCGGCGGCGGAGGGCGCAGGACGCGCGCGAGCCGCGGACACCCGCCCTGCATGCAGTACTTAGCGAGAGGAGACACAGTATAAAGTAGCTACCCCACCATCCCACCCACTGAAAAACGTCTCTAATATTCTTTTAGAAACGGTGGCATTTACGGGCTATATTTTATCCCGAATTTGCATACGCTCCTTTTTGCGTACCCATCCTCTATTTTATCGGGGTGAGTATTTTTTTCATCCTAGGGTTAAGTTACAAAAGGGTAAATCGCGGGAGCCCGAGACGATAATTAAATTGCATCACGCGTGCGAGAGTATAAATAAAGAAAAAAACAGTGTACCCAACGAAAAAGTCTACCCAATGAACTACCCATCTTATCTAGTTTATTGTAATATTTAAAAGTAGTAAGAGATATGCTTATTGCCTTAAATTCATGTTATTATAATATATTATTTTATATTTCCCATGTATGTGCTGTGCAATGTGTCACTGTCGTGTATTATATAATATGTATTTTTAATCAGGTTTAAGTTTTTGTATTACCTAATCGGGTCCGGGACGTCATAATATGAATTATTTTGTAGTTTTATTTTTAATGTAATTATTATTTTTTCGTTTATATCACGATTCCGGGTGAAAACTAGCGCTATCTCACATGGTAAAATGTGTGAGATAGTATTATGCTGAGCCGGGACCATTTTGTCAGCAACGATTATAGCGTTTTTACTTAAGCATAGGCTTGTATCCGGGGTATGAAAATCAAAATTATATTCAATCCGTCTTTTAGATTAATAAAAAATTATAGACCCGTATTTTTTGCTTTTTAAAATAATTGCAAAAATACTAAGATAAAACATATTAAAGTTTAAGAGTGGGGGCTCTTGACGTCATAAACTGTAGCACGGCGTGACGTTAAGCGATCTCCGTTATTTTTTGCTTACGTAAAAAATTCAAAAATACGTGTCCAATATTTTTTATTAATCTACAAGACCGACTAAAAATTAAAATTTGGTTGACAAGCGCATTGTGTTAAGAAATTTTCTTTTCTTTCTTCTTCTTTCTTTTTTCTTCTTCTCTTATAAGTTAAAGAGAGGGCAGTAGGCACATAAAGGCTCGGTACTTCGACCCATATTTTGTCGGGATATTTTGTACCATCTCCATCCTATGATTCTCCCTTCACTCCCCGAAGACCTCTGCGGCGAAGGTAAGTGTGCAGTGGAGGGGTAGGAACCTAAAGTCCTCTGGTTCAGGCGGGCCTGCAATTCAAGAGAAGTATATATAACCCTGATTTTATCACAGTGTTCCCTCCAAGTCTTGCGTTTCAGCCTTTCATACCTCTTTGTTTTATTCTGTGAGTATAGTTTGTGGTATACACTGAACTTCTTTGTTGTCATGGCTCTGTTGAAAGCTTTGCGTGTGGTCTTCTTCTTACCATACTTACTTACCTAAGTTCTGGTTGTGAATTTTTGCTTAGGCATATATAATTTTTAAGTTTACTCTATAAGACGTTACATTTTTATTTATAGTTATATCCAAGTTAAACCTATGGTAGGTAGATCAAATTAAAATTATTGTCCTATATTACGAGGAAGGGTTTGATATTTCCTGTTAAAAATTGGCCTTAAATAATAAAAAAAAAAATAGAAATCTTGTAGAGCTACAGCTCTACCAGTCTCTAACAGCTCTAAGTCAAATTACCATAATTGCTAATCAAATGTTGTAGGAGTGGCCGCGTCGCTGCTTCACTCTAATTACAAATTCTAATTCCCTCTCTTGTTTCACGATCCTTTTGAATTTGTAAATTATTACTCTTAGGTACTGGAAGCTAATAAATGAATCTACTCGTACCGAGGTACATTTATCCCTACAGATTATCCACGATTGATTCTACGTTTTGACATCTTTGACCTGCAAAATACACATATAAGTATACCTACTTATTTATATTATGTAGATTAACTTTTAGTCACTAATCACTTTTCTCTAATTAGGTATACAACATTTTAATCACCAACCCTAGTAAGAATTTTGTGATCATTTTTGTTTGAATATATTATTTTTTAAATAACAACAAATTAAATGCCAATAACTCTATGAAAGATTAAAGACACAAAAAGTATAAGTACACTTGAACCATGACATAAATTTGTTTGAAGTCTTACAAAAAGATTTCCTTGAAAATAAATATCATGAAAATACTTAATAACATTAAAACGTCTTCAGCATTTATAAGCGAAATGAAAGTAAGTACTTATACCAATAGGCATACCTAAGTAGCGCACGATTTAAATTCTCTTCCAAGTCTACTTATAAATAACACCGTCTCCAATTAAAAGCGCGTCACAGCTTTGAAAAGCGGAATGTTGAAAAGTATAAGTAGGTAGGTGGGGAAATGTGCCCGTGTTTACGGAAACCTCCTCCGGCAAATATTATCGCGAGACAAGTGCGATCAAATATTCAGGCGGCGCGCGGCGCGGGCGGCAGCGGCGGCGGCCGCGGGGAGCGGGACGCAACCCTCTCCAACTTTCAAGCCCTTCCCTTTGCACGCCCTACACTAATTACGTTTAGAGTTCTTAAGCGAAATTACTTAGGCCCCTCGCCACCCGCGCCCGCACCGCCTCGCGACCCCCTTCCGTAAATGAGGCGCGCTAGAAAAACAAGAAACAGGAAACGGTTACGTATGAAAAGATACACTGTCTCTATGGTCGTCTCAAACCCGGCAAATCTTGAAAGATGTTTATGTAATGATTTTTTTCTTCATTTTCGCGAACATTCTCTCTTCATGAGTGGTTGCTAAGTGAAAAGCAATTAAAACACGGACGAGTGATCTTCACCTCCCTCCCGTCCCAGGGGAAACCTTCTACAGTATCTACACCCCACTGCTTTGAAACTCAGTCAATAAAAAGAATATTATGTATTTATAGATATTATAATAAATCCATACCATCTACGTTGTATTAGGTATAAACTTATTGAACAAATTAAAATAATTATGTACCTACTAATATTAATTTATTCGATTCCATCTATTCTAAACAAAACAAAAAAATTAAATGTGGTCCATTGTGAATTTGTGATCCTTCAAAAACTAAAGATCCAACCCAATCGGACTACCTATACATATATGGTAGAAGTAATAAGTTCAATGGGGATGTGGACTACTTTTGAAAATCAAAATTCTAATTAGTCTGTCAGTTCTAAAATAAAAAAACAAGAGATACGTATTTTTTGCTTTTTCAAATAAATTAAAATATACAGAGATAAAGCGCATTAAAGTTTGGGGTGAGGGGGTCGTGACGTCACTAACCGCTAAAACCGCCATACAAACTGTGACGTCACGCGAAATTTCAACTCAATATATCGCCGTTATTTTTTGATTACGCAAAAAAGAAAAAATACGTGTCCAATATTTTTTAATAATCTACAAGACGGACTAAAAAATAAAAATTAGTCAACATGCCCATTAGTATAGCCACGTCCCCCTTTACAATTACCTAATAATAAATTCTTATTTTTTGGATTTATTTTTTTTGTTTTTTAATTTAACAGGTATCTAGGTATTTAGAAATGTATTATCTATCTTTTTATTTTAAGGAATAACGTGCCTACTAAAAGAATAGTTAATATTTAGAAGAGAGGTTTTTAAAACATCTTGGTCATAATTTTAACATTGCATTAAAAATATTTTTCATTACTCATACTCGGAAAGTAGGTCTGAAGTTGTCTGAGAAGCGGGTTGAAAGTAACACTTTTCAGCCCTAGGGAGAATCGCTTTCAACTGACAGCTGGATACTGCAGAAACTCAAGTTTTTTTTTATCTCATAAGAGGCATACTAACTGGCCAGTAGCACACCTAATGGTTGATTTATGTAAAATAAAATTCACTCATTTTTTTCTTTAGCTAATTCCTATTTTTATTTTGACTTTCCTTGCATTCGTAATGAAAAGCACAGTGTTATCCTCGGGAGAAAGACTTATGTTAGTTTCTTTCACCCCTAGGATAACAATGTACCATTCTTCGCGCAGCCTCGACTATAGTTCACTCTCTAAAATTACGCGCTACCCAGCGTGCTGCGTTACTTACATTTTGTGTAATTTCACTTTTTCTGAAGTTTCGCTTTAAAAAACTAATGTTTCATATATTGTGAATATCGTGATCTATTATGGAAGAGCAGCTTTTTTTCTTGGCGAATCTGTTGGTAAATATTTTAGACTATTTTAGCTATAGTAAATCAATGTATGAGACCAATAGGCATGATTCCGGGGTATGAATTTTATTTAGTCCGTCAGTTAGATAATAAAAAATAATAAACACATATATTTTGATGTTTTAAATTAATAAAAAAACTACTTTGGTAAAGCGCATCGAAAGTTTAGGAGATAGGGGCTCATGACGTCATAACGTTGTATAAACTGTAGCACGGCGTGACGTCATGCGACTTTTCGACGGTACGTAGTATAATGTAGTATCTCCGTTATTTTTTGATTACCTTAAAAAAATATAAAAAACGTGTCCAATATTTTTTATTTACCTACTTATATCTACCTACATCATGACGGACTAAGAACTAAACTAGCCTATAAGATATAGATAATTGTGTTGGCAAAAAGATGACCTTTTATTACCTACCTAAATAAATATTTAATAAACTGTGATGAAGGTTTATTAAAAACAATGTTACTGACCTTATCTACCTATCCATTTTAAAAATTTACAATATGAAAGTTTCCACATAGATAGACTATTTATATTTTAATTTTTGTAGTTGAGTATAGTATAAGAAAGTACGTATATATCTGCTTAGGAAATTATACTTTACTGCGAAGAAAAGCGTGCAAACGTCAACAGCAGCGCGAGCGGCAGCCCGCGGTGTTGAGGGGTGGGGGAGTGCGGGGGCGCGGGGGGTAAATTAAACGAATTCAACGACGGCCCGAGACCGCGTTTCCGCACTTTTCATGTGCCGGGCGGTGTTTAATTTCCTAATTTCCAAAATTATTCTTCAGAAACAAGACATCACTGAGAGACTTTATCATTCAATCGGAAGCGACCGTCAACACAAACAGTCGAGCATCTTTGTACTTAAGGTTAAACCATATACCTACTCACTAAGTAAAAACGACGTTGAATAATTTCCTGTTCTCCTATAGGTATATACCTAAATCATTTACTAGGTATCTACTGTGATTTATTTTTTATTTGCCTAGTTGTTTTGGCAAATTGAGTTTTGATTTAATTTTAATAAGTGCGATTTACATAAGAAACATCTCGCAAAGGCAAGAACGACTGCTACATAAGCATCAAGAGTCAAGACGATTAGATGGAATGGAAAATAGATACTTTCCAATTTTTAGTAGGTATCTATAATATAATTTATTTCATTGAGAGATTATATTTTTGACAAACATGAGATGGAGCTAGCGGTTGGTTTAATGAGATTTAAATAATTAATGAGCGTGCAAAATTAGCTTCTCTTTTCACCAACGGAAGGGCGGCAGGGCTTCAGGGGCTGCGATGAAAAACAAGGCCATAATTGCGAACCCGCTTGACGCAACACGAGACAATCTCTCAACTCCTCCTTAACTACTTTTTCAAAATATTAGCGAGCCACCCTCTGATGTGCCTCGGTCGTAAGTCATAATGTCAATCTACCAACAACGATAAGTAACTATTGTATAACAATTTTGTATTTAAATCATGCTGTGTAATAAATAATATGACCAATAGGTATTTATGTATTAATTCAGAAATAAATCAATCAAAAGTCAAAAGAAATACTCTACATCAGCTTGCCTACACATGCCTAATGGCAGACAATTTCCCACCAAAAACATTTTCATGTAAAATGATGCCAAGACGAATCCATATGACGGGCACTGTCAAAAAGTTATCAGATCTCATGTAGAGCCAAGCTTATAACTCTACAAAGCCTAACTTCTCAAACTCTATACCTTAGTCAGAATATGTGGCTTGACCATTTTGCTCCATTCACATGTGCGTAAGGTAAAAATTTATCCACTGTTAATTGGATGCAGATAAGCAATCACATGTTAACCCACAAAATAAATTTATTGATACAGAACGCTTTATTGAGAGTAATAGAAAGTTTTTTTTTATTTTCTTATCTTATTACATTGTTTAAATACCAACAAATTGTTGAACATAAAAAAATGGTGACACAAAATGGTGTTATAATTTTAAAACACGATTTACTCAAAATTTCTCTAATGTGGGTTAACACACTATTGCTTATCTATGTCCAATTACTTTTCTGTTATACAAAGGTTCTTGCAGTAACGAAACGGCCCATTAATACGGTTGATTGATATCTAAAACTTTGCTGACACTACCTTTGTAATAATAATAATAATAATAATAATTTTCTTTATTTACTTCAAAAATTGTTTATATCTAACAGGTTAATTGAGGTCTCCATTTAAGCGAATTAAAGCCTGTGTTTGGAGACCCCGCTCTTCCTATATTATAATATTAGATTAATTAAATAATTTTACATAGATTTCAGCAGTACAATGTTATGTGTGTGTGTGTGTGTGTGTGTGTGTGTGTGTGTGTGTGTGTGTGTGTGTGTGTGTAGGGGTGTGTGGGTGTGTGTGTGGGTAAAGGCAAAATCACGAAACTATTTTTGAAACAATCGATGTTATTAACGCTTCACCTCGTTTAATTCACCTATACATATTAGGTTTATAAGTTTGTGGTTGAATGATGGCCGTTGGGCGTTTATCTATAGGTACGCGGGGCGTCGAGCTTTCGACCGACAGTAGTAGCAAAACCCGTACGGTATTAGTAGATATTTATCGTTAACCATTGTTTTGAGGAATTAACTAAGAGATATTTACGCACCTATGTACCTAGGTAGTTAGGGTAGAGGAGGTACCGCAAATCTATAAGATTACATGATATTATTATGAGTTTACTTAAACCTATATACCAGTTATTTGACATGGATATCTACCAGTTGATTGACATGGAAACTTTTATGCGATTGGCGTCTGAATTATCTGAATATCTATGTATCGTTGTTAAATGAAACCATCTGTTGCTGACGTTTTATTGAAATAATTGTAATTACAATGGCAGGACCGTTACAATTAAATTCCACATGGTCAACTACGGAACGCTTCGCTTGTATCGCACGTAACAAATAAGTAACCAAACGTTTCGGCAACTGACGTTTTTACTCAAAATGCAGCTTTCACTTCATTGATTTATTTAGATGGGAGTAATACGTAGATATAAAATGGCGTTGCACTATCGTAAAATCTTATAACGGAAAGTAGGAAACTAACAATGTCCATATTCAAATCGTTGCCTGTGATTGACATCTCTCCGGGAGGTGAACCTTCGAACGGCCTTTACCAATGCGGTCGCCCCTTCCTTTAACTTCCTTACTGTATATTCCAATAGAATTGTGAAATCTGACCACGAATAAAACGAATCCGATTTAGAATCCAAAATCTATTCAAATTTATATTCAACTGCCAAAATACACATTCTCATTGTGTTTAAGATTTCTCACAGAAAATGTAGGATGTGTGACGTGTTTATCCGTTATTTTAAGACTATTCGAAATACCGGTATACGTATACTGGTTAGGATGTATCTAGGTAGGTATCGCTTCCTCACAAGTGATTGGTTTTATGAAATTTTGATTTCTGCATGATAAAATATATTGAATTATTGACATATATTTTAAACCAACGAACCCATATAATGAGAAGCGACGATTATTTGATTATCTAAACTAAAATAAATTCATTTAAAAAAAATCAGTAGTTAGGTAAACTTTGCAAATTATGAGCCTTTTACTGACTCAAACATTAGAAGTAGTTACCTACTGATTTAACATTAGGTAACTTATCTATTGGTCTAATAAACAAACTTATCTATTGGTAAATTCCATTATTTGCACTTTTAAACATTGAACCATTTCCAGAACTAGGGATAGTTACTTTAACATTATTTATGTAATACCTATATCTAATTATCTATTTAATTTTACGTACCAACCTGTTACATTTGGACATAGATAAGCGATAGTGTGTTAACCCACATTGGAGAAATTTTGAGTAAATCGTGTTTCAAAAGTATAGCGCCATTTTATGTCAACATTTTTTATGTTCAATATTTAGTTACATATTTAAGCAGCGTAATAAGGCAAACACATAATTAAAAAACGTTCCCCACCTCTCAATAAATCGTTCTGAATCAATAACTTAATTTTGTGGGTTAACATGTTATTGCTTATCTGCGTCCATTTATAAAACTTACCGTAAGTTTATCTAATAAGGCTACCTAAGTTAAATATAGATATAGGTATACGGTAATATCGTTTCGGAAAACTGATATTAATGTAATGTTTACAATAAACATTTATGAGAGCATTAGATACACCATCGTGCCACTCGCAGTTCTTATAAGACAATAATTATCCAGATTCCAGGAACATTTAACATTTTAAATTAGTAACAAAAGTTTATTTACATATCTAATTAAACCGAATGAATGTGGAGTACTTAATTAACAAAAGTGTAAGTAATGACGAGCTGGGAGCGCGTGCTGCCGCAGATGTCGGCGCGCGTGCTCGGCTCCCAGCACCCCACCGCACCGTACTCGAACACGTTATTGTCGAAATCGTCTCACAAAAAACACACCCAGATTGTTTACCTCACTTTTTACCTTTTTTAAAAACTCCTGTTTGGCTTTTTATGAGTATTTTTGTCGCGGAGCGGCGCGCGCGGTCGCCGCTTTTATAGACGAACCATTGAAGCGTTATGCACGTTCTATTGTGATCGTCAACGTCGAGGTAATTCATTTTTAATGTTTAGTTAAATGTAGATAATCGGTGGATTCATCGAACAACCCCTCATCTCTATTTGCAACATATTAGTTATTAATTGTGTTAGCTATTTTATTTGTATATAAATGTAGATTATACGATAGGTAGTAAAAACAAAAATATAGGTAACTAATCAATTTAATCGTTTATGATTATTAAAATAGCACCACGATATATTATTTTAAAGAGTATAATTTATAGATAAATATTCCTCACTTGTATTTTTACAATTTTATTTTATCCAATGAACTAAACCTGAAATTTGAATACCTATCAATTTATTACATAATTATAGTTCTTAAGTAGGTTTACACTTATTACACTACATCCAATTTAGGGAATCTAAATCGAATACAATTTAGGATCAGTGAGTGAGAGAGAGAGAGCGAGCAAGCGAGTGATCACACTACACTAAATTGTACCCTAAATCCACTAGGTACTCTAGGGTACATTTTATGTAGTGTGATCACTCGTTCTCTCTTTCACTCAATGATCCTAAATTGGAACCAACTGTTCTAACTTCGATTACACCTTCCGATTTCCTGGATTGGTGTCTGACAAATTGTAAAGTGTAATAAGCGTTTAATAATACGTATAATTTTAATTTGTTTAGAGTTAACATTCGTGAACTATTCTTAATAATTAATAAGTAAATTAGGATATATGGAAGAAAACAAGGTTTTAGTAATTTAAGAAAATATTTATGGAATATAAAATATTACTTAAAGTAAAAAAAAGTATTTCAACAAAATACAAAATGACCCTTATCTGACAACTGACAAGTCTTGCAAAAGCTATAAAATATGGAAACGTAGATACATCAAAGGTGTTAAAGTATATACACATTTAAAAATAAATTGCAGTGCGTTAGTTTCGCAAGAATAGCTCGACCGAGAAATTTTATGTCGTGTTCGTGTCAGGATAAGGTTCGAATTCAAAGATATTATAAGTATGTATTCTAAAATTAGGAGTTCCTGCGGTAATCCCGAAACTTTCGCGAGTGAAACCGCATATTTTTACAATACACAGATATACCTATTTATTCTTAGAAGAAGCTGTCGTGATGAGAGAAATCTTTACACCTGTTTCTGTCGACATCCAAATTTCCTTTTCTACACAAAATCATCAGTCACACAGCCCACAGGGGATCGAACTCCGACCTTCTGATTGGGATTGAGGCTTTATAAATGATTTTTTTTAATAAACACATTTTTTTTACGTACCCAATCAAAAAATAACGGCCCCATACGAGTCGAAATGTCACGTGACGTCACAACGTATAGTTATTATACTCTTTGGTCACAAGCAAGTACAGTAAAGTTCTGTTTATACATGACGTTACGAGCCTCACTACCTAAACTTTAATGGCTCTATACAAACATATTTTCATTAATCTGGAAAGCAAATATTCGAATTTTGCATTGATATACCACACCAAGTAAATCAATGAAATTTTGAACAAAACAGTTTGTCAAATAGCCCAATACGTTATCCTGCCCTAAATCGCGATAATCTTGTCTACGTAATGACGGAGTAGCGCCCTCTAGAATTAGTTTTGCGTCATTATCTCGATTGTCGATCATTATCTCGATTTTTTTCCTTCATGACCGCAAAAAGAATTACGTAGGTAGGTACATATCTATCGTTTGATTCAGGGTTGATTGAATCGTAAGTCGTTTTCATAGAGCCTGTCCATGACGCTTTTTACGCGCGAGTTGAGAGTCCGACGCGTTGCAAGCGTTTGTGGGCGAGAGCATCCGGACGGAATCTATGTGGCTCTAGCCTCTAGTATCTCGGGAACACGCGCGTTCTCGACTCGCGCGTAAAACGCCTCATCTGGACAGGCCCATAAGTTTAAAGAAAAGTTTTTTCCGAATTTTCCAATTTTCAGATTTAGGTAGGTACTTTCAATTTTATTTTCCAAAAAACATACATACCTACAGCTGAATTTTTGGAAGTCGCTTAAAAATTGTCAAATCGGTCCAACCGTTTTTAAGTGATGCACTTATCAATAATCCACATTTCATCGCGGTTTCACCCGCGTTAATTTAGGAGTTCCTGCGGGAATTCTAGAATAAAAAGTACCTAGTGTCCTTCCTTCACTGTACCTCTGACATCGTGTATGCAAAATTTCATGATCCGCATATTTTAATTATAAATGGATATAATTATCAGAATGGATAATACTGCGAATAAATGCTATTTTTTCTTTCAGTTTATTTATTAATAGTCAGTCTTATTCTAAGTCGAAACTGGTATCAGCATGCACCGACTGAAGCCAAATACTCGTAGTATTTCTTTTCTTGCGCCAATTGCAATTTCTGAAGTTTCTTTATCAGCCCTTTACTGAGTTCCTTGCCTTCGTTGTCGTGCGTCGGTAGGCCCTTTTGACAGAAATAAAGTTAATGGAATTTTAATCGACCATTATACGTTGAATGGAATCAAGATTGGGATACTTGTAATAACGTTTCATTCTTCTGCAGACAACGCAAATTTATTTTATATTTTTTAATCAATGTAAGAGTTTTTGAACTTGGCTAAAGGCACTATTAAGCTCTGTACACCATGATGCACACTTGAAGGACTTGCGCAGTTTTTTTCTACACGGTGAATTCTAGTAGGTTTTGTAGTCAAATCCCTTCTCACATCAATCGTCATTAGAATTCAATGAGCTAATTAAATTAATTAATGTTTAAAATTAATATAGATTGAAACTCCATCATCAATGCCATCATCTCATCAGCGTGATTACGCCTTTTGCACATTTTTCTTGTGTCTTATGTGTAATGTCGACTTGTGTGTAATGTCGCTTTCATTGTTGTATGAGATTGATTGACGATGATGATTGATTTCAATGTTATAAGAATTTATGTCGGATAAGACACGCATATACTAGTCATTTTGACTTACAAGAAAATCTATACTAGTATTATAAAGAGCAAAAGTTTGTGAGTACCCTATATCCTTTTCTGTAGCCCTAACAACGTGTAGCATGCAAAATTGAATGCAGTTTCACCCCCGTTTTTTCAGTTCCTGCGGGAATTCCGGGATAAAAAATACCCTATGTCCTTTTCTGTACCTCTGGCAACGTGTATGCAAAATTTCATGATGATCGGTTGAGCCGTTAAGGCGTGAAAGCGTAACAGACAGCTGACAGACAGACAGAGTTACTTTCTCATTTAGACATAGATAAGCAATAGTATGTTAACCCACACTGGAGAAATTTTGAGTAAATCGTGTTTTAACAGTAAGAGCGCCATTTTGTGTCAACATTTTTATGTTCAATATTTAGTTACATATTTAAGCAATGTAATAAGGTGAACACATAATTAAAAAACGTTCCCTAACTCTCAATAAATGGTTCTGAATCAATAACTTAATTTTGTGGGTTAACATGTTATTGCTTATCTGCGTCCATTTATAATACATATTAGTAGGGATGAATTGCTGTTCGTTTGTCTCGCTAAAACTCGAGAATGGCTGGGCCGATTTGGCTTATTTTGATCTTGAAATATTTGTGGAAGTTCAGGGAAGTTTTAAGAATTACGCTACTTTGGAGTTCCTGCGGGAATTGCGAAACTCACGCGGGTGAAACCGCGGAGCAAAGTAAATAATCTAGTGATATACATATAAAAACGCCCAGATTGGAAAGTGGAACCCTGTGTTCATCACACAAAGTGCACTCCCACCGGGAATCGCACCCGGAACCTCTTTATTAGCGAGTAGACATGGTGACCTACTGCGCCAATCGGGTCGTCATCGTAATGACTGTTCCTTGTGGTTCCACCCGCATCAACTTCGGAGCTAATGTATATTTCTGGCTCACCTTGTCATCAAACTTGGAATATTTGTCTGTCTCCTTCTTGAACATCTCATGCGGCGGTATTTTCTTCTGCGCCTCCTTGGCCTGCTGCGCCTCGAGCAGCGCTTGCTTCTTTTGCCGCTTCTCTTCCTCTGCTCGGCTCTTCTCTTCTCTTTCCTTCATCAACTCCTCTTTACTCACAAGCTTAACGACAGTCCGATCTGTGGAAGCGTTCGTGGAATGTCAAACGATTGAGAGCCAGCGCACACTATGCGACACGCGACAGCGACAGCTCGACGAGTAGACGCCACGACAGGCTGCGGCCTACAAATTTGTATTTGTTTTGTTCAAAGCTCCGCGCACCTGGCGTCCGAGTCGCAGAGACGCAACGACAAGCTACCCAGTCGGAGCGCGCGGTGAAGTCGCGGCGACAAGACGCAATGACATGTCGCATAGTGTGCGCAGGCACTTATAACATCACGATTAATCATCATTTTACTGCCAAAAATTTTGGTGGATGATTCATTTAATATTAATCTTCGGTAAAAGGTCGGTGACGTGCGGTTTGGCAGTTTACAGTTAAGGATTTTTTTTAAATGAAATATATTTATTTTGCAAGTTTCTACCTATCAATTTTTTTCCTGCTACACAACCTGTACATGCTATTAAAAGTGTTATTTTTTATTTGAAACTTGCTAAATGCATTGAAAATAACTATTATTTATTTATTTTAGGACAAAAAAAGATCCAATAAAAATGTTAGCATATAGTCTTAAAAACTACTATGTAAGTAGGTACCTACCTTCTAGTGATAATAACGGACGGACAACTGACGGACAGGCAGAAGTGTATAAATTTTCTTATCGACGAGTCCTACGTATACTAATGCAACCCACAAATTGACGAAAACTATTTTTCTGCATCCATAGCATAAACTGTAATTTTGTATCCTGTAAAATTTATTTTATTATATCAACTAGTGTCCAGGATAGTAAATTGATGCAAGTGTCATCATTTCAGGCCAAGCTTTAGATTAGAGCATTAGATTTGCCCTGCTGTAAAGTTGTATTTCTCCAACTTGCACTAGTAGTCAGTTATACGTAGGACCCGTCGCGCGCTATGAGGGAACACTAAAAAGTGATCGCGTGTGTGAGGCGCGCTGTACCCGGCTTGTCCTCGAGCCGCACGCCCAGCTCGGGCAGCCGGCGGTCGCGCAGCTCGTCGCACAGCGCCAGCACGTCGCCGCAGCGGCCGGCGCGCGCCGCCTCGCGCACGCCGCGCCGGAACGAGCTCAGCGCCTCCAAGTACGGCATCACCGCCGACTCCAACTGCCGTGCCGCGAACGCGCGAACGCAACCACGATCGTGTAATCACATCATATCACGAAAATATATTTTCTTATACAATCAACAGGAAAACTATACACATCGTTTGTTAATTTTCATTTGTAATCTTAAAAATCTTTAAAAGTAAAAAAGGTAAACTAAAAATTATTTCACTAATAGAAAGCCGGTTTACCTACTACAGCTACATGCATAAGGTACTTCACAGTTTTACCTGTGTGCATCTCAAAATCCACACAGGTAAAACTGTGAAGAAATGGGTAGAACTTAACTTTAGAGAAGTAATTTTATAGGCCCGCCCTTTATAGGCTACGGATATCGCACAAGCCCACGCACGCACGCACACACACAATGAGAGTGCGGCACACGCTTCCGCCCGCAGCAGCAAGGGAAGTGTCGCGGGCGGCGGGCGGCGGGCGGCGGGTGCCGGGTGACGGGTGTAGGTACTCACGCAGACGCTGTCCGCGTCGCCGACGGGGAAGCCGATGCCGCCGCGCGGGCCCTCCACGGCGCCGAACACGTGCAGCACGTCGGTGACGTAGGCGGCGGCGGCGCGCAGCAGCGGCCCGCTGCCGGCGCCGCGCCCGAGCCCGCGCAGGTACACGTGCACGCCGCCCGCCAGCTCGCGCAGGCACTCTAGCGCGCCGCGCGTGTCGATGTTGTCTGCCGTGTACACATAGTACATACACACACATAATAAGTATTTTCTATTAAATCAGTCAATTAATAAAAAATAAATAAACACGTTACGTGATTATGTAAAAAGGAAAAATACGTGTCCAATATTTTTTATTAATCTACACGACGGACTAAAAACTGAAATTTAGTCATCTAGCGCGTTGATATTATTACTTAAAAACCTAGCCAAATGTAAACTTAGCTGTAATTTTCTGAAATAATTAAAATAAAATAAAAAAAAACACGCTTCTTATGACAGCACTGTTGGTGCAGTGATGAGTGAACCTGACTGCTGCGCCAGGTTTTGTAGGTTCGATCCCATAACAAAGTGAGCTTTTAATATTGTGTGATGAACATTTGTGTTTAACCTGAGTCTAGGTTATTAATGTGTGTGTGTGTGTAAAAAAGGTTTTACGAATATTTAACCAAGACGACGCTGTATGCGACACATCATGCTGAACAATATACCTACCAGTTGGTAGTTCTTAATCCTAACTAATATTTATACATACATGCAAATATTTATACAACCGATTATGGATTACTAGTTTGTTAGTTTTGCATGGGTACATCTTGTTAGGGAGACAGAAAATTGCATAGGTTACTTTTCATCCCAGACTTCTTCTGGGAACTCTGAAATTGATGCAGGTGACACCGCGGAGAACAGTTAATTAAATAATAAATAAAAAAAATTATCAAAGAAACACTTATTATATGATGAATTACCACAGAGGGCAGCATGCACTTGTTCCTTGGCAGTGGTGAGCTTTTCGAACAGTTTCTGTTCCTCCGGGCCCCAGTCGCCGCCGCACTCCTCGCAGTTTCTCAACGCATCTTTTACTGTTAAGAAAAACTCCTGACAAATAACAAAAATTTTAATATTAGTACATACTCACAAGTCACATTCCTTTTTAGGGTTCAGTACCCAAAGGGAAAAACAGGACCCTATTACTAAAACTCCGCTGTCCGTCCACACGTCTGTCTGTCGGCCTGTCACCAGGCTGTATCTCACGAACCGTGATAGACAGTTGAAATTTTCACAGATGATGTATTTCTGTCACTAAAAAACAGAATAAAATATTTAAGGGGGCTCCCATACAACAAACTTATTTTTTTTGCCGTTTTTATAGATAATGATACGGAACCCTTCGTGCGCGAGTCCGACTCGCACTTAGCCGGTTTTTTTCTAACTTCTCCATAAGCCAACTCAATCAAGAACATTAGCAACTTGTGTCAGTTGTGTCAGCCTTTAATCTGATTTTACATTTTCATGAGTTTAAAAGAGTTATACCCGATTGGCGCAGAGGTCGCCATGCCTACCCGCTAATTTAGAGGTTCCGGTTCCGATTCTCGGTGGGGGAACTTTGTGTGATGAACACGGGATTCCCCTTTCCAGTCTTTTAGGGGACTTTTACAGGCAGATAGCTTTTAGGGTTCTTGTAGGGATCATAACAAATGGCATACGGCCGCCTCATTAGAAGCTGATGTTAAAAGGTACCAACTTAGGCGACTTTTATTTTAGAAAAAAATAGTCACCGCGGGAATTCCGAAACTCACGTGAGTGAAACCGCGGGACACAGCTAGTTTAGTATAAGTTTGTTGGGGATACAGAAAACGACATAGAGTAGGTACTTTTATACTAGATTTCCCTTGGGAAATTAGCGCGGGTAGCGCGGGTTGCCTATATAATACACAATGTCCTACCTAAATAAAGTCATGTCACTCTAAAGTCGAATCGCATTATTACATAGAAGGCATTTATAAATGCCTTCTATAACTATAGAAGGTATTTATTAAATCAGCGATAAGGGCCGAGCACTTACATTAAACGATCGCTCGGTTTGCACGGCCATTTCCATGGTATTATCGGAGTAATCGAGTGTGTCCTTCCAGCTATGTAGCAAGAAAGCGAAGCGCAGTTGCCGCGCGCTGTGCCGCTGCAGCGCCTCCGAGATCGACACGAAATTCTTGAGAGATTTGGACATCTTGCAGCCGGCGATCGTCAGGTGTCCAGTGTGGAGGAAGTAGTTCACCCAACCGGGCTCATCGAAGTATGCCTGTGTTTGAACATTCAATACAAATTACAATGCCACAGTTATTTGCAGTTATAAAGGCACATTTTCTTAATTGGTAAATAAATAAGTGAATAAATAATGCTATGAAATCTATGGTATTTTTTTTGATAAGTATGATACATTAAATTATACATCAAAATAGTTATTTTATGAAATTTTGCATTTGTAATGGGTTAATTTAATTTGATTTCTGGTAAATCTCCGATTAATTGTTGTTTCGGTAATCGTTACATCATAGGATTCTCTCCTTGATAATCTTAGATTTCACCTAGTTCAAACTGTTATCGTTAGTAAATTCATGAAACATTCCTATCAGTGTTATTGTACTGACCGAGGTGAGATCTCCTCGATAATAAGTAGTTTGTATAACATTAAGAATAAATTAAAATTGTACTTTCTGAACAACCTGTAGCTTATGTAATGAATGATAGACTGTAGAATGAGTTTTGTCATCATGTGATGCTTATGTTTTATTTATTTATTTATTTATTCAACCACAAACTACAATCATTACAGGTATATATGTTTAATTGTAATTGGTTATTGTGTATGTATTGTCTTGCTTTCTATTCTTACTTATCCTATTAAACGAACTCAACTTATTCTATAGCATTCCGGACAAATCTCTGTGATTTTTGGAATGCTGTTTTTCTAATGTATATTTGTGAACGTCCTAAATAAATAAATAATAAAATAAATAATAATAATATAGTTTTATAAACTTTTTATAATGTCTTAAATGTTAAAACGAAGATGTTTATAAATTTTATGATGCTATAAAAAACAATGGTTGCACTGACCTCGCTCTGTGCTATTTCGTTGTCATGATGCGGGAATTTGAGATCGACCCCGCCGGTGTGGATGTCGAGCTTGCGCCCGCACACGGCCGACGCCATGGCCGAGCACTCGATGTGCCAGCCCGGCCGGCCCATGCCCCACGGCGAGTCCCACGACGGCTCGCCCGCCTTGCTGCGCTTCCACAGCGCGAAGTCGTTCGGCGAACGCTTTTCCATTTCGTCGGGATTTAGATCACCTGAAAGATTTCAATTTATCTTGACACTAATGTTAAAAATGGTAAACTGTGTTTCTTGTATCAAGGATGCAATCTCTGGAAGTGGAACTATCATATTTACTATTTTATAAGTGGAAGTGACTTTGCTTCTTTGATAGGCTCAACCGATCATCATGAAATTTTGCACACACGTTTTCAGGGGTACGGAAAAGGACATTCCCGCGGAAACTGCGTAGGTAATTACCGCGGGTTTAACCGCGGGGAACAGCTAGTATTTAAATAATTCTGAAATTTATTTCATTAAACAAAATCTATTCTATTCCTGAGTAATTTAAGTTACTGTGTCACAAGTTACTGTGTGCAAGGGGAATTATGGCCATTTAAAATTATCTCGAAGTAGGTAGTCGGGCGCAAAGACGCCAACACTCCCAAACACCACACGGGCGGGAAGTCGTTGGAAACAGTACGATGTAAAATTGTACGTATATTTTATCTTTATCGAGAACAAGACTTATACCATTACGACACTTATACCATTTATTGTATGGGTGTAATAAAAATCTGAATATGAATATGTCTGTCTATCTGTGTCCGTTCACAGAAGGCACACAAGGTGCAAACTTCTAGATGGATTCGACTGAAATTATAAAACAAACATTGTGTTGTTTGATGATATCTATAGGTACTAATATCATAAACAGGGAAGATTTGTATGTTTGTAGAGAATAAACTCAAAAACTACTGGACCGATTTCAAAAACTATTTCACCATTGGAATGCTACATTATGCCTGAGTAACATAGGCTATATTGTAACACGGAATTCCCGCCAGAACTCAGAAATCACCGCGGAGAACAGCTAGTATCTTTACTATCCTACTAATATTATAAATGTGAAAGTGTGGACGTTTGGATGTTTGTTACTCAATCACGCAAAAACGACTGAATGGATTTGGATGAAATTTGGCATGCACGTTGTCAGGGGTACAGAAAAGGATATAGGGTACTTTTTATCCCGAGATTCCCGCGGAAACTCCGAAATTACCGCGGGTGAAACTGTGGGACTCAGCTAGAGTATTATAAATGCGAAAGTGAGTATGTTTGTTTGTTACGCTTTCATTTCTCAACGGCTCAACCGATCATCATGAAATTTTGCATATGCATTATTAGGAGTACAGAGAAGGACATCGGGTTTTTGTTCCAGAATTCCTGAGGGCGAAACTGCGGGGAACAGCTAGTATATAGAATTTAATATCACTTACCTTCGCCTTCTTGCAATGACTTGAAATCTCCATATGCTTCGGGGACTAACCTGGCATAATAGTGTTTCTCTCCGTTGTCAAATTCACTAACACTAAAGTACACTGAACCATTTGACTCATATGCCAATCCATTATCAATAATTTTTTCAATATATTTTATGATTTGTGGCACATACTCACTAACTCTTGTCAATACATCTGGTGGTAATATCTGAAATATATTATATGAAACAGGTTAATACAACAGGCCAAATATATCTATTACTAGCTGTGCCCCGCGGTTTCACACGCGTGCGTTGCGGAATTCCCGCAGGAACTCCAAAGTAGCCTAATGTACGTATTTCTTATAACATCAGCTAATTAACAGTGAAAGTCCCGTCAAAATCGGTCCAACCGTTTCGGAGATTCGCCCGCGTGAGTTTCGCAATTCCCGCAGGAACTCCAAACTTCTTTTATATAAACCTTGTTGACAATAACGAACACAAAAAAAAAAACATTTATCTAGTTTGGTGAAGTCGTTTGGGAGTTATGCGCTTAGCAACACATTTGGCGATTCATTTTTATTATATAGAAGATGTAGGTACATGTACAAAAATACAGCATCCATGTTTTGGCTCGCAAACGCGAAGAGTAGAACTTGATTGATTGGCTTGAAATTTTTAACAAATATAGTTTTTATACATACCTACCTACTTTGTATTTCGCACGCGAACCAGACACATTTCTTTGAATTAAATATTACTTGCACTTGCACGAAGGTGATTGAAATAAATATAGTATAGTGAATTAGAATTTCCTGCAGGAATTCAAAAACTCACACAGGTGAAACCGCTGGCACCTGCTAGTATGTTATAAAATTTATGGTTTCAAAGCCACGGTAGAATAATCTTGTGTATAGCTTTCTGTTGAACGAAACAACAATACTTTTTTTTAATCATACTTTCTTTCCCAAAAGAAAGTATGATCACACTAGCTGCTCCCTTCAGTTTTACCTGTATGACCTACGGGAACTATTTGTACTAGAGCATAAAAAGTGTTCTATGTGTTAATCCAGAACATATTATGTGTTCCAAGTAAATTTAGCGAGCTATTTATGAATGAGTTACAAACGTCTGAACTTCTTTTCAAAATAAAATCAATAAGGACATGGGGGTCGATTTTTGAATCGCTCGAATTAGTTTCACGCACGGAATCGCGAATTCACGTGCGAATCCTCATACATTTTTTAAGCATTCACGCGTGAATCTTGCAATTGGCTACTTGACAAAAAAACTTTTTTTTGTCCGTCGTGTAGATTAGTAAAAAATATTGGACACGTATTTATTTTTTTCTTTTTTTACGTAATCAAAAAATAACAGAGATATATTGAGTTGAAATTTCGCGTGACGTCACAATTCAATGCGGTTTGTATGGCGCTTATAATGAATATTGACGTCACGAGCCCCCCACCCTAAACTTTAATGCGCTTTATCTATGTTCATTTTCATTAAATTGAAAAAGCAAAAAATACGTGTCTATTGATTTTTTATTTTCTAACTGACGGACTAATTAGAATTTTGATATTCAAACCTTGGAGAATACCCAATTCCGTGTGTGAAAGTAATTCGAGCGATTCAAAAATAGGGCCCATGATGTTTTTCTAAGAGAATGAATATGTAAATTAACTTTTTTAATGAAAATCTGCAAATAAATTTAGTTTATAAATTAGACATACATTGAGGGCTTTCATATCTTTATGGAACTCATTCTCCCAATACTTTGGTAATGCAGAAAATATTGCATTATCAGTTATTGTGGCACCATGTTGATTATCTAGCCAATCAGATAGAGGATCTTTTGCAGACTTCAAAAAATCACATTTTGCTTTGATTATTTTGTCATTATCATTTGATTCTACAGCTGATTTCAAGTTCAATACTGCATCTGCAACACTGTCAGAAGAAAGAGAAATATTTTTTTGTTTAATTATCTTGCACACATTGCTATGACAACCGACAACTAGACGTTGTTGTTTACAAATGAGGTGGCCAGACATCTCAGAACAATTATTGTTCTGAGCCAGACATGCACAGCCGAAACGTTGCTATGGCAACGTTGTTATTTACAAAAAGTAGAGAAAACTAATATCATGGAGTAAACTCCAGGGCCCTTATTCACTATGACCATAACACGCCGCGTTAAGATAAGACGCCACAAAAAATGTTTTCATCCCATCTATTCAAAAACTGATGCTTTATTCGCATATAAGTGCACCTAAAGTAGTACGTTTAGGTTCCCTTGAATAAGTGTGACTAAAAGTTGTACTGAAATCCATTTTAACCCGCTAAACAGCGGGTAATAATGAGTTATGAATTTGAAATATGAAACTTGTAATGTCTATCGCCAGAGACGACCAAGGAGGTCGAACGTCAAATACTGCACAAATTGTATGCATAAAGTTACTGGCCGGTGAGACTCACGCCTCAAACAAAAAAAAAAGAAAAAGGCGGCAACTGATGTGCTGTGTATGTTTATTCTGTATACTCAGACGAAATAAAAACTTTTTATTTCGTCTGAGTCTGTATATTACAATTTTATTGATTTCACAAAATGTATTCGTCAAGTAGTGAAGAGAGCACAATATTAACACCGGAATCTGTGAAAATAGACGCAATAAATATTTACGTTTGTTTTATTTTTATTTTATTTTATTTACTTTGGAAAACTTACAGCTAAATTAAAATATATTTAATAACAAATAAATATATTACAGCGATTTCTTGTTTCATTTTCTCATAGAGGAGGATGAAAAGTAGAGTGTACCACTCGGCATTAAAATTATTTCTATCTCTGGCGATTTCCTTTGAATCCCTCTCTCTGTTCAGGATTCTATATAAGAATCCCTCGCTGCGCTCATTCTACTCTAGAATCCTTCACTCCAGTCTGGATTCAAAATAACGCCCTCGCCCTAAAAATACAATTTTAATACCTTGTGATACAACCTACTATTTTCCCTCGCGATCAAAGAAGTTTCACTTTAAAAAATACATTTAAAACGTGTGTTATGATAGGTATACAGAATATTAATTTTTAATATTTTGGCATCTGGAGCAGTTGGAATTGTGTTTTTGTGACGCGCGTTATGGGCAAGGAATGTTGTTAGTCATAGAGAATAAGGGCCCTGTTGTGCGTTGGAGCTGACACACACACTTTTTTATAGTGATAATATCCCCTAATCATTTTACTGAGATAAAATATTTAACAAGAAAATATCGGAGAAAAATATTGAGATAAGGTAAATATTTATTTTTGATAATAATTCTGCAGCATCTTCAAATCATCATCAAAAAGTTTAAAAACAACGTGCCAAAAAGGGCTGCTGTGGCAGTTTTCACCTTTTTATATTTTATGTTGCAATGTGATCAATATGTCAGTATCTAGATTTTTTTGACAACCCAATGATAAGTTATGATCACACAAGAACTAGTTAATTGGTAAAATTTTGCCCTAAACCTGTTGCCCCTAAAATTTGCCACCCTAGGTCCTAGGCCTATTCAGCCTGCTGGTAAATCCGCCACTGTACCTAGCCAACCTGTAGTGTATACTCACTTATTTAACATTTTCTGCATAGCAGCTTTCTTATCAGGATCTGTAGTGTCTTTTACAATATTTTCATAATGATTCATTACAAATTTTGCATCATCAATAATATCAGGAAGACTGCTTTGTCTATCAACATATTTCTCATAGAGATAGTTTTGTCGTGCTCTCCTTATAATTTTATCATCAATATCTGTTATGTTCATTACATACAGAATATGGTATCCAAAATAGTTAGACATTACACGTCTCAGTATATCAAAAGATATGTAAGATCTGAAATTAATGTAATTTATGAATTCTTTAATCTAGTAGGTATTTAATAGATCTGTGTTGTAAAGTTGATTATTATTATTATAACTAGTTGTTTCCTGCGGTTTCACCTGCATTAATTTCGGAGATCCTGTGGGAATTCTGGGTTTAAAAAGAGCTTATGTCCTTTTCTGTGCCCCTGCCAATGTGTAAGCCAAATTTCATGGTGATCAGTTGAGTACCTATGTAGTTAAAGCATGTAAGCTTACACGTCTTTCATCTGACACATCCAAAAATTTTATTATTTGTTATTTTTCAAACAATTAACACAAAACTTTGACAAACTGTATACCTACACCTTCCTAGTGAATCACTATATCTATTGGTGAAAAGCGCAAGAAAATCCGTTCCGTACTTTTTAAGTTTATCGTGGACAGACATACAGACGCAGTGGAGAACTTTGTTTCATATAGATAATACATATTAGGATTGCCAATGGTAGCTCTCTTTTACCAAATTATCATAATATGGCAGGCAGCAACCCTGGAGAAATACTACTTGTACTAATTCGTTTCTATTGAAATATTCGCTAGTAAAGTGGAATACCGCACTACCTGGCATGCCCCATGTGTGCTGCATCGTAAACTGTAGGTCCACAACTGTACCAGTTGACTTGGTTCCCATTGGCACACACAAACTCCTCTTTTTGTCGCGTTAAGCTATTGTACAGCTTGAGAACTGGTTGATTATCAGCTCTTCTTGGCGGAGACCAACTAGGCTGTAGTCGCTTAGACATTTTAAAAGTAGCTAACCCTCAGAGCTAACCCTAGTATACGTCACAAATTAACTAGACTTATGCACAAATCAACTAGACTTATGACTTATGTGTATAAGTCCTACGTGTTCACTCAGAAGAATAACTAAACGTGTTCACTATTGATCATTGATGTGAAATTCAAAATTCAAAATCGAATCAGACATTTGACATACGATGTGTCCATGGATGTGTCAGATTTGTCAGGTCAGTTTTATTTTTTAATTTTTATAGGTGTGCCCGCGGATTCACCCGCTTGAGTTTTAGAATAAGGTACTTAAGTACATTAATTTTTTATTCCAGTCTATTTTTTCCAGTCTATTTTAAAGATATAATTATAAGTAGGCCTATTTAAACAAAGCAAGAAAAAGAAAAAAATATTTGCAGAAAATAATTAAATAGAGCGTTTCAAAAGTTCCTACTTTTGACTTTACTGCCGAAACGCGGAATGACGTCACTAGTTAAAAGTTACGCCTTATTAAGCTGTGATAGAGATGTCACCACAAATTAACTAGTGTGCGTTCCGTAGGTTTGGGCGCAGTTGTTAGGTTAAAATTTCACTCGTTTGAGTTGCAACCAAGCCACAGAACGATCGAGTTGTTTTTATAACCTCAAAATATTTGAAATTTCAGGCGCCATTTGTTTTCTCTCAACTCACATTGCTAATAAGACTGTTTTACATCCAATTATAAACTTTTTGTGACTACGACACCTCCCCTTTGTTCGCAAGAACTCCGATTGATTTCTTTTTCGACGAATCCGGTTTTTGGCGCAAACTTTGACACTTTTTAAACAATACATAGCTGTCAGAGTGAAAATTAACTTGCTTCGGAGATGGTTGTTTGGTTGCTGCACTCTGAGCCACGGAACGGGTGAAACCTCAGAAGAATAACTCTCTGACAGCTGTCAGAGTAAAATTTCACCAAACCACAGAATGTAATATTATGTAGTTAGTACCACAAACTACTTAGAGATACTACGTTAGTACTATAAAATAATTGTCTTCCTCAACATCCTCTCTGTGTTATAACATCCCTACCCTCACTAACTATATATACTAACTTTTGTGTTGTCGTTTCTTTTTTTTTTTTTGTAGGTAAACTCAGGCTCTTGGTAATATCATTCCCACCCGTAGATGGAGAATGAATAGATGAGGCGTTTTCCTTCTCTTTCTAATAGTAAGCGAGACAGTGTTATGGCTAAGTTCTTAAGAGTGAAAGAGATTTCCAATTATCTTTTGTCCTTATCTAGCGTATAGGTTTTTTTTGTTGGGCAAAGTTATAGTTTGCCCAACAAAGCGAAGCGCTCTTTGTTTATTTTGATAAAAAACGTTGTTTTTTTCAATTATTGAAAGCTAAATAGACTTTCATATCGTGTTTAAAGTGTTTGTTTTTGTTGTGGACATAGTGATATGTTGTATTTTAGGCTGTAAGAGCCGTAATGAAAGGAAAACGGAGTATGTAACATTTCATCGGTATGTAATGATTTACTTTCATGTAAATGTGTTTTGTTTGTGCAAAATAGCAAATATATTCATAATAACAGCTTTGTGGTATAAATCGTAGAAATATAACAAAAAAATCAACATTAATTTGCCTTCTTATTTTAATGTATAATCTTGCCAAATTACGTAGTCCTTATTCCATAATGGCGACTATGTCCTTACCACGTCATTACTATGCCTTCCGTAATATGTCGGGTTATACTACGACAAAGGTTGCTAGCTTACCCAGATTAATTTCCCAATTTTTTATAATATTAGTAGGTACCTATGAGGTGTAACAAAATAGGGTACTTGCATGAAATTTATTATAAGAAATTGTGTCAATATGTCAAAAATAGAGCCTTAGAAAAGCGTTATCGTGAAAGGTTTACTAAAAAAAATTTAATAGTTTCCAAAATATTCAACTTTTAATTTTGTGAAACGGAACGTTGCAACGAAACACCAATCACAGCCACGCTTAACAGATTACGTCACTTTTATTTTTTTAGGAAACATTTACCTCTTTCAGAGAAGGCAAAAGAAACTAAGTGCATACAGTCAACGCATATTTTTCATTTTCTGAACTCGACACAGTTCAACCTTAATTTCGCTTTTGGATATTGAAGTTATCTGTCTGTCAGTGTCATATGACCCGACAGTGACATTTCTATCACAGGTTAATAAGACGTAATTTTGAACTAGTGACGTCATTCCGCGTTTCGGCGGTAAAGTCAAAAGTAGGAACTTTGAAACGCTCTATTTAATTAATTTATGCATATATATTTTCTTTTTCTTGCTTTATTTAAGTAGGCCATACATATATTTAAAATAGACTGGAATTTTTTTTTTATCTCGACCAAGTTTCATGCCAAGTGCCAATCGTTTCCATCATTTGTTTTTTTTTTCAACGTGGGATAAAATACTGAAAGATTCTAGTTAACTATGTCTCAGACGCTGTATTTTAAAACTTCGGTATCGAATCGAATAAGTTCAATTTGATCGTCAACAGAATCACGTGCACTGTACCCTTCGCGTGTAAGACTGGCTGAAAATCTTGCATGCTCTTGACTGTATGAGTAGTGTATGAAATAAACAATTTTAGATTCGATAACTACATTGTCCACGTCATATATTTTTTAATTTTTCATGTTAATACAGTGTGTATTCTATATTTTTTTTCTTTTTCAGATTTCCTTTTAAATTGGTTACTCTTATTAACTGGATAGCAAGCACTGGTCGTGTAAATTGGAAACCAAATAGCTATTCAAGGATTCGTTTCAAGCATTTCCCAAGCAGTTTCTTTCGAAAAACTAAACTTAATTACAATGAGTGCAGCTGGCGCGAACCAATAAGCAAGCAATAGTAATAATCGTTTCAAAAACCATAAGCCAAGCGCGCAACTTTTATGATACCCTGACGAGAAATAAGCTGGTTTGCTCATCTGTACCGTGCGCTAAGGAACTTAAGTTCCAATAAAACGTTATTTGCACCTACATAGTATTCATTTCACTTGCCCCGCTTCACTACATAGTATAAAGTCGCTTTCTCTGTCCCTATATCCCTATGTATGCTTAAGTCTTTAAACTACCCAACGGATTTTGATGCGTTTTTCACCAATAGATAGAGTGATTCATGAGGAAGGTTTGTAACTATATTTTATTCTGGAATTCCCGCGGGAACTCCGAAATTACCACGGGTGAAACCACGCGGGTCAGCTAGTATATCATAAATCCCTTCGACACCATCAGGGATCGATAATTTATAGTTTATATACAAAACATATCCTATAAAACTACATTTTACTTCCTATAGCTTTTTCATCACCAAACAAGCTAAAACTCCTTGGAAATTGAGAATAAGTTATTTAGTGGCAATACTGGTAGTTTACATGTGTGCATAGGAAGAATATCACTTTCTCTTACGCTATACGCGAATGCCTCGTCTAGTTCATTCTCCGTCTACGTTCCCACCGAACAAACTTGTCCTCCTCGTTTACTCTCAACTACGTGACATTGGCGGAGTCACTGTGAGTGAACATAGTGGAAGCCATATTTTAAAAGAAGAAGAAGAAGAACGGGTACTGACTTTGTTGTCTAGTCCAATCTCTAAGTAGTTTGTGGTCTAGTCTCAGATAACTGGACATATGTAGTCTAGTTAATTTATGGGTTACCCTCTGCGATTGCTACAGCGTAATTTAATAATTTCTTTCCAATATTTTTTTGAGCGTTTTGTTGATCGTTTTACTATTCCGATTAAAGGACTACGCAGTTTTCATTCACGATGACTCTCTGTGTTTGTAAATGTCTCAACGTTACAGTGACTAGTAATAAAATTGAGGCAAATGTTGATATTGAAAAACTGGAGTTAACAGCCATTGAACAAAGAGACATTTTTTTCACTCAGGTATTGCAAATATTGACCTTGACTGAAAGAAAAGATGTTAACAATAAATTACAATTCAAACTGGTTTGTGTGGTTGTGAAAAAATATGGTAAAATACTTATATTTATAATTACACAAACCGTTTCTGGCAGGCCTATTATTAATTAATAAATGCCCAAACTTCCACAATTTCGTTCTAGGTACAATAATAAATAAAAATCTATGTAACAAGCAAACACAAGTGACTTTTTTAAATTAAAGTTTTGAAAATGCTTCAAATGTCTGATAAAAAAAAGCCAGTTTTTTAATATTTTTTCAATCCATACTATCAATTGACTATTCTATATAAATGCCGAATCTACTGAACCCTTTTTTATTAGACACCCACATTTAAAAGATCATACATAAAAAAGGATAAATGACACTATTGTTTATTCAGTTTATTGCAAAGGTTTGTGTCACAGGTTTAATCCCAGCATCAGGGTAAACATGTGATGAGTATTTGTGTTTACCCTAAGTGTAGTTGTTAAGTGTCCATGTACAGGGGAATTTTTCAATTGGATGTGAATGGCTAAATCCAAAATTATGAGGAATAACGATCATTACTCAAGGTTTTTGGCGTCAATTTTAATCAAAACTAAAACTTGATACCCAGATTACATAGACTTACTGAATTAACCCATTACAATTTTTAAATATTTTGGCAACTAAGATTGCAGACAACAGGTAATTAAATGAAAAAGAAGAGAAAGTTACCAATTGGTTAAGCTTAATCTGACAAAAATATGAAGTTCTCTTTTACTGCAAAGTGTTTTAATATTTCAAATTAATGTGATATAATGTTATATCATTTTTTCAGGACTTGCTGTCATGTCCTGTAAACTCACTGAAAACACAGGCAGCTCAGCCAACATTGTCTGCCCAGCAGAAATTAGGCCGTTGGACACTGAATGTTTGCTTATCATGCGGACACACAACTCATGCCATAATCTATGATGAATTGAATGTTGCACTCATTCCTAAGTCTCTTCTAGTAAGTATTCTTGATGGTAACCTACTTGTGTACCTCAAATAACGGCCGCACTCAGAGTCGACTTTAATGATTACTTAGTTAAGTATAGATTTTTAATACAAAATTGCCGCAATCAGACTTTCAGTAAATTTATGTTAATTGGCATTTAATGAGATGTAACTTAATTTGTTAAATACCAATTAACATTCATTTATTAAACTAGTCTGATTATGGCAGTTTTGTGTTAAAAATCTATACTTAACTAAGTAATCATTAAAGTCGACTGAGTGTGGTGGTAAACCAGTTTATTTTGTTTCTTTGGTTAGGTAGTCTGAAATAGAGAGCTATAAGAGTTTATTTTTTGCTTGTTCTATTTGTTACCAGGTGATGTAGGTATTTATGTACTATAGTTTACAAACTTAAATTCACCCTGTTTGATTGATTAAATAAAGTTTATTAATGTAATATAACATTATCTATACCTATATAATTTTTACATTATGACAAGGTAGGTATATCAATCAAAATTTTATTTAGTCTGTCAGTTTGTCATGAGGCGGCTATATGCCACTCGTTATGATATCCTGCCTCATTTCTAATACCGAATTTTTATTAACTGACTTCCAGAAAGGAGGAGGTTATGCATTCGGTTGTATGTATGTTTTTTTTTCAGTATCAAATCTGTTCTTTTTATATTTTCAAAAAATTGATGTTTGCTTTGAACAGAACTCACATACTAAAGAACAATGGCCAAATTTCTATAGGAGCTGAACTTGACTTTTATTTTTCATGTCCCAAAATACACTATAGTTAGATTGATTTGTTTTTATTAAAAGAGGAATACCTGAACATCCAAGGAAAATATGACTACCTAGAAGCTGAACTAAAGAAAATTGAAGCAAGGTCTCTGCCAGTAAGAGTTACGAAAGACACAATAGGAGAAGAAGCCAAGCAGTTGCTAATGGAAAAGAAAACATTGTTAAAGAATAAAAGCATAAATAATAAGAAAATTGCTGAAGTTAGTAAAAAAATAAATACGGCCATTAAAAAATTCAGGAGGAAAAGTGAAAACACGAACAGATACAATTTAAAAACATATCGAAAAGACAGAGGCACCCAAAAAGGCAACCAAAGAACTAAGTGAGGCAAAAACTGGATACCCAACATGAAAGACAAAACAGGAACCAATAACTTTAAGCGGGACTGTATACTTCAAATCACCACCAATTTATACAAAGAACTCTAACGACAAGGAAGAAGAACTGCAATCAGCATTTAAAGATAATGAAGACGAACCAATACCGCCTATTATATAGAGTGAAATAAGAAGAGCAATTTTACCGCAGAAAGACAATAAATCTCCTGGGGATGATATTATCAGCAACGAGTTACTCAAAGGAACTATGCCTTACTCACTCCAAGCATTCACTTATCTATTTAATGAAATTTTAAAAACTGAGATCATACCAAAATAATGGACACAATCTACAACCATCCTCCTCCACAAAAAAGGAGACAAAAATCAAGTGGGAAACTATAGACCTATTATATTGACAAACATCTACAAGGTGTTCTCTAAAGTAATATTAGCCAGAATAATCAAAACCTTAGACAAGTCACAACCTAAAGAACAAGCAGGCTTTAGAAATCAATTCTCAACACTTGATCATATCCATGGAATCAGACAGGTCATAGAAAAATTTTATGAATATAATAAACCTTATTACATTCATAAAATTGCTTCATAAAAAGCCTTTGACTCAATCAAGCACAACCACCTGTGGGAGGCTCTCAAAGAAAAAAGTGTCCACAATAAATATATAAGATTAATAAGAAAAGTATACTCAAACAAACTAAGATTAGAGAAAGAAGGAGAAGAATTTCAAATCAAGAAAGGAGTAAGACAAGGACTATTCTCAGCTATCTTGGAAAAAGTGATTCGAAAACTAGAATGGGACAATTGGACATAGATAAGCAATAGTGTGTTAAACCACACTGGAGAAATGTTTAGTAAATTGTGTTTTAAAACTATAGCGCCATTTTTTGTTAACACTTTTTTATGTTCAACCTTTTTTCGCTGTTTAAACAATGTGATAAAGTAAACACATAGTTAAAAAACGTTCTGTAACTTTCAATATAGCGTTTTGTATCAATAACTTAATTTTGTGGGTTAACACGTGATTGCTTATCGGCGTCCAATTATGGCTTGAGAATAAATGGAAGTATGCTGGATCACCTGAGATACGCAGACGACCTCATTATATTATCAGACAACCCACTAAATCTAGAACAAATGCTACAAGAACTCTCTAGAGAAAGTCAGACGGTAGGTCTAAGCATGAATACAGGAAAAACAAAACTGATGACCAACAGAAATAAACAAATGATACAAGTCAACAACAAAGAAATAGATTATGTAAATGAACACACCTATTTGCGACAAGTTATTTCAACAAACAACCAGATGTCTAAAGAAATACAACAAAGAGTTATTAACTCCTGGAAACGTTCCTGGTCATTTAAGGAAATTATGAAAAATAGGTACTTCCCGATAACTGCGAAGAGAAAAATTTTTAACACCTGCATTCTGCCATGTATGAGCTACGGCTGCCAAACATGGGCATTGTCAAAGAGTAACACCAAGAAACTAGAAGTCTGCCAACATGAAATTGAAAGGAGTATGATTAATCTGAAAAGAAACGACAAGAACAGTCTAAAATCAATAAGGAAAAGGACAAAACTAAAAGATTTAACAAAATGCACACGTAGTTTAAAATGGAGATGGACTGAACATATGATGAGGGTTAAGAACGAGAAATGGACCAAAGAAGTGACATATTGGTACCCAAGGGATGTAAAAAGGAAACAGGGAAGACAGATAAAGAGATGGGAGGATGATTTAAAAGAGATAGCGGGTGCAACCTGGAGAAGAATAACACAGGACAGAGACAAATGGAAGGCATTGGAGGAGGCCTATGTCGGAAGACAAGCGGAAGAAGAGGAAAATAAAAACACATGAGAACTAAATTTATTCTATAAGTAGGTACTACATTTAAATATCCTACTAATGTGTCAGTTTAATATGTTAATTATTGTAAACATCCAATCCAGCAATAAAGGCTAGCTATCTATCTTACGAATATATCTCTAAATTACAAAAATTAACCTCACCATACATACTTCCGAACCCGACAACTGGCGCCTAACGTGGATATAATCAAAATTCAAAACTACAAGAAACAACAAACAAGATACAAAAACATCGAGGAATAGAAAGACTTAGTGATAACAACAGAGATAAAACAGCAGCAGAGCCGCCTCGTTACAAGTTAGATAATAAAAAAATAAAAATAAATACTGGTCTACAGTATTTTTTGCTTTTTCCAATTATTAAAAACATAATTCGATAAAACGCATTAAAGTTTTGGAGTGGGAGGGGTAGGTGTGACGTCACATGGAATTTCAACTCTATGTATCGCCGTTATTTTGGGATTACGTAAAAAAAGAAAAAAATACGAGTCCGATATTTTTTATTAATCTACAAGACGGATTAAAAATTAAAATCTAGTCATCATGCCCAATAAGGAAATCGCTAGTTATAGATGTGATTAAGTTAATGATTGATTTAAAAATAACTATTACAACTAATATTATAAATCTCTCTTATTACAGACTACAGTTGAAAGAGTAAATCATTTGAAGAAAT
Organism: Zygaena filipendulae; assembly: GCA_907165275.2. NCBI lineage: Eukaryota > Metazoa > Arthropoda > Insecta > Lepidoptera > Zygaenidae > Zygaena > Zygaena filipendulae. Next base: position 5,223,791 of record OU015653.1, on the reverse strand, counting down.
CAAATAATTTTTCACCAATTTTTAATTTACTAGTGCCAGAAGTGACTAATGATGAAAATTTAGATATGAGTAATGTAATAGTCAGTGAAAGTGCCATCAAGTGGCCTCCAGCTCAGTGCGCAATCAGGACTCTGAGCAAACAGCTCGAGCAATCACTGGCGGCGCAGCTGGAAGCAATCGAAGAGACCGTTCAGCAATTTAGGGATCAAAAGTATGCAGAATTTATAGCCTACAAGGACAAAGCGCAAAGGGAACATGAAATATTAGCTAGGTATGATTAATGGAAAAAATGTGTTTGTTTAAATTAAAATTTGTTGAGGTTAAATAACATTGAAAGAGCAGCGATGCACAGCGCGGTCCGAGGAGGATTTTTGGTGGAAAACATTTATTCTGCCTTTTGAGTCTTTTATGAGAGTGCAACAAATATGAATCTGACTTATCGCACCTATCAAATTTTGCCCTATGTCTAAAAGTTAGTAAAATGATAATATGTCTTTCAGAAATGTCAGTAAATCAAGAGTGAAAATTGAAAACGAAAGAATAATAAAAGCAGAGCAAGACGGCCCCCTTCCAGCCCACCTACCTCAAGCGCAGAGACAAAGACTGTCTTCCCTTAAGGATACAAAAAAAAAATCACATGTAAGGATTGTTATATTTTTCCTGTAAAGTAGAAGTCCTATTCAAGACATCTATACTAATAATATAAAGAAGTAAACTTTGTGATTTTGTAGGAGGTAATCTCTGGATTTACTCACCGGTTTTGAAAATTCTTTCACTTTATAGGACTAGCTATGGTAGTCCTAAGTAAAGGTATTGTCCCGAAATTCCCACGGGAACGCCGATGTTATCGCGGGTGAAACCGCGAGGGACAGCTAGTACAAAATAATTTTCAAACTAGTTAAATTTATGATTTGGCTTTTTTTTTCTCTTTATTTACCAAACCAAAAATTACATTTAAAAAAATAACTAACATAGCACTTAAGAAACCACTAAGATTTATGAGAAAGATGCAATTTTACCCAGTAGGTAGGTAGATACAATTTTGATATAATAACAATTATTTTATTATTTAATTATTGCTGATGTAAACATAATAATTTGTTTATGAAGATCATGTTAAAATTTTGATGTAGTCTCTACATTATACTTTCGTTTGCGAGTCATTTAAACTTTCTATTGTAAATTTTCAGATGACTGTTAAAAATGTATCGTATGAAGAAGATCCATTTGAACTAGATGACGCTGACATATTTTTAGAAGGAACTGACTCCCGTCATGACATGGGATCAGATCAGGGTGATTACGATTCCGATGGTAAGTACTACTTACTAGTACTGATAGTTGCTGACCTTGACTACTTTAAAACATAAATACATATAGATTCGGAAACAGCACTTAATGAATATGTCTATTTACGGATTGTATACGAACGAATTATACGATTTGCCAGCGACATACCTACATAACCACTCTCAACCTGTCTCAGTTCTTCTCAGTACGAAAGTGCGATCTGAAAACTAATTCTGATTTAGTTTTAAGAACCCGCTCACGATTGTGAGTGAATCATCAGCAAGTTTAGGGCAATAGGGCCTAAATTTTAATTTGATTCGCTGTCAGCTAATATCGCGATTCACGGGTTGTTTTGAGTTGTTTTCTATCGCGTTTACGATTTAATATTTTCTAAAACATTCACAGACGACAGTAAAGAGGAGAGTGTCCCTAAAGTGCGGCCACGCAACGAAAACATACAAGATTTCGCGCGTTCCCTGCCTATTGACGTGCCCAAGTTCGGAGAGGAGCCTTCCAGACCCAGAGATATCGACTTAGATGACGCGGTGAGAAAAAATCAAGTCTCCCCCGAAAGTTAGAGATATCATAAAACAAAGTCCTCCGTCGCGTCTGTCTGTCTTTTTGCGATAAACTCCAAAACTAGTAAATAAATTTTCATGCGGTTTCCCCCAATAGATAAAGTGATTCATGATTCGTTTAGGATCTAAATACCTAAATTTTAGGTATATAAGGAAAATGGGCATTTTTGTACTCAACTGATCATCGTGACATTTGCATACACGTTATCAGGGTTTGACAGAAAGACATAGAGTTATGGTTAACTGGTAGAAAATGCCGCAAGGCATTAAGTTCGCCATTTGTACCTTTTTGTGCAATAAAGAATGAATAAATAAATAAATAAATACTTTTTGCCCTCGCGTGTGAAACCTTGGGGCACAGCTAGTTGATAATAGTGTATACTACTTATTATTATTCACAATGAAGTACATACTCGAATCAAATGCAAGACTACCTGCAGTAAATGCGGAATCATTCTTATAGTGTTCCAAAAGGAAATGGAAAGATCGCTGGAAAAGTAGATTTTGCAGTCGACGCGGTCAGGCATAGCATAGGTTGACTGGCAGATAATGCCACTATGGCATTAAGTCCGACTTTTGTACCGTGATGTGCATAAGGTTTAAATAAATGAATAATTATTTCGTAGTAGGTAAACATAATAATATTATATTATGTAATACTAGCTGACCCTCGCGGTTTCACCCGCGGTAATTTAGGAGTTTCCGCGGGAATTCCGAAACAAAAAGTGTCCTACGTCACTCAGAATCACTTTAAATTCCTAAATGTGAAAGAATTTTCAAAATTGGTTCAGTTGGTCCAGAGATTACAACCTCACAAACTCCGGAGTTCCCGCGGGAATTTCGAGATAAAAAGTACCCTATGGATCAGGATCAGGATCACTTTAGCTACCTATAAGTGAAATAAATCCAGAGAATACCCCCTACAACGTCACAAACCCACAAAGTCACAAACTTTTGCTTTTTATAAAATTAGTATATATTACATCCAACCAACAATAAAGGATTGTTGCTATAATTTGTATGTTGGAAGTGTGTTAGACCACTGTTGCTGTGATGGTCTCGATTCAGAGACTGATAGGTGTGTTTGTTGCGGTCGCAGGAGGGCCCGCGAGACATAGCGGCCAGCATCAAGGCGCTGGCGCGCTCCGTGCACGGCGACATGTTCGAGCTTCCGCGCCCGCGCTGCTCCAAGCGGTTCTAGCGCGGACCGCCCCGCCGCGCCCCGCGCCCCGCGCCCCGGCCGCACAACCTACTCCCTCTCAGTAATAACTCCCTCTTACTAACTTTTATAGGGTAAAAGTTGAAAAATAATCTTAAGCATCAATAGCCGAAATAGATAAGATATTATGCAATAACACGACTCAGGGTAAATTAGAATCATAGGACTAACTAACTCAATGTTTGTTGATGAAAATTTTACAAAAAAGAAATAAAAATCTAGTTATATTAAAATATCCATTTGTACAATGCATTCATTGACTGTCTGTTCTGTAATAAATTTCGAAGACTTACTAAGCCAAAAATGCGATCTTGATTTGTATTTAAAATTAAGTAATGTAGATTCTTACTTTTTCACATCGATGATGTTGATGATTGATGTAAAATTATAAAATTGTCTTGACACAAACTGTATTTTACGAAAAATTATTTGATTCATTGTTTCTAGGTTCTAGGCCAGACAAGTACCTACTCCATTCAATATGCATCATTTTTTTAGCAATTTAACAACTTTTTTAAGTTATATTTTAATAATTGAAATCAGATTGGACAGTTCGACTTTTTCTTTTTTAATTTGATGCAAACCATCAAAACGAGGCTATGACTTTTTATGTTATCAAAGTGACAATCTTCGTTCACTTCTAATCCGTAATTATTCAGATTTGGTATGTGTTGTTTTGTATGGCAAGTAATTAATTAATTAGAAATAAATTGTTAACATCTAAGTCATATCTTTGTTGATAGAACTTTCTAATGATTTTTATCTGGTGTTATAGTAATGGTAAGCGTAAAGTGTACAAAAATAATTTAATACCGCATTTTTAACTAGTCTGTACTTTAATGGATCACTTTGTAATTTAACTTTTCTCTATTAAAGATTGTTTTTAAAATGGGAGTTGAATCGACATTAAAAAAAGTTAAATAGAATATGTATATACAATCATTATTTTCTAATTAGGTAACTTATTCGAAAAAGGACTCAAATTTTGCAATATATTTATTTTTATACCTGATATTTTGAAGGTTTATACAATATGATTGAGATGAGTAAGGTGTCAGAGCTAAATAATTAAGTAAACATTATAGTTCTATTATTATTTTGTAATTCGGCGTAACGCTGCGCGTGCACTTGCGTGTTGGTTCAGATTAGACGGTGAAGGTCGACAGTTGGTTAGTTTCGTGTGTCGTGACAATTTTCGTTGGACTGTCTTCTTTAACTGTTCCAATTTTCTCGACACTATGTCGTCTTATTTATTAATAAATTTTTAAATAAAAATATGTAAAAAAATTCTTATATTCTAACTGTTTGCATTATTCTAAGAACCAGTGGTCGAGTTTCAAAAACTGCCACCTATGTGAATATCTCCTTTACATACTGGTGTCATCTAATCTGCCGTCACGACACAGTGTGAACTCGCTCTTGCTAACACAACACGATAGTGCTGTGACGTTCTAGCTAATAGAGGAGCGTCGTGGACGACGGCCGCCGTAGAACTAGAAGTGTCGATGAGAACTAGAAATGCCGCCCCGGCCGGGTGCAAGGAATTGGCAGTGGCTTCCACCGGACACGCTCTGTGCATACGCAATAATAAAACGTTACGGAAATAAGTGATGATTTTTTTAAATTTAAGTTACTAGTTGTATTTAGTAGTTCTGTGCCGCGGCCGGCGCGTCACATCGCGTCGCTGTCCGGTGGACCCCTTATTCAGTGTCTTCCAATAGCACTGTTCATATTTGAAAATGATCGGTTGGTGAGTTTTGTGATGTAAATTTTTCATATAATTTTTATTTTGAGATGTGTAATTTTATTATTTGATTCGGCTCGTCATCACTAAGATGAACTTGAGTAAATTGTGACCATAATATAATAAACATTGACATTGATGTTGATTTTGTTTTCTTTTTTTTATCATTTGTTATTTCTGTAATTTAGTATTCAATATTTGAAATCAAAATGCGCGTTACGAAACACCTAAAACACTGCCAAAAACAGTAGGTACCTACATTATACATATTTTATATTATAATATATAAAGCTCGATTACCACTCACTCATTGACATAATAGGGTACTTGCATGAATTTTTTTTCCAGTCTATTTTAAAGATATATGGCCTACTTAAACAAAGCAAGAAAAAAAAAACAAATATATGCATAAATTAATTAAATACAGCGTTTCAAAGTTCCTACTTTAGACCTTACCGCCGAAACGCGGAATGACGTCACTTGTTCAAAATTACTCCTTATTAATCTGTGATAGAAATGTCACTGTCGTATTGACAGGGTCATGTGACACTGACAGACAGATAACTTCAATATCCAAAAGCGAAATTAAGGTTGAACTGTGTCGATTTACTTCCAAAAGTTCCAGTTAAGAATCGAATCATGTTACCAATGCATTTTAAAGTAAAAAACTTCAGAAAATGGAAGATTTGCGTTGACTGTATGCACTTAGTTTCTTTTGCCTTCTCTGAAAGAGATAAATGTTTCCAAAAAAAAATAAAAGTGACGTCATGTGTCAAGCTTGGCTCTGATTGGTGTTTCGTTGCAACATTCTGTTTCACAAAATTAAAAGTTGAATATTTTGGAAACTATTGAAAATTTTTTGGTTAATCTTTCACGATAGCGCTTTTCTAAGGCTCTATTTTTTAAATATTGACACAATTTCTTTTTATAAATTTCATGCAAGTACCCTATTGTTCTCCCAGAAGGAGCATCTCTAGGTTGATATAATGTATGGAACATGTAGAGGGGACGTTTCGGTGATTATGGGAAAACCTCGACATCTTCGATTCCTGCTTCTCATCAGGTAGTGAGTCGACTGCCCGCCGAAACTATCCATCGAAAGTGAAAACGTTTCTAACTAAATTTCATCCACACCTTGGGCAAATTTCAATAGTGTAACTTTTTTTTCAAAATGGCGGAAAAAACATGGCCGCCGAACAAAATTCAAACTCGATTATCTCCGAAACTAAAAGAGTCAGGTAGGGGGTGCTCAAACAAATGTCATAGAGGTCAATGGAGGGCAACCGCCTGGCGTGGTAAAAATTCAAAATGGCGGCCGAAAAAAAAGTTGATCCGATCCGGGTGAGGTTCGGCATCCGGGGGTTTTTGGGGTCGCTGATGCCGAATATCGAATCAGTTTTTCGATTGCGTCATTTTTCAAGATGGCCGCCGAACATTAGTTGTTTGTATGGGGAAATTGTTTCGGCCCTGGCTCGGAAACTATCGGTTGTGGGTATTGAAAAAAAATTTGTACAGTTGGTGGTGCACTATCTTCTTCTATCGGGATATAAATAATTCCAAGATGGCGGACGGATTCGAAATGGCTGGCGAAAAAAAGTTAAGCATAATTGTTCTCCCAGAAGGAGCATCTCTAGGTCGAAAGGAGGTTTCTGTGATTGTGGGAAAACCTTGACATCTTCGATTCCTGCTCCTCATCAGGTAGTGAGTTGACTGCCCGCCGAAACTATCCATCAAAAGTAAAACTCTTACTTACAAAGTTTGATCCACACCTTGGGCAAATTTTAATAGTGTAACTTTTTTTTCAAAATGGCGGAAAAAAACATGGCCGCCGAACAAAATTCAAACTCGATTATCTCCGAAACTATAGGAGTCTGATGGGGGGTGCTAAAACAAATGTCATAGAGGTCAATGGGGGGCAACCGCCTGGTGTGGTAAAAATCCAAAATGGCGGATTCAAAATGGCGGTCGAAAAAAAAGTTGATCCGATCCGGGTGAGGTTCGGCATCTGGGGGTTTTTGGGGTCGCTGATGCCGAATATCGAATCAGTTTTTCGATTGCGTCATTTTTCAAGATGGCCGCCGAACATTAGTTGTTTGTATGAGGAAATTGTTTCGGCCCTGGCTCGGAAACGCGAGCTGCTCGCAGCTCGCGCACAGGGCGAATCTAGTTACATTATACATCGGCATCGTTGCTGCAGAATTATCATAAATTAGTATTTTACATAATCTGCTACTGATTTTTTAATAAATGAAATATCTAAGAAGATATGATTTTTTATAGCCGATTGCTATTACCTAATGTACAGTTGATTTTTTTACGAATTGAATTGAATTGGATTGATGCAGCTGGTTGCGCTTGTTTCACTTCTGTAGGAATCTACAGCAAAATTAAAAAAAAATATAATATGTTGTGCTCTCCGTTGCAATGGTAACGAACCTAAGTCCTAGGAGAGTCCTAGTGATTCTGAAATTTTTATCACACAGCAAAATTAAAAAAAAAATGTTGTGCTCTCCGTTGCTATGGTAACGGCGTCATAATAAAGGAAGCTAACCTAAGTCCTAGTGATTCAGAAATTTCTATCACTAAGAAACGTTGTCACTGGCAAATTACTCAGAAGAATAACTAAATTATTCTTCTGAGGCAAATTATAATTATACACGCCATTATTAAAGAAGAAGAAGAAGAAGATTCTAGTGATTAAAAGACAGTGATTATACATATTTTCTTTGCTAGTGATTATATTATTAACCAAATTGTTAATCATCATTGATATATCCAAATTGTTAGCACATTGGGTACTCGGCTGTAGCGATGTTGAGCTCGCGTTACTACAGCGCGTCGCGCGTGGGCACGGACTTGAAGCCGCGCACCGCGATGATAGTGGACGAGGAGGATGAGTTGTACGGCGGGTTCAACGAGGTGGCGGCCGCGCTCGACACGCGCGCGCTGCGCGATCAGCGCGGCACGCGCGCCGGGGCCACCGCCGCCGCGCCGGGGGCCACCGGCCGCCTCGCCACCGGCACCGGGGTCAGACATTCTTATATATTTATACAAGTTTATTTGGTGACAAAAATTAACTGCACGACCAGAACTGAACATCTTATAAGTACCTACAGCCTGTAAAAAATTATAGTAGGTACCTAAGTGTGACTCAAACTAGGTTCATTTCCAGTTCACATCTAAATTAGAAATGATAGAATTGAAGATATGGGAACAAAGACATTTTACATTAAAGGAGGGAAACTTGGGCGCCGGCTCGAGCGGGCTGGCGGCGAAGGAGCACGGCGACGCCTCCTCTAGCTTGCGACGGATTGAGACACATTGGGAGATGAACGCGCGGCCCGGCCCAATGACGCTTATGGCAAATTTGAATTACGCATACCTTTGAGCTTTAATAGACCGTTGACCTGAGGAAGGTCGCTGGTAGTGGCTGGATGAGGAAAGCGGGAGATCGTGTAGGTACTGTGGCGTGCCCTTGGGGAGGCCTACGTCCAGCAGTGGACTGCAATAGGCTGTTTGTTTGATGATTGATTGATTGAGCCCTTGCTTTTCGGCTGTACCTACCCGCGAAATTTTTGGTTTGAGATATCCGGTATTTAAAATACAGTGTCATTAGCTCATCACTAATAATTCCAATTAATTTGTGCATCTTGGCTATCAAATAGTTACATGTGGTGCGTGTTCAAAAAAGCGACATTTTAATTCATAAATTTTTTTCCAATGTACTGACTACAGAGTGCAGAGCTAGGATAATTCTTTAGTATACGGATACATAGTGTTGGTTGTGTTCCGGTTATTTTTAACCTCTAGGAATCCTACAGTTTTGTGTAACGCAGGTGTTCCGCGCGGGCACGGCGAGCGTGCGCGGCGGAGGCACAGCCCGCGCTGGCTCAGCCGCGGCACGGCCCGTCACCGCGCTGCGCGCCGCCGGCTACTCGTCGGCCGTGCGCGACGCGGGGCCCGGCCGCGACGACAAGAGGGAGAGCACGTGAGTACGCACGCACGCACACGCACGCGCACACACATGCACACACGTACATACGCTGCTGCTGCCATCAACCCTGCCTAGACAAAAACTGAAGTTGTGTTACTTTTTTTATCATGGTAACATAATAAATGTTATTCTTCATTATTTAAAAGCTGAAAACGACTATGCATTGTATATTTTTTTTTAATTTACTACAAACAACACATACAAAGGGTTTATAAAAATATGAGTAAAATTAATTAAAATATGTGTCAACAATGTATTTAAATGCAGGTTAAATTATACTCTTTGGTAGTAAATGTGCAACTGCAGTTGCGTTGCGACTTGCGATACCTAAATATATCTATGTGGAAAATTAATTAATAGGCATAATACGTAACTAATTATGCTTATCTTCTTCTTTCTTTATAAATAAAAATATTAATAATATTTTTTTATTCAATTTAAGACAAATCAGCGTTGTTCTAATTTACACCCGCCAAACTGCACAGCAGTTTGTTGGCAGACGAATCACTCCCTTTATTTTATTGTTCTTATTAGGTATGTACAAATGCATGTTTGTATGTCTGTCCTCTATGCGTTTCGAAACCATTGGTCCGATTGTGATGAAACTTTGGCGGGTTGTTCTGCCTGCGTCCGCAAAGGTCACAGAACACACGCGGGTGAAACCCCGGGGCACAGGCCACTGCCAGGCTTACCTGGCTATAATATAGAACAGTACCATAGACCAATTAAATAGAATTCTACCATAATCTATCCTAGTAAAAATAATTAAAATGTAGGTATTTATTATCTATAGTTTTGTTTACGATGTATAAAAACATTGGCAACTACAAGCGAGAATTTGTCGAGAGAGCATAGATTTGATTGAATCACAGTACTAATATTCAATAGTTACTATAATAATTTATTTTATTTATTTATCGATTCTATAACATACTACATACATATACATTCTACACATCTATACATACTATACATGCATGATTTAGGTACCTATCCTACTAATATTATAAATGTAAAAGTGGGGATGTTTGGATGTTTGTTGGATGTTGAAAACGGCTGAACGGATTTGGATGAAATCTGGCATGCACGTTGTCAGGGGTACAGAGAAGGACATAGGGTACTTTTTATCCCGGAATTCCCGCGGGATCTCCGAAATTACCGCGGGTGAAACCGCGGGACACAGCTAATAATTTATAAAACGATCGTCTTTATTGTTTAATTATATTTTTTTATTTAAGCATGGAAGACAAGATCAAACAGATGGAGGCTCGAATAATGACGCTTGTGGAGGAGTCTTGTATGTTAAGCGATCGCCCTGAATCCGAGGAGGATGCGCAGACTAAAAGGGAGTACGACTTGGGTCAGGTATACGTCGTCAACACACATAAAAGAATAAATTTCTAATTTACGAAATAATATCATCGTAGCGCTTAAGGCGGAAACCTAGAACCTAGAACTAGAAATTTGAAATTAAAGTTATAGATCGATAACGGTGTAAGTATTAGTGATTATTTTTTATATTTTTGTTCATATTGTAGTTTAGTTCAGATTGTAGTTTTTGGTTGAATAAATAAATAAATATTCAAAATTTCAAAATATATATGTAAAAAAAAAATGAAAAAGCAAAAGCATGGAGGGAATGGCTAATCACTTTTAAAAGAGAAAATATAAAGATATTGTAATTTAATCAATTCATTATTACCATCCTAAAGGCATTGGCGAAAGCGCAGGAGGCGTCAGCGCTGGAGCGTCAACTGATCCGTGTGCAGGAGCAAGCCAACCTGGGGGACTCGCACAACCTGGACCTCACTTTTGCTGTACATCCATGACATACATACTTAGCAAATTCCATTATGTCGGATTTTATTTTCGTGGTCGAACTGCACCTAACATCGAACCTTTATTTCGTCGTAGGTGTTGTGCAATTTGGCCGGACAGTACGCTCTCAACGAAATGTATACGGAAGCTCTGAACACTTATCAGTTACTCACAAGAAATAAGTTGTTCCCGCACGCCAACCGTCTTAAGGTATATACCCATTGCGACAGCTTTTGGTTATTAGTCGTTAACCTATTGAAAAAATAACTTTAGTTAATAATCTCGTATTCTCTTTGATAATCTCCATTATTTCCTCATAGGTGAATATGGGAAATATTTATTTCAAAATGGGTGAACACCCTAAGGCGTTGAAATTGTACAGAATGGCATTGGACCAAACACCCACTGCGGAGAAGGATTTGAGGTAATGATCATACTTATATTATAAATGCGAAAGTTTGTATATATGGATGGATGTTTGTTACTCTTTTACGCAAAAACTACTGGATGGATTTAAATGAAACTTTACAATAATATAGCTTATACATCAGATTAACACATAGGGTACTTTTTATCCCGGAATTCCTGCGGGAACTCTGAAATTAACGCGGGTGAAACCACGAGGCACAACTAGTTATAAAGAAGTAAAGTTTGTGACGTTGTAGGGGGTAATCTCTGGATCTTCTGAACCGATTTTAAAAATTATTTTACTTATAGGAAGCTACGGTAGTCTTGAGTGACATAGGGTACTATTTATCCCGAAATTCCCACGGGAAATCCGAAATGACCGCGGGTGAAACTGCGGGAGCCGGAGACAGCTAGTCTTTCATAAGAATAAAATGGTAGGTACCTGATGAAATCCAGTTGATGATAAACGTTTTAATAAGTGAAACGAGTAAAAATTATTTACGTTACAGGATGAAGGTGATGCACAACATCGGACTACTTTTAGTGCGAATGGGCAAATTTCGCGACGCTGTCACGAACTTTCAGCACATAATGCACGAACAAGGCGATTTTCAAACAGGTTTAATTAAAACAGCTCTATTTTGTGTGTTCGGAAAAAAAATTTAGTCGCGTACGAACTCATAATTTTGGGTATTTGATGTCTGCAGTTTCAGCCCTTTATCGTAGTAGGTACCATATTATGTGTTGGAGTCAACAAAATGAAATGGTCGGCCACATCATGAATTGGCCAATTATAAGATGTGGTCACGACATATCCATTAATTGTTCATTTCAGGGCTACATTTGGTGCTGTGCTCTGTGGCGTTGAATGACGAGGAGGGCGGCAAGGCGGCGTTCCATGCCATGCTCGACGTTGAGCCGCCCGCCTGCCACCAGGACCTCGCTGCTGACGACGTACGTACAGCCTCCTTAACCAAGTTAACACGCTCATTTTTTTCGGATATAATAAAAGTAGGGTGTATTAAGGGAAGGGTGTATTACGAAATCATCCGGCAGAGGACCAAAGTTATAGACATCATCCAGAAGTGTAGCAAGCTGAAGTGGCAGTGGGCTGGTCACATCTGTCGCAGAACTGATGAGCGTTGGAGTAGACGGGTTCTGGAATGGAGACCACGTCTCGGTAAGCGTAGTGTTGGACGCCCCCCTGCCAGATGGACCGATGACCTGAAGAAGGTCGCTGGTAGTGGCTGGATGAGGAAAGCGGTAGATCGTGTACTGTGGCGTGCCCTTGGGGAGGCTTACGTCCAGCAGTGGACTGCAGTAGGCTGACTGACTGACTGGGTGTATTAAGGATATTACAGAGCTTTAACTCCGACTTTACCGATTAGTCGTAAGGTCCGATTGATATTACACTTCCGGTTCCAACTTCGGCTCCGTCACTTTTAAATCGGGACGCGCGGGAAACCCCCTCCTCATGTGCTTTCTGTCGTCGGTTACTCTTTCATTATACGCAATATGGATGATTTACAAATATTAAACACATCTCGCATCTACCACCTCCCACTCCGACAAACCAAATTTAAAAACTTCCACTCCGACTTCGGTTCCAATATATTACCTCCGTAACGTCAGGTGTACTTAGTAGTATACGTACCTACATATTATATCAAACATATTAGCCAAGTTGGCAATCCATAATAATCGTTGACGCTATAGAAAACCAAGGAACAAATCGTCATGTCACGCGGCCTTGCAAAACTGGACTTTTCGTTAGATTATTTATTTTTCTCGGGCACGCAACATACACGATACGTCATTAGTTTTGTATGGGCTGTGGTGGCGCGTCAGGAAGCCGACCCGTACGAGAGCGTGCTGCGCGACGTGTTGCGCGGCGACCGGCTGTCGGCGTGGTCGCGCCGCGCCGCCGCGCACGCGGAGCGCTGCCTCGCGCTCGCCGCCGCCGCGCTCGCCCGCCCCGCCGCCTCCGCCGCCGTCGCCGCTAGGGACGACGACGCCAGGTATACAGGGTGTCCCGTAAATCGACGTCAAGCCAGAACCAGGTGATAGGCTAAGTCATAACAGCTGTTAACAGAAAAATGTAAAAATCTTTGCCATGCCTATTTTAAAAAAAGGACAGTCATTAAAAACTGACGAAAGCAATAATTTTGGAAACTTCATTGGCAAAAACTTAAATTTTAAGCAATAGTTTTCAGAAACACTATACAGGATTACACAATAAGACGAAAATTGAAAAAAAAATTAAGGTTTGTAGCAACATGACTTAAAGAACCGTCGCAGAGTGCAAATTTTTATAAATTTAAAGAGATTATTTTTTTACGTTTTTCCTTAGCCTATCACCCGGTTCTGACTTGACGTCGATTCACGGGACATCCTGTATGTCTACAGACGACACATACGTATATACACAGTCTGTGTAATGAATCGTTCGTAATACTCCAAAGACAGATTGTAAATTTTTCAGCTAAAAAAACTGGTTTTACACGTCTTCCGACCACACCGTCACTTAACATGCCTATTAGCTATGTTAACAATCTACAATCGTTATCGCATAGAAAATTTAAATAACAAATCGTCACGTTACGTATAGGGTCACGCAAAACAACTTTTGATAGGAGGATTTTACGTGACCAAGTGACATCACGATTCGTTCCTTAGTTTTCTATGCGTAAACAAATAATAGATTGTCAGCTGGGCTTAGAGAGTTGTTCGTTATGGTGCATAGCCTGTTAAAATAAAATGCATACTAATATTACAAAGATGTAAAAAAATATCACATTAAATAATAGTTTCAGATCAACCAAGTGTGGTGATAAATATTAATATTGTAGATTACATAATAAATCTCGAGTTACACCGATATCGTATTGTACCTTCTCGTTGTTCGCTAGCGGTATGTCGTGGTGCGTGGAGGCGCTGCGTGGGTACGGCGGCGGCGGTGGGGGCGGCGGCGGCGGCGGCGGCGGGGCGGGCGCGCGGCTGGAGCTGGGCGGCGCGCTGGCGGCGCTGCGGGCGCAGGCGGCGCGCGCGCCCGGGGCAGCGGCGCGGGCGGGCGGGCGCGCGCTCTCGCGGCTCAAGGCGGTGGCGCGCGCGCACCACCAGGACCGGGTGCTGCGCGCCGAGGCCAACACCGACGCCGCGTTCGTCGCTTACGCGGTACGTCGCATCGCTTGTGTTACCGTATCGACCGAGCGCTTTTGGCGGGATTTTAGCAGCGACGTTAGTTTTATTTCTTTGTTTTGCAAATTAGTTTATCGTGATTAATATTGTGTGATTATGGTGGATTTTGCATAATAGTGATCCATTAGTGATGAACAGTGTGTGAAAACATTGAAATAAGATGAAATGGGGCGTTACTGAATTGGCTGTATGAACTAAAATTCCTTTGCCTTCTCCAAAAGGAGTAAATAAAATAAAAAAAAACGTATCGACCGAGCGTGAGAGCATGGGTCACGAGAGGTTGTATGAGGAGGACATGTATACCGTGTTATATTGTACCTGCAAGCTGGAGACGTATTTTTGAATCGCTCGAATTACTTTCGCGCACGGAATCGCGAATTCACGTGCGAATGCTCATACATTTTTTAAGCATTCACGCGTGAATCTTGCAATTCCGTGTGCGAATAGTAATTCGAGCGATTCAAAAATAGAGCCCCTGGTCTTCTGCGGTTTCACTTTGAAAGTACACAAATAGCTGATCTCGCGTTTCACCCGCACTAATTTCGGTGTTCTCGCGGGAATTCCGAGATAAAAAGTATCCTATGTAACTCAGGCATACTTTTTATAATCTGTTCAGTAGTGTTTGAGTTTATCCATTACAAACAAACAAACACAAAAATCAGATATTTTCTGTTTATGATATTATGTCAAGAAAACTTATCTGTATAGAGGCTTTCCTGACAAACGATAGGAAGGAATTGACAGGACCTATGAATGTGGAAAGAGGTGTGACGATCGTGACAAGCGTAAGCCAATCTCTTCGGGTGTCTCTGAAATTTGAGGTACACTAGATGATCTCGGCTGTAATATCGATTTAGTTGTAACCGCTGTTCGTTCACCAGTTGAGCAACTGGTCGGAGGCGAGCTCTCTGGCCGAGTCGGCGGCGCGCGACGACCCGTACAGCGCGGCGGCGCGCGTGTGCGGCGCGCTGGCGGCGGCGGGGCCGGCGGGGCGCGCGGGGGCCGCGGCCGGGCCGGCGGCGGGGGAGGCGTGGCGGCGCGCGGCCGCGCTGCTCGCCGACGCCAGCCATCTGGACCCCTCCGACCTGATCGCCATGCACGACCACGGTGATAATTGTCCTCGCGATTTTAATATTTTTCATACTAATGCAAGACAGAAGTGATAAAGTTTGTGAGTTTTCTGGAATTACCTAATGAACCGATGCTCAGAAAGAAAATATTATCTATCTCAGTGTGCTCCCGGATTTATAAAAAAGTCTCATACTTATCGAGTTTATACCTACATATTATATGCATTGCGAATTCGATCCGACAGCAAAGTTACATATGCACGTTGGGTTTTGTCCACTTATGTTGTATTTTTATGTACAATATTTAATAAGTAGTGTACCCGAAAAGGGTTACTAAGTTGTAAGCACAATATATTATGTAACATCTGACTTGAAATGTACACTTGGTTGCAATAAATGTTTGATTGATTGATTGATTTAAAATGAGATGAGTTATTCCGTCAGCTTTGGCCCTGGAGCGCGCTGAGCCGGAGGGCGCGGGCGCGGGCGCGGGCGTGGGCGCGCGGTGGGCTCGCGTGCACGCGGCGGGCGGCGCGGGCAGCACGCTGCGCGCGCTCGCGGCCGCGGGGCTGGCGCGCGCCGCACGCGCCGCCGCCGACCTGCCCGCAGCCGACCACTGGTGCGTTCACTGTTATATGTACCAAACAATACTAATAGGCATGTGGACTAATTTTTATTTTTTAGTCCGTCTTGTAGATTATTAAAAAATATTGGACACGTATTTTTTTCTTTTTTACGTAATCAAAAAATAACGGCGATATATTGAGTTGAAATTTCTCGTGACGTCACTATTCTGACAGTTTTTATGGCGGTTTTAGCGGTTAGTGACGTCACGACCCCCTCACCCTAAACTTTAATGCGCTTTATCTCTGTATATTTTAATTTATTTGAAAAAGCAAAAAATACGTGTCTATTGTTTTTTTATTTTCTAACTGACGGACTAATTAGAATTTTGATTTTCAAAAGTAGTCCACATCGCTATTGTTGCTATATACCTAAAGAAACGACATTCTCCCTTCTCCCCCCCCCCACCCCCACATGCCCACATGCCCCGCCTAAATGTAGCTTAGGGTGATAACGGTTTTGGTGAACCATTTACTTGATAATGTATCTCCCAGGACACATTGCCTACTTACTATAAAAAGTGAAAATTATCGGTCCGTTACTGATCATACATCAGCAAACAATACTTAATATTGTCTCAAGCCTTAAACGTTTGCGTGAGCCACTAATTTTTCCTGTTTACTGTATGTACTGTGAGTTAGTACTAGCTGTTTGCACAATATTAACCCGTGTCGTGGTGCGCCGGCGCAGGTACAGCACGATCGGCAGCTGGGACGCGGGCGTGGCGTGCGCGCTGGCCGACCTGCACGGGGAGATGGGCGACACGCTCACCGCCAAGCACCACTACCAGGATGTGAGCTGGCACCTTGTTGTCTATTTATTTTTACTTTTGTAGATTTCTTCAACTTGTTTTGCAACCGTGACGCGCTACGCCGCCTACCACAGAGCAAATAAATTAACTAGAGAACACATCTAGCAAAAGAAGTTAGAGCCAAAGCTCACAACGTGCCCAAAACTTCTTTTACTGCCATCCCAAGTATATTTACCACACTATTCCCAAAACTGTGAATTTTGAAAACAGTGACTAAGTATAAAAACATAACCATAAAGCGTTTAATATCTACATTTATTTACGTTAATTAATGTTTTAATTCGTGATGAATAGTTTTGTGTGCTAAAATCACCCGGCGACACTGGTTTTAATCTGTTTTTATACTAAACTTACTAAACTAAGTTGATGTCCCTTCTATTTGTTATTTTCTGTTCTGTGCCGCGTACATTGCCTCTCTAGTTGATGTATGTAGGTATATTGGTATCGCTGCGATGTGGTGTGGTGTGGTGTGGTGTGGTGTGGTGTACGTGTGCGACCACGACGGTGCGTGCGCAGGTGGAGGCGGCGTGGCCGTGCTGCGTGCCCGCGCTGCGCTGGCTGGCGGGCGAGGCGCGCGCCGCCGCCCCGGCCGCTGCGCTGCCCTACTACCGGCGCGCCGCGCGGCTGCAGCCCAACAATGTAATGGGCTAGATGACCCAGTTTTAGTTTATAGTCTGTCTTTTAGATTAATCCTACTATCCTACTAATATTATTAATGTGAAAGTGTGGATGTTCGGATGTTTAGATGTTTGGGTGTTTGTTACACAATCACGCAAAAACGGCTGAACGGATTTGGATGAAATTTGGCATGCACGTTGTCAGGGGTACAGAGAAGGATAGGGTACTTTTATCCCGGAATTCCCGCGGGAACTCCGAAATTACCACGGGTAGAACCGCGGGGCACAGCTAGTAAAAAATATTCGACACGTATTCTTCCTTTATAGTCCCAAAGGGTAAAACGAGACCCTATTACTACCCTATTATTAAGACTTCGCTGTCCGTTCGTCCGTGTGTACGTCTGTCACCAGGCTGAATCTCATGAACCGTGATAGTTTGACAGTTGAAATTTTCACAGATGATGTATTTCTATTGCCAATTTAACAGCAAATACTAAAAAACGCAATAAAATAAATATTGAAGGTCACATACAGCAAACGTGATTTTTTCTGTTCGTTTTTGCTCGGAATTGACAACAGGTAGACGCTTGAACTATTCACAGAATATTTAGTTATACCTATATTCACTTTAAAAATACATAATTAAATTAAAATAAAACAAATATTTAAGGGGGGCACTACAATACAACCGACAACAGACATGATTTTTTTGCCGTTTGTATTGATAATGGTACGGAACCGTTCGTGCGCGAGTTGGCCGGTTTTTTGAATACCATATTTGGGAAGGAAATTAAATGCTGAATATCCTCCTTCAATAAGTTCCCCACGTAGCGTTACACCCTGTATACCTACATGCGCAGGCGCAGTGGGGCCTGCTGGCGGGCGGCTGCCTGCGCGCGAGCGGCCGCTACCAGGAGGCGCTCGCGCTCTACAAGAGGCTCAACGCGCGCTTCCCGGACGACGTGCAGTGTCAGTGTCGCGTGCCACTATTATATATACCTACACTGATTACTTTGAACAATACCTATACTGATTAATTCTTTTCTTAATATTATTGTACAAGGGCATAAAACGGAACAAAATGTTATTTCATCCGAGATATATGTCTGGATAAAATTAAGGGCAATTTAAAAAAAAAAATATTTGCGGTAAAAATGCGAAAGACATTTAAAGGTGAAACATACAAGTTGATCACAGATTTTCACTTATGGTTAGCGAAGTTACAACACGATGAAACGCCTCAAGAATCGTTCATCTGATAGAAGCAAAGTTATGTCCACAAATTATATATTGCAAATAAACGACTTAGAAATTTAATTGTTCAGGTTTGAAGCTGATAGTGAAACTGTGCGGCGACCAGGGGCTGTCGGAGACGAGCGCGTGGGCGCGGGAACTGCAGCGCGCGCAGGCGCGGGCCAAGCAGCCGGAGCGCGGTGCGCGACCCCACACACGCATAGATACACGCATGCACGCACGCACGCACATATATACACGCACGCTCGCACTCACACATGCACGCACGAACATTCACGTACGCACGTACACACACACCGTCTACTTGAATACCGTTATTCCAATAGCTTGCTGTTGCTTGAATTAATTTCGAGATTCCCTTGGGATCTCTTTCTTTTAGGATAACAAGTTTCCTGTTACTAAGCCATACCATAGAATTACATCATTCAAATATTTTTTTAAATCAATTCAGTAGGTATATTAACAGAGATTAAAACGATTATTTCCTTTTTATAAGCCTAGGTGGACGTGTCTATCCCATGCAAATTGAACGGTAATTTTGATCGTGTGTGGGACTCATTATTCTTACGATAAGTACACCTCGTCATATTGTTTCATCTTCGCTTCACAAAACATTAAATGTGCGTTAAATATTAATTATGCGCATTCAAACTTGCTTTGATACTAAAATGGTATAAAATCGCAAGTTAGAAGCGTCAAAAACTGCATTTTACTGTCTGAAGTAATATGACTCCACTTACTTGGACTTGGTAAAAACGAAACATTTATCTGTTTGAAATTTATTTTCACCAAATCCTAATAGTTAAGTATGAATAAATGGATATCAAGTTATACAAACTCGTAACTTTGCAGGGTCTGTACCATCAGCCGGTAGCGGTTCTTCTGGGACAAGTCAATCGCCTATCGACCATGTTAGGGGTATGTATCAAAGCAATATTAAATTTCTCCGTTTATACACACACACACACAGCCCCAACCACTCCTAAGCTGCTATCAGAAAAACAAACCAGTTACAGAACCGAATGCCGACGGGTAAAATCCTAATGTTATAAACGCGAATGTGAGTTTATTGATTTGTTACGCTTTCAAGCCTTAACTACTCAACCGATCATCATGAAATTTTGCATATACGTCAGAGGCACATAAAAGGACAGGGTATATACTTTTACACAGGTATTCCCGCGAGAACCTCCAAAATTAACGCGAGTGAAACCTCGGGGAACAGCTTGTAGGTACATAAAAGAAGAAACTGACTCATCCTTTCTCGAATACACCCCTGTTGTGAGGCCCGAGGCCCGATCGGAGTAGCGTGAGTTAACGAGTAGGTATCGTCATAAGTATGTGGTGATACGGCGCGGTTTTGTTTTTCTTTTGGAAGTAGATAGAGCTGGGAGCCTCTGCGAACAGCCGAAATCACTGAATCTAGAAACATAAAAATCGCAGAAAATAGCTAATGGAATACACAATATAGTTATGTGACAAAGTATCGTTCCGGGCAGGCGCGGAGGACAGCGGGCGCGGCTCGCGCCACGCGCTGCGCTCCGGCGGCGCCAGCGCCAGGTGAGCGACGCCGTATTGAAATTTAGCTGATTAGCTTACCACGGAGAAAAGAATATAATAAATGAAGAGTCGGTTAATATATCTGGACATGAAAAGCAATAAATAAATGGTCGGATCTCAACATCCGACCAAACTACTTGGTAACACTAAATTTCTTACTTTTACGTGGCGTTGAGGGGAGGGGGGGGGGGACGGTACGGTGTGGTCCGTGCCGTGCGGCACTTTGGCCTTAGCGACATATGAAGGTGAAGGTTGAACAGGTGAACAGGTGAATGTTTTTAAAGAAAATAATTAAAATATAAAAAAAAAATTGCAATAGATTTGTTGAAATTATTGAAATAATGAATGGACAGTAAATGTGCATACAAGTACCTACCTACAAAGCGTTATGTGTTGCTGTTTTGTTTGATGTATTCCAAACATAATTTTAGCATATTGGTTACCTGAGGAAATGCAATATTATCAGTGATTTTTTTTTTCTTTTTTTTTACATAGTTATTAATAATTATGTTGTTCATAGGTATGTCAACAAATGTCATTTTCACTTTTTAGGTTAATGATATTCAATAAGAGTACGGCCCTTTTTACCGTTACTATTTTTTTTATAATCAATTGCAAAAAGAAGAGAGCGGAAAATTTGGGATCCGCGCGAGTACTGATGAACTATGCTACGCCACTAGAGTGAATGAATATCGTTGCTCTCCAATCATTGTTTGTTTTTGAGGAATACAAAAATACTTGAGAGCGTGACACTTTTGGGTAGCGAGCGGCGAGCGTGAATAAGCCCGTACGCCCTTATCTACCTCACTGAATTGTTAGATGCAGCATAGAAACCGGAGGTGTATATGTATATAGTTTTATATTGTTTAGTTGCCTTTGAATATACATGAATACGAATAGCCTTTTAAAATTTCATATTTCCTAATGAAACATTAGATACTTAAATCCAAAGGAAATTAAATATTGTAAATAATAATTCTTTAGTGAAACGAACGTAATGTCGTAAACTCCGTAGCCGTCTGAAATTAACTAAATTATTTATACATTTTAACTTTATCTCTATGATGCTTATTTTTTTTATTTCAATGCTATGACGTCTTTATACTACGATGCCGATTCGTCGTAACTTGACAAAAAAAACCGTTTTAAAAATGATGTAGGTACCTATTTATTCTTAATTATTATTCGTCCGTCATGAAATGCGTATAATTTGACCGTCCTGTTGATATCACATGCGTAGTTTCTCTGGCCCCCCGACCTTAAAAAAATTCAAAACAATATTATAATGAAGTGTGAATGACATCATTTAAATATAAATACGCACTGAAATTAACCTAGAAAATTATACCTACTCAATAGAAATCTATACAATACCACGTAGTATTCAAAAAGTTAATGAGCACATCTACACACTTAGGTGTAGAACTAAAGTAAAATAAAGTCAATCAGAAAATACGTATATCAATACCCAAAGGCCTAAAGTAGCTTCTGGAGTAAAGTACTATACATAATATGTCACTGTGCTACGCCTACACCGCTGTACTATATAAATGTAACCGCCGTGGACTGACCCATTGTTAGATAGAACCTACCACATATACACAAGTAATTACCCACGACATTACCAACCGTACTACACTGGTGGTGCCATGGAGGACGACTGGAGAGCGTATGCGGGGCCAACCGCACTCACCAAACATATGTCGACCTCCATGGGTGGTGCCGATGTCTTGGGTCATGAACTGCTTTTCAGCGGTTGAGTTTTCGTTAGTCAATTTTGTTTTCTAACATGTCTCGTGATTGAGCTTAATTATGAATTATAATTATTGAAAATATTATATTGTGTATATACCGGTCTACTATATAATAGGTAAAATAGTAATAGGGTATCTGCGAATTTTTAAAATGTAGTAAACGTAAATCAAAACTACTATTATAATTAATGAAAAGTTACAAATGATGAACTTGTCTGAATATTTGAAATTGAAAAAAAAAACAATATATTTTTTTTACTTTGTACGAAATTTTTGTTTATTTTATTCAGAACTAGCTGTGCCCCGCGGTTTCACCCGCGGTAATTTTGGAGTTCCCGCGGGAATTCCGGGATAAAAGTACCCTATGTCCTGTCCTTCTCTGTACCCCTGACAACGTGCATGCCAAATTTCATCCAAATCCGTTCAGCCGTTTTTGCGTGATTGAGTAACAAACATCCAAACATCCACACTTTCACATTTATAATATTAGTAGGACTAGCTGTGCCCCGTGGTTTCACCCTCGGTAATTTCGGAGTTCCCGCGGGAATTCCGGAATAAAAAGTACCCTATGTCCTTTTCTGTACCCCTGACAATGTGCATGCGAAATTTCTTCCAAATCCGTTCAGCCATTTTTGCGTGATTGAGTAACAAACATCCGAACATCCAAACATCCACACTTTCACGTTTATAATATTAGTAGGATATAGGATTGCTGGCCTACGCCAATACTTAAGTAATAAATAATAACGTTAAAAACCAATAATAATAATCCACTTCACAATGCTCGTTAATTTTACGTGTGTGATATTATGTCGCCGCCACACGTATAGGAATAGGTACCTACGTATGGTATACCAGCTCGTCTATCGATAATCGGTATACTCATAAGCAGATAATCAAACTCACTTTCAAAGTTATAATATTATAATATTAGTGCGGATTTATTTTGGAAAGTTCTTGTTGTCAAGGATACAGAAACGGATGTATGTTAATTACCGCGGGTGGAACCGTTCTACACTCCCAACAAACCAATAACATCTATTTGTCCAATATCTCAGACGAAATAAGCTGAGTCCAATATACCTTGATTCTTGACGGACTAATCATTAACAATAAAAAAATTGAGTCAGTGTCGTGGAAGACTCAGTTGGAATGAAGTTCCTTTCGCAGTATATTATTGAAAATTAACAAATAGAATTAAATGAATTAATACTGTAGAACTATGTGGTCACTTGAATGGGCATGTTGACTAATTTTTATTTTTTAGTCCGTCTTATAGATTATTAAAAAATATTGGACACGTATTTTTTCTTTTTTTACGTAATCAAAAATAACGGCGATATATTGAGTTGAAATTTCGCGTGACGTCACTATTCTGACAGTTTGTATGGCAGTGTTAGCGGTTAGTGACGTCACGACCCCCTCACCCTAAACTTTAATGCGCTTTATCTCTGTATATTTTAATTTATTTGAAAAAGCAAAAAATACGTGTCGATTATTTTTTTTATTTTCTAACTGACGGACTAATTAGAATTTTGATTTTCAAAAGTAGTCCACATCCCTATTACTTAGCTACTTCGTGCTGAATGTACCATTTGACTCTGTTGTGGTCACAGTACAACCCTAACCTAGCGCGTTGGGGCTCTTATAAATATAAAACAGTGGGATTTTTTGTTTTGGGGATTATATAAGTTAAAAAAGGTCGTTTGTAAACGGGAAATTTGGCTTCGATATTTATATCTTTAGGTACTATGTATTTATAAATGCGAATGTGAGTTTGTTTGTTCCGCTTTCACGCCTTTACTGCAGGCAGAACCGATCATCATGAAATTTTGCATATTCTTTGTCAGGTAAGTACAGAGAAGGAAATAGGGTACTTTTCATTACGTAATTCTCCGGAATTAATGCGATTGGATCCGCGGCGAACAAGACTAGCTGTCCTATAGGTACCAAATATTATATTATAAGTCTAATTTCGCTTTTATATTTTCCATGTAATTGACAGTGGTTCCGGCGACCCATCGAGTCGAGAGCACTTCGCGCCGCTCGGCAGGCCGCTGCAGCGCGCGGACCGGAAGCAACTCGACGAGCCGGCCGACGAGCTGCCGCTGCCGCTGCCGCCAGTGTAAAATACATGGATTGTACATTGAACTTATTGCGCATTGGATGGGATTATTAATAAAATCATTTTTTGTCATATAAATCTTACTTAAATGCCCCATCCCCTATGAGTCCATCATGACATAGGTAAGGAAAAGGTTTCGAAATCAAAAGAATTAACTAAAGATTACTTTAGAAAGTGATATATTTAAACGAAATATAAATAATTCATACACAGACGCTTTAAAATCAAAATAAAACTTCAAGACTAGAAATCGAGACACTCCGACGATCCACATTGCCGTTGATATTAAGCGACTTAATATATATCGGGTCCGCGAGACGATTAGATGCGATTGTCAACAGTTAAGAAATTAACATCGATGCGAACAATAAATTATTGATCGTTTGCCAAGGAAATTGAAGCGATTTTCATTACTGATTACAATTGATAACACTCGGGGACCCGTAACCCTTTACACTGATTTATAAACAAAATTTGGTTGTTGTAGGTGGATGTGTTGAAGAGTTTCATGCGCGATATATTATATCCCCGTTCGTCCCACTAACAAGTTTAGCATAAAGGACGGGAATTTACTTTATATAAAATAACTTTCCTTCGTCTCCCTGGTAGCACGAAATGGAAATTGTTATTGTCTATTGTTTAATTGATTCGTCGAATTCCTTTCGTTCTATTAGGGAGATGAACTGCATCGCGACGATCGGGCATACAGTGCAGTCTGCACCATTCGCCGGATAGTCACCCTCGCGTCTCCCCGAACAGACGAAGTCTCGTGTGAGACCTCGTTCGAATTCATAAAAAGCCTGCCGTTTTTGATTGACATTGGCTATTTTTTTTTTAACATCAAACCAGCTATACCCTGGTAAAGAAGTTCTGTTTCATGCCGGCAGTGCTTTTGCAGCACCATATCATTCATATCTTACATAATCGTGAAAAATTACTAAAACGGTTTTTAATATTTACACACCGATACTATTGTAACAATTAACGGTGATCACTGATCAATAAATATTATGCAAGATATACAAAATAAATATGCGAACTCCACAACATAATAAAGGTACTTTACAATCATATCTCTATATTAAAATAAAATATACTATCTATTTTAGTGTTTTTCTTATTCTAAAATGACGTCACAGGTCAACAGTGGCATTCGATTATCTTCACTCGTACAAACTGGTTCCGAATTTTTAACCAGTTCATACAAGTGCAGATAAGATTTTTCGAATAAAATAACATTACTGATAAAATAAATATCAGTAAGAGGTACGCACAACACGGTCACTTCGTTCACTGATTTCGTAATCCAAAAAGTCAAAAGTTCATATATTTTTATACGAAGGCTTGCCAGCCTACAGAGTCAGCTACGCGATAACTCGTGCGAAAGGGTGCTCTATGTGCCCGTACTGGATGGCCAGGAGCGTGTCCTTGAGCCGCTTGTATATGGGCTGCGATTGCTCCATGGTGGGGATGCTGATATCGGTGTCTAGGAAACCGATGTTGCTTATCGGACTCACGATCACTGCAGTGCCCGAGCCGAACATCTCCAGCAGCTGTGGGTACACAATAAACTGGGTCATTATTTAGAAAATGCTTCCAAAAAAACATTGTAAGTTCACGTTGATATATCGTGGGCAACACAGTAAACATTACAATATTACACTAGATTTAAGTAACGCAATTTTTTAATCATTAAAAGTCTAGGTACAAGTGTACAAGTGTGTGTAGTGAGTAGTTAATGATTAAACCGGGGCTACAATTAATAGAGGTAAGTATTAACAAGCGAATTTCTCTAAATCTACATATACCAAACTAAAAACGAGTGCTTTAAAACGCCTCTTAGATCACGCCACATGACTCAGGATTGGTCAGATGTCCACCACGAGTTATAGGACTGAGCTGTGAACCGGACCACTTTATTATGCCGCTAACGAACATTTTTAGCATTAAAATTATTTGATTTATGCCCAAAATATATGGCGTTATGATTAAATTTTATGTTTTATATTTTTCTTCTTCTGTATTAGTTGGTAACATAACGTTAATACTTACCCCGGAGCCGTTAATTATAGCCCCAAACATGGGGTAAGAATTAAGATACGACTTTTTCGAGAAAAAAAATTCTAATTAGGACATCATTTATTTTAAATTTTTTAATTTATGTTAATAGTTAATACATAATAGTTAAAGCATCAACGTAAAGGTCTAAATATTGAATAATTTCGGAGATGAAATGCAATTTTTGATAATTGTAGGGAGAGTACGTTTTCTATGCGTTAACGACGGCAGAATTTAAATTTGGCTAGGGGGCTGGATAGATGGCGTTGTTCAAAATTCGTGCTGCCCCTGCCAGTCTCCCCTACCGGCGTCAAAAAACAAAGAATAGATATTGTAATTAGTAAAAACTGAGTTTTATCCTTATTATAACCTCTTAGAAATTTTTTTAGCGACTTTTTTTCTGGTGTTGCAGGTTTCATCTCCGCGTAGGGTAAAGGATGATGGGCATTTTGCATAGGCGTATATAGAGGGGGCGCCAGGTGGGCCGGGCCCACCCTAGGTTGTTCTAGTGCCCACCCCAGAATGTTGGGCTACCGATTCGAAATTCTATAATACTGATAACTAACTTCAGACGACTCTTCAAATTTGTAGATTTAATTCTTAAAAGTTTGCACCCGCGACTCCCGCGAGTAAATATGCCATTTCAGGGGCATGCCCCCCCTAAAAAATAAGCCTAGATACGCCAATGACATTTTGGTATTTGGTCCAATAGCAATAATTGTTATATTATTGAATTGGTTGACCCGTATTTTTCTTTCGGACCCCTTTACCTATTAAAAACCTTGACTTCGGCTTGTTTTATGGACTTGATTTTCGACCAAAATTGAAGAAAATGTGTCGGCGAGGTTTTTATCATGCAAGATATCAAGATATCTGAAGGTTGACTGGCAGAGAATGCCACTGTGACATTAAGTCCGCCTTTTGTACCATGATGTGCATAAAGTTTAAATAAATCAATAAATATCAATCAGCAACATGTTTTACGTGACGAATTACCTAGATTGCTGAAGCAAAAACGCATGCATGACAAAAAACTTCCTTAAAACTAAGATTTGGGACAAGTGCCCTATTCTACACAAAAACTATTTCTTTATTCGATGACGTATAACATGTTTTTATTGGAGCGGGTACCAGCTGCCATACATTTCTGCCCATCATTCTTTATCCTGAGTCTGTATTTTGTATGTTTTATAATTCATAATATATATTTTAAATGTGTATTTAAAAAAAAATTACATCAGTTGTCCTGCGAAATCCATAGTAGGTACAAACTGATTAGTTAGCCCTTATTCCGTATGACCGCGCCTCCCAAAAACAATCCCAAACGCTCCAGGTGTCATAATATTACAAATAAATATAAATAAATAAATAAATATTCTGCATTTCATAAAAGTTAAAACACGTTGGAAATGCATTTTTTTCAATTGAAACTTCTTTGAGCACGAGGGAAATACAATTTATGTGGCGCGTTATTTGAACGCGATGGTCATCTTTATCTTTAAATATTATAAAATGAATCGCTTCCGCTGTCTGTTCGCGATAAACTCAAAAACTACTGTTCGAATTTTCATGCGGTTTTCACCAATAGATGAGTGATTCATGAGTAAGGTTTATATTTATAGTTTATCCTGGAATTCCCGACGGCACTCCGACATAACCGCGGGGCCCAGGTAGCGTATTTATTAATGTCCGAGCATTATTGTGGTGCGATGTGTACTCACTCGGCCTTTCTTATTGAGTTGTATCAGCCGGTCCATAGTCATGACCTCCTCCTTGACGACCACGTCCGGCCACTGGCTCGCCAGCTCGAGGATGGAGTGCCGCGTCACGCCCGGAAGGATCAGCCCGTTCAGAGGCGGTGTACTTAATTGTTTTTCTGAAATAAAACGGTGATTGCCATGATTTTGGGTGTCACGAAGTTTTCACTGAATAATTTAGAAAACGTCGAAAAAACTTTAGGTAAGGGTGCAACTTTTTGTAAGACACCCTTGAAACTGAATTACAGTTAAGGAACATGATTTAATCACTGTTTCGCTTCTACAGTTTGCTGAAAATACTACTCCCGCGTAGCGCAACAGATCAGCCGTTAAACAAGAGAGGGTAAACGACTGATGAAATACGTCAGAGTTTACATCATTCATAAGAATGACTGTATGAAGCACAATAAAACTGTTGTTAAAGCGTGTGTTTGTTATCAGCGTGGCTGACCTCTAATTCTTGGAACCGATAGGGGCCGAAGCGCCCGCCGCGGGGTCACAGCGGACACCGACGCGGTGCGTCAGATAAACGAAACGCTTAACATTGTCATGCGGCTATCACTCGACTATTGAACGTTGATTATCGCGTACATTACATTTTTATGACTCAGTCAAATGAGCTTTGAGTATTAAATACCCTGTACTAGTTGATTTGTCTATTAGTTAATTTTTGCTTTACTTAAATAAGTTGCTGTATTAGATCTACGAGTTAGGTACATTTGTGGTTTCTAACCCTATACAAAAATAAAATTGAGCGTTTATTCGACATACCTCCACGTTCATTAGTGTAAACTACGAAAACATTCATTGCTCCCACTTCGGTGATCTCGTGATTGGGCCCAAATAGCCACAACACCTGTTGGTGGCCTAATTTAGCTGCTTGGGCACTCACAGCTGTAAACAGAAAGAATCACTTATAAAGTAAAATTTACAAACATTAAGCAGCGGTCGATCTCTGTAGTTCCACCCAGATTCGCACGGGTACTATAATATGTTTGTCCAGGACGCAAAGTCCTATTCCATGATTTACGGTAACAAAATCCGTAACTATCCTTTCAAAACATTGCGTAACTAAGAGGTAACATAAATACACACAAACTATCTGATTTATAATATTAGAACACGTATTGTATATCTATGAAATTAAACTAATGCATTCTAGCCAAATGTAGAACATATCGGGATATAATTATGTGATACAAATATCAGACTGAAAGATAGGCAGGCACGACGAGAAGCGAGGACAGGTCAAAGCCCGGCTGTCACAACAAACGTAGTCAAATAATGTTAGGACGATAAAGCGACGACAACAGCGAATCAGCACATTGAAGATAATAAATGTAGAGGGGTCTTAATATCATAGCAGGATTCAAAACAATGTTTTTTAGAAATTATTTTTTCTATACATATTATGTTTGTATTGCGCATCACGAAAAAACTACAGGGGTCTATTTTTGAATATTTCTTAAAGAACCGCATGTAAATCTTGCGATTCCGTGTGCGAAAGTAATTCGAGCGATTCAAAATACGGTCCAGGGACTGAAACAGGTGTTCGTAGACTTATAATGTAATTTGAAACATTATAGTTTCAGCGCAACCTGTTCACAAAAAAAGGTGTGAGCGCGATAGTGGCGCCACCGCACTTTACCACGCAAGCGGAGGAGCTAGGAACCAGATATACAAAATAAAAATCAATATAGTACTCTGCCGGAGGCAGAAACTATTTTAACCTCCACCTGCACCTTAAACACCTTCGCCTAGGCGAAGTGAAGTGTGAACTAGTTCACATTTACCAATTTTTTTTTTTATTAAAGAATAATTATCTTAAATTCTTAATTACTTTTACATCGTTTAATAAGAATACGATAAGCGGTTTTAGACCTTCGATTGACACAAAATCAAAAGTTTTGGAAGATTTACGTATGTAATAATATGGATATCATAAATTTAAATAAATTATACAATACCCTACATGTCGCCGAATAAATTATTGAGAGTGCGTCGTCACATCCGTGGCGCATTAGCATTACGTTTACATTTAAAGCGTATTTATGTACTTCATTTTTCAACTGCGCACTTTACGTTCATGAGTGGATAAAACAAATAGCAAACACGACAATAATATTGCATAATCACTTATGCAATACCTATTACACATGAACGTCATGTCTGGTCTGTTGACGTGTTTCGATGACTACGGAAGGCAGACGGTAGACTGTTTTCTTCATAGTACAGCTCTGCGTTCCAAGACCTGCATTGAGCGAAATCCCATTCGCGTATTGGGCGCCATGGGCGCATGACGCATGTCTTAATACGAAACCTGCAGCTATGTAAATGTAATTCTACTAAAAAAATGTTCCAAGGGGTCTACGGGATATGAAAAAACCCCTAGCTAAGTATTATGTATATTACGTATACGTATATTTTCTACAGCAATCGATTTCGGAAAGAGGCAAGTTACGTCAATGAATAGTCGTATGCATGCGTAACTAAATAGATTTGAGTGCAAAATCGACGCACGACCGGTGGACCCCCGGCTAGATCCCCTGGTGGGTCCACGGGGAACAGAAAAGCGCGACTCAGTTTTTCATTTGTTTTCATACTGATCTGAGTTGATGCCTCTTCTAAAGTGCTGTGAGTGTGAATATAGCGCAAATACTAACCTATAGTGGGTCCATAGTTGGAGCCGACTTTCCTGTTGCCCACGCCCCCCGGGAAGGCTCGCACCACGTTGGGGTCCGCGTATATGGACACCGCGCCGTTGCCGCCGGTCTTATAGTACGTGGACACCGGGCTCATGATCACGAACAGCAGCGACGAGTCCGGTATTGTGATGCCGATGGACGGCTGAACGAGTAACAAAACGACAAAACACATTAGCTATAAACATCCGAAACGAAAGTCAGCAGGAATTTGTTTATAGTTTACCTTATTTAAAAACATTAACACGTGTGTTGTCATACCTGTTAATTATGTTATCTTTTAAAGTACCTAATCTATATGTATTCATAGCAAAATACCTATAGTAAAACTAGAAGCGTTTATCTGTTCAATTTTACATAAGACAACATAACGCGATAGGTATATATATAGAAAATCCAGTGATTATATTTTCTGTCGGTCTGAAAGAAAATCTACTGTACGAACATGAACCGCATTTTTAAAAATGCTTGTTACAGAGCCTCGAATTATCTTCAATACATTTTTTGAGTTCGAGTCAGAATTTAAGTTTAGTAGTTCGGCATTGTCATTGCTGATTGCGTGCATATTGAAGACGAACCTTTTTTGTGTAGGTGCTTAACTTAAATAATTGACACAATAATTTTGTACAAACCTCGATACCGATTAAGGTGGGTCGAAGATAAAGCGTGGAGCTCTCCGAGTGGGGCACCCACTCCTGGTCCACTTGCACCAGCCTGACGATGCACTTGATCAGCTCGTCACCGTCGAAGGTGGGCAGGGCGGAGCGCGCCGCCGCCAGGTTCATCCGTCTCATGTTGAGGTCCGGCCGGAACAATCGGATCCTGTCGTCTACCCCTCTGTACGCTTTCATTCCCTCGAACAGCTGCAATGTTCAAGAATGAAATTAATTCGTTTATTTGCTTGCCACAACTATTGGATTGGCCCAGTAGGTCACTATGCCAACCCACTCAGGGGCGTCTTAACTATATGCGGCACCCGGGTGAGAAATTGTAGTTGGGTAAGGTAAGTAGGTAGGTAGGTACTATCTACCACCAGATTCATTCAGATGTTGATCGGCCGGCCCGGCTGGCGCCCGGGTGCGGCCGCACTCAGCGCTCCTATGGGAAAGACGGCCCTCCTATGGGAAAGGTTTCGGGTTCGATTGTCAGTGAGGGTGTGAAATTAGGTTTATAGGTTCCACTTTCCAGTCTGGGCATGTTTATAAATCTATACTATTTATGATATTATGTAATAATAATATGTAGAAGGTATATACCACGTTGGAACGGTCTCCGTGACAAACGCTCATAGCTTAGAGTGTGGGATGCAGTACGTATACTGCAGTACGTATACATATATCTGTGTGTAGTAAAGTGTTATTATTGTTTTCAGTAAAAAAAATATGCATCTCGCTCTCTTACCATTTTTATGTACTATAGCTGTTTCCCGCGGTTTCACCCGCGTTAATGTCGGAGTTTCTGCGGGAATTTCGGATTACAAATATCCTAAGTTACTCCTTATAACATTAGCTATCTGCGAGTGAAAGTTCCGTCAAAATCAATCCGACCGTTTTAAAGATTAGCCGGAACAAACAGACAGACTGACAGAACAAAATTTTATAAATTGTTTTTTTATGTAAGTAGGTACCGTATACAACGTGTTAATGAATTAACTGAAAACCGACTGAAAAATTAACAATACTTAATATGATTAATAGTACATTGTTATCCTAGGGGTGAAAGTAACCCCTCGATCTATTGGCGCCCTCGCTACGCTCGGGCGCCAAACCCCGTCTCGGGGCTAAATAAGTCTTTCTCCCGAGGATAACACTGTGCTTTTCATTACGAATGCAAGGAAAGTCAAAATAAAAATAGGAATTAGCTAAAGAAAAAATGAGTGAAGATCGGATAGTCGCTTGACACTTTCCCACCTATTTCTTTTTCTTTGGCCGGCTAGCTATTCAGCCAGTATTTTTTATTTACATTGTGGCGACCTAAAAAAAATATTATCTTTAATTATTAAGTATTAATTAAAGAAAATAAAAAAATATAAATAGGAATTAGCTTAAGAAAAAGTGAGTGAATTTTATTTTAATTAATACCTACTTAAACTTTACGTTATTTCAATTTTACATCGCGCTGGCTGTATAGAAAGTTGAAACATGGTTCAATAGAAATGTGAAAATAGACCTAGTTTTTTTTTAATAATTTGACAGTTGTCAGTTGAAAGCGATTCTTCCTAGGGCTGAAAAGGGTTACTTTCAACCCGCTTCTCAGGCAACTTCAGACCTACTTTCCGAGTATGAGTAATGAAAAATATATTTTACTAGCTGTCCCCCGCGATTTTATCCGCGGTAATTTCGGAGTTCCCGCGGGAATTTCGGGAAAAAGTACTCTACGTCCTTCTTTGTGCCCCTGACAGTAGTTATATGTATGTATTAGTTTAGATGTATGGATAATAATAGGTAGGCACCTATCTACGGGAAACATAGGTCAATTTTACTGACCTTCGTTTCCCATACAACTCAAAAACCCAAATATTTATTGAAATACACGGGCGGTATTGTCGCTTTCATAATATCTGCGTTATGAACCGAGGATGATGAAACGAAGCCTATTTTATGACTTAAGTAAAAAAAATCTACTTCGAAACCCCCATTTAATACCGTTCAGCTCAGACGAAATTAGTCTAAGCCGTTCAGTAGATATTTCGCATAAAAAACATAGAGACAGAAAACCTAAAAAATGTAGTTTTGGATTTTGTTAGTGACTCCTAAATTGTATCTAAAATGTACTCATAGACAGAAAAAAAAAAGACTCGCCTCTTGATAAAAAATCTAATTTTAGTATGTTTAACAATTAGATTATTGTTTAGAATTCTAGTTTCTACAAGATATCTAATAAATGTACGTTGGTATTATCACTTTAACTATGATTTTACATCATCCAAGTCTGTTACGTAAATGTTTTATTGCAAGTTCTCTTTATAGTTATGTTGAAAATGAAAGAGATAACAATATGTTTTTATATTGCACTGATGATAATAAATGAGCTTATTCAACTGATGTAAACATTAAACAAGAAAGTTCGTGTTTACCTAACCTAGAGGGACTTGTTGAGGGTTAAACATATACTCTGCAATGAAAACAATTAAAACCCACAAGGACTAAAGTATTTCTTGTTTAGAAATATTAAAATAAATGATTTTTATTTTATTTCCTCATTTCCAGTATTACAACGTTCACAGGTACTTGTCATTAATGTTGTACTTTAACATATTTCCCTTAACAATGTTGTAGTCAAGGGTACTACCTCATGTTGACCACATCATTGCTAACAGAGCGTGTGGACAAGAAAAGAAAGATATGGTACAAACCGAGGAAATCAACAGTTGTTGTACCTATCTATTCCAAGTTCAATTTTATTACTCTTTTATATGGGTTATCTACCATTGTAAAAGGAATACTCATAACAATTTCTTTCTTATTCTGTAAAAAGACTCTAAAATGAGCAAATACGACATGAAAATTTATTTTTGGAGAAATAATTATTTATAGAAACGTATCAAAGAAGCATAGCCTCTGACAGTCACAAAAGGTGATTATATTATCTTTGGTTATGCCAAAGATCATATAATCACTACGTGGGTTATGCACAAACCAGCGTGGGATGACATCACAGAAACGTCAAATTTTAAGTGCGCCAGTTTTTTCGGATAAAAACGATCACAGAAATGACGAGTGAAAGGCGTATCGAAAACACGCGTGTCACGTTTGTCTTCGTTATTTCAGTCACTTTTCAGCATCTATTTTGGACCCTGAGCAGGAAACTGGCTTTCAAGAGAGCCATGTTTTGAACTTGGGAACAATCTAACATTGTCATTGGCGTTTCGCCATAATTGAAGAAGTAGATGAAGAGATTTTTACTATTGAAACATTGTCATTGGCATATTATAATTATAGATAGACGCCATTATTAAAGAAGAAGAAGAGTCATACGGACCCTAAACTCTAATCAAACTTGATACGCCTAAAAGTGTTCGTTGATTTTCTTCATTTTCCAGAGCAAGATACAGAATATCTAGAGACCATATCAGTTTGGGTAACGTACAAGATTAATATCGTACAAATACAGGACATTAGTAAGACTTACTTGTATTGCATAGTGAAAAGCTTTAGCAGCTGGATGCAAGCTCAAGTTCTCGAAGGGAATAATTTGTGGTTTCTGCCAACCACCCAAATGCACCTGGTGGGGTATTTTTAGCATGTGATCTGTGTAGTATTTTCCGAATCCGAGGTCTTCCACATCGGGCTTTTGCTGTAATTGGTACGGTGCTGCGAGTTTTACTTGCAAATCGTCAAACTGTAAAAAATATCAAACGCTCTGTATTAATAATCAAACTAATCATAAAACGCTCGTATGAGAAATTGATTTACAAATAATAATTTGCAGATTAGGATTTGAAGATTTTTATTTCACCATTAAAAAATAGATAAATTCATATGAGGTAAGAAGGGCGTAAGATAAGACCATTTTAAAAATCAAATATCATTTTACACAACTATTAGGTTAGGTATATTAATACATTAAATATACACACGAAATGAGTTTGTTAAACAATATTTCTATTCTTTTTTAATAGTTACTAAAACTTGTGCTTACAAATAGGTACCTGATACCTCGTTATTTGTATTGACTTTGAGATAATGGCTAATTTATTCTTTAAAAGTTCGTAACTACTTATACATATATCCATGCATTCTTTCTTGTTTAGCAGATTCTATCGATTTAATTATTATTTTATACAAAATTAATTAAAACTCTAATCACACTGAATCTTTGTTCAGCTAGGTAGGTACTTATATAAACTTGGAATTTTAAAAAATTTTGATTTCGTAATTTTCCTTTTAGTTGTAAAATATTGTTTTGATGTGGTTGTGGTGATGGCTGAGTGATGGTTATGATTCCCTTGCGACTTGCGAGTATCAAAATATGCGGCATATCACGGCCTTATCATTTGATTGTGTCGACTTAGAAGTTTGTTTTTATCACAGCTCCAAGGGAGTTAAGACTATTTGATATTAATTTCATGTTGATACCTCCAATGCGTTCCTGAGAAAAAGAGTAGCCAAGCCCGCTCGTGTCTGCCCACTTGGGTTGTTTTGTTCACGACGACACGCTTGCAACGACGGAGCGGACGTATTTCTGCCTACCTACTTATTTGGCACCTTTGAAACCTACTACGAAACGATCAATAGGTAGCACATACCAATAACAACATTAGGTACGTGCTTTCGGATTAAATCGATATTTTGTGATTTTTTACTTTTTAGTGTAGGGCATTTTTATGTTTTTTGAAGTCGGTTTAGTTTTTTTGGTAGTCAGTTAAAAATATCTGAGTAACATTTCTGCATAAAATACCTAAGTAACATATCTGCATAAAAATAGGTATCATATCTGAGTAGGTAACATCTTCGAAAACGAGGCGAACCGTTGGTTAAAGAGCTATGGACGTTAAGCTTTACTAATACCGAATACGGGGTCATCCATAAAGTAGGTACGTACCTAACGCTAATTTTATAATTTTTGGGCCCTCCCCCTCCTTGTCACAGTTGGTGTCATTTCTGAGACCCCCCTAGTGTGACGTCACACATTTGCAATTTGACATCTAGAAATTTATGATTATTAAATTAAAATTGCTGTTCTGACAAAACAATTTAAACCTTAGTTCGCGAACAAAGTAGGAAATATTTTTTTGAGTTGGAAATATTTTTAAGTTTTTCGTTAATAGTGAAAATTTGGCATTTAAACATTTATCTAGATGTAGGTATAAGATTTTAAAATGTGACGTCACGAACCTTAGGACCCCTCCCACCCTTTGTCACACGATGTCACACAGCACACATCATCGACACCCTTCCCCCCCTAACGTGTGACGTACATATATGGATGGTCCCTACTTTTATTTTTATTATTATCTAAATATAAGATCGAAGACGGTGAGTTGTAAATAGGTACCTAATTAAAAATATTGCAAAGCGAATTTAAATAGGAGATTTACCTACATCACAGTGAGCACCGAACTTAAATCTCCAGCGTCGTCGACGTTTTTATCAACTCAGCAATGCAACTTTCATAGGTGATTTTAGAGATCCGACAAATGTGGTGGACTTACTTTGAACGAGACATCGGGTGTGATCATCGAGCGCGGCTTGTCGTCAGTCTCTACGAGATGCGCGGGCGCCTCGAGCGGCTGCCCGCTGTCCTCTTGCTCCTTGTAGCGCAAGGAGGAACTGCAATGCCGCACCGTCTGCAGCTTGTGTTGGTTCTCCATTATCCATTTCACTAACAACTGAGTAGATACAAATCGTAAGTTAGCTCCGAATTGCATAGTACGCTTAATCCAAATGATTTTAATAGGTATTTGTTTAAATCCCCAAGTTTAAACTTTTTAAAAAAATATAGTAATATTCTTCCTAGATTAAATATCGCGTATATCTACCATATTTATAATTTTTTTTAATTACTAGTTATTGACAAAAGATTGAAACTAAAACTATATACATATAACTACTTATAATAATTGTTATCTTACCTTACTGCGGCGTATTGGCATTTTTTTTATCCTAAATTAGATGACAATAATAATTTCTATTAACACTTAATTATGCACTGTTTTTTTTTTATTGAAAGATGTTCATAAATTTTTCGCACTACCTATTTACAACAAAAACAATTTTGCAGTCACACGAAGAACGTCCAATGTATCCACGTTTACAACGTTGTAAGTAAACTGACTTAATAGAACTGAAGCGAAAACATTTAAGCGGCCAACGATAACGTGCTGACCTGTGACGTTCTTATTCGTACAAGATAATATCAAAACAGAATTTAAATAAAAATAGACATAAGAGAAGTTGTTTGTTCCGAGATGTGGCGTGTTTACTGTGCACATCTAATATGGTGTGTTTTGATCGAGTGCGATCTACATTATTCCGGAAGGTATGGGCGCACGGCACGGCGCCGCGCCGGGCTGTAGGGTCGGCGGGTCAGTGCCGCACTACGAATATATTTAAGTATGCTAATATCTACTATTACTGGCGAATAAAATCTTATTTACTGAAGACTGTTTATGCCTAAGGAGACTCCAGTTACTTGTAGTGCACTAGTCCACAGTCCCTGTGAATGCAATAGATATATGTATTTTCCAGAAGTTAGTTATTCGAGAAAATGAAATAGGTAGATATATGCATTTTTGTATCTAAATGTTGTAAATTAGGTAATGCGCTAGGGCACTTGCAGACGACGACCAACGACTTCCAAGTAAAGCTCATGCTTATAAATGTTGAATACCTATACTTATTTAATATTAATCATTGGTTTTACAAAACCACTTTAGTTGGTTTACAATAGACAGCTCTGTTATGTGAAAACAGTAGCTAAATAGCGTTCAGACAGATTATTATCACTTATACTTAATGATTTTAATGAATTACGATACATTCGACACCATCACCCAGAGAGGAAATAAATTTACTAGAGACGACTTGTAGGCGGAGCAGGCGCGCCACGGTTGTAAGGAAGTTAGAGCAAATGCTCTAACTTGCCCAAAACTTCTTTTGCTAGTATCCCAATTCCCAAGTATATTTTTCACAATATTCCCAAAACTGTGAATTTTGAAAACAGTGACTAAGTAAAAACGTAACCAACCTTTACGTTAATAAATGTTTTAGTGCGTGATGAATAGTTTTGTTTGCGAAAATCACACGTTTTCACCTGTTTTCATACTAAACTAAGTTGATGTCCCATCTATCAGTTACTTTCTGTTCTGTGAATCCATCATTCAACAACGTTTAGACTATATATGTAATTATCATACTCGCCCGTGAAGTGGCTCTTATTGCACCGCTTTTAAGTTCATAATGCATTTTGTTAAACACGTTTGGTTTTTACTTATTTTTATTTTATTTTTATTTTTTAACAATCTCACCAGAGTTTTAATTTTATAGTTTTATTTTTTCCTTCACAAAATATGTGTTGAAAAACGTCTTGTCAAACGGGTATGCATTGTTAATTTAAGTCTCGACTCCCTTACACCGCGCCGTGCCGGCCATGCCGCGCCCTCGCCTCGCCTTGCCGGCTTGGACTGCAACCCTGAGTTGAAAGCTCACTCGTATCATACATCATAATGTACTACATATTTTGATGGACATTGTTTACAATACCCAGACAGTTTGATCATTAAAGTTTACAAACCTTACTATATCTAAAACCTGATTCGACAAAGTCCATATTTTATCGACTAAAAGACCGGTAAATGTTTTGACCCGTACCAATCGCATGTGTAGAATATAGAAGGAATATAGTAGGAGATAACAGCAGATAATTATCTGCTGTTGTAAAGATA
Organism: Zygaena filipendulae; assembly: GCA_907165275.2. Classification (NCBI taxonomy): domain Eukaryota; kingdom Metazoa; phylum Arthropoda; class Insecta; order Lepidoptera; family Zygaenidae; genus Zygaena; species Zygaena filipendulae. Next base: position 5,184,824 of record OU015653.1, on the reverse strand, counting down.
GCTGAGTAACTGATGATGATAACTTAACGCAATGTAACTGAAGGCTGGCAGAGGTATGACCGAGACTATTAGCTGAGCGAAACATCTAGAACGAACTAGAAACTATTACAATGCATTGCACCAATATAGAAGTTGTACAGCATACCAGATATTCGTAGGGAACACGGAGCAGTGCCTGGGACTTGCGACCCAGGTGTAGGTTTAATGGGTACCCTTTTCAATGCATCAACGCTCACCTCCACTGCCCGTGCTCCTGACTCCTGACTTCTGGCCGATGTATAATGTTAGAATTGTTATTCAATTTTGTTACTAAAAAATATCTATTTAATCTTTGTTTATTCAATTTTTGATATACCCAATATTTCTAGCTCATTACGGGCTTCCCAAAAACACCATCACAAATGCTCCAGACCAAAGATCATATAATCACTTATTATTTATTTATTTATTTTTCTTTATTTAGGGCAACAAACAACAACAAATTAATATTCTGTATACCATACGTTGTAGACGTTTTTTTTTTTTAATTGAAACTTTGAGCATGAGGAATAAAGCATTTTTTGTGGCGCCTTCGTGTTATGGGAATAATGAATTGTACACACCTTGTAGGTATACACCTTCCTTGCGTTATCATTTTTAGGCATTTTACCTTCTACAAATTACCCTCATTGCCCGGCAGGTATACCAATATACTGGTTTGGGTATATAATAGGTACAATATACATATTATATGACATACGTCGTGTCATTAAAACGAACAATATTATTGCAAGAATACTGTGCGATTTATAATCTTAACAATTCCACTGAAATGTTGTCTAGTGTCTACTCTAAAAAAACTCAATGTATGTAGTTTGTCTCAACCTCAACAATAAATAAATATTAAAAACATCAATTTAAAGAACAATTACTTACATATTTAGTTGACTATAAAATTTTGCATAAAATAGGTCTAACACGTTTCAAGACGTATTTTTGACTAGTTAATACGTTAATGTAAATTAGGCAGACGCAATGCGGTTTTGTCGTCGTTCTTGGCATGTTTCTTAAGCATATCCATGATTTCGTTGTCAAACTCTTTGGGTGTGGGCTTCTTCTCCACAACCCAGTGGAAGATGTCCCAGTCGTTACTAGGCGAGTTGATGAGGCGATCGTACATCATTGTTTGCTCCTCGCTGAATTTATCCAAATATTTTTTCGCGAAAGTGCTCAGAATCAAGTCATTTTCCAGCATTCCTCGTTTGCGAGATTGATAATGAAGCCTGTAAATATACACATATATCAGAAAACAGCACATTTACTGTGAATGAACACTAACAGTTCGGTTGCTCGTTTTCTGTGTTCCGAACTTCCGAGTTACTCACACATTTTTTTAATGAATTGGATTAGGTAAATATTTCTCAATTTATCAACTTCGACTGACTAGCAGTCCCTAAAGCTGAGGGGCTATTAGGTATGTAGCTTTAGTTTCTATGATTTTTCGGTTCCATTAAAAAGCATGGCGGTTTTGCGAATAAAATATGCACGTTTTGACACCTACAATATCTAGCAAAAGCATACTTTAAAAGTTGAAGCTGTCTAAACATGATTAATCACAAAATCGCTATTTTTCTGAAACATGATAGCAACAAAAGTTACATAGGTAATTGCCCTGCCGCCTGCGGAAGTGCCGACAGGTCCCTCTCGACATAACTATCCAAACTTTTTGATGCGATTTTAAGAATATGGATTTTAATTAACCGACTGCAAAAAAGGAGGAGCTTCTATGTTCGACTGTTTACATATATTTAGTTAGACGGGTGGTGTTGTAAGGTTAGATGAGGGACGATCATTAATTTGATGATGAATTCATAAACACAACAGACGTATAATAAGACGTATAATAATTTATGAAAATTTAGTGCTCAAGTTGCCGATATGCCGATATGCGCCGAAATATCGAAGGTCATTCACTCACGTAAACTGACGTTTTTATTTACGGGTTTCTATGATTTATCGGAGTTTATTTATATTTTTACTAGCTGCTGTTCCCCGCTGTTTCACCTGCGTTTATTTCGGAGCTCTCGCGGGAATCCAGGGACAAAATACCCTATGTCCTTCTCTGTACCCCTAACAATATACATTTCATGATGTTCGACTGAGCCGTTGAGGCGTCAAAGCGTAACAAACAAACAAACTCACTTTCTCATTTATAATAGTAAGGACTAGTCACTTGCAAGCATGAATATTTGAGGACTTTAATACGCGCCTAATTTAATCTAAACCCTGTATATTCTTTCCCATCTGTCGCTCCACTCTAAAGCATATATGTTATGGACCAAGTGATAAATTGGGCAGTATTCATAATGCTCGTGCATTATAAATAATGCCCGCATTAATCACCTGGTCCATAACATATATAAGTCGCCTAATTTGACTAATTTTTTTTTGGCCCGTCTTGTAGATTAATAAAAAATATTGGACACATATTTTTTCTTTTTTTACGTAATAAAAAAAAACGGCGATACATTGAGTTGAAATTTCGCGTGACGTCACTATCCGGACAGTTTGTATGGCGGTTTTAGCGGTTAGTGACCTCACCACCCCCTCACCCTAGACTTTAATGCGCTTTTCAAATAAATTTAAATATACAGATATATTTAAATTTATTTGAAAAAGCAAAAAATACGTGTCTATTGTTTTTTTATTTTCTAACTGACAGACTAATTAGAATTTTGATTTTCAAAAGTAGTCAACATCCCCATTGAAAGTAGGAACACGTTCTGCGTTCTGTAAATGAGTTTCTCTGTTGTGTGTCTGTGAGTGCCTATATTTGATTAGATTTGTATTGATTAAAAAGTCTGCATGTAACTAATCAAATCAATCACGTAACCGTCCACCACCAGACTTCAGTCTTCAAAAAAAAAATGGCAAAACAGTTTTGTTGTGATACATAGGTAATAGGTATGTAGGTATAGAATATAGATTGTAAGGCTCGCCAAAGTTTCTATGTGTACGTACAGTCCGCGAAACAACAGCAAATAATACGAAGATTTGTGCAATATTACATGATTTAATCAAAGTGACGTAAATGGACGAGCATTGACCCCGAACTGATATAACTTATAGTAGGTATATCATAACAAACAAATCTTCACAATTACCTACTCTACCAACTAAGGTTTTCAAATGTCTGCTCTAGTTAGAGCACACAAAACATCAAAATGTTTTTTTTTAATCATTTATTTAGTGAGGCTTTTTACGCTCATGCGCCAAGCCAGCCTCGTAATGTGTTATATATTGCAATATAAAACATAATAGAAATAAACAAAAAATAAACTAAAAATAAACCCTCCTAACACTTCGGCGGAATGCAACGCCTCCAACAACTCAACGCCACCGCTATAAGAAGCAGTCCGCATTCCGCAATAACATACATAATGGATGTTGAAAAGTAGATAGGTATCTAGACACGCGGTAGCGTGTCAAGTCAAGTTCAAGCAGACAGAACTGGCGAGCAGCACCGTGTGTAATATTACACGAACCATTTGGAGACACCTATTTAGATATCAATTCTTTTGTCGGTGAAGTCGACACTCGACAACTAAGCTTAAGCTTATAATACTGAACTTGACTTCCACTTTCACATTTATGTTTTTGATGGGATGTTAATTTTCAGTGAGTGAAAATCCTTAGTGAACTATTATTTATTAAAAAAAAAATGAATAACACAGGTATATAGTTCATGGTAAAATCATTGTATTATGTAAGAATCCAAATTTGATGTGAAACTATCACGCAACATACTTCTCCTGAGTCGCAATCAGGCCCACCTAATTACTGGTGTGCTTACAGGTCACTTCGAGACTAAGGAACACCTCAGGAAGATGAAATTAGCAAGCGACCCATCCTGCAGAAAGTGTGGTATAGAGGTGGAAACAATGGCACATGCACATGTGCGAGTGCGATGCCCTGGCTCGCAAACGTATGGGCCTCCTGGAGACGGCTTACCCAGAACCAGAGGACTTTAGGTTCCTACCCCTCCACTGCACACTAGCCTTCCCCGCCGAGGTCTTCAGGGAGTAGAGGGAGGATCACAAAAGTGGGGGAAAAGTGGGGGATGGCACAAAAGATCCCAAGGGTCGAAGTGCCGAGGCTTTGTCTGCCTGCCCCATTAACTATGATAAGATAAGAATCCATCTAGATACTAATATTATAAAGAGTTAAAGTTTGTGAGTATCTACGTATACCTACCAGTGACGAAGTTTTCCATTCCCATTTTCACCGGCTTCCCTTCAGAAGTTTGGAACACAACCACTCTCTTTACCGTAATTGAGAAGGCTGTTACTAAACGGACGAATAATAATCGTCCGCTAAACGCAAAATGTATTGATATTTCCTAACGTTCTTTCTTGTTGAGAAATGCACGCCGATTGAAAAACTTATTTATTTTATTGTTTGTTACTATTATACAATTATTGTCTAAAAATAAATTGTATATCATCCTATGTCATTGTAAAATTGTAAATACTGTAAGTAAGATGATAGTCTATCTTGCGAGATTGTAAACTGTCAAAAGATTGTGTACCGCAACATACTGCTTACAATTCAATGCATTTTACACATTATTTTTCGGTAGATTATAGTCTAAAACCTCACCACATATCACCAGGGGGAGGGGGTTAAAAAGTTGCTAAAAACATCATGTGATTATTATTATTAATGGAAGCTCCCTTGTATACATATAATACACTATTTTATTTATTTATTTATTGCTTATTATGGTTAAAAAATCAGTACAAATAGACTCAAAAACATAAAATATTCTTGTAAATGAGAGAAAATAACTAAAAATATAAAATGTACTCAAAAAACTTACTATTTAGGAGAATAAATTTTTAAAAATTGGTGAAAATTATTTGTATTGATATATTAATATATAAAAAAATAGTACATTGTTATCCTAGGGGTGAAAGTAGCTACGCTCGGGCGCCAATCCCCGTCTCGGGACTAAATAAGTCTTTCTCCCGAGGGTAACACTGTGCTTTTCATTACGAATGCAAGGAAAGTCAAAATAAAAATAGGAATTAGCTAAAGAAAAAATGAGTGAAGATCGGATAGTCGCTTGACACTTTCCCACCTATTTCTTTTTCTTTGGCCGGCTAGCTATTCAGCCAGTATTTTTTATTTACATTGTGGCGACCTAAAAAAATATTTTCTTTAATAGGCTAGTTTCCTGGGTAAAAAAATCGAAATTCTATTTAGTCCGTCAGTTAGATAATAAAAAAAATAAAAGACACGTATTTTTTGCTTTTATAAAATAATGGAAATATGCATAGATAAAGCGCATTAAAGTTTAGGGTGGGGGACTCGTGATGTCACAGCTCGCTATAACGTGCGAACAAACTGTAGCGAGGCGTGACGTCATGTGAAATTTCGACTTGATATATCTCCGTTATTTTTTGGTTACATAAAAAAAAAAATACGTGTCTAATATTTTTTAATAATCTACAAAACGGACTAAAACAAAAAATTTAGGAAACTAGCCTATTATTAAGTATTAATTAAAGAAAATAAAAAAATATAAATAGGAATTAGCTTAAGAAAAAGTGAGTGAATTTTATTTTAATTTATACCTACTTAAACTTTACGTTATTTCAATTTTACATCGCGCTGGCTGTATAGAAAGTTGAAACATGGTTCAATAGAAATGTGAAAATAGACCTAGTTTTTTTTTAATAATTTGACAGTTGTCAGTTGAAAGCGATTCTCCCTAGGGCTGAAAAGGGTTACTTTCAACCCGCTTCTCAGGCAACTTCAGACCTACTTATGAGTAATGAAAAAGTATTTGATATATATCGGATCCGATTATTTTTTGCTCCAGGTCGAACTCAACATCTAGCATCGGAGAAAAAAACAACTCATAAAAATTTCAACCAACTTCAAACCGGAAACCAAACATTTATCACAAACGACATTTACCACGATAACAACCAAATATTCCCCAAGCTCAAGTCACCGTGGGGGATTAAGCCAACACCCTCCACCTCTACTCAACCAAGTAAATTTAAATTTAAAACCAAGAATTAAACCAAAACAAAAAATCAAAACATTGAAAATTTGTACCTACAATGTAAAATCACTGGCTTCTACAGAGATATATATGGAACTAACACATGCACTTGAAAAAATAGACTGTGATATACTCGGAGATTGGAAGTTAGAAGATTAGGTGATAAAATAGAAGAATATCACAATCATATTCTATGTTACAAAGGTAAGACGAAAGGACTATATGGAGTCGGCTTCCTGATAAAGAACAGAAGGGAAGAGACCGCGAAGCTTGGAGGGGATTGGAGGAGGCCTCCACCCGAGAAGGGATTCCCAGTAATAAAAAAATCATACAAAAAAAAAAAACGAAAACAAATGTAACTATATTGCTGAGAAACGAATAAAGGCTTATTATTATTATTTATTTATTTATTATAGGTATATCATGATAATATATCCATTGATATATATCCTCGTACCCTGTTCATTAAGTTTACTAAGTTGAAATTACTATTTGAAGTATATTGAAGTTATTATTTAGACTTTTAGAGCAAGTATATTTCCGGGTTACCTCTCTCCATATTTCACCCTTCGCCACTGGTACCTACCTGGCTTTTCGTTTTTCCAATGTTTGAGGCTTGTCTATATTGTAAACTGGTATTTCAAGGTAAGTAGTATCCATAGTTTTGAAGGTATCACTGCTGAATGCTGCACCCCGTAGTCTGTTAAACAAATCTAATTTCTGAAACAAAGACAACCATCTGGTTACCTCCATACTACATAGTACATTCACTGGCATTTTGATCATGTATTTCTTTTAGTGATGTCACTTATAAATCAAAGAGAATTTATAATCACTACAATTTAGCTTTGGTTTTAGCATCCATGAAGAACAATAAATTAATAATTAATTAATATTAAGATTGTATATGCCATAATGTATAGATGTTTGTTCTCAACAACAATGTAACAAGAGAAGCAATTTGGCGAACACTGTAAGCCTTTCTTGTTTTGATTAAATAAATAAATAAATAAATAAATAAATGAAACTTGATAACATAGGAGAGTTCCCAACAAACTGTTAAATAAAATTAATGCTGGTGAAACTGTGCAAAACAGTCAATTTAATTCAGAATATAATATGTAAATTATAACTCAGAATAAAGTTTTAAAGTCTGCTTATGAATTGTCATTTGAAATGCTCCGAAATATTAGTTTTTAGCTGTTATTCACTGGTTTTACAAATAAAAAAATAATTTTGCTTTTGAATTTACTCCTGTTGTATAGAATTATATTTAGAACTAGCTGTGCCCCGCGGTTCCACCCGCATGAAACGTTTTTGTATGACAACTTTTTTTCCCAACATCCGATTTAAATGAAACATAGCCTATATGTAGCTCCAGGTTTAGCTTAATCTACCTGGGAAAACCGCATGAAAATCCGTTCAGAAGGTTCGGAGATTATCGCGAATAGACAGAAAACAATTTTAAAATGCTATTTTTTTGTGGTTGCTCTTTTTTTATCACTCCCTGTCAAAATTGGTCAGAAATATTCAATGTACAGAATCGCGGAATCTACTCTTTTATTATAAGTAAAGATAGATTTTTTCGAAATCTATGGGTGGCATTAGTGTGCTAATAATAATTATTAAAAGATAAGTACCTATTATATAATTTAAAAAATACTTCGAGCGTTCTAAAATTAGTCAGCAATATTTTAATAAACGCCAAATAGCCGAAGAGTAATTTTATTCGTGTATTATGAGTTCGATTTGTAATTAATTTCTATTTCAATAGGTATTTCATAAATAATTTAAGATTATTTGCAGTTGTTTTGATGGTGATTTCTTCTTTAAAAAGAGTGTAGAATGTAGATATTCAGAACATTAAATGATACTTACGCATCGTAGCCTTAACATTTTGCAATGCACAAATCAAATCAAAGCACAAAAAATTACGATTTTCTTTTCGAATTATGAAAAACAACAACAAACAGCTAGTGACAGCTAGGTAAGGTAGGTCCGAAAAGACATATCTTTAGACATATCACATAAGTCTAGATAATTTGTGGAAAATAACAAACAATAGCCAGTGTTGCCACCTTGGATTTTTTTTTTAAGCGCCAGGTCGAAAGTAATAGTCCTAAAGGCCGCTCCACCACACCACACTTGTAGTTCGCGGGTGTTTTGCGGCTTCGCGCGCGAACCGCGCGCGAATGTGGAGAGCGCTTGACAGACGACCGGATTCGGTGTGCTCCGCACATCGAAGTTCGTGCGCTCCGTGCCATAATATTCGGTCGTGTGTAGGGCTGTTCCCCGCACATTATTATTATTAACATCTGTGCGGTGTTTTCGGATGGTTTGCACATCGAATGCGGTACGCCCGGACCAAGTTCGATCCTGTGTATGGCGCACCGCACCGTTCGGCGCATACATATATATAAAATTGAAGTTTCTGTTTGTAATCCCAAATTACTAAATGCACATTAAATGCATATGAATTTATATACGGTACTGACATCCTTACTAATATTATAATTTTTATTTCCATTTCTCTAAGACTAAAGCTTTTTTGATGGTTGTTGCAGCAGAATTTTAACAGGAGCCAAAAACCGGAAATCGCTATAATTAAAACAAATCTTCCATAGTTTACCGATTTTATTAATTTTAATTTCTCTAATTGTGAATAGTAAAGTTGCAAAAATACAAAAATACTCATTTTGAATAAAATGACAGTTGCTTTGTTTTTCCGTGGGAACTACTGTTATTGTTCTGAGCTCCATAACAATATTAGTTATTCTTCTGAGATTCTGAGGGGAACTAGTAGACAATAGTCCTTTTTTTTTGCTAAATTTACCACAATGGGGAAGGCAAAGGAAGCTAAGTCCATACAGCCAAGTCTGTAGTATTTTTCTTCTTCTGAAGTTATTTACATCGAACTGCATTGGTGAGATGCATTTCGATGCTTTACCGGAACTTTTGGCAGCAACTCTTCACAGTTTATACTTCATAGGACGCTCTGTGGTAAGTTGTATAGTAAAACAACAACCTCCCGATGAACGCCCCATATCATCTTATTCCACTGTTTCCACACACTGTTCATCACTAATGGATCACTATTATGCAAAATCCACCACATTCACACAATATTAATCACGATAAACTAATTTGCAAAACAAAGAAATAAAACTAAAATCCCGCCAAAAGCTGTTGTTGTTGTTGTTTTTTATGTTCGCCCCTTCTGGGAAAACCCGCCAAAAGCTCTCTAGTCGTTTACACGGGTTGGTTGGTTGGTTGGTGACCTTGGTTGGTGGTTTTTGCCAACCGTGTAGAACGCGCTTGGTTGCCATGGTAACAAAAAAATGTCAACATTGCTGCCGATTGGTGTTTGGGTAACCTATGAAAAAAGGAGAAATGGGAATTGCGTTAAAGTTGGTTCTAAGCTGAAGCTCTAAGGTTGAAAATTAATGAAAATGTAAATTAATAAGCCAACTAACTAAATCAATAGTTTTTTAATAAGTAGGTAGGTACGTATATAAAACGCCACGGACACTGTAAGTAAATAGGTACCCAAAGAGAATAAAATCACGGCGTTTTAAAAAAGTTGGTTTTAGGATTGAAGATAAGTTATGAATTTGGATAGAAGAAATTAAGGCTGTTAATAATAAAAAAAAGCTCATAGGATGCTTAATAAACGGGAGTTTATTTTGAACACCTTAGGTAGGTATGCTTTAAAATTAAAACTTTATTTTCTTAAACTTGGTAGGTAGGTATTTAGATATTGTACAATTAACTATGTATGAAATACTTTTGAAATAAAAACACCTGTCAAGTCAGTAATCGTCATTAATTAAAGTACCTACAGTTGATGTCTCTAATATATTTTATTAAAAGTCACCATTAAGCTATTGAGCATTTTTAACATTTAATAGAGTATCTTCCTAGGTAGGTACCTACCTACCTACTTGTCCAAGCAAAGTACATACCTACCTAATATAAGTAGGTACTACAAGTTACACCATATGATATGAAGTGACTACATAGGTATAGATAGGTACCTACCTACATAATATTATTATATCTTTACTATTCTATTTTCAGAAAACTATTATGAAGTCTCAAATTTGCAAGTAAATGATCAAGCAAATGAAGCCATATTAGACTTTGTTCATAATACAAACATAAAGTTATTACAATGTTGTATAAAAAATGATTGTCAATTATGTTGCTATGGAAATGTTGGTATTTAACATAATAATAATAATAATAATAATAATCCGATATTATCATGCATGCCACCGGCTCCTAAATACAGCTTGTACTGTGGGTACCAGTCACCATCAATCACCTCAAATATATTATACCTACTTATAATACATACATATCCAGGTGTTTAATATGTATCAGGATAAACACTTATTTGAATCACATAAATATTTACCCTCAATTCAGGATCGAATCTGTGACACTTGGTATAGCAGTAAGGTCTGCTAACCACTACACCTATGGTGCTATCATTAAGTACCTACTTATATGTATAATATCTATGATGTACTTATATCTTAGGGATTGATAAGTCTAAAAGTAGATTAACTAGGCTAACTAGGCTATTGTAATTCCATGAACTTTTTATTTTATTCAATTTTTTCAGATCCAGGATGTTAAAATAAAATGCATAATTTTCTACAAGAGTTCAGCACTTGATTCCACTAATAGTGATGGAGTTACTAGTATAAACTTGATTACAATATCAAATACTGCAACTGAGTCCTTATATCAAGTCTTAAGACAGATATATTCGCCATTACTGGTTGCTGTAAGTACATTTTCTATTCTTTGGATAAATAAAACTATTTGTTTAAAAATACTTGTTTTTTTTTAGGGAAATGATTTGTATTCTAGTAAACTTCAAAAGAATCTATCAGACTTGGAGCAAAACTTGAGAGTTATAAATTATGGAAAAGAAGAAAATAAAAATGGTAGGTGAAGTGTGCAACTTAAAGGCCTTAAAGCAATTAGATCTACATCCACATGGTCAAAATGGAGGGGTCAATATTTTACCTACACTACTGACTGAACATATTACGTCATAACATAATATTAGTCACAAGTCACAACTTATAATTTATGTACTTACTTAATTAAGTTGTTACTACATATTTATTTTATTTAATTCACAGCAATAGCTAAATCTATTACTGTCCTTACAAGGGTCACAAGCGCCACCCGCTAAAAAGTCATACTACCTATTTTCCCAAGATATATAATTTTGATAAGAAAAAGATCACATAATATGTAGAGTAAATACCTACTAAATTTTAGTACCTAATAGTTCTGCAGTATTAAACTGGTAATAAATAAAAAATCTTGGTAAATTTTTTTATAGCGGGTAGCATTAGTTTTTAATTTAAATTTTTAAGATCGGTACTATTTACCTTGTTTTAGGTTGTTGTTAGTTGGGTAAATAGTTGGTTTCTGTAAAGATATTGATCATATTATGTATCCGGCTGAAGGACTAGCTAACATGGCCATGTAATAAATAAAAAAAAAAATTCGTAGGGAAAACTCCATTCATGTAAAAGCCCGTTCCACTTGTCGGACGTTGGATCCGGATTTTAATCGGATGTCGACGCCTCTGTTCACACTTGTCGGCTGTCGGACACGGTCGAAGCTGGCGCCAACAAAACAACTGTTTGCGCGCCGCGATCTGTATATAATAATTATGGCGCGCGATCGCAGTGATGCGACGCCCGCACGGGCGCCGCCGGAAGGAACAAGGGGTAGCGGGGAGAGCATTGTCGGCCCCGACATCCGACGAGCATAGGCGAGGCTCCCTCATAGGCGAGTGAGATCCGACACGATTTTTTTCCGGGCGTAGAGGGCTCGCAAAACAGCCGACAGTTCTTGTCGGCGACGACACAAAATCTGTTTCCGACAAGTGTGAATAGCTACCAACCATAACCATATAAAATGTTCTGCCACTGGAGCATCTGATAAAAATCCGGGCCCGACACCCGACAAGTGTGAACGGGGTGTAATACACGTGACCGCACCGCTCCTGCATCTATATGGGTTTCTCATCCTACCTCCTTCGCGCCTTGTAGCCCGTGTAGGTATATAAGTGGGGAGACCCTGGAATTTTTTTCTTTGCGTGAGATGAATCAATTAATGGTCGGTTTTATTTTTGATTGCAAACATTTTTATCTGAATATTAATTTCCAGTAATATTCTCTATACAAGATGAATTCGACTATTGGCAAATGTTAGCTCAAAAGACGGATGCGAGTCGTAAAGAGAGAGAGGCCGCCACTGTATTCTCTGATTTATTTCAAGATATTTGTGAGGAACTCAGGTATTATATATATAATTTTATTTAATTAGTTATGAAATAGACAACTAGAAATAAATGGTTTTATTTCTAGTTGTCGATTAAATAAAAAAACGATCCTCTAAATCAAAATCGCGAACTTAGATACAACACGTCGCACGTCGACGCAATAAAAAATCATGTTATTATTGGTTACGCGAACTATTCTTTAGGTTGGCTTTTTTTTTATTAATAGTAGATTATGCACCGAGGGAGTAAAGCACTGTCTTACGTCACCGGCGGCATATTGAACCCTGAGCGTAACGATGGACTCTAGAGTTAATCCCCGAGCGTAGCGAGTCCTGAGTGAAGCGAGGGGTTTAAGCTGACCGTGACGAAGACAGGCTTTATCCTCGTGCATACTCTACTTTTCATACCTACTGCGAGACATAAACCCTCTTTACACGGGCAGACGGTTTATTCTAAAAAAGAACTGGCCACCACAGGCAGATCACATAAAAAGAAAACAAAACGCTAAGAATTTTCCTACAAATAACGTTCCAAACTCAAATCACTTTACTCCCTTGGGAGTTTCATACAACTTATTATTTATATATTTTAAATACCCTAGCTACATTCGGGAATTAACTCTAGAGTCCATCGTTACGCTCAGGGTTCAATATGCCGCCGGTGACGTAAGACAGTGCTTTACTCCCTCGGTGCATAATCTACTATTAATTTTACCCAACCCTGATTTCACCCGCCTTAATTTCGAAGTTCCAGTGGAAATTCCCTGATAAAAGTATCCTGTGTCCTTCTGATGATGATGGGTTGAGTAGTTATGGTGTGAAAAGGTAACCGACAGACAGACATAGTTACTTCCGCATTTATAAAATATAAGTATGGATAGGTAAGTATGGATTTTATTCAAGGTTGATGCAAACAAGTCCTTTGTCGGAAGTCAGAGAGTTAGCTGAAAATATCGGCGGTCTTCTAGATGACGTTTGGAGAAGTACCGTCATACCGTACCCTCAGGAGAGAATGATTCATATCATGGACATCATTGGTAAGCATACATTGTGCATGTGCCTTTTTACAAGTTGCAACTTGCAATGCCCCTTGAATGAATGAAGCAGTGGCTAGAGAACGAACACACGCGTTTTATATCTAAACACAATATGTTACTAGGTCGGAATGTGTTGCTCCTCTGGTTCTAACCATGCCATAATCGGAGCGAAGCGTTAAGCGAAAAGCCAAATTATATTTTTCAAAAGAATGTGAAATTTTTGGCGCGTTTTATTGTTAACCTCAAAATATTTTTTTATACATTTTAATTATATACAGGCTTACCTCTACATTGCCAGACAAGTTCCGTGGCAGACACCGACAGACGCCGTTTATTTTCATCTGAGCGTGCCAGACACGTGCCAGGGCCGAATTGTGGTCAGAAACCAACAGACACCGTTTATATATCAAAGACGTCTGCACGGTTCCGATGCTCTATAGCTGTGTGAACTGCTCGACATGTAGCCACAGACACGTACAGACCTGAACCGCCATGTCTGTGGGCGTCTACGCGTTAGGTACGCGTAACGTCAAAAAATAAGTGGTGTCCCCCTCAGACTTTTTATTTCGTCTGAGGTGTCCCCATACAAAAAACTTGTATCCGCGCTAAACAATCGGCCAACGGGGTTTAGCGAGTATTTTTTTATATTCTATACAAAAAGTAATGATATCCCACCAAAAACATAAATGTAAAAAACGAGAGCCAAATTCAATACAAAAATTATGCTTGGCTGTGGGCTTCGCCGCAAAAAGAATGGAGATCTAAATGAGTGCTAAGTTATTTAAAAATGTGGGATCTTAAAAGTAGTTTAGATTTGACTTGGCCAGTTTTTATCAGAATAAAAAAATATATACAACGTGTTAATGAATTAACTGAAAACTAGAAAGTATAGTTTGCTCAGAATCGACTAACGAATCGATCGCAGTATGTTTTAATATAGGTTATATTTTTTCATTTTTACAAGCCCATGTCTAAATTATTTTATAATGTATTATAATTTTTTATAAAATATGTATTATAAAAAATTCGAACCGGTAGGCGCGGGCGTAGCGCTTGGAATATCGTAGATAGGTCACCTCCAAACTAATGTTGAATAACTTTTAAAGTATAAATTTTTTTGACATAAAATATATTTTGATCATATTATTGTTTATTTTTTTAAATGGGGTGTATAAGGTTTTCAGTTAATTCATTAACACGTTGTATATGATTAATAACTTTATAAAATGACTGATGTAATGAAAACTAGCCAAGTCAAATCTAACCTACTTTAAGAGCGGCCCGCTGTTGTTTGTCCTGTTCTGTGACGTAGCGATGGGCATGCCTACTCATTTTGTCGCTGCTGCGGCGCTGCGCTGCCCGTGTGGTCACCCATGCGGCGAAATGGCTTGGGCTGCGGCGCCGCACCGCATCGTGTACCTGGCACTTACGATAATAATAATAATAAAGCCTGTTTATTTCCGGTCCAATAAAGTTTGTGTTGCATGCGTTATAATATATACCTATTACAAGTTAAGATTTTTATAAAACATAATATTATACTTAATATATATATTTTTTTTGTACGCGATACTTTTAAAATAAACATAAAACACGTAATTTTTAATATTTATTTATTTTAATTGTACAAAAGCTATTTTGAAAATATAAACCTGTTTTGTATTGCTAATCCCAACAAGTGATTTTCTTAACTTTTATCGACAAAAGTAGATAGCAGGGACGTTAACAATTCAGGGGGTCACTGCCCCCTCGGTACGTACGCCCATGGAAGTACCTATTATTATAAAGTCAAGAGATTAAACTACCTAATTGCAGGCCACATAATATGTTCGAAGCTTCAAAAAGCGTGCTCGACTGTTGAGATATGGGAAGTGGGAGAAGAGTTGAAGAGCAATGAGGTGATGGTGGTGTTGTGCGAGAGCTTGAAGGCGGCGCAGACGTGGACGGGCGCGTGCGCGGCGCTCACCGGCACCTACTGGCCCAACTACGCTCTGCACGCGTGGCGGGGGGACGCCTATGTGCCGCAGTTCTGTGACAACTTTCAAGTCAGGCTCAAAGAAGTGAGATAATCACTCATTGATATTTGATACGCACGCACAATAATAGAAAAAATGTGGTCGAATTTAGAACCTGTCCCATTTTTTGAAGTCGATTATAGTCGATAATAAAAAATTATAGGATTCATATTAAGCGATCGCCAAAATAGCGTGCAAAATTTTTAATTTGATGCTGCTATCAAACAGAAGAAAAATCTTCCTGATAAGTTCTAATTTGTGTTAACAAAAAAGGGGTACACTTTGCCCTCGATGCTCTATACAAAATGTCAATAAACCTACTTACTTAGAAACGAAAAATTAAACCGAATGTCACAAATGTTTACTGAATTAATCAACCATGTTCATCAAAGTTTTATACAACACTTTGGCACTTACAGTTTTTCAAGTGTAAACTTTAATAATAAGTTCTTTCTGACTTATTTTTGTGGTCGGGATGTTTGAGGTAGAGGTAAATATTTGACGTTATTCTAACTGGTAATTTACGTATCTAATGCATTTTATTTTCAGATCAACGACATAAGGTCAACTTACAACCAACTGAATAAACTATTGACGAAAACCGAAAAGATCGAATTGAAGACATACCAATTATTTGACGTATTTAAAAGTAAACTACGTTTATTTATAGTTCTGGTCTAATTAATCGTACTTCTTTATTGTTTTTCGAATATTATATTATATTCTTATCATCGTAGACGTGAACGTTTGGATTTGTAACGGCCCGAATCAAGCTTGGGAGACTGCGACCGCGGCGTTTGCATCGAAATTGCGACCCGCTGAAGCTAAAGTTGCGGATAAGTTAAAACCTAGGCTTCACAATACATCTACCAAACAGGTAATATTCTTGACTATTCATGGTTTCACTCAGGAATTATTGTTTTATGAATTGGAAAAAAAATTCTTATACCTACCCATTTGTGCTCACCAGAAAGATAATATACCTACCTACCTACCTATATGCTCTACCTATACATATAACTAGCTGACCCCCGCGGTTTCACCTGCGGTAATTTTGGAGTAGGTACTCGCGGGAATTCCGGTATAAAAAGTACCCTATGTCACTCGGATCACTTTAGCTTCCTATAAGTGAAAGAATTTACAAAATCGTTCAGTAGATCCAGAGATTATAACCTCACAAACTCCAGAGTTCCCGCGGGAATCCCGAGATAAAAAGTATCCTATGTCACTTAGGATCACTGTAGCTTTTTAAAAGTGAAAGAATTTTCAAAATCGGTTTAGTAGGTCCAGAGATTACCCCGTACAACCTTACAAACTCGCAATCTCCGGAATTCCCGCGGGGATTCCGAGATAAAAAGTACTCTATGTCATTCAAGATCACTGTAGCTTTCTATAAGTGAAAGAATTTTCAAAATCAGTTCAGTAGATCTAGAGATAGTTGTTCCCCCGTGATTATAACCGCGGAAAATTCGGAGTTCTCGCGGGAATTCCGGAATAAAAAGTACCCTATGACACTCAGGGTCACTGCAGCTTCCTATAAGTGAAAGAATTTTCAAAATCAGTTCAGTAGATCCAGAGATTACCCCCTACAACGTCACAAACTCACAAACCCACAAACTCACAAACTTTTGCTCTTATAATATTAGTATAGATAGGTATGTACCACTGGTACGATTTTGGGTTCAAATCCGACTAGTTAATAAGTGACGTGTGATGCATGCACAGATATACTGTACCGTTGTCTAAGACGTCCACGTAATTGGATCCAAGAAAATACGACCATAAACAGCTTTCAATAAGGATGATTTTGTCTCGCACCGTTTCTTTTATGTGTAAACTAAGTAAAAAACGGACAATTGAAATGATTTCGAATGCAAATTTTTCAGATGTTGTACGAATTCATGCGTTACAAGACGTTGATTGAACGCCCTCTAGTGAAGCGCGCCCTGAACAGCGAGCTGGAGGTGTTCGTGTCGTCGCTGGGCGCCATGCTGAAGTCGGTCCAGGCGCACCTGGACGCCGACGACGTGGACGTGCGCATGCACCAGCCCAACGAGATGTCGCCTCTGGTCCAGCAAGTGCAATGGGCTAAGCAAATGGAGGCTAAAGTTAGTACTTTTACAATTTTTTAAAAGCGTTTTGCACTAATAATTAAATATTTAATTTGGTATGAATTTAAAGCTTCATCGGCTAATAATAGACACTCAAAAGACAAAAGTTTTACCATTAATTATAACGTATTTTTTAAAAGACTTCAAAAAATAAAGTATATGTATAAGGTTATATTTTTGATTGAATTAGGTAATTGGATTGACAAATAAAATAAACTATCTTGTGTTGCTCTGTACACAAAGAAACGACATTTAAGTTTATTCTTTAGTATGTCAAATCCTTGTACAGCACTTTTTAATAATATTATCAAGAAACTTTATGATACACAGTAGGTACACACTATTTAGTTTTATCAGCTTTTTTAAGGTTATAATCTGTCACCACAAATTAACTAGACTCTAACCTCCACCACAATTGTCGTGTCAGCTAACACTACAGAGCCCGCGGGAAGCGCGGCAAAATTCAAATACAAAAAAGAAATACTTAATATCTTTACATATGTTTCCCTAGTATTTTTATATTATAATAGATATGTGTGCAATCTTTGAAGAGAAACTGCCTTTGACGCGTTGATGCAAAAGATTTCACACTTGAACGAGTTATTTTATGCTTCTCCTTCTGGAGTAAACTATGTACTTATGAAATTGTTTCTGTGTACAACATTAGTAGGTGTCTAAAAGAGTTTACCTTCAAGGTTGACCCATACAAATTTGGTTAAGATCTTATAAAAAAAATTGTCAGTTGCAAAAGTTCTTAACTTTTTTTAGATAAAAGATATTCACACATGTGCCGAAAAGTATCTGAATGAGTTCGAGGGCAGCGCCGAGCTACAGAAATTGGCAACACAACTATTGAAAGATCTTAAAACGATGTACTCGCAACTGCACGAAGAGTGGTCAAGGGAGCTCCTGGTCAGTACACGACTACACTGGTTGCGCAACTTTTACAGATGCTCACGTAAATTTAACGTGTTGTAAATGATATGGTGCAGCCGGTTCAAAGCAGTGTGCCAAGCGGCATCCTATGAAACAAAAGTGCGTGGTGCCCCATACAAATCGGCCAATAAAATTCCCACTATTAGTGAGGAACCGCGAACACAGTTTCATATGGTCCATTTGTGTCTGTCTGTCTGTCTGTCTGTTACGCTTTCACGTCTTAACTGTTCAACCGATCATCATAAAATTTGGGTACTTTTTGTCTAGGAATTCCCGCGGGAACTCTGAAATTAGCGCGGGTAAAAACACGGGGAACAGCTGGTGTAGAATATACGTGTACGTCTTGTACGTGCTCGACGCCCCACTATGGTACTTGTGGATGTAGGATGAGGTGAAGAGCGGGTCGCTGTGCGTGTCCGCGGACAAGCCGGTGGTGGAGTTCAGCGGCAGCAGCCGGCTGCTGGTGGTCAGCTTCGGGCCGCGGCTGGTGTGGCGCGAGCAGGAGGCGCGCGCGCTCGCCGCGCTGCAGCTGCCGCCGCCCGCGCCCGCCGCCGCCGCGCTCGACCGCCTCGCCGCGCAGCTGCGGCACGCGCGCGCGCTGCAGCAGGTACCGCCGCCCCACTCTCGACTCAGTGCGACATCCACACTCACTGGTGGCACTGGCGGTGGGATACACTGCTTGATCTATATACCATTATATGTATATTTATTTATTTATTTATTTATATGGAAGACCAGCAGCACAAATATAATTTGTATATATAAAAAGTAAATATAACAAAAATGCTAATGATAGGTCTTCACATGTAGACACAAATTATGTACACTACCAAGTAACTTCGACATAGCGTTCACACGGCATTATATCGCCTTCACACAGTTTATACAGTTTATTACTATACCCAAAAATGAAAATTAAACATAAAAATAATGAATAAATTTTAAGAGCGGAAGAAATCATCGCCAAGCATCCTCCTCGCCGCCACTACGCTGGTATCGAACAGATCCAACTGTATAAATCTAGCAGATAATCTGTTAAAGTTACCACTCGCACGCAGAATGTATGTATTTTGCCTATAATTAGATGACGAAATGGGAGGCTTCAATATATTACTATTCCTTAAGAATTTAGGTGGGGCGTTAATTGGCAGTAGCGACAGCAGGTCAGGGCAGTCGATAGTGCTTTGAGCTATCTTTAGCAGGAACGTCAAGTCGGCTATTTCCCTTCTCCTAGCCAACGGGAGCAAGTGGTGTTTGCGACATAAGTCATTATAGTGATAAGAATCGCAGCGATCCTTGATACGATAACTCAAGTATCTAAAGAATCTTTTCTGGATGTTCTCGATGCGATTTATGTAAGTGGCGTATTGGGGATTCCAGACCTGAGAAGCATATTCCAGATGGCTGCGGACAAAGGTACAGTAAAGGATTTTAAATGTTTTTACACACTCAAAATCTCGGCTATTGCGCATTATAAATCCAAGCATCCTCGAAGCTTGGCTGACTATTTTGTCAATATGGTTGTCGAACAGTAGCTTGGAATCATGATACACACCAAGATCACGCACGGTTGTGTTCCTCGGGAGGCTGGTATCCTTTAAGTGATAGTCATAGTGAACCGTACAACGCTTGCGACTGAAAGTAACTACACTGCATTTAATTGGATTCAGATCCAAGTTGTTAACAGTACAGTAGGTCTCGAGGCGTTGCAAATCCTTCTGCAAGCGCAGCGCATCAGAGATGGTGGAAACAGCTGCAAATATTTTCATATCATCAGCAAAACTGAGAAGATGAGAATGGTGGAAGCAACGTTCAATGTCATTAACAAAAACCGCAAATAACAAGGGCCCAAGCAAGGATCCCTGCGGGACGCCGCTAGGGACAGAAACCCATCCGGAGATATAGTTGTTAATTACGACAGCTTGAGAGCGATTATCTATGTATGACGCAAACCACCTAAGAAGGTCACCACAAATACCAATTCCTTTTAACTTATCCAGAAGCAGATTATGTTGAATACGATCAAAAGCCTTGCTGTAATCTGTGTAAATAACATCAACCTCTTGTCCACGATCCATGGCGCCTGTCACGTAGTTATTAAGGATTACCAGGTTTGAGACAGTTGATCGACCACGCAAAAACCCATGCTGGGAGGTGCTGAAAGATTGCTTTATAGAGGGGTAAACTTGATTATATATAATTCTTTCAAAAATTTTAGACACTATACAGAGTTTAGATATGGGACGGTAGTTACAAATGTCGTTTTTTGACCCTTTTTTATGTACAGGAGTTATAAAGGCACTCTTCCATAGCGCGGGAACAGCACCTTCCTTAAGTGATTTGCCAAAAAGAATTGAGATAGGGACCGACAGAGATCTGGCACAACCAATTAGGAATGGGGCAGGTAAGTTGTCAGGACCTGCAGATTTTGAAGGGTCGAGTCCCAAAAGCAGCTTTTCAACCAAGTTCGCGTTGATCTCAATATTAGAAATTGATGAGACGGGCATTATGTCGGTGGTAACACGGTGACAGACACCACTCACATGCTGATTTACCCTTAAAAAATTGTTTTGAAAAAAATTTGAGAATGCTTCACAGATTAAATCACCGGTGTTAAGAGAATCGCCCTCGTAGACCATGTTGCTAGGCATAGAGTGGGATTTAGATTTTGCTTTAAAATGGGACCAAAAATGTTTAGGGTTAGTAGTAATAGAATTTTCAACAGATGCAATGTAAGATTTATAGCACGCTTCCTCTAAAACTTTGAACCTGGTACGAAGGAGTTTATACGTAAATTCATCCGTTTTGTTGCCATAGATCCTAAACTTTTTTAGGAATTTATATTTTTCTTTTAATAGTTTTCTAATAGCTGGTGAATACCAAACAGGATATTTGTTACGCGATACTAACCTAGAGGGAATGTACTTATCAATTAAATTTTTACATGTCTGATAGAAAAAAGCAACAGCATCCTCGATCGATCCAGGAGAAAGATGAGTATTCCAATCAACACGGTTAAGTTCATTGGTAATCTGTTCATAGTCACCCTTATTAAATAAATGCTTTATAAACGATTTCCGATCTAACGGTTTGTTACCAGCACATTTTACTGAAATTAAAAGTGCACCGTGATGTGGATCGGTGGGAACAAGTGGATCGTTACTTTGGTCAGTTACAAGAGCTGAATAGTTAGAAAAAACCAAATCCAGTACACGGCCAAAACTGTTCTTCACTCCGTTAAACTGGCTGAGACCGAGTGCAGCAATTTCGTCCAGGAGCAGTAGCTCGTCACTTGAGCTAGAATTACTAGGCTCATAATAACCGAAGAAGTCATCAGTAGGTTTCCATGAAATGCCGCTAAGGTTAAAATCACCCGTCACCAGGTACCCGTCATCAGGGTGCATCATAATAACACGACTTAAATTAATTAAAAAATTTTGAAGCTGTGAAGTAAAACTGAGACCTATACTACTTTGACTACATAAATAAAGAACACAAATATGCAGATTAATTGTCTTTCCATCACCACTCCCACAAAAAGATAGTGTCACCCATAGATCCTCGGCACTGGACCAGAATGAGGGTTGAGGTGTCACGCTAAAGCCCGCGCGAGCCGCTATAAGTACACCCCCCCCGAGCGATTGGCCGGTGGCGGCGTAGTCGCGGTCGCGTCGCCACACCACATACCGACTGTCGAACAGTTCAGTGTCGAGTATGCTGTCCAACAACCATGTCTCTGTTATTATTATTAAATCATAATTATTCATGCAGACGTTCCGAAAAAAAAAGTTCGTTTTAGAACGCAAACCCCGAGCGTTCTGGTAGTATATAGTTAAGGAATTAAAAAGGCGATCATTAATGGTTGAGCCCTCCGTGAATTACGTAGACAAAGACAGGTAAAGAAACATAAAAATATTGACACCTATAGTATTTACTAACCCCATTCGTCATTGAAAATAAAATGAGTATATCAAATGCATAATCAACACACCGGATAGCGTAGTGCAAATAAAAAAGTGGGTAAGAAATAAAGAAACAATAATAATCTCCAGTAAGCATAATGCGTGCGAGCGATTCAACCAAGCGACAAATCTCAGGTGCGAGCGAGATAATTAAGTGATGCATGCGATCTAAAATAGAACAATAGCAAAGTGGCAGCGAGCAGAATTCAGGGGCGGTAAACATTTTGGCCAGGTATTTAAAAAGAGTTTCAATAATATAATACAAAGTGCAATAGTTATTAATTAAATAATGAACGCGATCTATAAATAAGCAAAAACAAGAATTAAAGAAAATTACGCATATGGGAACTAAATAGAAAAGATCAAAAATGAAAGAAATCATACAACAGTCTAATTCATCTTGTTTAAATTACTGTCATTCGCAATTACAAACACTCTAGATTCAGCAGATTTTCGCACATGAATCTTGCAAAACTTGACCCAGACATACTGGTAGTTCTTCTCCTTAGCAAGAGCCTTGACCTTGGCTAGCAACTTTTTTGAATCCGGAGTGAGATGATCATTAATAAATATACGCCTGCCTGCGCCATCGCCTGGGAAACCCAAATCACCCGCCGTTATGATTTTCTTTACTCGCGCGGCAGCAACAAAATCCTCCTTAACATATCGGTTGAGAAAATTTATAACTATATTTTTTCCATTGGAATCAGGTGTTGGCACTCTAGAAATGTAATTAATTTGAGATTTGGCGACACTAAAATTTACAGTTTTGCTTAAATTTTCCACGATAGAGAATAGATTTTCGCCTGCTTTGAACGGTACACCTTTCACCTCAACATTGTTAAGTCTAGCCCACTGATCCCTCGCCGCCAGCTCCTCTTTAACACGATGGACATCAGAACCAGCCGATGTCAAAGCTTCTTGCGACTGTTGAACTCTCAATATAGAATTTTCAGCCTCAGAGAGCCTGATTCCAAATTCATCAAGCTTAGCGCCATTGAATTCGCACGATGCCCTCAGCTCAGATAATTCCGCTTTTATTGCCTTGACATCTTCGACAAGTGATGGGAGGGACTGCAGTTGACGCTTAACTTCCCTCAACTCAACCAGAATGGTATCCAAAGAAGCGGTTTCAGGCTGTGGCGACGGCACTCGTGATGTTGACGGCGACGACGACTTACATCGGGGACATCTCCACGATGACCTTCTTTCAGCGCCGAGCTTCCTATATCCGGTTTCGGTAATCTTGGCGCAACCAAAATCGAGATCACCCTTGCACCCGTCGCAATGAACGCCGTCGTTAAAAAAAACGTTACACAAAACACATTTCATTTTTACTAAAATTGAGGTAAAGGTTGACGACTACTGGTAGGTACGTAAGGCAATGATATGCGTGCGATCGTCATCGGCGCCAACGGTTGACTTAGGTTGACGGTTGACCTACGATATGTCGTGATCACATGAAATAATTGGTCGTTTCATGAAATAGCCGGCCGCATCATAGTTTTTTTAATTTTTTTTTTATTTTGAAGGAAAACCTTACGGCTAATATAACAAAAATTATATAAAATGACAGACAATAGCCATTCGCGGAATTCACACTATTACCACTACAACATTATTCTGGATTAGGTTAGGTTCATACTGCTGACAAGTCGCGCGAGACGAGCGAGCGTGCTGCGACAGGTCAATTATTATCATAGATATCACCGTACTTTGCTCTCACACTTCATGATATGGGCACGAAATAATATGCAATACCCCGTGTTACTTGGTTTCTAACACACAAGCTTATATAGCTTAGTGTGTAACAGTGGCGAAGGGTGAAATATTGAGAGAGGGAAGCCGGAAATCTACTTTAATTTCAACTTGTTAAACTATTAACTGTTCCCCGCGGTTTCACCTGCGATAAGTTCCGGAGTTCCCGCGGGAATTCCGGTATAAAAAGTCCTTCCCTGTATCCCTGACAACGTTCTCAATTACGGAGAGAGATGTTGCGTCTGGAGGGAAGCCGGTGGGAATCGGCTTCTATGGTACCTTCGCCACTTGTGTGTAATCAAGTGTGTGTTGTGAAGTGAATTATATCGATCGTGCTGTTAACGTACCTGCTGGTGCGCACCAGTGTGACCAGATTTATCAGACGGCAGGCTTTTGTCGGGTTTAAACCCAAGCACCGGGTTGATTGCCCTTATAAATGTGCTAACCGCGATTGCAAAAAATCGCAGCGACAAATTGCCCGCCTGATTGCACTGATAGTAGGCGCTATAATAGCATAATTCTGCTAAATCTGGTCACACTGGTGCGCAGGTGGCGTCGTTCCACAACACGGTGGGCGAGCGGCTGGTGCCGTCGACGCGGCCGCTGCTGCTGCCGGCCGCGCTGCAGCTGGCGGCGCTGGTGCGCGACCACTCGCCCGTGTACTGGCACGACGGCGGCCGCCTCGCCGCCTACACCGACCAGCTCAAGCAGATGGTGCTCCAGTTGGAGGCGCAGGTCAGTTCGTTTGGCTAAGAACTTACGCCCGCAGCGCCCGAACACGGGGTACGAAGTATACACCTAAATCACGGGTACAATGATTTACCCATAGAGCACCTGGGTGGACTACAAATATAAAAGTTTTACTGTGGAACACCTAGGTGGAGCACGTAGACCACGAGTATATAGGCAACAATCACAGCGATACTGTTGCAATTTGCACCCACCATTACTTCTGTAGTTGGATAACGTATAATACGGTTGCGACCATAGCATTTTTGCTTGTATAATTTGAAATGATCATTTTCTAGGAATCGGTGCGATTAAACTAGTATAGTTAAAAATAGTAAAGAAGTAAAATACATAAAAATATTATATATTTAACATATTTTGCTACACTATCGTATTAGTCCTAACTGTAAAGATAGTTGTAAGTATTTTTAAATAGATAAATAAAAATAAACAAAACTTATATTTAAGTGAGACCATAAGCAAGAGAACTATGCCAATCTGATATAACTTATTTGCAATATTTTGTCAAGTAAGCGGAGTAAAATACAGCTTGGTGCCAAGTGTGGGACGGAAGTGCGGTCATTTTAATAACTAACACAGGACACGTGTGACGTGGCATGCTGTGACCCGCATTCGCTTTCAGTGTGATTGTCGCCCGTTTATAGTAACGTACAGTGCGCATCAAAAGTATGTCAACACTTTTATAAATCGTTGAACTTTATTACTATTTCTATAAGATTTAACGACTATCAAAAGTGATCACATATTTCTGATGCTGACTGTACACGATGAGATTTCGGTTCTGACAGTTTTGCACCCAACTGACGTCTTACAGAACACCTACCTGACGAGCCAGCACGTGGCCATACGCAGCATCATCGTGAAACTATTCGACACCGAACTACTTGTTAAACAGGCCGAGTGGAAGAAAAGCATCAAGGACATCCGAGACATTATCGAAAAGGTATAGGACGTCTTCTTTATTGGTAAAACAATTTTATTTATAACACATTAATTGGTATTCAAAAATTCTAAATAGTTTTCAAAGAAAATCTATAAGCTTAGGTAGCGGTCAATTCAACTTATATGTTATTATATAAATGTACCGCCCGTTTCTGCCCAAGTTGACAATCGTTATGTCACGTGATCACGCAAAACTGAACTTTTGATTGGACGACGTGACGCGATATGACGATACGTTCATTAATTTTCTGTGCGATTGTAGATTGTTAACTTGGCTAAGGGGACTTGATTCGCTCATCAACGAAAAATTAAAAACAAATTCTTAAAGAGTTAAGTTTTGAAAATATGGAAAAAAAATCGATATTTTCAAATTTCCAGACCAGAAAAAAATATTTAAAAGCTGTTTAATTTCATGTAAAACACAATAAGAACAGTATACCAAGCAAAGGTATAGATGAAACTTTTTGTGACTGTGTAGGTAGAATCAAATGGCTATAAGAACACCGAGCTGTGGAGGGCCCACTGGGACTGGCAGCTGTACGAGGCTCTGGAGTGCCAGTACGTCAAGACTTTGCTGTCGCTGCACAAACACTTCCCACAAGTCAAGGTTGACCTGGTGCTGCGGTAAGTACCTACCCTATATATACCTACTACTGACAGACATACAAAATACTTATTGTCTGGGTTCCACTGCTCCGCACTATTTTATTTTAAAAAACTTCAATCTTCACACTCTCCTTTAGTTACATTTAACATTGGCATCAGGTATACGTACCTAAATAGAGAAGATTCAATTATTTTGTTTTAAATTCAACAATAGACTGAAAAAAAATCTGGTGTGAGGTGGTGCCACTGATTGCCCTATTTTTATTATTATTTTATTCCATTTTTTTGTTTATAATTTGACTACATTCCGTGATTTCAGACTAATCAGATCAATAATATTATTATCTATTCCAATTTGCAACGTATTACTTTGAATTTGCTCACCCCTCTCACGATCTACCGTGCAGCGGGCGCGCGGTGCGCGTGCAGCCGCCGCTGGAGGAGCTGCGCGCGCAGCACTACCACCAGCTGCGGCGGCTGGTCGCGGCGCCCGCGCACTTCGCCGGCCTCCAGCCCGTCGCGCTCCACAAACAACACATATTTGCGGCTATCGTTCACAAGTATGCACGTTTGTTACGATCGATTTTAATATGTTCGTAATTAGTTCTGGCTTTGAATTCTAAATTAAAAAAATATCTCTATAAATTTGTCCAAAATAATATGTGCTAATATTATAAATGCGAAAATAACCCTGTTAGTCTTTCTATTGGCTTTTCACGCCTTGACTGCTCAACCACTCATCATAAAATTTTGCATTCACGTCGTTAGAGGTACTTAAGAGGAAATAGGGTAATTTTTATTCCGGAATTCCCGCGGGAACTTTAAAATGACGCGGATGAAACTGCAGAGAACAGGAGCTAGTCTATACTAATATTATAAAGAGGAAAGATTTGATTTTTGTTTGTTTATTTGCTACGATTTAATTCAAAAACTACTAGGCAGATTTCAAAAATTATTCTACCATTAGAAAGCTACATTACTTCTGAGGAACATAGGCTATTGTAATCCGGAATTTCAGCGGAAACTCTGAAATTATCGCGGGTGAAACTGCGCGGGACAGCTAGTCTGGTATAAAGCGGATCCTGTCCTGCCGTTGCGCTGTCATTTCTATAAGGCTTATCTATCCACCCAAAGATAGATGAAAGAGAATAGATTGACAATACGCTCGGCCCCTAAGCTTTCCCCATGAACCACGCAGCGGTCAAATGATCTCATGCTAACAAAATGCCGTTGGCTAGCATAGACTATTGTCTATAGATACCACTTGACGGAAAGCGATGTGATTGGTTATTTGAAATGTACTTTGTAGTGACTGGTATTTGATTGGATCGCAATGATGTGATTGGTTTTTGTTTTGATCATTCCCCCCGCAAAAATTGGCTGACGTGGATTGTATAGTTTGTATTGTTCGTCTATTCTCTTATAATGTCTTTGTATCCACTTGGTATCTACCGATTGACCCATAGAGGCATAGAATTAAGAAATATGTATACCTTATTAGCACCTAAGTACTCGTGGTGTCACCATGGCAGGCATGGTTGGTTGGGCAACAAGGCGGTGCAGCAGATAGAGGACGCGCTCGCGCGGCTGGAGCGCTCGTGCGCGGAGTGGACGCGGCGCTGCGCGCTGGCGTGCGTGCCCGACCTGGACGCGCTGTGCGCCGACGCGCTGCGCGAGCCGCACCACTGGGAGGTCAACTTCAAGGCTTGCAAAGCTTACGGACAGGCAGTTGCCAAGATGACTTTGTGAGTGCATGGCTATGTATACGTATATCTACAATACACTATGGAAAACGTAAAATAAATGTGAATGCGAGTTTGTTTCTTTATTTGTTACGAATAACTACTCAACCATGAAATTTTTCATACATTTTGTCATGGGTTCCTACAGAAAGAGATGTAGTGTACCTTTTATCGCGGAATTCCCGCGAGAACTCTAATGATAACACAAATCTTCACCTTCACCTGTGAGAGCAAAAAAGTGCCTTTGTTTTCTATAGCGACGATTAATTATAGACTGTCAACTCGGTTAAGGGGGCAGGCAGCAGGTGTATATTTATTTATTTTATTTATTTATTGGAGAAATATATGCATTATGCATTGTGAACGTGTGCAGCGACGACGAGAAGATAGAGTGGTTGTGCTTGTCGACGGCGTCGCTGCGCCGCGAGTTGGAGGCGGCGGCGCGCGCGCTGTGGGGCGCGCTGGTGGCGGCGCTGCGGGCGCGGCGGCGCGACGCCACCGCCGGCCTGGACGCGTTCGTGGCCGGCGCGCGCCGCCTGCTCGCCGCCGGGCACGCCGCGCCGCCGCGGAGCGCCGCGCAGCTCGCCGACGCCAGCCGCGCCCAGCGCGCGCTGCAGGCGGAGGTGCCCGAGGTACCACTGCCACTACACAGTACAGTGTACACACCTACACACACGCACACCTACCGCACAACAGATACACTCCACTCGGTTTACAATGGAAACAAATGATGCCAGTGGCGCCGGCATAGGCGTAGCTAGCGGGGGTTAGTTTTGAAGATTTACTGTTTTCATTTAGGATTCTCGAGGGGGGGAGGCAGGGTAAACTAAGTGAGTGACCACCACCTACAGTCGCACCGTCAAGTTATATTTCTGTACGCACGTCGCGTCGGGGCATGGTCGGGGCGACGACAGTGAAATTATTTGTTGTCCCTCTCACCATGCGGACGGACAGTTAAAGAAAGTAAACATTCCAAACTCTGTTTTGCATAATATGTCTGTAGATATTAATGTATCTAGCTAAGAAATCCAAAAAAGACATTAATCTTATAATTCTAGATGGAGAAGACGGTAGAGACGCTGAAGCACATGAGCCACCTGCTGCGCACGTGGGGCGGGGACGCGAGCGCCGCCGCTGACGACGCGCTGCGCGAGTGGCGCCGGGTGCGCGAGCTCATGCTCAGCCACCAGCAGATGTTCGAGCACCAGGTACCTACTGCTAGTGCTGGCCACGCTGGATCGTCCACACTCCACACTCCACGCCCCGGGCCCCGGGCCCTGCTTACCGCTCATGGGGGATTCGCGTTTATTTATTTGTCACTAGCGAGGTTTGAGAGATACCGCAGGAATTCTGGGATAAAAAGTACCCAAACTACCTATATATCCTTCTCTGTACCGCTTACGACGAGCATGCATAGCTCATAATATTTTTCATCGGCATCGATCGTCGCGTAACGACTACTTTGCGCACGTTTAAGTTTTAACTTTATTTATGAATTAAATCCCATTTCACCAGCTCACCAGCTGTTCGGACTATTCAAACATTTAGGAAAAATCACATTTTAACTGCTGGTTCAACTAATGAAGTCACCCATCCAGGTGAATTACGTTGGCAGACCACTTGTGCATAATTTCAGACCACTTACTACTATATATATAATTTTAGACTATTTTCTAGTGTAGGTAGGTATATTTATTTTCACTTCAGTAGCTCAAACATGTAGGTTTTGCTGCCTGAAATCAGTGAGCAAAATGCGATTTTGCTCACTGAGTGAGACAAAGTAACTTTTTAATTTTTGTTTTCAGAAAACCGCGAATATCTTATTCAGCCTTGGGTTAATCATACAATTCGAAACATTTACACTCTATATTCTTTCTCGCCATTAGAAAAAGAGAGAGACAAAGACCAGCCCTTTCTAAGTTCCGATTTTGAATTCGACCTCAAAGACAAACACGTTCGAAAACTTGTACTAACTAAAGAAATTTAGCAAAAAGATAATTATGTCTTTTAATGTGATTTATTGAATTTTTTACTTATTGTTGTATTTTAACGAAAATAAGTATTTACTGCAAATAAAACTGATATTTAACGTATAAATAACTATTATCTCCTAAAGTGTTCTCGCTGCTGAAGTGAAAAGTTATGTGTGTTACACGAGAGCAAAGTTTTTTGCATCTCGTGCCTTTAAATCCCTCGCCCCACTCAGGATTCAAAATCAGCACTCGCAGCAAAAAACGACTTTGCTCTCTTGTTGCACAAATAACTATTGTATAATTTTAGACCACTTACTTGTGTATTAATAATAGGCAGAAATAGTAAAGTCCAGCCTAAACGGCGAGTGGGAGAACCTGAACGCGAGCGTGGAGGCGTGGTGGTCGCGCTGGGCGGCGGCGCGCGCGCACCTGGCGCCGGCGCGCGGCGCGCCCTACGCCGACGTGCTGCGCCGCTGCCGCAGCGTGCTCGCCGCGCGCGACCAGCTGCGCCAGCACCTCGCCGACAGGGACGCTCTAGTGTGAGCACACCGCGGATATTGGGCTTTCTTTTAACCGAACAAACCATAGCATCGTGGTACTGGTAGGGCACTTTCTAGTGCCCGTTTGGCTCGCTACCAACTTCTCTGTCGCCAAGCACCTAACCTAACCTGGCAGCTTCACTAGAAAGCCAGTTCCTGGTCCCATTCCCATTGCAGGTCGGCAACGCACTTGCATGCCTTCTGGTGTTGCAGATGTCTATCAGCGGCGGTAATCGCTCACCGTCGCGTGTGCCACCTGGTCGTTTAAAAAAGTAGCACATCCTAAACCATAGGTGATTAAGGGACTAATGTTGGTTTTGATCAAATGTCAGTTGTTGTCAAACAATATTTTTCCCGTGAATCAACTCGGTTTCATGTCAGGATAATTGTATTGAAAAAGTGCACAGCAGAAATTATTTTAGTACATACTTATGACATAAAAATAAATTAAACAAAAAAAAAGTTGTATCAAATAATTTTACATCTCACGCCTTAGTTTCGTGAGGTATAATGAGAATGAAAATTGAGTTGAAATTATTTTTATCCATTTATTTAAGTAAATATACAGTTTTTGTACTTTATAAATTTTTTAAAGGTATTTAAACACCTTTGTAGGTTTATCTAAACAATTGTAATACTGAGATTCAATGTTTTACTATAAGTTTTATAATATGTTCCCAACAGAAAAGAATGCGAAAAATTCGATATGAAATGCGAGTTGTCACAGACGTGGATAGAAGCTGAAAAAATAATTTCTGAAGATTACAAACTGTGGTCTGTTATGGAAGAATACAACGAAGGTAAAGTTACATTCATACCATGCTTGAAGTACGTAAACATATTTTTGCTGAGGTCGTAATGTTTAATGGTGGTCGAACCGTCCCCAGAGTTCGAAGCGATCGCCGACCAAGAGTGGATAGTTTTCCAGAAAAAGTTCCACTTGCTGGACGAGTTTATTTCGAAGTGGAAGGGGCGCCTCGAGCCCTACACTAGCGTCACTCTGTTCCTGCAGCAAGAACTGGATAAATATTCCGTACGTTTACGGTTATAATTGTACCAAAGGTTTCGACGTAGATTATTTATTAAGTGATGTTTAAAAATCATTTTCTAGAACTTAAGGTTTACTTTAAAGTGCACTTTATAGTTTACATTAACGTAAGTTTTGAACCCAGAATTATCGATGAAAGTTAATATTTGATTTGAAATTAATATTTCAAGTTGAAAATCTATCGCCAAGCACCTAACGGTGTGCTTCCGTAGTCTCACTTGAAAGCCGGTCTCTCTTCAACGCTAGGTGTGTTTGCAATCTTCGACCAAACTCAGGTGAGCTGTGGTCGAACGCAAAATAATCTATTTTACGTATTCTTCTATAGATTTATTTTTAAATGAAAGACCTCATAACTTAGAAGATATGATTTTTGGTAGTCGGTGGTGGTGGTATACTTTCACACATTAAGGGTTTCAAATTAACAACTGAGTTTTGAACGCTCTTGAACACCTACTGGAAAGAAAAGAACGTAATTTTGTTCGAAAGTAGACTATACCGGCCATATAACGGCAGTGAACGTGTCGAAACCCAAACGGTGCAGGATGTGACGGCGCTGCTGAAGTACGTGCGCGGCGCCGACTTCACGGAGCGGCACTGGCGGGAGGTGCTGGCGCTGCTCGGGCTGGAGCACACGCGGCCCGACGCGCTGCTGCTGCGGGACCTGCTGCACGCCGCCGACAGCATCAAGGCACACATCAAGACGCTGCAGGTACCGCCTGCACTGTTATTATTAATAAAATACACGGTGTAACGCTATCCGAGGAGGAATTTCGCTATTGGAGATATTATAAAAAACAATAAAAAAATTTACCTTACTACATTTACAACTGAGCATAAGTCAAATGTAAACAAACATGAAGTATCGCGGGCTTGAATGTGTCCCTTATTTATAATACATAACACCGTGTATAAGTGAGCGCACTTGTAGAAGATCAACGTGTCGGCGCGGCGCGAGGCGGGCGTGCGCGCCGCGCTGGCCGAGCTGGAGCTGTGGTACGCGGGCGCGCGGCTCGCGCTCGTGCAGCGCGCCGACCTGCGCGGCCAGTGCACGCCCATCGTCAAGGATTTCAAGGACATACTCGCCAAGGTAACGCCACACTTGTCACGCAACACTCCTCCTCCAAAGTCTCCTTGCACTGGTGGAACGAATGAAAATGATCGCACTGAGATACTTGTTCTTGAGAAGTTGAAAATTACAATAGGGTACTTGACTACCTGCATGAATTTTGTTTTCAGTCTATTTTAAAGATATATGGCCTACTAAAACAAAGCAATAAAAAGAAATAAAATATATGCATAAATTAATTAAATAGAGCGTTTCAAAGTTCCTACTTTAGACCTTACCGCCGAAACGCGGAATGACGTCACTTGTTCAAAATTACGCCTTATTAATCTGTGATAGAAATGTCACTGTCGTATTGACAGGGTCATGTGACACTGACAGACAGATAACTTCAATATCCAAAAGCGAAATTAAGGTTGAACTGTGTCGATTTACTTCCAAAAGTTCCAGTAAAGAATCGAAATGCATCTTACCGATGCATTTTAAAGTAAAAAACTTCAGAAAATGGAAAATATGCGTTGACTGTATGCACTTAGTTTCTTTTGCCTTCTCTGAAAGAGGTAAATGTTTCCTAAAAAAATAAAAGTGACGTCATGTGTCAAGCTTAGCTGTGATTGGTGTTTCGTTGCAACGTTCCGTTTCACAAAATTAAAAGTTGAATATTTTGGAAACTATTGAAATTTTTTTAGTAAATCTTTCACGATAACGCTTTTCTAAGGCTCTATTTTTGAAATATTGACACAATTTCTTATTATAAATTTCATGCAAGTACCCTATTGTGCATACACGAACTGTGGAGTACCTACATTAGTTAATTGTTATTATTTATTTTTGTTTATTTGTTTCCTTCGAAGACAAGACGTTTCAGGGTGTTCAAGGAGTTTAATGACAAATGCAGGAACCATATCAACTGCTACGACGCGATGTATATTATGTATTCAGTGAATTTTCAAAGAGAAAATAGCATTGATTATTACATTCGTTTTCTTCTTTTTTCTGATGAGTTACCTTCACAAATTATAACATTAAAGGTATCGGTCTTCAGGAGTATTTATTGGAGCTATAGGTACCTCTTCTCCGCGGAAGTATAATGCATGTTGGTGTGCTGTTAGGTGGAGGAGCAGCAGTTCGTGGTGTCGTCGGTGAGCGGGGCGGCGGGGGCGGCGGGGGCGGGGGCGGCGGGCGAGGCGGCGGCGGCGGGGGAGGACGCGTGCGCGGTGTGGGCGGCGCGGCTGCGGGCGGCGCGCGCGCTGCTGCGGGCCGCGCACCACGCGCAGCGCAGGTACGATACGATGCGATACGATTGGAATTCATTGTGTTCGATTTGATTTTTGTCCTTATCCTTTATTTATTTATGTTATTTGTTTGTGACGCTTTCACGCCTTAACTACTCAACCGATCGTCATGAAATTTAGCGTACTCGTTGTCAGAAGTACAGAGAAGAACATAGAATACTTTCCCGTAATTCCCGCGTGAACTCCGAAATTAACGCTGGTGAAGTAGAACGTATAACTAGTATTTTTGTATTATGTATGTAAACCAGCTGTCCCGCGCGGTTTCACCCGCGATAATTTCGAAGTTCCCGCGGAACTGTTCTATACAAAATTTGCAACCCTTTTTCATTCCCTTAGGTGATGAATGTTCAAAAATCCTTTCTTATAGGATGCCTACATCATACAAATGATTACAAAGAACACACCCTCCAAGTTCCAGGTCCCTACGATCAGCGGTTTAGGCTGTGCGTTGATCCATCAGTCATTCAAGACAGCATTATATATGTATAGATGAAACGGCACGTTGTTCATGTATTTTTTTTAAGTGAAACTTCTTTGGGCACGTTAAGATATAAATATAATATATTTTAGCGCGTTATGTACGGTAGTAATGATCTTAGTGAATCGGAGGCATGGAATAAAAGAAAAGTGGAATGTTTATAGTTCGGCAACATTCGCTCGTGCAAGAGTGAAAAAAAAAATGGAATGAATGACTCATGTTTGCGCATAACTATACTTACTGTTTACGACAAAGTAGGAGGGTAGAGCTTGACCTTGTACGTTCTAAATCATGATTATAGATGAGCAATCAACTCGGTTTAAACCGATAAAAACCCGGTTTAAACCTAAGTAGTAAGTACCATCTATAATCATGAACTTCTGCGTGTGTGGTGTGAACCGAAGATAATATAATAAACATGAACGTTCGAGTGAACTTTCTTCCGAGCGAGGCGGTATCGCCTTAACAAAAGAAATAAATCTACAAAATTGTATATAAACATGATCCAATATTTACCTACTTATGCGGTATTGTTGTATAAGCGACGTGATATTGTATTCCATGAATGCCGATAGCCTGCGCTTGCGCATGCATGCACATTGTTTTAGTGCGAGTGGGCTACGAAAAACGCTCAACCGCATAACTCGGATGGCGAGAGTTGTCGTTTACTGTCGTTCTAAGTAACTTGAACCACTTAGTTTTTACGCTGATTCTTCACTATTTACCCTCTGCTCCTTTTTGTCTCTTATTGCTCAAACAAAACAAAATTAATATCTTCGATCAACGATACCAATTTATACCTACTACATGGTATTTGTACCGGTCTACTCGGTATGAAACACGGTAACTTTCACGCACTGGCTATGTAGAAAATATGAGCTCTGCATTCCTAGATACAAAAGTTTCAGAGGATAACTGTGTACTAATAATAATAATACTTCTTATAAAATCTTTAGAACCTGTAGATATATCTAAGTTTTCGACTAAGTGCCTTCTCGTGAATATTAAATCTTGAAAAACATATCTACATATAGCCGAATGCAGTACCTCCTCCTTTTTGGAAGTCGGTTAAAAAGTTGTATAAAACTAGCTGTTAATAACCTCCTCCTTTTTGGAAGTCGGTAAAAAAACAGCTAGTTTTGGGGCAGCAATTTCGGTACTCCCTCGGGAAAATTAAACAGCACCCAATATCACTCAGGGTTTCCAACAGTGATATATTTTTTTTAAATTGGTTCCATATGTCTAGAGATTAGGTACCCCCTACATCCAAACATAGAAACGTAGATACAAACTTAAAATTTTTGTAATATAAATAAGTGTAGATTGATACTCGTTATCGCTGTTCCCACCCGTGCTCCCAAGGTAGCATGTTTGTGTTGTTGGCTAAACTCTAAACGCTTAGTCAACAAACTAAATACCATAGTTGCGTCAGCTGTGCATCGCTGTATTGTTTGTACGCCTGAAGCATACCTTTATATAAGTATACATCTACATAATTATCATAAAATATGCTACATAATTTCTAAATTCTAAACTAATATTATAAAGGGAAATGGTTAATTTTTTGTTTGTTTCTGAGGATGTAACCATGGACCAGTTTAACTACCTACTGGACCGATATCAAAAAAAAATTTCACCATGAGAATGCTAAATTATCCCTGAGTATGCTATATTGTAACCCAAAATTCCCGCGGGAACTCCGAAATTAGCGCGAGTGAGACCGCCAGGAACACCTAGTATTAAATAAATAATTGGTGTAGGTATGTACATTGAAAATAAATTCAGAAAAATAAACTAGGTGTTTCAAAATAGATTGAAGGCATTTTGATATTTTAAAGTGTGTCTTTTTTCCTGTATCCCCATTTTGATATTTGTTTGAATGCGCATCACGTATACGTTATAGATACCTATACTGGACGGATTTGAATAATATTTTGGCATATTACTATCCTGGGTTAAGGATAAGTTGACTACAAAAATATGTATCTATTGCGATATGTGAACAAATTGCGAATGAATAGAAACATTAAAGAAATATTAAATTCATTACATACTCTTGCATTTTTAAACATATCAGCTACGTTTACCTATACTACTAATTAATACTTAACTACTGTACTTACTAAACGTCGTAAATCAGGATACGCTGCTTACAATTTTTGTTTTTTCGTTTGAGATCGCCTACTGACTCAGAATAAACATTAGTTTTTCGCTGGTTTATATTTTAAATATGGGCAACGACGAAACCCCTCTTAAAAGTAAACGAAAGTCGGTCTCTGTCTTTTTCAATAAGTGGTAGTGTGTATTATAAATACCTACACATAAATATAATAGTTTTTTAATGTATTCAGCACTTTTTGTATTAATTAAGTTATCATGACATAAACTTTATTTTGGAACGATCATGTAACCAAGTAATTATAGCAAGTACCTACCTAAATGACGTGACGACTCCATCCGAATACGTCCCAATTCCCAGCATGCATGTGTTCAACAGATGTGCAGATATTTAGCCTTTGTACGTCCTTCACTAATTTTTGCTCCTACAAAGGTTCTCAAAATATTTGTATTCTTATTTAGTTACTTTTACATAACATTGTTAGCACCAAAGCTTCACCGTGAACTACTGTTAGGGGTGCATAGAAAGAAATTACCGCGGATGAAATCGCGGGGGACAGCTAGTCTTAATATATATAAATCACGTGTCACGTTGTTTGTCCGCGATGGACTCCGAAACTACTGAACGGATTTTGATAAAATTTTGCAACCATTTATAATATGGTCCAACTTAAAAGATAGGATAGTTTTTATCCCGGAATTCCCTCGGGAACTGAAGGACATAGAGTATACTTTTTCCCGCAACCTCCGCGGGAACTCCGAAATTACCGCTGATGAAATCGTGGGGGACAGCTAGTTTGTTTATAAATTATGTAAATATGTGTATTTATTATAAAAATTCTAGCTTTGCCTCACGGTTTCACCCGCATGAGTTGAAGAATTCCCGAATGAGCTCCAAAGTAGCCTAATTTACTCCTTGTAACATAAGCTAATTAGCAAAGACTCGCCAAAATCGGTTCAACCGTTTCGGAGATACACCCTTGTGAGTTTCAGAATTCTCGCAGGAGCTCCAAACTTTTATACAAAGCTTGTCTTTATACTACTTACTTACCTTACGATCGGTAACATTTTATACGAAGTGAAGTCAAAAGTGTTTCTATAAAATACCGACACCGAGCAAGATTACCGACTCTGGTTACGTACGGATGGGAGGGTCACTAACGGACGTTCGTAGTCGTAATGTATGAAAATGCTGGTGTAAAGCTGTGTAAAGTGTTTCTATAAAAAAAAATATTCAGGTTTAATATTTAGGCTGCTAGTTTTAGTGTTTTCTTTAAATGTTGTGTAGGTACCTAATGAACCGTGTTTAATTCAATGACTAATACTTGTAATATCATCGGTTTAATTCATTTTGATTCAATATTTTGTGTAGTTTAGTGTGAAAATCTTTGATTCCAGACATGCGTGGTAATTCTTAATTATTCGTTCGAAAAAACTGTTCTTTCTACTTCTTTCTTTGAAAAAAAAAATGGCATCCACTTTCCACTATGTTACTTTTCTCACAGTGATTCCGCCAATGTCACGTCAATGATAATAAAATTATAATCACTGCGATTTGTCTCGTAGTAGTTGAAATTAAACGCATAGGAAGACGAATAATATCGTTAGATGTGATATTACCAAGAGCCTGAGTTTACTTATAAAAGAAGGATACCACAAAAGTTAATAACGTTAGTATGGATAGGTATGTTGAAAAAACTATTGTCTCTCTTTCTGTACCTGCTGTTGTTCTGTGAGGGCCATCGGTAGGCACATGGTAGGCACGCTACTAACGGATCCTCGTTGCCAGTAGGCGACGTAAAGGCATTGTGAAACACTAACACGACCTTCGGTAACAGTAACGTTATACCGACCGGTAGTTCTTACGTTCGGATGCTTGTAAGTTATAGGAACCGGGCAAAAATAACGAACACAAAAAAATATCCAATCTGGAAGTTATGCGATCACATATATTTCGGAGAAGATTTATTTTTGTAATATGTATAGGTATACCTAATATGTCGGATGAAACAAACAACTCGTTTCAAACTACTTCCTCCGATATATGTATAGATTAAGGCACAGACAATATTGCGGAAGTGAGCTAGGTATGTAAGTAAACTATCTCGATAACCCGAGTTCAACGGCCGCAGATTGAAGCTTGACTAAAATTAGGCGACATGCTATAAAGATAGTGACGGCGCACCAACCACCTAAGTCGTAAGCTCGACTTTACATACCGCAACATTCATAATATCCTTTAGTTACCTAGCTTTATTTTAAAACAGTAAGGAGGTAATTACTTGCTTAGGTACACAGAATTAATAATTTTACTATCGTTGATTTGAAATTTAGTATGCGTGAATACTAAACGTCTCATCTATCTAACACTAACCTACTTTGTGTTTTCGCTATGGTTCCTAACTTCCTATTACTACGGCTCTCTGTTATAGTTAACTTATTTTATTTCTAGGTAGTCTTTCTCTTGTTGATACCGCGTCAATTGCGTCACGTAGGTACGTACGCATCTTGACTATGAAGTCATAAAATACTGTTTAAAATTCTACTATATTTTCTTAATAGAGTGTAGTAAAAATCACAAAAATAGTTTATAACACCAACGCAACTTTTATTTAATTTTTTGCTATAAAATTAGTAATTAATACTTGAAGATAGATTTTTAATGTGTTAGGTGTTGGTCAGGCAGGCAAGACGTAAAAAGAAGATAAGGCAAAAGCGCTGCGCCCCTTCATCTAACATGATTTCCTTAGATAAATGATTGATGAGAAAGCTTATTTCATACTAAGCGTCACGACCATACTTATAATATCATTGGTCTAGTGAATTATATGCATTGGTCGCGACGAAAAGCATATCTACAGAGACAGCGGGGCGTGGACACGACGTGTCTATATAATATACGATTTTTTCGAAACCGCGGTACCACCACGTCTTCGTCTCGTCCTCACCAACCGCTAATATACCTAGGTAGATGTTGGCCCAGAGAAAGTTCAGAGGGCCAATCCTGATCACGCATCAAACAAAACCACTCTCCCCCAAATTCTTAATCTTTCGTAAAATTTTAATTTTCCACGTGAACATTGAAAATTTTTTTTCAGCTTCGGAATTTGTGGTACCTATACCTATATTAATTTTATTCAGTACGTAAGTAAAGTATGTATTGTGGTGCCAGCATGATAAAGTAGCGCGGTTAGGCAGCCACTTTATCATCAATGAACTTTGACACCATAACCGCTTTTTCATAACGTATCCCTTATCAACACAAGAGCGTTCATTCACAGTGGTTGTCCCGCGCTATGGTCCCTTATCCTGTAGGAATACGAAGATGCAATAATTCGCCGTTACGTGTTGTAGTTTGAAAAATACCGCGTTCGTTTTCCTGTTCGTCTGTGAATCCCGCGTAAGGCTT
This sequence comes from Zygaena filipendulae, assembly GCA_907165275.2. NCBI lineage: Eukaryota > Metazoa > Arthropoda > Insecta > Lepidoptera > Zygaenidae > Zygaena > Zygaena filipendulae. The sequence continues at coordinate 5,144,678 of OU015653.1, read as the reverse complement.
GATGTTGGATTGCTATTTTGTCTTGCCTTTTGACTATTCTCATTAAGGTTAGAGTTAGACTCACCGACACGAAAGCTTAAAGTTAGATTCGGCAGTTTATTCTGCAAAAAATGTCGCTTACTGCACATGTTGCCGCAGCTGTATGTCCATTTTGGCTGTTAGGCATTGATTTGAAACAAAACAGTTTTCAAAGCATGACTGTGAAATTGCAATTAACTTTTTGCCTGAAACTTGCTGCTGCTTTATTAGGTACCTATATCTAGATAAATACCTAGTGCTTATAAGCATATTTGAATAAATTATATTTGGATTTGAATATTTTTACAATTAAAACATTTAGTTACTTGACAGCTATTAATGTAGTTAAGGTAAGGGTATAGGGTTATCTATACGGCTGTCGAAATTGTTACATGTTATCTTTGCAGCAACTAAACACACTAGTTGTAATTTTTTTATATTTTTACAGCATCTATTATAAGTAGGTATATCAGACACAGGCATGAGCAGACAAAGCAAATACGTAAATTTGTATGAACTTGTTCTGAAACAAGATTTTCTAGTGTACACCATGACTGTGGTGTACACTGAGGTTTTAGTTGGGGCACTATTTAACTATCTAATACAAATTTACAATCTATTATTCATATAGCTCAAGAAAATGATTTTCTGGTTATCTAACGATGGTATGTTTCGGCTCCATTAAAAAATGTACCTACTGAAATAGCCGCGCGTATAGGTTCACCTAGTGCTTAGCTGTCGCACGCTTTTAGAGACAACTTAGGTATATTATATTGTCTGTATTATTAACAAAAATGCCTATGTAGTAGGTACCTAATACAGTAATTTTTTTTATGAAACCTTATTCAATTAAGGAAACCAAGTTATGACTAGTTAAAATATTGTACCTTTTATAATAAATGCTATTTTGTTTGTTTTTTACGCTTTCACGCTTAAACTACTCAGCCGAACATTAGAGAAACCCTCAGAGAAGAACTAATATAAGGTGCTTTTTATCCCGGAGTTCACGCGGGAACTCCGAAATTAACGCAGGCGAAACCGCGGAAACATGCTAGTAACTTTAATATAATTAATTCGTTTCAATCGTTAGTTTGCGAATAACATTGTTATCTACTGCGGATGGCCGGCTGTCGGCTCTGGAACAACGACACAGGGCTTTGCTCGTATAAAAACTTTGTTGAAAACGAGTTTATGATAAACTCCTACAACAAAATGCAACTTCAAAAATTTTTCTAGGTATACCTAGAAAATTTAAAAAATAACTATAAAACACTGTAAACTAATATTTTTTTTGGTTCGGTTTGTAGATTAATAAAAAATATTGGACACGTGTTTCTTCTTTTTTTTACGTAATTAAATAATAACGGCGATACATTGAAATGAAATCGACGTCACTATCCGGTGCAGTTTGTATGGGGGATTATAGCGGTTAACGACGTCACGAACGAGGACCCTAAACTTGAATGCGCTATATTTATGTATATTTTGTTTCATTAATTTGGAAAAGCAATTATTTTCTGACGGATTAATTAGAATTTTTAACCGATTTCCAAAAAGGAGGAGGTTTTATGTTCGATTGTGTGTATGTTTTTTTTTTTTCAAAAATCGTCAACATCCCGATTCGGAATCTTTAAAGGCATGAGGTATGACTGTTACAGTAAATTTGCACTACTTTTTATACTTTTGACTATACCTACATAGGTTGCTATTTTGCTCTGTAGGTAATTTTTTTTTTATTATTCTTAGGCTTTCTTTATTATTCTTCTTTTCCTTTTTTGTAGGTACACCTACCTATCTAATACTATCTATTATAATCACGAAGTTCTGAATCAGAGAGTATATATAATTAATCAAAATTGCTTTATTAATTCTTATGAGATTTATATTAATTAATTAATAATATTATTTAATGAAACGTTTAAGCTTTAACCTCGAGGTGCTAAGCGCTTCGAGAGTAACTACCTAAATTAACAAAATATAAGTTTAATATTTGAGAAGAAGCAAATAGGTATGCTTTAGAGAAATGGTTCATTTAAAAACGTCATCGATTATTATTTAATTAATTTAAAATTTTAGCAGTTGCGTAAGAAGATTGAGCATTGATGTTGTTATTATCGAAGCAAATAATTCATGAACCTTTAACACCCAATATCCGACAGCAAGTTGTTCATTGTGTTAATAATAATGACCAAAACAAAAAGCGCATCCCAAAAGGCAGTATTATTTTTGTTGCCTAGTGCCCGTTTCGGAGAACGGCACGAGATGACGCGCGGGAAGGGAGCGGTCGTCGCCTCACGCAGGGCCGAACTCCACATCCAGTTTTATTAAAGCTTGTTTTGTTTAAACAAAAAAAAAACACCGCGGGCACAGCCTATAAAAATGTATAAAATAGATTATTCAAGTACGTTAGACGGTTTGTTTTTTATTAATTTTTTTCATGTTTAGGTAACTAGCTGTGCCCCACGGTTTACCTGCGTTAGTTTCGAAATTCCCGCAGGAACTCCAAATTTCTTTTATTCTTCTCTTTACGATACCAAACACAACAAAAAAGAATTAGCGAAATTGGTCCAGTCGTTCACGCGTGATGCCGTGACCAAGGGAAATAGGGATCATTATTGTATTCATATTTAATTTAATTATTTAACTTCTAATTTTTCCAATCCTAACTAATATTATAAATGCGAAAGTGAGTTTGTTTGTTTGTTACGCTTTCACGCCTGTTGAGGCTCAACGGATTATCATGAAATTTTGCATACACGTTGTCAGGGATACAGAGAAGAACATAAGGTACATTTTATCCCGGAATGACCGCGGGAACTCCGAAATTAACGCGGGTGAAATTCCATTAAATTTTGAAATTTGAATACTATACGTTGTCAGGGGTACAGAAAACAGGTACATTTATGCCGAAATTAAATTACCACGGGTGTAACCGCTTAAGTATAATTCTATGCCAGTATATTAGTTAAGCTATAAATTTGAACTTAATAAGTTACATTTGCATATGAATTTCACTAATACGAATTTAAGTTTTGATACTAGTCGCCTTATAATATATTAATATCTGGGTCACCGAGCTTCGCTCGTCGTGTATAGTGCCATCTGTTGTTAAGTAGAAAAAAAAACACTAAATTTTCATTGCCAGAAAATACGGATAAAACGACGTTTTCTAAAAATGAAACCTAGCTAGATCGATTAATCGCTCCCCCCTACATACTAAATTTTATAAAAATCGTTGGGGCCGTTTCCGAGATTCAGATTATAAAATTTATATATAATTATAGATATATACAAGAATTGCTCGTTTAAAGATAGTAGATAACAAGTGAAATCAATCAGGGGCCACGGCACAATCGTAGAATTCGCCTCTGTACATGTAGGGCACCGGGGGCGGGTGGGGAGTGGGACAGCGCGAGAGTTGCTCGGCCGGAATCGACAGTACATCGTGAGTAGCGCCGAGAGCCCGGTCTGCGCCATGGCTCTGTGGCGTGTATTTATCTTTGCCGGGCTTGTCGCCGGCAGCACGGCCGTCTATAGTAGGGAACGAGATCGCCTTCTTGCTAACTCCCGCCTCCTGGATCGCGCCTGTGAATTGAGTTCGTGTTATCCTGCCACTGGAAATTTGCTCATCGGGCGAGAATCTCGTCTGTTTGCTTCTTCGACTTGTGGACTCCGCGGCCGCGACCGCTATTGTATCGTTTCACATTTAGAGGATAGAAAAAAGTGTTTTTGGTGTGATTCAACTAATGCTACCGTTAATAATCCTCACTTTAATCACCGAATTCAAAACATAATATACAAATTTCATCCTGGGACAAGAAACAAATCTTGGTGGCAGTCAGGAAATGGCATAGAAAATGTTTCGATTCAACTTGATATGGAAGCTGAATTTCATTTCACTCATTTAGTGATACAATTTAAAACGTTTCGCCCTGCTGCTATGCTAATAGAGAGGTCTTTTGATTTTGGCAAAACATGGCGAGTTTATCGATACTTTGCGCACAATTGTAAAGAATCATTTCCGAATGTGCCTACATACTCGCAGAGTTCTTTGTCAGAGGTTGTTTGTGAGTCTAGGTATTCAGGAGTAGAACCATCTAGCGAAGGTGAAGTGATATTCAGAGTATTACCTCCAAATATTAATGTTACCAATCCTTATTCCGAGGAAGTGCAAAATTTGCTACGTATGACAAATCTTCGAATAAATTTCACTAAACTGCACACCCTCGGAGATGATTTGCTTGATAATAGAGCAGAAATACATGAAAAGTATTATTACGCCATTTACGAAATGACAGTTCGCGGTTCTTGTTCCTGTTATGGTCATGCATCGCGGTGCTTACCGATGCCCGGAGTAGAGTCTAAGAACAACATGGTTCACGGTCGTTGTGAATGTACACATAATACTCGTGGATTAAATTGTGAATACTGCGAAGATTTTTACAATGATTTTCCGTGGCAACCCGCTGTTGGAAAGACTTCGAACGCTTGTAAAAGATGTACGTGTAATAATCATGCAACTACGTGTCATTATGATCCTGCTGTATTTAATAAAACTGGAAAGATTAGTGGTGGTGTTTGTGATAACTGTCAGCATAACACGATGGGTGTGAACTGTGAAAGATGTCGGCCACAGTACTACAAAGATCCAAACCTAGATATTCAAGATCCAGACATATGCAAACCATGTGATTGTGACCCACAAGGAACAACTGATCAAGAAATTTTGTGTGATGAGGAAACAGACGTAGCTAACAACAAAACAGCTGGCCGGTGCCTTTGTAAAGCTAATGTTGATGGACAAAGATGTGACAGGTGTAGTAATGGTTATTGGAACTTTAACCCATCAAACCCTGAAGGTTGTGAATCTTGTAATTGTAATAACCTAGGAACAACCAACGAAAGAGGTTGTGATGCATCGACAGGAATATGTTTTTGTAAACGCCATGTAACAGGAAGATATTGTGATCAGTGCCTTCCAGAATTTTATGGTTTATCTGACAGTGAAGACGGATGTTCACCATGTGATTGTGATGTTGGAGGTTCTTTAGATAAGGACTGCGACGTAATAACAGGTCAATGTAAATGTCGTCCAAATATTACGGGACGTCGATGTGACCAACCCATTCAAAACTTTTTCATAGGTGCTCTTGATTACTATGTTATTGAGGGTGAGCTAAGTCAGTGTGATACAGAAATCGACGATAATGCTATTCAGAGTTCACAGTGCCGTGTTGTAAGAAGAGAAAATTATCCGGATGGTAGAAAAGATTGGACTGGTCCTGGGTTCATGAAAATGCGCGAAGATAGTACCTTGGTGTTCCTTGTTAATAACATACAAACAAGTATGAACTACAATGTTTTAGTCAGATATGAACCGCAAACATCCCAAACTTGGGGAGAAGCAAAAATAACTGTTAAGAGACCTGTGCCAGTTAGTGCAAATTCGCCATGTGCAAATGTCCGACCGGAAGATGATGTAATTTACACATATCTTCCAGCAAACCAACGTAGTTTTTTGGTAAAACCACCAATCTGTTTAGAGAGCAATAAGGAAGTTGAAGTTCATATTTATTTAGGAAAACAAGATAGACGTACTCCGAACTCTAGAGCATATATACTAATAGATTCTATTGTTTTAATTCCGTCAATTGATGACCTACCATTTTTACAACCGCAAAGCGTCACGAGAGAAGAATTCGATCGTAATAACTGTGGAGATTCTTACTATTATGACCTTAGCAGAGACAGTGTGCCTGAAATTTGTAAGAAATATCATGCTAGTATCGGTTTCTACATAAGAAATGGCTCAGTTTCGTGTCAATGCGATCCGTCGGGATCAAAAAGTTTTCAGTGTGATCCATATACCGGCTATTGTCAATGTGTCGAAAATATTGTTGGAGCCAGGTGTGACCGCTGTGCTCCAGGAACCTATGGATTTAGTAAATTTGGTTGTAAACGTTGTGACTGTAACAGCATAGGATCTTTAGATAATTTTTGTGACGCGACTAGCGGTCAATGTAAATGTCGTGCAAATACTTATGGAAGAGCATGTAATCTATGCCAACCAGGATATTTCAATTTTCCTAATTGTCATCAGTGTGATTGCAATGGTCATGCGGTTGAATGTGACGATAAAACAGGAAAATGTAGAAACTGTAATGATTATACTGAAGGACATCGATGTGAAAGATGTGTAGAAGGATATTATGGTGACCCCCGGCTTGGTGTAAATATACCTTGTCGCCCATGTCCATGCCCTGGCATAAGAGGTGACCCAAATAAAAATAATCACGCTGATCGTTGTGAGTTGGATCCTGAGACTAAAGATGTTGTTTGTGAGTGTAAAGAGGGTTACGCTGGTCTTCTTTGTGATGTTTGCGCTGATAATTATTACGGAGATCCTGTAAAAGGCACATGTGAAAAATGTGAATGCAATGAGAATATCGATATAACGAAACCAGGTAATTGTGATCCATATACTGGAAAATGCTTACAATGCTTACATAATACTGCTGGAAATCATTGTGAAATATGTGATCAAGGATACTACGGAAATGCTATAGAAAAAGCTTGCTATAAGTGTAACTGTTCAGAATTAGGAACAAACTTCACACATGGACATTGTGATCGCGTCTCTGGACAATGCCCTTGCCATAAAAACGTTATGGGCATAAATTGTGACCAGTGCACACAAAATCATTGGAGAATTGCTCTTGGTACAGGATGTGAAAGTTGTGATTGTGATCCTGTTGGTTCATTATCTGCGCAATGTAATCCTTATATCGGGCAATGCGAATGTAAATCAGGTCATGGCGGCAGACAGTGCGATCAATGCCAAGAAAATTACTGGGGAGATCCTAACATTGAATGTCATGAATGTGATTGTGATCCGTATGGATCTGTCTCGCAACAGTGCATGAGACAGAATGGATCATGCGTCTGTAAACAAGGTATCGGTGGCTACAAATGTGACACATGTGCTAGAGGTTATTTAGGTGAAGCTCCTCAATGCTATGCTTGTGGTGAATGTTTTGACAATTGGGATAGTCTCATTAGTCAATTGCGTGTAGAAACTGAGTACGCTATAAGCAATGCTAGTAAAATAAAAGTAATTGGAGCTACTGGAGCATATACAAGGGATTTTGAGGAAATGACAAAAAAATTGTCTAAAGTCGAAAACTGGCTTAACAGTGCTAATCTTGGAAGATCAACCGTCAAAGAGCTGCTATCAAATATAAGTAGCTTACAATCCCAATTAGCTGACGCAGAAAAAGATGTCAAAGAAAGTAATGACAACTTAAATACCATATCTTCTAAAATTAACTTAAGCAATGTTACTTTAGATGGCTTAAGATCAGGGATTGAACATCTGAAATCAAAAACACAAGATCTAAGTAGTAATGCTACCAAACTACAAGAAGCTAATTTAGAAGGAGCACTAAACTTGACTCGTGAAGCCAAACAAAGAGCAATCAATGCAGCAAATGATGCAGAAAAAGTGCAATCAGTTGTGTCTAATATAGACCGCCAAATAAAAACAACAGATAGACTAATTCAGATGCAATTCGAGCACTATAATAATACACAAAATGAAAATGACAAAAAAATTGCTGAAATAGAACAACAGCTATCTGAATTGCAGTCTCAGATTCCTAAGTTAAACGAAAAAATGTGTGGCCAAGAAAGCGACAGTTGTGACATTTGTGGTGGCGCTGGTTGTGGTAGATGTGGTGGAATATCTTGTGATCAAGGAGCAGTGACAAAAGCAGAACAAGCGCTTGACTTCGCAAACAAAACTGAACAAAGAATCAAGGATCACGAACTGATTGCTGAGGATATGTTTAGGTCAATTTCACAAGCAAAACAAGACACCGTTAGTGTGCATTCAAAAGCTAAAGATTTCTTCAATAAAGCCAAAGAATTTAAGTTTTCCGTAGAACGTGGTATAAACGACAGTCAAGAACTCATTGGTGATCTAAAAGAATTTTTGTCTAACACTTCTAATACTCCAGCTGAGATAAGAACATTAGCTAATGACATACTAAATTTGTCTATAAGTATAGAACCCGCAGAAATAACAGAACTATCACAGCGTATAAACTCAACTGTATCACAGCTCACTAACATAGAAAACATTATAATTGAAACTAAACCTGACTTGGATAGAGCTAAATCATTAAAGCTAAATGCTACTGCCGTTAATGCTGAGGCAAACGTGACGTTGGAATTGGCTAACAAAGTTGTAGAGGCTTTAGATGAAACACAAGCAGCACAGGATGCAGCTTCTAACGCTATAAATCAAGCTAACATTGATATTAACGCTGCAAAGAGTGATTTAATCCCTATAGCTCGGGAGACAGAACAAGCTCAAAAGAAAGCAAATGAAACAAAAAATGAAGTTGAGGCACTGCAAATGCGTCTTTCAGATTTACAAAAAAATATTTTAAAAACTGAAAGTGATGCGGAACAAGTAAAACAAGAGGCAAATGATGTTGTTAACCGAGCTGAAGATGCTGAACAAAGAGCAAGAAAACTCAGACAAGAATTCAAACTTACTAACGCGTCTCTGGCTGAACGTGCTAATCAAACTTCAAGTTCAAGAGAGCGAGCTCAGGTTTTACTAAATCGCGCCACAAAGCTTGCGAGTGACACCCAGATGCAACTGAAACTCCTAGCTAACATGGAACAGTTGTATAACGACCACAGCGAACAGCTGGTTATGTTAGAAAAAGAAACAGATCAACTCAATATTCAAATGAATTATTATTTATCTGAAATCACGAAACGATCAGATTATTATAGATCTTGTACGACATAAGTAATTAATATTACGATATAGTAAATAGTAATGTTGAAAGAATTTTTAGCTTTAAAAAATAATATTAGTCGTTACTGTTTCTATGTAGTTGTGTTGTGTGCCATAATACCTACTGTGTATTTTCGATAATAAGTTTAAGGTTATCTATTTTCATTTTTTCTGCATTCTAGACAAATTGAAAGTACAAGCCAGTTAAAAAGAGATTAGAATATTAAAGTTTACCTATTAATTAAACTATCAAATGTCAGTCTTTATATACTTAAATAGAAAAATGTTTTATAAAATAGTTTTGCATCATGATAATTATTTTTACTAGAACTAAAAATCACGCTGATATTCCAAAGAAATGTCGAATCAAATTGTAGGTATGTGTTAAAATAGTATTTTTCATTAATACATAGTTATATCTTGTAATTATGAAATTAGCGTTCTATTTGACCCTTTGTTAATAATATTTATTTTGTATTTAAAAAAAAAGAACCTACTTATATACTTACTCAATATTGGTTTGTTTTTACTATTTTTGTCTAATATATTATGTAATAATTATATTTGCATTTTGTAGTGTACCTTATGAATATGGACAGTTATATATGATTAGCTAAGTAAAACACAGATTTCTTTAAAATTCTAATAGACATTTATCAGCAAATTATTTCTGCTTTGAATTAATAGTAGTAAGTACCTATGAGATGAGAGTGTAATTATAACATTGTCATCATTATTAGTTTGATATTTTATAGCAATTGTACCTACTACCTATTTGTAACTAGTTTCATAATACAAATCGTTCTTCCTTTGATAATAAAGTTCAAAATAATCGTGCTTGTTATCGCATTACCAGTATGTAGCAACTTTGTATTTAAACATTTTTAAAACATTTTGTAAATAAAAGTTTTTACTTATATAAAATCTCGTTTTATATTATAGTGAGTATGTATTACATGTTATAGTCTCACTTCCTCAAGTTCATATAAAATTTTCGCTCAAACATAATCTCAGACGAAATAAATCTGAGCACATAACATACACATAAACCTAAATAATTGTTCAATTGAGAGGCGTCAATACTTAAAAAATTAGAAGGTGAATGTATAGTAATGTTAATAAAACTTATTAAATTATTTTTTCGACTTTTTTTTTCAATATTTACGAACATTTAAAAAAAGTTTCAATATTATTATTATCATTTTATTTGCCAAAGTTGGTGTTTGTAGAGTATACCTATATGTATGTACCTTGAGATAAATCGAAACCAGGGACTGCTAGTATAGTATTATATTATCTGTGCCAGGGACATCTGATTCAATTTAGACCCCAAGACCGTCGACCACTGGTGTTGCATTATATTATTACCTATCTATCTTTTCCACGATAGTAAGGTATCCTTTGGTATCACCTTGAAACCTACAATAGGCTTGTTTCCGGGGTATAAAAATCAAAATTATATTTAGTCCGTCTTGTAGATTAATAAAAAATAATAAACAGGTATTTTTTGCTTTTTCAAATTATTGAAAAAATACTAAGACCGTACGTACGTACGTGCGTAAAAACGCATTAAAGTGTAGAAGTGCCTCTTGACGTCATAACGTGCTTTAAACTGTACTTATCTCCGTTACTTTATGATTAGGTAGTTACGTAAAAAGTAAAAAAAATACGTGTCCAATATTTTTTATTAATTTACAAGACCGACTAAAAATAATAATTTGGGTGACAAGCCCATTTAAGTGCTAATAAAAGAGTAGGTACCTATAGTTATTTTCGACTGAAACGCTGTAAAATGTTCATAAAATTGCACCTGGTTGATGGTTACCTACCTGCCTACCTGTGCAGTGTGCCCACAACACCCACAAACTATGGAAACGATTTAATGAAGATTTAAATGAAGCTAAGATATGTAAGACAATGTGTATCTGATGACCACAGGGCCGTCTTTAACCTATTGGAGGCCCTGGGCGTATTAGGATAATGGGGCCCCTTTGACTTTGACAGAAACTATTTTGTTAGAATAGACAAAGAAAGTAGATAAACAAGGTTAAATATTTATTTTTATAAACAATCACATGAAACGAATAGATAAATGTAATGTAGTCCACAATAGTAGGTTTACTGTAGTCTCTTAGTTTTTTGGTAATAAATATTGGTTATCGTTTGGTGATCTGACTGGAACTAGGGACTTTGTATTTGATCTGAGGGGGGCCCCTATCTATCGCGGGGCCCTGGGCACTTGCCCAAAGTGCCCACTGGGAAAGAGGGGTCTGCTGATGAAAATAACTACTTTTTTTTTTTACTTACAATTAGTTTATAAGAGTTATCTCGGTTGAATATTTAAGGCGTGAAAAGGTAGCAGACAGAGTTACTTTCGTATGTATGATATTAGTAAGGATTGGTATGTATTGTCTTGTCTTTTTAGATGGCTTTATCTAGAGCCAATTCTGTGTACCGACGAGGGCGAGTTGGGCGCGAAGTTCCGCAAGGTAGACCTGGTGTTCAGGCAGGCGGCGCGCGTGCTCGCCGCGGACCCGCGGCTGTGCGCGCTGCTGCACTCCGCCCGGCTGCAGGCCATGCTCGACTCCATCACGGAGCAACTGCTCGCTTGCCAGTCGGCGCTCAATCAATACATCGATGTTAGTACATATTTGGTGGTGAACTGTCGATCCGTATTTCGCACCTAGATTGAAGTGGCATCGCTCAGTATAAAAACAGATGAAAGAAAATAATGTCACCAGCTGATTTTCGCATTCGTTACGCACACAAACATTGTTTAACGTACCGAAATGTTTGACTATTTGGCCATTGCTGTTAATGTAGTTTTATGTATTGTATTTACAAAATAACTGACTGATCCCTGAGGCTTTCCAACTCGGTAATCCGCCTATGAGTAGTAGGTAATAGGTATAGGTTGAATCGGTTTCCTTGTACGGAATGTCACGATCTTGGTGCAAGTGAAGTACCTACCTATGTATATACCGTAAACGCAGGAGAAGCGCGCCTCGTTCCCCCGCTTCTATTTCCTGAGCGACGACGACCTGCTCGAGCTGCTGGGGCAGGCGCGCGCCGGCGCCGGCGCCGAGGGCCGCGCGGCCGTCATGCACACGCACCTGCGCAAGCTGTTCCCGGGCGCGGCCGGCGTGCGCCTCGGGCCCGCCGAGCTGAGCGTCACGGCGCTGTGCGCGCAGCGCGGCGAGGCGCTGCACCTGGACCACCCGGTCGACATCGACTGCCCCGTCGAGGTGAGGGCGTGTACCCTAGCGGTAAACGAAGGATAGTCGACGCTCGTGCACGGTGAAGAAAATTTATCTATCGTAGATTGTATCTAAATATACTTGAATGAGTTTAGTAGGTACATTAGAGTCAAAAGGCAAAGAAATAATAAAGAAATAAGATCGAGTTTGTGCGTATACCATATTGTATGTACAATCAGCTGCAGAAATATGTATAGATACCTACTTACCTACACGTTGGACATTCATTGAATCTTATTGAAATATAGTAATAGAGTTCAAATAAGTACTGACCAAAATGTATACAAAAAATTAAAACTCGGGTTTTCAGTCAAAAAGAACGTGCCTAATTTATATTTAGAGCGGTTTCCATGGTTCTCTTATTTCACTGGCGTGTACCTCTATAATACTTCCCTATGAGAAAGTAACTGTCTGTCTGTTAGGCTTTCACGTCTTGACGGCTCAACCGATCGTCATGAAATTTCGCATACAAGTTTTCAGGGGTACAGGGAAGTACATAGAGTACTTTTTGTCCCGGAATTCCCACGGGAACTCTGAACTTATCGCGGGTGAAACCGCGGGAAACAGCTAGTTATTAATAAGTACTACAATAATTGTGAGCAACTCTAATGATCATTGTTTTGTATGTCACTTTTGCTATGGGACCCACTCTGTAGAAAGATTGTAAGGTTATAAAAAATAAATACCAAAATTAACTACGCTATTAAAATTGCTAAGGAAGAAACGCTGTCTTTTCCGTCATTACATAGTTGATGCCATAGCAATAGTGATAGGTAGTTATTACAATAGTAACTACAACAGTTACTTTAGGTACATGTTCAAATATAGAATTGGTCCTGTCACGTCTCAATGGTAAAGACGAGAAAAGAAAAATTATTCACTATGTTCAAAGTAATGTTATGTAATGTGCAATGTTATATAGATGGGCACTGTACTAATTCACGACGATTTAACAAAAACAATTCAAACATAATTTAATTTTTTTTTTATCATCACACAGGTTTGGTTGAACAATCTCGAAACGGAAATGCGATCATCATTAAAAAATATGACGTTGAAATGCATAGCAACTGATTCATTGAAGGAGCAGGATCCGTTCTCGCTGCCCACGCAAGTACTGTGTTTAGTGCAAAACATTAGGTTCACGGAGCAAGCGGAGCGCGCCATCGCCGCCAAGGAGTTGCACGAGCTGAAGGCGAGCGTCGAGAAGGAATATTCGTACTACGCCGCAGCTGAGGTGGACAACGACAACGAACGGACGAAAAGACAAGCCCTCATACTCCAGTGCACTTACTACTTGTCTGTGATACAGACGTTGATCGACAACAACGTGGTCTCCATCGGGGAGTGGCTGTGGCAAAAACAACTTAGGTAAATACCTACGTTTACCTGTAGCCTATCAAATTGTTATCTAGACACCAGACTCAATGCCTATTAAAAGCGATGAAAATAGTTCGATCTTCCCAGCAGATTTAGTCGGAAACAGGAGCGCTCTGCGCTAAGCAAAAAAAGAACACAAATTTATTGGCTTCTTTCATATATTGTAGATAAAAAAATTGTGAATTTTTGCAACCTTACCCGAGGTCATACGTTGTAAAGGATAATTAATTAATAGGTATTAATGTTTTAGGATCGTCCCATCGTCTTATCGATAGTCTCGCCTAAAGCAAAACAGCCGACTTTGTCCATCGCAAATGTAACGATGACACTTTAGTGGGCACCTTAGATGTTATTATTGTGCACACGCTCGCAAATATTTCTCGTTTCTAATAAAATAATACGAATAAAGAAGCATAACAACACGTCATACAGCTAGTAGGTATGCAATAAATATTGTGATCGGCAGATTCTATTTGCTGAGTACGAAAGAAGTGGTCGCCCGGATGGGCCTGGCTCAAATGTCTTACTCGTACGAATACTTGGGCGTCAACACCGGCCAGTTCGTGCGCACACAACTAGCGGACGAGTGCTTTCTGATACTGACGCAGGTCGGTGCTACTAATACCCTTAGTTCATTCTATTTTATTACAAACAGCATCGTATCTCTAATATAGAGAAATTAATTTCCCAGTTGCCGCCAGAATTCGGGGATAAAAAGTACTCTATGCCTTTTCTGTTTCCCTGACAATGTGTATGCAATTTTTCATGATGATCGGTTCAGCGTGAAAGCGTGACAAACAAACTCACTTTTATTTTTATAATATTAGGATGCCATCAAAATATAACTACCAATAAGAATACTAGTTATAGTGGTCTATCGTCTCTTACGAGTTACGACTTACGACGTCTTCGGGAGGAGTTGGGGTGGTATTATTCTAAGGCAGCACTCACACTCTAGAATCGATTTCAAATTAGCACATAATTTCAACTCGTACAATCTAAAGACAATAAAAACGCCGCGAAACACTCTCCATTCTTTTTTGTCATTGTTTGTGTAAATCGTATTCTTTTTTTTATCTCGGTACGAAATCACTCATCTTATGTCTTGTTATCTCCAGTCCTTGCACCTCGGTTTCGTTGGCAATCCGTTCGGGCCCGCCGGTACAGGAAAAACTGAATCCGTCAAAGCACTCGGCGGCCTGATCGGTCGCCTAGTCCTAGTCTTTAATTGCGATGAGGTACGTAATATAAACAAATAGTAAATAACTGCTTATAATTTTTTTTTTTATTTGTGCATTTTAAATGTACATATATATTTTCAAATAGCGCACAGTTCAAATGATAATGCAATAGTCTTAAGACATAGAGCCAAACTATAAATGAACTGACTGAAGATGATAATGGACACTGTATATAAGTAATATACTAGCTGTGCCCCGCGGTTTCACCCGCGGTAATTTCGGAGTTCCCGCGGGAATTCCGGGATAAAAAGCACCCTATGTACTTCTCTGTACCCCTGACAATGTGCATGCCAAATTTCATCCAAATCCGTTCTGCCGTTTTTGCGTGATTGAGTAACAAACATCCAAACATCCACACTTTCACATTTATAATATTAGTAGGATTAAACAATGCAACCCCAATGAGTTGGTGCTCGTTGGATTGGTTTTTGATCTCTGGACCAGAGGATCCTATAGACGATTGCTTTTCAGTTCAGTTCACTCACTCACTTAAACTGTGTTTTTTTAGTTTTTTTCTAAGTATTTTTAAACGACTTCCAAAAAGGAGGAGGTTCTGCATTCGACTGTATGTCCGTTTTAACTTATATTGTTGAAATTTCATTAATTGAGTTTATTTGTGTGAATATACCTATCATTTGAAAACTCATTACTGCCCAGTGCCCTTTACTTTCTTGTGCACATTTTCCAATATTTTTTTAAATATCTATTTAGATTTTTAATACCTACTTATCATTATATACTAGGGGAATTTGAAATAAATATAGCGTGCACTAGTTAGTCGCTTTGCCAGTGCTATTGTAATAAGATCGTCTCGGCGCATTACCTACGTACGCAAATTGTCTAATCGTCCAGTTCGCAAATTGTCCAATTCGTAATAGATACAATTGAATATATGAGTTGTGCACTGAAGGCGATGGACTCGGAGTGCATGGGGCGGCTGCTGAGCGGCGTGGCGCGGTGCGGCGCGTGGGGCTGCTTCGACGAGTTCAACCGGCTGTCGGCGGACACGCTGGCCGCCGCCGCGCACCAGCTGGCCGCGCTGCTCGCCGCGCTGCTCGCCGCGCAGCGAGCCGACGCCGCCGCCGGCCCATTCACCGCGCTCCTCAACGGGAAACAGGTCCCCGTCGCTACACACCACGAACACATAATACTAACTATATATTATCACGGTAAATATATCAGCTAAAGCAGTAAGTATGCAAACTACGTACAAACGGGACACATACATAGGCGCGCATCGATGAGACTCCAAAGCAGACGTCACATACTGCAGCACTTTGAACAGCTTAGCTATTAATAAAAAAAAAATCTATACTGATTTAGCTTCTATGTACATTTACTGTGCTATTACTGCGTAAAGAAGAGACGCTCTTCTCCACCTGCCTCCACCTTAAATACGTGCCTCTTCCACAAACTTGATCTTGTAACCGCTTCATCAGTGTGGCGACAAGCACGATAGTTTGGAAGCCCTCGGCACACGCCTCTGCGAGCATTTCCGATTATTTCCGATGAATGAATATGTGTGTGCTTGTGCTTGTGCGCGTCAGGTGTGCGTGTCCCGGTGGTGCGGCGTGGCGGCGACGCTGAACCCGGCGTCGCGCGGCTACGGCGGGCGGCGCGCGCTGCCCGCGGCGCTGGGGCGCGCGCTGCGGCCCGTGCACGTGGCGGCGCGCGCCGCGCACGCGCGCTCGCTGGCCGCCGCGCTGCTCGCCGCCGCCGCCGTGCCGCACGCGCACGCGCTCGCCGACGACCTGCACGACGTGTTCACCATGGCCGAGTATGACGACGACGAGTATTTACGTATTTGACGGCTACCCGTGGTTCACATACGTTTTTTAAATCTAATTTTGGAACGAAGTTCTTAAAGACGGCTTGCAGTAGGAGTCAATAGGGTACTTGCATAAAATTTATTATAAAAAATTGTGTCAATATTTCAAAGATAGAGCCTTAGAAAAGCGTTATCGTGAAAGATTTACTAAAAAAAATTTCAATAGTTTCCAAAATATTCAGCTTATAATTTTGTGAAACGGAACGTTGCAACGAAACACACATCACAGCCAAGCTTTACACATGACGTCACTTTTATTTTTTTTAGGAAACATTTACCTCTTTCAGAGAAGGCAAAAGAAACCAAGTGCATACAGTCAACGCATTTTTTTATTTTCTGAAGTTTTTTCTTTAAAATGCATCGGTAAGATGCATTTCGATTCTTTACGGGAACTTTTGGAAGTAACTCGACACAGTTCAACCTTAATTTCGCTTTTGGATATTGAAGTTACCTGTCTGTCAGTGTCACATGATCCTGTCAATACGACAGTGACATTTCTATCACAGATTAATAAGGTGTAATTTTGAACAAGTGACGTCATTCCGCGTTTCGGCGGTAAAGTCTAAAGTAGGAACTTTAAAACGTTCTATTTAATTAATTTATGCATATATATTTTTTCTTTTTCTTACTTTGTTTAAGTAGGTTATATATCTTTAAAATAGACTGAAAAAAAAAATTCATGCAAGTACCCTATTGGTAGGAAAGAGCACCCTCTGTACAAAAGGATACGTTAGATTCCATCCGGCGTAGTTTGGATGTTATCGACAAACGCTGACTGCCATACCTACTTATTTAATCATATTGTGTTAGTTAAATGTGAGTTTTTTTTTTTTTCCAATTACATTCGGATTTGATGAAAAGGCATGAAGAACTTTGTTCCAACCGCGCATTTTTTCTTAAATCGGGTTCAAACTGTTTTTGAAGTAGCTTTTGAATAAGTTGATTTGATTATTTTGTTGTTGTTATAATGTTAATGCTCTGTCTGTACCACAAACTCACCTCGGGTTTCGTCCAGCACGCTGCTGAGCGGGCAGCGGCACTACGACTGGGGGCTGCGCGCGCTGAAGGCGGCGGTGGGCAGCTGCGGCGCGGTGCTGGCGGGCGCGGGCGCGGCCGGTGGCGCGGGCGGCTCGCTGCGGGCGGCGCGGGCCGCGCTGCGCCGCGTGCTGTGCCTCAACAACCTCTCCAAGCTCACCAGCCACGACGCCGCCAGGTGGACATAAAAGATACATTATGATAATATGGCAAATGCACCTATTTATTTACTGTGTTTTGTTGTACCTACTTACCTTATCTTGTAGGTATGTTTGTTCAGATTCAAGGTTTAATATGAGTTCTTAATATAAGTAGTAATTGTGTTTTAACTATCATCAACTATTTAATAGTATACAAAATACATGACGAGAACACCAACGAGATGGCAACAAAAAAAACTATTGGTTTTTTTTTTACAAAAAACATATTTTTTTCTCAAATATCTTATGATTATTATCTTTATTTTTTAGATTATAATAAAAAGTATGAATTCTAATAATAATTTATAATTTACTAGCTGTTCCCCGCGGTTTCACCCGCGTTAACTTCTGAGTTCCCGCGGTAATTACGAGATAAAAAGTAAGGACATAGGTGTCCTTCTCTGTACCCCTGACAACGTATATGCAAATTTTCATGACAATCGGTTGAGCCGTTAAGGCATGAAAGATTGACTGATAGACAGACAGACAGATAGACAGACAGACAGAGTTACTTTCGCATTTATAATATTAGTAAGGATTGTAAAACTATTTTAATTTTTTCAAATTCTTTATCATTATTTGTTCTAAGTTTCTTTTAAGTTAAAAAAATGGGCTGCCACCTGTACTTCAAGCAATATCTTTGTTGAAATTCTGTATTTCGGTATCTATGTGTACCAAACTACGTAATACACTTAAATTACATTTGTAGTTTGCTTCCAGATTCCAAGATATTTTGACTATGGTTTTCGGCGATAACGTCGAAGAAGAATCGGCAAAAGATTCAATCACATCATCCTTAGAGGCCGGCGTCGCGGCCCTAGGCCTCGTGTACAATCAGCAACAGGTGGGTACAGTCAGCCTCATAAGTTTTATTTTTCACATTTTACGAATGCTATTTCAATAGTAGTAGAATTTAAAACTGCAATTTTCGTATCAATCAAAGTTAAGATTAAATTTTTCACTTACATCTATACATTTACAGATACAAAAAAGCATAGAACTCTATGAGCAGTTGCAACAGAGAATGGGAGTAGTCATTGTCGGCCCGCCGGGTTCCGGGAAAACTACCATACGGCGTTTGCTTAAAACCGTAAGTGAATTGAAATGATTCAGAACAAAGCTTGCAGCGTGAGCGTGATCTTTAGGATTCCTACCTGAATTTATTATAGCACTAGCTGTGCCCCGCGGTTTCACCCGCGGTAATTTGGGAGTTCCCGCGGGAATTCGGGGATAAAAGTACCCTATGTCCTTCTCTGTACCCTTGACAACGTGCATGCCAAATTTCATCCAAATCCGTTCAGCCATTTTTGCGTGATTGAGTAACAAACATCCAAACATCCACTGCACTTTCACATTTATAATGTTAGTAGGATTATCATCACGTTATCCCTATGGCACATCCACACATGCCTGGCCAGCCGCCGGCTTTATTGCCGCAACCAACGACTCTGAAACAAAACCGCCAATGGAAGAAACGCTAGATCTGTTTTGTAGTTTTACACTAAGTCTTACTCAATATATTTTCTTTCTTTACGTTTGTTCTGACGGCAACAAAAGTACGAAAACTTACTTAGCTTTCGCCAAACATATTCCATTCCTACACGCATCACTAGCGTCGACGATAGACGCAATAATACTGCGGCGTCTGCCTTGATATATTTCAATGGGCGTCTGTGACCTAATGAGAAGCTCGGCGGCTTGGTTGCAGCGGGTATTAACTATTATGTGCTTTATAAAATGTTTGCACGCGAATAAAACCGCGGGCCTCATCTAGTTATTTAGTAATAGTAGTCACCGTGAACTAGCCGTATTAGGGAAGCCTGTGATCTGGGCAAATAGTATACAAACCTAATATTCCTTGCCATGAAGGCGCTGACGCTTCAAGGCAAGAATATAGTGGAGTACCCGATCCGGCCGAAGGCGATGTGTCGCTCGTGGCTGCTGGGCCGCATCGACGTCGACACTCGCCAGTGGACCGACGGGGTCATCTCCGCCGCCGCGCAAGAGGTCGCCACGCAACCGGACGGTAACTACGTCCTTTGTTTACAAACACCGGCCCCTTTAGCCAAGTTGACAATCTGTCAGGAACGAACTGTCACGTCGTGCGGGCACGCAAAACTGGGACTTTTGATTGGACGATTTTACGTGACCACGTGACATGACGATACCATAATTTTGTATGCGCTATACGATTACAAATTGTCAACTTGGCTAAGGGTGCTCCACAAAAATGACTTTTCTTCGTGTTCAAAAAAGTATCACTTCAAACACATACATTTGAGAGAATGTTAGTTTCTGACATTTTGACAGCCTTTTAGAATAGCATTTTTGGGACGCGCGTTATGGGCAAGGAATGTTGTAGGTAATAGTGAATTAGGGCCGTTCTGTGTGTGCGCGGGTGTAGTGAGCAAACCGTGCGCGTTCCAGACGTGTGGTCGTGGGTGGAGCTGGACGGCGACGTGGACCCGGAGTGGGTGGAGGCGCTCAACTCGGTGCTGGACGACAACCGGCTGCTGACGCTGCCGTCGGGCTGGCGCGTGCAGTTCGGGCCCAACGTCAACTTCGTGTTCGAGACGCACAGCCTCGAGCACGCGTCGCCCGCCACCATCTCGCGCATGGGCATCATACTTCTCAGGTGAACTGTTACATATAGTATACCTACCGGTATCGTCATCGCGCTCTGTAATGCTCTATTAAGGGCAACATCACTACGTATTATAAAACAAAATCTTCCGCCCAGTCTGTTTGTCTTTTCAGGATAAATTCAAAAAGTACTGAACGGATTTTCACGCGGTTCTCACCAATAAATAGAGTAATTAAAGAGGAAGGTTTTTGCGTATAGTTTATCCTAGAATTCCCGCGGTAACTTCGAAACTACCGCGGGTGAAACTGCGGGGGACAGCTAGTTAATAATAGTTACAACACACGGATATACCTACCTACTTGATCCAACGTTAAGCTTGTGGCGTAGAAAACAAGCAAACATGGTAGATAATAATACATATTATAAACATGCCCAAATTGAAAAGCAGAACCCTGTATTTATCATACGATTTCCATTAGAAATTCGCCAGCGGGATTCGTACCCCCGAACCTCTTGATTAGTTAAGAAGCAACAAAAGATCCAATTAAACAAGTTAGTTTTATTGGTCCATGCTGTGGATCGATAAAGAATAAATAAATCAAAAACCTGTTTGTTTTTAGTGAAGACAGTAGCTGCGCTGATGAAGTGTTAGCCACGTGGATGCGCACAGCGGACTTCGAGACCGAGACGGCGAAGATGGCACTGCCGTTGCTGGAAAAAGTCATCAAGAAGTGCATGCAGTGGTTCAGCGCACACAGATCTGACACCGTGTTGAAAATTTATAACATTTCTATGGTATGTACTACACAATCGTAATCAAAAACTAAATTTACTTTCAAATTTCGTCCCTTTGTTTTGGTATTTTCTGTTGTCGGTCTCATTTTGGAAATCTATAGAGAACTTAGTGTAGATACCTCTAGAAAAAGTACTCTAAAGTCCTGCCTCTACAATAGAATTTTATTTTCAAGTACCTACAATATTGTACAAAGATTTTTTACTCGAGCCAAGGAGCGTAGCTCCCATACGATACGAATTTATTCTCTAGGAAAATCAAAATGAAATGATTTGTATTCGGGACTGGACTTAGCTTCGATAGATTTTTAAGGATTCTTGTTAAATAAACCTTGTAATGTTCTATGAGACGTGCTGAATGGAAGTGACAATAAAGCGTCTATTACTTTTAATGCACCGTTGAATACTGACTGAACATGGGTGAACGTGTTTGGAACCGCCCGGGCCAGCTAGTAGTTATATAATAGTAAATAGATTGGCACTGGCTCGCAGGTGAAGCAAATACTGAATCAGTTCGAGTACATGGCGCTCGAGGCGGGAGCGGGAGCGGGCGCGGGCGCGGGCGCGGGCGCGGGCGCGGGCGCGGGCGCGGGGCCGGAGGAGCTCGTGGGCGGCGCGCTGCGGCGCGGCGTCGCCCCGCTGCTCAAGCAGAGCGCGCTCGACGGCTTCCGGGACGAGGTGGGCGTGGGCCGTCCATACTACTGAGGGCCGACTCGGCGCACTTCAAACACAACACTGCACCGCTCTTGCATCTATAGGAGGACAGGATCAGGAGGATGAGAAGATTGGAGACCCTCAAATAATCCCCGTCGCGGCCGCCTATCTACAATCTTTCGGGATTCTGGGATAAATGTGCCCTTTATCTTTTTCTATACCTAATACTCGTGACAACGTGTATGCAACACGATCGGTTAAGCCGTTAAGGCGTGAAAGCGTAACAAACTAACAAACTCACTTTCCAATTAAGGTACATTTTAAAGTACTTACCTAAAAAAATTATAATTATGTGGAGAAACTCTTATCGAAGTGGGAGTGCTGCAGTTCGTGTTTTTTGAGCAAAATTGAAACAGTCACATGTTTGCTAAAATGCATGCATGTTTTAAAGGAAACGTGTCTCATTCTCGTGGTAGACACAAAGTTACTGGGAGACAAATAAGCTCTGTAAGTATATACTTGAATTCAACCATGCATAGCTCTACAGCTATGGTTGAATAATATAATATGTATTAATTAAAACAATGATTATGATACGGGGTTAGCATCGGCAACTGTGACAATATCAGGGAGAATTTTTTTTTTTTATCAAAATCCTTGTTGATAAAATTTGTTTACTATGAGCATTGGATATTGGCTTAGTGTTTCTATAAAAATGTAGGACAACCGACGTAACCGTATTACTGGATAAGCAGTCGAGAACCAAATAATATTTGGACATAGATAAGCAATAGTGTGTTAACCCACACTGGGGAAATTTTGAGTAAATCGTGTTTTAAAAGTAGGAGCGCCATTTTGTGTCAACTTTTTTTATCTTCAATATATAGTTACATATTTAAGCAGTGTAATAAGGTTAACACATAATTAAAAAACTTTCCCTAACTCTCAATAAATGGTTCTGAATCAATAACTTAATTTTGTGGGTTAACATGTTATTGCTTATCTGCGTCCATTTAGTATTGATTTATCGACATGCATCCAGATGTCGGAGCTGGTGGGCCCGCTGCTAGAGACTCCGGAGGAAATGGGCATGGGCGTGAGCGGCGGGCCGTGGGCGAGCGGCGGGCCGTGGGCGAGCGACGCGCTGCTCGTGTCGCGGCGGCTGGCGCGCGCCGAGCCCGCGCTGCGCGGCGCCCTGCTCGCGCGCGCGCCCCACGCGCATCTGCTGCTGGTCGGGCCCGACGCGTGCGCTAAAAAGTATATAATCGCTGTCGCTTGTCGTCGTACTAACCAACATATAAATAAATAAATATAGAAATTGTATTCACCGTTTTAAAGTTTAGAACCCAGTTTTGTGTGAATTGTGTACGCGTATTTTATATCCTATACCTATTAACTAAGAATATACCTGTTATTTCCGAAGTGATTGAAGTAATTAAGTAAACGTGTACTTTTTTAGTATTATTGCCGAGCACGTTCTAAAGGAATCCAATTCGTTGGTGATCACCATCGACTGTACGCCGATGTTGGAACCTGCCGACATCATCGCGGAGTTGAAGAGAGTAAGTTTTGTCACGTTCCGCTTTTAAGAATAACTACATAGTAACTGGATTTTAACCCCGTCAAAAGTATAATAATTGCCGAGGAAATCCCGAAATTCATGGGATCGAAACTCTGGGCAACAGCTTTTTGGTATTGCAGTTGCGAGAAATTTAGGTCTGGAAATAGAACATTGGATACTTTTTAATTTGATACAAAGAGTTTCGCAGGGAATCCTGAAATTGAAGCTAGAGGAACACCTATTGTGACTCAATTAATATAACACTTCACAACACAAAAATCTATTTGATATCTCTATATATCGCTAGAGCTTATAGAAATCAAGCAAACTCGGCATATATAGTAGGTATATGTATATTATAGTATAATACGCTTTGACTGAAAATTGGAACCCTACGTTCGTAGCAATTTCACCACCACTGGGAATCGAATCTGAAATCTTTCGTTTATCGGAGGGGTATGGTGACCACTGCACCATGCCAGGTCGTCAATAAAAAAACTCTTAACGAATATTTTCTAGTAGCAGTTGGTCGCGGCTGATAGTTTGTTTGTAGCTTTAGCATTGTGTGTATCGTGCGGCAGCACAACGTGGTGCACTCGGGCGGGGGCGGCGGCGCTGGTGGTGCTGCTGGTGGTGGGGGCGCGGACGGGGCGGGCTTCACGCTGCTGGTGCGCGCGCTGCACCGCGCCCGCGCCGACTGCTGGGGCTGCAGCCCCGTGCACGAGCTGCTCCTGCAGGTGCGCAACAACCATTCCACTTACTCATTCTAGAGTATTGACGATCTAATCTATTCTTTGACCTTTTAAAATAGATAGTGTTGTTATCTATACTAATATTTACAGCGGTTAAAGGGCGGAACACACCGGATGCGTCGCGTGACGTGACGTGCGACGTGGCGTGCGCACGAGCGTGCGATCACTGTCACACCCTATATACTCTTTGGTCACACCGGTTAAGACCGGTGCAGCACACGCCACGCGCACGCCAACTTGCCAGCAAATTATATAAATAAAAACAATAATTTGAACTTCCCGTCTATTAATAATAATAAAAATCCACTTGACAACACACAGATATACTTGATCTCGCAAAAGGCTATAAGCTTGTGTCGTGGAAACCATTTCCAGCACTCTCCCGATTCTTTCCTATGATAATAAAAATTTAAAACTTTGATTTTTGTATTCTTTATTTCTGGTTTTGTAGGAACACTCATATTTGCCAACCCATTGCGAAAAAAACACTCGTAATAGTATATTTCATTACAAGTGCGAAAAGGCTGTCATTGCAAAGAGTTCCGACAAATGTCGACCCGAGCCGAGGCGCAGCCCCGGGCCCCGGTATCTAATCACTGCGAGCGCGTGTGCGACGTTGCCAGCTCGCTACACACGCGCGCGGTCTCTGTTTGTGAGCAGGATGCGGCTCTGCGTGCGTCACTGACGCGCGTACACACGTCACGCATCTGCCATATTACTAAGTCTGACTTCTTTCTTACAGTTTCATACATTACAAATGGTGCGTATACGCGCCATGTCACGCCATGCATCCGGTGTGTTCTTGTGCCCTTGGGCGTCACCATGATTTCATAAACATAGTTTCTGTAAACTGCGGTTTAGTTCCCAATCACTGCTCGCTCTGATAAGAGCAAGTAATGCCACTGACTGCGACGTTTTAACCGGCGTGCCGTGTGTCCGCGCCGCAGTTGGTGCAGGAGGGCGGGTTCTGGTCGCGCGAGGGCGAGGAGAGCGCGCCGCAGCGGTACTGGTGCGCGCGCGTGCGGCTCGTGGCCACCGCTGCGCCGCCCGCGCCGCTCGCGAACGCGCCGCGCCTCGCCGCCGCGCTGCAGCTGCTCGTGCTCGGGTGAGTTGCCGTGTGTCATGTAGTTGAGTCTGTTTGTTTGTTACGCCTTAACTGCTCAACTGATCATCATGAAATTTTGCATATACGTTAACGGAGGTACAGAAAAGTATAAAGGGTACTTTTATTCCGTGGGACGCCCGAAATAAACGCGGGTGTAACTCTAAGTCTAATACTATGTATTTATAAATTTCAGTATCAAAGAGTCGCTTAAAACAATACTTTTTCATTTTATTTTATATTATTTTATTTTATTAGTTCTCAATTTTTTTTACGCCAGTAAATAAGTAAACAACTATTTACAACAAGTGGAACTCGTAGCTTCACAAAACACCGATTAATAAAAGTGATCAATAAATATTTTTTGATCTTTTAACAAATTTTAATTTGCTTACAATACTTATGATTATTGTAATGTGTATTTTGAGACTGTATGTTCTTCAACAATTTAAAAATAAAATAAATAAATACTTTCCAGAGAACCTGACGACGATGAAATGCTTGAACTAGCTAATTATAACTTGAGACAGAGTGCAGACAAAAGTATTTCGAACAAAGAGGTGTCAAATCTCGCTGCCACCGTTCTGGCGATGTTCAAAGAGGTGTGTGATGAAATATAAGAAATTAATTAATAACAAAAAATTGTATATGTATACCTAATCAATATATATTTTGTTCCTTTTTGTTCAGTTAACAGAAACATTCTACTCGAGACCTCATTATGTGTGGAATTCGTCACACTTGAAACGTTGGTGTCAAGATGTCAAATGGTATTCACCATCGAGTATGGAAGATATGGTCATGGTCAGTAAAAACATGACAATTTGTCGTAAGGAGTAAAGACCTTTGTTTTTTATTTTTTTTTTCAAACTACTTTTGCTATGAGACCAATTTGTAGGACAAAGATAGTTGATCTTCCTTAGATAAGTAAATATTAAATATATATAAGTAATTTTTTGTATTACCTACACAGTTCGTCGATGAGACGCATGGGCAAAATATTTCCATATTTTGCTGCTATTTAAAATTTATCTTAGTGTCGTGTAAAAAATCTAAATTCACATTTGTTTTAACTTAAAAACTATTTTGTTGTAGGCGATAAGCTCTGAAGCGAACGTAATATTCAGAGACAGACTGGTGAGCAGCGAAGAGAAGGCGCAGTGCGAGGCGATATGTAGGGGTCACTTGAAGTATGACGGCGAGGCGCAGTGGTTGGTGGGCAAGCTGCGCGCGGACGGGGTGCGCCTGCAGCCGGTCGGCCGCGCGGCCTGGGCCGACCACACCGAGCGGCTCATCAACCAGTGCGGTGAGAATACTGCCGTAGCCCGCTAAACACCATCTCACCCGCGCAGAGTCGGAAATTTCAAGAGATTACGTCTCTCGGCGCGCAACTACGCACCGCTCATGCACACATCAATTGATTTTGTGCTTTAATTTAGAACGAAATTTCGATTGATTTATTATTTTATTTTACTTTATTCGGAAAATCAACTGCTACAAAAATATAAATAACCTTTTAAGTGTCAAACAAAAAAGCCGATTACAGTTTTTCGCACGTGGATAGTGGAATAACAAAAAAGAAATCAATTGCTTGATAGGCAGTTGGTAGTGGGAACTAAGTCCAACCGACTATTATTTTTTGTTTACAAAAAATGTGTAATATAGGTATATCTCTATGACTCTATACTAGGTAGGTACTCGTAGCATTTTTTGTGATCAATGTTCCGATTAATCGCAGATCGCCAAAACAATGTAGCACGTTTCTCTTGCAAATGAAATGATTCAACGTTAGTAACACATGTGTTTGTAGTGGCGGAGAGTGAGTGCAACGTGTTCGGCGAGGCCGGCATCGACGTGTACGCGGAGCTAGCGGTGCTGGGCGTGGCGATGGCGCGAGCGGCAAGTTGCTCGCCCTCTGATGTATACTTGGTGTACAGTTGAACGAGAGACTTATTCAAATCCACGATAACTTGTGCTTACATGAGTCTAAAAAAATATCCAATAACTAACAGAGAAAACCCTACATAAAAACGTGGATTTACGCGGGTGAATGTCCTCTACATTGATATTTTGTCGGTGCGCGAAAGGCGTTGAATGATCTTTACGGTACGATCCGACAGCACATCGGAAACACAATTTTAGTAAAGAAAAATAATTTTACGTCAATATCTTCTTTTATATGTATTTGAGACGAGAACCGACTTTGAACAGTGAACACCCTCCTCATATAAGTATCTCGTTTAATTTTACCCCGTGTATAAACAAACAAGCGTGCGTGTCCACCAACCGGTGAACGTTGCAGCTGAACGGCGGGCTGGCGGTGTGCGTGTGCGCGGCGGGCGCGGGCCGGCGGGCGGCCGCGCGCCTCGCCGCCGCCGCGCTGCCCGCGCAGCTGCACGCGCTCGAGCAGCGCGCCGACCTCGCCGCCGCGCTCAACACTGTAAGCGCACCTTACCGGACGTGTCCATACTGCACGACCCCTTCAGGGGGATTTCAAAATACCACGCTTGGTCTCGGCGGGCGGGGGAGCATCATATTTTAATTAAAACCTTATTCTCCATATTTTTGTTCAAGTCTGAACCTTGAACTTTACCCACTTTTCTGCATGATGTGAAAGTATAAAAGCTTCCAAATTCCAAAAAACTTTCCAGGTAAAACTACCAAATAAATATGCCGGGAAAAGTTTATGGTGAAAGATAATTTTTAAAATATCCACAGGAAACATCAGAAATCTGGATGATATTTTTATATATCACACTAATAGGGTACTTGCATGAATTTTTTTTTTAGTCTATTCTAAAGATATATGGCCTACTTAAACAAAGCAAAAAAAAGAAAAAAAATATATGCATAAATTAATTAAACAGAGCGTTTCAAAGTTCCTACTTTAGACTTCACTGCCGAAACGCGGCATGACGTCACTAGTTCAAAATTACGCCTTATTAATCTGTGATAGTATTGTCACTGTCGTATTGACAGAGTCATATGACACTGACAGACAGATAACTTCAATATCCAAAAGCGAAATTATGGTTGAACTATGTCGAGTTACTTCCAAAAGTTCCAGTAAAGAATCGAAATGCATCTTACCGATGCATTTTAAAGTAAAAAACTTCAGAAAATGGAAAATATGCGTTAACTGTATGCACTTAGTTTCTTTTGCCTTCTCTGAAAGAGGTAAATGTTTCGTTGCAACGTTCCGTTTCACAAAATTAAAAGTTGAATATTTTGGAAACTATTGAAATTTTTTTAGTAAATCTTTCACGATAGCTAAGACTCTATTTTTGAAATATTGACACAATTTCTTATAATAAATTTCATGCAAGTACCCTATTGATAAAGAAATTTCCAAAAGTTCTTGACCTATGAAGTTGAAATTTTGCAGGAAAGTCTTATACTCAATCAAACGTCAGTTGAGAAAGGATTTTTATCCCGAAATTCCCGAGTAAACCCTGAAATTCATGCGGGTGAATCGGCTGGGAACAATTAGTCTAGTACCTATAGTTATTGTTAAAGTTTTATTCAACATGTTTCTAGTGCTAATTATTTAATTGCTTAAGGTCGTTACTTCCGCCGGCGAGGGCACGCGGACGCTGCTGTTGGTGGGCGAGGCGGCGGCGAACGGCGCGGTGCTGGCGGCGCTCGAGGCGCTGCGGCGGCCGCACGCGCTGCACGCACACAGCGCGCGCCTGCTATCGGCTGCGCACGCGCAAGGTGAGTGGCAGCCGGTGGTTGTACGGTGGTGTAGGTGTATCTAAGTATACTTATACATTTAAAACTGAATTGATTGGTGTTATCACTGAGCTACCTCTCGTGCGGATCGCCTTTTACTAATAATAATTCGGCGACACTAATCGTAAGACGTTAAATACTTAGATCGCACCTTGAATTAAAATGACCTAAATCAAAAATAGCAATTTGTGGGAAATGAGCAGAAATGTTTTCACATAACATGCGGAAAATACAAAAAAAAAAAATTCAAAATTACTTCTCAATCTCATGGTTTACTTTCTCAAACGCCAACAGTCGTGAAACAAAATTTGGGCATTGTGATATGTTTGGACAATGAGCAAGAGGACTTGTACGAGTTGATGGAGCAGTACCCGATGTTGCACAAGGAGGGTCACGTGGTGTGGCTGGAGGGCTGGTCGGGGGAGACGCTGCGCGAGCTGCCGCGCCGGCTCATACTGAGGTACCGGCGCGACACACCACTGCCACCCCCGGCCACCGCACTACCGGCACCACTTCCGCCGTATGCACTTAGTGTCGTTTTATAAGCACTTGTGCGCATCACTGTAGAAACAAAGGTATAGTATTTGCACTTTGATTTCGTAAGAGTTGACGAATTATCAAAATTGTCTGTTATTTTATCACGTAATATAATATAGAAACATCAAAATCTTAGTCAAAGCATGTCGGTTGCACATTATAAACCTAGAAACATTAAAATATACCTAACTCTTGGAGATCCAGTAGATATTGTAATTTTGTTTTGTTGCAATTTTTGGGATATTCGTTACATTTCCAATTTAATAAGTAGGTATAGTAAAATATATTTATTTTATTGTAGTTTCTTCTATAAATTCGTGTAAAAGGCCGGCTGCAGGACATATAGATACTTGTTTACACTCAAACTCAGACAAAAATAAAACAGTTGGGAGGCAATCAAACTCACGACCTCTGGCGTACACGGCGATGCTTACAGCTGATTTGACACTCTGTTTAGCTGTTGTGGTGTTGCACGTGCAGTCGTGCATGTCTTCTAAGTTTCGTACATTTCGTGACACCCTAAATCACACCTTATCTGTGTATTCTATGAAAAGAGCCAATTTGGAAGTAAAGAATAATTGACTGGGAATCAGAATCACTGAGGATTGGGAGTAAACTAAATTGCATATCTCAAAATAGTTATAACACATTGTTTCTTTTTGTACGGAACACGATGCGGACTCGCCTCGCCGCGGCTGTACTCAGCTGAAACTGATATTGAGAAGAGTTCGGAATCATTAGGATGTAATTTGCAGGTGGGCGAAGGAGGACTTATGCGAGGACAGTGCGGAGGTGGCGGCGAGTGCGCCGGCGGAGGGCATGGCGCGGGTGCACGCGGCGCTGGCGGCGGGCTGGCGGCGCGCGCCCGCGCTTTACCTGCGCCTCGTGCACGCCTACTACCGCCTCGCCGCCGCCAAGAAGCGCGCGCTCTCGCAGCGCAGGGACATGCTCGCCGTGGGTATCAGCACATCCTATGGCCCAACGGCCCGTTCACTATTCATCATTTTTTCATCTTGATTTATAACGAATCGTAAACAACTGATTCCTTCCGAACGCAGTACTCGGTTTAGTCAACAAATCATGTAAATAAAGTCGAATTCAAATTGGAAAATATACTTGCGAGTAATAATGTTCAGACGGTCGGTCGCACGGTCGGTCAATGCTGAATCAATTTTAGTTTACCACTGACTTATTGACATAATATCTATTTGGAATAATATAGGCAAAATATGCTGAATCAATTTTAGTGTAATACCGATCTATGTACCACCATATTCTATAATAAATAAATACAATTTAGGAATCCACTGAGAACGATTTTTCAAAATTCAATCTATAACCCCCAGGGAAAATAATTTCGTTTCTAATTGTGTCTGTTGATCTCTGTGTGTGATGAATATTGAACGTGTGGTGGTTGTACTATACTGGTACTATACTGTACTGTACAGTATTAGTACTGTACTGTACTAATACTTTACTGTACTGTACTGTACTGGTACCGTACTGTCGTCCAGGCGGGCGTGGCGGCGCTACAGCGCGCGCGCAGCACGGTGGGCGCGCTGCAGGCGGAGGCGGCGGCGCAGGAGGCGGCGCTGGCCGACAAGCAGGCGCAGGCCAACCGCGCGCTCGAGCAGATCGGCGCCACCGTGCGCGCCAACACCGACCGCCGCGAGGAGATGCACCTGCTCAAGCAGACCATCGAGGCCGAGAACGAGAAGCTGCAGATACGGTGACTATTCAATTCAAATATACTTTATTGCACACACACAGTAGAAAAAATATTTACATAAACACAAAAATATATGGATACATACCTACAATGAGGTGACCTATATTGGTAAAAGCTACTATTTTTTGGGATAGTATTATATTATCTATGGTTTGGGGTACACTGGTATTATATGGTGTCGTGCCACAGGTACGGTAACTTCGTGTTGCGCACAAAATTGGTATTTATTAAAACCTATGGTTAATCTGAAACAGTAAATCTATGTTTTTATTTTGTTCATAGCAAAAAAGAAATAGAAGAGGAACTAGCATCCGTGGAGCCCGTGATAGCGGCGGCACGGGCGGCCGTCGGCGACATTAAGCCGGAGTCGCTGAGTGAGGTACCTATTGTACCTACTCGTATACTGAGCTAGTGATGCTTATATCATCAAACATTAGAAAAGACAGTCCTCCGCCGCGTCTCTCTGTTCGTCTGTTCGCGATAAACTCAAAACACCATTGAACAAATTTCCATGTGGTTTTTACCGTAGATAAAGCTATTCATGAGGATGGTTTAGGTATACCTATAATTTCCTAAATTCCCGCAGAATCTCCAAAATTAACGGGGTAAAATTGCGGCAAACAGCTAGTCCTACTTAATATTATAAATGTGAAAGTGTGGATGTTTGGATGTCTGTTACTCAATCACGCAAAAACGTCTGAACGGATTTGGATGAAATTTGGCATGCACGTTGTCAGGAGTACAGAGAAGGACATAGGGTACTTTTTATCCCGGAATTCTCGCGTGAACTCTGAAATTACCGCGGGTGAAACCGCGGGGCACAGCTAGTATAGTATATAAAGAAACTAGTATATGAAATAGGCCAGTAGTAACATTCTAGCGGGGCGTGGGCCAGATCGATGCATGAAGCTGACGGGGGGCGGAGAGTGTCGCTTCTTTACGTAGTAATGGCATGCAGTACTTAATAGTTAGTATAGTTTGCCTCCGGGCCGAAGATAGTAATCGGGCGCATGATATATTTATTTATTTATTTATTTTAATCCACAGCACTTAAAAACTAATCAACAGTACTTTTGTATATTACTTACTGCCAATACCTAGTGTCATGTGTGTTGTGCAGGTGCGGTCGCTGCGCGCGCCGCCCGACGTGGTGCGCGACGTGCTGGAGGGCGTGCTGCGGCTGATGGGCATCGCGGACACCTCGTGGCACTCCATGAAGAACTTCCTCTCCAAGCGCGGCGTCAAGGAGGACATCAGGTCAGCTTTTTACTGGCGTGTTTTCTTTACTTACCTTTCGTTAAATATCTAATTATGGCGCGAGCACAAGATCAAAATTTTATTGAATGCAGATTTCTTCCTTTGTTCTCTAGGTGTAAAACCGCAAAGACAAAAGAAAAAACAAACATTAATTTTTATTGCACGGTTGTAAAAAAATCGTATTTAAAATAATTATGTATAAAAAAAGATCTTCTCATTCAGACAGCAAAAATAAAATATCTATCGTCTAGTCAAATTACGAATAAAAAAACATATTTATTATACGCTTTTGTATCTAACTTAACTATAAAAAAAAACATTATGAATTGCAATAACCGTTTTGTGATCGTTTATTGTTCGATATCTGGCGATCTGACGTCACCGGTCACTCGTCAGATGCCTGGACGCAAGCCAGATCAGCCCGGAGGCGGTGTCGTCGGTGCAGCGGCTGCTGGAGCGGCGCGGCGCGTCGTTCGAGGCGGGCGCGGCGCGGCGAGCCAGCGCTGCGTGCGCGCCGCTCGCCGCCTGGGTCCGCGCCAACCTCGCCTACGCGCAGGCGCTGCAGCGCGTGCAGCCGCTGCAGGCGCAGCAGCGGGCGCTGCACGAGTACGCCCGGCCCGTTATCTGCTTTTATTATACTAATAAAAAGACTCGTTTTATTGTTGTTCAAACGACTCGACTTGTCTTGAATAGTTATTGTTTGTACATAGTTTATAGTTGTTGTTAGTGAGTCTGACTGCTAGATTAGACGTCGGGGTTGCAACTTGGGATGATTTTTGTTTACCATATTAGATGAAATAAAAATGTATATTCCGAGGCGAGCGAGTGTACACTGTACAACCGCCTTAGCCCAGTTTTTGTGACCGCGTGACATGACGGTACGTTAATCCTTGATTTTCAACTTCAACTTAAGTAAAGTATAAAGATGCATAGGTATACGGAGAGGTAGCCGGTAGGGTACAGAAGATAGTTTGAATGGGGGATGTGGACTTTTGAAAATCAAAATTCTAATTAGTCCGTCAGTTAGAAAATAAAAAAACAATAGCCACATATTTTTTGTTTTTTTTTTTTTTAAATAAATTAAAATATACAGAGATAAAGCGCATTAAAGTTTAGGGTCAGGGGGTCGTGACGTCATTAACCGCTAAAACCGCCATACAAACTGTCAGAATAGTGACGTCACGCGAAATTTCAACTCAATATATCGCCGTTATTTTTTGATTACGTAAAAAAAGAAAAAATACGTGTCCAATATTTTTTAATAATCTACAAGACGGACTAAAAAATAAAAATTAGTCAACATGCCCATTGTGCGCGCAGTAAGGTGTCGTCGTCGGAGAGCGAGGTGAGCGCGCTGTCGGCGGGGCTGGCGGGCGTGGAGCAGGCGGTGGCGGAGCTGCAGCGGCAGCTGGGCGCGCACTCGCGCGACGCGGCCGCGCTGGAGCTGCGCCTGGCCGCCGCCGCCGGCACGCTGCGCGCCGCGCGCGACCTGCTGCTGCAGCTCGAGCACGAGAACACCGCCTGGGAGGCTGATGTAACTACAATATACACTACCCAGTACCCACTCACTACACACTACACAGCGGCCGCGCTGGAGCTGCGCCTGGCCGCCGCCGCCGGCACGCTGCGCGCCGCGCGCGACCTGCTGCTGCAGCTCGAGCACGAGAACACCGCCTGGGAGGCTGATGTAACTACAATATACACTACCTACCCAGTACCCACTCACTACACACTACACACTGTCTACTCACTAAACACAGTAAAATGCTGCGACAGTCAACATTTTGATCAAGGGGACGCCCCGCATTGTGATTTTATTTTCATCCTAGGTGTTCCCCGCGATTTCAGTGAAACGGTAAAAATATTGACGGCCTCGATGAAATTCAAGATCCGGGCCTGGGTTTCACCCATGAAACTTCGGACTTCCCGCGAGAATTCCGGGATAAAAAGAACCCTATATCCTTTTCTTATATGAAAAATTTAATGATGATCGGTAGAGCCGTTAAGGCGTGAAAGCGAAACAAACAGAAAAAACTCACAATCGCATTTATAATACTGTATACTGTAATAGTGAGGATTACAGTATACAGTATTATAAATAAAGTATACAGTATTATAAGGAGGGGTCCCCTTCGGTACCTACTTTTCTCTGCGTTACTATCAAAACATAAAATAAATTGCTTAATAATAACTGCTTTTTTGTTTTCACCTACTTAGCCATATCTATTAACATTAGAGTTTTGATTGATGGACATGCAGTGGTGGTGACGGAAACGCATAAATAGTACCTACCTACCTAGTACAGGTTTTTTTCATATGAAATACATATAAAATTCCTGCCATTTCAGCTGGAAAATATATCGAAAGAAATATCGGAAGTGAATCAACGTTCCTTGCTAGCCGCCGCTTATATTGTGTACCTGCCTGATTTAACCGAGCCAGAAGCCAAGTAAGTATTTACTGTATAAATTATAATTATTTATTGAATAACGAAAAAAAAATACTGACTTATTTAGAATTAACAAATACGATTTTAATACGACTCATCAAGTGTACATATGTTGTTTGAGCAATAACAAAACAATTTATTTTTGATGATCAGCAGTGTAATACATATTATGTCTAATTAATTCTATACAGGCTGTAATTTTAAATGAGGCACAATATGTAACTAATAAAAAATACACATTAAAAAACACTAAAAAGTCACAGAGAAAACGTTGACAAATAGTTAAAAACTTGTATTTACGCTGGTGAATGACCTTTACATTTTATTGGTCAGAGCGTCCGCGGCAATAGGCTATTTGACTATTTTTTCTAGTCCGTCTTGTAGATTAATAAGAAATATTGGACACGTATTTTTTCTTTTTTTACGTAATCAAAAAATAACAGCGATACATTGAGTTGAAATTTCGCGTGACGTCTCTAACTAGTGCAGTTTGTATGGCGACTTGTAGCGGTAAGTGATGTCACGAACCCCCACCCTAAACTTTAATATGCTTTCTCTGTGTATTTTTATTTATTTGAAAAAAAAAACGTGTCTAATGATTTTTAATTCTCTAAAAGACGGTTTAATTAAAATTTTGATTTTTAAAAGTTGTCAACATCCTTATAGAAAGAATAATCCGTCAGCGCTTCGACAAATTGCGTGCTCAATTTTATCCAAATCGAATACTAAATCCTTCAATACGACCTTTGTTTAACCTTACATTATGTATAAAACTAATATTAATAGTGTAAAACCATTGTGTGGTTGTACATCAGCGAGTACATAAAGAAGTGGAGCGCTCTCATCGGGCTGGAGGACGCGTCGTTCTCCGTCGTAAGCTTCCTGTCGACGGCCGAGGCGCAGCTCAAGTGGGAGGCGGACGGCCTGCCCTCGGACCGGAGCGCCCTCAAGAACGCTGTCACCATACACCAGGTATTATTTATTGATTTAATTAATACGAGCTGTGCCCCGCGGTTTCAATCGCGTTAATTTCGGAGTTCCCGCGGGAATTCTGGATTCTGTTCTCTGCTCTGTTCTCCTGACTATGTGTATTCAAAATTTCATTATAATCGATTGAGCGAAATCATATAATCGAAAGCGTAACAAACTCACTTTCATATATTTATAATAGTAAGGATTTTATAGTTTATAACAACTTCATTACTTATGTTAGAAT
Source organism: Zygaena filipendulae (assembly GCA_907165275.2). NCBI lineage: Eukaryota > Metazoa > Arthropoda > Insecta > Lepidoptera > Zygaenidae > Zygaena > Zygaena filipendulae. Next base: position 5,108,545 of record OU015653.1, on the reverse strand, counting down.
CGGTCTAACATAAGTAGGTACCTAATAAAGTATTTTTGAATTTGTATGTTTGTTCAGTTTTTGGGCACACCTAAGTGTGGTTGCACGCCACTGCTGGTGGACCCGGAGGGCGAGGCGGTGCGCTGGCTGCGCAGCTCGCTGGCCGGCGCGCAGTGCGACTTCGTGCCCGCGGCCAGCGACGCGCTGCGCAGCGCCGCGCTCGTCGCCGCCAGGTACCGCGCGCCCGCGCCCTGCACGGTAGCAATCCCCCAGGCCACACACAACCCCGGAGCTCGACACCAACGGACTCCCACCGGCGATTGATGCCTCTCCTACGCTTTATAATACATCCGTTTAATATTTAGTTGCTTTCGAACTAACAAAAGTACTTCGTCTTCCGCAACTGGTTGCGAAAAATGTCGAAACAGCTCACTTAACCGAGTTGACAATCTTTAATTGTTATCGCTGATGAAAACTAACGGCCGCACTCAGAGTCGACTTTAATGGTTACTTAGATAAGTATAGATTTTTAAAACAAAACTGCCGCAATCAGAGACGTTCAGTAAATTAATGTTAATTGGCATTTAATGAGATGTAACTTAATTAGTTAAATGTCTACTAACATTAATTTATTAAACTTGTCTGATTGCGGCAGTTTTGTTTTAAAAATCTATACTTAACTAAGTAATCATTAAAGTCGACTCTGAGTGCGGCGGTAAGGGACTCATCCTCACGCCACGTAGTACTTTTTGACTGGAAGATTATTCGTTTACCACGTGATATGATTGTTAACTTGGCTAAGGGGACTGGTCCTTGACGTGTGCACCGTACGTTCGCAGAACACGTTCGTAGGTATAGTGACGACCGGCATTGAGTGAATAATCTAAATATAAAAAAGTAAGCTTTGAACCTTAGATAAATGATTGGTCTCCGTCGGAGCGCAGCGGAGATCAATCATTTATCTAAGCTTTGAACATAAAAAAACGAATCATGCGCTGCGTTCAGAAACTCCAACGAGAAACCACCATCTTATCACGACGTAGGTAATAGCGTCTCACCCGTGCCCGCAGACTGGGGCGCGTGCTGGTGATCACCGAGGTGGAGAGCTTGGACGAGTGGTGGTGGGCGGCGGCGGCGGGGCTGGCGCCCGGGGGCGGCGGGGGCGGCGGTGGCGGCGGGGGCGGCGCGGCGGCGCGCGTGCTGCTGGCCACGCGGCTGGGCGCGCTGGGCGCCGGGCTGCCCGCGCACCGCGCCGCGCGCCTCGCGGTGCTGCACTTCACGCCCACGCACGACGGGCTCGTCGGTACGGCACACGACACAACACACGCGACACACGCGACACACGACACGCGATAGAAGGCATGCGACTCGCGCTGCACACGCAATTAGAAAATACGATGCGATCACAATGTTCATAATATCTTACATCCATAGAGTTAATACGTTTGCACCCGTAGATATTAATAAAAGCTACTCAGAGGCTGGTAGTAAGCTCTCAAGATTATTGGTCTATCACAAATGAAGAAGAAAAAGACTTACAAGCATTAGCTTTTATACGTATTAATACGGGCCTAATAATATTACCCAGTGTATACTGTATAGGGGCTATTTACTCCCACGTAGATCGTATGTGATTGTGCTTGTCGTCACGGGTGATACGACGGGACGGGTTGTGGAAGTAAACAAGTACTATATGTGGCCGTCACTGTAGAACACAATCTTAAATAATCTCTAAATATGTCGTTTATATAGGTACGTACGAGTAGCGTAAGTTGGATGCAGGGGAAAATAGCATCGAGCTAGCTCGTGCAGAGTGATAGTATGATTCAATATAAATGAATGGGTGCGTGGGAAGCTTGTGAAATGACCTTTGGTGACTCTCTATAATAATTCTATGTTCCTATCTATCAAAAACAAAATAAAATTTGTACTACTAGCTAATAATATTCCCACACTGGACGCGTTGTCCAGTCCAGTTTCCCCTATTTTAGATACCCTCCGTAAAGTTTATATAAACGTTTTTTATTCCAGATCAATTAATACATTTCGCATTGCAACAACAAAATCCGGAAATAAACGAGCAAGCCACGGAGATCAAGCTGAAAATGTCCGCGCTGCAGACAGAGCAGCACGAGTTGCAGGTAACTGCCGCTGTACCACACACACGTACATACAAAACACCTGTTATGTGTGTTACCAAAATTGTCTCTCACATGGTGACGTTATTTTTATATTGGAAATAAATCCGGTAACAATTATTCTTTCATGTAAGTACTTACTAAAAATTATATTGTAGGTATATACATTCAAAGAAATTTACTAATTGCAGAGAAAACCTTAAAAACTATTTATTTTCCATTTCGGTGTACAAAATTCAAGGAAACTTACCGATTAATCTGATATACCAAATGCAATTTTTCCAGCCGTTTGCATCGACACGTCACTTTAAAAAATCATGTATTATTTTTTAAGATATTATGTTATTTAAAAATAAATCGATAAAAGAATATTCTGTTTTTACCTTCATGTTAATTGTGTTTATGTTAATTCTGCACTTCATAGCGGGCGGCGCTAGTTTCACCATTGTAAGGTTGTTAATGGCGTCCGGCTCGTGTCGCGTCACGCGTGTCGTTTGTCAGGAGCGGCTGCTGGTGGAGTTGTCCAGCAAGGAGGACATCCTGCACGACGCGGGCGTGATGTCGTCGCTGCGCGGCACGCGCTCGGCGAGCGGCACGGTGCGCGCGGCGCTGGCGGCGGCGGGCGCGGCGGCGGCGGCGCTGCACGCGCAGCGCGCCCGCTACGCGCGCTCGGCGCGGGCGGCGGCGCGCCTGGTGCTGCACGCGCGCTCGGCCCGCGCCGCGCCGCCGCTGCCGCTGCGCGCGCTGCTGCACGTGTACGCGGACGCGGTGCGCGACCAGCCGGTATCGACTCTACCTACCTACTTGCATTGCGTTTTTTTTTTTTAATGATAACTTCTTTAGTACCGTTCGACGTGATTTGTGAGTCGATGAAACGAAAATCGTCACACCTACATATGATTTGACTTGCGATACATATTATACAGTGTTTCCTATTGATGTAGTTTTATTCGAAAAATTTATTGCTTAGTTGATTACCATTTATTTATTTTGGAGAAAGAATAGACATAAGTTGTAACATAATTTACATTATAAAATTAACAATTAATCTTAAACATTTGTATTATTTGTATCTATAAGTATACATACATTAGTATGGTGATAGCTACCTGAGTCGCTGTATCTACTAAGCATACTAATAAAAAATAGGCAGGTACGTAACAGGTACTTATCTGTATAAATTTTAGTGTGCATTCTGCAGTAACAGTAATAAAAGAAGGAAAAAGGAAAACTTAAGTACAAGCTGACCTACAGATTTTTACAGGTAGGTAGTGAAGTTACAACATGATCGATCGTCGATCGATAGGTATAGCGAGCATCGTTCATACAGTCATAGTAAGTCAAATAAACAAACAACACACTTGGATTATATGTAAGGCCGGGTACTTCGAAGTGTCGAATCGTCCGCTTCATTGTCCGCCAGGAGGCGATGGACGACGCGGAGGTGACGCGGCGCGTGACGCGGCGCGTCGCCGAGCGCACGCTGCTGGGCCTGCGCCACCGGGACCAGCACGCGGTGCTGCTGCACCTGCTGCGCGCCGTCTACCCGGACCACTTCCCCGAACACGTGAGACGGTCGCGCCAGTGCGCCAGTAGCCATGTCGCCGCCATGACAACCACAATGGGCATGTTGACTAATTTTTATTTTTTAGTCCGTCTTGTAGATTATTAAAAAATATTGGACAGGTATTTTTTCTTTTTTACGTAATCAAAAAATAACGGCGATATATTGAGTTGAAATTTCTCGTGACGTCACTATTCTGACAGTTTGTATGGCTGTTTTGCGGTTAGTGACGTCACGACCTCCTCATCCTAAACTTTAATGCGCTTTATCTCTGTATATTTTAATTTATTTAAAAAAGCAAAAAATACGTGTCTATTGTTTTTTTTATTTTCTAACTAACGGACTAATTAGAATTTTGATTTTCAATAGTAGTCAACATCCCTATTCTAATTAGTCCGTCAGTAAAATAATTAGAATAATAGACACGTAAATTTTGCTTTTTCAATCTAATGAAAATATACATAGATAAAGCGGATCCAAGTTTAGGAGTGGGAGGCTTGTGATGTCATTAATCGGTATGAGCCCCGTAAAAACTGTACCGGATAGTGACGTCACGCACTCACGCGACATTCCGCCTCAGTGTACCACCATTATTTTTTGATTACATAAAAAACTGAAAAATACGTGCGCAATAACTTTTATTGATCTACACGGACTAAATACTAAAACTTAGTCAACTAGCATATCCTGCTCGCTCAAAACACAAAACCTCACCCCTCCTGCATTTACAAAGGTCACCGCACATCGCATACTCGCGTTGAGCCGACCGGCCGTCGCAAGAAAAGTATGTGTGGGAAGACCCTTATCGATGTATTTTTGCGTTTTGCGTGAGTAAAGTTGGCTACGTGCTGCGTACATTTAGGTACAAAGGTTATTCAAAAATCGAACTAAACACGCTCTCAAAATGTCTCGTTCGTTGCGCTGGAAATTAATTGGCATAGGTATAGATTGAAAATACTGGATCATGCAAAGAAAAAATGTTGTTGCAGTTGTGGCAAATATTCATCGGAAATCTGAACCACAACTACGATCAAAATATCATAAGTGAGATCAAAAACACATACAAATGGATACCGGATGAATGTGTTAAGAAATTGGCTCCGCTAAAGGTAAGTTGAGTGAGTCGATTTGGTGTAGAATAGTAGCTCTTATAAAACTTAATATCGCTCTTTACATAAGTTTCTTATTTGCGACGTTGAGTTAAATTATAATATAGGTATAAAGCTGGATTACCACTCACTCATTGACATAATTGTTCTCCCAGAAGGAGCATCTCTAGGTTGATATAATGTATGGAACATGTAGAGGGGACGTTTCGGTGATTATGGGAAAACCTCGACATCTTCGATTCCTGCTTCTCATCAGGTAGTGAGTCGACTGCCCGCCGAAACTATCCATCGAAAGTGAAAACGTTTCTAACTAAATTTCATCCACACCTTGGGCAAATTTCAATAGTGTAACTTTTTTTTCAAAATGGCGGAAAAAAACATGGCCGCCGAACAAAATTCAAACTCGATTATCTCCGAAACTAAAAGAGTCTGATGGGGGGTGCTCAAACAAATGTCATAGAGGACAATGGGGGGCAACCGCCTGGCGTGGTAAAAATCCAAAATGGCGGATTCAAAATGGCGGCCGAAAAAAAGTTGATTCTATCTGGGTGAGGTTGGGCATCCGGGGGTTTTTGGGGTCGCTGATGCCGAATATCGAATCAGTTTTTCGATTGCGTCATTTTTCAAGATGGCCGCCGAACTATAGTTGTTTGTATGGGGAAATTGTTTCGGCCCTGGCTCGGAAACGCGAGCTGCTCGCAGCTCGCGCACAGGGCGAATCTAGTTCATCTAATACAAATATAATACATACTAGCTGTTAGTTTAGTCCATTGGTTTAACTTAGCGTTGGAAGAGTTCAGCGTGTTCCAAGGCAGTAGATAATATATTTCGTATTGGCTCAAATTACGTAGTCCAACTGGGAAACTTAGATAGGTAAACCCAAGACGTTAGTTCTTCAATCGCCAAGAAAACTTTTATTGACAACTGACAAGTGTAAACCCGCAGGCGACGAGCGAGGAGTTTTTCAACAAGTTGTCGCTGGGCTCGGAGCGCGCGTGGGCGGAGTTTGTCAGCGGGGCTGGGGCCGGGGGCGCGGGCGAGGCGCTCGGGCTGAGCGCGTTCGAGGCGGTGGTGGCGGCCGGCGCGATGCAGCCGCACGCGCAGTACCAGGCTATCGTGCGGCTGGTGGACGCGCTGCTGGGTGAGACGCCCCCCTCCACCCACACACCCATACACCCACACCCCCCGTGTCACCATCGTGGTACGCCACGTTCCAGTGCCCGACCAGTGAGCTACCCTCTACATGTTGAAAACCCCCTAACAGTACCTCACATGACAGCCTGACCCCCAATCCCATTCCGAGCTAGGTGTGTTTACAATCTTCAAGCACACTGCCACTTAACATCAAGTGAGCTGTGCCTAGCTTGTTAAGCATCTCCCTCTCTTTTATATTTTATGAGGTCGATAAACACTGCATTTAACCAATGTCTATAAAATGCTCTTAATGCGTGACACACATAAACTGCAAAGTCAAAAATTCAAAATCACCATAGGTAATACATCAAAATAAAACAAATCATGGTAGGTATGTACGTTACATGATCGATGGTGATAATGATGGTGATACCTTCGTCGACTCCTGCCGATACGAGAACCTCGCACAATATATTGATGTTGATGGATGAGGTGCTGTTAATGCGCGTCCTGTGACGGCGTGGTGTGGTGTGGGGTGGTGTGTGGCAGGCAGCGGCGCAGTGAGCGCGGCGCAGGGCGTGGGCGGCGCGCTGCGGTGGAGCGGCGCGCGGCGGGGCGCGGGCGCGCGCGGCGTGCGGCCCGTGCTGCTGCTGGCCGCGCACGCCGCCGACGTGCTGGCCGCGCACGCGCACGCACACGCCGTCACGCTCACGCAGGTACGTGCCTATACACATACACACGAGAACACACGTATACACACAGTGCTTTATCAAGCACATGGAGCCTACAACAAATCGTATAACAATAATTAGGTATCCGTAATTTTTTTGCTTAACAATATTGCCCCACTCGACAAAAGGTTGATAGTTAGATTAAGATCTAGCGACGAATAATGCAGACTTAGGACCTTCAGCTTGTGTCGTTAAACACAAATGTTTACCCTGTTGTGGGGATCGACCCTGCGATACCTGGCGTAACAGTCAGTTTCACTAACCTCTACACCAATCGTGTTGTAAAATTTGTACCAATACAAATGTTGACCATCTTAAAAATGTGACGTAACGCGATGTGTTGGTCACTGGCACCGGCAGGTGGGTGTAGAGGAGGGCGCCCCGGCGTGGGAGGCGGCGCTGGCGGGCGCGGGCGGCGGCGGCGCGTGGCTTGCGCTCGTGGTGGCCGCCTCACCCTTCACGCACGAGCTGCATGCGTTCCTCGCGGCGCTCGAGCGCAGGCCGGTATGTATGCACTACACTGAGCTGCACTACACTACACCACGCTGCACTATACTACACCACGCTGCACTACACTACACCACGCTGCACTACGCTACACCACGCTTCGCTACACTACACCACGCTGCACTACACTACACCACGCTGCATTACACTACACCACGCTGCACTACACTACACCACGCTTCACTACACTACACCACGCTGCACTACACTACACCACGCTGCACTACACTACACCACGCTTCACTACACTACACCACGCTGCACTACACTACACCACGCTTCACTACACTACACCACGTTGCACTACAGTACACCACGCTGCACTACACTACACCACGCTTCCGTACACTACACCACGCTGCACTACAGTACACCACGCTGCACTACACTACACCACGCTGCACTACACTATACACGAATAAAATAAACGGTATCATACCACCATATTCTCTATTAATTTTAAAGATTTAATGTTTCAGGCTGAAGACTTTCATCCAGAGTTTCGGTTGTGGATAGTGGCCGAGGACCGTGAGGTTCCGCCACTCATAGCCAACACATGCCTTCAAGTCGTTCTGGAGGTGTGTATTTATTTTTATGTAGGTGTAAGCGGACGTTTACGCGATAATCCTACTAATATTATAAATGTGAAAGTGTGGATGTTTGGATGTTTGTTACTCAATCTCGCAAAAATGGCTGAACGGATTTGGATGAAATTTGGCATGCACGTTTTCAGGGGTACGGAGAAGGACATAGGGTACTTTTTATCCCAGAATTCCTCCGGGAACTCCGAAATTACCGCAGGTGAAACCGCCTGGCACAGCTAGTTATTATATAAAAAAAAAATACGTAGGTACGTACGTATACGCTAAACACTCAGACTCAGGGTAAAAACAAACGTTTATGACATATTGTATTGTAGGTGGGCCTATACCGTATGTGTTAACATTAAATAAATAACTGTTTACCCTAATGCGGGAATCGAACCCGCGACACCTAGTCTAGCATTTAGGTTTGGTAACCAACTACCAACCAACGGCAACGGTGGTGTCATTTCTGTATGTACTAATTAAGTATTACACTTTCATGCCTTAACCGCTCATCCGACCATTATGTAATTTAGCATACACGTTGTCAGGGATATAGAAAAGGATATGAGTACCTGCTTTTTATTGCCGGAATTCGGGCGTGGACTTCGAAATTATTGCGGATGAAACCGCGAGGAACAACAATGTAGGTGCCAATTTAATGTTCTTGTGATGCAGGCGGCGGAGGGCGTGAAGCACAACGTGCTGGGCACGCTGCGCGCGTGGGGCGAGAGCGGGGGTGGGGCTGGCGAAGGGGGTGACGGTGGGGCTGCCGGGGGTGGCGGGGGTGGCGGCGGGGCGGCGCGGCGCGTGCGGCAGCTCGCCTGCCTCGCGCTGTTCCACGCGCTCGTGCAGCAGCGCCGCGCCTACGTGCCGCAAGGTCGGGGACTATCGTATAGTGCTGTCTGAGGTTGGGGACACAAGGGGACCGCACACGCACACGCACACACTCGCACTCGCACCAAATTGTGTGGGTGTGTGTCGTTCTTTATTTATCTATTTAAGTAGGTATTCAACCAACAGAAATATATTAATTTATACTAGTACAAAGTATAAAAATATTACATATATTATTAGTCGTATTAGGGTATACGTACATAAGCATGAATGCATGCATGCATTCACACCACGTTCCCGTTTTGAACGAGGCAGTCATGTCTCCGTCCCGTTCACGTCCCGTCCTTGTGTCCGTCACATATGCTCATTCATATACTTTGTGTATGAAACGATATTTCCGCAACTTCCCGTCCCGTCCCGTCCCGTCCGTATAAAAACCCGTCACCCGCCTTTAGTGAAACGTGTTAGGACCGGTTTATTATTCCTTTGCTGTAGTCGATGATTACTGCTGCAAACTATAGACTGTATGTAGATGCGTTACGTGCGGGGTGTGTCGCTCAGGCTGGAGCCGGCGATACGAGTGGGACTGGGGCGAGGTGTCCGCGTGCGCGCGCGTGGGCGGCGCGGGCGCGGGCGCGGGCGCGGGCGGCGCGCGCGCGCTGTGGCTGGCGCTGTACGCGGCGCGCGTGGAGGCGGCGCCCGACCGCGCGCTGCTGGCCGCGCTGCACCGCGCCTGCCTCGGGGACGCCGCGCTGGCGCCCCAGTGGCGCCCCGCCGGCGCGCGCCTGCCCGCGCCGCTGCCCTACACCGACCGACTGCAGGTCACTATGCTAAACTACTAGTTGCTCCCCGCGGTTATATCGGAGTTCCCGCGGGAATGGCCGGTTACAATAAAGCCTATGTTATTCAGAGATAACGTAGCATTCATGGTGAAAGAATTTTTGAAATTGGTTCAGTAGTTTTAAATTTAGGCGGCGAGCTCTTGTAGAGGCCTATGTCCAGCAGTGGACTGCTGCAGGCTAATGATTATGATATATGACAGTGTAATAAAAAGAATATTTAGTGGATGAAGGTGGTTAAGTAATTAAAATAAATAACAGTAAAGTTGAAGGTGTTTGTATTATTTCTGGTCAATTGTACATAGTGGTCCTTCGAGCCGGATTGTTTTTTACCCCTTTCCAGGCGAACCCTGGATGAAACCAACTATAATTTTCAGGACTATACATCAGCGTTTGCTGCGCTGCCCGAGCTAGACTCGCCGGAGCTGCTTTATTTGCCGGCGAACTGCCGGCTGGCGTGGGAGAAGAACGCCGCTGATAACATCATTGTTAAGCTCAAAGGTACACTATTTTGGTACCAAATGTACCAAAGTAAATAGGTAAATAAGTAATAATGGATACAAATAACAACGGCCGTTCTTATTTTTTTTTTTTGTAGAAATCAGTTCCACTACTGGTGTACACCAGGAAGATAATGGCACGAGTGCGACGCGTTTGAAAATGCTTCTCGCTCTATGGAAGAAGTTGATGTCTGGCAATCCTCTCATCAAACCAGACTACCATATAGAGAAGGTATACGATGTTTCCTATACGAGGTTTTCACTAAATAATAATGCAAAACTTATGTGTTAAGAATAACGAATTTAGTACGCATCAATGTTGTGTATAAATATAAACCATAATTCCCTAAGAAGGGAAATGATTGAAAGCCAGCGCTGCTCGGGACTTAGGTCGTGAGCAGCTTGAACTGCATTTGCTTCTCTTTGCCTATATAAAATTGCCCATGTTCTTGGTCTAATCTTTATTTTCTTATTTTTTAAAGGCAACAAATAAAGAGTATTTGATTGTAATTCCAGGAGGCGAGCGGTTGGTGGGGCTGCGTGTGCGCGAGCGAGGCGCGCGAGGCGGCGCGGGTGGGGCGCGCGCTGCACGCCGCGCTGGCCGCCCGCGCGCGCCGCCCGCCCGGCCCGCCCGGCCCGCTCGCCGCGCACCACGACCCGCTGCTCGAGGTGCCACCACTAACTACTACTACTTACTAGCAAATGGGTGTTATTGCAAACGAGGGACTTATTCAAATTCACTTATCTATCTATACATATAAAATGCTTTGTCCTGAATGACTGACTGACGGATCAACTCACAGCCTAAATCGCTGATCGTAGAGACCTGAAACTTAGACGGTGTGTTCTTAGGAAGTCTATTTCGAACAAGCACCGCACGTCACTGGCAGGTTGCGAGGTGGTCATTGCGTGTAACCAGCCCGGCGACACTCCATACACATGAACTGATTCAAGTACTTTCCCACAAGTACCTACCTACAGACAGCCGGCTTGTACGCGTGTACACGTGTTGTGACTTGTGCTTATGTGCGGTACCGTAAGGTTGACATCAAGCTGACAGTAACTGTCAGTAAATAATGGCCATGTTGACTAATTTTTTTTTTAGTCTGTCTTGTAGAATAATAAAAAATATTGGACACGTATTTTTTCTTTTTTTACTTTATCAAAAAATAACGGCGATACATTGAGTTGAAACGCGTGACGTCACTAACCGGTGCAGTTTGTGTGGCGGCTTATACCGGTTAGTGACGTCACGAGCCCCCACCCTGAACTTTAATGCGCTTTATCTCTGTATATTTTCATTTATTTGAAAAAGCATAAAATACGTGTCTGTTGTTTTTTATTTTCTTACTGACGGACAAATTAGAATTTTGATTTTCAAAACTCGTCAAGATCCCTATTGTTCCATGTAGAGGAAAGTTTGACACATGTAGAAACATGTGTCAAACTTTCCTCGGAATTTCCAAGAAACCTTTGCGGGGTACGAGGAGGCATGAAATTGGTGGGAGGCGACGAGTGTCGCTTCCATAGTAGGTAATCTCAATTGTTAGTTGTAACGGGCGGGCGCGCGCACTGTGCACTGTGCAGGTGCCGGAGCAGTGGGCCGCGTGGTGGGCGGGCCCCGGCGAGCCGGCCGCGTACCTGCGCGCGTTCGCGCACCGCGCGCTCGCCGCGCTGCAGCGCCTCGCGCCCGCCGCCGCGCTGCCCCACGCCGCCGACGACATGCCGCCAGGTATGCAATATGTCCACTAATAATAACACTAGCTGCGCCCCGCGGCTTCATTTTATATAACAACTAGCTGTGCCCCGCGGTTTCACCCGCGTGAGTTTCGGAGTTCCCGCGGGAATTCCGGGATGAAAAATAGATAGTAGCCCATTCTCAGACCATGCATATTGCATTGCATGCATTGAGTATGCATATAAAATTTCATGAGAATCGGTCAAGCCGTTTCGGTGGAGTATGGGAACGAACATTGTGATACGAGAATTTTATATATTAGATTTATTTCCCGAACAAAGCCTATAATATATGGCACCAAGCTAAGCCTATAATCTACCTGTGAAAACCGCATGATAATCCGCTTTGGAATTCCGGAGATTAGCGTGAATAGACACGCGGATTCTTTTATTATGGTATAGAAATAGAACTATAGAAGATGATCGTATAGGATTTGTATCCCGAACTACTTTGTTTGTTTGTGTACAAAAATCACGCGGCGACACTACCATAGTTTTCATAGTAAACTGAGTTGATGTCCGTTGTGACTATTTGTTCTGTGATTGCTATCTGTTGCTACCCATGTCGCCGGACGTGCGCCAGAGGTGGACCTGCGCAGCTTCCTGGACGTGCGGCGCGTGCTGTGTGCGCTGCGCGCGCGCACCGCGGCCCGCCGCCGCCTCGCGCCCGGCGCGCTCGCCCTAGCCGCCCTCTGGGATCCCCGCCAAGGTATTTACGGTTACTCCTACGAGGGTGTATATTATGAAGTATAGTACATTCATTTGATTCGTTAAAAGAGGTCACCTGGAAAAGGAGCTCCGGGAGTTTTGAAAATGGGTAATTTTGCAATGTAGCTAAGTAATTATATTTCACTAGTTATATATATGTTATCGATATCCAGTGTCTACTTATTTTTTACACACAAAAATGTAGTCATAATCACCAAAATACATGTTTTGTGTTCGTGTTCTCATTGAATACTAAAGCATTTCCAGTCATCATATATCACAACCACCATATTATGGTCCTGCGAGCCGGATATTCAGCGACGCACTTAATTTTAACCGTGACCAGTAATAACGTAGATACTTGAAAAACGATTAGCAGACATAGAAGCATCGTCACACGCGTCCCCGGGGCTGGTGGTGCGCGGGCTGCGGCTGAGCGGCGCGGAGTGGGGCGGCGGCGCGCTGCGGCCCGCTGCGGCCACGGCGGCGCCGCACGAGCCCGCACCGCCGCTACTGCTGCGCTTCCTGCCGCAGGTGGTTACAAGCACACACGCACACACACACACAAACATTCGCATTCATGTACGTAATAGTAAGGATCAAACTGACTGAAAATACACACACACATTAAGCTTATACCACTCTATATTTTGCGTCGGAGGTCAAAGATTTAATGTGAAAGAGAAGAAAAACATTCTCGATTCAGAGGGTACTGGCCACGTAGTTAAAAAAACCATTAATTTCATGTGTTCAGTTACAATTACTGGATAAATGTAATTTGTTAAATAATTTAAGTAGTTTTAGTCTTATATAGTAGATTAGTAGCCAAGGGTTGTAAGGCACACCCGGTTGCTTACACCCGAGCTAACTACTCTACTTTACATCTCGATTGTGAGGTAAGTAGAAAAAAACCGGCATAACAAGAATAAAACATTTTATTATTTTTTTTTTTTCATGAACGAAATTGAGCTTCGCCGTTCGATATTTAAAATTGATGACTATTATACTCATACGAAGTCAAGGCTGAATAGCGAAGCGACCTCTTATGTCATTGGGCTGAATGCATGATGTATATTGCCAGTATATGATGGTTATATGTACGCGAACTTTTTGAAAGAGTGAAGTTTTTTTTTAAATTACTTACCGCCCTAGGGCTTTTCTAGTTACATTATTACCCTAGAGCGCTAATTGGTCACCTACAAGCCCCATTTGGGGGTAATAAGGACCTACTTACCGAATATGAAAGATGTAAATGTAATTTTTTATTGAATAAAATATAATCTATACTAATATTTCAAAGAGCTAAAGTTTGTGAGTTTGTGACGTTGTAGGGGGTATTTTCTGGATCTACTGAACCGATTTTGAAAGTTCTTTCACTACGGTAGGTAAAGGCCTGAGTGGCCTGAGTATAGGGTACTTTTTATCCCGAAATTCCCGCGGGAACTCCGAAATTACCGAGGGGGACAGCTTGTGTTAAATAAAAATATTTGATGTAATCTCTCAGCCGGAGCAGCCGGGCGAGGCGGCGGGCGCGGTGGAGGTGCCGCTGTACGCGAGCGAGGCGCGCGCGGCGCTCGTGGGCCGCGTGCGCGCGCCGCTCGCCGCCGGGTTCGCGCGGGACGCGGCGCTGCTCCACGCGGTCGCGCTGTTCGTCGCGCCGCTCGACTGAACCGGCCGGCAACTTGCAAAAGCCGACACAGCTGTATTGAAGATTTATTTACATACAGATTCTAAGGGGTTGGGGGGGATAAAATGAAAGAGGCCAATTATGGTAAACAGGAGAGTGAATGAAGTGCATTATTGTTTAGTCATTAATTATCTCTCGTTACACGACTGTGCTTAGTTCAGCTGGATGGCTGTCCCCCTATTACTAGCCATCACGGCAACGGTTCAAAGGTTTAGATTAAAGTAAAAATGCTAGCTACTAGTACTTTGGGTTATTTCATAGATTATTCTTTAGTTTTAGTTACGGCTTGTGAAAATTAGGTTTTTAGGTAATTTTTCGTCACTCTTTTTATGAAAGTAATCTATTTGCAATCGTAACCATAGTTTACAGAGGTGATTAGAGTACCTAATGTTTTTCCCGCTCTTTCCTTAGATGCTTACTATCGTAGGTGACTGATGAAGCAGTCACAAAAATTTAGATTCTTTTTTTGATCACTCACCTTAAGCTATTCAGCCATAAGTCACACTTAGAGAAAATTATTATACGCATTATTACTTTAGTATAATTATCTAATTAGAAAATATTGATGAAATCCTTTTGCCTTAAAATAAATTTAATGTTTACTAGCCAGTTTTTTAATTAGTATTACCTACATTTTTACCTTCGAAAGTTAATCGTCTATAATAATAGGCAAATGAAAACCGATTCCAATTGTTTTAGGATTTCATTGCACATAATTATCGTACATGAGGCGAACTTTTTTTTCAAAGTGAGTTGAATCAATCAAACCCGTGTTGGCCCTGCCAGAACGGTTGACAAGATGAACGGCCGCACAGCCCGCACTCAGTCGTGTTAATGACTACTTAATTTTAGGTAAAGATTAAAATAGCTGCCGCATTCAGAGACGTTCATTAAATTAATGTTAATTGGCATCTTATGAAATTTAGTTAAATGCCAATTGCAGTTATTTGTTACAAAGCTTTACTTAAAATTAAGTAATCATTAAAACGACTGAGTGCGGCCGTAAGTATGTAATGTGTAAGATCCTAGACTCTGCTGCTGAATCTGCAAAGAAGCATAAACCAGTACATACATTATAGTTAGAAGTTATTATATGAATGAAGCTTTCTACTACAAGTGCCAAACATCGGCGGGTGCTGTCGACGGCACACTCACCGCCGCACTCAGAGTCGACTTTAATGATTACTTAGTTAAGTATAGATTTTTTAAACAAAACTGCCGCAATCAGAGACGTTCAGTAAATTAATGTTAATTGGCATTTAATGAGATGTAACTTAATTAGTTAAATGCCAATTAACATTAATTTAATAAACTTGTCTGATTGCGGCAATTTTGTTTTAAAAATCTATGCTTAACTAAGTAATCATTAAAATCGACTCTGAATGCGGCGGTCAGTGGGTCCGAACTCCGAAGAGACAAAAGTAACGCGATAGAAGAGCCTTTTAAGTAAATATTTTTTGACACACCCCGCTATTTACATTCTGTTGCGTCTCTGCGGGAATCTCTTGCGGGGTGAACATGTTGTACTTTAGTGCTGCTGATATTTTGTACCAGTAGATACACGCGTGAACATCTTGAGGTTAGAAAATATAAACACATACATAAGAACGGGATAGTTTTTATTAATAAAAATTACAACAGAGACTGATGATTAAAATAACTTTCGTAGTTGCATAAAACAAATTTTTTTTTGGATTTATACAATTATGCAAATACATTTTTAACCAACCAAGAGCAATGTTTTTATAAATATAAAACTGTTTTTAACTGGAAATCTTATCTATAAAAATAGTTAAGTATAAAATCCGTACAAAATTAGTGAGCAAATATTATCAAGCATTTTAAATCGAAAGTACCTAATACAATATGTGAATAAAAAATTAGTGCAGTGGTGCATTCACAGTTCCGGATCAGAAATAGAACATTATATGAAACGGATCCCCAACGTTTGCTGCGTTAGTACTAAACTATATAATTACGGCATCTTTAGCTCTAGTCAGCAACGGTCGGATTGCCGACCGGCGCGCTTTCTATGCACTGAGGCACTTTGGAAATACCTTCGAAGAATTCCCATCGGCAATGTCGACGGTCCGATACACACCGCCAGCAGTGCATGCGTTGCGAATCAACGGGCGCACTATTAGCCGTAACAAATATAATATGCGAAAAAACTTGTTTATTTAGATTTTTCTTATGCGAACCTGTGAAAGCTTACATTAAAATTCAAAACATTTTGGCAAACACCATTGAAGGTTTCTAAAAATGGCAACTAAAGGTCGGTCTTGCTGCCGCCTACATACTCCAAAGCTAATTTAATATTCTAAAGAAATCAGTAGAAAATACTAACAGGACTAAGTTATAGTATATGCAAGGTAATTTACTCGTAGCATCCAAACTATAGTAATGAAAAAAGTAAGGTTGGTTTAAGACTATAAAGTTCTTATAACATGTATTCACTCCGCCCAGACGGGGAAACCCTGCATTAACCTTCACAGCACCGTACAGTCGACAAGAGACTGTATAAGGTTGTCAGCTAGTTTCTATATTCATATATTATATTATTATTTTTAACCTTAAAACATTTTAACACGTATAAATTAAGGCACTTAGACATAAATATTAAACAACATGTACAGTCAACAGCAGATATATATAGGAGCACACCGCATTTTCAATAGTTCTATGTACACTCCCAAAAAACCTAATAATAAACCTACGTTTGTCAATCTAAACATTTGCCAAATATATCTTAACAATCTTCAAAATTAAGCTTATCAACTGAGGTTTGACATAGACGAAGACTTTCAGTTTGCTACGAAATATTTAACAACGTGTGTGGTTAGTAGTTGAAATATTCGTTGCAAGGTGACAATGGTTACTTTGAATGTGCAGGACTTTGTAGACATCTGCATTGCTTAGCTACTTTTGATGCTGACTGTACCCTTGTTTAGTTAATTTTATTTCGGAAGACGCGAATTCATTGCCAATATCACATTTTTTAACAGAAAGGTGAAGCGCGTGTGCGCAAGCCCTTTAATTTTATTGATTGCAAATGTGACAAAATAAGAAATTTTTGGACACAAAAACAGGTGACAAGTTTATGAGATTACTTACACCTTCCTGTTAGTTGATACCTACTTGTTCGTCAGAGAGGCTTATGTATCTTTTATTTCTATCATTTTTCGATTGCAGTAAAAAACATGGCGGTTTTGCGATTACAATAGGCACGTTTTGACACCTAGACTATCTCGCAATCAACCAAAATAAACATACTTCAAAAGTTGAAGTTGTCTAAACATGATTAATTTATCACAAAATCGCTATTTTGCTGATAGAAACTGAAATATGATAGCAACAAAAGTTACATAATTGCCCTGCTGGGCTATCACACATATACACATATTTATATTAATATTATCTAGTATCTACTACGATATCACTTTTGAGTCAGATTAACGCAATATATACTGTATGTTTATATGAGCTTCATAATCTCAAATGGCAACATTGCGTATTCTTGAGCATAATATTATGTCCGTGTATAATAAATAATACTGTACTAAATACAAATATATGTAATATATTATAATATTTAAAGAAGAACTTAGCCGCTATGTCGATCACATATTACTATTATTAGATTCAGATCTCCCAATTGAAGATGAGATCATTTTTACAAGTACAAATTGTAATACGAAAATAAAGAATGCTAGGCGGAGTACACTCAAATCGGAAGCCGTTGTGAGTGCAATGAGCATTGTACAGAATGTATAGTGCCACAGTGCGCAACAAGTGTAATTTATGTAGATACACGATTAATTGATTTGTTCAAATTATTGAGTCTTTGTGAAAGAGCACCTATGTATCGAAAATTTATTGTTCTTTTAATCAATACAACATTAACAATATCGGTGTTTCAATATCATAGTAAAATATAATAATGGTTTATTAATATGGGTTTAATACTTTTCTAATTCTGAAGCCGTTCTGTACAGATTTATTTCCAAAATGGGCGAGTACACGTAATTCATAGTTATATTAGCTAACAGACGTGCATTGCTCGACTAAGGCTTTCTCTAAGGATTTATAAGACAATCGTTCGTGCACTATAGTTATAGTAGTAGTAGTTAGAATATATAAATATACGTAAAACTTATCAGTACTTTTACTTTTTAATAATTTTAAAATGCATTTTCCACATACAAATACCTATCAGGATGAAATATTATGCTCAGACACTGGTTCATAATCTTTTATGGCATATATAATTCATTACTTACTGGATTATAACGTTCATTCGCTAACATAAAAAATAAAAATGCATAAGGAACTCTTGACTAAAGTCGCAAAACAATTCCTATAATTATACTTAACAAGATATGTAAAAATTGAGCAACAACAAATGTTTCACATAACAATATTTTTATTGTCTGTTTAGACTCCCATTACCAAATTTCTTTGGTACCAAATTGGTAAAAATTACAGTCACCAGCTCAATTTTCTAAAAGCAAACTTAAAATTGTAAGATCAATTTAACATACAAACATTTATATGCACCATCCAAAGCTGTTATACTATGTAGTACCCTACGAGTATGACATTTCATAAAATAGGTACCTACATACAATTATTTTTTGAACCCATATTTTATCCCTACACGACTGGACTGCATTCCTTGACTGGATGGTGCGTTTGGTACTATCTAAATTTTATTAAGGATTAAATAATTATAAAATAAGTACAAAAACTTATGACCAGATAAATGGCACCGACATCGGGACGCCGCGTCGCGTCTCCTGAGATGTTTGTCGAAGCATTGGAAATGGCAGTGGCTGTCTCTAGGCGCCAAACGTATACGAAAAAAACACGAAGGTATTACTAACAATAATACCTAACACCTATTATTCTATTAATATTCGCTATCGATGGTCCACGAGTTCAACATACGATAATTTATGAAATAAAAGTCGATAGAATAAGTCGGTTAGCCCATAGACTCGACACCCAGTTCATTTCAATTACAAGACTTAAATATAAGTATTCAGTTGAATTTGAGCATTCGGATTTAGTCATCCATGCCCACTTCAAAAGTTTAATCAATTCAGGCCCAGCTCACGACTTCAACTCGATGCTGTTTCGACTTAGCAATAAGCAACTTGCTTGTCCAGAGAGATCCTCATCGATTTCACGCATTTTTAATAAATTTTCGAATATTTGATTTCATTGTATGACACACTAAAATGTGGACCCTACTCCGACCATCGATGACGTTGACATTTATCTGGTAACAAGATTGAGATCCATCCAAGTATCACGTATTGGGTTTTGACAAACAAGTTTCCTGTCATAAATGGAAAGATCATAATTATTATACTTATATTCCATGACTAACAACAAACTATGATTTTATTTAGTATTATTTAAAAGGTTACATAAAATTAGATTTTTTGAATCGATAAGCCGAAAGAATTCGAGTGCGCGTGTTACGTCACAATGTTTATTTCTCATCATTCAACTGATATTACACAAGTGTTTGATTTTTAATCAATTCACTAACGCTACATTGTGTATCAACAAACTTATTTGATAGTCACGGAACTTTGAAATCTTATCGATTTTAATTTTAAATTATCTTTAATTGTAGAAATTTTTTAGAAGTTTCCGCATCGATTTTATCAATATCGTCAGAGACAGTTTTGGAAAAACACTTAATACATCTATACGTATGTAATAAACAAATCGACTGATGAGAACAATCGATTCGATTTTTTTTTTCAAAATCTCAATTGTTGGTTTGTGTTGTTAATGAGTATGAAGATGTTTGAGTCAGCGGTGGCGGGGGCGGGGGCGGGGGCGGGCGCGACGGGCGGCGGCGCGCCTCCCGCGGGCCCCGCGCCCGGCCCGGGCGGCGCGCGCTCGCTGGGCGCCTGCTCAACAAATATGATGACATTACAAACTCCAAATTACTATACCACAACATATGGAGTAGACTGAGTGGTCTAAGATTAGGAATTTGATTTGTAGATATACCTATTATTGAGTAATTTTTTTTACATTAATTGACTTAACTTTAGAACTTTCTCTCGACTAATGAATTTGATTTAAAATGTGCTTTGATAATTTTTTTTAGCGTTGTCTGTTGGTAGCGAAGATATTTTTTGAATCTATTCAGTGGTTATGAAGATCACCCACAAGTAAACACAAAAAAACAAGCAATCAGATTTCCTCTTTATAATATTCTATAGTATAGCTGTTGTTCAATTTCACCGGTTCCCTCTGCCCTGGCCGTAGTAGTGACGTGTACCGATGAGCGCATTTGTATGTGTAAACATCATTGCAATATAAACTGAGCGCTCCCAATGTTACGCACACTAAAACAATGCACATGTGCACAATGCACATCTCACAACAATCACAGCCACACGGACTTGGTGAAATAAAACATCTGTATGACATAATATGTCGTATAACATTGTGTGGCTGACCGCGTCGGGGTAGGTGGGCGGGCGCAGCAGCACGGTGCCGCGCTCGCGCCGCAGCTGCTCCGCGAGCGACAGCGGCGCGCCGGCAGCCCCGCCGCCGCCCGCGCCGCCCTCGGTCTCCACGGGCTCACCGTTCCTGGGCACTCTCCCACTGCGAATCATTATCCATACAAACACATGTAAGAAGAAGCACATCTGTACACGAAACAATAAACATAATTATATTCAGACTAGCTGTGCCCCGCGGTTTCACTCGTGTGAATTTCGGAATTCCCGCAGGAACTCCAAAGTAGCCTAATTTACTTCTTACCAGCTTCTTACTGACTGTCCCCCGCGCTAATATCAGGATAAACTATACGTATAAACCTTCCTCTTGAATCGCTCTATCTATTAAAAAACCGCATCAAAATCCGTTGAGTAGTTTTAAAGATCTAAGCATATGTACATAGGGACAGACAGACAGCGGGAAGCGACTTTGTTTTATACTAAGTATGTATTCTCGCAGGAACTCCAAACTTTTCAGAAGAACTTTACAAAAACAATCACAACAAAAAAAAAAATAGCGAAATTTGTCCAGCCTTTCACCCGTGATATCGTGATTTGGAAAATAGGGATTAATTTTTTTTATAATACAATAGATAATGCAAGGTTTATTAACACAGAAGAAACCGTAACAAAGTTTTTTAAAAGTTACCAGTGAATCTGTCTAGGGAAATCTTGCACTTTAAATAAATGAACTGATTCAAGTACCTACTTTTCTACAAGAAAAGACGGACGGCTGACAGTAACTATCAGCTGTCAGTGAATAATTGTCCCATGTAGATTCTACATCTGACAAACGTTCCTAGGAAATTAGTGAGATGCGGAGAGTGACGGACGCCTCTTTATATACACACCGGCAGAATTAGCGTAACATAAAAAGGCAGAGTATAGAAATAATTACGTATATATATTAAAACAAATAATAATTAGACGTGAAGTAATAAATTAATATACATCTTTTAACACTTTAAAAGTTTGTAATTAAATTATTAAATTTTATTTAAAATAATAATAAAAAAAAACTCTATCTTTCTCTAATTTGTGGGCTCACAAATAATGTTGCAAATTAAAGATTACTGTGATTTTAACACTAAATAAATGAACGATTAATAACGTGTTCCCCTTCGTGATTCAACTTTTATTTGCAACATTGTCTGTGTTCACACAAACTAGAGACTTTTTTTTTTATTTTGATTACTTTTAATAAAATTTACCTAAAAACTTCTTAAAGTCGATGTTAAAAGATGTATATTAGTTTATTACTTTATGCCTGATAATAATTTGTTTTAATATATATACGTAATTATTTCTATACTCTGCCTTTTTATGTTCCGCTAATTCTGCCGGTGTGTATATAATCTCTATTCTTCGCAAGTAACACTAAACGGCACGCACGTACTTGGGGGCGGCGGGCGTCCACGGGCTCGGCACCGTCTCCTCCTGCACGCGCAGCTCGTCGGCGTACTCGTCGTCCACGCTACGCAAACAAGCACACGGTGAGGGACAACCGGCGGGCGGGTTCCATTATTGATATACTACTTTACGTACGAGCAGCGTCTAATGGAATACGTACAGTAAGTTGTTTTGAAATTTAAACATTATGTGTACGTTTGTGTCGTTAAAACACATAAAACGGTCGCTTTATTTGGCGTGATTGTGTTATGGATACAAATTGATACTCGATTAACTGGTGTAAAGTATCCGTTTTTTCCATTTATCTATGTAAATAAATACAAACTACATCGAGCACATAGTATTCAAGTATTTTATTGCATATCCGAATAGAGAAGAAATTTCATTTATTTAAAAAGAATGGAAATTTCGATTTAATTTGTAAATTTCCATAAATCCTATATTAATGATTATGTACGTACATTGTGAAAAGCTTCTGGTTTAAAGATTTAAAGATTTAAAGATTTGTTTATTTCTCACAAGAAAATAGATAGGTAAAAAAAAAGGAAATTTCGATTTAATTTGTAAATTTCCATAAATCCTATATTAATGATTATGTACGTACATTGTGAAAAGCTTCTGGTTTAAAGATTTAAAGGTTTAAAGATTTGTTTATTTCTCACAAGAAAATAGATAGGTAAAAAAATGGAAATTTCGATTTAATTTGTAAATTTCCATAAATCCTATATTAATGATTATGTACGTACATTGTGAAAAGCTTCTGGTTTAAAGATTTAAAGGTTTAAAGATTTGTTTATTTCTCACAAGAAAATAGATAGGTAAAGAATCCATTAATCAACACCACACACCTATTTTCGGCAGTATCGGGAGTCCATGGACTTGGCATAGTATTCTCATCGTCTTGTCTGTAAAACGAACATTACCTAATATTAGTAATTATGCACCTAACTTCTTTCACTGAACGGCTAGCACTAGACTTGCAGGGAAAGCCACATAAAATAAATCCGCTTTTTAAATATATCCCCATGTGCAACATGGCCATGATACCAACATCGTGTAAATACTGGGATCCTGGAGATTCTTACCTTTTGAGCAAAATCATAAGCGGCTAAGTGCGAGTCCGACAGCGCTGTCCCCCGCGGTTTCACCCGCGGTAATTTCAGAGTTCCCGCGGAAATTCCAGGCTAAAATATATTATGTCATAGGGGGCAAACGGGCAGGTGATACATCTGATGGTAAGTGATTACCGCCGCCCATGGACATCTACAACACCAGAAGGCATGCAGGTGCGTTGCCGACCTGGGGTGGGGATGGGAACTGGCTTTCAAGTGGGGCTGCCGGAACACACCGTTAGGTACCTACCTACTTGGCGACAGATTTATAATTTCAAGGTGGTAGCTAGCCAGCCGGGCACTAGAGAGTACCCGTACCCTACCACTTATAAACCTTCTCAGTTAGTTGGTTATATTCCCACCACACACAAAACAGGCGCTCAGACGTCGAGTTGGGGAAACCAGCCCGTCAACAAATACAAATACGTATAAACCTTCCTCTCGAATCACTCTATCTATTGGTGAAAACCGCATGAAAATCCGTTCAGTAGTTTTTGAGTTTATCGCGAACAGACAGACATACAGACAGACAGAAGCGACGGAGGGCTTTGTTTTGTAATATGTAAGGATATTAGTATCGACATAATATTATTAGTATAAGATATAGGTGTGTGTAACAGTGTATACTGACTGCGGCGCGGGCAGCGGGCGGTCGGTGTAGGCCACGCCCGGGTTGTAGCAGGCGGCGGCCTCGTTGCGCACCGCGTGCGCGCGCCGCCACTCCCTCCGCGGCGAGCCGGGCGCCAGCAGCCGCCGCGACTCTGCGTCTGTACAGTGTACACAGTACACACGTCACACACACTATACTAATGGATACTTCGCAGGCGATTTATACAGTAGGGGGAGCACGATTTTTTCGCTCTCGTCCTTTCGATATCGAGTCACATCTATCCAGTGTTGTTCATTTTCCATACAAAAAAAATGCGTTGACATTACGACGATATCGGAAGATGAGAGCGAAGAAATTCGTGCTCCCCCTACAGGATTAAACGGGTGACCCACATTCATCGTTAAGGTTTTTCCACTGTGATTCATCAGTATTTTCTAATGTGTATTTTTACTAGTTAAATGTAATATTATAATATAATGTCCCTCGTTTAAAATTACATCCTATGTTATTCTTCGGATTTCAAACCCTTGATGTTTAGTACTATTTGCGAGCACTCTACTTGCGACTTGCTAGATAAGGTTAAATTTGAAACAGTGGGTGTGAATTTGAATGTTTGAACCATTGTTTGAACACGCACCACAAGGCATCAGTTGTCGCGTGTCCTCGACATTGTAAATGGTCGAAATTTTGTGAACAAGAAGTAGGTAAAAGATTACATAATTTGATTGCGACAGATACGTCAGCCTTGAAGCTTACCATTTTATGCTTATCGATTCGCATTACCTGGGCTAAGAGGCAATGCTATTTTTTATTGATCTATTTTCTCTTGGTCATTAATAGGAAATACAGCAATTTAAGGGAACATAACTAAATTAAGTTGCGGTTATATTGGCTTAAAAGTATAACTTTAAAGTAAGTAATTATTTTATTATTATGAACGATATCGAATGTACAATAAAGATTTATTGATAGGTGAAAATTATTATAGAGGCGGGGCGACTTGTTATTTAAGATATTTTAATTCATAATAAAGACGCGTACCTACCTACAACTTCAATATAAGAAGGTGATTAGGTACATATCGATAAGTCCATTCAATATTAAAACTATTGTAAGACTCGTGTCTCATAAGTCTACAGCATAGAGATAATAATTTGACAAAAAAATCGTAAGAAATTAAAGCACAAAACCAAGGGTACGAATACCTACGTATGCGACGTAATCGAACTTTTTATCCTGACTTTAAATGTGTTTAACTGTGCTTGATTTCATTGTCTCTCTATGAATCTACACCTATTTATAAATTATACTATGCCTCACACTTCACAGCCACAGCCAGTCATACACACCTTCCCGCGGCGAGTACGGCGGCGGACTCCCCGCCCCCGCCCCCGCCCCCGGCCCCGGCCCCGGCCCCGCCGGCCGCCCTGCGCTGGCGCTGCGCTTCGCGTACCCCTTTACTGGTGACTCGGCCGAGCCGTTCGCTGCTATCTCGATTTCTAGAAACGTCCATTAATTACGTCACTGTCACTATGTACTTATGAAAAACAAATACACACAAGTACAATCGTTATCGTTTATTTACTAGAATATTCTCGGCGATAATATAAATTATCGTCGCCGATTAGGCGAAGGATGGTCCTATAATCATACCATATTATACTTATGTTAGTCTTTGTTATACGATAACACCTGACAACATTCAATTAAGTTTGGGGCAGAGGCTCTCTGCTACCTCGGGCTGGATTAATACACGAAGACGTATTGGATAGTTAGGAAACGGGCAAAACCCGCTACACATAGGTACAAGTACACCACTCAACTTTAATAGACAGGATAATTATGGCCAGATCATAGAATGGGGCATGTTGATTAAATTTTAATTTTTAGTCCGTCTTGTAGATTAATAAAAAATATTGGACATGTATTTTTTCTTTTAGTAAGTAATCAAAAAAATAACGGCGATTCATTGAGTAGAAATTTCGTGTGACGTCACACTTAGGTACCTGTATGCGTTTTATCTGACTAGTTTTTCAATTACCTATTCGAAAAAACAAAATTTCTATCTAACTGACGGACTAAATAGAATTTTGATTTTTATACCTTGTCATCATGCCCGTTAATATGTTTTTCATCATGTGGCCAACACACTGTTTCGGATTATTATAACAATAATGGGGATGTGGACTACTTTTGAAAATCAAAATTCTAATTAGTCCGTCAGTTAGTAAATAAAAAAACAATATACATGCATTTTTTGCTTTTTTAAATAAATTAAAATATACAGAGATAAAGCGCATTAAAGTTTAGGGTGAGGGGGTCGTGACGTCACTAACCACTAAAACCGCCATATAAACTGTCAGAGTAGTGACGTCACGCGGAATTTGAACTCAATATATCGCCGTTATTTTTTGATTACGTAAAAAAAGAAAAAAATACGTGTCCAATATTTTTTAATAATCTACAAGACGGACTAAAAAATAAAAATTATACAACATGCCCATTATTTATATGTAGAGTTTGTCAATCAATTTTCATGCATGACGGGAACTGAAAACGATCATTCAGGTATATGTTCCAACTTTGTGAGTCATGGCGGTGTCTGATATTACTTCAAGGTAAACATGATTAACAAGAGTTACTCGGTACAACCAACCGACAAGGGTAAACTCTATTCGACGCTTCTGAACAATAGAACACAAATAATTTGCGGTTTAAAAACTTTATTTTTTCCATAAATTGACTTCCTGAGAAAACATTAAAACAGTCTAAACGCATGTGATGGTTTTAAGTACGAAAAAGTCGTATCCTTCATAAGTTAATTTGTCAGCATAAAGTAGCAAAACTCTTTTGCCTGCGGTTGAACTATATTTAAACTGCCTAAACATTTAACAATGTCAAAAGTATTAAGTAACCTTCGACTGTTACTAAGTTTGTAATGTAATTTATTCATTTATTCAACCAACTTAGACTAACGTACACATCACAAAGTATAAGAAAATGGGAAACAGAGGTATGTTTGCGAGTATTGTTACCATGATGCAGTTTGTCGCGGGTGGCGGGAGGCACGACGTTGTTGTAGGG
This sequence comes from Zygaena filipendulae, assembly GCA_907165275.2. Classification (NCBI taxonomy): domain Eukaryota; kingdom Metazoa; phylum Arthropoda; class Insecta; order Lepidoptera; family Zygaenidae; genus Zygaena; species Zygaena filipendulae. The sequence continues at coordinate 5,081,748 of OU015653.1, read as the reverse complement.
CGGCGGCGGCTGCGGCGGCGCGCTCGGCGCTGCACGGTTCACCACGCTTGCACGGAACGAGGTACGCATAGCTGGGGATACAAACAAACCCTTAACATAAATTTGCGAATTTGGGTTTCTTTGTTATGCTTTCACGCCTTCACTACTCAACCGATCATCATAAATTTTTGTATACACATTGTCAAGGGTACAGAGAAGGACATAGGGCCTACTTGTTATTTCATGTGAAACCGTGGGGAACAGTTAGTATAATTATAAATAAATGACCAATCACATAACAGGCAACCTTATTATCGAATTCACAGTGGCCGGTACAAAACAACAACAACCGATATTCATTTATTGTTATGTACATAGTTATTGTACAGCAAATAGAGTTATAGCATATTTTCCTTGTACATATATGTGAGTACTTTTATAAACCGATCTTTGTTTAGATTTTTTCACCAATACGCATATATTTGTATAATTCATTTACGCCGCTGCTGCGTTACCTACCTGTATATTAGCATATACACGTAGGTAACCCAGCAGCAGCTTACTATGAATATATTATTATTATATTATTCTCTACAAGCCCGCGAGTTTACCCGCGTAGTGTTCGGAAGTAGCGTTGTTTTAGTGAACTGTGGGATTCATTTTTTATTTATTTGTATTAGATTTGAACCTGAAACCGAAATTAGTAAGGTTATATTGTATGTATTATTTATTATTCTGTATTTGTGTTCTTTCATCCTGTGCGTGTATACTGTAGTGTATATTATCTTTTAACATCTGGGTCACCGAGCTTCGCTCGTTGTGTATAGCGCCATCTATTGTTAAGTAGAAAAACAAACACTCATTTTTCATTGCCTGAGAACACGGATAAAAGGACGTACGACGTTTTCTAAAAATAAACCCAAAACCCGCTGCATACTTAATTTCATGAAAATCGTTGGAGCCGTTTCCGAGATTCAGATTATATATATATATATAGATATATACAAGAATTGCTCATTTAAAGATAGTAGATTAGTATAATAAATTATATTAAATTAAGTGTAAATCATTTAAAATTATTTTATGATTCCTGTTCTACCTATATATAGTTGTTTGTGTCTGTGTCACGTTGTTTGTCCGCGATGGACTCCGAAACTACTGAACGGATTTTGATAAAATTTTGCAACCGTTTATAACATGGTCCAACTTAAAAGATAGGATAGTTTTATCCCGGAATTCCCTCGGGAACTGAAGGACATAGAGTACTTTTTCCCGCAACCTCCGCGGAAACTCCGAAATTACCGCGGATGAAATCGCGGGGACAGCTAGTCTAATATATATAAATCACGTGTCACGTTGTTTATCCGCGATGGACTCCGAAACTACTGAACGGATTTTGATAAAATTTTGTAATCATTTATAATATGGTCCAACTTAAAAGATAGGATAGTTTTTATCCCGGAATTCCCGCGGGAACTCCGAAATTACCGCGTATGAAATCGCGGGGGACAGCTAGTAGTCATATATAGTCCAAATCATAGTAGAAATCTTTTGTTATTGTCCTGTCCACCTAAAGGTTGTCTGGAAGAGATCGCTAGTAAAGCGATAAGACCGCCTTTTGTACGCCTTAGTTCATAAGTTTTTTTACCCTTTAACATTATTTTGGTGTAAGTACAATAAAGAGTATTCTATAAATTAAAAACCGATAAAGATTTTATGTGCGCATTGTCTACCGTAACCGACATAAAAGTTCTGACTTCTGACTAAATTGAAATTGAAAGAAAATTCGACATATTCAGTCATAAGTTTATGATTTTGTGTATTCTGTAAATAGCGAGCACCACTGTCTTACACCGCATACGTCACTACGTGTGCGGTGTAAGGTAGGTATATCGCATCACGCGATGGTGGCGCGGCGCGGCGCGGCGGCGCGGCGGCCTATAATAATTTAAAGCCGATAAGTCACATTACCTACGGACTAATTACGAGAGATAAGCTTCTATTCCACAAACATGATTTAGCATGTTGGTTAGTCCGAAAAAACAAACGTGCACAAACAATAGTGTTACCTAAATTGCACTCGTCGTCCGCCTAGTGTGCGAGGGTCGTTTAGCATTTTCTAAATGCAATAATTACAATCTGGCAGTTGATAATTTGTTATTAATTGAAAGTCCGGGTAGTCAAGGTCGTAACGCGACCCGTACTACGCCACTGGTCGGGAGTTCAAATCCCGGTACATCATATGACTTTTTCTACTGTGGTTTCACACATGAAGTACCTACGTTGACATTGAAGAAACGCCTACGTATAACTGGCGCAGGCCACAGCAGGAAGCGGCCGTGACGGAAAAACTATGAAAAAAATCTTTTAATTTTTCTGTCCTAGCCCCCCTCCGTAGGCGTGCGATAAGGAACATAGTTCCACAACACACACACACACACACACACACGCACATGCACACGCACACGCACACGCACACGCACACGCACACGCACACGCACACGCACACGCGCACGCGCACGCGCACGCGCACGCGCACGCGCACGCGCACGCGCACGCGCACGCGCACACACACACACACACACACACACACACACACACACACACACACACACACACACCACGTTTTCACACAAGCCGGTCGCTTTCAGTAATATTAGGGAAGGAGTTTTATCGATTCGCTTGTATGGAGTGTCACGGGTGTGATTTAAGTAGGGTAATTTTATACATGTATACCAGTAGTAATAAATTTGGAACGGCGGAACATAAAGATGCCAAGAGCGGCGGCGACGACAACGATCGCCAGCACCACACCCATGACCGGCAGCTGCCACGCCACGGCGCCGTCCGGCGGCGAGCTGGTGCCATCCACGCGCGGGAGCGTCGTCACGCACGTCGGAAACGCCGCGCTCGTGCGGTCTTCAAAGTACCTTCAGGAGAGACCATTCAACATTTCAATGAAATAAAACAAATATACAGGATATAAGGTAAAACAAGTGACTTATTGAAAAGGAGGTCAGGGTACTAAGGTTATTGCCGCTGGCGCGTCCACAGATCTTATAAAATTCATTCAACGCATTAATCCACGTTTTTTACTTAAGCTTTTCTCTGTTATTGGTCAGTTTTTTTTAATATTTTTGTTACATCCAAGCATGAGTTATCAATGGTTTGAATGAGTTTTTTTTGTGTACTTATACAAAATAGCAGGGACCGTATTTTTGAATCGTTCGAATTACTACACACGAATTAGAATAGAATAGAAAAATAACTAATAATTCAAACGATTCAAAATTACCGCTCTTGGTCCCCATTTGATGTAAAATATACGAATGGCTGTATCATAATCAATGAGCCCACCCATGGCAGTTGTTGCAAAATAAGTAGGTGGGTAATCTTGAAATTTGAGGTAATGAATGAATGACTTCATACAACATACTAATATTATAAATGCGGAAATAACTCTTTCTGTCTAAGGACGGCGCCCCAGTCTCGGTGGCGGCGGTGGCGGCGGCGGCAGCGGCAAAAACAAATGGCCGCCGCCGCCGTCGAGACTGTGGCCGACTGCCATTTTTTAACCGACTTCCAAAAAGGAGAAGGTTCTGCATTCAGCTGTATGTATGTTTTTGTACTCCAGACATTAGACAAGCAATTGACTCTCGAGAGAAGACCGCGTATATCTCAGCGAGCAAATCTCACCTTAAAATTCTGCCTAAAATTTTGATACTAATTTCAATTCGATATTGGCGCAATATTAGAAACGCTACGAATAAAAAGAAGGATTAACGAGTAGAGTCTGTAATTCGAAGATATTATGTATTTGAAAGAAAGTAATGCGGGTACATATTAATAATTTTATTGTTTGTTCCATTCATCGCAACCTCTTCACAAAAAGAAAAGCTTATGGCGCAGCCACAAGCAACAGTTTTAGGAATAATAAGGTATAATCGCAGCGTGTGACGTCGCACGCGTTCATGTGAGTACGGCATGACTCATGACTACTCATGAAACGACGAGATAATCGAAGTATTGCTACAAAAAATGCAGAGAGATCTTTATGATTACACTGGTCAACACAGGTTTTGTTTCCTTTATTTTTTTATCTGTTACTGGATATTTCTATGGCACTGACTATGGAAAAAATACTGGGACATTGCTAACAGCTTTACTTTTTGAAATATACAGTTTTATTATTTTGACAAAATATACAACAAATTCATACATTATGTTAACAAAATTTCTATTGAACCCTATCAAATGATCTTTTATAAGAATTCTTTGAATTAACAACTTTAGGAAGATCTCGTTGCAAACTCCAGCAGTAGCCTGGCATCATATGTGAGTGCTATACGCCCCTGATAACGCTCTTCCATTGTCCGAAGATCCTGATGGAATCTTTCATCCTGCTCCTCACTAAAATCACCCAGATTTTGTGGGAATCGGCCTAAATGTGAATTTATGAAGTGGCTTTTATAGCTTATGCTCGTGTTGCACCCTAGCTCTTGCAAGTTCGATAGCATAGACTCAACAAGATCGATGTGGACATCAGATTTTGCCTAGGAAATTACTCATAACCAAAAGATATGAATTCCAAAATTTGGATTCGACTTCAGTCATTGATTTGATGAAATTAGGATCTTTCACGAGTTACCTAATCATCTGTGGCCCATCAAAAATATCAGCTTTAAATTTTTCTGTACCTACTTAAGTAATCCTGGAAACTTGCGTGAAAGAAAATTCAAACATTCGCCACTTTTTTAAGCGCTTTCACAAACTGTTTCATTAGGCCGCGTTTAATATGAAGTGGTATGGTGCGGTTTTGGCTACCTAAAGGCTCTTTTTCCACTGGACCATGACCGTAGACATACCATACATTTCTGGCATACAATACGAGGAACCCATGGCTTGTCCTGATTATACAATTTTATTTTAAAGTATTGGAGATACGCAGTTTTTACAAAGTCCTATATTGGTTTTCGATATTTTTAAAATTCATATTCACCAAAAATATAGCAATAACAGTCTGGATGAAGCACAAAACATCTTCTTGACGAAGCCATATCGATAATAACAACAAAATATATTTTAGTGTCCAATAAAAAACTCAAATCTAAGTAAAAATAGTAAATGAGGGTAGTTAGCTATAACTCAAAAACAAAAGCTGTTACAGAAAAATTGTTGCCATATTTAAAAAATACGAGTCAATTTGAGATAGAAACAAAAAAAAAATCACAGGAAACAAACAACTTTATTTTTTTTGTTGACCAGTGTTATGTATTATGTTCTAATACATCGCGACGCCGAGTCGCGCCGCGCCGTTGCTATTTATTTATCACTAGCTGTTACCCGCGGTTTCACCCACGGAAATTTCGAAGATCAAAGTACCCTATGTCCTTTTCTGTACCCGTGACATCGTGTATGCAAAATTTCAAGAGATTTCACCGGCATTAATTTCGGAGTTCCTGTGGGAATCCCAGGATAAAAAGTACCCTATGTACCTACCTGTATGTGTTCTCTATGATGATCGGTTGAGCCGTTAACGCATGGAAGCGTAACAGACAGACAGACAGGCAGACAGACAGACTTACTTTCGCATTTATAATATACTAGCTGTCCCCCGCGATTTCTTCCGCGGTAATTTCGGAGTTCCCGCGGAGGTTGCGGGAAAAAAGTACTCTATGTCCTTCAGTTCCCGAGGGAATTCCGGGATAAAAACTATCCTATCTTTTAAGTTGGACCATATTATAAATGGTTGCAAAATTGTATCAAAATCCGTTCAGTAGTTTCGGAGTCCATCGCGGACAAACAACGTGACACGGCAGCCCTCGTACTTGTTTTTTCAGTGGTCCACCTGCGTTACCTAACGTTAACGTTGATTTTAATGGCCAACTACGCGTTAATTAAGGCATTAAAATACGTGTTGGCTACATTTAGTTTGAAACGTGCCGTAAAGCGTTAATTTCTAGTGAAAACGCGTGGCAGTCGAAGCTTCAAACAGCTGTTTTTTTGCAGCTGTAATTTTAGACCAATCCAATGTCGTATTTTTATTGTTCCCGCCAAACAAATTAAATACAATCTTGCTCCGCGCGTTCGCCACGCAGAATGAGAAGGCGTTAATGTAGCCAACACGGCTTAGTGCGCTAAATAACGCGCTAAAACCCTTTGATGTGTCCAAAAAACCGACACCCGAGCTATTGCTTAACGTTTAACGTCATTAGTAATGCCGTTAACCCGTTAACTCGTTAAAATGTTGGCCACATCTACGTAATGCCTTATTTAGCGCACTAATTTACGCGTTAACACGCAGGTGGAGCAGTAGCATGACTAATAACTGGCTGAATCTTTGTGAGTAGGTTCTTTTCGACAACACGAAAACGGGTAGCTAAAAATATTCCGTGGAATCGAAAACTTCCAAACGTAGGACTGGGAAAACGCACCACTAAATTTGGGCCATTTCATTTACTAAGCTGATACAAATAACTAAGCTACAATATAAAAACTCAGCCGGTTATTAATCATTTTAATGATTTCGTTATTTGTACATATTATTCGGAATGGAGGACTCTCCAGTCAAACCAACCATTTTGGAGGACAATTATTTTTCGCGTTTATTATCCAATTATCTTAACATTTCAATAATAAACTTTACTGTTAGTTTAATTGGTCCATGCTGTTACTCATTCAATAGGCTAGTTTCCTAAATTTTTTTTTTAGTCCGTTTTGTAGATTATTAAAAAATATTGGACACGTATTTTTTTATTTTTTATGTAGCCAAAAAATAACGGAGATATATCAAGTCGAAATTTCACATGACGTCACGCCTCGCTACAGTTTGTTCGCACGTTATAGCGAGCTGTGAAGTCACGAGTCCTCCACCCTAAACTTTAATGCGCTTTATCTATGCATATTTCCATTATTTTAAAAAAGCAAAAAATAGGTGTCTTTAATTTTTTTATTATCTAACTGACGGACTAAATAGAATTTTGATTTTTTTACCCAGGAAACTAGCCTATTTCGACACCCCACCAAATCGAAATGTTTGTCACCTGCACACTTCATAATTTTGGGCGTCTCGTCGAACTGAACCTACTCACGAAGTTTCAGCCTATTATTATTATTCACTAAGACATTGCTTAAATACAAACAAAATTTTGAACATAAAAAAATGTTGACAGAAAACACGATTTACTCAAAATTTGGCCTGTGTGGGTTAATAGTAATACACTATTGCTGATCTATGTCCATTTATCAGTAAATATTTATCATTATAATATTAATTATTTTATCTTTAAATGTATCTATTTATAGTAATCCTTACGATTATAAATACAAATGTGAGTTAATTTGTTTGTTACGGTTTCACGCCCTAACAGCTCAGTGCTCAACCCATCATCATTTAAGTTTATAAGGAGTATCTCTGAACCGATAATAAAAATTCTTTAGAAACAGTTCTCTGGGAACAAAATTCCGTAGGCGTCCCGAAATTCGCGAGGGTGAAAGCGCAGGAAATACCTGACTATTGGACAATTATAGTTGCAAGTAATTTAGGTCTTGAAATAAGATATATATTATGGTGCTTTAATCCCGATACAATTAGTTCCTGAGGAAATTTCGAAATGGACGCGGGTAAAGCTCCAGGCTATAATAATACCTATACCAGTATGATTCCTGTGCATTGTATCAGTCTACCTCAGTCTACCAAAACAAGAAATACAATCATCACGTTTTTTATAGGTATATAAATTTTATCGAAGCGTAGTGGTTCGTACGAGTCACCCGATTATTTTAATAGGTACCTTTAGAATTTAGATTTATGCCAAAGATAAGCAGTACGTGGGAGACTCAGACGAAAATTTTTATTTCGTCTGAGGTGGGAGGAGAATTATTCCAAAAAATTTCATCCCGAACCTTTAGAAAAGTTCTTAATAGTGTATTAAAAACCATTGACGGATGCTAAGTTTCCAATTAAAATGGCTGTGACTGTGAACTTAGTATAAAAAACGACCGCGACGCGTGACTGATGCACTGCGCTGCGTTTTCGAGGGTTTTTTTTACTGTAATCCGTTGTCATCATATTCGTCTTATCGACATTCAAACGGACAGAACCTGACGAGCGTACGTGGGATGTTTTTGCCATCCTAACTACCACCTTAATATGGTAATGACACCTTACGCTAGTCAATGTCGCGTGGTAGCTCATTAGTTAGTAGACAGCCACTAAAGTCGAAATCGTTGGTCGAAATAGGACGCAACTATAATGGGCAACGTTGGCCCGGAGAGGTTCGGTGTGTTTCCTGCTGAAATACACGGTTCTCTCGTGAGTATCAGTTGCTTTCTCATAATACACAAAATGGCGGGTGACCGGTGGCTGCGGTAGCCAACGCAACCCGTCAACCCCTTCAAAAAGTTAAGGTATAATAGATAAGCGTACCCTTTAAGGCACGATCCACAATCGAACACCGACATTACACAGGTCTGGGACGACCCGGCCGCGGGCGAGGCGCGATTGTAATTTTTGCACTCGATGCACTCAACACAATGCGCAAACGCATCGCAGTACGAGCCGACGTCGCAGTGGATGTTCTCTGTGCACTGCGCCGGCTGAGCCGCGGCGTACGACGCAACCAAGCACAGCGCCACGGCGACTCTGTAACAAGACACGTTTCATCAACACTGAGTAAGTTAGGAAGGCAACTAATAAGCGATTTTACAATAATTGTCACACGGTGATGCTATGAACATATAAGGCGGACCAGCTGCCACGGTTGTACCCGCGCTTTGTGGCGGAAAAGCTTTCTATGATTAATCCAGAAAATATATATATTTTTTATTTGTGTACCATTGGGCGATAACTAGAGGAAGGTGATGGCACTGGTGGTTTTTAGTTTTTACTATTTACTAAACACGAACGCAATGTATCGCAGGGAACTTTATTATGAACAATAAATATTGTTATAGGTAGTTGTTCTATTTCACGAAGTCCGCTCTGCCCTGTATGTACACCTATACATCATTGCAATAGAAACTGAGCACTTGCAAAGTTACGCACGATATGTGCACATATCAACACAATCATAGCCAAACTGAAGCGGTTAAAATTCCAAAATTGTAATGATTTATGACATGACAGCATCCATAAAATGTGCTGGTTATACAACATACATATAATTATGTTATTTCAACAATTAGAAACTTTGGCACTATAATTAGGTATTCTTAAAACCGTTACCATCTACCATCGTTTAATAGCTGTTGCTCGCGGTTTCACCCGAGGAGACCTCAATCAGACCGAAGAGGTTTCGGTCGCACCGGTGGGTTCGAAGGAAATGTTGGCGACACAATATCACTTATCAGTGACCAACCCCGCGCAGTGTCAATAATGTGCAAGAGTTCCCTGACCAACCCAACACTGGTAGTAGAAATGCTGGTGACCGATCTTGACGGTCGCAAACTTTACCGAACAAGCCCCTGCTTTTCTCTCAGTGAGTTTTACGGATTTCCCACGGGAATTGCGGGATTGATGATTCGATTTTGATTTTGACATGACTTTCACGGGCAGATAGCTGATATATACCTAGAGTAGGTAACTTGGGATATTTTTATCCGAGTTCCTACGGAAATTAAGAAACTCACGAGGGTGGGACCTGCGGGACACAGCTAGTAGCTAAATACAAATCTTAAACACAGAGGCGTCTCTAGCCCTTGTGGCGCCCGTGTGCAGCCAGTAATCTGGCGCCCTCGAGCGGGGTCAAAATGGAATACTAACAGTTGTACAGGGTGTTAGGTAAAATAGAGCAAATCTCTTAAGGGGTGATACTACTCATGAAACTAAACAACTTTCCCCAGGGAACGCATGTCGAATTCTCAAAAAAATTTGTTCAGTTTCATGAGTAGAAACACCCCTCAAGAGATTTGCTCTATTTTACCTAACACCGCCGCACGTCCCTGGGAAATTTAATTTGAACTTTATAGCATTCTAATAAAGCCGAGTTAGCAATGATTGTCGGCCGCGGCGTGTTGTCAAACGAATCAAAACAAACAGGTGCCGATGCCGGCACCCGCCTTTGGTAGCATCGATGCGACATTACGCCAATTTAATCTTTTATTATCTGTTTTAAGGCTGCTTTCATGTTGAAACAAAAGTAATTGTGTAAATTTAAATAGAGTAGGTAGGAAAAGGAGTAGTTTTGCTTTGCTACCGCGCGCCCGGCGTCGGCCACGGTGGGCGCAGGGTCTTTGAGAGCGACGCATCTTCGGATGTGTCGCAAGGGCGCTCGGCGCGCGGCGCCCCCTTAGACCCGGCGCCCGTGTGCGCCGCACACCCTGCACTATAGGTAAAGACGCCTCTGCTTAAACACAAAAGTTGCAGTGTCGATCGGTGAATTGGTACTACGAGTACTTGTATTGAGTGTGAAAAATTCTTACAAATTACCTACCTTTATTCAAAGTACCTATAGTCCCAGACCAACAGACAAACACACGTTGGCACAAACACTACACAGTTGCGTAGTAATCTGAACTGGATATACAGTAAAATTTTCTCAATGCATCTACTCAAAAGGCTCAGCATTTAGAGATATTATTTTGTTTTCAATAATTTCACAATAACATGGAATTTTATTACTATTCTGTTGCCCGCGGCATGGCCCGCGAGAATATATTATAGATTTCCTTCGGGAACTCTTTGTTGTCTTGTGTTAATCCAGAACATATTCTATGTAACTACCAAAAATCCATGTACCTAGCCGTTAAGTGTGATTAAATTACAAACATCTTCGCAAACATTTATATTTATACGTAACTAGCTGTGTCCCGCGGTTTCACCCGCGGTAATTTCAGAGTAACCGCGGGAATTTCAGGATAAAATATAGATATAAACCTTTCTCATTAATCACTATCTATTTGTGAAAACCGCATGAAAACCCGTTGCATTGTGCGTAACTAACTAGTCTTAAAGATCTAAACATACATAGGGACAGACAGACAGCGGGAAGCGATTTTGTTAATTACCTACTATGTTAGGTAATCACTAATCAGTCTACAGTTTTATTGTATTAGGTGTTTTGTTTTATTGTATCATAACTACATAATATTATTTAATGTACGCAAGTTAGTACGCAATGATATTTTAAGTAATGTCTTTGTTAGTAGGTTATCTTGATGTTCCAAGTCGACAATTCGCCAATCTAGATATTCTATAGCACCTTAGCAACTCTACCTACACAAAGACCACTGTGTGTGTGAGATGAATCATCCGCAACCAGTTTCACTCTCGTGGTAAACAAGAATTTAATTTATTTTTGTGCCAATGTCCTGTGTAAGTCTCATAATATTAGATATGTATTAACTTTATTGGATTGCTTTTGTGCCTACTAGCTTTTACCCATGGCTCGCGTTAGTGTAGATTTTGTCAATAAAGCTATCCTTTGGGAACACAACTTTTTCTGGATAAAAGGTACCTACCCTATCTCCTTTTTAGTACCCTTTAAAACGTGATGCAATTAATTAAGTAATTGCGTGATTGAGTAACAAACATCCAAAAATCCAAACATCCACACTTTCACATTTATAATATTAGTAGGATCTAAAATTTCTAGATAGGCACAACAAAACATAAGCAGAACTAAATCCGTGTATATGAATAGAAAAACAAAAGAGTAAAGACCACAAGTAGTGACTAGTGAGCAATCGTGTGATGCGAGAGAAAGAAATGGTATGACGTTCCGATAGAGAAGGTAAGCTTTTCGCGGACTATTTTAATTCTTGTGCACGACGCACGTGTGTTGCTTTTGAGTAGGTTGCTTCTGAGCGCTATAACTGAGCATGATGCAACATCAAGCGAGCACTAAACCGCTGTCTATATTTTTTGCTGATAGACTGTGGTTTATATATATGTACTGTTATAGCCCAAATAGGTGGATATAAAGCCAGGTAGGTACACGTATTCTACCGTCTACTGTAACTTATAAGTAAATATTATCTTATTTTAAAAGGTCACCTATCCAAATTCCAATCAAGATTTACTCCTAAAACTATTATTAGTAAGTAGTACCTACTATTATTAGGTATTTAGTGTCTTTCCGCCGCACTCAGAGTCGACTTTAATGATTACTTAGTTAAGTATAAATTTTTAAAACAAAACTGCCGCAATCAGACAAGTTTAATAAATTAATGTTAATTGGCATTTAACAAATTAAGTTACATGTCGGGCCCCCCGGTTCCCGACTGGTTGCCTATTTGTTGCGACACGCTGGTTGTGCTTGTTTATGTTATTTCATATATTAACTGTTGTCGTAACAAATAAAGTATATTTCATTTCATTTCATTTCATTAAACCACACGTAATATTATGGTTTGTGCTACCACTGATCGGTTTGGATTCGGTGACAAGCCCGCTGGTGTCTGCCCACTTGAGTTGTTTTGCTCACGAAGAGTCTACTTAACCCATCTACCCCCTCCATATATGGCTTGTCACCGACTTCATACCGATCAGTGGTAGCACAAACCAATAATAATATTACGTGTGTTTTTGTCTTTTGGATTAAATCGGTATTTTATTATTTTTAGCTTTTTATTTTTAGTTTTTTTAGATTTGTCTTTTTGGAAGTCGGTTTTAATTTTTTTGTTAAAAATTTGTTTATTTCTTGCTTTTTAGTGAGTTGGTTTGTAATTTATCTAAGTTACAATAGCCTACTGTCAACTGCTCATAACCTTTTACAAAATATTGCTTTTCCCGATGCAGGGGTGTTAATTTTTGAGGAGTTCTGCTGGTACACCATCATCAGTTCCACTTCACCATATACATTGTGACGAACATAAATTGTTTAGAAACCACATTCAAGTTAACGAATCGGAATCTGTGAAATACCTATTATTTATTAGTTCCGATGACCATCTGCGGTCTTCATCAGCAGTTCCACTTTTTCAAATTTTACTTTCTAAAAGCAAATAAACGATTTACTATAAAAAATACCCAAATCGCCATAGGTGTGCCTATAAATTTTGAAGAGTTCCCTCGATTTCTCTAAGATCCCACCATCAGATCCTGACTTGGTGACAATGTGACCAATTCGGAAGTATCCCCTTTCAAACAAAAAACTATTTTCCAAATCGCTATAACTAGAACCCCTGAAATACGTATTATTGTTGAGTAGTTCCGATGACCATCTGTGGTCTTCATCATCAGTTCCACTTCTTCAAATTTTGCTTTTCGAAAGCAAATGAACGATTTACTATAAAAAATACCCAAATCGCTATAGGTGTACCTATAATTTTTGAAGAGTTCCCTCGATTTCTCCAAGATCCCACCATCAGATCCTGACTTGGTGACAATGTGACCAATTCGGAAGTATCCCCCTTCAAACAAAAAAACAATTTCCAAATCGCTCTAACTAGAACCCCCTGAAATACGTATTATTGTTGAGTAGTTCCGATGACCATCTGTGGTCTTCATCATCAGTTCCACTCCTTCAAATTTTGCTTTTCGAAAGCAAATGAACAATTTACTATAAAAAATACCCAAATCGCTATAGCTGTGCCTATAATTTTTGAAGAGTTCCCTCGATTTCTCCAAGATCTCATCATCAGATCCCGACTTGGTGGCAATGGGACCTAATTGAGAGTATACCCTTTCAAACAAAAAAGAATTTTTGAAATCGGTCCAACCGTCTTCGAGTAATCGATGAACATACATAAAAAAAAAAAAAAAAAAAAAAAAAACATTCATACAATCGAACTCAACCTCCTCCTTTTTGGAAGTCGGTTAAAAAAAAACATACAATCGAACATAGAACCTCCTCCTTTTTGGAAGTCAGTTAAAAATAGGACTCAGGAGCAAGGCTGCGAGGAGCGCGGGCAATGGAGGTGTATACGTTAATAATGCATTTAAAAAGGTCCCTTTTAACAAGGGTTGCCACCCGTATATTATATATAGTATCGTACTATATTTCAGTCAATTGTACTACCTATATATTATAGAAAAATAATATAAGTAGGACGAAAAATATTTAGCTTTTTATATTAACTGTGACTGGTCTAGAATGCACCCGCAGCGCAACACGGGGAACTTCAGAACGAAATGTATACCTACTTACGCGGCAACAAAACGTCAACTGTAAAACTAGCAATAATTTGTAGATGAATGCTGCCCGATACATATTATGATTAAAAATATGTAGGTACTATTTTTTCCCCTGCATTTCCCAAAAGTACTAATATCTATTTTTGCATCTCTTTTCGTAAAAATACTATATTTTTCCAAAAACAGGTGGCAACCCTACTTTTAACCTACATCTAGGTCAAAATTATCGGGCACTGCTCGATTTCCTCGCCCGGGCATGGGCCCAGGGAGGAGTGAATAAGGTTCACTATGACCATAACACGCCGCTTTAGAATAACACGCTGACGCCACAAAAACTGTCTTTCCCTCGTAAGTCGTAACCAAAGAAGCTTCACTCCAAAAAAATACATTTACAACGTTTCTTAGGGCATACAGAATAATAATAATTTCTAATATTTTGGCATTTAGAACGTTTGGGAATGCGTTTTTTGGACGCGCGTTATGCGCAAGACATGTTGTTGGTCATAGTGAATAAGAGCTCAGAAGTAAGATGTTTCAAGTTATACGCTGGTCATCAGAAAAATCGGCCCACCTGCATTTTTTTTGTATTTATTTATTTATTTATTTATTACTAGTTTGTGTGTGTGTGTGTTTGTTTTACCGGAAATCTCATTTTTTCTTAGGCAGAACGAAAACAAATTGTTTAAGAATTATAAAGGTTTAATAAATTTGTTAATTTACACTAATTTAAACACATCTAGAATCATCATCATCATCTAGCATCAGGCGCAAAATTATGCCAATATGACTTTGCCATTTTACAAGACTTTTGAGTGCATTTAGTGCCATAGCGTAGGTTGTTTGTTTGTATGATTTATGAACTTATGATCTTTGGTCTGCCTTCATAAAAGTTTTTTCATGGTTGTTTTTGAAGTAGGTACTTAATTAATGTAATGATGAAGATGACGAATGGCGGTGTTTTTGAAATATTGTTTATATATTTTTTAAAGGTGGTTTATTTACCTATTTATTTCATTCTTATATGTAAATAAAAAAGTGTACAATAGGGACTTGATGCCATAGGCTTTCTCTAACAGTCAGTCGCAGTGCAGGGGAGGAGTTTAGGTAGAAAGGAAGACGACATCACGACATGCAAAGCGCCTCGAGCGTGGGGGGGGGGGGGGGGGCGCCGGTAACCCAGCATTCGTTCGATTCTCAGCCGAACTCGGTTTGTCGCCGACTTCCAGGGGGCGCCGCGAGGCCGTGTGCACCGCACACCCTGCACTAAAGGCAGGACCGGCCCTGACGAAGTCTCCTGACAGGCGGCTGGCCGCGCCCAATTCGTATTTATTCGCGTATCGCGGTGGCGACTTATGATATATGACTATCTGAATAAATAGGAATCGTGTGCGACCAGCCGCCCACAACTAGCTGCTTATTGGAAATAAGGTCTAACTTTAAACACCTTACTTCAAGGCCAAAACTTCAGAGCTATCTGAAGGCTTAAATAAGCAGGGTGCGAGGAATATATATCATGATATATTATATCCGATATATATCGGATATATATCCAATGCTTTTTTAAACAAATAAAATATCACGTAATGACGTAAGATGTAATGTTGTAATCACATAATGTTTTTAGCAACTCTCCCTCCCTGATGATATGTGGTGAGGTTTTAGACGACCCCCCCCCCCCCCACATGCCCGAAATCACGTGTATTTTTTTAGTACAAATTACCTTTATTAAAATTTTCAGATTATTATCTTTAAATAAAGGTATAGTCAGATTAAATTTTAGAAAATTAAGCATCGTGATAAAAATGTCCAGACAGACATTAGGTAAGATTGCAGGTTGTTTTTGACTGGCATAAAAATAATAAAGGAAGGTGTAAAAAATAAAAACCAATTTTTATATGAATATATTTAAGAGACATTGTCCTTGGACCACCGATTATGAAAAAATAAATGCAAGTGATATCTCATTATCCCCCCCCCCCCCCCCCTTTTGAAATATTTCGTAATTTTTTCCGAACCCTGCCCCTTTTTCGAGCCTTTCGATTAATAGACACTCCCTAATTTTTTATGTTTCTAAAATACTATAAAATAATAATATTTTTGTCATACAAAATAGATAATCACATTTTGACTATGGGATATATATCAAAAATATCCGATATTTTGATATTTGTAATAAATATTGGATATTTTCGCACCCTGTAAATAAGCCTTTTCAAATGTGCATCAATTCTCACTTACACTGCTCACATTCACTTTTACCAGCCGAATTCTTCTCCTGGACCCCCCCACCCTAACCAAATAATGACCAGTTACTACTTTGCAGTAGAAGTTAACCAATTTGCAATAAAAACTGACAGTACTGTCAAAAGAAATCACTGATGCAAGAAACAGCTAGTACAAAACTGTAGGTAATCTTTGTGTTTGTAAGTGATTTTAATACTAATTGTGACAGAAAATTTGGTATGTTTTGATTTGAATTAATATTCTTTAAACCATAACACAATTTGTGTTTTTTTTTAAGTGAAGCTTTTTTGAACGCGAGGGAAATACAATATTTGTAGCATCTTATTTTAACACGGTGTGTTGTGGTCATAATGGACTAATTCATAATTTATAGTTATGTATACTATGTAAAGTAGTAGTAATTTATCACGAGTAGGTGTTCTGAAGCATCTATCAAAAAATTATAAAGATTAAAAATGAAAGTAGGTACTTATCTGACAAAAAGGAAAAAAATACATGTTTAAAAATATTATCTCAACCACCAAAACAAAATATCATTTAGGTATCTTAGGTACTTTGTACTAAGCTCTAAAATTAAGTAACTTTCATATCTGAAGGTATATTTTCCCGAAATTTCTTACCTCAAAATAGAATCCATTTCCAAATGTTCGTACGCTTTCCAGACACCACTGAAACCTTTTTTACACAGCACTTCATAAACCTCACCACTCACTGTAATAACTCGACAAGTTAATAAGCCACCTGCTAATCGAATGACCAATATGATGATCCTCACCTAGATGGACTACTTTTAATTTTAATGTATGTTCGTAAAAGAGCGATCGTTTTTGATTATATTTGAAGAGGTCTTTAAACAAGGAGTTGCACAAATAATTATAGTGTACACGTCTATAAATCCTCGTGGTAAAACTCAAACTGAAGTGTGAACTAAAGTTGATTTTGTACAGGTATACAGCATGAAAGATAAACATGTCAGGACTTGTACCAGCCTTCAACAACTTCACAGTACGCATAGGCATCTCTTCACTCTTTTGCTTCATTGACTCCGCAGACAGCTGTTGTCTGTTGACACTTTGACAGTTTCAGGTGGCTAGTGAT
Organism: Zygaena filipendulae; assembly: GCA_907165275.2. Classification (NCBI taxonomy): domain Eukaryota; kingdom Metazoa; phylum Arthropoda; class Insecta; order Lepidoptera; family Zygaenidae; genus Zygaena; species Zygaena filipendulae. Next base: position 5,064,350 of record OU015653.1, on the reverse strand, counting down.
GTTATACTGCTAGACGTGCTAGAATATTGAAATTCGAGGTTATCGATAGACTTCGCCAATAGTATCGATTCAATCGATAACTAAAAAGGTATTAGGCCGGCCTCATACATCCGTAATGACTCTCCGGATTCATAATCTGAATTCATAGTCTTATATTCCGGCACCTTGCCTCACACAAACATATCTTGAAAATTCAGTTTCAGGTTCAGTGTTCCACAAGGGTGATTTTCGACGCACAAAATTAATTTTTCCGTATCAGACATCACGCCAACAGGTCGAAACACGTCCAGACGTTTACCCGCTTGCAGTGTCAATTGAAATAATTCGAATACGCGCGTTATGAAATCAAAATCTTAAATATTCCGATCCTTAATTCAGAACGCTCGTCAGTATCATTCTTAAGCTAGCTTCTCACGGTCCGTGGTTCTACGGATCATCACGCACAGCCGGTGACCACGGACGGCAACGCACGCGGACGGGGCTATTCCAACGGTGCGTGTCGGTCTGTGTAGATCTTTTGATAGCTTCATTTCATTTCAAAATTCAAAGTGAAAGAGAAGGTATCGTCGCGCAGCTGTGGCTTTGGTATTTAACAATTACCAAATTATGCGATGTGATCTTTTGACACAAAATGGTGTGGGTTAACATACTATTGGTTATCTATATCTACTCGACTTTGAGTGTTACCCCAAATATATCTAAATGAAAATACATAGTAAATTTGAATATAATAGCGCAAAAAATAAAAACGAACAGCAGGGCAATTATGTAACTTTTGTTGCTATCATATTTCAGTTTCAATCAGAAAAATAGTGATTTTGTGATTAATTAATCATGTTTAGACCGCTTTAATTTTTGAAGTATGTTTATATTGGCTGATTGCTAGATATTGTAATTTGTAGGTGTCAAAACGTGCATATTTTAATCGCAAATCCGCCATATTTTTGATTGCAACCGAAAAATGATAGAAACAAAAGTTACATAATAGCCCCTCTGATGGTGGTGGTGTCTTGAATAGCGAATATAGTAGAAATAAAATAAGAAAATATAGCACACGTTTTTTATTCACCATGAATCATTAACAAAAAGGAACCATCTTAAATTTTTAATTGACATAGACTGACTAGTCTCTGACGATGCACAGACTAAACATTATAATCTTGACAGATGGTCCGATACATATCAAATATCCCCCTCATAGTACGGGAGATACCGATGCTAATTCGGGATTAACTCAAGCGTCGTTGGGACCTATTGGGTTTTGAAGATTAGGAGGTATAATCAAAATAATAATAATGGGTTATGTGATGTTTTTTCATTCACCGGTGGGTTTAGCTTCGACAGGCTTTCAAAAATGTAAAAAAAAAAATAGTAAAATGGAAATACTCGAGCGCGTCAGATATTGTAGTTTAGATACTCCAAGGTGTCTCTGATATCGAAAATATATTCATCTGCCAATTTGCGTGGTGGGGGTGGCCTTCCAGAAGGGGAGAAAAGAAAAAAAAAAATTTACTCCAGCGCGTCAGATATTCAATGGGGATGTTAAGTGAACCCTAAAAATGCTCCCTTTTGAAAATCTGACGATTTGGAGGTGACGCAAGGTAGTAGCGAACTTTGGAAAATGCAAAAAAAAATCTCAATTTTGAAATACTCGAGCGTGTCAGATTATTTTACAGAAGGTTCAGCTTGCAGTCCAAGTTATGTTGGCTTAAAATCTGACAATAATTTTCAGGGATCTTATTAATCTGACTGCTAGAAACAAAAATTATGATTTATTTTTAAGATTGTTTTTATTTCTGACGTAAGTTTAATAACTTTTTGAGCTATTTATAGTTCACAAAAAACACTTCATATTTCTATGAAATATGTAAAAGCTCACAAAATATTATTCACAAAACTAACTTTAAAGCACAAACAAGCCAGAGCGCTGAGCGTCTTACATATAATAACATGAACTTGTTGTTTTGTGATGAGCTGTAAAGTAAAATGGCGTCATGAGCGATGGACAGCAGCGTAGGAATGGTGCGAGAGAGTCAGAGATAGACAAAAAGTGAAAGGGAGAGAGTGGCGCGGAGCGGAGTAATACACCTAACTACCTTAACAGCTACTTTTTAGAAGTCGATTATAAATAACATTAAAGTTAACGGTTATAGGTTAACCTATAGTTAAGGTATGTAATACTTACCTTAACTTATTTTAATATGTATTTTAACCGACCAAAAAAAGTAATAATTCGACACGTTTAGCGCCGTGATATGCTTTGATGACGTTATGGTGACGGAAAGTAGTGTGAGGACGATGCGAGAGAGTGAGAGATAGAGAAAAAGTAAAAGGGAAAGGAAGACAGAGATATGAATAGGTACATGATTCACTGCCGCTGCTCGTTCTACACTTTAAAGACAATTTTTGTTTCTTCGGCTTATGAAAATCGGCAGATTATATTTTTCCGCCTATCCTTGAGTTGTTTACTTCAAAATAAAAAATAAATCAACCGTGCTCGAGAATGTCGAGGTTGTGTTTTTTTTTGCAAGTTTGTGATCCTCTAAATCCCTTACGTCACATTCAAATCGTCAGATTATTCATATACACACTTCTACCTATCTTAATCTGACGTGCTCGAGTATTTCGAGTTATCGATTTTTTTTTTTACTAATCTGATCGGTTATTCTAGACGCACCCACCAGTGTAGAGGGCCTATATTTGATGAAGGTACTCAACATGGTGCAAGGTGGGTCCCCCTTCTGTTCATCTGACGCGCTTTGGCAAATCCACAAATCCCCTCTTCGGCGCCCGTACTATCACAAATTCAAAGGTTGGGGTGCTCTTCTTATCCTAGTTGAGCGTCTAAGGCCCTCACCTCACTACTTACATTTTGATTAGAGCCTGGAATACGTTATAATCTTGACCGATGGTCCGATACATATCAGTGAAGGCTAAAAATCATTAATTATCTGGTTAATTACAACATTTGAAAGCAAAATTTATCTTTGCCTATTATCTAGTAAGATTTTTATAAAAAAAACTTGCTAATTATTAGTAATTCAAAATTTCCAGTTAGAAATGGATTTATCTTTATCTTTTAAAAGCGAGCAAGAGGCGAATACCACGAACTGTAACTGTCTACTGTGCTGAGTTATAAATTATAATTATTATAAGAAAATTAATTGGCTGGCAGTTAAATAATAAAACACTGTGCCTTCACAATCCACTGTATCAGAGTACGTCTATGTTTTAGAAAATATTTGCCGGTAGTTGTACTTGCATAGTCAGTCAAATCGTTCTAGTCAGAGTTGGCTGTGAAGCTCCTTTTGATGTCACTAAAAAGTAACAGTTTAAGAGTTTAAGAGTTTAAGAGTTTTAAGAGTTTAAGCAGTTTAAGAGTTTCAGTTCTCACAAATGTGACCAACTGTGACAAGGAGGGGGGAGGGGTCGAAAAATCACGAAATTAGTGTGACGTACTTGATGGATGACCCCCAGTGAAAATTCCATCAAAATCGATTTATCTAAGTTTAAAGATCAGCCAGGACAAACGGACAGATAAAAATTTCTCATCACACACACATCTGAATGACCACTACTCGTGTCAGTGAACAAACAAGTTCTGACCTGTCGTCCGTCTGTGCTACCAAAGATGCGTTCGGACCGCGTCGGACGCGCTCGGATCGCACCGCACCGCACCTTTGAAATTACCGCCTCGCGACGGATACCGGCGCACCGTCACAGACTGTTAAAGCGGCTTTAGCTTTTAAAGCAACTTCCCACGGTCCGTGATTTCGTGGACGGATGCGGATCCGCTCGCACGACGCACCGTGGGAAGGGTCTCGTCCGTGGTAGCACAGACAGAGAGGTACTCAACATGGTAAAAGGTACCCTCCTTATGTTCATCTTATGTAAATCAACAAATCCTCTCTGGGGCTCCCGCACTATTAGAATAAGATAGCGAATTGAACAAAGAAAGAGAAACTTCTACTTTTTTTACTTTTCAATTTCTACCTCTTGGGCAACTTTTCACTCTACAAACTTTTCCCACTATTGTTCGACTTTTTTCTATAGAATTATGAAAAAGTAATATAAAGTTTAAAAAAATGCATTTTTAACTACACTAGTCAAGTAGTCACCAATCTATGGATAAGTCTAGTTAGGCTTGTTGAAAAAGTATCGATATATCGATACTTTTAATCCAATATATCGATATTTTTAGCTGATATGTTTTGATCCGATATATCGATTTAACGGCACAAAAAATCCAAATTCCAAATATATCGAAAATTGTATCAAAAACGTTAGTGTATATTTTTTAGTCACTGGTTTGCCTGATAAAATAGGTTTTAAAACATTAGTTAGAAAATAGCTTTTTAGTTTTGATATTTTTGTAAATATTGTCATGTTTTCTATTAAGTCGTTCCTTATTTCAGGGAATTCTAGTATTATGTCATGGCAACACTGTTACTTAGTCGGTACCCTCATTCCCTTTTGTTATGGTAAGTTCACACGCGTGCGTTCAACTCTACATTCAACGTGCACATTCACATTCACGAGCGTGTAAACGGTACGCCCGAGCCCGTGAACGCGCCTGTGAACGTGAATGCCGCGAATCGGGCAAGTGTCGGTTTTTTGGCAAAGTTCAAAGGATGAATGTGCGGGCGCCCGGTGACTGTTTACACGCGCGCGGGCAGTCAGTCTGTCCCGCGCTTTCGCGACGAGTGGATCTTCATTCAACGTTGCTAAGAAAGTCGCTACGATCGGATATTACAATCGTTCATAATTTTGTTCCTTTTTCCAATAAAAATAAGTTAAGCCAAAGGATATGGCAGCAACAACACCGAGATCCTCGCTGCTCGCCATTCTGGCACTGACTGACACGACGGCGTGCGTGTAAACAGCTTGAATGTCCGCCGGCCCGGGACGGGCTGCATGCCGCGCAGCCCGCCAGGCAGCCCGCCGGGCTGCACGGCGCGCGTGTGAACGTAGCATTAAATTAAAGTGGTGTACGCCCACAATTGTTGGTGGGGTTGTGCAAAGATCATATGGGTTGTGGGTATAAATACTAGTGTCAGCACAGAAGAGCTTCACCTACGCCGCTCCGGCATGGTACGCACTGCCATGTGCCTCCTTGCACGCGAGCCTAGATTCACAGCAAGCCATGGCACTGCGTGCCGCTGCCGGAGCTCCGCGCTTCGTGCGGAACAGCGGTTCACCTCTCGGATGTTCGGGCGGGCGGACGCGTCGGACCACGAGCACATCCGTGGTCTGGCCCCCCTCCATGCCCGTCCACCCGAGGGGAAGCGATATCCGCGCGAGCTTATCGCTCGCGATGACGAGCCAACGCAGCCCACCTAGCTTGGCTGACGGGGCCTGGACGCCGCCCTGACGGGCGACGTCGGCTCCGCCCTGACGGGCGGCGTCGGCTCCGCCCCGACGATCCACGCGGTCTCTAGACTGCCCCCCAGTTCCTGTCCGTAGTGGCGGACAGCGTGGGATCGCCCTTTGCAGGGGGCTCTGCCCCGACGCAGTTACCTCTGCCGCCTCCCCTCCGGGGAGGGGAGAATTTAGTGCTCCAAATCGGATACAATTTAGGGTCCGTGAGTGAGAGAGAGAGAGCGAGTAATCACACTACGCTAAATTGTACCCTAAATCTACTGTTGTAGGGTACATTTTAATGTAGTGTGATCACTCGCTCTCTCTCTCACTCACCGACCCTAAATTGATCCCTAAATTGGTTCCAATTTAGGGTCGGTGAGTGTGAGAGAGAGAGAGAGCGAGGGATCATCTACATTAAAATGTAACCTAGAGTAGTCGTTTTAGGGTACAATTTAGTGCACTAAATTAGTGTTCTGAAATTGCAATGTGTAATAAGCGCTTAATAAGCGCATAAGACTGAAAAAGAGGTTCTCAAGCTTTTCCTTCAAGTCATACTAGAAAAAAAACATCACCATCAAATAAATCCTTTTGCTTATTCTAATGTAATTTGAAACATTGTTTCATCTCAGAAAATAAATCTACCATACACAAATCAATGTGACATAAGGATTTAGAATTTAGTTGCGCCGTTTAATGTAAGTTCCTACTTTTTAACAGTCTCTAAAGCTTTGGCCACATCATCATGTATGACGTTGTAAGTATAGATTTGCGGGCGTAATTACGTAACTTTGAATTGTCAAAATGTAATTCGGTAATACGTAAAAAAACCAAAAAGTAACTGTACCACTGACAAAATTAATTCCTTTAATCTTTGCGCAAAAAAAACGGTACAAAAAAGTCTTAAGTAATATCTTATCAGTCAAAGTTTGGGAACATCTGCCTATCAGTATGACTTTTGAAAACGGATTAAAATCAAAACTTTTATATATTTGTCTTACCCCGTCAAATATTGATGGGGAAAGACGGAAAGCTGTAATAAATCCTAAAATAAGTAAAATAGCCATATTTAGTTTCAATAGCACATTTAAGAATTAAAAATAATAAGTAGATATTCCAATAAAACCCTCGTACCTAATTCTTGAGTAGGTATAGTTACAGTACACGGGGTAACATTAAAACACTCATTTAATTTGCAAAAAGGGACAGCGCAGGTTTTTTGCATTTTTCACAAAACATCTCATTCAAAGCGGCAAGTAGGTAGGTACTGACTGAGGTGGGGTACGTAACAAAACAGAGATCTTACCAATTTCGCCAGAACTGCAAAAATAATTCTATATCTGGAATTATAGCTAACTTTTTGTATTACCCCGTTTTTCATCTTGCCCCCACTCACTTTACCTACCTACTAATATTATGAAGAGGAAAGATTTGATTTTTTGTTTGTTTGTTACGATTTAACTAAAAAAATACTGGATCGATTTAAAAAATTCTTTCTCCTGATGCTATAAGGAGTAAATTAGGCTACTTTGGAGTTCCTGCGGGAATCCCAAAACTCACGCGAGTGAATCTCCGACACGATTGGATCAATTTCGACGGGACTTTCAATGCTAATTATCTGATGCTATAAGGAGTAAATTAGACTACTTTGGCGTTCCTGCGGGTATTCCAAAACTCACGCGTGTGAATCTCCGAAATCTCAAACCCTAAATTGGAACCAATTTGGGTCGGTGAGTGAGAGAGAGAGAGCGAGTAATCACACTATATTAAAATGTACCCTACGGCAGTAGATTTAGGGTACAATTTAGTGTAGTGTGATTACTCGCTCTCTCTATCTCTCTCTCACTCAACGACCCTAAATTGTATCCGATTTAGAGCCCAAAATTGGTGCCCTGAAATTGGAAGGTGTAATAAGCGCTTAGTCGCACGAGCTTACGGCGAAAATCGACCCGTGTAAACCCCGTTTATAGTAAAGTAGCTGTTCTCTGCGGTTTCACCGGCGTTAATTCAATTTTGTTTAGAGTTCACATTCATTCCAAGATAAAAAATACCCCATGCACCTACTATGTATCCCCGACAAATAACAGATGGACAGAGTTACTTTCAAATTAATATGGATGGATGGATTATTTATGGATTGCTTATTATTTTTAAGCGACTTCATTTAACATTTTAAGAAATGAGAAAAAATATGTTTTAAAGCAATTTTATTTGGAAGATTTTTTTAAAGATTTAGATAAGGTACAATTCACATCGAAAATCGTATTTAAGGCACTATGTGAGCATTAATTTAGTTATAATAACAATAATTTATACCTCTCGTTAAAGCTTCAAAAAATACAATAACCTATAATAATTAACAAATTAAAAAATATCATTTCATACACTATTTAGCACCATTTTTTTTGTTAGTTATTTAATATAGTACAAATAGTTATAAATCTTCTGGTACTATGTATATTCTAAATAAACTTTAATGTTATATAACAGTGAATGCATATGAAAATAACCATATTTATTCCTTTTGAAGCCTAATCATTATACATCCCATCCAGAAGGAAATCCATTCTTTTGTAATGTCTGTTCTTCCAAGCTTCTTTGCCTCGCTTTAATGCCAAATATCCTAAAGCAGCAAACATTGGAATTGCTAACATGGTAATTACAATAGGCATTATCATGTACTTGTGAACACTCATATTCATGTAGTGTATTCTGACTGTGGGCTCTTCTTCAATGGCATTGGGTGAATACCTTTGATTATGACTCAATGAATTTGGTAATGTTTTCGTATCAGGCATATTGTTATCACTTTCACTCAAAACATTCACTAGAGAATCATAAGACAACACAGATGGCTTTAATTGTTTAGTCAGATTTTTCATTTTTGGTTTGAATCTTATATCAGTTAAATTATCTTTTTTACTTGATCCATTATGTAAATGAGGAGTGATAGTAGTTGTATTCAACTTATTATTTGTATCTATTGTCATGTTAGGCTGAATAGGAACATTGTTCAGGTCTTCGGTATTTTTATACACTACTCCTTTTCTAGGTTTAACTCTATTTGTTCCAGATTTTGTGTCTAAATTCAATGGAATCTGATTTTCTGAGAAGATTGTAGATGCAAGTGTGTCCGGAATTAAACCACCCTCGCTAGATAAAGTAACTTCGCTGTATGTATTAATTAAAGTCGCATTATTAGTTCCATTCTCCTTAGCAGTCTTATTGTAAAAAGATGGTTTGATGGTACTTGTAATTACTTTCTTTGTCGTAGTATCACTACTGCTAATTAACGGTATGAATAGTAAACTGACTATAATTGAATAATAATATAACATTTTTTAAAGTCAAATACTACACTAGAAACAGAGGAAAATAAGCGTAAGAAAAATAAAATTGCAGAAAACAAATAATTAACATGCAAAACAATTAAAAAAACATACAATTTGACTTGACATTCCGTCACTATCAACTGTCAATTGTCAAATGGACAATATAGATAAGCAATAGTGTGTTAACCCACACTGGAGAAATTTTGAGTAAATTAAAGTTTTAAAATTATATATATTTTTTTTCAACATTTTTATGTTCAATATTCAGTTACATATATATTACATAAACAATGTAATAAGGTAAACACATAATTAAAAAACGTTCTCTAACTCTCAATAAATCGCTCTAAATCAATAACTTCGTTTTGTGGGTTAACATGTTATTGTTTATTTGCGTCCAAATGTCAAGAAATTCTTTGACAGTTGACAACTTGACAGTTGACACTGCTCTTTGCTCTTTGATATACAAGCGTAGATGGAGAATGAAACAAGTCATACTCATACTTAAATATCATAAATACTAATAATACTACATACAAGTAAATTAATTTGTGGTGATTACTGTCTAGTTAATTTGTGGTGATTACCACCGGTAGTATCTCTTAAGGGTACGACTTCATGCAGCCGCTCGACGCTCGTTTGCAGCGACATGTCTGGTCACGTGACCCCATTTTGAATTTCCCGCGTTTCAAAAGGTGCGGCAGTCATAAAGCTGAAAATGTTGAGCTATGTCGCTCGTCGCTCGTTTTTTATGAGGTTTCGTTTGGAGCGACGTATGTTCTCTTATACGTCTGTGGCAGCGATAAATCGATGTGGCGACAAAGCTGAAAATGTTCAGCTTTGTCGCTGCCCCATTATTTCATCACCCACCTGTAACTTCTGCAACAGTGAAACCCAAACTTTACATCACATATTTTTTGACTGCAATAATTTCAGCGTCCAAAGACACATTTTAATGGACTGCCTTAGCAACATCTATAAAAACGCTGAAGATATCCCGCGCTCCCTTCAGCAATTATTGAAAAATATTCAATGTTACAAGCCATTGTATGAATTTATTATAACAACGGTTGAAGATATTTAAAAAGACGTTAAATGTCAAAGAGAACAAAGAGTTAAGAGAACACAAGACACGCAGACACTCCACAAGGAATCAAGCAAAGAATAAAATTAAATGAGTATTACAACAAGAAAAAGACATAAGAAGAGAAAGACGAGAACAAAAGAAGTGAAAGAAGAGAATAAAAGAAGATAAAATGAAAAAAGAAATGGCTTAGGCCTTATCGTATAATATTTATTGTTAAATAATACACATCAGAATTGGCAGTATGGGCCCTGTACTCTTAGCCTTTCCTATATAGGATAAATAAACGAAAAAAAAAAAAAATGTCGCTGCCCGCCGCGCTGTGACGCTGGTATTTGGGAAATGGCCGAAATGGCGTGAGTTGACTTCTTGTGCTGCAACGATTTATTTAATTTATTTATCTAGGTAAACAATGGATTCAGACGAGGTAAATATATTAAAACATTTAATTAAAGAATCATAAACGTTTAAACGATAATTTGGTTTCCTCATTGTACAGTTACACTTAATTTCGAACCACCTTTTTTGTTACCTAGCAGTTTTGTTGTCATATTAATGTCTCAGTTTAATATTTTGTTTTTGATACGGTTGTTGTTTATTTCATATCACCTTACAATATAAAAACAGTAATTAAGTATAATAATATAGGGAAGTTAATTTGATTAGCCAAAGAATTGATTGAATGTGAAAACTAGCAGAGTTATAAATTTCAGGATTATCTACAGAACTTACGACTTTGTCTTATTTCATGTACAACCAGCAGTGATGTCAGCCGGCATATCGATGAGAAAGAGGAGTGTGACGTAGATGTAGACGAAAGTGTTTACGAACACGATAATGAGGAAGGTAACCAATTCAACTCAATTCTAACATATTTTCAAAATTTTGTTGACATTTCTATCCTACTAATATTATAAATCTGAAAGTGTGGATGTTTGGATGTTTGTTACTCAATCACGCAAAAACGGCTGAACGGATTTGGATGAAATTTGGCATGCACGTGGTGGCATACACGCAGGGGTACAGGAAGGTCATAGGGTACTTTTTATCGCGGGTGAAACCGTGGGGCACAGCTAGTTTTTAATAAGAATTATCATTGTAATTGGGTTTAAAAAATTCAGGTATTCAGTCGAAGTGAGAAGATAAGAAGACGTTCCATTAGAGAGAAAGGAGTGGATGAGTCAATGGTTGTTCTGAACCGTATTGCCGATGCAATTTCCTGAGAAGATCCAGTGCCTGAACCACCTCCACCACCACAATGGATGATGTCGATGGATTCCTACTTGGGGTGGGTTTTAACTTGCGATGATTACCACCGTCGGAAAGAATGGAAACTGTCATTGAGATTTTGAATTTGGTGCTCAAAAAATGTCAGAAATTTGCATCAGACACTTAATTTGTTAACTGGATCTTCTTGTTTTGTTTGTATAAATTGTTCCGTCATTAAGACAAAGTTCAATTTTTTAAGATTGTGATAATTAGTAAAGAACTGAAGATACAAAACTATTCATGTTGACTAGATTCATAATATGATTGTTAAATCAGTAAACGTTTTAAGAGTGTAATAATTATTTATAAAAGAACTGAAGATACAAAAACTTCATGTTAACTAGATTCATCAGATCTCCCTTCCCTCTTGGATTCCGCGCAGTGTGGACGTGTGTGATCTTTGTGTCAAAATTTATTTACAAATTTTATTTAATTAAAAGTCTAAATTCGAAAGTATTACATTCATCTACTAGGAGTGCAGTGAGGTGGTGGAGCATTGTGCTACGTTTGAAAGGGACAAATATAAATCTGGATGTGAAATTACTAGCTATCTTGCTTCCTCCTATTGGCTATCACTGATAAAATTAATTATATGCCTACCGCACGACGCATATTATTACACCATTTTTTTGTGAGAGTAACTGACCTGATTCAATTATAAAAATTAAAAGTACAGTCAGATAAAATCATAAGTGGCTTAACAGTTTAACTGAAATAAAATAAAAAAGAAACTTAGTGAATTAAAATAAAAAGTAGGTACTCCAGATAATAAATCATGTCTTCTATACATAGGACACCTCCAAATGTACTATCCACCGATTTATCGTATTCCGCTTTAAATCAGTATTCTTCAGCGCCAGATCTGAGCAATTCTCAGGATATCTCAAATATAACGCTTCGGCCACTCAAGCGTAGGCAGGGAGACATGGATATTGACACAGATGTGTTTATTTCCAAATTTCAAGAAATGTTTGGTACCTGGCAGGCAAATCAGGATACAAAATTTGAGAATCTTCTAGTTTCTGTAAATACAATAAAGGATCAAAATACCCGAATATCTAGTGCTATAGAATTCATGTCAAACCAATTCGAAGAGATGAAGAAAAAAGTGGAACTTTTGGAAAGAGAGAAGAAGGATCATTGCAGGTATATCCAGCAGTTGGAGGGCAGAATTGATGTTTTGGAGAGAATCTCAAGGACATCGTGTGTTGAGTTGCGTAATGTGCCAGTCAACCAACAAGAAACCACACAAGATTTATGCAACATGGTTGTTGACCTAGGTAATCTTTTACAGGTGCCAATTACGGTTGAAAATATTAAAAACATTTATAGAAGAAACACTAAGAATATTTCCAATAAGCCGATTGTCTTTGAGCTTACCTCAGTACTCATAAAAGACAAAATGCTTACCTCATTTAAAGCACGTAACAAGCAAACCCATAAACTAAACACCACGGATCTTAAAATAAAGGGTCCATCGCAAACTTTGTACATGTCTGATTATCTTACACCGAAACTGAGTAAGCTTTATTTCATGGCAAGAGAATTTTCGAAGCAGAATGAATATTCTTTCTGTTGGTATGCCCACGGTGCTATATACTTGCGCAAGAGACAAGGGGATCCAGCTACTCGTATTTATAATGAGGAAGATTTGAGGAATATGTCAGCTAACAAGAAATGACTACTTTTTTGTAAAAACGGCGATACTGAGCAAGCTGAAATGAAATATTGTGTTTATTGTTTGCATATTTATAACTTATTAACTATCTATAGGGTCATTGCGCCGGTTGGCGGCCTTTTAGTCGCCTTCCCAACTTTGCTCCTTAAAATTAATATAATATGTCCATATTTCAAGTTCTGATTGTTTCTGTAGGGGTAGCAAATACAGAGTGTTGTTTTGGTCAACAACGCCAGTCACAGAGGTGGTTGTACTAACGATACTGATGTCAAAAAAAATATAAAAAAAAATAATTATTTTTTCAAGGAAAATCCGAAAAAATTATTTATTTTGTTTATACAAGCGGGCGGGCCTACGATTTACGTACGCTACCGGTCGTTGACCGCGCGCGCGGCGCGCATCATATGGCATGCAATGGTACCTACGTACATAGTACCTACGTCCTACATACACCCCGCCTCGGTGGGAACGCGGGCGAATGCGGCGGGGCGGCCGGGCGGCGGGGGCCGGGGGGCGCGGCGACGTGCCACCCCCGCCCGCCGTTGCCACCCCCGGACGCCGGCGCTAGCGCCTGCGGCCAGCGCCAGGCGCCAGCCAGTCTGCCTCCCACAGTCGCGGTTATTGCGCGTGCGTTTTTTCTGCGCTAAAATGGCTCGGTCATTCGCAGGATTAACCAACAGTGAAATTTACGATTTAATAAGTATTTACTTTCGTAATGGCGAAGATGAAGAGAATAGTGTGGCCGAGTGGAGTGCGACGTTTCCCACTCGTGCAAGTGTAACTCGCTACACCATAAGGACTGTTGTTTTTAATCTCAGGGAATGGGGAACATTCGCTACACCTCGTCACACAGTAGGTAGAGGTCAATCTGGGCTCCCTGTTAATGTCCAAGATGCAGTCCTTGACTACTTTCGTGCGCAGCCGCGCGCGAGTACCCGGGATGATGGGCGACGCTTTGGCGTCGACCACGCAACCATCTGGAGATTGCTTCATAGTGAAAGGATGCATCCGTTTCATTTCAGAAGGGTTCAGGACCTAATGCCTACAGACTACGTGTGTCGTGTTACATTTTGTGAATGGCTCGTGAATAACGTAGATAGTAACATTTTATGGACAGACGAAGCGTTATTTACTAGAGTAGGGTTATTTAACGTTCACAATGAACATTGGTGGGAAGTTCGTAGTGATCGTGCGGTGGAAAACCCACACCCAACCGTGAGAGACTCTTATCAAACGAGATTTTCGGTAAATGTTTGGGCAGGTATCCTTGGTACACGCATAATCGGACCGTATTTTATTGAGGGAAGTTTAACTGGACAATCTTATTTGGATCTACTCCGAAATCAAATAAGTGAGATGTTAGATGATGTTCCACTTGCTCTTCTTGATGGACTTTACTTTCAGCAAGACGGTGCCCCCCCGCATTATGCCCGCGCTGTACGTGAGTATTTAACGTCGTAGTTCGGTGATCGTTGGATAGGACGTGGTGGCCCCATACCGTGGCCACCACGTTCACCCGATCTAACTCCATTGGACTTTTATTTGTGGGGTGACGTAAAGCGCATAGTGTACGGTACGCATGACGAATACACCGACCGTGAAACATTAAAGCAAGCAATACTGAACGCTTTTGAATTGATTAAGAACAATGAAACTGTTTTATCTCGATTAAAAGACAATTTGCGACGTCGTGCTTCTGTGTGCATCGCGCAACGCGGTAGACACTTCGAACAGATTCTTAGGTTAACGTAAAATCAGTGTAAATAAAAATAAAAAACTTTTAGTGGAGACTGTGTCACGTTTTTAATGATTGTAAATAATTTATTTTTTGTTGTGTAATTGTTATGTTATGTTGTGTTTTGTTATGTTATTCTGTTTTGTTATGTTGTGTTATGAAATGAAATGCAATAAAATGAAATTAAATTAAATTATTTGTAAATTAATGATATTTTGTAAATTATGTTTTTAATGATTGTAAATAAGTTGTGTTATGTTATGTTATTATTTTGTGTTATGTTGTGTTTCATTTCATAGAAATTGTTTTATTGTGAGCATAGGTAATACAGAGTTCTACAATAATTAGAACTCTGTATTACCAATGCTCACAATAAAAATTGTAAATTATGTCATGAATTATTGTGAATAAGATGATTCACCTTTTTAAATACGCCAAAGGTACTTAATAACAGCGCGATAAAACTTTAATGCATAATTATTAATGGATAAAAATGTCATTTCTAATTTAATAATTTCTAAATTATTCAGTTCCTTTGCCGGTCCTAAGCCCGGTAAAGTATGAAGGGAAAGGGAGTCAAACATGTTTTGTTTACTTACCGTGATCTAAATAAAACGTTTGTGCAAAAGTAGGTAGGTACCTACGTACATTGGGTGCGAGCGCGACGTAGCAACACGTAGCGCGTAGAATCTATGATGTCGTAGCTCTAGTCTACGCGCTAAGGCTTTACCAATTACCATTTAATGTAAACATTTTTAGATATCTTGTGCAGAGATTTTCTTTTACTTAAATAATGTTCCGAATTATAAAAAATTTTTTTTTTTTATATTTTTTTTAGAACCCATATTACTTATATTACTACCTCCGTTACGCGCGTTGCTGACCAAAACAACATATTGTATAATCAAGTTTTTTTTCGAATTAAGTATTGAAGGAAGATTCGATCAGTTTTTTTTTAAATAAATAATTACCTGAAATTTACCCAAAATGCCGGTTGACGGCCACTTTTTTTGGTTCGCGGCCACCCTAGAGTTAGTTTGCGGCCGCCAGGTTTACGTACAACAATTAATTATTGACTTACGAATATCTCATACTTTTTTGTGATTTTCGCACACTTTTCACCATATACTTATATCCTATTATAAATTTCCACATCGTTGGACATAATATGATCGCGATTGTTACTGAAATGCCGTCACACTTAAAAAGCGTGTATCTTCTGAGTATTCGTCCCTTTCATACCTTAAACTGTTCTAACATCTCTTATTTTCACAGGGTTTGTTCTTCTAATCTGACGTCTCACACTACACTACAATTTTGTCTCTACTTCTACAGTATTTTCCCTTCTCCTCTCAACTCACCTCCGTTTTTAATTTCTGCAACCATTCTTCCCTCTGTACTTTCTTCTCTCCTTCCTCTACTTTATTTTCCTTCCTTTTTTCCTTTCACGAAACTCTTTTCTTAAGCTCTAATGCATTTATACTTCTTCCATACTCCTTACACACTATACTTTCATATTATATAGGTACTGATGTTATTCTTGTCTTGTTGTTAAACATATTATAATTCCAGTTCACGAAACCACAGTCGAATTGTTTCTTCGGTCACCCTCGCACAAGCTTTGTTGATGCTTTCTGCAGATGTAACTGGTATTTTAGGGTGTCTTCTTAGACCAACGGGTTTACTATGAGCTCTTAAAGCAGAACCTAAATTGAATCGCTCTGCTTTATCGCCTGCTTAAAGGTGGTAGTCTTAAAGCAATTCAATTTAGGTTTTGCTTTAAGAGCTCATAGTACAGGACCAGGACGATCATCCTTTCAAGTTGAAAGGGTTCGGCTTGCTTAAATCTTTCAAAATTTTTTGCATGGTATCTAACAGTTCTGATTTCTTGACTCGAAAACCACATTTTGCTATATTTATAAGCCATTCTACAACTTTTTTTTCGCCTTGTTCTCCCAACACTGGCTCGGGGCCCTGTTCGGCCCTGTTAGTTCGTCAGTCCTGCTACTTAATCGATCTTAAATTATTGTACATTTCGGAATTCCAAATTTACGAGATGCTTCCCTGATTGGGATTTGGACTTCGAGAATTTCCTTTAATGCCTGTTCTAGGGATTGAGGAGCGTAAGTCGCAGTTTTTTTGTGTTTTTTGGTAGACATCTGTAAAAAGATGTCTGTTTGAAAGAAGTGGCCATAAACTGACATCTCTATTTTCAATAGTCAGATTCTCAGGTCAGATTACGGCCGTCTTCTTTCATATGATTGCCAGACGGCCGCAAACCTGATTTGTTTTGTAAGCATGTGTTAGTATCCGGCCACATTATAGCTATAAATCCGTATTAAATTATATTTTGGCGGCCGTGAACTAACCATAGCATTTAAGCCAACCCCAACAATAAAAAATGTTGCACAAAACTAAAGGTTATTTACTTTAATAATAGAAAAGAAGACAAACTAATCTCACCCAGTGAGTTAGAACTGCGGCCACCCCGGCCGTATACCAACTTTACTAAAAAATCCTTGTGTTGGTTGGCGGCCACCTAATAAAACTGGTATTAAAGTAATTTACTCACAAATTAAATGCAAAATTAAGTAAAGCAAATAGCTATGATCACCCAAAAACAATCACAATAGTAATAAGTAATCGTAAACTTTAAATACTTACTTTTAAAGCGGGACCTGTTTGCTATTTTTTGCGCAGCTTTGCGTACGTTTGTGGGCTTGTAGCGCGGCTGATAAAATGAACGATTTATTTCCGGCACATGAATTAGGAAAACCGACCAATTTGAATAAGCATTACATTTTGCAACTATCCTACTTTTTAAAGAGCCATAACACGTTGGGATGGATGGGATAGAATTCTTATTATTGTAATATTTAGGCGGTTGGAGCTCTAAAAGGCCGCGAAATAACGCAGGGCCGCGATCCAGCGTAATGACCCTAATTACTTTGTTCATTTAAAGTTTATTCTTACACACCTCCCATACAAGTCATATAAAAAAAACTATTATACTTACGAAAAATACTTTCAGGTACTCATCCCTTACACAAATACAAAAAATACTACACTTTCCCAACTATTGAGTGTGGCGAAATCCATAATTGTTTGTACGTGTATTTATAGCTATAATCATAATTATTATAACTTCCTATCTCACAAATATAAAAAGAAGGCAGATTTTTGGTGCATGTACATGATGATATTACCTATCAAAAATTTTTGGAATCCAAATACCTTTTTGGTCTCGTTTCTTTTCGTTTCTAATATTAAAATATCTAAATAACTACAATAGTATATATAAATGGAACTATTAGATCACATTGATCAATTTGAACTAACGGAAACTTATAGCTGTGAACCTGAAAGATGTGAATCAATAGTCAATAATCCCAAAAGTTATTTAAAAATACTACAGCAAAATATTCGTAGCATAAACAAAAATTTTACCGGTCTTTCAGTTCTTTTACGGCGTTTGGGTAGTTTTGATTGTGATGTCATTGTCTTAAGCGAATGCTGGCTTTCTTTTGCTGATAAAAATTTGCCTACTATAAATGGTTTTACTAGTTGTTGTACTACATTTAATCATAATCAAAATGACGGAGTTGTTGTGTATGTAAAGAATGGTTTGGTATTTAGGATTGAGGAACCACAGCTATCTGATGCAAATTGTATAGTGTTGAAATTTGGTTGTGACACAGTTATCTCCATCTACAGACCACATTGTTTCTTGGCTATAGACAATTTCTTGCACTCTTTAAGTTCCCTGTTGGCAAAATTGACAAGTTTCAAGAATATTGTTTTAGTGGGTGACATAAATATTAATTTATTGGATTCAAATCCAGTAACTAGTAATTATATTGAACTGCTAGCCTTCTACGGTTTGATTCCGGCACATAACATTCCGACAAGAGCTAAAAGTTGTCTTGATCATGTAATATTAAAAACTGTATCACCTTCTATTACTTTTATTCTACAGTCAGCCATTACAGATCACGAGGCAATATTGTTTTGTCTTGAAAATAAATCTGCTAATCTCTCTAATAACAGAAAAGTATTTAATAGGATTAACTTAGATAAATTATTTGAGGACTGTGAAAAGCTCGACCTTGATTTGATTTACGAATCTGATGATCCAAATATTGCAACAGACTTCTTTATTGATAATATACAGAGAATCATTGTTAAAAATACAGCAATAATTAAGCCTCCGAGAAGCAAAACCACACTTAAGCCCTGGATTACCATTGGTTTGCTGCGATGCATAAGACACAGAGATAGATTGCACGCAAAGGTGAAAAAAGAGCCCCATAATGATATACTGTTGATTACATATAAACGATATAGAAATTATTGTAATAATATCTTGAAAAATTGTAAAAGACAGTTTGAAAAAGAAGAGATTACCGCAGCCAAGGGCAATAACAGAAAGCTGTGGGAAACGATTAAAAATGTTACTTATTTACATAAAGCTAAAGATAATACCCATGAACTTCTATACATTACTGACTCTCGTGAAAACTCAGCTAACGAAGTAAATAAATTTTTTGCGGATATTGGTGTTGAGCTTGCCAGTAGAATTCCATCCAATATAGTTAGTTCGCACTCTGCTGTTTTGGGTGTAGAAGAAAACTTACGTACTTCTAATTCTCTGGTACTTTTTGAGACTAGTCGTGAGGAAGTTGAGAAAATTATTATGAATCTCAAGTCGAACTCTGCTGCAGGGTGGGACGGTATCTCTACTAAGACTTTAAAATCAATAAAAAATCTTATTTCCGATCATCTCACTTATTTAATAAATCTCTGCCTACTTAAAGGCGTCTTTCCTCTTGCTTTTAAACAATCAATAATTGTACCAATACACAAAGGAGGGAGGAGAGACTGTGTCAATAACTTCCGACCGATTTCTCTATTACCTGCGTTATCAAAAGTCATTGAAAAAATTATTAATAATAGGTTAATTCAGTACTTAGAAAAAAACAAAATTTTATCTGACTCTCAATTTGGTTTTAGAGCTGGCAGATCAACTGAAGCTGCGGTCCATCATCTCACTGATTTTATTGTCAAGAAACTAGATAAAAAAATGAAATGTTTGACTATATTCCTTGACCTTGCGAAGGCATTTGACACAGTCTCCCATCCTATACTGTTATCAAAGCTTGAAAGTGTTGGAGTCAGAGGCAAACAACTCCTATTACTTGAAAATTATTTGTTAAATCGCACCCAAAGAGTAAAAATAGGTGACGTCTTGAGTGATGATGCTGATATAGTTCTAGGCGTCCCTCAGGGTAGTATACTTGGTCCCACACTATTTCTCTGTTACATAAATGGGTTATGTGAACTCAAGCTTGAAAATTGTAAGATTATATCATACGCAGATGATACATCTCTAACTTTCTATGGTGATACTTGGGACCAGGTATTTAACTTAGCACAGAGGGGTTTTGATGTTGTGTGTAGATGGCTGGCGGCAAATTATCTTACCCTGAATACCGAAAAGACCGTATTTGTTGCTTTTTCTATTAGGAATCCACCTTATGAACCTTGCGATAAGTATTGTATCTATGCACACAGCTGTGTCTCTTATAATATAAACAACTGTTGTTGCCCAGTCATTAAGAATACTAATGCTGTCAAGTACTTGGGTGTAATAATTGATAGTAATCTGACATTTAAGGAACATATACAGAGCTTAACTAAAAAGGTACGTAAACTGGCGTATGTATTTAAACAGCTGAGACATATCTCTGACGTCAAGGTGATGAATATGGTTTACCTGGCATTATGCCAATCTATTTTGTCTTATTGTATTTCTTCATGGGGAGGGGCTGCAAAAACTCACATGCTAGGACTTGAAAGGTCCCAAAGGTTAATTCTGAAAATATGTTTGTGGAAGCCATGTCTATTCCCAACTTCAAGTTTATATAAAGAGAGTAAAGCTTTAACAGTAAGACAGTTGTATATTTTATCGGTAGTTCTAAAACAGCATTCTAGTTTGGTGTTCACTGATTCTCATCCGGGATTGAGCAAGCGCCGCCAGCACGCCTTCTGTCAGATCGACAATTTTAGTACTGCATTTGCATGCAGATTCTTTTGCTTCCAGGGTAGTAGGCTTTATAACTGGATTCACAGACTGTTTAATGTGTACCCCATGACTAGAAGAGAATGCAAGAAAACTGCGATTGACTGGTTACTCTCACTCAGTTACGAAGACACTGAAAGATTGCTGGAGGTTGGATTTTGACTCACCCTTATTTGGTACTTGGATAAATTAGTGCTTAATAGCTCAATTTTTGTTCTCTTGAATTGGTTAGTTCGACGAACTCGCTGGCTCACTCACTCACGTACCTGCTATTTATACTGACACGCGCACACGTACACACACACACACACACACACACACACACACACACACACACGTACACACACACACACACACACACACATATTATAGGTATTAAGACTATATGTTACTTTTAATAAGTTAAGTTCGTTTTCTGAGAGGGGGCCAGGAGTCCTATAATACAGGGTTTACCTAGTTTAGGCTCCTGTCTCCCACAAAGTATGCTCTTTACTTCTAAAACTTTTTATTTGTAACAACTATATGTATTTACTTGTGGGAGAAATAAAGATAATTATTATTATTATTATTATTATTATTATAATATATGATTATTAAATTAATAAACCTTGAGATTGTGATAATTACAAAAGAACTGAAGATACAAAACTATTCATGTTGACTAGATTCATAATATGATTGTTAAATCAGTAAACGTTTTCAGAGTGTGATAATTATTTATAAAAGAACTGAAGATAGAAAAACTTCATGTTAACTAGATTCATAATATATGATTATTAAATTAATAAACCTTTTGAGATTGTGACTGAAGATACAAAAACTATTCATGTTGACTAGATTCATAATATATGTTTGTTAAATCAATAAACCTTTTAAGATTGTGATAATTATATATAAAAGAACTGCAGATACAAAAACTTCATGTGGACTAGATTCATAATATATGTTTGTTAAATCAATAAACCTATTAAGATTGTGATAATTATATATAAAAGAACTGAAGATTCAACAACTTCATGTGGAATAGATTCATAATATATTATGATTGTTAAATCAACCAACTTTTTAAGATTGTGATAATCTATACTAATATTATAAAGAGGAAAGATTTGATTTTTGTTTGTTTGTTACGATTTAACTCCAAAACTACTAGACCGATTTTAAAAATTCTTTCACCATTAGATAGCTACATTATCCCTGAGTAACATAGGCTATATTGTAATCCGGGATTCCCGCGGGAACTCTGAAATTATCGCGGGTGATACTGCGTGGGACAGCTAGTTATAAAAGAACAATCGAAAAACAGGTACTAGGTAGGTAGGTACCATTCTTCTGAGTAGGTACCGCTCGGTCTTATTTTTTTTTTTAAATTTACTCCAATGGGGAAAGCAAAGGAAACTAAGTCCATACAGCCAATATAGTAGTAATTTTCTCTTCTGAAGTATTTACATTGAAATGCATTTTTCAGTTCACTTTGTCAGTTCACTTATTTTTTTTAATAATTGTACGGCCTTGGGTACGTGCTCTTTAGAGCCTAAACTAACATGAGTGAAAGTTTACAATCGATCCACGCGTGAGACATTGCTTTCTAAACACTGTTGTGTCTGCGATGAAGAGAATTGTAATGAGTATTGAAATATTTTAGGGCACTATTATCAAAGTCAATGGAAATATTTACAAATTAATCCTACTAAGTAATATTATAAATGCAAAAGTGCGGTTGTTTGTTTGTTTGTTACGCTTTCACGGCTAAACGGCTTAACCGATCATCACATTGTCAGGGGTACAGACAAGGACATAGGCTACTATTTATCCCGGAATTTCCACGGGAACTCTAAAATTAACTCAGAAGAAACTACATTGATATTTCGCATACTACGCGGATGAAACCGCGGGGAACAGCTATTGTAAAGATTAGGCTCGTACTATAGTTAGGTATTCTAGAACCAGAAGGCAAAAATTCCTGGGATTAGTGGCACTAGAAGGCACAACTAAAATAATTAATTTGTTCAAAAACAAAATCTCAGTTCCGAGCCATGGTTGGGTCGTATTCTTGTAAGTTGTAACTCCAGAACCAGAAGGCACACTTTCCTAGGACTGGTGGCACTAAAAGGCACAATTAAAATAATGTAATCTTGCAACAAAAAATCTCCGTTCCGTATCGTAATCGGGCCAGAAACTAGGATTCCCTGCAGCCCGACCACAATCGTACTCTTGTAACTCCAGAGCGAGAAGGCACAAATTCCTGGAATTAGTGGCACAAAAGGGAACAATAAAAATAATGAATTTGTGCCAGCGTAAAAACTCTGTTCCATACCGTGGTCCGGCCAGGAACCATCATCACACAGTACACTGATTTTGCTGCCGGCGACTTATCGCTACTTTTTTTAGTCGCGGGAAAT
Source organism: Zygaena filipendulae (assembly GCA_907165275.2). Classification (NCBI taxonomy): domain Eukaryota; kingdom Metazoa; phylum Arthropoda; class Insecta; order Lepidoptera; family Zygaenidae; genus Zygaena; species Zygaena filipendulae. The sequence goes on along the minus strand of OU015653.1, from coordinate 5,041,413 downwards.
TTAAAATAGGGACACGTGCAGATAAGTCGCTGCACACGAGCGACGAGCGACTGCCTGCCTATCGCATCTTTTGAGTCGCGGGAAATTCAAAATAGGTTCACGTAACCAGACATGTCGCTGCAAACGAGCGTCGAGCGGCTTGCATGAGGTTGCACCGGGGTGTTTTTGACGCGGCGACAATCAAGTCACGTGACCAAATGTGACCAGATTTTGTGTGTTCTGTGGATTTATCGCTGCAAACGAGCGTCGAGCGGCTGCATGAGGTTACACCTTTAAGTAGTTTGTGGTGATTACCTTCTCTGATCTCTCTGCTCTGTGACATATGTCTAGTTCAAAGATAATTTGACTTTAATTTGTCTAGGCAGTTCTAGTAAAACGTAGTGATTACCTTCTCTCTGGTTCTAGTTAATTTGTGACTTTGCGAGATGAGAAATTTTATGTAATTTTTTTATTTTACTTTACTGAATTATATCGTATTTTTCTTTGTATTGTTACTAAACTTCCATTAATTTATTAAGCGAAACATATAAACATAAAATAAACTGTTTTTGTGCAGGAAGGGTCATTAGAATGCGGACACGAAGTAATTCTGGTGTTCGGTTAGACTATTATCAGAGAATAGTGCACAAGCTAATTTTAGATCATCAGCAACCTGTCACTGGTTTATTCCCAGCGAGTGCCGATAATGACCATGCTTGGATCCGAGATAATTTATATTGTATATTGGCAGTATGGGGGCTTTCTATGGCCTTCAAGAAAATCGCCGATCAAGATGAAGATCGGGCTAAAACGTATGAATTAGAACAGAGTTGTGTTAAGCTTATGAGAGGTTAGTAATTGCCATAGCTATAATGTTTACATTCCTATTTTATCTTTTAACTGTACCCCAGTAACACCCGCGTGAGTATAAGAAATTCCCGCAGGAACTCCAAATCTTTTAACTGTACCCCAGTAACACCCGCGTGAGTATAAGAAATTCCCGCAGGAACTCGTACTTTACTCCTTATAATATCAGTTAATTAGTAGTGGAAGTCCCATCAAAATCGGTCCAACTGTTTTGCAGATTCACCCGTGTGAGTTTCAGAATTTCCACAGGAACTCCAAACTTCTTACATAAAAACCTTGCCCAGACAATAATGAACACAAGAAAAATAATTATCCAATTTGGTGCTGTTGTTTGGAAGTTGTGTGCTTAGCAACATATTTGGTGATTTAGTTTTATATGTATAGATACTACCTAGCTGTTCCTTGCAGTTTCACCTGCGATAATTTCGGAGTTCCCACAGGAATTCTGAGATAAAAGTACCCTATGTCCTTGTCTGTATACCTGACAACCTGTATGACTGTATACCAAATTTCATAATCATTGATTGAGTCGTTAAGGTGTGAAAGCGTAACAAACAAACTCACTTTCACATTTATAATATTAGTTGGGATAGAAGCTTGTTTACCTAGCTTTTTTTCTCCCTTGTAATACCCACATTAATTTGGGAAATATGCATTTCAGGGATCTGTTTCCTGTGATTTGCTTAAATTTTGGAAATCTTGGTAACTGTTTCAGAATAAAAAATATTCTATTTTACTCAGCGATATTGTTGCTTTCACAACAACAAAGAGTTTCAAGAGTTTATAGGATAAGTTCAGTTGTTAACCTCTGTTAACAAATTAATTAGAAAACTCTTAGAAAAACTGAGATTTGATCTTGAGATCAAAGCAAAAGAACTACTAGCATGTTTATAACCACTACTAGCAATATTATGAGTGACAGTGATAAGAATTTAGATTATTTAAAATTTTAGGTCTTCTAATGGCTATGATGCAACAAAAAGAAAAGGTTGAGCAATTCAAGAGCACTCAGCATCCATTAGACTCTCTACATGCCAAATACTCTTCAGCTACAGGGCGTGTAGTTGTTAAAGACAATGAATGGGGCCACTTACAGATTGATGCAGTGTCTCTGTACCTTCTTATTCTTGCTCAAATGACTGCATCTGGTCTCCAGATTGTCTTCTCATTAGATGAAGTTGCTTTCATCCAAAATTTGGTATTTTATATTGAGTCTGCTTATTGCACCCCTGATTACGGAGTATGGGAACGAGGCGATAAAACTAACCATGGTTTACCAGAACTTAATGCTAGTTCCATTGGTATGGCCAAGGCTGCTCTAGAAGCTATGAATGAATTAGACCTTTTTGGTGCACGTGGTGGACCTTCGAGTGTCATTCATGTATTAGCAGATGAAGCACAAAAATGTCAAGCAGTTTTACAATCAATGTTGCCTCGAGAATCTAACAGCAAAGAGCTAGATTCGGGTCTACTCTCAATAATAAGCTATCCAGCTTTTGCTGTTGATGATCCAGTTTTAATTGCAAAAACAAGAGATGCAATTGTTACAAAGTTACAAGGAAGGTATGGATGCAAAAGATTCCTTAGAGATGGTCACAAAACTCCAAGGGAAGACCCCAATAGACTATACTATGAACCTTGGGAATTAAGAATGTTTGAAAATATTGAGTGTGAATGGCCATTATTCTTTTGTTATCTCATTCTTGATTACTGCTTTCAAGGAGATAAACAGAATGGTAGTGAGTATATGAAAAAATTAGAGCAGATAATGATTAGAAATGGTGATAGCACAATGCTTGTCCCAGAGTTGTATTCAGTGCCTGCAGAAAAAGCAGACCAGGAGCAACATGAGCCTGGTAGTCAGGAACGTATACCCCTTGGCAGATGTCCTTTTATTTGGGGACAGTCTTTGTACATTCTGGGAAAGTTACTGCAAGAGGTATGTATTCATTTACCTTCAATTTTTGAATGATCATACAGACCCATCTAGTCTGATAAAACCGAGTGCCCAATCATTATATTCTAAGATTCAGTTCTGGTTCCATTTTATAATAAGTACAGTCAGCACATTTAATTAATGTCTATTTAATGGGCATGATGACGGTATAAAAATTAAAATTCCATATTTAGTTTGTCAGTCAGTGAAAAAGATAATAGACATGTATATTTACTTTTTCGAATTATTGAAAAGTACTGAGTTAAAACCACAGACATAAAACTCATGAGCTCAGGAGCTCATGATGTCCGTCCTAAGTATAAAGTGTACCTAGGTGTGGCATCACACTGAATTTTCACTCAATGTATCGCTGTTATTTTTTGATTACGTAAAAAAACGAAAAATACATGTCCAATATTTTTTATTAATTTACAAGATGACCTAAACAAAGATTTAGTCATATAGCCCACTTTGACTTACGATGAAAATAACAATCAAAAAGATTTTAATAACTATAACTTATGATTTGTGTTGTTTCTAGGGTTATTTGGCGGTGGGTGAATTAGATCCTCTAAATCGAAGATTGTGTTCTGAAAAAAAACCTGATGTTGTTGTCCAAATAGTGATCCTCGCTGAAGACAATGACATAAGGGACAAATTGCTGGAATATGACCTACATGTCCAAACAATCAGTGAGGTTGCACCTATTGAGGTTCAACCTGCACGAGTTCTAAGTCATCTGTATACATATTTAGGTAAATCTATTTTGTTTTATTTAACTTAACTGGAGGCAAGTGTGTACATGAAGTATTAATAGTAGATTGTTTAGTCAGGTCAAATTAGACATAAAAATAGTGGTCAAAAAACATATTATCCCAATATTAACAAAACTGATTGAAATAATTTTAAAACTGATGTTTTGCTCCTGAACATTATGAGCATCGCCACGTGGACAATAGAGTAGGCAGATGTTGATCAAGGTCATGCGGGTATAAAGAAGGGACTGGCTAAAGCGCTTATTACACCTACACTAAAATGTACTCTGAATCGACTGCTGTAGGGTATATTTTAATGTAGTGTGATCACTCACTCTCTCTCACTCACCGACACTAAATTGGTCCCTAAATTGGTTCCAATTTAGGGTTGGTGAGTGAGAGAGAGCGAGGGATCACACTACATTAAAATGTAACCTAGAGTAGTCGTTTTAGGGTACAATTTAGTGTAGTGTGATTACTTACTCTCTCTCACTTGCGGACCCTAAATTGTATCCGATTTAGAGCCCTAAATTGGTGCTCTGAAATTGCAAAGTATAATAAGCGCATTGGGGACTGAGTTTCTTTTGAGTGTATATTCTCAAATTTGTATGGTTTAAAAAAATATAAGAGATTAGTCGGCCGACTAGTCGGCCAAGCCGATCACGTTTTCGGGAACATCCGTGACGCCCAGTTTACAGCTAGTCGCGCGCAAGTCGCAACCTGCGAACGTGTCGGAACCAGCCTCCCTAGCCAAATTGACATTCGATTACGAGTACGCGTTAACGATTGTAGAATATCAATTTAGCTAGGGGGGCTGCTTTACTTCGTATTGTTTCTTAATTTTTACTTTTGTACGGGTCATATTTTCGTGTAAAGATTATTGTCTCTGTGTATTAGTGTTACTCTTATTTTTCATTAAAGTGAAAGAGCTCAATTTAAATGTAATCATGTCAAAAATAAAGTCTCGTGTATGGATTTTTTTGATCAATTGGACAATGATTCTCGTAATTATTACAAAATTATTTAATGTAATCCGGCCTACATACATTTTATTGAGAGATAAATACAAAATAAGAAACCGGATAGTCGGCGCTTTTTGCCTTATAGTTGCCGATTAGTAGCCCACTACAAAAGTGAGGCAGGCAATGGAAAAGATCTTCATATATCCAAGCCTACACTCCAGATTTTAAATTTTTTCATGATGCAAGAAAGCCTGCTGGGTCCTACTTGCCCAATAAATGTGGGTGTCCAAGCAAAAAGGATCCAGTAGTGGGTATTGAGTTAAAAATAGATTTGGTATCTAGAATAGTCAATTGATATATAGTAAGGATTAATTTTTATTGTAGATTGAGATGTATGAAATTGTAGATAATATAATATAAACATTTATTCCCAGTCACAATGACTAAAACTACTCATACAGAGTTTAAGAGATGCTCAATTATATAATCAACTAGCTGTGCCCCGCGGTCTCACCCGCGTGAGTTTCGGAGTTCCCGCGGGAATTCCGGGATGAAAAATAGATAGATTCTCAGACCTACTGAATATGCATAAAAAATTTCATGAGAATCGGTCAAGCCGTTTCGGAGGAGTATGGGAACGAAAATTGTGACACGAGAATTTTATATATAATCAATTAAGATTACAAAAGCAGTTTTTTCACCCAACTTTACAAAACTCCTAAATGCGGACGGACGGACGGACGGACGGACGGATGGATGGATTGATTGATTGATGGATGGAGGTAACTATGGAATTACTGACCTCTTAAATATAGTGGCACTTTACAGTTTTATTTACAGGTACACACATTAAAAATTTGAAATGCACATTGCAAATCGCAGGAACGCAAGTAGTTTTTTTTTATTTTTATATGTTTAGTTTATTTTATTACAAACATTATAACAAACTAACAATATTCATTATTGTATTTTTGTTGGTTTTAGGTCGAAACAAAAAGCTAGGATTGTCAGGACGGAAGTCTCGGGATGTTGGTATCCTCAGTACAAGCAAATTGTACTCTTTGAATGACCGTATTTTTGCATTCACGCCACAGGTAAAGGCTAAATAAATAAATAGAATTTAACCCTTTTTTTTCTTTAAATATAAAATGTGCTTATTATTTTATTGCAATTATTTTCTGTTCTTTTATTTTTATAATAATTATGTGCAATGTCAATAATGACTTACGCATTTTGCATATTATAAGACTCTCTTGTGTCTTATAAGCAATGTCTAATAAGACATCCAGTCGCTTTGATTTTTATATGTGACCATTGTATATTACAAGAAATTTTTTATGTCGGATAAGACACGCGCCTACTAGTCATTTTGTCTTACAAGAAAATTTCTTATAATGTGCAACAGGCCTTACTTTCTGCTTATATCTGTATTCTTTTCAACTTTGATAGTTTTCTGATATGAAGCGTTTCTACATTGCTTCTGACTATGAACTGATGGTTGATACACTCAAAGCCGAAATTAATTTCTTGAAGTCCTCTTGGCAAAATCTACTCGGGAGACCTCTCGTTGTCTTGACTCTGAACAAAACGTACTTAGGTATAACATTATTATTATCTTATTATCATTGATTGGAAATTGTTTTTATTTGATCAGTCATGACTCATGCTTGCTCATTTTTCTGCCTTTTATGTACTGGTAATTTATGGTATTTTTGTGTCCTTTTTATATTAATTTCTAACTAGGTATAATTATATAATTTATGTAACTGTAGTTATGAGAAATTACTAACATTTTAGTACTAGTATAATACAGTATTGTTAGTTTTCAACTGATAAGCATGACGGAGTAACTAAGACTACGTCGCTCAAATATAGTGTAACAGTATAATATCACATTAGACACCGCTACTATACCGCGTTCACTGCCGCACCTTTACTTTTTACCCTGATAATGCGGAAAACAGCATTAACACTTTTTCGTTGTCACTGAACAAACAGCCGTACCAGCTTTATTTTTAACGCAGACCTCACGCAAAATACCTACCTAATAAAAAATAATATTATTTTGTTCATAAAACAATTTCATTATTCAGTGCATTATTATTCACTCTCATTTGAACTGACCGTAATACACGTACCTACACGGTCAAGGCACGTAGTGAAAGTATAGTGAATGAGTTAACTGTAAAGTAACTTTTTAACTACCTATACAATTTAATAGAATCTCAAGGTGTCATGCTAAATAATGGAACTGACACTTAGTTGATATAACAATATTCTGCATGGGTGTGGTGTGCCATAGAACTTCGACTATGAGGAGTACTACATGTCGCGCGATCCGGCTCTGCTCGCGAGCACCTTTATGGCGAACGTCGCTTTCCTTGGGATGAGCTGGAAGCAAATGTTGGGTCGGCCCACGATCACTCTATTAGCTACACAATATCTGTTGGGTAAAAACTATTGCCACATTACATACATTAGTTTAAGTCATATTATTTAACAACATCAATAAATAATTATAATAATGTTCTATGTACAATCATTTGCAAAATGGACAGAGAGAATATTTTCTCTCTACACATAAATGTTTTATACCCGAAGCTATTGTATTATAGATGTCGTCATTGGAAGAGAGAATAATGGGATTTTGAATACGAGATTTCGCTTCTTGTATTTCTGCACATAGTGGGCGGCTCCTACAGAAGTAAAGCGCACGCGATCATTGTCTTTTAGCTAGAATATATGAACTTTTGCAAATGACTTTACACTAAAAGAATACGTCATTCGAAGCCAGCTATTTCATCTTGTCTGTTCTGGTTTTAAAAATTACTGCTGGAAAGGCTTTTTAATATTTACCTTACGCTTCTTTATTGTGCTTATAGTATAAAATGTAGTGTGAATTTTTCAGATCAAGGCAAAATACCAATGGCAATGATAACGACAATGAAAAAACTCAAGTCAGGTTATATTAACGGCACTAGAGTAACGCTCGGCAATCTCGGCGATTTCCTCAACACATCCGCCATAACGAACCTAAGTTTTCTTGGCAGCCAAGAGGATGGGTATCCTGATAGTAAGCAGTGTATCTTCATAAAAATTTCCTAGTTTTAACTAATCTTCTTTAAAAGTAGGTAGAAACCTATAATGTAATGTAATAATCCATACTATATATTCTGTCTTAGATTAAAAATTTCGGACTTGCCGTTTCACCCGCGAAAATTTTGGGGCTTCCTTAGGGAATTTTTTAGTTTTTCGGGATAAAATTTATCTGAATTTCTATTTCTGGACCTAAAAACCAAGTTTCAAAGATAACCGTACTATCGTGCCAAATATTGTCCCTGACAGACTGTAAAAAAAACCCCTGAACCCTCTCAGCTCAGTTATCCCGATATTAATATTACACAAACTTTTTAAAATTTATACACTTACTCGGTGTGCCGCGTGGTTTCAACGAGTGTGAATTTCTGAGACATTGGCCAAAACGCGGGGAAAAGGTATTAAAGGATAATAATGTAAAGAAACATATTATTGTACCTACGCGTAGGCAATAATAATAAATTAATAAAAATCATATTTAAAAAAAAAATCGTCTACCGTGTCTACGCGGTGTACGCGTAGCTCGCATGTACCTACCTTCCATCGTTGTACAAAACTTATAAAACTTGCTTTCATTGTAGCTGTATGCCGTAGGTATTGTATTAAATGTAATTTATGTCATTGCCATTTTGACATTGTTTTATATGGAATCACGCCAAATTGGCAATTGTGGCTTCTTGCAGCACATAGGAACAAGTGGATTAATGACCTGAAATACCTTCACTGAGGTGTCACATTAAAATATTAATAGTGAATGATTTATCAAGACCGTATTCAATTATTGAATCCATTATTTTGCTACACCAAAGTATCTAACGAATTCTACCTTTATTTTTTGGTTTTCAATAATGTGTAGGTATACATGGATGAATAATAGTAGATTATACACCAAGGGGATAAAGCACTGTTTTATGTCACGGGCGCTACATTGAATCCTGAACATAACGAAGGACTCCAAATTTAACTCCCGAGCGCAGCGAGGGTGTTATAAGTTAATTCCCGACCAAAGGGAGGGAATTAAGATTGAGTCCTGAGTGCAGTGAGGGATTCAAGCGCCCAAGAAAAAAACAGTTTTATCCCTGTGGTGTATACTCTACTTTTCTCACATAATGCGAGACAATAAAAAACCAGGCTTAGTAGATCCTATATAGCCACTTCTTTCAGCTGGCGTGGCCTACTCGATTTGACAAACAAATGAAGTTCGTCTCACTGCGAATCTAGTGGGCCACGGCTTCGGTCTTCGAAAATCGAGTTGGCCGCGCCCGCTGAGAACACATTCTGTTTAGCGAAATGAGACGTTATGGACATAGCAATAAGAATTATGAAAGTGAAAATCACATTATTGACCAGCGGGTTATAATGAAATTCAATAGAACATTATAACCCGGCTAAAGCCAAGAGATATAATGTCTTGCTTTCGGTAAGGTTTACATGACATATAATTCGGCATTGTCGAGCATGTGGTGTGAAAAATATAAAAACATAGCTCAATGTTTTAACATAGTAAAGATACTGTTTAGAACTTAGTAGGTATTGTTTTTAAAGAATATCTATAATATGGATAAGTTGGTGTTATGATTAGATAATTATTATTATTATAAAGTTTTAGTATTACGTACAATAACTATTGGATGATTAATTAAATCACATACACAAAACTATAGACAGATAGGTTACTGAAAACTATTAACAATTTTTTTCTCAACCCAACTTTTCCTTCCCTTTAATAGTTGATTGCAATGCAATATTTTCGGTATTTTCCGAATTTTACTTTTACATGAAAATGGGATAGTAAATGCGAAAGTGAGTTTGTTTGTTTATTTGTTACGCTTTCACGCCATAACGGCTAAACGGATCATCATGAAATTTTACGTAGGTATACGTTGTCAGAGATACAGAAAAAAACATAGGATACTTCTTATCCCGGAATTTTCCCGGGAACTCCGAAAATACCGCGGGTGAAACCGCGGGGATTAGCTAGTATTTTATATTAACGTCCTTTGCTTCGGCTGTATTCATCGTTATCTCTCTTTCTCACAAATAACGTTGGTAAAAGTATCTATACGACGAATATTAGCGTTAGGTACACTGCGATGAGTGTGGTTTTTTGTTGGTAAAAGTTAGAACTGAGGAATTTCCATTTTAGAGTTGAACCCTCAAGTGCAAAGCTACCTGGAGGAGCACTTGCTGAAGTCGATCAGCAACAAACTGAGCGTGCTGGCTCGGCCGAGCGGCGCCCGCAACGCGCGCTCGCTGCGCCGGCGCATGTCCGTCCGCGGCGCCATCAAGAAGACGCGTTCCATCAACGTTGACTGTAATCCTTCTTTTATTTTCTCATATATATGTATGTATGTGGACTTCCGCACATTGTTCATTTAGCCCGTGTCAGGTTTAAATTCCATAATACAAATGCTAGTTATGCTGTATATGGATATAAAACCACTTATAGTTGTGCAAAATAGCAAAATCGTGTCGGAAGTGTACGTTTACAACAGTGATATTTAAGTAAGGATGAGGTACCTTCACACTACGCGGTGTTCAAATATTGTGCCGCTTTGACATATTATACATTTGAATGTGAAAGCTAATACGGAATTTATGGAATAGAAAGAGGCTAATTAGGGGCAATTGAAAGCCTGAGTTTCCGCGCGCTAGTGCCACATCTAACTCCCTAATATCATTAGTTTACTATGTTGACCCATATAAGAAGACACCTTCTGACCATATACACCTATGCATTGTAAAAATACATTTGTTTAACAATCGTGCAGTCCACATTTATTTTCTTTATGTTTTGCACTTTTAACGACTTATTTGTGTTCGCAGCGGAAACTTTAGGCATGGAGGGTGAAACCACGGGGATGTTGGAAAGGAAGCCTTCCTGGCTTGATGTGGAGTCGGTTCCCATTCTTGGCTGCAGCCCCTCGCCGGAAGACGTGAAGAAAAAGGCGATATCCAAGTAAATATTTTTTCATCCCACCTATTCAAAAACTGACGTTTTATTCGCATATAATAAGTGCACTTAAGTAGTACGTTTAGATTCCCTTCATTAAGTGCGACTAAAAGTTGTACTGAAATCCATTTTAACCCGCTAAACAGCGGGTAATAATGAGCTGTGAATTTGGAATATGAAACTTGTAATGTCTATCGCCAGAGACGACCAAGGAGGTCGAACGTCAAATACTGCACACATTTTATGAATAAAGTACTGGCCGGTGAGACTGACATAAATACCGTTAATATGCTGGGAACTCAGAAGAATCTGAGGCTGGGAAAAACAATTTCTTTCAGTATTCAAACTGAACTTATTTTACTTTGAATTTTAATTAAAGAGATGTTATGTTATACTACTGTTTTATTTCCTCGCAATCGAAGTGAAAAGCAGAGTTTATAACTCGTCCACAAAATCATTTTATCCTCGACATTAGTCTCGGATAAAAATGGTTTGTTTTGTGCACTTGTTGTAAAATCTACTATATTACTGTCACAATCAAAGATGTGCGTTGTGCGATGTTATTTCAGTAATACTAGCGACCCGCCCCAGTTTCGCATTCGGAGGCGCTGCACCTGTGCTCAGGATACCTAACATATCGAAGGATTAATACTGTATTGGTACAAATACGTATACACATAAACGTTTTAACTGTTTAAGAACGGATCTTATTGCGAATTCATGCTTACAGAGGTACGTCAACGACGAGCCTGGGTGTTGGAACACCGACTATTGAAGTTACAGTTACCAAAGAAGATTCTCCTCCAGAGGGTAAGTAGTATATATTATTTAGCTGAGTAACTCCTAGTAGGTAATAAATCAAAAAGCCTGTACTGAAAACTGGTGACATTCAAAAGACGGAAATTAATCGTATCGCTAATGTGCGGATCGACCCCACGACTCTGGATGGATGTTACTCCGATAAATCGGGGCTTCCGATTAATATTTCAACTCCGGTAACGAATTCGACTCCGGCACATTTAAATCGGTAGTTTATGCATGTCGCGTGTCGTCGATTACTCTTTCATTATACGAAATACGGATGATGATTAACGTTAGTGACATTAATTGTTAGTGATGTGAACTAGCGAAACTCGAAAGGCGAATTAAAACACAAATAAACTAGACTGTCTAAAGATAAATCTAACACATCTGTCTTTTGCCAGCACCTCCGACCTAGATCCCGATTTCGACTTCGACAAATCAAATTTAAATATCTGGCTCACCGAGCCTCGCTCGTTGTGTATAACGCCATCTGTTCTTACGCAGAAAAACAAACACTCAATTTTCATTGCCTGAAAACACGGATAGAACGACGTTTTCTAAAAATGAAACCTAGCTAGATCGATTAATCGCCACCGTAACCCCCTGCATACCAAATTTCATGAAAATCGTTGGAGCCGTTTCCGAGATTCCGATTATATACATCTTAATATACAACGTGTTAATAAATTAACTGAAAACTAGAAAGTAGTTTGCTCAGAATCGACTTCCGAATCGATCGCACCATGTTTTAATATAGGTTATATTTTTTTATTTTTACTATCCCATATCTAAATTATTTATAATTCAATATTTGACGCGTACGCCGCCCGCAGCAAGGACATCGAATCGGTCATTGACACGTAGGCGCGGGCTTAGCGCTTGAAATTTCCTAGATAGGTCACCTCCAAACTAATGTTGAATAACTTTTAAACTATTAATTTTTTCGACCTAAAATATATTTTAATCATATTATTGTTTATTTTTTTAAATGGGGTGTATCAGGTTTTTGGTTAATTCATTAACACGTTTGTATATAAATCACGTGTCACGTTGTTTGCCCGCGATGGACTCCGAAACTACTGAACGGATTTTGATAAAATTTTGTAACCATTTATAATATGGACCATATTATAAATGGTTACTTAACTTAAAAGATAGGATAGTTTTTATCCCGGAATTCCCGCGGGAACTCTGGCACTAATGCGGGAACAGCTAATCACCGTAAACTACTGTCGGGGTAAAAAGAAGGACATAAGAGTAGGTACTTTTTCCCGGAATTCTCGCGGGAACTCCGAAATTACCGCGAGTGAAACCGCGAGTGACAGCTAGTATACATAATTATATATATATAGATACATACAAGAATTGCTCGTTTAAAGATAGTAGATAACTCCGACTCCGAACTCTTCTCGGAAAAACTATCTTCGTAACACCTCTACACGATACCAGCAGTGCTGTGTCGAGGGCATGGGCTCGTATCACATTCGTCGGGTCGGTATTTCAGGGTCGGCGAACAAACCGGCGGTGCGCAACCGGACCGCGTCCGAGAACGTGGTGTATGCGGAACAAGAGACCGACGAGCTGATGGCGATGCTGCGCGAGACCGAGAGCCTCGACGAGCAGGGCGATATCCTGCAGTACTTGGTCGACACGCACGGGCTCGACTTCAACACTGGTGATTTGTTTGACATTTCGATAAAATAAGAACTACCTACATATTACACACCTACTACGTGAAGACACGACACTGCGCCCCCCTCCCGCCCACCTCGGCGGTCCCCCCCCCCACGACGTAGCGGTAAGCCTTGAGAGCGGTGTGGGCTGTTACTGCTGTGGTGAGTTGGACATAGTGATTAAGGGCACTGAACACTCATATTATGATTTCATTAATGGCGTGTGTTCACATCAAGCCATAATAAACGCTGATCAATCTGGATACACAAGTTTTACGGCCGCACTCAGAGTCGTTTTTAATTAACTTTTAAGTAAAGATTTTAAAAACAAAATTACCGCGCTCAGAGAAGAATTAATGTTAATTGGCATTTGACTAATTAAGTTTAATTTAGTTGAATGTCAATTAACATTATTTTATGAACGTCTCTGAGTGCGGTAATTTTGTCTTTATTTTTTTTTTACTTCATATTAAGTGATCATTAAAACGACTCTCGAGTGCGGCCGTTGGTGTCTTCTTAATTTTTCAGTGCAATAAGCGAGACATATAATGGACATATTATATCTTGAGAAATGACCGGGACTTGAGTAGCGTTTATTAATTTAGCCCATTATTTAACCAATACGAGACGCCACGGGTGCGCCGCGCCGTGCCTAACAAAATAGTTTCAATAAACAAGCGAGGGGTAACGTACCTTTAGCGTAATTGACCACTACTAAGAAAATACGCACATAAGAAACAAACTTATTTCAATACACGGTCGTATGTGAGCCGTGCTCTCGTGCTTTTGGCCGAGGGGATCGCCCGTCAATGGCGTCTCCTTTTGGTTAAATACGTTTGCGACTCACTAATATTTTGAATAAAGCATTCAAGCGTTCATAGATTGCTGCTACAGTAAATGCTCTATTCTAAATAATAATAATTATGTACATATTATAATGAACGCAACCCAAAAATAATAATTTTATAGTTTTTAACCGTTGAGCCTTAAATAATGAAATTCTACTGCGTAATGTCAGCTATTTGTGATTGTAAATACTTCCAAAATTATTTGAAGCTAAGCTTCTCTTTTTGTATTACAGTGGCTGGTTCCGCGCGAAACTCTTAGTTTTGGCATAAAAAATAACAGGAATAACATACCTTTTGTATCAGTAACAGTGTTTTCAGAATCGATTCAGTAATTCCAGAGATTATACCCTTACAAATAACCAAACATTTCCTCTCTTCTTCTGTCACTTATTATTTCACGTTAAAAATAATAGTTTTTTTTTTATTTAGGGCAAATCACGTTCATAATGCCCATCCTGGAACACACCGGTTGTGCGAAGCGATAATCAGATATTAGGCCCCTGCAAGAGTGAAACTAGTACCACCTTCTGTATGTTCTAAAAATCATAATTATTTTCTAAGATATTGCACAAAAAAATCGATATATAGTGGAAAATTACCAATTTTGTATATCGCGTCGGGCATCCGGTGTATTCTCATGACCTTTACATGTTTCCAGTTTTAAAAGCTTGCCGTTTTGTAGTATTTAATTTTCATTTTTCATTAACTTTTATTCTAAAAACCATTATCCGCCAAAACGACGTGGTCAAAACTATACTTCGACAGAAATATTATGGTTACGACTCTTCGGTTCGGCAAATACCTATTGGTTTTTAAAATAAAATTAAAGCAGTTTTCCATTTTTTCATACATCGAAGATGGCGAACAGGCTAACGGACCTATACATGGTAAGTGAGCAGCCTCGCTGATAACACAATATGGTTTGTCTACGATATTTCGAACTTTTTTCACAATTGCTTTTGCGACAGTATTGGCCAGAGAGTACAATCTCAATACAGCTTGTAGTTCCTATACTTTTGGCTTTCTTCTATTGCGAAAACCACAGACTTAGAGATGACCGATGATGAAAGATTTTCTAAGCGTGTGCGTGTGTACTAAGTAAAACTTTTATCACCCCTCGAACAGCGCCTGCAGCGGTCACTAACCGCCCATCTAACCATTCTATCACAAACTGACGAAAAGTTTTTACATAATCAGACGTATCACGAAACGCGTAACTTGTAAACTGTAACGATTTTTCCGTACACAGGTGTGTCATTTTGATACGGACCTAACTAATTTGGAGCCACTTAATACTTCTGTTTTCAATTTTTTTTTGTCATTGTACTGTTTGTGTGGTGTTCAATAAAGTGATTCATTCATTCATTCATTTGTTACTTTCTCTACGTCTGCGGTGGAACAATTCTAATTGCAACAAAAAAAACTTTAATACCAATGAATAATATCGATTAACTAACGCTCCAAGGTATGCTGGAGAGCGGCAAGGTGGTCACCGTGAAGGACCTCCTCAAAGTGTTGTATGAGAAGGCGTGCACGCAAAAGCTGTGGGGTCTGGTGCGGCACACCGCTGGTATGCTGGGCAAGCGCGTCGAGGACCTGGCCAAGGCGGTCACCGACCTGCTGGTGCGACAGAAGCAGATCACGGTGGGCATGCCGCCCAATAACGAGCACACCATCACGGCCCCGCTGCCGGAGAACGAGCTCAGGCAGCTCATACACTTGGTGAGTCGACAGCAACAATGTACGTAGTTTAATAATAAAGGGTATGTTCCGTTATTACGGATAGCACTGACCCAGTGCTCGCAGTGACGAGAAATTAGTTCCGTTATAACTAACTGTCAGTATACTGCCGCAGTATCCGCAGTAGGCAGTACGACCTCACAATCGTCGCCATTTTTAGTTTTCATTTGCTTTTGTCGGCCTAAAAGTAGGCGAACTATTATTTTACGTATTCGTTTATGGTCATGTGAAAGAAACTATTTCGTGTAAGCTAGCTATATTTAACTATATTTAACTTTGATATTTTCTTACCGATTGAGATTTTTTGATCTGTAAAAAACTTGTTACCAAAACCGATTTTAATGAAGTTTGAAAGAGTGTTGAAATAGGCTTGTTAAAATAGTTCGCCTAATTGTAGTGTTCATTTTCTTTTCTATTATTATTATTATTCCTGGAATTGTTACATTATAGAGAGGCTTATAAAATTATACATACATAATATGTGCTTATAAAAAACTGCTTTAAAAATTTCGCTTGACCTACCTACTTATTACCTACGGTCTGCTTATTACCACAGCATTTAATATCTTCTTACTGCATGCAGCATGACACTGTCTGAAAATTATATGTATATCAATCTTTTGCACGAATTTTACTAATACAAAACTCATAACATTTCTTTCAATGTTTTGTTTCATGCAGTCTTTTCGCCGGGAAAATAATGAAAATAAAGAGAAAAAGGTAAAACTGGTTAAAAAGTACAATTTAAAACACTACTGCAACTTTATCTATTTTAAATTGCAAATATTAATAAAAAAAGAAGTCGGTAAGTGATCATGTTACATGGGAAGTGTGATAATTTTATGTTAACAGAGTTACTAGCCCTAAAAAAATAATATCGTATTATTTCTTAGGACGAACTGCATCAATATGATTAAATCTAGAGAAGTTAAATTCATTATTTGGTCGGTATAATATGTATCGAGTCTTGCATGCATAAACAAAAAATAATCTTAATCTATACATATAAAATGATTTGACCTGAATGATTGATGGATCAACGCACAGCCTAAACCACTGATCGTAGAGACCTGAAAATTGGAGGGTGTGTTCTTTGTATGACGAAGGCATCCGATAAGAAAGGATTTTTGAAAATTTAACCTCTAAGGAGATAACAAAGGTTGCAAAGTTTGTATGGAACAATTCCGTGGGACCTTCGAAATTATCGCGAGTGAAACCGCGCGGGACAGCTAGTCTTAGATAAAATAATGTGAGTGCAATTTGTATGGTTGTCTGCTAGGCGTACGGTGACGATGAGAGCACAGCGATGCTGACGCAAGAGCTGCTGGTCTACCTCGCTATGTTCATCCGCACCGAACCCCAACTGTTCCTCGAGATGTTGCGGCTTCGCGTTGGCCTTATCATTCAGGTATGTCTGTCACACCGGCCCCATAAGCCAAGCATGAAAATCTTACTCGTTATCCCTATAGAAAACCAAGGAACTTATCGTCATGTCACGTGGTCGCGGAAAATCGCCCAATTTTTCGTGACCAGCTTATCGTCAGCTCCTAAAGACTGTCAACTTGGCACTTGACTAACGGAGTTGGTTAGAACTGAGTTCTAGAGTTATTACCCTACCTATGTACCTACCTACCTGACTACTACTCCGTTACGAGCAGCCCGAATAGTGTGTAGTACCGCCTACCGATGCTCGAGCACCCAAAACAAAGCATTTTCTGTTCTTCGTATTAAACAGAAATGACCAACATTTCTAAAGAGGGAAATTGTACAATTTGGCTGCGACATACTACTTGCGCTGGCTGGAACATGGCACTCTCATGCGCTTATTATATTTTTCGCCACGTAATTGGATAGTGATCGAAATGAAATAATATTTATATGTTTGTGTCAGGTGATGGCCACAGAGCTTTCTCGTACGTTGTCGTGCAACGGCGAGGAGGCCTCGGAACATTTACTCAACTTGTCTCCGTTCGAAATGAAAAATCTTCTATACCACATATTGAGCGGAAAGGAGTTCGCTATCAACAGTGGTAATTGCATTCGTGTTGTCATTTTATATTTATCTGATATTTAAAACTTTACCTGCAAACAATATAGCTTAGGTTAATTTTTTTATAGAGATTCTACTAGTCAATTTTTGAGCAGTGCAGAGTTGGTTTTATGGTTAATTATCATATTTCATTTACAGCTGGTTCTCTGTTTACTATAAAGGAACAGATCAATAAAAATAAAGGCGAGTCGAATTTAGTTTAGAAGCCTGCCTGATAGACTGATGATTAGCATTTGTACATAATCACTTATATGTTCACCATGCAGTGTGCACAAATCACTTAAACTTTCATTATTGCCTTCCGTTATCCATCCTTTTCATCCCTTTTATATATTTTTTTAATCTTACTGTGTTGTAACTTTTTTTATCATTCAAGTATTTCTTGATTATTTTTTATTCGTTTATTTTCTGTGCCATATTTTTTCTATCACATGCATGAAATCTTTGAACAGTAAAGATTGATCTTTATATAAATATTTTTTTATTTGCAGTTGGACGCGGGAACTTTTCAATAGTAAGCAATAAGTCACATCGTTACGGAAAGAAATCTCAAATAATGTTGGATGGACAATCTCTACAAAACACCATTGATGAAAGTGAGTTTAGTGAGTTAGTTGAAAGAAGAGTTATTGTTTGTCATAAAAAAAATATATTATCCTTACAAATTATAAAATAAAATCCTCCGCCGCGGCGTTTGTCTGTCTGTTCGCTGAACTCGAAAACTACTGAACGGATTTTCACGTGGTTTTCAGTTTTCACCAATAGATACGGTGATTCAACAGGAAGGTTTATATTATACGTATAGTTTATTTTGGAATTCCCGCGGGAACTCCGAAATTACCGCGGGAGACAGCTAGTTGTATATAATAATGTACCAAAATGTGCAATCACTTTTGTCAAATGAAAGCTGGTTCTGCGACGAACGGTTTCATTTTACGACTAATGAAATAGTTATTTTAAAATATTTCAGCGCCCACATCAGAGCCAGACCGCCAGGGGCAGTGGCTTCGCCGGCGCAGGCTGGACGGGGCCCTGAACCGCGTGCCGCGTGATTTTTACCCGCGAGTTTGGGGAGTTTTAGAAAGGGTATAAATATAAATTCGCTCTTTTCGGATTATGCACCTACTTAAAAAATTCTTCTTTTGAATTGTTGCGAATGTTATTTTACTGACCACTACTGACTGACCTCGGGTTGGCCAACTGGTCGCCATGCCGCTCTGCGAAAGTCCAAGGTTCGATTCACGATATTAGTAAACATTGTGTGATGGACACATGCGTTATGCTGGCGTGTATATGGCGTGTATATGTTACTAGCTGTGCCCCGCTGTTTCACCCGCGTAAGTTTCGGAATTCCCACTGGAACTCCCAATTTTCTTGCAAACCTTCCCTGGACTATCGTAAATATTATAAGATCAAAATTAGCCAAATCGGTCCAGCCATTCTAGAGTTTTAGTGAGATAAACGAACAGCGATTAATTTATATATATACTCGTAAGAAGATTACAGTAAATTATATATTTTTAATTTAATTAATGCTTAATTAATATGCATGTATACCACGAGTTTGGTTGGTTTCCACCACAGGTACCAACAAGTTTATAGCTTAGATTGGTATCAAATTATATAATCTTTTCTGTTGAGTTGTGACACGTGTTATTGTTAACTTTTTCAGTGTCAGGGTCTGATGATACAAGGCAAAGTGTTGCAACCAAACTTGACGCAGGAGATGACATCCGGCGAATTGAAGTTCGCTCTCGCCGTGGAGACCGTGCTGAACTCGATCCCGCAGCCCGAGTACAGGCAGCTGGTGGTGGAGGCGCTCATGGTGCTGACCCTCATCGTGGAGTTCAAGGCGGTCAGCCACTTGGGAGGCGTTATTGTCGTCGAAAACTTAGTACACAAAGCCAACCAAATATTTTTGGAGGACCAGGTGAGATTGTCTTCTTTATTCCTAAGGTACAACCAAATTCAGGGTCAGGGTAAACATTTATGTGATCGACATTAATTTGTGTATCTGTAACTGGTTGGCCAAAAAATCACTTGCATTGCAGAAAAGTGACTTTTTGTTTAGCACGGTTTTTTGTTTGAAATGAATATTCTAATATTCTAACTATAGCAGTAATGTAGGCAGGCGGGCAGGCGCGTCCCAGAACTTTATTTGCCAGAATCCCAATTATATTTTCTGTAATATACGCAAAGCCAGTTTCGAAAACACTAGTAGTTGTATGTAACAAAATGGCGTACATTTCGTTATGTTAGTGAATATTCGCGCGCGTGTGTGTGACGAATATTTGATGTATTTCTAGCTGTGTGCGGTTTTTATTTGTCATACTAAACTGAGTTGATACCCCTGCTATCCTTCTTCTGAGCCGATTCCGTACACTGTCGACAGAGGCGCTGCAACGGCGACGCGACGCTGTGCTGCGCGAAGGCGGACGGGTCGGGCGGTGGGGGCGGGGGCGGCGGGGGGCTGCTGTGCGGCGGCGCGGCGGCCGTGTGCCAGCACCTGTACGACAGCGCGCCCAGCGGCAGCTACGGCACCATGACGTACCTTGCGCGCGCCGTCGCCGCCCTACTCGCCGATAGGATGCCGCCCGATTCGCCCATCCAGTGCCCCATCACATAAACTGCACTTGCATAGCTCATATCTCATTTTATTGTCGAATAGAAATGAAAAGTTTTTAAGTGCAATTTTTAAGTAGGTATAAATCAGTGAAGATAAAATTCTCGAGCGGTTTTCCAAAGATGTGCGAGGACGGGTAGCGAGAGATGTGTTTCTTAAGAACCAATAGAATCATTTATTTAGAAAGAAAGAAAGATTTATTTAAGCAAGAAGAAAAACACAACTCAAATGAACACATACAGAACAACATAAATGAAAACAATTAAAGAATAACAAAATAAATGAAAACAATTAAAGAATAACAAAATAAATGAAAACAATTAAAGAATAACAAAATAAATGAAAACAATTAAAGAATAACAAAATAAATGAAAACAAAGAATAACAAAATAAATAATAACGAAATAAAGAAAAAAAAAACTAAATATTTACGTAGCCTCGCTCAGCACAGGTCTATTGGAAACGCGTCAGTCGAGCGAGGTTTTTGTACATGTGAAACAAAAGAAAAATGTGTGCTACGGATGTGTGCGAGGAATGTGTCCTAGGGACGGACACAAACGAAAAACTTATACGTTTTTGCGTCGGAGGTTAAAAATGTCAGAGGTACATGTGTAGTGTATAGAAAACATTAATTAGTTTTAAAAAAACAAAGCACAGCTGGTACTTTTCACAGCCTCATTACATATCCTCTCACCACCAAGCCGCCTCGCACATCTTTGGTGGAAACGCAGTCAGCGCTTTTCAAACAGACGGCGAGGGCGTAGACGAAACGAATGCAAGCTTAAAAATTCCCGGTATAATTATGAAGTCCTAAAATAAAAATGTTTGCCGCCTCAATTGTGCTGTCACAACGTATTAAAATTAATTATAAATAATTGGTGATACTTTTGGCTGTAGTTAACATTTAATAAGTTTTGATTGTTTTAAAATGTTACTAAAGTATAAAACGTGATTTCATTTATTTCTTCATATTCCTTATTTTAAACATATTAACAATTAAAAAAAAAACTGGAAAATAGTTTTGGTATTTTAATTTATTCAATCAGTAATTTTAGTAACTGTGGAAGTAGTAGCATGGAACAGTTTTTACGTTGGTACACATAATTTTAATTATTGTAATTCCAGGAATTAGTGCCTTCTGGTTCTAGAGTTACAAGAGTACACAATACACATGCATTTTTTCTTTCTGTGGATATTTTTTTAAATATAATAATCATTTTCATCTTAAAAGTAGCATAAGATACTCTTTATAACATCAGCTATGTGCCAGTGAAAGTCCCGTTGAAATCGGTCCAGCCATTTTAGAGATTAGCCGGAACAGACATAGAGAATTTTTTTTATTTGCATTTAGTGAACAGTTGTTTGGAATTACAAACTGTCACTTCCATTTTATTTATATGTATAGATTTACAGTACTTTCCATCAAACTTTCCACCCTATTGTGATGTAGTGTATGGGTCATGTGGGTGTAGTATAGAAATTAAATATTACTTTTCAGCAATTAACATATCTATCTATTTTAACTATTTAATATTACATCATGTTAACAAATATAATTTCAAATCTTATGCTGTGTATAAGACTATTGACTTAAGCTTCATCTTTTTTGCCAAAAGGATTCATTTTTGACAACCATGATGTTGTAGTTCTGGAAAGAAAATAAAGCTTTAAAATAATGATTTATGATTACCATAATATAGTCGTACCTACCTAAATACCTCATACAAAATATGGTAGCTAGCTAGCTATTATTACATTTCTTCTAAAATTGCCCAATGTACTTACGAAATGTCATCGGCAGAACTCTTACTGCCATCAATACCAGCTGCTCTCAGTTTTTCTATAAGATTTTTTCTATAAACATTTTTCAATGGCACCGGCTTATTGGCTGCCTCTTTTTGTTTAGCAATTTTACATAATGCCTCATACCATGTCAAACCATACCATTCAATCTCTTCAGGTGTATACTGTAATGAAACAAATATGAAAGATTATGCAATATAATTAAATTACATAATTTAGAAAGATTATGCAATATTGCATAATCTTGCATTATTTAGTAGTTCCAGTGACCATCTATGGTCTTCATCATCAGTTCCACTTCATCAATTGATGATTGTTGGGAGCAAATACGAGACGGGGTTTGGCGCCCGAGCGTAGCAAGGGCGCCAATAGTTCGAGGGACTAAATAAGTCTTTCTCCCGAGGATAACACTGTGCTTTTCATTACGAATGCAAGGAAAGTAAAAACAAAAATAGGAATTAGCTAAAGAAAAAAATGAGTGAATTTTATTTTACATAAATCAACCATTAGGTGTGCTACTGGCCAGTAAGTATGCCCCCTATGACATAAAAAAAATACTTGAGTTTCTGCAGTATCCAGCTGTCAGTTGAAAGCGATTCTCCCTAGGGCTGAAAAGTGTTACTTTCAACCCGCTTCTCAGGCAACTTCAGACCTACTTTCCGAGTATGAGTAATGAAAAAAATATTTTCCAAATCGAATTGAGAACCTGCATGTTTTATGAAGTCAGTTAAAATAAATAGGTATGTACTTTTTTCCCTGCATTTCCCAAAAATACTATTAAAACTTATTTTTTTACTGAATTTTTCCTATTCATTTGCATTATACTAATTCTTTATCAATACTTATTTTATATCTTATTTCCTGCCCCTTCTGTATTACTATGTAGTTTATAATAAATATTTATAGTATAGCCCTCTTCTTAGGGATTATGACAACAATCTTTCTAAATCTGTTCATATTCTGTCCTAACAAATACTTATTTGCTTTTTGTAATTGTCCACTGTTTTCTCCGACTGACATTGGCATGAATAGTATGCCTACCTATCCAAGGCCTCTGTTGCCATATTGAAAAAAGAAGAAGGTGACAATCCTAAACACCATACCTAATAAGACATTCAAATTTTATGAATATTGCAGATAATGTATACATGTACATTATACATTATCTGTAATATTAGGGAAATAATAATGTCTCCCACAGAAGCTTGAATAGATTCTTGATATTTATGTGGGTAAAGCTACAGGAAACAGTTATTGTAATAAAGTTTAAACCAGCAAAAGTATCAGTGTTTTCTTTTGTCATATTTATTATTTATATTGTAGTAGGTACTTACAGATGACAAATAGGTTTTATATTCCTCATAAACTTCTCTTTGTTTCTGAGGATCATGTGTATATCTGGGACAACCATTCATCAGCTCAATCAGTATATGCTTTTTCAATTTTAAAGCAAGCATTGAAGCTAAGTCACAAGCTGGGGTCTTCAGCAAATAATGGTCAAATCCATAATGATCATTGATAAGTTTTATTGTTCGATCAGTCACTGTGACCGATAGATGAGTGTTAAGCACTTCTGACTTTACCACAGTTCGTTTGAGCACTGGAACCCAATAATGAGGCACTCTGCGCCTTCTCGGGTCACGCTTCTGAAAGCCTAACAGTGAAATTTAATATAGATTAGTGTAAATAATAGGTTTAACATCTGTTATTTCATCACTTTACCTTTTATAACTGCCTCTCCACCCCATATGCCTTCATTAATTTCGGCTGGATATTTTAATGGTATAGGGACGTTTTGTATGGGCAAGGTTTCTCCGGTTAATTCATCACGCCTCCACTTGCCTTCTTGAGGAACATAATGGACAGCAGCTGGCTTCAGCACCTTCCACTCGCGCCAGAATTTTTTGTAGGCTAGAGGTAGTTCGGAAGCTATTCCTATTTCAAATCTACTCTTTTTCTTATAGGTTCTTGAAAGTTGACGCGCAGTAGACTGAAACAAATTTTAAGTAGGTACGTGGTAAGGTCAAGGAGTAAGTATATTTTAATAAGGCTCATCTTCGAAAAATTAAGTTATATGTTAGTAACTTTACTTGTATACGGGATGATGCCATTATTTGCCTCAAATAATTAAGATTTAGTAATTTATTTAAATAAATTATTGAAATAAAAATACGTAAGGTCCCCCTACGTCAAAAATCAAAATTCGATTTTCTTTTTTTTTTTATTTACCCCAATGGGGAAGGCAAAGGAAGCTAAGTTAACAAATTAACTAGACATCCTAAGTTCATACAGCCAATTCAGTTGTATTTTTCTTCTTCTGAAGTTATTTACATAGAAATGCATTGTTGAGATGCATTTCGATGCTTTGCTGGAACTTTTGGCAGCAAACCTTCACAGTTGAACTTTAATCGGACGCTCTGTGGGAAGTTGTATAAAAACGAAAAAATCCCGACGAACGCCTTATTTCATTTTATTTCACTGTTTCCGCACATTGTTCATCACTAATGGATCGCTATTATGCAAAATCCACCACATTCACACAGTATTAATCACGATAAACTAATTTGCAAAACAAAGAAAATTAAAACTGACGTTCTTTCTATTGAAAATCAGCCACCAAACAACTTCAGAAGAAAAAAATACTACTGAATTGGCCGTATGCACTTAGCTTCTTTTGCCTTCCCCATCGGGGTAAATTTAACAAAAAAAATTATGGCTGTTGCTGTCAAAAGTGACAAAGTCAAAAAAACATCTGACGTGGATAAAAAGTACTTGCTTCGGCAGTACATATACTACGTGGATAAAAAAATAAAATATGGCTTCGGTGGAGGCAAGATTATTGTTGCTTGTATGCACTTAGCTTCTTTTGCCTTCCCCATCGGGGTAAATTTAACAAAAAAAGTTATGGCTGTTGCTGTCAAAAGTGACAAAGTCAAAAAACATCTGACGTGGATAAAAAAATAAAATATGGCTTTGGTATAGGCAAGATTATTGTTGCTTTGATGAAACTTCATCTTTGATTTTACGTTACACTATCTTATTTTATATCGTTCATGTTACTGTAAATTCTTATTAAAATCTTAATGTCATCTGAGTTTTGTGAATCATGTCGGACAGTAAAAATGACGATCCCGAAAGAGAACATTCTCTTGTTGCCTCTGAAAGCAATATAGCAGTGTCTTCAAGCGAAACACAAAGTGTAGTAGGAAGTGTTAAGGTTAGCCAAGTAAGGAATAATCATCTAATATTTGAATTGATTTACATAATGTTAATTATTCTATAAAAATCGTTTTGTGTTTTAAGACACCAACGCGCACGTCCGCATCTTCTGATAGACAAATAAAGTTTGAAAGAGCTCAGAAGTGCTTAGAGAATGCAGCACTTGTCTCAAAGAGAATCAAAGAACATAGAAAGGCTACAGCTGAGCTTTTAGGGCGACCGTTTGGTGAGACTCTTCTGTTATATTTATTTTTTGTACTGTGACAAACCCATTCTAACAAGCCCTTCACTTCATGTAAGCTAAAATCTAAAATATAATATCATCTAGTTGTATGTTGATTAATATCTGATGATTGTTTAATTGTTTAGAAGAAGATGATGGAGGTGATACTGCATCAGAGATGGCAACCACCATAAGTGAAAGGACTGGCTACTCTGCAGCTACTGACGTGTCGACCACAATGTCTGTGCAGGATGCTTTGAACAGTAATTATGTTGGCTTTTAATACAACTTGATTCAAATGCAACGAAATAAATGATATTGACTGAGAGATCAGTGGATCAGATCTAATCTTTGAGGAGAAATATTATAAAACTATACAGATAATCTAAATACCATTTGCAAAAAGTTGATATTGTAGGCTAATGTCATAAGAAAAAAAACTTATTTATTATCTGCAGTTCCAGGTATAAGTGAAAGTTTGGCCAATACTCTAAAACAAAAAGAGTTGCTGATGGAAAGAATAAAACAATATAAAGAAATAAGTAAAAGACCAATAAAAAAATCAACAGTCATCAAAAAAGAATCATCAGCAGAATCAAAAGTTGATTTAATGAAGGTATGAGGAAATGCTCATTAAAGTGTGACAATATTAAGTCATATTAATAAACAGTATTTTTACCTGCTGAAGTTCTAAAACTTGAGTATTTGATGATTGTTTTAACAACAATAAACACTATTTTTTTCTATTTACATTATAAGACTTAGAAAATTCACAGGCAGTGTTGTTTAACGTGTGGGTCTCTGTACCCCGGTTGCAAAGGCTGCAAAAACTACTTCAATAAAAAAAAAATACAGTTTAAAAGGTATTTCATACTAAAGGGGTCATAAAAAAGGTAGAAAAACACTGCTCTAAGCTAAGTGATCAAATGGATTACTCACAATATATTTGCACTCTCACTCAAACCAGTGTTATGAAATTTTATCCACAGAGCACAGCCAGTGAAGATCTAACACAGCTGCACAATTCACTGAAAGAAAAGGAAAATATGCTCACCGTAATGCAAATGAAAATGAAAACCATGGAAACTACAATTCTAGACTTAGAGGAGAAAATTAATGAAAAAGATCAAATTATAGAAGCTAAAAATAAGGCTACAACACTGATATCTGATAGTTTGAGTAAAAAAGGTATTAATCATATAAATAAGGTTCTAAATATTTCTTTAATTACAGCTTCTGTGATTACATACATATGAAATACAGACAAATTCACATTGTGATATTACTAATGAAGTTATAAGAGGAATTAAAATTTCAAGCTATCGAAGTATTTGATCATTAGTTAAATACATACATTTTCATGGGACCTCTGGACCTAAAGTAACTAACTCTAAAAAAATATAGCAAAATTCAATTCACCCCTTTCAAAATTACCACAGGCAGATGAAAAATAATAAAGTTGTAATTCATGTTCCTCTTCCTATGAGATTAATAGAAGGCTGTTATTTCGAAATTACAGAAAAAATTGCAATGTTATACAATGTTATATACATATCATTAATAATTAATCCTACTAATATTATAAATGTGAAAGTGTGGATGTTTGTATGTTTAGATATTTGATCATGCAGAAACGGCTGAGCAGATTTGGATGAAATTTGTCATGTACGTTGTCAGGGGTACAGAGAAGGACATATGATATGGTACTTTTTATCCCGGAACTCCCGCGGAAACTCCGAAATTACTGCGGGTGAAACCGCAGGGCACAGCTAGTATAATAATAATTATTAATATTTTTTTAATTCTAGAAAGGGATTCTGTGAGTTTACTTGAAGATACAAAGCAGCAAATGACAAAAATGCAAGAAAATTTTATTACTATGGAAACTGAATGGAAAGAAGCTAAACTGCGTCTCATGAAAGAAATAGAAACCAAAGATGAAAAAATTCGTAATTTAGAGGAAGCTAACACTATTTTGGAAAATTCGAGATTTGAAATCAGTTTGGCTCATTCAAAGTTGATTGAAGAAATAGATTTAAAAAATAAGGAAATATCTTATTTACAAGAAAAAATTGAAAGTATGTCTCAGTTACAAGATTCAATAAAACATCAGGAATCAACCCAAGAAGAAAAGGGCTCTCTAGAAATCGCTAGTATGGTTGAATTAACTGATAAGATTGAATTATTGGAGCAAATAAACTGTCAAATACGAAAAACTAACAAGGAACTAGAGAATAAATTGGCAAAGAGCAATATTGACATGAAACCTGTTGTATCTGCATCTCCAAGCAAGAAACCTAGTCCACTGCCAACACGTCGTGGTGGTAGAAATACAGCTTCAAAATCAAAATCACCATGGAGTAGTTTGTCTGTAGAATCTCTCACTGAAACCGAGCCCAAATCTAATAAAAACGAAATAACGAAACTTGAAATGGTAATACAATCACTCAATAAAGAAATTTTAGAAAAGGAATATGAAATATCTCAAAAAAACGCTTTAATAAAAGAACTACAGGATTTGAATTCTCAGAATCAAGTTATAGCCAGTGAATTGAAAAAAGGTAATGATATGGTAGATATCGGAATTTGTACCGAAATTGGGGACGTCCCATTGACGGTCGAAGCTCTCTCAGTTGAAACTAAAGCAGGACAAGATGATGAGAAAGATAGTGAAGAGGGTGTCAAAGATAGCCGTTACATGGACCTCGAAAACAAATTGACTGTTCTTAACAATGAAATTGAGGCAGCAAATAAAAATATGATTAAGGTTAAATTAAATCACAAATTGAAATTAAAACAGATGCAGAAAACCATTGATAATTTCAGTAAGGTGTCTGACGCTAATGCTGAAATAATCAGATTAAATGAAGAAATACATCGTCTTACCCAAAAAGTTGCAGAATTAGAAGAAGAGAAGGGTAATCTTCAATTGCATTTGGTTGATTATGACACTGGCAGATGTAAGTAATCTTTATGTTTTAATTACTTCACTTATTACTATTTAATTGAGAAATAATTTTTATCCTATTGGTGGGAATTAAATCGTTCTTGTTATAGTGACGGAGACAGAGGTGGACAAGAAGATGACAGAAATCGAAAATTTGGCGGAAGCACGTCTCAAAGCAATAAGTGTTTTAGAGACACAAAAATTTGAGTTGGTTCAAGGTATTTATTGGTGTAATTTTACTAGTTGGTTCCTACAGTTATTCACAGCTCTAACCTGTATTTCTGTGAATTCTTCTGGGTATTTCTTATTATACATATCTTCCAGAAAAAGTACTCTAGATAGACTCAGAAAGATTTTCACAGTCATATCAAAATCCGTTGTGTAGTTAAGATGAAATAAGTGAATCACAGACGCAAGAAACGTCTAAATTATAGGTTTTTTTCCGAATATAATATTTATTTGTTTTACAGAACTGCATATTTTGCAACAAAAGTATGCGGAAGCTGAAGATAAATTAGCAGATATATCTCATCTACAAAATGAACAGGTTTGTTCTGAAATGAAATCTGCACAGATGGAAGAACAGATAGATGAACTTACAGCTTTAAATAAGGAATTACAACTCATTATTGCAAATTTAAAATTGGACAAAGAAGAACTGAATGGAACCATAACGTCTTTATTGAACGAGAAAGAAGAATTCGACTCAAAATTACAACATTACATTCAAGAAAATATTGAATTAACTGACAAACTTGAAAAGTTAAGTGCTGAGAAAGTGAGTTCTGCAGAATCAATAGAAATTGTCGAATCTTTAACAGTTCAAGAAAAATTAGAGTTAGAAGAATACAATAAAAACATGTCAAAAAGTATGATGGACGATAATAAAGTCGAGGAAAATATCGAAAAAATAGTAGAGGAGAGTGCTGAACTAAACAAAAAAATTGAACTATTTACGCAAGAGCGACAAGAAGTAATGGAGAAAATGAATTTAATCAGTGCTGAAAATGAATCGTTACATACAAAAATGGAAGAGTTGGTGAATCAGACACAAATTCTCCAAAGTACTATAGATATGTTGAATAAAGAAAAACAAGAAATTCTGTTTCTTAATGATGAACTAACTCGTAAAATTGATGAATTGAGACATGAACGTATTGAAATCATGAAAGAAAGCCTTGAAACTGTCAAACCTACTTTAATTGAAGACATAACAGAGGGGTGCAGTTCTGAAATACATCATGATGATAAAACGGCACTTGAAAAAAATAGCAGTAGAACTAAGACAGTAAAACAATTGACAAAAGAGATATTAAAACTAAAAAACACTATTAAAGAGAGAGAGGATGAAATCGCAGATTGTCAAATGAAAATTTTATCATTGGAGGAGCAACAACAGAAACAAAATGAGTTACTTAATCATCATGTTTCCTGTGAAAACAAATTGAGGTCTATGAGTGCTGAATATAGCCAGCTTAGAGAAGAACTCGAGATTGTAAAGACAAATTCAGAAAACACCCAACAGCTGCGACAGATCCAAGAAGCAAATGAACTATTACAAATAGAAATCCAAAAAGTACGACAAGAATTTGCTCACACTTTACACTGTCGTGAGGTCCGAATACAAGAATTAGAAAACTTATTATTAGAGTATGAAAAGCAAATTTATAATTATGGAAATACCTTACAACAGAAAGATAAAGAGTTGGTGGAGTATATTAACCAAATTACAAAATTAAATGATGTCTCGCAAAAACTTAAATCTACTATTGAATTGCTTGAAGAAGAAAAAGCAAAAGATCCGAATGCTGAATTAGTAAAGTCCTTAAATAAACAAATAGCTGTTTGCCAGAAAAAAATATCTGAATTTGATGAAAAGTTAAGAATAATAGAGGAAGAAAAATCTCAGTTGACGTCTTTAAAGAAAGTTTTAGAAAATAAGAATATTGCCCTAGAGACAGAGTTAAGAAAAACACAGGAATCATTAACTGAAAAACAGGTTATAGTAAAAGAGTTGCAAGCTCAACAACAAAAACATTCAGATGAAATGTCCACGGTAATTCTGCAAGCTAAAGAACGTGATGAAGAAATTCATGAAATTAAATTGCAACTTAGAAAGGAATCGATAGAAAATGAGAAATTGCGTACTGATTTAACTGAGAAAGACGATATAGCAGCAAAGGTACAAGAAGAATTTGAATTAATGAAAAATAATCTTTCAAAGACTTCTAGCGAATTTACCAAAGTCAAAGAGCAATGTGCAACTCTAGAAACAAAAAATAGGGAGTTAATGGAAAAATTGAAAAAGTTTGCCGTCACTATTAAGAAAAAGACGTCTATGTATACTGAACTCGAAAGTCATTTAGCAGAAACTCAAAATCAACTTGAAAAGAAGAATGAACAGTTACAACAACTACTAATACAAGTAGAGACACTTCCAGTCTTAAATGACAAATTAAAGCATGCTGAGGAAGAGTTAGATAGATTACAAGCTCTCAAAGTCAATTTAGAGCAGCAGAAATCTCAAAATTTTACTATATTGGAAAATGAGAATTGTTCCTTAAAAGAAGACTTGCTGATCGTTACAGACGAGATATCAAATTTAAGGAACTCATTAGATGTTGCTCTTGAACAAGCTAATTTATCTCGTGATGAAAACGTTAGACTAAAAGCGCAAATTGATTCCTTAAATAATAAATTAGTCGAATATGAAATTGATCAGAAAAATAATATTAATTTCACGACAAAAATTTCTAGCTTAGAAACAGAAATTACGCAAAAAAATGAATACTTAATAGAATTACAAACTAAAATCGAAAACCTGGAACAACAGCTTAGTCAATCAGAGTTTGGTTTCAATGCAAAAGTACAAGAAAAAGATTTATATATAGAAGGCTTAGAGTCGGAAATATCAAAACATAAACATCGTATTAATCGTCTTGAAGAAAGTATTTCTGCAATGGAAGATAGTCGTCATTCTCTTGAGAGAAAAGCTGATCATTTAGATAGTCAGTTACAAGAAAAACGTACGGCATATACCGAATATAGAAGTCAAGAAGATGAATTAGCGAATAGACTAGCTGTTCTTATGGACCATGATAAGGTTATTGAAAAACAGCTGCATGAAATAGAATATGAAAATAAAGAATTACAAAATAAGACTCAGTTTTTGAATGAAGAAAATCAGCGATTAAAGAAATCGTTGTCTGATATACAAAACTATTGTAATTCATTAGTCGAAAAAGCTGATAAAGCTGACTTAGCGGAATCTACTATTAATAAATATCAGGCTCAGATTAACGAACTTGAAAATAACTATAAACGCATAACATCTGAACATCAAATATTATTAATGCAAAAAAAACACGATATAGAAGAAATAGAAACAGAATTTAACACACAAATTGAAAATGCTATTAAAGAAAAGAAAACGTCAACAGAAAAATACGAAAAGACGTGTGAATATGTGGCGCAATTAGAAGAAAAACTTCGAGAATACCACGCTACCATACAGAATCTAAATATTAATCAAGAAGAACTTGTTCGAATAAACCAGGAACTTACAAACAAATATGACAAAGAAAAAGTTGTAACTCCAGATTATACTGAGCAATATATAAGTGAAATTAATAGTTTGAACTCTATTATTAATGTGAAAAATGAGGAAATTACAGAACTTAATAAAAAAATTCAAATGAAAGAAACGAATTATTTTACATCTATAGGTAACCTGGAAAGTAAACTTTCTGAAATGAATATAAAACTAGAAAAAACTACTGAAGCAATGCAAATAATGGATACCGAGATCCTCACACTGCGGACTAATAATCAACAACTTGAAAGATTTGTATCTCAAAAAGATGAGCATATTAAACAATTGATGGAAGAGAAAAAAGTAACATTTGAAATGCCTGATACTAAACGTATGGTTATTTCTTCTACAATACAGTCATTAGGTCGAGAACATCAAGGAATCGATTTATCATCTCTCGAGTCACAAATATTGTCTGATCAAATATCTCCAAGTACAAGCTTCACTGCCAATAAAGAATCAGAATCAAAGCAAGAGAAATCTTCTGACATGGATGTCGAAAAGAACATAGAAACCGAGATTGTACCTAAAAAAACATATCTTTGTTATGAAAATGCACCTGAAGGAACAGATCCCTTTAACTCTAATGAAGGTTGGGGTTTGGGAGAGAGTGAAGAGCCTGGAGATATTACAGCAGAAATGTCTTATTTGAATAACAAAATACTACAACTTCAAACGGAAAAAAACAATCTAAAGGCAAATCTTGATATGAGTAATAATAAATTACTAAAAGCTATAAAGAAACTTAAAGAACTCAAAGCTAGTAATGATATGATATCCAATGAACTCAAGATATTGAAAAATATATCACATTCCTCATTCTTAGACACGGCTATTGAAGATGAGCTTAAAAACACAATTCAAGAACTTGAAAAAAGAAATGAAGAGTTAGTTAGTGATTTGAAAAAAGAAAAAAGGGAGAAAGAAGCAATAAAGAAACAAAATGAAGTTTTTAACAACGCAAATGAACGTTTAACGGAAATGAAAGAAAAGTTGGACAATGAAATAGAACTATGGAAATACAAATTTAAGGAAGCTAATGATAAAATGTCTGCATTTCAGTGGTCTGACGATTCTAAAGAATCGCCTAAGCACAAAATATTGTTAGGAGAAAAATTGCAAGTCCCTCAAATTAGTGAAGAAATAGCGAAACTTGAGAAAGAAAACGATGAATTACAAGCGCTCGTTGATCAATTATCTATTAACAACAAAGAGTTGTCAGCGGCAAATAAGAAGCTAGAAAATGAAATGAGTAATATAAATAAACAAATACAATTCAGTACATGTGAAAATTGTAAAACTTTTGAAAGTCAGATTCAAAAACTCGAAACCAGTAATACTGAATTACTGAGTAGTCTCGAAACTGGTAAAAAATCATTAAATGATTTAGAAATTACTTTCAATGAACTTAAGGAAAAATACAATTCTTTGAGGGAAGAAAATCAAAAATTAAAAGAAATAATTTTGAAGAACAATGATCTTATCGAAGAAACAAATAAATTAAAGGAACAAAACATGTGTATGCTAGAAACCGTACAAGCAGAAGCTAAAGAAAAAATATCTATACTTCAATCTGAACTCGAAACATATCGCGATAAATTACGTTGGCATCAAGATCAGCAGAATAGTATACATCAACAAACTTCAGAATCTATTGCAATACATGAAAAATACAATGCGATGCAAGATAGTTGCCTTGAATTCAAACAAAAACTAGATGTAGCTAATGAGACTATAGCGAAATTAGAAATAGAAAAACAAGAAATCAAGCGAATTAATAATGATCATGAAGAACAAATTAATCAATTACACAGTAAACTTCAAAATTTGAATACTGAAAACGACAAGTTATTATCAACTGTGGCGGAATTGCGATCGTCCATTTCTAGTGCAGTTGATCAGCGCGGCTTTGAAATAGCTGAGTTGTGGAAACAACATTTAGCACAAAGAGAAAATGACTTCCAAAAGGCGGAACAAGATCTTAGAGTTCAATTAAATGCGTCTGAGGTTAAATATGAACAATTGCTTGATTCTGTTCAGTCTTCTACTCAAGAAGAAACAAATAAATTGGTTATGATGGAACAGCTGTCATCATTTCAAAATAAACTACAGGACAAGGAGGAACATTTGCGTGATCTTCAAGATAAATATGGTGAAGTTGTCAACCAATTAGATATGCTCCGATCAGAAATGGAAGATGAAAAACTTATGCATGAAAATAAAATTCTCAGCCAACAAGAAGAATACGAAAAGCAAATTACAGAATTAATGCTTGAAAACCAAGGACTCTCTGATAATTTACAAAAAGAAATAAATGAAATTAATAATGAACTAGCTGATAAAAAATCTATTAATGCTGCATTAAACCTTCAACTAGAGGAGTTGAATAATAAGTTACAGGGAGAGACTGCTAACATACTTGATTTAAATACTAAATTACGAATTAAAGACGATGAAATATATCAGAAGACACATGATTATACTATCACAATATCACAGAGAAATGAAGAATTTGAAAATATTAGGAAACAGTTGATCGAATATGAAAAAAAAGTTGAAGAGTTGAACTATGAAAAAGAATCCGAATTAGCCATTTTAAGATTAAAAATGCATGAAACTAAAGAATATTATGAAAGCAGGCAGCAACAATATGAAGAAGAAAAACTTAAATTAACAGAAGCACTCGAAGCAAAGATTTTAGAATGCACTAATTATAACAAGCAGATTGTTGACTTAAATAACCAATTAAAAGAGCATTCGAATACGATATCTGAAATGCAAGCTGCCCTCGAAAATCAAGAGTTTGAAATAGTGTCATTAAAAGACGAAATATTGAGTTTGCAACAGGAGTTGAGGTCGTCTAATAATAAAGTACAAAAACATGTGACATTCGCGGCCGGCACAAAATTAGATGGTGACGGTGGAAAAACTGAAAGTGGTCTAAGCAAGGAACTGCTAGATGCGGTGCCCAGGGCGGAGCTGGATTTAGCTCTATACATGTTGCACCAGCGCGACGTGCGGTGCGAAGAGCTCACTATGGAGCTCACCCAACTTCTAGACGAAAGAGATACGCTGCAGTTGCGTCTGTCAGATAGTCTTCGTTCCTACGAAGATTTGAAACAAAAATGCAATGCTGCCGAATTAGACGTGTCTACCGTCTCCGTGCAAGATGTCGTGTCCGAGCTGCCGACATTCACTGTGGAGAAGGAGCAGCAGTTTGTCGACACCCACCGTGGACAAACTTCCCGCAGCAGCAGTATAAGTGAAACAGATGAAAAACCGAAATTAAAAGCCAAGTAAGTTAAAGTTTTTAGATCACTTATTTTGTTGAACCAAAATACTCTGTGTAATTCTGCATTCTCGCCATATTAGTAATCGGACATTATCTCAGTGTCACCTCGTCTAAATAGAGCAGATGTTCGTAGGTACAATGGGTACCGTACAACTGATATAAAACTGTTTTTTTTTTGTTTATTAATTTGTTTAAACATGCTATGTACTAAACACTCAAACTCAAACTAAACACAAATATATATTACATAAATATTTGATCCCGATGCGGGAGTCAACCCGTCAAGGCGTAGTAATCAGGTACACTAACCACTATACGCTAAAGGTGCTGTACATACTACATATTATCAAGTGATGTTGCCTATTGTTTTGCAAAGTTCACTATTGAAGGATAGTCAAATATTTAGATAACTACCTAGTTCTTTTTTAAACTTAAGACCTAAACTAACGGTTTAATGGGGTAAAAATCTAATAAATAAATGCGTAAATATCAATTTCCAGTGGATTTTGGTTTTACCGGCCCGGTGACACTCTGTACAAATGAACTGAATCGAGTGACAAGTACTTTTCTACAAGTAAAGACAACCGACTTGTCCGTACACGTTTCGTGCGTATCTTAAGGTTGACAGCGAGCTGACAGAAACTGTCCGAGGAAAGTTTGTCACATGTAGAATCTACATGTGACAATTGGTCACTGACAGCTTGACAGTTACGCACATACGCACAACACGTGTACGTCCAAGCCGGCCGTGTTTACCTGTGGGAAAGTACTTGGATCAGTTCATTTGTACGGAGTATCACCGAGCTGCTACATACTATTGTGTTGTTTTGTGGCTGCATCAACAGACTTTCGGAGCTGCGCAGCGTGCGACAGAGCCGCGATGTGCGGCTGCGGCACGACAGCGAGCAGCGGCAGCTCGACATGCGGCTGCTGCGCCGCGACGTCGCGCACCTGCCGCCGGAAGCCGTCGACCAGTTGGCGCAGGCGCATCACACTTTATGTAAGTTATTTCCAAAATACAGTAAGCAAATTATACCAGACACTTATATTTTATGAAGTAGGTAGTTATTGTAATTCGTTATTGTTAAATACTAGCAGCCCTCCGCGGTTTCACCCGCGGTAATTCTAGGATAAACCTTTTTCTGGAATCACTCTGCCTATTGGTGAAAACCGCTTACAAACCCGTTGAGTAGTAGGTAGGTATTTGAGTTGATCGTGAAAAGACAGACAGACAGTCAGACGCGGCGGTGGATTTTTTCTATAATCTATAAATATAATAAAACTAAGTCTCTCTATAATAAAAGTAAGAAGTGGTTTGTTGAATACATTGCTCACAACAAACCACTTCTCAATGACAATCAAAAAAAATTTACGACGTTATAATGAGCCGGATAAATAACAATATTGGTGGAATTATTTACTTGGACGCACCAGGAGGCACTGGTAAAACGTTTCTCATAAATCTAATACTGGCGGAAATACGTGCTAAAAAACTCATCGCACTGGCACTAGCATCATCTGGCATTGCAGCCACACTAATGGAAGGAGGACGAACTGCCCATTCTGCCTTACAACTACCATTGAATATAGCCGAACAACAATTCCCGGTATGTAAAATTTCAGGAAAATCTGGACGTGGTCAAATTCTAAAACAAGCTAAAATTATCATCTGGGATTAATGCACCATGGCCCATAAAAAATTTATAGAAGCCATGGACAGAACATTACAAGAATTGCGAAAAAACTCTGAAATAATGGGAGGAGCTCTACTCATACTCTCAGGAGATTTTCGACAAACACTTCCAGTTATTCCCAAGTCAACATCAGCAGACGAGATCAATGCATGCTTGAAAAAATCACATCTCTGGCCACAAGTACAAATACTGCAATTAACAAAAAACATGAGAGTTGAATTATC
Source organism: Zygaena filipendulae (assembly GCA_907165275.2). Lineage (NCBI taxonomy): Eukaryota > Metazoa > Arthropoda > Insecta > Lepidoptera > Zygaenidae > Zygaena > Zygaena filipendulae. Next base: position 5,004,133 of record OU015653.1, on the reverse strand, counting down.
AAGAGATGAAACAACAGCACAATTTGCTAAAATACTTTTACAAATCGGCGAAGGTACAATTATCCTACTGACCAAACGACCGGCCTCATTGAACTTAATAGTGATTTCTGTAATATAGCCACTACTGAAGACGAACTAATCGACAAAATTTATCCAAATATTATTCAGAACTATACTAATGCAGAGTGGTTATTTCAAAGAGCAATTTTGGCCACTAAAAATAATATTGTTGACGATATCAATTTTAATATTCTAAAGAAAATACCTGGTGAAGAGAAAATATATAAATCGATCGACACAATGGTATCCATTGAAGAAAGTGTCAACTTCCCCACTGAATTTCTAAACTCTTTACAAGTACCAGGAATGCCATTACACTGCCTTCGTCTGAAAATTGGAACTCCAATCATACTACTCAGAAATCTCAACTCCCCAAAATTATGTAATGGAACTAGAATGATCGTAAAACAGCTATCGAATAATATCATTTAATTAATAAATTAGACCGCCATTTGCTTTCTCCTTTTTCTTTAGGTACTGTATCATTGTTATTTTATGTGCAATAATGGATTTTAAAATAAAATAAAATAAAATAAAATAAATCATTGAAGCTGAACTTATTTCTGGAAAGACCAAAGGACAGACAGTATTTATACCTAGAATACCTCTGATCTCTTCGGAATTGCCATTTCAATTTAAAAGACTGCAGTTTCCAATAAAATTAGCCTTTAGTTTTACAATTAACAAAGCGCAAGGACAAACTTTAAAATATTGTGGCATTAACCTCAAAGAATCCTGCTTCTCTCACGGTCAGCTATATGTAGCTTGCTCAAGAGTAGGAAATCCGAAAAATTTATGTATATATACTCCGGACAATAAAATGAAAAATGTTGTTTATAAACAAGTATTGTAAATAATGAGAAAACGTTTTCAATAATTTTTTTTTTTACTTTTTACGTCATACTTTATTTTTTTATTTCGACTCTACGACGTCATCTCATATCAACTCCCGGGCGAAGCCGGGTTTTTTAGCTAGTCTAATATATAAAATTCTCGTGTCACAATGTTCGTTCCCATACTCCTCCGAAACGGCTTGACCGATTTTTATGAAATTTTGTATGCATATTCAGTATGTCTGAGAATCGGACAACATCTATTTTTCATCCCCCTAAAGAGAGTTCCTGCGGGAATTCCGAAACTCACGCGGGTGAAACCGCGGGGCACAGCTAGTATTACTATAAAACTTCAATATTTAGTACAAAGACCTTTCGCTTTTTTAACAGCACGCAACCTGTTTTCCACACTTTTTCCCAGGTCTCATGAGATCTCAGTATAAGTAATGCGGCCATAAGTAATTTTTCACTTCAGTAGCTCAAACATGTAGTAGTACGGGAGATACCGATGCTAATTCGGGAGACACTCGAGCGTCGTTGGGACCTATTGGGTTTTGAAGATTAGGAGATATAAACAAAATAAGGTTATATGATATTTTTTCATTCACCGGTGGGTTTAGCTTCTACAGGCTTTCAAAAATGTAAAAAAAAATAGTAAAATGGAAATACTCGAGCGCGTCAGATATTGTAGTTTAGATACTCCAAGGTGTCTCTGATATCGAAAATATATTCATCTGCCCATTTGCGTGGTGGGGGTGGCCATCCGGAAGGGGAGAAAATGAAAAAAAAAAACATTTACTCGAGCGCGTCAGATATTCAAAGGGGATGTTAAGTGAGCCTTAAAAATGCACCCCTTCGAAAATCTGCCGATTTGGAGGTGACGCAAGGTAGTAGCGAATTTTTGAAAATGCAAAAAAAATCTCAATTTTGAAATACTCGAGCGTGTCAGATTATTTTACAGAAGGTTCAGCTTGCAGTCCAAGTTATGTTGGCTTAAAATCTGACAATAATTTTGAGGGATATTATTAATCTGACTGCTAGAAACAAAAATTATGATTTATTTTTAATTTTTTTTTATTTCTGATGTAAGTTTAATAACTTTATGAGCTATTTCTTGTTCACAAAAAACACACTTTATATTTCTATGAAATATGTAAAAGCTCACAAAATATTATTCACAAAACTAACTTTAAAGCACAAACAAGCCATTTCGTTTTACATATAATAACATGAACGCGTTGTTTCGTGATGAGCTTTATTATATAATATATATATAATTACATTAAAGTGAAAGGTGAACCTATAGTTTGATGTAATACTTACCTTAACTTATTTTAATATGTATTTTAACCGACCAAAAAAAGTTATAATTCGACACGTTTAGCGCCGTGGTATACTGTGATGACGTTATGGCGACGGAAAGTAGTGTGAGGACGGTGCGAGAGAGTGAGAGATAGAGAAAAAGTAAAAGGGAAAGAAAGACAGAGATATGAATAGGTACATGTTTCACTGCAGCTGCTCGTTCGATTCGAAGACGATTTTTGTTTCTTCGGCTTATGAAAATCGGCAGATTATATTTTTCCCGCTATCCTTGAGTTATTTACTTTAAAATAAAAAACAAATCAACTGCGCTCGAGAATGTCGAAGTTGCGTTTTTTTTTTGCAAGTTTGTGATCCTCTAACTCCTTTACGTCACGTTCAAATGGTCAGATTATTCATATACATACTTCTCACTATGTAATTAACCCACCATATCTTAATCTGACGCGCTCGAGTATTTCGAGTTATCGATTTTTTTTTACTAATCTGATCGGTTATTCTAGACGCACCCACCAGTGTAGAGGGCCTATATTTGGTGGAGGTACTCAACATGGTGCAAGGTACCCCCCTTATGTTCATCTGACGCGCTTTAGCTAATCCACAAATCCCCTCTTGGCGGTCCGTACTATAGGTTTTGCTGCCTGAAATCAGTGAGCAAAATGTGATTTTGCTCACTGAGTGAGACAAAGTAACTTTTTAATTTTTGTTTTCAGAAAACCGCGAATATCTTATTCAGCCTTGGGTTAATCATACAATTCGAAACATTTGCACTCTATCTCTTTCCCGCCATTAGAAAGAAAAAGAGACAAAGACCAGCCCTTTCGAAGTTCCGATTTTGAATTCGACCTCAAAGAAAAACACGCTCGGAAATTTGTACTAACTAAAGAAATTTTGCAAAAAGATATTATAGATATTATTAGATATCTTTTATTGAATTTTTAACTTATTGTTGTATTTTAAACGAAAATAAGTATTTACTGCAAATAAAACTGATATTTAACCTGTAAATAACTATTATCTCCTAAAGTGTTCTCGCTGCTGAAGTAAAAAGTTATGTGTGTTACACGAGAGCAAAGTTTTTTGCATCTCGTGCCTTTGAATCCCTAGGCACACTCAGGATTCAAAATTGATTACTTAGTTAAGTATAGCTTTTTAAAACAAAACTGCCGCAATCAGAGACGTTCAGTAAATTAATGTTAATTGGCATTTAACTAAGCACTCGCAGCAAAAAACGACTTTGCTCTCTTGTTGCACAAATAACTATTGTAGGCAAAGTATGGTTTGAGAATTGAGATATACCTAAGGTGTGTTTCCGCTCTTTATCGGTATTGGTTTTTAAGTTTAGTTGTTACATAGTTATATATTCATAAAATCGTATTATGTCTCTTTCATACAATTGATATCAGCTGTCAACGTTTAGGACGAAACACCATTAAAACGCCTGATACTTTTGGGGGATAGTTTTTAAAAGATCCACACCACAGACGAAATAACTGAGATCCACACTAAGATCGTTCTTCACCCACCTGCTTTCCGAGAGAAAGTTATTTTTATCAAATGTATGGTGTTATACCTATCTATAATCGCGAATGGACTGCCTAAAGAATTGGAAACACATATATTTTTATAGAACTCGCTTGCCAAGTAAATGTATTATCAATTAGAAGTAAAAAACACATGGAATATAATAAAAATTGTTGAGTTGCCCACCTGCACGTTTACACACACTGGGGCAATTAAAGCCCATGAATATTGTTGTACCTTGTTTTATAGTAATAACAAAGTAAAATGATGTCTACATGGCCGAAGTCGTTAATAGAGTGAATGACCTTATAAGATAGTTACCGCTTGGCCACAGTCTTTGCGGCGGCGTTGGCGGCGACGGCGGCGGCAAAAACAGTAAAATAGTAGACAACTAGGCCACAGCTATCAGCGGCGCGAGCTGTGGTCCACTTCTTCTGTTGTCTACCATTTGTTTCGCCGCTGCCGCCGCCGCCACCACCGCCGCAAAGACTGTGGCGCCGCCCTTAAGGACACTCGCTAAACCCCCTATCAAACGAATGATGCTCTCTGTGAGCGTTACCATGCGAACTAAAGGTTGTTGACTCCTATATGTTAAATAATTAGAAATTAAAGGAACATCTATATCTAATCCCTATTGCTGGATTACGGTTTGTGAGTCGGTTTAGAAATATTTGCTTTCATCTACTTTGTAATTAATCCTGCTTATATCGGTTTCAGCACGAGATTCACAGAGTACTTCGACGGTGCTCCTCAACTGGCTACGTGGCAAGAGTACGCCTAAAGTGGTGGACATGTGAGTCTGTCGCACACCAAAAGACATGATGTTGTATAGCTTCGTATTGTAGTATTAAACAAATATAAAATATTGATAATAATCTAATATGGCATATAAAGTATAGACATTATTATATTACTATTAAGCGCTGAAATCAAGCAGTTGAAACGTGAAAGTAGAGTAGTGTCCTTTCGGGTTTTGAAGTGTCCTTCAGCCGAGCCGATATATTGAATAATATATAATAATTTTCGATTCGAGCCGTTTTTTTTCTCACTCTAGAAAATTTGCCATAGCGTTGAAACTAATATATATATCCGGTAAAATGACAATTATGACTTATGTAGTGGTCGTTGCCATTGTTGAGCAAGTTGGAGAATAGTACAATTTGATTCTAGTGCGTTAAGTGCGTCAATCCTATGCCACGATAAAGTAGTATTTAAAATTACGCACGTGTGGCACGTTTCTAATGCTTTTGCCAGAAAATGTAAAGAAATAATAAAACAAGCAAAAACACTGATTAATACATTTTTGCAAAGAACTTAGCATGGAATATAGTAGATACTTTATTATTTGAAAAAAATTGCTGACAAATAAAGCACTAGGGTGTTTAGCTGCGGAGATACCTACTTTTTGAGCACATGTATTAAAAAATATATTATTTTAATAAGACTGTCAAAGACCGGATTTTAATTTGGAAGCGATTCGTGATAAAAATCAATACAAAACAACAACTACTACTACTATAGAGCAAGGATGGTTAAGATATCAGAAATATAGTACCGCCATCTAACCAGTTTTATTGACTTGTTATATTAGTTTAGTTTCAATGAAATTGATTCGGGGCATGAAAGTTTTATTAGAATAATAATATGTGGACATAGATAAGCAATAGTGTGTTAACCCACACTGTAGAAATTTTGAGTAAATGGTGTTTTAAAAGTAGGAGCGCCATTTTGTGTCAACATTTTTTATGTTCAATATTTAGTTACATATTTAAGCAATGTAATAAGGTAAACACATTTAAAAAACGTTCCCCAACTCTCAATAAATCGTTCTGAATCAATAACTTAATTTTGTGGGTTAACATGTTATTGCTTATCTGCGTCCATGTAATATAATGTCTATGGTTTTAGGTTGATATTTATTAAATTTTAATAATCCTAGCCTTACATTATTGTAAGTGTATACTTAATGTATATTCTCAAAATGTAAAATGGTAACATTCGTGTCTACTCTTTCACCTGAAACAGCAATAACTACATTATTATGTATTATGAAAAAGAACTCTTGAAAGAACTAAAATTTCTATTAATAAATTATTGTAACGCTGTTTCCTGACGTGTTCTGGACCGAGATGAAGGATACTCCCCCAAGGCGATTAGTTACAGTTATAATTTTGTCAAAAGTAATGCGACATTAGCGTACACGGGGTCTATTTTAGTTTAACGATCACTAAAAATCTATCGCTACGACAATTATAGGTACGTCAAACGTTATAAATATGCCTGTTACCGTCCACAATCTCGTGGGAGTTGCCATACGTATAGGTACTGTATACACCTATTGGTAGAACACGTCAAATCTCAATTGTCGAACCGAATCGAAGTATTTGTGCGATAAATACCTACTCGAATAATCGCGTACCGATGAACGTAAGTAGACCCTTAGCAGGGAATAACGATTAGTATGATGAATACCATACGCCGTTCATAAGGAACTATTCAATGTCGTAATGTGCCATTTCAAAGTAGGTATCCATGAACTTCATCCATCGTGTGCTATTACTGGACATGGAACTAATTTTCATTGTTGAGTTGAGGACAAAGTTCAATAACAACTTACAGCTGCTCGCATCCGGACTGTCCGGGAGTGTCACACGTTGTCTGAAGTTGCAATAATTTCGGAATATTCAACATTTGATGGGTTGTAAAATGTATATTGTATTTTTAATTTCTTTTGTTTTTTGTATACTTAAAACAATGATAGGCCGCCACCTGCCGCAATTGATAATGTTTTGTCGAAAACATTATTTTCAAAATTGTAATTACGATATTCTTCGTTTTAGGACCAATGACATTTCTTAAAACGATTATTTTTTGTTTTCTATTGTTTAATTTTCTATTTTTTCGTTATATTTCAAAACAATGAAATTAAAGTACCATTTTCGGGTTTTTTTATATATTAAGAATGTTTATTGGTATATCACCGACTACTTCAGCGAGTGCGAACGAACGAATACTTATCTAAACTGTTTTAATTAGATTATTACATAATAATTATATCAAAATTGTTACATTCCTTCTTTCTCTTACTAAACAGCAACTTCTTCATATAATATGCTCCAATTTTTTCATATGAAATATTTTACATAAGTTTTTCTATCACACCCGATTCCGTCGTTTCCCTGATGCTAAACACGTTTCCAGGGTTGCCTCATGGGGGCGCTAACTCGTGCATTTCTTTTTGTTTTTACGTCCAATTAATAATAATAAATTTTTAATCTATAAATAAAAGTTTTAATCTACCTACCTTTAAGAGATGTTTCTAAAGAACTCGTAAACTCTAGATACTTGTTCAAGGGCTTTTGACTAAAGACGACCTGATCACATCAGATCATAGAAAAAATAATGAAATGTGGTCTATTTGTGTGTGCCTTGCGTAAAGATATGAACATGCCTTTTGATTATTTCTATAAGTCTGCGAGGACTCTAAGAGACACGGCAACAATTTTTAAAAACATCTAATATGTAAGTTACTTTTATGTTGAAATGTATTTTATGTAAAAATTAATATAAATCTTTGTAAATGACTTTGTAAATTAATCTTTGGGTCACTGAATAAATGGTTGATTTATCAAAAAAAAAATATTTTGTTTTATATTTGTAACGGATCATTTTTACTTAGCTCATAAATACGTTGGTAGTTTATTGAGGTACAGTAAAAAACAATATGTAAAAAATTTCTATTTTTATTTTCCATTTTATATACATCATCACATGAAGTTCCAATTTTTCCTTCATAATTAAGTCCTAAGTTTTTCTTTATTTTTCCATATTGGAAATAAAAGATTGTTTACGTCACATCGTAAAACGATTTTAATTTAATAGGTCGTATTATCCTTAGCACTCAATAGAACCGCAATTCACTTAAATAAAATCCAGTCCAAAAGCAAATATGTAATAATTAATTAAATAAGACTAAATTTGTATGCGTATAATTTCCCACAAATATATTTTTAACATAATACAAACTAAATCTATTTACCAAGAATTAATTTTCATTATATTATATATCAAATTTCTCATAGGTATCATAAATCGGTGTAATATCACGAAAAACAATTCTTGAGAGCGTGAGGGGGCGACATTCATTGAGGTGGAGGGAGATAGGGCTGCGGATATGACCGATATAATAAATTATTTATTTAATTGTAAGGTTTTTCTGCTGTGCGTTGCCCTTCCACCCCGATGGAATGTGACCTTTAGCCCTTAATGGTACAATTATTTATTATTTATACGATACCTACCTATTACTCTATAACACGATAATGTACAAAAATCTTTACAAAACTATCTTTTACAATACTTTCAAAGTAAACATACTTATGGCACATGCTTACAGCATAGCAAGCATTAAATATTTACACTTAACGCTAACTGTTGGCAGATCGCTTAATAGTTAGTAAATTTTTAAGGATTATTAGGAATATGAACATCTTTGTGCAGGCACATGCTACAGTGCAGTGCAACGAACAGATGTTGCCACGCACCGCGGTTCGCCTGCTAGGTTTACCCTAACTTTAACTACGGAAGACTATGGATTTATAATTATAAATTGTTCGCAGGAAAATAAACTTTGTTTTACTTTTAATAAATGTATTGTGCAATTTGAAATCAAATTTTGTGAATGACTAAAAAACTAAAAAACGAAAGAATTGTTTTTAAATTAAATAGATAGGGATACTCCCGGAATACGGATACAAGCTGTGAATTAATCAAAAATACACAAAATTAGTTTTCCTGTCAGACATACATACATACATTTATTTTATCACTAAGACAAGACTTGCGGAATTTTGTCCAAAAAATCCACATAAAATATACACTGAATAGGTCGAAAGACAATGTTCCATATTACAATCCATCGCCTATTTGTTTAGCCAAATAGCGTCAACTACCTGGTCCACCCGTACAGAAGTATTAAAAGATACGTGTAGCAAATAGCAATTAACAGCTAGATCATTTTATAAATATAAAATGTAATATCACAATTTGAAGTAATTATCGTTTAATTTTATCGGTCACAACACTTGTAAGTACGAAGTATTGTAGTTTGGCTCTATTTTTTTTAACAATGAAAGATGTTAAACTGTTACAAAAGTAATTAGGAACGACAAAGTGAATTTTACTGACTAATTTGATAATCATAGTGAAACTATTCAACTATCAAATCTTTTTATTAGGTCGTTGCAAAAATTCGTGCGTTTTATGAATACTTTGCTGTATTAAATAAAATTACAATTTTTAATTAAAATATTCACCATTATTTTTGAACAACCTTTGCCTATTTTTCGGGTAACAATAATTATTGTATACCTCAGCAATAGAAGCTTTCGTCTTTGGAGGCAATAAAATCACCCACTGCTTTTACTTCGTATTTAAATATTTTTCCATGCAAAAAAAAGCTGCATTCTTCAAAACAAATGGTATTCAGATGGAGCAATACCTACGCCGGATGTGGTAGGAAATGCCAGGTCAGTAGCAATATCGTTTTCTTAGTGGTTGAAGCGACACGCGGCCGAGTGTTATCATAGAGCAGTATGACTTGGCGACTACCATGGCCAGATAATGGTCGTTTCTCACTGATTGCTATATTTACTTTATACAATTGTGCACTGTAACGATCTGCAGTAATTGTTTTACCAGGTTTCAGCAGGTCCTAATAAAAAACTCCTCTTTCATCCCACTATAGTCGAGATTTCTTAACATGGGTATCGCGTTTTGCCGTGGATGTTGAAGGCTGACCAGGATCAACCCATGATTCTTTCCGTTTAGGATTTGAGAAGTAAATCAATTTTTCGTCTCCAGTAACTTTTTTCTATAACTCAAAAATGCACTTTATCAACATCCATATTTTAATAAATTTTTAAGCTAACTTTATAAAACGGTCAGGTTACTAAATATTGCACCCATCGACCTCATAGATCGATGATTTCACCATATTAAGTAGGTACTCAATTTACAGAGGAATAATATTTTTTTTTATTATTTAGATGCTGTCGACATCTAGGTATACACGCGTGCCTGCACGAACTTTTGCAACGATCTTCTCATATTTAATGGAGTTCATAATAACTACTTAACGTAATTAATTAAAGAATTACCATAATATCTATGATAATATTATGACTGGAAGCGACTATATAATTAGTCAGTAACGTTTTTAACACTATCACAAATATTCTAACTAGTAACAATTGTTCAATATCGCTACTCCTAGTAAATATTAACTAAAATCACCATCATTTATTTTAAAAAAGGAACAAAGATAATTTGTTTATGATATAATATATTATATATAAACATACTTATACAATTATAGGAGAGAGCAGAAACAAAAAATATACAGCCCTTGATCTCCATATAAACTATATTTTATATATCTACTATAATAGAAATAATATGTATGTTTGTAATTTGAAACACCTTCTCTCCTACAAAAATCCGATATAACATTCTCTGTTCAATTGTGAGCATTTTCATTGAATTGGACCATCTGTAATAAAAAATCTAATACATACTTAGGGATTATATATATATAAATATATTTTATGATATAAATTTTATGTACGTATTTTTATCCTCATAAGACCCAATTTTTTAGATCTATATAAATAACGACCCAGTGTACTAAAAATAGGTGCAAGTTCAAGGTACGTATAAAATAGGTCCCTGGGTCGTAATTTGAGGGTTTTAAGTTGTCTTGGGCCGAAATGTCCACATATTTCCGTCATTCAATCAGGTCGTTGGGCCTGACGAGGACATCGCACTTTATATATTCGAACTATACAAGCGTAATGTATTGCCTTCCCCCGTTTAAGTTGAAACTGCTCTATTATTACAATAATGTAATTAATCATCTATAGTCTATACTAACATAATATATGAAACGTAAGTAAATAATATATTATATTTAGATATTAAACAGGTATTTCTCGTTATTTTTCAATTTACTGTATTTGTTTGTTTTATATAATTCGACAACAATTACCTTTTAACTTAAAAAAAAAACTTGTTTGGAACCCTCTGCTCCACAGTGGTTCATCTCACATGAATAAATAGCTTTTTTTTAACACAGCACGTAATATCTGTTAATTTTTTAACCGACACTAACTTTGGTCCCAGTCTAGATCTTCTTTACAGTTAATATATTTAAAGTCGTATTTTTATAGTCTTGTTTATGACTTGTAACACTTAACTATTTATTAATTTTATGAAATCCTTTTTATTTAACAGCTGTATCTTATTGAATCATGCACACTTCACATTAAGAGGTAGATTGTAATTTCAAGAACCAAAGCACTTACCAAGAGATGAACGATTTAAAAGTTTAGTGTTGGTCTTTGTTCTCGACTATTGTATAATAATTGTGTATATAACATATTTTACGAACTAACGCTATAACAATAAAAATCTGTATTTAATCACTAAAACGTTTCTAAGACACATTTGTTGTCAGTCTTTGTTATCAGTATAATTAATCACGAACGCATCCCTCAACCATACAATACCCGGTACAGTTGAACGTATATCACTTTAGCACCGTCAAAAAATATTTTAAGTTTTTGCTACACATCATCAGGTCAGATCGCGACTTCGATAAGTTCAAAAGTGCACATCTCTCACGTCGGTGGGTGTGGTGGCGTTACTGTGGATCTTGTCTCGAGGGCAGGGAGACGTCCACTCCGCCGCCTCCCTCGCCTGCCCGTTTGGGACCAAGATATTATCACGCTCCTTAATCATACTCTGTATCAACTCCTCAATTTGCTCCAGGCATGTTTGAAGACAATCCTGTAAAACAGTCCAAGTTAGCTCGATCGTGAAAACAAATTTTCCAAAAAATTATGCATAATTTAGAGTTATCTGTGTATTTACCGAGTCGATTCCGGTTAGCTCCTGCAAGCGTGGCAAATGACCATCGAGACTGAGGCCCCGTAAGGCAGCAGAGATGCTGCACGATGCGAGCGTGCTCGGCGAGTATAAAGTGAATTTGTATTCTGTATAACAAAAAAAAAACATTAGAAACATAGAATATCATCGCAGAAAATTAAATAATAATGGAAATGGTTCATGAATTGTTCGTAGACGTTGAGTTGTAAGAGGGCGCGTACTGCGTAGAGGCTGTAATACAAGCCGTACACGCACATCCGGTAAAGAAAAGCTCCTCTCTCCTTCTCGCAGGCCGTCGGTCCCTCTCGGGGAGCGTCAAAGACGCCGCGGCACCCCTCTCGCCGCCCCCCAGGGCCGCATTCCACAGGCTGCGACTGCGCGCCCGATTCACTCCGAATACATTTTCTCACGGCCTTATTTTGGCGCAACCATTATACGAGAACAGAACATATCAAGACTTATCCTTCAAAATACCTCTACGTATAAAACTGAAATTATATTCCCTGGTAAAACATTAAATTAAGTCAACAATAATACAGTTTCACATTTACTACTTTAAACGATAGACAAACCTACTTCATTAAAATTCCATTTTCTAGTTTTACACATCGGGTGACGTTTTTACTCAACAATTATATCCAATCAGAGATGAAATCTTAAATTTTTGCTTAAATATTTAGTCGTCTAGCTAGGGCATTAGACCACAACGTTTTATCTAGATAGGTACTCGCACTTCTACAGGTTCATCGTTATTATAAAAGTTGGTCATTCGTCATCAATACGACCTTTTGTTACTATTATCATGCGAAGCTCCTGTTTAGATCTATTTATTCGTTGATTATTTGTAACTACCTACTCGTATGTTACTTCAACATAAGTATTTACTTCTGTACATTACACATAATAATTATGTTCACAGCTACTAAGTACCAGTAGGTATAAACCAAAGATGATCAGATATTAAGCTGATAACATGAAATGAAAGAGGCCTACAAAGGTTTTCCACTCATTATCAAGTAGACTCCATTATACGGCGACCTACCTACGAGTACCTATATGGAACACTTTTTCAGATTATTTAAAAGAGACTTTTTCTTTTTCCTTTTGCGTTTCGGTATTCCCGAGATAAAGGAGCCAGGAGGTAGAGGGTAAGAACAAAAAACTAAAAGGAGATGAAACAACGAGAGCGGCCGCTCACTCGAAGCATTTGCATAATCTGATGTTAATCAAACAACGAGGCCCTACCGCCACGTCTCGACCGCGCCGACCGCGCCGCGCGACCGGTCGAGCGGCGCTCGCCGAAAACACTTCTACGGGTTCTACTACACTCACTCTGTGGTAAACCGTAGTTCGTACTACAAGACAAGTATTAGGAAAACCTAGTGCTTCTAACATCAATGACTACACTTTACTACACCCACTCATGGCATAATTAACGAATGTAAACGATTGTTACTTACGATAAACTTTGTCTTTTTTTTTTTAAAGTTTGAGTAACTAATATTACAACATTTTTATACGGTTATACTATATGAGAGTATCCACTCTCTAACCTAACCTACAAATTTGAAAAAGTTACCTACTAAGTATTTAGAAACTAATCAATTATAAAATAGTATAATTATTATAGTAATTTTGATGTTATAACTTATACTAAGGTATAATTAGTTATACCTTCCAAGAATGCACTTAGATAATTAAATACTATTTAGTGTGTAACCAATAGATTTGGTTTAAAGATTAGATATTATTGTCAATGAATCACGACTTTAGTTTCCTAGTACTTAAACAAAATAATTATTGGATATGGGTATAATTTTGGTGTGGAAAACCTTTAACGCGCGGGTGCCCCTCAGCCGTGACATAATCGTCAAAATTGTAATGTCCTTGAACATAGAGTAGATGTAGTAATAGACACGGCAGCCGGCGCGGGCGGCAACTATGTTTGACGCCTATTCGCGAGGTGAACGCTCTCGCGAGGCCATGCGGCTGCTAGTTGTGCCCCCCGGAACAAATAGCCACAGCGCGCGGCGCCCCTGCTGGCGCACTGGGCCGCTTCTAACCGCTCACGTTCAAAACGCCCAACGTAGATAAGTAATATCATCTCACAATGTCTATATTGTTGTTATAATAATTATTATTTATTAACACGAAGAAGTCAACTCGGTATTTAAATTTTATTTTATTTACTTCATCGAATCCACCAGAATACGTCCAGTGCTGGCCATAGGCCTCCCCCAAAGATCGCCACAACTATATATTAATTTCTTTTTGGAGTTCTAATCTATATCTAAAAAACCCATATCGATATTTACAGACAATATTTTTCTCTTAAATCTATCGTGTCTTTAGGTATCTAAATAATACTTAATAATAATAATAATGAATGATGTGTTTTGGGTTTAAGGATACATTATGCATTATAATAAATTCCTATAAGGAGACCGACAGAAGGAAACCTTGTTATAAAATGTTCTCCATCAATTTCAGGCAAATTGTGCCATTCATATAATGAGGCATAATGCAGGTTCACCCGGTGAGTGCCTTTTATACCGAAAGCTCCTACCTACTAAAGTAGATACTTATTCAAGTTATGGTGTGATTTTATCGATGCTAGTTTCTTCAAAATCGGATATCAGAAACGAGACATTTCGGTACCATCGGAAAAATGAAAAATATGGTTCATAAACCGAACAAAAGTTTAGCGAGGAACAATAAAAAAGTTGCGTAAAACATATGATCGCAGGGGGGGGGGGTTCGGGGGCCGCGGAGCGGAGGGAGGCCCCAGGCGTGCTGGAATGCACTCTGTGAGCAGCGTGGGAGGCGCCTGCGCCGCGCCGGTCTGGGACACACACACCGCAGCCGCCCTCAATGCACTCTACCCTCTCACATACTATTACGTATTCACCTCTACAACTTACAAGCTACATCATATTATACCTACATCTACAATGTATCAATCAATCAGTAAAAATACATCTGTGGTAAGTATAGCAACAGTCTAGCCATTTCTTACAATAATTGATTACACCGATTTTCACTTGCTTTGTGGGTATAATACCTATATCCCACCAAAACCATTTTCATGTAAAATGATGCCAAGACGAGTCCCATAAGGCACTGTCAAAAAGTTATCAGATCTCATGTAGAGCCAAGCTTATAACTCTCTACAAGGCCTAACTTCTCAAACTTAGTCAGAATTTGTGGCTTGGCCATTTCGCTCCATTCACATGAGCGTAAGGTGAAAAATTTGTCCACTGTTAATTACTTTTCTGTTATACAAAGGTTCTTGCAGTAAAGAAACGGTGACGAAATCAGGGTTTTGATATCAATAAAATCTAAAGTACAAGGGCTATGCAATTAAAATTTTATATGTTTGATAAGTCCGCTATTGACAACATATCCCGAGAATTTTGTTTATTTGGTATAATCCAAACCCAAGTTATAAGGGTTCAAAAAAAGGACGAAGCGCTTCGAGAAGAGATAGGTAGTGCTCTCGCTTCGCTTGGCTCGTCTTGGCGGGGGCACTAACTACCGTGCCCCCAGATTATAAAGATTGAATGGTTGTATGTCTGTCCTCTATGCGTTTCGAAACCATTGGTCCGATTGTGATGAAACTTTGGCGGGTTGTTCTGCCTGCATCCGCAAAGGTTCCTGATCCCAAAACTCACGCGGGTGAAACCGCGGGGCACAGCTAGTAAGTAAATATCATTGCTTTATAACAGACTTACTAAACGAATTAAATACCTTACTTGCTGAAAACAACTTTTGCTCCAGTAAAAAAAACAATTTCGTAGGTACGTCTAAGCTAGATAATATGATTTTACTAGGTATTTTAATAAAACGTCGCAAAATTATTATTTTTATATATTTTTCATTGTCAAATTATATATATTTTAAATTCCTTTTTTAAATGACATTTTAGTTTTAAAGAGTCGGTAACAACCGATTAACCAAATGTTTTTATTACATTAATGTTCTCTTAAAAACATTATTTTAAATTTAGTTCATATTGCAAAAAGCTTGTGTTCATCTATTTAGGTAAAGAGTGATCCATTCTTAGTTGTTTAAACTACAATTAATGT
Source organism: Zygaena filipendulae (assembly GCA_907165275.2). Lineage (NCBI taxonomy): Eukaryota > Metazoa > Arthropoda > Insecta > Lepidoptera > Zygaenidae > Zygaena > Zygaena filipendulae. The sequence continues at coordinate 4,988,367 of OU015653.1, read as the reverse complement.
TTTTTGCGTACGCAAATAAAACACTTAATATAAATAATTTGTAATAGCAATTAATTTGCCCAAGATAATTTAATATTCACACCTTTTAGATAATCAAGTCACTTCAGTCACAGAACGCTACGATACAATTTTAGACAGCTTGTATGTTCCAAAAATTGTGAAAGCACCAATAATATTCTTTTTCAGCACCTATTTCAAAATCGGGATCACTGACCCGTTAGTGACACCGTGTATGGCGTCCGGGAGCTCGCCGGTCACGACGCGACGTTGTGTCTACACATAAGATCTACGCTACGTGCTAATTACCGTTTGTCGCTGCCCGGAAACGAAACCTTGTTTAGATTGCCGCATTATTTAAAAAAAGTACCTACTTAATAATAATTAATGCGCTTGCGATTAGGAGCACGATCCCGAAGCCGATTTAACCAAATTAATTTCAGATATTCCATGCTAAAAGCAACGGCAATCCATAAATTTCAACTGTTAAATCCGAATCATATACTAATATTATATTGATTGAAAAACCAACTTATCGTATAACCTGGCTACTAGTTACTACGCCGTGTCACGAAATCGATTCCTGAATCTGGGTGGTTAATATATTGTATCGCATAACAACAATAAAAGATTATCACCAGCCACGCATACGCAACGGGATAAAACCTCGGACGGGACGGGACGGAAGTTTCAGAAATATCGTTTCATACAAAATGTATTATGAAAGAGCATATTATGTCAAGGAGACGAGGTCAGGACGGTAACGTCCCGTCCGTATAAAAACTCGTCACCGTTTGGGCTTTAAGTAATATTAGCTCAATGTCACTATAAGCCGAAATATGTCTACTGCTGGACATACGCTTTCCTCGGGGATCGCCATAACAACCGGTCTTGCGCTTCCCGCATCCAATGGTGTTCCGCGAGTAGAACAAGAGTGTATCAGTATTAAATCAGTTGTTTGGTACTCTGCTTAATTTGTGACAAGATATTAGCGCTGTGTGAGAAATGAGAATCGTCTCAACGTTATTATTATTATATTGCCCAAACAGCTCTGTAGGTGTGTACAGTAATTAACATAGACATACCTCGCGCAGACAATGCAATGAAGGTTTGCGCGTGTCTGTGCACCATCTCGGTGTCGACCACGCCCCGCAGCGGCAGTCGCGGCAGCAGCAGCGGCAGGAAGTCGTGCGCTGTCACCCCCGCTACGTCCCATTTAAGTTTGGACAGCACCAGAAGCTCCCAACTCTGTTTGACAACCATAAAAATCTCCCATTAGATAAAATTTTGAGAATTAAAACAGGATATCTCTTACATTAACAACGTGCTGTTACTTTTTCGAGTTGACGGGTTGTATCGCTCGGTCAATAAAAATAAAATGGTATTCTTGTGTGCCTCTACATCCGCCGCGTATAATCGTAAACGTGCAGTTTCGCTCGACTTCCCGGAACGGTGCGTAGGTACCTATAGTCCCGACTCCCGACTCCCGACACATTGTTGTTGATTCAAAACAATTCAATTTATTTATGAATACCCTTCCTATGTGTGCTATAAATCTATATACTTATAAGCAAGGGTTGGCCAACACTTCTTACACATACGAGTAACAAACTAGTAAACACATAATATTACTGGCTGTGATTGAATCAGGTAGATACTCACGTTAATTAATAAAATTTGAGGTTTTAGGCCGCAATTTTAGTACGTCAAGGGAGATGATAACCTCATGGCATGTTCATATTTTAATTGCAACAAAGTACCTACCTACTCTAACAAAAACAAAACTACACGTCATTAAAATGATACTGTCATGTCAAATGGTTTGGTTAAAACCAACGCATACATGGACAGTTAGTTTATTTTTGTGTACACATAGGTACTACGTCCACATGCAAGCGATGCATGTCCATTGACAGATAATACTCCATGTTTACTTAACCGCGAGCCCGAGCCCCGAGGTCGACGGCGCGGGCGGCGGCAGCGGACGGCCTTTTTTAACTTGCAAACAAAATGAATTCGCTCTATGATAATGTTAGAGTTCGTATTCGTTTGACGACAATTAATGGTTAGAATATTATGGTTCTCAGTTTATGAAACTTGTGAATGAAGTCTCTAGTCAAAAAGAGACGGTCCACATACGTTAAAGATTGTGTGTTGCGATGATTATAATTTTATCAAAATAAATAAACTTAACTTTATTCAATACCGAATTTATTTCGCAGTGTCATTAACGATTGTGTTTATTTAGAGCGCATTGTGAAAATAAAAGGAGTAAAGATAATAAATAATTATTCACGAAAGAACATTGGGCATTAAAATTGTTTTTTATTAATTTAGCCCTTTGGTAATTCCACGTCAACAATGAGCTCATAAAGCATTCATGACAAGTGCTACTGTACCAGATAACAGAAGGAAACACCGGTCCGGAGTTACAATATCTAGAATTAGAATAAACGATCATCACATTCTTATAGTTATTTCCGTTAGTTTATACGACAGTCAAGTAGGTATAACTTGGGATGGAATGTGGTTCATAAAATATAGTCACTGCACGCAGACTCGAGACTTTCTGAGCGTAAAAGGATTGTTCAACTGTCGCAAATATACGTAGGGTATGTAATATGTAATAGGCACAAATAAATAAGGTATAAGTAGGTAAACGCAATCCACGCGGAATTAATTTCTGTTGGTCCAGTCCATAATGCGAGTGCGTCGCGTAGCAGACTCCGTACTAGCGCGCCGTCGGCACTCGGCAGTTATCGCGCTGCGTTACAGCCAATAAAGCGAACTATGCAAACAGTTCCACCGGCCAGGCCGCCATACACTCGTCGCTGAATTCCAAGCACCGTTCCCATGCTTTATCCAATTTCACGAGCGTTATGGCCGTGTCGTTGTTAGAATCAAACAATGACATCGGAACTGTGTGACCTCTGATCTAATACACGTTTCATTGCTTGACATATATAATCTATCTAAGATTAGGACTTTTGGAAACGTTTTATCAGTCCTAGCTGCCAGTACTATAGATAAACTAGATTATACACAATATATAGGTAAGTAGTTACTAATACTTTTTACAGCACCTACTCTAAACCTCATACCAAGACCGGTTTCAAACGTTTTTATGTAAATCATGATAGATATCAGTCGGAAATCTTACAAGTAAGCGCTGCATACTAAGGTAAGGTTATAGCGAGCGTGCAAAACGTGATAGCCATGTTAACAACGCAAATCTTACGTAAGACTGTGCCATCAGCGGATTCCTGTAAACCGACACCTTAAACGTACTTTGAACTGAGTAACATTAAATGAAACTTTTCAAAAGGAACAGCCTCTATTCCGTACGGTTTTCGAACGAAACCAGTATACCGAGTTTTGTTCATTTAAATAGCTTTCAGATTTACTTTTAGCACCAAAGCTATTGAATTTTTAGATAAGTCAATAATAATTAATGTTGAAGAATTTGATGTAGGTATTATAACATAAATTGGTATCTAGGTCCGTTGGTCGCTCATACCTAAACTGAGTATGGATGGGGATTGAGTCGTGATGAGATTGATTGGTCGTTATATTGCAACTATTATACTATTAACTATTAAGTACAAAACGTAACTATTAATTATTTCGCCCGTGCAGCCTGACTGCCTTCCACATACATGCTGCTAACCACAAAATTCTCTTTTTTTTCACTTTACGGTAATCACCCGCATGAAGTGAATTGTTTAAACTCGCACCGCATGGAATTTTTACTGCTGTTGTCATGAAAAGTGGTTTCTAAGCGAAAAAAATAACCACAAGTAGATACGCCGACACTAATTTAAAATGCAAAGGCGTTCGTTTTGTAAAACTAAAGATTCTAGAAATACCTATTCGCAAGTATTTAATTTAAAGCAAAGTAAATTATGCGAGTGAACGCCTAATGATACTACATATCCCTATTTACTTAATTGGGATTGTCGGAGCGACTGATCTTGAATGGAGACAAGAACATGTTGTTTGACGTATGCAAGGGACGCGTATTCACGTGGATGGGGATCGCCCAGACGGCACGGGAGGGATGGCCGCAGGAATGCGACTGGTTCTCGATCTCTTGTCGCATCGCCCTACGTTCTCCTTAATGCCTGTCGACTTACTCTTGGAAAATTATGAAACGTATAACCTATAGGATGTTAAATGTACTTTTTCCGCTCAATCGTCGCTTAAGAACCATACACTGTTTTGTTCCGCAGCAGAAACACGGAGGAGGTCTCTACTTTCGGAAACATTTGCACCGGATGCGGTCGGAGTCATACTGCGTGAGATGAGCAAACAAGCTAGACGCTTGTGCTAATTCACCTATGTGTTCCTTTGTTTACCATGTGCATATTACATAATATTATGTCAATAACTTTAGAGCTCTCAGTCAGTCTAACAATTTGGAAAAAAAAATGGACAAACAGTTCGATCATCTAACTACTGGCCTAACTAGTTGGAATAAACTGATTTATCGTCATGAGGATAAAAAAGTATTTTGAATACCTATTCGGAATGTGTAGATTTCTGATCTTCTGCACTTATATATTATCATAGAAGTATTCGCAAGAATGCACGTTTGCATGTTAAAACGACTTCGTTACGTTTGAGTGTCGATTTATCTATGTGTTCTTTAGTGTTTCTCAAGTTTAAAATAAATAATAAATCAATAATAGGTGAGTTAAAGTTTGTAGGTAGGTACCAGTTGCAAAAATTACTTATTTGTATTATGGTTTAACCTCTGCGCAGTGACATGTTCACTTTCTGTGCAATTAGTACAATACAAGTAGCACGGCGAACGACGACACGATATAATTAATGTTATTTCAGCTGACAATGAGTAATATTAGGTAAAACGAATGCTTAAATAAAAAACAATATTGATTTCTACAATATCATTGTAGGTACCTACTCGATGTAAGAATACGAGTATGTTGAAAGTGTGAAAGAATATCATATGGAAATCTTTTCAACAGTAAATATAGGAAATTGTTTCGTTGTTTGTATTCAAAGGTAATATTTCGTGGGTGCACTTTTGTGCGCAGTCGAACTCATAATATGTTACTGTGACGCATCATGCGGTTCTTCGCCGCCTATACCCTGTAAGTTGTAATCTCCTTAAGTTATCAGCATTGACCAATAAAGATAAAAGGAAACGTGCATGCTTTCAGCGACACCAGCTTTAAATGTTAATAATCACATTCAAATAATAATATAGTTAAATGATCGGATATCAACATAAGAGCTACAACGAACTCTAAAACCAAAGCTAATCTAGTTAGAGAAAAGCGTACCTAAGTAAATTAGTATATTCGTAATGTTATCTCCTTCGCAGACTGAAATTTACCTAGTTATGTATTAAGAGCATAATATGAGTTATAGAGTTATGTAGCGCGGTCGTGCGTGCTCTAACGTTATCTGCATATATAATTATATTACATTAATAAGGCACGTTTTTCCTGTATTAGTGGTTGTGCAGTGAACATGATGTATAACCACCATATACGAGTGTTGCTATGTAAAAATCGTAAAAACGATTAAAAAAACTTTATTAATTACCTTTGCAATTGTCAAGACAATACGGACTCGTTAAATAAAAATACCTGTAGTGGAAGCAATATTGAATTTTGTTCTTTTGTAAAAGCTAACTGGAGCCGCGGGTCGTAAACTTATGCTTCAATTATAATAAACGTTTACGGTGGTGGTGTGGATGTGAGAACGCGCGAGGTTTTATTGTCGGTGTCGGCGAGTGAGCGCGGGAACCTCGCATTTAAAGTCGTCTCGGATGCCAGAACGCCCGTGCTCTTTTTGCTCCAAGCACGCTGCGCCTGCGCCACTCTCATAAGCGGACCGATCCATCCCACCGATCGGCCATCTCCTTTCTTCTCTCAGTCGCATTGGCATGAATGCGGTATTGTCGTGCCGAGGTACTCACGTTTCGAGTTTATTCGAAAACGCCTCATGGCTACGGTATTTAGCATAGTATCGAGTGTTCTTCACAGTCTGATGAGCCGCTACGAGACAAGCGTAACTTTCCATGTGCATCGACCGCGACGCGACGCCTCAGCCGCATAGGCGATGTTAGCGTTAGTACATACCTACATACACAGAACAAAACTTATTCGAGCCCTTATTTTATAAAATAGGTAAGTTTGATAAGGCCTTAATTAACGTTTTGTCATCGTTATTGTCGATTACCCGTATAGGGAACGTGCACGAACTATAGGTGGCAGCACTAAATCGACAAAAGAGACACTATGCGGACAGTAGAGGAAACTTATTAGACCTGTCATCGTGCTTTCGGAAGGAAGATAATAATTAAAAAGATAATTAGGTATATTATATTTTTGAATAGGTATGATAAAAGTTATAAAATATGGGTTCCGGTCTATCTACTATATCTAGGTAGGTATATACTTATAATAAAACTGTAGAGAGGTCAATTCTGTACATTGAATATAATATATTCAAAATTAATATTGGAGGATGAATGGTGATCGATACTGATGCCAAAAAAGCAATCAGTAAATTTTTTGTCTCTCTGTCTGTCTGTCTGTCTGTATGTGCACGCATGGGTCAAATACTAGTGAAGGGATTTTAAGCAAACTTGGTACGATTGTAGTCCATAGTCCTGGACAGGTTATAGGCTATATAATAATTATAATATCATTTATAATAATAAATATATAATATAACGCTAAGACACATAGGAGCTTAGAGGTGACGATAAATTTGAAGCAAGTCGGATGAAAATGCGCTTTCGAGCTCTTATCCTCGCATACGTTTACTCAATCACGCAGAAACGGCTGAACGGATTTGGATTAAATTTGACGTGCACGTTGTCAGGGGCACAGAGAAGCACATAGGGTACTGTATATCCCGGGATTCATGCGGGAACTCCGAAATTATCTTGGGTGAAACCGCGAGGCACAGCTAGTCATCATCAATAATATAATAATTAATGATCGTCAGCGTGGCCAAAATATGTCAAAAGGTTTTTAAGCTTTTGAGGCCAGCCATGTATTGGAGGTTGAAGAGATGAGGATGAGGAGGATGATCTAATGAAGAACATGAGGCTGTGAAAACTAGTAAAATTGTCGCACAAACTAAAATATCCCATGTTTACGATAATATTAGTAAGGATTATTCCTTACTAATATTATAAATGCGAAAGTGAGTTTTTGTTTGTTTACTTGTTTGTTACGCTTTTACGCCTTAACGGCACAACCGATCATCGTGAAATTTTGCATACAAATTTTCAGGGGGTTTATTAACTACTAGCTGTTCGGAATTCCTGAACTCCGGACTGTCCGGAACTCCAAACAGCTAATGAAAAATAAACCCCCTGAAAACTTATATGCAAAATTTCACGATGATCGGTTGTGCCGTTTTTTTTTTGTTATTTTTTGTCGATGTATTGATAGTTGTTACATCCAAAAATACAACAATGAATTATGATTAGCTAGAATAATAATTTTCACTAGTAAAATTAATCCTGTTTACTTATCATAAATGTGAATGGCAACTATCAATTGATTCGGATTGGCGACACCAGTCGGCAGCACCGTCGTTGTGCACGTTCCCTATAGAAAATTGCATTCAAACTATGCCAAAGCCATACACGAAGGGTCTACGAACTTTCGTAGACCTGCTACGACGGTGCTACGATTGTATTGCACAAGACAAAGAAATTGAATAGCTGGTCTCTTTTATTAATTAATTACATTATATCGGTTTTTTAACACATAGTCGTAGAGATAATTATGAGAATCTAACGTTTTATCTTCCTTTAATACTTAAAATAAATATGTATCATTATTTATAACACTTAGATAAGTGTGACAACGAATTTTTTCAGATGACATCTAATCGGATGAGGTAATTTTTTTTAACTTACACAAGTTCGGCACCTACACAAGTTCTTCAGAAGTAGTAAGAATTATGAAACGTTAAAAGTGATGTTGGATCGATCTAATTCAACTTCAACGATATACGAGTGAAAAGCGACGCGGAGCAACCGCTAAGTGATTACAGGCGCAGGCGCATCGGCGCAGCGTGAGAAAAAAATAAACGATGTGCTTCGCCTGTAATTGGTGTGATTGAAACGCGGGCGACGCGACGTTCTGTTTTACTTTTCTCGGAAGCTGGTCAGCTCGTTAGGACACAGCCGTCGTGGGGTGCTCTGCTGGCCATCGGCATCTGCCAGACCACTCCTACCGCATTCCTCCGAGGAACTGAACCACTGACAACGGTTCAGGCGGGCGACACAAACACGTTTATTCGTTGCCAAAAATATTTATAATCATTCCTTCCCACAGCACATTTATTTTATTAAAAGTCAAATTAAAATTTATGTTGCCATGTTCGCTTAGCGATAGTGGATCGATTGGAATTTATATTATGAACTATAAAAATAGAATTGACGTAATTCATATGCACAGTACCTATGGAGGTAGTTTATAAAGTAAGTAATCCGCGATATAATAAATGTATATAAGATCGTGAAACTCGGCAATTAATTTTGAGACGGTGCTTATGTGAAACAGGCATCTAGCAAATTGCTTCGGATTTTAGCTCGGATGATTTTTGATACAAAAACGTATCTAATACTAGCTGAGCCCCGCGGTTTCACCAGCGTGAGTTTCGGAATTCCTGCAGGAACTCCAAAGTAAAATGTTGTCTAAAAAAATTCTGTGTAGCCGCCCTTATCACCTAGGAGTATAAAAAATTGCCTACGGGCTACGGCCTATTCTCAGACCTGCCAAACATACACAGAGAATTACATAAAAATCGGTCAAGGCATTTTGGAGGAGTTCGATAACAAACACTGAGTACTGTGATACGAAATTTTTATACTTAGGTAGAGGTATATCAGATATTTCAACGGTAAAATAAAAATATTTACAATTCCTTGTTTTGTATGTACTTACTTAAGTGATGTAATCTAATTCTAATTAATTATGTTGTATTTTATGTGTAATGTTTTTATTTTTTAAACTAATTGATTTTTGTTTTATTTTTCACTTGATTATTTCCACTTTTGCTGTTACTCCCGTCCGTGCGTGACAACGGGCTGCCAACTGAAAATCAGCGCTGGGTGTACTTGCACCCAGCTAATGCCGAGTTGGTGTCCCTTTCGGCAGAGCATGCAAGATAACTGGGGTTTAGATTATGTACTTCTTGTTTGTTTATTATTCTTGTGTGTTTTGCAGAAATAAATTTTATTCTATTCTATTCTAATTCAGTATTATAGGATTAGATTGATTAAATAATTAATTAATGATGAAGCGAATTCGGCCTAGCTAGAGTCGAAGTGTCCCCGGTTTGGAAGTGCAGATTTTTGTTGTTTTATTTTACTTCGCTCGTGAGGGAATGAACGGCTGGTAAAACGACGCAGGTAGGTAGATATCAGCTAGATGCATGGTGCGACCGTGCGCGTACGAAACGTGGTCGGCGCCGCGCCGGCACTCGCGCGCGCCTGGCGCGGGGCCCCAGCGGGTGGCCGCGCCTGCCAGAAATGCAACACACACTACGCGGTGCAAGTAAACTATATGCAAACAACCGATGTTATTTAAACATGTGTTATACATATACTTCATCTTCGTGACATTGGGTTGACATAATTACAATTAAAACGATAACTGGCAAAGACATTGATCGAAAAAGTACAGCAGAATAGTATGAAATTAAAACTTAAATATTATAGCTTACCTACATATGTATAAGTTTTTACGGTCGGCGTTATATATTCTGTATCATACCTAATACTACAACACAATAAGGAAAATTATGTAGGTATGTTAACTACTTGCAAACATTGTGGTCTTGTTAGAGCCCTTTTATCTACATCGAACAGGAAATAATGCGATATCTTTTAAAATACATTAAAATATGTATTAGGATCGTAAAACTAAAACCGGATGCCTATCCGTGTGTTAGGTACCTACCTACCTATGGTGGGATTTTAAGTGATATTATTTACCCACGCATCAATTACAACTATAGCCACGACAACTCAGAGAATAGTTACTACCTACAGAAGTTTCAGATAGGTCAAATGCAAAGTAAGAAAGGTCATTTACTGATGTAAGTTCCAAATCACAAATGTAAACCCTTGTGAAAGGCAATAGAAATGCTAACTAAATGCGTCTCCTGCGCCCCTGATCACTCCCAGATGGGGATGCCATATCGGCAGGCATAGGTTTAGGAATCTATTCCAGGACCTATACAAACGATGACATGGTCTTGGCTGCAATGGACCACGGTGTTCAAATCTTTACTTAATATCTTTTACTTCTCTTGCCTTGGGACAATCGCTATTATTCGTGTAATTTTTTATATATCAGACACATTTTTCCATCCTAGAACCTAGTACAAGAGTCACAAACACAGACAGCTCTGTCATCTGGAAACCTTACCTTGGAAATCTTGGCTCATAGGACCTCATGACGCTCAAAGCTTACATACACACCTACAAAACCACGACATATTGATTTCATTCGAGTGTAAGATTAATATGGCGTACAATGACGGATGTGCACTCTTCCCACAGTACGATAATGATTTGGAACATACGCCATAAAAGCATCCAGCAGCTAGCCGGCCGGCCGCTGTTGCAAATCAGTGCATGCACGCGAGTGCACTGTGCACGTCGCATGCTTCGTGCAAAAAGCACTTCTAGGTTACACGAAGCAACAAGAAACTGTATGACTAAGGAGATCAGCTGTTACATGACTCTAAGAAAGTTAATTAACTTTTTATTACTCGATGTAAACGTTTAGTTAGAAAACTTTTGCATTTATAGCAATATTATTTATAGAGTCATTGAAACTTGACCAGGTAGTGACATAAATGTTGAATGGTTTATAAAGTAGGTACTAGCAGTTCGCCGAGTTTTCAGCGGTAAAATGTACAGTACGTCCTTTTCTGTATCCCTGACAACGTGTATGCATTTCATGCGGTTGACCCGCGTTATTTTCGGAGTTCCCGTGGGGATTCTGCGACATTTACCCTATGTCATTTCCTATACCCTTGACAACGTGTATACCAAATTTCATGATGATCGGTAGTGCAGTTAAATTTTGTAGTTAAAAAAGTATCACACAGTTACTTTCGCATTTATAATAATATTTCACAGTATGGATACTTACGCAAAGATCTGCGTGTGTGATACTGTGAGCTGTGTAGAAGACCAGCGTCTCAGCAGTGAGGCCCCGCGCACTTGGTTCACGCATCTTGGAAGCTAGCAGTAGACATGTCGAGCCCAACAGTTGCAACTGGTTCTTGCCCACGGGACAAACGCTCAGGAACCGATCCAAATACGTCATCGCCAGAGGAAACACGTCCTCTTGACACGTTTGTTCTTCACATACCTGAAATATCAGTTTGGTTAGTAGGTACCTACATCGCACATAACATGTAGGCACCTCTACATGCGCAGTCTACATGAGTGTGCGTCTTAAGAAAAAGCATGTTTGCCGCACCCGCTAGTTTTATCGTCCGGTATTCCTGATAACCTATTTTACAAAAGTAGAAACGCATTTATTGCGATAAAAGGGTAGGTACATTGCACATTACTTTCCTGTAGTTAAGTTCTTATCAATAGAACCCAATTTACATTACACTTGTGGCAACCAAATCTTTTAACTCATGTTGTAAGTACCAAACGGATAATAAAATCTTCAAATGGTTAATTGATTAATTTATATTACATAATATCATTTAGGTATTGTCTCTCAGTAAATCTGTTTCTATAACTAGTACTGCGTTGGTAATTATTAGTAAATTAGAAATCGTGACGAACATGATGAAACTAGCGAAGACTTAAACCACGTATGACAAAATAACTGAGCCACAAAAATATAACACAAGTGAAGAGCCGAGTGTGTCATGAGAGACACGAGGAATTGCGGATTGTTCTCGCATAGTTTCGCACGGTACGATGTACTCGTAACTGGAAGCGTCGGCGAACGCGCTGCGCGGATGCGGGTCATATGGCTGTGTTCGTTTGATGCACTACGTACCTACTCGCTAGTCGCATCTAGTGTCGGTATGTCACGGACATATCTATCATGCTATGCAACGAGCTGCAGGCTGCAGCTGAGTGGGAAGCACATTTATGTAGGTACCTACCTCTCAGCTGATGGTGTGATGACACGGTCCATATTTTAATCTAATAAGATTATCTGATTTATCAAAAGAGGAAATGTCCTCTTTAACAAATGCGCTATGATATAACACTTTAAATCCTTTTTTTATAAGTTTGCTCCTATACAGATTGCAATTTGCTATGTTGCAGTCACCTTTAACATATTACGTCAATGTGAAATAAGCTAAATATGAAATTCATTAAATATAATAATAATAATAAGTAGCCTACGTAGGTAACTAATAATTTTGCATACCTACGTGAGTGAGTAGGTATCTGTCTGCCTACGTCTATCACTGTACGTTGACAAGTGAGATGTCATTGACCTTACACATATTATGGGATTGTTCGTTCTGCTTGTGCTGAAATGTGGAAGGTATGCGACTGGTTTAGGTATACCTAGCCATGCTACGCGGGGAACGGAGTGGGATCGGGCACGGACGACGGGCTCGCATGCCGGCCGCGGAGCCGCTCTGTGACGTCATCGAGCGTTAACGTTCGTGATTCGAATTTTTTGGAACAAATTCTTACCGAAAACCAATGTGGATATAAAACTTTATTTCGACAGAACTTTGTTTTTTTTTTTATAACTAAGAACTATTATAAAATATTACCTACGTAGGTATATCATTTAGCTTACTTGCTCAGTAGGTATCCTTCTAACCGTTTCATGCCTACAAAGTACCAATACGCGAATGCATACGTAGGTAGGTACATACTGGACGCTCAGAATGTTTGAAAAACATAAATTTTCCGTTGATTAGATCTTCAATTTTATATATACTTAGTTAAAGTAGATAGATTTTATTTTTTAACTAGGTAGGTATATCCTGTTTATGAAAATCCTTGTGACTTTCTTACAAAACGTGTGGGTTCAGTCTATGCATAAATAATAAAGTAATGACAAATACGAAATGGTTTATCGCAGTGTGCGTCCGGACGTCAGCTGCTTGCGTGTCAAAATCAGCTGATTATTCAAATAGAACGAGCGAGGCGGGCGCCCCGCGCTGCCCGCTTCTGCGCCCGCGCCGGCCAGCGACCGCTTCCCGGGGGCCGGGGCCCCTCATACCTAACTACCTACCTACCACTGGCACGCTATAACTGTACGATCAAGATCTCGCACAAACCTAAAGCTCTCATCGGTCTATACTTAACCTAGGCACATGATTTTTATTTAGTTATTAATATTAAATAAACGATCTAAACTGTCGTTTCAATTATTCCCTCAGACGAAATTCCATTCGAGTTATGAGTGTTAAAACACGCATAGTGTAATCAGCTGATCGTGTAAACAACGTTCTCGTTTGTCTGTAACAGTTCGGTTTGTTTTACGGTTCTAAAACTAAAATACCTAATCACTAATAAAATGATTAGGTACAGAAATTGTCACTTGTTAGAATTAATCTTCGTTTCCCAATTCCCATGGCTCGGTGTGTACGAAACTAGTGTCGCGGTGCGCAGTCAAAAGCGCATGATAATGATTACCTATTTTAGTACCTATGTCTCGACAACGAGGCACAAAATTTACACGTGGCCGGTAAGAGTCAAAATGGCGAACATTCCTTCCTGTAATAATTGCACGTGTGGTGTGTGGGTGCGGCATACCTACGATAAGCACGGAACAGCGCGGCCACGCTCACCTCTAGCATCCACTCGGCGACGAGGCGGCGCATGTCCGGAGTGATTTCGGTCTGAACGGTGCCGAAGTAGTTAGCGGTGAGGGCGTAGCGCTCCTCGGTGCGCAGCAGGTTGGTGAGCACGCGCCGCCGCTGTAGCACCGGGTCGGGGCCGGCCACTCGCATCGCCTGCGCCCGCGCCGCTGGGCCGCCGCACTCGCTGCTCCCGGGACTCACACGCTCCGCGCACAACAGCTCCATGACACCGCACTGCGGCTTATTGTAGGGCTCTCTCGCGGTGCCGGCCGGTGTGTTGTGCTCACAGCTGATCGTGCGCGAACGAGAGCCGTAGTCCGATCGTTTGTGATGCGACGACGGCGAGTGCCCGAGTCGCAGTGAGCTTGTGATCCGCGAGCCGAGTGCGCCCGCCCGGCTGAACATATGATCGGCGGGGTGCGGGGCGGGGCACGGGGCCGGCGCGGGTTGTGGGGGAGAGGGGGGGGCGGGCCTTCGCCGCCCGTGAGGCCCGCACGCAGGTTTCTTCGTTTCTCCCGATTCGACAATCGTCAATGTACGAAATAATGGATTCCCAAGTAGGTACCTACGAGCTACGATACGACTCGAATTCGATAGGTTTCTTTCTCACTTACTCGAATCTTGGTCTCATTCTAACAGAAGTAAAAAAAAAACTACTGGTTTATTTAATAACAGTTAAGTAGGTAGGTACTCTACTTACTAAAATTTAATTAGGTATAACTAAATTGATTTGCAAAAAAATTGAAATCTTGTGATCAGAGGACCCGGAGTCCTTATTAAATACGACATAAAAATTAATAATAATAATAATTCTTACCTGACGGCTGACACGTGGTACAAGTACCTACCTACATTGTACATGGGTATCCTGGCGAATTCAGGGCTCCCAAATCAATTATCGAATCACTAAAATAAAATACGAAATTAGGTATACCTAACTCTGTTTGTCTGTTACCTTTTGACGCCTTTGAAATGCATACACGTTGTTAGGGGAACAGAAAACAACATATTATTAGAGTTTCTATCAACGAATTCCCGCGGGAACTTCGAAATTTAATGTGGCCGAAACCGTGGGAAACAGTACCTAATACAAGATAGGTAAATACAAAAAAAAACATACGCGTCGAATTGAAAACCTCCTCCTTTTTGGGAAGTCGGTTAAAAATAGGTTTTTGTGCTTCATAGCTGATATCCTTATTTCGATCTAGATGTTCACTTTAAAGAAAGAGCTGTTGTTTTTAACCGACTTCCAAAAAGGAGGTTCTGTGTTCGGCTGTATGTATGTTTTTTAACGTAGGTAGGTATGTACTATATATGTATGTTCACTCGGTGACGGTTGGACCGATTTGGAAAAATGATTTTTTGTTTGGAAGGGTACGTACGTATACTTCCAAGTTGGTCCCATTGTCACCAAGTTGGGATCTCATGATGGGATCTTGTAGCCTTGTCACGCCTTTACTACTCAACCGATTATCATGAAATTTTGCATACACGTCAGGAGTACAGAAAAGGAGATAGGGTACCAGGTACCAACTTTATATTTCGGAGTTTCCGCGGGAAGTCCGAAATTAATGTGAGAGAAAACGCATGGAACAACCGGTATGTACGTGCACCTAAATATGAAATGTTTGATGTAATGTAATGACATGTTACAAAAATCGTCACGGTGCTGTTCCATTCACCCATTCCGTTTTGATTGAAGGTTGATGACCTATAAACTCGTTCATCCATAATCAATCCATATCGTACTTTACGTTCAGGGAAAGCGTATTGAGATAAATATTAGAAGAGGGTTATTACGAAATAATGTTATATAGAAATAGAAATACATACTATAGTAGGCATGTATATCTAATATCTAAATATATATATATATATATATAAATATACCTTAGTAAGTATTATGTATATATATACTAGCTGTCCCCCGCGATTTCATCCGCGGTAATTTCGGAGTTCCCGCGGGAATTCCGGGATAAACAAAATTTTATCAAAATCCGTTCAGTAGTTTCCGAGTCCATCGCGGACAAACAACGTGACACGTGATTTATATATATTAAGATTAAGATATAATTGTGTAAATATATATAATGTATATAATGTAACGTTGGCCTCTTGTTGGATGGTAAGCTAAAATTTGAAGATCATGAGAGTTAAGACATGTGAGTTAAATGCTACGGGGTACCTACTCAAAATTTTGTACAAAATAAGGCAATATCCGTCACACTAAAGTTTTCCGATTCCCTGGTACTATCCCACTTGGATACTGTGACGTTGTCGATGCGCAACATGATAAAATTTTATCGAGCCATTTTATCGATTCTAGTCGACATATTGTATGGTTTTGTCGACGAGAATCGATAAAATGGCTCGATATAATTTTATCGTGTTGCGCATCTTAGCCCCCCAGGGCCGTCCTAAGCATACTGCAACGGGGTGCGGGGTGGTCAGCCTGCGCCCCTACTCTTGTCAACCAAAAAGACGCAATGAAATTTTAATGTTTTATTTATTTATTATTCAAAATTCTGTAATCTGAAATTGTTAGATGCGTAGTAATAAGAGCTATTTTAACTTGCACACTCTAGATAAATGGGAAAGTGAGTTTGTTTGTTTGTTATGCTTTCAGGGCTTAGCGGTTAAACTAATCATCATGACATTTTGCATACTTACACGTTTTCATGGATACAGAAAAGGACTGGTACATTTTATCACTGAATTTCGATTTTATTTTATTTCGAATTAACTCCGAAATTAACGCGGGTGAAACCGCGAAGAACAGCTAGTAATTTAATATTGGTGCCTACATTTTTATTTTGTGCATGTATTTGACGTAAAACCTAACAAAACAACGTAGGTATACGAAACGGTGCAATGACGTTTTGGTATTAACGGTTTGACTTGCGTGCGCCCAAGTTAGTAAGTTAATATGGTCGGATGAAAGTACTGATCGGGGGGCACGGCAGTGGTCCCGCCAAGTCGAGCGCGATAGAACTAGACGCCTAGCAGTTCCACACATACATCGACCACATGCACACATACATAGACTGACATCTTTTACATACATAGATTGTACAAGCAGCGGCTTCTATCATGCTGTTGGACGATCGTCGACTCTTTGAAATAAGTATTATGTTGCTGTCTTGTAATGTTATGATTTTATACTCGAAGTAACTAATCCTAAGATACCTACTTAGTTGTTAACTATTACATTAAAAAAAGTTTCTCATTGTCGCCCCTGAAATAAGGAAATAATCATAATCCTAAAATATTTAGAAAAAATTTCACCATACGTAACGAAGTGTCTTTGTCTTATTAAGGTATCATTTTTAGATAGTAATAGGTGTAAGAGGTTGTGGAATGAAAATCAGCGGTGTCGCTGAGTCCCGTCTCCTTTTTGCCGAACCAAATATTATTATTATTATACCATCCTGTAAAAAAAACTTTGTAACTTGTGGTGTGAATAAATATTTCTTTTACTTATTTATATTTATCAATCTACTTGCTGTCTACTTTGCATAGATAAGTACCTATGAGAAAGAAGCAAAGACATAAAAGCATAATATCTATCATAATATCGAGATTCGAGACGGTATTACAAGAAATAAAATAAGTAGGTATTACGAAAAATCGTCCGATAATCTCTATTAAGTCTAGTTATGCTAATACACAATTAATCTTAATTTATTTCGGCGGTAATAAAATGTTACAACAATCCGATTAGGTAGATGCAATTCGATGAAAATTTGATTAGTAAAAATACATTATCATACAAATAAGTTACTAAATATTGAAACACTATACTTATAGGTAAAACCACGGGCGAAACAGAGCATCTCAAGCATTGGCCGAAACGTAATACGTATGGTTTTTTTAATTTTAAGGGGGTCTCATGTATTTGAGATTCTCTTAAACATTTTTGCTTGCAAGTCTGTAAGATAAGCAACAGATCATATTATCATAAATAGATTGGATTGGTTTTGATATTCTGACATGCAGCTGAACTTATCGCCACAATGTTGGGCGATCAGCTGTTCGGCCATCCACGCCGCTGGATGACATAAGGCCACAAAACAAGAGTTGATACGTACGTATATCGTCTGTTAACACGCTTCCAGGTGGAAGTCGTGTCGAACGCACGCATTTGTGGCTGTAGCTACCAACCAACCGCCAGGTTGTGTACCCTGAGCAACCACGTGTATAAGAAAAGTGTAAAAGAAAACCTCACTATTTATTCAAAACATACTATTTTCAAATCATCAGCGGAATTATCGAGCATCAGTACGATAGAAACGCCACGAATAACAAAAGAAGTAAGAAACATAACTAATGCATTCACAGTCCCAAGTCGAGTACTTACCTAAATATTGGACAGTGCACACGCAAGGCGGAAGCATGCAGGTAGCAACTCTGGTGCTAAGCAAAGTGCAAATCTATGGATCGATATTGCTACGGACAGCCAACGCTCGGCATTCCCTAGTTCCATAGTTATTGGTAAAATCCTCCAAAACCCAGTTACTTTTACAATTGTTCATAAGGAAGAAAAAAATCCCCGCATGATTGAAATAACTTCGCTCTTCTTAACAGAACCTCTGGGCCTCTACATACTGTCAACATTATCCATGCCTAGAGGTACTAAATTCCTAATATTGTAAGAATATACATAAAACTAATTTTGTCTGGTACTTATATACGTAGTGCTCGTACCTCAACCTACTCGGCAATAAATATGGTAGGTACGTCAATCCTTTGTCTTGATTCAATTTCATAGAAAACCGTGTTCTATTCAATCAAGATGTATCTATAGGTTTTTGACCTCCAAATAGCTGTCGTTACAGGGTAGACTATGCGACAAAAAACATCGGGCTTTTTACGTATTTGATGTGGTGTGCACAAACCCATTTCAAATTAATCCAGGAAAAAACAACTTGAAGTTATTTCGAAACTAATCGAAATAAATACACATATAATACTTATAGTAATTAGTATTGCCTACTTTGAACGTTGAAGGCGGGTAAGCCTTTGAATTGATCAGGTTTATCAGGTTCTTTAAATTCAAGTCAAAAGTATGCAAAGGGAACTGGTGCTTTTAAAATAAAACGTCCTTTTTTAGTTCTTACTCACAGCTTATTTTTTTTTCAGGTACATACAGTTTTAGGGTTTGGGTGCGTTATTTAAAAAAAAAATATTTTTTAGCACCTAGTGCTTAGTTTAATATTATCTGTGGTTTAACGATTCCTTAACAAAATCTCAAAACCACATTTTGTAACAATACATTTTTTGCCGTCATATCCGTCCGTCCCTATGTCACAGACCACAGCCTGTGTTCGGAAATTATCGGCACTATTTATAGATGAAATAGCTGTGCCCCGCGGTTTCGCCCTCGTGAGAACTATTATCACTAAATGCATTTGAAAGTACATATATACCTACGGTATTTATATCTATGTATAAAAAAACATTTATTTTTTATTTTGTCTGTCTGTCTGTCTGTTTGTTCCGGCTAATTTCTGAAACGGCTGGCCTGGTTTTGACGGAACTTTCACTCGCAGATAGCTAACATTATAGGAATAACTTGGCTACTTTTTATCACGGAATTCCTGCAGGAACTCCGACATTCGCGGATAACACCACGGCGAACAGCTAGTCATATAATGACTTGTCTACGAAGCAATGGGTCATCGTTTATTTATTTTTAAGGTCTACCAAAGTTACCTTCTCATGTGTAGGAAAAAACGTGTCACTTATGTTGCATGAAGACAGGGATACTTAATCAATATATAATATTAAAGGCAACCCGCCCGGCGCCCACTGTTTTATTAAAGGAATACCATCAATATTGTGATTCATGACAGCTATAGCTGTAGAGACTAGACGAGAAACGCAAGTATTTATACGTACGTAATAATAATGTAATGTTTGCTAGGTACTTAAAACATTTTAGGATACAAACCAAGTCTGACTTACAGTTAAGGTTTGAACCATCAGTTAATAAGTAGCTAGGTGAAATCTCTGTTTTGCTCTTTCTTCTGGTTCTTCGTTTTATATTAGTTAATTACTCATCTTGAAAATCACACATTCGAGTGCGGGACCGACGTAACTTTGTAACAAAGGCTCATCTGTCATTTCGGACACGACTGCAACAAACCATGACTGGTTTATGATAATTCCGTGGACTGTTACAGCCGGGAGAATGCGTTTGTTAACGTTCAAAGCTTTCTTATTTTACAGCCAGCCCGTTAGAAAATCCATTAAATCTTAATTTCACGATACACGATACCGATCATCATTAACTGCTTTTGAAACAACTGCTGAATAATGGTGACATTTCTCTTTGTATATGTAGGTTGATGCGGTATGAAAGTTAACCAAATAAATTTTTTATCCTAATTCTTATCCACCGGAGAATACGATCGGTTTTTCTAAAGACCTTAAACTGGAAACATACTTAGGTATAGCCAGTCTAGCGGTTAAACTAGGCAAAGTATATTTACATACTACTCTCTGAGTCTCCACAACAGTATATTGGTAAATAACAGTTTTATTATAGGTACAATTACTAATTACCTATGTATGTTAACTCGTGTGATAGATATTCTAAATAATAACATAACATAGCATAACATAGTATTTACATAAAATGATTGTTTCAGCTACAGTAGTTAGCTTAGAAAACAAATTCCAGTCCGAATACACGAAGTATTAAATATTTTACTATCTTCCAGCAATTGATTTAGGTACTTATCTTGCTGTGTTATTCATGACTAGGTACTTACATAGGTACCTACCTAACTTTACTAACGCCTGCTTTTTACCTACACTTCCTCTAACTATTATTATATTACTTATGTTTCTTCTGTAGCTATTTCTTTAGTTACGAGAATTATATGTATTTCTTTTAAAGAAATAAATTTCTTAAACCGTAAACCGTAGATCCTTATTCCTTTTAAGATTTGTAAAGTATCGTTCACCGTCTAACGACCGCACTCAGAGTAATTCAATGATTACTTAAAATTAAGTACCTAATCATAAGAACAAATCTAGCAGCCGCAAGATTTGGGGTAAGCTTGTTTATTATTTTTGATTTTTTTATTTATTTATATTTTTCTACGTAGCATAAAATTTAAAAAGTGTGTAAGTTGTGTGTTATGTGTAAGTTTTTCCCTATACAATTTATCGAATATTGACAAATCCGTAGGCATTTAGGCAAAAAGAAAATGATGATGATGAATTTATATGAGTAGAATAACGTGAGTCAGCACTAGGAATACTGCGTTGAGATGTGTAGAAAGAGCTCTAAGCACAACTTATACTGCAGTCTGCGTGTTGCGCCGTGCTGGTTGTGGCCACTGGCAATGCGTTGCAAGCGCACAGTGGGGACGTGAAGTAGGTACAATCGGTGCAGTCAGTGCGATCGGGTGCACTGAGACGTGTCGTAGGCCACTCACCTGACGCCATACTAAGCCCGGACCATGCCGTTCCTTCTACACACCAAAGAAATAACGTCCCACTGAGAAACGTGATGTAGACACAAATATAAAATTATACTGTTCTCTCACTCTATCGCTAGGCTAAATACAAAATACGTTGCGCCAGGAGTTTCCACGCTACATAATATATATCTATACCTCACTGCGGAAACTGATATGGGTAGGTATTAGATGATAAAGGTAGCCGCGTGTGAAACGGTTCTTCAACGGTTTTACTAAAGGAGCGAAAGCAAGTTGCAAGTCAAGGCGTGTAGACTGTAGATATAAAGGATGTGAATTGAGTACACACACGTTACGGAAAAAGTCGCATTTCGAGTCTTGCTCGTTAATAATCACGGTTGAGGTTAGGAATTTATTTTGTGGGTGGTCTTCAGTAACCACAAAGCGCATAAAGCTAGTTGTTTAACGTTAATTCGTTTTGGTTAAATAGGTATATCGGCAGTTTTGCTTTTATTATGTATGCCTAAAAATATTCTATAGAGCAAGTGAAGAATGCACTGTGGCTGTAACTCAAAAGTTATTAGCCCAATTAGAAATGGTCAAAAACCTCTTTCGAATTAGTTTCTCTACATTTTCGATTTGAATTCGGTGCCAAGCCCGCTTACGTCTGCCCACTCGGGTTGTACAGCTCACGATGAGCTCGTCGCGGGAGTGGACTTAGCCCATCTACTCCATACTTGGCTTGTCACCGACTTCTTATCGAAAAGTGGTAGCACAAACCAATAACAGTATTACGTGTATTTTTGTCTGTTGAATTAAATCGGTATTTTATTATTTTTAGCTTTTTAATTTTTTTAGTGTTTTTGGAAGTCGGTTTTATTTTTTTTGTTAAAAATTTGTTTATTTCTTGCTTTTTAGTGAGTCGGTTTGTAATTTATCTAAGTTACAATAGCCTAATGTCAACTGCTCATCACCTTTTACAAAATATTGCTTTTCCCGATCTAGGGACGTTTATTTTTGAGGAGTCTCCTGGTATATCACCATCAGTTCCACTTCGCCATATACATTGTGACGAGCATAAATTGTTTAGGAATCATATTAAAGTTAACGAATCGGAACTCGTAAAATACCTATTATTGAGTAGTTCCGATAACCATCTGTGGTCTTCATCATCAGTTCACTTCTTCAAATTTTGCTTTCCGAAAGCAAATAAACGATTTACTATAGAAAATACAAAAATCGCTATAGGTGTGCTCATAATTTTTGAAGAGTTCCCTCGATTTCTCCAAGATCCCATCATCAGATCTCGACTTGATGATAAAGGGACCAACTCGAAAGTATACGCTTTCAAACCAAAAATCAATTTTCCAAATCGGTCCAATCGAAACCCGTGAGATACGTACTATTGTTAAGTAGTTCCGATGACCGCCTGTGGTCTTCATCATCAGTTCCACTTCTTAAAATTTTGCTTTTCGAAAGCAAATGAATGATTTACTATAAAAAATACCCAAATCGCTATATGTGTGCCTATAATTTTTGAAGAGTTCCCTCGATTTCTCCAAGATCCCATCCTCCGATCCCTTTAAAAAAAAAAGAATTTTCGAAATCGGTCCAACCGTCTTCGAGTAATCGGTGAACATACATAAAAAAAAACATACATACAATCGAATGCATAACCTCCTCCTTTTTGGAAGTCGGTTAAAAATACACATAACTATTTATCTACATATAAAAAATGCCTACTTTTTATGGTATCTTAGTTAACTAAGATAACATAAAAAGTAGGCAATAGGTAAAAAGTAGGCAAAAATGCCTACTTTTTATGGTATCTTAGTTAACTAAGATAACATAAAAAGTAGGCATTTTTAAACAATTATTTTTACTATCTTTTAAAAAATGCAAGCACAGCATTTTTCACAAAAGACTTTTTGTATTGTAGCCCTCGTTAATATACGTAGAAACATTTCGACACCTCAAGTTTCACGGTAAACTAAAACTTTTAAAGATCGCAATTTCACACTTTTTCTGAAAAGAAACCTGATTGAAATTTGAAATACAGAAGCGATCAAAAGTCAAAATTTCAACCACGATTTGTGGCCAGAAAGTGTGTCGTTCCTTTGGCGGAGTGATGCGGACATGGTGCTCCCGGTCGGTCGGTCGGTATCCGTAGGGACAGGCCAATCATGGCTGAGGAGGCTATTAGCGACAGCGACGAGCATTGACCTGTTGAATGTTTGCTTGTCCTTGGTCGGCGCGGGCGCGAGGGCGGCGCGGTCATATCCGCAGTGACGTCACCGGTCACCAGTGAGGTGCCAATGGGTTTCAGAGGAGGTCCCGCCACACGAGTTGTGACACAAGTGTGACAATTAGGTAGGCAGGCAGTGACGGGATTATTCGTTAAATTCTAGGCCTCATCAGTACGTACTGAAATATGCGTTTTTTGTGTTCTCTGTATTTCATTCGGATTTTATTTAGTTTTGCGAACAACAGAATTGCCTTCACTTGTCACTACTGTTGTAAAAACAAATTTAATATTATATGTATAGTTTTCTTTATTAGAAGTAGGTAGATACATTACTTCGGGGAACCTTGCGATTTGTTACAATCACAGAGAAATAATATACCTATCTATTAACTAGAGAAGTCATCTAGGCGGAGCAGGCGCGCCACCGTTTCTAAGCAGGTAAAGGGAAACTTTCTCAAAACTTGCTTTGCTGACCATCCTTACTAATATTATAAATGCTAAAGTTTGTTTGTTTGTTTGTTACGCTTTCCCTCTTAACGGCTCAACCGATCGTCATGAAATTTTGCATGCACGTTGTCAGGGGTACAGGGAAGGACATACGGTACTTTTATCCCGGAATTCCCGCGGAAACTCCGAACTTATCGCGGGTGGAATCGCGGGGAACAGCTAGTAAGTAGGCTATATATTTTCCACAATATTCTCAAAATTGTTAACATTGAAAACATGCCTGGGTATAAATGTAACCAAATATCGTTTCATACATTTGGTTACATAATAATATGTATATGAATGTTATTGTGCGTGATGAAAAGTTTTGGGTAGGAAAATTACATGGTCACAGTGATGCTCCTTCAGCCTTCTATCTGTTCTGTGGTTACAAACTTATAACTTGAAGGGTCTATTTATAGAGAAGTTATATGAAAGCTCAGAAAAACTGCGTGGAGTACATTACCGTACTGAATATAAACTAAG
Source organism: Zygaena filipendulae (assembly GCA_907165275.2). Lineage (NCBI taxonomy): Eukaryota > Metazoa > Arthropoda > Insecta > Lepidoptera > Zygaenidae > Zygaena > Zygaena filipendulae. The sequence continues at coordinate 4,963,914 of OU015653.1, read as the reverse complement.
TAGATATCTACAAGTTACCTTTATAGGTATTGAATTCAAGTTAATGTAATTTGGAAACGAGTTTGCCTTTAATTGTTGCAGAAGGAATCTCAGGCAAAAAATAATTAATTTACGACCACGTTATATTTTATGACATGGTTTACTTTATATATGGTCTTAGTCAAAAAAATAAGTATATTATTGCGTCAATATCTACGTAGCAATTATATTATTGGTAGATATTAAGAAAATATAAATTTTCATCATAGATAAAGGTTCAACTAAGATAAAGGTCTCCACCAAATCTTTTTGATCTTTATAATGACTGTTCCTGTGCTATAAGGGTTGTCAAACGCCCTGCAAGAACCGGGATGACCACAGGGGATGACCCATTGCGATGCATCCTGCGAAAGATCTGTACAGATCTCCTATTTTGCTGTTTCATGTTAAGTATTATAATTATAACTGCAAATTTTTAATTAGGTACATTAAACAATTGAACTTGAAAAAATGAGAATTCTAAATCTGATTACGCTTGCCTTTAACAGCTGGCTCCCGTTTTTTTTTTTGCTAAAACCCGTATTTTGACAGCAAATCATCTGGAAACTCAGTTCACTAAGCTTCGCTACTCTCATCTAGTCGGACCCCATGATCTCCACCAGATCGTCAGTTCATCTTACGGGAGGTCTGCTCACAAAAAGAAATAATTCAAACAATTTACAGAAACGTGAAAGAAATTTAAATTCTACCGCAAGCGAGGAGCGACATAATGACAACTGCTACTTTGTAAGACTTTGTAAGATAATAGATATATACCTTACCTCACTAACAAGACACGCAAATAAATTAAAATTAACAACTTTACTTGTAGACATAGAGCGAAGAATTTCTGAAGAGATCAGAAAGAAGTAACGGTACTGTATATTATGGATTTCTATTTTTACAAATCTGAAAGTGTCGAACAGGTAATAAAACAAAATACCCTTTATAAGTGTGTGTGTAAGTATGTTTTATGCGAGAAATTTTGTGCTAACAAGTGTAAGTAGGTATTATACCTATCGCTCTTAGAACGTTACGATTCCCACCATGATGTCACTATCGGCGGTTTTGTCATTGTACCCGGGACGGTTATAAATATAGGTATAACTTGTCTTAAAGTTATGTACTCAGAATTCCTAACAGTACTTCAACGTCTATACCTATTAAAATTACAGTAGATAGGTATACAATATGGAAATTGACTAGAGCAGAAATTATAATAAAATATTCAAGTGTACAATAAAAAGCGTAGGCGACTGTTGGTCACGAAGTCACAGCACAAGCTAGTTCTGGAACATCCACATACCTGACTCATCGTCGTTCTTGTAGAATCGGCGGCGAAGGTCGGTCGCGCCGATCCATAAGCCTTCTAGCATTCCGACCACTATGAATGAATAGTCGCTCAACTGGTCGTCTGCGCACACTCCGTAATATCATCAAATTAATTTGACAACAAACATTTCAGTTGGCGAAAACCGGAATGGCTTGAGCTCTCGACATCCGCCCCGTGGGAACCGCGACAGGCCGCCTTCACCGATAAATAATTGTTCGTTATGAGTATCGACTATTGACGCTTCATCTTCGCATTCTATATTTTTTTTGTTTTATGATGTGATCGTTGTGTATATGACGTTATTGTTGGAAAACACATGGTTACATAAGCAACCTTTTTTTATTTAATTATTTATAACATATTCTAAAGTGACCGTTGATTAGGAATGAAGTGATCGAGCTTGCTGAACAGGTGTTTAGTGAGACTAAAGGTAACAATCCACCTGTTCCACTTCGTCATTACTTCAAACTCATCAGGTGTTGCCAATATTGCCTATATATTTAAAAGTGTAGCCGGACTAGCCGGTCAATCACTTCACTTAATACGACAAAAATATTTTTATTTAATTTTTATTTGACGTTATGTAGGTAGGTAGTCTTTGTGCTAGCGTAAAATCAGCGATTGTAATAAAATCAAAATACAAAGTAGTTCTTCTGTCTATGATTCGTCTATATAAATGCTTATGATGCCTATTTACTTTTAAGGAAATTAACGCTTTATTTGTCAGTTGGTTTATTTTATTGTTACCTGTAATACCCATGCTATGTAATGTTCCCATGAGACACGTTACGCGATAGAGGCTCATTTAAAGGCCGCTGCGTACGTAACGGGTTTTTATACGGAAGGGACGGGACGGGAAGTTTCGGAAATATCGTTTCATACAAAATGTATATGAAAAAGCTATGTCACAGAGACAAGGACGGGACGGGAACTTAGCACTCACGGGGCGTAATAAATATCGTCCCTCCCCGCGCGTGTCCCGTCCCGTCCCATGTTTCCGCTACGTATGCATACGTAGCGGAAACTCACTCCGTTCGTTTGGTAAAGAGAAGTAGTGACGCCGCGCGCCTTAATGATGCAAGTGTCAAAAAAGGACGGTGAAAAGGCAAACGAGGGAGTACGTATGCATTTACACCACGTTCCCGTTTTGATCGAGGCAGTCACGTCTCCGTCCCGTTCATGTCCGATACCGTCCGAGGTATTATGTCGTTACGTATGCTGCGGCCTTTAATTTTATATATGAACGTATATTATGGTAATAAGTTCTTAAGATTATATCAATTAAGTATTAGGTGTGTTTGCCTTGCTCGTTAGTTGTTATTCCATTTTACCTATCTGTACGATCTGGATATGTACCTAAAATTGAAGTGTCTGTTTTTAATTTCAAATTAACAGCTTTTCACTAAATGCATATGAAATGAAATGAAATGAAATGAAAATAAGTTTATTCGTTACGACTACAATAAATAAAATAAAATGGGTTAAAGTATATACAGTATACGAAAGTATTTATACGGTACTTACATGGAAAAATCAACTTTTAAAATTTTTCTCTGTCTGTCTGTCTGTTTGTTTCCGCTAATCTCTGAAACGGCTGGATCGATTGTCACGAGACTTTCACTCGCAGATAGCTAATGTTATAAGGAATATCTTAGGCTACTTATTATCCCGGAATTCTCACGGGAACTCCGAAATTAACGCGGGTGAAACCGCGGGGCACAGCTAGTAACATAGCACCTGTGTCATATTCTCCATTTGATAATTATTATGCAAATTTTCAATAATAAAATTATTACTGAGCAGTATTATATTATCTGTGACTGAGCCTAAAAGTATTTAGGATTACCCACAGGCAGATAATAAAAAAGGACTTTAATCGTATCATACGGTGACTGATGGTTACAAATTTAGGTTGCTTTTGTAACCACTAATATTCTCATGATTATGAATCACTTCTATTTCTAATCTAACGCTGTCGTAATTTTAAACACCTACTCGTATTGTGCAAAAGAGGGTATTCGCGCAACGCAATTATCTAAAGTAGCAAGAACTCCTTATGTCCCTACGATTCCCGTAACCCATCAGGGTAACAAAGTATGGTCATTCCCAGATATCACCGCCTCGAGTGCCTCCAGTGTGGTATAAAAGTTCTCACTCGTCACCGACGACGGGGACGTAAGTCCAAGTGGCCAAGCCACATATTTTGACTAAGGTGAAGAGTTTATGAAGTTAGGCCTTGTAAAGTTACGGCATGTAGAGTTAGAAGCTTGGCTCTACATGAGATCTAATAACTTTTTGACAGCTGTGCGAGTCATATGGTCACGTCTTGGCAACATTTTACATGAAAATATTTTTGGTGGGATTCTAATATTTACACACATGATATAAGATATTAGATATTATTTATATTTAAAGTCAACTTGCCCTCTTGTGTGGCCGTGAACCCGAAGGATTACGTGTACCTTTGATGGTACTGGGTATTAAAGATTCGGCAGATGCCGGTCAAAAAAATATGATAACATTACACAAGAATGTTTTGAAAAACTGGTCTCACTAAACACGTAATCTGATAAAACGGACATTGCTCGACATCAAAGTACGGAAATTATATTTTTAAGTCCAATTTGACAAACTGGAAAAAAGCATAGAGTTTTAGAATGTACCTACCTATTCATTCATTGTGGCCTGAACGATATTTTGCCAACTCTCCGGATACCAAAGTTTATTTCGGGAGTTAGCGCCTTCCAGATAGGCGCCCCATTATCCATAAAACCAGTTCATACTGGTTCGTTTAATAATAAAAATGGTCTCTATTTTGGGAACACCCGCTGCGTCCTTATGGGGCCTCTCGTACCTACTGTCATAGATCTAGTAAGTAGGTACATAATATAGCTAAGGCAAGCGGGTTCACCCGCGTGAAATTTGGTAGGTACATGGTACATATTTCCTCGGGAACGTACTTACTGAGAATCAAACAAATCGGAAACTGCATATTATAATTTCAATAAGACACTACTAATTTTTCTATATACCTAATCTATATACTAATATTATTTATATACTAATAATATAAAGAGCAAAAGTTTGTGAGTTTGTGACGTTGTAGGGGGTAATCTCTGGATCTACTGAACCGATTTTGAAAATTCTTTCACTTATTGGAAGCTACAGTGATCCTGAGTGACATTGGATACTTTTTATCCTGGAATTCCGGTGGGAACGCCGGAGTTTGTGAGTTTGTGAGTTAGTGTGTTTGTGAGATTGTAGGGGGTAATCTCTGGATCTACTGAATCGATTTAAAAAATTGTTTCCCTTATAACAAGCTACAGTGATCCCGAGAGTTTTTATCCTGGAATTCTCGCAGGAACTCCGGAGATTGTGAGATTGTGAGTTTGTGAGGTTGTAGGGGGTAATCTCTGGATCTACTGAACCGATTTTAAAAATTCTTTCACTTATAAGAAGCGACAGTTATCCTGAGTGATATAGGGTACTTTACTATATCTCTGAATTCCCGCGGGAACTCCGAAATTACCGCGGATGAAACCGCGGGGGTCAGCTAATATATAATATAAATCAGAAACTGACTGACTGATCGATCAACGCACAGCTGAAACCGCTGGGTCTAGAATAGATTCTAGAACCATGCAATTTTACACAGTAAGTATTCCTTAAGTGACGTAGGTGTGCCTACGTCTATTCTAGACCCAGCGGTTTCAGTTGTGCATTCATCGATCAGTCAGTCAGATTCTGCTTTTATATTATATACTTACCTATTAACTGACCTAATTTCGGCCCATAAGGGGGTGAAAAGGGGTTGCAAAGTTTGTATGGAACAACATGTTTTCTAAGAAGAACTTTCTAGACCCCTGACCCAATATAATAATAATAATAATAACCCACTTCACAACACACAGATCTACTTGATCCCACACTAAGCTATAAGCTTGTGTCGTGGAAACCCAGCATACGTGGTATATAATATGATCTTAATTTCTCTTTGATGTCCGATTTTGACTAGCACGCGGACAAGTCGCGGGCAAAACCTAGTAGTTTATAGTAAGTAAGTATGTGGGTGTATAGATTTCGGTTGAAAAATCTTATTATAACCGGTACCTATGTATTAAGTTCCTATCTTTAATATTAAAAGCTTGTGGATTTTATATCACACCACTTTATACACTAAGCTTAAACTTTTTTTTTTTTTTTTCTAAAATCGTATTATAGTGCGTGCTAGAATACCAATTTACCAACCGAAATATAATATCTCCAAAATGGTCGTTGAGAATGGCACTGTTCCTATTAGATGCTTAATGAGTTTTTTTTTCAGACATTTTTTTCCACATTTTCGTGTCTTAATAGATACCCGCTTTGGCATCAAAGTTATATACAGATTATGCTGCTTTAATAGGTACTTTTTTCACATCAGAAAGCAGAGACAAATCTTAAATTAGGTATCTACTTATTCCAAATTCGTTTTTTTTATTTATTTAAAGACTAGCTGTTCTCCGGCTACAGCTTTTCACTAAATGCGTACGAAAGTATATACGGTACGGTACGGCACAGATAATATAATACAATGGTAAGGTAAATTTTTCTCTGGGTGTCTGTCTGTCTGTTTGTTCCGGGTAATCTCTGAAACGGCTGGACCGATTTCAACGAGACTTTCACTAGCAGATAACTGATTTTATAAGGAGTAACTTAGGCAATTTTTTATCCCGTAATTCCCGCGAGATCTCTGAAATTAACGCGGGTAAAACTGCGGGGAATAGCTATTACAAGATATTTCCTAAATACTACTCTCTGTAAAATGCAAAACAGTTTATCGGCAGGCACGTTCTCCCTTATTGGTATTATACAATTTGAGACAAACAGACACACCAAGTGCAAGTTAAACATTGGAAGAGGAGTTTTGCAAATCCACTACTTTAGATTATTACCTACAACTAAAAATCAAACCAGAAATGATAATATGACAGAGTATAAATATCAAAAAAGCACATGCAAAACGAATGGTTTTTTTGCAACATTTACTTAAGCCTGCCGATATTATTATTATGATGGAACACACTCCAGAGTCCAGACAGGGTATCATTAGAATTGTGTTTATTTCAGTGAAGACAACTTCAGTTAGTGAGTGGTTTGCAGCCGTGGCAATGACACGATTCGCGGGACCTTGAGATGATTCCACGGCAGGAAGGGGCCTCAAACTCACAGTCTCTAAATCATTGGTCTCGCAACGCCATTACCTACCTACTCTATTCATAATTTAGTAAAAAAATTACGTGACTAATTAATATTTATAAGAATAGGAAATTTTAATGATTAGGTATTTTACATGTATAATAGAAATTAATATTTATTTTAATAGAAATACACGATTCTGTAAAATTGTAAAACTTGTCTATGATATAGAAATAAATTAAAAATATAGATACACTTCAACTTTGTGGGCGGTAATTAAATAAAAATTATAAATAATAATAATAATATGTAATAACTATGTCGGCGGTAGATAGATTGGTAACACATTAAAAGCGTGAGAAAACTCCCTGGAAATTTTTCCCACACGTACCTATCTTTACGTCTCGTCTGCGTACAATTTTTATAATTTGCCTGAGAATACCAACAAGACGTTTTTTCGTGAAATATACTGCCTTTGTTATCGACTAAATTTTATGACGAGATCTTGACAAAATTAGCGAATGTTAAAATAATTTCAAAACAGCATTGAAAAAAAAGAGATTACTTTTCCTTTTCTCTACCCCTGACATGCAAAATTTCACAGTGATCGGTTGAGTTGTTAGACGTGAAAGCGTCACAAACAAACAAACTTAGGTACTTCCGCATTTATAAATAACTAGCTGTGCCCCGCGGTTTCACCAGCGGTAATTTCGGAGTTATCGCGGGAATTTCTGGATAAAAAGTACCCTATGCCCTTCTATTTACCCCTGACAACGTGCATGCCAAATTTCATTCAAATCCGTTCAACGGTTTTTGCGTGATTGAGTAACAAACATCCAAACATCCAAACATCTAAACATCCAAACATCCACACTTTCACATTTTATAATATTAATAGGATAGTAAGGATTATTATAACAATTAGATTTTGGTTTTGGTAAGCGAGTTTACAAAAGTAAACTCGAGCTCAAATGAAACTAAAAAGTACCATCAATTGAACTACTGTTAATTGAACTAATGAGAATAGAGCCAATATTCAAATGATAAGATCATTTGACTAGGTAAGTAAATATAATTAAAGCAAAAATAAAAAACAATAAATTTACATCGTAAGTTAAATATAACGAAATAAACCTATAAAAAAAAACAATATATGAATCAATCAAAAGCATCAAGGAGGTTATGAGAATGGCAAGTTTATTGACATTTTCATGCGAAGACAGATAGTACACTATTTCCTGTGGGGTTGCGAACTCATCCGGCCACTTCGCACGCCCCTTCAATGAGTTTTAATTGAGTCGAACTCGGGCCGCAGGAAACGGAGCGGAGGCTAAGCTCCTCTCGTAAGGTGACCTAACTCAACGATATCCCATTATTTTTTGCAGTCCAGAATTATTTTGGTCTATTTCAAATCTTAAAATGTTTTGAGGTCCCTCACTTTACTGACTTGATTGGCTATCCAAAAATTTGCTCGCACGATCAACTTTTAATACTTCTGTAACGAATTTGTACATTATTTGTCTAGTTTATTTGAATGCAACTATGAGGAAAATCGGCGACAGCTAAAAAATTCGGCGCTCTACAACAAAACAAATGAATGGCACGGTAAAAAGTCTTTAAAAGTTAAGAATAAAACCGATAAGTCATTATAATGTTTGGTCACTCTCGTAGCCAGCAAATGGATGTCGTCATCAGTCCGTCGCCCGCGCATCGGCAGAGCGAGCGGCGCGACGCGGACGCTGTCGAGCGAGGACAAATTGCTTTGTTTATGGCCGCTTATTGAAATGTATTTACTGTCTACTGGCCGGCTGCGAGCCTGAGAAACACAACTAACAGACGAACAGATTATTATAACACAGGCGACAGTCATTATAGCAGAAGATGTTATAATTGATTCAAAATGCTGCAGCGATCGCCTTCGAATGGGCATGTTCACTAATTTTTTTTTAGTCCGCCTTGTAGATTATTAAAAAATATTGGACACGTATTTTTTCTTTTTTTACGTAATCAAAAAATAACGGCGATATATTGAGTTGAAATTTCGCGTGACGTCACTATTCTGACAGTTTGTATGGCGGTTTTAGCGGTTTGTGACTTCACGACCCCTTCATCCTAAACTTTAATGCGCTTTATCTCTGAATTTTTTAATTTATTTGAAAAAGCAAAAAATACGTGTCTATTGTTTTTTTATTTTCTAACTGACGGACTAATTAGAATTTTGATTTTCAAAAGTGGTCAACATCCCCATTCACTTGGTGCTCCATTATGAATCACATCAATGGAAAATTAAGAATGTAAATTAAAAATGTGGTTGACCGCCTTGTGGAGAATTTTCAAGCCCTCGTGGGAACTTCTAACAGGAAACAGATTTTAGATTTCTGATTGATATACAACACTATAGATCCTTAGAAAGTGCTTCAAGTACAATTTTAATTTTAGCATTTTTGCAATGGTCAGTAAGTCGCTACTAAAGCCGCGGTGGGAAGGTCATTTAATTATCTTCGGTTCATACCGCATGGTGAGCAACACATAGATATCTAATATTTATGTATAGTTATTATTACCATTTGGGGTACAGTGAACTTACAAAGGTGAAGACATATGGCGAACAGAAATACATTATCTAATTCACACTGTATGAGCCGTTGAAAGAGTTTCGTACGTATTGTAATCAAGGCGTGCATGGTTTATTGAAAGATAAATTTATTTTAAAGATGCTAAGTTGATATTATTACCATACTTAATTTGTCATATCTATACTTAATCTATACTAATATTATAAAGAGGAAAGATTTGATTTTTTGTTTGTTTGTTTGTTATGATTTAACTCAAAAACGACTAGACCGATTTCAAAAATTCTTTCCCCATTAGAATGCTACATACATTGTAAACCAGAATTCCCATGGGAACTCCGAAATTGCCGTGTGGAACAGCTAGTCTACATTAAACTAGCTGGTTTAAGATTTCCAAAAAATTTGAAATACGTGTTTTCAAAAGAATACTGATTTTCATGATTCTAACTTCAATTTTGGTAATTCCTTCAGTGTTTGAATTTCCAAAAATCTTTTTATAATGTGTTGTCTACATAACATCATATAAAGGAAGCTTTGTGCCAAATCCATGTTACTTAAATACTTAGCCTTTGTAGTTTTGGCTGGGCGTTGATACCGAATACCGAAGTTCATTTTATTTTAAACCAATTTTATACTGTTGGCCAGCTATAATGTGTACTTCTTCTTCCTAGTCGTTATCATTCTTGGCAGAGTGGTCGTAGCCATTACTTGTGGCCCGTCTAACAATCCGCCGCCATTCCTCCCTCACTGCCGTCCGTCTAGTGCACTGGTGTACGGGACTGTCAAGTGCAGTCTTTATTTGGTCAGTCCAGCGTAACGGTCATCTGCCACGTGCTCTTGTGCCTTGAACTACGAGGCGCGCTATAGAGGCATCACCTCGTCGAGACACGTGCCCAAAGAACATCAAATTCGAGCTTGAACGATGGAGGATATATTATGGAAGACTTTCTAACCAAAATGAAAAATGTCAGCCTTAAATTCGGCCTGAAAATCAACCGCATCAAAATCAAAATTATCATTGTCGACCGCGCCAACAATAATTCGCCAGAAGTCACAAGAATTGCGAACTGTGATGTCGTGCAATCTATCTATATATATCTACTTGGGGGCTCTGATTTCTAACAATGGTGGTTGTAATGAAGAAATTAAATGGCGCATGGCTATTTCGAGATCAGCCATGGATAGGCTGAAGAAAGTATGGGGCAACCGGAACATCACCAAGGCCAAGAAAATCAGACTTGTAAAGGTCTTTCCAAATATTTCTGTATGCAGCGGAGACATGGACCATTAGCGAGAGTGAGAAAAAGAGGATAGAATATGTACTTATGAGTTTTGTATATATGTATGTATGTGTACCTAGGGTAGCCTGGTAGAGATCACTTATTAGTGATAAGGTCGCCCATTGTAGCTTCATATTTGTAAGTTTTAGTAGTATTAGGTAAGTACTTAAGTAACAATAATGTTTGTGGGTATACAATAAAGTTATTTAATTTCATTTGCATTTATTATGAGAACGAAACGAGCCCAAACACGAATATCTTTGCAGTTTCCACTAGAGAGTTGCGGTGGCAATCTTCCGGCTGCTTCTTCATCCGGCACCCTCGTCATCTATAGGTAGGTAGTAATATTATAAAGAGGTAAAGTTTTGTGAGTGTATCTACTCATGGCGAAAAATTAACTAAAATTCTACTGTCCTACCATTTCATATCAGGAAGTTTTAGTGCCTACATCTCAGTTCCATTATTAGATGAGCTCGATGGTAACATAATATTGCATTGTCACCGAACTTACACAGTACGTATCTGTGCCCGATTGAGATGAAACTTGGCATACTTATGTAAGCCAAACTATACTAGCAAGCAACCAGCAAGTGATTGAAAATTCTTTTGCAAGGTTGATAAAAAGTGCAGACAAGTAATACGAACACGACAAGTTCAATAAAAGCCTGTAATGATAGTGAAAACCGCATCATAATCCGCAGCACACCTAGTTAAGAAAAACTAAGCGGATACACAGTCAGACACGAAAATCTTTTTTGTTTTATACTATTTATAAATGTCGTTCTAGTAACTAATTTAATGGGGTTCTCGTAGCAACGCTCGTGGCCGCGTTCTGTCTGCCGACTCGGGGCCCCAAGTCGTGACGCTCGTTTGTTAATACTAATAGCGAACAAAAAGGTTAGTCCAAACGTGCGACTTTTCAACAAATTGCACGCACAAACCACCAAATGTATACTATAAAAACGCAAATTAATCGAATGCTATCAATTCATGTTAGTTTTTATAGTTCGTTACAATCTTGTTTTATGACCACATCAAAGGCTTTCTTCGACAAATTCGGTCATGTAGGTATAACGACTAGGTATTTGTACAGGTCCTATTATAATTATCCCACTAAAAACATAAATGTAAAAAAGGAGAGCCAAGTTCAATACAAAAGTTATGCTTGGCTGTGGGCTTCGCCGCAAAAAGATCATTTTTCATTTAGATCTCCATTCTTTTGAAGCCCACAGCCAAGCATAATTTTTGTATTGAACTTGGCTCTCCTTTTTTACATGTATGTTTTTGGTGGGATATCATTACTTTTTGTATAGAATATAAAAATATGCGCTGAAAAACACACCGTTGGCCAGTTGTTTAGCGCGTATACAAGTTTTTTATATGGGGACACCACTTATTTTTTGACTTTTTTATTTTTAGATTATTTTCTATGCTTACACACAATTACCGAGCTGGATTCCAAATTTCATCCTTCTAGGTCATCTGGAAGTAGGTTAGATTTAGGTACTATATGTCAGTCAGTCAGTCAGCGCTAAAATTTACGACTTTTTGACCTTCATATCTTTATAACCGTTTGAGCTAACTTCATGAAATTTGGGCTTCTGGATGTCCTTATGGATATAATTAAACACACGTAGTTTTATGTGTTTACCTTAAAGAGGTTTTGAGTTATAGAAGGGTCAAAAGTGGCACCAAGTGGTACGTGTTACACTCGGCGCTGGCTAGCCAGTTCCTTTGTTTGAACTTGGCTTGACACGCTGCCGCGTATCTAGATTATAGGTACCTATAGGATATTGTTTGTTACCTAGTACAATAGAGCTTACATTGTACAATGGTATGTACAACTACACATGATGTTGTAATTAGCAAGGATGGCTCCACATGGATCGTCGCGGGGGTCGCGGGTTCTGCACATAACACATATGTAGCCCACGCGACATGTCGCTTCGAAAAATGAGCAGCGATAAAAAGCAGTCGGTACCAGGGCGGGGCGCGGCGCGGCGTGAGAACGGCGACACGTGGCTGGGCCGGGGCCAGGCGCGAGCTCATTCATGCATTTGATTCATGAATAATAGCATGCGCTAAAAGGATTTGTGGTAATTTGTTTATTGGACATTATCATACAGCGCCATCTAGTCCCAAACTGAGCAGAGCTTGTACTATGGGTACCAGACGAATGATGTAATATTTAAATACTTTTTTTGTAAATACTATAGGTAGGTACCTACATAAGATATCCAGACGTAGGGTAGGTAAACAGTGTTTACTAAACACTAATGCTCATCACAATTCACACTAATGTTTACCTTGATGCGGAGATCGAACTCGTGACATCTGGCGTAGCGCCTAATGTGACCACTTAACCACTATACCAACGGTGTTGTCCTACACAGTCGAAGAGACTAGCTATTAGAGCAATGAAAAATAATTAAATTTTCACTTGTCAATTATGCTGTGGCACCTTGTCGATTGATCAGCCCACTTAACCAATTTGACAACCTATAATAATATTGTTAACAATTAAAAAAACTACGAATCGACATGTCATGTGGTCACGCAAAATCGTCCAATCAAAAGTCCACTTTTGCGTGACCACGTGACATAATGATTCCGTTCCTTAGTTTTCTATGCGTTAACGATTGTAATCGTTTATAATTATTATAGATTGTCAACTTGGCTAAGAGGGATATGGTTAGTTTATGGAATGTGATCTCGGAGGTGCAAGGGGCGCGAGCGCGACCGCGGGCGGCGCCCTGCTCGCTATAAATCAGGGCCGATTGAGGTCGGGTCGGACGGCAGTTATTTTTAAAATTGCGTGCACAATATTATTTTGTGTTTAGGTGGAATATGATAATTGCGGCGGCGGGAGGCGCCGTAAGCCGACACCGGCTATGGGATTACAGAGCGCTCGCCGCGGCCTGCCCGCCGCGCCGTGCCCGCCCGTCTCGGCTGGGGCCTGATTACGTCTTGTTACGTCCAATGCATTTTTGCTCAAGTGCATCACAGATATAGGTACACATATGAGGTATGTACATCAATAATAATAAAGATCATTCGGAACCGAATTTGACCTAACGTTACTGAGATTTATTGTTTTTACTTTTTACGTTATTGGTGTCTACGACGAATCTATAAGTGCTGAAAGTATCTAAGTAACGAACCCACCCACAGGTTATCTACCTGCGTGTGGAACTGGCTTTATAACCCCGCAGTAGAGTTAGATTGTTAAACAACTACCACTGAAAATTTTAATATGTGAGACGAATATGCTAGTTATATGTATTTCGAGAGGTGTGCGGTGTTATGCCGCAAAAGACAATCATAATATGGGAATGTTACCAAACAATGATAACAAAGCTATTATGGAGTCTTTGTATAATATACTTACACTTTAATATTAGAAATTATCATATTTTTTGTCGCCTCTTTGGAGGTGGCCGTAGTCAGGTACACATGAGGGTGCAGAATTCCTTGAATGGGCACTTTTATAAAACCAAGAGTGACACACCATTATGTATCTTAGCGGCCATGATATAGAACGGGAAATTTCTTGAACGCATAAGAAGTTGTTCATAAAGAATGTGGAGTTATAGTTTGTGTAATATGAAACGTGTTGCTGTACTACACGGTTGAAAACAGTTCGTCGGGGCGGAGGCCGACCTATCAATCAGCTGGATGCCATTGAGGGCCGGACGAAGCTTGAGAAATCGTAAACACTTACCGACCTTATCTGATAGAGTTTTTTTTCGCTCAGCACGGAGTTCGGTCAATTAATGGATTGCGCCGTTACTTGTTTTATTTTGGACGGCGATGCTGCTTACCATTAGAAGATACTAATTTATTTGGAAGGGTTTGACAGGTAAGGTATTGGAGGACGAAGCTGATCGACCTTACAATGGAATGTTCATAATATTATCCTTGATTGTTATTATGAACGCCCTTAGAATTACTTTAAAAGATAAAGAAATCATTAAACTCATCTAAAGGTTGGTGTTTACAACAAGTAATAGAAATTCTATCATCTAGGCATCAGCTGTTTTCTACGTTAGTAGTGTTAGTGCATTACACACATACATAATAATATACATTATTTTAGTGAGAACTCATCGATTTATCTCTAGGAGACATATTATTGATTTGTACAGACCGAGGCTCTAAATGTGTTAGAATAGAAAGTAAATATTTGTAGGAGTTGTGGTCTGGGCGGTCTGTTTCACTGCACATGTGCGTATATGAAAAAAAAAAAACTGTGTGCCGTGTGTCGGGTGATGTGCTGTTTGTGACACTGGCGTGTTGACAGTGCGCATAGCTCCGCGCGGCGCAGCGCAGCGCCGCAGTCTCGCGCTCGCCAGCCGCGACCACCCTCGACCTCAGACGCACAGTACATCGGTTATACAACACACATCTACCTCCGCAGACCGCAGGCGCAAGCCGCACTGGGAACGAAACGGGGTTCGTTTGGCTTTGCTCATGTACCAACGTTTGTATATTGTCTACCGCGGGATGACTGCGGGTTTTCATGTTTTAGTTTACAGCAGGAACTATTGCTACTACACTACTTCGCCAGCTCTGTAGTTACTGCCCCGGCCCCCGTTAGGCAGGTTGATAATCTATAAATCGTTACAGTCGAGATCTGTCAATTTTTCGTGACCACGTACGTGATATGACGATACGATACTTGGTTTTCTATGGCGATAACGATTATAGATTGTCAACTTGGCTAAGGGGGCTAGTGTAAACCGAAATGTGAAAAAACAGGGTAGCTAAGTACATGAGCTAATCTAAACGAACTTAGCTTTGTTTTCGGTGTGGCCTGCGCTTTAGTCGTTCCATAAACAACAGGTTTACCTGTACTTGTTTACAACGTTTTTTTAGTACCTACCTATTTATTTACAACGATTTTTAATATTGTTACAGTTGATTTTAGTTACGACTAACTGGGCCCCGCGGTTTCACCCGCTGAGTTTCGGAAATCCCACAGGAACTCTTTTTTTCTAAAATAAAAGTAGCCTAAGTTACTCTTTATTACATCAGCTATTTGCCGTGAAAGTCTCGTTAAAATAGGTCCTATCGTGTCAGAGATTAGCCGGAACAAACAGACAGACAGACAGAAAAATTTTAAAAAATATTTTTTTATGTAAATACTTTCATATGCAATTAGGGAAACGCTACTAATTTGGAATCACAAACAGACACTTCAATTTTATTTATCTGTATGTACCTATAGAATGTATAGATGAAAGTATTTTTTTTATTACTACTGCTACATCTAGCGATTTTGAGATATTTTGTTTAATCAGTAGGTATTACAATGAGGGCATTTAAAACAGTAAAGGACTTATGGATGGACACCCATGGAGCTCGTGAGAAGTGGCTTATCTGTAGGAAGTCGCTCGGTTATGTCACGGAACCTTTTAATAAATATTTAATTTAGTAATAAAACATTATAATTATTGTAGAAGACACGTAACGCTCTCCAGTCTAGAATCTTATTCTGGAAGCGTTCTATTACGCAACGAAATATGAAATTGAAGGTTACGCTGAAAAATTGTTTTATTAAGTACTAAAACAATTTTTCAGAATTACCTTCGATTATTATAAATTTGGAAGTACCTGACTCCGTTTTTTTTTGCTTAAATCACTGAACAAATTTTAATAAAATTTTGCAAGAAGATAGATTGCATCCTTGCATTGAAGATTCCCGAAGGAAGGGAACCCCCAACCCCGCCGCGGACGAAGCCGCGAAAATAAATTTTAAGATTCAATCATCTAAACTATTCTAAACTTATTGTAAAGGGGAAAGATTTGATTTTTTGTTTATCTGTCACGATTTAAGCCAAAAACTACTGGACTGATTTAAAAAAATTCTTTCACCATTAGAATGCTACCTTATCCCTGAGTAACATAGGCTATATTGTATGGTAACCCGGAATTTCCGCTGGTGAAATCGCGGATAATAGCTGGTATATTATACATACTTCTTTTCAATCCATTTAATATATCGATTATAAACTAAAGCTTAACTTTGTAAATGTGTAAGCAGGAGGCAATTGTCACGAACATAATCCAAAACAACGATTACAAGAATTTCTGTGTGTTTACCTATTTATACGCACGTGCAAAAACTATAGAATGGAATTGAACGGGTTTCGCAGGTGCCTTATTATACTTATAGTCTAGTTTAAAACATAGATCTTGTTTCATCCAAATCGGTTTACAGAAAGAGAAGTTATGACAGATTCAAAGTTAAAGCGTAAAGTAGGTAAGTACATAATTATGTGTTGTAGACGAGCCTTTCAAAATCACGTGAGCGTATAGCCACGAGCGACAGATTTTTTCTTAAATCCCACTACATACATAGGTAGTAACTTATTGCCAGTTTATAATAAAACGTAAGCATAAATTAACGAGCTGTTAAGTTTGTTTCGTTGCTAACGAAATGTGTCCGGAATAAGGCTTCCAGTTCAAGATACCCCGGCGCAATCGTAATGACGTGTAAATATAACTGATTACATATACCATACCATCCCCGCTCCCTGAGAACGGACGACACACTAAAATTCCTTCCCTCACTTTCCAGAGGCGCGCGGCATCCCATATCTAGTTAGTTAAGTGCGATGTAGGATTCAAGCGAGGTGTAATAAATTCGTTAAGAAGCCTGTTAAGGCCACACTAGCGCCAAAAGCTAATAAAGATATCACAGTCTGAAAGAAATCTAACCTTCAATATAAATAGAGCAAATACTATTTTGATTTTAATGCTTCTGCGTATCAAAAAAGTTTAATCGAAAACTTTCAATACATTAATTTAAATTTATTTAATTTACTTGGAGCTTATTAAAAGTTTAACTAAATTTATGATTTATTTTAGTGTTGTAATGTGAAGTTCACATACGCTTTAGTTTAGTTGTACGACTAATCACTAGACTGTATTTATTTAAAAGTACCATATTTAGTGCCTTTTGACGGCCCTCTCTCCACGAATATTATTGGCGTCTGACAGTCGACACTACCAGCATACACAAATATTGTTTACCACATGAGATGCGTAGAATGCACGCGATCCATTCTCACGACCCGAAAAAAAAAGGAGAGATTGTTAAAAAAAATCTCAGCGCCACGTCTAAATTGTCTCTACATAAACAGTTAAAATATTGTAAACACTGCTCGGTTAAACCTAGTACTGTCTAATTGACTGCATATAATTTGTTAATCTGTCGGTCTTATTAGTCGCTAGCTGCTCCACGCAGCTTCGCCCACGGAAATTTCGAGATTCCCTCGTAAATTCAGATATTAATAGTATCCTTAATTTAATCATGTTGTGAACATGTGTAAAATTTAATTAAAATCCGATCGGTCGTTACACCGTAACAAAATATAAACTCATATACCTACACACGTAGGTACAAACTTTCGCATGTACCTAACAATACGTAGTAGGTATTAATAGTAGGAGCTACATTTTTTTGGTAGGCACCATGTAGGCACTAAATACATAGAACTAGACGATATGAATGTTATTTAGGCGAAAAATATGTCTTAAAATCCATAGCAAGAGAAGGTTTACTGTTTTTTCCTACTTCTCGTCGGATAGATAGATATTATTTAAAAATAGAGCACGTTTAAGTAAATTTCGCGTGTATCATGCGTGTGTAACAACTAGTAGGTAGGTAATTAAGTTGAAGCGTTCCTTGAAATTCTCGCATTTCGTTAGATGAGTCAATGTTAAGAAGTTTTATTTAACGGTAATGATGTCACTGCCCCGCTTAATATGTTGTTACTTGTTATCCACATCTTTATCATTGACATGCTGACTCCTAAATAGCACTCAACTATCAAAATAATTCCAGCCACAACTACAATAACAATAATACCAGGCATGACGCAGCACACAGATCTACTTAATCCCACACTAAGCTAAACGCATTTAAGCTGGAAACCAAGCAAATGTACTACACGGTTTATGTACATTATATTTATTTCATATACATACAATATAACTACAGTGAGTATTAAACCTGTCTCGTATCATTGAAGTCCTCGCCTGCGGCTCGGCCTTCAAACTCATACTGGACCTGCAATTGCCTATTTCGCTGCCTTACAACGGTTGGTAAGACAAATATGCAACAACAAAAAGCAGCACAACGGCGTGTCGCGTGTAGTGTCAAATGTAGTGTCGAATTTCTGTAAAACACTGTTTAGTGTTTAGTTAAGGCACAGATAATATAATACTATACTGTTAAGGAATCTCGTGTTCATCACACACCCCCATGAAAGAAACCATGAACCTTTTGGTTTGCAAAGTATCATGATAGTGAGTATCATGAGCTTAACTATACATTTATTTTTACTTAGTGTTTAACACGGCTAAGTCACACGGCCACAAACTTGATTTGTTACATTTAGGTTTATTCCAAAAAGACAAATACATAATATTATTTTATGTAACAAAAATGGTCAATCAGTAAAAAAGAATACTATTTACACTTATTACATATTTTATAAAACCTAGTAAAACAACTTAAAAAATAAGTTTTGGAATTTTTGTCATATTTTCCTTACTTACTTACAAAAAAGGCGTTTTTTGGAATTCGCATAAAAATATTTTTAAACCGTATCACAGTTATGAAATATGCTATGGGTATGTACATGGTACCCGCACTTGAATGTGTCGCTTTTTATGTATGTAGGCTACAATTAGTTAAATATTTGAACAAAGTTAAACATTCCGTGTAATTAACAATTTCTTTCAAACTGTCCTTTAATAAAATGAATGGGAGAGTATAGCTAACTCAGATATTTTTTTATGGTAAGAATACTTCTCAATTGTTTAAATTGCGTTAGGAGAGTCTAAATTAAGATATATGTGCCATTATACAATTATTATATTGTCTCTAATAATACGTGCGTAGCGCATTACTCTAACGCTGTCACTTTTTAAAGGGCATAATTCAATAGGCCATATAAAAAAAATGGTTCCTAAAATCTATAGAACTTATAAATTAGTAAGATTGGGAGTTTGGTTTTCAGATATATGTATAATTAAAACACGACGGCGGTAAGTTTTTTTGATAAAAAAAAATTTTGGGACTTGATTTATCTATGTATATCAATGTCAATCTAAGTTTCTGAAATAATGATTTTGAACAGAAATATATAGGTAAGTATATTTTTGGTGACAGACCGTGAAGCTTCCTGTTTTCTCCCTTTTGTAAAACTGTTTGCTTTTCCGCCTTATAGTTTTGCTTTATCATAACTTACATAACATTATTACAAACTAGCTGTCCCCATGAAAATCCGTTTTTTGCGTTTATCGGGAACCGACAGATGTGGCGGAGGACTATGTGTTATAACTAGCTGTCCCCCGCGGTTTCACCCGCGGTAATTTCAGAGTTCCCACGGGAATTCCAGGATAAACTATAGATGTAAGCCTTCCTCATGAATCACTCTATCTATTGGTGAAAACATGAAAATCCGTTCAGTAGTTTTGAGTTTCCGCGAACAGACAGCGGAAGCGACTTCACTTTATACCTACAATGTAAAGATTTTGTAAGGATAGATACATCGAGTGTTTTCCATTTCCATGTAGGACTGATACAGAGCGTGATTTAGGGAACTCCAAAGCTATCGAAGTCGACAAAATGAAATACATGATACTACTCATTTACTTCTTTTAAATCTGAGTATACCTATCTTATTTCGTTTTATATAATAAGTATCCTATAAGAATTATTTATTTTAATGGGTATTTATAGTCAACGCACTTTTTCCACGGTATGAAATGTAAGCCCTTGCCCTGATTCATAAATATAGCGATACCTATACTTATTTCTAGATGGATTAAGTATATAGTACATAATAATATGCTATTAGTGCTTAATTAAATGTAATAGAAGTTACAACATCAGTTTAAGTTCTAAAGGGGTTGTATAGAAAAATGTCATAACATGGTCATATAACCCCTTATTGCTTACACGGAAGTGGAGTTTCTTGTAGGCGGCGAATGTTTGAATACTCGTACCTTAGCAGTAGTTTCCTCGTGTGCTATTTAGGTACATTTATACGTATAATTTGATAAATAAACTGCAACTGTAAAACTATCCACAGCTATACTAGTCATTTATTTATGCACTAGTCATTCAGGAGTAACCTTCGAAACCGAATTTAAAAATTTGTACCTATCCTCTCAGACCCGCTCAGTGTGAGCCAGCCCGCTTGAGCATCAACCTCATTCCATTGAGAGTTCGTCTCGCTCGCACCAGCGCGACCCGCGCAACTTGTCCTCTTTGCAGCTTTGAATACAACCGCCCTCGGTCGAAGATTCTGAGAAATTGTGCTCGTGGCATTTTTTAATACCTATAATAATTTGATCGGGAAATATTTATAGACAGGGGTGGCCGTGCGTAGGCTGGCCCCGAACGAGTCAATTATCGAGTAAACTCTCATGTGTCGCTCACCAAAAGGTACCCCAATGGGTGGCTTGGCGCTCCACTGACTAGAATTCCTGGTTACACTCGAAGAAATGAAGAATGGAATTTCACAAGATGGTATTTATTTGACTATAATAGTTTATTGAAGTTGAATAAGCAGTAGTTATTTTGTTGAAATCAATAGGGTCCGATTAAGAGTTAGTAAATCTTTTTGCATTTTATTCGGCATGCAGCTTTACTCTCGAGCTAGTATCCTCACGGATTAAGGAATCTATTGTAGGTATCTATCTACCTATCTTGTAGGCAAAGATTTCACTTAACATTAGGAAAAATAAATCAATGACCATGTCAGTAATATACATACAACCTATGAAAATGTAAGGTCGTACAATACATACCTAAGTACTTTATCTCAACAAGTTAATAATGCTGTTTTCATGATATTTGTCGTTCGTAGCAGTGCTACGGCGACTATGCTACGTAGACTTCGTAGCAACAACAAATTGTGTTTTGTACATGTGAAATTTGGGTTTTGATCAAGAACAATAAAAAGTGAAATAAGAGAAAAAAAAGAATATAAAGATTATATTTATTAATTTGATTAAAAAAAATTTATCCAAAAAAGGTAAGTTTAGGTGATATTCTCTATTATTTTTTGTTGCCTATTATTCTACAATTAAGTAAAAAAAAAATGATGGTATGTATTTATATACTGAAAAACTCAACTGTTATGCAATAAAAAAGCACAACAATGTTGCAGTCTTTGTTATTGGGTTGTCAGTGAGCGGCGCAGGCGCAGTGCGGGGGCGACCGAGGCGTTGCAGTTTCCGGCGCATGTGCAAGACAATACCGTTGAATGGACCCATTAATAAGTAAGCGAATGAGTGAGGAACATGTGTTGATTGAACCCGCTACCCCACGGCCACCGCTGTTGACACATGTGACACCCAGCACCGGTACACTGGTCATAAGCAAAAGGACGGCCGCACTTTACGTTCATTCATTAATTTGTGTTCGTTCTGAGAATTGAACGTTTTATGACGCGAAACAATCCATTGTAACAAGATATTTCACTTCCATATCTTTGACCGGAAACGAGGTCACACGTTTGTTCGTATACCTACCTATTAGGTCATTAAATAGCACAAAACAAGTCTTGTATTGGAAGTTTAGAACGATAACAATGTACAAAAAAAACAATGTAAAAAATAAAAATAATATTTGTACACATTCTTCATTGTTAACTTACACAAGGTAAGTGTTGGGGCTTATTAAAAACCTTGTAATGATAGACGGTACCTGGTTTTACAATAGACGTCAAGTTACAATTGGGTCTGTCAGGTGAATGCGACCGTTAGTATCGGTGCGACTAGGTGGCGCCGAACACTTTTGCTCCATTATACACCACAAATCACCCGTAAAAGTGAGTTTAAAAAAGGGAATAGAGACGGAAGTCGACGGCGCTTCGTTGGGAATGTTATTGAGAAACACGTACCTCGATTGTTATCTTTATCAATAGGAACTGGTTCTAAGATTCTCAGTAAAAACTAAAGTTTTGTTATAATTGTGTGAGACTCGACTGAGTCTTGTTGCTCTGACAAACCTGTACACTAACATAGTAGATAGGTACCTAGGGTAAATGAAAAAAATAAGTTACGACTTATGTATGCGATATTCACTTCTAAATTAACAATTTTATGTATAGAATGTAGTTAAGTAGCGAGTTAATCTCTTATAAAAAGGAATTAAAGTAAATAAGAAATTATTAATCACTTTTGGGATTTTAAATAATATTTGTAAATTGAGACCACCGTGGATGAATGTTTTTTTAAATAAAAAAAAGAATTATTAAAACGACAAAAAACATAAGTAGGTACTGACGAATTGAGATCGAACCTAAACAAAGTTTTAAAATGGAGTGAATTCATAGCTGAAAAAGCTATTTTTAAAGTACCTAAATATAGATACAGATCACAACAATATGAGTATACATAAATGCGTTTAAAAATAGCTGTTGTATCTCAAAGTAACAATCAGTTCTATTTACCTATTTGAAGATTTCATTAATTTTATATAGTTTCCAAACATAACCTGTATACATATAGCACGATCAACGAAGGTGAAGAAACCTGTTAATAAGTCCCTGCCCCTACTATTTATTCTTACAGCTGATCTACATGACATCATATCGGTTTACTGGCCAGCTATTGATAGGTAACTAATAAATATATGTTTGCATAATATATTTGTCAAAGTTTATCACAGTATCAGCGACCGGATATGAATCGTCGCGCCGCGCGCCGCCTTCCCGACTCTTATCGTACCATATTCAATAAAATCCACTTATTATAGGTACGTACACACATTCATAAAAATGTGTTAATTTTAATAACACCAGTGGGAGTGCGACGTTAATCAACAGGCCCGCATCACGGGCCGCCTAAGGGTTATGAACGACTTCATTAAAGGGCTTATAATAAGCTGAATGCAATCATTATTGGGTGATACATATAGTATACGACGGCAAATAGTGGTCACGTGTCGAGAATTCGCCACAATTGCCTTGTCATGCGAAATTAAGGGCATTCCAATCCAATCAGTCGAATGCGATCCAATATGACGTGTTTATTATGTTTGTGTAACATGAAACCTTATTGTTACATAGTTAATGTTGGAAATTATCACAATGATTGAATTTTGTTTAACATTGAAATCGAAATTATCATGCGATAGATATCACACAAGACTTTGTATGAAATCTATAATTATAGATTAATTAAGTACGTATATATCGCATACGAACATAGCTCCCATTTAGTGAAATACATTTCATTATTTCCCATGAAGTTATCACACGGCCACCAGTCATAGTTCACAGCGATGCGATAAAGTCATCGGCACATCGATATTGGACGGTCCAATTTCACATTACAACATTTCACTGGCAAGCGATAGTACATATGAAGACCTCAGATTAGGTCGGGGTGTTCTGAGATGAAGATACTCCATAGTTCTGACTGAATTTATTGAGAAATCTTGTAGAATCCAATGATGACTTAATGTTCTACATATTGTTATTAAACCTGTGAACACTGAACAAGTCATAAAAAAATGTAAGTACATACAAATGTTTTCCCGTATGTTTTAACGCACATCTGCAAAGGTTATACCTACATGATGAATATGAATGAAAATTGGTGTACCTACTACACTAAAAATGTAAAATAGGAATATAATAATATACCTACATTATTTAGGTACTTAATACATAATATGTATTACCTAAATAATGATATTATTATGTACTAGCTGTGCCCGCGGTTCCACCCGCGGTAATTTCGGAGTGCCCGCGGGAATTCCGGGATTAAAAGGACCCTATGTCCTTCTCTGCACCCCTGACAACGTGCATGCCAAATTTTATCCAAATCCGTTCAGCCGTTTTTGCGTGATTGAGCAACAAACATCCACACTTTCACATTTATAATAATTAGTAGGATTACATAATATATAGAAAGAAAGAAAGAAAGAAAGAAAAGGCATTTATTTGGACACTGAGACAACACAATTACAATTATTTTATACAAACATTATTTAACAAAAAAAAGTATATAGTTATATAATATGACAATATTATGAGAACAAATGGTGTTTGCGTGGTGCGTCCCCATGACCAAAAAGGTCACTGCCTCAGCATGTTGCTATGAGTGCGGGCACTCCTAGCGCTGATTACTACTACTACTGATATACATGTGTATGGTATGGTTAATTATGGAGTCCTTAATCTCCATGCATTGTTTTTCACTCACTTATTCGAAAAATGTCATAATATATATAATCTAAATCTATGTTGCCACCGAGCGAGTGACTAAATTAGAGTTTTAGTTTTTCTTTTTTATATACTTTTGTTACGCAACTACGAAGAAGATTTAACGAGACTTAGAGTTACATTCAACGTAGGTGCATAATATTTTTTTTCCATTAATAATCTGCTGATTATTCGAGTTAGACTATTGAAATGATTAATCAATTGTTATCCTAACGACGCAAATGTAGAACGGAGGTCCAGGTTTGTTATGAGTTATGACATACAAGTAGCTAAGGTATGTGATATGAACATACACAGCGACACGCGTTACGACCGACGCGACGCGACCCACAAGCGTCGAAACAAAACCTTGTGGACTGCATTCCCGGCAAGTGTCGCTGCATATTATATTTGTGTTATAAATTTCACGGGCTGAGACAAGTGTTTACATACAGCTGGCATTTGGTGAGATACGAGTAGGTATTCCCGACTCTACCGACCTAAACACATTCATAAACTTTTTCATTGAGAAGATACTAATGTAGGTAAGTCATTGTAAACGTCTGTATGTTTAAAGGGTTACGTGATCATTTCGTCCTCATCTGTTCTGTAAAAGTCTGACGATTGCTGTGGAATATGTAGGTTTCACTAATGAATCCTTACCGTATTGTAGGCGCCCTTTTTTATTATTATAAATTCAAATGTTAGGTTTGTTTGTTTCGCTTTCACACCTTAAAGTCTCAACCGATCATCATGAAATTTTGCGTACTTGTACCATTGAACTAATATTACTAGCGACTTGTACACGTTTTCAGGGGGACAGAGATATGGATACTTTTGTAACCCGGAATTCCTGCGGGAACTCCGAAATAACCGTGGGTGAAGCCGCGGGGAACAGCTAGTTCTTAAATAATAATAGGAGAAACGTGGAGTCGAAACCACTGAAACTGCAAACATGATACGTATGTAGGAATATTGTGACAATGACTTTAGAAAGTAGTGTTAGAAAGGAAATTCAAAAAACCATACGCGGTCACCATCCCGGGTGAAACTGCAAAATATACTCGTAGCAAAAATAGTACCTCTACTGAACGTGTAACACGATTACACCTCGTCTTATACATATCATTAGATATCACAGTCAATATACCTACGGAGCTTGTGCAAATTGTATAGATGCAGGGCCACGGTATGTGCGGTAGGTAAGTACACTACAGAATGTAGAACATAAAGAAACCACCCCAATGAGCAGGCGAGCGTGGGAGTCTCGATGCGCGCACGGCTAATGGACGTGCCAAATGATCTTATTACTTTTATATTATTGTCGACATTTTTTGTACGTGAACAACGAGACCAATCGGGTTGCATAATGGGCTCGCTTCGGGAATGTTATAATACACCAACAATTTTTTTTTTGCATTAGTTACTAACCCACAGAGCTAACCGATTTTAAACCATAAGAGTAGTCGACAAAAAGACATTGAAATTGTATCTAACCGAAAATAGTTTTGAAAAAATTTGCGACGATTTTAATCGTATAAAGGCTAAAATAATTGAAATTATCGAGTTTTAATATAAGATAGCGCGCTGGGTTTAAAGGCGCAAGAGTAACTGAGCTGCAGGCTGTTAGTATGTTCGCCATCTCACACACGGCCAGGATGAGTTGGTCCTTTTTTTAAAGGGCGCAATTCCTGGAAGTATCCACGGAGCGAGCGGTCGGAGGCTGGCGCTCGGCGCGGCTAGTTTTGATCTTATTGTGTAAATGGGACGCCAAGGTTTTTTCAACGGAGCGGGGCGTACGGAAAAAATGTTTGTATCATCGAATCCCAGCGGAAACGTTACGAAGTCTTATAAAGTAAAATGGATATACGTTCTACGAAGGTGTTACTTTAATCGCAGGTCAGCTTTGTTGTTTAGGAATGTAGATGGCCTGTCATATTTAATGGGCAGTTTCTCGGTCGCTGTGCGAGACCGATGGTGCACAGGCACACGTCCTGAATATTCATCAGGCGGTCAGAGTACTGCTCCGCGGCGAGTGCCGTGACATTGGAATGCTGGCAATGTCATTAAGTAGATACTCACAAAACATATGCGTAAAAAGATAACAACTATCGATAGCAGTCAGCATCTCGCAATGTTCAATGTCGAGAAATGAGACTCACAACATGTATGCACAGCAGACAGTACCATCATAAATAAATGCCTACTAGTGTAGCCTGTGGGCTGTGGGTATGGTAACACATACATATACGTGCCTCTGTTTCATCCACATTCCACACTCACCCGGCGACGCACACAGACACAAGTGCCACGCACGGTAAAGGCTTTCGGGAGAACAAACAACTTTCCGTCTACTTACTTGAAAAGCTAATTCATAGGGGCATATTGAGTGTTTACCTTTAACTGATTACAACACTTTTGTGCCTAAACATAAAGGCCGATGTTAATAAGCTAACCACACACGACGCACTTCATAAAGACGTTATTTCGAACAACCTTGCCGAGCAATTATATACTCGTTTGTACGTAGGTAGGTACATCATGTTCTAAAAACAGCAAAAATGACAATAATTACTCATACATGTAGGCGTAAATAGGTATTTTTCCTTTTTATACTAAGACCTTAACTATTATTTATTTTGTATTTAATTAAATACACACTTCACTATTTTGACCAATATTATATATTACTAGCTGTGCCCCGCGGTTTCACCCGCGTGAGTTTCGGAATTCCCGCAGGAACTCCCTTTAGGGAGATGAAAAACAGATGTTGTCCGATTCTCAGACATACTGAATATGCATACAAAATTTCATAAAAATCGGTCAAGCCGTTACGGAGGAGTATGGAAACGAACATTGTGACACGAGAATTTTATATTATATTATATGATTTTTTTTAATTAGTGATACCGCGCTTGCATGTACCTATTCTCTATCACTTTGTTTATAAAAAATAAAAATCAAATCTTACAATAGGGTTACAATAGGGTTTCCGGGGTATGAAAATCAAAATTCTATTGAGTCCGTCAGTTAGATAATTAATAAAATAATAATAGACCCGTATTTTTTGCTTTTTCAAATAATTGAAAGATGTTAAGATAAAACGCATTAAAGTTTAGGAGTGGGGATCTTGAAGTCATAGCATGCTATAAACCGTAGTACGGCGTGACGTCACGCGACATTTCGCCTTTATGTATCTCCGTTATTTTTTCATTAGGTACGTAAAAAAATATAAAAATACGTGTCCAATATTTTTTATTAATCTACAAGACGGACTTAAGACTAAAATTTGGTTGACGAGCCTATTATATCCAAATCTTTAAGCATTCCCACATATTTAACAATCATCAAAAATCAATACCAATAAATAATAAAATTATAACATATTATTATTAAAGTTTTAATTTTTTTATTTTCTATCGATATAGAATACCTACCTACATTAAAAGAGCCGCAAATTGTGAGGTCGTAAGGTTTATTCCCAAGTTCCCCCCGGGCACCGTCGCCTTTGGTGCTGTCTCGTTCTCCGACCGAGCATAATGAGTGGTTGTTAAAATTATGAATGGAACATCTTCTGACAGCGATATAAGTGTGCGTGGATTGAGCTCGTATACGCACGGGTCAGGCACACTTATAATGTTACTGTATAGGTGGTGCCCGTACCTACTACACAACACAAATTAACACGGCTATTAAGGTTTTATTCGTTAAAAATTTCTTATTACTTCAAAATCTACACGACCATGGGCATGCATGGAACTGGACTTCAGTCAAACCTTCTCCTCTCTATGTAGTTAAGTAAGGAATTTGACTAGGTGGTTTAAATTACATATAAGTACCTACGTACAAAAAGCTGGGAGTGCAGTGGCGCATAATCTACTAATAAGACAGTATTCTCGCTATTATAAATTGAAACTCAAAACAAGCAATGATCCAATTAAATAATGAGATAAACGTGCATAGTACTACTATGGCTGCCTGCGAACTGCAGATACAGCGACGAAATCAAACCAATTACTCGCAGTAAACCAGTGACCAGTAAGCCAGTTTATTATCAAAACAGATGAAAACCAGTGTCGCTGGGTGTTTTTCGAACACAAAACTATTCATCACGCACTAAAAGATTCATTAAGATAAAGAAATGTATTAAACGCTTTATGGTTATGTTTTTACTTAGTCACTGTTTTCAAAATTCAGTTTTGGGAATATTATGGTAAATATACTTGGAATGGCAGCGAAAGAAGTTTTGGGCTAGTTATTGCTCTAACTTCTTTTGCAACGGTAGCGCGCCTGCCCTGCCTACATATTGTATACTCACTAGTTAATTTATTTGCTTTGTGCAGTAAGTCACAGCATGACGGTGAGTGAAAGCCAAAGATCCAACAGCGAGAATCCATATTATGTCGAAAGTGATTTACACATGGAAGTAAGAAACAATATACAAGTAACATTACTGTCATTACAGTACTTACCTACTCATGTTTTCATTACGGAGCAATTTGGACATTCTTCTTTACAATCTAAGAATCTTTTTGAATTATCCTGCCTCCAGAGGTAGGATAATTCTGTGGTTTTTATCGACCGGTGCACAGTTTGTAGTTTCATAAAATCCTAGATGTGGTCGCGACTTGTTCGCATAGGCCTTTCCCGCGGGAAACAGACTTTAGAAATGAAGAATATTTATGTAGGTATCTATACATAAATCTACTCCTTTTCCTATATTTAAAGTTATACATACATACATATTTACACAGTAGGTAGAACTTTTTTTGAAGTGGATGAAAAGCAGTCTATGTTTGATTTCTAGGCTACTTATCAATACTAATATTATAAAAAGGAAAGATTTGATTTTTGAAGTTTTATTTTCAAAACCTGAATACAGCCTGCACATTTTTCAATTGTTTTACGACATAAACTTTGCATAAAGCAGCAAACCATGGCGAAAGTGCACTTAAGGTGCAGTGGTCACGGGCATAGCAAGTCTGGTCTCCAAATGTACTTGCACGTCTGATATTAAAACTTAATTGTTTCCCATTAACATTTAATTTATAACCCAGTGTAGATTTAACGTTGACCTTTAGGTCGCATTATCAAACATTAATTACAACATCCTCGTGGTAATTTAATAAGAATTAAATAATGTTATAAGGCCTTACCTTACGCGTAGTAAATAAAGGTATGTTTTATCTGTATTGTTAGTTAGTAATAAGTAGGATTAAAAGACATCGAACAATCAATTGTACATAAATATTTCCAACCACAACATATTACCTACATTTTTGAGCCCTGGGAAAAGGGTAGCAGAGGCTGCATTGTGAATGCGGACGAAAAAATAAATAAGGTCCAATTACCAGCGAGCCGCCTTCCATTAACAACTTTATTTATTGTAGGATGAATAACTAGCGGGATTTTAATCAATCATACGGCCTTCGGCGGGCACGACAATTGCTTAATAAGTGCTGATAATACCAAATAATCCCCAAGTTCTTTTACGTATATTATTAAAACGAAATAGCCCGTCTTAACACGCCTCAACGAAGGCACGGAATGGAGGCTCCGTTATCGGCCGCATCGTCGGGAACACAAAAAAAACATGCAACGCGAAAGGTTTCACTCAAATAATTAATTCGACATAAAAACGTTCAATGTTTATAAATAAGCGACTGCTCAAGAAACGGCGCGGAGACACACTCATACGATTCTTACCACAAAATAATAGAGAGTACGAGACAACCTATATACCACTGGATATAAAAATCCCTATGCTAATACAATATTATAAATGCGAAAGTAACTGTCTGTCTGTCTGTTACGCATTCACGCCTTAAAACGACTCAACCGATCATCATGAAATGCTTGCACGTTTTAAGGGGTACAGAAAAGGACATAGGGTGCTTTTTACCTCGGAATTCCCTCGGGAACTCCGAAATTGATGTGGGTGAATCTGCATTAAATTTTGCTTACTATACAGGTTCTAAGAGGTAAACAAAAGGATATAAGAAGCGTAGTTAAACCCAGAATCCCCGCAGGAACTCCGAAGTTAACGCGAGGAAAAGTTGCGGTTTGTATTATTTCTGCGTTAATGATTGAAATACCACGTAATCGGCATCTATAGTGTTGTAAATAATAACCTTTTGAATATCCCGTTTCACGGGGCTGGTTTTGGGAATCCGGCCGATTACACGGGCTCAAGTGGCCGAACGCGACCGACCACCACCTCGCCGACGACGCGCGACGACGGTGCACGCACTCGTCCAAAACTGCTGCGCGACAACGTAACATAATATTTCCCAAGCAGGCATTTATTTATTAGTCGGGCAACTCTGGGGCGGCCTGGCGCCGCGACAACTCTACTTCCCAGAAAGCAGCCTTGATGTGTCGGTTCAAAGCCGTTAAGTCTATGAAAAAACACCATTTATGAAGATGAAAAAATTAAATAAAAAAATCGGGATCCCAGCCGTATTTATCTGAACACCGTGAAGTATGCGCTTTTTGTTTAGTCCCTATTTGCAGGAATCAGCAGGTACAGCCACGGGTGTGGGATAATGTTAATACGTTAATTTTGTGGGCGTGGCCGTTTCATATTAAATGAAAAATTTACTATCCTTTTTATTATATTCAGAAAATATCCTAATGAAACAATAACAACAAAGCAAATATTAACAGTAAATACTATAAAGAAAATTTTACTTAATATTTAGAAATTGACGAAGGAAACAAAAATAGTTGCATCGTAATAAATTTTAAACATAAGTATAAAATCATTCAGCGAAGTTAAATAGTAGATACCTACATCTTCTTTATAAATAAAAATGAATGTTTGTATGTATTTTGTGATGAAACTTTGGCGGGTTGTTCTGCCTACGTCCGCAAAGGTTCCTGATCCCAAAACTCGCGCGGGTGAAATCGCGGAGCCAAGCTAGTACTAAATATAGTAATACAATGAGATATGATAATTATGATAAACCAACAATTAATTGCTAACGTGAAAGCGCCACGACGACAATATGTTAGTCGCATGAATGCACCTGACGGCTGACACCTTAATAAATGGTAAATCATAGGACAACAAAAGGCAAGGCTCGGAGGTATTTCGGCGTTTTGACTGGGTACGATAATCGGATTGCCGATACAATCTCTTTTTGTGAGTGATATCAGCTTTTTAGCTTTACCCGCGAGAGAAACGTCATATACGCAGATGGGATGCCTCTGTTTTGTGTAATCCCAACATGGTGCTATCCCGCTTTGTTGGCCATCACTAAAGAAATACCGCCAAGTCACTCACTTTTGTGCAGAGTAAGTACCTGTCCGATTTCAAAACTACGTCGATTAGAAATATTTGAAAGCGTAAGAGCTATCTATATTCAATGTGGTAATGACTAGCTTTCTCAATTTATAATAGTAATAGCACACATAAGTGTTTTGTACATAGTACGAAGAAAGGAGTGAAAAAAATCGATTGATATGTTTTTCTTTTTATTGTTTTTGAGTTATATACTTTAAAAAATGTATTAATCCTAGTGTCCTAAAAATAGAACAGCGGGAAGGAATGGGTTAATAAATGTTGATCAGGGATATTTAAGCTCCTGACACCACAAATTTAATCTAATGACACCAAGTACCTACGTACGCGTGATTTGCGTTTAAATTAGGTACCTTAAAAACTGCTAAAACACTAATTCAACCTCAATACCTTCAGTTTTTTTGCACCGCACCCATAAACAACACATTTTATGTAGAGACACCGCTTATAATGCTTATATGTGCAAAAAAAAACCAAATACGTAGGTAGATAGAACTTGGCCATGGCTAAACTGAACAGACCTGTAAATTATTAAAAAGAGGCAATTATTTCAAAGACCACTAACTTAAGTTGGTACGATCGGAAACACGTTCAAAGTACCTATACCTACCTATAAATTGGGATCTAAAGGTGGGATTAAACGGCAAGGAATCGTCATTCTTCGTGTAAAAACATAATGCAGACATTGAAAAATTCTAAAACGAATCATTGGGTCCGACGCCCACTGACAGGACGGCACGGCAGGGGATTGTCAGGTGAAGAACAGTAATGTAAATTGTAGCTACGACCATTACTGAAATTTCTACTTAATTGTTACTATATTTAAATAAGGTAGATATACTACAACGTCAGCAAGCGGGCTTTGGGCCATTGCATGTGATAATATTTAGCCATAGTCAAGTTGCCTTCAGCGACACAAGATTTAAAAAATAAATAGGCCACCTGCTTAAGATAATCACACGGCGAGATAAATTAATAAATAACTATTTCTTAACAAATCTTTGGACCAATAACGTTGCCTTTGGAAACAGTAATTATAAGTACGAGTAGCTGTAGACACGATAAGCTTGTGCTAGTTTCGGAATGTACCTATACCTACCTACTTATTATGCTTAAAGACCTAGTATAACAAACGTCCGGGGCGTGCGCTCGTTGCACTGCGCTACGTTTCATTGTAAATATAAAAAAATCTATTGTATATAAATTCATACAATTTTACAAGAACGTTCGAAACGCAGCGCATCAAGCAATAAACGTAAAATGTATACGTATTTATTCTCAACAAAAAAAAATGTAACGACTAATTCTAATCACGCAAAACACGAAATCGACGCATTGGACTCATCAGCCTTCGCGATCAGGTGGGAAGAACTCCCCTCGAAGTCAAGCTTTCTTGTATAATGTTCGACGACCGAACTAGTGTATCGAGCTACTAAGAAAAAACGAAAATTTCCATGGCGAATAACCTGCATGACATTGTTATTTGGTGCTCACGCAGTGGCAATTCTAAGTACAACTTTGTATATTACTAGCTGTCCCCCGCGGTTTCACCCGCGGTAATTTCGGAGTTCCCGCGGGAATTCCAGGATAAACTTTACATATAAAACTTCCTCTTGAATCACTCTATCTATTTAAAAAAACTTATCAAAATCCGATGCGTAGTTTTAAAGATCTAAGCATACATAAGGACAGACAGGCAGCGGGAAGCGACTTTGTTTTATACTATATAATGATGTCATAATAATACTTATTACTTATATATATTAATAATCAAAGTTCCAGGAAATTATATCTGATCAACGTTACGTAAACAAGGTAAAGGCATGATTCTCGGACAAAGCTCCATTGAAATGAAAAGGGGAACCCCCGCTATCCGCAACACTTATACACGTAAGCGTTGGAAGGAAATTAGTTCAGTAGGTATAGAAACTAAGCAAAGGTGTAGCCTATAAAGTCGATAAGATTACAGGTTGCAATTGGTTCACAGTAATCTTACTTGTGTTGTTTGTTACTGCTAGTAGTTCCACCCATCATGAAAGGAGTTTATACTTTTTCAACAATAACCTAGGTCCTAGAGACTAGTTTAAGGGTTAGCGCTCGTGCATATTAACTTTGGTATTTCTGTTAACAAAGATAGGTAGATAGATATACATACTTAATAATTAATCATTGAAAGATTTGCAATAGGTGTTCATTATTTCCTTTGTCATTTTACTATCTTTCTTAGTTCAGCGTAGTAGTTTTCAAAAGAAAAAGTCATAGATCTCGACAGCAATATTGGTAAATAGTGAAACTAAAAAAAAAAACACGTGTCCAATATTGTTTATATGTACAAACCGAATTAAAAAAAAATTTGTCAGTCAGTCAGGTCATTATCCGCGTAAAGTCCTGTTTTTATTTGGTTTTCTCTCTGATTTACCAGTTATTTATTATTATTTTTAAAAGTTACATGTAAGCAGGAACTAGCGAGGGTTTGAGTAAGTTCCTCGTTTAAAATATACTTACTAGTTGTCGCCCCTGCGCTTTCGCCTGCATCTATTTCCTACTCCTAACTTCCTATTCCTATGCTATCCTAAAGCATAATTAGAGCCGGTTCAATTTATTCACAATGTTATAGTATAGCAGTATAGTATGGATACCGTAGCTAATATATTACAGGAAGGCTACTTTGATTTTGCGATCAATAAAGCTTGATACTGATTAGCGAGGTGTAAAAAAACAAGTGTGTTTAAGTTTAAATAAAATCACCAATCAACCCGAATATTATAATTATTGAAATAGTTGCTATCCAAAACAGTATTTGTAACGTAAATCTCAATCGCTATTTAATGTAAGTGTTGTGCAGCATTGGCCGCATGCCGGTCACTCACATTCGTACAAATACGCAAACCCCAAGTGTAGGACGACATTTGCGAATGATAATGCAATGTTTTCGCTACATTCGTGCTTTTCCAAGCTGTGTCGGTTTTTTAACGCACATCAAAGCTTGCGAACCTCGATCCTTCGTGCAGTCTCCCACACGTTCGTGTGGCCAGTTGGGCACACGATTGCGAAGGTAATGGACGTTTCGTCATTTTCATAGTTCGTGACGCCTACCTACTTAAACTTTATCATAGGTTGGAACAACATCAAGGTGATGGAGTTTATTGAACTCCTGCGTAATGAATTAACCATATGGGATTCCCAAAAGAAATTCTCTATAAACAGAATGGCCGTAAATGACGCCTGGGACGCCGTAAAAGAATTGAAAATTCATTTCTCGCTAATGTTCCATTGACGAATTTAAAAAAAGAGAAATTCTATAATGGCTGCTTTAAGGGAGCATTTCAACCGTCTTCATTGTCCATGATTCCAAGCGGTCCATGCGACGCAAACATTCGTACTATGTACGAATGATTGTGCGCATGTGAGTGACCCGGGTTATACTATGCGAAATATTAGTTTCAAATATTAGTTTTGTTATAAAAGCAGTAATCCAATTCTGTGCCATTATTGGACAATCAATAGGGTACTTGCATGAAAATTATAATATGAAATTGTGTCAATATTTCAAAAATAGAGCCTTAGAAAAGCATTATCGTGAAAGATTTACTAAAAAATTATCAAGTTTCCAAAATATTCAACTTTTAATTTTGTGAAACGGAACGTTGCAACGAAACAGCAATTCACAGCCACGCTTAACATATTACGTCACTTTTATTTTTTTAGGAAACATATTTTGCCTCTTTCTCGGAAGGCAAAAGAAACTAAGTACATACAGTCAACACACATTTTCCTTTTATTGAAGTTTTTTACTTTAAAATGCATCGGTAAGATGCATTTCGATTCTTTACTGGTACTTTTAGAAGTAACTCGACACAGCTCAACCTTAATTTCGCTTTTGGATATTGAAGTTATGTGTCTGTCAGTGTCACATAAATCTGTCAATATGACAGTGACATCTCTATCACAGATTAATAAGGCGTAATTTTTAATTAGTGTCGTCATTTTGCGTTTCGGCGGTAAAGTCAAAAGTAGGAACTTTGAAACGCTCTATTTAATTAATTTATGCATAATTTTTTTTTAAATTTTAGGCTAAAATGTGTGAATCACGTGAGCATGATAGCAAGAGACTAGCCAAAGAATACTACAGGGAAAAGAAGCGACACTCCGCTGCCTGCCAACTTTGTGTAAAATGAGACTTTTTTTAAATAACATTGGCTTATATTATTTTAAAACAATATTATTGTATACAATTTTAAAATATACCATAATATAATTGCAAAGTGTAAATATCTATACAATGTTCTGACACATTTTCTATTACAGTGAACATCAACTGACAAGCAAACACACTATAGCAACAGAGCTCATTCCATCACACAATGTGCTCTAAACATCTCTGTTTACAATATTTATGGCTATTTTACTGTGGGCTGACAGTACATTGTATAATATATTATGATCTATCACTCACTGTGAGTCACTGTCACTTCCAGAGTAGCCAGCCAATAAAGAGAGTCCAGACGCAGCTGTGATTTCTGCATCTTTTAAATCTTTAATCCCCCCATCTGTTTTGTTGGTAATAGCTTTATCTTCGTTTTGTACATTCTGAGTTATGTGTTTATCATTGTTGCTGCCAATTCCCTGATCTTTGGTTTTGCTTCTGACAAGATTAGACAAATTGGATTTTTTGGATAAAACACCTATACTTCTGTTCCAGGACTCTTTTTTTTTCTGAACTGTTTGTGTAAGTGGCGGTTCTAATTTAGCCATCTTAGTAGGGGGTGGTCGATCTTCATCTATCACCTCTTCAATTATTTCTTCAGCAACTACTTTCTGGCCTGAAGTACTACCAAATTTTATTGATCTGAAAGCAGATGTTAATAACTGAGATGACAACATTACCTTAATAATAATATTAACATGGCTTTTTTTATAACTAGACAACAATCATTATGTTTGTAAATAGATTCTGTATATCTTTGTACTATAACGACGGGTGCAAAGTAAAAGTGTTATCATCTGCAAAATAGCAACTTTACAGGAGAGCGAAAAAACCGAAAATTTTCATTTTTTTTTATTAATCAGTTGTTTTTTTGTAAACTTTATTATTACATGTTTATACCTACTCTACTCTTATTTATTTATATGTAAATATGTTTTTTCTATTTATTGATATTTCATGAGATTTTGCAGTTGTTCCCAATACCAAGTGAGTTAACTGCCAGTTGGTCGTAGGTATATACTTGGGACTATTTTCGTGTAAAAATTGAATTTACTTCAATTTATTATATGAAATATTGAATTATTGATATTTTATATAGGGATGGGTCGAAATTCGTTCCACATTGGGTTTAACCGAACTTCGGCGGCTTGAACTGAACTTCGGCATTCGGCCGAAATTCGGTTTAAATGCCGGTAAAAATAATATATATAGCTAATATTTATAACTCAACTGAATAATAACAAAAAACATCTAAATATCTCTGATATTAGAGACATAATACTCAACCTAAAAACGCAACCCGGCCGGCTCAGAGCATCAACTGACTGATGACGTTTTATGCATGCGCCGGGGATCACCTGAGCTCCCACATTAATACAGACAACGTTACAGTCTTGGCCGCATTTACTTTGTGCTATTGCAAAATACATGCGTAGTTAGCTAGTAAGTTGTGGCTTTATTAAATTATAACAATTACGTAAATAAAAAAAAATCGTGATTTTGTAGATAATTTTATTTACTTTGCACCTTTCATACTGTACGAGTAAGTACTGAATATTCTCATCAAATCAGTGCATAATCCTACACTTTCACTGAGGATGAGTGGACAAAAATCCACCATGAAGGTTTAGATTTCTGAACTTCACATGTGCTCCTAAATTACAATTAATATGAATAAAGGTTTTCTTACAATGATTTTCTTCGCCATAAAGTATGATCGGTATTGTGACATATACAATTGCACATTGATAAAAAGTCTAAGATTGAAATCACTCAAAATCATCATCATCATCATCATCAGTCAGCCTATTGCAGTCCACTGCTGGACGTAGGCCACTCACTCAAAAAGAATGACTATTTTATTGCTGCCCCCTTAGGCAAGTTGATAATCTATAACATAGCAATAATATTGGCTAAGGGGGCTGGGCTACCAAGAAAAATCAATACTGCAATCTGAAAATTTTAGACCTACTATTTTGTTATATTAATTATATATTTCAAATAGACAATACATTATTTATGTTCCAGAAAATGTAGAGACTAAATTATAAATTTGAAATACCAACTTGATGAATTCATTGTCTTCTCTTTCCTCTCTTGCTTTTCTATCCTCAGTAGTCTCTGGCTGGTATTGTTTCAGCATATCTTCATAGTCCACTGCATTCTGCCGTCTATTTAACTCTTTTAATTCCTCGAGGCTTTCCAACAGCTCTATTTCTTGCCTCGACTGTTCTGTTCTGTTCTCTGGAAATTATAAAGCAATAGGGTTTTATTTCTGAGCAACAATCATAGCAGGATATATTTGCCATCAGAAAACAAATGAAAAAGGGTATGGTACTATATCAACACTTACTAGGCCAATGAGTAAATTTAAAGGATGGAAAGGTGATTTTCAGTTCAAATATTTAAGTGAACTTTTATTTTTAATTTTTTAATATTTGAACATTACCTCTCAGCAAAGCAAAGTTACTAAAAATCACTTAGTAAGGGCTAAGGCTTGCCTTTCAGATGTCATAAGACTTTTAATTTCCCATAAAAAAGTTATGAGAAATGAAATTGAATTGAATTTTATTAAAAAATATCCTATAGTATTCCAGACATTGCCCCTTGCAAATAAACTTTTACATATAAATTAAATTAAACATAATATAAACGCAACAGGACCTGAAGTATAATATTTAAATTCTGCAAATTTCATTGAATTGCACTTGGAAATTACAATTTCACAGTGCCAAGAGCAGAAACTTGTAAATCGGGTTCAATTCATTTACCTAATAATTTCATTGGGTTGTTGGCCTCTTCCTCCTTTTGTTCCTCTTCCTCTCTTTTTGCCTGTTCCTCAGCTAGCTTTAATGCCATAAAGTTCCTTGTTGCCCCAGCTTCTATTACATAGTCTGTATTTTGAGGGTCTGTCTTAAATGATATCTCTTGTAAACACCTTGTGCACTGCAAATGTACAATATAATAACCATTTAGGACTATACAATTTTCGCCTTTCATGTGTGATACTAATATTAAAAATTTATAGGTGCGTGAGTGTGTGTGCTCATAATATCTTTGAATGCATATCTTCAAAATTTAATTACTATACATTTCAAAGGACCACCGCGGGCTGAGTTAAATCCTTTCGCGGGCCGTATTTTGCCCACCACTGACATAGATTATAATCTAATTTACCTTAATGTAAAACCTGTAAATTCTTATGCCCAAATAATCTTCATTCTCAACGTCTTCTTTTCTCGCGTTGAATTTCTTCCCCTTGTAGATGTATTCCCCGCAAGTTGCACAACGCATATTGAACGGAGCCATCAGACGCACAGTGTACTGGCGGTTCTTGGCCAATTTCATGCGAGGGATTTTCGAAGGATCGAAATCCGGGGGATAGTATTTCTAAAAACACAAGAATCATGCATCAAGACTTGTAGTGAAATTAAAATATATACCTATAATAATAAAATCGTGTCCAAATATTATTTACGTAGAATTGAAGTTAGGTTATTAAATAAATGTAATGATATGAAGGATTTACTTACGTTCAGAACCTTTCTTTCAGACATTTTGGTATTTAATTAAAATGTACTAAAACGAAATACAAACTGTGATATGAAATTCCAAATTAAAAACTTTGATTTGCCCACGATTTGCCTGTTTTGCCAAGCAATGAGCAATCGCCCAGAGAGGTAATCACCACAGACGAATAAGAGAACATACTCTACGTGCAATCGCCAATCACTGAGCAAATACTTAAAGAGATTTCCGATTATCTTTTGTCCTTATCTAGCGTATAGGTTTTTTTTGTTGGGCAAAGTTATAGTCAGAGAGAAGGTAATCACTACGTTTTAAGAGACGGGACTTCCTTACTTGGTTTTGGAATCCATTTAGCAGACCCAGCAATACCAACACAGCGAAAATTTAAATGTCAAAATACTTCATAACTCATGGGTACCAACATTAACGAGAACAATAGGGATGGCCACATGTAGTTCCTGATTAAATCGATATCGATAAATTATCATTAGAGCATCGTGGGCTTCATACCAGGTGAATTAAACCTACAACGGGGAAAACATTTGTCGTAAAATTGAAACAATAAATTATTATTTTTATTTATTTATTATTATTCCAATATTTTAGTTTGTCATGATGATGATGTTATTAGATAGATAGATATTTATTTTCTCTTTAAAAATTACATTTACATTTTATGTCAAAATTAAATAACCTATTTGGGAAAGTAAATGATTTACTTCGCAGTGCCTCCTTGTTGAGCCTTGTTTAAATTATCGGTAGAAATATCTATCGGTAGAAGTATCCGCCATTCGTTCCTTACATCTCCACAGACATATTTTATATCGTGAAGTTTTTCGATTGGAATGTAAGCTAAGTCATCATTTCCAATATTTTTTACCCATTGTCGACATCTGAAATTAAAATATCTATCAATCATGCAAGTACACTTAGAAACAAGATAGAGTATAATATAGTTCTTTATACAGAAGACGAGGTTCACTTTATTACAATACGATCATAATACTTAATGAAAACTGCAGTAAGTAATGAAAAAAGTATACGCAGCAGCTCTACAAAAATATTCCAAAATATTCACTATAACAGCATCATTCATTAAAGTTTATCGACTCACTTTATCGATAGTGAAGATTTACATCACTATGGTTTACAAACATGCAAATATTTTTTCTCATTTCAAAAAGATAGTGTATTATTTTAGTCTTGCTGATAGCTGAAGAGAACAAAATACTTTATTACTTTACTCAAGCTGTACTTACCGGTCTTCATCTATAGGAAATTTCGTGATAAATTTCCTTTTATTTAAATTTTGTCGACTCTATCTTTTTCTATAAATTACATACGTACTACACCGTCTAATCGGTGCTATTTGACTACCCAATCACAAGAAAATAGTTTTTAATAGTCACACTACACTTTTCAAAGCGTAAATCACACAAAATTTTTAAAAATCACACAATTATTTTCCCAAATAACAACATGCGTCGCCATGACAAACAGATGACAGATTGTAAGAAAGATTCAGAGACAAAAGACTGAAATAGCATGTGAGGCCATCTTTGATGCCATGGAAAAAAAAAATTAAAAAAAAAAATGAGTGCTAAACACGAACAAAATTTAATTTGTTCCTAGTTGCGTTAGACTGGTTATAGTTTGCCCAACAAAGCGCAGCGCTCTTTGTTTATTTTGATAAAAAACGTTATTTTTTTCAATTATTGAAAGCTAAATAGACTTTCATATCGTGTTTA
This sequence comes from Zygaena filipendulae, assembly GCA_907165275.2. Taxonomy (NCBI): domain Eukaryota; kingdom Metazoa; phylum Arthropoda; class Insecta; order Lepidoptera; family Zygaenidae; genus Zygaena; species Zygaena filipendulae. Next base: position 4,922,512 of record OU015653.1, on the reverse strand, counting down.
AAGTGTTTGTTTTCGTTGTGGACATAGTGATATGTTGTATTTTAGGCTGTAAGAGCCGTAATTAAAGGAAAACGGAGTATGTAACATTTCATCGGTATGTAATGATTTACTTTCATGTAAATGTGTTTTGTTTGTGCAAAATAGCAAATATGTTCACAATAACAGCTTTGTGGTATAAATATGGCGACTATGTCGGTCGTTACCACAAATTAACTAGAGTCGTTACCATGCTTTCCGTATTATGTCGGGTTATATTTTTTTTTTTATAATAATTTTACGGCCCTGGGTACTCGCCCTTTGGAGCCTGTAGTACGTAGATATTTGGAATTTGATAATTATACTACAACAAAGGTTGCTAGCTTACCCAGGTTAATTTCCCAATTTTTCATAATATTAGTAGGTACCTATGAGGTGTAACAAAATTATTTCGACCAAGTATCGTGCCAAGTGCCAATCGTTTCCATCATTTGTTTTTCTTATCAATCTGGGACAAAATACTGAAAGATTCTAGTCAACTATCTCTCAGGCGCTGTATTTTAAAACTTCGGTTTCGAATTGAATAAGTTCAATTTGACCGTCAAGAGAATAACGTGTACTGTACCCTTCGTGTGTAAGACTGGTGCAAAGTGAGTCTAAGCTGAAAAGCTTGCATGCTCTTGACTGTATGAGTAGTGTATGAAATAAACAATTTTATATTCGATTCGATTTGGAAATTTTAGCATATTGGGCCTGATCCATTGTCCACGTCATATTATTTTTTAATTTTTCATGTTAATACAGTTTGTATTCTATATTTTTTTTTCTTTTTCAGATGTCCTTTTAAATCGGTTAATCTTATTAACTGGATAGCAAGCACTGGTCGTGTAAATTGGAAACCAAATAGCTGTTCAAGGATTCGTTTCAAGCATTTCCCAAGCAGTTTCTTTTGAAAAACTAACCTTACTGACAATGAGAGCAGCTGGCGCGAACCAATAAGCAAGCAATAATAATCGTTTCAAAAACCATAAACCAAGCGCGCAACTTTTATGATGCCATGACGAGAAATAAGCTGGTTTGCCTCATCCGTACCGTGCGCTAAGGAACTTAAGTTCCAATAAAACATTATTTGCACCTACATAGTTTTCATTTCACTTGCTCCGCTTAAATTATAAATCCCCTTGACACCTTTAGGAATCGATGATAACCTATCTACTCTATAAAACTACATTTTACTTCCCATAGCTTTTTCATCACCAAACAAGCTAGAACTCCCTGGAAATTGGAAATAATTTATTTAGTGGTAATACTGGTAGTTTACATGTGTGCATAGGAAGAATATCACTTTCTCTTACCCTATACGCGAATAGCCTGTCCATTCTATTCTCCGTCTACCATCCGTCTACGGTCCCTTCACAATAAACTTTTTTTGGTGTTTACCCCTTTCGGGGAAGGCAAAGGAAACAGCACATACAGCCAATTCAGATGTTTATTTTCTGTATTTTGGCTTTATACTATTTAACTAGATTCGCCCTGTGCGCGAGCTGCGAACAGCTCGCGTTTCCGAGCCAGGGCCGAAACAATTTCCCCATACAAACAACTAATGTTCGGCGGCCATCTTGAAAAATGACGCAATCGAAAAACTGATTCGATATTCGGCATCAGCGACCCCAAAAACCCCCGGATGCCGAACCTCACCCGGATCGGATCAACTTTTTTTTCGGCCGCCATTTTGAATCCGCCATTTTGGATTTTTACCACGCCAGGCGGTTGCCCCCCATCGACCTCTATGACATTTGTTTGAGCACCCCCTACCTGACTCTTTTAGTTTCGGAGATAATCGAGTTTGAATTTTGTTCGGCGGCCATGTTTTTTTCCGCCATTTTGAAAAAAAAGTTACACTATTGAAATTTGCCCAAGGTGTGGATGAAATTTAGTTAGAAACGTTTTCACTTTCGATGGATAGTTTCGGCGGGCAGTCGACTCGCTACCTGATGAGAAGCAGGAATCGAAGATGTCGAGGTTTTCCCATAATCACCGAAACGTCCCCTCTACATGTTCCATACATTATATCAACCTAGAGATGCTCCTTCTGGGAGAACAATTATGTCAATGAGTGAGTGGCAATCCAGCTTTATATATTATAACTAGATTCGCCCTGTGCGCGAGCTGCGAGCAGCTCGCGAGGCTTGGTCGCCCTGTGCCCGGTTGCCCCTCATTGACCTCTATTTGTTCGAGCACCCCCCACCTGACTCTTTTAGTTTCGGAGATAATCGAGTTTGAATTTTGTTCGGCGGCCATGATTTTTTCCGCCATTTTGAAAAAAAAGTTTCACTATTGAAATTTGCCCAAGGTGTGGATCAAACTTTGTAAGTAACAGTTTTACTTTTGATGGATAGTTTCGGCGGGCAGTCAACTCATTACCTGATGAGGAGCAGGAATCGAAGATGTCAAGGTTTTCCCACAATCACAGAAACTTAAATACATTATATCGACCTAGAGATGCTCCTTCTGGGAGAACAATTATGCTTAACTTTTTTTCGCCAGCCATTTCGAATCCGTCCGCCATCTTGGAATTATTTATATCCCGATAGAAGAAGATAGTGCACCACCAACTGTACAAATTTTTTTTCAATACCCACGGCCGATAGTTTCCGAGCCAGGGCCGAAACAATTTCCCCATACAAACAACTAATGTTCGGCGGCCATCTTGAAAAATGACGCAATCGAAAAACTGATTCGATATTCGGCATCAGCGACCCCAAAAACCCCCGGACGCCGAACCTCACCCGGATCGGATCAACTTTTTTTTCGGCCGCCATTTTGAATCCGCCATTTTGGATTTTTACCACGCCAGGCGGTTGCCCCCCATCGACCTCTATGACATTTGTTTGAGCACCCCCCATCAGACTCCTATAGTTTCGGAGATAATCGAGTTTGAATTTTGTTCGGCGGCCATGTTTTTTTCCGCCATTTTGAAAAAAAAGTTACACTATTGAAATTTGCCCAAGGTGTGGATGAAATTTAGTTAGAAACGTTTTCACTTTCGATGGATAGTTTCGGCGGGCAGTCGACTCGCTACCTGATGAGAAGCAGGAATCGAAGATGTCGAGGTTTTCCCATAGTCACCGAAACGTCCCCTCTACATGTTCCATACATTGTATCAACCTAGAGATGCTCCTTCTGGGAGAACAATTATGTCAATGAGTGAGTGGCAATCCAGCTATATAATTTCTTCTTCTGAAGTTATTTACAGTCGTACCTAGTGATTTGATTTGCTGTGGTTATTTACATCCAAATGCATTGATGAGTGTGCGTATAACCCGGAAACGCCCCATTTCATCTTAATATCACACGTTGTATGTATGTACATCACTAATGGATTATGGCAATAACGAAGTTTCACCCGCGTAATTTGTACCCCATGTCCTTCTCTGTATCCCTGACAACATATAGTTAGGTACCGATGCAAAATTTCATGATGATCCATTCAGCGGTTGTGGCGTGAAAGTGTAACAAACAAACAAACTCACTTTCGTATTTATAATATTACTTAGGATACGTGGTTCAAGTCAAGCATCTGGACAGATTCGCAGTTGAAAATCCTTGCAAATGGAACTTGGAAGGAATTTGAACTGGACAGATCAGTTACTGGACAAACGTGTATCTACAGTCAGTGAGTACGAATGAGAAAGGGTAGGTAGTCTTGAATTTGAATTTGAAACTGAATTAAATACCTCTAGAACGTCTAAAAAATACTGTTTATTTAACATAGGTAAGTATATCGACACAAAGTAAAAAAACAAATAAGAACAGCTTTACATAATATTCTCAACAAAAATATAAATTCGCTCGCTTTGCTTTTAAAATATAAATTTTCATATTAATAAGGAAATTAATAGGTGATAAAGACATAGGTAGATAACGACCGTTATTTATAGCGCATTATCATTATCGCTTTTAATTTAGATGTTTTAATAATTATTTCTTCCTTTCCAATTTATTATATACCTTTTGACGTTTAATTTGGTTGTCTAAATATTTTTTTGATGTTAAATTCTTTCTTCCATTGAAAACTCTCATGTTTACTAAAAAAATAGAAATTTCCTGGAACAAAATCTTTGATTAGGTACAACTTTAGTTAAGAAGCTATCTACATAAAATTAGGTATAATACCACTAGCAAATACTAAGGTTGATTACCAGGCGCAGATTCAGTGCCTATAAATAAGGTTGTGGGCACGGCCATCCGAAAATTTGTTTTATTTGCAAATCACGATATCTAAACTAATACCTAAACTACTAAACTGATTATGATTTTTACAGCTTGAAAGCCTACTCGTATATCGCGTATTTTTTAACACTCATTTAATAGAACTCTATCCTATCGTGCCCTTAAGGCTGGATTCGCCTGTTAATAGATTTTTCCCTGGTTTCACCCAAATTAATTTTGGGGATCACTTGAAACTTTGTTCCGGGACAGCGGGTATGTTAGGTACTTAATTCTTTCACGGATAAAAAGTTATGTACCGAGGCGCGTCCTTCCCATAGCGCTGGGTGCGGCCGCATCCGGGCGCCAACCGGGCCGGGCGATCAACATCTGAATGAATCTGGTGGTAGATAGTACCATACCTGCCTAGTGCCTACTTACCTTACCCAACTACAATTTCGCACCCGGGTGCCGCATATGGTTAGGAGGTTCCACTATTCCGTTTGAAATACGTTTAATTTACTTGAAACAGGCTAAATTCATTATGCGAAGGACCATAAAAAGAAAAAGGAAAGGAAAATGACAGGCACCTTTCCCTCCGATTGCCGCCGGCGGCGAGTTCGTGCTCGAGCGCCGCGATCTTCTCCTCGTGCCGCGTCCGCTGCGCCTGCGCGCGCCGCTGCTGCTCTTCCAGCGCCAGCACGATCTTCTCCAGCCGGTGTATCTGTTGCTGCTTATTTTCTAGCGTTGAAAACAGCTCTTGAATCTCCTCCGCCTTGGCAGCTATTTGTTTATTCACCTAACAAATCACGACCAGATGAAACTTATTAAAAAAAAAGAACATTTAAATCTTCAAGATTGAAAAATATGATAATATGTGGGTAATTCCGTAGCTTTTAAACATGCTAACAAAAAGTAGAAACTAAAACATCCAAAAAAGATAATTTGTGACGGTTTAAAATATCTTCTCATTCTTGCAAACTCGAGTGTATAAATAAGTGCTGCAAAAAATAAAAAAATAAATCGCGTATCCTCACATCGTCTACAATTTTCATTCGATGCACAAGGTCTTGTTGCAACGCGGCTAGCTCGCGACTCTGCTCCGTTTCCTTATTCTTGAGCATGTTTATTAGTTCTTCACGAACCTGCATCACTCAGTTAAGATTAGAAACAAAAAGCTAAATATCGGCAAAATAGAGACATGATAATAAAATAGGTGGAAAAGGGGTTCCAAACTTTGCAAACTACCGGCGACGTGTGTAAATATTATAAACTAGCTGAAAAATTGAATCCATTGTTCATTACTTTTCTGTTATATAATAGTTCTTTGTAGTAACGAAACGGCCAATGGCTAAGGTGTACAGTTTGTGAAGTTAGACCTTGTAGAGTTAGAGCGTGTAGGTAGAGTTAGAAGCTTGGCACTACATAAGATCTGATAACTTTTTGTAAGTGCTGGTATATGGTCTCGTCTTGGCAACATTTTACATGAAAATGTTTTTGGTGGGATTCCATTTCTTTTTGTAAGTCAAAATTGCGGAAGTCTCATACAAACTTCCATCCATCCCCTAATTTAAAGGGTTGTAAAACTTATAACTTGTATAACTTATAACTTATACAAGTTATAAGTTTTACAATTTTTTTGTTGTTTGTGTACTAATACTAGCTTACATACCAAACTTCAGCTTTCTAGGACATTAGGAAGTACCCTAAGAATTTTGATGATCATCAGTGAGTCAGTGACAAAATCGTGGTTTTTTAGATATCAATAAAATGTAAAGTATGAGAGTTATGCAATTAAAACTTTATATATTTAATAAGTCTGCTATTGACAACAAATCCCGAAAATTTTGTTTATCTGATATAATCCAGACCCAAGTTACAAGGGTTCAAAAAAACGACGAAGCGCTTTGAGAAAAGATAGGAAGTACACTTGCGCTTCGCTGGCTTGTCTTGGCGGGGCCACTGCCGTGCCCCCAGATTAGTCAAATTGTTAAAATAATATAAACTTTGCAATTTATGGTGGTTGTAGACTTGGACTTGTCTTCAGTTTACAACTAGTGGAAAAAAATTATAACCTTTATGACTCTTGCCTGAGCACGTGACGTTTTGTCCTGCTGCTCAAGTTGTTGTTCTTTTTGTACTAGCATCTCTGACAACTCTTCATTGCGATGAACTGCTTCTAAGAGGCCCATCCTAAGGTTCATTATCTAAATTTTAAATAAAAATAACTGAATAAGTATAAGTATGTGTTTATTATAAACATTTTTTTGACAAACTTTTAAGTGAGCTGATGACAGTACCGTTGATCTAGTCAGCGCGGGCTAAAATCTGACTATACTGTATCAGATATCGCGGGTTCGATATCCCCGTCATTATGGGATAAACATTTGCGTTTACCTTGAATCTGGCACAAACTCTGCTTAGTTTAGGACGGTGCTATGTGATGATGTTCAAGCTTTATTATTATTACTACTGACTTGGGACCATTATTATTACTACCTACTTACCTCTTGTTGCAGGTCCTGATAGCTGATACCATTGGGAGCCTCTTGACAATTCGCCACAGCGCGGTTATGAGCTTGTAAATCACGAACGTACTGCTCATATTGAATCACTTTTTGCTCGCTGAAAATACGTTCAACCTACCTTGAGTAAAATAAAAATTAATAAGTTCAGGAAAATTGCTCAATTTAAAAAAAAAACTCACTTTAATTTTATATTCTTAGTCAACTCTCTTATTTGTGTCTGCATTTTATTTAAAATTTCTTCTTTACTCAACAGCTCAGCGGCTAGTTTTTGTTGCATTCCGATTTTGTTATCAGATTCCTGAAAGTCGAATAAATTACGTGAAACTTTGTCATTTACTGTAAATGTCATAGCTTAAGAGCTTATCACCTTAACAATGGGTTACTTAGAAACGCATCAGGAATGTAAGACTGAAAAACAAGTTAATTTTATCTATTATTATAAACCGAAGTTATTAGAACTTATACATACCTACAATATAAAAAATGTAACGGGGTTGTGTACCTACACGATTTTTGTAATGAAATTACGATTGTAGCCAAAATGTACGCTGGTGAAGCCGCGAATGGAAAGCAATAGTAGGTACATAATAAAAATAAAAGTACAAGTTATTGAAACATAGGTAATAATCACAGCAATTTTCGCGAAACTCTCCAAGAAGCGAACTTTTTCACGTTTACAGCCGTTTATTTCGTCTTCAGTCATACGCAACGTCTCCTTAGTAGCTTGCAATTCCGCCCACAAATCCATCTCTCTTTCGGTTGGCAGCTCTGAAAGTTTTCAGGGATATAATAGCTATTATAGGTTATTGATTTCACAGTGCTTAATATTTTTATAGAATTAAAGGAAAAGAATTACAAAAAAAAAATAACAAGAAAACAAGCCAAGTGCTTATTGGATCACGCACAGTGAAGTGTTCCGTAGTTATTGTCACTGTTATAATTCAAACTTACACGATACACATATTATGTGGGTATATCCCATATTTCAGGACGAGTACGTATTCAGGGCCCTTATTCACTATGACTAACAACATTTCTTGCCCATAACGCGCGACCCAAAAACACAATCCCAAACGCTCCAAAAGCAAAAATATAAAGAATAAATATTTTTATTCTTTATTTTATTCTTTATGACAAAAGAAACGTAAATGTATTTTTTAAAGTAAAACTTCTTTCAACACGTGGGAAAAGCAATTTAAGTGGCGCCTTTATGGTCATAGTGAATAAGGGCCCAGGAAGTCAACTCTAATTTAGACCTAATTACGCATGTATCTAATGTACTCACCGGGATTCGGTTTGTTGTTTTCTAGTTCAGTTATTTTAGTGTTCAATTCGTAAATTTTAGTTTGAGCCTCGGTATATGAGGCTTGCGCCGCTTCTTTCATTTCTGTCTGTTCTTTTGTTACTTGTTCCTGTTTCTCTAGTGCTGATTTCAAATCCTTAATTTGATTATTTAACTCTTGAACAATTTTTTTTTGTTCACTAGTTAACTTCTCGATTTCTTCTTTGAGACTTTGTGTTCTTTAGAGTAAACTTTAAAAATTAATTATGTAAACTAAACACATACCTACCAATCCTACCATACATACCATACATAGCTACCTACTAACAAAAATTATGGAGTTTAAGCATTTAAAACCTTAACAACTAACAACCGATACAATCGTTTACTGATTGAAGGCAATTCGTATAAGTTCTTCTTATATTCGATGCTTTATTTAAAATTATAACATTCTTTTGGGAGACCTACCTTGAAATTACGAATCTAGTTTTATTGGTCCATGGAATCTACTTATATCTCGTACCTACCGATATCATCAACCATCATAACAATTAGGATATCAATTAGTACCTTCTGTGAGTTCCATAAAATATCGTTAAATCTAAGATCGTTGAGTTTGGCAGTATTTATACTTACTCTGCGAGCAAAGCGTCACGTTGTTGCGCTATCTGACTGCTTGCTACTTCACCAGTCTTTAGCGATTCTTTTAGTTTCCTCGCGCGCGCCTCTAAGTGGACTTCGCGTTGTCGACTCTTGAATTGATAAAATATACGATACTTAGGTATATACAGTACACATAACACTAAAGAGACAACTTTGGATGTAGGAGATAATCTATAGAAATACTGAAACGATTCCAAAAATCCACTTTCACTGATACTGAATGTTTTGGTTCTATTTCACCAAGTCTGTTTGGCTATAATTGTAGTGAGATGTGCACATGTAGGTATTTTTAGTGTGCATATCTAACTTTGAGAGCGCTCAGTGCAGTCACAGATAATATAATACTTGTAATGATGTTTACACACAGAAATCCGCTCATCGTCACTACTACTTTACAGCCAGGGCCCAGGGCAGAGCAAATTTGTTAATTGAATAACACTTTATGATCCCAAAGTAAATTATTATACTTTTTAAAGTTCATTAGGGTATACCGAATTAAACTATGGGGGAATAGCTAGTACAGAGTAAAATGAATTTATCTATCGTACTTGGTCCTCCAATGACTTAACAGTGCTAGTCAAGCTAGTAATACTGGCTTCGGCTTCTCGTAGTTGTCTGTCCATCTTAGTGATACGTATACGCGCTTGACGAAGTTGCGAATCTGTGGTCGACAACTTGTCTTTCATAGCTGTTCGTGCGTTTTTCTCTTCTTCCAATTCGCGACGTGTGTCCTGCAATGCATTCAGAATGTGATTGTTGGTAGTTGATGTGATTGTCAGAAAAATAATGACAGGATATATTTTTTTATAAATCACATAGAAAATCTTAACAAAGAACGTAGGTTAACGAGGGTGAATGATCTGTACATTTGATCAGACGAAAATGGATTACTGATTAGATTCGTTTAAATCCCTCCCTCCGTTAAGTATTTATTTATTTATTTATTTATTTAAAAGTCACACCAACATAGTAAACACTATCTAACACTTACAGTAAAAAACAAATTAGCATCAAATAATAGGATAAGTGTCACTATACTAACAAGTGCAAACTGCATGCGATCTCCAAATAAAATTTATACTATTTGAATATAAAATTTAGAAAAACAAAAAAAAAAAAAAGTATATTGATTGAAAGCTTGGTCCAAATAAAAATACAAAACTAAATAAGAAGGTATTAGATACTCTGTTTAATTTATATACAAAGGTTAAACAAGACCTCAAGCGCTTTGGCTAAATCACTTTCCGCGCTTGATTCCCGCATTTCGTTGAGAATATTTGTGCGAGTTTCGAGATCCTGTCGAAGACGTGCTACTTCACGAACCAAAGACTCGCCAACACTTACAAGTGCAGCGCGTTCTCTACAAGTGCGTCTGAGAAAAAATAAACGAAACTATATCAATAAAATTAATGAAACGCATTGAAATTACAATTAAAACTTTGTTTGTGACTTGTTGACATACTTGGAGAGTTGAGTGACTGTGTCCATGGCGACATCGGCACGACTCTTTAGCTCTCGAAGCGCTTCGCATAGCTGCAGTCCTTGAGCATTATACCGTCCAATACGCTCCAAAGACTCATCGGTACTGATCTCCTGAAACACATCACCATTGTAAAGGTGTTCTACGTTTTCAGGTCGCGGTGTTGAAACAGCAGCAATAAAAACATGTGTATGTACATTAGATTCAATTAGTTCTTTCACCCAATCTATGAGCTCTTGTCGAGCAGTAAACGCCTGTAGACAAAGATCTGCAAAACGTGCTGGCACATCTGTTACTTTGGCATCTAATTCACAAAGCACATTTTCATCTGAAACATATTAAATTGTCTAGTCCCTGGCTGACATAATAATACTGTAAGCTTCTTCATGTCTTTATACCATTGGATATTAACCTATAGGCACAGTGACATTGATAAGTTCAGAAGCGACTTCAGGTGTGGTGGCCTCACAACAAAGCTGAGCCACCTCCTCCGATGCCCAATCAGCTACGTTGAACACCACCAACTCCCGAACACCCTCACCACTTGCGCCGACGACCCCTTCACGGGTCATTCGTTCTCCTAAGTCTTTTAAGCACCCATAAACTTCTAAAACCACTTGCTGAATGAAAAATAAAATGATAAAGTTATTAAACGATTAGTCGATCTGAAGTATGATTTTTCTGGGTTTTATTTGTTGTACCTAAAATAGGTAATTTAATCAAATATCGAGTTCTATCCGGTCAGTAGTTTTTGCGTGATACGCGTTCAAACAAACTGAAAAACAGGCAAAAATGTTGTTTTACTGCACAGTGCACATGACTTATAACCTGTTTCATATCTAATTCCTTCTTCAATCGGTTATACTGTCGCTGCTTCGCCATAAATGCCGTTTTAATATTATCGTCTTCGCTGTCCTTGGTCGGCGAAATGGTTCGACTGCATATTGAGTTTGGTGTCTGTGCTCTGATTGGAGACGGCGAGGATAAGGAGGAAGGTGTTCTAGGCCGAGTTGGTGGCCGCTGAGGTGTGTTAGGTCGGCTGTTGGGTGTACTGGGCCGTTGAACAGGATGCGCCGGAGTTGAAGGCCGGCTAGAAATGCGTGGGGTTTGAGGGCGGCTGTGCAAACTTTTCGGAGTGTCTGGACGGCTCATGCTCGGTGTTTGTGGCACCGTAATTGGTTTTTTAGAAGTATATTCTGCAAGAAAATGATAGTATGAAAGTTAAAACGAAAAATACGTATATATAGAATAGTTTGGAGCAGAAAAGACAATTACCAGCTCTGTTATCGCCACTTTGGTTGTCGCTTTCGTCGGGTATGTCTGTACGATCTAGAGAAGAACGAATAAAACAATGTTGTTTGGTAAATATTAGTAGATAACTGTATAAAACTTTATTTCTTTAAAAATAAATAAATTAGCCAAAAACAGTAATCAGTGCGTATCCGATCAAGAATTCGTCGACCATACTCGATTGTCTGTAGCATTGACCCAGAAATACTTCATTCGCGTTTGAATGAGTCTTGGGGAATAATCTACTTAAAAAAAAACTGTTTATCGAATATAGAAGATCGTTTTATATATCTACCTTTTTATTTAAATTTTAATCTAACCTATTTCATAAACAGATTCATTGTTTTCCTGAATATCTTGCACAGGCTCGCAAATTTCTTGCGCAGTGCTGTCATTGACTGTTTCAGATATTATCATAACTGTTGTGTTTTCCATCACATACAAGTCGGACTCTCGCGTGGGTGATGCCGCTTGCACCTAAAAAGTGTAAATAAGTCGCTAAGGCTGGTAGAATCAATTGTACTTCTGAAAATAGAGGAATGATACCCATATCTATAGACTTTGTTTGTGTCCCTTATTGACCGTATTCAGTTTGAGTAGTGTTTATAAATAGGGTCTAAGACTACGACACTAAAAATGGAAGGACTATAGTTTGCGTTTTTGAATTGTTTAAAAAACTTACAAAATTGTCAAAATCATCACGATCAGCAGGACGATTGTTCTAAAAAAGAAATATATACAATTTTTATATCTAATACAATTAAATAAAGTTCAATATTAATGAAACAGAATCTGAGGGGCTATCATGTAACTTTTGTTTCTATCATTTTTCGGTTGCAATCAAAAACATGGCGGTTTTGCAATTACCGCCGCACTCAGAGTCGACTTTAATGATTACTTACCGCCGCCTCAGAGTCGACTTTTTTGCAGTTTTGTTTTAAATCTATACTTAACTAAGTAATCATTAAAGTCGACTCTGAGTGCGGCGGTTAGTTAAGTATAGATTTTTATAACAAAACTGCCGCAATCAGACATGTTTAATAAATTAATGTTAATTGGCATTTAACTAATTAAGTTACATCTCATTAAATGCCAATTAACATTAATTTATTGAACGTCTCTGATTGCGGCAGTTTCTATACTTAACTAAGTAATCATTAAAGTCGACTCTGAGTGCGGCCGCTACAATATTATGCACCTGTTGATACCTACAATATCTAGCAATCAATAAAAATAAACATACTTAAAAAGTTGAAGCTGCCTAAACATGATTAATTAATCACAAAATCGCTATTTTTCTGATCGAAACTGGAATATGATAGCAACAAAAGTTACATAATTGCCATGCTGATTGTGTCTACCTTAACTATGTCCGCTTTTGAATCGGACTTAGGAGTTATATTAAGGGACCGCTGCACCAAACTTTTACCCTGGAAAAAATATTGGATTTATTTCATCAATCACAATCAGGTAGGTACCTACTCAAATATTAATTCTACTAGTTGCTAATGCATCAGTACGAAAATTTTCCCAGTTCCTTGTACTCATATACTAGCTATTTTCACTTCACCCAGTTCAATTTTCGAATTCCCTAGGGAACTCCTTGTATCTGGATTTAAAGTACCTACCTACCTTGTGTCCCATTCCAAAACCTGAATAGATTGCCTTGAGACTTCTTTCTTTCAAGATATTTCAAGAAAAGTTTTTCAGTCATTTCTGAGAAATGCTTGAGTGTCGTGGAACACTTGGTTGGAACGAAGTTTTTTTCCATATTAAACTGAGTTCGTTATGTCCTTTACGCGTGGAAAGAGGTAAAAATACAAACTCATTTAAAAACAAAATGACAGTTGCTTTGTTTTTCCGTAGAGCAGCCGTATGACGCCGTGACGGAAAATGAACGTTTACTCCCATCCGTACCGTACGATAGAGAACTTCGTTCTAAAAATTCCACAAGGGTAAAAATATTCTATGTAATTAGAAGATACTGTGGCTCCCTATCACTGAAAAATAATTAATTAATTAGAATATCGTGATCTAACGATCAAGGGGTCTAAACCACGGGGTTTATGGTCGGTCTTGTGAAAAGTCACGCTCACACCGCGTTAAGACTGCTTACTTTCGTCGAAACTGGAGGCGAAGAGCGATTCGGCGATGTTCGGTTAGAAGTTGTCAATGATAGGTTGCGATTGTTGGCGTTGCGGGCAGCTCGCGCGGTCGACGCGGCTGTCGGTCGAGGCGTCAACTTCGGGGTAGACGCGTCTAAAGAGTGCACAAAGTTAGATCCCCTGTTAGTCAGCGTTGATCGTCTATAGTTTTTTTTTTAATACTAGGTTTTTTTAATATCAGGTAATGTAATCGCCTCGGCGACTGAGAAGGAACACCATGTGATTTGACCGGTCGGACCCCGGCATAACCACCGCGGCTCCTCTGAGACACGGTGGCACCTGATGACCTGTCTAGTAGAGTTCCCCCATGTAAAAAAAAGGTATGGGAGCGCGATATCTTTGGACGATGTTCGGACGTTATCGCGACAAATACCCAGTCAATGCTTCGTCACACGGCACACCGATGTGGGAGAGGCTCAAGGTTACATTATGTAGATTATCATAATATATTATATAGGTAAATAAATGATAAATAATTGCACTTGGAGCAGGTGCTCAAGACGCCCGTGGTGCAGCCAGCGCCCAGCGCCGAGGAGTTGAACTGCTTCTCGGCCATCGACAATATTATCATTGGCCATATCTACCTACGTACCAAATAGCAACATAAAGCAACAAATAACATGACAAACGACAAACCAATTACTTCAAAATCACTATTAACTTTTTGGTGATTTAGGTACAATTATTTTGATGGTACCGAGATGGTACCTATCTGAAAAATATTCCGAGGCTTTCAGTAGTCGCAATAAAAGAAAGAAAATTACTCACGAGGTTTGTCCCTTTGAGCTTTCGCCGCAGACGTCATGACAGGCACGAAAGCTTGAATTATAGTTGTGATATCTAGATTCCTATGATAATTTGGCCAGAATAGAAGAAAAACGTATGTAATTTAGATTTTAAATATTGTTTTCTAGTTAGATACCATGTCCGGATAGCTCGAAGAGTAAACAACTTTAACATTGATGTTCTAAATTCAAACGTAAAAAACATTACAGTCTAACTTACCTAGTTACTTATAGCATAAAACCTTTTTAATTTTTTTAAAATATAATCAAAAAAATAAAAAAAAAATCAAAATCAAAAATATTTATTATTTTATAAGTAGTCGGTAAACGGTTGTTGGGACCTACTTTTAAGCATTTATTATACTTACTAGATATTACCTACACCTGTACACCTATTTTTCCATCAGTGCAGAGTCAGCATGCATGTAAGAAATATACAAAATACCTATATGAAAATTATAATTATGTGTAGGTAATCACATCAGGGTCCTTTTACCGTCTCAGAAGTTTAAATTATAGTGTCTTTTTCCGTCTCAGAAGTTTAAACATAACTTTAGTCATACTATATACCTGTGTTAAATGTACCTTTCTGGATTTATTTTCATTATCACAAAAATATTCTCTTTGACAGCATAAAACACTGGTGGAAACAGTATTCTTCTATTGTCTTCTGTCAGATTTTTTATCAACACATTGAAATTGCGTTGAACTACCGTAAATATTCACTTTTGGAACGCTTGAAAATTCATTTAAAATTTTAGTAAATTTAATATTAACTGTACATGTAAAAGAACGCGTTTCAAAAGTAGGTAGTGATTTAAAATAGTAAAATTTGTAAGTGATGTCACAAGCAGTGTCCTGTGAACCCAAAACAGGTGTGTAAGTTTACATGTGGGAAAAGATCATCCCTATCCCAACAAAAACATTTTCATGTAAAATGTTTCCAAGACGAGACCATATACCAGCACTTTCAAAAAGTTATCAGATCTCATGTAGAGCCAAGCTTCTAACTCTACGCGCCCTAACTCTACAAGGCCTAACTTCACAAACTCTACACCTTTGTCAAAATATCTGGCTTGGCCGTTTCGTTACTACAATGAACTATTATAATAGAAAAGTAATGAACAATGGATACTTACATTTTTCACCTTAGTCCCATGTGAATGTAGCGAAATGGCCAAGCCAGATATTTTGACAAAGGTGTAGAGTTTGTGAAGTTAGGGCGTGTAGAGTTAGAAGCTTGGCTCTACATGAGATCTGATGACATGAGATGGTCTCGTCTTGGCAACATTTTACATGAAAATGTTTTTGTTGGGATTTCATTTCTTTTTGTAAGTCAAAATCTGAAGTCTCATACAAAATTCCATCCCCTAATTTAAGGGGTTGGGGGATAAAAGTTACAAGTTTTATATTTTTTTTGTTGTTTGTGTACTAATACTAGCTTACATACCAAATTTCAGCTTTCTAGGACATTAGGAAGTACCCTAAGAATTTTGATGATCATCAGTGAGTCAGTGACAAAATCGGGGTTTTTTAGATTTCAATAAAATCTAAAATATGAGAGCTATGCAATTAAAACTTTATATATTTAATAAGTCTGCTATTGACAACATATCCCGAAAATTTTGTTTATCTGGTATAATCCAGACCCAAGATACATGGGTTCAAAAAAACGACGAAGCGCTTCGAGAAAAGATAGGTAGTGCCCTTGCGCTTCGCTGGCTCGTCTTGGCGGGGGCACTACCGTGCCCCCAGATATTGCCTATACCTACCAGTGATATTAAAAGTTTATTTTATAGATTTCATATCATATAAAAAGACGCTAACATCTTTGAATGCAGATCAATGACATTCTATGTATTAAATATCATTGATCCAGATTAATCTATTTTACATTATTCCTTTAAGTAACTACATATTATAGAAATTAGGCTTTTTCACCCTTTGTAGGTACTGTTAGGTTAATAAAGGTGACGTTGTTTAACCTGTTGATTGTTATATAAAGCATACAAAATTAGATATTAAATAAAAACAAGATAACGCTTTGCGAATCTTACTTGAAGAATTTAAGAAATCGTAACAGAAAAAAACGTTAATTTCAGAGCCAAGTGAGGCAATACAGGGTAACCCAAAGTGTCGAATTCCGCAGCGGTTGTCGACATTGCCGGGACGGCAACGGACCTCGTCGTTTCGGCCTAGAGCGCAAGAGCAACAGGTAAATCGGATTCCAACTGGGTTACAGCACAGATATTGTTATAAGCTACAGGGGAACAACTTGCAAAAACAATTAATTATTTATTATCGTTTCACAGAAAATTTCCATCGAATCAAGCCTCAATTGAGCCTACAGTTGAACTAAAATTTCTTATCATAAGCATATTCCACCCGCCTTACTAGTTTTCTGTCGGAGCTTAGTCATCACACAGTGGTCCCAAACTATGCAGAGCTTTTACTATATTTCAATACTTATACATATTATGTTAATGAAACATAGTAAACATCCAGACTCTGGGTGAACACTTTGAAGCTACTGTTCATCATCACATAAATGTTTACCCTGCCGCAAGAGTCAAACCCGCGACTCCTGGCGTGACAGTCAGGTTTGTGAACCGCTAGACCAACATGTTCCGCTACTTTCAGATATCTAAACATGAAGCGGTTGCCCAGCAACCACGCTATGGAATAAGAGCCGTGACACGTTGTCGCACCGACGAGGTGGGTAAGTGGGAAGTGGGCCGTAGAAGATTTAGTCTCTGTTATTTTTTCGGGATAAAGAATCCTATGTGTTAATCCAGAGCCTCATATACATATACATATACATATACATATTCGCAATTTCAGCTTTCAGCAACTTTGCATGTGTTAAACTCATTGTCATTTTACCGCTGTAAAATTGGTTAATCGTACAATATCCAGTTACATAATTATGTGTTATAGACTGTTTTGTATTCATGTTTGCGACATTTCTAGCAACAACGCCCCAAGTCAGCTAATCGTTTAAAAAATGAAATTATGGCATCCGGAAAGTCAATGCAACCTGCGCCACGTACTATACGCACAGAACGAGAAAAGCCAATGACTACATTTAAGGTAAGAAAGAAATTGCATTATCTATAGTTCTATAATCTATATATTGTGAGTTTGTGACGTTGTAGGGGGTAATCTCTGGATTTACTGAACCGATTTTGAAAATTCTTCCACTTTTAAAAAGCTGCAGTGATCCTGAGTGACATAGGGTACTTTTTATCTCGGGATTTTCGCGGGAACTCCGGAGTTTGTGAGGTTATAATCTCTGGATCTACTGAACCGATTTTAGAAATTCTTTTACTTATAGGGAGCTGCAGCGATCCACAGTGATATACTTTTTACCCCGGAATTTCCGCGGGAACTCCGGAGTTAGTGAGTTCGAGAGTTAGTGAGTTTGTAGGGGGTAATCTCTGGATCTACTAATCTGATTTTAAAAATTCATTCACATTTAAAAAGCTGCAGTGATCCTCAGTGTCATAGGGTACTTTTTATCCGGGGATTCCCGCGGGAAATCCGCAGTTAGTGACGTTATAATCTCTGGATCTACTGATCCGATTTTGAAAATTCTTTCACTTATAGGAAACTAAAGTGATCCTGAGTGACATAAGGTACTTTTTATCCCGGAATTCCCGCGAGTACTCCGTAATTACCGCGGGTGAAACCGCGGGGGTCAGCTAGTTATTATAATATATAAAGCTGGATTACCACTCACTCATTGACATAATTGTTCTCCCAGAAGGAGCATCTCTAGGTTGATATAATGTATGGAACATGTAGAGGGGACGTTTCGGTGATTATGGGAAAACCTCGACATCTTCGATTCCTGCTTCTCATCAGGTAGTGAGTCGACTGCCCGCCGAAACTATCCATCGAAAGTGAAAACGTTTCTAACTAAATTTCATCCACACCTTGGGCAAATTTCAATAGTGTAACTTTTTTTTCAAAATGGCGGAAAAAAACATGGCCGCCGAACAAAATTCAAACTCGATTATCTCCGAAACTAAAAGAGTCAGGTAGGGGGTCAAACAAATGTCATAGAGGTTAATGGGGGGCAACCGCCTGGCGTGGTAAAAATCCAAAATGGCGGATTCAAAATGGCGGCCGAAAAAAAAGTTGATCCGATCCGGGTGAGGTTCGGCGTCCGGGGGTTTTTGGGGTCACTGATGCCGAATATCGAATCAGTTTTTCGATTGCGTCATTTTTCAAGATGGCCGCCGAACATTAGTTGTTTGTATGGGGAAATTGTTTCGGCCCTGGCTCGGAAACTATCGGCTGTGGGTATTGAAAAAAAAATTGTACAGTTGGTGGTGCACTATCTTCTTCTATCGGGATATAAATAATTCCAAGATGGCGGACGGATTCGAAATGGCTGGCGAAAAAAAGTTAAGCATAATTGTTCTCCCAGAAGGAGCATCTCTAGGTCGATATAATGTATTTAAGATGTGAAAAGGAGGTTTCTGTGATTGTGGGAAAACCTTGACATCTTCGATTCCTGCTCCTCATCAGGTAGTGAGTTGACTGCCCGCCGAAACTATCCATCAAAAGTAAAACTGTTACTTACAAAGTTTGATCCACACCTTGGGCAAATTTCAATAGTGAAACTTTTTTTTCAAAATGGCGGAAAAAATCATGGCCGCCGAACAAAATTCAAACTCGATTATCTCCGAAACTAAAAGAGTCAGGTGGGGGGTGCTCGAACAAATAGAGGTCAATGGGGGGCAACCGGGCACAGGGCGACCAAGCCTCGCGAGCTGCTCGCAGCTCGCGCACAGGGCGAATCTAGTAATATTATAAAGAGGTAGAGTTTGTTAGTTTGTGAATCGTGCGTTTGTGACATTGTAGGCCGTAGGGGGCAATCTCTGGATCTACTGAACCGATTTTGAGTAATTACCGCGGGTAAAACCGCGGGGTTCAGCTAGTAATATTATAAAGAGATAGAGTTTGTTAGTTTGTGAATCGTGCGTTTGTGACGTTGTAGGCCGTAGGGGGCAATCTCTGGATCTACTGAACGGATTTTGAAAATTATTTCAATCATATAGAAAGCTACTTACGGTATAGTTCTGAGTCCTGTACCGCGGGGGACAGCTAGTTACAAACAACTGAAAAAGAGCTAGTTTGTAACTCAGACGAAATAAAGAATTTTTATTTCGTCTGAGGTTTGTAATAAAAAAATATTTGTCAAGCTTTCGTATTGTACTTTTAGCAGGGCTTTGCACGATAGTCCCAGGACATTGTCAGACGACTAACCAATGCGCACCGTAGTGTGCTATTGGTCAAATTCCGGCGACCCCAATAAATAACGAATACTGCTTTTGCTTTTGCTTCGTAGCATCTAAATATATGTCGTAAATGCACCGCCAAGTGAGCTCTCTGTAATACCTGAAGGTTGACTGGCAGAGAATGCCACTGTGGCATTAAGTCCGCCTTTTGTACCATGATGTGCATAAAGTTTAAATAAATAAATAAATAAATAAATACTTACTGCTTTAAAAAAAAAATACAATTTTCGTGTGGTTCTAATCAACATGTTCCTGATGGATCCTGACTTTTTAATGATTCTCAGAGGCCGTCCGTCATACCTAAAAGAGTGACGCACAATAATTTGGTTCAACAAAACAAAAACTCAAGACCTGTCATAATGGTGCCAATGACACAGGTGACTCATTAGTAAATAGTTAATCGATGGTATAATCAGGGATTACCTTCAGTAAATGCTATTAATCTGTCCTTACTCCTTATCATCGTACACTTTTACTTCACTTTTAATTCAATGCCAAGTGTATTACTTAGTAATGTTATAAATGCGAATGTGAGTTTGTTTGTTTGTTACGCTTTCGCACACTAACTATACTCATGCACCCGACCGATCATCATTAAATTTTGCATACACTTGTCAGGGGTACAAAAAAGAACATAGGGTAGGTACTTAATCTCGGAATTCCCGCGGGAACTTCAAAATTAATGCGAGTAAAACCGCAAGGAACAAACAGCTAATAAGTAATATTATAAAAATGCACAGTTCCTTTATTTGGAGGGGTCTCTAGTACTCGCATTACTGAGTGAATTCTGGAAATTCTATCACCGATACAAAGGTGCAGCATCCCTGAGAGATCCTTCATGTGGATGAAACCGTGGGAAGAGCTATAGTTTATATACATCTATACAAACATATCTAGATTTATATCTAGATATGTTTTAAGTGTCTGTAATTGCAAATTAACAGCTTTTCACTAAATGCATATAAAGGATATACGATACCTTACATAAAAAAAAATTATATCTGTCTGTCTGTTTGTTCCGGCTCATCTCTGAAACGGCTGGACCGAATTTAAAGACACTTTCACTGGCAGATAACTGACGTTATTAGGAGTAACTTAGGCTACTTTTATTTTAAGAAAAAATAGTTCCTGCGGGAATTCCGAAACTCACGTGGGTGAAACTGCGGGGCACAGCTAGTACTTAATATAATAAATGCAAGAGTTTGATTTTTGTTATATTATGTACCCGATTTTGCTCCGCGTGAATTTCGGGATATCCTCCAGCCTCCAGGATAAAACTCTTTGGGTGCAAGCTATAAGCTATCCGAATATTCATCCAAATCCGTCCGAATGCGCGCCGTTTTAGCGTGAAAGAGTAACAATTATTTACATTTACGCACCTAAATACAGTATTGGATTTCATTTCATATTATTTAGTGTGATGTCAAAGATGTAGTACCTTTAATGAGTGCATGATTTCTCATACAGAAACCTCTATTGGCTAAGTCTATACACACAACCAAGAACATGTCCTGTCTTCCTGATCAAGTGAGTTGCACTGATTACTTGTTTATTCTCAAGCTTTATTAAACAAATTGATAATTTAATTTCTTGCGAGAACTGATCGAAGAGTTACGAAACCTTACAAATGGCGACCGTCAGTCAGCTGGCTGTCGTGATCGTCACTGGATGATCAGTTCATCCATCTTGTGGGATGTCTGCCCACATCGCGTTCGCTTTTGAGATGCATACGTGCTTATACCTACTAAATTTGTGTGAATACAGGAAACCATCAAACGACGAGAAGAACTGGAGGTGCGGCAAGGTGACTTGTATGATGCTGGGGAAATGAATGACATTAATGAAGGAGGTATTTATTTATTTCAACTATTGTAATAATAATAATGATTATTATAAGTGATTAATAAAGGAAAACCCGTATTATAGGTAAGCTAAGTTTCAAATACTTGAATAACTTTAAAATATTCAATAAATTTGGTATACACGTTGTCAGGGGTGCAGAGAAGGATACAGGGTACTTTTTATTCAGAAATTCCCGGGGTATCTCTGAAATTAACCGCAGCTAGTAAAATAGTTAAATAACTAACATCAGTTACATGTTTTAGAACTAATAAGCACCAAAAATGATGTTGTGCGGCAACTTCTACTTAGATGGCAGGAGAAAATGGTTCAGTACGATCAATTAAGGAATGATCTTGGTGACCGACAGGTAGTTTCTTGAATACTGTTCACTCTCTTCTAAATATATCTCACAATTCAATAAGTCTATGATTTTCTTTTTATAGAGAATAATAATGGATCACTATGCAACCATGAGAAGTATGCACCAGAAGATGTCTTCGTTAGGCCATAAAGTGGACTTGCCGAACTCGGAAGATCTACAATTGATGAACGTTGCCAATTTGAGTCCGGAACAGTTGTTGCAATTGTGCGCTGCCACCTCGCGGCCGGGAGATAAGACACGTACTGTTGACCTTGTCTCACTTACACAGGGTGTAATCCTAGTAATACTCCTACTAATATTATAAATGTGAAAGTGTGGATGTTTGGATGTTTGTTACTCAATCACGCAAAAACGGCTGAACGGATTTGGATGAAATTTGGCATGTATGTTGTCAGAGGTACAGAGAAGGACATAGGGTACTTTTTATCCCGGAATTCCCGCGGGAACTCCGAAATTACCGCGGGTGAAACCGCGGGGCATAGCTAGTAAAACTATAAACGAGGGGCTTATTCAGGCGCTCAATAATACATGCTGACATGTATAAGGTATAACTATTACATAATATATAAATAAAAAAACGATATGTCACAGAGAAAATCTTATGTATGCATAAAAATCAATTGCCGTTTGTTAGACACCGCTAGTCTAAACTTCTATACTAATATCATAAAGAGGTAAAGTTTGTGAGTTTGTAAATTGTGAGTTAAAGACGTTGTAATTTCTGGATCTACTGAACCGACTTCGAAAATTCTTTCACTTATAGGAAGCTACGGTAGTCCTGAGTGACGTAGGGTACTTTTTATGCCAAAATTCCCACAGGAACTCCGAAATTATCGTGGGTGAAACCGCAGGAGACAGCTAGTCTTAAATAAAAACATGGATTTACGCGCGGGTAAATGACTTGTCGGTGCGCCAGCGCAGCGGTAATGCAAACAGAAGGAGGAATGAGACTCGGGATATGATTCGTCAGCGCATTGGCAACTTGGGCACTCAATTTTAGCGATTTTTTTAAAATAAATAATTACATCAAAATTTAATGTTAGGTGTTTTTATATTTGAGCCGAGAATCGAATATTGAAAGAAAACCCTTCAATACGTCCTTCCTCAACCACCAACCTATATATTTTATGGTTGCTGCATCTGGTTGTTACTGAAATAGCAGATCAACTTTGTAAGTACATACTTACCATATTTATAACTTAGCAACTTTATTTTTTAGATAATCAAATACTATCAAAAGGACCATTTACAATAGATTTGAATAAACTATACAAGATGCCAACAAAATTAGTAGCTACGTGCGAACATACGTTGATCAAGCGAAAAGAAATAATTGATTGGTTTGAAAAACTAAAAAAAGAAGATAAAGTATAATCTTAATTTTATAATTTACAATTAGTTTTTCAGTAATTTAAATAATCATATAAGGTTTTACTTATTTTAAGGGTATAAGTATCAGTAAACTAACACTAAAGATTAATGAGTTTACCGCTGAAAATGAAATGCTTAACTGCACGCTGGAAACTGTTAAAGCAGATTTTTACAAAGAATTGAATGATATCGTTGAAGTTTTGAGGTAGTATTGTAATTGTTACATAAAGGAGATTGAGATCGTAATTCTCAGAAATTTTGATAAAATACTTATCGTTCAACAGAAGTGGTGTGAATGAGACAATGGCGCTGCAGTTGCGCACGGAAGAATTGATGTATGAATTGTCAGAATTGAATTCAAAAAACAATGATCTTCGAAAACAAATTCATAACTCTGACCATTTAAAATCTCAAACAAATCGTCATAAAATAGAGGTAAGTAGGTATAAAGATGTATATGTTATGTTCCTCTGCAGTTTCATTCACGTAAGAAATTCTGTAAATGATTCTGATACTGTAAAAATCCGTTCCGTAGTTTATTTAAGACTAGCTGTTTCCCGCAGTTTCACCTGCGATAATTTTAGAGTTCCCGCGGGAATCCCACTATAAATTATATGCATAAACATTTCTCTTCTCTATCTATCGCAAACAGACTGACAGACAGACAGATGCGGCCGAGAACTTTGATTTATGATGATTTATGATGATGTAAGGAAGAAACTCCACATGTTCACAAACACTAAGACAGACGCAGATAGCGCTTAGTTTTATGCCATTTGTGATGCTTGTTTCTTGAACACACTTATTTTTAGCGTTAAGCATATTATGCCTACTTAATTCACTAAAATTCATTAATCGTTCCACAAGGAACTCGAGAAAGAATTGAAAGAAGAAAAGTGTAAGAAGTGTTTGATAAAAGACCGTTTAACTCGTGCTGAAGGCCAGTTAAAAATGAAAGAGGAAAAAACTTCTAATTTAGAAGCGGCTTTAGAACAAGCTCGATCACAGGCGTGGACTCTAGAACACACTGTACAACAACTGAGAGAACAGGTTTGTATTTTTAAAATTGATTATGTGGTATGAATGTTTGAGATTACATAGGTATCTACTTTAATTTTTTAATTCACAGAACCAAAAGCTGCAAACGGATTTTGATAAAGAATTGAGTAAGCTAACAGAATCTATCAGAGAAAATACGGTACATTTAGAAGAAATTGCTGAATCGCGTCTAAAACTAAAAGCAGAGTAAGTACCTATATTTCTCTTACTTATTCGAGTTCCTAGGTGAGTTATAGTATCGATTTATGTCTAAGTTAATTCGAAAAACAGGAAAGAGGATCTAGAAAAACGTTTGAATGAACTGTCCGAAAATTATAACGAATCAATAAATTTGATGAAAGAAGAAATTAATAAGAATATTGCAAAACTCATTGCAACGGATAAGAAATATAACGAAGTGAAAGAAGAGAATAATAATCTTGAAACCAAAGTTGAAAACCTTTGTGCCCAACTAGTTGACGCGGAACTACGTTACAAAGACGCAATACACGAAAAAGATTCACTTCATTGTAAGTTTTATCTAAACCTACACGACGATAAACAATACTAATAATATAAAAAAAATATAGTTTGTAAGTTTGTTTAGATTTCAGGGCTAATTTTTGGAACTACTAAACCAATCCACATAAAATTATTTCACTGATAGGAAGGTGCAGCATCCCTGAGTGTTATAGGATACTTTTTAGAGTTTCTGAGAGAGTCCAGATATTTATGCGTATGAAACCGCAGGCTAACAGTTAGTTCCTAATATTTAGGAATAGGTATCTACTTATACTGAAAAAAATTAACTTGGCAAACTCGTAAACTATTGCATAAACCATATCTACATATTATTAAGGTAAATTATGTAACTAGCTGTTTCTCGTGGTTTTATTATCCACGTTCTGGATTCCCTCTGAAATAAAAAAATATTCCTTGATAAAAATTTCCTTAAGTCCAGTTCTAGGGCCTAAACTGGATGTTTATCTAATTTTATGAATATCCGTTCAACCATATTACTATCTTATTATAGGTTATTAAGCTCTTATTATAATCATAATTGTATTGTTATTGTAACCTAATATAGTTAATGGACCTACCAAATAAAAAATACAGTAAATTCATTATTTTATCGCAACTGTAGGTAAAAATAAAGAATATCTATCAGAACTTGAAAAGACAAAATGTGAACTACATGCAGCAAACTCAGAAATAGAGGCTTACAGGCGAAAATTTAGAGAACAAAGTGAATCTATTAAAGATATTGAGGTTAGACTTTTTCATTTCGTGTTCATCTTTTTTTGGTACAATATTTTCTTTCTTGAACCATAAATTTTAGACTAGATGAACTGCGACTGCCATAAAAATTTTGAAATGAAATTAGGTATATGTTTACATTTAAATAAGAGATTTTTTTCTAACCTGGAACTAGGTTGATTTATTAAAAAATAAAAAATGTAAGCTATTTTCAACTATAGGTGTTCCCCGCGGTTTCACCCGCTTGAATTTCGAGATTACCTCGGATGGAAATCCTTTTTAGCTAGCATTTAGGTACTTAACATACAAATTTTAAACCCCCATTTCATCCTCTTGGAAGTTGAATTTTAAAAAATCCTCTCTTATCCATGCCTATGCTCTGTAATGAACCCTTGTACAAAATTGCGTGGTTCTAGATTTCGCGGTTTTGGCTATACATGAATATGTCTAGTTTCTTTTTTTATTTAGTTGGTTAATATTGAGTAATACTGACACAAGTTACACAGTAAATAAAATAGTTATCCTACTAACATTATAAATGTGAAAGTGTGGATGTTTGGATGTTTGTTACTCAATCACGCAATAAAATTGGATTTGGATAAAATTTGCCATGCACATTGTCAGGGGTACCTACAGAAAAAGATATAGGGACTTTTTATTCCGGAATTCCCGCGGGAACTCCGAAATTACCGCGGGCGAAACCGCGGGGCACAGCTAGTAATTAATAAAATAGCATTTAGTTCCTTTGGCTTCGCGTTACTCTATTAAATAAACTTATAGCTGGAATTCGGAAAAGCTCTCGATGCAGAGAAAAACTTGCAAGGAGAATTAAGCGTGAAAGACGAGTATATAAAGGAATTAAAGATAAAGTTAGTGGTATTAGAGGAACAATTGCATGAAAGGTAACTTTAATGTATTTGTTTATTGTTATAATGTTCCATAATTAATTCAAATGTCATTCAATAAAAATATTTATATTTCAGTGAAACCAAAATGATGTCGTATGAAAGCCAATTATCTACACTTAAAGATGATATTAATCAATTACAGCGAGACTTTGGTGAATTTGAGAATCTTAGCGAACTTCACGAAATGGTTAGAAAAATATACATAAGTAAAACTCAACTTTATATGGTAATAGAAAATTTTATAATCCCAGTTCACCTGCAATTTCAGTTAAACCAACAACGCTCACAATTAAATGAAGCCAATCGACAAAATAGTGAATTATCTGAAACATGTCAAGAGAAAAACGAAGAAAATGAAAATCTTATGAAACAAATTGAGAAACAAAGAAGTCTTTTGGATCAGAAGGAATATGATATGCAAATGCTATCCAAAAAAGAAGAAGAACAATTAAAAATCATCAATTTGCTAAAAAATAATCTGGAAATGAGGACTCAAGCTGACATAAATGTAAGTTTTTGTCATTGAAATACTGAAAAACCCAATTTTAGAACTATCTAATTTTGTAATATTTTTTTTTTCAGTTAAATATGCAACTGAACGACCAGAATACAGAAATTGAGTCGCTTGTGACGAATTTGGAAACTAGAAAGTTACAAATATCTCAACTAGAAAAAATTATTTTAACTCTGGAAGACCAAACAAGAAAGGCTTGTATTCAAAGAAACAAAGATCAGGAAAAAATAACTTTATTAGAAAATAGGTTAGCAGAATATGAATCGTGCCAAATGGACAATAGTGGTGAAACCACTGCTGATAACTTAGATAACTTAATGAAAATGCTCGAAGATGAATTAGGATCACCATTTGAACAACAGCTTATTTCTAAGGGTCTAGAAAAAAATAATAAACGGGAAAAAAAGAATAATTTCGAAGTCATTAATACTTCTAATCTTGCGGTTGAACACGAAACTGAACCGACGAGAATAGCAACGGCGAATGTATCAAAAAAGAAAATCATACAGGCGAATGGAGACAAAAATATAAACGGTGAAAGTTTAGACCGAAAGAAAGCTATAATAAACATGGATACAAAAAATTGGATGCCAGCGGATCCGGAGTCAAACGTGAATATGTACGTTTGTCCAGCTTCAATAAAAGAAAATTTCCCGGTATTTAACAGGGTTATCCCAGGCGTATACTATCCTCGCCAAGTCATATTACAAAGCCAACTTAGAGATGAAAAAAAAAGTAAAATGTTCAAGTTAGCGGGGCATAGGTTGTAAATATACCTACTAAACACGTTGAATTAAATTGTTGATCTGCGTTTTCATCTGCGTTTTGATTTGTCATGATTTTTATTTTACATCTTTATCGATATGAATAAATCACTCGTTTGCAATAAACAACAGATATTTCTATTTACCACAGGAAAAGTAAAGGTTGAACCGAAATAAAACCACTTATCACAGACGGTACAGCAGATATTACTCGAGGATTCACAACCAAAATACAACAGTAATACAATATTATTTACCAGCGTAGTCGTTTTATACCAAAAATAGTTCTGTATCTGGAAAAAAGAAACCGTCCATTTTTAGCGCATATGAAGTGTATATTGATTATATACGTGACATATATGCAGGTTATAAAGCGATACCAAACTTTGTAGCTTCTGATGCTGTATAGTTGTGTACGTGACTTCGTAGAACCTCTCTCTCGAGTATCGATCTTCGCCTTTCGAGTTGTGTCCGTACCCGTCCCTCTCGTTCTAGTTGCAAAGACTGTGCCACTACAGCGCTCTCAAGTCGAAGAACTCGTGCACGCTCTGCACGTAATGCTGACCACGTTTCTGCTGCATTTGCGCATAGCGAAGACAGTGATCGGGATACCTGCACCAAATAAACATTAAAGTTTCTTATTAAGATAACACTGAAGCATGACTGTATTATAAGTGTACGCAGACATTAATGTTTTTCACATTTTTTGCAATATTAGGTGGAAGGATAAAAGAGTTTATTTATTTAATCACAATTTAATTTTATTTGTTTATTTATTTAATCCTTTATAGCACATAAAATAACAACGTTACAGTACCTAAAGAAAAAGAAGAAAGCAAATGGCGGTCTTATCGCATAGTTGCGATCTCTTCCAGACAACCAATTATGCGAAAGGACAAACAAAAATACATAGATATAGGGACTCTTAGGAGTTCTTATGAGTCGTTGAGTGGACAGGTTACGAATCGTATATATATTAACGCAAAAGACCAATATTCTTTTGCTATATTTATTTATCTACCTGTGCTGGCGCAGCCTCGTCGGTAGGGGGTGGCTCAGTGGTGCCGGCTAATAGTGCTGAAAGCTCTCGGCGAGCGCGCGTTATGCGAGAGAAAAGTTCAGCTGAGCGTTCATGACGCTCCAGCATAAGAGCACGGGATGCCGCAGCAGTTACTAAGGCTGTGCGCTCCCGGGAAAGAGTCTCCACTTGCATGTGCAACTCTATTAGCTAAAAAATACAAAAATAGCATAAATTTAAGTCTACTACATAATATATCACACATACGCTTACAGAAAAACCTAATGGTTCGTACACGGAGTGATTACCTTCTCTGTGGGTTCGTATAGGTCATATGAGAATAGGCTTGTTTCCGGGGTATGAAATCAAAATTCTATTTAGTCCGTCTTGTTTTTTATTGTTTTATTTTTTACGTAGGTAATCAAAAAATAACGGAACTAACTGAAAAAATACGTATCCAATATTTTTTATTAATTTACAAAACGGACTAAAAACAAAAATTTGGCTGACAAGCCCATTAAGAAGGTTTTTCAAAACAGCTAATTTTGACTCTCTCGAAGAAACTACATAAGATGGGAGACATTATATCACATATTAATATCATGCATAATCTTTTTGGAGCTAAAATTTTTGGATGAGGTTACAAGAGAGAAACAAAATTTTACAGACCGGTTCCATTCCAATTACCACGGAAATGAATGAAACCGTTCGTTACATAAATAAAAGCGTTTTTTCGTCTCACCTCGGTTTGCAGCTGTTGGTAAGGGACTTCTTTAACATAACAATCATAATTACGCAGGCGTTGAACTTCCAATCTTAATGCAGCAAGTTGATTTTCGTATTGTGTCATACTTTGCTCCCTATAAATAAATGTAATCAGGGTTTAAATGAAATATACCTGACATTCACATTATAATACATCACATTATCTCATCGGAAATAACCAATATCTACAAACATAATTTTTTCATTTTCTTTTAGTTCTTCAATGAGATGTTGTAAGTGCACAATTTTTTGTTCTCGCTCCAGTAATTCTGTTGCCATTTTATTTTCTATGTTGTCATTTCCTTCTCCTTGCTGTAATTTTTTAAACAAATCTAGTTAAGGTACCTTTCATGATCAAATTGATTAAAAAAAATAGGATGTTACAAATTAAGATGAAAATATACCGCAATTCTAGACAGAGACTCTAAAAAGCTGTCTTTATCAGCTCTACTGAGGCGCAACTCCTCCTCAGCTCTAGATAATGCCACTCTCGTTAATTGTAGCTCTTTCCATATTTCAGTTTCTCTGTCCGACGGTTCTCTTTCTGTTTGCAATAACTCATATAAATCATATTATTCCTAAATTTTAAATATTGAGCAGATATTATTGTATGAATTATTATTTCAACATATTTATTTCACCTTTCGAAGGTAAATAGTCGAGACACCTCTTTCGCTCTACATCGACAAGCTTGACTGATCTTTCCCGTAATGCTTGCAGTTGCTCTTCTAAATCTTTGAGCCGAATTTCTAAATCTTTAACGCGGGCTTCAGCTGCTACACGGTGTTTCTCCTGGCGGTTAGTATATGTGTAAAAATTTTAGAAAATATAAACAAACTATTGTTTAAAATTTATTCTGGTCTAGTTTTACCTGTTCTCCTACCCTTGCTTGCAAAGAGTCTGCTCGAGACCTTAACTCTGCTTCCCGAACCTCAGTCCTCCGGTCAGCTAATTCAGTTTGTTCGCGTAATTCTTTAACTCTGTTCATCACAATTAGCTATGTATTATGAATATTAACAACTTACTCTCTTTTTCGCAAGCGACAGTAGGTACGAAAATAACTAATATCATCGGTACGGAACATAGAGAAAATAACATTAACCTTAGTTCAAGGGCATCACGTTGTCGTGACAAGGCTTCAATGGTAAGTTCTCCAGTTTTAGAAACTTCTATTAATTTCTTGGATCTGGCGTCGTAGCTTGTTTCCCGATGGCGATACTGTATTCGAAAATAACAAAATTAAAAATTTTGGTAGATTCTATTTTATTATTATGACTTGACTTATCATTTTGCTTAATTAAATGGAATATTAGGTAGGTATCTGTAAAACATCGGTGACAAATTTTTGAAAATGGGCTAGTTGGTCAAATTTTTTTTGTCCGGTTTGTAGAATAATAAAAAATATTGGAAACGATTTTTTTCTTTTTTTACATAATCAAAAAATAACGGCGACACATTGAGTTGAAATTTCGCGTGACGTCACGAGGTATCCAGTGCAGTTTGTATGGGGCCTTATAGTGGTTAAGGACGTCATGAGCCCCCACCCTAAACTTTAATGCGCTATATCTATGTATATTTTCATTAATTTGAAAAAGCAAAAAATACGTGTACATTATTTTTATTTTTTCCAACTGACGGACTAATTGGAATTTAGCTTTCCAAAAGTCGTCAACATCCCTATTTCTTTCTTAATAATGATATCTACGTATAATTAATATTTAAGTAGCAATTTTCTGAATCTAATTGTTTATAAAACTAACACGAGGCTGTAATTTTTATAATATATTTTAGATTTTCTGTAATAGTGAAAATGAAATGAAATGAAATGAAATAAACTTTATTTGTTGCCTACAACGTAAATGATTAAATCTACCTATAGGTACCCACGTGGAATTAAAAGATGTTATTTAGATAGAACAAAAAACAAAAATTTGCAAGGCCAGACAGATTTGAATCCGCTGGTGTCGGGTAGATGTAGAGTGTCACAACTTCACTGTAAGCGTATGTGGGAGTCTGTTTACGAGTTGCTCGAGGTCTTTGTGCTTTCGCCGCGCTGCTTCCAGCTCGCCCTTCGTGTCTTTTAGCTGGCGCTCCAGAGTCGCGATGCGAGCACGCGCCACTCGCAGCATACTCTCCGCTGCGGAGACCACCTCTTTAAGAGCCTCCCGCGCTGCTCGTTCCTTCGCCAGCTCGTCACTCATGGCCTGTGACATCAGCATAATACTTAGGACATGGTCATCCTATTATCTTACATATAATATGTACATATAATTAAAAATGAATCGCTTTTCGTTTGTCTCGCTAAAGTTGGAGAATGGCTGGACCGATTTTGCTATTTTTGATCTTGAAATAGGTATTTGTGGAAGTTCAGGGAAGGTTAAAGAAGTAAATTAGGCTACTTTGGAGTTCCTGTGGGAATTCCAAAACTCACGCCGGTGAAACCGCAGGCATAGTATTAGCTATAGTAACTAATAAAATAAATGCCAATGTGAGTTTGTAATTTTGTTACGGTTTCACGCCTGAAATAACTAGGTACTTTCATCATGAAATTTTGCAAATTTTGTAAATATACGTTTACAGGGGTACAGAAAAGAACAGCGTAGGTACCTACTTTTTATTACGGATTTTTTGCGGAAAAAGTTGAAATCTAATATAGGCGAGGCAAGGGAAGTATAAGTATACCCTTAACGCAAAATCAGCGAATTTACATGATAAATCAAGGGTATCTCTTGGAATAGTACAAGTTAAAAAGCTGTGTGAAAAGTGTCTGTTCGTTATTACACTAAGCAGTGATGGAAAAAGCGGTTACGAACATTATCAATGTAGTACACACACTATATATAAATAAAATTAAGTTTTTGATGCATTGTAAGATAAGGATTTACCTTAAAGTTAACATTACCACCATCTTGACATACGTCTTTACAATCGACACTATCCTTTTTACTAATCTCGTCCACTTTGTGTTGTAGTAAACTGTTCTCTTTTTGCAGTCTCTCTATCTTTTTGGTAAGCATTTCGCGATCGAGCCATGGTACCCTAAGATAAAACATGTGGAAATTGTATAATTTTTTTTATTGACGTTGATACTCGCTACTTAATATATTTTTTATGTAAGTTTAATTATTGAAACGCATACTTTAATAAACTAAAACAATAATTAATTTTGTCTTTCATATTTTCTGCAGTGCCAGCAACCAATCTGTGCAACCGTTCCGTTTCTTGGTCAAGTTCACTATTCTTTGTTTTCCATTCCATATTCTAAAATAAGCAAACAAGTAAATAGAAACATATCAATGAATCTTTAAGGTCACATACCTACTCGTATTCAGTTTCAAAATATCATAAATATTGTATGTGATAATACTAACCGTGTAAGTAACACGTTCGACGCGATTCTTGCCTTTCACTATGCTGAGGAGTTCAATACGACTGGCCATAATTTCAGCAGCCATGTTCAAGACTGTTTCAGGTATTGGATTCAGCTGCGAGTGCAGCTGTTCCATCACTTGATGCCCTGAAATTGAAATACGATTCATTTCAAGGTTACAAGAGTTGATGAATTAAGTAAAAAATTAAGTCGATAAATATGAAATTTGGCGAACCGAGACTAAGTATTTCAGGACTGCAATTTGGAGTTATAAGATCAAGCCTCGTAAGCATCATGAGGTCATGCGCAGGCCAACCCTTGACATTGAGTATGCGCACGTCATCAAGAGATTCTTCGGGACTGATTCCGGCTCGAGTTTCCAATTCTCTCAAAGCTGCATATTGCTCCAACATCGAGTTCTGCGATTTAACTAAATTGCTTAGTATTGAATTTAAAATTTTACACAATAAATTGCCATAAAAATGTTTTTCTTGTCTCAGCAATTTCGTAATATCAGATGTTTCCGTAAGAGGAGCGTGACTAAATCTGGCCTAGCAGTGTCGGCAAGAATAGATGTAAGGACAGCAAACTGAATATTTAAATTAGATTAGTTTCACATGGTTTAGAAAAAAACAAGAATATTGAGTGTCAATATAAGTTGGTACGAGTTGATACGCAAATAATGTTGAAAGATAGAAGTTTTTCTTTTAAAACCAACCTACCTGTAATGATATTAAACTTTTACGTATCTTATAGAATTCTCTCTTCTTTGTTGCTATTGCTCGCAATATTTTCGAAACTACTGTTTGCGGTAGTACGACATCTTTTTCTGGAACTTTAAAGTCGTTTTCAGTAGTACCTACCTATTCATATTTTATTTTATTGAATAATAAACTACAACGGTACAAAGTAGCTAACAAGAATGGTACTTAAATAATATAATTTTTGTAACCTAACTTTGGTTAAATCGTTATTGAAGATTTATAGTAAAGCGAAGAAGATTATTATCGGCAAATTACATTCGCTCCCACGGATGAAAAATAAAATAAAAACTAATTTACATGGCGCTTCGGACATCAAGAACACAAAAACTGAATGAGATATACACTTGATAAACCTATTAAATTTCAATACCTATGTCTTGGAATGGTGATGAATGTGGATGTGAAATTGACTGTGGATATTTAAAGTTCTGAAGGTTTATTGTCTCAGGGGTAGAAGCGCTCTCCTTAGTATAATTAAGTCGTTCCACAGATTTTTTCGAAGTTGTCTGCAATGACATCAAAATTACATGATCAACTTACATAATATAGGTATTATATCTATTTGCATTAGTGTTATAACAATATGATAAGTACACTTACTTTCGAGGGCGAAAGACTCTGACATCTTCGATCAGGTGCTGGTTTCTTTTTTATGTCCTGAAAACAAAAAACATGTATTCACTTAAATTAATAACTAACTATTAAAAAAATATACACGCTGTTATTTTAAACAATGGATATAATTATTAAAAATTTTCATGTTATGAACAAAACACAAAAGTGTTTTAATATATTTGGGAAAAGAATCGAATGCTGAATAAATTCAGTATCTCCCTGTAAGCATATTCTTGATAAGAATACCTAATCCTACCACAAACATACTCAAACTCTACACCTTCCATTCACATGAGCGTAAGGTGAAAAATTTATCCACTGTTAATTATTTTTCTGTTATACAAAGGTTCTTGCAGTAACGAAACGGCCAAGCTACATATTCTGCCTAAGGTGTAGAGTTTAAGAAGTTAGGCCTTGTAGAGTTAGGGTGTGTAGAGTTATAAGCTTGGCTCTACATGAGATCTGATAACTTTTTGACAGTGCCCGTCATATGGACTCGTTTTGGCATCATTTTACATGGAAATGTTTTTGGTGGGATTTCATTTCTTTTTGTAAGTCAAAATTGCGAAATTCTCATACAAACTAGGGACCTAAACCTAGGGATAAAAGTTATAAGTTTTATAATTTTTTGTTGTTGTTTGTGTTCGAATAAATCAAATCAAATCAAATATGCTTTATTGCCCCAGAAGAGAAAATAAAAACTAAGACAGATAACAAGTAAATACAGAGCAAAGGCGGCCTTATTGCTAGAGGCAATCTTATCAATACTAGCTTACATGCCAAATTTCAGCTTTCTAGGACATTAGTAAATACCCAAAGTATTTTGATGATCATCAGTGAGTCAGTGAAGAAATCAGGGTTTTTTAGATATCATAAAATCTAAAGTATAAGAGCAATTAAAATTCTATACATTTGATAAGTCCGCTATTGACAACATATCCCGAGAATTTCGTTTATCTAGTATAATCCAAACCCAAGTTATAAGGGTTCAAAAAAACGACGAAGCGCTTCGAGAAAAGATAGGTAGTGCTGCCGCTTCGCTTGGCTCGTCTTGGCGGGGGCACTACCGTGCCCCCAGATCTTTGGCTTATTTTCAAAGCACTCCATAAATACCACTGTCTGTTATAAATACATTCGCATCGTGCCCGCGATCGTTTAACAATCAGAAGGATAACGGTCGGCTGCTCCATTTTAAAACCCAGTAAGGAACATTTTTCACAAAATCAGTTTTTTTACTCAAATTGACTTAAAATTAAATTGCCTACAAGATGTAAAGACATAAATCGCATTATCTCACTAAACACCAGAAAAACATGCACCTCAATACCTAGTAAGTACACTTGATTTCCTTGTTTACCAATATGTAAACCTAGTAAATAACTTTGACCATTTTAAAACATAGTACGCAGCTGGACTTACTAGGTTTTAAAATGGTCAGTGTGCTTTTTTACTAGTAGGAAATTGACGAACTATTAAAATTACCTACCGACCATAAATACCTATAGTAAGAGGGGAAGGGTTGTGCCTGGGAGGCGGTGAATTGAATCCCCGCCGCCTGCGCAGCGTTCATTCCGTTTAGTGTAGAGGAGTAAAAGTAAGAAAAAATAGCATAGTTACCCGATAATTAGACTAGAATATATTTATTTTTCAATTAGTAAGGGGCATAAAACATGCAATATTCAAATAAATTAAAATATTTATTTCTAAAAATATAGTTCAATTAATAATCTTCAAAATAAATATTAAACAGTTTAAAAATATTCTAGTATCTTATCAGAGCAAACTAAAATATGTTTTTTCGCTTTCCTGTAAAATTTGCTGTACGTCACTTACTGGGTTTTAAAATGGAGCAGCCGCGGTATTTTGTTTGTTTTCTTTTATTTATATTATGCAAAATTTTACATGTATTTTGCATACCGAAATGGCATACCAAAAAAAGTTGGCTGGTAGTCTGCATCTGATAATTTCGTGGTAAAGTTATATCACCAAGTAGGTAGTTGTTATCCGCGGGATAAAAATCCCTTTTACCAATTGGATGATTTTAGTAGAAACAAAATAACAAATATTTATACAAAGTTATTTTTTGACGACGCGAAAGCCACCAATCACGACAACGTTCCATTTGGTTCCATCTATAGTTATGAGTTTTCTACATAAATAATATAATAACTGTTTGAGTTAAGAATTTTGTATAAGAATAGTTTAAAAAATTTTATAACCATCCATGTTCGCATATAAGTAGGTAGGTACTTATTTAATTTATGTATATCGACAGAGATCAACTTCCCCTTGTAGAGATACGTATACCTATCACACACGTAACTCGGCGGTACATGGTTTAATACTTGAATTTGTGGCACACGTATCCACTTCAAATTATTATAGATATTGAAAAAAATTTGAATTGAAATTAAATACTGAAAAATTATAGGTAAACCTACAACTATACAACTTAAGGTTTTTACAATCAATGGTCGTGACTGACTAATTTAATAATCCTCACGTCAAAACGTTGGGTCAGGAAGATTGAAATTTTCCACAACACTGTCTTTTATGGTATAACTAGCTGTTTCCCGCGGTTACACCCGCGATAAGTTCGGAGTTCCCGCGGGAATTCTGGGATAAAAATAACTCTATGTCCTTCCCTATACTCCTGACAACATGCATGCAAAATTTCATGATGAACTTGATCCGTTAAGGCATGAAAACGTAACAAACAAATAAAACTCATTTTCGTATTAAGAATTAGTAAGGATGTTGGCAAGCTCAAAGACAGGGTTTTTCGGAAATTCATGCCCTAGTACAAAGGAATGATTAAAGTTTATTACGAAAGTATCCTAGGTTTTGAAGATAGAGCCATGGATATCAGTATTTAAGCTCTACTTTTCATAAGAAGAAATATGTAGGTACGTGATTTTCAGAGTCTATGGTAGATAATTATGAAAACCCAGGAGGAACAGCGAATATTTATATTATATTTAGATAATAATAATATGAAATCAAAAGGTCACTTACTGACCAAACACGAAATCTCCAAAACAACATATACTGCTGATTTGGCAGGTAGATAAAATGGCGGACACAGCTAATAATATATATAATAAAAAATGAGATTTAAACTTGTAATATTAAGTACTTGGAAGGAAGTTATAATAGTACCTACGTACCTTTGGTTTTTGCGCGACGGGGCTGACGGAGTGTGCTCGTTTGCCTGGCATAGTAGGGGGCCGAGCGATCCGCTTCCTCACGACATCGGACTCTAAAATACATTAACTGCCGTGATTCAACATCAATAAATTTACTTACTTAAGTCCATTAATGACAATAAGAAGGATAAAATTACATAGAGAAAAGTTTTCTTTTGGTTGCACAAATAGCGCCTCGAGAGTCACAAAATAAAAATGCTGAGGAAGATAATAAAGTGAACAATAAATCTATGCAAGTTCTAGGTTTCCCATTAAATTGTAAATATCGTCTTCGGAATGATGCAAAGAGAATATAAGCACTACGTTTTATGGTTAAAACTAGTCTACTCGGTGACTTCGGTTCACTAAATAATCACACCTGGGACAAATTAATAAGGCATGTACCTAAAGCAGTTAACGTATTTTTCCTCATAGCGCAGAAGATTTTAAATTTTTTCTAAAATTTTAAATGTAGTTTTATAAATATTTTCAATTTCTTTCACATGAAGTACATGTTTCACTTAATGCCAAAATTTGTCTTTTTGTAGTTCCTTTGTATGCATTGGTAGTATGTTCAAAAGGAGTTTGTAAAAGAAATAAAAAAGTTGCGGTACAGTTTCACTTCCCTCTCAGCCGTTTGCATAGCTTTTTAATAACGGAAAGAATCGTTATTATTTGAGGAACCTCCGCTTGAAATTAATATTAACATAACAGAATAAATCGCATGAAAATCGGTCGATTACTTTTGGTCGTTACGAATATAAAAAGTTTTCACATATGACGCACGACCCGTGGACCCCCTGGCTAGTTCCCCTGGTGGGTCCACGGGGAAATCTACTCTAAGCTAATACTAGGTTATTAACCTTTATATTATCTACGTTTCGTCGTTAGTAAAAATAGGTAACAACGATGAACAATTTGTTTTATTTTCGTATGAAGTTGGTCAACGTGTTTGCCCATGAGATGTACCTACTTACCATACACGCCTACTGATACATTTTTCATTACAAATATGCGGAACGATAAAATAGGTCAAGATTAGTGAAATACATAATTTTGTAACACTCTTCAGAGTGTTTTAATGTTTTGACGTGCTGCCGAGTTGTTAGCGTTGAAGTTCTTTTTAAATTCAGAATTTTTGGTTGTGTTGTATTGAAAAATGGATAGGATTAAGATAGTAGCGTTGGGCTAGCAAGCAAATAGAACTTGAGGCCTTTGGTTTCCCAAATTAACTAGACTTCCTCCGCTTTAATACTTATAATATTGTTCCGCCGTAAATTTTTTAATGTATGTATGTATGTATGTAATATATTTATTCAGAAAAGGTTATCACACTTTCATTGTTGTCAACGTCATCATTATGTTATAATTTTAAAGGCGTAGCCAGCGTTCTCTTTCAAAATAACTAAGTACTATGTCTTTCCATTATTGGTACGGTAGGTTGCATACCATATACCTACCTACCTTTTTTTATTCATAGTGAGATCCCAAAAGCCCGCCCGGTTCCCGGTCCGTAAAATTTGTTAAATCGTACTACTTGGCCAATACAGCGCCGACCGCAGTATAGCCACTGTGCACTATTATATAACCGCTATAGTGTACCTACCTATTAGCTGTTTCTCCTTCTTCTTAGTAGGAAATGATTGAGTGGATAAATGTCGCAGTTCCACGCTCAGTAGGTACTCTCGGCACGGATGAGCAATGAAAGAACTTTGTGTTGTTGCTTTGTCGATGTTTATAATCATATTCACTTATAAGCCAGAATTTAAGTTGCCCGATTGGATGTGCAGAGGCAAGTAAAAAAGTCAACGCTACCGAATTTTAATGTTTCATAGAGCTGTTACGAGTATTTTAGTTATCTACTCAATGAAAATATAACAATGTCCTCAAGATAAGAAAATTATCCGATAATTAGGTGAAAAAAATACAAATTGACAAATACTTAGATTAAATTATCATCTTTATAAACGTATCAATTTACCGCCTGCGGTTTTATCGATTCCCAAGGAACTACATACCATACCTAGGTATATGTAGAATTAAGAAAATCAGTCACACTTATGATGCGTGTTTCACTATTGCAAACGTAATAATTACTGCGTAATTATTAATATGGTTTTACCTTATTAGTACCTACTTACCGATCTACCAATTTTAGTCGTTCAAAATATATTCGCATCAGTCTCACGTAAATTTTGAATTAGGTACTTACCTACATTCGCGTGAATAAAACAATAACAACTCCCACATTTTACTGTAACTATGGATAACGTGATAATATGATAGTATTTTTCACAACGATATAAGTAGGTAATGTGTACACATTTTTATATTTCATATTATACATTTTTATATTACATATTATTACATTTTTATATTCACAAAAATATAATAGATTTTAGAAAAAAAAAAAGTTTTTTTTTATGTCCTAGGGGGCACACGGGCAAGTGGTACACCTGAATGTTGTGTATATTATGTGTGCGTGCGTGTGTATTAGAATGTTGTCCATAGAAATTACTTTTCATTTTGGACCATTGTTATTACAGGGTACCCTACGAATGTCTGATTGTAACACTTAAATAAAAGTTTGCGTACGGCTATTGTCTGTACTATTAAATGTTAAAAAAGACGATCGTTTATTTGTAAGGTGTAATCTTTGGAACTACTAAACTGATTCAAAAAAAAAATTCAGTGATGGGAAGCTAAAGGTCTAATAGGTAAAACTGTAAAAATACCGATTTGTCTATCTATGCTATAATAATTTGATATTTATCACCAAATATAATTATGATAAGTAGATATAATATTAATAACAAATATCACCACATTTATTATTAAAAAATATATTTGTCATTTGTCCTGTACGTGTGTCACGTTCTAATCCGTATGTGTGACCGTAGATATTATATATGTCTCAGCCATAGGTACTTGAAGACTATTGGCACTACATAAATGAAATTTGAAGAAAGGGGCATTCTGTGCACTATACATTATACAATCTGGTTCAACGAGGGACTTATTGAAAGTGGGTGTTCTGTATCTGATTCTCATTTCAAATATGTATCTAAACAAACAAAAACAAAGATGTACCTAGATAAATATAAGATGTGAAAGTATACACCGTTATAAACATGTTCATAAAAAATATATTTTTTTTTTTCAATCAAAATAAAGCAATCTTTTTCAGGCCTTAACTACTCAACCGATCATCATGAAATTTAGCATACACGTTGTCAGGGGTACAGAAAACAACATACTTATACTTATTACCGTTAAAACCACGGGGAACAGCTAGTTACTGTATAAAACAAGACTTCGTATCCAAATTCCATCCATCCATCCATCCCATCCCATTGTTTTTGTCTCGGAAAATCTGATAGTAAGATATTATCAGCGCAGTTACCAACTACGTTGTAGTTACCTACTATACAGATATCTACGAAGTCTCTATGGTACGTACACGTCAGTAGACATTTTATATATAGCTGCTTTTTTGTTTGAAACGTAATGTAGCGAATAATATTCAACGTGTCATAGAGTCACAAGTGAAAATAATTCAACAGAGCATTGATCTCTGTGCGGCCGTGATCTATAAGTAATATCATAGTGCGTGTAGGCAGCGAGACTATCTCACAACTAAAACGTAGTGATTACCTACTCTCTGCTCACAACCGTTATAGTTTTAAATTCAGCTTACGTTCCTTAACGATCGGTACGATCTATTTAAAAAAAATGTGTGTGTAATCTATGTATGTAGGTACCACCCACAGAACAGATAAAAGGGACATCAACTCAGTTTACTCAGTTACTCAGTTAGTACGAAAACCGGTGTCGCCGGGTGATTTTATTACACAAAAATATTGAATGTATTAAACGTCATTTGGTTTCTTTATACTCAGTGATTGTTTTTAAAATTCATAATTTTAGGAATGTGGAAAATATACTCGGGATGCGAACAAAAGAAGTTTTTGGAAAGTTGAGCACTTGCTCTAACACCATTTGCAACCGTGGCGAGTCAGCCCTCTCATGTATAGGCACATACTAGGCCCATTGCTAGGCCCTAAGTAATTAATAGGCGTTTAGTCCGTCTTTTTTTGTTTTGTGCCTAA
The DNA here is from genome assembly GCA_907165275.2 of Zygaena filipendulae. Lineage (NCBI taxonomy): Eukaryota > Metazoa > Arthropoda > Insecta > Lepidoptera > Zygaenidae > Zygaena > Zygaena filipendulae. The sequence continues at coordinate 4,880,926 of OU015653.1, read as the reverse complement.
AGTTTTTTAAGGCTTATCTTCCAAAGTGCACGCAGAGATTATGTACATCACTACTAAGCATATTTTTTTTTTACATCAACGGTCCTACGCTACAGCTACCCGGCCCGCGGCATCTCAGACAAAAATTTTCAATCTGTTAATTAAAATCTGTTTAAATTAATCCTTCATCATTTTACAATTTCTTTAACATAGTAGGAGACTACATACCTAAGAGAAATCGTATGGACAGTGAACTCTAGATGTGGTCATGATATTTAACTGATGATAACCGGAACAATGCTGACTAATTCGAGCCTCCTCGGATTCGAAGTCCACATTGCGACAGAAATAGGTTGGAGCAGTCGGTTTTAGTTTTGTTGTGTTATAGGTTATAGGCATTTAAACAATGCAAATTAGTTTCAAGGGCAATCATATTTTTACTTTATTTAATACTAGCTGTGCCCCGCGGTTTCACCCGCGGTAAAATCGGAGTTCCCGCGCGAAATCCGGGATAAAAAGTACCCTATGTGTTAATCCTATATATCCTATATATATTTTACTACTGGTGTTGTCAAGGTTCTTAGGTACAATTTACAGTTCATATCTCGAGGTTCCGGAGTATGTACATCTTGCCGCTTGCGGATCATTTGGCAATGAGTGCTTAACAATTCGACTTCGCTTATCGGGTGCGAGACGTTTGTCGATAAGACTCAGAGCGCGTGAGCCCATACCACTCGCCAGTGCGCTGACCGCCGCCGGCGCAGCGCCGCAGTACGCTCCAAGCGACCGTCACTCGCGCCGCACTCGCGACACCTCTATCGCATGCTCAATCCACCTATAAAATTATTCTAATCTATACAAAGACGATAATATACAAACTGCTATGTGCGTGAAGCTCGACCGCCGTCAAGTGTTTATTAAACCACGGTGTTGTGACAAGGATTGCTTTCGCTTCAACTTGTGCGGTTGAAAAGGAGAAAACATAATATAATCTACTGTGAGTATTTAAAATCATTAAGAATATTATGCATTATTTCGATGAATATATTCATCTAGATATTTTCACACAGTAATGTATTTACAACTCTACAAGTAAAATATTTTTATGTTGAAAAAGTTTCTTCGGAAGATATTTAGATTTCGTTACAATGTAGCGCCTGTTCGTATGTATATAAATATCACAATACGCTACAGTTATTGTGTCGTCAAGTGTTGGGGTTTTATTATTGTTGTTGATCGTTGACACTGAAGTCATCGTTAAAGCTTGGTTGGAAGAGCGAAGCGTGCTCGTTCAACCGCAGCTTACCTGCATCTCGCGTTCATTTTCTCTGACCTTTCTATTTTCACTCATCTAGTTTGCAACGGTTAAGTGCGATTAAATTATCTATATCTACTCACTTATACGCTTGCGTACATGATAAATATTTACCTTTATTATGAAATAGATTAGTAAGACATTATTTTTTATGTATTGAGTTTTATTTAGCAAGTCTACACAATATCCTCTTTATCATAATAATTTAGTTAATGTCCGATTATGCGAATGCAGGTATCTATTGTTCTTAAAGCATTTGGTTTTCTATTTGTTAGGTATTATTAGGTATCTAGTATCTACTTAGCTTAATATTAATATTCATTCGATCGATGTTTATTAAAATATAAGGTTCAATAAATACGTATATAGAAAAGAATTAAAATCAAAAAGAATTAAATCCACAGTATTATAAATAGGTATTTATTTTTAATGAAATAATAAATATCTTAATTATTTTTATAATAGAGAGATAAAAAAAAATATTCACAATGTTCATATTATATTATTTATTATAAGTATTTACCCAATAGTATCTACCTTAGTCAAAAATAATCCTAAATATGTAGGTCATTATAATCTTCAGCAATTCGTTAACACAAAAAAATCACGGGTTTTTATAGTAGGAATTTCTCAGCAGAGCAGTTTTTTTTTATTGTTAACCTCGTAGTCCAGATCAGTTTTTGTTCTATTTTTTTTTTGTAACTCTGTCAATTAAACGTTAACTAGGTCATCTTGCGCGAGTTATAAAGCATCAATAGCTGAGACTTGAATGAAATATCTTAAAAACAAAAAATTATTTAAAAAATTTAAAATAGGCATGTACATTATTTTTTTATCGTACGATACTTATATCGCGATTATTAAACAGTAAAAGTGGTAAGTATTTATAAATAGTTTCTTGCCATTTTCGTTGTAGGCATGTAATTTAATGCAGTGGATGTCGTAGTAGCTACGATGCTCAAGTTGCTGCATTAAATTGAAACAAAGACTTGTATTTTGTAACTCATTCTATCTGCATTTATAGATGACTAGCTGTGCCCCGCGGTTTCACCCGCGGTAATTTTGGAGTTCCTGCGGGAATTCCGAGATAAAAAGTACCCTATGTCCTTTTCTGTACCCCTGACAACGTGCATGCCAAATTTCATCCAAATCCGTTCAGCCGTTTTTGCGTGATCGAGTAACAAACATCCAAACATCCAAACATCACAATTTCACATTTATAATATTAGTAGGATTTCGGGAGAAATTAACATAACGCAGGTACTCAGGTTGATATTTCGCACAAAAACTTGCACTATTAGGTATTTATATTATGTATTTACTATCTGAAGTTTGTCAGTTTTATGTTTATTTTATACAACGATCATGACCAATGCCAATAAAGAGCTAACCGTGACATAATAATATTGATTGTGTAATAATGGAAACTAAACATCCAGAGACGAGTGCGTACTAACTACCGTCCAAAGTTAGATAGTTTTGTTTACATGGTAGCTAACGACACAATAGAGAATAGATTATATTATACTTGCATATATTATAATAATTGGGCAACTTTCTAAACGGTATTTTGAATATTTACTCACCGAAAGAAAGGTTTGTACCTACGAACCAAAAATCACTAAGTACATTATAAAAGTTCACGCCTGTCTGTCTGTTTGTTCGCGATAAACTCAAAAGCTACTGAAGGCATTTTCATGCAGTTTTCGCATAGATAGAGGAAGGTTTGGGTTTGAGTCATGAGAAAGGTTTGGGTATATAAATAATTTGTTAAGGTTTCGTGTTAATTGGTTGAAATATAACTATAATAATTATTAAAAGTTTCGAAAAAAGTCGAGCCGCCTACGTTCTCAGGTGTACAGGAAGGAAGAACTCCGAAATTAACGCGGGTGAAACCACGAGGAACAGCTAGTACTTATATAGTATTTCACCCTTATAATTTATTTTATATGTAGTTAGTAGATAATATTCACATGTTTTCAGAGTGAAAGCATAACAGACAGACAGGCAGACAGACAGAGTTAGTATATTTATTACTCTGAGATATTAGTAGGAATTGAGAAATCTTTATTATTCCTAATCCTAATACGGAGGACTGTTGACTTCTGCCATAGAGGAGGTTTTGTGCTTTAGAAGTAGGTTTCAAAACAAAGTTTATGTAAGCTACCTCAATCTACATATTATATGCGTAGTGTAAGTATTTCAAATCCACCAATTTTTAATTAATGCGTATTTCACAGAAGCTGCAAAAACAGTCACTTATTTTGTATCCTCACAATAATTTGTTTTAACTTACCTACAGACATCCAGTTTTATTATGTGTTAGTTGTCCTAAAACGATATTTATACAATTAATCCAAAGTACCTAGGTAAAATGAATAAAAAAACAATTGAGTTAAGTGGTACTTCTGAAACTTATTTTAGATTTGAAAGAAGATTAAGTGGTTATGGCGATGAAAGATTGGCTTCAATGGCTACCGCCGCCACGCTCGCTCCTCGCCCTGTTTCTGGCGGTGGCTGGATTCAGCGGCCGCCTGTTCGCATACCATGTGACGCATTCGCCTACACTGCTCGTTGATGTCTTCCACTCCCTTTGCAGACTAGTTGGGCTCATCACTACGTTATTGGCTTATAAGGTAATATTATAATAACACATAACAATTTTTTATATTAAGTCTCATTTCATTCATAAGTATGAAGACGTGTCGGAAAATCTTGAAACGTAGCGTTAAATTCACATTTTCTGATGATCTCGTAGGATAGACCCGTTTAACGAATGAAATCATGTAGGGTTTTGCTATATTATATCTTAGCCTATATAATTTTACTTCAAGCGAGGATGATTTTTTGAATGACGGTTTCTGAGACATGAATTACGAGTTAGGTACCATTTAACTGAGTCTAAACAACACTTGTACAAACAGTATGAGCGGTCGGACGAGATGTCAGGTCGCGAGGGTCGTCTTCGTAACACTTTCGGCTGGGCGAGGATCGAAGTGGTCGGCCGGCTGTCAGTGCACGTGCTGTTTGCGTCGTTCGGCCTGGCGCTGCTGGTGAACGCGCTGCAGCTGAGCGTGCACTCCTCGCACGAGCACCACGTAGCGTCACAGTACCCGAGGATCATCGTCGGCAGCGCCGTCATTGGACTGATGCTGAATGTCATCAATTACATGTTGCTGGCTGGTAAGAGAAATTGAGTTGTACACTTTTTAAACACCATCGATGTTTTTTTTCTACTGGCTGGTGCCTATGGCTTCTCTCGCGTTATTATATTATAGACTAGCTGTCCCGCGCGATTTCACCCGCAATAATTTCGGAGATCTCGCGGAATTATTCCATACAAACTTTGCCCCCCTTTTTCCCTTAGAGGTAGAATTTCAGAAAATCCTTTATTATCGGATGCCTACGTCATACAAATGACATACCCTCCAAGTTTCAGGTCTCAACGATCAGTGGTTTAGGCTGTGCGTTGATGCGTCTGTCAGTCATTCAACAAAGCATTTTATATGTACAAATTTTATCAATCAATTTTCTAAACAGTATAAGTACGTTTTTCCGGATGAAAAGTACCCTATGTCCTAAAAACGTGTATGCGGATCGCGTTTCATAGTAGAGTAACTAGTTTGGGCGTGAAAACGTAACAAATAAACGAACTCATATACGCATTTGTAATACAGGTACTAGAATTGGATATTAATTATTTTTGTAATATTGTGTGTGAAAGAGTCCCTTAAAACCAACGGAGGCTTTATTTGCATTATGTCTACACTGAAACCATTGGAAGATTTATTGTTTTGATTAACTTCTTGAAGTTATTATAAGTCATCTTCGTCATCGCTGGTGATTTACGATTTACCAGCTATGTATATTATGTCATTCATGTTTCGAAATGCAATTATACCTATAGGCGTTAATTGAACGCATTCAGAATTAATCTTAACTAGATCTTTACCATTGGATAAGCGCAGACCGTAACACTAAACACCTACACTAGGCGACACTGCCGCGATTGCCGCTATCACACCAAGATGAAAAGCGTTAAAACAATCAATACAGCGTGCAGCGATACTGAAACTCAATTTTCTTTTAAAGGAACAAGCAAAGACGTGAAAATTTTACGACCTCTATGTTATTATAATATTTATTTATTTTTTGCATTTGTAATTTATACTTACTGTGCCCCGCGGTTTCACCCGCGTGAGTTTTCCATTACCGCAAGAACTATTTTTTTCTAAAATAAAAGTAGCCTAAGTTACTCCTTATAACATCAGCTATCTGCCAATTAAAGTCCCGTAAAAATGATCTAGCCGCTTCAGAAATTAGCGGAACAAACAGACAATAATAATAAAAAATTTAAAAATGGTGTAAGTAGAGACTGCATATTATTATAGTTTTACTTGCATTTAGTGAAAAGCTGTTAATCTGGAATTACAGACACTTCAATTTTATTTATATGTATACATATAGATGTATATAGATTATAACTAGCTGGTCCCCGGATAAAAGTGACACGTAGTATGCAAAATTTATTACAGTTTCACCCGCGTTAATTTCAGAGTTTCTGAGAGTATTCCGTCTTTGGTATTCCGGGATAAAAAGTACCCTATGTCCTTCTCTATATCTCTAACAACGTGTATGCAAAATTTCATGACGATCCGTTGAGCCGTTGAGGCGTGAAAGCATTAAAACAAACACACAAACAAGCTCACTTTCACTTTTATAATAGTAAGGATTTTTATATTATTTTTAAGTTACTCAGATTAGAAAAAAGAAAAAAATACATATTTTAATATTAATTGATGCCAATTCTACACACAGTCTGTTACACCTTATTCAAAATCGTCACTTTCTATCGGGTGAGATTTAGAACAAAAAAATATGTGTGTCAGACCGCAGACGACGCGTCGATCGTTTAAGAAAAATCGAATAGGTATATTTGTTGCGTTATGTTTGAGACATTGTTGAGACAGATACATAATTTTATTTAACACCGCGGTTTCACACGCGTTAATGTCGGAGATCCCGAGGGAATTCCCGGATAAAAACCCTATGTCCTTTTCTGTACCTCTGACATACTTGTAGTATGCAATAATTAATTATATTTCACCCGCGTTAATTTCGGAGATCCCGCGGGAATTCCCGGTTAAAAAGTACCCTATGTTATTTTCCATGTCAATGTGTCATGTTATGTCCATGTAGATGCATGCCAAATTTCATCCAAACATCCACACTTTCACATTTATAATATTAGTAGGACTAGTAGGATTACTTCAATCCGTATTTACAATACTGCTTAAGAGCTCTCCTCAAGATATTGTCTGTCTCGCTTATTGCGCTGGAAATATAAGAAGACAAAATAAGATTTTGAGCAGTTTAAAAATACGGGCCTATGAATTACTTAGATAGTAATTATTATGAACAGTATTGTATTATCTGTGATTATGGGGACGTTTTATGCAAAACACGTAGAGTTTCTAAAAAGCAAATTTTCTAGAGATGATAATTGATAATAACATGGTCTCCATTTTTTCGCAGTCTCAGTTCATAAAATCATCAAAACGGGTTTTAAGTCCAAACTCCCGTTTTAAATCATCTATTAGGTACCTAGTATAGATGCGAATGTTACGCTTTCACGCCTTAAAGGCTCAACCGATCATTACGAAATTATGCATACCTACCTACCTACACATTGTCAAAGAACACAGAGAAGGCTATTGGGTACTTTTGTCCTGGAATTACTGCGGGAATTCCGAAATTAACGCGTATGAAACCGCAGGGAATAGCTAGTGGTTAATTACATATTTTGTTTTCAGGACGTGAACTGAGTTATAGCCGCCGGCTGAGCATGACTGAAGAGGGCGAGGTTGTACTGAAGACAGGGGCGGGGGAGCCAGTGCTCGCACATGCTCCCACCGACATTGCTAGTAAACCTTTTATTTTTCTGAACACAATATTTATTTCTATTCCACAAACTATATCCCATAATATGTATGTCTTTGTCAACCCAGTGGTTAACTTGTCTAGAAAGCGTAACACATCAAGTTCGCCATTTGTAGGTACCTTCTTGTGCAATAAAAAACAAATAAAATATTAATAAAACTCTATATAAATCTCGATATTAAATATGTATTTGTGAGTACTGTTGTTTAAAGAACCTCGAAGTTTAAATTATCCGTATCTCAAGAGATACTCGACCGAAGCTGAACTAAAGTAGATTACGTCTATAACTCGAAGTGTGTATGAGTAGATATACTCCAATGAGCATACCTACTCATACAGACTTCAATTTGACTAAGATTTTTTTTTCCCAATGGAGTCTTAATCAGGGAAATTTTATTTTACTCAGAATACCAAAATTTACCTTTTTATTTCGGTTTTCAATGAATTTTTTTTTCGAAAAAGGTAGTCTTTTCGTGATGGGAGCCGGCTTGACAGCAGAGTGGGAGCCGAAGGCGTCAAACATTGCCGACCCCGCTCTCTCCGCATGCGCAGCCATTCTCCTCGTCATTTTCAACTATCCCTTTAGTATGTATCTTATTTTTAATGATTTATAGAATTGTAAAATAATAGCCCCATGTTAGGCGCCAATTGTCACGTTGAGGTTCAATAACCTCCGATTAGCTCTCTAATGTGATAATAAATAATTAAAAGATAGTAGAAAACAATAAAAAAAAATATTTATGTGAGCCAAATTGAATTTAGAAGAAATTTGCTAGTTTAAAATTTAATAAGTGATGTGAAAAAAAAAATAGGATAATAAAATAAGCAGCATGCCGCCATTTCGTTACCTATAGACAAAGTTGATAATAATTTTTGACCTAAACGCTTAGTAGGTACGGCACTAGATTGTTAAAAAGTTTGGTCTATATTATGTGAATTTTGCTCATTCCACCCGACCCGAATTTTCACAAGGACATTAGCAAACGGCCATACTTACAACAGGATTGTTTACTATAAATAATATTTTTGATAATACTGATATGAAATACTAGATAGTAACTTAAGTAATAGGATATTATTGTGTAGGTACACGAGTATAAATAAGAAATCCTCGGCCTTATTGTGAGTGTGAGGTCATACCGCCGCACTCAGAGTCGATTTAATGGTTACTTAACGGATTTTAAGTAAGGATTAAAAAAAATTCACTCTCAGAGACAGTTAATCCTCCATTAATCACGTTTAATGATGATTAACTTTAAGTGACGGCTGACCCTTACTTAAGACTTAATTGGAGATTTTTGACATTGAAAAGTAAGGTTATGTTTGTTTTTGTTATTAAAATTTCAAAACCAAAATTGGATTTTTGAAACTTTCAGGGCGTCGATCACGACACAGTAATTAGAAAAGCATGTCTGACCTAGAAGATTTTATTGAGTTTACGAATTGCTGGACTTCCAGGTGTCATCGGGTACACATATTAAAATAAGAAGTCCTGATAGAATATCATAGAAAAGGATGGTTTTCTTTTAATGTTCAGGCAGTAACAGGTCCGAATTTGGATTTTTTTAAGTTGTAGCTCGATGGCCTGGCGGAACTCATGATAGTTTTATTCATAATAGTAGTGCACTGAAACAGCTATCAGGTGTATTGCAAGGTATACTGCTTGGTGAGTGATTATGCAGTAGGTAAATGATGTGCGTTTAACACCATTCTTGTCCTAATTCAAACAGTCAAGAAAAGTACAATAAAAGCCATATCAGTAATCAAAACGAAAAATACTGTTGAGAGTTTTTAGTATTTGGAAAAGGAAGTTTCCATATCTTCAAGTGAGTATGAGTATCAAATTAGACACAGTTGTGGTTGTAATTTGTGTGTGTGCTACATTATACAATATCTCATTACCATTAGATGAACTCCTGCTTTATACTGACAATAGTGATGATTCTGATCATATTATATCCGGTACCTAACATAAATGATATACATAAGAAAATCCCAATAGTAATGGTTCTTGTTCAGACAATCCATAGTTGAGAGATTTTTTAGAGATAACTAGTTAGGTATAGATAACTTTTTATGAATAACTAGCAGTGCCCCACGGTTTTACTCCACATGAGTTTCGGAATCTCCGCAGGAACGATTTTCTTTTAAAATAGTTTTATTCTTCGTTATCTGCCTGAAAGTCCCGTTAAAATCGGTCTAGCTGTTTCAGTGTTTAGACAGAACAAACAGACAGACGGTTTCACCCGCGGTAATTTCGAAGTTCCCGCGGGAATTCCGGGATAAAAAGTACCCTATGTCCTTATCTGTACCCCTGATAACGTGCATGCCAAATTTCATCCAAATCCGTTCAGCCGTTTTTGCGTGATTGAGTAACAAACATCCAAACATCTAAACATCCAAACATCCATACTTTCACATTTATAATATTAGTAGTGCAATATTATACTTTCATATGCATTTAGTGAAAAATTGTTAATTGGGAATCACAGACACTTCAATTTTATTTATATATATAAATGTATAGATTAAAAACCATAAAATAATAAAAAAAGAATTGGTTATACTGAGATTTTGTTTGTTTAAGTTTGTTTTGTTTGTTTGTTTTTTTAAGGTGTAGGTAATAAAAATTTTTGCTAACAGAGTGGTTGCACCTTGGAATGGGCTACCGGAAGAAGTCTTGGCACCTAACAATTATTATTTAAAAACAGATTGGACAAATATTTGAAACAAAAGATAGAAAAATAGTAATGTATAACTGAATACAGGCACCTATTAGCTGCTTCAAATACCTGCCTGAATTTTAAATAAATAAAATAAAACTAGTTCATTTAAAATAAATAATTTTATTATTGTAATTCTAGTTTTTTTTTTAATTCAGCTAGCTCTAGTTTTGCCATCTACAATAATTTTTTTCTTCCTCCAACTCAGCAGCTCTCTCAGCAGCTTGTTTTTAATGTCTTCAACTAAAAAAAATACACTGATTAGAACTACATATTTTAGAATACATATTATAACACACATTAGCTATGCCCTGCGATTCCACCCGTTTGAGTTTCTGAATTTCCGTAAGAACTCCAAAGTAGCATAATTTACACCTTATAACATCATTTAATTGGCAGAGAAAGTCCCGTTCAAATAAGTTCAACCGTTTCAGAGATTCACCTGTGGAAATCTCAAAGATCCCGCAGGAATTCCCAGATAAAAAGTACCCTATGTTTTTCTCTGTACCGGTGAAAATGTGTATGCAAAATTTCATGTTGATCGGTTAAGCCATTAAGGCGTGAAAACGTAAAAATAAACAAACTAAGTTTCACATTTATAATAAAAGGATTTCAATTATAACTTGGTATTTTGCCCAGCCCTGTTGAGTTGTTATTGAATGTTACCTTTTCTATAATGCTTATTATGCTTCGGTTGAGGTGGTGGATTTGATGGTCCACCTCCAGTTTTTAAAAGATAGCCTTGCTTTTACGGGCCATAGCCTTAAGGTTATCCCATGCTCTTTTTAATGTAGTTACATCACGCTGCAAGTAAAAAAAATATAATTAGTTCTAGTTATATTAACAAAAAGTGTATACAAGCAATAACTAGAATACAAGTATATACAAGTAATACAATACCTTGTATACAAGTACATTACTATTGAACTCGTCAGTGACTGAAATCCAGGCCATTTTTTCTTTAAAACTGACTTTCCGTCGATCAGTTTTGATTCAATTATCGATGTTTAATTAATGTGCAAGCTCAGACGAAATAAAAACTCTCCGAGTGTGCAAGTAAAAATTTTTCGTCCGGGGTAAAGTTTGCAACTCATTTGCTTTGTGTTTTATTTTGCTCCTGAAATATAAAGAAAACCATATAAATACATGCCTAACATATTTTTATCTTTTAACAATATGAAACCAATAATAATTACTTAATACTCACCATTTTTTATACAATAATTTCAAATTATTATTATATAACTAAAGACGAATTCTCCTTCTTCTACTTCAAGCGCTCTCCACATTCGCGCGTAGTTCGCGCGCGAAGCCGCGAAACACCCGCGAACTATAAGTGTAGAATCATGGTTCGCGGGTGTTTCGCGGCTTGGCGCGCGGTTCGCGCGCGAATGTGGACAGACCTTTAATAGTGGCGGCTATTCCAATTTGAAAAATTTCGCGGACTGATTTGACGTAGATAATTGAAAAATGAAAATGGCGGCGTTCAATGTTGTCATATCACAAAAGTCATGGCATTCACGATTTAATTCTATTGAAATCAATTATTATTTCCGATTAAAGTAATAGTAAATTAACGCAATTAATTATTTCTAAAGAAAAATAATAACTTCACCTCATAAAAACTACAAAAACAAAAGTATCATTTCCATGAGTTTATGCATGTGGCAATGTCGCACTTTATCGATACGCATTTCGATAGGGTGTACCGCCCTATGCTTACATATAGTTGTCAATCTATTAATCAACATTAAATTTTTGTCTCTGGGAGCTACGGCGATTTAATTGTCACTAGAGGTTTTAAGTAGCATTAGTTATGGGCCGATTAACGTTATTTTAATGAACGACTCTGAGTGCGGCGGATAGACAGGTAAACAGTGAGACAACTTTATGTAGATACATAAAGTTGTATTAACCCTGGAAAGATAATCTGCGTAAAATTGACGCATATGCGTTCGAAATATTGCTCTCTCGTTTTTAATTTTGCGAATCTGCTGCTGTGCTTTTAGGACATCTCTCACGTTGTTTAGACCTTTCGTGAGGCGCATGTCTCACTGAGGTAAGTATCATCAATTTGGAAATATAACTACCACGTGAGTCAAAATGACGCATGATTATCTTTTAACCGCCGCACTCAGAGTCGATTTAATGGTTACTTAACGGATTTTAAGTAAGGATTAAAAAAAATTCACTCTCAGAGACAGTTAATCCTCCATTAATCACGTTTAATGAGGATTAACTTTAAGTGGCGGCTGACCCTTACTTAAGACTTAATTGGAGATTTTTGACATTTAAAAGTAAGGTTATGTTTGTTTTTGTTGTTAAAATTTCAAAACCAAAGTTGGATTTTTTAAACTTTTAGGGCGTCGATCACGTCACAGTAATTAGCAAAGCATGTCTGACCTAGAAGATTTTATTGAGTTTACGAATTGCTGGACTTCCAGGTGTCATGTGCTACACATATTAAAATAAGAAGTCCTGGTGGAATATCATAGAAGAGGATTGTTTTCTTTTAATGTTCAGGCAGTAACAGGCCCGAATTTGGATTTTTTAAAGTTGTAGCTCGATGGCCTAGCGGAACTCATGATAGCTTTATTCATTATAGTAGTGCACTAAAACAGCTGTCAGGTGTATTGCAAGGTATACTGCTTGGTGAGTGATTATGTAGTAGGTAAATGATGTGCATTTAACACCATTCTTGTCCTAATTCAAACAGTCAAGAAAAGTATAATAAAAGCCATATCAGTAATCAAAACGAAAAATACTGTTGAGAGTTTTTAGTATTTGGAAAAGGAAGTTTCCATATCTTCAAGTGAGTATGAGTATCAAATTAGACACAGTTGTGGCTGTAATTTGTGTGTGTGCTACATTTCACAATATCTCATTACCATTAGATGAACTCCTGCTTTATACTGACAATAGATCACTATTGCGATTGTGATTCTGATCATATTATATCCGGTACCTAACATAAATGATATACATAAGAAAATCCCAATAGTAATGGTTCTTGTTCAGGCAATCCATAGTTGAGAGATTTTTTAGAGATAACTAGTTAGGTATAGATAACTTTTTATGAATAACTAGCTGTGCCCCACGGTTTTACTCCACATGAGTTTCGGAATCCCCGCAGGAACGATTTTCTTTTAAAATAGTTTTATTCTTCGTTATAACATCAGCTATTTGCCTGAAAGTCCCGTTAAAATCGGTCTAGCTGTTTTAGACAGAACAAACAGACAGACGGTTTCACCCGCGGTAATTTCAGAGTTACCGAAGGGAATTCCGGGATAAAAAGTACCCTATGTCCTTCTCTGTACCCCTGACAACGTGCATGCCAAATTTCATCTAAATCCGTTCAGCCGTTTTTGCGTGATTGAGTAACAAACATCCAAACATCCACACTTTCACATTTATAATATTAGTAGGATTATATTATACTTTCATATGCATTGAGTGAAAAACTGTTAATTTGGAATCACAAACAGACACTTCAATTTTATTTATATGTATAAATTTATAGATTAAAAACCATAAAATAATAAAAAAAGAATTGGTTATAAGTACTCAGATTTTGTTTGTTATTTGTTTTTTTAAGGTGTAATAACAATTTTTACTTACAGAGTGGTTGCTCCTTGGAATGGGCTACCGGAAGAAGTCTTGGCACCTTACAATTATTATTTGAAAACAGACTGGACAAATATTAGAAACAAAAGATAGAAAAATAGTAATGTATAACTGGATACAGGCACCTATCAGCTGCTTCAACTACCTGCCTGAATTTTAAATAAATAAAATAAAACTAGTTCATTTAAAATAAATAATTTTATTATTGTAATTCTAGTTTTTTTTTAATTCAGCTAGTTCTAGTTTTGCCATCTACAATAGCTTAATTTTTTTCTGCCTCAAACTCAGCAGCTCTCTCAGCAGCTTGTTTTAATGTCTCCAACTAAAAAAATACACTCATTAGAACTACATATTTTAGAATACATATTATAACACACATTAGCTGTGGCCTGCGATTCCACCCGTTTGAGTTTCTGAATTTCCGCAAGAACTCCAAAGTAGCATAATTTACACCTTATAACATCATTTAATTGTCAGAGAAAGTCCCGTTCAAATAGGTTCAACCGTTTCAGAGATTCACCTGTGGAAATCTCAAAGATCCCACAGGAATTCCCAGATAAAAAGTACCCTATGTTTTTCTCTGTACCGGTGAAAATGTGTATGCAAAATTTCATGTTGATCGGTTAAGCCATTAAGGTGTGAAAACGTAACAAATAAACAAACTAAGTTTCACATTTATAATAAAAGGATTTCAATTACAACTTGGTATTTTGCCCAGCCCTGTTGAGTTGTTATTGAATGTTACCTTTTCTATTATGCTTATTATGCTTCGGTTGAGGTGGTGGATTTGATGGTCCACCTCTAGTTTTTAAAAGATAGCCTTGCTTTTACGGGCCATAGCCTTAAGGTTATCCCATGCTCTTTTTTATGTAGTTACATCACGCTGCAAGTAAAAAAAATATAATTAGTTCTAGTTATATTAACAAAAAGTGTATACAAGCAATAACTAGAATACAAGTATATACAAGTAATACAATACCTTGTATACAAGTGCATTACTATTGAACTCGTCAGTGACTGAAATCCAGGCCATTTTTTCTTTAAAACTGACTTTCCGTCGATTAGTTTTGATTCAATTATCGATGTTTAATTAATGTGCAAATAAAAATTTTTCGTCCGGGGTAAAGTTTGCAACTCATTTGCTTTGTGTTTTATTTTGCTCCTGAAATATAAAGAAAACCATATAAATACATGCCTAACATATTTTTATCTTTTAACAATATGAAACCAATAATAATTACTTAATACTCACAATTTTTTATACAATAATTTCAAATTATTATTATATAACTAAAGACGAATTCTCCTTCTTCTACTTCAAGCGCTCTCCACATTCGCGCGTAGTTCGCGCGCGAAGCCGCGAAACACCCGCGAACTATAAGTGTAGAATCATGGTTCGCGGGTGCTTCGCGGCTTGGCGCGCGGTTCGCGCGCGAATGTGGACAGACCTTTAATAGTGGCGGCTATTCCAATTTGAAAAATTTCGCGGACTGATTTGACGTAGATAATTGAAAAATGAAAATGGCGGCGTTCAATGTTGTCATATCACAAAAGTCATGGCATTCACGATTTAATTTTATTGAAATCAATTATTATTTCCGATTAAAGTAATAGTAAATTAACGCAATTAATTATTTCTAAAGAAAAATAATAACTTCACCTCATAAAAACTACAAAAACAAAAGTATCATTTTCATGAGTTTATGCATGTGGCAATGTCGCACTTTATCGATACGCATTTCGATAGGGTGTACCGCCCTATGCTTACATATAGTTGTCAATCTACTAATCAAGATTAAATTTTTGTCTCTGGGAGCTACGGCGATTTAATTGTCACTAGAGGTTTTAAGTAGCATTAGTTATGGGCCGATTAACGTTATTTTAATGAACGACTCTGAGTGCGGCGGTAAGTGATTTTTGAGATTTTTACCTAAATAGACATTCATGCTGTTTTTTTATCTGATGATACTTGTTACTTTATTTTATGTATTATTTGTATATTTTCGTAATATCCTGATAAAATAACGCGACAATGGACAGTAGAATTTTGGGAAAAGATCGAATCCTGAGCGTTTTTTTAGAGCGTGATGACGAGGCCGTCTGTGAGGACATGAGAGTGAAGACGACGTGCAGAGTGACTTCGAAGAAGGTTTTATGACTAAGGAGAGAGAAGACAAGGCGACGTCCAGCAGAAACGAACCCTTACACGAAGAAATGATTCAAAAACTGGCTTCTTCCTCTGCTTCTCATCGAATGCTAAACTTGCCAAAGCAGACTGTTAGAGGCAAGGATTGCTGGTCGACTTTGAAGGTCACAAGACGTAGCAGAGTATCAGCACTGAATATTGTTAGATTTCAAAGGAGTCATCTATATGATCCTCTCAAGATTCAATTTTTTTTACTGATGAAATCTATCAAAATTGTAAGATGGACAAATACCGAGATATCGTTGGAACGGAAATCTATGATCTATGCTACATTTCGTGACAAGAATGAATGAATTCGTGCTTTTATTGGCATCCTGATGATGACAGCAGTGAGGAAAAATACTACAGAAAGCAAATGCATCGTGAAAATGCAAAAAAATCTATTTGCCGACAACATAATATACCTGGATATGGATGAAAGTTGTATCTGACTTATCTGAATATAACTGTATGTTCCTATCATATTATGATATATATAATGTCTTTATTACTGAGTTAATAACTTAAAATGACTGATTATTAGAAAAAAATGTTATTTATGATAAAAGAAAAAATATTCCAAATTTTTGTTGATTTTTGAAGACGTTTAATGGTTCGGCCTTGTTTTTATATAATAAATATATATAATTATATTAATTATGGTATTTATCATTTTATCAGAGTGTAAAAAAATAATACTGGTAAAGTTTATTTAAATCAATAAATAAAAAATCACATTACAACTACTTAAAACTTATGCGTCAATTTTACGCATGATTATCTTCTACGTACAACAAAATATGATTATCTTTCTAGGGTTAAATTATATATTATTAATTATTAATTATAAATATATATAAATGAAACTTATTCAAGTTGAAGATCGTCACCACTAAAGATATGCTGAAAATTGAAAACAACTGTTGTCAAACATTTAAATAAGTTGTTTAGTTATTCTGTATGCCTAATGCCTATGGTATACTGTCAATCGGACTCATTTACATAGTAAACATATTTTAATATAGTATGTTACTCTACTTATTTTTCATACTAATTTATTTCTAATAACATAATGTTAATGCATTCCTTCTTTTGTTTGACGTAAGGTAAATACGAGTATTTCTCAGTCGACTTCTGTAGGTATAATTTGCGCCGTTCGCGTTCCTCCATTGTTAGAGTTTCCGCGAGGAGATAGGTATAGGTAATGAGTGATTACAGAGATATGTATACTTTTAAGTAGGTAACTGCATAAATCCTTGATTTTCAAGTCTCATATATATTTTGAAAATATTTATTACTAGCTATTCCTCACCGTTTCATCCGCAGTAATTTCCAAAATCGCGCAGGAATCCCTATTCCTGCGGGTACTTGCATGATTTTTTTTTTCAGTCTATTTTTAAGATATATCGTACTTAAACAAAGCGAGAAAAAGAAAAAAAAATATGCATAAATTAATTAAATAGAGCGTTTCAAAGTTCCTACTTTAGACCTTACCGCCGAAACGCGGAATGACGTCACTAGTTCAAAATTACGCCTTATTAATTTGTGATAGAAATGTCACTGTCGTATTGACAGGGTCATGTGACACTGACAGACAGATAACTTTGATATCCAAAAGAGAAATTAAGGTTGAACTGTGTCGATTTACTTCGAAAGGTTCGAGTAAAGAATCGAAATGCATCAAACCGATGCATTTTAAAGTAAAAAACTTCAGAAAATGGAAAATATGCGTTGACTGTATGCACTTAGTTTCTTTTGCCTTCTCTGAAAGAGGTAAATGTTTCAAAAAATAAAAGTGACGTCATGTGTCAAGCTTGGCTGTGATTGGTGTTTCGTTGCAACGTTCCGTTTCACAAAATTAAAAGTTGAATATTTTGGAAACTATTGAAAATTTTGTAGTAAATCTTTCACGATAACGCTTTTCTAAGGCTCTATTTTTGAAATATTGACAAAATTTCTTATTATAAATTTCATGCAAGTACCCTATTCCGAGATAAAATATTCTTTTCTGTAGGTAGGTACCCTTGAAAATGTGTACCTAGGTCTGCGAAATTTCATGACGATCTTTTGAGTGAGGCGTAGAAGCGTAACAAACTGACAAATAAACATATTATAAGGATAGCTGTTTCACCCGCGGTTTCACTCTACACGTTAATTTCAGAGTTCTCGCGGGAGTTTCAAAGTAAAAAGTAGGTATTAGGTACCTACCCTATGTCCTTTTCTGAATCCCTATATGCACGCGATATACTATACAGTACGCGATATGCAAATTTTTTTGCGATTTCACCCGCATTAATTTTGAAGTTCCCGCGGGAATTCCGGGATGATAATCGGTTTTATCGTTAAGGTGTGAAAGCGTAACAAACAAACAAAGTCACTTTCGCATTTATAATAAGGATAGACGTCTATTTTTATCTGGTTACATTTAATTACACAAGTCAAATAAAGCAAATAAAATAATTCGACAAGTTTATTCTGCAAATTTTATGTGCGTGTGACTGTCGGGCCATAACTTAGTCTTAACTCAGAGTAGGTAAATCTTATCATCTTAGTCTTAGAAGATAATTTTATTTTGTGAACTAGAGCAGAAAAGTAGCTTTTTGTGCACCCTTCATCTACATCCAGCACAAAGGCGAACTTTACGAGAAGTGAAAAAATATTTTCGATAAAGTTTTTTGAAAAGAAAGGCGAGCCAGGCTTTTCAGCAGGTTTTATTCAGGCCCGCCACTGTGACTGGGGCCTCCAGGTAGCACCGGCCGTCGGTGCTGTCAATTAACGTTTCGGTTCCAACCTCATTCCTGATTCCATGATTCTCCGCTGTACGTCCGCAGTGCGTTCAGCTGGCCTGGTGCTGCTGCAGAC
Source organism: Zygaena filipendulae (assembly GCA_907165275.2). NCBI lineage: Eukaryota > Metazoa > Arthropoda > Insecta > Lepidoptera > Zygaenidae > Zygaena > Zygaena filipendulae. The sequence goes on along the minus strand of OU015653.1, from coordinate 4,862,298 downwards.
GGTGCCGGAAGGACTCGGGGCGTGCGACCTCCGCGCGGCGGCGCTGCGGGTGCCCGGCGTGCTGGCGATACACGAGCTGCACGTGTGGCAGTTGCATCGGGACAAGATGGTCGCCACCGCGCACGTGGTATACGGCTCCGATGAGGTTTGTTGAAGCGAACTCATTAGGATCGTTTTTATATTTTTATAGGTAATTGTTTTGCTATGTTCTTAGATCTGGATTACAAATTCAGTTATAATCAGATATCAGAATAACACAGAATATTATATTCAGGGCTTAGCACTATGCCAATTGAATTTCTGTCGTTATGCGGAGTGGGCTTTCCAGTTTCAACTGTAGAAGACTGATTAAAAAAATATCCAAAATCCGCAGCCGTCCTCAATCTTACAGTAAAGTAGACCATGGCATGATATAGATTAGAAATCTGATTCTACCTATGCAAAAGTTCCTTCGATAACAAACAGCTCCTTCCTCTGAGAGCACATAAGAATAAAATCAATTTTATTTATAATTATTTATTATTTTTGTTTTTAGATTGTTTCCTACCTAATAGACCCTGACGATTTTCAGTTTAGTAATAGATATGTCAAATATTTCGGTGTCATCTTTCTCACCATATAGTCCCCATGCAGTATCGGCAAGCTTTCCTCTGGATTATTTTGTTTTTTTTTTTTTAGGATTATTTGCAGAGTTCTGGACAAGTGACTGACGTGTTCAAACGCCATGGAATAGGCTTAGTTACTCTACAGCCGGAGATCATACTCTCCTCTTTTGTTGGTGAGTACCTCGCACTAGATATCCAAGTATATGATGTAAGGTTGAACGAGCGATTTATTTAAACCCTCGATAACTCATGCTTACGTATTAACTAAAAAAATATACAACGTGTTAATGGATTGAATTAAACCTGATACACCCCATTTAAAATAAACAATTATAAATTACGTCAAAAAAAAATTAAAAGTATAAAAGTTATTCAACATTAGTTTGGAGGTGACCTATCTACGAAATTTTAAGCGCTACGCCCGCACCTACGTGTCAACGACCGATTCGTTTTTTTTCTTACGGGCGGCGTACGCGCCAAATATGTATTATAAATAATTTAGACATGGGCTGAAAAAATGAAAAAAAATATAATCTATATTAAAACATGGTGCGATCGATTTGGAAGTCGATTCTGAACCAACTACTTTCTAGTTTTTAATCAATTCGTTAACACGTTGTATAATTATAAAAAAAAAACACTGATTGGTGACAGATGACAGAGAAAATGTTAAACAAAAACCTTGATGTGTGATCTTTACATTAGTTTTGTCGGCGCGCCAGTAGTATACGAAGGACCAGGGTAATGACCCGTCAGCGCGTCAGCACCTCGTGTACCTACCCTATTTTCATGAATAACTTTTCAACGTACCTAAGTACCAAGGTTTTTTTAGGATAGGTATTTGAATCGAGAATCGGATGAACATCCTCTTTCCATTAGTCCCTCGTTTAACCGTATATCCTGTGGGTATAGGTACGTCAACTATTTTGGAAAGATAATGTAAATACCACTTTTACAATTTCGGTTCAGTGAACTGCTAACCGAACTGTTGGTTTCGTAATAATGATGCAAGTGGGCTGGATCGCGACCCGATCCGAAGACGAGGGTATAATAATAAAATTGAACGAGAGTTAGTACTTAGTTTAGTGTTGCAATATAAGAGCCATTTTACACGCGAGTGTGTTGGCAAATGTATTTTAATTGTGTTTATTCGTAGATTATGGTTTTATACATATAAAAATATAAACCTTACGTTTAAGCTTTGATTGTATTTTTATCCGATGGACCACCAGGAACTGAGGAAGAGAAAAAGTCTTTGGTAGCATTTGCGAATCAAGCTTGCTCGATGCCATGCGCCAAGCAGTGTGTGGCTCCGCGCTGCTGCCAGCCGCTACAGAACTCTGCTGTCACCGTCACCCACACTTGATATAGATGAATAGGTGCGAGTGAAACGGTGATAAAACATACAGCTGCTATACCGAGTCACTAATAATTTATCTTATTCAAAATACGTAGGTAATAATTCTCTTGCCATACGAGTAGGTATTCTGTACATACCTTATATTATGTAATATTAAATCCACTCGCAGAAAACTGAACAGCTAGGTATTATAATATTTTACAGGCACAAATAAAAAAATCGACGAGAAATCAATTATATTTCGAGCCAAGCATTCATATTGTAATATACATTTTTGTGTTAAATTTGTATAATATGTATCTAGTTATGATAATAATATAAAATTTAATATGAATTTATTATTTTAAGTTATACTAGTACAACCAAAGAAGCCACCGCGGCAGAAGTTTCTAGATAATGGTAATGAGCAGGCAGACATAAAATGTGAGTGAAAGTGTGGCATAATGAGTGAATATAAGAATATAGTGGTGTTTTGACTATGTATATGTAGGTATCACTTCACTGCGCCTCGCGATGGATAGATAGGTGCATATCGTTTAAATGTATGATCAGATGAACGGTCCCAGCCGAGGTAGTAATCAGAGAGAATGCATGGCTACCGTACCGTGAGTTCCTATTTCCTATTGTCCTACTAGACAACTGTAGGTAACTAAATGCTTTTATTGTTCTCTCTAATTATCTACACAAAGACTCATCATATCATAGACATAGGTAAGGTTTTATTATGTTTTTATTTTTCAAATATCAAATGTAAAATTAATAAAACAAATAGGTAGTTTATTACATACTCGGTAATTAAATGAAATTTAACAATGTTGAATAAGTAGAAAATGTATACAAAAACACATCATTATAAAACGATGCAAATATGTAACCTTAATATTATTTGTCTATACTTTAGTCTGCTCTACCTACAATAATTTTAAGATTGAGGTCCATATAAAATTACTGGTCTTTATAGATAAAAAATGAATGGCTACTGTTTGCCACTTTAAATAATAGGTACCTCTTGTACCGTAATTTGAAATATAAAAATAAAATCAATTACTCAACAGTTACCAGTCACCCGCCTCAATTTAAGGGTTTCCTCGAGAACTCCTTGATCGGATAAAAATATAATAGCATTCAATTTACTTCCGGCTCACTCAATAATCTCTATCACGCAAATGTTTTGTTTAGCACTATCTGCGGTTTCATCCGCGGTAATTTCGGACATCCCGCGGGAATTCCTTGATAAAAAGTACCCTATGTCCTTTTCCGTACCTCAGAAAACGTGTATGCAAAATTTCGTGACGATCGGCGTGAAAGCGTAACAAACACACTTCCGCATTTATATAATAAGTAGTAAGGATACTTTTGAATTTAATCATAAATTATTATTATAACATTGAAAACGGATGCAGCACTTAAATTATGTCTATGAGACAGTCAGCTATAAAAACTACTTTCGAATATACTTAATCGATGGTGATAACTGATACCTAACTGATGATGTCATTCGACATACGAGTTTTCGTTTTCTATCCTATCTTTACCTCTAACAACCGCCCTCCTCTCAAGCACCACCAAGCACAGTTTCTGAACACCGTGAAAGTTGACTGGTAGAGAATGCCACTGTGACATTAAGTCCGCCTTTTGTACCATGTTGTGCAATAAGCTTAAATAAATAAAAAGCTTGTACTCCTTCTACAAACTAAGACAAATATAATGTAGGGAACTACAAAATGCTTTTTTGAGTCGAAATTTTAGAGCCGTACAAAATAAAATGACTGTGATGTTCCTTAACAGTATTATCATACATACTATTATCATTATAACATTCTCTTCGAGTATTAGAGGAAGCTAGGTAATTATTAAATAATGACATAATATAATATATATATATGTATGTAAATAAAATTAAATAAAATCTAATGACATCTACCCATAGATAAAGAAACGAGGCTATGTAGATATGCTATTATAGTTATGATTTATAAAATGTAATTAGTTTTAAGCTGTTGTAAATTTATGATTTATCTACACCTAAAAGTATATTTTATTTTTATAGGAAACGAAATAAGATTAAAGAATTACAGAAACATATGATAAAATGATATTTTTATTATTTTAAATTTATGTTTACACTGTTCGCACCTATTATATAGAATACCTATTAGTAGGTACCTAACAAACACCGGAGTTTATAATTTAATAATTCAGAGTTATTAGTAGAGTACCTATATTAAAAAAAATCACTGTTATTTTCTGGCTCAAGAAACAAAAATACGTTACGTACACTTATTGGACAGAATACCTATACTGAATCTCTCACAGAGAGAAGTCTAAACTATAATCTTCTATTCTTTGCTAAGGATATTAGACGCATTCAGAATTATGTTTTTGTTCGAGTCTCTTCGTAGTGATTATATCTAGGTATCATCTTTGGCTCACTTTTCAATAAAAACGAGAAGAAATAGGAAATATCACCGGGTATAATATTCTATTAATATTATAAAATCTTTGTTAGTTCGTTATCTCATTGACAATGCAGTAAGTAGTAGGTAACTTAAGTAAATAACTACTCCGTAAACGTGTTTTCCCATTTATTTATATATTTCTTCTGAAGTATTACGAGTACTGCTATGGAGATAATTATATTGATGCTTACAATGGGCAGGTTTACAAGGGCGACTCTTCACAAGATTGGGACATTGCTTGCCTGCACCAGAAGGGGTGCGCTGGAATCAAAAATAATATGCTTTTACCTCTTAACTTTATAAGTATACGTGACGAAACCTGTTCACTAAGTTATCTAGTGAGATGATAAAATTCTGATAAAGTCACTTAACTATAACTTGTCAAAATTAAATACTTAGGTAGGTAGGTAGATACTTGGTATTTTTGTTATTGAAAATGACATCGATTACAGGTCCTCTATAACTTATAATTTCTATACATACATTTCTGTGCACTATTTACAACAATTTGTAATGAACTCGGTCATAAATATTGTTTATATTAGGTAATTATGAAATTACAGTAAAAACTTACAAGCACGTGGCGATAATTCAATTTGACAGCAAAGTCGCAGTCGCCCACGCAGCTTCTCCAGCCAAGCCACGGGCCGGTCTTGCAGTCCGCTTCTTTGACAATCACAATCATAATTATCACTTACTAACCAGTGCAAAAAAATTAAAACGATACGTACAAAAACCTCACCGTTATTCGTTGCGGGTGTGTCGTTTTGAATGACTTCGTTGTCCTCGGTTTTTGTTGGCTTCGGTTTCTTTGTGTTTTTATCGTCTGTTGAACCAACAGTAACAATTAACTATAAAATGATGAAAGTCTCATATAAAAAATAAAACCTCAATACACTTTTTATTCCGTGTGAGAGAAGCAGTCAGCATACGTATAGTATAGATTACGGTGATTACCTACCTAGATATACATATAGGTCCCTGAAATCGAAGCTAATTCAAGTCCAAAATCATTAGGTAAATTTAAACTAAATTGAGCTCGATTGCAGAAAAACACTATTCAACCTGAATGAGCTCTCTAGGTATTGTCTCTTGTTCATTACGGTCACGCGTTCGAAAACGAATAGGATAAACAAAGACTTGAATGCGCATCAAGTTTTAAAAGAGTTTTAAATAAGAGTCTAAGTAGCTTCTTGCTATTCCTCATGGTGTCGCGTGTTTATATTTATGAACCATCATCTCGACAAAACTATAATAATAGATCCTATATGAGTAGGTATGAATAATTATGACCTTAAACGGTCGCTAAGAAGTGATGCACGAGCACAAACAGACGCACCAACGATCAGGTGACGCGAGCCACTCTACGGTTCAAAATATACCTTTACATGTACTTACTTCTTAGAATGATTGTTTTACCATACCGTCGTTGGTGCTATTGTGCACAGAGCCGCATATGCGCTGGCACTCGGCCCAGTTCGGGAAGTTGTTGTCGTTCCCGCCGCAGCCGGTGTAGCCGAAAGGCTCGCAGGTGTTGGTCGCCGCGGCGTAGAACCAACGCTCCGTGTAACCGCGGCACGGGCCCACTGACATCGGCTGGACGCATATCTCTGTGGGGATACAAGATAACTATGGGTTTTAGATAAGGTTTACCTATTATTCTTATGTTTTGTGCAGAAATAAATGTACAGGTATTACATCTCACGCTTTGATCCCGGGAGAGCAACGTTAGCTATTATAGGTACTGGTCACATTGTGGTAGGTACTATATTTAAAAAGAAAAAACTAAAAAAAGAAAAGAAACTCTACTAGATCCATCCTCTTTCCTCTACGTATGTAAAACTGGTTGATAAGTATAGACTAGATACAAATTATAGGTAGATACAATAACACATAACGGTAAAACTTACACGACAGACTTTAGCGACTGAAAGTATACGACCATATTAATGGTCAATACAGATGAATATAATATGATTACCTTTGGAACCACTTGCGTTGTAACAGTGCCCGTTCTCGCCGTCGCACAGCGCTTCCTGTTGCGTCAGAGTAAATTGGCATCGCTCTAACAACTCTTGCGTGAGTTTCTCCACTTCCGGGTCGTCCGCTGTTAGGTTCTTCGCTGGTACTACCTATATTATATTAAAATTAATATTGCATATTATGGCTTTTTAGGAACTCGTTCTACGCAGTACCTACACTCTACAGGGACCGTATTTTTGAATCGTTCGAAATGCTTTTCGCACACGGAATCGCAGGATTGGCATGCGATGTTTAGAAAATATAGGTATTATGAGCATTCGCATGCGCATCTTGCGATTCCGTGTGCAGCGAGAGTAATTTGAACGATTCAAAAATAAGATCCCAGGTGACCTCAAAACTTGGTCGGTAAACACAATGATGTTTATAAATTTATTAGCACTGTTATTTATATGAAGTAACATAACTTTAAAGAATAGGTAGCAGTGGCGAAGGTACCATAGAAGCCGATTCCCACCGGCTTCCCTTCAGACGCAACATCCCTCTCCGTAATTGAGAACGTTGTCAGGGATACAGGGAAGGACTTTTAAAACCGGAATTCCCGCGGGAACTCCGGAACTTATCGCAGGTGAAACCGCGGGGAACAGTTAATTACACCCTTCGCCACTGATAGGTAGGTATATAGGTGTTTTATAAAGGTCCAAGGGTTTTCGATGCCAAATGTAATGTTTCCCGAGCTTAATGCTTTAAATCTTCAAGGCAACGATAAGTTGAACCATTTAATCAGAAAACGTGGAGAATAAAGAACAGTTATTGCATTTAAGATGCTCTGTAAGTTGAGTTTTCTGATCAAAATATGACGGTTTTTTGTGTCACTGGCAAAATTATTACGATAGACTCCTTAATACCTACATATAATATCACTGCGGTAGAACAATTTACTGTTCTCTTGACAAGCCGACAAATTTTAGTTAATTGCGATCCAGTAGTCGGCAGCATTAGGTATAGCAGCGCAGACCTTTTTTAAAATATCGCTCACATTTCTGAGTAAACAGGGCAAAAGTATTTTTTTCTGCCATATTTATCTGCGATCAGCCAGCCTTTATCAGATGTGTTAACAAAGCAACACCGCTCAAGTTAAATCTTACAAGGTTGAGATCTATTGACGCAAGGGCAAAAGTAATAATCGACTAACTAATTTTTGTAGTTCAGCAAACCGCGCGGTCCACCCAGCGAGTAGGGTGCGCGAGACGTGCTGCTGCACGCGCGCATCCTTCGCCAGGTACATGCGCGTGCGCAGGCGCCGGCCGCGCCCGCACGACGCCGAACATGGCGACCACTCGCTCCACGACGTCACCGAACACTCGCCCGTGCGGGGGATATCCTACAGATATCACAGATGATTAATTGAAGTTGTAAACTACCATTTTTATTTACCTACGGGCTACGAGTATTCGATCCCGATCGGACTTCCGATACTAATACCACGCACGACGTAAGTGGTAATTGAAACCGGGACACGTAGTGTGGGTAGGCCCTCTAAAAGGTGGACCGACGACTTCACGAAGAGAAATCAATTAGACCGAAGAGGTTTCCCGAAGAATATATTGGCGACACAATATCAGTGATTAGCAGGCAGACTGACTGACGCCGTACAATGTCAGTTGTATGCAACATACAGAAGATTTTAATCACCAAATATGGTGCCCAACCCCACACCGGTAGCAGAAATACTAGTGACCGCTCTTCAGTAGGGAATTTTCGATTGCAAACTTTACCGAACAAACCCCTATTTTTATTTCCGTGTTGGTGAAGGTCGACGGATGCCATTGGATGCGGGGAGCGCAAGACCGGTCGTTGTGGCGATCCTTGGGGGAGGCCTTTGTCCAGCAGTGGACGTCTTTCGGCTGATATGACAACGATGATGATTCTAATGCGTGAGCAGGTTCTCTTGATGGTATGGTAGGTGTACCATTTGCACGTTAGCCCCCTATGACTTTAAAATAGGTTTTCTTTACCGAGCATGTAGGTAGTAATCGATAACTGTGAAGTATGAGACCAAGAAAATATCAATACTAGGTACCTACGAGCATAGAGACACATAGGAATCGAACACGAAGACATAGCCTACACAGAAACTGAAGGGTATACGTACACTGACAATGAGTCGTTAATGTGAGCCATATAAGCAGTAAAATGACGTGCAATACAATTTAAAACATACCACAAAGAACCAATCGAAGTTAGTTGAGTTTCCAGTATCATCAGGTGGCCTGCAAAAAATATATAGAAAATGCATTAAATACATCGATATCAATGAGATCGAAATTTAAAAAAACGAAAGCAACACGATTAAGGCAAAATTAAATAAGAATATTTATAGAGAACAATTAGAGTTGTTTGTGTGGTATGTAGTGAAATACATACTTACAGCATTGTTCTGTGGGTGTGGACTACGGACCTGTAGATATTACTCATAGCGCTGATTTTCCTACCTAACCTTCCAATTTTTTTTTAGGCAGGTACATTTGCTCATAAGTTAAAATTAAATCAAGAGCTTTATACCTATGCTTTTATGATATACGTAGTAAATACCTACATCGTGATGACGTCTTTCAATACTAGCACCGCGTTGTTCTAAAACTCCTGAATAGGCTATTTGACAAATCGTCGTTGCGCCTGCCAAGTTCCATAAGTGATTTTTGTAAAGTTTTGGGAAACAATAAAAAACATTTTATTGAATTGAAAATGAAAAACTCGACAAAATCATTGATACTAAAACATGGACGTTTATTTAATATATCATAAAAATACAAAAGTTGCCAAAACTATCAGTCATTTAAGGGGCTAAAATTTTTTTTAGCACAAAAGTGCACAAAACTGGTTTACAAATTTAATTTTTTTTTAGTCCGTCTTGTAGATTAGTAAAAAATATTGGACACGTATTTTTTCTTTTTTAACTAATCAAAAAATAACGGCGATACATTGAGTTGAAATTTCAAGTGACGTCACTGACCAGTACAGTTTGTATGGCGGCTTGTAGTGGTTAGTGACGTCACGAGCCCCCACCTTAAACTTTAATGCGCTTTATCTCTGTGTATTTTTATTTATTTGAAAATTAAAAAAAATTGAATCTAATGATTTTTAATTTTCTAACTGACGGACTAATTAGAATTTTGATTTTCAAAAGTCGTCAACATCCTTATTAGAAGCGTTAATTTTTAAGCTCACTAACTGGTGCCTGCGGCTACGCTCGCATTAATGTAGATTTTATCAATCTATTTTCTATCCTTCGGGAACTGTGGGTAGGTACTTTTATCTGGATTAACGTTAATCTATTTCTGTACTAGTGGCAATGAAATTTCGTGATGATCGGTAGCTATTAAGGAGTGAAAGCATAACCGACAAACAGACTCAAATTAGGGTCGGTGATAGTAAATTGTAGATTTTCCATAATTATACCGCGAGTTACCAACCTATCACAAGGGCCAGCGTCGCACAGCAGCGTTTGGCTCATGATGGTCCTGGCTCGGTACCCGACGTGGCACCGCTTGTGCGCGCGCGGCGCTAAGTAGTGCCGGGTGCGCACGCGCACGCCGCAGCCCTCGCACGGCGACCACGGCGACCACTCGGACACGGCGCACGGGCCCGCCGACTGCGCTGGATCCGGCTCGTACTCCGACACCGCACTGCGATTGGTGTCTTCGGTCAACCATTTCTAATTGTCATGAGTCGTTGTAATGATCACTTAATTTTTAGTAAAGATTTTTAAAACAAAATTTCCGCAATTTAACTAAATTTAACATAATTACTCAAATGACAATTAACGTTAATGAGTGCGGCCGTTAGCTAAGTTGACAATCTAATCGTAAAACGCATTGAAACTAAGGAAAAGAATCGTTATGTCCTGTGTCAAAACGTCCATAAATCCACAAATTGGATTGGATTTAATTATTTTTTATTATACCTATGTATATTGTCAACTTGACTATGGGGGCAGCATATAAATTGCGCAATCAATTTCCAAGTTTAAAATGGTTATTAAGTAGTTAAATTTTGTTGGTATATCATTTTCGGTTGCAATGGTATATAAAATGGATGGTGGAAGGAACACTTCAAAAATAGTAGCTGTCTGAACATGATTATTTAATCGCTATGTTATGTTTCCGATTGAACTCGAAAACCGTTATGTTTCCGATTGAACTCGAAAAACGATTGCAACAAAAGTTCCATCCGAATATGACATTTTCTTCGTCGCCGCGACTGTTGCTCGTACCGGCAATGCCTCCGGGGTCCGTAGCACCGCCGGTGGTCGGTGAGCGGCACGCGGCACGCCTCCGCGTAGGCGCGCACCGGCCACACGTAGTGCCGCTGGCGCGCCGCCCGGCCCGCGCCGCACGATACGCTGCACGGGCCCCACGCGCCCCACGTCTGCGTCGCGCACGCGCCGCTGCCCCCATTCGCGTCTTGAGCATGCTCGCCGCCTGATTCTTGGTTGAACAACCACGAAGGAAATGCTCCAATTATCTTCTTTATATTTCTTAAGTGAGGTAGGTGTGCTATCTACAATTATACATATTATAAACTTACCATCGCAGCTCTTTTCGTAAAGGCGCAGTCTCGTGAGCCGTAGCCTGGCGAAGGGGCGCATCTCCCCGCCCGAGTTGAAGAAGGGCGAGCGTACGTCGCGCGGCCAGTCCGGGCGCAGCGCGCGCACCGGCGCTGCGGGGATGGTGGGCTGCCTGCGCGACTGCTCGCAGGGTAGAAATCAACTTGTACAATAACTAGCTGTTCCCCCCGGTTTCACCCGTGATAAAAAGTACCCTATGTCTTTTTCTATAGGTAGGTACCTACACTTGTCAACGAGTAGGTAGGTATTGTGGATACAATTTTATGATCAGTCGAGTCTTTGCATTGGGGCGTGAAAGCGTAACAAACAAACAAATAAACTCAATTTCGCATTTATAATAGTACCTTAGGATAACTAGCTGTTAGGTAACCCACGATCTCTGGATCCTGCAGCCGATAAGGTAACATTCATAACCACTTGACTAATGGATTAAAGATACGTATACCTACGCATATATACATATAGGTACTGACCATGTAAGAGAGGCCGTTGTCAGTTCCCGCATCGTAGGGGTAAAGAGGTAAGGTAGCTGATTGTGTCCACGTGCAGTTGGGGTTGCACAGCTCAAGCGCCGAGACGCCCACTATCCAGTCGGGAGAGGGCGCTAGCTTGGCGGCGAGCGACACCAGGTGGTGCTTAGGATCCACCCTGAACACTGCGAATGTGCTCAACGGCCCAGATGATCGCTGCCACGTCAAGCCGCGCGCCTTTATTATCGTTCGTATGTGATCACTCTGATGAGAGAGAGAAGAGTTAAAAAAAAATCATTGCTCTTTTTTACAGACTAAGCAAGGCTCTAAATCAAACTAGATACTACCTACTTGTATTTCTAAAACAAACAATTAAAATATCGTATATTATTGTTCTTATAGCTTACTTCTGCCTTTAGTTCTTTCTCTAGCGATGTCGTAGCACCGTCGTCAGCCAGCCGCCTCACGCCCGCACTCGCCACTCTCCCCTCCTGCCACACCCGGTACTGGGCGGTGTGAGAAGCACCGATCAGGTCCCCAAAGTACGCGTGCGCCGTTTCCGGTGGAAAATCTCGGGGGTGAGTGTTCCGGGACCAAAGTCCCTCGAAAGTTACCTGTGCAATAGTCATGCGTACAGAAGAATAATATTATATCTTTACCCTTCAACATCTAAAGGTTTTTTCCTCGCTTGTCTAAACTTGGTTTTGACACTTTTGACAAAGTATTGTATCATGAAAGGACAATTACTATCAATACTGATTGCGTACCTCGTACTTGGCTTCATCGCAGGCGCAGCAAGGATCCACCACCGGAGGTTGTCTGGTAAAATTGGGCGGGGCGACGGGCGCTGCGCACAATTTGCGCGCGAGGACCGACCACGTGTTGGTGCCCAACACTGGACCGGCGCGCGCGCACAATCGCACGCACAAATCCGCAACGTTGGCTGGGGCACTCCATATCACCTAAACACCACAAAAACACTTTCACATCAACGAGTTATTATTGTAGCTGTCGCTATAGCTTACGCAACGACCACTATCGGTGCGTTCGTACCTACACACGCTGCAACGCCTAGGTTCGAACCCAACAATGAGCTTAAGCGGTGGGTGGAAAACATCGCAGGGCACTTTCTAGCTAGCTAGCTATCACCTTCAAATTGAAAATCTGCCGCCAAACCATATCTACCTACTTAACGGTGTGCCCCGGCGGCCTCAGTGGAAAGCAAATCTTGATTCATTATAATCTTCCACCACACCGTCACATAACATCAGGTCAGCAAATTTAAATCAGGCATCATATTTTTCTATTTCAACAACTTTTTTCTATTTTCTAATTATAATCATTATCTCTGCTATACTAGGTACTCCAATTGGGATTTACTAGGGGTCACATTAAAAGGGTCTTATTAAAATAATCATGAAAACTGTAGATAATTTTATTTTATTCTTGCTTCACATGCGCCGAAAAATCACAAACTTTTAAAAGTTCATGACTCTTCCCCCACCACCAGGAATAAGTCTTTTTTTTATTGAACCTACTTATTGAATACGTCATAATGCTGCACCTGTATCTCAGTTTTAGGATGTGTAGTCGAATTGTCCACTGCTGGCTTACACAGTTCTCTAGATTTTATTTGTGAATCGTGTGTCTGAAAGGTTCCCAACGTCTGATTGGATGACGCTGTCAGTTTCCCGTCTCGAATGAGACTGTCCACTGCCACTTCCTCGAACTCAGCCCATACTGTAAATCCAGTAAACGGTGTTGGACCCTGACCGCTGTCCACTCCCTGAAGTGTCACTGGAATTGGACATAAAACAAGTAAAAACAGCAACTTAGTCTCTGCAGGGTCAGGTGATAGAAACACCTACATTAGGTACCTACCTACTAGATTAGCCTACATAAATAAGTACCTACAGTTAAATCTTAATATATATAAATCACGTGTCACGTTGTTTGTCCGCGATGAACTCCGAAACTACTGAACGGATTTTGATAAAACTTTGTAACCATTTAAAATATGGTCCAACTTAAAAGATAGGATAGTTTTTATCCCGGAATTCCCGCGGGAACTGAAGGACATAGAGTACTTTTTTCCCGCAACCTCCGCGGGAACTCCGAAATTACCGCGGATGAAATCGCGGGGGACAGCTAGTTAAATATAATAAACGGCCGCACTCAGAGTCGTTTTAATAATTAGTTTTTAAGTAAAGATTTTAAAAACAAAGCTGCCGCACTCAGAGACATTCATTAAACTAATGTTAATAGGCATTTCACTAGGTATGTTAAATACCAATTAACATTAAAATGACTAGTGCGGTCGAAAATATAACTGTTAAACTTACTTGCTAAAATTATAGGTACATACTTAGGTACCTATACCTATAAAAATAGCCAAATCGCTATAATAATAATAATAACAAAATTTCATTTAAGTCGACCATCGACATGGATCAATTCTGTTAGCAACATATTTCTTATAAACTATTGTTATCTAGTAATACAAATTAATTATGAATTATAGACAGACTAGACATTTGTTTGTTTGTCAGTGCATGAACCATATATCAATACCAATTAACATTAAAATGACTAGTGCGGTCGAAAATATAACTGTTAAACTTACTTGCTAAAATTATAGGTACATACTTAGGTACCTATACCTATAAAAATAGCCAAATCGCTATAATAATAATAATAACAAAATTTCATTTAAGTCGACCATCGACATGGATCAATTCTGTTAGCAACATATTTCTTATAAACTATTGTTATCTAGTAATACAAATTAATTATGAATTATAGACAGACTAGACATTTGTTTGTTTGTCAGTGCATGAACCATATCTATATCAATCCTATCAAACCTACCCAACTACCAAACCCAACTAATCAAACCTATTTGCGAATACATTCAGGATGGTATAGGTTTGCCTGTAGTATTAGAAGAGTTTCCTCGATTTCTCTAAGATCCTATCATCAGATCCTGACTTGGTGACAATGGGATCAACTTGGGATTATACCCTTGCAAACAAAAAAAGGAATTTTCCAAATCGGTCCAATCAAAACCCGTGAAATATACTATATCTATTATCGAGTAGTTCCAATGACTGTGGTTTTCATCATAAGTTCTAATTTTTAAAATTTTGCTTTCCGAAAGTAAATGAACGATTTACTATAAAAAATACCCAAATCGCTATAGGTGTGCCTATAATATATTTGAAGAGTTCCCGCGGTTTCTTCAAGATCCCATCATCAGATCCTGATTTCATGACAATGGGACCAAACGGTAAGCACCAGCTTTCGAATGAAATAGAATAATCAAAATCGGGTCACCCAGTCGAAAGTTATGTGGTAACAAAGATAGAAAAAAAATTCATACGCGTCGAATTGAGAAACTCCTCCTTTTTGGGAAGTCGGTTAAAAAATAACCTTTTCAACCCTATCGTCAACTGCAGTATATCCAAGGTCGACGACTAGCAAACGACCAAGCTACGCGATGGAACCGTCGCGAAAGCTAAGCTAAAGTAGTAAACTAGTAAAAAAATGTATCTTTGAATTATTTACCTGTATATAGTTCTCCGGGTAAGAACAAATCAGGTTCCCCAGCTATGGCCAAGCGATAATTCGCGTCCGCCGGCTGCGCATGCGGCGGCGCGCGCTCGCATTGCGCCGGAGTGGACGATGCAGTGGACGCATCCGCCAATGGCAGTGTTAGAAATAATGTTAACACCACCATTGTTGATAGCTCTATCATCATTTCTCTTGTAATTCAGTCTTTTCGTTGAGTAATTGCAGGGTGTAAAAACATAGTGCGAGATTTGATTTCCATGAGATTTCGCAATATTCAATATCGTTTATTTTTAATTTTGGTTTGATTATTTATAGATATCATTAATTGAAGATAATTTTAGCTATTGAAAAAGGAGGACATCTTCTTTAAAGTTGTCTCTTTTTTATAATACCTAATTAGATTACTTATTAGATTCTTCTCATCTGCAGCCTCCTAACGTGTGTAGGTACCTACCGACTTAAAAGTATCAACAGCTAAGCGAGCGTCTGTAGATAGATACAAAACGCAAAAGTTAATTTTTTTCGCAAAATCGATACTCATCTACTATCTATCTATCTTCTATAGGTAGGTACTATAATAAACGAGTAGAATCCGCGATTCTGTACATTGAATATTTTTAAGAAAAATTGACAAGGGGCGATAAAAGAAGAGTAACCAAACACAAAAAAAGAGTTTTTAAAATTATTTTCTGTCTGTCTGTCTGTTCGCGATAATCTCCGAATCTACTAGACGGAGTCTCATGCGGTTTTCACAGGTAGATTAAGCTCGGCCTGGAGCTACATATAAGGCTTTGTTTCATTTAAATCGGATGTCGGGAAAAAAAGTTGTTATGCAGGTGAAACCGCGGGCACAGCTAGTACCTAATAAAAGAGTGGAATCCGCGATCTGTACATTGAATACTTTTAACGAAAATGGACGGGGGGCGATAAAGAAGAGTAACCAACCACAAAAAAGAGTTTTAAAATTCATTTCCGTCTGTTTGTGGTTTGTCGCGTCGCGTTGTTGTTCACAATAGTCTCCAAATCTACCTACTGAACGGATTGTCATTGTCATGCGGTTTTCACAGGTAGATACCTAGATTAAGCTTAGTCTGTAGCTACATAGGTATAGGTTTTGTTTCATTTAAATCGGATGTCGCGAAAAGTTAGGTAGGTAAGTAATATAAAAACGTTTCATGCGAGTGAAACCACGGTACACAGCTAATATAGAATAAACAATAAAGACAGTGTGCCATATTTTGAATTTAAATAAGATAACTATTTCTTAGTTATGGCTAATTCAATTAACTGAACAGTCCCCTCGATCTTCAATGTTCTCTTTGTTTAGGGAAAAATGCAGATGGCCACTTTAGAAACTACCAGCCGGAAGCACTTAAGGTAGGTACCTACCTAATATCCAGTGGCGTTCCTTCCATACAAGCCCAAAAGCCCGGCCTGCCTAGCTGAAGCGCTTGCTTGTGACTAATCAAATATTTTAATAAGTATTTTTATACTTATACACTTTATACTTATTAAAATATTGATATTCTGTGGCAAGTGTTTTGGTTAGGCAAAACAGGCTTTTGGGCTTGTATGGAAGGAACGCCACTGCTAATATCCTACTGATTGTTATTGTCAAAGTAGGTACCGACCTATTTATTTTTTGGATACTACATTGGAATTAAATTTGCAATGCGATATCCATGCAAAATAGTAGAACGGCAAGTAGACAGCCGCCCGCCGGGATCGCTCCGCGGGAACTGCCGAGTGCCGTCTGATAAATAAACCATTTATGTACTGTAGGTATGTATGTATGTATGTACATGTACCTACAAAATGCCTACAAAGTAGAATGGACACTGTGGATAATCTACATGTACCTATACATAGGTATCTAGGGAACCCAAGCCAGTTCCCTGCACAACAATGGCGGATTAACTCCCAAATTTAGGCCATTGTTGACTGTAGGTACTCGTGTTTCTGACTGCTCTATCTCGGCTCTACTTATTGTTCTGTAATATTTTCAAGTTCTTCGTGATTTAAGTATGAGGATTGTGTCAATTAAATACAGTTTTATCATGCTTCTCTACACATTTAATAGGTACTTACTTAATTTTCTACATTTATTGTAGCTTTTTGCACCTAAGTAATATCTACTCACCAATATAATTTGTCCTTTCGATCAATTGATCTAAAAATTATTCCATCGAAACCGTGGATCAACTAAATTGTACAACTAATTGAGCTAGATCTAAGTACTTCCTTTTTGATATTTGTACGCGTGATGCAATCAATTGATACCCAAAGCGTGCATATCCGTTCCACAATTTGTGCGTGATAAGTGACAAACATACAAACACCTTCACGTCCTTTCACATGTTTATTATCAACTAGCTGTCCCGCGCGGTTTCACCCGCGATAATTTCGAAGTTCCCGCGGAATTGTTCCATACAAACTTTGCAACCCCTTTTCATCCCCTTAGGGGTTGAATTTTCAAAAATCCTTTCTTATTGGATGTCTACGTCATACAAAGAACACACTCTCCAAGTTTCAGGTCTCTGCGATCAGCGGTTTAGTCTGTGCGTTGATCCATCGGTCATTCAGGACAAAGCATGTTATGTATGTCTTAAAATCTGTATTTGATGTCTCAATGTATGTAAATTGGTTTCTATCAGCGGAGACCTTTAATTAGCTGCTATTTTTGTATCCAAAAGTGTTTTTATCTGGAAAGCTGTTGGTCTTCCTAAAAAAAATAAAAAAAAATATGTAGCTATAGATAGGTGAACTGTATGAATGCATCTTCAGTTAGTTTACTAGAAGAACTTACCTGTGTTAGAAACTATTTTTAAAGTAGGTATGTAGCGTAAAAGATAATGTCGATCTTATGCGTTAACAATAAAGTTAGATACAAATTCGAAAGCTACACACATACTATTAAAAGGGTAGAAAATATTAAAACCAGCGTAAATAGATACATTAGTTATTTTATTACAGATGTTAAAAACAAATTGCACAGTATTTCAATTATCTCCCTTAAATCTTACTCACACTATAAACATAATACCTACACGTAATAATAGAAAATGATAAATAGGTCTTAAATAATATTTTAAAATATTTCTAGTGATATTTCACATTATTTCTAATATATTTTTAGTAGATAGTTATCTATCTACTAATTTCTATGGAAGCGATTGTTTCACTTTTTTTATTTGAAACATGTGCTCAAAGACATTCTATATCATGTGCTGATAACTTTTCATTATTCAGATTCGTCTGAATATAAATAAATAATCCATATTTTAATGAATATTTCTTTTCGATATCTTTAGACCTTGATCAATATCAAATCAAAATATTATACTTAACATAATGTAACGAAAACGTAAACAAAAGGAATAATATAAATAGTTAATCTCTACATTTTGGTAAATTGCTCGTAGCTTGTATATTATGCACCTGAAATTGTTCACATCGGTAGTTTATGATAATTCGCGCGATAAATAAACTGGCGATAAATTGTGAACTACAACAAACCATCCGTTTTATTTTTCCATAGTTTATCAATACTCTAGCTTCGTATTCACTAGAGGCAGCCTTATGACGAGCAGGCTCGACTAGAGGCAAGTGAGGCTGCTAGTTCAGAGGTAGAGGATTGAGGTACGTTGCGGATCAAGGTGAGGCGACGCGAATCAGTTTAGAGCAAAAATGCGACGGTATCAGAAGTGGCTATTATAAAGCTAAAAACCTATTTATACACAGTGCAAATAGTAAAAAGTTTTATAATATCACGTGATTTATCATAAACTGACGATGACCACAATCTCACGCTGACATGTCTACAAGATACCAATTTTTTTTCTTCTAAGTTACTGTGTGCATCTTACAATAACTACTTTATGTGCATAACAGTGGAAAAAAGTAGAGAATTCAATTCCAAGTTTTCTTTGATATCATAATAACTTACCTAAGAAAGTTTTTAAACATTTATCTACTATCTTTAAACGAGCAATTCTTATATGGACATAGATAAGCAATAGCGTGTTAACCCACACTGGAGAAATTTTGAGTAAATCGTGTTTTAAAAGTAGGAGCGCCATTTTCTGTCAACATTTTTTATGTTCAATATTTAGTTACATATTTAAGCAATGTAATAAGGTAAACACATAATTAAAAAACGTTCCCTAACTCTCAATAAATGGTTCTGAATCAATAACTTAATTTTGTGGGTTAACATGTTATTGCTTATCCGCGTCCATATATACAATTCTTGTATAATTTGAATCTCGGAAACGGCTCCAACGATTTTCATAATTTTTTTTATGCAGGGGGCGATTAATCGATCTACTTAGGTTTCATTTTTAGAAAACGTAGTTTTTTCCGTGTTTGCAGGCAATGAAAAATAAGTGTTTGGTACTGCTTTTCTACTTAATAACAGATGGCGCTACGAGCGAAGCTCGGTCACCCAGATATTATATTAAATAACATAGTATTATAAATTATTATTATCTGTGATATTACTAAGTATAACTTTGGCGAAATAAGAGATGGCAGTTTTATGATGAAAGTTGACAAAAGAGAAAATTAGATGTTGAATAACTACTCAATGAATGCGCTACGTCAAAACAATTACAATTTGTTTTAATATCTGTTGGCTAGTTAATCTAAATATGAATGTTTAAATACTGTACATTAGTCAAAAAGATACCGTTTCTAAAACAGTAGGTAAGTAAAATAGCGGGTGGTGCGGGGACAGGCATAAAGTTACGCTTAAGATCTGGCGCAGATAAGCCTATAAGCTCCGGGGTACGCCAATGATCTTAAACATTCCTACCCCGCTACTTTGCCGGTATCTTTCAGAAATATCTCGTTTTTAATTAATTTACAAAACGTTAAAATAACCTAAATAATTTTGTAACTTTATGTTATTTTTCAATAAAAGTTGCAGTAACAATGTTTACAACTGGAAAAAATAAGTGACTAGATTTTTTTTCTAAATTTCTTTTAATCGAAGTAGGTTTTGATAAAAACGTTGTACATATTTTGTAAGTTTTTTCGGTTAAAATTATTTTTATTTTCAAGCGGCAGCAGTCAATGATTGATCACGTGTCTGGCCTGTGAGTTGTCTTTGCAATTTCAGGTAGGTTGCAGATGTTGTAAAATCAATTCGTATTATTTTCAATTAGTTTTTCAAACATATTTTTTTTCTAATTAGATAATATAAAACTAATAGAAATCCAATTGGGGAACAAAGGAGATCATGACGTCGTTTTCGAAATAGCCCTCCTTTTTTAATCAACATAAACAATTGAATGTATTGTGAAGCAGCTAGCACTTCAAGAGGTGATTGTGGTTAATCAGTTTCACGGTACTTTGAGATGAGGACTGAAGAGTATAAAATAGAACGTCATTTGAGGACACGAGTGATGCTCATGACGTAAGACGGTGCTATCTGTTTAGGCCTGGCATCTACCAAAGCGGGGAGGAGAGGGGACGAGAGGAGAAGTGTTTTGAAAATATTTGAAATCAGACAATTGAATTCCAATCAGATTTCGTTATTTCCACATCTCCTCGCCGCTACACATCTCCTGTCCGCTTTGGTGGAAATCACAGAGCAAATAAATTAACTAGAGAGGCCATGTAGCCGGCGCAGGCGCGCCACCGTTGCAAAGGAAGTTAGAGCAAATGCTCTAACGTGCCCAATTTTGCTGCCATCCCAAGTATATTTACCACAATATTCCCAAAAATGTGAATTTTGAAAATGGTCACTAAGTAAAAACATAAATAACCATAAAGCGTTTAATACATTTCTTTACGTTAATGAATGTTTTAGTGCGTGATGAATAGTTTTGTGTGCGCAAATCACCCGGCAACTCTGGTTTTCATCTGTTTTCATACTAAGTCGTTGTCCATTCTATCTGTTATTTCTGTTCTGTGGTGGAAATAACCTGCCAGCTGCGCAGCACATCTCCTCCCGTCTCCTCTCCTCTCCGGGCCGGGACTTAGGACTCCTGTAACCGGGCCTTAGGACTGCGGGCGGTTGGGCGGGCGCTCTCGCAGCTCCAGCACGTGGTCGACGGGCTGCGGCCGGCCGTCGGCGCCGACCCGCGCCGGCCGCACCACGCCCGACGACACCATCTTGTCGAACAGATTCACCAGCTTCATCGCCTCGTACTCTTTCTGTTGGTAAAACAACAAAAACAACAAACTTTCTTAATGTTACACTTGCGGTGACTAATTTAAAAATATGAGTTCAAAACCTCAGACTAAATAAAAACTAAAGACGGAACGTCTCGAACAACGAAGTGAAGCCGGTTGCGTATGCATGTGGTGATTAGGAAAGTGTATGGATTTGCAAAGTTTACTTAGGATTTATGGTGTCTTTTTCTTGTAAGTCTGTGCGTGTTTCTGTGTACGTGCACGGCGATGGTGTCTTTTTCCTGGCTTCACTTGTTTGTTCTACGCGTTCCGTCTTTATTTTTTATTTGGTCTGAGTTCAAAACATAATTTTAGAAGTCTTAGATTATTACCAACTAGCAGTTCCCCACGGTTTCACCCGCGTTAGTTTCCGAGATCCCGCGGGTATTCAAAATAAAAGTACTTACTACTTTATATTTTTTTTCTGTACCTACTCTTGACAATGTGTAGGTAGTATGCAAAGTTTAATGTAGTTTCTTCCACGTTAATTTCGAAATTTCCGTGGGAATTCCGGGATGAAAAGTATCCTTTGTCCTTCTCTGTACCTCTGACAACGTGTATGCAAAATTTCGTGGTGATCGGTTGAGCCGTTGAGCCGTGAAAGCGTAACAAACAAACAAACTCACTTTCGCATTTATCATATTAGTAAGGATGTGTTACCTACGCAACAAAGGAAGAAACTTTTATGAGTTCTATATTACTAGCTATTTCCCGCGGTTTCACCTGTATATATTTCGGAGTTCTTGTGAGACCTATCTCCTTTTCTGTACCCTTGACAACTCGAATGCAAAATTTCATAATGATCGGTCGTGGGCACTCACTCACTTTCGCATTTATAAAAGAGGGGATTTTATATTTCCACAAAAATATAAGAAGTGGTTTATTGCGGGAAACCCAATTCAAATTCGATTCTAAAGAAATTTTGTATGTCGGTATCACCGGATATGTAATATCTATGCTAGGCACTATAGACATAATATGTATAGTACGTAATAGGTATATTAAATATAGCTGTTCCCCGCGGTAATTTCGGAGTTTCCGCGGGATTTCCGGGTTACAATATAGCCTATGTTACTCAAGGATAATGTAGCATTCTGATGGGGAAAGAGTTTTTGAAAGCGGTCCAAGAGTTTCTGGGTTAAATCATAACAAACGAACAAAAAATCAAATCTTTCCCCTTTATTAGTTTAGATAGTAATGAAGATAATCATCATAACACGCACCTGTTCCTCGGTCATGCCCTCGAAGGGGTTGAGGCGCGGCGGCCGCGTGCAGCCCACCACGGGGTCGATGCGAGGCTGCGCCTCCAGGTACTCCTCGGTGTCGGAGTCGTCGCTGCTGGACGAGTAGGCGGCGCCGCGCCCGCCCCCCAGCAGGCCCTTCTGCGCCAAGTGGCCCGCGGCGTTGCCGAACCCAGTATACTTCACCATACGACCCACTAGAATAAAACCAAAGAATAGAAGTTATATAAAGAAGCGCCTTTTCCACCTCCCACCAATTTCATGCCTCCCCATACGCCGCGAAAGTGACCTTGGTAAAGACCGAGGAAACTTTGACACGTCAATATTCACTATCAGTTACTGTCAGTTCGCTGTCAACCTTACGATACGGACACGCACACACGCACAACACGTGTACACCGAACCGCTTATTTAGTGACTCAAATAACGAAACAAAATAGTTCCGCTCTCCAAGGGTGGAATGTGCGAAACAGCAGAGTATGTTATAAAATTTTAGTGTGGAAACTAAGCAAATTTTCGATCTGAACTTCGATTTATGAGACATTTAAAAGAAGAGTATAAAACTAAAAATAACATGTTGCCTTGACAAACAGGAAACCAGGGTCCTTATTCACTATGATCAACAACATCCCTCGTCCATAACGCGCGTCCAAAAAACACAATCCCAAACGCTCCAGATGCAAAAATATAAGAAATTTAATATATTTAAAATGCGTAATTCATTGCAACGTGCTCACTATCTCGCTCACATGGTTAAATGTAAAGTTTCGCTTACCTTTTTCTTTACACAAAACGAACAAAAACTCCGCAACAAGATCTCGCACAGACGTGACGGGCGTGGTCAGCAGTCTGCACAGCTGGTTCCTAATCGTGGTGCCTTTCTCTGGCGGGCGGGAGACGTCGCGCAGCGGTGGCAACACCACCTGTCGCAAATACTTCCTTTGCTCTCGACACCCGCGAGCACTTTTATTCAGTACAGTCAGGATTGGTGAAAGATTCTCATATTGCACTTTCATTTCCTGCAAAATACAAATGTCTGAGTTGTTGTAGGTGGTCAATGGATTAGAGCATATGAAGCAAATGGTCGATTAGCATGCGATTTATGGCAAGTTATTTTGATTGTATTTGTTTTATGACCCAGCCTGGATTGATTTTATGGCAGGATACATCATAAATAATGCTCTATCGGTCATTTAAATCTGGCTAGCCCCAAGATTGTCCCTAGACAAACAATGATATAGCAAAGCTTATAAATGAAATGACGTGAAATACTTAAGGAACAATGTACAATATTTGAAATAAACTTACTGTAGTATTACTTAGCCGGTGATGTAAGAACTCTATGAGTGATTGTAAGGAATCCATATTTCTGTTGCCGTACATGTATTGGGATGTCTCACCGTCGTTTAGTTCCGGTGTTAAAAAAGAATAGAATGTCAATGGTACACTGGAAAAAATCAGATCATTGAAACCATAATATTAAATATACATATTTTCTGCCTAGTGAACGAAAATGAAATGCATGTTACCTAGTTAGCAAATTGGTAATATTACTACGTAATTCCATAAGTTTATCTTCATCGGACATAGTAGCAAACAGTAATCCGGTAAGAACTGGCATCAACTTCAGATACATAGCTTCCTCCTCTTCACTCACATGTTCGTCTGGTCCAGGACGAAGTATTAAATTGAATTGTGTCTTTAGAATTTCACACACAATAGCTTGTTGATTATCCTGTGAAATCACTACATAGTCAAACATGGTCGCTTCCCGCTGCCTGTGCCTATGTATTTTGTGCCTATGCTTTGATCTTTAAAACTACGCAACAGATTTTCATGCGGTTTTCACCATTTGAAATTTATGAGAAGGGTTTGTATCTATATTTGATTATTATTATTTATTTGAAGACTAGCAGCTTTCGCTGATGCGCCTATATCTACACTTGTGTTGTTCAGTTTATTGCTTTCTGTTCTATATTTTAACCTGATATTCCCGCGGGAACTCCAAAATTACTGCGGGTGAAACCGCGGAGGAAAAATAGTTAAATAATAAAATTGTTTCCAACTTAAACGTCTAAATTCTCTGATACAACGTGGGGACAACAATTTATTCTATACTAGCTGTGCCTCGCGGTTTCACCCGCGTGAAATGTTTTTATGTAATAGTACATTGTTATCCTAGGGGTGAAAGTAACTTATTTAGTCCCGAGACGGGGTTTGGCGCCCGAGCGTAGTGAGGCCGCCAATAGATCGAGGGACTAAATAAGTCTTTCTTCCGAGGGTAACACTGTGCTTTTCATTACGAATGCAAGGAAAGTCAAAATAAAAATAGGAATTAGCTAAAGAAAAAATGAGTGAAGATCGGATAGTCGCTTGACACTTTCCCACCTATTTCTTTTTCTTTGGCCGGCTAGCTATTCAGCCAGTATTTTTTATTTACATTGTGGCGACCTAAAAAAAATATTTTCTTTAATTATTAAGTATTAATTAAAGAAAATAAAAAATATAAATAGGAATTAGCTTAAGAAAAAGTGAGTGAATTTTATTTTAATTAATACCTACTTAAACTTTACGTTATTTCAATTTTACATCACGCTGGCTGTATAGAAAGTTGAAACATGGTTCAATAGAAATGTGAAAATAGACCTAGTTTTTTTTTAATAATTTGACAGTTCTCAGTTGAAAGCGATTCTCCCTAGGGCTGAAAAGGGTTACTTTCAACCCGCTTCTCAGGCAACTTCAGACCTACTAGTACGGACCGCCAAGAGGGGATTTGTGGATTAGCTAAAGCGCGTCAGATGAACATAAGGGGGGTTCCTTGCACCATGTTGAGTACCTCCACCAAATATAGGCCCTCTACACTGGTGGGTGCGTCTAGAATAACCGATCAGATTAGTAAAAAAAAATCGATAACTCGAAATACTCGAGCGCGTCAGATTAAGATATGGTGGGTTAATTACATAGTGAGAAGTATGTATATGAATAATCTGACCATTTGAACGTGACGTAAGGGAGTTAGAGGATCACAAACTTGCAAAAAAAAAACGCAACTTCGACATTCTCGAGCGCAGTTGATTTGTTTTTTATTTTAAAGTAAATAACTCAAGGATAGCGGGAAAAATATAATCTGCCGATTTTCATAAGCCGAAGAAACAAAAATCGTCTTCGAATCGAACGAGCAGCTGCAGTGAAACATGTACCTATTCATATCTCTGTCTTTCTTTCCCTTTTACTTTTTCTCTATCTCTCACTCTCTCGCACCGTCCTCACACTACTTTCCGTCGCCATAACGTCATCACAGTAAACCACGGCGCTAAACGTGTCGAATTATAACTTTTTTTGGTCGGTTAAAATACATATTAAAATAAGTTAAGGTAAGTATTACATCAAACTATAGGTTCACCTTTCACTTTAATGTAATTATATATATATTATATAATAAAGCTCATCACAAAACAACGCGTTCATGTTATTATATGTAAAACGCTCTGGCTTGTTTGTGCTTTAAAGTTAGTTTTGTGAATAATATTTTGAGAGCTTTTACATATTTCATAGAAATATAAAGTGTGTTTTTTTGTGAACAAGAAATAGCTCATAAAGTTATTAAACTTACGTCAGAAATAATAAAAAAAATAAAAATAAATCATAATTTTTGTTTCTAGCAGTCAGATTAATAATATCCCTCAAAATTATTGTCAGATTTTAAGCCAACTTAACTTGGACTGCAAGCTGAACCTTCTGTAAAATAATCTGACACGCTCGAGTATTTCAAAATTGAGATTTTTTTTTGCATTTTAAAAAATTCGCTACTACCTTGCGTCACCTCCAAATCGGCAGATTTTCGAAGGGGTGCATTTTTAAGGCTCACTTAACATCCCCTTTGAATATCTGACGCGCTCGAGTAAATGTTTTTTTTTTTCATTTTCTCCCCTTCCGGATGGCCACCCCCACCACGCAAATGGGCAGATGAATATATTTTCGATATCAGAGACACCTTGGAGTATCTAAACTACAATATCTGACGCGCTCGAGTATTTCCATTTTACTATTTTTTTTTACATTTTTGAAAGCCTGTAGAAGCTAAACCCACCGGCGAATGAAAAAATATCATATAACCTTATTTTGTTTATATCTCCTAATCTTCAAAACCCAATAGGTCCCAACGACGCTCGAGTGTCTCCCGAATTAGCATCGGTATCTCCCGTACTATACTTTCCGAGTATGAGTAATGAAAAAACTTTTTTTCCCGACATCCGATTTGAATGAAACAGAGCCTATATGTAGCTCCAGGCTAAGCTTAATCTAGCTGTGAAAACCACATGACACTCCGTTCAGTAGATTCGGAGATTATCGCGAATAGACAGACAGACAGACAGAAAAGAATTTTAATAACTCTCTTTATGTGGTTGGTTACTTTTCTTTTATCACCCCCTGTAAATTTTTCTTAAAAATATTCAATGTACAGAATCGGGGATTCTAATCTTTTAATAAAGTATAGAAGAAGAAGATAGATGACGAAACTACTATGACATTTTTATATTTAGACACGCGGCAGCGTGTCAAGCCAAGTCAAGCAAAGGAACTGGCTAGCCAGCGCCAAGGGTAATATTACATGAACCACTTGGTGCCACTTTTGACCCTTCTATAACTTAAAACCTCATTAAAGTAAACACATAAAAATACGTTTGTTTAATTATATCCATAAGGACATGTAAAAGCCCAAATTTCATGAAGCTAGCTCAAACGATTATAAAGATATGAAGGTAAAAAAGTCGTAAATTTTAGTACTGACTGACTGACATATAGCACCTAAATCTAACCTACTACCAGATGACTTAGAAGGATGAAATTTGGAATCCAGCTCGGTAATTGTGTGTAAGCGTAGGAAAAAATCTAAAAATAAAAAAAGTAAAAAAATAAGTGGTGTCCCCATACAAAAAAACTTGTAATACGCGCTAAATAACCGGCCAAAGGTGTGTCGTCGGCGGTGCGCAGCACCACATAATTATACACAGAACAGAAGTAAATCTACATAAAAGCGCTCCTTAGCAACACAAACATAGGCACCGCTTACGAATACCGATTTAGTTATTTATTGTTTTATTACATTTATGTTCATCCTGCTTCTTTCTCAACGATGAATTAAATGATTGTCATACTATAACCACAATCTCAATACCTGCCTAGTTTTCTTTACAAAAAGTATTGATATCCCACCAAAAACATAAATGTAAAAAAGGAGAGTCAAGTTCAATACAAAAATTATGCTTGGCTTCGCCGCAAAATGAATGGAGATCTAAATGAGTGCCAAGTTCTATGCAAAATCGAAATATGTATTTATAGGAACAAAATAACATTATGAACAAGTATTAAACTCTATTTCTTTGCTTTATTACCTATGACAATTGCTGTTTTTTAAAAACGTGAGATCTTAAAGTAGGTTAGATTTGACTTGGCCAGTTCTTATCAGAATTAAAATATATATGTTTAATCCTACTAATATTATAAATGTGAAAGTGTGGATGTTTGGATCTTTGTTACTCAATCACGCAAAACGGCAGAACGGATGTGGATGAAATTTGGCATGCACGTTTTCAGGGGTATAGAGAAGGACATAGGGTACTTTTTGTCCCCGGAATTACCGCGGGAACTTCGAAATTACCGAGGGTGAAACCGCGGGGCACAGCTAGTAACTTTATAAAATGACTGATGTAATTAAAATTTCGATTTTGCATAGAAATTGGCACTCATTTAGATTTCCATTCTTTTTGCAGCGAAGCCCACAGCCAAGCATAATTTTTGTATTGAACTTGGCTCTCCTTTTTTACATTTATGTTTTTGGTGGGATCTTATTTTTAATTTAACCTTTTTATGTACCGTTTCCTGAATAAATAAATAAATACGACAATAAATAAAAAAACACCGCCATACTAACACAAAAGAGTAGGTATAATGAAACTACCAAATAAGCCCTAATATTGAAATCCTGCGCGAAATCGAAATTTCTCATTTGTAAAATTTTTCATCTGCCTGTATTTTTTCCTTGGTAGCTAAGTTATCACGGATAGGTAAACAACCTCCTTACAAATAGGTACAAATATGTCACGTTGCTAACCCGCAGCAACTACCGCGCGCACGGTGCCAATTAGGTGACACCGAGCGCGCGCGATGTTGCCAGGTTAGTGAACCAATAATAAGAACTGGTGTTCAATTTGTGTCTTATTTAGTCCGAAAAATTTTATTTTTCTATTTCAATATCAACTTATTTGATAGCTTCATTATGCTCTTATATGTTAGTATTGCCAGTGTTTTCATTTATCGTCGTGTTGTCGTCCCCATGTTGTATACCACTGTACTTCACTATTCCAATTAAATTATTATCCTTACGTTAAAGTAACACCCTTCCTTTATGTTAATGTTTGCAGATGCACCAAGTTCTTGTTCAATTGTTGCTTCCAATATCAACTCATTTAGACAACTTGTCAAGTAATCCATGCCATGGAGTTCATCTCTGATCTTTGTTCGTATGTCTGGTCTCAGTGCTGTCAATATGAACAGTAGTTTCATGTCAAACAACACCAAGTCATCTTTAAATGGATTCTCTTTATAAATCCTTATACGACTGACTAGCCCTTGAGCAATGCTTGTGGAAGCACATAATGCTGGAGCAACCTTACTGTTGAATGTCAAGTTGCACAGACATTTAAGTGCTTCTACAGCTATTTCTTTATCAGGGAAATTTATCAATACCATAGACTCTTGCTCAATATCGTCAAAGTTGTATAAACCAGCCTTTTCTATCAGTGTACTTATCCATTTCTCACAGATTAGATTGTCAAGTTCTGATTTGTCACGGCTGAAAGTAATTGCATGATGATTGTAATAAAATTATTTCATATGTAAAATTGCCTATACCTATATTCTGTCTACCGAAATAAGCAAAGAATTGCCTTTAGCCTGTCTTTTCTTTTTATTAGATATATATCTCATAAACATCAATTACACATGTCAGGTTTCCCAAGAAATCTTTAGTAGCAAGAAAAAGAAGTAAATATTATATTATATTTATATTTAAAAATATATTTTCATTTTATGGTGAATATTAATTAACATTACAGACACATGGGGTGGTGCGGTGAAAGAGACTAAATTAGACTTTGTTGAATATGTTTTTATTTTATGCTTGTTGATGTTTGTTTCTAAATCATGCGTGCTGATCAGTTTTGGATAAAATTGGGTACACAGAATATACTTTGGATAATTTCTATCTCAGAATGCCTGAAGCAATTCTGAAAATCTGGTAAGCTAAGCAGTAGGATATAGCAAGCCGACTTATAAAAATCGAAATACACTGACAAAACTAGGTACCATGCTATATACCTAATTACCTCAAAACTCTTAAAGTAGCCAAACATAAGGCATGTATAGATGCTGATGATTTCGCTTGTAGATGCTGAAATAGGCCTGCCCACAGTAACACTCTTCTTGAGTTTTGAGAGAGATTTGGGAACACAAAAACATTTTCATTCTGAAATGCAACACATTAAAAAATATTTTTTTTTATTATTGAACTGAAATTTATTTATAGTGAGTTGAGTAGGAAAACTTTACATTTTTCAAAAAATTAACCAATATTTGAGCAACTTCATCCAACTGTTCAACACTGCTAATAACTGCAATATCTTTTTCATCCATTTTAATTTGTAATAAAACTAGTAAAACTACTAAAAGCTACTAAAAGCAATATGCTTTCACAGTTTAATCACAAATTAATTAGACTTATGTCTAAAGACCACAAATTAACTAGACTTATACCTATCTAAAGATTTAATTGCAATTTGCAAAACGTAGTGATTATTTATTGTATATCTCCGTAGATGGTTCTCCGTCTACGCGGCACAAACTATTTAGAGATACTACCGTGTACTACCGTATCTACGCGGCTTCACTCGTCAACAACCAGTCTAGTCACATACACAAATTAACTAGACATGTCACATAAATGTCTAGTTAATTTGTGGTCTAGTCTATGGTCTCTCTAGTCTCTGGTGTCAGGTGTGCGTTCCGTGGCTTCGCACGAATGCACTCGAACGCGCTCGAGCGCGCTTCTGTGGCTTGGTGAAATTTTACTCTGACAACTGTCAGAGCGTAGTTTCACCCGTTCCGTGGCTCGGAGTGCAGCAACCAAACAACCATCTCCGAAGCAGGTTAATTTTCACTCTGACAGCTATGTATTGTTTAAGAAGTGTCAAAGTTTGCGCCAAAAACCGGAATCGTTGAAAAAGAAATTAATCGGAGTTCTTACGAACAAAGGGGAGGTGTCGTAGTCACATAAAGTTTATAATTGGATGTAAAACAGTCTGGTTTGCATTGTGAGTTGAGAGAAAACAAATGGCGCCTGAAATTTCAAATATTTTGAGGTTATTAAAACAACTCGATCGTTCTGTGGCTTGGTTGCAACTCAAACGAGTGAAATTTTAACCGAACAACTGCGCCCAAATCCACGGAACGCACACCTGTCAGATCTCAGAAGAATACTGTTATTGTTCTGAGTGTCAGGTGTCAGATGAATTCGATTTCGATCGCGGTTGGGTCTGTGGCGTCGACCGAAAATATCGGTTTGACGAAACCGAACTTTTAATCTAATTTTGTTTCCTCAATTCTAGCCGGAAAATGGCTACATTAGCGTTAAAAGGCCATTATGCTACTAAACTCTTTCGTAAGTATGTAATTTATTATACAGTGGAAATATCAATAGTTATGTCTTACATAATAGGAGATTACCAACAAATTACCTACTACTAATACTGTGATACCTATTATATTATACAATCAATAGAAACTAACTACACAGCATATTATGGAAAATGCGAGATGTGGTACAGTCCTTCCAATTACTACTACATTACTAAAATTTTCAAACTAGTTATATTGTTTTAGCCCAACATGGATCAGTGAGCATAATTTACATCAAGTCTGCTCAATATAGTTCTGATGGAAGGCCTAACTTGGCAGCTTACAAGCGTGGAACCGGAGGAAGGTCCAGCTTCAATGGTATTGTCGCAACTGTGTTTGGATGCACTGGATTTGTAGGTCGATATGTCTGCAACAAATTGGGAAAGATTGGCACTCAAGTAAAACATTAAATGTTTTTTGTTTATTTTTTATTGAATACAAATAAGTACTTAAAAATTTACTTTAACTTAATTCAGATGGTCCTGCCATACAGAAGTGACTTTTATGATGCCCAGCGGTTGAAGGTTTGTGGAGATTTAGGGCAAGTTCTCTTCACCCCATATGACATTCGAGATGAAGAATCCATTGCTAAGGCTGTTCGCTACTCCAATGTAGTGATAAACTTAGTCGGGCGTGACTATGAAACAAAGAACTTTAAATACAAGGATGTCCATATTGATGGTGCCAGACGAATTGCAAGGTACCTAAACATCAAATAACCATTTGTTATTTTAGGGCCACAATAGCATTTCTTCAAAGTATCATTAGATCAGAATATTCGCAGCTCGGATGCTGTGATAATGCAACATACACCTGTAAATCTTATGATGTGGGATAGTGTACAGGTATTTTAGTATTATCATTTACAAACTTCTGTTGTCTTTGCTGTTGAAGATATGAAAAGAATAAAGGCTAAGAAGGACTATTATGGACTTTGTATTTAAGTTAAAGTGAAAAGTTAGTGTTATATTGTAAACACTAGCTGTCCCTTGCAGTTTCACCCGCGGTAATTTCAGAATTTCCGCGGGAATTCCAGGATAAAATATAGATATAAACCTTCCTCATGAATCACTCTATCTTGTGGTGAAAACCACATGAAAATCTGTTGCATAGTTTTAAAGATCTAAGCATGCATAGGGACAGACAGACAGCAGGAAGGGACTTTGTTTTATACTATGTAGTGATGGTGCTTGTATACAATGTTAGGAAATGTGTGACCCATTTTTTACAATTTTTTATGCCCTCCCCTCCTTCGGTCACCACCCATAATATACTAGAGATGAAACAAATAGTGGTTTGGCTGGATACCAAATATTCGGCAAGCTACGAGGCTGGTGCGCCGGATATCCGGCTTCGCGTTAAATTACACGATCAGTTTGATTTGAATATAGGTGCGGTGAACAAAATCTGAAATATTCGGGTACATTCAGGTGTTATCTCATGTGAGCGGAGACTACTCGGGACTACTTGGGGGCATTCGAGTGTTATCACGTGTGTCAGTTTGTGTTTGTATCTCAGTTTGTTTGTTAATTCTATTGTTTCTTCACATGTCATCATGGTTTTATGTTATTGTGGCATAATTTGCCTTGTGTAAAATAATAAGAAGTTTTTGAATTCCGGATCCTGAATCTGGAATATCCGGTGTCTGGCTGAATAGTGAAAACAAGGCCAGATAGTTACCGCACATCCATTTCATCTCTACCTATACCAAGCAAGACACTCTCTAGTTTTTATGTGGGTAGTTATTCATAAATATGGTTTTTTACAAGCAGAAAGTTAAAAAATTCATTTGACTCGAATTTTTTGTTTATTATACCGCGCTTACCGCATGACGTTAAGAGTGAGTCATTGTAATGATGTTCCTACAATAAAAAAAAATTATCATATTTAAATATAGCTCGAAAAAGCGCAAGATTACGCACCTAAGAAGATTAAAAACCTAAGCCCCTCACCCCCCGTGACCGAGCGTAGTAATTTGAAGATCCCCCCTGAACAGGTCACGTGATATGGGTACGTTTCCTTACATAGATCTGCATCACATCTCCACGTTTGCTGAGAAATGCTGTCTAAAGATTTGATTTAAACTTTAAATATTAACATTTGAAGTTCATTTATAAATATTCTTTTCTTTTTATACTTAAAATAATTTGTAATTTTGTACAGAATAAGCCGTGAAATGGGAGTAGAGAGGTTCATTCACCTGTCTTATTTGAATGCTGAAGAAAACCCCACACCCTTAGTGATGAGGAAACCATCAATGTACAAAATCAGCAAATACTTTGGTGAGCTGGCAGTGAGAGAAGAGTTTCCTACTGCCACTATCATACGGGCTTCCGATATTTATGGCCAGGAAGACAGATTTTTAAGGTGTAAATTTGATTACTAAAAAGTAATGGGTATCTATAGACAATTGATAAGTATTTTAATGTGAACAACAGGCAGGCAGGAAACATCTTGACACGTTTGTCTTGCACATAACTTGTAATCCAAATCTTATGCTTATCAAATCTGGTGGTGGATTACTCATATCAGGGTCCCTTGTTGTTTAAAACATAAATACAAACTTGTTTGATCATTTCAAAATCGAAACTTGAAAACTGGACTTAGATCTTATAAAAAACTGCATCACAGACCACAGTGTATTTACATCGCCTCTCAAACTTAGTTATTTATACATCTTTAGAATTAAGCTTCCAAAGTAATGTGATGAACATTAAGGATGATTTTAATAAAAAAAAACTTGTATACTGATGTTGTTGGAATTAAATTAAAAAAAGTTGGAATATTGATGTTAATTAATAGGGATGTTGACGACTTTTGAAAATCACGTATTTTTTGCCTTTTTCAAATAAATGAAAATATACAGAGACTAGCTGTCCCGCGCGGTTTCACCCGCAATAATTTCGAAATTCCCCCGTAATTGTTCCATACAAAACTTTTCAACCCCTTTTCATCCCCTTAGGGGTTGAATTTTCAAAAATCCTTATCGGATGCCTACGTCACACAAAGAACACACCCTCCAATTTTCAGGTCTCTACGATCAGCGGTTTAGGCTGTGTTGATCCATCAGTCATTCAGGACAAAAGATTTTATATACGTGTTAATGAATTAACTGAAAACTAGAAAGTAGTTTGCTCAGAATCAACTAGCGAATCGATCGCACTATGTTTTAATATAGGTTATATTTTTTCATTTTTATTAGCCCATGTCTAAATTATTTATAATACAATATTTGGCGCGTACACCGCCCGCAGCAAAAAAAATCGAACCGGTAGGCGCGGGCGTAGAGCTTGGAATTTCGTAGATAGGTCACCTCCAAAATAATGTTGAATAACTTTTAAGTATGAATTTTTTCGACATATAATATATTTTAATCATATTGTTTTTTTTTTAAATGGGATGTCTCAGGTTTTCAGTTAATTCATTAACACGTTGTATATAGATAAAGCGCACTAACCTACTAACACACAGCGTCACTAACCGCTATAAGCCGCCATACAAACTGCGCCGGTTAGTGACGTCACGCGAAATTTCAACTCAATATAATATCAACGTTATTTTTTGATTACGTAAAAGAAAAAAATACGTGTTCAATATTTTTTATTAATTTACAGGGCGGACTAAAAAAAAAATTGTGAACATGCCCATTTCAGGTCCTTTGCTTCTGGATTCCGTATACAGATGAATATGATGCCACTGTACAAAAATGGCATGGCCACTGTGAAACAGCCTGTGTATGTATCTGATGTTGCAAAAGGCATTGTCAATGCCGCTCGTGATCCGGACACTAGATGCCAGATCTACCAAGCTATTGGGTAAATGTGTATTTCAGCATATTGCAGAATAGAATAACCATGACGTGACGTGTGTGGTTTT
The DNA here is from genome assembly GCA_907165275.2 of Zygaena filipendulae. Lineage (NCBI taxonomy): Eukaryota > Metazoa > Arthropoda > Insecta > Lepidoptera > Zygaenidae > Zygaena > Zygaena filipendulae. The sequence continues at coordinate 4,827,194 of OU015653.1, read as the reverse complement.
TCTCGTTGAGAAAATCTTTGCAATGAAACAACCTCTAATAGTTGAAGCTTAAATCGTCCATTAAATTTCGACCTTACACGCACTTTCGTAAAGTCGAAATTACAATAAACGGAATTTCGATGTAAGGTTACAATATGACTATAGATTATATTAGATGATGGCAGGCCTCTAAGCCCTTGCTTTCTGGCAACATTATTGTAACCTTTGTAACCTTCTTTAAAAGCAATGTGTGTTCTTAAAAATTGTAGTTTGAAAAGTAGGATTACTTACTAAAATCATTCTTTTTTAGGCCCAAAAGATATATGTTAGCTGATTTAGTGGATTGGTTCTACAAGCTGATGCGCAAAGACGAAAGTTGGGGCTACAGGCGTTACGACATGAAATACGACCCGACTTTTTCATTAAAGGTGGCTCTTGTCAACTTCATCTCTCCAGCGTATCCGTTCGGTAATTTGTGTTGGGAAGCGCTCGAAAAGGTGAGATATTTTCATGCTTTGAGCGTTTCAAAACGGGAGTATTGTCTATAATCACCCGCCATCAGTATGCGTGTGTGAATAATATACAAAATAACTTATGCATGTATGAATAAGGCTTTTGGGGGGGGGCAGCAGAGGAAATGACTGATGATGGGGGGGAATTTAACGGACTCGGTGGCCAGGCGCTTGACAAAGGCGTCCAGTGGCTCGACACAGACAATGTGACAAAGGGGCTAATCTATAATAATCGTTAACGTATAGAAAACTAAGGAACGAATCGTCAGCTCACGTGGTCAGGCAAAATTGGAGGTCCCTCTGGATGATGTCATTTCGTAAGCAACAAGGTGCTCCGATCATTGTACACAGTGCCAAGGGTGGCGTATCCTGTATCTGTGAAAAAAAATCATAAGGCCCTTCATCCACGCGTCGACTCGAGTATGATACGGGTATCATACGCGTCGCTCGGAAGTCTCCGCCATACATTTCCGGCAACCTTCTTACACGCGTCGCCGCGACGCGTCGGATACCAGCTGCGCGCGACTTGGTATGCTAGTCGCGTGCATGGTGCAACTAGAGTATCATGCGAATCGTTCCATTATATACTGATAGCACTGGCCCACTCTTTGCAGTGACGAGAAATTCGTTCCGATATAATTTCAGTATATTGCCGCAGTATCCGCAGTAGTCGGTATGACGGTGGTATTTTTGTACTGTGAGTACAGTAACTCACTGATGACAGTTAAATTAATTAGGAAACTTTTCCAGTTTATATGACAGAATTCAAAATCTGATCATAACATACTTATCATGATTATGTTAGTTTAGAACAACATGTTTTGTGTAATGCCACGAACTTAATTCACAGGAGTCTACCACCGATGTCCCATTGAAAGGTGTGCCGACCCTGGAAGATTTAGGTGTTACTCTGACACACATGGAAGATCAAGTACCCTGGGAGCTGAAACCGTTCCGTGCATACCAATACTATCTAGATCAACTCGGAGAATTTCCAACCCCACCCCCACCTAAGGTTCACACAGATTAAACAAATTGCTAGTTTATGTAAATCTTAATATTGTGCAAATAAGAATGTTGTGTGGAAAATAAATTACTGTTCATAATTATTAAACTTCAAATTTTATTAATGCATTGACTTATTTGCTTTAAGCAGTTGTAGCTGTAAATCCGAAACTGCTCGACAAGCTAAAATTTGCAGAAGTATATCTGGCAAATATGTGAACGCTTTCTAATTTGTTGTTAACTGACATCCAAAAAGTAAGTTTCTGTGTTTGGCTGTATGTGTGTTTCTAAACTATTTATGCTCGACGATGACGATTATGACGAAGTGGCACTGATGGTGATATTCCAGAATTCTTCAACAATTAACGTTCCTGCATCGGGAAAAGCAATATTTTGCAAAAGGTGATGAGCAGTTGTTAGGTTATCTACTTACTTAAATTATCAAAAAAATTAAAACCGACTTCCAAAACCAAAAATACACTATACTAAAATATATAAATAAAGATTTAATCCAAAAGACAATATAAATAAAGATTTAATCCAAAAGACAAAAAATACTATAGGTATTATTGGTTTGTGCTACCACTGATCGATTTGAAGTCGGTGACAAGTCCACTCCCGCCACGAGCTCATCGTGACAGAAAGACACCTCGCGAGCTAGGCAGTTGAATTAGGTGCCAGGCACCTAATTCAAACCGAGCAGTGGTAGCATAAAACAATAATATTGCGTGTATTTTTGTTTTATGGATTAAATCAGTGTTATTTTTAGCTTTTTTTGGAATGGATTTATAATGGTTTTACAATTTTTATTTATTGAGGTTTACCCCCACGATACAGTCATAATTTTGGTAAACTTTTTTTACAAATACAAGATTTAACTTTTCAGTAGTTTTTTGTTTTTTATGCAGGCAGTTCCCCCAGGGTCAACTTTGGGATTATCTCAGATATTCCTACTTTGAATCGGGATGGAAAAAAAAATTAAAACCGACTTCCAAAAACAAAAAGCTATAAATAACAAAATACCGATTTAATCCAAAAGACAAAAATACACGTAATATTATTATGGGTTTGTGCTACCACTGATCGGTTCGAATTCGGTGACAATCCCGCTGGTGCCTGCCTACTTGGGTTGTTCTGCTTACGAAGAGCTGGTGGCGGGAGTCGACTGAGCCCATCTACCCCCTCCATATTTGGCTTGTCACCGACTTCATACCGATCAGTGGTAGCACAAACCAATAATAATATTACGTGTATTTTTGTCTCGGTATTTTGTTATTTTTAGCTTTTTAGTTTTATGTTTTTGGAAGTCAGTTTTTTTTAAATCAAATTTTAAGGTAAGATGATGATAAGATACGATAAGATGATGATGATAAGTAAGGTAAGATAAGTGTAATTCAAAATCCAAATTGGTTTAATTTTTTTAATTAAAATTTACATATTATGTAGGCCTGCCTCGCCCGTATCCTCCTCTCTGAAACAATAAAATGAATAATGAATAAACAAAATTTTAACAAAAAAATTAAAACCGACTTCCAAAAACACAAAACTAAAAAACTAAAAATAAAAAGCTAAAAATAACAAAATACCGATTTAATCCAAAAGACAAAAACACACGTAATATTATTATTGGTTTGTGCTACCACTGATCGGTTTGAATTCGGTGACAAGCCCGCTGGTGTCTGCCCATTTGGGTTGTTCTGCTCACGAAGAGCTGGTGGCGGGAGTCGACTTAGCCCATCTTCCCCCTCCATATTTGGCTTGTCACCGACTTCATACCGATCAGTGGTAGCACAAACCAATAATATAATTACGTGTGTTTTTGTCTTTTGGATTAAATCGGTATTTTGTTATTTTTAGCTTTTTATTTTTAGTTTTTTAGTTTTGTGTTTTTGGAAGTCGGTTTTAATTTTTTTGTTAAAATTTTGTTTATTTTTCGCTTTTAAGTGACTTAGTTCGTAATTTCTCTAAGTTATAATAGCCTAATTGCAACTGCTCATCACCTTATACAAAATATTGCTTTTCCTGACGCAGGGACGTTAATTGTTAAGGAGTTCTCCTGGTACATCATCATCAGTTCCACTTCACCATATACATTGTGACGAGCATAAATAGTTTAGAAACCATATTAAAGTTAACGAATCGGAATCTGTGAAATACCTATTATTGAGTAGTTCCGATGACCATCGGTGGTCTTTATCATCAGTTCCAATTCTTCAAATTTTGCTTTCCAAAAGCAAATAAACGATTTACTATAAAAAATACAAAAATCGCTATAGGTGTACCTATAATTTTTGAAGAGTTCCCTCGATTACTCCAAGATCCCATCATCAGATCTCGACTTGGTGACAATGAAATCAATTTGGGAGTATCCCCTTTCAAACAAAAAAACAATTTTCGAAATCGCTCTAATCAGAACCCGTGAAATAGGTATTATTGTTGAGTAGTTCCGATGACCATCTGTGGTCTTCATCATCAGTTCCACTTCCTCAAATTTTGCTTTCCAAAAGCAAATGAACGATTTACTATAAAAAATACCCAAATCGCTATAGGTGTGCCTATAATTTTTGAAGAGTTTCCTCGATTTCTCCAAGATCCCATCATCAGATCCCGACTTGGTGGCAATGGGACCTAATTGGGAGTAAACCCTTTCAAACAAAAAAAGAATTTTCCAAATCGGTCCAACCGTCTTCGAGTAATCGGTGAACATACATAAAAAAAAAAAAAAAAAAAAAAAAAAAAAACATACATACAATCGAACATAGAACCTCCTCCTTTTTGGAAGTCGGTTAAAAATTGGATAACTTTTCGAGATTGTCAGTATTTTGTCAAGTAATAGTAGGTTAGTTTTTCAAGTTGCTTAAATCCAGAAACCAAGAGTAGCTAAAATACTCTGCTCAAAAGGGATTTCAGAGTCAATTTTGATAAAATAAAACTAAAACTGTATTGTTTTATAATGCACCAGCCAATTATGTCCTTATGCGCCATTAATGTGAAATCATTTTCTTGGGACTACAGAAAAAGGCCAAATATATGTTTTTTTTTTTTAATAAATACGTTTACTATCTAAGTATTATTTTATAGTTATTCAAAAAGATATAAAAAGTGTTCGAACAGTACTAAAGTGTATATTTTTCACACAACATGTCAATAAAAATAGAAAAAATACCTACAATAAACATTTATATTTTGTGACTAGTCCAAATTATACAGAAACTTCCTCATACATACATAGCTGAAATTACTGAAGCTAAAAATATGGAACTCGATCAGTAGGTTTTCTTTTTACAATGTAAAACACCAATCAAGTATTTTTCAAAATTCACCCCTGAACAGGGTGAAACTGCATAGGGATAGCTAGTCTTGATTATTAATATAGAAGCTTCCTCACTGACTCATAAAAGCCCAGTCGGAACTAATGAAACTAGTGACATTTAAGCAAAGGGTTTCCTTTATGGTATGGTAATAAGGTAAAGAAAGAAATTTGTAATATCAACCCTTAAGAGGATGATTAAGACGACTGTCATTTTGAAGTAATGGATATTGGTATTTGGGCTCTTCTTTACATTAGCACATATTTCAGTTTTAATACCCTTAAGGTTAAAAAGGGTAACACACAGGTGAAACTGCATGGACGAGCTAATGAAATAAAAATGATGAAAAATAGAATTGTGTTTTTTAGATGGTTTTGGACTGTGTGAGGACTAATCTTAATATCTATATCATTCATATTCGTCAATACATTATTCATAAACTCTTACCTGTACTAAGAGATGGCAATGCATGATAATCTGAAGCATTAAAACATAAAAATCCAAATCAAATCCAATATCAAAATTGAAAACTTACGAATTCTAAACCAGCTGAGCCAGGTCCAACATCAGCCTTTTTGTCGTGAGGGGCCTCAGGGCCAGTTGGGGCGCGGCGGTACGCCGAGCGGTCCTCTGCGGAACGAGCGGGCGCGTCGGGCCTACCAACAGCGCCGCGACGCACTGTCTCAGTGCGTGTTGACCGCTTCAGCGTCGCTGGCACGATCTCAGGGGGCAGGTGCAAAAAGATACGCAAGTACTCAATACCTTCATTAGTCAGGTACCTGGAAAGGGAAGAAAACACATTCTAATTTAAAAGAAAATGTGGATTATGTGTATGTATTTGTAAAAACAATAAGTATTGTAACAGTTGTCTGGTATGCATAGAACAAACCCTGGGGATTTCATTAATTATACTAGCTGTTATCCCTGCTCCTTTGGGAACTCTAAAAAGTATCCTACGTCACTCAAGGATACAGTATCTCTTATTTAAAGAAATTTTAGAATCAATTCAGTAGTTCCAGAGATTTAACTTTTTTATAACAAATTAAACAAACTTTCTCTTTTTATATTATTAGTCTAGGTTATAGATTAAAATCTTATTATTAAGTTTGCAAGTAAACGGTTATGAAATTCATACAATTCACTCAGCATTGAACAGTTATGACATTGCACATAGCCCTATGTAAACTGGTTGGCAGTGTATATGGCACATATGACCTCGGTTTCTCCACCTGGTTAATTCTATAAAAGCATAATGCGCTTTAAAGAATATAATATTGGAATATTATAGTATATGTATTGGTAATACACTATATTGATAACGGATGTAAAATTTTACCAGCTGACAAGTTATCTATTATGGTTTATAGGCCTACCCCAAAGAATCTCTCCAAGACCACTAGTTCTGTTGCTCTCATCTAGTCTTAACCAAATATTGTGCCATCTTTAAGGCTGTACATGGGTACATATCACTTTAAGTGCGAGAAATTGTTCTGCTGATAAGAGTCAGATGTACATTGAGTGATTCTCTATACTTACGTACCTATATGTGAACTTTCGAAGTTATTAATATAAATAAACGACGTTAATTTCAGTCTGTGAGAGTAAATTGCTTACCAATAGAAATGCCGCCACGCGAACTGCTCCTTTACGTAGCCCCGCGATTTTAATGACTGCATGCATTTTATTACTTGCAGGTTTGGTATTTCCATGTTTAAATGTTTTGGTGCATGGTAGTCTTTCTTGGCTACCATAACACCCTCTCTGAAGAGGTATTCATAAATAGCAACACGATTTTGTTTGGGCATCAACATCTTGAGCCTATAACCTAAAAACAAACAAGATATTCACTTAATGTTAACTTTTAAATCAATATATAAAGAAAATAAAAATAAAAATATGTACAGCTCTTTACTAAGCTTTTCAATTTAACACTGAAATAAAAATGTATTTAGCGATTTAACTAATAAAATCGGATAAAAATCGCGACACCGTACCTTTCTCTCCACTTTGACAGAAATAAAAGACAGCAGCTGTCAGAGAATTTAAAAATGACAATTTGTAATTTTTTTTTATATACTCCTATAGAGAAAAGTCAAAAAACTAAATCCATACAGCCAAGTCAAAGCTTTGTTTAAAGTTGGAACCAAGTGATTAACTTCTCTCTGGTTGGAACTAAAACGTAGTGATTACCTTCTCTCTGGTTGGAACCACAAACTATTTAGAGTTCTTCTGAGTAAAGATACTACGTACTAACATTGAGATGCTAAAGTGCGCGCATGATAAGTCTGCGCTACTGGTAGTGAAAAGTAACAAACTACACTGCACACTGCACAGCTACAGGTACGGTACACTGCAGGCGGCCAACGATTAGTTCCGGTTTTAGCCGCGCAGTCTAGTGACTCTACCACGGAACTGTAAATCTGTATATTAGTAGCTACGCCGCAAAATGAACTTTGCACGTCCAGATTAGGTGATATAAAACTGGGTACGCAGTCCGCTGCTAAGTCATCAGTCGGGGTCGAGTTGGCACTGTTCGGCGATGACGCGGCTTACTAAACCTCATCTATGAGTTCACCGTTTGCCGCGAAGCGGCTGCAGCGTTCTGTTTTTGAAGTCGGTTAAAAATATGATACTGATGTCTTTGACTTAGGAAAAGCAAAAGATTTTTTTTGTTGAAGTTTACTTTTCAGGGAAGGCAAAGGAAACTTAGTCTATACAGCCAATTCAGTGGTATCTTTATTCTTCTGAAGTTATTTACATCGAAATGCATTGGCGAGATGCATTTCGATTCTTTACCGGAACTTTTGGCGGCAAATATTCACAGTTAAACTTTAATAGGACACTCCGTGAGAAGTTGTATAGTAAAACGAAAACCTCCCGACCAGAGAGAAGGTAATCACTACGTCTCCCGACGACGAACCCCTAAGCCTTTCCTAGGCCTTTCATCTTATTTCACTGTTTCCGCACACTTTTCATGACTAATGGATTACTATTATGCTACTGCTCCACCTGCGTGTTAACGCGTAAATTAGTGCGCTAATTTAGATGTGGCCAACTTTTAACGCCTTAACTTAATAACATAACCACGTTAGACATTAACATCAACGTTAACGTTAACGCAGGTGGAGCAGTAGCATTATGCAAAATCCACCACATTATTAATAACTTACTAATTTGCAAAACAAAGAAATAAAACTGACGTCTTTTCTGCTAAAATCCCGCCTAAAGTCCTGACCGGAGTTTTTTTGCGGGAATCAAAGGTGGCGGTTCGGTCATTTATTTTCATGTCGATAAAAAATTGATATAAATGGATTTTATTGTGTATTGGACAATAATTTTCACAGTGACGATTTTTTATGTGCTCAAGAAGATATATGACATTTCGAGCTGATTTTTTCGGTTTCTTCCAAGAGTTCCGAGAAAATTTTTGCAAGCTTCAGATTGTAAGGTTTAATAAGCGCTTAAATTGGTGTCTTGATGCTAATAAGCGTTTGAGACATAAGTCTAGTTAATTTGTGGAAGTATGAAAAGTGATTACCACGTAGTGATTACCTTCTCTCTGGTGATTACCTTCTCTCTGGTTTCAACAGCCTAAATTTTGAAATTTTCAATTTAATTAATAAGGAAATTTTACACTCTGAGTGTGTACCTATATAATTATATCTATAGTAGAATATACATATAATAACAAATAAACCGTAGTGATTATACATATTACATATTATCTTTGATTCTTTGATAACCTGCAGAAGTCATGAGACTAAGAGATTTTACCTTCATTGTGCTATTGCATTTAATTAAAGCCAATAGCAACAAAAATAATCCTGTAGTAATAACGACTTGGAATTTTAATAATGCGGCCGTAAAAGGTAGAGAAGGAATTTTTTAATATTATTAAAATTGTTAAATACATTAAGTGACTTGTACAGATTTAGGGAAACCTGATATGACTTCTAGTCTGTTATCCCATTGATATTTTAATTGGTCTATCCCAAAAATTAACTAGACATGTTTAGGTATTTATTAATTTATTTTTAAGCTGATTGCACAACAGGGTACAACGAAAAATTAAAACCGACTTCAAAATACACAAAAATAACCTATGTATGTGCTGCTTACTGACTGTTCTGAAGTTGGTGCCAACTGCCAAGTCTGCTTGTGTCTGCAATGTGGTGGGAGCGGATACAAGGTATGATTGCACTAGGCGGAACTGCACTGCTCTGGCGAAATGTCAAATACGCATCGTCATTAACACAAAAAATTGAAATTGAAATTGAACTGCACTGCAGTGGAGTGACGCAACACTTCCAGATGAAGTTCGCTATATCATACTGAAACTGCAGCGGTGCGACAGTTTTGTCCGTAGTCAGTTGGCAACCACTGAGCGCAAAGATGAAATTGATTAAGCATTGTGTCGCTCCATTGCAGTCCAGTTCCGCCTAGTGAGGTCATACCTTTATTCTGTCTACCAATTACCTATTTGACTTTTATTGTGTTTTGAAGTCTGTTTTAATTTTTTATAAAAAAAAATATTTTTTTTCGTTTCTAAGTGTGTTGGTTTATAATTTATAAAGTGACAATTTATTTACCCAAATCGCTATGGGTGTGCCTGTAATATTTGAAGAGTTTCCTCGATTTCTCCATGACCCATCATCAGATCCTGACTGACCAACTTTAAAGTATACCCACCCTTCCTTTTTTGGATGTTGGTTAAAAATGTGAACTATATGTTGTGGTTATATTCTCTTTGTTTAATATTTCTATCCCTTTTTAAGAATTCATTACATTCTGAACAGTGTATTTTTTCAGCTTGGAATGTTTTAAATCAAGGTGGATCAGCTCTTGATGCAATAGAGCAGGGAGCTACTGTATGTGAAGTGGAGCAGTGTGATGGCACAGTTGGCTATGGAGGAAGTCCTGATGAAAATGGGGAGACTACCCTTGATGCATTGATTATGAATGGGTATATTTTATTCTTATGAAAATACTAACTGTTCCCTGCAGTTTCACCTGCGTTAATTTCTAGCAGTAGTACTGCACTATGTTTTTTTCTGTACCTACCCTTGACAATGTGTAGTATGCAAAATTTAATGTACACACACCGGCACAATTAGTGGAACATAAAAAAGGCAAAGTATAGAAATAATAAAGTATATATTAAAAACAAATAATAATTAGACATACTTAAAGTAACAAACTAATTTACATCTTTTAACACTTGAATAATAAACTTAAAAAAAAAAAAGAACACTTTTTTCTCTATTTTGTGGGAAACACAAACAATGTTGCAAATCAAAGTTACTATGATTTTAACATTTTTGTGTTCCCACAAACTAGAGGAAAAAAGTGTTTTATTTTTATTTTGATTCTTTCTTTATAAATAAAAATTAATGTTAGTTTGTCTGTCCTCTATGCGTTTCGAAACCTACAGGTTGTTCTGCCTGCGTCCACAAAGGTTCCTGATCCCAAAACTCTGCAGGGCACAGCTAGTTTTTAATAAAATTCAATCAAAAACTTCCTAAAGTCGATGTTAAAAGTTGTATATTAGGTTGTTACTTCATGTCTAACTATTATTAAGTATTTGTTTTAATATAGGTACATGTATTATTTCTATACCCTTCCTTTATTATGTTCTGCTAATTGTGCCGGTATGTATAGTTTCACCCACGTTAATTTCGGAGTTCCCATAGAAATTCCAGAATAAAAAATACCCTATGTCCTTTCTCTTTACCCCTGAAAACGTGTATGCAAAATTTCATGATGATTTCAAGATGAGAAAGCGTAACAAACAAACTCACTTTTGCATTAATAATAATAGTAAGGACTAGATGTTTCTCGTGGATTCACCAGCGAAAATTCCATAATAAAAGGTACCCTATGTCCTCTGTGGCCCTGACAACATGCATGGAAAATTTAATAATGATCAGTTTAGCCGTTAAGGTGTGAAAGCGTAACAAACAAACAACGATTTCAGGTAGTAGTTTCACATGCAAAAGAGTAACTTGTATTAGTTTTTTTGTTTTCAAATCAAAAATAATTATGGTAAAATGATTACAAAAATAGTTATAGTATGCACAAAATTCCGTAGTAAATGGGCATGATGACGGGGTATAAAAATCAAAATTTTATTTAGTCTGTTAGATAGTAAAAAAATAACTCTTATTTTTTGCTTTTTCAAATAAGTAAATGAAAAAATACTTGCTCTTGAAGTCATAACTGAGTATAAAATGTACCTAGTAGTGACTTCACCCAGAATTTCAACTCAATTTATCTCCATTATTTTTTGATAATGTAAAAAAAGGAAAAATACGTGTCCAATATTTTTAATAAAAAATATTGGATCTACACGACGACTAAAAGCTAAACTTTAGTCATCTAGCCCATTGTAGAATTTTCTCAGAATTAATTACTTCAGTATGATGTACGAGAATCTGCATATATTTTTAGTAATGTATGTATAGTACTGATATACATACTGATTAGTTTATGTGTATAGTTAAATACATATACAAACTGATTAGTTTATCACTGAAATTTTAGTATTATTTAGGCGCACAATGGATGTTGGTGCAGTTGGTGCTCTAAGAAGAATAAAAAATGCAATATCTGTTGCAAGAAATGTCTTAGAACATACAAAACACTCTATACTTGTTGGTGAGTTGGCCACACAATTTGCTCTGCAAATGGGCTTTCACGAAGAGTCTCTTACAACTATAGAGTCAAAGAAACTCTGGAAGAAGTGGCATAATGAGAATAGCTGTCAACCAAATTTTTGGTTGGTGAGTCATAAACTATTGCCCAATTGATTTCTTATTTTTTCAGAAGATAGAAGTAGGACATGGAAGCAAAATTATCTTTATTAATTTATATGGATTTCATTCAGAATATGTTTCGAATTAGATCAATCTCTCATTACAGGATGTTTTATAAAATATCCATGTAACTTATTGCATCAATTAATAAATAGAATGAAACTAATCTGTCTTTATCAGACAAGCATGATACCCAATGCAAGTCCATGAAATGTTATGTTTGATTCAAAAAACACATTTATATGTCAATAAAAATGTTATGTTAACAACAATTTATAATGCTATTTTATTCTAGCATGTCATGCCAGATCCAACTAGGAACTGTGGACCATACAAGTTCACTGACATCATCAGGGGATACGTGAGAAGGCCAAATATAGATCAACACAACCATGACACTATTGGCATGGTTGCAATAGATATGAATGGTGATATAGCTGCAGGGACTTCCACTAATGGTGCAAAGTTTAAAATACCGGGGTAATTTCAATTTTTTGTAATCCCAATAATATTATTTATTGGTAGAGGTATATTAAAAAAAATACACAAAATACCACAGATCACAAATTTTTTATGTGGAACAGATAAGATTTATTGTAATCAGATGAATGATATACGAACATATAGAAGAAGAATAAACATTCATTTTTATATTGAAATATTTTAGAAGGATTGGGGACTCACCTATACCGGGCTCTGGAGCGTACGCCGACAACTCCGTAGGAGGCGCTGCAGCTACCGGCGATGGAGACATAATGCTTCGATTTTTACCCAGGTGGGTACTTTAAAAACTAAAATATTAGATTTTGAATTTTTTTTCTTTGTTTATTAAACTTATTTTAAATATAATTTGTTTTTCAGCTTTTTAGCGGTTGAAGAGATGCGACGGGGTGCATCGCCGACAGAGGCCGCTCATACAGCAGTATCGCGTATCGCTGAGCGCTACACCAACTTCATGGGTGCTGTGATAGCATTGAGCAAAGATGGCGAATATGGTGCGGCTTGCCATGGTATATCCGAGTTCCCTTTTGTCGTATACGACAAAACTCATGACAAATACCAAATTAGTCACGTTACTTGCACTCTTTAGAGCACATATTTGATACCTTAACCTCTTGACTGTTTATCTCTAGTTAGAGCATAATTTTTGTTAAACCTAGTTCAAATATTTAAAAACCTACTAAACTAAAGTAGCTTTATAAACTTTTAAAATTTATATTTGATATTTTATTTATCTATACTAATATTATAAAGAGCAAAAGTTTTTGAATTTGTGACGTTGTAGCCTGTAGGGGGTAACCTCTAGATCTACTGAACTGATTTAAAAAAATCTTTCAGTTATGTACAGTGATCCTGAGTGCAAAGAGTACATTTTATTCCGGAATTCCCGCGGGAACTCCGAATTTCCTGCGGGTAAAACCACGGGGAACAGCTATCTAGATCTACTGAACCGATTTTGAAAATTCTTTCAGTTATGTACAGTGATCCAGAGTGATATAGGGTACTTTTTATCCCGGAATTCCCGCGGGAACTCCGGAGTTTGTGAGATTGTAGTGGGTAATCAGTGGCACCTGCGCAACAGACGAGCGCACGGTCCAGTCGTTTTTGAGCATGCAACGCGGCCGCTCGTCATGTCTCCGATAAAAAATAAAATGACGTAAGTGTTGGTTATAGGAGCCACATCACCACTGCCACTAATAAACGGAAAAAAGAAAAGAATGGGCAAACATCTATCTGAGAAATAGACAAGAGTAGGTATAGCAATGTGAAACTTATTAAAGACTAGCTATGCCCCGCGGTTTCACCCGCGTGCTTTTCGGAATTTCCTTAGGAACATTTTTTTTTAAATTAAAGTATCCTATGTTACTGCTTATAACTGCTACCTGTCAGTAAAAGTCCCGTTAAAATTGGTCCAATCGTTTCATAGATTAGCCGGAACAAACAGACAGATAGAGAAAAATTCAAACAATAAACAAACTCACTTTCGCATTTATAATATTAGTAAGAATGTCAGTACCGTATATACATTCATATACATTTAATGTGCATTTAGTAATTTGGGATTAACCGTGCGGTGCGCTGTCCACACGATCGAACTTGGTTCGGAGCGCACCGCGTTCGATGAGCAAACCCGCACAGGGTCGATTTTTGAATCGTTCGAATTACTATTCGCACACGGAATTGCAACACTCACGCGAGAATGCTTAAAAAATATATTATGGGGATTCATTCACACGTGAATTCGCGATTCCGTGCGTGAAAGTAATTCGAGCGATTCAAAAATCGACCCCCAAATGTATACATGTGCGGCGGACAGCCCTGCCCTACACACGATCGAATATGGTGCGGAGCGCACCAAATCTAATGTGCGGAGCGCACCAAATCCAATGTGCGGAGCGCACAAAATCCGGTCGTCTGTTGGTATTATTAACTAGACTTCCTTCTCTCTGTCTCCGTCTAGTTGTCTATTAATTTGTGGTTTGTGTAGCGCATGCGCACTCAGTCTGCATTTGCAGTAAAAATGTGATTACAGGGATTAAAACGTAGTGATTATATGATCTTTGGTGATTACCTTCTCTCTGGTGATTACCTTCTCTCTGGTAAAAATGGAAAAAGTACGAGAACCCAAAGTATGTACATTGAGACTTGAGTACATAACTAATACTGATAGTATATATAAAACATAAATTGACTGATTTGTGGGTGTGGTGGTTTAGGTGAGTTATGTTGTTAAATATCATATCCCATATCGCTAGTTAATTTGTGAATATAATGTATTTAGGTTAGGATTTTTTTAGGTTAAAAACTCAGACGAAATTAAAAAATACAAGATTTATGTGGTGGAGCTTAAATAAATAAATTACCATTATTGATTACCTACCATGTAGGTACATTTTATACGATTAATTTTTTCCCATACTATAGTTTCCATTTTCTTAATTTGGTGGTATTTAATCCGTTAATTTAATAGTGATGAGACCTCAGACGAAATAAAAACTCAAGACGGAGCGCTGTGAACAAAGAAGTGAAGCCGTAAAACTACGCCTCGGCGTATACATGCACAGTTACACGCACACACATGTAACGAAACTACGCCTTACCTTGTCAGTCAAGCTATTCCGACGCGCGGAGTGTCACGCTGCAATAATTCCTATTTTTTAAAGAAAAAATGCCGAATTTTGTAGTGAGAGGGTGTAAAAACCAATCTTCGAAAAATAAAAAGCAGGATAGAACCACATTTTCAATAAAATATCAATTTTGACAACTTGGAACACAAAACCTCCACAACTTTCATAAGTGTTGCTACTAGTGAGCGTCACAATAGTCCCCGTTTTTTGGGTAAGTTAATGTGACTTGGAACGTAATGTAACACGTTCATTTACCTATTTCGATTTTAAGTTTTTAACCGACTTCCAAAAAGCAGGAGGTTATGCATTCGATTGTATGTATGTTTTTTTTTTTTATGTAGGTTCACCGATTACTCGAAGACGGTTGGACCAATTTCGAAAATTATTTTTTTGTTTGAAAGGGTTTACTCTAATTAAGTCCCATTGCCACCAAATCGGGATCTGATGATGGGATCTTGGAGAAATCGAGGGAACTCTTCACAAATAATAAGCACACCTATACCGATTTGAGTATTTTTTATAGTAAATCGTTCATTTGCTTTCGGAAAGCAAAATTTGAAGAAGTGGAACTGATGATGAAGACCACAGATGATCATCGGAACTACTCAATAATAGGTATTTCACGAGTTCCGATTCGTTAACTTTAAATGGTTCCTAAATAATTTATGCTCGTCACAACTCACAACGTATATGGCAAAGTGGAACTGAGTGTGATGTACCAGGAGAACTCCTCAAAAATTAACGTCCCTACATCGAGAAGAGCAATGTTTTGTAAAAGATGTTGAGTAGTTAACATCAGGCTATTGTAACTTAGATAAATTACAAACCGTCTCACTTAAAAGCAAGAAATTAACAAACTTTTAACAAAAAACACAAAACTAAAAAGCTTAAAATATCAAAATACCGATTTAATCCAACAGACAATAATACACGTAATACCTACTATTATTGGTTTGTGCTACCACTTTTCGATATGAAGTCGGTGACAAGCCAAGTACGGAGTAAGTAGATAGATGAGCTAAGTCCACTCCCGCCATGAGCTCGTCGTGAACTGAACAACCCAAGTGGGTAGACGTAAGCGGGCTTGGCACCGAATTCAAATCGAAAAGTGGTAGCACAAACCAATAATAGTAGGTATTACGTTGTTGGTCTGTTGGATTAAATCGGTATTTTGTTATTTTTAGCTTTTTAGTTTTGTGTTTTTTGGAAGTCGGTTTTAATTATTTTGTAAAAAAATTTAATATTCATAAAATTAATGTAAGTGTAAATAGGCGTTAATTTTTATTTTCCATGTTTTATCATAAATTCGAAACCTATATTTTTAAGGTTCTCGAATATACAACCGAGGTATACAACTTAAAAAAATACTAACTTATCTATTTACTTATCCATTCATCTTTCTGGAACTTAACAATTTTGGGTAATAAGTTTTCACTGCACGGCAACACTCACTAAATGCTCACATGTTTACGATACGGGCTTCACTTTGTTGTTGACAGCGCTCCGTCTTGAGTTTTTATTTCGTCTGAGGATGAGACTTTAAACATTTATTTTCATTCGTGGTATCTATCTACTATAGTGTCAAACAGTACTCACTTTATCTGAATTCGAACATTTCGCTTAAGATTAAACAATACCTGCCTATTCATAGTATTATTTGTTATCTTTCAGGATAATAGACTTATCCGTCTCCAGATTCAGGTTAATTAGTTTATCCGTTATTTTCTCACGTAGGAAGAAACCATTACAGGGTCACGTGACACAATATGTTCATGAAACTCCATTATGTAGTACATAATGGAATATGTACGTTAGTTAATTAGTTTGAATTTAACTGCAAGAACAGAAAGAGCGAGATTTTACTATAAAATATAAAATGTTCACTCTATTAACCTAGATTCCTGTTGTTATAAGTCTGGTTTATATAAGTACCTACCTACTTATAGGTAGGTATGCCAAATTGTTTCATTTGTTAATGTAGTTATGTAACAGCTCACATACCTACCTAAACGCTAAACTTATTCCCACACTTTAACTTTGACTACATAACCTACATGCTAGTTGGTATTTTTGGGGTTTGATGATGAAACGTAAATACATTTCATTCGTGGTATCTACCATAGTGTTAACACTATGATGGCCTCAACGTGTCTGAATAAATAAAATTTAAAAACAATACAGTTGTGTCTGTGTAGAGTGGAACAAAATTAAGATTTTTAATTTTCTTTCAGAATCAATGGCTGAGATACTTCTTTACGATCTGACTTCGTAAATTGTAAAAACCCATATGGGTGAGCTGGTGGTAAACATGCTGCATACCTAGTCAAAGACAAGATCAATCCGTTACCGCTTCAGTCTAGAATTTCGTAAGTTTCTGTTTTATTTTTGCATTTAAGTTTTATTTGTAGAAAATGAAGTAAAAAGTAATTTAAAGTTTCGTGAGACAATTATGTATTTTAACACACATTAAAACATAGAGGCTTACTCGCCCTTCATCAGTTCACGAATTATTTAACCAGATATAGATATTAACTAGCTGTTCCCTGTGGTTTCACCCGCATTAATGTTGGAGTGCTCGCGGGAATTCCGGGATAAAAAGTAGCCTGAGAAACATTAGCTGCGAGAGAGTCCCATCAAATTCGATCCAGCTGTTTCAGAGATTAGCCGGGACAAACAGACAGACAGAAAATTTAAAAAAATGAACTTTGGTATGCATTCAGTGAAAAGCTGTTAATTTGAGATTACAAACAGACACTTCAATTTTATTTATTTATCTGTATATTTAAAGCATTTAATTAATATGATGAGCTTTAAAACATTTCATTCGTGGTATCTACCTTAGTGTTGACACAGTGATGGCCTTAACGCGTCTGATTAACCTTCTAAACACACATGTCACATAGATTGAAAAGATAATATACTTACTTAAAAATACCTATTCATTTTTTTTCAGAAAGATGGGAGTTTATCATCTTTATTTGCATCTTTCGGATTATTTAATTTTCTCATGTAACGAGAAATCTTTACTAGTCACGACCATTATCTAGGAAGTCACAGATCAGATAGGTAGGTGTGTACTGAGTAGATTTCTGCTTTATTTAACCAATTAGCTGTTCCCCGCGGTTTTACCTGCCGTAATTTCGGAGTTCCCGCGGGAATTCCGGGATAAAAAGTACCTTATGTCCTTATCTGTATGCTTGACAACGTGTATACAAAATTTCATGATGGTCCGTTGAGCCGTTGAGGTGTGAAAGCGTAACAAACAGACAAACTCACTTTCACATTTATAATATTAGTAAGGATAGTAAGGATTTTTTATATTGTATAAAAAAAAAACATCATGTCAAGACACTTTAAACATTTCGTTCGTGGTATCTACCATAGGGCCAACCCACACGATGCGGTGCGGCGCCGCACCGCAAGCCATTTCAGCGTACTGGCGACCACACGGGCAGTGCGGCGCCGCAGCGGCGATAAAAAGAGTAGGCTTGCCCATGGCTACGTACGACAGGACAGTAGTATCTCTAAGTAGTTTGTGAGGACAAACAACAGCGAGCTGCTTACTCCCCTACCCGCCTCGCCTCTACTCCGATGCGCGCGCGGTGCGGCGCCGCAGCACACACCGCGCACAGCTTTTTACCTGAACATGAATACTTCGCGTGCCTTGAAATTATTTCCCTAATACTCTTCTTGTCTTTCAAAATTATCATCGGTCAGATTGTGCCGTAACATCAGTAACTATTAAAGAGTATGCGTCGCATGAGAAACAATAAAGTACCTATTTACTTTGATGAGTAGGTACCCAAAGTTGTACTCGAAAATCACTGGTCACAAACGATTTCTGCTATTGTTTCTGTAAGGTAACATGGCGATTTTTTTTTTCCTGTAACTACTAGGATAATACATAATATTAACCTATTGCTCTTTGGTTTAATGAATCTGTTGTAATAGGTACTGTATTTGTTGCATTTTTATGATGATAGCTGATATTCATTTCATTCGTGGTATCCTCTTGAGGTTATTCCAATGAAGCTTACCTATATGTCTGAAAGATAGAATCTAAAAAAAATCTTTGTAATATGTATCAAAGACGTCTTTGAGCTAAATTTCATGTTTTATTGCAGGTTAGATGTTGCATTACTATGACATGCATTACTATGATGTTGCATTGTTTATGACGTGCGTAACCACTGCTTGGTACTGGTATCTGGTATTATTTGCTCCAGTACTCAGAAGCTTCAAATGGCTATATACCTATTGCAAAATAATTTAAAAAATCTTTATTGGCCGATTTTGGCACTTCTTGTGCACTAAATTAAAATAACTGCAGAATTATCATAAAAAAAAAAAAACATTTTCAATCATATTTACTTCCGCAACATCGCAACATATGCTGACGACGTAGCCTACTTATCTTGTAACGAAGACCCTAAAGTTGCAAGTAAACACCTTCAAGAGCTGTTGAACAAAACTGAGAACTGGCTAATTGTAATGGCGAATCCGTGCCAGCGCACAAAAGTCAAATCATATTACCTTCACTTTGAGGCGGGAAGACTGTCCCCCAGTGAAACTCGGAACCAACATCCTACCGCATTCTAACTGTATCAGATATCTGGGCTTCCACTTAGACAGAAGATTGACATGGAAAGATCACACCAAAAAGAAACGAGATGAGATTAATATCAAATACAAGAATCTGTATTGGCTTCTGGGCAGGAATTCGGCACTATCCGTAGATAATAAACTGTTGATTTACAAAACAATTTTAAAACCTATCTGGACCTATGGCCTTCAAATTTGGGGAGTTGCCAGCAATAGTAACAGAATGTGCTTGCAGCGTGTGCAAAACGCTATACTGCGGGCCATTGCGAACGCTCCTCTCTTCTCTACAAATAAAGAGATCCATGAGTATCTGGGTGTTCCCTTCGTTGATGATGAAATCACGCGCCACAGGGAGCGTTACATAAAGCGTTTAGCCATACATCCCAACCGCCTGATTGATGAGCTTCTTCATCCGCCAAATAAAATAAATAGGCTTAAAAGGAATCAAATACTGTAAATAAACAGGACATTGGTTCTGTTTAAAAATTTTCTGATATTACCTGTGCACACAAAACATTCGATTATAGTCTGGCGACTGATTGCGAATTAAAAAAAAAAAAAAATTTACTTCCCTTCAATTTCTTTTTAATTTTTTTTTTATTGAAGATGAGATAAGTACTAAGGTATGGTGTTAGTTTAAGTACCATACGGGACTGCTGCATTGGATCATCTAATTTGGAAGATTATTTTATATTTTACATTGACACTGTAAAGTGCGGCCGAATTATGTATTTGATTTGAAAATAAAAGATTTTTTTAAAGCAGTTTTTTTTTAATGTTGTGTGTTTACTGATGTCTACTGATATCGCGGCAATGCACGGTATGGCAAAATATTTTATTTTGGATCAAGTTATTTTTATCCTTATTTCATCGAAAATTCACATTATTTCGATACAATTAGACCGCGGCATGCCGCGGGACGTCACGACACGTGCGTCCACGTGCGTTTCACCCGCAATAAATTCGGAGTTCCCGCGGGAATTCCGGGATAAATAGTACCCTAAGTCCTTCCCTGTACCCCTGACAACGTGTATACTAAATTTCATAATGATCGGTTGAGCCGTTAAGGCGTGAAAGCGTAACAGATAGACAAAGTTACTTTCGCATTTATAATATTAGTAGGGATTATTATAAAACTTGGCTGTTACAATAAAACATCAAAACATTAACTATTACTGAATTCTTTGACAGCGCCTTCAAATAACATTAAAGTATGTTCACATAACCTTTCTAAATCTTTTAAGCCTCGTTTTAATATATCCAAGGCAGGAGTGCCTGTAGTTTGTATTCTAAAGTGCATCTTGGATTCTGCTGGGTGAGGGATACTGTAACCACACATTTCAACGTCAGGACTGAAACAAATAAATTGATTTACCAACTTTAGTCAACATAGAGACAATTACAAATATTTTATGAAAAACTAAATCTCAAAGCAAAATCATTAATTTTGATTGCAATGCAAAACAACATTTTGGACAGATTAGGTCAGATACTATAATAATAATAAATATTATAGAACACCACTTAAAACAAACAATAAAAACACAATTTTACTACAGTGTCACAATAAGCGGTCTTATCCTTCAGAGCGATCTCTACCTGACAACCATGGGGTGCATAGGAAAAGCTTTTTTTGTAACATTTATTCCTAACTAGGTGCCCCGCGGTTTCACCCGCGTGTTTCGGAATTCCAAAATAGTCTAATTTACTCCTTATAACATCAGCTAATTAGCAGTAAAAGTACCGTCAAAATTAGTCCCAACTGTTTTAGAGAATCACCCACATGAGTTTCGGAATTCCAACAGGAACTATTTTTTTCTAAAATTAAAGTAGTTTAATTTACTCCTCATAAGTCTTATAACATCTATCTGACAGTGAAAGTCCCGTTAAAATCGGTCCAGCTGTTTACGAGATTAGCTGAAACAAACACACATACAGACAGACAGACAATTTTTTTTTTATTTAAGTACTGTATATTCTTTCAAATGCATTTAGAGAAAAGCTGTTAATTTAGAATTACAAACAGACACTTCAATTTTATTTGTCAGTACAGAGTACAGATGTCAGCTTTATAACCCTGCTGGATTTTGCAACAAAAGGGGAATATCACGTTCGCTGAGGCAGTGATTTTTCTATTCTGTCCATTCCTGCTGTACAAGGTGTTGTACACCTGGTCATAAAACCGTGTAACCACAGGATTATTTTTAACACAATATGTTAGATATACTAGCTGACCCCCGCGGTTTCACCCGCGGTAATTTCAGAGTACTCGCGGGAATTCCGGGATAAAAAGTACCCCATGTCAGTCAGGACACACTCAGGATCACTTTAGCTTCAAAAAAGTGAAAGAATTTTCGAAATCGGTTCAGTAGATCCAGAGATTATAACGTCACTAACTCCGGAGCTCCCGCGGGAATCCCGGGATAAAAAGCACCCTATGTCACTTAGGATCACTGCAGCTTTTAAATGTGAAAGAATTTTTAAAATCAGTTATGTAGATCCAGAGATTACCCCCTATAAACTCACGAAGTCATCAACTCCGGAGTTCCCGCGGAAATTCCGGAGTAAAAAGTACCCTATATTGCTCTGGATCACTGTAGCTCCCTATAAGTGAAAGAATTTTCAAAATCGGTTCAGTAGATCCAGAGATTATAACCTCACAAACTCCGGAGTTCCCGCGGGAATCCCGGGATATAAAGTATCTTGTATCACTCTGGATCACTGTAGCTCCCTATAAGTGAAAGAATTTTCAAAATCGGTTTAGTAGATTTAGAGGTAGTTGTTCCCCCGTGGTTTTACCCACGGGAAATTCGGAGTTCCCGCGGGAATTCCGGAATAAAAGTACCCTATGACACTCAGGAGATCGATTTTTGAATCGCTCGAATATCTTAAGTGAAATCAATTCACATGTGAAATTCAATTCACTGAATCCCATTTTGTCATATTTTTTAATCATTCGAATATGGTGTTGCTGTTTTCTGAAACTCCTTTAGATTTGTTTCATTTGACGTAGAATATTTAAAAACCGGAAGGTTACTTTCATAGATTTTCATAAAACGGTACTTATTCTTGAAAACTATCAATCATGTCAAATTATGAAAATGATATTATTTCACTAAACGTCAAACTTTCGATCAATGAATTCAAATAAGAGTGCTCCGACCCACTCGTTGCAGAATTCATGTTCAATGAAATTTTAAAAATACAATTTCACGCATTCGCATGCGAATCTTGCGATTCCGTGTGAGAATAGCAATTCGAGCGATTCAAAAGTTGCTCTCCAGGACCACTGCAGCTTCCTATAAGTGAAAGAATTTTCAAAATTGGTTTAGTAGATCCGGAGATTACCCCCTACAATGTCACAAACTCACAAATTCACAATTCACAAACCCACAAACTCACAAACTTTTGCTCTTTATAACATTAGTATAAATAACATGTGGTAAAATTAACTGCAATTATTTACAGGGCTGAAAGTATACGTTGTAATAAACAAGATAAGTGAATAAATAATATAAGTTCAGTAGTTTTTCAGAATATCAGGAAAATAAATTCATTGAAAAATCATTATACATAATTACATTCACAAGGTACACAATACACGCAGCTCACATATACGTATACAAGGCACGCACCACGAACATTGCGAGTGATGGATCAGCTTTTAAGCTCGATCAAGGTCATTGAACTTAAGATACTGGCGCGTGGCGATGTGTTTGTAAAGCGATTGAGCAGCAAGCATCTTCACAGGTTGGTTTCTTTTTGATTGATTTATTTTGTTAGAAAAAAATTTATATCTTTTTATTTTTACTCTATGAACATGTTATAACTGTGTATACTTTCAACCCTGTAAATATTTGCAGCTAATTTTACCACATGTTATATATTCATCTCTCCTCCACTGAACCAAATTACAGTTATGCCTCTCGCACGACAAAGAGGTCTATACTTTTCTTAGCTGCACTGTAATCGAGACATGGACAAGGTATTTTAGGTCTGGTTTCGCACCCAACATGTTAAAAATTTAAATCTTATATACACCCACTTTCTTATATTAAGTAAAAAAAATTAAGAATCTTTTTAGGCTGAAGGTGTTTTTCTGTGGATTATTTTTTAACAGGCAAACCATTGGATCATACTGTTGTGCCTGCCTCAAATGTTTCCAGCGGTAACAAATGGGGAAACTTTATAAAATTTTTATTGGTTATTTGTAATTGGTGATGGGGACAAGGAATCACCCAAATCATTCTGATCTACATAGGTTAAAATGATATGAATCAAGCTTGTGGCAGTATGATTCAAGAATATTATTCTGTTGTTTAGTACTTACTATTTGCATATTATAGCTCTTAATGAATTGCCTAATGTGGGGTCTTCATCATATATAACATAGGTGCGGCACTGTCCAGGTGAAGAGGAGTCATCATTTATAATCTGTAAATAAGTGCAACAGTACATACAGATGAAACAAATAGTTTTTGTTCAGAGGTTTAAAACAAAAACCCTAATATTGTATTTAAATGCTCTGAGTGTCAGAGTAGGTATTTGCAGACATACAAAAGGTGACTTACTTCACTAATCTTCATTGTAGATTTGTAAATTCTTTTAATATTGTTGTATACACAATTTGGCTTCTTTTATTTGTATTCCGACACAGCAGCACAATAATTCACCAGTTCCTGACTACTGAAATCAAAATACCTAAGTATTACAGAAAAGATCTGATTTTTTGAAAATTGTCTTGAATTTGAAAGTTGAAAATTCAAATTGAAACAAAACAATTCTTCACAGTTCACAACTTCACACTTCACTAATCAAAGTAACTTCACTTCACTTCAGTTCACACTGTGTCTGTCACTTGTCAGTCTAAGGATGTGAAAAAAGAATCGATTATTACATTAGTAATCGATTATTTTATTAACCATGGTTTGATTTACCGTGGTTAATGAGGGTTAATACCAGAAGAATAACTGTTAATATTGTGTAAACGTGGTGATACTTTATGAAGCAAATTAGGCTACTTAGAACTTGCGCGGGTGAAACCACAAATTAACTAGACTATGGTGAAACCGCTTACTTCTCAGAAGAATAAGTTATTCTTCTGAGGCTTACTTGGATGTTTATCCAGCACACGCTGAATGCACTCATATTGCCACAATATTTTTTTTATTGATTTCATGCTGGGGCGAGTCGCGCATTTGCAACTTTCTCCATTCATTAAGTTTTTTTTGTATGTGATTTGTACATGATTTTAATTTTATTGACAGTAAATGATTTTTGGATTTATTGTATTTGTTTATTATTTATTTAGTATAGATTATCCTTATTTCGTCTGAAAGGTTATCCTTACTAATATTATAAATGCGAAAATGAGTTTGTCTGTTTGTTTGTTACGCTTTCACGGCTAAGCGGCTCTACCGATCACCGCGAAATTTTGCATACACGTGACCAGGGGTACCGAGAAGGACATAGAATACTTTTTATCCCGGAATTCCTACGGAAACTCCGAAATTAATGCGGAAGAAATTACATTAAATTTTGCATACTACCTACCGTTTTCAAGGGTAGATACAGAAAAAAATATAGGGTGGTAAGTATACTTTTATCTCGGAATACCCGCGGGATCTCCGAAACTCACGCAGTGAAACCGCGGGGAACAGCTAGTAGGTCGTATAAAAATGAATCCTTATTTCCCTTAGTCACGGGCGGCATCAAGCGTGAACGGTTGGATTATGGTTGGACCGATCACCATCACTATTTTGACGACCCGATTGGCGTAGTAGGTCACCATGTCTGCCCGCTAATCAAGAGGTTCCGGGTTCGATTCCCGGTGGGGGTGCACTTTGTGTGATGAACACAGGGTTCCACTTTCCAGTCTGGGTGTGTTTATATGTATATCTATAGTTTAATATATATGTAATTCTATGTAGTATATTATACCAAGTTTGCTTGGTTTCCACGACACAAGCTATTAATAGCTTACTGTGGGATCAAGTAGATCTGTGTGTTGTGAAGTGTATTAAAAAAAACCATTAAATTTTGCTTGCATACACGTTATCACGCGTACAGAGGACGTAGGGTACTTTTTATCCGGGAATTCCCACGAGAACTCTAAAACCTCGGGGGAGAGTTAGTACCTATATTAATATAAGTAATAAAGTTTCTAAGTTTGGATGTAGTCGGTAATCTCTGTAGATAACTACTGAACTTGACTTTTATTTTTCATGTCCCAAAATAAACTATAGTCAGATTGATTTGTTTTTATGTTGTAAATACCATCCCGTTTAAAAATCATAAATAGCCACGATTTTTTAAAATAACATCAACATTCAACAATACATTTGAGGTTAGAATCAACAACTACCTCTTACCCGACCTAAAAGTGTAGTTAGCATAGAAATAAGCATAGAAATAATGTAGTTAGCGATAGCGATAGTCACAAGTGGTAGTTATCAGTCCGTAAAAAATGCGTAGGTCAAAACGATAAAGGAAATCCAAAACTGTTTCCTTTATCGTTTTGACCTACGCATTTTTTACGGACTGATAACTACCACTTGTGACTATCGCTATCGCTAACTACATTATTTCTATGCTTATTTCTATGCTAACTACACTTTTAGGTCGGGTAAGAGGTAGTTGTTGATTCTAACCTCAAATGTATTGTTGAATGTTGATGTTATTTTAAAAAATCGTGGCTATTTATGATTTTTAAACGGGATGGTATTTACAACATAAAAACAAATCAATCTGACTATAGTTTATTTTGGGACATGAAAAATAAAAGTCAAGTTCAGTAGTTATCTACAGAGATTACCGACTACATCCAAACTTAGAAACTTTATTACTTATATTAATATAGGTACTAACTTATAGCGATAGCGAAAAAATTCGTGCTCCCCCTGCAAGTGAAGCGAGAATCGAGATGCGTGCGTGATTGCCAAAAAAAAATGTCAATTGTCAATGTCAAAAAAAAAAAAAATAGCAAAATAACAATGACAATCACTGGCGCGGTTTGAGGACAACTGACGTTCCGTTGTACGCAATTGAACAAAATGCTTATACTTACTGGACGCAGATAAGCAATAACATGTTA
Organism: Zygaena filipendulae; assembly: GCA_907165275.2. Taxonomy (NCBI): domain Eukaryota; kingdom Metazoa; phylum Arthropoda; class Insecta; order Lepidoptera; family Zygaenidae; genus Zygaena; species Zygaena filipendulae. Next base: position 4,800,752 of record OU015653.1, on the reverse strand, counting down.
ACCCACAAAATTAAGTTATTGATTCAGAACGATTTATTGAGAGTTAGGGAACGTTTTTTAATTGTGTGTTTACTTTATTACATTGCTTAAATATGTAACTAAATATTGAACATAAAAAATGTTGATAAAAAATGGCGCTCCTACTTTTAAAACACGATTTACTCAAAATTTCTCCAGTGTGGGTTAACACACTATTGCTTATCTATGTCCTACTATGAATCTACATATTAATTTTTTATGACAAGAATGCACACACAGATTTTTGATTTGACGCCTACATACTTATCAAGTAAACTTTGAATACTAACCGCCGCACTCAGAGTCGACTTTAATGATTACTTAGTTAAGTATAGATTTTTAAAACAAAACTGTCGCAATCAGAGACGTTAAGTAAATTAATGTTAATTGGCATTTAATGAGATGTAACTTAATTAGTTAAATGCCAATTAACATTAATTTATTAAACTTGTCTGATTGCGGCAGTTTTGTTTTAAAAATCTATACTATCATTAAGTCAACTCTGAGTGCGGCGGTTAGTCATTTCATACGCGAAATGAATCGTCAAAAGGTGCGTTCTGAAAGCACATACATGGATGTCGTAGAAGTTACAAAAACAATAATAAATTGATATCTTTTTTTTGTGACTACATAAAAAGATAGGTACTTGTTGTGTTTTTTAACATCTTTAAAATAGACTGAAAAAAAAATCATGCAAGTACCCTATTGAATTAGGGATAAAAATATGGTAGGTATTTTTCGTAATATATTATTTTTCTATAGATAACATTATGTAGTACAATTGACTGAAATATAGTACCTACGATACTATATAATACGGGTGGCAACCCTACTTACACCACGTGTTTTATATCCTGTAAACATGTAAACACTTGACTGTAATAAAATTTGCAATATTATTTGGTAGGTATATGTTAGGTAGCTAATGCGCTAAAATAAAAAATAAAAGACATCGTAAAACCTAACGGTATAGGTAGTAGGTACTTCGGTAAAAGCCCACGGAACAAAAGCAGGCAGCTTTTATTTACAACCCAGCCCGTAGTTAGATATGGGTGTTATTACCAGAGAATATCTGGTACCTACTCGTACCTACCTACCAATCGAAGTTTTAGGCTTTCGTCAAATACAAATACTGAACTAATTTTGGCCTAGTAATTGCATAAATATCATCCTCGCAGCTTTTGCGGGAACTCTTTAGCTATTCACGTCTTCAAGTTCGAGTTAAGTTCAGAGTTCTTGCCAGGGGTTATGGAAATTAAAGGATATTATCTGAGCGTTACGCGGCGTAGGAGAAAACAAATTCGTTGAAAAAGGTTAGATTTGCAGAAGAATACTCTTGGATTTTGCATCAACCATTTCGCAAGGCTATCGTTGTTAACGAAATTTGGCCAAAAACTTGATAATACCATCGAATAACCACTTTTTTCTCTTTCCAAAATTGTTTTTTTTTTTTTTAACCGATTGGTCAGACATTTTTCCAAGATCTCGCTTGATGGGAAGTGAAGATAATATGAACGAAGGTTTAAACGTCTGCCAATCAAATACCTATTCACTCTAGTCTTGAAGAGGTCCAAATTGTAGAGGTCCAGACAGGTCATTCTAATCCCTAGCGGTAGGTATAGGCGCGTAATGAAAGAAGAAGCAAATCGTTTCTTTCGGATTGGTGGAATATTTACGGTATAGAAATGGAAGCTCGTCGATGCTCTGGTACTTCGCAATTTGAAGAAAGATGGAGAGACCAGCCCGAGCAGCTCTTGTGCGCATCTCTCCATGCCTGCGCCTGTAAAAGACTGATAAACTCGCTACCTTCCGGCGATGGTCGAGACAAGGGAGCGAACAGCTGATCATCTCCAGTAAATCGCCTGGCAAGACGCTCTATTGAGCCCAATGCAGCCAGCTGATCGCATAAAAAAATGCTGGCTAAACTCTTTAACCTTTGGATATTTCATGCTATAGGTATTTCTATCATTAAGATCAACTTCTACTCCTTGAAATGACCGGCGAAGATACTCAGAACAACGTAGTAGGAGAAGGAACCCAGGGGAAGGCTTTGGATACACCTAGAATATTCCCAGAAGACTCATTCATTATCGAGCCAGAACGTCTGTCATTGCTTCTATCTCTTCGCAAATACCAGATGGCAAGTATAATTTAGATTTATGTGGTTTTAAGTTACTACGTCGAACCATTTTTCAAAAGTACAATTTAAAATATTTATCCCTATCATACCTATACATATCTACATCATATTACCGTACATTTTATGTGTATGCTCAGACGAAATAAAAACTCAAGACGGAGCGCTGTCAACAAAAAAGTGAAGCCGGTTAAATGCCCTGTGAGTGTTGCCATGCAGTGAAAACTTATTACCCAAAATTATTAAGTTCTAGAAAGATGAATGGATAAGTAAATAGATAAGTTAGTATTTTTTTAAGTTGTATACCTCGGTTGTATATTCGAGAACCTTAAAAATATAGGTTTCGAAGTTATGATAAAAAATGTAAAATAAAAATTATCGCCTACATATACTATTACACTTACATAAATTTTATGAATATTAAAAGTTAAAATCGAAATAGTTAAATGAACGTGTTACATTACGTTCCACGTCATATTAACTTACCCAAAAAACGGGCACTATTGTGGAGGTTTCGTGTTCCAAGTTGTCATAAATTAATAAAATTGATATTTTATTAAAAATGTGGTCCTATCCTGCTTTTTATTTTTCGAAGGTTGGTTTTTACACCCTCTCACTACACAATTCGGCATTTTTTCTTTAAAAAATAGGTATTATTACAGCGTGACACTCCGCGCGCCGGAATAGCTCGACTGACAAGGTAAGGCGTAGTTTCGATATATTAATATGTGTGTGCGTGTAACTGTGCATGTACACACCGAGGCGTAGTTTTATCGGCTTCACTTTTTTGTTCACAGCGCTCCGTCTTAACTTTTTATTTCGTGTGTATGGTATGAAAAAATAAAACGGCAGTAATTTTTTATTTGGTTGAATGTGATGCATGTAGGTAATTTGGTCTCAAGTTTGCGATTCTATGATCCATAATCTTTACAATGTCGTAAAAGTTGAAGAGTGAAGCGAAATGGGTCTTGTCATGATGTTTGTTTTTTATCTCAGAATACCTAATCTATGTTGTGTTATATTGTTTGTATCTAACTAAAACAAGTAAAAAAATTGCGTAGGTACGAAATTGTGTTTTGTTTATCAAGTAGTTTTATCTTGTAAATGTTTTAAGAGTTTCTATCACGAGGCAGCGTAAATCAAAAGTGTTGCAGGGAGTCAAAAATCGTAGTTCGCTCATAAGACCTAATTATTTGCTCAAAGAAGGTAGACCTACGTAAAACGCTGGCTGCAGCAGCGGGTGCATTCTCATTGGGTTTCACGTTTTAATTTTTCGACCATATGCATGACCACTTCAAATATGTCAATAGTGTAATGTTCAAGAGTTAATGGGAATTCATGTGAGCTAAATGGCGTGCAAGAACAGCTACATAGGCATTTTACATGAATGAATAAAGGTATTCGTGACTGTCACCCCCGAGAACCTTTCTGACAGTCCACTAATGATCTCGTAAACCCTCCTTTACGGTCTCATGAGGCTTATACATTTCTGCATTATATACACCTACTTAGGTACCTAATGAATGTAGTAAGTTCAGAAGGTAGGTATACAAGTTTAAACAATTATATTATAAGTAAATATCATTGAGTTTAAATGGTTAGGGAAAAAGTTATAGCACTCATCAAGTAGAAAAGTACAAGACTACTTACAATATAGTCAAATGTCTCTCTGCTTACGTTTTATAATAATAACAAGCTGTCCTCGCGGTTTCACCTACGGTAATTACATGATAAAATACAGATAGAAACCTTCCTCATGAATCACTCACTCTATTGGTGAAAACCGTATCAAAATCCGTTGCGTAGTTTTAAAAATCTAAGCATACATAGGGACAGACAGCGGGAAGCGACTTTGTGTTACTAGGTACCTATATAGTGATAACGCTTGGTCATCATCACATAGCGCCATCTGGTGCAAAACTAAGCGGATCTTAGGTAGGTACCTAGGTACCCAACACTATAAGACCTGGATAACTAATTACTAATTCTTGTGGAATCCATATCTTCTATATAATAAAAATGAATCGCCAAATATGTTGCTAAGCGCATAACTTCCAAACGACTGCACCAAATTGGATAATAGGCTAGTTTCCTGGGTAAAAAAATCAAAATTCTATTTAGTCCGTCAGTTAGATACTAAAAAAATAAAAGACACGTATTTTTTGCTTTTTTAAAATAATGGAAATATGCATAGATAAAGCGCATTAAAGTTTAGGGTGGGGGACTCGTGATGTCACAGCTCGCTATAACGTGCGAACAAACTGTAGCGAGGCGTGACGTCATGTGAAATTTCGACTTGATATATCTCCGTTATTTTTTGGTTACATAAAAAATAAAAAAATACGTGTCCAATATTTTTTAATAATCTACAAAACGGACTAAAAAAGAAAATTTAGGAAACTAGCCTATTGTTTTTTTTTTGTTGTGTTCGATATTGTCAGGACAAGGTTTATATAAAAGAAGTTTGGAGTTCCTGCGGGAATTCCGAAACTCAGGCGGGTGAATCTCCGAAACGGTTGGACCGATATTGACGGCTTCACTGCTAATTAGCAATTAGCAATGTTATAAGGAATACAGTAGGTTACTTTGGAGTTCCTGCAGGAATTCCGCAACTCACGCATGTGAAACCCCGGGGCACAGCTAGTATCTACTTTTTAAAAATTTCGCTGCCAGTACCTAAAAATGACATGACTTTTCTTTTTTTAATTTAAAACATTTAAAACTAAATTTTTTATTTACGTCAATATTCGGCGGCGAGTATGCGCAAGCTAGGTGTTAAATTAAAAATATATTCAACATATTCGACAATCGGCGCCATCATGAAACTTTCAGGTGCCAAATATTTTAGTATTATATTTATTTTAGGAGCGAATTAAGGTAATAATATCACGCAGTTATTAGTAATTTGTTACTGTAATTTGTTACTGAGATTTCATTACCTTTAAATAAAATTTACCGACTAATTCCTACCGATGCGATGTTCAGTGAAACTTTAATACAGTTGAGTTGGACCGTTGTATAACTTCCAACTCACTGAATTCATTTTATACAATTCGGTAGGGATTAAACCCTTGTTTACTGTCTCAATATAGTTGGCCAGCGTTATATCTATACCTACTAATATTATAAAGCGGAAAATTTAACTTTTTGTTTGTTTGTTTGTTACGATTTAATTCAAAAATTACTGAACCGATTTCAAAAATTCCTTCACCATTAGAAAGCTCAGTATCCCTGGGTAACATAGGCTATATTGTAATCCGAAATTCCCGCAGAAACTCCGAAATCACCGCTGCTGAAACCGCGAGTACAGCTATTATATGATAATTTTAAAAGAGGTCATCCACCTAAACCTTTGGGACGGAGCTCATATATTACTGCTCAATCTCCTTTTACATAAGCATACTACATGAGATCAGGAGTACAGAGGAGGACATAGGGTACTTTTTGTTCCGGAATTGCCGCGGCAACTCGGAAATGAACGCGGGTGAAACCGCGGGAAACAGCTAGTATAGTAGGCATATAGATATTCGTATCGGCTTACTTCAGATCCATGCAAATATTGTGGACCTACAGGCCCTACAGCGGGGACCTAACTATATCATAAGTACACATGTTGTATACTGTATAGTTCGCCCATTTACAAACAGCTAGAGCCTACAATTTTGTATACCTAATTCTAATCATAGAAAACACTGTTGTTTACAAGCACTCCGACTGTTACAATTTAAACCTCACCTAACCTAGCGTGTTATAAGTGAGGTTTAAATAAAAAATAGAGATTATATAAAGAAGCAATAGCCACATATTTTGACTAAATAAAAAAATAAAAAATAAAAACTAAGATGTAGAGTTTGTGAAGTTAGGCCTTGTAAAGTTAGGGCGCGTGCCGTGTAGAGTTAGAAGCTTGGCTCTACATGAGATCTGATAACTTTTTGATAGTGCGAGTCATATTATGGTCTTGTCTTGGCAACATTTTACATGAAAATGTTTTTGGTGGGATACAGATTTCACGGAACACCTACCTAGTTCTATTTATTGAACAGAAGGAGGCTTTATAGGAAAAAATTCCTGAATTATACTAACCAAATTCTATCCCCTTGGTTTGTAACCTGCATTTAATTTTTTAATTTTTCAATATTTAAAACAAATTTTTAAATCGTCGTGAGCTGAACAACCCAAGAGGGCAGACGTAAGCGGGCTTGGCACCAAATTCAAATTGAAAAGTGGTAGCACAAACCAATAATAGTATTACGTGTATTTTTGTCTGTTGCATTAAATCGGTATTTTTTTATTTTTAGCTTTTTAGTTTTGTGTTTTTGGAAACGGTTTTAATTTTTTTGTTAAAAATTTGTTTATTCTTGCTTTTTAGTGATCGGTTTGTAATTTATCTAAGTTACAATAGCCTAACGTCAACTGGTCATCACCTTTTACAAAATATTGCGTTTCCCGATGCAGGGACGTTAATTTTTGAGGAGTTCTCCTGGTACATCACCATCAGTTCCACTTCACCATATACATTGTGACGAACATGAATTGTTTAGAAACCACATTAAAGTTCACGAATCGGAACCTGTGAAATACCTATTATTTAGTAGTTCCGATGACCATCTGTGGTCTTCATCATCAGTTCCGCTTCTTTAAATTTTACTTTCCGAAAGTAAATAAACGATTTACTATAAAATACCCAAATCGCCATAGGTGTGCCTATAAATTTTGAAGAGTTCCCTCGATTTCTCCAAGATCCCGTCATCAGATCCCGATTTGGTGGCACCTAATTGGGAGTAAACCCTTTCAAACAAAAAAAGAATTTTCCAAATCGGTGAAACCGTCTTCAAGTAATCGGTGAACATACATTAAAAATAAAAAAACAAAACATACATACAATCGAATGCATAACTTCCCCCCTTTTGGAAGTCGGTTAAAAAGTAGAGTCGTGTGCTTCTGTTGAGAAGCGTCAGTGATACCTACTTTATTGACCAATATTGTATTAATTTAGTATTTTGAGGCTCTCATACACAAACATGTGGTAAGCCGTATGAAACAAGGATTAACTGGAATTAATATGTCATACATATGTATTAGTTCCTATAATTACTTATTCGTATATTTCGATTCGAAATAAAGTATATATACCTACATAAATAAAATATAATACTCGTCGTATAGCTTTAATTATATTGACATATCAAAGTAATGTAGGTACCTACCTACCTATGTATAATAAAACGAAGTCAAAACTTGCATTAATAATATTAATGAAAAGATGTCCATATTAATTTAATATGGACATCTTTCATTTATCTTATTATACAGTCATAATATCTACAGACAAGAATATAACATTACATCATGAAAGAATCTTTAGGTAATTGACAAAGTTATTCTTTGTAAATCAATGCTGATAATTATAATAGGCACCCATAGCATTTATTAAAAAAGAAACCATCCAAACCAACTTGGTTAAACCAACTAAACCCCTATACCCAATATAGAAAGATTTCCAAGCCGAGTAAATTGGCCGAATTCGTATCTTTATTCTTCGGCAAGGTAAAACTTGCTATCAAATTGAAATTAAATAGACGGATAATCTTTAAGTCGGCTTTGCGCTGTATCAAACTGAATCGTTGATTATCAAAATTGGAGATTATAGACCTTAAAACTCGGATTTACTTCTCAATAAAATTTACATTAAGCACAAGGCGCTGGAATTAATTCTGCGATACTTAATTTTCTTCGAGTGCCTACGAATATTTTAAGAGGAAACATTTTAGAAGGTATTAATGTCGGATGAGCAAATGTTTTTCGCTAAGTTTTTGAGTTTTTTAGGTGACGTCTAGTGCAAAAACATGTCACAGAGGTTTTCTAAACTATGTATACAGGTCGTCCCAGAAATCGACGTCAAGCCAGAAGTCATATAAAAATAGTATATTTCATTACAAGTGCGGAAAGGCTGTCATTGCAAAGACCCGAGCCGAGGCGCAGCCGAAGGTGAGGGTTGACAGTCGGAACTCTTTGCAATGACGGTTCCGCACGTGTACTGAACAACTATTTTTAATACAGTTGCGAAAAAATGAAGAAATTTAGTAAAATAATAAAAACACACTCAACTAAGTTCCAACTGTGATCAAGAGATGGCGTTAGTCGTATTAGTAATACGAAACCTACGTTGCGCAATACAAAAAGTGTGTCAAAGTCGTTTCGCCATTTTTGACAGTTGGGAAAGAGAACGCACGAGTTCGGAAAAGGTAAAGAAAAAGCTCGAGTATGTAATAGCCCACTTCCCGAACGCTATACGTCCCTGCAATATGCCACTTTTTGAGCAACTGTATTAAAAAAATCTTTGCTATGTATTTAAAAAAAATATAAAACAATCTACACCCTGCGATGCTTCTTCAACACCTTAGCTTTTCTATGGAGGAGGTTCTATGTTCGATTGTATGTATTTTTTTAATCTTCTCCATACTATTCTGAATAGTGTTTTTGCAAACTACTGATTAAAATTTACAGCCAATCCGTGCCTGTACAAAAAAATACCACGTTTTTTCTCAACCAAGTTTTAAAAATTATTGGTTTCATCAGTTTTAAATGGACATAGATAAGCAATAGTGTGTTAACCCACACTGTAGAAATTTTGAGTAAATCGTGTTTTAAAAGTAGGAGCGCCATTTTGTGTCAACATTTTTTAAATTCAATATTTAGTTACATATTTAAGCAATGTAATAAGGTAAACACATAATTAAAAAACGTTCCCTAACTCTCAATAAATCGTTCTGAATCAATAAGTTAATTTTGTGGGTTAACATGTTATTGCTTATCTGCGTCCAAATGACTGTCCTTAAAAAAAATGTACTATGTGAATTTGGCAAGTAGCTTTAAAAGTTGGCGCAATTAATAAGGATTCCAAAATGGTATAACACTTACTCGATTAAATAGGTATATAAATATGTATAATAAAAACAAAAACCCATCAACAATTAATGATCGAGCTCTTCGCCGATCATGTGAAAGGTTTAGCAATAACTAGTATATTACCTACCTAGTACCTACTTTATTGTGCCTAAACATGGCATTGCCCTTGATTATAATAATTTCGATTTTGCTTTATTTGCATTATATGTATATCTATACTTAGGTACCTAAATCTTAATATAATCCCATTCATTAATAATATCTATACCTAGATACCTAGTATAAGTAGGTGTTATATAAATTGTTATTCATGCTTGAATTTAAATACAAAGAGACGTAGGTACGATAGTTATTTTACTACTGCTAAGTAAATTCTACCTTTTACTATAGGTAGATAGATGTTTTAGTTGTTAAGAGACGTGCTTCATCACATGGAGTTACGTCAAGTTAATCACGATTAATTTTCAGATGAAATCTAATTGACATTTTCTTACACTACAGCTGCTTTTAGATATTTTACCTATTGGTAAATGTAATGGTAGTGTAATGTTATGTAATAACATTATTAATTGCAAATCTTTGGGTCAGAAATCATTAGTTTTGTTCAAAATGTAGCACTCTAATTTAACCTTGTTAATTTTACTAATAAAGGTTTCTACTATCTTTAAACGAGTAATTCTTGTATATACGTATACATATTATACGTATACATATTATATATAAATATAAATACCTAATATTATGTAAGCTGAACCTTAGAAACGGTTCCAACGATTTTCATGAAATTTAGAGTGCAGTGGGTTTCGGGGGCGATTAATCGATCTAGCTACGTTTCATTTTTAGAAAACGTCGTTTTATCCATGTTTACAGGCAATGAAAAATAAGTGTTTGGTACTGCTTTTCTACTTAACAATATATGGCGCTACCAGCGAAGCGCGGTCGCCCAGATATTTTTTTATTAATAAGTACAAGGAAAAACTGGTTTGCTAGGTTTCCATGACATAAATTTATAGCTTAATGCGGGATCAAGTAGGTATATCTGTGTGTTGTGAAGTGTTATTATTATTAATTTAATTATTCACTAGAACGACCAACAAAGCATGCATAAATTATGGCGCTGTCTCAATTAAAGCATAATAGAAAGAAGCGATAATGAACACAAGAAAATTATGCATTCAAATTGAGAACCTCCTCCTTTTTTGTACGTCAGTTAAAATAAATTATACAAATTTACCTACTCACTTTCCAAACTCAAAAAATCTCTTACATTTGTCTATATTTTGTCTAATATTAGGTATTGTAAACTGTAAGACAGTGGAAAAATTGATATTGTTACGAAAAATAACCGTGATGATCCCCCTTAACATATAACGAGCACGTAACATCCACTGATATATAATTATTATTGACAGACATATTGTGTGATGGTATCCTTTCATAAATACCACTTTGCTTAGATGTGAAGTGACGTAATTCAGCGAGCGAATCCATTTATTGTTTGGGTGAAATATACCGAGCTTAATAATAATAATTATTAAGTTCGGTACATATAATTTGTGGACATTGTGGACTTGCTTGACAACAGAAAAAAATGCGCTGCTGTTTTTCTCGACCTTGCCAAGGCTTTTGACACTGTTTCTGTCCCCATTCTTCTCGCTAAATTAGAGAATATAGGTGTACGAGGTGTGACGTTGGATCTTTTTAAGAGCTACTTGTCTGAGCGTCAGCAGTGTGTCAGGATCGGGTCATACAAAAGTAATTATCTTCCCATGAAATTTGGCGTACCTCAAGGCAGCATTTTGGGGCCAACCCTGTTCCTGATTTATATTAATCAACTCTGTCAAACTATACTTCCAAATGCACATGTAGCAACGTTTGCAGACGACACGGCCCTACTTTTTTATGGTGATACATGGCAAGACGTACAATCTTTGGCTGAACTTGGTCTGAGAGAGGTTATGAGGTGGCTCGACAAAAATCTACTTACCCTAAACATTTCTAAAACAAAATTCATCACCTTCTCAATCAACCAGACAACCCAGCCGGACGTAGAATTTGGAATCAAGGCACACACCTGTGACATTAGACTGTGTTCTGAGGTAAATAGTCCTTGTAACTGTCTCAACCTCGAAAAGGTATCCCAGATTCGATATCTGGGTGTAATTGTTGATAAGCACATGTCTTGGGTCGCACATTTGGAAGGTTTGGCTAATCGCATGCGTAAGCTAGCGTTCATATTCAAACGCCTTCGTCATGTATCAGACCAGGACCTTCTAAGAACTGTTTATTACGCAATAGCTCAGTCTGTCTTATCCTATTGCATTGTTGTCTGGGGGGGTTGTGCCAAAACATATTTGAATAAAGTAGAACGCGCCCAAAGAACGATTCTAAAAGTAATGTATTTCAAACCGATCATATTCCCAACTAGAGAAATATACTCCGTGGCAAAGGTATTATCCGTCCGCCAGTTGTTTTTCGATAGGTTGTGTCTATTCCAGCATAAAAAAATTATACAAATCCAGGATCTTAAAACAAAATTGAATAAACGTTGTAATTTTAATATTTTTGACATCAAACGGACAAGAACTACTTTTGCCCAAAGGCATCTTAATTTTCTTGGTCCTTTCATCTATAATAGAATAAATAGAAATCTAAATATAATATCACTAACTCGGTTCCAACTAAAAAAGACTATCCGCTCGTGGTTGCAAACTCTGGACTACATAAATAGCGAACAACTATTAGAAGCTTGCCAATGAGCGAAGACAAGTGGTGGGGAATCACACAATCACACATACCAACAAACACACACATCCACACACGAGCGCTCTCGTACACATATTAACCCACTACACTCACACCCATGCACACCCACACACACAGACACACGCTCACACATAAGACACTCATAACTCACACTTCACAGATCTACTGCCTAATGCTGTATATTTTTATTGCGTTGTTAGTATTGTAGTTTGTAACCAGCCTCCAAAATTGGTTAGCTAATAGTTATATCTGTCTCTTTAATAGCTTAAGTGCTTAAGATGTTTAGATATTTAATTTAATTTAAGTCATGTTATGCTATGGTTAGTAATATGTGGGTGATGGGTCTCTATTAAGTTGTCTGCAATAGGAGTGGAGGGTCCCTGGGTTCTATGATACAAGTTTACTTAGTTTAGAACCCAGGTCACCAACTCATTCCTATCCTACCTTTGTTGTGTTGCAATGGTTTGCGCATTAGATTTAGAGTACATTAAGGTCTAGGTAGGCATAGGTTTAAGAACCTTTATTTAACCAAATAAACGTATTTTTCATTTTCATTTTCATTTTCAATTAAAATTTAAGTGTTTGTTTGTAATTCCAAATTAACAGCTTTCACTAAATGCATATAAATAAATTAAAAAAAAAACGTAGGTACATAAAAAAACAATATTTAACATTTTTGCCTGTCTGGTATGTTTGTTCCGGCTAATCTCTGAAACGGCTGGACTGATTTTAACGGGACTTTCACTGGAAGATAGCTGATTTTACAAGGAGTAAGTTATACTTAGGCTACTTTTATTTTAGAAAAAAGAAGTTCCTGCGGGAATTCCGAAACTCACGCGGGTGAAACCGCAGGGCACAGTTTGTATCATAATATAATACTAGGGGCTAGAAGACGAGTACTCAGATACGTCCATACTTTCGAAATCTGATATAGTTTAGGCGGGCTGATCTGATGGGATCCATTTTGTATTTGGATACAAATCCTTTAAGCTATATGAACTTCAAAGGAGTTTATAGTTGGAGACTTGAGAATATCAAGACCTGTCTCGTGTAGATATTAGGTACTACCTATCTATGAAGATTTCAAAAATAAATCAACACTTTGTACCTAATAATTACTTATTATGAGTTTGTATGTTTGTTAGTCGCAGCTCTGTTTGTGTGATCCTTAGATTGAAATGGTGAAACCGGCTCTATTGATGTTAAGAAAGGTATAATTTTGAAAATTCCAATCATTTCACCGTTGTGGTCTTGATCTCAGTATAAATCTATATCTTATCTTTATCTACATACCTACACGCTTCTAATTATAATCTGTACAAATAAATAAAATGGAAGTGTCTGTAATTTCAAATTAACAGCTTTTCACTAAATGCATACGAAAGTAAATTTACATCGAACATCAAGATTTAACAATTTTCTCTATCTGTCTGTCTGTTTGTTCCGGATAATTTCTGAAACGGCTGGACCGATTTTGATGAGGCTTTCACTCGCAGATAGCTAATGTAATAAGGAGTATAAATTAGGCTGGGTACTTTTATCTCGGAATTCCCGCGGGAACTCCAAAATTAACTCGGATGAAACCATGGGCATTATATTATCTGTGCCATGGGGAACAGTTAGTTTCATAATATTATGTAGATAGATGGGATCAAGATTATTTCAATTTACGTATACCTAGGTCACAGATAATAAAATACTATACTACCTAGGTATTTCAAATAGTCTTTTTTCATACCACACGATTCACTAATTAAAAAAAAATGTACAAAATATTGTTCAGAAATTGCATTAAGTATTACAAACAGATGCTCCAATAAAAGTTAATACTCAGCCACAGCGCCTTTCAATAGAACCATATAGCGTCAGATAATTATAGGACAATGGTTAATGATGTTGTACCATCGCATAGGTAACAGTCGATATGAACCATAGAACTAATACTTAGAAGAGACATCAACTACGTTTAGTATGGAAACAAATGATACCTGCTATAACTAGTGTCGCCAGGAGTTTTTGGCGGGAATCAAAGATGGCGGTTCGGTCATTTATTTTCATGTGGATAAAAAATAGTTAAAAATGGATTTTTGTGTAATAAGGTGCTGTATTTAACAATAATTTTCACAGTGATGGTTTTTATGTGGTCAAGAAGATATGTGACATTTCAAGCTGATTTCTTCGGTTAACTCCAAGGCTCCGAGAAAGTTCTTGCAAGCTATATAGTACCGTGGCTTGCAATTTCAAACAGGAAAACGAAGTATTTCAATAGAAAATATATTGATCTAATTAATTTTACTTGAAACTGGCTAAATGCATTGTATGCGATAGTCCATAAAAAAGAAGAAAAAAAAAGAACTAGTGTCACCGGGTGATTTTCACCCACAAAACTATCAATCCCGCAACACATGTAAAGAAATGTATAAAACGCAATGGGCCATGTTGACTTTAAGTTTGTTTTTAGTCTGTCTTGTAGATTAATAAAAAAATATTGGAAACTTGTTTTTTATTTTTTTACGTAATCAAAAAATACGGCGCTTATAGCGGTTAGTGATGTCAGGAGCCCCCACTCTAAACTTTAATACGCTTTATCTCTATATATTTTCATTTATTTGAAAAAGCAAAAATACGTGTTTTTTTTGAAGGGTGGATATTTTATGGCTGCTGTCATAATAAAGGTAACTTTCTTGACGTCAAAAAGAGCCACATTAACGGCCAAATTTGAATAAATTATTTGACTTTGACTTTGAAACTTTATTTATTTATTTATTTATTTATTTATTTATTTATTTATTTATTTATTTATTTATTCAAATTACAAGCGGTTTACAGAATCTTCCAAAGCACCAGCGAGTACGTACTTTCACAGTTTAAAATATATATAAAGTTGTCATGGTACAATAAATAATTAATTAATATTAAGTCAAATTAATCCGATTATCATGGTCAAATAATTAAAATTAAGTCAAATTAACAAACTCACATAAGTACTTATAGGCAACGGTCATAAAAAACCCAGTTTTATCTGCAAACACGTCTAGATTATGGTACTTTTTGGCAATATCTTTGACTTTTATAACTGACGGACTTGTTTAGAAATTTGATTTTTGGTTGTTGAAGGGTGAACGCCGTACCGAACACACGCGTCACGTGAAGCCTTCGTTATTTCAGTCACTTTTCAGCATCTATTTTGGACCCCGAGCAGGAAACTGGCTTTGAAGAGAGCCATGTTTTAACTTGGGGAACAATCTAACATTGTCATTGGCGTTTCGCCATAATTGAAGAAGTAGATGAAGATATTTTTATTACTAAGAAACGTTGTCATTGGCAAATTATAATTATAGACGCCATTATTAAAGAAGAAGAAGAACAATTTGATTTTCAAAAGTCGCGAACATACAACGTATTTGGTTATATTTTTACATAGTCATTGTTTTCAAAATTCATAGTTTTGGGAATATCGTAAATATACTCGGAATACCAGCAAAAGAAGTTTTTGGTAAGTTAGAGCATGTGCTCTAACTTCCTATGCAACCATGGCGCGTCTGCCCCGCCGACATATTGTCCTCTCTATAGTTAATTGATTTTCTCTGTGATATGAACAATGATTGTAAATTTATGTACATACCTAATGTCCATTGTAATTGTCACAGTAATGTTGGATCATGAAATAACTATTTACATAGTAAATAGGTTATTCAACACTATATTCAAAATTGAAATTAATTCTTATGCCGGTTTGTAACTTGCATCCTCAGACGAAATAAAAACTCCTTGCATCATACATTTGACAGGTTTCTTCAGTTTTTAATATTTGGATCAAGATTTGAACCAAAACAATAACCGTTGCAAAATCTACGGTAATACTTACAACTGGGCTTCTCTTTTTTCATTGTTGTGTTGGCTGAACTGGGTGTCGCCAATGTTGCCCTGCTTGTGTCAGGAGTGTCAGGACAGACCTAACTCCTGTTTTTAAATTCTACCTACTTATTGTTAGTTGTATCATACCTATTATAGTTAGGTAGTTTATGCAGGGTCAGATTACTAAACTACGTAGAGGCACTAAGGCAAGTCATGAGGCCCCTTTCCCCTTAGAAAGGTATGTAAGTAGGTTTATATATGAGTAAGTATCTTGGTGGGTAATATTTAACTAAACAATATATTAAAATCAATAAGTTAAAGTAAAAAAGTAATCAAAAGTTAATAACCTTCATTAGAGTAGTAGATTTTGCCGTTAAAAAAGCAGCGAGGGATAAAGCTTATAATATGTAGGTATATTTCAAACGAGCTGTTCGCCGCGGTTTCACCTGCGTTAATTTCAGAGTTCCCGCGGAAATTCCGTGATAAAAACTACCCTATGTCCTTCTCTGTACCCCTGACAATGTTTATGCAAAATTTCAGGATGATCGGTTGAGCCGTTAAGATTTGAAAGCGTAACAGACAGACAGAGTTACTTTCGTATTTATAATTCAAATAGGTAAAAAATAAGGCTGGGTAAAACAGTGGCAACTCCACGCTCTCATTGTGAATTGTTGGATTGAATATTCATGTTATCCTGAGCACCACTTTACCCTCGATAAGCCTGACCGGTTTGCGGTAATACCTCAGTGGCGATCTGTCATGTAATTTATTGAAGATAATATACTGTAGGTACTTTTTACATAAAAAATCTGTTTTCTTAAAAAATAATTTTAGTGGGTTTGCCTGAGTAAAATAGCATAGTTTTCCTATAGGTACTTGTTCATAATGTTATTTTGTTCCTATAAATACATATGTATATATGTACCGATGTATAAGCTATATTATTGTAAAGTTTCATTTAAATTCATTCCGTAGTTTTTGCGTGAAAGAGTAACAAACATCCATCCATCCATCCATCCATACATACTTACAAACTTTCGCGTTTATAATATTAGTAGGATTAAGCTGGCGACGAGGGCGAATATAATAGCACACAGATTCCGAAAGTGTACAGTTCCGGTAAAAATAACACTGTTCCGTGCATTCTGTACATTTAAAGGAATGTTTGCGGACGCGCACGTGGACGGCTTCCCAGCTTGTTCCCAGCCGTGCTGCGTGCGCGGTGCGCCGCCGCGCCGCCCTGCGCCGGGTGCGCGCCAGCCGCAACAGCCTTCTGGCCGTTATAACGGACAGGCCGGACAGCATGCTCGTCCGGCACTGGGCCGGATTGCATGCCATTTTTACTAAGTTCACTTGATACAGTCTGTTCCAGTGGTGGTCACACCTACAAATTTAATTTTCTTATTTTATACTAACACTAGTTTTTAAGTCAAATTTTTTGTATTACTAACCTAATTATGGAGGATATCTGAAATACAAACTTTTTATTTATTAACTATTCCCCGCGGTTTTACCCCCGGTAATTTAAGTAAGTATTAATTTAGGTAAGTTCTTGCGGAAATTCCGGGTAACAATAGCATTCTAATGGAGAAAGAATTTTTGAAATCGGTCCAGTAGTTTTTGAGTTTATTCGTTACAAACTTACAAATCTTTTCTCTTTATAATATTACGATTAGATATAATATATTGGAATATATACATATATATACATTTATAAGCCCTTTACAAAGTTCAATAAAGAAAAAAAGTTTTTAGTACCTATAGTGTCATATTTTCTATTAAGTCGTTCTTTATTTCAGGGAATTCTAGCATTATGTCATGACAACACTGTTATTTAGTCGGTACCCTCATTCCCATTTGACAAATTAAAGTAGTGTACGCCCACAATTGTTGGTGGGGTTGTGGGTATAAATACTAGTGTCAGCACAGAAGCCTCTGAATATTTTTGTCCAGCACCTAGTCACTCGGATGTTCGAGCGTGCCGATGCGTCGGACCTCGAGCATATCCGGGATCTGGCGCCCCTTCACGCTCGACCACCCGAGGGGAAGAGATATCCGCGTGAGCTCGTCGCTCGCGAATCTTAATTCCCCTCTCAGAGGAACGGGGCGAAGACTTGATGCTACTGCTCAGTGGCATCGGCTCTCGCCCAGGCGATCCAGTGAGTCCGTAGGACTCCCCCCAATCACCTGTCCGTTTTTAGCGGAGAGCGTAGGATTCCCCATTGTAGGGGGCTCAGCCCAGGCACAATCTCCTCTGTTGCCTCCCCTTCGGGGGGTGCAGCATGACAAGGCCCCAGTAGTAGTAGAACTTGATTCTAATTACTCTGCTCGACTTAAGAGCCATCTTACATTTTCGCGCGAATTTCTAAGATTTTGGACTCCGAAATTACTATGTTAAGTAACACCCAGAAATTATTTAATTACTGCAAAAAATAGGTCTATCTTTGGTGTTGACACTTAATGTAACACATTTACTAAAACTAATTTGGTAAATTTTTAGTGCCTCATCTCCCACAACCATTTTAGTGAAAAATGGCCGCAGACTCAATTTCAAAGTCCTATATCTATTAATAATGCTGATATAATAAGTTTAAAAAAATATAGTAATCATCGGACATATATTTTAGTCGTCATTTAATGTAATAGATTCTTGAATTTCATTACCATTATTGAGTAAAAAAAAGAAATAATTTGGCAAATTTTTAAGATTAAAGTGTCAATTTTATCGTGATTTTTGGTTAAATACACAGTAATAACTAAAATGAAATTATCCCAAAATAAACATTGTTCTTTGGAGAATTGATTTCTACAGTTATTTTGCAAATATTAGCAAATTAATTTGTCAATATATTGATCTAAACATCAGTATAAATTACAATGCACAAGCGGATACCGATTAGAATGGCGCGAGCGCCCGTCGAGGCAGGACCTGTGCCATTTTGTTCCGCGTTCCGATTTTCGTGCGCTCGTATCGTAAAATTGGTAAAGTGGTGATTATACTGCGACCAAATATTTTTGATCCGCTTCGAGTTTTGTTTCGCGAGGTAAGTTTTGTTTATTATGAAATATGTAGGTATGAATTATTTTAGTTGTTTGTATGATAATAATAATAAAGATATATGTTAATAAATTACTAATAATAATACTATAATTTTTTCATTTTTTAGCTATGGGTACTCGCAAGGATAGTGTATACCGTTGTTTTAAAAAAAGGAACCGTGATAATTTTGCAGCCTTAAAAAAGGCAACAGAGGTAAAGTAAATACAATGACCTACAATTTTTTTCGATTTAGCTGAAGTATATTGCCTGACAATGGAATATCATGATGACATGGAGCTGATCTGATGATGGAGCTGGAAGGTGGCCATAGGAACTCCGTAAAAAAGATACAATACGAGTTAGTGCTCGTTTGATAGGTCTTGACGAGTACTTCATTTGAAAAATGGGTTATAATGTATCTGTAACATGACATATTTTTATCGGAATGGGCATGTTACGCAATTTTTTTTATCTCTCTTGTAGATTAATAAAAAATATTGGACACGTATTTTTTCTTTTTTTACGTAATCCAAAAAAAAAGGCGATACATTGAGTTGAAATTTCGCGTGACGTCACAAACCGGTGCAGTTTGTATGGCGGCTTATAACGGTTAGTGACGTCACGAGCCCCCACCCTAAAGTTTAATACGCTTTATCTCTGTATATTTTCATTTATTTGATAAAATTAGTTCAGGTAAAAATTTTATTCATAAAATGTTTAATATATCTTTAAAAAAGACTGGAATTTTTTCTTGATCTGGAATTTATCCTACTAATATTATAAATGTGAAAGTTTGGATGTTTGAATGTTTAGATGTTTGGATGTTTGTTACTCAATCACGCAAAAACGGCTGAACGGATTTGGATGAAATTTGGCATGCACATTTTCAGGGGTACAGAAAAGAACATAGGGTACTTTTTATCCCGGAATTCTCGCGGAAACTCCGAAATTACCGCGGGTGAAACAGCGGGGCACAGCTATTTATCTATAAAAAAAACATCTGAATACTTTTTCCTAAACCGTTTCTGAGATAAACGATTCAAAAAGTTGGAAGAGTTGTAATCGTCATAATATGTATAAGTACACCACTGAAGCTGTAATACAAGTAAAAAATTTATCGGTCATTTAATTATTCTATTGGTCAGTGTAACTAATATATTAGTTAAAAAAGAAACCCAGTTTTTCATTTTACAAAGCCAGTAAAACCTTGAACAACATCTGTCTCGTATAAATTGCTGCGTGGCTAGGGTCGTATACCTGCTTTATCTGAGAATACCTACGATTGCCCACGGCTCAAGATTGCGTTGTCCACCTCGAGTCTCGACGCGCGCTTTACGCTGCTTACGTTGTGTACGTGTGAGTAACTACGCACACATAAACAATAACGCAGTTTCTACCTAAACTCGCGCGCAATATTTTTGTGAAATGGCTCTTAAGTCAATATAAGGTCATAAGTGTTCTACTTCTATTGTATATAGTATATGTGCGGTTGTAATAACTTTAATAGTGAGAATAAAAGTATAGTTAACTAGAGGACTTCTTTTTTTTAAAATAGTGATTACTAAAATCTTTTTCCATAGAGATTTTTGTTTCAACAACGATTGATTTTAAGTTTACAAATAGAACTCGATGTTAAAATGTTCTAATGAACACATTTTCGTCATAAACAGCGTCCAGTACCCTTGTCACATTTGACCAAACAAAGGGTAGGTACCTACAAGCATCCCATCGAGAAATGTAGTGTCTTTGACTATTTATAGGTACCTTTATTGAAATATCCGATTTATTTATTATTTACTAGAACCCATGTCTGCGGTTACGTCGTAATAGGCTTTGAAGGTCGTAAATTCTAACAGGCACCACTCCTGTGTACCTACTCTTTACGTACATATTAGATTTTCAAATATATGTATGACATGTGGTTAAATTAGCTGCAAATATTTACAGGGTTGAAAGTATACACCGTTGTAAACATGTTCATAAAATAAAAAGATAATTTTTTTGTTATTTCTTTTTGAAACAAAATAAATCAATATACTTAATAGAAAACAACCTGTGAAGGCACTTGCCGCTCAATCGCTTTACATATGCTTTACACACACATCGCCGCGCGCCGGTATCTAAAGAGTCAATGACCTCAATCGAGCGGAACAGCCGATCCATCGCTCGCTGTGTGCGCGGCGCGTGCCTACGGTATAAGAGCTACGTGTATATTATACCTTGTGAATGTAATTGTAATGATTTTTCGATGAATTTATTTTTCTCATATTCTAAAAAACTACCGAACTTGTAATATTATTTTTTCACTTATCCTGTTTGTTATAACATAATATGGTTTTAGCCCTATAAAAATTTTCAGTTAATTTTACCACAATATGTTATGTTGAAATACGCCAGGTCCTATACTGTCCAGTCTGGGCGTTATTTACTAGTACCTACTCATAAAAGTAAACAATATATTGTCATGACTGATTAATTAACCCAAACTTTGTAACTACAAATTTCGTACAAGGTTCACTTTTCTATATTAATATTATAATGAGGTAAAGTGGGAACTGTGAGTTTGTGACGTTGTAGTGGGTAATCTCTGGATCTATACTGAACCGATTTTGAAAATTCTTGCACTTATAGGAAGCTACGGTAGTCATACGGTGACATAGAGTACTTTTTAACTCGAAATTTCCACGGGAACTCCGAAAATACCGCGGGTAAAACCGCGAGGGACAGCTAGTATAATATAAGCAAGCATTTTAGTATTTACAACCTGCCCGTTTGCCCCCTATTCCATAAAAAAAAAACCTATACCTAGTGAAAAGTCATATCAGTGCCATTAGCTTTAAAGTTAC
Source organism: Zygaena filipendulae (assembly GCA_907165275.2). NCBI lineage: Eukaryota > Metazoa > Arthropoda > Insecta > Lepidoptera > Zygaenidae > Zygaena > Zygaena filipendulae. The sequence goes on along the minus strand of OU015653.1, from coordinate 4,779,178 downwards.
AGCCTTAAAAATGTTATTTGGGCTTTTTAAATAAAGAGACCTCTTTTCAGGGTTTCTGATAGTATTTTTAATATTATTGTATGTACGTTTATTTGGTTTTTACGGCAAAAACATCTTATTGTGGGATAAAGTAGATCTGTGTGTTGCGTAGATAGTGTTTTTAATATTACCTATAAATTAATAAATTCCTAACCATTTCAAATACCTATAGTATTGTATTACTGTGTTAATTAAACACTGTAAAGTAACAGGCTGAATTGCTGCTGTTTTATAAAGAAAACTACCTGAGTATTACCTCCTTCGAATAATCGGCACACGGACGCGGACGGTATCGGACTCTCCATTATGTAAATGCGTTTGATAAATTAAAGAAAAGTTTCCAAAGTAATTCAAAGCGGAGCTCCCGTTCCAGGTGTTCCGAGATATCAATCGAGTCGAGACGGTGGCATTAAAATAAATGTTCCGTATCCTCTGTTTGATTGGATATGCGAGCATTATTCTTCGCCGAGCCCATCCGGGGATTGCCTGAATATTTCTCCGCGATTGAGCGTATCTCAAGAGGTCCTTTATCCGAGACATCGCGCCTCGTGATTAATACGTCCTTTAACATTGATAGCCCTCACATTTTACGTGATCACATGTCGACTCACGTGTCCCGATACATAAATCTAGACACGCGGTAGCGTGTTAATAAGCCAAGTTCAAGCTAACAGAACTGGCAAGCAGCACCGTGTGTAATATTACACGAACCATTTGGAGCCACTTTTGACCTTCTCATAACTCAAAAACTATTTCACATATATGTGTCAAATTTGGCTCATGTATTGAAACTTGCGAGATAAATATGTGCTCCAAATTTCATAAGCTCACCTCAAATGGTTATTTAAATACTAACGTCCATCGTGAATTTTGTCACTGACTGACCTATAGACCAAAACTATAACCGACTTTCAGATGACCTAGGAACTTGATATTTGGTATCAGGGTAGACTTTTAAGCGTAAACAAAGGAAAACATCCGAAAATTGAAAAAACTTAAAAAAAATACATAATTTTCAATATTTTCAGTTTTTAAATTTTTCCTCATCAAGAAGGTAATATAACAAAGTTAGTATATAACTGGCTAATCAAAATTTTGAAATAGGTATTATTAATGATGTATTTTACGTCACTTTATTAAACTGAGTCAATCCAAAGATCATAACTACGTGAGTCAAACGATGGCAGATATATTCGTTATCAGCACGAATATTTCAATTTTGACTGGTTTATACAAAGACGTTCTATATTATAATTCTAAAATATCATTGGGTTTAAATACATTCGCTACATACAATCGCTAGTTGATTCTGAGCAAACTACTTTCTAGTTTTCAGTTAATTCATTAACACGTTGTATGTAGCTCCAGGTTAAGCTTAATCTACCAGTGAAAACCGCATGACAATCCGTTCAGTATATTCGGAGATTATCGTGAACAGATAGATAGACAGACAGACAATAATTTTAAAAGCTCTTTTATAATTGTGATCGGTTACTCTTCTTTTATCGCCTCCTTTCAAGTTTTGTTAAAAATATTCAATGTACTGAATCGCGGACTCTTTTATTATAGTATAGATGTAGTATAGATGCGAATTGCAAAATAACTCTGTTTGTCTGTCTGTTAAGTCAAGACAATATAGAAATATTGTCGGTGTGTTTTTGTTGGTCAGCAACTAATCTTAGACCTTGGTATTTTTCCATACAAGGACCGAGTAGTCGGTACATGGTACGTAACACTTAAAACTAGTATGTATACCAATCAGTTGGTACGTCTGACATCGTTGGGTGCGCCGTACGTGGGGAAGTGGATCGGGGAGGGGATCGACACAAACAGGGACCGAGAGACACTCGCGCTAGTAATTTCTGTACAAAAAGTAATGATATCCCATCAAAAACATAAATGTGCAAGTGGAAGCCAAGTTCAGTATTAAGCTTATGCTTGTTTGTCGACTTCACCGACAAAAGAATTGAGATCTAAATATGTGCCAAGTTCTGTGGATAATCCTGACATATATTCAAAGGAGCATACAACTTGGCTAGTTTTCACATCCAAGTAATCTTATATTTGGCTTCCACTTTCACATTTATGTTTTTGATGGGATATTTTGTTGCTGCGCCCTCGTGTCATAAAACATCTCCGCACCATAATTATTGATACTAAAACGTAGTGATGACCTTCTCTCTGTCGATACTGACACGAGACTGACACAGATTGTTTTGAATAGCGACAATCATAGACGCAAAAACGTACTCTAATTTAAAATTTGGTCGCTGCGTAAAGTATGCAATCACGACAGACAATGAATGTCTTTGATGCACGATTATTTTTGTCTCCGAAAAAATCGTTCTGTTTAAAATTAGATCACCACTTGTCGCCAAGTACCTTAATGCTAGGTACCTAACGAATATATGTACTGGTTTACGTCACTGAGTACAATGCACAAAATAAATGCTGCGAAAATAACATTAGGTAACTGAGAATACCATGGTCTGTGTACCCAATACGACTGATAATCTGATACTGAGACTGATCACTGAGCTGGTTGATTGTGGGGGTTGCCCCCCAAGTGGCCTCCAAACCTCCCCATATAGCCACCCCATGCCTCGCATAACTGAGCTGATCTGAGTGTCACCCTGGTAAAACTGATCTGGTAATCTGAGCCCTGGTCGCAACCAGTCCGAACGCATCGGTTTCTGAGTAGGTACACAAGACACATGGTTTAATCTGAGAACTGCACGCATGCACTGATCTGGTAATCTGAGCCCTGGTCGCAACCAGTCCGAACGCATCGGTTTCTGAGTAGGTACACAAGACACACGGTTAAATCTGAGAAAGGATAAAATCACTTACTGATGTTGCCTCTGCGCCGTCCGGTCGATCAATGCTCAGCCAGCTCGCTCGGCCCGCCGGTCGCCGCTCCGGCCGTGACGTCAACAACAAGCCACCTACCTACCTATGTAACTATGTTTATAGCTTCGCGTTCGCGACATTCCCCCCCCGAAGGAAAAAAGAAAGCCAAGATCTGATTCTGATTTTACTTTTAATCTGATGAACTTATTAGGTTATATTATTACAACAATGAGCTACTGGTGAAACAATCTGGTCATTAACTGAGACGTCCACTCCTTAACCTTCTCTCTGGCCTTGATTGCTGATTCCCTGGTTGGACGTTTTGCGATATGACTTGATGCTTGTGCTGGGATTTCAGGTTCGGCACTGACGTCTGGTACGTTAGACTGGTACTCCGCAGAAGCCTGAGTTATATCGACTGGTTGTTCTTTCTGGACTGGTACTGATTCGTCAATCTGATTGCTCTGAGAATCCGCGTTGATAACGGAATCATTTGGGACTGAGGGAGGTACTGTACTAAGGTCATCATCAATTTCTAAAGGATAAAGGTGACCTACTGAGCGGGTATACGTCTCACCTGTAGGTAGTTTAACTTTAGCTACCCTAATCTGTCCATCCGAACCCTTTATAAGCTCAACTATCTTCCCAACCTTCCAGTGTGCCCTACTGCCATCTGATTTAATCTGAACTGTCTCTGATAATATTGGTGCTCTGTTAACTACTACTCTCGGCTGTCTATGTTTATCACTGCACTCACGAAGACTAGTTAAGTATTGGAGTGTAAACATCTTTGCGAATTCAAGTAAGATAATCTGACCACGTTTCCAGCCATCAATCAGATTCGTTTTGGTTACTGTAGCTGATTCTAAGAAATCCTGATCTGAAATCTGTGTTGTCACTGGACCCCCAATACGTAGAAAGTCGTTAGGCGTCAATACATGCTCTAATTCAGCACCTACTGCTGTCAGTGGTCTAGTATTGATGACGGCCTCGAGTTCCTTTAATATGGTACACAACTGATTATGATTGATAAGGTGTTTATCTAATGTCCTTTTCATACTATGTTTGACTAGGCCTATTAATCGCTCATAAAACCCGCCAAACCAGGGAGCTAACTCTGGGATGAACTTCCAACGGATATTGTTTTGTATACAATAGTTAGAGGTCAACACTTCTGCCGTAAGTTTAAATTGAGTGGCGTTGTCCGATATGATTAACTGAGGTAAACCTCTTACAGCGACGAACCTTCTAATGGCTAGCAGACACTCTTCCGCCGATAAGTCTTTAACAACTTCCATGTGAATCGCTCTAATTGTCAAGCAAGTAAATAAACAAACCCAGCGTTTCTCCTTAGTAACTTCATCCACAAAAAGTGGACCGAAATAATCTAGGCCCGTGAAAGCAAACGGTACACTAAGCTTAACCCTTTCTCCCGGTAAATCAGGCATCGCAGGTAATTTGAATGGACCTCCACCGTATTTTACGCATGGTTCACATTTTCTGATAACCTTCTGAACTGTTGCTCTGCCATGTGGGACCCAAAACTTCTGTCTTAGTAAAGCTAGTGTATGCGAGACGCCTACGTGGTAGTTTTTCTGGTGTAGTTCCATGATGATTTTGTGGGTAAACTCAGAGTTTTTAGGAAGTAATATAGGTTCCTTCTGATTGTGTGTCAAATCCGTGTATCTAAATCTACCTTTGCATCTAATAATGCCATTCTGATCTTTATATAAATGTAGTGATCTTGATAAATCAGTTTTTATGCCTTCGACCTCTTTAGGGAAGTTTTCACTCTGAATTTCTAAAATCCGTTTTATATCGTCACGGTCCGTCTGTTCAAAATTGTCCTCAATTATCGTTGTTTCAGTTCTGTCTAAATTTGACCCATCTGCTATATCTTCCGACACCACATTCGGGAGACCTTCCCCGGCCGAAGAAATTTGAGTCTGTACTTGGTCTGAGAGACTCTGAATTACTGGCCACTGTTTTGAATCTCGCAACAGAAAATCTGGGCCCTTGAGCCATTTATCGTACGAATCTACTCGTTCTGATCTAGTACCTACGTTCGCTGGATTGAGTTTTGTTGGTACATATCTAATTTGCAAAGTTTTGTTCTGTCTTATCTCATTGATTCTACGTGCAACAAACGGGGGAAGTAACTTTTCTGATTTGTACCAACTTAAAACTATTTGGCTATCAGTCCATAAGAATTGTGCTTTAACTGGTAGTCGTAAGAATTTCATTACGTAACTTAGAAGCCTGCATCCGATTAATACTCCCAGCAATTCTAATCTCGGAATCTGTAAGTTATTTTGGTCCTTTAACGGCACTAATCTGGACTTGCCAATAACAAAACTGACGATATTATTAGCGTCTAAAGAACTACGCAAGTAAATAACTGCTGCGTACGCGTCCATAGATGAATCAGTAAAGCAATGCAATTCGTACTGAATATCATCACTGATTTGCCCTCTACTCACATTTTTTGCGTAATATCGATCAACAAACAAATCTTCTAAACATGAAAACTTTGATTCTATCTGATTCCATTCGTCAAGTAGATTGTCATTTAACTTAATATCCCACTTAACCTTTTCTTTCCATAGTTTCTGAAAAAATAGCTTTGCTGGGAGTACCACCGGAACTGCAAGACCACAGGGATCGTAAACTGACGCAATAGTTTTTAACACATCACGCTTTGTCTGAACTGAGTTTTTCCTGTGCTCTAAATTAGTTTTTAGCTTCAAAATGTCACCATCTATGTCCCATAACAAACCTAATACTTTTACATGTTTACTACGATCTTGAAATTTTTCTGGTATTTGAGACATAAGTTCTTCCGAGTTTGAGTTCCATTCACGTAAGTTCATCGACAAACTATCAAACGACCGTTTGGATATTGTGTATAATTTAAAAGCGTCTGTTGTTGTCTGTGCTCCTGTCACTATATTATCGACGTATATATCTTCTGCTATTTGCTTCATAAGAGCGCTATTTGATCGCGCTAAGTGATATTTGATCGCGGCATTAAGCAGAAATGGACTAGATATAACGCCAAAGGGAACACGACAAAACCGGAAATGCAAAACATTATCCTGGCTAGGTCCACGTGTTTTGTCTTTGAGCCAAAGAAATCGCGTTACGTCTTTATCTAAATCCTGGAGACCTAATTGCAGGAACGCTTTCTCAACATCGGCAACAATACCGATAGGATGTTCTCTGAATTTAATAAGCAATCCAGTAAGGTCTTCTAACATTAGTGGCCCACGATATAAACATTCGTTGAGACTCCGATTGTCTCCTGTTTTAGATGAAGCGTCATATACAATGCGGAGCTTATTTGGTTTGTCTCGACTACGAACACAATGGTGAGGGAGGTAATGAACCGGGTGAGTCTGTGGGCCAGTGGGATTCGGTACTATTTCAATGATCCCATTCTGTAACTGATCCTGTATAACTTTATCGTACGCCTTAATTTCAGAGCTATCTAAACGTTTTATCAAACTATTAAGACGACCCCATGCTAGTCCTAAATTGTTTGGAAGATTTGGCGGAAACTCAGTCCAAGGCCATTGTACGTGGTACCTATTTTCTTTATACTGTATGGTCTCATTGAACTGCCGTATCGCTTCCTCATCGCGAGTAGTTTTTGGAGAATCCGCAATGCCTATAGACTCGAGGTCCCACAGTCTCTTTACATCGTCAAACCTGAGCGGAAGATCTGGTTCATTTAATTTGTTATCAAAATCAGCGTTCGACTGAAAGTAAGTTAACACGGCTAATTGGTCTGTACTATCCATCATTTCGTCGATCTTTCCTGACCACACCCAGCCAAAATCGGAATTGACTAAGAAAAGATCATCAGTTACCGCTATCTTTTCATTTGAAATTAACGAGTTATAATAATCGTTCCCGATCAAAATATCAACCTTGTCACCACATGAACCATCATCTGCGAATGTAAGATCCTTCAGCCTGATATCGTTCCATATTTTAGCTGGGTCAGGGAAGACCGGCGTTCGTACGCCATTCGTTATATGCGGAACTACGTTAGCGTGTATAAGTCGCCAGACACCAGTTCGAGTCGCGAGTCTAAAGCTTACTATCGGACTTTCTATCTGATGTGGTGACTTTGCGCCGAATGTAAATATCGACAAATTTACCTTTTCCGTAACTGGTAAGTTTAATGAACTGGCTACAGACTGAGTTATATATGAGCGTTGGCTACCACAGTCTAGCAAAACTCTGCATTGAATTTGTCTGGATTTGGGTTCTGAATGATTACTAACTTTGACAAGACACGTCTGTAGTAATGTGGTATTAACTGCGGTTCTGACATGTAAACTATCCGTTTGTATCGGTTTTGTTACTTCCACCAACTTTGTGGGACATAGCGCTCGATTGTGGTCACCGAATTTGTTACAGTGGCTACATTTTCGTTTAGACCAGCAATTATTAGCCCTATGACCATCTGACAAACAGTTATAACAACGGTTTCCTAGTCGTGATTTTCTTTCTCGCATTGTTTTATAAGTCGTACATTCATCATTAAAATGATCCTGTCTACAAAATATACATCTACTCATTTTCTTTTTAGGTGGCTCATTGTTCTTATCTGAGGATTCTTGCGGCCTTTTACGAAATGGGACCTGGGGTTTATTATTAACTTGTCTATTGTCAAACTTAGGTTTATCTCTCCTGGTGTTCGTGTAACGACGTTGGTGACTGTTATTTTTAACTTCTTCAGTTCGTGCGTGTAAGGAACCCAAAGTAATATAATCTGATCCGTTTTTACGATCACCGGTACCCGCGTCTACATCTCTCGTATTTACAACGTCCCTCTTCAATCTATTCGATGTTTCTCTAGCCGATATAATGTACTCTAAATACTTCCTTATGCTATCAATCGATTCGTCTTCACCGGACATTTTCATTCTTAATTCATAAATTAAATCTTCAGGAAATTTCTCCATAATCATAACTCGGAGGTGATTATGGTTAACGTCTTCACCTAAGGAACTCAACACCCTTAAGTGTCTTTCGATTTCATTAAGAACGTGCCTACAGTCCTTAACTTGATTAGTCGGTGCGGCTTTGATTCTATACAACGCTACATAATGCGCATCAATAATCGCGGCAGGTTTGCCATATCTCTCTTTTAACGTATTGACAGCTATACGGTAATTCTTGTGTGTCGTATCTAAACCTTCAATTGCCTGTTTCGCATCACCTTCAAGGACCGACTGAAGGTACAATAATTTATCCACATCACTAATATTCCTGTTATCTACATTTGATGAAAACTGATCCCAAAACTGGTACCACTTGAGAACGTCACCGTTAAATTTTGTTAGTTCCATTCTAGGTAATTTGCTACTGATATTGTGGTTTTCACTAGTCGCAGAAACGGTACCTTGATTCCGACCATTCCGTTTAACGTGAACCTCTATTTCTGATACTAAATCTTCAGCTTGGATTTGGGTAGACGTATACTGGCTAACCTCATCTGCGTCAGGTGCTGTTGTTATTTTACAGTAATTGTGAATCTCCGAAACAAACCGCTGATTGGCACCTTTCAATTTCGATCCGATAAACTCTAAATCGTTAAAGTTGGCATCACCATCTGCTAATTTTGTAAGGGCACACTGAGCTCAGCTTATATGCGACTGAACTGAGTCGTAGATTATCTTTAAGCGAGTTCGGATGGCGTCCTCCATTCTGAGTAAGTACAGTACCTACAAGCGCAAGGAGCAAGATTGCTAACTGTTATCTTCGTAAATGTAACGTCCGATATCCTAAAACAAAGTTTTAATTTCATGTTAACAACTCTAAATTGTAGCTTCTCGATGATATTAGCTTCACAAAAAGGATTATTCAAGCTAGTAAATAATGTATTCAGATCTTATTTAATAAAATAGAACTGAGTAGATAGCTAAATAAAACATGTGTCTGATATCCGTCCGAAATCGGTACGATGTCGGCCCGTTACCCTATCAATACACTGATCACAATGTTACTGTCTGTATGTATATGCAGCTATGGAGTATGATACTATCGTATGCTTATAATTACTGTTGAACAAAAACAAAGTAGGTACCTACATACCTAGTGACTTTTCATAATCGACCATGAGCGCATTTTAAACAAAGGACACGTATTCTGAACTTAATTCGATGTAAAAACACAATCTCTAAGCTCCTCGCAACGCACAATACCTATAGGTATTCACTTCCGAAAATAACTAAAAAAATTTAAATGCACATGCACACTCAAAGCAAGTCTGTAATATCTATGAAGAATTAAAGTTCGCGCTAAAATAGCTCATAAGTACGTAATTATTCTTTTATCGGATGATCGGGTGACTTCTACTAGCTAACCATCTACCCGCTTGGTTATACATGACAATTGTGGTCGACATTACAGGTACCCCCCATGCTGTACATGTCGATTCAGATTCTCGAATCTCCGCAAAATTTCCTACACTATTAACCACTATTAACACCAACGGTCAACACTAGTCGAGCTCTGTACCTAACAAAAAGATAAAAAAATTCGACAGTTCGCCTTTTGTTTATTTCGTAGTACCTACTTTTGTTTAATCTCTGTACGTCACCGGAATATTTGCATCCAACCTATGTGTTTACACGACCGTCAATCATAATAACAAATGTGAGAAGTTGTTTATCTTAACTCGTAGTTCACAATAGACATCCCAGTACCTCCACCATGTCGCCAAGTACCTTAATGCTAGGTACCTAACGAATATATGTACTGGTTTACGTCACTGAGTACAATGCACAAAATAAATGCTGCGAAAATAACATTAGGTAACTGAGAATACCATGGTCTGTGTACCCAATACGACTGATAATCTGATACTGAGACTGATCACTGAGCTGGTTGATTGTGGGGGTTGCCCCCCAAGTGGCCTCCAAACCTCCCCATATAGCCACCCCATGCCTCGCATAACTGAGCTGATCTGAGTGTCACCCTGGTAAAACTGATCTGGTAATCTGAGCCCTGGTCGCAACCAGTCCGAACGCATCGGTTTCTGAGTAGGTACACAAGACACATGGTTTAATCTGAGAACTGCACGCATGCACTGATCTGGTAATCTGAGCCCTGGTCGCAACCAGTCCGAACGCATCGGTTTCTGAGTAGGTACACAAGACACACGGTTAAATCTGAGAAAGGATAAAATCACTTACTGATGTTGCCTCTGCGCCGTCCGGTCGATCAATGCTCAGCCAGCTCGCTCGGCCCGCCGGTCGCCGCTCCGGCCGTGACGTCAACAACAAGCCACCTACCTACCTATGTAACTATGTTTATAGCTTCGCGTTCGCGACACCACTACCTTTGACATCTCTTCGTCATGTGGAAAAGTCATTTTAGCAGCGCCAATTGAATTTCACCAACACCGAGACTGCTGTAATTAGAGTCAGTAACAAGCGGAACCGATTCAGATTCAGATTCACTCTATGTATTTTTAGATGGGCAATAACGCTAAAAGCCCTGTATGGAAGCAATAGGCCTGCCGCATCCAGGGTTGGCAAGTTGCATATTTACACATGTAATACATATATATATATATACATGTATAACTATAAAAGATTTTAGGTCATAATTAGGGTATAAACTGGTCTGTAAAATCCATGGATAGGTTAAAATAAATCGAATTTGCTAGATTATCAGTGCTAGGTCGAAGTAAAGAAAATGGTAGGGGTCTATAGTTACAGGAGCGGCGTGTTCTATTCCAGCTCTACGAGTATATCGAGGTCTTAAACTTTTAAATGCTTGAGGTCTTTTTTTCTGTTTGCAGAACATACATACCAACCCTGTCCTCTTTGCTGGTTAAACTTTCAATATTGGTAATGGAAACGTAACGGGTCGCTTGAGCCCACCACTTTCGTTGTGCCGGGGTTGTGAGGGGACACGACAGGTGGCGAGGGGTGGAAGGTGCCCTTGACACAGCCATTTAACAATCACTTCAATGTCAATAAGCAGGTAATTTTATTCTATTTGGTCTTTCTTATCACACGCGATACTACAATTTGCATCAATCAATGACAAATCTATGATTATGATTCAACACTAGCTTCGTTTCCATCAAGCGTATGTGTGTAAAGTTTTACAAGTGCACCTGGATGCTTAAAGGATCCAGGCCCACTTGTAAAATTTTGATCGATTCATCCTCCTCCTGACCTCGGGGTCGATTTTGATAGAAACTAAAACTGTATGGACTGTACTTATTTTGATTGAATTAAAATTTTATGATGTAACTTAACGAGTTCCATAAAAATTTTGAGGTTGAGTTTGTCTACCAGCAGGTTTTGTTCAAAATAATTTTCTTACCTGGAACACAGATAATATAATACTATACTAATAAATCAAACTCGTTGAGAGAAATAAATACAGCCTGTATTATGGCGCCATCCCATAGGTGTGCTTATAAGGATGAAATGGAAAAGTGACTGGAAATTCCAGTTTATTCTTAAAAAGTTTAAATATGGTTGAAAGAAATAAATAGAGATCCCTACTTAATCTCAACTCTAAATTAATTTATTCATATTTGCTAACAAACTCAAGCTAGAAAACTTTAATAGGTTGAGTTTGTTGATTTTTATATAAAAGCACTTATCAGAACATCGGATGGTCACACCCATATTTCAAGCCGGTCCTATTTCACAGAGGCTCCGACAGCCGTCAGTAATACTTGTCTTCCCCTCGGACAAGTAACGAGGTTGTATTGCGAGTTATCTCGTGTATACCCACAGAGATCGCCTCTCAGGCAGTAGGTACTTTGTCTCGAGAAATTAGTAGGTATAGGGTTCTCTAGAGGAAAAAACTGCAAGTACGATATTTTGATATGTTTCTATTTGATAATAAATAATCAATATCTACAAAAAAATATGTAAATTTTGAATTGTGAACTATTTTTTAAATTTTAATAAATTTTTAAATAAAATTTTAATCGGCAATTTTAAAACCGATTAGTTGGCTAGTCGGCAAATGCCTTAGTCGGCCCATCTCTAAAATCTAGTACAAATATAAATGAATTACACATAATAAATATCTTCCATAATAATATAAAATTCACCAAAATCGTGTTTTTTAACACCCATTCGGTTCTACGACGAGTTATAGGAGAATTATCGTGAAGATACATATTATATTACTAGCTGTACCCCGCGGTTTCACCCGCGTGAAACGTTTTTTATAAAACAACTTTTTTTTCCGATATCCGATTTAAATAAAAAAGCCTATATGTAGCTCTAGTCTAAGTTTAATCTATCTGTGAAAACCGCAATCCGTTCAGTAGATTTGGAGAGACAGACAGACGGACAGAGATCGCGAACAGACAGACAGACACAAAAGAATTTTAAAACTTTTTTGTGGTTGAATACTCTTCTTCTATCGCCCCCTGTCAATTTTTGTTAAAAATATTCTATGTACAGAACCACGGATTCTACTATTTTATTATAGTACTAGCTGTGCCCCGCGATTTCAACCGCGGTAATTTCGGAGTTTACGCGGGAATTCCGGGATAAAAAGTACCTATGTCCTTCTCTGTATCCCTGACAACGTCCATGCCAAATTTCATCCAAATCCGTTCAGCCGTTTTTGCGTGATTGAGTAAACGTATGCGAAGATAAGAGCTCGAAAGCGCATTTTCATCCGACTTGCTTCATTATCCATACTGCTCAGCTCCTATATGTCTTAGCGTTATGTTATATAGCCTATAACCTGCCCCGGAGTATGGACTTCAATCGTACCAAGTTTGGTTAAAATCCCTTCAGTAGTTTTTGATCGTACGTTTAGAATTCGTGTCCAAAGTCCGCGCGGCCTTAGGAAAGATCTACATTTTGCGTATATAGACGCTATTGTCGGTCCCGGCATTAAACACCGTTTAGTGGACGATTAATTTTATTTTATTCTTCCGTTTAGTGGACGACTAGCAATAGTAATAAGTAATTCTATGTAGTATATACCACGTTTGCTTGGTTTCCACGACACAAGCTAATAATAGCTTACTGTGGGATCTAGTAGATCTGTGTGTTGTGATGTGGATTATTATTATTATTATTATTTATTTTAATTTTATTTATTAATGTCGTGGCAACAAACAGTAATATACATCTTATTATTTATTCAACTATATAGGTATTACAGGTAGGTATACTTTTCTGTAACGAATTGTTGCCTGCGATTTCAGGCGCGTATATTTCGGGATTCGCTCAGGAACTTTTAAACTTTTATTGTGCCTGGGAAACATAGTTACTTGTATTATGTTGATACAGTAAACTACCAATATAAATTTTTTTGTCTATCCAAAAGTATTTCTCCTTTATTTGGTCGTTAAGATCCGCAAGTTTACAAAATAAATGGTTCCGCTTTGGGGTAGCGACATTAACAAAACAGAAACTCTGAAACGTCAAATATACAAATAACATTTTAAGCAATTTCACACATTGTACATTTTAAATAGGAGATTTGAAACTCTCAACGTCTGTAAATAGTTACCTTAGGATCGACATAGGCTACTTTTTAACTGGTTAAAATACATATGTACGACCTAGGTACAGATAGAAGTTACATTCGGAAAATATTCCATTTACTGTGTGAAAGTCTAATAGCACGCAAACAGCTAGTTGAACATAATACCACCACTAACAACATACATGGCACATGCTTTTATTGGTAACTTTATTTACAAAACAGATTCAGTGTTGTATCAATCATTTCTCCCCCTTTATCCAAAATATTTTCGCACAGTATCTCGAGCTTACTACACGGTCCTTCACTTTAGGAGTAGAATCTCAACATTTTTGACATGTTATCCAACCATAATATTTTTGAACAAGCACTAGTTGTAAGTTCATATGATACACTTATATTACCTTTTGTTTCGGAGTATCTGAGTAAACCCTGCAAATATTCATGCAAATGAAACCGCTGCGAACAGCTAGTGTAATATAAATGCGAATTGTCTCTGGCACAATACATAATTAATATATACTTAGTACTAGTCAGTGAATTTGTTCCAGAAAAACAAATTTTCTGAAACCGTAGTCCGGTTACTTTGAATCTCTGAGGAATTGATCAGCTCTTAAGTACAGACTGCTTTTAAAAAATGCATCAGCTAGCTCGAATGCAAATATCGTCCGGACACAAAGCTTTAGCGTCTCTCGTCAGCATTCCAGATACCAGATTATATATTAGTTTCAATTCAATCGTTTCATACGAAACTTTTATACTAACCTACCGAGTGTATTTTTCCTGTGTATTAATAAAATTGTATAGCTTAATTCCGGTTATCTGTAATATAAAACCATCATTTACTAGCGCACAGCACTAACGTGTATCTAACCTTAGGCTCTGGAAACTTGAAAATGTACTTTGTGGATAGATTGAATATAAAAAATAAATAATAAGGTACATAACCTTGGTATTTTGTAGGTATAGGTTTATTTTTTTTGTGAAATCTGTTAGTAGAAGAAAATACGCAGAACCTCTTTAAAAACAGTGCTTTTGTGTTTGTACATTTAAAGCCAAACTAAGGCTATCGGAATCTTCGAAAATTTTTATTTGTTTAGAAATAGCTTATGTAGCCCAACGACGTTTATCTATCTTTCTATGAATAATCTATCTCAGAAGATATATTTTTGAAAGTGGCGTTAGTTTGATTTAATGAAGTTCTCTAATGTACCTATAAAAGAATCCATTAAGATAATATTATCAAACGAAAACGCTTACATGGGTATTGGGTACGCAGAACGAACGTTACCTTCGTACACGTAATAACAATTTGCGTTTATTTCCCACTCCACGCTCTTTCAATAGCAACATGGAGACAGCGCATTTTCCATACAATTTATAGAATGATCCATCTCCGCCATTTTCACTCAGTCTGTAGATTGCAAATCAATATTACAGCGTAGGAAATCATGACTCGAATATAATATTCGTACCTAATATCTATTATACCTACTATGTGTTCCCGGTGAATATCTATTAGGAGACTTATGTAGTTTAAAAAAAAAAAAACATTGATGCTCAGATATTAAACTATGAAATCTTTTTTTTTTCATTGGTAAAAATGGGCGAATACTCGACACTATTAGTTTAAGATCTAGGATCTAGACCGAATATTACTCAAATTAATATCATCATAGTTTAAATTGGAACGACTAGGTAGTCAGACCAGACAAAGTGGTTTTGAGTTGACGTTGAAGATAGTCTATGCCAGTAGGACCACGGGTCGCGAGTAGATATACAATATTTTATTCCCCGTGGACCCCAGTGCTTTTGCGTCGAGGACTCCCTCGAATAAAATTCTCCGTGGACCCCACCATGGGTGGACACAACTAGTGGGTCCACAGGTTGTGCGTCGTACTTTTACATGAATTCGATAACTTTTTACTAAGGTAGCAAAATTAAGATTGACACGATTCCATTCAATCATTGTGAAGTGGATTATTATTATTATTATTCATCCAAGCCTTCGAAGGACATAATATAACATTTTAAAAAACCGACTAAGCACTTTGATCTCATTAGTGCTTCGGTGAAAGTAATCACTCGAATATAATATTTTCTATACCACTAAGAATAGCAGCTTTTGATTGATCCTATTTCTATGTAGATACCTACATTTTCGTTGTAATTATAACAGCTTCTTATATTTATGTCTGTATTTATTGTAAAGTCCGTGTTTATTGTAAAGTAGTAGATAGTTCTTCGAGCAGAATACAACCACGTACCGTCAGGTGTGAGGTGCGATGAGGGTAGACCTAAAATCTACTGTGGATCCAGTCATCGAAGAGTTTTTTGGAGACCTTTGTCCACCAGTGGACGTCTGGCATCTGATATGATAATAATATTGATGAAGACTGTAAAACAAAGCGAACAGAACAGGAAGTTTATAAATGAATTTAATTTTGCCAACGAAAGCGGCTTTTGAATATTTCAAAAGTTAGTTATGAAATTTTCTCTGAATTTCTCCATTGTAATATCCATACCTAAATAAGTTGCAAAAACATCATGGTCAATGTTTTAATTATGAATGAACTAGCTGTGCCCCGCGGTTTCACCCGCGGTAATTTTGGAGTTCCCGCGGAAATTCCGGGATAAAAAGTAGGTACCCCACATCCTTCTCTGTACCCATGACAACGTGCATGCCTAATTTCATCCAAATCCGTTCAGCCGTTTTTGCGTGATTGAGTAACAAACATCCAAACATCCACACTTTCACATTTATAATATTAGTAGGATTATCGCTCGTGTTCCGCTAGACGTATTAAAAGTAATTTTAAAAATTCTATATGTCCATTAATTTGCTACTTTTTCTTACTTGATACACATCCTACTTAATATTATAAATGTGAACAGTGAAAGTGTGGATGTTTGGATGTTTGTTACTCAATCACGCAAAAACGGCTGAACGGAATTGGATGAAGTTTGGCATGCACGTTGTCAGAGGTACAGAGAAGGACATAGGGTACTTTTTGTCCCGGAATCCCCGCAGGAACTCCAAAATCACCGCGGGTGACACCGCGAAGCACAGCTAGTAATATTATAAAACAAAGTCCTCCGCCGCATCTGAATATTTTTGTCTGTTTGCGATAAATTTGAAAACACTGAACGGATTTTTCCCGAACGGGTTTTCACCAATGAGTGTAATCCAAAGGGAAATTATAAACGTTTAATTTTTTTCTGGAATTCCCACGGGAACTCCGAAATTATCCGCAGGTGAAATCGCGGGGGACGGCTAGTTAGAAATAAAATAGGGAATAAGAAGTTGTATCGTGTAGTAATTAGTTGTAATAAAAGTGAGTCATCCCACAAACGTGCATCTATTGTACCTACAATATAGGTAGGTAGGTATACTAATAAAAAACGTTACGGATTTACTAAATTCTGTACATTATTATCTATAAGTACCTATTATTAGCACTCAACAAACATAAGAGTCAAGAGTAGGTACAAATCTAATGGATAATAAAACGTCTCCCAAAATATCTTTGTACATTCTTGACAGAATCCATATTAATACTACTTATCAATGCAAAAGTATCTCTGTCTGTATGTTGTCTGTTATCTTTTCATACATAAAAATTATAAATATAAAAATTTAAATATACAAATGTCATATGAGAAATATCTATAGTTATCCTATTATAAATGCGAATGTGAGTTTATTTGGTAGTTGAATTATGGAGAGAACAAGTCAGCTAAGAAATGATTTCACGGTGCTCTCATAAGAACTCTTGTATTTATCACGGGTGAAACCGCAGGGAACAGCTAGGCTGATATAAAATAAAAATACAGATTAAGAATTTAATTTTTTATGTCGATAAAGCTTCAGGTAAAAAACTTCGCGAAAGGATTTCAGATCTTCCTCCCACCCTTGTTTAACACCCAGCTAAGTCGCATAGGAAAATAAAATTGAAAATGTTTTTCAATTTTACTTCGGGATTTGCGGATATTCAACAAATTCGAATTCGAACGCTCTCCAATTTAGGTTATATTATATAGATTGAAGTTAGGTATTTACTTGTGTTTTGACAAAAATAAAGTAGGTACCTATTTTGGTTTTAAATATTCGACTAGTTTTACCCCTACGGTTTCCTCGCGTAAATTTCGGGAATTCTTCGGGATCTCTGAAAAGTAGGTATCCTATGTCAGAGTTACTGTACTCAGTGAGAGAATTTCAAGAATCATTTCAGTAGTTCTAAAGATTACCCGCCTAAATCCAAACTTACAAAATATGCTTCTTTATAGTGTTGAAAAAGTTTATTCGATACCTGACAGCAATATATTATAATAAACTTGTTTCATCGACTTAAATTTCAGGATACCTATACCTTAGGGAATTCCTAATATAGCACCAAACTATGGACTCAACAACAACAACAACAATAACCATATTGTGGTATGGATTGTATTGTGTCAATGTGAACCCAACCGGTCAAAGCCGTTCAAAAGTCACATGATTAATAATAGAAGCATCAACGATTTTTTCACGTATTATATTAATAAAATTTATTAAGAATTACAGTTCGCAAGGCTCATTATCAATTTCCATGTGACTGCCTTACACACATCTGCTTAACTTTCTGTTAATAAAATATGACGATGACAGTGGCAGTACGTGTTTAAATATGTATGTATGTATAATTTTGTATATGGTATGTATAATATATACTTTTATATATGTAACTATGTATGTATGTATTTTATTGTATCGGTATTTGTAGGATATGCATGTGTTATAGTACGTATTTATTGTGAGTAAATTGCGTCTTTATGTTTTAGTTATTAATTATTAGTATCTAACATCTAGTATTAAGTATATTGTTTTGTTTGCACACCCCATCTTCTATATTTCTCTTTCTACCCAATGGTTAACTGGTAGAGAATGCCGCAAGGCATTAAGTTTGCCATTTGTACATACTGTGCAATAAAGAATAAATAAATAACAATAAATATCCTGCATATTTTATAATATGAATAATATGGTACCCATATACCATAAAAGCTAAATTGAAAGTAATATATGAAAGTGACGCTGTGGTTGAAGATTGTGAAAACACTTATACTTAGCCTGGAATAGGAAGTAGCTTTTAAGTGAGGCTGCTGGAATACACCATTAGGTGCTTGGCGGCAGATACACAACTTGAAAATGGTAGTTAGGTAGGTACCACTTTCTAGTGCTCTACCATCATGCCATGGTATGCTCACGATGTTTTTCTTCACTGAAAGCCCAAGCTCATTGTTGGGATTTGAACCTACGCCTTATGAACTGTGATCCGAACGAACTAGTCACTGAGCTATATAACATCGCTTAAAAAAATTGAATGCACATTGCACAACTAGCTTCAAAGCTCACCTAGCTCTATTAAATGAGATGTTTTTTCGAGATTGCGTAATGAATCATTACATTGCTCCGCAAGTCAAGAAATTCCGGGTTCGATTCACATCTTAATTCATTAATTCATTTTCAAATAAAAACAAAAATAGCTCTCCGACCGTCTACCAATTTCCGTCCCAAAGAACTTTTATGAAGTCAAAATATAACGAATATGATTTAACAGTGGAAAGTAGGTCTCCATGCGATATTAAGTTTATACCTACTATGGATGATCGACGATGTTTAATAAAGTTAAATCGCTTTCTAATTATATCGCTCATATTGCCACCCCACCGCGATTCAAGAGTTACAATTTATCTTCTGCCAAAATAATCTTTCGCAGTCTATTTTCGACTTAATTTGACAGAAGAATATTTCCCCGTGTATTATTTTGATTTACAGCTGGCCCGAAGCGTAGATAAATTGAGTTATAACTTCGCCATTAATTTTCAGATTCTAAAATATTTGGTTCGAAATTTGCAGGCGTTTAATCTATAGGCATCTACGTGGGGCATCCTGAAAAATTGCGTAAGTGGAATATAAAACTGTTTATTGTAAAAGTAACATACCTACAGTTTTTCGATTTAAAAATAAATTAAAAGTGATACGGGCAAAGTTTCCAAATGTTATTTTAAAAGCCTAATAAATTCTACAATATCTACTAATATTAGGAGTTTCATTTTCGGATATGTGTTAATTGAACATAATTGAACAAAATTGAACCTAATTGAAATTTGTATAAGTAATGGACAAAACATGATTGTGATAAATGTTTTCGTTTAAAAATCAATCCAAAGTTATCTCTTTGTTTTCATAGGATTCTTGTAACTTTTAAACAGAGATTAACAGATATTTGAGATTAGATTTAACAATTACGAAATAAGGGATTGATATTTTCATAATATATATTAAGGTTTCAATTAATTTCATAATGTTCGCTTTTTTATTAAATTGTGACACATATTGTGGTATCTAATAAAGTTTCATTCATTCATTCATTTAATGCTTTTTTATCGCATGTGTGTTATGTACCCTATCTACATATGTATAGTAATATTACATATGAAGAGGATAGATTTGATTTTTTGTTTGTTTGTTACGATTTAACTCAAAAACTACTAGACGATTACAAAAATTCCTTCACCATTATACCTAAAGCTACATTATCCCTGAGTAAAATTGGCTATATTATAATCCGGAATTCCTGTGGGAACTCCGACATTATCGCGGGTGAAACCGCGCGGGACAGCTAGTAGTTAATATTCACTGTGTTATAACTGCTCAATAACTTTGAGAAAATTTGTTTGTACCTACACCGCTGTGTGGCGAAACTTCAATTGAAAATAATTAACTAACTGTAAGTTAGCTAATTGTAAGTAGGTACCTAAATACTTACAGAGATAAGTTTCCCGTACTTGGGGTTTCTAACTAGTTATTAAGTTATTAAATAATCCTACTGATACATCCTACTAATATTATAAATGTGAAGGTGTGGATGTTTGTTACTCAATCACGCAAAAACGGCTGAACGGATTTGGAAGAAATTCGGCATGCACGTTTTCAGGGGTACAGAGAAGGACGTAGGGTACTTTTATCCCAGAATTCCTGCGGGAACTCCCAAATTACCGCGGGTGAAACCGCGGGGCGCAGCTAGTATTATATATGTGAAAGTGTGGATGTTTGGATGTTTGTTACTCAATCACGCAAAAACGGCCGAACGGATTTGGATGAAATTTAGCATGCACGTTTTCAAAGGTACAGAGAAAGACATAGGGTACTTTTTATCCCGGAATTCTCGCGGGAACTCGAAATCATTACTAGCTGTAATGATTGTGTTATTGTGTAGTAATTGTTATTTACCCAAGGTTACAATCTACATAATATCTATATCTATTTATCAAATCAAATCAAATCAAATCAAATCAAATATACTATAATATACTATAATATATTTATCTATTATGCTGTAATGTAATAGCACAGATAATATAATAATGATATTATAATTTTGACCGGTCATTATGAACTGCATCTATTATTTTTGAATTTCATGACTTTAATTATTATTATTGACTTGTTAAGAACATTATTAATTTTTGACGTTTCTTAAATAATTTTTTGCTCTATATTTATAAATTTTGTAACGCGTTGGTCTTTTCACTGTAATGTTATATTATATTATTATTGTGAAATACCTAAGTTTTGAAATTATGAGGTTATCCATACATATAAATAAATATTATTGAAGGGTCTGTTTGTAATTCAAAATTAACAGCTTTTCACTAAATGCATATTATGAAAGTTTATACGGTACTTACATAAAATTAATTCATTTTTTGTTTTTTGTCTGTCTGTTTGTTTGATCCGACAAATCTCTGAAACGGCTAGACCGATTTCAACGGGATTTTCAATGGTAGATAGCTGATGTTATAAGGAGCAACTTAGGCAAGGTGCTTTTATTTTAGAAAAAATAGTTCCTGCGGGAATTCCGAAACTCACGCGGGTGAAACTAATAAAATATCTTTTTGCAAGATTGGTCTACATGTAAATTTCAGTAGGTGGTTTGACATCTTGGGTATTATCGAACTAAAAAGTATTAACTTTTTGAAGCTGAAAGCTCAATCATTTTGCAGCTTTAATGTAAGTAGGTAAGGTAAAATAAGACCGTCAAAGAGAAAATATGTATTTAATTGTAAGATTGTACGGTACAGTCTTGAAAAGTGTTGGAAAAAGTTCTGAATGAAGTAACTTTTATAATGTTCTTGTTTCCTACATAATAAATTTCTCTTCATTATAATATTCCAGAGAAGGGAAAAACCGTTTTTTTGCTGTTTTCATATTTAATTTCTTTCTTTTCTGTTCTTTTTTATATTATAATTTAATTGGTTATAACGAATTTATTCTTGTAGTCTATTTTTTAATATCTATACCAATTTTAAGTTAAAAGACGTTTTTAAACCAAAAGTAACTCGCCTAACTACCGAAGTAAAGCAATGTTGCACTTCTCATCATGAGTTCATGCCACGTCTCTAGAGGAGACTGAAAAGTTTTACACTAAAACAATATCCATTGCCAAAGAAATATAAAAACTTATACAATTAACCAGGTAGGTAAGTAGGTACATAATGAATTTTTTTAATACTGTTTTATAATTTACCTAAGCTTAGCTTAACTTAGGGGTTGAATCACAAAAAAACTTTTCTTAGATGCTTGTGCCTACAGATACTTTATGAAGTCTTGTACAGAATTTCAAATTTGTAGACTCAACGTTCTAGGGCTGTGCAGTGTGCATTGTTTATTAGTCAATTTTTAATACTAATTTACAGATATCGGTTATCTGTAAATATAAAGTCATAAATTTATTAATAGTTAGTATCCTAACTATAATTAATATTACAAATGCGAATGTGAGTTTGTTTATTCTCAACAAGTCATCATGAAATTTCGCATACCTACACGTTGTCAACTGCCAAGGATATCTGGATATCCCTGGGGATACCACTACAGAAAAGAAGAGAGTACCTACTTTTCACCCAGAAAAAAGTAATATCACCAAGGGATAGAAAATTGATTGACAAAATCTACATTAACGCTAGCGAAGTCGCAGGCAAAAGCTAGTTAGTCCCTGTATAGTTTCGTATGAAAGGATCGGAATTATGAAAAGATCTGATTTCCGTAATACTGACGAGAAAAGCTTTGTGATTACATTATGTGAGTTATAAGAAAGAAGAAATATTATACGTAATAGTATCGCCGCCATAGATAAGTTTTTCAATGAAAATCTTATACCAGTAACAAGAAAAAAATCGTATACAAACTTGATTTAGTGCGCAGTTAAGGAAGGGATAGTGTATATAGAGTGTTCAGATTTATAGCTTTCTTAGATAATGGACTTTTCAACTTACGCAGAAAGATAAGTAGGGCAGACAAGTTCAGTGATTATGATGTTATCAGGACAAAATATTTATTTTTTTCTTTTTTATGGCAAACAAGGAGCACTCTCTTTTATTTAAATTGGTTGGGCGTATATTGTAGCGAATCGTCTCATAATAATGTTGTTTCCTTAAGGCTTAAAACAACCAGGTATTTAGAACAAAAAAACCAACTAAGTGCGAGTGCACAGAGGGTTCCGTAAAATAATAATGCTTAATATTAATAAATTTATTTATTCAAGTAACTAAGACTCACTAGTGTTAGTAACAATTTTACTTACAAACTATGTTAATAATACGATTCTCGTCAAATCTCATTATTCTAGGACCTAGGTCAGCCGGAAGTGCCTACCCTTTAGGTTTTCATTGCAGGTGTCAAAGTATTCGGCATAAACGGCCTTATCTTTTGATGTTGACTTTGAAATTTAATTTTTTACAGTTGCAATTTGCAAGGGATTGCAGATATCATTTGATACCTATTAGATAATTTTACCTTGATAATTCCACACTTTCTTGAGAAAAAGGGTCTTGCAAGACAGACAGACGGAAAACGAAGTTTCTATTTCATCATAATAATAAAAATATTTTTTAGGAGAGATTTTAGATCGGATTGCCAAAAAAATATTTTTTCTTAAACCTACCTATAATATTTCTGTAAACATTATCTCGGTCAAATGTGGAGAAATATTCTTTGTAGAATTATCATAATTTTGGCAAACTTTGTCCTAACAAGTCAAATTAATGTTGGCAAGGAAAATTTAAATTAGCCTACACAATGTTTGTAAAAATTGTCGTCCTTTTGTACAAACTGTGCGTATTGTTATTCTTTTCAGGAATCTCAATCACGCCGCTCTGTTGAACTTTTTATATTATTGCCCTACATTGCACCAATTATGATTATTATATAGGTACTTGTATATTACAAAACATTTAAGTAACCAAAATTTTTACCCTTTTTTTTCGAATCTGAATGTTTATTCTAGACTAGCTGTGTCCCGCGGTTTCACCCGCGGTAATTTCGGAGTTCCCGCGGGAATTCTGGGATAAAAAGTACCCTATGTCCTTCTCTGTACCCCTGACAACGTGCATGCCAAATTTCATCCAAATCCGTTCAGCCGTTTTTGCGTGATCGAGTAAACGTATGCGAGGATAAGAGCTCGAAAGCGCATTTTCATCCGACTTGCTTCAAATTTATTGTCACTGCTCAGTTCCTATGAGTCTTAGCGTTATGTTATAACTATAACCTAGCCTATAACCTGCCCAGGAGTATAAACTACAATCGTACCAAGTTTTATTAAAATCCCTTCAGTAGTTTTTGACCCATGCGTGCACATACAGACAGACAGACAGATAGACAGACATAAAAAATTTACTGACTGCATTTTTGGCATCAGTATCGATCACCATTCATCTTCCAATATTAATTTTGAATATATATTCAATGTACAGCATTATTATACCTCTGTACAGTTTTATTATAAGTATATAGATCAAGGAGAGAAATCAATCAGGTCAAAGAGAGTTGGAGGCGAAATCGTGGTTCGATAGATGTGTTGACAACATCAGTGACCAGTAGGCCCGTGGGTCCAGTGACCGACCCCACGTGGAGTAAATTTAAGTAAAAACGACAGAAGAGGTTACCGACGGAACATGGTGCCCTACCGACCAACTGTAACAGAAAGGCTGATGACAGATCTTGTGGGGAACTATCGGTCGCGCCCATTACCGGACGAGACCCTATTTTTATCTTAGGGAAGCTGACATGTTTAATGTTACAAAATAAATATACTTCAAAGAGTAGGTACGCAACTGGTTACAAGGCTCTATTATAATATACTAGTTGTGGCCCGCGGTTTCAACCGCGTTAATTTCAGAGTGCCCACGAGAATTCCGGGATAAAAAGTACCTACCCTATGTGTTAATCTGATGTATAAGCTATATTATTGTAAAGTTTCATGGTTAAAGTTTCAAGTATGGATTTAAATCCATCCTGTAGTTTTTGCTTGACTCTTTCACGCAAAAACTACACTAACAGACAACTAACGCACGCAAAAACTAGACTAACAAACATCCATCCATACTCACAAACTTTCGCGTTTATAATATTAGTAGGATTGATTTGTTACACCTATACGTGTAACAAATCAATATATCACCTAAGACCATTCTAAGACATATACACTTTTTTTGCAGCTGTGACTGATTGCAGTTGGTTATTAATAATAGTAATAATAATAATAATAGATTTGTTTCCCAAAGTACATCAATAAGTAGCATCTGTTGCCGAACTAGGTATGATACCTGTAATACGGCGTATAGCGCCCAACCCTTAGAAACCCGAACTTATATCACTAGTATTTATTAAAATTAGTTTTTTATAATAATAATGGTAGAAATGAGATAAATATAAAATTAGGTAAAACACGAACCTCTCTTTAATGTATGTAAGGGTGAAGTGTGTGTGAGACGACCAGAGTGGACATTTCGGGAGTAGGTAAGACTTAGCGCACCTTAATCTAAACTCTAGGTGGGATTACCATGAAAAATCCTGATAGGTGGAAACTCACTCATGGCTGAGTTATAAGTGTGTGAGTCTAGGCCCGTTCTTCAACTGAGACAGGTGCTAAAATATGCTCGTTTTATATTTCATTTCAACGCTCCACAGCGCTTCCACAGCGCTGTTAACTCGCACTTTGTATATTGGGTATAACATTCATCCTCCAAGACCATTGGTGCGATTGTGATGAAACTTTGGCGGGTTGTTCTACATACCTACGTCCGCGAAGGTTACTGATATAAATAGTTCCTGTGGGAATTCCAAACTCACGCGGATAAAATCGCAGGCAACAGCTGGTATTACATAAAATGGAAGGGTTAGTTTAAGTCAATTAGGGTCAGTTGTGCGTTTTTGTATTAAGTAGGTAGTTATTTCGAAATTAATGTGTGTGAAACTGTGGGGATCATCTAGTATTCAATTATGTAAAGGTATGGATACTAAGTACTCACCATATTTTTAATGGCGGTATAAGTACGGTCAACGAAGGAAGACCAATATTCCAATGCGGTGCGAGTTTCGAGATTTATTGCTTACTTGAACAACTTAATGCCGCGACAAATTATAATGGCTTAGCCAAGATAGTAGAGTGGGACTTTAATGAATCGATTTTCTACCCTGGTTTGTCTTCGAAAATCTATGAGACTAGTTGTTGTACATTTTGGTAGACGTCAATTGTTATTTTTTGAGGCTGGTGAATTCTATGTACCTAATTTTATTGTAATACAATTGAAGGGACGGCTTATAACTAATTTGATACTTACCAGGTTGCAATCCTTTTGTATTGATAGTAGGTACACATGAATCTTCCAGGCCACAACAAGGAAGTGAATAAGAGGTTGCAAATAAACGGAAGAGTTTGAGATGATTGTACAATGTCCGTTTTCAATCTGGGTGTCAATTGTCATGCTGAATTATTCTACACTTTGTGCAGATCTTGAAGGTTGACCCGCAGAGAATGCCACAATGGCATTAAGTCCGCCTTTTGTACCATATTGAGCAAAAAGTTTAAATAAATAAATAAATTCCGCCATATTCATTGTTTCGGGCTACTCAAGTGAAAGTTCATTGTATGAACATAATTAAATTCTATATATAATACTTACCAACACTCACAATACAACTGTTGCTTGTCCGTTTATTTAAACGCAGCATTACCTACCCGAATTCGCCATGTTATTTTTCGTGTCATACATAAATGTATATAAGTTACATTTTACTATACGGTACATTCGAGTTCCCAAAGGAAGAAAAAAATAGACGCGTGAAACCAGGACGTCTGAATAATCACGGCCAACTATAGAATAATAAATAATAGATAGTAATAAAAAATGGTTTGGGTTAATTAAATCGGGATGGATTTCGATCCGAATGGTGAAAAATATTGTGATGTGTAGGTATCTCATCACCCCTTTTCTGGTCGACCGTCGTTTAAGAACGAGATTAGTTTTTCTATGGCATAGGATTATTAACAAAAATAAAAGCTTTTAAAGAAGGAGATTAACACAATTTTATTCCAGCTTGTCTTTGAAACCGATTATAATTTACCTTGATTAATGTCGTAGGAATGATAGGTACGTGGGAATAATACAAACTAAATCCAAAACTGTACTAAAAATTTACTTAGATGACGTTAAATATAACGTAGATGACAATATACCCAAATGAAAAGATTTTCCAAATTTGACCACGCATAGTAATTAATAGGTATTTTTCCTGTATCAGTATGATGAGCATGAAGTAGTAAAGTAAAAGCTTCGTTGGAGTGACATTTTTAAAGTTCATGCGCTGACAATTTTTTTCGTGTATTCTATACTGCAACATTTTTTAAACATCTTTAAATTTGAAATGAAACGGTCCTATTATATAATTAAGGGCGTTTGACTTGACTTGCGGTGGTGGGCCAGTCCATTCTACATGGAAATTTTCTATTATTCTAGCAAGGAGTGTCTCTACTTCCAGCTCCGCTATGCGTCGACCTAAAAGAAAGAAAAGATATTGTGTTTCACTGAGCAAACTTGTAGCAAATGTTCGTAACTAGGCAAATAGGCATTAAAAAACCCGCTATAACCTTAAATAAAATGCAAACTAATTATCAAATCAAATCAAATGAAATATTCTTTATTGTCACCAAAAACATAAATATAAAAAAATACATGGTGGGAAATACAGGCAACAAAGGGCGGCCTTATTGCTTAAAATCAATTTCTTCCAGGCAACCTGTACTTATATTAGTAACATAATATAGGTACCTACTTAACTAGAAAGATAAAAAAGCAAAAAAAAAGTGAAAGTGAAATTAAAAATATAAGTAGCTTACTATAAGGGTGGGTGGTTACTGGATTAATATAAAAGTTTGATACTTGATTTAAAAGTTGATAATTTTAATAAAAAACAATTCCATTAGTCGTATAGTAGGGGAGTGATAACGTGTTTTTTTCTGGATGTAATAGGTAACTTTAGCACTTGGCGTACCTACCTATACAACTGCGGGCTCCAAAGCCGAAGGGAATGTATGCGAATGAATGTGCGTTCCCATAGTATAGTGGGTCACTCTTCTCAGCCGTCCACCTTTCCGGAATAAACTCTTTTGGTCTAGGAAATTGATTTTCCCTTAGACACAGTACTTGATGCATGAATGCGATAAAGGACTGAAAACATAAATAAAATTATATGGAACATTAAAAATATGGATACGAATGTACAGGACTCATTCAAAATTCAAAAAAATGTAGGTACCTGCTTTGTCTTATTTGAGGACGTTAATTATTGGTGATTTAATATACCGATCTTCCAGAAGAGAAGACTATATTATGTTAGGTAGGATTAATAATACCTACCACATAATACATAGACCTCACTTCTTAGAATCAGTTCAGTTGCTCCAGAGATTACCCCTTACATCCAAACAAACTTTCAAATTTCACCTGCTTTTAATATTAGTGTACCTAGCTTGTTATCTGTAATTTTTTTGAGATAATAAGTAGGTACTTACACCTTTTGGAATTTGATAGCCGAGTAAATTGTACTCTTTAGTGGTTCGTCTCATGTTTCCCGATGTGATTGGCATCATTCGCATGCCTTCTTTAATGCACGCCTTAAGATAAGGTCTTCGCTCCTGATTGGATCTTATTTCATCCCTGAGTATGTTTTGTTTTTCATTGTTAACTGCCAACAGATATAGCGTTGCAATCATTGTGTTGGCTGTCTGAAACGTGTTTTTTTTAGATGAATCCTTACATGTTATAAAACAAAGTCTTTTGCCGCGTCACTCTGTCTGTCTGTTTTCGATAAAATAAAAAAAAACTCCTGAACGAATTTTCACGCGGTTTTTACCAATAGGTAGAGTGATTCTTGAAGAAGGTTTAGGTATATAATAATTTGTCAAAGTTTTATGTAAATTGGTTGAAATATACGTGTATAACGACAGTTGTTGGAAATGTTGGAAAAAGTATTTTGTTAGGTACGCTTTCACGCCTTAACGACTCTACCGATCACTATAAACTTTTGCATAGGTACACGGGTTGTCAGGCCTACTTTTTATCCCGGAATTCCCGCGGGAACTCCAAAATTACCGCGACCGTGGGTGAAACCACGGGGAACGGCTAGTATTGTATAAGTATTTGCATTAGTTTTATCTAGATATGCGATATAGACTGGCGCAAATTTGAAAACAAAAAGTTATTGTTGAACAAAAAGTTGAATCGTTAAGTAGGTATTTACAAACAGTCGATGTTGTTAATGTTAATTAAGAAAACAATTTCACATAAAACGTACAGTATCAACACCAGCAAATAACATATCACACGCCATTATTACAGCTATTTTCTCATCTATATCCATCAGTTTCTCCAACACTCCTTTCTTTTCTGAAGAATGAATGCTGTTGGATTTCATCTCCTTTATGGCTCTTTGCACAAAATAATTAGTTAAGCTGAAACATAGGTTCGTTGACAATATATTATTTTTATTTATATATTACTAGTTGTGCCCCGCGGTTTCACCCGCGTTAATTTCAGAGTTCCCGTGGAAATTCCGGGATAAAAAGTACCCTATGTGTTAATCTGATGTATAAGCTATATTATTGTTAAGTTTCATTTAAATCCATCCAGTAGTTTTTGCGTGAAAGAGTAACAAACATCCATTCATCCATCCATCCATCCATCCATACATTCTTACAAACTTTCGCGTTTATAATATTAGTAGGATTGGGTAATTGGGTAATTTGATATGTATTTATTCATTATGTGTATATTTTACCTTTCTTGTTTTTCGTAGAGTTTCATTGCCTTTTTAAACTTTCGTGTTGCAAAATATTTCCAAAGGTTCGGCTTAAAGTCCAGCTCGTTAGATGTGATAAAGAAATCATGAACACATCGTATGAGTTGCCTTTCCGGGGAATTTTCAGCCAAATTAGGATCAAAACAATTGAGTCTCGTTCCGAGTGCCACTACGCCGATCGACTCCAGTGCCCACAAATTCATTTCCATGTCAAATTTCCGAGTCATGACGTCGCTATCATCTCTAATTGATTTTATTCTGGAAAGTTGAGACTATTAAATTTTACCTTATTTCGTTGGAAATTTGCACGCCAACAAGACAATAGGGTACTTGCATGAATTTTTTTTTTCAGTCTATTTTAAAGATATAAGGCCTACTTAAACAAAGCAAGAAAAAGAAAAAAAATATATGCATAAATTAATGAAATAGAGCATTTCAAAGTTCCTATTTTAAACCTTACCGCCGAAACGCGGAATGACGTCACTTGTTCAAAATTACGCCTTATTAATCTGTGATAGAAATGTCACTGTCGTATTGACAGGGTCATGTGACATTGACAGACAGATAACTTCAATATCCAAAAGCGAAATTAAGGTTGAACTGTGTCGATTTACTTCCAAAAGTTCCAGTAAAGAATCGAAATACATGTTACCGATACATTTTAAAGTAAAAAAACTTCAGAAAATGGAAAATATGCGTTGACTGTATGCACTTAGTTTCTTTTGCCATCTCTGAAAGAGGTAAATGTTTCCTAAAAAAATAAAAGTGACGTCATGTGTTAAGCTTGGCTGTGATTGGTGTTTCGTTGCAACGTTCCGTTTCACAAAATTAAAAGTTGAATATTTTGGAAACTATTGAAAATTTTTTAGTAAATCTTTCACGATAACGCTTTTCTAAGGCTCTATTTTTGAAATATTGACACAATTTCTTATAATGAATTTCATGCAAGTACCCTATTAAGTGGTTTATTTTAACCATCTTCATGCAAATATTAAATGAATTTGAATTTGAACAAACGTAGATATTTTGAACTGATATTACTAAGTATATTACTATTGTAACTGATAATTTCACTTTCATACCTTTCAACCATGTCCAGTGCTACTTTATCAATAGTACTTGTGTAAAGCTTGATTGTTTTGGGCTGGAGCATCGCGGAGTTCACTTTTGATCTAAATTGCCTCCAGTTTTCACCGTGACTACGATTGAAATTTTGGAATTCGGAAAAATTTACAAAGGAAATACATTAAAAATTGTAACAAGTAACAAGTCATTATAAAATAATGGTTCAAAGCCATAGAGGCACAAGTGACAAAACTGGAAATTAATGATTGATTTTCTTTTTTATTTCTTTATTGAAAAAGTTATTATCGTGTAAGAACTATCACCTAGCCAAAAGGTTGACTGGTAGAGAATGCCATAGGCATTAAGTCCGCCTTTTGTACAATAAAGTGCAATAAAGTTTTTAAAATAAAAATAAATAAATAATTGTAGGTAGGTACTCAATATACATTTGTACTCAATGCATATTACTACATAAATAGGATGGTGTGTTTTATGTTACTTTAACATTAAATCCTCCAGAATCATTTAAAAACTGTTTCTATTTATTTTTAAGGTGTCACTTGTATCACGATGGTTTTCAATTCGTCATTTATAAGTATACGTTTCCACTTATGAACGATTTTTTTTTTCATATCGAGTCAAATCCAGTATGCCTAATTTGATTATCCCTGCCTTATTAGGCAAGTTGAAAATCTATGATCGTTAATGCCAAAGTTAATGCTATTATAGACCCGCAGGTAGGGTTGCCAGGTGTCCGGTCAAATATTTGGCCTTTGTTAGGCTTTTCTTTCGCTGTCGCGTGAGTCGAAAGTCGATCGCAAGTAAAGCCGCGATTGCCCTGAGCACTGTTCGCAGTAAAAAGTTCAATAACTATTTTTTTTTAATTAGTATGAAATATTGTCCAGCTGTTAGAATATAAATGTAAACAGCTATGATTAGCTTTAAAAAAGTTTAGCACTTGTTATAAACACCGCATTTTTACAATCACATCGTTGTTGTTTCAAAGTCTCCATAGAAAAACATACCTACTTGATTGACATTAGGTACATTATTACATTTGCAAAGCGAACCACACAACCAACTAACTACATTTTACCGCATATTGGCGCGGTTAATTGATGTGCACAGTCGAACTTATTTTTATGTGGTAGTTAGTGTGCAAGATATAAATTTTTTTTGCTCGTTGAGATAAGAATCTCCACACGGGGAGTCGAACCCTGCACGACCTATTATTTTTTGTACCGGAAGCATTTTGTTTAGTAGGTAGTAAGTATATCTTACTCAGTCAGGAGCCCGGTGAGCTCAGTAGATTGTTCTTTAGTTTTGTTATAATATTTTCTGTAATACTCCAAAGAATCAAAACCGGGGCGATCAGGCATCCAGTTCTCGTTTCTAAGTACCTAAAATACGTCTTGTAAGTTGTGGATCATCTTAATTATCTGTTGTATGTTACGGTCGATGCGGTAATTATTAATAATCGCCAATAATTATTATATATAACCGAGGATGTCAGTGAAAGTGGTTAATTTTCACAATAAAATTTGATAGGATTCCTACTTGTCAGCTGTATATATTTTAATGAGTATTACGTTATGTTATAGGTTAGGTTAGAACAACTGACCAAATACAAATTCACAAAGATAGATATAAGAGCTCTGTTTAGTAAGCTAGGTTAACTTTGTTATTAAAATAAAACTCGGTCTGTCTGTAAATCACAAAGGAGAGTAGATATAATTTAAAATGTTGGCCCTGTTTCATCGAAATCTGTTCACAAAAAGAGCGGTAGCGAACTTCCGTTTGCTATGCGAACTTGGCTGCGGGCAGCAGTAAAATTAAAGTATTTTGGATATCGGCTTAACAGAAGTCAGCGTTCTATGAGATTTTATGACAATACTTAGTAGTATATAATATTTATTATACTTAACTAACCAGCTCTATAGCATCCGCGTCAAAAAGCGTGACAACCGTTGGTGCACCAAATGTAACTATCTTCACAATGGGACCATATTGTTTCATAAGTTTCTCCATTACCTCTGACTGAGGTCCATAGAATGATCCTAAAACCAAAATACATAACATATTGAATGTGAATGTGAGTTTATTTGTTTGTTTATTTATTGCGATTTCACGCCTCAACGACGCAACCGATCATGTAAAAATTTTGCATAGGTACATGTTTTCAGGGGTAAAGTGAAGGATATACATTCTTGTCCCAGAATTCCTGTGGGTATTCCGAAATTAACGCGGGTGAAATCGAGGGGAACAGTTAGTCGATTATATAGATTAGTATTAGGTATGAATACAATATATTATGTTTATTGTTAATAACTATTTTTTTATTGCTTCACTAAATTGACAACAATATAACAAAGACAATATACATACATTGCAACTTAATATTACACAGTTGCAATTTGCATAAATAGGTAGGTACTAAGTTAAAAAATAAAAATCAAAATCAAAATGAACACAAACACCAAGAAAAACAATAATAATAAATATAACCGAGAGACATGTAAAAACTTGATCTCTACGAACGAACTACCCAATACATATCTAATAATATGTCGAAGTTCGAACACATTCTGTAGATAGGAGAATGTTGTCCAAGATTTATTTTGGTTCGATGTAGCTTAAAATTTAATGTTACAGAAATAATTAAATAGTTACCTATTGTAACTTATATAATATGTGGTAAAATTAGCTACAAATATTTACAGGGTTGAAAGTATACGCCGTTATATACATGTTCATACAATAAAAAAGATTAAAAAATAATAAAAACAAAATAAAACAATTTTTTTTCAGACTATTAACTAAACCAATCAAAAAGAAAACAACCTGTGAAGGCGCTCGCCGCTCAAACGTTTTAACACAATGTCATATCGCCGCGCGCCGATATAAGATCAATGACCTCGATTGAGCCGACCAGCTGATGCATCGTTCGCTGTGTGCGTAGCGCGTGCCTTGTATACGTATTAGTGAACTACGTGTATTATGTACCTTGTGAATTTAGTTGTCATGTATTTTCATTGAAATTATTTTCCTTATTTTGAAAACTACCGAACTTATAATATTATTTATTATTTTTTCGCTTATCCTGTTTGATATAACGTGTACTTTCAGCTCTGAAAATATTTGCAGCTAATTTTACCACATTTTAAATAAATCGTTTAATAGCAATAATCATAGGAAATACAATAGGTATAAACTCACATAAATCTGCTGCTAATCACTTACCTCCTGGTAAATAATGAATTAATTGTCCAATGAAAGGCAGTGATGAAGGTCCAGGTATATCATCCCACGTTTTGGAAGCTAATTTTATATTTTCATGGTTTTCTTTTACTGACGAAGCATTTACCGTCGTAGACCTATATGTATTATATGGAAACTTATAATATAACATAATATGTACAAAGTGTAAGATTAAAGGAAAGACTTATTGAAGGCCTTGACAATTAATTTATGATTTCATGTAACTAATAAAAATTGAATAGAAAATGGTTAAATAACAGAGAAAATCTAAAACAAAAACATGAGTTTATGCGGGTGAATGACCTTTACTAATCATAATTATCAAGTGATTCCAGGTTCAATTCCCGGTGGGAGTGGACTTTGTGTGAATAACATAGAGTTTGGGCGTGTTTACTGTTTATATATCTACAGTATGATATATTATATATGTAATAATATGCACTATATACCACGTTTACTTGGTTTTCACGACACATTAAGCTTATAGCTTAGTGTGGGATCCTTGGGATATAATTTTATTCCCCATAAATTTTCATACCCCGAGCTTATATACAGACTGTTACAACAAGGTGTAGTCATAATTGACGAATGTGATCACTTTATTATCTGCAATGATTTGACACTAGTAACTGAACCGGAATCAAAAAATAAACTTTACTCAAATTTGCTAGTTTGCTGTTATTAACTTATCTCTGCACCCCAACGGTGATAAATTGGACCAAATGATCTTGAACTCGTCACCTATGACCAGTACATGACCTACCCAGTGATGTGACATGTTTATTTTGTTGCGGAAGTGGTCGATTATTTTGTTTATGAAAATTTTAATTAAGGTTTTTGAGCTAAACACTACTGTCAAATTATTGTATAAAATGCCACCATCACCACAATCACCATCTTCAAATATGACGATACCCTTCCGTAACACCTTGTATATGAAACTCGATTCTTAAGAAGTTTCGTAAACTTGAAAAATGTTTTGTTACCCATGGCACAGCAAATTATCTATATGATAACTAAATTAAATTATAGATCCTTGGACTGGACTAACTACGAGTATAATTAAGCAAAAAACATCATGAACGTGGAAATTTTACACAGTAAACTTATAAAAGAATTCTTTGACGGTTTGGACAAAAAAAAAATATTAACGGTCATCTTCAGCTTATCAACTTAAAGAAAATAAATATTTATGTTTTTATCATTGGTATAATGACGTGGAAAATATCATTAAGATAACATATTTTTATCACATCAAGTAAAATTGTGTAGGTACAAATTTATTATACATAGAAAATTTATTATACTCTTCTATACCTCTACATGAAACAGGTAAAAAAAAATTTATGTTTAATTTCCAGATCAATATGTTCACACTTAAATTAGTGCCGAATTCATATTTGCGAGCACTGTCTTGTTAGCTGTTGTTAGGATAGTATTATGTGAATTATCTGTGGGTTAGGTTTGACCGGCGGCGACCACAAAAAGCGAGCTGAGCGATCGTAACTAGCGTGCAGCAGCGGTTGCCAGCAATGCTCCAAAGCCAGATTGCTCATTTTGATTAAAATTAGAGGATTATCTGATGTGTGGTTAAATGCTACCCATTATTTTACATAATATTTTATTTACCTGTAAACCGGTAGACCTCTGTTAACTACCATCTTGTTAAACAAGGCTCTCCGTAAACTTAAGTGCATATTGTATGTACGTATATGTACAACTTGCATAAATTCCAATTGCCACTAATTATTATTTGATGAATTTTCAAATTCGCCTAGTATCCAAACAACACTAACACAAGACAGTCATACTGCGTTTATGCTGACGACTAAAAATAAATGTACACAACACCTGTTATTCAACAATAATTCACCACTTCAACTCGAGTTGATTCAAACGATAAATGCGATAAATTGTAAAAGCAATCTGATTCCTATTGTATCGATAATAAGACTTGCTTTAACATATTCATCATCGTATACGCTCTTTGGTATTGTAGGTAGGTATTTATGTATATAACATGAGTGATTGACGCAATAGCAATTTCAACAGAGCAAAAACAGTCCGTATTCATGATTTTTAATAACCTACTTGAGATTTTGAATCGACTTCGAAAAAGTTGAGACAAGAATAAACAATTGTTCCTATTAGGAATCACATGTCATGTTTTAGATTATCAATTGTGATATCGGTATTTTACTGACGATCGCAGTTAACAGGCAGTGAAAAAATGTAAAATTGACCATGGAGTTTGTAGATAGGTATGTTTATTTTTCAACATCAAACAATAAGAAATAATCTAAGTACCTGTACGTACTATGTTGGTTCCGAAAAGTTATGACGATTTGACGAGTCGTTGATCGTCATAACTTCTTTGTTCAAATCGTCAGCTTGCTTTTTTGGTTAATTTAAATAATATTAAAAAAATATCTTAACTACCATAACAACACAAAAAAGATATACT
The DNA here is from genome assembly GCA_907165275.2 of Zygaena filipendulae. Classification (NCBI taxonomy): domain Eukaryota; kingdom Metazoa; phylum Arthropoda; class Insecta; order Lepidoptera; family Zygaenidae; genus Zygaena; species Zygaena filipendulae. Next base: position 4,742,825 of record OU015653.1, on the reverse strand, counting down.
GAGGGGCAATTTGTAACTTTTGTTTCTATCAATTTTTCGGTTGCAATCAGAAACATGGCGGTTTTGCGATTACAATATGCACGTTTTGACACCTACTATATCTAGCAATAAACCAAAATAAACATACTTCAAAAGTTGAAGCTGTCTAAACATGATTAATTAATCACAAAATCGCTATTTTTCTGATTGAAACTGAAATATGATAGCAACAAAAGTTACATAATTGCCCTGCAGGTCAAGAGTTAGGATTAGGAGGAAAATTACTTCCACAAACCTCGAAAAATTATGTTGGTGCTCTATAAATATAGTGTATGTCTATATTTTGTTTAGAGGTTCAATTAATTGAAGGCGTGCGGCAGATGGGACGGTAATTAATTAATTGTATAAGATACATTATACTTATGTTAGACGCGACAGATGTAATTAAATAAGCTATTTATAGTTATAGCTATATTATCAAAGCGCATATTGTTGTATTTTGTTTTCACGTAAATAACGTCACTAATTACCTATACCTAAATTACATCATGGATAAAAACTAAAATGTTTACCTAGTAAAATTTGTTTTGTGAGAAATATAATATTATTTCTTTATAACCTTCTACGAAAATTACTTGGTTGATCATTTCAATTTATTTGCTATGAAGGACGCTCTAGGAACTACATATATCTCTGTAGTACGGATTAATTTACAGTAGACTACTAACTGCCGCACTCAGAGTCGACTTTAATGATTACTTAGTTAAGTATAGATTTTTAAAACAAAACTGCCGCAATCAGACAAGTTTAATAAATTAATGTTATTTGGCATTTAACTAATTAAATTACATGTCATTTAATCCAATTAACATTAATTTAGAGTAAAAATCGTTTTTAAATAATACCGATTCACTACAATAATAATACTTACGGCCGCACTCAGAGTCGACTTTAATGATTACTTCGTTAAGTATAGTTTTAAAAATCTATATTTTTAAAACAAAACTGCCGCAATCAGACAAGTTTAATAAATTAATGTTAATTAGCATTTAACTAATTTACATCTCATTAAATGCCAATTAACATTAATTTACTGAACGTCTCTGATTATGGCAGTTTTGTTTTAAAAATCTTTACTTAACTAAGTAATCATTAAAGTCGACTCTGAGTGGGGCGGTATGTAATCTAACTATTCTTTCTATGCTTAAAGATCTGACAACAAATTATGTAGGTATTGTACAATTTGCCATTACTTCAAACGTGTTATCGATTCATTATTATTCATGCTCTGACTGATTTATTTATTGGTGCCTGGGGTTTCGCTTCAGCTATTGTAAATCATGTATGGGTGAAATATTTTGCAGAATTTCTCGATTCTTCATGAATAAAATTACGATATTTTAAAATCTTACAACTTCGAGGTATCTATGCGTTTATGTTTTATTATTCTAATAGTAAAAATTTATAGCTAGACTCACTTAAGGTGTTAAACTAAGTATCACTTATAAGTTGAGTGTATATACTCAACTCAACTCAACTAGTATAATGAATATCTTTAACTCTATTTATATTCTTGGAATGTCTACAGACAAATCTGCCACCACGAAAGATATAGCTGTCCAGAAAGCAGCACATTTCACAACGTCATCTTTGGTGAGAACGTTCATCGTGTCACCAGCACTGTGGTGAAACCAAAAATAACGTTCATTGTCATTTAATAAAGATGCACCAGGTACGCCTTTATTGACGAACAGAATGATATCTGATCCTGTTGTAGAACTCACAGTCATTTTATCTATCGGAGAAAATTGTTTCAGAATTTCAGCTAAAATACACTGCGCGTTTTTAGTTCCCGCAACATTCAGTCCTCGAGGATTGAATGTTCCTTCATCTGATTCCATCACGAAATTAATATTGGAGAGGTCATTCATATGTTTTTTTAAATACGCCGCAGCTCCTATAAGTCCAGGTTCTTCTGAAGTCCACAATATTGCACGAATAGTTCTCTTTGGTTGTAACCCTAACTGGTGTAACACAACGGGTGCAAACCAACTTATCATCATACCTGCACCGTCATCCATAGCACCCTGTCCAACATCCCAGCTGTCTATATGTCCAGATACAATAACTAGCTTATCAGGATTTTGTTTTCCTTTTAAATCAACTATAGTGTTTCGTGAGATTTTCGTTTCCAATTTATTAAACATTTTCAAATTGATCACAATTTTTTCACCCGCATCTTGGAGTCTTTTTAAAAGATCAGCATCTTCTAGTGTTATAGCCGCTGTTGGTATTTTGGTTACATTTTCTTCGTATCGCTGGGCTCCCGTATGTGGAGAATATATAGAAAAAGGTGTTACGCTTCTAATTAATGTAGCCACGGCTCCTTTTTTCGCCGCTATTGTAGCGCCTTGAGATCGGTATTTAACAGTGACTCCGTAATTCACGTATTGGGCGTCATATACAACGATTTTTCCTTTAACTTCATTGTTACTCATTGCATTCAATTCATGAAAACTTTTAACTACAATGACTTCTGCAGTTATACCTTCAGATGAAGTGTTAACGCTAGAGCCTAGACCTAAAAGTGCTATATCCTTACGTCGTGGTTGTAACATAGTAGCAGATTCATAACCTCGTTTCCAATGTGGTACCTGGAATATTTATAAATCATCAGTGAAATATTTATACTAATACTTTTACTATGATAAAATTAATCAATATTATCTTTCATACAAATATTTTTTACTAGCTATTCCCTGTGATTTCACCCGCGGTAATTTTGGAGTTCCCGTAGGAATTCCGGGATAAAAGTACCCTATGTCCATCTCTGTATACCTGACAACGTGTATACTAAATTTCATGATGATCGGTTGAGCCGTTCAGGCGTGAAAGCGTAACAAACAAACTCACTTTCGCATTTATAATATTACCTTTATTTACCAAAACAAAAAATTACATTAGAAAAAATAGCTAACATAGCACTTAAGAAACCACAAAGGTTTATGAGAAAGATGCTATTTTACCCAGTAGGTAGGTAGATACAATTTTGATTTAATAACAGTTAATAATTTAAACAGTTAAACAGATTACTAGCTAATTTAGGACAAGTGCACCTCTAAGCTTTATAATTATTGATATCTCTCCATATTATTTAAGAAGTAGAATTTTAGTTTATATTTAACATTTTTTTTGTTTATACTCTCGATCAACTCAGAGGGTAGTTCATTAATTAGTCGGGGAACCAAGTAGCTAGCAGTTCTCTCGCCGTACACGTTGAGAGCGCGTTGGGTGCATAACCGGTTTTGAGCCATTGCACGTGTGTATACAGGATGGTTAATTTCTTTCTTGAGTGAACTATTAAAAAAGTGTTCCTTCAGTAACATATACTTAAATTGGATATGTACGGGTAGAAAGAGACCGATTTCATCGTTGCAAAATTGTATTTTAATTTTTTTAGACACTATTATTTTTAAGATTTTTAGTTGGAGTCTATAAATTTGGTTAAGGTACGTCGCATACGTTCGTCCATAACTGCTCAATCCATACTTTATTAGTATGGATTTAATTAATATTGTTTTGTTCCTTACCATAACAGTTTCCGTGGTTATGTCCGTGATTCCAGATTCTTTTGCCAAATTAATCATATAATCGATAGCATTTTCTAAATTCTCTGAGCCCGATGGACGTGCTCCGAATTTATCAATAAAGCGAGTAAAACTGAGGAAAATATTAATTACTTTATAATATAATATTTTTACCAAAATACATTTTCAAAATAAATATGTTAACCTCAATATCACTTACTTTTCGTACATTATCTCCCCATAGCCATTTTTAATGATCTCATCCATTATTCTCTGGCTTATAACTTTGTAGGAATTTATTTCTTCTCTAAACCTCGGGTCTAAATCACAATCATCACTTTCAATTTCCGTAGTTAATACTTTTGTATTTGATAATAATATAGTCCATAATAAAGCAAAATAACATAGATGTGATAGCACCGACATGTTTATCGTTGCACACTACAGAAATAACTAAATTATTGTTTCTATATTAAAACGTTTGAGTTAACTTATCAATGAATAATTGATGGTTAAACAAACTTACCTAGTGATGTTTGACCATAATTATACGAGACGTTGCATCCGAAGAGATTTATTAGAGATGTTTTACTATGTAGTCCATTCTTCAATGTACTAGCATCGCACACAATTATTTAGAGCTATAAAGGAGAATCAAAAATAAAAAGATATTCAATTGACTACTGTGTACCCCTCCTCCCCGCCCCACCCGGCGTAGCGCCTGCGTTGCCGCACGCCGCCGTGCCAGCTCATTTTTTCAGAGCACCTATTTCATGGCATGGGGTAACGTTAATACTTATAGATGTATAAGTTTTTAACGAAACCTATGGGCAGGGAGGGTAATAAATCTCTTCGGATGCAACGTCTCGTATAATTATGGTCAAACATCACTAGGTAAGTTTGTTTAACCATCAATTATACTGCGACGTTGCATCCTCGAGATTTATTAGAGATGTTTTACTATGTAGATGTTTAGCGCTCACCATGAAATAGGTAAAAGATAGGGAAAGAAGAACGATGATAAACCAAGTTAAATCAGCGAACACGAGTAGAGAAAAAATATAATTAGACTTGTACGAATCGGGAAGAAAACGCAAAGCTTTTAAGCAGAGGGCGCTGTGTGTTTGTTACCTGTCAAAACACTTTTAAAACAACTGATTATTGGCTTTTTGAATTTCTAAGCACTAGTTTAGCTTTGTTGTCTTTAAATTGGTTTCGTGATGTATATGTATGTTCTAGACGTGGTCTCACAATCAGTTTCTTTAAAATGTTTCCTACATAACCTCAAAAAATCCCTTGATTTATTTATCACTCTTTCCTTAATGTTAAACCACTTGGGAATTGGTGTACACCTATTTCCTCACAATCAAAAGCTACAACAGCGTCCCATAATTTAATTAACTAGTGAAAACAACAAAAATACACTCAGTTTCTATGTAGATTGACAGATCTTGTGTAACAAACATTTGGCGCCCTCTAGGTTGGAACTAATTGCCAGTTTTCTACCCCATAATTTTACAAAATATTTATATATTTTGTTTATCTGGAATTTATTTCGTTACAAAATATAATTACAAATACAAATTTACAAATAATAATTTATCAATTTCAATTTACGACAAAAAAATTGTTTATCTTGTATTTATATAAATGTTTATTAATCAGAGTCATTATTGTAAGCTGCTTCTGCAAAGAGTCTATCCTCATTTATGGGATACAGTGGGATAAAGTTAAGGCATTGTGAGTTAAAGCATTGTGAATAGGTCGTTTCGTGGTCAATAATTTTCTGTATTTAGTAAGTTTTTTTTTTTTTTTTTTATTAGAGGTATTGACTTTCAGTTGGTTAAGCAGATCAAGGACAGCGTCTCTGCACGTCGTGCAGTCGACAACGCAAGTAGAGCTATTCGTTTCTTGGTTAGTTTTTCGAGCGGAAGGCTCTCTTTTGGGTACTAATTTGTTATATTGAAAACTTTAAAGATATAGGTATATCAGCGATAAAGCAATCAATATTATTTCAGGAAGAGGCGTAACCAAGGTTTACTTGGCCGGTTTAGAACTATCATTGTGCCTGATGCTCTATCGGTAGCTTATTTTTTTTTTTTTTTTTTTTAATTTTCTTAAGCATTTGAAGAGAGAGAAGAGAGGGGAAAAAAAAAATCGTAACGGAAGTACTAGATACTCCAATCTACCATGAGTGCGTTAAAACGTCTGTAGATATGCCGAGATAAATAAAGTGGGCTTTTCTTTGGCTTTGGAAGCAAAGTAAAATTAATATCGATGATCAATTTAAAGACTGAATGAGTCAAACTCCACTCGGTATCCGACAAAGGTTTTTTAACACCTTTAAAAAATTTTGAACGGAAAAAAGTACATTTACTGTAAATAAATAAAATATCAGTCAATATACTATATCAAGACTCCACATCGGCTTCGCGGTTGTTTCCTAAATTTATGTACGACGCGACGTGAAGATCAAAAGAAGTCTTCCCTCGCGTCTCCTGATCTGTCGGAAACTTTGCAAAGCACATTAGACCATAAACCGATGTTCACCGATGCACGATAGGTACACCCCAACCTGTTGGAGAGGCAGCGGAGAATATTTCCAAAGTGTTAACGGTTCTTACGAGTTTTGTTTTTTGAATGCCTAATATTTTATTATTAATCCACCATGAAAAAACTGATTCAAGGGAAGTACCTGCCTGGCATGATTTTAAAACTGTTTAAAACTCTCTCCAACAGCTTGGATTGTTTGTCTAATGGCAGTATTTTTCTGTTTGAAAACCAAAAAATATGCTTCTTTTAGGTCTATGGTCGCCATAAGTGGTTTTTAAAACACAAGTATCGTAATAGTCCGTAGGTCTTCCATTTTGAACTGATTTGACTTGATAAACTCGTTAACTCTCGTTAACTCGTTTGAAATTCTTACCAATATTAAAAAAGCGAGAGTGTGTGTTTGCAACTCTTTCACGCAAATACCACTGAATGGATTATAATGAAATTCACATTAACATAGCTTATACATCAGAATAACACACAGGGCACCCTTTATTCCGGAATTCCCGCGAGGTCTGTGAAACCAACGCGGGTGAAACCGCAGAGAACAGCTAGTCTATACTAATATTATAAAGAGGAAAGATTTGATTTTTGGTTTGTTTGTTACGATTTAACTCAAAAACTACTGGACCGATTTCAAAAATTCTTTCACCATTAGAAAGCTACATTATTCTTGAGTAACATAGGCTATATTTTAATCCGGAATTGCCGCGGGAACTCCAAAACCATCACGGTTGAAACCGCGCGGGACAGCTAGTTAAGAATAAAGTGAACTTTTGAGTGTTGAAAAATTGTCAAAACTGCACTGCAATGACTGTATAACTTAGTGGATTAGATATTGCAATATTTAGGTGGTAACTTTTAGTAGAGCTTAAGGTGTTATATTCGGGGACCGTAAACTGGAATACAGTGCGATCAAAAGGAATTTTAAAGCTCCTTACATAATCAGGTATATAACAACTACATCTAAAACGACTAAATCATCTATAATTGATTGCCACTCATACTAAAAATATCTAGGTGACCGAGCTTCGCTCGTAGTGCTATCTGTCGTTAAGTAGAAAAAGCAGTACCAAACACTCATTTTTCATTGCCTGAAAACACAGATAAAACAACCCTGCATACTAAATTTCATGAAAATCTTTGGAGTCGCGTCCGAGATTCAGATTATAAGTATAATATGTATCTATACCACAGATTCCATACTAATAATTATTATAAAACTGAAGAGTTTGTTTGTGTGTTTAAACGCGCCAATCTCAGCAACTACTGGTCCCATTTGAAACATTTTTTCAGTGTTAGATAGCCCATTTATCGAGAAAAGCTATACAAATACATAATATGATCCCGCTAAGATCAATAAGAGCGGAGCAGCAATGAAAAATGTTACAAAGAACGGAAAAAATATTCCGTTACGCTACTTGAACGGTTAAAGTTACGCAAAAATCATGTAGTTATGGAATATATTTTGCATCAGTAAAGAATTTTTCTTAAATTAACGCGGTTGAAACCGCGGGACACAGCTAATGTATATATATATACACGAATTGCTTTTTAGTAGATGTAGACGATATAATCTACCTGCGTGGGATACTACCTCAGTTATTACGGTTTGTATGGTTTGGTCGTTACTGACGTTATACGTTCGTTACGTATAATAATGAATTTTTTGTCTTTTATATAGCAAATCCTGTTTTTCTTCTTATGTAAGGCCGTCTACTAGAAGCCATCCCCAACGTTTAGAGATTTTGTCGGAAATGGCCAAACACTTCTTTGATCACCAAGGGATTTTAGGATTTTTCGAGGTAAGGTATCCTCAATTACCATACTAGTGCTTGCGTCTGGTTGTTCAGTTGCTAGTAGCACTGTCATCTCCTTCTGAGTTATTTCAGGGAGTGAACCTTTCGCTGTTCACTTCGGTTTTCATCTCCGAAGGCCCAATTCTCTTCTATGGGAAGAAATCTCGAACCAGATCGTTCGTGTAAGGGTGCACTTGTTTAATCACCGCGACATGAAGTTGACCTTGGAAGGTACTTTAAGGGTGATCTGGACTTTAAGCGGTGCTCATTTCGATCGCGAGAGCCTGGTAATATAGTGCACAAACTGTTGAGGCACTCAAATATTTTAACGTCTTTGGGCGTAATCACGTTACTACACGAGACAGATGAAGCTATCTATCATGAACACGTCAAGTAGTATAGCTTAGAGTCGACACGATCCTGGAAATGTAGTGCACAAGCTGTTGAGGCACTCGAATATTTTAACGTCTTTGGGCGTAAGCACGTTACGACGCGAGACGGATGAAGCTATCTATCATGAACACATCAAGTAGTATAGCTTAGAGTCGACACGATCCTGGAAATGTAGTGCACAAGCTGTTGAGGCACTCGAATATTTTAACGTCTTTGGGCGTAAGCACGTTACGACGCGAGACGGATGAAGCTATCTATCATGAACACGTCAAGTAGTATAGCTTAGAGTCGACACGATCCTGGAAATGTAGTGCACAAGCTGTTGAGGCACTCGAATATTTTAACGTCTTTGGGCGTAATCACGTTACGACACGAGACGGATGAAGCTATCTATCATAAACACGTCAAGTAGTATAGCTTAGCCATGATTGCATCAGGAAAAATAGCCATATTCCATTCTTTCGTCAGAGTATCTTGTTATCAACCATGATCACGTAAATAATAGCAGTGCATAAATAACAGGCACGTAAATAGAAGCAAGCATACGTAAATAAAAGCATAATAAAGCATAAAATGAAATAAAAAGTGGGTATGCTAGCAATGTTACATTAGCTGTGCTTTTATTATGGCTATACTCGTTAAAACGATGGTTCAAGAACACACAAAGGTGGGTAATTTTACGATGAATGCATATTATCAAAGCTTTCCATTTATTTGTTTATTAATTGAATTATAATAATGTGACACCTAAAGGTGAGTAAACAACGACTTACCATCGCATGTCTGATGCACCGGGACCGACGAAGGTAAAGCTCAATGCGTTGTAGTCGTTTTGAGATATTCGCTTCTTTCTCTTTGTTTGTACGTTTACCCATAGTTAACCTTTAACTTCACATTATTTTATTATTTTTTGTAGGTAGAATAAAAAGTATTTTAGCTCAAGATTACAAAAAACCTATTTAGTAGTGGCGATGCCGGCACACAAAAAACGAATGAGCTGGCACGGCGGCGTGCGGCAACGCAGGCGCTACGCCGGGTGGGGCGGGGAGGAGGGGTACACAGTAGTCAATTGAATATCTTTTTATTTTTGATTCTCCTTTATAGCTCTAAATAATTGTGTGCGATGCTAGTACATTGAAGAATGGACTACATAGTAAAACATCTCTAATAAATCTCGAGGATGCAACGTCGCAGTATAATTTAGTCGTATTAATATTAAGACGCACAACACCGCAGGTCATAGGTCATTATAGACGTTCTGTTCACAAAACGTTTTATCTTCATTGATTTACTACTTGTGGTATATCAATGTTTATCTTACTTACCTAATTTAGATTCTACAGTTTGGGTATTGCGACTTGTAAGGACGTGCTTTATTTTAAAGTAAGTATGTAAAATTGGAATTGGTCGTACAAAGGTAAAGATATCCTATATTTTGACAGCGTCAGCCAGTTCAAACTATACGATAAGGTTATTTTAAAGTTACCGCGAAGTTCTTGATAGAGCCAAGTGCGGCGTTAGTTTCTACTAGGTAGGTGGGCACAAAGGTACTTAGTAGAAATTGTATGTACATAATTGTGAAGTAGATAAACCTAGTTTCAGCCAGAGTCAATCGTGAAGGTCCACAATAAGGATACCAAGACTTTTAACTGGACATAGATAAGCAATAATGTGTTAACCCACACTGGATAAATTTTGAATAAATCGTGTTTTAAAAGTTTAGTGCCATTTTGTGTCAACATTTTTAATGTTAAATATTTAGTTACATATTTAAGCAATGTAATAAGGTAAACACATAATAAAAAAATGCTCCTTAACTCTCAATAAATCGTTCTGAATCAATATCTGCGTCCAACTAGTTTTCTGCTACTTAACAACACCTCTGTTTTGTAGTGCCTATTGTGTTAGTTGTTAAAATACAAAAGAAATCCCTGATAATCATAGAGAAACCCAAAAAACGTAGGGTTAGCGCGAGCGAATGCCTTTTACATTTGATTTGTCGGCACGTCAACGGCGATATATAAAAGGGACGCTAAGTGTTAGTGTGTTAGTTGTATCCGTCGCCGAGCCGGCTACGTGCGCACTCCATTTTCATGACTTTTGAATTTTATGTTTTTTCATTAACTATATATTTGAGATTAGAATCGAATATACCTTCTTCAAAATGTCCCTTATGTTCGACTTTACACTTTAAATTAATGAAAATGATATCTGAATATATTTTTGGCTCGTTTCAGAAAGTTTTCGTAACTGGACTGTGTGAAAATATATCAAACACTATCCCTTAAAAAAATAGTTTTTTATCTGCGTGAATTTCCGAATTCTATTGGGATAGTAACACGTGTCTTATATAACTGCACTTAACTATTTCTATTAAAAATCAAGGGGATTCGTTGTCCTATTTTCACTTGAAAGTTGCAGAAAGAAACGCATTTCCTATATAGAATGATTATCACAATTAATAAATAGCTTTTCGCCATGGCTCTACTCGCGTTTTGATGGAATGTGCTTTAGCACTACTATCGCGTCTACTTGACGTTTGCTATTGTTACTTCAAATTTAACAACCTTGATCTTATTGTGCCAACTTGATCTTATTAATCTTTATACAGGGTGTAAGGTTGAACGAGGCACATGTTGACGACGGTTATTTAGCATTTGATTCTTAATCCAAATATCTAAAAAAACATATAACTTCAATTTTTTATGTAAGTATCTTAAAAAAACAAGAAAACAAGCTGGCAAGTTATACGTACCAAGGCGCTAATGGGTCATTCAATTCTTACGTGCGTTTATGACACTCATATTATGTAAAGGTCATCCACGCGCGTACACTCATATAAGACATTTAACAACAAAAATATTGAATTGAGATTAAAAGTGGGGCTCTTTTCATGTTAAATTTTCACTATGATTTTACAGTTTTATTAATCATCTATAGAACATGAATAACTCCCACGTTAATGTACATAAAATAGTTTATTTTACCCATAGAGATATTTAAGTAAAACAACAAATATTATAGATAATATCTTAAAATCGATAATAGTCTAGAATTTGCTGTCCTATGGTGTTGGCAGTAAAGGTCAAATGGCCAAGTATTACGAAAAAGATAGAGAATGGTTGTTTGGCTAGAGCCGTCGTTGTAAGAAGCTCATTCCTAACTATTTGATCGGAAACCTGTCAACAGTTAGTTTTAGTTTTGGATTAGATTATTATAAATGTTTCAGAAAATGACTTTAAGTCATAAAGAAAAAGATGTTTGTTGTTAAATGTGATTGTTGCTTGGTGCTGAACCTTAAATCTCATTCGATAAGTCGAAATCAGCAACACAATAAGACTATCTGGTGCAACAATGCGAGACACATAAAAGTAAAGTGTATATTGTTGTGGCACCTAGTGGCCACATCCATCCATAAAATATCATTATTGTAGGGGCCATGTTTTAGAGCAGACGCGCAATAGCAATGCATTGCAAAATAATAGCAGTGCTCGTGCTTACAATAGTTACTCTTCCAGTAAATAGCAGTTTGAGAAGGAGGAAGATAACTCATTCGCAATCGAAGACATGTGACGTTGGACTCTTAGCAGACGAAATAGCCTCGTACCATACTGTTGTTAAAGATATTATAGACTACGTGCTCGCTGGTCCGTTCAAAGGGAAAACCTACGATGAGTAAGTATTGTTAGCGTTCAACTAAGTAGGTACAAAGATTTTATAATCCCTACAGTCCGTGATAAAAAGATTTCGTAATCCCAATCTGGTGAATCCTTAATAATATTAATGCGAATGTGAGTTTGTTTGTTTGTTTGTTATGCTTTCAAGCCTTAACGGCTCAACCGGTCATTATGAAATTTTGCATACAGGTTTCTGGGTTACAGGGAAGAATATAAGATATTTTTTATACCGGAATTTTCTCAGGAATTTCGAAACTACCGCACCTGAAACCGCGGGAATGAACTAGTTTTATAACTTCTATTTATTAACTTGCACAGGGTTTGTCATTTGCCAGAGTAATTTAATATTAAACATGCATTGAGAACATTGCTTTACTCTAAGGGCTGCAGAACTTCATATCTTTTAACTTTGCGCCTGGGTTCTTTGGAATCAAATTACGTTATGCATATTGTTATTATCCTTCTTATCGATGAATATAAAATATATATAATCTCTTTATAATCTTCGATGTTATACACTTTCAATATAATAGAATATCAGTACTCGTAAAATATAAACATTCTTTTGTATCGTATACCTAATGTTGTTATGTACCTACACTCAATGTGTGGTTTATATTATACCATAGCACCATAGTATTTGTATGTTTTGTTCATCATGGTCTCTGCAGGTCAAAGCTAATAATTTTGAGCGATATTTGTATTGTAATAAATAGAGAAATAAAATGGACAACGTCTACGTCATGATTCAATTTGTACAATTGTATATAAGTAGATTAACAAAAATAATGGACACGCATTTTTTATTTTTTACGTAACTAAAGAGTACTAGAGCTACTCTGCTGTGAAACAGCCAAGAAGCGCATGATAGATAGTGGGACCAGAATTTTTTTTTCATGGGTGTAAAAGGTTATTTGTATCAAGGCCAATATATAAAAAGAAAAAATCGCTAATATAAAAGTGTCAGATTTTATTATGTTAATGAATAATGGTACGGTTTATAAAAAAATTATTATGATGCTACTGAAAATGATAGACATCAGCCACTATCAACCATCGTATTATTATCGATAGAACGGTACTGAAATAGGCTGATCAAGCGAAATCGATGAAGTATTATGCGAGTCTCAGATGAGTTGAGCCATGGTTGAGCCACTTGACTGGTTCCGATAAGATAAGAGAAACTACAAAAACGGTTAACTCTGTAACAGAAAATCAATATAGTGTTGAAAGAGGTTGAAAACTACATAAAAATGTTTTTTTACGATTTTTTTCCCATTATATTATTTATAATTACAGTTAGTAAAGCGAAAGTTATAACTAAAGATTCAAATACGAGATGTGATACAATTTTAACTAATGATTTAAGACAAGAAATAGCTTCATATAGTGACACAACACGCAAAATTATAAACTATGTGACAGAGGGAGATTTTGAAAAGACCACATATAATGAGTAAGCTAATAATGATGCGGTTTGTTTTTTTTTATTTATTTACAAAAACTTTCTTTTATTATTTTCACAGATTGGTTAAATTCGTGGACACGTTTGGACCTAGAGTGTCGGGCTCTGAAACTCTAGAAAGATCCATTGATTACATGATAAATCTAACGAGATTAGAAGGTATAGAAGATATAGTCACAGAGGAATTGCAGGTAAAATAGGTTTGAAAAAATAGTTTAGTTCTTCTTCATTCATTTATTTAAACTTTATGCAAATTCACAATATAAAAGGTTTGTTGAATCTTATTTTTATATTACTGATCATTACTATGCAAATGATATTTCATATCGTTGAATCCCATGTGAAAAATGTTTACTATCACACCGCGAGGAGCACAGAATTAGATACACTTAAAATTTAAAATTGTCTTAACCTTTTTTTTCATAAACCAATTGTGAAAAATCTAAATTTCTCGAAATCGCTCGAAATTTACTAGCGACCAGGGGAATTTTCTTTCCGATACAGTTTCCAAGGAAATTCCAAAATTGATGTGGTTGAATCACCACTACCTACCACTTTTATTATAATATATTGCAATATTATTAAAATTTAAACCGAAATTGAGAATGTAATACAATACAAATACAACAACATACAACTTATTGCACCACATAAAACTGACCTGTTTTCTTGCTTATAGGTTCCACACTGGGTAAGAGGGGAAGAAAAAGCATTTATAATTAAGCCTAGATTTAAGGCCCTCTCCATATTGGGATTAGGAAAAAGTGTAAGTGGAGAAATCACAGCTGAATTGGCAGCTTTTAAGAATTTTTCCGATTTTGAAAGAGCTAATGATGGGGATATTAGAGGAAAAATTGTCTTATTCGATCCAGAATTCACAACTTATGGCGACACAGTAACATATAGAAGTCAAAGCGCAAGTAAAGCTGCCCAAAAAGGCGCTGTCGCGTCGTTAGTGAGATCAATTACGCCATTCTCTCTTTACACACCACACACGGGTTCGCAAACATATGCAGAAGGCGTCACACAAATACCGACAGCTGCCATCACACTTGAAGACGCTGATTTATTAAGAAGATTATACGATAAAGGTGAAAAAGTAATATTAAAGATTCACATGAAGTCTTCCTATGATGATACAAAAACATCAAGAAACACAATTGTCGATTGGAAAGGCTCTTCACAACCAGAAAAACAAGTGATAGTGTCGGGTCATGTCGATAGTTGGGATGTAGGCCAAGGTGCTATGGACGATGGTGGTGGTCTTTTTATCAGTTGGGCAGCTCCTGTTATCCTGAAACGTTTAAATTTAAGACCAAAAAGAACAATCCGTTCAATTTTTTGGACAGCTGAAGAGTTTGGATTAATCGGTGCTTATGCGTATGAAGAGAGACACAGAAATGAGACTCAAAATATAAATTTTATAATGGAATCAGACGAAGGAACATTTGCTCCGCTCGGTCTGAGAGTAGCTGGAAACCAACAAGCTCGTTGCATTGTTGCTGAGGTGTTGAAGCTATTCGAATCGATTAACGCTTCTACATTGATCGAAGACGACAGTCCAGGTTCTGACATAAGTGTAATAATTCGGAATGGTGTGCCTGGCGCTAGTTTGCACAATGCTGACGAGCGTTACTTCTGGTTCCACCACACTGAAGCTGACACCATAAACGTCGAAGATCCAGATGAACTAGATTTAGGCGCGGCATTTTGGACCGCAGTAGCTTATGTCATTGCTGATTTATCTGTTGATATACCACGATAAATGTATTATCAGTGTAGCATGTATTTTTAAAGATCGATTTGTGTTTCCACTTGTATATTTTTTTGGTTTTTTGTTTTAGATATGTTAATTGTGTTACATTAGTTTCGTCAGCATGTAGACAAGACTATTAAATTTAAAAATTGTTACTTTTCAACCCGTTGCCTATGTTGTAACACTTTTAACGCTAAAAACTCCTTACAATTAACACTAGTCATGGTGACATGCTGGCGGAAAATACTAAGGCGGTAGAGCTGCGTAACGGGCAGAAATATCAATTTCGAGCACGGTCCATTCAATGATAACAACTACTACTAGGAGGGTTCATAGAAGCGGGGACGGAATAATAATATTCATAAATATTTTCCTCGCCAGAGGATTTAAGAAGAGTTTCTAAGCTATGCGATCAACCTCCCGATAAAGCTCTTAAATATAGTTGTGTCACGGCTCGCAAATAAAAATATACTCAGCTTATTGGAATAATTTTTCCACTGTTATTTAATTTTTTTCCATTATACCTACACCTACTTTATACAACACTAGCTATTCCCCGCGGTTTCACTCGCATTAAATTCGGAATTCTCGCAGGGATTCCGCGATAAAAAGTACCCTACGTCCTTCTCTGTATCCCTGACAAGGTGCAGGCAAAGTTTCATGATGATTCATTGAGCCGTAGAGACGTGAAAGTGTAATAATCAAACAAACAAACAAACTTCCGCATTTATAATATTAGTAAGTACCTACATATAAAAAAAAATTGCCAGACTTGAGAAAAAAAATATCTATTTATTTAGAACTAAAATTTTAAGTAAACTTTTATACCTAAATGTTTAAGATCCTTTTTGTTAATGGCATCTATCGCATTCTGTCGGAATAATTATGCCACTGATGTTGAAATAATAAAGTTACTAGAAAACGTAATGTTGTAGATACCTCCGAACCTACAGTTAAACTCTCTCTGTCAATAACCAACATCTCACAATATTATTGACTTCTCATTGAAAATATCCTACATTGATCTTTCTGCCTTACGATATGTGTACCCACAGCTGAAATTTCTTTTGTAACACTTACAATTTTTTGCACAATTAATTTCTTTATTTCATACTAGCTGTTCTCCGCGGTTTCACCGCGGTTAATTTAGGAGTGTCCGCAGGGATTCTGGAATAAAAGTTTTCTGTCCTTTTCTGTACCGCTGACAACGCGTATGCAAAAGGCTGAAAGCGCAACAAAGAAACTAAACAATAAATAGACATAGACACTAAATAAACTCACATTCGCATTTATAACAATAACTTATTTTATTAGCTTAATTTACCCATTATATCATCATCAATCATAATGCTAATATCCAGATTCAGATCCATCCAGATGCTGTTAATTTAGTTAAATAAAACTAAATTTACATTCGACTTCTTTATCTTTCTTAATATTATGGTAATTTTCTACTTTGATGAGAAAAAAATAAAGGCAAAATTGATAAGAAAGGTTCAAATATTTCTCCCTTTTGTCTTTTTATTTTAATCATAACTACGAGTATCGCCAATCCTTTTTTTGTAAGAACAATAGAATTTTCTCAAAATAAAAGTTCCCTTTGTACGTTATCAAAGTGAGTTTTAAAGAAAGGCTCTTTAGAGTTTTGGGAGATAAAATGTTTTTTTTTATTTTACTTGAAATAAAAATTATGAATGTTGCTATAATGACGTTATTTCGCTGCCCATTAATTGTTCTTGAAAAAAAAAAGGTTTGTTCAATAATATATTACCTTAAGAAAATTGTTAGTGACAAAGCAAGAATGACATGTGTTAATTCGAGTTTACCTATACCTATATATTCTTTGTGTCATATCTATATCCAAATCTGCTTGGCCGTTTAAGAGTCATTGAAATACATATCATTGGTTCATTTTTTATTTTAGTAGGACTTTTCGGTCGCTTTGGCGGTTGGCGGTGGCGGTGGGTCTTGAAAATTTTAAGTTTATCGTGACTTGAGTCTAAAAGGTTTTTATTGACTATCAGATTTTTGAAAATAACTAAAAGTTTTGGAAAAGTTCCGAATAGCTGCAGCAGATCATAAGGTATTGGTTTCTGTGAACGAAGATAACCATCAAAATTGGTCTTGATACAAAGCACCCTTGTCATTTTGATCAAAAACATAAAAGGCAAAACAACCCAATACAAAAGAAATAAGAAGAGATGAGTTTCTATTAGGTATATAATGGTATCAACAATACAGTTGATAAAATTCGACCTTTATTATTATTTGAATTTAGAATTCTAAATACTAAATTCGTTCGAGTTGGTGTACCTACCTGCAATTTACGTTCGGTTCTAGCGCAAAGGGCGAGTTTTATGTTCCATCGTTGAACGCTTCCCTGCCGACTGGTTATCACCATAGCTAGGGAGCTGGTGGCAATTTAGGTATATGATTTCATCGTCGTTGATACCAAGACGTAATTTAGTCTGGACTTATATTAACTAGAAGAAATAGGTGGTGAGCTCAGGTAGCTCTGATTTTTTTTATAAATAATTCTGAAATTGTAAAAAAAAACTATCATAAATTATATTATCGTTTCTGTCTTTGAATCTTATTAAATATGTTTCATAGATAGTGAAATTAAAGCTAGCAGAAGTCAGGATGGTGGGAATTTTTATAAAAATAACTGTAAGAAAAATAAGCTGAGATGCTGAATTAAGTCCAGACTACACTACGTCTTGGTAATCAACGACGATGAAATCATATACCGAAATTGCCACCAGCTCCCTAGCTACTATAGTCAGTTGCAAGCCACAAGCAGCAAAAGAAATTTCTCCGTTTCCGAAGACAAGGACAACCTCCACCAGTTTAACTCAAGTGATAAATTGTTTATACCTATGTACTTCACCAAAAAGACTTCAAGCCACGAAAGGAATTTGGAAAAGAAACCCATTTATTTTCTTGTAAATCCCAGCGGCTACATTAGGTATATATATAGGATATTGGCAACAATGGCAACGAAGTAGGTTTTGCGGCGCTGGGACTCTTTTGCCTTTTTCCACCATATCGATTTGCATGTTTTTAGTTGTAGGTATATTGACGTCGACAACGAAACCCTTACCGCCGCACTCAGAGTCGACTTTAATGATTACTTAGTTAAGTATAGATTTTTAAAACAAAACTGCCGCAATCAGAGACGTTCAGTAAATTAATGTTAATTGGCATTTAATAAGATGTTACTTAATTAGTTAAATGCCAATTAACATTAATTTATTAAACTTGTCTGATTGCGGCAGTTTTGTTTTAAAAATCTATACTTAACTAAGTAATCATTAAAGTCGACTCTGAGTGCGGCGGTTAAACACCTAATGAGTATTTAAAGTTTAAATAAAAAGCTTGTAAATTTTTTATAATAAAAATTATACCTACTTAATTCAGAAGATTTTTTAACCTGCTTCTGATTTCATCTCTAAGTAGGTACCTACTAATATTAAAGAGTTTATTTTTTGTGGGAGTAATAATCTCTGGATCTACTGGACTGAACCTAAACATTCATTCACTGATAATACATTATCTCTGAATAAATAAATAATGGGTTAGATGACAAAATTTTAGTTTTTAGACCGTCTTGTAGTATAAAAATATTAGATACGTATTTTTTTAATTTTTTACATAATCAAAAAATAACGGCGATACATTGAGTTGACATTTGGTGTGACATCACACCTAGGTACACTTTATACCTTGATATGACGTCACGAGCCTCCACTCCTAAACTTTAATCGTTTAATATAAGTATTTTTCAAGAAAGATTTTATACTATACTAACTGACGGACTTAAAATATAATTTTGATTTTTATACCCCGTCATTATGCCCATTACCGAGGGAATCTCGAAATGCCATAAGTAAACAGCTAGTTATTTTAACAAACATCGTATTAGAGCCGCCACAGGGCTCATGTCATTTGTTGTTTTAAACAAATGACATCATTTTTTCAGTTCATTTTATGCATTAAGCGAAGCAGACACAATCACATTAAAGATTTTTTTAAATTTACGAAATTATATAGTTACGAAGTTATTAGGTTTCTTTGTTTCAAAGACTTATCTTCTTTCGTCTTTTCGATTCGATATAATAATCCACAGACTCGCATTTAATTATTTTCAGTTTTTTATGTTTATAGATTTTGTTAAATATTAATAATGAGCTAGGGTTCAGGTAGGAACGTGTTGTAATCTCTTAAAGTAATTTAGCACTCGCTAGCTTTTGCAGCTCCTTGAATCGAAGCGATAAGTTTTGTTGCATAAGTTCCCGAATCGATAAATCCCCGACTTGGTGCCAGGAAATGCGACACGATTGCCTCGCTTCTATAAATTATTTAAACTTGTAAATTAAGAGAAGATTTGTGAGTCAATGTTTGCAAAACACAAATTAAAGATTTAATCATTCTTAAATTAAGAAAGAATTGCCAATAATGTTATTAACCTTTCTTATTGACGAATGTATTGCCCATCACATATGTATATTGATTCCCTTCCTGTCATATTTATTCATGCAAATGATTGTTATTATATCACATAATTGAGAAAATAACTATTATTATTATTACAATTGATTTAAAAGGGCATCACAACAAATTACGGATTTATGTACTGATTAAAAATAATAATAACAACTTAATATTATAATGTAAAAGTTTGTTATGTTTGATACTCATAAGTCATGACACATAAACGACTGAATGGATTTGGATGACATTTTGGCACACGGGTACAAAATGTTCTGGATTCACACATATTTTATATCTTGATATAACAGCAAGAGATTCCGACCAATTCCCGAAATTTACGCTGAGTAATTAGTGGGAAATACCTAGTACTTAGTATAGTAATTAAAAAGAAAACAATAAATGGGCAGTAAGCCTTTAACTTACTGTAAGCCTTTCTTGTTTTAAATAAATAAATAAATAAATATAATGATATTATTATAATTCTTAAATATCATTGTAGTAATAGATAAAATTCTCATGACTGTTGCCGTTCTGGGCTAAAACAACACAAGCGGAATGAGTTTCTAATTATAATTAATTAATCCAGTCCTAACTAACAGAACTCTCGTCAGCGGTATGTTTACTTATAATCGCGAATGTTCGTAGCAGTATACATACATCTACCTACAATTTATTTTGTTATACTGTTGATAAATTACATTAATTATGCAATCTTGCTATTTTTTTTTTGCTAGCTACATAATTGGATTAGCGTTGAAAGTAAAGCGAGTTCGTATAGTACGTACGTACAAATATAACAAACTCACACCTGTGTCCGGAATGGATAGTCAAAGACTATGAATCTCTTTGCTACAGTCTTTATACATTATTTTCGTCGTATGCTCTATGAAATGAGTGCAATCAACCCAAATTTATTACTTTATTCTTCGCCGTAGGACATTATCGTAAAATATACGCTTACTCAAACCAATTTAGGTGAGATCACGATCCCTAAGAAAGCAAAAATCATAAAACTTCGGTCTTAAAATGCTGATGTGTCTGTAATTGTTACCTTTTTATTTCTAAAACAGCTTAAGAATTTGGTATGGTTCTACTGAACCGTTTTTGAAAATTCTTCAACTTATAGGAAGCTACAGTGATCCTGAGTGACATAGGGTACTTTTATCCCGGAATTCCCGTGGGAACTCCGGAGTTTGTGAGTTCGTGAGATTATAGGGCTAATCTGAACCTATTTTAAAACTTCTTTTACTAATAGGAAGCTACAGTGATCCAGAGTGAAGTAAGGTAATTTTAATCCCGGAATTTCCACGGGAACTCTGGAGATTGTGAGTTTGTGAGGTTTTAGGGGGTGATCACTGGATCTGAACCAATTTTGAATCCTGAGTGACATAGGGTACTTTTTATCTCCGGATTCCCGCGGGATCTCCGAAATTACCGTGGGTAAAACCGCATGGGACAGCTAGTAATAATAATAAAGACGGAGGCAATGTATTTCATACCTACATGACTTTTTTGACATTTTCATTCTATCGAAACGTTTTCTATAATTGTTTATTCATAAAGATAGAGATCATCTAAGCTAAAATGACGTGCCCCTCCATCGGGTATACGCACAAGCACAGTCTATTGTATTCATCACAAGTGCGCAATACTGTCGCCGCACTCACACTATTAAATAGATATTATCAATATAATTATGATCCTGCACATCTAAAACTGCTATTGAAGTAGTGGGGCGCGTCATTTTAGTTTAGATAAGCTCTACCATAGTTTCCGAGAGAATATACCTACACATATGCTTGCTTGTTTGTTTGTTTGCATACTTTATTGAACATAAACAAAGCTTCATATCTCTTAGTTCAACTTATGATATATTTAACAAAGATAAATTAGAATTTGTTTACTTTTACTTCGAATTCAAACAATACTCAAAAACTGAACGCAGCTAGAGCAATAATTTTCACGATTGTTGTCTTTGCGGTCTGCAATGAATACGTAGCAACTGCTACATCGTAGCAGTTATCGTAGCGTCTCGGCTTGGCCCTACAGTCTACGCGCGTCGACTCCACCGGATGCACGTATTCGTTGCTTTTCGCCCCATTTTATACGTAAATAAACAAAAATTACGTTATGTGATAGTTTAGTTGTAACTATTGTAACTTTCTTCAACTAATATGCCGTATATGGAAATCATCTGAGTTATCTCTACAGCGTTTCAAAGGTAATTTACTAGTTTGATCTGTTTACAAATTAGGTATATTTATCCCTCCAAGGACAAAAGGCTAGTGTGAAATAAAAGTTTTACGATCATTCTTATTCGCTTGGTTGAAATTGCAAGTAAGCTTTGTCAACTTTTATTATGTGTTTTATTAAGACTTTTATTAAGACTCTGGGAATTTTTTAATGAATAAATTTTTTTTCTTATTAGTATAGCCATTTTATTTTAATACGTAGCTTTTTCTTTATTTTGTATTAAGCTAACAAAAATACGGGGTAAAATTTGGTACTCAAAAAAGAATCCTTTAATTAGCTAATTTACTTACACGTAAGAGATATTTTATCTTTACTAGAGATAGTAAATTTGCAAAATTTTAATGTGTAGGTATGATGAAATGTGCTACAAACGTACATACAAAAAGGCCAACCATTTTAAAAAAAATAATATCCTTAGTCTAAGTTATATTGAGATTAAATAAGAGAACATGTAAAATAAATACTTTTTTAACTCCATTTTAAATATTTATCGATTTCTTATGAGACAAAATATCTTAGAAAATATATCTATAGTGTTGTCGGTAGTTTGATTCCTACAAGGGGTTTAACAAATTCTATTTGCTCTGGTTTTAGTGTTAGCTTTATTTAATGTTTTTTTATACGCATCTTGTTTCTCGCTTTGTCTTATTTACCTCTAACTGATTGTTTTATGTGTTTTATTTTGATTTCGCGACGCCATAATCATAACTTTTGATAATATCTTTATTGTATAGTAAAATCTCAGCCTAAAAATAATTATAATCTTTTGTCTTCCCCAAATTTAAAGAAAAACAAGTTGATATTTAAAATCAGCCTGTTCGATAGATTTTCTTAAATGTATTAAAAATATTATAAATCATAGATATGGAGGATGGATTATATAGGTAATCAATATAATCCAAATAATAGTTCAATATTTCGTTGTAACGAGTACATTCATTCCGTCATTAAAAGAACATACCTATTGTTTACCAAAATTTTATTGTAGATATAGACTTGTAATAATGTGGTAAAGACATTTGTAGCTCTAGGCCAACTCTAAGCTTTATATTTCAGTATGGACCTCTAGCCTTGTATTTTAATAATAAAATTAATTGAACATAATTATGTTTGCTAAGAAGAGTAGAGCATGTGAATGTTTACAAAGTTAGTCGGAAAGCTGGTACCAATTCCTCGAGCCGGCCTCGAGTCTTTTAAATATCAGTGAGTAAATCTATACTATACCTAATAAAAGAGTAGAATCCGCGAGTCTGTACATTGAATATTTTTACCTAAAATTGAGAGGCGTGATAAAAGAAGAGTAAACAAGCCCAAAAAAAGGTTTTAAAATTCTTTTCTGTCTGTCTGTCTGTCTGTCTGTCTTTCCTGACTGTCCGCAATAATCTCCGCATCTACTGAACGGGTTGTCATGCAGTTTTCAGTAGAAGATTAAGCTAAGTCTGGAGCAACATATAGGCTTTGTTTCATCGAAATAGGACATAGGGGTAAAAAGTTATCATCAGTTAAAGACTTCAGCGCAATGCAATGGTCAAAAGCTTCGATATAATATTGCATAACGAACATGGTAAAACCTTTTTAGAGATATGCATTTTTTTCTTTTGAATTGATTTTGCGTGAAGTGACAGTTTTAAGGCGTGAAGAGACAGATGATGTGATCATATTTTCTTTGAGACTGAAGAGTATATAACCACTACGTTTTAAAAGAGTGAGAAAATTCAAAAAAAACGTCATTACTGTCATTGCAAGGGTCGAAATTTTACGCGGGTGAAACCGCGGGCACCAGCTAGTGCATAATATGTTATTTGAATAAATTTCTTTTTGTTTCCAAGTTACAGTTGCAATAGACATAATATGTATGTGACAACTTATTCTAAGTGACAGTATTAATCCGTGACCCCACTCACGAGTAACTTGACGCCAACAAAATTGTTTGTAACCCTATACCTATATGAAATAACTTTTATAGAATTTTTGACCTCGTGTTCTCGTGTTGTTTTTCGAATACCTTTTATGCCACTTGTAGATATTTGTCATATTTTGTTGTGCAGTTTACGAAAAATCTTACTTAAATAATAGTACATACCTATTCTAATTTATGATACTGTATGATCGATGAATATTCACGCAAAAGAATTTCATGAATTAAGAAATTAAAATTATGTAAGTATACTTAAATTATAAACCTTTTAAAAAAATAAACAACCACTCAACCTCATTTGGATAAATAAGTGTAAAAATGTCGCCTTACAAGTAGTTATAGGCAGGGGAATACAGGAGAATGCAGGATAACTATATACAAGAGACAAGCACCGTTGTAGCGGTATTTGTATTAGTAACAGAATTTCGAAGTCACATCTATTTTTACTACCGTACGCGCTTTATAGCGTGTATAAATACTGAAAACTCTCGACTCGACCGCAAGAGCACTCTAGTGACGTGATGAAGAGAATCGGAGCTTACTAGCGCGCGCCGAGTAAGCACTTGTCAGTTGTCAGGACTTGTTTATTGATACAGCTGATTAAACTGTAAATCCCAGTTATTTATATGTTTATGACAGTTATTTTCACTTTTATGGTGTCTTTATCGATGAAAGCGGCCTATATGTGACTAAAACTGCTTATGATAGCTGTTGCGACGGGCACTGTTCGCGTAGTGCTTTATGTGCGCTTTCGCAACTGTCACGATTATAATACTACTAACTTTACGCTTTAAGTTTCAGATGTTCAAAACATCTCTTTTCATGAATCGAATGCAATGAAACAAAAGCTTACTTATAAAGCAATATGAGAAAATCTCTTCAATTGCGCTTTGATGCGCTTAAAGAAATGTAGAAGAAAACGTAGCAAAAATCTCATGTTGTTTTTGGATTGAGATTACTGTCTCAATGAATACGTAATTTTATTAGTGATGTGCAAAACTGGTCTTGGTCAAGCGCAAGACTATAATTAGACTAGCAACCAAGACCAAGACCGACCGAAATGTCAATAATAAATGCTAGTTCTTTCTCTTCTAATGATACCCTGAGAGAAAAATAGGGGCTTATTCGGTAAAGTTCACGACCGAAAAGTTTCCCACCGAAGTTTGGTCTGCTACCAGTGTTCGGTTGGGCACTGGTAGACCAAGATTGCAAGACCAAGACCAATTCTGCTCATCACTAACTGTTACTATATGCTGATTTTTATATAATAGTTAACTTTTACTCCTGGCCTTCAACGCTCGTTAGTGAACAGATTTTTCGGAATGAAAATATTCTATTTCTATTCCCCTTTATGTAGGTACACCTGACAACTTGTATGCGCGAAATTACATGATGATTGGTTTGTAGTTAAAGCTTAAAGGCGTAACAAAAAAACCAGTCGAATTTTAAATAGGTATTAAGGACTACACTCTATATAACACCAAAATCTGCAATATAGATAAGGTGTCAAAACCCTGAATATATTATCCTGCCCTGATTATATACCTTGAATATTTACTTTTTAGGTAGGTTACTTTCGGACGGTTGGTGCCTACTAAACATTTGTTATCGGTCTAAGAAGGATTGTTGTGGACCAATTTAGCGGACACTAACTCAAAGCCGACCCTTTTTCTTTATTAGATACCTAATTATGGTAGAGACATAATTTTATCCTTTCTTAAATTTAAGATTTTCTTGAAATGCTCATCTAATCCTGAACCTACCTACACTTTATGAGGTTGTTAAAAAGGGTGCAAAATTGATTGTTCTCGAAATTGTCAGGTGTCTTTTGGTTTTATTTAAACAAACATCAGGATCTATAAGAACCTACGAGCAATGGGCGGTGTGCGAAATTATGCATGAGAACAGGATGGAGGAAGGTCGAAGGATCGTAGCAAAATCTAAAATTTCTACCTGTGGTCTCTAGTCTCTACCTACAACTTCAGTTTTACCTTAATGTAGGTACGTACAAATGTTCGATTGTCAACTGCCGGTAGTAAATTAACAAATATTATGATCATTATATTGTTACTATTTCTTTGATATTTTCAACGTATTATTTAGGCTTTTAGGTTTGAGGCATCGATTTTTTTTTTAAACTTGGTCATAATCTAAGAAATATTTAAAACTAGCTGTTTCCCGCGGTTTCGCCCGCGGTAATTTCGGAGTTCCCCCGAGAAGTCCAAAATAAGCCCTTCTCTGTACCCCTGAAAACGTGATAGTTCAAGTAGTTTTCAAGTTATGGCGTGACCAAGGGAAATAGTTATTCATTTTTATATAGGTAGGACAACGATAATTTGACATCTATCCAGTCAAAGTCGTGATACTTTTTTCTTACAGAGGTCAAACGAGGTAACTTACCTACCACCAGATTTAAGAAATCTCATTATCTTCTAGACATTTTACTTAAAAATAAAACGATAGGAGAAGTTTAAAATAAGAGTATCTTAATTTTTTTTCAATTAATTCTGCAGCATTTAAACTTGATATCGAAAACGGCACTTTTAACGTTTTTCAACTAAACTTTTTTAATATTTTCTGTTGCCACATGTATGAACGGGGTCGAGGAGAGGGTTGAGAGCAAACATTTTTTAAGCAACCATACCTACATAGAAAATGGTATAACATTTAAAGTTAAATTCAAGCAGGTTACAATTTTAAAGTTTTAACGACTATTCAAATACTGCTCCGTATATAAATATAGATATTCCGGATATTAGGTTTCGGACCCGAAACTGCGGTTCGCTGCTGGAAACATCGAGACATTTGGGACCCAAAGTTATTAAAACTAAGGATGACGAGCGAGGAGGGTGTACACGATCGGCACAAAAGGACCGGTTATCCTCTTGTGGATGTTGTGATTTTCAGTTAACACAAGAAAGGCGGCGTTTTGCATGACAAAAGTGCGGACATTACACTGCTATACAATCTAAATATTGGTTTGTGCGATAACATTGTACTCGTGTTGATTAAATTTACGTTGTTTAGATTTCATTTACTGTTTGTTAGGTATAGCGAAAGGATAATAATCGTTTACCTCCAATATACCTACGTATCTTTTAATTAATTAACAGTACAACTTAATCTAACAATTCCATTAAATTAAGTCTAAGTTAATGGAATTAAATATGTGAATACAAATACAAATTTCCACCGCGTTAAAAAAATAATTAAGTTTGTGTATTTATATTTCGAAACTCATCTACTGAAACCTAAGGTATAGGTATTCAGGGAATAACGAAAACAAAAACAACACAAAGAACCGACAGGGTGCCACATTCAGTGAATTCGCGAGTGAATAACAGTTTTGAACGTCACAAAATGGATATTAGTAAATTAATGTGTCTCAGCTTTTGCCAGCGGGTCTATAGCCGCGTTATATTAGTAGATGAGCTCTGGTTTTACGAGTTTCAGTAAACAAAACAATACATTAAAATTCTTTATTCATAACGCCAAGTTAAAATTTGTAGTGAGCCTTGAGTCACAACAAACCACGGCACTGCCTGCCGCTGCCGGAACTACGCGCTATGTGCGGAATTCTGTTGGACTTGAGAGTCGAGTTTATTTATTTATTTATTTATTTATTGGGCTCACAAAACAGGTAACAATCGGAATATTGACTAAAATTATAATACAAATTTGTAGAGCTAGACTGTTACCACAGACATGTGGGCACAGCATGGTAAACGCAATTATTAAATAAAAATAAAAAGCTTTTAGGTCGTTAAAATAAAACTTAAAGTTATGTTAGTACTGTTAATTATGTTAGTTAGTTAGCTGACAAATGTTACATATTGGTCAAAGTGATTAACGACGACGCGCGAAGCTTATGACGCTGTTTAAAAATTTCTAATGATTGTAATCATTATTTTTATTAGACATATAATAAGGATGAATCCAAAAGACATTGATGGCGAAGTTTGTAAATATGTACGAAGATTCTATCGAAATGTAAAATTGCCACAGTGCTTAATATGTAAGACTGACTTTGCTCGTACTGATTTGAAGAATATTTGTAATAACAGTCGCGACGTAGCTTTAATAGGAATATATTAGGAAATCCATTTGGCTTCGAAAAGCGGTCATGCACGAACACGCGGTGAAACAGCTGTGATCTTTGGAAGTTATCTATCAAATATTATGTAACCCACCGCTCGCATCTTCTGTGAAAATACACTGGCTGTTCAAATAAATTGGGTCACTACTTTGGTACTAAAAACTGTTTTTCTCGAAAATTATAATACTCACATTGATTAAAGTTATATCATGAGAAAGAGCATTAAAGGCGATTAAAATTATTAATTTGATTATTAAGTAGTGACGTCGTCAATCAGTAAAAAGAATGTTAATTATTGTCTATGTCTCGAATGACTGAGCAGCAATTCGAGCAAGGGGAAGTAGCACCCAATATTGACAGGTTGTTTTTTTTTTATTTGTTTAGTGATTTATTAATTGATTTATTAAATATTAATCGCTAATCCGTGAAAATGACACTTTTCTGTAACACCCTTATAAACACTTAAAACCAGAAAAACTCAATGTGATTCAATTAAATTTTAATCGTCTTTAAATGCTCTTTTTCTTGGCATACTTTTGATTATTATATAATACTAGCTGTCCCCCGCGATTTCATCCGCGGTAATTTCGGAGTTCCCGCGAAGGTTGCGGGAAAAAAGTACTCTATGTCCTTCAGTTCCCGAGGGAATTCCGGGATAAAAACTATCGTATCTTTTAAGTTGGACCATATTATAAATGGTTGCAAAATTTTATCAAAATCCGTTCAGTAGTTTTGGAGTCCATCGCGGACAAACAACGTGACACGTGATTTATATATATTAGATTTTGAGAAAAATACATTTTAGTGCCTAGGAAGTAGCGGGGGTTCTTTTTTATTTAATCGCCAGTGTATTATATTTATTGAAAGTGAGTTTGAGATTTATGTTAGTTTCGTGGATGTAAAGTGTAAAAGTCACATATACGAGTACGTCTCTGCAGACAAATACATGCTCCATGCTCGTAGTCATATAGTGTTCTTTGAGCCTGTGTCATGTTAGTATGAGATGGTACTTGTTACACATAGATATCTGTCGCATTCGTTATTATGAAATCAGTAGGTACTAAGAGATATCTAGAAATGACGGATGATAAACACATATAAAATTAGATTATAAGATTACTTAAGCAAACCGATAATAATTTATATGGGATTTAAGGATTTGCGTGTGATATTAAAATTTAATGATATTATTTCTGAATACAAATCAAATACAAATATTCATCGTCATTAATTTCTCAAATAAAATATTGTGACAGTTCTAGATGTTGAAAAAATAAATATAACCGATCTATCTATTACTTCTATTACCTACTATAATAAAAAAGTAGAATCCGCGATTCTGGACACTGAATATTTTTACCTAAAATTGAGAGGGGTGATAAAAGAAGAGTAACCAAGCCCAAAATAAAGTTTTTAAATTTTTTTCTGTCTGTCTGTCTGTTCGCGATTATCTCCGAATCTACTGAACGGATTGACATGCGATTTTCACAAGTAGATTAAGCTTAGCCTGGAGCTACATATAGGCTTTATTTAATTTAAATCGGATGTCGGAAAAAAAAGTTGTTATATGAAAACCTTTCACGCGGGTGAAACCGCAAGGCACATCTAGTATTTAATATAAGGCGTACATGAAAATTTACTTCTGCTATATCAAGATATTTCATTTAAAAAGAAAAATTAATTGTAAAATCTGTAAAAATTTTACCTACTTATTTACCAAAAATAAGTTCTATTTTTTCTGTTTTTTTTTTAACTTCATATTTATGAAACAACCGAAAAACAGTATTTCAGCATTCAGCTATGTCACTTTTTTAAGAGTCTATTCTCAGTAGTTCAATTAACAGCTCAATCGATTGCACTACTGCAACTTTTCAGTTCCATTAGTTTTCAGTTAAATTTTTTTAAATTGAAATAATGTTATTTTCGAAAAGTATTTCTAAAGTATTTCTTAGTACTTAAAGTTGTCAAAACATAAAATCAAAACTATAACACTACATTGAATGTTTGTTGAACAGATGAAAGCTTGGAGTGCGCACGAGCAGGACACCTCACTGCCGTGTTGCCGCACGCTGCACATCAAGCACGCCGCATATGCCAGTGCCCTCTATACTTTGGTGAGAACATATCATTGTTTAAAAACGTGTATTTTACAGGAATATAGGTAATTTAAGTAGATACGTATTGTATATGTAAGTTTTGAGCAAAATTAAGAACAAGCCAAATTAGTTACTAAACTCTTTTTTGATGCTTTTTGCCGGGAGGGTGCTGCCCGAGTGGTGCGTTGATTCTGCCATTGTGTATGTTATTGCGGACTGCTTCTTATAGCGGTGGCTTTGAGTTGTTGGGGGCGCTGCATTCCGCCGAAGTGTTAGGAAGGTTTTTTTTTTTTGTTTATTTTTTGTTTATTTCTATTAGTAGTTTTATATTGTAATATAAATAATATATAAAATAAAATAAAAATGTAACACATTACGAGGCTGGCTTGGCGCATGAGCGTAAAAAGCCTCACTAAATAAATGATTTAAAAAAAAAAAAAACTCTTTTGGAGTGCTCATATAGAAATAAAACAACGTGTCACCGTGTACAAAACGGCTGCCCTATAGTAAAACAAAGTAATTGCAGCTGAATCAATTTTACAGGAGGAGCAAAAAACCAGAAATAGCTTTAAACAAATCTTCCATAGTTTGAAGAATTCATTAATTTTAATTTCTCAGACTTAAGAAAGTTCGTTAAGCGTGAAAAGTACCAAAGTACAAAAAAAAACTAATTTCGAAAAAATACAGTTGCTTTGTTTTCCGTACAGAGCAGCCGAAAAGCGCTTTATTTCAATGATGTTTAAGCATTAAAAGAGGTATTTAGTGAGGGAAGTGTGATGTGCATGTATTGTACATAATCAGGTGATATTAATATTAACATAGTCTTATGTAAATATACAGTTGGCGAACAAGATTTAAGTATGGTAGTGTAATTGATACCTATATTATAAAGTTTTCTATAATTACTAGCTGTAATTTCTTTTTTATGTAATATAAGTAACCTATTTGCAAATATAAATTTATATAATACTAGCTGTCCCCCGCGATTTCATCCGCGGTAATTTCGGAGTCGGATAAAAACTATCCCATCTTTTAAGTTGGACCATATTATAAATGGTTGCAAAATGTAATCAAAATCCGTTCAGTAGTTTCGGAGTCCATCACGGACAAACAACGTGACACGTGATTTATATATATTAGAATAGTGCTAATGGAAGGTTGCTGGTACTTATGGCACGGGAATTCCCAGTTAAAGTACCAGCTATAAAATTAAAGTAAAAAATTAGAATATAAGTAGGATACATTATGTAAGTCTAATTATTGTAATTATTAAAAGAAATAAAGATTATTATTATTATTATAATATCTAGTATTGTAGAGTTTCCGAGGGACACCCGGAATTGGCTACTTGACAAAAAAATTTTTTTTAGTCCGTCGTGTAGATTAGTAAAAAATATTGGACACGTATTTTTTCTTTTTTTACGTACTCAAAAAATAACAGAGATACATTGAGTTGAAATTTCGCGTGACGTCACAATTCGGTGCGGTTTGTATGGCGCTTACTTATAATGAATATTGACGTCACGAGCCCCCCACCTTAAACTTTAATGCGTTTTATCTATGTTCATTTTCATTAAATTGAAAAAGCAAAAAATACGTGTCTATTATTTTTTATTTTCTAACTGACGGACTAATTAGAATTTTGATATTCATACCTTGGAGAATACCCAATTCACAGCTAGTTATTGTTAAAATAAATAAAACAAGTAATATTTTTTGTTACCTAATTCAGATTCATTAACAGCAGTATATACTACATCCATAAATATCGCGAAAATGTACACTGTGTATCATCAGGAATATGTAATCTTTTTTGACAGTCATTGAATCTTATTGCAATAGCAAAAAAAATGGTTAACGAAAATGTTTTTGCTTGTGTGTGCTTTTGTCCGCTTTTTATTCCCATTAATATTAGATTCCCTTAGGAGCTTTTGAATGTATTGGTACAAAAGTATCCTACACGACAAACAGCAGCCTCCCTAGCCAAGTTGACCTTCTGGAATCGTTAGCGCATACAAAATTTAACGATTTTTTCCAAAAAACAGGGCCCTTATTTACTATGACCATAACACGCCGCACTAAGATTTTGCGGCGAGACGCCACAAAAGCTGTCTTTCCCTCGTAATCAAAAAAGGTTTACTGCAAAAAAATACATTTAAGACGTTTCTTATGGCATAAAGAATAACAATTTCTAATATCTTGGCATCTAGAACGTTTGGAAATGTGTTTTTGGGACTGGACTTTTGATCGAACGATTTTACGTGACCACGTGACATGACCATTATTTCCTTAGTTTTCTATACGTATAGTTTATAGATTTCACTAAGGAGGCCGAAGAAATCATTTATTTTTTTAGTCTTCCAATGATTTTTTTGGATAATTAGGTAGGTACATATTTTTTCACCGAGTGTGTGAGTTTGATTAATATCATGACAAACTCGTACAAAAACGATATTTGTGCATTGTCGTCCGTCCATCACATTGGCGTGTTTATGCAATGCATTCCATGCATGC
Organism: Zygaena filipendulae; assembly: GCA_907165275.2. Classification (NCBI taxonomy): domain Eukaryota; kingdom Metazoa; phylum Arthropoda; class Insecta; order Lepidoptera; family Zygaenidae; genus Zygaena; species Zygaena filipendulae. The sequence goes on along the minus strand of OU015653.1, from coordinate 4,710,245 downwards.
AACTGCGAAAATATGGCATGAGATAATACAACACTGTAGAATATGCAAATTAGAACACTTACACAAGTACCTTTTATCTGTCAGTTTAATCAGACAGAAAGAAAAAAATAGTGTGCCCACAACTTGTCTTTAACACTATGACTATTGCGTACATAATGATGGCATAATTATAATAGGTACTCGTACTCCGGTGTCATATTGTACGTCATAAAATATGTTTCTATAAAAAAAAAGATTAAGTTACCTACTACTGTAGGTACATAGAAGGAATATTATTTTTATCCACGATCGACCAGTGACGCTTCTATTAACTTACTAACTATTTGTGTTAACATTGGATTGTATTATCACCTTTTATCTGTCCATTAAGAAGTGTGATTTATTGCCATCAATTCTGTCTACCTGTAGTATGCTTATACCATCGATTTTCAGCATTATAGATATCTACGTATGATACATATCTACGCATCTATGTATGGTAAAGATGAGTTTCATTAAATTTAGGGACAAATAACTTATTACACATTTGTTGGACGGAAACAGTGAAAGTAATCAGTTGTCGGTTTAATATATATGTATTTTTAGGTAAGTTTTAGCTAATATGATGTCTCTTTCATAAAAATGTTAAAAGTGCTATAACTATAGAGTATTAGGTACTTATACTGAAATAAAAATTCGCTAAGTAGGTAGGTACATTCCCCTTTCCAACTGCAAATTAAAGCTGACCCGATAATAATTTCCACCGGATTTGAGCAGATTCTGCGGATAAAGGCTATAGAGTCGGACACAGGTCCGACAGAGTTGCGCCAAAGCATTAGCCGGCAGTTATGCCCGGCCCGGTTTGTGCGCATCGAGAATCCAACGAATTGCTGCTGAGATCCGCGACAGTTTAACGATGGTGATAACTGCCACAGACCCGCAATAAATTCTAGCACAGACTCCACCGGGACGAACAAATGAACAATACAGTCTACGTAATCTATAGTAAACAATTGTATATTTCAATGAGTACGATAATAATAATGATAGTTATTTAGCTTCAAGTTCGTTTCAATTAATTCTGAATAATAAAATAAATGTAAATTATTTTCTGTATTTTTGAGGATATATGGTTAAAACATCGACTTTTCTTTTCGATCGCACTACCTATCTCTTGCTATCAGAGAGACTTTGTTTTATATTTAGTAGGTAATTTAAATTCATAATCCAATTCATATATTAACTAGCTATTTCCCGCGGTTTCACCCGCAGTAATGTCAAAATTCCCGCGAGAATTCCTGGGTATTTGTGCTTATTTACTATACTTTAAAACAATACTCTTAAACTTTAGGCCGTAAATTATTACTATTAGTATGATGTATAGGTACGTAATTAAGTAGTTACATGTATTAAAATGAAAAATATATACACGGTGATTTTTTCATTTATATTTTGAAGGGTCAATCCTCTTCAAATTTATCATATTTTTCAATAGATACCAATTAATTACTGATATAAAAAACTAGCTGTTCCCCGCGTTTTCACCCGCAGTAAGTAAGTTCGAAGTTCCCGTGGTAATTTTGGGTTACAATATAGCCTATGTTACTCAAGGATAATGTAGTATTCTAATAGTGAAATTTGTTTTTAAATTGGTGAAGTAGTTTTTGGGTTAAATCGTATCAAACAAACAAACAATAAATCAAAACTTTCCTCTTTATACCTAATAAAAAGAAGAAAGAAAGATTTATGCTAAACAGACTTAACACAAGTTAATACACAGAACAACACAGACGATTAAACAGTAATAATAAACTAAACTTAAGTAAGTAATAATAACAATTTAAATACCTATGACATTTGTGTGATATGTCTCCCTGCTCAAAATAATAGGTACCTATAATATTAGTATAGATAATATACAATATTTATTAATATATCCAACAAAAAATTGCCTCTTGATACCTAGCAGCAGCGCTCAATAACTTTTATCCTGGCCGTCAACACGTCCAACCACTTTAAGAAAATTTAAATAAATTATATTACGTTTATTAAGCAGCTGCAAGCGTCTGTGCTCATCGCTACTGAAGTGTGCTGACACGTTATTTCATAAGAAAATAGAACCAACTTCAACTGCACCTTAGTTTTTTATACCTATACCAAAACCTTACCGTAAGTATATACTATATACATATTATGTACATATAGATTTCCCTCGTAATAGTGAAATACAAATAAAAATTCTATTGTTTTTTTTAATCTGCTTAAAAATTTACTCACGTGCCTAGGGTGCTAATCCATGTTGACCATTGGGGTCCAACCCTTATGGTTCCTAGTGCTAAATGCAACCACATAGGTCGGTGTGTAATGAATAACGATCAATTGATAGCTGGCAAGACTGGTGTAGGGATCATTAAGTGGGCCTCCTTCCACCACAAAGAACGTCGAGGGCGCTCCGTGGAACTAAAGGGCACTCCAGCGGTACTCATCAAACTGATCGCGGTATTAAAAGTGGTTTTGCTATATAATAACATCAGTATATCTTGTAATTCAGTCATGACACATACTAACTATCCCGCGCGGTTTCACCCGCGATAATTTCGGAGTTCCCGCGAAATTGGTTTCATAAAAACTTTGCAACCCCTTTTCACCATCTTAGGGGGTGAATTTTCGAAAAATCTCTCAGTTTCAGGTACCTGTAGGTATCAGCGGTTCAGGGTTGATCCGTCAATCATTCAGGACAAAGTATTTTATATGTATAGATAAGAAATTGATTGATTGCCTGACATAATGTAAAAAAAAATATTAACTGCAGCAGCCATTCAGCTCAGCCCACCTGGGCCCACTTAAACTACCACTATTGTATTTTAACTATACAAAAATTTAAGTAAACCACATTGTGGTGTTGTTACTTGAAATATATATAAAACTCCGTAGAAAAATAACCAAATAACTAACTCAATTTATATTTATTTACAAATAAAAAATCTGACCCAAGATAGCTGGTAAGTGGTGGCGTACCCAGAAGTCCGATGGCATGGTCCCATTGAACTAAACTTACTTAACTATACTATGTACAATATATTACGTAAAATTATTACTTCCTTTGCTATGTTCAATGCACGTACCTATACATCGCTCATTCATACTTCTCTGTTAATTAATGTATGCTGTAATTCTTCATGTGTTGTGTCAAATAAAGTTTTTCAATTCAATTCAATTCAATACATCATCACACACAAAACGTGCGGCAAAATTATGCATTTGATGTCATTATAGCCAATATTGTATCGCAGAATTAATGCTATTGATGGGTTGCGGTAAACGATAACGCAATGATCGACTTTATTGTTGATTTTGCGTAGGTAATCTCCTAAATATACTAATTCAAAATTTGTACATACTATTACTATACTACTACATAATTTTGTCCACGAAGTGGTCAAAATTTTACCCATATAACTAATTCATAATATTTGGAAAATAGAACAGACCGGAGGCTACACGTATCTAATGATTATTATTTGAAAGTCAAAACTATTTCCTGCTGTTTTATTACACGGATATAGATAGTGCTATTTTTTTTTAAGTCTTGTTTTAGTAAAAACAAAAGCCGCTTCTTTTATTAATAAAATCAGTGGACTTAACCAAAATTTAATGAAAAAATTGCTGTCATAAACTTATGATCCCCTATATAATAATAAATGTATTATAGATTGAAGTAGGTACCTACCTATACCTTACTTAAAACAGAGAGTATTATTTTCTTTGCTTAAAACGCTGCTCATATTGACGTTCCAAGCCCCGAGTTGCGATTGAGTGTGAAAAGCTGCGTAATTAAATATATTGCGGTGTCGGTGAAGTACTAGTAAAACTCATTACAGTTTTATTACAGAACCGTTTAAAATTATGCCTTTTAAAGGGATATTTACTCGAGGCTCACATAAAGTGTACTAACCTACCGAATATAAAACGGAATTTGTACTTTTTATTTGGTAAAATATTTGTAGTAATTAATTGAAATTGAAAAATCTTTATTTGTCACGAGTCACGACTCACGTACTTACCTATAATAATTATTTATTTTCAATTAATGTAACAGTTCCTACGTAAGTATAATAGTTGTCGATAGGAGGTATATCTATTTTCTTTTTTCCAAGTAAGTAGTTTTCATAAAAACTTGCTGTGCTCCTGCAATGAACTGTGCAAAGCTTAAACGGACGCAGTAAAGCAATAACATGTTAACCCACAAAATTAAATTATTGATTCAGAACAATTTATTGAGAGTTAGGGAACGTTTTTTAACTGTGTGTTTACCTTATAACATCGATTAAATATGTAACTAAATATTGAACATAAAAAATGTTAACACAAAATAGCGCTCCTACTTTTAAAACACGATTTACTCAAAATTTCTACAGTGTGGGTTGCTATTGCTTATCTATGTCCAAACGTATTTACTAGTATAATTATGTATCTAGTGGTTTGGTTTAACCCGAATATTATTTTTACATTTAATATAAGTTTAAATGAGAATGAAAATAAATAGGTCATGTTCCTAAGTTGTGGGTATAATTAATGATTTCTACCAAGTTTATTGTGATGTGCTTGATGCTAATGGCTGCTGCTTTCCACGTTGCACAGCAAAAGTTTCACTTGAAATTAACTAACGCGAACATGTTTATATGTAGGTATATATACAGTAGCAAATAGGTGTAGCTTCGGAAAATAATTTTAAATGGGTACGCTATTGTATAATACTCGTATACAATCATTTTATACTTAACTCTCTGAATATTTACTAAGTGTTTTTTTATCTATCGATCTATTCGCTATTCTATCGCTTCTCAGCCTTTTGGCTAAGATTAAAATGTAGAATTTAAAAGTTAAAGGTCACTTTCATTTTTAAATGCAAATTTTAAAAACTACTTGACCTATGAAGCGGAATGGCAGGCAGTTTATAGACAGGAGTAGGTAGGCCCGTATAGGAGTATTTCTTTCCATAGAATCTGGACTATTACTAACATATTAAAACAAAAAAAAATAAAATCAGTTCAGCCATTTTAAAGTGATGCGCTTAGCAATGAACAGCAAATTGATCTTCTCTCTTATACATTTCCAAACCATACAAAGTTTTGTTGTCATCTCTCAACCTACATCGTATATTAATAGTATATTATTTATTTTGGCATTAGATATGGCATAGGTATAACAAAGTCCCATTTATCAAAAGTGAAGATCAGCGTCTGTGAAAATAGTTATTTTTGTAATAAATATAAAAATAAACATTAATTCGCAGTTGAAGTACTCGTGTCTAAAGTGTTTAGAACTCCAAGGGGAAGAATGGAAGAATATCTATAACGTATTGCAGTCAAGAGTAGTAAATTCATTGTTTCAACCTTCAAGCTAAAATAGCGAGTGTAGAATGTCAGCAAGAATGACTTAAAAAGTTACAGTAGACATAGCCACAGATAATATAATACTACACGTCTAGCTAAGCGTTTATGAAAGATGCCATTTGTTACTGTCATAGAACTGACATAGACGTTAGAAACTAATTCGCATAACGCAACTTTTTATCTGGATACTTTTACAAAAGTATGTCGTAGGTAGATACCTATTATTTAAATGCATGTACTTATACTTTGTAAGTAATGAGGTACTTTTATGAAAACATTTTTTATTTATTTATAGTAGGTACATAGTGCAACCTCATCAAAATGTATTTATGACTTGCTGTGCCCCGCGGTTTCACCAACGTGAGTTTTGGAATTCCCGCAGGAACTCCAAAGTAACCTAAATCAGCTAATCGCCAGTGAAAGTCCTGTCAAAATAGGTCCAACCGTTTCGTAGATTCACGCGCGTGAGCTTCGGAATTCCCGCAGGAACTCCAAACTTCTTTTATTCTTCTTTTCCTTACAATAACGAACACAACAAAAAATAATTAGTAAAATTAGTTCAGCCGTTCACTTATGATGATGTGATCAAGGAAAATAGGAATTCATTCTTATAGTATATATAGATAAAAGATACCTAGATAAAATACCTAAATAAGAATTGTCGTCAGTCTACATAACGAACTGTAGGTAGGTAGGTTATTCCTTATCTAACACAACGATTGTTAGAATATGGATAAGGTAATTTTTATAATGACCAGATTTTAAAATTTATGAAGACGATATTTTGTCTCTAATTGTAGATTTGTCAATGATTCTATTTTTGAGTTGTCAATGATCAATTGATCAAAGAGAATATATTACATCCTTAAACAATACTTAAAACAAAAATGTTGAATAATAATATTAAAACTCTAATATTGTTTATTTTTAATTTTTTTAATAAGGATTATAATGCTAATACCTACCTTTATAATTTAATGCTTCTTAAAAATATATAAAATAAAATATTTGTTTCAGAATATATCAATATTAGTGGTGCTGTTATACAGTTGGAGGATTGGTGTAAACGCTAAGAGGTATAAGGAATTGGATGACGTATATTATGGTAAGATATTTTATAAAATAGTAAATACCAATTTATTTAAGTTTTTAAGACAAATCACATTGATACTACTAGTGATTGGGTATGCAGTTGAGAAAGAAAGCCAGAAAAGATGGATAGATTGTGTGAGGAATGATAAGAATTGGACGAAAGTAGATGCAGAGATGAGCAGTAGAAGGGAAGAGTGAAGAAATGATACTCATTAGGTACGCCGACACCCTGTAAACAGGCAGATGTTGATAGAAGCCGCGCAAAATCGCCGTTATTGTGTACTTACAAAGGTTACAATATAATATATTGTGTATAAATGTTAAGTACCTACTCATTGATTCAAAGTCCGTTTGAAGTGCTTGAGAAAGGAAAATCTTACGAAGAGCGTAACTTTCAAGGATTTGTTTGTATATTTCCGCGAGCAGAATATCGCATTGGTTTTTTTTTAATAACAGTGGTATTGATCGCAAATTTTAATGGTAAATTTTATTATATCTAAGTACGTGGTTTCATCGGGAAGTGTCATACATATACAAAGAAATACATATTATTTAATAGGGATGTTGACGACTGTCGACTTATGAAAATATTTATATTGCTTTTTTTGCTTTTTCCAACAAATGAAAATATATATAGATAAAACGCATCAAAGTTTAAAGTGGGGGACTTGAAACGTCATTATTCGGTATAAGCCCCGTACAAACTGCACCGGGTAGTGACGTCACCCAAAATTCCAACTCTATATATCACCGTTTTTTTTGGTTATGTAAAAAAAGAAAAAAATACGTGTCTAAATTTTTTATTATTAATCTATTCGACGGATTAAAATAAAATTTAGTCAACTAGCCCATTGCGATTCAACTCAGTCAAACTTGATCGTCAGATCGTGATATAGTGCATATTAATTATTTTAGTGAAAATCTTCGTGGTGGTGTTTGGCATAAGGGGCTTTGATTCTAACGGGTATAGTAAAAACATGTATGGTACATATAATGAGGTATATTCGTGTATATTGTATACTTTGTATATCGCTTTTAAACTTGTGAAAATTGAAAAATAACATATATCTAATCTTAGCTTAACAGAAATAATTGTAGATGCAGTCACAGCCAAATGGAGGGATGGAATTGTCCTTACAATTCCATCCCTCCATTTGGCTGTGACATAACTTTCACTGCAATCCGTATTAAATCTTTTGATTTAGTACGGATTGCAGTGAAAGTTATAAAACAAAGGTTTTTTTTCTAATTTGTAAGTAAATAATGACCAATCTCTCATTTTTCTTATTTACGTCTTAAAGTGACTTTTAAAAATTTAATAAAAAAAGCACTTGGTGTAAGAAATACAAAGGAGAGAAGAAAACAATTTTGTTCGCGTACAAAATGAGTGAGTAAGCCAAGGAAAAGACGATTACCAAGTAATGAATACTATATAAAAGATCTACCCTGGGCGCTTTTAGCTCATTACGAACCTTTACTTTGGTTGAACCTAAGGATTTTCGCGTAATTTTCATTTCAAATGTTATGATTTAAAATTTTTTTATGAACGTATAAAAAAGATACCTATAAAAAAACAAATGAGTAAATGTAATAAAGTTAAAAAATCTCCGTAAAATGGCAATTTATCTATCCACCACGTATCCAACTCTTATTAAACAACTAGCTGTCCCCCGCGGTTCCACCTTCGGCTGCAATTTCGAAGTTCTCGTAGGAATTTCAGAATAAAAAGTACCCTATGTAACTCAGGACTACCGTAGCTTCTTACAAGTGAAAGAATTATCAAAGTCGCTTCAGTAGATCCAGAGATTACCCCCTACAACGTCACAAAAGCACAATTAAAAAACTCACAAACTTTACCTCTTTATAATATTATTATAGAATAGCATATACCTAATCATAATCAGCCTTTTTTAATGTGCATCTGCTCCACAGCACAACCCTAACGCTAAAGGTGTGTGACAGCGACGTATAATTTCATCACACGGACACACAAAATATATTTTAAGGTTGAACTTTACACAAGCTTTTGAATCGCTGCTAATACCTAGGTATGCAGGTTTTTTCATTTTTCTACACCTTGAATGTGGAGATCAGAAGAAACCCATTAGGTAATTACGAGCCTGATGTACCTAAGATAAGAGGCGAGAATTTTACCGTTTAGGCGCAATAGGTACATCCAATTCGCAAAATGTCCAGACTCCAGAGGGTTTAAAATGTTCAATTCGCTAATCATTCAATACCGCTAGGTTACCACGGCCGTTCCGTTCCGTACAAACGTTGCCCCCCCTTTTTTCACCCCCTTAGCGGTAAAAAATTCTCAAAAATTCTTTCTTATCGGATGCCTAAGTCATACAAAGAACACACCTCCTCCAAGTTTCAGGCCAACAACATTCCTTGCCCATAACACGCGTCCCAAAAAAAACAATCCCAAACGCTCCAGATGCTAAAATATTAAAAATTTATATTCTTTATGACAAAAGAAACGTTGTAAATGTATTTTTTGAGAAAATTCTTTGAACAAAGCAATTTAAGTGCAGGCGCCTTATCTTAACGCGACCCGTTATGGTCATAGTAAATAAGGGCCCTGCACGATAGCGGTTTAGGCTGTGCGTTGATCCGTCAGTCACTCATTCAGGACAAAGCATTTTATATGTATTTAAGACTATAGATGAACATAGTTCATATACATTGATATTTAAACCCAGAGGGGCTATTACTATTAACTTTTGTTTCTATCATTTTTCGGTTGCAATCAAAAACATGGCGGTTTTGCGATTAAAAAATGTGCGTTTTGACACCCACAATATCTAGCAATCAACCGAAATAATCTTACTTTAAAAGTTGAAGCTGTCTAAACATGAGTAATTAATCCCAAAATAACTATTTTTCTGATTGAAACTGAAATAAGATAGCAACAAAAGTTACGTAATAGCCCTGCAGAGGTTCAATTTAAAGTCACAAAATTAAATATTATATTTAGAAAATTACCAGCAAAACAATCCCAATTCCCATCATGAATAAATATTGTCGTTTGTGCGTTGCGCTGCCTAGCCATTCGTCTCCATCTGGGGTAATTCCCAGGAACGCGGCCACCCGGACAACAAGTTTCGCCGTTCCGTAGGGAAACTTTTAAGATTTATCTAAGCGAGCGTCGGGAATTTGAGCTAAAAATTGTTGGTGTAATATTGTGACGTTCCGTGGAGCCAAGCCTCGACGTGAGTGACGTCGCATTACGAGTTGCGACGGAATGCGGGCCTGAGTAATCTGAGTAGGTACGTACTTATGTAGCTGCCTAGAGGCCTCAAAGTGGCGCGCCCGCGCCACTCCGTTACGAGTATGTCTTCAGCCGTATGATGCCGGATTAGCAGTTAGCAATTTATGTTATTTCTGTAAAAACATAATCCTTATATGCGAATGTGAGTTTGTTTGTTACGTTTCACGCTTTAACTATCTACTCAACCGATCACCGTAAAATCTCGGGGAACAGCTAGTTATTTTATTAGGTCACTAGCTGTGCCCCGCGGTTTCACCCGCGGTAAATTCGGAGTTCCCGCGGGAATTCCGGGATATAAAGTAGGTACCCTATGTCCTTCTCTGTACCCCTGACACGTGCATGCCAAATTTCATCCAAATCCGTTCAGCCGTTTTTGCGTGATTGAGTAACAAACATCCAAACATCCACACTTTCACAATTATAATATTAGTAGTAATTGTTTTCACCTGCATGAATTACTGGACTCCCTTCCGGTTTCAAAAAATTACCTCCTTTATATGTAACTCTGAGAATTTTACTCTGTGAACGACCGTGAAATTTTTGCACCGTCGTTGCTGTAGTGATTAGCCGATCTGACTGCTACGCCACGTGTCGAGGGTTCGATTTCTGCATCAAATTAAATACTATCTATGTGACGCACATAATTATCAGTAAAGTCCTGTTTAGTTTGCGACCAAGTGCTGGGTGATTATGTCCAAGCATTATCACGAATACAATCGTGACAATTTATTCCATGGTTACCGCGAGAATTCCAGGATAAAAAGCACCCTATACCCTTTTCTGTATAGGTAGATGCCCTTAACAAACGTGTAGGTACCTATGCAAAATTTTACGATTGTCAATTGAGTAACAGTTGAGTAAAAGTATAGGTACCTTATGTCTTTCTCTGTACCCCTGAAAACGTGTATGCAACGTTTCATGATGATCAGTTATGTAATTAAAGCGTGAAAAGGTGATAGACAGACAAAAGACAAAAAAGACAAGAGTTACTTCCGCATTCATAGATAATAATTTACTGGTATCGATGTATGGAGTTGTACCTATAGATTACAGATTCCAGCGCGCAAAACAATTCTCGCTCTGAATATGAGGAAGTGGAAAGAATTCTCATTAACATTACCCGTATCTATACATATATAGATACATATAGTGGTGCGCTGCTCGCGCGAAATATTCGAGATGCTCTCCCCACAATTAATGTCTACGTTTTCACGCCTCATCCACCCTGGGGGCCCACTTTCGTTAGGTGACTTGCTATTAACCACACACATTCAGGATCGTTTTGATATCGGGTCCGGCAATTTGTTATTTAGTACATTATAGTAGTTCGTTCAATGATATTGTAATTTGTAACGTACATAGTATACAGACCGATTTAATTGCCATGCGAGTGACTATTCAAAGCGCGTATTCAGTACTCAATTTGCGTACCTACCTAACAAAACAATTTAATAAAAGCCTATTTTTAAAACTTTATCGGTATCTAATAATTATGCTTTTTAATTTTATTAAATAAACCCGTAAATTTTACGTATTTTATTGCGAAGTGACGAAAAGGTAAATAATTAACTATAGGTCAAAAGACAAAAGAGATAAATTATTTACTTTTCTATAAAAAAGATCTTTAGCAACCTTTATTGTATTACTTGTATGGTTGTAATATATACATACATACCGTCATATAACATCACTTTATGAGTTCAGAGACGGGCACAAAAACTTATTTTTGTGTTTTCAAAAAGTGCCTTCTACTTTCCAGCGATATGGGTCCAAATTTCATATTACAGTATAACAATTACAAGTGTTAGTGGTAGGTTTATAAAACCGCTATTCTCGGGAGTAACCTGTTAACTTATGCCTGTTCCATGTGGTAGTGACCATTCACCTTCACGAGCTACGATCCTCCACATTCAAAGCATAAGTAGGCACCCGTTGGTTTCTACTCCTCTTGATAATGACCTTTCTGAGCATTTTCTGAGGAGAGCTCTATCTAATCTGTATACGTAACGTTATCCTACCAAGTAATATGAATAATACAGTAATCTATGATGAATACATACTTTGTTCTTTTTTTCAGGTGTACAGATAGCATATTTCGCAATAATAGGAACACAAATGTTTATGATAATGCTGAGTATAATTCTTTTTTATGGCGTTTATAAAGTAAGTATTATAATATAGTGTTATCACTTTATCATTTAAGAACTAGACGACTATGAGCGTGGAAAGAAACCATAGAAAGAAAAAAAGATCTAGATACCGTTCAACCTAAATGGGCATGATGACAAGGTATAAAAATCAAAATTCTGTTTAGTCCGTCAGTTAGTAAAAAATAATAAACGCGTATTTTTTGCTTTTTAGAATTATTGAAACACCTAGGTGTGACGTCACACGGAATTTCAACTCAATGTATCGCAGTTATTTTTTGATTCCGTAAAAAAGGAAAACTACGTGTCCAATGTTTTTTATTAATCTACAAGACGGACTAAAAATTTAAAAGTCATCATGCCCATTACAAGTATGGTACATATCTAAGTAAAAATCTCTGTTTGCTGTGGCGTTCCAAAGCAAATATTATTTTTTACTGTGGAATTATTTACCTACCTAGTAGCCAAAATAATCGAGATGAACCCCAATTGTTTTTTAAGTAATCATGGCATCCACGGAACCCACTTTAGGAATCAATGCTTTACATTTTACATTTAAACTTATACGTTTTAGTTCTGTAGCAAGCACTATTTGAAGATGATTTACCGAACAATAGCATGTTGGTTTCCTGTATGCTTATTTCGGGAAACCAACGAGCTTTGTCTTAATGGAATGTATAATCAAATGGCTCCGTTGTTTTGTTTTCTTACATTACAATGTATTTCAGTTATTCAGTTGTTCTTCTTATTTTTGTTTTTAAAAACAAAAAGAAGCACATCTATGTTTTTTGTGTTTAAGAAATAAAGTTAAGTCTTTTAATGAAGCTTTCGTTTTTCGATGTGCTTTTATTTTTAATTTATTAAAAACACATCTACATACTCATTATAATATTTTATATTTGATAATGTCGTTTTATTTTCAGGAAAATGTGGCATTTCTGGTGCCATGGGTTGTGGGCTGTATGACATTTATGGCACTTGAAACCATGGCCATGGTATATTCCAACATACTTAGGGATCACGTCAATAAGGTAATATTATAAATGCATGGGTACCTATATGTTTTGCTTAGTTTGAAACCAGATAGCTCTTAGATAATGTCTAAGCGCTATATACCTATCATACTTTGTATTTATATTAATCCTATAAAGTGCAAACATAGCTCAGAGCTTTAATTGCCGTATTTTATTCAGCGCAGTCGAATTTTATTTATACCCTATTATACTACCATTTATTAGTGTTTTCTCTCTTGAAAGAAAATTAAATGTAAGGATAGAAGATCAGAGAAAAAGAATTTTGATGGAATTTTAGGTTAACATATTATTGTTTTAAGATGTCGGTGTAGGGCGTTTTATGTTGTTTTTATTATATTATGTGCATGGTCCAATTAGTATGTAAGTCGTAAGAACTGTTATCTGTTACTTGTTGCTTAATAATTTTTCTACGTCATATGCTACTGCTCTACCTGCGTTAACGTTAACGTTGATGTTAATGTCTAACGTGGTAATGTTAGTAAGTTAACGCGTTAAAATGTTGGCCACATCTATGTAATGCCTAAATTAGCTCACTAATTTACGCGTTAACACGCAGGTGGAGCAGTAGCATTAATGTTTAGACGTTAAATTAAAGCTTCCTTAGGTTTTCTGAAAGTTTTCTTTTTATTCACTAGAAGTATTGAAATATCGCCGAGCCGAGTAATTATTATTGTTTAGTATTCGGTAGAAGATAAAACTTATATTGAATCCAAGCATATGTCGAACTTACTTGCTATACTTCGTTATTTGTTTGTGTGTGTTATGAAAGCACTTTCGAATATTGTCAATAATCAGAAATCAGTTTTTAGATTTTGCATCTGAATATTTTCGATATCCACAGACAAACGGCAGTGTAGGTACAAAGGATCAAAGGCAATATTTCAAAGCTAACTCTCGAGCAAAATAAATATTTTGTATCGATTGCGAACATCTGATTTCAGTTCAATCCGAGACGCGAGTGTTCTTTTGCGAATGTTTTGTTCACGCTACCTTTACTTGGATAATTATTTATGCTTTGACAAGGGAATATTAAGAATAGATTATTAATATTTTAAAACCCAAATTACTTGGTTCCTTAACAACCTTACAAAAAATTTACTAAAACAATAACAGTTAAAAACACGATAACCCAAGAGGTCAATTCTGCTAGTTTTGAACGATATTACCAAAAGAAGACCGTGAAATGTCACAAAGGAGAAATGGGCATTTTCGGCTGTCAGCGGCTATGAACGAAAATAGTATCAAATGAAAGTATTGTTCCCTAAGAATAACTTTTGCTATGGCCGTCACACTGTTTTCCATTTAGAAAAAAAAAATGTCCAAGTAATGCTATTGCATTGCATAGAGCAATATCGCATAATAGGAATATTATAAGTGTGTGTATTGCATTATCCCGACACCAAACGTCTCCTGATATTGACACACCGACCAAAACCTAACCTAACCCAACTTGATAACTTAGCTTTTGTTTTTAACTATGTTTTGTTTGGATTTGTTGACTATAGCAGAACATCGAATATTACAATTTGCAGTTTTTACGTTGAGCACTTAACTTTATAATATTGAAGTGTATCGATATTAACAAATAGGTAATATTCTTGGCGAATACATCGAGGAGAGCGAGACGTCTGGTTAGGTACTAGATACCTACGTGTCCGAATACAGTGCAGACATCTGAGGTCTTATTATTCTTATATTGTAATTAACCGATAAAGAAATGGAAGAGAAGCTAACGCCCATTAATATTGTCCATATCTGAGTGGGAGGTGTACCTACAGTCAGATGCTGCGCACATAATATATATGCATAGTATGGTACTCAGGCTGGGCTAGGAACAACATGAAAATATAGAGCGCGGACACTAAAAATTTAATAGATAGGTAGGTAAGTTATGTAGTTTGTAATATGTTAGGTACTTATCATTATTATAGAAGCACAAATAATAAAAATTTACTACATGTTTGGAATTGGAATATAGATCGATGAACTACAATCGTACGATGACTGTACTTAAATGACGTTAAAATAAATGACCAATCCAAAAAATCCAACTTTGTTATTTTTCTTTACTTTTCTGTTTTGCACTGAAAATAAGCTAGTAGATCCAGTGAAAGTAATTAAAATACATAAAAACAAAAATCTGTTTTTTTTTTAGAAGTTACTTATGTCACCGTGATAAAGCTTCTCCATAGTAATCGTAGGACTAAACCACACCTATAAATTAAATCAAAATTATTCTTGACCGTAGACAGCCACGGCTCTATATAAAAATGACCATTCTCCTTTGTTTTTAGATTTATTTAGATTTTAAGTTGTGACGCTCGTTAAAGTTCGGACAAAGGTTAATCAATATTAATATTATTATCTTCTAAATAAGAGTTGAATTGTCATCTTTAAAATAATCAGTGCGATACGGTATAACTTAGGTATTTCAATAATTAATTGACATTTTAAAGGTTACGTTTTGATAGTGTCGTTATGAAATAGCGCAATCGGCCTCCAGGAATACAATTATGCAACACTGAGGGTAACCCGTGTTTGTACATCGAAGTACCCATTAAGTTATATATAAATTTATATGGCATAATACTGTGCGTAAGACATTAGAACTGTGTAAACATTTCGTGCCTCGGAATATAGTCTGTTACTTAACGTTTTTGGAACAAGTGAACGACATTTATAGGCTTTATTTGCATAGGCAAGGCTGCTTCGTAACCGCACCCTCTTCGAAGGCCGGAAAATTGGGTGATCGCGATGAGCATTATTATAATTTTAATTTAAGCTGATAACGGATAGGGTTTTACAAAGATTTTTTTTTAATTAATAATCGTAACTACGAACTTTTCAAATTTAAAAAAGATCTAATTATTTGACGTGTATCAAGGTTCTTCAATCTCTACATGATTATCACAGCCCTTTAGTAACTCTCGCTTCGCTAATTTTGTTCATAATTATAACAATTTTGGATTACTTTTCTTCTAAAAATTTAAGAGCTACAGTGAGGTAAATTGGTAAGGTCTACAAATGAAAATTATCAAAATTTAAATCGTATTATAATAGAAAGTTTCATAAACTACGTAAGAATAGCTAACAATATACGTGTAGGTACTAGGTTTACGCAGTTTGGAAAATTAGGGAAATCTATATCTATACATTATATCTGTTACATATACTTACATAAACAAAATTCAAGTGTCTGTAATTTCAAATTAACAGCTTTTCACTAAATGCATATATGCATATGTAAGGATATATGGTACGCACATAAAAAAAAATCTCTGTCTGTCTGTCTGTTCCGGCTAATCTCTGAAACGGCTGGACTGATTTTAACGGGAATTCCACTGGCAGATAGCTGATGTTATAAGGACTTACGCTACTTTTATTAAAAAAAAAATATTGTTCCTGCGGGAATTCCGAAACTAGGCACAGCTAGGGCACAGCTAGTATCATATACCTAAATAATCATGAGTCACAATGACGATAAATAAATAAAACATAACATCATTTTTTACATTTCTCTTATAGAAACTTGTTGATAAAGTCATTGAAAGAATAAAAGAATTATTATTAACGTACAAAACAAAATGTAGGTAGGTACATAATTCCTTAATTACAAAAAAAGTCACGCGCTCTGAGGAAAGTTTTGTCAAAGACATCTTTTTCATATAATTTACTTACTTTCATTCTTTGTGCGCAATTAGTAAGCAGTTGCCTACTTGTGAAACAGAGGAAAGAAGGCAAAGTAGCCTTGTGGAACTTTTGTCCACCTTTGGTCTTAAGCTTAACTAATCCGTATGTGTCAGTAAAAGTTTTTTACAATAAGACCATCTTATATTCGAATTTTTCGCCCTGAAGTCCCGAAAATTTCGTAATATGTATATAAATTTTTTAATACAGTTGCTCAAAAAGTGGCGTATTGCAGGGACGTTTAGCGTTCGGGATGTGGGCTATTACATACTCGAGCTTTTTGTTTACCTTTCCCGAACTCGTGCGTTCTCTTTGCCAACTGTCAAAATGGCGACACGACTTTGACACACTTTTTGCATTGCAAACCGTAGGTTTCGCATTACTAATACGACTAGCGCCATCTCTTGATCACAGTTGGAACTTAGTTGAGTTTGTTGTGTTTTTGATATTTTATTAAATTGCTTAATTTTTTCGTAACTGTATTAAAAATAGTTGTTCAGTACACGTGCGGAACCGTCATTGCAACTAGTTCCGACTGTCAACCCTCACCTTCGGCTGCGCCTCGGCTCGGGTAGACATTTGTCGGAACTCTTTGCAATGACAGGCTTTCCGCACTTATAATGAAATATACTATTTTAATACAGTTGCTCAAAAAGTGGCGTATTGCAGGGACGTTTAGCGTTCGGGATGTGGGCTATTACATACTCGAGCTTTTTGTTTACCTTTCCCGAACTCGTGCGTTCTCTTTGCCAACTGTCAAAAATGGCGACACGACTTTGACACACTTTTTGCATTGCGAAACGTAGGTTTCGCATTACTAATACGACTAGCGCCATCTCTTGATCACAGTTGGAACTTAGTTGAGTTTGTTGTGTTTTTGATATTTTATTAAATTGCTTAATTTTTTCGTAACTGTATTAAAAATAGTTGTTCAGTACACGTGCGGAACCGTCATTGCAACTAGTTCCGACTGTCAACCCTCACCTTCGGCTGCGCCTCGGCTCGGGTAGACATTTGTCGGAACTCTTTGCAATGACAGGCTTTCCGCACTTATAGTGAAATATACTATTTGATATCATGTAGGTAATTTAGAACCATACTATTTTTGTTATAATTATATTGACTTCTTTCTTTTATGACGTGACAGTTTTATTGCTAACAAGGATGCAGTGCAAGTTGTGAAGTTGGTGTCTGTGATAGGCATACGCGTGTCATAATATTTATATATGTACCTAACATGTTATTTCATTCGAAACATTATTTGCCCGAATCAAAGTCAACGTTAGATATTTTATATTTGAATTATACGTATATAAGATATGGTAAAATTAGTTGCGAATATTTACAGGGTTTTGAAAGTATATACCGTTATAAAATTGTTCATGAAAAAAGAAAAAAAAAATGTTTTTTTTAAAATAAAATGAATCAATCAAAATTAAACCAACATCTCCGCATGCCGGGCATCTTAAGGTAAATGACCTCGATCAAGCTGACCAGCAGCTGGTCAGCAGCTGCTGATGCATCGCTCACTGTGTGCGTGGCGCGTGCCTTGTACACGTATTAGCGAGCTACGTGTATTGTGTACCTTGTGAAAGTATTTGTAATGTTTTTTCATCGAATTTATTTTCCTCTTATTCTGAGAAACTACTGAAATTGTAATATATTTTCGCTTATCCTGTTTGTTATAACGTATACTTTTGATCCGCAGCTAATTTTACCACACCTTATATACTCATATTGAAAACGAAATAAAAAAATAAACAATACAAACACGCATTGTCCAAACAAGATGGCCGCCTAAGGATGACACAACATTGACAACCGCGAAGACTGTCATGGAAATAATAGTGATAATTTGTTTTTCATTACTCATACTCGGAAAGTAGGTCTGAAGTTGCCTGAGAAGCGAGTTGAAAGTAACACTTTTCAGCCCTAGGGAGAATCGCTTTCAACTGACAGCTGGATACTGCAGAAACTCAAGTTTTTTTTTATGTCATAGGGGGCATACTTACTGGCCAGTAGCACACCTAATGGTTGATTTATGTAAAATAAAATTCACTCATTTTTTTCTTTAGCTAATTCCTATTTTTATTTTGGCTTTCGTTGCATTCGTAATGAAAAGCACAGTGTTATCATCGGGAGAAAGACTACTTACTACTTTCACCCCTAGGATAACAATGTACTATTTCACTTCTCATGCTCTGAACTTATTTGTAGTACTTACTTATTTGTGCACGATATAGGCAGCACAAAATCGAATTTTGTGCACAAGTTCATTAACGTATCTACTCAAATTTATCTATATTAATTAGGAAAAGAAAATGAGCCATACAGCCAAACACAATACGAAGTTCATAGATATAATTTGTTATTTTATAATATTTACTTTAATTTATTTGCCTTATGTGTTTTTCAAGACATAAATACCGTTAATATTCCGGGCAAAACAATTTCTTCAGTATTCAAAACTCTACTAATTTTACTTTGAATTTTAATTAAGGAAATGTTGTGTTACTTATACTTACTACTATTTTATTTCCTCGCAATCGAAGTGAAAAGCAGAATTTATAACTCATCCACAAAACCATTTTATCCCCGACATTACTATCAGCCCTCGCCTTCAGCTAGGGCTGCTAAAAGTCTCGGATAAAAATGGGTCATTTTGTGCACTTGATGTAAAATCTATTATTTTTCTCACATAAAACCGTAAGAAAACGTCTTGACCTATAGAACTTTACGAACGCAAAAAGCGAAATGATAATTTGGATGACAGCTGTCTTCATAGTTAATTAATTATGATTTAAGTAAGCTAAGTTGGTAATGACAAGAGCGTAATGGAACCGAGAGTTTAACTCAAAATTTTTAAACACATTTTAGAAAAAAAATAAACATTTATAGGTATTATGTACATTGTACATAGGTACCTACAATAAAGCTCTTTTCTGGAATAAAAAAATATCACAACATTTTAATAATGCCTACAACAAAGTCAAAGTGGCTACGGTACATTATTGTGTGGACTTGGAAACAAGTTTTATAAATTTTAAATGATTGTGTCTGCCACAAACCTAATTGTATTGTTTCATTTTATAAAATAACATTACGAACCGTCGAAATTCTCAACTATGTTACTACATATGTTAAACAATAATTATTATACATATTATACCTATGTGTATGTTTCAAGTTTTAAACAATGAATTTAAATAAAATCTGTTTCAGCAATTTGACGCGATGTGTAAAGCAGAAATATCGTTCCTAATACCAAGAATTTTTTTGAATGTAAGTGTGTTTATTTAACCTTTTTTGCCTTTAGGTAGGTATAAAATATAGAATTGAAAAATAGATAAAATTTTAAGAATAAAATTAACTTCCAAAAGCACAAAACTGCACTATCAATAACAAAATGCCGATTAAATCCAAAAGAACAAAATACACGTAATTATTAGATATATTATTTATTAGTTTGTGCTACCGCTGATCGATTTGAATTCGGTGCCAAGTCCGCTTGTGTCTGCCCACTCAGGTTGTTCTGCTCACGACGAGCTTGTAGCGGAAGTTGACTGTATTTTAGCCTTTTGCATTAAATCGGTACCTACTTTGTTATTTTTAGCTTTTTAGTACGTATAGCATACGTATAGTGCATTTTTTGTTTTTGGAAGTCGATTTATTTATTTTTTTGTTTATTGCTCACGCGTTACTCAAAGCAAGGGTTTGGTAGATAATGGCATTATATTAGATATAAGTAACACGGGCCACGGCAGTACAGGTATTCTACGTACGCAAGAATAAAAAAACATAGGAACTGTTCATCGGCTGAATTTATAAAGTATGTTTGGAAGCAAAGTCATATTATTCGAAGTATTTTTTTTTCTTATCTTCTTTGAATTTTTCCCGAATTTCCCGTATTCAACGAGTGTTTGTTTGCAGTGTCTATGCATGTGGTGCATTCTGCGATTATATCATTTGCTGCGCGCCGGTGTGACTTGGAAAGGTGCGGCAGCCATCGAGCTGTGACTATTGCCGCCCAAGCAGCCTCTTCAGCCCTTTGAGAGTGGCCGTCCTCTCCCGCCGAAAGACGCGGAGATAACTCGCAATTCCCAACCCTGCGAGTCAACTCTCCTCCTAGGAGGAATGGAGAGCGACACAGATGCTAGTCTTCACTCGCTCTGAATAAGCCTAGTTTTTTTTCTTTGTTTTTTTTTTCTATTGCTGATGTTAATATTGATTGTAAGATAAAGGTGCATTTTTGGTTGCTTTGTCATTATTATCTATTGATCTTACCTATTAAAAACAACATACATAGTTTAGGTACTGCTAAATTATAAATAAGTAAATCTGACACACATCCAAATCTACTAGGTAGTAGGTATATCGTAATTTATTCAATACATCTTATAATTTAATAATTGCAAAATTGCAAAATCTTTATCAGTAATAGATAACAATAGTACCTAATGATTTTTAAAATTTAATTGATATTGTTATTGAAAATAATTCACTCATATTACAATCAACTGCCTACTTCTTTTTACATTATAACCGACCTATTTTATTTTAGTTTCTTTTCTATTTATTGCAATTCTATGCCAATACCTATCGTTTTAAAATAGCAATATGTATCTACGAATAGGCAAAATTAGATTTGCTACCTGAGACAACACACGTTCTCTGGCGAAAACCAGTTGCTTGCTCTGTGGAGCTAGGATGCGCAACATGATAAAATTTTATCGAGCCATTTTATCGATTCTCGTCGACATAATATATCGTTTTGTCTACCAGTGGTAAAAAATGTTTAACCGAATCTAGTCTTAACTCAATACCCCACTACTGCACTTTTTTGCTTGGACGCCCACAAATATTTGTCGTGTCGACAATTTTATCTTTCGTTCGATAAACATATCATGTTGCGCATCCTAGCTCCGCAGGGCACACAAAATGGCGGCTATAGGTGACTGTCACAGGCTCACAGCGTAGAAGGTACATAGGTACCAAAGTACCAACGCTAGTCAGTCGTCACGGTTTCGATCCTGCAAACCCTAGCAAAATCGAAATTCTACAATCATTAGCGCATAGAAAACTAAGTATCAAGTCTATCCACAGCTGTAAATAGGCTATTTGATTAATTTTTTTTTAGTCCGTCTTGTAGATTAATAAAAAATATTGGACACGTATTTTTTCTTTATTTCCGTAATCAAAAAATAACAGTGATACATTGAGTTGAAATTTCGCGTGACGTCACTAACTAGTGCAGTTTGTAGCGGCTTGTAGCGGTAAGTGACGTCACGAGCCCCCACCCTAAACTTTAATCCGCTTTATCTCTGTGTGTTTTCATTTATTTGAAAAATAAAAAAAATACGTGTCTAATGATTTTTAATTTTCTAAATTACGGATTAATTAGAATTTTGATTTTCAAATGTTCTCAACATCCCTATTAAGAGTGTGTCCATACTTGGTTTACAATAAAGCTAAAGCCACACTACAAAGAGCTTCGCTTATTGCTAATAGCCAAATTACTCGCTGAGTGACTAATCCTAATAGTGAACAGACGTATCGTATTCTTTCGCAGCTGGTTACACATGGTGCTCACAGCTAGGCACCTACCTAGGGACGTCGTTTGCAGTGTGGCCAGCTGCGATAGTATGCATTATGTCAGTTAACTAGGATTAGTCACTCAGCGAGTAGCTTGACTCTTAGCAATAAGCGAAGCTCTTTGTAGTGTGGCCTTTGCCTAAGCGAATTGCTGTCTGCATCAGGAATCAACAGTACGAGTATGAGCCGCAAATTGGTGACGAACAAGTGGCTGACTGAAGTAGGGTAAAACCAGGATAGTTGCCCTGGGGGTATAGTTGCCCCGATCGTAATTACTCTAGTTTCGCAGATGAATCGCGTGCTATTTTATTTATCTATCAAAAGACTTTCCAACTACTATTAACTGGACCACGTCTCATGTCTCTGTGCGATTGCACGGGAACGCAAGGTGCGATCAAAGATTTTTCGGGATAGATGCCTTGTTTCCCGGCGAGTCGTCTATCCTAAATGTAATTTATATGGACTAGACAACTATCCCATATATGGGATAGATGTCACAAAAAGTAGAGGTC
This sequence comes from Zygaena filipendulae, assembly GCA_907165275.2. Taxonomy (NCBI): domain Eukaryota; kingdom Metazoa; phylum Arthropoda; class Insecta; order Lepidoptera; family Zygaenidae; genus Zygaena; species Zygaena filipendulae. The sequence goes on along the minus strand of OU015653.1, from coordinate 4,687,532 downwards.
CGTCGAAATCGCTAATACTCTGGAAATTTCAAAGATAATGTCTTTTACATTTAATAAATTTGTAGATAAAGAACCAAAGTACTTGCCAGTTTAAAAAATAAAATATTTAGATTTATGTACTGGGAGATATAAAATGATTTCGAAAAGTGTGGCAACTATCCGGGTTTTACCCTACCAATAAGCTCATTCGGGCTTAAGTGTCTTGTATATTTTTTTCATGTATTTGATTTCTGAAAGTAAATAATTAAAATAAAAAGTATACTCTCTTAACCTACTATCGAATAAAGTACTTACCTACATATGATTTTTATTTTATCTTTACACTGATTTTGCTTTTGTTATAATATAATTTTTAAGATTATTACTATGAAGATTAGCACCACCTTGTACTCTTGCCACTAAATGAATTTGAACTTGATTTCGCTACAAATTAGGTACATAGCTGTAGAAGAGTCGGCGAGCGTTTTGTCGCAAATTGCGTAGGTAGTGTACCAATGCGTAGCGAGATAGCTTTACGCCACAGCCACAAATGCGTAAACATTATGTCCGTAATAACTTAGTTTTTTATACCTTATAACCAGATTATTTGTGGATTAAAAATAGTTATAGTTATTCCATGTAAAAGGCACATATGTATAATATACTTAAATAATTTCATTCATGATTATAATAAGTGCATTGAAATAAGTGTCTAAAACTAGTGTTGTTCTAAGTTTATTACCTACTTATTTTTGTTAGTTAAAATGTAAATATTAATTTATCTATTAGAACTAAAACTAATTATCAGTTTTATAAGGATTAAATACATAATTAGTAAACTATGTAATATTATTGTAGCATTTGTGATATTGATAATTGCTAAAGTTTTTACAGTTCCTGTTAAAAATATACCTACGTATCTATTCTTTTGAGTAAGAGTGCAGGTAATATTTATTTTTTGTTTTACTAAATCTATATATTATAAAAACCATGTAAGAATAATAATAATAATATCATCAATGTAAAAAATTGTATAAACATACGAATGGACAATATCTATTTGGTATTGTAATATTAAATATACGTGTTATAAATTTATTATAGGCATTATTTACATATTATGTGTGTCGTTTGTTATTAGATAGTTTTGCCTTCTTTACCGAAGAAATAAATTCTATCCTAGCCTAACTTATTCTTTTTAATAACAAGTGGCAAAATTACGAGGAAAATTTGTAGATTATCATTAGGTAAGACGAAGCGTTGTATGACATGAAAACGTTGGTAACTTTTCAAAATATCATTTTTCGTCGATAAAAACTTCGGTACAAAAATTATCCTTATATGGGAAAAGGTGCAAAATTTGAGAAGGATAAATTATTTTCGAAACACGAAAATCACTGGTTATAAAATAAACATTTTATATTTTAATCGAGAAAAAAGGTCAGCTATTAATTTTTTGACAGGTTTCGTGTGCAGGTGTGACGGTGACCTTGTACCTTTTTACCACAAAAAAGATCGGCTCGGGCCCAACGTTCGACCAAAAATTTCGTTACAGCGAGCTTCGTTTAACAATGCACGTGCTCATACCTCTACGTTTAAGTTCTCCCTGAAAGTTTTTTTTTAAAGCATGTACCTACCTATACCTTACCTGCGAGATACTAAAGGAAAACCTATAAGTTTCTTTTTCGTAGGTATCTAAATAAAGGCGGGATATTGTTTTTACACGAGTACCGTATGTATGTATTCTGTATGCATATGAATATGTATTACGAATATGTATATGTTCATCTGTGTCCTTGGATCTCCGAATCTCCTGTTATTTTACTCGTTGTATTTTATGACATAATGGCATCCTTGGAAGCGCCTCTATAATAGGGATGTTGACAACTTTCGAAAATCTAAATTTTAATTAGTCCGTCTTTTAGAAAATTAAAAATCATTAGACACATATTTTTCTATTTTTCAAATAATAAAGCGCATTAAAGGGTGGGGGCTTGTGACGTGTGACGCTACAAGCCGCCATACAAACTGCACTAGTTAGTGACGTCACGCGAGATTTCAACTGTATCTCTGTTATTTTTTGATTAGGTACGTAAAAGAAGAAAAAATACGTGTCCAATATTTTTTATTAATCTACACGACGGACTAAAAAAAATTAGTCAAATAGTCTATTCGCAGATTACAGTCACACGAAATTCAAGATAGTACCTAATCTAAATTAATTTTTCGCTTCACGGAGTATTTGTACAGGTAGGTAAGCCTCCAAAGTTTTCAAATTCACCAATGTTATGTTACTTGAATTGAAACTGCGAGAATTGGATCTGGGGGCACGGTAGTGCCCCCGCCAAGACGAGCCAAGCGAAGCGGGAGCACTACCTATCTTTTCTCGTTTTTTCGAACCCTTATAACTTGGGTTTGGATTATACCAGATAAACGAAATTCTCGGGATATGTTGTCAATAGCGGACTTATCAAACATATAAAGTTTTAATTGCATAGCTCTTATTCTTTAGATTTTATTGATATCTAAAAAAACCCTGATTTCGTCACTGACTAACTGATGAATTTCGTATGTAAGCTAGTATTAGTACACAAACAACAAAAAATTTATAAAACTCATAACTTTTATCCCCCAACCATTCAAACTAGGGGATGGCAGTTTGTGTGAGAAAAACAAAATATAAAACTATCAAATGTGCCTAATAGAGTTTTCACTTGAGAATTTTTTTGTTTCGTTTGTGAGAAATCTTTACCCTTCATTTGGGCCCCGCAACTGATTTTGATACAGGGTATTCATAGATTTTACACCGTAGAATAAATTTATTTGAAAAAAGTATCAATCTTTATTGAAGTACGTAATCAGTACGTTGAGTCTATTGACCACTAAGAAATAATAATACTTGATCATTATCACACATGTTACATACACTTTTTTGTAAATATATAGGTCACTATATGATAAAACTAAATTACTTTATGCTAAAATCCAACACACAACTGTCCCAGACTCCAGGTAAATACAAAATATCAATTTACCCTGATGCAGGAGTCGAATCCACGATACATCCGCTAATCATTAGACCAACGGTGCTCAGCCGGGCTAAGATGCGCAACACGATAAAATTTTATCGAGCCATTTTATCGATTCTCGTCGATATTGTATGGCTTTGTCGACGAGAATCGATAAAATGGCTCCATAAAATTTTATCGTGTTGCGCATCTTAGCCCCCCTGGTGAATTGTTTTTTTTTTTCTTTATTTTATCGTAATCCGTATACGAGATACTGTCATCGAGTCCCTGCAGTGCCAAAAGTAATTCTGTTGTGTTACGTATACATATATATACAATATACACATATACCTATGTGTACGAGTGAACTAATTAGTGGCAGCGAATTTATACAAGGTAGCTTCGAGTGCACCCTCAAAAGTGCGCGCTCGTCAACTCGTCTCCTTATCGTTATTCGCTAACGAACTTCAATTTAATAAAGCGAAGGTACGAAAAAACTACAGGAAAATAATGTTACGTGCATTAGAAATACGTAATGAAAAGTTGCCAAACAGTTTTTATACAGGCTGTAAGGATGGGCATAAGGCAACTCGTTGACGCAACATGCTAACGGATCATATACCCTAAGGGTTATTCAATACCCTCTTTGTATTACCGGTGACGCACCTTTATGACAAATGTAATGGTCAATGGTCATATATCTACACAAACCCACGTTTTACTCAAGGTTGTATTTATTTTTATTTATTTATTTATGTATTCTTTATTGCACAGTACGTACAAAAGGCGAATTTAATGCCTTGTGGCATTCTCTACCAGTTAACCATTGGGTAAACTGAGAGAAATAGAAGCAAAGCAGATATAGACGCAAACAAAAAACAATAATAAAACAAACAAACAAAACAATAAAACAATAATAATATAATACTACTACTTCCTACGATATCCTACTAATATTATAAATGTGAAAGTGTGGATGTTTGGATGTTTGGATGTTTGGATGTTTGTTACTCAATCACGCAAAAACGGCCGCACTGGTTGGGATGAAATTTGGCATGCACGTTGTCAGGGGTACAGAGAAGGAGATAGGGTACTTTTTGCTCCGGAATTCCCGCGGGAACTCCAAAATTACCGCGGGTGAAACCGCGGGGCACAGCTAGTCCTACTAATATAATAAAAGTGAAGGTGTGAATGTTTGTTACTTAATAACGCAAAAATGGCTGAACGAGTTTGGATCAAATTTGGCATGCACGTTGTCAGGGGTACAGAGAAAGACATAGGGTAATTTTTATCCCGGAATTCCCGCGGGAACTCCGAAATTACCGCGGGTGAAACCATGGGGCACAGCTAGTAATTAATAAACTAAAACAAAGACGTGAGATAAAGATATAATTAATAGTTATTTACTCACTATACATACTTATGCAAATCCAAGGTTTTCTCTTTGATTTATTATTATTTTTTGGTCATGATTTAGGGCCCATAGGTTATTTTTTATCCTGATTATATAGAGTCCCTCTATTTTATTCTATTTCTTAGGTTAAAGCTTATATAATGTTAATCCGTTATTGGCAGTAGGTTTAATTTAGTAAATATGTACATAGTATTAAGTGCTGTGGATTATGTTAAATAAATAAATAAATAAATAAAATTGACGCGGATAAAACCGAGTGGAACAGCTAGTTTAAGATGAATTTCAGTGATTTGTAATAGAGTTATCTAACGTCATGGTTCGATTTATTTTATTAAATTATAAAATTTAATAAAATATAAAATTATAAAATTATCTAGTTCTTGCAGAACGTACAAAAATTTTTGCTTTTGTCTCTATGATACTGATTACATTGTGTCAAATCAATTCGATTTTTAACTTTTAAAGATAAATAATTTGAAGAGTAGATAGGTACCTGATGTAGGTATACATAGGTAGGTGAGCTGAAGTTCAAAGTTCAGAAATGTCACAATAAATGAACTCTTAATTGGAATAAAAAAAGGTTTCTCGAAATACGTCATATAGTTTCGTGTTTCGTGCACCCACATTCAACTTCAACCTTTGTGTCTGTAAGCTCATGTTTCACTTATTAATTTTGCATTCGTTATCCGTCGCTTCAGGGCTACGTTCAAAAACCACACCTAGGTTTTGTGTATAGATTTAAGTTTCGTTAGATATAATAAATAGATAGAAATATGAAAAAAATAATGAACAGTTTTGGAGTGCCTTTATTTAACTAAGTATATGTTTATTTAACTAAGTGTATGTAGCCCTCTTACAATGGGCTTGTCAACCAAATTTAAATTTTTAGTCCATATTGTAGATTAATAAAAAATATTGTACACGTATTATTTTCATTTTTCGCGGAATGAAAAAATAACGGAGATCCATTCAGTTGAAAAGTTGCGTGACGTCACGCCGTGCTACAGTTTATAGCACGTTATGACGTCAAGAGCCCCCACTCCTAAACTTTAATGCTTTAAATCTTGGTAGGTATTTTTTCTAAAATTTGAAAAAGCAAAAGATACGGGTCTATTATTTTTTATTAATCTACAAGACGGACTAAATAGAATTTTGATTTTCATACCCTGGACAAGCCTATTTTACTGAAACACATCACCGGCGATGAAAAACAATAATTAATTCAATTTAATGATGATGAAAGAATAGCAATAGAATAGTAACTATGACAGATGGTATTATTAATTAGAGGAGGGATTAACTCATTCATTTAACGAGTGACAGAGTAATTCTATTGAGGACCCTTTTCTTATTAAGAGGATCGCTTCCCGCAACTAATCGAATAAGCGAAGGAAATGACGTGACTGCTACTATTAGAAGTGTGAGAAAAATTGGCTAAGTACACTACCTAAACATATAGCGGTTAGTAGGTATAGTGGTCTATGGTAGTAGTGATACACACATCAAAAGTGTCTAGGGATCAACATATATTTTTGCAATAACTTTTCTCCTGATTGATATTAATTAAAATTTTCTTTAAGGATTCATCAAATAAAGTGTTTTCGTTTGTCACAGTAACGATAAACCAAGTCACCTTTGCATTAATAAAGAAATTTTCCATTTTCCTAATAAGGGATTTTTGACATTTGAACCACTAACATTAAAGTTCGAAAAAAAGACTGAAATAACAGTTTTCTTTAAAATTTTATTGGGTAACTTAAACAATTAATAATCCGTGTTTCTACCGCGAACACTAACAACACAAGAACATCGGTTTGGCATACTCAAAATGAGTTCATCCAAATCACGCTGTGGAATGGCCGCTCATGTTCGTTGCAACAACAAAAAAAGGTCTTCTTGCGACTGGATACCCTCCATATTCGGCAGAGCTCTTCTCTGTAGCATATCCCATGCATGCTCAATCGGGTTCAAGTCTGGCGACTGAGCAGGCCAGGGCAGGACATTGATGTTAGCTGCGGCGAGAGTCTGTCTTACAACTCTTGCGGTGTGCGGTCGTGCATTATCATGCATTAACTGAAATAAGGGACCGATTTGCACTTGTAGAGGAACGATGACGTCTGATACAATCATCTCAGCATAAATTTGAGCGTTGAGGTTGCCTCTGATCCAAATCAACTCAGTTCTTCCGCCGATCCAAATACCCGCCCATACCATGATGGTTCCACCACTATAAGGATGGACTTCCTGGCAGGATTTTAATCGCTGTTGGCGTCCAGGGGTTCTCCAGTGTCGTATACGTCTTGTATCCGGTCTCATACCAAAACGAGACTCATCAGAAAAGCACACGAAACGCCACATCTCAATCTCAAGAAATCCGTATAAAAATGCTTGATCCCTAGACACTTTTGATGTGTGTAGTTGCCTTGTAGTATACACCGTGTTCCTGGCGTTAAATATTTTATATTATGTAAATTACGCGGGACTTGAACGCGATGTTTTTTATTATCTTTTTTGCCTGACGTTTCGGCTGAGTTGCATCACGCCGTGGTCACAGGCTGACAGCATTGCGGCGTCGATAGCGAGCCGCGCGAGCAGATTCTTCATCTACCCTCACTGGATGTTCTTTTTTATTAGATGCACTTTTAAGGTCCCTGCACACTACACTCACTCGGTCCACATTCACCGGTTCCGGACGGCCGCAACGATTTTTTGTTTTTTCAATTATAGGATCCCATGTCGTAGGCAACCTATATCCGTCATCTTCATTAAAAGTTTTGTGTTTCTTTATTTCAACCGCTTCACGCACTATCCTCGCGTAGTAGTGACGTTCAGTTGAGAGAACCTTCAAACGATGGAACTCAATCCAGTGGTTCAGATCCGGTTGCAAGATGTGATCTTGACAGTAAAGGCTTATAGAAGCCCCTTCAATGTACATATTTTACTATGGAAATAATACTCAAAAAGTATTCGTTATAAAGTTATTTGAGACTTTATTTAATGACTGATACTATGAAATAGCCTTTAAACGGGTTACGTTGCCAATCATACCCATTAGAAAAAAATACGATCATACTCACTACCGCGCATAGTGCTATTCGCATTTCATTTGCACATTATCTATACTAATATTATAAAGAGGAAAGATTTAATTGTTTGTTTGTTTGTTTCGATTTAACTCAAAAAGTACTGGACTGGTTTCAAAAATTCTTTCACCATTAGAAAACTACATTATACCTGAGTAACATAGGCTATATTATGATCCGGAATTATCGCGGGTGAAACCGCGCGGGACAGCTAGTCACAAATAAAGCTCTACTTAGATCACGACACTAATCGTCCGCTCATGTGAATAGAGAAAAGACATCAGGGAATCCCTCTGAATTCGTGTCAGGTTCGGTCTTCAATAAAAAAAAAAAATAAAAAAACAAAAAATCCATATGTCCAAAAAGTCCAGTGGTCTGAATAGTATGCTGCAGTTTATGTATAACGTCCGGAGCACGGTGTATAATATTGTGTAAGTGTTAGTAATGTATCTATTAAAAAAGAAGTATCATAATATTTTGTTTAGTCGAGTTTTTGGCACGAGTGGTACCTATCTGAATCTTTAACTACCTATCTCTAGTAAAACATCATGCTTATTTATTATTGATTCACAATCTGGTATGAAATTATGCGAAAAAATTATGAAAACGAAATGTTGGGTTTTTTTTTAGCTTGTCGTAGAAATTCTCAGCCGCCAAAGAAATTAAAATTATCTGCTCAATTCCATATTAATTCTAAGTAGGTACAAAAATAAAAATGTTGTAATGGCATCCAGTTCTAAGCAAATTAAAAATTTCAAGTCTCTAGCTCGTCGTATACAGAAAGAAAAGGGAGTTAATAAAACATGTTAAGAGGCCGCTTTTTACTCTGTCCTTTCATCCTATTTTATTTGTTAATTTTTAGTGTTTCTTTTGGGGAAATAAAGTACATATATTTTAATTTAAATAAGAATTGAAATTTTTTTTAACGTGTTTCATAAACTGGTTTGGTTATAAAATCAGTCGAATGAGTATTATTTTTCTTTGTCTTCTTTTTGTGGCAACAGGCCTGGTTATGTAGGTGCACTATTTAATCCTGAGTTAGAAAAAATAGTATGAGTTTGTAAGGCTAGATCAATATCAGTAAACTTGTTATAAGCCTTAATCCCTGAGATAAAAACCCACTGAACTATCATAAAAAACTATAAATACATATTATAAATTACATTAGATTACATAATATAATTTGTCGAGACCTCCTTTTCAATATAACTTAGGTACTTATAAGAGAGCGTGGACACGACATCTAAAAACGTTTTACCGTCCAATAACGCTAAAACGTTCGTTCTCAAACGGCGTTGTCTCTAGTTTCGAGAGATTTTCCCCTGTTTCTCAGTAAATATTTACTGGGGCGTACTTACATCACGACTAATGGCGCTTGTCGCACGCCTCTGTTGGTGTCTCATTAGGCTGCCGCGGCCGTGCCGGTGAGGAACGTTCCCCAGCACAGGCCGGTGCCACTTTGAACATTCCCCATTGTTCGACGGTTGACGACTGCCGAAAAACGAAGCGATTTTACACGCGGATTCATCTGCACAAAGACTCCCTATGTGTACTATTACTAGTATTTCCTGCGCAATTTTAACAACGATAAAAGAGGGAATGCTTTAAATTGTTTCACAAATAAATAACGTCAGAGTATCACACTGTTATACTATATTAGAATATTTTCTCGAAAATACATACTGTCTGTCATTTTGATGATCCAAATGTAAGAAGATTACAAAAATTATAGGAAAGCATTTAAAACCGATCACGATTTTCCAGAAGAGCGGGTTAAGGTAAATAGAAAATTATCAATCCTGTAATTGGCAAGTTTGTCCTAATTACAAGTTGTTCGATCAAGTATCAGTATAAAAAACTATATATTTTTTATATATTTTATTATGTTTACATAATTATGTACAACCTACTGTTTAGTAGATATCGTAACTCTTGACTGACTGACAACGCACAGCCAAAACCTCTGGGTGTAGAAACTGAAATTTGACGCAAGGCTTTCTTTTGCACCTATGTAATGTTGGCAAGCACTATTTGAAGAGATTTTGGGGGTCCCATCCCAAATGGGTGAAAAGAGATTTACGTGGACGTAACCTCGGGGATCAGCTATGTAGTTAAAAATAAACTTAGACTTAAAAAATATAGGTATAGGTACCTAATAATATAATTGGTGCAGTTGGTCAGGCTATATTGGATCCAGTGGCCAGCGGGTACTGTACCTGATTAGATGAGTGCGAATGAACGCATTTGAGTTCTGGTTTGTGTTAGATATGCTTTTTGGACATATTATTATCCGCCCTTTGAGTATTTTTTGGTATCGTAGTTTTGGATTTGACCATTCACGCCCACTTGAATATAGAACTGTTGTTAAAAAACATATATTTAGCTACCTACGTAGTTCAAAATTTAATGAAAACTGATAATGCGCAACCGAACGATATTTTTCCCATGTTTAAAAATTAGGCGTGTCTACATACTTACTCGTACGTATCTCGAATAAACTTCGCAGGTATGTATTTTTTAATTGTATACCTACTACTACACTCGACCGCGTTTGTAAAAAAATTCTACGCACATACTCGTATACAGGGAGGTACCCTCAAAATAGATATTAACCTACTTGAGCCAGTCGTTGAATTTTAGTCCAGTAAGATTTAACGACAATTAAAAGCGTTTACATATTTTTGATGCCGATGGTACATCAGAAGTTACAGCAGTAGGTATTCGATTCATGGGACTTGATTCGATTGTTTTATGTTTGAATGACTACGCCGCAGAGCTATTACGACGCTGTGAGCTGTTTACTTTGTGCGATTCGTGAAAATTAATGGCCAATTGATGTTTGTGTGGTCGTCTTTACTGTTTTAAACTAGGTTAATAGTAGGTATTAATAAAATAAAGTATGTTGAAACAGACACAATCAGAAAGAGAGTACCAAGCCGCGAGCGTTTAAATTCGAGCGATAAATAATGCTGCTCAATAATAGCTTATTTCATCAGTCAAACAAATTATTTATACTTTAAAGTCACCAAAAGAAAAATATAAAAATTAAAGTAATTGTACCAAAAAATTATAATTATATTATATCTTATTTATTGTTACCAAAAGTATCATCATCAAATCATATATATCATTTATCATATAATAAAATATATGGTAATAATTTATTCTTGAAATGGTATAAGGTTGTATAATATAAATAATATAAAGAGGTAAAGTTTGTGAGTTTGTGACGTTGTAGATGTAGAGTCTACAACGAACGTCACAAACTCACAAATTTCTTCTACAATGTAGAGGATAATCTCTGGACCTACAGAACCGATTTTGGAAATTCTTTCACTTATAGGAAGCTGCAGTGATCCTGAGTCACATAGGGTACTTTGTCCCGGAATTACCGTGGGAACTCTGGAGTTAGTGAGTTTGTAAGGTTGTAGGGGGTAATCTCTGGATCTACTGAACCGATTTTGATAATTCTTTCACTTATAGGAAGCTACAGTGATTCAGAGGATACTTTTTGTTCTGGGATCCCCGCGGGAACTCCGAAATTACCGCAGGTTGCACCGCGGGGGACAGCTAGTACGTAATTGATAAGATCATCTGAACTCCAACGTATGAAGGATAATTTAGGTACCTATAGGTATATATTAATATGCTAGAAAAACTCTTCGCGTATAATACCTAAAGATCTACTTCATTGTTCTAAATTCTTTCTCCAGATATTTTGAGAATATGGTTGAACTAGTCGGTTCCTTTTAGCGCGAGTGCTCCAACTTAAGCCCCATTTATTGGCTTTATATTTTATTTTTAGTAAACTCACGTCCTTTCGATTTAACCAAACCATTGCAGTACTTTCTGAAAATATGAACGAGGGAAAGAGGTTTTCCCAGATCATAATGAGTAGAGGTGTATACTTAGACTTTGCATATACCAGATATCTATACCTATATATACTTCTTGGTAACAAGCTTTAGCTTTATATAATTAGTATCTGGCTGTTCTCCGCGGTCCCGCGTTAATTTTTGAGTTCCCGCGGGAATTCCAAGATAAAAGTAGATACCTTTTTATAGAGGCAAGGAGGCAAGAGGATATGAAAATTTCATGATAATCGTAGTGATAATAAACATGAACAAATAAACAAAAACTCACATTATACAGCATGTTTGGATTAACTGAACAATGCTGTAATGCCCGCCTGCGAATAGAATAGTATCTACTTATTTGTTTTGTAGAAACATCTTACGATTTCATAGGCGCTGCAAAATAACAGCCCTCCCTTTGTAAATAAGCAAAAGGGTGTCTTACGACTGTTGTCAATTTGACCGGATCCGTGAACCCCGTTTCAGCTTTTGCGCCTTGACAAATCAGGACAAAAGTCCTGTGGGGGCGGCGAGTGGACCGAGGGTAGACACTGTAAATAGTTTAGTGGAGATAGATCAAAATAATGAGGGATCTGAACGTTATCGTTCTTTATTTATTGCAGTGCTTACACAAAACATTCCCGTTTCTATTGTTAAAAATGCTTATACGTGCGAAGAGGGATAATACAGGTCCGAAAATATTATCTATCTATATCGAATCCTTTATTGATCTCATATAATGTGCTATAGCTTTTCTTTTATTTTTTAAAGATAACAATTTTTCACTGCCAGCAACGAATTCAACTAGGTAGATAAGGTAGATACTTTTAGAAATTGAGTTTTTGTATAGTAAGATTAATAATATTAGGTAGGCACTTACCTACGTCATTAAACATTGATATTTTTTTTTTCTTCTTTTTGGACTCAACACTGAGTGTTAACATTGATATTATTCATTTGCATATAGAGCACATTAAATTATATTTAATTTCACCTTCACATTTAGGTAATCTATCTGTTAATAATTATTTTTTATAAATAGAATATAAAAATATATTTTGTTCATTGTCGATTGTATATGACACAGCTTTCCAAATTAATTTTTAACAAATATTAAAATGAATTCTTTTAGCTAGCTAGAGAGTCCTTCACGGGAAAAGTTTCAGAAATAAATAGAAAAAAGAAAAAGACGATAAACTTGAACGAGCGTGACGTTTAACGAGATTCCAGACTTACAGTAATATAAATGGAATGGATAGATAATGGTATCTATATACAATATCCTGTTATTTTCGTTGTCTCTTTTTGTTTTTCTCTTCCAATAGCAAGGGCCGTTTCACTTTTTTGACTTATAGATTAATTAATATACCTAAAATTCAGTAGTTTATCCTATAGAAAATGAATTAGTCTAGAATTTTAATATAACAAATTTACAAGTAAGACGCACTTAACTAACCAAGTTTTAATCAGTTTAAAAGAAGTTAAACGATTTAGTGATAGTAAAAAAAATATTTAAGTACTTACGTTACGTACCTACACGATGACGATGTCTCTCTCGACTCGACTGTTTTTGTATCACACAACCCTCTGATTGTTGATAACTTTTGTGATCAGTTGTCGCTACATTAAGCAGTGTAATAGTCTCACGACATCACAAAGCACTCGCATTCCAACCTTGCATGCGTATTTTACTTGGCAATATATTTGCGGTACGTCACATCGCTGGCAGGGTGTGACAGGGTCATTTACTTTTATGTCACGCGAAATCGCTTTGCGTCAGTAAGTATACAAATTATGTTGTATAATGTATGCGAACCTTGGGCCCTTATTCACTATGACCAACAACATTCCTTGCCCATAACGCGGCCCAAAAACACAATCCCAAACGCTCCATTTGCCAAAATATTAGAAACTAGTTGTTCTCTGCAGTTTCACCCGCGTTAATTTCGGAGATCCCGTGGAAATTCCAGGACAAAAAGTACCCTATGTCCTTCTCTGTAGCCCTGACAACGTATATATGTAGGGTAGACCGAGGCGAATCGGATCACAGGGCGAATCGGATCAAAATAAGAAATCTGTTGATAATTCAAATATCGAATCGACATAGAACGCACTCAACCGGCGTTTTGCGTCTATCCACTCACCCTGTATCTCCCGACATAGGCAGTATTTCGATCGCGCTTGTGAATCAGTGTTGACATCGCTCGTCAGCGACTCGGTCGTTTGTGTGTGTCGCAATTTTGACGCTCATCTAAGGTACGTACTTACGGTTTCTTTGTGTCATATTACAGATTTGTGTTTAAACTCAACTAACATTGGTTTATATTGTTAAGCAAGGTATCTATTTTAGAGAACCAATTAGCATTTAAGATCAAGATCATTATGATCTTAGAGGTAAACGTCTAAAATATTAATTTCAAAAGTCTTGATTATGGGGCTAATCGGATCATATCGTCAGGGGCGAATTGGATCACACTTTTAAACTGATTTATTACATGTTTCAGGTTATTGATTCATACATATTTATTTAATTGTAGATGGTTCCCACTTACAAAAAAAAGACTGATGCCGGAGAATGGTCTCAAGAAACAATGAAAGAGGCTCTAAATAAAGACCAGAACAAAGAGTTGACCGTAAGGCTGCTGAAATTTTTTCAGTACCGTTCACGAGCTTACAGAGATGAATTGCTTTATCGAGGGGTATTATTAAGCGTCGTGGTGGACAGCCAGTTTTAGATGAGAATGCAGAAAAGAAGTTAGTTGACTGGCTATTGCACTTGGCAAGTTGTGGCTTCGGAATCACACCCAAAGCGGTACGTAAGTACACCTTTGAATCTGCAGAACGTCAAAACATAAAACACAAATTTCACAGAAGTGCTGGAATAGCTGGCCAGGACTGGTTTCATCGCTTCATGCAAAGAATTAAAAAAATAACTATTCGGAAGCCGGAGGGTCTATCAAGAGCAAAGATTGATGATATGAAGAAGGAAAAAGTGGCAGAATTACGAATTACGAAAAATGTGCTGATATGGGGGGAATAAAGGACCATATACATGTGAATTATGTGCCGATAATTAAAATTGGTCTCATTATTAATTTTCTACTGATTCCAAAGCTATAGCATTAAGAAACTCAAAATTTTGTTAAATGTTGTGTACGATCCGATTCACCCCGAAAATTGGGGCGATTCGGATATTTTTCTATTTTTAGTTTTTAATAGCTAATTAAGAGAATATATGTGTGATTTAAGTTTTCAAATGTTTATTTCATAGCTGATTGTTACTTCTTACGTTTTTATCAATAAAAACAACATTATATAACACTTTAGTATGATTTGCTCAACTTCAAAGAAAAAGTGATCCGATTCGCCTCGGTCTACCCTATGCAAAATTTCATGATGATCGGTTGAGCCGTCTAGGCGTGAAAGCGTAACAGACAGACAGACATAGAGACCGACATAAATACAGAATAGCTTTCGCATTTATAATATTAGTAGTGGTTAATTATTATGACACAAGACACGTTGTAAGACCTTTAGCATATTATAAGAAATTTTCTTGTAAGACAAAATGACTGTGTATGTGCGTGTCTTATCCGATGCTTATCTGACATAAGAAAAAATTTCTTGTTATACTGAACAACGCAAGTATACATATAGACGCATCAGCGAAAGCTGCTAGTCTATAAATCGAATCGAACAAGTATAAGTCCTAATATATAAATAGAAAAATTATGTGGTCTCATAATTACAACAATGAAAGCGACGGATGTCTCTTGTAAGACACGAGAAAAATTTCTTATAATGTGCAAAGTGTATTTTTTTAAGTGAAACTCCCTTGAGCACGAGTGGTGCGTTATTTAACGCCGCCCTGTTTGTATTACCGTACCTATAGCATAACAGCGTTGATAAAGCATATAGAGTGAAACGTCAGAAAATGGTTTTATCCGTTATATACAACGTGTTAATGAATTAACTGAAAATCTGATACACCCCATTTAAAAAAAAAACAATGATATGATTTAAATATATTTTATGTCGAAAAAATTTATAGTTTAAAAGTTATTCAACATTAGTTTGGAGGTGACCTATCTACGAAATTTCAAGCGCTACGCCCGCGCCTACCGGTTCGAATTTTTTTGCTGCGGGCGGCGTACGCGCCTAATATTGTATTATAAATAATTTAGACATGGGCTAACAAAATGAAAAAATATAACCTATATTAAAACATAGTGCGATCGATTCGCTAGTCGATTCTGAGCAAACTACTTTCTAGTTTTCAGTTAATTCATTAACACGTTGTATATATATGATAATAATTTACCTTAAATTTTAAAGCACATTACGTTAGATATACATTGGGTACTTTTAGTAGGTAGATACGGGTAAATCCTTACTCATATATGTCAAAGTGAGTTTTTTGTTTGTTTATTTGTTAGGCTTTCGCGGCTAAACTGCTCAACCGATCATCACGAAATTTTGCATACACGTAGTCAGGGGTACAGAAAAGGACACAGGCTACTTTTATCCCCAAATTCCCACGGGAATTTTGAAATTAACGTGGAAGAAACTACATTAAATTTTGCATACACGCACGTACACACGTTGTCAAGGGCAGGTACAGAAAAAAATAAAGTAGTAAGTACCTTTATCTCGGAATACCCGCGGGATATCCAAAACTATCGCGGGTGAAACCGCGGGGAACAGCTAGCTATAGGTATAATGGAGAACAATTCGTTAGAAAGTTTCATAATACCTACTTTACCTATAACAATTGTAAAGCTACTGAAAAAACCCATTTGCCTTCATTACCCTAACAATTCCTCAAATTGAGTTATTACTTGCTTAATTATAGGATTGCATGTTAACAGGTAGGTACTTTAGAGAGAATTGAGATCTTTTTTAACAGATATTGTTATGTGAATGATGTCGAAGATGATATTGAGTTTATGGTGGTTGCTTTAATTCTCACAGGTTTTATCCACTAAAAAGATTATTTAGATATCAAATAAAATCAAATATGCTTTATTGCCCCAGAAGAGAAAATAAAAACTAAGAGAGGTAAAAGAAAATACAGAGCAAAAGGCGGCCTTATTGATAGAGGCAATCTTTTCAAGGCAACCTTAAGGTGATAAAGAGATAGATATAATATCTTACACACTTAAATCCATCCACTTAAAAACAGCAGCTTGATATGCGTAGGTACAGCATAATGTTTTTGGTACCTACATACCTACCTATTTACAATATCGTATAGGTATAGTACAAATTTTTAGTTTTAATTTAGTACAAATTTAAAGGTTTACATTAATGTATACACTATACATATATTTTAGCCTTTTTTCTTTTATATTTAATTACCTTGGTTCTTTATTTCAATTTTATCCAACACAATATTACATAAGTAGATTTATGTAAAATCAAATTGTGTTTATTTAGGTCCTTTTTGACTTAAACGCATTGAAGATGAATTCCCAAAACTTGGTAATTATAAAACATTTCTTTCATAAAGTTGTCAAAACTTTTGATTAGAAAAATACCTGGAAATTGGAATAATAATAATTTTACTCTAACCTTACACCTTAATCAAGAAAGTTTGAGATTTTCATAACACACATTTAAAACGAAAAATATCATATTTTTGTGGGAATATAGGTAATTCATGGAAAAAGGAAACCATCTCTCTCTCTCTCTCTCTGGTCGCTCCCTCATGACTGAGGATCGTGGTCATCGTCGATTGAGGATGCTGGTGCCGCGATGCGTCTCACGATCAGCCTCCAGCGGTGCCTGTCCATTGCCTCACTGACAACCGAGCAGAACTTAGTCGAGGGTGGGCCTTTCACTTGATCGCTCCATCTGGTAGGGGACCGTCCGCGGGCTCGTTTCCCTTCAGTGATCCCGACTACGATCAGCTTTTCAAGGCTCTCACGGAAAGGAAACCATAGAAATAGTATTATTATTTTAATTTAAAGCTCATACCTACGCCTTAGTCTAACGTACCTACCTATATGTCACACCTTTGCTACAATATGTCAATCTAAATTCCGAGTATAAGACGTGGACATCTATGATGAAGATTTTAATAACTATAATAGGTTTACTAATAATACTAATAGGCAACTAGACAGTTGCATAATTTCTCGTACTTAAAAATATTTAAAGACTAGCTGTTCCTCGCGGTTTCGCCCGCATTAGTTTCGGAGATCCCGCGGGTGTTCCGAGATAAAAAGTAACCTATGTCCTTCTCTGTAGGTCCCTGACAATGTATATGCGAAAATTCGTGGTGATAGGTTGAGCCGTTTAGCCTTGAAAGCTTAACAAACAAACACACAAACAAACTCACTTTCGCATTTATAATACTAGTAGGTAAGGACTAAGGATGG
Source organism: Zygaena filipendulae (assembly GCA_907165275.2). Classification (NCBI taxonomy): domain Eukaryota; kingdom Metazoa; phylum Arthropoda; class Insecta; order Lepidoptera; family Zygaenidae; genus Zygaena; species Zygaena filipendulae. The sequence goes on along the minus strand of OU015653.1, from coordinate 4,669,814 downwards.
TTATTATACTGCTCAAAAGGTAATTGCTTTCATTGTAAGTACCTACTTGTGGAAAACTAAAAACGATTTCAACCGTTCTTTTCATATTTATTAAATTGAGTTGGCGTGAGCTTATCTAAAGTTTAAAACTATCTACTAATAACGTTTTCTTTGGCTACAAATAGGAAATACTTCTTTGAAGGAAAATGACTCTGGAAGAAAAATATTTTTTTATCTGACTTTTAATACAAAGAGCATAAAACTTTTATAGCATTGAAACCAAAATGGTAAGTATGTACTTATCTACGTAGACAAAGTCGTTTTAGTGAGATTACAATAGTGTCCAGAGCAAAGTCTGTGAGTGCTCCCCGAATGTGGCAAATGAGGCGTCCCTCAACGAGCTAAGATTAATGGCGCCGTCACCTCCGCCCACTTGATGTTTTGTGTTAGGTCCAATACTTAGTACCACGTATTATGTTCAGCTCCTATAATGGAAGTATGTTTCTCCCCTCGCAGTCAAAATCACCCAGAGGAGATTGCTTGTGTTTTAGCATGTTTGGACCCTTGGTGGCACTACAGTGGCAGAGTGTTGGTATTCGCTGTGGCAGTGTCGGAGATTTTGTGCTTCGCCTTTGGAATTTTTATAAAATTTTAACAGTGTTTAACAAAATATTTGGTAGGTATATCCTATAACAATCGGGTTTCTCCTTTTTGATACGTTTTCTATAATTGTCAGATAGTTGTACCTATAGGTAGTTCTAAGTGTAAATTTCGAGATTCTCCAAGGAACTTCTAAAGGCTAAAACGGTACCAATTGATAAGCTTGTCGCCAGTCATTCAGAAGTTACACGGTCATTAACACATGCACCAATGATTATGATATCACATTATGATTCAACAGGTATATATAGGTAGAAGAAAAACAGTTTTAGCAAAAATAGTATTTTATACTTACATATGTACCTATATACCAGTGACAAAAATAAAAAATCATTTAACTCGTATTCGAAGTCTATCCGACTTTTTACATGTACCTATATTGTTTGTATGTTAAAGTAAGAACTACCGCTTTTAAGGCTTAGCTCTCATTAAGCAAGTAATTAGCAAATAACAAGAAAACAATCGTCAAGTTTCGTGCTCAAGAGCGACGTGATTGATGGCCAAGTTGTCTATGTTAACAATGGGGTTTATAACGTAACAAAACAACGCTGTGTCTCGTCTAAAGAAACCAATTAAGTAGAGTACCTACGCACCTGCAAAAAATCTTTAATAACATCAACGCCTAAGTAAATTAATTAGCATTAAGTAGGTATATTTGAAGCATTTAGGTGCATATTACAGTAAGGAATTTATTTTAATTTGATTATGGATGGAATTTCCGAGGTGCCTAATGTTGCGACCTTTCTACTGATTATGTAGGTACCTAATCTTTTAATGAAACAGTTGACACTTCATTTAATCCTCCGCTGCGTCTGTCTGCCTGTTCGTGATAAACTCAAAAATTAATGTAGGTACTGAACGGATTGATGCGGTTTTCACTAATTAAGTCAAGTACCTACTTAGATAGAATGATTAATGAGGAAGGTCTAGGTATATAATTTGTTAAGGTTTTTGTTTAATTGGTTGAAATATAACGATAAATAATTGTTGGAAGTGTTGAGAAACTCCGAAATTAACACGGGTGAAACCGTGGGGGACTGCTAGTTTGACATATAGTTTATAGATATTATTATAGTGTTGTGGTGTTTTCATCACGACTTTTAATTGTTGTGTTATAATTTTAAAAGAGTTTGTTTTTACTACCTACTTCTATGTTCGGATAAAAAGTTAGAATATTCATAATAATCTTTTTGGTTCTAGCAAGATCTTAGAAGTTTTAAGAGTTTAGATTATGCTCCTTCTATTTCTACGAATACATACGTGGGAAAAAAAAAGATGATCATAATATTATATTATGACGTATTTGCAATTCACATAAGTTTTTGTCTACCACTACCGACGAGAGAGATCAAGAATTAGATGAGTTAACTTAAGTGTGATTGAAATAGAACGCTCAGTGTACATGGTATCTTCGTGAGCATAATGACTAGTGGGTTGTACCTACTTATACTCCCACTGGAAGCAAAAGTTTCGTCTGCCGTTTAACCTCACTCTTTTGTTCGAGTGTACCTATGTATACGTATAATATAATACATCCGAAGCCTATTGCACGGAAAAAAAATTCTAGTATCTGTAACTAGAATCTGGTAAGCCTTACAAGTTTTTTTGTAGTATATGTGACAACTCTACACATAGTAATGATTACAGATTGGTTCTACAGACATACATACAGGAAGGTTACTTACTGCATTGTTACATGTACTTTAAAGTTTGTATTGTTTACAGAATAGCGTTTTATCTACCACTATACTTTTAGTAACTGATACTTATTTGTTTGTACTGTTTACTAGATTTTTTGTGACCTGCACTAATTTAGTTCGTGGTCCATACTATACTGTTAGTACCTGTTGCTTACTGAATTGTTACCTCTACTTTATAGTTTGTATTGTTTATAGAATAGCGCTTTGGCCACTACTATACTTTTAGTAACTGATACTTATTTGTTTGTACTGTTTACTAGGTTTTTTGTAACCTGCACCAATTTAGGTAGTGGTCCATACTATGCTGTTAGTTAAGGGCATCCCCTATGTAACACTAGCGCCACTTGAAAAAAAATTCATATCTCCGTAAATACACAAAATATTAAAAATCTGGTAGACCACATTAAAGGGTAAGTCAAAAGCTTAAATAAATATTTTTGATACTAAAAGTAATGAATTCCTGTAACGGCCGTTTTTAGATTTTTAATATTTTGTGTATTTACGGAAATATGAATTTTTTTGTCAAGTGGCGCTAGTGTTACATAGGGGATGCCCTTAACTAACAGCAAAGTGTTCGGGATAGATGATTATAAATATGTATAATACATAAAATATACATTTGATAAAAATATTTAAAATACATATGTAATACAATAATACATAGTTTTACATATACTAACAAAAAAAGTAATTAGTATTATTTCAAAAAGTAACAATCACCATATGAAAATTGGGGTCAGGTACCTTATTTATTTGAGAAAAACAAGCCTCTTAGAAAATTAGTTTTATTTTTTCCACAAAACAAAATCAAAATAATTTTAAGTGAGTTTTATCACTCTATAAAACAATTGAAAGTGGAGCTACATTCAATTAAATGACAATTTTTTTTAGTTGTTCATTGCCTATTTTTCTCATTAGAAACTAAATCAATTTTGTCAACTTCAAAATAATCAATATCCATAATATGTCATATTCAATTAAGAAAACAAATTTTAAAATAACAATAAAAATTGAAAGTTATTGTAAGTACAGAAGTACAGAGAGAAGCAAACTTTTTGGCAGACCCATAGACAAAAAAATTGCATAGTATGTAGTTACTTTGTACTTTTTGTACTTCATGTACAAAAAAGTCTACTGCACGCAGCTATTCTTGTCTATGTTATTGTTTACACTGGAGATCTTATAGTTACTTCAGGTTATCTTAGTTCTATTGTTACATGTCATTGACATAGTATTTGGATTTTGGTTTGTAATAAAAAATTGAATCATAGTCTAAAAAACTAAAATTATCAGTTAGTTTAAAATCGTAACAATAAAGTTTCTCATCAAAAAACAGAGTAGGTATTAAAATTCTTAAACTCAAAAATAACAGTTTTACATTCAATGGCTATGTAAATACACTTAATTAGACCAAACTTTGGTAAAAAACCTTCACTTGTATCTAACGTCATTACCATATTACAACAATACTTAGTTCCTTTTAAAGAAACCCAATTAGTTTGGAAAATAGTCTGAGCCTGTAACTTAAATGATTGTCTGATATATTGTGCAATACTATTTGTCACTGCTTTTTTAATTCCAATTTCTAAATTGTCTTCGGTGACGTCTTTCAAAAAAGTTTCATTTAATTGCAATTGGTGTTTGATTGCCAAGCTCTTACATATATTTCTTGTTACTAGAAACGTTTGCGTACAATTTCGATATGCGATGTTTTGCTTCATACCTCTTTGACCATATTGCTGCCAATGGTCCAAAGGACAATGCCAATCTTTGTATGAAGAGTGGACCAAGTGCTGCCCAGAATAAAGTCATAGTACATTATATTCCTTAGGATATTAGTAGTCTGTAAAATAAAGCGCATCTAATTCTGTCCCAGGAGTCATGAAAAAAAAAAGGTTTTGTTGAGATTTATTGAGAAACAATAAACTTGCATGGAAGGTAAACCAAGTGCTGCCCAGGATGTAGACATAATACATTATGTTCCTTAGGATAGTAGTAGTCTGTAAAATAAAGCGCGTCTAATTCTATCCCAGGAGTCGTGAAAAAAAAAAGTTTTTGTTGAGATTTATTGAGAAACAATAAACTTGCATGGAAGGTAGACCAAGTGCTGGCCAGGATGTAGACATAGTACATTATGTTCCTTAGGATAGTAGTAGGCTGTAAAATAAAGCGCGTCTAATTCCATCCCAGGAGACATGAAAAAAAAAAGTTTTTGGTGAGATTTATTGAGAAACAATAAACTTGCATGGAAGGTAGACCAAGTGCTGCCCAGGATGTAGACATAGTGCATTATGTTCCTAAGAGTAGTAGTAGTCAGTCAAATAAAGTGCGCCTAATTCCATCCCAGGAGTCATGGGAAAAAAAGGTATTATTTATTGGTTAAACATAAATACTTAATTACAATAACAATAAATAAATGCTTTTCCCGATGGAGGGATGTATATTTTTGAGGAGTTCTACTGATACACACTATCAGCTCCACTTCACACATGCACTGCGATGAGCATAAACTGCTCAGCAACCACCTTAAAGTAATCGAATCGCAACCTGTGAAATACCTATTATTGATTAGTTCCGCTGGTCATTTGTTATCTTCATCACCAGTTTCACTTCACTAAATGGTGCTATCCGAAAGCAAATGCATGAAATATTCCAAAAAATACCCAAAATTGGTAGGTGTGCCTATAATATTTGATAAGTTCCCTCCATTTCTCCAATATCCCATCATCAGATCCTGACTTAATGACAATGGTAACACCTCGGAAGTATACCCTTTCAATCAAAAAAAGAATTTTTCAAATCGGTCCAGTCGTCTTCGAATAATCGGGGAACATATATACTATATAAAACGTACAAACAAAACTGACGTTAATTTTTTTTCTCCGGGACCGATTTTGAAAAAAAAAATTTTTTTCATTATAAAGCAATGCAAGGATCTCAGTCAAAGTAGTCCCACTCCTGGGCAGCATTTGGTCCATACCCTGTCAATCTCCTTTCCGTAACATATCACTGTAATGCGTCAAAAAATGAAATTTTGGAGTTAAAGGCTTTTTACTGAACTTCAGATATAAACTATGATGTTCAGCTACCAAAGATTGTAATAAATCGCAACTGTCTTTGTGAATAGCATTACAAGTGACTATATCAAGAAAGTGACTATATCAAAAACAGTGGTGAATGAGTTGAATCATCTAAGGAAATTTGCTTCCATATCTTCAAATTTTCTGAAAATTTGGCACGATCTCCTATTGGCTTGATTAACTCTTTAATCATATCCGCGTCTAAAATATTTAACGTTTGCACGTCGATCTTATTTTCTGAAAAAAAGGCATTGAGAGAGTATGTAATGAAAAAAGACGCAAGATGCAGTAGGTACGTTCATAAATAGGATGTAAACATCGACCACACAGCCCATAGACGCCTAATAACAGGCGAATGGCTCCTGTCAACACATCTGACTTATAGTTCCGATATAAATGTGAATTAGCCAATCACGGCGTGTAACTAGCGCGTGTGGCCTTGAATTAACCAATCACGGCGTTGCAACCCCGCTTCTCTTACCTCAGCTAGTTGCCAGAATGCATTCAATACGCAAAATCAAACATTAGGCGTCTATGGGCTGTGTGGTCGATGGATGTAAAGTACCTAGGATATACGATAGGGGTAGGTGCTGGATAAAGTGCACTTATGGTGGCTGTATTTTTTTTAAGTATTCTAAGATACAAAAACATAAGTCCCGCCAAAAAAATTTTTTCGCCCCCATATGTGCACCCACGGAGTAAAGTATAACATATATAATATACCTATTCATGGTGCACTTTACTAACAATGTGGTTAAGGCATATATTTACCTACTTAATTTGAACTAGATAGTAACATACGTTTAAAATTAGTAATTACCTTTGAATACATCGACGTATTCCTCTAGACTCCATTGCGTTAATATTCGTCTGGTATCTTCGTCCATCTTCAGTCAATCAAAAGTAGGTACGTTTGTTTCTAATTTCGAAGGAATTTCTTTTTTCTGGCACCAATAAGAGAAATCAAAGAGAAGCTACGTACCTATTTCGTCACGACACGATATAATAAAATGCTTTCCTTAAATTACTTATAACAAACAACTCAGAATGCAAATAAACAAAAGGAACGAGTTACGACGCGTGAGCACGCAAAAGAAGAATGGCGGGCGAATAGCAACCTTACAATAGCGGCCGACGCGGCGACTCAGTGCATATTGTAGATGTTACCGTTCAGATAGTACAGTGAACAATCTCAATTTGTATAGATTTGTGATTAACTTAGTGACTTGTGGCGGTTACAGATAGTTTGGTAGCGGTTACATTCTTCCTAGTTGGCGTAACATCTAAGTGTAATCCCTACAAATTTTCTAATTACTAGAATTGAATGATACACATTACAACCAAGTTGTAATCGTCAACAAAAAAATCGTAGGCACAACAAAAAATCGGCTAGACTGTATCAAAAATTAGTTCCGTCTACAAAATCCCGTTTACTGCACATTCTGGTAGTATTGTAAAAATATTTTTTTTCCGTGTGTAAGTCATCAAAGGCACATATTGTGTCCTATAATTTGACGACATTAATAACATCGTTTATTGTTGTTTCCGTTTATCCCTCGTAGCAGACTGCTGCTCGCAGTTAGCGTTACGAGTCAACTGGATAACTAGGTAATTAAACATGCTGTTTTATTCATCGCAAAATATATAGATGCGGGACACGTACCTACTGTTTGGTTAAAGTGACATTAAACTTTTATATTCATCTCACTGAATTTTAAGGCCTTTAGATCGGGGAAGGGGTGGTCAATCGCGAAGTCCGCCTCAATTCTTTTTTCTCCCTAAGTCGTTGGTCTGTCTGAGATCAACTCTTCCGTAAAATTTTACTTGATGAATTAACCGCCAGTTGTTTTTGTTAGCGGCCGTATGCAGAGCATCGTTCGAGCAACTGTGTATTGCCTAAAAAAGTAGTTCATTCTTTACCAATAGCGAATCATTGCGAGCTTTACCAGATAACTAATATATTTGAACTGTAATATTATAATTTTTATTAGGTGCTGTTAAAATCACAATATACGTTATGCGAATTCCCAAAAAGTTATTCGTAATACCAAAGCATGTATATGTAATTTTACATACGTTAACAGATTAATATCTGATTCAGGGTACAACGACATTATAAAAGGTTTTAAAAATAAATGCGAATATATCAAAATTTAGGCACGTTCGCTTTAATTACCAGCCGGTAATTATATCATAAAGCGCAATGTCGGATGTGAGAACTGCTTGCTTTAAATTCAAAGGAAACATTGTTCATTTCCTAATCATTTGTACACAAAGTTTTTAATCATGCACCAAATTTGTTTGGACTGAAAACCGTTTAAAACATTGATAACAAAATGGTTGGAGCGGGATCGTTAAGCCAGCTCGTTTATTGCATAGAACTTTTAAAACAAAATCCATTAATTATGAACTTTTTCATGTCAAATAGATTTTGCGTGAGAAATGAATAAGGGTTACAAATTAACATGAAGAAAATTAGGCAGAATTTTTTGAATGATAAGGGAAAACTTAAGCAGATATACAATAGTAGGTAAGTACATATAAAATTATGACTTTATTATATAATACCATATTTATGATATATAGATATATAGTTAGATAATAAATAATCAATAATAAAATAATCATCAATCAATATAAAATATTATTTAAATCTCTAGTCTTGAAAACCTGAGTAATCTACCTTTGTCAAATTTCTATTATTTTATTTAAATGTTTCATAATTAACTATGTAGGTTTAATTACATTATAATACGAGTAATATCATGCCAGCCTAGCCTCGTGTTCTTCTTTGCTATTTATTTATTTTTGTGTTATCCTTCCCTGCTATTCATTATTTGATAGTTACTTAAAGCTAACTATCGAGCATGGTACCATAACTACTACCTTGTGCATAAGTTAAATGCAAAAATTCAGCCATTACAGTCAAGGAGGATATTCCGCCTTGAGTACAATACACTCACCTTTTTATGTGTTTTTACATAAAATTAATAGAACTAGAAATACCTACATTTATTTTATTTATTCAGACAGAAAAACAACGTTTCAAACCTGCAATATAGGTAAGTTATAAAAAAACCACAATAATAATCTTGCAAATCTTGCGAATATGCTTATAATTGCGAATATTGGGGCCCACCCAAGTCCCAACTAAAGTTATAGACGTGTAGTGAGTATGGCGATGGTTGCAAGTTGCAACGTAATAAGAACATAGTGTCTGATATTGATTGATGCGCTGACCCATCAAAGTTAGTGCACTGGCCGTGAACATCTAACTGCGAGCCTCTGACACAACATTAATGGCTAAAAATAGACAATCACCCATATTCCTTTGACGTTAAGTTCTATAATCGCGAAACAAAATGTTAATGGTCGTAGTGACGAGAAATGCTAAGGTCACAATCCTCTCGGAAAATTGCCTCGTGATCATAGCCCGTAAATGTTGGCCTATTCATAAACATAAAAGTCTGTTCAGGACGTATACGTATTTAAACATCCTCTGCGAGTTTTATGTTTTCTCGTCCTCTTTGCACCCTTTGTTCGTGTTTATGTAATTTGTATTTCTTTCAAAGAAATTATATGTATATATAGTGACTATATTTTAAAAGCAAAGCTTTCTAATTTTATATGATAGCACGCCATATTTATGTAACTTTGCAAAGAAAAACACAAATAAAATTTTCATTTTTCATAGGTATAGCAATGTCGGAAAATATAAAGCAGATGAATATTAACAGTAAGTACCTATATATAGGTACCTAATGAGAAACCATAAGTTGAATTCAGAGAAGGAAAAAGAAAGGAATGATTCATAGCTTGAAGATTCTGTGAACGTTTTATAATAAAGAAAGAAATAGGACAGCATAATTTATGCACTTACCAAAGTAGTGAAATCCGGAGGAAGTTGGATCGTGGACTAACGAAATCGAAACTGCGTGATTGCATGTATGGTGTCCTACTCAAGTGGCGCACACTGTAGGTATATGTATGTATATGCACAGTGTCGCATTGATCTTGGCTGCGACTATCAATTTTCACCTTCTTTTTTACATTTGTACGTCTTTCGGGTTAGGAAAAAAGAGCATAGATACTGGCAACTTTGCACCAAAATTTGCCTCAACTGTTTTATTTATATCACTATTTTGTTCAATTGCCTAAATTAGTTGTGTTGTGTATTATACGTACAGTAGTGTTGTGCTACTGAAGTTTAACCGAACATTAAAACATTGTTGTATTTAGTGAACCATATTTTATTTTATTTTTTAATTTTTGTTTTGGAGCAAAGTAGTTTATAAGCAGGAGGCAACTTTGCTCCGTTATTTATTTTCATTAATCGTATATTTACTGCCTTGAAGTACACTAAGGGTGCGTTTAGTGTCTCGCGTCCAAAGTTGACTGCAGGTAGGTATGGAAGAGTTGTAAATTGTACCAATAATTACATAACAATAATAACTTCAACATCCAATTATCAAATCTTCCGTAATACTGTCTCGTCAAAAAGGTCGAGTCTAGTGATTTCCAAAAAGTAATGTTAAGTAGATTGAACATTTGATGATTTAATGAAATTCCTCCAACGCTCCCGCGTAAACTTTCGCATAACTTCCTAATTTTGCATTTCAAGATGATGGTATATCTAGTTATTTACGTATAGGTGAGTAGTAGGAATGAGATTTAAAACATTTGCAAATGATATGTACCTACTTTTATTTACTGCAAGTGAAAATGTAAAATCTGCTAGTTACACTATTAAAAGTTCATAAAAACAAAAAGTATTTTTATAATGGGTGGCCTTAGATTCACTTTTGTTATTTGACTCAATTTGACTTATGTTAGTTTGACAAAATTTTTGAATATTTGTTACCTACTCAATCACGCATATGTTTTAGGTTAACACGTATAATAATATTGCGAGTGACACTACATGGAAAGATTAGAAAAGTAATAAGAAAACTTGGGAAGAAAAGGTGTCTTTGATATTTATTTTTTCGAATAATAATCTAATGCTTCGTACGTCTATGTGCCAACCCACACGATGCGGTGCGGCGCCGCACCGCAAGCCATTTCACCGCACTGGCGACCACACGGGCAGCGCGGCGCCGCAGCGGCGACAAAAAGAGTAGGCATGCCCATCGCTACGTGACAGAACAGGACAAACAACAGCGAGCCGCTTACTCCCCTCCCCACCTCGTCTCAACTCCGATGCGAGCGCGGCGCGGCGCCGGAGCGCGCCGCAAGGCGCCGTGTGGCCACAACGCATTTTTGTATATGTATGTAGAATAATAAAGGAATATAGTTAGCAGATAACAGCAGATAGTTATCTGCTGTTGTAATGATAGCTGACTAACTGATGATGATAACATAATGCAATGTAACTGAAGGCAGGCAGAGGTATGACCGAGACTACTAGCTGAGCGATACATTTGGAACGAACTAGAAACTATTACAATTAATTGCACCAACATAGAAGTTGTACAGCATACCAGATATCCGTAGGGAACACGGAGCAGTGCCTGGGACTTGCGACCCAGGTGTAGGTTCAATGGGTACCCTTTCCAATGCATCAACGCTCACCTCACTGCCCGTGCTCCCGACTTAAGCAAACCTCTGGAAACAATTAGATGACACAAGCAGCACACGTAATCACTATAGCCACTCTAGATTGACACGACACTGATACGGCACTATAACTGCACTGAACCGAACACAAAGTAACAATGAACCGTCGCTTACGCATACCCGCATTTTATAACAAGTTCTAACAAAGACGAGTCGGGCAATGGAGTGGCGCGGGGGAACGAACTTACTACAACCGCTATTCGACAGCGGGAAGCAACAGTTATTTTTAATGAAACTACCCTCACGCCGACATGTAATATATCCCAACGGCGCCGCTCAGGCGCCTGACCTAAGCCGCACCGCACCGTGTGGGTTGGCTCTAAGGCAAATACGTGTTTTAGAGTACTTAACAAATAGAAAACACCACAGGCGCAATTATTTTGCCAAACCCTTTCTGTTTCGCAAAACAAAAAAGATTTTTGTGTCACTATTGGCGCGTGGGATGAGGTAGGTAACGTACACGACTAACGGCCGCACTCAGAGTCGTTTTAATGATTACTTAATTTTAACTGACATTTCTATACCTAGTGTCCGCCATTTTGAAAAAAAGTTGATTTTGCAGCCAGTGATAAAAAGTATGCCAATCGATAGAGTAATTTATTGCAAGCAAAAAAAGTCCAGATATGCATGCACCCCCCTAAATCGTAGGGTTTTCGAGTTATTTTAATATAAAAATAAAAAAAAATATTTGTGTAAAAAACAATTTTATTTCCTTATTTGTCTATGAACAGGATTAAAATCGATACAATAAATTATTAAACACAAAATGTGAAGTAATGGACCCCTGAAGACTTGGAGTTTTCAAGTTATTTGAATATAAAAAAAATAAGCTTCTTATTTGTGTATCAAAAATATGCAAATCGGAAAAAGAAATTATTATAAACAAAAAATGTACAGTGATGTAACTTACTCCCCTACGTCGTAGTTTTTGAGTTACTTTAATATAAACAAAAAATTTTTTTTTTAAATAATACAACACTTGATATTTTTTTGTTTGTCATAATTTATTCTATAGATGTCAATAGTTTTCATAGACAAATAGGGAAAAAACTGTTTTTACTTAATTATTTTTTTGTTTTTGTATTCTAATATCTTGGAAACCCATCGACTTATGTGGGTAACTTACTTGACATTTTCAGGTTGTAATAATTTATTTTATCGATTTTCATACTTTTTATAAACAAATAATATAAAATATTTTAACGTAATAAGTTTTTTTTTGTTTTTATATTCGAATAACTCGAAAACCCTACGACATAGTAGTACATCACTTGACTGCGTCAAGTCAATTTACTCTATTGATTGGCATATTTTTATCACTGGCTGCAGAATCGACTTTTTTTCAAAATGGCGGACAGTAGGTATACCAGGCTTCATACAAAAATGTTAGAACCCTTTTAACTTAATTAGTCAAATGCCAATTAACACTAATTTAATGAACGTCTCTGATTGCGGCAAATTTATAGGCACAAATTAAATAAACTTTTAAATAAACTTGTAAAATGTGTTTTCTTACTGTGTGCGCGCATATTTGATTAAAGCATATTTGATTTGATTTGATTTGAAACTTTATCAATACAAGCATGAGCCGTGCTCTTGTACTTTTTGTGGCATAGGGAATCACACGTCGTGGTGACTACTTTTGGTTGAAATACTCTAAGTGGAACAGGAAAACTGCGAAACAATAGAAAGAAAATAGCACGTTCCGTTGACCGTGCCCATGTCCCTCTGTCTGACAACTGCCTGTCGCGGTGCTCTCATCTGTGCTTAATACCACAGGCAGGTTCACACAAATTTTCTTTACGCTTTGCTTTCATAAATAAAATATATGTGCGCCTGACATTATTTCACATTGACATAACAAAGACATCGTTTACTTTTTTATTTATTTTCTTGAATTGAGACACTGGACACATGAATCGAACCATAATATTTGAGTTCAAAGGCTTGAAATTTAAGTAAAAAGTATCAAGTGTGCTTTCCTTTCTTATAAGTGCATTAGGTATAAGTAAATCTGAAGATTTAGTATATTATCCTAATATTATTTCTATACTCTGTACATTGAATATATATATTCAAAATTAATATTAGAGGATGAATGGTGATCGATACTGATGCCAAAAATGCAATCAGTAAATTTTTTGTCTGTCTGTCTGTCTGTCTATCTATATTTGCACGCATGGGTCAAAAACTACTATTAAGGGATTTTAACCAAACATGGTACGATTGTAGTCCATACTCCTGGGCAGGTTATAGGCTATATAACATAACGCTAAGACACATAGGAGCTGAGCAGTGACGATAAATTTGAAGCAAGTCGGATGAAAATGCGCTTTCGAGCAAGAGCTCTAGGAGGAGAAGAGAGGATAAGAATCCTCGCATACGTTTACTCAATCACGCAAAAACGGTCGAACGGATTTGGATGAAATTTGGCATGCACGTTTCCAGGGGTACAGAGAAGGACATAGAGTACTTTTTATCCCGGAATTCCCGCGGGAACTCCGAAATTACCGTGGGTGAAACCGCGGGGCACAGCTAGTTGTTAAATAAATGATGACGGGTAACATTCTCATTTTTAGAAACCAAAAAAGAATAGTGAGTCTGATAATATAGATTTAAGACTTATACGAGCATAATTATCTTGCCCTGTCTTTCAAAGTTTCTGGAGAGATGAGTGTGTATGCAGCTTACACCCTACCTCGATGATAATAATAAAGATGTAACAGTCAGAGTTTAAGAAGGCACATAGTACATCGAATGCACTAATCGACGTATTTGACAACATCTTGACATCTTAGGATTCTGGTGAGGATACCATCATGGTGTTGCTGGAATTCTACTGGGTATTTGATGCCATAAATATTGCTCTTCTGTTGTCGAAGCTAAGCTATTATGATTTTTGACTCCTGCAGTAAGATGGTTCCATAGCTACTTAAGTAATCGTAAACAGCAAACAACAGGTTGGGGTTGATGGCAACAATGGCACCCGTTTATTTTCAACGCCTTGCACTGTAATCAACCAGCGGAGTTTTTCAGGGATCGATACTAGGCCCGCTTCTGTTTGTATTGTATACAGCAGACGTAGGTACGCAAGCAAATGAAATATTGCAAACATCTGTATGCGGATGACATACGGGTTTATCTGTCTAACGACCCCAATGAAACGACGCGTGCTGTAGATCAAATTGACGAAGATTTGCTTACGATTGCGCTATGGGCGGAAGCGAATACTCTAGTACTGAATCTGTGCAAGTCTAAATATATTTTACTGGGGTCCAAACAGCAGATAGATCGTATTTCAAACAAACATCCTGGTTTAAGAATTTCTGGGGAAGAAGTTGAGCGGGTAGCAGAGGGTCGCAATTTAGGAGTAAGAATGGACGGCACTTCACTTTGAAAGTCACATACCTACTCGAGATCGTACGAAATTGTTTTTATAGGCTCAAGAGTGCGTGACTTTCTCAGTAAGGAGCTACGTTTTAGATTGTTTGACTCGTTAATTCCCCCGAGATTCAATTACTCAGACACCGTGTATAGCTATACCGTGTATATAGGCGTGCCGTGCAAGGCGCCCAAAATGCTTGCGCAAGATTCGCCTTTAACATTCCGCCGCGCACTCATGCCAGTCCCTTTCTTAATGCCTCAAACCTTCTGAGAATGTCACAGGAGAGAAAATTGCATCTTGCAACACTTCTGTTTGGAGCCATGGGATCAGGGCATCAGGCACATGCGCTGTGGTCATTCTTCAAACTTAACTTAGCTTACACGTATTTTTCCTTTCTTTACATAATCAAAAAATAACGGCTATACATTGAGACGAAATTTCGTGTGACGTCACGCCTACACAGTGTTTTTGTATTGAAATTTTTACTATGGACGCTTTTTAGAGCCCTTTTTTATGGCATTATTTAAAATTTTAATATGGAAATGCCAGGCATTGGATTGTGCAATTTATACATAGTTAAATTAGTTATTTATACGTAGTAGTTCCCACTCCTAATCTTTAATGCATTTTATTTAAGTACTTTTTCAATAATTTAAAAAGAGAAATAATGTAGGTGCGTGTCTTTAATTTTTTTTTTACAATCTTTAATTGACGGGCTAAATAGAACTTTGACTTTCATACCCTGGCATCGTGCCTATTTGGCATCAGTCGTAGCGTAATTGTGAAATTAATCTTTGCGTTATTAATTTTAAGTTTCATATAATAGATACAATTTTATTAATCAAAACGCTGACTAAAAAGATTTATTGCTTTCGATCTGACGCTATATCTACTTTAAAAAATATGACATGTTATGAATTAGGTTATTACAAGCGTTTTAGATCATACTACAGCAGTTCTCCATGGTTCCACTCCCGTTAATTTCGGAGTTTCCTCGGGAATTCCAGGAAAATAAGTACCCTACGTCGGAACGTCCTTCTCCGTACCCGTGACAATCTATGTACTTAAATTTTCATGACGATCGGTTGAGCTGAAGCATAACAAACAAATAAACTCACAAATTTATAACACCTAGCAAGGATTTCAGTTTCTTGTTACTAATATTGATTGTTGGTCTTGTCTACAAATAAAATTATTTGTGCTTGTTTTTTCCCATAGTTAAGTCTATGCCATTTATAGTAGGTACATATACCAATATGTATACGAAGTTCGTTAACTAAATCTAATGAATACGTGATTATTTCATTCGATCGGTTTATTAGAAACCGAGCGGGTTTGAGGACAAACACCCACGCTATTGTTTGTCCATAGCCAGTACCTAAATGAAATCCAATCAAAGTAGTCGCCGAATCCCGTACCCATCGGACGTGGTCTCATTCTGCGTTGACACTAGTCCAATGAAATGACTTTCCTCTAACCTCGATAGTCAGGACTATTTATGCCATAGTAGGTAGGTACATACCTACTACGACAACACAATCTTTGTATATGATTTTTATTCAAATTGGCCACAAATTAGGTAATTTAGAATATAATATCAATAAAATTTGATGAGACTAAAGCATCTTACAAGCTTAAAACTGACTTTCCTCCCATTGAATTAGGAAAAACTTTTAGTTAGTCTTGGTTCTTCATTGTTAAAAGTTAGTCAATCATTTTGTCAGAGTGTACGATTAAACGAAGAAATATTGTATTTCTTATCCCAAGCATTTAAAAAAGAATAATTCAATAAAATGTATACATTATATTTTGTGATAACTAAACGCGCAAGAAACAGACACGCGAGGACACGGACCTGTTGTGCGCGAAGATCATCGGGGCCCTTATTCACTATGACCATAACACGTCGCATTAAGATAAGGCGCCACTTAAATTGCTTTTCCCTTGTGTTAAAAGAAGTTTTACTTTAACAAATACATTTTGCGCGGAAAAACCTAAAAAAGTTTATATAGTACTGTCCAGTTGTTACGATGTTTGTAAATTGGTAAATAAATAAATTTAAAACGTTTCTTTTGTCATAAAGAATATAAGTTTCTTATATTTGTCATCTGGAGCGTTTGGGATTGTGTTTTTGGGACGCGCGTTATGGGCAAGGAATGTTGTTGGTCATAGTGAATAAGGGCCCTGACTAGGTGCCTACGGGTCGTTCCTTTATATTGTCGCTAATGCACCGAGTTTTTATGTAGGTAGGTACGAGTAAAAGTCATGCACCTACGTTAAACCACATTTTCTTAAAGGTTTTCTCTATATTTTCATCAATGTTTTTTTTCCTTTTTCATCTCGTTTAAAATTATATAGTAACTAGCTGTCCCCCGCAATTTCATCCGCGGTAATTTCGGAGTTCCCGCGGGGATTCCGGGAAAAAATTGTACCCCTGTCAGTAGTTTACGGTGATTAGCTGTTGCCCGCATTAATTCCGGAGTTCCCGCGGGAATTCCGCGATAAAAACTATCCTATCTTTTAAGTTGGACCATATTATAAATGGTTACAAAATTTTATCCAAATGCGTTCAGTAGTTTAAGAGTCCATCGCGGACAAACAAAGTGACACGTGATTTATATATATTTAGATAAGAAGATTTCACCGGCGTATAATATTCCGCACGCATAAATATATATATTTTCATTTTTCTGAAATGCAAAGTGTATTGCTGGACTTAAAGTAACTGTTACCTAAATTTCATGAAAATTCTTAACCAACACAAACGTGACTATTTTATCGACATATTGGGCATCTTCAATGAATAGGCATTTGCTGCAAGGCAAGCGTCTCACATCACAGACAAAAAGACGTCTAGTGTATGCTTTGACAGAGAAAAATTGTCTGAAAGAAAAGAAACACCGTTTTAGTTTTAAAGTTTATCTTGGAAACTGTGGAAAGCATGAAGAAAAATCGTAGCAAAAAAAGGTTTAGGAGTGAGAAAAAAACCTTTTCTTTGACTGTCAACGTAACAGATTAACATCTAGGGACGCTTCAACAGTTTCAACGCCAATTTACTGGTTAAAGCGGAATAGAACTTTGGTCCACCGTTGTAGTTTTGGGAAAGAAATATATTTTTCACTTCTCATGCTCTGAAAGTGCTTATTTGTGCAGGATATAGGCTGCACAAAATCGAATTTTGTGCACAAGTGCATTAATGTATCTACTAATAAATGAAAGCAAAGAAAATGAGTCAGTGTTTTTTAAGACATAAATACCTACCGTTATTATGCCGGGAAAAACAATTTCCTTCCATATTCAAAACTGTATTAATTTTACTTTGAAATTTAACTAAAGAAATGTTATGTTATTCTACTGTTTTATTTCCTCGCAATCGAAGTGAAAAGCAGAGTTTATAACTCGTCCACAAAACCATTCTATCCTCAACATTACTATCAGCCCTCCCCTTCGGCTCGAGCTGCTGAAAGTCTCGGATAAAAATGGTTCGTTTGGTGCACTTGTTGTAAAATCTACTAGTAACAAACATTCGCTAGATATATACTTATAAACACATGCAGTGACAGTAAATATCGCGTATATAAGATGTGATAAAATTTTATTGAAAGTATACACTGTTGTAAAGATGTTCATAAAATAAAAAGTTTTTTTTTAATATAAATCAATCAAAGAGAAAACAACTTGTGAAGGCGCTCGCCGCTCAATCGCTCTTCACACACATCGCCGCGCGCCGGTATCTTAAGGCCAATGACCTCGATCGAGCTGACCAGCCAACTGATACAGCGCTTGCTGAAGGCGTCGCGCGTGCCTTGTATAGGTGTAGTTAGGTACGTATTAGTGAGCTACGTGTATTGTGTACTTTGTGAATGCAATTGTAATGTTTTTTTTATTGAATTAATTTTCCTCATATTCTGAAAAACTACCGAACTTATAAAATTATTTTTTCACTTATCCTGTTTGTTATAATGTATATTTTGAGCCCTATAAATATTTGCAGCAAATTTTATCACATGTTATATATTTGAAACTGTAACTGTAATTTATGAGCTACCTTAAAAATATAATGTATTTATTACAATATTTTAGTAAAATTTCATTTCCTCTGTTTTAGTTCAGTTTGGTTAGTATAAGCAAACGTACAATATATCTACGTAAATAAGTAGATATAAATATAATTTTCTGTTTAAAATAATTTAATTATGAAGAACACAACAGAGATAGGAGTTGCTAGCCATTTGCTAGCCATGGACAACAACCCAATAGATATTATGATCCAACGTGAGATCGTTTTTTTTATCTTAAACAAATTAGAGTATGTCGAAGAATAATATCTCGACACTATTGTCGTCGAGTCTGTGCCAGGATGGTGCCAGGTCGTGCGAGTCGGATATCGCACGAACAACGAATGCTTTGCACGGCCCTCGTGTTTGCATAACGATTTCCTTCTATAGCGCCACTTGACATTCCACCACGTTTGTAATCTCTGAGTTGCGGTTCAGTGAGACTGACGAATAGAGCTATTGTATGATGTTATCTTTGTCACTCTTTGGACTTGCTAAAATTTAGGAGTTCGTTACACAGATGTTGGATAAAACTAAACGTACCGTGACTAACTACTAACATTTATAAAGAGGAACTATCTTATGGCCGATTTATATGTCCTTTTCTGTGCTCCTGACAACGTGTATGTAATATTTAGTTAAAGTGTGAAAGCGTAACAAATAAATAAACTCACATTTATAATATAAGTTAGGATAATTGAATGAGAAATGAGAAAGTAATTTTTTTTTCCACCTCACAACACAATTAACATGAGATTAATTACAAAACGTTCACAATTTATCATGCTCATCTCGAGCACATTAGCACACATGTGCCCTTTCCAGACACGTGTCAACAGTACGAGTTTAAGCGAGGAGGTGGCCTGAAATATTTACTCGTATTAGATTATGGCCACTCTTTTATATTTTTACTAGCGGTGTGCCGCGGTTTCACCCGCGTGAGTTTCGGGATTCCTGCAGGAAGTCCAAAGTTAGCAGTTTACTCCTATTAACATCAGCCATCAGCAGTGAAAATCCCGTTAAAATCGGTCCAATTAACCGTTTCCGAGATTCACCTGCGTGAGGTTCGGTATTCCCGCAGGAACTCCAAAATTCTTTTATATACTTCTTCTCCTTACAATAACAAACAAAACAAAAAAAATGCGAAAGTCAGTGCGCAGTCGTTCACGCGTGCTGCCGTGACCAAGGGGTATAAAGATTAAATTTTATATATGTACTAGCTAAAAAGCCCGGCTTCGCCCGGGAGTTGATATGAGATGACGTGGTAGAGTCGAAATAAAAAAATAAACTGTGACGTAAAAAGTAAAAAAAAAGTTTATTGAAAACGTTTTCTCATTATTTACAATACTTGTTTATAAACAACATTTTTCATTTTATTGTCCGGAGTATATATACATAAATTTTTCGGATTTCCTACTCTTGAGCAAGCTTGGCGCCACTATACTTAATTTCCAAGTTGTAGGGTTGGAAAGTTCCTTATATCTTTAGAAACACGCCCTTTAGATTAAAACGGGAACTTTCTAGCTTCTGTAGCGGTGGCGTATGTAGTAAAGGCGCGAAATTTAAAAACCTAAATTTTTAAATATTTTGAGAACTAATTTGGATAACTAAAATTATGTCGCTTTAACTCCAAAATATACGTTAAATAATGACGTATAAATACACAAAATTTAACAACTTTATTATAGTAACAAATGAAATTTAAGATTTTATTGAAATTGGAATTTTAAATTTCGCGCCACTACTACACATGCTGCAATGGCTCACAACTATGGAGACTATACACTATGACTATTGGAGTGTATAGTCTCCATAGTTGTCTCGAACGAAGTTCAAATATTCGATAACAGATGGCGCCACTGCACTTAATTTCCAAGTTGAAGGGTCGGAAAGTCCCTTATATCTTTAAAAACATGCCCTTTAGATTAAAACGGGAACTTTCTTGTTCGAGGGGGGATAAAGGGCTATCACACCACATAAGTCCCTTTATCGTGTCGGGACTCCTTTTTAAGTTTTATCGGCACGCACATTTTATCGACTTAGTTTTATTATATACTAGCTAAAAAACCCGGCTTCGCCCGGGAGTTGATATGAGATGACGTGGTAGAGTCGAAATAAAAAAATAAACTATGACGTAAAAAGTAAAAACAAAAGTTTATTGAAAACGTTTTCTCATTATTTACAATACTTGTTTATAAACAACATTTTTCATTTTATTGTCCGGAGTATATATACATAAATTTTTCAGATTTCCTACTCCATTAGAATTAATTAAACACTATTAAAAATACTCACGTTTGAAATTTCACGATAAAAACCCACAAATAACTTTTTTCTATTTCGTTTCAAAATCGAGAGTTAATTAAACACACTATTAAAAATACTCACACGTGATACTTCTAAATAAAGGCTCACAGATAACTTCTCTTCTTTTCGTTTTTTTACTATAGTAACAAATGAAATTTAAGATTTTATTGAAATTGGAATTTTAAATTTCGCGCCACTACTACACATGCTGCAATGGCTCACAACTATGGAGACTATACACTATGACTATTGGAGTGTATAGTCTCCATATAGTTGTCTTGAACGAAGTTCAAATATTCGATAACAGATGGCGCCACTGCACTTAATTTCCAAGTTGAAGGGTCGGAAAGTCCCTTATATCTTTAAAAACATGCCCTTTAGATTAAAACGGGAACTTTCTTGTTCGAGGGGGGATAAAGGGCTATCACACCACATAAGTCCCTTTATCGTGTCGGGACTCCTTTTTAAGTTTTATCGGCACGCACATTTTATCGACTTAGTTTTATTATATATAATGATAATGATATAGATTTTGTGCTAAGTGGTCTCCCCTCATTCTCACTCGAATTTTGGAAATTTTATTTTTTGAAATTTTCGCTCGAACTTAACTGGAATATCCTCCCCAATTTCGAGATACCTACCCCGGAAACTTTAAAGCAAAATAACACGAAAGGGCTTTTATTCAGCATCTTATGTATTGAAATAAAGCAACACGTATTAATAATAATAACAAATAATAATTAAAATAGATTTTTCTTACTTTTATCGTCGTGCGCGCATCTTTCTTATAATTTTTTTTTATTTTTTTTTATTTATATTAGCGTGGAAACTACACACGGAATTAAATTAGACACATATTATGTACTTATCCTGGACATTCGGTTGCTTCTCCTGTCGCGGTTGAGACAGCAGAGGTATTAGACCACACAAAGACACTGCTTCAGGGCAGAGCCACCTGTGGTGGGCGTTTGACCCGGATCAACAAATAGGATACTTTTTGTGCCGGTACAATAAAGAGCTCCTCCTGAAGGCATCTCGAAATTCGCGCGAGTGAGACCGCAGTAAAAGATATGAAGACGCTCGCGTTTAACCGGGAGAGACACTATATAAAGACCACTTTGCGAAGAGGTTCTGCTTCTCGCTAAGCAAGAAGTACCGGGTTCGATTTCCTGTGGGGATTCTGCGTAATGACTATAGAGTACAGCTGTCCCAGATGGGGTATTTATATGTACACCTAAATACCGTTTTTACTTTATATATGAGATTTAGAATTATTCGAACTATAATTTATTTAGTTTAGAGCAATTACTTCAATTATGCTTTAGTTTAGAAGTAATTCAGTAAAAAGTATGTTGGAATAAGCATTCCTTAATATTATAAATGCGTATGTGAGTTTGTTTGTTACAGGTTCTACTGATCTTCATGAAATTTCGCGTACACGTTGTAAGGGGTAGGTATAGATAAGGATATAGGGTACTTTTTGTCCCATAATTTCCACGAAAACTCCGAAATTAACAGCTAGTTACGTATCTATATAAAATGTACGATAAACTTTAACAATAAAACAAACACGTATCTACACCACGCAAAAAAAAAACAAACAATCAAACATAATGTAGGGCAGTGCCTTCCTAAAAAGGCTACAGGTATAAATAAAAATACCTAATGATTTAATTTTTAATAATATAATAATACTAGCTGTCCTGCGCGGTTTCACCCGCGATTATTTCGGAGTTCCCACGGAATTGTTCCATACAAACTTTGCACCCCTTTTCACCCCTTTAGGGACTGAATTATTAAAAAGCCTTTCTAATCGGATGCCTAAGTGTATACAAAGAATACACCCTCCAAGTTTCAGGTCTCTACGATCAGCGGTTTAGACTGTGCATTGATCCGTCAGTCAGTCATTTAAGACACAGAATTTTATATGTTTAGATAGGTGTTTCCCGCGGTTTCATCCGCGAAAACTTCGGAGTTCCTGCGGGAATCCCGGGATAAAAAGTACCCTATGTCCTTCTCTAGCCTTGACCATGTGTATATGTAAAATTTTATGATGATCGGTTCAGCCGTTAAGGCGTGAAAGCGTGACAAACACACAAACTCACTTTCGCATTATTTTCTAATGAAAATACATCATACGTAATTTAATATATCTATTTTCTATTCTAATGGGCTGACACTAGATTGGTTTTCTTTATGTCTTTGATATCTACAATATTTATCTTAGATATGTGTTGTGTCAAATATAAAGCTTTTTCAATTCAATTTAATTCAATACATATTGTGTGCTTGACAAACATAGTGCCAAAAATACGTTTTTCTGTATGTTTACAATATTTACCCCGGCGGCCACAAAGGCAAGGTTATGCTATGAATAATGCATTCCTATACACAGACGTATAAATCCAATAAAACAAGTTCTCTTTTTTAACAATGTTGTCTTTTCCCGAGTAGTTACTATTACATGAATAAATGTAATTGATTTGAAAAACTACCTATTTCCAGTGCGGTTTCATCGTGTTTCGCTTTAGAGGTTGAATTACATTGTTCTATTCTTTTTATATATATTATACAACGTGACACGTGATTTATATATATTAAGATTAAGATAAGATTTAAAAAAGAGATCAAATATCATTGCTCATAGTTCTAAAGCTCCCAAACTAACGGTAGATACAACCATACAACCTATTTTTGTTTTCTTAGGGTTTCCAAATTCATTTCTTAGTATGGCTTTTCTAAACTAAAATGCACCCCTCCATCAGGTATACGCACATGCACGCACAACCGTTAAAATATCGATACGACACAATTATAAATCTGGTCTGTCTATTCATCACAAGTGCGCAATACTGTCGCCGCACTCGCACTATTCAAGAGATATAATTTTTACGTTTTATATTAACGACCCAGCTTTTTATTTTTATTTAATAATTGCGTTTACTAAGCTGTGCCCACATGTTTGTGGTAACAGTCTAGCTCTACAACTTTGGTAACAGTCTAGCTCTTCTTCAAATACATATATAGTATTTCATGGTTTGCGATTCGGTTAGATAAATTGTCACTTTATAAATTATAAACCAACCCACTTAAAAGCGAAAAATAAATACAAGTTTAACAAAAAAATTAAAACTGACTTCAAAATACACTAGAAAGTTTAAAATAACGAAATACCGAAATCGATCGGTTTTAAGTCGGTGCCAAGCCAAATTGGTAATAGGTAGATAAACTAAGTCCGCCCCCGGGCAAACACGAGCGGGCTTGGCACCGACTTAGAACCGATCGGTATCGGTATTTCGTTATTTTTAACTTTTTAGTGTGTGTTTTGAAGTCGGTTTAAACATTATTTATTACAAGTTACCAATAAGGGAGAACTGAAAAGTGAATAATATAGAGTGTGAAATATCGCTGCTTTGATCATTCGTTTGCAGGATAATGGTTTGGAATGAGAATGGTTTGGAAGCCTAATTGAAAGCCAAACACTCGGTGTTGCCACCTAAAGTTGCACGGTTCAGTATAATGAATGGAGTTAACAAAGTGAACGTTTCACCCAGTGCAGTGGTGGCGAGTTAATCCAAACTTTGGTAGGTTACACTCGTGACTCGAGTCGAGGTATTGCTCCAGATAGACGGAGTCAAGTCGCCAAGATTACAGAGCGTTCAACGATGGTGAATAATGCATGAACAAAGTCCGCATGAATTAAATATAAATGGTTATCCTAAGTAGCGTATAGATAGCAGCATTCCTAGTTTCATTATTATATTATGTACCCGACTACTAGCCGTTCGCAGCGGTTTCACCCACGTTAATTCGAAGAATAAACCTACTAACCTACTAGTTTGGAAGCCAGCGATTGTACGAATATGGTAAAAATTTTTTGCTTGTTATTATTATTATTATTATTACTAAAATACCCTATATTCCACAGCTAGCCGTTTACGTAGCTTATTTATATATATATTATATCATACTAGCTGTGTCCCGCAGTTTCACCCGCGTGAGTTTCGGAATTCCCGCAAGAACTTCAAAGTAGCCTAAATTACTCTTTATAATATCAGCTAATTAGCAACGAAAGTCCCGTCAAAATTGGTCCAACCGTTTCGGAGATTCACTCGCGTGAGTTTCAGAATCCCGCAGAGTCTCTTTATATGAACCTTTACGGACGCAGGCACAACAACCCGCCAAAGTTTCATCACAATCGAACCAATGGTTTAGAAATGCATAGAGGACAAACATACAAACATTCATTTTTATTTATAAAGAAGAAGATAGGTAAATATATTAGTATTGAGTAGGAAATACATGTAACTACTTACGATGAAAAGCTTAGTAGTTTTTTAATCCTATGGTTAGAGGTACCTATTATTATAAAAACGATAAATAGTGTGTGTAGGTATGTGTGTGTGCGTGCGTGCGTGCGTGCGTGCGAGCGAGCGTGCGTTTGTGCGTGTGTTGTTAATCCTCAGCTCCGTAATGGTCAAACGGATTTTCAGGAAATTCATTCAGGGGCACGTCAAACGATTTTTTTTTCTATTTTTTTTTTCAATTATTTAAACACTAAATAATAGGGCAATTTATAGTCCGTGGTTTTACTCCGTGATTCTACTAGGATAGTATTTGTCCCTCGTTTAACCAAGTTCAAGATTATCGTTTATCTCTTGGCAGATGTTTTTTTTGTTTTTTTGCGTATCATCTCATCATTAAGTTAAAATGGATGTGATACTAATATATTTAATTAAATTTGTAAATCTTTCACCACTCCTACCTATATAAGCACGCGAGACACGCCTACCTACTGTGTCGCATGGATGTAACAGTTAACGACTCTAATTAACGATTTGCATGTTAATCAGTTATCTGCACGCGACGTTACATTACCAATGTGTCGTGAAATTACACTGTCGAAGTTATGTAGGTATAATCTATATGTAAAATAATCTATACATATAAAATTCTTTGTCCTGAATGAATGACTGGCTGACGGATCCACGCACAGCCTAAACCGCTGATCGTTGAGACCTGAAACTTGGCGGGTGTGTTCTTTGTATGACGTAGGCATGCGATAAGATAAGATTTCCAGAAATTTTACCCCTAACAGGATGAAAAAGGGCAAAGTTTGTATGGGACAACGTGATTCCTTGGTCCAATCTCACGTATTACGTAAAAAATCAATTAAAAATCCTATTAGAACCATTTTCGACTTCTACGCGGGCGAAATCGTGGGCAAAAGCTAGTCTATACAACGTGTTAATGAATTAACTGAAAACCATACACCCCATTTAAAAAAATAAACAATAATATGATTAAAATATATTTTATGTCGAAAAAAATTATACTTTAAAAGTTATTCAACATTAGTTTGGAGGTGCCCTATCTACGAAATTCCAAGCGCTACGCCCGCGCCTACCGGTTCGAATTTTTTGGCTGCGGGTGGCGTACGCGCCAAGTATTTATAAATAATTTAGACATGGGCTAGTAAAAATGAAAAAATATAACCTATATTAAAACATAGTGCGATCGATTCGCTAGTTGATTCTGAGCAAACTAATTTCTAGTTTTCAGTAAGTATATAGAACTTACTGACTAAAACTATATTTTAAAAAATGCTTGACCTATGAAGCTGAAATTTGGCAGGTATATATGGGCGGGAGTCGTCAGCTAAGAACGGACTTTACGGAGTTCTTGCGGGAATTCCCTAATTCACGCGGGTATGAGTAATACCGCAGGAAACAGCTAGTATATTGTAATGGCTAATGTATTCTACCAATGAGTCGAGAGGCATAACACAATTATGTATACATAATATTAGATAGGATTTTGTTTACATTTATTGGGGTTAACAAAATAACAATTTAACACAAACCAACCCTTTTTAAGTCTTCAAATTGCGTACCTGCTAAAAGTAATCCTTTGCAACCTGTCTTCTTCTCGAGACAGTAATTAAAATAAATTTAAGCAAATCGCTTAACTGTAATTTTTAAGCTTTAAATTCATTATACAATTAAATATTAGCGAAGAGTTATTGTGCGTTCGTGGAAGAAACTCATTTTAATAAATGAGGTTTTTAAAAGAAAACACGAGAAAATGAGTGGGTCTGGGTACTACAGACTGAAGTCCTATTTGGAGGGAATGATCTCGTCTGCAGTAGGTACGGCCGCGCCGCGCGCCGATGTTATGCCACCTCATTGTATACAAGCACAGATAATATAATATATACAAGTTACACACCATGGACCAATTAATCTAGTTTAATTAATTAAACCGTGTTTTACATTTAAATTTGTTATTTTTGCTAACGTATAGTGGTTTGTTCATCATTTTATATATATTTATTTTCTTACGTGGTTGAAAATACTCCAATATTCCTAAAAATGAGATCATTAAGATGTGCTTTTTTAGTGGTTTTGAAGATACGAACCTGTCAAAAAATAAATTTTGAAACATTTTACTCGCTATTATTTGGTTTCGAAAATTGGATACAATAAAATTACGAACAAAATATTTCTACCAAGCAGTAAATAAAATATTGTACGCACCTACATAAATGGGAAAAAATAAGGGTGGGTTTCAGTATAAATAATAATAGTATAACTCAGTAATTTCTCTGGTGTAACGTTGATGTAGAAATACCTCAATACCTAAATAAATTACCAATCCTCATTTATTTGGAAACAGGGATTCTATTTGCCTCCATACACAACACATGCATTCCTTTTCTTGATTCTATATTATTTTCTTATTTATCTTACTCGCCTTGTTTGTAGGTACCTACCTACTATATTCTGCAATATAATATTAGTTTTCTTTCTTTGTCTTTTCATTTTTTATAATTATTGACAGTCAAAGGAGAAAGTGTTGCTAACGACAGCATCATCGGGATGTATCTTTTACCACTTGCTTAGTTATTATACTTAAATACGAGTATACCTATAGAGAATTGTAGTATACAGTCTCTGGTATGTAAATAGGTTAAAAACGGATACAACTTAAATTGAACAATACGTGTAAATAAAACTAAATGTATGTATGTACAGATAAATTATCATATAATAGACGAACCATTCATTGTGTGTGCCGCTTTCAGTTATGGAACTCTCGGAAAGGGAAGGGATTGTTGTGCTATTAACCTTTATTACCATTTCTATAGGTATCTACCCACGCATCCAAAATAAACTTTTTCATTTATTTGCGTCGGGAATTAAAATTTCTACAAACGCAATAAAATCTTTAGAATTTATTCAAAAAAGACCAGAAGAACAGGTTAACTATACTCGTATCGTATCGTGAAGTTCCGGCACAAAAACTACCCTATGTCCTTTTCTTTGTACCCCTGAAAACGTGTAGTATGCAAAATTCAATGCACTTTTTCTGACACTTCCGACAATTATTATCGTTGTATTTCAATCGATTTACACGCAAAACTTTGAAAATTATAACAATACTTAAACCTTCCTTATTTTTGATGATTATTCTGCAGTATCTATTGATAATTATGAAAAAAAAATTTAAAACCATATTCATTCAAACTCTTTAGAGCATATAAAGTTCTAATGCTGTAAAAATATCCCAAAAAGTAAGCATTTGCTTTATTTTAGATACATAATCTACAACCGATTGCTTTATTAGCAGATAATATTATGATTTTTTATGTATAGGTAGAGCGCGTAGGCCGGCGACCACCCAGCCTAACGTAGGCACAATATGCTTTCACAATGTTTTTTTTTGTTGTGTGTTCAGTCCTGTACTGTTTTTGTTTTCACCATAAATTCTGTGATAATCGCCTTTTTGAGAAACGAGAGTTGAGACTATGATGGTATCATACATTCTACGTGAAACTTTTCTGCTGTTTTCCCACGACAGCTTCTGTAATGACTCGTACTGTAATATCACCTTGACCGCACTGAATGCTCCCCTAAGGGCCCACTCTGAGTGTGATTTGTTTGCGGAAGTGGAAGGAAATTTAATCTGTGTTTTTGAAGATTTGCGAGAAGTTGTGTAAGGCTTATCGTAATATCTGTTAACCATTGGAATTGGTTTACTACATCGTTTGTGTTTTAACATCTAAATGCATCACGTGTATCCTACACTCGGAAGTCGCAAGGCGAAGAGCTAGTATAAGGGTAAAGGTGAGCAAGTTGCGTGTTTGCCAGTAATAATAGGGTTAGTTTTTCAAGGACGAGATTTTCGTAACCAATTACTTATCGCTCCACCTAAATTGCATGCATAATAAGAACAAAAATGTTCATTTGGCTATTTCCATATGGTTATTGGACAGTGGACACTTAGAAAAAACTATTGTATTAGTTTAGATGGACTCCAATAAGTAATAACATGTTAACACAGAAAATTAAGTAATTGATACAGAGCGCTTTATTGAGACTTATAGAACGTTTGTTAATCATGTGAACTTTTGTTAACCATTTTCAAATACCAACCAAATGTTGAACATGAAAAAATGTTGACACAAAATGGCGCTATAATTTTAAAACACGATTTACTCAACATTTCTCCAGTGTGGGTTAACAAACTATTACATATCTATGTCCAGATATAGATTCACGTTCGGTTTATCCATTCACGTTGACGGTCAGGGAAAACTTTTTTATGTAGGTATTCTATCTACACTGTTGCAAATAACCGCACGCTCCATATAGGCTACAATGTTTTTTTATGCCAACCCAAAAGTTATAATTGCGAGAGGCGAGCTATACTTTGTTTTAGGTAGAGCTAGCTATCTAGACACGATTAAGTAAGTTCCTAACTTCTTTTTAAGCGTTGTTTCAAACGAACCCAACTGCGTGAGCTAGGTGAATGCTAATTGAAAAACTTTTTACCCTCCTTACCCTTCCAAACACTGTAATAGTCACGTAATAAAATTATTTTGACGGCCTTTATTTTTGTTCTACTTTTATAGATACAAAACAGTACTGAGACTGGCGTGACAGCCAAACCGCTGGATCTAGAAATATAAATTTTGCACAAAGCTGTCTTACACAATCTATCTATACTTATATATAAAAGCGAAAGGTCAATCTCACTGTCTAAACACGAAATCTTGAAAACTATTTACTTAACCTATAAATGCCTATAAAGCTAAGATTTGGCAGGTAGATAGAAGTTTATAAGTAGTTCCTCCCCAAATTAATGCGGGTGGAACTGCAGGGAATAGCCTAATTCCTAAATATAATAGGAATATTATATAAAAATAAATTGCCACAAAATAGTACATTGTTATCCTAGGGGTGAAAGTAAGTAGTCGGGCGCCAATAGATCGAGGGACTAAATAAGTCTTTCTCCCGAGGGTAACACTGTGCTTTTCATTACGAATGCAAGGAAAGTCAAAATAAAAATAGGAATTAGCTAAAGAATAAATGAATGAAGATCGGATAGTCGCTTGACACTTTCCCACCTATTTCTTTTTCTTTGGCCGGCTAGCTATTCAGCCAGTATTTTTTATCTACATTGTGGCGACCTAAAAAAAATATTATCTTTAATTATTAATTATTAATTAAAGAAAATAAAAAAATATAAATAGGAATTAGCTTAAGAAAAAGTGAGTGAATTTTATTTTAATTAATACCTACTCAAACTTTACGTTATTTCAATTTTACATCGCGCTGGCTGTATAGAAAGTTGAAACATGGTTCAATAGAAATGTGAAAATAGACCTAGTTTTTTTTTAATAATTTGACAGTTGTCAGTTGAAAGCGATTCTCCCTAGGGCTGAAAAGGGTTACTTTCAACCCGCTTCTCAGGCAACTTCAGACCTACTTTCCGAGTATGAGTAATGAAAAATCAAAAATGGCTCTACCGATTAGGTTTTCTGTTAAGTTCGAAATCGTCAGAATAAGGTTCGTATTAAAGAAAATTGAGAGTTCCTGCGGCAATTCCGAATCTGACTGATATGATTGTACGTTTATTTGTACCTGATAAACTCAAAATCTTTACAACTGATAAAAAAAAACATTTAGGAAGCTACAGTGTTTCTGAGTGATACTTTTTATTCCGTAATTCTAACAGGAACTTCGAAATTAAGGCACCGTAGGTGGACTAGTTACATATGAAATTGATCTCGAAGGGAATAAACTCGAACACTGTTTGACCAATCGCCATGAAAGTTGACACATCGAAGTGTTCTTTATAGAAAAGGTTTTTACGTAAATGTTGTCGACTTGTCCATTCGCTATTAAATAGCGCAGTAAGTAGGTAAATACACTGACAACGTCTGATAGGTTTTGTTAGCATAAAGTGTATTATTATAATATTTAGCCCCTAATGGGGGTGAAAACAAATAAAATGAGAGTGAACTGTTAAGGATAAAAAATAATTAATACTCTCGGAGCCCTAAAATGTGAGTTTTTAGCTTTTTTAACACACACATTAACAATGAACTCTATATTCAGGTTAATATAGGTAGAGTGTAGTATTGTGTAATATTTGAATTACATGTTAGACGTTCTACCATTTTTGTATTATGACCAATTACACAGTGCCACTTGGGCCCTAACTAAGCAGAACTAGTAATATGTAGTTGCTATATATTATAATATACGGCCAAACTTTTACTATAACTTGTAACATACCAGATGACTGCTACGCTGCAAATACAAAAGAGTTTAATTGTGCGCAATAAATCAACCTTTTTTAAACTATTACATATTAAAAAAACTAGCTGTGCCCCGCGGTTTCACCCGCGCGAAAGGTTTTTTATACAACAACTTTTTTTCCCGACATCCGATTTCAATGAAACAAAGCCTATATATAGCTCCAGACTAAGCTTAATCTACCTGTGAAAACCGCATGACAATCCGTTCAGTAGATTCGGAGATTATCGCGAATAGACAGACAGACAGACAGAAAATAATTTTAAAAACTTTTTTTTGGGCTTGGTTACTCTTCTTTTATCACCCCTCTCAATTTTCGGAAAAATAATCAATGTACAGAATCGCGGATTCTACTCTTTTATTATTTTATTTATTTATTTTTTATTTTCGTTTATTCAGGACAACAACATTTCTATTATAGTATAGATAGATAGATATCCGATGTTAAATTCGGTTTTCACATTTACCGACGTTAAAATGATATGATTTATAGATTTATAGAGCTCTCCTTACACAGTAAGAACAGCGGTTTTGAAAACTGGCTAATTTTATAAGTTTAACTAGGTGAAATAACAATTTATAAATAAAATTCAAGTTATCTATATCTTCTCCTGAATGACTGATGGATCAACGCACAGCCTAAACCGCTGATCGTATAGAGACCTGAAACTTGGAGGGTGTGTTCTTTGTATGACGTAGGCATCTGATAAGAAAGAATTTTTGAAAATTCAACCCCTAAGGGAATAAAAAGGGGTTGCAAAGTTTGTATGAAACAATAGGCTATTTGACTAAATTTTTTTTTTTACTCCGTCTTATAGATTAATAAAAAATATTGGACACGTATTTTTTCTTTTTTTACGTAATCAAAAAATAACAGTGATACATCGAGTTGAAATTTCGCGTGACGTCACTAACTAGTGCAGTTTGTATGGCGGCTTGTAGTGGTAAGTGACGTCACGAGCCCCCACCCTAAACTTTAATGCGCTTTATCTCTGTGTATTTTCATTTATTTGAAAAATAAAAAAATACGTGTCTAATGATTTTTAATTTTCTAAAAGACGGACTAATTAAAATTTTGATTTTCAATAGTTGTCAACATCCCTATTCAGCGGGAACTTCGAAATTATCGCGAGTGAAACCGCGCGGGACAGCTAGTACTGATCCCACTAATATTATAAATGTGAAAGTGTGGATGTTTGGATATTGATTACTCAATCACACAAAAACGGCTGAACAGATTTGGATGAAGCATAGCATAATTAGATTTGAGATGTTGTTATTTGATTTGATAAGGTACGTAGGAATTCTGTGAACAATGGATGTCGAGTTTTACTGCGAGAACAACTCTCGGAGATTTCCTCGTAAATGGTATCGCCTAATGATAGTTGAGAAAAAAGGTTCGATATCGAAACCGCCCTTGTCGTCGTATACCTAATAGTAGAGGGGCATTATCGTTAGCCTTGGAACGTTTGGCGTCGGCTTGTGAGTATACGATTTTATGGAGCGACGAAAGAAACATAGGCAGGTACGTACATGTATGTAGGTAGGTATGTCACATTGAAAAATTACAATAGAATTCCACGGATTATTCTTACTTGGATTAGTTAAAGATGGAATTTAATAAGAATAAATTAGGTCCAACTTAAAGTGAGATAATTGAATCAAATATTTGTGTAAGTGAAAAATTGAGATTAAAAGCTAGCAGAATAAGAACTTAAATGTGAAAATAGTATTTCTCATTAAGTAGTTCTAGAAAGTCAAAAGTTAGTTCAAAACTAACAAAGCCATGAGGACTTTGTTAGTTTTTTATTTGAATTGGTCTAAAATTTCCCTCGGGAACGCGAAAGATCTATACTAATATTATAGAGAGCAAGAGTTTGTGAGTTTGTGGGTTTGTGACGTACTCTCTGGATCTACTGAACCGATTTTGAAAGTTCTTTCGCTTATAGGAAGCTGCAGTGATCCTGAGTGTCATAGGGTAGTTTTAATTTTGGAATTCCCGCGGGAACTTCGAATTTCCAACGGATAAAACCACGAGGGAACAACTATCTCTAGATCTACTGAACCGATTTGGAAATTTATGCCACTTACCGGGTACAGGGTACTTTTTATCCCAGAATTCCCTCGGGAACTCCATTTTGTGAGTTCGTGAGTTTGTGACGTTGTAAGGGGTTATCTCTGGATCTACAGAACCGATTTAAAAAATCTTTCACTTATAAGATGCTACAATGATGTTGAGTGACATACAGTACTTTTTATCCCGGAATTCCCGCGGGAACTCCGGAGATTGTGAGTTTGTGAGGTTATAGGAGGTAATCTCTGGATCTACTAAACCGATTTTGAAAATTCTTTCACTTTTAAAAAGCTGCAGTGATCTTGAGTGACACAGGGTACTTTTTCCCAGGATTCCCGCGGGAACTCCGGAGTTTATGAGGTTACAATCTCTGGATTTACTGAACGGATTTTGAAAATTCTTTCACTTATAGGAAGCTAAAGTGATCCTGAGTAACATAGGGTACTTTCTATCCCGGAATTCCCGCAAGTAGGTACTCCGAAATTACCGCGGGTGAAACCGCGGGGGTCAGCTAGTTATATTATATAGCATGAATAACATGATTTCTTACAATATACAGCATTTGGCATTGTGTGACGCACGCATGCACGTTGTGTGCGAGACATGTTGTTGGTCATAGTAAATCGAGTTAAATAAAAATTTTCGAACGACGTTACATATACATATTTAAGGTGTCTAATATAGAATTTACTAACGAAAATAATATCCATACCCAAAAGCTATAAAATTACAAACAGCAGAAAATTCATTTATTCGTTGGTATTTATTGGTAGATATTTTATACGATAGACGAATTAACTCAAGGATAATACTCCTATTACATTACATAGTAAGAATTTATGTTGGAACGCTGCGGTACTCGAAGACCGAAGTTGTTATTGTAAATCATTGGATTGTACGTTTTGAAAGCTATTTATTTTAAAAATCGACCGATTTCGTTTCCGTGATATTGCCATTGTAACACACGTAATCTTGAACGCACACCTCTAAAAATTCATTACTGATAGCGGTATCAAGATTGCCCGGAACGTGACACTGCGAGGCTAGTACCGCTGCCGGGTAGGCAATATGATATTAAAACCAACCGCAGACGTGCCGAATTTGAAGACGATCTTATATATTTTATCTTTAAGCATTTCTTTCGTACGTTTCTTACGATATTATTTTATACTAGCTGTCCCGCGCGTTTTCGTGGGTCTCGCGGAATTGTTCCATACAAACTTTTCAACCCCTTTTCATCGCGTTAGGGGTTGAATTTTCAAAAATCCTTTCTTATCGGATGCCTACGTCATACAAAGAACACACCCTCCAAGTTCCAGGTCTCTACGATCAGCGGTTTAGGCTGTGCGTTGATCCATCAGTCATTCAGGACAAAGGATTATATATATATATATAGATTAAGTTTAATTGAAAAATAAAAAAAACAAGATTTAACTACACACGCAAGAAGTGAAACTTTAAAAGCAATAAAAGGATCTTAGAGAAACTATGACTATGATATTTTACGTAAACCAATCGTAACAAATAGCGCATCTCATTTGATAAAAAAGGGAAATTTAGCAATTTTTGAAGTAGCTTGCGGTTAGCGGTGGTCGTGAAAGGAAAACTTAAAAGTTTTCATAGCGAGTACAGAAACGCTTTCTAGCAACAATATTCAATAGTGACCGCAATGTTTGCCCTATGCAAATAGGAGATTGAAATTTATGTACATTTTAAAAGTTTAGCGAGCGGACTGTGGACGGTCCCATCGAGCGAGGCGAGCTGTTGAAATTTTATACCACGTAGGTAAACGAAAAAACATATAAACATGTAAACTAATACATAAGAGACTTTAAGGACCTTTACAAGACTTAAACTTAAACTACCGGCTAAAAAAATTTAATTTATTATTTATACTAGATAAAAATCAAAAAAGCTTAACCTAGCAAAATATAAATTTTTGTTGATATTTTCATATCAGTATTTTTAATATCATTTAAGCTTGATATTAAAAAGTTAAAAACTATTACTTATTTAAAAATTTCAGAAACTACTTATTACTTTTACAAGTTTTCTATTATAATATTTTTACGTTTTTAGTACCTAATAAAAGCCTGGACAACGGCAAAAAACGGTTATTATAATAGGTATATCATCTATCATTGCGCGATGCAAAAGTTAAAGAAAAACGTAGTAAAATGTGAGGTATAAAGGTACAGTGGGCCACATAGACAAGTACCTATACCACCTTGTAAAATTTATACTTTTTGTAAAACGTTGGGATGAAGTTGTAAGTTGCCGTTTTTGCAGCTCCAAACTCCAAATTCCAATACAAGCGAAAAACGAATATTGGAGCTGCAAAAACGGCAACTTATAACGTCATAAAGACGTTTTACAAACAGTATAAATTTTACAAGGTGGTATACTTGTCTATGTGGCCCACTATGTGGGTCTATGTGGTCTACATTATACCTACCTACTGCAATAATATAATGATATAATGTATGTACCTACTTTAATAAGTCTTAATGAGATTATGACATAGAGATTTGCTTTCAAATTAATTTTAGGTTAGGTTAAGTTTAGTTTTTGTATATTTTAATAATTTAAAATAATTTATACATATTACACGTCAAAAAAAAAAAAACTAAGTCACGAGTAAATGTATAGGTACGTACTGCACATACGTAATATTAAGTAGGTAAAGGTTCATTTTCAACCGACTTCCAAAAAGGAGGAGGTTATGCATTCGGCTGTATGTATGTTTTTTTTTATTAAACGTTTGGTAAGAAGTGAAGAAAAATGAGGAAGAATTATTCTTTAGTCAATACTTAGTCCCTATTAAAATAAATGAATGAAGAAAGCAATACTTTTACTATAGTACCTACTTGAGTATAAATTAATCCTTATATAAATGCGAAAGTGAGTTTGTTTGTTTGTTTGACACGTTTTCTTGCTCAACGGATGGCTTAACCGATCTTCATGAAATGCATACATGTGGTGTAGGGAGTACAGAGAAGGACATAGGGTACTTCTTATCCCGGAATTCCTACGGGAACTTTGAAATCTAGGCAGGTGAAACTGCGTAAAATTATGCGTACCTACTCAGAGGTATTACAAGTACAACCCAATGCATACATGTACCTACATGTTTATGTATTGTCATTGTAAATCTTGATGTAAATTCTATCGTTTCGTACACTTAGGTAGGTACATAGATACTGTCATTGAACCAAACCTCTTACATGAAATACCCTCGTGTCTTTTGTTGAATGTTTGGAATCTCGACAATATTCACCCCCAAATATTACCTAAATCCGTAAATGGCCGTCCATGATTCAATATCGAGAGCTGTAAAGGTCGTCCGCATTGCACTGGAGGCATTTTATTTATACCTACCCACTACCATTTCATTTTCCATCTTGATTTAGGATTCATTTTTCTAATAAAGAAAAAAGCGAGACAATTTTATGAGGTTTTGTGTGGTAGCTTACTTGAGTGTTTCATATGAATATTAAATTACCTCCAGCATCCCACGAGAGAAATGTCATTTTCACTTCTCATTATGACCAACTGCCTTAAAAATATTTCCTCTTGCAATGAAACTGAATTGGTTTTCTCATCGTTTGATTTTTGTTAGAATAAAGGCATAAAGTAAACGTATAACGTGTGGCAATAAAGTAGAAAATCTTGAAATTAAAAGAATCAATAAGTACATATTATTTACCTATTCTAAAGTAGGACGTCCATGCAAACATATAAAGACCATGTATAAATATGAATGTGTATAATATGAATGTATATAGGTATAATTAGTAGACCTAAAAAATCATCTAAACTGCTATAAATTAATAGAAATTAAATAAGTATAATAAAGTTAAAGAGAACGGTTCCCGACAATCATTACTTAGACATTTTAAAATTCTCTAACGTAACTGTGAAACTTCTGATTTTAGTTATGAGGGCGGGTAAGGTTGCCAGGTTCAAAAACACAAAAGCCGGACATTTTACCCTAAAAGCCGAACATACCCTTTTTAATAATAAGTCATAGCTTATTAATTAATTAATTTATTTATTTTATTCAAAGCTGGATACCTATTATGTTCTTAAAGCCGGATAATATCTCATAATAAAAAAAAAACTTATGGTATGTGTATGTGGTGTTTTTACTGTATGATAAACCAAAGCAGCTTCGGTGACCCGAACACTCCGTTTTAAAATTAAGTTTACATTGGGACAATCGCAGCTTTAGTTGCGCTCGACTTCTGACTCACGCGGCAGCAGCCTAACAAAAGCCGGAGAGGTCAGACGAGAAAGTATTTGACCGGACACGTCCAAACGTCCAAAAAGCCAAACATGTCCGGTATTGGTAAGCCTATATGCGGGGCAATTTATAAAATTTATCTTCGTTAAATTCATATTTTTGTTCATATTTCACTTAAATGTATTTTCTTGCTTCCACTTTTAGAAACAATTACTTATGTATTATAAATATATAAAACCAATCCTCACTTTGGCGCTTTTGCTACGTATTTTTAATTAATCCACGATAATTTCGGAGTTCCCGCCTCAATTCCAGGATAAACTATACGCATAAACCTTCCTCTTGAATCACTCTATCTATTGGTGAAAACTACATAAAAATCTGTTCAGTAGTTTTTGAGTTTAACGCGACAGACAGATAGACATAATATGAAAGATTCGGTCCTTTGTATGTCTTATGTACGGTGTATCCCGTAATTTAGACCACAATTTTATTAAAGAAAACGTTTTTATGCAAATATAATGTAGAGATATGCTTCATATAATATAAATATGTATGAAGTGAGTTTCGCTCGTTTGTTCGCAACAGGCAGCCCGGCAGCCGGCGCCGCGCCGCGGCCGTCCGTCTGTATAATATTCATAATATGCAAGATTATTATGGCAGAGGGTTTATTTGTTTCTCTAGTCTTGTTGGCATGCATCATATAAATATGTATATTATGCTTCCATTTGTTGGCCTTAAGAGACATTTATTAATCTGAGACTCCACAATAGATACAAACAAAAGAAAAATATTGTAAAGATTTGGGGATTTATTGGAATTTGACTTTTCAATAGGTATTCAATTCTCGTCCCGAATGTCTAAAAAATTTAAACCATTAATTTTTGTCGTAATTAATATCAAATAAAATGGAGTAGGTATTAAAAAATATTGAGCGTGCAAAGAACTGACGCCGACCGATGGAGTGATTAGTTTTGACCTCCCCCCCCAAATTTTTTTTTTTCATAATGTGTGTAATTTTCAGTGTTCAATTTAATATTTTTTTATTAAATAACAATAAAAATTATATCTAAATTTGAATAGAATAGAATGAAATAAAGTTTATTCTATACTGAAAAAACAATTATACAAACGTGTGGCTTAACTAATGAAGAATATAGGTATTAAAATGGCTACCACACATGCCGTGGAAGTAGCCCACGACGCTGATTTTCAGTAGCGAAAGAAGAGAGATGGCTAAAATGACACTGCAAAAGTTGGTACCCAATATCTTATCTGTATTTCTGGCAACATGTAGTATGTAAAATTTTATGCAGTTTCACCAGAGTTAACTTCGGAGTTCCTGTGGGAATCCCGGGATAAAAAATACCCTATCTTCTTTTCTGTACCCCTGACAACGTGTAAGCAAAATTTCATGATGATTGGTTCCTTACACCCTGTATAAAAATAACCGCTGAATGTTAATTTATGGTAACTCACCACTTAACTTTCAATCAAGCCTCAGTTTCATTGTGGCTTGTGTAATTAAGATAAGCACCAATATGAAAGTCACGTTTCCTAACCTGTTTAAAAATATCAGCTCGGAGCCCCTGCGTGCTTGCTTCTTAGTCTGGTAATATAATAAATATTTATTAACTTGATTTAACGCAGACACGTCCTTCGCTTACTGCTTCAAGGATGCTTTCGTTATTTGACATGTTTTGTCAAGAATTATCTTCTATAATAAATTCGAAAGGTCACTGACCGACTAAATACGGAATCTCGTAAACTACTTACTTGACCTCTGAAACTGAAATTTTCAGGTAGAGTTTATAGGTAGGAGACGTCAGTTAACAACGTATTTAAAGGAGTTCCCGAAAAAACTCCCAAATTAACGAGAGTGAAACTGCAGGGAACAGCTGCTATGCTATAGCATTAAATAAAAATTTCATTAAGAATCTTTTACTTTCATATTGTATTGATAATTAAGAAAAATGTATACATACAGCCGAATGCAGAAACTCCTCCTTTTTGGAAGTCAGTTAAAAACCAGAAGTAAGCAACTGAATAGCGAAAAAAAAAATTTAACGAAAACTTGGTACCTACGTACCTACCCATAAGAATCGGGCACGGAAAATCCTTGGGGAAGATTTTAGTCCAGCAGTGGAAATCCGAAATAGTTTCATAATATGATGAGGATGAAGTCATTTTTGAATAAAATCTTTCATTTTAAGCGCTTTGTAAGGTATTGTATACGAGTTATCCTTTTTTTTTTTAAAAGAAGTCCATAGAAATTGTGTATTCAGTTTCATTTACATCTTAACGCCTTGGGGCGTTCGTTCCGTCCGTTTGTGCGAATAAACGAGGTTTGCGTTTTGTTACTCGTGTTACATATATTCATGAAAGTTAAGATTTGACACGCACCTGATCACGTCTCGCGTTTACTCAACGCCGACTTGCCAACAGAAAATTTTATTTACGCTCAATGATTATTTTTCTGACTCAAAGTAGCTTTATAGGCCAATAGAAGAAAAAAAAACCATAAACTGATATGATTTCAAGTATTAATCATAATCTTATGGGTATTATATATATTAATACGAGAAATTGCTTGTTTAAAGATAGTAGATAGATAGATACATAGATTTAAAGGTAACGCTAAGATGCTAGTTAAATTGATGCAAGGGAAATGCCGTGGAACTAATTCAACCTCCGCATCCGCATCAACGGATTGTCTTTGGCATGCCGAGCGGAAGCAAGGATGGCAATGTTGCAAATACGCGTGTGCTCGTATTTATTTTTTTATCATCACAACTAAGTGATTAGAGTTGTATCATAAAAATATAAGTTATCTAATTCATTTATTCTATTGAACGGCTACACCTAAAATATATTTTAGAAAACATCTAAGATAGTAATATCATAATATCAGCATCTACATCTTATTTTGTAGGTACCTTTAGTAATAGATAAATATTATCCCCTGTTAAAAGCGATTATGCACAATAGTACTACACACTTAAAAAGAACTTCTTCAATGTGTATAAAAATACTGCCCTACACAGCAAAGTGAATCTAGACATATACCTAAACAAAATTTAAGTGTCTGTTTGTAGTTTCAAATTAACAGCTTATGCATAAATACGGTACTAAATCCAAAAAATGATTTTTTTTTTATTTTCTCTGTCTGTCTGTCGGTCTATCTGTCTGTCCAGGTAATCTCTGAAACGGCTGGATCGATTTTAACAGGATTTTCACTGGCATATAGGTATTTTATAGTATAAGGAGTAACTTAGGCTACTTTTTATCTCGGAATCCCCGCGGAATCTCTGAAATTAACGCGGTTGAAACCAAGTAGAACAGCTAGCAAGCATTGGATTCATACAGTCGAATTTTGTTATCAGTGTGTGCAGCATTTCCGTTATCTGTCAAAATTTTACTAAAAAAAATCGTTGAAAATCACGCCGGTTTTGGAACCCCAGCATGCAACCTGAATCAAAACAGATATTCTTTTTTGATTCGAATGGTTTCAAGACTTGCGTTTCTTTTTTCCCAGATAATATCGATATACCTGGATAACAGAATGGCCCGCGGCAGAATGCGCCGGTCGGGTGGATTTAGTCCGTGCTGGCTGCTAGTCCGGGCGGTGCATCGTGCAGTGACACGCCAGCAACACAAGGAGCAAGGAGCGGGGAGTTCGCGCTTCATTGATTAAATGAGAAAGACGGGTGCAAACAGCATCTGAAGCACTATACCAGATGAGGTACTTATGATAACAGAAAATAGCGAGATTTTCGCATTCAAAAATACATAGTTGGTTGAAAATCATAATCTTACAATTTGAGTAAAATTATGTAAAACTGACTGTTGCGGCTGGAGGTTTCACCCACGGTAATTTCGGAGTTCCCGTGGGGATTCCGGGTTGCAATATATAGCTTATCTTACTCAGGGATAATGTAGCATTCTAATGGTAAAAGAATTTTTGAAATCTATCCAGTAGTTTTAGAGTTAAATCGTCGAACACACAAACAAACAAAAAATCAAATCTTTCTTTTCTATAACATAGGTAAGTATAGATTTTTTAATTTTAATTAATATTTGATTTTATAAGCTAACTTAGTTTTTACTAAAAACGCACATTTATTTTGTACACTTTTTATTTCGTCTGAGTTGTAGGTAGCTACTCGTAGTTTCCATATAAAGAAGGCAAGCTGTAGGTATAATTTATTCCTTATTTCCTTCCGATTCTAATTACAAACTTTTTGTCTATCCTTTCAATATATAGGTATATACAAAATGATAACGTCATTTCAACTGAAAACAGTGGTTTATTTACTTGGGAGCATTATGTTCCACTACAACAGCTGTTAGGTAAGGCATTGTAATATCCGCAGGTCTCGAGCCCATAATATATTTGCCTCAACTGTTCATTACACAGCGCAAAACCACTATAATTAACAAGTTTATTGTGTAGGTCTCGTAAACATCCTGCCCTAAGCCACATCGCTCTATTACAAATTCTAATATACATAAACATAGCATACAAATTGTAAATTTACATATAAATAACACAACCCGGTTCTTATTAGGTACATTTCCTTTCATCTTTTATATAATTAATCTAGGTAATTAATAGGCACCTCTAAATGTTTCGCAACAAGTTTTCTGGAAACATAAGCAAGAAACTGACCTATAGCTATGTTCATATTAAAATAAATGGGTACACTTCAGAGAAACTGTAATA
The DNA here is from genome assembly GCA_907165275.2 of Zygaena filipendulae. Classification (NCBI taxonomy): domain Eukaryota; kingdom Metazoa; phylum Arthropoda; class Insecta; order Lepidoptera; family Zygaenidae; genus Zygaena; species Zygaena filipendulae. Next base: position 4,627,385 of record OU015653.1, on the reverse strand, counting down.
TTTGAATCTTTGCCTAAGCTGTCATTAATATCACATGTCAAAAAACCATCATATCATGTCTAAAACCCATAAAACCATAATCTTAATAAGAATCGATGCCGAACTTATACATGTATTATTACATTTTACGAATGGGAAACGTAAAGTACCTATAACCTATAACAATGTTTATTTTTTTTTCAAAAAAGTATCACATAAAATTTAATTACCTATCAATTAAATACCATGCATAGATAGCACTGTATCTACTGGTACTGATATTTTTATTATACTATATTTAGAGGTAGATAAGATAGAGTGAGGGTTCTTTGTGATCCAAAATAGTTCTTTTTATACTCTCCTGAGAAATTTATAAAGTTGCTCAACTACGCAAAAATAAATGATTATTAGAACTTCATTTAAATTATAAACAGAGAAGTGTTTTATAAGCACATTTCAAAGCAAACGTACGTAGAGTTTTAGAAAAAAATATTGTCCAATAATTATCACATATCATCAACTAAGTGTTAAAAGGTTGATTTTGAATTGCTATACCCTGCCATCATATAAATATAGCGACGAAGTAAATACGTATAAATTATTTTATTTACCAGATAACCTACTTAGCACCGCGGATTACGGCGGCTGCGACATTGTAAAAATGTATTGGCGATTGTTAGTTGAATCACGTCGCCAACACTCGGCTGGCATTGTTCGGGGCGGCTGTGCTTCAATGGACTCCATTTGAATTTTTATTTTGTGTCCATTTCAACGACTCACTTCAAAATACTATTCTTTATTTCACGATTTCAGTCATCAAATGTCGATAAGTTGTGCTAAAATGTGCGACTAAGTGTCCAAGATATCATAGATTGGACTCTACACATTTGTGAAACGCTCCTAAAATATCAATAAGAGTACTTTGTTAACTTGACAGTACAAGCTTTTATCGTATTCTTAATTTCAAAGCGTGTGTCGAGAAAACTATGTAAATAAAACGATAGCATACATGCATTATTAAATATATACCACTCATAAATGTAATATTATATTTACTGTAGATGTCCAAACTATAAAGCAGAACTCTTTGTTCATCATTAGGTACGTATACATATTCTGCCACCACCGGGAATCAAACTTAGAACCTCAAATCCCAGAGCGGCTGGCTGGCAATCATCATCGCTTTTGGTGGCGATCTTTATCACGAACCAAGACGAAAACGATGAAAGTTCAATCCGTCTTATTAGTAGATTGATCTTGGTTTCTTTGTATTAGGAGAGATTTATTGCAACAAATCTTATTGAATAAACTTTTAGCCTCCACTTTGAGAATTGAACAGATTCACTTACCTACCCTGCCCTAAAACCTATGGGATTTGGAGTAACAAGACAAAGTTTCCTTGAAATAAATTGGAAACACAAAGTTTCCTTGAAATAAATTGGGATCACTTCTTTTTGTCATACCGGAATAGTAAAAGAATGTACATATCAATATCAACCCATCTAAGCACTACCTATACTGGAGTAGATTAGATATAGAATGAAATTTAAATATTAGTATTTTTGGAGCACAAAGGGATTAATTCCTGATTGTACTTTTAATAACTGAAATCGCATTAATCAGTTCACATTAAAAAGTATTATTAATCTTTGTAACCTTTAAAAAAATTGATTTTAAATTATAACTTCTTTTAATTTATAAGGAAATTAATCACAGTAATTATATTTTCTACTAGAGTAGTGTCATAAAATACAAGATTTTTTTTTTTCATGAATTTAACCGGTCCAGTTTCCGGTTAAAGCGGGTGAATTGTCAAAAATGCAGTTGAAAATATTTTAAAAAGAACATGTCTTTTTAAAACACCTGCTCTCCTTCCAGGTAAATATAAGCAGTAGGATATCCAGTATATAGACGAGGATCGATATTGAAAACTTACGCACTACTTACTTTACAAACGTTTGTATTTATTTTATCAAATTAACTTTCTATTTTATTCATACCTAATGCCTTTCTAATCGCTGATACCTTATTTCCTGCAAAGTAATTAGAGGGCTGGGAAGTACTATAACGCATTTTTAATCGTCGGTACAAAGTTCCTGTGGAAATCTCAATTTTAACGCAAATGAAACTGAGAAACGTTCAGGGCCCTTATTCACTATGACCATAACACGCCTCGAAGATAACGCGCTACGAAAATCGCATTTTCCTCGCGCTCAAAGAAGTTTCACTTCAAAAAAATACATTTGCAACGTGTCTTATGGCATACAGAATATTAATTTCTAATATTTTGGCATCTAGAGCGTTTGGGATTGTGTTTTTGGGACGCGCGTTATGGGCAAGGAATCTTGTTGGTCATAGTGAATAAGGGCCCTGGTATCGTTGGTTATTTCGTCTGCCAAAATATATCATAATAATAATAATAACAATAATAATCCACATCACAACACACAGAAATAATTTTTTTTTTTTTTTTTCCCCTCATCATCATCATCTACTTACAGCTGTCATATAGCAAATAAATTTCGTGCCGTTTTCTACCCAGTAGTACATCAATTTTATTTATTTTCATAAACCTCGACACTATTTATAAATGTATGGTTTTTTTTTCGGGGATACGCAAAAGAAGTGTTACGTATTGGTTTGATATTAGCCTACATCTAGGCGTAAGTGAGCATGTATGTGGTTATCAGAAAATAATAAAAAAAAGGTTTTGGGTTCAGTGGTTTTTGAGTTCAAACATACAAAATCTAATTTTTTCTCTTTACAATATCAGTTTAGACTTTAGACTAAAGTAACTTTGATATTATAGAGACGAACGAGTAAATATCATTATATTGTAAATTGTTTTAATATACCTAATAGCAATATACAGTATAACATGCAACACAAGCTTTCTGATCCTCGTTAAGAGCTTCCAAACAAATGCTCTGGAAAGGGATAAGGTATCCACTCCATTTGAGAACGTATCGCCCTTCTAAGAACAAGTGGTAGGTATAAGATGTAGGTAGGTCATATAACAAAATGTATCATATCTAAATTGTATTGGGTACCCGAATTTATTAATTTACTAGCCAATTTCCAAAGGTTCCACTCGCGTTTATTTTGGAGTTCTTGTGGGAATTCCATGATAACAAGTAGGTACCTACCTTATGAAGACAATAGCTTCCTACAAGTGAAAGATTTTTTAAATCGGTTAAAAGGTTTTTGGGTTTACTTGTTACAAACAAACAAACATACATAGGTACAAGAAATCAAATAATTTCTCTTTTTCTAGTACAATATAAATTTATTGGTGAAAAAATAGATGACAAAAAGGTGAATTAATTTAAATAAAAAAAAAATAAAGAATTAATTTTTATAAATATTCAACCCCATATAGAGGTTAATTAAGCGTTATATTTTTTTAATTATAAGATAAAATTTAAAAGACAATATGTTTTAAGATTCGAATTAGGTACTTCTGTTACTTTCATATAAAATACTTTGATAATAAATAATGTTGCCTTCATCGGCTGGACTTTTAATAAAATTTTGAGAGGAAAACCACAACGACAGGTTGCGAGAGAAGCAACCATTTGTCACCGTGTTGCAGACGTCACGATGAATGTATAGTTAAATAATAAATATTTATCGCTTCGCAAGACATTTTCGTGCTTGCGTAAAAGCAACCCTGGCACGTGGAGCGATAAATAAACGCCCGTAACTTATTACTAAGACTTGTTAACGTTGACACGTCTATAGTCTATCTATATAACAACTAGAGGTTTTCACCCACGTAGAGTTGGGATTTTGATACAAACTTATTCTTTCACATTCGCCGGTAATAATGGTAAAATATGGTTTTAACTAATCCCTACTAATATTATAAATGCGAAAGTAACTCTGTCTGTCTGTTTGTCTGTTACGCTTTCACGCCTTAACGGTTCAACCGATCGTCATGGAATTTTGCATACACATTGTCAGGGGTACAGAGAAGGACATAGGGTACTTTTTGTCCCGGAATTCCCGCAGGAACTCCGAAATTAACGCGGGAAACCGTGGGGAACAGCTAGTTCTTAAATAAATGAATGATGTACTTTTCTTTGTCATATTACTAGTTATTTCTCGCGGTTGCTCTTACTTTTCTCCTTTTTCACCTTTACTTTTCACCTTTTGTGGCATTAACAAACATCCTTAAATACTATTTTTAAAAAGATCCTTAATACGGATTCAATGATTATTCCCTCATTTTTCTAATTTAAGGATACTTCCAAAAAACTTTCACCACATTTCCCTTAGAGGTTTAATTTAGCAAACAGCCTTTGTTGCTTTCCTAAAAGAATTGCTTTGTGCCGTATTTGAAGTTTCTAAATTCAATTTATATATCCTATAACCTGCCCAGGAGTATGGACTACAAGCGTACCAAGTTTGGTTAAAATCCCTTCCGTAGTTTTTGACCCATGCGTGCACATACAGACAGACAGACACTGATTTACTGATTGCATTTTTGACATCAGTATCGATCACATTCATCTTCAAATATTAATTTTGAATATATATTCAATGTACAGAAATGACCTCTCTACAGTTTTATTATATGTATGGATGGATTTAAATAGTACCTATAGTATAATAATATAAGGATCCTCTAGAAAACTCCTCTTCGATCACGTTTAGAAAATAAAACATCCTATATTATTCTAACACATCGTTTTATATTTTTTTCCAGTAATAAAATGAGTCTTTGAACTGCTACTTAACCGTTCAAAAATTGACAAATCTTATTTGGTATTCATCTATCGTTTGAGATCCACCTAGAATACGGTATTTTTCATTTAAAACAGCTATTAAATATCCGTTCTGATGAAAATGGTTTCCAATATCGTATTGTGCGAATTTTGCGGATTATTGCTAAAAAGAAAAGGAAAATTGTAAAGCGAAACCCGTGAAGGATGTTTACGAAATGCTTAATATTAAAAGAAGTTCGTGAACTCCATTCCAGTCTGAATATTTGAACGATTTTTATCACTTTGGGGTTCAATGATCCTTTGGAATCTGAAGAAGGTAGGTACAGCTGATAAATGGACAGCGATATCTAAGCAATAACAAGTCAACCCATTAAATTAATTTACTGATACAGAACGCTTTATAGAGAGTTATAGAACGGTTTTTTAAATATTTGTTTACCTTATTACATTGTTTAACAAAAATGACAAAAAAGGCGCTATAACTTTAAAACACCATTTACTCAAAATTATCCAGTGGGTTAACACACTATTGCTTATCTATATCCAAATATGACACGACACGGAAGATATGCAGATCGACGCTTGAAAGCTTGGCAACCCTTTTAATATTTATTTCGAATTGGTTTAGAGGGGGGGTGATTTCCAGTTGAATTATATAAATAGAATTTGAAATTTTTACTTAATATTTGGACTAAAATTACTTTAACAATCATATTAAAATAATTTTAATTAAAAAATGTAATGATTTTCTAGGTTTTTATTTTTCACTCTCCTGTATAACTCAGTGTTGCTTAGAGAGGACTGCCTTGCAAGCGTCGATTTGTAGAAGTGATGATAAGTCTTATAGGTTTATTTTATGAGCCGGAGGGTTCTAGCTCTGTCGAGCCAATCGGAGCGTGCTACGTAACAACCGCACACCACTCTAGTCCCCGAGAAGCCAGTTCTACCGTGTAATACTCTGAAGTTGTCCACAGCCATCACCAACCCTGCAACCAATTGCTTGTTTATTGCGGAGTGTATTGACGTTCGAAACTAGATTTGTGCGTCCTTAACAACTTATTAAATAATGTGGGTTTTCTAATTTAGTACGGAGCACTTATAAAAAGTAGGTACAATAGTAGGTACTTATATCGTATATCTATTAAGAATTTTGATGACTGACCTCCATTTTTTAAAGCTATATAACCTACAAAACTGTAATTTAAAAAACTAAATCAAACTAGGTTCAGTCGTTTGCCGACGGATGCACACGATAAATACTTATAACATCCATTTGTTTTCATCGATGTCTAAAAATGGGTACCAAAATCATATCACGTTATTCAATAAAGGCACACATTCTAAGAAGATAATATTTTATTTTTTTTTTCTAAAAATATTTCTAAAATTACATAAATTAAAATAAATCGTAAATCTCCCAAATCAGTTGAACTGTCTATAAGCAGTATTAAATGTAGGTAGGTACCTGGTGTCAGCTTGAATTGCCACTGATTGACTGGGTCTTCGTAAAATGTAGCCAAGTTCTTGAATGAACGGTAAAATTTCTTACATTCTTCGTTACTGGAGAACGCCATTGGCGAGCGATCGTATACATTGAACCTGAAAATTGTGCACAACACTAAATAACCGGCCAAGTGCGTGTTGGATTTCGTACATTTAGGGTTCCGTACCAAATATTTTAAACAGGTATTTAAATATTTAACCAAATATTTTAAGTGGTTTTTGCGTGGGAGAGGAGCAAGCATCCATACGTCCGTACAGGCGAGCATTGTAATATTAGTATAGTGATGGCCTGAATGTGATATGGTGATGTATGTTTGTTCTAAATAGTGTGTGTGTGGGTGTATGTATGGGTGGGTACGCATGTTGTATGTGTTTGTTTATGCGTGCGTGCGTGTAGGGTGAGTATACATGCATATTGAGTGTTTGTTTGAGTGCTTGTAAGGGTTGGGCATAATTTTATTTTATTTCTTAGGTTAAAGCTTGTATAATGTTAATCCGTTATTGGCAGTAGGTTTAATTTAGTAAATATGTACATAGTATTAAGTGCTGTGGATTATGTTAAATAAATAAATAAATAAATAAATAAACAGCAAAATAAAGTTGGTTATAACAAGAAAATTATAGAATTTCAAAGAAAAACATCGAGTTATCAATATATGTTGGTATTTTTCGGTAAAATATACATAATAATAAATATTACAACCAAGTTTTAAGTTCCTAAGGTCAACGGGTAGTTGGAAAATACTTTGGTACAAAATGTTGTAAAAAGCTGACTTTGACGGCTATTCATGCCTTTGTTTTCGGATGTTTTAGAAAACAAAAAATAGAGCTTTTATCAACTCAATGAGCCTTATTCAACAATACTCCACTCGATTTAGTAGATAAGCAAAAAATTTTTGCAAAAAATATTTTTTGACAATTTTTATATCTTTTGGTCATCAATATACGTAGGTACGTAGTTTGAAAACTTTAGCTTCTACGGTTTGGCTGTAAAACCCTTGTGACAGACGACGGACAGACGGCCACGCGATTGATAGAAATAGGGCTCCGTTTGGACTCTTTGCGTACGGAACCCTAATAATTACAGCAAAAAACTAACAGCGTTAGCAGTGTAACCGGCCAAGGATTTTTTTTTTATTACTTTAAATCCAACTTTTCAGCATTGTCAGGATTAATCTGTGTTTAACCAAGATGAAGGGAGTAGTTTCCATTTGCTCTCATTCTGTCAAAGCAATTCGTTTTATAGTTGTACGTTATACCTATTGATTTGTTGCATTTGTACGAACACTATTACTTAAATAAATTTAATATTATCAAATTCTTTGGGTGCAGCTAAAAAGGTTATTTTAATCTGAGGACGTCGTCGATCGACAATCTGCAGGGCAATTATGTAACTTTTGTTGCTATCATATTTCAGTTTTAATCAGAAAAATAGTGATTTTGTGATTAATTAATCATGTTTAGGCAGCTTCAACTTTTGAAGTATGTTTATTTTGGTTGAATGTTAAACAATGTAGGTGTGAAAACGAGCATATTATAATCACAAAACCGTCATGTTTTTGATTTCAACCGAAAAATTATAGAAACAAAAGTTACACAATAGCCCCTCAGATGCCACTTTACTTATTTATATTGTAATAAATAATTACTTATACTTAAATTAAGGGCGTGTTCACATGAAGTTTACATTTTGCGGTTCACTGTGAGCCATCAGTTAGCGCTCAAACTAATTAATCTTGAGCGCTTAGTGATAACTCACTGTTTTTAATTAAAATACAGCATTCTCGCTATTATAGGCACACAGAACGCAGTTTGCGGCTGAACGCTTGCCGACGACGCCGACTAGAACTGCTGACCAGTCGCTGATCTGCAGCCGCCGTTGACTGTGAGAGTAAGTGATTCTGAGTCATCGGGCAGACAATACGCCGCTTACTGCATCTGAGTCTAGTGTGAATATCACCCTCGAATATACAACGCAGCGCTTCGTGTAATTGTGAACTTTTGAAATTAATTGATTCATTAATTTGTGGCGTAGGTATACTGTATAAATTTGTGTGTTTAATCAGACGTAACAGATGTTTCAAATAAATAACGATGTTAAACCGAATTCACGATCTCATCACCACAAATTACAGCAATGCTTATCTATAGATAGGTAGTATTTTATCTGTAGGAATTTTCGACGAAATTAAATTGAAACTTTCACTTTTTGTTACAGCGTGAACAGAATGAAGATTATAAAAAGCCTATTAATATTTCAATAAATGTTATCATCTTTATTGTTTATTCAAATCTACATTAAAAATTGGATTTTTTTTCTTTGTTTATATCTATGTTGTATTTCCGTCAACATTTACTAGTATGGGAAACATTCGGCTACTATCACAATATATACATTTTCCAATAAAAGTTCCACAAGTAAATATTTGACATACCTAATAATAAAATAATAATTCAATCAGCCCCTAAATAAACATAATGTTTTTATGTTATTTGGTCCCTTGTTTGTGTTACTTTAAAGACGTTGAGTGTAGTAACTAGCTCATACAAAACTTAGAATAAACTAACACTACCATGTTTAATTTACTGTTTGTTTAGACCCAGACTTGCTTAACTGTTAACTAAACTTAATACTTACGTTGCGAACTTCATACGATTAAAATAAGTACGTTAACTAGGTACCTTATTTGTTTAATATCTTTAGATTTAGAATCAACTTGAATAACCGGCGCCGACCATCTGTGGTGGTGTCTCTCTTCTAAATACTCGGCCTCCAAGTTGAACGTCGTCAGGAAGTCGTAATCCTCAGGAAAACGTTCACGCAAACGAGTTGCTCCATAAAAGCCGTCCACCAATGTGGTTTCTCCGCCACTGCCATTCGAATGTTCAAGGCAGTGTAAGATTTGTAAACTGAAAAATAGTATATACTTAGTACTTGATTACGTTATACGATTATCAAGAGGTCACGTAAACAAAATATTCATATTATGTGCCTCAGATATTGTAAAATATAATAGATAATTTATTACTAAGTATACTCGTAGATAAACAGGAGTTTCTGAAATCAACGGACGCACTTTGTGGGTAATTTCGTAGACATTTGCGGTTGTGGCAATCCAAAGAAAAAGAGCGTTGAATGATCTTTGATGTATATGATCCGTCAGCGCGTCAGCTACTTGCGCTCTAAATTTTCGTGAACATTTTTTTCTACGTCAAAAATAATCTTATTATGTATTTTTTTTAGATATTTGAGACAAGAATCAGAACTCACCCTCTTATGATAAGTCCCTCGTTTAAACTTACACTCTGTATACCTACTGGTAAGTATACCTATTGTACAAGTGTCTTCGACAGTGGTTTTGATGTAGATTCGTAATAATTCCACATTACAGTTTTCTTTTGTTGATATATTTTATTTTTTTTACTTTCCGCGTAAAATAAAACCAGTCAAGCCATGGAGTATCATGACTTCCCGTACCTACAATATGGAGGATCCTGTGTATCCCTCCGGGAGACAGAACCATACATATATGCTCCCCTTAGTATGCTACGCCATGTACCTACCTATTCAATAAGAAACTTATTAATAAAAAAAATCGGCAATATACCTAATAAAATACACGGCAAGTTGCAGTTTTATTACCTCTATAAATAATATTTGATATGTATTCTACTTAATTTGTATGTATATAGGTATAAGATAAAATCATAAAATACGACAAATACGCTAAAATATAAATAATAAACGAAAAATAATCTTTTTTGTCATTGGAATCAGTTGGAATAAATCAGTAAGTTTTTCGACTTAATAAATAAATAAATATTTAATATTTTACCTATTGGACAAAGCGAACAGAGTGGCAAAATTCCCCCGAAAATTCGTACTGAGCGACATATTTTTTTTTTTTTTTTAACTGCCTTGTACCGTATTCAAGGGAGCAGCCGGCGAGTCCCATTCTTAGCGCCCGAGTGCTATAGCGTGGAACTCAATAGCACTGAATAGTTAAGTATTCGTGAACAAATTTCTAAACAGAATTTAAAAGCAACCAACAACGTGAAAGCTTTCGAATGAGGTATGAAATAAAAACGACGAGCGGAAGACACCGACAGATGGGCGTCTGAAAAATAAATAGCTTCATTAATAAAATAAACCGAAACGACACAGGAGCGATCTAACGTTCCAATAGGCTATGGACGATTTAAAATTGTCAATGATGAACGTACGCGTATTTTTTTACACTGAATACAGAATTTGTTACGAGCTGAGATTGAATCATTTTGTAGAAAATAAAATACACTCCAAATATCTACCATACGTGATTCGAATCACATTATTTTGGCTGATATTGATTTCAAAGAAAAAGAAGACACTTTATTTTGATATTAAGATTTTTTTATTTTCATCGACGTCTAAATTCTTTTGCTATGAGACTATACATATTAAGTACTAGCTGTTCCCCGCGGTTTCTCCCGCGTTAATGTCGGAGTTCCCGCGGGAATTCCGGGATAAAATCTATCCTAAGTTAGGTACTCCTTTTAACATTAGCTATCTGCGAGTGAAAGTCCCGTCAAAATCGGTCCAGCCATTTCAAAGATTAGCCGGAACAAACAGACAAACACACAGCCAGACAAAGATAATTTTAAAACATTTATTTTCTGATGTAAGTACCTACCGTATGTATATAATTTCGTATGCATTTAGTAATTTGAAATTAACAGACAGACACTTCAATTTTATTTATATGTATAGATTATACCAAAGTTTTGCTATAACCTATTCGGTTAAAAGAAGGAAGAATATTCGGTTGTACCTAACTTTTTTTACCTTATCTGGCCATTAGATGTTTGAATAGGTAGTCGATCTCCCACTGTGTCACTCGCATTAATTACGGGGTTCCCGTGGGGGTTCCGCGATAAAAGTATCCTTACGTCACTCAGAAAAACTATAGCTTCTTGTAAGTGAAAGAATTTTTAACATCAGTTAAGTAATTTTTAAGTCTACCTTTTACAAACAACATTAACAATAACAACAACATTAACATTCTTCGGCCATATTTGACGACGCGCAGAGACTTCTGTGAAGCGTCTTGAGGTGCAGGGAAAGGTGGAAGGCACAAGACCGCGCGGGAGATCACCGATGCGCTGGACTGACCAGGTGAAGACTGCCGCTGATAGCTATCGAGTGCTAGAAGGGCAGCGGTTCGGGAGGAATGGCGACGGGTTGTCAAGCGTGCTACCAATCCGGAACCGATGACCACGACCACTCTGTCAAGAGTGTAACGACCAAGAAGAAGAATTACAAACAAACCTACAAAAATCAAGTCTTTTCTCTTTGTTATATTAGTATAGATATCTATCTCATCATGTTCAAATTATTGATAAAGTCAGTGCCGGCCCTAACCTTTGGTCAGGGTACAGCGAGATTGTCTTTCAGCGCCATTTAGTCAGGGTTTTTTCACTTTACATAAATTGTACTTTAAATACCTACCAATTTTTACAAATCGACTTATTGCAAACATCAACATTTTTTGACGCCTTGCTACCCGGCGCCTAGGGCGACCGCCCCTCTTACTCTACCACTGGGCCGGCGCTTGATAAACTAGAACATTTAAAATCGAACTATAAACAAATATCTTAACCGTTTCAGACCATAAACTAGGTATTTGTGCCGAAAATTTCTTCTTTACATGTTTGAGCGCCAAACACCCAAAGTTTGACATATTCGTCGGCCAGCCCAAATAATATCGAATTCGTTCACAAAACTTTAAGTCTAAGTGTCAATCACTCTTGGAAGTTGCATGCCCACATATGATCCCTATATACAAGATATAAGGTTAAACGACGGACATATTAAAGGTTATCTCGTCTCAAATAATTGAAATACACGTATCGTATAAGATTAAGTTAGTAATAGTGATGTCAGACTCAAGTAGGTATAGCTGCATCTCCAAAATATGCCAAAATATGATGTTTTTGTTGACACCATAGTCCAAACCACATATTAAGTTGGGGGTAACAAACGCTTGTCAGATTGTTATTTAAAAAATGAAACTATATAAAATATAATATGTACCCGGCTGCTTCGGTGAAGTATGTGTTGTCGTTGTGAACTGCTAGAGGTATGTTAGTGTAAGCGGTGTCAGCGTGGTCAGCCCTGTTAGTGAACTTCCATAAACCTCCGAACAGCGTATGCTGGATGCCGCCCAGCCCTCGGCATACCTCTTCTGTCGCTTCTTCAGACACTCCAACCTTAAATAGCATAATCAGCAGTTTGAAACGTAGTGAACAACAATCAGAACCTACATACATTTTTTGAGGTGCTGTTCAGTGGTTTTCTCGCAAGCTTTTGAATAATAATATCAGATGCGGGTTACTTCATTTCACGTAAAGACTCCATAGGGTGATCAGTTATGGTTCATACCTCATCTATACAATATAAAAATGAATCCCTATTTCACTTAGTCACGGCATTAGGCGTGAACAGATGGACCAATTTTGCTAATTCTTTTTTTGTAAGTAGAAAAGAATCATAAAAGTTTGGGGTTCCTACGGAAATTCTGAAACTCACGCGGGTAAGTCTGCGAAACGGTTGAACCGATTTTGACAGGACTTTCACTGTTAATTAACTGATGTTATAAGGAGTTCCTGCGGGAATTCCGAAACTCATTCAGGTGAAACCGCGGGGCACAGATACTAGTACTAGTACAGGTATACTAATAAAATATTAGAAAAGACACATAAATACAAACCAGCAATCGAACTGCTTCTGAATAAGGAAGAAGTAACATAATATCACACTACCATAAATCGTATATTACCGGCCGGTTGGTAATATTATAGGTATTTAAACAACTGCGACATTCCCATATCTTGATTCCGGACGGAAATAAGAACGTGTTAGTATCCGTAATTACCTACTATCGTCAACTTTTTTTTTATTTATTTACCAAACAAAATTTACAATAAAAAATGCAACTTACATAGCACTTAAGAAACTACTAAGGTTTATGGAAAAGATGCTATTTTACCCAGCAGATAGATACAACCTAGATTTATTTATTTATTTATTTTATTTATTTATTTATTTATTTACTAATTTATAAACATTGTAATAACTTGACAGTGCTACATAAACCTTTTTAGGTTTTTCCGTGCACCGACGTATCCGTCGTTATTCGTAAATAGGTATAATATAGGAATGGATGTATTAGAATAACAACAAAAAACATAAAAACATCGACGGGACGAGACGCGGCAGACTTTCTTGGATGACACAGTGAAAATATAATCCAGATTGAAGAATTTTGTTTTAAGTTATAAGGCGAGTAATAATATAAATAAGATAATCTTATCTCTTACTTTCTTGGAAATAAAAATATATTTAAAAAAAAAAAAGAAAACAAGTCTAGAATCGACACTTCGCAGGATACGAAACTACGCGACCAGAATAGAAAATTCATAGCAGATACCCAAGTGTCACCACGACAGGCATGAAAATCCTAAACGACTAAGGGGACACATATTGGTTAGAAACACTTGATAATTTAACAATCAGATGACGAGAATGGAAACTATATATCGTGTTGTGTCAGCTGAAATAGCAGATATTGGTCTAGCGTGTTAATTAAAAAAGACTTTGGGGCTTCATTGGTCATTTCATTTTAGCGACTTGCTGTAAGGTTCGTATTTTATAGTCGATAGCTGTTTCCCGCGGTTTCATCGGCGTTAATTTTGGAGTTCCCGCGGGAATTCCGGATTACAATATAGCCTATGTTACTCAGGGATAACGTAGCTTGCTAATGGTGAAAAAATTTTTGAAATCGTTCTAGTAGTTTTTGAGTTAAATCGTAACAAACAAACAAACAAAAAATCAAATCTTTCCTCTTTATAATATTAGTTTAGATATAGATAAATAATAAAACTACAAAATCAAACAATCAATCAAACAATCGATTGCTCCAGCTTTGTTTGAAACAAGGAAAAACATTTCGAGTACGAGTATGCCATTGCCAACAGTTTAACAGTGTTTTAAAAATAAATAATAATTCGATGATACTAATTCATTAAAAAACTGGTTTTATGGATTTACACTTCGGCATTTTTGGGACGTAACAACATGCAAGAAAAAAGAAAATCGTAGCCAATCCATTACCTAATGAATTGACAGGCAGATTAATTACTTTGCCTCAAACTTGATGAACACAAACAGTATTATAGTTACTCCATCATATCTGATGGTTATTGAAAGCTTTACGAGACAACAAAGTACGGACAAACAATTAACTGTAATAACTAAGGCATATTATCTGATATTTACTGATAATAACGTCTGGATATTCATAAAATATTATACCGACGCAACATCAAATTGTCCATTCAAAACAAAATTCAAGGAGGCTCATCTAAAGCAATCATCTCAATTTCTTCGTAACAGGAGAAATTAATAATCTTTTTCTATTGTCAAAATGGTTTTTCTAGATAGTATTTATTATCTTATTCAAAGAAATTTGTCATTAAATATATCTATATCTACAATAATCTACTATCTTTAAACGAGCAATTCTTGTAAAATATATATATGTATATAATCTGAATCTCGGAAACGGCTCCAACGACTTTCATGAAATTTAGTATGCAGGGGGTTTCGGGGGCGATTAATCGATCTAGCTAGGTTTCATTTTTAGAAAACGTCGTTTTATCCGTGTTTTCAGGAAATTAAAAATGAGTGTTTGCTTTTCTACTAATTAACAACAGATGGCGCTATACACAACGAGCGAAGCTCGGTGACCCAGATATTTATTATAAATAGGTAGGTAAAGTTTGTGAGTTTGTGAGGTTGTAGATCTACTGAACCGATTTTGAAAATTATTTTACCAATAGAAAGCCACGTTATTTTTGAGTGTCATAGGCTATATTGTAAACCGGAATGCCCGCGGGCACTCTGTAATTAGGTACCATGGGTGAAACCGCGGGGCGCAGCAAGTATTTAATAAAGATTCTTTGTGGTCTATGAACTACGGTATACTATGTAGGTATTTGTGATAATAATAATACATTTATTTTGCAGATAGAAAATATAGATTATTATCTTATACATAGAACAATCTACAAAACTCGAATATCTCTATAAAAATATATATCTATCTATCATTAATCAAGGAAAAGCAGTTACTAACAATTTCTTTGATACTGCATGGATGAGACTCTGTATCGTCTCGAAGCTGGTTAAAATATAATTTAATTTATACTTTTAGTTTGAATCGCTCATTAATAATGTTATCGGTTAGGCGTTTAATTAATGGATACCTATACCTATTTAGATTTAAAATTCCATATCTCACTGGCGTATGCAATTTCTCATACGAATAATCGATAAGATTGAACATCTTAGTTGAAGCACATATCCCTAACATTTTTAATTTAGTTGACTTATATGATTTTAGGGCGGATACTTACTATCAAACAAACTACATTTTACTAACGATGATAGTTGCCAAACTTACCCCTTCAATTAAAACAACTCCATAGTCAAGTAGGGACTGGAACGCACTCAGAGCACCCTCGTTCGAGTGCAGAAACTTGTCGACGTGGACCCTTGCGATTTTGTCCGAAACTTCATCGCCTTTCCATAGGACTGGTTTAAATCTCCTATCTTCTTGCCACGTTGTGTAATCAAACTCCGCCAAGAAGTCAGCGTCGTAACTCGATTCGTGTTTATCGTCCCCTGAAAGATTTACTTAAAACGTTCTTCACAAGATTTGATTCGTTCACTGAAAAAAGCAACTTTGACATTATTTATAATGCAATTAGAACTTGTAATAGGGACGCACGACCCGAGGACCCCCGGCTAGATCCCCTAGTAACCCCCACGGGCCCCACGGGGAATTTTTATTTCCCGTAGACCCCCTCAACAGAAAAGCGCTGACAGTGGGTCCACGGGTGATAAAATATTGTATAGACTCGCGACCCGTGGTCCTGGCATAGACTATCTTCAACGTCAACTCTCGCCGCTTTTTCTGGTGTGATCTAACCTAGTTTTTCCGATTGTAATTCTTATGAGGGTTTTGTTTCAAACTAACCAACTTACGTGATCAAAGGCGGTCGGTCAGTTTCATAGGTTTAAAAAAGTACCAGGATCGCAGAACAACAAGGTGTAATAGATCTAATAAATCCAACAACTGCAACATACCTAGGTATAGATAGTCTAACTCTGTGTTCGTTGCACCCAGCATCGTAGTTTCTGGAATAAAGCTTGAACTATCTATACTACCTTAACTAGATTCGCCCTGTGCGCGAGCTGCGAGCAGCTCGCGTTTCCGAGCCAGGGCCGAAACAATTTCCCCATACAAACAACTAATGTTCGGCGGCCATCTTGAAAAATGACGCAATCGAAAAACTGATTCGATATTCGGCATCAGCGACCCCAAAAACCCCCGGATGCCGAACTTCACCCGGATCGGATCAACTTTTTTTTCGGCCGCCATTTTGAATCCGCCATTTTGGATTTTTACCACGCCAGGCGGTTGCCCCCCATTGACCTCTATGACATTTGTTTGAGCACCCCCCATCAGACTCCTATAGTTTCGGAGATAATCGAGTTTGAATTTTGTTCGGCGGCCATGATTTTTTCCGCCATTTTGAAAAAAAAGTTTCACTATTGAAATTTGCCCAAGGTGTGGAACAAACTTTGTAACTAACAGTTTTACTTTTGATGGATAGTTTCGGCGGGCAGTCAACTCACTACCTGATGAGGAGCAGGAATCGAAGATGTCAAGGTTTTCCCACAATCACAGAAACCTCCTTTCCACATCTTAAATACATTATATCGACCTAGAGATGCTCCTTCTGGGAGAACAATTATGCTTAACTTTTTTTCGCCAGCCATTTCGAATCCGTCCGCCATCTTGGAATTATTTATATACCGATAGAAGAAGATAGTGCACCACCAACTGTACAAATTTTTTTTCAATACCCACGGCCGATAGTTTCCGAGCCAGGGCCGAAACAATTTCCCCGTACAAACAACTAATGTTCGGCGGCCATCTTGAAAAATGACGCAATCGAAAAACTGATTCGATATTCGGCATCAGCGACCCCAAAAACCCCCGGATGCCGAACCTCACCCGGATCGGATCAACTTTTTTTTCGGCCGCCTTTTTGAATCCGCCATTTTGGATTTTTACCACGCCAGGCGGTTGCCCCCCATTGATCTCTATGACATTTGTTTGAGCACCCCCCACCTGACTCTTAGTTTCGGAGATAATCGAGTTTGAATTTTGTTCAGTGGCCATGTTTTTTTCCGCCATTTTGAAAAAAAAGTTACACTATTGAAATTTGCCCAAGGTGTGGATGAAATTTAGTTAGAAACGTTTTCACTTTCGATGGATAGTTTCGGCGGGCAGTCGACTCACTACCTGATGAGAAGCAGGAATCGAAGATGTCGAGGTTTTCCCATAATCACCGAAACGTCCCCTCTACATGTTCCATACATTATATCAACCTAGAGATGCTCCTTCTGGGAGAACAATTATGTCAATGAGTGAGTGGTAATCCAGCTTTATATATTATAATATCAATTGCTTTTAGATTTGGGGTTCATGAATACAATGAGACTAAATAGATAATAATATTAAAAGTTGCGAATATGTTACGTTGCATTTATCACCATAAAACCTTGCGTGGTGTCAAATAAGCGTCAACATCGCACACGCCGCGCCGTCCGTATGAATTTCACTCACATGTCACAAGAAGCTGCGAGGCATTGTAATGGATTTCATTCACGAGTGAGTCAGGTATGTCCAATATGTGTTGAGCCCGTTGAAAGGTGTCTGCGTGGTAACACATAGAGCACCTAAAACAATGTGCACTTGTATGAAGGCTGTATGTGCTCCTTTACTCGTAGGACAAAGGAACAGAAGTTCCCGAGATTAACATTCATCAACTTAACACAATTAGCGCTAAACTTATAATCTAACCATGTTTCGTTTTATGTACTTTAACATCTATATATAATCTAAATACATACTATTATAAAAAAGGATAGAACGAGCGTGTCTGTTCACGTTAATTTTCGGAACTGCTGAACGTATTATCATGCGAATTTCACAGGTATATTTAGCTCAGCTTGGAGCAACATGCTTTATTTCATTTAAATCGGATGTTGATAAAAAAGTTTTTAAGTACATATAATAAAAGCGTTTCACGCGGGTAAAACCGCGGGGCACAGCTATTAATTTGTTATACTTCCCGTGTTGTTCTGAACTTAAAAAATATACCTGCAATTATCTCGAAGCCAGTAATCTTCAAATTGAATAATGTTCCCTTCTGAAAATTCTACTTCTACGACTTTGCCTGAGAGATTCACATTTTTGATCACTAAAAAAATTAACTAAATTATTATTTTGTCTTATATTCTCATGTATATAGGTACTATAGTGCAGAGGTACTCCCTAATTATCATCTTTTTTATGTTTACCTTTCATTTTCCTCCCGCCGTTCCTTCTTTGTGCTTTAATATCTAGATAGTAAGGCGATCCACTCACAGCACTACTTACGGAGAGCTGAGTAAATGCTGACTGAACCACACCAGTCTGGTCTCGCCTACGAATCTTATCAACTTCTTACATCATAACTGGTCAAAGTTTAACGCAAATTAATTATTAACTAACAACACTGCTGTTAAGGCGGTGAACTCTGCAATAATACATTAGAGATATAAAATATAACTAGCTGTCCCCGCGGTTTTACCTGCGGTAATTTCGGAGTTCCCGCGGGAATCCCAGGATAAACTATAGATATAAACCTTCCTCATGAATCACTCTATCCATTGGTAAAACTGCATGAAAATCCGTTCGGTAGTTTTTTAATTTATTGCGAACAGTCAGCGGAATCGACTTCATTTTATTCTTATAGACCTACTACATGTATAAGTTTTATATTGACGACCCGATTATCGCAGTAGGTCACCATGCACCCACTAATCAAAAGGTTCCGGGTTCTATTCCCGGTGGTTGTGGATGAACACAGGATTTCATTTTCCAGTCTGGGCGTGTATATTGTATAATACTATAGATATTATATCTATAGTGTAATGTAAATGTAGGTAATTATCGGCGTCGTGTGTTCCGACCAAGCGACGCACCGTTATCGCCGGAGGGGCACTAGTGGGCCCCTCGAGAAGGAGCCCGTTCTGGGCTGGCGCAGTCGGGACTGCGGTGCATGAGAAAGCGATTCTCGCGGCCCCGAGTACAGGCGTGGAGAAGGTGAACATCGCAGGGTTTTTAGTGAGTACTTAGGTCGTAACCACCGCCTCGCTCCTGGACACTGGTATTCATGAACATTTTTCCCTGGGTCAACAAAAAAAATATTCGAACAGAGTTCGCTACCAATCTTGATGCAGTTGCATTTACAATGCATCATTTGCTTGGATTTCCATTTCTTCTGTTCTGTTGGTCTAATTCAGCAAAATCCCGAATATAGGTACCTATACCTATATTCGGGATTTTGCTGAATACCCATATACGTAGGTAGATAACCTTAATTAAATTTTATCTTTAGGAATATCTGTTGCAAGTACCTAAGTAGTGGGTGCCTAGTAGGTACAAAAGTAGGTACCCTACAATTCATACTTTACGTAATAATGCACAATCCTAACTAATATTATAAATGCGAAAGTGAGTTTGTTTGTTACGCTTTCACGGCTTAACAGCTCAACCGATCACCATGCAATTTTGTATACCTACTCGTTGTCAGGGGTGCATAGGTAAAAGGACATAAAGTACTTTTATCCCGGAATTCCCACAGGATCTCCGAAATTAACGCGGCTGAAACTGCGGGCAAGTTAGTATTCATTAAAAATTAAACTATGGAAATGATGATATTTGCGGCAAAATTGAGAAAGATTGTGTACTTCTTACATGTTATAGCCACATCCAGTCACCAATGTCCCATAGGGATATTATAAATTGAAAAGTAACTGTTTGTCTGTTATTTTTTCACGCCTGAACTACCAACTCAGTCGACCATCATAAAATTTTGCATTAACGCTGTCAACTGTACAGAAAGTGACATAAGGTGGCATAAACCGCGGGAACACTAACGGCCACACTCAGAGTCGACTTTAATGATTACTTAATTAAGTATAGATTTTTAAAACAAAACTGATGCAGTCAGAGACGTTCAGTAAATTAATGTTAAATGGCATTTAACGAGATGTATTACATTACATTAATTTATTAAACTTGTCTGATTGCGGCAGTTTTGTTTTAAAAATCTATACTTAATTAAGTAATCATTAAAACGACTCTGAGTGCGGCGGTTAGTGTACCTAGTACCTACAACTGAATGGGAGATTCGCAAAAACTGTAGGTATTGATCAATCAGTTCCAATTCATAAGAAATTGTAACATTCAATCTGTCTCTACCTAGAATAGGTACCTATTTATAAACGAAAAAATACGCAAAAACTGAATTGATCAATCACTTCCAATTTATGAGAAATTGGAACAGAACATATTGGGAGACGTCAGCGGATCGCCTTATAAGTACCACGAAAACACGTGGCTCCGCGCTAAAAATTCAGTTTTGTGGGAAAAGTTACTCCGATTTTAGTGTGCTATATATCAAAAGTTGCGCCTCGTCGAGCGCCAGGTGCCTGTGTAAAAATTTTGAAGTTTGGTGAAAGTTTAAAGACGATTTTGGCCGAAAAACCCAAACCAAAAAGTTAAAAAGTGCAACGTTGCCCGAACGAGATCGGTGACCCCACATTTTTTAAGTGTGGGAAGTTGCGGCCTGACGAGCCCTACACGAGGACTCCTTCATCGGATTTTTGCCGTGCTTGTGCGAAGCACAATCGG
This sequence comes from Zygaena filipendulae, assembly GCA_907165275.2. Taxonomy (NCBI): domain Eukaryota; kingdom Metazoa; phylum Arthropoda; class Insecta; order Lepidoptera; family Zygaenidae; genus Zygaena; species Zygaena filipendulae. Next base: position 4,606,321 of record OU015653.1, on the reverse strand, counting down.
CAAAAAAACCAAAAACCACGTGGCACGTGGCCACCCAAGGAGGAGCGTGCGGCTACTTTTGGCTGTTCAGCGGGGTGGGGAGCAGCGGGGCCGTCTTCTCACCACTCGAAGCTCAAAAATTGGTACACGGACACCGGAGATATAAGGTTTTCAAAATTTCAAAATTTCAAAATTTAATAACTCTGTCAGACGATCGATGACACATACTTTTTATTTTATTGTTTGATACACCTTTTGGCTCTTTATATCACATATTTAATTCAAAATTTTTCATTAGCAAATAGCCGAGAAAATTGAAATTGAATTTCAAGGTCATCAATATCTAGGAATCTAACGTGCCGATATCTCCGGTTCCAGCAATAGATACTAGAATTAGGCTTAATTAGACATAATATTTATTTAAATAAGGTATTTATTGATAGATTTCGTTTTTGTGTGACTTTTTGTAAATTTTTATGTGTTTTTTCGCCATTAAAAATCGGGGGTACTCTTGTGACGCACAAGGATTACACTATTAGATAGGTTTCGTCGATACCCATCCAACGAGCCCAAACTCGGATATCCTATCTTTAATAGGCGCTGAGTTAGGATATTCGCGGCCATTTTGGCGGCCATTTTGTAAATATCCGTTTAATTATATCTCGGCTCATAGGTGTCGTATAGCAGTGGGATTTTTGCTATTGACCACAGGAGGTCATACTGCATCCCCTGAGATACCCTAATCTGTATTATTTTTCCAAATTTTACCCCCCCTTAAAATAGCGCCCGGGTGGTGAATTTTGCAAGGTTTGGCCGCCATATTGTCGGCCATCTTGGGAAGTTTAAAACCCGGCTAGCTCGCGAACCGTTTGTCGTAGGACAACGCGGTTTTCTTTGGTGACCTTGGCTGGTAGAGCCCTTCCTAGCCAACCTTATAGAGTGACTCTACCTAGAGTCATAGAGTCGTTTTGACCCTATTTTTGGTTATTCACAAAATTACAGGTTTTATTGGCCATTTTTACACTGTAAAGCAAGTTTTAATACATATTATACATTTTGTGACTTTTATTGACTTTTGTTGACCTTTATTTTTACATTTTTACAAGTACAATTATTTACAATTTCTTATTTACAATATTTACAATTTTGATTGATGACAAATTGACGTGTGCCTAGCCATGTTTGGTATTAGGACTCCCGTTAAAAATATGGATAGCGACCCAGCTGCGGGGTCTCCGTCGAGGGCCAACAGGACTATTGTCCTGACAGAACCCTCTACTGTGAGGAGGAGCATCGGATTATGGGAGACCGCCGGCGTAGAGACGAGTCCCAAGTCACCATCCAAGACAAAATCCCAGGAGCCGACCAAAGTGGCGTCCTCTAGACAGAGGCCTGCAACTTCCCAGCGTGAGAAGGTGCGAAGACCATCTGCGGAGTCATCTGGGGTCTCACCGAGGGTAGAAATTTTCGCTGACCGAGTTGCGGAGGCGCGTGGTTGCCTCACTAGGGCAAAGACCTATGTGGGGGACGCCAGTAACTTAAGGAGAGACCTCAAGACCGGAATACTCCAGGCCTTGGACCGGCTCTACCAACTTGTGAAGGATTCGGAAATGGAAAGAAAGAGTGAGAAGGGGAGGAGAAATTTAGAAAACGTGGTAGAGCCAGTGACAGGGGAAGAGACAGAAAGAGGTGAGCATCAGAAGGGAACAGGGACGAAGAAATCGGAAGTGGGTAGGCTTGCCGAGAAGCTAGAAGAGCATACAAAATTACTAATAGAGAACGGAAAGAAATTGGAGGACCTTAAAGAGAAAATGGACAAGCAAGTTGACAGCATAGAAAAGGTGACGTATGCTAGAGTAGCAGCAACTCAGCCGAGTAGGCGACCCACAGAGCGGGGAGCCCTGCACTCTATCATCGTCACCTCAAAAGATGAACAGGAAACTAGTGAGGATGTCTTGGGAAGGGTACGAGAAGTAGTGGAAGCTAAAGAAGGGTGGGTTAAAATTGAAAGGGTCAGGAAAGCAAGGGACAGAAAAATTATAATGAGTTGCGGAACAAAGGAAGAAAGAGAGAAAGTGAGGGAGAGGCTTAAAAAGGTTGGAGACCACCTAACCGTTGAGGACGTGAAAAACCGAGACCCTCTTCTGGTTCTTGTGGGGGTGATGTCGTATCATAGTGATGAAGACATTATCAAAGCCCTCAGGAACCAGAACAAGGAGGTCTTCCACGGCCTCAACGAGGAGGAGGAGCGGATAGGGGTAAAATATCGTAAAAAGGCTCGGAATCCACATGTCGCCCACGTTGTTGTCACCGCCTCTCCTAAGGTCTGGCAGAGGGCTGTAGACGCCGGTGAAATGCGCATCGACTTGCAGCGCGTGAAGGTCGCCGATCAATCCCCGCTGGTGCAGTGTTCCCGCTGTCTCGGGTACGGCCATGGCAGGCGCTTCTGCACCGAAACCATCGACGTCTGCAGCCATTGCGGGGGGCCGCACCTGAAGACGGACTGCCCAGACTGGTTTGCCGGAGAAGCCCCGTCCTGCAAGAACTGCGCCAGGGCCAAGCTGCAAAATAGGGAGCACAACGCGTTCAGTGCCGACTGCCCCATCAGGAAGAGATGGGACTCACTGGCTAGAGCAACCATAGCCTATTGCTAAGGTGGTCCCAAGTGTCAACGTCCCGTACCTTATCTTTCAGGCCAACCTCCAGAGGAAGCAGCTGGCAACCCAAGAGCTGCTAATAGAGGCCACAAAGCGACGAGCATCTGTGGCTTTGCTGCAGGAACCGTATGTGGGGGGGGCTGGGAGTATGAAGAACTACCGGGGCGTAAGGGTCATCCAGAACTCTGATCGCGGAGATGGGACTGTTAAGGCCGCGATCCTGGTCTTCGACCATGACCTCGACATTATCCAGTACCCGAAACTCACCACAAATAACATCGTTGTGGTGGGAATCCGAACCAGAGCCTGGGTGATCACGCTGGTGTCTTTTTACTTCGAGCCCGACCGCCCACTGCAGCCATACCTAGAACACCTCAAAAAGGTAGAGCGGAAGATGGGACCTGGGAGGTTGGTTCTGGGTGGAGATTGTAATGCGAAGAGCATCTGGTGGGGCAGTGACACTGAAAACGCTAGGGGCGAAGAGATGGCAGGAACTCTCGGTGAGCTTGGGCTGCACATCCTCAACCACGGAAACACTCCTACTTTTGACGTCATCAGAGGCGGTCCACGCTACGTGGACATAACGGCCTGTTCGGCCGATTTGCTGGACCTGGTGGTGGGCTGGAGTGTCGACGAAAGCCTCACGGGATCGGATCACAACGGCATAACGTTTCGGCTGTCATTACAAAAATCCAAAGGTATAAGAATAGAGAGAACCACTAGGTTATATAATACCAAAAAAGCAAATTGGTCACGGTTTTGTGGAAAACTGTCCCAATTGCTGCAAGAAAATAATATTAATTCGGAACAAATAGATAAAATTAACGATAAAACACATTTGGAAGCAGCTGTACAAAATTATATTAAAATTGTTGAAGAATCTTGCAAAGCTAGTATCCCTATGAAAACAAATAAAAATGTAATTTCCTTGCCGTGGTGGTCCGATGAGCTCGCGGAGATGAAGAGGGAAGTCGCCACCAGGAAACGTAGAATCAGGAACGCAGCGCCGGTCCGGAGAGCAGGAGTAGTCAGCCTGTACCTGGAACAGAAGGAGAGGTATGAGTCGAGAGTGAGAAAAGCCCAAACCGAGAGTTGGATGGAGTTCTGCAATAAACAGGATAGGGAGGGGGTATGGGAGGGTATTTATCGCATTATGGGGAGAACCACTATCAGGGAGGAGGACCTGCTACTGGAAAGGGATGGGGTACAACTGGATGCGAAGGGGTCCGTGAGTTTGCTTGCGGAGACGTTCTACCCGGGCGACAGGGAAGAAGAGGATAACGCCGAGCACCAAGAGATCCGCAAGGAGGCCGAGAAGGTAAACGACTGGAGTCATGGTGAGTCTCATGACCCACCCTTCACGATCTTCGAGCTGGAAGCTGCTTGCGCGACTTTCAACCCGAAGAAAGCGCCTGGGGGAGACGGACTCACGTCCGACATCTGTGGCCGTGCCATCGGGAGTGACCCTGGCGTGTTCCTAGCACTCGTCAACAAGTGTTTGGAGAACGGTCTGTTTCCAACGCCTTGGAAGAAGGCAACGGTAGTGATCTTGAAGAAGCCGGGTAAGGAGAAATACACCACACCGAAGTCGCACAGGCCGATCGGATTGCTGCCGGTGTTTGGAAAGGTGTATGAGAAGATGCTGGTCGCCCGTCTCAAGTTCCACTTACTTCCCAGGATGAGTACTCGCCAGTATGGATTCATGCCCCAAAGGAGCACCGAAGACGCCCTCTACACACTGTTGCAGCGAATCCGTGGGAAACTGGAGCAAAAACGGATTTTGGTACTCGTTTCCCTCGATATAGAGGGCGCTTTCGACAGCGCATGGTGGCCGATTATACGGATCCGGCTGGCTGAGGAAAGGTGTCCTGTGAACCTGAGACGGGTGATGGACAGCTACCTCAGCGAGCGAACAGTCACCGTGAAATACGCGGGCGAGGAGCACGACAGGGCCACTAACAAAGGATGTATCCAGGGGTCGATTGGAGGACCAATCCTTTGGAATCTTCTGCTGGACCCTCTTCTTAAGGATTTAGATGGTAGAGGCATTTATGTCCAGGCTTTTGCCGACGATATAGTGTTGGTCTTTGACGGGGACTCTGCGTTGGAGATCGAGGGTCGTGCCAATGCCTCCCTCGAGTATGTTCGGACGTGGGGCGTCCGTAACAAGCTCAAATTTGCGCCGCACAAAACGAGTGCCATGGTGGTAACGCGAAGACTCAAGTACGACGTCCCGCGTCTGAACATGGGCGGGGTGGGCATTGGCATGACCCGAGAGATGAAGGTTTTGGGGCTCATCTTAGATGACCACCTTACCTTCAACTCCCATATTAAGCAGGTCTGTAAAAAGTCAATAAATATCTATAAACAGTTGGCTAGGGCGGCAAAAGTTAGCTGGGGTCTGAATCCTGATGTGGTTAGGTCCATATATGTGGCTGCGGTGGAGCCCATAATACTGTACGCGGCGAGTGCTTGGGCCCCGGCAGTTAGCAAGCTGGGAGCGCGAAAGTACCTCGCTAGCGTTCAGCGGGGCTTTGCTCAAAAACTCTGCCGGGCGTACAAGACTGTCTCGTTGCACTCTTCGCTGGTGCTGTCTGGGATACTCCCGCTCGACCTCCGTGTACGAGAGGCAGCCTCACTTTATGAGGCCAAGAGAGGGGTACCCCAGGCAGCACTGTGCGATAGACAGGTCGAGGTCATGTCCTCGGCTCTCGCGACTCCGCACCCGGCGAAGCATGTTAGACTGGAGTTCGGGAACCTGGTAGACGAGGAGCTTTATCGTAGTCACAGTGACTATAACGTTCGTATCTTTACCGATGGGAGCAAGATTGACGGCAAGGTCGGCGCAGCTTTTTCCTTATGGAAAGGGGAAACCGAGACCCGTGCCGTCAAACTTGCTCTATCATCTTACTGCACCGTCTACCAGGCCGAGCTCCTGGCTATATGCAGAGCGGTTCGGGAGGTCTCGAGAGGTGGGGACGTGTCCTTCGCTATTTATAGTGACTCGATGGCGGCTCTCCAAACCGTGGCAAACCCCGCTTGCCTCCATCCCCTGGCCGTGGAGACAAGGGACACCATCGCTCGCTGTCAAGCCCAGAACAAGAGTGTCTCCTTGTTCTGGATTAAAGCTCACGCAGGGTTGGAGGGGAACGAGAGAGCCGACGCGCTTGCTAAGGAGGCCGCCCTCAGGTCAAAAAAGCGACCAGATTATGACGTGTGTCCGGTCTCATACGTCAAGCGATTGCTCCGTATGGAGTCGCTTGACGAGTGGAACCGGAGATACGTATCTGGTGACACAGCCGCGGTGACTAAAATATTCTTCCCGGATGCGGTCGCCGCGTACAGTATTGTGAGAAAGATGGAGCACGGCAGTGTGTCAACGCAAGTAATGACGGGACACGGTGGGTTCTCCGAATACTTGTATCGATTCAAGTGTAAGGAGAGCCCATCGTGTGTTTGCGATCCTGACGTGAGGGAAACCGTCCCCCACGTCCTTCTCGAGTGTCCCGCTTTCGGTAAGCACCGCTATGAGGCGGAGATGAAAGTGGGCGACAAGATCGTGGAAGAAAATGTTGCTTGCATAATGAGAAGCAAAAATAGATATATATTCTTAGAGTATTGTTGTAAAATAGCTGATATAGTAATAAGAAGAAATAGGACAGTATAAATATTTGTTATATTATATATTGTTACATATATACGTATAGCAAATGTAGAAAACTAGTTGTTAATAATAAGGATAATATATATTGTTAGTAAATAAGAGCAGTAGAATAAATAATATTAAGGAACTAACTCTACAAATATAAGGAATAGTGTATAAGTAATGTATGTAAAATGGTAGGTAAAATTGTAAACCCAACCCTAACCTATCCTGGCATAAGATAGAATATAAATAAATAAAGATAAAAGGTGTAGGATGAAGTAAGAACGTGGCAGCCAACCATGGAAGTGTAAAAGATATGACGAATGAGAGAAGATAATAGTATGTGGAATGGAAGTACGAGCGGTAGTAAAAGAGAGAACTGGAATGAATGAGTAGAGTAAATACAAGCTTTGATTATGTCAAAGGGCTAGGCACAAAAAAAAAAAAAAAAAAAAAAAAAAAAAAAAAAAAAAAAAAAAAAAAAAAAAAAAAAAACAGAACATATTGTTGTCTCTGGGTAGGTACTTTACGACTTAAAAGCTTTATCGAGAATATAAACCATTTTACGAGCCAGGCATGAAATAAACACATTACATCCCGTAAATAAACACATTAAATTAAACACACATCATGCTTGTTAAGTAGTCCAAATATGACCTCCTAGCCTCTTCGGATTCATTCTCCATCTACGGTTTCGTCCCAAATGACACACAGACTTACCCATAGAGAATTTTTTTTTGACACGTTGAGCGTGAAATTATAAAAGGCAACGGAAATGGCGCGCATAAAGACAAGGAGGTGACACGTTCGAAAAAAGAAACGAACACAACATACTTTATTTATTCACGTCAAAGAAGTATAACTTCTTACGTGCGTTAATACACTGTCACACATCGTTATACACGCACGCACGCACATACACACACATGTATACGAGTGCCTAATATTTGTTTACATGTATATTCTAAACTAACTTTCTCGCCTATGTCCTATGTCCTTTTCTGTATCCCTGACAATGTGTTTGAATTATGATCGGTTGAGTAGGTAAGACATGAAAGCGTAACAAACAAACACATTCGCAATTTTATACAAAAAAAAACTTTTACGCCAAACCAACCAGATTTTCTCACGGAAACCAAGTTAAATTGCAATCAGAAAAACTAAATATAGTAGAACAGCGAATGTTTCTTTGCTTGTTTATCGCATAATATGCGAAGCTATATAATATCTAGGTACCGTTCGTCTGAATATAGTATTTTAAATAGTCACTGTGCAACGCATGCTGCTTTGTCTATAGGTGTTAGGTAAGTACCTACTTTTAAATATAGTATAAAACTTACTCCATTGACCAATAAAATAACCTATAGCCTCCTTTGACCGATTGACTCTTTTTACCGTATGTCTCAGTATTTTTGGGTAGGTAATTCAATATCGTGACGAAAAAGATACCTACCAATCGTTATTAGGGTGTGGAAGGTAGGTTGTCATGCTCGTGTGTGATGAAGGGCCGCACTTCGCCTCCGCATATTATTCCATTTTCCATTTCTTTGCCTAACCCTTCGGAGACATTCAACGGAAATTCAGATGGTATCACAATAGTGATAGGTATACGTCTTGAGCTTGTATTTTTTTCTATTTCTACCCGTGGACGTATGAATTACTAAGTCTTTTGGTATTAAAGGTCAGTTCGAAGATCAGGCGTAGATATTTAAGAGATTATGCGCAGATTCCAGTATTTTTGGAATAAAAACGGAAAACAATGATTTTTGTCATATTTGTATGTGTTGATTGATATATATAGTTTTCGAATGGTTGCTGATATCGAAAATCTGGAAAAGATGGCGAAATTGTTTGGACGTGTTCGACGCGACAAAGAAAATTGTTATTAAATAGGTTTATGTTTAACTATCTTTACTTGTTATTTGATGGTTTTCTTATAAGCATTTGGTGTGCCAACGGGTACCTACATAAAAGTAGAACAATACAAACCCTTTGGCCTAAAATGAAATAACATTAAATCTTAATACATCTAGCGTACCTACCTAAGAATCTGAGTGAGATATAACTTGCATAAATTTCAGTTCAGATCGAAGCAGTGCCCGGGATTTGCGACTAAGATTTTAGATGAAATATCCAAGGTAAAAATTTGAAACGCGGGAGGACTCCCGAAGAGAAGAGCTTGTGATACACATTTTACTAGGTGATAAATGATAACGACCTACGTCATACGAACCCGAATCACTTGGAATCTTAAGTGTACTTACTTACTTTATTAATACCGCTATAGCCATTATCTCAAAGTCTCACCTATTTACCGCGAGCGTATGGGATGCGGGAAACCAAGCAATGTCCCCAACCACACAGCGTCGACAGTAACGGGAGCCTATGCAAATATGTAAAGTTACACTTTACGTAACGAGTTTCATTTAGAAGCCTACATAGAGGAGAACGTATTTGCATATCAACTTGAGACGGTTTCAGTTTGTGTGCTCAAGACGTCGTCTCCTCTAATTTGTAGGTGTTAAGAAATATTAAATAAGTATAGCTGTGCCTCGCGGTGTCATCCGCGTGAGTTTCAAAAATTCCGCAGGAACTCTAATTTACTCCTTATAACACCAGCAAATTAGCAGTGAAAGTCCCGTCAAAATCGGTCCAACCGTTTCGGAGATTCACTCGCATGAGTTTCCGAATTCCCGCAAGAACTCCAAACTTCATTTATTCTTCTTCTTCTTACAATCACAACAAAAAAAGAATTAGTGAAATCGGTCCAGCCGTTCACGTGTTATGCCCTGACCAAGGGATATATCATATTATATACACCTACAAAGATTACCCTTTATCTTAAACATCTTTATCACAGTTACAATATCAGTGTTATAGCAATAAAATAAAACTTATTTAATAAGAACAAAATACGTACAGCGGCAGCGTGTAGATGCTAAAGTATGAATATTTTTCATAGAGTTATAACACTATATTAGGTATATTATCTGTGACTAAAAGATTTACCCCCGCGTTGGATCCGCTTATTGATTCCAATCCATAGCTATAGTTTCATACTAAATTCCGTCGACAATGATATAGCTTATTGGTTGTTGCATTCGGATCACAGTTGCATAAGGCATAGGTAGGTTCTCATTTCTCAACAATGAGTTCGAGCTGTCGATGAAGGAAAACACTTTGTGGAAGATGTATAACATGGTAGCAGGGCACTTTCTAGTGGCGTACTGGCTAACCACCGTCTTCGAGTTAAAAATTTGTCGCCAAGCGCCTACCGGTGCGTTCTGGCAGTCTCACTTGAAAGCCAAACAAACAAACAACTTGAAAGAAACTCACTTTCGCATTTATAATAGTAAGGATTCTACGCACACAACAGATACTTTAAGAATTTATTACAAATTCCATAGGTATATTGGATGGAAGCCAAAAAAGCTATCCAATTTTATATTACAGAAAGATTGCTGAATAAAATATTGAGTTTTCGAAGTTATTCTGAACGAGCTGTCCCGTGCGGTTTCACTCGCTGTAATTTCGGAGTTTCTTTTGAATCACTCTAGATCTATCAATGAAAACCATAGAGCAGAAAATAACACATAGAAGCTGGATATCAACTTAGTTTAGTATGAAAACAGATGAAAACCAGTGTCGCCGGGTGATCATCGTACACAACTAATTTATAACACACTAAAACATTCGCTACCGTGAATAAATGTATCAAACTCTTTATGTTTTTAATTAGTCCTTGTTTTCAAAATTATGTATAATATTTAGCTCCGGGAGTTTCAGTATGACTTTCTTTCTTTGTCAAAAGGTTTCCCCTTGTTATGTTCCCCTATATTATCTGTGTTATAGGTAAGGTTCCGTTTTCGAGGTTTGTCCTTTAGTTTCTCTCTTTGTATTACAACTTTTTTATTCAGCGACTACTTAATAGACGAAATTTTCAACGTAAAATAAGGACGTGCTCCTTTCGATTTATGAGATGAGAAAAAAATTGTGCACATATTGTGGCATATTTTAAGTTAGTAGGTGAGTAGTTTTTTAAGTCAACAGTTAGTAAGATATGCGCTTATAAAGTCGTAAAAAATGTGTGTTACTACTTTGTTACAAAACGATTTTATTTATTTTCGATTGACCTTTTGCGATTTGATAGCAAATTGTATGCGTATGTTTATTTTTTTCTATAGCAATCACAATAGCAAGTTAAATCGTAGTAGGTACTTAACATTTATAATCTTTATTACTGGCATGACACCCGCGACGAGTCTCTTTCATTTGGATCTTACAATTAGTTAATTATGATTGATGTATTAAAATATTATAGTTAATATATTATAGTTCTAGTAATTAGATGATAAAATTTATGGTAATAGGTTACAGAAATTTCATAATGATTAAACATAATCTAAGACAATGGTATAGAAGTCTCGACGGCAGGTGCAAGCCATAACGCGGCAACTTTGTGAAATATAGCTCCACTAACGACCGCTGAACTAACATTTTTCAAACTCGCATGAATCTATGTAAAAGTGTTAGAGAAATAAGATATTTCGGCATTGTTTACATGATTATTTTATTAATCAGCAAGTTGAGCACATTTAACAATTTAGCAATTTACATTAAACTTAGAAAAGAATATATCAATCACTGTGTTTAATTATTAGTACTTCAGACATTTTGTTACAACAACAAGTTATGAGTTGATAGACAAGTAGAGGGCGTCATTGCTTTTTAATTGAATGACACCAAAACGAGCTTTGACACTTTTGCCACTCATCTCTGGAGTGATGCCATACTAAAGTGTCGCGCATCTGCAACACTCCTCCTCGCGACTCTTTATGTCAAGTTCAACGAAGTTCTCAGCTCATGAAGTCGTGGTCCAGGTAGCCCTTTTGTGAGCATATCTGCTGACATATTTTTTGTCTCTAGATAGTCCAATTTGATATGTCCTTTCTGGACACACTCTAGGATAAAGTGAATTTTTAAATCAACGTGTTTTGATTTTGAAGTCACGATAGGATTGTTACTTAACTTCAAGGCTGCTTGATTATCGTTAAAGATTTTCACTTTTTCTAGATTAATTGTTAAGTCCTTGAACAAAGATTTTAAATGTATTGCTTCCTTAGCTGCTTCTGTGATAGATGCATACTCCGCTTCTGCCGTTGACAGAGCTACACTTCTTTGTTTTCTTGAGGACCAGCTTACGCAGCTTCCGGCGTATACAAAACAATATCCTGAGAAGGATCTTCGATCAAGCTTGCATGCGCCCCAATCAGCATAAGCCATACCGAACAATCTTTCATCGGTTTTTGTAAAATTAAGGCCAATGTTCATAGTACCCTTCAGGTACCTTAAGACGCGTTTTGCACATTTAAAGTGCTCAGCGTTGTGACAATCGTTAAATTGGGATAGATAGCTGACAGTGAACATTATGTCAGGTCTGGTTGCAATCGCCAAGTACATCAAGGTTCCAATTAGATTTTTATATGGCAATTCAGTGTCATGCTCATCCTTTTTCATTAATAGACTAAGTCCGACATCTATGGGTGTAGTAGTTGGCTTACACTCCTCCATATTATACTTTTTCAAGGTTTCCTTTATATATCTCTCTTGGCTTAGTTTTATCATTCCATTTTTGTATGAAAAATCTATTCCCAACATTCTTTTTGGTGTACCCAAATCCTTGATCTCAAATTTTTGAGATAGAGTTTCTTTAATTTCTTGCATTTTCTTGTCACATGAGTAAGCAGCAAGCAAGTCGTCAACCCATATGGTTATAATGACTTTTGCTCCTCCTTTCAGGATATATACACAGGGGTCTGCTGTCGACGGTATGAACCCAAGCTCCTTTAGCTCCGAATCTAGTCTAACAAACCACTGTCTTCCGGATTGTTTTAATCCATAAAGTGACCTTTGCAGCTTGCATATCGGCTCTCCTTTTATACTTCTAATGCTTTCTAGCATTTTTCTAGCTTTGCTATATATGATCAGATCTTCTTTCTCACTTTCTTCAATCATGATTTCCGTCACATACTGTTCTAGGTTTTCGGGTACCTTCATGTTTATGTCTTCTTCCAAATCGCCGTTTAAATAGGCTGTTGTGACGTCCATCTGTTTAAGTTGCATGTTTTCTTCTACAGACATGCCAATGACAGATCTGATTGAACTTAGTTTGGCCACGGGTGCAAACGTCTCGCTGTAGTCAATGCCTGGCCTCTGTGCGAATCCCCGTGCCACGAGCCTTGCCTTTTTGGTTTCTTTGTTGTCTGATCCTATTTTCTTTTTCAGGACCATTTTGTAATCAATTACTTTCATATCCTTTTCTTTCTTTATTATTCTCCAGGTTCCATTTTTTATGTGTGCTCTAATTTCAGCTTTAATAGCATCATGCCAGTTTTCTTCATTACAACATTCTTCAGAAAGGTAAGTCATTTCTGATACATATTTACTTTCATCTGATTCAATTTGCATTTCATAATCCTTAGTCCATACTGGCCGCTTCCTCTCTCTCTGAGGTCTTCCAGAGGAAGGTTTATCAGGTGGACCTAGCTGATCTTCACTTTTAGTAGACTCATCAGATGTAGTATTCTCTCTGGTTTCTTCTTCTATATCAGAAGTAAGTGCTGGTGAAGGCTGAAAAGAGGTATTAGGAGTAGGAGGGGAGGATTCCTGAAAAGATGAGTTGTTATTAGGTCTTCTGTCTTCTCTCGATGAGATGTCAGATATATCTCTGTTCATTTCAACTTCTATTTCAGGTGTTGATTTTTCAACATTAGGAGTTCGAGATTTCTTTCTGAAACCGGATTTTTTTGTTTCTACAAGATTTTTGGTTTCTTTGAAAGTTTTACTTATTTTTTCTCCTTTTTCATTTGTTTCAGCTTGCATCTGTTCCATATCTCCAATGAAATCTTCATATTTTTGACCATTATTGTCATAGTACATTTTGTCGATTATTTTCACATCTCTACTTATGACAACATCTTTCTTATTTGGTATGAAGATTCTGAATCCTTTGGTATTTTTTGCATAACCCATAAATACTCCTTCTATAGCTTTAGGTGAGAATTTTCCTCTTCTTGTTTTATTTAAAACAAATGCTTTACTTCCAAAAACGTGCAGGTGATTTCCTGATGGTTTTCTACCTACCCACATTTCATAGGGTGTTTTTCCTTTTAGAGCCTTTGCTGGGCTTCTATTTATTAAGTAGTTAGCAGTGTAAACTGCTTCTGCCCATAGTTCAGGAGGTATATTTGAATCTAGCATTAAACATCTTGCCTTATTCAATAATGATCTGTTCTTTCTTTCACTCACACCGTTTTGCTGTGGAGTGTATGGAGCAGACAGTCTCCTATTAATACCATGTGCTTTTAGATAGGTATCAAAATATTTGTTTCTGTACTCTGTACCATTATCTGATTGTAAGTTTTGAATTCTTTTCTTCATGAACAGTTCTACATTGCTCTTATATTCTTTGAACTTTTCAAAAACATCACTCTTCTTTTCTATGAAATAGATGCAACAATACCTTGTGTAATCGTCTATGAAGGTGACAAAATATTTTGATCCAGCCAAAGTTTCATTCTCAAATGGGCCACATACATCAGTATGAATTATTTGTAATGGTTCCGTAGAGATGATTTCATTATGTTTAGGAAACGGTAGACTTGTTAATTTTCCCCGAATGCAGATTTCACAGGTACCTAAATTTTCTTCTTTTAGGTTAAGCCCTCGTAACATGTCATGTTTGGCCATCATTTTGAGGTCTTTTTCATTTATATGACCTAATTTTTTATGCCATTTCATGATGTCACTTTCATTTTTAGATGTGAAATTTGCTGTCTCATCTCGCTTGAAGTTGAGATAATATAAACCATTTCTTCGGTCTGCCTTTAACACAACTGTGTTGCCTTCCATTATGCAGGCCTTTTCCTTTTCGAATATGACTTTATACCCGTTATCCGTAATTTTTGCAACGGACATTAAATTTGCTGATAAATCGGGTACAAACAATGTATCGTTTAGGTTATAATTGTCATGATTTGTACTCACTGTTATCTTGCCTTTTCCTTCAACTTGTGTCGTGTGTTTATTTGAAGCTAATTTCAATATGCCTGTCTCCGAGGACATGTTGGTGAACATATCTTTTTCTCCAGTCATGTGTGAGGTGCATCCGCTATCAAGACACCACATATTCTGTTGAGTATCGGTTCTACCCATAGTTAGGCAAATATTGAAGTTTTTCTCTAGCTTTTTATCTTTATTTTGTTTTTTCTTCGACCAACAAGCTTGAGTTGAATGACCCCTTTTATTACAATTTTTACATAGTAATGTTTTGGTTTTGTTTTTTGTGTAGAAAGCTTCTGATTTCTCTGGATGTTCGCTCTGTTTTCTCGCTTCGCTTTCTTCGATTATTTTGATTTTTAAATCTTCTGGATTAGGCAGAACATCTCTCGATTCAATAGCGATTCGAAAACTTTCAAATATTGGAGGTAAGCTATATAACATCATTATGCTTAACAATTCATGATGAATTTGTACCTCCATGTCAGCCAATTTGCTAACAACATCCATGAAATTGTTTAAATGATCCCTAATGTCTTCTTGTGGAGTCATTCTTTTAAGTACTAATTGTTTGAGTAGTGTGGCTTTTCTGGCGGGTCCTGAGCTTTGATGAATGGATTTAAGTTTATCCCAAACGACTTTAGATGTAGTACATCCTTTGATTTGTTTCAATTCTGAAGGAGATATGAGTAGTAACAACTCTGATCTTGCCATGAGGTCTCCCTTCAGAAATGCCGCCTTATCATCAGCTTCTGTGGATTCTTCGATGATTTTTTCACCATTCACATAGCACCATAAATCATTTTTGATTAGAACTGCTTGCGCCTGAAGGCACCAAGTGTCATAGTTTTCTTTGGTTAATGTTTCGATGCGGTGATACGACGCCATTGCCATTTTTCTCTTTTGCCGATAATACCAAAACTACCAAAACTACGCTCTGCTACCAATTGTTAGAGAAATAAGATATTTCGGCATTGTTTACATGATTATTTTATTAATCAGCAAGTTGAGCACATTTAACAATTTAGCAATTTACATTAAACTTAGAAAAGAATATATCAATCACTGTGTTTAATTATTAGTACTTCAGACATTTTGTTACAACAACAAGTTATGAGTTGATAGACAAGTAGAGGGCGTCATTGCTTTTTAATTGAATGACACCAAAACGAGCTTTGACACTTTTGCCACTCATCTCTGGAGTGATGCCATACTAAAGTGTCGCGCATCTACAACAAAAAGGCAGTTAGCACTTGCCGATAATAATAAATCGTAGTAATGTCTTCAGCCGTTTAAATTCTTATAAAATATCCGTGGGTGATATAATTTTAATATTATGATATTTAAAGACAAGTGGAGTTTAAAGTTTGAGTATTTATTTGAAACGATGTTTCATCACTGAACGTTTATTGTAAGATTTATGACATCTTATAAATTATATTTCCGACCTTTTTTCTCAACTTCTACTATGATCTTTATTTTTGAGCTTAAAAAAACATTAAATAAAATGAGATGTAGCTTTATATTATTATTTATAAGTTTGTAGGTAAACAACAAAGTTATTTCATTTCATTTTCATCTATAGATTTATAGGTACCAACATAGGTATAAATAAAATTGAATTGTCTGTTTGTAATTTCAAATAAACAGATTTTCACTAAATGCAGCATATGAAAATATATAATATAGTAGGTGGTACTTACATAAAAAAATCATTTTATTACATTTTTGTCTGTCTGTCTGTTTGTTCCGGCTGATCTCTGAAACGGCTGGACCGATTTTAGCGGAACTTTCACTGGCGAATAGCTGATGTTATAAGGAGTAACTTAGGCTACTTTTATTTTAGAAAATATAGTTCCTGCGGGAATTTAGAAACTCACGCGGGTGAAACCGTGAGGCACAGCTAGTTTCAAATAAAATAAGATTTTTTATCACGCAAGAGAATGTTCTTCTTGTTATATTCAGCAAAAACCTCTTCTATTGTGTGCCAAGCGACCCACCACTAATCATGTTTGCTGAAAGAAAGGGTCAATTCGGCACCTGCCACCCGATTTGTCAACGTCACGCTTAAGGTTGAGTCCAAATCTACAAACACCTTACGTGGCAGACACGTATCGTCACCAGACAAAAAACGTTATTATTACATTTATCTACATCTATACATATAAATAAAATTCAAGTGTCTGTTTTTAATTCCAAATTAGATAACAGCTTTTCATTAAATGCATATTATATGAACGCAATGCAATGAAGTAGGTACATATTTTTTATTTTTTTTTATGTTTGTTCCGGCTAATCTCTGAAACGGCTGGATCGATTAAAAAAGGGGTTTTCAGGGGCAGATAGCTGATGTTATAAGGAGTAACTTAGGCTATTTTTATTTTAGAAAAAAAAGTTCCTGATGCGCGAATCCCGAAACTCACGCGGGTGAAACCGCGGGACTTAGCTCATAGCCTCATAAGAGTTTAAAGTTGGTATCTACTAATTTTATTTAGGTACTATCGAATATTTCACGTCGTATCTTATCAAAACAAACACTGAATAGATTATACTAGTTGCATAATGCATTAAATAATGGTAACAATCTAATTAACAACTGTTATAGTAGATGGGGCCCTGCTACATGTAAATATGTATCTATGTAGGTAATTAGGAATGCCACCTGACATTTGTAATGAAAATACCTACGCTTTTTATTAAATAAGATTATGTGATTTTTTATTAACTAAAACATTAATTTAATTTCTGCCAATTACCTAATCATGTAATCACTAATTTTGATCAAGAACTAATAACTAAGAATAAGCTTTATTTACTTATTCATTTATTCAACAAAATTACACAGCACATGACAATAATTACAAACAAATTCAATAAAACTATATTTAGGCCATTACGGAATAACTCTATGTTACCTAATCTTATACACATTAGCGATTTTATTATTTAGCTTAGCTATAGCTTATTTTAATTTTAGCAATTTTTTAAAAATTTTATTTATGTTCAATAAAGTATACAAACAAACAAACTAATTGTAAGAGAGTCAATATGGCAAATAATGTATACTTCTCCATGATAGGTATATGCCAGCAGTGGTAGAGAATCTTCGTTAAGAATATTTTGTCTTCGCAATACTTCCGTATATGTTGTTACTGTTCGTGTGTGGTGCTATAAATGCATCAGCATATTAAGCATATTAATTAGTGGATAAAATAAAAAAAAGCATGCAGAGCGTACCCGGAGCGAAATCAATCAGACCGAAGACCTCTTCGGTTGCCCGAAAGATGTTTTGGCGACACAATATCAGTGCCCGGTATAGGCACAGCGGCCAACCTCGCGCGGTGTCAATAATGTGCAAACTACAGAAGAGTTTATTAACCAAATATGGAGCCCAACCGCACACCGGTTTAGCAGAAATACTGAAGACCGATCTTCGGTGGGGAACTTGCGGTCGCGAACTTTCCCGAACAAGTCCCTATCTTTTTCTTTTACGTAATGAGTACACTACCTATACTGTCAGAAGTCTTCGACATGTCTGCCTCGGTACGTGTCTACCACGCACAGTGTGTAAAAAGATGTGTATGTGAAAAGATCTTTCCTCACACCTATCTCAAATATTGGGTACGCCCGTCGACACAATCGCTGATTCGACTTTCGGCGCTTTTTTACGACGATAGTAGGTATGGAGTGAAATCACGATCAAGTAAGCTTATAAATATTGGCTTTCACCTTCTCATTATGGACGTCGATAACTTTCTTTTTTAAACGAGATAGTTCCAGTAACTTTTGCACAATTTGGCTTTCTCATCTAAGTTACATTTTTTTATATCTTTTTTATGTGGAATCTAATGGAGACAATATAAGAGTAACATACATTACGCTTACGCTTCACAACACACCGATCTACTTGATCCCACTTGTGTCGTGGAAACCCAGCAAACGTGGTATATACTACATATTATTACATATATTATATTATACTATAGATATATAAATACGCCCAGACTGGAAAATGGAACCTTATATTCATCACACAAAGTCCAACCCCACCGGGAATCGAACCCGGAACCCCTTGATTAGCGGGTAGGTTTCTCACGGTATTTATATCTACGGGCCGTATTTTGAATACCAATATTGTGTTGATTAAAAATGTATGATTTAAATAAAAATGAGGCGTAAATCATTTAGCTGTCGCTATTGGTTACGAACGGTCCACTCTGAAATCTCTTTTGATTTAAACATAATGAGAAGACGTGACTCAAAATAACATTTTCGTCGTAAGAAGCGGACACTACACAGTGTAAAGGACGCTCGAAAATTACAATTTCATTTTACGCATAGTCTTGGTATTTATGTACCTATATGTAACGGTTAATTCGATACATTCGTGAATTATACATAATTACCGGGATTCCATCCTTACTATAAATTCGAAAGTAAGTTTGTTTGTTACGCTTTCACGCCTCAACGGCTCAACCGATCGTCATGAAATTTTGCACACACGTTATCAAAGGTAGTACCTACAGAGAAGAACATAGGGTACTACTTATTATAAATACGAAAGTATGTTTGTTTGTTACGCTTTCACGCCCTATCGGCTCAAACGATCATGAAGTTTTGGATACACGTTTTAGGGGTAGCTACGGAAATTGACATGTTTGACACACCCTGTTTCCTTTTCCGTACCCTGACAACGTGTATAGTACGCAAAATTTAATGCAGTGTCACCCGCGGTAATTTGGTAATTTCGGTGTTCCCGCGGGAATTTCGGGATAAAAGTACCCTATGTCCTTCTCTGTACCCCTGAAAACGTATATGAAAAATTTCATGATAGTCGATTAAGCCGTTAAGGCGTGAAAGCGTAACAAACAAACGAACAAACTCACTTCTGCATTTATGATATTAGTAAGGATAAGGACTAGCTGTTCCCCGTGGTTTCCCCGTTAATTTCAAAGCTCCCGCGGGAATCCTGGGATAAAAAGTACCCTATATCCTATATACTTCTGGCAACGTGTATGTAAAATTTCATGGTGATCGGTTGAGCCGTTAAAGCGTGAAAGCACAACAAACAAACAAATAAAGAAATAAACTCACTTTCAAATTTATAATAGAAGGAATAGAAGGATTAATATCTCCCCGGTAACTACATAATTATGATCAGTTACCACATTGACCGTAACATACCAAATGTCTTGACTGTAGGTGGGTATAATTTGTTTTTATTCAATTTTTTCAAGTTAATGGTACCAATTTAAATACGGCAAACAGTCATTTTGTGTTCAAATTAGAAAATCTTTAAAAAATCCTTGTTTATCCAAAGCTATCCGCCAGCTAGATTGAGTAAAAGCCCTGTGGCATAAAAAGCAGTCGGCTGCCACATTGACGTCTGTAATTAAACCCAATTTGGCGAGAAAACCTTTTTTATTTTATTTAAGACCGTTTATTCAGCGGTGTTTGTTAAACCTAGCTGTATTTTAAATTCAGACACTGGGAGATGAGGATAATTGCATGGAACTTTACCTACCGTTTAGCCTTAACGTTTAACTTCTGTGTGTGTGAGCGCATGTGTGCGTGTGTGACGTGTGTGTGTGTGTGTGTGTGTGTGTGAGTGTGTGCGAGTGAGTGTGTTTTCGAACTGCAGATATTCTTCGCAATTACTTATCTGATTTTGCAGAACCAAATATTTATTAAACTTTATTGTGTTATACATTAAACTTTAACATACTTAACATCTTTCAATCTTTATGGATAAAAATGAATGTTTGTCTTCTATGCGTTCCTGAACCATTGTTTCGATGTGATGAAACTTTGGTGGGTTGTTCTGCCTGCGTCGGCAAAGGTTCCTAAAATAACGAGATCCTACGGGAATGCCGAAACCCATGCGGGTAAAACCGTGGGGCGCAGATAGTTTTACTTAATATCAACATTACATTCATTTATTAGAATTACTAGCTGTTCCCCGCGGTTTCACCCGCGGTAATTTCAGAGTTCCTGCGGGAATTCCGGGGTAAAAAGTATGTCCTTTTCTATATCTCTGACAACGTGCATGCCAAATTTCATCCAAATCCGTTTAACCGTTTCTGCGTGATTGGGCAACAAACATCCAAACATACAATCATCCAAACGTTCAAACATCCACACTTTCACATTTATAATATTAGTAGTATTAGTATACTTACCATGAAAATTTACAATACCTAAGATAATTAAAAAATAAGGAAATACTTATGGAATTCTTAGTGGTTGAAACAAACGTCCTGAAATAATCAAAATATGTATTTAAAAATAATTTTAAAAAGCTAGAATAGTAATTATTGAGATCCACCCTTAAGCTTTGCAGATAATAATATTTTTTGCTTAGTTAAGTTAGGGGGACATTTTGCGGGCAGAGCAGATGGAAGTTGGGAGAGAAAGAAGCGCTGCAGAAGTTATCGAACGATCTTTAAATGCTCCCACATTGATTTATTTATGTATATAATGTATATAACGTGTTACGAGTACATAACGTGTTGTATCATATTCGGTGTATAAGCGAAGAACGAATACCGGTGTAGAGGATTTTTTGAGGGAGAATCTTTTTTAGCAGTGGAAGTGTGTTGGCTGTCGTGGATGGTAATTAATTACAATTAGGTAGTAACTTAGAATCATTTTAATAATTACTTAGTTTTTTTAGTAAGGATTTTTAAAACTAAACTGCCGTGATCAGGGTCGTTCATAAAATCAATGTTAGTTGGCATTTTACTAATGAGGTTAAACTTAGTTAAATGCCAATTAAAATTAATTTAATGAATTTTGTTTTGTTTTAAAAATATTTACTTAAAATTAAGTAAGTAATCATTAAAAAGACTCTGAGTGCGGCCGTTAGACCAACGAATTATATCTAATATACTTACATAATTATTTTGTTTCTGTCTCATGTCCAGTTACGTGACTCTATGACGAGTTATTTTTTAGGAGTTTGCAGATAGATAGAAGATAAAAGATATCATTTTTATCCCGTGGATCCTTACAGATCTAATTCATATCGCATGCGAAATATTATAAAGATTTATTTTTACTATCCTTCAATTTTATTATTGGTGTGATCAAAATAAGACCGCAACTGCGATACTGTTTTAGCCCTTGGTTTTAGCGATGTCACCCAGTTCTCGTAGATACACTTTAGCAAATGGAACGTTCGAGGAAGATAATTTCATCAACGGGGCCATGCTATAAAAATAACGGCTAAGTGATTTCTATTTGTATATTTACCTAATGGATATCCTGGGTCCAATGACAATTTATTCCTAAAAATAAAAGTAGCCTATGTTACTCCTTATAACATCAGCTATCTGCCAATGAAAGTCCCGTTAAAATTGATCCAGCCATTTCAGAGATAGCCGGAACAAACAGACATAGAAAAAATGTAATAATTGTTTTTTTATGTACCTAAATACCGTATATACTTTCGTATGTATATGTACGTAAGGCACTTCAATTTTATTTATGTGTATAGATTCAGTAACAGTTGTTCCTCGCGGTTTCACTCGCGTTAATTTCGGCATTCCCGCGGAAATTCCGACATAGAAGGTACCCTTACCCTTAGCCGCGCTACAAAATTTATCCAACCAAGTACCACGAATTTTGGGCATTTATTGCACAAATAGCGAACTTAATGCCTTGCGGCATTCTCTACCAGTTAATCAGTATTCGTTTATTAAATAAAAGGATACTGTGGTTTTCTGTCAGTAAAATAATTTTAAAATCGTTTCCGTAGTTTTAGCGATTACCTCTACAAACAAGTTTACCTCGTTATAATATTAACTTATTACATAAGTAGATAAAGGCAAATAAAAAAAGATTAATTATTTTTAGAAAACACACTTTTTATTAAAACATCGTTTGTACTTGGAATACTTTTTGTCTATATATGTATCTAAAAGATATCATAATATAAACTTACCTATTATAATAATATTTTATTTACAGGTATCTTTTGCTGTAGGTATCTATTATTTTCACATTTATCTAATACATTTGTCCTTAGGTATGTACAATACTTTAAAACAATACTCTTAAACTTTATGACGTAGAATTATTACTATTAGTATAATTTAAAGATACGTAATTAAGTATTTATATGTATTAAAATTATTGTAAATATACACGGTGATTTTTCATTTATATTTTGAAGGAATGCCACTTCTTCTTCATATTTAAGTATCATCAATAGGTGACAAATAATTACCTACTAGTATAAATAAGTAGCTGTTCCCCGCGGTTTCACCCGTGGTAATTTCAAAGTTCCTGCAGGAATTTCGGGTTACAATATAGCTTTTGTTACTCAAGGGTAATATATAGCCACCACATATAATATAATACTATGTAAAGCATTCTAATGGTCAAAGAATTTTTGAAATCGGTCCTGTAGTTTTTAAGTTAAATCGCAACAAACAGGCAAACGAAAATTAAATCTTTCCTTTTTAGGTAGATGTTATACTAGTTTAGATAATATCAGCATAAAAAATGTGACATCCTTTAGTAGAGGCAAAATTTTAATATAAAGAAAAAACAAAAATCAACTGTTTTGTCACGACATCGACATAGTTAAGAAAAAAAGAAAAAAGACCAACAATAATTCACCGTGTATAAAAAAAATATATTCCCTGTATCTTACTTGCTGATCTAAAAAACAAATTGGCAACGAAAGGTAACTTTTTGATAGATTAAAAAAAATTGATTAAGTCATAACAAGCGGGAACTTATTGCACGTTTCCATCACACTTATATACGTTCTCCAAATCCGCGAAATAAGTTCTACTTCGAGACTAGGTATATACCTAAATAACTGGCCGTTTCCAACGGTTTCATTCACGAGTTCCCAGATTTCCGGGTGAACTGCCCTATGTCATTCTCTGACAACGTGAATGCAAAATTTCATGATAATCGGTCGAGCCGTTAAGGCGTAAAAGCGTAACAATCAAATATACCTACCCACATTAACGTGCTTCAGCGCAAGTAGTGAAACCTATTTTACTTTAAAAAAAAAAAATAATGCAAACGTAATGATTTGTTTTTACTTTCAGAAAATTTTGATGATATTTATAATACCCACGAGATTTAATTACAATTTATTTAGGTACATTGAATTAGGCTGAGTGATTGTGTAAATTGGTACGTAGATAGGTAGGTACTTCCAGTTTTCGCTACTCGTTCGTAATTAATTTATGTCGAGGCCACCCGTAATATCGCGTGCTAAGGAAAATCGGGGTTTGGCCATCGCTCTCAATGTTTTCTCAGTAAACTGTAGATATTCTCTTTAAACGAGAAGATAAATACTTTTCGTTTCGTAAACTCAAGTGTTATTCTTAAAAAAAAATTTACCTAGCACAAAAACAAATACATAAAAAATAGGCTTAATTATATCGCAATCAGTTCACAGAATGTAGAGTTATGTTAATATGTACAAGACTTCGCGTATAGTACACTTATGTGAGTGCCACGGTAACGCCAGCGCACCATTTAACTCAAGTGTAGCAATAGGCAAAAGTCAGTTGTGAATAATGTAAAAAAAATATGATAACTGTTAGCAGATTTCTTAGATATTCTGAGTATCTTTATTCTTTAATTGCGCTGGAAAATGAAGAAGAAGAGAGCGTACCAATTTTTAACTACTGATGACTGAAACAAGGAAATTCTATAGTGTTTAGGCTTAGTAGTCAGACACTTAAACGTAATGTGTTGAGTCATAGGTACTACACTCGTTACTTTTTCTAAGTGCTTATAACATATTCTCCTGTAGGAACTTTTCAAGGCCGTGGTACATATGTGGCCGAACACCGATTAGGCTGTGGTCTTCATCTGTGTAACTCTGCAAAAGCCATAGATAAAAATAATTACACGTCGTGATGCCGGGATGAACTCTTAAATTTTTATTTTATTTCAAAACCAAAAGGAGACACCATTGACGGATGATCCCCCGTACAAGTAAAACGAACAAAGGAAGAGAAGCACGGCTCCTACTAGGCGTGTTAGTGTTTTTGATACTTTTGTGGATATTTTCCTATAGTTGTGGTTAATGTGCATTACCTTATATTCTCGATAAAGGTCACCGAAGTTGAGTGTAATATGGTATCTCCTTGACTAAATACTTTAAGCCGTACCCAGTATTCTTAGACATATTTAAAAGTAAACTGTTTTTGTATCGATAGATCTTCTTCTGCAATAAACTGGTGCAAAGAACATAGGTATACGTGCGTAATTTACCTACCTCGGTAACAAAATGTACTATCAATTGATTCGACCCTTACCATCTGCGTGAAGTAGACGTCACCCCGCTGCAAGAGTCGCGAGATGAGCATCGCGTGCTGATAGTGCACGTTGTCGTCAGCTGTTCCGTGGATCAGCATGTAGCGCTTATTACGGTACGCTGATACCTGGATGTAGAGAACAGTGGTGTTGGAACACATCGAAGGCTACAAATTACTCGTCAGGCACGTACGTATAGATTCTTTTATACGTACGCTGAAATGCCGACAAAATATACAGCACTATAATTTTTTTTTTTAAGTACCCTTATGCAAGAGCGGACTCTTCCTCGTTCGTATTGAATGCTGGCAGATGAAGGATTTTTTTGGAAAATGATCGGTATTTATTTAAACGTTTGGAAAATATTAGGTACATAAAACCGTTTAACTAAAAAGGAATAATCTTTTTAAAATAAAAAATTTACTTACCACTTCTGCTGTTAACAATGTTGAGTTTCTGTAACCATCTGGGTTATTTTGCGGCGTGTCCATGTAACGTTCCGTGTAAATGGTATCTGAAAATAAAATAAAAATATAAAATTAAAAAACAACAAACAAAATTAATAAACAAACTATGGGTCTGACAAAAAAATTGTCCAAGAACAAATCCATAGAGCTTTTAAAGTCGCGATTACCCAAAGAAAGTTCTCAGGGTAATACCATCGTCATAAAGTAGCAGCTGAAACATCACACACTTGTAGATCTCGTCAGCCTTCCAACACATGCTTGCTCATGACATTAATGGGTATTCTAGTTTGCAATGGGCATGTTGACTAATTTTTATTTTTTAGTCCGTCTTGTAGATTATTAAAAAATATTGGACACGTATTTTTTCTTTTTTTACGTAATCAAAAAATAACGGCGATATATTGAGTTGAAATTTTGCGTGACGTCACTATTCTGACAGTTTGTATGGCTGTTTTGCGGTTAGTGACGTCACGACTTCCTCATCCTAAACTTTAATGCGCTTTATCTCTGTATATTTTAATTTATTTAAAAAAGCAAAAAATACGTGTCTATTGTTTTTTTATTTTCTAACTGACGGACTAATTAGAATTTTGATTTTCAAAAGTAGTCAACATCCCTATTGACCAGAAGCAGAGCAGCAAACAGCTGGTGACAAAAGTACATGCACCGTACGATTGTCACCAGCATTGTCATTGTATACACAACTACGTGATACCGACGAGGTCAGTGAACACTTGCCGTAGAAGCGCCAGTCAACGACGGGCGCGACGGCGGCTGCGCACCGGAACACGTCACCGCCCCGCGCCAGCGCCAGCGACGCCGCGTACCCGCCGTACGACCAGCCCCATATGCACGTACGGTTGGCGTCCACCCATCCAAGGTTCTCTTGCAGCCATCTAGTGAAATTATGGTGTTGTTAGATAATTAGATCATCTATGAAGCCTTACGGGCGGACGCGCGTTATTAACAGGCTAGGCGTTTACCGCAGCTGACCTGATGTTAAGTGACAGTGTGGGCGAAGATTGTAAGCACATCTAGCCTGGAATAGGAACTGACATTCAATTAGTGATTGAAGACTTTCAACCTGAAGGTGGTAGGTAGCCAGCGGGGCAATAGAAAATGCCCTACCACCATGCTATGGTGTAACGTCCTTGTGATGTTTTCGTTCACTAATAGCACAAGCTCATTGTTGCGATTAAAACCTACGTCTTAAGGCAGGTGATTCGAACACACAAACCACTGACCTATCATTGCTTTGACTCATGATTACCCATGTTTATGATATTTGAAAATAAGTATGTCTGCAAGGATAAACGAATAAGGGATGTAATCCATAGCAACGCAATTTCCTATTAAACTACCTATACCAAGAGTTGCTTAGCAAACTATAAGGCAGTTTAGATACCTACGGTAAGAGTCACCGTGGCTACCCGCTGGTCGGGAAGTTCCGGTTTCGTTTCCCACTGGGGTGGACTATGTGTGATGAACGCAAGGTTCCACTTTTCAGTCTGGATGAGTTTAAGTATCAATACATACAATATTTATATAGCATACAGAGCCGTCTTTACCCGGACTTTCAAGGAGTGCGAGTGCACCCGGGCGCAGATTCATAGGGGGGGGCGCATGCAAGTCGCGCGCTAGTTAATACCAACGTTATTGCAACCAACCAATAGTTTCAATTTATTCAATACGCGCGCGACAAAATCACCAGTCAGAAGAGTGTGCGCCCTCTGTCGTGAAACATTAAGTCATCATTGCGTTTTTTTGGTTCACAAGAGCGGACGCAGGTTGGCCAGCCCGTACCCCGGCGCAAAATATGCTTAAGACAGCGTTGATAGCATATACCACGTTTGCTTAGTTTCCAAGACACAGGTTTATAGCTTGGTGTCGGATCCAGTGGATCTGTGTGTTATGTGAGCTGATATTAGGTATTATTATTATGAATCATAAATCTTCATGTCTTTTCGTCCACTATACCTTGTGGCGGTGATTTGGTCTTGTATCTCGTAGGTGCCGAGCTGCCTGTTGATGGCAAACATATTGTCGACGCCGTGCAGCCCGCCGCCCCGTCCGTCTATGTGCGCCACGGCAACGCCCCAGCGGCTCACCAGCGACGAGCCCCAGTCGATGCCCCACTGCTGCGTCACCTGTGCCGTGTCCGGTCCACCATAGCTAATTGAACGAGGACATCAACGTACGTATTATTTACTATTGGAAAAATAGGTAACATACAATACATATATAATAAAATGAATAATGGAAGTCGTCATTTTGTTGCGACACGGTGTTCTTACTACTTTTTGTTATTGCATATTTATTTCTGTATTGTTACCGTTGTCGTAACGAATACAGGGCCATTATTCACTATGACCAACAACATTCCTTGCCCATAACGCGCGTCCATATTAGAAATTATTATTCTTTATGCCATAACAAACGTTGTAAATGTTATATTTTTTTGCAGTAAAACTTCTTTGATTATGAGGGAAAGTCGGGTTTTTGCGGCATCTTGTCTTAGCGCGGCGTGTTATGGTCATGGTGAATAAGGGCCCAGATCTTTTTAACCGACTTCCAAAAAGGAGGAGGTTCTATGTTCGATTGTATGTATGTTTTTTTTTTTTTTTTTTTTTTTTTTTTTATGTATGTTCACCGATTACTCGAAGACGGTTGGACCGATTTGAAAAATTCTTTTTTTGTTTGAAAGGGTATACTCCCAATTAGGTCCCATTGCCACCAAGTCCAGATCTGATGATGGGATCTTGGAGAAATCGAGGGAACTCTTCAAAAATTATAGGCACACCTATAGCGATTTGGGTATTTTTTATAGTAAATCGTTCATTTGCTTATGAAAAGCAAAATTTGAAGAAGTGGAACTGATGATGAAGACCACAGATGGTCATCGGAACTACTCAACAATAATACGTATTTCACGGATTCCGATTGAAGCGATTTCGAAAATTGTTTTTTTGTTTGAAAGAGTATACTCCCAAATTGATTCCACTGTCACCAAGTCGAGATCTGATGATGGGATCTTGGAGTAATCGAGGGAACTCTTCAAAAATTATAGGTACACCTATAGCGATTTCTGGATTTTTTATAGTAAATCGTTTATTTGCTTTTGGGAAGTAAAATTTGAAGAAGTGGAACTGATGATGAAGACCACAGATGGTCATCAGAACTGCTAAATAATAGGTATTTCACAGATTCCGATTCGTTACCTTAAATATGGTTTCTAAACAATTTATGTTCGTCACAATGTATATGGTGAAGTGGAACTGATGATGATGTACCAGGAGAACTCCTCAACAATTAACGTCCCTGCGTCGGGAAAAGCAATATTTTGTAAAAGGTGATGAGCATTTGACATTAGGCTATTGTAACTTAGAGAAATTACGAACTAAGTCACTTAAAAGCGAGAAATAAACAAATTTTTAACAAAAAAATTAAAACCGACTTCCAAAAACATAAAACTAAAAATCTCAAAATAAAAAGCTAAAAATAACAACATACCGATTTAATCCAAAAGACAAAACACACGTAATATTATTATTGGTTTGTGCTACCACTAATCGGTATGAAGTCGGTGACAAGCCAAATATGGAGGGGGTAGATGGGCTAAATCGACTCCCGCTACCAGTTTTTTGTGAACAGGACAACCTAAGTGGGCAGAGGCTTGTCACCGAATTCAAACCGATTAGTGGTAGCACAAACCAATAATAATATTACGTGTGTTTTGTCTTTTGGATTAAATCGGTATGTTGTTATTTTTAGCTTTTTATTTTGAGATTTTTAGTTTTATGTTTTTGGAAGTCGGTTTTAATTTTTCATTTCATTTTATTCACAGTACCGAAGCCACCGAAAACAAGACAGGAAAAATTTATGGCAATAATAATAATTATATTATACAAGGTTTATATACAATATCGCTCCATTATCCTCTTACTTCTTAGCACAGTATGTGGGCTTTGGGTAGGTACAGTACGAAACTGTTCAAAAGGCATAAATGTAGTAAGTTTTACCGTACTTTTCAACATACCTATTCTCTAAAAAAACTTTAAAATTTCGAAATTAAAATAGAATATATCATCTTATCACAGTCCAATTAAGTGAACATCTCCAATTTTACTATTCCAAGTGGTATTCGTTAGTAAAATTTTTAGAAAGACGAAACGAGAAAGAAAGAAAACGTTTACCTAGTTAAATATGGGTATACCGAGAGCTTATTAATTTAGTTCTTCACCTCTTCAAGAATATAATATAGTTGTAGGTATTAAACTAAACCGCAACGAAAAAAAACTATTTCTTACACATTGATTAGCAGCGGTACATTGGTTCTGTTCAAGTAATCACGGGGCACTTGTATCTGAACATCAGCGTCTTCCACACCAACGCCTATGGGCACCGACAATCTGATGGTCTCAGGAATTGAAAAGTTCATCACGAGAGCTGCTGTCTGCTCATTGGTATCCCATGCCATCGACAGGTTGCCACTCAGCTGTGTAGGGACAAATAATATTGTTCATTTTAATATCATCACCCCATTTTGTTGCCATTGATTTTGCTGAATCAAAGTTAAATTACGATCTATTTCATTACTAGCGGTTCCCTGCGGTTTCACTCTCGTTAATTTCGCAGTTCCCACTGGGAAAAAAGTACCCTATGTCCTTTTCTGCACCCTTGATATGCACAAAACTTCATGATGAAGCGTTGTGTGAGATGTGGAAGTGTAAAGAACAAACAAACATTCATCACACGTATTCACTCATTGAAATAATAAACTTTTCCCTACCTTCTAGTGTCTCATAAACAGATAAAACCTTTAAATTTTTTTTTGAATGCATAATACGAAGATACCTATAATAAATACCATGACAGTCACTTTTTACTACCATTATCATGCTAAAATTCATGCCTAGGTAACAGAATTCTTGTAACTCTAATCCCATTTTTATCATTATTGTATATAGCCAAAAATATCTATATCTTTACTACGAGTTGTAAAGTTTTGATACATAAATGAAATACGTATAGAAGTCGTGTAAAGGTAATAATTTGGGTGGAAAAATATTATGAAATCTTTAAGCCTTACATTTTATAGTGGATTTATTTGTCCGACTTTTATATCGAAAACATTGTGGGAAAACCTTCAGAGTCATGACGTGTTAGAGGAATTCTAAAACGCGTGTGAAATTCACAAATTCGCACCGGACCCGATTGATAGACAATCGCCTGTCGGCAGGCGAGACAGTAGCAGTAATGCTTTGTCAAATATAATGTGATCTTCTAATTTCCTCAAGTTGTAATCACATCTCAGTAGCTATATAATACTAACCGAGCCCCGCGGTTTCACCCGCGTAAGTTTCGAAATTCCCGTAGGAACTATTATTTATAAAATGAAAGGAACCCATGTCGCTCCTTATAACCAGGCGCGGATCTACGGGGGACAATGGATGCATTTGCCCCCCCTTAGGACTATATAGAGTACTTTAAGCAGACCTTATAAAAATCTCTGACCTTCAAAATTGGTCTGTGGAAAAATTTCGTAGTGCAACCAAAATTGCCCCCTCAAGCAAATCGTAGATCCGCGCCTGCTTATAAGTTATAACATCAGCTATCAGCCAGTAAAAGTCCCGTTAAAATCGGTCCAGCCGTTTTAAAGATTAGCCGGAACAAACAGACAGACGGCAGATAAAATTTAAAAAAAAAATTATAAAACTGCCGTAGGTATATGCTGTCATAAAATGAATTAAGTGCAAAGCTGCTAATTTGGAATTACAAACAGACAGTAGACACTATTTTTATGTATAGATATGTACGATCTAATTTTTAAATTTTCCCTAGCCACTCACCGCGTCGTAGATCAGTATCTGCGGCACCGCTGGGCCCGCGCAGTTGACGGTGACGAGGCTGCCGTCGTTGCTGAGGCTCGCGTCGTTGTAGAGACACTGGCCGCCGTCGGCGCGCCGGATCTCGCACGTGAAGCATGACACTGCGCCGGCGCTCGACGCCGTGTACACGTGCTGGGCAGCGGTGTCGTTCACGTGGTTCGCCTTGTACCAGCTACATACAACATTCATAAGGATTCCCAATGTAGAGTTAGAACAAGACGTTTTTTTAGAGGTTTTTGCGGTATTCATGTTTGGGTTTTCTAGATCCCCATGGAATGAGATTTTCGATTCGGATTACTTCATGGTCTTGTCATATTCTGTAGCAGTTAGCACATTGGGTTGCTCGTAAACATTTATAAAACTTAAAGCGAACGTTTGTAAACTGACCATTTGCCTGACAGACGTCGCCATTTGTATAAACAAACAAATTGCACATATTACTCGTATCTACATAAAACAAAGAGGAAAAATTACGTTTTAATAATTTGATTGATTTCGGATGTGATTTACAGAAAATCGTCAGTTTAATAAATCGAGCCTGTCACTCGCTCTAAATAAAACGGAATGGAACAGAATATTCTTATAAGCATCATTGACTCGTATCTCATGCAAACGGTGATAAATTTGACTGGTTATGCTCGTGTTCATTATTTCAGTCACCATTCGTCAGCCATATTGTTAACTCTCATCAAGAAACTGATTTTAGAAAGAGAACAGTGTTTTGCAGAAGAAAAATCATTTATCAATTCTTCTGTCAATCGCTTCTGGTGTTTCTCGTCGCTCAGTAAGTGATGTAACAAGCCAATGATTATATCGACCAACCAGTACTCACATGGTATCATCAGATGTCCACCGCATTATCTCGGCGACGGTGTGCGCAGTACTGGTGCGGTCGCGCGCGGCCCACACACCGCCGTCCCCCCGCGTTGCCTGCACTATCTGCTTATAACGCACGCCGTTCACGGACTGCAAAATAAAAATAGAAAAAGTTGTAAAAAAAAAAGAGAATAGTAGACATTATTACACAACACCACTAGAACCCAAAGTAAGCAGATCTAGTATACCTACTGTAGGTACCAAAGATCATATAATCACTACGGTAGGTACTCAACCGTGTAAATGCATACAAATATACGACATATTAAAATATATAGTCACATCAAACGTACTTGTGGTAAAATGGTGATGAAAGAATCTCCCTCTTCATTGAAGAACAGCGGATTGCCGTCAATCCAACCGTTTGGTTCACTGTACTCGAAAATCTGGAAAATTATTCAGAAGAACCTTTTTGAGAAATTCATTTGTAAATGTTGAGATTTTTAAATGAGTAGGTCACTCTCAACTCACACACCCCTTATCGTTCCAAAAAAGCAGGTATACTTGATTTTTTTTAAGTAGATACCTGTTCGCAGTTTTCCTGCCCCAGTGTGCAGATCACCAAGCTGAGGTTGGTCTGGACACGGTTCGTCCACATCAATGCGATCGTCTCGTTTGTCACGAAGCGGACCACTTTCAGAATTGGTCTGAAATTAGACAACGAACTGTATCAATACGAGTATTTTTCCAAATTAAATAACGACGGGTCTATGGGACTTTGACGCTAACCTAACCTAGTATGTTGAGGTGCTTGCAGATACATCTGGACCTAAGCTTCGAATTACAGCCTAGACCCTCAAAAATTAACCTAATTATTTCTTAATTATCTTATATTCGAATTAATAAATAAAATCAAAGGTAAACGAATCTGTGGCTATACTGCCACGAGAACGCAATGTGTACGATAGATGAAAGAGTTCTAAATTCAAACAGCACACCGTTTCGTACAACATTTGCCGGCGCGCTCTTTGTTCCAAATTCAAAGAACGCGCCGGGAAGTGATTTTGGCTTTTCAGTCCTCATTCAGTCTACGTAAATATGATACTTCGCGTGTTCTTTATTCATTTCCGCGCATGTTTAAGAAAAATATTATAATACAAAGATCATATAATCACTACGTGTTATAATAGCAACTTATAAACTCACTCGTCAAGATCGGTGGGAGGATTGTAAACAGTGCTGGCACCAGTCTCCAAGTCTCGTAGGGTCACAGACACTGTTGGATTCGTTGTTCCGGCCTGAAAATATTTTCATTTACACAATACACAAACGGAATTTAAAGTTTTGCGAGACATAACATTTATCATAACCACCATTTGGTAACACTAACATTGTTTGTGATAAAACTATTAAATGTAGCCTTCTGAAAGGTATTACAACTGACAACTTGAAAAGGGGTGTAATAAAGGAACAATAGATGGCATTTCCTAGTTAATTGAAGTATTGTAATAACTGAAAGTCTGAAAGGTGATGTCATGAATAGAGATGGCAATAGATGGCACTTCGTAGTTTTATTTCAAGCTATCGAAGTGCTACCAATTATAGTATAGTCTAATTATTTTTATATGATTGTTTAGGCTAAAATCCCGACCGTAACAATAAACATCTATTTGGTGGTGATTCATACATAGTGTTTCATTGTTTGCCTCACCCTCGGGGACCCTGGCTGGCTTCGTGGCTAACATTTGGTCCTTCGAGCCGGATAGCAATGGTGATTAAGGGTAGTACTTGGTAAGGGAACTGTTGAACCCTCCCGCACAACAAGGGCTGTTTGGTGCGTGACGCGGTAGACTGGGATCAGTCGGGAATCTGATCGGTCTACAAAGGCGAAGCCCGAGAAGCTAAGGAGCCCTATCAGGAAGGTGCGAGGAGTGGAAGAACAAGGTGGTAAGAAGTCAGCACAGGAGAGGGTTGAAGAAGACGGTCGTCGACGGGTATTACGGGACCGCATGTGTGAGTGAAGTGTCAATCAATTGTGAGTACTCTTATTGTTTATGTAGTGACTAGTGAGAGAAGGTGGTCAAGTGAGAAGAAAATTGGACTTTATTTCATAGAGAATAGTAACTTAGAAAATTTAATGTTGTGTAGACTTAGAATAATTTTAAGAAATTGGTTAAGACGGGGAACCTATGCCCGATTTTACTCCGATGTTAAGTTTCAAAACACTTAGAAAATTTTTGAAACATTATTGAGGTAGGACTTAGGTGAATTATTGTGTTACTTTCTTTAACTGTAAATTAAAAAAAAATTGAAGTGGTAGGTGTTTATGATTGGATTGTATTGAATTATTATTGAACTGTTTGTTTTGTTGTTGTATATGTTTCAATTGTATTTTACTTTAGAGTCCAGCAAACTAGCTGGAGGAGCTAGGTACTGATAGGAAGTTTAGGATTTATTATATTTGGCTTGTGTTGTTATATAATTTGTTAAGTTTTAGAGTAGCTTTCTATTAAATTAGTAACAATGGAGTCTTTGTTATATTTTCAAGCAGATTCTGCTGAGCGGATTAACAAAGCTTATGTTAATTACAAAAAATCGCCTAAAGATCGTATTACTAAAGAGTATTGTGAAAGTAAATTAGAAGCATTGGAGAAAGTGTGGGAGGATTTTTCAATTGGGCATAAGGAGTTAATTCATTCGGTCAGACCGATTGATTTGAAGGAAACTGATTATGTAAAACAAGAAACTTATGATATGACAGAGGAAAGCTATATAAATTATAAATGTATATAAAAAAAAAGGTTAAATGAATTTGGCGAAATGGATCAAGCTGGTAATCGTAATGCCTCAGGTCGGTCAGATCCAGGCACAAGCCAACCTAGAAGTTTGGTGAAACTACCAAAAATACATATTCCTATGTTTTCCGGTAGGTACACGGAATGGATTACATTTCGTGATTTATTTAAGTCCTTAGTACATGGAAACGATTCGCTTGACAATGTACAAAAATTGAATTATTTAAAAGGGTACCTTTCAGGGGAAGCGGAACAGTTATTGCGGCATATTCCGATAGCGGGAGATAATTATGTACGATGTTGGGAATTGTTGAGTGACCGTTACGATAATAAGAAATATATGTCGCATAACATTATTCAAAGACTACTAAGTCAACGCCATGCGGTAACTGAGTCCGCCTCGTACCTGAAAGGATTAATTGATACATCATCAGAATGTTTAAACGCTCTCTCGGCAATAGGGGTTGATACGAAAACATGGGATATATTAGTGATACATATACTTAGTTTAAAGCTAGATCCTGAGACCCGCAAACAATGGGAACTTCATGTAACTAGCGATATTGTAGAGGATTTGCCAAGTTTTGTACAATTTAAGACATTTATAACGAATCGATTCAGAGCCTTGGAATTTATAGAGCAAAGGTCGAACGCATTTGCAAAGCAGAGTCAAGTCCACGTCAGACCTCGTACGTTTCACGCAACTATAGATGAAGTTCAACAGGCTTCGCAGTGCAGGTTTTGTGTGACAGGAAACCACAAAATGTATCTCTGTGGTAAATTCATGGATTTGGATGTAGATAAGCGCAGGGAGTTTGTCCAAAATAACGGGGTTTGTTATGCTTGTTTAGGTTATGATCATTCAGCAAGGTACTGTAGGCTACCGATCAAGTGCAAGATATGTAGAAGGCACCATCACTCGCTACTACATACCACAGTGGGTGGGGCTGTGAAGGAAGCAGAGACCAACATAGATATCACCACGGCCGCCAGAAATCCAGAGGAGTTAGTGGATGATCCAGGTGAAGTGATGGCTAGCAATACAGCCTTAGTTAAGATGAGTAAGTCGGTATTATTAGCAACAGCTGTGGTGCAGGCTAAAGCGAATTGCGGAGAGTATGTTGCAGTGAGAGCCCTGTTAGATCAAGGCTCTCAAGCTTCCTTCATAACTGAAGCTACAGTACAGCTATTACGTTTGGCTAAAAAGCCAACACAAGACCCGATAACTGGCATTGGGGGAGGTGAGACGATAGATACTAGCTCAGTAGTACAGCTAGAACTTAAATCAAAGGTGAACCCAGCGGTGGAAGTGCAAGTTAAAGCTTATGTATTGCCGTCAATCACCACTCTTCTTCCTAGTAAGAAGGTAAATGAGTTGACATGGTTGCCGTCAAGATGCACGTTAGCGGATCCGGAGTATCATACTCCTAATAAAATAAATATTTTATTAGGGGCGGAGACATATGGACGGGTTCTACAAGAGGGAATTTACAAGGATGCGTCACAGGCTTTGGTCGCTCAATCGACAGCATTTGGATGGGTGATATCAGGGTTAGTAGAGACTCAAGCGCCAGTGTCAAATTTAAGAGTGATGCATACAGTTGTAGATGAACAGGGCATCTTAAAAAAAATCTGGGAACTAGAAGCAGAATTACAACTAGAGAGAATTTTAACAGACAATCCTAAAAACAAAAACGGGAATTCCAAGCAAATAGCAATAAAGCGGTACTGGTCATTAGAAAAAAGGTTTGGAAGAAATCGGAAGTTAAAGGAAGAGTTTAAAGAAGTTATAAAGTTACTAGAAAGAAATAAAAAATTAAAGAAAAATTGCAAGATATGCAACTTGAAAAGGACGGACTTCTGGCGAGATGGTTATATGGAATTATAACGGAAAACATACGGGCTCTGATGGTATAGCGCGAGTAATGAGTTTGGCGACTGAAGATTTGATGGCTGGCCTTGGCTTTGAATTGGAAGTGGCAAATTAAATAGAGGTTAAAATGTAGTTAGGATTATTTAGGTTATACATACCGTCACGGTGGGCAGTAACCTGTTTGAAGGACAATAAAATTATTGTCCTTGGTGGGCAGTATGTTTGTGATAAAACTATTAAATGTAGCCTTCTGAAAGGTATTACAACTGACAACTTGAAAAGGGGTGTAATAAAGGAACAATAGATGGCATTTCCTAGTTAATTGAAGTATTGTAATAACTGAAAGTCTGAAAGGTGATGTCATGAATAGAGATGGCAATAGATGGCACTTCGTAGTTTTATTTCAAGCTATCGAAGTGCTACCAATTATAGTATAGTCTAATTATTTTTATATGATTGTTTAGGCTAAAATCCCGACCGTAACAATAAACATCTATTTGGTGGTGATTCATACATAGTGTTTCATTGTTTGCCTCACCCTCGGGGACCCTGGCTGGCTTCGTGGCTAACAAACATCTAATCCGTGACTAAGCAGCCATAGATATAAACGTTAATACACAAAAACTGTAAGTGGGTTCTTTCATAAACACCTAGAAACTATAAACTGAAAATTTGCTGTTTGTAAATATAAGACTAAACTTTGGATGTTTATGACTTAATCGCGCAATAAACGAATCAACAGTGTACAGATTTTGGTTTATAATTATTAGCCATTATAGAAAACTAGCTGTGCCACGTAGGGATACCGTAGCTTACGTCCAGCGATTACCCTCTACATCCAAACTTACAAACTTTACCTCTATTTAAAAATCTATCTATCTTTTATACTAAGTATAATAAAAGAATAGAATCCGCGATTCTGTACATTAAACATTTTTACCTAAAATTGAGAGGGGTGATAAAAGAAGAGTAACCAAGCCCAAAAAAAGTTATTAAAATTATTTTCTGTCTGTCTGTCTGTTCGCGATAATCTCCGCATCTACTGAACCGATTGTCATGCAGTTTTCACAGGTAGATTAAGCTTAATAGCCTGGAGCTACATATAGGCTTTGTTTCATTGAAATCGGATGTCGGGATAAAAAGTTGTTCTATAAAAACCTTTCATGCCGGTGTAACCGCGGGGCACCGCTAGTACTATAGTAAAAGAGTAGAATCCGTGATTCTGTACATTGAATATTTTTACCTAAAGTTGAGAGAAGTGATAAAAGAAGACTAACCAAGCCCAAAAAATAAGTTTTTAAAATTATTTTCTGTCTGTCTGTCTGTTCGCGATAATCTCCGCATCTACTGAACGGGTTGTCATGCAGTTTTCAGTAGTAGATTGAGCTAAATCTGGAGCAACATATATATAGGCTCTGTTTCATTGAAATTGGACATAGAATTTTTTCCCCTTTGTCCAATTTACATAACATCAGTTAAAGATTTCAGCGCAATGCAACATGATAAAACCTTTTTAGAGATATGCATTTTTTTTCTTTTGAATTGATTTTTCGCGAAGTCATAGTTTTATAGTTTGGTGAGACAGATGATGTGATTATATTTTCTTTGAGACTAAAGAGTAGGTATTTATATAACCACTACGTTTTAAAAGAGTGAGAAAATCTAACGTCATTACTGTCATTGCAAGGGTCGAAAATTCACACGGGTGAAATCGCGGGCACCAGCTAGTGATTAATAATATATGGATAGGTATATCTAGGGACATGCAGGGACTCGTATGTTCTAGATTAAAAACTTTAACATATACATATTTAATTATTCCATTCGTTAACGCGTACATAGGATATATGTTTATCTAGGTAGTAGGTACAAATATCATAATGGGATCGTGTAACGCACGCACGGAAAACAGCTAGCCATCTTTTTGTGTTTGTGTTACACTTTCACGACTTAATCACTCAGCTAATCATCATGAAATTTTGCATACACGTTATCGGGGGTACAGAAAAGGACATAAAGTACTACTTTTATTCCGGAATTCCCTCAGGAACTCTGAAATTACCGTGGGTGAAACCACGGGGAGCATGCAGCTGGTATTAAAATAGGTAAATGTGGAAATGACCCACTCAAACTAAAATTCACTAGTTCATTTCATTTACATATTAATAACTCTACATAAATAATCTCTACTCGGCATCCTACTATTTGATCATTAATAAACTAATTTGTTTAATTAATAAAAATTTTAATAAAAATAAAAATTATATTCATTATTATATCAAAAGACTAAGTTTGTACAGGTGCGACATATTACTTTTGTACTCGTAACATATTATGTTCCATAAAATATATGATAGACTGTGTTGATATGTATATCTAATTGTAAATTATTCATAAAGAACATCACGTCATTTGCGCCTAATTTAAATTAAATTGTTTAGATGATAATAATTAAATTATGGTAAGAATATTTAAAATTGCTCGTTCTTTCCGGCGAGTTCACTCACGTTTCATGCTGAATTATCAAAAACCTAATGCTTGCATACGTTATAAAATAAATCTTTATGGTGATATAAAGCGATTTGGGCCCCTTGCATTGTCTGTTCATAGTCAGTCGACTGTAGTTAGGCATATATTTATCAATCTAATTTACACGTCCTTTGTAAAAGAACACCGTAAACCTAATCGTATCCATCAGAATTAAACGTCATTGTACGAAGTTTGTAATCTGTATTGTAAATGTAGAAGAATTGGTGTGAATATCCATAATATTAAATAATAATAGATAAAAATCGATAGTAAATGGTTCACTATAAAATAAACATTTTTCCTATTTATCTTGTATGATAAGACAGTTGGTCTAATGATTCGCGAGACGTGAATCTTACTGCTTATTGCTTTATTATTAAGTTTTTTTTTGTGTTTTTTTTTAAATTAGATTCTTTACCTAAATACGTTAAAAATATAATATATTATATATAATATGTATTTCTATCGTCTATTCGAAATTATTTCATTCAAACAAAAGAAATGCTACGTTTGTAGATTGTAGAGCAAGAGAGAGAGAGAATCAGCAGGATTGGTTTAACCGACTAAAAAAGAAAGAGTATGTATGTATGTTTCTATTATTCTTTGAAGTTTATATCTTATTTATTTATTTATTTAATGTTAACACATACGGTGTGGGTAAGCTATAGAACGAAACTCTTGAACTGTAGGTTTAAGATAAAACGACTGAAGTCAAGAGCACAGCAGTTTGAAGTAATGTCATCTCCTTACGCATAATTGACACCGTTTTATCAATTACATAAATAGTAAAAACAACCGTTACGTCATACCAAAAGTGGTCAAAGCAATCATTGCGAGCGAAAGCAGAGCTCTTATTTGAAAAAACTTATGCAACAGTTGCGTCCGGCTCCGTGCGACTTCGATTCGGCTATACACGAACTGCAGTTGTGTTTTTTTATTAACAGGCCATACACGAGACAAAAATACATAAATAGTTACATACAAATTACTTAGATAAGTGTAGGTATAATATGCTACGGTCAATGTGATAAATACGGGGATTAATAACAAACACCGGAAATTTATTAATAATGTTAATCTATATATCTATTTATATCTATACTTATAATAAAACTGAAGAGAGGTCAATTCTGAACATTGAAATTAATATTGGAATTCAAAATTAATATTGGATGGTGATCGATACTGATGCCAAAAATTCAAAAAGTAAATTTTTTGTCTGTCTGTATATGCACGCATGGGTCAAAAACTACTGAATCAATTTTAACCAAACTTAGTATAATTGTAGTCCATACTTCTGAGCAGGTTGTAGGCCATAATAACATAACACATAGGAGCTGAGCAGTGACGATAAATTTGAAGCAAGTCCGATGAAAATGCGCTTTCGAGCTCTTATTCTCGCATACGTTTACTCAATCACGCAAAAACGGCTGAACGGATTTGAATAAAATTTGGCATCCACGTTGTCAGGGGTGTACCCCTGACAACGTGGGGTGTAGAAGGACATAGGGTACTTTTTATCCCGGAATTCCCGCGAGAACTCCGAAATTACCGAGGGTGAAACCGCGGGGCACAGCTAGTTATTAATAAATTTGCATTTGGAGCCGGTGAAAATGCAAAATATTTCATGTTAACTTTTATTTTTGTCTCTGGTCAATCCCAGATGCAAAGCATGCTTGGTTAGGTTAGGTTTTTACTGCTTACCATTACGCGCGAGCCCAGCGAGCCTAGCGAGTGTGCCGCGCTAACCAGAGAGAAGGTAATCACTACGTTTTGCCTCACCCAACATATCGGGGTGTTCTGCATCTTGTTTATCGAGTCAACAAGTATATATGAATTAATATGAAGTAATATAATATTAATATGAATAATTAAAAATTAATGTGAATTTAATGAATTAATCACTTGAATTTAATTTAATTAATCACTTCTACCGGACGTTGGTGAATATTAACATAATAACAATTCCCGCATTTATCACATTGACCGTAACATGTACATACAATATATTAAGCATATTGCATCAGCATCAGCTGTTCACTGTTCAGCTCAATCAAGCGACGATCGAGGTCATTGATCTTAAGGTACTGGCGCGCTTTTTGCTTGATTTATTTTATTTGAATTTTTTTTTATGAACATGTTTATAACGGTGTATACTTTCAACCCTGTAAATATTTGCATCTCATTTTACCATACCTTATATACATATGTATGTAAAAAGAGAAACAAATCGTTAAGTGGCTGAAAAACCTATTGTCTGTCTGTCTTAAGTTTTTCTCACCGCATTCAAACAGATTCCCTCACCGGGCGGCCACGACAAGTATACGTATAATATTCGTCAGCCATGTCTTTACGTGTATGGCCAGCTATTTACCCACTCGGTACAAACGCGAGTACAGACAATGTTACCGCAAAATAATGACGGCCGTGACACTATTACGTAGTACGAGTATAGTAGTCACGTTTACTATTGGAGCCACTAAAAAAACGAGTATGCATGGCACTAGATACGTTTAATAAGGTTTCAATTGAGAGAACTGAAAATTTCACGTAGGCATGAATGTGGTGTTATTTTTTTTTTTCATAAATAATCAAACTATCTAAACATTATTGGTAGTTATATTCTTATTATAATTAGTAACTACTGAGTGGAAGAAGGTTATTATTATTGTTATTAAGTTAAAAGCCGAGGAGGCACGTACTATATAAGTCTCTAGTCTAAACTCTAAACATGCTTTTGTGGAACTAGGCTCTTATTGAATACACTCTCAAGATATTCCGTTTCTCGCTCGTGCACTGGAAAATGAAGAAGGCAAACAAAGACTTGAGCGCGTGTCAAATTGAGTAGCGTCTATAAATATTCAACCGAATGTCAGATTCAATCGAAAAGTTTAATTTTGAATTAAATTAAATACGAGTACGCGGATTGGATTATGCCAATGTTTGAATCTATGTATGTAAATCCACAGTTATTTTTTTGTGTTACGGGCCCTACACTCAATGCGCGCATTGCAATATTGTACGAAACCCGTTCACTTTCACTTGTTCTTATATAGAAGTCCGTTGTTATCTATAGAATATAATAGGTACACAGATAATAATGAAAACGTATGTAACTAGACGCAAGTTTGTACATTTTACTAAAACGGTAAAAAAATGTAAAATTCTTGGCTTTTTATTTGAGTTTAGACTATGTACATAGCGTAGGGCTTAACGTGAATTGTTTTTGAAGTTACTGTCACAAAGGGTTTCGTTGCGAAGGCATCCCTTTCACTTTACCTACCCCAGTACCCTTGTCCGCCTAATCGATTTGGACGCATCCCTCTCACTTTGGGATACCACAATTAATTTATTTAGACTTGGAACATATTTTACTTGACTGGTTTTAATAATAAAATCGCTTTTGGGTCGAGAAGCCGGCAATGCCTTTTTATATATTTTCATTTTTAAATGTGTCATAAAA
This sequence comes from Zygaena filipendulae, assembly GCA_907165275.2. Taxonomy (NCBI): domain Eukaryota; kingdom Metazoa; phylum Arthropoda; class Insecta; order Lepidoptera; family Zygaenidae; genus Zygaena; species Zygaena filipendulae. Next base: position 4,563,863 of record OU015653.1, on the reverse strand, counting down.
CATAAATCATACCATAGGTATGTCACGTAACAATAAATGTGAAAAAATGTAATATTTAAAAAGAGGGATCTCATACTAAATGCTTATTGCTACTTGAATAATTTTTTTTTAGTCCATCGCGCGTCGTGTAGATAAAAAATATTGGACAAGTAGGTACATTTTAAACCCTCTGAACCATTTGCAAATTGGACCATTTGCGCCTAAACGCAAAAAATAACGGCGATATATTGAGTTGAAGTTTCGCGTGACGTCACAACCCGGTGCAATTTGTGCAGGGCTTATACCGAATAATGACGTCACGAGTCCCCCACCCTAAACTTTAATATGCTTTATCTATGTTTATTTTCATTAATTTGAAAAAGCAAAAAATACGTGGCTATTATTTTTTAATTATCTAACTAACAGACTAAATAGAATTTTGATTTTCATACCCCGGAAAATACCCAATTATACTAAAACGGCCACCGATTCAGTATGCTATCGCGTAAAAGGCGACGTCGTTGGTTTTCACTGGATCCCATGTGAAATCCGATCATAATATATCTTCCCCCTAAATCAAAACATGAAGAGGTATATCATTCTAATTAAATAATTTTAAAACTATAACAGAACTTTAAAAAAAAAATATCCAATAAAGTAACACGATCGTTTCTATTACCTTACTTCGTAGTATAGTATAAATGTGAAAGTTTGTGAAAATGTTTCTAAAACTTAAATTAATAATTGAAAAAAATAATATGGGATTACCTTAGGATAACGTATTTCGCGGTGCGTCGTGTACTGGTCCGCAACAGAACCAGGCACTCCAAAGTGTGGGACCCGCATAACCCTCACATCAGTATCATTAAAGGTGACGTAGGCCAATTTGGAGCCGTCAGAAGAGAACCAAATTGCGTTGTTCGATAAAAACACCTCCTCTAAAAGGTTAAAACCATAGAGATTGGTATAGCGCATAAAATATTCCTTGCTTAAAAATGGCATAATTACTTGAAAACAACCCAAAAACTTTTCATAGTAGAAAAAAACATTCCCCATTAGTTGTATAATTAATAATAAAATAGTGTTTTTGCGTCGGAAATATTCCATTTTTCAAAAATCACACGACACATTCAAACCAATCGTTATTGAATTTTATTTAATTTAATTTGAATCGTCAGGGCTAATGTTCATACGATTTCGAATAGACTTTTTCTCACACTGGTAAAAACTAGCTTAAGAAATGAACCTACTATTATTGTTATTGCAAAGATATTAGACAATGTTTTAATGATTACATTTCCGTTCTCATTTGAAATTTAACGGAAATATTACTTCATCCGGTTATTATAATAGGTAATTATATCTAAATATTAATTTAAATTTGTGTTTTTAGTACTACAAATAATATTTATAATTGGAAGAGAGCGTGGTAGTTTATCGTATACCTATTACCTAATACCTATTAGGTACAAAATTTAAAACAAAAACTATTAAAATCATTGAAACATACCTTCGTAAACCCAATCAGGTATGCCGTGGTAAATAACGCTTATTTGTCCCGTCGTAGTGATTTGCTGAGCACTCGCCGTCAGATTGGGCTGGTAGTAGATATTGTTCAGATAAACAAAGGCAAGTTGGGTTCCCGATGCGCCCCACACGAAGTTTTGAATGAAGGATTCCTCGGATCTAACGCCGGTCGGGATGATTTCAGTCTCATCACCTGTTTCAACGTCGACAGATACGTAACGAGCTAGGAAACTGTATCTGTACACCTAAAATAAAGTAACACGATAACATTAGGTATATATTAGGTAAATCAGGAGAAAAAATTTACCAGAAACTTGGTTCTAAGGACTGTATATGATTTATTATATCTACTGACAGTGCTGTCCACAAGGAACGGCTTTGGTAGGTAACGGAATCAATATACGTCATAGATTTTATCAACACAAACGGTGACTAAACATTAATTACAATCTTTACTATACCTACCAACTATGACAAAAAAATGTTATAAGTAGTGAAAACAGTTATTTCGGGAAATGAGTGTATCAAGAGAAGACTCGAACGTTTCTCTATCTGATATGACCTTATAATGGTTAGATGTACTGAGTTTTTAGAGCAACTTACATCGTGCAAAATTTTCACCCCTTTAGAATAACTATAGCGAACCAGTTTGTACTGTCCGTCAAAGCCAGGTTGGTCTCAATTTAGGCATTAATCATGATGTGTCTTTAGTTCATAGAAGGTCCCTTGTCCCTCTAGCGCAGGGGATCATCCTGGTTTTGAGGCTATTGGCACGTGTGCGGTTATAATAATAAATATTACTAACTATGTACTTTAGGTAGTTAATTATTATCCTTAAAACATCGTAACAATGATAACAAATAATAATTTTATTGTTAAACAATAGACTTTCAACGTACAATACGGAGTGATTGTTAATTAGGGAAATAATAATACAATTCGCATACAAAATATAAGCCCGAGTCAAATTCTGCCAAAACCAATTTGTCATCTGTAACTTCTCTAAATGAATATTGTAACAGCGGGAGTGCTTTGTAACTGTGTTTATGTACGTTAATTTGGCAATTTAGCCGAAGCACCCTTAAGGAAATTGTAAGCGATGAATATAATACGAGATATTCCAAGATTACAGAATTTAAACCATACACCTACGTATACGTATATGATATACAATACCTGGGTACTAATTAATTAGGTACCAAACATGCTTATCCTTATTCCTTATTTCAAGTAAACATCACCATGATTTACCTCCTTAAATAATTAAGACTAGCTGTGCCCCGCGGTTTCACCCGCGTGAGATTTGGAATTGCGGCAGGAACTATTTTTTTCTAAAATGAAAGTAGCCTAAGTTACTCCTTACAACATTAGCTATCTGCCAGTGAAAGTCCCGTTAATATCGACTAAGCCGTTTCAGAGATTAGCCGCCTACAAACAGACAGACAGACTGACAAAAATTAAAAAAAAAATTTTTTTGTTATGTAAATACTGTAGATATATACTTTCATACCCATGCATTTAGTGAAAAGCTGGTAATTTGGAATTACAAAAAGACACTTCGATTTTAGTAATATGAATAGATATAGATGTACTATTTGTATAGATAACGTTATATTAGTAGTACCTAAGAGACAGATTTTTCAGTTAAAATCATAAGTTTCTACAATACCTAATGTTGATGTTTCTCTACTTTGCTAATATCTACAGATAAGTTATTATTTTTTTTGTCATGTTACCCCGACCCCATACTAATACGTAAGTAGACTTAGCACTGTTCATCAAAATAATTGTATTATTAGATGTCTAACAACTGTTTTTTTTTTTCTTACCGGAAAAACGTTGTACGCTATCACAACTTGGGAGCTATCCGGAGACAACTGTATGACACGGGATGCTTGTTGTAAAATCTGTAATTAAAAAAATAACATCTTACCACGCCGTTGCTATTGTCAAATCGCGCATAGATCTTTAAATGCATAGTATGATTATGTACTTTATTGTGTTACACTCTATATAAATTGTTATATGTTATTATTTAATTGAGCTTCGACGTTGTGTGATGCGGGATGAGTATTTTTTTCATCAATATCTTCTATATCTATACTTATAAAAATGCAATCAGTAAACTTTTTGTCTGTCTGTCTATATGTGCACGCATGGGTAAAAACTACTGAAGGGATTTTACCAAATTTGTACCAAAATTGTACCAAACTTGGTACGATTGTAGTCCATACTCCTGGGTAGGTTAAAGGCTATAATATAACATTGACGATAAGTTTGAAGCAAGTCGGATGAAAATACGCTTTCGAGCTCTTATCCTCGCATACGTTTACTCAATCACGCAAAAACGGCTGAACAGATTTGGATGTAATTTGGCATGCACGTTGTCAGGGGTACAAAAAAGGACATAGGGTCCTTTTTATCCCGGAATTTCTGCGGGAACTCCGAAATTACCGCGGGTGAAACTGCGGGGCACAGCTAGTAGTATTAATAAACTGCTTTTTTACGATCAGATCCATACGCTACTCGAGTGTGATGAAGTAACATCATACCGGGCTAAGCACCTAGGAGTCAAATCGCTCCCGAAAGCCTTTAGCGACATAAGAAAGTTGCTGGACTTCCTAGAGGTGCTATGTTGGCATGAATGAATAACTCAATTTGTGGAAACTACCACGTTTGCAAATACTACAAATACGATTAGTGTTCTATGCTACCTATATTGTTATTAAAACGGGAAAAGATTTTTCGTTTTTATATAGTGGTAATATCTAGAACTACTTAACCATTTATAAAAATTATTTCACCCATAGGAGGCAACAATGTCCCTAAGTAACACAATTCTATGTTAGGTACTTTATTTCCCCAAAGCGAAAGGTTCTCGAGGGAATTGCAAAAACTAGTTATTATAAAACAAAAGTAACCCCTACAATACTTACTAGTGATGTGTTTTGAACCAGAGTTGTAGTGTTTCCGGTTAATAAATTGTACATGACCAGGTTTCCGTTTTCACTCTGATACAATATCTCGTTACCTGTCATGGATAATAATTTGTCAATAGGAAAGTCATAAAGGATGTCCCAACAAAATAATATCGTTCATTAATGGGTTGATTACTTGAATAGGGATGTTGACTACTATTGAAAATCAAAATTCTAATTAGTCCGTCAGTTAGAAAATAAAAAAACAATAGACACGTATTTTTTGCTTTTTCAAATAAATTAAAATATACAGAGATAAAGCGCATTAAAGTTTAGGATGAGGGGGTCGTGACGTCACTAACCACAAAACCGCCATACAAACTGTCAGAATAGTGACGTCACGCGAAATTTCAACTCAATATATCGCCGTTATTTTTTGATTACGTAAAAAAAGAAAAAATACGTGTCCAATATTTTTTAGTAATCTACAACTTACAAGACGGACTAAAAAATAAAAATTAGTCAACATGCCCATTATCCCCGAATATGCAATGCATTTTTTTTTCTTATTTAACTATTAGGCATTTATTCAAATAAAAACCTCCTAGTTTAATTATAGCATGCACTTGGATTAACTTGGAATCATTAAAAATATGAAAGAAAACTCTTATATTTTTGTCTATATAACCTAATGCGTGTGACAGGAGACTAGCGTATGTATAGTTATATGTAGATAACTTAATTTTATGATACTATAGTTCTACGAAAGATATCAAAAAAAAAATTCGACTCTACATAATGTCATAAAAAAAAATTGGAAGGTAATCAAATTAATAATACCTGCCATGCTATCCTTAGTGGGCGTCGGGATTTAATTTTGTATATCATTTACATAATATACACTTATAGATATACATATACATATTATATTTACCTGAACTCCACGTTCCGTTGAATGATGATGAGGAAAACACGCCGTTTATAATCGAATCTAAGTCAATTTCTAAATCTGATTCAGGCTGCGGTTCTGGTTCTGGTTCTGGCTCCGGTTCCGGTTCTGGCTCCGGTTCCGGTTCCGTTACGGGAGCGGGTGTAGTAGTAGTAGTAGTAGTAGTTGTTGTTGTTGTTGTTGTAACCACAGTGGTAGGTCCCTCTGTAGTGGAGATTATCGGTTCAGCGATGCTCCCTCCCTCGTTGCCCGAAAGCAGAACGACTAGAGTGATGACAACCGCAATTACAACCACCATGGCGACTCCACCCAACCAAAATAACAAAGTCTTTTTCTTCTTTCGTTGGACCAGAACCTGTAAAAAATATAATAAAATGCTTAAACTTCGATATCCCAGGACAGCGTTGTCTTTATGATACACGAAAAATCAAATTAAAAGTCATTTACTCGCATAAACTCACGTTTTTATTTGAACTTTTCTCTGTTATTTATCAGTGTTTCTTTATATGGGTCGTATTAGCGATGAAACATATTGCGAGCAATTCTGTTTATAACTCTCTAAGCAACTCAAATTCAAATATACTTTACTGCTTGCAACTCTAAATTTAAACTATTATTTTTATGATAACGATCAAACAATCAACTTTACCTATTAGAATTGAGACTTTTTGAAGGAAGGTCACGAACTTTAACTTATTATTAGGAACTTCTAGATACATTGTTATTTTCAAAAACTTTAAGATATTTTTCCTAATAAGCCATGAAAACAACGCTTGCTCTAAGAAAAAGTAAGAAATCAATATAAAATAATAGACGTTTAGTGGGGTTGTTGTAAATTCGTCACAAAGTAAATTCGTCACGAGAGCTTAAGTGTAAATTCGTCACAATCACAGATAATATAATACTATATCACAGTTCTAATTTCTTCCAACATATTAATTTTGATAGTTGTAAATTCGTCGTATTGTTTTTTTCCGTACGAATAGTAGAAACAAAAATTTTTTTTTTTTTCAAATGCATCGCTTTAACTTCAGCTATACAAAAGTATTATTACTTAATAAAAAAAATTTGCAAAATAGTTTTGTTTGTAGGGAATCTATGGGGAATATATCTAACTCTCTCTCTCTAAGGGGGCCCACCTTTGAGTTAGATAGTAATGTTTCCTAACAATTTGCACTATAGCATTAAATAATAAGATACACCATGTTTATCCAAGCTTATTTCCGGTTGATTTTGATCCATTTTTTCAGAGAATTTATTTAAGCAGATTATACTTAAAGCAAACCACCACATGCGCATCAACAAAGTCAAGGAAATCACTGTCACTGCGCTAAATACGTTATTAGATGCATTGACCGACACGTTTAGAAAGAGATACAGCGAGTGCGACAGCGACCGCGTGATAGCGTAAGCGTGCACAACTTTGTTTGCTAGCGCTACCTACTTAAAGCAAAAATGATGTAAAATAAGGATTTGTGACGAATCGACAATAACTTTTACCAACCTATGACGAATTAACACAAGTCATATTTTTAGTGCATGTGAAGAATTTACTTCCAATATATGGATTTTATAAAATGTGACGAATTTACAACAACCCGTTTAGTGGCACTTGGTTGATCGACAGTTTTAGTAGTTTTCATGTAGGTATATTTTTTTCTTAGTACGACTGCTTTTTATTATCATAACTACCTTATAAAAAATGTCAATTTTTTTTTTATATCATAAAAAAATATTACCTACCAATAGAAAAGATTTGATTTTTTGTATATTTTTTTTATAATAGATAAACTCAAAAACTTCTTACCTTCGAATACTATATAATATAGTTATATTAAAAAAATCTCATATTTTGGTAAGAAACCGACAACTAGGAATGTAACTTTGATTCTTTGATTTAACTATAACCGAAAGCAATTAGGCAGGTTCGGGTTGATGATATTAAAATTAAGTCTTTTTTTTAGAATAATTAAGGATTTAATTTTATATATTAAGCAGTACTTAAAGATAAAAATCTTTACTTACCTTCCGTGTAGCACTAGGTATATAAATATGTAGGTAATAATTACCTTTTTTATTGATCTTATGTTTTTATTGTTTATGTTTCCTACATAAGCAAAGAAATAGAATATACGTTATTAAGTTATTACGAGTATATTATCTGTTAACTTATGATAAAAGTACATTAACTAATAATAATTAATCGTTTTAAAAGAATACTAAAATGTAGTCGGAACTCAACACACAACCGCCTCTACAAAACATACGTTTATTACTACAAATACCTAAACATTGATTGAGATATATTCGGTAGCTTAATATTTCTCTATACTACTACTTGTTAGCTTGAATTCATAATACTACCTATCTGTAAGGTTATCGGGAGCAAATTAATTAAAATTGTAAAGTTATACGAACAAAAAATTTTTTTTACTATTATTATTGCCTACAAGCTTATAAATTTTATATAATTAATTAAATTTTAAGATTTTTTTCTGTGCAAAAATTTTGTTGGTGACTGTCCAATTTATCAATTGCATGCACACTTGTATCTACTACCCGTTTATTTCCTTGTAACATCATAAGGAAATCAAATTATTATTTTCAAATACTACACATTTTCAATATATTATCATGTAATACTAAAACAATAATAATAATGCTAGGATATTATCACATAACGCCACCAGGGGCCATATTATCACTATTGTGTTTATCCATTGTAATTTCGACTTTACACACAGTGTGCAGGGACGAAATTTTAATGGATGAAATTTTGTGGTCAGATTAAAATATTACTGCTAAAGAGATGGTGGTATCGCCGGCCCCTGGTTCCAAAACAAGCAGAGCGTGTAGGTACTGTGGGTATCAGACAATCGATAATACATTTTGTCTTTGTAAACACATACCTACTAACCAAACACTTGGAATAAGGGTAAACAAACACCAGCTACCAGGGTAAAAAATCACATGATACGACTGAGACCTCTGCTAACCACTAGCACCCCCGGTGCTGTCAAATAGTTCATTGCCACCACTCTTTCTGGTGCCATCGCGCCGGTCTTCATCTTTATAAATAATCATCGATGACTTGAGATGACGTCAGCGCTGACGTCGGGCGAACGCAGCTATCTTATGAAAACTTTATCAGCGCTGCACCGTAGTGTTCTTACGTTTCAATACATATACCTAACTTCGCTCGACAGACAACGTACTAAAGCGGCCTAAGAGCGATATTTTTCCCCACAGGATTTTATTTGCGACTAGCTGTTCCCCGCGGTTTCACCCGCGGTAATTTCGGTGCTCTCGCGGGAATTCTGAGATAACAAGTCCTTCTCTGTACCCCTGAAAACATGCATGTAAAACTTTAATGATGATCGGTTGAGCCGTTAAGGCGTGAAAGCGTAACAAACAAACAAACCAAAACACTAACAAACAAACTCACTTTCGCGTTTATAATAAAATTAGTAAGGATTAAAAAGTGCCTGATATGCAATTCTGAACAAAAGGTCACTTAACTATATCTCTCGGTTTCAACCACAGAACAGAAAATAACAGATAGAAGGGACATCAACTTAGTTAAGTATGAAAACAGATGAAAATCAGCGTCACCAGGTGATTTTCCCACACAAAACTATTCATTACGCACTAAAACATTCATTGACGTATAGAAATGTATTAAACGCTTTTTGGTTACGTTTTTACTTAGTCAGAGTTTTCAAAATTTACAGTTTTGGAAATATTTTGGTAAGTATACCTACTTAAAGGATGGCTGCAAAAGAAGTTTTGGGCAAGTTACAACATTTGCAACTTCCTTTGCAACGGTAGCGCGCCTGCCCCGCCTACATGTCCTCTCAAGTTAATATTTGCTGTGTGGTTTCTACCATTTGAATTTCGGGAGCCCCGGGGGAACTCTGGGACGAAAGCCTTTTTGAACCTATCTGCCGAATTTATCTCCGTATAGGACCGCGTAAAACGATCTCCAAATAAATTGTTAACCCCCCTTTCATTCCCAACTATGTTCTTAGCTATTTGGGCTTGTGCGTTCACATACAGGGTGTCCCGTAAATCGACATCAAGCCAGAACCGGGTAAGTCATAACTTAATAGAAAAACGCAAAAATAAAATTAAAAATTTATAAAAATTATAAAAATTTACACCCGCGACGGTTATTTGACTCCAGTTGCTACATAACTTAATAGAAAAACGTAAAAAAATAATCTTAAAAATTTATAAAAATTATAAATATTTACACCCGCGACGGTTATTTAACTCCAGTTGCTACAAACCTTAACTTTTTTTCAATTTTCTTCTTATTGTGTAATCCTGAATAGTGTTTCTGAAAACTACTGCTTAAAATTTAAGTTTTTGCCATCGAAGCTTTCAAAATTATTGCTTTAGTCAGTTTTTAATGAGTGTCCTTTTTTTTAAATAGGCATAGCAAATATTTTCATATTTTTCTGTTAACAGCTGTTATGACTTAGCCTATCACCTTGTTCTGGCTTGACGTTGATTTACGAAACAGTTTGTATATATAAATTTATCAGTCAATTTCTTCAATGCTTGTAAATATGATACGTATGCGTAGGTATATGAGTAGTTGAATATATATATATATATACGAGTAAAATGCTCACCTGATCGCTGGTACCCATTTCCATCGTGGAGCTGCCATTTTCTTGAGCCATGATGCGAGCAAACGCCGCGACTTAACTGTGGACAATAAAAAAAAATGGCATCACATTAAAAATTCTTCAGAGCTCATATTGAATTAGCAAAGACTAGACACTGACTGAGTATCAACGTACCTAGATCTGGGGGCACGGTATTTCCCCCGCCAAAACGAGCCAAGCGAAGCGCAAGGGCACTACCCTAGACTTTTGCTTGAAGTGCTTCGTCGTTTTTTTAAACCCTTATAACTTGGGTTTGGATTATACCAGATAAACAAAATTCTCGGTATATTATGTTGTCGATAACAGACTTATTAAACATAATTATAAAGTTAAAATAGCACAACTCTTATACTTTAAATTCTATCAAATCTCATGTAGAGCCAAGCTTCTAACTCTACACGCCCTAAGTAACTTTACAAGACGTAACTTTACAAACTCATCTTAGGCAAAATATGTGGCTTGGCCGTTTCGTTACTACAAGAACTACCTATTGTATAATAGAAAATTAATGAACATTGGATACATTTTTCCCCCGTGTGGGTGAATGTAGCGAAATAGCCAAGCCACATATTTTGACTACGGTGTAGAGTTTGTGAAGTTAGGCTCTACATGAGATCTGATAACTTTTTGATAGTGCGAGTCATATTACTATGGTCTCGTCTTGGCACGCCTTACATGAAAATGTTTTTGGTGGGATATTATTATTAGAAGTCTCTGTATGTAATTCTAAATTAACAGCCTTTCACTAAATGCATATTATCAAAGTATATACTTACGATACTTACATATAAAATCAATTTTTCATTTTTTTTTCTGTCTGTCTGTTTGTCGGTTTGTTCCGGCTAATCTCTAAAACGGCAGGACCGATTTGAATGGGACTTTTACTGGCAGAGGCTGTTGTTTTAACTATAGGCTAATTTTATTTAGAAAAAAAAGTTCCTGCGAGAATTCCGAAAAACACGTGGGTGAAACCGCGAGGCACAGCTAGTACAACACATTTTTTTAAATACACTGAAGCTTATACACCCAACAACGTTATGATAAATAGAAACGTACTAAAAAATAAAAAATGGAAACTCATTAAATTAGCAGATGTTTCTGGTTGTATCTCCAAAAAATGGAACCAAGTTGTTTTAACCGCTGCCGATACCGAAGGCATGTCTATTACTGCCAAACGCCAATGCGTGATCTTAAAAAATTATGATCTAAGTATTTATTTTTGGATAAAAATTGAGTACCTATTATGTGTATAGTGATTAAAAAACGATTGCAATCGATTCTATTGCGATTCTGAAGAATTTTCTGGGTTAGTTTATACAAAAAAAACAATGATATCCTATTATAAATCTCAAAGATGGAATTGGTTTCTTAATATTTCCCGTCGATTTTTGTTAACTAATAAAACTTTTATGTCGATACTATTTAAAAAAAAATGTTACCACCCAATATATTGTTTTAACTTATTGCTCGTTATCGAAACTCTAATACTAGGTACCTAAAATTGTTCGCATACTATCTCAGGTATTAAATATTAATTAAACCATAACTTCAAATTATTATCGCAGGCCGTATCTTTGGCGGATTGTTGTAAAATTGCGAATAATATGATGCTTAAGGTAATCACGATGAACTTCATATTTTCTCTTAAAAAAGGCTATTTGACTAAAATTTCTGTTTTTAGTCCGTCCTGAAGATTCATAAAAAATATTAGTCGAAATGTCGCGTGACGTCACAAGCAGGTACAGTTTTTACCTGCATATGACGTTACGAGCCCCCACTCCTAAACTTTAATGCGTTTTATCCAAGTATAGTTTCATTAATTTGATAAAGCAAAATATATGTGTCTATTATTTTTTTATTATCTAACCGACGGACTAAATAGAATTAAATGAAATTCTCAAATAGCCTTACCATGACTGACATTGGCCACCCAAGCGGATTTAGAGTTTCAAGTATGTAGTTTTCGAATTTTCATGAATAATAAGTAAAATTAGTTATTTATTAAAAAAGATAAATAAAATAAAAAGATAAACTTACATCTTTTATTTTATTAACCAATAAAAATGTATTTATTAATTAATATTCTATGGTTAAAAGAAATAAGACTTATTACGTGTAAAGCAATTTCATGATTTTTTCAAACGTCACTTACCACTTTCAGTAGATATAATTAAGTAGTTAGGTAGATATAAAAAACTACACTAACCAGCGGGAGATATCCCACAGTACTGAAGGAAGGATAGAAGATTACGATAAGTTATCGATAGAAACTAAGATAATACAAAATTATAAGTTTAATCAGTTTATACGATTGTGTTTGCTTAATCTATTAAGCGTTTTTATTGTGTTTTTACATTTTTTTTAATATCAAACATTAAAATATTTTTATTGTTTTTTACCTAGCCTTGAAAGCTGCTAATTTTTTTTATGTAAATCTGTAAATCACTAAGAAGAAATATTTTAAATTATGAACTAATGTTTTTACACAAAAATGCAAAAAAAAATGCTTTTACGCGTTTTTCCTACCTAAAATTCCCCTTTGCTTGCATATTTTTATTTATGTGTATTGTGTAGGTACCTACCGAAATTAGGTAAAAAAAAAATAGATAAGTATAAAAGGAAAACATATTAAGCAAAGTTTTACTCTTTTGCATTTTATACATGACTTTATAAAAGGAACGCGCTCCTTGCACACCTGCATAGTCCGTAGTCCGTAAACACTTGCAATATCTTATCTTATCTTAATATATATAAATCACGTGTCACGTTGTTTTTCCGCGATGGACTCCGAAACTACTGAATCAATCGTGATGAAATTTGGTCACTTTGTTGTATTTGGCCCAACTTAAAAGATAGGGTAGTTTTTATCCCGGAATTCCCGCGGGAACTCTGAAATTACCGCGGATGAAATCGCGGGGGACAGCTAGTAAGTATAGGTAACCTAATATATGTAATGTATAATACCTAATATATTATTATACATAATTTATATCAGTTTTGGAATGCTACCAAACCGCGACGTGTGGCTATTTAGTATTTGGTGACCTTTATCCAAATCCTAATTGAGTTTGTTTATTTGTTTGTTTTACGCCTTAACTACTCAACCGATCATCATGAAATTTTGTATGCATGTCAGGGGTACAGAATAGGACATACCGACTCAAGTAGTAGATAAAAATTAAAACGTGCCGTCAGCCGTGACACACACGCAACGGCACAACCGAGTTGGGTTGTCTATGGCCGTATACCTACGTACCTACTTACAGCGGAGCAAGAGTTTGTTTTGCGCAATGTCGCTTACTCACTTTCTTCATACCCCACTCGCAACGTGATAGCTGAGTAGAATCACAAAGCGTGTTCACGTAATATCTGCAATTGTCCCGTAATAGACGACTATTACGTATGTAGCGCAGGTCCTGTGGCGCAAAGTGGATTTTGTCGCGCCATAAAAGAGTTAGTCCTGGCTTCTAATACGTTTGTAAAAGTGGTTATCTCATCACAAGATAATCAAAGTTTATAATAATGTTAGGTAAGGAACTAGTCTTTTAACACATCTAAAGTTTCCCAATGAGTGATAAAGGCAGTGTGTAAGGTCATTAAAAATACTATTTATGTCAAAAAATATACATAAGTACCTACATTGAAATGATATATTATTTACTAGCTGTGCCTCGCGGTTTCACCCGCGGTAATTTCGAAGTTCCCGCGGCAATTCCGGGATAAAAAGTATCCTATGTCCTTCTCTGTACCCCTGACAACGTGCATGCCAAATTTCATCCAAATCCGTTCAGCCGTTTTTGCGCGATTGAGTAACAAACATCCAAACATCCACACTTTCACATTTATAATATTACGAGTTTTTCAATAAGTAACCTACCTATGTTAATTTTTGTCGTTGGATTCCAACAAATTGTTACCTAGATGTCGTAATTTCGTCAGATTTTAAGGAGCTGGCAAAAAATCGATATATTGTTGTTTGATCCCAAAACTTACTTCCTTTGGATCCTTAGTAATCCTACTAATATTATTAAAGTGAAAGTGTGGATGTTTGGATGTTTGTTTCTCAATCACGCAAAAACGGCTTTACGGATTTGGATAAAATTTGGCATGCACGTTGTCAGGGGTCCAGAGAAGGACATAGGGTACTTTTTGTCCCGGAATTCTCGCGGGAACTCCGAAATTACCGCGGGGCACAGCTAGTAAACAATAATAGAAATGATAATTTACGTACTTTCATTTCAGTCATTAGTATAGATAAAAAAATCAGTACCTAAATATTAAATCGTTATTTATTGTAAACACCGATATAAAATCTTCTCAAGCATCACCAAGCACACTTTCTGAACATCGTGAAGGTTGACTGGTAGAGAATGCCACTGTGGCATTAAGTCCGCCTTTAGTACCCTGTTGTGCAATAACCTTAAATAAATAAATCGTCCACAATAGCTTTAATTAGAATAAAACTCGTAATACACGCAGTTAAATATCTGTACCAGTAGGTATTGATATCTATACTTCGATATCTGTACAATAAAAGACAAGCTAATTGCGAAAATTATCTACATATGTATATTCGATGAGACTTTGTGAGTTTCGTTATTTTAAGTTTTACGGTGAATGCAAAGAGTTTATTCCAAATAAACATAAAAATTCAAAACAAATCTATAATTATCCAAAAAAAATCTACCACACCCGACCCGCCAATAGCTTCGAAGTAGGTAGACATTTTATATTTTACGAACATCATAAACTAGTATACGCTTCACTGGTTTAGACCTTGATCCAGTTTTAGTGTCACTGAAAAGTTAGAACTACATAAGAAAATATTGTAACTGGAACATTGCAGTCATTGCAGTTTTAAATTTTGTTTATGGTTAACAGAAATAGTAAAGAAACCCAATGTTCCTATTGTATTGTAAAAGTAGCAGTTTCCTGCGGTTTCACCCGCTTCTACATGCACGAGCCGTATTCTTCTCTCTACCGGAGAAGGTTGCCCAAAGACATTATAAGAGAATAGACGAACAATACAAACTTTTACTATGCAATCCACGTCAACCAATTTTTGCGGGGGGATGATCAAAATAAAAACCAATCACATCGGTGCGACGCAATCAAATACCAGTCCCCACAAAGTACATTTCAAATAGCCAATCACATCGCGTTCCGTTAAGTGGTATCTATAGACAATGGTCTCTGCAAGCCAACGGCATTTTGTTAGCATGAGATCATTTGACCGCTGCGTGGTTCAAGAAAAAGCTTAGCGGCCGAGCGTATTGTTAATCTATTCTCTTTCATATCTTTGAGGTTGCCTATGAAAAAATTGCTTTTAACAATATAGGTTACCTCGTTGTACGTATCCGTATGTTTTTGTGTTCTTGTAAATATGTTTTCTACTGTGTGTGTGCAATAAAGTATATTTGAATTTGAATCTGAAAAGTATCATTTATGGATTAAAATGAAAAACCATTACAAGACCTAAAGTGCTCAGTCCTCAGGATTCCCTCGAGGTGTTTTTTTCCTCCAGGATAAAAGTATCCTTTATTACAGAGATAGCTTGGAATTAGTGAAATAATGTTTAGGCATCGCTTTAGTGGTTCCAGAGATTTTTCCTCTACAAAAAATTGCCTATATTTATTTAACTATTCCCCGCGGTTTCACCCGCGTACCAAACAAACAAACTCACATGTACATTTTTCATAATATTAGTTAGTATTATTTTTGCAGTAGTTACCTACTTACTTTACTACGAAATATATCCAAAGACAAAAGATTGTAGGTTGGTCAGCCGTCACCATAATATCTCATGTGATCTAATGAATATTCAAGGTCATTTGTTTGGAACAATAGCTGTTTTTTCATACCTACCTACTTTTTTGTAGGTACGTATAACGCTAGTACGTTATTTACGTAAGTACATACTGACTAGTGACTAGTTAACGTGTTGCTTTAAAAGTCATGTGACCAAAGTTTGTGACCAGCAGGGCAATTATGTAAATTTTGTTGCTATCATATTTCTATTTCAATCAGATAAATAGCGATTTTATGATTATAATCATGTTTAGGAAGCTTCAACTTTTAAAGTACCTATGTTTATTTTGGTTGATTGCTAGATATTGTAGGTGTCAAAACGTGCATATATGTATTATTATCGTTAAACCGCCATATTTTTTAAAGCAACCGAAAAATGATACACACAAAAGTCACATAATAGCCGCTCAGTAAAACTATACTGACTATTGTGTGCTTTAAGTTTCTTTGGTCTTCTGGATGGTTTTAAGGAGAGGGAATCGATATTTTTAGGCACAACTTTAATTCGTTATTTAAACTGCAGCTCAACATCAACACCAATACATAATAGGTATATCTATACTGTTTTCATTTAATACTCGCGGTAGTTACATGTATGTATAGGAAGACAAATAGAAATGTTTTTTTATATCTATTTATTTTTAAATAGCATGCAAATAAAAATCAAACTTTCTTTGAATTCAACACAAGGCCGTGATTTCGATATCACAGAGAGACACATTTTTACTTACAAACGTGGTAGTAAGCATGTATAAAATTGAACATAGGCAAGAATTTACCTCGACAACACGTCGGTTATCGGTATAGGTACATGTTCTTTGTGTCCCTATTGAGATTGGAAGACTGAGTACCTCTTCAGATCTTTCGTCCTCTTTGTAAAACCTTCAGTAGATTGCAAAACCTTTTTATATTAGTTTTTCTCACGGTCTTACAGCGGTATGTTGATCTCCAGTCAGTAATTTTTTTATATTTTACTTAAATATTATAATATTAGATACCTATTACTATCTTTTTAACTGTTTTAAAAAACGTGTTCCTTAATACCTAACTTGGTGCCGAAATTTTTCAATAACAGTTTTTTATTTTTAAAAGTAAGTAGGTACATATTCACTTTATAAAACCTTAACTATAAACAAATATAAAACACTTCAGCTCCAATAGACTTATTACGTATAGTATCGCATCTGACGTGATTTTTTTATTTTTGTGAGATAGTTTATTTCCGTATAGAGCCTGTCAAGTGCACCTGACATAATTTGTTTTTTATTTTATTTATTCCAAGTAGAATATCTGGAATGCTGCCAGTTTATTTATTTACGAAAGTAACGAAGTTAGCTCACGCTTCCGTCCGGTCCCTGGTTGACATCCGGCTCAGCTCAGCGATGTTATTGAATTATCAACACCAACCGTCGACCTAATTTCAACTTGCTCTCTTCGCTGCTTTACTGTTTTACCCAAATGTCCGGAATCTCTAATAGCATATTTTCCATTGACCCCTAGAAGTCCCCAACACCCATAACACTCAAACCGGAATCGGTAATGTATTTCTCACACATGGATAATTTTGAGTCATTGATCTTTTCTGCTGTCTATACTAATGCAAATCTAAAAAATGTCAATTACTAGACTTTTCCGGAAACATATTTTCGCATTTTTTTGTAAACAAAAAAATATCGTAACTATATATGTAATATATTGTACTAAAAACAACGTTGTTTAAAAAACAACTTTATAAATTACAGTCTGAATTCTTAGATTTATCTAATGAATGAGTTGGAATTTGGACCTTTCACTCGGTAAGTCATCAATTTTTGATAGAATCATTATAAAAACTAGTTTGGAAGACCCACGTCCGTAACACCTATAGAACGCCTGATGGGAATTTTCTGTTTGATAAAAAGATCTACAATTAACCAATACCTATCCAACTCGAGCTGCTTAGCTCGCCTCGGTTTATTTGATGACGTACAAATGCCGATATCTATCAGTATTGAGACATTTCGGTAAATCGATTGGACCATTTGCCTGTAGGTTCCATACTGCAGCTGAAACCATTATAATATGTATTATACATTAGTCGATCCCCACGGTCACAGTCGCTTTAATTTCGGAATTCCCGTAAGAATTCCAGGACAAAAAGTACCTACCCTATAGCTGAAAGAATTTTTATAATCAGTTTTTTTCATTTTTTAATTTATCTATTATAATACAAACAAAATATGATTAGATTTGTTGGTGTCGCATCTTTTAACCTTTTGCAGAACATATTTTTTTTTTTGCCATCCCAATTTATCATACAATACTATATTTTTTATAGCAAACGAAACTAAAAACTTCCAGTACTATCGCACAATACTGCATTTCAAGAAGAAACAATTGAATCGCGTTATTGTTCATCAAGATAGATGATATTATTGTTATTTTAATGACAATAAATGCGCTTATGACAAAGGCACGTGTATAATTATTGATACACATTATAATATCAAAATAAAAATAAATAAACTTGAACGAGTAAAAAAATACGTGTACCTAATATGTGTGTACCAGTTGGCACAAGTGTAATATGCACATAGTTTTTATTACCTAACCTTGTTATAAACGACCTAGATCACATAATATCTTAGCTTGTACAAATACAGGCTCTAACGGCCGCACTGAGTCATTTTAATGATAACTAGGTAATATTAATTTAATGAACGTGCCTGAATGCGGCAGTTTTGTTTTAAAAATATTTACTTAAAATTAATTAATCATTAAAACGACTCTGAGTGCGGCCGTTAGAGTCCGATAGTGTAAATCTGTGGTTTAAATTGTGGTTATTTGATGCGATAATAACGTTCCGATAAACTGTATTTAATAAGGAAATCGTTTAACTAGATTTCACATCACATTTTTTTTTAAATAAAATGCATTCGAAATCTTCGCGTTTAAACTAAACCATATAGTCAGCAATTCACAATTGATATAGCTATATTTGGTGGACAGAAATATGCGTTTGACAAAAAGTAGTTTGAAAGTTGCAAACTTCCTTGCAGCGAAGGCTACTTCTACTTAATCGACTTTAAAAAAAATAACCTATGAATATTAAGTCACGTTAAACGTTTCATCCCACGAGAAAATCTAAGAACGAGCAAGCTTAGTACCACATAATATAAACTTGACTATTATATGGTTACTACCCGCTACCCAATCACATTATAAGTAGGTATTACCTAAACATTGCCTACTAACTGTAATATTCGTGAAACTTGAAGCATTAATATGCAATTATAATGTCAAAGCTCGATTACCTCGACCTGAAAATTCCTCTGCACGTACTCAGGTACGGTACTTATACCTGAGTGGCATAAAACATTTTGTAAAGCATCCTTTTCATCCCTAAAGTTAGTCAATTATAACTTTCTGGCTATGTAAATCTACGGAGAAAAATTGGCAATTAATGTAACTACGAGTATAGGAATACAGGATGGTTGTACCAATGGTTGAACCTAATCATTAGTTACTATAGTGGCATAGCTTCATTGGTAATTAATTAACAAAATATCAATTAAAATTAATAAACAATTTTTTAACAAAAAAATTAAAACCGACTTCCGACTTTTAATTTTTTTGTTAAAAATTTTCATTTTTTTATTACTAGCTGTCCCTCGCGGTTTCACCCGCGGTAATTTTGGAGTTCACCCAATGTCCTTTTATGTAGTACCTACCCCTGACAACCTATATGCAAAATTTCATAATGATCGGTTGAGCCGTTAAGGCGTGAAAGCATAACGGACAATATTAGTATGGATTATTCATTTATCATTCCAATGTTATACGTTAATTTTAATCCATCAAATCAAAAAACTAGCCAATAAAAAACACAAATCTTTAAAATTGAATTCAAAGCGCATAATTATTTTTATGTTCGCCTAAACCACAGATAATATATACTATACTAGCGTAAACCTAAATCACCGTCCAGCTTGCACTTTACCACAGATAATATTACTATCCTAGCAACCGCTTTTGTAGGTATCTACTCGTACCTACCTACCTAGTACCTACCTTACCTAGCCTTTAAAAATGTGATGCTTAACAAAACACATAAATAGGATTTTATTCTTATTTTCCGTTTTCCTGTAGGTATGTTTCTACGTGCACTAAATAATAACATAGTTTGGCCCGCCTTTTAATTCTAGATTGATTATATTATTTAGTTTATAGTCAATAGCCAATAGTCAAATCATTTATTCAAATTAGGCCCATAATGTGGCTCTTTTTGACGTCAATAAAATTACAGTTTACAGTAGACAGTACCTACAGTAGTTAAAAAAATATGACCTTTTGTTTTATCGAAATCGGTACCCAAGAAACATAATGCCAATTTTAAATTTGACGCATAGCGTCGCAGCTATGGCAACAGTGCACTTTCATTATAACACTTGTGAACCTGTGATCCTACCCACCACGCGAGCGTAGCCTTCGGCAACAGCTAGTGAAGTAAATAGAAATTTACGGTAGAGACGTTGAGTATGGTTCATTCAATGTTCTTTTCTTGGTTCTTTCCTACTTATCGATACCCTAAGAAAATTCATTCACATCCTGATTTTTTAGCATTGGACTTGGTCAGGTGTTCTTTCTCGACTGCAGCGAAATGAAACTAGGATGTCAAAGTGACTGATGGGTTATTAATTTATTTCTGTTTGGGTGCCAAGATGAAAATGGACGAATCCATTTAGAACAACGATAAAAATTACCTTCTATTTTAGCTTAATGCATCAAAATTTGACATCAACAACTTGTAACAGCAGAAAAAATCCTTATTATATTCAAGGAAAATAACATTTTACGGTTTTACCGGCTGCTGCAATACTTTATCACGACAACATTATGTCACTGCAAGTAGCACCAAAAGTTTTATTGGTACATAAACACGTGAAAATTGCAATACTGAAATGCAAACAAAAACTGAACAATTTACACTTTACACTTTGAACAGTTTACACTGGTAGTGCAATTAAATCGGGCACGCACCGTTTTTAACATAACATTGTATATAAAGCGTGCCGATTTTCGGTGCCTATTTACTAATAAATTCGCACACGACCGCGACAGTAAGATAAACATAAACAAACTCTCGTTCGGAGAGTAGCGCGAGGCTCGGGTAGCGTTTGGAGACTGCCGTCACTTGGATGGCTTGTACTGACTTGTTCACTGCGGTTCACTTTAAACGGTCGCGCAATTGAAGTTACGTATAACCATCGAATAACGAAGCCAGTAGGTAATCACTGACGCCGGATTCTCAATATATCACAGACATTAGATTAAGCTAGCCACTGAGTAACGATTAAGAAACTTCTCATTTGTCTTGTAGGTATATTTGACACAGGCCCGTCGTCGCTTGTTTCACTTCTTTTCTCCATTTCAGACCACTCTTCGGTGACTGGCAGCAATCCTTCATTGTGATAAGTTTCTTATATGTAGGTTCCACTCATCACTCATGACTCAATTAAATTTCGGGATTCCCCCGGAAACTCCTAACACACCTATCTATTAACCATATTTCCTTTTTTCCTTGATTATCACTAAACATATAGCTGCTGTGTACATAATATTGGTAGTTGGTACTGCTATCAAAAATAGTAGTTATTTTATTTATACTGTTTTACGTTTTCCTGTATCGATTTATTTTTAATGGAATATTTAATATCTTTCAATTTAAATAACAATATGGTTTTTAGCTGATGAAAGAGCCGCTCATGATTTACCTGTGTGTTATTTATAATCCTACTAATATTATAAATGTGAAAGTGTGGATGTTTGGATGTTTGTTACTCAATCACGCAAAAAACTGATTTATAGATGAAATTTGGCATGCACGTTGTCAGGGGTACAAACAAGGACATAGGGTACTTTTTATCCCGGAATTCTCGCGGGAACTCCGAAATTACCGCGGGTGAAATCTGGACTTATACGGTTTAAGGTTGAGGTTTTCTCTTTTTATTAGTAAGTTATTTGTTATTTGTGTGTGTTTTTAGTGAAATACATGCATTTTCCACTCAGTATATCCACATCGGATTGTATCTGTGTCTAATTAAAAACATTCTCGGCAAACTCTCCCCCTCCCCCGCCCACCTCCCGCTGTTCCCATCCCCCTTTGTTACGTCAATGCATAATATCTATTATGTTAACGTGTGTGTAAATCAGAGTACAGCCTTACAGTACAAGGCAATCTATTATGCGCATTGTGCATCCGTTAGAGCAGTTTAATTGCGAATAAGCTGATTTTACTGTCATTTTCATTCATTTACAGCTATTGAAACTGAAACGACCAGACTGGCTGGGTTGGGTTAGAACAAAATGCATCTGCGTCCTAAAATCAAATACAATAAAAACATGTTACCTACTAATAATAATTTGTAACGAGACAATAACGGATATGGTCACTTCTTATGATTGGTATCTCTTTCATTTTTATTTATTTTCTATTTTTAAATCTACTATATCTGTTATTCCATTTTGATTTTCTATGTATTTTTAATGTCATTCCAATTTGAGACCCCAAACAACTTTCATGAAAATTATTACTCAATTTCGTTATTATCTTAAAATATTAACTATTGATCCTGTCAAATATAACCCTCCCTTTCACTATATCTTATTTATTTATTTTCTTTTTTTCCCGCGAAGAGGGGAAAATCCCTAGCGGACCCCAGCCAGCCCATACTGGCAGGGAGAGTCCGATTTGCACGGACTAAAAACCCCTCCTCCATAGCCACTCATTTTTGTGGTTGCCCGGAACTATATTTGTACTTCATCGGGCAACCCCTCAGTGCTTTTATTGTTCTCTCGCATCTCACACGCTTCTCCTCCTAGCGCTCAAAAGCCTCCTTTTCCTTCATGATCGAGGTGATGTAGCCACTGACCACTTTCACCATACCTGACTAACTTAAGCCTAACGGCAAAAAAGTTCTATTCTGCGATTTAAATTTAAAGTGCATGGAGTCAAATTGCATCCATTTCTAGTGTTGACTAGGTGCAAATTATTATTAGGTATGTACATGCTACTCTTTTGCACTTTAACGCATCTTAAGTACCCGCTAATGTGCTTAATGAGTTAGTGAGCACATTAAAATTGTCTGCACTCTAGCGCTAACACAAACGCGAAACTTATTTCAATTTGGCGTCTTTAGGTGTGTCTATCCGCGGTTGTGCGCTGATGTGATGTGTATCGTTAGCATCAAAGATATGTAAACACTTTGGTCAGATTTTTATTAGAACTTTATTACTATTGCAATAAGATTCAACGACTGTTAAAATTGGTTACATTTTTCTGCTGCTGACAGTACCTACCCATTTGACCGGAGTGAAGGGGCAAGGAGTGGTTACTTAACTGTGCAAAGTTAGGTCAATTAAAAGCTATTTAATATCACGCTTGATGTTCGGTAACAGACGTGCGCTAGGTACTATAGTTTATTGAACTCTACATTGAACATAATAATTAGTCATACCTATTTATATACCGTGTAGAATATATATAGGTATAATTAATGTGATGTGTATCTATTAAATGTGATGTAATCTATTAAATGTATGTGAAAACTTTTTTCCCGACATCTGATTTATATTAAACAAAACCTATATGTTGCTCCAGCCAGGCTACCTACCTGACTAAACTGAATGACAATTCGTTCAGTGGATTCGGAGATTATCCTGAACAGACAGACCCAAAGAAAAGAATTTAAGAAAACTTTTTTTCGTGGTTGTTTCTTTTATCACCTGGTCTCAATTGTTATTTAAGTAGTAATAATATTTATTGGACAGAATCGCAGATTCTACTCTTTTAAGTATAGATATGAGTAAAAATAAGGATTAGATATACAAATTATACCTTATTTTTATTTTACCTAGATGTGATTATATTTCTTCTATACCTACTATTTATCTGAACAGGTTTTGTAGGTGGATAAACAAGATTAGTTGTCAAGCTATGAGCATTTTAAAACATCAATGGATGACCGTTGAAGATTGTGCATAATTTATACGATCTATAAATCGCAATGGACAAGTTAATCTGTATTTTCTTCGGTGATTTTTTTATTCCCTGATGATCTGATCTCCACACATTGACCTGGTAAATGCAAACACAGGCACCCAGTAGGTTAATTAAAAACTTGAAATAGCGTAGATACTTTTATCTACACACATCAAAAGTATCTAGGGATCAAGTAGATACATTTTTTGCTATAAAAAGAAACCCAATAAATTTAAATCTAATCTAATTTTCTGGATTGGCCGCCTATCTTATTTCCCATATCTTAAACAATTACTTATCCCCACATTTTGAATAAATTAAGAAAAATTTAATTTTTTGGAAGATGTGAGAAATTGAACCAATTCCAAGTCGACAGTAAAATGGCAAAAAAAGGCAAAAACAGGGGTTTTTGAAACTTTTATTGTAATGAATAAACAAACTAATAAACTGTGTTCCTTCCATTGACACGAATCACACATCCGCAGCGACTTGGCATGCTTAAAATCAGTTCATCAAAATCACTTAGAGGAATTTCCACCCACGCTCTTTGTAACAAGTCAAAAAGTTGTTGTGGGGTATTTACCGTATTTACGGCGTCCATACTCGGCAGAGCTCTTCTTTAGAGTATATCACATGCGTGTTCAATAGGATTTAAGTCTGGTGATTGAGCAGGCCACGGCAGGACGTTGATATCAGCATTGGCAAGAGTGCGTGTTACGACTCCAGCAGTGTGTGGACGTGAGTTGTCGTGCATAAGTTGAAATAAATAACACAACTGGCTTCGCAAAGGGATGATTACGTCTAAAAACATTACGTCTAACGAATACATTAAACCCAATCAATATTGGTATCAATTGAAAGTATATTTAACGACCTTTAAATTAACAACAATTAGAATTCCTAAACACAACAGATCTCATTAGCACGTAACGAAAAAAAAAAGTTGTCAAAATACGCAACACAACGGCCTGAGAGTCGAGCCGCTGGACGAGTTCATCCAGCGGCTCACCTCTCGGATGTTCGAGCGGGCGGACGCGTCGGACCACGAGCACATCCGTGGTTTGGCCCCCCTCCACGCCCGTCCACCCGAGGGGAAGCGATATCCGCGCGAGCTTATAGCTCGCGATGACGAGCCAACGCAGCCCACCCAGCTGTGCTGCCGCCCAGTTCCTGTCCGTAGTGGCGGACAGCGTGGGATTGCCCACCGCAGGGGGCTCTGCCCCGACGCAGATACCTCTGAAGAGAAGGCCTACGAGAATGTGAGTCATTCGCTATTCAACCTTTGTAGTGAACATACATAAACAGCTACAACAAGAAAAAAACAAGAATATGGATAACTATACCTATAGATGTATAATAGCTGGAAAACTAAACCTTCTAGAGCAGCAGGTCGATTACAAAGTTTGAACAAACATAGAACACAATTATTATTAGTTTCTGAACGCATGTCACACCTCTAGCCTGTGTTGTCAAAATTACCTGAGTGAAGAAAGGGACTTTTGGCGGGATTTTTAGCAGAGTGGACGTCAGTTTTATTTAAATTTACGATTATTAAAAAAACGATTTTTCTCTTTTCAATAATAATCGATTTGATAAAAATAGGTAATACATTTTTGTGGAAGAGTCGATTTTTTTCTAAGAAAATCTGCATACTTTTATTTATAGTAATAAAACTAAGAGATTAATATTAATAATAATTTGTCAGACTACAATACAATATATTAAAATACAAAACGAAACTTTTTTAAACTTTTAACTTAAAGTACATACATAAAAATAGTTTTTGCCGCAAACGTTGATTTAACATTTTATTAGAATCAAAACATAAGATAAGTTTAGTACAGGAACTAAAATGACAATATTTGGGTCTAAAAACCGAATTACAACACAAATCTTTTTTCGAACTTAAACCTTAAATAATAAAATTACCAAAAAATAATTTTATATAGATTAAGAAAAAAACAAATTTTCAGTACTATTTACATTAAGTAACATTTTATTAGAATAAAAATAACATGAAACCATAAGTATAATAGGTAGGTACCAGAAATAAAACGACAACTTTTTGGCCTCAAGAACTTAAATAGAAATCTTTTTTTTTAACTTTAACTTGGGGTTTCCTCAAAATGTAAAAATCGATTTCGAGAAAATAATCGATTAATACTAAAAACTATTTTTCTTCTACTTTAATGATGGCGTTTATTATTTTAATAATTTGCCAATAACAATGACACTTATGGCCGCACTCAGAGTAGTTTTAATGATTACTTAATTTTAAGTAAAGATTTCTAGAACAAAACTGTCACATAACATTAATGTTAATTGACATTTAACTAAATTTAATTTATTATCATCATCATCAAGGTCAATTCTGTACATTGAATATATTATTCAAAATTAATATTGGAGGATGAATGGTGATCGATACTGATGCCAAAAATGCAATCAGTAAATTTTTTGTCTGTCTGTCTGTCTGTATGTGCACGCATGGGTCAAATGCTACTGAAGGGATTTTAACCAAACTTGGTACGATTGTAGTCCATACTCCTGGGCAGGTTATAGGCTATATAAAATAACGCTAAGACACATAGGAGCTGAGCAGTGACGATAAATTTGAAGCAAGTCGGATGAAAATCCGCTTTCGCGTACGTTTACTCAATCACGCAAAAACGGCTGATCGGATTTGAATGGAATTTGGCATGCACGTTGTCAGGAGTACAAAGAAGGATATAGGGTACTTTTATCCCCGAATTCCCGCGGGAACTCCGAAATTACCGCGGGTGAAACCTCGGGGAACAGCTATAAATCATAATTTCATAATTTAAAAATAACTCCGGATGTCCATCGAAAATGCCATTTGTTTTGGAACGGCCTCCACCTGAAATCCTTTTGACACTTTTTAACCCCATTAAGGCGAAACGCCAATGACAATGTTAGATTAAACGCCAAGTTAAAACCTGGTTCTCTCGAAAACCAGTTTCCTGCCCAAGGTTCAAAATAGATGCTGAAACCTGACTTCTTCTTCTTCTTCAATTTTGGCAATTTATCGAGATTTATCGCATTTAGATCTGCCAATACACATATTTTTAGCAATTTAATTAATTATGGCGGAAACGCCGATGGCTATGTTAGATTGTTCCCCAAGATCAAACACGGTTCTCTCACTTCTCTCTCGAAAACCAGCTTCTTTCTTGAAAAACAAAATGGCTGCTGAACGGCTATAAAATATCGAATAAATAAAATAATGCGACATACGTCCACTCGCTACAACCTCCACCGGTGAACAACGAGAGACAACGGGTCAGCAACCCTTCTTCTTCTTCTTCTTTAATAATGGCGTCTATAATTTTAATTTTCCAATGACAACGTTTCTTAGTAATTAAAATTTCTTCATCTACATGTTCAATTATGGCGAAACGCCAATGACAATGTTAGATTGTTCCCCAAGTTTAAACATGGCTCTCTTCAAAGCCAGTTTCCTGCTCGGGGTCCAAAATAGATGCTGAAAAGTGACTGAAATAACGAAGACTTCACGTGACACGCGTGTGTTCGGTACGGCTTTCACCCTGTCAACAACCCTAAAATCGATTATTTTTTCACATCCCTACTGTAAACCTGTCAAAATCAGACGTCAGACGGTCAGTGTCAAACTCAGCTGCTATCTAAAAGTTTGTCATTTGTCAACCAAATTCGTAAATATAAATAAAACCAATTCGAAAAATGTCGACAAAGAACTCAGAAGAAAATAGAACTCCGAATGTAGATAAAAGGTCTAAGGAAACAAAACCTGAAATTCGAGACTGTTTAGGTTGCAGGCTCGTAAGCGCTGCAGGTCTCGTCGGCATTGGAGGTTATCTTGCTAATTTTGCTTTCAAAAACAACACGTTTTTGGGCAGACTGTTCTTATCAACATGTTCACTAGGTAATGACCATATAATCATCTATATTTGAATGACTATAGTACTGCTTCCAGAGGCATAAAACCATTACCTATAGCATCACCGTGCAACGCAACAAAATACATCGTCTATGCTGGCAGCTCATGTATCATACACGGCTGCTCTGTCTTGCATATAATCATAAAGTGTCGCCAAAGGGCTGATATTTGATTATCTTCTAACCTGAGAATAAGTTAAAATAAAAAAATAGAATAAGTTTTGTATGTCTATTAAACGAGCTGTCTAGATTAATTATTCCTCTAAATCAAAACTCCTGCCTTTTTTATGTGTGCCACTTTCTAGGTTGCCTAGGGATGAATGTTATATACCATTGAACAAGTATTCATTTCATTCTATAAAAGTTGGCAATAATGTCATTATTTATTAGCTTTGCTCGATTTTTTTTTCCCCAATGCTTCCTTACAAGAAAATTCTAAATTTCATAGTAACTGGATGAATAAACATAGACTTTATTTTATAATTTAGTTTAACTTTATACCTATATTTATTACAGGATTTGTCAGTCTCGGTGTGGCCAGATACAAGCAACAATTTCCATTTGACAAGAAAACAGTGCAGCAACAGATATTACCACCTTAAGTTTAGGTGCTGGTTTTAATATTTAGGTCCTAAATATTATAATAGTTATTTATAAGCCAAAATAGTCTATTATTATTAAACAGTATGTAAATAATTAAATTACCTACACAAACTTTTACTTTTTGTCATCATAAACCAGATCCTTTAAAAAAAAGGTTGAGGATGAGAAAAGACCAATAATCAGAACCTCTCTTGTCATTGAGGCTGCTGTGCACTTCTGCACTTTGATTTACTTGTTACTTGGGTAGCAGAGTAATATAAAAGTCAGGTGAAAAAGGTAAGATAAATATATTATAGTTTCAAAAGGAATGACATACAACAATGATCAAACAAAAGAATGTGTATAAAAATATTTAAATATCAAATTGACAGTGTTCTCAGTATAAACATAAAAGAGTTTTAACACCCCCCCGTAATGAGAACACCCTGTATATACACATTATAATACAAGTAAAAAGACAGTATCAAAATTCACTATACACTTATCACTAGCACTGAAATAATAAAAACAACATCCTGTACATATAAACACATCACTAAACTATACACACCCTATATACATACAATATGATCTAAAGACATACAAAACCTAGAACTAGCCTAAACCTAAAGAATTTGTACATTTAAAATGTTTCAGTTTCGGCAAGGGTTTTGTCAAAATGTCTGCGACCATGTCATTTGTGGGTATGTATTTGACTTGTATGTCGTGGTGTGATAGTGAGTCTCTAATGAAGTGATGTTTGATGTCAATGTGTTTAGTACGTGCGTGATAGGTGTTATTATGAGCTAGTTTGAGTGAACTTTGATTGTCGGTATGAATGATTATGGGATGAGTGACCGAGAATACTTCACTGATGAGCGTCTTTAAATATATGGCCTCTTTACAAGCTTCAGCCAAAGCCATATATTCAGCTTCTGTTGTGGAAAGTGCAACTGTTCGCTGTTTGCGAGCTTCCCACGACACAGGTGCACCGCTCATCAGGAAGGTGAATCCAGTG
The DNA here is from genome assembly GCA_907165275.2 of Zygaena filipendulae. Taxonomy (NCBI): domain Eukaryota; kingdom Metazoa; phylum Arthropoda; class Insecta; order Lepidoptera; family Zygaenidae; genus Zygaena; species Zygaena filipendulae. Next base: position 4,534,453 of record OU015653.1, on the reverse strand, counting down.
AATGATCGACGGTCCACATGATTGCTTCCATAATCGGCGTCAGCGTAACCTACTGGGTAAGAGTGGTCACCGTGTTTGAAGTGAAGTCTGAGTTCCTTCGTACCCTTAAGGTATCTAAGGACTCGCTTAGCGGCCTTCCAGTGTTTCCAGTTTTGAACGCTTTTCTTTGGGTACGAGGACGTGAGCTTCGCAGCCAAAGATTCGCAAGTGAGAAAGGTCGACTTTATTGCCGGTCCATACTTCTTCTGGAATCTTGTTATTTAAAGCTTGCGTGGGTGAACGATTTTTTAAATAAATTGCCGTATTTACCGCTTCTCCCCAGTACGCTAAAGGTAAATTCGAGTCTTTTAGCATAGATCTTGCTTTTTCAATGATCGTTCTATTTACACGTTCTGAAACTCCGTTTTGTTGAGGAGTGTACGGCACCGTGGTTTGGTGCACTATACCATTCTCCCTCATAAACGTTATCATGTCGCTATTTACATATTCCCGACCATTATCTGAACGGAGAATTTTAATTTTTTCTCCCGTTTGATTTTCGACTAAATGCTTAAATTCGACAAACTTTGTGTAAACTTCGGCTTTTGTTTTCAAAAGATATCCAAAAGTTTTACGAGAGTAGTCGTCGGTAAATGTTAATAAATATAGGGCTCCGCCCCACGAGTGCGTACTCATAGGTCCGCATAAGTCCGAATGAATAAGTTGTAGGACTTTACTCGATCTACTTTTTGAGCTCTTAAACGGTTTCTTTGAAAATTTACCTTGTAGACACGGAATACATGTTCCGTGGTAACTTCCAATATAGTCTAGGCCGATACATTTATTTTTTAATATATCCATGCTCTTTGTATTAAGATGGCCAAGACGTCTATGCCAAAGTAGTGCAGACTCTTTGGTGGAAGTATACAAGGAATGCAATTTATTTACATTTAATCTAAACATACCGTTGTGATTCGACCCTGTGGCAATGACGGGATTTGTCACATGACAGCCACCGCTTTGAAATATTGTTGCGCCTTTCGGCGTAAACAATACATCGAATCCTTTCTTAACTAAACTACTTACAGATAAAAGATTTGTAGCGAGACCAGGAACATATAATACATTACTAATTTTATTTACACCATCGGAAATATTTATATTTACAGTGCCCTTACCATGACTCAATAAAGTCTCCTTATTTGCCACAGTGATAGGAGTTACGTGAGGGGACAAGAACTCGAACCACTCTCTCCTGTTACTCATGTGGGAGCTTGCGCCGGAATCAAGAAACCAATCTTGTGAACCTGTGGGTGAACGATTAGTGAAACAAGATGAAAGTGTAAATTCGGAAGTATAATTTGTACAAACATTTGACGAAACCGAAACATTCTTGTTTTTCTTATTTTTTAGAATCCTACATTCACTCACTATATGCCCTAATTTTTTACAATAGGAACAAAATTTCTTCTTTGTTTGTTTCTTGGTGCATAGCGCTGTATCTGGAGATCTGCTGGTATCTGCTGAGGACTGTACAGCTCGTGATTCTTCTTTTAGAAGAGCTGTCACTACATTTTCCGTGGTGATCTTCATATTAGAGTGTTCGATGGCCATAACTAAGGGATGATATTTTTCTGGAAGTCCAGTGAGCATTATAATAGCTAAGAATTCATCATCCACTTGTGCTCCAATTCCTTGTAGTTCTTGTTGGATAGCTAGTGACTCATTCACATACTGTTGAATCTTTCCTTTGAACGAATTTGTTAAGAGTTTTTTCATCAGTGCAAGCCTCCTTGTGAGTCCACCATCAGCATAAGCTTTTCGTAAACAACTGAATGTTTCAAATGCGGTTTTTGCTGACCTTATAACGGGATAGATGGATTCTTCACAAGATAAACATATTTTCGCACGAGCCTTCTGATCTTTCCGTTTTTGATCAGGGTTGGAGAGGTCAGCGGGTTTTACAACGACTTCCCACAACTCTAGGTCAGTGAGCATGCATTCTATGGCAAATGCCCATGTGCTGAAGTTAGCTGATCCTTTTAGCTTTGATATGCTTATATTTGTTGAGTTCTGCGCTGTCTGAAAATCTTTTGAAGAATGTGCCGACTGTGAAGTCGATGGAGTATCCATTGCACTTTTCTTAACCTTTTTTAAAAGACTTATTTGAGACCTATAACCACTTATCAGTTATTTCCTGGGCCCATAACCACTTGTTACTTGGGTAGCAGAGTAATATAAAAGTCAGGTGAAAAAGGTAAGATAAATATATTATAGTTTCAAAAGGAATGACATACAACAATGATCAAACAAAAGAATGTGTATAAAAATATTTAAATATCAAATTGACAGTGTTCTCAGTATAAACATAAAAGAGTTTTAACAGATTTTATGGTCAAGTTTATATACTTCTCTTGCAGCTAATGGCTAAAAGCGTTCTTCAGTGAATATAACATTATCTGTGTGTAGGTATGCTAAGATTGTGCCATCTGCCTATTTTAGTTAATACTAGGTAGAAGCAGAACTAGATGCACAACAGGTAGATAAATATACTCATAAAACATACTTAGGTACTTTAAGTACAATATTGCTAATTCGTTTGCCAACAGGTGGCGTTGTAACATATAATATTTAAAATGTTCACGAGCTTTCCATTTCGTCCGTTGTAATTAGTCGTAATACAAAAAGTTTCACTTCTTGAGCATAATATATAGGTACGCATACAAGCTGTGTCCCACGGTTTTCATGGCATTAATTTCGTAGTTCTGACAACATGAATCTGCGGTAATTAGTTAATTTGGAGTTCCCGCGGGAATTCCGGTATAAAAGTACCTGCCCTATGTCATTTTTTCATAAAGTTATGGTAGGTAACCTAATGTTATTCCTCAATGACCTAAATATGGTTTTTTATGAGTCTGATATAGTGTCATTATGATGTGGAATGTTGTTGAATAATTAAATATTGATTGACTGTGTGGCTAAGGCGTGACAACCGACCCAACTGACGACAGAGAAAGTTACTTTCTCATTTATAATATTAATATGGATAAAAATATGATGACTCACGACCCGTGGCCCCACTGGCTATCCACTGGTGGGTCCTTATATGCATTCCTCTAATGTATTAGGTCGATACCGCAGTGAAAATTTTATATTGAAAGCTTTCATGATAAAATAGCCGTTGCCTACGACGCTATCTCTCCGTGCTGTACGATCGATACAATATTTATTATCACCGCAATTTACGTAGCGAGAATATTGTGTTAGTCTGTAGATACTAGCTGTGCCCCGCGGTTTCACCCGCGGTAATTTTAGAGTTCCCACGGGAAATCCGGGATGAAAAGTACCCTATGTCCTTCTCTGTACCCCTGATAACGTGTATGCCAAATTTCAATCTAAATCCGTTCAGCCGTTTTTGCGTGATTGAGTAACAAACATCCAAACATCCACACTATCACATTTATAATATTAGTAGGATGACCAGCATTTTTTTTTTTTAATATCTCGAGTTTCAGATGGAATTTCAAAAAAATCGAAACATGAGTATCTAAGTTAGACCCTTAGCAATACAAAAAAAAAACCGCATTCAATTTGGTGCAGCAGTTTTTGCGTAGCACGAATACAAACATACAGACAGACAGACAGACAAAATTTCTAAAAACGGTATTTTTGGCTTCTATATCACTCATAGTCGCCTAAATTTATTTTTTTCTTATTTATCTCCCATGTACAGACATCGACCTTTTACAATTTTATTATATGTATAGATTCGAGACGTCCCACGATACGCAAACGTAGTTACCCTTCCGTAATCATTAGATTACGAATGAAAATGTAGTGGAGTGAGGCTTCTGCGCTCGCCGAGGCATTTCTCGTTCAACACAAGCGTACCAATGTTAGTACGAGTACCTATTATGTTGTACACGCGATTACAGACGCAATAAAATTCGCATCGCGACACAGATTACGGAGTCCGTTCGGAGTAAACAAGTCCTGTTAATGATAAGACGCCCGCCTACGACGCCTGACAAGCCGCGCCGCCCAGTCGCGCGCGCCCGCCCGCCCTGCGCACGTGTCCGCATCCAATAGTTCAAATACAAAAACAACTCCCGTCACCACAACTCAAGTGTATATCAACAAGTTTTGACTTCATGTTACGAAATATGAGTGAGTAGATAATAGAAATACCATTTCCGATTTTGATATTTTTGACCGCTTTTTTGTCTTTTACATTAAAAAATATGTTATTTATCCGTTATTAAATTAATTTTACAGCCATTAAAATCTATACTTCTAATAGATACAGTTACTATATATAAACGCAAAATTTACAATAGTATCTAAATTAGTGGACGGCACGTGACCAAAGTTTGTTTCAAGTCTAATATCCGATCGAACACGATTCTGATCAAAAACATTATATAGGTAGGTACCTACTCAACTAAACTTAATTGTTACGATATTGCTATTTGCTATGCATGTGAACTTTTATTCGTGAAAACAACCTTAAAGTTTAGAGATTACCTAATAGTGCCTACTGTAAATCAATTCTCGCTAAGCAATTTATTTAAAATTTTAATAATGGTTGTTGACTAATTTTTATTTTTTAGTCCGTCTTGTAGATTATTAAAAAATATCGGACACGTATTTTTTATTTTGTTACGTAATCAAAAAATAAGGGCGATATATTGAGTTGAAATTTCGCGTGACGTCACTATTCTGACAGTTTGTATGGCTGTTTTGTGGTTAGTGACGTCACGACCTCCTCATCCTAAACTTTAATGCGCTTTATCTCTGTATATTTTAATTTATTTAAAAAAACAAAAAATACGTGTCTATTGTTTTTTTTATTTTCTAACTGACGGACTAATTAGAATTTTGATTTTCAATAGTAATCAACATCCCTAATTTGTAGGTACATAGGTAGGTAGGTAAGTAAATAATTAAATAACATCATACCTACTTACGAGATACCTCTATCACAGATAATATAATACTATACTAGCCTTTATCGTTTTCATCATCTTTTGTATGTATCTACCTACTAAACTTAATTACTTCTTTTTTTACAATTGCGTTTTTTTTTTCCACTTTTATTATCACCTTACCTTGAACAATATCACCTAGGTACCTAAATTGTCATTACCTTAATAAACTCTTACCTATATTCGCAATTTCTAGAAAAATGGAAAACTTACACGACTGTTTTAAAAAATTTAAATCTTTCGAAAAGATTTTTTTACAAGTGTGGTTCACACTGTGTCAATTATTAAGTACTTATAATTATTATTAGAATAAATATTAAGTATTTAATTTTTCGGCTGGCTACTCAGAGATAGAGGTAGATAGGTACTAAGTGAAACTTTTATTATTAATCAGAGCACATCCATAACATAGCTTAAGCTAACAACAAACAACGTCATCACACACACACACACATCACGATCGATGGAACAATCTATAAGTAACTAACGTTGTTATCTCGCAGATAAGCCTTGGACACCGCACATCCAGATCGACGAGGCGCCGTGGGAGTACGAAGCGATGGACGAGAAACCTATTGATTGGGCAGAAATGCCTATATTGGGGAAAAAAGTGGCACCACCGCAGGCTAGAGTCGGGATGGCTGGTGGTGGTTTGTGGGGAGATTCCCGTAAAATGGGGACCGGTGAATGGCAGAACAATGGCTACGCGTGGAGCGCAGTGTGGGGAGCGATGGTGGGCGCCAGTTCTGTGCTCATAATCGGAGCGATTTTGCTCATGTGGAAGAAGCCCCGCGGACGCGAAGTGCCACAGCTGGCGCCTATGGATGTGGGACAAAACGTAAGTAACACAAATATCTTTTTTATGTTTTGTATTATTTCCATTTTCTTTTTACTTACTACTCTTGGTAGTAGGTACCGGTAGGTAGGTATACTAGCGGTCTACTCTTAATTTTTTACGATATGGAAGAGCTGGACATCCTGACACAAGTATAGGTACATATAATTATATCTCTTAAAAGGATGTCCAACAAACCATAGTTTGTAAAAATACTTTTGATTATGAAATAAACAATTCAATTTGAATAGTGCGTTTCCTCAATTTATGTTTTCTCTGTCAATTACTTCATTTACATTGATATTGGAAAATTGCTAAAGAGAAGAAATGGTATTAAAGAAAAATTAAACGGCTTTGGTTCCCCCGCGGTTTCACCCACGCGTAGGTACGTTTAATGTTTTCGCGCAGAAATAGGTATTCGCGCAAATCCAACCAGTTTCGAAGACAACTTAAAACTTGCGATGAAAATCTACTTCTAGTTTAAGTTTTGTTATTAAACTGTATCGACGCTATCCTTGGGCTTTATAGTAAAATATGTACACTTGTCTAAACTAAGCTAAAACAGCGAGCTACATTTTTTTATGAGAAATATGAGCGTCGGCGTCGTGCGTAAGTTTCTAAACAATTATTATTATTATTGCCGTTGCAAACCCGTTTTGACGAGCAACTTTGCTCGTTTACTAAGGCTTAGAGTTGCTAATAGAGGCCTTTCTGTTTTTTCAACTTCACCCAACAACAAGGTACCTACCTATACTACACCGCGTACGCTGCGATTTAACTATACTTAGTTATATAATTTATATATATTTATTTATATTTAATAGAATGATTAATGGTAATAATAATACACAGAATCATATTAACAAAAAAATTAAAACCGACTTCCAAAAACACAAACAAAAAAAGCTAAAAATAAAAAGCTAAAAATAACAAAATACCGATTTAATCCAAAAGACAAAAACACGTAATATTATTATTGGTTTGTGCTACCACTGATCGGTTTGAATTCGGTGACAAGCCCGCTGGTGTCTGCCCACTTGGGTTGTTCTGCTGACGAAGAGCTGGTGGCGGGAGTCGACTTAGCCCATCTACCCCCTCCATATTTGGCTTGCAACCGACTTCATACCGATCAGTCGTAGCACAAAGCAATAATAATATTACGTGTTTTTGTCTTTTGGATTAAATCGGTATTTTGTTATTTTTAGCTTTTTATTTTTAGCTTTTTTTGTTTGTGTTTTTGGAAGTCGGTTTTAATTTTTTTGTTAAAATTTTGTTTATTTCTTGATTTTTAGTAAGTCGGTTTGTACTTTATCTAAGTTACAATAGCCTTATCTCAACTGCTCATCACCTTTTACAAATTATTGCTTTTCCCAATGCAGGGACGTAAATTTTTGAGGAGTTCTCCTGGTACATCACCATCAGTTCCACTTCACCATATACATTGTGACGAACATAAATTGTTTAGAAACCATATTAAAGTTAACGATTCGGAACCCGTGAAATACCCATTATTGAGTAGTTCCGATGATCATCTGTGGTCTTCATCATCAGTTCCACTTCTTCAAATTTTGCTTTCCGAAAGCTAATAAACGATTTACTATAAAAAATACAAAAATCGCTATAGGTGTACCTATAATTTTTGAAGAGTTCCCTCGATTACTCCAAGATCCCATCATCAGATCTCGATTTGGTGACAACGGAATCAATTTGGGAGTATCCCCTTTCAAACAAAAAAACAATTTTTGAAATCGCTCCAATCGGAACCCGTGAAATACGTATTATTGTTGAGTAGTTCCGATGACCATCTGTGGTCTTCATCATCAGTTCTACTTCTTCAAATTTTGCTTTCCAAAACCAAATGAACGATTTACTATAAAAAATACCCAAATCGCTACAGGTGTGCCTATAATTTTTGAAGAGTTCCCTCGATTTCTCCAAGATCCCATCATCAGATCCCGACTTGGTGGCAATGGGACCTAATTGGGAGTAAACCCTTTCAAACAAAAAAAGAATTTTTCAAATCGGTCCACCCGTCTTCGAGTAATCGGTGAACATACATAAAAAAAAAAAAAAAAACATACATACAATCGAACATAGAACCTCCTCCTTTTTGGAAGTCGGTTAAAAAAGGAAAAATATTTTGAATTCGGTGCCAAGCCCGCTTGTGTCTGCCCACTGGGTTGTTTTGCTCGCGACGAGCTCGTGGCGGGAGTGGACTTAGCCCATCCATCTTTGGCTTGTCACTAACTTCAAACCGATCAATGGTAGCACAAACCAATAATAATATCACGTGTATTTTTGTTTTTTGGATTAAATCGGCATTTTGTTACTTTTAGCTTTTTATTTTTGTGTTTTTGGAAGTCGGTTTTAATTTTTTTGATAAAATTTTGGTTTATTTCTCGCTTTTAAGTGAGTCAGTATGTAATTTATCCAAATAGCGTAACGTCAGCTGCTCATCACCTTTTAAAAAATATTGCTATTCCCGATGCAAGGACGTTAATTGTTGAGGAGTTCTCCGGGTACCTACATCACCATCAGTTTCACTTCACCATTATACATTGTGACGAGCATAAATTGTTTAGAAACTATATTAAAGTTAACGAATCGGAACCCGTGAAATACCTATTATTGAGTAGTTCCGACTTCCGATAACCATCAAATTTTGCTTTCCAAAAGCCAAAAAAACAATCTTAATATATATAAATCACGAGTCACGTTGTTTGTCCGCGATGAACTCTGAAACTACTAAACGGATTTTGATAAAATTTTGAAACCATTTATAATATGGTACAACTTAAAAGATAGGATAGTTTTTAACCCGGAATTCCCACGGGAACTCCGGAATTAATGAAGGGAAATGCTTATCACCGTAAACTACTGTCAGGGGTACAAAGATGGACACAGAGTTCTTTTTTTCCGGAATCCTCGCGGGAAATCCGAAGTTACCGCGGATGAAATCGCGGGGGACCGCTAGTTTACTATAAAAAATAATATAATGCCTGTACTACATTATCGGCGATGATCGTTGATCGTGTGATCGTATGATCGGCGATAATGTGGACACCTCAACGCATTACGCAACCACAGGCGATTCCCTTTGATGCGTGCCCAAAAACCGACAATTCACGGGTCGCAGGCGATCATAGGCGATGATCGGCGAGTACAGCCGAGTATGCCCTCTACACTATCGTGATCGCGTATAATCGTCTGTACTCGGCGATAATGTAGTGTAGCCATAATATTTTTTCTATAGCTTAACTGTACAGATACTATGTATCATAATGTATCTATGTATACAATGTACCATCGGTGGGTAAACCTACCTACCTATAGCTCTACTCACTACTCAGTCCACGACATAAAAATGATTGTATTGCGAGCTTACTGCGCGGTAGGCACTTATTGAGATGGAAAGGGCTACGTAATTTTATTAATGAAAAGAAATTTTGTTGCTAAAAATAAAAAGAAACGATACAAAAAATTTTAGTTATTCAATAGTTAGTAGATACCTGTCCTATAGACATACAACGTGAATTATTTTCTTTTGTGTTAGCTAGAAAAAATAAAAAGTCACTTAAAATTTTAATCAGATCTGTCATCAAACTAAAGTGTTTCACTCTGTAGATATACCATCTATACTGCTTTAGTTATTCTTCTGTGATCTATACTAATATTATAAAAAGGTAAAGTTTGTGAGTTTGAGAATTGTGAGTTTTTGACGTTGTACAGGGTATTCCAGAATCGATTTTGAAAATTATTTTACCAATAGAATGCTAGTGTTCCTGAGTGTCATAGAGTAGGTACTTTTTATTCCAGAATTGCCGCGGGAACTCCGAAATTACCGCAGGGAACAGCTAGTTTTATAAAAAGTCACTAATATCGGAGAAAATTATGCATCAAACATACATGAAAAAAAAATACCTGTGAACTTTTTTTTGAAGTTTTCTAAAGGTAAATTTTTTTACCAACTGTAAATAATACATACAACCCTCATTCCTATTAAATTATTTCCAGAACTTATTGTCCTCAACTCCTCACCTATTGCCGGAACGCATCAAAATATATTCTTTTGGAGTCCGATCGTTATTTAAATGTACATCGAACCTTTAACCTTTCATCGCTGGTCTGTGCTCCAATTTTAGAAATATATGGGCGCGTCCAAGCAAAAAGATACCAGTTCTCGGCATTTAATTTCCGAGATTATTATTAAATGCTCAATTTTCTACAATTTCATATTTCTTTATCTACAAAAACACCAATAACTCACTCAAATTTTAAAAATGCTTTTTATCAAATCAAGCTTTTTCAGAATTTCAACCTCAAAATATGTCATATTTATGTTATATTTTTTAAATCCTTACTATCAATTGACTATTCTAGATAGGTACCGAATCCAGTCTTAACTCAATACCCCACTATTGGTATCTTTTTGCTTAGACGTCCACCATTTTGAAATATTTGCTAAAATTAAGTATCTAGACGTCTATTTATCCGATATATTTAAAATGAATCATGTAAGTAGTATGTGTCAATAAAATTAACACTAGACACACACCACGCGCGCTTAAAATGACACGGCGCGGGACGGCATTCGAAAGGTTAGGTAAAGACTAAAGAGCAATGAATTACGATCGTTGCCGCAAAAGGTTATTGCCAGAAAGAAGGTCTGTGTAAACCTTCACGACTTTAGAAATTATACTTACTCGAAAAATTAAACGATGGTAAATGAAAGCTAAATTTAATTAATTTTTTTGTTTTTCTTATTTGATTAAACTTTAAATACAAAATTACACGATTTTCGAAATTTTCACTCGCTATAATTTCGGAGTTCCCGCTAAAATTCCCGGATAAACTATACGTAGAAATCTTCCTCTTGATCACTCTATATATTGGTGAAAACCGCATGAAAATCTGTTCAGTAGTTTTTGAGTTTATGACGAACAGAATGACAGACAGATGCGGCGGAGGACTTTGTTTATAAGGTTATACAAAATTATAATAAGATTTTTCGTACTCATTGCACAATGCAATTTGCACTCGAAAGACAAAAAGTTCATATTGATCGAATAACGGGAAACGAAAAACCATACAAGTAAACTGAGCTGACGAAATGCGATTTTATTATAATTTGTAGTAAGTATTTTTTTTCCTTGTATGATAAGGAAAAAGAAAACGTAAAAAGTTCATTTATATTTACTTATTATATAAATAGCCTTAACCTTAACGTAATATTACACTAATAACATTATTATGCTAAGGTATATCTACGCCTAGTTACTAAGATTTCCTTGAATCCTTCGTCCGGAAATGATGGAAAAACGGTGGATGATTTATTACATTTTGCATTCTACTTAGTTACGCCAGATTCTGTTTCATTTATATTTTCAAGTCTTGTTTACTTTCCTATGACTATAATAATAACACACAGGCCCACTTGAGCTTGTCCTGGAAATCGAGTAAATTTTGGTATATTATATACTACATTTAGCTACTGCAGATATTTAAACACGCCCAAACTAACGATGTTGCTGGCATATGAAGATAATAATTCTGTTTAGTCCGACAGTTAGATGGTAAAAAAATAATAGACACGTATAATTTTTTTTTGTAATTCTTTTTTCCCATGTACTTTTTTGATTGGGGCCAATAAACTCCATTTCTTTCGTTCTTTCTTTCTATATTTTGCTTTTTCAGATCAATAAAAATATACTTGGATAAAGCGCATTAAACTTTAGGAGTAGGGGCTCTGAACGTCACATGCTTGTATAAACTGTACGTTACTTGGTTGTGACGTCACACAACATTTTGACTCAACGTATCGCCGTTATTTTTTGATAACGTAAAAAAGAAAAATACGTGTCCAATTTTTTTTATGGCGGACTTAAGACAAAATTTAGTCAAATAGCACGCAGAGTTCACCTACACCGGGAATTGAACCCGTAACCTCTTCATTAAGTAATTCTATGTAGTATAGACATAGACATATACTTTATTTGGCATCAACATCAAAATACCTACCACGTTTGCTTGGTTTCCACGACTCAAGCTAATACGTATAATAGCTTACTATGGGATCAAGTAGATCTGTGTGTTGTGATGTGGATTATTATTATTTAGCGGAGAGGCATTGTGTGTATCATTTTGGTATAATGTGGTAACATTTTGGTAGTTTATACTGTTTTGTTTTTCAATGAGAATAACTAAATTATCATTCAAAGTTTTTTTACTAGAAGTTTTTTTTGCTAAATTTAATCGTGGACAGTTGAAAACTCTGCTTTAAATATCAGAAGTATTTTAGATTTCATTTTTCGTCCTCAGTATCGTCCAGTTAAAAAAACTTCATTATTATCTGTTGCAAGAAATAAATTATTCATATTACTAAAGTATCAAGTAAAAATAATTCCATTACCGAAGGTACAACCGTAGTTTACCTACCTACAAACAAGACACATTACTCAAAATACCATCTACCGGAAATATTCAAAAGCAAGCTGAAAACAATATTTACAGATTTAGCTTTCATGGAGCTTTTACGTAGCCTTTTCCCAACCTGCCTACAAACCGCGTAGGCTTGTAGCTTTTCGTAGCACCACGTAGCTCCTTTCGCAAACGTTCCTACGCAATCGGAATGTTAACGAACAATTTCCAATAGGTGGCGCTCCCTATTAGATGCTTAACTTATTGGTTGCTTCAGATTGTATTATGGAATTTTTATTTCTATTTATTTAAAAGTATGATGGATTATTAATATGTAGGTATACAAGGAAAAATTGTCAAAAAATAATATTAAATTACTTTATATTTAATCATAAGTTCCTTTTTTATAATGTATTAAAAATAACAATCATATATGGACATAGATGAGCAATAGTGTGTTAACCCACACTGGAGAAATATTGAGTAAATTAAAGTTTTAAAATTATAGCGTCATTTTTTGTCAACAATTTTTATGTTCAATATTTAGTTACATATTTAAACAATGTAATGAGGTAAACACATAATTAAAAAACGTTCTCTAAATCTCAATAAATCGTTCTGAATCAATAACTTCGTTTTGTGGGTTAACATGTTATTGCTTATCTGCGTCCATATTAGTACTAGCTGTCCCACGCGATTTCACCCGCGATAATTTTAAAGTTCCCGCGGAATTGTTCCATACAATCTTTTCAACCCCTTTTCATCCCCTTAGGGGTTGAATTTTTTAAAATTGGGAATTCCCGTAGGAACTCCCAATTTTCTTTTATACAAACCTTTCCTGAACTCACACAAATATTTCAAGTTCAAAAATAGTCAAATCGAGTCATTCAAACACGAACACCAATTCATTTTTATGTATAAGATTTCGAGTTCAGCAGAGACTCAGCGTGTCCACCAACAGTGTTTTATTTTCAACAAGGATTTTTAATGTTATTGTGTATTTTCCTACATAATTTGGCTATTAACTAAGATGTAGATGTTGAAAGTTCGACGTTACTTATCGTGTTTAAAATACCTAACTAACTAACTTTGATAAACTAAAATTAATTATTGAGAGACCATTTATTGTAGAGCTGTCAAATATAAGGGAATCCTTTGAATAAAATATTTCGCTTGCTTCAAAACCACTTAAACCGTCAACAAATATATTAAAAAATCTATCTTATTTCAATCCAGTGAAAGGTGAAAATTTAATGGTTTCAGTGTATAAATATGTTATTGTGTTTTCGCAGAGATTTTCACTGGCTATAAATTTTATAATCGTACCAATTATTTTAGAGTCACAACAATCACTGAACTGACAGGAAATAAACAAGAGGGTTTACCGTCGCTTCTATTTCAAATATTAAAAGTTTAACCCTTCGTGGTCTCACCTCCAAGTAATAAAAGTAACTTTTATTTTTTATTCGAATTTGGCGGGCTTCTTTTTAAATTGTTTTTTAACTATTTCTATATCTTGAAAAAAAAAATCCATTGAATTACTTAAAGGTAATGTTAAATATAAGGTTTCGCGCCAGATTAAAGTCAGTTAATTGGTTTTGTTTTTCTGCGTGGGGTCTGCTGGACCCCATATGACCGCAATGGATTAAGTATGAATGTATTTATTACACTTTATCTTATTATAATTTATAATAAAAACTAAATTGAGGATCTACTGAATTCTTATCAAAGAAAATTCGAGTCATTTTTTTTTACTCTACATAGATTGAGATTTGTGATTTCTAATTTGTATGCCGATACCGTTTAAAATCAAATCCAACTTTGTGGGTGTAGTTCTTTGGATGAGTAAATTTTTCTACTTGTTTTTAACTATAGTCTACTTCTAGCTTCTTATACAACGTGTTAATGAATTAATTGGAAACCTGATACACCCCATTTAAAAAAAAACAAAAATATGACTAAAATAAATTTAATGTAGAAAAAATTAATACTTTAAAAGTTATTCAACATTAGTTTGGAGGTGACCTATCTACGAAATTCCAAGCGCTACGCCCGCATCTACCGGTTCGAATTTTTTTGTTGCGGGCGGCGTACGCGCCAATTAATATTGTATTATAAATAACTAGTTGTGCCCCGCGGTTTCACCCGCGTTAATTTCAGAGCTCCCGCGGGAATTCCGGGATAAAAGTACCCTATGTGTTAATCTGATGTATAAGCTATATAATTGTTAAGTTTCATTTAAATCCATTCAATAGTCTTTGCGTAAAAGAGTAACAAACATCCATCCATCCATCCATCCATTCTTACATTCTTACAAACTTTCGCGTTTATAATATTAGTAGGATTTAGACATGGGCCATGCATGGGCCAATAAAAGTGAAAAAATATAACCTATATTAAAACATAGTGCGATGGATTCGATTAATACGATGGATAAAACACGTTGATGAATTTACTGAAAACTAAAAAGTAGTAAAAGTTTCTTCAGAAACTACTTTTTCACTTCCGAATCGATCGCTCCATGCTTTAATATAGGTTATATTTTTTCATTTTTACTAGCCCATGTCTAAATTATTTATACAGTATTTGGCGCGTACGCCGCCCGTAGCAAAAAAATCGAATCGGTCATGGACAGGTTACATTACGGTTGAAAGTTCGTAGATAGGTCACCTCCAAACTAATGTTGAATAACTTTTAGACTATTAATTTTTCCGATAATTTATATTTTAATCATTTTATTATTGTTTATTTTTTAATTGGGGTGTATCAGGTTTTTAGTCAATTTATCAACACTTTGTATAGGTACAAAGTGTAAAATTACTCAGTAAAGCCGATATTTCTTAACTTCATTAAAAAACATAATTATTTAGAAAAAATTAAAACAAACTTATAAGCAGAACAAAATAAACAAAGCAATATCTACCCAGGGCATGGTGTCGTTTACCAAACGTCATATCGCATTCACTCCAATATCTACTGCGATGGTGGCTCACTAATATGTCGTGTCCACCTTTAAAAATTCGTTGGCCCAATAGGGATGTTGACAACTTTTGAAAATCAAAATTTTAATTAGTCCGTCTTTTAGAAAATTAAAAACAATAGACACGTATTTTTTGCTTTTTCAAATGAATTAAAATATACAGAGATAAAGCACATTAAAGTTTAGGGTGAGGGGGTCGTGACGTCACTAACCGCAAAAACCGCCATACAAACTGTCAGAATAGTGACGTCACGCGAAATTTCAACTCAATATATCGCCGTAATTTTTTGATTACGTAAAAAAAGAAAAAATACGTGTCCAATATTTTTTAATAATCAACAAGACGGACTAAAAAAAAATTGTCAACTTGCCCATTCAGATTAAAAATGTTACGTCAGCTCCCTTAGCCAAGTTGACAATCTGTGATCGTTAGGTATCGCTATAGAAAACTATGTTACGTATCGTCATGTCACGTGGTTACGAAAAATTTTACTTTTGATTGGACAATTTCACGTGACCACGTGACATGACGAGATTGTCCTTAGTTTTCTATAGCGTTAAATATCATAGATCATATCAACTTGGCTAAAGGGACTAAATTACAGTATTTCAATCGGTTCAATTGTCTAATCTGAACCATAACCTGGATAAGTGCAAAAATAAAATAACGTTATACATACTGGCACACTCCCGATCCCGGTGGTATGTCTACTCAGACCAAATAAAAACTAAAGACGCAACGTCTCGAACAACGCAGTGAAGCCGGTTGCGTATGCATGTGGTGATTAGGAAGGTGTTTGGATTTGCAAAGTTTACTTAGGATTTATGGTGTCTTTTTCTTATAAGTGTGTGCGTGTTTCTGTGTACGTGCACGGCGATGGTGTCTTTTTCCTGGCTTCACTTGTTTGTTCTTCGCGTTCCGTCTGTAGTTTTTATTTGGTCTGAGCATGTCTATAGATATATTATGTATATGCGTAACCGCACAGTGGCATGCATTAGTTTTTATTTCATGAAACGTCCCCATTATGCCCCCCTCACCTACCTACTTCTTTTTCGATGGTATGTTGTGCGTATCTTCGATATTATGTTAGGTAATTGATTTCGATGGTCAGAAACGCCGCTATTGGTGACATAAAATTTGTCACGAGCAAGTATGGATCCAATTTTCAACGTTACCCACGAAAACCAAAATCCGTATAGTATAGGTAATGTGAGTAATTATAATAGGGAAACGTACAGTATAGCGCTTTAACGTTTGTTTATTATATCTATATAAATTTTATTCTATTCTATTCTAATTATATTTACGTACATAATATTGTATTAACATCAGTCTATAAAACTGACTATTTACGACATTGTGACATGATAATAATAGATACGGGAAATTTATAAAGTACAAAAAATGTTTTGTCTACGTTTTAAAAAAAAATTAATACCTATTAATTTAAAAATAGTAAAAAAATGAGTATAGGTACAACTAGCGCCACCCGCTACAAAAAATACTATCTACATTATCTTCTGATTATTTCATTTAAAAATAAAGCAATATGTAGAATTGGGTAAATACTATTTCAACCAAATTGTAAAGTAGGTCAAAGATATTTGAAGTATTAAATTGAAGTAGGTAGAAAAAATGACAACAACAAATAAGAAACACTAAACCTGTCATCGAAGGAGACGGTCCGAGGACAAACGATAGTAAGAAAATTTTGTAGAAAATCGCTCCAGAAAATCAGTTTGGAGGCTTGTCGGGCGAGACGAGGGTGTCGCCGGACGGTGGGGGGAGCGGAGTTGGTGGGTCGGGGGCTCAAAGGGGCCGGGGGGAGGGCGGTGTGTGCGTCACACGCTGATCGATGCAGCACTTGTTGCCGCGCTCAACAGGCGCCCGCGATCGCTCCGAATTTTGGTTATTAACGGTGAACGAAGCAACGTGGAACTCGTAAATGCATGCTAGAAAATCAACCTATACGTTATTAATTATTACCCAAGTATATGTACTCGAACGAGTTAAGTAGGTACATCGTACTCAAAAATCAGAGATAGAGTCAACTTTCAATTGTGCCTCTTTACTTAAGTATATCTAACTATGTATTATGAAAACTCAATCTTATCTCTTTGAACTGTTGCTCATGTTGGGTCAAAATGGCACGATTAGTTTGTATCGAGAGCGGTTTCCATTGGTTCTCTTCGTTCACTGGTTGACACCAATTAAAAATAACATATACACGCCCTACGCTCATGCACGGTCACGGTCGTGAGTCCTTACTCTTGAGTCGACATTTCTATTCCGCACATACACGTACACATAATCCGGTAGCAAAAAATCATCGAGCAAAAGCCAGTCATCGATTAGTACAGACTTGGAACCGTGGAACATCTTCTGTTTTGCTTCTTCTTCTAACTTCTTCTATTTTAAAGTTTTATTTTATATTATACATAATATTGTCTTTGTTTTTCTAACATGACTATATACACAGTACCTCTATTTGTTTTTTAATTTGTCCTTAAGGGAGAGAATAGAAACACATAATATAGTTTTATTGATTGATTAATGTTTAGCGGCAATGTGAGGCAGAGTCCCGGAGAATGTCTCAGATGTACCTTTATTTTTGTAGAGATGGGGGCTGTACCCTAATTCACGGTGCGATAAACAACTTTGAAAAATCATTAGATATGTCGTAAAACCTGTATGAGTGAAATGCGGATTATTTACATGTAGATAATGGTTTAACTTCATTTATAAATAGAAACGAATACTGTAATTTATATTCTAGCAATTATAAATATACCTATACAAAATTATCTTCTTGGTCGTTACCTAGCTCACTAATGAGGATCGTGACCATATTATGTTGTGTCTCCATCTGCTTCTATCCTATGCCAGTACAATAGATCGTTGTAAAGTTTCTAATGTTGCCTCTACAATACTACCATCGTGTTGAAATATATTATGTATTTTATAAATAAATAAAGATCCTTAATAAAAGTGAGGGTAATAAAATTGGCTCGAATGAGGTCGTGTAATACACACAGTAATACACACTGACGCGCGTCAGTAAACAACACAGAACATGGTCTGTACGAATATAGCTTGATAATAATACCCTTTTTTTCCAAATCTAAATGTTTTTTCAATTTTTATATGCAAAATATACCGCTGAGCGTTCAAAACGTTGTTAGTTCATAAATTATAAATACCCGTATTGTGATTTTTCTTTTCATTTTATTGGAGAAAAATATATGAAAAAAACTGAAGTTTCTATTCAATTCTAGTTCAACTTTCTATTCTATTATACAATAAGACTTAAGATAAAGAAAACAATGCTACGAGATGAGCTCGTAGTTTTTAGACACGCATGTAATTCAAGCAAATAAAGGCTTCTTTAACCGAGCATTCTTAATTAATTGCATCATTTGTAGGGTTTCCTTATAGCAATTTAATCATTTTAGTTTTCTTAGAATAAATAAAACCAATGAACACAATATTTTATACTTACAACTTGTACCTACCTATAACTATACATATATTACATTGAACCTATACCTATTAGTGACTTAGTGAGGTATTTTTGGGTATCATGAAAATTTTATTCGCTCGTTTTGTTTTAAATTTTGTTATAAACAATTACGGTTTGTTGTTAAAAATTACAAAGCCGTTTCATCAGCTTCTACGCATAGCGTTGGAAAGTCCGGTGGCGTCACTGTCGCCACTTGCGCCCATATTACGCTTTTTTTGAACCGAGTCTTCAAATGCAGAAGTAACAAAAACAATGTGATTTTTGGTTCCTTAAAAATACCTATATTTTATGTAATAAGATTATTATATTTATAATTCATAATTATATACCTACCTAGCTAGTAGCCCCAGCCCCCAATAGTAGTTGCAACAACGCGCGTCCTATACTAACAATTCATCTTCTTTTAACCTTTTTGACATGTTAGGTATATAATATCACTCCTATATTTTCAAAATACTCAACGTTACAGGTACTAAACTTCTCACTAAGTAGAAATTTTAGTTTAATCTATTTAAAAATAAATGTATTTATCCTCATTACTTCATGTTAGATATATTATAATTGTTAAACAATGCTACTTATTTCTTTTTAAAATTTTTCTTTCTTTAAAAAGCATTTGTCAGAATATTTGCCTCATCGACAGATTCTCGGTATTTACCGGAAATGTGCGCTCTATTTCCCTGCAGAGTCCGGAAACGACTCTGCTTGTAATAAAATAATAATAGCTCAACATAAAAATAAGTAGTTTAGGAGCTTCACAAACTTTAAATAAAAAATTAAACCAAGCGTGGTGAATGTATTGCGTGATGGGTTCTTACAAGCCCTTTTAACTTTCAATATTATTATTAGATATTTTACTTTTTAACTTGCTAACATTTTTATTAAATCAAAGTTTTAGACCCTAGTTTAGTTTATTTATAAGTGGGAACTTACACATTGTACTAATTGATCTCAAAGCCCTTGGAACTAGCGTAACTTCAACGAGAGAGTTTTTTTTTTTCTTCCAAAAATGTCATTTAAAAATTAATCGATAAGAGAACATATTATGTAATCACTGCTTAATATAAAACAAAGTCGCTTCCCGCTGTCTGTCTGTTCCTATGTATGCTTAGATCTTTAAAACTGCGCAATGGATTTTCATGCAGCTTTCACCAATAGGATTCATGAGGAAGGTTTATATCTATCCCGCGAGAACTCCGAAATTACCGCCGGTGAAACTACGGGGGACAGCTAATAATATCCTAAAATAGAGTAAATACAATTTTTTTATGATAATTGTGCAACATGTAACTTATTATTAGTAGATATAGTTTTAAATATGGACATAGATGTATTTGTCGCAACACAGCCGTGTAGTCGCACATTTACTATCGCACTTTTTAACATACATTATATTATTATTTCATTTTTATCAGCCCATGTCTAAATTATTTATACAGTATTTGGCGCGTACGCCGCTTGTAGTAAAAAAATCGATGCGGTCATTGACGCGTAGGTGCATGCGGGCGTAGCGCTTGAAATTTCGTAGATAGGTCACCTCCGAACTAATGTTGAATAACTTTTAAACTATTAATTTTTTGACATGATTTATATTTTATTCAATCATATTATTGTATATTTTTTTAAAAATCAGGTTTTTGTTTAATTCATTAACACGTTGTATAAAATATTTATGTTACTCATAATATGTGGTTTGTATTCATTGAAGTACCTACCTAAATGAAAAAGAAACCAAAAAACATAAATAATTATTTATTTTCCAACATTATTTTTTATATTACTATGTAGTATGTTATAATAATAAAGAATTAACGTCAAAAAGTATTTGGACATAGATAAGTGATAGTGTGTTAACCCACACTGGAGAAATTTTGAGTAAATCGTGTTTTAAAAGTAGGAGCGCCATTTGTGTCAACATTTTTTATGTTCAATATTTAGTTACATATTTAAGCAATGTAATAAGGTAAACATATAATTAAAAAACGTTCCCTAACTTTCAATAAATCTGTCTGAATCAATAACTGAATTTTGTGGGTTAACATGTTATTGCTTATCTGCGACCATTTACGCTCTCGTATTCTAATCTTTCTAAAAGAAGTATCTGGAGTGAGTTCAACCCACTTTGAGCTCTATATCATATCATCTAAATAAATCGATTTTAGTATAACCTGAAGGCAATGTAAACATAAAATATTTCTAAAATGCCTGCCTTCCTCGTTCCTCGCTCCATCTATTCGAAAGTATTCTAAAACTATACCTATCGATAAACCAAGTACCTACCTACTAAACTCCACTCGCTAAAGTAAGGCTACAACAATGCAACGGTACAACCGGTCGATTATTTATCGATACATTATGATTTATGACTGTTATCGCGCCTCGCTGTTTGACTGGGCCCTTATTCACTACGCTCTCAGTAATTTTACTTCAAAATAATACATTTACAACGTGTTTTGTAGCATACAGAATATTCATTCCTAATATTTTGGCATCTGAAGCGTTTGGAATCGTGTTTTGGATAAGGAATATTATTACCAAAAACATTTTTATGTAAAATGTTGCCAAGACGAGACGAGACTGTCAAAAAGTTATATCTCATGTAGAGCCAAGCTTGTAACTCTACACGCCCTAACTATACAAGGCCTAACTAACACAAACTCTTCACCTTAGTCAGAAAATGTGGCTTGGCCATTCACATGGGTGAAAAATGTATCCAGTATCCACTGTTCATTACTTTTCTGTTACCTATATACAATAGTTCTTGTAGTCAGTATACAACGAATAGTAGTATACAAAACGAATTTCATTATGTTAAATATTTCTATTATTTTGGTAAATCGGTACCTACAAATGTATTCATTTAATTTTATAAAATATTTATTAAAAACTAGCTGTGCCCCGCGGTTTCACACGCGTGAGTTGCGGAATTCCCGCAGGAACTCCAGAGTAGCCTAATGTATTCCTTATAATATCAGCTAATTAGCAGTGAAAGTCCCGATATCGGTCCAACCGTTTTGGCGATTCACCCGCGTGAGTTTCGGAACTCCAAACTTCTTTTGTACAAACCTTGTCCTGACAATAACGAACACAAAAAAAATTAACTATCCAATTTGGTGCAGTCGTTTGGAAGTTATGCGCTTAATTAGCAACACATTTGGCGATTCATTTTTATTATATAGATTCTATATATTATATTAGAATATTTTTTTTATTATATATAAATAGAATAGAAAATTATTTATTAGAATTAAAACTAAAATACAAAGTTTTTATATGAAAATATATTATGGAATTTAATAAAATAAACCTCGTATCGGAATTGTAACTTATTCAAACCTAGAATGATACAAATATAGAAAAAAATTAAGATTTACCTTATTTACCAATGAATAACAATTAACATTAAATGTAAAGTTAAATAATGAAAAGCAATCTGTTGTCACTCGAGACGTGCTTCTGTGCCCTTCTTTACCTGTTGCTTAGATCCAAAGAAATTGACTGGTAAAAGTGTACGACGTACGTCGTCGCTCTTGGGGTTGTTAGTGGCGAACTACTACTTGACTAGTGGTAAGCTTATAGCAATAGCAGTGTTACGTTAAAGAAACAGTTTTATTTAGCCCTTGATTTACAGTTTTGCAGTCAATAGGTATAGTGGTTTTAAATAAGTGTATATAAAAACGAAATTTATATTACAAACTAGCTGGCCCGCGCGGTTTCACCCGCGATAATTTCGAAGTTTCCGCGGAATTGTTCCATACAAACTTTTCAACCCCTTTTCATCCCCTTAGGGGTTGAATTTTCAAAAATCCTCTGATCGGATGCCTACATCAGACAAAGAACACACCTCCCAAGTTTCAGGTCTCTACGATCAGCGGTTTAGGCTGTGCGTTGATCCATCAGTCATTCAGGACAAGGGATTTTATATGTATGTAGATTATCTTGCAGTAAACTCGATACCTATTCACTGAGCTGAAATTATTATTGTTTATCAAACAAAATTGTTGATATTATAAAATGAGTTTATTCATTTACGTATTTGTTACGCTTTTACGGCTGAACTACTCAACCGATCATGATGAAATTTCGAATACACCGAATACACGTTTTCAGGGGTGGAATAGAGAAGCACATTTTTATCCCGGAATTCCGACGGGAACTCGGAAATCAATAGCCAGTGTTAAAATAAATGGAAGTCATAAATGAATTTGTAATTTTTTTTTACGCTCCAATAATATAATTTCGGCTGCTTCAAAGCATGTACATCTTCGTTGTAATACGATCTGAACGAAGCTAGTGCGATACGGCTACGTCTCGCTACGTAGCGGGGTGGTGGAGAGCTGTGATATGGCAACACAGAGCGTCGCCCGGGCGGCGGGCGGCGGGCACGTCGAGCGACGCACCACGGCAGTGTGCGCGAGCCGTCCGCCGCGCCGACCGTGGCAATTGGCACGGCCTCACTTCTAAACAACAAACCAACGTACACACCCCTTCCTTATACAATATTTATAAATATGCTCACATAAATACGTGACTAATATACCGAATACATAGTGCGAGTATACGTAATTGTTTTGACGTGGTCCGATAATAATTCAGCCTAAAACTTAAATTGGCAAATTATTCTTAAGATGACTTTTTGAAACTTTGATTAATATAAGAAAATAAATATTAAATTTCATTTAAATACCTATATAAATTTAAAATATTCTATTTTACTACGTATTTTGACATTGAAACTATTCTAAATTGCAATATTGATGTAGACCGAATTATTTATTTTATAATACCTATTTATGTGGAAACTCTACGATCTAATGATTTTTGTTTGGTGCTTAGAGATCTTAAATAAGTTTATCTATTATTTATCTATCATTACATACGACGATAAACAAACGACCAATAAGAATGTAGAACCAAACTTTTTCTCATAATATTTACCTATTTATCTAATAATTACCTAAGCTATAGGTCAACCTCATTTGTATCAACATTTTGTTTAAAAAAATCGTTCTGAACATCTTTACATCAATAGCAGAGTCCAAAACAGTGAATTTTGGAATTCTTTGTCTGTCTGTATCTTTGTAAGCGCCTCACGCAAAAACTACTAAATGAAACATCGTACCCAATTCTACAGTTGCTTAATCTATACTAATTCGTACTAAAAACGTAAAAACATTATATTGTATATAACAGCACATTACAGCTGTTATTTTCTTTGTTTACTGCAATGAATTTCATCAGTTGTAGGTGGTAGCTGCTAGAAATTGCAGCGAACGATATCGCGATGACGCCATTTCATCAGGTTCATAAAATTTATTACCTTCTTTCTCTTTTCTCAGCAATAAGCTTTTAACGCTGGTACCAGATAGAGCATTTTCAGACAGTGTGACAGTTAGATACATAGTATAAAATACAGATTATGCTGAACAACGCACAAGTAATTTGATGATTTACATATTTTGGTTATATCTAGATACTCAAATAAGTCCAGGCAGTATCAATGCTAGAGAGTAACTTTTATTTATTCATTGGTAAATACAATATTGTTCTTTACCATTAGAAACTATTAAAAAATATAATGTTATATTAATTAGACTAATATAACTATATAGGTACAATGCAGCAAAATATAACACCACGCAAAAGAGTTGCTAACTATATATACATACATATGTATAGGCACTAGGTATCTTATATTACAGGCACACAAATAGGCTATGTCCTGTTGTATAAATTTATCCTGAAACAAAATGTTCTAGAAAGAATTCCGGATATAAGCAGACGAAATATGTATGAAAATATTAGTTATAAAATATACTTTTTCTTAATTTTGGAAATAAATTTTTATACAAAATTTAACTAAAAATACCTACTCGTAATCTATTGCTAAGATGTTAATTAAGGCAAGAGTGCTGCTCCGTTCTTCAGACCTCAGTCCCCTATAAGTACGTAATAACTTAATTAAAACTGACGGGTTTAGGTACCTAAAGCTAATTAATATTGACAGGGAACATGGTCAACGATGTTCACATCTTTTATTGTGTTTCTTCAAATCTTAAATTGTATACCTTAGTTAAATTCTGTTATAATAAATAATCATTTTGACAATACAAAGTAAAAACGTACCTTCTTAAATTATTCATTGTTAAGAAACAAGTTTTTAACTATCTACATCTTGGAAGTAAATCCTTTAGAAATATGTTACACTTTTTATAATTAAATTCCAAATTTTAATATATATCTTTTTAAATATTTTATAGTAAAAATATAGTTTTAAAATGATGGAGATATCGCGTAGGTAACTCTACCTGCTTTCCCCCGCGGTTTCACCCGCGTGAGTTTCAGGCCTCCCTCGGAAACTAAAAAGTGTCCTATCTCACTCGGAGATACTGTAGCTTCCCATCAGTTAAAGAATTTCTAGAACCGACTCAATAATGTTGGTGTAGATTTTATTAACTGATATAACTGTAAAGTAAACCGGGAACAAGAAATATTTTTGTGTATTCGAAAACTTACTGCTAAGTTATAGGTGACATAATATACGAGCTTGGCTACGGAGCCCTAGAGAGGGGATTGGATTTTGACTGCTTGGAGACTAAAATAAAGTATTTGTATTTATAATTATGATATTATAAGTTATTATCGAAGAAACTGGGACACATTATCTTTTATTCCCACTGTTTCTCCTGGCAAATGAACAGTGAAATAATAATTGTAACTTTAATATTGAAAGCGATCGGTTTGCGCTGGTATTGCTGACTCAAGTTCAGAGACGGCCAGCTTGATTGGTGCTGTAGAGAACGCGTCGCGCTAAGGTAAAGCGCCACTTACTTCACTTTGAAAAAATACATTTACAACGTTTCTTTTGTCATAAATAATATAAATTTCGTATATTTTTGCATCTGGAGCGTTTGGGATTGTATTTTTGGGACGCGCGTTATGGGCAAGGAATGTTGTTGGTCATAGTGATTAAGGGCCCTGCTTGATTGCGAGTGCCGGGCTTGAAGAGGCATTCGCCACACTACGTAAAGCGTCAAAACAAACTCCCACGCTGGAATGAGGGTTCGGTTCAATAGATAGATACGAGTACTACAGACGGGTTACGCTTGAGCTTACGAGTGGCGCCCACGCACTTTTTGCGCTGCGACCATCGCCAGTCGCCACAGACACACACCCGGATTTCTAGAGTTAACGAATAATACATCGCACTATTTCATAACTAAACCTTTCAAACATCAAACATGATTAAATTTTGTATTTGAAATCTGATGCCACTGTTATTTAAAAGATGTTAATTGACCTTTTACCTATCGAAATAGACTATTTGACTATTTTTTTTGTTTTTAGTCCGTCCTGTAAATTCATAAAAAATATTAAAAACGTATTTTTATGTTTTTACGTAGGTAAGCAAAAAATAACGGAGATAAGTTAGTCGAAATGTCGCGTGACGTCACAACCTGCATAATATGAGGTTACGACTTACGAGCCCCCATTCCTAAACTTTAATGCGCTTCATCCAAGTATGTTTCCATTAATTTGAAAAAGAAAAACATAGGTGCGTGTCTATTAGTTTTTAATATCTAACTAACGGACTAAATAGCATATGGAAAAAAAAATTCAAATAGCCTATTGAACGATGTATAAGAAATCTTAAAACAAATATGTGGCATTCACGGTTTTCATTCAAAAATAGCGCGATTAACCTCTTTGGGCGCTTCACAATGACCATAACGAAAAAATTGTTTGCTTCTTCAAATTATTGAAAAAATACTAAGATAAAACACACATTAAAGTTTAGGAGTGGGGGCTCTTGACGTCATAACGTGCTATAAACTGTAGCACGGCGTGACGTCACGCGATATCTCGACTTAATGTATCTCCGATATTTTTTCATTAATACGTAAAAAATTCAAAAATACGTGTTCAATATTTTTTATTAATCTACAATACGGACTAAAAACTAAAATTTGGTTGACAAACCCATTATCTGTGGTCATAGTGTATCAGGAAAAATGATAGTTTAAATTTTAATACCCGAACCAACTGGAATAAAACATACATTTTTTTTTATATTTTATATTTTATATACATATTTGTTAATACGTAACATTATTTTCTGTTTTTTTGTCTAGTAAAATACTGGATAACAACTGTATATTTTTCCCATTTCAAGTAGAACTGCAATAGAACAACGACATTTTGACCTATTCCTATACGTTAACAAATGCAATAAACAAGTACCTACATATGAATATTTTGGAATAACAAAAATATAACATATCATTTTCACAAATTAAAATAAAAAATTTTTGGACAATAAATAAAAAGGAAATAATTTTATTAAAATCGCGAAGAACCAAAGTGAAAAGTGGATTGCTTGCTCACTGATTAAAGTTGCCATATTGGTACCTGACGAGGAAAAGTGGAATGTGTGTGGTGTGATGACATTAAGGTGTTGAGTTTAGTGAAAATGAGTGGTCTAGGCCCGCCCGGTGTTTGGGCTGCTCAAAAGCGGCTTGAGTCTTGGGCCAGGGCAGCCAGAGAGAGGACCTCCAGTGCTAGTAGTGGCCAGAGTCACAACTCCACTGACAGCTTCGGCGACGACAAATCACATGGAAGTCCTAATGTGTGTTTTGCTTTAGATTATATAATATCTATTTAAGTAGGTACGAATAAAAATTTGGTTAGCGCATCACTTAGGACGGATTGGCTCAGCTAATTTTAAATATGAAAATTTCGTCCGAATATCTAAGGTTTTAGGTTCAGAAAAAATTGAAAATTATGCACGGAAAATAGGGATGTTGACGACATTTAAAAATGAAAATTCTAATTTAGTCATATCCGTCTGTAGAAAATAAAAAAATAATGGCCACGTAATTTAGGTCTTTTCAAATTAATGAAAAAATACATAAATACAGCGCATTAAAGTTTAGGGTGGGGGCTCGTGACGACATTAACCGCTATAAGCACCGGATAGTGACGTCACGGGAAATTTCAACTCAATGTATCGCCGTTATTTTTTGATTATGTAAAGAAAGAAAAAATACGTGTAAAATATTTTTTCATTAATCTACAAACCGGACTAAAAAATATTTTGTCAACTAGGCCTTTGGAATATTCCGGAAAAGTGTAAATGCTTTTTCTGTGGGATTTTTGTGATTTGTTTATAATTTGGACATCAGGACAACATTGTGTCGATCGGTACAATCATAAAAAAAAAAATGTGAATTACTTTGGTTTGTTTAGTTTTTAAGGGGAAACTTTAATCGATCGATTTTTTTATCGATTACACAATTTCAAAGGAAACTCCTTATGTCTTCCTTTCTTATTTGAAAGGGAATTTTCCTAAACCAATTTAAGGATACTAAGTATTTAACCTGTACATATTACTTACTTTCACGTATTATAATATAATAAGTATACTTAGTTAAACAGATACTTCACTCATTTATTCAGATTAGGTACCTACCTACTAAAGAAAAAAACATTATTAAAGAAAATTTTGCTCTACGAGAATCTTGACAATTTATATTGGGTCGTATATCATTTCCGTTATAACAAACAGCTTTTTTATTATACCTACCTATGTAATTCCAACTCGTTCCAAACGAAAAACGCAATTTAGATTAACTCATTTGTTATAATATCAACGCGTGCCAAGAAATGGAATTAAAGCGGCCGTAATTCACATAACGGAAATATTTTGGATTTCGTGTGACCTTTTCAAATTATGTAGGTACCTACTAGGTACGTAATATCAAACCTATTGATCTCGCTCATGACTCTGCTAAATGAGTTTAGTTGTGTTCTAGGATAAGCGCTCACTATAGGTACCTAGGTAGTGCACTATACGGTACAGCCTGAGTCGTGAAGGGAGGTTGTGTGCTCACATAAATTGCGTACGTTACTACACCAGTGGCACTGAACGGTAAAGTTTATGTATAACTTTTCTCCTTGTTATGTTTGATATTATGAAGATGGCAAATATGCGCACCTTTAGTTAGCAACAAGACTAAAAACTGGTTAAATTATCGCAGATGAGTAAACACGCTCGTGGTGAGCTTTCTTCAACCGTTATCAGTAGGGCAATTATGTAACTTTTGTTGCTATCATATTCAGTTTCAATTAGAAAAATAGCGGTTTTGTGATTAATTAATCATTTAGACAGCTACAACTTTTGAAGTACCTAAGGTGATTGCTAGAAATTTTAGATGTCAAAACGTGCATATTGTAATCGCAAAACTACTTTTCTAATTGCAACCGAAAAAATATAAAAACCAAAGTTAAATAATAGCCCCTCAGAAAAAGGAAGACATTTCCGATTTCGTCTCTAAATTTAGATTACGCGATATTCTCCTTACCTAATTAAAAACCGTTTTTTAAAGTTTATTTTTTTTATGGTTAAGATCTGATAAAAATCAAAGTGAGTTTTAGCTTTTTGTTGCAGAATTTATTACTTAAATTAATGTAGGTATCTAAGTCCTGCTTTTAACTGCCTCTGCAGCTTTGAGTTTATAATTATTTCAGGTTCCTAGACTATTTAAAAGCCGTCAGATGTGAGTTTACTTTTTCAAAAGTGCAATTATAATGATTTGTAACTCAAATTGTTTGGTTTGCCAAAACTAATTATAATATATTCAAATTCAAATATATTATTATAGGTACTATTTACTGCCCCAAAACAAACACTAAAATTTATAATCCTTACTAAATGTGAAAGTGAGTTTGTTTGTTTGTTACGCTTTCATGCCTTAACGGTTCAACCGATCATCGTGAAATTTTGCACACACGTTTTCAGAGATACAGTTTTTCAGGGTATCTACTTTTTGTCCCAGGATTCCCGCGGGAACTTAGATATTAACGTCAGTAAAATTTCATGAAATTATGCATACTTACACATTCCCAGGGGTACACAGAAGAATAGAGTACTTTTATCCTGGAATTCCCGCGGGAACTCCGTAATTACCGCGCGTGAAACCGCGGGGAACAGTTAGTAGACAAATAAAATAAAAATAAATGTCAAAGAAAAAGGTAACCTTTCTGACATAGAGATAGATATTTCAAATTAAAACAAAGAATCTTTGCCCAAACACAATAACAACGTCGTCCGTAATAAC
The DNA here is from genome assembly GCA_907165275.2 of Zygaena filipendulae. Taxonomy (NCBI): domain Eukaryota; kingdom Metazoa; phylum Arthropoda; class Insecta; order Lepidoptera; family Zygaenidae; genus Zygaena; species Zygaena filipendulae. The sequence continues at coordinate 4,504,619 of OU015653.1, read as the reverse complement.
AAAACCTTTCGTAGTCTAACAGGTTGTTTTTAGAACTTCGAAGAGTTACCAACAAACTTTAATCGAATCGATTATTATTTATCGCAAATTTTACTCATTTAACACTTTGTTCGCAATTCGCATAGACTCACTTACTCCTTTAAACTGTGAGGTTCGTGGTAATAAAAGCCCTCGGCTAGCTCAAAATAAAAGATTTTTTACAAATTAGAGCTTTATGTATTTTTTTTGATTATATGATCTTTGGTATCTAGTTCTAATCAAAAGTCAAAAAGTCAAAAATTTTAAATATAAAAAGAACAGATTAAAAATAAATAATAAATATTAGAAATGAGGCGGGATATCATAACGAGTGGCATACGGCCGCCTCGTTACAAATCAAACCACAACAAAAATATTGTATTTATAAGTAAGGTTATTTTTGTTTTACTTATACCTAAATAGTTACAAAGTGTAAGATTAAACAAGGGACGTGAATGAATAAATAAAAAATGTATTTAATTCTCGACTCAAATAAAAAAAAACAATTAAAGTAGGTGAATTAGGTTCCTATGAAAATTAGCGCTAAGTTGCAGACGCGCTGACGGATTAAGGTCCGTTTATATCTACAGGCATTGAGCTTGGCAGACACGTCCCGTGGCAGACACCGCCAGACACCGTTTATCTATATCTGAGCGTGCCAAACACGTGCCAGGACAAAACCGACAGACACCGTTATTTACAAAAGACATCATTACATGAAATTATGTTCACACTGCAATATATGTAGCCAGAGACACGTACAGAAAATTGAAATGAACCGCGCAGACAAAATATTCTTTCCGCGAGTAGGTACTGGCCGGGCACAGCCCGTGTCCGGAATTACCGCAGGAACTCCAAAGTAGCCTTATTTCTATAACATCAGCTAATTAGCAGTGAAAGTCCCTTCAAAATCAGTGCAACCGTTTCGGAGATTCACCCGCGAGAGTTCCTGAATACTATCGCAGGAACTCCAAACTTTTTTCATTAGAACCATCTCTTTACAATAACAAACACTAAACAAAAATTAGCGAAATTGATCCAGTTGTTCACGCGTGATGCCGCGACCAAGGGAAATATGGATTAATTTTTTTTATACTTACTCTACTCTAGGTATATGATATACATATACAACGTGTTAATGAATTAACCAAAAACTTGATACACCCCATTTAAGAAAATAAACAATAATATAATTAAACTAAAATTTATGTCGAAAAAAATAATAGTTTAAAAGTTATTCAACCTTAGTTTGGAGGTGACCGATCTACGAAATTTCAAGCACTACGCCCGCACCTACGCGTTAATGACCGATTCGATTTTTAATGAAACCTTACAATAATATAACTTACACATTAGAATAACACATAGGCTAAGTATATTTAAATCCGGAATTCCCGCGGGATCTCCGAAATTACCGCGGGTGAAACCACGAGGAACAGCTAGTAATGTTATTTAAAGTAAAAATAAAAAATAAAAAGTACGGCTCATACCTCCTTTACATTTTACAATATTTTTATTCACATTTACTTAACCTCTAGATTATCTTATTTGTACTTTACGTTTTGTATTTACAGGAGATGTTGATCTCCAAAGAGCAGTGCCGCGTTCAGCCTCTGAGCGTCGAGAGCCGGATGCCGGGGTCGTTGCCCCACGCCCGCCTCGCCAGGACTCCCTCCATATCCTCACAGAGCAGCCTCGATAGCGGCACTTCCAGGGCTACAGTGAGTGACAAACACATACTAAACTTGTAATGCTTATTCCTGATGATCTGATATTAAACGATGCCTAGCAGCCAAAATGGGGTAAACTGAAGTTTTTATACAATGGAAGTGTGCCCAAACCATAATATGGTTGAAATCGGCATTCCATTCTATTCAAATTCAAATACCTATAGGTACTTTATTGCCCCAAAAGAGATAGCAGGTAAAACTAAGAGAAATAAAAAGAAAAGATGAGCAAAAGGCGGCCTTATTGCTAGAGGCAGCTAGAGGCAATCTTTTCAAGGCAACCTCCTACCTATTTATGTGTCCGTTACATTATTTTCTTTCTATCACAAAAAATAAAAGGAGGACGAAAATAAAATTCATACGCGTGTAGGACCAGTTAATGACTTCCACATATTATATAGGTACCTAAATATTTTATGCATTCCGATTTCCGATCAATATGTCCGTGATATCCACAAGTAGTAACTACCTATACCAGACCTACCTGCAACTCTGGTAATTCTGGTATCTATATTATATTGATCTTTAACTACTTATAACTATAACACACAACAGGATTAGGTACTCCTGTAGGTCTACTTTAATTCTTCGACACGATTTTCTCTTTTCAATTAACACTCATACGATAGTGATCGAAGATTTAAGATCAATTCATTATAACCATCAGACGTCAGTCAATCAGCCTGGATCAAATATGAACATATCCGTTTTATGATAATCTGAACATCAAATGAAACTGTTATGAATTAAGGTAGGTAGTAGGTACCATTTTTGGAGAAAAATGTTGATAATAATCAAATATCGTCGATCATTTTTTTCTTATCTAACTTCAACCTAGAACGCGCAGACTGAAATTAAAATTTTGAAAAAAAAAGAATAAGAAAGAATTCGGCTTCAAAACCAAGGTGTGGGAGGTATACGTACCTACAACACTAGAGCACTGTTTTATATTATTTAATTTTACGGACGTATAAACCTTACCTTCTAATTTTGTATTAATAACGTTGCCGTTGGCTAAACGACGTGACGTTAGAGTTTTGTCATGCGTGTATCATGTTCAATGTTCATCCCGGTGAGCTGCGGTGTTACCTAATTTCAGTTTCAACATTGTTAATATTAGGTGCGGCCAAGTGATGTGATGGAGCTCCTCTCATTAATTTTGTATTATGCAAAGTGTTGTTTAAACAGAATATATTATGATTACAGACACTGAAGCACCCTCATAATTTATACACTTGACAGACTAGTGGTAGATTATTACTATGGTCGCAAAATTTTAACTTCGCATCGACTTAAACCTGACGTAGACGGTAGAATCGACAAATAGATTGTTCGCTATCTACAAAAAATAGACGAAATTTATAAAATACTCCTGTACAAGTGACTATACGCGTACCTACATACAGACAAAATGTACCGACGATCTGGTGAATATCGCTTGAGCTCGGCGACTTAAATATTTAGTGCGCAAGGGCAAAGGCCTTTTCTTGAAGTGCAAGGCCCTTTCTCGAAGTGCTTCGTCGTTTTTTTGAACCATGTAACTTAACTTGGGTTTGGGTTATAACCAAAAATCTCGGGATATATTGTCGATAGCAGACTTATTAAACATATAAAGTTTTAATTGCATAGCTCTTATACTTTAGATTTTATTGATATTTAAAAATACCCTGATTTCGTCACTGACTCACTGATGATCATCAAAATTCTTAGGGTATTTCCTAATGTCCTAGAAAGCTGAAATTTGGTGTGTAAGCTAGTATTTGTACACAAACAACAAAAAAATTATAAAACTTGTTACTTTTATCCCCCTACCCCTTAAGCTAGGGGATGAAATTTTGTGTGAGACTTACGCAATTTTGACTTACAAAAAGAAATGAAATCCCACCAAAATCATTTATATGTAAAATGATGCCAAGACGAGGTCATATGACTCGCACTATCAAAAAGTAATTATCTCAATGTAGAGCCAAGCTTCTAACTCTACACTCCCTAACTTTACAAGGCCTAACTTCACAAACTCTACACCTTAGTCAAAATATGTGGCTTGGCCATTTCGCTACATTCACATGAGTGAAACATATTGTATCCACTGTTCAATACTTTTCTGTTAAACAATAGTTTTTGTAGTAACGGAACGGCCAAGCCACATAGGTATTTTGACTAAGGTGTAGTCGAGGTCTTACCAATTATTAAGTTGGCGTGAGGTATGGAGAGGCACGAAGTTGATGAGGGGAGGAGAGCTGTGTGTGTGTCGCTTCATTGCGCAATAGGTACCTATACCAACTTGTAACTTTAGAGTTTTTGGCGGAAATCGAAGATGGTGATTCCGTCATTTATTTTCGTGTCAATAATAAAACCGACTTCCAAAAACACAAAACAAAAAAAGCTTAAAAATAAAAAGCTAAAAATAACAAAATACAGATATAATCCAAAAGACAAAAACACACGTAATATTATTATTGGTTTGTGCTACCACTGATCGGTTTGAATTCGGTGACAAGCCCGCTGGTGTCTGCCCACTTGGGTTGTTCTGCTCACGAAGAGCTGGTGGCGGGAGTCGACTTAGCCCATCTACCCCCTCCATATTTGGCTTGTCACCGACTTCATACCGATCAGTGGTAGCACAAACCAATAATAATATTACGTGTGTTTTTGTCTTTTGGATTATATCTGTATTTTGTTATTTTTAGCTTTTTATTTTTAAGCTTTTTTTGTTTTGTGTTTTTGGAAGTCGGTTTTAATTTTTTTGTTAAAATTTTGTTTATTTTTCGCTTTTAAGTGACATAGTTCGTAATTACTCTAAGTTACAATAGCCCAATGTCAACTGCTCATCGCCTTTTACAAAATATTGCTTTTCCCGACGCAGGGACGTTAATTATTGAGGAGTTCTCCTAGTACATCACCAACAGTTCCACTTCACCATATACATTGTGACGAGCATAAATTGTTTAGAAACCATATTAAAGTTAACGATTCGGAACCCGTGAAATACCTATTATTGAGTAGTTCCCATAACCATCTGTGGTCTTCATCATAAGTTCCACTTCTTCAAATTTTGCTTTCCGAAAGCAAATAAACGTTTTACTATAAAAAATACAAAAATCGATATAGGTGTACCTATAATATTTGAAGAGTTTCTTCGATTACTCCAAGATCCCATCATCAGATCTCGACTTGGTGACAATGGAATCAATTTGGGAGTATCCCCTATCAAACAAAAAAACAATTTTTGAAATCGCTCCAATCGGAACCCGTGAAATACGTATTATTGTTGAGTAGTTCCGATGACCATCTGTGGTCTTCATCATCAGTTCCACTTCTTCAAATTTTGCTTTCCAAGAGCAAATGAACGATTTACTATAAAAAATACCCAAATCGCTATAGGTGTGCCTATAATTTTTGAAGAGTTCCCTCGATTTCTCCAAGATCCCATCATCAGATCCCGACTTGGTGGCAATGAGACCTAATTGGGAGTAAACCCTTTCAAACAAAAAAAGAATTTTTCAAATCGGTCTACGGTAATCGGTGAACATACATAAAAAAAAAAAAAAAAAAAAAAAAAAAACATACATACAATCGAACATAGAACCTCCTCCTTTTTGGAAGTCGGTTAAAAAATAGTTAAAAGTGGATTTTGTTGTGTTTTATGGTGCTGGATGGGACAATAATTTTCGTAGCACTGTTTTTTATGCACCTACGCAAAAAGATATATTTGTAACGTTTCGAACTGATTTATTTGATATCTTCCAAGAGCTCCAAGAAGATTTCGCAAACTACCTATAGCATCATGGTTTTCAATTTCTTACGATACGAGGCTAAATGCTAATATACGTGAGACGTGTTTCATAACGTAAATACCTCAATGTGCAACTGATCCATAAAATGTAAAATATTAATTTATTGTATTGAATTTTGATTGTAAACTGATCCATTAGAATGTAGAATATTCATTAATTATTGTGTTGAATTCCTATCTCAAGATATTTATTATTAATTTATTGCTGACACGTAGGCTACTTATATATTTATTTTGAATAGGTCATATTAGCCAATTCTATGTTTCAAATGTATGTAAGTTGTTAAGTGTTGATTAGATATACTATGCTAGTATAAATATAGTACCACAGAAAAAGTTACTTGTAAACTTATTCAAATTTATAAATAAATGATTGATTGATTGATACAAGTTACAACAAATACATTTATTTTAGTTTACTTGAAACTGGCTAAATGCATTACCTTTATGCTAAAGTTCAAAGAAAAGAAGAAGTACATACTTAACCAAACGCGCGTCCACTCGTATGGGCACGGTGGGCACTAATGCATATATACCAATTAGGAAATTAAGGTCGGTATGCTAATACTATATCTTGAGATTGTCTCCCGAGGTAGGTACTCTACTAAATAAAGTTTTTCTACCTAAACCAAAATATGTTCATGTCAGAGATTAGTGGTAGTGTGGAGACGATTTTGCCCGCGTGGACCTAGTTATATCTATTATATCTATATAAATAATTTACAGGTCTTGGGCGGTGCGTCACGGGTGTAGCCAAGTTATAATATCGAGGGGTTCAACGAAATTTAACAACAAAAATCTGCATAAAATGATACTTATACTTCTCCCTCTTGTTATTTAAATACATTATATGTAGATAATATTTTAAACATTTCGGCAGGTTTGAACCCCCAAAATCCCCCCATGGCTACGCACCGGGTACATTTTGTAAACATCTCCTTTGTAGGACGCAACCGATCGTAAGAGAGTCTTTAGCCCGACTCGCACTTGACCAATTGACGACCGGATGGCCGTGACCACAACCTTTTTTGGGGACTGGATTTGCTGTTAACCGATTCGTTGCGGGACTCAATTTCTATCTGTGGGCTATTTGGCGAGAAATAAATGTTTCGTGACAAAACTCTCGTGCCAAGCGCCATACTTTTTTTTTTCAATTTCACTTGTAGTCGTGCCATCCACAACGAATCGATTAATCCCAAAATTGTCTTTGGTTGTAGAGTCACCGCGGCTCGTCGCCCGCGATACGCACGTTCGCACCGGACGGCCGTACGCTGGAGGCGGGCGGCGCCAGCTTGCCACGCTCCCCGTCGCCGCTGCGCGCCGCTTCGCTGGACGTGCGTGCTGTACCCATGGCGCACGGCTCGCTCGCTTCCCTGGCCGACACGCCCGCGCCGTCCAGCCCCAGGCATCTACCGCCGAGGTGTCTCTCCCCACTTCTTATGCCACCAAGGTGAGAATAACAATTGATTACAGGACAATTAGGTAAGTATGTATATGGTCTACCAGAGTAGAAGATGGCGACGTGTGGAGAAAAAGGTTCATAATATAAATTGAAAACAAAAAAGTACATAAATTAATTTGTATTTTTTTGTTATTTCATCTTAATTTTGAATCTTATTTCACTGTATTTAGAGAACAATTATTGTTCCGGGTTTATTATCCAATTATCTTAACATTTCAATAATTTTTACTCATTCAATTTCGACACCCCACCAAATAGAAAAGTTTTTCACCTACTCACGAAGTTTCAGCCTGTTATTAGTCACTGAGAAACAGGCGTGGGCTGCCGGACTATTACCTACTATTTCATTTTATTTGAATTTTAGCTGAATTTTTATTTTTTAATTTAATTTTCTGTTCTTATATTTTTATATAATGGGAAATAAATGCTTAATAATAATATCATAGGCGAGAGACACCCCTGCGCACACTTTTAGAAAAACAAATCTTCCGTCGTTGACCTCTGAGATCCCCTACTATCCAAGTTGTTTCTTACAATTAAATGTATACCTATTCACTCTAGTCTTCAAGAGGTCCAAATTATAACTGAGGAAACACACTACAGCAGTCATTCTAATCCGGTAGTTAGCGGTATAATACCTACCTACTCCAAGTTAAGGTGAGCGTTGTCATGACTCCGAGTTTTAAAAGTACCTAGGTATATAAGTGCGCCGCGCTGTATAATGTAGCTATAGAAAGTAAAAATTATACCTACTAAATTAGGTTACAAGCTACGCGGTTGGGGTAGTGCTTGGAGCCACGTAAGAATCAATCTGTCCCACTGTGCGCCTCTCGCCACGCAAATTCAATCCAACTCAATTTCCCTCACCCGCCGCCCGCCGCCCGCCGTCTCCGACGCGCGGCGTTCGCTCTCGTCCCATCGAGATGTATCTAAATGGGTACATAATATAATATATCCACACGCCATTTTCAAAAGGTGTCAATATTGTAACAGTAGATAGATATCTAGGAACTACTTACACATAAGTATATAGATTAGATAAAGTGCATGATGTGACTTTTCAAATTCAACGCTTTATTTTACCAAGTCGTTCATTGAATAAAAATACACATTTTCAACAATATTTATGTATTTTTTCCAGCTATTCGTGAATTTCAGTACCTAGGTACATATTATTTCTTCGAGAATTCCGAAATGTGTTATTCTAGAATTTTAAATACGTTTATATACGTTAAAATACAAAATTCGGTCTCTACTTTAACCAATCCCGTCCGGTAATATTAACAGTGAAAGTCCCATCAAAATGGTAAGTCCTAAGTCCCTAAGTCCTTCTCTATACGACTGATAACGTATACATATAATGCAAAATTTCATGATTATCGGTTGATCCGTCTAGGCGTGAAAGCGTAACAGACAGACAGACGAAATTACTTTCGCATTTAAAATATTAGTAGGAATTGTAACAAAGATGTCTTCGTCGTTATACAAAATTACCCCCAGTTTGTAAACTTACCACGGTTCTAACAATTCGTGCAATCTGTAAATAATTCACTAATAAGACATTAAAATATGTAATTATACTATATGTGTTTTTTGAACAAGCTTTATCAGTGTATAGGCACAGATAATACTATACTAGGTATAGGTACATTCATACTCATGAAAACAAAAAAGATAAGTTCAAACCCGACTATTTCCTAAACCTATATGTAGAGTACTTTTTATGCCAAAATTCTTCCGGGAACTTTGAATTTAATGCGGTTGAAACCGCGGGGAACAGCTCGTGTCAAATAAATATTTCTGTGCCAAATGGTCCGTCCAGCCATTGCTGAAACTGAAACTGAAACAACCTGAAACCGAAAATCACTCAAAAAAATTTTGCATTACTAATATTAGTGCGATAGGATAACGATTGTTCTAATAAGAATACAGTTAGGTTAAGTTAATTATCCTAATACAAAATTATTATTATTGCGAATGTAAGTTTACTTGTTTGTTTGTTACGCTTTCACACATTGACTATAGGTACTCAACCGATCAATAATCCACGTTTGCTTGATTTCTATAACACAAGTTTAGGTATAGCTTAGTGTGGGATCTGTGTTGTTATTTTTTTTATTGTTATTAAAAACATCTGATTAGAATAAAATTTTGAACTGATTTTAGACGGATCGACCGCAGCAACTCCCTGGTGGAGAGCAGCAGTGGCGTGGGCCCCCTGAGTCCGGGCGCCGGGGCCACCATCAGTGCGCTGGGGGCCCTCCAGCCCGACCTTTATACCAAGCGCGAGGCTCCGCTGGTCATCAAGATGGAAGGCACAGGCCCCTCGCTCGGAAGGTTACACCTACGCTTGAAGTATGACTTCGACAGATCCGATTTGGAAGTGCATCTTATTGAAGGTGAGCGATCACCTTTAATCTTTACTATTATAAATTTGAATGTGTCTATAATTTGAATTTGAATGTTCATTTGTTTGTTATACTTTCAAGTCACAACTATTCAACCGATCGTCATGAAATTTTGCTTAGATACACGTTGTCAGGTTAACAAAAAAGGGCATAGAGTAAGTACTTTTTATCCCGGAGTTCTTGCAAGAACTCCAAAATTGAAGCGGGTGAAACCGCAGGGAACAGCTCGTATTAATATATTTACTATTTTATAATATATTTACAAACTACCTGTTTCTCGATTTCGCCCGCATGAGGCTAGGAAATCCCGCAAGAACTCCAAAGTAGCCTAGTTTACTCCTTATAACAGCAGCAGCAGCATTAGCAGTGAAAGTCCCGTCAAAATCGGTCCAACCGTTTCGGAGATTCACCCGCGTGAGTTTCGCAATTTATTTATTTATTTACTAATTCTTTTATAGAAACCTTGTCCTGACAATAACGAATACGAAAAAAAGAATTATCTACTTATCAAATTTGGTGCAGTTAGGAAGTTATACTATCACATAGGTACATTTCCGATTTCGGCGATTCATTTTTATTTATATAAAGGTACCTTAGGGACCAATAAATTTTTGTTTCTTTCTATCAAACAACTTTTCACTGTCGGGCTTTTTTTGCGTTTCGCCGGCTATCGCACCGCCAGCTCACGACCTGGCGGGCTACGAGGCGGGCGGGTTCAACGACCCGTACGTGCGCGTGAGCCTGCTGCCCGAGGTGGACACGCGCGTGCGACAGACGCCCGTGCACCGCAACGAGGCGAATCCGTTCTTCGACCAGCACTTCAAGTTCCCCGTGTCGCACGACGAGCTCGGCGACAAGACGCTGCTCCTGCAGGTGTTCGATTACGACAGGTGTGTGAGCGCCGCGCCCACCACGGTCAGCGCCCATGTGCGAAATCAATGAAGCGCCTCTTTGATCTTGACTTTTGAGTGAACCACTTTGATATTTTTTTGGAAAATTTGTCAAAAAATTTGTAATCGCAAAACCGTCATGTTTTTGATTGTAACCGAAAAATGATAGAAACAAAAGTTACATAATAGCCCCTCTGGTGTGCCCCTGTTCATAAGACGGAAGCCACAATCTGACATGATGGGCGGTGTCCGGTCTGTTCACTACTTTGTCTGTATAATAAAATTTCTGGTCAGATTTTCTCGCAACGAAGTGATGGGATCGGCGAAGGTGCCGTTATCGCGCGTGGAAGTGGCGGGCGGCGCGGAGGTGTGGGCGGAGTTGTCGCGGGAGAAGCGCCCGCCGGAGGAGCTGCAGGAACTGCTGCTGTCTCTCTCCTACCTGCCATCAGCTGAGCGCCTCACTGTCGTAGTGCTGAAGGCACGCAACCTGCTGCCCCCGCAGGAGGGGAAGGATGCTCTAGGTCAGTCAGATTACATCACATAGTGTCGTAGAGCTTTACTAAAAGATCATCAAGCAAACGACAAACCTTCAACTATTCTCCAAGTAGGTACCGACACCGTTATTTGCAAAAGTCCATAAAGAGCTATGAAACTGCGTTTTTTCGTACTCGATTCGCTGTTTTAGTTATTGCTCCGCGCTTTGAAATTAAAACTGCGCTGACACCTCTATAGCGTAGTTAGGTACGTGACGACCAAGGCAAGCCATTTAAAATCAATTCGCAAACTATGGAGTTCATGATTTGATTTGGAAAGCTCAGTGCCGAGAGTATCTATACCTACTGTAGAGTTAGGTTTATAAAAAGTTTCATGAAAGAATATAAAAGATAGGTAATGTATCTACCTACCTATTAATTTTCCAAAGCCTCAGTAATAATTTACTTGGTGAACTCCCCCAATTAAGGGTTAGGCACGCGCCTGTACCTACCTTAAGAGAGGAAACCGCAAAAATTTTTGTCATTTCCGCTCAGATGGGTAAGCACAGCTTTTTCGTTTTCCAGATGTGTACGTCAAAGTGTATTTACTGGTGAAAGGAAAACGTGTTAAAAAGAAGAAGACCAACAGGAAAGAGATAAACAATCCTGTCTGGAACGAGGCGCTCTCTTTCAGTCTGCAGTCGGCCAATCTACAAGAAGCTTCCATTGAGGTTAACAAACGTTTACCTACATGAGTTTAGATTTCACCTATTTATGGGTGGTTTTTTTATAGAGATGACGAGTAAAACAAGTCTTTAAATCGATTCTATAGTTTATTAACCCACCTGATCCTTCACTCGCAATAATTTCGGAGTTCCCGCAGGGATTCCGGCATAAAAGTACCCTATGTCGTTCTCTGTAGGTACCCTTGAAGATATCTAAGTATACGTTTCATGATGATCGGTTGACTAGTTAATGCGTGAAAGCTTAACAAACAAATAACTCTATTGTATAACTAGCTAACTACCGTGGGAACTTCGGGATATAAAGTACCCTATATAACTCAGGACTACCGTAGCTTCGTACGAGTGAGAGAATTTTTAAAATCAGTCCAGTAGTTTTTGAGTTTATTCGTTACAAACATACAAAAATACAAATCTTTCCTCTTTATAATATAAGTGTAGAATGTATATGTATGTGTAGATAGTAAGGATGGCACTGATTCTTGACCTGTAAAGGCCTTGATAATTTGGCCACGTTTCCAGGTGTGTGTGGTGACCGGCGGGGGCAACGGGCTGGTGGTGGGCTGGTGCTGCGTGGGCGCCGCCGAGCCCGCCGCCGAGGGCCGCCACTGGGCGCAGATGTCCAGCGAGACGCGCAAGGCCGTCGCTATGTGGCATACACTCAGATAGGCACCAAATCAACCTGACCTATTCTATCTTTACAACACACATAATCTATCTCTATCTATCGGATTGGTTTGGATTCATAAACGTCCTTTGCGTAAATGGAATAGTAAAATTTATCTATTAACGTAAATGTAACTCACCCTACCCAGCTATTTCGTTCACAAAATATAAAATAGTTCGGTCATTCCTATCAGTGCAGCTGAGCAAGCCACTTTGATTTGAATCGGTCATGAATCTCTGACTACTATGCAGGTACCTACCATGTAGATCATTGTAGATATTATATCCTACTCTAACTACCATTAAAATTAACAAATAATTATAAATATTGTGAATTTCTTATCTATTACCTATGTAATTTAAGAACTTGTATACTTATTTAAAAATGGGTGTTGGCACCTGGCGCTTGAATACGATAATATATAATCATTATCTATTTTACCAATTTTTGTTTTATAATTTTCGGTTGGGGAGATCGTTGAACAAAGAACCATGGGATCTAGCACTTAGCCCTAGTAAATGTACTAGCGCTAAGTGCGAGATCCCTTAACCAACACAACCATTGATATAGGTACCTATCTATTATTTTTTTATAATAGGTACCTATGTAAATCAATGGACACAACGCGAATCTTGTCATACCGTTAACTTACCCATACCTACCTATGCAGTTATAGGTACCTCCAAAGGTGAATCGAACTCACAATATAATAAGGAGTTTAAATTATGCGTACCTACTTAGGTATATCGTATGTATCTACAGTTCATATCCAAATTATGTAAACATTTTTGTGCGTGATTTGAGTCGCTGAAGTTCATTAGGTACTTAATGTCTGACTGTAAAAAGTGATGACATATTTCTGATGCTGACGGTACAATAAAAGTTTACCTTATCTCTTTGGACTGTGTCCATGGTTCTTTTCGTTCACTGTGCAACACGCGTGAGCCATTACCACATTACCACAACAATTTTTTCAATAAGTAGGTATAAGATTTTTACCTGAAAGACCAAATAAAAAGTTCTCTGCATCCGTAACATCACATTATTTGCAAGTTTTTACACTTTCATAATAAATATTTTCTTGCAACATACTGTTCGAGTGATTTAGTAGATACTTAGTTATACCTACCTAATAATATTTTATATGCCTAATGTAGGTATGTATAATATTTTTACTACCTATGTAATATGTATATACCTTCCTATCAGATACCATTGTACCTGCAAATTGCCATAACGAATATTCCATTAATGAAATTATAATAACTATCTATATAGGTATACTCATATAATACCTACTTTCTGAGGTTGTAAACTATCGAGTTAGATTTTGAATGTAACGTACTGTACAATTATGTGATCTTTGTGATATGCGTAAGGAGATTATTGTCACTGTTCTATCAGATATTATTCTGTTACCTCCCCTTCCTATAGTTTCGTGTGTACCTAACTGTAGGTAGATATATAACAATCGTCTACATTTAAACCACAAACTACTTATTTAAACCAATGAAATTTAAGAAACTTATATTATCTACTTTATAGAGTCATGCGATTTTTTGCACTTTTAAAGTTTACTGTTAGGCATTACAAGTACCTACCTACGTAGGTAAAGTATACAGAATCAACTACTTTAATCAATGAAATATTAAAGCTTTCAATAACATCAATAAAGTCTTATGAATTTTATAAATTATTATTATACAATACCTACTATAAAAGTTAATATTAATGTGTAAAATTTATACAAAAGAAATATTTTTCATTTGTATTACATACCTACTTATATTTTTTTAATAAATCTTTATATTAAAGCATTTTTGTCGAATATATTATATTTAATTAAACGACTACTTTTTGTGACGATTTTATTTATTAGCGTAATTTCAAATTAAGCATACCGATTTTATTTATTTTCACTTTGCCCACAATGCAACCATACAATTAATTAATCCACTGTTTTTCATATTATCGAAATAGTGTAAATAACTTTTAAAACTAAATTCACTGTATTTAGACAGGGGCACCACACGAATACGTCTTATAGACCATGACATTCCATGAGTCATAAAAATATACATAAGATAATTTATACCTTTCACCAGTTGTTCAAACCCAGTAATGCATAATAATTATATTTTATAACAAAATATTTAATTATATCAGAATGTTATTCAAATTATACGTATTTTTATCTAAGTGTAATTCCTGTGTGAAAGAAAAGGTATTTTACTTTGTATTTTTCTTTACAATGTCTGAATAAAACGTCTATTTGTAAAACTCATTGTGTTATTACTTCTATCCAATGATTTAATACCTAACTTATAATATCATTGCTTCTATCTAGACTTTCTAATCGAAAATTCAATTTGGGTAACTGCCTACCTACTGAATAAAAATTTGGGATATTAATCTATAATTAAAAACAACCATTTAATTAATATAAATTGTATTTATTCATACGAAGTAACTTTTTACAGAGTAATCTCAATTTTATTACAACCAAATAATAAATATAAGAGCTTATTTAGATATAGCTATTTTTTTGCGTACCACATTGTTTACCATTAACACTGCAGCGATGCAAGAAGTCCATTCCGTGTCCAATCGCACGAGTCACGACGCACAAGAGTTATGAGCACAAAGAAGTATAAAGTCACTATCTTTACCTATATGTACCTACTCGCAACTTACCACTGTGGCGAGGGTGCGACGGCTTGAAAACAGGAGAGCGAAGTCCAAGATCCAGCGCCAACTAAAATTTATCTCACATTTATTAGTCCATCAGAACTGCCTTCGAGATGTGTAAGACGACTTAACGATACTTCTGGGATTTCTGAAATATAAGAGCCTGTCCACACAGTGCTCAAGCGGTGCCGCTGCGGCTTACTACTTATGGAATGTCACACGGTGCGTTTCGGAGCCGCGCCTTACGCACCACGGATTTGCAAACAAGACGAGGCGTAGAGGGAAGTACGTGTTGTGAATTGTGATACCATCGAACGCACCAATCTGTTGTTAGTGGTAAAAAGGATATGCGATTTTTCTGTTGCGTTTAAATCTATGCGGCGAGGCGCCGCAATGTGCCATGTGGACAGGCTCTGATGCCCGCCTTCCACAGCGAAAGGAAACAAAAAATGGCTGAGCGGAACGGTGAAAGATTTGTCTTCCACGAAGAAAGAGTTTCACAGAAAACTGGGTTCGCCTTCTATTTGCGGAGCGAGCTAAGCAGAAAACGTGGCTCGTTCGGGCCGCTCCACTCATAAAAAGTGGAGCACTTCTACGAGTTCATCAGAATCAGCACGCAGTCCATTCCCCTCGCAGTGGAAGGCGGCCATAAAGTGCACGTGCCCACTGACAGCATGGCACGACAGAGGATTATAGATGACGACAAAAACTTTTAATGTAGTTGACAATGATAACGGTAGTAAACTTACCTGAGCTTGTTTTTATAGTTAGGTATGGCCATTATCATTGCAATTTCAACTACAATCACATAGTATTAACTATTAAGGTACATTACTATTCGACAGCGAAAATCCCCTGAAGTACCGTGCTGCAGATGTAGCAAACTAATGGGCGGCGAAGGTCGCGTCTTTAAACCTGAGCACGTAGAGGACAAGCCCATGGTAAGATAGGGTATTGTACGACCCTAGGGTAATGGTACAGCCTGATCCCATGCATTAAATTTTATCGACCAAATTACTTAATCAAAAAGTTTTTAACTCTGTCCCCATAGTCCCTGCATAAATAAAGACAGTCCTGCTGACTCGGTTAAAAGTATAGTTAATAATTTAAACTGTAAGGTAAAAAAAATCCAAAAACCCTTTTTTTAGCGCTTGGGAAAGCCTTGGGAAAGACTCTACACCCAGCGGTTTGATGAATCACTCAGTAAATGTAGTTTTATTTGTACTTTTTGTAAGTTGACTAATTTGAGGTTGGAATTATGACTTGTCGGAAACGCAAACCATTGGATACTTTTCAGGGGAATTTGTAAAATTGTTTTACTTAATCATGGAAACAAAGTTAAAAATAAACGTTAATTTTACCAGCCCGAGTATGATGTCAGCTGAAGTTAAAAAATATAAAGTTAATTAGTAGAATTGTGAAGTTCGAAATGTGACAATGTAAGTAGATCTAAAGTGCAAAATTAAATTAATTAATCGTCATCATTAAGTAGTTTCAATTTATATAATAAAAAAATACTTTTCTCATTTCGCATATTGACGTCATCCTCATTAAAACATCTGCAATAAAATGAGCGATAAAAATGTGGCCAGCATAAAAAATAGGAAAAATACTGTCCATACTTTCGAAAAATATTCTACAAAAAAAATTAAATTCGTAAACAAAGCCATGAAAGTAACGTTTAACTTTATTAACTACAGTATCCACTAAGCCCAAGCTCATGATGCACGAACATAGAAGATGACATTAACCACCTCAGTAGGTATATTTTAAATGCGATTAAAATATACTGTTGCTGTCTAAAGAAAAATTCAATACTAAGTTAAACATTATTTCATATTAATGTACGGTTATTTATATACATAAAATAAATTAAAATGCTTTAAAATATACTTTACACTTCTCTGCAGAATCCATCAGTAGAAGAAATCGGGATGGGGCATGACGGTGATAAGATACATAGGAATGACTTGTATGCGTTTTGTAGAGTGGATAAGTATGCGTGTATGTAAAATGTGAATGTGGAGTGTCATTGTAAGGATGGATGCTTTGGATGGAGGTATTGGCAGTGGGCGTCCTTGCAGCAACCACTAAATTCGTACGGGCAGAGCACGGCGTTCGGGTCTTCTTGCCAACTGGAAAATATTATTTTAATATGAATTGGTCACGTGCGCCACTTCACGTGGACAGTTCGAATGCATACTTACATCGCGCCTGCACCGGCGATGTGTACGCAATAGCCCATCCACATACCAAGTTATAGTTGACAATATCGAAAAGAGAAACATGCACACTTTCCAGTTTTCCTATGAATACACCTAGTATGAAATGTTCATTAATATAATCGTAGCTCAATTGCATTGGATATACATACTGGATGGAAAAGGGGCATGGTTGGAGATATTGAGAGTACCCTCAATATTAAATACAGCAAAAATAATGTGCACTCTAGAGTATCCTCATTATAATCCTTACAACCATGACCTTGTTTTCCGACCTGTCCATAGTTAAAATGAAGCACATGAACATCGATCGATAAAACACAGTGGAACTCACGTTGCAGATTGCAAAGCCTGGAGTGGTGATTTGTAGTCGTCTGCAGTCTTATTTTTCTCAGTACATAGTGCAGCACTTATATTTCCTCCGGTTTTAACTAACTCTTTTTCTTCTAGAGCTTGATCCAAATTAGTCTCTGATAATGATTTGGATAAACTTTTTATACACGTCACAGTCGTATCTGAAATATCTTTGTTTAAATCAGCGTGCATTTGACTGTCAGTATTAGGCATCGTGACAGTCTTCTTGTCACTTTTAACATCCACTTGTACTGATAATTTTGGTTCAGATGCACCGGTGACAGTTTTTTTCAAATCGTTGACAACACTGACTTTAACAGATTTAAGTATCTGATGATTTTTATATTCCTCTTTAATGCGATTATTTTTTTCTTGCAGTTTCGTTGTGGCAGTAATGGAGTTGTGAATCCCACTGAAATTAAAACAATTTTACGCACTTCGGCTTTGATTAATAACCATTGGATATCGAACGCCATATTAAAACTTCAAATAACAATTAAATCAACGCCCATGCATAACTAATGTATAGGTATATAATAAAAATAAATAAATATAGTCTTTAAAAATAAGCTTTTGCAAATGCGTACACAAAACTTAGTGTCCTTGTCGTTGACCACTGAAATGTTCTCTTATCTGGAGCTAATCTTGGATGTCGATTCAAGTCAATCTTATCATAAAAATCGTTCGGTCAGTTTTGGTAATTAATTTTCGTAATTACTTATGAAAGAGGAACTTTTTATCGTTGTTTCGTAATCAATTATTAAACAAGATTTTCTTCCTTTTTGGTAATCGGGTTTCGTAATGTTTTGCCAGGGCGCGTGCTATATCCATTGGTTAATTGTATTACATGCTTTACAAGCATGACAAAATTTAATCAGTGCTTCCTTACATTGAGGCGTTAAACGTTTTTAAATCAGTTAGGGTTTGGAGGAGCATCAAGATCAAACCACACTCGTAGCTCGAAAATTTACCTACATATTTTTATACTTAGAAAATTTTTGAGAATTCTCAAGAGAATCCTGAAATTTACGTTGGTGAAACCGCGAGGAATCAACTGTCCCTACCCCTTGAGAAATTCCAAAAACAATGTAAGTACTAATATCAAGAACATTATACCTCTTTAAGAGCATTTGGTGCTGTGCTCGTATTTTTGATAGTCTCATTTGAGCAATTCTTTGTTGTTTTTTATTTGCTGTTATGGCTGTAGCTATGTTACGAAGTTCTGTTGCTGCTATTTTATACTTCTGTGATAATTTCGTTGCATCTTCCCGTAACTTTAACACAGCTGCAGATTCTTCAGCAATCTTTTTTCTGAAAGTTAAATGTTAGACTTATATTTATTTATCTATAAAATATTTACTAACTCATTACAATCAATAAATTGTTACCTCGAGATAGCTATTTGTTCATCCAAGTTATTTTGTGCAACTAATTTAGTTTCTATAGAACTATTTTGTACTTTTACCGTTTCTTTTATAAGTGCAGGATTTTGACCACTAAAATTCAAGGCATTCTGACGAGCTTTCTTAATTTTTTCAAGTTCAGCCATTCTTTTCACTAAATTATTGTATTCAATTTGTTCAGATTTAGGCAAATGATGTAGAGCCTGAAAATTGAGTAGAATAACATACCTAGAGTCAATAAGACAAATTCTAATAAACAATGACTTGAAATTGTATTTTAAGACAAATGTACCACCTTAGGAACAAATTTCTCTGTTTCTGGTGCTACGACATTGGGTTGAACCACATCAGGAAGTTTTTTCTTTTCCACCTCCATTCTGGTTGATTTCAAAAACAAATCCAGTTTTTGTTGAAAATCTGTTTGTTCCGATAATTTCACATGCATTTTTGTTAAATTCTTTGTGGCTTCAGGTTCAACTTCAGAATCTGATTCACGAAGTTCAATGATAAATCTTTTTTCTTGTATATTCTTATCAGCCTGAAGTTTCGCTTTCAAATAAGAATTCAGTTTAGTACTTTCCGTATCTATGTTATTTTTCTTACCTATATTATTATGCATCTGCAAAGGATTTATTACACTAGAAACATTTTTACTTAAGGAAATTAATAACTTAGCTCGCAGTATTTCTTCATCTTCATCAAATTCGTTTGACTTTGATTTTTTTATTACATTGCCTTCTTCTTTTATCTCTGTATCTTTTTTTGAAATCCTTTCTTCTATGTTAGAGGCTAATTTTTCATTGCCATCAGAGCCAATTTCCATATCCACTGATTCTATATCAGTGTTGTTTTCCTCATCATCTTTAGCACTACATTCACTGTCATCAAGCATGAAATCATCTTGCAAATTGGAAGACCGTGAAAGTCTCTTTTTCATTTTTTCTTTCTTTTTCTTTTCAATTGCTCTTTTCAACCAAGCAGATTTTAGACAAATTAACCTTAGTTCCATTGTATCACTGTCCTCGTCTTCTGATAAATGATTGTTTTTATTTTTATTCATAATCTCTGTAGTTGTAGATTCTTTAGTTAATTTAGGTGCTTGGGTATTTTTTGTTTTTAAAGCATACTGTCTTAATAATTCTATGTCATCATCTGAATTATCCTGTAAAACTTCGTTATTTTTGGCTTCCTGATTGGCACCATTACAAGTGGTTGTAATTTTTACTTCATCATCAGTACATAAATCAATAGATTCAATATTTACTGGGTTTTCTGTTGAATTGCTTTGTGTTGTAACCTCATTTTCAGGAATGGGAGGGATAGGATTAGAATCTGTTACTGCATTATTTTTATCTTTGTTTTTAATATTTGAGGCCTGGTGCTTGGAATTTACATCCACCAAAATGATTTTTTTTATATTATGATCAATGTTTTCTTGATTTTGTGAGGGACATAACATTTTGTTAAGTCTAGCTTTTAAAGTGGATGAACTATGTTTTTCAGACTTAAAAAATACAGCATTTGCTAATTTTCTTCTCTTATTTCGATATTCATCATCTGATTCATCACTTGATTCAACTACTGCCTTTGATGGTCTTTTTTTTGCTCTTTGTGATCTTTTTTTGTCTTTCTGCCTTAAAAACCTAAAACATGTTTCTCTTTTTCTGCTTTGTTTATTACATTTTAACTTTTTCTGGTCTTCATCTTCTTTGTAAATTATATTGTGAGTGACATCCAATGAATCTGTGATTAAAATTGATACAACATGTCATGTTTCAGAAGGCTTAAATAAACCAAAATTTGAGAATTAATAGAACTTAATGAATACCAAATTTTATAAACTAAAATAGCTGACTGTGTTTGATTAAAATAAAATTAAAAAATCAAATTTGAAGTGTGCTGGCTCTACTGTTACTTTATTTTATACTTCTTTTACATATTTTCTATTTCTATAAGCTAATTAGAATGAAATAAAAATTGTTTTATGTTAGACAATCAAGAAAAGCAATGTTTTTCATGTTATGTCTATTTGTTAATTCAGAAATTAAAAAACAAATTCATTGTACTTTGTTCATGATTAGTCATGATGTTATGAGCTCTTGCATTTATTTAATCACAAATACAGTCATACACATTGCAAGTCGATACTATAAATTAATATTTTTAATATCATATAGGTACTTACCATTATTAAATGAAGAATCTTTTGCCCTTTTCCGTTCAAGTACATTGTTATAGTTTTCAAGAACTTGAAGCCTTTGTCTAAGCAAATACTCTTCCTCTGATGATATATCAGAGAGCTCATCCAATTCATCTACTATTTCCCCTTCTTCTCTTTCCGAATCAATGTTATCCTGCACATTGTTCTCTACGCAAGCCATTTTCTCTATAACCTATGCCTAGTAGAACAAATAGCTAGTAGAATATATATTTTTTTTTTTTTAAAGAATATGGGGCAAACCGGCAGGTGGCACACCTGACGGTAAGTGATTACCACCACCCATAGATACCTGTATCACCAGAAGGTATGCAGGAGTATTGTCAACCTTTAAGACTATACTATAGACTAGGGGTCTCCAAACTAGGACCAACAATCCGGCCCACCATGAACTGTTTTGAATATATTGTAAAATTTAAAATGTAAGTAAATAAGTCAAGGATAGCAAGTTAATTAATTAATAGGTACTCTTTGGACATGTTAAATAATATTTTTTATTTATTTATAAGTACTTTACAAAGTTATATTAACAAAATAATCTTGTAAAGTAACTACTACAGTTATCCTTATTGCTAAAAAAAACAATCTCTTCCAGGCAACCTTAATAAAAATTTAGATGTAATTTAAAATTTCAATATGTTGGTACAATGAACTTGCTAGGTCCTCATCTTTAGGACTTCGTAGATGAGTCAGTTTGGCCCTACTTAAGTACTTTACGAAGTTATATTAACAAAATAATCTTGTAAAGTATTTACTACAGGCAGCCTTATTGCTAAGGAAGTAATATCTTCCAGGCAACCTTAATAAAAATTTAGATGTAATTTAAAATTTCAATATGTTGGTACAATGAACTTGCTAGGTCCTGACCCTTAGGACTTCGTAGAAGAGTCAGTTTGGCCCTTAGGCTAAAAAGTTTGGAGACCCATGCTACAGACCAGTGGTGGGCAAAGTACGGCCCACTGCGGTCGTTCAAAATGTATAATAATTAAATTTTAAAGATATGCATTAAAAGACATTATGGCAAATTAAAAGCAAATTCATAATAATATGTCTCACACACCTACCATGGCTGTACTTCCAAATACAAGTTAAATTGTAATTTGTAAATAAGTGTGTACAATGTTTATACTTCATAATATGATTAAAAGATTCAAAATTTTATAAACTTTCTGACCCGTCATGAAGAAAGTTTGCCCACCACTGCTATAGACTGTAGAATAAAAAAGTCTATCAATATTTGGTAACCTACAATGGCTTAATTACAATAATATATTATGAAAATAGATTCACAACATAGGTTAACTTTATGGTAAGTAGGTATTTAAGATGAGTTGAGAGTTAAAAGTTGCTGGCCCGTTTAAAGTGGGTAGGTGCCACGACTTTACGGTCAGTGAGACACTCAAGGCCTTTAATCGATGGGTGCAGAGAAAACCTTGACGAAAGACGTTGACAGTAATTAGATTTTTAGTTTCTTTACAAATCTCATTTTTAGAAACTCACCGAAAATTGAAATCCTCAACTTTTTAAAGTTAGGCGTTTCTGCTTACTTTAGAGTCTGTTGTTGTTGAATGAATTTATCATAAATAGAGAACACTTTTTAAAATTACGTTTTATCTTTTCCTTGGTAATGGGTAGGTACCTATTGATCTTTGGCTTATCGACCACGTCGCGTCGGATTGACAAAAAACAACGTACCTACCTCCTCTACTTTGAAGCATAAATTAACTAGAACACTAGAAAACCTAATGCAAATATTATAAGTATTTATTTACTCTGGTTTTTTTGATTAGGTAGGTACCTATTTATATTTTATTTTACTAAGGGTAGGATTTGTGTCTTCAATTAGATCACAAATTAACTAGACTTATGTTATGGAATTATTTACCATAGAGTAACTTATATACTTGTAAGTTACTCTATGGACCTAATTGGCAGAAACATGACACTTCATGTCTCTGGAAAACACATCAGAATTGGCAGTATGGGCCCTGTACTCTTAGCCTTTCCTATATAGGATAAATAAACGAAAAAAAAAATGTCTCTGGAAATTGGCAATAGTTTTTTTTTTTCTCTTCTTTTTGAACTCAAGTTCCAAATTGACCGTAGACGGAGAATGAACTAGACGAGGCATATTCTTCCTATGCACACATGTAAACTACCAGTATTGCCAATAAATAACTTATTCCCATCTTCCAAGGAGTTTTAGCTTGTTTGGTGATGAAAAAGCTATAGGAAGTAAAATGTAGTTTTATAGGATAGGTTGTTTTGTATATAAACTATAAATCATCGATCCCTGATGGTGTCGAGGGGATTTATAATATACTAGCTGAGCCTCGCGGTTTCACCCGTGGTAATTTAGAAGTTCCCGCGGTAATTCCAGGGTAAAATATAGTTACAAACCTTCCTCATGAATCACTCTATCTATTGGTGAAAACCGCATCAAAATCCGTTGCGTAATTTAAAGATTTAAGCAAACATGGGGTATAGGGACAGAGAAAGCGACTTTATTTTATACTATGTAGTGAAGTGAAATGAAAACTATGTAGGTGCAAATAACGTTTTATTGGAACTTAAGTTCCTTGGTACACGGTACGGATGAGGCAAACCAGCTTATTTCTCGTCAGGGCATCATAAAAGTTGCGCGCTTGGCTTATGGTTTTTAAAACGATTATTATTATTGCTTGCTTATTGGTTCGCGCCACCTGCTCTCATTGTCAGTAAGTCTAGTTTTTCGAAAGAAACTGCTTGGGAAATGCTTGAAACGAAGCCTTGAATAGCTACTTGGTTTTAAATTTACACGACCAGTGCTTGCTATCCAGTTAATAAGAGTAACCAATTTAAAAGGAAATCTGAAAAAGAAAAAAAATATAGAATACACACTGTATTAACATGAAAAATGAAAAAAATATATGACGTGCACAATGTAGTCATCAGGCCCAATATTCTAAAATGGAAAAACTGTACTTTAAGGGACGCGGTGTAGGGGGGGAGGGGGGTGGGGGGGAGGGGGGGTGGGGGGAGGGGGGTACCCCCTGAAACCCCCCCCTCTTGAAGCAAGCTCTTGGTTTCTGAGATATTCATGATTGAAGTTTGAGGTTATGACTGGGTTCAACTATAGATACGCTACCGTTACGGAGGGGGGTGGGAGCGGGGGGAGGGGAGGGGGAGGGAGGTAACCCTCCCTCCAAGCCATATTCGTCGGAACGTAATAGTTGCCGAGAAATAAATTTTTTAAATTTAAAAATTTCGAGGTTATTTTTACTATGAATAGGCTATTTGACTATTTTTTTTTTCTTAGTCCGTCTTGTAGATTAATAAAAAATATTGGACACGTATTTTTTCTTTTTTTACGTAATCAAAAAATAACATAGATACATTGAGTTGAAATTTCGCGTGACGTCACTAACTAGTGCAGTTTGTATGGCGGCTTGTAGCGGTAAGTGACGTCACGAGCCCCCACCCTAAACTTTAATGCCTTTTATCTCTGTGTATTTTCATTTATTTGAAAAATAAAAAAATACGTGTCTAATGATTTTTAATTTTCTAAAAGACGGACTAATTAAAATTTTGATTTTCAAAAGTTGTCAACATCCCTATTATGAAAATTACGAAGTGCATTATGAAAATTATGAAGTGCCGTGGTGGAGGGAGATGAGAGGGGGGAGGGAGGAAGGGAAGAAACGTCCTTAGCCATCACCTTCTCCCACTTACCACCCCCAAGGGCTGGTCGACGGAGCCCCGCTTCGCGGGGCTCCTAATTTCTGGGTGGTCATAAAAGAAAATAACCACGTAAATTAATCAAAAATGTTGATCTAATTTTGCGATTTTTAATAATTTATTTCTCGAAAACTACTAGGTTGCTTCAAAAACCGACTTCACGGAAAGACTTCTTGCATTGTGTAGTTTCTAACAAATAAATATGAAACGCCAGACCAGCGTCCCGTAAAGTACAGTTTATCCCGGTCGAATTAAACTTATTCGATTCGATACCGAAGTTTTAAAATACAGCGTCTGAAAGATAGTAGATTAAAATCTTTCAGTATTTTGTCCCACGTTGAAAAAAAAAACAAATGATGGAAACGATTGGCACTTGGCACGAAACTTGGTCGAGATAATTTTGTTACACCTCATAGGTACCTACTAATATTATAAAAAAATGGGAAATTAATCTGGGTAAGCTAGCAACCTTTGTTATAGTATAACCCGACATATTACGGAAAACATGGTAACGACAGTCACCATTATGGAATAAGGACTACGTAATTTGGCAAGATTATACATTAAATTAAAAAGGCAAATTAATGTTGATTTTTTGTTATATTTATACCACAAAGCTGTTATTGTGAACATTTTGCTACTTTGCACAAACAACAAACAAAACACATTTACATGAAAGTAAATCATTACATACCGATGAAATGTTACATTCTCCGTTTTCCTTTCATTACGGCTCTTACAGCCTAAAATACAACATATCACTATGTCCACAACAAAAACAAACACTTTGAACACGATATGAAAGTCTATTTAGCTTTTAATAATTGAAAAAAACAACGTTTTTCATCAAAATAAACAAAGAGCGCTGCGCTTTGTTGGGAAAACTATAACTTTGCCCAACAAAAAAAATCTATACGCTAGATAAGGACAAAAGATAATTGGAATTCTCTTTCACTCTTAAAAACTTGGCCATAACACTGTCTCGCTTATTATTAGAAAGAGAAGGAAATCGCCTCATCTATTCATTCTCCATCTACGAGAAACCTGCATATTATGGCAACACTGTAATCCTTCCTATAGTGTTCTGTTTCCTTTAGGATGCGATCCATTTTGTGCAAATATTAAATACGTTCGTAAGCGTGCACAAGACTGTTCATAATGAGTAGGATTGTAAGCATGCGAACAATTTGAACAAGTTTTCGTTTATCAAAAATGATTGTGAAATTTTTTAAGTTATGTTATTGGTTCTTGAAAAAGAAATATATATTACTTATATTGGTATAAATTACATTCATTACACTAATTGACTCAAACGAAAGAAAAAACTAGTTCACCAGTTTAAAAACAGAACGATTGGCAAACGAAAAACAAATCACAACGGAAATTGACGTTTGACAGCTGTTTGACAGTTCGAGACATTGTACTACTTCTTCCGTGTTGGCACTGTTCACACCAAACGATGACGTCATCGATGACGACACGATACCCATGTCAGTGTACTACAGCGAAATTTGAACTCACGAGCGCTAAAAGCGCAATTTGGACCGAACCATTACTTACAGTTCCAACTAGGTGTTTTCTCCCAAAAAGGAGTAAATGAATGCGGTGGGCATTTTTTAAGGAGTATTTTTACGGGGTTTTTGACTTTTTATATTTTTCTCATTTTATTTCTGTATTTTGTTACTAATTATTATTAATTAAATAAATTATTATTATGCCCAGGATTTTGCCGCAATTTCAAAGTAATAATTATTAATGTTGTAAAATTTTCATATCATGACGAAAATATTGGTAAATAAATGTTGTTCAAAATAATATAAAATTATAAAAATATGTTTCTTATAATTTTTAACTAGCATCAATGAGAAAGTGGTAATTTCAAAATTAAGATTTTCATAATTAGCAAAAACAATCATTAACAATCTTCATTTTGTAATTACGAAAAGTATATTGGTCGTAAAACAAAAATGAAGAGACATTTTTGCTTTTTTGTTTTTTTTTAGGTCGTAATTTATTATTTATTTATTGAAGCACACAACACAGATTACATGTTACTATAATATTATAAATACATATTAGTACCCAATAAGTAATTAAGTTCAGACGTGTATCCAAAATTATGTATGCCTACTCAGTAGGTAAACATGTCAGAGGGAAGCAATCTTTCATAAAATTTACAAGATAGCTAAACAATTTTTTCTATTGAAACGCTTTGTTCACATTATACATGAAGGAATATAATTTGGTGCCAAAACCTCAGACGAAATAAAAACTTAAAAACTAAAAAATAAAAACTTCGAGTTTTTATTTCGTCTGAGGCCAAAACATCAATACTGGCAGCTTTGGACCCAACGAGTTCATTGTATTGGCGACACATGCGTACAATAGGGTTGTAGAATGAAGTATTGTTGCGGTAAACTTGTAGGGAGAAAGTGTTAGTGTTAAAGTTAACAAGAGAAATGAAATTAGGTGAATTAATTATTTTATGCAATAAGGAGAAGTCATTAAGTTTGCGACGATGCTCAAGAGTGTTAATATGAAATTTCGACAGTCTAGATCCATATGAGTTCAATTTACGATTGAGGTTAAATTTAAAACATATTATACGCAAAAGGCATTTCTGGACCCTTTCAATACTAGCGATGTGGACGTTATAGCAGGGAGACCAGATTACCGAGTTATATTCAAGAATGCTTCTAATAAGAGTTAAACTGTTCGGTTTTTTAAATTGTTTTGTGGTTCTTGATATAAAACCAAGCAGACCAGTGAATAATAAAACAAAACTTTTCATCAAAATATACATCCAGGTCTTTTATGGTTGATGTACGTGTCAGATTGTGGTTCATCAGTGTGTAATCATAAGTAATTTTATTGAATTTTCTAGTGAAAGCTTTTGATTAAACTTCTTTTATAAGACCAAAATTTTCACCCTAATAATTACGAAACTCAGGCAAAAATCTTGGCGCTATTTATTATTTATATTTTTCGGTAGTATATTTTTATTTATTGGGATTCAGGGGTTTTTGACTTATTAGGGGTAAATACTAAATATTTTCGAGAGTTGGTAACACTGCATATACTTCATTGAGCTTCAGTCTGCTTCTGCCATTTTGATTTTGATCGTCGATCTTTTCGCTCACGTATCTACCAACGTAAGTTATTTTTATTTTTCTTGAATTCCTTTAGAAATATTGTTGCTATATTTATGTGTGTAAACTGTAATATTCAATTTTAATACTTATCTTAATTTTCAAACTTTTTTGTTTATAATTGTGTACATACCTAATTGTTCGCGTTCTCAACACGTGGTTCTCATTTTCATGATGAAACATTGTTTTACATTTCATTCGTGGTATCTACCATAGTGATTACACGATGATGGCTTTAACACGTCTGATTAAAATCATAATATAGCATACAGTGGCAGTTTTAGATAAAATTTGCTAACCTAAAAATGTTCTTTTAGAATGGCGGACGCGGCTCCAGCCGGTGGACGTGGCGGTTTCCGTGGAGGTTTCGGATCCCGTGGGGGAGATAGAGGGCGCGGAGGTCCTCGTGGTCGTGGCCGTGGACGTGGTCGCGGCCGCGGGCGTGGCAAGGAAGACCAGAAAGAATGGATGCCCGTGACCAAGCTAGGACGTTTAGTTCGCGACGGCAAAATTGATAAACTCGAGACCATATACCTGTATTCGCTGCCTATCAAAGAATACGAAATCATCGATTTCTTCTTGGGTCCATCATTGAATGATGAGGTACTGAAGATTATGCCAGTTCAAAAACAAACTCGCGCTGGTCAGCGCACACGATTCAAGGCTTTCGTCGCCATTGGAGACAACAATGGCCATATCGGTCTAGGAGTTAAGTGCAGTAAAGAAGTGGCGACAGCAATTCGAGGTGCCATCATCCTTGCCAAGTTGTCAGTTCTTCCAGTACGTAGAGGATACTGGGGTAACAAGATTGGCAAACCCCATACTGTGCCTTGCAAGGTAATTTTTTTTTAGTTTATTGAAACATTTATGTGGGAATTTATGATGAAAGTTTATAATCATCTCATTCGTGGTATCCTCTTGAGGTTTTTCCAATGAAGCTTTTATGTGTCTGAATATATGATTATTTTATGTTACTTGAAAATGTTCATGGAACTGTTTATTCATGTGTTTCTTTGTTGTTCCAGGTTACTGGCAAGTGTGGTTCAGTTACTGTGAGGCTGATCCCTGCTCCTCGTGGTACTGGTATTGTGTCAGCCCCTGTCCCCAAGAAGCTTCTTCAGATGGCTGGCGTAGAAGATTGCTACACATCAGCACGTGGCTCTACGGGCACTCTTGGCAACTTTGCTAAGGCTACTTATGCTGCCATTGCCAAAACTTACGCCTATCTCACCCCCGATCTTTGGAGGGATATTCCATTGACAAAGTCTCCGTACTCTGAATTTAAGGCAACATAAAATGTGTTAACTAATAAAATTCTGCTGCTTTACCTACTTAAATTTTTTGTTTATTCTGTGGTGAGGTCTTCACAGCACAAATACCATCCATGTGTGTGATATCTAGATTCTAGGGTTTGCCAAGGTCAATGGCAAAAAAATAAAAGTAACATTCCGGATTATATTATACTAGCTGTGCCCTGCGACTCTACCCGCGTGAGTTTCGGTATTCCTGCAGGAACTCCAAAGTAGCCTAATTTACTCCTTACAACATTAGCAGTGAAAGTACTGTAAAAATTATTGGTCCAACCGTTTCGAAGATTCACTCCCCTGAGTTTCGGAGATTCATCCGCGTGAGTTTCGGAGATTCACCCGCGTGAGTTTCGGATATTTACCCGTGTGAGTTTCGGAATTCAGGATCTCTTTACATCAGGAACCTTAGCGGACGCAGGCAGAACAACCCGCCAAAGTTTCATCAAAATTGGACCAAACTAGCTGTTGCCAGCGGTAATATCTTGGGAATTCCAGGATAAAAAGTATCCTATGTCCTTCACTGTAGCCCACAAACTACCTACCGTATAGCCCTGACAACGTGCATGCAAAATTTCACGATAATCGGTTGAGCTGTTAAGGCGTGAAAGCGTAACAAAATATACTTTCGCATTTATAAAGCACTAGCTGTTCCTCCGGTTTCACCCGCGTTGATTTCTGAGTACCTGCGGTAATTCCGGGCTAAAAAGTACCCTAAGTCCTATGTACCCCTGACAACGTATGCAAAATTTCATGATTGGTTGAGCCGTTAAGGCGTAAAAGCATAACAGACAGACAATTACTTTCGCATACAATATTAGTAGGGATAATTATGGTCGGATAACTTGTAATTAGATCTTTCTCTAGTTTCTTTCACTCTTTGCCCGTGGTACGGTTCATTGTCCAGTAAACTGGACTAGGGACAAATATTTTCTCTATACCTACAGTCTCAGACCAACTAAAGATGGAACGTCTCGAACAACGAAAGCCGGTTGCCTTGCGTATGCATGTGGTGATTAGGAAAGTGTATGGATTTGTCTTTTTCTTGTAAGTGTTTCTGTGTACGTGCACGGCGATGTGTCTTTTCCCTGGCTTCACTTGTTTGTTCTACGCGTTCCGTCTTTAGTTTTTATTTGGTCTGAGAGTACAGTCTATTACGGAAGAATTTTTTCCCTAGTCCGGTAGACCGGACCATGGACGGTCTAGTTAAATTTTTTTGTTATTTTGACCTCTACTCAATTTATTGTCAAATTTAACTATGAGAAAAAATCTGGATAGTATTATGAAATAATAAAGCCGCGAAACACCCGCGAACCATGATACCACACTTATAGTTCGCGGCTTCCGGCTTTGCGCGCGAATGTGGAGAGCGCTTTACTTCTCATGCTCTGAAAGTCTTGTAAAGGCTGCACAAAATCGAATTTTGTGCCCAAGTGCAAGATAATATACTCAAATGTATCTATATTAAGGCTAGTATCGTAATAGTCGTACTAGTATCGTTTTAAAGCGTGTACCAGACTGTTGTAAACAAGCCTCTCCGCAAAGTCGCCTTGGCGGGAGGTTGGTTTTAATCGCCGTTGGTGTTTCCGTCCACACTTGTTGTAAACAAGGCTCCAACTTCAGTGTGCTTTTGTCCCTCGCATCGGAAACATCTTTGCAATGGCTCCTTGCCTTTCAAAAATTCAAACAGTTGGTGTGGCTTTTGCTCTTATGAGTGCAATTGAGGAAAAAAAGAGAAAATATAAAATAAAATATTCCCACACAATTTTTTTTTGGAATTGAGAGGTCCCAGAGATACGGCAGATCCCTATTATATAGAGGTCGGTAAACTCAATAAGAATATTTTTTCTTGCGTCATTTTCATACGTACGCGCGCGAATAAATAAATTACTCTACGCGCGAGCGCTCCCCGTGACTGACTGCCGCCACTCAACCGCAGTTGCGTGGTTTAAAACAAACGTCCACACAGCGGGCCGCCGCGCGCCGGTGAGATCGCAGCAAGATTCCAACGCGCGCCCACAAACCAAGGTCGTGGAAAAGAAACAGAAATTTCGTTGCAAACAACCGTCCGCACTGTTTTAAACAACTGTAGGAAACTTCTGTTTTGGGCTTGTTTACAACAGTC
Source organism: Zygaena filipendulae (assembly GCA_907165275.2). Taxonomy (NCBI): domain Eukaryota; kingdom Metazoa; phylum Arthropoda; class Insecta; order Lepidoptera; family Zygaenidae; genus Zygaena; species Zygaena filipendulae. The sequence continues at coordinate 4,473,255 of OU015653.1, read as the reverse complement.
TGGTACACGCTTTACCACCACCATAGGTTTATTGAGTCCCTGTATTGTACCTGGAATAGGCGACACCGGAATGTACAGTACCGGAATTGGCGACACCGGATTTCATGGTCTAGCCGACTTCGTGCTCCGTTTAGTGGTATTCAATACAATGCAGGTAGTACCTAGGCAGTTAGTAGTTACTGTCTCAAAATATGATGGAAATTCGAAAAATAAGTCCAAGTTTAATGTTTAGTAACGTAATTATTATATATCACTTTAATGAATTGTTTCTACTTGTTATATTCTTTTTTTTTTACATAATACATCGAAATGTCGTGGCCACATCTAAATTAATCAAATCAGTGTCACCTTATTTTGTCTTTAGCGCATCGCCAGCTGCTACCGCGGCACGCTCGCTACGCTCGCTCGGCTCGCGAGACCTGGTCATCAGTACCTAACCTAATCAAGAATGTCGTTAATACTACCTTGAAATCAGTTCATGGTGTGGCCCGATAGTAATGTTCTCATTACTTTTTACTTATTTCAATAAACAGATTGTAGTGACATCATCGCCACACTAGTACTTACTATAGAATAGGTGTAGGAAAGGTGAATCAAATCAGGCGCTGCTAACCGCTCGCCACTGGCGAGTCGCCAGACTTTTCCCGTTCGCCAGTTAATACAGTTGTGATTCCTTTATTTTCCTTTCTTTTCGTAATCTTTATAATCTGTACAATCTGTATAGGGACATAGCTCGTCGAAATAATAATAATTATTAGGTGCAAACTAAGTGACCAGGTTTAATGTAGTATACTCTAAGTCTATACAGTAAAATATATAGAGTGGTCCGTTGTTTAAATAACCTGCCTATGGACTATAATACGTAGTTAGGTCGAGGTAATAACGTAACGGGAATAAACACTAATATAAAACCTAATAATCATCACCAAAAGATCTAACATAAAATATTAGTGCCCTATTTGACAATAACTTGACCCAGTGTTTTTTTTTTATGTCATAGAGGGCAAACGGGCAAGTGGTACACCTGATGGTAAGTGATTACCGCCGCCCATGGACATCTGCAACACCAGAAGGCATGCAGGTGCGTTGCCAACTTGGAATGGGGATGGGAACTGGCTTTCAAGTGAGGCTGCCGGAACACACCGTTAGGTGCTTGGCGACAGATTTGCAACTTGAAGGTGGTAGCTAGCCAGCCGGGCACTAGAGAGCGACCTACCACCATGCTATGGTTTCCTCACGATGTTTTCCTTCACCGACAGCTCAAGCTCATTGTTAGGATTTGAACCTACACCTTGCGGCGTTTAATCTGAACGCACTAACCACTGAGCTATCATCGCTGTGTTTACGTAAGTAACGTAAACGAGCACAAAGAAAGGAGGCTTGATTTCATCGACCAATAGGAGCGGTGTTACCAATTCCGGTGCTGTACATTCCGGTGTCGTACAATCCAGTGTCGCGTATTCCAGTGCTGTACATTCCGGTGTCGTACATTATCGTGTTGTGCATTCATGGTTCCCGTGAATCACAAACTACCTCAGCAAACTACCAACCACGTAGTGTTTACCTGGTGTTTACCAGAGTGATTACCTTCTCTGCTTTCAACAAAGTAACAAACTACCAGAGAGAATGCAAACTACTAAGAGATTGATTTTGTAAAATGTAAATAAATAAAAAAAATCTAATTGTGGAATGCAAATCGTATTTTTGTCGTTATATTTAATTTCAGCACCTAGGTATTATCTTTTGCTGCGATTTGCTACTCATCTATACAAATTAGAAGAAGTAAAGTTCTTTTATATTTTCTATCAGATAATTATATGACTAGTTACACCAGTTAAACCGCCTACCAAGTGATTTAAAATTTATTTTAATTTTTGTACTATTTACCCATAATATTCACAATCACAATGGACGCGTTTGAGGATGTTTCGCTTGATTCTATTTTCGCTTCGTGTACATATTTTGCTAAAAACCATCCGGGTGAAACTTGTGGAAGCAATGGTCTGCCTCTTACGCCAAGCTCGGTGACGATTTTGGGTCGGGCGCAGAGACTGCTGACCATTGAACACTCCAATCTTTGCACGTATTTGGATATCATTCGTGGTAAACATGGTAAGTTTCACAACATTAATCCCAAAATATATTATACATGTATCATAGATTGAAGGTTTTTTTGGTTTTATTTATTTATTTTTTTAAAGAATAGACTATTTTTTAATATTTTTTTTTCTTTCATATTCTTGTTCTTGTACTTGTATTTTAGTGTTCTTATTAGGTATCCTCAACCAATAACCGTTGCTAGTTGTCTATTGTCAATAATTTATAGAATTACTTTGTTGCAGAAAGGATAATAGTCGTTGCAGAAGTTATAGGAAAGTCTCTAAAAGAATGGACATCAAGGTTTTCATATAATGAGATAGTAAATATAGCCGACCAAGTGGCAAATGGGTTGCTATATTTACACCAACAAGACATTACACACATGACTTTGGCTGATGATAATATTTTGCTAGACAGTGAGGGGAGAGTGAAACTTTGGAATTATGGCATGTATTACATGACCAGTAGTGGCAATGAGGTGTCTTTCCCTCTAGGGTATGATTTATAAATTTTATAGGTATATTACACTAGATGTTCCCTCTGGTTTCACCCACGGTTATTTTGGAGTTCCCACGGGAATTCCTGAATAAAAAGTACCTTATTCCTTCTCTGTACCTCTGACAATGTGTATACAAAATTTCATGATGGGTTGAGCAGTTGAGGCATGAAAGTGTAACAAATAAACAAACTCACTTTCCCATTTATAATAGTAAGGATTTCCTCAAACTTTTTCATATGAAGTATCCTTTGATAATTGGTATCAACTGAGGAAATATTATGAGCTCTATTATTATTATGTGCTCTAATTTCATCCAAATCTATTTATTTATTTATGCATCATTGAGTAACAAATATCCAAACTTGCTGTCTTAATTTTTATTAAAATAAATAGTTATTAGTAGTTAGTTTTATGACATGAGTGTAGATAAAGATTTAAAGACACATCAGCGAGTTGCTAGTCTATAATAATAATAATCAGTAGAGATTCAACGGATAGTTGTTTGGCTGGATACCGGATACCGGATATTCGGCCTGATCACCGGCCGAATATCTGGTATCCGGCTACCGAAACCTACATTTTAGTTTGGCGGCGGGCGCGTCGTGCAGGTTTCTACCTGTTACGTATTGTAGCTTCGCGCGGACTATTTTCTAGGCAAGAAACGAGTTTTATTAGATCAGTGTACGGAACTATATTGTATCCAGTACACGTGCGCCCGCCTATTTTGCTGAATAGATAAGTTTTTTTTGTGTTTAATGTGTATAGTAATTAGTAGTGTATACATAATTGTGAACTCGTACTTACCATTTTTCAAAGTTAAACACCAAACAGAATCACTATTCGTTATCCAACCAGATAGTGCACAACTATCCGGTATTCGGCCGGATAGTAAAATAATGGCCGGATAGGCCGGATACCGGATAGCAACCGGATATCCGTTGCATCTCTAGTAATCTGACTGCTAGTTTTTAACGTACAGTGGTTTTAGTGACACTTGGTTTATTGTATTAGACCCAGGAACTTATTCGGTAATCTGTTTAGTCATGTTGTTTATTAAGTAATATGAATTCGAATCTTGCACAGTTCACAAATCTGCAGTTCATTGATCATAAAATAAAGTTTTCAAAAAACAACTTTAGTAAATATACTTAAGTAAACTCTACCATAAAAAAGGATTTACATATTTTCTACATGAACAGAAATTATTATGTACTAGCTGTCCAGAGCAGTTTCACCCGCGATAATTTTGGAGTTGCCGCAGGAATTCCGGATTACAATAGCCTATGTTACTCAGGGATAATGTAGCTTTCTAATGGAAAGAATTTTAAAATTGGTCCAGTAGTTGTTGAGTTAAACCGTAAGAAATAAACAAACAAATCAAATCTTTCCTCTTTATAATATTAGTATAGAAAACTAAAAATACTGAATACAGTTATTTTTCTAGCATCCCAAAATACCTGAGTCCAGAAACAATACTAAATGGTGGTGGGCCTGCAGCTGATGTGTGGTCACTTGGCATTATTATCCTAGAGCTGTGTATTGGCAAAGTGTGGCAAAATCTGAAACCAGGGCCGATTCTAAGGCGAATACTGACACTGGTGCATGCTAATAATCCAGCTGAAAGGATTTCTAGAGAGCATGATTGCTATGAAAAATACAAGGTAAATGTTCTATGAATTACATAAATTACTGCTATTGTATGTTGCTTGTCAGCATTCTTATCTTAGTATATAGCAAGATATTTGACACCATGTTCTGGATCTGTTAGTATTGGCCACTATAGAAAAAACATGGGATATTTGGTGTTGTGTCTCATTACATTTGTTGGACAAATGATTTAAATATTTGTGTTATTGTGAAGAATGCATGATTGTATACAGAAATTCAGTCAGTCAGTTCTATCGATAATGTAATAAAATTTTATCATAAGGACAGCTTAGAAGGAATGACCCAATGAATATAATGAGAGGGAAGAAAGAAAAATGAAAATTAATAACTTTTTGTTCAAGGTTGTACCGGAAAACCTTAGGGACATTATAGAGAAATGTTTAAAAATTTATCCAGGCGAGCGGATCACTATTGCTGGACTGGCGAAAGAATTGTCAGAGATGAACAATAAGCAACATGTAGTTGAAATTGAGAAGTGTCGCGGCCTACGGGGATGTAAGCTGCAGTACTTATATCATTGGTGGCAGCTAGCTGGTGGTGATATTCATGCAGAGTTGAAGAAAAATGGCTTGATTAAAAACAGTCCACCTATATTGTCTATGCCAGTGTGAGTTCCATTTAACATAACCCAAGTGAATTGCTCACGACAATTCTAAAAGATTTTGCTTTAACCACAGGATACATTGATTTAAATTTTATTGTTATTTTGCATGGCATGCTTATAATTTTGTTTTTGTGCAATTTTTCTTTTTGTAACTTCTTCACTGCTCATCTGGGCCCTTATTCACTATGGCCATAACGCATCGCATTAAGATAAGGCGCCACTTAAATTGCTTTTCCCTCGTGTTCAAAGAAGTTTAACTTTAAAAAAATACATTTACAACGTTTCTTTTGTCATAAAGAATACAAATTTCTTATATTTTTGCATCTGGCGTTTGGGATTGTGTTTTTGGGATGCGCGTTATGGGCAAGGAATGTTGTCGGTCATAGTGAATAAGGAAGGGCCCTGTAAACTTACTCATTTAGTCATGGCATTCATTCATTTACCGGACATTCATTCATTGACTCAAAAGCGACACCATTGACGGACGATTCCCTCAGCAAAAAGTACGAAAGCAATGCTCATTCGACCGTGTATTGAACTATTGATATAAAGTTGCGTTATTTGTGTACAAACAATGAATACACAGTTAGGCTAGAACCACACCATAAAGAGCTTGCTAATAGCCAAGAAACTCGCCGAGCGACTAATCTGTGTCTGTTCAGTGTTCACTAGAACAGGTGCATTGCAGGTGACCACACTATCAACTAGCTAGGCACCTACCTAGGGTGACCAGAAATATGTTTGTTCAATAGGATTAGTCACTCGACGAGTTTCTTAGCAATAAGCAAAGCTCTTTGTAGTGTGGCTTTAGCCTAACGTGTCCAGTGAAAGTTACAAGTGCAAAATCATATTCATTTTTGCGTACACGTTGACAGGGTTACAGAGAAGGAAGGAAGGAAGGACATATACTTTTTATCCCGGAATTCCCGCGGGAACTCCGAAATTAACGCAGGAAACCAGTTCCAATCCCCGAAACGGTTGGAACCATTATGACGGGACATTCACTGTTAAATAAAATACTTTGGGGATTTCCTGCGAGAGTTCCCGAAACTCACGCGGGTGAAACCGCGGGGCACGGCTAGTTATTAATGTCAAGATTATGCACAGCGCGATCCTGTTGGACGGCGGTGTCGTGGGCGGCAAGACGGGCGCGCTGTACGACCGCCGCATCGCGAAGTACAGCCTGGCGCTGCTGCGGGCGCGGCTCGCCCACGTCTCGCCGCACGACTTCTACCCGCTGATGAACGAGCGCAAGCGGGAGTCCGACGCCGTCGCCCTGCCGCGGGTGATACGCGAGCGGGACACCGAGTATCAGTTCTACAGGTTGCTCTGGTTCCAGAGATTGTTGCATGTAAGTTGGGCTTGCTTCGAGAGTTCTGCTTTTTTTTTAAATTATATCATTATTATTAGTGTTGTTTGTGAAATGTGATTCAATTAGTGATTAATAGAATCATAGTAGTATGACTAGCAGACTAGTGATTGAGAAACGCTCTCAGTGATTTATTTCAATATAGTTTCAGTATAGACTCGCTTCTAGTTACTTTTATACTGCCTGTTCCCCACGGTTTCATGCTGGAATTACAAGATTCTTTTTGGAACATAGCTGTGAACCATTGTCTCGATAAAATGATGATCTCAATCTATCAAGTCGTTAAAAAGTTACACAGAATAATCAGAATAAATTATTATACTAGATAACATCAAATAGCAAAGAATAGAATAATAATAATCGTTGTGTGATGGATTCCCAGGGTTATCCATACACAAAGCCGTACATCCAAGCAGAGGCGGAGATCGACATCCCGCCGCTGCTCCGCGGCGAGGTGTGGGCGGCGCTGCTGGGCGTCGTGGGCGACATCGAGGAGCGCTACGAGCGCATTGACAAGGAGACGCCCACGCCCACCGACAGGCAGGTGAGGTGAGCCTATAAGGTGACTAGTAATCTAGTACTAGCAAAGAATACAGAAAATACTACATAAAGAACCGACGCTCTCCGCCTATGGTGGTAGTTGCTGCAATGGAAACTTGTCACATGTAGAGTGTGACAAGACATGACAAGTTTTCACTGACAGCTGACAGTTACTGTCAGCTCGCTGTCAACCTTACGATACGCACACTTCGATCAAAACTTCCACAAATCACACAGTTTTAGGCTGATTTTCCACCGCCAACTAAACTAAGTTAGTTTAGCTTAGCTCGCATAGTTGAGCCAGTTTTTCATACATGTGCGTCCACCGCAAACTATGAAAAACAGGCTCAACTATGCGAGCTAAGCTAAACTAACTTAGTTTAGTTGGCGGTGGACGATCGGCTTTAGACTCGACCTTGTGACAGGGCGCGAAATTAGGGGGCGGAGAGTGTCGCATCTTTATGTAGGTACTAGCTGTTGCCCGCGGGTACACTCGCGTTAATTTTAGAGTTCCCGTGGGAATTCCGGGATAAAAGTACACAATGTCCTTTTCTTTACCTAAGACAACGTGTACTGCATACTGCAATAATTTATTCAATTTCACCCGCGTTAACTTCAGAGTTGCCGCGGGAATTCCCGGATAAAAAGTACCGTATGTGTCATTCTGATGTCTATTGTAAAGTTTCATTAAATTCCATTCTGTAGATTTTGCGTGAGAGAGTAACAAACATCCATACATCTATACATACAAACTTTCGCATTTATAATATTGGTGAGGATAGCAGTGTGACCAGATTTAGCAGAATTTGGCATAATACAGGCAATCAACCCAGTGCTTGGGTAGCTTTAAAAGCCATTTACACACAGAAGTCGGAGGCGAAGCAAAGGCGATGGCGTGCATTTTGTATCGTTTAACTACACACTCGAAGCTCCGGATCGTGTGTGTAGTGCTTCATAAAAACTTAAACTATACAAAATGCACGCCTTCGCCTTCACTTCGCCTCCGGCTTCTGTGTGTGGCGCACCAAAACCCGATAAAAGCCTGCCGTAATCACCTAATTCTGCTGAATCTGGTCCCACTGGAGGACAGCATTATTTGATGGTACCATGCGCTAACCTAACTAGATAGACGTGGACATACCGCGGTGCCACCAGTACTGCTGGCTGCTGTGCGGCGCGGCCGGCCACCGTGCCCTCAAGCGGCTGCTGAAGGCCTGGCTGCTGACTAACCCACAGTACGTGTACTGGCAGGGCCTCGACTCGCTCACCGCGCCCTTTCTGTATCTCAACTTTTGCAATGAAGGTAATTGTAACATATGAGAAATTGTAACGAGGCTGTATGTCCACTCGTTACGATATCCTGCTTCATTCTTATTACGTATTTATTTTTAAAATTCATTTTTGTCATTCCTTATTTTAAATTCAAATCGTGTGTTTTCTATGTTTTTGTTTATATTGTCACTCCATTCTTAGATATCGGTCTGGTCAGATAAAAATTACTATTCTTATTACTGCTTATAAAAATATACGTAAAAATAACTAAAAAAATAATAATTTGTTGTTTTTTGGTTTATAAAATGTTATATTGCTGAGAAATGAATAAAGGCTTATTATTATTATATGACTTTTCGTTGTGATCCTAAAATAAATGACTATTTCTTTTACAACATTTGATTTATTCAATAACGAGCTAGCTGGAGGTCATAGGACCCCTTCCTATCACCCTATCCTGACAAACTTCTTCGTATTATTATTTTTTGTTGATCCAAATACATACGGGCTATTTTGATTGCATTTTTAGCCCCGACAATTCAATTTTAATTAAAAAAAAATTGTTGCAGCGCGTGCCTTTGCGTGTTTGTCCGCTTTCGTGCCGAAATTCCTGCATGAATTCTTCCTGAAGGACAACAGCGCCGTGATAAAGGAGTACCTGGCGAAGTTCTGGCAGATGACCGCGTACCACGAGCCCGAGCTGGCGACGCACTTGCACGAGATCAACTTTGTGCCCGAGTTGTTCGCCATACCGTGGTTCCTTACTATGTTCTCACGTAAGTTGAAAGCATCCTTCCTGCGAATATACGTACATCCTTACTATTGTAAATGCGAATGTGAGTTTTTTGTGTCTGTGTGTAAATGTGTGTTCTGTTTGTTTGTTACGCTTTTTCTAACTTTCACGTTCGAACGAATATCACGAAATTTTGCATACACGTTGTCACTTGTCACATAAAGAGAAGGACATTGGGTTCTTTTGTCCCGAAACTCCTACGGTAACTCCGAAATTAATGAGAATGGAACCGTGGGATGCCTCTAGTAATTTAAAAAAATAATTAAACTATAATTTATTACGTTAAATAAATGACGATTTTTTTTAAACGGGTTTTTTAATAAACTTTTGTACTCATGAGAACAAAACATACAATGCCAAACATCAACATCATTTGCAATTCCCATTAGAAAGTTCCAGTGGCAATATACCGGATCCATCTTCAGGCCCTCGTCGTTATGTGTTACGGAACATTTTGACGACCCGATTGGCGCAGTAGGCGACGCCTACCCGCTAATCAAGAGGTTCCGGGTTCGATTCCCGGGGGATGAACTTCGTGTGATGAACACGGGGTTCTTCACTTTATAGTGTAGGCGTGTTTAAACGCGCGTGGGAATTCCGGGATAAAAGTACTCTGTATCCTTTTCTGTGCCCCAGATAACGTGTAGTATGCAAAATGTAATGTAGTTTTACCTTCGCTAATTTCAGAATTTCCGCGGTAATTCCGGGATAAAAAGTACCCTATGTCCTTCTCTGTATCCCTGAAAACGTTTATGCAAAATTTCATGATGATCCGCTGAGCCGTTGAGGCGTGAAAGCGTAACAAACAAATAAACAAACTTAGTTTCGCATTTATAATAGTAAGGATATATTTTATGGATAGTATAATATATAATTTATATATAAGTATCGAATTACTTACGCTACGCTATACTGTACTTGTTTTTGGTTATATTGTGAATAAAAAAAACGAAAAGAAATTATGTAATTCTATGTAGTGTATGTATAGTTACCACGTGTTGCTTGGTTTCCACGACACAAGCTAATAATAGCTTACTGTGGGATCAAATAGATCTGTGTGTTGTGAAGTGGGTTATTATTATTATTATTTACCTTCCTCATATAAAACAACTTGACTGTTGTCCCGACGTGGCCAGACGTGTTCCCGCTGCACAAGATCGTGCACTTGTGGGACGCCATGCTGGTGGAGGGCGGCGCGCTGCCCCTGTTCATGGGCGTGGCGATACTGCGCCAGCTGCGCGACACGCTCCTCGCGTCGGGCTTCAACGAGTGCATCCTGCTGTTCTCGGATCTGCCCGAAATCGACATCGGGGAGTGCGTCAAGGTACTTAAAAGTAGATTTTATATTGTAACTAGCTGTCCGGCACGGTTTCACCCGAGATAATTTCGAAGTTCCCGCGGAATTGTTCCATACAAATTTTGAACCCCTTTTCATCCTCTCAGGGGTTGAATTTTTAAAAATCCTTTCTTATCGGATGCCTACGTCATACAAAAAACACACCCTCCAAGTTTCAGGTCTCTACGATCAGCGGTTTAGGCTGTGCGTTGATCCATCAGTCATTCAGGACATTATATAGATTGCTGTGCCCCGCGATTTCACCCGCGTCATTTCCGCAGAAACTCCAAAGTACCTACCCTAATTTACTCCTTAAACATCAGCTAATTACATTGAAAGTCCCGTCAAAATCGGTCCAACCGTTTCGGTGATTCACCCGCGTTGGTTTCGGAACTCCCGCAGAAACTCCAAACTTTTATACAAACCTTGTCTTGACAATAACGAACACAATAAAAAAAAAATTATCCAATTTGGTGCAGTCGTTTGGAAGTCATGCGATCACATACATTTTGTCAGTTCATTTTTATTTATATAGATTTTAGCTGTTCCCTGCGGTTTCACCCGCGCTAATTTGGGAGTTCCCGCGGGAACTCCGCGAAATCCGTTCTTAGCTGACGGCTCCTATCTCTGCCAAAGAGCTATGTATAAACAGTGTAAATAGTCAAGCAGTTTTCAAGATTTCATGCCTATAGTCAGTGAGTCACGGACATATACATTTAATAAAATGACAACATCCTAGACTAGGTAAAATCATTTAAGCTGGTTTTATCATTTAGACTAGGTAAATAATTTAGACTGTGTACGTCATTTAGACTATTTCACATATTTTGACTGGTTATATGATATAGATATAGACACGTTGTAGGCGCTATGCTTTTGATTGAAACCGAAAAATTATAAAAACAAAAGTTACATAATAGCCCATATCTGAACACATCACATGACGCGCATGCCTCGTTACAAATCCTAGACTTTCAATAGGCTATTTCACTGTTGTTGGAATGTTGATATCCAACACTTGAAAATATCATGGATAAGCATAACATAAGCGACAAAATCAATAGATTTGATTAAAAAATCAAATAGTTATAAACTGTTTAACTTTGACTATGTCTGTCTCTTTCTAAAAAGGAATTTTTTATAGCGGTTGTAGGGCGCTACAAGCCGAGTGACGTAACTAGCGCTGTCCTTGTCTAACTTGAACAAAATCATATCTCTGAAAGTACAAAAGATATTTGTAACAGAATAATGCTATTATACTACTAATATATAAAGGTTACTAAAGGTTATAGTACGGACCGCCAAGAGGGGATTTGTGGATTAGCTAAAGCGCGTCAGATGAACATAAGGGGGGTACCTTGCACCATGTTCAGTACCTCCACCAAATATAGGCCCTCTACACTGGTGGGTGCGTCTAGAATAACCGATCAGATTAGTAAAAAAAAATCGATAACTCGAAATACTCGAGCGCGTCAGATTAAGATATGGTGGGTTAATTACATAGGGAGAAGTATGTATATGAATAATCTGACCATTTGAACGTGACGTAAGGGAGTTAGAGGATCACAAACTTGCAAAAAAAAACGCAACTTCGACATTCTCGAGCGCAGTTGATTTATTTTTTATTTTAAAGTAAATAACTCAAGGATAGCGGGAAAAATAAAATCTGCCGATTTTCATAAGCCGAAGAAACAAAAATCGTCTTCGAATCGAACGAGCAGCTGCAGTGAAACATGTACCTATTCATATCTCTGTCTTTCTTTCCCTTTTACTTTTTCTCTATCTCTCACTCTCTCGCACCGTCCTCACACTACTTTCCGTCGCCAACGTCATCATAGTATATCACGGCGCTAAACGTGTCGAATTATAACTTTTTTTGGTCGGTTAAAATACATATTAAAATAAGTTAAGGTAAGTATTACATCAAACTATAGGTTCACCTATAACCTTTCACTTTAATGTAATTATATATATATTATATAATAAAGCTCATCACAAAACAACGCGTTCATGTTATTATATGTAAAACGCTCTGACTTGTTTTTGCTTTAAAGTTAATAATATTTTGGGAGATTTTACATATTTCATAGAAATATAAAGTGTGTTTTTTGTGAACAAGAAATAGCTCATAAAGTTATTAAACTTACGTCAGAAATAAAAAAAATTTAAAATTAATCATAATTTTTGTTTCTAGCAGTCAGATTAATAATATCCCTCAAAATTATTGTCAGATTTTAAGCCAACATAACTTGGACTGCAAGCTGAACCTTCTGTAAAATAATCTGACACGCTCGAGTATTTCAAAATTGAGATTTTTTTTTGCATTTTCAAAAATTCGCTACTACCTTGCGTCACCTCCAAATCGGCAGATTTTCGAAGGGGTGCATTTTTAAGGCTCACTTAACATCCCCTTTGAATATCTGACGCGCTCGAGTAAATTTTTTTTTTTTCATTTTCTCCCCTTCCGGATGGCCACCCCCACCACGCAAATCGGCAGATGAATATATTTTCGATATCAGAGACACCTTGGAGTATCTAAACTTCAATATCTGACGCGCTCGAGTATTTCCATTTTACTATTTTTTTTTACATTTTTGAAAGCCTGTAGAAGCTAAACCCACCGGTGAATGAAAAAATATCATATAACCTTATTTTGTTTATATCTCCTAATCTTCAAAACCCAATAGGTCCCAACGACGCTCGAGTGACTACCGAATTAGCATCGGTATCTCCCGTACTATTATAGGTAATAAAGGTTAACATACAGGTTTATAAAATAATAATAAAAAATAAACACTAAAATTCCCTATTGTATCGGGTATACTTAAACCGTACTAATGTTGCAGGCGTCAATTGAAATGTGCCGCAGTTCACCTCCAAGCATAAGTTACAGAAGATTCACAAACAAATCTGATGTTAAAAACGATATGGTGAGAAAAATGATTTTAAATATACCTATCCTAGAGATAACAATATTCAAAAGAGATTTTAACGCTTCGTTCTGTTTTTAGGATAAAGTGGAAATACCAATGGACGTTTTATTCAATGAAATTGCACCGCGGATCAGTCGGGCCGATTTCTTGTCACTGATGTGCCAAGATAAATGCTGCATTATTGACATTAGGTCTAATTTACTGTAAGTAAAGGATCTATAAGTGTATTTTCTACCAGCCCGGTGACACTCCATACGAATAAACTGATACAACGGGAAAGTATTCCCACAAGTAAAGATGGCCGGCTTGGACGTATACGTATTGTGCGTGTGTGCGTATCGTAAGGTTGACAGCGAGCTGACTGTCATTGAGAGTAACTGTCAGCTGTCAGTGAATAGTAATGTCAAAATAATGTAGATTCTACATATTGTGTCGAACTTTACTCGGGATTTAGCAAGAAACTTTCGCGAGGTATTGCGAGGGATGAGGAGGCATGAAATTGGTGAGACGCGGAGTGTCGCTTCTTTATACATATATTCTGTATTCTTTGTTTTATACTCAAACATTAATTTTAAGTGTGGTGACAAGGTTAACAACAACAACTTATCAAGCCTCGTAACTAGGAAAATCTTGTGTCTGGCCAAGGATTACGTAAACATTAAAAACAAGATCAGGGTCTACTTTATTTACCTTAATTAGTAATTATAAATGTCATAAATTGTGAACAGTCCACGGCGAACCGTCTTTGTAGATTAATAAAAAAATACTGGACGCGTATTTTTCCTATTTTTACGTAATCATAAAATAACGGCGATACATTGATTTGAAATTTCGTGTGACGTCACGCCTACGTGACTTTATACTTTGACGTCACGAGCCCCCACCCCGAACTGTAATGTGTTATATCTCAGTATTTTTTCAATTATTTGATGAAGCAAAAAATACGTGTCTGTTATTTTTTACTTATTAGATATCTACAAGACGGACTAAATAGAATTTTTATTTTTATACCTTGTCATCATTCATACCCATTGAAACTGCCGCTCGCCGTATCGGCCCGAGTCGTACGCCATATGCACGGCACGCGTGCACACAAGCTGGCCCGCCTGCAGTGTACAAGATAATACCTCGGCCGGGACGTGAACGGGACGGAGACGTGACTGCCTCGTTCAAAACGGAAACGTGGTGTAAACGCATGATACTTGCATCGTCAAAGCGTCACTACTTCTCTCTACCGAACGAACGGAGTGACTGTACATACATAGCATAACCACGGGACGGAGCACGCGCGAAACGGGACGAGCTAAACATCGTCGGCGACGACATTTTTCCCGCCCTGTGAGTGCCACGATCCCGTGACATATTATTATATTCTTTCATATACATTTTGTATGAAACGATATTATTTCCGAAACTTCCCGTCCCGTCCCGTCCATATAAAAAAAACCCGTTACGTACGCAGCGGCCTATAGCTGGTATATCACATGTAGGCGCGCTACCGTTACAAAGGAAGTTAGAGCAAGTTAACTTGGCCAAAACTTCTTTTGCTGCCTTTCCTTACCACAATATTCCCAAAACTGTAAATTTTCAAAACAGTGACTAAGAAAAAACATAACCATAAAGCGTTGAATACATTTCTCTACGTTTTGTGCGTGATGAATAGTTTTGTGTGCGAAAATCACCCGGCCATAGTGGTTTTCATCCTATGTAAATATGTTAGGAATTTAAAAGAGGATGAAGACAGTGGACTGTATAACTGTAGGTCGGTCACGTCCGTCTGTACGCTATTTCCGCTGCTGAAAAATTATACCAATACTAGGTCACAATATAATTTATGTTAAGAGATTTGACTCACGTGCAGTTGATGAATTTGATGATGATGATGATCTTCTGCCGGCGCCGGCTAGGTACTTGATGGTTATTAAAATGCGACGCAAGAAGAAGCTTCTGCTTATTTGGTTGCTTGATTGAGGCTTGATGCGACAGTTCCAACGAACGTTCTCGAAATGTGTCACAGATTAGTGGAAGATTATGCTTCATTCATTTTTTTTTTTTTTTTTATTTTGTTACACGTGAGGCAAAGGGGATGCAAGACTATGTGACCAGTAATAATTTTGACTAGATACAAAGATCGAACAAGAAATATGGATTCCATTGCAACCGTTTCTTAACATTCTCCCCCCCGGTGCGAAATATGAGGACATATTTCCAAAAATCTAGAGATAGGATAGATACATTGAGTACAAAGGTTATTATGATACAATACATATGGAAGATAAATAAATGGTGATATGGATAACAGAAGTATAGATAAATAGATAGATAGATGAGGATAATATATATGATAAGAATATAGAAGTTATGTTGAAGCAGTGGGTACAGGACACAATTTAACTAGGGGTCGTTTATATGTTCCAGTGGAAGTTCGCACTGTGACTACTCTAACAATCCCATCAGGACCAGGATGTAACTCCTCGATTCGACCATAACGCCATTTTAATGGGCTAGTAAGCTCGTCTTTGATGATAACGACAGTGCCAACTTTCACGGCATCAGCAGATTTCGTCCATTTCGAACGTTGGGTGAGGGTGTTTAAATATTCATGGTGCCACTTTGCCCAGAAATCCTGATGTAGGCGTTGTAATAATTGCCATCTATCGAGGCGATTTATATTTATGTTCTGATAATTGGGTTCTGGAAGAGCCGTTAAAGGTGCAAGTGTCAAGAAGTGACCAGGGGTAAGTACATCGATATCATCCTCAGGATCGGAACTAACTTGACACAATGGTCTTGAATTCAGCAATGCTTCTATCTGAGTAAGCAAAGTATAAAGTTCTTCAAATGTTAATACTTGAGCGCCTATAACGCGATACAAATGGGTTTTTACGGATTTGATACCTGCTTCAAATATTCCTCCAAAATGAGGAGAGCTAGGAGGGTTAAATTTAAAATCTATGTGTTCCTCAGCACAAGCGTTACTCATGAGTTGCGATAAATGGTTACTAGCTCCCCGAAAATTGGTACCACAATCAGTGTGAATAACGTTACATCGGCCACGTCTGGCAATGAAACGGCGTAAAGCAGCCAAAAAGGCATCAGTTGAGAGATCAGAAACAAGTTCTATATGAAGTGCCCGCGTGGCAAAGCATACAAACAGACATACATAGGCTTTGAATGATTTGCTGCCTCTAAAACGACGGGTAATCACATTAAAGGGACCACCAAAATCGCAGCCAACGACTTGAAAGGCCTTCACTTGTGTAACTCTTAGCTTTGGTAAGTCAGCCATGTATGGTTGAATAGGGGATGGATTATGGCGAAAGCAACGATAACACTTACAAATAACCGACTTGATTGTTCTACGAGCACAAAAAATCCAATATCTTTGTAACAAGAGATAGTGCAAGGTTTGTAATCCAGAGTGGCAGTACTCTTGATGGACACTCTGAACAATCAGTTCCGTTACTCTATGTTTAGATGGTAATAATAAAGGATGTTTAGTCTCATAACCTAATGAGGAATATCTAAGTCTACCTCCTACACGTAACATTCCATTCTGATCAAGGAATGGGTTTAATCTTCTAAATGATTTAGGCAACAATTTGTGCTGAGATATACGAGACAATTCCTTGTGGAACACAGAGTATTGAACCCTTTTAATTATGCAATGCAGAGCCTCCTCTAACTCGCTCTGGGTTATAATGGAAGAGAATTGAATTTTCTTTAAGGTGATTTTATGAAAACGTTTACAATATGCAATAATGCGCAATATTTTCTTAAGTGAAGAAAATTTATGCAGGATTTGCTCGATGGAGTCACACTCAGGCTCAACCAACAACAGGTGTCTTTCCTCATCCGAAGCCCCTAATATGTTTTCCTTGTCCGGGAGGGTGGCTGAAGGCCAACTCGAAGAATCTTGGCTGAGCCATGGCGGGCCGCTCCACCATAAATCATAATTTATGAGGTCATCAGGAAGGATCACTTCCATATGATCACTATCGAGGTAATCAATTAAACATGCTTTATACTGTTCATATAAATCAGGATTTAAAAGTAGACGTTTTTCTAATGCAAGGAATCGTCGCTTGGCAATGTTAAAGGAACCAACGAATTTAGGTTCATCCCTTTTGAATGGTAACGTTACCACATACCGACCCTCCTCGGTGCGAGTATGTGTAGTTTCAAAGATATGTTCACACTGTTGCTCGGCAATCGATAAAGTGTGTTTAGATTGAGGAAATTCCTCCAATTCCCACAATCTCTGAAGATCAAGGTCAAGATCCACTTGAAGACAAAAGGAATCCGAATAAAGAGACTGATTATTACTAGGGATTTTCCCCATAATGATCCAACCAAACACGGTATTTAATGCGGTAGGTCCATTGACGTCATCACCAATTCGACCTGGTAATAATATATAAGGAAACAGTTCAGCACCTATGATGATGTCAACAGGTGATGAAGTAAACCAATTGGGATCGGCCCAGTGTAAATTTGTTAAATGTTTGTAATGGTTTATATCTATGTTTTGTCTAGGTTGTTCACCACATAAATTAGGCATAGAAATCGCCTCTAATTTATAAGTTATATTAGGATTCAAAAATGAGTGAATTTCCAATTTGACCGAACTAGTGGATTTTGTCGTCACCTGACCAATGCCACGAATGTTAATATCAGCTTTACCCCTCCTGAGACCAAGTCTGTTAACACATTTGTCAGTTATTAAGTTAGCTTGACTACCTGAATCAAGTAATGCTTTAAGTTTGTGAATGGTACCCCATTGATCTTTAAATGCAACCTCAGCTGTGGACAACAATATCATCATTGGTTGCTGAATGGAGTTAGTTAATGAATGTACAGGTAAGTTATTGACAAGATGACTTGTGTTATCAGAACCGGTACACAATTGGGCAGCACCGGGCTCAGCAGATGACATCAAAGTTGCACTGTTAGGATTAGGTGTTTGATCGAAATGCAATAAAGAATTGTGTCGCTTATTACACAATTTACAATTGTAAAAAGATTTACAATCAGAAAGAAAATGATTAGATCGCAGGCAATTAGTGCACAAACGTTTCTGTTTTACCAAATTATAACGATCAGCAGGTGATAATGAAGTTAATTGTTCACAGACAATGGTTTGATGATTAGAATTGCAAATGGCACACTTATAGTTGTTTGATGATGTAGAATTAATAGCTGATAATTGATGTACACCATTTGTTGATGTAGAATTATTAGTTGATAATTGATGTACACCATTTGTTGATGTAGAATTATAAGTTGATAATTGATGTACACCTTTTGTTGATGTGGAATTACTAGATGATAATTGATGTACACCTTTTGTTAATGTGGAATTACTAGATGATAATTGGTGTACACCTTTAGAATGTTGGGCATTTTGTTTTCTAGAATTAAAATGGGACCTTGGCTGAAAAGCAGATGACTGAAATTGATTTTGATCAGTAATTAATTGAGAGCGTTCCAAAGCATCAGAGCGTTCTAAAAGAAAAGATTTTAATTGTTGAAATGATGGAATGTCATTGCCCTTAATAGACAATTCAAATTGTTGCCTGGAATCCCTATCTAATTTGGTGAGCAGTGTATGAAACAAAATAAAATCCCAATCATCGGTAGGAAGGCCTAGATTCTGAAGAACAGACAAGTTTTCGGTAATAATGTTCAATAAGTTACGCAAATCACTAGGTTTCTTACAAGTTTCAGCTTTAGAAATCTCCTCCCAATATAAGCTTGCTAAGTAACGTTTATTACTGTATCTATCTTTGAGTGTTTGATATGCTACTGAATAATTTTTCTCTGCTAATGGGAAAGGTTTAATTAAGTGCTGTGCTTCCCCAGAAAGAGACAACATAAGATATTGAAACTTTTCAATTGCAGAAATATTTGTATTAGTATGTACCAAACTGTCATACAAATCAATAAATGTTTGCCATTCCTTTAAGTCCCCTGAGAAGATAGGCAGTTGTATACGTGGTAACTTAACATTGTGTGAGGGTTTGACATTTTGGTGGGATGTTAATGTTGGTATATCATCTTTAATATCACACTGCTGTTTCAATTCCAAAATGACAAAATACAACTCATCACCTGCCTGCTGAATACGGTGTTCTCTGTCAAATTCCTCGCCGTCTAACTCACTCACGATTTCCAAATGAGCTGCGTTGAATTCGTTATATATTGCTTCCAAACGTTCACACCACACTCTAAACCTTGGTATGTACTGAGGGTCATTTGCAGCTCGCTGAGCGCAGTTTAATGCATCCTCTAAACGCTTGTGAGCGATCCTACGCCTACCTCTAGCTCTACTAGGCATGTTTATGGATAAAAAAAACAAAATATCACGAGTAACACCAGCACTGACAAGAACACCGGTACCAAACGCGGTATACCTATTAACTACTTTGAGCTCTATGGCTATGGAACACACTTTGCGCACTTTACAACAAAAAACAATGGCCAACAATTAATTAAAACCTCAATGAAACTCAATGAAAGTTCAATTCAATTAAACGATTTTCACCGGTAATAAAGTTTCTTTCGAACTTTTGACGAACTGTCACTTGTCACGAAAAGATGGTGGTTAATGGATAGGTATATAAACCGGAAAGCGTCCCTTTTCCTAATAAATGATATCGACGAAATTATCTAATTGTCGATTGGGGTATTTATGTTCGTATTTGTTTAAATGATTTATGATAAATACACAAATTTGTATGATATATTTATGATATGATATGATAAATTTTATGACCTTTTAATTTATACAAAGGAGGGAAGAATGCGATAAAAAATGGCGGAAAACAACGCCAAACGAAAACGATCTTGTTCGAATTTTAGAAATCCAGTGAGAAGGATCAAAAAATATGTTAGGAATTTAAAAGAGGATGAAGACAGTGGACTGTATAACTGTAGGTCGGTCACGTCCGTCTGTACGCTATTTCCGCTGCTGAAAAATTATACCAATACTAGGTCACAATATAATTTATGTTAAGAGATTTGACTCACGTGCAGTTGATGAATTTGATGATGATGATGATCTTCTGCCGGCGCCGGCTAGGTACTTGATGGTTATTAAAATGCGACGCAAGAAGAAGCTTCTGCTTATTTGGTTGCTTGATTGAGGCTTGATGCGACAGTTCCAACGAACGTTCTCGAAATGTGTCACAGATTAGTGGAAGATTATGCTTCATTCATTTTTATTTTTTTTTTATTTTGTTACACGTGAGGCAAAGGGGATGCAAGACTATGTGACCAGTAATAATTTTGACTAGATACAAAGATCGAACAAGAAATATGGATTCCATTGCAACCGTTTCTTAACAAAACTTGATACTTGATGTCCCTACTATTTGTTATTATGTGGGTATATCGACTCGTTTGTAAAGCCCGCTCCACATTCACGCGAGATTCTTGCGAGGACGCGAGAAATCCACGAGAAACGGCGGAGAACATTGGCTCCACATTTACGTTCTCGTGGTTTTCTCGCGTTCTCGCAAGGTTCTCGCGAGATTGTGGAGTGGGCATAAAGAGTGCCGCGGGTGTGTTCGTTAGGTTCGAGAAGCGCAGCATCGCCGGCAGCATCAACATCCCGTACAGCGGCGTGCAGCTGGGCGTGCGCGAGCTGCACGCGCTGGGCGCGGCGGCGCGGCGCGCGCTCGGCGACGCGGCGCGGCGCGCGCTTGCCGTCGTCGTCGCCTCCGCCGAGGACGAGACCGCGCAATTGGTGAGACACCACCCGCGCTCACTACAACACGTTACATCATTAGCGTCTGCTCCGCCCTTATTCACTATGACCAACAACATTATCTGGTTGATTATGATTGTGTGTAGGTACTAGGTATGCTCTGTGCATTTATGTCTCAGTTTTGTTTTATGTATAATTTATATGTATTTTGTATTTTACTAAGACATTATATTTAACTCCTCACAAGCACCACCAAGCACACTTGCCACTGTGGCATTAAGTCCGCCTTTCGTACCATGTTGTGCAATAAGCTTAAATAAATAAATAAATAAACATTCCTTGCCCACAAAACGCTTCCTAAAAACACATTCCCAAACGTTCTAGGTGACTAAACATTAGAAATTATTGTTCTGTGTGCCATAAGAAACGTTGTAAATGGGCCAGGCCCTTATTCACTATGACCATAACACGGCGCGTTAAGATAAATCGCCACAAAAAATGTCTTTCTCGCGTTCTTAAAAAAGTTTTACTTCCAAAAAATATATTTACAACGTTTATTATGGCATGCAGAATATTACTTTCTAATATTTTGTCACCTGGATCGTTTGGGGATGTGTTTTTGAGACGCGCGTTATGGGCAAGGAATGTTGTTGGTCATACTGAATAAGGGCCCTGCTGATATACTTATGCTTTGCTTATGCTGTGCCCCGCGGTTTCACTCGCATTGATTTGATGCTCCGCTCCTATTGGCCGTAGCGTGATGTAATATTCAATATAGCCTTCCTCGATAAATAGACTACCTAACACAAAAACATTTTTTTTATTTGCACCAGAGATTAGCGCGTTCAACTAAATAAACAAACTCTTCAGTTTTATAACAAACTCTTCTGTTTTATAATACTTAAGTATAGACTTGGGAATACCCCGGGTTTCACTCTTGTTCATTTCGGATTTGAAGCGGAGCTCCGGATTATAGCCTTGATAACGTGTACATCTATACTAATATTATAAAGAGCAAAAGTTTGTGAGTTTGTGGGTTTGTGAGTTTGTGACGTTGTAGGGGGTAATCTCTGGATCTACTGAGCCGATTTTGAAAATTCTTTCACTTATAGGAAGTTGCAGTGATCCTGAGTGTCATAGGGTACTTTTATCCCGGAATTCCCGCGGGAACTTCAGAGATTGTGAGTTTGTGAAGTTGTAGGGGGTAATCTCTGGATCTACTGAACCGATTTTGAAAATTCTTTCACTTTAAAAAGCTGCAGTGATCCTGAGTGCATAAATAAATAAGACACTATCTGTTTCACTTGAATCTCCTCTGTACGTTTAATTATCTGTCGACAAACCGGGTTCGGTTAATCCGGGTCGAAAATTCTCAATATCTCAACGAATGCCTGCCTTATCATCTGACATAAAGACCTTTTAGCAGATTGCAAAATTTTAACTCATGAAAAAAGTTTTTTAATTATGTAACAAAATGGCTTTTACCTCATTGTTGTGAGATAAAAACAGATTCAGGTCACGAGCCGGCCAATCAAGCTAGCGGGAACTGACCTATACCCAAAGTTAGACATATAAAACACTTACAATTGCGACGCTGACTTTTACATACTCATGACCGATATGTTTAGATTTTCATCTATTCATCCTTACTACACATACCGGCACAATTAACGGAACATAAAAAAGGCAGAGTATATAAATAATAACGTACATATTAAAACAAATAATAGTTAGACATAAAGTAACCAACTAACAACTTTTAACACATTTTCCTTTCCATTCGCCTCTATGCTGGCACGAAAAGAAAATAGGTTCCTATTTTAATCGTTGCCTTCACTTTCCAATATTTTTTCCTCTCGTCTAAGTGGACGAACGGAAATACACAATATTAAACTTTTCGTTTTGTTTTAGTTCAGCGACTATCTGGTGAAATGCAAAGTACCGCGCGTCTGTATTCTGCATGGCGGGATAGATGAGTACCTTCATTAGTACATTATTTCTTTCTTATTAATTACACCTGTCTACTGTAAAGAGATAGTATTCACACAGATAATAGAATACTGTATTAATTATGGAATGTATGGAAGCTCTGCATATATTGTATAATAAAGCCTAAGTTTTACAGTAGGTTAAACTATAGTTTACTATTGTTAGATATTGTAAGTGTATAAACTTAAACTATCCGGCTCATAGGGCCAAAAGCAAATAAGTTGTTTTTGTAATAATAAAAATAAATTTAATGGAGTATCCAATCGATTGCATTATTTGAACAGTGTTCGGGCATTAATTAGATAACGTAACTTTACGTGGTTAGATCTATTATATTATTTACATTGTACAGTGGGCCACATAGACAACCTTGTAAAATTTATACTGTTTGTAAAACGTCTTTATGACGTTATAAGTTGCCGTTTTTGCAGCTTCAATATTCGTTTTTCGCTTGTATTGGAATTTGGAGCTTATCTATATGGCCCACTGTACTATAATTTGTTAAATTTAAGAAAAACAAAATATATACATATTATACATAAGCGTAATATAAATAAGCCATATCTGATATGGCTCTCAGATATGGCTTAGAGTTTATATGGAACAATTAATTCAACACTTGATTATTATTATCGATGAGATAAACCGATATTTATGAATTTTAAATAAACCAATTGTTATGTAATTTCGATTATCTTTTGTACTCAGCGTGTTCCCATGGATTGTTGTACGGTATAACACTTGACATGCAATTGCATTGTCGTGTCACGTGTGTCATGTGTGAGTCGCGCTGCCCCTATTCCGAGGACGTTGCGCGTTCGCTCCCCGTTCGGCTGGTTTATGAATGAGAGAGGGGTGCGCGGGGCGGGGGCGGCGCGCGGGCAGCGGGGGGCGCCGGCCTCGCCGACAGCTCGCGCCGCATTCGCCGGCCGCGTTTTGCCGCGAAAGCACGTGTTGACCGCACCCGGCATATCGCACCCTCCTTCCCCCCTCGCCGCCAAATTCCTCGCGTGCACAGTGAAACTTCATAAAAGTTATTACAACAACGAATTAATGGGCGTCGATAGTGAAACGTTTGGCTTGTGATAGTGCACGGTGTTCTGTGAGACCGCTCGGATTCAGTTCTTGTTCTGTAACAGTTGAAGTGTAACATTCCGATAGTTTCTCACCGCTCGACTCCCGATCGGAGAAAGACCGCAGGAGAGTGACGGCTCGGTGTTGTTGTGCTCAGTTTGCTGAGAGGAGGCCCGGTCGCCATAGCAACCGGACCCGCCATGGCGGGCTGGATGGATATATCCAACGACCTGAAGGACGTCTGGGATGCGGACATTAACCCGGTAAGTCGATCTTGTTATTGCGACTCTTCATCACCTAGATATTTAATAATCGCGTATAGTTTGTATTTAATTTTAAAATATTGCATTATATTTGGTTCCGCGGGATCGAAGCCGGAGGGAGGGATACGCCGTCGATAAGAGTGATAACAACAAACATAATATGACGGCGTGGGCTGCTGGCGAGCGTGAGTATGTAGTAGGGTTGCCACCTTTTTTGGAAAAAAATATAGGTATCTAGTATTTTTCCGAAAAAACGTGCAAAAATATAGTATTTTTGGGAAATGCAGGGAAAAAAAATAGTACAAAAATATTTTGTAATCCTTATGTATCGGGCACTGGGCAGCATTCATCCACAAATTATTGCTAGTCCCCGTGCTGCGCTGCGGGTGCTTTCCAGACCAGTCACAGCTGTTAATATAAAAAAGCGCGAGAATTTAGGCATAAAAATATAGTATTTTTCGTACCTACTATATTATTTTTCTATAATATGTATAGTACAATTGGCTGAAATAGTACGATATTATATAATATAGCACGGGTGGCAACTCTAGTATGTAGGTAGGTACCTAGGTATCGAGTGCATCGCAGTCATCGCACCGCATCCATGCACCACGATTTGTACGGCCTTGTTTTGTAATCTACCTTCAACAAGAAAATAAACGCAGTTTGCTTGACTCACGGTTTGGTCATTGTTAACGATACTTTAATTGAATAGAATTCCAATACGTTACCTGTAAACGAGTATGAAATTGTAAATAATGATGCGGTGATTTGTTCCTATACTTATTATCTACCTAATGATTCTTCAGCCGTTCTACCAGATAAGGTCTAGCTAGTCTCACCCAGTAAAAACCAATAAGAACTCCATATTCTAAGTTTTCTCATACTTGACCAATTGGAGTAGTGAAGACACTTTCATCATGGGAGATATATGCCTGTGCCCATCAAGTTGTAATACATGTAATACATGTAATACATGTACATAAGTCAGGGTCTTATAAAAATGAATCATTGCGAACGAAAAATCGTTCAGCGATACGTCCCTTACCTGCTATAAGTATTTGGAAGCTTATTCAAATTCAATTGCTCGCTGCCGCATTCTGACTGCCGGAAAAGTCTGTAATTAAACGAAGGAAGAATATAAGTACCTAACCTACCTACTGTCTGCGGAATTTAACAGCTAGCTTCGATTAATGAAATTAAAAGCATGCCTCCGGTCAAAGAGTATATAACCACTACGTTCTCCGGTCTTGGCTCTCTCC
This sequence comes from Zygaena filipendulae, assembly GCA_907165275.2. Lineage (NCBI taxonomy): Eukaryota > Metazoa > Arthropoda > Insecta > Lepidoptera > Zygaenidae > Zygaena > Zygaena filipendulae. Next base: position 4,447,845 of record OU015653.1, on the reverse strand, counting down.
AGCAATGTCGATGTCGGGCACTGTACCATTAGACACTTTATTTCACCAACCGTTCCTATTATAGTTTTGGCGGTAGATTTTATTTTGTACTCTTTGCTTTGTAAACGTTGGTAAAAAAAAATGTAACCACGGACTTTTTGGGTAGTTAACGCAACATGAAAGTAGGTATATATTATCTTTCATGTTTTGTTAGGTACTAACTACCTACCTACCCAAAGATTCACTTTTCACAAACACATTAAACTTTGTTGTATTATATAGACATATCCACGTAGTGGTTAGGTAAGCATATCATACAGACTAAAACTGTATTTTTTATCGCACGCAGACCGCAGTGAATGCAATGACATGAACAGCAAGAAATATCTTAGTGTCACGCTCTCTTTCTCATTTGGTATGCAGTTATTCATTACCTTTAAAATATATCACCTTTCACGCATCGGCATTTTAGAGAGGCAATCGGTTTTAATCAATAATTTATGCAGCCCGATTGGCTATTTAGCTTTTATCTTTTGCATTATTATAATTTACTAGCTGTGCCCCGCAGTTTTACCCGCGTGAGTTTCGGAATTCCCGCAAGAAGTCCAAAGTAGCCTAAATTACTCCTAATAACATCAGAATTAGCAGTGGTCCCGTCCGGTTGGTCCAACCGTTTCGGAGATTCACCCGCGTGAGTTTCGGAATTCCCGTAGGATCTCTTGATATCAGGATTACGAACCTATGAGGTCGCAGGCAGAACAACCCACCAAAATTTCATTACAATCAGACCAATGGTTTGGAAACGCATAGAGGACAAACACACAAACATTGATTTTCATTTATAAAGAAGTTTAATTCAGGTAATTATTCAGATTTGAGTTTTAACGGCATATATTTCGCGCTCGTTGTAAGTTCCATAGAGTGGTGTGAAATGGTGGACAAAGATAATATTATAATCACTACGACGGTGGATGTCTACTCGTATAGAGATAAGTGTCAGTACTCAGTAGGTACCTATCGAATACTTTTTTGTCTAATCAGCCGATGCACTCTGCAATTTATAAAGCTATTTGTAAAAATATATAAAAATACCTATTTAAATTGTTTAACACTTGATAAAACTTTAAACGTTTAATATCACTCTAACCCACAACACAATCAGCAACCAAAAACAAATCCGACTTTCAAATTAACAGATCTTAATCGTTGTATTGGACAACCTTGAATGAGATTATAAATCTTTTAAATATTTATGTTTTTAAAGTACTTATACTGAAACTTTCCTACGCCTTACCTAAAATGGGGTGAATTTCTCAAGAGAGCGTGGATGGCCACCGAACCTACGAAGAGTCTCCAAAGTCAAGTTTCGTGGACGATTTTGATTAAAACTCAAACTTATACAAAATACCTTAGCCAGGAATCGATCTGTTGATTTGAAAAGAAAACACCTCTAGTTTTGGGGATTTAGCCATCCACGCCTAAGTAGGTACATGAAAATGTAGGTAAAAATTGGTCCTGTAAAACAATCGTAAAAATCAACTGTTATAATTACCAAAAAAAAGTCATCGTGTGTATGACTACATCAGGTGATAGGTAACATTCCGATTCCAAAAAAAAAAACTTACTTTTTTAAATATTAGGAGCCCTGACTAGTTAGTACACAAAATATTAGCGACGCATGTTTCATCCGCAAATTGTTTTTCTCATGTCATAATTTTATCGGAAATCCCAAAGAACAGACACCTGTAACGTTTATTTTGTTATTCGATAGCGTCATGGTCAAATTGTTAAGTTGACAACCCGACCGAATTGCGGATGTGATAACCGTAGTGTGTTTGATGTGTGCGAGTGAGTTTCGTTGTATGGTCAGATTGTCTGGCCGTAGGTATGTTTCTTATGGTAGCGGTGTACGGTACCCCGTGGAGCGACGACCTGGTGCGTTGAACTAAGGGGCCAGGCGCCGCACGCGTCTTTTTTTTAAATTTACTTATTCACGCTCTCAACACCGCGAACAATTTTCGGCTTTGGGATCTTAGAGCATTCAAAACGGGAGTAAGCTCATGCACACGCCCCACTCACGCCAAAGTAAATCCTATTAGTTCATGTCGCTTTATAAAAACTAGGCGGCCACGATCACCGTAAGCGTGTTAGGACATTGGTAATAGTATCGAAACGAACTGTTGGCCACACCCGTTTTGAATGCTCTAAGGTCAAGAAATCATCTAGATGATTTCAATTTATAAAAGTAGGTAACATGTTACATGAACCATCATTAATTTAGGTAGGCAGCAACTCTTACTATCTTATCCGGTACGTAGTAGTCAGTAGATAAGTTCAATGCGTACAATAACAATAAACATTATTTGAAAGCGGCCTTACCACCTCTTTTCTGATCTGTTATATTAGCGTTTTTTCCAAACTTACTTGTTTTATTCAAGATGATCGAAAAATTGACGTCATTTAAATCTAGGCGCCTGATAAAATGACGATCGCCCCCCTCCCCCCCCCCATGTAGATACCTATGTAAAAATAAAGAACTTTACGCTAGATCGTCAGAACTACCTAGTTTTTATACGGCCGCACCATGGAGGACATCCTCCATGGGCCGCACTCAGTGTCGTTTTAATGTTTACTTAATTTTAAGTAGGTAAAGATTTTTAAAACAAAACTGCCGCATCCAGAGACGTTTTAAATCAACGTTAATTGGCATTTAACTAAATTTAACTTAATTAGTAATCATTAAGTCATTACAAAATTAAGTAGGTAATCATTAAAACAACTCTGAGTGCGGCCGACAGGGATTTCAGATAGTTTGTCGCACTACGGTTGCTTTTTTATTAATATACAGTATTAAGTAATACAATAGGTACCTACCTATGTTTATTACTTATGTTTTTTCTTATCTCGCAAATATATTAATACATACTAAAATCTAATAAAAAAAATTGCGTAACCTTTGGTATCGGCGATATAAGGAAAAGTTAGTAGTTTACTATTCTATTAATTACGTATGTAATATTTTATTATTTAAATGCAGTCATGGTGTAAGAAAATTTCTACCATATTGAAATTCTTATGAAAACTAGCCCGATGATCCACCCTGAGTTCCGTTTCTTTTTAGTATTCTGAAGATGAAGCTTCTATAATTTTAAAATAATGAGGCCATTGGCGCCATTTCTTTCATGGGTGTCATTTGAATAAAAAAAAATATGACACATTACCTTACCAACTCCAGACTAAGTTGTCTAGTCTGAATCTGGAAGTTCATTGAAAATAGCGGGCACAGTGACCGCGCACAAATTCTTTGGGAATTATTTCAAGTCATTGGGAAATAAATGTTAATTTAGTTTTGAAGCGCACTAAAATAAATGTAGGAATCGAAGGGTACGGTTTAATTAAAATATTTGTTTTAGAGAACAATATACCTAGTACCCATTCTTAATAAGGTACCAAATTTTTTAAATCAATAATTATAGCTAACCTCAGTCTGCAGTGTCATCTGCGTGTACCTATTTGCGTGATTCCCCCCGAGAATGCCGTGATCAAAGTACCTATCCTAAGTGTTAATTCGGGGTATAAGCTTATTTCATTCTAAATTTATTCCAAATGCGTCCAGTTGTTTCAGCGTAAACTAGTATTAAACATACCTACTAACACAAACTTTGGCATTTACAAATTTTTGCAATGATCTATGATGTTTAGGTAGGTACAATACCTATTTCCAACATTTCCGACCAAGTTGAAGAAATATAATTTATGTGGGTGTCGTGATCGCAAATCATGTTTCTAATTGAAACAAATCGCAAATACGACACAGAGCATAAGTAGACAATATGCCAACGACGTCACAGCTCATTGGAAGATATCGCAAACGAGAATGAATATGAAAACAAGAAAGATGTTGACTCAAGTGCCTATAGCTACCTCCACTATTATTAAACGACAGGTACCAAGAGTCTGACACGTTCACTTGCTCACTGTGTTTGAAAATGAAGAAGACTTAAGAGCGTACTTATCAAGTTTGACTAGTTTACTAATATTGTAAAGAGGTAAAGTTTGTGAGTTTGTGGGATTTCAGAGGGTAATCTCTGGATCTACTGAACTTATTTTAAAAATTATTTCCCCAATAGAATGCTCAGCCTACAGTGTTCCTGAGTGTCATAGGGTACTTCTTATCTCGGAATTCCGAAATTACTGCGGGGGAACAGCTATGTTTAATAAATACGAGCTTATGAAATCGGCATTTTACAATAATATATTTTAAATAATCTACAATAAAGTTAGAAGAAATTGTACCTACTTACAGTTCTTTCGCCTCCTCCAAGCGCACACCTGTTCGCTGGCCACCGCAGCATAGTGACGGATGGTAAAATTTTCTATTTTGCTAGAATCCGCGTGTCTGTACAGTGTACATTATTCATATACCTATATCTAGCTGTTCCTCACGGTTTCACCCGCGTTCATTTCGGAGATCTCGCGGAACTTCTGGGATAAAAGTAGATACCCATGTGTTATTATGACGTATAAGCTATATTTTTGTAAAGTTTCATTGAAATCTATTCAGTAATTTTTGCGTGAGAGTAACAAAAATCCTTTCACCCATACATACAAACTTTCGCGTTTATAATATTACCTGCTGAGAATTAAATAAAAGGGGGCGATAAAACAAAATAAAAAATTTGTCTGTCTGTCCGTTTACACTTTACGCTAATAAAACCCCTGATTTGCAATCAATTTTTTTAGGCAGATTAAGCTTAGCTCAAAGCAACATCTACCTATAGGTACGTTCATTGAAATCGAAAAACCGGGAAGTTTTGGTCATTTAAAGGCGGTTTAGTATAGGTATTTTATCCCATAACTAACGTGGGTGGGCGAGATAGTACCTAATTAGTAACAGGAATTGATATCTATAGCCAAAATATATTTAAACTTTTAAGAAAATATCGATAACTTGCATAAATATCGGTATTTTGTATCATTTATTATAGTACCGGTTATCGATAATTTTATCAATACTCTACCGAGTATACGGATACGGCTGTGACGTATAAAACCAATCTGATTCCAAAGAATGGAATTTATTCTCCATAATTGGTTTTTGATAAAAACTAAGAGCATTTTAAATTAAATACAAAGCAAACATAATTTGTTTCACATAAGTACACTAATGCGTAATGGAAGAAATAATATTCATTTAACTATGCGAAGTGAGTTAGTTTATTTGTTTGTTGCGCTTTCACGCCTTAACGGCTTAATCGATCATCATGAAATTTTGCACACACGTTGTCAGAGAAAGACATAGGGAATTCCCGCGGAAACTCCGTAATGGGCATGTTGACAACATTTTTTTTTTTAGTCCGTCTTGTAGATTTATAAAAAATATTGGACACGTATTTTTTCTTTCTCTACGTAGGTAATCAAAAAATAACGGCGATACATTGAGTTGAAATTTCGCGTGACGTCACTAACCGGTGGATTTTGTATGGCGGCTTATAGCGGTTAGTGACGTCATGAGCTCCCATCCTAAACTTTGATGCGCTTTATCTCCAATATTCCAATATTCCATTGATATATAAAAAAACCCAAGACAACACACTGAGCGTCTCAAAAACGTCCCCATAAAATGAGTGCACAATTCAAAATTGTGCACTCATTTGAGATAGTCTATCGTCGCCCGTGTCACTGGTGCCAATTGTAGGATAATTTCGTCAAGAACGAATAAAATGGGGGGATGGGGTATCGTATTTTCGGTAAGGAGAAGTGTTTATTGATTTGTTTTTGTTGTTTTTAAGTCTTAATATACATCGTATTTTGTCTCAAAATTTCACTCAGAGCGGCCATAGCGGTCGCATAGTTCAAATGACCCTGTTCGTGTCAATGGAGTCGTTTCTTTTTATTGTTTAATTTTTTATTAATAAATTTAAACTGTTTTGTTTTAAAGTTTTTAACCAATATTTATACGTTGTATATTGTAAGTATAGTAGTATAATATATATATAATTAACTTATCTCGTATAAATTACGAGTGGCTACTGTAAAAGTTGTTTTATTAAGGTATATATTTCATTAAAATTTTTTATATTTTAATTAGTATATTTGATGTTGACCATGACAGTTAAAGAAATAATTATATTTTTTGAGATTTAAGAGTGATCCACAGTAAATACGCCCTGATATATGAAAATAAAAAATAAGTTTTGCAAACTGGTAGTTCGCTACCCAATTCTACTAATACTTTCTGAACCAAAAAGTAAATAAATAATTTTATCCGTAAATATTTGTTTCGTTGCAATCCTAAACGCTCAGATAAAAGTATAAATATGTGTTTAGAACACAATTTAACATACTCTTAAAAACTAATTCAATATCGTATATAAATAAAAATTTAAAAAAAATAATAATCATCCACTCCATGCCTTGTCCTATCGGTCGTAAAATTTTATTGCCTTTTGTACACTGCTTTGTCAAAGCAATTTTAATATTTCTGCGTAAGGTTGATTTTGCAAAAATATTGCTTATAGTATAACTATAACTACTTATGTAGAATTGTCAAGTGTTTGGGGACGGTTTCGAGTGTTACTTTTGTTCGAGACTTCTATTGTTTTTAATCTATCAATGGTATATTCTCATATATTTGAAAAAATACGTGTCTTTATTTTTTTATTTTTTAACCGACTGACTAATTAGAATTTTGATTTTCAAAAGTCGTCAACATCCCTATTACCGCGGGTGAAACCGCGGGAAACCGCTAGTATCTTAATACTAGTAAGTCTTATAAATAAGTATATCCTGTTACCCTAATGTCGATACGTTCGATCTTACATAGCAACCGCTCTTATTAATATTTTTATTAAATACCTATAATCTGGATATTACGCAATCAGTCGAATGATATTATCGAGTTACAAGTAAACTGGAGAACCTGTTTTTAAACTAGTATGTGAGCAGGTAGGTATGTTCCTAATTCGAGTGGATTGGTGTATGAAAAGGAACGGGTTATATTATCACAAGTGTCGTAGTCGAGTTCGAGTAATAATGAACTCTATAATTTTTAAATTTAAAACAGCCTCAGCGTAAGCGTAAGAGCTTCGGTATTCCCGCGGGAACTCTTATTCATCTTCAGGATAAAAAGTGTGTCGCTTGGGGACACTGTAGCTGATAGGAAGTAATATCTGTGAAAGAATCGGTCCACTAGTTCCTGAGATTACCGCTACATTCACTGCATAAAGTTGACCAAGTTGTCTACCATATATTTTGTCAAACATCGTCTTAAATCAAATAAAGAAGATTGCCTTAATAAATTATCGCCGATTTTTTTTAAATAATGAAATACATACATGTACCTGCGGTTGCACTCACGCTAATTTTGGAGTTCGAAAAATCCTAGTTCAAAACCTAGAACCCTGTGAACATTATCCTTACTATAATTATAAATGAGAAAGTGAGTTTTATTTTTACGCGGCTCAACCGACCATCATAAAATTTTGCACACACGTTGTCGGGGGTACGCGCGACACGGTTCCAAAGGAAGTTAGAGCAAATGCTCTAACTTGCCCAAAACTTCTTTTGCTAGTATCCCAAGTAAGTATATTTTCCACAATATTCCCAAAACAAAAAAAAAAAAACAAAACAATGAATTTTGAAATCAGTGACTAAGTAAAAACGTAACCATAAAGCGTTTAATACATTTCTTTGCGTTATCTAATGAATGTTTTAGTGCGTGATGAATAGTTTTGTGTGATGCAAAAATCACCCGGCGACAGTGTTTTTCTCCTGTTTTCATACACTTTTATACCGGAACTCCCGCGGCACTCCGTAATTACCGCGGGTGAAACTTCGGGGAACAGCTAGTCTATATTCATATATGAGAAATTTTATGTACACCTACTTACTACGTATTTCCTAATCACACTATCCACTGAATCTAATTATTGAAAGAAGGGCGAGATTATGGTCTAATTGAGGGGAAGGGAAGTTTCATTTAACAAGGGACCTCCGCTACGTTCGCTAGTTTTGATTAAACTACCATATTATTTCGGTGAGCAACCGCAACTTGTATTTGCGACTAATTTAACACACTGTGTGTAATGTAGTCTAATATCATGAACACCTTTACCTAATCATCTTAATTACGAGTAGCTACTAATATAGGTATAGTTAAACGCAAAGCCAAAGCCCATGATTTTGTTAAAAAGGTAACAGAAGTCACCGATATCTTTACGTAAATGCGAATTTGAGTTTATTTTTTTATTGGTTATGCTTTCACGTCTTAACTATTCAAACGATCATTATCAGATTTTGCAATAAACGTTGTCAGAGGTACAGCTGTTGTAGTTATATTAATTGTTAGTTATTAATATTAGCATATTGCTAAGTTGGGCGTTATCAAGCGATAAATTTTATTCCATCACGGTAGAATAACCGCAGTGAATAACGGTATTTCGTTTTGTCCGCGTAGGTATACTAATGTGCTACTTGTTGCAAAAAAAAATTAGGGCCGGCCACCCAATTTTTGTATAAGAAAGAAGAAGAAAATACATTTATTTCAGCACAACACAAGAAAAAGAAACAAACATAAACAGTGCCTAACCTAAAGAGACATGGATAATATCTCATGCATGCTCTCTATGCATGCTGCTTTCTATTGCATGCTCTGCCGAAAGGGTCAACAAATCAAGCATTAGCTAGGTGCGGGAACACCTAGCGCTGGTTTTCAGTTGGCAGCCCGCTGTCACGCACGGACGGGGTAACAAAAGAAGAGGCAAAAATTTTACTCGTACATATAAAATACTAGCTGTCCCGCGCGGTTTCACCCGCGATAATTTCGGAGTTCCTGCGGGAATTCCGGGAAAAAGTACTCTTTGTCTTTCTTTGTACCCCTGACAGTAGTTTACGGTGATAAGCAGTTCCTCGCATTAGTGCCGGAGTTCCCGCGGGAATTCCGGGATAAAAACAATCCTATCTTTTAAGTTGGACTATATTATAAATGGTTACAAAAATTTATCAAAATCCGTTCAATAGTTTCGGAGTCCATCGCGGACAAACAACGTGACACGTGATTTATGATAAATATAAATACACCAACTAAACAAAAAAATATAAAAGATATTTGCAATTGCAATTTTGGTCATAATTTCGCTATGCAGTATATTAACTTTAGGTATAGGTAATCCTATTTATCGGCATAATTAATTATCAAGTCAGAACATTAATTTAATTTACCTACATATTAAAGCTCAGCAAATTATGGTAAGACAATAGCAAAGACTTGTTGCTAATAGCTTTTAAATCATAATAGGTATATTCCTAAAAAAATAACAGAAAACCACAAAAATATAATAATATTTCTTTACCGGAATCACCTAGTAAGTAGCCTATATAAGAAAACGTTTTCGAAAGAGTAATTTGCGCTAAGCATATTAAAAAGCAATACGGTTACCTACCCAGTACCCATCAGCCAACAACCAACCAAACCAAGTGAAAGCGTCGAAGGCTCGGTTAGACAATGTGGAAATACTAAAGAATGGCTTAATAAGTCACGAGTCACGACGCTTCGCTCGAGCAAACATTCTGGCTCAAGCCATCAGAAATTGATTTCTCAATGAATATTTTAATATTTTCAACATAATAAAATGAGTTTTTTATGCTGATGTGTAATAATTTAAAAACACATTAGTAATCTAGAGGACATATTTTGGAAAAGAAATTAACGAGTAGTTTTGAGGTGAATCTTATATTGTTTTCCAATATAAATATTAATAGGTATATAAAAATAATATAGGTACCTGCGTTCTACATAATATTATATCTACAATAGAATATGTAAATTGAAAAAGGAGAATGGGCACTTCCGTCCCAAGTGTTGTAACACTTCATGACATAATAATGTCATTTTAAAGGCTTGAAAGTTAAAAAAAATTTATATGACAGCAAAACTGAATTTCGTGCAGGGACGAGATTATTGGGCAAAGAAAAAATATTTTTACCATTTTTAGTCAAGATAGGTACGCAATTTAATAAAAGCCTCATATTATGTTATTTACTCAACTTTTTCGTGTTATATGGACTTGATCTAGTTTTTTTTTAAACTAACATACTTTTTGTATGACTTGTGGTCGCTTGCATCCCAAGTATTGTAAAACTTCATAACCGGATATTATCTATTTATGATAACCTTAACTGAAGTCATCCATATAAAGGTTTGGGACGGAGCTCATATATTACAGCCCAATCTCCTTTAATAGGTAAGTAACACTTAATATTATTATAAAAAATTTATGGGAACCGGTTTAGCAATCAACTATTTAGTTAAATTGTAGCAAAGGTGATCTTTATTATACATATTTGCAATTTTGCTAAATTAGCATTACATATGCTTAGGCTAATGCTTATTGAAAACTGCATACCTAATATACCTAGTGGTAGAATTTTAACGCTGCAACAATTATTTATGATAATTATTAATTTTACTCACAAGGCTAGCGTACGATAATAATCGATAGAATACTAGTATATATTGTATTATATTATCTATGCTATACCCAATTTCAGTGGTATATTTAAATTATATATTTACATTAATATTAATATGCGTAAAATGATGTAACTCTCCATGTTGCAATAAGATTAGGTACTAAAACAAAACCAAAAAGAAAATTCACTGTGTAGGTAATTCATATTATTTTTATTATTGCCATCATTGTTTGTTTTTTGTTTTATATTTTATTTTGTCTCAACTAAAAAAAATAAACAAATAACAGAAATTATGAAAAGTTTAAACAAGGTTAGAACAAAATATATAGCAATGAAATCTAGAGGTTAATGACCTTTTATTGAATCTGAACTAATACCTAAATGCAAATGTGAGTTTATCTGGTTGTTTCTTACGCTTTTCCGCCTAAACTACTCAGCCGATTATCATGTTTACATTCACGTTGTGAGGGTTGCTAAGAAAGACATAGGGTACTTTTTATCCCGGAATTCCCGCGGAAACTACGAAATAAACGCGAGTGACACCTCGGGGAGCAGCTATTATAGTTATCACTAGCTGTGCCCCGCGGTTTCGCCCGCGGTAATTTCTGAGTTCCCGCGGGAATTCCTGGATAAAAAGTACCCTATGTCCTTCTCTGTACCCCTGACAACGTGCATGCCAAGTTTCATCCAAATCCGTTGAGCCGATTTTGCGTGATTGAGTAAACGTATGCAAGGATAAGAGCTTGAAAGTGCATTTTAATACGACTTGTTTCAAATTTATCGTCACTGTTCAGCTCCTATGTGTCTTAGCGTTATGTTATATAGCCTCCAGGCAGCCTAGCCTCTAGCACTCCTTCCAGGAGTATGAACTATAATCGTACCAAGTTTGGTTAAAATCCCTTCTGTAGTTTTTGACCCATGCGTGTACATACAGACAGACAGACAGACAAAAAATTTAGTGATTGCATTTTTGACATCAGTATCGATCATCCTCCAATATTAATTTTGAATTACTTTAAAAAAAAAATTACTGATTGCATTTTTGGCATCAGTATCGATCACCATTCATCCTCCAATAGGTATTAATTTTGAATATATATACATATATTCAATGTGTGCAGAATTGACCTCTCTACAGTTTTATTATAAGTATAGATAATATACATATACAATAAATCATGATTAATTACAGCTCGCAGTGCCACATTATTTTTTATAAAGTATTTTTCACAATAGACTAAATAAATATATGTGGAATTCTGCTGTATAGGTGTTTACAATTTGTGATGCATCGTTGTGAAAGTCACATCTTCGACATTCACCTCACCTGTTCAATGTAACCTTTATAAGATCTCTTTAAATTTAAAGATAGATACCGAGTACGTTTATACATATAGATCTTGGTAAATGTGATAACTGATAGTCCACCGCACAGGTTACAATGCAATGCTGACAGACAGGCCTGAATAAATACCTATCTTATTCTTTAACTATGGCGTCCAATGACAATGTTTTAGTAATAAAAATATTGTATTATAAAGGACCACAATTAATTTAACGTTGTACTTAATTGTGGCGAAACGTTTTCCCCAAGTTAAAACACGGTTCTCTCTCGAAAACTTTTTTTTTCTTGACTTTTGTGCAGTGTTTAATGTTAGACAGCAAATGGGCGCTCCTATTCTTTTTGCCTTATGGTCATAACTCATAGTGAATCAGCTTCCGAATGATATCAATAGCATACACTACATCTACATTAATTTTTACCATAAAAAACATTTAGGAATTCAACGTTGAGATTAAATTATCAGCAACGTGACGTAATTTTGAAATAATAATTTAATTAATATTGTAATTTCCTCATTTTCAACTTTTTCAAGGTTATTTTATTTCTTTAACTAAATATTTTTTTTTACAAATTTCGTCTTCATTCTTTAGCGAAGATAATATTTTTATAGTATACACTCAGCGGCACGGAATGTTGCCCAAGCGCGTTATGTGATTTATTGTCAAAATTAAACCTGAAGCTTGGGTTTTTTTTCTTTTAAAGCTTCAATGTTTATCCTAATCTTTAATGCGAATAAGTAATTAGTAAAAAAAATGCATTAACTTTATTAAATTTTTATTAAATAAAAAAAAGACATTAAGCTCTATAATCAAAACAATATTTTTTAAAGAAATTTACTAATTAAAGCTAAAGGTACTTAAAATTAGAAGCGGGTATTTCTACCTCTGGCCCTGATAACCACCTGCATGCGATCAGGCATGCTGTGGATAATGTTTTTAATGTCCACTTGGACAATTCTTCCCAGGTGGCCCCCAGGGCTGTTTTCAAATGACTGAGTGTTTTTGGTGGGATGGAACTTGCTCGTATGCATCTTTTAAGCATGTCCCAGACGTGTTCCATGGGATTTATGTATGGGCTTCGTGCTGGCCATTCCAATTTAGAAATTCTCACGCTTGAAAGATAATCATCGACGTAACGTGCTGTGTGAGGTCAGGCGTTATCTTACAATAAATTGAATTTTTCACTACCAATGAACTCGACGTATGGTAGAACATGGTCCTGAAGGATCTCTTCAACGTACCGCACAGCCGTTGAACGACCTTCAACGACCACCAACTCTGTACGTGCGTCTGAAGTGATACCTCCCCAAACCATAACGGATCCACTATGAAAGCTGACCGTTTACCTTGTGGTACCTGGCAGAAATCTCTTTTCGCATTCTACACACACTTTTACGACCATCTGGAGCTCTTAAGGCCACTCTGCACTCATCAGTTCACAAAACTTTACTCCAGTGACCGTGAGTTAAATTTGCATGCTCACGAGCAAATCAAAGTCGAGCTACGAGATGGTGCCGGAGCAGTTCTGGACCTCGAGCTGGTCTTCGAGCACGCAGGTTCCGTTCCTTCATTCTCCTTCTTATCGTTCGCTCACTAACGTTGATCCCTCTTGCCGATTGTAGGCGCTGTCAAATTTCGACCGTAGTGAGGAACTGATTTCTCAAAATTTCGAGAGCAATAAATCGGTCATCACGCGCCTATATGCACCTAATTCTGCCAATATCTGGTCTCCTCGTGTAGAAGCCGGTCCGATCGTGCCGTATTAAGGCGTATCTGAGCGTTGAACCCGGTACATTTAATTTTTCAGTAATCTCTCAATGTGTTCGCCCTTGACTCCGAAGCAACACAGCTTGAGCAACTTGAGCTGAAAATTAGGGGCATTGTGGTTCGATTCTGGTAGCAGAAATGACTACACATTAATTTAAAAACAAAACATTGAAGATTAGATGCACAACCATTTAAATATCGAATTTTAACTCACCCGTGATTTGTGCGTTCCAGCAACGAACTAACGTAAAGTGTCAAAGAAACGAAAGAAATGCACTTTTTATAGTGCTTACACTCATAAACTAACAAAAACGAACGTCCTGACAAGCTGCTACTTGAACTAATCATATGCGATACCAAAAACGCCTGTTATCGGCTTATTTATGTTTGGGCCATATTCCGTGCCGCTGAGTGTAGTTATTTAGGTATAAATGTCAGTAGATACTCTAAACAGAAACTGTACCTATAGATTCAAGATAAAAATGGCTAATCCTATTTATTAAAATAGCTATTCCTGATTTTATTTATAATTAAAGCAATGTAGCAAAAAGGTAACAAACGATCTTTAAAATCCTTTCGTAGTTATTAGTTGTTTCTAGTTTCTACTCAAAACTATGCATTTAGATACGTAAATATATAGGTCAACCTTCGTATGTATGTAATCAAAGTTAATTAGGTACTAAATATAGGCATACCTATATTGATAGTTGATACCTACATTATCGATTAAAGACCTAGCAACAATAACTATCTAAAGACATGTTTCTTTGTAGTACTTTGAGCCTTACTTCGCACACATAGTCGAATGCAAAATGTTGATTTGTGAGATGTTTGTGTAGGTAAAACTTGTTGACATTTTAAGTAGGTGACCGAATAAGCAAATTGTTTTATGTAGGTACATTGCAAAATAATTGCAGCCAATTATATATTTAATATCTAGGGCAAATGCGTATTTTTAATCCTAAGCCAGATCGTTTTCGAGCGCGCGATGTAATTTCATTTTGTTCGTATAATAAACATTTTAATGCACCAAAACGTAGCGAATTATTTCGAAATAAAATTTCTGCGTGTGTAATATTTTGTTTGTTTGTATTAAAAAGGCACATATTGAGCAGTATTGTAAAGTACCTACCTACATCCTTACTATTATAAAAGTGAAAGTAAGTTGTTTGTTTGTGACGCTTTTACGCCTCAACGGCTCGAAGGATCATCATGAAATTTTTCATATAGTACGTTATCAGGGATACAGAGAAGGACATAGGGTACTTTTTATCCCGTAATTCCCGCGGTAACTCCGAAATCCTCGCGGGTGAAACCGCTGGGATCAGCTAGTTAAACAATAAAGTCGATGATTATTCACGGAGGAACGGTAGCTCGAGGTATGTTCGTGTCAAATTGTAAAGCCCGCTCCACATTCACGCGAGAATCTTGCGAAGGCGCGAGAAAGCAACGAGAAACGGGGGAGAACATCGATGCATCGGCTCCACATTCACGTTCTCGTGGTTTTCTCGCGTTTTCGCAAGATTCTCGCGTGAATGTGGAGTGGGCATAAACCCGCGTTAGCTTGCTGCCCAGTCGCTTAGTGTTTACGCAACACCATAGCTATCGAGCGACGTATTGGAATTGGTGGTATGCCTATGCACCACGTGCGCCTTATCAGTGCAGCCGTATGATCGCTTCGATACGTTTCCATAAAATTTGCACAACGCTGCTTCAAGGTGATCGAAGGAGTACCTATAGGCGAATAATTGTAAAGCCTTCATTTTTTTACCAGTAGACCCACTAATTGCATAGGCACTGGCAGTGGGTCCAGGGGAAAAAATAATTTATATCTTACTACTAGCGAACCGTGGTCCTATCGACATAGATTTTCTTCAAATGTTTTACTTCTTTCGCGTAAACAAGCTTATACATCCCTATTTTTTTTCTAGTACTACCTATTATTATTTTTATTTAGTCTCCGTCCATATGTGTCTCTCTTTTCCGTATTAAACGATCCAGCATCTCCTTCGTATTTAAAAAGCCGCTTTCAATTTCTTTCTTCCTCTCATGACAGATCACTTCGCTCTACCCAAAATCTTCTCCTAAAATTTCCTTCTCACCGGACTGGGTTTGTATCTGATTCTTTCACTCTTCAGGCTATCCAGCTTTGGAACTCTCTGCCCACTGACATTCGTCAATCTACGAGTAAGAATGTTTTCAGAACTAGGGTATATCGGCATCTCCTTGGTAGGCAGTAGATACTCGGAATGTGCAGCATGTTGTGCGTAGGTATGCTCTGTGCATTTGGGTCTCAGTTTTGTTTTATGTATAATTTATATATTATATTTTGTATTGAACTAGGAAATTATATTTAGTTCCTCTCAAGCACCACCAAGCACACTTTCTGAACACCGTGAAGGTTGACTGGTAGAGAATGCCACTGTGGCATTAAGTCCGCCTTTTGTACCATGTTGAGCAATAAGCTTAAATAAATAAAAAAAAAATGTGTCTTTAAACATCTAGGCTGATCTCAAGAATGTGAATATTATCTAGGACTTTGAGACCGACCATGTTTTTGAAACACGTATACGTTCCTTTATTTATTTTTTTTAAATATTCTGGTTTAGTTTATTTTCATTTGCATCTTCTACATATATTCAGGCTCGCCTATAGTAACAATTTTGTTATATTATATAGTGTATAGAAATAATGTGATCATGTCAATATTATTTATAACTTTAAACTGTCAGCGTCCTATTGCATTATGGGCCAAATTTGAATAAATAATTTGTCTTTGACTTTGATGTACTTAGTTATTATTGGTTGAAATTACTTAGTAATTATGCATTTTACGATGAATCTTGTTTACTTACAATAAATTGTCAATCTTGGCAGCTTCTATTAGATAGTACGTGACTACTTCTCTTCCGGACGTTCACGGTTGCCGGTTCGAATACTTAGTACTTACAACACATACTTGTATGTACACCGTTACCCTTACAACACGATGCACCGCGCCGCGCCGCCGGCCCGTCTATTGTCGTCCATTGCCTATATCCGGTATAACCAGTTAAAAGATTTGGACGGACGAAAACAAGGAACGAATTCGATAAAACGATTTCAATTATTTTAATTCGTTATTCAATAACGCCTAGCTAACGGATTAGCCTAAAACCAGTTACCTACACATAACACATAAGTTTAGAAGTACAGAGTCGCCAACTGATAACTGGACGGGCAGGACGAGATAGAGAAACTAAATTAAATATCAATTGAAAAATTAATTTTAAAGCTTATTTAACCATAGTTTAAATAGCGAATACTCTTAGCTAATCTTAATTATAAGCGTGATTCAAAGCTCGACAATACATTTCATTATTGACGTGCTTAACACCCATTGTACTACACCAAAAATACAGTAGGCTGTAATCGTTGATGTTATAAAAAAAGTAGATCGAAAGAAAAGGCGGATGTAAAAAGGAGGTGAGGTAACTTAGTAATCGGACAAGCAGCCGGTCTCAGTACTAGTTCATTGCACAGTCGGTACATGTAGACGTATAAAACAGTTTAGTGAATCATACAACAAGGATAATAAAGGGACGGGCACGCCTCTGTCATACATTAGCCTCATGTACCAATCTATAAAGCATTTCTATAAACTGATGACGGCACTCTTGATCCAGCCTAAATGAACTACTTAATGATTATTATGTTTATTTAGATTCTAGAGTGAAAGTAATCACAAAAAATCAAAATAGAAAATCACTGGGAGAGTACAATATAATTTTAATAATTTCCATGCGGTCTTTTTAATAAGAATGATAAACGAATAAATAGGATGATAATCAAACAGATAAAAGTTCTAATATACCTATACCTACTTATACTTACCTACATTTCTTAAACTTAATAATAATGATGTAATCAGTTATTTAAACATTTACAAAAATATTGTTATTACGCAAACAACCGACAATGACCTAGATAACCTTCATATTTAAGATGATCGACACGAAATATCACGCCAATTCTTAATTGTAAAATCGATCTATCACACATTATTCGCCATTATTTATTATTTTATTATTAAGTTCGCCATTTGTACACACTGCAATATAGAATAAATAAATAAATAAAATAAATTATTAGTCGGTAGTTGTTTTATATATCACAGATTCACAGCTCAATCTAAACTTTCTGCAATAGGGTATTCCATCTTTTTTTGAAAACTGTTTTAAATTAATCCTGAGATCGTAATAAACTAGCGCAAATTATATTTCAATTTTATAAAACCAGAAAATGTCTTAAAACTATATTTTATTTATGATTTTGAATTTACGCGCGGAAACGCTAGCCGCCATGCTTTCAGCTCGTGACGTCATTCTGATGGTAACAATACGACAACAAAAGATAGTGTATTTTCCGAAATATACTGCGAGCACTGTTCAATGCTCTTCCTTTTTCCGAAATGCATCATAAGCATGCATTTTTATATTTTTTCTTACATGGTGTAATGTACTGTAATGTAATGTAATAAACCCTATTATGAAACTAGAAACTAAAGCTTTTTTTTTCTTTATCACAGAAACTGCGTAGGTATACAATGCGAGTATTGACATGAAACTATGCCACAGTATATAAAATATTGGGGTCTTAGTAAAATCTTATACCCATCGCACTTTGTAAATTAGAGAGAAAGGCTTGAAATTAACAATAGTTATCAGTGCAAAACAAAACTACAAGACATTTTTACTGTCTACTTTACGCGTCTTTGCAACAGTTTATTGGCCGTCCCACAAAAGTTATATGTATCTATATTTATTACTCTGACTGTATTTTATTTATTTATTTATTTATTTATTTATTCTTTATTGCACAGTGTGTACAAATGGCGAACTTAATGCCTTGCGGCATTCTCTACCAGTTAACCTTTGGGTAGGTAGAGAGATATAGAAGATGGGGTGTGTAAACAAAACAATAATTAATATACTTAATACTAGACACTAAAAGTTAATAACTAAAACATAAAGATGCAATTTACTCACAATACGTACTATAACACATGCATATCCTACACATACGTATAGTTTATACTTGCATAAATTAAATAGATTTGCAAACTGTAGTCTAGAGTTTAGACCCTAAAGTAGCGTTTCTTTTTCTACTTCTTTCATTCGCGGTTGACTGTCGGTATATTGTGTTTAACTGTGTGCCGTGTAGCAAGAGTAATATAGAACAAAGCAACGAACTGCCTGCTGAAACCATGTGTCAAACAGTAAAGTGACCAAAATACAATTCATCATTGCTTATTAAAAAGCCATTTACAACGTCCGTATATAATAGGTACTCGTATTTCATTTAGATCCAATAGAATAATAATAATAATAATAATAATAATCCACTTCACAACACACAGATCTACTTGATCCCACACTAAGCTATAAGCTTGTGTCGTGGAAACCAAGCAAACGTGGTATATATTACACATATTATTACATATATATTATACTATAGATATATATATATAAACACCCAGACTGGAAAATGGAACCCTGTGTTCATCACACAAAGTCCACCCCCACCGGGAATCGAACCCGGAACCTCTTGATTAGCGGGCAGGCATGGTGACCATTGCGCCAATCGGGTCGTCAGAATCATTGTAATTTGTGACATCTATGTATCTATATGTACTTACTAGTTGGGAGTTTTTTTGGGAGACAATTTAAGAGGCTATGTAAAAAAAAATTGACTATAAAAGATTGAGAAATTATAAAGTACTTCCAATTGTGATTAAAACCTCTAACGATAAATCTCGACACAAAATCAAACCAAAGTAAAATGATTGTGAAATGATTTACAGAAGTTAAAAATAATTTTAAGAAATGGCACTTTCAAATAAACAGTGATTTACAGAAATCTGAGGCTTGGTGAAGTAAAATGGGATTGAAATAGGAGTCATTTGTCCAAAGAACAATGAAAAAAACGTAAAAACCGTTTTTCACCATCGCGATCGCACGTGTAAGCACATTTTCTCGCATCTACGAGTACCTATAGATACAGGTACAATAGGCTAGTTTCCTAAATTTATTTTTTTAGTCCGTTTTGTAGATTATTAAAAAATATTGGACACGTATTTTTTTATTTTTTATGTAACCAAAAAATAACGGAGATATATCAAGTCGAAATTTCACATGACGTCACGCCTCGCTACAGTTTGTTCGCACGTTATAGCGAGCGGTGACGTCACGAGTCCCCCACCCTAAACTTTAATGCGCTTTATCTATGCATATTTCCATTATTTTAAAAAATCAAAAAATACGTGTCTTTTATTTTTTTATTATCTAACTGACGGACTAAATAGAATTTTGATTTTTTTACCCAGGAAACTAGCCTCTGTCCCCCGCGATTTCATCCGCGGTAATTTCGGAGTTCCCGCGGGAATTCCGGGAAAAAATTGTACCCCTGACAGTAGTTTACGGTGATAAGCAGTTCTCCGCATTAATTCCGGAGTTCCCACGGGAATTCGAGATAAAAAAGCAAAGCCGCAAAGCATTACGTAGTAAGTAGGAATTTCAGTTTTTTTGCGCGTGTTTTCTCGCGTGCTTTGATAGGAATCGATTTTTAATAATAAAACACGAGACGAGTAGAGAAATATCTTCAATAACTAATAGAAATTAAGAAAACATTGTTGTGTTTTAAAACAATATTAATCAATTATTATAATAAGTATATAGTTTATCCAAGAACGCATAGTGCATACCCGAGTTCATTCGTAACTTTTTACTTCTTTCATACCTAAGTTTTGTATTGCAACATTCTTGACACAGTATCGACCGTAAAATTCTCTCTGTGACCACTAAAATTGTAGTGATTCCGGAACTTTTGGTGCGTGACTGCTGTTTTAACATAATATTTGGAGTGCCTGCCTACTAAAAATAACAGTATACCTACTATGTAGCTGTATGAGTGGTGAACAAATTCAAATTAAAAAAATCTTTATAATTTAGGATCGTTTCATCACTCTATAATCGTCAGCAGAATCTCAGAGCTAATTGTAAGTTGAAATGAGTTAGCTATGAGATATTGATGATAAATATGCTAGAATGGTTGTTATACGTGTAATTTAGTATTGTTTTACGGCTGGACCCGACGGTTGTAGGTTTTCCTTGTAGGTAATCCTTTATTATTAGAATGTCTAGTGTCATGAAAGACGGGTAGGTATATTATTAAATACTCGCTTATTAAAACCTAAAATTGTCGTATTTAACAGACATAAAGCAATCAATTCAATGTTTACAGATGTACATGTAGCACTATTATTGTACGTAGGCAGTACAAATCACTACCGGCCTATATAAACATTGCTTAAAATTATTCGCTCATTCGAAATGTAGGTATAAACCACATACTACATTACGACATATTTATTTCTTTTGAAAAATTTTAAGATTATTGTGCACTTTTTATTTCATATTTCGAAAATGTGTAATTTTTTTTTTTTATTACAAAAAAGTGAAAATTAACTTATCTATGCTTGACAACGGCTCTTTAATTTTTTTATTATAATAATAAAAAATTGTGACTTTAAAATATCATCAAAATGGTATTCAAAATTCTTTATTAATTATTAGGAAATATAATATTCTATAACATTACATCACAGATAAGCGCTTAACTTAATTTTAATGAATATTATAATTACATAGGTAATAATCAAACGACAAAAATTTTAATTAGACGCCTATGCAGAACTTTCTAAAAATCATCTAGATTTTTAGTGCCTACCTACTAAAGTGGTAGGTACTGACTACTGATACACAACAAAAAGCAGTCTGTCAAAGTAAAAGTTGTATAGACATGATGGTTATTTCAAGATCTCCATTTTACTCCGACTCTTTCTTATTACGGTGAATGTCGCAGTAGTGGCATAATAACTCAAGTTTACCTTTCCCATATTGAACAAGACATTGCATTGACCTTTTCTTTCTGAAGGCAGACTATAGGTAAATTAAACACATAATATATGCCTATATAATATTTAAATGTTTAACTAATTACTTACCATTAAAGCGGTATACATATACATATAATACATAAATAGTTACCTACATAATTAGAGTATTTTGGGTCAATTTCGTGCAAGCAAAATGCAAGTTTGCAGTATATGTATACTTGCGGGGATTTTTTAAACCAGCTGTTCTCCAGGGTTGTACACGCGCTAATTTCAAAATTCCCTCGGGAACTCATTGTAGCGGAATAAAAAATCCTACGTAGGTGTTTTAATTCATCCGTGCGCCAAATCCGTTTGACCATTTAATGCGAGTCACAAAATTTCAACTTTCAAATTAACTATATTATTAGATTATAAAAACTTTCGAGGTTTTTTTTCAATGTTTTTGTGCCACATTTTCTTGATCTTTTGCAAGCTATTTGTATTGCATTCGAAATATGTAGATTTGAAAATTCAATGTATCCAACATCAGTGTAATATTTTTAAATATTATACATACCTATTATTTCTATTTGGAAGCGGTATCTATACACTATCCTTGGTTGTGCATACGTTTTATTCAAATCGAATCGGAGCTAGAGAAAAAATACACAGTTGTGCAACTTTTATTTTTTAATTGGTTGCGTAAATAAATGTCAGACGATTGTGTAGAGGTAGATTGGTTGATTGTGTATTTTTTGACGCTATCTTTTTTAATGTACAGATAATTTTGTGGATATAGAATCGGGTGAAGGATGCTGCATTTAAGTTTTTTTTCCAGGTGTCATGTAGTATCTGCATTTATTTTGGAAAATTCAATTTACAACAATTTACATTTTACATTTACATTTATAATATTTATTTATCTTTTTAATCGAAAATAGCAAATTTAAATGATAATTGCCTTGTAATTACATAAGACTAAATCATAATGCGCAATACTCACAATAAATTAATCAAATGCATATTTTCGAAATACGTAACTGTGGGTATGTCGGTGCAGCAAAAATATGCAGGTAGGTAACTACCAAATTACTTATCACTTTTGACAGTCGTTGATTCTTATTGCCATAGCAATAAATTTCAAACGCTGACAAAAGTGTTTACATATTTTTAATGCTGACAATAGGTACTTACTTGGTTTAATACAAACTTTTAAAAACGGATATGGTTACAAAAGCGTATACAGGAAAGAAACCAGCGGCGCCACCCTCTACAAAAAATCATACATATTTTACTGTTATAATAGCTATAAAAAATCCCATTTATTTACATAGGAATGTTAATTCTAGTCGTAAGTAAATCTAGATTTAATTTTAAACTTTCATTTTCTGCATCCAAATTACCTACGAGTATTACATAAATCCAACCGCCGTGTTTGCGCTGAGTCGCGTGCGTTCTACGTACCTCATCGGTATTTTGACTTGATTTCATTTTGAAAGTAAAGCTTCTAAATCAAAGACATTCTATAAAATATCATTGATCTAAATATGTAGATAACACTATTATAACGCGATCAATCAGGGCCCTTATTCACTATAACAATCACGCCGCGCTTAGATAAAAAACTGCAAAAACTGTCTTTCCCTCGTAATCAAAGAAGTTATACTGCAAAAAAAAAAATCATTTACAACGTTTCTTATACCGTCATAAAGAATAATAATTTCTAATATCTTGGCATCTATAACGTTTGGAAATGCGTTTTTGAGACGCGCGTTATGGGCAAGGAATGTTGTTGGTCATCATAGTGAATAAGGGCCCAGTAACAAGCGTCATATCTCCCGCCGACCCCGAGTACCCAAGCAAGTTCAAGTTGACTCATCGTCAGAGTAGAGGACTCACGATGGATTTTGAGTTTCGATGTCCCATGCAAATATCTACAGGTGCTCTGATCGAGTGTAGATACTTATTTTAATATTGCTTTATTCATATTATGTATATTAAAAATAATTAGACATAAATGCACAAATAATACTAGCTACTATAATAATACTAGCTCTACTAGCCCGCGGTTTCACTCCCGTAATTTTCAGGCGTATCCGCGCGAATTCCGGGGTAAAACGTGGCATGCGTCTTTTTATGTACAACGTGCATGCAAAATTTCATGATGATCGGTTGAGTAATTAAGGCGTGAAAGCGTAACAAAGAAACAAACACCCATTCGCATTTATAATAGGTACTAATTAGGACAGTGATTAATTATTTATTTATTGGCTAGCATCCCCCCCCCTTCCTCGCCCGCCTCACCTCCGAGCTCCGCTCTGGCTCGATCATATTATTCCGACTGTATTCCGGCAGAGCCACCTGTCACCGGCTACATTCCATTCTAGTACCGTTACCTGGGTCGCGCTGCGCCCGCGGCCGCACTTCTAACTTCCAGCCGCAGACATTGATAAAGACAAAGTAAAATTGTATGAAATGACATTCAAGTCACTTTTGAATTATATTCAAAATAGTTGAGGCGCAACGCACCTAGAACTAGTTACCAAAACAAAACTGATGATATTTGAAACACATTGCGTAGCGCGCTGATTATTTTTAAAAGATTTAACTTTTATATAGGAGACTAGCTTTTGCCCGTGACTTCGTCCGCGTTGAAGTCGAAAATGGTTTTAATAGGATTTTTAATTGGTTTTTTACGTTAGATTGGACCAAGGAATCACGTTGTCCCATAGAAATTTTGCTCCCCTTTTTCACCCTCTAGGGTAGAATTTCGGAAAATCCTTTCTTATCGGATGCCTACTTCATACAAGGAACACACTCTCAAAGTTTCAGGTCTCTACGATCAGCGGTTTAGGCTATACGTTGATCCGTCAGTCAGTCATTAATAATAATAATCCACTTCACAACACACAGATCATTTAGGACAAAGCATTTTATATAATGTAATACTATGCATAGATGTAAATAATGCTTGTTACTTATTCAAATTTCAAATAGCATTAAACTCTTCACAAAGTTGTCCGAATTTAATGCGACCTATGTGAATTTATATCATTAGCCGGTACTAGCTGCTGTTGCTTGGCATGTCGAGATTTGTATGATTATTAGGCTTATCTATAGGGAGTGTTTAGGGGTGAAAACTAGCCAATGCCTCTAAGATCCCCCAAGAACTTGTATCGGTCCATGCGTCAAACATCCTGTACATTGTAAGTAGAAAAGAAAAACACGTTCCATATTCCAAGAAGTAACAAACAAGTTAGCAAACGTAATCAATTCCAAAACACCCGTGCCACGGAGTTCCCCGTACGTACATAACTACATAATTATATACGTACAAATATTGTTTTCGCACTTAGTCTTTAGTCTTTAATCATATTCTTGTTTTTTCCTCTTATCATAGGTACAATGTATGTATGAGATTATGAATTTTGTGTGCTGGGATGCTTTTGTTGATCATCAACGCTGTGGATTTCCGATGAATAAAAATAGAAAGAATTATGGAATTTTTGATACTCGCAAGTATGTAGGTAAGTATGTACATCATAATAACGCGATTCGGTATCTGTTAAGAGTCTATAAAGTCAAACTAACTCGTAGGTATAAAAGATTCATATTATCTTCTAAGTAATTTTATTTTTAAAGATCGATTGTTAGACATTATGTAAAATTCGGTTAGACTATTATCGTCAGTTAAATCATGTCAACAGATATAAGTAAGGAGGTACAGTGGGCCATATAGACAAGTATACCACTTTTAAAATTTATAATATTTGTAAAACGTCTGTATGACGTTATAAGTTGCCGTTTTTGTAACAAGTAGTGGCAGTAGTTGACTCACATAAAATAATTTTAACGTTAAATCGATCTGGTTGAGACTTTGAAGAATCGAAAAATAAAGCTGCAGTATCACTAAGTGCCATAGGATACCTTTTAGAGTTCTCGTGGGAGTCCCGAAACTCAGGCGGGGTTGAAACCGCGGGGGAACGTGCGTTGCGCGTGCCTGTATAAGTATTAGTGAGCTACGTGTATTGTGTACCTTTTGAATGCAATTGTAATGTTTTTTCATTGAATTTATTTTCCTCATATTCTGAAAAACTACTGAACTCATAATATTATTTTTTCGCTTATCCTGTTTGTTATAACGTATACTTTCAGCCCTATAAATATTTGCAGCTAATTTTATCACATGTTTGACATGTTATATAATATTATAAAGTTGTGTTAAAATACAAACAGTTAAGTTAAAACTTTATATTTTTATTCGAGAATAAATGTACATTATTTATTTTAGTGACATCTCTTATTTATGTTATATGCCGAAATAAACATAGATAATCCGAATTTATTAATATAGGTTAATACGATCGGCCTTGCTTGCATCGTCGTCATAAACTTTTGTGATGGTTAACAATCATTACATATCAATCAGAAAGAAACATAAAAAATAAAAATCATAATGGATAGATTAGTTTAGTTATCTCCATAAATATGTATTAACGATTTTTAACACCAGTTGCAGTATGATGAGTTGCGTTCAGTTTGTGACCAATATTATCTGGTATTCTAACTAATAATATTACGAATGAGAATGTGAGTTAGTTTGTTATTGTTATATGTTTTCATACGTCAACTTCTCAACTATTTATTACCTATCATACAGCCTCGGATCTTAAATTTATTTAGGCGAGGTAAAAACTGAAAAATGCCGTCACCGCCCACTTATATTTATTCGGGGCAATCCCGCGTACGTGATCAAACCCGCACGATATATTCTGTGGTCAAAGTTAAGTAAGTGATTTTTTTTTTCTCTTTATTAAGAGGGCTTTATCGCATATGCTATTATGAGTTGTCCATTCGTCTGTAAAGTGTGAATTTGGCCGCCCTCTGAACTGGCCCCCGGGCATAGGCCCCGGTTTGCCCCCTAGATCCGGGGCTGCTATCATACAATTTTCATACACGTTGTTTGGGGTACAGAATAGAACCTAGGGTACTTTACTACACTATATTATAAGGAAAAAAATAGAGTAGAATGATTGAAAATGTATTGTCAAGGGCACTAGGTAATGCGAACGAAGCCGTGGGCAGTAACTGACTCATTGGAATATGGCGGCATTGCGACTATGCTAGAAATTAGTTAGACAATACTTTATGGTCTCTCTGGTGTAAAATAAACTACACAGGAAAGCACGTGGCGTTGCAGAGAATGTGGGACGCGCTTCCTTACGACATACAGTCTAACAGCTAGTGTCATACTTTTAACGACATAGGGCGTAAAGCTAGAATATTATAAATATAATATTACTAGCTGTTTTTACCCGCGTGAGTTTCGGAATTCCAGCACGAACCATTTTTTCTAAAATAAAACCGTTAAAATCGGTCCAGCTGTTTCAGAGATTACCCGAAACAAACGGACAGACAGACAGACAGGCAGACAAAAATTTGAAATTTTTTTTTTTTATGTAAGCTGGTACTAAGTACTCCCCCCAGGACGGGAGGTCTGATAATCTAAAGCTCAGTATTCTCGATTGTCACTTTGAATATCCCAGTGAGTCGGGAGTGTATCTGTTAATTTGGATAATTTGGAATTAGGCACAATAAAACATTTCAATTTTATTTTTAGGTATTAAAAATACTCTATGCGCTTTTATGTGCCCTCGACCGCGCTGTGTGCAGAATTTCATGCGGTTTCACCTGCGTTAAGATTAGAGTTCCCACGGGAATTGCTACAAAATCGGAGCAGCTATTTGCGACATACTTGAATTTATGTTTTGGGAAAGCTTGTTCCGAAATTCGGCTCAACCCACGTGCGAACTGTCTTGTATGTGTGTTTGAGAGTGCGTACAGTTTTACGGATTTTTTGCACGTATTTATAAGGTGTTATTATGATAATAGCTATACGAGATCTCAGATCATCACGCCTTGTTTTGCAGACTATAGTACTAATATGATACGCTATAAAGTTGGTTTAAATTAAACGAATATGAAATTAATAAATTATCATTCCCAAAGACCTTTTTAAATACCTAGGTAAGTAACATCCATTTCTTATGAGATCAAATTCTTGAATTAAATGTTACAAATAGGTATATCCTTACTAATATTGTAAATTCGAAAGTGAGTTTATCATGAAATGCATGCACGTTGTCGGAGATACAGAGAAGGACATAGGTGCTTTTTTCCCCGGAATTCCCGCGGGAACTCCGAAATTACCGCGAGTGAAACCGCGGGGGAACAACTAATAAGTTCATAAAACTGCTTTTAATAAAACAATTTTTTTGTCTTTCAATAATAACTGCGATGGTAAACTGCAAAATTAGCTGATAATATTATACAATTACAAATTACCGAATTATTTGGCAATGCGGCTTAAAAGTCGGTTAGACCCCGTGCACTTACTAGTTTCTCATAAACAACAACACAGCTGTTGCGGATCAGCGGAGGTCTTGTTGAATTGGTTTGGTTGAGAAGTGGTGAAGTATTCAATTGCAGTGGTGCAGCAAAAAGTAGGTGGTTCTGTAAATTATTGCAACGTCGCGCGTCGGTCGGATCGTCGCTTGGGTTGCCAGCGTTGCGACATTCATGAGTTCGTCGACACTGGGACGACAATGAGGTTGTACCTACTCATCATAATAGCGAGTAGCAACACTAATATTAAATGTGGAAGTAAGTATATTTTCAATTATTTATTAATAATGGCTAATAATACAATTAACGTTTGTCAAGCAACTACATAACTACTACATATTATTATGTAGTTGAGATGTTTGTTTAGAAAATTTATTATAAAAATATTAGTGTAGTAGGTATTGTATGCCATTGAGTATAGTATTATATTATCTGTGGCCATTGTATCCTACATGCGATAAGTTTCTTACTGCCTTAAGATTTTGTATAGGTAGTATAAAAGATACGCAAGTAATATCTATTAGTATGTAATTAGATAGCAATATTTTACTTGTTTATTTACTACCAGCCTAATATTTTAGTCCTAAGAGTTATTTTGCTATACGTAGGTAAGTATGCTATAAATAGGATGAAAGGACTTTCTTAGACATAAATCTAAAAGTTATCTAGTTTCTATATTGATTGGGATTGAAGGACTTTCGTAGGTACAAATTAATCTATTGTAATAATAAATTTTGTGTGGTAAAACCACATGATTTACATAGTGTCCATTTAAGCTAGGCTATAGGCTTAGTGAAGGATCAAGTAGATCGGTATGTCGACACTTGACTGTGTAGTTGGGCTCCTATCAGTATATTATCCTTTACGTTCACACAATAATTTTATAACAAACATACCTAATACATTTAAGACATATTTTATTTTATTAGTGTAGGTATTTCATAAGTAGGTTTCTATAATATTTCAAGGTCACTTTTTTATTTGTATATAATATTATATTTAGTAATTTTGTCTTTGCTCAGCATTCTTTTCTACAAACAACGTAATCTAGCACTTTGGCTTTGCATCTCATTTTTGGAGTCGACTGTATAACCCCCGTGCTTGTCACATTGTCCGAAACATAAATTGTATCTTAGAAGATATAATTTTTATAGTGAGTGGCGTTGCTTTAACGGTTACATGCGACAAGTAGGTACAGTCAGCATCAAAAATATGTAAACACTTTGTTAGTTGTTGAATTTTATTAGGTACTATTGCAAAAAAATTCAACAACTTCAAAATTCAACTGTCAAAAGTGATTACATATTTTCGCTGCTGATTGTATGTATAAGTGAGTAAAGTTATGTACACGAGGCACGTTGCCGACCGGCAACTCGTTCGGTTTACATAAGAAACGGAAGTGCTGCGATACCGACTGATAACAACTCTCATTATTTCTTCGTTGTTTCATGTTAGATGTATGTATTTATTTTATACTAACTTTATTTACGTAGCCACTATGATGTATTGCAAACCTACGTTCTTACTAACTACTTAATTAAAAAGGTATGATAATATTATTACTAGGTAAGTATAAACATTTAGCATGCACAATATATTTTTTTTAATCAATAATTACCTTACCCATTATTCGTACGGGTACCTACTACCTAGCTACCTTAATATTATAATTTAGGGTAAAACCCGGATAGTTGCCACACTTTTCGAAATCATTTTATATCTCCCAGTACATAAATCAAAATATTTTATTTTTTAAACTGGCAAGTACTTTGGTTCTTTATCTACAAATTTATTAAATGTAAAAGACATTATCTTTGAAATTTCCAGAGTATTAGCGATTTCTACGGACCTCTACTTTTTGTGACATCTATTCCATATATGGGATAGTTGCCTAGTCCATATAAATTACATTTAGGATAGACGACCCGCCGGGAAACAAGGCATCTATCCCGAAAAATCTTTGATCGCACCTTGCGTTCCCGTGCAATCGCACAGAGACATGAGACGCGGTCCACTTAATAGTAGTTGGAAAGTCTTTTGATAGATAAATAAAATAGCCCGCGATTCATCTGCGAAACTAGAGTAATTACGATCGGGGCAACTATACCCCCAGGGCAACTATCCTGGTTTTACCCTATATTCTCAAACCTAGACAACTTACCACCTATTATACTCAGTTAAAAAAGATCATAAAAATATGTCGTTAGAGTATACAATTATACATATATACCTATCCATATAACTGGAAGCATTCTTTTTTGTAAGACGGTTAAATAGTTACATCATATTCATTATATCAGTCGTAAGACTAATGTGCGTATTTACCTATAATTTGCAACAACTATGTACTTAATTAACAAGTACTTAAGGGCGAGGGCCTTGCAACGACGCCGTAATATACATAAGTATATAACTAGTTTTTATTTATTTATTCTATACTATACTTAGTAGTATCGGTAGTTCTAGTAATGAGAAACTTTTTAGCGTATTAGTATTTAGCAGTGGGGTTGTTAAACGGTTTACAATAGTGTTTATTGAAAATATTAAAGTTACATGCTAGTTGGGGAGTCATGACGTTTGAGTTTAGATGGTTTAGACCGATAGTTGTGACTTGTGACCGGTTGTTGAACTTGGTAACTTTCGACAGGTACCGCCTCCGCTTACACAGATGTATCTTGGATAAGCATCGTACAATTTTACCAGGCCTAATTATAGAGGTAATATAATTGAAACATATCTGGGCAACTGACCTTGGCCAGGTTCGATAACTTTTCGCAGTAAGTTATTTATAGTGCCATCTCTTGTTGAGTAGTTAATTTACATGCCCTGATGGTAACCTGACGGTCTATACATGATATAATTACACCACGATTTAATCTCACACAATTACCCATACAAGAATTAGGTTTGACTACCTTTCGAGTTACCTACGTACAAAAATATATGTAACTATTTCACGTGGTTTTATCCGGGTGAGGTTACAAATTTAATCGTCCCCCCTAGCCAAATTGACATTCTACAATAGTTAACGCATAGAAAACTAAGTGACGAATCGTCATGTCACTTGGTCAGCCGATCAAAACTTTAGTTTCGTGTGACCACGTGAAAACTAGAGAATTATGCTGTAAAATATAATATAACTAGCGGTCTCGCGCGATTTCATCCGCGGTAATTTCGGAGTTCCCGCGGAAATTCCGGGAAAAAAGTACTCCCTTCTTTGACAGCCCTGACAGTAGTTTACGGTGATTAGCTGTTCCCCGCATTAGTGCCGGAGTTCCCCCGGGAATTCTGAGATAAAAACTATCCTTTCTTTTAAGTTGAACTATATTATAAATGGTTACAAAATTTTATCAAAATCTGTTCAGTAGTTCAGGAGTCCATCGCGGACAAACAACGTGACACGTGATTTATATGTATTATAAGATATGTTAAATGCATTGACTTTTGACTCGAGAGTACTCGGGATAAGAAGCTACTTAAAGACCAAGTTTCTATCAAATTCGTATTGGTAGTAAAAAATATTAAAAACCATATAAAGAAAGATTACTTTAACAAGGTGATCCGTGTGGAATACATCCAAATAAATCCCCCCAGTGGATCATCATTGATAAGGTTATCCTTGTGGAATAAATATCCAACCCCAGTGCACAGTGGTATCTTTGATAAGGGGAGGATCCATGTGGAAAAAATATCCAAATTAATCCCCGAGTTACTAGTAGATCCAAACAGGGGATCATAGTGGACGGTAGCTAGTTTTCGTCTGATTAGCCTTCAATCAAACGTTCTAATATTACTAATAGGTACTTAGTAGGTATTCTCTCATATTTATTTTTGCATTTACATGTCAAAAATTCAATTTCTTTTAGTTCATGACAAACATGATAAATAAATTAGATAAGGTTTAGCGGCACAATATGAAAATTTATTACTTATTTAATTTCCAATGTAAGGTATGAGTATAACCGGTAATTAGTTACCGCTACCAAGGACATAATATTTTCCGATAAGGATAGATTTATTATAGTCACGATATTAATCGGAGCATGATTTATTTGAAGACTAAAAACGAAAGTTATTAAACTACTAAGTATACGTAAAATATTAATTTTTCAGGCGAAACTATTTCATTATACTTCACCCGAAAAGATTTATACCAAATCGAAAGAATTAAGATGACATTATATAATTATAATAGTAAAAAGTGAAGCACACTTTCTAGCGATGTTTGAATTCTGAGAACCATTCGGCAGTTGTGGGTAAGTAAAAAATTTAAAATTTATTTAAATAGCATTGGTTTGCTACTAAGCTTGATTTATTCCCTGAAGCATGGTATCCCTGGTATAACCACGCCACATAGGCGCCTGGTGAACTGATCGTGCGATACTTAATTATTGTGCCATAATAATAACAAAATCCAGATAAAGTAATAGCTAGTTTTGCTATCACACATGCAACATAATGACGGTCGAGGGAATCCCGACACCACACGACTTTGTAAACATATTATTTGTACTTTGTTACACACAAAGTTGCAATGGACAATTTGTTTACTTTGAAAGTTAGGTATAGGGAGCGATACAAATTGATCATGATATTTAATACACACATCAAAAGTGTCTAGGGATCAACATATATTTTTGCAATAACTTTTCTCCTGATTGATATTAATTAAAATTTTCTTTAAGGATTCATCAAATAAAGTGTTTTCGTTTGTCACAGTAACGATAAACCAAGTCACCTTTGCATTAATAAAGAAATTTGCCATTTTCCTAATAAAGGGATTTTTGACATTTGAACCACTAACATTAAAGTTCGAAAAAAAGACTGAAATAACAGTTTTCTTTAAAATTTTATTGGGTAACTTTAACAATTAATAATCCGTGTTTCTACCGCGAACACTAACAACACAAGAACATCGGTTTGGCATACTCAAAATGAGTTCATCCAAATCACGCTGTGGAATGGCCGCCCATGTTCGTTGCAACAACAAAAAAAGGTCTTCTTGCGACTGGATACCCTCCATATTCGGCAGAGTTCTTCTCTGTAGCATATCCCATGCATGCTCAATCGGGTTCAAGTCTGGCGATTGAGCAGGCCAGGGCAGGACATTGATGTTAGCTGCGGCGAGAGTCTGTCTTACAACTCTTGCGGTGTGCGGTCGTGCATTATCATGCATTAACTGAAATAAGGGACCGATTTGCACTTGTAGAGGAACGATGACGTCTGATACAATCGTCTCAGCATAAATTTGAGCGTTGAGGTTGCCTCTGATCCAAATCAACTCAGTTCTTCCGCCGATCCAAATACCCGCCCATACCATGATGGTTCCACCACTATAAGGATGGACTTCCTGGCAGGATTTTAATCGCTGTTGGCGTCCAGGGGTTCTCCAGTGTCGTATACGTCTTGTATCCGGTCTCATACCAAAACGAGACTCATCAGAAAAGCACACGAAACGCCATTGTTCTTCTGCCCAATTTCTGTGTTCAAGAGCCCATTGATATCGAATCCTACGATTGTGCATTGCTATAGGTGGTACCCGTAGCGGTCTTCGGGAATGAAGGTTCACTTCATGCAAGCGGTTTCTGACTGTTTGGTCGCTAATTAAGTTCCCTGAAGAGTGATGAAGCCTCACGGCTAACATCATGGCGGTTATTGTTGGAGCTCTTCGAGTTAAGATTTGAATGTATCGGTCTTGTCTCCGTGTGGTGCAGCGATACCGTCCTCCATGGCGCTCAGCCACGGTACCAGTGCTTCGGTAACGTGTCCAAAGTCGACTGATAACACTCTGACTTGTATTCAGAGCTAAAGCCACAGTACGTTGCCGGGAACCAGCTTCTATCATTCCCACGGCTCTGAGCATTTCTTCCCTGCTTAAATGACGTCGCCGCTCCATAATAACGTTGGTTTTAATCAGTAGTAGGGAAACAGTAGCACTAATAATGTCTTCAATGCGTTGTATGTTTTTATAGGGAAAATATTGACAGCTGATTTTCATCTTTTACTAGAATTTGATTGACAGTTCCTGATTCAAATTATGTAATGCACCAAAAAGGATCCATATAAATTTATAAAATCATAAATTTATTACAAAGCCACATCTCATTCTCAAGAAATCCGCATAAAAATACTTGATCCCTAGACACTTTTGATGTGTGTATTTTTTGACGATCGGATGATCGCAGTTGGTCGCTATGCCATGCCGACCCGCTAATCAAGAGGTTCCGGGTTGAATTGGGACCAGGGTGGACTTTATGTCGTGAACACAGGGTTCCACTTACCAGTCTGGGCGTTTTTATATAGGTATCTTTACTATAATGAAATAAGTTTAATATCATGTCGTTTATATCATCACCAGATCTCTGTGATTTCCACGACACAAACTTTTAGCTTAGTGTGAAATCAAGTAGAACTGTGTGTTGTAAAGTGTTATTATTTATTGCTGTCGGTACGAGTACATCGGTATTAATTTTACCCTGATATCGCAGGTTCGATCCCCGCTGCCGCCTTCCAATTAGTTTTTACCACATTTACATTACTCTACTATAGAAGATAATGATTCTTATAGCGAGTGGAGCTGGTTTTTTTACCTATGGCTTTAAAGAGTATTTCGCTATGCTGATTTTGCCGAGAGTTTTAGATTTAGAGTGTGACAGGCAGGATTGCTGTAATTCGAACGGGACACTGAAATATCATAATGTACTCAACTACTCACTTCTGATACGGGCCCTCGGATAGCGCATTCATGCGGGCGCACTCGTTTCATCACAGAACGTAGCCTTATCGAGTTGAACTATGTAATTATGTGAGTGGAGTAGATAGGTACGTGTCTACTTTGAAAGTATTGTAGGAAAAATTTCATATACATATATACGATGTGATTTTTGTATGTTTGTTTGTTTGTAAGGATAATCTCAAAAATTACTAAACCGATTTTAAAATTTCACTTATAGGAAGCTGCACTATTCCTGACATAGGATACTTTTTATACCTACCGGAATAACGCGAGTGAAACCCTGGGAGACGGAGATCGACTTGTTTTTTAATCTTTATTTTTTTATGAACTTTCGCATATAATGCATTTAACAAATTTCAAGTACCTAAAATTAATTAGATCAATATAGTTTCTATTGAAATGCTTTGCTTTGCGGTGCGGTTTGAAATTGCAAGCAAGTACTAGGTATAGCTTGCAAGAACTTTCTCGGAGTTCTTGGAGGAAACCGAAGCACATATAAAAACAGTCACTGTGAAAATTATTGTCCAATACAGCACCTTATAATACAACAATAGTACATTATTGCAAAGGCAGCGAAATAGGCAATTGCAGGTCGAGTATGAGTTTGAATGATACGAGACAGGCAATTGCGATTTCGGCCGAGGCACATACTTATAGTGTTTTTATTAAAAAAAATGCAAGGAAATAAAAAAGGGCCTTTTACATAATAAATTTAATTTATTAACAAAATAACAACGAACTCAGCTTTACCGCCATATTTTTTTTTACAGTTTGTGCTGAAAGATAAACGCATATTTCCGCGCATGTTTAAGAAAAATCCACCCATTTTTTATCGACATGAAAATAAAAGATCGAACCGCCATCTTTGATTCCCGCCAAAAAACTCGTTATCCTTATCCTTATACCACAGATAATATAGCCTAAACCTATACTATTATAAATACGAGAGTGAGTTTGTTTGTTTGTTTGTTACGCTTTCACGCCTCAACGGTTCAGCCCATCGTCATGAAATTTTGCCTACACCTTGTCAGCGATACAGAGAAGGACATAGGGTAGGTAGTTTTTGTCCTGGAATTCCCGCAGGAACTCAGAAATTCACGCGGGTGAATCCGCGGGGAACAGTTAATATTTTAATATTTATTTCCCCAGTGAGTCGAGAGAGGTTTTTATTTCAAATGTCTAAATTTATAAAACCAAGTCGCTAATAAATATTGTTGTTTTTTGCTTTCTGGCAGCGTCGCGAGCTAGGATGAGGTGAACGAACTTTTTCGATCAAACTTAACCTGTTTGGTAACTGCCGATAGATGATAAACACGCAAATAACATATCCTTTGAATGTAAATTGACTTAAGTTTTACTTTAAACGAGCAAATTCGTAGTGTTTGAATAAAAAATTAAACTTTTGAAAATTTGTATCAAATTAGTGGAATGTGCAAAAATATACCTGGGTTTTTAACATATTAACTAAGGCAAATAGATACTTCACACTATCACACAAGAACAAAAATTATTTTTAAACGCCCTTGGGAGTTACAAAAATATGCTAAAATACTTCTTTTTTTGCATGCCTTACAAAAGTCTGTAAAGAAAATAAGACTTCAGGATTTTTAATAAGATTACTTTTTAACTTATAACTTGCAGAGAAGCCCAAAGCTAGATATAAATAATAATAACGTCTTTCCATTTTTTTTATTTTTAACTTATAAACAGGTAGATTGATTAGATATTTTACATCTTCTCACTACATATCCGGTGTTTTAATTTAAATTTGACCCCTACGTGACACCTGAGTGTCAAAATTGTTACAATACAATTTTATATTAGGTATTTATTTATACATAACGTGTTTGGTACAAATCACGATTGTATCCTTGAAAATAAATAGCGCTCGATAAGCGAGTAATTTCAAAGCAATTCTCATAAACATGGGTTCCATTTTTCATAAGTTGACATTTTAATGGTTTACAAATGGTTCAAATACGAATGAAATGGGTGAAATATTTTTTTTTTTTAATCATTTTTAACCTACGTATATATATAAATATATGATAGAATATACGTATGTAGATATACTTTAACTTAGTAAACTGGTCATATCCATTCACATGTTAGTTGATGTGTGCTGGGATGGAAAAAAACAGTTAAATATTTTTTCTTCATATTTAGAGAAGTAAATAAGACAATAGCAATTTAGTGTACTCCTCATTCAATATTTTAAATGATACTTTCGAGTGTCATTGAACTCCCAAACTATCTAATTATAAATGCAGTATAGTCTGCATAATATTATTACGTGATGCGGGTTCTTTATTTCTTATTTTTTATGGAATTTTGCATATTATAATGCATTTAGCCAGTTTAAAGTAAAATTAATTAGATCAGTATATTTTCTATTGAATTGCTTTGTTATTGAAATGCGGTTTGAAATTGCAAGCCACGGTACTACTTAGGCCCTTGGAGGAAACCGAAAAAATCATCTCGAAACGTCATAAATCTTCTTGAGCACATAAAAAACCGTCACTGTGAAAATTATTGTCCAATACAGCACCTTATAACACAACAAAATCCATTTTTAACCATTTTTTATCGACATGAAAATAAATGACCGAATGATCTTTGATTCCCGCCAAAAAAACTCCAGTGATGCGGGTTACCTATAATATATTCACTTTATTTTTACTTTGACATCGCTTTGTAATCCATGATGCCTGTATGTTGTACACATGCGGAGTCGCGCGTCGAGGTAAATAAACCTCATCACTTCATTAGATAATTGTTATTTATCGATTAGAAATTTCAATGATATTTTTAGCGAGGGGCGCCAGTTTTGCTATAGGATCGTGGAAATCAAGCAAACGTGCTATATTATTATACTACATGTTATTACATATGTACATATATTATATTATAATATAGATATATACATACTGGAAAATGGATTCCTGTGTTCATCACACAAAGTTCACCCCCACCGGGAATGCATGGTAGTGGGTAGGCATGGTGACCTACTGCGCCAATCGGGTCGTAATATGAAAGTCCTACGGTACTTACATCTTTTTTTTTTGTTTCTCTGTCTGTCTGTCTGTCTGTTTGTTCCTGCTGATCTCTGAAACGGCTGGACAGATTTTAACGGGACTTTCCCTGGCATACAGCTGATGTTATGAGGAGTAACTTAGGCTACTTTATTTTAGAAAAAAATAATGTTCCTGCGGAAATTCCGAGAGTCACACGGGTGAAACCGCGGGGCCCAGCTAGTAAACAATATTCACTGTGCCTTACGTTGCACCGCGTCGCCCGTCACGCGTTATGCTCTGCCGCCCTCGATCACCTTTGTAACTGTTTTTTGAGTAATCAAATACTTTGGTACCTATATTCGTTATTTCATTTTAACAACGTACCTAACGTGTAGATAGTTCTAACAGATGGCATTTCTAATGTTTTTTTTTTCCACAAAAACATCAATTGTAAACTATTTGTCTTATTTTTAGTCAATAGCGGAGAACATAGGCTATTTATTCATTTATTTACTGAATATGGTACATTAAGATATAATTATTACAAATTAATTGATTCAGAATTTGAAGAGATTTGGATTGTAAAAAATAGAATAGTATAGATTTTAATATACTATTGTCAATTTTAGATCTAGGTGGTATACATAAGAGCAGTCGACACGCTTAATGAGGTGCACTTTTTATTTATTAATTACAAAACGCTTGCTAAGAAATACAGTCTTGTATATTAAAAGATATGGTATGGATGAAAGATGTGGGCTAATAATTATTTGCGACATTAAAAATATCTTAATATTATATTCGTAATATTACTTCTTCTTCCTCTCTTCAATAAGCTATTTGGCTAATTTTTTTTAGTCCGTCTTGTAGATTAATAAAAATTATTGGACATGTATTTTTTCTTTTTTACGAAATAACATGGACCAATAAAACTGTTTAATTGGTCCATGGTAACAATAAAAAAATAACGGCGATACATTGTATGTATGTGAGTATCTATATCTATGTGAGTTTTTATCTAAATATATATCGTAAATGCACCGCCAAGTGAGCTCTCTGTACTACCTGAAGGTTGACTGGCAGAGAATGCCACTGTGGCATTAAGTCCGCCTTTTGTACCATGATGTGCATAAAGTTTAAATAAATAAATAAATAAATTGAGTTGAATTTCGCGTGACGTCACTACCCAGTAACCAGTGCAGTTTGTATGGCGGCTTGCAGCGGTAAGTAACGTCACGAGCCCCACCCTAAATATTAATGCGCTTTATCTCTGTGTAATTTCATTTATAAAAAAAAAACGTGTCTAATGATTTTTAATTTTCTAACTGACGGACTAATTAAAATTTTGATTTTCAAAAGAAAATATCGCGATTTATCGCATTTAATTCTGATTTTACTTGAAAACAACCGCGGCAGGTGTCATTTTGCACGTGTTTTATTTATATCTATAGATT
This sequence comes from Zygaena filipendulae, assembly GCA_907165275.2. NCBI lineage: Eukaryota > Metazoa > Arthropoda > Insecta > Lepidoptera > Zygaenidae > Zygaena > Zygaena filipendulae. The sequence continues at coordinate 4,408,758 of OU015653.1, read as the reverse complement.
ACAACGTTTTTACCATTGTATTTAATTATATCATTGACAAAATCACGGACGATGTAATCACAAACATTAAAATTAATTAATTATATAGGTATATCAAATAGTAAATAAGATACTGGGCATAGTATAGGTAGTTGAACTCATTGTGTTGGCAAATAAATTACTTTTCTTTCTTTCTTCCATAGTAAATTTCTTATACTACGAGTACACTAATAGAAATCTATCATAGTTCATATCTTAATATCTGTTCATAGTTAATATAAAATCAAATCGTACGCACAAAATAATATCTGCGTTCTAACTTATTTTATAAGTAGATAGGTACCTAACTTTATTGAAATCACAGGTTAATTTTTGCAAGGTATAATTTCTGTTTCTTGTATAACAGCTGTTGCCTTCCGTAAAAATTACTTGTAGCTGTGTATCTATAGCTGTCATACGAAATGAACATTGATCTACTAATTATCTATTATTATATTTTAGGTCTTGCAATAAGTTTTTCTATTTTTGTTTTGTCAATTAAACTATTAATTTCAAACTTTTCAATTAAACTGAATAGAGAGTTACTAGAAATTCTTTTAATTGTACACCGACTCATTTATATAACCTACCTATTGTCTGTTATGTATCCAGCGAACCTATCTTTACCTACCTATATTAAAGTCACCTTTACGATGTAAAACATACCGTGTGCAATGTGCATATTTAAATACGGACATATTTTGTAAATAGCTACTATTTATTTTTAATATTGTTTCTACGAGTACTGTCAAGTGTCAATTTACTCGACTGCCATGTGCCAACTAAATTAACATTAGCTGTCATGATCATGAACTCACAATTTCTTTGCGTTGGTTGCTCGTGAAATTCCTTAATAACTATTTACTTGTTTGTGTTTGACTCAGACGAAATAAAAACTGTTTGACTGCAAGATTGTTAAAAGATACATTACAAACTAATTGAAGTACCTATACAAAAAATGTGTCTATACGAATTATGAAGGTATGTACCGGGAAATAAAAAATGAACATTAAAAACTTTCGTACAATCAAATTGGATCGTCGTCGTTCCGACAATGCGTACCTACTCATACATTTTTGAAACGTTTAATTTATTTATTTATTCATCTTTACTTTTTGGATGCCTATCAAAATTTGCCATATTTGCCTATATTTGCCAGGTAAATTGGCAAACATGCCGTTCAATTATGCGACGTTTGCATGCTCTTACCTTAAAATGATTGGTCCGAGTCATTACGAGCGGCTACCCACAGATCTGAGGAACGTGACCGATGACAAAAGGTTTTATCGCCGATTAAAGAATCTTTTGTTGAAAAATGAAACGAATTTATTAATTTTCTGACATTGTGAGTCCTACATTATGTAGCTTTATTTCTTTTCCTTTTATATTCCCTTTGACATTATTTTATTTTGTGTTTTAATTGACATTGTTTGACATTTATGACATGTATACCTAATTGTGTAGGTAATTCTTTTGTATTGTGACATTTACCGGTATTGGAATTTATATTTTTGACGATCACTTTATCCTTTGACATATTATAATTTAATGTAATTTTGAATTTGATAATGTGAAATAAATGAATCTAATCTTATCTTATCTAAAGTCACTTGGCAGAGTGTGAAAGTGTTGAACGACAACTGAATAGCAATGAATATTGCGAAAAACGTCTATAACCAGAGAGGCTATTATGTAACTTTTGTTTCTATAATTTTTCGGTTGCAATCAAAAACATGGTGGTTTTGCGATTACAATATGCACGTTTTGACACCTATAATATCTAGCAATCAACCAAAAACAACATAATATTACTACTGTAGCTGTCTAAACACGATCAATTAATTAAAAAACCGCTATATTTCGGATTGAAATCGAAAAACAATAGCAACAAAAGTTACATAATAGCCCCTCGGATCTGTTGCCAAATCGAATATGTCATTGGCAAGATATGAGATAATCTGCTTCGCTATTTAAATGATACATATAAATTATGACATCCATGCTAAGTTAGTAAGAGATGTAATCGTGGGCCGAAGCCCCCAACGGCCACCCTTCTCCCCATTAAGCCGCCCCTTTTAGCCTCGCATAATATATAGCCATCTCAATTACCACATTAACATGGACATAGTCAGTATAAAGGGGTCAGATATGATAAGGAGTAATGAAATAATGAAACTCACGAGTTATCCAGCGTAGTATACCTTTTGTGACGGACACACAGCTCTGGCGCCGGTAATAATCGCCATCTTGTGCCCTCCCCTCTTTCATAAGATTATTTTATATTCTACCCACGTGACCATATTAAAATTTATATTCAAATATTTACAAACTCGCATTCGCGACACACCCGCCGGCGAAGACTTTAATATTGTCTTGCCAGCAATAACTTTGTCATTTTTGTAATAAATTCTCTGGCTTTAATAGCCGCCTGTCTCGTTGGTCGAGACCCTGTCTCCTTTACTGGAGACTCTGTCTCCTTTACTGGAGACCCGTCTGCGTTCTTATTTTTGTAATATTTTACATTATTGCTTAATATCCCTTTGTTGGCTTGTACCATTACTTCGTTGTCCAGTTCTAAAGGATATAAATGGGCTATCGAGCGCCTCAAAACTTTCCCATCGATAGTACAGACCATTGCCACACGAACATTACCATCCGTGCTTTTAACAAGCTCGGTTATTTTCCCAACTTTCCAACCCGCTCGGTTTCCATCCGCTCTCACTTGCACCACTTCACCTTCTCTCGGTACCCTGTTACACACCACACGTGGCTCTTTATGCATTGAATTTCTTTGCCTTAGATATGGTAAGTACTGTCCAGTAAACATTGTGGAGAATTCTTGTATTATTTTCTGTCCACGTTTCCAAGCTTCAATCAGTCTTACTTTTGTGTCTGTTGCAGGCTCGAGGTGTTGCACTTCAGATAATCCAGTGACCACAGGACCACCGATTCTCAAAAAATCGATTGGGGAAAGGATATGTTCCACTTCGTCTGACACATATGTTAGTGGTCTAGTGTTTAACACAGCCTCTATTTCCTTGATTATAGTAACCAGTTGCTGGTCGTTTAAAAGGCGTTTTTCTAATGTCCTTTTCAAACATTGTTTTATCAGACCCATTAGTCTTTCATAAAATCCACCAAACCATGGTGCTAGCTCTGGAATAAAACGCCATGATACATTGTTATCAATGCACTGCTTATTTGTCATGACATCAGCCATTAGCTTCATTTGGGTGGCGTTGTCCGACGTGAACATCACGGGCAGTCCTCTAGCAGCTATAAACCTTCTTAACGCAAGGTTGAACTCTTCTGCTGTCAGATTGTTGACAACCTCCATGTGAACAGCTCTTATTGATAAGCATGTCAGTACACAGATCCAGCGTTTGTCACCTGATATTGTCACTAAGGGCCCCATGTAGTCTACTCCAGTGTATGAAAATGCTGGGCAGCATTTCACTCTCTCTGCAGGTAGAGGAGGCATAGGTGGAAGCTTGAATGGACCACCTGAGTATTTATGGCACAGTGTGCATCTCTTTATTACCTTTTGCACTGTGGACCTGCCTTTCGTCACCCAATACTTTTTTCTGACTAACGCCAAGGTATGTGATACTCCGACATGATAGTTGGATCGATGTATATCGTCTATAATCTTTTGAGTGAGTTCGGCTTCTCGTGGCAATAAAATTGGGAACTTCTGTTCCTCAGTCCAATCAGAGTTTTGGAATCTACCCTTACAGCGTAACAAACCTTCCTCATCTTTGTACAGCTGTAATGATCTTGAGAGATCAGTGTCTTTTCCTTTATATTCATTAGGAAAGTGAAGTTTCTGCACATCTCTGATTTTTATAAATGCCTCAGTACATTCTGGATCTTGTTCTAGGAACGCGTCTTGACTGATTTCTTTAATCTGTTTTTCTGTATCACACAGACCCTCCCCAACAACAAGTGTACTTTCAGAAGTTTCCATTGGCCACTGTGGCCATCCTGATTCACCCATTTTAAGGAATTGTGGTCCTGAGAACCATATTGTATCGTTCAATGATTTCCCAGAAGGTTTCGTCGCGATATCAGCTGGATTGCTCGCTGTAGGCACATACCTAAATTCAAGTTTCTTGTTTTGCTTGATTTCGTTAATTCTTCTGGCAACAAATGGTGACAGAAGTTTGTTACTACGAATCCAGCTGAGCACCGCAGTGTTATCTGACCATAATATTTGTCTCTTTATCTCCAGCTGCAGCGCATCTCGAACATATTTGATGAGTCGACTTCCAATCAGAACTCCCATCAATTCTAGTTTAGGAATTGACAATTGATTTTCGTCCTTTAGTGGAGCTATTCTGCTCTTGGCCATGATCAAGAATGTCTGGTTACTGTGAATATCTAGTAAATATACCATGGCTGCATATGTGCTGGTTGCAGCATCCGCGAAGCCGTGAAGTTCGAATGGGCCTTCAGATCCTGAAGGGCAAATACATCTTGGTACAGTTATATTACAGATGTTCTCCAAGCCTACAGCAGCAGCTTGCCATTGTTTCAATAGGTCATCTGAAAGTGATGTGTCCCATTTGATTTTATTTTTCCATAAGTCCTGCAAAAATAACTTGATTGGCAGTAAGATTGGTGCAACTAACCCACAAGGATCATACACTGACCCGAGGACCTTAAGCACTCCTCTCTTACTGTGCACACCCTTTGTTGCTTCTTCAATGATTTTATTGGGTTTTAACTGCAACAAGTCATTGTTTGTGTCCCATATCAATCCGAGAACTTTGACCTTTGCAATGTCCTTTGCCTGGACATTTCGTGGTATTTTTTCCATCAGCTCCTTGCTGTTGGATGTCCAATCACGAATGTTCATTGACAGTTTCTGAAAGACAGACCTGGTTTGTTTGAATAATTGAAATGCTTCAGTGTCTGTACTTGCTCCCGACACTAAATTATCAGCATAACACTTGTTTGCTATAGTTTTCAGGAGTTCGGGACTTGTCTTCGTCATGTGGTACCTAATGGTGGCTGTAAGCAAGAATGGACTGGAGACAATGCCAAATGGGACTCTTGAGAATCTCATATGGACTAGATTTTCAAGAGAGGCATCCTCTTTGATATCGGCCAACCATAGGAAACGTGTTACGTCTCGTTCAGTCTCTTGCAGGCCAATTTGAAGAAACGCCTTTTCAATATCAGCAGTTATTCCTATTTTGTGTGTTCTAAAGTTAATCAGCATGGCAGTCAGATCCTCTAACATAGGTGGACCTTTGTAGAGACACTCATTCAAGCTATGGTGGTCTTTTATTTTTGCTGATGCATCATAGACGATGCGTCCCCTTTTTCCTTCTTGACGAACCATATGGTGAGGAATGTAATGTATCGGCGGTATTTTCTGTTTGTTGGTTTCATATAACTGACCAGGTATGACTTCCACAACGCCATTTTGTATTTGCTCTTTTATAATGCAATCATATTCTTTGATAGTTTGACTATCAAGCCTCTTAACTAGATTACATAGCCTGCCGTATGCCAAGCCAAAATTTGTTGGCAAGTCAGGTGGGAAACTAATCCAAGGCCAAGTCACAAAATACCTGTCATCTCTTATTTGAACAGTTTTATTGAAGTTCTCAACTGCTTCTTCATCTCTCTTTGACTTCGGAGAATCCGTTATACCTAATGCTTCTAATTCCCACATTTGACCTATCATGTTCTCTTTTAATGGCAGGTCTGGCTCTACAAAGTTGTTATTCAGAGCATGAGAAGCCTCATAAGAGTATGTTATCATACTCAGTGCTTGATTTTCATTTTTACCTTTTATATACTTCCCAGAGATAAGCCATCCAAAATCAGAATTAATCAAAAATAAATTTTCTTCAATAAGTAATTTTTCATTTTTTACAAAGCTAAAATAATAATCATTTCCAATCAATAAATCAACTTTTGTGCCCAAGGAGCAATCATCCGCAATATCAATTTTATTCTTAAACTTGTCTTTAATCAAATTCACCAGGGTTTCATTGTTCTTTACGCGTTCTGTAATAAAAGGTATAACATTAGCTTGTATGTTCTTGCTCATACCGATTTTAGTGATCAACTCTAATTCCACAATGGGGCTGTTGATCTCTTTTGGTTTAGATGAACCAAATGTGTAAATAGACAAAGTGTTTTTCTCTAATTGTTTCAACTGTAACCGTTTAGCTATATCACAGGTGACATAACTTCTTTGACTGCCAGTATCGAGAAGAGCTCTACACCGAATGTAGCCCGAATCTACTCGAACACTTTTAACATTTAAAATTGCAGTTTGCAAATAAGTTTCGGAACACACCATAGTACTAGTAGGGTTATTAATCCCCACCGTCGGCTGTTTTTCACAAATGGCTCTATTGTGATCTTTTTTCTTACAGTAGAAGCACCGCCTCTTTGTCTTACACCTCTGTGCAATGTGACCAACTCTTAAACAAATGTAGCATTTTCCTTTGAGCTTTTCCTTTCTCTGTTTCAGGGTCAACGAACAATTGTCATTGTAGTGTAGTTCTTGGCAGAAAGCACATGGTTTAAGACCGGGTTTCTTTACTGGAGTCTCTTCCTGAGTCTGAGCTAGGGCTGTCCTCTTTCTGTTTGAATACCTTTTGGGATTGATATTTTTCCTCTCTGATGTAGCCATCAAAGTTTCTGTGGTAAAATGCTCATCTCTTTCACGAATATCTGATGTTTCTTTAGCCTTGATGATGATATCCAAATGAGATCTAATAAGGTCTGCCGTCCACTCTTCATCTTTTATCCGAAGGTTGATCTCATATTTAAGTTGCTCTGGGAACTTATTTAAAATTACCGACCGTAGGTAATTGCCAGAGGTATTTTCACCAAGTGCACTAAGAACTCTTAGATGGCGTTCAATCTCATTCAATGTTCTCCTACATTCTCCTATATCCTCACTACACTTCTTAATGTTTTGCAGTGCTGTGAAGTGTGAGTCAATGAGAAGTGATTTGTTACCGAACCGATCTCTAAGTGTTTGCAGCGCTACCTTATAATTGACATTAGTAGCTTGAATACCTTCAATTACGTCCTTAGCTTTACCTTCTAAAACAGATTTTAAGTATAACATTTTATCAACATCACTAAGATCTCTATTATCAATATTAGAACAAAAAATGTCATAAAATTCCTGCCATTTGAGAATGTCTCCATCGAATTTTGCAAGTTCAATGGTAGGCAGCTTTGCAGCCTTTTGATCAGTTATTCCTTTTCTAGAATTGTTGCCCGCAAGCAGCTCCAGATTTGCCATGAGGTCTTCACACTCCAGTTGAAACATTGTGATATAATTAACAGACTCCACAGAGACTTCCCCAATGAAGTCTTTGACCTCTGTATTATAAAGAGACAGCCGTCTTTTGAATATATTAAATTTCACTGGACAAAAATTATCTTTATCGAAAAGTTTGCATTGTTCCACCACTAGTCTCAGTTGATCAGTGAGCAGGTTAATTCTAGCCATGCGACTGTCATGGTTCTGTTCCGGGGAGGACATGATCAGTCATGTAATTTATACTATCCCACCGCGTTAACTCTGCAAAAAATAACCGTTTGACAAACTTCGTAAAACAGTAATTAAGTACCTACCTACTTTTCGACCTATCTTGAAATTGAAAATTGAAATTGAAATTGAAAAAAAACTTTATTTGACACAACACAAAGATTTACAGCATACGTATAGAACAACTAAACATATATATAACAGGTATTGAGGGTACGCTTCTCAACCGACGGACAGACGCCGCCAGCCGAAGATCTGTGGGTGGACTACCTTTACCTAGCGATTTTAGGATAAATCTGAATAACGTATGCTTTTATTTTAAATAGATTATAATAAGAGGAAAATTTCCATGAGAATAAGATGTTATATTACAAATAGGTTCTTTCTTTGAAGTAAAATTGATTCGGAATCTTTCGACGCCATTTCATACCGGTAAAGTTTAAGAAGATATTTTGGTAAAATTACGTACGACTCCAATTGTACTTGTGAATAAAACTCACCACAAGCCTTCAGGAACTGACACAAACCCAATCTGAGGCAACCAACACTATTTTGCATAAAATTATTTCAGACGCAAGCGCACAAAAAACATTTCACCGAGAGTACCTTCATTAGTTGAAAAATAGTTATTCACGTATGGGGAACCGATGCAAGCAAGTTAAGCGGAACCGATCGGAGCGCGAACCAATCAAAAACTTCAAAATCAAGCTTCCTTTGAACATTGCTGCCAACATAATTAATTAATCGAAGAGACGCAGCGATACTCCATTTCATTTACCCTTTAGCTTTTATGTGTCACTTTATCCTGCTTTCACAAGAGGATCCGAACTTTCGAACGCATTTTGTTTTTAAATGTGTTGGCGATATTGCTTATCCCAACTGGCGGGAAACTAAATTGCTTTCGAGTGCACTCATTTTGTAAAATCTTCCGCCGCCCGTTTTCATATGAAAACTTATCTCGTATTTTGATAGGTACCTTTTGGCATCATGTTTTCTTTTGAAAACCATGTCTTCTTTTGAAGACCCACACCATGACAAAGTTACTTATATCCATGATTTCTTTACTGAAATCTCAACCGTGTTTTCTTTACTGAAAACTTTGATTTCTTTATTGAAATCCCAACCGTGTTTTCTTTACTGAAAACTATGATTTCTTTATTGAAATCCCAACCGTGTTTTCTTTACTGAAAACTTTGATTTCTTTATTGAAATCCCAACCGTGTTTTCTTTAGTGAAAACAATTCTTACTATGTCATGAGATCAGATCCCAGCATCTCCACCATGTTGCCAAATCGAATATGTCATTGGCAAGATATGAGATAATCTGCTTCGCTATTTAAATGATACATATAAATTATGACATCCATGCTAAGTTAGTAAGAGATGTAATCGTGGGCCGAAGCCCCCAACGGCCACCCTTCTCCCCATTAAGCCGCCCCTTTTAGCCTCGCATAATATATAGCCATCTCAATTACCACATTAACATGGACATAGTCAGTATAAAGGGGTCAGATATGATAAGGAGTAATGAAATAATGAAACTCACGAGTTATCCAGCGTAGTATACCTTTTGTGACGGACACACAGCTCTGGCGCCGGTAATAATCGCCATCTTGTGCCCTCCCCTCTTTCATAAGATTATTTTATATTCTACCCACGTGACCATATTAAAATTTATATTCAAATATTTACAAACTCGCATTCGCGACAGGATCCACATTTGCAAAACTTTGCGTTGTACGTTACACGCCGCGCCGTTTGATGAAGCCATTTCAGCCCCCTTAGCCAAGATGACAATCGAACTCTTCAGCTTTATAATATTAGTAGGTACCTATAGATTATGATAAGATACAATCGATTAGAAAAACCCAATTCCCATCAGCTTACCCATCACAGCACAGATAACACTTTGACTTTTGTTAAATCTTATTAAAGTGTAATTAATAAAGCTACTTTCAATGCTGAATTTTACTCAAGAGTATAATAAATAATAGTACTAGCTGTTCCCCGCGGTTTCACCCGCGTTAATTTCGTAGTTTCCGCGGAAATTATACGGGGTAAAAAGTACCGTGTCCTTTTCAACGTGTATGCAATATTTCATGGTGCTTTGTTGAGCAGGTAAGGCGTGAAAGCGTAACAAACTAACAAACAAACAAACTCACATTTTGCTGTTATAGTTACGATAATGAAGTGAATTGTGGAAATGTGAACCTCATATTGTAAACTCAGATCAGCGGCGGCCGGCGATAGCAAATCCGGTATGTATGTTATTACAACATTTTCAAATCGATTTCTAAGTGATGCAATAAGATGGTTGTCTCTCAGATCTGTCTCTGCGCAATGCATTCATTGTCTCATTCAACGAAAACAATCGATTCGGACTGGACTGACTAGTGGCTCACTCTTTTGTTCCTATTGTTGGGGTTTCCGATCGGAGGCCGGGGCTATGTAGGTAAGTGAGCAATAGAAGTGATCGTATCTTCGTTTCACATAACTTCGGTGCTACTTAGGTACCTTCATATCATATAGAATTGTTACAATTGTTACTATATTAATCTTGATCCACTATGAACATAACATGACGCGTTTTGATAACGCGCCAAAAATGGATTTCCTAAAGAAATTTCACTACATAAAAATACACAGACAACGTTTCTTATGGTATACAGAACACTAATTATTCGTCACTGTTTTTGTCATCGGCACGTTAAACGTTTGGGATTGAATCATACTAGGTGTTGCGGTTTTACTCGCAATAGTTCCGGAGATCCCGCGGGTATTTCGAGATAAAAGAAGGTACAAATTAACCTATATTTTTTCTGTGCCTACCCTTGACAGCGTGTAGGTAGTATGCAAAATTTATTGTAGTTTCTTCCACGTTAATTTCAGAGTTTCCGTGGGAATTCCTGAATAAAAAGTAGTCTATGTCCTTCTCTGTCCCCTTGACAACGTGTATGCAAAATTTCGTGGTGATCGGTTTAGCCGTTTAGCCCTGAAAGCGTAACAAACAAACAAACAAGGGCAAGAAATATTGTTGTTCTTGTTCATAGTGAATCAGGACCCTGGTCGAATATCTGTCATCTAATAAGCGAATAACTGTAATATTACAAACTGGAGACTTGGAGACACAGCCGGAGATAACTTTGTCATTGTTTTGTACGTATGGCAGGTATTGTGTCTATGTACCTACTTGAGATATTAGAATTATTTTGTTACTTTGTATCAAATGTTTTAATTTATTAAACAACCGAATATATTTGGACTTTATGTATAATTATGCTCCCAAAGTAGGTATTAAGACATCGGCATTTCGAATAGAGCCATAATAATTTAACGATTTTAAACATACGTAACAAAATTTTCCTCGAAAAAATTCAATATGTTTACCTACCTATATTTTATTAAACATGACTAATTCCCATTGATTTACTTAATTCCTCGTGCTAAACACTTTTTATAATGTGACCTTGATTGGTATAAGCGTTCATCGACTCTTCCTATAGATTTACCGATGTATTCATTCTAAAGATAACTCTATAGAAGTGCAATGTAATAAGGTAGGTACCGTAAAATTGTAAAAACCGTCAGATTTCAGACGGTTGGCATTTCCAAGGTATTTAGGTGCACCCCCACTACACCCCGTCACGACAAACAAAACTGCCGCACTCTGAGACGTTCATTAAATTAATGTTAATTGGCATTTAACTTAATTAGTGAAATGCCAATGCAACATAATCAACGTCTCTGATTGCGGCAGTTTGGTTTTTAAAATCTTTACTTAAAATTAACTAATCATTAAAACGAATCTGAGTGCGGCCGTAACTGTTTTTACATCTCTCATATTCGGTAAGTATTATTACCCCCAAATGGGACTTTTAGGTGACCAATTAGCGCTCTAGGGTAATAATGTAACTAGAAAAGCCCTAGGGCGGTAAGCAATAAAAAAACTCTTTACTCTTTTAAAAAGTTCGCGTACATCTAACCATCATACTGGCAATAGACATCATGCATTCAGCCCAATGACAAAAGAGGTCGCTTCGCTATTCAGCCTTGTCTTCGTATGAGTATAATAGTTATCAATTTTAAATATCGAACGGCGAAGCTCAATTTCGATCTTGAAAAAAATTGTTCTCATTTCACTATAAATTTTAACTAATAGAATGTTTTATTCTTGTAATGCCGGTTTTTTCTACTTACCTGACAATCGAGATGTAAAGCAGAGTAGTTACCTCGGGTGTAAGCATCAATTGCACCCTCGAACTATAGGCGCCCTATCTCGGGCTGTAATTGATGCCTTACAGCCCTTGGCTACTAATCTACTATTACAGTTTTAAGGTGAAATAAAAAACTTACAAATCGAGACTTTAAACTTTATTTACTTTGGCTATTTTTTCTGTATAATATTTTAAGTGTCAACTAAATTAATTTTGCTATTTCCAGTATATTTCGAAACTGCACTCACTGCACGTGTTTCTGTGGCGTGAGTCGTGACTGCAATACATACATACCCACATACACACACACACACACACACGAGTACAATCAGCTCTCCGTTCTCCGTGAAAGCGAGTTTGCTTCTATGCTGTTTTAATTTCTATTATCTCTTAAATGGCTAATTACTAGCTGGCAGAGTCGTATTATGTTAGATTTGTTAAACTTTCTTTAGAGGAAAACGATATTTTAAGACAGCTTCCTTGTAGCTTTTGTTCCGCTAATTTATCTTACTAAAGTGCGCGGGTTTTTTTGGCATTCACTGCGCTAATCGATTGAGTTGCAGTATTTTTTGTATAAATTTGTTTATTTGTTACGCTTTCACGCCTTAACTACTCGATCGATCGTCATGAAATTCTGCACACACGTTTTCAAGGGTACAGAGAACGATATACGGTGCTTTTTATCCCGGAATTCCCTCAGAAACTCCGAAAATAACGCGAATGAAACCGCGGGGAATAGCTAGTAGCTAAAATAATAATTTTGAATTGATTGATTTTTACATGAAATATATAATTGGAATATCTGAATATGATTATGATTTTATAGAAGTACCTATAATACTGAAATGAATTTATTATTGTAACACCTGTAAAAGGTAACCAAGTTTTAGAGTAACTATATTTATATTTCTCTGGTTATGTACGTACACTACAGGTTAGCAATACATTATTTAAAATGGTAAGTACTTTAAATTGAAATCGTAGCATATTAAAACAAGTTTTTTGTCTATATTTCCTGATGTATTAATTACGTTAGCGAAAATTATAGGTACCATCATGAGTACCTAGGTGCATGTGCCAAAATATTAAAAAGGGCTAATATTTATTCGCCAATGGATTTTGGATTTCATTTAAAAATAAATCAATGTATACATACATACCAACGCGTATTGTTTGCCAGAAGTTTTTTCAAAATTTCTTTATGTAAGCATTTGCGACTGTCGAAATGCTGATACACATCCTCAGACTTGATGTTGCAATAATGAAAAGTGGGTTAAAGCCAATGTTTGCTGAACGGAATAGTTCGTCGATAAAAAAAAAATATCTACCATTTTAATAAATAACTTACTATCGCTGCTATTGATACGAAGTGAACCATTAATTGACGGTTGGTTTTATCAAGGAAACTGTAAATAAATAACTCAAATCGACGATCTTATGCCAGTATTTTGAATTTTAATTAGAAGTTTATAGGTGCCTGCTTCAAAATTGCTTTCTTATGTTATCACTAATCGCATAGTATTAACATGGGTGCTAACTGCCATAGGGTTTAATTTCCAACTTTTGTAAACTTAATAGCGATAGCATCTTATTAATATTATGATCATCTCATCTCACTTCTGTTACGCTATAATCATGATGTACATACTTACCCCTGAAACATGGTCGCTAAATTCTTTTTAAAGACGGAAGGCCAGTGGCCAAGGTGGTGCCGCATTAAGGGCTTTGAAGGCAAACCAGGCTCACTTTGTTCCCGCAGGGAGTGCGCTGCTGACTGTGCACTGCTCGATTGAATAATAACTTAAGACAGCAATAATAAAATAATTGGCTCAAAACTGTCAGACCGCGTAGTTGGTAGTTGCTGAATTCCGGTAAAATTAAAAATACCTAGGTACCTACCGACACCTTTTTCCTTGAACTAGTATGATGAAAAAGGAAAAGTGACTTATATGAATATATTTTTAATTAGGTACATTTGAAGAGTCCGTAATCCGTATTACAGCGGGTAAAAATGAAAGAAATTCTTACCAGCTTAAGGTATTATAAGTTATATAGGTATACCTGTTATTATAATGATAAAGAAAAATAGATAAAATTAGCTACATAAATGGATGGAAAGTTTAAAATACCATAGATAGAGCAACATAGGTACACTTAGGTATTACTTATTCTATTTATACAGGTGTAGGAACCTACAAAATCACCGTTGAGTGTTGTTCATATCACCGCGGAGCAAAAATGACTAAAGACGTTATTATAATGATTAAGTAGGTTTTTTTATTTCACTATTTTATACTTTGTGGCACAAAATAAAGGACAAATGGTGAACTCAATGCCTCATTTTTATATGTTCCGGCCGTGCAGACGCTACACTGTTCTTTTCTGTACGTATCTGTGGCTCCATGTGGAGCAGTGTGTTCTTATAACTATAGCTATACGATACCACGAGCTATACCGTCGTAGGGCGTAGTGGATTTCATAAAATTGAAAGGCTGAGTTCCGGACGGGTGAAACCGTGGGATACAGCTTGTTTTATTGATAATGCGATGGATTTTATCAGTGCAGAGTGGTATAGAGTCATTCATGGACGATTGTTGATGATGTCGATGAATGACACGCACATCGTACACGGTACCGGCGCGGCGCGGCGCAGGGCGCGGGTGTGGGTGTGTGAAAGTGCGATCGCTATTGTCCTGCCACGACAATACCTACTTCACGTACCTACTACACTACTAAGTAGAGCACAGTGAAAGTTGATACATTTAAAGGTCGTTTAAAGTGCATCCGATAATTTCGACATTAATTTAGATTTTGTCAATCAATTTTCTATCCTTCGAGAACAGTAGGTACTTCCTTTTCTTTTCTGTAACCATGACAACGTTCATGATGATCGGTCGAGTGGTTAAGGCGTGTAAGCGTAACAAACGAACAAACTTACAATAATCGCATTTATAAATTTACGTATATCTAATAGTACGATTCTGATGGCTGCATGACCTGAATTAGTGAAACTACCACTTTGTTAATTGTTACGTAGTTACGTCACGGGGATTTCCAAAATACATAGAAAAAAAAACTCAGCTTTAAAAAGGTTTAGTGATAAGATTCTCGAGCGTATAAGTAAACATCTTCGTGGAAATACAGAAGGTATTTAGATATAATATGTATGTAATGTGTATTTAAAATGCTTAAATGGACATAGATAAGCAATAGTGTGTTAACCCACACTGGAGAAATTTTGAGTAAATCGTGTTTTAAAATTATAGCGCCATTTTGTGTCAACATTTTTTACGTTCAATATTTATAGTTACATATTTAAAGAATGTAATAAGGTAAACACATAATTAAAAAACGTTCTCTAACTCTCAATAAATCGTTCTGAATAAAAAACTTAATTTTGTGGGTTAACATGTTATTGCTCATCTGCGTCCCAATATTGTTATGTTATGAATCATTCATTGTTTTTGTTACAGGTAAGCACACAACGTCACGTGACTCAACCTTTAAAGTTCTGCTGCTTTTCAAGTAAGATGCTTTTTTAATTTTTTACATAATAAGTATAACATTAATACGAAAAAACATTCTCCTATACTTACGGCCGCATTCAAAGTCGTTTTAAGTAAAGATTTTAAAAACTGCCGCACTCAAAGACGTTCATTAAATTAATGTTAATTGGAATTTAACTGAATTTAACATAATTAGTTAAAAACTAATTAAGTAAATAATTATTATGCAATCATTAAAACGACTCTGAGTGCGACTGTTAGTCTACCCAACCGTTTACAAAGGGCATCCTGTCCTAGGCATATAAATATGTAGCAATGGGCATGTTGACTAATTTTTATTTTTTAATCTGTCTTGTAGATTATAAAAAGATATTGGACACGTATTTTTTCTTTTTTTACGTAATCAAAAAATAACGGCGATATATTGTGTTGAAATTTCGCGTGACGTCACTATTCTGACTGTTTGTATGGCGGTTTTAGCGGTTAGTGACGTCACGACCCCCTCACCCTGAACTTTAATGCGCTTTATCTCTGCATATTTTAATTTATTTAAAAAAGCAAAAAATACGTGTCTATTGTTTTTTTATTTTCTAACTGACGGACTTATTAGAATTTTGATTTTCAAAAGTAGTCCACATCCCCATTATCATTATCTTGGTGATATAAATTCTGACCATATTATTATAAAGGTTTATAACACATTTTATAAAATCCACAACGCCAAGTCATCGCAGTCGCTGGGAACCGTTACCATGTTTCCTCAATCAATAGTTAACTGTTAAACGTTATCACGATTTTCTTTTTGTTCGTCTCTATGTCTGTTGTAGACAGCGTCTTCAATTATAAATAGAAACCGGCAACTATTGTACAGTGCAAGTCTTCTTTACATGGGCCAGTTTTTGATAGACTTTATTGTTAGTTACTTTACTTATTACCAAAGAATACAGAATGTTGAACGGGTCGTGAGTGAAACACGGTTCATAAATTTATAATTTAGTGTAATCAGTACAGAATCTAAGAGTAAGTTTAAGTATATACAAAATAATCACTGGCCTTCGCGATTCGTGGTAGAGTTCCAAGCTGCAGTGGCATCGGCCAGGATGCGAAGAACAGGAAGAAGAGCACAGGAACAGCAGGTCACAGTTTTCAAGTATATTTCAAGTAGAGATTGAAGACAGATTGAAGAGAGTTTTTGAAATCCAAGAGAGGAAGCTGGAATCATTCATAGCCATGAAATCCCTACCGAATCCAGGTCTCACGCCACATCACAAAAGACCAGTGAGTGATATAAAATCATTTCAATGAGACCTGGATCAAGGTTTACAAATATCAAAATATAATCCTACTTATATTATAAATGTGAAAGTGTGGATGTTTGGATGTTTGTTACTCAATCACGCAAAAATGGCTGAACGGATTTGGATGAATAGATGAATATTGACATGCACGTTGTCAGGGGTAAAGAGAAGGACATAGGGTATTTTTTATCGCGGAATTCCCGCGGCAACTCCGAAATTACCGCAGGTGGAACCGCGGGGCACAGCTATGTACAAATAAAGTAAGTATAAAAATATTAAATACCTGTTTAGTGTACTGCAGCTTCCTTTTGTAATTTATTGATGTTCAATTTAAGTATTATAATATGTGGGTATTTATCTTCTATATTAAAATAAAAGAGTAGAATCCGCAATTCTGTACATTGAATATTTTTACCTAAAATTGAGAGGGTTGATTAAAGAACAGTAACCGAGCCCAAAATAAAAGTTATTAAAATTCTTTTCTGTCTGTCTGTCTGTTCACAATAATCTCCGCATCGAATGAACGGATTGTCATGCAGTTTTCAGTAGTAGATTAAGCTAAGTCTGGAGCAACATATAGGCTTTGTTTCATTCAAATCGGATGTTTGGAAAAAAAGTAGTTTCATAAAAACTTTGAAACTTTGAATGAAACCGCGGGCACAGCTAGTCTATACAGTAATAAAAGAGTAGAATCCACGATTCTGTTCAATGAATATTTTAACAAAAATTGACAGGGGACGATAAACGAAGAGTAACCAACCATAAAAAAGGGTTTTTAAAAATCTTTTCTGTCTGTCTGTCTGTTCGCGATTATCTCTGAATCTACTGAACGGATTATCATGCGGTTTTCACAGGAAGATTAAGCTTAGCCTGGACCTACATATAGGCTTTGTTTCATTGAAATCGGTTGCCGGGAAAAAAGTTGTTGTATAAAAACCGTTCGCGCGGGTGAAACCGTGGGGCACAGCTAGTAATTAAATATGCATTTAATTGATATTAATTACGTAATTTGGCCCAAGTTTGACATAAATATTTTTAAACGAACCCTCAATACCTGTTATACTGTTTAGTTGTTGTATACGTATGCTGTAAATCTTTGTGTTGTGTCAAATAAAGTTTATCAAATAAATAATTTGTAAAACGATAGTAGCCCCTCAATATCCGAATAGCAGGGCAATGGTGTAATTTTTTTTAACGAGCTTTACTGTCCAATAATGTCTTAGCATAAGTATTAAAGTAAATTACCTATATATTATTTATCTACTGCATAATATATTGTATAGTTTTGTATTGTTTCGTTGTCTTCCTTATAATAAATTTATTGTATTATGCAGTATGTTTAATGAAAAACGATTATTTATAATTAAATATTGCCTACTAAGGCGTCCGTCAATATATTGTTATTCGCAACAAACATGTTTATCGGGAACGCTGTTATTTGTACCACTGCTTGTCATGGAGTTTTATTAGGCGGTATTTTCAGAAAACCTTTTATTCAGGAACCCTAATTATCAGAAACCCTGAAATATGTATGTACTCTATTTTTTTATTTGTAAATAAGATCTTAAATACCGATTTCCAAGTAACGATATTTATATTCAATCTTTCAGCCCCCTTTTTATTGCCAGAAATTGAATTTTTAATAATTAAGGATTTGGTTGTGCTTGCCTACTTTTTATGAAGCACTGTGTAAAATGTTTAACCGACTTCAAAAGGAGGAGGTTCTGTGTTCGTCTGTATGTATGTATGTTCACCGATTACCCGAAGATGGTTGGACCGATTAATTGGAAAATTCTTTTTTTGTTTGAAAAGGTATGGTTCCAAGTTAGTCCCATTGTCATCAAGTCTGATGGGGATGTTGAAGAAATCGAAGGAACTCTTCATATATTATAGGCAGACCTATACCTATTTGAGTATTTTTATAGTAAATCGTTCATTTGCCTTTGGAATGCAAAATTTTGAGAAGTGTTGTTGTTGTTGTTTTTTTTTTCGCTTTTTATCATAGTGCATTTCCGTGTTTTTTGATTAGTTCCTAGACCTCTTAGTTTTGGCTATGCATTGTTGAATTAGTCAGTCGGTCAAAATGTATTATTTTATTATATATCTAGCTATACCTACCTATAAATGCATATGGATTTCAATAACGACAATGTATATGTTTAAATTACATTAATCTTTGCTCGGATGGAGAGATACCGTACGATTTACAAAGCACGTCGCGTCGGCTCGTACATTTGGACTGTTTGGGCTTTCTCACGGCCCTTTTGACGGGACTATCACGCACCAACTGGAATGTGAAAATATGCCGATACTCGGACGCGATGTCACACTGTACCCCCTGATTTACGTTACAATATAGTAATCAAACGACTTTGAACTTTTTATACCAGATAATAAAGCCCGTAAAGTGTTTAATGGCATGCAAATACAGATAGGTTGGTGTGACACGAATGCTTATTACCACAATGGGATTACCGGTACAACGGGCTGTTATTTCCTCGTAAAAGTAGTTTTTAAAAGAACATAAGAAATGGTACCTACTGGCAAGCATCAATATTTATACTTTCTTACAATATCTATAGGTAATAAGACTTCTTAACTCTTGTTTTCTCGATTAAGTACAGTACAAATTTATTTAATCCAAATTATTATAAGTTACTAGCTGTGCCCCGCGGTTTCACCCGCGTGAGTTTCTGACTCAGGACGCAGGAACTCCAAAGTAGCCTAATTTAATCCCCATCAGCTAACTAGCAGTGAAAGTCCCGTCAAAATGATGGGCCCATGTTGCCTGATAACAAAACAATAAATAAATAAAATAAAAATCGTTCCAACCGTTTCGGAGATTTATCCGCGTGAGTTTCGCAATTCCTGCAGGAACTCCAAACTGCTTTTATACGAAACTTGTCCTGACTATAACGAATAGGAAAAAACGAACAATCCAATTTGGAGCAGTCGTTTGGAAGCCGTTTATTTATCTATATCGATCTGTAGGTACTAATATTATAAAAGATTTGATTTTTTTGTTTGTTGTGATTTAACCCAAAAGCTACTGGACCGATTTCAAAAATTCTATCGCCATTAGAACGCTACATTATTCCTGACTAACATTGGTTATATTGCAATCCGGAATTCCCGCGGGAACTCCGAAACTAACGCGGGTGGAGCCGCGGGGAACAGCTAATTTAATAATACAAGCGTAACAATGAGCGCGAGAAAGGAAATCACGCTTATTTTCGCGTAAGCATCGTCATAGGACAACCTAAACAATTTTCACAACTCCTTTAAGGAAACAATAAAAACAAATTGCCAAGTTTTCCGCTTAGTTATTGAATTTGTTCAATCTACGAATGCATTATACAACGTCAATTCTACAGCAAATCTAGTAAATAAGTATCAATAATAAGTATAAAGATTTGTTGTCTGTAATTATGAATTACTTAATTATAAATTTTTATCACAGTTCGCGCAATGTGAAATTTCATTGAGGAAACTAGTAATATACCTATACTGGTCCAATAAAAGAGTAGGCACAGTCATTTGCAATTTATTGCGGTTTAAAAGGCATCAAGCCGAAGGACCGCTCCTGCGCTTCCCGCATCCAACAGCAGCGTCCCGTGCGTAGCTTTTATCCAGTCGTCGGGCCAACTTGTGGCGGACCCACGCTGCGTCTTCTAGTGCCTTAGTTGCGAATGCGATATGAAATCCGAGGTGGCAACTAATACATTAACGAGTTTGAGTCTTTATACGTAAAATCCATCGTTGCACTTGTGCGTACCTATTACGTTTGCCTTTATATTATGTATGTAGGTAACTAGTCTAGTATACTGCGATATCGAGTACCTATACTCACCCGGCGAGTGCGATAATTGAGCAATTGCATTCTTTGAAACGCATTCGTCTAGCGTCCGCGCGGAGTCCGTCGCCGTTTTTAGATATAAATTCGCTATCGATATAATAAATTACTTGTTACGACTTACGATAACTGCATGACTTAATTTTTTATTACTTTATAGTTTATGGCGCTGAGCATTCTGTAAATGCTTACCGGTGCTGCTTGTTTCTGTGCCGTGCAATTCTACAATTGGCATTAAGTATGCGTTGTCATTATGTATCTTTTTTCAAAAATTAAAAATTGTTTAGTTTTACATAGTAGGTTAGTGTTAAATGCTAATTCAGAAAAAATATATGTATTTAAGAAATACGACGGATTATCTAGACATAGATAAGCAATAGTGTGTTAACCCACACTGGAGAAATTTTGAGTAAATCGTGTTTTAAAAGTATAGCGCCATTTTGTGTCAACATCTTTTATGTTAAATATTTAGTTACATATTTAAGCAATGTAATAAGGTAAACACATAATTAAAAAACGTTCCCTAACCCTCAATAAATCGTTCTGAATCAATAACTTAAGTTTGTGGGTTAACATGTTATTGCTTATCTGCGTCCATCTATACTTTTATTGGGACAATTCTATTCTGTGCCTT
Organism: Zygaena filipendulae; assembly: GCA_907165275.2. NCBI lineage: Eukaryota > Metazoa > Arthropoda > Insecta > Lepidoptera > Zygaenidae > Zygaena > Zygaena filipendulae. The sequence continues at coordinate 4,387,707 of OU015653.1, read as the reverse complement.
AAAAAATATCTTTGAAATAGAGTTCAAACATGTTAAAAATATTCATTAAAAAGCATAAATACGAATGGTAGTGTTAAAATCTTAATTCGTGCAATATTTGTAGACCAACACATTAGTATGCAAGATAGCGGATATGTACGAGTATAGCAGATACTAGCTATATAGTAAAAACACATGCACGTTTTGTGGCTTTCTTACGAATCAAAGCCGGATCTCTACCTATTCTGTTTTATAGTTAAGTTATATATATATAAACTTAATATAATAATTATTGTTTTAAGTTTTAAGTTTTTTGCATTTTACCTACCTAAATAATCTATCTATACTTTAATAAAAGAGTAGAATCCGCGATTCTGTACATTGAATATTTTTAACAAAAATTGACAGGGGACGATAAAAAAAGAGTAACCAACTACAAAAAAAAAAGTTTTTAAAATTCTTTTCTGTCTCTCTGTCTGTCTGTTCGAGATACTGAACAGATTGTCATGCAGTTTTCACAGATAGATTAAGCTTAGCCTGGAGCTACATAATTATAGGCTTTGTTTAAATCGGATGTCGAAAAAAAAAAGTTGTTATATCAAAACTTTTCACGCCGGTGAAACCGCGGGGCACAGCTAATATAATATGGATAAACCTGTTGTGCCCCAAAGGGGTCTATGTATGTTTATTCACCTTGCATATGTTATAACATGGTTTTGAATACACTAAGAGTTTGTATGGTTTTTTACTTCTTCACAATTATAGCCGTACAAATAATAAAAACAAATTGACTGCACATAATTTTTTGTTATAAAAGGATGAAACTTCAAATACCGTTGTTTTCATGTTTGAGTAGAAGCACGATCCGAAGTCAACCCTGTTCAATTCAGTTCGGTGCTTTTTTCGTGATGCGCGTACAAACACACATACAAACAAATCCTAAGAATCTTTCTTTTGGGAATCTGTAGTCCACACTTGTTTCTAATTAAACAATTTTATTTCAAGTGTAGGTATAGAGGATAAATTGCAAATCAAGAAGAGGTATAATGAATAGTTTCTTAGGTATTGTTGTCAGATTGTATATCTCATTAACATAACAACCTTTTTATAATGTTCATCCTATGTACATTGTGATAGTGAATTGACGTCGTGGCGCGTGATCTGTATACTAAAGACGAGTAGGTACGCTGAACGTTGTATGTATGTAGACAGCGCGTTGTGCAAGTTATTTGCAACGGTACATTGTAGTTTGTATTTCAAGTGGCATTATCCTTTAACGAATCGCATTGCAATATGCGTGAGATGTTCTACTATCATTATACCATTCAATTATTACAATTTCTGATACACATATACCACAGGTGAACCATCATCGGATGCACTATAATAGACCTCGTATTTTCAAGATTCTTTAATATTTTGTTGGCTTTTTATAGCGAATGTCTCCTTATGCTACTCGGTAAATAATCAAGCTACTGCCGCGCCGTCGGCCGCCAATGCAGCGCCCCTGTCGCTTCCACACTCGAAGATATGTAACACTGTCACAACCATTGATAATAAAAGTATCTAATATAGGAAGGTCACAGCTTCTTGCCAGAGAAAATGCTTTACATTATTATTCATTTCACAACACACAGATCGTGTTGATCCTACACCAAGCTATATCTTGTTTCGTGGAAACTAAGCAAATTGATAGGTCAACCAAAGGTGAGAAGCGTAATATATAATATTTCCCCAAAGTCAACAATTTGGACACTATAATCAAATGGTATTTTCAGTGAAAGAGTCAATGATATCTATAGGTAATATTATAAAGAGCTAAAGTTTGGGAGTTTGTGAATTATACGTTTGTGACGTTGTAGGGGGTAATCTCTGGATCTACTGAACCGATTTTGAAAATTATTTCACTTATAAAAAGCTATACGGTAATCCCGAGTGACATAGGGTACTTTCATCTCGGAATTCCCGCGGGAACTCCGAAATTAACAGCTAGTTATAAATATTAAAGGATTAATTTTTGGCCCAATAACGGCCGTCTCTACTCTTTTTGTTTCTTTGACACCCCTTTTTTGAAAAAATCTTTGATATAAAAAAATCCATGCATCTATAATAAAAAGGATTAGAAATTAATTTTATCTCAATTATTGTTTAATTTTTTTATGTTATATATTCTACTATTATTTGAATGAGGGTTCATAAGCATATCTGACGTAGTCTTCAAGAATAAATAAAACTGTATAATGTATGTAAAAAAGGAAGACAAAAACACAGAAAAAAAATTATATAATAATAATCTTTGTACCTACGTAATGTTTAAAATAAGTCACAAAAACTAGCACTATCCTTAACAGAAATTGGATAAATCTTACAGTACTGTTATAAGATTTAGAATACATTCAGGTTTCTACTAATATCATCTGGACGCCTAAATTCATGCAATTAGACACTTGCGCGGTGTCTTTTTACGATGGTCTCAGTAGAGAGGTAATTTCATTACCACTGATCCTATTACATACAAAATAACGTGTGGATAACCAATTTTCCAAAAAAATTGTGATCATGCGCTTCGTTATATTGTGGTACGTAAGAGACTAATTTAGAAAAGTCTATATTTACATACATATTGCGACATTTTGCTGACAGTTGTAACAAAATTTTAGGTAGTAAATTTTAATTTAAATACTACCTATTTTTTATAGTAAAAGTCAAGCGTAAAACGGAATTTGAGACGTACCTACCAATCAAAGTTTCTGATATTAGTTATTGGAAGTGCCTAACTGCAGTGTCACTGCAGCCATTCGTTGAAGCACTTCAAGCACGATTGACTAAGATTTATTTCTACGAGTATTGTCTGGTGAAAACCGTTCACTTTTTTGTAATTACGTAGCTAGCTAGCTAGCTACGCTTTCGTTTGATGTAAATTTATACAACTTTATACGACAGCGACAGACGTTTGATTAACTTTCATTTTAATAGGTTTTCTAAATATAATTTTTTTTTATCTTCTTTTGGTAGTAGGTACTTTCATTTGAGTCAATATTTAATTTGCTCAATGAAGAAGAAAGCGGGAAAAGAATGTAACAGAAACTCATTTAGAAACAATCTACGTCCAATACCGGTAAATTACTGATATAAAATAAAAGGGACGGTAAAACTAATTTGCTAGTAGATACATAGTAAGCAACGCGCCTTATCTAGTAGGTCGCAGGCGGCGCTAGACGTGCGGAAAATGAGAACATTACGGGGTGACAGTGCGTGGGCCGGCCCATCGTAGGAGGCACGTAGGCCGCGGGTGTGGAGGCGCTACGGGTACTGGGAGCGCTTCAGGCGCTACGGCGAGCGTAGAGGGTAGCGGCGGGGTACGACGCCGCGGAGCCCAGTGACGTCACGTGATACGCCCCCGACGTCTGGTATGACATCCAGTACGCTCACGAAGAAAAATCCTACACTTGTTCACAACATAATGTAAGTACTACAAAACATTGTTATTTGCTACCCTGCTGTATATTCATGTAATGAATAATAATTGAGTTTCGTTTATGTGTACATACAGGCGTCGCGCGTCGTATTCAGGATTGACACGTTTGAACAACAAATTAAATCGTGGGACTGTTCTATTTACATGCTGATGTGTTATTACTTATCACGACGTTATGTAAACATTTGCATCGATGCTTATTCACTCGTGAATGACCAAGCAGTGTCGTGTTATCAAGTCTCTTATAGAAACTACATAGTAGGATGATAATATACTTTAAATAACATTTATATTAATGTATTGGAAACCAATTTACGCGATTTTTTTTATTTATTATTTTTTACAAAGTAAGTTTCTCCTCACACTAGATGATTCAAGTCGGTAGGCAACAGTTTTAACAAATACGAGTTCTCGAGAGGTTTGATTTTGCGCCATCCCATTCGACTGAACTGTTTAAAAATTAAGGTTGTTCAGTACACAGATAATATAATACTACTAGCTGTGCCCGCGCTTTCACCCGCGCGAGTTTCAGAATTCCAGCAGGAACTCTAAAGTAACCTACTTACTTAAACCTTCCCTGAACTTCCACAAATATTTCAAGATCAAGATTAGCCAAATTGATCCAGCCATTTTTGAGTTTTAGCAAGACAAACGAACAGCAATTCATTTTGATATACATATAAGATAATAAATAACTTTTAGTAACTAATAAACTTGGTTTTATTTAAAAATATGTCTTTATCAGTCTTTATACAATGTAGGTACACATCTAGAAAAAAAAAACCTATTTAATTTTACTTTATAAAAGGTATTATAATACATTACAAAAGAAAAGTTCTTGCAATACGGGGCTGCAATACCTAATTGTGTGTTAAATTCAATCTGCAGTTCGATTTAGTTGACGTAATAAAGCATTCTGTCAAAGACAGCCGGCTCTCTCGGGTCTCTATAATGTCACTGAAGCCGTAATCGCCAAGAGTGGACACATCAATTACGCAATCGTTATAAATACATATATTAGAACCGTGGTAGACTTGAAAACCAAGTGGCTATTACATACATTCAAAGGCATTTGATTGTCTCCGCATTATGTTATTATGTGTTTAAATATGACAGAAACTTTTTATGTGTTAAAACTTTTATAGTTAAAACCGATATGAATTATTGTTCTAGTTATAATCACAATGAACGAATATAATATAAACAAAACTGAATATAAAATTCCGGTCATAGTACTTATTAAAATATAATAGTCAACTTCTGCTTTCAAACTATTCTTTATCACTTGTTCCATCCACCTACAGGCATATCGCAATATTAATCATTATTTTTCTCTGCATTCGAATTGCGTGCACAACTGTACCTCCACATGTGACATTTAAAAATAAATGTCCGCTGTGAAACTCGTTACAAGCGTGTCGTAAACACATAACTATGTAGATAACTTGTGGACTTTTAAAGGTCTGAGGGCATATCCTGAACTCGTGTAATGTATTTTCGGATTTTCTTTTTGGTCATTTGGCATTTTATAAACTATGAGAACAACTTGGTCAACCCACCATGGAATCCATTAAAATTAATTTTTAAAGGTTATGGATATTGCGAATGCGTATACGGAATACGACTTGTCGGAATACGGAATACGGAGGCGATAGGTACAGTCTATATTATACTGTATCCGATGGCTGTTCGGAGTATCCACAGTAGTGGAAAATTATCCGAGGGCGAGAAGACACCTTGAATGAAATTGTTAAGTTTATTCTTTATCACATTAATACTCGTACAAAGAATGGATTGGGGCGACGTCGGATAGAATGTTACTGACAGATATATCTCTACAAAATTAATACTGTTACAATTTTTAACCGAATTTAAAAAATAAGGTTATTTTTTTAAGTAAGTACGTATACACTCTTTTTTTTATTATATACCGCCGAGTTTAATGAAAAGGTTTCAATTTGAGTACAGAATATTCATAGGTATAATTTCAATTTACCTTCCGTGTTGATGATGACATAGTAAAAATTTGAATTCGGTTTAACATTGTCATCCCAATATTTTATTTTATTATGCCAATATTATAATAAAAAAAAGAAAAAAAAATCAAATAAAATAGTTATGGTAATGATTAAACCATTTTTTTTATAGTTAGTCAATTCTATTTATTGTATTTTACTGTGAAAAATTAATGGATCTATATTCTATATCTAATTAATAAAGCAGTTGTAATATGAATAACTTAATCCTTTTGCCGCCATCCCCATAATATCATGATCTACGAAAGTCGTGCTCCTGGCGCCAGACGCGTCATATTCCGTTACTAACAAATCACTGCACTTTTACTTACTTATTAATTTATTTATTAAAGTACACAACTCTGATTACATGTCCTTATGGTACACAGTTACACACACACAGTCCTTGTAGTTTTATGTTTATTAGACAAAAAAAATCATGCCTAAAACGTGGGATACCAAAACATAGCGGTAAAGGGTTTGTATTTTAAAAACCAGTTAAAACATTTTTCTTTACTATTCAGTAGGAGCTAGACAAACGCGTATAGTAGCAACAAGTAGATACCTACCAACAGTTTGATGTCACTACATTATGGCAGTTTTCAGAGCATTAGGCGTCTATGTTGCTGAGATTGAAGGCGATATGACGTCATAGTTGTCTAGACAAGTGGACAAGCGGTATCGGGTCCGTGACGACATCGTACCCCCGTAACGCCTACTATAACAATTTACTTACACCCAATTGTCCAAACGCCCACGCTCTTTCTACTAATATGACTTCCACAGCTTTCATTATTTTAGCTCTCCAATCCATCTTATTTTTATTTTTAACGTCAATATTGTATCAAGTGTGGGAGTTGAAGAATTATTTCAATATGAATCAAATAACTGTGTAAGTAGCTACTTGGTAACTTTGATAATCACTCAAATGAATTGATATCTATATAAAAGAATTTCCGGAATGTATGCGATCGCATTTCGACGACCAATTTTGACGGGACTTTCACTGCTAATTAGCGGATGTTATGAGGAGTAAATCAGACTACTTCTGAGTTCCTGTGGGAATTCCGACACCGCGGGGCACAGCTAGTTTGATATAAGATAGAACCAAAAATTAAACTGCGTAACTTCTGAAGTGATTTGTTATTGGCGTATATCGATACAATTTATTAATCACAATTAACAGGTAAGTACCTATACTAAGATATTTACTTTTGCACAAAATTTATTGCTAATGGGCATGTGGACTAATTTTTATTTTTTAGTCCGTCTTGTAGATTATTAAAAAATATTGGACACGTATTTTTCCTTTTTTTACGTAATCAAAAAATAACGGCGATATATTGAGTTGAAATTTCGCGTGACGTCACTATTCTGACATTTTGTATGGCGGTTTTGCGGTTAGGGACGTCACGACCCCCTCACACTAAACTTTAATGCGCTTTATTTCTGTATTTTAATTTATTTAAAAAAGCAAAAAATACGTGTCTATTGTTTTTTTATTTTCTAACTGACGGACTAATTAGAATTTTGCTTTTCAAAAGTCGTCAACATCCCTATTAATTTGTAAAAGAGGAGAAACAACAAGTAGCAACAATACAGTTTCGTTCGTTATTACATTGATTTTATGGAGGTAATAAAATTTGTGGCCATCTGTCTTCACAGGCGCCGCAGCTACTAATCTAATGATTGGTTATCTGTCATTGGAGATAATAACTCAATTATGGTGGCTACAATACGTACCTACTAGAGACTTGTATTAGTGAAATGTCTAGATAATTAGGTTTTCCGCCAAAAATTAAGTATACTCATTATGACAATTTTATTATTTTATAAAAGAGTCGTTTTGTAACTAAACTAGTATAGTGATATTCAACACATTCTTTCATATTAATTGAAATTAAAATTGAAAATTAAACGTCCAGCAGGGCAATTATGTAACTTTTGTAGCTATTATATTTCAGTTTCAATCAGAAAAATAGCGAGTTTGTGATTAATTAATCATGTTTAGGCAGCTTCAACTTTTGAAGTGATTTTATTTTGATTGATTGCTAGATATTGTAGGTGTCAAAACGTGCATATTGTAATCGCGAAACCGCCATGCAACCGAAAAGTGATAGAAATAAAAGTTACATAATACCCGTGTAATTCGTGAAATTTATTTTATTTAGAAATTGACAACCTAAGTCACGATGTAGGTATACCTACGTAGGTCGTATGTACACAGTTTGCCGACCTATTTTCAATCTCTCATTGAAACTAAGTGATATTACAAAGCGGTACATCACTTAAACACATGCTGTAATAAACATCTGATTCAATAAGCAGTGTTTTCATAACTCTACATTACGTCATAATTTTATTAGAGCAGCTGAATAGACTTGCTAATGCGTCGGCTTTAGTACACCTTGGCGTGTATTCCCTTAACAATATTTTTAGCTGATTATAAATTTATTTATTTAAGTAAATATACAGTATTTTTTCGTTTAGGAATTATTAAAGGTGTTAAAAAACCTTTGTAGATTTATCTAAACACCGACATGGAAGTGGTGTTATTAAAATATAATATTAGGCCGAAAGTGTAAGTAAATGGAGTGTATTAAATAAATATTGAACGAAACGTTTCTTGTAAAACAGCGGGATATCGTTCTTAGATATTTCTGAGGCGAAGTAGGGTTCGCCTTGGGATGTCTCACCCTCTTATTTTTGCCTAAAATTGTAACAGAATATGCTTTTGAAAATAGACACTCTCCCTTAGCATTAATTTTATTACATATATGTAGAAGTTGCTTATTGGCAACCTAGCGTCAAATGTCAGTAGCACTTACAGTTAGGCACTAGATGAGATTAAAATGTATTAAAGGTCGTTTAGTGCCATAGTCGAGATGCCATCGACTATACTAGGAATTTTTTCTAAAAAGTACATTTACTAAGTAACTATAGATACGCCATGATGAACTGTAGTCTGTATCCATCGAAAAGAATAGTCGATAGAAACAGACTACAGCTGCGTATGTAGTCCGCATGTACTTTGGAGGGAATTTCTTGCACATCACTGTTTCGAACAGAACGATTCGTTCAGGGCGCATAGAATAGAAGAACAAGAGCAAATCGAAACGTCTATTATGTGGCGATTCGATAGACTGAGATAATGGCCGATACGAGAACGGTACCGAGTGAACCGGATGCGAATCCACTATCGGTTGGTGAAAGTAGATCTCACAAAAAATGCTCCCATTCCTTGCGCCCGCGCCGGTTGATATTTCGTGAGACGTTCACCTCAGAAATGGACCACTAAAACGGGTATGTGGTCAGCAACTGCGACAAATTCGCGTACCTTATTCTACGAATCCTTACTAACATAAACGCGAAAATTTGTAGGTATGTATGGATGTATGATACTCTTTCCCGCAAAAACTATTGAATGAATTTTAATGAAACTTTGTAATAATGTAACTTATACATCAGAATAACATATTGGGTACCTACTTTAATCCCAGAATTTCCCCGAGATCTCCGAAATTAACGCGGGTGCAACCGCTAGTACATTTTATAACCGAAGTAATCTCAGCAATCTCACGAATAATATAAGAAGTTTCAACAATAAACAAACTATTATATACCTAGTATACCTACAAATTGCTCCGGTATGTTGAGCTATAATTGCCTAAATTCTGAAACATCCAGCGTAATCTTACAATCAGTTTCTAGTTTGACTTTCGATATCTCCCAAAGTATAACCGCCTCCACATTTATATCCTATTGAACAACTTTTATGTTCTGAATTCTGCCAACGATGACTGAAATTGAATTGAACTGTTTAACTGACACGGTTGAATATCAACACGATAAAACTAAAATGGATGTTCTAGTCTGGTTCAGAGTTTAATTTGGTTTACCGTAATATTATGCACTTTTCCCACTCTTACGCGTTGGGTGTAACTGTCAGAACGAGAGAGCATTCGCGATGGGAGTCAATTGTCTCAACGAGATTCACATTTGGTTCTCATAATAATATAAACCCGGTGTACATGGCTAAAGGAGGGTCCTCACCGGGAGTATTCACGCGTAATCTAACAGTAAATTGGTACGGCGGTACCCCATTCTCTATTATCTGATACCCGGCAATACAGTTAGTGTTAGGTAAAGAAAATTGCCTGGAACAAAAAAAAACCATTTTCTTCATCCAAAAGTACAGACAATTTTTAGTACATAGTGTGTACAGATTTGAATGGTACTCGGTATATAGGTAGCTTATGTCCCGGACCCAGATACAGTAAATTCGAGTTCCCGGAGAAATCCCAGAATAGAGTAAAAAAGCAAAAGCTTACACATGAACTCACTTGTAACAGTTGATACGGAAACGGGAATACAAGTAGTATCCCCTCATAAAAGAAGCGCATTGTCTGTTGGCCATTATTGGAATATATATCGACAAAAGAGAGTTGATTGGGAAAACGTTAAGCGTATCTACATAACGGCACGACATCACGAACAGGTACACTCACATACATAACTGGTTATTTTATTTCATACGTTAGACGTACATGCATCCATTAGACGTTGCCAAACTAAGTTTCTAAGTGCACGACTGCTCACGAAACGTGGATCTGAATGACATGACATTATTACAACATCGTGCGTTACCTAGATAAACCCCAGCCAAGTTAGTAGCTAACTAGCTACTGGCTAGCTAACAGTTACTTGATCGGCCATTTCAATTTGTGATAATGAAAGACCAAAACGTGTATTATCATAAGTATCACAAGTTCAGTCACCAAACTTTTGGCTGATCGATCGATAAAATAACAGCCTCCTATAATAATAGGCAATTCAAATTGGAGTCACGTCCTCTTCGAAAACAAGTGTGGTAGGTGTGGTATGGATACTTCTCACCACGCCACCAGCATCTTTATGATCAAGCGTAGCTCGAGTTATTGAACTCTAATTTGAAGCACCGAGAGTAATCTCAACCGATCTACAACACCTTAGCAATTGATACAACAGCTAATGGCTACATAGAACTAACTACAGGTTACATCTGTAGCAGGGCTCAAATATTCAGTATGACCAATAACATTCCGTGCAGATAACGCGCTTCCTAAAAACACAATCCCAAACGTTTCTGGTGGCAAAATATTACAAAATAATATTCTGTACGCCATAAGAAACGTTGTAAATATGTTTTTTTGAAGTGAAACTTTTTTGAGACAATTTTTGTGGCGCGTTATCTTTACGCGTCGTGTTATGGTCATAGTGAATAAGGGCCCTGATATACATAGTTTTTATTTCGAACGCATTACTTATACACTGAACATATTTTGTACCTATATGTATTTGCTACCCGTAACTCACTGTGTAGACAATGTACTGTTTAATCTGCTGCGTATAGTTTAGAGTTTTGGATAAGACTTCCTTAATGAAAGCAAGCACAAAAACAAGTTTTTTTTAATTCATCCCCTAAGGACGTGGAAAGGTTAAATCGCGAATGACACTGTGGAGAACAAACAACAACAACTTTAGTAAGTAGTGCGTGACAAGTCATATGATTTAACAAAGCCTATGATAATTTAGTTACACCAATGTAAGAAACCTTTCGTTTGTCATGTGGACTAGTAAGACAACTCTAGCCAGTATTAAAGACTTCTTTTTCTTGACTATTTTGATACGTTGAGATCGTATTATCAAAGAAGTCATTAGGTACATATTCTTTTCGTGTTTCATTTCAGGGAATCATTCATTTCTAAATCTAATGGAGCGTTTCTTTTGGTTTTGAACCTTTATTACATACCTGCCTCTACAGCCCAGTAATAACGTAGTGGCTAGAATAATCACAGAATAGAGCGGCAGGCGCGGTCGCAGCCTGAAGTTGGGGGGGGGGGGAGGGGGATGTCACTAATAATAAAATATAAGCGGTGTAGATTGTAACTACTGTACTATTTGTGTTATTCAATATCAACTTGAATTTCGACATTAAACTTCGCAGCTCGCTGCGTATCGTCGCGAGCCTGACGACAAAAGCACACAAACAAAGCGTGTGCGGACTAGCCGGCCGCCTGTAAGTAGTAGTGGGACGTAATTCGGTTCGCTAGTATGGAGCGTCTCAGGTGTATTAGCAAGTCTGCCTACTGTGCTTCTGGCTATCAAGACTCAAGAGCAGCGCGGGTCGGCGACCGTGTTCGGCAAGCCACGGCCGTTCGTTCACTCGTCTCGCCTCCACTGTTTGCGCGCCTATTTACAGTTCGCTCCAAGGTGATGGACGCGCCACAACGGCTATCAACATTGCCCACGCTAAGATGCGAAAATTAGCCAATGTTCTTTTTTTAAAATGCTTATGGAATTTCGCATAGGTATAATCTAGCATTTAGTCTGTTTCAAGTAAAATTCTACTAATATTATAAATGTGAAAGTGTGGATGTTTAGATGTTTGTTACTTAATCACGCAAAAACGGCTGAACGGATTTGGATGAAATTTGGCATGCACGTGGTGAGGGGTACAGAGAAGGACATAGGGTACTTTTTATCCCGAAATTCCTGCAGGAACTCCGAAATTACCGCGGGTGAAACCGCGGGGCATAGCTAGTAAAAGATATATCTATTAACATCATTGTACCTACAGTACTTGCAAACCAATAATATTATATATAAATGACCTACAATTAGAATGCAAAATCTTTCTCGGAGCTTTTAGATGACCCCGAAAGAATCACGGAATCTTCTGGCGCACGTAAGAAATCGTCACTGTAAAAATTATTGTCCCATACACCACCATAGAATACAATAAAATCCACATAGATTGAACAATTCTTTATCGACACGAAAATAAATGACGGATGCTACCTTTGATTCCCGCCAAAAACTCCCTCCCTCATTCTTTTCTGTGACACCTTTTATTATTTCGGCCACAGTTTATTGACCGCGACAAGTTACAGATGATTGTCGAACACAATAAATGTCAAACACTGTTTAGCCGCAAGTGGAGTGTGAATCGACAACCATGCCTTAAAACAATGTCAGACATGTAAGTATGTATGTCATAAACATTTTAGGTGCTTTTTGTTGTCACTTCATTATACGAGTAGGTTTACCTAAGTAGTAAAAGTAATAGTGCAAAATATGGAAAAAACATTATACCTACTTCCAGAATGATTTGCTTGTTATATTCTCCGCAAAGAAAACTCATTTGATGTTAAATATTTAGTTCTATTTTGTTTTGGATATATTTTTTATTTATTGGTTTATACATACGGTCTATATTATATTTACTGCTTATGATTGTGATCTAATAACTTAACAGCGTTAGTTTAAAAAAAATTGTTAAACAACAAATTTTGTGATTGTTTCAGAAGTCTCCCTAATTACATTTGTTCCACACTGATTTTGCAGCCGGCCGAAGGTGCAGAAATTTATAAATATTATAAAAATTAAAAACTACTAAACTATATTATGTCCAATACCACATGTCCAACATGACCAATTTTTTATTATTATTATTAATATTGTACCTACTACTTTTGGCTGTAGGAAAACTTAATTGATTATTATTTATGATCGCCGTTCCGTTGTCACCAGGATGACATGCGAGATGTGCTGGACGAGGAGTCACAGAGCGACTGGCTGATCGGACGCGACGCAAAGAACGGGGTGGTCCTCCACGACAGGCTGATGACAGACGCGGCGGACTTCGGCGGAGCACCCATTAAAACAGAGCACTCGTACAGCTTACATTCAGATGTAGAATCATCACCACCCTCGCCAAGCCAAACCAAAGTTGACGGTAAGTACCGCAGGAAAAATATACTGTATAATATTATAAACTAGATAAGAGAACCAATGTAGACGGGGCAGTCGCGCCACGCTAGCTCGCGAAATAAAATAAAAAAATAAATTTCGTTTAATTCGACCATCGACATGGATCGACTCATTCGTCAACTCGCACGTATCAAACTCGTGAGTGCGCACGAGTTAGCACTATCCGTTTTTACCTACTTTTGTTGTCGTCAACTCGCTTGTACATGTAAAGTACAGTCAGATAAAGTTTGAAACGAAAAACTATAAATATATTGTCCGCGCTGGCCGTTGGCTGATTCGAATAAGTAGGTACCGACTAGACAGATGCAATTAAAGCAGATGCTTTGATTTTGGGACAGCGATATTATGATAAAGCCAATATTTGGAGGTACGGAATGAGGCGACGGAGGGCAAATGAAAATGTTCATAAATTTAATGATTATTTTGTAGAGATTTGGCTAAAAGAGATTTCGTTTTTTTTTTCGACAAATGATCTATGCTTCATCGCACCACAAACATGGTTGAAAGCTGGCATTCTACTATAAACAAAAAAATCAATACAAAACCCAAAAACATAGCACAGTTTTTGACTATATTAGAAAAAGAAGATGATTACTATCAAACTTTATACTTAAAAGGGTCCAATATAACTACAAAATTAAAGGAAACCTGCGCTTTTGATGAACATTTTACTTTCACAATTAACGAATTTATGAACGGAGTTTTAAGTATTGATCTATGTATCGAACTTCTAATCTTTTGATTTTTATATATTAAGCATAGTTTTATATAGTAACGTTTGTTATAAAAATCATTTACAACAAATTAAGTTGTGATTCGTAGTTCCTTAGACTAAGATTTTTTTTATTAGTAAGTGATGAATATCTAATCATCAAAATGCTTTAATTGTTGCCGACTGATATTTTACTTGTTGCTGATTGTGATATTTTACTTGTTGACGATTGATATTTTAGCCTTAGTTTCATATACTTACTCACTTATTTTTACAAATATTTTTTGTTTTAAATAATTTAGATGATAATAAGCGAAATTCTGCAATCACATATTGTGATATTATTGTTATGTGTAGTTATTTGCTTAGATTATATTATAGAGATTAGACAGTTCAACATTACCTATGTGATAAACCAAATTCTTGAGTCAATGTAATTTTGTTGATTATTTGGTAAATAATATTATTGTTATGTTGATTTGTATTATACATAAAATATCTATCTCGAAAACGATAAGTACTATGTTTTATTTTAAAATCAAGTCGTATAAAATTTTAATACATTTAAAGTGGGTACCTGCCTTAATGATATATACCTTATGTTTATTAATTTTTAAAAAGGACTCTTAACTAACAAGCTGACTCTACACATTTTCACGGTCGAGCGAGTTGACGACAAAAAAAGTAGGTAAAAACGGAAGGTGCTTACTCGCGCACACGCACGAGTTTGACACGTGCGAGTTGACGAATAAGTCCATGGATCAATTCTGTTAGTAACAAAGGCAAAGAATGTTAGAGCATGCTCTAACTTGCCCAATACTTCTTTTTCTGACATCCCAAGTATATTTTCCACAATATTCCCAAAACTGTCAAGGTAAATAACGTAACCATGCAAATGGTGTTTGATACATTCAGTTGCGTTAGTGAATGTTTTTGTGCGTGTTAAATAGTTTTGTGTACGAAAATCACCCGGCGACACTGGTTTTCATATTTTGTTATCTTGCTCAACTGAGTTGATGCCCCTTCTATGCTGTGATGAGTGTGTTCGATAGGGTTTCGAATGAAGTCTATACGAATAGTGGCGACGCGATGTCTGAAGCAGCTTAACACTTTTGACAGTTGTTGATTCATAATGCAATTAAATTCCACTTGCACTGTCTAATTTTTTTCGAGGGTCAATTTTGTTCAGGCAAAACAATAAAAATCTCACTGTTTACTGAAATACTAAAATACCCCGTTGCGACGGTCGGTCGGCTTAATGCCAGTATTTTAGTGTTAATATATGTGGGGAGAGCTTTTTTACGTTTTGCGCTAGCAGAGTTGGCCCTCGGCAGCCCTCAGCTATACAACGTTTTAATGAATTAAGTAAAAACCTGATACACTCTATTAAAAAAAATAAACAATAATATGATTAAAATATGTTTTATGTCGAAAAAATTTATACTTTAAAAAGTTATTCAACATTAGTTTGGAGGTGACTTATCTACGAAATTCTAAGCGCTACGCCCGTGCCTTCCGATTCGAATTTTTTTCTGCGCGTGGCGTACGCGCCAAATATTGTATTATAAATAATTTAGACATGGGCTAGTAAAAATTAAAAAATATAACCTATATTAAAACATAGTGCAATCGATTCGCTAGTTGATTATGAGCAAACTACTTTCTAATTTTCACTTAATTTATTAACACGTTGTATATTTTTGAAGATCGTACATCCGACAAGAAATCTATGTAAAAACAAAAATATCCAACCTCGAGCTATACGACCTTTGTAAATAACGAAAATTAGGTATTATGATTGTCTGAACATTCACTGATTGGAAATCGACACTGGCCGTGTCTTCCATTTCAACGTTTTCTAAAAGCGTATTGATCAGACGCTTGCTAGATGGAATGCTAACATTATATACTCTTAAATGTTAAAGTATTTTGGAATAGGCACACTTATTACTAATATATATAATAATAATAATATAAAATATGAATAATTATGGAATTGCGCTATGATAAAAAAGATTCACAATAGTCCGTTATTACCAGAGGCCTTGGTAGGTAGTAGCAGACCAGTGAAACCATGCAACATGTTTTATGTTCGCCAAATTGCAAATACTGTAGGTAGGTACTATACGTTGTACCTACACAAGTCGGAAAGACTTTACCAATAAATCCCTGAAATTAGTCTGTTTGATTAAAATTATTCTTTAAGTATCAGTAATGCCTCGGCCGCACTCATCGTAGGTAATACCGCGAATATTCGTGTTATCTCACTCATACAAACAGTGTAAGAAAGGGACACAACTAAAATTAGCGTTGACGCTATGAATGTGACCCAGGCATCTTCACTAATATTCATGAAAAGGCAAAGTAAATTTGTCAAATTGTAAGTTGAAATGCAAGGGGTAACCACTGGAACTATTAGCCCAATTTCAAAAATTCTGCAAGTTACACTATCTCTAAATTACATGGGATAGGTACCGAAATTCATACGGGTGAAATAGTGAGGAATTGGTGTATTAGCTACTCAAGTAATTTAGAAATTCAATCATAATATACAGCGGGAATTTTGAAGTTAAAGCGGCTGAAACCGCATAGGGTACCGCACAGTAAGCAATTCATGCAGCTCTAGCATAAAGCTGATTTTGTAATGTAAATTATTGTTTTACTTGTACAAAAGAAATAACAACTCAAGAAATATTTTATCTTGTTTTAATTGGAATAATTAATTAGAATACAGATTATAGTGTAGACTTTATTGATATTAGGTATTTGCTGTCCAACGCATCGTGCGAAATACGTAATAAAACCAGTCGAAGCACGTATTGTTTACTGAAACCGATTAAACAATCGATGCAACACCAGCATCAACACGGCAAGTACCTACCTACTGTGAGAATATAAAATGTTGCAGGATTTTCCAAATGTCATGCCTATCTACCACTCGAGATTTTTATAAAGTTGATGAGCGGCGCACAGAAACAGACCTTTAGCTGCCTAATACGTACATATAATATTATGTTTCCACAAAAGATAAGAAGATTTTTTGATACACACAATACAAAAAACAATAGCAACCTGTTCACACCACGCTAGAGTATTGCCAAAGATGTTATATTATAAGTATTAAAGGAGGATTGCAGAAATCAAACCATGTTTGAGATTTTTAAGACAAATTTTTCATATTATTATAAAAAAAAAAGTTATCTTAATTCTAATCTTTTAATATACATAAATTGAATACTTATGCAAAATTTAAATTTGTATATCTAGACATTACCTACCAGATTAAGTATCTTTTTTAAAGTTACTGGAATTAATTCATATTAATTACTAGTTTGACATAGAAAACAAATATCTATAGGTATTTATTATTCGTGAGAAAGACAACATTATTGTAGAATCCGTAAAATTCTAGGTAATAATCGCATTACCCATGATAAAAGTTAAGTTATAACATTATCTCCCGATTAAGATTGTGACATATCAGAACGTGCATCCAACCAACCCCAATGGCAATTTACAGATAACCTCGTACATGTTATTTTAAAGTCACGCTCACAATTACTATCCTGATAAACAAAAGGTCCTCATGATTATTAAATTATTATTAGACTAGCTGACCCCCGCGGTTTCACTCGCGGTAATTTCGGAGTTCCCGCAGGAATTCCGGCATAAAAAGTACCCTGTGTCATTCAGGATCACTTTAGCTTCCTATCTATAATAAGTAAATCCACAGATAACAACTTCATGAACTCAGGAGTTCCCGCGGGAATTCCGGGATATAAAGTACCCTATGTTACTCAGGATCACTGTAGCTTCCTATAAGTGAAAGAATTTTCAAAATCGGTTCAGTAGATACAGAGATTACCCCCTGCAACCTGACAAACTCAGAATCTCCGAAGTTCCCGAGGGAATTCCGGGATAAAATCAGCCTATGTCACTCAGAATCACTGTGGCTTCTTATAAGTGAAAGAATTTTTAAAATAGGTTCAGTAGATTCAGATATTACCCCCTACAATCTCACAAACACACGAACTCTCGAACTCTGGAGTTCACGTGGGAATTCCGGAATAAAAAGTACCCTATGTCACTCAGGATCACTGTAGCTTCCTATAAGTGAAAGAATTTTCAAAATCGGTTCAGTAGATCCAGAGATAGCTGTTCCCCCGTGGTTTTACCCGCGGGAAATTTGGAGTTCCCGAGGGAATTCCGAAATAAAAAGTACGCTATGACACTCAGGACCACGGTAGCTTCCTATAAGAGAAAAAAATTTGAAAATCGGTTCAGTAGATCCAGAGATTACTTCTTACAACGTCACAAACTCACAAACTTTTGCTCTTTACAATATTAGTATAGATAAGTACCTACTTAGATGGGCTGAGCGCATGTTGCTTCGGATGCATTTTGTAGTTACATATGCTTTATGAAGGTTGCAGAACAGAACTTCTATAAGAAGAAGATTTGATTGCTTAATCCACCACATTCACACAATATTAATCAAGAATAATTAATTTGTAAAACAAACAAATAAAACATACGTCCATTTCTACTAAAATCCCGCCAAAAGATCCGTAAATGTCCTTTTTAAATAACATTTAAGTAATGTCTGTTTATTGGAGTACTCAATGAAGGATTCATTCATTCTTATTCTTCTTATTTGGCAACAGCAGAGCAAATAAATTAACATGTAGTAACAATTAGAGAGGACATGACGTAGGCGGGGCAGGCGCGTCAACGCTGCAAAGGAAGTTAGAGCAAATGCTCTAACTTGCCTAAAACGTCGTTTGCTGCCATCCCAAGTATATTTATCACAATATTCCTAAAACTGTGAAATTTTAAAACAGTGACAAAGTAAAAACATAACAATAAAGCGTTTAATACATTTCTTTACGTTAATGAATGTTTTTGGGCGTGATGAATAGTTTTGTGTGCGACAATCACCCGGCGACACTGGTTTTCATCTGTTTTCATACTAAACTAAGTTGATGTCTCTTCTATCTGTTATTTTCTGTTCTGTGATTAAAACAGTATATTTACTCTGAGTTAAAACCAATGATTATCGGGTAACCTACTTAAATCTAAAAATCACTTCGCTCTTCACCCGCATTACTTTTCAATTGCTTGCCTAACCAAACCTATTCAAATCTTCGCTCGATCGGAAGGTGCTGTGTAGTTCAATAAACTAATAAGGTATTTCCTCATACAAAGTAACACATCAACGTAGGTACTCGTATTTATCGAGGAGCTATGTTTGACGCGTACCGTTACACTAGCTAATCATTAATTTAATCATGGCCAAGTGATTTCGGTGAAAGGAATTCGTCGGGTGAACGCACGCCGCGCCGGCGCAGCGGTCTTGGTCCCGCACGCGAACATGTCTTACACAAGGGGACTACATCTGGGGTCCCACCACTATCTCTTTAATTGTGTTAATTGCACACAATTCACGAAATCGATGTAACAATACTGTTAAAGAGAGGTGCTAACTGCTGTTTAATCTGCCAACTGAAAAAAGGAATCACAATAATTTTTATTTTTTATTGATCTACTCTATATCTTTTACTTATCTATCTATCTATGCATATAAAATTCTTTGTCCTGAATGACTGATGGATAAACCGCTGATCGTAGAGACCTGAAACTTGGAGGGTGTGTTCTTTGTATGACGTATAGGCATCCGATAAAAAAGATTTTTGAAAATTCAATCCTCAAGGGTATGAAAAGGGGTTGCAAAGTTTGTATGGAACAATTCCGCGGGAACCTCGAAATTAACGCGGGTGAAACCGCGCGGGACAGCTAGTATAAATATAAAATTGAATGTCATGACAAACCGAATTTTCTGAATAAAACCGCAGGGTCTTTAAACTAGAAACATTTTACAAGGCTTCCGTTGTTATAGTGTAGGAGTTTTCGAAAATTCAACATATGAATACGTAAGAGGGTGAAAGGTTTGATAGAAACACTGTTCATTTTGAAGTTAAGAGTCATGGAAATAGTATGGTTATTAAGGCTAGTCTAGACATCTAGACATACATATATCTAGAAAAATTGAAGTGTCTGTTTGTAATTCCAAATTAACAGCTTTAACTAAATGCAGATGAAAGTACATGCGATACTTACATTAAAATAAAAACCTTTTTTTTTTTTTTTTTGTCTTTCTGACTGACTTTGACTTTGACTTTGTCTGTCTGACTGTTTGTTCCAGCTTACCTATCTCTGAAACGGTTTGGACCGATTTTAACGGGACTTTTACTGGCAGATAGCTGATATTATAAGTGGTAACTTAGGCTACTTTATTTTGAAACAAAATAGTTCCGGCGGGAATTCCGAAACTCACGCGGTTGAAACTGCGGGGCACAGATAGTTTTAAATTAAAAAATAAACACTTAAGTATTTTAATAAAAAAAATGAACCCCTAAAGTAAAAACGCTGGTAAAGATGCGGGAATAACGAGTCTGTCATAATCAAGAGAGTAAATGTTACATAGTTAGGTATTAGACTGCAACGTTTTAATAATTGCAAATTGCAGAAATTTAAATTGAAGAATATATTATTACAATTAAAGCAACCTCCCAAGCCCGAGCTAGGCGCATCGTCTGTACATTTTGTTAATTTTGCTTTCAAGTCGCGGCTATTGTAGTTGTTAAAAACTTAGTCAATAGCCGGCTTTTTTGGCTATCAATCTATATTCTTCTATACGTCATATAAAATGCTTTGTCCTGAATGACTGATGGATCAACGCACAGCCTAAACCGCTGATCGTAGAGACCTGAAACTTGAAGGGTGTCTTGTATGTATGACGTAGGCATCCGATAAAAAAGGATTTTTGAAAATTCAACCCCTAAGGGGAAGAAAAGGGGTCACAAAGTTTGTATGGAAGAATTACGCGGGAACTTCCAAATTATCGTGAAACCGCGCGGTACAGCTAGAAGTTTATAAAAAAAAATATACACACGGCCGAATGCATAACCTCTTCCTTTTTGGAAGTCGGTTAAAATGAATATTAAATACCCGCGATGAACTTTCAAATCAACTTCTAACTTACAGTGAATAATTTTGATTTATTATACCTAATATTTCGTTATTGTTATTAATGGTAATTGACAAAATGACGTCGTAACGCATCTCTGGTACTGGTATTAAATACTAAATGTTAAGTTGCTTATCTATGAAAATACGTAAATCATTAAATTTTACTGTGGAAACTTAATTAAACGACTAGAGTTCGAAAGATTATTTTGATAGTAAAATCTTAATAGAAATACCGATCAAATGAACGTATCTAAATGCTAGACGGTGTATAATACCAAAGTTACATAGTAACGGTATATTTCCGTTCAGTTGAATGAAACGCATAGTCATGTGGTAATCACAGTAACGGAGGTGACGATGCGAACAAGTAAAATAGTTAATTTTCAGTTTTAGTCATCGTGCTCGTTGTGTGGAAAAAAATCATAAAGCTCACTGTAGATACTGCGATAAAATCTAACGTCAACTGACAAGAGGTAGACGAGACCACCTTGGGACCAACATACATATTATTGCTAAAATCGTCTGTCTCAGTTGCTTACTTACTAACACTACTGTACTCTGCTATGTGGCCTTACTTATTGTGGTAGACCAAATTAGTATTAACTCGGTCTACCTCAGTTCTTTAAGCAAATCCAAAAGATTTTATGGAAGAAATTAAAAATTTCAAAGCAGTTAAAAGATTGACTTTAACTTTGTATTTTTTTCATTTCATTTAATCGCATAGGTACTTTTTTAAATGTTACTGTTATTTTCTAATCATACAAAGTAAAAGGGAAAGGTAACAGCTTGAAGTTCTTAATTTTCACTGGATTCGAATTCATTACACACCGACGTTGCTTGTTTTTATTTTTTTTATTTTTGCTCTATTCCCAGTGCATGTAGGTATTACATGACTACTGATAAAAATACTACGAATATGTGTTGTAATAGATAACTGAAGATCTTAAATACGTCACGATACAGGTGACAGGCTGATATTGTAAAAGATCGATATCTATCGAAATAGGGTTACAATTTATTTTTGAATACTTATTGATCTCACGACGACCGGGTGGCAGTTTTTTAAGAAAGACGAAAAGAAAGAAAGAAAAAGAGTTGATTGGTCCCCATAAAAAAAGCACAAAATAAAATAGACATTAAAAAAAGTATCTAACAAACAGAGTTTGAAGGACATATAGAAGGGCGTGCTAGAACAGAAGAACATAATGAAGCGCTGGTCTTCCGAAAGGGCCGCAATACAGTCGCATCACAACATGACTTCACTGTTATTGAAATACATATACGAATACATACATACATATACACACATACATATAGTATATACATATACGTACATACACACACACACACATGCATATAAACATGCAAATAGGTACACAATTACTTTCTACTAGCTGTCTCCCGCGGTTTCACCCGAGGAAATTTCGGAGTTCCTGCGGAAATTCCAAGTTACACTATGCGTATAGATCTTCTTCCTGAATTTATCTATCTATTGGTGGAAACCGCAGGAAAATCCGTTCAGTAGTTTTTGATTTTATCGCGAACAGACTGACAGACGCGGAGAAGGTTTATGTTTTATAATACCAACATACTATGTAGTGATTGAGTCATTTTCGTGAGATAGAGGAATCGTAAAGAAATTACAAAGAACAATATTTATTTTCAACTACAAACTAAACTTTATAGAAAGGTAAAAGAAAGCCATTAAAACGGTGTTAACGGTGTTAACGCTCCAATCGGAGTCAAAGATATTAAAACCATGACGCAAATACGCTTATAGATGTTCTCAAAAAACCACCAGTTCTAGCCGATGGGTATGATCATTCTTAATCTAAATAGGTTTTTATTTTTATTTTACAGACATGGAAGACGAATGCTACCCGACAATACCAGCCAGTGCATGGAATAATAGACGGAGGTCCAGCGACTCCCAGATGGAAGTGAAAGCAGAACCAAAGTCCGAGCCTGAATCACCAGCGTCGTCTTGTCCACCTTCACCTAGCCCAGACGCGCCGGTAACACATCTCGACTACGTTATTGATCACACGGTGAGTTAGGAACACTAACTACATGCATGACATAACTACTCTACTCTAACTTACTGGTAGATCCAAGTGAGCTGGTTAGTATCGCTGCTCTTTTCCACCACTCTACCGCATGTACAGTACGAATAATCTTGACAAAAATAACTATTGAAATAGAGATATAGTCAGCTCTCGAATTTATTTTCACTTTAACCCTTTACTCTCTAGTGATGGACACCTCTAGACACAAGTTTATTTTGCTTTAACTACCTATATCTACATAGTTTCAGTAACATCACTGACAACGTTTAACTGAGAATTGGATCCGAAAAGGCTTCACGTTGATATATCAATTACTCCTGCAATAAGTCAGCTAACTTTTTCTTCACAAACAGTGCAAGTATTCCGTCTAAAATAAACCAAACCGTTGCAAAAGGCGACAACATAACTATAAATTATGATTTTAGGTATATACCATTTCGGCCCGCGTGCTACTCTCTGTCCAGAGATTGTAAGTTACATCAACACGCGCTGATATGAAATCGATAGGAAGCTCGTGTATCCGCTTAAAATTCTCAATTATCTGGTTTTGTTGCGAGTTTGTTATAGCTATGGGTAACAAATTAAAAAACTAAGGTCATTAAAGTTTAACATATTTAATTAATTTCGGAACACACTTGACAACTTTCACCATAATATATTTAGATTTTTTCATACGCCTATAATAAGTATGATGTTATTATTGTGTGAGATGTGAGAACCGCCGAGAGTTACGCCGGTAATTACCGTGTCCGTACCTATAGTTTGGAGGTTTCACTACAAAGTGTTGCCTTGTGCTAAATACTTCATTGTCTTCCCAACGTTTGGTCATGCTGGCCAAAAATGCCATCAAGACAATCCAACGTTTTGATTGAATAGCATTTTTTAAGATGTGTGTGATTGTTCTTTTTGTAGACGGGAACTATTCACATGCCACAAGCGGTGCTTCAGAAAGTGGGCGCAGCCGGCGTGCCCCAGCTTCTTCTAAGCGCAGCTCCTAGACTCGCGACCACGCTCAGCTCCATCAAAGTCACATCCAGCTCCGGCACCACGGGTTCGTAAACCGTTGTATCTCCCATTCTATCGTCGATTATAGAATAGGTAGGTAATCATCATACTAGTCGTATATCAATCAATACGACTGGCACCTACTTTTACGATATTATTCTTTTGACATAGTTGTATATGATTTTTTTCCATTTACGAATAAAATGTAATTAAAAATTAAATGCGTATTAATAAAAGTTGTATTTGTTATGTTTATTGTTAATTGTTATGTTAATCCTCCGATAAATGTATTTCGCTGCTTTCTAAAGAAATTACTTTCCTCATATTTCTTGATTGTTTTCGATGCAAACGTTTTATTAAATTTGAACTACCTACCGCAACTTAAAATAGGTACCTACCTACATACCGTAGTGCTCAGTGCACACCTATAGAACAATAAATTCTTGAAAAAAGATTGACGTAAAGGCGATTAAGTAGGTAGTGTAAGAAAAAGGTATGACGTCTATCGTATTTCTTTTGTGTTGCGAAATACATAATGAAAATGAAATATTTTCGAGTCAGTTGTAAGTTGTTCACAATATCGTAGCTTGTTACTTAGAAAATAAAGGAAAATTAATGTTCGTGACGACTTATTAGTTCGTGCACAACAGCAAAGGTTATTGGTGGTGTAGAAAACACTTTGATGTTTATTTTATTATTATTGATGTAGGTAAAATGCCCTCCTTAAACATCGCACGATGAAAGTGCTGGTTGAATACCTTGGAATATAAAATATAACATCCATATTCCCTTTAGTTTAAATATGCTTATAATTATCAATTACCGATAAACCCATGATATAAAGTACCTACTTGGTACAAATCCGAATTAATAGGTAGTTAATAAGGTACCTAATACTTTATACCTACTACAATTTTATATCATCACCAGCAAAATTTTAATTGTAAATTTTAGAGGGCAATTCTGCTCATCATTCTGTAAATCTTTCTTTTTTAATAGTGTATATTTAAGTTGTGCTCCAATATTAAGCTTTGCGTCTTTACATATAGGTACCTAAATAAAAACCTTGCACGAGAAACTGGTTGTCCGACACTAGGCTAATAAATGAGAATATATTGTATTGAGTAAGTAGCGCTTTTTTTTTACCAACCTAATAGCAGAAAGGAACCAATCTATTTTGCCAAGTCGACTTAACTTGGCTAACGGGGCTGGCGGGGGGAACTCACACTTGATGAAACTGCATCATTGGCACAAGTATCACAAACTTTTTAATTTTTATATCAGGATTTCACAGATACGGCGCGCCTCGAGCGCTCGTTATGAGTACAAGTCTGCTACAAGTCGGTAATGAACCGTGTATGTGTTCGCACGTTGTAGGGTTCAACCTGCCGCCGACGCCGCCGTCGTCGCTGTCGTCGTCGGACAGCGAGGGCGCGCTGTCGCCGGCGCACGACGCGTCCGCGGCCCCGCCCACGCCGCCCGGGCCCGCGCGCCGCAACCTCTACGTGTCGCACCACTCACGACAACCCATCAACACGCCGCTCATCAGCACGCAACCGGTGAGCTGTCGCACTCACGCACACACACACACACACACACACACACACACACGCACGCACGCACGCACGCACGCACGCACGCACGCACGCACGCACGCACGCACGCACGCACGCACGCACGCACGCACGCACGGTCGCACGCACGCATGTAATAGTTTTGTGCATATATACAAAAAGATACGAAGGCTAATGAGCTACTGAGCTAATGAATTATAAAGACACTTGTAACTTTTATCTATTGTAATTGCGTCCGCGTCCTTACACACCGAATGCGAAGTTGAAGTTAAAATGCACATTTTTTTAGTGGGGTCTGGTTGCGCAATCAGTAATACATGTCAACTAAAAGTGCTTAGTTCAAAAATGTACCTACCTATCTATTTAGGTTCGCACCTACATATATATTTTGTTTTAAAACTAAACGTAGTCGACATTCATCCGAGTTAAACAAAACGTTTTTCCCAAATATTGATTTTGATAGACTCTTTTATTTTTCGTGAATTTGTTTTACAAAAAAATGGAAAAAAAAATGCATTTTGTATGTACTTACTATCTTAGTCAGTAGAACAGTCTACGAGTGAAAATAGAAAATAACATCATTGAATCAAATGAGTATTAAGTAATTCAAATTTCTCGTTTTCATGACTAGGTGAGCACTTACACGTGTTTTCGAATTTTCTGTTTCCCACGATGTTATCTATCTCGATGGATCTGCTGCAAAAGTTGAATGACCTAACACACCAAAATAATAACTATACAATCGGATTCGTCACAGCATTGAGTTTTAATAGCCACCATTTCTCCCATCCGCATTGCAGCATTGCAAGTTAAATCCAATGCGAGATAATAATGGAGTTAGCACTGATAAACGTTACACCTATAACTGATATTAAAATCCCCATTGATTACAATACATGTATACTTACTCATAAATAAAAGATAATGTATATTTTTTTTGTTAATATTTATTTTTATTACCTATGATTAGTTTTATTGGTCTCCTCTAACCTAGAGTAGAGATCACTTAACAGTGGTAATGTCGCCCATTGTAGCCTCATATTTTCATAAGTTCTAAAATTAGCTATACTTTACGTTTGTGGCTATATTATAAAGTTACTTCATTTATTATGAATTAGATTTCCCCGAGGTTTCACTCGCGTACATTTCGAGTTCCTGCGGAAATTCCGAAAAAAGGACCCTTTGTCCTTTTATGATACATATTGAACTTTATACCTGACAACGCGTATGTAAAAGTTTATGATAATCGGTTGAATAGTTAAGGCGTGAAAGCGTAACAAACAAACTCACGATTGTTTGATTTGTTTCATGTTACCTGTTTGATATTACAGAAAGGTTCAACTGGTACGTTGGTGTTGACCGAGGAAGAGAAGCGCACGTTGCTGGCTGAAGGTTACCCCGTCCCCACGCGCCTGCCACTCACGAAAGCCGAGGAGAAATCTCTCAAGAAAATTAGAAGAAAAATTAAAAACAAGGTGATTATTTTAATCGTATCTAAAATTACCACAATCTCAAAAGTACACGATAACTGGGATTTTTTAGATGATGAATACAGTTTTTGTATCACAGTTGAACTTTTGATGATAACAGTTGTAGTTACAATAACAAAGTTGCGGTAATGTTAGATACAACCATCATCATTGAACTATCAACTTTAAAATAATAAAATTAACGTATATATTACTATTCATCACCTAAAAGTCCTCTGCTATGCTGAGCTATTTTGGGCTTAAAATTACACAATCCTCAAATCTTCATGTGTTAGGTACTTTTTGTATTACCTACCAAATGTACCTCCCTAATATTAATAATAAGGTAAGTAATAATAATAGTTGTTGATAATAATTTTTTTAGATATCAGCACAAGAAAGTCGACGCAAAAAGAAAGAATACATGGACCAGTTGGAGAGGAAAGTGGAAACGCTAATGTCGGAGAACAGCGACTTCAGGAAGCGCTTAGAGACTGAACAGCAGAAGAACGCCAATCTACTGAGCCAGCTGGCGGCGCTGCAGGCGCTCGTGACGCGCGGCTCGCGCAAGTGACGTCACCAGGCGGGTGCAGCATGACGTCACACTCCGCGGCGACGAGCGGCGCCGCGCCCGGCGCACGCGCAGCCGTCCGGCGCCGCTCGCGCAGCCACCAAACATTGACGTCGTGTCATGTTTATACCACCCGATGTCCGATCGCAGGACCGACTGACTTAGATGCTGTTGTTGGTTACGATGCAGTACCTTAACGCGGCTCTTGCGATCCGACCTGTCGGATATATTTTATATTATAATATATATTTTTTTTTTAATTACGTCATTAAGGCTGTGAGTATGAACGTCGATTATTCTCACAGCGACAGCGGAACTTAATATGAATCAGTTGGCATTTCCCTTACCGGAGCGTTGGTATGTTTTACGAGGATATTATTATATTTAAAGTTGAAAGATATAAATATATTTTGGATGAATTTACATTTATTTACAAATTGTAACAGACGCCGAATGTATCCAAAGGGGAAGGAGTTTTTGAATGGTTGCTCACTAGCTAGGTGTATGTGGCGCTGGATCCGTCATCTCTGCGCATCCGCATAGTATACTGTCAAGTGCCACACTGTAGTTAAATAGAAATTATATTTTAATTCGTTTACAACTCTGCACGGTGTCGGCCGCTGTTTACGGGCCGTTGATAACACTGGCAGAGAGTACCGGGGTCTTAGATAAGTAACTACCTATAGTTATTATACACGCGTGTTGTTTGAAATCATTGTAAGTAATAATAATATATTTCGATAGCGACGTTATATCGTTAAAAATATTATATTTAAATTTAATAATTCGTACGTGTGTTTAATGAAATATGCAATTAGGTTAAGGAACAAACATTGTTACCCAAAGCTTACGTTTACTGTCGTGTACCGCCAACGTCTAGCTGTTAACACTAAAAATAACGGCCTTGTACCTATATTTGACATCGACATTTTTATTCTGTTTTAACGATGGTATTAAGATATAATTTAGCACGACTGAACTACTTAACAGCACGGTGTCTCTAACGACAACGACCACACGATGCTGGCCGGCGGCCGAGCCATGGCGCAGTATCGCGTAGGTACATCGGAAAATCTTGGTAGCATAATAGGTAAGATGTACACGAATTATTCTCGTGCGTCTTACAGGTTAATATTGAATTCCATGAATTTGCATTTATAGCATGAAAATGTGTATTGTCTTAGAGATTTTTATCGTCTTTTTTATATAAGGAAACTTTAGAGTTAAAGATATAAATTCTATTAAAGGACCCCTATTGTAAAGACCGATTTAAATGAGAGTTTGTGTCTAGTCTTAATAAAACAATCCGGTCAAGAGGTCGAGGCACTGAAATTATAAAGTATAGATGTATTTAATGAAATGGATCTTGTGCACTCTGTGGAACGACAAGTACAAACATAATGACATTTCTCGAAACATATTGACTTGCTGTTCGACGACGACCTGAAAGCGAGAATTGTACATGATGATTATTTTGTTCTCTCTAAAGCCGAATTTACGTAGTAGAATATATTGTAGCCTATTCAGGACGGACCTATCTGTCGAATGTCGATATAATAATTTTTACTCTTTCCGACGTCCATCGATTGCTTATACGCCTATTTCCTCTAGCTGCATTTCTACACTTACGAAATCTTTTGCTTTTTAACATTTAATTTTGCTGGCAATCTCTCTACTGTGATAAAACTTAACATTGTAGAGGGATTTAAAAGAAGAGTGCTTTAATCCTGCAAAGTCTCTACTGGTGTAGAGACTAGAGTCTAGATCTAGACTTAATCACTTGTTAGGTAATAGAGTAACACAATCATGTTGTACCCACTTATTTTAACGTATTGATACATCTACAGGTTTTACATTTAGTTGTAGTCATATTTGAAGTTTATGTTCTGTTAATCGTATACAATAATAATGTGACACTGGTATTTAACCCAAAAGCCTTACTTCGAAATATTAATAATCAGTAAAAAAATGTTTTACCGGACTATTCTCGCACAAAACTAACATATCAGTGACGTCAAAGAAGTCATAAACTCGTTACCGGTGACACAGATAATATAACACTATACTAGTACCGGTGAAGAATTTAGTTTATCGCTACCATAGTGCCGACACAAGTGAATATAGGACGTGAACCCGTTAAATATTGGGTTGGTTTATTTAATCGTATCGATTCCGTTACTACTGTCAAATGACTTTTAGACGATTTACTATTAAAGTAGACGATTACGAGAGCACGATCTTCAATTATGACATCACTCTGATACCTCTGTATATAATATGATGAAATTTTATTGATACTTTTGGATGGAATCTCTTTCAGTAAAAGCATTTAGTTAATATTTCCTTTTTAACTTTGGTCTTGCCAAAATCATAAAATTCTGGCTTGTGATGCGATCGCAGTAAGTAGCCGCTTACATATTTAGTTGCATTCTATTTTAGTAATAACAGCAAACATTCCAGGAAAATAAATACTTTTATTTATGCGAGTGACTTAAAAATAGCGCGAGTACTTATTTATTACTCTATTTGATTGATACCTGATTAATATATTATTTTAAAACTTAGTAAAATGTTTTCTTTTAAAATTTCTTCATATTAACCATGGAGTTTTATTGGTCCATGATATTAACTTAATAAACAATACAATATATTTACATCATAAATTATTTTTCTACTAAAAAATAATTATTTAAAAAAAGTTTTATTTATAAAGGCATAGCATAATTTATATTTACTTTCTAGCCCAATTTTTTACAATTTCTTCAAAAATTTACCTATAAGTACGTCATAATACGAGGTAAATGTAATTTACCCACGTACGTTTAATAGATATTTGATATGTGCAATTACCAACTACGGTCTTTTCATCGTTTTGAAGTTCTTCCTAACTAGAAATGTAAGTAAATGGTCTATTTATATCATGCTGAAAATATATTATACAATAATATGTTACTTATTATCTTATACTAGACCCTAACTCGTTGGGATTTTAAATCTTTCTATACTACCAACATTACATTTAAGAGATATTTTAAACGAAATTTTAGAAATTTATATAAAGCCTGTTATACTATCTCTTTCGCTTTATATATTAAACTATACAAACCATCAATAGTTATATTTTGATATGTCATAAATTAATAATCAAATAACACTATCAGAAATGTGCAAAGCGTGCCTATTGATTGTTTTACCATTTGATGAAGTACGGTCATTTGCAGAAGTTCATGGTACTGTATGTTTGAAAAATATGGCATGCATTTACTGGTGTTAAGGTATATTCTGTATGTGTGAAAAAACATTGGTCTGTGTAGCAAAAGTGTTACGAGATTTTAACCATAACCATTTGTATACTACTTTTGATAATGACTTTACTATATATACCTGCGTCGACTGTGGTTGTTGGTATCTCGTAAAGTATCCTTTACCTACTTTGTGATGAGAATAAAAATATTTATATAAAAGTAATTCCTATATTATGGCATTTAGTTGTACCGTCTCGTCTGTCAAAAGAGTGATCTAGGCCTAAAAAAGTAGAACTACATAATTATAACCCACGTGTATGTAAACCCAAGTTAAATCGATAAAAAAAAAATATTTTTTGTGTCTTTAGGAGAATGAATAAAATACTGTGTGGATTTTTTCCGTGAATCTGTGTGCCGTAATGGCTGAAGGCACTAAGCGTATATTATTAAAATATATTGTTATATTCAATGTTCAATAATCTTAGTAAATGAAAAGCCAAACACTTGACTAATGACTTCATACGTGAAAATGGCACACTGAGTTTTCAACACTAGGGTGACAATTCGTGCATTCCGTCCGGGGTTCATAATAAAAAAGTTTGTTAGCACCTAGGTATTTTATTTAAAATGTTTTTATTTAACATAAGAAAATATCAATAAAGTGTACAGTATTTTGTACAAAATATTGTAAGTGGATTGTTTTACGGCTGCCTCGGATAGAACGTCAGTAAGGCATTTGTTTATAAAATAGCTCCTGTCGCAGTGAGTCTTGACCTGTCTTAATTGTATTGTTATTCATTTAAAGTGTAGTAATTTTATCTTATAATAAAATATAGTTTTATCTTGTTAAAACTATGCGCTGTTACCTTGAGTCATGATTTGTTGAATCGTTTGTTTTATTATTATTTTCCAATGACATTGCGGATTTTATTGTCACCCTTGAGCTAATATAGCGTCAAATATTGTATCCCGTTTGTTTTATTTTCATCCTGCTCTAATACCTAGGTATTTATTATTATTTTTTTTTTTCAAAATCGACCTCGAGACTGATTTGAGCATTTTTCGGTACTATTCTTTGTAGTTTCGGATTTTGCCATCCAGAATATATTCTGTATTGAAAATTCATTGCCGTGTGTTAATCCCGCAAAAAATCGAAAATGACTATCGATTTTTTTCGTTGTGTTCGTAATTATCATGACAGACTGTACTAAAGAAAATTACGTGTTTTCGGGAATTCTGGAACTCACGAGTGAAACCGCGGGCACAGACTAGTTATTAGTACCTACTATTATTGAAATGTTATGGGTAATAATTAAAAAGCTAGTAAAGAAGGGAAATCATGAAAACTCATACAAAACTTTATTAGGTAGGTACATAATATAATAGATATAAGTTAGTTACATGTTATATATTTAAAAGATTTTCGCATATTTTAATTATCTCCTTTATAAATAAAAATAAATGTTTGCATGTCTGTCCTCTATGCGTTTCAAAACCATTGGTCCGTTGTTCTGCTTGCGTACGCACAGGTTCCTGATTCCAAAACTCTTGCGGGTGAAACCGCGGGGCACAGCTAGTTAATTATAAAAATTGCGCTCTCTGTACTATCTGATGGTTGACTGGCAGAGAATGCCACTGTGGCATTAAGTTCGCCTTTTGTACCATGATGTGCATAAAGTTAATAAATAAATAAATAATGATTAGATTTCTAAAAAAATATTCATACCACTTATTTAGTGAAAAAAGTTTTTAGGGCCAATTTTCAATTCGCAGATAATTTACGCTAACTTGCAGAGAGAATAATTAATGTATCTATTTATTTGTCAATTGAAAAATAAGCCAGCAGCAATTAGCGAAGGATTCAATTTCCTTACCAAGGTAAGTACATATGAAATTGGCGTTTTCTAAGGGAGGAACATAAAGTCGATTGTTTTTTTAATATAATATTTATTTAATCAAAGTATGTAGGTACCATTGCTATCTATGCGCTTTTGCCATCTCATATAGGTTCATTGATCCCTTTACTTAAAAAATAACCATTCGGACGGGAATCAATAAAATCTTTGAAGGCGCTTTGGACTGCCCCATCGGAGTAGAATTTTTTCCCTTGCAAGAAATCCAAATTTCGAAAAAAAAATCGTAAACTGTTGTAGCAAGGTCCGGGAAGTACGATGGTTGTCTTAGACACTCCAATTGAAGCTCCTCTAATTTAGAAGCCGTCTGTTGTGCAGTGTGTGGTCTAGCGTTGTTATGAAGCAGCAGTGGTCTAGAGCGATTGACCAGCCTCGGTTGTTTACTTGTTTAGCAGCTAGCTATTCCATAATGGTTTGCAGTTGGTGACAATAGACATCCGCCGTAATCATCTGGTCAGATTAAACAAATCTGTAGAGAACGATACTGGCACTAGTCCACCAAACGCTTACAAGTAATTTTTTTTTGAGTCAATTTTCGCTTGGAGCAGGATTTGGTTGGTTCGCCATGGTTCAGTCATTGCAATGAGCATTTCTGATTATGGTACAGGATCCACTTTTCATCATAGACGCGCGTTTGTCGGTTTGCTGCACTCAATTCATGAGTAAAATAGCTGTATAAACTTGAAATTGGAATTTCTAACCAAAAAGAAATATTTGAGATCAAAGTGGCCAGTACGACAAAACGCCAATTATTCAGTAAGTTATACTTACTGTAAGGCTAAGGACCTAATTTAATCTATTTTTAAAATTATTGTGGATTAATAAAAATATGAAATATTAGATCTGTAATCATGTAAGTTTTTCAACTGCTCATATTCAATTATTAAAATATTATGTAGTTTTAACTACCTGTGCCCCGTGACTTCACCCTTGTTAGTTACAAGATTTCCGCGAAACTCTAAATTAGCCTAGGTTACCTTATTAGGTAGGTACATCAGCTATCTGCTGGTGGCTATAGTAGGTAATCCGTCAAAATCGGTGCAATATTTCAAAAATTATAATTTTTTTTTGTTATTCTTACATTAATTTTAATAAAAAACTGATAATGTGTAATCGGCTGTAATCAGCTGTATCAATCGTCGGTGGAGGCCGTGTGAAAGGATAATACCACTTTGACAGTGAAGCTGTAACATCTGTACCAGCTTTGACAACAATGATGATTCTGATAAAAGAATAATGATATAATATCTGTGATAAACAGTAGTAGGTACTAGTGATAAAAACCACTACCTCTGAGAGTACAGCATAATATTATACTTAGTACCAGTGAGTGTACCAATGTTCATTTGCCAAATAAGTACCTAATAGCATTTCAGTTAGGAATATTCTCATTTCTTTAACAATACACCTTAATTGACAATAAGATGAAAATCAAACTAGCATTGGTTTGCCTATTGCTAATGATAATTAACTTCGTGTATTCCGTTGATGTAAGAATCGACCCATTGGTGTTAATTAACCAAGGACTGGTGAGAGGACAGAAGTCGGATGACGGTCAATATTCCACTTTTCTCGGAATACCATATGCTCAAGTAGATTTAAACAATCCTTTTGGGGTAAGTGCAAAGTATGACAATTTTAATAAATTACGTCACTGTAATTTAATCTGATTGTAATTATTATTGTTCTTGAGCTTAATGATCAATAAAAAATGCTCCATTGTATTTATGTATATTAATTATTAAGTCTACAATATTTTTAGCCTGCATTGATCCATCCTGGATTTGGAGACGAAATTTTTGAAGCTAATGATGGATCTATTGAATGTACTCAAAACGGTTACATTGCTATACCGCTAAGAGTCGCAGAGAACGGCATCCAATCCCTAGACTGTCTTCGGCTAAATATTTTTGTCCCTGGATCTGCGAGCACCAAAAGACCTCTGCCAGTCCTCGTGTACATACCTGGAGGAGCTTTCACTCGTAGAAGTGCAAGGAGTGAGGGCATCCCTTATCTAGTAGGACACGATGTTGTTGTTGTAATGATAAATTATCGGTTAGGGCCGTATGGCTTTTTGTGCCTCGACTCTCCACTGGCTTCAGGCAACCAAGGCCTTAAGGATCAATACGAAGCGCTGCGGTGGGTAAGCGAAAATATTGCTTCTTTCGGTGGTGATCCTCATAACGTAACGCTCGGAGGAAAGAGCGCTGGCAGTGCGTCGGTTTTATACCACCTATATTCAAGCAAAGAGAAACTTTTTAATAAGGTCATTGCATTAGCAGGTGTGCCACAATGTGAAAGTTTGTTTGTTGAGGGGGACGCAGATGCTGCCATCAAACTTGCAAATCATTTGGGCCTGAATACAAACTCTACAGAGCAAGCATTGACTCTGCTTACTCAGACGTCGCCTGACTTAGTATATGCAGCTTTTGAAGAGTTGAATTTGAGATTAATGCCTTGTAAAGAAAAATCTTTTGATGGTATAGAAAGTTTTATCCAGACTACGCCATTTTTTCTAACAAACGAAATTAAAATTCGAAATACTCCAATCCTAATTGGACATTCAAGCAACGAGGTTTTCCGTCCCATAGAAACTATTTATGGAGATGACTATTTCAACGATCCATTTACTATAAGGATACAAAAAAATTTCAACTTGAGTCAAGATGACTTAAACAATGCTGTTGAAATAGTACGACATTTTTATATTGGAGATGAAACCATATCTTCAAAAGTTTACCAAAATTTAGAGCGATATGACTCTGATTACGTTTTTATTCATCCTATGCATAGAACTATTAATAACCTCCTCAAAGAGAATGCTTCGCCAGTATTTCAGTATCTTTTTAAATTTCAAGACCAAATTAAAAATTTTCACGGGATCGAAGGCTCTTATTTATTCAAGCTCCCTTCACTGGAACTTACCGATGAAGAAAAATTAATCAGCGACCGTATGACTCAATTGTTGGCCAATTTCGTGAAGTATGGGTGAGTTAAATTGAAAAATGGAATCCTTACTAAATGCAAAAATGAGTTTGTTTGTTGTTTGTTACGCTTTCACGCCTTAACGCCTCAACCGATCATCATGAAATTTTGTTTACACGTATTCAGGGGTACAGAGTAGGACATATAGGGTACTTTTTATCCCAAAATTCCCATGAGAACTCCGATATTAACGCCGGTAAAACTAAAAAAATATAG
This sequence comes from Zygaena filipendulae, assembly GCA_907165275.2. Lineage (NCBI taxonomy): Eukaryota > Metazoa > Arthropoda > Insecta > Lepidoptera > Zygaenidae > Zygaena > Zygaena filipendulae. Next base: position 4,351,638 of record OU015653.1, on the reverse strand, counting down.
GGTAGTACTTTTATCTCAGAAATCAGAATACCCGCGGAATTTCCGAAATTAACGCGGACGACACCGCGGGGAACTGCTTGCAAGTAGGTAAAATATATTTTCACTAAATTATATCAAGGTACATTTTTTACGAAGTAAGATAAACGATGATAGTAAGTTTTATATATTTTTTCTGTTTCATAATTTTATTCACACTCTGCAGCTCTAAACATCACGTAAGTTATAATACAACAGACAAATGTTCTAACTTCCAGTAATCCCACTCCGCACGCTACAGAATTCTTGCCTGTAATTTGGGAGCCGATCACTAAGGATAAAAGACCATATTTAGTCCTCGATAGAGAGCTCAGTCTGGACCACAGAGTTTACAAAGAGAGAATGTCTTTCTGGGATCTTTTCTACTTGAAATATGGAGAATATCGAGTTTAAACGAAACTGTAAATTTAAACATATATTAGGTCACACCTCCAAACACGCCTATTGTGCCTACCTGGTAATTCCAACAGAAGCAATTTACATTTTTTTCCTCTTCTTTCTCATTGCCTGCAGTTGCCTTGTGGAACTCTCTGCCACATGAAATCCGTGACTATCTAGACTAGAATATCTCGGGTTAAAGAGCATTTATTCTCAAAAGAATTCGCCTACATGAGAAATTAAACACTAAATACATACACCATGTCGTCGATGAGCGTAGGTATACATAAAGTGCACAACTTACACACAAAAAAATACAACAAATAATAGAAAAATAAAAGAAGTAGGTAAGACAGAAATATAGGTACATACATTCTATGAGACCACGACTCAAGGCCGATGTGGGCAGATACAAAGATCTTCTGCAAACTACTTAATTAATTACTGGAAGAGGTAAATCAGTAGGTAGATACAACGTTAATTGTATGTTTTTTATGACAAAAAAAAACTCATAAAATGGTGGACTATCTCCTTATTTAAAAAGCGAGTCAAGGAACACTATCTGTCACTGCCTGTGTAGTTATTGTATTTATTTATAGTTATAGTATTTATTATTATATATTACCTATATGTGTTATTGTATTATACTAGCTGCGCCCCGCGGTTTCACCTGCGTGAGTTTCGGAATTCCCGCAGGAACTCCCTTTAGGGGGATGAAAAATAGATGTTGTCCGATTCTCAGACATACTGAATATGCATACAAAATTTCATGAGAATCTGTCAAGCCGTTTCGGAGGAGTATGGGAACTAACATTGTGACACGAGAATTTTATATATTAGAGTAGATTACCTATATATATTGTCATGAAATTTCATGCATGTAGTTAGGTAATACATATTATTATTACTATTTTTCGTTTACTATTATCTATATTATTTAATAATATCTGGGTTACCGAGCTTCGCTCGTTGTGTATAGCGCCATCTGTTCTCACGTAGAAAAACAAACACTCAATTTTCATTGCCTGAAAACACGGACAAAACGACGTTTTCTAAAAATCAAACCTAGCTAGATCGATTAATCACCCCCGAAACCCCCTGCATACCAAATTTCATGAAAATCGTTGAAGCCGTTTCCGAGATTCAGATTATATCTTATCTTCTTATCTAATATATATATAAATCACGTGTCACGTTGTTTGTCCGCGATGGACTCCGAAACTACTGAACGGATTTTGATAAAATTTTCCAACTTAAAAGATAGGATAGTTTTTATCCCGGAATTCCCTCGGGAACTGAAGGACATAGGATACTTTTTTCCCGCAACCTCCGCGGGAACTCCGAAATTACCGCGGATGAAATCGCGGGGGACAGCTAGTATATATACCTATATACAAGAATTGCTCGTTTAAAGATAGTAGATATCGAACTGAGGCACACCAGATCAGCCTATTCTAATCTCTTTTCCTTGCGGGTCTGCTGGAAGAAATTCCACATTGAATAAGCATGACCTCGTGTGCATTAATTGTTAAATAAATAAATAAAATAAAATTATTACTTACACTTGTTTTTTAATTACCTACCTTTATCTGTTTCATAAATTAAATATCAATAGCTTGAACGTATAAATGTGTTTTTCTGTCGGGGAGGTAGGTACTGTTTGAGAATAGAACAAACTACTATATTTTTTTAAAGGTTATACATTTTACAACGTGTTAATGAATTGACCAAAAACCTGATACACCCCATTTCAAAAAATAAACATTAATGTGACTAAAATATAAATTATGTCAAAAAATTAAGAGAATCACTCCGATCCGAGACGCGTCGCGAGTAGGTATTTGCAAAAAGTCTATCTGTTTCATGCCGCTCTGCTACCGTGCGATGCGTGCGATAGAGAGACTAGAGGCGAGTGCCTAATTTTTCCTTCTGAAATATTGTTTCGGGCCAAACCTTTTCTACCCCCCTAAACCTTCACTAAATGAGACAATTTTGGTGTCATTCGATTCAGTACACCTTAATCTAGGGCTGTACGTTTTTCTAATTTAGTAATTCAGTTTAGTTTAACTTTAATAAATTAAAAAACTCGAGGAAGATTTTTTGTAAAAAATATGGATATTGAGATGCTAATAACTTTTGTTATAAGCAATATTTCTTTAAAATCAAAACGTACAGCCCTAGTTATCCAATACATCAATAACATGTAAAAAAATCATCAAAATTGGTCTATGTTTAAGGGGAGATAAACGGTTTGGCTTTTTGTATGAAAATTTGCACGCACACGATCGTCTTAATAGTTTCAAAGTTATTCAACATTAGTTTGGCGGTGACCTATCTACGAAATTTCAAGCGCTACGCTACGCCCGCATCTACGTGTGTAGATACGTTTTTTGCTGCGGGCAGCGTACGCGCCAAATATTGTATTATAAATAATTTAGACATGGGCTAGTAAAAATGAAAAAATATAACCTATATTACAACATGGTGCAGTCGATTCGGAAGTCGATTCTGAGCAAACTACTTTCTAGTTTTCAGTTAATTCATAACACGTTGTACATATAACGTATAGTATGAATATTGAGTAAGTAGGTATCGACGCGCGAAGTATCTTTCGAGAGTTTCGAGGATTGCTTTTTATTTCACAGTAAACTTAATTTTTACTATCAACATGGGTACTTATAGATGTTTAATCTTTTAATAGACCAATTCAGTATAGATATCTAAAAAAGTTTGCAGTGTTCATCGTCGATCAGTCGATTTTTTTTGTTGTGTTCGTAATTATGGACAGTCTGTACTAGAGAAAATTACGTTTTTCGAGAAAACTCACGAGTGAAACCGCGGGCACAGACTAGTAATAGACTAGTAATTCAAATGTTATGGGTAATAATTGAAGCATTTCTAGTAAAGAAGGGAAATCATGAGAAACTCATAAAAAACTTTATTAGGTATATGTATAATAATATAATACAAGCGAGTTACATCTGTGTATTTAACTGATTTCTGGATAGTTAAATTATTATTAATATAAAATAAGGACTAGATTTCTTCTTAAAAAAAATTCACGACACTAATTTAGTAAAAGAAGTTTTTAGGGCCAATTTTCAATCCGCAGATAATTTAAGGTAAAGTCAATTTGAAAAATCAGCACAGTCAATAAAGAATTCGCAGTCTTTATAATATTACACATTTCAGTCAGAGTTAGTAGCATACTAGTATAAGTAGTTAGTTAACAGTTAAACATATACCTATTTGATTTCAATTTTTTTTTATAAGGTGATAAAAATCTTCTTTTTGGCCATTATGTGAGCGATGATAACCCACAAGGCAGTGCCCCACGCCGCCTCGACGAGGAGTATGCCGTGCGTACGCATATGGGGCAGTTTCCAGTGAAACGGGAATATGTGTCCACAGATACCGTGTCCGACGTATAGGGCGATGGCATTGAGGCCGGGCGCTCTGAACGGCCCTCCAGCCCATACACACCACGCGTCGGTCAGGACGTAGCAAATACTGAGCAGCGCGAGGCAACACGCTGAAGTCACCAGAACAAAGGACACCGACCTGCGAATAGATTATTATTTATACTTACTGTTATAAACGTGAATGTGAGTTTATTTGTTTGCTTGTTAGTTGTTACGCTTTTACCGATGATCGTGAAATTTTGCATTCACTTTCGTCGTACTTTTCACCCCAGAATTCCCGCAGGAAATTAAAGGAAATTAACGCGGGTGAAACTATAGTAACCACAATCTCCAACCGACATAATAATATTAAGTATCTATCTATGTGGTGTTATTTTTTCGGATTTCACAGGATTTCATTCAGATTTTTTAGTTTAATATCCACGCCAGTAATGCGCGTCTCAAAAAAAATTCCGAACGCTCTAAATGTCAACATACCCACCCACACATTAGATATTAATATTCTGCATGCCATAAGACACATTGTTAATAAAGCTACTTATGTTTTTAAAGTAAGACTTCTTTGGGCACGAGGGAAAGACAATTTTTGTGGCGCGTCAATCATAGCGGTGTTTTGGTCATAGTGAATATGGGCCCTGGGTTGATGTCATTTCTATCTGTTATGTGCTGCCTCACATACCAGAGATTCTTATTGATGGGCACGACGCCGTGTTCGCGGGAGAAGCCGGCGAGCAGCGCGCCGGTGAGCGCGAACACGAGCGCCCACGCCAGCCAGCGCGACACGCGCGCCTTGTGCGAGCGCTGCAGCAGCACCGTGGCGCCCGCCTGCACGCCCGCCAGCACCTGCACCGTCGACGTCAGGCAACCTGCGCGCCCACGCCGCGTCGGAATGCGACCACGTGTTATGATTAGGGATATACTATATTGTAAACTAGCTGTGCACGCGGTTTCATCCGCGTGAGTTCTGATTTTTTTAATTATTTTTTATAATTTTTATTTAACATAATCCACAGCACTTACCTAATACTATGTACATATTTATTAATCAAATTCCCGCAGAAACTCCAAATCAGCCTAATTTACTCTTTATAACAACAGCTATTTAGCAGTGAAAGCCCCGTCAAAATCGGTCCAAACGTTTCGGAGGTTCACCCGCGTGTGTTTGGAAATTCCCGCAGGAACTTTAAACTTCTTCTATTCTTCTTCTCCTTACAATAAAAAAAACAACAAAAAAAGAAATTGGTCCAGCCATTCACGCGTGATGCCGGGCACAAGGGAAATAGAGATTCATTTTTATTTACCTTCTATACTTATATAATAATGTAGGTAGATGTTCGAATAGTGTTATTTATCACCTTTATTACCTGCTTGTATTCACAAACTAATAAATAAATGTTACGGAGTTTATCGGAACCGAAGTCGGAGTCGAAGTTTTTAAATTTACTTTGTCGGACTCGAAGGTACTGGCAGAAGAGAAATGTGTTAATCATCATCCTTATTGGGTAATGAAAGAGTAATCAAAGATAGAAAGCACTCGGGGAAGGGGGTTCGCCTCGCGACATGGATAAACCTCCGACTAAAAGCTCCGGCTGCAGCCGAAGTCGGAACTAGAGGTGTAATATCAATCGGAAGTTCCGACATCGGAGTCGAAGTCGAATCTCTGTGACATCTTTAATACACACCGAGCAGTCCCTCGGGCTCCACCGCCCCCCCGCCGTACAGTCCCCTCGCCGCCCCGCCCCCGTACATATGCGCCTCGCCCAGCAGCAGGCGGTCGATGTACCCCGCGGCGCCGCCACTGCACCCCGGCGCAGCCCAGTCGTCGTGCTTGCCGCCGGGGCCAAGATAGCCCCTGGATATAGTCATTTATTTATTTATCCCAATCGCAACGAATCAGTATGTTGGGTAGGTGTCCCTTACGACAGAGCATGCAAGATAACTGTGGGCTTAGATTAGGCACATATTTAATTCTATGAAATGAACACAAGTAGATTCATACCTACATAAGTAGACAAGGAATCAGTAGTAAATAGGTACATAAGTACGCTTTGCAATAAAAACTGTTCTTTTTTACTTTCCTTTTTTTTAATAGTGTTTAATAAAGAGTACTTATTGCAACTTATTGCAAATTGTCATAAACCATAAAGAAATATTTTCCCACCACAATAAATAATGACAGCGAAAAACAATGAATTGCCGGAACACAATAAAATTAGGTAGGTACGTTTAAATGCTATTAATTTTGTCATATTCATAAAACTACAAATTTAAATATTCTCATTGTATATCTTTTTTTTTTAATGCTTATATTTTAGTTTGTTTCTTGTTTGACTACCCAATTACAATTTTATGGCAGTTACAATTTAAATAGTACATTGTTATCCTAGGGGTGAAAGTAACTTATTTAGTCCCGAGACGGGGTTTGGCGCCCGAGCGTTGCGAGGGCGCCAATAGATCGAGGGACTAAATAAGTCTTTCTCCCGAGGGTAACACTGTGCTTTTCATTACGAATGCAAGGAAAGTCAAAATAAAAATAGGAATTAGCTAAAGAAAAAATGAGTGAAGATCGGATAGTCGCTTGACACTTTCCCACCTATTTCTTTTTCTTTGGCCGGCTAGCTATTCAGCCAGTATTTTTTATTTACATTGTGGCGACCTAAAAAAAATATTTTCTTTAATTATTAAGTATTAATTAAAGAAAATAAAAAAATATAAATAGGAATTAGCTTAAGAAAAAGTGAGTGAATTTTATTTTAATTAATACCTACTTAAACTTTACGTTATTTCAATTTTACATCGCGCTGGCTGTATAGAAAGTTGAAACATGGTTCAATAGAAATGTGAAAATAGACCTAGTTTTTTTTTAAATAATTTGACATTTGTCAGTTGAAAGCGATTCTCCCTAGGGCTGAAAAGGGTTACTTTCAACCCGCTTCTCAGGCAACTTCAGACCTACTTTCCGAGTATGAGTAATGAAAATGATATTAACAATATTTTAATTTTTTTTCATTAATTAGTATAATAAAAGGTTTTTATGCCTTAATACTTAAACCATACGTTTACACATTTATAGGTTTGAAAAAATTGTGGAATTTCAATAGGTTGCGGGAGCTTAAGGAATCAGTTAGGTAGTAGGTACTCACGCGGGGCAGTCTGGCTCGTGAAAGATGAAGGTGAGAGCTGAATGTGCGGCGAGCAGGCCCGCCGCCAGCATCCAGCACCACAGACATGACACCACGTCCTTGAGCGCCTGCCCACACGCACCCTGACAGTTTTCAAAAATTTTTTTTTTCTTTTGTCATAGGGGGCAAACGGGCAAGTTACCTGATGGTAACTGATTACCGCCGCCCATAGGCATCTGCAACACCAGAAGGCATGCGGGTGGGGATGGGAGGGATTAGCTAGTACCTACCCAATAATGCCATCTGATTAATTTTTGGCCGATTTATTAGGTACCTACACACACAATGCCTACAGACTAAAGATATTGAAACCAGATCCAAAAAAAAAATCTACACTACAGATATATACACAGGTACACAACCAGCCTCCTAAATCAAGCTGACAATCTATAATCGTTATATCTATAGACTAGCTGTCCCGCGCGGTTTCACCCGCGATAATTTCGAAGTTTCCGCGGTATTGTTCCATACAAACTTTACAACCCCCTCTCATCCCCTTAGGGGTTGAATTTTCAAAAATCCTTTCTTATCGGATGCCTACGTCATACAAAGAACACACCCTCCAAGTTTCAGGTCTCTACGATCAGCGGTTTAGGCTGTGCGTTGATCCATCAGTCATTCAGGACAAAGAATTTTATATATATAGATAGATATATATAGATTACTAGCTGTGCCCTCGGTTTCACCCGCATGAGTTTCGGAATTCCTGCAGGAACTCCCTTTAGGGGGATGAAAAATAGATAGTAGCCGATTCTCAGGCTTACTGAATATGCATAAAAAAATTCATGAGAATCGGTCAAGCCGTTTCGGAGGAGTATGGGAACGAACATTGTGACACGAGAATTTTATATATTAGAATAGCTGTCCCCCGCGGTGTCACCCGCGTGAGTTTCGGAGTTCCCGCGGGAATTCCGGGATGAAAAATAGATAGTAGCTGATTCTCAGACCTACTGAATATGCATAAAAAATTTCATGAGAATCGGTCAAGCCGTTTCGGAGGAGTATGGGAACGAACATTGTGACACGAGAATTTTATATATTAGATTAAGGAACTTATCGGTCATGTCACGAAATCACGAACAATCGGTCAATTTTAAATTTTTCGTGACCACGTGACATGACGATACGTTCCTTAGTTTTATATACCCAGCAATAACGATTACACATCGTCAACTTGGATAAGAGGGGAGGGGGTCAAGAAAATTAAAGTGTTGCATGAGGCCTCTTTTTATAATGTAATACTCCACAATCCACATTCACGCGAGAATCTTGCGAGAACGCTAGAAACGGCGGAGAACATCACAATAGGTTGACTGGCAGAGAATGCCACTGTGGCATTAAGTCCGCCTTTTGTACCATGATGTGCATAAAGTTTAAATAAATAAATAAATAAAACATCGGCTCCACATTCACGTTCTCGTGGTTTTCTCGCGTTCTCGCAAGATTCTCGCGTGAGTGTGGAGCGGGCTTAAGAAACTTGTTGTGGAAATTCAACTCCTAAACAAGTGTATAGGTACCTAAAGGATGAAACCGCGGGGAACCTAACTAGCACAATACACAGCATAACCGATTGTGACACTGTAGTATTTTTTTTTTGAGTGGTGTTCAATAAAGAGTTATTATTATTATTATTAATACAATAAAAACAATATTGAATCGTATTGTTTGTGAGAATGCATCCCACCATAATTATCTGGTATCTAAGTATCAGTACATCGCGGTTGGGTGCCGTCATTATATCAGTTTATCGACCTTTCTATGTAGGCATTTAGGTAGGTGTTTGTGTAGGCACTAAAGAGAAATTATATTAAATAGCTAGATATTAGCGTTAAAGCGCTTATTACACTTGGCTAAATTTAATCTTCTAAATTCAGAAGGGTAAAATTTAGAAGCTTCATTTAGAATTTAGATCATTTAGAATCTAAATGATTGAGTCAGCCTATCTATGATCACAAACCATTCTTGCTTCTGATTAAGGAGGCTAAATGCGATTATATTTGGCTTAATTCAGTAACCACTGAATTAAGACGACTAAATTAAAAAAAAATCAGCCAAGTGTAATAAACGCTTAACGCTGAAACACTTACTCTAGGTGGAGTGTAATACTTGGGCGCGGTGAGTGCGTAAAATCCGGCAGCTATCAAATACGCCACCGCTAGCCGCTGCAGCACTCCGAATATACGCAGCTGTTGCAGCACATTCGAGCCGTACACCGTGTTCAAGGCTACGCCCAGTATGAACATCAAACACGATCGCTGAAACATCATTTCATCAATATCATAAGCATTATGCCTTTTGATCCCATGACGGAAATATAGGCTTTCTGCCCAACGTTTTATGTACCTATAGGTACTTTAGATCCGCCAGCTGAAAACTCCACTGTTACCTTTTGCTATTATCACAGATAATGTAATGTTATTATACATTCGAGAGTGTCGGTATAGCGCTCAAACCAAATAAAAACTAAAGACGGAACGCGTAGAACAAACAAGTGAAGCCCGGAAAAGACACCACGCCGTGCACGTACGTGGTACATAGAAAAACGCACATACTTACAAGAAAAAGACACCATACATTTTAGTTTGAGCTTCTCCCGCTAATGGAGTTGACGCAACAATTAAGTAAAATGCCATATTGTGTCGTCAACGGGTGCAACAGTCACACGTCAAAAAATAAAAAACAGCATGGAATCACTTATCACCAGTAAGTAAACATAGCAAATCCATACACTTTCCTAATCACCACATTCATACACAACCGGTTTCACTTCGTTGTTTGAGACGTTCCGTCTTTAGTTTTTATTTGGTCTGAGGTATAGCAATGCCACCGGATCCTAAAACTTCCATCCCTACCAGGATACATGGAAATTTGAAGAAATATGTATATTATGTACAAAGTTAGTCCAGCTGGTTTGTAAATGGACAATCTACTCTTCTCAACCTCCTTTTAATTTGAGGACATTGATTTCTAAACCAGGCCAAATCCATTTCTAGGTTACCGTCATCGTGACGACAACTGTACAAAAACATAGTAGGTAGGTTGGGTACCTACCCAATTATATTCTCCTTTAATCAATGATATTATAAGTATTAAAGGTGGTAAATATGACACTAGAGCGCGCAAACTGAGGTTGCTTTTAATACATTCACGGACGCACTCAGGAGTCGTTTTAATGATTACTTAATTTTAAGTAAAGATTTTTAAAATAAAACTGCTCTGAGTGCTGAGTGCGGCCGTCAGTCAATTAGTTGCAAATAATCTGTCACACACCGCCGCACTCAGAGTCGACTTTAATGATTACTTAGTTAAGTATAGATTTTAAAACAAAACTGCCGCAATCAGAGACGTTCAATAAATTAATGTTAATTGGCATTTAATAAGATGTAACTTAATTAGTTAAATGCCAATTAACATTAATTTATTAAACTTGTCTGATTGCGGCAGTTTTGTTTCAAAAATCTATACTTAACTAAGTAATCATTAAAGTCGACTCTGAGTGCGGCGGGTAGACACCGTCGATTAATGTCTCTGTTAGGTAAATACAATGATATTATCATTGCTTTGTTATGTTTTAATCTAATAAGACTAATCAAGCAATCAACGATGTTGCATGAATAGGTACAATCTATATTCAACATACGCGGAGAAAGCTATTGTATGTTGGTCTAACAATGAGCACGCAAGCTAGAAGTAGGTAGGTAGGTATATTGCGATGAAATAGTCCACAAGAAATCAACGCGACGTAGCGATGCGTGTAATGACGTACAACGTTAACATGTTGATCAGCATAGCTAAGATGCGCGCCACGATATGTTTATCGAACGAAAGGTAAAATTGTCGACACGACAAATATTTGTGGGCGTCCAAGCAAAAGAGTGCAGTAGTGGGGTATTGAGTTAAGACTAGATTCGGTTAAACATTTTTTACCACAGGTATACAAAACGATATAATATGTCGACGAGAATCGATAAAATGGCTCGATACAATTTTATCGTGTTGCGCATCCTAGCTCGGCAAGACAAGTCCGATAGAGATCACAATGTGTGAAAGTAATAAAATATTTTTTTATTGTAACAGTCTTAAAATCAAAAGCAATAATATACATATAAGGTGTGGTAAAATTAGCTGCAAATATTTACAAGGTTGAAAGTAGGTATACACTGTTATAAACATGTCCATAAAATAAAAAAGATAAAAAAAAATATCAAACAAAGTAAATCGATCAAAATGAAAACAACCTGTGAAGGTGCTCGTCCCTTAATCGCTTTAGAGCCTGTCCAGCGTTTTACGCGCGAGTCGAGAACGCGCGTGTTCCCGAGACACTAGAGCCACAATCCCGTCCAGATGCTCTCGCGCGTAAAACGCTTGCAACGCGTCGGACTCTCGATTCGCGCGTTCTCGACTCGCGCGAAAAACGCGTCACTCACTCACATCGCCGCGCGCCGGTATCTTAAGATCAATGACCTCAATCGAGCTGACCAGCTGATGCATAGCTCGCTGTGTGCGTGGCGCTTGCCTTGGTCACAGATAATATAATAGGTACTATACTAGCCTTGGTATACCTATTAGTGAGCTACGTGTAGAGTAGTTGTAATTTTTTTTATGAATTTATTTTCCTCTTATTCTCTTCTTCCAACGGTTATGGTTACGTAGGTACCTACCGAAACCTATGCAAAAAGAAACATTGTGTAACACGAACACTGAAATATAAGAATCATATTTTTGCAATATTGAAAGTTCAACGGATGGCGATTGTAGTCTCGATGCATATAGTAGGTAAAACCGGCCCAGTGACTTTCGCAATAATTTCATCAAGCTCTTTTACAGCCACCAGCTTATACCCTTATTAGATCACAGGTCACGTAACTCTCTTACCGCCTCACTCAGAGTCGACTTTAATGATTACTTAATTAAGTATAGATTTTTAAAACAAAACTGCCGCAATCAGACAAGTTTAATAAATTAATGTTAATTGGCATTTAACTAATTAAGTTACATCTCATTAAATGCCAATTAACATTTACTGAAGGTCTCTGATTGCGGCAGTGTTGTTTTAAAAAATCTATACTTAAATAAGTAATCATTAAAGTCGACTCTGAGTGCGGCCGTTACACAAGCCTCTTAGCAACAAAATGAAAATTATTCCATTCAAATGTCTTTTATTTAATTCACGAAAATTTTACAAGGTATTTCAAAGATAATAAAATCTTAAAATCTTAAGATCCAAGATCATGGAATAACGGAGTGCGAACTCCGCAATATCAAATGTTTCGACGAGTTGATACTACATTTTAACTACACCGGAGTTTGTATTACGCAATCATCCTAATACTATAAATACTAATGTTGGTTTAGAGAACGTTATACGGATACGTCAGGCTGAAATTAAAACATTTTATTTTTACACAAAAACTTCCCGCAGGAATACTGGAATTCACTCGAATGAAAGCGCTACCGAAAATATTATATTATAATTTTACAACTTACCCTGAAAATATGCAGGAGTATCTTCCACCTGGGTACGCCTTTAGCGAAGGCACTCTTCATAGCAAGCGGGATGCAGACTCCCATAATCCAGAGGAAGGCGGGGAACACCAGGTCACCGGCTGCTAGCCCGTTCCACGTGGCGTGTTCCAGCCACCAGTACCCGCCAGCGCCATCGTTCACGAATATCATGAACACTATTGCCACGCTTAAAGTAAAACGATTAGTGTCTTTTTTATACCCTGTTGAGTTGAAAAATGTGATTCAGATTTATTAATCAAGTAATAATAACAAGGCTTGGACATTATCACAAAGCGTCATCAGTCCCCTTAGTCAAGTTGATAAATAATCTATGATCCTTAAGGCTATTGAAAACCAAGGAATGTTCGTCATGTTACGTGGTCACGTAACTCCGTCTAATCAAAAGTCAAACACCATAGAAGCTGGCATAGAAGTCAAGTTTTTTTTACATCAATGAATCGAAGCGATCAAAATGCACCGACAGGAAATATTATTCTACCCTGTTAAAAAGCTAAAGTCATCTGCACTTATCTAATACTTGTTATTGTTTTGTCCAAAATTAATGTATTGTTTATTGATAATAATAATTGTATAGGTATTGTGCTCACTGCTCACCCTCTAAAAGTGTCGAGTGCCCTCAATCGTTGCTGCATAGCCAACTCTTTGTCGCCGTAACGCAACTTGCCGGTCTTCCTGACCCGCGACATGATAAACCTCCCTGCACCATACAAAATCCATATTCCGAGTAACACTCCCAATAAAAGAAGGAGAGCTGTTGAAAGAAAACCTTTCTATATAAAAATACAGCAAACGTATGTTTGTGGTCGCAAAACTCGAAAAATATAGTGGATAAATTGACTTGAAATTTTTAAAGGTTGTAGCATTTTAACTATCAGGAGTGTTTATATTTATACTTTGTAGGTACCCCGAAGTTCCCACGGGGTTGGGAAATTGTTATCTATACATATAAAATGCTTTGTCCTGAATGACTGGTGGATCAACGCACACCCTAAACCGCTGATCGTAGAGACCTGAAACTTGGAGGGTGTGTTGAAAATTCAACCCCATAAGGGGATGAAAAGGGGTTGCAAAGTTTGTATGGAACAATTCCGGGGGAAATTCGAAATTATCGCGGGTGAAACCGCGCGGGGCAGCTAATATAATATATAGAAAGACATAGATATAAATTGTTTTGAATTGAGTAAATGGAGAAATATACGAAGGGTGCTGTTTTCTGGAAATAGTAATCTATGCATTATCCCAATATTGTTTCTATGAATTAAAAAACTTTCTCAGTAGTTTTCTCACTGCAACTATATCATTGATATTGTCAGTTCCGCTAGATTTTCACAACCTTGCGCGTGAGAGCTTGAAATTATTGCTTTAATTATTTGATTGCTTCACTTTCTTTACAAAAATAAATACATAAAGTAAAATACAAAATTTTGTTTATTAATTTAACTTTTTGTAGTGTCAAAGTAGCTATACGTAAATGCAGTCATCAAAAGAGAAAAATGATATTAAATAAATATACTCAATAAGATAAACCTAGTAAAACAAAATGAGAAACAGATCTTTCTTTAAAGCTAGCAGTCACCAGCAGTGCAATTATGTAACTTTTGTTGCTATCATTTAGAATTCCAATAGGAAACACCAATTAAATAATTACAAATCCTAATGTACCTAACTCGGAAGTAGAGACACTTTTAATTGAATTATAAAACACGACAAAAGAAGTAATCGTGTTTTTAATATAAAATTTATTTATATAACTATGAGAAGTCGATCTGTAACCATATAAGTTCTTCAACTGCTCATATTTAAGTATTAAAATTATATCATGTAGTTCTAACTAGTTGTGCCCCGTAGTTTCATTCTCGTTAGTAGGCTTCCTGCAGGAACTCTAATAAAATTAGCCTAAGTTACTCCTTACAATATCAGCTATCTGCCATAAAAGTTCTGTCAAAATCGGTTCAATATTCCGGAAATTAACCGGACCAGGAATACAGGCAGTCAAAAATAGAAAATTAAATATTTTTTGTTATTTATACATTAAATTTAGTAAAAAATTGTTATGGTATCACATTTGACGGCTGTAATCAGCTATGTCAATCGTCGGCGGGGGCCTTGTGAGAGGATAATATAACTTTGACAGTGAAAAGTTCTAACATCTGTAGTACCAGCTCTGCCAACACAGATGATTCTGATAAAAGAACTATGATATAATATCTATATGATAAACATTAGTAGATATCTACTATTGATAAAACTACTACTTTTGAGAGTAAAGCATAATAATTTAGTACCAGTGTCCCAATGTTTGCCAATAGCAGTCTAGGTTAGGTGTATTCTCATTTCTTTAACAATACCCCTGCATTGACAATAAGATGAAAATGAAACTAGCATTTGTTTGCCTTTTGCTAATGTTATTGAACATCGTGTATTCCGTTGAGGTAAGAATCGACCCATTGGTATTAATTAACCAAGGACTGGTGAGAGGTCAGAAGTCGGATGACGGTCAATATTCCACTTTTCTCGGAATACCATATATGCTCAAGTAGATTTAAACAATCCTTTTGGGGTAAGTGCAAAGTATAACAATTTGGAATGATTGTAATTGACCTGATTGTAATTATTATTGTTCTTAAACTTAATTAGCAATAAACAATGTTTGATTGTAATTATTTACATTAAGTGTACAATATTTTCAGCCTGCATTGATCCATCCTGGATTTAAAGACGAAATTTTTGAAGCTAATGATGGATCTATTGAGTGTACTCAAATTGATGCTCGTACTATACCCCTAAGAGTGGCAGAGAACGACAACCAATCCCTAGACTGTCTTCGACTTAACATTTTTGTGCCTGCGTCTGCAAGCACAAAAAGACCTCTTCCAGTTCTCGTGTGGATACATGGCGGAGGTTTCGCTGGTGGAAGTGCAGGGTATGAAGGCATTCCTTATGTGTTGTAATGATAAATTATCGTTTAGGGCCGTATGGCTTTTTGCGCCTCGACTCTCCACTGGCTTCAGGCAACCAAGGCCTTAAGGATCAATACAAAGCGCTGTAGTGGGTGAGAGATAATATAGCTTCCTTTGGTGGCGATCCTCATAACGTAAAGATCGGAGGAATGAGCGCTGGCAGTGCGTCGGTTATATACCACCTATATTCAAGCAAAGAGAAACTTTTTAATAAGGTGATTGCAATGGCAGGCGTGCCACAATGTGATGGTTTGTTTGTTGAGGGGGATGCAGATGCTACTATTAAACTTGCAAATCATTTGGGCTTGAATACAAACTCTACAGAGCAAGCATTAACTTTGCTTACTCAGATGTCGCCCGACTTAGTACTTGCAGCTTTTGAACAGTCGAATTTGAGATTAATGACTTGTAAAGAAAAATTTTTTGATGGTATAGAAAGTTTTATCCAGACTACGCCATTCTCTCTAACAAATGAAAATAAAATTAGAAACATTCCGATCCTAATTGGACATTCAAGCAACGAGATTTTCGGTCCGATAGAAACTGTTTGTGGAGATTACTATTTTAACGATCCATTTACTTATATAGGATACAAAAAAACTTCAACTTTAGTCAAGATGAATTAAACAATGCTGTTGAAATAGTACGACACTTTTATATTGGAGATGAAACCATATCTTTAAAAGTTTACCAAAATTTAGAGCGATATGACTCTGATTACCGTTTTAATCATCCTATACATAGAACTATTAATGACCTCCTAAAAGAGAATGCTTCACCAGTATTTTAGTATCTTTTTAAATTTCAAGACCAAGTTACTTTTTTTCATGGGATTGAAAACTCTTATTTATTCAAGACCCCTTCACTGGAACTTAGCGGTGAAGAAAAACTAATTAGCGAGCGTATGACTCAATTGTGGACCAACTTTGTGAAGTATGGGTAAGTTATTGAAAAATGTAATGTCACGTTTTCACTAAGTAAGATAAAAGATGATAGTGAGTTTTTTTTTTTTTCTGTTTCACAATTCTGACTCCGCAGCTCTTAGAAACATCACACAAAACTCATACTAATTGTAAGTTATAATTTGACAAACAAATGTTCTAACTTCCTGTAATCCCACTCCGCAAGCTACAGAATTGTTGCCTGTTATTTGGGAGCCGATCACTAAGGATAGAAGACCATATTTAGTCATCGATAGAGAGCTCAGCGTGGACCACAGAGTTTACAACGAGAGAATGTCTTTCTGGGATCTTTTCTACTTGAAATATGGAGAATATTGACTCTAAACGAAACTGTAACTTACGACATCACTGGTTACACAATCTTTTTTTATATTATTTAGTAGATAAATATGTATGTCACTATTACTTCTGTTTCATAAACTAAATTTTAATAGTTTGAATGTGTAAAAAAATTTGTTTTTCTGTCGGGTAGGTACTGTTCTACAATAGAACGGACTACCTACCCAATCTCTTTTGAAAGGTTATAATGATAATATTGAGTAGGTACCTTCGACACGCGCGGCGCGGCGTATCCTTCGAGAGTTTCGAGGATTGATTTTTATTTCACAGTAAACTTAATTTTTACTATCGACATGGGTATAGATGTTTAATCTTTTGATAGATACAGTATCTATAGGTAACTTAGTTAGTGAGTTTTCAGTATCAACGAAAATATAACTTTCTATAACAACAGTGAGTCGCTCGTTCACTAGACACACGGAAAATTGCTAATTTTATTCATCTTTTATTGCAATTAAAGATGTACGAAAAACTTACGGAATTTTCTACCAATTAATATTAAATCGTGTAATGTCTCATGTCATCGTGACATCACACAAGCTAGAAAGCGAAACACCGAGTTCATTACACAGTTTCCGAGGATATCATCGGAAAACGAACCCGACTTTATCATAATTATCTTATTTATAGTTATACTTAAATTCTATTAAATGCTTTATCGACTCACGCATATAAATATCAACGGGATTCTTCAAGGTGTTGAATTCGCAGTCGGTCTGAGTCACGTTCAACCAGTACACGCCAAACTGACCCAGCTGCGGTCTCAGCTGACACACGAGACCACTGGCACAAGCGATATAAAACAACGAACTTAATATTTAATTCATATTTACTTAATTAATATCGAGATTGAAGTGAATTTTGTTGCTGGAGTAATTAATCATAATAATGTTTGGACATTATCAGACAGCGCCAACTGAGTCCAAACTAAGCAGAGCTTGTATAAAAAACTGATATTTAAACAGTGTTGTAAATATATAACAGGCATATAATACATTTCGATCCAGGAAAAACACACGTGAGTATCTTATGGTTGTTTACCCAAGTACGGGGCTCGAACCCGCGACATCTCGCGTAGTAATCACATACGCTTACCACTAAACCACAGAGAAAATTGGCTATTAGTCATCGGTAATCTTGAAACGTAAATTATTATATGTTCTTGTGGCTGTTGTTGTCCTGAATAAACGATAAAAAAAACCATAGAGATGACAATATGTATGATGTAGGTGGGGTAGGGCGTAGCCGCGCCACGGTTGCAAAGGAAGTAAGAGTAAATGCTGTAACTTGCCCAAAACTTATTTTGCTAGTATCCCAAGTATATTTTCCACAATATTCCCAAAACTGTAAATTTTGAAAACAGAGTCTAAGTAAAAAGGTACCAAACCAAAAAGCGTTTCATTTAATACATTTATTTACAGGAGTTCCCGAGGGAATTTCGGGATAAAAAGTACTCTATAACACTCAGGAATACTTCAGCATTCTATTGGTAAGGAATTTTCAAAATCTGTCCGGTAGATCCCGAGATTACCCCCTACAAGGTCACGAACTCACAAACTCAATTTTATTCACAAACTCACAAACTTTACCTCTTTATAATATTAGTAGGTATAGATAAGTTTTTCTTGTATCGCGTGTACATACCAAGGATTTTTTGACATCCGCGGATGCGGATGCGGATGTTTAAGGGCCAAGCTACTCCTCGAGTGACTAACCCTAGTGAACGGGTATATCTCATACCTATATGTACTATCCCAACTGGCCACACTGGCATCGCTTAGTGACTAGCTAGGCACCTACCTAGGGACGAGCAACTTACGCTTGCAGTGGGCAGCTGCGACAGTATGCAATAATGTCTGTTCACTGGGAGTGAGTAGCTTGGTTCTTAACAATAAGCGAAGCTCTTTCTAGTGTGAACTTAGCCTAAGGAACTTGGTCACGTGGTCACGAAAAATTGGCTACGATTATTTGTATCCATGTCACTTGGCTACGGGAGCAGTTTACTTGTTCTTTGGGTGGAACTGACCTGGTGTTTCTAGCCGGGATGTGTTGTTGGGTGGCATGCGTGTACACTCGCCAAGTGACCCCCCGCGCGGTACTGACCACCCATTGCTCGGGCGACCCAGCCGATAAGGGTTGCTCCAGTTCAAACGGACACTGAGACAAATGTGAAATGCAAAATCTTTACATCTTCTACTTTATACGTTTGACTTATGCTACTGCTCCACCTGCGTGTTAACGAGTAAACGTAGATGTGGCCAACATTTTAACGGGTTAACTTACTAACGGCATTACTAATGACGTTAAACGTTAAGCGATAGCTCGGGTGTCGGTTTTTTGGACACATCAAAGGGTTTTAGCGCGTTATTTAACGCACTAAGCGGTATAGGCTACATTAACGCCTTCTCATTCTGCGTGTTTTTTTTCTTTTATCTTAAATTGCATAAATGCATATATTATTTTAAAACACTTATTGATGCAAAAATTACAGCTGCTTCTACCTCCATTGCAAAAAAAAACAGCTGTTTGAAGCTTCGACCTCGATTTTGTGTTAACTCGTTATTTCACTAGAAATTAACGCTTAACGGCACGTTGCAAACTAAATGTAGCCAACACGTATTTTAATGCCTTAATTAACGCGTAGTTGGACATTAACACCAACGACGTTAAGGTTAACGCAGGTGGGAGCAGTAGCATTACGATTATGTTGACTTAGTTTTAAAATTTATATATTCTACTAATCGATCGCACTCTCTCTCTTTCTCTCTTGTTTTACTCGCGTTAATAATCGCAGTTCCCGAGGGGATTCGGATTAAAAGGACCCTATGTACTTATAGGAACACTGTATAGCTTCCGAAAGTAATAGTACATTGTTATCCTAGGGGTGAAAGTAACTTAGAACGTGAAAGTAACCTCGATCTATTGGCGCCCTCGCTACGCTCGGGCGCCAAACCCCGTCTCGGGAATAAATAAGTTACTTTCACCCCTAGGATAACAATGTACTATTTCTAGTCGGTTATGTAGTTTTTTATTTTATCCATTACAAACAAACAATCATACATAAAATCAAATCCTGTCTCTTTTTTTAATTTACTTTTACGAATACAAACAACAAATACAAAAGGTTTACAAAATATGATAAAATTAATTATTAATTTTAAATATGCGTCAACAACGTATTCACCAACTGATTGAAAAATGCGACTACGGTTGCTATGCGACTTGCGACAACGGTAGGTAGGTAGTATCAATATTAAAATGTAAACAATATCAGGTACTATACTGGTTAGATTTTAATAATAATAAAATAAAATTATCTATAAAATTACTCAAGACTATTTCAATCCACTTTTCTTGGTATATTGGATCGTATAAATAAGGTGCCGTAAACGATAATAACCCTAAATTCATAACATCAGCAACAATTTAGTATGTAGGTACTTCTATACAGTTGTTGTTTATTTCGAGCATGCAACTTGCAAGTGTTGCCGCGTTTAGTTTGTTATAGTCTTCAGTTAGTCACTTAGTTTGCAGTAGTAATTGCTCCTGACTGGTAAATGCTTGTTTCTAATAAGTAGTATACCTAAGTACTGTTGGAAAATCCCGTGACACATGATTCGTCATGTCTTTATTATTAAATGCCATTGAACCCAATGTAGAGAAAGCTTTAATCTACAATACAAAGTTAATGGGCCCGTACTAAACTCGATACCTACTCGATAGCAGATAAGTATATTGGGTAGAGGAATTAGAATATTTCAAATTTATTTGTAAAAGTTCAGAAAAAGGTAAGCTGAATTCTGTTGGGATTTGGACACCATCATTTCTACATATTATACAAAGTGAGTTAAATTATTATCATTGGTAGATATATCTACCAATGAATTAAGTTAATTGGTATACCAATACACACCTATAGGTACCTAGCACGTTGGGAGGCGATAAGAAAGACCTCCGGCTAGCAATAATAAATAAATAAAGATTTTGAAAGAGTTAAATAATTTATTTAGGTAGGGCATAATATTAATTTTGATGCGTCGGCTTAGAAATTCAGAACAAGAGTGTGTCAAAATCAAAGATGTTATAAGTATTGTCAAAATCTATTACTAAGATAATACAATAAAAGAGTAGAATCCGCGATTCTGTACATTGAATATTTTTACCTAATATTGAGAGGGGTGGTAAAAGAAGAGTAAGCAAGCCCAAAAAAAAGTTTTTAAAATTCTTTTCTGTTTGTCTGTCTGTTCGTGATTATCTCCGCATCTACTGAACCGATTGTCATGCGGTTTTCACAGGTAGATTAAGCTTAGCCTGGAGCTACATATAGGCTTTGTTTCATTGAAAGCGGATGTCAGGAAAAAAAGTTGTAAAAAACCTTTCATGCGGGTGAAACCGCGGGGCACAGCTAGTACAAAATAAAAATATAAATTCCAAAATAATTTTGAATGAAAAAAATTACAAATAGAATACAAAATACAAAGGTTTTAAAAATAAAAAGTAATAGAAATGAGGCAGGATGTTACAACTTTTTTGTTGCATATATAACTGTGTTTCTCTACTTAGTATGATGACACATAGATATTTTACTTATTTTAATTATTTCAACCAATTTGGAATAAGCTTAGGTATTGTAAGTTTCATTTATTAATTAATTCCTTCTTCAGTGGGATTTTTTCTTTATTAAAAACTTTTATTTAACTTGCAATGTACGAGAATTGTTACGCGCTTTTTGAACGTATAATACGATTTGAAAAAAGAAACATATGATATTGACAATATACCTAAAAATATGGAAAAGAATGATAATATTGGTGTGTTTTATTAAATAACATATTAATTAGCTTTAATGTTCTTGAAACAACAAGTATGTACATAGGTATGTATGTAACTATGTTTGTTCGGGAGGCATCTTGCAACTTAATTTTGAAGCAGTTATCTTCAACGGATTGAGCTGAAATAATGTATATCTACCTACACGTCGCGTCGTTTGGTTTGGATGACAATAACTACATCTTTTTTCTTTTTAGCTCATTTGAATAAAAACTTGTTTGATAAAAAAGGTTTTTCTATAGAGAATTATTAACTGTTAAACTTTTTTGCATGATTATTTAAATAAGTAATAGTGTGATGGCAAGTAAAGATGTAATGTCTACCTTCTGTGCTTACTATATTACAAAGTCAGAGTTGCGTAATTTTCTGATATAGTATGTAGGTAAAAGGAAAATAGAAAAACCGTTACGATCGGCGGATTTAAGACGTAACACATTCGACATTGGTTCCACGTAGAAAGGCGTCCGCGTACTTCAAGCGAGTATTGCACTTTGTTTTTTGTTCACTCGTACGGTTACGCCTTGACACATTAATTTAAGTATCTGCTTGTTAACAATCTCAATGATAAGTAGAAATATGTATTGTATGGCAGGTAAGTACCTATGCTATCCAAATAGTTTTTTTTGTTATTTGTATAGATAAATAATATTCGTACGACTTAATTATAATATGATTATTTAGGAGCAGACTCCATCAAACTTGTCCTCTGAATTGCTTAAATCCTTAAATCTGTCTGGCAAAGTGACAATGTTGGAACTGTATGTTATAAATTAATTTTGTTACATGTTTACCAAATAAATCTTGTAGGTATAGGTTATACATTTATTTAAACTTTGCACATTATGGTACAAAAGGCGGACTTAATGCCATTGTGGCATTCTCTGCCACATACATACATTAGCTCTAAGCGCACTATGCAAAAACATGTAATTAGGTAGGTACGTACCCAACATTTAAAGGAATTTTATCAGAATAGCAGGTACCTAATAAATTTAACTCTCGTGTTTTTGATGTTGACTGTGCTTGCTTAAGTATTAAAAATTTATATGAATTGTTAAAAGTAAACTTACCCGAAAACAATCATCGGAGACACTATAGACACCTACATTTATGTTGGCTGTTCCCTTAACATAGGCTTCGTCCATATCCAAAGCGGTCATATCCAGACCGTCAAACTCTTCCACGCCAGGGTCCTCGAACCACGAGTGCACGGCGGCCCTGTACCATTGCCAAGGATCACGAGATTCCATGGCCTCCGAATCGTTCATTATGGGTAGGTATACCTTATACACATACAAAACAAAAAAAAAATAGACACGCACTCGAATAAAATAAGACTCAATCTACATTTTCTATTGCTTTCAATCAGTTTTCATTGATGAAATTTGATTGAATTGTATTAATAATATTATTATCAATAAAATATTTGTAAATGTAGGTATCACACCGATTACCTAACGTGTGGATAGAATGTGAATCGGTACGAAACTGACTGTTCACTGATTCGTGCAACAAGCTTCCCTTCCAGCATGTATTACCTACTTCCATGTTCCAACTTAGCACAATATTCGATATGCTCACGCCTCACACCGATGTTATTATATGTAATGTTAATTTGTTAATATTTGTAAATTTGTATATTTTAACCTTCAACGATTTTTATGGAAACTAAATTTAACCTAAATAGATGCGAATCCATAGTACCTAAAGTACCTAGTTTGTTGGTGACACGGTCCTACCCACCTGTGTTACTCATAATAGTTTTCTGATCAGTTTGACAAATACTTTACCTACCTACCACCCTACCCACCTTAGTATCTACCTAGTAATAATAGGTATTGGAATGTTATTCCAAATCAAGCACCGATATAATTATGTTGTAACACTATAGGATCCACAGCGGTTTAGTTACGGCGGCGCGGCGTCGGAAAGGACGCCGTAGCCCGTAACTAAATTTCCGCGGGAACACCGAAATTACCGCGGGTAAAACCGCGGGTAGCAGCTAGTATCTATACTAATATTATAAAGAGGAAAGATTTGATTTTTTGTCTGTTTTTTTGTTTGTTACGATTTAACTCAAAAACTACTGGACCATTCTTTCACCATTAGAATGCTACATTATCCCTGAGTAACATAATAGGCTATATTGTAATCCGGAATTCCCGCAGGAACTTCGAAATTATCGCGATTCGCGAGTGAAACCGCGCAGGACAGCTATTATACTTACATATAAATACAAACGTAACCGTCTGTCTGCAGTCTGTCGGTTACCTTCTCAACCCTTAACTATTCAACCGATCTCAGGAGTATAGAAAAGGATATGGGGTATTTTAATCGCGGAACTCCCGCTGAACCTGGGTGGGCGTGGGAGAAAGGACGGATGAAATGATGTTTATTTGTAAAACGAAAAAGCATATATAAGTCATATTGTATATTTGTGGATAAATAAATTAATAAATAATATGTAAAAAAAAAAATTAAAACAATAAAGCATATTCAAAGCTGAGTTACAACTTCCTAAGTATCTTCGATTAGTTTTGACCTCGGAAATAGTAACTTAATATTAAGTTGGCACTTCGATCAGTCAGTACTATGTTCGCTTACCTGATGATCAGTCGCAGATATATATTTTTATTTATTTAATAAGCAATTTATATAATATAATACATTACTCGTATATTGAATAATAATCATGTATATAATTAGAAACACCATTACTGTTGTTGTGTTCGTTTGTGCATATGTTTCGTCTTCTCATGACACCGGACATCCGAGTGGATTATGGGGTGATTGTAAGTTTTTTTTTAACACAAGCTATGGTGTGAAGTGAAGTTAAAAACAAGAAAATCTCGGCCAGAGGTCCAAACCATGGCCATGTCTTCTAAATTGGTATAATTCTGTGTACCTACTTACTGCTACATTCTATTCTCTATGTAAGGGTAACTATCATTGGCATAAGTATACTGTAATCTTGACACCTACAGATTTAATGTACCTATTTGTTGCTGTTGTTCTCCTAAATAAACGAAAATAAATAAAAATAAAATAACTTCGAGCTCGGCACTTTTATGCGTTAAAACTTTGTGTTGGAACTTGACCTTATTTTGATGACTACACAAAAATTAAGCAAACATGAAATGGATGGATGTGTGAACCTAGTTAAACTATTTTACAAACGTCCTTCTATTAAAATCGAAACCATAACTTCTAGTGTAAAATATGCTATCTCTTAAAAGACAGGTAGTTTATAACATGCTATGTGCGAATACGTTTTAGGTCCTTAATTGCAATAATATCCTCACCCTCTATACATATATAGTTCCAGTCAATTTTGCTTCAACTACGAAATATTGATAAATTATCCATGGATAGTTTTATAGCTGACGTAGGATATAGTATATTTCAATATAAGTGCGGAAAGCCTGTCATTGCAAAGAGTTCCGACAAATGTCTACCCGAGCCGAGGCGCAGCCGAAGGTGAGGGTTGACAGTCGGAACTAGTTGCAATGACGATTCCGCACGTGTACTGAACAACTATTTTTAATACAGTTACGAAAAAATTAAGCAATTTAATAAAATATCAAAAACACAACAAACTCAACTAAGTTCCAACTGTGATCAAGAGATGGCGCTAGTCGTATTAGTAATGCGAAACCTACGTTTCGCAATGCAAAAAGTGTGTCAAAGTCGTGTCGCCATTTTTGACAGTTGGCAAAGAGAACGCACGAGTTCGGGAAAGGTAAACAAAAAGCTCGAGTATGTAATAGCCCACATCCCGAACGCTAAACGTCCCTGCAATACGCCACTTTTTGAGCAACTGTATTAAAAAATACTTTTTTAATTAAATACAGGTCCCGGGATGAGTAAAAACACATCGTTGTCGGACGTAACGCGGCGGTCGCTGGTCGTGGTGGCGGTAAAGAGGTCGACGATGACTGTTCTCCCCGATGAAAGAACCTGCCAATTGAGTGCGCAAGGAGCCAAGTGTGTTGCAAAATTCTTCGATCTCAAACACAAAAAAACTCAGGTGGGTTAATGTCGGGAACGGTGGTTAACTATAAAACTAAAAATATATCAAAAGTATATTATAGTAGGAATATTTATATATTTCTTTTAAAACTTTACACACAAATTTAATGTAATGAACAGTGAATATATTTTTCACCAATGTGAATGTAGCGAAATGGCCAAGCTACATATTTTGACTAAAGTGTAGAGTTTGTGAAGTTAGGCCTTGTAAAGTTAGGGCTGTAGCTTGGCTCTACATGAGATCTGATAACTTTTGACAGTGCGAGTCATATGGTCTCGTCTTGGCAACATTTTAAATGAAAATGTTTTTGGTGGGATCCATATTTCATCCTCAGAAACATACCTACTTGAAAACTACTCACCCAATTTCCAACATAGGTAACATAGGTATAGAAATTTGGAAAAAAAACTTGCCTTACGTATTAAACTATAAAATATTTAAATTCATAATGTTATAATTAATTATAAAATAAATAAATACCAAAATAGCAAACTGACGATGCATTATAAAAATTAGAGGTGGTTGTTTTTTAAATACGTACGTTTTGATTTAATTATAATATTTAACTAATCCTTGACAATGCTCGTGAGTAAAACATTTTTTGTTTGTGAATAGGTCATGGTCTAAAGAATAATTAAATATTATATAACGAGTAGGCTGCAATTATTCAGTAGGTATTCAGCAAACAGTAAATACTTATGTGATGATTTGATTAAAATTATGACCTCACAATCTGTGAGATAATTGAGAACCTGTGAGTAATGGCAAAGGGCATTATGCATCGCGCTTGATGGGTGCAATGGTTTTTGTTTGAAAATGATTGTTACGTACAAGTACGTACCTAATTCATAGCAAATCGAATATCTATACAAATAATATTAAACATTTGATATTTTGTTTGTATTTTTTAATGGATAAATTCAAAACTACTAAACCATTTTTTTATCTTTTACATGTAGGAAGCTCCAGTGTTCCTGAGTAACATGGGATACTTTTTATCCCGGAATACCCGCGGGAACACCGAAATTAACGTGTATAAAAACGTAGAGGATCAACTATAAATATTTAATATACAGGGTGTAAGATTAAATGAGGGTATTCAGAATTCTATTCACGTCTCGAAAATTATGAAAAAAACATAGATTGGAACTTTATCATTTTTAATTGGGATAAATGTATGTAAAAAATAATATGTTGGTTTCATGTTTTTATAATATAAAAGGCTTCCAGGTGATGATCAGTGGTTACAT
Source organism: Zygaena filipendulae (assembly GCA_907165275.2). Taxonomy (NCBI): domain Eukaryota; kingdom Metazoa; phylum Arthropoda; class Insecta; order Lepidoptera; family Zygaenidae; genus Zygaena; species Zygaena filipendulae. The sequence goes on along the minus strand of OU015653.1, from coordinate 4,324,723 downwards.
GGACGCGTCCTTTTCACCACTGATGCGTTCTCTGGTCAACCCCTACCTCGACATCGGCCGGAACGTAATAATATTGGAAATATTCCCTGTGCTGGTCCGAAGTTATCCGCTGTAAGTTGATGCATACACATACATATTATATTAAACCTATACTCGTACTGCGTATACAGCTATAACCATTTGTGCCGTCAATTAATACGTCATTAACCTATAAAAAAATATTTTGTCTCGTCTGTCTTCTTACCGCCGCACTCAGAGTCGACTTTAATGATTACTTAGTTAAGTATAGATTTTTAAAACAAAACTGCCGCAATCAGAGACGTTCAGTAAATTAATGTTAATTGGCATTTAATGGGATGTAACTTAATTAGTTAAATGTCAATTAGCATTAATTTATTAAACTTGTCTGATTGCGGCAATTTTGTTTTAAAAATCTATACTTAACTAAGTAATCATTAAAGTGGACTCTGAGTGCGGCGGTTAATCTTTTAATAGAGTTGGTAATCTTCGGTAAAGTTATTCGAAAATTTATCAATCAATCAATCAAACATTTATTGCAACCAAGTGTACATTTCAAGTCAGATGTTACATAATATTGTATTGTGCTTACAACTTAGTAACCCTTTTCGGGTATGGCAATAATTCCGGAGCTTAGGTTATTTATTACATCTAATAATAATACAATATATTAACAATTCATGGATTCAATTTATCTTTCTTTAATTATGCATTAATAAATCTATAAATTGTATTATTTCTATATAATTAACATTCAGGTACATAATAATTGTATTGGATAATTGGATATCTCAATAGTATACCACCATAAAAAGCATAACTTATAAATAATAAATGATTAGGATTATCAGCTGTACCGTAATATTAACCTTTTGTTGTCTACGACACATTACAATAAATGATAGATATTAAGTACCTACCTACTTATGGTTTGCGATTTTGTACAAATTTTTGTACCTATACTTATCTATAAATTGCATCGATGTATGAGCATTGTTTTAAGGGCTCTAGCCTTGATACAATAGGGTCATGTAAAGATAGTTCTAGATTAGTAATTGATAAAAACAAAAACAAAATAATATTCCAAAAAGATTAATAGTAAATCGTAAACTTGACTTTTTCAGCGCAGCGCGTATAACACGACCTCTAGGCAAGATGCTAGGAGAATTCCTGGTGGAACTGACCAATCTCGGGTTGTCACCAAAGCGGCTAGAGTTAACAGGAGGCAGTCTGGGGGCGCATATAGCTTCGTACGCCTCGGACAGATATTGGGAGCTGACGGGGCTACGTCCAGCCAGACTCAGCGGTTAGTGGCCTGGATTTATGAACAATTGGTACCTGACCACGTCCGGCTCACTCCGGCACAGCGTCTTCTTAATTCGAATACAAGGCTATATAACAAGGTCACATCAAAAAGATTCCGTTATTTCAATCTAACAATTTGTAGATGTACAAAATATGTCATTTTTTTATTATAGAGATTGATCATTGTCAAGGTATTTTAGTTAAATTTTAATAATAAATAGCCGCAAATCACCAGACGTGTATAGGTACCTAGCTGTTCTGTATTTATTTATTTATTTATTTGTTCGGGAAACAAACGATACAAAAAATACAAAATAAAAATTACATAATATAATTTCCTAGACCTAGCAGTTTCCACTGTAGTAGTAGCTCAGAGTAATAAATATAGGTATAGGTACTACGTACTCTAGTAGTAGATAGGTATCTCAACGAAACGGGTATATATTAATTAACAACTATAAGTAAGTACCTACTTAACCAATAATTAAAATGATGTTAAATAGGTATTTAACATTTTGATAAAGTACCTACTTTACCTATTAGCTACTTATATGTAATAATATTATATACCTACCTATTACCGGTCTGAATGTTTATGAACCTGAAACCTTGTTTTCTGTCATTACTCATTATACCTACAATAGTCTCAACAGCACTTGTAATAAAAACTATAGAACACTGCAGTACCTATACCTATGTAAGTATTATATAATTATACACGGTTATTCGGAAAGGGGTCTAAGCTAAAAAATCTAAGGGTCCATGATGACAAATAACTTTATCAAAATGTTTTCGACAAATACATTTTGAATCGTGGACGGTGTTTTTTAATTTTAATTTCCGATAATACTATAATATTTCCATTGTTCATTTTTACGACAAATACGAAAAATATGCGGTTATCCAATTTATAAAAATATATTATAATGTAACATTTAGTTATTTGTAGGTACTCATTTTCCTACACTATAAGGGTATCTATATAAAAATAATATATAAATTTGTATAAGATTCTTACAAAATGCATTTGAATCAACATTTAAAAAACAGAACTTTTTTTTAACGCTATCGTCAATAAATAATTATATGTATAGAATATTTGAAGTCATCGTGGGATCGGAGAATAAAAGCTTTGCCGAAAAACTGACTTTGTCCGTCTCAATATTAATTAAAATATTTGGAAATTAATATAAATGCATTGTAAACTCCTCTAAAACCTCACGCCTATCCCCCTTTTTGACTAGCAGTAGATAAAAAAGTTATAATATTATTGCGCATTTGGTTCATTAGACTTCAGTGTCGTTGACCACTTCAACATGCGTGAGGGGCGTGGGCATATAAGCCGTGTAGGTGTAGGTAACCCCGTATCACACGATAATAATTTAAATCATTCTCTGTCGAGAGGATCTAGATGGTTGGTTTGACTGAAGAGTCCTCCATTCCGAATATATACAAATAATGAAGTCATAAAAATTATTAATAACCGGCTGCATTTTTATATGCAGCTTAATAAATATTTTTATCACCTTTTCAATGAAGTGGTCACATAATCTTACAAATGTAGTAGTGCGTTTTCCCAATCCTACGCTAGGAAGTTGTCGATTTCACGGAACACTTTTAGCTACCCGTTTCGAGAATTTTCTCAGGGGAAAAGCTTGGACGTCTCGTCTGATCGAACTGAACCTACTCAAGAAGTTTCACCCTGTTATTAGCCACTGAGAAAACAAGACGTGGTCTGCCGGGCTATATATATATATATATTATATATATATATAGACACTTAGGTACACCAAAATAAAGTTGATAGGTCTGGTATATCTATCACTAAAGTTTAGTCCGCCAAAATGCCATGCCGAATTCGAATTAATACGTATAAATACCTACGAACAGCCACAATAACCTTTAGTCTAGGTTAGGTATAGATGTGACTTTGACTACGTTAATAATAAGTATGTCACAATCATGATCTTGCCTATAGATAGGTACATAATTAAATTATACAGTTTGCGATGTTGATTACATATATTATGTATATTTTTTCAAAGCGAATCAATTAACCCCCAAATATTATTTCTTGTTTTATATTATGGTTGTTGCTAGTCGTCCACTAAACAGACGAATAATCGTCGGCTAAACGCAAAATGTATTGTTACAGTTCGTCACGAATTATGATGTTTGTTTGTATACTTTATTGAACATAAACAAAGTTTTTGTTCAGCAAATTATGTTATCTACTTATCTATTCCATAGTAAAAGACTAGAATCCACGATTCTGTACATTGAATTTTTTTTTGTCTGTTCACGATAATTTTCGGATCCACGGAACGGATTGTCATGCGGTTTTCACAGGTAGATTAAGCCTAGAGCAATGTAGCTTTGTTTCATTGAAACCGGATGTCGGGAAAAAAATGGTTTTATAAAAACCATGGAATTATATCTTACTTCTGTGATAAAAACGTTTTACGAGTGTGAAACTGCGCTGTATATAGCTAGCGTACAATATGAAGGTAATTGCGACAAATCACATAAACTACCTACGGTTAACTTTCAGCCCTAGACCCTGCAGGGCCCTGTTTCCGCAACCTGCCGCCGTCGGAGCGTCTCCATCCCCAAGCAGCGCTGAAGGTGGACGCGCTGCACACTAATATAGACGGGTTCGGCATCGCCGACCCGCTGGCACAGATCGACTTCTACGCGAACGGAGGTAATCAATTTAGCATAGTAGGTATAAGGTTGATTCTAGGTCGAGATTTTTTTACATGCAAGATTAGACAGGTAGGTAGGTAAATACTGGTTCACCTTTAGCATTTGAAAAAAAAAATTATGCCTGCACTACATTATCGCCGATGATCGTTGATCGTGTGATGTGGACACCTCAGTCCTCAACGCGATCACAGGCGGATTCCCTTTGATGCGTGCCTATAATCGACAATTCACGGTATCGCAGGCGATCATTTCGGCGAGCACAGCCGAGTATGCCCTCTACACTATCGTGATTCGTGATCGCGTATAATCGTCTGTACTCGGCGATAATCCATGGCGATAATGTAGTGGAGGTATTAAGTGGCAGGTATCCTTGCTACTTGTAATGGGGAAGGGCGTTCTCACTTCTTTTTTGACTTCTTTTGTGACTAGCACGTAGATTGGATTCTCATGTAATTTTTTAGCATGTAACTCATGAAGTATAATCCGTCTGTTAGATAGTAAAAAATAATAGACACGTATTGTTTGCTTTCTCGAAATATGTAAAAAGTACTTAGATAAAACGCATTAAAGTTTAGAAGTGCGAAATCGCGACGTCATAACTAAGTAGGTATAAAGTGTACCTAGGCGTGACGTCACACGGAATTTCAACTCAATGTGTCGCCGTTATTTTTTGATTAGGTACGTAGGAAGGTAAAAAAAGGAAAAATACGTGTCCAATATTTTTTATTAATCTACAAGGCGGACTAATATTCAAAGTTTAGTCATCATGCCCAATATTAATGCCGCGGTGTCCTCATAGTTTGGGTATGCCAAAGTACCTATATCATATCTTCATTGTATTCGCGTCTTCACTCAAGAACGGTCGTAACGTCGCAAACTTATACTCGTACTCTAATTTACCATTGTGACAACCTACAGGTGAATTCCAGCCATGGATGTTAAATGACTTCATCATGCCTTGCTTCCTGCTGTGCAGTCACGTGCGCTCGGCGCTGTACTGGCTGCAAGCGTGCCAGAACCCGGGTCAGTTCATCGCAGTGAAATGCAACTCCGTGGCAGACGCGCGGCGAGGCGCCTGCTACAACGACACTCTGGTCACCAACGTGCTGGGACCGAACACGGACTTCAGTAAACCCGGAATTTACTACTTACCCACCAATGAAGCCTCGCCTTTCTACAAAGGCCCTGAAGGCCTAAAATCGCAAACGTATCAGTTCAACAACTTTTTAATGAAGGCCGCACCAGATAAGGACCTGATATTATGACAATTAAACAATGTATTTATTTAATCAAATTTTATTACAAATATGAAAACTCATCGATATAGATACTATCTACAAAATGATAGAAAATAGTCTTAATTTATAGTAATGTTTGATGTTTCAAGAATGTGATATCATAATTTGCGTCGTTTGAGCAAATACTGGAAGCCATCGATCGTTATAATACTATAGGTTAGCGAAAACAATTATTTATTTTAGCTAAGTAAAACTTAAAATAAAATAAGCAATTTATTATGCATGCACGTATTGTGTGTGAGGCTGCGCATCTTTATCTAATTTTAAATAAATAAATAGAAAAATTAGCTAATCATATTATTTACTTTACTTTAAACTAGTGAAATAAACACGAAGTACATGAAAGTTCAGATTGATAATATAAAATTTAATTATCATATACGTAGTATGCGAATACAATTTTGATAGATTTGAGATTACATAATTCATTCAGATCTCCGAAAAACATAAGCTTCCGTTACGACTAATTCACACTGTACCAAGGCAAATTTTGATTATATAATAATATCAGTAGGTATAAGTGTATAACACGTCAAAGACATAAATGTATAAATATTATTTTAGTAATTTTTTTTATTTCATTTATAATATTATCAAAGTATATAAATTGACAAAGCACCTCTAATATTTATTGTTTACCGCGGCCAATAAAATAAATACTTTGACTCGATTATAACTCGAAAAGTCTTCAACAATAATAGAAAGGTATCGGATCGGAATGTTTAATATTTTCACCAGCCAATTAATTCAGTCAGATGATATATTTTCTTATAATAAATTGAATAATTATAAAAAATTGATATGCGATCATATTCTACTGAATACAGACCATAATTTTATTATTTTATGGGTCATTTGCGATACGATATATTCGAATAAAAGAATAAAGAAAGTACACAAGAAAAAAAAGTACAAGTAATATGAAACAGAACAAGTATACAAAAAAATAATATGTACATTGGTTAGGTTTATTAATTAAAAGTACTTGATTCGCAGCGGACAATTTAGTATTGTCGGTTAAAATCAGTCGAGCAAACGCATAGTACAAGTTTAGCGGATTTGGCACTACGCGAAATAATATACTTCACACACATTAAGTTACCTACTTACTATCATATTTCACTTTCAAGTTAGTTTATATGCTAGAACCATTGATATTAAAAAAATATATATATCAATTGCGCTAATTTGCATTTACAAATATTTTTTCCAGATACAAATAAAATATCCATGAATTTAAAAAATAAAAGGATGAAAAAGAAGTTGCCGAAAGTTGGTCGGTGTTTTAGCAACCTGATGGTAATAGTGCTTCTTTATGTCGTGGTTCTTTAAATTGTATTGTTCGACTTCTCTAAAACGAACTTAAATCGCTCGAAATGTTAATATTGCTATTTACATCGATTAGTTATATTTAAATCATAAAACGATGATAAAATTAAAGCTAAAGACATTTTACAAAACTTTCTGAATCTAAGATGTCTACAATAATAATATATACTATATTATATCAGAAATTGATTATTTTAAAATTATACTGGCCAAGCAAAACTTCAAAAGAAAGAGTTCAGTTAAATTATGAAATGCATCTGAAATTTTAAAAAGTTTCTTGGTAGGTATCCATATTCATACCATGTAGACAAGACTTCTGCTATTGGGAGATTTCTATACCAAAAAAAAAATTATCTGTAAGCAAAGCTTGCCCTCTAAGTCAAGACTACGTTTCTCAAACTATTCAACTCAAAGATAATCCAAAAAGATTTTTTACTAAAGAATAATAAATAACAATCCGTTGTTGCCAGTACACTGTGCTGCGCGCGAAATTCTCACGCACTGGTGTTGCAATAATCCCGTTCACTGTCATGATTACTCCTAGTGTTGGGAATACTTCAAAATCATTAAATCTTATATAAATAAAACCAAAATGAATGCGTCTGTGTGTACTATAAGTACACGTAATCTGAGTTGTGTACTTAATATAAATAAAGTGTAGTGGTTTGTTAATAACGGAATATTACGTGTCTGGCGCCGGGAGTGCGTTGCGCGGGCTCCGGGCCGGCCCCAATAGAATCCTCAAAGAATTCGCTAATAGGTTTGATTAAACAATTAATGTCAAAAATTTTAAGTATCTGATATAATTAATTTGTATTACTAACAAGAGTTTATAAGAAACTAGCTGTCCCCCGCGGTTTCACCCGCGGTAATTTCCGAGTTCTCGCGGGAATTCCAAGATAAACTTTAGATATAAAGCTTCCTCATGAATCATTCTATCTATTGGTGAAAACCACATGAAAATCCGTTCGGTAGTTTTGAGTTTATCGCGAACAGACAGCGGAAACGACTTCATTTTATGCTATGTAAAGATGATTTTACTAACAAAATTATTCCGTGTTTGGTCGAAATAAATGTTTATCATTAATTATTTATTAGCCGTAAAAGCGTAACAAACAAACAAACTCACTTTTGCATTTATAATATTAGTAAGGATTATCATGGGGATGGCAGTGAAAGGATTAAAAGGGGCTGTGGTGTGCCGTGTACGCTAGCGAATATAATCACATAGTTAAGTCCATCACCGCGGGATGTACTCGAGCGGGTACCAGGCGAGCGTCTCCTCGCGCAGCGGCAGCGCGCCCAGCGGGATGACCACGCCGCCCAGGAACTGGTTCTCCTGCAGCGGGTCGTGGTGCCACACGGTGGCGTGCAGGCTGCGGTGCAGCGCCGTCTCCAGCGGCAGCCGGTACTCGAGCATCTCCATGAACGACGGGTGCGAGTTGCGCTTCAGCACGCGCGTCTTGCGCTTCGTCTCTTTGCTCGGGTCCGGGACTAGGTACACCTGCAACACATGATATATTGTTGGTGTCATTGCTACCGCATAATGAAACAGGTATTGTATTATGTTTCTACAACATTTCTAAGTTCTCTACTACATAATATGTACATATTAGGTTCACATCTTAAACTCCTACAGTATCAAAAATATATAAGTACTTTTGCTGAACTTTATTACGGTTGCAATAAGGTTGAACAAGTAATAAGCGTGATTTGACAATAATAAATGTGACAAAAATTTATCTAACCAAAAACATTTTCATGTAAAATGTTGCCAAGACGAGACCATATAACTCGCACTGTCAAAAAGTTAGCAGATCTCATATAAAGCTTTGGCTCTACACGTAGCTTTACAAGGACTTACTTCACAAACTCTACACCCTCTGAGGTCAAAATATGCGGCTTTTTGTATTTTTTTTTCTTTTTTTGAATTACATTATTACTTTATTACATATTTTTTCTTACTTATAATAATAAGGAGTACCTATATACCAATAAGGATACATATATACCAATTTTAAGACCATTAGCTCAATTTTCAAACCTCTAGCGTAAAACAGCGAAAGTGTTATACAAAATTTTACAAGTTTAAGAAGGGGTTGGGGGATAAAGTTTTATAATTTTTTTGTTGTTTGTGTACTAATACTAGCTTACACACCAAATTTCAGCTTTCTAGGACATTAGGAAATACCCTAAGAATTTTGATCAGTGAGTCAGTGACGAAATCAGAGTTTTTTAGATATCAATAAAATCTAAAGTATAGGAGCTATGGAATTAAAACTTTACATATATGTGGTCGATAGCGGACTTGTAAGTCCGCTATTTTATCGATTCTCGTCGACAAAACGATACAAAATGTCGACGAGGATCGATCAAATGGCTCGATAAAATTTTATCGTGTTGCGCATCTTAGCCCCGATGATCTTGCCATTTGTCCTCAGTTACCGCATAATGTCACCGCACTCACACTATTAAAGAGATACTATGAATACATAATATCGCACAATATCTAAAACCGCTTATTGAGTAGTGGGGCGTGTCATTTTAGTTTAAATAAGCTCTACATCAGGATGGTACATTAGAATTCAAGCCGCGTATTGCCATAGAAACTATTATATTATAAACAAAACAAAAAATCCGTTTCATGTCAGATTTAGTATATGTATTGTGCAGTAGAAAAAAAAATTACGATTAAATATCAAAGTGAAATATGATCACAGCATAAAAATTACCATCTCTAATCAGAGAAAAAAGGGAATAATTTATAGTTTAAATAACATTGAATAGTGAGTGTGGTGTTAGGGAACAGTAGAGAACAGCGTTGTTACCTTGACATAAGGGTTGGGCGGTAACCCCTGCGGCGTGAGCGCGAGCGACTGCGCGTGCAGGATGAGCACGGAGAGCACGCCGCTCGCGTACTGCACCGACAGCTTCAGCGAGCCGGAGCCGCTGCTCTCCGACTCGGTCGTCTCACCTGACAAACAAACACACAGATACACACAACATCACCACACCTGCACTAATCACTACAGGCGGCCGGCTTGTGTGGACACGACGTGTAGTGTAGTGTGCGTGTGCGTTTGTTGTAGGGCCCTTTGTTATGCCGGTATTAAAAAGCAACCTACAAATCGTATCGGTGAGAGAATTAAAATCAGTTCAATGTTCCAGATTCGGTTGCTAAGGGTAATTAATGTCTTATCCTTTATTATTCATATCATATTAAGAAAGAACACAAACGAAGAGAGAGAGGGAAATTGTGTAAAAGTGTGTGCGTGTATAAGTGCAAGAGCGCGCGAGAGTGTTCGTGTTCTTGTGTATGTGTGTGTGCATGCGTGTGTGTGTGCATGGTGTGTGTGCATGGTGTGTGTGCATGCGTACTGTGTGTGCATGCGTGTGTGTGTGCATGGGTGTGTGTGCATGCGTAATGCGTGTGTGTGCATGAGTGACGCGTGTGTGTGTGCATGCGTAATGCGTGTGCGTGCATGCGTGTGTGTGCATGCGTGTGAGCGCGTGCGTGCGCGTACTCCGGTGCTTCATGCGCTGCGGCTCGACGTCCTGCTGGTCGCGCAGCAGCGGGTGGAAGAACGTGTACACGAGGTCCGAGTGCGCGATCTCGTCGGCCAGCGCGAACAGGGACGTGAGGAAGGCGCGCACGTCGCCGAACCGCCGGTCGGCCACCTGGCGCGTGGTCGAGCGGCCCACGTGCAGCCCCACCGGCAAACTGCGCACGCACACCACGGTTGGCGTCACGTATTGTGAAAATATAGCATAAATAGTTATGAACAGCGTGTATTTCGGAAACTCTAAAAAGTATGCTTAAATTAATATAATATAATTTTGTGATTTTCGGAATTCAAAAAAGATTCGCAATCGATAAGATAATCTGTAATACGTATATATGGACGATAATATAATCTATATAAACTGATAACAATAAAAACCTAAACACTGAAGCAAACAAGGATTCATCATACAGCTCAATATTTCTTTTTTTACAAAATGTATATGTACATCTATGTTACGGGAACTATTTGTATTGTATAAATACATAAGATACGAATCGATACGAAATGCATAGATTGTACGATAGCGTTCCTAAGTATTGTTTTAATGATATCATAATTATATTGAAGAACGATACCGACGACAGCGCGACAGACCGCGTTGGGGCATCGGCTTGGATACGAGTTGTGCATGTCGTGCGTCGCGAATCACAGGCAAATGTTTAAACTCGGCGGTTTCAAGGCCTCGTTCAGTTTGTCCTCCCGCAAAAGGACGGAGAGAGAGGACGACCACGGAATCTCCATAGTCGGCGCGTACAGAATCAACACAAGTGAATATAACGGTAAGTTACGTTTTGGACACTAGCAAAGAAGAATAGGTACAACGATTTTTATGAGGACAAATAAATAATATGTTTGCGAGTTTGGTCCCGCAAAATTCTTATTTGATTTGGTTCTAAAAGAATAAAACCATTTATCCTATTTAATTTTCAGGCTATGGCAGACCTAATCCTCCAATCAGAGTCCCCCCGCCAGCGATACCAGCCCAGACGAGCCGTCAACCGGCGGTGCGCCCCTCGAAAAGCACCAACGACCTGACAGTACCCACCAGAGTACCAGCGAATCTGAATAACAGCACGCCCGACGTATCGTACGATCCCAGAGGCGGGATTAATAACAACAGAGACCTGCCCGAGCGCGAGCCCAAAGCCAAACAGAGTGCGGACGCGAAAAAACAAGAAAAAGAGTTGAAAAAATTGGAGAAGCGAAGGTTAGCGGAACAAAGAAAGAGGGAGAAGTCGGCGGCTCGAGAGCAAGCTAGGTTAGAGAAACAAAGAGCACAGCAAGAGGCAAAACAGAAAGCAGCTGAGAAATCAAAGAAAAAGTCTGCGCCAACCCCGCCGCCACGTCCGAGCGCCAACCCCTTGGCACAGACCGGTCCGGCACCCATCGAATACTCCACAAACACTCTAGAAAGCTCCATAAGCAAGAGCAGTGGTCCTCCACCATATACTGAACTATCGAGTCCTCATAAACCAATCGAGGATCCACAATATACCATTCCAGACATAACAATAAACGAGAGCTCGAGTTCTGGCAATGTCAGCTTCGGCAAAAGCATAGACAACTACGGCAGCAGCTGGGACATGATATCGCAGCATAGACAGCAGATCAACCAACCCAGAGTGGTGCAGAGCGGCTACAATCGCCATTTGAATTTACAATATCACGTGGGAAATCCACAAACCGACAAAATTGATAACAGTGACGCGTGAATAGTTATCGTTATCAGGTATTATGATAAAGTGGCCGCGATCCGCAGCTCTATTTAACGCTAAGATTATCTGATCAATTATTATTTCTAGTCTATACAAAACGAACGATGCCGCGATGGTCACCAAATAACAATGATTCCCACAAATCGATCTTACATCCTTGGTGTAGTGAACAGCTCTATGGCGAGCAGGACAATTTTACAGTCTCGAAGATAAAACTGATTAAATCTTCTTAAAACATATAATAAATTTAGTTTTCAAATTTAATAACATTTATTTAATTGAAATGTATCGCATAAAAAGATCCCATCAAAAACAAACTTGTAAAAAAGTCCCAAGTCTCGCAACTCAGTTCTTCTACAGTAAAAAGTTGTGAGATCAATGTAATACCAAGCCGGTTAATTTATTCAGTGCCTACTTAAGGGTCCTTCTGTCTAAAGTTATCATGTTATAAGCTAATCTAATAACATTTTATAGTGACCATATCAAATTTAAAAATCATTTATGTTTTAAATAGATTGATTGGCTTGGCGATCACGTGAAAACACAATGTATCTCACAAGTAATACATATTATAATTAAATTAGATCGCCAAGCCAATCAATCTATTTAAAACATAAAAGATTTTTAAATTTGATATGGTCACTATAAAATGTTATTAGATTAGCTTATAACATGATAACTTTAGACAGAAGGACCCTTAAGTAGGCACTGAATAAATTAACCGGCTTGGTATTACATTGATCTCACAACTTTTTACTGTAGAAGAACTGAGTTGCGAGACTTGGGACTTTTTTACAAGTTTGTTTTTGATGGGATCTCATTTCTTTTTGTAAATGGTCTTGGTCTTTTTGTTTTTTCTTATTGTGTTTATGAAATTTTGCATGCACGTTGTCAGGGGTAAAGAAAACCTAGGGATATAGGGTACTAACTACTTTGCATCTCTGAATTCCCGCGGGATCTCCGAAATTAACGCGGGTGAAACCGCGGGGAACAGCTAGTCTCATATATTTATATGGGATTACAAAGTTATTTGTGCAGTTGGTACATATAACTGCATATATAACTTTGTAATTCCATACATTTATATGGGATTACAAAGTTATTTATGCAGTTGGTGTATCTAGAAAACTGGACCGAAATTGCAAAATATTTTAGTTTTTCCTTGATTTATACAATAAACACTAATTGTATTCTAAATTTCAAACTTCTATGTCTGCTAGAAGTGCCTTAGAGTTTTGATGATCGGTCAGTGAGTGAGTGAGTGAGGGAGTGACCTACAAAATTAAGAAACTTTGACTAGTTATAATTCTTAAACTACTGGTTCAAATCGAATGAAATTTAAATTATACCGTCTTTATACAATATTGTTTACTAAAAATTCAGGCTTCTAGTTTTATCCACAACGAAGTTATAGGGGGTCGAAAATGGCCTGAATTGCTTCGAGAAAAGGATAGTACGGCCGTGCCGCTTTTGTTGCTCGACTTGGCGGGGGCACTGCCGTGCCCCCAGATAAGTCATTCTAGCGTGACTTTTTACACTATACAACGGTGCTAAATCGAATATTATATCATATAAATAACGGGGCAATAACCTTAGTATTATGTATATTAAGTTATTTTAAAAACATTGTACTCATTGTTGGACAAACCAAATAAATAAATAAGTGAATATGAAAGCTCGAGGCGATTAATTTAATGAAATAACAATTTAATTCCAAACAGAACTAAACAGAAACAATAAATTATTTATTACAGCCCACTTTTACCAATATTGTCCAACAGCTGTTATTAAAAAAATAATAATCTAAGATAATCTTTACATAGTATAAAACAAAATTGCTTCCTGCCGTCAGTACGCCTAGATCTTTCAAACTACGCAATGGATTTTAATGCAGTTTTCATCGATAGATAGAGGAACGTTTATACGTACAGTTTATCCCGGAACTCCGAAATTACCGCGGGTGCAACCGTGGGGGACAGCTAGTTAAAAAGTAATGTGTAAAAAATCCTCTACATTTGTGCGCGTGCACAGGTCCACAACCAATTATATTATGTCATGAAGGTCACAACTCTTCACAACACACAGATGCTCTTAATCCCACACTAAGCTATAAGCTCGTGTCGAGAGAACCACAAGCAATTTATACAAGGATCACTCACAGAGGAAATGATCATGATTTCCTCTGTGAGTGATCATGAAATATCAGGAGAATAAAGCTTAAGATTGACATTTTAACTGACGTCAAGCGTCACGTTCTTCTCACCTGTGCACCTTAGCGAGCGGGAAATGCAGGCAGATCTTCTGGTACAGCTCGGTGAAGTGTTTGTACGAGCGGTAGAGCACGAAGGGCGTGGTCTGCCCCTGCCGGTAGATGCGTAGCGCGTACACGTAGTGCTTCTCGGGGTCGTAGCGCTTCTCGTAGCCGAGGCACTCTACGCTCAGTATGCGACCTTCTTGGGCCATGCTACGAAACAACATACACACACATCCTTACTTATTATAAAACAAAGTCGTTCGCATCGCCTGTCTGACAGTCTGTTTGATCGCGATAAAATCAAAAACTAGTGGAAGAATTTTGATGCGGTTTTCACCAACAAATAGAGTAATTCAAGAGGAAGGTTTATGCGTATAGTTTATCGCGGGAAACAGCTAGCGTGAGTTTATTTCTTTGTCACACTTTCCCGCCTTAACTATTCAATCGATCATCATGAAATTTTGCACACGTTATCAGGGGTGCGTAATTGGACATAGGGTCGGTATTCCCGCAGAAACTCCGAAATTAACACGGGTGTAACCGCGGGTAACAGCTAGTAACAAAAAAGTTTTGTAGATCTCACGTGTAGGTGCGCGGCATGAAGGACAGCAGCTCCGAGGTGCTGGTGCCCTGGTCGCCGCTGGTGCGCAGCTGCGCCAGGTTGTGCAGGAAGAAGTTGATCGGCGTGAACCTGCGCACACGCATCACAACCCGCTATAACACGCCACACGACTACAACACAACACCGCACGCTACACACTCAGTTCATATTTAGTAGGGCCGACTAGTCGACTAGCCGATTAATCGGTTGTAAAGAGGCCAAGCCGATCACGTTTTCGTGGGTTTCCGTGACGCTTCGTTAACAGCTGACAAGCGCGCAAGTCGCAACCGCCGGCCGCCTGCGAGCGTTTCGGAACCAAACCTAACCAAATCGACATTCTACAATCTTTAACGCTTAGAAAACTAAATAACGAAACTTCATGTCACTTGGCCAGCTAACCAAAACTTTAGTTCGCTCGCGCGATTCGATCAGCAGTACAAACCTAAACAAGAATGTCGATGTGCTCTATACGCCCTGCTTAATAAAGTCAAAAAGTACTTGTAATTAGACACTATTTGTAAAATCAGTTCATGATGTGGCCGACCATGTTTGTAAAAATATGCATTGTACTATGTTGTATGTACTTAAAATTTGTTAAAAAACGTTTTGGTTAAAAAACTGCTGTGTGTGTGCTGTGTAAATTAAGAACAACGCTATTTGTGTTAAATTGAATAAAAAAAGTTTATTATTATTATTTCATGTAATGGCCGATTACATCATGAATTGACCAATTCTCAAAGCGGCTAAGGCGATATCGAGAGCAACGTTGCCAGGTCGCCAAACCTAATAGCGGGACAGATCAGCCAGTCTGAGGACCACATTATTGAGGACACACTAAATTATTGAGGATAAGTAATCCTCACTAATACTATAAATGCGAAAGTTTGTAGGTATGTATGGATGGATGGATGTTTGTTACTCTTTCACGCCAAAACTACTGGATGGATTTAAATGAAACTTTACAATAATATAGCTTATACATCAGATTAACACAGGGTACTTTTTATCCCGGAATTCCCGCGGAAACTCTGAAATTAACGCGGTTGAAACCGCGGGGCACAACTAGTCCTCGATAATGTAGTGTGTCCGGCCTTTTTGCTGGCTGGTTCGCTTTTAGATGTGGCCACGACACTACGAACTGACTTGCTCTTGAGCGAGGAGTGTATGAGCCGCGCGAAGGCGGCGGCCGCCTCCGCGTTGCTGGCGGCCGGCAGCAGCGCCTCGCGCACGTACGTCACCGCCGCGCTCGTCACGCCCGGCACGCCCGACGACATCATCTGCCAAACGCCAAACGGCGACAAACCGCCTTCAGCCTCCCTAGCCAAGTTGACATTCTACAATCGTTAACGCTAAAGAACGGAGTCGTTAGGTCGCGTGATCACGCTAAACTGGACTTTCGATTGGATGATTTTCGTGATAATATTATTTATAACATATATGAATTTTTTTAATTGTTTTTGGAAACCTGCCACTAAAATATCACTTAGCCAAAAGGTTGACTGGTAGACAATGCTTTAGGCATAAAGTCCGTCTTTTGTACAATAAAGTGCAATAAAGTTCTTTTCGTGAACACGTGACACGACGATGAGTTGCTTTGTTTTTTATAGCGATTAAAGATATGTCAACTCGGGTGAGGGGGCCAGTGCCGGTGGTGTGTGTGACGTGTCGCATAGGTACCAGCGCGAACAGGTCGAGGATGTGGTCGTGGTGCGCGCGCGCCACGTTGTAGGCGGTGCAGCACAGCTCGACGAAGTGCTGGAAGCGCTGCGTGGGCCGCTCGCCGCCGTTGATCACGTACACCATGTCGTGGGTCAGCACGAACGGCGCGCGGTCCCTGCACAACACGACGGCACTCGGGTTATATCTTTACCTGGCTGGTTCCCCGCGGTTTTACCCGCGTTAAGTTCGGAGATCCCGCGGGAATTCCGGGCTGAAAATATCCTATATCCTTTTTCTGTACCCCTGACGTGTAGTATTCAAAATGTGCAGTTTCACTCGCGTCAATTTCGGAGTTCCCGCGGGAATTTCACGATAAAAAATAACCCTATGTCCTTTTCTGTGCCCCTGACAACGTGTAGCAAAATTTCGTGATGATTGGTTGATTTGTTAAAGCGTGAAAGCGGATAGTTTTTAGAATTCCCGTGGGAACTACAAAATTAACGCGGGTAACACCGCGGGGAATAACTAATCACCGAAACGGCTGAACCGATTTTGACCGGACTCACAACTCGACTCGGTTGTTGTACTTATATTAGAGTCCCTGCAGGAACTTCGAAACTCACATGGGTGAAACCACGGGTCACAGCTAGTAATTAGATTTGGCTGATATTGATCTAATTAATTCAAGTTAGAGCAGTACGGAGAATAAACAGAAATCATAGTGTCAGGATAATTTACCTTTTAAAGTTGCCGAACATCTGCGCGTCACCGAGGAACTTGCCGAAGTCGATGTGGAACAGATGGCCGGACGTCTTGAGCATGATGTTGTCGTTGTGGCGGTCGCATATGCCCAGGATGTACGTCGCCACGCTGTAGCCCGCGCACGACGCTGACAAACATACGCACACACACATTATTACACCGCTTCAATCTTTCAGACAAACTTCTTTTGGCGTGTTGAAAGAAGTTTTTAGTGGGCAACGGAAGAGACGTGCATAGGATTGGCAACGACCACAGTATACAATATGTGAAGTTAGCTTTATCTTTCGAAGACACCGTCAAACTATAACTGCCACAAACATTTAGAATTTATTCATACACATATTTATTAAAGTGACTTTTTTGTTTACCACTAAAAAGAACGAACAGAACATGATGTTAATTTTACTATCTCGTTGTATAAATTTAACACGGTTATGGTTTTTCATAAGACTTATTCATAAATGACGTACAGTGTGAACAAACAGTGAAATAAGATAAAACCAGTTGGTTTTAAGTTCCATTAAGCCATGGCCAATATGTATAAAAAATATACACAGACATAAAAAATATAGACTTGTGTGTATGGATTCGGTTTTGTTTGCGTGACGACTCACAGGTGAAGTTGTCTCTGGCGCGCTGGTACTCGAGCTCGGAGGGGTTGTGCTTGGCGAGCCACTCGGCGATCGGCTTGTCCTTGAACGAGCCCGTCAGCCCCCACTCCGTCTGTATGGCGCGCAGCGTCTCCGCCTCCGACACTATCTCTATCATGCCTGTGGGCGACACATTATTGATTTTGAAATGAATCAAACTATCTTTATACGTTACGACAAGCAACTGTAAGAACTAAGAAGAAATAAGTAAATAATATGCAATAACAAAAACGAGCAAAAACAGCGTGTCGCAATAAAATATTAACCAAGATGGGAAAGTTAGGGACCCGAAGCTGGTCTTCCGCTAGTGCCGCATTAGCATAAACTTCAATGATACCGGTTTCGTTTTTTATGTTATTATTTATTTTATTATTTATTTTTTATTATTTATTATTATTATTATTATAAAGAGTTCGTAAATTTGAATGTAGGGAGATAACTTCTGGAAAGACAAACTAACTTAAAAATTCTATCACTGATAAGAAGCTACATTATCCCTGAGTGACATAGGATACTTTTCATTGCGATACGAA
This sequence comes from Zygaena filipendulae, assembly GCA_907165275.2. NCBI lineage: Eukaryota > Metazoa > Arthropoda > Insecta > Lepidoptera > Zygaenidae > Zygaena > Zygaena filipendulae. The sequence goes on along the minus strand of OU015653.1, from coordinate 4,306,327 downwards.
GAGTTCCCGGGGGGATTCGAAAACTGACACGGGTGACGCCGCGGGGAGGAGGGGGAGAACAATAACTAGACATTAATAATCCTAAGGGTAGGCATAGATCACGGTTTACATATAGGAAAACGTAATCACAAATTAGTTGGTTTACCTTTTCTGTCGCTGGTGGGTAGCGACTGGAAGGTCACCATGCGCAGGTCTAGGCCGGCTTTGAGCCAGAGGCTGTCCAGCACCTTCATCACTTGAAGCACCAGCGCGTCCTGGCGTAAGTCGTCCCCCACCTATTTAAAAACTCATTTATTAAACAATTTGACAATAATATAATTATATATATAAATCACGTGTCACGTTGTTTGTCCGCGATGGACTCCTAAACTACTGAACGAATATTGATAAAATTTTGTAACCATTTATAATATGGTCCAACTTAAAAGATAGGATAGTTACTATCCCGGAATTCCCACGGGATCAGCTAATCACCGTAAACTACTGTCAGGGGTACAAAGAAGGACGTAGAGTACTTTTTTCCCGGAATTCCCGCGGGAACTCCGAAATTACCGCGGATGAAATCGCGAGGGACAGCTAGTAATTATATATAAGTATGATCATAAGGTAACGCATTGAAATTGTGTTTCTCTGGGCGCGTTCAGGCGAAAGATAACAATTTATAAATTCACATCTATTATATATATATATATATATATATATATATATATATATATATATATATATATATATATATAAATAATATCATCATCATAATATTATCACCTTATACATGTATGTATGGTACTATGTCTTATATACTACAAACAATATAAAAAGAGTTGTGATTACGTACTTTGAACATAGCAGGAATGACGGCGTTGTCGCATCCAATAAAATTTATTTTCAGAGGCAGCGTATTCGATGAGAAGTACGAACACGACCTAGGAAAAATATTTATTTCTCACTCATTGGCGTATTATTATTATTTTTCAGTGGAGCATGCCCCTGACATGTGATATTAATACTCGCGGGAGTCGCGGGTGCAAACTTTTAAAAATTAAGTCTACTTTAAAGAATCGTATTTTAGTAAGTTATCAGTATTATAGAATTTCGAACCGGTAGCCCAACATCCTGGGTGGGCACTAGACCATCCTGGAGTGGGCCCGGCCCACCCGGCCCCCCTCTATATACGCCTATGTTCTCACTTCGGAACATTATTGTCTATGTAGTACATTTAGATTTCATGCATGGTGAGATCTAGGCTATATCCATAGAATATGGCCCCGATTCGTAAGTCAGTTAGTTTTCGAGAATTCGTGTTTATAGTCACCTTCACTTTTGTAGAATTTTTTTGGACGCCTGTTTAACAAACTGTAAGTAAGCGTTAAAATATAATTAAATACTTAAAGTCGTCATAATATAATCGCATTAGGTTAGCCTGTAAGGATTATATGGTTTTTTGAAATAAATAAAATACAAATCTTTCTGTAATAACACCGTATCACTGTCTATCGACCTTTCGCAAGAGCTTAGCCGTGGTGATGCCACACCTTGCGGAGCTCCACTTGGGCCTAGAGCTGTGTTTTGAAGCGCAGGGATTTGGGGCGCTCGACAGCTGTCTTTATTAACCTTTTGGGGGGAGAGGGGGGGTGGGGGAGGGGAGGTAAGAGGAGGGCAAAGAGAGGGTAGGGGGGGGGGGGGCAGGTAGGACTAGTACCCACTTGACGTCGACGTCGTGCACCAGGTCGCGCAGCGCCAGCGGCAGCGCGGCGGGCCGCCGGCGCAGCATGTCCGCCAGCTGCTCGGCGCCGGCGCACAGCGCGCGCCACCGCTCGCCCTCCTTCGCGCTCTTCACGCTCACCGCCACCTCGGACAGCGTCTGGCACACAAACAAATAAACACATTTATTACTCCTAATCCATACTCAAAGACTACTGAACGGATTTTCATGCGATATTCACGAATAGATAGAGATTCATGAGGAACGTTTATACGTGGAATTCCCAAACCACGAAAACGACTAGACCATCCAAGACAGAAATATTTTTTCAATCGAACCATTAGTTCCCGAGAGCTAGCCCGCAGGGGCTCGGACACGACAGTCTATGGCCCAGAACCCATAGTACCCCTGCCGTTCGGCTGGATCCGCACGCAACTGCGACAGAGAACTAAACAGCAGCATGACCGACTCTGGTCGAGGCTCAACGACTGCAGACAGGCGAAAGCGGTCTTACCCAAAGCGGACGCCCGTCTCTCTCGCAGTCTTTTACGGTTGAGTAGAACCGATCTCCGCATGGTGACAGGTTCTCTCACGGGCCATGGCCCATACAACAAACATTTGTATAATATAAATGTTACAGACAGCCCCCTCTGCAGAGCTTGCATGGAGGCGGACGAAACCGCCGCTCATGTGTTGCTTGAATGCGACGGAGTGGCACCATACAGGGCTAAGTACCTAGGGACACCAAGGTCGCTCCCGGAAGCCTTCGGTGACATTAGGAAGCTGCTGGGCTTCCTGCAGGAGCTGGGTTGGCATGAATAGATGCATTCCCACCACACGCAAAATAGGCGCTCAGACGTCGAGTTGCGGAAACCAGCCCGCTAACAAATACAAATACAATAGTTCCCGAGATTAGCGCGTTAAACCAAATATAAACCAACTCTTCAGTTTTATAATATTACTAGCTGTCCCGCGCGGTTTCACCCGTATTTAAATAATAATAAATAATAATAATCCACTTCCATACAAACTTTTCAATCCCTTTTCATCCCATTACGGGTTGAATTTTCAAAAATCCACCCTCCCAAAATCCCCCACCCAAAAGAATACACCCTCCAAGTTTCAGGTCTCTACGATCAGGGGTTTAGGCTGTGCGTTGATCCATCAGTCATTTAAGACAAAGGATTTTATGTATATGTATAGATTATAAATATTAAGTTCTAGCTGTTCGTCGCGGTTTCACCCGCAGTAATTCCGGAGTTCTCGCGGGAATTCTGGGTTTCAATATCGCCTATGTCCTCAGGGATTAATGTAGCATTCTAACGGTGAAAGATTTTTGTAATCTGTCCCGTATTTTTTGAGTTAAACCGTAACAAACATACAAACAAAAAGTCAAATCCTTCCTCTTTACAATATTAGTATAGACGTGTACCTTGACGAGCAGCTGCTGCCGCAGCAGCGTGTCGGCGAGCCGCTCCCCGCACACGGCCAGCAGCGCGCGCAGCATCAGCTGGTAGCGGCACGTGGCCGTGGCGCACGCCGCCTGCGGCGCGGGCGCACCCGCCCCTGCCGCCGCCGCCTCCGGCGGGCCCTCCTCCAGGCTGATGCCCAGGTACTCGCTGTTCGCCTGGTGGATGACAGAAAACATACATCTCTCTCGCCCATCTCACATCGTAAGAGCAAGAAATTGTTTTTTTCACTACCAAATTCCATTTTCTAAAGATGATACATGATGATGAAAATTAAATTAGTATCTTTTAAAATAATATTATCTTTACGAAGGCGCGAATGGGAATATGTTTTTTTATCATATATGAATTTCTTGTTCTTTAAATTTATTTATTTTTAACCAATAAGTATGTCACCTGCGGCGCGTTAGGCAGCGAGTGTACCAGCAGCCAGAACAGTTTGTGAGCGACAGCCGGCGCGGATAGAGCACGCGACAAGAGCAGCTCTAAAACAAACAAAAAAATATTTTTACATTTGATTTACACAACATCTTAAACCTATATAAAAATTAATTACTGTTCGTTTGTCTCGCTAAAACTCGAGAATGGCTGGACCGATTTGGAAGATATTTGTGAAAGGTTTAAGAATTAAAGTAGGCTACTATGCAGTTCCTACGGGAATTCCGAAACTCACGCGGGTGAAACCGCGGGGCACAGCTAGTTATAATATAAAAACGATAACATAGCTGATATGAACGGTAAGTGTAGTAACGCAGCCCACAATGGATCTGCATCATGATGATGTCGATGAATTAGTTAGTTTGATTAGCGGGAGGCGGCGCGCGCGGCCCGGGGCGCGTACCGGCGAGCGGGCTGGGCGCGTACGTGTCGTAGCGCAGCGCCTGCGCGAGCTGCGGCAGCACGCGGCACAGCTCGTCGTCGGGCAGCGCGCCCACCAGCCGCGTCGCCGCCGCGCGCACGCCCGCGTCCGGGAAACTGGCGCACATCAACACACACATTACACGGCGCAGACACCAAAAGAAAAAAAAACACCAAAACAAAAAACTTTTTAAATAGTAAGTAGGCACTTAAACTTTTTATGGTTGCCTGGAAGAGATCGCTTATAGTGACAAGGCCGTATATATTGGAGCCACTTAAGGCATTCTGTTTTTAGTTAATTCGATGATTGTGGTGCTCAATAAAGTGTTTTTCATTTATACACTCGTCATGCATACTCGGTACTTTTTGGTGGGGTTAAAAAGCCAACACACACTCAAAACACACATTCGAGGCTTTTTGCTGGGATCATAAGGCATCAGTACGTCTTACATTTACGTGAATTTTGACGATAATGTGTCGCAGTGACACCCAAGCTGTTCTTCCGCGGTTACACCCGTGACCATTCAAACTCTGAACAAGAAATGAAACTTGAGGGAATGAAACTTCTTTTTTTTAAAGCCAATATAGATCATTTTTGTCCATCTATATATAACTGAAAACAAACATGAATACTATGTTTGTTTTGAGTAAGATTTTTAGTCCTCATGCGCTCAGGTGTTACATCTGAGAAAATCGTTTGAAAAATACTGTCCCAATTTCATTTTTAGCTTTAGTAGTTCCGGCTGGACGTTGACGCTTCAATGAGGCTCAGAAGCTTCTTTATTTCCAAAAAGAAAGAATTTCCAAAAAGGAAGAGGTTCTGCATTCGGCTGTATGTACCTATGTTTTTTATTCTTTTATGTATGTTCATCGATTACTCGAAGACGGTTGAACTGATTTTTTTTTTAATTTGGAAAATTCGTTTTAATGTGGACTACTTTTAAAAATCAAAATTCTAATTAGTCCGTCAATAAAAAAATAAAAAAACAATAGACACGTATTTTTTGCTTTTTTAAATAAATTAAAATATAAAGAGATAAAGCGCATTAAAGTTTAGGGTGAGGGGTTCGTGACGTCACTAACCGCTAAAACCGCCATACAAACTGTCAGAATAGTGACATATCGCGAAATTTCAACTCAATATATTGCCGTTATTTTTTGATTACGTAAAAAAATAAAAAATACGTGTCCAATATTTTTTAATATACAACAAGACAGACTAAAAAATAAAAATTAGTCCACATGCCCATTGGACGATTTGACGTGACCACGTGACATGACAATACATTCCTTAGTTTTCATATATCGTCAACATTCATAGTCAAGCTAAGGGAGCAGTTAAACGGGCAGCCACGTACCAGGGCAGCAGCAGATGCATGGCGTTGCAGGGCGCCGGCTTCTGCCAGAGGTCAACGAGCGCGAGCAGCTGCGCGCGGTGCTCGCCGTGCCAGTTGGTGGCGGCCAGCAGCACCAGCGGCAGCGCCGCCGGCAAGTCCACCAGGTACTGCCGCTTCTCCCACATCACCTGCCACACATGATATGTGTCTATTTATAACGACAGATTGTGATAGATCTTCAGGATCACCCACACCTAAACAAAGAATAGAAATCTAATATATATAAACACGTATCACGTTGTTTGTCCGCGATGGACTCCGAAACTACTGAACGGATTTTGATAAAATTTTGCAACCATTTATAATATGGTCCAACTTAAAAGATAGGATAGTTTTTATCCCGGGATTCCCGCGGGAACTGAAGGACATAGAGTACTTTGTTCCCACAACCTCCGCGGTAACTCCGAAATTACCGCGGATGAAATCGCGGGGGACAGCTAGTTATAATATAAAGAAGCAACACTCTCCTCTTCCCATTGGTGGGATGGGTATCATGCCTCCTCATACCCCGGGATAGTTTCTTGGAAATTCCTAGGAAAGGTTGACACAATATGTAAAATGTACATGTGGCAATTTTTTACTGACAGCGGACAGTTACTGTTAGCTCGCTGTCAACCTTACGATACGCAAATACGTATTATTAATCACATCGGTCGAGCCATTTCCGAGTTTTTGCGAGACTAATGCACGGAAATCAATGTTTATAATACTGTAAAATTGCGTTGCGCCTATGAGTCCAAATAAATGCGTTTTCTATATCTCTCTTCCATCGAACAGGTCAAAACGTTTGTGAATGTTGAGTGTTGCGTGTTCACCTCGCGGCACTCGGGCGGCATCCGCTGGTAGGCGCCCTGCTCGACCAGGTGCAGCAGCTGCGACCGCGTGTGCCCGTCCAGCGACTCGAACTGCGGCAGCTGGCCGCGCGACAGCCGCCGCGCGCCCCCGCCGCCGCCCCCGCCCCCGCCGCCCGCCGCCTCCTCCGCCCACTTCACCCCCGTGTGCGCGTACGGCGGAAACTCTGGCGAGTGAGTCGAGGATTATTACATTCAGAGTTCAGAATAGCTGTTCCCCTCGGTTTCACCCGCGTTAATTTTGGAGATCCCGCGGAAATACCGGGATAAAAAGTACTCGATAGCCTTTTCTGTACCCCTGACAACATGCAAAATTATAATTATGCAGTTTTACCCGCGATAATTTCAGAGTTCCCGTGGGAATTCCGGGATAAAAAGTACCCTATGTCCTTCTCTGTACCTACCCCTGACAATGTGCATACATGGTGATCGGTTGAGCCGTGAAAGCGTAACAAACACACAAACTCATTTTCACATTTATAAATAGTATAGTTCGGCATCTATAAAGCTCTCTCATCATATACCTGTGGTTGACTGGCAGAGAATGCCATTGTGGCATTAAGTCCGCCTTTTGTACCATCGCGTGCATAAAGTTGAAATAAATAAATAATCAATAAATAACTCGGTCGCTACGGCCGATCAGTGAAATTTGTGTTTTGTGTGAACAGAATAAATTGATGGTACTCCGGTGTGCGTAGTGCAGCGTAGGTGTACGTAATGTAGTGTAGAGTAGATGTGTGTAGTGTAGGTGTACGTAATGTAGTGTATAGTAGATGTGTGTATAGTGTAGAGTAGATGTGTGTAGTGTAGGTGTACGTAATGTAGTGTATAGTAGATGTGTGTATAGTGTAGAGTAGATGTGTGTAGTGTAGGTGTACGTAATGTAGTGTATAGTAGATGTGTGTAGTGTGTTGTAGTGTAGGTGTACGTAGTGTAGTGTAGGTGTACTTAGTGTAGTGTAGGTGTACGTAGTGTAGTGTAGGTTTATGTAGTGCAGTGTAGGTTTATGTAGTGTAGTTTAGGTGTACATAGTGTAGTGTAGGTGTATGTAGCGTAGTTTGGTGTAGGTGTACGACGTGTAGTTTAGATGTGGGTAGTGTAGTGTAGATATACATATTATGTAGTGCATTGTAGATGTGCGTAGTGCAATGTAGATGTGCATACCGATATTGACAACCGGGTGCGGCGCGTGCGGCGCGTGCATGGGGTGCGGCGCGGGCCCGATGCGCTTGTCACAGTGCGGGGGCCACAGCGGCAGCACGTAGTTGCCGCTCGCCAGCATGCTGCAACCGCGACATGCGACATGCGACACTTAGCAGTAGTCAACCGTACTTACCATACCAGACTAGTACATTCTGGACTTCTTATTGATGTCATTGGAAGTAACAATGATATCACAAATAAAGTATAAACAAATAAAAAACCCGACTGCGTAAAAAAAAATAGAAACAAGATAACCTAGTTTTCCGACACATATTACAATATTAATGTGCAAGTGTTTAAAAAGTTCAAGTAAAATTTGTGCAATAAAGTTATTCTTGGGGGCTTTCTTACTGAATAAGTTTATAACATTTTAAAGTTTTTCAGAAAAAGTGTGTGTGTGTGTGCTAGTGCACAAGAGTTCACTCACCCGTCGTAGTCGAACATCTGTATGGCGGCCCAGCCCAGCTCGACGAGCTCGTACTGCACGTCGGAGGGCTGGTCGCCGGAGGCGGCGTCCGCGACGCCGTCCCCGGCCGCCGGCGCCGCGCCCGGCCCGTCCACGGCGCGCTGCGACCGCCCGAACAGCGTCAACACCAGCCGGGCCTCGCGCGGCACGCAGCTCACCGGCACCTCCTCCATACTCAACCTACATAACACACACAACGTTAGTTACAAACGGACTAAAAGGACCAGCCCGCTGACACTCCATACAAATGAACTGATTCAAGTACTTTCCCACAAGTAAAGACGGCCGGCTTTTAGCCTGGAACAACGAGTTCCCAAGGAAGCCCCCAAAAAGCCATTCGGGTCACGAATAACGATTAACATAGGGCACTCTTATCTCGATAAATGTTCCTGAGGGAATTCTGAAAGTGACACGGTAAAAACGAAGGAAATGGGGGGACAGCTACTAGCTAGTTTAAAATTGTTTCTTATTCATAAAAAATCGTGATAGACCACGACGACTTCTCTTTTCTCTATTAATCTTTGACCAGTGTGTTGTTCTACCACGCGACAGTTATAATTTCACCGACAACTACAAGGCAACTTGCTCGCCGAGCTAAAACACAATGGCCACCGTCCTCAACACTGAACCAGACGTCCTCACCACGTGTCGAATATGATCCTAGGGTAGAGGCCCGCGCTCTCGACGCCCGCGGGCTGCGTGACGCGCAGCTCCTTGAGCGGGCGCGTGCCGTGGAACAGCTGCGCGTGGAGCAAGTACTGCTCGTGGCGCCAGCACGGCGGCAGGCAGTGCACCGCCTCCACCGAGAACAGCGTGCACTCCGACACCGTGTACGCCGGTATGGCCTCTGTAACAGATACCGATTGTTTACATTCAGCATAGCCTACTATTTTAATGATATTACACAAATTTAATTTCTTTTCTAAATTTAATTTGAAACGCAATATCGCTCCTTTAAATTTCAATGTTAGGATGATCTCCAGCGGGATATCGCCTTAAAAATTACTAGGGTTACTAAGGATACCACCTACCGGCAATTTTTATTTATTTATTTTATTGGAGAAAAAACACACAATTCGGAATACAATTAACAATATAAATTATGAAGAAAAAAGAGCGAGGGAGGAATTTGCGATGGCTTTGGCCACATTGGTTATCGCGTTGTACTTCTAATAAACTCAATATTATTTACCAGTGACAACCCTAGGCTATGGTAGGCATTTATTACAAGACTAGCTGTTCCCCGCGGTTTAACCCGCGTTAATTTCAGAGTCCATGCGGGCTTTGTTATAAAAAGTACCCTGTCCTTCCTGCCCTGTACTCTTGACAACGTGTATGCAAGATTCGTGAAGATCGGTCGTTAGGGCGTGAAAGCGTAACAAACAAAGAAACAAACGCACTTTCGCATTTATAGAAATACTAGCTGTGCCTCGCGGTTTCACCCGCGGTAATTTCGGAGTTCCCGCGGGAATTCCGGAATAAAAAGTATCCTATGTCCTTCTCTGTACCCAACATCCAAACATCTAAACATCCAAACATCCACACTTTCACATTTATAATATTAGTAGGATAGTATAATTACCGCCTGCGCTTCGCTAGGGTGTCACGAGTTAAAGAGGTGTAGTAGTTGTTATCAGTGGCGTAGCGTGGGGAGGGGCGGCTGGTGGTCCGGTTCGTTTTTTTTACAAACATGTGCATGTGTCAACAAATGTAATTTACAATTTTGCATCTATTCAATCAGATTACTTATACTCTTTTTAATATGCCTTATTTTTTTAAATCGACAATGTAAAAATAAGAGGGCGTCAAATTTGGGATCCGCACACTCCACTGGTAGTTAAGAATAGACGCCATCATTAAAGAAGAAGAAGACCAAGTGTCCACTGACTGTCGACGTCGGCGGGCGGCGCGTAGTGCGCGTCCGCGAGCCGGAAGTCGAGCGGGCGCGAGCGCGCGTACAGCGCCAGCAGCGCGCGCACCGCGTCGCGCACGCGCGCGCACTGCCGCGCCGCCGCCGCGCGCGCGCCGCCCGCGCGCAGCGACACCGCGCAGTACGCGCCGCGCTCCGCCTCGATGGACGGCGTCACCACGCCGCCGCCTCCACCGCTGTCGCCCTGCCGGTGCAACGAAGGCCAGTATTTAACCCTTTCACCGTCATTCACTGTATTTTAATATCACAAAAGACATGCTCCTGGACCCGGAAACTTAATATTACGTTACTAAAACACCACTGCACTGACTTTTGTATTTATTAGATTAAATGATAGAAAATATGAAATGTAATCTGAAATCATGCCTAAAGCCATATTATTGTAGGCTTAACGTAGCGGTGAAAGGGTAAATTATTATAATTATCTATGGGTACATTTCAATAAAATTGAAGTGCAGGCATGTTTGTAAAATCAAAATAATAACTGTTTACTAAATGCACGTGAAAAATATTGTAAAAAAATTTACATGGTAGATAGTTGATGTTATAAGGAGTAACTAAGATTACATTAATCAGTTCCCGCAGGAATCTCGAAACGTACGCGGGTGAATCCGCAGGCACGGTAAGTTTATGACAATTTGAAATTGCATTGAAAACTGCCACAAGTGGCCGTTTTTGGCACTTTTGGGACGTCAAAACCGGAGCTGCAATATCAATCAGAAGTTCCGACTTATCGAAGCTCCGTAAAATCTATAGATGGGGAATCAACCCGGTGCTTGGGTTAAAGCCCGATTATAACCTGGGCGTTTATGTGCTTTTGTCGGGTTTAAGCCCAAGCACCAGGTTGAAACCGGCGTGATTGCCCATCGATAGTAACACCCTCAGTGAGGGGTACACGGGCGCACCTGCGCGGTGCACGCGCGCCTGAACATGTCGAGCGCGTGCGTCAGCTGCAGCGTCTCCACGCCGCCGGCGAGCGCGCAGATCGCCTTCACCGCCTGCAGCACCGCCGTGGGCGAGCACGCGCCCTCCGCGCCCACCACGCCCACCGCGCGCGACAGCTCGCCCTCCAGGGTCTCTGATCGCACCGCACAACGCAACAGAAATGAACAGAAGGGACCTCGCATCCGTTCAGAGCCCTTATTCACTATGACCAACAACTTTTCTTGCCCATAACGCGCTTCCCAAAAACGCAATCTCAAACATTCCAGGTGCCCAAATATTAGAAAATATTATTCTGTATGCCATTAGAAACATTGTAAATGCGGTTGCTCAAAAAGTGGCCTATTGCAGGGACGTTTAGCGTTCGGGATGTGGGCTATTACATACTCGAGCTTTTTGTTTACCTTTCCCGAACTCGTGCGTTCTCTTTGCCAACTGTCAAAAATGGCGACACGACTTTGACACACTTTTTTGCATTGCGAAACGTAGGTTTCGCATTACTAATACGACTAGCGGCATCTCTTGATCACAGTTGGAACTTAGTTGAGTTTGTTGTGTTTTTGATATTTTATTAAATTTCTTCATTTTTTTCGCAACTGTATTAAAAATAGTTGTTCAGTACACGTGCGGAACCGTCATTGCAACTAGTTCCGACTGTCAACCCTCACCTTCGGCTGCGCCTCGGCTCGGGTAGACATTTGTCGGAACTCTTTGCAATGACAGGCTTTCCGCACTTATATTGAAATATACTATTCCTTCAGTATTCAAAACTGTACTAATTTTACTTTTAATTTTAATCAAATAAATGTTATGTTATACTACTGTTTTATTTCCTCGCAGTCGAAGTGAAAAGCAGAGTTTATAATTCGTCCACAAAACCATTTTATCCTTGGATAAAAATGGTTCGTTTTGTGCACTCGTTGTAAAATCTACTATTTTTTGCAGTGAAACTTCTTTGAAGTTGTGCAAGGTGAGCAGCGGCATGGCTTTGACCTCTTCATAACTCTATGCAGCGGCCATACAAATATACTAGGGAAGCATAGAGCCCATCCGATGAAAACGTTGCAGTTAGTGCGGGCCGCTCGGCGCTCGGCGCTCACCCAGCAGTATGGAGAGGTTGTCGAAGGTGAGCAGCGGCACGGCGTTGGCGCTGGGCGCGAGGTCGTCCAGCGACAGGTGCGCGTCGCGCGCGTCGTCCCGCGCCGAGCGCGCCAGCGCCGCGTCGCGCCCCTCGTGCAGGCACAGCGCCACGTCCTTCTCGAGGCGCACGCACTCGCGCACGTAGTCGTACTCGGACAGGCAGCTGCCGCCCGTCAGGTACTCCTTGGCGCCCCACACCTGCCACACACCGGACGTTATAGGTGCTTACTATTAACAAACAATCCTTACTGTTATAAGTGCGAAAGTGAGTTTTTTTGTTACGTTCTCGCGCCTGAACGACTTACCGGATCGACATAAAATTATGCATACACCTTGTCAGTGTTTCCGGCCGGCTATACCTAGCTGTTCCCCGCGGTTTCACACGCATTAATTTCGGAGATCCCGCGGAAATTACAGGAAAAGTGTACCTACCTTATTTCCGTTTCTGTACCCCTGACATGTTATGCAAATTTTACTGTAATTTCACTCGCGTTAATTTTGCAGTTCCCGCGGGAATTCCGAGATAAAAATCTCTCTCTATGTCCTTCTCTGTACCCCTACCACGTGCATACAAAATTTATGATGATCGGTTAAGCCGTTAAGGCATGAAAGCCTAACAAACAAACTCACTTTCGCATTTAAGGATTACATATGGTAAGGATTACACGACATGTAACACTGTGCGTTTATACTATTATTATCACAGGAGATGTCCGGATTTGTTAGTGTTCAAAATATTGATACAAACAAAACAAGAAACTTACCCTTAACATATATTCAGACATGTCGTCTCTAATATCTTCATCGAGAGAACACACCACTGTGAGTATGACGTGCTCCACAGTCGACTCGACTGAAAGGAAACACGAACGAAAATAGACTCAATTCCAAACGCAATTGAGTACAAATTCAATTATTATCATTAACAATGTAAGCAAACAGGCTTGACTCGAATGCTGAGTTAAAGCAAAATACACCTTGTTACTATAGTCTGATAGTGTAAATTATCTTACCGTCAGATGTGAAAGTGATGGGCTCCTCTGAATGAGCGTGGTGGACTAGAATTTTAATACTCGTGTTCGAAAGGTACTTCCCGCTCGACCGGGAAGCAATCACGTGGCCAGGATTTGTTTTCACATCAGTGTGTTGAAATTTCTCTGCAACGAAATTGAGAATGTAATGAGAATTAGACTGATTTCAATTAATTATTGATACACCTAGGTATGTATAAGGACACACACAAAAACAGTTATTTTCAAATAGCATCGGACGTTGAATGAACAAAATAAAGCAAGCTCTTTGAAGTGCCCCAGAAGCATATTAGATGAGTACTCACTTCTAAGGTCGACAACCATTTTTAAGAAAGCTTTGTGTTCGCCGAAATAGTTCTTTGTCCTCAATCTTACTATGCAATCGTATAATTTGTCCTGAAAGAATATTACGAAAACTGTTACATTACTTGTAAATTTAATTTGGTATTTAATATCAATTTAGTCGAGTTTTAAGAACAAGGAATTTTTTTGCAATGTTTTGTGTGCTTAACTTTAAAAATTAATGATAAAAATCATAAAACTTACCGTTGTCTGACACTTTGGCACCGCCGGGATACTCGGTATCGTCTTAGGTGGGGGCGAAGGTAGTACTGTTGTCTCTTTCTTACTGATAGTGGCATAGACAGGCGCATCCCGCATCTCTGTCTCTCCATACAGAAAATCAAGCGGATCGTACTCTTGGTACACGCTCGAACACTCGCTCGGCGCTTCGTAATCTATTGCATTGCACAGACAATACGGTATTAATTCAAATGGATATTTATTTAAAAAATACTTACTGTTATTACAGCATAATTCATCAAAAGGTTTTTATTTTCATAAAAAAAAACAAAGCCCATGCCTTAAATACTATAAGGCAGCGAAGTATTGCTGCCTGAACTAATTCGCCACAGCATTAAATCATTATTTACAACTAAACCATGGTGTCTAATGATTTTTTGAGGATAAGCCATAGTTAAAAAAACCAAAAACTCAATACCAAACATTTTAAGTGCCTTACGAAAATGATCTAACGAAAAATAAGATGGCCCAGGATAAAGATACTAAACTTGTAATAATAAACGCTTCTTGTATTATTATTCTTCTGCCAGAAAAGGGGGGATAAAAAATACAGGGTGTTAGATGAAACGAGGGAAATATTGAAGGAGGTTATTCAGTATTCGATTCTCGTCCCAAATACGTAAAAAACATAATTGAATTTACGTTAATTTTTGAATAAAGTTCATCCATGAACACTGAGCGCGCAAAACCCCGAAGCCCCGATGGATCGCAAAAGGTCATTCACCCACATAAACCCACGTTTTTTAATAACAACATTTTCTCTGTGATTTATCAGTGCAATTAAAGTATGAATTAAATTACAAATAGGTACGTCTCTCGTTTAAAGCAACACAGTGTAAATTCAGTATATTGAGGTGACCCTCTTTATTGCGTTTATTATTACAAGCCACAGAATATGAAGTGTATTATGAAGTATGAGACAAAAACCACTCACCAGAATTATTTTGATCGATTAGTAGCGGATCGAATGCTTCAAGAACACTGACTCTTACGCTACCTTGTTTGGCGCTCGCGCCGCTTTTGTGTCCGAAGTCGATCAGATTCAGTGATTTGGGCAGACTGCCTACGGTGTCGTTTGATTCATTCGACTGTAAGAATCATAAAAAAGTTTGTTGATCATAATATGAAAGTATGTCCATACACTTACTTATAACAAAGCTCATGCTTGTTTCTACTTGTATAAGTACATTCCAAACTAGCTACTCCTCGCTGTTTCACCCGCGTTAGTTTCGGAGATCCCCGGGAATTCAGGGATAAAAAGTACCCTATGTGTTATTCTGATGCGTATAAGCTATATTATTGTAAAGTTTCATTAAGATCCATTCAGTAGTTTTTGCGTGAAAGAGCAACAAACATACATACAAATATTACATACATACAAACTTTCACATTTACATCAAGATTAATAAGGATCCTTTGCAGACATGCTCAGTTAGTTTCTGGTGTTTTTTGTTAGCTTTTCTAACAACTTCCTGTCTGATTAGTTTACTTTTTAATGTGTTTAACATCTCGTGAAATTAACGTTTCAAAAGAATTTTACTTTTTAACCGACTTCCAAAAAGAAGCGAGGTTATACATTCGGCTGTATGTTTTTCACATTCTAAAGTCTTTTTGAAATTATAAGTTTGGCAAGTACCGCACGGGCTGTGCGATAGATACTTTAGTCAGTCCGTTATTTACTTGTTTTATATAATATCACTAGCTGTTCGCTGCGGTTTCATTGAGTTAATTTCGAAGTTCTTGCGGGAATTACGGCATAAATATTCTATGTGTTAATCCAGGTAATATAAACTATAGTTCATTTAACTATAGTTCATCAACCGTTTTTACGTGATCGAGTAACAAATATCCAAACATACAAATTTTCACATTTTCAATATTAGTAAAAAGTAGGATGACAATTAAACGCACACTTGCCTCGACACTAGCTTCAGACAATTTCCTAGAGTCATTACTTTCAACACTATCACTTGCGGGATCGGCTTTCGCGACGCTCGGCGGCGTGGCGTTGTTGCCATTGTTGTTGTTGTTGTTCACGTTCTGGCTCTGCACGGTGTCGGCCGGCGGCGGCGGGTAGGTGTGCGGCTGCGCCAGCTGCGGGTACAAGCTGGCCGGCCTCGGCGGGCGCGCGGCGGCGAGCATGCCGGTCGCGCCGTAGCCGTAGCCGGGGTGCGCGGGCGGCGGCGCGGGCGCGGCGTGGTAGCCCCCGTACGCCGCGGGGGTGGCCATGCGGGTGGTGCTGTACGGCGCGTACACCTGCGGCTCGTGCGGCGCCGCCACCGGCCCCGGCGGCGCGTAGTACGCGTAGCCGGGCGCGGGCATGCCGTACGGCGCAGCGGGCGGGTACGGCGGCAGGCCGTAAGCAGGTTGGTAGTTATAATTGTACTGCGGGTTGTGGCCGTAACCCGGCACCTGGTTGTACGGGTACTGGTTGCTCATCGTCGCCGGTGGTTGTTCGGCGGGTGTTGATTTCTCCTCGGGTAATTGTAATCTGCAATGAATGACAATAAATTTCAATGATATGAATTTATAACGTTTATCTAAAGCAACAAAAGTTTTGTACAAAACATTTTTATCAAAACAGTATCTGTAAAGACTACTTTCTCTTATATCTCCTTTCACTTAACCTCAACTTAACTCCAAAGAATACAGTTTCCAGAAAGGTCGAGACTATTTGAAAATAATAATATGTGAAGAATAAAAAAAAATTGATAATCATACTCATTAATTTTTTCAATATACTGCTTCAGTGACGTGTGAGCATTATTTGCAGCTGCCTTACTGGCGGGTGCTTCAAACGATATCAGATCTCCACTACCCTCTCTTGACGGGCTGCCACCTGTTGATCTAGAAGTGAAAACTGATAATTATTATCATACAAAATTATAAGGTTTTCACATGTTTTGTTGTCCATTTTTTCTGTTAGAATTTTTTGGCTACTTTAAGATAGTGAAGTGAATATCTCATCTCAGCTCGGGAATTGCTTAGATGAGAGTTTACTTACTTGGGGGTTTCAGAATTATAACTACGCGTTCGGGAGGGTCTCCGCGGGGGCGGGGGTAGCGCGGGGAGTGGTCCGTCGTACTCCTCTCGTTGTCGATGACTGACTCCCGAAAAGTCGACGGCATTATCTGTCGATAACCACATTGATAGTGTTGATAACTCTATCAATCTAGAGATAGCTAAACCTTAATTTACCAGCTATTGCCTGCCCGCGTGATTACTCGTGTGATTCCAAAATTTCCTAGGAATCTTTATGGAGATTTGTCACCTCTCAGCCCTCTAACAATTGGCTACTTGACAAAAAAATTTTTTTTGGTCCGTCGTGTAGTTTAGTAAAAAATATTGGACACGTATTTTTTCTTTTTTTACGTACACAAAAAATAACAGAGATACATTGAGTTGAAATTTCGCGTGACGTCACAATTCTGTGCGGTTTGTATGGCGCTTATAATGAATATTGACGTCACGAGCCCCCCACCCTAAACTTTAATGCGCTTTATCTATGTTCATTTTCATTAAATTGAAAAAGCAAAAAATACGTGTCTATTATTTTTTTATTTTCTAACTGACGGACTAATTAGAATTTTGATATTCATACCTTGGAGAATACCCAATTTGTGCAAAAACATCAAGTTGACCTGGTGGTCTCTATTGCAATATAAAAGTCAGACAAACAAACACATTTGCATAATTATTATAGTGAAATGTTTGTAAGTATTTACTGACATTATGTATACTGCCTCATTATGATGTCAATAATATCAACCCTAGGGGCTGGGTTATCTGTCTTTGTGGTGAGTTTTTGATACAATTTTATGCTGAATCCTATTAGACACTAAAACTACGACATATCATAGGTAATTTATTTTGTCTTAATATCAGTTCTCTCACAAAATTGTAGTCTTAATATAGATAATCTATATTAATATTATAAGAAAACTAAGTGTGCCCTGCAGTTTTACCCGTGTTAATTTGAGGAAAACACTAACTAAATTATATTCCACAGCTAACTGTTAACGCAGCATACGCAATGGAAGCTCTCAAAAGGAATATTTATTACTGTTTTAGCAAGATTTTTATCTCTGCTCCTATTGGCCTTAGTGTGGTGATATAGCCTATAGTCTTCCTCAATAAATATAATATCTAACACTGACAGAATTTTTCAAACTGGACCAACTTTCCTGAGATTAGCACATTTAAGCAAACAAACCAGGGTTGCCATGATTAAATCATTTTGATTTAAATCATGATTTAAATGACGATTAAAATCAAATGATTTGAAAGTTCAATGATTCAATAAAAAATGTTTAATTTCACTTTCTTTCACAGAAATCAAAGTGAAAAATCATTTAAAATTATAATTAAGTTAAAGACAAGGGTGGTTTAAATCTGAAAAATCAATATCACTATATTTAAATAAAAAAACTAGTTTTCCAGCCTTTTCAATTTCCGGTCGGTTTCTTACTTAATTTGCTCTGAACAATTGGCTGGCTACTTGACAATTTTTTTTTGCCCTCATGTAGATTAGTAAATAAAGTAAATATTGGACACATATTTTTGCTTTTTTTACGTAATAAAAAAATAACGGATATACGATGAGTCGAAATTTCGCGTGACGTCACAACCCGGTTTAGTTTGTATGGGGCTTATACTGAATATTAACGTCATGAGATACAATTATAATATAGTACATTTTAATAAATAGTATTGTTCGCATTAAAAAAAAATATAATATAGCTTATACATTGGAATAATGTACAATATAGGGTACTGTTTATACCGGAATTACCACAGGATTTTCGAAATTAACGCGGATGAAACCGCGGGGAACAGCTAGTTAGATAATAAAATTAAAAAAATCAAAATAATTGTGATTAATCAGGATTTTAAAAAAAATCGTGCTTTATTTGATATTTAAAAAAAAATCATGATTTTTTCCAACCCTGAAACAAACTCTCCAGCTTTATAATATTATTAGCATAGATTCTATACTGTAGATAAACACCTAAGAGCTCATTTTATCAAATATGAAGCTGAACTGACTTGGAAAACAATTCACACAATTAAGTAAATTTTCTTATTGATCTGTTATCATAACAGGGTACAAAGTTCAGCTCAGAAATATTATAAGATGTATTAATATTACATGCAAATATTTACAGGGTAACAAGTATACACAATTAAACCATTACACCATTAAAAACATGTTTATAAAATAAAAAAGATGAAAAAATAAAAAATAAACTATATTTTTTTATTCACACGAAATAAATCAACCAAAAAAAACACACACATCGCCACGCGCCCGTACCTTAAGGTCAATGACCTCAATCAAGCTAACCAGCTGTTGCATCACTCACTGTGTGCATGGTGCGTGCCTTGAATGTATATGTATTAGTGAGCTTGTGAATGTAGTTGTAATATTTTTTCTATGAATTTATTTTCCTCATATTCTGAAAAACTACCAAACTTATATTTTATGTTTTCACTCATCCTGTTTGTTATAACATATACTTAAAAGCCCTGTAAATATATGCAGCTAATTTTACCACATCTTATCAAATACAAAAATATGCAAGCATAAAATAGGTATGATACAGGAAAATGTACATGCATTAAATAATGAAAAGTCATGTCAGCATCAAACATATTGGACTGGACATTGAGGATATTAAAAGTTAATTAAGTTATGAACAAAATGGAAATAAAAATATTACAATTCTGCACTGAAAATTAATTCAGATTGTACTTTGTTTAAATGTATGTAGGTACCACACTCACACTAGAATCTCCACTAATAAAATATTAAATACTTAATAAGTTGGATTTCATGTTCACTGGCAAAATAAACAAAATATTGCTACATAAGTAAAATATATATAGTTATAAGTCAAACTAAGAGGACATTTCTTCTTAAGCCCTTATTAGACTTTGCAATTTTGCAGACACCAATCTAGGAAATCGGAAGGTGTAATGTAATCAGTTTCTAAGTTGGTTCCGATTTAGAATCAGTAAGTGAGAGAGAGAGAGCGATTGATCACACTAAATTAAAATGTACCCTAGAGAAGTCGATTTAGGGTACAACACTCTCTCTCTCTCTCTCACTTACTGATGCTAAATTGTATCCGATTTAGCATCCTAAATTGGTGCACTAAAATTGTAAAGTCTAATAAGCGCTTTAGTGTCAATGGGTATGTAAAATGAATTCCTCTTTAATATAGCCTTTTACAGCCCCAAATGTGCATACAATTTTTCATACCAACTCTTGATACCTAAATCATAAAGGAATCATTAAACTAAGGTTAAACTTAAATCAAATGCTGACTGTATAATGCCAACATATTATATTCTTGTATCACATTACTTACCAGTGACGGACGATAACTTCTTTCTACGAAATTGTTCCAAAGCAAGACTTTCTAAACTGAGTGCTTGTGCCTTTTCCAGATCGGCTTGAAACTGACGGTCGAAGTCGGACATTATCGGGCTGTTCTGCAATAAGTAGGTACCCAGTACCCACAACGGGAACAAATGAGCGTGGGAACTACAACTGGAACCATCGATGATAAGAGCACAATTTCATGATGAGCTAGCACTCAACAGGATACGTGCCATCAATACACAATAACAAAAAAATCATATGAGTGAGATAATCGAACCGAGACACTATCTTACCAATAAAAACTTTCCGATAACAGTTTGTTTATTTTTTACATCCTATACGATAATTTTAGATGCTAAATTCATTCTAAGTTTACATTTACAAAAACCTTTTTTCGATCTCGGCCTCGAATTTGATGTACCTATCTACTTGACAAATAACAAGCTGACAGCTGCTGACAGCAATTGACAGATGTGACACTGACAGTGAGTAGTGACATTAAGGGTGCGTCATACGTTCGAAAACATGAGTGCAGGTGATTGTAGGTAAAAATATTTCTTTATTTGTCACATTTTGGGCTTCTTTTAAACTGCTGGAGAGTAAATACAAACGGTACAGTAAAGTACGTAAGATCAAAGACTTCCACAATCAACATCTTCCTATGTGTGGAAACTTAAAGGGGTACGAAACTTTTATATTATGTTATACTTTTAATATACACTTATGTTGTGCCGTTTGTTTCCCCAAAAAATAAATAAATAAATAAAAAACATCTAGAATTCTTTTTTTAAATGAAAATTGAATATTAACACATAGGGTATTAGTTATCACTTATGAGAATTCCGTGGTCATGACTCATGAATCATCTGAAGCTGCATGCAGCATGACATGTCACATGACATCATGACATGACCGATCACAAAACTAAAATGCGTTCCGTTTCTTTCAAAGAATTTGGAAAATATCGGTCACCTGAAGCGCGTTCCGTGGATTCGCACGAGTGCACTCGAACGCGCTCGAGCGCGCTCTCTACCCGTTCCGTGGCTTGATGAAATTTTACTCTGACAGCTGTCAGAGCGTAGTTTCACCCGTTCCGTGGCTCAGAGTGCAGCAACCAAACAACCATCTCCGAAGCAAGTAAACTTTTACTCTGACAGCTATGTATTGTTTAAGAAGTGTCAAAGTTTGCGCCAAAAACCGGATTCGTCAAAAAAGAAATCAATTGGAGTTCTTACAAACAAAGGGGAGGTTTCGTAGCTACAAAAAGTTTATAATTGGATGTAAAATAGTCTTATTCGCAATGTGAGTTGAGAAAAAACAAATGGCGCCTGAATTTCAAATATTTTGAGGTTATAAAAACAACTCGATCGTTTCGTGGCTTGGTTGCAAGTCAACTCAATTAAAACAACTACGCCCAAACCCAAGGAACGCACACCAGTATATATTTATTAACTTTTTTACACTCTAAAAAGTAAATAAATAAAAGTAAACGTTTTATTTTAAGCAAATTCCATTTATTTTTTGAAATAAGTAATTAAGTACTAAGTAGTCAATAGCAAAATAATTCTAAAATTTTAATTTTTATAATACCTAAGATAAATCTCGGTGAATCGGAAGTAAACTGTAAACTAATAGGTAGGTCCCTATTTACTAAGCAGACACTGGCAGACTACGCAATCTGAACAGTAGCTATTGGTAACAGTTTTTTAAGTGGATCAAGTCCAGTTCGTCCTACAATCGGACTAAAGTTATATTTTAGTGTACCTGAAATACATAATATAATTTTGAACTTTATAATTTTAATGATATACTTTAACTTACCTAAGTAATTGAAATCTACAGAGTATCCAGTGGCAAATTTCAAAGTTTGAACAAATATAGGTAGTTTCTGAATGCAACAGATGAGAGGGGCGTGCGGGGCGTCGTTGAAAGCGTAGCTGCGGATTTTTTAAGGTGAGCGGAGGCAAGATGAAAAACGGGGCAACACAAAAAGTCGGCTATAATTCCAGATAGGTAATATAGTATTATTTTTACAGTGCTGGGAAAATTGATTCCTGTTTTGTTACGTACCCCACCTCAGTCAGCACATGCCGCTTTGAATGAGAGGTTTCGAGCGTCAAATTGAGAACCTCCTCCTTTTTGGGAAATCGGTAAAAAATGCAAAAAACCTGCGCTGTCCCTTTTTACAAATTAAATGAGTGTTTTAATGTTACCCCGTGTTCTGTAACTATATTCAAGAAGTAGGTACGGGTGTTTTATTGGAATATCTACTTATTATTGAAACTAAATATGGCTATTGTACTTATTTTAGGGTTTATTACAGCTTTCCGTCTTTCCCCATCAATATTTGACGGGGTAAGACAAATATATATAGGGTCTTTCAATAAGGACGGGTCGATTTTGACATGAAATAAAAAAGGCCGTGTGTGAGATTTTAACAATTTTTTTTTTTTATTTGAAAGAGCTATATATGCCATTATGTGTGGAAAATCACATCGTTTAAATGTCCGCCGCGGCTTCTCACGGTGGCACGAATTCGAGTTGTCCAATGTTCAACAACTCTGCCGCATAGTTCGGGTTGAATTTCAGCGATAGCCTGAGCTATGTTGACTTTAAGGGCATCGGTCGATTGTGGCTTATTGGTATAGACCTGCGACTTAAGAAAACCCCACAAAAAAAAGTCTAAAGGTGATAAGTCGAATTTGGCCACCAAACGTTGGAGAGTCGACTTTGAAGGACCACCTCGTCTGCCGTAAAATGGGCGCAATGCACGTAACGTTTGCACTAACGAACACTCATTTTGGTAATACATTTTTAACATTTGGACGTGTTGCTCAACCGTGTAACTTGCCATGGTGATTTGGCATTACTAACTGAATAAAAAAATATAGGTTAGAAAGACGACGTTAAAACAACATGGCCGCCACAGGCTGCCAACATCGACCCGTCCCTATTGAAAGACCCTTTAGGTAAAAGTTTAGATTTTAACCCGTTTTCAAGTCATACTGATAGGCAGATATTCTCAAACTTTGACTGATAAGATATTACTTAAGAATTTTTTGTACCGTTATTTTTTGTGCAAAGATTAAAGGAATTAATTTTGTGCCTAAGCGATTACATTCTGTCTTTGAAATATTTAGTCAGAATAACATTGTTGTTTTGTTTCAGTCATCTTAGAAACCTGTCAGCGGCACAGTTACTTTTTAGTTTTTTTATGTACCTACTACCGAATTGCATTTTGGCAATTCAAAGTCACGCAATTACGTCCGGAAATCTATACTTACAACCTCGTACATGATGATGTGGCCAAAGCCTTAGATTCTGTTAAAAAGAAGAAACTTAGAATTATACGGCGCAACTAAATCCTAATTCCTTATGTCACATTGATTTGTATTATATTAGATTTATTTTCTGAGATGAAACAACGTTTCGAATTACTTTACAATAAGCAAAAGAATTTATTTGATGGTGATGTTTTTTTTCTAGTATAACTTTAAGGAAAAGTTTGAGAACCTCTGTTTCAGTCGTACCCCGGCGGGGTAAGATTGAAATATGTTAGCCGTTTTATCTTCGTTATTTAATTATATCTTGTCAGTTGCCACTACAGGCAGTTCTGGAGTTTTCAGGATACCTAAAACCATAGCCTAGTGACCATCGACAACATCTAACATCAATTTGAACGGTATTAGAAACTATTTCGGTCTTTTCCCATTAACCTTTCATCTGTTTTCATCTTCCCCCTGTTTTTTTTTGCGATAAAATATTTTTAATTATTTATCTTTCTGGTTTGGAACAATTTTAACAGGATTTTGTCGATATAATAAGAAAAATATAGTCTTTACGCTTTACTTATTACTAATTTAATTTTAGCATAAGTTAATATGAACCTACTGTTCAACAAAACTTCATATACAACACTGCTCATCTCATCAAAAAAGCGTTCGATCTTCCCCCTCACCTTAGCTGTGTTTTTAGTAGCCCCGTCGAGGCGTAGGTACATTTCGGATGGTTTTTGGGTTGTTTGCAATCCAAGATAATCCAAAAGACAAAAATACACGTTAAATTATCATTGGTTTGTGCTACCACTGATCGGTTTGAATTCGGTGATAAGCTCGCTTGTGTCTGCCCACTTAGGTTGACGAGCTCGTGGCGGGAGTGAACTTAGCCCATCTAAATATCTATCTACTCCATATTTGGTTTGTCCAGTTCCACTTCTTCAAATTTTGCTTTCCGAAAGCAAATGAACGATTTACTATAAAAAATACCCAAATCACTATAGGTGTGCCTATATTTTTTGAAGAGTTCCCTCGATTTCTCCAAGATCCCATCATCAGATCCTGGTTTCATGACAATGGGACCCAACGAGAAGCACCAGCTTTTGAATAAAAAAATAATCTTCAAAATCAGTTCACCCAGTCGAAAGTTATGAGGTAACAAATATAAAAAAAAAACACGCGTTGAACAGGGAACCTCCTCCTTTTTGGGAAGTCGGTTAATAAAGGTATCAAACTTTAGTTTAGTCATGTAAAGGTACATAAACCTAAAGTTACAGTCTGGTGTGCAGTGTCTGCATCTCCCATTAAAGGGCCTTATTTCTTTGAAAACCAACGTGGCCAAACTGTAAGTATAAATTAATTGAATTCGGAGAGATAAGTATGCCGAGATGATAATTTTTTTTTGACTGGAATAGAATAGTCCATACTTCAACTGGAACACGTGGTTCAGGCAGGACGGGCCGCCTGTATGTGTACGGCAGTTATTTCTGGCTCAGACGAATTTCGTCTTATTCAGAACGGCACCATACCGTGGCGGGTGGCCACCTAGGTCACCAAATTTAAGCCCATGTGACGTTTTCTTATCCTTTCGTATCCGACGAAATCCGTTGTAACAAAACGATGGACCAATTAAACAAGTTTTATTGGTCCATGACAAAACCAATCCGAGCACTGTGACACAAAGAAAATATTTGAGCCGAAATTAGCAGGATTCCCCAGTCGCTCTGTAATTACGCGTTTTTGAAAACATGTGTTCTAGACCCGAAGAAGAAGAAAATACCTACATTACACAACACAAGAAAAAGAAACAAACATGTGCCTATAAAGAAGATCAAGTGTGTCAGGCTCGATGCCCACCATTTGGAGGACGCATATTTGTTGTTTTTTAAAATTTTTACAATTTTTCGAAATTTGTAATCTGCCACTGGGCACCGTATAATGTGAGACCACATCTGAGAATGTACGCATTTAGAATATACCTGGAGACGAAATGAGGCGGGCACCTCCGGTGATTTCATTTTTCTTTACAGTCTTCTTTTTGTGTAAGGGCTTGAGAAGCTTACGTTTAGCTAAACCAGATGGCAAGCTAGTTGGCACACTAGTCGGTTGTGTGTTTTCTTCAGAACTTGATTTTTTCTTTTTAGTTTTAGTCTCGCTGTCCTTTGGCAAAGCCAAAGCTGGTTTAACTAGAGAATTTTTTCTTAGAGTCATCGTGCCCAAGTCTCGAGAAGTATCGTCTTCTCTTTCCGGTGGCACAACAGCTGTGATTTCAAGAACCTCTCTATTATGTATACTTGCTGCTTTCCTTACTTTCTTCTTTCCATTGCCTAGTTTTTGCTTCTTAAGTTTCTGCTCTGCTTTATTTTGTGGGAGCTCCTGTCCATTAGCAGTCATCTATAATCAAGGATTTTATAATTAGGTAGGTACATAATATCCACTCATAATTTCCAAACCGTTTTTACGTAGACGCAAGAAAACACATTCTGTACTTCGGTGGTATACATTTAACTACATAGAAGGTATATGTAGTATAATTTTATCTGTGTTGTATATATTATGTAACATTGTAATTTGTAACCTGTTCGTAAAACATGTCATCAGCTTCCTGGCGATCACAAAAGTCTAGAATTTTGTTACAGACTGCCCTTAAATTCTTGATGCGATGCTTTTTCCTTTTTCCGGCAACACAGCGATCAACTTCGTCTAACCTCAGGGTTCTAGAAATAATGCATTTATTTACAAAATTTATTTTAGTCTAATACCTTGTAGCATTTCAATTTCATTACTGTTACGAAAGTTAATGCGTGCAGTTTCCAACCTGATAAGTTTCGGTTTGGTCATGATATCAGGCTCATTGGCATCCAAGTGCATTGCCGTTTCCCAGACATTCTTGAAGAGCTGCCGGCGTTCGATGTAGCTCTCTTGATTTGTCATAGGTAGGTCCATGGGGCAGTGTTTATTTATATGGCTAGACATCCATAATAGTTTATTTGTAATTTGGATGGAAGAGCTTTACATTTTATTTTATTTTTGGTTTTATTTCTGGAAAATGTGTGAGAAATGGCGAAATAGGGGATAGTTAAAGGTTGAAAGTTGTGACCGGTTGTTAATTGAGTTGTTTATAAGATGACACTTTGGATGACACAGTACCTACCTACTTAGATTTTTCTTTCCTATAAATCAAAGAGTATATAACCACTACGTTTTAATATTTTCGTCTTTCACTTTTTTGAAAATTAGCGACTTCAAAACGGGCATAACACAAACGCGCAAAAATGGTACCAATTTAGGTACCTATATCAGGTAAGTAGGTAAAATTTAAGTAAGTAGTTAAATCGGCATTTATCTTTCTATACCCAATTTAAACCTAAATTAAAATCGGTCCAGCCATTTCAAAGATTAGCCGGAACCAACAGACAGACAGACAAAAATTTAAAAACTTGATTTGTTTGTATAGTAGTCTGTACCGTATAAACTTTCATATGTATTTAGTGAAAAGCTGTTAATTTGGAATTACAAACAGACACTTCAATTTTATTTATATGTAGATATAGGTATACTTAGATGTAGTGCCTTTTTTGTGCGCTAAATATACCAGCTACCTTGTAAGTGAAGCCACCTTGTAAGTGCACCTCGTCATGGTTTTTATCATGATGACGGGTTATGTGTATAATTAAGAACAACCTATGTAGGTGATTTTAATATTCATGGAACCTTTTTTTTTATCTTTTACTAATTACAACTAGGATACAATGTATTAGGTACACTTCATTATTTCATATTACTTACAAGTATTAACAATTTTACCACGCAACAAGTTAGAAAAATCCGGCTCGTGTCTCCTACCAGCGGAGCTAGGATGCGCAACACGATATGTTTGTCGAACGAAAGATAAAATTGTCGACACGACAAATATTTGTGGGCGTCCAAGCAAAAAAGTGCAGTAGTGGGGTATTGAGTTAAGACTAGATTCGGTTAAACATTTTTTACCACTGGTAGACAAAACGATATATTATGTCGACGAGAATCGATAAAATGGCTCGATAAAATCTTATCATGTTGCGCATCCTAGCTCCGCAGACCTACACTTGTTAAACATTCCAGTATACGACCGACTTTCAACGCAAAAGCTTTGCTCTCCGATCTTTGCGAAGCGAAACGCACGGCGCGTGCCTTTGATGTTTGTTTTTACTTTTGCGACCTCATATCATGGCTATAGGCAAACTAGGTACTAAAATATTATTTATTGTCTTCAAATTGTTTGAATGTAACGCTGCTGTTTGGTGTACAAAAAACAAGGAATAGTCATTTTAAATTTTCCATCCTAAATGTTTGAATTATGACAACCCAATATGACTCAAATGCACTCTGGGTGGCTCTCAGTGAGTATGGGGATGGGAATATATTCCAAGCATATCCGAAACTGTTGGCGGAGCTACTTCTTCAGGAAGAGGCGGCGAGGCAGGAAGGCGACACCACCGAAGCCGAGACCCTGGTTCTGCCCAGCGATAAGGAATGGAAGCTACAGCAGTACTTCAGTCTTGTTGAAATGCAAAAATCTTTGGAATCAGAGGAGTAACTACGTATTTAAATAAAATTTTAACAATTAGTAGGTACTTTGACCGTAGGATTTATTTGTTCATCCGCGAAAATTTTGCAATTTCTACAGAAACCCTGAATTATACATATAGATAGAGTAAAGCTTCCAGAAGTTCTGTTTATAAATGACTATAACTGACCCCCCGCAGTTACACCCGTGGTTATTTCGGAGTTCCCGCGGAAATTCCGGGATAAAAAGTACCTTATGTCACTTAGGATAGCACTTTAGCTTTCTATCTATAAGTGAAAGAATTTTCAAAATCAGTTCAGTAAGTACATCCATAGATTACAACCTCACAAACTCCGAAGTTCCCGCGGGAATTCCGGGACAAAAAGTACCCTTTGTCACTCAAAATCACTGTAGCTTCCTATAAGTGAAAGAATTTTCAAAATCGGTTCAGTACATCCAGAGATAGCTGTTCCCCCGTAGTTTTAGTTCCCGCGGGAATTCCGGAATAAAAAGTACCCTATGATACTCAGGATCACTGTAGCTTCCCATAAGTGAATGAATTTTCAAAATCGGTTCTGTAGGTCCAGAGATTACCCCCTACAACCTCACAAACTCACAACAACATAAAGAAAACCGAATCATAGTAGTTTTTGCATACCTACCTAGTTAAGAAGCCAAACGCGGGAAGTTAATTTTGCAATTTTACAATTATTCGGCGTTTTAAAAACGCGGAATATTATACTAGCTGTGCCTCGCGGTTTCACCCGCGGTAATTTCGGAGTTCCCGCGGGAATTCCGGGATAAAAAGTACCCTATGTCCTTCTCTGTACCCCTAAAAACGTGCATGCCAAATATCATCCAAATCAGTTACGCTGTTTTTGCGTGATTGAGTAACAAACATCCAAACATCCAAACACCTAAACATCCAAACATCCACACTTTCACATTTATAATATTAGTAGGATTACAAACAGTTTATGACATTAATTTTATGACATATAGAGCTGTCCCGCACGGTTCCATTTTTGAGTTCAGGCGGGAATTGCGGATTACAATATAGCCTGTTACTCAGGGATAATGTAGCATTCTAATGGTGAAAGAATTTTTGAAATAGGTCCAATAGTTTTAGAGTTAAAACGTAACAAACAAACAAACAAAAAATCAAATCTTTCTTCTTTATAATATTAGTATGAATTTACTTAATTAATTAGTAATTATCATTAATTTTATGACATTTTATTGATGACATAAATACCTATAGGTTACTGGTTTTTCACAAAAGTGATTATATTATTATCTTTGGTTTTAACTATCTATTTGGTCAACTATCAGTGAGAATTATCAAAGGAAACCCTATAGTTAATCTCACCTCTTCAACTACAAGACTCAGACGAAATAAAAATTTATTTTGTCTGAGCTACAAGACGTTAAATAACATCAACGCACTACCTACCTTTATAATATTATTAGCTCAGAGTAAATATACTTATTAGGAAAAAGTTTAAAAATCACCCGCGAGGATTACCTTGCCTCCAAAAATCTCAAGGAAACGAATGCTGATTTAAGATTTTTAGAGAAACTGCCCGGTGAGAAATCAAATAGAAAAGAAAACAAACAATAATATGACACATGCACATTGTTTTTTGTGAAATTTCATAATTACACGTGACACAATTCAAACATCATAATAATATCTATTAATAATAATTAGTTAGGTACCTACGTAGCCGTAGATATTTATATTCTTTATTTTTTCTCTAGGAGCAGTAATAAGTTCAACCGCCAATATCAATTCTATCATCAGTTCATAACCTTTCTTACCTACTCACCCACTCCCCAAATCCGAACATGAATAGTGCTGGCTACCTATATCAGACCTATGGCAAAACTTTTAATTTAACTATACCAACACTCAGCTAGCGCTATAGCGCCTTCGGTAGAGTTCATTAAATTATCAAATCGATATATCTAACCATGTTGTCTATAGGTACTATCTATACTTCTATACTAATATTATAAAGAGGAAATATTTGATTTTTTTGTTAGGTTTGTTACGATTTAACTCAAAAACTACTGAACCGATTTCAAAGATTCTTTCACCATTAGAAAGCTTCATTATCCCTGAGTATCTAACATAGGCTATATTGTAATCCGGAAATCCCGCGGGAGCTCCGAAGTTAACGCGTATGAAACCACGGGGAACAGCTAGTTATCAATAAAAACATCAGTCTTTATAATCTATCTACCAACCAAGGATTAGAATAGTAAAAATAATATTTTTATTAAATTAAGTAGTAGGCACGTATTCGATAAACAAATTTGGTTAAAAACGGAAGTTAAGAAATCGTAATATGTATACATATACTTACTCTTGACTCATACTTATATTATAAATAGATTTTTTCATATATTACTTAAACAACATCACAAAAGGGTGGGTCATTAACGTTTTGACATCATCAGGGAAGACGGCCGTTACTGTAAACTAACCACCGCGATTGTCTAGATGGCAATCGCCTTGGTTCAACCTTTAACATCGAACTATCTATAAGCATCAAACGATAAATTCACAGTGGCAGTGAAAATGTGGTAAGGGGGCAAACTACATTTACACAAACATACTCGTTGAATAGGAAAGTTGTTACATGTAAGTAATGGTCTGCAAGCATGTAACATCTCAATCGTTAGGTATGTTGGTTTTACGTAAGTTTCCGGGAACTAATGACATGGTAATTGCGTTTGCCACATTCCCGTGATATTAAAAGTTTAACTAGGTAGGTAGTTAGAGTTACCTACTATATATACATTGCAATAGAAACAAGTAGGTAATAGACAAGAAAAACAAAAGTGCACCAGACTACACGGTCTGGGCGGTCTGCTACATCATAATGAAAGGAATATATTATACAGATTATCTACTATTATCTTTGGGTTAATCGCACGACTAATCTCATAATTTCACATTTGTGATGATGAGTCATCATACATGATTATACGTATGAAACACACCAATAGATCTATACGCCGCGCCGTGCCGCTCATTGTCATGAGCTGGTCGTTAGTAAAATAAAAATAAATTACTTAATGAAATTGAATGTCATACTTTGACACTTTTATAAAAAAAAAGCAAATCTAAACTTTGTAAATTACAATTACAAAAAAATATCTTAAAAATTTCTTAGAATACAGTTAGCTTAGGATATCGACAATTTCTTTCATCTTTGGATATCGCAAACTTTAACTAGCCATTATTGCGTTTTCGACTTTATATAATGGTTTATCTTTTAAGTAAAATCTATTGAAGGATATTACCTACCTATACCTACTTCTCGTCACCTGAAATTTCGAAGGAAGTTAGAAATTAATTAAAAATTCAACGAGAAAATTACTTTTTATGGGTTTTATATGAAATTTTTTACGTTGTGTATCTTGAATAATAATACCTAGGTACATTACAATTTAATATATAATAAAGTGTAATTTCAACAAAATTTTTAAAAATCTGATCCTAAAATGATGGAGACTAAAAAGTTCCCTTTTAATTTCATAGTGTAATATTGTGAACGCTGTTGTACCTACTGTAGAAATGCCTGACACTCTTATTGTGAAAAAAACCTGACAAAAGTCTTACCATGACTAACGACATAGTAAGACCATGGATGTGAGTGAATGTGAATGATATATATTTAAGTATATTTGTAGAAAATTATATGCTTCACCGGGAAAATATTCACGAACTTACCATATAACTAAAAGGCATAGAACCACCCAATGACAAGATTGCATAGAAACTACATTCAGCGCAAGCAGAGTCATGGAACTAAAAGTCTGGTTGAATAAATACATAGAGATCACGATAAGTCGATAAGAACACATAATAATTATGCTTTTATGCTTATAATAAGACATAATTTAGAACGGAATTTAGAATGAAACCATTGCTCTATGTGTGATATCTCTGTGTACCTACCTACGTAACGCAATTTATGTATCTTAGCACATTTGTATTATTTTGCACAGGGAGGAAAATGAAGACAAGAAAACGAAACTCATCGCAGTCGAGGATGTCCCAGAAGAATGGGCACCATGGAGTCTGGTGATTCCGACGAAAAACTCGAATGCACCACCACCTGTAGCTGTTAAAACTGCACCTGGTCCAGCATGGGATATTGGACAAGTATTTAACTATTTAACTATTTATATTCTATCGTCTTCATTCAACTTTTGGTTCAAATCGCAAAAAACCGTTAGACAAATCAAACATTCATCTAATTCGTTACGACAAAAATTATTATAGAACTGGGCGCCAATTATTCTACTAAAAATCAAAATCCCACCACTCTCACCTCGACAAAGGTTCGGATATTGAATCACTCGGCGGTCGTTGTGACGGTGGTCTATGAGGGAAGACCCTTGTCCCTTATATTATGTACCTATCTATAATACAGCAACGCGATGAGTGTGGCTAATGGCTATATAAATGTTGCGTGAGCAGAAGTACTTGTAGGTGTCAGCTGGGCAGCGAGCGGTCGTAGCGGTCCCGCAGTAGTACTTCTTGTCTCTTGTAGTATAGAGGCTGTTGGTTCAAACCCCCGCTGGCTCGTTGATCTATGCTATGCAATAAGTATGCATCATTTCTGATGTATCTACAGCTCAAATTGATTACCTCAAGTTTAAAGGTGAACGAGAAATTTGCGGGGAAACGTCTAAGAAGAAAGAGTGTGTGAAAACCACGAATCGGCAATGGACCAGCGTCATAAAGTATTCCCCAACAGTGGGGGCATTATATTAAGGCTTGATGATGTGGCACAGTTTTCCCTTAAAGTTCTATCTCACCTCATGCAGGTGCTGAAAGCAGCTCGTCTTGTCTGCAAACCTCCAACGAAAGTAGACTTTATGGATGAACAAGAGATGCGTTGTGTCTACTCACTCATATACGACGTATTTCGATGCAAGTGCCATTTTTTGGTCCAATTAATAGTGTTTTATTTAGTTAAGCACGTTCATTGTATACTGTTTGGGAACTATTTCTAGTTTCGCATAGTTTTTATGATGGCGTGAGACAATTCACACTCCCCATAAAGAAGTGTTATACTTGATAACTTTTGTTCATTTCGTGACGGTGGCATGTGTGGTGCGGCGCGTTCTAAAATTGGGTCGAAACTTTTTTTTGTCTATCCAAGACATAGGTAAAATGGTTTAACGTCTTGAAGTAAATTTAAATATCTATAATTAATCATGTAGCTATAGATATAGTTAATACCTACCTATTACCTTATTACAAGAAAACAATCCCTACTAATATTATAAATGCGAAAGTAACTCTGTCTGTCTATCTGTCTGTCTGTTACGCTTTCACACCTTAACGGCTCAACCGATCGTCGTGAAAATTTGCATATATGTACGTTTTCTGGGGTACAGAGAAGGACATAAGGTACTTTTATCCCGTAATTCCCGTAATCCGTGGGAACTCAGAAATTAATGCGGGTGAAACCGCGGGGAACAGCTAGTTAAGTATAAACTATTGGCTATGTAAAAACTTAGGTCAGTAGATAGTACATGTTGTTTGTAAAAAATAACAAAACATCACTATTATAATTATAAACATTCGATTGAATTAAAAA
Source organism: Zygaena filipendulae (assembly GCA_907165275.2). Lineage (NCBI taxonomy): Eukaryota > Metazoa > Arthropoda > Insecta > Lepidoptera > Zygaenidae > Zygaena > Zygaena filipendulae. The sequence goes on along the minus strand of OU015653.1, from coordinate 4,272,923 downwards.
TCCAAGGTCAAGTTATAAGTTATATTTAATGTTAGTAAAGAAAGTGGAGGCTTTGACAAAGAAATCGTGATCGTAAATAACGTATGCAAATAGTCGCGAAGACAAGTCGAAGGCATTGTTGTTTAGAGTGATGCGAGTACATTATGTACATAATAATATGTGATGGGGAAACCAACTCGCATGACCTAGCGCCACAATGCACAAAAATAATGAAAAATTCAATTTAGCTGCATGGTAGTTTTCATAATAGGTACATGATTTTTATTTTTATTGTTTATTGCAGACTTTTATAAGACATTTTTTATTATTTGATTTTACAGATAAAACTATATTAGATCAAGCAATAGAAGACATAGACTTCTTCGACGACTATCCTCAGGTGATAAACATTAATTTTCGATGTTATAGCTTGATATCGATTTTTTTTTTAATCCATTTAACTTATTTACTCCGATATCGAACTTGTTTGAAGGGCAAGAGTCTACGTTATTCGTTTTTACCGTTATCAAGGTTGCATACCTAATAATATTTTAGCAACATTTATCATAAAGCAATAAATTTCAGTTACTTAAGGTAGGTTCGGAAAGATGTAACAATAAAAAATTGCTCCATTTAAGCGAGCTCGTGACAAAAAACATTTAGGTAATTTTCCAAATGTTGAGGACGCTCACGAAAGTAGGTATATGGTTTGTATTTTACGAGTAGCTATTTCGGCAAGCAAAAAAGGATAGACATTGAAAGATTTAACTGATAGAGTGGATAAAATAAACTTCGACACGAAATATCGCGTTACAGTGTCGTGGGAGGCGCCAAACTCTACTTAAAGCGAGGTTAGATTGTCGTTTATCTAGATTTTGTGATGTGTTAAAAGTCCTAAGTTTAATGACTGCAAATTTATGTTTTGACAGTTTGCTGAGCACCGTCACGTGGTGTGGCTTTTTTTGTTGGAGTTGGCGAGACGCAGGTGGGGAGCGCGGGCTAGGGGCGAGATTGAGAGGGCCACCCATCTCCTCAACCAAGCCAGTTGGCCGCACAGAGACATCGAGAGCAGTATATGGGACCAAAGAGTGCATCTGGCCGCAGCCGTCGCGAGGATACGGATCAAGAATAAAGCATTCTCGTAAATATGTTGTTCATATCCTAAAACTAATAAACAAAGATGGACGCCGCTCTTGTTACAAATAAAAACAGATAAAGTCAAGTTTTCATCGTACGCTACGTATGATATACGAACAAAGTTGGAGTTTACCTTGAAACGATTTACAGTAGGTATAGTATTATATTATCTGGACGCAGATAAGCAATAACATGTTAACCCACAAAATTAAGTTACCTATTCAGAACGATTTCTTGAGAGTTAGGGAATCTTTTTTTAATTATGTGTTTACCTTATTACATTGTTTAAGTATGTAATTAAATATTGAACATAAAAAATGTAGACAGAAAATGGCGCTATAATTTTAAAACACGATTTACTCAAAATTTTTCTAGTGTGGGTTAACACACTATTGCTTATCTATGTCCATCTGTGGATTTACGTTGGGCCGTTCTCTAAGCACCGTTTGAGTTCCATGTTTTTTCGTATCCATGTTTGTTCATGTTTTAGGTAACGGTAACTTAAAAAGTTTCACCAGCTGTCTGATACAAGTTTTATAAGTCAGTTAATTTTTTATTTGTTTCTAAAAATAATGGTCCTTCGGACCGGACCTATGGGTTATTTAGTTTTTAAGGCAAAATTATTTTTTTATTAAATTTTCCTTTACTAGTTGCATTGGGTACCTAATCGATCGATCAGTTTAATTTTATTTTCTAATAATTTCTTTTTGCTAGATTATCAGATCTTCTCCCGTCTCATTTGCGTGACGAACGTATTTCGGCTTGCGTCCACAAAGAAACGGTGACAGGATGGGTGAATACGTTTAAAACAAAGCAAGTACTCAACGTTCATGATAATATCTACTTATATTGCCTTACTATACCTATATGATAACTATATTTTAGTGAAATTGTTTCGATTTACAGGAAAGTTGCTACACTGGTGCAGCGGCTTCATGAGCTTGGATATTCTTACAGCAATTCACGACAACTATGCGCTGGGGAATATAGGTTTGATCGAGTTTGTCCGAGGTAATGATTAGTGGAAAGAAAATATTTTTTATAATATTATAACAATTATGAATGTTTGTTATCTTGTTTACTTTTTTAACCGACTTCCAAAAAGGAGGAGGTTCTATGTTCGATTGTATGTATTTTTTTTTTTTTTTTTTTTTTTTTTATGTATGTTCACCGATTACTCGAAGACGGTTGGACGGATTTGAAAAATTCTTTTTTTGTTTGAAAGGGTTTACTCCCAATTAGGTCCCATTGCCACCAAGTCGGGATCTGATGATGGGATCTTGGAGAAATCGAGGGAACTCTTCAAAAATTATAGGCACACCTATACCGATTTGGGTATTTTTGATAGTAAATCGTTTATTTGCTTTCGGAAAGCAAAATTTGAAGAAGAGGAACTGATGATGAAAACCACAGATGGTCATCGGAACTACTCAATAATGGGTATTTCACGGGTTCCGAATCGTTAACTTTAATATGGTTTCTAAACAATTTATGCCCGGCACAATGTATATGGTGAAGTAGAACTGATGATGATGTACCAGGAGAACTCCTCAACAATTAACGTCCCTGCGTCGGGAATAGCAATATTTTGTAAAAGGTGATGAGCAGTTGACATTAGGCTATTGTAACTTAGAGAAATTACGAACTAAGTCACTTAAAAGCGAGAAATAAACAAAATTTTAACAAAAAAATTAAAACCGACTTCCAAAAACACAAAACTAAAAAACTAAAAATAAAAAGCTAAAAATAACAAAATACCGATTTAATCCAAAAGACAAAAACGCACGTAATATTATTATTGGTTTGTGCTATACCACTGATCGGTATGAAGTCGGTGACAAATATGGAGGGGGTAGATGGGCTAAGTCGACTCCTGCCACCAGCTCTTCGTGAGCAGAACAACTCAAGTGGGCAGACACCAGCGGGCTTGTCACCGACTTCATACCGATCTGTGGTAGCACAAACCAATAATAATATTACGTGTGTTTTTGTCTTTTGGATTAAATCGGTATTTTGTTATTTTTAGCTTTTTATTTTTAGTTTTTTAGTTTTGTGTTTTTGGAAGTCGGTTTTTTATTTCTCCAACGCCTAATATTAGATTCCGGTTTGTTAAAGATTTATTACAATTCGACCACCGGAAAACGTCAGTATCGGGCAATTGGATCTCGTTAAGAATGGAGTGATAGTTCTGCAGGTGAGAATGATTTTGTTGCGAATGCCTACAAGTTTTTTTTTAAGATTTTTTGTTTTTACCTACTGTAATGTTAGGTATATTTATGACATAGGTAGCATATTCAAACATCAACGATGAATTCGCTGTCTCGTTGTCTCACAACAAAATGGTTATCTACGTTAATTGATCGTAAATTCGTTACGTGGATAATTTTAATGTTTTTGTGAGTGAAGAATAGTGTACGAAAATCACCGCGGTGACACTAGTTACCCTATAGGTACATATTCCGTCTATCCACAGTACGAAACGATTTGCTACCTATACGTCTTTCATTATGCGTACGGCGTACCTACTCTGGTATCAGACGTAATAAAAAGTCGTACTACTTAGGGAATGGAATTGCCTGCCGGAGTCGGTATTTCCTCAGAACTACCTACGTATAATTTGGATCACTTCAATACTAGACACCTTATTCCATATCTTGGCTTCCCATCAGGCGAGACTATGGAGAATGTCTGATCAACCGGTAAAAAAAAATATTCATGCTGAACAGCTAAAATGTTCATTAGATCGAGAAATTGTCCCTGCATCTACATTCTAAACCTACTCTTTATATTCATGTGGATTTAGTTTTTTATTCCTCGATTTTTTATACCTCGGGAATAATACTTTTTTTTGGATAAAAGCTAAGTAGGTACACCATGTCCTTTGTACCCTTGAAGTTTCATGACGATCGGTTGAGTGGTTGAGGCGTGAAAGCGTAACAAAAAACTCACATTCGCATTTATAATTAGTTAGGATTTAATAATCCCCCCCCCCCTTCTCCTCCTATCTCCTTTCTGGGTCCGATCACCGGCCGGCGCGATCGCGGCAGGAGCGCGAGTTCTGCGAGGGCGCATCGACGCTGTGCCGTGCGCTGCGCGCGCACTCCCTGCGCGGGGTGGTGGCGCAGACGCACGCCTCCTCGCCGCGCTGCTCCGCGTACCTCGCGGCGCAGCTGCGGGAGCTGGCCGCCGTGCTCAAGGCGAAGACGCCCGCCGCGCCCGCCACGCCGGAAATTGGGAAGCTGGTCGTGTTCGGAGCCGGCGATAAGTGCGTGTGCCATATTTTAAACCAGGTGTTCTAGCACCCGCCTGAATTTCGGGACTCCTTCGGGAACTCTAAAAAGTCGGTATTCACTATCCTATCTCTCAAGTTGCACCAAGCGAGACTCAATGTGTAGGTATATCCCATGCCAAATTTCATTGAAATGGGTTCATGGTTTGGAAGATTAGCGTGGACAAACATTGTGACACGGATTTTTTATATATACGTCAAGAATATAAGGATAAGAAGTCATGCAGGTTAGGTTTCTTAGTTTAGTATGATCTGTCAGGAAACAGAACCAGTTAATGCCAAGATCGATTAATCAGGGAACAGTTGAAAAATTAAGAACCCTGCAGATTTATTCACATGCAATTTTACGATTTGACATTAATTTGATATTGACACCTCAATCAGTAGGTACGTGCCGCCTTCATAACTAGTTACGGCAATGCATGTAAGCAACTTTAAAAAAATACCAAAACGCTAAAATGTGTAAGCAGGTATTACTTGTAAATCCTGAAAATAGAGGCAATAAGTACAAAAAATACAAGACAATAATAAAAAAACCGGGAAATGACATATCACCTTCAGGGTGGAGAGCTACGTGCTGGCGCTCCGCGAGCTCGGCATCGAGGCGTCGGAAGCCCCCCAGTCGGGGGCCCCGGTGTGCGTGCTGAGCGAGCACGTGCACCACAACACGCCGCTCGTGGCCAGCGCTCTGGACGGCGTGGTGGCAGTGCTGGCCACGCCGCCCAACTCGTACTCCTCGGTTACGGACCCCATCGACCTGGTGTGCGGACGCGGCGGAGACTTGGCTATGCTCGAGGTGTATATAAATTCAAATATACTTCATTTCCCCAAAAGAAACACACCAAAACATTAGGCAGATAAAAAGAAAGGCCAGAGCAAAAGACGGCCAAATTGCTTAGAAGAGGAGACCAGTTAGAAAAGATACTAACGGCCGCACTCCTTTAATGATTACTTAGTTAAGTATAGATTTTGATTAAGTATAGAATTTATTATAGGGCAAATTCTGCTCACGAAAAACAAAAAAAAAACAACAAATTCCCACCTTGATAAGAGTCTTCCCTTCGATAGATATCGATGTATGGTACCTATAGGTATCTATTATTTATGGATATTATACCGTAAGTCCACATAATTCGCATTACGCCGATCGACTGTCGCAGGACCTAGTGTCTCAGCAACATAGAAGAAGTGATTTACTAATTTTTGTGTGAGCAGAATTGGCCCTGTAATAAATCGTTCAATCAGTTGCTAGTTTGTACGGCCTTACTACAGTCGTCTGCTGATGAACCGATGTGAACAAGTGACCGAATCACTGTCAATGCCTGCACATTAACTTTATGATGACTATCACAGAGAGCCACAGCTCACAGATTTATCTTCTATAACATGATGAAGATTTATGTCAAATACCTATATATATATCAAGAAATTAATAATGAGCACGCTTTCTAACATTTGTAGGTTCTCACAGAAACTGAGATGGATGTTCATGGCAAAGCAAGAGTCACCTCTATATTGGAGGAGCAAAAGAAGACATTGAAAACGTTGTTATCAAAGCCTCAGATCCAATTAATACTATATGAGACACATTCGGCTTTGGAAGCAGAAAACCAGGCGCAAGTGACCAGAGCTGTGGCTGAAGCGAACAGGCTGGCGAGAGAACGACACATGCTGTTTAGGAAGAAGCACAAAGACACCACATTAGTAAGACAAGTATTATTATAGAGGTTGCAGAAGTACATGGGCTTCCTTTAAGAACTTTAATTATCTGAGCGCATAACTTAGTATAGGTACAAGTGTAGTAATAAATATCTATAGTAGTTATAATATAATATAATAGTTACAATATCATTTTAGCATCTGAAAACAAAGGACGGTTCAGAGACAACAGCCACAGAGTCTACAACCACTCTGGGCGCTTTGGGTCCCGCAGACGCGATCAAAAACGAACAGATCGACGAGTTTCCGTCCAGCGATGTGTCACCCAAAAGACCTGTCTCGAACGCTACCCATTCAGACAACACCAAGGCCAGACCACAGACCGGCGACGGAGTTCTCAAAAAAAATGTTGGAAAGATAGAATCCGAGACAAAAACAAGACCGAGTACAACACTGGCCAGACCCATACCAGAGATAAACGTGCCGGAAGTTATGCAAATGCCAAGGGATCCCGATAAAGACAACGCTGATGTTTTTGTTAGTCATATAAATACTTTATACAAAGCTACGCACCCATATATGGATTAATAAATTATATCAAAAACTTTATTTATTTTTTACAGGTGCCAAATTGTGATTTATTCGAAATAAGCACTCTACCGAATTTGGGAAACGGCCTGGACATAAACTACATCCTGGATAGGGACGGTTGTTACTTGGGTCTTATACAGAGAAAGGTCAGTATTCATGTAATTTTTTCTCTTTGTGCGGTTGCGGCCGCGGAGTCGTAAGCAATTTCCCGGGGGTTTCGGAATCTCTAGTTTTAATACGCATTGAATATAAACGAAAGACCTTAGATACGAAATTACTTTAGGGAGTTTGGTGCACTATTATATGAAATGGAAATTGTTATAAGATAAGGAAATTGATGTCAAATTAGGAACTATAAGAATCTTTACTGGTGCAATGATTAAATTACTATTGTTGATTTTAGTATGATGTGTGATATAAATTGCAATACTGTCTATTTCTATAAAAATGTATCTATACTCCACCTGGTAGCCTAGAAGAGATCGCTTTATGATAAGGTCACATTTTGGAATCACTAAATAGGTACTTTTTTATGTTCTTAGTTCTTTTTAGTAATTGTGTTGCTCAATAGTGTTTTCGTTCATTCCTTCTATTGGCTAGAAACATATACATACGCAGCAGAATTCGGGGGGGGAGGGGGGTAAATCAATAGTGTGGCCCTCAGCGTACCTACATGGATGTACATACTTATTTGATAACGCTAGGCGTCACGCAGGAGATCACCCGGCTCGACGCCAAGTACATGATCCGCATAGCGGAGGAGCGCGGGCTGTTCGGCGCGCCCGCCGGGGCCGCGCCCGCGCGCCGCAAGCGGGAGCCGGCCGCCGCCACGCCGCGCCGCCGCCGACGGAAGGCGGGGTTCGAGGTACGAAGGAACTTTATTATCGTCCTTATGCTAAGGTCACACTACAAAGAGCTATGGCCATCGCATCGCATGGTGCCTAGCTAGGCACCTACCTAGGGGCGTCGCTTGGAGTGTGGCCACTGCAATAGTATGCAATATGTCTGTTCACTAAGATTAGTCGCTCGATGAGTAGCTTAGCTCTTAGCATTAAGCGAAGCTCGCTGTTGACTTAGCCTTTGGCCATTCGTGATAAAATTTCGTTTGGCAATTGGCGAGAAGGTGACTTACCACGCCGCACTCAGAGTCTACTTTAATGATTACTTAGTTAAGTATAGATTTTTAAAACAAAACTGCCGCAATCAGACAAGTTTTAATAAGTTAATTGGCATTTAACTAATTAAGTAACATCTCATTAAATGACAATTAACATTAATTTATTGAACGCCTTTGTTCTGTTCTGTTCTGTAGACACCGGCGAGGTGTGAGTATAGTTAATCCTTCTTCAAGTACCTAGTGCATGTGTCGGCAGGTGGAGCGCGTGTCGGCGCCGACGTACGCGTCGCTGTCGCGGTCGTCCCGGCGCGCGTCGGCGCCCGCGTGCCCGGGCGCGCCGCCCGACGCGCAGCCGGCGCGCGCGCACGCACTCGTGTGCGAGCGGCACGCGCGCCGGCACGCCGCCGCCAGCGCGCTCGTCGGCGCGTGCACGTGCGACGCCCGGCACAAGTTAGTCATTCACCATAGAGATACCATACTGTCCGTAGACAGGCTCGAATCTACAGGGGGTGCAGGGGCTGCACTTGACCCCCCCCCCCCCCCCCCCCTGTCGACTAAAGTGCATAGATACCTTGATCAGACCTTAGAAAAATCTCTGACCCTGTAAGTATATTGTAACAATTAAATTTCGTGGTAGGTATAGGTAACCAAAATGGATCCCCGTCCCAACCAAATCCAAGATCGCTAGCCTGTGGTGCGATAGTTTCATTCTAAAATGTTTAAAATTAATGTGTGTGTGCGTCGAATGGCGCGAAATCACAATATGTTTGCCAAAAGACGTAAGCGAACTCGTATCGTTCCACCACACTTCTCTGCGTGAGCTTAATGCCGTTCTATGCCTATTAAATTACGCTATTCACCTAGTTTTGTAGAATGACAGTGCTTTTACACTATATTTAGTTTTAAAACGGTATCCTAATAACATTAGAGTTTATAAACTTTTTGTATTTATCGATGACGTAGGTACGTTATATACCTATGCGTTAAACTTTAAAGTAACAGGATTGTACACGGCATGATTTCCTAATGTTTTAGTTGACATTATTTCATTATTATGAAAACTCGTTATTATGAACTGCGATCAGAAAAATCAAAGCCCACAAACTTTCTTAGTGGGTCCAAAGTTTGTGGGGTGGTTCGAGTTTCATTCCAAATTGTAAGATCCCACCGGTTAGATCCCAATGGAAGATAGGCATGACTTTTTTTCAACCAATCTCCGTTAACGTTGATAGACGATTACAATAGTTTACTGTTTACTGATGACTGCACAATTAGCAATTACGGGCACTTTTACAAAACCTACATTTTGTCGCATCGTTTCCAGACACAGCCGCAGACGGCGCGCCTCTGACGACATGGCCATCGCAGACATCGCAGAGCCGCTGTCCTCGCCGCGCTGCCGACAGCCGTTCCCTCTCGCGGTGCACGATCTCAGGCTCAAAACTGTGCTACAACCCAAAATCATCGCGTCTTAGCCACAACGCTCAAGACAGACATCTGAACTCAATATCCACGCGATAGCGCTCAAATTCCACTGAACGTTTTAAAACAGCCGTGCTGCAGCAAAATCTATTGATCTTAGTTTTTTAAAACAAAACTGCCACTATCAGAGACGTTTTTTAAATAAATGTCAATTGGCATTTTACTTAGTGTGAAATGCCAATTGACATTACGTTTGAACGTCTCTGATTGCGGCAGTTTTGTTTAAAACAACTTTACTTAAAATTAAGTAATCATAAAAACGGCTCTGAGTGCGGCCGTTAGACACTTAGACAAAATTTCAAATATCGAATAATGGTGTATATTCGTAGATAGGTACTTGTAGCGTAGGTATTGCGAATATCGTCAATGGAGTCGATTATCAGGCGAGCGACATTGAACCTAATCTCGGCGCGAAAGTGCTCATATTCCTTGAAACACTTTAAGAAGGAGAAATGCATTTATTAGCTCCCATAAAAGACATTAAAAAAGTTAAACAAAAATTCAAGAAAGTTGTAGATAATAATATATACAATATAAAAAAGGAACAATCTTTTTTTCTTAAAAAATAGTGCTGTGTGGAGGCTAAGGGACCTCGTCCAAGGCATTATTGCTTCATTTTGACTACACAGGCGCTGGTCTGAGCAAAATTTCATGACAAATTACATTATTATCTCTTCAGATGATCATTTCCGTAACTTTAAACTCGTTCTAATACATTTTTTTTTACAATACACCTTGGTATTCGTAAGAATTTCGAGTCAATGCATAAGTTAGCAATATGCTACCATATATTAGAGACGGCCAATAATAAATAATTTAATCAATCTGGTAAAGATATGAAACTTCAACTAGCGGTAAAGAGTTCCTACTAGCTACTTATAGATTTTATTTCTAGATAATAGTTTACTCATAGTTTATTCAAATTTATTTTAAAAAAGTTTATTTAAATTTATTTTAAATTTTAACATTTAACAATAAAGAATCTATTACTTTTCAATGACGTTTTTTACTGAACAAAGAGAAACCACAATTTTAATAAAACAAAGCTTTAATTATTTCAGGCTACAAAGACGCCATTGAAGACAATTTCAAATTTACAACAATAGTGATTTTTCAATAATAATAATATCTCTTTGATCATTTACATGTCTAGATAAATAAACAACGATAAAATTGCTAATTACACTAAAACATTGTTATTGGCAAAGTTAGTGCGATAAACTGCGATAAGCTCCGTAAACTGTCGCGTGAATGGTTTTCAAGCGACATTGGATACTATATTAATGCACTATAGTATCCTAGTTTTGGAAACTAGTCTATTGTACGGGTGCATCCCAGTACTACCCCATACCTGTAGTTGTATAGAACTGTTGGGATATTGTATATATATATATAGTACTGTAGTACAGTTATTGCTATTGACTTTACTTATAGCATACAAGTTAAAAACTTTATATTTTAATTGATATTTTATTTTGTTTAACAAAAATGTCCTTGTGAACTGAAATCAAATAAAATTTAAAAACCAAGTAGTAGTCGTGTCTAAAAAAAATATTACCATTCTGAATCCTCCATATCGATCGAACTGTTTTATTTGTTTTAACTGTTTATATTGAGTTATTTATTTATAAGATACAAAACATAGTGCAAACTTTTACAAATACCAAATTAGAAACAATCACCAGTCTACACCACTAGCTGTGCTGTACACAACGCTTAAGAAATAAAAAAGATAAAAGGTAATTACATTATTATTAGTCAAATTTCAAAAATAACAGCTAATACCTAACTAATAATAGTGCAATGTCAGATAATTTTATGATAAGATATTAATAGTGAAATGTCAATAACTATGATCCATGTCGGTCTTTGACTCCTTTGCAATACTGTTAGAGATTACATATTACGCTTATAAAAACTAGGTATTTTATGTAACGTACAAACAAGATGTTGATTGCAAATATCGACATATCTTTAATTTTGTCCCATTAGTACTATATTATAGTACTGTTGGGATAATAAACACTAATATTAGGCCTCAACAGTTCTATAGAACTACAGAGGGCTTATTGTGTAACTTTTTTTTCTATAATTTTTTGTCGCAATCAAAAACATGGCGGTTTGCGATTACAATATGTACGTTTTGACACCTATTGTATGGAGCAATCAACTAAAATTAACATACTTCAAAAGTTAAAGTTGCCTAAAACATGATTAATTAATCACAAAATCAATATTTTTCTGATTGAAATTGAAATATGATAGCAACAAAAGTTTCATAATTACCCTATAGGTATGGGGTACTACTGGGATGCACCCGTAAAATGTACTAGTTTCTAAAACTTTAGTTTTTAATCCGTCTCGTAAATTAAAAACAAATTAAATACGTATTTTTTAGTTTTTTACATAATCAAAAAATAACGGAAAAACATTAAGTTTATTAATCTCCATTACTTTTTGATTAGGTACGTAAAAAATGAAAAAATACGTGTCCAATATTTTTTATTTATCTACAAGACGGACTAAATAGAATTCTGATTTTCATACCCCGGAAACTACCCTATTGATCTACGACAGCAAGTACTGCTTCTTCAAGGTGCTATGCTAGACTAATAGGGTAATTGCATGAATTTTTTTTTGGTCTATTTTAAAGATATATGGCCTACTCAAACAAAGCAAGAAAAAGAAAAAATATATATGCATAAATTAATTAAATAGAGCGTTTCAAAGTTCCTACTTTAGACTACCGCCGAAACGCGTAATGACGTCACTAGTTCAAAATTACGCCTTATTAATCTGTGTTAGAAATGTCATTGTCGTATTGACAGGGTCATGTGACACTGACAGACAGATAACTTCAATATGCAAAAGCGAAATTAAGGTTGAACTGTGTCGAATTACTTCCAAAAGTTCCAGTAAAGAATCGAAAAGCATCTTACTGATGCATTTTAAAGTAATAAACTTCAGAAAACGGAAAATATGCGTTGACTGTATGCACTTAGTTTCTTTTGCCTTCTCTGAAAGAGGTAAATGTTTCCTAAAAAAATAAAAGTGACGTCATGTGTCAAGCGTGGCTGTGATTGGTGTTTCGTTTCAACGTTCCGTTTCACAAAATTAAAAGTTGAATATTTTGAAACGCTTTTCTAAAGCTCTATTTTTTAAATATTGACACAATTTCTTATAATAAATTTCATGCAAGTACCCTATTGGCCAAAATTGTAGAACGCTGATGGTAACGACGAAATGGGTGGTTTTTCTTGAAATCTGAGAGACGGTTGACTCAAAGGTCTCGGAGTGTTCGGCCCCCAGTGATTATTTTTTTATTACTACTCTAGTAATAAATCTTTAATTGCTCAAGTCAGGCGGTTGCACACGGCTCCTTATCCAAAAAAGGGTACTTACTGATTTAAAGCAAGTTTTCACAAAGTAAACGGTTAGCTACTATATTTGTATAAACTTTTAAGATATTTCAATTTTTCAAAATAATGTAGGCTCAAAACTGGCGAACTTCCTATAACTTGCAGTATCCACTGGAATTTGGTACGCCTCAGTCAGATTTCTCCGACAAACGTAATCCCATTTTAATTACGCGTCGATTAGCATGTTAATAATAAATAAGTTTATTTCAATAAAAACAATGCTACGATCAATAATTACATGATAACAACAATTTGTTTTTTAACATTTGGGATACTGGAGGTTGAACTAAACGAAGTCTGTATTTCAACCCGAAAAAATATGTTGGTAGAATAAAACGTAGGTATTTATCTATTTTCAGGTAGCTAGTTAGAGGCAGTCGTCGTGTGGATGGACTGCCTCGATATCGTTGTTAGCATCTAGACATGTGTACGATCGACAACAATTTGTTCAGAGCCGCGCGCGCAGCACAGCCGGCGCGGGCGCATCACAGCATGCCGAACCCTTTGGAGTAGCTGATCGCCTTCATGAGCCTGTCGCGCAGCTTGTCCTTAGTGGCGTACTCGGGCAGCAGCAGCACGTTGAAGCACGTGTGGGCGGTGGGCAGCCGCTCGCTGTCGGGCCCGTTGCGCGCGATCACCAGCTTCAGGTTGCTCAACCCGCCCACCGGCACGCGGTCCGAGCCCGTCGTGAACTGACCAGCGAAAATACAAATACAACACCGCTCAAGCGACACGCGCTAATATTAACACTCAAAAATATGGGACATAGTATGTAGAAGTAGGACGTATACAAGTGGAAAAACACCACTTTACAGCAGAGCGATCTAAAGACTCTAGAATGCTTGGCCTGAAATCATGTCACTTGAATGAATTTATTAATTTGTATCCTCAATACTATAAAAGTTATTTTTAAAAAATTACAGGATACAATATTTCAGGTTATTTTAATGATAGTGATACAAAAAAATACCTGCAGCAGCCGCCGCTTGTCCTCGAGCGGCAGGCTGTGCACGATGCTCCAGAAGTCTTTGATGGTCTGCGACTCGGCCGTGTAATCGCCGTCGTACTCCGTTGACTTTTCCAGCTCATTGAAGTCGAAATCCTGCGTATTCAACACGTATATCCTTACAACTTACATATTATCAAACAAACTCCTCCGCCGTATCTGTCTGTCTATCACTACATAGTATAAAAGAAAGTCGCTTTCTCTGTCCCTATATCCCTATGTATGCTTAAATCTTTAAAACTACGACAACGGATTTTGGTGCGGTTTTCACCAATATATACACTTAACTATATTTTATCCTGAAATTCCCGCGGGAACTCCGAAATTATCGCGGTTGAAACCGCGCGGGTCAGCTAGTTCGAGATAAACTCAAAACAGATTTTCATGTGGTTTTCACCAATGGATAAGTGATTTTAGAGGAAGGTTTATATGTATAGTTTATCCTGGGGAACTGCGCGGGGGACAGCTAGTTTTGAAATTTTGAGGAGACAGGGCAGTTGAGTGTACCTTACTGCCGCAGACGAGCGTCTCGACCTCCTCGGGCCGGAACAGCGCTCCCAGAGGACTCTCGTCGGTGACCATCACGAAGCCGCGCCGGAACGCTTTGAACTGAGTCTCCACGGACTTGTTCAGGAGGTAATCGGCGTACATATCTACAAATTCCTGAAATTATTAATGGATATGAAAAATATTGATCACGAAGAGAAGTGATCAGAGCATATTTTAATTGACATCAAGCCAGAACCGGGTGATAGGTCATAACTTAATAGAAAAACGTAAAAAAATAATCTTTGAAATTTATAAAAATTTACACCCTGCGACGGTTCTAACTCCTGTTGCTACAAACCCTAACTTTTTTAAATTTTCTTCTTATTGTGTGATTCTGAATAGTGTTTCTGAAAACTACTGCTTAAAATTTAAGTTTTTGCCAATGAAGTTTTCAAAATTATTGCTTTCGTCTACTTTTAATGACCTTCCTTTTTTTAACAGACATAGCAAAGATTTTTAATTTTTTCTGTTAACAGCTGTTATGACTTAGCCTATCACCTGGTTCTGGCTTGACGTCGATTTACGGGACACCTGTATGGTAAACCTAGCGCCATCTGCGATAAAAGAACATATCTTCTATGATATTTCATAAAAAAAAATCTATTGTACCTACATAATGCATTTCCCCTACTTTTTACCCTTATCTATTGAAATATCTTCTAAGATTCTTTATAGCTACTTTAACCCCGGACCCTGAACGACCTTCTTTGCTAATGTACGAGAGCACTGCTCATACACAACTGTGTATTATTATAAAGTAAGTGTTACTTGTGTCTGTGTGCGTATTTTATAAGTTGTATCCAATACGTGTGCGTTACCTCACTTACTTTGTTCGTTGTTTTGACGTCTCCTTGGTTAAATACTCTAAAAACACATATACCTACTACTGGCACAGGATTAAATGGGATATATTATTGTAATATTGCGGTCAGGGAAGTGTGAAATAAACAAAATAAGCTCAGTTACCTTCTTATTGTCCTGCGTGACGAATATACTATCGCCATCTTCTTTTAAATCGTGCACTATAACGTTGCCGAACACATCCTGATAACATATCCTGAACGTCTGATAGTACACCTCTTCTAAGTCACTGCCGGTGTATTCCAATAAATCTTTTAAACCGCTATAGAGATTCTGGAAAGAAATACCAATAATTAAAAATAAACATCCATCCTAGTTCCATACTTCTATCCTGCTTGTAATTTTGTCAATAATCTCCTTACAAGCTACAAAGTTTTTTGGAAATCTATGGATCTATATCTATACATACTTACCTATAAATAAAATTGAGGTTTTTGTTTTAATTCCAAATTAACAGTTTTTCACTAAATGCTAAAGTACATAAAAAAAATCATTTTTTAATTTCTTTTCTATTTGTCTGTTTGTTCCGGCTCTGAAATGGCTGGGCCGTTTTTAACAGAACTTTCACTGGCAGATCGATAGCTGATGTTATAAGGTGTAACTTTGGCTACTTTTATTTAGAAAAAAATAGTTCTTACGGAAATTCCGAAACTCACGCAGTGATTTTCCGAAACGCTAGGATCGATTTTGATGCTCAAGCTGATGTTATAAAGAGCAAATTAGACTATTTTGGAGGTCCAGCAGGAATTATGAAACTCACGTGGGTGAAACCGCGGGGCACAGTTAGGTAGCTTCAATTCTTTTGGAGTTATGAAATCGGTACATTTGTGCTCATCTTTACAAATAAAAAACCACATATAGGATGATAAAAGTGATTCAAGGGTGAAATAGTTGGTATGCGTTCATTCTAAAATTTAAAAAAATTTGATGAATTTTGAAAATTTTTGATAAATAGGTATATTATAATTTATAACATACCGGATTCCAGTCGGCCAAGTCCTCGAACGACCCCCTCTTGCCCATGAGCTTCCTGTACACGACCATGGGGAAGTTGACAGCCAGTATCACGTTGTTGTATATCGCCAGGCCCAGCACTATGCCGATGAGAGTGAACTGCGCCTCCGTCTCGAACGACGTGGGGTTAAACCTGCAGCGAAACCATCACAATTGGGATGTGGACTACTTTTGAAAATCAAAATTCTAATTCTAATTCAGTTAGAAAATAAAATAAACAATAGACACGTATTTTTTGCTTTTTCAAATAAATTAAAATATCCAGAGATAAAGCTAATTTTAGTTGACTAATTTTTATTTTTTAGTCCGTCTTGTAGATTATTAAAAAATATTGGACACGTATTTTTTCTTTTTTTACGTAATCAAAAAATAACGGCGATATATTGAGTTGTGAATTTCGCGTGACGTCACTATTCTGACAGTTTGTATGGCGGTTTTTGCGGTTAGTGACGTCACGACCCCCTCACCCTAAACTTTAATGCGCTTTATCTCTGTATATTTTAATTTATTTAAAAAAGCAAAAAATACGTGTCTATTATTTTTTTATTTTCTAACTGACGGACTAATAAGAATTTCGATTTTCAAAAGTGGTCGACATCCCTATTATGCCAATAGGCATCTTGACGCGGTATAAAAATTAAAATTCGATTGAAATTACGAAATTCGAATTACGACACACAAGTGTGAGCCCTTAATTTCGCCACGTACTCACCAAACGGTTTGCGAGTCCGGCTGGTGCGTGAACATGCCGAAGTCCGGGTTGAATATCTCCTCGACTACCAGCTGGAAGAACTCCTTGCTGACGCCGCCCTCGTCCACGCCCTGCTCGCCCTCGAACTCCACCACGAGCTGCTTCTTCAGGTCGAGCGCGCGTTCCATCGCCACCATCTCCAGCTGCCAAGCAATATTCAACACGTTTATGCGTCAGTTTGATTATAACTAGTGATGTGCTGGATATCCGTAACCGCGGATATCCGAGAGATAGCGGATTTTATAGCGGATCTTTTACCTTATTAATTTTCAATACACAGATGAAATTCTATAAATAGGTGATTATGTGGCAATGAAAACTTTTAAATCCCATTCAGTAATATGTAAACAAAACAACAGAAAGCAAGTCGAAACATGTCCACCCAATGCGTAGAGTGGCGTCAACTGTGGTTTCAAGGTCATGCGCACCGACACCGTACACATCCGTATTATTATTATTGTTATTTCGGTCCAAAATCTTTGTATAGCATGGTGTTAAAACTTAATAAGATAAATCTTTATACAACGTGTTAATGAATTAACCAAAAACTTGATACACCCCATTTAAAAAAATAAAAAATAATGTGACTAAAATATAAATTATGTTGAAAAAATTAATTGTTTAAAAGTTATTCAACATTAGTTTGGAGGTGATCTATCTACGAACGTGTCAATGACCGATTCGATTTTTTTGCTACGGGCGGCGTACGCGGCAAATATAGTGTTATAAATCATTTAGACATGGGCTAGTAAAAATTAAAAAATATAACCTATATTAAAACATGGTGCGATCGATTCGGAAGTCGATTCTGAGCAAACTACTTTCTAGTTTTCAGTTAATACATTAACATGTATAATACTCACGAAGGAGAGCTTTAATATCTGCAATTGCCTGCTGTTTTACCAGCCCGGTGACACTCCATACAAATGAACTGATTCAAGTAATTTCCCACGAGTAAAAACTGCTGGCTTGTACAATGGGCATGTTGACTAATTTTTATTTTTTAGTCCGTCTTGTAGATTATTAAAAAATATTCGACACGTATTTTTTCTTTTTTTACGTAATCAAAAAATAACGGCGATATATTGAGTTGAAATTTCGCGTGACGTCACTATTTTGACAGTTTGTATGGCGGTTTTGCGGTTAGTGACGTCACGACCTCCTCATCCTAAACTTTAATGCGCTTTATCTCTGTATATTTTAATTTATTTAAAAAAGCAAAAAATACGTGTCTATTGTTTTTTTATTTTGTAACTGACGGACTAATTAGAATTTTGATTTTCAATAGTAGTCAACATCTTGTACACGTGTTGTGCGTGTGTATAGTGAGGTTGATAGCAAGCTGACACTAAATTGCACTAAATTGGGTATAAACGTTCTAAAATATTTTGTACATCTGGCTTTTCTTCCAATAAAAGAGTTTATTATTAGTATATCACTAGCGCGGTTTCACCCGCGCGGAAATGATCTATACAAACTTTGCCCCCCCCCCCTTTACACCCCCTTAGGGTTAGAATATAGCCTACGCCATACAAAGAATACATCCTCCAAGTTTCAGGTCTTTACAATAAGCGGTTTAGACTGTGTGTTGATCCGTCAGTCAGTCATTCAGGACAAAGCATTCTATATGTATAGATTTTATCTATACTAATATTATAAAGAGCATAAGTTTGTGAGGTTGTGGGTTTGTGAGTTTGTGACGTTGTAGGGGTAATCTCTGGATCTACTGAACAGATTTTGAAAATTCTTTCATTTATAGGAAGACATAGTGATGATGAGTGACATAGGGTACTTTTGTCCCGGAATTCCGGCGGGAACTCCGGACTTCATGAGGTTATAATGTAACTTCTGGATCTACTGAACTGATTTTGAAAATTCTTTCACTTATAAGAAGCTAAAGTGATCCTGAGTGTCATAGGATACTTTTTATCCCGTAATCCTCGCGAGTACTTCGAAATTACCGCGGGTGAAACCGCGGGGGTCAGCTAGTTATTAACACAGGCTGAAAAGGAAGAAGTGCGACAATAGGACGCGCCGCGCCGTCGGCCGTACCTCCACGAGCGCGTCCTCGATGAGGTGCGTGCGGCGCACCTTGAGCCGCAGGAAGGGCATGAGCGGCGCGGCGCCCACCACCGCGTGCAGCAGCGACACGCGCCGCTCCGAGTACATGCGGATGCGGTTCTCGTAGTACAGCCCCAGCGACTTGGTCGCCGCCGTCAGTATGAACGGGTACTTCAGGAACGCGAACTTGCTGCCTGCAACCACAACCTTCTTAATACTATCAAAGAATGGGCTATTCGACTTATTTTTTTTTTCTAAATCATAATATTCAGTCCGTTAGATAATAGAAAAAATAATAGACACGTATATTTTACTTTTTCAAATTGATGAAAGTATACCTACTTGGATAAAGCGCATTAAAGTTTAGGGGTGGGGAGCTCGTGACGTCATAATTATGCAGGTAAATACTTTACCTGCTTGTGACGTTACGCGACGTTTCGATTCAACGTACTATCTTCGTTATTTTTTGCTAACGTAAATAAAGAAAAAATACGTGTCTAATATTTTTTATGAATTTACAGGACTGACTAAAACCATAATTTAGTCAAATAGCCAGCCTATTGAGATTATTATAAAGAAGCGACTCTCCGCCTCCCACCAATTTCATGCCTCCTCATACGGCGCGTAAATGAGCTTTGTAAAGACTGAGAAAAGGCTGACGCGTCATCTCACAACTATTTACTGACAGTTACTGTCAGCTCGCTGTCAACCTTACGATACGCACACACGCACTACACGAGTACGTCCAAGCCGGCAGTCTTTACTTGTGGGAAAGTACTTGAATCAGTTCATTTGTATGGAGTGTCACCGGGCTGATATTATCATCGGCTGACAATGAGAATTTGCTTTACGCCACGGCGCGTACGGCTCATCTAAATGATCACGTGCGCAGGCGTCGTAAGAATCTTAATAGCGAGGAGTCGTAAGTGCATTTTGTTTTTATTGTCATATGATTTAAGTAAAAAAAAAAACCAAAATCGACTCACCGTGTATTTCGGTCTTGTAATGTGCAAAATCCTTATCCATTTCTACAGTGTCACTTAATGGTTCGTTGTAAAAGTCTTCAAATGGCAGATATGGTTTCCTAGCATCTAAAACATTTATGCCCAATTCTTTACCTGTAATGAAAAAATAAATATTTAAAAATGAGATCATTCTTTTATAATGTTTGCATTTTGATCCTTATAAGCACTGCGTGACACAAACATACAGAGGTTTTTTTTTCCGGGATCTATACGTTTGATTACCGCAAACCAAAATTGATTCGAAAACATCCAGATAGGTATACAATTGTCAGTTGTAGATATCTGGGATTACGTTGAGCATTCTTCGCCAATGCGTGAAGTTGTGGATGTAGCCAACCAAATTAATTATTCAGCTTAACCTTCCCATAAACAAATCGTAAAAGTGGATCATATGTATAAATATAGTTAGTTTCTGGAAAAAAAGCGCACTTACTAACATATACAAAGGAAATAGAGTATCTGTTTTTCTTGTACTTTTTTGATGGGGACCAATAAACTCATTTTCTTCTTCTTGCCTACTTTCTTCGATGTAGTCGGTTGAAGCGCCACCCGCTTTCAATACTCATATGGAGGCATTTACCCTTATTTTTCTAAATGAAATATCATACAAGGTATGATTTTTGTTAACGATTGACGGTAGTAGTATACTGTGTTAAATGTGAATGGATCTCACCTAACGGATCCTCGTGCTGGGCGTTCTTCGAGCTCTTCATGGCGGACAGCGGGTACAGGTGGTCCAAGGCGTCTCCCAGCGGGTCCAGTTGGCTGGTGATCACCACCGGCTCCTCGCGCAGCGAGCTGGACTCCATAACGCCGGCCATCATGTTCGCATAGTACAGAATCTACGATACAACATTATATCTTATCTTATCTAATCTAATATATAAATCACGTGTCACGTTGTTTGTCCGCGATGAACTCCGAAACTACTGAACGGATTTTGATAAAATTTTGTAACCATTCATAAAATGGTCCAACTTAAAAGATAGGATAGTTTTTATCCCGGAATTCCCGCGGGAACTCCGAAATTACCGCGGATGAAATCGCGAGGGACAGCTAGTATATACATATATATGATCCCACAGTAAGTTATAAGCTTGGGTCGTGGAAACCAAACAACACGCGGTATAGTAGTACCATGTAGTACCTACTAACAGTTCCCCGCGATAATTTTAAACTCCCGAGGGGAATTTCGTGATTTTCTTTTTTGTACTGCTCTGATAACTTGTATGAAAAATTTAACGAAGATCGGTTGAGTGGGTAGTTAAGGAGTGAAAGCGTAAAAAAAAAACAAACAAACAAACTCTTTCTGACACTCGCATTTGTAATATTAAGTACTAATAGATAGCGGTGGACGGCGGACTCACTTTCATAAGTTTAGTGGCGGAGGTGAGTTTCATGTCGTCTTGCACCTGCCTGTACCGGCTGTACTCCGTGGAGACGACCCTCAGGGTGATCATCTGCTGCAGCGAGTCCAGTATGTGGCGCAGGCTGCCCTTGCAGTGCTGCGCCCATATGCGCGCCAAGCGGGCTTGAGCTGGAACATTCAATTCATACTGATGAGAGTGCCGGAGAGACCGGAGACACCCTGGGTTGGATTCCCGGTGACAGAGGACTATTCGTGACTAATCTTAACTAATATTATAAAGAGGCAAGATTTGACTATTTGTTTGTTTGTTAAGATTTAACTCAAAAACTACTGGACCGATTTCAACCATTCTTTCACCATTAGAAAGCTACATTATCCCTGAGTAACATAGGCTATATTGTAATCCGGAATTCCCGCGGGAACTCTGATATTATCACGGGTGAAACCGCGCGGGTCAGCTAGTAGTATATAAAAGCGAAAGGTCACTGACTAAACACGAAATAGTATTAAGTATATTAATTATTGTTTTGTTTGCACACCCCATCTTCTATATCTCAATGTCTACCCAATGGTTAACTGGTAGAGAATGCCGCAAGGCATTAAGTTCGCCATTTGTACACACTGTGCAATAAAGAATAAATAAATAAATAATAAATCTCGAAACTACATCCTACTACCTATCAAATTTTCTAATCGACCTATCAAATTGAATTTTGACCGAAATGAATGCCACTATTCATAAAATGGTTACCATTCAAAAAATTCTTGAATGTGGCCACGATATAATATACCACGTGTTAATGAATTAACTGAAAACCTGATACACCCCATTTTAAAAAATAAACAATAATATGTTTAAAATATATTTTATGTCGAAAAAATTTGTACTTTAAAAGTTATTATTCAACATTAGTTTGGAGTTGACCTATCTACGAAATTCCAAGCGCTACGCCCACTTGCTGCGGGCGGCGTACGCGCCAAATATTGTGTTATAAATAATTTAGACATGGGCTAATAAAAATGAAAAAATATAACCTATATTATTTATTTATTTATTGCACATCCATTAAGGTGTTAAGATAGTTAGTAAACAGTTTTTTATAAAATTTGCAATTGATATTTAAAATAGTATATAGTAATTTATTTATCTATATAGTGCGATCGATTCGCTGGTTGATTTTGAGCAAACTACTTTCTAGTTTCTAGTTTTCAGTTGTATAGACAGATATAAGACAGATTCACCTTTATCCGGCAGTTGGTCCGCGACCCGGCAGAGCGCGGGCAGCGCCATCGCTATGTAGTCGCTGTTCCCGTAGTCGGGCACCTCGAACGCCATCACCAGGCAGTTGACCACGTCCTCCATGCTCATCCGCTTCGTTATCCGCAGGTCGATGTCCAGGTGCTGCGCCAACTTCGTGACGGCGAGCATCAGCGGCGTGCTGAAGTAATCCGATGGCACCTGGGACAGGCAGACCCGCGGTAATTTCGGAGTTCCCACGGAAATTCCAAGATAAAATACAAGATATCACCTTTCCCTTCTCCTTTCTCATCACTCTATCTATTGACCATTGTTATATGGTTCATGCACTGACAAACAAACAAATGTCTAAATGTATCTATTTAACTCACAATTAATTTGTATTATTAACAATAGTTTATAGGAAAGGATATTACTAACAGAATTTATCCATGTCGGACTCGTCTTGGCATCATTTTACATGAATTTGTTTTTGGTGGGATTTCATTTCTTTTTGTAAGTCAAAATTGAAGAAGAAGAAGAAGAAGAAGAAAAAAGTTTATTTGATACCATAAAGATGAAATACAAATTTCCATACTCTAGTTTAAGGGGTTGGGGGATAAAAGTTACAAGTTTTATAATTTTTTTGTTGTTTGTGTACTAATACTAGTGTACATGAAAAATTTCAGCTTTCTAGGACATTAGGAAATACCCTAAGAATTACTTATTAATATCTCACACATTTTGACTATGTGAGATAGCGCTGATTTTCAGCGGGAACCGTAATAAAAATAAAACTACAAAACAAAACTAATGATTCACCATACTTTGGCAAGGTACTGAAAGGCTCTCCGACACGCGGCAACGTCTAGGCCGGGCCCCGCGACGCTATCCACGTCCTTGTCGGGGTCACTCACGGAACACGTAGCTTTTGTTTCTTTGTCTAGGATAATAGATAAAATAAATAGATACTAAATAATACAAGAAATAGCGTACATAATATTTCGATCTCTGACAAAACTGAATGTCTCCTACACCGCTCACACGATGTTGACTTTATCTGCAGCCCAATGCCTCAATTCTATACGACGCTAGAACTAGAACTGTGATTTTTATGTAGATGTAAAGTAAATCATTAAAATTGCTGTTATTTTAAAAATAAACCACATTTCATTTATGTTTATGTTTGATTTTTTTGCTGTCCGTGCGGAAAAAACAATGTGACGAATTTACGACTATCAAAATTCATAATATATTAGAAATAAAGTAAAAAAATTAGAACTGTGACGAATTTACCCATACATTTTTTTGTGACGAATTTACTTTGTGACGTATTTACAACAGTCAACAACCCATTTTAAGTTGGTTTATTTTAAAGAATTGAAATAGTAATTGTTTAAAAAAATATCTTACCTTTACTGTACCCGTGTTCACTCGCATTCTCTTTATCGACTTTCCTTTGGAAACTCCTGGCCATTATGGCAGGTTTTGTGAACGCATCACTCAGAACCCTAATGAGGGCCTCGTGTGGCAGTTTTCCCTCCAGACATTCGTCGCACATCTGACATATTCGCTCCTCTGAGAGTGGAGCACCATCTGGTGGGTGTCAGAATAATTAACGACTATTTACTAGTTGGTGACTGTGGCTTTGTTCAGGTTAAGTAGATTTTGTTTATCAATTTCAATCATCAACAAAAAAATATTATGCTTTTTTTCTGGATGAAATGTATCCTACGGTTCCTGTCTCTTTTTCTGTACACCCTGATCACATGTAGGTATGCGAAAAAGTAAGGAGAAAACTCTTAAAAACTTAATCGAAAGAAACATCATTGTTAAAGTACCTACTTAATAAAATAAAATAAGGATGAAAACATCCATTTCTTACTTTCAAATTAATATATTGTTTGTACATTGCAGTGGATCAATGTTATTCATGGCTCATTGGATACTATTTTACTCTGTATTTAGTTGTTGTGGAAATTTTGAAAGTGCAACACCAATTAAAATAAGTTTTCATGACAATTACCTACCTACTGCTATAGAATCATTGTCTAGATCATTTTATGATGGATACTCACTGTTATGACTAAGTTTTTTATCTTCACTATGACTAGTTTCAGGTTCCGAATGCTGTGTACCCATCTTGTGTATTGACATCGAACTTGATGATGGGGAGTCCACTTTCATTTCAATATCAGGGTTGTCTTTTGTGTTTGAGATTGCACATGTTGTACTGAAACATTTTTAAATCTATTTGATATCATTGGCTGATAGATAGAGTTAGTCACCAGAGCAGGAAGAAAAATAAAAGAGTCCCAACATAATGAAGATTGTAGCTGCAGCTTACTATAAGTGAAAGAATTTTTTAAATTGGTTAAGTAGGTAGTGTAGTGATACGATCTTTTTGTTCCTGTTTCGTCTTAAGTTTTCGTCCCACATTCCTAAAAATTCTTGTTTTGCCCCGTGTTATTTTTTATTCCTGTTTCGGGTCACTTTATACCTAAAATGTTACTTTAGTAGAGTCAAAAAAAAAATGTGAATTAAAACAATCTTTTATATACCTACATAACCGATAGCTTACCCAAGTCTAAGCATTACAAATCATACGACCAACTACGTGACATAGATTGTTTTTTAATACCCACATACATTTCAATATCTCAATATATCTACAACATGTTCCTCCTCAAACAAATCATCTAATTTAGCTAACAACACAACACATATTTATTTATTTATATAAATCATAATATCCGACTTACATGATTATATTATACATATCTATACTAATTACTCATATTATAAAGAGGAAAGATTTGATTTTTTGTTTGTTTGTTATGATTTAACTTAAAAACTTTTGGACCAATTTCAAAAATTCTCCCACCATTATAATGCTATATTATCCCTGAGTAACATAGGCTATATTGTAATCCGGAATTCCCGCGGGAACTCCGAAGTTATCGCGGGTGAAACTGCGCGGAACAGCTATTATTAAGAGAAATCATCCACATACAGTTTTGGGACGGAGCTCATATTATATTACGGCGCAATCTCCTTTTGCATACTACAAATTGTCAAGGGTATAGAGAAGGACATAGAATACTTTTTGTTCCCGCGGGAACTCCGAATTTCCCGCGGGTAAAACGACGGGGAACAGCTATCTCTGGATCTACTGAACCGATTTTGAAAATTCTTTCATTTATAAGAAGTTGCAGTGATCCTGAATAACATACATCCTGAGTTTTTATCCCGGAATTCCCGCGAGTACTCTGGTGATTGTGAGTTTGTGAGGTTGTAGGGGCTAATCTCTGGACCGGCTGAACCGATTTTGAACATTATTTCACTTATAGGAAGCTACAGTGATCCTGAGTGACGTAAAGTACTTTTCATCCCGGAATTCCAGAGTTTGTGAGTTTCTGAGGTTGTAAGGGGTAATCTCTGGACCGGCTGAACCGATTTAAAAAATTCTTTCACTTATAAGAAGCTACAGTGATTTTGAGTGACATAGGGTACTTTTTATCCCGGAATTCCTGTGGTAACTCCGAAATAACCACGGGTGAAACCACGTGGGTCAGCTAGTAATATTATAAAGAGGAAAGATTTGATTTTTGTTTGTTTGTTTGTTTCGATTTAACTCAAAAATTACTGGACTGATTTAAAAAATTCTTACATCATTAGAAAGCTACATTATCTCTGAGTAACATAGGCTATATTTTAATCCGGGATTCCCGGGGGAACTCCGAGATTATCGCGGGTGAAACCGCGTGGGATAGCTAGTATCATTATGAAATTTAAAAAAATAATATAATATGAAACAAAATGGAAAAAAATTATGAGCAACTGTTTCAGATCATGGGTTTCAGGGTACTAGCAGACAAAATTATATAAGCAGGATATCAGACTTCATTTTTGGCAGGGGAAGTTTTTGAATTTCTCTTTAGCTGCCGTTGCAGCTAGCTGCCCTTTCCCTGCCTTTACCCCTACCTTTACTGGATGCTATTGCACGGAACGTGGAAATAGCAGACTTTCCTCATCATGATCCGGGCCCCGGGCGTACTTCCTGTCGCTCTGATTCATTAGGAGTTGGGTTTGTTTCCGATGTGACCTGAGGTGAAGTCATCCGCAGCTGTTCCGTGTTGCGATGAGCCCACGGTTTTCGACTCTGGAGCTCCAAGCTTGATGAGGTGTTTGCGATTTCTACGCAGTACTCTTCCCGAACTGTCCACTACAAAGTAGGAGCGTGGCTCCGGAGCGGTCCCAATGACGAGTGCACGCTAGCGCCGTGATCCTTCTAATGCCACCACATTGTCTCCCATAGCCAGTTCAGGGAGTGATTGAGCTCGGATATCGTACCATTGTCTGTTTCGAATTTGATTTCGAATCCAGTCTATCAAACACGAGCCTAATAGCGATAAATAGTTACCGCAAAACGATTGTGCGCGAGTGCTGTCGGGAGTGAGGGCAGAAAAGACAAGCCCAGGTTTATCTAATTATTTTTTTTGACAATAACTTAAGGTCAAGAGCCGGTGTCTAATTTCAAACGATGTGTTTCATTCCACTTTAAAACACTCGTTTCCACGTTCATGTCCACACTATCGAGAGATGAAATCCTACTAATATTTCATTTCATTTCATATCATTTATTTATTTGCTTAAAACATAGTTACATATATATGTGTACAGTGGTGTAAAATTACTAATTTAGACTACTACTAATATATAGGCACGGCTAGTGACTACACTAGCCGTGCCCCGCGGATGATTAGGATTAGAATGATTTATACTAATAAATCATCCTCACCACCGTCATCCCGACAGTCGTCACGCAGCTCATATACCGTTCTCATCGGCGCATGGGACACATAATTTTATAGTGACCGGTTGCGACACAGGTGTAACACTTCACTTTTCGCACAATACAACTATCACTTCCGTCGCAGTATACTGAAGCGCAGACCGCGCACGCCCGCGTGCCACGCCCCAGCCCCTCGCCGCTCGCGCCACTCCCCGCGTCCGCGCCGCCGCACCAGCCTCTGCTCACCGCGCCGCGCCTACGGCCGCCGGCGCTCGTCGGTCGCGAGCCCAGGTTACCGCGGTTCGAGTTTTTGCCGTCCTCTCCAATTAACACTATCCACTGATGAAAATTTTGCCGGTGCAGTCCTTACTCCTTCAATCTGTTTCTCGCTGTCGCTGGATATTTCATTTGGTTGACAAATTTAAATTGTTTTATCCAGTGTCAAGTCGTCAGTTCGCAGTAATCGGTCGCGTACAGCAGAGTCTTTAACACCGCACACAATCCGATCATGCTACAAACTATCCTCTAGCTGTTTGAATTCACAGCGCTGGCTTAAAAGTTTAAGGGTGGTTACGTAATCATCGATGTTTTCGTTGGCTTCCTGAAATCTTGTGAAAAATTTGAACCGCACCACAGTGGTATTGCACTTAGTTCCAAAGTGAGTGTTGAATTTATTTATGATAATGTCTATGTCTTCCTTTTCTTTTCTTTGTCGGAGGTAAACTTAAAAGTGGTAAAAATGTCATACCCCTCAGATCCAATTAGATTGATCATTAAACTTGCTTGTACATCACTTGATTCTTTGTACTCCAGAAGCCTTTAGAAAAACTTAAGCCATTTTCGCCATGCCTCGGATCAATTGGATGGACCCACCTTCTAAGCATAATTTTGCTGGTGGCGACGCGTGTTCCATTGCAGCGTATTGTTTTGTTTAATCAAAGCGACCAATTTGTATTTAATAAGTAAAATTCACCACTTTTACTGCTTGAGGCGCTTGATAACACGAATTCTGATTAATTTACAAGCACCGCTGTCACTATGTAGTGATAGGACACCAGTAACGTGACAGACTTTTTTATTTTAATACCCACATACAATTCAATATCTCAACAGGTAACTAGGTAGTTTTTGTGTTTATCCATTATATAAAAAACAAACAAATATACAAAAAATCTTGTCTTTCCCCTTTATAATATTAGTAGGTACAGATTAATTACTTTATTTTCTCACCTAGTACTTGAATCTCGGTCACTAGGTTCAGTCCGTGGCACTTTGTTAGGTTGGCTATCACACAGTCTAGCTTCTTTATAAAACAATCTTATGGCTTCTGCTGCAGCTTCATTTGGAGTCAGGTTACGAGTCTGTAATATAATTTTTTTTAAACAAAATATACATGGTCTATTTTTCAAACATCATAATATTATTATAAAATTAAAATGTGATATTATACACATTATAAAATGGAAACTTTTTAATCCTCACCTCACCGCTAGAAGCACAGAATTTATTGTCACAATTAGGGTTACCACAGCCATCTACTAATTGGTAGAAATATCTTTCAATCAACTGTTTAGCAGCAGCACGCTTCATGATGTCTTGTGTGTTGTGTGAATCGGCTACCATGCATAAATTTGGTGAATTATCCTCACTAGCGTTTGGGGTTATATTATTACTTGACGATGACGCTTCGTTCCCCCTAAGAACAGTTAAAAATAAATCTAATTTGCTTCATCATTGTCAAAATATACAAAGGGAATAGGATGAAGTTATACAATAATTCATAATTTTCAATTCATGAAATTGATAGATCTGAAATATTTTTATCATAACATAACAATATTTTAGCAAACTTCAAACAAATTACGCCTTTGTTTTAATCTACAAAATGACAAATCAAAATAAGTAGGTACCTTGAAGCTTCGTCAGTTTCGCTTTTTGAGTTCATAGAAATTAATACTTTCTAATACTAAATAACTCCTAAGCGATAAGTAACATAAATGCAGTAAAATAAGTCGGAACATTCGCCAATTAATAAGTTTCTAGGATAACATTAACCACACAAAAAAGTCGTATTTTTAAAGTTTAAACGAAGCTGCCTGACAGATGCTAATGTCACCTCTTTGAATGTCACCATAATGTCACTTTGTGAAATAATATTGCCAGGTTCATTGTAATAGTGATGCATTCAGTCAGTCAGTAATACTACTACTGACTGACTGTTGTGTTACGATATTCGGCGATACATGATTATCGCATTCGTTTTCGTTTCATAACTAGTCTTAAGTTTTATTATTTCAAAAAATGTTATACTTAAGTATAGTTTTTTTTTATGAAAGCCCTATAGCGACATATACTATGGATAATTTTCGCCTGATGAATTGACAACATGGATTTACCTCAAATAAATCTTGACGTAATTTTTAAAGCCGCAGTTCAAAAAAATATTTTTTTACCATTCATTCGTTTTCTTTATCAGTCAGTTATTATGTTTTCCGTTCAGTCATTTTGTCACACCACTATTTTTGATTCATTAAAACCTGACAACCCAGTAGGGAACCAGGAATGCACAACACGATATTGTACGACACGGGAATGTACATCACTGGAATGCGCGACACTGGATTGTGTGCTCGTTTACGTTACTTACCTAAAACTGGGTCAAGGTATTGTCAATTAGGGCACAAATATTTTATGTTAGATCTTTTGGTGATGATTATTAGGTTTTATATTAGTGCTTGGTCATTATATCGACCTAACTATAGTCCATAGGCAGGATAATCAAACAACGGACCATTTTATATATTTTACTGCATAGACTTAGAGTACACTACACTAAACCTTGTCACCTTGTGTGCGTTCCGTGAGTTTGGGTGCGTTGTTTGGTTAAAATTTCACTCGTTTGAGTTGCAACCGAGCCACACAACGATCGAGTTGTTTTTATAACCTCAAAATATTTGAAATTTCAGGCGCCATTTGTTTTCTCTCAACTCACATTGCGAATAAGACTGTTTTACATCCAATTATAAACTTTTTTTGACCACGACACCTCCCCTTTGATCGTAAGAACTCCGATTGATTATTTTTCGATGAATCCGGTTTTTGGCGCAAACTTTGACACTTCATAAACAATACATAGCTGTCAGAGTGAAAATTAACCTGCTTCGGAGATGGTTGTTTGGTTGCTGCACTCTGAGCCAGGGAACGGGTGAAACTACGCTCTGACAGTTGTCAGAGTAAAATTTCACCAAGCCACAGAACGGGTTCAGAGCGCGCTCGAGCGCGTTCGAGTGCATTCGTACGAAGCCACGGAACGCACACCTTGTTTGCACCGTATAATTATTACTATTTCCACGAACTATATGCCCTATACAGATTGTGCAGATAATAAAGGTTACGAAATTATATTAACTGGCAAACGGGAAGCGACTGACGAGCGGTTAGCTGCGCCTGATTTACGTCACCTATCCTACTAGTGTGGCGTTGATGTCACCTCAATCTGTTTATTGAAATAAGTAAAAAGTAATGAGAACATTACTGTCGGGGCCATACCATGAACTCAGGGCTGTCTTAAGTCTATTCTGCGCTGGAGTGCGGGACTCAGCCTGCGTCCTCGTTTTTTTTTACACTGCAGCGTGGCACGCGACCGACGACACACTGCAGTATGAAAGGGGTCCTAGTCGACAAAGAAAACACAATACACTTCAAATGAATGAACTTACACTTTACTGACTTAGAGATCATTTTGCTTCAAGTGCGGGTGACCGGGCGGCAATGTCCTATGCAAATAAATGATTATTATTATTATTATTAATGTCAAAGGGCGCGATTACTCGCCTATGACAGACGCACAGGTGCCGCGCCACGCGCCCATTTCAAATGAACTTACACTCTGTTGACTTAGAGATCATTTTGCTTCAAGTGCGGGCGACCAGGCGGCAACGTGTCAAATGTACATACATACACTCTCTTTGGATTAGAGATTTTACCGCACGCGTGTCGTATTAAATAAAATTGTTTCTTGTATAGTGTGTAGTAATGTGGTATGACAAGCGCCGAAAGCGGAATAAAATAAGGATGCGCTAAAGACAAAATAAGGTGACATTTATTTGATAAACTTTTAGATGTAGTCACTACATCTCGATATATTATGTAACAAAAAAGAATATAACAAGTTGTGACAATTCATTTAAGTGATAAATAATAATTATGTTAATAAATAATATTAAAATTGGACTTATTGTTTGAATTTCCCTCATATTTTGGGACAGTAATTACTAAAAACTATCTGCATTGTATTGGATACTACTAAACGGAGCACGAAGCCGGCTAGGCCATGAAATCCGGTGTTGCCAATTCCGGTGCAATACATTCCGGTGTCGTACAATCTCGTGTCGTGCATTCTGGTGTCGCCTTTTCCGGTGCTGTACAATACAAGGACTCGCGCTCGGGAGTCGGGACCTCAGAAGCAGAGAGAAGGTAATCACTACGCTCTGAAGAATAACTAAAGCATATTCTTCTGAGGTCGGGACGCATTGAAACGTATGAAATGTTTTTTATTTTTAATTTTTTTTTTTTTAATAATTTTACGGCCCTGGGTACTCGCCCTTTGGAGCCTTTAGTACGTAGATATTTAGAATTAGATAATTATAATGTTAAATATTATTCACTGTATTTCTTATGAATTTATATAACGGTTAATTAAATGTCAAAAACCTCTAATTAATTTTTGAAAGAATGCTCTCTACATGGTTTTTTTTTTATTTAATAATTCAGCGTTGCCATAGCTAGTAATTTTTCACCAGATCTGGTGAATTAGAGGTGTTTCTGGTCTCGTGATTTCCTAGGTATGTGTAATAAGTAAGTAGTACAAGATTATTATTATCTTTATTATTTTTTCTAATCTTATCTGTTGACATTGTACACTGGGGATGTTGACTACTATTTAAAATCTAAATTCTAATAAGTCCATCAGTTAGAAAATAAAAAAACAATAGACACGTATTTTTTGCTTTTTCAAATAAATTAAAATATACAGAGATAAAACGCACTAAAGTTTAGGGTGAGGGGGTCGTGACGTCACTAACCGCTAAAACCGCCATACAAACTGTCCGAATAGTGACGTCACGCGAAATTTCAACTCAATGTATCGCCGTTATTTTTTGATTACGTTAAAAAAGAAAAAATACGTCTCCAATATTTTTAATCTACAAGAAGGGCTAAAAACAAAAAATAGTCAACATGCCCATTTACCTGTCCTGAGAAATAGCGCTGCCGATATATGGCAAATAAAATATTAAAATATCCCATATTTTATAAATATACTTATATATAAATTTATCTGTAGTAGTTTATGAAAAATGTCATTTGGTTAATTTATTCAAGTCTGGCTTAAAGGACATGTATCCATGGCCGTTAAATAAATAAAAAAAAAACTAATTAATTAAAAAAAAAAAAAAATTATATATTATATGTTGATTAAATGTAAATTGTATAAGAATGAAGTTGCGCAAACACTAAACCACGTAGTGATTATTATTTGCTTAGTGCACAAACAGTAAACTACAAAAGTTGGAAACTAAAAAAAATCTTTGCTTCATTTCAGCCACAAACTACTTAGAGATACTACCGTATATTTCAGCGAGTGTGGGGTTTTTGCAAGAGGTTTATAATAATCATGAACAAAACAATCAACATGACGGAAGTTCTACCAGCTGAAGATGTGAAACAAGACCGCGTTGAGACCATTCTACGTGGATTTCAAGTGTATCCTTTATATATTACTAGCTAAATCCAATTCTCCTCCTTGACCGTGTGTTCGGTTTTTTTTGATGACTAATTGTCCATAAATGAGCCGGTAATATAATATGTTGAAGTGTGTCGTGTTACACTGGTACGACTACGATATTTACTATTAATGTAGCGTGATATAAAGTTCTCCATGATATCTCACTAATGAAAGAAAGACCACGTTGTGTAAATTGTAGTAGCAGTGACTCGGATTTCAGGACCACGATGACCATTGCTAGGCCACTAGCCAGAACTCAGGAGCTTCTACAGGTAGTGCATTGTGAATGTGAACGCAGTCATACTTTTACCTTCAATGTGATACAAAGAACAACAGTTTTTCAAGCTTTACTCAATTTTGTGACACTTCACTTTTTCATTGATTTTTTATTTTGTTAAGAATATAATATTGTTTATTACACCTCTTAAATTATTAGTAAATGTTTCATTTACAGTATTAATAATAAATGGTAGAATAATTTAAGACTAAACAGTTTTAGATAAATCAAACATAAGGTTTATGAATTTCTAAGAAAATGTAATTTGCAGAACAAAGTTTAGTTTTAATGGTTCTGTAAAATGAAAATAATATAATCTTGTGCTGAGATCTAGGTATGTCTTTTTTTTTTACTGTATCCACAATAACTAGTTTCTTGACTATTAATCAAACAGTAATTGGATGAACCTACGGGATGCAGATACTGGTAAGTTAACTTTTTTGTATGCTTAGACATTAACACATAAGTACAAGCTCAACAAGCAGGTAGGTAACAGACAATATAAAAATATAAAACATTATTTCTAAAAAAAATATTTATGTTAATACATAAATAATAATTTTTCACATTTCATAATATTTAAGAACTCAAGGCAACTACAAAGTTTCATTACATAAATGTTAACCACGATATGGAGATTGAAACCGCAATACTTGGTGCAGTAGTTAGGTTTGCTAATTACTAGACCATTATTCTTCTAGTCGTTATCACTCTTGGCTAAGTGGTCGTGGCCATCACGTTAGGTTTTATTTTCATGTTGGGTTTTATGGTGGCACATCTAACAATCCACCACCATTCCTCCCTCGCTGCCACCCGTCTAGTGCACGGTGATCTGCCGCATGCTCTTGTGCCTTCAATTTTGCCTTGAACCACGAGGCCATTATAGTGCTAACAATTTATCAGGAGGGATCATACTATGATCATCGTAGACAATGATCATCATAGACAAATATCACAGCAATCTATGCTAATATTATAAATAATAATAATCCACTTCACAACACACAGATCTACTTGATCCCACACTAAGCTACGAGCTTGTGTTGTGGAAACCAAGCAAACGTGATATATACTACATATTATTATATGTATAATATCTGGGACATCGAGTTTCGCTCGTTGTGTATAGCACCATCTGTTCTTACATAGAAAAACAAACACTAATTTTCCATTCCCTGAAAACACAGATAAAACGACATTTTCTAAAAATGAAACCTAGCTAGATCGATTAATCGCCTCTGAAACCCCCTGCATACTAAATTGCAAGAAAATCATTGGAACCGTTTCCGAGATTCAGATCATATGTTGCTCGTTTAAAGATCCATACGTTTGCGAGCCAAGGCGTCGCACTCGCACATGAGATGTGCCATTGTTTCCACTTCTATACTGCACCTTCTGCAGGAATGTTATAAATTATTTAGTATAGGACACTTATCTTGAAACAAAGAGTTCCTAGGGTAGTTATATACATAATTGTCACAGATGAAATGGAGGGGGCACCGTTAGTGAGTTTACTTATTTAGTTATTTACGTGATACGTGCCGAACGCCAGCCGGGCCGGCCGATCAACATCTGAATGAATCTGGTGGTAGATAGTACCTACCTACTTACCTTACCCAACTATAATTTCGCACCCGGGCGCCGCATATGGTTAAGACGCCCCTGCTCAAGATGTTGGTCTCATACTGTCATATTTATACTAATTTAATTGTTCAGTATTCAGTAGTAATTAAATAATAATTTTCACATAACAAACAGGCAAGATACTGTGGCAGCACAATGAAGATATGTCAAATCCTGATATAGAGCATGAGGCCCGCGTCCCTAAAAGGATTCTCAAATGTCGTGTGGTGTCACGCGAGTTGAACTTTAGCTCTATTGAGTCCATGGAACGATTTCGCTTGGAACAGGTAAATTGTTGTTGATAAAAAAGTTAGAAATATACGAATTCGTACAGGGTATAAATATAAGTACCTATTCAATTCTCATCTCAAATAGCTAAAAAAAACAAAACTGAACTGAGGTAAAAAAATATTTACGAAAATTGAGCGATGCACCTTGCCCATGCACTGATGATCATACCCTTGTATCGCCGCTAGTATTCCGATGAATCAAATGCAAAGGTCATTCACTTGCATAAACGCACATTTCTGTGTATGGTTTTCTCTGTGACTAATTAGTGTTTCATATCTTTAAGTTAATAATGTAAGCATGAATTGTCAAGAGCTTGAATAAGTCCCTTGTTTCATATTTAAACCTGTAAAATGTACATGGTTGTTTTAGTGATTCATTTTAACATAAAGTTCTAATACATTTTATTCTGTTTTAATTCCAGAAAGTTCTTTTCAAAGGACGCTGCTTGGAAGAGTGGTTCTTTGAGTTCGGCTATGTTATCGCTAACTCTACCAATACGTGGCAGTCTGTTATTGAATCTGCTCCAGAGTCACAGATGATGCCTGCTAATGTGCTCAAGTAAGAAACGTATTTCTTATGACTTTTTGCAATAAATAATTTTCATGGCAATTATGTAACTTTTGTCACTATCATATTTCAGTTTCAATCAGAAATTAGGCAGCTTCAACTTTTGAAGTACCTATGTTTATTTTGATTAATTTCTAGATATTGTAGGTGTCAAAAGTCAAAACATGAATTGGTTACCTTATAATGTTAGGTAAACCAAACCAATCCAATCTGCTTGTGTGCCACTAATGATGATCAGTGCACTGAAATATCGTCACACATTGTGGCTCATAAGCAATCAAAAGGCTTTGGAAAGATGGATTCTCAGTTTACTTGCAAGTGAATCAGAAATGAGGTAGTCCATACCTCTAATAGGTACCAGTGTAACACAGCTGTCGGATCATAGGACTGACATAATATTATTGTTATTATATCAAGAGTGGTTTCCATTACATCCTCTTTATTGATTACGTAGACGGCTGAAGAGCTGCGTTCACAGTCCAAAGGCCAAGTCCAAACAGTAGTGTTGACTTTTAGTATAATTATTGGAATGATTATATTATGACTACCCCCATATTTAATTTTTCCTTTTACACTTTGCATTTGACATTATAGTATCCGTATTATAAATGCGAAAATGAGTTTGTTTGTTTGTTACGCTTTCACGCCTTAACAGCTCAACCGATCATCATGAAATTTTGCATTCACGTATTCACGGGTTCATAGAAGGACGTGGGGTACTTTTTATCCCGGAATTGCCACGGAAACTCCAGAATGAACGCGGGTGAAATTACAATAAATGCATTCTACACATTGTCAAGGGTAGGAAAAAAATATAGGATGATACTTTTATCTCGGAATACTCGCGGAATATCCGAAATTAACGCGGATGTAACCGCGGGGAACAGCTAGTTAAAAATGAGTCATTTAGTTTTTGTTTTTTTTTTACCGATTGGTCAGACAGTACTAGACACTTTTTTTGTTCATTTGGTTACTTTACCATTCATGTCTTGTGGTTTTCCTGGTCTCAACAGTTCCCGTAGCTCAAGTAATAGCGTGTCAAGAAATGCTGATGATTACACGAAATCTATCACAGTATGTATTACTTAATTCAATTTTCTTTTCAGTGGCAATGTCGTCATAGAGACCAAGTTTTTCGATGGAGACTTATTGATAACAACCTCACGAGTAAGGCTCTTCTATGTGTAACAATGCAAGATCCAACTCAAGCATTTTCTAGTCAATTCGCTTTTAATGCATTTAAATTAATATGTTTATATTAATATTAAAATAATTTTGTACAGTGCACATATTGTAACGAATTACTGCAAAATTACAGGGTCATACATAATGTGAAACAAAATGTTTTAATTGATTTTTGATTGGTCTATTCTAATCTAATACATGGTATACAAATATTTAATACCACTGAGGAATGGACACCCATGGTGTTGGGGAAAACTGAGAATGATTTTGAGGGAGGGAGGCGTTTACTACTAAGTTAATATGATATTAATAATTTATATTATTTTATTATAACAGTCACTGTCATAAAAATCCCTTTATTTGCATCGAAATGTGTTGTTCAAGATATCATGGATATTTGGCTATGGACATGACTCCAAAAAATGTTTAGATATTAATAATAAGTAGTAATGTCATTGTTCATTTGTGTATTATTATTAAGTTTTATTTAGGTTGTAATAAACTCCTTACAATTACACAAAGTGTTTTTATAATTCTTTATTGACAAATAATGATAAACGGTCGTCGCAACCGAAGTCTGATAATAACAATAAAAATACTGGAATATAAAATTATAGATTGCATCAATGATACTTCAAAATATCATTGGATTTAATACTATAGATGGAAAGGCTTTCGCGTTACGACTTTTTTGGATTGTCATAGATGGCGCTATTCCTGTCTTTATTTAGGTAGGTAGGTATACCTATTTCCTTGGCCACGGCATCACTCGTGAACGGCTGGACCAATTTCGGTAATTATTTTTTGTTGTGTTTGTTATTGTAAGAAGAAGGTTCTTAAGAAGGAAGTTTGGATTTCCTGCGGGAATTTCGAAACTCACGTGGGTGAATGTACGAAACTGTTAGGACTGATTTTGATGGGACGTTCTCTGCTAATTAGCTCATGTTATAATAAGAAGTAAATTAGGTTGCTTTGGAGTTCCTGCGGGAATTCCAAAACTCACGCGGGTGAAATTCCCTACGCCGGTGGGATGTAAATTTTCGCTAGTCTATACCATTAGGATATCGAGAGCGTAGATTGTCACAGGTGCGGGATGCCTTATACATTAGACCAACATACGACCATCATAATTATGCCTAATATTATTCCTTGCTCGCGACGCGAGTGTCTACCGCAGTCCCAAACGCTCTAGAGGGCATAAAGTTACAAATTATAATATTACTTATGTAGTACCTATTCTGCATGCCATTGCTGTATGCCATAAGACACGAGTTACGAGGGAAAACAAGTTTTGTAACGAGTTACCGTAATGAAAATAAAAATAAATAAAAATTAAGCATTTTATGGTCCTACATAGAGCATCAGGAGTCAGGTCCCAGGTTTGTTCGCTCGGTAGACTTAATTCACCTGGAGTTTAAATATTAGTTTAGACCTGCAGGTTTCATGATCTGCACCTTTTTAGTTTGATGCGCTGATCGGATTGACCTACACTAAAATCAGAAGACAAGATTTGATTTTTTATTTATTTAATTATTTGGGTATTTATTCTTTATTGCACAGTATGTACAAATGGCGAATTTACCTATGTTTTATATGTTTGTTTGTAATAGATACTTAACCGAAATTCATGCAGATGAAACCGTGACGGGGTCGGGGATTGATGTAGGTATAGTTACGACTTACGGGTATAATTTAGGTCTTGAAATAGGAAATAGGAAAAGGGTACTTTCATCTCAATATGAAGAGATTGAATTTCGAAAATGACGCGGGTGAAACCTTATTGTAGCCCAAAAAGATCTTTAAAAAAATATCGAAGAGTTGGACCAGTTACCTATTCGATTATTTTTCAAAGATTACCTAAGGTATCTTTGCCGATAAGTAACTCTATTTCCAAGTAGGTACCTACCTACGTATATCTTAGTTAGGTACCTAATACCTATAGGTACGAGGTACTAGGTACCATCTAAACAACGTCACCTGCAACAAAAACATTGATTACTAAACAGTGTCTCCGTATCTTCGCGGTTGAAGCGTACATCCTCTCTAACGAGAACCCATTGCCAGGTTTCTCGGTACAGCAGCGTCACCTAAGGAAACGAAGCTGTTGCCATGCACGACACACGCCACCACTTCGCATATAAATAATAGAAATTATCTAATTTATGTGCGAGCGGGTACTAGACGTTTACTTGTGGGGAATCGTAATATTTATAAGTCATGTTCACTGAACAATATAACGATGACATTTAGATAAACGGTATACCTACGCTTTTTTTGATAGAAAGGTCGATGTTATCGGTTACTATATTGTAAATAGGTAGCGATAAGCTACCTAATTATGTAGACATGTCATGTAAGTAGATTTATTTCTGATTGCGGTTGTATTTCTTCAATATTTTATAGAATAATATGTTAGGTATTATTCTGACTACGTTTGGTCTATTTTGATAATAGATATTAGTTTTAATTAATATATCAATGGTTTTAATGTAAAGTGTATGATAATTTTATTCTAGAAAATTATTATGTTGTTCGGTTGATCATACTCACAAACTGCGCCTTGCGCCTTGCGCCTTGCGCCTTGCGCTTGCGCAGCGTTGCGTCCCATACACGTCATATCGTGTTCGAGAACCGGCGACGGCGGCGCGGCGTCGCTCGCCGGATGAACACCAAATGTGTGATATTTTTAGGAATGTTGATTGCTCTCTTCCTGTTTCCGGTATGGACGAATCTCTCTGATCTGCCGCCGCCGTATACCAAGCTCAAGAACAAAACTGCTAATTGGTGATAAATGTATAAATAATTATTTATTATTAACCAGCTACAACGGTACCTAGTAGCTGGTTCAATATTTTCTTATAGATTAATTATTTATTGTCCTATTGCCTTTTGCACATTATAAGAAATTTTCTTGTAAGACAAAATGACTAGTAGGTATGCGCGGGTCTTATCTGACATAACAAAAAAATTCATGTAATATGTATGGTCTCATAAACAATCAAAGCGACTGGATGTCTTTAGACATTTCTTATAAGACACAAAAAAAAATCTTATAATGTGCTGGCCTTATAAATTAGTATGATACCTAATGGGTAGGTACCTACATTACTTATATTTTAAAAAAGGTATATAGATATCTTATATCATACCTAATCACTGCGGAATTGGGTCTTTAGTTCTCAAATATCAGCTACTTACATTATTTGTAGAGCTGTATTAAAAAATTTACCTTTTTAGAGATATAAGTAAAGCCGGTACCGGCACACAATGATAATTACAATTAAAATGTAATTGTAAGCAGGCACTAGGAGGCAGGTAGGTACTAACCATATTGTGACTTTTCCTATAATACGCTAAATTGAATGAAAACTACTTGAATGAAAGACATGAATTTAATATTATAATATAGACTCCGGTGTGTAAGAAGCTGGTGATGGTAGTGTAGTGGCCTGGGCGAGTAGCGCGCGCGTAGGTCAGCGGCCTCGCGTCCCCTCCCCGCGCAGTCGCGGTATGGGCCCCCCTGTGAGCGGACGTCCCGTCACGTCACGAATCACGATTGCAACGTCACTTTGTCACCACTCTCCAACTACTTATTGTTCCATCTTTTGGGAATTAAAATATATCACTTTTTTAATTCTCGCTTCTATTGTGACTAGCACTCAAGATTTGATTAGCACTCACGTTCGCATTTATAATATTACTAGCTGTTCCCTGCGGTTTCACCC
The DNA here is from genome assembly GCA_907165275.2 of Zygaena filipendulae. NCBI lineage: Eukaryota > Metazoa > Arthropoda > Insecta > Lepidoptera > Zygaenidae > Zygaena > Zygaena filipendulae. Next base: position 4,232,129 of record OU015653.1, on the reverse strand, counting down.
GCGGTAATTTCGGAGTTCCCGCGGGAATTCCGGGATACTCAGTACCCCATGTCCTTCTCTGTACCCCTGATAACGTGTATAGAAAACTTCGTGAGGGTTTCTTTTTTTTTTTTCTTTTGAGACATGGGAGCCTAAAAATAAGGAAGCTTAGAATAGAAGTTGGTGATGTAGTAAATCTATGCTTAGAAGTTTAATAATGACGGACGGTATTTGGATACTAGTTTCTATTTTCTGTCTTTCCAAATTTCAACCTTCCCACCTTGTGATGTAAGTAATCAGCATCATTTTAGGTATGCTATGTTCAGGCTAATGTTTCTGGAGTTTACCGATGACAAAGATTAATTGGAATTTCTATTACGTCTTGCAAGAGTATCAGATGCGCTACTACATTCTAGCTTCTAGAATCTAGATACCTATAATATGACTAGCTGTCCCGCGCGGTTTCACCTACAATAATTTCGAAGTTCCCGCAGAATTGTTCCATACAAACTTTGCAGCCCCTTAGGTGTTGAATTTTCAAAAATCCTTTCTTATAGGATGTCTACGTCATACAAAGAACACATCACACCCTCAAAGTTTCAGGTCTCTACGATCAGCGGTTTAGACTGTGCGTTGATCCATCGGTCATTCAGGAGTCAGACGAGGACAAAGCATTTCATAATGTTTAGATTGGACTTTTAATATAGGTACCAGAATAGATTAATTGTTGGGTGAAAATTATTTAGCTACTACGTAGGTACCTAATATAAAAAAAAATATTTTTGAATCCGTTTGTTGGTTGAGTTTTGCGTTTGTTGTGACATTTCGATGGGAACTAGGTAGGTACATGCAACGGAGCGTATCAGAGATAGGTACCTACCAATACCTACTTTTTGAGGTAGCCGTAAAAACTATAATATTATGTTTACTAGACTGTGACGCTGTTTCAAATCGATTCACAAAAATTTAGCTTTACTAAAGTTATTGGTTGTGTAATACCTAACATCATTATTATTAGATAGTACGTATAATCTATTTTATTTTATCAATCAGTTACTATAAGTACTGTATGCTTGCAAAGCTAAATAAACTTTTATTAAAAGTTTTCTTAACGATATTTTTTTTTGTCGGCTTCCTCACATTTGCTGTAATAATAACAATAGTAGGTAGGTACGCAAAGTAGGTACAGGGTACAAGCTGTGAGTGGACTCCTGACAATGGCCAGCAGCAGGCTAGGTATTAGCAGAGTACTTCTATATAGGTAGATACGAATTCCTTGTAGTAAAACAATCAAACAATAAAAACGTGCGTATTCGTATTGAGGCATATAAAACAACCTCCATTATTCACCCAATCGATTCTGTCGGACCCTTTTAGGTTTTGCACTCAATGATGCTCCGCGCTCAGCATTCTGGTGGTGATGCGACCGGTCCGCGTTTGGTCCAGGGTTACATCACATCTTGTTTATTATGGGTGCTGTAGATTTGATATATTATATCGATTAATGTCGTTAATTATCGATTCATTGTAAGTACACCGCCATCTTGAATGTAAGTGCGCTGCCATGTTCCCTCGAGGGACTTCCGGCGAGCGCGTGCTAGTGAATGCTAATGTTTGCGCATGCGCTATGTCCTGTTCAGTGTCACCGTATGTGTGTTCTAGTTAGAAGTCGTTCTCTGCGACTTGCAACAAAATTCGACTCAATTCTTCACATTAAAAAAATTACAACGTAACTAAAAGTAAATCAAAATCTAACCACTGTAAAACCCAACTTTGAATGTCCTAGAGTGCTTATCTATGTACAATGCACATATTATGTAAACAGCAATACGAGTCGGTACCTTTGGGCAATACCTTAGCAACAGTAAAGTACCTAAATATCCAAAAGCGAAACAGTACAGTTGACGTACCGATGCTCGTAAAGCTTTTAAAGATGGTGAATTGAACCTTTTCCTGTACTGATGGCTCCTACATCAGCGTAACTACCAAGTTCACTGTGTAAGTTCTGGTAGGTAGGTGCTGTAGACTAGTAAGTACTACAACAAACTCATGCGGGTGAAACCGCGGGGCACAGCTAGTACAATATATAAGTTTGCATAATGCTTTATGATTGAGAGAATCATTCCAATAACAATAGTGAGATAAAGAGGGACAGAATAAAGTGGTTGGACTTGACCTTGCAGCTATTGGATTTGCTACGTGTTTTTCAAATAGGTATTATATTTTCCATCGAGTTCTCTTCAATCCCCAATCGTGTTTTGTTTTTACTTTAATTTACAGTTTGCTCGTATGTATTCAGATTATATACATAATCTGAAACTCGGATACGGCTAAAGTTTGCAGGGGGTTTCGGGGGCGATTACTCGATATAGCTAGCTAGGTTTCAATTTTAGAAAACGTCGTTTTATCCCTGTTTTCAGGCAATGAAAAAAGAGTATTTGGTAATGCTTTTCTACATAACAACAGATGGCACTATAAGCAACTTTCCCCGGGAGAAGTTATCACAACAAGCAAAGCTCGGTCGTCCAGATTGACGTAGAGCATCTTTACATCTAGGAAATTCACTGAGTGTATAGTCACATATAGGTAGGTATAGGTTTACTCTATATACATTATACACGTGACACGATAAAAAAGACAGATGCATGTACACGCGCAAGTTATTTTTTTTTTATTACTAGTTGTCTGCAGGCTTTGATCGCGTGTTTTTCGTATTCCGAGATAAAAAGTTAGTTTAAACTCTTGATTGAAATTAAAATTTGTCCAGCCGTTTTACCGTGAAGGGGTAACACTTAACAGATATACATAAGAATTTATGACATTAAATGTAAACAGTTATGTTCATATTCGTAACGCGTTTTTTTCTTGTTAACGTGCCCAAAGAGTTTAACTTCTATAGTGATTATATTATTCTCTTTGCGTTCCTCCAAATAGTACCTATACCTCGTAACTCTGCTGAGAAACTTGTACAGGCTGTACAGCAATCTATGGTGTATTAAAAAGTTTCTAACCACATAAAATGGTACTTAGGTATGTTATACATAATAAGTTGTTATTCTTGTCACGAATCACCAGCGAATGAGACAGCTCGGCACTCGGCGGCGTCCGAGTGCTTGTGAAAATACTCATAAATTCACCAACATTGATTTGTGGTGTTCAATAAATTACAAGCAGCTTCGTTTAAAATTAATTCTCTCCATTGAGAAGATATACATATTAATAATTATTATTGTCAAACGACCTGCTTAATAACTCTTCTCCTCCACCGGTCTGCCTGGAGGAGATCCCTTTTTGCCGCTAAGACCTCCTGTACATATTTTATATTTACAGTGTGTAAGTGTACGACGGGTGTGTCGGTGCACGGAAAAACCTAAAAAGGTTTATGTAGCACTGCCAAGTTGTTACAATGTTTGTAAATTAGTAAATAAATAAATAAGTCTTCATTCATTTGTAGGTACACTCTATCAGTCATACATACGAGTACATAACTTCACGCGTATGTCGTGAAAGGTCTCTCCATTGTCTGGTCAGAGACTGATGCCATTTGTAATGATCATTTGATATTTGTCTCGTCCACATTCATAATCCTCCGCATATAATGTGTTATTATGCCTATCCGTCGGTACTCATAATATTGCTTTGTTATTACTCCTAGGTTTTACCTCTTTTAAGATTGCTATGGCTTTGAGTTTTGGTTGCAAGTAAATATTGCAAGTAGGAAAGTATTAATGTACTTAATTAACTAGCTGTTACCCGCTGTTTCACCCTTTTTGTCCTTAACGGTTGAATTTAAAAAAAAAAAAAATCGTATTAGTTACTTATTGTGTCCTGCACACCAAAAATTATATTTATCTAACCAATCAAAAATAATTATTATTTAACTCTACCATACCGTTATCGTTACCAATAAAAAAATAGTAAGTACTTATATAAATTTCGTCAATATGCTTTACAAATGAATCACGTCCACATGTCTCGGAATCTGAGAGTGCGCAAACGCACCCTTTCGGCTGCGCTTTATATGAAATCACGGTCCACCCTCGCCCTGCGTGGGGCCATAACATAAAGGAAATGACATGTGGTTCCCGAAATTGACTAACGTAAGACCGATATGGACCATCTTACTAATTTTATAAACGAAAAAGTTTGTATGTTTTGGCGTTTGTTAGGTAAGTACTAAGTACCTAATCAATCATGCAAAACCGGCTGAATGAGTTTGAATGAAATTTGGCCCAATGTTTATAACCTGGTACTATAGTATATAGTTAATAGTATTTAAACTAACTAGCTATTAATGTTTAATAAGTGTAAATAAACCTGTATATCTAATACTTTTGAGTTAGTACAACATGTATAAAACGTTATCAAATCATTGTTCTTTGTGCCTAATTTTTTAGAGTCACAGGATTGCCGCAACCAATATATTTTAGCAATTCCTTTGTAACAACCTTTTCTAGAATTCCAATAGTATAAAAATGAGCAGCAAATGCTGACTGTTTCTATAACGTCATGTTAATTGGACTCTACTTTTTGTATGTCCATAATAATCTTTAGTCGTGTCCTAGTCTTTAGTGCACACCTGCTTTTAACATTCCAGGACCGGCAGAGCTTCGGTACGTCACACGTTCCAGCACTTTTTACAAGTACCTACCAAAAAATTCTGTATACTCAGTTACTTACTCATTTACTCCTATCAAATATCCAAAACATATTTCGTTAGTAAATTAAGTAGGTACGTAGACTTCTTAGTCGATGCTCTCGACAGTTTGCAAACTTTACTGACACATATTTTACAAATTCAATACTTTGTTTTCAATGTAAAATTAATGACGATGATGTTTCCTAAACTATTTTATAGCCATAAGCTCCGTTTAAAGATTACACAATCTCATACCAAATAAAAAAGTTTTTATTTGTGTGATTATATCATTCAGTGATTAGATTGATTCTTATGATGATGTCTTTGCAAAAATCTTAACAAATAAATAAAAAAAAAACCTATTTGCATGATATTCTTAAGCAAACTTAAAAGATGACAAGACGACTTATCATAATATATTATTATCAATGGTAATATAAGTAATAAAAGATGATTAGAATGTACATAATGATAAACGATGCATCCGATTCATGTTTTGCTTGCTGCGACGCTACTCCTGTTGCAAGTCCTATAATATTATGATGCACTGAGTGCTAATGTTTTATTTCATTCTGATTCTAATAATAATTAATTAATATGTAAGTAGTAATCTTCTTTCCATCTTTTTAGTAGTTTTTAGTAGTATATAGTCAGATTTTGAGTTTTTAAATTTTAATACTTATAATAACATTGTTTTTAAATATATTTTTTTTAGTTTCTTTTATAATTTAAAGTTATACCCAGCAGGATTCACGAGAAGGAATATAAACAAATACAGACAGAATAAAGCGATGTAATAGTAACTTGCACGTTAATACCAAGGCGAATAGTGGTCAGTATGCGGTGGCTCCGGGACTCTTACACTAATGGTTACTGGTTATAGAACAGTGATGTTTGCGTTGTTAGAAGTAACAAAGTGTTGTATTTACTTATTATTCGTGAAGGTCGGGGTGTCGGGTTGGTGCGACGTGGCGAGGGAGGGGTGGGGGGGACGGCAGCAGCTTTGTTTGCGAGCACGCGCTGGTCGCTGCCAGCGCGGGCAAACAACGCACTCCTGGGCAACTGTTACTCAAACTGTGTAATTATAATAATAGTAATCGAGCTTACTCATATTTTTCTATCTATTATTCTTCTTCTTGAGCCTGTATCCATCCACTGCTGGATTCAGTACGCAAATTGCCCTTCACGGGCTATCTTCTCAAGTTCCTCCGTCCTATAGTAAAGTGAAAACTTCTTTAGCGTCGTTGTTATTTGAAAATTGATGAAACGAAAAAAAATCATCGATAGTAGGTACATTATAGTTATATATAACGTGCGAGTAGTATATAAGTGTAAATAGTATCTTTCGATTTACGGGACACCCTGTATAAAAATGAATTCCTATTTCCCTTGGTCACGGGCATTACGCGTGAACGGCTCGACCAATTTCGCTAATTGTTTTTTTGATGCGTTTTTTTATTTTAAGGAGAAGAAGAATAAAAGAGGTTTGGAGTTGGTGAAAAAGGTGGAAATGTTTGTATGGAACAATTCCGCGCTAAGTTCGAAACTCACGCGGGTGAAACCGCGGGGCATAGCTTGTATAAATATACAGAAAGTTTCACTTCTGCCGTGTGCTTTTATGCACATTTTTTAAGTAGGAAGAAAAAGCAGAGTTCTTTACCCGTATCTATACTCCCATTTTACAACCAATCAGTAACAATCAGTGTTACTAGGTTACTATAGTATATTTAATTATTTATTTATTCAAAAGAACGACCCACAAAGCATACAACGTAACATTGGTAGTGATATCATATTGGATATTACAATAGAAAAAATAGTAAGTCCAAATAAGTAAGTATTAAAGTTAGTCCAAATAAGTCGAGATCACATTTTTTTTAAGAATTGTATTGGGTTTGGAAACGATTTAGAGGCAAATGTTGTCCAAGATTGCTATTAAAAGATTTTTGAACAAATAAACAATAACGAGATGGTCTAGGTCGTGGAACCTCGTGGAATATTAAAATTAATCTGCTGAAGCAAATCAGGGCAATCTAAAAGTCCATTCATTAATTTGAACAGAAAAATTAGGTCTAGCAGCAGTCTCCGCTCACTCAGACTATACATTTTAAAATAATTATAAACAATATTATCTGTACTAATGCAGAATGCTTAAAACAGTGGAAGTTTTAGGATCACTGGCGGCGCACAAAAGCGCATTGCTTTTCTGTTTGACGTTCTATGAGTTACCATAAGCCATAAGGCATGAGGTTCGACGGCCGCAGTGCAACCTTTAAGGTCGAGCAAGCGGCCCCGGGGCCCTATTTACACACGCACTGCCTCGCAGGCTCACAAGGATTCCTGTGCATTCCTATAAGTGTGCAGTTCAAAAGTACGCTCTTCACTTACTTAGTTTGCACGCACAAGTGGTGTCTTGTATTTATTTCCGTCCACATTTCTACACTAGATGGTTCGGGCGGCTCCTTTTATCATTATTACTTAATATTATAAATGCGAATGAGAGTTGAGTTATTACGCTTTCAATCAACGCAATCTGATCATTATGAAATTTTGCATTTAACGCAGGTGAATCCGCAGAGCACAGCTAGCAACCAATATCAACAACCCTAGTACGTCTTTCTTAGGGTAATTTTTTTTTTAAACTTTTCTTAGTGATTGTGTGAGTGATTTCGATTTAAAAAAATTATTATGTTTTTAGCATCAATAAGTAGGTACCTATACTTTCGGGTGGGCGTTAATGATTCAGTGTGTGCATGTGTGTTTAATTTGAAAGTTAGATAAATAATTAACGCCACATATTTACTTGATATTTGGGACGAAAACTGAATACCAAATCTTTTAATATGTCCCTCGTTTAACCTTACACCCTGTACTTACCTATTTCTTCTTCTTCTTCTTTAATAATGGCGTCTATAATTATAATTTGCCAATGACAACGTTTCTTAGTGATAAAAATTTCTTCGTCTTCTTCTTCAGTTATGGCGAAACGCCAATGACAATGTTAGATTGTTCCCCAAGTTACATGGCTCTCTTCAAAGCCAGTTTCCTGCTAGGGGTCCAAAATAGATGCTGAAAAGTGACTGAAATAACGAAGACTTCACGTGACACGCGTGTGTTCGGTACGGCTTTCACCCTTCAACAACCTACCTATTTATTATTTGATTATATTGCACACTAGATGTCCCGTGCTGCGTGCGGCGCGTGTACCTACGTCAGTGTACGTCATACGCCGCGGTTTAGTCTGTACGTTGATCCGTCAGTCAGTCATTCAGGATCAAGCAGTGTATATTACGTATAGATATAATTATCCTATATTTAATTATAAACGATAAATGGTGCAAAAGACCGTTTCAGATAGGGACGAACGATTTGATTAATTTTTTTGTGTTTGTTTTTGTCAGGACAAGAAGGGACAAGGTTCATATAGGAGTTCCTACACAGGAATTCTTAAACACACGCGAGTGAAACCGTGGGCATAGCTAGTTGAAAAATTACTAACATTTCAATTATTATATTAATGCTTTCACAAAATATGAAGCTGCACCTTGTTTAGTAAAAGCAGCCGTACTACGACAAAAACCATTCAAATACAATTTACAATAAACCATAATTACTTATTTCCTTCCGAAACGTTTCAAAAGATTTTTTTGTTGTTGTTGTAATATTGTCGCATTTTGCCGTTACAAAACAAAATATGTGACCCGAACGGACGGCAAAACGACAAATTCAAATCGAAACGGAAGTAAATGAAGTGCAAAGGGACCGTTTCGGGTAACTACCTACCTACCTATAAGTTTCTTTGAAAAGGTTTCGCCATACGTGTCTCGAGTTAAATTTTGCAGCTGAACAAACGTTAAAAATAATAGATTTGAATTTCGTAGGGAGAGAGGAACGGTGCGTGAGCGATGCTTCGGAGCGGGGCTTAACATTGTGCGGGTGGCGGTGAGGGGCGGGGTGGGGACGGTTTCCGGCGGCGCGGCGGCGCGGGCGCAGCGCAGCGTGGGAAACGCGTGCACCCACCTACAAGCGCTCCGACGATGGAGGTTCTACTCTCTCTAATTAAATTGATTTTGCGTTAATCATAACGTCGCATGTCTACATATATCCATGCAGGATTGCTACTACTTGTGCTTATTTATTAGGTACTTTCTTCTTTAGTTATTTATTTTAGCAATTTAGCAGTTTTTGGCCAACGGTTCTAATCGCGTGGTTGCCGGGATAAAGCGTATGGTATCGTGTTGGGCCATTCCTGAGTCCTACACTCGCTGTAAGTAAAGCGTATCTTATTATAATAAACAGCATAAATATAAAATACGGCGACTCAAGACATGCCAAGTTTCGGATACAAAGAAATTGTTATGAGTGTAGACACACAAACACACACACATTGCACAAACAGACAAACAGAACAAATTACAGTTTTATAACTACATTTTTTTGAACTACATTTGAACTACATTTTTACTAAATAATTAGGAAGGCAAGGCAACTAAACGCAAATTTTCTAACCCTAGCCGACAGTACAGACTGCATGAGCTACAAAGTTACAACCATTGTAGCTTGTGGAGTACCTAGATTAGTACGGAAGGAAGCCTCGATAATGTGTCTTAAAGCAGTTGGTGCGCCAGCCTGATGTACATTGTACATGCAAAACGCATTTTTGATTTTGGAAAGGTTGCGAATTCTGCAACGATACTCAGCTGGTAATGTACCTATAGGTGGTACACCCTTTGTGCCGAGTGGCGCGGCGAGCTGGCAACACGTCGTCGCCAACATGCCAGACTGCGCACCGCACACCTGGTTAGGCAGATGCTCGCGTTCCATTCAGCCTGAACTGAATTTTATCAATTGCGGACGTACTTCGCCTCCATTCATGGTTCGTTTTTTTTTTTGTTGAGACATGTGTTCAGAGAGGTTCAACTACTCTTATGCTGTGGAGTTGGCTATAAAACCTTAAACTCACTATCAGATAGAATTTAACTAGTAATTTTAAAAAGTTTAATTTTATAGTGTTTACTGAAAAGTTATGCACATTGTATATCTATACTAATAGGTAAAATCGATAAACTACTACTAACACTGACTAATCACGAAATCTCTTGAATCAACATGTTTCAGGAAAGTCGTCGGCTAAGGATTCCCGAGGGAATTCCAAAATTGTCGCCAGTGAAATTGCGGAGAACAGTAGTCCGTATTAAAAATATCATGTTTATAAATGAGAACAGCTGAAGATCGATTATTTGGTACGTACCTATCTATTTACTAGCTGTTCCCCGCGGTTTCGCCCACGTTAATTCCGGGAATTCTGGGGAAAAAAGTACCCCATGTCCTTCTCTGTGCCCCTGAAAATGTGTATGCAAAATTTCATGATGATCGGTAGAGCCGTTAAGGCTGAAAGCATAAAAGACAGACGGACAAAGTTATTTTCGCAGTTATAATATTAGTAGGCATTAAGATACCAAGATTTGACCAGATTTAGTGGACAGTAAGAACTTTTCATTTCTCGGTGGTCACCACTCACATCCTACGTAGGTTACCTACGGGTTCCTCAGACAACATCGTTCTCTAACTCAATGGTTGCTCAAGCACAGTGCATTATATTGTATACCAAAGCCATACCAAAGCATAACCATGAAGAAATGTAATAAAATTTCTATGTCAATAATAATAATTGATCCAATACTCACGTGTCATTATAAAGAAAAAGTGCTTTACGGATAAAAAGCTCTTGTTATTTTGTAACGGAACCTGGAATAGTAATTGGAAATACCTTAGGAACGTATCATATAGAGCAACCAATCCAATTCGGTCCCTAAAGTAAGTTAAATTAAGATCTACATTGGTTTGCGACCCTTCGTAGTTCATATTATGCTTGATGCTTTTTTTCTAGAGTCTGCCTTTTCAACTAATTGAGTAGCTCCATGGTAGCATCCAGCGGTTGTTAAGTTAATCACACAAAACTTGCAAATATATATAACTTGGATGCATTCGAAGAAAACAAAAATATTTTTAAATTAATGGATCAAGTATGTACCTAGTACTTAATCAAAAATCTGCTTTTTCTATTATTGCCTTTTGTGATTAACTTACCAGTAAATATAATATAATATCTATTTAATTATAAACGCAATTTATTTTACAAAGCGGCACAACGGCTCTATTATAGTCAATTACAAGCTCCACAGGATGAGCGCTAGTATGAGATACAAGTTCACGATCCACCATTTCCCTTATATCTACTGGTATCCGACAGATTAATTATAGCATGAGAAAGTTTACGCTGTGGCGCAGACTTATCAGAGTGCACTGGCTGGCGAGTATCACGTAAAAATACCCTCCCCTCATTCATTCACCAATCGGGTCGGGATTACCCGTCCGAGTTTCAAATACGCTCGCTCCACTTTATTTTATTTAAATGTTGCACACAAATACAAACTTGTTGCTTTGCATTCATTCATTCATGAATTAGACGTTACGCGACGCGGGTAGTTCCGCTCGTGATTCTCCCACGGTGCATGAATGGCGGTCTAAGTGCGCCAGTGAATTCAATGAAGGGAGCCAACAAGAAAGGGGCGCGTCACTTCCGCTCCGAGGCGATGCGTATGGCATTAGTTCCGCCGCCGCCGGAAACGCCTGCTCTCAGTCCGTGCATTAATTATTATTTCTTACTTTATGTTTCCTTTAGTCAAGACGTTAAATTGGTTTAAGTCAATTAAATTACTAGCGCGTACCTAAACCGTATAAGTAGGTAGGTACTAAGATGCTTTTGTTTTTGCATTACACTTCGACCTGGTCGATAAGTACACTTGGTATAAAGGTACATATTTATTTTTAATATAGTTGCGTATGCTGTTGATATATGATATATTTATTTATTTATTTAAACTTTATGCCCATCATGGTACAAAAGGCGGACTTAATGCCACAGTGGCATTCTCTGCCAGTCAACCTTCAGGTAGTACAGAGAGCTCACTTGGCGGTGCATTTACGACATATATTTAGATAAAAACTCACATACATACATTATATGTAATCACATTATGTATTTTATACTACTTGGTTGCATTTTTCTATCATATGTAAACACCTATCTAATTTCCTCTCTCTTATAAACCTGTCCACTCAAAGGTTGCCTGGGAGAGATCGCTTCAAGCGATAAGGCCGCCTTTTGTATACCTTTAAGTAAAATTAAAAAAAAAAAAAAAAATGTACACTTTTTTATTTGGTGTACAATAAAGCGTTATCTATCTATCTATCTACATATCAAAATTATTGATCATTGTTATATTTATTTAAGTTGTAGTAGGTAGGTTTCCATAAGCTCTACATGCTCTGCGTCTCAGTGACTTTCCAATGAGCTTTCAATAAGAATCTGGTTAAATGAACAAATGGTTGGACGAAAAAAAACCTTTTTAACCGACTTCCAAAAAGGATGAGGTTCCGTGTTCGGCCGTATGAATGTTTATTTTTTAAGTTCTTTTCTAATTTAATTTTAAAAATTACAAAGACTAAATCGTTTATTAAGATAAACGGTGTGCAGTCTTAAACTTTTTTTTTGGTACTTTAATTGTTATAATATTGTAGTGTTATACCTACTACTAGTGGATGCCAAAAAAGTAGATAAGTACTTACTTATCTTTATTAGGTTTATAAATTGTAAATAGATGACGTACTTACCTATAAAGTATTCCGGTTATATGAAACTTGTATGAAACTATAGGGGAAACACGTAAAAATAAACTATTATTTTGTCATGTGTACAAATAAATACAAATTCATTCATTTATTAATGTAAGTAATACTTACAGCTTATAATATACCTACTCTAATAATGTAATTACGTCAAAGACATTATAAGTATTACGTAATATAATAAATGATTATACGTATCTTTGTGTTGGCGAAGCGTGCGACGGAGACAGCTAGCGGAAACTGAACAAATAAGAATGAAGTTGCGAGTTCATTCAATGTTGTTTCCCTGTCCGACATCAATGGGCGACATAATGTTGGAATTATTTACCTATCATTTTATTCATATAAATTCATAACTGTTAGGTACCTACAACGTACATACATACAGTTAACGACAGCAAAGCATATAATTTTGTTTAAGAGTAAACAAAATATTGGTTTGATAGGGTTTATATTTGTTACTAGCTGTACCCCGCGGTTTCATCCGCGTGAGCTTCGGAATTCCCGCAGGAACTATTTTTTTCTAAAATAAAAGTAGCCTAAGTTGCTTTTTATTATTGCCAGTGAAAGTCCCGTTAAAATTGGTCCAGCTGTTTCAGAGATTAGTCGAAGCAAATAGAAACAGACAGGCAGACAAAAATTTAATTATTTTTTTTGTTGTAAGTAGGTATACCGTATATACTTTTATATGCTTTTAGTGAAAAGCTGTTAATTTGGAATCACAAACAGACACTTTAACTATCTTTATCTGTATAGATGTATAGACTAGCTGGCGCCCGTGATTTCACCCGCTTTAATTTCGGGATTGTCGCAAAAACTCTTTATATCAGGAACCTTCGCGGGCGTCAGATTGGATCCAATAGTTTAGGAAAACTCAGAAGACGAAACATACAATCATTCATTTTTATTTAGCTTTGATGTATTTTATGTTCAATCTAAAAGCATGGCCAGACGGACATCACGTTTGGTGACCAGTGACCACACATTTGGTGTCAGGTCAGTTCTTCTTATACTGTGTTTAATTTGGCTTTGTTCTATGCATTCTCTCTTAATTAAGAGTTCTTTGAGTAGTCTTCCTAGAAGTTGTGTTCGTTTATACTCTTACCTCTATGTTCGTTTACAAGAGTTCAAGCTGTCTTCACACCAAAAAAACGTTTCATTAAAACAATTCGGCGGCACAACCTATATAGTCGTTGAAAAATACATTTTCGTAAAGTACTAACACACAGCAGGCTAGCTCGTCTTAAAGTACTATTTTGCTTGTACATATTGTGAGTTATGATAGTACCTTCTATAGCCACTGATACTCGGGTGATTTTGACTATAGGTAGGTACCTACCTATAGTAAGGTAATAGAGTTAATTTCCAACCGTCTTGTTTTCCCAGGAGGTGATTTCTGGAGTGTCCTGGGGATGTCCTGGATACTTTATAAATCGTGTCCTGGGTTTTTAAAGTACAAGCCGGCTGTCTTTGCTTGTGGGAATGTACCTACTTGAATCAGTTCATTTGTATGGAGTGTCACCGGGCTGCCACGGGGGAAGTCTGAAAAGTAAATAAATAGACAAATTAGAGTAGACACAAATTAAATTAAATTGATGTTCAGTACGTAATAGGTAGTAGCACAAGTAGTTACTTATTTATATTATAAGAAATAGGGACAGGAAATTAATAATAATAGTAAAAAAAAACATTATTAAATACTAAAACCCACCCAAATACTTTATCTCGTCACTTTGCGATACTTTAACCTCTGTTCGGCCTAAAATGGCTGTCTTGATTAAACATATATTTTTAGAAAGGTTCGCTATAAAATACTTATTGCGAGAACAATAAAATGAGGTCCGTTCAATCTTTGAGGCGAGACGACTCAGACTTTGTGTCTCAATGCTCCAACCCTAGTGACGCAGTACTACCTTATCAATATTGCCAAGTACCTACCTAGCACCCAACTGTGCTACTAAAATTTATTTCTGAATTAAACTTAAAGCAAAGCTCATTTTTGAGTGTCGAATATACCAATTGCGGTAGTTAATCGTAAAATCGTAAATACGCCCCTCCTCAACTCCCTTGCCTCGCGTGGTATTCGTACCTACCACCGGTTTGCCTCCCATTTTTGTGACGTCATCGTTAATAAATTCTAGTTAACTACGTCATAATATTTTGAAATGTTACTAATTCTACATAATATATTTATCCGTAGATAGGTTTATGTATGTACCTAATTACCTAGTTTAGTAGTTTAGATACAAACATTTATTATTTATTTATAATAAATTAATACCTACACTAGACACTCATCAGCTAAATCACTATCAAATCCGGTCCAAATCTATTCAATTAATAAAATATCATCGAGGCAGTTGGTATATTATGATAGTTATATGTAGTTAAGTACTATTAGATACCGATAACTATGGAAATTGTTCGACATAAGATAAAACAAACTTTGTATGGTCTAGGTACATTTCGTACCACAATCGAGCACTTGATAAATTATAATATTATTCAATGCCTATATATAGGCTAATTAAATATACCTAAGTAAATAGGTAAGTACATAATTTGTTTCAATTAATTGAATTATTCAAAGAAACTAACTACAGCGAGTAGTGATTTGATAGATTATATTTATTATAGGTATTGGAATTATTCAAACCAAATACAGTGACTGACTTATATATAATTAGTTAAATATAAATTACACAACATAATATAAATAGATAAAGGTAAAAGTAGCAGGTAAGTAAATAGGTATACAAGATACAAAACACGTCAGCTTACGTGTGCACATACCGACGGCAACGTAGCGTATGTAATAACATGTTCGTCATCTATAGAATACAAGTTGTGAATGAACAGCGAGCGGGCGCGAGCTGCGAATGGGAACGGAAGCCCGCGGTTACTCCACTTCCTGTTTCCTGCGGGGCCGCGGCCGGCGCGGCTGCCGAGTGTCGGCCGGCGGCGCACGCCCGCGCCGCGCGCCCCGCCGCCGCGCCGCCTGCGCCTGCGCCGCGTACCGACCGCGCCCTACCCGAGCCTAGGCAAATCTAGACAAGTTGACAATCTCTAGCCGTTATCGCTATCGAAAACTAACTCATCGTCGGGGGTCATCCATTAATTAGGTCACACGTTAAGGGGGCGGAGGGGGTCAACGAAGTGTGACGTTGTGCAACAAGGGGTGGGAGGTACCTTATAAGCTTCGTGACGTCACATGACTAAATCTAATCCAATCCAATCTTGTGACACGATAAGTTCCTTAGTTGTTGAAGAGATAACGATAGGGAACTAGCACGATTTTTTTTCCAGACTATTTTAAAGATATAAATAAAAATAACCCGATTTCGTATTATTATAAATTTCATGCAAGTACCCTATTAAAGATTGTCAACTTGGCTAATGGGGCAGCTTTTGCTAGCGTCTTTGCTCGCGTTAGTGAAGATTTTATCATTTTGTTAGTCGGTATAAATTTTCTGTCCCTCGGGAACGATAAATACTTTTTTCCTTTTCTGTACCCCTGACAACGTGTGTACATGCAAAAACACATGATGATCGATTGAGTACCTATTTAGTAACAAACAAACTCACATCCGTATTTTAAATAATTATGTACATAATTAGTAAGATTGTCATCTTAACACTGCCATCGCTGACAAACTGTCATTACTTACGTTGCTTCGCAGGCTTGGCTGCCAGATCGCATGTAGTTGAATTCAAAACATGCACAATTTGGTCCACATTATGTATCTATGTATTTGTATACGTGTTAACTTTGTTTCAAGTTTGCAGCAAAATATGGAGAGATCGAATGTTTAATCGTGTGGCTTCATTTTGTGCTATATACGTACCTAATATACACACATCAACAGAATCTAGGGATACCTTAATCCTAAATTATTTACGACTTTATAGTTTAAAATCTTTTTAGTTTCCATAAAAAGTTTATATACAGATTGAAACCTCTTTTATTCTATTTTCGAAATTTAAAAACGTAAATAAAAAAAAAACAAAAGAAAAACTATACGGCGGCAAAATTGTCATTACTACTTGTTACAATAAGGAAAATTTAGATTGTTTTATTGGTATTAATAAATGAAAAGGGATTAGATTGTATTTATTTTTTTAATAATCGGGCCGAGTGAGCTTTAAGAGTCATGTGACGTCGTCATTTGAGTCGAGATGAAATTTTACGAGCTGTGGGCATGTTAGAAAACGGTGCTATTCAACGCGTTGTTGCTGAGGCCCTAAACACCAGCCAAAACGTGATATCAAGGTTGTGGTCACGTTATCGCATTGCTGGGGATGTGGCTGAACAGCACACCGGTAGGTATCGTATTACTACGTAGAGACAGGATCGATTTTTTCAAATGACCGCGAGAAGACAACCCAATGTCACAGCGATGCAACTAGTCCGAAGGCTCCAGGAGGACCACCAGCTGATGGTAAGCGGCCAAACCGTGCGAAGAAGGTTGCATGAAGTTGGTCTTCATGCTAGAAGACCACTACGTGTTCCAGCATTGCGACGTGGCATTCGCGGTCGGCGGCTTTCGTGGGCTCGGGAGCATTTACCATGGAGTGACGAACAATGGTCTTTGGTGCTGTTCACCGATGAGTCCCGGTTTGGGTTTCATCCGGATTCACGAAGAACACCCGTTTGGAGAACTCCAGGAAGAGTTAGCCGTTTACGGCACCCTCAGGAAGTCCACTCATACCAAGGCGGGACAATTATGGTGTAGGCAGGAATTCATCTTGGCGGACAAACCTAGCTCGTTTGGATCCAAGGCAGCATGACTGCACAAAAATACTACGAGGAGGTAGTAGAGCCTGTTATTGTCCCACACAGAATCCAAATGGGCCAGGAATTTCCACTCATGCACGATAATGCTCCTTCCCATACGGCGCGGCTGGTGGTGGCCGCTCTCCGAGACCACGATATTCAAGTTTTGAATTGGCCTGCACAGTCGCCCGACTTAAACCCTATCGAGCATGCCTGGGACATGTTACAACGGAAGTCTTTGGAAGATTTCCCGCCAAATTTGACAACGGAACAACAACTTTACGAACACTTGCAAAGAACATGGGACCTCACACCGCAGCTAGACATTGACAATTTAATTTTAAGTATGAACAATCGATGTCGATGTGTAATTAATGTAAGAGGTGGTAATACTGATTATTAATAATTAGATTTTATTAGATTCTTTCAATTTTATTTAAAATTTAAACTTTTATGAGAAGAAATGAAATTTTTTATCATGCCAATTTTCTACGGCAATTGTAAAAATTAACATTTTTATTTAAAACAAAAAAATTACGAAATGTTATTTATTTTTTATTAAAGACCTTAAAATAACCTATCATTCTTCCATTTACTATGTCAGAAAATTCTTCTTAGATTTTTAGATATTTCAAGAAATATAAAATATCCCTAGATTTTGTTGATGTGTGTAAATATTTTACAGATTATTTAGGGCTAAGATTTGATTTTGTATATTTATTAATTTTACGGTCCCTGTTGGCTCTATACTGGCAACCCTGGCTTATAAAACTAGTTGCAACATTCTCATCCTTGTTATTATATATGGTATTAGCTGTGCCCCGCGGTTTCACCCGCAATAGTTACGGAGTTCCCGCGGGAATTCCTTGATAAATGTACCTACCCTGTGTCCTTTACTGTATCTCTGACAACGTGTAGGAACGCAATATTTCATGGTGATCGGTTGAGCCGTTAAGAACAAACGAACAAAAAAAAACACTTTCAAATTTATAAATAAATAAGGATTAGGACAAAGTTTGTTAGTATGTATTGTTATAATAAAATACGTTTATTTGTGGTTAACAAAGAGTTGTGTTGTTCTGGTGTTTACCATAAAAAATGTAATAATAACAGCAGGCCAATTATGTAACTTTTGTTGCTATCATATTTCAGTTTCAATCAGAAAAATAGTGATTTTATGATAAATTAATCATATTTAGACAGCTTCAACTTTTGAAGTATGTTTATATTGGCTGATTGCTAGATATTGAAGGTGTCAAAACGTGCAAATTTTAATCGCAAATCCGCCATATTTTTGATTGCAACCGAAAAATGATAGAAACAAAAGTTACATAATAGCCCCTCAGATCGAAAGTTCATAATATTGTAAGAAAGTTTCTTATTGTAACTTATAGGTAAGGAAGTAGTACAGCAATAGGTTGGTGACCCGAGCTCTTGTCTGTCTGACTTGTATCATAGAGCCCAGGGACCTTCCACTCCTACTATTGGTGACAGCAACAAAAGGCAACCTTTTTTAGAGGTTGTTTTGATAGTTGTTCCTCTTACCACTCTAACAGCTTAACGGATTTTGATATTTAGTATAGCACCAATGGTAATTATTATAGGATTAACCTAGAATAAGAAAACATAACTTATAGTTTTCGAATTTGACTTAGTATAGTTACCTACGTAAGTAAGTACCCACTACCTAAGAGTAATAATTTAAAAATTTTCCCTGTCTAGCTAGTAGTTATCAAATGAAGAAAAAATAAATAAATTTATTCCAGCACAATATATGATATTAAATATAAAATATTCCATTAAAATATTAAATATTTTAATGGACCTCTATTACGTATACATATTATACCTACATAAATAGTAAATAGCTAGGTACGAATACCTAAGTATAATGAAATAATAAACAATTTTTTATTGGTGTATACAAAATGGGTCTGAGCAATGAGCATGCAAATTAATTGTCCAAATGCGTACACAAAGTTTCGTTGTATGTATAAACGTGTATAATATGAACATATTATAGCCGATTCGCCCACATCCCTCCCACGCGCGCCCACGCTTCCCTGAGGTTTCACTGTATCTCCCTCAAATTACGCAACTTCCATGGAGCGAAAGGGAGAACACTATACGAACCTAATTAGCCCATTTCGCTCTATGTGTAACTTGCCACATTTTGAGCGTTCTAACTGTGGACCTCGCACTTTTGACTTGATTTTACTCGAACATGCATATCGTATCGCGTGGGCACCACAGCACCAGCTTGGGCACGCGATTGCAGAATATTTATCATTTACCAGCATTGCAGAATCATTACAATCTTACACTTAACGTCATTCGATGATGGGAACGAAGAAAACCGTCGTGTGCTGTGTTAGCGGCCACCCGCTGTTGCTCCATTGCGAACTATACGATTTCCTAAGGAAACCGTAAAGCATCCCACTTATTATAACTAGCTGTTCTCTGCGGTTTCACAGTTATTTTATAAGAAGCTATGTACAACATACTTTATTGCA
This sequence comes from Zygaena filipendulae, assembly GCA_907165275.2. Taxonomy (NCBI): domain Eukaryota; kingdom Metazoa; phylum Arthropoda; class Insecta; order Lepidoptera; family Zygaenidae; genus Zygaena; species Zygaena filipendulae. Next base: position 4,212,532 of record OU015653.1, on the reverse strand, counting down.
CAACAGAAGACGTTATATGAATTAACAAGAAATACATACATATTATGTTATGTAGGTAGGTACCTATATAAATGGCGAATACCACACTAGTACTAGGCACTTCTTTAGCGAATACATATCAAATGGTGGCTTGAAACACTCTGTTCAAGGTAACCTTGGGATAAAAACATAAAAAATGAACAGAAAATATATCAGTGCGGGTGCCGGTTGACTTATTATCGTAACTAATATCATAAAGTACTTATGGAGTTTATTTAATACGCTTTCAAGTCTCACCCATTCAACACGTTGACAGGGGTACAGAAAAGAACATGGGGTACTTGTATCCCGGAATTCCCGCGGGAACTCCAAAATTAACGATGGTGAAACCGCGGGGAACAGCTAGTAAATATGTACACAAAAAATAATATTATACGGAAATAAAATAATAATAATAATAATACTTTTTAGCAATTTGTAAAAACTTTGTTTATGTTCAATAAAGTATTCAAACAAACAAACGAACTTACTCAAGTATACTCATGCAGTACAAACTTGATAAGTTTAATAATGTTCTCAAGAAACCTTCAAAAGTTTATTGAATACTCGTATTGGATTGACGTCATAGGGAAAACGGCGCCATGGGGAAAGCTATGTAATAACGAAAAAAAGAAGAGCTTTATTTTCTCCACTGATTTTTATCGTCTGACATCATCGGGTTTATTACGAGAGGTATCGAGTTAGCGAGGCGTGCGTAACAAAGGAGAGTTGTTATTACGCCATAAGGGGGGTGCTAGGGGTTGCTGCTTGCCACCCTTGAAGCATAGCCCTGACTCACTGCCATTCACAACTCAGCCACCTACTCGTTGCTATAATACGTATATGGATGTACCTGTAGCAAATAATAGCAAGCGTACTCCCGAACTCTACTTTTATTCATGGGTTCATCATGAATTAAGTGGCCATTAAAAGTGGAAGCTTTACTTTCATTTATTACTGTTGTGTGTGATGTGAGAAGGTACGTATAGTTACTTATATTAAAGATTATTTATATAGATACTTATATACTGCGTAACTTGTTTGAGAAAAAAATATTAATATTAATTGGTCCATGATTAAAACATAACTCAGACTATTTATAATATTATACTAGCTGTCCCGCGTGGCTCACCCGCGATAATTTCGAAGTTCCCGCGGAATTGTTCAATACAAACTTTGCAACCCGTTTTCACCCCCTTAGGGGTAGAACTTCGGAAAATCCTTTCATATCGGATGCCTACGTCATATATACACCCTCTAAGTTTCAGGTCTCTACGAAAGCGGTTAGGCTAAGCGTTGATCCGTCTGTCAGTCATTCAGGACAAAGCATTTTATATGTATAGATAGAGTAAGCTTAAACAAGGGTGTTCGATGCCTATTCAATTCTCGTTTCAAATATAAAAAAAAATTGACTAAAAAATTGAGCCGAAAATTGAGCATACAGTAGCCGACATGTCTAAATTTAAGAATATTGAGGTTAAGCTTCCTTGAAAGTAATTCATAATAATTATTGTTTCCTCAGTTGATTGGCATCTGCAAATCTACAAAAAGTTTCGAATTGAAATGCATGAGTGCTTAAAGTACTTACGTAGGTATATATAGCTATATATTAGCTATATATTTCTGGTATTGACAACATTAGCACGAAAGCCATAAAATGCGTTAAAAGCCTGATTGCCACTCCACTTACTAACTGCATTAATAATTGCCTGGCTCACGGTGTTTTCCCAGACAGCCTAAAAATAGCAAAAGTTACACCAATTTACAAATCCGGAAATAAATTTGACCCATGCAATTACCGCCCAATTTCAGTCTTACCCGTAATCTCAAAGATCTTCGAAAAAATAATTTATTCTCGTATAGAAAAATATCTAGGCTCTAAAAACTTCTTATATAACAAACAATACGGTTTCAGACCAAAATCCAACACGCTTTCGGCAACAGTAGACCTCATCACTAAAATAAGAAATAAGATTGATGAAAAACAAATAGTACTCGGTGTTTTCATTGACCTCAAAAAGGCATTTGATACCATTAGTCATAAACTACTTCTTAAGAAACTGTTACATATTGGTATCACTGGTAAGGCTCATGATATTCTTAAATCATATTTTACAAATCGTCGTCAAATAGTCAAAATAGGGCAACATCAAAGTTCTCCTAACTCAATTACATTCGGTGTCCCTCAAGGCTCAATTTTAGGGCCTCTTTTATTCTTAATATATATTAATGACATACAGTTCATAGGCTTACAGGCTGAAATTTCCTTATACGCAGATGATACAAGCTTATTCTACAATGGTCATTCAATTAAAAGTATAGTTTCAAAAGTACAAAGTGATTTAAATAAAATAAATAATTGGTTTTTGTCAAATTTACTCACAATAAATACAACAAAAACAAATTTCGTCATATTCGCGGCAAAAAATAAAAAAATAAACGAATCCATACAGCTCAAAATAAATAATGAGTGTCTAAAAAGGAAAAACAGTGAGAAGTATCTTGGCCTTACTTTGGATCACCACCTCAATTGGAAGCAACATATAGATAAAATTAAAACTAAACTGACATCTTTAACCGGTACTGTACGTGGCATAGCCAAATGTCTTTCACGCAAAATTAAATATATTATTTATAATTCATTAGTCAAACCACATATAGACTACTTGATAGAAATTTGGGGGGCAGCTGCTAAAACTAATTTAGACACGATACAGATAGCCCAGAATAAACTGATAAAATCTTTGTTCAATTATCCCTACCGTACACCTACTCAAAAAATATATAAAGATACTAAAATAATGACTATTAAACAGTCCTACATATACTATACATGCGTGCTAATATACAAAATTTTAAATAACCAAATCCACACTTTACTGTCATTCCGTAAAAAACATCATACACAAAAAATGAAACTAAGAAATTCACATCATTTATTATCACGCCAACCAAGAACAAACTATGGGAAAAACAATATTGAATTCGAAGGTGTGGAAATATACAATAAATTGCCAACAGAAATAAAGACTGCAAAGACAATACATAGTTTTAAAAATCAACTTAAAATGCACATTTTGGACGAGATGTAATAGGCAATACCACTATACTACAAATAACAATAAAACTGCACAATACCTACCATATATATTATACAAATTATTATATTAAAATTACTCATCATTTCATCATTCAAATTACTCATATTAAAACAATTATTTGCGGCAAATAATGCGACTGCATTGTTTGCCGCATCCAAAGTGGACATGGCTCAGTGCATTTTGCATCCGTGGTTGCTAGCCGAGTTAAATAGGTACCTATAGCGCGAGCAACTTTCTGTTAGTAATTTTATTGGTTACCTACCCGATACAATTAATTATGTACCTACTCAACTTATTATTTGTCGACACCAAAATTTAAGTTTTTTATTTTAGTCTAGTTGTGCCAGTTATCAAAAAATATTATTACTAAGTTAAAAAGTTTTCTCAGTAAGTGAATTTATGTAATTCTTTATGAGAAATAAACATCTTTAAACCTAAACCTATTATGTACTAGCTGTGCCCCGCGGTTTCACCCGCGTGAAAAGTTTTAATGTAACAACTTTTTTCCCGACATCCGATTTGAATGAAACAAAGCCTATATGTAGCTCCAGGCTAAGCTTAATCTACCTGTGAAAATCCGTTCAGTAATCTACATGACAATCCGTTCAGTAGATCGGAGATTATCGCGAACAGACAGACAGAAAGACAGACAAGACAAGAATTTTAAAAACTTTTTTTTTGGGCTTGGTTACTCTTCTTTTATCACCCCTCTCAATTATAAGTCAAAATATTCAATGTACAGAATGGCGGATTCTACTCTTTTATTATAGTATAGATTTGTGTCGGTATACTGTGTAGTATGGGCAGTAGTTGTAAGTGGTGGAATGAGGAAGGGGGTGCGTGGGCCGCTGCCAACTGGTATGAATGAACTCTGAACAACGTCATCGGGCGGGCTAGGTCATTTGAATAATTTTATTTCGACGCGAGTTCGGACGTTTAAGGGCCTATAGGAGGCTAGAACTGCCCCACCTCTCACTTTTGAACCTGTATATCAATAAAAGTATTCAATCAATAATATTGAAAAAAATATATAGTAAAGTTAAGGATATACACTAAGTCCTATGTGATGTTAAAACACGATTACTAAAAATTTTCTCGATAGAAAAAAATCACAAACTTCCCTCTGATTTATACAAATAAACCGCAGAAGTCAATGAATCATTTATCCACACTAATTAAACTTTGTATAGAAACTCAACATAATACAATACGTGTACTATGTGATCTCAATTGAAAATTATGTTTTTTTGTTTTTTGTTAGAAATTAAATTCTGATATATTGCGAGTTCACCGCGTTCACCGCTTGAATTCAGTCGCGCTCCGGCATTCGAAAGGGGAACCCGCGTCGCTTGTCGTCTCTTACACCGACTTATAACCTAGAAATTAAAAGTGCAGTGAAATGGGAAATAATCGGAACAAGAAAAAAAAAAGACGGAATTGGAGAATAGAAACCGCTAAAAACATGAATAAAATATTAAAGTAAGTACCTATCTACGTATATATATATAATATAAGTTATAAAATGTTTGTTTGCACCTACCTACTTTGTGTCTGATTATGGTTTGTTGACATGAAATATGATTAAAAAAATGAAATAGGTAATGTACCTATTTATAGTAGTGTGATGAGCAAATAAGTAAAGTAGGTAGGACTGTTACGTAATCGTATTGTTCCCAACTAACTACAATACATTGTTCATTTTAAAAAATAGACAAATATTGCTCGAAACTGACTGTAATAAAGAAAATGTACCTGAAGTGGACCTGTGCCCGTGAGTATCATCTAGCTAAGTAAATAAATACACAAATGTTTTCAGAAATAGAGTAACCACAGGTTCTTAGGTACTTACCTAGGTGCTAGGTAAGTAGGACCTACCTAGTAACTAGGAACCTAAAAACCTACTAGGTAGGTATATAGTATGTCTAAAGTGAAATGTAATCATCTTGTTTGTTGAATATGTAACTCCATACACCTACCATCTCTAAATATTAGGGTAATCATCCCAGTAAGTTGCCACGGTCACATTATTTTAGTAGTATGAACAAAAGAGAAGTACCTAATAGCCTATTTTGTTACAGAATGCAAATACCAACGGAAGCCATGGTTGCCAGTAGTTCCAAAAATGCAAACGAACCTGATTTTACAACGTTACAAACTGTAGAATTGTGAGATTATGTGTCTAAAATTTTATAACATATTCATACATATATTCATAACCTTGTACAAAACCTGCTCTTAAGTGTAATAAATACTTTTCCGAAAACCGCATCAAAATCGGTTCAGTCAAAAGCAAGATTATCATGGAAAAACATAAATACAGTCATACAAGTCAAACAGAGAACCTCCTAAAAACTGTACTTTTCTGAAAACTGCATCAAAATCAGTTCAGGCAGATGCATGATAATCGCGGACAAACATACATACATACGGTTCAAACTCATAACCTTGTACAAAACCTGCTCTTAAGTGTAATAAATACTTTTCCGAAAACCGCATCAAAATCGGTTCAGTCAAAAGCAAGATTATCATGGAAAAACATAAATACAGTCATACAAACTGTACTTTTCTGAAAACTGCATCAAAATCAGTTCAGGCAGATGCATGATAATCGCGGACAAACATACATACATACGGTTCAAACTCATAACCTTGTACAAAACCTGCTCTTAAGTGTAATAAATACTTTTCCGAAAACCGCATCAAAATCGGTTCAGTCAAAAGCAAGATTATCATGGAAAAACATAAATACAGTCATACAAACTGTACTTTTCTGAAAACTGCATCAAAATCAGTTCAGGCAGATGCATGATAATCGCGGACAAACATACATACATACGGTTCAAACTCATAACCTTGTACAAAGCCTGCTCTTAAGTGTAATAAATACTTTTCCGAAAACCGCATCAAAATCGGTTCAGTCAAAAGCAAGATTATCATGGAAAAACATAAATACAGTCATACAAGTCAAACAGAGAACCTCCTTTTTTGAAGTCGGTTAAATAAAGAACAACTGGTTACCTTATTGTTTAAAAGCAATCTTCCGGGCTAGGTATTTTACATTTTTTATTGATTTAAAAATACAGTCATTTTACTGTTACTTACTATGATTGTTACAATAAACAAATTGTATGAATAAATTTTTCTAGTAAATTTACATAGTTTTATTTAATATTGTGATGATATTGTGTGTGTCTATAATGGTAGAGCTTGTCTAATCTCCCGCTATCGCTTGCACCGCAGTTTATTGTAGTACGAGGAAAATCTGTTAGATGTCGTTCTAAGCATTATAATTAGTAATAGTAATACTTTTTAAAAGATGGCGCTTTTATAACTCAAATGTCGTAATTACACAGAGGTGAGTCAGGTAGGGTGGGACGAAAGAAAGCTCGCGCGCCCAAGGTCATTGGCGTGGGGGAGCCTCTTAAAGGTTATGAGATTCAACTAATAAAGCCTTCGGAGAAATTTTTGCATGAACATCATGGAACAAGAAGACGATTGAGATGGTTCATAAAGCGATCGCCAACAATATTATGGCATATTGCGGAAATTTCGAATCTCACAAAAATATTTTTATGTAAAATGTTGTCAAGACGTGACCATAATATGACTGGCACTGTCGAAAAAATTATCAGATCTCATGTAGAGCCAAGCTTCTAACTCCACACGACTTAACTCTACAAGGTCAACATCATAAACTCTATATCTTAGTCAAATTAGTTTCGTTACTACAAGAACTATTGTATTGCAGAAAAGTAATAACCAGTGGATAAACTTTTCACCTTACGCCCTTACGCCTTCGGCTCGGGCTCTGATTGTACTGACAGACATTCCGCACTTGTAATGAAATGTATACATACGTACATATACCGGAAGCCATGGTCTGTAACAAAACTCTTTGAATGTAATTAATAAAAAAAAATGTATTTAATAATGTTTTCTACACCCATGCTATAAATCTTCTATAAAAGTTTGTGAAACAGCTTATTAGTACAACCATATAGTTAGCTTATCGCCAACATTACAACAACCAGTCACCAGTGTCATAGTTATCATCCAAAGAAAATGTTGTAATGTTGTACTAACGGCCGCACTCAGAGTCGTTTTAATGATTACTTAATTTTAAGTAAAGATTTTAAAACCAATAAATTAATATTAATTGGCATTTAACTAATTAAGTTTTTAGTTAAATGCCAATTAACATTAATACATTATTTTAGTACATTTGTTACAGGCCGGGCGGCACGGCGGCGAGCCTTGCGTGGGCCCCGGGGGACTCAGAACACCGGACAGGAGAGCGGACTTCGACTCATCTCGGCGTATCTTGATATCAGTAGGCGACCGGACGATGGTCCGGATGGGCGTCCGGTTCGTGCGGTCACATCCGATTACAATGGAATCCACAATAACAAAATTGTAGATATAGCCACACTCGCAGTGCCAGAAACATAAAATTGAATAACCTAATTTTGTGATTAATTCAAAATGGAATAGAACGAAAGGTTGTCATTATATACCTAAGCAAATTCGGGTCCCGTTTTGACGTTTCGCAATTTAGTTGATTTATCCTAATGTTATATTTTATAAATGCGAATGTAAGTTTGTTTATTTGTTAGTTTGTTAAGCTCACGCATCAACTACTCAAATGATCATCATGAAATTTTGAATACAGGTTTTCAAGAGTAACCTACCGACAAGGTACTTTTATCCCTGAATTTCCGCGGGAACTCCGGAATTAACGCGGTTGAAACCGCGGGGAACTAATGTTTACCTAGGTAGTAGGTAGTAGGTAGTAGGTACCTACTCAGTAGGTACATACTTACTTATTTGTCTTTGATATTATTTTTAGTAAATACGGTCTGCAGGAAAAGCTTATTAGGTTCTATCAGGCTAGGACCATAGCCAACGATATACTAAGTAGGTAATTTTATAGGTACGTCAATGCCATGATGACTTTAAAAATAAATATTGTAGACATTGTAGTGAGTAAAACGTAACATTCCAGTTTACAAATCAAATATAATTGTGAGTATATATTATGAAAACTGTCTGATCTAGGTCCGAGTTGGGCTCCCAACTCTCAAGTCACAATCAATGGCTCCGATAAATCGTCGGCTCCCACGACACAGTCGGCCTACACAAAAACTAGTTCGCGTCGAGATGTTTTCCATTGAACCAGTAGCTGAACTAGTAGGTACGGGTTACTTAAAACGAGCAGCGGCTGCGTTCGACTATCGTCGCTCTGCGGTCACGCTCGCGCCCTCGGGATCAGATATTAAACACCCAAATAATGCTTTTATTGCATATCCATTGTAGAACGTACTACTTGGAAACTGATTTGTACCTGATAGTTTGCGTTACAAGTTAGAACATCGTTGAATGACAATCGGGGTAGGTATGATAAAACCAACTTCGATGAATCCTTACTGCGAAAGTGAGTTTGTTATATTACTTGAAACTGGCTGAATACATTATAAGCGAAAGTCCGTAAACAAAAAAGAAAGAAAAGGGATCAACGGTTGCCAACGTGGCTGAAGCATCACGGTAATGAAGAAGTGAGGCTACGAACTAAAATATGGAGTCAGTAGGTACCTAATTAGATGCTTGCTCTCTAATGTAGTAACTTTACTCGTGGCTACTTGTAGCTGTAAGCGCCAGCGACCGGGGCCAGTTTTTTATCTGTCCAACACGGATGACCCGCTGACCATTTGCAGCGTCGCCAATTTGTACGAGATATCTATCCGCCTCTCTTTGATTATATAGGACTATTTAATCAAAGCCGCCTCTATGACTTCCATGATAAACCAACTCTTGCTTCAAATAGAATATAGTAAATAGTAAATAGAACTCTGTAATTAATACTCAGTGACTCAGTTTATGAAAAGTGTAAGTTATTTTTTTTTAAAGCGCGTCGTGTAGATCCGATTTTAAATGAAACTCAGTAGGTATAATTATACAGAATGAATTTTGTAAGTGAGATATGTGGATGGTCAAATCCGTAAAGTCTATGAAAAATATTGAAAAAACTAGCTGTTCCCCACGGTTTCGCCCGCGTTAGTTTCAGAGTACCCGCAGGTATTCCGAGATAAAAGTACTTATTTACTACCCTATATTTTTTCTGTACCTACCCTTGACAACGTGTAGGTAGGTAGTATGCAAAATTTAATGTAGTTTCTTCCGCGTTAATTTCGGAGTTCCCGTGTGAATTCCGAGATAAAAAGTAGCCTATGTCTTTCTCTGTACCTCCGTAATGTGTATGTAAAATTTTGTGGTGATCGGTAGAGACGTTTAGCCGTGAAAGCGCAACATACAAACAAACTCACTTTCGCATTTATAATATTAGTAAGGCGATGAAATGTTCAAAGGAGTCTCGGGATCGATTTACTTCACGAATCATCGACGAGAACAACACTAAATTAAACATTTTTCTTACTTTGATAGTACTATTACTCTATGTTTTGATCAAAGCTACGTAGGTATAGAAGCGACACTATCCGCCCCCCACTACCTTATTTGTGTTTCCCTAGCATGGTGAGCCTAGAGCTGATAGTTGTGCACTACATGTCTCAATGTAGGCTGTTAATACTGTGTTTGTGCTGAAAAATATCAACTTGTATTTAAGGGAGTTGAGGGAGTTACGACAACTCCGTCGCGACTCGCACCGCAAGCCTTACGACAAACGCACACACACAAAGCGTCACACAAGCCTGCAGAAGTATTATTATAGAAATAATTCGGTTAGTTTGTATGGATGGAGTGTGCTTGGTATTCGAAAAATGACAGCAAGCCCATCCCCATTCCAGGTCGGCAACGCACCTGCATGCCTTCTGGTGTTGTAGATGTCCATGAGCGGCGGTAACCACTTACCATCAGGTGTACCACTTGCATGTTTGCCACCTATGACATTAAAAAAAAGCATTACGACATAAAGTAGGTACCTACATAATTTCTATTGTGTTGTGTCATGGACCTAGAAATAGACCATAGCTTGTGCTTCGTTTTGATTTCGGGGCCAGGGGTTCAATTTGCGTGTATTTGTAGCTTAGTTTTTAGGGAATTTTACCAGAATATTTTAACTATAATATAATAAACTCAAAAGTCCAGCAAATTGTAAGATATTATTTTATTTGTTCAACAATGTTTAATGCTGACTGAACAAATAAAAGTACTCGTACAAGCTAGGAAATGTTATCTAAAAGTGCTGGAGAGTGTAACTTGTAACTCGACGATAAAAAAATAATCTGGCAATATTATGTAACGGTGATTAAAATAACAGTGAAGATGTACATTATACATACCTATTAAAATATTTATTATAAGTAAATAACATTTATTTATAATAACTTGAGACCATTTTTTTATATTACTAAATGTTAACCTACCTTCCTGCAATGTTAGTCGAAAAGGACCAATCTGCGAGCACGTTAAATACATAATGCAATTATTATTCTTCATAACATTTGATTATTCGATTTCTCTTTCGTAAGTACCTATTTTGTTAGACAAACTCTAAAAATCTTAATGGACAGCAATGTTCATTTGTTTGTAGTTAATAATCCATGACCGTAGAAAATATCCTAAAATATGGAGTCCTATTCCTTTATTTTTATAGTTAGTTAGTATATATTAGTTGCTATCCCTATAGGTACCTTTGATTACATCATGCGTGCCTTTTCTTTAAAAACAACCACGTTATAAATATTTGTATAATCACAACGATGCGCGATGGTAGGTATTACAAACTAGTATTTTGTGACACTTCCTATTAGATATTTAATTACACAGAACCACGCTATGGGATATCATAGCTGACATTGCGGTGAGTGTGGTCAGAGGCGTTCTGCCAACGAGTCACAATCTCCAACGCACCCATTGCGTTATTATAGTGTCCAATAAAAAAATATTTACTGTGATTATTATTGCTTTTCAAATTTCGATTTGGAAGTGTGATTGTCTGTTTGTTCTACAAACCCACTAAGGTAACGGCTAACGCATATAGCTGCTCTGTAAATGGTGAAATTCGGCTACGGTTCATTTACGAATGAGATATGGTTATTTTTTTGTTTTCGCATAATACAATTTTATAATCTACCTATATCTGATAGTTATTGCCGCGGCTCCACTCGCGTGGTAGATACTTGAAACTGCGCTGCGCGCTGCATCAGTCTCGTCCAAAGTATAATATTAGATCAGTAATAGGTTTTAAACAAATTGCGTTGAAACAAAGCAAATATCTATGGTAAATTTTATAATGCCACTAGCTATGCCCCGTGGTTTTACCCGCGTGAGTTTCGGAATTCCCGCAGGAACCTTCCCTGAACGACCACAAATATTTTTTAGTCAAATCGGTCCAGCCATTCTCAAGTTTTAGCGAGACAAACGAACAGCAATTCATTTTTATTTATATAGATAAACAACATAATATACAACAAACATCAGTAGGTACAAGTACCATTTTGCATCTACTGTTTACAGTAGTTATGTTCTATTATTTTAAGTTACACTTTGAAGAATCAACTGCGAAAACTCGGTTCATTCCGTTGAGTAGTTTTTGCATATAGGTACATAACAACAGACCAAATGAAAGACCTACTCTAAATGTAATTAATTCCACTATTGATATCAAGAACACACAGAAATATTTTCAACGAGCAGCCGCGCATCAAAAGTGACAATATTTGATATTGAAGTTTAAGCTATTATGATATTTTGATGTAAGAGAATATAAATGACAAGACATTAAATATGTTCCGAATTTCTTATTATTTCAATACAATGGGTTCTCGAGGGAATCCCGAAATTTATGCGGATGAAACGGGGGGGGGGGGGGGGGGGCACCGCTAGTAAGTTTTGTAAGGTTCAGTCACCCGATTTTTACTTAGAATGTAATCGATTCAACACTATTATAGTACAATGCGTGTGAGTTGCAGAATTTTTATTGGAAACGGTAAAGTGGTGGGCTGGGCTTGTTCGAGCATACATGACACGATGAGTAAGTACAAACAGCAGTAGCAATAATATGTAAATAATTTGGTCAGTCTTTGAACTTTATTACGACTTTATTCAACGAATGTCACAAGTGTTCACATATTTCTGCCGGTGACTGTACACTGATAAATGAGCGGCGTCGCTCGGACTCCAGTGCCCTGCGATCAAACATTCATACTTAAACTGAGCATCTTGTATAGGCTACAATATTATCAAACTATAGAAAACGTATATGAATAATTGTAGAAATAAAAAAACATACAGCCGACCTCCTTTTTGGAAGTCGGTTAAAAAGGTTAGTCTAAATGAGACTACCATGCCACGTGCACTGAAAAGTAGATAACACCGATATCTTTTCCTTTACTTATAATAAAACTGTAGAGAGGTCAATTCTGTACATTGAAAGTTAATATTGGAGGATGAATGATTGATACTGATGCCAAAAATGCAATCAGTAAATTTTTTGTGTCTGTCTGTCTGTCTAACCGCGGGAACTCCGAAATTACCACGAGTGAAATCGCGGGGCACAGCTAGTCTATAATAATAATGTAAATACTAAATAGTAAATACCTAATTCATAAAAAAACATTTTGAAAACCCAGTATGGGTAGGTCCTAAATACATTTATCGACATTAGAAAACAAAGAATCGCTCATGTGAATGGAGCGAAATGGCCAAGCCACATATTCTGACTAAGGTGTAGAATGGGGTGTAGAGTTTGAGACGTTAGGCCTTGTAGAGTAAGGGTGTGTAGCTTGGCAGTGGCGTCTCTAGCCCATGTAGCGCCCGTGTACAACCATTATCCTAGCGCCCCCTAGTAAGCGCGCGGTCAAAATGGAATGGGTGCAAAGTACAAGACGAACAGCACATCAAGTTAATACAACTTGTCTTTCCCCAATCGATAATAAACTTTATTATTTGAAGATTTTTGAAGAAGAAATTTCCGTAGCGAGCGGCGCTCGGCGCCCCCTAGGGCCGCTGCGCCCGTGTGCAACGCACACCCTGCACCATAGGTAAAGACGCCTGTGTAGCTTGGCTCTACATGAGATCTGATAACTTTTTGGCAGTGCCCGTCATATGGACTCGTCTTGGCATCATTTTATACATAAAATGTTTTTGGTGGGATCCTTCCGTCTATATATTTTAGACTCATGAAATTTGGCAAGAGCAAAGTGTTTTATTAGGTACAGAAGAAGTAAAGGCATAAATTTAAAAACCGTAGTAAATCTATAGTTAGGTATATACAGTTTAAAAAAATATTGAAAAAAATATATTAAATTTTCTAAACTTCGAGACTTATTCCCGTGATTGATGAACTATCACTATAATAATAATTATTATCGAGAGATTCAACACGTTCCTCGTTTAATCTTTTTACACCTGTATAATTTTTGGACGCCGAAAAGCTATAGCATGTTAACCCACCAAATTAAGTTATTGATACAGAACGCTTTATTGAGAGTTATAAACGTTTTTTAATTATTTGTTTACCTTATTATATTGTTTAAATACCAAAAATTATTGAACAAAAAAATGTTGATTCAAAATGGCGCTATAATTTTAAATCACGATTCACTCAAAATTTCTCCAGTGTGGGTTAATACACTACTTATTACTTATCTATGTCCTTTTAAGCTCGCGTTAAGCTTACTGAATGAAACTTGGGTAACACGGAATTCATACGAGTGACCTCCAAGAAGTTAATTTAGTAATTGATAAATAATTTGATATAGATAGATAGATAGATAGATAACTCTTTATTATGGTACACTACAGATATATTGGTACACTATACAAAAATACTACTAGGATACTAAAGGTCTGTATAATACTCGTCTTCCCGATTTAAATTCAGTTACGTAGGTAGCTAAGTTTCCTATTTCCATTGCACGTTGTTATAGGATTTATTGCGGAAAAAAAAAACTTATTTGTACTATTGTGAATGACGTCTTGAACTCGACTCCCTCGTACAGCGTCGCCATCTTTTATTTATAGATTGTTGATTGATGAAATGAAACGTCGTATGAATGAATCGATTTATTAGTTTCGTCGAGCAGACACTCTTTATATTCTCAGCTGACGTCAGGAATTTAAAAATAGAAACGAAAAAGAATACAAATGCAGGCACTTAAAAAATAATTATATCTGGACCAAAGATTGGAAGCGACGAAGGGTAGGGTAGGACTCATTGTTTCTAAACTTAAGTATAGGTATGCCACGTAAATTGCGATAATATCCAGTGGTCATCGTAACTGATTACCCAATAAGTAGTTGTTATCTGTGGTGCTGGCGGTGCGTGTCGCGTTTGAAGCGCCGCTGCTTCCTGCGCGATGACCCGCCGTGTTATCTGCGCCCGCGCCGATGCAACCGGGCGTGCGCATGCTTTCGTTTCGAACGCCAAACCTAGAACGAGTTCCGTGCCACATCGTATGCCACCACTCCCGAAGGTCACGAGCTCAAACACGTTAAGATTATCAAGCACATATCAAAAGTTTATGCAATAAAAACCACTTACTATCGGATGTTTAAAGCGAATTGAACGTTATGTGATCCAAAGAGTATATAACCACTACGATGTGAACTTTGAGAACAGACGTTCATGGCGCTGAAAATCTCACCGTGAAGTTTTCTCGTTTCATGATAACCATAGATCCGATAGTTTTAGTCTGCCCACAAAACGAGAGCTGCGATTTCGTATACCTTCGATTTAAAAAAAACATACGCGTCGAATTGAGAACCTCCTCCTTTTTGGGAATTCGGTTAAAAATGGGTTCCCATACTTCCGTATTTTGATTCAACTTACAGTTGGATTTTTCATAACTACAGTTCGAAATTTGATTTGCCATCAGCGCCCTTGTCCATTACAAAAAGGAAGAATAATTCAGCCTTGGAACCTTGCCATGTAATTAATATTACATGAATCTGACTGAGGTTGATAATGATTATGAGCAGAGGCTGATTATTAAATTGAGCTGAGACTGATCTGAACTCAATTTTAAGCACAAACTGAAGATAGCTGTCACGAAAAACATGCTTTTGCAACAACAACAAAAAATCGTAAAAATCAAACATAATAATTCAATATTAAATAGGTATTACCACGGATAGTTACTATTACGTTCTTATCTCTTGGAAAAGAGTAAAGGGCAAGAAAGTGTGGTTTGGTACTCGAATCTATTTAGGTGTTGCCAGTATGTAGCGAAATCAAAATGCCAGTCGCGTATGGATCGAGGGGCGTAGGCCAATGGACGCGCTGATAAATAAATAGCGTCAGCACCACGATAGACAAATCACGGTGGATCCAGGACCGCTTTTTAAAAAGCAATTTAATGCATTTTAATACGTCTTTATTGTATGACCGTTACAATAAGAATGAATGCTTAAAACTAACATTAAAACTAACATGAGTACATGAGTACATTATTCTTAATTCCTAGCACCTTATCTCTATAGGGCGGATGGACTTCGCCGTGTAGCGGGAATGCTTGCTCAGCGTCTGTGGCTGGCCACCCGGTCGTTGTCACAGTATGATAATATTTATAATATAGAGAAATTATTCAGTACTTGGTACCGTCAACATGACTCGTCCCCCCGCAAGTTCGAAATTATTCAAATTCGCAGGATTTGAAGAATTTCGATTTCCGCAAAGTTTCATTGTTATAGTTTCGCGAAAGTGAAACATGAAGTAAATTAAAACAATGCCTATTACTAAATACAATATAACTGTCCAAACGCTAACACTTTTTAATGATACGATATTATTTTCACTTATATTATTTTCACTTTTCACATCACTTTTCTTCAGTGCGTATGTAAGATACTGTAGGTTACTGAAATCCACTCCTTCCAGATTGACAGGCTTTCTTTCAGCATTTGTAAAGTTTATCAAAGGCAAATTTACAATGGGTAGTCCTGTATGAGTTGCTTCCTTTAAATTGGACTGTCTTAGTTTTATTGTGAAACCACCAATTTTCACGAGACAATCGTCATTTATTGTAATTATATAAGTGCCTTGAATATTCTGAGGGAAGACTTGGTTTCGACATACTCTTCGCAATAAAGTGTTTGATCTCGCATATAATATCCATTGATTGGGTTGAATTTGTTGTATTTTAATATCTTCAATTTTGATCGGAATAACGTCACAGGTGCTAGTATTCTCTATGAAGTTAAATAAATTTGCAATACAGTGATCTTGGATAGACTCGTATACATTTTCTGCGGAGCACACGAAGTAGGATTTCTCGCATTTTTGACATGGTTGTGAGAGTGGCTTCGTTAGTGATCCCTTTACTAATAGGTAAGGATATTTGGGTAATATTACAAAAGTATTTGGATCACGGAAAACAGGTAGAGGGTACAATTTGTAGTATATAAAAATTTCTTTTCTTACCAGTGGTACCTCTAAGAGAAACGCTATCTGATTATCATGGATGAATGACTTTAATGTAATAGTTTGCTCTATTTTTACAAGATTTTCCAAACTTACTGTATATGTTAATTTTTCATGTTTTTCAATATCACTTAAAGCTAATAACAACTTAGTAGAGTCTATAATGGATTGATGTAGAGTTCCTAATTTACTGAAAGCAATCGCAGTTTCAATTTCATTTAATTGGGTGAGAATACATTGGAAATTATGTAAAAGTAAATAATATGTATTAATAATGTTATTTTCTATGAAATCCTTTTGTTCCTTTATTTTCAAATGGTCCAATTCGCTTTGCAAGATTTTTGACTGAACATCAAGTTGTATTAAATTATTGTTTATAGATTTAGTAACATTCGTTACGCTTTGAACTATTTCAGAGATCAACGTTACCCTTTTATTAAGGTTTTGTTGATTTACTTTAATATTTTCTATAATTTGGTTATATTTAACAGCGTCTTCGTTGTCTAAATTTCCGGTTAATATTTTTATAATAGAACCTAAAGGGTTTAAAAGACCTCTTTTAACTCTAGCGATTGGAAATAATTGTTTAAGCTTGCTTAATGTTAAATTTTGTATGTACTCTACTTGTATCTTATAATTACATATCCTATCGTAAGGAGTACTGTTAAAATTAAGCTTAACTAAGGAATTAAGTTGTATATATTTATTTGAATTTGACATAAGGTCGTCTTGAATAATTTGTAGGTTCAAGGTTTTAATAATGATCCACTTATCATAACTTACTACTGCAGTTCCCTGTTTCAGGGGTAGTACACCGGGATTACTGTCAAGTCGGTGCAGTTGAAGGCCTTGGCATTGGCTCGTCGTCATTAGTAGTAGGAGAACGAGCTGGCCTTGCCTGCGGAGGGCGTTTAACATTTTTAATTGAGTTTTTAGCGTTTCTCCTTTTAAGTCGTACTGCTACTACATTTCGCGGTATTTCCCCGGTAATCACAGTTTTTTCATAGCGAGGTTTATCCTTACTACGTTTGATATTTTTATCGTCTAATTCAACCTTAAAATCTGATTCAGATGAAATTGTTATTGGGCTTTTAGGGTTCAAATTACATTTTTTATTTCCTTTTCGTTGTCTTTCGTCCACATTTACGACTAATGAGCTTGAATCATTTTTATGAAGGACGTTTAATTTTATCCTAGGTAAGGCATCGGCGTTTGTATTTCTTTCTTCGTCATTCATGTGATCTAAACGAAGTCTTGTCGGATTGTCAACTAAAATTTTATCTGTCTCAAAATTATCGTAGTCAAGTTTATTTGTTTTCAGTGTATTACTAAAGTCATACGTTTCTGTTTGTAATGGTTTGCGAAACTTTGTTGTCCCTACTTTGTCTGATGTATTTTGAATAACAGTATAAGCTAATCCATTAGTACAATTAATAAGAGCACGTGTCGTACGAGCTCCTAAACCAAAATCGGTTTTCTCTAAAATTTCCTGACCGTGTCCTAAGGTTGTAGGTACCTTAACGCGGGTTTCGCTGCGAGGATCTAATCGAACTTCATGTAATGGTTTATACAGAATAGGTATGTCTGTATCGCACGTATGTAATACTTGATTTTTCATATCGATAGTAGCGTCTAGTTGTTTTAGCAAGTCTGAGCCGATTAAACCATCATATCGATCGTCTACTTGTAATATGTAAAATTTGTGCATAGTGTTATTTTTTAGCGTCTTCAAT
This sequence comes from Zygaena filipendulae, assembly GCA_907165275.2. Taxonomy (NCBI): domain Eukaryota; kingdom Metazoa; phylum Arthropoda; class Insecta; order Lepidoptera; family Zygaenidae; genus Zygaena; species Zygaena filipendulae. The sequence continues at coordinate 4,194,302 of OU015653.1, read as the reverse complement.
GAAGGTATAAGTATAGCTTCATTATGATGGCTGCAAGCATGTGCACTAACTACTTGAAATGGTTCGTAAATTTTATAATTTGAAAAGAACTTGTTAGCTTTTGCGGGACTAATGAAAGATCGCGTGCTGCCCGTGTCGATCATAAATCGTGAATTTATTTCGGGGATTTCTATATGTGGGAGTCTCAAAGTACTATCGAAATTAAGATGTATTGTTACGGGCTGTTGGTATGTATCTGAGGCCGTTTCTAGATAATATGTCTCAAAAACTTTCTCATCATTTTGTACCGGTTGTTCTTGTTCGTATTCAGCATACTGGTTCTCATCATATTCGTTGTATACAGGTATATCATTATTGTCACAATAATCAGGGCTATAGTCGTAGTCATAAAGTTCATTATTATGAAAAACATTTTGCTGTGAACCTTCGATAAAGTTTTGTTTTAGTGGTGGTGCAGTACGCATCGACACGTCAGTATTATAATCTAGCTTTTGAACAGGTTTATTGAAGTGAGGATTATTATTTAATTGTGGGTGGTACCCTTGCGGAATACCAAATTTAAAGTTTGGGTTATTATTATTAAGTTGTGGGTGATAGCCTCCTTGTGGAATGCCAAATTTAAAGTTTTGATTGTTATTGTTAATTTGAGGACGATATCCTCCTTGTGGGATGCCGAATTTAAAATTGGGATTACTATGATTATTATTAAATTGAGGTCGGTATCCTCCTTGTGGATGGTTAAAATTGTTTTGGTTACCATAAGGAGAAAAACCAAATTTAAAATTTTGCTGCATCGGTAGTTGCGATGCTGGTATTTTAAAACCAAAATTATTATTTATTGGCTGCGAATTTGGATTTGACAGTTGAAAATTCTTATAATTTGGTTTATCTTTATTTTTTGAGTCATATTGAAACTGAACATTAACTTCTTCTGTTACTATTGATAATGCGTTTTCTAAAGTAAGGTTAGGTGGCGTCAATCTTAACCTTATAAGCCTAATAAATTCTTTTGGCAAATTAAAAAGAAAAACATCGAAAGCAGCTTTGTTATAGATAATCATCTTTGCGGCTTTAACACCTTCATCTACGAGTAAATTTACTTTTGAAAATAATGTACTGCGTACGCTTTGTACCCTTTTGCAGAAATCGATATAGGATTCGCCACTTTTTATTTTTAATGATTCTAACTCAATTGCGATACATTCCTCTGAACGTGGATCTCCAAAATGTTGAATGAAAACTCCTCGTAATGTATTCCAACTATTAATATCGTCCCTCTCGCTAAGGAGAGCGGCAGCTCTACCAGTCAATCTACTTGTAATACATTGGAAAAAGTAAGCTAATTGTAACGGATTATTTGGACCACCAAAGTTAATCAAAACGTATTCACATTTTTTAATAAAAAAATTTAGTAAGTTGGGCTCTCCATCATATTTTGGTATTAAATTTAAAATATCTTTCGGTATCACCTGAACACTTTGAGCCATTTTTAAATTTATTTTCACTTTAACACAACAAGTACTATAATAAAAGACACACACAATTTAATTCTTAATGCTAAAAATGATTAAAATTATTTCATAGAGATATAGAGTGATAGAGTCACAAATTATTTAAACAAATTTAATATAAGACCTATATATTTTATTTTTTTCAAATGTTGTATTTGTAACTAGGATTAATTATTTCAACAAATTATTCTTAATTTAATATACCGATTCAGTGTAATATCTTAATATCCTAAATATAAAATAGAGCAAAGTATTTAAAATGAAATAGATTTGTTATTTGATTTAAATATTCGTATTTATGTACCGATGAAGTGTACGATTTATAAAACTAAATTATACCGATGTAGTGTATAAAATAGAGCAAAGTATTTAAAATCAAATAGATTTGTTATTTGATTAAAATATTCTTAATTATGTACCGATGAAGTGTACGATCTATAAACTAAGTTATACCGATTTAGTGTATGTTTGCCTATTTTGTGCAATCAGATAACGTTACTTGAGCGATTTTCTGTCTCTATAGTAACATTTAATATTTGGAAGTCATAGGGAAAGCAAAGGAAGTAAAGGTTGTACTCACAAGCCACCCATGTCTTCCAGCAATGGTCCTGGTCCTGGTCACCTTGGAGTCTTATTTATTTGGTTCGTATGGATACCCTTTCACACGCCGAACACGCACTTCAGACCGATTTTTGTGTCTTCGAGAGCACGAGCACGACGATAGGATATAGAGGGTATCCTACCGGCTGCGCCAGACAAATCACGGTGGATCCAGGACCGCTTTTTAAAAAGCAATTTAATGCATTTTAATACGTCTTTATTGTATGACCGTTACAATAAGAATGAATGCTTAAAACTAACATTAAAACTAACATGAGTACATGAGTACATTATTCTTAATTCCTAGCACCTTATCTCTATAGGGCGGATGGACTTCGCCGTGTAGCGGGAATGCTTGCTCAGCGTCTGTGGCTGGCCACCCGGTCGTTGTCACAGTATGATAATATTTATAATATAGAGAAATTATTCAGTACTTGGTACCGTCAACATGACTCGATAGACTCCTTTTCGCAGTGTCACAAATAAACTACCAATACCTATAGAGTGTCGAGTCGACACCGAAGGTGAAACGTAGTGATTTTAATATTATCCTTGACCGAAGGAGCAGGGAATGATCAGGCTAAGTAGGTAGCTGTAGGTGACGCAATGATGAAAACCTGCGAAACAAAATGGTGCGGGTTTGATTCCTGTTTGGGACAAATATTTGGACGGTTGTATATATGTACCTATGCTATGTAGTATGCACGTATTTGTCTTAGCTCCGATTGGTCCGAGTGCGAGCTGTCTGTCATATTTTTTTCTCAGAGAACTTTTTCTACTGTAACCCATAGAGGTAAAATTCAGTCAAATTCAATTCAGTCTTTTAACAGCTGAACTTTACTATAATAAATAATTACTATGTCTATATTTAAAGCAGCAATATCATTATTCTTAGTTATTTACTTTTTCTTAAATGTATACCTACCTGTTTATAATTAATTTACCTGTTTTAATTAGCGGTTTTAATTTTAAGCAAGCTAGGGACACAAGTAAAAAGATTGTAGTCGGACTTCTGTTTTATTAACACTTCTGTTTTATGTTCGTTAAGACTGTAATCTGTTTTGTGTTCAAAATAAATAAATAAATAAATAAAATATAATTCAGTGCTGTAACATATAACTTGTTAGTACTTATTTATTTTTATATTTTATGATTGGGGCAGTGTAGCTACAGCGTTTCAATATCACGGGACCCCGACTATAAGCACTTGCTCATCCATATTTCTTTCTGACGACGAGACGGGCTGTCGACATCTGTTGTTTTAATTTAAATCCATTTAACGCGCATACACATCTAGCTATGTGCTATGCTAGGCAAGTGCATACAGACATAGACGTACTTAAACGCAACCACAGATAATATAATACTATACTAGTAACGCAACAAAAACCTTGTGGATATTAGTGATGTTGACAAATGACAACTTTTGAAAATAAAAATTCTAATTAGTCCGTCATTTAGAAAATTAAAAATCATTAGACACGTATTTTTTTAATTTTCAAATAAATGAAATTACACAGCGATAAAGCGCATCAAAGTTTAGGGTGGGGGCTCGTGACGTCACTTACCGCTACAAGCCGCCATACAAACTGCACTAGTTAGTGATGTTAGTGATGTAAAAAAAGAAAAAATACGTGTCCAATATTTTTTATTAATCTACAAGACGGACTAAAAAAAAATTTGTCAAATAGCCTATTCCTATCACCGAAGTAGGGCGGGCGATTCCCCTCGTTAGACTTTCCCAGAGCACAGATAATATAATACTATACTAGTCCAGAGCTACCATATTTTAATACCTACCTGAACGGCTGCTCTGCGGAAAAACAAAGCAACTGACATTTTTTTTGTAATGAGTTTTTTATATTTTTGCCTCTTTTCTCTTTCAGGCTTTAGTCTTAGAGAAATTTAAATTAAGAAAATCGTTAAACTATGGAAGATTTGTTTTAAATAAAGCGATTTTTTGATCCTCCTGTAAAATTTATTCCGCTGCAATAACTTTGTTTTTCCGTAGGGCAGCCGTGAATCAATCAAACCTGAATGGGTACTTTCATTACTTACTTAGCCTTACCTTTTTCCTATATAATATATTTATCTTGAGAAAAAGCTAGGTACTTAGCAAAGTAACCTAAAGTAAAGTTACCTAACCAATTGGGCATATTTAAATTGTGGGCATCCAAACAAAAAGGTTCTCAGAATTTAGTTTCCGAGATATAAGAGTTTTTGTAAAGTTGGGGGAAAAAATTGCATCCGAGATTTTGATTATTATTAGATGTTAATAAATGCCCTATTTTCTACAATATCATACATCTTAATCTACAATAATATATAAAAATCTATGTAACAAGCAAGTAGAAGTGTTTTTTCAAATGTCTGATAAAAAAAACATGTGCTAGTTTTTGAATATTTTTACTATCCTTGACTATTCTAGATATCGAATATAGTATTAATTCAATATCCCACTACTGGTACTTTTTGTTTGGACGCCCACATATTATGTACAACCAAGATTCAATTAAACATGCTATGCAGTGTTGTTAATAAGTATTAAACATTCATTCAGGTACCGCAAAATCATCTTGGCTATTTAGTAGAGCGGCGAACTGAGAAAATTCCTTCTCTAAACCGAATCTCGTCGGTATCTCTTATGTATACCTACAACAGGCATGGATGTGTTCAGGGCGTTGTGTAGATTACGAAACTGCTTGTTGTAATGTTTTTTAGTGGTGGAGGGGATAGCAGTGACGTCATAAACATGGCCGCCAACGGTTTTTGTTTTTGTTAATTACATCGCACCTATTAGGTCTATCTGCTTGTGTATGGTGTCATTTGAAAGCTTATTAAATTTTCTTTAATTTATTTCCCGACATCTAAAGCGTATCTATTATATTTAAAAAAATATTTGACAAAATATGATTTTTTTTTAAGCGATTTCAAAAATATTCTCTTTTTACTGAGAAACCGCTACACTTACGGTAAATTTGTTTAATATAAAAATTAAGTAGAATTTTATCACCTATTTAAAAATGCCATTTTCATTAAAATAGGACTTAAAACAACTGAGATATGTCTCATTTTGTGGCGCAAGGAGCAAGGTTTTGTATCGTAATCTTATAGAACTGCTGTTAGTTTGTCGCGCTAAAACTCGTAAATGGCTCGACCGACGTGAATATTTCTTTTTTATTGGGTTTTTAACTACCAGGAGAAGGTTTGTGTTAAAGAAAATTGGGAGTTCCTGCGGGAATTCCGAAATTCACGGGGGTGAAACCATGGGGCACTGCTAATGTAATGTAATGTAAAAATATGTCACATAAATCTTACTATATCATGCTGTTAACCAAACGTGCTTTCTTCATAATGCTGCCCTGAATCCTCACTATTATAAATGCGAAAGTGAGTTTGTGTGTTTGTTTGTTTGTTACGCTTTCACGCCATAACGGCTCAACCAATAACCACGAAATTTTGCATACACGTTTTAAGGGGTATATTTTATTGCGGAATTCCCATGGGAACTCCGAAATTACCGCGAGTGAAACCGCTAACCGGGAGCAGATAGTAAATTATTAGTTGCGTGTGTGCTATGTCAAGACTGAATAGTCAAAACAATAAGTTAGGTACTGTTTATTTATTTATTTAGTTATAAAAATATAAGCCAAAACTTATTATTTAATCATCAAAAAATGGCCGAAACTTGGATCTGAAAACAATTTTGAAAAATTAGTTAAGGGATTCACCCACTGCTCTATTCAATACGAAATTCCGAACGGAGAAGGGAGAAACACTGAGTTCTTTGGATCCTCTAAGCCCAAAACTGCAAAATTAATTGACGGTCAGGCGCTAATTCAAAATATACTCGTAGGTAAACCAAAAACTACCAAAAATTTTGACGATTTTGTGGAAATTTTTTTGAAGAACAATCGCAATCAAAACGAGATAAATGTGAAAGGGTGCATGTGCTTTTTGAACATTCATAAAATCTGGGATAAGAGACAAGAGGAGTCCGTCTATTACTCCTGTGGAATATAAGATAACGGGCGCTACTACACTCCTTTTCCAACGAAATGGGACTAGTGTCGGCAACCTGAAGCGAGCTTATTATTATATCAACCAGAGTACCAGGGGCGTAAAATTATCAGTTAACCATTACTTATCAGGATTATGACTATTTAGACATATCTTCTAGTTAGTTTTTGTCATAAATGTGTACGATCATACGATAGTAATTATCGTACGGTTACGAATATCTTTATATTTTTCGGTCAGTAAATTAAATCTTAATGAATTTCTTTCATAACATATTTCCGATCAAGCGGCAAAAGTTAGTAAAGTTAGTGAAGAAACAGAAACAATCTTCTAATGGTCACAAAACAACGCTTAGGGGATCCCGTAAACGTATGGGATGTCGGTGAAACGTACAGCAAAATGCGGCTGTATGTCAGGAAGGAACAGGAATGTTTGCAAGTCCTTTTGGAGATGAGATTTGTTTCAATCAATACAATTTTGGTGTTCGAGATAGTTAAATAATGAATTTTAGCTTATTTTAACCCTATTATCATAATTGCCTGATACTAACAAATATTATATAAAATGCCTGCCATGTCATAAATGATTGACTGACGGATCAACGCAAAGCCTGAACCGCTGATAGTAGAGACCTGAAACTTGGAAGGTGTGTTCTTTTTACGACATAGGCATTCGATAACAAAGAATTTTTAAAAATTTGAACCCTAAGGGGACTAAAAGGGGTTGCAAAATTTGTATGAAACAATTCCGCGGGAATTTCGGAGTTCTCGCGGGTGCAGTGTGACCACGTGGGACAGCTTTTATTTTATAACAGTACTTATTGTTTTGATTGTTCACTATTAACACAGCACAATTGCAACTACAATTTATAATTTATTTAAGGCAGTACTATGAAGAAAGCACTTCTGGTTAACAGCATGAATTAGTAATATTTATGTGACGTAACTAGCTGTGCCCCACGGTTTCAGATTCGGAATTCCCGCAGGAACTCCCAATTTTCTTTAATACAAACCTTCTCCTGGTAGTTAAAAACCCAATAAAAAAAGAAATATTCACGTCGGTCGAGCCATTTACGAGTTTTAGCGCGACAAACGAACAGCAGTTCTATAAGATTACGATACAAAACCTTGCTCCTTGCGCCACAAAATGAGACATATCTCAGTTGTTTTAAGTCCTATTTTAATGAAAATGGCATTTTTAAATAGGTGATAAAATTCTACTTAATTTTTATATTAAACAAATTTACCGTAAGTGTAGCGGTTTCTCAGTAAAAAGAGAATATTTTTGAAATCGCTTAAAAAAAAATCATATTTTGTCAAATATTTTTTTAAATATAATAGATACGCTTTAGATGTCGGGAAATAAATTAAAGAAAATTTAATAAGCTTTCAAATGACACCATACACAAGCAGATAGACTTAATAGATGCGATGTAATTAACAAAAACAAAAACCGTTGGCGGCCATGTTTATGACGTCACTGCTATCCCCTCCACCACTAAAAAACATTACAACAAGCAGTTACGTAATCTACACAACGCCCTGAATACATCCATACCTGTTGTAGGTATACATAAGAGATACCGACGAGATTTTACAAAATCTGGTCTCCGCCGCTCTACTAATTAATAACAAAGTAGGTACCTACCTACTTGTTTATTTCCAAATGAGTGCCTTAGGAAATAAATAAGTACATAACTATAACATCTAACTATAGATGGGCAATCAATCCGGTTTAAGCTCGGTGCTTGGTTTTAAACCCGATAAATTAAACCCAATTAAACCCGGTTCAAGGGCAAGTACTGGGTTTAAGCCGGATCGATTGTCCATCATACATATCTAACCGAATTTTGCTAACAGTAGGCTACACAGCATTGATATATAATATTATTATACTAGCTGACCCCCGCGGTTTCACCCGCGGTAATTTTGGAGTTCCCGTAGGAATTCCGGCATGAAAAGTACCCTATGTCACTTAGATTCACTTTAGCTTCTTATCTATAATAAGTAGATCCACAGATAACAACATCACAAAGTCCGGAGTTCCCGAGGGAATTCCGGGATATAAAGTACCCTATATCACTCAAGATCACTGTAGCTTCTTATAAGTGAAAGAATTTTTTAAATCGGTTCAGTAGATCCAGAGATAGCTGTTCCCCGTGGTTTTACCTGCGGGAAATTCAGAGTTCCCGAGGGAATTCCGAAATAAATAGTACCTATGACACTCAGGATCACTGTAGCTTCCTATAAGTGAAAGAATTTACAAAATGGGTTATTTGATCTAGAGATAGCTGTTCCCCGTGATTTTACCTGCGGGAAATTCGGAGTTCCCGAGGGAATTTCGAAATAAAAAGTACCCTATGACACTCAGGGCCACTGTAGCTTCCTACAAGTGAAAGAATTTTCAAAATTGGTTCAGCTGATCCAGAGATTACCCCCTACAACGTCACAAACTTTTGCTTAATATTAGTAGATTTATATAGGTACCACCAAAAACATTTTCATATAAAATGATGCCGATTCCATACAACGGGCACTGTCAAAAAGTTATCAGATCTTATGAAGAGCCAAGCTTATAACTCTACTTATATTGGTATATTGAGATTTTGAGAAGGCCTTGTAGAGTTAGGATGTGTACTGTGTAGTCACAGATAATATAAGTAGAGTTATAAGCTTGACTCTACAAATGGACTCGTCTTGGCATCATTTTACATGAAAATGTTTTTGGTGGGATTTCATTTCTTTTTGTAAATCAAAATTGCGGAACTTCTCATACAAACTTCCATCCCCTAGTTTAAGGTTGGGGGATAAAAGTTACAAGTTTTATAATTTTTATGTTGTGTATTAATATGAAGAACCAAGCTTATAACTCTACTTATATTGGTATATTGAGAAGTTAGGCCTTGTAGAGTTAGGGTGTGTACTGTGTAGAGTCACAGATAATATAAGTAGAGTTATAAGCTTGGCTCTACATGAGATCTGATAACTTTTTGACATGCCCGTCATATGGACTCGTCTTGGCATCATTTTACATGAAAATGTTTTTGGTGGGATTTCATTTCTTTTTGTAAATCAAAATTGCGGAATTCTCATACAAACTTCCATCCCCTAGTTTAAGGGGTTGGGGGATAAAAGTTACAAGTTTTATAATTTTTATGTTGTGTATTAATACTAGCTTACATGCCAAATTTCAGCTTTCTTGGACATTGGGAAATACCCGAATCTTTAAGAAGGGTTTTATAGATATCAATAAAATCTAAAGTATAAGAGGTATGCAATTAAAAACTATATATACATAAGTTTGATAAGTCCGCTATTGACAACATATCCCGAGAATCACTTGTCCGTAGTAAGTATATTTTTTTCTCTGTGGTTAGAGGTACCTATGCACGCAACGTGACTGTTTTATCCACATGTGAAGGAAGGAGGAAATGTGTCAGACAAGCTGGCCGGACGGGAGGCGTGCGGTGACCGGCGGGAGGCGGGGCGGCGGGGCGGCGGGCGGCACGGCGGGCGCGGGGACTGCGAGCGGCGCGGGCGCGCATCCCGGATGGTGACGCCGAAAGGAAGCCGCGACTCGTTGCTACTTCCTTCGACTCATTTTCATACCTACTGTGTATGTATGATTCTATTATACCAAGTTATACCTACCTACCTCTCCCCAATGTGGTAATGGTAAGTACAAGGTGATAAGTACCTACTTGGTTTCGTAGTAATAGTTTTGTTTTTGTGCTTAATCTACTACCAACTACTAACTAGGATCTCTAAATAAATAAACTAAAAATAACGTGTAGATATTGCAATTTTATGATGATTGGTTGAATAATTAAGGCATGAAACTCACATTCGCATTTGTAATATTAGTTATAGGTATTGTACGGTTAGCATCGAACGTCGCTGTATACTTTTCGCAAAAAAAATATTTACCTACTTAATAAAATTACAAAGGGCACACTAGCGTTTCAAATATATAGGTAAGTAATAATTAATAATATGTTCTAAGATATTTCATTTAAAAAGAATTCAAACGTTATATTATTTTTCCGTGTGGTCCGTGAATTTACCATCTTCTCTCTCAATAACCAGTAGTTGTAAATGTTTTGTCATCGTATGAACCATTGGTTCCCAAAGTGGTCCAGGAGTCCTCAAGGGTCCACGCGAGACTCGACGGGAGTCTACGTTTGCGTGACTAAAAAATAGGGGTTCACTTTTATATTTTTTCGTTTCACTGTTTTACTGTTCGCGAGGCACCAAAAACAGTTTTTGCTAAAAAATAAAAATTAAAAACTGGTATGTAATGGGTATGTATTTAAAAGCTAGTCTTCAATGTCATACTCATATCTGTACCTGTGTCTGTACCAATATTTGGCCCCTCCAATCTCTTGAAATCAAAACGTCACTCTCCGATTTTTAGTTGCCCTTGTCATTAATGTTTTTTTTTGTTTTAGCTGTAAGCTTAGAATAATTTTAAACTACCTACCTAGGTAGGTACATTTGAAAGTGATTTAGATCCTAATGTATTATAAATTTTACAAATTTGTGAATTAATTTATTGGACATTTTTGCGATATTTTTCGTTAGTAGGTAGGTAGGTACTTGTAGAATGTCATTTGCTACAATCATATTAAATCGATTTGCTATGACAAAAGAGGTGAGTGTGAGACGTGAGTGGGTGGTAAAGAGGGTGAACTTTGATTTGTAAATGTGATCAACTATGATTTCTTGCCCTATTGTTTTGCTGGCTCGATTTGAATGTAATTGACGAATGCCTACGTAAGTAGGTACCTACTTACCTATATATACGTATATTCTAAGTTCTAATTTCTCATTTTGAATAAATTAAAAGGTTTACCTAGTTAAATAAAATAGATATTAGCTGAAATAGAAAATGTCGATTTCCTCCATTGATTTCCCAAACAATACCTACATGTCGTTTGTTTTGTTATCAATATAAAAAAGTTCAGTGTTTTTTGTGTGAAACTATTATAATAGTTTCGGATGATAAAATTTCGGAATAATTATATTTTAGTTGTACAATAAAATATAGATACCTACAAGATGCCTTGAGTTGATTGTTTTGGTGTCAGGCAAAGGAAGATTTTTTAGATTTTGCAGCTAGTGTAAAAACATGTACAACGTGTAAAACATGTGAAACATGTATGTAATTTGAAGCTAGCTAATAATACTGTATTATGTATAAATGAAGAGAAAAGACTTCATGAATTTGTGATAACTACCAATATGTATATTATAAATTGTATAAATACTGATAGTATTTAAAGATCTAAATAATGTCTAAATCAATATTATTGATGCTCTACATGATGCAGCAGGTCATATCATTCTTGAAATAAACCGTATGCTGCATTTAAATAAAGTTAGGTAAACAGAGACTACCACATCTGTAACCCGGTTTTAGACAATTGAGATTTATAATCAAAGGTAGATAAGTATTTGTACCATATAATAATATCAGGTACAGTTGATAATGAAGTTCATTATACCTAAAGGTTGTAATGCCCGGAAACTTGCCCAATATTATGTGAAAATAAAAAAGAGTTCACGTTTTGGAAATAGTTTATGCAATATGATAAAAAGATTCATTTTTACCATTTACCTTTTGCTGTATATAAAATACAATACACATTGACTAAAGTTGGTATAAACTTGTTGTTTTAATATATTTAAAGTTGTCTTGCTAATGGTTACCATTGCAAATAATTTTTTTGACAAATATTACATGCACCTAAATAGGTTTTAATATATTAAATGTTGAAGTGTGTAAGGATAGGCTTGGATTATATTATTATTTTACTGCAGGTATCATGGCTATTAATTGATACAATTTTAACTCTATCAGCATAATATAATAATTAATAAGCTTGTGTAGACAATGTTTAGTTTTGATCAGTTTACATTAACACAACATTAATTAACAATTCTCTATTGCTGAATGTAACTTTGCCTTCCTTACTGATTACCTATATGCATAATGAATTGCTGAACTATAAACAAAAAACAAAGGTGATAGTAGTAAACATTCGTATTTATAATATAGTTGTCGTTTTATTTACAAATAAATACAAATAAAAGTTAATAAATAGTTGGTAAATTATCTACATCTTAATAAGTATGTTTATATCTCGTTTGCTTAATCTTCTCTGGATTCTTGCAATATTCAAAATACTAAATGTTAACGTTTTCTTATGACACGTTACTGTCTCAAGAAAATTTGAGACTTTTACGTTCGGGCGACACGTTCACGTACATTCACACTATATAACTATATTTACAGGATACTCGTAGACGAATCACTCGGTGAACGCGAGGCGGCCGCGCCACTCGCGCTGCTCGTCCGACCGGCGCCCCGCGCCACCACACACCACGCTCGGACCAGGCACAGTGACCACTGAGTCCACCCCCGCGCGGTCCGAAGCTGTCCGCTCGCCAATAAATATTTGTACAACGCGGTCGCGCCGCTCGACTCGGCGCTTCGGAAGACGCGGGCGGCACGCGGCGGGACTAGATAATACTGGAGAGCTGCGGCGGAGGCTCTGGGCACCGACAACCGGAACGGCGACAGCGCGAGTACGCTGCCGCTCCGGCCGCCGCGCAGCCACGCAGGGGCCAATAGAGCCACAGGCACGGCAGCGGCAGCGATAGTGCTCCGACGCACGCTAATCGCGGCCCACACCTGCACGGCTCGCCCACCTCCTCTTCGCCGCTCCCGCAGTGGTAGAACAGCGCCTTCACGCAGCACATGCACGACGCGTAGTCGACGCACGCCTCCGCACTGCACAGACACGTGCCGCACAGCCACCGGGAGGGCAGCGGCCGTGGGCGGGCGCACTGTTCGCAGCGGCAACGTCCGCACATTTCACACATGATCGAGTCGGCCGGGAGGGCGCCGGCGCGCCGCTTGTCGCCCGCGGCGGCCGGCTGCGTCGTCACCGGCTTGAGCGGCTGCGCGGCCGCATGGGAGAGCGTGGGCGCCGCCGCGGTGTGCGCGCGACAGCTGGGAGACTCCACGTAGGCGTTGCGCTCCCGCTCGGCCTCCGGCCGCGGCCGCAGTAGCGACACGGTGGGCTGGCGCGCGCCCGTCGGCCTGTGGACGCGCGCCGCCGGCTTGGGCGGCCGGGGCGGCGCCGCCGGCCCGCCATACTCATCCATTGAGTCCGGCTAACGGCTCTCCGGGCCGTCGCCTTCCTGTTCCCTCATCGTCCCCACCTGTAGGGTAAAAAAATACATTTCTTTAGAAAACACATTTGCAAGAATTTATTATCTAGTGATTTTGCGAGCTTGGGTCTTTGTCAGTTTTTACAGAGATCAGATGATTATATGATTCGTCTTGAGCCGGTAAAGAAAACTGCGGTTCTCAATGAGTCGGTAGAAGTCACAGAGCATTGCCTCTATACGGTTTCGGAACTGCTCAATATTGAATCACCTTTTAAATAAACAAAACGAGAAACGAACAGATGACACAAATCACAGATCAGCGCAGCCCAAACCACTGGGTTTATAAACTTGACGCATAAGGCTACCTTTCTTACGGAAGACATTAAGCATTAATAAGAGGTTTTTAGTAATTCAGGTAAATTAAAATTGTAATATATCCTATATAATATAATGTTTATTCATGTGCATTGTGAGATGGTCTTTACAAAAATTAGTGCGAGTGGAACCGCGCTTATATTATTTATAACTTCTATTAAAAAAAGGACGATTAACTCCGCAAGGTCTCAAAAAAAAATTGGATGATATAGCCATGGGTTATTCTTTCTCACCAAAAATTTCAAGCTAAATATATTTCGAACTGTTATTACAGTCACATGCTGATGCTTATTATGCTATAAAGTATATAATTTGGTACATAGAGCATAACTTCAAGATATTATTAAAAAAAAATGCGCTATGTTAACGGAAATGTTGGAATGTTGCCTTGGACAGTCTTGAGCGAGGCTACAATCAAACTCATTTCTTACAACTCACCAACTTTCAATAGAGATTTTTAAGAGGAAACTTGTATCAAATTGTCAATGGTGGTGCTCAGCAAGTAGCATTGTAGCAATCTAACATTTAGTGGTTGACATAACGATCATCCTTAGAGGATGATTATGAACCTTTAGAGTTTAGGGGAACGTGTGGCGTGTCAGATCTTATTTTAGGATAAAGAATGGCTTTATTAGTGTTAAATGTTAATGTCCTGTTCGTATTTTCGTCAAACCTAAGATTATATAGTAACAATTTAATGCTATTTAGAGATAAATTACGAGGTTAGATGAGACTAATGGCAGAATATATCATAGTTATGAGGATTTTGGTTTGCTCACAACACTGTAGACGCAATTTTTTTTCCAGTTGCTAAATATGCGAATTACAGACACCAAATTATGTAATCTGGGTTCCTTTAAAAAAAGTAAGTAAAGTAGGTATGGCAGACATTTCTTATTGTGTGAAAAATTGAAAATGTATGATTGAATAAGTATTATTATTTTTAGATATTTGAGATCAAAAATCATTATGATATGAAGCTGATTGTCAGAAAGCAGAAGAATCTAAGCAATCTGCATACAAACTGTTAGTGTTAATAATACGTTGAACTGACACGGGTATACATATAAATGCAAATGTAATAAATACCTACTGTTTTTTTTTTAAATAAAGCAATAACTATAAAAGCTTCGTTCATAATGGTTTCGAAAAAATTTAATGAGTGGTTGATCAATTTCTAATGTTAAATGGACCATGATAGTTTAACAGATACCTATATTTATTTTCCGTTTGCACAAACGACTATCATAGCCATAGCCCATAAAAACTAATATTCTTGTTGTTAACCTAATGAAAAAACTGTTTCATTAATGGCGATGATAACATCCGGTCGAAGACGGTTGAATATAATTAGCAAAATGTATCTAAGGCGTATCGTTCTGATGTCAGTTACAAAATTAAATAGTGTAGATAAGGAACTCATACGTTGCTTCGGTTCCGGCCCTGTCTTCACAATACCAAGTGTTTGTTTCCTTATTGGGCTTAAATTAGCTAACGTTGATTTAAGTAAGGGTAAGAATATTGTTTACTCGAAGAAGGTGTTATCTATAATAATTATGACTAAAGTTGTCTTTAGTAGTTCGGTACTTTTTGTAATAACGTTACTTTAAAATCTTACGTAAACTTTATTCATTGCAATATGGTACATCTGATGCCTAGTTAGCGCGAAATTTTTGATGAATTTTGTCAGTTTTTTATTTATGATAGCACTAGTTGAGCCCCGCGGTTTCACCCGCGTTAATTTCAGAGTTCCCGTGGGAATTCCGGGATAAAAAGTACCCTGTGTGTTAATCTGCTGTATAAGCTACATTATTGTAAAGTTTCATTTAAATCCATTCAGTAGTTTTTGCGTGAAAGAGTAACAAACATCCATCCATCCATTCATACATTCTTACAAACTTTCGCGTTTATAAGTAATATTATAGTAGGGTTTCCTTTTTCAACAAGTAAAATCAAAATATTATAGCCAAAGTAAATTTTACATTTCTTTTGTAACTTGTTGTTAGGAAGGGTCCTATCTTCATGATCACTACAACATGCTTTGTAAATAGCTGTTTACTCTTTCAGTACTGATCTAAAGGGTACGAAAACTAATGATATATATAGCTAATCAAGTAACGGCGATCTGAGTCAGTGTTTCTAATGTCTTTGCCACCTGCATATTACCAAGTAATAAACGATAAACACGCAGAATGATATCATCCATTTAAAACTTGGATCCTTTATGTGAAAAGGAACGTGAATTCTTCTATGGAAATAGGTTTATATTGAAACATTGAAAAATTTTAAAACGAAGTAGATGACACTTGATTTCGTGTTATCTGCAAAATACTGTTTTCCATAAAATTTATCGACACCAAAACGATTTGAATAAGAAATACGGAGGATTCATGTTATTTTCATGATACAAGTTTGTTTACGTGTACGTCAATAAATCATATCATTTTTTAGATTTAGCTCTTGTATTTACGTATATAATATGTCGGAATCGGTATGTTATTTTATGCACTGTAGGCATCAGGCTGAACGTTTGCTATGTTCTCTAAATCTTGAAGTTTCAATAGCATACTCGAAAGTCATAACGAAAGAATAGAAGGAGCAAATATACCTAAGCAATTGCAGATAAGTATTATAGTAGTTAAGGTTTTAGTATTTTACGATCATTTAAAGACAAATTTGAGAAATTCATGTTTGAAACAAGTAGATTAAGTACCAGATGAATTAACAATCTGTTTATTGTTAAAAAATAAGCCCTAAAAGTCTAAAACTTTGAATGTTTGTGCCTGAAAGGTACCTATGTTACAACCATACCATGTACCTACAAGCTCAATTGCGATAAAACGTTATTATGGATTATTTGGTTTGGTTGCTGTACCTAATGATTGCAGCTTTCTAAAATAAAAACGTGTAGAAATGTGTATACCTACCTAGGCGTCAAAAATTTACCACAGAATACAGCCTGCCGACAGCTGGAATCAATATTTTGTCATAAATATAAATATTTATTTTATCTGTTGTTTAAATTTACTTGGTGTCACAGAAAATACTTTAATTGCAAAATAATTGAGGTGATTATATTATGTTATCTTACAATTTTATTATTATTGTGATGTGAAGCATTCATTTTATTAATCCACTAGCTGTCCCGCGCGGTTTCACCCACGATAATTTCGAAGTTCCCGCGGAATTGTTCCATACAAACTTTGCAACCACTTTTTCATCCCCTTTGGGTTGATTTCAAAAATCCTTTCTTATCGGATGCCCACGTCATACAAAGAACACACCCTTCAAGTTTCAGGTCTCTACGATCAGCGGTTTAGGCTGTGCGTTGATCCATCAGTCATTCAGGACAAAGCATTTTATATGTATAGATAATACCTGTTATTTTATTATTTTAATATGATATAGATATTTGGCACCTTGGTAGGTACATATTTTGTCAGTTCATTGAGTAGGTTGTTCTATTGGTGCGTCGAGTCAAATAATCTGGCATTAGAATATATTTAAATAACTACATAAAACACAAAAATGATTGATTGAGAATATATCAAACGCATGTATTCTGTTATAAGATTAATATAAATTTTTATTGTTAAAACTAGCTGTTCCCCGCGGTTTCACCCGCGTTAATTTCGGAGATCTCGCGGGTATTGCGGGATAAAAGTACCAAGTAGGTTCCCTTTTTTTCTGTGCCTACCCATGACAACGTGTAGTATGCAAAATTTAATGTAGTTTCACCCGCGTTAATTTCCCGTAGGAATCCCGGGGTAAGGAGTACCCTATGTCCTTTTCTGTAACCCTGAAAACGTGTATGCAAAATTTCATGATGCTCAGTTGAGCCGTTAAGGCGTGAAAGCGTAACAAACTCACTTTCGCATTTTCACTCAAGGATTATCTTGACAACGTTCTCTCTCGGTAGGTACCTACCTACCAAGGCACATTTATTTTGGGAATAATCTAATTAGGTAGGTAGTACATTCCTCTATTGCTTGACATAATAATTATTGTTATTATGACGATTTTGGGGGAAACAAAATTTTATACTCAATCGTGTTTTGTTTTGTCTGTATTTTCATGCTATCTCTAAAGTGACTTGTATTCTTATGTACCTACCTAAGATGTTAACAGCTAGCGGTCAGTGTTTACAACTGGTCTTTATCTATGACATTTCGAATTTTATTTCAGTTTTATCGGAATCCGTTATAACAAGCTATTAAATATCAAGTTAAACTGAACCGATATACCTACTCATACCTACATTTGGTCGGTAAATCATCAGTTTCTTCGATTTATATTTAAATATACAATACTCGTGTAACTAATTTTTTTTATGAAAACAGTGTAATCGGTTACTATTTAATGAAATGTTAATCAATGTTATATAATAATTATATTAGATAATGAAATGTCTGATTCTCGAGTGAGCTGGCTGCTTGCTGCACGTGTTGTGCGCTGCCGGCCGCCGCCGCCGTCTAGCGGAGAAACGAGGCGACGCGACGCTCGTCGTCACGTCATTCATGTTTAGCTTCTTCACTTCGCAATCTATTCGGTATCTACTACATGGTATTTAATGTGATTTACTACTGTTTAACCGTATACGTGGAAGGGGCGCCGATCGACCACCGCACTGATAATGGGTCCCGGGAAGCCATGATAAGTAAGTACTTACGAACCAGACATTCCACACATTTTCTACACACATCGCTACACAAGGACACACGGGCCAATTGGCTCCACACATAACACTGTGCTCCTTTACGACTATGTTACGGTGGCCGTATGTGTCGCACCGGAGCCGTGCCGGTCACTTGACTCACTAAAATTACTGAACCACCGAATTTCGGCCGCGCAAATCCACGGGAAGGCAAAGGCTCATAAGACCGGTGCGGTCCGGAGCGGCACCTGGCGCGGGCGGGGGGCGGCCCACGCACCGGCCTCGATTCTCGTCCGCCTGCCGCGCGGTTATCACTGCAATATGGCCGCTACTCACTTCCTCGCTGAAGTTCTACGTTGATTTCTACTCCTGATCTCGACGACGACGTTTTTTGTAACCGTTCCAAACTCGTGCGGGTTCACTGCACTTATTCTTATACACATTTTAATGGAAAACTGGGAGCGCTAGCGCTTCGCTCCAACGAAACGACCGTTCCGTTCGGTGGCACATTCCGCACTGGCGTCGGCAGCGGGCGCGGGTCGGCGGGAGAGGCCGCCTCCCTCCGCCTCTCCCTGAATCACCCGCGGCTCGCCTTTTTATGAATGGAAGGCGGCCATACTGAATGAACCGCGTACACGGAGCGGTTGGCCGCTATTTTCGCGGGCGTGCGAGGTTAGGGGTCCGGGGGGCGGAGGCCGGAAGCGAGCTGCGAGCGGTTGCGGTGCCAAATTTTGCGGTGCGGGCGGCGGCAGCGGATGTGCTCGTTTACAAGCTTCCGGCGAAATCCCCCCGCGCAGCCGCATCCGGGAATTGGATTTCCGGTCGGCGAGAGTAGTGTAATCGGCATGACGCCCACTTTCGTCCTGCGAGGACTGCACGTTCAACTAACCAATAGATATCCGTGAAAATTTAGATTTTATTATTTAAAAAATATTTTATAAACTGTAAAGGATGTACCTATGTAGGTACCTACTCTCAACTCACCTATTTTGAGATAGGTCCTGATAAGATTTTAAATTATTCCTAAAATCAAAGACTTCTTTGAGGGAATTCAATAAATCCAATATTTTTACCCGTAAGTACATAGTTTTTTTTGTCTACACTACGCGACGGTATCCCAGCTATAGGCAACAGTTCTAGGTACTACTATATTTTTGTAGAACAGAGCGAAAATTGTGTTGGCGACAGACGTCGTCGGCGACGGCGTTCGTTATCGCGAGCACTAAGTTTTGCAAGGTTGTAGCGACAATGAGGCGCTTTGTGCACCCAACGTCTCTGTGTCAAGGACGGGCGATATCGCAACACTGAACAATTTGGTCTGTCACTTCACTGTAATTAATATGCTCAAAATTTACATCTTTCCGTACATTGAAAAAACAATAAGTTGTACTCAACATCAATGTCAATGTCCGAAACGTATTGTTATCTTTTGAAACGAGCCTCTCGAATATGTAATCAAAATTAGGTAGCTACCTTCCCTTTAATAGAATTATCTTATCAGATAGATTGTAAAAAAAAATATCCTTATTTCCAATAGGACAAGGCAAAGAACCTATAGGCACAGATAATATAATACTATATACTATCTATTATAATAATGTTAACTGTATCAACATCATAATTTTCATGCAACTTGTTTTTAAAGTAATTCTTATACCTACGCTATCTAGCTACTTGTGTTTAAATAATGGTAAAAATCTATGACTGATCATCGTATCAAAAAGTAAAAGACAGATATAATAGACGAAATAAATTAAGCTTTAAAAGTACAAAACGTCCCACCGGTCATTGTGTCCGTGAATGGAAAGAGAGAATGACTTGTGATGTCACAAAAAATGTTGTCTACCTGAGCCGAGAATATTCATTCGGCCTGAATTCTATTCTTAAAATATCGTCATCCACGCGAGGTCTTCCGACTCGTTTAAAAGTTCGTTCCGTCACAGATAATAATATAATGATTCCGTTTTTGACTAACATCAATGAAATGTTGAAGGTTTTTTGCAACTTACACATAGATATATCTCAAGCCATTTCACAAATCCTAACTGTGATAAACTAAACAGTTAAAATAGTGGTTTTCTGATCATAAAAGACAGTTAAATAATTACTGTATGTATTAGAAAATGCAGCTTGCAATATTGTTTGATCTGTTACGACGCTAAATTTTTCTAATCTATCTATAATATGATATATCTTATACTGTTTCTCATTTTAATCATATTGTGTTTCAATTTAGTGAAACCTTAAAGTAATTTCAATTATTAAATTAATATAACTAAAAAAATAAAAATAAAATCTCAAAAGGCAAGCTGAATCCAATCGATTTCTCAGACTAAACGGGCTGACCATCTGTCATGTTTCTGACTTAGGTACTTACCTACTTAAAATATCATTGTGTTTCTCATGTTTGATACCTACTTGTGTTTCATTTCAGGCGATAATAAATACTTTGGAGTTTGGATATTATAGCAAGTAAATTTCGAATACTCGTAAACCGTAATAGCACTAAATTATGACGACAGGATTGTTAATTATGGTTTGGCTACTAATATATTATGCAGGTATCACCCAAAACTTACAAGATTTGCGATATATGATACTAATTCTGAGGAAACAATCGAACTTTATATGACAATGGGTGGTCTAAATGGGCATGCATTGAAAACGAAACCGCTGTTTATCCGATACATCAACATACGGCCATATTTTCAAGAAATTCGATCAGCTAATATCTACTCTTCTCGAACCTCGCTCACACAATACGCTTTGCAGGAAATCTGATTTCTTGGTAATTGCTTCGTCTGCCCTTTCATTCTGCTGTCCCACTCACACACATAACAAACCTACAGCGTACTGCTTTGTTAAAGCCTCTAGCGGTCTAGTCGTTACATCCTTAGATTGGATTCGTGCAATAGTTACAGAGTAACAGTAAGTCACCATTTTTCTACGTGCAAGGTGAGGTGCAACTTGAAATGCACTGTAACGTTTTCGATAGTGACTTTTTTCCTTTTTTTAATGTTTGGCGTTTGAATTCGTTTTATTTATAACTTTGGACTTGTAGAAATTAAAGATAGCTAGCCTTTAACCTCGCTATATTTGTGTAAATAGAGAGTCTGCTTTAGGCAACCTTTTATGAATAAATGCAATCATTTTATTGATGGCAGTTTGATGGCAGTCGATTAATAGAAATCAGGTTTCACTTGTTATTCTGAGCGTGATACAAGTGAAGTCGAAGCGGAAACCGCCATCGCGTTCATTTGTCACCTCCGCCTTTCTTTTCAATGCTTGAACATAATTATATTTATTACTAGCTGTCCCGCGAGATTTCACCCGCTATAATTTCGGAGTTCCCGCGAGAATTACAGATTACTATATACCTAGCCTATGTTACTCAGGGATAATTTAGCTTTCTAATGGGGAAATAATTTTTTGAAATCGGTCCAGTAGTTTTTGAGTTAAATCGTAACAAACAAACAAACAAAAAATCAAATCTTTCCTCTTTATAATATTAGTATAGATTAATAAAACCAAACCTAAATTAATAAAATTAATTATTACAAAACATCTCAACACGCAGAATAATGATGAATGGTGTACCTACCTACCTACCTACGTATTGTTTTGAAAGCTTTATCTTTCGCGAGTTAGTGCTGATAAAATGGTTCATTTAAGTTGTTTGTCCAACCAACATACGCTGTGTAATGAACACACTCGTAGTAATAATCAACATAACATATTATGTACATACCATTTAAAAGAAACAATATAGGTACCTACTTGGTATAGTTTTTAAATCTTTTTATCAACGAGTGAAACATTTGTGTATTACTTATATAATACTAGCACAGTGCTATCGAATCTTTATATTCAGAAATAACAAAATTGATAACTATCCTTCCTTCGTATTGAAGTATTTTATTGGTTAGACGCATTGAAACATAGTGCCGGATGTTTGCTGGAGATAAAATTTACTGGAAACAGCGCTGAATCCATTCGCGGACTGTTTGTTGAATAAAGTACTAGGTACATACATGATAATATGTACATTCATCGATTAATATTTATAAATATTTATATAAAGACTTAAGACAGTACCTACCTACCTAACAAAAATCTACTACTAGGTCTAAGGTATCGGGTATAGGGACAAGATTATACGCATGTGATGCTGATTTCTGATTAATCTTATAAAGAAGTTTAATAACTAAACATTTCGTCTGAGAACTAAACATAGTATTTTGTTAGATCGAAACAACTTTTAGGATTACTTACATTACGAATAGATAACTACTTGCAAATCTCTGATTATCAAGAGATGGGCAATGGTACACAAATTCATAAGAACGTACGCCTAGCAAGTCTATAAATGGACAAGATGCATACATCATACATCCCTATTAGGGATGTTGACTACTATTGAAAATCAAAATTCTAATTAGTCCGTCAGTTAGAAAATAAAAAAACAATAGACACGTATTTTTTGCTTTTTTAAATAAATTAAAATATACAGAGATAAAGCGCATTAAAATTTAGGATGAGGAGGTCATGACGTCACTAACCACAAAACCGCCATACAAACTGTCAGAATAGTGACGTCACGCGAAATTTCAACTCAATATATCGCCGTTATTTTTTGATTACGTAAAAAAAGAAAAAATACGTGTCCAATATTTTTTAATAATCTACAAGACGGACTAAAAAATAAAAATTAGTCAACATGCCCATTATACAAGATTATATTATATATTGAACGTAATCAAAAATGCTACTGAGGGAATATTGGTTTAATATCATAATCATGTCGATCGGCATTAAAGTTCATCAGTTTTAAAACATGTAAGCTGTAGAATAAAATGGCGGTGCCTACTAGGTGTGTATATTAATAATTGATCCCTCAATTTTAGCGTTGCGTAAGAAACTAGAATGAGGACCATATTGAATGGTAAAGTGTCGCGCACGACTCGCTCCATTCATGACACGCACTCATCGCGGATGACCTTTAGTTGCGGCAGCCAATGTGGTTATTTAGTAAGTAGCACGCCACCGGTGGATGTGTGTAGTAGCGAATATTCGTCGTACGTTAATACGTACATCCTTGTTGGGTTTTTTGTTTCATGATACGAAGCGGTGTGTTCTTTTTTTGTAGCGTACATTTGCTTTGCCGCATACAGTAACAAATTAATTAATAGCAATTATACATAAATTTCCACGTAGCGCTCATGAGGGTGTGGTGCGGGAGGTGGGGCGAGGCGGTCGACCTTCCACGAGGCCGTTTGTCCGCGACGTGTGCGCGCGCGCTGGCAGCCGAGCGGCCCTCTCCACTTCGCTGCTTATCCATCGTGACGGTTATTACGACTCCCGGGCCCCGGCGAATACGGTCAGAAAACGATGTAGAGGTGTAATCCTTACAAACATATTATTATAAAACAAAGTCCTCCGCCGCGTCTGTCTGTCTGTCTAGTCGCGGTAAACTCTGAACTACTGATCGTCTGATCTGATTTTCACGCGGTTTTCACCGATAGTCAATAGATAGAGTGATTCAAGAGGAAGGTTTATACGTATAGTTTATCTATCCTGGAATTCCTGCGGGTACTCTGAAATACCGCGGGTGAAATCGCGGGGGACAGGACAGCTAGTGCTAAATAAATATAAACTAATAAATGTAAACTTTGTGTGTTGAACATTGGTGTTTGTTCTGAGTCTGGGTATTTAGTATGTATCATAAGTATAGTATGTATTTACAAAAATAAAAGTACATATTATAAGTAGGTACTAGCTACGTGGCCCACGGTTTCACCCGTGTGAGTTTCAGGATTCCCGCAGAAACCTTCTCTGAACTTCCACAAATCTTTCTATCAAAAGACCAAAATTAGCCAAATCGGTCCAGCCAATTTCGAGTTTTAGCGGAGACAAACGAACAGCAATTCGTTTTTATATATTTTACTTAAAGATAGATTATATACGTCTTTTTATCTGGTACCTATGCCTAATGTATAAGCTCTGCTTAGTTTAAGATCAGGTGGTCCTCTGTTATAATGCTAAAGCATTATCTAAATGATTATATAGGCCAGTGGCGTAGCGTGCCTTGGAGGGGCCCTGTATTTAAATTAGTTGGGGGGCCCAGGTAAAGATTTTCCACAAAAGAAACAAAAATGCTTGCATTAAATTAAAATAAATATTTTTTGCTGTTTTAAATCATGCTCACCATAGCTGAAGACGATTTGACTTTTTCTAAAATTTACAAATATTTGCTTACACACGTTAGGGCCTCTGTAGCCCAGGGGCCCCGAATCATGGATACGGGTGATACGGCGGTAAGTACGCCCCTGATATAGGCTAATATTAAAGAATAGTCGGTGAATTCGTATTTGGCAGCGTTTGATTCCGTTTCTTTCCGTATAACGTCAAAAGCATACATAAGTAAGTACCTAAATGACGAAAATAGAAAACTATTGAGATTCAAATACTGAATATATTCAAATATTAAAACTTTAGTAAAATAGATACAAAGTTCTATAAGTATGTTCGACGTGTCTGGCTAGTGTGAGTTGTATTACCTAATGTAACGTGAGCTCAAAATGTACAATGTTCACTCCAAAAACAATTCAGTGACAGTGAGTGGAACGTGGTTTGTGGCCGGCCAATGACATCACTTTCCATCCACCTCGACATTCGCTCGTCTGTTAACAATTTTATTTATTTCTATAGTAAAATAATGCTTGCGACGCTTTATTATTACTTAATATTGTTTTTGCTGCAATTTCATTAGCTTATTTTTAAATAATTCCGATTTAGGTTCATCACGTAATATGTCTATACCTGACCTTGCTCGCTGCCTAGCTGGACCTTGCCTAATTAGAACTAACCTAGCATACCTACCTTAGCTTGGATGTTAAAATTATCAACAGTCAAATATTGAGCACACGATTTCATAGTTCCGCTATCGTTATACTAACTGCTGGTATCCTATCAATAATTGAAAATAAAATTGACAAGTTTTCATTTATTTTGAGCAGTTTTGTTATTAGCTTCTCATCTTAAAAGTTATCCATGGATCTGTTGGCGGAGACCGGTTCTGTATCTATCTAATCTTCACAGTGATATTGTGTCGTTGCGAGTATGGTAGGTACTTTAGTCGGTTGTCGCCATCAGTTTAGGTAGAAGATACCTTTATCTGTTGCAATTGTTGAGCTTCGAGTTTAGCAACAGTGGCGGCGACGCGGCTAGGTGCGGCGCGGTGGGTGCCAACTCCGTGGGCGAACGGGCCCGCCGCCCACGCACCGCTCGCGCTTGCCGCAGCACGCGTCGTCCGAACCCACCACCCACATAACAGATAGAAGAGGCATTAACTCAGTTTAATATGAAAACAAATGTAAAACTAGTGTCACCGAGTGGTCGAGCACAAAACTATTCATCACGCACAAAAACATTAATCATTAAAGTATCTAAATGATAATGATCTGAAATGTTATAAACGAAAGTTGGTTATGTTTTTACATACCTAGTCAGTAGTCACTGTTTCCCAAGTTTATAGTCTTGAGAAAATTGTGGAAAACATCCTTGGGCAAAAGAACATTTGAAAAAGTTCTTCCTTCTGCTTTCTTTTGCACTTGCAACCGTGGCGCGCATGTCCCGCTTGTATGACCTCTCTAGTTAATATATTTTGCTTATATTATTTTCTCTATGTGACCACTGCTCCTCGTGAAACCCACACCTGCGCTCTCTACCGACCATCTATAACAAACGTCAGACAAATTCCGATATTTGTCGTCGTTTGAATTTCATCCTTGTTTGCTCGTCGCAAGTCTGCAAAGTCAACGCCATGTTTGTGTTACCAAAATAGCAGTCGTCGTTCTTATGTTTTTAGTGTTTACTTCTTCCAGATGTTCAGCTATTTCACACTGGTCCGGCTAATCAGTTTCCCTTGTTTTCAAATTCTTCCTTTATTTCAATGCTGTACTGTTGAGACAATTATATTTTAACTACAATTTCATTGATCACAAGCGATTTGCTGTCGCCTGTTGAGGAGTTTCGTGCCCCAGCTCCAATGGTTTCCATTCACACTCTTAATATTTCTGCACCCAAGATTGACCACCACAAAACACCAAACTAAGCGTTTTGTGGTAGATAACCCTGATATTCATAAAATTGTTCTATACATATTTATACTGTAAATTAAGTATTATTCAACTACAGAAACCAACTTTCTGATCGGCGATAAAGCGCGCTACCACTCTGATGAAACTGAATGCGCTGGCTGATACGAATTTCTCAAAGATTACTAAGCGATTACGAGCAATCAAGAGCATTGTTCGGAAAAAATATCCACTTTGAAAGAATATTAAATTCCTCGTTGGTAAAGTTAATCAATGAGTTGCATGTAAACGAGAAACTGAGTCGATGTTGAACTCATTGATCGATCGACTGGAGCACAGCGCTCGCTCGTGACTCCGCCGAGTACAGACCTCGCCGGTCTACACACAACCTCTTCTGTATAAAGATGGCACACAAGAAATAAAAACCGGATGGTGCACACAGCGGCGCGCGGGTGTGTGCGTGCGTGTGCATAGAGGATTTCTTACCACCCCGCGCCTGACCCGCAGACCTGTTGCGCTGCTACCGGAGTTACGCCGCATGGCATAGTTGCCACAGCCGCTGTTCGCTATGTGTGCTGTGCCACACACACAGGCACGCTACCAACAACTATGGCCTTTTTATTACTAATTATCGTGGCGCAGCACTCGTGAAATTGTTATACATGCAATCTAGTATCTTTTATCGGTTACATTTAAGTTAAACATGTAACGTATCAAATTTATTAGTTCTTTTGCAGGCGCAGCCGGATGTATGATGACATCATTTGATGCTAATTCGCTTCGACGGCGCTATCATTTAACGTTGTAAATCATTTTAAAAATCGGTTATTACTGTGATTGGATATTTAATTTGCGTTAAAAACAATTTTGTAGAAATGATTTCTCTACCACTATCTATATACCTACCTAACCTACCTGACGATGAAACTTCATATAAGTAGGTACATACTATAATATTATATTGCCTACATATTTTATGCACTTATTCCGTGATAATTACTAGGTAGGTATAATTTCATGAGCTTTATCTAGTACCTATATTAGTATCTATAGGTAGCCTTTGCGATTGCGTATTTTTTGTCCAGTTTAATACACATTTCGAGAAGACATTATAATATTAATGTTACGTATACTTAAGTAGATAGATATAATATTATACTTTGTAGGTATTTAAGTGTTGGAAATGAATACAAGCCGAAGCAACTCACGCTGAGTTGGCCGCAGGCTCTAAACGCGGTATAAAAACAGGTAGCACCGTTCCACGGTATCGATCTTTATACTATTTATCTTTTTTATCTGAGGCTCTGCGTGCGCAGTGCGCACTCGGTCCCGAACGGAAGTTGTAACGATTTTTAATCGTAGGTACGTACCTATACCAACCGACGTATCTCCATTGGTCTGTTCGCCTCGGACATCGGGTAGGTAGGTAACTAAATATAAGATTTTATAATAATATTTTTTTGTAAACAACCACCGGAAACCAGCGACGGGCGAACGAACGTACCTACTACTTAGGAACAGATATATTCCATTACGTCTGTCTCTCGGATCTCAATAATAATGATTAGTCCTAGAGATAAAGGCGAATATTTAAAAGGATAATAATTGGGTATACTAAGAGACATACGACTTGTTTGTAAAAGTAGATATGTGATAACAGATATTATGTTTTACTTGCTTTAATAGCTACGAGATATAAAGATTATTATGCAGAAGATCGTTATGTAGTTACTAATATGAGTATAAATGTGACTTTTATTTTACACAAGCAAATAATTTATGTTGTAACGTGGTGCTAAGGCCCATGGAGGTAGTAGGTAGGTACGTTCTTTTTTCATCTAAATTCAAAATTTATTTTTCTTGGGCGTCGGCGTTATTGTTTTGTTTCTTTTTCGGATTCTTTCACGCTGCGTAAAGCAATTACGCTGTGATTAAATTATCTTCTAAACACATTAAATAAATATATTATCTAATCTTAAAGACTTGATATAACTAGTATAATTAAACATCTATAACTTCAATTACAATGTTTTGGAAAAACTGTCGGCATAGCATCGTTTTATAACTGTTAAGGGTGAAGTGTTTGATAAAGCTCCTTTAACGTTGATATTTCTAGGTGTCGCATAATCGCCGTGTCAGTAGCTGACCCTGTGTTAAGACTGTAAATTGCGACGATGTATTTTTGTAACATTTTTCTGCCAATAGCGAGGCGTGGGTGCGTGATAATGGCCCGAAATATCTACGCTCACGCCGCCTACTCGGCCCATCGAGAATATTGCTCTAAAGATAAATAATTCTTATCCGACGCTTATACATGTACAGTAAAGCTGAACAGCTACAATTGAGACTTTCGTTTGCAATCTCCATATACATGAATTATTATAGAACCACCGATGACCACCATAAGCTGATGTGGTCATCTAAATTTCCAATTCTTATAACTTTTTCTAGAGATTACGTATATCTACGTTTTCAAACGGTTGATTGTAGACGAGTCGGGACTCTGGAGTTAAATGTACCTACATAATACGCGGGGCGTTCGCTGGATGTGGTCGCTTAGCGATCGCAAGTGGGTAGATTGTTATTTTAGAGTCGACTTCCGGCCGTGGAACAGCGCGCCAATCAAATCTGCGTGGCTACTACTACGAGTATAACTGTATTAAATGCTGTTGGTCAATACATCTACGGTGTTCCATCACGACATACTAAGAAGAAAAAAACAGGATTTCTTATAATTAGCTATAATATTTTGTTTGTTGCGGCGCGGCTCGGCTATCGATCACTCAGCGAATTACATTTTTGTTTGTAGTTTATTTTTTTATAGTATTTTGTCATTTGTGAGAATTACGATAAAGCAAGTCAAATTCTCCAGTGTCGGCCGAATCGTTGATCGTTTTGTCCATTAACAGATCCGCTGACAAGATGAACGGCTCCGTACAGGTTGTCGCAGTCATCGTCAATGCTTATTATTTTATATCCCTTTGAACCAGCCACTGGTTATGTTTATGTTGTGCTGTAAGTTTGAAGTTTACCTCCCTTGTTTGTTAATTTATTTAGCATTACGTTGTCTTCATGATGATTGCCTTAGAACTTCTGCAGGTACGTTTCAGTTTTATGTAAGTACTTAATATCTTTTCTTCCGTAAATACATAGTTCTTCAGATCTTTTTTATGTAAGAGGAAACATTCAAATACGAACAAAGCTTCCGAGTAGATCAAAGTTTAATTTTTAAATATATTAAAGTTATCTACATGTAAGGTTCAGTGTCTTTCCGCCTTTTAATAATTAATAGTTCCCCAATGTATAAAATTATTTCGAATTAAGTACCTGCCTATATATTTATAAGGTTAAAGGTATAATTTTCGTGATTATTTCGTTTTGTTAAGAATTCTTGATGTCATAAATGCGAATGTGAATTTGTTTGTTACGCTTTCACGCCTCAACTAATCAACCGATCATCACAAAATTTTGCATACACGTTGTCAGGGGTACTGAGAAGGACATAGGGTGATTTTTATCCGGAATTAACGCAAAAACTCCAAAATTACCGTGTGAAACTGTAGCGAACAGCTTGTTTTATATTCTAGCGAGGCACATAGAGCGTATATTTTTTTTGAGGTTCAAAAAAATGATTGTAAGTTATTATAACTAGCACGGTCTAGCTCTAAGTTATGCAAGTCCAAGTGTAGAATGTCTCCTACGCGCCGACGACGTCCCGGCAGCGGAGCGAGCGGAGCGAGCGGAGTGGCCGCGGCAGGCCCGCCCGAGAACCAGTTTTGTTTAATCACCATAATTGCGTCCTCCGTTAAGCCTATCCCGTGCTCGAGTGTTGTAGAGTATAGACTCTATAGAACGCACTCCTCCGCTATATTACATAGTAGATGGTACCCCACGGTTTCAACGAGGGATATTCGGAGTTCTATCCGAAACTGCATCAGGATGAAAAGTACCCTATGTCGTATTACCTACTCGTAACATAACCAAATTTTTTTGTAACTTCTTATTACCAAATACTTACTCAAGCTACACCTTGCGGCTCCAACTGCGTGGATTTGGGTACCCTCTCGGGAACTCCTTGTTCCAGAATAACAGTATCTAGTAAATTATGTGATTTAGCTACTGAATAGGTTCCTACCAGTAAAAGAAATTTTATGCCCGTGCATGTACCCTTCTTGCATCATACCAATTGCCAATGACAATCGTTAAATCTTAAAAAAATATTTAAGGGTTCATAAAATTCATCAGTCAAGTTAGAAACATGTCAAGTACTTATACAGCACAGGATAGAAAAAGTAGGACAGTTTAAGAAAAAGCAAATTTAAAAAAAAAATGGTTAGGTACCTACATAATTATGTACCTATTATTATAACTTATTGCTTTAATATTATGTATTTTTGTTTAAACTTGCTTGCTCCACCCAGGGATCAAAGCGATCAAGTTGCCGAAAGCATCTATTCTAACAGGATTTTTCGGTTATATGTTTCATGTACCCAAAATCGGTCCAAAATCGATATTTATGACACTAATTCCATTTACCATCTTTTTCCCATGCTTTATATTCAAACAATTCCAGCAAGTACCTACATAGCAAATTTTGCAATCCAATCCTACTAATATTATAAATGTGAAAGTGTGGATGTTTGGATGTTTGTTGCTCACTCACGCAAAAACGGCTGAACGGATTTGGATGAAATTTGGCATGCACGGTGTCAGGGGTACAGAGAAGGACATAGGGTACTTTTTATCTCGGAATTCCCGTGGGAACTCCGATATTACCGCGGGTGAAACCGCGGGGCACAGCTATAGTACTAGATAATAGGTACGAGTATAACTGTAACAGTTGAAATAATATTATAATTACGCGAGCTCATCTTTGAATAAATAAATGATTCTGGCTAAATATAATAAGTTTATTCAACAACGATAGGTTGATAAAAACTCAAATGCGAAATAAAAATTGTTGAAGAAGTAGTAATAAGTAATAGGTAGCACCTCGTCACTTGCGATAAGGTGATGATACAATGTGTTATCTGTGTGGAAGTAATGTTTGGTCAACGATCACCAAGGCCATGGCACGCGGAACTCATAATTCGTAGGTACGATTTAACAAACGGTAACGTGGAAACACTTCACTTCTATCCTTTAGGTCGAGAATGACCACTTTCTTAAAACGTCCACTTTCCTAAAATGTCCACTTCGGTTTCCCAAAATGATCACTTTCCTAAAATGTCCACTTTCCTAAAATGACTACTTCGTTTTCCTGAAATGACGACTTTCCTAAAATGACTACTTTCCTAAAATGACCATTACGAGTACAATCACGAAAGGATTGGATAGGTATAGTCTTTCCTCCTATTCTACAAGAGAATATAAATTACAAAGCGTTTTCTTTTTTTAAGTGTTTTTTTTTTCTTGGGTATAAAAAATATCAAACAAGTTGAAAGGACGTTTGAAGGATAGAAATTCTACCATTTGATAAGAGACACGAGAATCGATGTAAAAAAATTGACAGCAAATATCGAGTCAAACAGTGGAAACAGCTCACTTCTTAGAAATTTGTCCATAATCTTGCTTGCTCTCCCAAAAATCTGAAGATGCGTACAGACTATGTAACATGTTAGATAACTTTTGTTATATAAAACGTCCACATTATGTAACATTGTTATTCAACATTTCAATATAATTATAATAATAATCCACTTCACAACACACAGATCTACTTGATCCCACACTAAGCTATAAGCAATAGAACAATGTTATATAACCATTAACGTTTCTCGCTCATCAGTGCTATGCTATCAATAATGTCGTCGCTGAGAGGATGTTTCACTAGCTGCGAGTGTGACTGTTGTACTTTTAAATAACTAAAGAAAAACAAAAAACTAACGCGAATAAGTTATATAACATGTTGTATAACTTTTAGTGTAACCAATATTATCTGAAACATGTTATATAACAATGCCATATAACATGTCTTGTTATGTAGTCTGTACGCGCCGTGATGCGTGATGCGTTATAAGAAGTAGTGTGGATCAACTAGGATTAACTACTACCATTTAATCAAGCCGCATTCTTTTGAGTATGACTTATTTTTCAAGAAATTTGCGGTTTCTTAGAAATAACGAAGCAATGAATAAATGAGTGAGCGAGGAGAATGAGGAAAGATAATAAATATAACAAAGAACTCAGAAAAATTAGAGGTGAAGTGAGGATGATTATGAAATTTTATGTAGATACACACTTAAGTAGTTAAAAAAGATAAGTACTTACTAAAAATAAATTTAAATGAATGCGGGAAATTAGTTTATGTTGAATGGCGCTATAATAGCTTGTTATTCTGTCACTCATACGTATAAATGGAAGTATGTACATAGTTAAAGATGTTACCGCCAATAACAATGTTATCAGCAGCGACTTGTAACTAAAACATTGTCTCATATTTTATACGTGAATGACGTATATTTTTATGGAAATTCTGCTTCTTTTGTGATAAAATGTTAAGTCCCATTGAGGCGCCGTGTGGCCCTGTCCGACAGACGGCGCGGTAAACAGGAAGTGGTGTCGAGTGTTCTAGGTACGCGAGTTGGCAACACTTCAACAACCACGTGCTCCGCCGCTGACGGCGCATTGCGCACTAACCCAACACTACTACGTAATAAGCACATTTTTATCACAAAAAATATATTATAATATTATGCCCAATTAAAATAAGTCGTAAAGTTAAATTTACTAGAAACATATCTAGGTAACTCTGTTTTGAACGTTGAAGCAAAAATTTTAAAAGGCAAATCGTAGAGTTATTAAAATAGTTACAAACTAAAGTACCTAATTATTACAAGCTTTAATTTCTTATTAAAGTACTGACTGGCCTGCTGGCCCCGCACAGTTTCACGCGTGTTACCTTTTTCACCTAGGGGTTGAATTAAAAAAAAACCTTAAAATTCGTGTTTCTAAAATGCATTCCATTTAGAAACGCGTATTGCCCATTGAAGAGCCTAATTAAATACCGATTTCCAACAGTAGACACATGAATGCAAAATTTCGCACCCTTTAGGGCTTTATTTCCAAATATATACAATACAAAAGGAAATCTTGTGCCAAAGTTCATGCTTCTAGCCTTAGCAGTTTTAGCTGGGCTTTATAATGTGTCAGTGGGAAAGCTTAAATCACCTTAAATACCTAAAAGAATATAGAATTTATATTAGAGATCCAAATGTTATCTTAACCAATAACCAGTTTTCTCTTGCAACTATTTTTGTTAATAATAATAATATGGAAATAAAAAAACGCGACAAAAAGCAATGCGATTCGTCCGTGACTGGGCGAACCACATGGTCAGAGTACGAACAAAAGGCATTCGAATATGCGCTACAGATGTGTATTGTGGTCCACATGTCACGAACAATACTTGCCTTTACAGACAACTGTACAAAAAAACATTTTTAGGCATACACATTACAAATCTACATAGGTCTCCGATAACTCTCTACTACGAGCGTTATTTTTTTACATAATATGTAATTTCTGTATAATTAAATTTCTGACAAGATAACCATACCTAACTACATATATGAGATTAATTTCTGACTTATCCATTTAAGACAAGAGTGCAAGATTGCCTTTGATGAATGACATTTATTTACCTATAAAAATAGTCTAAGTACTGAATCATTTTGCAAAATACTAATATAAGACGTTACGAAAACTTTCAATTATTGTATGAAGGGAGTATGGAGAGTTACCATTCTGACCTCCACTTCCAGTGTAATCGACGCAAATCCTTTTAAAGTTGTGAGGACGTCAATAAGAGCCTACTACTACCTGACGTAAAGGCCAACTTCAAAGAAAATTCTTTGACTTTGTAAATGGTTTTCTTTAAGACTAGCTGTGCCCGCGGTTTCTCCCGCGTGAAATTCGGAATTTCCACAAACATTCCCAATTTTCATTATACCAGTTACAAAAAGGGATTTTAGCGTAACTTTAACCGTTTACCGTCACCGTCCGTTGAGCTGTCGAAAGCAGCTCTCCGAAAAGAACCCTCGAAAAGTGGCAAGAGGAGTGGAGCTAACCCGGGAAAGGCGCATGGACTAGGGCTATCCTGCCTGACGTGCGAATGTGGCATGGGCGCCGTTTTGGGTCCTTGAATTACTACTTGTCCCAATGTCTTTCGGGCCATGGCGTTTTCAACAACTTCCGAAAAAGGATTGGCAAGGCACAATCGTGCGTCTGTTGGGTCTGCGAGGAGGAGGACAACGCCGAACATACCATCTTCTTTTGTCCTCAATTTTTACGGGACCGCACTGAGGCTAAAAGAGAGCCTGGGACAGAACTATCCAAGGAAATGCTGGAACCAAGTCAACGCATTCATCACCTCGATAATGAAACAGAAAGAAGCCTACGAACGCGAGGAAGAAAAACGCACGAGGAAGGGAGGTAACACTCGGCGGCTGCTTGACGAATAGACTATTTAACTAATTTTTTTTTTAGTCCGTCTTATAGATTATTAAAAAATATTGGACACGTATTTTTTTCTGTAATCAAAAAATAACAGCGATACGTTGAGTTGAAATTTCACGTGACGTCACTAACTAGTGCAGTTTGTATGGCGGCCTGTAGCGGTAAGTGACGTCACGAGCCTCCACCCTAAACTTTAATGCGCTTTATCTCTGTGTATTTTCATTTATTTGAAAAATAAAAAATATGTGTCTAATGATTTTTAATTTTCTAAATTACGGACTAATTAGAATTTTGATTTTCAAATGTTGTCAACATCCCCATTATGAACATGGTCCCGGGCAGTCGCCACGCGAGTGGCCTGGAGGAGCGGTTTTTAGTCCGTGTGAGTCGGACACTCCCTGCCAACACGGGCTGGCAGGGGCCCATAAGGGATTTTCCCCTTCTCACGTAAAAAAAAAATTAACCGCTGCGATATGGTCGCGTTGCCGTCGCGCGTCGTTAGTGCAACATGCGGTGTCGCGGCGATATCGCTACGATAAAAAAATCAATAGGTTGTTAGTTGTTATTCACCGCCTTCACCATTAGATACCAACAAAGTACAAACAGCAAACATGCAGGCGATCACAGGCTGCTGCCCTGCGGGCACCTGCGGGCTGTTATTTTTATTTGTACTGAAACAGACAGTAACTATCCTTATACAGGCTGGGCCCTGAATTTGTTAACATCCTTACTAATATTATAAATGCAAAAGTAACTCCGTCTGTCTGTTTGTTAGGCTTTCACGCCTTAAAAATTTTGTGCACACGTTGTCAGAGATACAGAAAAGGAAAAAGGCTACTTTTTATCCCGGGGTTCCCGCGGGATCTCTGAAATTTCCGCGGGTGAAACTGCAAGCAACAACAGCGGACGAACAGCAAGTTTGAAAAATTCGTAAAAAAATCTGTTTGACCCATTATTAAAGGTAAGTATATTTCAACCAATTTACACAAAACCTCGACAAATTACATAACTAAATCTTCCTCTTGAATCACTGTATCTATTGATGAAAACCGCATAAAAATCCGTTTAGTAGTTTTTGAGTTTGTCGCGAACAGACAGACAGACGCGGTGGAGGACTTTGTTTTATAATAATAAATGTAAGGATCGATATGTTCGCTGGTAAAGCTAGCTGTGCTGATGGGAAAAAAGGTACAAGTCCCAGATATACAGTACACAACCAGATATACAGTTTCATGGGGAGAATCAGTGGAATATCTTCATATTCAGAACCTTACAATAAACCATGGACATCAAAAATATACGGTTTAATTTTTATTCTATGTATCGGACTAAAAATAAATGCTAAATGAAATATCGTTACATTTGAATCCAACCTTAATCTTATCGATAAGATGATAAGTTAGTTTAGATAATTTGTTATCGAGACTAACGATACTACTTTGATATTTTCAATGAATTTTAACATTTCATCGGCCACAATTAGTTTGTAAACTATTGTCCCCGTTTCCTTGGCGGCTAATGAGTTTGCTGAATACAATGGTCGTTATGAATGAATTAGTGAATGACAGTTCGGCCATGTTGTTTGTTTACGCGTGCGCGGTCGTTCTGTGCGTCGCGCGCTCGGAACGAGTCGGGCGCGTTCGGCGGCGAGCGGCGCGCAGCGAGCGGCCGCCTGAAATAGCGTATGTACCAACAACGAAGAGCTCGGTCGACGACCCCGCGCTTAGCCACACATAGTATTATATTATCTGTGGCCACACCGAAATATTGGAACTCTCTACTTAGCGTAGGTACCTACTTCGCTTCAGTCCTTTATCAGATACAGGACAATAATATTATTCCTCATCTCGTCACACATGTCACATTATCTATATAATATACTATAAATTTCCATTACCGTGATGATATATAAACGTGGTAATTATTTCTGTTAGCTAATCTTTGGGTAAATTAACTAAGATGGCATTTAATCATTTTTAACCGACTTCCAAAAAAGGAGGAGGTTCTCAATTCGACTGTACAATTATGTTGTTTCTTTTTGTATTTTGTTACGGGATTAAGTACTAGTGGACTACACGGCTGGACCGATTTGAAAAAATATTTTTTTGTTTGAAAGGGTAGGTATACTCCCGAGGTGATTCCACTGTCATGAACTCAGGATCTGATTTTTATTTTTATGATGGGATCTTGGAGAAATCGAAAGAACTCAACAAATATACCTATAGTATTTCATGGTTTACGATTAGATTAACCCGGCGAGCGTGAGCCAGGGTATCTCACACCCTGGTATAATTTAAAAGTTGTGTATTTGTCTAAATATTCATCTGGTAATACTAGTTCGCGCAGTAGCTGGAGGCAGCGGAGTCTGGGAGGGGATAGTGGTGTGATCGCAGTAATATATGGGTCACCAGCCAGGATATTCGTTGCGCAAACTTATCTCGGGGACGTTATACCCTGCCTCATGTTGGAAGTATTTTTTTTAAGTATTAAAAATTAATTGTTTTTTCCTAAGTTATCTATTAATTATTATTCTTAATTGTTTCTTATGTATGTGTTTGTGCAATAGAGTATTTATTGATCTTTTTACTTCATATATTGGTGCATAGAACAGTGGTCGCCAACTCGAGGATCCTTTGACTCCTAGACGAAAAATTTAGTACAGGCACGGGATATTACTTATTATATTGCTTTGTAAAACAGTCTTCTATTGGAGCAAAATTTTAATAAATTTCAACTGTGTATTGTCTATATTTTACTCTTTTGGATAATAAAAAAAGAGAAAAAAAAATTAAGAAGATTTCATTATTTTAACTTTAAATTCATTATTTTGTATCGAATAATAATATTTCTGGTTATTGCTAATTTTTGTTACCAGTAAACTTCTGTTCCTATAATTTGATTGAGTTAGAAAAAAAAATTATTCCGTAATTATTGATTTCTTTTGTTGCATTCATGTTGCATTAAAAAATTCTTCATATTACAAAACACAATCAACGAAATTAAATTAAAAGTAATAGGAACTCTATTATAGTACATTACATTTCGGGTAAGTCATACCCTGTCTCATGTTTGATGTAACTTTTTTTACCTCATGCTCGTCGGGTTAAGTAGATAAATTGTTACTTTATAAATTATATAAGTACCAACCCACATAAACAAAATTTTAACAAAAAAATTAAAACCGACTTCAGAACACAAAAATGCACCACACTTAATTAAAAGGTTAAAAATTCGGTGCCAAGCACGCACGGTGTCTGCCCGGTGGCGGACTTACGTCTATCTACCTATTTCGCTTGGCACCGACTTCAAACCGATCAGTAGGTAGTGCCAGGGGCGGATCCAGGGGGGGGGCACTGGGGGCAATTGCCCCCCCTGAAGACCTAAATAGGTACCTACTTTAATTAGACCTTAGAAAAATCTTCGCAAGGTTGTGGCTTTTCACCAAAGTTTCATCGTAATTTGAATAGAAATATACGAATGAACCTGAATGAACGAACAAATATTCATTTTTAAAACTCTATAAATTATTAGTTCGTAACGAACCCCTATGGAAGTTTGTATCTATTAATTATTGTAAAACAAACACAAAATCTGTCAATTCTTTCTCGTTAAAACAAATTTTCTGGTTTGAAACTACGTGCCGTATGGTATATTTCTCATTTAAAAGGAGAAGTTTCTGCGTTTGGCTGTATATATGTTTTTACAATTATCCTTATATATGTAGTTTCTCTATCCCTTTTCTTTAACTTCATCCAACATCCTTGAGACTTGGAAGTAAGCTATTGTGATTTCACTTCCCAAAACTAGTTGGTACCTAACTCTTCTACTTTTTTCCACGTTCAAAGCAAATCTATCCATATTATTTATTTATATTATGTTATATGTAACTGACGAACTAAATGGAATTAATAGAATTTCGATTTTTATTCCCCGTCATATTGTACCTCTGTGCTCAAAAAATAGTCGATGACTTTTATCACGTGCGGTGCGCGATGAATTCGGATTTGGAAAAAAATTTGGGCAAATTTCCAAAATTTATCAAATTTTTCTTCTGTTGACTGCAAATTTTAAAATCTATTGTCAAAAACATCTTTTTTTTCAATAGTACCTATTTTTCCGTATCTCGTCATATGGACGAAAATTATTCACTTCTCTGAGTTTTCTGCGTTATTTCCCAAATTTTCTCCTCATTTTACTAATCCAAGGAGTAACCTTCTTTTTGTTTACGCCGATGTGTGCTGTATGAATCTGACAGAAGAGTAATTGAAATTGAAAATTGAAATTGAAAAAACTTTATTTGACACAACACAAAGATTTACAGCATACGTATACAACAACTAGACATAGTAACGCGATAAGTTGGAGCGGCTGCAAAATGCGTGTGGTTTACATATTCGCCAGGCGCACTACACATATTCTTTGTACCATCTTTAAAGTGCTGAGGGACCCCAAATCACCGACTTACTTCAAAGAAAGTTTCAGATTGCTTTATGTCGGTCGTGAAGCTACGTCAGGTAGTTAGGTAGTTCTTTGTTCTTCTGATCACGAAACACGTTTTTATCACATCACATAATACCATCAGAGGTGCACACCTCTGATGGTATTTTTCCTCAGTTTAGTAAAAAAATCGCTATTAACCATAACACTTCCCATTATTTTCCTATCACTTTATAGATACAAACCTACAAAATTTTAATTTAAAGTTGTTAATTCAGGTCAGATTCGCTGGAACGTAAATTTTTCATTTTTTACTTTTATCTGTTGTAGCTTCCATGTAGATTATTTT
This sequence comes from Zygaena filipendulae, assembly GCA_907165275.2. Taxonomy (NCBI): domain Eukaryota; kingdom Metazoa; phylum Arthropoda; class Insecta; order Lepidoptera; family Zygaenidae; genus Zygaena; species Zygaena filipendulae. The sequence continues at coordinate 4,154,628 of OU015653.1, read as the reverse complement.
ATGCATGAAAGTACAAGTTGAAAATAATGAAATACTAAAAAAACTTTGATTTTACAGAGAATCGTACTCAAAAACCGCTATACCTACCTAAGCTCTATCGTTTTCGACACCACATTTTTTTTAAATATGAAAAACATAAAACTAAAAAGCTAAAAATAACAAAATACCGACTTAATCCATCAGACAAAAACACATGTAATACTATTGTTGGTTTGTGCTACCACTTTTTGATTTAAATTCGGTGCCTAGCCCGCTCACGTCTACCCACTTGGGTTGTTCAGCTCACAACGAACTCGTGGCGGGACTGGATTGGATTGGATATTTGGCTTGTCACCGACTTCAAATAATAATAGTAGTCAAGTGGTAGAATAAACCAATAATAACTACTAGTACTGGTATAATAACTACTGGTAATAACTACCAAAAATAAACTTACGTGTATTTTGTCTGTTGGATAAAATCGATATTTTGTTATTTTTAGCTTTTTAGTTTTGTGTTGTTGGAAGTCAGTTTTAATTTTTTTGTTAAAATTTTGTTTATTTCTTGCTTTCAAGTGAGTCCGTTTGTAATTTATCTAAGTTACAATAGCCTAATGTCAATTGCTCATCGCCTTTTACAAAATACTGCTTTTACCGACGGGACGACAGGGACGTTGATTGTTGAGGAGTTCTCCTGGTACGTCATCATCAGTTCCACTTTACCATATACATTGTGACGAGCATAAATTATTTAGGAACCATATTAAAGTTAACGAATCGGAACTCGTGAAATACCTTTTATTGAGTAGTTCCGATGACCATCTGTGGTCTTCATCATCAGTTTCACTTCTTCAAATTTTGCTTTCCAAAAGCAAATAAACGATTTACTATAAAAAATACAAAAATCGCTATAGGTGTGTCTGTAATTTTTGAAGAGTTCTCTTGATTTCTCCATGATTCCATCATCAGGTTCTCGATTTGGTGACAATGGGACCAACTTGGGAGTATCAAACAACAAAATCAATTTTCTAAATCGGTCCAATCGAAACCCGTGAAATACGTATTATTGTTGAGTAGTTCCGATGAACACTTGTGGTCTTCATGATCAGTTCCACTTCTTCAAATTTTGCTTTCCGAAAGCAAATGAACGATTTACTATAAAAAATACTCAAATCGCCTATTATTTTTGAAGAGTTCCCACGATTTTCCCAAGATCTTTTGAGGATAATAAAGATTCTTAAACCATAAGATCCCATCATCAGATCCCACTTGGTGGCAATAGGACCTAATTGGGAGTATACTCCCAATATTGCGTATTGCGTATATTTTTTGTTTGAAAGCGTATACGCTTTCAAACAAAAAATGAATTTTCGAAGTCGTTCCAACCCTAGCTTCGAGTAATATAAAAAAAAACATACAGCCGAATGCGTAACCTCCTCCTTTTTGGAAGTCGGTTAAAAAATCGCGAAACAAACACACAGATAATATAATACATACATAAGCTCAATTCAGATGCTCTCAATATGAAGCACTTAAATTTTATTAATGGACTTTTTTGTCTATCCTGTTAATTCAAAAAATTTCATGGTGCAACCAAATTGCCCTCCCCTCAACCAAATCCTGGATCCGCCCCTGGGTAGTGCATATCAATAATAATATTACGTGAATTTTTGTGTTTTGAAGTCGGTTTTCATTTTGTTGTTAAATTTTTTTATTGTCTAACTTACTCTCTATGCTTATTTTAAATTCCAAATCTCTTCAAAATGTATACGTAATCTAACTATTGTTGTTGGTTGCAATACTCACTTTATATTATCATTGGTAGGTCGTCGTTATACTATAAAAGTAAAAAACATTTTCCAAATGAATTTCAAAGTTTATTATAACCCTTTAGGCACTATAGTCTATAGTCGGCTTTGTCTCGAACGGTTCGAACTTCGAAGCTATGGGCGGTGTTAAAAAAAACGGCTGGTTTATTAAACCTCCAGGAATCGCGGTGAGCCCACATTCCCGAGGGATGAGTGAGCTGCTGTCTACCGCTTACGAAACGGCCGTCGGAAGTTATAGGCCTCTACTACGTCACGTCGGCATTCGCTAAAAAAAAATTAAAGATACAGTTGATAACAGTTTTTGATATTCTGCAGAATTTTCTGGGGGCACGGTAGTACAAGACGAGCCAAGCGAAACGGGAGCACTACCTGTCTTTTCTCGAAGCGCTTCGTCGTTTTTTGAACCCTTATAACTTGGGTTTGGATTATACCAGATAAACAAAATTCTCGGGATATGTTGTCAATAGCGAACTTATCAAACATATAAAGTTTTAATTGCATAGCTCTTATACTTTAGATTTTATTGATATCTAAAAAACCCTGATTTGACTTTGACTGACTCACTGATGATCATCAAAATTCTTAGGGTATTTCCTAATGTCCTAGAAAACTGAAATTTCACATGTAAGCTAGAATTAGTACACAAACAACAAAAAAATTATAAAACTTGTAACTTTTATCCCCCAACTCCTTAAACTAGGGGATGGAAGTTTGTATGAGAATTCCGCAATTTCGACTTACAAAAAGAAATGAAATCCCACCAAAAACATAATCATGTCATAAAACGGGCACTGTCAAAAAGTTATCAGATCTCATGGAGAGCCAAGAATTATAACTCTACACACCCTAACTCTACAAGGCCTAACTTCTCAAACTCTACACCTTAGAATATGTGGTTTGGCCGTTTCGTTACTGCAAAAACCTTTGGATAACAGAAAAGTGGATACATTTTTCACTTTACGCTCATGTGAATGGAGCGAAATGGCCAAGCCACATATTCTGACTAAGATGTGGAGTTTGAGAAGTTAGGCCTTGTAGAGTTAGAGTGTGTAGAGTTATAAGCTTAGCTCTACGTGAGATAACTTTTTAACAGTGCCCATTATATGGACTCGTCTTGGCATCATTTTACATATGTTTTTAGGGGAATTAAACTTGACAAGAAGAAGAAAAACTGTCAAAAGTAGCCTTCAACTTGGCACCAGAATGATAGGATGAACTCCTCTACTAGTAGCGGTATGTTGGGTATTATACCTGCTTACCAACAACATAATACCTACTTACGTATTATACGTATGTTGTTATGTTTTTAATGAGAGAGACGGGGTATTATGTATGTAGATTGCATTCTATATACCTACCTATTGGATTAATTAATCAAGTTAATACAACAGGTTTTTGGTGATAATTAGATACCTAGTTACTGATGTATCCAATGATATTATAATATTGAATTTATCTGTTTGTGATACATTCATGCAAAGGTTTAAAATCTCAAGAGAAGTGATTTTATGATAAACTCTTTGTATTTTGTAACTTGGAATTTTGTAAATTGTAAAGTGGTTTCTTTCGGATAGTAATATCTCGAACTAGTAAACCGATTCTAAAATAATATAAATATAGTAGCCTTAATTAACAGGATACTTTTCATCTCGGAACTAAAAGTTCCTAAGACACTCTTGAAGTTGACGCGGGACAGCCTTGGGGATCAGTTTATATGAGTTTTGAGGCATGTAAAGGTACACAGATAGACCCTAATGTAGCCCTAACTGTAGTTTGTGTTTCTACATAACTGCAGAACGTAGCTCGCGTAGTAGTTGAAAGGCAAAATGGCAGCTATGTAAGAAGCTATACAAAACCGCAAAAAAAATCATAATATAAGAAAGTAATAGCACAGATAAATACTTGGTGATTATTTGATAAACCAATTTGACAACACCGTTGGCTTAGTGGTTAGCAAAAACTGCTTCAGAAGTCGCGGGGTCGGTCCCCAACACATACGGTACCTACCTACCTATTTTACAGTAATAAATTTGTGTTTAACCTGAGTGAACGTTTAGTACCTATGTAGATATGTATCGTAATTCGTAACCGTAAGCATGCCTTTACAGAAATTTGCCTGTAACTGCTAGCGGTTCCCTTTGATTTCCGCGGGAATTCCGAGATAAAAGTTCCTTATGTCTATTTCTCTACCTCTGTTAAACGTATATACATAATATATACAATACATATCTACTCACATTCGTATTAATTACTAAGGATTGTATGAATTAGTACCCATAGGACTAGTTCTGCCTAGTTTTGGACGGTGATAATAATCTTCAAGTAATAAAATTAGTATTCTTATTAATTCTTTGGAGCCAGGTCCCATTTATTGATGTCGTATAGCCATGTAGGTCCACATACAGTTTATATATTCCATGGTCGTAGGCAGCGCACCATTGAGCACCTACGTTTCACTTCTACCTCCACTTTAGTCGCACTCGTTTCGCAATATCGATACTGCCATCGCCTTGTCAGCCTGTTTCACACCAAATTCTTAACCCACAGACAACCAAGCCGTGGGCAGGTTGAAAGCGAATCAATATGTAGCTATAGCTACATAACCAATGTCACACATTTATGCAATACGGCACTTCTATATTATGGCATGTCCCTTAAGAGGATAGAAAAAGTGAAATTGACTGATGACGTCATTTAGGTGTTTTAGTTGTATTGCAGCAAGTACACACCAGAGGGGCTTTTATATAACTTTTATTTCTATAATTTTTCAGTTGCAATCAATAATATCGCGGTATTGCGTATACAATATGCACGTTTTGACACCTACAATATCTAGCAATCAACCAAAATAAACATACTTCAAAAGTTGAAGCTTGTTAAACATGATCAATTAATCACAAAACCGCTATGTTTCCGATTGAAATCGAAAAATGATAGAAACAAAAGTTACAAAATTGCCCTACTGGCCAGCGACACTTCCTTGAACCAAAAGTTACTATGGATTTATGCGCGAACTTCTTTACCAACTTTGGAATAGTTAACGAAATTTCTATGACCGCGTCACGTCATACATTGCATCGATATGGTTGGCACAAAATGCTTTCATAGATCGGATCAGCGATTAGTATGGAAGTGCCTACTCTTAAAACGTAGTGATTATTTGCTCAGTGGTACACACTAGACACTATATAGGCAAGTAAATCTTACAAAGCCCCGCAAAAACAGACGGATTTGAATGAAAATAGCTTTGAATGAAAAGCTGCTACATTCATTAGAATAGAAAATTTTTATCTGTTTACATCGAAGATTTTCTAAAGGAATCCAAAAAATGTACCTATAACCATCGCAGAAACCTTGCCCTTTGAGTTAAATGTAGGTAGTTACTAGTTTCTGTTCTAGGTTAACAATGCTCAATACAAAATTGTATACGAGTAGGTACAAGCGCTGTTTGCCTTTGCATAAATTGTGAATGATTGCAAAAAAATGAATGGGTAAAGAGAGATACCTAATGTCATTTAAAACATTCCGTTATAGGTTATTACTTTTGGCGCGACATTACTTGCAAATACAGGTTTTTTTTAATCAAAAACATCCACAGTCACACACAACACAAAATATCTACTTAATCCCACAGTAAGCTTACCGTGAAAACCAAGCAAACGCGGTATATACTGCATATTATAATTACATACTCTTATATACATATTTTACTATAGATATTTAAATACGCCCAGGTTAGAAAGTGAACCATGTGTTCATCAAACAAAGCCCGGGAATCGAACCCGGAACCTCTTGATTAGCGGGCAAGCATAGTGCACCAATCGGGTCGTTGAGTTGAGCAGATGTCCCCAGCGGTGATAAAATATGGGAAATGTTTGCATAATATGCATATCGTTTAAAAACTTCTCATTTGTCACCGATGACGGGAATGACCCCCAATTCCTAAATACTACCTACAAAAAAAGAAAAGCGACGAATTACGGCCAGTTACGTACCTACTTAATTTCTAAATTATATCTGGGCGACTGAGATTTGCTCGTAGCGCCATCTGTTGTTAAGCAGAAAAGCAAACACTCATTTTTCATTACCTCAAAACACGGACAAAACGACGTTTTCTAAAAATGAAACCTAGCTAGATCGATTAATCGAAACCCTTGAAACCGCGCCTTCATACTCATGAAAATCGTTCCGAGATTCAGATTATTTGTTAGTAGATCAATGTTATTTGTTCAATATTCGGTAAAGGCGGTTTTTATTATTATTATTATTCGGTGTTTATTATTCACATCAATGACGATCCCTAAGTGCCTGTTTCACATTAAAAAAAAACTTATAGAAAATGTAGGTGAAACAAGGTACTTACCTAATTATACAATTCGCCGTGGTCATGCCGTGGTACTTAATTATTAGGGTAGGTAATAATGTAATCAATAATTGATTACATTATCATAAGTACCTACCCTAATCCTAATCAATAATAATTGATTACATTATCTATACCATGGACCAATCCATGTCTATACTACATATAATAAAAGAGCAGAATCCGCGATTCTGTACATTGAATATTTTTACCTAAAATTGACAGGGGTGATAAAAGAAGAGTAAACAAGCCCAAAAAAAAGTTTTTAAAATTCTTTTCTGTCTGTCTGGTCGCGGTAATCTCCTCATCTACTGAACCGATTGTCATGCGGTTTTCACAGGTAGATTAAGCTTAGCCTGGAGCTACATATAGGCTTTGTTTCATTGAAATCGGATGTCTGGAAAAAGTTGTTGTATAAAAACCTTTCATGCGGGTGAAACCGCGGGACACAGCTAGTTACCTAATAATAATTATTATTATTATTGAGGTATAGGTAGGTATATTAAGAAAAATGAATCGCATAACTTCCAAGCAACTGCACCACATTGGCTAATTCTCTTTTTTCGTATTCGTTATCATCAGGACAAGCTTTTTATAAAGGAAGTTTGGAGTTCTTGCGGAAATTCCGAAACTTACGCGTGTGAATCTCCGAAACGATTGGACCGATTTTGACGGGACTTTCAATGCTAATTAGCTGATGTTAGGAGTAAATTAGGCTTCTTTGGAGTTCCTTCGGGAATTTCGAAAATTACGCGGGTGAAACCGCGGGTCCAGCTGGTTAACAATAAATAAGTATTCATTGTCAATAAACATGCATAATTTAACTTTGCATCCATTGTAAACTTTTCTATAATGCATACCTACCTACGACTTACATTCCTATATAGTACACTAAAACAATTCAAGTACTTAGGTGTTACGCCTACTGAATCAATTAGTGATATTGTTAGTCTGTAAGATTATATTATTATGTGCATATGTGTCTACATGTATATAGGTACATAGAGATGTTTAATATTTTATAGTTCACTAGTCATAAACAGTTAGGACATAGGTAGGCCAGGATAATTGTAAACACTTCCTACAGGTAGGTATGTCGCGAGTGACAGACTTTGTTTTGCAAAAGTAAAAGAAATAAAAAATAATAATTAATTGATGACACAAATAAATAAAAAGCAGTTAATCTTTTTAATCTATCTATATTCTATAGGTACTTTCATAAAAAAATTTAACAAAAAAATAAAAACCGACTTCCAAAAACACAAAACTAAAAATAACAAAATACCGATTTCATCCAAAAGACAAAAATACACGTAATATTATTATTGTTTTGTGCTACCACGGTGTCAAGCTCGCTTGTGTCTGCCCACTTGGGTTGCTATTCTCACGAGCTCGTGGCGGGAGTGGACTTAGCCCATCTACACATTTTTTTTTAAATTTATTTACTTCAGAAAAAAAACAAATACATACATTAACAACATTATACAAGACACTTAAGCCCGAAAGGGCTTATTGGTGTCGCATCTGACTTTTTTAATTTGTGAGGTAGGTAGGTAGTAGGTATGGTAGGTACTCCATATTTGGCTTGTCACCGACTTCAAACCGATCAGTAGTAGCACAAACCAATAATAATATTACGTGTAGTTTTGTCTTTTGGATTAAATCGGTATTTTGTTATTTTTAGCTTTTTAGTTTTGTAGTTTTGGAAGTCAGTTTTTATTTTTTTGTTAAAATTTTGTTTCTTTTTCGCTTTTCAGTGGGTTGGTTTGTAATTTATCTAAGTTACAATAGTCTAATGTCAACTGTTCATCACCTTTTACAGAAAAATGGCTTTTCCCGATGCAGGGACGTTAATTTTTGAGGAATTGTCCTGGTACTGCACCATCAGTTCCACTTCACCGTACACATTGTGACGAGCATAAATTGTTTAGAAAACACATTAAAGTTAACGAATCGGAACCTGTGAAATAACTATTATTGAGTAGTTCCGATGTCCATCTGTGGTCTTCATCATCAGTTTCCCTTCTTAAAATTTTGCTTTTCCAAAGCAAATGAACGATTTACTTTAAAAAATACCCAAATCGCTATAGGTGTGACTATAATTTTTGAAGAGTTCCCTCGATTTCTTCAAGATCCCAATCATCAGATCCCGACTTGGTGGCAATGGGACATAAGTTGGAGTATACCCTTTCACAGGTAGATTAAGCTTAGCCTGGAGCTTTTACATAGGTATAGGCTTTGTTTCATTTAAAAAATCAGATTTCAGGAAAAAAATAGTTATATAAAAGCGTTTCACGCCGGTGAAACCGCGAGGCACAGGTAGTTATTATTTAAAATAAAGTATGTAGCACCCATAGAGAAATTAACATATTAATAGTACGTAGTCATTGTACGTAGTATATATTATTACTCTGAGCACAGATAATATTATATTAACTAGAGAGGCAATGTAGATGGGGCAGGCGCGCCACGGTTGCCACAGAAGTAGGTTGAACAGATTCCAAAAACAGTAGGTAACTAAATACGTAACCAGATGTAGTGTATTACATTTCGTAACGTTATTAATTAATTTAATGATTGTCCGTGTGCGTGACGAATAGTTGTGTGCGAAAATCAGTCAGCGATACTAGTTTTTAACTCAGGTTTTTAAATGTTTTCAAATTAAATTAAGTTGATTCCCCTTCTGTCGCTTCTGTGATAGTATCTATGTACATATATATTATGTACTATAATGCTGTTGGCCCCCGTGGCTTCACCCTCATACATTTAGAAATTCCCGCAGGAATTCTTTATTTATTTATATCAAGACGGAAAGGATACCTTATCACCTATTCCGAGACCTAAACTGTAACTCCTACATAGCTGTTCCCCCCGCAGTTTCCACCGCTTCAATTAGTTTTTGTGCTGGATCTCTGCTTCGAGATGAAAAGTATCCATCCCTTAACACTCCGCAGGGATACTGTAGCTTTTAATCAGTGAAAGAACTTTTAGAATCGATGTAGTATATATAATTAATATTTAGTTTCAGAGATTACTTACACAAACTTTACCTCTTTATTACATACCTACGTGTTGATAGGGTCAAAGACCGAACTCGCTTACTGAGCAAGTAGGTAGTGACACCTGCAAGAACGAATTCGACACCTGGGGCAAGTGGCAAGAAAGTTAACATGTAGAAAATTATCCGAATTCGAACATCATGGATGGCGAAATACTCGGTTAATTAATTCGAGGAATTTCTGTTGTTTCGAGGTACCTACTTTAATTAATCGCCGTTTTAGAATGTATTGTATTTTAAAAAAGTGATGCTGGCTAAATTTAAATATATGAGACTCGGGTATATAGCTATCTCTATGACCGAACATAAACGTAGCTCACCATTTGTATCTCGCATAGTTAAATTGTGCTCGGTCATAAATTTAACGAGTAGCTAAATAATCAGGTTTAATTGAGTTTGAATAAATCCCTAGTTTTAAATGACACCTGTATCTATATAGAAATATACCAGTTTCACCCGCGATAATTTTGGAATTCCTGCGGGATTTCCGCATCTCCGAAACGGTTGGACCGATTTTGACGGGACTTCCACGCTACCTAATTAGCTGATGTTGTAAGGAGTAAATTAGGCTACTAGTAGTACTTTGGAGTTTTATAATGGGATGACGGGGCGTAGATCAAACCGGAACCTTCTCTTCCATTCAGTTCTTTTGATGGTTCGACCATTAAGACTGCTTGGAAGAACACGTCATGCCAACTGTTATACACTTATATATAGTCATACTCGTGAACGAGTGCCGTCAGTAGGCACTGGCCATGTCTGGTCTACTATTATAGATGCTTAATCCTAAATCCTAATGCAAAAAAAACCTTTACCTGCCGTACGTAGTTTATTGCTGGTTGGGTTACCACTAATATTATATAAGTATGTTATAATTTTAAACTGACAGCGTGCTGCTGTAGAGTTTGTTGCGCAGCTTCTTCTCTTCAGACATAGCACTAGGAAGCTGTGAAGGGTATCCACCCTCTATTTTATGGGTGCTGTCTACTGTAAACTGTTATTTTATTGACGTCAAAAAGAGCCATATTGAATAAATTTGAATAAATGATTTGACTATTGACTATAGTAGACTAGTTGTGCCCCGCGGTTTCACCCGCGTTAATTTCAGAGTTTCCGCGGGAATTCCGGGATAAAAAGTACCCTATGTGTTAATCTGATGTATAAGATATATTTTTGTAAAGTTTCATTTAAATCCACTCAGTAGTTTTTGCGTGAAAGAGTAACAAACAAACATCCATCCATCCATCCATTCATACATACAAACTTTCGCGTTTATAATATTAGTAGGATGCGAGCCGCGGCGTTGCCTTCGGTTGCGTGACACGCATTCCCCTTATCACGTTCATTGATAGATTTATCCGAACGAGGTCGGAGTGCCGGGTGCTACGCGAACTCTCCGGTTGTAGGTAGGTAGTCACCATCAAAAATATGTAAATACTTTTGTCATTCACTGAACTATATTACTAATGCAATAAGATTCAACAACTGTTAAAAGTGAATATATATTATTGATGCTGACTGTACAGTCGTGACCACGAGCTTTCGTTGGCCTAACGCAAAATTGAACATTGCCGTTTCTATTAGGTGTTAATTTCCATACATACAAGTTTAGCTACAGACTAGGTCCTAGGAAGACCTTGTTCTAGGGTGACTAGATAATCCATACCAATAAATGCGAAAGTGTCTCTGTCTGTCTGTCTGTCTGTTACGCTTTCACGCCTTAACAGCTCAACCGATCATCATGTGAATGGTATGAGTGAATACTCATACCCGTATCTACTTAGTACCTAATAATGGTACCTGATCCCAATTTAAGCAGACTTCATCACATAAATGTTATGCCTGAGCCTGATACGGGAATCGAACCCGCGACGCTTGACGTAGCAGTCATGTTCCTTAGATTATAGTCACTAAACCCATGTGTTGTTGAACGGACAAACCGAACGGTGCTGTGTAATAAGAGATAGGTACAATGACAATTAATCGCGCACGCGACTACCATATCGTTCTTCCGTGATCATGTACGAGTAGGTACTAAGTAGTTATGTGGTAGAAGTAAATATTTATAAATAGTTTGCCAGATGACGGTGCGCAGCAGTCGACGTCTCGACGACAACCGCAAACAGTGCGTTGTTGTCATTCGGCGAAATCAGATTCTGCGAATAATGTCGCATCAGTGCCTATATCAACATGGGGCTCGTTCGTCACGTTGCGTCGTCAGCGAACGATTAGCAAATTAATTAGACAGAAACTAATACAAAAAAATCGCTGATGACTGCCATTTAAACCTAGGGGGCTGCTGCCGGCAGATCGAAGATTTCGATCATTTTGAATATTTATTCCACAAATGCCAACAAATGTAGGTACCTTCCTAAAGTCGAAAAGGTGTTGATGAATGAAAACAAACTGCCATAATTATTCTATGCATTGTGCATTTGTGCCAGTGTTTAATTTTTTAGGTTATTTCGTGAAGTGAAATTTTCACTTTCCTCTAGGGCGCTCCCACACGAATTTGGTTGGCATTTGATGTGAAGTTTCTAGTTTTTGTCGCAGAAGTAATGATAGTTTTTTGGCGGGAATCAAAGACAGCGGTTCGGTTATTTGTTTTCATGTCGATAAAAAATGGTTAAGTGGATTTTGTTGTGTTATAAGGTGCTGTGTATTGGACAATAATTTTCACAGTGACGGTTTTTTATGTGCTTTAGAAGATATCTTGAAGATATAGAAGTATATGATATTTCGAGCTGATTTCTTCGGTTTCCTCCAAGAGCTCCGAGAAAGTTCTTGTAACTTATAGTACCGTGGCTTGCCATTTCAAATAGTACAACGAAGCATTTTAATAGAAAATATATTGATCTAATTAATTTTACTTGAAACTGGCTAAATGCATTATGTGCGAAAGTCCATAAAAAAGAGAAAGAAAGTAATGATATACGTATAAATGAAGCTACAAAAATATAAAAAAACAGTTCTTCCTTATTACGATTGTATCTACCTAGTTCAGTTTAGCTATAAAGAGATTATATGATTTGGTATTTTGTAGGGCTCTCGTAATTTTAATCCATTGTTTGGGGGCTAACCTGGAGAGGAAGAGTCGGCATTCGCTGTAGTCTCTAGTCTCTACACAAAACTATTTGATTAAATTTAATATTAGTATAGATAATATTGTACAGTTTTAAAGCTACCTACTGTACAGGACCTAAATGAATTGACTTAGGGCCTCAAATACCTTTTAAAACAAATCAACGATGTTTTATGTAACTGTAACACATCAGCTCAAAATAAAATAGTTACCTACCTGCATAATCAACCTTCGAAAACACTGTTTCGCCAGCATATTGATGTAAAAGTCAAATGCAACTCTAATTTTTAACGATCGTTTAGCACCACTCCACACTGTACACTGGCTAATAAAGTTCTCTCCACTACAACACCTACTTTAAGTACTCATTAGATACAATAAAATATGAAGGCATATTATGTAAAACACACTGCGACGGATTTGAACACGATGTAATGCTTCCATGAGGAAGTGTATCTTAGCGTTTGATCGGAACTGGGTGCTCGGCTGGGCCCGGGCGGCCCGCGCGTGCGCCTCGCGTCCGGGGCGTGACCTAGACCCTGAGCACGCCACCCCTTCGCCCACACAAAACGGTAACCATGGCAACAGGACACAAATTGCACCGGGAAAAATGGCACGAATCACCGAAATGATGGGTCTCTTTTCCCAATCAATCATAAATGATATATGCGACTGATGATAAACTCCAGTGGTAATAATTGTATGGTTGCGTTGTTGCATAATATTAAATAATTGATGTAACACGGAAGCTCGAAAGTGGATCAGTAAAGTAGTAAAAGTAGGTAGGTACAGAGGCGTTCGCTCCACCCAATGCATGACAAGCATGACGTAGGTCGGTCGGCATTGGTGTTCTCTGGGAATGGTATACGAATAAAAATAATGGTTTTCCCAGGTCAGACTAGGTCGACCACGCAATTAGTTTTAGCCTAAATCATTGAACTGTTGTGCGATCAGACGCATAAACTGATGCATGTTAATAAACAGGCACCTTTAGAATTAAAGTGAAATAACTCAGAATTCTCGTAACTGCTGATATTGATATTTTACCTAAAACCAGGGTCGAAAAAGAGCCTGAGATTATGACTTATGAGTAGTAAAAGACAACCTATACAACAACCATCGGTCACTTTCGTTGATCACACTTTCACCAACGCCAATTTTCGAGTTGGATCACTATAAAAAAGAACATCCAGTGAGGGTAGATGAGGAATCAGCTCGCGCGGCTTGCTATCGACGCCGCAATGCTTTAGTCAGCCTGTGACCACGGCGAGATGCAACTCAGCCGAAACGTCAGCCAAAAAAGGTAATAAAAAACATCGCGTCCAAGTCCCGCGTAATGGGCATTTTGACTAATTTTCTTTTTAAGCCGGTTTGTAGATTAATAAAAAATATTGGATACATATTTTTTTTGTGTAATCAGAAAATGACGACGATACATTGAGTTGAAATTTCGCGTGACGTCACTATCCGGACAGTTTGTATGGCGGTTTTAGCGGTCAGTGACGTCGCGACCCCCTCACCCTAAACTTTAATGCGTTTTATCTCTGTATATTTTAATTTTATGAAAAAGCAAAAAATACGTGTCCATTATTTTTTTATTTTCTATCTGACGGACTAATTAGAATTTTGATTTTCAAAAGTAGTCCACATCCCCTAGGTCACTTTAATTCCAAAAAATTCCAAATTGTTAATCAGCCCATAATTTTTCTCGAAGTAATCTCGCGATATTTATCTTTTTCTTGTTTGATATTCTTATCCCTTTATAACATACTAGCTGACCCCGCGGTTTCACTCGCGGTAGCTCCCTATTAGTGAAAGAATTTTCAAAATCGGTTCAAAAGATCCAGAGATTACGCCCTACAACGTCACAAACTCACAAACTTTTGCTCTAGTAACGACAATAAAAATCAATGTGCAATCAGAGGTATTGGATCGTAATTTCAATAAAGTTCAACGTGAAGGCTGCATATTTTATTTCAATGTTCTTTCCACCTGTCTTTAGGTAATTCTGTCCTTTTTAAGGAAAGGGAGATACAAAAGCTTCTTCTATGCATGTAGCGTTAAAGTGTAGTTTCTGGAGATAGCGGTCGCTAAAGGCGAGTTAGTTGTAATCAGTTCCCTTTATGGTCTTTTCGAACAGTGTGTTTCTAATGATACTTAAAAAATTTGCGGCCGCACTCAAGAGTCGTTTTAATGATTAATTAATATTAAGTAGAGATTTTTAAAACAATATTGGCGCAATGAGAGATGTTCATTAAATTAATGTTAATTGGCATTTGACTGATTAAGTTAAATTTAGTTAAGTAATCATTAAAACGACTGAGTGCGGCCGGTAGTTTAGATTTGAATCAAGTTTAAAAAAACTAATCCGATATTAAAGATGTGATGCAAGTCACTCTTATGGTCTTAAAAATTTTTAATGTGCGTCCTTTTAACAAAATCTCAAATACTTCAATTTTCGTCAAATTTTTCACATTAAAACTGTGTAATTGTGAACCATTTTTAGCGTATACCTACCTACGTATTTTTACTAAAATGTGTATTTAAATATCTAATTATTACTAATCTAATTATTAATATTATTACTTACTTTGATGTAGGTATTATAACACTTAATTGTTTTTGGTTTCGATCATCTAACCTCCAAGTACTGTTGAGTTCGTAATACGCTAATACTGTGTAGGTTGAATGTAGGCAGCCGCACTCAAACGATATTTGCATTGCGTTCACATTTATTCTGTTGTACATTATTGAATAAAATTAATTGAAGCACAGCTATGTAAGAAAATGAAAAAAAATGGTCAATTGCGAGTCGGACTCGCGCACCGAGGGTCCCGTACAAACTTGTAGGGTTGATAATTTTTTTGGGATATAATTACAAATTTAAGATTATTGGATTTTTTACCTTTACTTGAGCTATAAACACATTGCTTCTTGCCAAATTTCATGATTTTAGCTCAACGGGAAGTATCGATTCCCTTTTACTTAATATATAAGTAGGTAAAAAAAATCTGCATAAATGGCGTATCTTTTGATTGCGTTGACGTAGATTTGAGTTTTTCACAAATCGGACGGATTGCATACCTGAGTATTCGATACAAATATTCAACTTGATACCTCCACGCGTACCTGAGAACAAACCTGACCTGAGAACAGAGATCTTGACATACAGACGGACAATGAAGTGATCCTATAAGTTTCTTTTTCAATTTGAGGCACGGAACCCTAAAAAGGATCAAGATCGTATAAAGAAATAAAATTTTTGGTATTTCGTATTTATTATATTTCTTAGTTTAATAAAATTTCATCAATATAAGAATATGTCCGATATTCATTTTAATACGTACACAGCATTTTAAAAAGGGATAAATACATAAGTACATAATTTTGTAAAATACAACCTTTCATATCGACTGTACTGACTTCAGTACGCTTCTATGTATGTGCATTGTGCAACCTCAGATCTCACATCATACTATGGAATATTAAAAAAAAAAAATTGAAAATTAATAAAATGAAAACATAAAAAATTACAATAGACCTAATAAAACATAAGCAACTGACTATTAAACATTTGGCGAGTGAAAAAAATGCAGTGGACAATGATGAGGACAATCGAAAAATACAAATACATCTGTTCACAAATAGTTTCGATAAACGTTTTGTTTTTATGTCATAGGGGGCAAACGGGCAAGTGGTACACCTGATGGTAAGTGATTACCGCCGCCCATAGACATCTGCAACACCAGAAGGCTTGCAGGTGCGTTGCCGACCTGGAATGGGGATGGGAATTGACGTGTCCGAAATTCGTGGTTGCAATCACTACTTTCGTTCACTTTGAGTGTCTAAACTAGTCTCAAGTGCATATCGGTGTTTGACGTCACAAGTATCTATAGAAACAATAGGTACTTCGTTTATTGAAAAACCAAAGTTTTAGCTGGACAAGCAAAGCTTAAATACAAAACTTTTCATTTATTTTTATAAGAATTATTAAAAAATAATAAATATATGTATAAGCGAGTTTGATATCGATTATCCTCTAATTTGTTTACCAAATACTTACTTGTACCCGAGATCGTTTACTCCACTCGTCGCAAAATTATGAACATTTTTATATTCCTCGATTTCTTCTAATTTTACCAACTACTGAGACCGGGGTGTTGGAATACTTGAATATTTACACAGGATGTTGACATTTTCTATATCACCCTAACGGTATTATAACGACAATCTCTGTTTTTTTTTAATATTTTTTTTTTTCATTCTTTTTTTTATACAAATTACATTAGAAAAGACCAATGGACAATATTGGTCCGAATGTGATAGTAATTTGAAAGATCTGTTTAATGAAAATCACGTCTTTTAAAAGGTGATAAATCAATTGACGTGTATTATGAGTAAAATATAATATATAACAATGTATTATTTACAATGTGTATTCTCTGATATTTTTTTTATTACAAATGCAAGATTTCATTCAATACTTTAAAATATGGCAGTAGGCAAAAAAAAATTCATACAATACTTGTATTTACAGTGCTCACATATGAAAATATGACTTTCGGCGATTTGACATAGAATTATAGACATAATAATGGATAAGCTTCATTGACACATCTACATAAGTGTTGGGAGAACATGATTTCTTTATGTACCCGAGATTCTCTGGTTACACGCAAAGGGGGCAAAAACATAAGCATAGCAAACCTGTGCCATTTATATAGAACGCATTCGACATCGGCATTGCTCAGTGTGGTTAGAGGATCTGGAACATTTTCTTGAGCTCCACCATCAGTTGCCAGTC
Source organism: Zygaena filipendulae (assembly GCA_907165275.2). Taxonomy (NCBI): domain Eukaryota; kingdom Metazoa; phylum Arthropoda; class Insecta; order Lepidoptera; family Zygaenidae; genus Zygaena; species Zygaena filipendulae. The sequence goes on along the minus strand of OU015653.1, from coordinate 4,137,514 downwards.
CGTTTTGACGAGGTCATCGCGGAAATAGTCCTTGCACGCATCGATACTAGCACGAGAGATCTGCAACAATATTAAAAGGAACCATATGTTTAACCACTCACAACGTAATCCTTGTCTTTCTTTTTGTTTTTTATCAAAAATATAGTACTTATTGCAAATTAAAAGAAATCTGTTTTTGGCGCATCTGTAACCGCTGCCGCGGCACGCTCGCTGCGCTAGTTCAGCTCGCGCTTTGTGGTCGCTGTTCAAACCTAACCAAGCAGGGCTCTTATTATTCACTATGACCAACAACACTCCTTGCCCACAACGCGCATCCTAAAAACACAATCCTAAACGCTCCAGATGCAAAAATATAAGAAATTTATATTCTTTATGACAAAAGAAACGTTGTAAATGTATTTTTTTAAAGTGAAACTTCTTCGAACACGAGGGCAGAGCAATTTAAGTGGCGTCTTATCTTAACGCGACGCGTTATGGTCATAGTGAATAAGGGCCCTGCAGGTTGGAGTGCTCGCTATAATCCGAATTCAGCACTAGTTTTAGCGTATTGTATTCCTATAACTATGAAAACATTAATTTACAAACTAGTCAAAAATAGTCTCGCAATTTGAACTAAAGTAACCACAAGTATAACCTTCACAAAAATCCATTGTGGTGACAAAAATATAATACATACATTGCCTATTGCAAAATTACAGTCCACCGTTCCAGAACTTTAGAAAACTTAAGAACGTCGAAAAACAGACAATATTTTATTATTTTAAGACAAGTTGCCGTTTTTTTTAAATATTTGGAAACCATTGCAAATCTATACTAAAGAAATTTCCTGACATAAACGCCTAATAAGGTATTGAAGCTAGAAACATGAAATGCGGAGTGTAGCTTGCTTTTGCGACTTAGGTATAATATACGTGTATAAAGTAGGTAATAAAAAACACGTTTTTAAAAATTCAGACCCTCAGTAGGGTTCAGCTAATATCTTAAGCCAGAAACATAATCGTTGGTAGTTATCTAAAATACACATCTGACATTTAGGATGCTACGTAACGTAGGTGATGCTGTGGGTTGTTGAAGTAATTGAAAAAATATACCCATACCTACAAATTGTTACTATGTATGATATACAGTGCATGGTAACGTGTAGATAGCTATAATATCAATGCTCATAAAAATAAAAAAAGTTAATTGCGGCCCACCGGTCACATCCGCCAAAACTGGTTGCACGGGGCAAGAGAGAATTGACATGCTATTTCTGATGCTAAAAAGTATACATATATAGCTAAATTGATGTGGTGCGGTCGTTCCATTCAAAGTGACCTAGTTCTGGGAGCATCGATTCACCACTTGGGTGTGAATGGTGGGGTCATGTCTATGACGTCATAGGGAAAATGAAATAGGTTGTGCAAGTATGAAATTGGGTCAAAGCCTCCCCCGTGTGCCTCGCCCCACCGCCGTGGCCTCGGACGGGCCCCCGAGCCAGGCCCTCGCGCACAGCTCGACGGCAACGACATTAGATGCAGTTCCAGCCGACATACACCAAGTACCCAACTATCAACAGAAATGGAAACTTATTTTTAGCATCAAGGATTGAGACGCATTTATTTACATAATGTTTGCACATAACTATACGATAAGTAGGAACAAAACAAAACACTCGGGTTCATCTTATATCAAATTGGACCAAGAAGTTGAATTAGATATGTATGTCAGGATTACTCCGGGAACAAAGGGACGAAAATCTACTGTTTATGAAAGAATTCCCTGCCTTAGCTTCACATGTCAAGAAACTAACTAAAATTGATTAGTCAATCAGTTTTCATATTAACTTTTTTCCCCACTTTTACCGAACCACAATAAATAAATCAGCCAAATCGCTCGAGACTCGAGCCGTTCTCAAGTAATGCCCCGACATACACACACATAATATGTACGTATTGACTATTGTAGCTACTGATTTTTATTCATATCGATTTTTTTTAACAATAGGCTTGTTTCCGGGGTATGAAAATAAAAATTCTATTTAATCCGTCTTGTAGATTAATAAAAAATACGTTCTCAATATTTTTTATTATTCTAGAAGAAGGACTAAAATCTAAAATTTTATTGACAAGTCCATTCTACGTATGGTATTTAACGAAATAACCCTACATAATATTATGTTGGTATTTAAAATGTAACCATGATGTCTGATACGATTAATTAAATCATATAGGTACTTATTTAATTAATCGTATCGATTACTAATATTATGTGCCTACCTACCATCTTGAACTGAAATATATAACGGTCAGAAAGTGATTCGAGCATGCTGTTTGGTACATAGAGAGTCTAAAAATTGAAATTTTATTAATCTAACCGACGTACAAACCTACAACATAAACTAATTAATGTTCCGCTAAAGAAGACCGAATAGATTCCTGCGGAATTAATTAACCATTACTTTAATTATGCCTACTTATTATCAATTCAACATCGTTAATCTTAAGAACAAGTGGGCGAAAGAATCTTTCATTTCTTTATAAATTGATAATTTAATAATACACTTTCGGACACATAAATCGAACCATCATATTTGAATTCAAAGGCCTGACATTTAAATAAAAAGTTTCAAGTGTGCTTTCCTTTCTTGCAAGTGCTTTATAAGTAAATCTGAAGATTTAGTATATTATCCTAATATTATTATTATAAATAAGAAAATGAACTAGGTACTCAACCGATCATTATGTTGTCATAGATAAGGACATAAGGTATTTTTATCCCGGTATTTCCCTCGGAAACTCCGAAATTAACGCGGGTGAGACCGCGAGGAACAGCTAGTCCTACATATTATAAAACAAAGTCCTCCGCCGCGTCTGTCTGTTCGCGATAAACTCAAAACTACTGAACGGATTTTCAAAGGAAGGTTTATAGGTATAGTTTATCCTGGAATTCCCGCGGAAATTCCGAAATTACCGCGGGTGAAAACGCGGGAGACAACTGGTGTAATAATAAAACAAGTAAAAATAAACATTAGAGTTATCTGAAATTCCGATTCCAGTGTCCAGGAGTATATTATAATTTAAGAAATTACACGTGCAATACAAATAAATTTTCATTACTCATACTCGGAAAGTAGGTCTGAAGTTGCCTGAGAAGCGGGTTGAAAGTAACACTTTTCAGCAATAGGGAGAATCGCTTTCAACTGACAGCTGGATACGGCAGAAACTCAAGTTTTTTTTTATGTCATAGGGGGCAAACTAGCCAGTAGCACACCTAATGGATGATTTATGTAAAATAAAATTCATTCATTTTTTTCTTTAGCTAATTCCTCATTCTTCTGAGGCTAATTCCTATTTTTATTTTGACTTTCCTTGCATTCGTAATGAAAAGCACAGTGTTATCCTCGGGAGAAAGACTTATTTAGTCCCGAGACGGGGTTTGGCGCCGGAGCGTAGCGAGGGCAATAGTTCGAGGGACTAAATAAGTCTTTCACCCCTAGGATAACAATGTACTATAACCTATTAGTAATAGTGAAAATAAAAAAATGAGACTGTTATCGTTTAATTTTTCTGCTATTCGTACGGAAAAAACAATGTGACGAAATTGACAACTATCAAAATATAATATTGTAAAAATTACAACTGTTACGAATTTACACATACTTTTTCTCGTGACGAATTTACTATGTGACGAATTTACAACAACCCTAACAAAATATATAAAACTTTTATCTTCTTACTTTGAACCATAATGATGTTCGTATATTTGGATGTTTGTTACTCAATCACACAAAAACGGCTGAACGGATTTGGATGAAATTTGGCATGCACATTGTCAGGGGTCCAGAGAAGGACATAGGGTACTTTTTATACCGGAATTCCGGCGGGAACTCCGAAATTACAGCGGGTGAAACCTCGGGGCACAGTTAGTTACATATATTTAGTTACTATAGGGTGAGTGAGGGAAGATGAGAAGGAAGATGAGTACGGGCCACGGATAACACAAAAAATCTTTTTTTGTGTTACCTTGTTTTTTATCTTCCCCCACTCACTCTAGCTATGCCCCGCGGTTTCACCCGCCGAAATTTCGGAGATCCCGCAGGAATTCCGGGATACAAAGTACCCTATGACCTTTTCTGTACCCCTTACCACGTGTATGAAAAATTTCATGAGATTTCACCGGCGTTAATTTCGGAGGTTCCGCGGGAATTCCGAAAAAGTACCCTACGTGTATACAGAATTTCATGATGATCGGTTGAGTTTTTAATGCGTGAAAGCGTAACAGACAGACTACTTTCACATTTATAATGTCACTTCAAGGGTAAATAAATACAAAAAAACCAACAACAAGTTGCTTTGTATTTGAAGTATTCCTACTATCCCTACTACGACTAAAAGTATTTTATTGGGTATGTATTTTTTTAAACCAACAACAAGTTGCAAAAAAAACACACTAAAATATTTTTCGCTAACAGACACAGATATTTTCTGGTCAATTCGTTTTCTTAAGGCACTCATAGGACATTTTTTGCGTTTAGTTGAGAGCTTAATGGAGTAATAAATACCTACTGTGAGCGGAGAATTCATATTTTCTTTTTTACCACAGTAATTTTTTAGGCTTCTACATAAGTTGCCATAAATTAATTTCAGTTGCTTGACGTCAAAAATAATTAATCGGTCGTGTAAAACACAATCACTCTCAGTGTATTTCGAAAGGACCTGTTATTTATACCGTTCATTAGCTTACACTTACATTAGTACGAAAGTCGAAATATTACAGCACTACAATCTTCGGAATTCCCGCGGGAACCCCGGAGATTGTGAGGTTGTAGGGGATAATCTCTGGATGTACTGAAACGATTTTGAATTTTTTTCACTTATAGGAAAGCTACAGTGATCTTGAGTGACATAGGCTACTTTTTATCCCAGTATTCCCACGGGAACTCCGGAGATTGTAAGTTTATTAGGTTGTAGGGGTAATCTCTGGATCTACCGAACCGATTTTGAACATTATTTCACTTATAGGAAGCTACAGTGATTCTGAGTGACGTAAGGTACTTTTTTCCCAGAATTCCCGCGGGAACTCCAAAACTATAGCGGGTGAAACCGCGGGAGTCAGCTAGTAATTGGTGAAGAAATTTATAAATCCATAAGTAAATAAAATATGAATTTTATTGTACATTTTGTACTTCCGATTTATATTCTTATCGTTAGATAAATATTATGTGGAGGTGTATGTGTAAGATTAAAGAGGATTGGGCACGAATTCATCATACCCACTCTGCCTACCTAGCAGCTACTGGCTCGTGGAAAGCGGTGACGTCACGCGTTTAAATATAACCACGGCCTTGGAGCGCGTGACGAAACTGACGAACAAACCGAGTTGATGTCGGTAGGTATGGCGCACTTTTACGTGCTACTTCATTCCCAAGTGTTAAAACATCAACGTTTCGTTCTTGTTCAAGCAAAGGAAATAGCTGTGAATCGTCAGGAGCCACACACTGTGGCAGTGATATTATATGTATAGACTAGCTGTGCTCTGCGGTTTCACCCGCGTGAAAAGTTTTTATGTAACAACTTTTTTTTTCGACATCCGATTTCAATGAAACAAAGCCTATATGTAGCTCCAGATAAGCCTAATTTTGCATACACGTGGTAAGGGGTACAGAAAAGGTCATAGGGTACTTTGTATCCCGGAATTCCTGCGGAATCTCCGAAATTTCGGCGGGTGAAACCGTGGGGCATAGCTAGGGTGAGTGGGGGAAGATAAAAAACAAGATAACACAAAAAAACGATTTTTTGTGTTACCTACCCCGTGGCCCGTACTTATCTTCCTTCTCATCTTCCCCCACTCACCCTATAGTAACTAAATATAGGTAACTAACTGTGCCCCGCGGTTTCACCCGCGTGAAAAGTTTTTATGTAGGTAACAACTTTTTTTCCCGACATCCGATTTCAATGAAACAAAGCCTATATGTAGCTCCAGACTAAGCCTAATTTACCTATGAAAACCGCATGACAATCTGTTCAGTGGATTCGGAGATTATCGCGAACAGACAAACAGACAGAAAAGAATTTTAAAAACTTTTTTTGTGCTTGGTTACTCTTCTTTTATCACCCCTCTCAATTTTAGGTAAAAATATTCAATGTACAGAATCGCGGATTCTACTCTTTTATTATAGTATAGATTAGGTATCTGTGACGGTACATAATTATAGTAGCATCAATAAATTCAATCAATAAGAAGACGAATCGCCAACTGGATTGAATGTAAGAACGCGAGTCATTTAGAAATATTACAACTAGCAAGAGGATTCTTAAGGACAAAACTTATTAAGAGTATAAATAGTACATTGTTATCCTAGGGGTGAAAGTAAGGGCGTCAATAGATCGAGGGACTAAATAAGTCTTTCTCCCGAGGATAACACTGTGCTTTTCATTACGAATGCAAGGAAAGTCAAAATAAAAATAGGAATTAGCTAAAGAAAAAAATGAGTGAATTTTATTTTACATAAATCAACCATTAGGTGTGCTAGATACTGGCCAGTAAGCATGCCCCCTATGACATAAAAAAAAACTTGAGTTTCTGCAGTATCCAGCTGTCAGTTGAAAGCGATTCTCCCTAGGGCTGAAAAGTGTTACTTTCAACCCGCTTCTCAGGCAACTTCAGACCTACTTTCCGAGTATGAGTAATGAAATAGTACATTGTTATCCTAGGGGTGAAAGTAATCCTCCTCGCTACGCTCGGGCGCCAAACCCCGTCTCGGGACTAAATAAGTCTTTCTCCCGAGGATAACACTGTGCTTTTCATTACGAATGCAAGGAAAGTCAAAATAAAAATAGGAATTAGCTAAAGAAAAAATGAGTGAAGATCGGATAGTCGCTTGACACTTTCCCACTTAAGTATTTCTTTTTCTTTGGCCGGCTAGCTATTCAGCCAGTATTTTTTATTTACATTGTGGCGACCTAAAAAAATATTATCTTTAATTATTAAGTATTAATTAAAGAAAATAAAAAAATATAAATAGGAATTAGCTTAAGAAAAAGTGAGTGAATTTTATTTTAATACCTACTTAAACTTTACGTTATTTCAATTTTACATCGCGCTGGCTGTATAGAAAGTGGAAACATGGTTCAATAGAAATGTGAAAATAGACCTAGTTTTTTTTTAATAATTTGACAGTTGTCAGTTGAAAGCGATTCTCCCTAGGGCTGAAAAGGGTTACTTTCAACCCGCTTCTCAGGCAACTTCAGACCTACTTTCCGAGTATGAGTAATGAAATAGTACATTGTTATCCAAGGGGTGAAAGTAACTCATTTAGTGCCGAGACGCGGTTTGGCGCACGAGCGTAGCGAGGGCGCCAATAGTTCGAGGCACTAAATAAGTTACTTTCTCCCGAGGGTAACACTGTGCTTTTCATTACGAATGCAAGGAAAGTCAAAATAAAAATAGGAATTAGCTAAAGAAAAAATGAGTGAAGATTGGATAGTCGCTTGACGCTTTCCCACCTATTTCTTTTTCTTTGGCCGGCTAGCTATTCAGCCAGTATTTTTTATTTACATTGTGGCGACCTAAATTATAATAAAGTCATCTAAAAAAATATTTTCTTTAATTATTAAGTATTAATTAAAGAAAATAAAATAATATTATTTATATTTTAATTAATTAATTAGCTTAAGAAAAAATGAGTGAATTTTATTTTAATTAATACCTACTTAAACTTTACGTTATTTCAATTTTACATGGCGCTGGCTGTATAGAAAGTTGGAACATGGTTCAATAGAAATGTGAAAATAGACCCAGTTTTTTTTTAATAATTTGACAGTTGTCAGTTGAAAGCGATTCTCCCTAGGGCTGAAAAGAGCTACTTTCAACCCGCTTCTCAGGCAACTTCAGACCTACTTTCCGAGCATGAGTAATGAAAAATATGTTTTAACACTCCTCGGTTCGCTCGAAGAAAAAACAAGTGCGAGTCGGATTCGCACACAGAGGGTTGTAACTTCAAACCTACAAGTATGTAAATGTACATTCGTCCATCACTAGAATCGAATGTCGAAGTTCTGTATTTGTGGTATAATTTCTAATTTACAGTTTTCGGTTGTTACTTGTGCTTCTTGCCTTTCATGATTCTAGGTCAACGGGAAGTACCCTATAGGTTTTGGGTCCTTTGCGAGTGTCAGAATATGCGGTACAAAGATAAACAGTATTCATAACCGTATCTTTTGATTGCGTTGATTTAGAAATTTGATTTTTCCCAGCTTCAACGGACTTGAGTATTTGATATTAAATTTTAATTGATAACTCCATGCGTTTATGAGAAAACCGGTCTTCATAGACAGACAGATGGACAACAAAGTGACCCTATAAGTGCCCTATAAGGATAACAAAAAACCCCTAGCAAAAAGAACAAAGGCAAAAATCACGAATCGAATCGAAGGAAACGTCAACTTTAAGCAACAATATTATCCAGTAGTGGTTTGAAGACGTTACCTATTTTTGCAGATTTTGATATCTAATTTTTACGCTTTAACAGCACCTAAAAGTCAACTTTGGTCGGTTAATACGAAAGTCCAAGTGTGTGGCTTAATTTGTGTATTTTCTATGGCGATAACGAAAAAGATTGTTAACTTGGATAAGGGGTCCGCGGTGGCCTTTAAGGTGGTGCCCCCCCCCCCCCCTCCCCGCAGCGCTGCCCCGCCGGCGTGCATGCGATCAATGGAGCCGCGCGGGTGGCTCCGACGAGGTCAGCCATTGATACCGAGCCGCCGACCCACCCACTTGCATTGATACACAGCACATAAGCGTCATGAATGGGCCGAAGAGAAGGGTTTGCGATTTTATACATTCTTACGCGACACGACAGTAAGCAAATTCAGAGGTCATAAGTGAATGAACGAAAACGATTTTCCCTACAAGGGAGCCGGTATCGGCGACATAATTATCATATTTTACTATCATTTATAATATTTATTTAAGCATTTTACAAGCGATTAAATTCTTTTTGATGTTGTTGGTAGATGTTTCCCAATTTTCACGACAACAGCTACGTTTTTAGGATTCTGCTTCTAAAGACTGACCCTTGATTTAGTAGGGAAACATATTCGGTCTGTTTCTAATTTACAAATGGAAAGAGACAAATAGTTTGCATCTTATGTATAAAGCCGCTAATAGATGTTGGTCCAATGCACGCAAGTTTCTTCTTCTTCTTCTTTCTTCTTCTTCTTCTTCTTCTTCTTCAATTGTGGCATACTTAGCTTTCCTTGCCATTGCCTCTCAGCGTTTGGTCAACTGTTGACCTCGTACGTGGGTGCCAAAACGAACCGCATGGACGGCTCCACAAAAACTCGTGGCATCGATCGGTCTCACTTCGAACTTGACCAACGTGTGTCACTCGCTTTGTACAAATTTTCCGACATTGCAGCATTCGCATTGCTGAGGCTAGGCCAACGTCTAGGTATGAGTGGCTTAAAAAATGTGCGCTTCGAGTTTGCTAGTTCTATGCATATAATATGCCTAATGTATTTTTTGGGAATTTATTCGTTAAGAATCGATTTGCATACAAGGCCAACGGCATGCATGTATGTATACCAAAGATATTTTTCGGTGTTTTTGTACATATTTTTTTTAATTTTGCCAATTTTTTTTTAATTTTGGATTGCCAATATAAGATATTTACGTCAATATATCGTACATATTACAGCAACTAAAACAGTGAAATTATCGATAGTAAAACCGGCTTAAGAGCTATCGCCATGGCCGGTACTCGGTAGGTATCTCCGTTTGAAGTTGACGAAACTATTTCGATATTGGAGTTTAATTTCGGAATCAGGATCGTCTCTAAATTAATACGAGTTTCGTGTAAAGTTCGTATCGTTTGTTTGAAACTATGCTACTTCTATCTCGAATATTGATTCGATTATATTATTGGTATCACAAATTTTAATACATGAACGAATAACAATATTAAATAATAATACGATACAACTACAAAGTATCTAGCTACATACATTATGCCTAACTTGCACGCTATACGTATCTACCTATAATAACAACACGCACTATAGGTATGGCAGCTAGTGTGTGTATGAACGTACTAATTGTACAGGCGACCGCAACAAAACATACACAATCACGACACACGGTTTCCGTTCTATTCTGGAAGGCAAACATTTGCATTTAGGCACAGTAAGTGGGTAGCATGCGGCGACCCAAGTGAAATATCGTGTCTTTATATACGATAAATGTCTAATATTAGCCGTGTCAATTGGTGCCATTCGTTTAAAATAGTCGCGTATCGCGGTGCGCGCGCGCAGTGCGCACCTCATTCATTAGAACGTCGCTCAATCACCGGAGCGAGGTCTCGCGCGCGCGCTGTTTTGAATGGAATTATATTACCTACAGCTCCACTGGAACGTGTGACGCGTTTTAATATAAATAAATTATAAATGTGTTCGTAATAAGTATACATACCTACTTATGTCTATTTCAACACGGCTTCCTGCCGGTGGGCCTGCCTGCATGTGTTGTGCGGTTCTCTTATAATTTATAAATCGCTCGGCGAGGTATCGACGTAGTAATGGTCGGTACTTCCTTGATGGTTAGTGTTAGATTAAGGATATCCTATGCCCCATTGGAAAGGGCAATAAAACTATTATAATTAATGCTTTCTATCTACAAATCTTCTTGGACCAACTACATATATAGGAACATTTGATAGAATTTAAAACAGACATAGAACGATTCCAACTTATAGCCTCAGACGAAATAATCTGAGCTTATAGCGTACTAATTACTATTAAAGTTACGTTTACTACGTTTGTAAAAATACTGTTATACCTACCCACTGTATTTCCTTAGAATATAATTATGAAAGGCAATTAAAAAGTCAAAAACTGATGAAGCTTGATCAATAGGTCCATTTTATGTAGGTATGTAGAGTACAGTATAGGTACACAAGAATTGATGACTTAATCGTTTCTGAACAGTAAATCAATCAATCATTAATCTTATTGTCGTATAGGTATGTGTTGCGACAGCTTTCTATGAAAAAATATGTTGGTAGGTACGTAAAGGAAAAATACACCCAAAAAGTTTAAAATAAAAAATTCAATGCATAAAAAAAAACATCATCAAAATCACACGCGGCCGAGCACAGGTGTCATGGATCTATTAATATTTGTGATCCCAAAAAAAATAAAAAAATGAATAAAAAAAAGCACAATTGACACTTTTTTGCAGCTATACGATGCCGCGAAATCGTTATTTAGGTAGCTTATTCAATGTTATTACTTGTAATACAATGAAGCTGAAAAACATGTACCTAGGAAATAGCAAGTAGTGTTTAATATGTTGTGGAAACAAATGGGCATGTGGACTAATTTTTATTTCTTAGTCCGTCTCGTAGATTATTAAAAAATATTGGACACGTATTTTTTCTTTTTTTACGTAATCAAAAAATAACGGCGATATATTGAGTTGAAATTTCGCGTGACGTCACTATTCTGACAGTTTGTATGGCGGTTTTGTGGTTAGTGACGTCACGACCTCCTCATACTAAACTTTAATGCGCTTTATCTCTGTATATTTGAATTTATTTAAAAAAGCAAAAAATACGTGTCTATAATTGTTTTTTTTATTTTCTAACAGACGGACTAATTAGAATTTTGATTTTCAATAGTAGTCAACATCCCTATTATAAATAAATAGGTTATTATCGCGCACCCGAGTGGTACTCGCAAGACACCACAACCTAACTTCCTAAAATAAGATATGAGAAAAAAGTTCAATTTCTGGAAACTCAATAACTTTGAGTAACAGACAGTAAGTATGCTATTCGTTGATAATATCTATTGAAAATAAAAGTGTACATAGATAGTTAATTTTAGTTTCAAGCTTTATAAATATTTCGTGTTTTCCATTTTATTGTGAACTAGCTGTGGCCCGCGGTTTCACCCGCGTGAGTTTCGGAATAGGGTTATTACAAATTTCATGCAAATTACTTACATGAAATTTATAATAACAAATTGTGTCAATAATTAAGAAATAGGGCCCGAGAAAAGCATAATCGTGAGAGATTTATTAAAATATTATCAATAGTTTCCAAAATATACAATCCTACCAAAAACATTTTCATGTAAAATGATGAGCCAAGACGAGTCCATATGACGGGCACAGTCAAAAAGTTAGTGTCGTACATTTAGTACTTACATAAAAAAAAAAAAACAATTTTTAAATTTTTTCTGTCTGTCTGTCTGTTTGTTCCGACTAATCTGAAACGGCTAGACCGATTTTAACGGGAGTTTTACTGGCAGATAGCTGATGTTAACTTACTGTGTAACTTACTGCTGACTACTTTTACTCTAGAAAAAAATAGTTCTTGAGGGAATTCCTAAACTCACGCGGGTGAAACCGCGGGGCACAGCTAGTTTATAGTATATAGATAGATTTAATTTATTGTATTCGAAACTGGCCAAATGCTATTATGCGAAGAATGATAAGACGAAAAAAAAAAGTGCGTGCGACCGACCTTGCTGACCAGCATGTCTGTCTCGTCGAAGTGCCGGCCGAACATCTTGGGCGACTCGCCGGGGATCGGCTCTATCTTGATGCACACCTCCTGGCCCTTGCGCGCCGACTCCACTTGCTTGTGATTCGACTCGATCGACGTCACCACGCCGAGCTCGACGAACTGTTGGGCGAGCACCAAATTTTTCTTACTCTCGTCTCTCGATGTCGGCGTAATGTCAAAGCGTATTTTCGTATGGAAAATGAACAACGCCATCTATCCAGCCAACGGAGAAACTTTGCTGGAACACGCACACCCGCTCGATAGGGTCCGCGAGACGAGATTTCGCATAATATCTAGTGCAGTGGTGGGCAAAGTACGGTCGGTACGGATATAACTCGGCTCACGGCGGTCTTTCGAAATGTATAGTAATTAAATTTTGGCTGTCATGCATAGGTAAAGGAGCCAGCTAAAGTCGCGTAGACTGTGCAGGACGAAACGAGAAAACAAAATGCATTTTTCTATAATTATGGCCCTCTTCCGAAATTTCATAAACTTTTTGGCCCTTCATGAAGAACATTTGCCCACCACTGATCTAGAATGACGGTGTACAGTCAGTATCGAAAATATATAATCACTTTGGTCAGATAATGAACTTTCTTACAATTGCGATAAGATTCAACGAGTTCTATAATTGATCACCTACATATTTCTACTGTTGACTGTACATTATTTGCTGGTATTCCATTTAAAAAATACTAGCCAAGAGGTAAAAACCATGAGTAGGATTTAAAATAAATTCTGAACCTCTAATGCCAGGTAGGGCAGGGTGCGGGGTTAGAAATTATAGTCTAATGTACTAGTATTAAATAGTATTAAAAAAAAAATACCTATACATATTTGTTTTGAAAAAGTCACAAAAAAAATTACGTTGAATGTAAAAAAGAAATACCAGCATACACTACAGTGTAGTTAATGTGCGACTTACTTCTTTGCTGGGCACGCATATCGGCGTCCCCTCCTTGACTATGCCCGCCTCTATCATCACGCCGGCCACGATGGGGTCGCGCGAGTTGAACACGAACTGGGGCAGCACCTGTGCGGGGGAGGGGGAGGGGCCAACTTGTATTATTCGCCGGCATGAATTTCGATATGCCCTCAAGAATGCTGTCACCGTGACGTCACGCCTAGGTATTCATATTCATTTATTTGGTAATTAATTATTACATGTCAAAAATATTACGTTGTTATAATAATAAAATACAATAATAAAAACCTTTGTATTACAAAAAAAGAGTAAAAACAAATGCAACAATGTACACTTTATACTTAGTTATGACGAGCTCCCACTCCTAAACTTTAATGCGGTTTTATCTAAATATCATTAACCTTACTTATATTATAAACGCCAAAGTTGTAAGTACGAATGTTTGTTACTCTTTCACGCGAAAAACTACTGAACGGATTTTAATGAAACTTTACAATAATATGGCCACAGGGCTTTTATTTCGGAATTTCCGCGGGAACTCTAAATAATGCGGATGAAACCGCGGGGAACAGCTAGTTTTTTCAATTTGAAAAGGCAAAAAATACAACGTGTCTGTTATGCTTTTACTATCAACTGGCGGACTAAATGGGATTTTGATTTTTATATACTGTCATCATGCCCATTGAAAAAATCGTTACATTATAAACGGTTGGCATTGCCGATGTATAATATTAATTATAAGGTGTGTGTGTGTGTGTGCGTACTTTGAGCTTGCACGGGAATACGGCGATGTGCTTGAACTCGTCGCGTTTCCGCTGCTTCAACTCCTCGCGGTACGCCATGAACTTGTCGAACAGGTGGTAGATGATGTCCGCCGCGAATATCTTCACGCCCAGCTGGTCCGCCATCTCTTGAGCGTCGCGTTCGATCTTTGAAAATGTTTTCAAAATAAATCAATACAATAACAATTTTTTTTTTTTAAACTAAATCCATAGATGTTTGAAAAGAATAAAGTTCATTTAGAAGAAGTTAGGAAAAGGTCAATGAGTATGGCATAATAGAAATTCAAAGCTAAAAGAAGTTTAATGACTTACTTTCACGTCAAAGGCGAGTATCGTGGCGAACTGCGAGTCATGCTCGAGCATGGCGGACGCCTTCATGACGTCACGCTTCACCACCGGCCCTATCCTGATGGCCGAGTACTGCGCGCAAACAATAACAAAAACTATAATAATAGCACATTTCATTACAAGTGTGAGAAGTCGGTTGTTGCAACAAGTTGAGACTAATGTTGGCCGGGTCCGGGGGTCGGGTGACAGGGGCCTAGTGGCAGGGGACGGGGAGGGCGGGGAACGAGTGACAAGGGCTGGGTGACGGGGTCCGGATAACGGGTGACTGGGCCAGGTTACGAGGGATAGGTGACGACTGACGAGGGCTGGGGGGCCGAGTGGCATAAGCTAGGTAAGGAGACCGGATAAACGGAACCGGATAACGGGTGACGGGGCCGGGTTAGGAGGAGTAGGTGACGAAGGTCGGGGTTGGATCACGAAGGTAGGTGCCGAGGGACGAGGGAGTCGAGTGACAGACGCCGGGTGACGGGGACCGGGTGTCAGGTAACGGGGACCGGGTGTCAGGTGACGGGGACCGGGTGTCAGGTGACGGGACCGGGTGTCAGGTGACGGGGACCGGGTGTCAGGTGACGGGGACCGGGTGTCAGGTGACGGGGACCGGGTCTCAGGTGACGGGACCGGGTGTCAGGTGACGGGGACCGGGTGTCAGGTGACGGGGACCGGGTGTCAGGTGACGGGGGACAGGGACCGGGTCTCGGGTGACGGGGACCGGGTGTCAAGTGACGGGACCGGCTGACGACGTACGGGGGGCTGAGTGACAGGGGTTGGTTGACGGAGGCCGGGTGACATGGTGGCCGAGTGGCAGGTGATAGGGGTCAGGGCTCGGGTCGTAGCTCACCGGTATTTTGCTGGTCCGCAGGAACTCGAGCAGCGCCTCGAGCGAGCCCAGCGTGGAGGCCTGCACGTACACGCCGCGCTCCGACAGCTTGATCGACGACAGCGCCGACTTCAGCTCGCGCGCCACCTCCTCCCTGTACACATACATTTTATCATAATAGGCACGATGACAAGGTATAAATATCAAAATTCTATTTAGCCCGTCTGTTAGATAGTAAGAAAATAATAGACACGTATTTTTGCTTTTGCGAATTATTGAAAAAAACCCTTACTAATATTATAAATGTGAAAGTGAGTTTGTTTGTTTACTTGTTTGTTTGTTACGCTTTCACGCCAACCGATCATCATGAAATTTTGCATACACGTTGCCAGAGGCACAGAGGACATAGGGTACTTTTTATCCCAGAAATCCCGCGGGAACTCCGACAAGAACGCGGGTGAAACCGTAGGAAACAGCTAGTACTTTAATAAAACGCAATAAAGTTTAAAGTTTAGAAAAAAAAGGAAAAAAATGTGTCCAATATTTTTTATTAATATACAAGACGGTCTAAAATTTAAAATTTAGTCATCATGCCCATTATAATAACTTCACAACACACAGATCTGGATACTACATTTTCGTGGAAACCAAGTAGACGTGGTATGTACTATTATTCTATAGGTATAGATATACAAGTAGGCAAACTGGAAAGAAGAAAACTAGTCTACCCCCATTGGGAATCGAACTCAGAATCTATTATTTAGCAGAGTACTCACTTCAATATTTCAACTTCGTCAGGTTTCTGTGCGATAAGCAGGTTGAGGCCAGCGATCGCCTTCTCCAGCTCCTTAGCGGCGATCTTCACTCCCTGAGCGCCAATCACCTCTTTGTGCTCAATGTATGCGTTCTGTATATTAACAAATTAAATGTCAATCGAATTAATCAACTATTAATATGATATTATACTCTATACATTTAATTACATGATCAAAAACTGACAACTAACATATATCTTGCGCATACTGATACTTGATGTGCATTTGATTATGTGCTTAAAAATCATTTTTAATTACAGCATAAAATGTTTTCCGTTCGATCGACGATCTTATCCGATGTATAAATATCTCAAACTACAGACATCAGACTCGGCTGTATAGACTTCATTTCCTTTGCCTTCTCCGATATGAACTTCTAATGAAAAAAAAAAAAGTTTATCGTGAACGTTGCCTACCTTGACCCTCAGCTCCCGCATCGGCTGCGGCATCAGCAGCGAGCGGATCTGCGTGACGATGGGCCCGTCCGTGCCGGCCAGCACCATGGTGTCGCCCTCGCGCAGCGTGCCGTTGATGAGGATCGTGTCGATCGTCGTGCCCAGGCCGGGGATCGCTTTCACCTGAACAACGATTTGAGGGTTAAGAATGGGTTAGGTCAGGTGATTTTACTGATTTTAGTCAGGACAAGTAGGTATTTTTCCTTTTTTTACGTAATCAAAAAATAACGACGATATGTTCGTTTGACGTCAATGTGACGACCTCTACGCCACAAGTCACGAACTACAACGAAGCTACGAATACTAGCTAGATGGAGATCCTAAATCGCACTAACGAAGTTTTCATATTGTGCTGCATATATACGACTTCCGACTATCTACAGTCGAAGTCGCGGTTCCCCGGGCATACCACCTCGCCCGGCGGGAAGCTTCGCCTTTGGTGGCGGTCGAGCCATATTATCCATCCTGCTCCCGCTACAGTGACCCCGACGCGATTGGAAGTATGAAATGGCCGGCCACTTCATTGGCCAATCAATTATTATATGTGGCCACGAAATTTATTTATTTATTTAATGGAGAAAAACAAACAAATTTACGCTAAATAATAAATACAAGTAATCTTTTCACTATAAAATAACAATTTGAACGCTTAACATTCTCACTGAACAATCGATCGAGGAATTTTTAAAGTTAAGACTAAACCTGCTACACATACATAAAGAAAGTGCGTTTGATACCTCCAGCACGGTGGCGAGCAGCTGGTGCGAGAACACGAGCCGCTTGTGCAGCGGCCCCTCGCACGCCTGCACGATGAGCGCGAGCAGGTTGCCCATGCCCTCGCCGGTCACCGCCGACGTGGGCACCAGCGACACGTACGTGCGCGGGTCCGGGTTCTCGTAGAACAGCGCCGCGTTCAGACCCTGCGCGCGACAAACAACACAGATCAGGAACGCACACGGAACGGTAACTATTGATCAATCTGGACATGAAAGGCATAATATGGTCGGATGTCAACATCCGACCAAGATTGCTAAAACTAGTTTTGGTTTTTAACATTAACTACTTTTTATCAAACTACTAATTTGGTCAGATGTTGAGATCCAACCATAAGCTGTTCATGTCCAGAAATAATGAACACACAAAAACATACATATAATAACTTTAAACTTTTGTATAGTTACATAGTTACATTGTGCTGTTGGTCTTCCTAAGAAATAAATAAATAAATAAACTGGCAGCACTTGGTATAATTAGCTAACAATTTGTCAAGATTTTGTTTAAATTGGTTGAAACATAACGATTATTTTTGGAAGTGTCGGAAAAAGTAAAGCCGCCTACATGGTCAGGGGTACAGAAAAGGACATAGGGTACTTTTTGTCACAGAACTCCCGCGGGAACTACGAAATTAACGAGGGTGAAACCGCGGGGAAAAGCTTGTTAAAGATTACAAAATTACCTGTTCAGCAAACTGCAGCAACACGTCCTTGGACCTCTTCTCAAACTCAATCTGAGTGTTCGCTTCTTGCAGCTTCAGTATGTCCCTTATGTCCTTGCGCTGGACGCTCTGCCAGTTGTACAGGCGGTCGATCTTGTTCAACGCCACTATGAATGGTGTCTTCTTTTGCTTCAACATGTTGATGGACTCGATCGTTTGCGGCTCTAGGCCGTGCATTATGTCTACCACCTGGGAAGATTCAATAACTGTTACTCTATTTTCTTTTAGTAACTAGTGTAACAACTCATTACTGGATTGACAGAGATTGTCAATAGCAATAAAATTGATACTTATCTAGTATTCTAGCCCAAAAATTACAAACAATTTGAGCAGCTTGGTCTCTTTAAATCAAACATTTTTATACTGAAACCAAAAAGAAATTTTCGAAATTTCATTTCGGTTTCAGTATAAAATCTTTACATAAGCCCTAGAATCAGTATGTATATGAGTAATGAGTAACTTTGAAAAATTAAATAAATACTTGAATCTTCAGTTTCCCTAACTCAGTGTCTTCATTCTCTAAACTCTAAAGCGAAACCACGCGCGTATTGGCACACCAGCCATTGTTAGTCGGTGGTCAAAGGACACTTGCGATTTTCCACACCAAAGTGTAGCTGTAGTCCTTCCTCGAGTGTCTAACAATTCACATGATATAATATATTACTTACAAGAATAGCGATATCACAAAGAGAGGAGCCTCGATTTCGGAGATTACTGAAGGACTCGTGACCGGGTGTGTCGATGATCAGAAGGCCAGGCAGTTTAAACTCAATCTCTTTCACCTGTAATTATATAACTATGTTAAAGTCTCAACTGTGCTAATTATTGTTAAACAGAAATATGGTCCTTTGAGCCGGACACGTAGCAACAACTTTCAATTTTCCTAGACCACCAATTTCTAAAATTGGTGGCCCAAAAATTTCAAAATTTTCAAAGCAGTTAACTGTGCAAACTCTATTATCCAATACATAAGTATTTAAATCCTAAGTTTAAACAGAAGTACCAGCCATCTACAATTTAAGAAGTTTGGTTTTAATATTAAAACTTTTTCCGAAACTCACGTCTTTAACATGCTTGGTTTGCTCTTTAATATTCTCTATCGGCACATTGGTGGCGCCGATTTGCTGCGTGATTCCGCCCGCCTCGCCGTCCTGCACGTTCGTACGCCGCAACTTGTCAAGAATCTTAGTCTTGCCAGTGTCGACGTGACCAAGAACGCATACCACTGAAGCGCGAAGTGGATTATTCACTTTATTAATTTCGTTCTCCTCGCGACGTTTCTGTAACAGAGAGCGAATAGAAGGCGAATGTGAGCAAAAGACTGGAGCATAATACAGATTTGTCACAGACGAATTTCCATGTAGAGGTTGACAAAATAATGTCACGAGTGGAAAAGTGAAAGAACCAAAATGCAACATTCACACATTTGTCTCTCTCGGATTTTTGTTGAGTAATAACCACTTACAGTGTATGTTTCTTGACAAAAAGTTCTTCAGTGTTAAGAAAACTGAGGTTTATAATTAATAAAACATTCATAAGACGACCAAAACATTAGAAAGACCAAAGATCCCTTGAAGGACCTGATATTGCTCTTACTTTTTTATAGAACGACTGCACACATCTTTTAACAATACAGCATGAAGAAATAAATAAGTATATCCAAATTGTAGCAATTAACATAGAGTAGCTCTAGTTATCTGAATATATCAATAATAACTGACCTCTAATCTCCTCAGTACGACCTCCCTCTTCTTTTGTGCATCAGTCATCTGGTCATCCTCGGAATCCTCTTCCGACCCTGAATCCTCATCTGAACTTTCTTCTTCATCATCAGAACTTTCTTCCTCTTCTTCTTTCTATAAATAAATTAATATTAATCTTAAAATTAAATGTTTACTACTTACATTTACTACAAGAGGTACATAAGCCTGTAGTCCTGTGATTTTAGTTGAGATGAATGAAAGTAATCTAGGATGGAAGGAAAAATTCCACTCTGTCCTAATCTATGTCACAGCAGAACAAATATTTTCTTCCAAGTAGAACAATCATAGAACTGTATACTGTATAGAAGACAACAGCCTCACACACACATAGTGGCATAATGTTATGAATAGGCTAGTTTCCTGGGTAAAAAAATCAAAATTCTATTTAGTCCGTCAGTTAGATAATAAAAAAATAAAAGACACGTATTTTTTGCTTTTTTAAAATAATGGAAATATGCATAGATAAAGCGCATTAAAGTTTAGGGTGGGGGACTCGTGACGTTACAGCTCGCTATAACGTGCGAACAAACTGTAGCGAGACGTGACGTCATGTGAAATTTCGACTTGATATATCTCCGTTATTTTTTGGTTACATAAAAAATAAAAAAATACGTGTCCAATATTTTTTAATAATCTACAAAACGGACTAAAAAAAAAAAATTAGGAAACTAGCCTATTGCATGCAATGTTATAACAATTTGAGATGGCTAGCTATTTGTTAGAAAAGTAGTAATTTTATAAATAATTGCACAGGAAAGTAATTTTCTAATTATTTACATACTTCTTTCGATTTATCTTGTTCTGGTGAAGCCTTCTTTTCCCCTTTAGAAGAAGCTATTGGCTGTGGTTCTGGTTGCTCGGGTTCTTCATCTTCAGATGACTCAGCATCCCATGAGTCTTTTACCAGTTCATGCTCAGGCTCTTCCATCTTCACTGGCTTTGGCGGTTCCTCCTAAAAATTATTCACTCATGTTTGTGATAAGTAATCCTTACCGAAAATGGTTTTGAAACCTAATTATTATCTAGTAATGTATTCAGATTATAATAATGAATAAAAAAGCTATGAGGTATCTGTTACCAAATTAATTCATGATTCAATAAATCTTAAAAGTTAGTCTAAAGAGTTTTTGTAGCTAAAAGTTCTTTCACCAAAATTATTAAATGATCAGTTTGAAAAACCCACCTTTTTGTCAATTATTTCCTCAACCTTTCTCTCATCTACAGGTGTTAATGGAGTTTCTTGAGAGATCTGACTTTTTAGCCTATTTGGCTTCACTCTAGTTCCTGGCCTTAAAGGCTTTTTCTCAGTGGTCCCAATTTCAATGCCTTGTGCTTTTAGTGATTCTAACATAGCTTGGGCCCTGGCTTTTTCTGCCCTTTGTTTAGGGGTCAACAATTTTCCTTCAGCTTTAAGTCTTTCTTTTCTCTCTTTTTCTTTCTGTTTCTTTCTTTCTTTCCTCTCTTTTTCTAACCGAATTGCTTCCAATCTTTGTCGTTCGCGTTCTTCTTCTTGTTTTATTTTTTCCTCTTCTTCTCTCTTTAGTCGTTCTTCCTCCTCTTTAACTTTTTTCAGAGCTTCTTGCATAGCTGCAATAGTTTTTTTAGTTGGTCCTTTTTTACTTTTGTCATCCTTATCGGCTTTATCTCCTTTCTTTTTTTTCTTTCCTTCAGCAGCTGGGGCATCACCTTCTAACTCTTTATCTTTCTCTTCGGATGGTGCTTTTGATTCTGCCTTAGGTTCATTATCTTCAGACGCCATTTTTTCGGACGTTTTTACATCTGGCTTTACCTCAACCTTTTTTGGATCTTGGTCTTTCTTCTTAGCTTCTTGTTTTTTCAACTTTTCTCTTTCTTTCTTTTCTTTCTTTTTCTGTGCTGCTGTTTTGACTGTTATTTCATTTTCATTTCCACTACCAACATCTTCATCTTTCTCAACTTCTAATTGAGTAGGTTTAGTTTCATCTTTTTTGCCCTTTTTCTTCGTTTTTGGTTTTTCTTCTTCTTCTTCTTGAGGTTTTTCAGGTACTGCTACGGTTGTAGAGGCTGGTGTGGGTTCTTTTTTTATTCCTGCATATTCCATTTCAAGTTCAGCTAAAACTTTTTCTAGATCTTCATCACTTTCATCCTTCTTTCTTTTAGCTTTCTTGCCTTTTTTACCTGCTGGCTCTTTCTTGTCCTGAGTGGCTTTTTGTTGCGTTTTCTGGGCAGGTTTTTCGTCGTCTGATGATGGTGGTGCTTCAGGAGGAGAGTCACTGGCATTTTCCAACTCTAACAAAGCAAAAGCACTTTTAGCTTGCTCTTTCTTTTTGCCTTTTTTAGGTTTAGCAACTGATTCTATATCAGATTCGTCTGTTAAAAAAATAAATTCATAGACATAATTATTAGGAAAATTACCAACAACTTTATCATAATAATTAATAATCATGTTAAGAATTTTAAAAAGCTAATATTATGATTCCTTTAACAAATTAAAGGCAAATTATTTACTTTATTTATTACTAGCTGTGCCCTGCGGTTTTACCTGTGTGAAAAGTTTTTATATAGGCATAACAACTTTTTTTTCCAACATCCGATATAAATGAAACAAAGCTATATACATATATCTACTTGTTACTACTAAACCTTTTTTTTTAATTTTTTTTTGTGGTTAGTTAGGTATACTCTTCTTTTATCACCCCCTGTCAATTTTTATTAAAAATATTCAATGTACTTCATATAGAATCACAGATTCTACTCTTTTATTATAGTACTAGCTGTGCCCCGCGGTTTCACCCATGGTAATTTTGGAGTTCCCGCTGGAATTCCGGGATAAAAAATACCCTTTGTCCTTTTCTGTACCGCTGACAACGTGCATGCCAAATATCATCCAAATCCGTTCCACGTTTTTGTGTGATTGAGTAAATGTATGCGAGAATAAGAGCTCGAAAGCACATTTTTATCCAACTTGCTTCAAATTTATCATCACTGCTCAGCTCCTATGTGTCTTAGTGTTATGTTATATAGCCTATAACCTGCCCAGGAGTATTGGACTACAATCGTACCAAGTTTGGTTACAATCCCTTCAATAGTTTTTGACCCATGTGTGCATATACAGACAGACAGACAAAAAATTTACTGATTGCATTTTTGGCATCAGTATCGATCATCATTCATCTTCCAATATTAATATTGAATATAATTATATCCAATTTACAGAATTGACCTCTTTACAGTTTTATTATAAGTATAGATGTACATTACAAAGATAAAATTTTATATTGACTCACCATCACTGCTCATTTCAACTTTCTTTTTTTGGGATTGTTTTGAAATAGACACATTCTTAATATTTTTTGTAACCTCCTTAATATCTTCATCCACTGATTTCTTGTGTTTTAATTTTGCCTTTCCTTTGTCATTTTCACTCTCATCTGATTCTAATATTCTGTGAATTCAATAATATTAGGTAAATTTAAATTTATAACCTTAACTATCAAACTCCAATATTAATTTATAATATTGTTATGTCATGTGGGATAATTATAAATAAATAAATAAAATGCCTAGAAACATACATTTCTACATTCCATTGGTACATTACTTATTGAGATATATGAAACTGAAGACATCTAAAAAGTTTGAATCAGATTTGTGAGTAACTAATATTATTTTTTGTATCATAGTAAATCACTGTTCAACAGTGTATTGTATTAAATTAATAAAATGTCTATTATATTTATTGTGTTCTATATCGGTAAGATTTCAAGACATAATAATATATAGACCTAATTTTGAAAAAATAGAATACACAGTATTGAGTTTACTCTTTTACAAATATCCAAATAGGTAGGTAAAATAATGCCAACAGAATAAAAGTTAAAGTATCATATTGAGAACAGATAACCTAGAAGCCACTTACTTTTTTCCCTTATTCTTTGCGGGTTTTACGAGGTCAATATTAGTGGTTTCAACATCACTCTCACTGAAACACAATACGGAAGTTGTAAAAACCTAAATCATGAGACAAATCTCATTAAATCGTGATTTATTCCTATTTTAGGGACTTACCTCTCCTCTGCAGTGGCGTTTTTCTTTCCTTTCTTAGCTTTACCCATTTTATATTAAACAGTATTAAGTTATGATTTCTGATGTGTAATGTTTAAGTCTAGAGTATTTAACGATTTCTATCATGTGAAAAGTAAATATTCTATGCACGATTGCAGAAAGTAAGAAGCCGAAAAATTACGATCTTCGTGTCCAAATCCGCAATTCCGCACGTCCACAACGCACGTCACACAATTTTCAAATCGTCACACGGTGACTGACACTGACAGTGACAGATTTTAATGGATCGACAGATTATACAGAATTCATTCACATCTTAACTCTCTGAGTCTTGTCTGTCAGTCCGCCTATGGACACATACAGACAGACAGACAGACAAAAAATTTACTGATTGCATTTTTGGCATCAGTATCCGATCACCTCCAATATTAATTTTGAATATATTATATTCAATGTACAGAATTGATCTCTCTACAGTGTTATTAGAAGTATAATACAATAGCTAGGGAGCTGGTGGCAATTTAGGTATATGATTTCATCGTCGTTGATACCAAGACGTAATGTAGTCTGGACTTATATTAACTAGAAAAAATAAGTGGCGAGCTCAGGTAGCTCTGTTTTTTTTTTATAAATAATTTTGGAATTGTAATTAAAAAAAAAACATATTAAATTATATTGTCGTTTCTGCCATTAATTATATTTTATTAAATACGTTTCATAGATAGTGAAATTAAAGCTGGCAGAAGTCAGGATGGTGGAAGTTTTTATAAAAATAACTGTAAGAAAAATAAGCTGAGATGCTGAATTAAGAGAAACTCCCACTATCCTGACTTCTGCCAGCTTTAATTTCACTATCTATGAAACGTATTTAATAAGATATAATTGATGGCAGAAACGATAGTATAAAATTTAAAGTAGGGGGCAGCACGAATTTTTTCGCTCACGTCTCTCGATATTGTCGTAATATCCAAGCGTTTTTATTTTTATGGAAAATGAACGACACTGGATAGATGGCGCTGTTCATTTTCAATACAAAAAAAAACGCTCGATATCGAAAGGACGAGAGCAAAAAAATTCATGCTCCCCCTACTGACTACATTACGTCTCGGTATCAACGGCGATGAAATCATATACCTAAATTGCCGCCAGCTCTCTAGCTATAATACCATAGGCTTAATAGAGTAATCCCTAAGATAAATATATTCTTTACTCTTTGGTTTGGTTGTTTTGGTCTAGGGATGTGACAGTGAGGGAAAAGAAAATCGATTTTTATTTTAATCGATTTTTGCCTATTTAAAAAATATATATCGATTTTTAATTAATCGATTTAAATGAGGAAAAAAATCTATTTTTAATGAAAAATCTATTTTTTATAATGAAAATCTGCATGCTTTTAGTAATAAAACTCTGAGAATAATTTTAACAAGTTATGAAAATAGAAATCAAATAAAATTTTAAATATGAATACAAACTTTTTAAAAGCTTCAATCGACTAAAATATAAAATTATCCTGATCATTAAATCCTAACTTGATTACAAATAGGCCGTTTCTAGGGTTTCTGCGAAGTATACCCTTTCTATTAAAAAAGAATTTCCAAATCGGTTTCCAAATAACGGAGTTTTAAAGTAAAAAAGACACTAAGGGATGTGACATTGTACGTAAAAATCGATTTTAACCGTTTAACCTCCACGTTTTTGTAGCCTAAATTTCCCCGTAGCGCCACACGCTCAAGGCATAATTTTTCCAAGTGTCGGAAATATTATTAATGTCAATAAACAATTCAATCTTAATTTTAAAAGTCAGTGCAGTGTTTTGTTCGTGTATGCCGCTAATCGAGAATATTCGAAATGTTTGAAAATTATCTGAAATATTCCAAAACGTTATAAAACTGTCTTAAGCGCTCTCCACCACGCGAACCACGCGCGAAGCCGCGAAACACCCGCGAACGATAAGTGTGGAATCATGGTTCGCGGGTTTTTCGCGGCTGTTTCGAGGCTTTAACGATTCTTGAAAGTTCAAGCTGTGGTTCAGGAAATAAGGAGATAAGACAGTTTGTAACTAAAATAATTTATTATTATAGGTACTAGCTGTTCCCTGTGGTTTCATCCGCTTTAATTTCGGAGATCCCGTGGGAATTCTGGGATAAAATACCCAAAATTGATTTCTGTAACCCTTATAAAGTATAGTATGCAAATTCAATGCAAATTCACCCACGGTAATTTTGGACTTCCCATAAAAATCAATTGAACGATTATAAAAAAAAACGATTATTAATCGATTCATAAAAATAAAATCATTTATTAAAATCAATTTTTTTTTAAATAAAATCGATTTATTAAAATCGATTATTTTTTCACATCCCTATTTTGGTCTCAGAAGATTATCTTAAGGTTTTGGACTTTTGTTGGTACATTTTGCATTTTGGTACCACCGGCAGATTGGAACAGTGACATAAAAATTTTTGTTTTGTTAAAAATGTACAAGAGTTTAACTCGAATATTGGCATTAAACTGCTCGGACAAACTACAACCGTCTGTTTTACCTTTCCTTAGAAGTAATGTGTTAAACAACAGAGATCGTTTTGGTAATATAGGTTATATTTTCAAAAGGTCCAAAAAAAGTAATCGTGGAAACCCCTCTACACTGTTCGCACCAGTCCCAGTAAAACCTAATCTAGATGATATAAATGTTGGCGAAGAATTCACAGGGCGTTTGAACAGAAAGGATTTATTGAGAGTCGTGAACAAGTTTTTTCAGAAACCAGAAGTTCGTTTATTGGCAGCTGAAAATGGATTGGATGATCAGTTGATGAATCAGGCGTTTTTGTCTTTTAGAAGGCACTGTCTAGAACATGACTTACCTCCGGATTTACACATAATTATCAGTGATATATTACAAGGTGAAAGTTTGTTTTATTTAAAAGCTAGTTGATATTAAAACCAGATGTGTTTCTTGCAAATAGCACTTAAAAAATTGGGCTAAAAAACTAGAAGTTCTCAAAGTATTATTAGGAAAATAAAGTCAGGTATTCATTAGGCAACATTTGTTTATAAACACTTTATAAATAGTGTTTCCCAATGTTTCATCATCTCTGTAAACAGTTTATAAACACTTAATAAACAAAGGTGATGAAACATTGTTTCAGATATTATTATTTTGCTGTGTTCCCCACTCGAAGTGGAGAGCAAGATAAAACATCCAGTAAACTGGATGTTTACAAACAGAAGTGGACAATTACCAAGTTTTAATGCTCATTGAGCTTTTGAATGAGCATTCATTGAGCTTTATCGTCAATATAGTATACTTTGGGTTGCATCAAATAAAGATTAAAAGAATAAATAAAATAAAAAAATATTCTTGGGCCAACATTGCTGCAGAAATATGTGTCCCAAAAGGATGTAGAAACTAATATGTGCAACAATCCATAACTATGAGTTGTCTATCTACTATATAACTATCTGTATGCAGTACAGAGCATCACTACCTCTTGGGGCGACATCCTAACTAGAACTGCTGTGATGTGTGGACTGCCAAGTTTCAGAAACAGTGTTTACAGTAAACTTAATAATAATAATCCACTTCACAACACACAGATCTACTTGATCCCACATTAAGCTATAAGCTTGTGTCGTGGAAACCAAGCAAACGTGGTATATACTACACATACATATTATTACATATATATTATACTATAGATATATATATATATAGGTACACACCCAGACTGGAAAATGGAACCCTGTGTTCATCACATAAAGTCCACCCCCTCCGGGAATCGAACCCGAAACCTCTTGATTAGCGGGTGGGCATGGTGACCATTGCGCCAATCGGGTCGTCAAACTTGTGTTTAGAAACACGATGTTCAACTTCATAAACTGTTTATAAACAATCGTTGCCTAAAGAATACCCAGCTTCTTGCACATTATGTAGTATAAACTTTTTTATGCAACATTCTAACGGAACACAATTTTATGTTGTTTGATGAAGCTGTTTTTAATCTCTGGTGGTTAATCTCAGGTTTATAGTTTACTAGCTGTGCCCTGCGGTTCTGAAATAATAATTACCCTATGTACTCTTCAGCTGTACCTACAAATTGTGACAAATGACAATGTGTGACAAATTTTATGTTGTAGTTAAGCAGTGCAAGAGTTTTTTTGTCATTTAAAAGTACAACAGTCGCTGCCGCAGCTAGCTAAACATTCTCTCAGCAATAACATTGTGGATAGCATAGCAAAGAGAAACAACAATGGTTGTACTATAACATTGTTTTGTTATTTATTTTATTTAGTGTGTATGCACCGTAAGGATGTGTAGCTTGTAAGCTGTATGTTATAACATGGTGTAAAAATAATGTTTGATGTTTCAGGTGCTGGGCATGTTGATGATTTATTTCCATATTTTTTAAGACATGCTAGGCAAGCATTTCCTCACTTAGACTGCTTAGAAGATTTAAAAAAAATATCTGACTTAAGAACTCCTGCTAGTTGGTTAGTATTAAATAATATATTGATAGAAGCAAAATGACATATTTGGTTTATTACTCTCATAAATAAATATGTATATCATGTTTTTACAAATTAAGTTTTTATTCAATAATATGTTATTTTGAAATTAATTAATTTATTAAACAAATAAACTACAATAATTTAAAATAAACTAGTTGTGCCCCGCGGTTTCACCCGCGGTAATTTCGGAGTTCCCGCGGGAATTCCAGGATAAAAAGTACCCTATGTCCTTCTCTGTACCCCTGACAACATGCATGCCAAATTTCATCCAAATCCGTTCAGCCGTTTTTGTGTGATTAAGTAACAAACATCCACACTTTCACATTTATAATGTTAGTAGGATTAAAATATAAATTAAAATAATTTCATGTGTTTTCATATTATGTAGATTATTTGTGGTATATTTTTTATATTACACTAACTGTTCCCTGCAGTTCCAACTGCGTTACGGATACTGTAGCTTTCCATTATTTTTTTAATTGGACCTGTAGTTTGTGGTTCCAGAAAATTTCTGTCATAAAATTCTAATGTTGTGTCTTATACATTCCAGGTATCCACAAGCTCGTAATATTAACAGAAAGATAATATTTCACGCTGGCCCAACTAACTCTGGTAAAACTTACCATGCAATGCAACGTTATTTAAAAGCAAAGTCTGGCATTTACTGTGGACCTTTGAAGTTACTCGCTGCAGAAATTTATCATAAGTCAAACGAATTGGTAACTTTTAATCTATATCTATACTAATATTATAAAGAGCAAAAATTTGTGAGTTTGTGGGTTTGTGAGTTTGTAAGTTTGTGACGTTGTAAGGGGTAATCTTTGGATCTACTGAACCGATTTTCTTTCACTTATAGGAAGCTGGAGTGACCATGAGTGTCATAGGGTACTTTTTATTCTGAAATTCCCGCGGGAACTCGAGAGTTTGTGCCATGTTTCGCATTTGGGAATGTATTACAGGTGATGTGTGTTAAAGGCAAGCCTTTCATCCAGTTTGTGCAAAAATATTCACATCAAATTTTTTGCAATAAAAAAAGAAAATATCTAATGCTTTGCACAATATTTTTTAAGACAATGTGACTTTTGGCTAAACTTTTACTATTGTAGGGCACACCCTGTGACCTCATGACTGGTGATGAGAGGCGGCATGCGACACAATATAATTCTCTTACTAATGGTTCTGCAACGGAAACCGAACAGGAAGACAATAGCGAGAGTGGAACCGTGTGGTTAGAAGAATCCGATCTCACACCATCCGATCATGTTGCGTGTACAGTTGAAATAACGTCACTTGATAGAACTTGTGAGTACTATTGAACCATTTCAACAATTTGATTTTTATAATAGGCTATTTGACTATTTTTTTAGCCAGTCCTGTAGATTAATAAAAAATATTGGACACGATTTTTTTTTTTTTACGTAATCAAAAAATAACGGCGATACATTGAGTTGAAACCGGTGCAGTTTGTGTGGCGGCATAAACCGGTTAGTGACGTCACCACGAGCCCCCACCCTGAACTTTAATGCGCTTTATTTCTGTATATTTTTATTTGTTTGAAAAATAAAAAAATACGTGTCTTATGATTTTTAATTTTCTAACTGACGGACTAATTAGAATTTGGATTTTCAAAAGTTGTCAACATCCCAATTGGAGATAATGTTCAGATTCCGTAAATTTATATTTATGATAATAAAAATGATCTTTATCCTCTTCGGTTTGGAACCAGGGGGAACTCCCGAATCAACGTAAGTGAAACCGTAGTGAAAAGCAAGTAATTTGTACTTTTATCTTCATTTACAGATGAAGTAGCTATAATAGATGAAATACAAATGATTGGAGACCGAGAAAGAGGTTGGGCGTGGACTAGAGCTATCCTAGGTATTACATCGTTGACTTTTATGGAACATCTGTTAAAATCATCAATCATTTTCAACATAATTTGGATGCTGACTGACTGTGAATGACCAGTAAATGACCTTATATAATGTGAATTTTTTTTTAATGTTTTCAGGATTGCAAGCTGAGGAAATACATTTATGTGGTGAGGCTGGAGCTATAAGTTTGATAGAGGAAATATGTAATACAACTGGAGAAGATATGGAGGTAATTTTTTAGAAAATTTGTGCAAAATGTAATTATTGTATAAGATAAACTTCCCCCAAAAGAGACTTGAAGACGTAAAAAAAAGTTTATTAGACTGCCATTTAATAAATCTTGTCAGTTTTAAAGTTTAAAATTATAGTTTAAAACGCTATTTAAACAAAACATACTATTCAGATATTGTGTCTCGCTCATTGCGAAAAATGATAAATATACCCAAAAACACGAAAGTTTCAGTGGCGTTTATAAATTCGGACCTTAAAAACTTGGTAATGGATTAGCATTTTTACCATGATAATATTATGATCGCAACTTATCGAAGCGCGTTCTTTGCACACAGATCCACACATACAAAAGGTTAACCGAGTTGATAGTGGAGGACTCCGCGTTAACCTCGCTCGACAACGTGAAACCCGGCGACTGCATTGTGTGTTTCAATAAAAACGATATATACAGTGTAAGTCGTGCTATTGAACAAAGGTCAGTTCCTTGTCGAGGAAGCCACCCAACTTTGTTAGTGGTTAGACTATCATTAACATAACTGAATTCGCAAATAGAAAAAAAAGCTTGCGTTATGCTGAACGTGCTCAGAATCGGGTTCTGGTGTAAGGTTCTTGTCAGGTAGAAGTCAGAACGAATGCACGCTGCTCTAGCCATCGGTAACAGGCATTTTCTTATACCAAAAATTGAAACAATTTGTACTTGTATAGTTGCATTACATGAGTGGTCACACATGATGCACTGTGTGAAACAGCAGGGCAATTATGTAACTTTTGTTGATATCATATTTCAGTTTCAATCAGAAATATAGCGATTTTGTGATTAATTAATCTTGTTTGTACAGCTTCAACTTTTGAAGTGTGTTTATTTTGGTTGATTGGTAGATATTGTAGGTGTCAAAACTTGCATATTGTAATCGAAAACCCGCCATGTGTTTGATTGCAACCGAAAAATTATAGAAACAATAGTTACATAATAGCCTCTCTGATCATTTGTTGTAAAAATCTAGTGGAGAAATGTGAATAATTATATAGACTTAACTAGCGGTGTCTTGGGTGTCTTGTAATAATTTTGGGGTTTTATTCGAAGCTTACGTTTACTTATCTGTCAAATTCCAGCTTCATAGGTGGAGTGGTTGTATTTTAAACGAGGGACTTAATTAAACCCTTGATAAATAATTCATGATTAATTGTAACTAATAAAAATAGATAATAAACACTGATAAAACCATACATAGAAACGTGGGTTCACGTTGGTGGGGCGCGGCACTACAAAGAAAAGAAACGTTGAATGACCTTTAGGGTATGATTCCTCAGCGCGTCGACATTTTGCTGTCGACAAGTTGAATTTTTTTTAGACATTGGAGACGAGAATCGTATACTGAACAGCTTTAATAGGTTCCTCGTTTA
Source organism: Zygaena filipendulae (assembly GCA_907165275.2). Classification (NCBI taxonomy): domain Eukaryota; kingdom Metazoa; phylum Arthropoda; class Insecta; order Lepidoptera; family Zygaenidae; genus Zygaena; species Zygaena filipendulae. The sequence continues at coordinate 4,105,508 of OU015653.1, read as the reverse complement.
AAACCCTACAAAATGTATGATAGGATGTATGTGCATATCGCGTTACTGTCTTTAAATTTAGATTAAAAAGCCATATCTGTGGTGGTTTAAGTTCGATGTAAACAATGCATGAAAACAAAATATAATGTTCATTATTATTATTAACATGTCACTTCAATATTTTAAGTACATTGAAATTTCCAAACAAATCAATAATCAGATTCTGCGTAGGTACCTGAAATTGCATTAATTATATTTTAGGGGTCACGAGGTTGCGGTAATATACGGTAGTCTACCGCCTGGCACGAAGTTGGCGCAGGCGAATAAGTTCAATGACCCCGAAAGTTCGTGTAAAGTGATGGTCGCGACCGACGCCATAGGATTGGGCATCAATTTGTAAGTGAACGCGCCGGCCCTTATTTAGCCAAGTCGATAATTACCTTATCTAAACTATCTAAACTAAAATGACGCGCCCCACTACATCAATAGCAGTTTCAGATGTGCGGGATCATGTATCAGATATCTATTTAATAGTGTGAGTGCGGCCACAGTAATTGCGCACTTGTGATGATTAGACAGACCAGATTTATATGCCGTATCCATATTTTAACGGTTGTGCGTGTGCGTATACCCGATGGAGGGGCGCGTCGTTTTAGCTTTGATGATATCTACCTCATTGCGTATAGAATAGGAATGAAATTGTTGTGTACTAAAACGATGTTGATAATTTTTTAGGAGTATACGAAGGATAATATTCTATTCAATCATAAAGCCGATGGTAAACGAGAATGGGGATAAAGGAATGGACGTTCTTAGTATATCCCAAGCTCTTCAGATTGCAGGTGATTGATTGAAGTCTTTTCGTTGTATTAGTGTACTAGCTGTTGCCGCTGTTTCAAAGGCGTTAGCTTCGAGACTCTCTCGGGAACCCTTGTTCTAGTACAAAACCACCCTGTATTGCTCAGGGATACTGTAGCTCCCATTACTTGTTTATCCTGAGTCTGGGTGTTCAGTATCTTCTATACTATAATAAAAGAGTAGAATCCGCGATTCTGTACATTGAATATTTTTACCTAAAATTGAGAGGGGCGATAAAAGAAGAGTCACCAAGCACAAAAAAAAGTTTAAAATTCTTTTCTGTCTGTCTGTTCGCGATAATCTTCGAATCTACTGAACAGATTGTCATGCGGTTTTCACAGGTAGATTAAGCTTAGCCTGGAGCTACATATAGGCTTTGTTTCATTGAAATCGGATGTCGGGATAAAAAGTTGTTGTATAAAAACCTTTCGCACGGGTGAAACCGCGGGGCACAGCTAGTGTATACATATTTGCTAAATTTTTTTTTATGATTATTATCACATCAGTTGTCTGGTACGTTCTTCTTAGTTTGGGACCAAGTGGCACTGTGTGTGATCATGTTTAATGCAAGCATTATTGTTCGTACCTATGAAATTTGTTTTTCCTCTTCCATATTTGTAGCAGTTACCTACAATTTTTTTTCCAACATTTGTGATGATGAACTTATCATAAAAAAAAATGTACTATAATTATAAAGATGGCTCAAAAAAAAGATTAAATTTAAAGTCTAAATTCGCTTTCGAAACACTTAAATCTTAATTTCATAATGAAACAGCGTGCTACCGGGAAGTTTATTGCGCAGTTTCTTCTCTCCGGTCATAGCACTGGGAAACTCTTGTATTTGCAATGTATAATTTTACTGACTCGGGAAGACCCTGGACCCACACATAAGGGCTCAACTTTGAATGTGATGTGGTCACTCGAGTTCGTTGACGCCGGCAGGGCGAGCGGGCAGGTACGGTAGCGCGTGGGAGACCGGCCACGTGACCACGTACAAGGCGAAGGACCTGCCGACGCTGAAGGAGCTGCTGTCGAAGCCGCCGGAGCCGGTGCGGCAGGCGGGCCTGCACCCCACCGCCGAGCAAATGGAGCTGTACGCGTACCACCTGCCGCACGCCAGCCTCAGCAGCCTCATGGTGAGCACCCGTCGCTGGCACCGAACAGATAGGATGATAGATCCGCAATCGACCCAGTGCTTGGGTTTCAACACGATAAAAGCCAGTTTTTTACGGTCTTTTATCGGGTTTTAAACCGAAAACGGCAGGCTTTTATCGGGCTTTATCCCAAGCACCGGCACCTGGTTGATCGCCCATCTATAGATAGGAAGGAGCACCAGAAAGATAGAACGGGCAGCAACTCGGTTTTGTAAAAAGAAACCAGTGAGGTTATACCATACCATATAACTGTTCCCCACGGTTTCATCCGCGTTAATTTCGTAGATCCCGCGAGAATTCCGCGATAAAAAGTACCCTATGTCCTTCTCTGTACCCCTCCTGACAACGTGTATGCGAAATTTCATGATGATCGGTTGAGCCGTTAAGGCGTGAAAGCGTAACAGACAGACAGAGTTACTTTCGCATTTACCTATAATATTAATAGGGATATTTTGTACAGTCATACTTTAGTCTTTAATCGTCGGTGACACGCGTGTACCGAGAGTGACCGTACCGTGACCGTACCGTGACCGTACCGTGACCGTAACGTGACCGTACCGTGACCGTACCGTGACCGTACCGTGACCGTACCGTGACCGTACCGTGACCGTACCGTGACCGTACCGTGACCGTACCGTGACCGTACCGTGACCGTACCGTGACCGTACCGTTACCGTACCGTGACCGTACCGTGACCGTACCGTGACCGTGACCGTGGCCTCCCGGCGGCAGGACATCTTCGTGCACCTGTGCACCATGGACGACTCGCTGTACTTCATGTGCAACACGGAGTCGTTCAAGTTCCTCGCGGAGATGATCCAGCACGTGCCGCTGGCGCTGCGCGCGCGCTACGTGTTCTGCTGCGCGCCGATCAACAAACAGCAGACCTACGCCTGCACGATGTTCCTCAAGGTGCGCACCGAACGTTTTACGTTTGGTACCTACATGTTAATTAGTACCCGAGCGACAAAGTTTCGCTCGGCATTTTCATGTTGGTTAGATAAAATCGTGTTTTAAAAAAATAATAAGTGGGCGTGTAGTTACGACTAGATTCGGTATCTGGCATTTAAAAAATATTCAAAAACTGGCACATTTTTGAATCAGACGTTTGAAGAAAATTTTTGAAAAAGCTTGAAAAAAAAACACACCTGTACTTGCTTGTTACATTGATTTTTATATATTATTGTAGATTGAGATATATGAAATTGTAGATAATTGAGCATTTAAAATCGCGACGCTAGCGCTAGTAAGGTGAGTTATTGAGTTGTAATTTGTTGCCTACAACGTCGGCAGCTGAACCCTTTTTTAGCTTGTTCCCCGTTTATGATTGTGCTCCTCTTCTCTACCCTCCATACGTATGGTGCATGTTATGTGTTTCGGGCACGAAACAGAAAATAACAGATAGAAGGGACATCAACTTCATTTAGTATGAAAACAGAGGAAAACCAGTGTCGCCGGCCGGGTGATTTTCGCACACAAAACTATTCATCACGCCCGAAAACATTCATTAACGTAAAGAAATGTATTAAACGCTTTATGGTTATGTTTCTACTTAGTCACTGTTCTCAAAATTCACAGTTTTGGGAATATTGTGGTAAATATATGCTTGGGATGGCAGCAAATATTGGACACGTATTTTTTCTTTTTTTACGTAATCAAAAAATAACAGCGATACATTGGAGTTGAAATTTTGCGTGACGTCACTAACTAGTGCAGTTTGTATGGCGACATGTAGCGGTAAGTGACGTCACGAGCCCCCACCCTAAACTTTAATGCGCTCTATCTCTGTGTATTTTCATTTATTTGAAAAATAAAAAAAATACGTGTCTAATGATTTTTAATTTTCTAAAAGATGGACTAATTAAAATTTTGATTTTCAAAAGTTGTCAACATCCCTATTCGTTTGGTCTGTGTCTCCGGGGGCAGATGGTGCGCCAGTACAGCCGCAGCGAGCCGATCACGCGCGGCTGGGTGCGCGGCGCGGTGGCGTGGCCGCTGCCGCCGCCCCGCACCATCGTCGACCTGGTGCACCTGGAGTCCGTGTTCGACGTGCTCGAACTGTATCTGTGGCTGAGGTTGCGACATTTATATTATTACTAGTGTAAAGAAAAGAGGTCCTCTAGTTAACTATACTTTTATTCTCACTACTATAGCTATTACAACCGCACATATACTATATATACAATAGAGATAGAACACTTATTATGACCACTTAAGTCGAGCAGAGTAACTAGAATGAAGCTCTTCTGTGCTGACACTAGTATTTATACCCACAATCCCACCAACAATTGTGGGCGTACACTACTTTAATTTATCAAATGGGAATGAGGGTACCGACTAAATAACAGTGTTGCCATGACATAATGCTAGAATTCCCTGAAATAAGGAACGACTTAATAGAGAACATGACATTCGGCCATCCGACTACGTGCAGACTCCGGCGCACGGTACCTCCATTCACAAAGAATAAACTCTGTCTGGGACTCATTACAGTTTAACAACTAAAATAACAATAATTTGGATCCAGCTTAAATTTTTAATTACCCTTTGTTAAGAGCCAATGCGTCCAATGAATGTTACTTATAGCTTACTGATTATTATGGTTCATTGACTCAATAGTTTATACTGATCATGACTTGGCTCTTGACAGATTACAGATGGTAATGGTTAGGATAAGACATATAACATGACATTCGGTTTTAGCCATCAAATGTTTTTAAACATTTGTTAAAATGCAATAATATGGTAGTCACTTAGTAACTACTAACTACTGTTTCATATGTTACTAATCTACTTTATAACTCTTAATTTAATAACTTAATTTACAATGAACTGAAGTGCATAAAACACAATAATGTCTATTGCCTATGCTTTAAAAAAAATGCACCTTAGTATATTATTATATGCTAAAGTTAAATTACTTATTAATTGAAACTATTAAGTAAGGGTCATGCTTCACGGAATTCTAATATTGTTCATCTATTTCTATATTATTCAGTTTACGACAGTGAATGCGAAAGCTATTACGGAACTTATGGAACAAAAAGAACTTATGGAAGAGAATAGATACCTATCCTATACCTAGATACGGTACCACATTCTCTATTCCTTTTTAATTCAACCAAAGTGTCAATAATTTATGCAAATTATTATTTTAAAATTCAGATATACTAAAATAGTCTTATTTAATTACTTAATATGGTATGTAACTCTATTTTTTCGTATCTTTGAATCATAATTATTACATTTGAAGAAAAAAAAAAGCACAACACGGCCTTTTATAAATATGTCAATATCTGATAGACGCGCTTCTTTTCTCGCTGCTATTAGACGACTAAATTGAAAGGTTCTTATTTACGCACATATTATGAATGCCTCACTTTCCGCACGCTAGTAATATCTACCTTATTTAATACTTAAAATCTTTGGTTTCAAATGGAACTTCAAATCGCAAAACACATCAAAATAAGAATCATGATAGCTTGTTAAGTTTGCATATGTAAAGACTGAGAGGGGTTATAGATTATAAACCTCCGGCTAGCTCCTACATTAAATAAATAAACTGTTCTACTCCTACAGGAGTGAAATAATTTTATTAGTTTTAAATAATAAAAAAAGGAATGAAAAATTAGAATATTAAGATTTTTTTAAATAAAGTAGAAATGAGTCAGGATATAAGAAAAAGTCGCATACAGCCGCCTCGTTACAAGCTTTTTGCATTTGATTAATTGCAAAGTACTTATTACATTATAATTTTCTTTAATATGACTACGAAAAGAACTATAGGTACTTTATAGGTAACAACTCAGGCAAAAAAGGTAATGAAAACATCGCGTTCAAGTCCCGCGTAATTTACATAATATAATTAACTCAACTATACTTGGGAGCACAGCCGATGACCTGAACTTAATGGTCGGCTTTATTTGTTAATGTTTCTATCAAAAGCCAATCAGGTTCTAAGATGCGGAAGTAAATCAAAGCAAGATTTTAAATTTATTTCAAGCCTTGGAACACTATGAAAAATTTGACATAGATTCTTTTTATTTCGTTTGAGATAGATTTGTCTTACTCAACTTTTGTGCTCGAACGCTGAACGGATAATTTCTCGAAATTACAGCTTCCCGCATTTCGCTCAACGAAATACTACAAGGCCCTATTGACGGTGCACTAGTTAATGGTGTTGCATATGCTTGTAATCAATATTCAATTAAATATTTACCACTTGAAAAGTATCTATAATCACAATAGGTACTAACAAAATAATGCGATATAAATTCAAAAAAATGAATCGGTATGTACCTATTTTTAAAGTATTTCAAAGCAAAAATCTGAACCTAAAATAAAGTATTTTCAATCTGAAGCTACTTATTGAAAGCATTACTGTTCCAAGATCATATTACAAAGAATAATAAAATATATATCTATTCATTAAAAGGTTTTTTTTTTATATCGAAACTACTTTCGAGAATAATGAGGCATGTTGCTGACGGCAACACAGCAACAGTCTAATAATAAAATGGTTTTCGAAAATAATTTGATACTTTTGAGTCTTGACAAGTCAATTTTGGTATTACAGAACTCCTCGCGGTAAACTGAGCGAGTATAGCATACCACATTCACTCTAATGAAAATACAAATCTTTCCTTTATACAGAGAATAAAGTGAATACTTATCATGTGTATTTGTCGATCTGCGTTTATAACTTGCTACATCACCCTTATCATTGCATAGTACATATTATATGAAGCGTACGAAAAGCTTGTTAAATCTTTATAACTAAATCAAAAACATAATAGCTACGTTTATAGCATAATAGCAAAACCCTTCCACACTTCATTGTGACTTTCTGATATTTCAATAAAGAGGAATATTCTGAGCATATTAAACCGACTCAAAAGCACAATATTTGATTTTCTAGAAAACATTTTCCGTTTCCGTATGTATAAACTTACGGGTATAAATGCAACAATCTTTAAAAATTTCTAGTTAAGTACTTAAAATCGATAACTTTCGTAGCAAGTTATCCACGGAATCCTCGAAGTTCTTAAAGATTGCATGACGCTCAATGAATAGCTAAGATTTAATTTGATTACAATCAAAAATATCATTCATGATTTTTTTTGTAAAAACATACTCTTGACAGATTCAAAACTACTTAGATACAGTAAACATTTTGGCTTCATGGTCCAATGATATTATAAGTATTAACTGCCATAGTCATCTATCCACATAGATGATATTAAGTTAACCGGAATCCCAACATATCGAGCGTGGCAGAACATAACTAAAGTCTACACTGGGACTTTACGTGAATTTATAAATTAGCCCTTTGTATTTCGAATAATACGTGGACTATTAAAAATGATAAAATCAAAGTTGAAATATTTTATCAACATATTTCAACTTGATACACCACCGCTTTCTTACTTGAATCAAAGAACTAAAAAAAAGTTTCTTAGTCATTCATACTACACTTGTGTTCTAGTCAAAAATTTCACATGAATTTCATCCCATCAAATCTACAATTTCATCCATTCCATCTAATCCAGTCTATTGTGAAGTAAACATAGGTATCAATTGAAATTACTGATGCACGGATGTAGCAGTGCAATAGTATGTTCCCTAACTGCATAATACAAGAATGCGACACCTAAGCATAAAAGTTAACATTTGCATGTTATGGAAAGTACTCATTGCAATAAAACAAACTGACTATAGACTCGACTGCCATGCCGTACACCATTTGCCATCAAATAGTTTCGATCTCTAAATCTCAGCTCAGCATCATATGAGCTTGAGGTCACCATAACGTTACTTTGTCACTGAACTTACATAGGCAGACAAATACCATTTCTATCGCATACCAACAGGTGGTTGAGATATTATGGTTTGTAGAGGTTGATAAAAGGTGCGAACAACTTACTTTACATTCGAATATTGCAAATTAAAAGCTCGTAGCAATATATTAAGAATGATGAAACTTTCATCCTAAATCTAACTCGTCTAAACTTAGAGAGCGGAAACGAATGTTTATCACACGAATTAGACTATAGCGGGAATCGACCCCGGGAACCTCCTTTGGACAGGCTTGACCACTGTCATCATTATCTTCATCCTTAGTATGCACACTGGTTAACACTTTTGGGTGAAATCTTATGCTAATCAATGTCGTAAATAGGTAGAGTTTTTCAGTTCGTTTGGAATGGATAATCTCTAGAACTATTTAACAGACTTCAAAACTTTCTTCAGTGATCGGAAGTCATAGCATCATTTTAACGAGGGAATCATGGAACTGCGGTTCACACCACGGCCCCTAATCTATTGGCAGTATTCTGTCTTAATACACTTTTTCTTTATTCTATCAAGAAAGTTGCCGACATCATGTAAAACATGTAAACAGCATTATCTACATCGCCCATCGTAATAAGGTTTGCTGCACAATCCCAAATAACAGCGAAATGCCCACTGCAAAAATATGTCACGACTCACGTGTCATGACTCAGATTAAATAATTCTTTTTGACTGTCCAATGTTCTCTCTAACTGAAACTGGCATGATTAAGACACTTACTTAACCATGACGCCTGTGTCAAATTCAGAAAGAAGAAGAAAATCACTACGTCATAAACAAGAGGTCAGAATACCCCAATATGGTCCATAGTTGCATAGGTTAATGGTGTAAGACATCTTTCTGTCCATATGTCTACCTTTTACAGTAATAGACTCAAAATTAATTTTCCAAAAAGTTACTAAATGCAAATACAAAAATCTGCCCAAGGGTAAGAAAGCATCAGCTTTTGTTACCATCGTCCATATCCGCTTTGACATCAGGTACCATGAAATTAGAATTTCAAAGGAAAATTTTAACTAACTGGTCAATCAGGATTTTCTTTCACAGTTAACTATTCAAGCAAACGCATTAACTTCATCTATATGATATATCGCATTTCAGAATATTTGGGACACAAACAGTTTACCCAAACTTCACGTGGTTTCATTAAAAAGGCACACAAAGCCTATTTTAAGCACATCTCTGATTACCCCGGTCCCAGACGTTCATAGCCATTCTGAACACATTAGGCTTGACTTACATAATCATTCCTGAGCACACATGGCTCGGCATAACTATTTCTGAACACACATGGCTCGGTATACATAATCATTTCTGAGCACACATGACTCGGCAGTCGGCATACATAGCCATTTCTGAGCACACATGGCTCTTCAGTCGGCATACATAGCCATTTCTGAGCACACATGGCTTTTCAGTCGGCATACATAGCCCTTTCTGAGCACACATGGCTCGACATACATAGCCTTCTCTGAGCACACTTAGCTTGGCGTACCATCGCTGAGCATACTTGGTTCAGCTAACATAGCCTCCTGAGCACATTCAACTGGTACATACACATTTCAAAGAAAATATTTCTGCTTTAATTTGGAGGAAAGGATTAGTTCATCTCACAAAATAAACTCTAACAAACATTAACTTCTTGTTCAAATGTGTCTCTAGTTCAATAAGTTGCTACTACTTTAATATGATGGCATGTAAAGGAAGGCAACTTGAATATACACAAAATCATACTGTTTTGGTCACTTGTGTAATGGTTTACTTAATTATAACTTGAATTCCATTAAACACATAACAACCTCAAAAGATTTGTTTAATCCATTTCATAAGTCACAATTCACATATCTACTTGACCTTACACTAAGATATAAGCTTGTGTTATATAGAAACCAAGCAAACGTGATATATAGGTACAGATACTTATGTATCAAATCACTTATCTCAAATATACTTTATTGTACACACACAATAAGAAACACATTTTACAAAAACACATGTATACACGCCTAAATTACATTAAAAGTGGAACCCTGTGTTCATCACAAAAAGTCCACCCTCATCGGAATCGAACCCTTCCCTAGTGCGCCAATTAAAACGAGTCGACAACGAAATTTAACTGAAGTTCATTCAAGAAAAAATATAATATGCATTAAGAGATGGCATCTCAATCAAATATCTGCGATTGCAATAAGGTAGGGTATTTACAAACAAAAAAAAACAAAAAGTCGAACCCAATCTCCTTTTTTTTCTTTTTCAGCGGTAATCACTACATTTGTTAAGAAAAGCCCTCTTTTCTGTCTGTCTATCTCTCTGTTTGCGATAAACTCAAAACAACTGAACGGATTTTCATTGGGTTTTCACCAATTTGTCAAAGATTATACAAATTGTTTGAAATACATATAACTATAATAATAATCGTTGGAATTGTCGGAAAAACTACATTAAATTTGCATACAACATGTTGCCAGGGGTACAGAATTCCCGTGGGAGTTCGGAAATCAACGCGGGTGGAACCGCGGGGAATAGTTCTAAATAACTGAAGGAATGCTGCCATTTCTTATTTATGGCTCGCAAAAGTGTAAAATTGGAAAATAGAGGTTATTCAAACGGCTATTACTCATTAAGGGGTTCTAAAAGCCGCCAGAGTAACATTAGGGTCATGACAATGCACTACAATATTATTAATAACTATTCAGTATTATTGGGAGGTACCCCGATAAAAACTGGAATTATCGATTTGCTTTGTCAAAAATTTCTGACTACCTTCATCACGAAACTAATAACATCGATTTGGTATGCCAATAATTTAGAATAACGAAAGTACAAAGAAAAACAACGACCAACAGCGTCAATTAATTGTACTACCTCGGGACCATAATCAATTACGATCGATGGTCTCGGGGCTCTCATTTAAAGGAACAATATCAGGGAGTGCCCTGACCTAATGTTCTTTCCATGATTCGTACTTTGAACCAACAGCTATTGGCAGTCAGAATCACGTTTCATAGTATTAATGTTTCCATTCTACTAGTCTAATACCTAGCGAGTCAGTAATTATATCCAAAAATCATTGTAACAATAAAATCAATGTGGGTAAGTACTTACAGTTTCTCGGGTTCACGTCACACTTCTGAGATGTAAAGAAAAGAGGTCCTCTAGTTAACTATACTTTTATTCTCACTACTATAGCTATTACAACCGCACATATACTATATATACAATAGAGATAGAACACTTATTATGACCACTTAAGTCGAGCAGAGTAACTAGAATGAAGCTCTTCTGTGCTGACACTAGTATTTATACCCACAATCCCACCAACAATTGTGGGCGTACACTACTTTAATTTATCAAATGGGAATGAGGGTACCGACTAAATAACAGTGTTGCCATGACATAATGCTAGAATTCCCTGAAATAAGGAACGACTTAATAGAGAACATGACACTAGCTGTGCCCCGCGGTTCCGTCCGCGTGAGTTTCGGAGTTCCCGCGGGGATTCCGGGATAAGCTATATGTATAAACATTCCTCTTGAATCACCGTACCTATTGGTTAAAACCTCATGAAAATACGTTCAGTAAGTTTTTGAGTTTATCGCGAGCAGACAGACAGACGCGGCCGAGGACATTGTTTTTTAATATGTAAAGATACGCCGTTCCCCGCGGTATCGCCCGCGTTAATTTCGTAGTTTCCGCGGGAATTCCGAAATTAACGCGATCGAATAAATTATCACGTGTATGCTAAATTTAAATGATAATCGGATGAGTAGTTGAAGCGTGAAAACGTAACAAACAAATAAACTTACATTCGCATTCAGGAGGGATTACGGTTACTTTACAAACTAACGGTTTTTACAATTGAAGCGCTGACATATTTTTTACACTTTTAAAAAAAGCCCATCTCCAGTCCAATTGCTTTAACTTGTGTGTTGTGCTGTGTTATGTATTTTCTTTGTTTTCATTTTTTCAATTGACTAAAACTACTTTAGTAAATACCTACCTACCTACCTACTACCTACTTTAGTAAATTATTAGACTGCGATTGTTGCAATCCAAGGTTGCAATACTAAAAAATGTTTTTCTTTTGTTTTGCAGCTATAGATTCCCCGAAATGTTCCCGGACGCCAGATTGATACGTGAGATGGAGATCGAGTTGGAAACTATCATACGGCTAGGGATATTTCAAATCACTAGGTAAATACTATTATGTTTACTGAACAATAATGACATGATCTGCCTGGATGCCTGTCCTGAGAGCTATTCAGTTATTTACACATACAGGATGTAAAGATAAACAAGGGACATATTAAAAGACCGTATTTAGTATTTGGTTCCCCCAAATACCTAACGAACACATGCGTAATTTTTGTACTAATCTGATCAATCGATTATTAATTATTATTTATCTATACTTATAAATTATAATAAAACTGTAGAGAGGTAAATTCTGTACATTGAATATATATTCAAAATTAATATTGGAGGATGAATGGTGATCGATACTGATGCCAAAAATGCAATCAGTAAATTTTTTGTCTGTCTGTCTGTATATGCACGCATGGACCAAAAACTACTGAAGGGATTTTAACCAAACTTGGTACGATTGTAGTCCATACTCCTGGGCAGGTTATAGGCTATATAACATAACGCTAAGACACATAGGAGCTGAGCAGTGACGATAAATTTGAAGCAAGTCTGATGAAAATGCGCTTTCGAGTTCTTATCCTCGCATATGTTTACTCAATCACGCAAAAATGGCTGAACGGATTTGGATGAAATTTGGCATGCACGTTGTCAGGGGTACAGAGGAGGACATAGGGTACTTTTTATCCCGGAATTCCCGCGGGAAATCGAAATTACCGCGGGTGAAACCGCGGGGCACAGCTAGTTATTAATAATAAAAATCCCGTCGACAGGTTGCTTCGTAACTCGGAGCAGGTGCTTCGTGGAGAAGCGGAAAACGTCGACTCCATTGTAGCTGGAAAAAGGGTTCAAAGCAAGTCGGATGGAGAAGAGACCAAGGGGAAACTGTCTAATATGCTCGTCGCAAGAGTAAGTATTTTAGTTGAATCATTTAAATAAACTTACGTGCTGTAATTTTGAACCACCTTGTACAAATTAATGGTCTTAAAAAAGAAGGTTGTCAATTCGGCCCCGTATGTAACATTGTTGGAATTGTATAATATTCGTATAAACATGATATTCCTTAAATTTCATGTCCTAAGTTTTTCTGCATATCTCGCAAAAACTAGAAGTCTATTTTGAAGTAGATTGCCATACTTTTTTATTTTTTATTTACGTGTCGTACAACTGGAGAGCAGAGTGACTTTTATTTAAATCATTTCAGTAGTTTTCAAAATTAAGAGTGTTTAGTGTGTGCCAATCACAAGAAAAAGGATTTTAACTATGAAAACGGAAAATTCAAAAGAAAAAAAATTATTAAATCGACTTTTAAAAACTTATTAAAGTTGGTTAATTTTTTTAAGCGATAATTTCATCTGACTACAAAAGCTGATATTGAAAGCTGAAAAATTCGATCCTCTAAAATTAAATGTTATACTTTTGTTATCTTTATTACCTTTTATGAGCGATTCATATTTGACACATTGAACGTATTTTTTGCAGTTAACTACAATTTTTTTTTACAATTTTGTTACAGGGCTTAATCACACCAGAAATGTTGAAACAACTTCAAAAGGAACTTTCCAAAGAGAACATAGAGAAAAATCCCAGGAAGAAAACTACTCTCAAAAACAGAAGAAAATGATGTTCGATTCCTATACTAGACTAGGTGTAATTAATAAAAATTTTATAATTACTTTCATGTATAAAAAGCCTAGTAATTTACAAATTACATAAATATTGATAAGTAAATATGTTTTTTAATTGTGGCCTAAACGCTACTATTTATATTCGAATAAATATCTACCTAGCTTCAAGATGAACCACTGCGTTCGGAATAATAAGTAAATGCATACATCCAGACCATAGACCAATGTATCTATTCAGACAAGTCTACAGTAGTTTACTGTGTTCATTTATCTCCAATATTTGGCAGTCTACAGTAGTTGGCCTACAAACCTATTTTAATTTAAAACAACGATCGCAATAACGCATAACATATCGCTTTTAACCAAATAACCAAGTCTAGACCTTTGTTTTCGTAAATTTGATTTAACGCTGTGAGTACGATATAATAGTGGACAGTGCTTTTATGCAAATACTCGACAATGGATAACAGTAACTCTACCAAAAACGATACCGTAAAATAACCTATTGACTCCTTGTTAATGCTATGCACATTGCACATACTTACGACAATATATGAGGGTAGACTGATATTTTTTTATTTATGATGTTACAACAGTGTCCTTTTAAATCGGTCAAAGCTTCAGTGACCGCCTCAAAATGCATTCACTAAGGACGTTGTATGCTTGTTTTATATTTATTTTTATAAATAATGTTATACAGTCGAATGGTAAAAGTTAATTTATAAAGTTTTCGTGGTTTTGTGAAGTGGCCTCACATTATTTATATTTAAATATTTTTTTTACTGCAGCGTTTAGGAGTTTTCGTTTGGAGGGTGGTTTGCTATTCTTGGCCGTGGAAAACGAGCCAATCAGTTTGGAATGTAAAAATGACATGCCGATGGCCTACTGTGGCTTCACTCATACTGGTGGGAAGAGATTTTCGTAAGTTTTGGATTGATTACTTCGCACTTTTCAGTACAAAAACATCCGTGTCGAATATTTAGGTGCATAGTAAATACCTAGCTACATACAAAATTTACGTATTTATTAGCTGTCCCCCGCGATTTCATCCGCGGTAATTTCGGAGTTCCCGCGGTAATTCCGGGAAAAAAGTGCTGTAGTTTACGGTGATAAGCAGTTCCCCGCATTAATTCCAGAGTTCCCGCGGGAATTCCGGGATAAAGACTATCCTATCTTTTAAGTTGGACCATATTATAAATGGTTACAAAATTTTATCAAAATCCGTTCAGTAGTTTCGGAGTCTATCGCGGACAAACAACGTGACACGTGATTTATATATATTAAGATATTAAGATTATATATATTAAAATTATGTGTGGTATATAGGTATGTTGCCGTGTGTTACATAAAACGTTCCAAAGAAATAATCTGAACCATAAAACAAAGTAACAGACTTTGTGCATCGCGATTTACGGAGTCTTAAAAAAAGGCATTAAGTACCTAACCTAGGTATATGCAAAAAATAACCTACCTTCTTCCAAATACTCATAGTTTTTATTTCTAAATATATCTATATCAGTTCCTCTGAATTGCATGAATAGTTTGGGTTAGGCATTCACAGCTTCAAACGTGGCCTCAAACATTCCAAACTCGGTGAAAAATTCAGCGCACACAGCGTCGTGGAATTGAAAATGTGGTTGAACCACATGAGTTCACATAACTACGTATGTATTTTGACGCGAAAGTAGGTAATTTCCCGTCGTTCAACACACTGATTGTTTTTGTTGTTCAATTTCTAACAAAATTTTGACTTAAAAAATAAAGATATTAAAAACAAAGTCGTCCGCCGAGTCTGTCGGTCTGGTCACGATAAACTCCAAACTACGGAACGGATTTTCATGCGGTTTTCGTAATTCATGAGGAAGGTGAATTTAGGTGTATAGTTTGTCAAGGGTTTGTGTAAATTGGTTAAAATATAACGATAATTGTTGGAAGTGTCGGTGAAAGTAGATACTTTGTTAAATAGCTTTCAGGCTACTCAACTAATTATCATGAAATTTTATGTACACGTTGTCAGGGGTACAAGGAATCCCCGCGGGATCTCCGAAATTAACGCGGGTGAAACCACGGGGAATAGCTAGTATCTAATACATCTATGATGAAAAACTAAATAGGGATGAAGGCTTGGAAATTGTCGTTTGTAACCCGTACCTAAATTAAAGTTTCTCAGGTCGCGACCTCGACAACGGGCGTTGTACACTAAATATTAACGCCACCAAAGACGTGGCGGGCGAGTGGAAATGCCACATAGGAAGGAAAAACATAGGAGTTGAAACTATCCAGACATTACTGGTGCGAGTTGTGAACCAACTGGCGGCGGTTCGCAACAAAATAACGACAATGTACGGCCACAAAATCCTGCTGCACTGTGTGACCACCAAACTGAATACGCCCATCAGATACTGCAGGTTCGAACCGCCCAACGGTCCTCCGTTCAGTATAGACAGCACTGTCAACAAAACCAAGTGAGTGACCTTAGAGCTTCTAGATAAAATCTCCTTTTAAGAATGAATGGGTAGTACCGCCTATTGACAGAGGTGTAAAAGTAGGCATAGTCTTACTAGTACGTAGCCTATTTACTCTGAGCTATGACTAAGACTATGACGAGATTATGGCGCGGGGTTTACGTTATATCTACATACTCTTGCTAATATTATAAATACGAATGTATGTTAGTTTGTTTGTGACGCTTTCACGCCTTAACGGCTCAACCAATCATCATAAAATTTTGCATGCAAGCTGTCAAGGATATATAGAAGGTCATAGGGGACTTTTTAACCCGAAATTCCCACGGGAACTCCGAAATTACCATGGCTAAAATTGCGGGGAATAGCCAGTTACAAAATAATCGTCTTATTCATACCTACGTAGTGATAATCAGCTATCGCTATTTCGCTTACCTCTATGGTTATAACGGACCTGAGTGCTACGCCACGGCAGTGTACAATTCCTGCATCAGGGTAAACATTTGGGGCGAGCTCACAACACAACAAGCTCTGGTTGCGTGATAATGTCCGAGCATTAGCTTTTATACAAAAATTCAACACACCTGTCAAAATTATTGTATTTCCAGTGCGATAGAAAGCAAGTACTATTTCCCCGAGAAGATGAGTTTGGATCGAGGCGACTGCGCCGCGGTGGTTAGCAAGGTGGGGGAACAAGACATGGGAGTGTGGACGTGCAGCGCTGGCTTTGACGACGACCGCGAATACATCGACCAAATCAAACTGGTATTAGTTGAAGGTAGAAACGCTTTTTCTTTAAACATTTTTTTCTTTTTCCCGATTCATTTATCCGCCCGGATCTGGTACGATTGTGCTGTTTTGCACACAACAGCTGACTACCTAAGTAGGTATAACCCCAATAGTATTTTTTTTCATTTTCATTCTATGGCTACAAAGAGTAGGTACCAACAAATCACGCCATCAATGTCGTACCCCTTGGTCACAGTCTCGGCGGCGGGGGACTGTACGCCGCCCTTAGGTAGGACTTGTCATTTGAAATTGAAATTCCGCACTGAATTACCTACTATTTATACATGTATGTCTATCTTATCTAATATACATTTTTTAACTTTCACTTTCGCTAGGCGCATATCCACTGTCGACAGCGTCGACGAGCAGTATTGTCGTGATCGTGGTCGCGATAGTGGCGGCCATTTTATTCTGCGTGATCGGCTACATCGCTTGGGCGGCCAAGAACAAAGCGCACTGCTGCAGGGGCCGCCGGCGCAGGGCGGCCGAGGGCCAGCAGCGCGGCGCGCGGGCGACGGGCTCCTTGCGCCGGCTAAGCGGGTGGGTGCGCGCCTGGGGCAGCATGACGCGGGCGCAGGTACCGAGCATAGTGATACAGTTGCCCTCGGATCCGCCCAGCGAGGTCCTGACGCTGTCACCGATCAGGACGCAGCCGCCGATGTCGCCGCACCTTCCCGACGCCCCGCCTCCGACCCCGCAGGCCGGCACCAGCGCCACACGGAGCCCCGGGTTGCCGTACAGCCCTAAACAAACCGCCTCCGATCCTAGCAGCCTGCAGTCGTCGCCTAAGCTGGTATTAGACAAGGCCACATCACGGTCCGAACCTTTACTTTAGATCATTTCTCAACTTAGGGGTCGCTGGGGGAAGAGTCAGAGGTTGTTAAATAAATAAAACATCCTTTTATTAAACTACCTCAAATGAATTAACGCACTCTTATTCGAATATTGACTTTGAAAGTGATTTTCTGCAATTTTAATGATAATTATAATTAATTGCATATAATTATTGTGAAAGATATAATTATATGCATAGATAATTTTAATTTATTTCTACAACAGAGACTATTAACATTCTATTTTAAATAAAAACAAATACCTACAATAAATCAGTAAAAACGAACTACTGTAGGTACCTACGAAAATCTACACATATTAGACAAATAGAAAAATAGTTTTCATTTTTTCTTATTCTTTTTAATTTTATTTTCTATGTTACTACAAGTATCTACCGCTGCGCAATCTTAAGCCCGTAATTCATGTTGGTTGGGTCAAGACTAAACAGCTTAGGAAAACCGACACCAGGCGAGCGCTGTCATCCAAAAGTTGGTCCAGGCTCCAGCACTGGCCAACACAAAGTAAACGCTTTGCTAATGCCAGCTAAGCACATGTAGTGTACTGTGTAGTCATGTCAACATTGGCGGAGCGCTTCTGATTTAAGTGCCCATACCACACGTTGGCCGAGCGTAGGCGAGCCCCATTAGAAATGCACAAAAACAGACACCGGCGCTGCCATAATGAGTGACTACCTAGTACCTACCAAGTACCACACAGCCGGGCAAGGCAAATGAACCTCTCTACACGTTGGCGCTCGCCTTCACTCAGCCAGCGTAGTCAGTGATGGCTAGGCAAGGCGAGTTAAGTCGTAACTCATTACGGGTCGTCATACACGGCAAGGAGCTCCGATCAGAATCTTATGTCCATGCAACAAGAGTGAACATCGATTGTTCCATCGGCTCATTTCATGGACTAAAAGCTTTTCCTCTTGTCAGAAAGTACGCAGCTATCTAGTAGTCAGCGTAGTGATTACCTAGTGATTACCTTCTCTCTGTGATTACCTTCTCTCTGGTAGTCGGCATAATATGTTCATTCTTTGTTGTGTGGTGTGAGCTATATACCACTATTTCCATATAAATAAGAAGTTGCAACTGTCGACCTAGCGTTATTTCCATAATCCTACCTATTTCATTTATTTTGTTGACACAAAAATTGCAAATAATAAAAAATGGAATTGACTTAGAGTTATTAACCAGTCATGTACTTTTATAATAATTATTATTGTATTAAAATCTTCCGTGCTTTCGAAGAGCTTAATTAGTATTTTAAAAGTACATTAAAGTGCGTAATGTTGGTTTATAACGCTCGAGGCGGAATTCGCGTTTCTAGTGGAGCCGAGTGTGTATATGTATAACCATTCACATACCTACATGTATCGTACGATGTTTTTCTTAAATCGATATTGTTATTAATCGATTATTATTATAAAATAGGTACTTTCCAGTTTTACAAAAAATCTGTTATTTGCAAGAATATTTTTAATGTTATAGATGCTCAAGGTTCATCGGTGGTAACTTTTGATAGTTGTTCATGATAATGACTTGTTCAGAGACTTAAGTGGGTATCCTCAAAAGTTACTGCTTTACAGTATTTTTTTAAATATCTATTTACTTCAACTAGAGCTAAACTCGCATTCATTCAATGTTTTTACAGCAATGGAAATAGTGGGATTGTCGAAAATGATGTCGTATGTGAGCCCTATGACCTTTAGGTAAATATTGGCGCTTGTCTTCACGCACAACATATATTGCAGGCTTTACGATTGTTACTGTTCTTCACTATTAAATAACTTGAAAATTTACTACAATTTTCTATCCACTTCTTTTAATACATTAAGCATTGAGTAAGTTGTCTCTTGATTTTAAAAACAATTCTAAATAAAAATAAATAGGGTCTTGTGAAATTAGTAACTTGGATGGTTCAACATAACAGCCATTCGTTCCATGTTGATTGCATACACCGAATGGCTGGCGATCACGTTTCTGTGTGTTCTCAATGTATTGTAGAATTCATCTATTGTCAGTATGTCACTGTTCGCTTTTGATGTTTGTACACTGAAATGAAGAAATAAAATTAAAATATATTTTAAATGAGAAATATATCCTTATTTTTTAACCGACTTCCAAAACGGAGGTTTTGCATTCGGCTGTATATATGTTTTTTTTCTTTACTATCATAATATAGGTAGTGAGTTGAATTGACAGTTGAAAGTATTTTTATATCAGCCACATTAGGTTGAGGTTTGATATTGAACAAGGAACTGAGCTATACATTAAAAATAGTTTTCCAATTTTTATTTAATTAAGTTGATGGTTGAATTTCACTCCCATATAAATTCCTTATTCTAGACATATAAATAAAATTGAAGTGTCAGTTTGTAATTTCAAATTTACAGCTTTTTACTAAATGCATACGAAATTAATAAGGTACTAACATCAAAAAACCAATTTTTAAAATTTTTCTCTGTCTTTCTGTCTGTTTGTTCCGGGTAATTTCTGAAACGGCTAGACCGATTTTAACGAGCTTTCACTGGCAGAAAGCTGATATTATAAGGAGTAGTTTAGGCTAGTTTTTATCTCTGTATTTCTGCGGGATCTCTGAAATTAACGTGGGTGAAACTGCGGGGCACAGCTAGTTGAAAATAAAAAGAGCTCAAACCTAATATTTCCATATTCTAATAAGGGTCAGGTTTCTTAGTGCATCTTTAGGTTGCTAAAGGAAACTACCGTTTAGCTTTGGCTGGAAAACAATGGTCAGTGAGGAGTTCTTTAAGCAACTTCTAATGACAAACCTGCAAGCAATTTCCATAGCTGCTGACTGTTCTACTTCATCGATTGAAGGTGGACATCTCGGACCCAAAGCATCAACCCCATCGTCCACTTCAACTCTTCCATCACTCTGAGGGTCATACAGCTTTGCGGAGTTACACAACCACATGTTTGGAACATCCG
Organism: Zygaena filipendulae; assembly: GCA_907165275.2. Classification (NCBI taxonomy): domain Eukaryota; kingdom Metazoa; phylum Arthropoda; class Insecta; order Lepidoptera; family Zygaenidae; genus Zygaena; species Zygaena filipendulae. The sequence continues at coordinate 4,084,857 of OU015653.1, read as the reverse complement.
CCCCAACATCATACATGAACTTATTGTTACGCATCTTGTAACCTTTCCTCTGCGACACAACAGCACTTATGATATTTTTCAAGAAGTTCTGAACAGCAACAACTATTATGTCGGCTGCATCATCTTCAGCACCATCAAGGCCAAGTTCCCACGCTGCCAGCATAAATCTGCCAACCACTAATGCGTGGTCTGGTAGGAAATATTCCTGAAAATAATATTTTATAAATCAATAAATACATGACTGATGACATACACTTTGGCATAAAAGGGCTCCTGTTTCAAGATATGATTTTAAGTTACCTGTGAGGCATATTTGACCCCGTCACTGCCGGCACCAGGCGGCGAGTTGGGTGGCAAGTACTCTAGTAAATCTGCGGGCTCAAAGTTTGACTTTTCCGAAACCCGTGAGCTCCTCTTGTGTCGCCTACTATTCTTACTGTGGGAACTGGCTTTCTCTTGTGCCGTGCTTATTGATGTCTCTGTTAAACCCTCGACTTTGTTTAGGAGAGCCAAAAGAAACTCATTGTGGTAACGAACTTGCTCTTGTGTTAGCATTGCTCGCGCTTCCGCGTCGAAGTCTTCTTTCGTCAGCTTCATTCGGAACCATTGCTTCATGTGGTTGAAATACTTCGTTGTTTTCTCACCTAAAGCTTCGTTTAGTTTACGTCTAGCAGCGTTTAAATTTTCCGAAGACATCCCTAAACTTTTTAAAAATATTATCTAAAATCTAAATTGGATAGAAATAAAAATTTGAGCGAATTAGATTACCTACTTATTACCTACATAAACAAACAGAGCAATCGTATTTAACATTTAACTTTTAGAAGATTCAAGCGAAGGAAGGACAACTAGGTAGGTACCTACATAAAGTATAAACTAAGTTTTCAGTTTTGAGTTTGACTTATCAAGTTTTGGTTTTGAACACAAATTAACTAGATTCGAATGGTTTTGTTTGAATTAGGAAAAACACACGAAAAACACCCATCTACATGGGTGAGTGAACTGACAAGTTGACAACTGACATGATTGACGTCTAATTTTTTTTTGTTGAAGTTAACCTCCTTTCGGGTAAGGCAAAAAAATTTGTCCATACAGCTAATTCAGTTGTTTCTATGTAGTATCTCGAAGTAGTTTGTGTTTCTGTCTTCTTCTGAAGTTATTGACATCGAAATGCATTTCGAATTTCGATGCTTTACCGGGACTTCTAGAAGCAATTCTTCGCATTTGGATGATTTGAACCTTAATGGGATGATCTGTAGGGAATTATACAGTAAAACGATAACTTTCCAGTTCATATATTTATTTATTTACTTATTGTATACATTTCACTGTAAATACAGGTAAGTTCCCAATAGATTACAGTGTTAGATAGTCCGATTGATCTAGAAACACAATGGCATTAATTGCAATCACTGATGACAATCTGTCGGCAAATATATCAGTGCCATATTATGCTATAATATATGCAATAATATAAGGACTATTTGGCTTGGCACCGACTTCGAAATGATCAGTAGGTACCCGAAACCTGGAATCCCGCGCGAATTCCGGGTTATAATAATATAGCCTATGTTACTCAGGGATAATGTAGCATTCTAATGATGAAAGACTTTTTGAAATCGGTCTAACAATCGATCAAAAACTAATATAGGTATTTGAATCAAATCGTAATAAATAAAAAAAAAATTATATACAATTTATAATATTAGTTCAAATTTAACTCATTTACGTCTTCTTTAATTTATTCTCTTGGTATTAATTTAACGTTAATTCCATTCACTGATCTTAATATAACGTCTAGTGCCAGCACTGGGTCGATTCCAGATGGTAGAATCTGGAAATTCTTTACAATTGAGGAGATCATAATCTTCATTTCCAACATTGCAAATTTTTGGCCTGAAAGATTAAAATTAGTTTTTCAATTGTAGGTAATATCCAATATTTTTAGATGGAAAACCGACAGGACTAAATGATTTTTTTGAGTCTGCTATTGATAGGTATCCAAGAAGCTATGCAAACCGTCTTATAGTGACAGTTTTATTGTAGTTATGTATTGTATGTATGTGCTGTCCATAATTGAATATGTCAGTTATTAACTTTTTACATAGATTAATCTTAGAATTTATAAAATATATAAAAATTAATTTCGCTAATTCTTTTTGGGGTTCCGTATCCGATGGGTTCAAACGGCAAGTGCTGACACTCGCGTGTCCGTCGTCTGTCACACGGACTTTACCGTCAAAAAGGCATAAGAAACCGCCAAAGTCAGCTGTATATTTTTTTTTATAAAAAAATTTTATACCAAAGAATTTTCCAACTTCCCGTTGATTTATGAACTTAAAACTTGTTGATAATATTTATTATTACGTATATTTTACGAACAAAAACCAAAATATTGATAACTTGATGTTTTTCTTTGAAATTCTACAATTTTATTTTTTTAAACCCCCTTTATTTTGCGGTTAAACGCGTAGCACAGAAGCGATGCGGGCAGCGGCGGCGGCAAGCCACTGCTACCTACATTTGGTACGGAACCCTAAATGTGCGAAGTCTGAAACGCACTCAGCCGGTCCTCTTCTTGTGTTTATTATTGTAAGGCGAAGGCTCTTCTGAAAGAAGTTTGGAGTTCCTGCGAGAATACCAAAACACACGCAAGTAAATCACCTAAAAAGTTATACCGATTTTGACTGGACTTTTACTGATTTTGATGGAGTTACTGCGAGAATTCCGAAATTCACATCGGTGAAACCGCGGGGCACAGCTAGTCAATCATAATACCTACTCTTAAAGGCCCTTACCTATACAGTTTCTGGGACCCGCGCTAAAAGCAAGCCAAGCAAATGGGTTTTTCTGCGTGTTTTCAAATCGTTCCGGTATAAATTTAAGAGGTTCGTCGTACACTCTAGGATTTCTTTGCATAGCAATAATATTGATAAAGATCAACGTATCCTTTGGTAGTCGTATTCCACATATTTCTGAAAGCAATACGTATCCACTGTCAAATTAACAACTCTACCTAATCATGCCAATGAATCAATTTAGGAATATTTTGTTAACCTAGTTTTTATTGCTAGCTAGATATGTAATTGTATTGTTGTCAAATTGACTAATGATAGTAAGTACTCGTAGGTAATAGTACCATTAAAATACAATAATATAGTAATAGATAGGTAGCAACTCGTAGTATGTAACATGATGCGTCCATACTGATTAGCAAAATGATCTATTCTCATTAGTTCCATTAATGGAACTGACAATGGGGCTAGTGGAAATATGTGTAACATCTAACTGTGGTGTCTTTGAAATACAAGCATGGGACTTGTCTAACCATGGAAGAAGAGAGTACAATATCTACGATATATTTGGCTCTACGGAAATGGGAACATACAACGTGTTAATGAATTAACTGAAAACTAGAAAGTAGTTTGCTCAGAATCAACTAGCGAATCGACCGCACTATGTTTTAATAAGTATAGGTTATATTTTTTCATTTTTATCTGCCCATGTCTAAATTATTTTTATTACAATATTTGGCACGTACGCCGCCCGCAGTAAAAAAAATCGAACCGGAAGGCGCGGGCGTAGCGCTTGGAATTTCGTAGATAGGTCACCTCCAAACTAATGTTGAATAACTTTTAAAGTATAAATTTTTTCGATATAAAATATATTTTAATCATATTATTGTTTATTTTTTTAAATGGGGTGTATCAGGTTTTCAGTTAATTTGTTAACACGTTGTACCTACACAGCCTGTAGTATTATATTATTATTTGTTATATAGCTGATGGACCTTGCACCACGGAATGCACTACAAGATACAAGAACGATATCAGATACAATGCCGTCGTAGTAAAAAAAGGCATGATAAAGGGAAGCATAGTCTTCTTGCAGAACTTAGTTCATATAACTGACGAGCACTTTGTTTTGGTTCCTTTTTTGTTAAACTTGATTTTGTTTTGACATTTCTCATTTGTGCCATAGCAAAAAGGCTACAAATAGTTTATATCGTTGTGCACTTACCAGTGTCTCTAGTTACCAATCTTTCGATTACAGCTGCAGATGGATAGAGGCGTAGCGTTTCTTTTATAACCATCTCCAGATACTTCATTTGCTGTAACTCACTAATCATAAAATGTTAAGGATGACATCAAATGTAATCCTATTGATAAAGAGTATGTACTTAGATGTACCTGTAGGTAGGATCTTTATTCATTGCATCATCGCCCATTATATTGCGTATTTCATTCAGAATATTTTCCTGTGCTTCGTCATTATTGGAAAGACAATAAAGACAAAATGACACTGCCGCAGCCGTTGTATCATGACCCTGCGTGGAAAAGTAACGTTCATAATTATTAATAGCTATAAGTTAAAGAAAATGTTTGTGCTGTGTTGTTTTTCTATATTGTTTATTTTATATCTATGTATTTCTTAAACATGTCTGAAACTAACACTACATATAGTTTTTTTTAGAAACTGAAAAAGCAAAATGTCTAATTACCTCGAACATAAATGTGTTGACTTCATTCCGAACATCTTCATCACTTATTTTCTCACCATCTATTCTTGATAACAGTAGTAAATCTAAAAAGGCATGTTTCTTTTGAACTTCATCACTAGGTGCGGTGAGATTTTTGACGTTAGTTTTGTCTAGTTCTCGACGCCTAGCCTCGATGACTTCATTAACTTGCTTGTGTAAGATTTTAAGAGCAGCGTCATGTTTTTTCTTCATTGGCGTTAAATTAAACAGCACATCGTTGGTTGTGAATATATTCTGTATCCTATGTGCTATTATTTTTGAGATGCTGCAATAGTTAAATCATTCTTATTTTGCTGTTGTTGCGAAGATAATAATAATATTGGGTTGGCACTTTGCACCATGGACCAATTGTTGGCACATAAATAATGAGCGTTTAGTAAAAAGTTTTCTACTTTTTTTCTAGAAACGTCTAGAACACTCTACGGTCGAGAGTATATTAATTTTAATTTAATCTTAGTTTTGAGCATCGAGGTGTAAATATCACATAAAAATGAACGATATCAAAACTCATTTTACATTGCTTGTTCTGCGAATACCAGTAGGTATGGCCATTCAGAGACGGAAACTTTGCGAAACATGCCACCGTGTAGACTGTAGCTCCTCATGCCGTATCAGAGGCTACAGCAAAAATGTGGTTCCAGCGATTTCGTATCGGCGACTACACGCTGAGTGATCAACCCAGGTCTAGCAGACCAGTGGAAATGGGATTTGTATTAATTGATGAATTATGAATTATTAAGTATTAATTAAAGAAAATAAAAAAATATAAATAGGAATTAGCTTAAGAAAAAGTGACTGAATTTTATTTTAATTAATACCTACTTAAACTTTACGTTATTTCAATTTTACATCGCGCTGGCTGTATAGAAAGTTGAAACATCGTTCAATAGAAATGTGAAAATAGACCTAGTTTTTTTTTAATAATTTGACAGTTGTCACTTGAAAGCGATTCTCCCTAGAGCTGAAAAGGGTTACTTTCAACCCGCTTCTCAGGCAACTTCAGACCTACTTTCCGAGTATGAGTAATGAAAAAGTCATTTATGCACCTAGCTCAAAATATATAATCTATGGTTGCGTTCCCATTGAAGTGCAGTAGAAAGTTAAGCACATAAAGTGATAAGATCCGGACCAAATACGACAGAATCATCTACTCGACTATTGCAGCTGCTCTTGAAATTACTCTTTGCCCATTTTGACTAGGACTGGGCTGTATTCAATTCAGTCTTGAAAAGCCTACTTACTCTTCTACTGCTTTGACGTAACTTGATTCGCTGCTCTTTTGTGCGTCAACTGATACACCCATAATAGATTCTGCAATTTCAAAATCTGTGTGAGAATATAATTAAGTACCTACAGTTATGCAGGTGAATTATAAAATTCACCTGCATAATTTGTAACTAAAACAAACTCAGTAAAAATATTATAAGAGGCCGTTATTTATCTTAATATACCTACCTACCTATAGAACCTATAGGTGAACCGTGAATTACAGTTATTTATGTTTTTTGACAGGTTACTTTTAACGTTAATAAAATAAAATAATCACATGGGTATTAAGTGCGTTTCTTTTGTAGCCTGATGGTGTCGTGCCTGGTGGTGGTGGTGGTGGTGGACTCAGTGTCGTTTTTAACCTTCCTATACCCGCGCATTGGTCTGTGAGACCGACGAAACACTTTCTCCAATTTATTTCTTTTTTCGGAAACGCTAGCGAGTTGGGGTTTTTGCTAGCTGCCGGATTTTTTACTAGCTACACTTCAGTGCACAGCGTGCGTTTATGCGTGATGCACGTGTGGCTGTATTTGGCGCCAATTGGTCCGTGAGACCGACGCGGGTATAGGCGTAACTTTTGGTGTAAGTATAAAATTACTACATTATCGCTTATTTAGTGTTTTATGCGTTATTTTTTTATGTTTTTATGTGTATTTTGGCCAATTTTATTCCTTTATAGGTTTTAAATTGAAAATATCAAAACAAACGAGTGTTGGAGGAAGAATGTTCTGACTCTGAATATGACGACGAAAATGACAGTGAAGTGGAAGATTTTGTTGAGGCACGCGAAGAAAAATACGATACCGAGCATGAGGGTGACGAAGAACATGCTGAGGAAGAAGTGGAAGATCATCAAAGGCCGGAGAATTTTAGATTGGAAAGCATGAACGGACAAGATGAAACAATACTCCTGCTTCAAATCCAGTACGACGACGTGCTCGAACCTCCAGGACCTAGGGGTGAATGAATGAATGACTAGACTTGAAAGAACCAGGCGAGATTTGGAGATTATTTTTTCCGGTGACTGCTATAAATGAACAGATAAACCGGATAAAACCAAATTTTACCAGAGAAAGAGACTGTTGTAGCACAGATAACATAGAGATTAGATGATCAGAAATATGTCGATTAGATGGTCCCGAGTCTGAAGCAACATCTAACAATAATAAAATTAGTCGCTGTGGATATTGATCCTCAAAAAAAGCCGTAAGACACGCTACAACTATGCCACCTGCAAAATACACTTTTTTGGGAACATGCTAATAAGGTATGCCCTGATTGTTATGGTAAAGCTGATAAATAAGTCAACCTATGATTTATATGCCGTATCATAAGTGTTTTTTAATATGTAAAAGTATTTTTTTGTTTTTTAGAAGAAAAAAATATTTTAGTTATGTTTTTGTAGTACCTAAGAAAAAACTTGTGATTTTGAAGGCTGTTTTGTGAAAGGCCAATAGACACTTAAATATTTCATAATAAAATTCTTGCATAGCACAATGTTTTTTATTATATCCTCTAATTTAAAAATAAAATAATATCTATGTAGGATTTGTTGGAAAAAGAATGTGAAACAGGATTCCAAATATTCGGTCTGTGCCACCGCGCGCGGGTATAGGTGTTACAAAAATTGGCGCGGGTATACGAAGGTTAATAAAGATTAACGGCCGCACTCAGAGTTGACTTTAATGATTACTTAGTTAAGTATAGATTTTTAAAACAAAACTGCCGCAATCAGAGACGTTCAGTAAATTAATGTTAATTGGCGTTTAATGAGATGTAACTTAAGTAGTTAAATGCCAATTAACATTAATTTATTAAACTTGTCTGATGGCGGCAGTTTTGTTTTAAAAATCTATACTTAACTAGGTAATCATTAAAGTCGACTCTGAGTGCGGCGGTAAGACTTAATTTTAGGTAAGTAAAGATTTATAAAACAAAACGGCCGCAAAACTAATTATAGTTAAATGCCTCTGATAGTTAATAGTTACAAGACTTAATAGTTACATTTAGTTAAATGCCAACTAACATTAATTTATTAAACGTCTCTGATTGCGGCAGTTTTGTTTTAAAAATCTTTGCTTAAAATTAAGTAATTAATAAAACGACTTTGAGTGCGGCAGTGAAAATTTGTAATCACTTTTCTCAGAAGGTAGATCAAGTTAGTATCTAGTAAGTAGGTAAATAAAGAGAAGATATTTTGTTTGTATCTATATAGGTATATATCCAAAAAAATATTTCATAGGATTAATTAAGGTACAGTAATCACTAGAAACAGGACGTGGGTGACACGGGGGAACAGCTAGAGCAATTTAACGAGTTTTTTTTTAAATAGAAATACTTAATATTGTCAAAAAGTGTCATGCTTCTTATGATGTAGACTGTATACCTACAAATCTACATGTTTATTAAAACATGTAGGTAAATATCATGTAGGTAAAAAAAACATATTGTAGGTAGGTAACTACTACATATTTTGTTGTAGCTTCGTTTAGGCACAGATAATACTTATAATATTATACCAGTTTAAGTAAGTAGGTACGTAGGTACTTGTTATTTCATAGACAATTATGATAAAGTTGTTTTTGTAAATATGAATAAAAATAAATCACAAAGTAGTTATTTTATCTATATCTATACTAATAATACAATATTATAAAGAGACAATATTTGATTTTTTGTATGTTATTACTTATACTAAGCTACAGTGTTTCTAACATGATTATAATAGGTACTTTTATTACCTACGGAATTTCCATTTTAAATCTAGTAGGTACCTAAATAAGGAAGGTTCACTGAATTTTTCAACGCCCAACTGCTTTAATGATTAATTAAGGCATTTTTAAAACAAAACTGCCGCAATCAGACAAGTTTAATAAATTAATGTTAATTGGCATTTAACTAATTAAGTTACATCTCATTGAATGCCAATTAACATTAATTTACTCAACGTCTCTGATTGCGGCAGTTTTGTTTTAAAAATCTATACTTAACTAAGTAATCATTAAAGTCGACTCTGAGTGCGGCCGAAAGAAAGGGTTTTTGCAATTTCAATCCTTTAAGACCTAAGACCAATTTAAGACGTGAATGTTCGTACTTAGATAAACGTAGATAGATATCTTAAATTTTGGAGCGATGCACGAGTTCAATGAACGGTCGTTAGGAGTTGTTATCATTATCTCTTTATTTCGTAAACTAATTACGATTTACCATGAAACAAAGAATATAAGGGCCACTCAAGCTAGTCTAGCGGTTACAGAACAGTTTAGTCATATTTGATTCGTTTTCTTGTAATCGTCTACAGTCGTTTGATAGTAACGGAACCAGGGCTCTTATTCACTATGACCATAAAACGACACTTTAAGATAACGCGCCACAAAAATTGTCTTCCCCTCGCGCTCAAAGAAGTTTCATTTGAAAAATACATTTAAAACGTATCTTATGGCATACAGAACATTTTGGCATCTTGAGCGTTTGGGTATGTGTTTTTGGACGCGCGTTATGGGCAAAGAATGTGTTTGATCATAGTGAATACAGTACGTTAAAATAATAATACTAATCCACTTCACAACACACAGATCTATACTTGATCCCACACTAAGCTATAAGCTTGTGTCGTGGAAACCATGCAAACGTGGTATATGTAAACTACATAATTTTATATATTATACCTACAAAGATATATATATACATACACGCCCCGACTGGAAAATGGAAGCCTGTATTCATCACACATAGTCAACCCCCACCGGGAATCGAACCCGGAAACCCTTGATTAGCGGGTAGACATGGTGACCTATGGCGCAAATCGGGTCGTCAAACAACTTGTCTCTGTCTCAAAGGCGATAACTTGCCTCGAATGATTTCGAAACCTTCATCTGTAACTAGTTCATGACCTCACCGGTGGTTAAAACATCTTGTTTTTAACACCTTTCTGCTACACCGTGTATAATAAGCAAAGAAACCGAAATATACCGGTTAAATTATGTTCGGAAATAATTTAAAAATTAGGTAAAATACCTGTTATGTTGTCTAGAGCTCCTAATGCAACAATCGGGAATATATTAACCGTATTCCCATCGGCAAGCGCTTTAAATTTTTGTATCATTATTGTTTGGTTCTTGCAGAAAACCGGCAGAAACGTTTGTAAAATGTTGAAGTGAAAAGCGGGAGTCATCAATTTACGGAAAACTTTCCACCTGTTACCTGTAAACAAACAGATTCTAAGCAATCCTTACTAATATTAGGTATAAATGCGAAAGTGAGTTTGTCAGAGGTCTAGAAGGACATAGGGTCCTTTTTATCCCGTAATTCCCGCGGGAACTCTGAAATTACCGCGGGTGATACCGCGGGGAACAGCTAGTTATTGTTATAAATTATTTGCATTACTAGCTGTTCTCCGCGGTTTCACCCGCGTTACTTTCGGAGTTCCCGCAGGGATTCCGGTATAAAAAGTACCCTATGTCCTTCTCTATACTTCTGACAACATGTGTGCAGGCGTGAAAGCGTAGATAACAAACAAACAAACTCACTTTCGCAATAAAAATATTAGTTAAGGTAAATAAGTAATAAAAGTAAGTACTAGCTGTGCCTCGCGGTTTCACCCGCGTGAAAGGATTTTAGACCACTTTGTTTTACTGACATTCGATTTAAATGAAACAAAGCCGACAACGTGTAGTATGCAAAAGGAGATTGAGCCGTAACATATGAGCTCTGTCCCAAAACTTTACGTGGATGACTTCTTTTAAGGTTATCATATAATAGCTGTACCTACCTCGCGGTCGCACCCGCGGCAATTTCAGAGTTCCCGCGGGAATTCCGGATTACAATATGGTATATGTTACTCTGGGATAATGTAGTTTTCTATTGGTGAAAGACCTTTTTGCAATCGGTCTAGTAGTTTTGAGTTAAATCGTAACAAACGAACAAACAAAAAGTGAAATCTATCCTCTTTATAATATTAGTATAGAAGTATAGTCTCACGACTTCACCCACTTTAATTTCGGGATTGCCTCGAATGTTCTAGAACACAAAGGATCCTATGTGTTAATCTAGAATTCTAGAACATCTTCAATCCATTTCACCGTTTACACTTTACCTTTTCATGATTGAGTAACAATCATCGTGACGTTATCCTGACTATACAACGTGTTAATGAATTAACTGAAAACCTGATACACCCCATTTAAAAAAATAATTAATAACATGATTAAAATGTATTTTATGTCGAAAAAATTTAAACTTTAAAACTTATTTTTATTTCGGAGGTGACCTATCTACGAAATTCCAAACGTTACGCCCGCGCATACTGGTTCGAATTTTTTTCTGCGGGCGGCGTACGCGCCAAATATTGTACTATAAATAATTTAGACATGGGCTAGTAAAAATGAAAACATATAACCTATATTAAAACATAGTGCAATCGATTCGCTAGTTGATTTTGAGCAAACTACTTTCTAGTTTTCAGATAATTCATTAGCACGTTGTAGATACATGGACTATCAACTCGACATAAACTAGGAGTTTGGGTTTAACCTGATAAAAGCCTGTGAATGACCAGACTTTTATTATTTACCTACCTAGGAACTGGGTTGATTGCTCATCTATAATCGTGACATCTTCATAAACATTCACTTTTTTAATATAAGGTAGGTAGTAAGATTACTCAGATTCGTAGTAGGCACATACCAGAAGATGTCAAAAGACTGGAGCCTAGCCAAGGATACATCATATCGTAGCTACGACCCTTTGATAACAATTCAGTGCTTGACATTACTGACTGAAAAATAAAATAAACAACAAGAACATTAATATTTTCTTCATCTATAGGTACCTACAACAAAAGAATCCGCGATTCTGTAGGTACCGACATTAAATATTTTTACGAAAAATTAAGAGACGGCGAGAAAAGAAACCAGCAACAAAACTTCAAATTCTTTTCTGTCTGTCTATTCGCGATAATCTCCGAATCTACTCAACAAATTGTCATGAGGTTTTCACAGATAGATTACGCTTAGCCTGGAGCAACATAAAGGATTCAAAATTCAAAAAATTCAAATTTCAAAAGCTATTTATTACTTAGGATTGTTTACAATCACTTGTAATCGTCAGCAGGTTCTTAGAACTATAAATTACCGTCAGTTCGGAATACGTCCTCTGCTGAGAAGAACTGACAAGAAACTCATTTCGTTTCATTTAAATCGCACCTCGGGAAAAATAGTTATTACCCATGTAAGTACGTTTCATGCGGGTGAAACCGCGGGGCACAGCTAGTTTATAATAGGGGACGTGTGTTCATATTTCTTAAAACCGTGATTCGACCTGTCACTAATACATAATTATTATATTATCCAAACAGTTGAATAGGGTACTAACTGCAATAAATAATTTTTTTTTCCTAAGTAATAGATCTAGATCGTAACTGGATCTAAAGGTCAAAACTATTTATGAAGCTTATATCTCTTTATATTAAAATCCTTTAAAAACATTACTTACACAAATTCGAAATTGAAATTAAATTTTTATCGCGCCATAAGAAATAATTTCTCTACAAAGATAATTACGTTTTGTAAAACCGATATTGCTGTAATTTAAATGTGGGTACCTACCTCTAGATATTTTGGATGCGTCAATTGGACATATCGATGGGAAAGTAAATAAAAACACAATGCATCATCATATTTTTCAGCAAGATCTTCCAAAGTTTTAAGCAATTCTGTAAAAAAAAAAACACATTTTTTGCAATCAAAATTGAGATACTGAAGAAATAAAAAAATAATTTTAAAAAAAGCTATACGCAACACAACAGTAATTAATTATTTACTCACTGACTGCACCTCCGAGCAAAAGATGTCCATTTCCAACGATAGGAAGAGGCGTGGGTCCAGGCAAATTGATTTTTCTTGCATCGTACAAGAAATTTAACCAGGAATATAATAACATAAGTATAATTATGAACGTTATAACATAAAGGTACGCCAACATTATTATTGAATAAAAAAGGAGAACCGAGAATAACAAATCACAGCGTCGATACCTCAGACAGGTCCGCGGTCGATACACAGTTTTTTTTGATCACCCAAAGAAATCCCCTCGTGGGATAACTCCGTACTTGTACATAAATTAACTTTGTTTTTTTTTCATCAAAGTTTGTTATAAATTTTACTTTACAAAGCATAAAACTAAAACAACACAAAAATTCAGACTCATGCGTCGATACTACTCGCGAGTCGCAACTGTTCTCGGCCAGTTTTAACATTATTTGGGTTAAGAGATATTGAGTAAGGAGGATGTTCTCAATTCGACGAGTATGTATTTTTTAGGGTCCCACGTTAGCCAAAATTGGCGATACTAACTTAGGTAATATTGTAAATATGCAAATGTAACTTTGTTTATTTGTTTGTTACGCTTTTACGTCTTAACTACTCAATCGATAATTATTTATCGATCATAAAATTTCGCATACAGGTTGTCAGGAGTAAAGGACGAACGGTACTTCATCCAGAAAAAAGTACAGTTCCCGAGGCATAGATTTTTTTTAACGAAATCCACATATTAGATATAGGACTAGTTGTCCCTCGCGGATTCACCCGCAGTAATTTCGGAGTTCCTGTGGGAATTTCGGGATAATAAGTACCCTATGTCACTCAGGACTACCGTAGCTTCCAATAAGTGAAAGAATTTTTAAAATCGGTTCTGTACATCCAGCGATTACCCCCTACAACGTCACAAACTCACAATTTATAATATTATACTAGCTGTCCCCCGCGGTTTCACCCGCGGTAATTTCGGAGTTCTCGCGGGGATTCCGGGATAAAAAGTACTCTATGTCACTCAGGATCACTTTAGCTTTAGCTAGCTTTAGCTTCCTATCTATAATAAGTAGATCCATAGATAACAACCTCACAAACTCCGGAGTTCCTGCGGGAATTCTGGGATATAAAGTACCCCATGTCATTCAGGATCACTGTAGCTTCTTATATTCATATTCATTTATTTTATCATTTTCATTACACGTCATTATTAATTAATACAATACAAATGAAGTAGATATATATATACACCTTGATTATATTCCAAAATCAATTAAAATAAATTTAAATTTAAGCTTAATAATAATACTTATAAATTTAAAAAAGAAATAATATAAATAAATAAATTAAATGTCAGAGTATAGTGGTTTTTTTTTGATAAAAACTCCTCAATATAATAAATGCCTGCTTGACCAGCCAATCGCATAGACGTTTCTTAAATGAAGGGAAACTTGGGGCGCCCAGTACTTCTGAAGGTAGTCTGTTATATACCATAGGGCCCAGCACTTTTGTAGTTTTAGCGCTTTTAGCTAAGGTATGAAGTGAAAGAATTTTTTTAAAATCGGTTCGGTAGATCCAGAGATCACCCCCTACAATCTTACAAACACACGAACTCACAAACTCCGGAGTTCCCGCGGGAATTCAAGGACAAAAAGTACCCTATGTCACTCAGGATCACTGTAGCTTCCTGTAAGTGAAAGAATTTTAAAAATCGGTTCAGTAGATCCAGAGATTACCCCCTTGCAACGTCACAAACTCGCAAACTTTTGCTCTTTATAATATTAGTATAGATTATATATTATTATATGTAATATATAATATTTATAATTTTATAAGTATAAGTATAGATATTAGTATAGATATATTCTATTGAGTATACCGTTTTTAGGTAATCGTTGTATGTTAACTCACCGATTAATAAATTATAAAAAAAAGTCACCAGCGGCGAAGGTGCCCATGACCCTCGCTGCATTGCCGCGTTGAATGGCGATGGACAACCTTTGCGCCAGGTAGGAGCCGGAGAGGGCACAAAACCTCTCTCTCTGACTCTGTGGCCGATTTCGGAGACAAAGGTCATTATCAAAATCGGCCCCGAGACTCCTCTGACATTTTCGTTCGTTCGGTAAATGAATTATTTTTTTATTTACTTCAAAAAAACAAATTTTCTAAATGTTATTTGGAATTTAACTAAGTTAAATTAAGTTAAATGCCAATTAACATTAATTTAATGCACGTCTCTGAGAGCAGCCGTTATGCAAGTTACGATTATTACCTTGACCTAACTAGTAACTACGTAAGTATTGTCTATTAGCAAGAATCAAACAAGGGATCACTATATTATATATTCACTATATTGACTTAGTTATATAGACACGGATTCTACTGTTTTATCTTAATGTATAACATTAATTGGTCCATGATGTATACCTACATAGATTTTATTACTATAATGATATACAAATATTTTAACGTTGTAATAAATAATGAATATCGATGCCGGAAATAAACCGGTAATAATAATATCATAATTTTATTCAAATGTTACCTGAAAAATTAAACAAACATTTTTCATTCGTAACTTCAATATAATATTAGATGAATGTATTCCATTTATCGAACTTATTTGATATTCATATTATTCGTTAAAATAAAAATTACTTGTGGTAGGTAAAAAAAAAGTTTGTGTGTTAGCTCCGACGCACGACTGGAGTTTATTCTAAGTACGTATAGTTAGGGGGCCATTCATATTTTATTACGTAAGAGTTCGCTAGTTTTTGACCCCCTCCCCCTATTATAAAAAAATAAGAATAGGTCGACCCCCTGTTTAATATTTATTACGCAAGAATTTATAGGAAAAAATGAATACACGTTTGGTTTGTTTTAATGTTTATATTTTTGAAAGTACCTAACAATTTTTAGAAATGTTTATTTATACTTACAAAGGTACTATAATTTTTTTTGATATTAATAAACTTTGGTTTTAATCATTCATCTTTACCTACACAAGATTTTCGGTCCAGGGGCTCAAAACCCACTCGGAAAGTGGATCTGCCACTGGATCATTTCTAAATAATAGGAGCGATTGAGCGAACCTCTGCATTCGCGCGGTTGCCCGCGCCTTTTTAACCGACAAAAAAAAGGAGGTTCTCAGTTTGACCTGTAAGTATGTATGTATGTTTGTGCACGATTATGTCGCGTTTGGCCGAAACGATTTTGATGCGGTTTTCAGGTATGTATTCGTTATATTCTGGAGAAGGTTTTAGTATAAAAGTTTCATGAACCGGTTAAGTAGTTTTTTTCAAAATCCTGAAAAGACTCAGGCACGATACTGATTAACAGACTTAATCGTAGAGGGGTAATCTCTGGCTCTACTGAACCAATTTTTGAAATTTTTTCACTTATAAGAAGCTACAGTGATCCTGAGTGACCTAGGATACTTTTTATACCGGAATTCCTGCGGGAACTCTAGTGTGTGAGGTTGTAGGTGGTTATCTCTGGATCTACTGACCGATTTTGAAAATTCTTCGATTTATAAGAAGATACAGTGATCCTGAGTGACCTAGGGTACTTTTTCTTAGTTAGGTTACTTTTTAGTGGGAATTCCCGCGGGAGATCTGGAGATTGTGAGTTTGTGAGGTTGTAATCTCTGGATTTACTGAACCGATTTTGAAAATTCTTTCATGTTGTGTTCGTTATTGTAAGGAGAAGGAGAATAAAAGTATTTTGGAGTTCCTGCGGGAAAACAAAAACCCAACCAAAAATGCTTAACTACTTAATTTCCTTTTTTTTAAAAAGAGAACCGACTTCAAAAATGAGCCCACTGAAAATCACAAAATAATTTTTATAAACCCAACCCCTTTTATTTGGGTCTACCTATGGGTATATTTACTTAGTTTTTGAAGTCTGTGCCAATCTAAGCAAACAAAAAATGTAAATTCAGAACGCTGAAAATTACTACGATGAATCTACCAAGCTAACCAATAATGCGTTGTTCTTTGTTGTCCTATTTCAGCTTGGCACCGACTTTGAAGCAAATTTTACCACATCTTATATAATATACTAGTTTAACTCATTTATGAGTTCTCTGATTTATTATTATTCTCTTGGCATTAATTTAATGTTAATTCCATTCACGGATCTTAATATAACTTCTAGTTCCAGCACTGGTTCGATTCCAGATGGTAATATTTGGAAATTCTTTACAACTGAGGAGATCATAATCTTCATTTCTAACATTGCAAATTTTTGACCTGAAATATTAAAAAAATAGTTAAATAAGTAATAATTATAATAATAGTATTTTGTTTTGAGCAACATTACGGGTTTCCTCATAAAGTTAACTTTGTTAAAGTTTACTGTTTAGCACGACGATGGCATTTTGGTAAAACGTTTGTTTCCGGCGTTAAAACGCTATAATGTTAAATTATTTTTTAATCGTATATATAAATAAAATTTAAGTGTCTTTTTGTAATTCCAAATTAACAGCTTTTCAGTAAATGCATATGAAAGTACCTACGCTATCTACTTAAAAAACAATTTTTAAAATTTCTTTCGGTCTGTCTATTTGTTTGTTCCAGCTAATCTCTGAAACGGCTGGACAGATTTTAACGGGACTTTTACTGGTTATAAGGAGTAGCTTATGCTACTTTTATTTAAAGAAAAAAAAAGTTCCTGCGGTAATTCCGAAACTGACGCGGGTGAAACCACGGGGCACAGCTAGTAAAGATATATGAGGATTAAAGTATTTTTAGTAAAAAGTGTTTTTTTTTTTAATTTTAAGCTAGACAGGAACTAAGGATTTATACTAAATTTTCAGTAATCACAAAACTTGTCACAATTTCGATAGGCCCTTATGCGTGGGAGGGGTCGAGATATCAGATCAAATCAAGAGGTTCCGAGTTCGATTCCCGGTGGGAGTGGACTTTGTGTAATGAACACAGGGTTCCATATGTATATATATATATATATATCTATAATATATAATTATGTAATAATATATACTATATACCACGTTTGCTTGGTTTCTACGACATAAGCTCATAGCTTAGTATGGGATCAAGTAGATCTGTGTGTTGTGAAGTAAATTAATCACTACGTGATATTATAGGCCCTTACCTATGCAGTTTCTTGGACCCGCGCTAAAAGCAAGCCAAGCAAATGGATTCTTCTGCGGGTTTTCAAATCGTTCCGGTCTAAATTCTAGAGGTTCATCGTACACTCTAGGATTTCTTTGCATAGTTATAATATTGATAAAGATCAACGTATCCTTTGGTAGTCGTATACCACATAGTTCTGAAAGGAATAGATACCTACTGTTAACAATTAACCTAATCTTGCCAACAAATTAACTTAGGAAGGTTAAGCTATGTTAGTGTTTGTTGTCTCTACACTGGGAAAAATACACGGCTTTTGAACACGGCTACGTTTTGCGTAGCCGTGCAAACGGTTCTGACAACCGAGTTTGGCAGCCGTGTAAAGAACCGTGTACACGGCTACATGAAACGTAGCCGTGTAAGCGGTTAAGATAGCCGCTTTAGACGGTTACGTGTACCATGTTCGTAATTTTTTCAGCCGTGTTGAAATCCTAGCCGTGTAAAATTACACGGCTACCTTTTGACTCGGTTGTCGGAGCGGTGTGCACACAACAAACACGGCCTCGGTAACGTTGTTGACACGGTACGGTGCACCGCGTGCTTATCACGTTAGCCGTGTCATATATTAAACTTGCTAACATGGCTGTCGGAGCCGTATAGACACGGTACAGCAGGTCGTGTGCTTATCAAAACTTGGCCACGTTAGCCGTGTCATATAATAAACTTTCTAACACGGCTGTCGGAGCCGTTCTATAAACGGTACAGCTGGCCGTGTGCATAACATAACTTGTTCCCGTTACCCGTGTCATATATTTAACTTGCAAACACGGCTGTCGAAGCCGTTTAGACACGATACAGCAGATCGTGTGCTCGTCAAAACTTGGCTATGTTAGCCGTGTCATACAATAAACTTGCTAACACGGCTGTCGGAGCCGTTCTATAAAGGGTACAGCTGGTTGTGTGCTTATCAAAACCTGGCCACGTTAGCCGTGTCATATATTAAACTTGCTAACACGGCTGTCGGAGCCGTTAAGACACGATACAGCAGGTCGTGTGCTTTTCAAACCTTGGCTACGTTAGCCGTGTCATACAATAAACTTGCTAACACGGCTGTCGGAGCCGTTCTATAAAGGGTACAGCTGGTTGTGTGCTTATCAAAACCTGGCCACGTTAGCCATGTCATATATTAAACTTGCTAACACGGCTGTCGGAGCCGTTCTGTAAATGGTACAGCTGGCCGTGTGCAGAACATAACTTGTTTACGTTAGCCATGTCATATAATAAACTTGCAAACACGGCTGTCGAAGCCGTTAAGACACGATACAGCAGGTCGTGTGCTTTTCAAACTTTGGCTACGTTAGCCGTGTCATACAATAAACTTGCTAACACGGCTGTTGGAGCCGTTCTATAAAGGGTACAGTTGGTTGTGTGCTTATCAAAACCTGGCCACGTTAGCCGTGTCATATATTAAACTTGCTAACACGGCTGTCGGAGCCGTTCTATAAAGGGTACAGCTGGTTGTGTGCTTATCAAAACCTGGCCACGTTAGCCGTGTCATATATTAAACTTGCTAACACGGCTGTCTGAACCGTTCTGTAAATGGTACAGCTGGCCGTGTGCAGAACATAACTTGTTTACGTTAGCCGTGTAATATATTAAATTTGCTAACACGGCCGTCGGAGCCGTTTGGACACGATACAGCAGGTCTTGTGCTTATCAAAACTTGGCTACGTTAGCCGTGTCAGAAATGAACCACGCAAACATGGCTGTCGTAGCCGTTATATACCTAAACGGTACAGCGGACCGTGTGCAAAACAAAACTTGTTTACGTTAGCCGTGTCATTAATTATCTTGCAAATACGGCTGTCGGAGCCGTTTAGACACGATACAGCAGGTCTTGTGCTTATCAAAACTTGGCTACGTTAGCCGTGTCAGAAATGAACCACGCAAACATGGCTGTCGTAGCCGTTATATACCTAAACGGTACAGCGGACCGTGTGCAAAACAAAACTTGTTTACGTTAGCCGTGTCATTAATTATCTTGCAAACACGGCTGTCGGAGCCGTTTAGACACGATACAGCAGGTCTTGTGCTTATCAAAACTTGGCTACGTTAGCCGTGTCAGAAATGAACCACGCAAACATGGCTGTCGTAGCCGTTATATACCTAAACGGTACAGCGGACCGTGTGCAAAACAAAACTTGTTTACGTTAGCCGTGTCATTAATTATCTTGCAAATACGGCTGTCGGAGCCGTTTAGACACGATACAGCAGGTCGTGCGCTTATCAACACTTGACTACGTTAGCCGTGTCAGAAATGAACCACGCAAACATGGCTGTCGTAGCCGTTATATACCTAAACGGTACAGCGGACCGTGTGCAAAACAAAACTTGTTTACGTTAGCCGTGTCATTAATTATCTTGCAAACACGGCTGTCGGAGCCGTTTAGACACGATACAGCAGGTCGTGTGCTTATCAACACTTGGCTACGTTAGCCTCTTATGGAATGGCTGTGTGTTAATAACAGCGCCATCTTTGATTCCAGACTGGAACCACTAGATGGTTTATCTAGGTAAGATCATCATCAGCTAATTTAGCAAGTAGTTTAGGATTAAGCCGACAGAGGGCGTTATAATCCGAACCGCTTAGTATGAGCTTTGCAAATAATTATACAAATTTTGCAAATAATTATTACACAAAAGAAGGAATAACACGCCGTTTTTACTGTCTGCAACCTAACCCTGAAGCCGTTCACATTCCTTCAGTGAACATAATCCTTTTTTGCCACATGAGTGTCTTATCTGATAAATGTGACTCACTGATATCTGATGCATGTTCAGCTTCAGACATGCAGTCTAAGGAGAGAATCCACCCTAGAAAAAAGCGGCCAAGTGCGGACTCGCCCATGAAGGGTTCCGTAGCAGCAAGTAACATTAATATAAAAGTTCTTGTAGTTCGTTGTAACTTTGATCGATGTTTTAATAATATTGTAATTTTTTATTGCGGTTTACGATCTATGACGTATTAAAAAAACTACTTACTAGATCTCGTTCAAACCTAGACCGATACCGATTTAATCCAAAAGACAAAAACACACGTAATTATTATTGGTTTGTGCTACCACTGATCGGTTTGAATTCGGTGACAAGCCCGCTGGTGTCTGCCCACTTGGGTCGTTCTGCTTACGAAGAGCTGGTGGCGGGAGTCGACTGAGCCCATCTACCCCCTCCATATTCATACCTACCTATCAGTGGTAGCACAAACCAATAATAATATTACGTGTGTTTTTGTCTTTTGGATTAAATTGGTATTTTGTTATTTATAGCTTTTTATTTTTAGCTTTTTTAATTTGTGTTTTTGAAAGTCGGTTTTAATGTTTTTGTTAAAATTTTGTTTATTTCTCGATTTTAAGTGACATAGTTCGCAATTTCTCTAAGTTACAATAGCCTAATGTCAACTGCTCATCGCCTTTTACAAAATATTGCCTTTCCCGACGCAGGGACGTTAATTATTGAGGAGTTCTCCTAGTACATCACTAACAGTTCCACTTCACCATATAGGGTCATTACGCTGGATCGCGGCCCTGCGTTATTTCGCGGCCTTTTAGAGCTCCAACCGCCTAAATATTAGAATAATAAGAATTCTATCCCATCCATCCCAACGTGTTATGGCTCTTTAAAAAGTAGAATAGTTGCAAAATGTAATGCTTATTCAAATTGGTCGGTTTTCCTAATCCATGTGCCGGAAATAAATCGTTCATTTTATCAGTCGCGCTACCAGCCCACAAACGTACGCAAAGCTGCGCAAAAAATAGCAAACAGGTCCCGCTTTAAAAGTAAGTATTTAAAGTTTACGATTACTTATTACTATTGTGATGGTTTTTGGGTGATCATAGCTATTTGCTTTACTTAATTTTGCATTTAATTTGCGAGTAAATTACTTTAATACCAGTTTTATTAGGTGGCCGCCAACCAACACAAGGATTTTTTAGTAAAGTTGGTATACGGCCGGGGTGGCCGCAGTTCTAACTCACTGGGTGAGATTAGTTTGTCTTCTTTTCTATTATTAAAGTAAATAACGTTTAGTTTTGTGCAACATTTTTTATTGTTGGGGTTGGCTTAAATGCTATGGTTAGTTCACGGCCGCCAAAATATAATTTAATACGGATTTATAGCTATAATGTGGCCGGATACTAACACATGCTTACAAAACAAATCAGGTTTGCGGCCGTCTGGCAATCATATGAAAGAAGACGGCCGTAATCTGACCTGAGAATCTGACTATTGAAAATAGAGATGTCAGTTTATGGCCACTTCTTTCAAACAGACATCTTTTTACAGATGTCTACCAAAAAAAATAAAAAAACTGCGACTTACGCTCCTCAATCCCTAGAACAGGCATTAAAGGAAATTCTCGAAGTCCAAATCCCAATCAGGGAAGCATCTCGTAAATTTGGAATTCCGAAATGTACAATAATTTAAGATCGATTAAGTAGCAGTAGGACTGACGAACTAAAAAAACAGGGCCCCGAGCCAGTGTTGGGAGAACAAGGCGAAAAAAAAGTTGTAGAATGGCTTATAAATATAGCAAAATGTGGTTTTCGAGTCAAGAAATCAGAACTGTTAGATACCGTGCAAAAAATTTTGAAAGATTTAAGCAAGCCGAACCCTTTCAACTTGAAAGGATGATCGTCCTGGTCCTGTACTATGAGCTCTTAAAGCAAAACCTAAATTGAATTGCTTTAAAACTACCACCTTTAAGCAGGCGATAAAGCAGAGCGATTCAATTTAGGTTGTGCTTTAAGAGCTCATAGTAAACCCGTTGGTCTAAGAAGACACCCTAAAATATCAGTTAGGTACATCTGCAGAAAGCATCAACAAAGCTTGTGCGAGGGTGACCGAAGAAACGATTCGACTGTGGTTTCGTGAACTGGAATTATTATAATTATCATATAAAAAGAAAATGTTGATTATTTTCAATACTAGTTTTAAATTATGGAATAGCAGTGGGAGTATTAAAACTTTGAATCATATACATATATTAAGAACAAAATGTTAAATAAAACACCAAACTTAATTCGTTAAAATACACATTGATTTATTAAACTATTTTAGTGTTTTATTTCATTATTTGCAGTGATAGTAATGTAATATGTTTAACAACAAGACAAGAATAACATCAGTACCTATATAATATGAAAGTGTAGTGTGTAAGGAGTATGGAAGAAGAATAAATGCATTAGAGCTTAAGAAAAGAGTTTCGTGAAAGGAAAAAAGGAAGGAAAATAAAGTAGAGGAAGGAGAGAAGAAAGTACAGAGGGAAGAATGGTTGCAGAAATTAAAAACGGAGGTGAGTTGAGAAGAGAAGGGAAAATACTGTAGAGGTAGAGACAAAATTGTAGTGTAGTGTGAGATGTCAGATTAGAAGAACAAACCCTGTGAAAATAAGAGATGTTAGAACAGTTTAAGGTATGAAAGGGACGAATACTCAGAAGATACACGCTTTTTAAGTGTGACGGCATTTCAGTAACAATCGCGATCATATTATGTCCAACGATGTGGAAATTTATAATAGGATATAAGTATATGGTGAAAAGTGTGCGAAAATCTCAAAAAAGTATGAGATATTCGTAAGTCAATAATTAATTATTGTACGTAACCTGGCGGCCGCAAACTAACTCTAGGGTGGCCGCGAACCAAAAAAAGTGGCCGTCAACCGGCATTTTGGGTAAATTTCAGGTAATTATTTATTTAAAAAAAAACTGATTGAATCTTCCTTCAATACTTAATTCGAAAAAAAACTTGATTATATTTGCTACCCCTACAGAAACAATCAGAACTTGAAATATGGACATATTATATTAATTTTAAGGAGCAAAGTTGGGAAGGCGACTAAAAGGCCGCCAACCGGCGCAATGACCCTACATTGTGACGAGCATAAATTGTTTAGAACCCATATTAAAGGTAACGATTCGGAACCTGTGAAATACCTATTATTGAGTAGTTCCGATAACCATCTGTGGTCTTCATCATCAGTTCCACTTCTTCAAATTTTGCTTTCCGAAAGCAAATACACGATTTACTATCAAAAATACCCAAATCGCTATAGGTGTGCCTATAATTTTTGATGAGTTCCCTCGATTTCTCCAAAATTTCATCATCAGATCCCGACTTGGTGGCAATGGGACCTAATTGGGAGTATACCCTTTCAAACAAAAAAAGAATTTTCCAAATTGGACCAACCGCCTTCGAGTACTCGGTGAACATACATAAAAAAAAAACATACATACAATCGAACATAGAACCTCCTCCCTTTTGGAAGTCGGTTAAAAAGAAACGCATCGCACCGCGCCATGTCGCATCACGCATCCGCCACCACCGGGCGGATGCGTATTGCGTGGCGCGTGGCGCGGCTCGCGGCCCAGCCGCCCAGCCAATGGCAGTCGTTGAATGCTAGGTACCTACTCACTCTCTCGCAAAAACGACAATACAATCGACGTGGACAACAGAATAGATTATTCAATAATGAATTAACTATAGGTAATATGTACAGAGAAAAATTCTAATATTTAAAAATTTCATGCACCATGTTAGGTTAGCATCGTAGGTTAGTAACGTAAGCATCCATCAAAAAATTCAATGGCAATTGGCAATATTAAAATTTGAAACAATGTATTTATAGACTATATTATAATAAATTTTTTTAAACGGTCAAGTTGTCTTTCAGAGACTGAACACACGTAGGGACATGTTTATTTATTAAAAATATTCCTCATAAATGTTATTTTTGAGATATTTAAAGCTATATCGTAATTCGTAGCCCGTAAAGAACATGTTCAAACTTGTTCCCAATGTTCCCGCATTTCTACTTGAATGGGTGTGTATATATGTATGTATATGTACCTATATCTATAGTATAATATATATGTAATAATATGTGTAGTATATACCACGTTTGTTTGGTTTCCACGACACAAGCTTATAGCTTAGTGTGCTGTGTGGGATCAAGTACATCTGTGTGTTGTGAAGTGGATTATTATTATAAAAAAAAATGAAGGTCACAAGTCGCAAAAGCACAACTGCTGACTGCAGAGTGCAGACTGTAGTGCAGACTCAAGATTCAAGACTGCTCAACCAAAAATTTATAAAAAGTAGGTAGGTAGGTACCTACCATCCATGTAGGTAGGTACTTTTAATCTCGGAACTACCTCGGGAACTCCGAAATTAAAGCGGATGATACCCGCGGGGAACAGCTAGTATTCCTCATAAATACATCAATAGAAGTCTTCTGGAGGCCGAAACGTCCAGTAGGTACCTACCCAAACGGTGACTACCTAGTATACCTACCTACCTACGGAATTTTTATACCGGTATGTAGCGTCCAGTAGACACACGTTGTCTACAGACGAAACAGATTGGTAATTTTTCTACGTCGACGTGACGTCGATGCATACGAAGTAAAAAAGGTCGGCCTCTCAGACGAAAGAGGTCGGCCTTTTACCCACCTATTTTACTGGCTTTTTATACCCCAATGAGCCCCAGTGAAAAAAATCCGTAACTTTTGAATGACGCAATTTAATTTGCAATGACGACTGATAAAAAAAACAAATGAAATAACTAATTTGTATACTGTTCAATTTCTTTTCTAATAGGTAGTAGGTATTCATTGAGGTCATTGAGTAGTAAATCAATGATTGAGGTAGGTAGGTATTCATTTGTTCAAAACTTTACGAAAAATCAATAGTTTTGTAGCAAATTTATTTAAAATTTCATTTCACATCTATATTATAATATATAGATAGGTAAGTAGGTACCTACCTCCCTAGTACCTACTATAATAAAAGAGTAGAATCCACGATTAAGTACCTTCAGCAGCGTAGTAGGTAGGTACCATGTAGGTACCTACCTAAGTCGGTAGTTAGGTATTACACTTGGCTAATTTTGTCTCCTAAGTCATTCAGAAGCAAATTTGAAGCTTCTGATCATACCTACTATCCTAACTTTTAGTTACTGAATGAAGCGCGGCGCGACGGAGTCGAAGGAATACGAGGATGGCTTCAGTATTGTATATTGTAGTATCCAAAAAATTGTCCTTTGCGGCCAAAAATTCTTTCACTAAAAAGAAGCTACAGTGGTCCTGAGTGACATAGGGTACTTTTGTCCCATCCCGGAATTCCCGCGGAAACTCCGGAGTTTGTAATATCTGAATCTACTGCACCGATTTTGAAAATTCTTTCACTTATAAGAAACTAAAGTAATCCTGAGTGACACAGTGACACACCCTTCATCCCGGAACTCCCACGAGAACTCCGAAACCACCGCGGGTGAAACCGCGGGGGTCAGCTAGTTTTTATATAAACTCACTAACACTTGAAAGCCCTCATTTTTCTTCAGGAAAATTTCGTCATTTTTGTCCCAAAGATAGGGTATAATATCTTTATAGTATAGTACTAACTGTGCCCCGCGGCCTCACCCGCGTCAATTCCGGAGTTCCCGCGGGAATTCCGAGACAAAAAGTAAAGCACTAAGTTACTCTTTATAACATCAGCTATCTGCCAGTGATAGTCTAAGTTTATTACTATTTACTAGGTAAGTATCCAATCTAAGATAACAAGATCAGAATTAAATGTTAGTGATACCTTACTAATTAATCGACTAGTGGACGATATTCATAGTTTATATAGAAAAATTAATTCCTTAGTAGGCTAGTTAGTAGGTACCTAGGTAGGTACATTGCAGTGAGTCGATAGAAAGTAAAATGGCTACCGATAATTTTGATTTAAAAACGGCTCTTGTCTTATTTCCCATTATGACAGGAGTAGAGAATATTACAAAACAATTAATCAATGGGATCAAGTTATACGATTCTATGATTAATATTGCATCTAAACCTCTATTAATTGAATTTGCTTGAAAAACGCGACTTTAAGCCAGTGCAAAACTTCGTTTAACCTCTTAGTCCAAGTATTGTTCAGTTTATTGCCTGGTTGGGGATATGAAAAAATATCTTATCCCGAGAAAATCAGATGTCGCAATCCAGGCACAGTTGCAACGAGCAACGCAGGGGCACAAAAGTGTGCAATCATTTGGTTTAGAATTAGAGGAACTTTTTGTTAATTATATATAGGTACTTAGTCTATACTCTATAGTCCAAAGTAACGATGATGAAAATAAGTACGAAATATTGCGTCCAATTAATGGTTCTTTGCCGCCGGCCGCGAATCAAAGCTCACGACATAGCAGACACGGACATGATTTACGCAGTAGTACCAACTACCACGGTGTAGTAGGTACGTAGGTAGGTATATAGGAACTTCCGGATCTGGCTCGCAAGAGCGGCGGTGATTTTGTCATGCCGCGCTGTGATTGGTGGACAACCGACGCGCGACGCCACGCGCTGAGAGTAGGTACCATTGACCGCCGCGCGCCGGCGCGGAAGGAACAGCGAACAACACTCTAGCGCTGACCGTTATTGCGCAAAATCAATGCGCAGAAGTCAAAAAATAGGATTCACAGGGGGGCTAGAGGGACGAGGGGTGTGCGTGCGTAGCGCCGGTTGGCAAGCTCGTCGTATTCCGTCCCCCGCCCCGATACGACGCTCCACGGACTTCTGACTGTACAGTCATGGTCTAAAGTGTATTGTTATTGCCGTTCATTATTATTGGTTTTATTAAGTTTGAGGTTCTTTGTTATTGTTGGGTTTTTTATTAGTCTATTTTTAGTAGATAGTGAATATATCTAAAAAAAATAATATTTTGAAAAGACATGCACAAAAATGGTGTATGACGTGCATTGTTTGCGCGCGCGACAGTAGCTTATATCCTCCACATTACGCTCAGTGATAGACTTACTATTTATTTAAATATATTCTAAAATTACTTGGTTAAATTAATTAACCCATGGAAAGCGCCACCCTCATTGGTCCGCGCACCGTGACCCTCGGAACTACCAAACAAATTTATACACCCACTCTCCGAACAAATTTATATTATGTTTTATATGTCTATGTGTAGGTAGTTTAATGACGATAAATAAAAAATAAAAACTTAAAGTAAGAAATAAAGTGTGATTTTGAATATATTTTATTTACCTACTTACCAAAGATGAGGTCCTTTTTCATATCCGTCACTGGTTTACACTAAATTTATAGCCACATACACATTTCACATACACTAAGATGTAACTGGCCAGTATAGGCGTCGATTTTATGTAATTACACCATCAAAAAACTAATAATGACTTCACAACAAACATTTATTGACAAAATACGTGCCGGCTAGCCGTGAAACAGCCATACCTAGCGTTACCGTGGTTAAACAAAAACAAAAATGTAGGTTATTTAGAAGATTTAACACCAATATAATTTATTTAAAATTATATCATGAGTAAATTTGCTACAAAACAATTGATTTTTCACATAGTTTTGAACAAATGAATATTAGAAAACAAATAAAGTATTTCATTTGTTTTTTGTTTGACAGCCGTAAACAAATTATTGCGTCATTAAAAGGTACTGACTTTTTTTACTGAAAATTTTGTCATGCGGCTAAATTAAATATTAAAACTAAAAACCTTATTTAATTTCCATCAATTTGATCATGGGCCAATAATTAGTCCATGATTTGATATATAACACTTGATATAAACACTAACCGATTACTTATATTTCGACATATTTATGCGAGACGGCGCGAGCCGCTCACTAACCGAACACAGACTACAGAGACTGATTGTCAAAATCGCGGGTGAATTTCGCCCGCACTACCTTAACTTTTTTAATTCTGGCCAGTATGTGCGTTATGGAATATGGATTGGGAAAAAAATACATATTTTGTATTGTGACCAGCCAATAAAACTTTTACAGTACTGTCAACCAATATGGAACGCCGTAAAAAAATAAGAAAACCGCCATTGAGTTAGTGCCAACTGTGGGGACTAGGACATTTCAGAGTTAGTCCATACTGTAGGGACTAGGACATTTCAGAGGTAAACTTATAATTATTATATTAGGTGCGCGACTGTACCCATGCGCAGCTATCCCTTCCACATTTCGCTCACTAGTCACTTTCGTGCTAATACTTGTACATCACATTGCCTAACGTCGAGTGCGCTGCTTACGTCTAAAAATTAGATGCTGTGATATTTTCCCGGTAAATAGAGTGTTTGTGTCCTGAATGAAACCTATGACGGCATCATGAGGTGAGTAGGTACTTAATTTTAATTGTAATACTCATGTGTGCAGTAATAGTGGAGCATTATCAAACTGCGAACCCGTTTGGAGGTTAGCGCATCCCCCTAAAGGAAAAAACGATATTTACTTGATATACCATTGTTTTGCAAACAAATATTGAATTGAAGCATAAACACGTTGTGGCAAACGTCGGTAGGTAGGTGCTACCTACATATTTAATAAAGTAGACAGTTTTAAAAAAAGATGGCGCCTCGCCTTTTTTACGCGTCCTAGTTAGTGCAAAAGTTCGCGCCACTTTGTAACGGCTCCATGGTACTGTAAAAAAATATGATAGATTTGTTTTGTTTCTAGTTTGTGTCACGAATTAAGCGAACTGTTGAACGCGTGGGGTTTCGAGAAATACGCCGAAGCATTTCTTGGTAAGTTGGAATATATCTTACACAAAATTATATTTACATTTTATGCCTATTTTGATGCGTTCTATGTTCTATATAATAAAAGACATGATGAAACATTAAAAAAAAACTGAATCCATGCCATAGCTGTACTTTGACCAATAAAAAATGAATAATTTTTAAATCAATTGAAGTGTGATAAAAAAAGTGATAAGACATCAAGTTAGGCCGAGTTCCAATAATCAAACCACCGAAACCAACAACATTCCGTACCAACAGTTACCTAAGACACATTTTCTAGGGGTAATCTGTCAAACAAAATCTTATTTAGGTACCTACCTATATATAAAAATTTCGTGTCACGATGTATGTTCGCGATAAACTCCGAAACTACCTACTGAACTGAACTGAACTAAAAAAAATATATAATAAATACCTAGGTTAAATGTGAGGGTGGCAACATATGAAAAAGCTTCAAAAAATCTATCCAGTGCAATTATGAGTAGGTACGTACCTACCAATGTTTGTATAGAATGATTGAATCCAATTGCTTACTCTTATTTCATGTTAGGCAAAAGGCAGGCTATTTGGCGAGAGACCAGAGGGTTAGTAAACAAGAAGACCTCATCCGTCACTACAGCAGAGACATCTGACGATTCAGAGGAAATTGGTACAGGGCGACGTGGCCTTAAAAGGAAACTATCACAGCGGCCATTACAGGACGAAAAACTTGATCAGGACCAAAACTTAGAAGGTAGGTATACAGTATAGTTCATATACAATTTTAAATGTGTACGTAGATCCAATAGGGCGGATCCACACCGGACGAGTGGCTCGGCCGAACATGGCTCGCCCTAACATGCGCGCTGAACCGAGTGTAGATGTGGTGGCTATAGGTGTGGATCCGCGTGATGACAGGGCTGTGAACTAAGAGGGCTGATAGAGCACCTCATATGATATCCATATTAATTAAGGTGATGCTTACAGACGCTAAACATCTGTGTTGTGTTTATATTATGAAATAAATATTTATAATTATAATTAATAATACCTATATAATTTGTATATATATATAATTTATAATGAAATAAACTTCACTATTACTTATACTTGAACGTTTTCCACAGAGGAGCTGAAAATTAACGGCGACATTATCACAATAGCCAAGTACCAGGGAGTAGAATCTTCATCCATACTAGAAACAGCTTGGAAAGCCACGCGGTCACTTCGCAAGCGGTACTTAATGACTGTTTCAACTTCACAGTACTTGAAAAAGTTTCCTTTGCTTCGTTTGGAGAGAGTTGGTCCACACCTGGTAAGAGATTGGCACATTTGTGAATCATATTATATCTATTTTTTTAACCGACTTCCAAAAAGGAGGAGGTTCTATGTTCGATTGTATGTTCACCGACTACTCGAAGACGGTTGGACCGATTTGGAAAATTATTTTTTTGTTTGAAAGGGTTTACTCCCAATTAGGTCCCATTGCCACCAAGTCGGGATCTGATGATGGGATCTTGGAGAAATCGAGGGAACTCTTCAAAAATTATAGGCACACCTATAGCGATTTGGGTATTTTTTATAGTAAATCGTTCATTTGCTTTCGGAAAGCAAAATTTGAAGAAGTGGAACTGATGATGAAGACCACAGATGCTCATCAGAACTACTCAACAATAATACGTATTTCAGGGGTTCTAGTTAGAGCGATTTGGAAAATTGTTTTTTTTGTTTGAAAGGGGATACTTCCGAATTGGTCACATTGTCATCAAGTCAGGATCTGATGGTGGGATCTTGGAGAAATCGAGGGAACTCTTCAAAATTTATAGGCACACCTATGGCGATTTGGGTATTTTTTATAGTAAATCGTTTATTTGCTTTTGGAAAGTAAGATTTGAAGAAGTGGAACTGATGATGAAGACCGCAGATGGTCATCGGAACTACTAAATAATAGGTATTTCACAAATTCCGATTCGTTAACTTTAATGTGGTTTCTAAATAATTTATGTTCGTCACAATGTATATGGTGAAGTGGAACTGATGGTGTTGTACCATCAGAACTCCTCAAAAATTAACGTCCCTACATCGGGAAAAGCAATATTTTGTAAAAGGTTATGAGCAGTTGACAGTAGGCTATTGTAACTTAGATAAATTACAAACCGACTCACTAAAAAGCAAGAAATAAACAAATTTTTAACAAAAAAATTTAAACTGACTTCCAAAAACACAAATCTAAAAAAGCTAAAAATAAAAAGCTAAAAATAACAAAATACCGATTTAATCCAAAAGACAAAAACATACGTAATATTATTGGTTTGTGCTAACACTGATCGGTATGAAGTCGGTAACAAGCCAAATATGGAGGGAGTAGATGGGCTAAGTCAACTCCCGCAACCAGCTCTCCGTGAGCAGAACAACCCATGTGGGCAGACACCAGCGGGCTTGTCACCGAATTCAAACCGATCAGTGGTAGCACAAACCAATAATATTACGTATGTTTTTGTCTTTTGGATTAAATCGGTATTTTGTTATTTTTAGCTTTTTTAGATTTGTGTTTTTGGAAGTCGGTTTAATTACAACCTTTTATTTAACTTGCACATCACATCAATCACATCAATTGCTCAATAGGCAGCAGCAACTTACACAGTGGGAACTAAGTCCGACCAGTGAAGCACGTAACCCTTGCAACGCGAGTCCGACTCGCACTTGGCCGGTTTTTAAATTTTAACAAAATTAACTTGTTTATTTTTGTTTCACAGATAAACATTGACTTCACAAATCTAAATTATAATATTAGCCCCTCAGCACTGTACACTGGGTTAAGACAAATCTCAGACCTGATAGAAAACAGAGCTTCCGCAAAGCAAACACTATCGAAGCCCTTACGGGCTCAGCAACAAAGAATCCACGATCTTCCAAAAGGTAATGGATATTGTTTTGAACCGACTTCAAAAAAAGAAAGTTCTTAATTTGGTTATATATTTTTATCTTTTTGTTTGTTACCTCAGAACTGCGTCATTTATAAACTGTTATTAAAGTTTTTAGATTTTCGCGTTTTGAGCACATTATATTATGTAAATTACGCGGGACTTGAATGCGATGTTTTTTATTACCTTTTTTGCCTGACGTTTCGGCTGAGTTGCATCACGCCGTGGTCACAGGCTGACTGAAGCATTGCGGCGTCGATAGCGAGCCGCGCGAGCAGATTCCTCATCTACCCTCACTGGATGTTCTTTTTTATTAGATGCACTTTTAAGGTCCCTGCACACTACACTCACTCGGTCCGCATTCACCGGTTCCGGACGGCCGCAACGATTTTTTCTTTTTTGAATTATAGGATCCCATGTCGTTGGCAACCGAGTGAGTGTAGTGTGCAGGGATCTTAAAAGTGCACCTAATAAAAAAGAACATCCAGTGAGGGTAGATGAAGAATCTGCTCGCGCGGCTCGCTATGGACGCCGCAATGCTTTAGTCAGCCTGTGACCACGGCGTGATGCAACTCAGCCGAAACGTCAGGCAAAGAAGGTAATAAAAAACATCGCGTTCAAGTCCCGCGTAATTTACATAATACTAGCTGTCCCCCGCGATTTCACCCGCGGTAATTTCGGAGTTCCCGCGGGAATTCCGGGATAAAAACTATCCTATCTTTTAAGTTGGACCATATTATAAATGGTTGCAAAATTTTATCAAAATCCGTTCAGTAGTTTCGGAGTCCATCGCGGACAAATAACGTGACACGTGATTTATATATATTAGATTTATATTTACATAATATTTATAAACTGATTTAGATTTTTTTTTATTTGAAAGAATAATACTCCCGAGGTGATCCCACTGTCACCAAGTCAGGATCTGATGATGGGATCCTAGGGAAATTGAGGGCAACCCTCAAATTTTTTAGGCACTTTTCTAAAGTTATTTAAGTATTTGCGTCTGGTGTTTAGTGGACATTCGCTTGATTAATTAACATTTAATTCTATTTTTCAGATACTGAGTCGTCGTCGTTGTCGTTCGTCGGGGGAAGAACCGGTGTTCGAACTAAAGCCTCGCGGATCGACGCAGCCATCCGCTTCATTTTAGTTGCCAAAACTCGCAGCGAGGGCGAGGCTCATTTACAGGAATTCAGAAAGGAAGCTTTAAACAAGTCAGCACCTGGTATTGGAGTGCAGCCTCTAGTTATTGCTATAGGTGAGAACTTGGCGAACATTAATAGCGCATTCGTCGTTGTAGATGACGTTTGGTTATGCTGTCTTAATATTCTGGAAGCTGTAGACCTATGTTTTAAAAGTTTCTATGTTTTTAACCTAAGATACCCAATACAGTGTGAGCACATTTGGCAGCCGATTACAGATTTTCGCACATGGGTAGTGGAATAATAAACAAAAACATCAATTGCTCAATAGGCAGCAGCAACTTACACAGTGGGAACTAAGTCCGACCAGTGAAGCACGTAACCCTTGCAACGCGAGTCCGACTCGCACTTGGCCGGTTTTTATATTTTAACAAAATTAACTTGTTTATTTTTGTTTCACAGATAAACATTGACTTCACAAATCTAAATTATAATATTAGCCCCTCAGCACTGTACACTGGGTTAAGACAAATCTCGGATCTGATAGAAAACAGAGCTTCCGCAAAGCTGCAAACACTATCGAAGCCCTTACGGGCTCAGCAACAAAGAATCCACGCTCTTTCAAAAGGTAATGGATATTGTTTTGAACCGACTTCAAAAAAAGAAAGTTCTTAATTCTTAAATATTTTTATCTATGTTTGTTACCTCAGAACTGCGTCATTTATAAACTGTTATTAAAGTTTTTAGATTTTCGCGTTTTGAGCACATTATATTATGTAAATTACGCGGGACTTGAACGCGATGTTTTTTATTACCTTTTTTGCCTGACGTTTCGGCTGAATTGCATCACGCCGTGGTCACAGGCTGACTGAAGCATTGCGGCGTCGATAGCGAGCCGCGCGAGCAGATTCCTCATCTACCCTCACTGGATGTTCTTTTTTATTAGATGCACTTTTAAGGTCCCTGCACACTACACTCACTCGGTCCGCATTCACCGGTTCCGGACGGCCGCAACGATTTTTTGTTTTTTGAATTATAGGATCCCATGTCGTTGGCAACCTATATCCGTCATCTCGATTGAAAGTTTTGTGTTTCTTTATTTCAACCGCTTCACGCACTATCCTCGCGTAGTAGTGACGTTCAGTTGAGAGAACCTTCAAACGATGGAACTCAATCCAGTGGTTCAGATCCGGTTGCAAGATGTGTTCCGCATCATTACGGCCGTTCCGAACCGGTGAATGCGGACCGAGTGAGTGTAGTGTGCAGGGACCTTAAAAGTGCATCTAATAAAAAAGAACATCCAGTGAGGGTAGATGAAGAATCATCTCGCGCGGCTCGCTATCGACGCCGCAATGCTTTAGTCAGCCTGTGACCACGGCGTGATGCAACTCAGCCGAAACGTCAGCCAAAAAAGGTAATAAAAAACATCGCGTTCAAGTCCAGCGTAATTTACATAATACTAGCTGTCCCCCGCGATTTCACCCGCGGTAATTTCGGAGTTCCCGCGAGAATTCCGGGATAAAAACTATCCTATCTTTTAAGTTGGACCATATTATAAATGGTTGCAAAATTTTATCAAAATCCGTTCAGTAGTTTCGGAGTCCATCGCGGACAAACAACGTGACACGTGATTTATATATATTAGATTTATAATTTACATAATATTTATAAACTGATTTAGATTTTTTTTTATTTGAAAGAATAATACTCCCGAGGTGATCCCACTGTCACCAAGTCAGGATCTGATGATGGGATCCCAGGGAAATTGAGGGCAACCCTCAAATTTTTTAGGCACTTTTCTAAAGTTATTTAAGTATTTGCGTCTGGTGTTTAGTGAACATTCGCTTGATTAATTAACATTTAATTCTATTTTTCAGATACTGAGTCGTCGTCGTTGTCGTTCGTCGGGGGAAGAACCGGTGTTCGAACTAAAGCCTCGCGGATCGACGCAGCCATCCGCTTCATTTTCGTTGCCAAAACTCGCTGCGAGGTCGAGGCTCATTTACAGGATCGTACAGGATCGGATCCCGTGGTCGATCAGGCAAAGTTATGTGGGCCCACACGGCACACGCTTGTCAAGCTTTGGAAAACCGGCAGGACGTCCTTAAGTTAGTGTGACTTAGAAACGCATCAGCTAATAAAACTAACGTACCACAGCGTCCTGCAGGTTTGACAACGAGATCCTCTAGTACACAGTTTCATTAAATTTGATCCATGTTTACTAAATCTTCTTGTGTACAGGAAATATAATTGGATTAAAATTGTCTATAAATTTAAAAATTGGATTAGAATTGTGTATTGAATAAATTATTTGAATTTGTATAAATTTGAAACCATTTAAGTAATTTTGGAAAATAAATGAACAGTATCTTAAAATAAATATGTTAATTATTTACTAATCATATCATTCTTCACCAAATAGGAAAATCAGTAATTTTAAGAGATTTCTTGTATTCTTTTAGTGTTTATCTTGTATAATTCAACTGCAGCTTTCTTTCGCAGGTGTTCAAGTATATCTGACTCTTCTACCTTTATGCTATACAGCTGGTGATCTTGAGACATTCGTGTCAGTACGGCTACTTATTATTGCCTAAGTAGCCATATTGATGCAGCTGAGATCACTGTTTTGCAACGGAGACCTCAACCGTGTTACGCGGCTCCTCCAGCGGCGTAGGGACGTACAGGGACGGCTGGGGTAGCCGTGCTCCTGCGTCCATGCGCAGATGGCGGAGCCGTGTGACGCGGTGTGCGCTAGCCGTACAAAACGGTTGTCTCAACCGCGTCACCGGCTCCACCAGCTGTATAGGGACTTAGAAAGACGGCTGGGATAGCCGTGCTGACGTGGCTGAGGCAACCGTTTTACACGGCCACTTCAAACCGCGTCACATGGCTGCGCCAGCTGCGTAAATACGGCTGGAATAGCCATGTTGACGTGGCTGAGGCAACCGTTTTACACGGCCACGTCAGACCGCGTCACACGGCTACGCCAGCTGCGTAGGGACGTAGGGAGACGGCTGGGATAGCCATGTTGACGTGGCTGAGGCAACCGTTTTACACGGCCACTTCAGACCGCGTCACACGGCTACGCCAGCTGCGTAGGGACGTAGGGAGACGGCTGGGACAGCCATGTTGACGTGGCTGAGGCAACCGTTTTACACGGCCACTTCTGACCGCGTCACACGGCTACGCCAGCTGCGTAGGGACGTAGGGAGACGGCTGGGATAGCCATGTTGACGTGGCTGAGGCAACCGTTTTACACGGCCACTTCAGACCGCGTCACACGGCTACGCCAGCTGCGTAGGGACGTAGGGAGACGGCTGGGACAGCCATGTTGACGTGGCTGAGGCAACCGTTTTACACGGCCACTTCTGACCGCGTCACACGGCTACGCCAGCTGCGTAGGGACGTAGGGAGACGGCTGGGATAGCCATGTTGATGTGGCTGAGGCAACCGTTTTACACGGCCATTTCAGACCGCGTCACACGGCTAAGCCAGCTGCGTAGGGACGTAGGGAGACGGCTGGGATAGCCATGTTGACGTGGCTGAGGCAACCGTTTTACACGACCACTTCAGACCGCGTCACACGGCTACGCCAGCTGCGTAGGGACGTCGCGAGACGGCTGGGATAGCCATGTTGACGTGGCTGAGGCAACCGTTTTACACAGCCACTCCAGACCGCGTCACACGGCTACGCCAGCTGCGTAAGAACGTAGCGAGACGGCTGGGATAGCCATGTTGACGTGGCTGAGGCAACCGTTTTACACGGTCACTCCAGACCGCGTCACACGGCTACGCTAGCTGCGTAAGGTCGTAGCGAGACGGCTGGGATAGCCATGTTGACGTAGTTGAGGCAACCGTTTTACACGGCCACTCCAGACCGCGTCACACGGCTACGCCAGCTGCGCATGAACATAGGGAGACGGCTGGAACAGCCGCGTTGACATGGCTCAGACAGCCGTTCACACGGTCACATCAAACCGCGTCACACGGCTTAACCAACGGTGTCATTAGGTAGGAAAACGGCTGAACTAGCCGTGTCGATATGGATGAGGTAGCCCTTTCACACGGCTACTCCAGCCATGTTGGCTGTAACCGTGTGTCTGATCTAGCCGTGTCTGTTTATAGCCGTGTTAAAAAATTTACACGCCTGACAAATTGACACGGCTGCAACCGCAGTACCGTGTGCAAATCTAGCCGTGTATGATAATAGCCGTGTTGAAAAATTGAGACACGGCTGATAAATTGACACGGCTGACAAGATTGACACGGCTGCAACCGCAGTACCGTGTGCAAATCTAGCCGTGTATGATAATAGCCGTGTTGAAAAATTGAGACACGGCTGATAAATTGACACGGCTGACAAGATTGACACGGCTGCAACCGCAGTACCGTGTGCAAATTAGCCGTGTGTCCACCGTAGCCGTTTCAGCGTCACACGGCAAATGTTACCGTGTTGACGCGGCTGCAACCGTAGTACCGGGTTTACACGGCTGTGGATAGCCGATAAATCGACCCTTTTTTTTCCCAGTGTAGCTCACTGTTGTCTGCAATTGGCTTATGACAATACGTATTCGTAGCTCACAGCACCTACTTATTACCATTTAACTATAGACTACAATAGAGTAACAGATAGGTACTAGGTATCTACTCGAATATGTGTAAACATAGTATGTAACATAAATGCGTCCTCACACTGACTAGAAATGTGACCTAGGTATTTTTATTAGTTCTATCACTGCCGCATTAGCCACGAAGCAAGAGTAGCAAATGCCACGGCCTCGCACATTTGAGGGCCCCGCGCACCAACGCTTTTTGACCGTAAAAACATGAATTCAGATAGAAGCGTGAAACATTTTTTTGCAAATCAATGTAGCTATATAATATTTCCACGAAAGAGTTATTATGAAAATGTTCAACTGTATACATATATAATCTAAAATTATAGTAGGTACACTAAAAGTTCCCCGCGGAAAAAGTTCGGAGATTCCGCGGGGATTCCGGGCACTGAGTTCAATATGGAAGTGACAATGATAAGTGGACGGATATCCTTCTTCCAGAAGTTGGGGGTAACCGCGGCATTTGTGCTCTGGTTTGCTTTTTGTAAAATTTGATTTTGTTACGACAATAGTCATTGCTGCCACAGCAAAAAGGGTTACAAATACTCATGGTTATATTATTCTCTTTGCAAATAGTATAAATCGTCGTGCACTTACCAGTGTCTCTAGTTACCAATCTTTCGATTAGAGCTGCAGATGGATAGAGGCGTAGCGTTTCTTTTATAACCATCTCGAGATACTTCATTTGCTGTAACTCACTAAGAATACAATAATAAGGATGACATCAAATGTAATCCTACTAATAAAGAGCAGCTATGTGCCTAGATGTACCTGTAGGTAGGATCTCTGTTCGTTGCATCATCGCCCATTACATTGCGTATTTCATTCAGAATCTTTTCCTGCGCTTCGTCATTATTGGAAAGACAATAAAGACAAAACGATACTGCCGCAGCCGTTGTATCATGACCCTGCATGTAAAAGTAACGTTCATAATCCTTAATATCCATACTAATATATAAATGCGAAAGTGAGTTTGTTTGTTTGATACACTTTTACGCCTCGGCGGCTCAACCGATCATCATGAATTTTTTTCCGTCAGGCGTACAGAGAACATAGGGTACTTTTTATCCCGGAATTCCTGCGAGGACTCCGAAATTAACGCGGGTGAAACTTCATTCAAATTTTACATAAGTACTGCACGGTGTCAGGGGTACCTACAGAAAAAGTCGTAGGGCACTTATCTCCGAAATTAACGCGGGTGTAACTGCAGGGGACAGTTAGTTATATTATAAATGCGAATGTGAGTTTATTTGTCTGTTACGCTTTCATACCTTAACTACTCAATCAATCATCATGAAATTTAAAGTACCCTTGACGGGTTAGTCGGGTTACAGAAAAGGATATAAGTACCTAGATACTTTTTATTTCGGAATTCCCGCGGGTAGGTACCCTGGGATTCCCGAAATAAAACCGGGTGAAACCACGGGGAACAGCTAGTTATGAATAAATATTGAAGAAAAAGTTTGTACTGTGTTGTTTTTGCCGAAAAAATATTGTTTATGTCTAAAACATATCCAAAATTAACAGTAGGTACCTACCTACCTACATTTACACAGTTAATTTGAAAGGCAATAATATGCCTAATTACCTCAAACATAAATGTGTTGACTTCATTCCGAACGTCTTCATCACTTATTTTCTTACCATCTATTTTTGACAACAGTAGTAAATCTAAAAAGGCATGTTTCTTTTGAACTTCATCACTAGGTGCGGTGAGATTTGTGACGTTAGTTTTGTCCAGTTCTCGACGCCTAGCCTCGATGACTTTATTAACGTGCTTGTGCAATATTTTGAGAGCGGCGTCATGTTTTTTCTTCATTGGCGTTAAATTAAACAGCACATCGTTGCTTGTGAATATATTCTGTATCCTATGTGCTATTATTTTTGAGATGCTGCAATAGTTAAATCAATCATTCTTATTTTACTGCTGTTGCGAAAATTATAATCTAATAACTTTAAACGAGCAATCTCGAAGACGGCTGCAAGGATTTACATGAAATTTAGTATGCAGAAAACGTCGTTTTGTCCGTGTTTTCAGGAAATGAAACATTTTTCATTTCCTGAAAACACATGAGTGTTTGGTACTGCTTTTCTACATAACAACAGATGGCGCTACGAGCAAAGCTCGGTCGCCCAGATAATAATAATAACGATTGGACATTATCACATAGCGCCACCTAAACTAAGCAGAGCTTGTTAAATGGGTACTAGACAATTGATATAATACAATGAAGTAGTACTTATGTTTTGCGAATCCATACTTAGAATACATAGAATGAGCTGTAAAATTAAATTCAGTTTCA
This sequence comes from Zygaena filipendulae, assembly GCA_907165275.2. NCBI lineage: Eukaryota > Metazoa > Arthropoda > Insecta > Lepidoptera > Zygaenidae > Zygaena > Zygaena filipendulae. Next base: position 4,044,572 of record OU015653.1, on the reverse strand, counting down.
AAAAGCTTCTTACTCTTCTACTGCTTTGACGTAACTTGATTCGCTGTTCTTTTGTGCGTCAACTGATACACCCATGATAGATTCTGTAATTTGAAAAGCTTAGTGTCAGAATATAGGTAAATAAAATTGTTTCTGTATAATAGTACGGGAGATACCGATGCTAATTCGGTAGTGACTCGAGCGTCGTTGGGACCTATTGGGTTTTGAAGATTAGGTGATATAAACAAAATAAGGTCATATGATATTTTTTCATTCACCGGTGGGTTTAGCTTCTACAGGCTTTCAAAAATGTAAAAAAAAATATTAAAATGGAAATACTCGAGCGCGTCAGATATTGTAGTTGAGATACTCCAAGGTGTCTCTGATATCGAAAATATATTCATCTGCCGATTTGCGTGGTGGGGTTGGCCATCCGGAAGTGGAGAAAATGAAAAAAAAAAACATTTACTCCAGCGCGTCAGATATTCAAAGGGGATGTTAAGTGAGCCCTAAAAAAGCTCCCCTTCGAAAATCTGCCAATTTAGAGGTGACGCAAGGTAGTAGCGAATTTTTGAAAATTCAAAAAAAAATCTCAATTTTGAAATACTCGAGCGTGTCAGATTATTTTACAGAAGGTTCAGCTTGCACTCCAAGTTATGTTGGCTTAAAATCTGACAATAATTTTGAGGGGTATTATTAATCTGACTGCTAGAAACAAAAATTATGATTTATTTTTAAGATTTATTTTTTCTTTCTGACGTAAGTTTAATAACTTTATGAGCTATTTCTTGTTCACAAAAAACACACTTTATATTTCTATGAAATATGTAAAAGATCACAAAATATTATTCACAAAACTAACTTTAAAGCACAAACAAGCCAGAGCGTTTTACATATAATACATGAATACAAATAAATACATGAACGCGTTGTTTTGTGATGAGCTTTATTATATAATATATATATATAATTACATTAAAGTGAAAGGTTATAGGTGAACCTATAGTTTGATGTAATACTTACCTTAAATTATTTTAATATGTATTTTAACCGGCCAAAAAAGTTATAATTTGACACGTTTAGCGCCGTGATATACTGTGATGACATTATGGCGACGGAAAGTAGTGTGAGGACGGTGCGAGAGAGTGAGAGATAGAGAAAAAGTAAAAGGGAAAGAAAGACAGAGATATGAATAGGTACATGTTTCACTGCAGCTGCTCGTTCGATTCGAAGACGATTTTTGTTTCTTCGGCTTATGAAAATCGGCAGATTATATTTTTCCCGCTATCCTTGAGTTATTTACTTTAAAATAAAAAATAAATCAACTGCGCTCGAGAATGTCGAAGTTGCGTTTTTTTTTTGCAAGTTTGTGATCCTCTAACTCCCTTACGTCACGTTCAAATGGTCAGATTATTTATATACATACTTCTCACTATGTAATTAACCCACCATATCTTAATCTGACGCGCTCGAGTATTTCGAGTTATCGATTTTTTTTTACTAATCTGATCGGTTATTCTAGACGCACCCACCAGTGTAGAGGGCCTATATTTGGTGGAGGTACTCAACATGGTGCAAGGTACCACCCTTATGTTCATCTGACGCGCTTTAGCTAATCCACAAATCCCCTCTTGGCGGTCCGTACTATAATATTTAACTAATATAAAATCAGTAAAAAAAATATTATAAGAAGCCGGTATTTATATGAGATGTGGCAAAATTAACTGCAAATATTTACAGGGTAGAAAGTATACGTTATAATATTATAAGTTCGGTAGTTTTTCAGAATATCAGGAAAATTAATTCATTGAAAAAAAATTACCACTACAGTCACAAGGTACACAATACAAGTAGCTCAATAAAACGTATAAGTACAAGGCAAGCGCCATGCACACAGCGAGCGGAGGCAATTCTCACACAGATTCGAACTTGGTGCGATTGTAGTCCATACAACATTATAGGCTATATAACATTAGCAAGTCGGATGAAAACGCGCTTTCGAGCTCTTATCCTCGCATACGTTGACTCCATCACGCAAAATCGGCTGAACGGATTTGGATGAAATTTGGCATGCACGTTGTCAGAGGTACAGAGAAGGACATAGGGTACTTTTTATCTCGGAATTCCCGCGGGAACTTCGAAATTACTGCGGGTGAAACTGCGGGGGTCAGCTAGTATTAAATAAGGAAGGTTCAGTGACTGGGTGTAGAAGCATGAGGCTCACTATGGAAGGATTTTTGGAAAATTAATCCCTTAAGACGTGATGGAAGTATTTAATTGTTTATCGTCAGTTTTGGATCGATGCATAGGTAATTGATAGTTCAGTGAACTGCCGCTGCGCTGTGGATACGTTCGGGGTCGCTATGAATTACTCGTAATACCCTCGTACCACATTGTTATGTCTTCGTTTAGTGAACTAAATTATGATTTACAAAAAAAACAAAGAATATACTTGTTTTCAGTTAATAGTCTAACCGCCGCACTCAGAGTCGACTTTAATGATTACTTAGTTAAGTATAGATTTTTAAAACAAAAGTGCCGCAATCAGACAAGTTTAATAAATTAATGTTTGTTGGCATTTAACTTATCAAGTTACATCTCATTAAATGCCAACTAACAATCATTTACTGAACGTCTCTGATTGTGGCAATTTTGTTTTAAAAATCTATACTTAACTAAGTAATCATTAAAGTCGACTCTGAGTGCGGCCGTAAGATGTTGTAACAGAACGGTTTAGTCGTATTTGAAGTTCGTTTTCTCTTAATTGTCAACAATCGTTTGACAATATCGGAACCGATAACGATGAAATAAATAAATTGCCTCGAATGGTTTCGAAACCAGTTCATGGGCCTAATTCATGTTCATGGACATAATGTTCATTTTATTATTAATTACCTACACCTTTCTGTAACACGGTGTTTAAGCAAAGCAACTGCAAAATCCCGGTATAAAATTGTGTTCGGAAGAAATTTATAAATTAAAATACCTGTTATGTTGTCTAGAGCTCCTAATGCAACAATCGGGAATATATTAACCGTATTCCCATCGGCAATTGCTCTGAGTTTTTGTATCATTATCGTTTGGTTCTTGCAGAAAACCGGCAGAAACGTTTGTAAAATGTTGAAATGAAAAGCGGGAGTCATCAATTTACGGAAAATTTTCCACCTGTTACCTGTAAACATGGTAAAGTTAAATTAACTTAAAATAATTAATAGGTACCTTATCAAGATTCTGAGCAAATTTTTGTTATAAATCATTATAACAAAATTATTATTGTATTTGTCGTTGCCAGATAATATTTTTAAGTGACCAATATTAACTACTTCATCATGTGACCTGGCCCGATCATTGAATACATCTCACATGTAGGTATTGACTATAATATAATTATGATCAACTAAACGTTCAGTTATTTCATGATGTGGCCAAATATAAGTGATGAAATCGTAAAATAGATACGGTTTTTGCTACTGGAGGCGCTGATAGCGTATTTTTTATGCGATCCATCATGCGGGGGGGGGGGGGGGGGGGGGGCGGTAAGAAAAATAGGGTGACCAAGCAACGAAAATCAATGGACTATTATTCGCTTTTCAAATATGGAAATTCATATATTGACGTGGCCAAATGTTGCTGCCCAAATCATCATACGTTGACGTTTAAACGATATGATCAGTTTTAGCTGGTCATAATTCATGAAATAATTGCATATGGTGGCCACATCATGAAAAATATCAATTCTATGATTGGACATAGCTATAGCCCGAAGACTTCACCCACGTTCATACCGGGATTCCCTCCAATAATCTAGAATAAAAAGTAATCTAGATGTGTTAATCTAGAAAATATTTTATATTACGTTTGCCACATCCACAATCTGTTTCACCGTTTACCTATTCATGATTGAGTAACAAACATCCTGACATATTCGTAAACATGAACTTTTTTAATATTAGGTAGGATTTTAATTTTAGGATTACTGGGATTCGTGGTGTTCGGATAAATTGTTGGTATAGGTACACACCAGAAGATGTCAAAAGGCTGGAGCCTAGCCAAGGATGCATCATATCGTAGCTACGACCTTTTGATATCAATTCTGTGCTTGACATTACTGCCTGGAAAATAAAGTGAACAATAGATATGCATAATTATTAAGTATTTCCTAAATTTATGTTTGTGTTCGTTCGTTAAAACTGTAATTCGGCCCATCGCGAATAATAAAATAAGTTCACCGATTACTCGAAGACGGTTGGACCGAATTGGGAAAATAGTTTTTTGTTTGAAAGGGTGTAACAATAATAATAATAATAATCCACTTCACAACACACAGATCTACTTGATCCCACACTAAGCTATAAGCTTGTGTCGTGGAAACCAAGCAAACGTGGTATATACTACACATATATACACCCAGACTGGAAAATGGAAACCTGTGTTCATCACACAAAGTCCACCCCCACCGGGAATCGAACCCGGAACCTCTTGATTAGCGGGCAGGCATGGTGACCATTGCGCCAATCGGGTCGTATACCTACTTCCAAGTTGGTCTCATGTCACCAAGTCGGGAGTCAGGAGTCCAACTAGAGCTTTTTAGAGACAATCACCGCAATCATTAATATTTACTAAAAAAAGATCTTGCAACTCAGTACTTACTTACACCTCACAGAAGTGAAATTTCTTTAAATACCTATCATAATCCTTTAAAAACGTAACACAAATTCTATCTTGGAATTTAACTTTAATTGCATCCAAAAAATTTCGAGATGTTTTGTAAAACTGATATTAATGTAATTTCAACGTAGGTACCTCTAGATATTTTGGATGTGAAAATTGGACATATCGATGGGAAAGTAAATAAAATCGCAATGCATCATCATATTTTTCAGCAAAATCGTTCATAATTTTAATCAGATCTGTAAATAAAAAAAATAAAAATTATTGAAAATCAAACTGAGGATCTCTCACTTATGGAAATCTGTTGTTCGTCAAACGATTGTTACCACGTAAGTTTGTCGTTGATTTAATGAACTATTTTAAAGTTTTCAAATTAAAAAAAAAACAAATAATAATTTAAAAAACCTAGGTAAAACGCAAAAAAGGTATAGTTATAATGACTCACTGACTCCACCCCCGAGCAATAGATGTCCATTCCCAACGATAGGAAGAGGCGTGGGTCCAGGCAAATTGATTTTTCTTGCATCGTACATGAAATTTATCCAGGAATATAATAATGTAAGTATAATTATTATGCTTATAACATAAAGGTACGCCAACATTATTATTGAATAAAAAAGGAGAACCAAGCGTCGACGCACAATTTTTTTGATCACTGACTGGAAGAAATCCCCTCGCGGGATAACTCCGTCTTTGTACAAAAATTGATTTTGTATTTATTTTTAATTTACCAATTTTCGTTATAAATTTTATGTTAGAATAAGCATAAAATCAAAACACAATAACAATTCAGACTCATGCGTCGATACTACTCGCGACTGGTCTCGGCTAGTTTCGTTGGCTTATTTTGGTACTTTATGATTTTTGTATATATTGACAAAAACTAGTGTTACGAAGACGTCTGTACTTAACGTAGGTATATAAATAGAATTTTGCAACAAAGTTTGTCCAATTCTCCATATCAAAAAAAGAGGATGTTCCCAATTCGACAAGGTTTTTTTTTAGGGTCCTGTATTGCCAAAATTATTGTTATTAACTTAATATTTTAAATGCGAATGTATGTTTTTTTGTTACGTTTTTACGTCTTACCCATAATTTCAATAATCATGAAATTTCGCAAACCAACTCGTTAAAAGGAATAAAGTTCAGTTCCCGAGGGACAGAAAATTTATTGATGAAATCTAGGTACACTGACGCACTAAATAACCCGATTGGCGTATAGTACCACCATGTCTGCCCGCTAATCAAGAGGTTCCTGGTGGGTGGTGGTGCACTTAAATTGAATTAAATTTAATTAAAAATCTTTATTTTTTAACAATAAGTTACAGTAAAATTACTAGAGTATGGAGTCTCCCTTTAAGCAACAATAGGCTAGTTTCCTAAATTTTCTTTTTTAGTCCGTTTTGTAGATTATTAAAAAATATTGGACACGTATTTTTTTATTTTTTATGTAACCAAAAAATAACGGAGATATATCAAGTCGAAATTTCACATGACGTTACGCCTCGCTACAGTTTGTTCGCACGTTATAGCGAGCTGTGACATCACGAGTCCCCCACCCTAAACTTTAATGCGCTTTATCTATGCATATTTCCATTATTTTAAAAAAGCAAAAAATATGTGTCTTTATTTTTTTATTATCTAACTGACGGACTAAATAGAATTTTGATTTTTTTACCCAGATAACTAGCCTATTGCTTGTGTTGGGAAGCTCCGCTCCTCTTTATCCAACAGTAGAGTAAAATAATTTTAATTTTATACATACAGGTTTGCAGATTTTAGACCGGTACCTACATGTAAGCTTGCGTGTGTGCAATGTGCATGACTATATTGCATTGTATTTTTAAGTAAGTTTCTGTGTTGTGCTATAATGCAATGATATAAAACGATATGTAAAGATATCTGCACTTTGTGTGACGAACACAGAGTTCCAATTTTCAGTCTGGGCGTGTTTATATATCTATAGTATAATATATATGAAATTCTATGTAGTAGGTATATACTACGTTTGCTTGGTTTCCACGACACAAGTTAATAGATCGTAGATAGTTAGTAGATCTGTGTGTTGTGAAGTGAATTGTTATTATTATTTAATGTGTGGACAAAAATACATAAATACATGTACATACCTACCTACATATAAATATATAGCTACCTACCTCATGAAATTTGACACACTTATTTAAAAGTCACACAGACTAACATATACTACGAATTTTGTGTAATTCCAACAATGAAGAAATAGCTCTGGGCGAACTGTTGCGGAATTATATTAATACACACTTAATATACGGGCTCAGTATACGGGTTGAATTGGTAAACGCCTTTAAAAAAAAAAAACGGTAAAAAATGCGCAAAAATTGTTTGCATAATTTCGGATTGCAATAATAATTCTTTTTTGCAAGTTTTCAAGATATGGAGTGTTAAATTATGTGTTTAAACCAGGTTTAAACCAATCACAAAAAAAAAATCTCTTTGGTTGAAGACGTAACTCTATAAGAACGCGGAACCCGTTCTCAAACGTTATTAGGTAGGTATAGTTATTTATGATTGCAAGTATAATTACCTAATTATTAACTTACTAGTAATTTTACCTATACCTAATTAATTAATATAAAAAACAAAGAAATAAGGAACTGTTAGGGTCGTTTCCGAGATACACGAAATATATGTTTAACTAGCTGACCCCCGCGGTTTCACCCGCGGTAATTTTGGAGTACTCGCGGGAATTCCACGATAGGTTCAGTAGATCCAGAGATTATAATCTCACAAACTCCGGAGATTCCGCGGGAATCCCGGAATAAAAATAAAAGTACCCTATGTCACTTAGGATCACTGCAGCTTTTGAAATGTGAAAGAATTTTCAAAATCAGTTCAGTAGATCCAGAGATTATAACCTCACAAACTCCGGAGTTCCCGCGGGAATCCCGGCATAAAAAGTACCTTATGTCACTCAGGATCACTGCAGCTTTTTAAAAGTGAAAGAATTTGCAAAATCGGTTCAGTAGATCCAGAGAGGTTCTACAACCTAACAAACTCTTAATCTCCGTAGTTCACTCGGGAATTCCGGGATAAAAATACTCTATGTCACTCAAGATCACTGTAGCTTCTTATAAGTCAAAGAATTTTTAAAATCGGTTCAGTAGATCCAGAGATTACCCACTACAATCTCACAAACTCACGAACTCACAAACTCCGTAGTTTCCGAGGGAATTCCGGGATAAAAAGTACCCTGTATGATGTATCACTCTGGATCACTGTAGCTTCCTATAAGTGAAAGAATTTTCAAAATTGGTTCAGTAGATCTTCTTCTTCTTTATTCTTCTTTAGATCTAGTGATAGTTGTTTCCCCGTGGTTTTACCCGCGGGAAATTTGGAGTTCCCACGGGTAAAACCACGGTGGATACGTGTCTATTGTTTTTTTATTTTCTAACTGACGGACTAATTAGAATTTTGATTTTCAAAAGTAGTCCACATCCCTGGCTGCTCGTTTCTCTGTTTGATTCATGTTCACTTCAGAATTTCCAACAAGAACTCTAGAGTACCTCTCCTATTCCAAGACCCAAGTTATTCCTAACTCTACCTACATCGAATAGCTGCTCCCATCATAAATTTCCGTATTCCCGCGGGAATTTCGCGATAAAAAAAGCCCGGCCAAGTGCGAGTCGGTCCGAGGGTTCCGTACAAACCTGTAGGTATAAAAATTTACAGTTTTCGCAATTTTTCATTTATCTGTGCTATAAGGCGTTGCTTCCTACCAACGACCCTGTAGCTTTTGATTCCCTTGCGAGTTTCGAAAATTTGAGGAAATTTGCGGCATAAACGGCTGTATCTTTTGATTGCGTTTGCTTAGAAGTATTATTATTTTACAGCTCCAAGGGACAGTAGACCTGAGTATCTGATATAAATTGCAGCTTGATAACTCCACGCGTTTCTGAGAAAAAGGGTCTTGACAGACGGACGGACGGACAACAAAGTAATCCATAAGGGTTCCGTTTTTTCCTTTCGAGGTGCGGAACCCTAATTATCTTATATCTATTGCTGAAATAATTATTAAAATGCGTTCAGCAGTTCTAAAGATTACGCCTTATTACATTCAAACTTATAAAAATACGAATTTACATCTTTAAAAGTGTAGTCCTCCTTTTTGAAGGTAGTACTCTGTATCAGTAGTGATACTATAGGTAGATACACTTTAGTGCAAAAATATTTAAGTATTTGTGGGAGCTTCCGGGTTACTGTTAATGAAACTCAGGAGTTAGTGTCACTTAGGTTTTAATTAGTCCAGCCGGTGTCTTAGTAGTTAATTGTTATAGCTATAGGCTTATCCAAAGGGCTTAACTCTCTAAAGCGTGATGGCGGCCAGAGTTTTCTCGTTATCTGACATCTGTCAAATACATGTCAAACATGACCCCCAGGAGAGTCTCACATTGGTGACTCCGACGTGATGTCGCAATATTTGCTCTGATCACGTCGGGGTCACCAATGTGGGAATTTCTTGAGTTTTATTACCGAGCAGTAACCCGGAAGCTCCCACATATCTAAAGGTGCGTAGAGACTTAACCTTGTCATTTTGGTGCTGTTTTTGTTGATTTGTTGTGTATCTTTGTTGCACCATTGTATGTAAATAAGACAACCCGCTATAACTTTTACTTTTTTTCTCGGAAAAACTTCTGAGTCCGAGCAAGGGGTGCATTGAAAACCAGCGCTGGGTGAACATCTGGATTAAGGATGTTCATCCAGCACACGCTGAATGCACTCCTATTGCCAACTGCCAATTTTTTGTTTATTTATTTGGACTGAGACTTGGCTAAGTTTAATTTTTATTTTTTTGTACACCTTTTTGATGGCAATAAACAATTTTATTATTATTTTATTATTATTATTATTATTCAACATTGCACTATAAAACAGCACTGTACCTACACATTACAATAGGGTACTTGCATGAAATTTATAATAAGAAATTGTGTCAATATTTCAAAAATAGAGCCTTTGAAAAGCATTATCGTGAAAGATTTCCAAAAAATTTTTCAATAGTTACCAAAATATTCAACTTTTAATTTTGTGAAAAGGAACGTTGCAACGAAACACCAATCACAGCCACGCTTAACACATTACGTCACTTTTATTTTTTTAGGAAACATTTACCTCTTTCAGAGAAGGCAAAAGAAACTAAGTACATACAGTCAACGTATATTTTCCATTTTCTGAAGTTTTTTACTTTAAAATGCATCGGTAAGATGCATTTCGATTCTTTACTAGAACTTTTGGAAGTAAATCGACACAGTTCAACCTTAATTTCGCTTTTAAATATTGAAGTTATCTGTCTGTCAGTGTCACATGACCCTGTCAATACGACAGTGACATTTCTTTCACAGATTAATAAGGCGTAATTTTGAACAAGTGACGTCATTCCGCGTTTCGGCCGTAAGGTCTAAAGTAGGAACTTTGAAACGCTCTATTTAATTAATTTATGCATATATTTTTTTTCTTTTTCTTGCTTTGTTTAAGTAGGCCATATATCTTTAAAGTAGACTGAAAAAAAAATCATGCAAGTACCCTATTTACAATAACAATAAAATATAACAATGTTATATGGACGCTGATAAGCAATAACTTGTTAACCCACAAAATTAAGTTATTAATAGGTACACAACGCTTTATTGAGAGTTATAGAACGTTTTTTAAATGTGTGTTTACCTTATTACATTGTTTAAATACCAACAAAATGTTGAACATAAAAAAATGTTCACAAAATGGCGTTATAATTTTAAAAAACACAATTAACTAAAAATTTCTCCAGTGTGGGTTAACACACTATTGCTTATCTATGTCCATATAACCATAGTGGTTTCTCATTCTTCTGAAGTGCTATATGGACATAGATAAGCAATAGTGTGTCAACCCACACTGAAGTCATTTCGAGTAAATCGTGTTTTAAAATTATATCGCCAATTTATTTAGTTTGTTCAAGGATTTGTCGTAAACCTTAATGATATTCTGTCATAGTAAGATTAATAAAATTGTGAATATATATTATATTCTGCCCAAAAATGTAAATTTTATTATTACAAAATGCGAAAGCACATTTTTCTTTCCAATAAAAATTTCAAGTATTTTGACACATTTTTGCCAAACTGAAAATTGTTAATTTGAAATCATTTAAATCTTTGTCAAGTGCCTTACCGCTATATAGCTTAATGTATTATTATAATAAAAAAATAATTAGATTAGATACACAGATATTTATTATATAGATATTCATTAGATACACAGATACCTACATAGCAATAATTTTGATAATAATAGATAGAATAATAAACAAATAATTATAACACTCCCACAGCAATAGGTACACATCATACATACTATTAAATAAGAAGATTATTCAAATAACTTGGCCACCAATGACAGATTCATTCTTTTGTTGAAAAAGAAGATAGGCTTTTAATCTACTTTTAAAACTATACCGACTTGAGCGTGCGTATGGGTGGAGGCAAGTCATTCCAACATTTGGTGGCCGCATATTTGAAACTGCCACGAAACGGCGCTAAGAGATACTCAGGCTTGCCCGACCCCATGACTCCAAACAAAGTGTTGCTAGATGCAGTTTTCTTCACTGTGACACTGTGACGTTTGAAGCATTAAGGTACGGAATATTTTGAACGGAATATTTTATTAATAATAACATAAGCAACCCACAAACTTAAGTTATTGATTCAGAAGAATTTATTGAGAGTTAGGGAACATTTTTTAATGATGTGTTTACCTTATTACATTGCTTAAATATGTAACTAAATATTTAACATAAAAAATGTTGACACAAAATGGCTTTATACTTTTAAAACACGATTTACTCAAAATTGTTCCAGTGTGGGTTAACACACTATTGCTTATCTATGTCCAATTATAATCACAGCTTAAATCATAAGGTTTCCTCTCGGTTTCAACTTTATGTTAACTCCATTGGCTGATGTCAGAACAAGTGCAACCGTCAATTTGGGTTCAATTCCCGATGGTAGAATGTGAAAGTTCCTGACTATTGTTGAGAGGATCAATTTCAGTTCCATCATTGCATACTTTTTTCCTGCAAAAAGCAAAATTCAACAAATCAGAAAAATCTAAATTTTAATAATTACTAGATTGTGCCCATCGGAGATTATATTATACTGCGAAAAAGTATGTTATACCTACCTATACCATAAATTAAATATGAGTACCTAAGTTACTACAATACCAAGTTTTATTAAAATCTTATAAGTACCTATTTTGCGCATGATACATGGGGCAACAGGTTACTCATGCTCACGACGTTTTTCTTTATCTGAAAGCCTGTGGTAATCGTTTGATACATTAGTTCAAACGACTGCGACTGATGAATGAGAGGCGAGAATTCTTGGTGGGCTACCATAGATATTTTTAATTTATCCATATAATTTTTAATACATCTGCTGATCATCGCAGAAGCGGGTTAGACAAGAATAGAGCAGAACCGGTCCTCGAGGAGGCCTTTGTGGGAAAGGTCTTCATCCAGCAGTGGAAGTTTGCTGACTATCATGATATGATAATGTTTTCTTAGCTTACCTATGCAATTTCTTGGTCCAGCACTAAATACAAGCCAGCTGAACAAAGAGACCTCTTTTTCAAATCTCTCTGGTTTAAATGTTAACGGGTCTTCGTAAACTTCTGGGTTTCTATGCATGTTAAATATGTCAATTAAGACATTGGTATCTTTTGTTATCAAGAGTCCGTCGATATCTGAAAAGTTTTGTTTAACCTTGTTAAAATAGCGTCATCTTTATTTACAATAATACCAGCTGTTCCCGGCGGTGGGAATTTAGAGATTTCTTTGGAAAGTCTTGGTTGTGCTTATTAACGAGTAGCCTAAATATTAAGTCAGGATATAAGCTAAGTTTAATAAAAATCTAAATGATTAAAGAAAATTATTCCAAAAACGGTCGAAATTGACTTTATTGGTTATCCTTTGATCCCTCCGCTATATTTTTGTTAATATTTCCAATTTACCGACACGCCAAAGTCTAGAGTTTTAAATGAATTCGTGACTCCAAAGGGTGGCTGTATGTGGTGCTAAATACGAAGTATTTTAGAATACATAGTATGCTCAGAAAGTGTTCAGTGCCAGCATACAACAGTTACCTACAGTAAGTTTTTCACAGGTGTGTTTCCTTATTCAGGTACATTTAAACAATACATAGAGACAATCGCGGTGATCAACGGAAACGGAAAATACTAAAAGAACCAAAGAGAATATTATTAAAAATAAACATTACACAACATTAGATACCTATTGTTAGTAAACTTGAGCCATATTATAATTAAGATTGTCGGTGACCATGACATTTTATTTACGAAATTGTAATAATAAAGTTTTATTTCTTCATAAGTGCGGCGCTACAGCCACGGCGGCGGCGGCGGCGGCAAAAACAAATCAAATCAAAATTAAATCAAATCAAATATACTTTATTGCACACAAATGGTAGAAAACATAAGAAGGAGGCCACAGCACGCGCCGCTGATAGCTGTGGCCACCTTATTATATTATCTACGATTTGTTTTCGCCGCCGCCGCCGCCGCCATCGCCACCGCCGTGACTGTGGCCAAGGGGTAAAAGGCATTGTAGATTGTAAATGGCAATTTATTTATTTAAACTTTATGCACATCGTGGTACAAAATTCTCAAATAGTCTCGAATAACGCCAATAACACACTCGTTTCGCTCATGTTTTAGATCGCCACTCGTTGCGAATTATCTAATTTCCGCAGTCATATAATAATAATAATAATTTATAACATAATTAAGGAGTCGGAAAGATATTGCAGTCTATTATAACACTATTATCAATTGCAGTTTGAAATTTTACTACCACCTAGTGTGTATTTTGTATTAGGCCATTTAAAAGTTCACATTATAAGGGTGCGTACGCACTATGTAACATGTAACATAACTTGTGTTATATAACACGTCTACATTATGTTACCTTGTTATTCAACATTGCAACATAAAACAATATTATATATTAGAATAAAAATGCAATATAACAATGTTACATAACCATTGTCGTTTCTCGTTCTTCAGTGCTATGATATCCATAATGTCGTCGCTGAGAGTACCTTTTACTAACTGCGGCAGCGACTGTTGTACTTTTAAATAAGGAAAGAAAAACGAAAAAAAACTAACGTGACTTAGTTATATAACATGGTATTATAACATTCAGTGACCGCATTATCTGAAACATGTTCAGACTATAGAACTTGTTTTGTTGCATAGTCTGTACGCACCGTTAGATTAAAATAAATATGTCACTCGCCTATATCTCGTGTAATTTTCCGTATAATGAAAGGCACTGGGCTATACAATCTGAGTGCCTCTTTAATAAAACAGTCCAAGTACACCATTTGCTGTAGATCACTGAAAAATATTTCGTTCATGTAAAGGTAGGTAAGTCGGAAAGGGAAGAAGAGCACGTTACTTAACGAGCAATAATAATTTATTGAAAGGAGGCATTAACGATATATCTACTTTCAAGTGCTGAAACGTAATTAGTAATTATAATATACGAATAGGTATCGTAAACTTTAGAGTATTTACTATTTCACCAAAGGACGGACGTCCATAGATATTTTGTTATTAATTCCTATCTAATATCTAATCACTTTAAACGATTAATCTATACTAATTATTACAAAACTGAAGAGCTACTGGTTCGATTTGAAAAATTCTTTCAGTGTTAGATAGCGAGGAAAGCTATATATACATATAATATATTATATATTACTAAAGATAAATAACAATTTTTTTTATGTAAAAAAATCTGTATCTTATCTGTGTTTTTGTATTTACGTATAAAAGTTGTACAATTAGACTTAAGTACTTTCTGTTAATTAAGATCTAAGATTGCAGTTAGCAATATTGCTGGTGGATCAATTAATAAAAAATAAAATATATATTTTCCAATGACCAATACCAATGACTAAACACGAAATCTTGAAATCTGCTTGACCTAGGAAACTGATAGATAGGATATTGTTAGGAGACATCAGATAAAAACGGATTTCACGGAGGTCCCGCGGCAACTCCCAAATTAACGTTAGAAAATTTTACTTGTCCCACTCTAGAGTAGTAAAGAACATAAGATATTATGTATTTTCTTTCAAGCAACTGTAGAATATGTTATACACTACGGGAGCCCGGATTTATGGAACTTCGAAAGAACTCGGTATCGAGTACCTAAGAGTTAGATCTCACTTGTTTTACTAATTTATTTTTATAAATCCTGCAACTTAGCAATCGTTATTGAGAGTTTGTAGTTGAAGAAGGTCTTTTACTAGCGAAGCCGTTATCATGCAAGATTTTTGGTGCGAACTTGACTTTCTTTTACATTTATGCAGGTATTTCTTGGGACATAAATAACTATAATATACTCGTGCGGCGTGCATACCTAAAAGTGGTTTCTCGCTGTAGACCTTTACCAAAAATCGATATTTGCTCTTCTAAAACTTTCTTCTGGGCATCTTGGTATTTCGATAGGCAAAAAAGGCAAAAAGATGAGGTCGATGATATGGTATCGTGACCCTGTGAAACAATATCATAAGTGTTATGATTTTCTTTTCTCTATAAACAATGGACTGAGCAATATTCCACAAATTAACCACTCTCTAGAAAGAGACAAAGAGTGCAGTAACAATGGTCCGGCGCCATAAGGACCTCCATCACACCACACGTACAAAGATCCATTCAAAACCTGCAGTGAAGTGGGCTAATCAAAATTCTAGATGAAACAAAATGTACTGTGTTGGTCTCTTTCTCACTTTTGAATGATAGACAGCACTCAGGAAGGTGTTTAATTAAATAAGATGTGAACTTGTTTTTTTTATTAGGTATACTTGAAATGAAACTATGAAATTATCAAAATTTATTCAACTAAAGTTAGTGTTCCATTGATCTGTGTGCGCTGAATCCGCGCCGTTCTAGGAGTATGCCTATATTTCTACGGTCTTGTTACAACACTTATTGTTAATTATATAATTTCTATTGATATCGTATATATACCCAATGATATAATGAGTATTAAAGGAGGTAGACATCGTATTAGCGTGCGGAAAGGGCTTAGTCGTCAACTCCCATGTGTAAAACTCGCGAATGCGCGCGAGTTGACACCTTTCGTTTTTACCTATTTTTTAAATCGTCAACTCACTTGAGGCGTTCAAATGTATACCTACAGACATATAAATACAGGTCCGTGGTTATACGTAGGTATATTGTTATCCTGATTACGAGCAGTCTAACGCAACTAGGAACAATTTAAATTTTGTTCGTATTTAGCACTCATTTTTTTTTTAATTTTTTTTTTTCATGGCATCAAAGATGGCCTCACATGCTATTTCAGTCTTTTGTCTCTGAATCTTTCTTATAATCTGTCATCTGTTTGTCATGGCGACGCATGTTGTTATTTGGGAAAATAATTGTGTGATTTATAAAAATTTTGTGTGATTTACGCTTTGAAAAGTGCAGTGTGACTATTAAAAACTATTTTCTTGTGATTGTGTAGTGAAATAGCACCGATTAGACGGTGTAGTACGTATGTAATTTGTAGAAAAAGAGAGTCGACAAAATTTAAATAAAAGGAAATTTATCACGAAATTTCCTATAGATGAAGACCGGTAAGTACAGCTTGAGTAAAGTAATAAAGTATTTTGCTCTCTTCAGCTATCAGCAAGACTAAAATAATACATCTTTTTGAAATGAGAAAAAATATTTGCAAGTTTGTAAACCATAGTGATGTAAATCTTCACTATCGATAAAGTGAGTCGATGAACTTTAATGAATGATGCTCGTATAGTGAATATTTTGGAATATTTTTGTATAGCTGCTGCTGCGTATACTTTTTTCATTACTTACTGCAGTTTTCATTAAGTATTATGATCGTATTGTAATAAAGTGAACCTCGTCTTCTGTATAAAGACCTATATTATACTCTATCTTGTTTCTAAGTGTACTTGCATAATTGATAGATATTTTAATTTCAGATGTCGACAATGGGTAAAAAATATTGGAAATTATGACTTAGCTTACATTCCAATCGAAAAACTTCACGATATAAAATATGTCTGTGGAGATGTAAGGAAGGAATGTCGGAAGATAAACGAAAATTTTTCGCTTTCGGAGGATATTTCTACCGATGATTTAAACAAGGCTCAACAAGGAGGCACTGCGAAGTAAATCATTTACTTTCCCAAATAGGTTATTTAATTTTCACATAAAATGTAAATGTAATTTTTAAAGAGAAAATAAATATCTATCTAATAACATCATCATCATGACAAACTAAAATATTGGAATAATAATAAATAAATAAAAATAATAATTTATTGTTTCAATTTTACGACAAATGTTTTCCCCCGTTGTAGATTTAATTCACCTGGTATGAAGCCCACGATGCTCTAATGATAATTTATCGATATCGATTTAATCAGGAACTACATGTGGCCATCCCTATTGTTCTCGTTAATGTTGGTACCCATGAGTTATGAAGTATTTTGACAATTATATTTTCGCTGTGTTGGTATTGCTGGGTCTGCTAAATGGATTCCAAAACCAAGTAAGGAAGTCCCGTCTCTTAAAACGTAGTGATTATTTGCTCAGTGATTACGAGTACATACTCACTGCGAACATAAACGTGTTGACTTCATCCTTTATACTCTCATCGTCCATTTTTTCACCGGACAGTAACATTAAATCCAAAAAGGCGTTCCTACTTTTAATTTCTGCAATAAAGATTATAGATTTTCAAATTGGCTAAGGGGTAGGGGCGTTGCGCTTTTGTGATTTGTGTGAGTAGAATTGACTCTAGGAAGGTTATGGTAGCTTTACCATTTTCAGTAGAGTCTTTCTGTAGTCTTCCTGTGACTTGTTCTTTTATAATCTTCTGACGCCTGCTCTGAATTATACTTTTTATTTCACTTTGTATGATGTCAACATACTTGTCATGTTTAATTTTATGTGGAATCAGATTAAATAGCATATCACTTTTAAAAATGGGGTTAAAAAATCTGAGTGCGAGGATTTTTGCTAACCTGAAAATATACATAAATTTAAAATTTTGTTTATTTTTACTTATTTAAAATGAAATTTTGTATGTACATGTACAATACAGTATACTATAAGTAACATAATTATGTTATTCGAATGACAATGCAATATTATTATTAGGTAAGTTATGATCTTATGATGCAGATGGAGCCGGAAAATGACCATGGGAACTAAATATATTGTATGACTATTGGGTGTGTATATATATCTATAGTATAATATATATGTAATAATATGTGTAGTATATACCACGTTTGCTTGGTTTCCACGACACAAGCTTATAGCTTAGTGTGGGATCAAGTAGATCTGTGTGTTGTGAAGTGGATTATTATTGTATTGTATAGGTACAGTACTTATTGAAGACGCGCGATGCAACCCCGTCGAGTTGGGGTTTTGGTTTGATTGGTCTTTAGTCTTGACAAAGACTGGTCCTATATGGTTAATTTTTAGTTCAGTTTATTCGTAAAGAGTATTTTTTTGTTTTTTTAAGTTCTTGTTATAGTAAATACCAAATACATAAATTTAGACCTATGGACTACCAACGGTAAATCCAAATATTCCTTAGATATAAAAATACATAATATGTTCAAATAAAGTATCTAGATAATAATTATGTTTTGTTATCATGCACCTAAAGATTGGTAAATCTCGGTTCATTATCAGGGTACAGGCACTTGTATTAGTTAAAATACTAAATAAATAAATAAAATAAAAAACCAGTAAAGAATCGAACTAGGTACCGTGACCGAGAGTATAGTTATCTACTTTAAGGCTACAGGTTAGATCACGCCTGCTAAAACGGATCTTTACTCCAAAAAGATTAACAGTGGTAGTTAATTAGGTAACTATACTAGACCAAGATGTTGTCAAAGGAAAAAAAATAGAAAATATAATAATTACATTTGAATTGCTGTTACATATTTGGATTCACTATTGGACTGTGCTCCAACATGTACACCCATCGTTGATTCTGCGCAAAAAAGGAAGCTGATAGATAGGTAAGGTAGGTAGGTAAAGTTTGATTACCTTGGTATCTATACCTAGTTCGGCAACAGAATAGATGATGTAAATACGAAATCTTATTCAACCAAAAATTTTTGATAATTGATTTTATTTTTCGTTTTTATCTATTTATTATATAGAATGTCTTTGTAGTGACGACATTTTTTGTAAGGACATTTGTATGTAACTCAAAGAGTCTGAGAGTATAATATAACCACTAGCGTAATGTAACTGTCAAGTAGTGGCTATAATATTCTCTTTGCTAGATGCTCAAAACAATAACATTCTTCTGAGGCTAGATGCAACGATTTTTTTTTCGCATCAATGTTTGTGACCTATATAGTTTACCTCAGTAATTATTTATCGGACAATATTATAATCACGGTTATTGATTAATTCTATGAATCTTTGGCACTCACCTGTAATGTTATCCATAGCTGTCAAAGCAATGATTGGGAATATGTCAAATGAAGTACCATCTGCCAGGCTTTGTAGCTTCGTAAGCAATATTTTTTCGTTTTTTATCATAACTGGCAGAAACGTTTGTAATATAGAAAAATGGAAAGCTGGGGTTAGAAACTTGCGATGAGACCTCCAGAAATCGCCTGCAAAAATAAAACATCCAGGTAGGTATACAAATTAAACTTCAACCTAAGGGGCATATAGATACACTTCATGTCACAATCCATCGCTTAATGTATACAGGATGTTACAGAAAGGTGTTGTCATATTTGATGATCGTGTTCACGTTATCGTTTGCAACGATTTGAAACTAGTAACTGAACCGGTGCCATGAAATAAACTTTTCTAAAATTTGTTAGGTTTGCTGTTATCAACTTGATTTTGCACCCCAACGGTAAAAAATTGCATCAAATGATCTTGAACCCGTCACCTGTAACCATTTCACCGTGGTTTGTCCATGTGTGCCTCTTAACTCGTAACTCTTTCACGACTCTAATGGGGAAAAAATAGTATGGTAGCCCCCCACCCCCACAAATGATTATTTTGCGGCTTTAAGGAGGTTCGTTTTGGTTATAAGGGTGAAAAAATAGTCTGGAATATTTGAGAATGATCAAGAATATTCCGAGATGTTTCAGGATCTATTGGAATTTTCTTGAACGTTCGGATCCCTATTCACCGGAATGAAGAGGACAATTTATAAGTGAAGTGTACTTACTATTATTGATGGGCACGACAGTGACACCAACGCACTTTCAAATAATAACTAAGCAGCTAGTTGCTACTAGCAAGTAACTACAATTTGTCAAAAATTAAATACGATCAAAATATAAATAAATTAAAGAGGAAATCCTCAAAATATATCTTTGTAACGGGGTAACGCACCGGTCGATGTTAATAGTCCTAGTCCGAGCCATGGTTTTGCGACTGCGTAACCATCTCCTTTGGTGATTGTTTCTTGATTTGTCATTATGCCCTGAAATTGGATATTTTTCCAAAAGAAATTATACCTATTAATAACTATAGATTTATTTGTATGCGAAAAATCAATCCAGATTCCAGACCTTACAAAAAAAAAATCCGATTCTAAATGACAGGGGAAACTTGGGGGACACGTTTAAAACTAGGGAAAATATACGGTGCTAGTGGGAACCAAGACCACTAGCTGATTTTCTGCTTGTGTATTTAACAATACAATATATCAATGCAATACAATATACAATACAATATTCAATGCAATGCAGTCCAATAGCTTGTGTATCAATTATACTCGAATATTTTTTATTCAGTGCGCAAACTTTGACGAATTAAACTTAAATGAGTTTTATTAAACATAATTTTTTTATTTTGATAAATCTTAGTAGGTACAAAAAAATAGTTATCGTGAACGAAAGATGTTTACTTTAAAATTGATTTTATGGCTACTTTACACCGGCGCGTGGCGAAACGCTCGTTCGTTTTCGTGCACAGGCGTAGGTTACAATGTACCTAGGTCTTTCAACCCCGCTGCAACACCGCCGCGTATGCCGCGCTGCACGGTGCACGCGCATATTGATATTATAACGAATAAACGGAATAAATAGTGTCCATATTTTGCTGATTTAAAGTCGGATAAAAATATAAAAAAAAGGTTTTAATAAATAATAGAAATGTGTTCTATTACCTGCTGATACTGAACCACTAAAAATTTTTTGAGCATTGCTAAAAATATTCCTGCATATAGATGGGCAATCAAACCTAAGCATGGAAACCCGGGTTGATTGCCCTTACCAATACAATACAAAAACTATTTAATCGGGCTTGGGCTTTCCAATATCCTTATCCTTACTAATTGTTATAAATGCGAAAGTTTGAATGTATGGATGGATGTTTGTTACTCTTTCACGCAAAAACTTCTGGATGGATTTAAATGAAACTTACAATAATATAGCTTATATATCAGATTAACACATAGGGTACTTTTTATCCCGGAATGCCCGCAGGAACTCTGAAATTAACGCCGGTGAAACCGCGGGGCACAACTAGTATAAAAATAATTTAGACAGTTATTTTACTTATGGTAGGTATTTCACGGTTTGGTTTTGGTTAGGTATATCGTTAAAAAATTTGCGTGATCGGGCTTTTCGTTTTTTACTACACTAACGGTGCCTTTTATTATTGTTATGTAGTTGTTTTACTAACCTTTATGTACTTCGGATGTGATAGAACGAGATGCCTTTCAGAGAGTATGTGTATCAATGCAGCGCCGCCTCTGTATTTGTTTTCAAGACGCAATAGTGCATCCATAAAATCTACAAATCAGACAAGACAATAATTGAAATAAGAACGACTTTAAGTACTTACCTATTTATTTATTTAACTAGCCATGTTAACTAGCTGCTTCCACCGCGGTTCTATCCGCGTCAGTTTCGGGATTCCCTCGGGAGTTCTTAGTATCAGTGTAAAAAATATCCCATGTGACTTAAGGGACTTGTACTTACTGTACATTTTTCTTTCTATCAAATAATTTTTTAATCAGTTCAGGATTTCCGGAGGTTATTTCCACTATACCTCTTTCTTTCTCGTACTCTCTTTATTTCTTTATACATACATATTAGTGTACCTACCTATAGGTATTTCGTAGCCACATCAAATAATTGGCCATATCATGAGCTATGAAAGCAAAATATGGTGATATCGATGATAATATAGGATGAATGGTACATCTCCGTCTTCTTCCTTGAAACCTGTTATATATTAGAGGAGTACCGCAGTGCTCTATGCTGGGACCAATCCTTTTTATAATATACAGTGCAGATCATATCGTTAAGTGTTTACAAAACAGTCATTACCACATATGTGCTGATGATTTGCAACTGCACGCTTCGAGCATACCGTCCTTAACAAGCAACACCGTGCAGAGCATCGATCACATTGCGGCATGGTCGTAGAGAAACTGTCTTGTTTTGAACCACAGTAAATCTAAATAACAAAACTCAAGTCCGTAACACTCTGAAAGCCATCGCCATCAATGATGTCACTAACGTGGGGCATCCTATAGATAGAGTGGAAGAAGCAAAAAACTTCGGTCTTCTAATGGATAGTGAACTTTCGTTTGAAAAACATGTTCTCAAGGTTGCGAGAAAGTATTGTACGATATGAGTGATTACCATTAGTGCAGATTTGCTGTCCAGAGTTACATAACTATTGCGATGTAGTTTACGGTAGTTGCATACTTGGTGGGGCAAAGAGGATCATACAACGTATTCAAAACGCATGTGCACGTTTTTGGTTTCGGGAATCTCCACTTTCCCATATCGGTGCGTATTTGAGCGGGGATGTCTGTTAGACATCGAAGCTCGTAGAAAGTTCTATCTGATTGAGCTAGTGTTTGGTGTGGTGCGAAAGGAAAAGCAAGCCTATATTTTGTACTCTTAATTAGAATGGTCTTTTAGACAACATAAATATAAGGTGGTGGTGGTAGCTCACCGCTCCAAATCGTTTCGAGGAAGTTTCAGGTTTGCGTCGTCTAAGTGCTGAAATGATCTCCCACCGGAGATCATTTCAGCACTTAGACGACGGTGCGGGATGCACCTAGTAGATATAGGTACCTATCAGCGTAAGTTGAGAGGTGTGCTGCTGGCTTTACAAAAGTCCTCTCCTCTCGTCCTCGCCCCATAACCAGCACTATTATCAACTCAGTATCCTCAATCTCAGCTGTCGGGATCAATGCCTATTATATATTGGTATTTTAAGTATTTTATGCATATATATATATATATATATATATATATTTGTATTTATGTGTAGAGATATTTATCAGTATCATATATATGTAATACATGTATTTTATGTGTCTTTATAATTAGTATCCTTTTATTAGTTACTAGTGTACGTATGGTTTGTGTGCGTCTTGCGTGGTTTTCATGCGTCAGTGGTCTTGACTGAAAAGCAGCGTCGTGAGTGTCCCCACACTCACGACATAATTCTGAGTTGAGGTCCATTTTGAGCATAGAGACATACCACACAAATGTCATATTCAAATTGTTATTGTTTCTTAAGTTTACTTTTAGTTTATTACTGTTTAATCATTTTCTTTTGTGTTGTTCTGTGTATTCATTTTTGTTGTGTGTCTTTTTTGCTTCAATAAACCTTTCTTTCTTTCTTTAATAATTCACCATTTGTATTACTGGATTTTTATTCGTCAACGTCAACAAATACGATATAGTTGGAAACAAGTAAGCATTTTTTATGTATTAACCTATTTTTTACAATATTAAAGTGGTTCACTCAAAAGTCAATACCGAAGAGGTGTTTTAGCTACTAGCCGTTCTCTGCGGTTTCACTGGCGTTAATTTGTGTGCCCGCTGGAATTCTGGGATAAAAAGTAAGTACCTTAGATCCCTCTCTGTGCCCCTAACTATGTGTATATGCAAAATTTCATCCTGCCTAGTTGAGAAGGGAACTCCTCTGTGGCCTCCAACCCTCAGTCGCCGT
Organism: Zygaena filipendulae; assembly: GCA_907165275.2. Classification (NCBI taxonomy): domain Eukaryota; kingdom Metazoa; phylum Arthropoda; class Insecta; order Lepidoptera; family Zygaenidae; genus Zygaena; species Zygaena filipendulae. Next base: position 4,020,872 of record OU015653.1, on the reverse strand, counting down.
GCTCCCCGGGAACACTGCAGCCCGCCTCAGTCGCGCCGTCGTCGCCCCGAAGGACGACGACGCTACCTACATCGGGGGCCTCGACCCGAACTTGCCCTTACAAGTCGGGGAAGCGGCCCCACCTGGGGCCTCATACCGGGCGCGGCGCCGACATGCAGGGACAGCACCGCATGCCTCTGGGTTTCTCTTAGCTGCACCGTGGGTGACCAGTCCACGGTTACTAGAAGTAGGCCGCGTAGTATGAAGGTCATCCTTACATAATATCATTGGGTAATATGATGTGACCGGCAATTTCATTAAATGGCCAATTATTTGATATGGCCACGACACATATATACAAAAAATTTGGAGTAGGAAAATAAATAGGTGCGAAAAATTTAAAAACAAGTGGCGGCGAATTTGTGATCTCTTTCCGGCGACCGGCAACCACAGAAAGTTTTAAACATACCTGTTATTCCACCGAAAAATAAATATCCATTGCCAATAAAAGGTAATGGCGTTGGTCCGGGCACGTTCATCCTTTTAGCTTCATTGATCAGACGAAGCCAAGATGAAAACGTAACATATAAAAACAAAACGATTACTGCCAAAACTAAATACATAATGAATTTTGTAATAAAAATCAACAGTATCACGCAGAAGTTTATCGTTAACTAATTTCAACGATAGCAAAATGTTTTTATTTATAAACCGGATCGGTCTGTACTCTGTACTATACATATTATCTGTAATTTATGTATAAATAACAACTAGACTCTGTTCGTTTATATCCGCATCACTTGTGCGCGAAAATTAAAAAAAATTGCAAAAACCTATCTCAATGAGATGTTTATAAATGAAATAATTAGAAATTAAAAATTTGGACAGGACGATGTCAGTCGTGTCAGTTAATATCTTTACTATTGTAAATGCGAAAGTGACTTTATTTATTACGCTTTCACGCCTTAGCGGCTCAACCGATCATCATGAAACTTTACATGTGCATAAAGGGCACAGAGAAGAACTTAGAGTAATTTTTATCCCGAAATTCCCACGGGAACTCTGAAATTAACGCGGGTGAAACTATAATACATTTTTGCATACTACACATCGTCAAGGGTGGGTACAGAAAATAATATAGTGTAGTACTTTTATCTCGGAAACTCCGAAATTACCGCAGGTGAAACCGCGGGGAACAGTTAGAGTTATATGTACCTATAAAAAAAAGCAAAAGGTTACTGACTCATTCATAAAACACTAAATCCCGAAAACTACCTTACTATGAAATTGAAACTGAAAGTAGTTTATAGTTATACACATCAACCAAGAAAGGATTTCACGGAGTTCTGGCGTGAATTACCAAATTAACGCGGGTGAAACCGCAGGAAACAGCTAGTAACAATATACCTAATTGGTAAAAAATCCATCGACGTTGATGATATTTATGTTACGATGCCTCATAATAATATTAATAATATAAATAACTACATACAGATTTAGCAAATTATTTGCTTATTACTATACCAACATGCACATGGATTTCGTTAAAACAAAATCAACAAAAAACACGTGCTCGCATCACATGCACACGTGACGTTACATGTGATTCTTGGATATAAATATAATAGATAAAAATATACATAAGGATAAATATACATATATTACATAATAGGTACATATGTGTACTTATTGAAGGTTAAAGATTATAGCTTGTTTTTAGGGTTTCGTAGTCCGTACTTCAAAAGTAAAAAGTAACCCGTAAAAAGTCCGTCTGTCTCTCTGTCAAGACCATTTTTTTAAGAATGCCTAGAGGTATCAAGTTGAAATTCATAGATAACTTAAAACTCAGAGGCGGTATTATTGAATCGCTCAAATTACTTTTCATTACTCATACTCGGAAAGTAGGTCTGAAGTTGCCTGAGAAGCGGGTTGAAAGTAACACTTTTCAGCCCTAAGGAGAATCGCTTTCAACTGACTGCAGCTAAACTCAAGCTTTTTTTTTATGTCATAGGGGGCATACTTACTGGCCAGTAGCACACCTAATGGTTGATTTATGTAAAATAGAATTCACTAATTTTTTTCTTTAGCTAATTCCTATTTTTATTTTGACTTTCCTTGCATTCGTAATGAAAATTACTTTTCGCACACGGAATAGGGATGTTGACTACTTTTGAAAATCAAAATTCTAATTAGTCCGTCAGTTAGAAAATAAAAAAAACAATAAATACGTATTTTTTGCTTTTTTAAATAAATTAAAATATTCAGAGATAAAGCGCGTTAAAGTTTAGGATGAGGAGGTCGTGACGTCACTAACCGCAAAACAGCCATACAAACTGTCAGAATAGTGACGTCACGCGAAATTTCAACTCAATATACCGCCGTTATTTTTTGATTGCATAAAAAAAAGAAAAAATACGTGTCCAATATTTTTTAATAATCTACAAGACGGACTAAAAAATAAAAATTAGTCAACATGCCCATTGCAAGACTCGCATATGAATGTTTAAAAAATGTATGAGCATTTGAATATGAATTTGCCATTCCGTGTGCGAAAGTAATTAGAGCGATTCAAGAACACGGCCCTAAGTCTGCACTCTTGTAGCTGTTAAAAAAAATTAAGCTTTTACGTATAAGACAACAGCGGCGGATTACGGCGGATGTCTATTGTCAGCAACTGCAAACCATGATGGAGAAGCTAGCTGCTAAATAACCGAGGCTGGTCAATCGCTCTAGGCCATCTGCTGCTTCGGAACAACGCTAGACCACGCACTGCACAACAGACGGCTTCTAAATTAGAGGAGCTTCAATTGGAATGTCTAAGACATCCACCTCACTCCCCGGACCTAGCTCCAACAGATTACCATTTTTTTTTCGATATTTGGGTAACTTCTTGCAAGGGAGAAAATTTAACTCCGATGGGGCAATTTAAAGCGCCTTCAAAGATTTTATTGATTCCCGTTTGAATGTTTTTTTTAGTAAACTAATAGTTTACGACATAATATTTACATATGTAGGTACCTACAAGTGTGTACGGAATCCTCAGCGCGCTTTTCGACTCGCACTTGGCCGTTTTTTTTTAAACTAAGGTAGGTATTTTGGTCAATACAACTTAGAAGTTCTTTAAAAAACAAAAAAAAAGACCTGTGTTGTAAAAAGAGCAGTAATTGCTCGCGTATTGTAAAAAAGTATCTAACGAGTAATGACTTATCTGAACCACAGAGAAAAGAATAGGTATCTGTGATCGGGATAACAAACTGGTTTACTAAACTCACACCGCATCTTATGTTAACAAGTTTCTAGCTAACAATTTGTACGAATATATAAAAAGCCTTAAGCCTTTTCTTCTTCTTCCTTATTCTTAAATTGTTAGTATTATTAGCTTCCTGGGCAAGAATCCCAATTTAGGTGAAGACCTCCACCAAAGATGCCCATTCTTCTCTATTTTTGCTTTTTGGGCCCACTTTGGGCCGGTTATTCATTTAATTTCATCTTCTTATCTTGTCAGTGGTCTCCCTCTGCCTCTTTTGCCTTGTGGGCCTCTCCACAGGCTTGTTTTTACTCTCCATCTCTGGTCTGTAAGCCTCGCTGTGTGACCTGCCCATTTCTAATTTAGGGAACGATAAGTATAATGATGGTTATGACTTTTTAACTCCAAAGTCTAAGCTGCGTTAAAGACCCATTAAAGATACGACAAAGAGACCAAACCGTACCGTGACCAAATAGGTATTTTCTCACTAAGGCTTAGATATTATTGCTTTCACCTATATTTTTTCTTTAAATATAAATTCAAAGGTTTAACTTCAATGTATTTACAGACACTGCATATTTAAAGATGAAGAGTATTTTATTACTACACTTTACTATATTGTAAATGAAATAAAATAACGGCGATATATTATATGTTAAGTCGAAATGTCGCGTGACGTCACGATTCGGTTTAGACTATAGGGTCATGAATCATGAAAAATATTTTTTTATCATTTACCTAACTGTAGGACTAATAGAATTTTGATTTTTCGCAGACTTGCTACCGTTGTTGATGTATTGTTGCTTTTTTGCCGATAATATTGTGTTTTTCTGGTTAAAATCACGGAGTCACTATAGTCACATCCCGTATCCAGTTCATTGTTGATTCCCGTATCTAATAAATTACAGCAAGTAACTGAATATAGTGAGTAATCCGAATATAGTAGTAATCTGCCTTAGGTCTATTCTGCACAATGATATTATAACTATTAGAATATCATTGATTCTGCACAGCTTTTTTCTCATTTTTCATTTAAAAGATAATTTGAAATGGAACGTAGCGCAATGCTAATAATGCTATACAATATTAAGTTTATATCGATAAATTAAACAGATTTTATCGGATAACAGTGCAAAATTACGTATCTTTTGCCACTATCATTATAGATTGCAATCGGAAACATGGTGGAAAATTTCTGCCAATCAATGTACCCACTTCCAATGACACTGATAATATCATTGCTCATTTAATTAACAAAAAAAATAAAACCGACTTCCAAAAACACAAAACTAAAAAGCTAAAAATAACAAAATACCGATTTAATCCAAAAGACAAAAACACACGTAATATTATTATTGGTTTATGCTACTGTAACTTTCACCCTCCTTCATCAATTTATGAACAACATCAAAGATGTTGAACATTTTAATTTGGCCAATTTCGTCTAATAGTTAGACCCAGTTTTACGTTGTGTTTTAAATGACTCCAGTTCTTTTAGGTTGAGATTCGATTCCGTCATCATCCTATCCGCATTATTATAATGGGTCGAGGTTGGACTTAGGTATTAATTGAATAAAACAACCATCAATTAATTTGACATTTTATTTTAATATTTGTGCATAATATTTCTGTAAGAAATATTTATATTTAATACACCCAACTGCGTTTGAGTTGGGTGACATTCGATCTTTATATGAACTCGCCCTACACGAACGGTTCTATTTTTTAAGTGCGAGACTACACTGTACATTTATTTAACGTCTGTGCGTTAATAGTGTTGTTAGCCCGGAAGCAGAGAGACTCCAAAGACGGTATCCATATTACAGTGGTACACATAATCACTAACTTACGTCTATCGACGCTAGTAGTGTTCGGATACTAAGATAGCAATATGATGCTCATAGAACACCTCCCATACGATGTTTAATTATAATCAACTTGATATTCCAATAGGAATATTTACAATGGCTCTCACTACATAACAAGTTTATTATATGGCGAGAGGTGGAATAGCCCCGTCCTGCGCTACCCACGGTGATGGTCATCCACCTGCTCATAAGCAGTTACCACCCCCCCCCACCTGTGTTGCACAAGGTAGAGAGTTCTCCAAATATGCATAACCGACATCCGTTAGAGGATGAATCAGCTATATGAGACTGTACGTCCCGTATCAGCAGCAATCGTTGGAGGTCATAATTCGGCGGTGCCGAGACCCCAGGGTACGTGTCAGCCCGAAGACCGAGGCCGTAATGCGGATAGTACCGCGACCTCAACACCATCCCAATAATTCAAATACTTGTATGAGACCAGTCTCGCCGGACATCATAACTTCAGTCGGTCAATTTGTGTTATAGTAGCTACACGTAGCTAAGGCCGAAGCCCAATTGATTGGATCACAACTCGTCCTCGTACAACACCCACTCAGCACTCGTTTATTTGATAAAAAAGTCGTGTTGAAAAACACAACTGTTTACCGAGATCAAGCGTTAACGACTAGGTCGTCCACAGCCGATCCCATAGCCTCTGCACAACGTAACAAAGTCACAAAGCGCATTGACTATAATTATTATGTTTGTAAAAAAAAGAAAGTAATGTTATCTTGAAAGAAGAGCGTTCAACACTCCCTTGGTGTAGGAAGCGATCCCGCGTCTCCAGTCAGCCGCATATTCGATGATAGTTTTTGAATAACACGGAAGGCGTAGTTATTCAATAGACAAGATACAATACGTGCACAACGAAACCCGTCACGGCGAAGACAACTCAAGGCGCGGATTTTTACCTCTCTACGTTATCTTACGCTCGCGACGCGCGACGTCTAACCGCTCAGGATTAGAGTTCATCGTCGTTGTAAATTCCAATAAATTGAAAATACACGATTGCATCGAGCCGATAAGATGTGATGAATTATAATTTAATAACAATAAAATTACAATCCATACACACCGAAAACCTTCCTCATAATAATATTTGTCTTCGCACAAGATATCCTAACGGACGTCGAGCGCGTTGACAAGGCTTTCGTACAGAGTGACAAGTCACTAAGTACGTAAGCTCGTTCGAACTCCCAACTACATCATCTTTATTGTGAAAGTGGTCGTCGGCATTCTCATCTAAGACCTTCACGTGAGACTCCAATATAATTATTTAGATTTGTATAATAATACAATATCTGTATACGAGCTACCACCAAACTCGTTTGTCAACACTCTATGTTAACTTAATATTTAGATAAGCATAATAATGCAAATCTATATTCGAGCCACCACCAAACTCGTTTAACAACATTTAATGTTGTATACGCGACGCGCTGTACGCGCGACGCGTAGCCTCTCGACTCGCTCGTCCGCCCGCCGCGCCGATGCCACTTCACGTCTCAGCCGCCCGCGTGGATACTGGCGGTGCGTTCACGTCTTGTTTGAGAGGGGTATGCGGGGGGTTGGGGGGTACAAGTCGATATCACCGTTACATCTGAAACCAAGCACACGGTTAATATACCTTATTATAAACATTTTATTTCATATGAATAATTACTTTATTCATTTTAGTTTATGAATTATACATCAATAATCATACAAAATTTAGATTGTGAGTTTATCAACTCGCAATACTTTAAATACATTTCAACTTAAGTTTTATAGTGTATTATATCATAATACATTATACATATAGTGTATTATGTTATAATACATTAGACATATATCTTTAAAATGCTTTTTCGAATATAAATAAATTTTTAAGCCTCATAGGGCGTCACACTACGTACTAGGAAGTATATCACCATCAGTTTCACTTCACCATATACAATACATTGTGACGAGCATAAATTGTTTAGAAACCATATTAAAGTTAACTAATCGGAACCCGTGAAATACCTATTATTGAGTAGTTCAGATGACCATCTGTGGTCTTTATCATCAGTTCCACTTCTTCAAATTTTGCTTTCCGAAAGCACATAAACGATTTACTAAAAAAAAATACTAACATCGCCATAGGTAGCGATAATTTTTAAAGAGTTCCCTCGATTTCTCCAAGATTCCATCATCAGATCTCGACTTGGTGACAATGGAATCAATTTGGGAGTATCCCCTTTCATACAAAAAAAACATTTTCGAAATCGCTCCAATCGGAACCCGTGAAATACGTATTATTGTTCAGTAATTCCGATGACCATCTGTGGTCATCATCATCAGTTCCACTTCTTCAAATTTTGCTTTCCAAAAGCAAATGAACGATTTACTAAAAAAAATACCCAAATCGCTATAGGTGTGCCTATAATTTTTGAAGAGTTCCCTCGATTTCTCCAAGATCACATCCCGACTTGGTGGCAATGAGACCTAATTAGAAGTTATACCCTTTCAAACAAAAAAAGAATTTTCCAAATCGGTCCAACCGTCATCGAGTAATCGGTGAACATACATAAAAAAAAAACACTCAATCGCACATAGAACCTCCTTCTTTTTGGAAGTCGGTTCAAAATTGTAGGTAGCTGTTAAAACACACTTAAGTTAATCACGAAACCGAAATAAGCAAAAAATAATTGATAGCAAAAAAGTTACCTACATATTATGTATTGTAATTATCATACAGATGAAAAAACATTAATGCCCGTTTTTCAAAAAATATTTACTACCTAAGCTAAGTATCCTAGAGATCCTTAAAAGCTACCCTAATCCAGCCCCTAACTTACGCTTAGGTGACCCCTAATAGTTGGTGAAATAGAATCAATGTTCTAACTGTCAGCTATAACAACGTTTAGGGGATATATGTAGTTCCATTTCAAAAGTCAATCATAGAAATAATTACAAAGTGCAATGGTAAACATGATGTCAATATAATTTTTAAAATTTTGTTTTTGTACATTTTATTTGAGGTTTCAAATTATGACTGTTTAGTGGTTGGTTGTTAAACTGCTATTTTACGATATAATCTAGTTAAATGCGTTCGTAGGTATAAGGATTATTTTTTTTCGGAAATAAATAAATCCCACCACAAACATTTTCATGTAAAATGATGCCAAGACGGGCGTCTATATGACGGGCACTGTCAAAAAGTTATCAGATCTCATGTAGAGCCAAGCTTAAAACTCTACACACCCTAATTCTACAAGGCTTAACTTCTCAAACTCTACACCTTAGTCAGAATATGTGGCTTGGCCATTTCGCTCCAATCACATGAGCCTAAGGTGAAAAATTTATCCACTGTTAATTACTTTTCTGTTATACAAAGAACGAAACGGCCAAGCCACATATTCTGACTAAGGTCAAGAAGTCAAGGTTAGGGCTTCCTATTATTCGTCCATTTTTTCTATTCGAATATTTCGAATAGTTACAAAGCTAATATTGGAATTATTCGAATATTTCGAATTTTATGAATGATTTCTATCTAAAGAATAAAATGTCCTTTTAATTTTAATATAGCACATAATTCATAGATTTTTAAAATAACAATCAATATTCGAGTACAATATTACTGATTTGAAATGAAAAACTACGACTTCTAACCATTTATTGGCATTAAAAGACTTGTATCTACACCATCAGACAAAAATCTCTTTTAATATTATAATGTAATAACTAAAATATCAGTATAAAAAATTGTGCTTCTCTTAAAATAACAAAAACGAATTAAATCAACTTCTAATTAACAAAAATATTTAAAATAACCTACTCAAATTACTCTAATGTTGACACAAAATTTAAACTCTCGTGTTTTTTGACTATTAAGTCTCAGTGCAGGCGTTTGTCAAGGATGTACTGCTCTTGTTGAATATTAATATTGTCAACACGAGGCATGAGGATATTGCATCTACGCTGAGCAAATGCCACCACGCAACAAGTACTGATAGGTACACAGAGCTTCCATTTTGCTTCGTAGTATTGAATTCAGTTTGAGGATACCCAGCAACAACATTGCCCAGTCGTCCAAAGTGATAATTATGATGTTGTACGCACAAGTATGACACTACAACACGTGGGAAACAAAGAACCAGTCTTTGTGGCGATCACTGGAGAGGCTTATGTCCAGCAGTGAACGTCTTTCTGCTGATATGATGATGTCTTGTCCAGGACGTATGCCTATTACTAGGTGAGCCATGGGTCAGCTGAAAATACTCTGGAAGAATCGTAACATTACAAAAGTTACAAAAACCTGACTAGTCTGGGCACTGGTGTTCCTCATGTACCAAGATATGGCCCCTTGGAGAATTCGAGAAGAAGAACACAGGTGGCCTAGAAATATGGCGCGGGAAAAAAACGTTGGGAGTATCGTGGACAGAGTTCTGTTGCCCACCAACGTTTGTGTACTCTAAGAACTTTGGATCAAACGACGTTTATCAGCTGTAGCCTAATACTCTCAATTCTGCTGATACGTGTCGCATCGGGACAATATTGCAGAGAACAAAGAAGAATGCACGAGACCGCGTAGCAGGTTACCCATGTAGTGGACCGACCAGATTGAATCTGCAGTAGACGGATCCTAGCCTGATTGCACATGACGTGTCACAGCAGACAGAGAAGGATGAATCTTGGTGCAACATGTTGATTGTTGACCACAACCACGTCAAAAACGTGCCGAAGAAGAAAGAAGAAGAAAGTTATTTTTTTAATCTTAGTGATTTGACAAATTGACAGAAACCTAAGCATTTTTTATTTTAGTCAACTAAAGAATATATCTGGTTATTTTATTTTGCTTTAGTACAAGAGGATTAGTCAAGAACAGACGTCGATAAAGAATTTAAATAGTTTTAATATTTTTATCAGAATTTTATTTGTATATGCTAGTTTAAGGAAAGCACACTTACAAAATGTTATCCTGATTTTTTTTAACAAAAATACAAAGATCTTTGCCTGATTGTTTTCGCAACCAAAATAGCGTTTAATTATAACAAATGTTTAAAAACATATTATTAAAAATTTAAAATTTTAATATTTGATGATAAATCCGTATTACTCTACTTTAATATCAGTAAGCTGTATAAAATCTACGAATCACGCACTATATTCTTATTAAAAATTTAAAATTCAAATATTTGATGATAAATTCGTATTACTCTACTTTAATATCAGTGAGCTGTATAAAATCTACGAATTACGCACTATATTCTAGCTGAAGGATGTGTGTTATAGGATGTATTCGAAAAATTCGAAATATTCGAATAGTGATGAGTCAAATAGTCGAATAGAAAATTTAGCGAATATTCGAATTAAACGAATATTCGAATAGGAAGCCCTAATTAAGGAAAGGTAAGAGTTTGTGAAGTTAGGCCTTGTAGAATTGGGGTGTGTAGAGCTTATTATATATATTATAAGCGTGGCTCTACATGAGATCTAAAAACTTTTTGACACTTTGCCCGTCATATGGACTCATCTTGGCATCATTTTACATGAAAATGTTTTTGGTGGGATTTAATTTCTTTTTGTAAGTCAAAATTGCGGAATTCTCATACAAACTGCCATCTCCTAGTTTAAAGGATTGGGGGATAAAAGTTACAAGTTTTATAATTTTTTGGTTGTTTGTGTACTAATACTAGCTTACACACCAAATTTCAGCTTTCTAGGACATTAGGAAATACCCTAAGAATTTTGATGATCATCAGTGAGTCAGTGACAAAATCAGGGTTTTATTAGATACAGTATAAGAGCTATATGCAATTAAAACTTTATATGTTTAATAAGTCTGCTATTGACAACATATCCTGAGAATTTTGTTTATCTGTTTATAACCCAAACCCAAGTTATAAGGGTTCAAAAAACGACGAAGCGTTTCGAGAAAAGATAGGTAGTGCTCCCGGTTCCCTTGGCTCGTCGTCGCCCCAAATTCTGGGGTGTCACGAGTAAAATTTTTTTTATTTCTTTATGGTCGGGTTTTCGTTTTTTAGGAAGGAGATAGTTACCTATATTCGTATACTGCATATTCTTTTTACCTACTCTGAATTATCATAGGGTTGAGGAATCCCCTTCAAGAGTGGGTAGGTATCTACTGAACTTGTCGCGGATGGATAGTCCAGCTGTGACTTGTAGGTTTAAGGTAGTCGTCAACTACCTGACGCTCGCGCTGGTATAAATTAAAAAAAGTTTTATTTACATAAAATTAATTTCATATTTTATAAACTAGTAACATTTAGACACATCTCTTGGTAACAGTTTTATATAAACACCGTTCTGTGATCTTAAAATAAGGTTGGCGTTCAAAATTGGCTCAATACCGGATGATTGTAATTCGAAATGTCTTATGATTCTTGACAAAACTACTTTCATTTCCACCATCGCAAGTTTTTGACCTGAAACAAATAGATGAAATCTTAATTACTCTTTAATCTGGATATCTCCCAGCATTGGATCATTGTTGATAACATATTATCCAAATAAATCCACGAGTAGATCCTAATATACTACCTTACCTACCTTATCCTAATAGCTGGGGGAAAGATTCTTATCGTTCAACAATAACCGATGATATCGTGGTAAGTGTAATGTAACCTCATCTATCACTTAGCGTGGAATAAAGTTAAATATTTACCACCGATAAAGTTATCCCAAAGACTAAAAAGTAAGTAAAACATTTTCTGAAATGAATTATACGTAGGTATCTTTCAAGCGGTGAGAATGTAAAGTTTTGCTTTCAGTTGGAAAGAAGCACTTCCGATGTCATATTGACTAATTTTTTTCTAGCCCGTCGTGTAGATTGATAATAGTTATTTATTTATACATGAGTGCAAAGTTGCTTTAAACCCGCGTGCTCAACTTTGATGACCGAGCAAGCGAAGGATTCTAAAGAGCACAAGGTGAAAAATCCCCCCTCAGCGAGGAAATGACTAAATGCAAAATAAAACATTTACAATCACAAGATACTTTTATTTCAGTTTAGGTAGGTACATATTTACTACAACACCCGCACTCAGAGTCCACTTTAATGATTACTTAGTTAAGTATAGATTTTTAAAACTAAACTGCCGCAATCAGAAAAGTTTAATAAATTAATGTTAATTGGCATTTAACTAATTAGTTACATCTCATTAAATGCCAATTAACATTAATTTACTGAACGTCTCTGATTGCGGCAGTTTTGTTTTAAAAATCTATACTTAACTAAGTAATCATTAAAGTCGACTCTGAGTGCGGCCGTATGAGAGGTAAGTATTACAGAAAAATATTTATATTATCTATGTAACAATTAATACTTATGTAGGTAGATACCTACAACCTCAAGCGGATAAAAACGGCTTTTGCGCTCATTAATCGAATAGCAAAAATACCATTTCCGAGGTGGGGGGATAAAAAAGTAATTATTTTTAATTTTCATATTTTAAACCGCGTTGGAAAAATTGTGAGATCTTTGAGATCCCACATTATATTGTCACTGCTCGTCAAAATCCGTCAAAGATTGTTATTGCCCGCTCTTCTTTCGCGTAGGTAATTTGTTGTTGTCTACTACAAAGGTGTCCCCCAAGGATACAATATTATAAGTGTGTTGACAATAGACTTACCGATACAATTCCTCGGGCCCGCACTAAATGCGAACCAGTTAAAAGGATTTGTTAAGTTTTTCTCGAATCGTTCGGGCCGAAATTCCAGTGGGCGATCAAACAAATCAGCGTTTCGTTGCAGTTGGTGTAAGTTGATTAGAATTGTTGTGCCTTTCGAGCAATCAAGTCCAGCTATTTCTGGAAATTACGACGTCGCCTTTCAATTAATTAATGAAAAATTCAATCAGGAAGATATAACAGACACTAGTTGACTGAAGATCGGACAAGAGGAAGATAATGCTGGGAGCTCTATGTCCCTATCTTAATGACTGAAAGAGAAGCTGGTGATGATCAATACTAACTTTTATCATGTGTAACCATCCTTTGTATAAACGGCACCGAAGGATATAGGCGCAACGTTTCTTTGATCACCAGTTCTAGATATTTCATCTGCTGTAAATCACTGAAAAAAAAAAGAAATCTCTTCATCTGTCTACCGGTGGGAGGGCTGGCAAAGATTAACCTCTTGTTGGTAGTCATCACACGGTCACACACCTCTTTGTTAGGTAACACATTTCTATGTATTTAACTTAAAACTACCTCAGTTGCTATCAAATTGACTAGATTTTGTTCGTAGCATTAAAGTACTATTAGCACAGAGTAAAAATATGTAATGTAATTAGTAATAAACAGCAGTAGGTTTAAGTTGTCGGGTTCGATTTCCGCTTCAGGGTAAACCTGAGTCTGCACGAGCATTATGTATATATGTACAATATATGTATAATACGTACAAGTGTTACGTGATATCAGTTGTGGTGCCCATAGTACAAGGTCTTAATCTACGATTGCCTGCTTGGGACTATGGGCTGTCGCGAGGCGGCTATCGCTTCCCGCTGCTTGTCTGTCCCTATGTATGCTTAGATCTTTAAAACTGCGCAACGGATTTTGACTCGGGTTTTTTTATAGATAGAGTGATTCAAGAGGAAGGTTTATACTCGTACTTATAATTTATCCTGAAATTCTCGCGAAAACTCCGAAATTACCGCGAGTGAAACCGCGGGGAAAACTAGTTATTTTTAAATTTATTATTACATTAGCGAAAGTAAATGCTCGAGTAATTACTAATTCTTCGTGATATCAGAGACTACTGGTATCTACTCTTATCTGTGCTGACTGGCCCTCACATTATCTGAGTTCAATAACCTTCGGTCTCTCTAGTTTCTTGTTCAACATTGATGTTTCTGTAAGTATATTATGTTTTACTGTGTCTGCTTTAATTTGACCGGGTCGATACCCACTGGCCCCCTAATATTCGTCCCCCGGAATAAAAGTTGTAGATTCGGCCCTGTATAGGTAGGTGCTTATTGGTCTCCTGGTAAGAGACCGTTAAGAATAAAAAAATAAATAAAAAATATGGTACCTACTCGTCTCCTGAAATAAAAGTTACAGATTCGGCACCTTTTTAGGTGACTATTGGTTCCCTGATTCCTATGACTATTTTCCTAAATAGCCATATTTTTCGCAATAAAAAAGCGTTGACATAGTAGGTACATTTGTGAACAGAATACCTTAACGAAATTAACTAAAAAAATATTAAAATTATATTAGAACATTGAAAAATAAAATCTCAAAAATTCACCAACAGAATTTTATAAAGTCTCCCCTACTAAAAATCTATAAGGTGGACAATGACTGATAGTAAAAAAAAAGATATCTCAGAGTAAATATATAAGTACGTCAAGAATATATTACTGATCACTCTTTTTTCTTAATATAGGTATAATACCTAATATAATAAAGGTTCCGGGTTCCATTCCCGGTAGGGGTGGACTTTATGGGCGTGTATACAATATCGCCACAATTTACACCACCCTACACTACTCCATACCACACTACGCACTACGCTACTACACTGTGTTTATACCACACTACAACACACCACAACGCGGCAACGCTACAACTATACCGCGTGTACCTACACTGCATCACTAAACATTAATCTATAGTATAATATACTATATTGTAATAGTATCTATACATATAATAAAATTGTAACAGGTCGATGTCTGTACATGGGAGATAAATAAGAAAAAATAAATTTGGGCAACTCTATGAGTGATATAGAAGACAAAAATACCTTTTTTTGAATTTTTGTCTGTCTATCTGTATGTTTGTATTCGTGCTACGCAAAAACTGCTACACCAATTTGAATGCGGTTTTTTTTGTTCTATTGCTAAGGGTCTAACTTAGATACTCATGTTTCGATTTTTTCGAAATTCCATCTGGAACTCGAGATATAAAAAAAATGCTGGTCATCCTACTAACATTATAAATGTGAAAGTGTGGATGTTTGTTACTCAATCACGCAAAAACGGCTGAACGGATTTGGATGAAATTTGGCATGCACGTTGTCAGGGGTACAGAGAAGGGTACAGAGAAGGGATATATAATAGGGTAATTTTTATCCCGAAATCCCCGCGGGAACTCTGAAATTACCGCGGGTGAAACCTCGGGGCACAGCTAGACGTGTAGTATATAGGTATTAGGTACTACCACGTTTGCTTGGTTTCCACGACACAAGCTCATAGCTTAGTGTAGGATCAAGTAGATCGTGTGTTGTGATTTGTGAAGTCGATTATTATTATGATTATATCTATAATAGTCTTAATAATTCATAGACAAGTCTTACTTAAAAGTCGACTCCCTTTCAATATCATTGCCAAAGATTCTCATTTGTTCATCGATAATGTTCTGCTGCACTCTTTTATCATTTGAAATACAGAATAAACAGAAAGTGATGCCCGATGATGTAGTATCGTGTCCCTGAAAGTTGTAACAATCTGTCTATTTAATTTATACAAAGCTGGAGAAACAGCTGTCTCGCTAAGATAAAAATGCAAAGCCAAATCTCCTAAAATTAGAAGAAACTCAAATTTATAATTTGAATTTTTAGAATTTACAGTGTTACGGTTATTAGATAACGTTACGCCATTGGTATTTTAAGGGCAATAAACAATTGGGTATTTTCCGGGGTATGAAAATCAAAGTTCTAATTAGTCCGTCAGTTAGAAAATAAAGAAATAATAGACAAGTATTTCTTTTTCTAATTAATGAAAATAAACAGATGAAACGCATTAATGTTTAGGGTGGGGGACTCGTGACATCATTATTCGCCGTACAAACGGCACCGGGTTGTGACGTCACGCGAAATTTCAATTCAATGTATCGCCGTGATTTTTTGATTAGGTAAAAAAAATACGTGTCTAATATTTTTTATTAATCTACACGACGGACTAAAAAAGTTTTGTCAAGTGCCAATTACCTCAAACATAAACGTATCAACTTGTTCTCTTACACTCTCGTCGTCAATTTTTTTCCCATCTATTTCTCCCAGCAATAGTAAATCTAAAAACGCATGTTTATTTTTCATGCCTGCAAAATAACCATAAGTATAGGTATTTAAAAGATTTAAGTAGGTAATAAAGTTTCAATATTGTAAAGAATTCTGATGATATAAAATATGATAATAGATGATGATGATAGGATTTCGTTATTATAATAATAATAATCCACTTCACAACACACAGATCTACTTGATCTCACACTATATAGATAACGCGGTAATTTCGGAATTCCGAGTTACAATATAGCCATGTTATTCAGGGTTAATGTGACAGAGTTTTTGAAATCGGTCCAGCAGTTTTTTAGTTAAATCGTAACAAATAAACACAGAATCAAATCTTTCCTCTTTATAATATTAGTATAGACTATAGATTGAACCCAATTTTTAGGTAGGTATATTTAAACCTTCGATAACTCATGGCGTATGTAACTAAAAAAAGAAAAATAATGAGGATTTGCGCGGGTGAATGAACTTTACATCAGATTTCTAGACGCGACGGAAAGAGGCGTTAAATATCTGTCAGCGCACCCATCGACAACTTTCGCGAATAATATTTTTTTTACGGAAAAAAACTATTCGGTTTTTCTTAAGATATTTCAGACGAGAATCGAATACTGGACATCCCTCCTTCAAATACCTAACCTTACTGCATCCTATATAATCATAGTACCTAGTATTTAATGTATTTTATTACCTACTAGCTGTGCCCCGCGGTTTCACACGCGTGAGTTGCGGAATTCCCGCAAGAACTCCAAACTTCTTTTATATAAACCTTGTCCTGACAATGACGAACACAAAAAAAAAACAATTATCCAATTTAGTGCAGTCGTTTGGAAGTTATGCGCTTAGCAACACATTTGGCGATTAATTTTTGTTATATATGTATCTAGATTTAGTAGTAGTTGAAGAACAGCGTTTATTTATTTATCTCTCTTGAAATCTATACATCTATACATATAAATAAAATTGAAGTATCTGTTTGTAATTCCAAATGCATATGAAAGTACATATACCTACTTACGGTACATAATATTTTTTTTTTTTCATTTTCTGTGTGTCTTTGTGTTTGTTCAGACTAATCTCTGAAACGGCTGGACCGATTTTAACGGGACTTTCACTGGAAGATAGCTGATATTATAATGAGAAACTTAGGCTACTTTTATTTTACAATAAAATAGTTCCTGCGGGAATTCCGAAACTCACTCGGATGAAACCGCGGGGCACAGCTAGTCCTACTAATCCTACTAATATTATAAATGTGAAAGTGTGGATGTTTGGATGTTTGTTACTCAATCATGCAAAAACGACAACGGATTTGGATGAAATTTGGCATGCACGTTGTCAGGGGTACAGAGGGTACTTTTTATCCCGGAACTCCCGCGGGAACTTCGAAATTACCGCGGGTGAAACCACGGGGCACAGCTAGTATTTTTATAAAGCACTCAAGTCTTCGTAATGTAACATTGTAGTATATTTACCACCAGCAGTATCTTCTAGTTTTGTGATATTGGATTCCTCCAGAACTCTTCTCCTGGCTTGGATCACTTTGTTTGTCACTCTGTGTAGAACTTCCAATGCTTTGGTTTGTTTAATTTTTTGCGGCGACACATTAAATATAAAGTCGTTCGTAAGTAAAAGATTTCGCATCCTTGTTGATATGACATAGCTCGCTCTGTATAGAACAAAAAAAAACTTTAAGTAGGTATATTAATTAATTACTTAGTTAATTTATATACTAGGTGTTCCTGGCGCGGTTTCGCCTACGAAAATTTCGAAATCCCTCGGGATCTCTTTGTATTGAAATGAAAGTAGGTACCCTATGTATAATTTCTTTTCCCAATATAAATACTATTCTAAATATTATCACAAAAAAAATACTGAAGAAATTAATGCCTACTCCTACCTATTATGTACTATGTACGAGGGGATAGTCCGAACGGTGCATCGAGTTACGGGCTCCCAGTTCACGTGCTTATAGTGTGGCTAGGTACCAACCAAACCCCAAAATTGTAGGGTGCCAACTTGGTTTTGTTTTTTCGGCACCGATAATTTTGGGGTTTGGTTGGTACCTAGCCACACTATAAGCACGCGAACTGGGAGCCCGAATCAATATCAAAAATATTTATACTATACTTTTTAGCCAAATATAAGATAACTTGTGTGTGAAAACCAGCCAAGTTGTGTGCTCCTTTGAGTATATTTCAGAATTATCTACAGAACTTGGCAGCTATTTAGATCTCAATTCTTTTGTTGGCGAAGTTGACAACCAAGCATAAGCTTAATACTGAACTTGGCTTCCACTTTTACATTACCTTTAACTAGTGACGTGTAGTCTTACAGGCGTCATGTGTTTTGCAAATTCTTAAAATTGACCACTTCCCCCCGCTTGCCGTGACCCCGCGTCTTAGTAGCTTTTGTTTTAGTGCTAAAACAACCGCGGAAGAAGGTAGACCTGTCATCGGTTGTTTAATACGTAAGTACCCGATGCACCTCACGGGCCGTCCCCTCGTTAGACTGAATAGCTTAATTTTAACCGCGTGAATTTTGGCATTTCCTCCAAAACTCTTTGTACCGTACCGTGGTCAATGTTCTAAAAGCCGAACAATATTTATAACATAATAAAATAAAACAATTATTTAAATTTTTAGTGTTTTGCGCGGCGAAGCTAGACAAAAAGTCGACCAAAAGACGAGAAAATATTTGACTGGACACGTTCGTAAAAAGTCAAACATGGCACCTGGCATCCCTTTTCGCGCGCATAACAATTTATATTTGTGCGAGTTTAGCGTAGTCGCATCATTATGTGATAAAACAGTATGGCCGCGCTTAACGCAATATAGTATTAAAAAGATGGTAATGACTTCTATTTATGTAGTACTCACTGTTCATTAGCTTTCACGTATTCAGATTCGCTGTACATCTGTGCGTTCACGGATACTCCCATTATTGCTTCTGTTAATATAAAATGTAATAAATTAGTACCTAATTAAAGTTATTACTTTACTAGAAGACTAGCGGTTACACCCGCGGTAATTTCGTAGTTTTCGCGGGAATTCCGGGATAAAAATTACTCTATGTCCTTCTCTGTATCCCTGACAACGTGCATGCCAAATGTCATCCAAATCTGGTCAGCCGTTTTTGCGTGATTGAGTAACAAACATCCACACTTACAGATTTATAATATTAGTAGGATAACCAGGTTTTTTTTAATATCTCGAATTTCAGAAAGAATATCGAAAAAATCGAAACATGAGTATCTAAGTTACACCTTTAGCAATACAACAAAAAAAAACCGCATTCAATTTGGTGCAGCAGTTTTTGCGTAGCACGAATACAAACATACAGACAGACAAAAATTCTAAAAACGGTATTTTTGGCTTCTGTATGACTCATAGAGTGGCCTAAATGTATTTTTTCTTATTTATCTCCCATGTACAGACATCGAACTGTTACAATTTTATTATATGTATGTATAGATTATTATCATTGAACTAGCTATAGTCAGTTACCTATAATAATAGTCATATCATGATTTAGAACTGAATGTGTAGTAAGTTTTTTTATACTCTTCCAAATAAAGAAACAACAGTTTTATTTTATGTATGTATACCTACCTACATTTACACACATTTATTTAAAGATTCCTTCGACGCTTGAATTTGTAATATATTTTTATCACTAAATCGTGTTTAAGATTTGTATTTCAACGTCGAACAGAATACAAAGTCGCATCGTTTCGGCATCGATGTATTTGTAAGTGTTTCTCCACAAGACCTTGACAAAACTGCCTCTAGAAATAAGGCCGCCTTTTTGCTATGTACGTATTCTATGTATGTATTTAATTTTGGTATAAATAAGAGTTGTTCCTCGCGGTTTCACGGCGTTAATTTCGGAGTTGCCTTTTCGCTTTTCGCATTCACATGAGTGAAAAATGTATCCACTGTTCATTACTTTTCTGTTAGTAAAGAAACGGCCAAGCCACAATTTGACTGAGTTTAGTAGTTTGTGAAGTTGGGCCTTGTAAAGTTAGGGCGTGTACAGTTAGAAGATTGGCTCTATAAGTCTACATGAGATCTGATAATTTTTTGACAGTGCGAGTCATAATGGTCTCGTCTTGGCAACATTTTACATGAAAATGTTTTTGGTGGGATTTAATTTCTTTTTGTAAGTCAAAATTGCGGAAGTCTCATAAAAACTACTTCCATCCCCTTAAGGGGTTGGGGGATAAAAGTTACAAGTTTTATAATTTTGTTGTTGTTTGTGTACTAATATTAGCTTACATACAGAATTTCCGCTTTCTAGGACATTAGGAAATACCCCTAAGAATCATCATCAGTGAGTCAGTGACAAAATCTGGGTTTTTTTAGATATCAATAAAATCTAAAATATAAGACAAGTAAATTAAGTAACCACAGCCACAGGTTGCCGAAAAGACCCAATTTATTATATTAAATTAATATTTATTGTATAATTTTATAACAATTAGTCTACTATTCTAAAGCTACGACTAATCCTTCGATGTTAGAATGGAAAAGTGCTCTTATCTAGTATTAACCTATCTTAATATAGTGAATGAAACGTGACTTTCTTGATTTAGATTCCGCTGCATCGGCGACCCCGATATGCGGATATACGTTAATGGTGTTAGTAATGCAGGTCGATGCTTGACTTGCAGTCTTTGCGTTCACGCTATCGTAACACCTCCCCCCGAAGATCAGCGACTACTGGAAACTTCGTTTATAGGAGTCGCTGGGAGCCTGGGATCAACTCTTTTGTTTCTGGGGTAGATTTTTCTTATGGCTGTAGTTATTTCTGGATCTGGTGGGTTTTCTAGTAGTTATCACAGTTGAATCTATTCAGCATTTTGCACGTATTCTTTAAATGGTTATTGCTGTGGCGAGTACACCAGTACTTAATGGAATTATATAGAGTGGTTTTAATGTATGGTACAGTACAGGATCGATATGCTCCTCAAGATGAACGGGATGTTCTAGTGATTTTTTTCTGTGGTCGTGTAGACTTTGTAATTGTACTGTGGTATCTCCGTGATTCTCATAGCATGTAATTTTTGTTAGAAATGGTGAATCTTGGTGTCTTCAGATAACAGTTTGGTGAGATAGCCGTCAGGAAGTTGCCTTTTAGAGTCAGGTACTGCTCTTGTCTTGTGTAGTGTTCGTTCAATTCTTCAAAGGATCCTTTCGTCAGGGGCACAGGATTGGTTAAGTGCCTGCTGGGCGATGAGCTTCGGGCATTCTGTCTCCATGTACCTAGTATCTATACCAGAGGTTGCTATATAGGGTGATTTAGGTATAAGGATTTCTTGGTTTCTGTTAGGGATGATGGATAATTTATATAGGTTGTAGGATATACGATCGGGACCTTAATGATTATTCGATTCTCAAGGTAGAGATATCCTAGCTTAATTTTATTATAATAATCTATATTAAGGATTTCATCATCGGAGTATAAAATCTTTAATAGATGCTAACGAAATTTCTAAGATATTTAATTCCTCAGATAAATTTTCGATATTGTCTTCTAAGGCTAATAAGTGTTGTGCTAAATGTGCATACTTAATTAAGTCATTTTTCCTATTGGCATCACTTTCCATTATTACATTTAATACTTTACTTATCTTGTTCTCATTTATTACGATGCTGTCTATAATTTTGAACTACTTGAGATTCAATCTTTATTTAAAGTTACGTGGTTATTTAGTGGGGATTCTAGGTTTTGATTGTTAATGGCATCTGCGTAATCTAAGCTGCCTAAAATACTTATTATGACAGAACCGAGACCGACAATGAGTCCTCCTTCGACGCGGTTCGGTTCCAAGCTGGACAATTAATTAAAGATTTTGATTAGTCTGGTAGTGAGATTTTCGATATAGGGGTTCAAAAGGGAAAATGTTTTATTATTAAGCAAAATTGTAAAATTTGAAATTTGGGTATAAGTGGAATCTATTTGAGTTCGTATATTACTTAAGTCTATGTAGTTTAAAAATCAATGGTATTGGGAAATAATTGTTATATTGACGTTTTGATGTTCGTCAAATATTACCTCTTGTCCTTGAGTCAGTTGATGCAGTAGTATTCGGTAACAATACAGGATTTTTAAGGCTGCATTTTAAGCGTACTTTGGGAACGGGACCACGTTCCTTTTTAGTGTTAATGTAAATGGGCAGATCGACTAGAACTGTGTCCTGCTGTCGTAAATGTCTCATAACGTTTTCTAACTCGGTTTTAGCAAGAATTAGGTTCATAGTCAAATTTTTAAATTTTTCTTGTACAACGGAAATAATTTTAAACATTGCACGAGGTGGAATGATTATTAACCCTTTTCTGACTTTAGGATTGACGTATTCCTTCACTGCGTTTATAACGTCGTCCTCTAAGTTCGGGTCTGATAGTTGAATGGTAATTCTCGTGTGAGTTTTAAAAGGTTTTGCCACGGTCGGTCGTTTTTTTATGTCACCTACTACTATGAAATAAAATTTATTTAGTGGTTCGTGTGAAAACGGGATTTCTAATATTGGGGTTTCATCACTTGGGTGAGCCGTTAGGGTGGTAGATCCGGATACTGAGAGTTGCTTTTTAGTCTCGGAGGGGTTGACAGCGATGGAACTAACATCTTCGTCATTTATTTCGATTTTAGATAAAGCGTCGGCATTGGTTTTATATTTGCCTTGATTATTCTTAATTGTTGTATCACATTCACTCACAGTACTATTAGATATTTTTTGGTCATTTATTAAAGTTTCACTGTCGTGGAAATTGATAGGAACACGTATTAGTTTCAAAGATTTATCTGGGATTATATCTTCACTCAAGTTACAATTCCGGGAGTCACACATTAACAGAGGGTTCTTGGAACGACGCGTAACTAAAGCTTTATTCTTTAAATCTATGTGCGATTCAAATTTTTCTAAGAGGTCACACCCTATCAAACCATCAAAGTAATCGTGAAACTTGTAAATGAAAAGAGTTATTTCTTCATCTTCATTGAATTCACGGAAACATGGTAGTGTGATCGAGTAATTGTTTCTCGTAGTCGCATGAATATTCGTTACCTCAAAAGGATCATAATTGCATTTAATATGAGGAAAGAATGTTTGTACTGTTTCAGGATTAATGAACGACTGATTTGCGCCGGTATCAATTAATAATTTTAAGGGTGGATTGGCTAATTGTATGTAGGGTAACTGCCTTTGCGTCTGGAGATTTATTTCAGTTTTTGTCTGTTGGTATTCGACTCTTTTTGAAATATCCTGCTGTTCAGGAGGGCATTCTTTTTGCTGCTCCTCAACATACTCGGGGACATAATCAGAGTCTTGTGCTAGCTCAGGGTTATAAGTGTCGTTATACGTCATTGGTTCGGGATATGTTGGGGTATAGTAGTCATAGTGCTGGTCATTATAGGTGTTACAGTAATATGGTGAGTCATAGAGTTCAGTAAAGTTGAGCTCCCTGCTCTTAAAATAATTTGAAGTGGGTGGATTGCCATGCCTGGTCCAGTCATGTCCACTCATAGACAGTCTCTGTGAAGAGGGTTTCGTTACGTAGTGGCTGACGCCACTCATAGGTCTGGGGCCTGTATTTGTCGAAGGCTGATAATAATCCAAACTAGGCTGGGGCATTTTAAACGCGTTGTCTTGCGGTCTGTAACTAGCTGGGGGTGCGCTAAACATTTTTTGCGTTCGCGTGGGGCCAAGAGGCATTTGGGGTTTCCAAACTGGCGTTGGCCTCTGTGGCTGAAAGTTTGTTGGTCTAGAAGAGCCTTGCATATAAGCTGCGGACGGAAGGTTAAAAGCCCGCGAGGGTGTGGTTAAAGGTTGGAGGCCAAAATGCTTCATTGGGACAAATGAAGACATGTGCTGTGTCCTCTTGTCGGGGCGTTCGCTGCGTTGCTGCATATACATTGTATTTAATTCTTCGTGAACAAATTCCAACGCCTGTTCTATAGATCCAGGTCGCATGCATCGAATTTTTGATCCAAGCGGATCGTGGAGGCCGCGCAAATATGCCTGGAGGGTTAATTTCTTATAAAGAATACGCTTTGACTCAATTATATTTGGCTCAGATTCGTGCAAGCTGATATAGGTCATTAAGATGCTGAAAAGGTTTTGACATTTTTCATAAAATTCTTGTGGTGTCGCGGGGCCCTGGTTTAGGAGTGCTAAGTCGTTGTATAAAGAGGACTCATCGCGCTGGTCTGCGAAGGTATTAATGAGAACGTTACGGATACCGTCCCAGGTATTTGGAATGCCGTTGGTATTAATAGTACGTGCTGCGGGGCCTATTATTTTGTTCAGAATCCCATTAAGAAGGGCCGAGTTGCTTAATTCGAAGCCGGGATCGAAGTTCATATATTGGTTCACTATCTGGTCACCAAGATGTATGAACCTCGTAAGAACATTGGGGTTCCCGTCGAAGTCAGGGACCATTTTTAAGGCTTTTGAGATTTTATCTATAATTACCTCACACATTTTTGAAGAATTTGATTCTACACTATCACTAGAATTATTGCTATCTAAAGATACATTTAAATTTCGATTAGAATCTATCTGTATAATTCTATTTAACCTAGGGGTCCACGTTTGCCGTGATTGGGAAATCTTGGATAAAATAGGAGAGAGGCTAGGAAAGCAACCCTAGATAGAACTAAGTACTTACATTAACATGACGATGGGTCCTTTAGCGGCGTGTATCGATGTCTGGATACTGGCTGAAGCTCTTGTATGTAGGTTCTTGAAATCGTAGGCCCTTGCTCGATGCACTGACTCTAATTTTGATATCCTACCGACTGCGCCAATTAAGTAACCACAGCCACAGGTTGCCGAAAAGACCCAATTTATTATATTAAATTAATATTTATTGTATAATTTTATAACAATTAGTCTACTATTCTAAAGCTACGACTAATCCTTCGATGTTAGAATGGAAAAGTGCTCTTATCTAGTATTAACCTATCTTAATATAGTGAATGAAACGTGACTTTCTTGATTTAGATTCCGCTGCATCGGCGACCCCGATATGCGGATATACGTTAATGGTGTTAGTAATGCAGGTCGATGCTTGAGTTGCAGTCTTTGCGTTCACGCTATCGTAACAAGTATGCTATCGACAACATATCCTGAGAATTTTGTTTATCTGGTATAATACAAACCCAAGTTATAAGGGTTCATAAAAACGACGAAGCACTTCGAGAAAAGGTAGAGTAGTACCCTTGCTCTTCACTTGGGTCGTCTTGGCCCAGATACCCAGATACGGGACGTGATACTTAAATACGGTGACAGTCACGTATATACGAGACGTAGGTAGGTATCATCCGTCAACGAGTCGGCAACTTGCGCAATTTTCATTTCACTTCTTTATATCTGGCTTCTATTGTGACTAGCACAACAGTTTCGCAAATGTCAAGTTTTAGAAATACGCTCGGTGTAATTTTTCAGTCTAAAGATAAGCAACATTGTTATTGTTAGTTTTTAAATTACATCACAACTACTTATTACCAAAAAGGCAAAACACAATTTTTTTTAGAAAATATTAATAGTAGAGTATCAAAAATATATTATATTGTAAGATCTACAAGATGTCGAGGAATGGTATTTAGCTCAAAAACCTTAGATACTTCAAAATTTCATAACTACTTCCGCAACAAAATAAACATCTCACATCACTGGGTAGGTCATGAACTGGTTACAGGTGACGAGGTCGAGATTATTTGATTCAATATATCACCATTGCGGTGCAGAGACAAGTTAATAACAGCCAATCTCCTTCACAATATTTGTTAAAATTTCTATTTTTTCTGTCTCTTATTTTGTTCCTTTTAAATGGGGACAAATAAACTCCTTTTCTTTCTTCTTCTTCTTACCAATCTAGCCAGTTTTAGGAACGTTTGTTTAATTTTTTTTAATTGATTGGTCAGACATTTGTCCATAATCTTGCCTGATAGTAGCGTAGATATGGACTAAGGTGTTACACGTCTGCCAATTAAATACCTATTCACTCTGCTCTTGAAGAGGTTCATGGTACCGGTTCAGTTACTTAAGTTACTTAATATGACTACAACCTTTTGTAACAGCCCGTAGGTATAGCTTAATTTTATTTTGAAGTTCAAAAAAGTTTTTAATATTTCATCTCAATCTTAAGTTTAACCTTACATCACTGTTTATGGAGAAGCATCGAATAGTGCGATTTTGTGTATTTGACCCTGTGCACTACTGCAGTAGGTACCTGTAATATTGTCAAGAGCCACCATAGCCATGTAGTGACTCACGTCCACGGGTGTCCCGTCGGCTAGCTGCTTCAATTTATCAATCAATATATTGTTGTTTTTCAGGAATACTGGCAGATATTTTTGCAATATGACGTAATGGAACGCTGGTGTAAGGAATTTTCGATAAGACTTCCATTTGTGACCTGAAATGTGAATAAAGCATTTTTCCAAGTCTAATCTTTGTGGTGTTGCAAGTACTTGCAACATTAAACGAGTAGGTACTAATTCTTAGATATAAGTAAGTACATATAATGTATGTTTAGTTCTATTAATAAAGATAGGTATATATATTATGTTACAGTAAAAGAACAAACTAAGGTACGTGTAAATCCTAAAATTGCACACTGCTCCCACAGCCCGTAATTGGAAAACCTATTGTTTTCTTTATTTCAAAAAACAACATTTACTGTCATTAATTAGTAAAACCTAGCATATAATTTTCTATGTAATGTATTATAATTATATACTAACCTATACTAACTCTGATTTTAAAAGCCTGTAATAACGTCGTAATTTAAGTATACATATAAAACTTTATATTTACCAACTCACGTCGGTAAATCCTACTACAGTAGATAACAAACTCAGTATTATATAATAGAAACAAATAAAAAACTTTTTCTTAATACCATATTTTAATGGACACAAAAAATAGTACCTAGGTCTGCTAAAAGTTTAAATCAGTCAGGTAACAAAGCAAAGCGATTAAAAAACTTTATTTTGTATAATTATGTTACATTGTAGGTATAACAGGTTTTAGACAGGTAGGTTATTAACTCACGAAAATTTTTGAATTATAATAATTTTATCACTAAATTTTAAACAAAGTCCGCCGAGTCGGAGGACTTTGTTTTATAAAACGAATCTAGTAGTTTTTGAGTTTATCGCGAGTCTGTTCGCGATAAACTCAAAAACTACTGAACGGAATTTCATGCGGTTTTCTCCAATAGAGTGATTCATGAGGAAGGTTTAAGTATATAATTTTTCAAGGTTCCGTATAAATTAATTGAAATATAACGATAATAAATGTAGGATGTATCAGAAAAGTTCAAGGCGCTTAATTTGTCAGGGGTGCAGAATAATTTTAACAAAAAAATTAAAACCGAGAAGTTTTAATTTAGCTAAAAATAACAAAATACCGATTCAATTAAAAAGACTAAAATACACGTAATATTATTATTGGTTTAAGCTAACCTGCTACCTAAAGCTACCACTGATCGGTTTAAATTCGGTGCAAAGCCCGCTTGTGTGATGTGTTTGCCCACTGCTCACGACAAGCTCGTGGCGGCAGTGGAGTGGACCACTGCCCATCTACCCACTCCATTTGGCTTGTCACCGACTTCAAATTGATCAGTGGTAGCACAAACCAATACCTAATAATATTACGTGTATTTTTGTCTTTTGGATTAACTCGGTATTTTGTTATTATTAGCTTTTTTCCCTTTTGTGTTTTTGGAAGTCGGTTTTAGTTGTTTTGGTTATTTCTCGCTTTAGCGCTTAAGCAAACTTGGTATATAATACATATTATTACCCCCAGACTGGAAAATGGAACCCTGTGTTCATTACACAAAGTCCACCCCCACCGGGAATCGAACCCGGAACCTCTTGATTAGCGGGTAGGCATGGTGACCTACTACGCCAATCGGGACGTATACTAGACTATACTAGTCACTAGACTAGACTATAGATATAAACATACCCATAATCTATACACCTACAGGCGGAAACGTGACATTATTTATTTTGATGAATTTTAAAGATATTGCAAAACTGACTGACTGATCAGCGCACGCACAGTTGAAACCGCTGGGTCTAACCATGAAATTTTCCACAAAATTAATATTCCTGCGACGTTATATAGGTGTGCATTAAGAAAGGTTCTTGAAAATTCAATCCCTAAGGGGGTGAAAAGGAGTTGCAAAGTTTACGGAACAAATGTCCGAACCTGTTGGACCGATTTTGACCGTACTTTCACTCAATTAGCAGTGATGCTGATGTTGTAAGGAGTAAATTAGGCTACTTTGGAGTTCCTGCTGCGAAATTAACGCGGGTGAAACCGTGGGGTACAGCTAGTTTTAAATAAAATTTGAAAAAGCCACCACCAGGCCAGGGAACCAGGGATGTTGTGGATGCAGATTTTTCACATTCGCGGATGTGAATGCGGATGCGGATTTTCGAAGGCTCACATCCACAGATGCGGATGCGGATGGGGATGTTTAAGATCTTATAAGTATAGGTACCTAAATATAGTATATGAATGAAAAATTAAAACAATGATTATTGACTTATTTATTCTAAATACAATTTTTTAAACATTATAGAAGCCAATTACGACTACCGAACTACTTACAATAAGTGAATACAGGTGCCATCTTTATTTCTTAAGTTAAGATTATGCAGCAGATCACTAATTTCCTAAATTTTTATGAACATATAATAAACTAGTTGTGCCCCGCAGTTTCACCCGCATTAATTTTAGAGTTCTCGCGGAAATTCCGGGATAAAAAGTACCCTATGTGTTAATCTGATGTATAAGCTACATTATTATAAAGTTTGATTTAAATCCATCCAGAAGTTTTTGCGTGAAAGAGTAACAAACATCCGTCCATCCATCCATGCATTTTTACAAACTTTCGCGTTTATAATATTAGTAGGATTCTCGTATACATATGTATTGGGATTTGGGAATGTATAGTCATTATTTTAAATTCGCTGAATTTACTTCTCAATGACTCCTGAGGGCCCATCTTATAGATGGCTCGAATAGCTCGCTTTTGCAACACGAATATAGAATTGATGTCCGCGGCACTACTCCACGGTACTATGCCGTATGACCGCATCCGCATTAATATCCGCATTGATTAATGCGGATGCGGATGCAGATGTCCAAATTTATGCGGCAGCTCCGCATTTGCGGATGCGGATGCAAATATTCGCAACATCCCTGGTTTGAACTATGACCACTACAGAGTCAGATGGTGCCGATATATAAAGAGCAACACAACGCACTTTGTTTTCTTGGCAATGTAACGGGGTAATAGCTATTTTTAATAACATATTAATAAATGTCCGAGAAGTCAAACGCAGGATTTTACTGCTAGGAACTATCTAGTAATTATATAAGAAATCCTTGATTTTTATAAAATCATTAGTATATATGTAAGTACCTGATGCTGTAAGAAGTCCTTGGCCCAGCCACGCGTGTAGAAAATTGTAAGAGATACCTTTGGTAATTTCTTCTGTGCTGGTCATTATTTCCTGGAACGTAATACATTGCTTATAGTGATTTCTCAAACATCTATTTTTTTATCTATGAAATATTTTATATAAGTAAAAATTAAAAATACTTTAGTCGTTCGTCTTGGGCGTGCTTTACAATAAGGATATGGGACGTTCATAATGACGTAACTAGAAAGATAGAAAAAAGATAGAAAGAAGAATGAATGATTGATTTTTGTATTTACCTCTATGTATTTAGGGTGTGACAACAAAACAAATCGTTGCGAAATTAAAAAGAACAGTACAGCATCCCCGTATTTTTCGGCTATTCTTCTGAAACTCGGAATTAATTCTGAAAATAATAATTAACTAATTCAATTTCACATTTTTTATCCCAACAGTTAGTTCAACTAGCTGTTCCCCACGGTTTCACCCATGTTAATTTTGGGTGTTCCCTCGGGAACTCCGTGAAATCCCTTCTCCTTATAAACTATGTATCTACCAATCTTACTGTCATTTCAGTACCATATATGTATTTATATAATGTCCATTTAAGCTTAAAGGTGTAGAATCCCGCTTTTTTTACTCAAAAAGTTTTAAATCCCGACTTGCCATAAGAAAACCGACAACACTGAGCCTAATACACTCCTTATAAAAAAAATTACTCATCTCATGTAAAATCTATTTTAATAAGATACTTACCTCCTTATTAAACATATTGATATTGTCAGGCGGAATCTTTTTTGTAAGAAATCTACCTTTTTGTTGATTAATCGACGCTAATTATAGTTAATTAATAATCAAAATTACACTCGTAGGTTGCTAGGTATATAGTGATGTAATAAGTACTTACCTAGCAGATTTTAATAAGTACCTACATCACTATAGGTAACTAACTACGGTCTTCGAGCAATAACAAAAACCGGTCAAGCTAGAATACTAGCTGTTCCTCTGTCATTTTTATCAGTGTTTTTTATTTATTTTATCATATTTTTTTACTAGCTGTTTGCCGTGGTTTCGCCCGTGTTCATTACGGAGTTCTCGCGACAATTACTCCAGGATGTTTCGTGATGACCGGTTGAAGTAGTTAGTCGTAAAAGGGTACAACAAACATATTCATTATTAATATTAATAAGGATTAGTTACATGCAAGCATGAATTTTAAATTGATTATTCAGTAGATAAGTCCCTCGTCTAACCTTATATCTTGTAAAAGTGACCCCTATAAATGGTATTTCTTATTCGAATATTTTATAGAACTATTGGAAGAATGATGTATGTATGTGGGTATCTATATCCATGTGAGTTTTTATGTCGTAAATGCACCGCCAAGTGAGCTCTCTGTACTACCTGAAGGTTGACTGGCAGAGAATGCCACTGTGGCATTAAGTCCGCCTTTTGTACCATGATGTGCATAAAGTTTAAATGACCTTTACTTATATGATGTCTACGAAAAATTAATTGCTGTTTGTTTTTCTCGTTAAAACTTGATAATGGCTCGACCGATGTGAATAATTCTTTTTTTGTTGGGTTCGTAATTATCAGGAGAAGGTATGTACCTATTCAAGAAATTTGGGAGGTCCTGCGGGAATTCCGAAACTCACGCGGGTGAAAGCGCGGGAACAGGACGCATGACCCGTGAAACCCCTGGCCAACTCCCCTGGTGGGTTCACGGCGAATTTTTTTTCCCAGCTAGTATGTTCACTAAGTGAATCCCTATTTCCCTTGATCACGGCATCACGCGTGAACGGTTTGACCAATTACGCTAATTATTTTTTGTTGTATTCGTTATTGTAAGGAGAAGGTTCTGATAAAAGAAGTTTAGAGTTCCTGCGGGAATACCGAAACTCTAGAGGGTGAATCTCCGAAACGATTGGATCGAGTTTGACTTGACTTTCACTGCTAACTAGTTGATGTTACCTATGTGTAGTATATTAGGCTACTTTGGAATTCTTGGGGGAATTCCGAAACTCACGCGGGTGAAACCGCGGGGCACAGCTAGTTAGTAGGTATTTTATTTTATTTTCTTTATTTGGATTACCAACGATCATACAATAACAAAAAATATTAAACTTTAACCGCCGCACTCAGAGTCGACTTTAATGATTACTTAGTTAAGTATAGATTTTTAAAACAAAACTGTCGGAATCAGAGACGTTCAGTAAATTAATGTTAATTGGCATTTAATGAGATGTAACTTAATTATTGAAATGCCAATTAACATTAATTTATTAAACTTGTCTGATTGCGACAGTTTTGTTTTAAAAATCTATACTTAACTAAGTAATCATTAAAGTCGACTCTGAGTGCGGCGGTAAGACAATAACTTAAGGCTAATTGTACAATCTATTACAGGTAAACACAGCATGCTTATTATAGTAGGTATAGTCTTAATTTTAAGGATTAATTTTGGACTTAATATTAGGACTAAAAATTTTAATACTTAATTTGAAATTTAAATAATCAGGACAAACTAGAACCCAGTCTTGAAGAGACGTTAACTATTAAATTTTTGATAAAGAAACTTGCGATATTTAAAAAAAGACATAGAGAAAATATCAACCTCGTCACAGCTGCAATCATTATATAATCTGGACAGCCTTGCAATCGGAGAGTTTTGACCCAACACAGTAGTACGGAAAGGGGGAACCAGGGGTTTAATAGGATACCGAGGAAGTCTACGAGGAACCCTAAATTGAAAACTACTCAACAAACTTGGACAGTCAACCTGGCCTTGTAATACTTTAAACAAGAAAGAGAGATCTAATATGTTTCTACGCGACTCTAACGAAGTAATTTTGAATTTCTTTAATTTATCCTTGTAGGAAGATCTCTGAGACATTCCAATAGAGTTTGACAAATGCCAAAGGAATCTTTTCTGGATTCTCTCCATCCTTAATACGTGGGTAGCATAATGAGGCCGCCAAACCACGCTACAGTACTCTAGAATGCTACGAACCATAGTATTATAGAGGACTATTTTTGTATGAAAATTTCGAAAAATTTTACTATTTCTGATAATAAACCCCAGCATTTTTGAAGCCTTTCCAACAACATTGTCCAAATGAGGCAAAAAAGTCAGTTTCTTGTCCAAGATCACCCCCAAATCCCTAATACTGTCAACTTCTTGAATTAAATAACCACCAAAAAAGTAACTGGAATTAATAACAGCATTATGCCTTCGAGAGAACTTAGCATGAAAACATTTACTAATGTTCAAGTCCATCCCATTTAATCTACACCAATCCCAAAGTCTAACCAAATCTTCCTGGAGCAAAGATACATCCAAGTCAGAGGCAATAATTCTGGATATCTTTAAATCATCAGCAAAAAGGTAGGGCGTTGCGAATCTGAAACACTCAAATATGTCATTTACAAATATATTGAATAATATAGGGCCCAAATGAGAGCCTTGTGGTACCCCGGATGCAATACTAAATGTATTAGAATTAAATCCATTTTCAACAACATAAAAAGAACGCCTAGCTAGATATGATTCAATCCATCCAAGAAAATTACCCGTGAAACCATAAGCTGACAATTTTGTGACCAACAAATCGTGAGGAACTCGATCAAAAGCTTTGCTGAAGTCCGTGTATACAACATCCACTTGTTGATGACTATCAATAGCCTCAGTAAGCATTTCAACAAATGTAGTCAAGTTAGTACACGTTGATCTTGCCTTTACAAAACCATGCTGACCGGGAAATAAAAACTGTTTAAAGTGAACCTGAACAAGAGGACATACGATCGACTCAAATATCTTCGCCAGAACTGAGAGAATTGATATCGGCCTGTAGTTTTTGACGCAGTTGACATCGCCAGACTTGTACACTGGTACTACCTTAGCCACTTTCCATTCATCAGGAAAAATACCCGATTGCAAGGATTCATTAAATATACAATAAAGAGGATCGACCAGGAATTGAGCACAGCTTTTTAAGAATAATGGGGGAAGTCCATCGGGACCCGCACCCTTATTGATATCCAGATTCTCAAGTTTCTTCAGTATCAGTTCTTTTTCAATTTGAAAATTCGTAAAAAACCCACCATGATCAATTATAGATTTAAACATTTGAGAATCAAGGACATTGACATTCTGCAAACTAGTGATATTGCTATAAGCACGAGAGAAAGTATCAGCAAACAAACCACAGATACCAGGTCCATCGAATGACGTCCGTATTCCATCAGTGACCGAACTAGGATAAGAGCTGACGTGTCCCCGTTTTTGCTTCAAAAAAGACCAAAAATATTTAGGATTTCGGGAAATTCTATTCTCAATTTCTTCAACGTAGGATTTATAGCATTTAGCAGATAACTTATCACATCTTTTGCTAATTAAACGAAGTGACAGGTTATCTAATGGATTATGATACTTTTTGAACCTCTGTCTCAATTTATACTTCTCCCTGAGAATTTCAATAAGCGACCGATTAAACCATGGCGGATATTTTTTTTGTTTATTTTGGTTAAAGGTACACAATTTTGAATTATTTCTTTAATTATTTTATAAAATTTATTGATCATGCTGTTTACATCATCCGAACTCAAAAATAAGGCGGCCCATTCTACTTCTGATAACTGCGTTGTAATTTTTTCATAATCAGCTCTATAGAAATTTAGTTTTTCGAGGTATCTGATAAATGTATATTTATGATCGCTAGTGACAGCTAGTTATTTTATAGGTATACTAGCTGTGGCCCCGCGGTTTCACCCGCGGTAATTTCGGCGTTGCCGCGGGAATTCCGGAATAAAAAGTACCTTATGTCCTTCTCTGAACCCCTGACAACGTGTCTGCTAGATTTCATCCAAATCCGTTCAGCCGTTTGTGCGTGATTGAGTAACAAACATCCAAACATCCACACTTTCACCTTTATAATATTGGTAGGACTAGTTGTGCCCCGCGGTTTCACCCGCGTTAATTTCATAGTTCCCGAGGGAATTCCGGGAGTAAAAGTATCCTATGTGTTAATCTGATGTATAAGCTATATTATTGTAAAGTTTCATTTAAATCCATCCAGTAGTTTTGCGTGAAAGAGTAACAAACATCCATCCATCGATCCGTCCATACATACTTACAAACTTTCGCGTTTATAATATTAGTAGGATATTTGATAGACTTTATGCTGTCTTACTTGATCCATTTCAGTACCTAGCAAAACAATAACCTTGATTTTTGACATTGGTAGTTTTCAACACTTGTTAGTTAGACCTTGTTAGTCAAGTAGAATCACCGTGTCTGTACCTACATTGAATATTTTTACCAAAGATTGAGAGGGGGCGATAAAAGAAGGGTAGATATCCAAACACAAGAAAACTATTTTTAAAATTATTTTGTCTGTCTGTTCACGCTAATCTCTGGAACTACTGAACGGATTAGGTATCATGCGGTTTTCACAGGTAGATTGAGCTTAACTTGTGGCACAAATAATAATTATAATAGGTAATATTTTTTAGGGTTTTGTTTCATTTAAATCTGATGTAGGGAAAAAAGTTGTAATAACTTATAAGTACCTACCTATAAAAGTTTTCTACGCGGGTGAAACCGCGGGGCATAGATAGTGTCAAACTCGCATCGCCATAAACAACAAATAGTATGAGTAAAGTTATCAAGATTTGTTCATATCGCAATTTGAGGTTTTCCTACTAATTTATTGTTTGTTTACCTTTTGATCCGCCCAGTAATAAATGTCCATTGCCCACAATCGGCAATGGGAAAGGTCCTTTTATATTTGAGCTCCAGTGATCACGCACTAAACACAACCACGAATGAAAAACAAACGCCACCAGTACGAAAATTAAAATAAGTGCTATCATGATTGGACTGGACAATGTCCGACCGAAACAAGATTACGAATACGAATGTTTCTTTCAACGCGAAGGTGTCTCACTCGCTACAAATAAGTCGATTAAGTGCGTATCGGATCACGCACAGCGAAGGGTTCCGTAGCTGTAAGAATGTTTATTTATTTACTAGGTGTTCCCCGTGGTTTCAAGCGCGTTAATTTCGGAATTCCCGCGGGAAGTCTGTTTCTGTACCCCTGACAACGTGTATGTAAAATTTTGTGCGATTTCACCCACGTTAATTTCGGAGTTCCCGCTGGAATTCCAGGATTCAAAGTATCTACGTCTGCGCCCCTGATGACGTGCATTTCATGAGATTTCATCGGCGTTCATGCGGCGGCGGAGTTTCTGCGGGAATTCCGAGAAAAAAGTAGGTACCTACCTACCCCATGTCCTTTTCTGTACACCTACTCCCGACAACGCGCACTTACCTATGCAACTTTTTAGAACGTGAATTGGTATTTCGGTAGTCTTGGCTAAAGGGCTATAGTTGCCAAGCTTACTGATAGATATTAGGTATAAAGAGGTAAAGTTTGTGAGTTTGGGAATTGTAAGTTTACGGCCGCACTCAGAGTCGACTTTAATGATTACTTAGTTAAGTATAGATTTTTAAAACAAAACTGCCGCAATCACGTAAGTTTAATAAATTAATGTTAATTGGCATTTAACTATTTAAGTTACATCTCATTAAATGCCAATTAACATTAATTTACTGAACGTCTCTGATTGCGGCAGTTTTGTTTTAAAAATCTATACTTAACTAAGTAATCATTAAAGTCGACTCTGAGTGCGGCGGTAAGACAATCATCATTGCTAAACTTCGTCGGTAGGATTGAAATAGAACTGGACACTGGTTTTTATTGTTACAAGGGCGGTAGCTAGGATTTTGTTGAAGGGAGGGGCAGAATTAAAAAAAAAAATAGAATTCAACTCGAGTTAGGGAGAATAGGGTACTTGCATAATTTTTTTTTTTCAGTCTATTTTAAAGATATATGGCCTACTTAAACAAAGCAAGAAAAATATGCATAAATTAATGAAATAGAGCGTTTCAAAGTTCCTACTTTAGACCTTACCGCCGAAACGCGGAATGACGTCACTTGTTCAAAATTACG
Source organism: Zygaena filipendulae (assembly GCA_907165275.2). Lineage (NCBI taxonomy): Eukaryota > Metazoa > Arthropoda > Insecta > Lepidoptera > Zygaenidae > Zygaena > Zygaena filipendulae. Next base: position 3,984,321 of record OU015653.1, on the reverse strand, counting down.
CCTTATTAATCTGTGATAGAAATGTCACAGTCGTATTGACAGGGTCATGTGACACTGAGAGACAGATAACTTCAATATCAAAAAGCGAAATTAAGGTTGAACTGTGTTGATTTACTTCCAAAAGTTCCAGTAAAGAATCGAAATGCATGTTACCGATGCATTTTAAAGTGAAAAAACTTCAGAAAATGGAAAATATGCGTTGACTGTATGCGCTTAGTTTTTTTTGCCTTCTCTGAAAGAGGTAAATGTTTTCTAAAAAAATAAAAGTTACGTCATGTGTCAAACTTGGCTGTGATTGGTGTTTCGTTGCAACGTTCCGTTTCACAAAATTAAAAGTTGAATATTTTGGAAACCATTGAAATTTTTTTAGTAAAGTTTTTTTAGTTTTCACAATAACGCTATTTTCTAAGGTTCTATTTTTGAAATATTGACACAATTTCTTATTATAAAATATTATATAAATTTCATGCAAGTACCCAATTCAACTCGAGTTAACTCGATTTTTTAGTAGTTCAAGTTGACAGCTTTGGTTGACAGTCAGGATTGAGGAGGTATATTATAGAGAGATGTCTAGTTAATTTGTGGTAGAGAGGATATAAACAAAAAAATACTCTGGCCGCGGCCCGCAAATCGCAATTAAAATCTAGAATACCTACCTATTAACTAAAACTAATAAAGTGATTAAAAAAAGAAAGAATTTTAGTTTGTTGGTGGACTGTTGGTGGACTGGTGGTGGACGGTGGTGTCTGTAAAACGTAGTGGCAAAGATAATCTATTCACTACGAAGTGGTTAGTGGTTATCTTTGGGTGTCTACTTATTTGTGGTTTTGAGAAGATCGTTTTCAAGATACTTTACGTCTCTGTCAAATAATCACTACCTATGTCTAAATTTTTAATTAAACGAAGCTGCCTGATGCTAATGTCATTTTCTGAAATAATGTTGCCGTTCATTGTAATAGTGATGCGTTCAGTCAGTCAGTTAGTAGGTACACGATATTCTATTGACTGACTGCTGTGTTACGATATACGGCGAGTGTATACATACAGAATATATTCACTGGAGGCTGCTCGCTCGGTATGGACGCGCCTATTATCGCATTCGTATTTTTTTCATTACTAGTCTTAAGTTTTATTATTTCAAAATAGTTTTTTTTAGGAAATCTCTATGACGATATACACTATGGATAATTTTCGCCTGATGAACTGACAACATGGATTTACCTAATAAATCTTGACGTAATTTGTAAAACCTTGACTTCAAAAAATTATTTTTTTTTACCATTCAGTCGTTTTTTTTTATTAGTCAGTCTTTTGTTTTCCGTTCAGTCATTTAGTGACGATACTATTTTTGTTTTGATTCATCGAACACTTGACTGCCAAATAATTGTCAAGGAAAAGGCTAAGCAGCTTTGAGACCAGCACTGGGAAAGCTACAACTATTTTGGACCCCGAGCAGAAAACTGGCTTTGAAGAGAGCCATGTTTTAACTTGGGGAACACTCTAACATTTGTCATTGGCAAATTATAATTATAGACGCCATTGTTAAAGCAGTAGAAGAAGAAAGGAAAATGGTATTTAGAAACTAACCAAAAAATTGGTAAACCTTGGTTCTCCAGTGGCCAGATTGTTGACAGAAAATTTTATAAAATTATTAATAGATTACGACTGGATCATGGCCGATACAACGCTCATTTACATAGGATGAAAATCATAACTTCTCCCTCTTGCAATTTTAGTAGTACTAAATCAGTACAAACGCCACGATCAAGTGATGTAGAGACATCACTTGATCTTTGAATGCTCTGCATTTTCAATTCAACGTTTGATTTTAATTGACTATTTAATAAGAATCTAAGAACATCTCTACTCTAGAATTGTTAAAAACAGAAGAAACTACAAACCCTTATATGAATACATATTGGCAACAATATAAGATATTTAACTCAGAAGAATATTTATTTAACGATGATGACAAGACATAAATGTACATAAACATGGAAGAATTGGCGTAGGCCTTATGTAGAAATTAATTGAAGAAAATAAATATCTGAATTGGCTGCATGAACGTTTCCTTTGCCTTCCCTGAAAGGGGTAAACTCTACAAAAAAAAAGATTCATCAAACATCAAATTCAAAACCTGACAAGTGACAATATTTTTTTTTGGTGAAGTTTACCCTCATTTTTAACTAAAAGTACGACTTCAAGTTTTAACTTTTAATGGTTCTTACTGAATATAATATGATCTTTGGTAACCACTAGTTAATTTTATTGGAAAAAAAATGTCTTTTAAATTCCTATTATTATGCAACAATAAAAGCATTCCTTCAATTTTTGCTGGTAAACACTTTCCTATGATATACCTAACTTCATATGTACCGTTTTCATTTGGTTTTCATAGTTATACGCATACCGATTTGACAAAACCTTATTATTTTAGAATTCGTCCGATACGCGAGCAAGAAAACTGGTGGAAGTACACAGAACACAAATTGTAAAGTGAAACCGAAACGTAGAGGATGGAAAGTACAAGACGGACATTTTGTGCAAAAAGGTCATAGTTTAGCCACCCAGAGGACTACTAGATTTCATCCAGGTTTAAATGTATGACATTAAAATGCTTAAAGATTTGTGTGATGTAAAAGTTACAAAATTCCACATCATTCATCTTTGTTTTCTTGAAACTTTATTGGATTACTGCAACTTTTACTTACCTCAAATTATAACTGATAATGATTTATATTTTTTAGACTTGGTAAATAAAGCAATAGGGGTTTGCAATGATCATAGAAAATTTTCTGAAAAATTAAAAAAAATTATTGGTTTGAAGTCAAGCTAATCGGTTTGCAGTCATTTGCGCTGTTTGTGTCATGTTTTGTTTATTACATGATGGCCAAGATTAAAAAGACACCTACAAATAATTATAATGTCCCTATGTGTTGATTGATATTGGATAGGAACAATACATTACAGACACTGATGGATTTCAAGAAAAAAAAAATTAAGTGATTTATTGGTTTCAATCTATATTTTAATTCCATTATGTTAAATATCATAAAACTTCTCCATTGTGCTGTACCCTACTGGCCTTCATAGTTGAGATGGTGAACCAATGTTATGCTAGCTGATCCTGTGGTATTACCCACTTTTCATTCTTTTACTCCTTTAGGATGTTTAAAAAAAACACTCATGTTAACACATATGTGTTTCTCTATTTAAAAACAAAAGATTTTCACGAATATTTACAGAACTAATGTACTAACATCTCACTCCACAATTCACCTCACCATTGAACTTCTGAAAATCCTTTTTTAGTGGTTGCTAACATGAAAAACTCTTCTTTTGGTTTTGATAGGGGTTAATGACTGAATGAGGAAGCTTCTTATGAGGAAGATTTTCTAGTAGATAGTACCTAGTGAATAAACAATACTATAGTAAATGTATGAGAAAGGCCAAAATACAAATAATAATAATCCACTTCACAATAAACATCTTCAAATCCTGAAGAAATACATCAAACAATGCAAGTTCCATAATATCACTTAAATATTTTGGATTATTGAATGGACACTTAACCTTTCCACCATGTATAGGTTGTTTACTTGTCAGCCTCTTTATGCTGTGATGTTAAAATGCAGTCAACATTAAAAACCAGTACCTACCAACTGTATTTTTTTAAATTTTTGCTTTATAACAAAAATTATTTTAAATATAAAAAAAAAATCTTGTTTTAGGTTGGCTTTGGACGTAATGGTACACTTTTCGCCATGGTACCGGGCAAAGTGGTCGTCACCTGTGAAAAATTTGACCCAAATTGGGATCATACTTGGGTTCAAAGAATATACGGTGGTCGCCAGGACCAACAAATTTTTAAAAAATACTTCAATGTTATACCTGAAGATCAACATCAACGATTTAAGCTTGTTGATGAAATATAATTAAATTTCATCAGATTTTTAAGTTAGTATGGATGGACTAATATAGATATATAATATAAAAAAGATGTTGTTATGATTAAGAATAATTATGAAATAATAAAATAATAATAATAGTCCACAAGACACAGATCTACTTAATCCCACAGTAAACTTAAGCTTGTGTCGTGGAAACCAAGCAAACATGGTATATACTACATATTATTACATAGATATTATACTGTTGACAAATTTAATTATACACACCTAGACTGGAAAGTTCACCCCCACCGGGAATCGAACCCGGAACCTCTTGATTAGCAGGTAGGCATAGTGAGTATAACTATACTGAACCTAAAAAATATCATTAGTGCTCATAATTCTAAACCTGGCTATCCAAAAGATACCTATCATGTTTGAAAAGTCGAAGAAATTAAGAAATTGAAGAATAAGGGTCATTGCACACTGGCCACTGTTATCGTTATGTCAAGTTAGCCATGAACGAAACTGTAACGGAATTAAAAAAAAATATCCCATCAAAAACAAACTTGTAAAAAATTCCAAGTCTCGCAACTCACTTCTTCTACAGTAAAAAGTTGTGAGATCAATGTAATACCAAGTCGGTTAATTTATTCAGTGCCTACTTAAGGGTCCTTCTGTCTAAAGTTATCATGTTATAAGCTAATCTAATAACATTTTATAGTGACCATAACAAATTTAAAAACCTTTTATGTTTTAAATAGATTGATTGGCTTGGCGATCACGTGAAAACACAATATATCTCACATGTAATACATAATTATGGTTCTAAACAATCTAATTTAATTATAATATGTATTACTTGTGAGATACATTGTGTTTTCACGTGATCGCCAAGCCAATCAATCTATTTAAAACATAAAATTTTTAAATTTGATATGGTCACTATAAAATGTTATTAGATTAGCTTATAACATGATAACTTTAGACAGAAGGACCCTTAAGTAGGCACTGAATAAATTAACCGACTTGGTATTACATTGATCTCACAACTTTTTACTGTAGAAGAAGTGAGTTGCGAGACTTGGAATTTTTTACAAGTTTGTTTTTGATGGGATCTCATTTCTTTTTGTAAATGGTCTTCCTCCTTTGAGCAATTTAGTCTACTTTAATAACTTGAAAGATTTTGGTACAACTTTATAATATATATAAACACATGCCCCATTCTTGCTTTTTCATTCCGTTGACCATTGTACCTTTGAACATAATTATGTCTAGGTAACTATGTATCTACACTTTATATCTAGGTAGGTAACTATAGATACACTTATTATTATTATTTATTAATATCTGGGCAACGGCTTAAATAGCTGTTCCCCGCGGTTTAACCCACGTTAATTTCGGAGATCCCGCGGGTATTCTGAGATAAAAGTACTACCCTATGACCTTTCCTGTACCCTTGACAACTTGTAGTATGCAATAATTAATTCACCCGCGTTGATATCAGAGTTCGCGCGGGAATTCCAGAAATGAATCCTAGCTAGATCGATTTATGGCCCCCGAAATCCCCTGTATACAAAATTTCATAAAAATCGTTGGAGCATTCAGATTAGGGTAATTTTATCTCGGAATTCCCGAAGGATCTCCGAAATTAACGCTGGTGAAATCTCATGAAATTTTGCATGCACGTTGTCAGGGGTAAAGAAAACCTAGGGATATAGGGTACTAACTACTTTGCATCTCTGAATTCCCGCGGGATCTCCGAAATTAACGCGGGTGAAACCGCGGGGAACAGCTAGTCTCATATATTTATATGGGATTACAAAGTTATTTGTGCAGTTGGTACATATAACTGCATATATAACTTTGTAATTCCATACATTTATATGGGATTACAAAGTTATTTATGCAGTTAGTGTATCTAGAAAACTGGACCGAAATTGCTAAATATTTTAATTTTTCCTTGATTTATACAATAAACACTAATTGTATTCTAAATTTCAAACTTCTATGTCTGCTAGAAGTGCCTTAGAATTTTGATGATCGGTCAGTGAGTGAGTGAGTGAGTGAGTGAGTGAGTGACCTACAAAATTAAGAAACTTTGACTAGTTATAATTCCTAAACTACTGGTTCAAATCGAATGAAATTTAAATTATACCGTCTTTATACAATACCTGCTTGTCTACTAAAAATTCAGGCTTCTAGTTTTATCCACAACGAAGTTATAGGGGGTCGAAAATGGCCTGAATTGCTTCGAGAAAAGGATATAGTACGGCCGTGCCGCTTTTGTTGCTCGACTTGGCGGGGGCACTGCCGTGCCCCCAGATAAGGACCCAGAGGAAAAGGTAGCGACTATAGCGAGTAATCATCCACCTGCGTGGGTAGGTATTTGAAGCATGAAAAAATGCAGCGCTGCTCAGCATCGGGCGTTACCACTGCTGCACTAGTTAGCAGTGGCAGCTGAAATATTGCCATAAAAAGCCTTTTCCACCCTTCTACTGGTACTACCTACTAATTACTATGGGCCAAAATTGTGTGGCTTGGATAGTATACACGCACGTGACTCTTCAAACAAATTGGGTTTCAGTCTCATCGTTCATGGCGCAGTTGGCGTAATTTTAATTATTATTAGCTGTAAGCTGTGCCCTAGAATCTAGATTGATTTGCGATCCGGTTCTTGCAACTTCAGATGTCTGCTAGTGACATCTACCAAATTTTTGAGAAACTATTCTGGTTTTGTTTTTAGGTAGGCACCTTTTACAAGACAAATATATTATTGTTTTTATCATTGTTTGAAAGATGGCGTGAAAATTATTGTGTAAGAGTTTTATTGGGGCAATCAAAAATAATATTGTACACAGTCATTATAATAATATTATCTGTGGCACAGTCGACTCTCGTTAATTCAAACCTGCGATAATTCGAACCTTTGTATAATTCAAAGTTATCACGGGTTCCCCACAAAATATCATATTTCATCAAATCTTATATTTCGAACTTAATCAATAGGTACCTACATTTTTATGCACTTACCTACTTAGTAATTCGAACGAAAAAATCATTGCTTCGGCGTCAAACACTTTACAATAGGGATGTTGAAGACTTTTGAAAATCAAAATTCTAATTAGTTCGTCAGTTAGAAAATAAAAAAAAAAAACAATAGACACGTATTTTTTGATTTTGCAAATAAATGAAAATATTATAAAGAGATAATTTATGATTTCTATAGCAATATAGATTTTCAGCTTGGTTAAGGGGGCAGTAAACCCCAAAACCTGCGGACAACCCCGCGCAGTGTACCTACCTAACTTGTAAAGGCGCTGGACAAACAGAAATGACGTAAGGCAAGTTAAGGTAAGTTTCATGCAGAGATAAATAGGTAACATAAAGTTGACTATTTTTCAATGTAGACATCTATATCTATACTTAAGTAGGTATAATAAAACTGTAGAGAGGTCAATTCTGTACATTGAATTTATATTTAAAATTAATATTGGAGGATGAATGGTGATCGATACTGATGCCAAAAATGCAATCAGTAAATTTTTTGTCTGTCTGTCTGTCTGTATGTGCACGCAAGGGTCAAAAACTACTGAAGGGATTTTAACCAAACTTGGTACGATTGTAGTCCATACTCCTGGGCAGGTTATAGGCTATATAACATAACGCTAAGACACATAGGAGCTGAGCAGTGACGATAAATTTGAAGCAAGTCGGATGAAATGCGCTTTCGAGATCTTATCCTCGCATACGTTTACTCAATCACGCAAAAACGGCTGAACGGATTTAATTTGGCACGCACGACGTTGTCAGGGGTACAGAGAAGGACATAGGGTACTTTTTATCCCGGAATTCCCGGGAGAACTCCGAAATTACCGCGGGTGCACTCTACTTTTCATCCCCCTCTATGAGAAAATGAAACAAGAAATCGCTGTAATATACGTTATTTATTTGTGTAATATACACACATCAAAAGTGTCTAGGGATCAAGTACATTTTTTGCTATAAAAAGAAACCCAATTAATTTAAATCTAATCTAATCTTCTGGGCTTGTTGCCTACCTTATTTCCCAAATCTAAATTAACAACTAATCCCCACATTTTGAATAAATTAAGAAAATATTCATTTTTTGTAAGATGTGAGAAATTGAACCAATTCCAAGTCGACAATAAAATTGCAAAGAAGGCAAAGACAGGGGTTTTTGAAACTTTTATTGTAATGTATTAACAAATTAATAATCTGTGTTCTTTCCATTGACATGAATCACACATTCGCAGCGATTTGGTATGCTTAAAATCAGTTCATCAAAATCACTTTGAGGAATGGCCACCCACGTTCTTTGTAAGAAGTCAAAAAGTTGTTGTGGGGTATTTACGGCGTCCATACTCGGCAGAGCTCTTCTTTGGAGTATATCCCATGCGTGCTCAGTAGGATTTTAGTCTGGTGATTGAGCAGGCCACGGCAGGACGTTGATATCAGCATTGGCAAGAGTGCGTGTTACGACTCCAACAGTGTGTGGACGTGCATTGTCGTGCATAAGTTGAAACGAATCACCCAACTGGCTTCGCAAAGGGATGATTACATCTGATACAATACTTGTCGCATAAATCCGAGCATTAAGGTTGCCCCTGATCCAAATGAGATCGGTTCTTCCACCGATCTAAATACCCGTTAAAACCATCATTGTTCCCCCTCCATATGGATGAACTTCCTAACAGAATTTCAATCGTTCTTGACGTCCAGGGCTTCTCCAAACTAATGTACATCTTGTATCCGGCCTCATACCGAAACCAGATTCCTCGGAAAAGCAAACACCACGCTAGTCTTCTTCCTCCTAATTACTGTCTTCGCGAGCCCATTGTAAACGGGCTCTACGATTGCGGGGCGCTATTGGTGGAACTCTCAGAGGCCTTCGGGATCGCAGACCCACTTCTCTTAAACGATTACGTATGGTTTGATCGCTTATCAGAAAGCCTGAAGCGCTGTGGAGCCTCGTAGTTATCATCATGGCGGTCATAGTACTTACGATTTCTTCGCGCTGTATTATGGATATACCGGTCCTGTCTTCGAGTGGTGATACGAGTTCGCCCTCCATGTCGCTCGGCCACACTGCCCGTGATGCGATAGCGTGTCCATAGGCGGCTTATGACGCTCTGCCTTGTCCCAACAGCAGTAGCCACAGTGCGTTGCCTGGCGCCAGCTTCCAACATTCCAACGGCTCTCAGCATCTCTTCTGTAGGCAATTGGTGTCATCGCTCCATACCGATGCAATTTTTTTCAGTTACGATGCAGAAATTGTAATGTTTTTGTAAAACCGCCATCACACGCTTTTATAGGGATTTTTAATGACAGTTATTTTTAAATGTTTAAACAAAATTTGAATAAAATTCATTATTGAAACTGTGAAATTCAATAAAAAATTTCAAAAAGGATCCAGAAAAGTTACAATAATAATCCCAATTGGCGGCAATTCTCTAAAATGCACTTGATCCTTAGACATTTTTGATGTGTGTATATAAATATAAATACAAACCTATATATTTATTGCGTCCATTTTCACAGATTCCGGTGTTAATATTGTGCTCTCTTCACTACTTGACGAATACATTTTGTGAAATCAATAAAATTGCAATATCAGATATACACAATACACAGCACATCAGTTGCCGCCTTTTTCTTTTTTTTTTGTTTGAGACGCGAGTCTCACAGGCCAGTACTTTATTCATAAAAGGAGATTGACAGGGTATGGACCAAATGCTGCCCAGGAGTAGGACTACCTTGACTGAGTTTCTTGCATTGCTTTATATTGAAAAAATTTTTTTTTTCAAAATCGGTCCCGGAGAAAAAAAATTAACGTCAGTTTTGTTTGTACGTTTTACATAGTATGTATGTTCCCCGATTATTCGAAGACGACTGGACCGATTTGGAAAATTCTTTTTTTGGTTGAAAGGGTATACTTCCGAGGTGGTACCACTGCCATAAGGTCAGGATCTGATGATGGGATATTGGAGAAATGGAGGAAACTTATCAAATATTATAGGCACAGCGACCAATTTTGGGTATTTTTTGGAATATTTCATGCATTTGCTTTCGGAAAGCACCATTTAGTGAAGTGAAACTAATGATGAAGACAACAGATGACCAGCGGAACTACTCAATAATAGGTATTTCACAGGTTGAGATTCGATTACTTTAAGGTGGTTGCTGAGCAGTTTATGCTCATCACAGGGCATGTGGTGAAGTGAAGCTGATAGTGTGTATTGTTGTAATCTGATAGTAAATAAAAAAAATAAACTTAGCGCCTTCTATAATGTCTATGACACGCTCTGTTATGTGTCTATGCAATTTTTTCTTCTTGTCACTTCTACTCCGTTGACATTACGAACGTACCGGTCGTACTCATTTTGATAAATTAAATAACTAAAGTTTAAACTCAAAGCGTGTTTATTTCATAACTTTACAACAAAGGTTATGGGCCCAGTAAGCCCTAAAATATAAAACAGTGCAAAAACAAGTTAAACAGAACTTTGCCAAAATAACCTCTCAAGTGTACACGCGGTTATCGCTTAATCTTATTTTATCTGCTTAATCCGTGTAAGCCCTCGTGAAAAATGGCATCAAATAATCAGCTCATGGCAATTGAAAAATTATCCGGCCGTGAAAATTACGCCACATGGCGATTTGCCGTTCAGACATACCTACAACATGAGGATCTGTGGGATTGTATTGAGGACTCCGACACGAAAGACATAAAAAGAGATATAAAAGCGAAAACTAAAATTATATTGCTCGTGGATCCAATCAATTATGTGCATATCCAAGAAGCAAGTACTGCAAAAGAAGTATGGGACAACCTGTCCAGCGCCTTCGACGACTCAGGGCTGACACGCCGAGTTGGTCTATTGCGTGACCTGTGTACGACTACTCTCGCTGGATGTCATAATGTAGAAGAATATGTCAGTAAAATTATCTCCACCGCACACAAACTTCGCAACATTGGGTTCAAAGTAGATGATGAGTGGCTCGGTACACTGCTACTCTCTGGTCTACCAGAATCGTACAAGCCCATGATTATTGCAATAGAAAGTTCTGGTATGAAGATATCGGCTGACTCCGTTAAATCAAAATTACTGCAAGAAGTAAGAGAAAATGACCAAGACTCAACAGCATTTGCAACAAATAATAAATTTCAGAAGTCACATTATAAGAAGCCATTTAAAGGTCCTAGATGTTATACATGTAACAAGTATGGTCACAAAAGCCCGGAGTGCAAATCAAAACCAAACAAAAAGGTAAATAACAGTTACGCTGCTGTATTTTTGGCTTCACAAAGTGAGTGCGACCGGTACGGAGTGGCCAATCAAAGCCAGTACGACCGGTACGCAGATGAGGCCTGGTATATTGATTCTGGCGCTTCAATGCATATGACCAAACAAGGACACCTGCTTCAAGAAGAATCAGCTCCTGTAATCAAAAATATTAAAGTTGCAAATAATAAAGCTTTAAATGTGAAAAGCTCTGGAAAAATAAGTTTAGATGTCTGCGATCCGAATGGAAAACATAACAAAATTCTGTTTACAAATGTTTTGTATGTACCAGAACTCGCAACTAACTTGCTGTCGGTGAGTCAAATTATTAACAATGGTGGTCAAGTTAAATTTGATAGCAATGGCTGTGTAATCATGAACAAAAGTAAAATGATAATAGCAACAGCAAGCTTAATTAACAACATGTACCGGCTAAACACACCTGGTGGTTATGCATGCATGTCTGATGTTGATGAACAAGATACTTACCTGTGGCATCAGAGAATGGGTCATCTTAACTTTCAAAGTCTGCAAAAGATGACTGAAAACACTGATGGTGTAAGTTTAAACAAAGATAAGTGTAACATTAAATGTGTAACGTGCCAAGAAGGTAAGCAATCACGATTACCATTCAGAAGTCAAGTTTTTAAATCAAATAAAGTTCTTGAATTGATACACTCCGATCTTTGCGGGCCAATGGAAACTGAATCTCTAGGAAGAGCTAGATACTTCTTAACATTTATTGATAATTATTCCAAGAAAGTTTTTGTATACTCATTAAAACATAAAAATGAAGCATTAGAGAAGTTCAAAGAATTCAAAAATCTAGTTGAAAATCAGTTAAGTACCAGAATAAAAGTGCTCCGAACTGACAATGGCCTTGAATATGTGAACAAAAACTTTTCTGACTTTTTAAAAGGTGCAGGAATCATACACCAAACGACCACACCGTATACACCACAACAGAACGGTACTGCGGAACGAATGAACAGGACTTTGGTCGAGAAAGCAAAGTGTATGCTGTTAAACGCTAAACTTCCAAAACGTTATTGGGCTGAAGCCATACATACAGCTGCTTATATCACCAACCGCTGTCCAACAAGATCTCTTTCCTATAAAACTCCAGAAGAGATGTGGTCTGGTCGGAAGCCGAATGTTAGTCACATAAAAACATTTGGTTGTGAAGCCATGGTTCACCTACCTAAAGAAAAACGCAAGAAATGGGATCCAAAAGCCCATAAAATGATTTTCATAGGATACTGTGAAAATACCAAAGGTTACAGGTTTATTATACCTAACACAAACAAAGTAATCCAAAGCAGAGATGCCGTCTTCTTTGAATCTAGTGTGAAAAGAGAATTTGTACCTATAGAGTTGGACAAGTCAACAGATGAAGCAAGTAAATGTTACCGACAGTCTGAATCCGGTGAAAATGAAGACTGTAATAACACCGACAGCTCATATGACACACTCACTGAAAATAAAAGCTCTGATAGCGAATACTTACCTGAAGAGAGTATTGAGTCGCCTCCTCTATCACATGTTACTCTGAGACCTAGAAAGAAACAACAAAGTGAAGAAAATACTTACCTGTGTTGTAATGAAGAATCACTCTGTGTAGTCCCGGAAACATATGAAGAAGCACTGAAATGTGATGACGCTGACAAGTGGCGAAAATCCATTGATGAAGAGCTGGATGCTCATCACAAGAATAACACATGGACACTGATCAAAAAACCTGTCGATGTCAAGACCATTGGTTGTAAATGGGTATTCAGGATCAAAGATGAACCAACGGGCCCTCGTTTCAAGTCAAGGCTGTGTGCAAAAGGGTATGCACAAACTAAAGGTATTGACTATAAGGAAACATTTGCACCAACAGTAAGGTATGACTCGATCCGTTTATTATTATCTGTAGCTATCCAACATAACCTGCATATTATTCAACTAGATGTCAAAACTGCATTTTTGTATGGTGAATTGGAAGAGAGCATCTACATGTCTCCACCAGAGGGCTTAACCTGTAAACCAGGCACAGTTTGTAAGTTAAATAAATCTCTCTATGGCCTTAAGCAAGCCCCCAGGTGCTGGAATTCCAAATTTGATTCTGTATTGAAAAAGTTTGGGTTTGTTAATAGCAAAGCTGATCAATGTGTGTATGTGTGCCAAGTGAATAGTAACAAGTGCCATCTCTGTCTGTATGTTGATGACGGATTACTACTATCAAAAGATATGTCTACTTTGAAAGAAGTTATTAACGATTTACAAAGCATTTTTGATGTTAAAACATGCTCACCTTGTAACTTTGTTGGCATGCAGATAGAAAAATGTGAAAAATATATTTTTGTTCACCAAACTAAGTATGTTGAACAGTTGTTATACAAATTTGATATGATTAATGCTAATCCAAACAGTGTACCAGCAGATCCACACATGAAATTGGAGAAGTGTGATGACCAGCCTGAGAAAAACATACCATACCGTGAAGCAGTGGGCTCGCTGATGCATCTTGCCATTGTAAGCAGACCCGACATTGCCTACGCTGTAAGTCTGGTAAGCCGATTTCTCAATTGTTATAACAACACTCACTGGAATGCTGTGAAGAAGATTTTAAAATATCTCAAAGAAACCACAGATTATGGTTTATGCTACATGCCAACATCAGAGAAACTCACTGGATATAGCGATGCCGACTATGCCAATGACCCAGAGACTAGAAGGTCAGTGACCGGCTATGTATTTATGAAAAATAAGGCAGCAGTCACATGGTCCAGCCAGAGGCAACAAACTGTGGCCTTGTCGACCACAGAGGCAGAGTTCATGGCAGCCTGCGCTGCTACCAAAGAAGTCATGTGGCTTAGGCAGTTGTTAAGCGATATTGGTGAATTCGACAGCCAATCTGTGTGTCTTAATCTAGATAATCAAAGTGCCATAAGTGTAATCAAAAACTTTAATTTTCACAAAAGGTGTAAACATATTGACATTAAGTATCATTTTGTGAAAGAAAAATATTCTTTAAAAATTATAGATTTAAATTATGTTAGTACCGATAATCAGTATGCTGATATATTTACTAAAGCTATGTCTAGAGATAAGTTTAAATTTTTAAGAGACAAAATTGGAATGTTATCTTTACAACAGTTAGTTCAATCTGTTTAATGTTTTTCCAACAGTTCTGTTTTATATTTTATTGTCTCTATTGTTCAGTTATAACATAGAAGGCTCTAATTTGGCGGGAGTGTTGTAATCTGATAGTAAATAAAAAAAATAAACTTAGCGCCTTCTATAATGTCTATGACACGCTCTGTTATGTGTCTATGCAATTTTTTCTTCTTGTCACTTCTACTCCGTTGACATTACGAACGTACCGGTCGTACTCATTTTGATAAATTAAATAACTAAAGTTTAAACTCAAAGCGTGTTTATTTCATAACTTTACAACATGTATCAGTAAAACTCATCAAAAATATACATCCCTCCATCGGGAAAAGCATTTATTTATTGTTATTGTAATTAAGTATTTATTTTTACCCAGTAAATAATACCTTTTTTTCCCACGACTCCTAGGATGGAATTAGACGCGCTTTATTTTACTGACTACTACTACTATTAGGAACATATTGTACTATGTCTACATCCTGGGCAGCACTTGGTCCACCTTCCATGCAAGTTTATTGTTTCTCAATAAATCTCAACAAAAACTTTTTTTTTCACGACTCCTGGGATAGAATTAGGCGCCCTTTATTTTACAAAGTACTACTATCCTAAGGAATATAATGTACTATGTCTACATCCTGGGCAGCACTTGGTCCACCTTCCATGCAAGTTTATTGTTTCCCAATAAATCTCAACAAAAACTTTTTTTTTCACGACTCCTGGGATAGAATTAGGCGCCCTTTATTTTACAAAGTACTACTATCCTAAGGAACATAATGTACTATGTCTACACCCTGGGCAGCACTTGGTCCACCTTCCATGCAAGTTTATTGTTTCCCAATAAATCTCAACAAAAACTTTTTTTTTCACGACTCCTGGGATAGAATTAGGCGCCCTTTATTTTACAAAGTACTAATATCCTAAGGAACATAATGTACTATGTCTACATCCTGGGCAGCACTTGGTCTACCTTCCATGCAAGTTTATTGTTTCCCAATAAATCTCAACAAAAGCTTTTTTTTTCACGACTCCTGGGATAGAATTAGGCGCCCTTTATTTTACAAAGTACTACTATCCTAAGGAACATAATGTACTATGTCTACATCCTGGGCAGCACTTGGTCTACCTTCCATGCAAGTTTATTGTTTCCCAATAAATCTCAACAAAAACTCTTTTTTTTTCACGACTCCTGGGATAGAATTAGATGCGCTTTATTTTACAGACTACTACTACCCTAAGGAACATAATGTACTATGACTTTATTCTGGGCAGCACTTGGTCCACTCTTCATACAAAGATTGGCATTGTCCTTTGTGCAGTATTTGACGTTCGACCTCCTTTATTGGCCGTCTCTGGCGATAGACATTAAAAGTTTCATATTCCAAATTCACAACTCATTATTACCCGCTGTTTAGCGGGTTCAAATGGATTTCAGTACAACTTTTAGTCGCACTTATTGAAGGGAACCTAAACGTACTACTTTAGGTGCACTTATATGCGAATAAAACGTCACTTTTTGAATAGATGGGATGAAAAATTACTTTTTGCAATGCAAATTCAAAATTTCGAGCATAGTGCATCAACAGCTGTCCAACTAAATATCCTATTTAAATATCCTGATAGGTATGAGGAGTTAGTTACTTTAATATGTAGGGGGTCGGAAAAAGTGTAGCCATCCTTGCATACAGTATGCAATTTACGCCCTCACGCCGGGAAAATCCGCTTATATGAAATATGAAGAAGGTGGGAACCTGCCGTGAGTTAAGGACAAATTTTATTGGCCTAATAAATATCTCTCGACGATAAATCAGGAGATATTGCCATCTGGAACTCCGGCTGCTGTAGGATTTAAAGAAAAATATCGCTTCTAGCCGGGGTTATAACACGATTATAGAGAGCGCGTGTATTAAGTTTTTTAAGTAAAATTATTGCTGCTTTATAATAATACTTAACAGGGATCATCAACGACTGTTTAAACAAGTTTCTGGAAAACGTTGCATAAATTATGGAATACTTGATGTTTCCCGCGGTTTCACCCGCGTCCAATGTGTACCCATGATAAAGAGTGTAGATATGACGTAAAATTGATGATCGCGGTAGAGTAATTAAGCTGTGAAAGGTAACAGACAGATAGACAGAAGAAATTTATCGGCATGTCACGTGGTCATGAAAAATTGGATTTTTCACAATAACACACATGACGATAAGTTCCTTAACGATTGTCAACTTGGCTACGGGGCCCGGGGTTAAAGTCTTCTAAGACCGCGGTTACCTAAACGTGCATACATGATAGTAAATAGGTACATACGTATACCTACATAAGATATTTTAACAGACTTAAAACAGACGGAACGAGAGTGTGACATAAAAAAATCACAGGTTGTGAGAGGAGATTGGCGATTTTCCGGTTCTGAAATGACGTCCGGCCGGTCCGGATGTTGACAGTCCGTATTTGCCGGGTCCAAAGTAACGTCAGGTGAGTTGGTTTTGAAAAATCAGGTCATAAAAGGTAAGCTTGTTTAATAACATGACTATGTAAAAGGAGATAGTCGGTAGGTACGTACCAATCTGTATTGGCTAGGTATCTTTCGATTGATACTTTGTTTCTGCACTACGTATTATGTAGGTAGGTACAGTAATTTTTAAAAGCACATAGCTTAAAAACTAGAACTTCTATCACACATTGGTCATATCAGCCTTAACACAATGGTAAATGGTTCAAAAAGCATATAAGCTATACCTACTTATCCTATCATGCTAAGTTTCATCCAAATCTAGATGTTCAGTGGTTTGTGTACCTATCTATGTACCTAAAAAAAATTTAATCATCCTTAGAATCAATTAACAAAATCCTTAGAATAAATTAACAAAACATCCAAATAATTATTCATACTTTCACATTAATCCTAATGTGAAAGTATGAATAATTACGTATACCTACGTATACCTACCTATGTAATCCAGGTATGTAGGTACCTCTAGCTCACTTGTGTGTTGCTAAGCGGCAAGCGCAAAATTCGAAAACGGTTGGACCAATCTGGCAAATTTTTCTTTTAAATATCCGTTGAAGTCCAAGGAAAGAAGGAAGGAAGGAAGATAAACAGAAAAATTGGAAATATTGTGCGAAAAAATCCGAATGTGCTTAACTGCTCAACCGACCATTACGAAATTTTTTAACACATGCTTTCTGGGGTACATACCTACAGAAAAGGATATAGGGTACTTTTGTCGCAGAATTCTCACGGGAATTCCGAAATTAACGCGGGTGATTCGTGTTCTTATACTGCAACTTATATTTACAATCTTGTTAGAAATCTATACATATAAAATGCTTTGTCCTGAATGACTGATGAATCAACGCACAGCCTAAACCGCTGATCGTAGAGACTTGAAACTTTTAGGGTGTGTTCTTTGTATGACGTAGGCACATATCCGATAAGAAAGGATATTTGAAAATTCAACCCCTAAGGGGGTGGAAAGGGGTTGCAAAGTTTGTATGGTATGGAACGATTCCGCGGGAATTTCGAAATTATTGCGGGTAAAACCGCGCAGGACAGCTAGTATACCTATATACGAACATAGATAGTTTTAAACATGGATGTAGGTAGGTACCAGCTAGTTTTGTACATAAAGCAGCGAGTGGAAGTTGAAACATTTTATTTTTCGCCCTCGTTTCGATGGCGAAAGCGTCCATGCCAGCCAGCACTTTACTTTTAAGACGTTTTTAAAAGCGAAACCTTTTGTTCATGAAAGTTTTTAATAAAATATATATCTTATCGCCCTCATCCGATGGTACTAATTTCAATGGTGAGATATTGCAGAGGTTCCGTTCTAATTACAGATGGATGAACGTCGTCGGTAGTGTTTCCGTAATGAAAGTCCTGACTTGTCGACATACCTAACATTGTCTTTGAGTCTATAGGGTTTTGATCTTATGAATACGTCGTTATTACTGCGGTAACTTATTTTATCAAATCAATGATTAATAAAATGTCTAGCACTAGCTGTACCTATATGCACCGCGGTTTTACCTGTGTTGTAGATAGATACCCGTTTTAACATATTATTATGTACATTCTTGAATACAAAGAAACTCTGAACTATAGATACCCGATTGTTTCTTTGCTTGGAATTTCAGCACGATAAAAATACCCTTACGCCTTACCTATATCCTTTTCTGTATACCTACCTACTTCTGACAACGTGTATATAAAATTTCATGATAATCGATTGAGCCGTTAAAGCGTGAAAGCGTAACAAACAAACTTTCTTTCGCATTTTTAAGGATTATTGTTTTAGCCGATTGTTTTCTGAGCGAACGTACCTACCTTTTAGAGAGCTATACCAGTCGCGCGGGCCCCAAATTCTGTCTCCCCTATTTAATCCACCTGAACATGTTTTATGATCGTCGACTTTTTGTGTTAAAACTTTTAACTTTCAACCTGATGCAGCACATTGGTCCCCGTAGGTAACAGGGCGTTTTGTATTTTTTTAAACAATAATAAACAATAAGTGAATAAAAAATAATGGAACCAACTCCCGTGTTTCCCAAGTTTTCGTGAAGTTATTGAAGAAAAAATCGTTTTGAAAAACAAAAATAAAATACGAAATATTCTTTTGTCTGTCAGTGTCCAGTGATGTTCTTAGATTATAACGATTTCAAAATTTGGTAATTGGCCATAATATGTATTTCGGTCCTGATGTTTTCACGCATGAACTCCAGTAGGTACCTATTCACTCTTATCTCATCTTTCTAAATGTGTTGGCCTATGATCTAGCTACTAGATTCTAGTGTTACTGAAATAAAAAAAAAACGTCCGCGTCAAGTATCAAGTAGGTATCAATTACGTTCAGAGTGCTAATTCTGATCATAAAACCGCTGTTGACTTGAAGAATCTTGCAATAAAGCACATACCTACTAATATCAAGTTTGATAATGTAGGTATACCTAGCATCAAGCAACTATACTTTCGTAGGTTGCAAGGAACGTCATATTTTTTTATTCAAACTCCTTTGCAAGTTTATTATCGCCTATTTCCAAATTTCCGTGTATCGAGAATATATTAGAGCAGTATCGATTTAATACCGACATTAGGTGATTTACATGGATGCCTCCGTAATTCGTCGGGCTGACGGACGTCCCGTATAAATCAACGTTGGACCCCCACTAACCGGATATTTATCTCGGCTCCACGATAAAAAAAGCTACGGTACCCGTCGCGGGACTGAAACGTTGCACGAACGTATCGATGCATAGCCGTGATCATTTACCTTGGCTCTCTCATAAATTATTGGGGATAAGGTCAATACTGAACCTATGTTGAACATAAACATTGATTCCTATAATGGGTATCACGGAAATACCTATACATATGTACTTTTTTGGGAATCAAAAATATATACAGATAAGGTCTACCTATTTTAACTGTGTCTAGATCATGGGGCTATCTCACAGATAAGTCAAATATCCAGGTAGAAGTTGTCACAATTTCATCTGAAATCCTAGAAAAAGTTGTGTTAAAATCCTTTAAAAAGAGCTACCTACTTAATTTATTGCTTTAATGCTACTAGTAGTGGAGCTAGGTAACATATTATATGATCTTATAAAAATAATATCTAAAACTGCCATTTAAACAAAAACTAGTTACGTAGTCAAGAACCCTTGACCCGTTTAGATAATTGGGTTTCCAGGATAATCTCCGAATTTTTAGCCAGCGAAAATAACCTCTCAAGTACATAATATATTGAAATCAGATTAGATTTAATGTCCACGACGCCTATACGTCTCTAATAACCAGTGGGTTTAATATTAAGTCACTCTAGATACGTAGATACGATAAATTGAAGATTATAATAATATTTTATGGGTTAAGCTAAAAGTTAAGCCCGGTTATGGGAGGGCAGAAAAAGTAACGAAATTACAACCTTTAACAAGTAGGTACGAGTGTAATATTCATGAAAAGACATAATTTCATTTGCCGAGACAAGCCGGGAAGGCTCAAGCTCGCTAGAGATTAGCCTCTTGTCTCTGGTAACGTGTAACGGGACAACATCTGCGAATATTATGAAATTATTGGTCTCTTTATTAGAATTTATTATTCCGTACGCAATATTGTGTAAAATTTGATGAAATTCTCATAGTTAACGGTGTTTTAATGTTCTGAAAGGGGGATGAAAGTTGTTCAGAGGATATATAATAATATTATAGGATTTGTTTCGCAAAAAAACTAGCTGGTCCCCCGCAGTTTCATCCACGCCAACTTCAGAACTCCGTAGGAACTTTTCATACGTAAAATACTCGTAATTGTGCATGAAATGACTGTTTTCATGCAGCATGCATGCGGGTAGGGTTGCCAGGTTCAAAAACACATAAGCCGGACTCGGCGTTTAATTTGGCCGGACATTTTTCCCTAAAAGCCGGAGATATACTTTTTTAAATAGCAAATCATATTAAAGCTTTATTAAGCCTGACGTACCTTATATTCTAAAAACTGCGGAGCTAAGATGCGCAACACGATAAAATTTTATCGAGCCATTTTATCGATTCTCGTCGACATATATATCGTTTTGTCTATACTATTGGTGTCATGGCAGCAAAAAATGTTTAACAGAATCAAGTCTTAATTCAATACCCCACTACTGCACTTTTTTGCTTGGACACCCACAAATATTTGTCGTATCGACAATTTTATCTTTAATGTGAAAAAAACAAAATTATATATTATCTAACGAAATTTTGAAAATAGCACTTGGGGCAGTCACAGCTTTTTTTGCGCTTGATTTGAGACTCGCGCGGTAGTCAGAAAAAAAGTCTAACAAAAGCCGGACAGGCTGGACTCGAAAATATTTTAAAAATACACATATATGTAAGTACTATATCACTCAATTTTTAGAGTGGATTCTGTAGTTTCAGAAATTATCCCCTACCACATTTTACCTTTTCATTATAATAGTATAGACGTATAGAGGATTACAAAATCACTAACTTTAGGTACCTCTTTATAACAGTATCTAGTGTAGATATACAACGTGTTAATGAATTGACCAAAAACCTGGCGATGATTAAAATATAAATTATGTCGAAAAAATTAATAGTCTAAAAGTTATTCAACCTTAGTTTGGAGGTGACCTATCTACGAAATTTCAAGCGCTACGCCCGCGCCTACGTGTCAATGACTGATTCGATTTGCTACGGGCGGCGGCGACGGGACGCGCCAAATATTGTATTATTAATAATTTAGACACGGGCTAGTAAAAATGAAAAAATATAACCTATATTAAAACATGGTGCGATCGATTTGGAAGTCGAATCTGAACAAACTACTTTCTAGTTTTCAATCAATTCATTAACACGTTGTAGATTCATATTTCATTGTAACACATATCAATCACCACTGCGCGTTATTTGCTATACATACCTATGTGTAAAATAATATTGATTATGATGTGTATTACGTAGATATATAGTCATAATATATACAACAGCTGGCAACACGCGGGCGGGTGTCGTTTTTAATTTTCCGCCATCCTGAAAATTTATATGTTTCGAATTTGACGTCTCTTTTCTTTTTAAACGCTTGACCGCGCGCCGTTGCACTATACCGATGTTTTATGGGATAAAAATGCTTCTTCGAAATTCACCTGGTTAAGCAATTAATTTAAAAAAGCCGTTATAATTAATAATATATGTTTAAAAACCTGCAATGTATTTTATAAAAAGTATGTGCCTATTTATAGCGATCCAGCTAGGTATGGTAGGTTATGTCGATGCAGTGCTAAACAAAATAAACTAATAGGTAGGTACTTATATAACATGAAGTAGGTATATGTAGGTAGGTATATCAAAACCAGACCAGCGATTTGCAATGTAGACTTTACGGACCAATATCCAAAATGCAAGGGTCATAATATGATACATATTAATCACACCGAACCCCCGCCACATGGCGTAGCAGTCAGTGATGCTAATAACTAGGCCATTCGTGCTGTTGTTGAAGATAAACGCAAATGATAGTAAGATGCGAATAAATGTAAAACAAAGATAACCTCATTTGTTTCTTTGAATACACACGAAAGGTAAGCATCTAAGCATATACGTACCTATCGGCGATAAAAGACCCAATATCGAAGCGGAACACATAAAATCTGTAACGGGGAAGTCCCTAAAGTCCACTCAATGCTTATCCAAACGTCAGTTCGGATAGCTTTGTTGTATGTTTATAGGATTCGGCGGGAAAATATTTTTAAATTTGGAACAATATGGCAGACAGCGGGTTGCCATAAATCTAAAGATGGCCGTAATACGCGAATACACGAGCGGAATATTTATGAAGGGAAACCGGTATTAGGGAAAAGTAGCAATACAATAAGGATTGTTGTGTCATTGGCGATTAATAATTGCCACGGAGGTTATAATTTCGGATTTTTAAATTTTTACTCGGAGTAATTCTTGTTATTTATTCTAATTTTATAAAAAAGGTATTTCGGTATAATCAAATTTTCGTTTTGTTGCTATTATGACAGGCCTTTAGTATTGAATAAACAACTTCTATTATTTAAATAAGCGATAGCATGAAATTATAAAAAGTCAAATATTTCCTAGTCAACTTTCCTTTATTATTATAACATGTAGTTCTAGTTTTCTCAATTGTAACAATACTATTATATGTAATTAACGTATAATATTCCCGATTATTTTGTATCGTTTGGGGTAATGATGTATTAATGCATTTGCAGTGTTACGTCGTTTGATGCCATAGGGAGTTCACTCGTATCATAAGTAGGTAGTAAAGTACTTAGTTCTTGCTTAGTTTTGACGTTCGCTTTCACATTTTTTAACTGCTTCGTGAAGACCACCGTTCACTTAAAAATCTTGATTAAAGCAACCCGGACGTCTACCACAATATTTTGTTAACAATACTGTATATTATACAGGGTGTCAGAAAACCTCCGATATATCCGAAACTATGATATTCTCTACACCAGTACGAACATTTTAAACGTGGAAATTCAACTAGGAAATCAACGGTTTTCAAAATATTAAGCCTCAAAGTTTCGTGAATTTAATTCTACATTTTGCAGTTTATCACGTGACCAATATTTTTTCTAAAGTAACTTGGTAGTTATTGTGTAGGTAGTTATACTGTGGTGACGATTTGCGAGTACATTACGCGCTGTACCTATATTATTATTATTTTTTTACCTAAAAATAAAATTTTTACAATTCCCAATAAAATTTTTACTGCAGAATAACTTCAATTACTATTTTATATCGATTGTATTTAAATATCTGCATTTCGTACTAAAAACTAAATACTTACGCAGGTCAGTGCGAAAAATCGGGGACTCGGCTCTCGCGGTCGCATCGCCTTGGGGAAGACGAAACTTTGCGTAAAAAGTCAAAAACAACTACTACAATAAATGGTGGTACGCTTTTATTCTTCTTGAATATCTACCCAGAAATTATAAGGAGAGATGACTAAGAGACTAAAGGATTTCCCAAAATCTGGAGATTTATGTATTGAGCCTTCCCGCATGACTCATCTAGTCGTGGCAAACAAGTATTATTTTACTCCTATCCAGTGTGTTTTTCTTTTTAAATGGGCAAGATTGGCCAAATCCGACCCTATGAACAGTTAAAGGAGTCTAGGGGCCAATTACGGGGAAATAATATTATGTGTCCGATAAAATCGAGACTGCCCTCTATTGAGCTTAGACGGTTAAATGCTGTTTGTTTGTTTACTTATCGGAACCACTGAATGTACCTATTTTCATGGCCAGTTGCTCATGTTGAGAAGTATTGCCCGTAATAAGAACTGCCCTTTAATATATTATTTTCTTTATGAGAAGTGCACCATTTCGTTTATTAAGTCGTCAAAAAATTTTATATTTATTTGCTGTTCCCCGTGATTTTATCTGCGTTAATTTTGAAGTTCCCGCGGGTATTCCAATGTCCTTTTCTGTACCTCTGACAACGTGTATGAAAACTTTCGTGATGATCGGTTGAATAGTTAAGATGTCAAAAATTAAGTTACTTTCACAACAAATAAAATTAGGTATGGATCCTCAGAAATAACAGAAATTAAAACATACACATACGTAGTCGATTATTATTATCGATTCAGTAGCAAATACTGCTGTCAGCCGGTTCGCGCCTCGGGACACTTTTTAATTTTCCGCCAGCTACGCGATTTATGTGTTACCCGCTCAAGCGTCAATTTGCACGATTCTAAATTTAAAATCTACTCCGACTAATGAGTCGTTCGTTCTAATAATTTTGTGCCAGCCCTTCTTAGCGATCAGGTAAAATTGTAAATGGAATATCAGACTTAATTAGACTGTATTTTAATATCATACTATACAATATTTTCTTGCGATTTCACCAGTTTGTATGGGATTTATGTATTAGGTATATTATAATATTATCATTTCATAAAAAATTAATGCACCTATATGGTTTCAGACAATACTAATCTGTTCTGTTGCGGGTCTGCCAAAATAAATTCCAGTAAGGGAATAAGCGTGGCCCTTATTTACTTTTATACAATTTTTTTTGTCTTGTCCTTGTATAAATTAATTGTTAAATAGGTAAATAAAATTACCTTGGGAACTTTGAAAAGTATCCTATCAGGGATAATGTGTCTTTCTATCAATGAAATCAATTTTCGGTTGTTTTACAAGTTATCTCCTGCATCCAGGTTTACAAACATACAAACTTCACCTCTTTTATATTAATGGATTATGGAAATCAGTTCGACTTCGTGAATTTCGGATATCTCATGTAAAATGGTCTAGCCGTTGCGTGACAAACATCCTTAGAAACTTTGACACATATACAGGTATATGTATAGATTATATTCACATTTATAATATCAGTGATGTTAGTAGGCCCTATTATTGTACAAATGTGACAATATAAAGAACCAGCTGTTCCCCGACCGTACGGTATGAAAATTCCGTGATAAAAAGTAGATACCTTACGCCTTACGTCTTTTTTTGTACCCCTGACAACGTGTATGCAAAATTTCATAATGAAGGGTTAGTAGTTAACGCGTGAAAGCGTAACAAACAAACGAACAAACTCACATTCGCATCAACATAATTATAATATAGAGTTATTATTATTTAGTATAGGCTCCCGTATATGTAGGTACAGCTTCGAAATCGATCGTCACCGGTGGTACAGTGTAATTACAGAACCAACAGGTTATCCATCCGTCGTCGTCAATCAATTGAATTGTTCCTTTGATCTGTACATAGATGATTTGATGGCAGCCAGAAACCTATGTCTGTCAATACATCTGCTGCTATCAAGAGCATCAGGGAGGTAGACATAAAGTAATCTTTGGGCATTATCACACAACGCCACCTGATCGCAAATATGTTTGTATGGACGTATTTTATAGTGTGCCATAGATGTAATTTTAGTCTCATCATACTTTAATCTGAAATTGTCAATAATTTTGAATATAATATTCATAACTAAAACAATTTGTATTCAAGAATATTGTCATTGTATTTATATTATTTTTGGAAACACCATCTTTCGATAATTGAGTCTGTTTTCCGTTTCCCTAACCCATAAACTCCAGGGGTCCGATATGCTTGTCTGCCCTTTAACATTTACGACGTTAGACAAGACTTGCAGTTACTGATCTTCAAGACCCCAACATAGCTGCCACAGCGTAGAATGTTAACATTGCAAATGAATCGATTCTGTTATTTTTTCCCAGAAGTAGTAGGATGTTATTCTAAGCTGTGGTACTTATATTTTTATTAAGTTCGTTGCCTTTATTCGAATGCGCATTTTCGAGCCACGTAAGGTACTACCAGAGAGGGGAATACAGAAGATTGCAAACATAAAGTTTCTAATCGACGGATCTTTTATTCCGTAGCTTCAAGATACAGCCCATTAGCTTTGTAATGGGGGATGGTCGAAATTTATTTTTATCATTTTCCTGCACGTGATGGCTTTGTTTTAGTTAGTGGTCATTTATTACTTAGATGACCTGTAAAAAAAACATAATAATTTAACAGAGGCTATGCTATTATTATTAGATAATAATAAGAACAACTAATAACTTACATTTTGAAAGTTACTTATACGTGTATTTACTAAATATTCAAATATACTTTACTGTCTCAAAAGAAACCCACTAAAAATTAGAAATAAAAAGAAAGGAAAGAGCAGAAGGCGGCCTTATTGCTAGAGGCAATCTTTGTAACCCAACCTTAAGATGACGGAGAGCTGTTTGAAACAACACAATATAAGAATAATATTATAATATCTATAATATATATAGTATATATGTAATACATAATTATGGTTCTAAACAATCTAATTTAATTATAATATGTATTACTTGTGAGATATATTGTGTTTTCACGTGATCGCCAAGCCAATCAATCTATTTAAAACATAAAAGATTTTTAAATTTGATATGGTCACTATAAAATGTTATTAGATTAGCTTATAACATGATAACTTTAGACAGAAGGACCCTTAAGTAGGCACTGAATACATTAACCGACTTGGTATTACATTGATCTCACAACTTTTTACTGTAGAAGAACTGAGTTGCGAGACTTGGGACTTTTTTACAAGTTTGTTTTTGATGGGATCTCATTTCTTTTTGTAAATGGTCTTCCTCCTTTGAGCAATTTAGTCTACTTTAATAACTTGAAAGATTTTCGTACAACTTTATAATATAAACACATGCCCCATTCTTGCTTTTTCATTCCGTTGACCATTGTACCTTTGAACATAATTATGTCTAGGTAACTATGTATCTACACTTTATATCTAGGTAGGTAACTAGCTACACTTATTATTATTATTTATTAATATCTGGGCAACCGAGCTTCGCTCGGCTTAAATAGCTGTTAACCGCGGTTTAATCCACGTTAATTTCGGAATATTCCGGGTATTCTGAGATAAAAGTACTACCCTATGACCTTTCCTGTACCCTTGACGTGTAGTATGCAATAATTAATTCACCCGCATTGATATCAGAGTTCGTGCGGGAATTCCAGAAATGAATCCTAGCTAGATCGATTTATGGCCCCCGAAATCCCCTGTATACAAAATTTCATGAAAATCGTTGGAGCATTCAGATTTTATCTCGGAATTCCCGAAGGATCTTCGAAATTAACGCTGGTGAAATCTCATGAAATTTTGCATGCACGTTGTCAGGGGTAAAGAAAACCTAGGGAAATTAACGCGGGTGAAACCGCGGGGAACAGCTAGTCTCATATATTTATATGGGATTACAAAGTTATTTGTGCAGTTGGTACATATAACTGCATATATAACTTTGTAATTCCATACATTTATATGGGATTACAAAGTTATTTATGCAGTTGGTGTATCTAGAAAACTGGACCGAAATTGTAAAATATTTTAATTTTTCCTTGATTTATACAATAAACACTAATTGTATTCTAAATTTCAAACTTCTATGTCTGCTAGAAGTGCCTTAGAGTTTTGATGATCGGTCAGTGAGTGAGTGAGTGAGTGACCTACAAAATTAAGGAACTTTGACTAGTTATAATTCTTAAACTACTGGTTCAAATCGAATGAAATTTAAATTATACCGTCTTTATACAATACCTGCTTGTTTACTAAAAATTCAGGCTTCTAGTTTTATCCACAACGAAGTTATAGGGGGTCGAAAACGGCCTGAATTGCTTCGAGAAAAGGATTGTACGGCCGTGCCGCTTTTGTTGCTCGACTTGGCGGGGGCACTGCCGTGCCCCCAGATACTAATACATAGATTGCTTAAATGTTATACCTGAAATGGTGCACATATTCGTATATACCTACGATAAATATAAGATAAACCACACATATACACAATACACCTACCTAAATCTTCTTTATTTGCTAACCAGTTGTGCCCCGCGGTTTCACCCGTGTTAATTTCAGAGTTTCCGCGGGAATTCCGGGATAAAAGTAAGTAGCAAGTGTTAATCTGATGTATAAGGTATATTATTGTAAAGTTTCATTTAAATCCATCCAGGAGTTTTTGCGTGAAAGAGTAACAAACATCCATCCATCCATCCATCCATCCATCCATCCATACATTCTTACAAATTTTCGCGTTTATAATATTAGTAGGATGTGTAGGTACAAGTTATGGTAACATATTAATGTTATTCCCTAATGACCTAAATATGGTTTTATCAAATGGGTCTGACACTGCGTCATGTGCTGTGGAATTTTGTTGAGTAAATAAATGAATAAATAATTAAATAAATATAAACCATCATCATCAATATCAGTTGAAGTAGTTACACGTATGTCCACTTGTGAGTGGTGGAAAAATGGCTCCCAAAAGAATCTCCTTTACAATCAGTCTCATGCCAATGGTCATTCATGAAGAACACTCAGATTATGAATTTCGCCATGGCGACCTCTACACAGTTTCTTATAGACAAATGCTGTATATTCACTCAGGATTCAGGAACTGACGTGCATTCGTATGCAATTTATACGTCTCGCACAGCGGGGGCTGGGCCCAGACTATCGTACGTTACGGGCATTAGAAAGACCGCGATTGTGCCATGCGAACACGTTAGTGATATATTAGGTACTTGTTTTTGGACGTGTTTAGATATCGGACTATCAGTCTTAGACCTTGATTGAGTGTATGCAAATTTATTGAGTAAACGAGTACCCTTATTTTAACTCCACAATGTATAGCGTGCAGGATGGTAAATCAGTCTGATAATTATACAGAGTGTAATTGCTTACATTGTATCTAAGAAAAACATCAAGAATAATAATCGTTCGTAAATCGGTTGTAAACTGTTTCGTGTACTAATATTTTTAATAAATAAATAAATAATCATAGAAAAGACCCTTCAGGTCGAAAATGACCAGTTTCCTAAAATTATCAAAAAAGGATCAGAAGGGTAATTTCTAATTTATCTTTGCATTTAATTTGTCGATGCGTAAGCGGCAATACAAAGCACTGAATGTATTAATTAGAATATCTTATGATCCATCAGCGAGTTGGCAACTCAATTTTCTTGAATAATTTTTCTATGTATAATTACATCCAAAATAATTGTGTTTTTATTTATATTTGTAATGAGAATCGTCTACCATTGTGAGTACTCTTCTTCTCGTTTAATTTTACCCCCATATCTGTGAAACCGTGACATCTTCACGATGGCCATCACCATCTACTTCGTGATTGCGATTTTCGCCGCATCGTTGGTCCATCAATTAGGAGGTCTCCGAAAAGTGTTAGGGCATACTAAATACCTACTTAATAAAAATATTAACAAAACGAAAACCAATCGTGTAACACAATTTACTGAACGCTGAGAAAACGAAGTTTTAGTGTTGTTTGTGAGCTTCAAAAAGCCCAAGGGAAAGTGTTGTCAAGGAACAAAGATAAGCCGGGATTGTCACCAGGACTGTCTCGTCCGCATGGAAATTACAAGTGGCTGCACCAAAGACGTTTGTTTCTTTTTTTTTTGCAAATATTATTCTTTTGAAGTTAATTTCTAAGTGTTTACTCTATTTACTATTTTTATACCAGTAAGTTAAAGTTTGAAAAGTTACTCCGTAAATCCTAAGTCCTGGCTTATGTACCTACTAACAGACAACGAATAGGAAAAGTACTGGGTGTAGAAAATTGAAATTTTAGCAAGTCCTATTAAGGTTTTTGGAAATATTATGTGAAAATACAACAAGTACCTAGTTTTGGGACTTCTGCGTAGTCAGCTGTTTAGTAAACCATAAAATTGTACGCCAAAATTGCTAGACATTTTTACTGAGTAAATTTATTGCGATACGTAGTTATGCACGTAACGTTGCTATATACTTACTTACTTTCTCAAGTTTTAAGGTAATAAAATATCAGGATCTTACTGTGAACTCTGCTCCCAGTCGCCGCGTCTCTCAGCAAGTGAACTATAAACATGCCCCGGTAACCGCTTGCTTACTTTGTGTGTAACGAAACCTTGTTGCAACAAGGGTTGCCAACCGAACCGTTTCAAAGGACAAGTACGGTTTTTCCTTAGGTATTTTGAATAGTTTAATGGGCATGTGGACTAATTTTTGTTTTTTAGTCTGTCTTGTAGATTATTAAAATAATATTGGACACGTATTTTTTCTTTTTTTTACGTAATCAAAAAATAACGGCGATATATTGAGTCGAAATTTCGCGTGACGTCACTTTTCGGACAGTTTGTATGGCGGTTTTAGCGGTTAGTGACGTCACGACCCCCTCGCCCTAAACTTTAATGCGCTTTATCTCTGTATATTTTAATTTATTTAAAAAAGCAAAAAATACGTGTCTATTGTTTTTTTATTTTCTAATTGACGGCCTAATTAGAATTTTGATTTTCAAAAGTAGTTCACATCCCTATTGGCGTCTTTGGTATTTTTAAAGGCTTTTATTTAACTTGCCATGCATTGAACTATGTTTGTTCGGGTCAAAATAAAAAATAGGAATTAGCTAAAGAAAAAATGAGTGAAGATCGGATAGTCGCTTGACACTTTCCCACCTATTTCTTTTTCTTTGGCCAGCTAGCTATTCAGCCAGTATTTTTAATTTACATTGTGGCGACCTAAAAAAAATATTTTCTTTAATTATTAAGTATTAATTAAAGAAAATAAAAAAATATAAATAGGAATTAGCTTAAGAAAAAGTGAGTGAATTTTATTTTAATTAATACCTACCTACTTAAACTTTACGTTATTTCAATTTTACATCGCGCTGGCTGTATAGAAAGTTGAAACATGGTCCAATAGAAATGTGAAAATAGACCTAGTTTTTTTAATAATTTGACAGTTGTCAGTTGAAAGCGATTCTCCCTAGGGCTGAAAAGGGTTACTTTCAACCCGCTTCTCAGGCAACTTCAGACCTATTTTCCGAGGATGAGTAATGAAAAAGTATTTTTTTCTACATTAATTTTTTGTTTCGTCCGTTTCGGAGAGAATGCAAATTATTCATTAACATCCTGAAGGAAGGAAAAGAACTTACAACTGAACTAATGAAAATGTTATGTTCATTGAATATTATAATTGCTCTGAGTCGAGTTTCGTTTACATTTTCTTTACTCTAATAGTTTATCCCGCTTTATTCCCATTGTATTCTGCAGGGGATGACAACCCTACTTGTCTTAGTAGGTATATAGGTACCTACCATTAGATATACAGGAAATAGATTTTAAGTCACAAATAGGGGTTTCACTTTAAAATAAAGAAAAGTTTATATCACACAATTTTATGTTTAAACATTCATTGAAGTCTAGGTACCTATATTGTATCACAGGTTATTATAATATCTAATACATGATTATTTTATATAACATGTATATTTTTAGAAAACATTTTAAGGCACATCAGTAGGTATAATTTTATATTGTTAACCTGTAAAATATAAAATTTTTCTCTAACCACTAACCAGAAAATTGAACGCTGTGTATAATATTTTTTACGTTGATGACCGTTAAAAATATTTTATAGTAGGCACACATACCTACCTACCCAAATCTCCAATAGGAGAGAACCGAGAAGCGGGAACGAAAAAAGTTTTTTCTAAGGCGATAAATATTTGTGACTGATGCGATTCAATCCAGTTCCAAAAATGCAGAGAAAATTGACCATTGAACATTTCTAATTAAAACTAAAGACAGACTATATACACACATTTGGTATGTACCTATAGATTAAAATTAGAATGCGAGTTCGTAACCTTATAATTTGAAAATACTGCAAAAAAAGTGCAACCGGATGCACGTACGTAGTAGGTAGCTAAGTAATATTCCAGAAATACAAGATTAAATTCCAAGAGCGAACGTTTTCGTCGAATGTTTATTTGACAACCCTTCGAGTGGTTAAGTACTGCGTGTTAGCACTTGCTTGTCTGAGGCACCCCAGCTTAATTTTGTTTCCTGTAAATACGTTGTGCGAAAGAGGTGGCAATTTACTACAGTAAATAACTATTTAATTTTCACATTACTGTCTACAAACAATAAAGAGGCCAAGATATCTCGTAACTCAAAGTGTTTTGCAGCGTGCTGTGTTGTGCGATGCATTATTCAGAGCTCAGACGAAATAAAAACTGAGATAAGATTGTAGTATAATGTATGAATGACTCCTAAAGATTGCCTGTGGCTACAAGTACATTTTTCTATTGAAGATCAAAATTACGCAAAGTTGGTAACTGTATAACTAGTTGTTCCACTCGTGTGAGTTTCGGCACTCCTTCGCAAACTCCACGATACAAGTCCTAGTTACTTAGGAATATAATAGCTTACTACCGGTAAAATAACTTTAAACATTCGTTTAGTAGTTCCCGAGATTATAAACAAATAAACAAATACACTTTTCTTATGCTTTGATAAGTATCCGGACCATAAATTGCATTTAATTTACTATCGTATTTGCCAATTTAGAGCGACCGTGTTCTCCATTTTGTTTTTTCTTTATTTTTGTATTTTTGTCACTATAGAAAAGAACATTCCGTATGTGGTCATGCACATTCTCCGTAGGTCGTAGATGCGTTTAGGTTTGCCTATTATCTTCCTTCAAACATCATAGGTCTACAACTCAATTTTCGATGAAAACAAAATTGTGTATTGTCCTATTAATGTTAAATAAACCTGTTAATGTTGAAATAAAGAAAAAAAAAATGCGAGCTGGAAATGCTTTTTTTTAAGTTAATAAGTTTTTTTCAAACACACAATTGTAGAGTTGTGGAAAAAAAAATGAAAAAAAATTATTTCATATCATGGAGACTTATAATACCTTTTTGCTGTAAATTCTTTGACATTGTATCAAACTCATGCTTAAAAATTATTGAACTCGGTAAGTTACATCATAACATTAGAATTCAGTTAAAATGTACGTACGTACTCTAGAATTAAAAATTTAAGTGTCTGTTTGTAGTTCCAAATTAACAGCTTTTTACTAAATGCATAATATGAAAGTATAAATTTTTGTCTGTCTGTCTGTCTGTTTGTTCCGACTAATCTCTGAAACAGTCGGACTGATTTTGACTGGCAGATACCTGATGTTATATGGAGAGGAGACTTATAGGCTATGTGTGAAATCACATTGTTCTGACAAATTACATCAACTTTACTTTATTGATTGGTAAAATTACTGTTTCATTGTGTAAATCACAATGCTGAGTCAATTTACACAAACTTTGGTTAGATTTACCTATATTTTCTTTAATTTTAATGACGATTTTCCTGAATTCTACTTATAATCAAAGCAAAATTACATAATTGCGTACTTTTTCAGATTTTATGTAACATCAAGTTCTATTTTGGCAATTTTACACATTTTTAAAGTAAAGTTACATATTTTTTATGTATTGCCCCGGTGGAAACCCAAACCCATGTGTAAAAATACAAATGTTTCTGTAATTAAACACATTTTAGTTACTATTACATAAATTTACACTGAAATTACAAAAAAATATGAAATTTCGAAGAAAATATGTAAAATAAACGAAAATTATGTACTTTGCCACAATTTTATTTACTTTTACATTTTTTTGGGCACTTTCTACAGGTTTATGTAAATTTTTTTCATGTAAAATTACATAATTTTTAACAGTGTACTTTTATTTCAAAAAATAGTTTCTACGGGAATTCCGAAACTCATGCGGTTGAAACTGCGGGGCACAGCTAACTATATTAATAATAAGGATAACCCACAAGACCACTGTCTAAGTCAAAAAGCAGTGTGAAAATTGTCAATGGAAATTATAAATAATTCCTTTTCTGAGGTTTTGTTGTAAAAGTCCTCTTGGAAAGGCTCTTAGTTCTCATGCTTTCAAAGGCTTAAGTTAAAGAAGATTTTGTTTGATCTTATTGTTTTGTTATTTAAACCTACTGGCGTTTTGTGATAATTTCTAAGCATTATTACGTATCTAATATCTATATAATTATATGTATTACTATATTATATTTTAAATTCTACATAACTACTAGTAATTTCATAAAAAAACTAGCTATTCCCCCGCGGTTTCATCCGCGGTAATTCCGGAGTTCCCGCGGGTATTCTGGGATAAGAAGTAGGTACCCTATGACACTCAGGAATACTGTAGCATTCTATTGGTAAAGGAATTTCCAAAATCGGTTCAGTACGTCACTAACTTACAAAGTTTACCTTTTTATAATATTAGTAATAGATAACTCCCATTTTAATCATAGTTCAAATTATTAGGCGTTCCCAAATATTTTAACAAATAAAACCTATAAACGTTACATAGGTAGGTATAGCTAGGTACCTTCGAATTTTTGAAAGTTCAATTTCTGTCTAAAATTAATTAACATTATCTTGTGAATAAGCGTTGAACCGTCCTCTTTCGGCCGCACTCAGAGTCGACTTTAATGATTACTTAGTTAAGTATAGATTTTTAAAACAAAACTGCCGCAATCAGAGACGTTGAGTAAAATAATGTTAATTGGCATTTAATGAGATGTAACTTAATTAATTAAATGCCAATTAACATTAATTTATTAAACTTGTCTGATTGCGGCAGTTTTGTTTTAAAAATCTATACTTAACTAAGTAATCATTAAAGACGACTCTGAGTGCGGCGGTTTGTAAATAATTATCGGGATACGAAATGTGCTTAAAATTTAAATTACTAAATTAACTCTTACCTCTTTGAAATCTTGCAATCCTCACTATATTAATTTGAGTTTATTTGTTTGTTTGTTACGCTACCACGCCGTAACGGATCATCCGATCATCATGAAATGCATACTTACATGTTGTCAAGGGTACAGAATAGTACCTACCTACCTAGGGTAGGTACTTTTGTTCTGAAATTACCCCGGGTGAAACCGCAGGGAACAGCTAGTTCTAAAATAAATTGTTATAATCCGATCTAACCACTTGCACCAACGTTGATAAAATCAATATCGTACTCGACATGCAACCACGTTAGGTACCTCAATAGCGGTCGCCGATACAACAACAATGGCGATATTTTCTTTCGAATAAATCATAGTGGATGCAGCGACCCATAGATCTATGCATCGAGTAGATGTCCAACGACAATGCCAGAGCTCGGCGACTGTTCCCATTACCCATTGTTGCGTGGACAGCGCAACCATAGTGCGGTGTAGTACGCTCTGACCCATTTTACGTCTGTATTGAAATACACCAAAAGTTACATAATATACTGGCATCAAACTTTAGTTTTAATAGTCCGATAGCTTTTTGGTGCCATCGTGCTCGTGCAGCACACGGCATGATTTCAGAGTCAGGTTAAAGTTTTATACTGACAGGCAGAAACGGTATCAAAATGTACACGACATCAAATATCTTTCAAAAGTAGGTATAATACTTACTGGTTTTAAAGAAAAATTCTTATCCTTACCAAATATTTTCCTTTAATAGCTTTAATAGCTTTATTGACGACCCGATTGGCGCAGAGGTCACCATGCCTACCCGCTAATCAAGGGGTTCCGGGTTCGATTCCCGGTGGGGGTGGACTTTGTGTGATGAACACAGGGTTCCATTTTCCAGTCTGGGTGTGTTTATATATATAAGTAATTCTATGTAGTATATACCACGTTTGCTTGGTTTCCACGACACAAGCTAATATTAGCTTACTGTGGGATCAAGTAGATCTGTGTGTTGTGATGTGGATTATTATTATTATTATTATTATAATAGCTTAGCTTAAAGTAGGCAAATTTGAAGATTAAAATAAATGTTGCACGTCACTTCTGTTATTTTAAACGCGTCGCTTCCGTTAGGTACTCCAAGCGCGTCACTATACCGTTGTCTGCTAAAATTATTTAATACTAGCTGTGCCCCGCGGTTTCACCCGCGGTAATTTCAGAGATCCCGCGGGAATTCCGGGATAAAAAGTACCCTATGTCCTTCTCTGTACCCCTGATAACGCACATGCCAAATTTCATCCAAATCCGTTCAGCCGTTTTTGCGTGATTGAGTACAAACATCCAAACATCCAAACATCCACACTTTCACATTTATAATATTAGTAGGATGAAAAACCTGTACGACCAGGGGTGAGGGGGAAGGGGGGGGGGGGGCGTCGGGAATGAAGTCCTCTTTGTTATGTATACTATACATTTAAACGCATATTATTATATAGATAATATGTAAATAGTTAACTCTGCCCTCTTTATTGGAAACGCAGTATAGTTACCTACTTACAAAATGGCGGTTTGGAGATAAACGTGATTTAAACATACGAGTAAGTACACATTTCTTGATATTTAATCAGGAAATTTCTCTTATATAACTCTTAAAAGATTACCTCTAACCATTGAGGTCTTTTTTTCTCCTCACCTGACTACCTGAATACGAAAACCAGACAAAGGAAAATAATAATTAGCATATATTTGAAGAAGATAAGCTATGATGCATTTAAGCACGACTATTTATAGGTATATCCACTTTCTCTATGACTAGGAACCAAAAACTAACTTCTCTATTACCTGCACAAACAAAACTACCACGAACAAACTACGTTCGTCTAACTTGCGTCTGGTATGGTGGAAAACTATACAAACATTACTCGGCTTTATCTTCAGTGTATGCGGAGTGAAGTAATTAGTTCCGAAGTGAGTTTAATTTGCATGACAGTAACGGTTCCTTAGGGTGCGAGCACGTTGTTCACCTCCTTCGGACATTTAGATGCACCCCAAACCTATAAAGATAGGCTGTTTGTGAATGTCTCACGTGTGTACATAGCTGTATCTAAATGTGGGCGTTAATGAATATTCAGCAGTTTACTTTTGATTTCTGAATGACTACTTACTTGATGTTCATATTTTCCATTCGCTAAAGTTTTTATATGATACTCTTATACCGGTTTCAAAAACGCTGATTAGATTATACCTAGTTTCATCAACTGGTTGAAAATCGTTTAAAAACTAACCGAAATATATAAATGACTGTTTTTATAGAAAGAGTGTTTAATTATCAAACTAAACTTATCTTGACTAGGGAATCGAACAACACTAGACCTACCAAAAATGCTGTGAAAGCAATCTTGAGAAACTGAAAAAAGGTGGTAAAAGTAACTTCTGCATATGGGTAGCTAACCACGCGAAAATAAAATTGATCACGCGAGGTTTAGAGTGGAATATTGCTATTTGTTCAAAACTGGGTCGATCTCCGACTGTTTATTTCATATCATAGTATATGTATATTACATTTAACTTTTGTGAGTTTTACCGCCGCACTCAGAGTCGACTTTAATGATTACATAGTTTAGTATCGATTTAAAATAAAAAACTGTCGCTATCTGACAAGTTTAACAAATTATTGTTAATTGGCATTTAACTAATTATGTTACATCTCATTAAATGCCAATTAACATTAATTCATGAACGTCTCTGATTGCGGGCGGTTTTGTTTTAAAAATCTATACTTAACTGAGTAATCATTAAAGTCGACTCTGAGTGCGGCCGTTAATACATAATCTGCAAATCTTTCAAAATCATACCTATACCTACTTCATTTCGCATACAATCGAAAGATATGTAGGTATTCTGTAAAAAAAACGACTGAGCTTGCCTTGGAGTTGGCACGCTAATGTTTTAGTGACACGAAATGCCTGATCGACTCATATGGTATGACAACAGAGTAAATATAATATTCGGTATTAACTCTCTGAATGTTTTACTATGAATGATTGTGTTTTTAATACGAACATACCTATAGTCGAAATAACGAGCTAACCGCACCCAGAATGTACCCTAAAGTTCATTTTATCATGGTAGGTATATTTTATTTTTAGGACCTTAATAAATAATTAATCTATAAATCTGTGTTAGTATAGAGAAGTTGTCATGTTCTATGAATTTATAGTGTTTTTATTTGTCAGGATAAGATTTTTATGAAAGAAATCTTTTGAATAGTTCACTAGAAAAGTCGGAAGTTTCGATTTTGTTTATTTATCCTCCTTTATCCTCCGATTTGTGACAAATAATTGACCCGATTTGTGATGAAACTTTGTAAGGTTAATTTGCGTATACCTAAGTATATACGCCCGCGAAGGTTACTGATACATATAAACATACAAAAACCGCGGGCACAGATAATATAATACTATACTAGTACCGCGGGGTACATCGTACAGCTAGTAACTACCTAAAATAAATAAAAATTTGGAGGTCAAAATATTATTTTAAATGGCGATATTTCGCATTTTTCACAAGCAATCAATTTTAAATGACACCAAAGTACCATCGCTTGACGAAGTTGTGGTGTGAAAAAAAAAATAGGTAAATAAAACAAATTGCCATCAATACTCATCCATCATTGGGTGAGAGTCCACTGGAGGTGACAAAGAGTGTGCGCCTGCCCTATTCGATTTTTAGAAATCGTAAGCGAAAATGATCGGAACTCCACTCTGACATGGACATAACTTAAATGCGTACCTGCCTGTCCGATTTTAATTGGCATCCAGTAAAATATATTAATCAATAGAATGACCAAAAATAAATTTATATAAATAAAAATGAATCGCCGAAAT
This sequence comes from Zygaena filipendulae, assembly GCA_907165275.2. NCBI lineage: Eukaryota > Metazoa > Arthropoda > Insecta > Lepidoptera > Zygaenidae > Zygaena > Zygaena filipendulae. Next base: position 3,945,471 of record OU015653.1, on the reverse strand, counting down.
GTAAGTGATCGCATAACTTCCAAACGACTGCACCAAATTGGATAATTCTTTTTTTGTGTCCGTTATTATCAGGACAAGGTTTGTATAAACGAAGTTGAATCTCGGGGAACAGCTAGTTATTATACAATATTATATCATAACATATTTCTCGATCATAAATTAGTGGTTGAGTTCCCATATCAGGTGACAGTTTCGCTCCCTAAAGTTGCTCATGTTGGTCGCGTATTCCCGTGTGATAGCGTGTTATGGTATAATCGGTTACAGAAGCATACTAGTATAATATAGGTTGAAGAAAATATACCTTATTATTTATAAGAAAAATTGAGTACGTATACATTTTGCGATTCCCTTGGAAACTCTGCAGAAGAGTATCCTATGACACTCATCAGGGATAATGTTAGGGTAGTTAAGGTTCAGTAGTTTCACAGATAGAATAGTTGTAGTAGGAAATACTAATACGTAAATGTTTACACTAGAACCTGTTAAGTTCAGATCATGGACCAATTAAACTTCCATGGTTCAGATATTATCCTCAATTAGCTTACAACACCGTTCAAGTCGAAAATTGGCGGTTTACACATTTTAAAATTAAGTTAAGTTAACAAGTTAAAATAAAGTAAATCGTCAAAATAAATATAAATACCTAATTATTTCTTAACCGCTAACTAGGGTATATTAAGTAACAACAGTAAAATTCCACTGATTTTTTAAAATACAGTTTTTTTACTCTCCTGTAAAGTTGATAAAAATGACATAAACGGTGTTGTTAGCTAAGGAAAGATATTATGTGCTTCAGTTTTCACACCAAAACTTTTATCTGCATTGCCGTTTAGTTTTCAGTCACTAACTTCTTCACTTCATCAATCAGTATAAGTACAATTTAATGTACTATGCTGAAACCTCATCATTTCGCTCGCAATATTCAAAATGCAATAAAAAATTTAAATAAACGGTTTTCAATTAACAAAATTCTGTTGTTAAGATTTTGAAATTCATCGTTCAATTTTAATGTTTATTAAACAAACCCTTTGAATTTGTTTACGTAACATTCTGTGTTGAATTGTAGGTACTCACAAAATTCTTGTCTAGGTAATCTTGGAGTAAGTTAGTTTGCGAAGACGGTTGACGTAAATTTTGACAATAAATAAAAGAAGACGCCCGAAGCGTCTACTCTCCGAGTTACAAACAAACCGACAGACAGTACAACGTTGAACCGACATTACAGTGATGTTTAGACGAAAATCACAAGGAATTTGTTGACTGCTATTATTTCATACAGTAAACGGAGTTTTTGGCTTTCAAAACTTTTTCATTCTTGTCATAAAATGTTATTCTAACATTCTATAAAAAAACAAAATAAATTAATGAATAATACCAGTTTATTATTAATTTTTAATCATGGTTCACATATTCATTTATTTCGGAAAATTAACAACAGTTTTTAAAATAAATAATCCTAATAAATATTATTAGTCGAATGCGAGTTTGTTTGTTTGTAACTCTTCCACGTTCTAACTACTTAACCGATCATTATGAGATTTCACGTATTGAAAGTCTGGGGTATTGAAAGGAAGTACCTTTCATTGGGAAAAAATTTTGTTTCGAGAGACAGAAAATTGACTGATAAAATCTAGCAAGTATTATGTAACTAACATCAGTGCCGATAGTAAATCTTCATACCTATACAAATGTATCAACTTATATTGACGTGAAACCGCAGGGATCATGTCCTAATATATAGGACAGTAAATGCGATAGTATATACCAATATTATAAAAAGATTAATTGTTTTTTATCTTATTTGTTTCTAATGGATAAACTCAAAAAACTACTTGACTGATTTTAAAAATTCTTTCACATACCTATAGGAAGCTAGAGTATTCTTAAGTGATATAGGATATTTTTACCCCGGAAGAATTACTGGAACTTCGAAATTAACGTAAGTGAAAGCCTGATCGACTAGTAAACAATATAAAACTCCTTTTTCGGGCCGACTGTCATTTTGCTTATTTCCATTGAATCTAATTTGGAATGATACACGCTTCCGTCGAAAGACCACAATTACGTTAGTGAAGGGTGCTATAAATTTGGCAATTACAAGCCACATCGCCAAACAGGTGGCGTTAAAATGTTGCTGCGACGAGATGTGAAAGATTGATATCTCTAATTACTTACTGATTGAATTTTGTTTGAAGCAAAGGGTGGGAATCTTCTGAATTCGAAGTCAGAATCATAAAAAGTTCCATGCTCCTTTTGGTGTCTATTTTAATTTTTTTTTTTTTGGTGTGCTAATACTTTAAAAGATAAATTCAAGATTGATGACACTGATTGGTAGCTCGCATAATTAATTAATTGTATTTTAACAGATTTTGGTTAGGTATCATATTCCTGTAGGTACATAATACATATTTTCTTTCCGACTACGGCCATTGATATATTAAAGTAGGTACTTAGATTTTTGTAAACTATAGAATATTCAAGTAGGTAAATAAATATATATGGAGGATGAATTATTAGCAAAATAAACTGAACATAATATTTATTATCTTCCTATATTTAATGCGAAGAAAATAATATATAGATAGGTATGTAAATTTTGTGATTCAGGTTTGCGTATTTATACCTACAGTTTGCGATCGTAAGCTGCATCATTTTGATGAAAATTCTGATATAAATGGCATTTCTTTTATTGTAGGTATTTGTATCAATCAGACTTGATACATTGGATAGTGAATTGCAGTAAGAGTAACATTCTAAGCACCCAAAAGCTGAAGGAAACAACGCAGAAAGCCGTCGGCGACGCCGAGACGCCGCGCCGCCGCCAGACGCTAACTTGTTACCGAGGAGGCAACAAACTCTTTTTGGCAAAGCACCTTTTAGCTAAAACTGTTTATATTTTAAGGCCGCAAAATAAAAATGCAGCCAAACAATTTGACAGATGGATATCTATGGTTCAACCTCTGTTTTAAAGCGAAACTTAAAAAAAAAGCATTTTTTTATAATTTCGCTTTCATCAATTATGTACAACTAGCTGTTCTCGCGGTTTTACGGGATAAAAAGGACCTTGTCCTTTACCTACTGTAAACCTGACACCGTGTATGCACCGTGTAGCCCGGAAATCTCGCGGAAACTCCGAAATTGACGCGAGTAAAACCGCGGGGAACAGCAAGTAGTATTATAATATTGCCTGTGTATAGTATATACAGTATACACTCTAGTTTTGCAGAGGTCCAAATTAAGGTCTAAATAAAGAGAAACTTATTGTAATGTCAATATTGTGATTATACAACGTGTTAATGAATTAACTGAAAACTAGAAAGTAGTTTGCTCAGAATCAACTAGCGAATCGATCGCACTATGTTTTAATATAGAATATATTTTATCATTTTTACTAGCCCATGTCTAAATCTATACATATAATAAAATTGTAACAGGTCGATGTGTGTACATGGGAGATAAATAAGAAAAAATGCCCATGTCTAAATTATGTATAATACAATATTTGGCGCCGCCGCTCGCAGTGTGCCCGCAGCAAAAAAAAAATCGAACCGGTAGGCGCGGGCGTAGCGCTTGGAATTTCGTAGATAGGTCACCTCCAAAATAATGTTGAATAACTTTTAAAGTATAAATTTTTTCGACATAAAATATATTTTAATCATATTATTGTTTATTTAAATGGGGTGTATCAGATTTTCAGTTAATTCATTAACACGTTGTATAGTAATTTGTTAAACATAACTCGTAGAACAACTTATTTTACTCCTGAAAACGACATACCTACTTAGTCAGAAAAGAAAAAAGAAATCCAGGGATATAAACATAATCGAAATTTATAAAACTCTTGGGTCGTTGTTTTTCTTATAGAAACTCAGTATAATGGCCTAATTTTAGCAAACATGTGCTACAACGCGAAACGTTCTCGTTTTGAGGAAAAATTGGTTATTTTCTTTACTCGCACGTAATTTTGTCATCGCCCTGGAAAATATTGTCCTACATTATAAAGGAAAGCCTTTCTCCCTGAATGGAGGTTCTGATGTTTTATGAGTTTAATAAAATATCATCGGCGTATAAATCAAGTTGTGTTCGTTTTAGTTGCGATAACTTTATAGTAGGTATACTGGTGTTAGATGGAAAGCGAAACCAAGCCAAACACTTTAAAATATCACTGATAATAACTTTGTTATTAAAGTTGAACATACCAAAAAATACAATAAAACAAAAGAAAAATTCTAAAATCTAAGAAATGCAATGTTACACATACCTACCCTACACGCTGTCTTTAAATGTAATTCAACAGACTATTTCTGGCTAACCTAATCTTTTGGTCTTATAATATATTTTAATGAACACTTGGAAAAAATCCATTGCTGCGAAATTTTGTATATTCAGTATTAAAGACTTTTTTTTGTGATGCTAAATCAGATATTGGTGCAAAACGTCTGCCTACGTTCGTGTCTGTGCCGTACTATACGTACGTAGGTACTTAATTGCCCAGTGGCGCATTCCCATCACTTATTCAAAGCGCATTATATCCCGATTCCCGCCCCTGTCTTCTTGTCCGATTGTAGAACGGAGTGACCACTATAGCACGCTTTGCACGATCTGCTCCTGTACCATGATCCTAAAACAAATCAGGTTTATATCGAAGAGCAGGATGGACTTACACTCAAGTCGTATAATGTTGTCCTTTTTGCACAGTGGAACTTGCCAGGGTTTATGTGTACGTATAATGCGGCAAATGAACGTGATTTTAGCTCATTGGTATTTCTGGTGATTTCATGAGGGAAACAGAGTGCAGGCTTTTAATTATTAATTCATTTAAATCTATGGCCTGTCTATAAGTATCTAGATTTGGATATCCAGATTTATAGTATCCTAACTTAATATTATAAAAAAGCCGATCACAATGAAATTTTGTATAGACGTCAGGGCCCATAACGTTTCTTACTTCCCAAAAACGCAATTCCAAACGTTTTAAATATACACACCGGCAGAATTAGCGGAACATAAAAAGGCAGAGTATAGAAATAATTACGTATATATATTAAAACACATTATTATCAGGCATGAAGTAATAAACTAATATACATCTTTTAACATCGATTTTAAGAAGTTTTTAGTTAAATTTTATTAAAAGTAATCAAAATTAAAAAAAAACAAAAAAGTCTCTAGTTTGTGAGAACACAGACAATGTTGCAAATAAAAGTGGAATCACGAAGGGGAAACACACGTTATTAATCGTTCATTAATTTAGTGTTAAAATCACAGTAATCTTTAATTTGCAACATTATTTGTGTGCCCACAAATTAGAGAAAAAGTGTTTTTTTTATTATTATTTTAAATAAAATTTAATAATTTAATTACAAACTCTTAAAGTGTTAAAAGATGTATATTAATTTATTACTTCACGTCTAATTATTATTTGTTTTAATATATATACGTAATTATTTCTATACTCTGCCTTTTTATGTTCCGCTAATTCTGCCGGTGTGTATATAAGATGCCCAATATTTGGTGCCCAATATTAGAAATTATTATTCTCTATGCTATTACTTATTAGAAACGTTGTAAATGTGTATTTTTGAGGTGAAACTTCTTTGAGAACGAGGGAGAGACAATTTTTGTGGCGCGTTATCTTAACACGCCGTGTTATGGTCATAGTGAATATAGAATATAGAAAATATAGAAAGAATATAGAAATATAGAAAAGAACAAAGGCGGGGAGCCTGTCATCCAGAAAAAATATTGATTCTGAGGAATAGAAAAAACAATGAAAGAAAAACGCAATAAGTTGTATAACAAATTATTTGAATGCATTATTGAAATTCTAGTATAGAGAAAGTAGTAGTACCTATTTTATATCTTAAGTAGCAGTCCCCCGCGGTTTCACCCGCGATTGTTTTGGAGTTTCCGCGGCAATTCCTGGACAAACTATACGTATGAACCTGCCCCTTGAATCACTCTATATTTACTGGTGAAAACCGCATGAAATTCCGTTCAGTAGTTTTTGAGTCTTTTGCGAACAGATCAACAGACAGACAGACGCAGCAAAAGACTTTGTTTTATAATATGTATGGTTGGTATTTTTCACCATTTCCCCTATTTCTAGTTGTACCTACCTATTTTAGGAAGGTAAAAGGTATCCAACTAAAACATGGAGGCAGGAAGTATTCCTTTGCTGTTATCATGCAAATGTAACGCGACACGGAAGTAATTGGCGAGGTTTATGAAACTTCACTTAGGTATAAGTTCATGAAGACAATGTTAGTTACACGATATCATCACCAGTTTTTAACCGATACTTTTCAAAAAAGGAGGAGGTTCTATGTTCGATTGTATGTATGTTTTTTTATGTATGTTCACCGATTACTCGAAGACGGGTGGACCGATTTGGGAAATTCTTTTTTTGTTTGGAAGGGTATACTCCCAATTAGGTCCCATTGCCACCAAATCAGGATCTGATGATGGGATCTTGGAGAAATCGAGGAAACTCTTCAAAAATAATAGGCACACCTATAACGATTTGGATATTTGTTCGTAATAATAATCGTTCATTTGCTTGCGGAAAGCAAAATTTGAAGAAGTGGAACTGATGATGGAGACCACAGATGGTCATCGGAACTACTCAACAATAATACGTATTTCACGAGTTCCGATTAGACCGATTTGGAAAATTGATTTTTTGTTTGAAAGGGTGTACTCCTAAGTTAATCCCATTGTCATGAAATCAGGATCTGATCTTGAGATCTTGGAGAAATAGAGAGAACTCTTCAAATATTATAGGCACACCTATAGCGATTTCAGTATTTTTCTGTAGTAAATCGTTCATTGGCTTCTGGAAAGCAAAATTTGAAGAAGTGGAACTGATGATGAAGACCACCGATGGTCATCGGAACTATTTAACTACAGTACGTATTGCACGGGTTCCGATAGAATCGATTTGTTAAATTGTTATTTTGTTTGAAAGGGTTTACTCCCAAGTTCGTCCAATTGTCATGAAATCAGGATCTGATGATGAAGTCTTGGAGAAATCGAGGAAACTCTTCAAATATTACAGGCACACCTATAGCGATTTCGGTATTTTCTGTAGTAAATCGATCATTTGCTTTCGGAAAGCACTATCTGATGAAGTGCAACTGATGATGAAGACCGTAGATGACCATCGGAACTACTAAATTACGTGATAATACAAGAATGACGACTCGATTGGCGCAGAAGTCACCATGCCTAATCAAGGGGTTCCGGGTTTGATTCCCGACGGGGGTGGACTTTGTGTGATGAACACAGGGTTCCATTTTCCAGGCTGGGTGTGTTTATATATCTATAGTATAATATATAAGTAATTCTATGTAGTTTATACCACGTCCGCCGACAATCTCAGTAAGGACCTCTTCTATAATAAATAATTTATTCATAGCATTTAACAAGCTCTTCTTCAAGCTTTAGCACTCAACATTGTGAAAGAAGATAAAGGCACTCTCGCCAGGTTGTAAGCGAGCGTAGTATGTGAGCGTGAGCGTATGCGAAACAACCCAAGTGGGCACACACGAGCGGGTTTGGTACCGATTTCAAGATATCAAAGATTAAGACAAACGTCTTAATCTTTCCATTTCGCGTAATGCTCTTTCATCATGGGGTCGATTGAGTAATTAATAGTAATTATTAGGTTCTAAATCACAAAGTGCAATACCGTCTAACGTTTTTACTCGACTTAGGGCCACATAGACTTGACCTTTGGCAAAGTTTTTCTTTCCTAAGTCAATTACGGCTTTATTTAAAGAGGTACCTTGAAGTTTATGTACTGTTACAGCCCAACTCAGGATCAAGGGCATCATTCTTCTTTCGACATCTCCGTAGCCTTTTGTTGCTTGAAAGGTTGCTGACACAGGTGATATTGCTATTAAGCCATCGCTGTCTTTCACTTTAGTGCCAATAGTCTCATCATCGAATTTGATACACACTGCATCAGGTAGTTCACCTGCTTCTAATTGATCACGACGAAGAGCAGGCCACTTAAAATTGCGTATGACTCCCATAGCACCGTTAACGAGAACTTCACTAACCGATATGTTTCGTCTTAACATAACTCTCGAACCAACGCCCACCTTTCTATAGCTCGTGCAACAAACCACCACAGTTATTTACATCAGCAGGAATCACATTAAGTGGTGGTCGTTTTCCGTAGGTTGCAGCCTCTCTCGACTCATCGGTAGCGTGTCAGGTATATATATACACGACTTGACTGATGTAGTTGATCCGTCATTTTAGAATTATAATCATCTACCAATCTGATCGTAGGAAAAATTCTTACTGCAGCGCCATCTGCGAATTCACCAATCTGTTTAACTTGCCGTCTTTCACATAGAAGTTGTAATTGTGAGAATGTAAGCTCTCCAAATCGCAAATTATTTAATAAATCAACAAATTCCACATCGCTACTTTGACGCATATTAATGGTCAGTTCGCAGAAGGAGAACTGTTGCCATAAATGAATTTCGCCATTTAACCATAAAGGTTGTTCAAAGCACCAATGACCTTTAACTGGTGGTAACTGCATTATATCGCTAAACAACAGTATATGGACACCTCCAAACAATAAATTATTGTTTTGAACTCCTGCAGACGTAAATGGATGATTCGTAAGTTTTCTTAGGATACCATAGATATTTCATCGACTACTAACCATTTGATATAACGCCACTTTCGTCTCTCCCGTTCCAAAGGCTGTCCACTCATTTTACGATAAGTCATGGTAGTGCTTTTTTTGGATAGGAAACCAGAAATTTGCCGTGCCGCAAGGCCCGTCAAAGACGCTACCTCTACAAAAGTTGGTTTCAACAACGTATCCACCGTTGGTACGTAACAGCGTCTTATATGCTCAACAATTAATTTTAATAAAAATAATTTTCCGCAACCAGCTCCACCCTTGATAAATAATAGTAAAGGCTAAATATTTCTGCTGAACATTAAGGTTCCTGACTACATTTATAAAAACCGCATCGGGCATAGCAGTGGGATCATTACTTTCGATAAAATCGTCATCATTATTATATATGTTATTAATTTGGTCGTCGGCGTATGAGTTAATATCATGTTCTCTAGGGCCGTCGGTGCCTCTATCTTCGTTCACAATATTGAGTGCTAGAGCTTGAACAAAAGCTTGTTGTATAACTTGTTCGGCATGGGAAAATTGCTCTACAGATAAATTACCTAGCAGAGGTTTCAACTCTGATTGCCGGCGTAAAAAAACAAGCTTCAGCTGTTTCGCCCTCTAGAAGAATTTCATTTTCATTTCGAAACGGAATGTGACAAACAATCAGACTGTAAAAAAACCCTTCACGGTCGCTGTTCAAAGTGAAGTAGCGTGTGCGTAAAACTGCTGCCTGATTTCTCATTCACATTCTTGTGTTATCACGTAATTTAATATATACTTAAGACTCTCATTTTCCTCCTCTCTTAATTCAATATCGCCGTCATCATCAGCCCAATGTATGCTTGTAATGGTTTCGTAACGAACCGCGAACTTGGCCAAGCTTATTTCTTCTAGTTCGTCAGGTCGTTGTTCGTAGCGATCGAATATATAGTTGAAAACCGATGTTTCATCTTCACAAAATCTTAAAATTCTGTATCGTTGTTCTGAACGACAGCTGTTTACGAAAACGGTTTTTCTTGTGCACATCTTTAAAGGCAAGTGACAGAGACAATAGGCTGCTTCTGGTGCACTAACTAATCTTTGCCCTAGGATCGCCATTAAAACAGAAAACAGCTGCTACCACACATCATTACTTTGACGTTTTGCTTTCTGAACCGCTTCTCTCACAACATCGCCAAAATCATTGGGTTCACATTTGCTTGCATACTTTGCAATATAATAAGCAACTGCTGTTACGTTTCCACAAGGCTGTATATCCATGTTTGCTCCCCAAATTTTGAGAAGAACTGGATTATAATTATTGACTATAACTTCGTCTGCGTTTCTTTGAAGTATACAAAAGCGCCCATTATTATGAAGGGCGTTATCAGGTTCTAAGCAGTTCGTTGTATTGTTTATAGGCCTTGGAAATCCAAAACGACAGGGACCAGTATTTCGATCTTTATAGCACGTAGTGGAATGTTTGTGAATTGGTAACCTTTTAACCTGCTTAGTATTATCTCCGTTAAGTGAGCATGAAACAACCTGGTCAATTACTCTCAGCATTTCAGGACTATCGAAATTTGGAACAGAGTTGCACCACAACAGCATATGCAAATTCCTCTGTTTTGAAATTCTATTCTGTACCAAAAATCTGAAACAGCTCCTCCTAAGCATTCGGGATTGCTTTTTAAAAACCTAATTAAAGCATTTACCCTAAGGGTGAACTGTCTAGCCACAACTACTGGGTATTTTGGCACTATTTCGAGTCGTTCATCAAATGGCAAGTTTTCAACGATATCAGGCATTGCATCAGGTCGTCCATCTTTTATGCTTTGATCATGTCTATCCAGTTCAGATCGTTACATGAAAATGTAACAAACCAAGTAGGAGGCCCAAGACTCCGTACCATAGCAATTAACTCAGCGCAACACCTTTTCCAGTAAGCAGCCGATCCTCTAACGTTTCTCATCGTTAGATGCATATTATCGACGAGAGGAGGTGTATGTTCATTTTGCTTCATTCGCTTTGAAATATTCCACGACTGATAGTGCAAAAACAAATAATCGTTTCGTTGAAATCTATTATCATTACCCATAATCCGTGCTTGAAAATAATCTAGAGGAGTTATAGAAATCCTCCTCTTTCTTCGCCAAAACCATTTCTCCCATCAGGAAAAGAAAATACAAGCACAGTTCTTCCATCTTTTTTTCTCGCTCGATGTTCAGCGGTGGTGCAGTTTTTCTTTGAATATCAACAACTCTGACTTGATCATTTACGTCGTTTCTATTATTAGCGCTAATAATACCATTTCTCAAATTAGGAAATCCTTCTTCACTTTGATCTTTATCGATATGCCCGTTAATTGAATTATTGTTAACATTTAAAGTTACCAAATTACCTTTAAATAAAAACTGTGGCAGGAGTTCCCTCACCGCTAAATATTCAACATTTTGCTCACCAGCATCGGAATTTCTCGAGTCACAATGCATTGACGATAATATGCATCTCCAACTATCACTATGTAGTCCACTTCACTCACGGACCACGTGTTCGCATCCGATAATGAAAGTGCGGTACAAGCCACTGCAGCGACAGCGGTACACTGCCTTCCACGAGAGTCTATACTAAATCAATCATTGTCCTGATGAAACGAACCATGTAAAATGGAGATATTGTTATTAATATTTACGAATCTACTAGGTTGATTTTCTTGTACGTGTTGTTCAAGCTCAGTCTGCATTTGGACATTATCACGATCTTCGTGAATTTCAGTAACCTGTATTATCTGGGAAATATCGTGGTCTAATATTACAGTTACAGTAAAGTTTGTTATATAATATTAGCCATTGTAAAGCAGTCTTTACTCTTTCAATATTTATATTAAACTCTCTGTGTTGTTGCAAGTTCTCTCGTGTTTCTATTAGAACAACCAATCCTGCATTACACAGTGGAAGTGGTAATTGCTCAGCAATTTCTACGTCTTGAGCGAATAAAACGACTTGTCCTTTACACCAATTTTGGCTGAACCTGTTTTGCACCTTAATAATTTTCAAAAACGGAATTATTCTTGTAAGTAGACGTTGTTCGACATCTGACAGATTAGCTATTTCTGGGGGTATGGGTGTAAGTTCCATGTTGTTCCAGTACGCTTGAGAAGGCACTTTGCGTTTCCTCAGGTTTGTCGAACATCGCGAACATGTCACAATTTTGTTCATTTCTACTAATTCTTCGGGCAATAGGTTTTTTCGACACGACGTTTCTAGGTGACATCTCTGCTTAGGGTATAACATTTTTTTACATACACCACATGGGACATCAGCAAATTCATTAATAGCATTATTAAAATTTTCCTCCCCCATCAATCTACTTCTGCGGGAAGTCTGACGCATATTCTCTAACCGTTTTCTTCTTTCCCCCTCATTTTCAACTCTAGTTGCCTCATTATTACGATGTCTCATTGAGAATAGCCTCTGACTACGTTGCTCCGGAGTCTCATTACTCAAACGGTCTCTAATAATATCGAGTCGATATGCTCGTCGCTCCGGAGTCTCGTTACACAAACAGTCACTAATAACACCGAGACGATGTGCTCGTTGCTCCGGAGTCTCGTTACACAAACGGTCACTAATAATACCGAGACGATATGCTCGTTGTTCTGGGGTCTCATTACATAAACGGTTACTAATAACACCGAGTCGATGTGCTCGTTGTTCTGAAGTTTCGTTACACAAACGGTCAGTAATAACACCGAGTCGATGTGCTCTTTGTTCTGAAGTTTCGTTACACAAACGGTCCTGAATAACATCGAGTCGATGTGCTCGTTGCTCCGGAGTCTCGTTACACAAACGGTCACTAATAACACCGAGACGATGTGCTCGTTGCTTCGGAGTCTCGTTACACAAACGGTCACTAATAACACCGAGACGATGTGCTCGTTGCTCCGGAGTCTCGTTACACAGACGGTCACTAATAATACCGAGACAATGTGCTCGTTGTTCTGGGGTCTCATTACATAAACGGTTACTAATAACACCGAGTCGATGTGCTCGTTGTTCTGAAGTTTCGTTACACAAACGGTCAGTAATAACACCGAGTCGATGTGCTCTTTGTTCTGAAGTTTCGTTACACAAACGGTCAGTAATAACACCGAGTCGGTGTGTTCGTTGTTCTGGAGTCTCGTTACATAAACGCTCACTAATAACATCGAATCTATGTGCTCGTTGATCCGGAGCTTCGTAACTCAAACGGTCACGAATTACACCGATTCGGTGTGCTCGTTGCTCCAGAGTCTCATTACTTAAACGGTTACGAATAACATCGAGTCGATGCGCTCGTTGATTCAAAGTTTCATGACTCAAATTCTCACGAATAACATTTAATCGATATTCGCGCTGTTCAGTCGATTCTTGTAATAATCGAGAATGCGCGTAATTACTCATTTTAGACAATCTTGCTTGACGTGGTAATGGTGTTTCTTGAGAACGCAATATGGAATTTCGCTTGGAATTCTTTGTTAATCTTTCCTTATCATAAATAAAATTTATACTACAGAAAGGTCTTTTTTACTCAATAAATAAATAATCTTGCACACATAGGCTCCAACAATGATATTTTTTAATTCTTATAATAAACTAGCTGTTCCCCGCAGTTTCACTCGCGATAAGTTCGGAGTTTTGGGGGATGTCTTTTTCTGTACCCCTGACAACGTGTATGCAAAATTTTATGGTGATCAGTTGAGCCGTTTAGATGTGAAAGCGGAGCAGACAGACAGACAGACAGACAGATTTACTTTCGCAATTTAAAATATTAAATTAGGGATTGGGCTCCAAGTTATCTAAAATCTATAACAGCATTGCTTTGATTTTCGAATGTCATATTGATTTTACAGTTTTAAACTTTTCATTTCGTTATTGTAAGTTTTATTCTATGGTTATTATTTCAGTTTTCTATTCTCTTCCAGAAAAAGTGTTAACTTCAGAAGTGAGTAAAGCTTCCGAGTTCTTATCGTTTGGCGTGAGGGTAAGTAATATACGAGCCGTTGTGGTCATGCTCCACGAAGCAAGGAAGATAAGGGGTATTCTAGACCATCAAATAGATAACCACAAAAACTCCATTTTACATACAAAACTTATTGATACCCTTTGAATGTAGTGTAACAATGTTTATTCTATTTATATTATTAAAGTTGTATTATAACAATTTTTTTTTTAATACAAATTGAAGCATCCTTTTACAAATATTAGTTAAAAGTTAACCGAAGTCAACGAATACGAGACGCGAAGGATGACTTTAGGTGAGTAGGTAGAGTCGTCGGCATTCCGACAAATAGCATTAAACGAACAGTTTTAAAAGTAAAATAACTTATTCTCAATTTGAATTTTAGAATAACTTACAAAATATCGGAAAACAAAAAAAAAAAAAAAAAATTATTCTATTCTATTCTATTCTATTCTATTCTATTCTATTCTATTCTATTCTATTCTATTCTATTCTATTCTATTCTATTCTATTCTATTCTATTCTAAACAAAGTCACATGTGATGTCATGTGTCCGTCGACTGTGTTTGCTATAAATTTTATTTTCTACACAGATTTGATTTGATTTGTGTTTTGTTACCACAAAGTTGGTTATGTGTAGTTAAAACACAATATTGTGCAAAGAAAGAGATTAATGAGAACGACCACGCGACTGTTGTGAGAATGTGACGACGAAAACATTTTCAGCCCAATATTAGTTTTGCTACTCCTAAAAACGCATTCAAGTACGAGGTCACACAAAAACTCTATTCATCTAGTTCATTACAGGGTGCCAATCACATCGTCCCGTGTGAAATCATAACTCAGCAAGACGCCAACCCCTCCAGCTAAATCTTTGGGGGTACTACCATCTATTGCGTTTAATTATAGCCCGACCCCAAGCGCTCTCCGTTACCTGAAGATCGTTAATCTTTCTTAGAGATATATTCCTTTGCTTTAGAACAGCCTTCGCCCCACGCCCTTAGCGCTAATCGCTTAGTGTCGCTGAATGTGCTCCGTCTGGCCTCCCAGCTTAACCTTTCCCTTAGCTACATTTGAAGTTGATAACCCTTTGAACTCCCCCTCTAGTGATATTAAGTCCGTACACGTCGACTTAACGCATACCGATCTTGATTTCGACGTTTATGTTTATTGATTAGTTAGACGTCGGCAGATTTCAATAAGCTCCATTAACCAATTTGTGTTGTCGGTTGTGTTGATTTAAAGTTTGCTGACGTCTCGTCTCGAGTTCTGTTGCGCAGGTTAATTATCTGTTTATTAGATGTCAGCGTTGAATTCTGATTCGCTTTAATATCTCGTTGATGTTGTTTTAACTAAACATTATTGTGGTTAAATATGTTATTCTATAATATATACAGTACGAATAATATTTCATAGATGTATGAAACGATGTATGCATTCGTTTGGATAATGACAGCATCGGTGGCCTAGTAATTAGTGAACTTGATCGCTGCGTCAGGTGTAGTGGGTTCGATCCCCACGTGAGATAAATGTTTAGTATATATATTGTGTATATATTTACAAAGGTTATATAAGCATTATATTAGTGGCCTGGTAGATATAGTACAAGCTCTGCTTAGTTTGGAGCCAGGTGGGCCTGTGATAATGTCTAAGCAAGCATTAACTGTCGGTTATTAACATCAGAATTACAGAATTATAGGGCCTTCGACTTGGAAACCACTGGTGCAGTCTGGCTTTGACACGGGTATCACAAGAGCAGAACACACAGTCTGATCACAACAGACGAGTATTAAGTAAATACATTCAACGACCGTCCGCTTTCCAATTAAGTTGCGGAACTGTTTGAGTTCAGTTCTGCTATCATACCTGAATACCTTTGATGTCCTCCTCTCATATTTAGACGCAAATTATATTATGTAACTCGCAGTTGTCTTTTTCTTTCATTTCAATGGAACAAATATACGTACTTACCTTAAATACGTAAGAAGATTTTAATAATCTAGACACGCGGCAGGGTGTCAAGTCAAGTTCAAGCAGACGAACTGACGTGCAGCACCGTGTGTAATATTACACGAACCATTTGGAGCCACTTTTCACCCGCTCATAATTCCAAAACTATTTTACATAAACATGTCTAATTTGGCTCATGTATTAAGACTCGCAAGATAAATATGTGCTCCAAATTTCATAAGCACAGCTACAACGGTTATTTAGATATTAACGTCCAAAAATCGTGATTTTTATCACTGACTGACCTATAGACCAAAATTATAACGCACTTCCAGATGACTTAGGAACTTGATATTTGGCATCAAGGTAGGCTTTTAGGCGTATATAAAGGGAAAAATCTGAAAACTGGAAAAACTTAAAAAAAAATGATAATTATCAATAATTTAAGTTTTTAGATTTTTCCTATCAAGAAGGTAATATAACAAAGTTAAGTATTGTAGTACTTATGCAACTGGCTAATCAGAATTTCGAAATATTCTTAAATGATGTATTTTACGTCACTCCATTAAACTGAGTCAAATACATCGTTGTCAGCGCGAATTTTCCTATTTTCACTGGTTTATACCTATAAAACTAGTTATTCTCAAGTTAAAAGTGAATCAGAGTTGGTTTTATGTAGAATATAATTAATGAATATCTGTGAACATTTTCATCAGTTTACGGAAACATCCATTACATACATATTATTGACATTTGACATAGAAAGTTCTGTATGTAAAAAAGATGAATAATTCTTTTTCAAGTATAAAACCACTTGTGGATAGAGACGGTTCGGTATGGAAATTTAAACTCCGTATGTACATTATCGTCGGATATCATAAAGGTGACGACATATCTGCTGAGAAGAAATCTCGTAATGATCAAAAGGCGTTGTCGAAAATATGTCTCCCAGTAGAGGGCATATCACAGACTCACAGTTATCCACTCATCTAAGGTCAGCCATGAAGGCTTGGGATGCTTCTTCTTCTTCTTCTGCTTGGGATGCTCTTTCGTCCGCTTACTAAGGCGACGTATAACAGGTACTGCATAGATGATTTTGATTCCAATATAGAGACATACATAAAGGCGCGTTCCAAAGGGGGAAGGGAGGGGGAGGGAGTCACAGAGGGGACATGACCCCTCCCCCCAATCATACGTGTCTATACTAATATTATACCAACTTGTCAACCTCAAGATACGCACACACGTACAACACGTGTATGTACAAGCCGGCTGTCTTGTTGGAAAGTACTTGAAACAGTTCATTTGTAAAGAGTGTCAACCGATGATTATACCTAAAGAGGAAATATTTGTATTTTTGTCTATTTATAACGAGTAAACTCAAAAACTACTAGACTGATTTCAGAAATTCTTTCACATATAAGAAGCTGCGGTAGTCCTGAGTGACATAGGGTAGGGTAGGATAGGGGTTTTTATCCGGGAATTACTACGGAAACTCCAAAATTAGCGTGGGTAAAACCGCGGGCAACCGTTAGTCTGTAGTAAAATTGTGTATTATGCAATAAAGTCTAATTTACTTGACAATTGCCAATTGCTGTTGGCGTGCCAATAAATAAATAAATAAACAATTTTGTTATTAAAGCCCCCTTCAAACTTTCAGGCTGTGACCGCACCTGCATACGTCATAAATAGCCGACATATGCAAATTTATTGAAGATGCTTCAATAACTGCGATTCTTCTAGGAAGTTTAAGTCCTCAATATGCACCTTAGACGTTCATTTGGAGCCACTTTTGACCCCCTCATAACTCAAAAATTATTTCACATATTATACATGTCAATACTAATCATGAACTCTCAAATAGGGAAATACAGTAGATTAACAAAAACCATTTGGTATTAATTTTATTATGAATAAGTACCTACTAATAGTTTCTGTACAAAAAGCAGTGATATCCCATCAAAAACATAAATGTGAAAGTGGAAGTCAAGTTCAGTATTAAACTTAAGCTTAGTTGTCGACTTTACCGACAAAAGAATTGATATCTAAATAGGTGTCAAGTTCTGTAGATAATCCTGAAATATATTCAAAGGAGCATACAACTTGACTAGTTTTCACATTCAAGTTATCTTTAACTAGTCAAATTATGTATCTTCTTTATATTATTATGAGCAAGTTACTGTTTTTATACTGTAAGGTCAATAGATATTACCCCTTTAATATTTCGTTTGCTGGTAAAAACAAAGCAATATCAAAAATATTTATACTATAGTTTGTAGCCAAATATAAGATAACTTGTGTGTGAAAACTAGTCGAGTTGTATGCTCCTTTGAATATATTTCAGGATTATCTACAGAACTTGACACCTATTTAGATATCAATTCTTTTGTCGGTAAAGTCGACAACTAAGCTTAAGTTTAATACTGAACTTGACTTCCACTTTCACATTTATGTTTTTGATGGGATATGTATATACGTATATAATTATGTACCCCTATAATAATTATAAATGCGAAAGTAACTCTGTCTTTCTGTCTGTTACGCTTTCACGTTTAACGACTAAACTGATCATTATGACTGACTTTTCATCCCGGAATTCCCACGGAAACTCTGAAATTAACGCCAGTGAAATCTCAAGAAATTTTAGATACACGATGTCATCAGGAGTACAGAAAAGGACACAGGGTACCTTTTTATCCAGGAATTCCTGCGTGATCTCCGAAATTGCTACGGTTGTACGAATATTACTTTATTAACTTACGAAATTTATCAAAAGTTAGGGAATAACAATAAAGAAACTAGTTAAGACTGATAACTTTGTAACATAAAACCAAAAAGTAATAACCCAGAATACAAAATCAACAAGGAGACAAAAACGTCTTTAAAGGAAACTGATCAACAAACTTAAATCACATTTTTTTAAACTCTTATGCAATCACTTTAAGTTTTAAAATACAATATATGTATGTACCTTAGGTCTCGGGTTACAAAACATCACGACAGACTTTCGAACTCGTTATCGTTTGAGAGCGGGGTTTCTGTCGCAAGAATCTTCGCGACTTCTTTACCAACAATAAATGCTTTGTCAAACTTCTCCTATGCTCCTTCCAGCTCCAGGATAAAGATAACCGAGTCATGTTTGTTCGCAGAACTTGAACGGCTCGTCAGTTTATCTTATTCTTATGTAAAACTATATAGTTGTCCCCGCGGTTTCACCCGCGATAATTTCGGAGTTCTCGCAGGAATTCCAGGAAATAATATACGTATAAACCTTCCTCTTGAATCACTCTATCTATAGGTGGAAACCGCATGAAAATCCGTTCAGCGGTTTTTGAGTTTATCGTGAACAGAGAGACTGATAGACAGACAAACAGACGAAGCAGAGGACGTTGTTTTATAATATGTAGTGTTAGTCGCTGTGACTAAGTCGTTAACTATATCATAATCTAAAATATTATTATCCGACACAATTGATTTATTAAACTCTACAGTCTTGAAATATATTTAACAAAATATGAATAGCTACCTACTTTGTAATATATAAGAATATTGTAATGTAATGTAGATCTTCGAATAAGTATCGGGTATTTTCAGTTCTACAAAGCTCTGCAGGGAATTTCGAAATTGATGTGCATGAAACCGCAGGGGGAATCTAGTGTCTAATGAAGGAATTTCTCCAGCATTATTCTAGTCGGTAGCCCAGTAGGTTTCAGATGTAGAAGTTTTTTGAGAGACTCAGATAAGAGGTGAGCGACGGACGATATATTAGAAGATTAGGCGTTTTCCGCCACCGCCGCTAGCGGTAGGCTTGGAATATAAAGCAGTCATACAGAGGTGATAGTGCTGCGCCGTCGCGCCTGAAAGAAAAAATATCGATACTTATCTATTTATTAAAAAAAGTGTTTATAGCGCACAATAGGTTGATTTTACAATACATAAAAATAACATAACCGCAGCTCATCTGATATGGTAGGAGTTAACAAACACACAAACGGAATGGAAAGGGAACGGGGGAAATTGGGAAAACTTTAATGCAAAAATTATTTTTTATAAGGTAATAAATATTTATTAGTGAAAAGAAAGAGATTATATAGATTTCTTTTTCATATAGGGATTAATGTTACAACTTAAAATCTTTTATAATGACATAACATTGTTTTTCCACTGACGATTGTCATTAAGTTCCTACATAGAAAACACATTATTTGTTTCAGAATAAAATCCTATTGAGTTAGAAACACCGCACACGGTTTTAATTTTAATGAAAATAAAGTATGCCCTATAATTTGATTTCCAATTTAAAATAATACTAGCTGTCCCCCGAGATTTCGTCCGCGGTAATTTCGTAGTTCCCGCGGGAATTCCGGGATGAAAACTACCCTATCTCCTAAGTTGGACCAAATACAACATAGTGACCAAATTTCATCATGATCGAGTAGTTTCGGAGTTCATCGCGGACAAACAACGTGACATGCGATTTATATATATTAAGAAGATAAGATAAGATTAAACAAGGTTGTAAACGAGAATTATTATTTACAAAAACAATGACGTTTTTTTTAAGCACAGTAATATTAATTAATAATATCATTATCGATATAATTATTGTCATAAGACGTTTCCATCCCTAATCTTGTTGTAAGGAGCTCCATAAGTTAACAGCTAGCTGTGAAGCCTGTCATGCATCACAGCCTAGAGTGACATATTCTCCCGTCATGTGCGCTTTGCATTCAGCCTCGTACGTGTAAAACGAGTCACGTATGACAAACCATGCTAGATATAGAGTAGGCTGGCTGTATTGTATCATTTATTTGCGAACCTGGCAGTAGAATAATAGTGATGGGAAGCTATCGATAAATATAGATTTTCCATAATCTAAACTTAAACCGTTCGAATGGTATCATTTCATCTAAGCGATTTCTTATAAGGCATTGTACATATTAAAAAAATTAAGCATTCGATCATTTTCAGGACTGATTCATTTCCTTTGTTTTAACAGTTCTACATATTAGTATTAAATTTAAATTAAATTATTACGTTTCGACGTAAGTACTTTATATTTGCGAATAAACATACATGTTTAAAGATAGGTTAGTACTAGTTGTTCCATGCGGTTTCACCTTCGAAAATCAAGAAAGAAGTGTTCGGGAATTCTTTGTATACTGGGGTAATCACTCTAAGCGTAAATGTAATACATTATTCGAAATGCGGGTAAAAATTTGACCAATTAAAAAATAATTCTACTATAGTTATAGGTGATTGAAGAATCGTAAAACCGTCAAACTTCCACATTTGTATTAGAAGCAAATTTCCTGCGGTTTCACTCACGAGAAGTTGGGAGTTTCCGCTGGAATTTTGGGGTAAATGTACCCTATGTCAATCTCTGTACCCCTGACAACATGTATGCGAAATTTCATGATGATCGGTTGAGCCGTTAAAGCGTGAAAGCGTATCAGACAGACAGATGTTACTTTCGCATTATTAGTAGGGATATATACCAGTATATATATTTTGGAATTCCCTCGAGAACTTCCTTTTTTCTTAAATGAAAATATCCCATATTTGTTCACCATATTTCATGAAAAGTCGCGAATTCAGAAACGCAGAATGATCGACTAGAGAGATAAAAATTTGTAAAAGGTTTACTCACATTTTACCGGTGTGCTAATAAGCCTTTGATCTTAATGGAAGGAAGGGATATTATAAACAGACAAGTAACATACATAATAGATTATGCTATTTACTTATCGTATATATTAGTAAAATTCAACACGAACAATTACTAGGCAGTGACTGTGTGAACTTGTCAAACTACATAATTATTACGTTGCAGGACATTCAGGTTATGTTTTTGTCGGTCTTTGTTTGACTGAAATTTGCGAGGTTCTCGAGTTTGTTTACAGTAGCAGTTGTTCAGATCATTCTCTTTAAGTACCTACTGGGTTTTGCTTAATGACAAGTTTTATTCCGGTACTACTCGTATTTCGTCTTTATGTTCACTTCCTATTTACTTCCCGCAATAAATTTCGACCTTTGTTCGGGAGAGAAACTAGCCACGGCCTTTAATTGTTTGCATTTAGGTATGTTTTTTGTACACTTCACTTTAGTTTCTAAAGCCGAATAATGTACTAAGAACTAAAATGTAATTGGACGCAGATAAGCTATAACATGTTAACCCACGAAATTAAGTTATTGATACAGGACGATTTATTGAGAGTTAGAGAACGTTTTTTAATTATGTGTTTACCTTATTACATTGTTTAAATATATAACAAAATGTTGAACATAAAAAAATGTTGACACTAAATGGCGTTATAATTATAAAACACGATTTACTCAAAATTTCTCTAGACTCTAGTGTGGATTAACACACTATTGCTTATCTATGTCCAATTATATAATAATGCTCTCACTTTATTAAGGAAACCCTGAACGTGTGTGTAAGAAAGTAAGAGATTACACTTCTCAACGTAAATATTCGAATTTCGAATGGTGGATCATTTCCGTTGACTTCAGGTGCGTCACTTTTTTTCCCTGCAAATACATTTACATGTGCCAAACGAAGTGTATGATATAAAACGTAACAAAAAGACGTTTGGTATTCGAATTTCCGAGGCTGAATAACCAAAGTACATCTTTAATTAACACAGCTAAACGGCAAACATGAGCTGCTGCTTGAGCCTAAAATCGATGACGGGACGCCACCCTGAGATGCTGCCGCTAAATTCTTAATACCCCACGTAACAGTTAAGATTAAGCCGAGGGGAGGGCTGGGACTGCACTTAACTTTTATTGTTGCCGCCTTGAGCAAGAGTAAGAGCTCAATGCCAATCGATGATAATGCACCGCGCGCTCTCCTGAAGTTTATAAGGAAACATAAAGCATCGATCTACACCAACGTAAGGGCACACTCTTGCAGCGTCAGTCTTGTCAGGGATGTGAATGTGGGCTACTGTTCTAAAAGAGAATTCATTTTGATCGTACCCTACCTAGCTTTTAATATTTATCAAACATAGGTATTGCCTACACGCGGTATATCTAAAACTATCAGCTTTTCTTGATAATCTAAAATAGACTTTTTGCTCATGTTTATTTAATCCCAGGCGTTGTTTACAATTAACTATTTCTCTTATTTCAAATAATATATGTACGTCATAATGCTCTCGCTAACTTTTTGTGCCGGGATGACGAATATCCTACGTCCCATTCCAAGACTATTATTAGTTACTAAATAACTCTTGCCCGCGGTTCCAACTTCGATTTTAGGCCTTAATGTAGGATAATATGTGAAATGTTACTATATATGTATAATATATAGATAAAGACATGCATCACAAACTTACCTATGTGCAACCTTAAACTTTAAAATAGATTAATTATTATTGAAACTTCATCTTAAGAGATACATAACGGCGGATAACTAAGCCGATTATAATATATCGTGCATATATGGGTATGTGTATACGAGTTACATAACGTCGGGGCGCATCCCGTTGACTTGCAACTACGGCGGGATATAAGTTTGTCTTGCTTGTTATTACTCTCGAAGTTGGGACCTAGCTACCGACTACTGATGGATAGGCAGCTGCAGCAATTTGCCACTCAATCTATAAAAAGCGGGTACATATCATATCAATAGTTATCAAGACGCGTAGGAACTGAAACTTTTATATAAATACTGGTGGTTCCTCGTGGCTTAGATTCCCTCGGAAGTCCCTTCTAAGCTGACATCTGCCTTGGTCGAAGTCTCCATAAAGCACCTACCTACCGAGTACCGACGTTATTATAAAGTTTTGTTTCATAAATGGGTACGTATCTATTTATATGCGCAAGTAAGAAATTCTCTCCCTCGCCGAATGAATAAATATGAATATGAATGAATAAATAAATGTTGCCTATGTTGTTGAGTATGACGTAGGTATGTATGCTATCATGACATGTTCAGTTTTTACTACCTATAGCTACCAAAAATAGAGCCGTAAAATTATATCATCTGTAAAGCACCTAACATATTGTTTAAAAAAACTCGCTCTTTTTAGTCATTTGAGGACGCCCTCCTTCATCTTGCAGTCGTAGGTAGATATACTTTTTATGCGCGCTGTGTGTTTTGCCACATGTACGTACCTACGTATATAATTTGAGGTTAAACATTATTGTTTGCGAAAAGAGGAGCGAGAAGGGTACTAAAGGGTTAACAGAAAAGGGCATTAAAGTCCATGTCAAGCGCCGTTCGTCCAGGGTCTGGATTTACGTAATGAGATAACAGGAGTAAAAATATCAGGTTTTACCCGAATCAACTGAGACTACGAATGTGGGACATTGTTGTGAACTAGCTGGCCGCCATGGTTTCAGCTGCATGGATTTCAGGATAATTTTGAATGGCCAGAATAAAGTAATTAAAACATTTCAGAATTATTTTTATTTATATAAAAAAAATATATATTGCACAATTGTATGTACAAAGGTGAACTCAATTCCTAAGGCATTCTCTACCAGTCAACTTTTTGGCTAAGTGAGATTTTTGTTCCCTCAGGACATCAAAGAGGGATAAAGAAGTATAGAGATAAAGAAGAAGAGGTATGGGGTATAATGTTTGAGTACATAAGCTTTCCTATTAAGGTATAACGTATAGTATAGTAACTTGTCATGTAATTTAACTACTAAACCGTTCATCATGTAATTTTGCATACCTACACATTGTCAGCGGTAAAGAAAAGGACAAAGGTTATCGACTTTTTATCTCGGAATTTCTATGGGAATTCCGGATTTTACTTGAGCGAAACCGCTGGCAACGTCTAGAATAGGTATATTATACGTACATTCACCATCATCATATTCAAAATAATTATGTTATTTCTAAAAAACAAAAAAGGGTAAAATGACATGAAACGGGTTTTATGAGGCTTTTAATACGATAAACATTCGGATTAAGATAGGATTAATTAAAACCCCTTTTTAAAATACATAACAATTATATACATACTAGCTGTGCCCCACCGTTTCACCCGCGTGAGTTTCGTTATCGGGGGAGTATTTAAAGCTAATAAGTAAGTAGGTACTTCTACCTACTAAAAACGTAGCTAATATAATGTTATGAAAACTAATTACGTTAAAATTTGGAAATATATTTTCTGCGGTTTTTCTCAGAAACGAAAATCACAGGAAAAGTTTCCATCGCACAATTAGTTTTAGAATAAGGCCTTTAATCACAGTTAAAAATCCAACCAGAGTATAAAAATGTGTTTCGTTGGTTACACAGCTTGAACCTAACTTGAACCTGACTTGAATACCTACCCTAAACCTAACTATAGATACAGCAATCGTATTGTACAACCCTGTTTGAAGTTATCAAAGGAGATAATTTTGAGCAACGTCGGCGACCCCATCGCCGCATGTGATGGACACTGATTAAAACCGTTCGTCTTTCTATTGTAAATAATCCAAAAATAACGATGTTACAAAGCAGCTCAGCAATTAAAAAGAGCTTTGATTAGGTATCACTCGAACCGGACACGTGAACCCCGTGCGTTTCATTAAAAGCAATTAGAACTGACATCACAACCTTTTTTCACTGCTAAGCTATATACAAGATTCCACATAAACATGATATTTGAATATGACCATTATGTAATACCTAGGTATATCTCGTGTGAAGTTTTAGTAGGAATCCCTAATTTTTGTAGTTATAAATATATTATGTTATTTAAGGATACTGTATTATTCTAATGGAGTAAGAATTTTTGATGTCGGTCCAGCAATTTTTGAGTTGATTCGTTACAAGAACACAAAAATACAAATCTTTCCTCTTTATAATATTAGTGTAGATTGTAGAAAATACAAAAATAAAACACAGACTTATGATTCTGTGTTGTGTGAGAAATAATACTATCTCAGAGTGCCGTAACTATATTAAACTAGAGTAGGTAACAATCCGTAATTTCTTGTCGGTATATCTAGATCTGTGAACGGACCTCAAGGCTACGTGTGTTGCATAGCCAAACGTCCAACCTCCGGTTCATTAGTCGGCTGCACAGGTGTTAGAACGTGACCCGTGGGGAAGATAATGCTCCATGCTCCCATGTCTATAGAATTTCAAAATTGGGATACTATTTCGTTCTAACCATGTTCTTTACTAGTGTGAATACACAGGGAGTAAGGTTAAACGAAGGAGCTATTGAAACCCTCGATTGTTCATGATTTAACTAATAAAAATAAAATAAAACCCGTTTGGCGCAGTAGGTCACCATGCCTGCCCGTTAATCAAGGGGTTCCGGGTTCGATTCCCGGTGGGGGTGGACTTTGTGTGATGAACACAGAGTTCCATTTTCCAGTCTGGGCGTTTTTATGTATCTATATTATAATATATATGTAATAATATGTAGTATATACCACGTTTGCTTGGTTTCCACGTCACAAGCTTATATAGCTTAGTGTGGGATCAAGTAGATTTGTGTGTTGTGAAGTGGATTATTATTATTATTAATTACTCAGAAAACCTTACAAAGTGATGTACGTACACATTTTTATGTTGGTTTACACCGGTGAATGATCTTTACATTTGATTTGTGGGTGCGTCAGCTACTTACGCGCTCAATGATGGTTCTTTTTTGTTATTTGAGGCAAGAATCAAATCAATACAGAATACTCTCCTTCAATACGTCCCTGGTTAAATCTTACACACTGTATAATACTTGCCTTTGGTTCCATGATCAAAAGGATAATATTTTATTAATTTTACTAAGCGTTGGAATTAAACAGAAAAATACCGAGTGACTTGTAGTTTAAGCGTTAACGTACAACCCAAGTTTTTGTTTCATTAGGTACCAACGTTTGCAACCATCTTAATTCCGAATGAACAGAAGACTACACATCAATTAGCAACTAACTCGTGCAAGTTGTGCAGGCGGCATTGTTTGGAGTGTTGTTTCATTGTTATTTTGATAGAGACGACGCAACGTATTGAACGCAATAGGAAACAACAGCCAGGGAATGTTTAGCTAGATAGAGATCGACCACAATCTCTCGGTATTATTTAACCCTGAATCGAAATATTTAGCCAAAATTTAGATCTTATACGAGATCTAAATGTTAGGTTGAGCTAAGGTAGGAGGTAAGGTTATAAACGACTAGTTGTGCCTCGCGGTTTCACCCGCCTTAATTTCAGAGTTCCCGCGGGAATTCCGGGATAAAAAGTACCCTATGTGTTAATCTGATGTTTACGCTATATTATCGTAAAATTTTATTTAAATCCATCCAGTAGTTTTTGCGTGAAAGAGAAACAAACATCCAGCCATCCAGCCATCCATCCATCCATCCATCCATCTATCCATCCATCCATACATTCTTACAAACTTTCGCGTTTATAATATTAGTAGGATAGTGGAAGACGTCCAGTTAAAGACAAATAAAGCAAGTATGTACCTAGTAGCGTAAATCGTTATGTTTTTTTTTTAAAGACGAAAATGTGCAATTATTTAACCATTTAAACACATATTTTAATCTAAGTGCCACAAACTATTTACAAACTACTCAGAATACAGAAGATTACGATATATTATTATAATTCTAAGAAGTAATTTAGAGAAATGTTACTATTGTAGCTTAATAATAATATCTAAATAATAAAAATAAATCGCCAAATGTGTTGCTAAGCGCATAACTTCCAAACGACTGCACCAAATTGGATAGTTGTATTTTTTTGTGTTCGTTATTGTCGGGATAAGGTTTATATAAAAGAAGTTTGGAGTTCCTGCGGTAATTCCGAAACTCATGCGGGTGAATCTCCGAAACGGTCAGACCGATATTGACATGATTTTCACTGCAATTATAAAAACGGCTACTCTTTTATAAAATATAGGGTCTCTACATTTTGTTACAGAAAAATCGCATCATATATTTTTTTAAACAGAAATTCTTTACAGACCCTGTTGTGTTTAGTTATGACGGGTCAATGTTTTGGAAGCGCGTGGAATACCCGAGATATGGGTCCGCTATAACCAATCGTAAATATTGCATGCAACACCCGTATTTATTCAGGACAGGTTTTTTTACAACCGAAAATTTACTAATAAGATTAACAAGTAAGATATTATTTGTAAAGTGCATGAACTGTACTGTGTGATGTAAAGCATGTTTTGTATAATATCACACTTTTGGATTACATTACGGAAACTGATGTTTGATGTTGAAAACGTATATAATATTATCCTTAAATATATTATAAAGTATACAATAAAACAAATTCCTCTGTTCGCGATGTACCTACCCAAAAACTACACATCGGATTTTCATGCGTTAACTTCCTATCAGTAAAATTAGAGTTAGTTCTGCAGTTTTATTGATTATCCTCTCTCTATACGATCAAACAAACAAACTTTTCTATTCAATATTAGTAAAAGCAGTAATATAAAATGTGTAATATGGTTATGTTAGAGCAATTATGAGTGAGGATTGCAATGTTTGAGTTTCATTACACACTGAATTATACTGAATTTAGTAGGACCACTTAAGATGTTGGTTTGTCTTAGGTGCCAGGTGTTTTAGGGTGCTTTGTGACTGTTTACCTATTGGGGTGTGTTCGTCGGGTCACTGCACGTCAGCCGTTAGGGGTGACGAAGAGTGGAATCTGTAGAGATGCTAGCGGATACATAAATAATTTCGTAGGTATCAAAATAAATAAATCTACTACCTATTTTCGTTTATATAAACATAAAATTTTTGAAAGTTTACTTGTATAAGGGACTGATTTCCTGAGTATCACATATAAATTCTTTTTATCCCGGAAGTACAGAAGGGAGTTTTCCTCTTCATAAACCTCCTCGGAATCTTCAACGAATATTGAAAAAGATTAATACCTATAATAATAATTTGCCTTATCAGTTCAGTCGTTCTCGAGTTTTGCACTAAGTAGCGCATTTAGTTTTTTAATTTTTATTTATATAGATTTAGGAAAAATATTTTGATTTATTAGGTTTTTCTTTGAACTTTTTTATAATTTTATTTTGTGTTTGATAAGGATCTATTTAAAAAAAATATTAAAAATAAACTTGGCAACATCTCTATTTAATTTTAATTAGGACTCATTCTTTAATAACTACGTACCTATGTATTTATATTGTATTTAGCTAAAAACGTCATTGCATATGATGAGATTGCGAAACAAATAGGTAGTTTTTACTGATTTAAGATAGGTAACGAATTTCATAGTATGACTCTTAGGTAACTACTAGGTAGGTACCTGTTTTCGGTTTTTGGGTTTATACTATACAATATATTGACAATTTTTTGATTAAGTCGTTGCTGCAAATTACCACGGTAACGGTTTTGCAGTAGTGGTCCAAATATTGTAAATTTTTAACTTACTATAAAAAAACCGCAGAGCATTTTAACTAGCAATAACAAAAACACCAGTTTTAAATGTTTCGAATTATGTTATCCCTGATTCTGCGCGGTAACTCAATAATATATGTAAGTAGATACATACATTATCAAAGTCATGATTGTACCGGAAGCTGCGAAAAGCGAGGTCGGCGCGGCTTGACCGCCACGATTATCTTCCTACTACGTCACTACTGCTGCTGGTACTTGAATCACCAGTTAAAAGTATCGAACTTCCAACAAACTTATCAATAGCAGATCAAATGTTACCTACTCACATAACTAAACGGATCAACAAATATAATCATGATCTACTTAAAATTACTTTTCCTACGTAACACGGGCCAACAGTTATGTTTTTAAATGGATACAAAGCAGATTTTGATATTTTTTAATATGTACCTACCAATGTGCGAAACAAAATATGTAAGTATGTATTTCGACTAAATTGTCAACATATCAAAATACTGGGATAGGTATTTGATGGAAGAGAATCATCCGAAATATTTCTGATATAGAAGAGAGTGTTTATGCTGTATCAGCGGCGCACCTCAGAATGTCGCCTATCGTTTCACTTCTGTATTCTATTAGCAAATACGGCTTAACTTACCTCTCAGTGTGCCAATATACAGAGACCTACCACACCTCTCTGCTGGACTAATAATTTCCTGTGAAGGAGGGGGTTGGATTACACTTGATTGAGGTTCAAATATCAGTGGTAGAGTCATAAGACGCAACAAACGCCTGAGGTGTTACCAGCCAGGTAATGAGTGAATAAATAGGGTTATCAACTGTTATTATTTTAACATAATTATTCAATATTTGCGACAAAAATAAAAATCAACTTTAAACCATTAGATTGTAATCAAAATGAAAAGGGCATGAACATTGGAATTCTTGAATAGAAATATTCATTTGAAAAATATTATAATACTAGCTGTCCCCCGTGGTGTCATCCGCGGTAATTTCGGAGTTAATGCGGGAATTCCGAGATAAAAGTACTCTATGTCCTTCTTTGTACCACTGACAACGTGTATGCAAAATTTCATGATGATCGGTTGAGCCGTTAAGGCGTGAAAGCGTAACAGACAGACAGACAGAAAGACAGACAGACTTACTATATTAGTAGGGATTAGACGGAATAAGTGATGGAACATATTTTCGTATTATAACGACTTATCCTAATAATCATATTTGTTCAATCGAAGTCGTAACATCCTTAAAGTGAACTATGTAGATGGAATATTTACAGAAAATAAGTACGTATCAATGGAAAGTACTCACTAACAGAAACGTGAAATATGTTCGAGGTTGCTACGTGTATATGAGACGGAAGTTTATAATAATGTCAAAAAAATTGTGCTACTCATTGAGAAGAATTTCTTTTAACATTTATTCATCAACATTGTCGTTGCAAAGGAATAAAAATATTATATTTTTTCTGTAATCGTCTTTTTGCTTTATTCTTTATTTCAATTATAATATAATTGTTATACTTAATTAAAATAATATTTTAAAAAATCAATATATGTTTCCAAAAATAAATCTCCTAATGTAAATTCTTCATGATTTTTGAGGCTTTTATAAAGATTATTTTCATTACATAACATCTCATAGAAAATATTATATGTAGGTTTTTAACTATCATTTGACAACCCTATTATGGAAGACATACACGTTAACTCATGTAATCTTATTCGGATCGTGGACATGAATTTCATAAGTGCTTGGTAGAGTTAATGGATGAAAACATTAACTCCTTGGCTTTGAGTTAAAGTGACCCTAAGTCTACTATCTTACCCTTAGAGAATATAGTAATTTGCATAATTTACATTATTTATCGAGAGTTGTAACTGTTCTGCAAGGTATTTTTTAACGTCACTACAAGCAATGTGTATCCTATGAATAATGATATAAGTTTGTACCAGCAGTTTCACCTGCATAAATTAACAATTTTTCAAGGTTTTTCCAAAATATGTCAATGCTTCGTGTAAGAAAATTTAGACCACGCGTACTAAATCTCATATACAATAAAATATAAATTCTTATCACACTTGTACACACACACAAGATTTGTTTTTAGTATAAAATGCAAGCGTTTCAAAAACAACAGACAAGTGCTGTGACGCTATCGAACTTATCAGCATTTACCTTAATGATAATTTTTATCTTTTGATGTTTCGTCGGACAAGGGAATGTAAAAAAAAAAAAAAATACCTACACTTTCACAGTCAATCTTCATTACTCATATGCTTTGTTCGAGTGATAAATATAGGGTGACGTACCCTATTGGTACCAAGTAATAGTTCTTTTTGTGAAGAATACAAAACCAGAGATAGGCAAATATGTCTAAGAATCCCGAAGATAACAAATTTTTATTTAAAAAATATGTGTATACCTAGGTATTAAGTTCTTAATAGATACCTACATAGGTATTTATCATAAGGTAGATTGTTGATAGATAGTGGCTATGTTGCCAACCTGTATAAAATGGTATAAAAAAAATCTTAAATTTTGTTGGTCGTGAATTTTATTATCGCTATGGTATTTGTAAATATTTTATATCAAAGTTCTTTTTTGTAGATTACCTATGTTGCTCTTTTTAGTTTAGGTATATTACAAAATATTGTTTTTATTTTACGCTGTTTTACATTTCTTTTCTTAATCGATTTCATTTTTAGGGGCGTTTGTGTGACCGGATGAAACCTCTTAATAAATCTAGAGGCAGTGTTTACCACAGATTATTTTCTTTTGCGCAATCTGTTATTTCATTTATACTAATAAATGCTCACAAACTAATATGAAAGTTTTCCCAGAGAAATCGATCGATCTATGTCTGCGCTAACATGGCACGACCTTCTTCCGAGTCCATTAGTCAAATAGCTTTTCGATCAAGATTAACCTATCAACTCTTATGTAGTCATACGGAATTTTCACTACTACTATCCTATTGAAATATTTGAACTAATCTCTTGTTCGTAATCATTTCAAACCTTGTCTTCTACTTGATCTTATAGCGAATGTCTCTAGCTGCATCTATACATACCTATGACATTCTAGGAGATATGTCCAATGCCCGTAGTACTGTGCAGCTGTGTAGTCAAGATGAAGCTCTGGTCTTAATTTGCAGGTCTCTGTGGAAACAGAGATATCTAATATATATAAATCACGTGTCACGTTGTTTGTCCGCGATGGACTCCAAAACTACTGAACGGATTTTGATAAAATTTTGTAACTATTCATAAAATGGTCCAACTCAAAAGATAGGATAGTTTTTATCCCGGAATTCCCTCGGGAACTGAAGGACATAGAGTACTTTTTTCCCGCAATCTCCGCGGGAACTCCGAAATTACCGCGGATGAAATCGCGGGGGACAGCTATATTTTTATAAATACGAGAAACATCCTGTTTTTAAAAGAGTTGTCTCTTAATTTGGTATTCAATTATAAACATAACAGATTCAATTATAAACTCACTCATTATAGTGATCGTTACGTTATTTCACCGAACAAAAACTCAAAGACTCTTCTGTTATCACTATCAGAGTGGTACATACTTATATACGTGTCAAAGTTATCAGTTAATAAAGTCTTAAAATCAATATATTATGTTATCTATGATTGGAAAAGGTATCGAAATGTTTTCGAACATAGCCAATTTTAGCAGTGTTACATAGTACATAGTGTTACATAGTTTTATTTTTATTTAATAATTGCGTTTACCGTGCTGTGCCCACATGTCTGTGGTAACAGTCTAGCTATACAACTTTGTATTATAATTTTAGTCAATATTCCGATTGTTACCTGTTTTGTGAGCCCAATAAATAAATAAATAGTTATTTTGGTTAATATGATAGTAGGTATGATAGTTATTACTAACAATTACGATTGTATGTAATACTATCACATTGACAACTGATTTTGAAACCCAATCCTTTTATCCTAGTACCTATGGTTATGGGTCTATGTGACTCGGGTAATTTCATTACCTAGTAAACTGCTTTTAAATCAGATAGTAGCGATTCTATAAAATAAAACCTAGTTTTTAAACAATATGGTTTCAAATTTCGAATTGTAAAATGTGATTTCTTTATCCTCAGTCCTAGTTTATCTTTGGACTATATCCATGTACCTACTAACAATAAACTGCGACATCTAGTTTATCTTTAGTGTTATAGTTTCTTTATGATAAGAGTAGTTAATACCTAGGTAGGTATCTAATTTTAATTCTGTAAATTCTGTTGTGTGGCTGAATATTCAAGAAAATATTATGCACGACCAGTCAATTGTCACCAAATAAACCAGTTATATTGTAGGTATATAAATGCTAATTAATAATTAAGTCAGTAATTTATTTGTTGCTATGACATCCCTTCGGCTACCATGGAATACATATAGTTTTGGTTTAATCCAAGTTTATAACAAGAAATAAAACTGAAAATGTTTATAGATACCTAGTGGTCAACACTATTTGAAAATTGAAATTCAACTTTCGTAGAAGAAAGAAAGAAAGAAAAGAAATTTATTTGCCAACTAACACAAAATGTGACAACAGTGACAATACAACAATGTTGACAAAATGGTCCTGGCTCAGCATAATGCTATCTCACTCACTTTATAGTGTGAGGCAGCGCTGGTTTTCAGTCGGAACCGCAATAAAAATAAATAAAATAAAAGTAAAAGAATAAACTACAAAACCAAAAAATAATAATAAAAAATAAACTACAAAACTAAGAAATCTATACATATTATACACAAGGTAAAGTTAGTAGCAAGCGCGATGGGATTTACATAGGGAAATCCTTATCGCGCTTACTACTAAGCTAAAGGTAAAGGTTCTAATATTTGACATTGTTTGCAATATTTGTTTTTTATAAAATACCGCGGTAAATAATAATGAATGAATAAAGAAAAATTAAAAAACCAGACTCGTTTGATGTAACAACTCTTTAATTGATCTCCATTAAGCAATTTAATAAAGTTAACTGACACATTTAATGGACACAATATAATATAAATACTATATCTCCTTAACAAATTCCAATACAAGCAATGCAATAGAAGTCATGTTCACACAGAGTATTCACATTAGTTTCTGCAAACATAAAAATTCACCGTAGGGCTGTATAATGTTCACCAAGTAGCTGGACTATATAAAATCGTTGTCTGCAGCACTAAGCAATAGCAAAACCAAGTTGAGTACAAAAACAAATACTATCTACAATGGGCATGTTGACTAATTTTTATTTTTTAGTCCGTCTTGTAGATTATTAAAAAATATTGGACACATATTTTTTTCTTTTTTTACGTAATCAAAAAATAACGGCGATATATTGAGTTGAAATTTCGCGTGACGTCACTATTCTGACAGTTTGTATGGCGGTTTTAGCGGTTAGTGACGTCACGACCCCCTCACCCTTAACTTTGATGCGCTTTATCTCTGTATATTTTAATTTATTTGAAAAAGCAAAAAATACGTGTCTATTGTTTTTTATTTTCTAACTGACGGACTAATTAGAATTTTGATTTTCAAAAGTAGTCCACATCCCAATTATCTGGCTGCTCTCCGTGGTAACATTTGTTTTTGAATGATGTACACAAGAATACATGAATGATTAGATGTTGTGATTAGAGAATGAGTTTTTGGAATCAGTTCAGTTAGTTCCTGGCTTTACTCCCTTTCAAAAACTAAACTTATTTTCTTTATCACATTACTATATATATATATATTATCTATAAACTAGGGGAGTCTTAATTTAAAGTGTTTTAAATACCACCGACTAGTGTTGGAACACTGTCGAACTGACTTGCCTTTACCTCAAAATTTTTTTATCAGTTTGGGCGCACAGGGGAATGTAACAAATATACTTTGTCGTTGAATCCGCGATAGACGTGCTTAACGTCGCTTCGGTAATAAAGTGTAATTCATAGACAAACATTTCACTCAGTTTGCGAAGAAAGAAGTGACAACAACATGTCTAAAACTCCAGGAGGTAAAAAGTTTGATTTTATATATTAAGTTTATACCATACTATAGAATAGAATAGAATAGAAATATATTTATTTACCTACACACCACGACATAAAACAACAAAATATATAACAATAATAAAAAAAAATAATAATAAAATATTAAACAAACAAAAAAATACCTTCTAAACGATAAAAAAAAAAGAATTCTATAAAATTTTAATGAATACAAAATACATAAAAGTCGTGGCCTGCGTAAAATGGACCCACTCAGCATAGATGCTGTGACTCGGGGTGCGAGCCACAGCGCTGGTCTTCCGTGGGCCCAGTTGGTTAAGGTCATGGACACCACGCCAACTCCGAAAACATAAAAAACTCATTCCGCACACACGCTTCTCCATAACCCCCGGACTAGTTGTTCCCCGCGGTTTCAACCACGTTAATTTCGGAGTTCTCGCGGGAATTACGGGATAAAAGTACCCTGTGTCCTTCAGTGTATCTCTGACAATGTGTGTGCAAAATTTTATGGTGATCAGTAGAACAAATAAAATACAAACAAGCTCACTTTCGCATTTATAAATAATATGCCAATGGTTAAGTAGACAATTTTATTTATTTAATAATTATAATATACCAAACGTAATTCGTAAAGAATATTCAAAGGGAAAAAAGTACCACAATGATAGACTTATTCTGTAATCTGGGCAAAATAAGAGTGCTAGCTTAACTATAACCTGACATTTACCGTGAGTTTAATGATTAATCCTAATAGTACAATTTTTAAAACTTACCTATTATAATAGTAATCTACGTGTGACTACTTACCCTGTACCCCGTGGTACAAGTAGCTTTTAGTTCCCTTAGTTTATTTTATAATGGTCTTACTGTACTAATGGGTTAAATAAAAGGTATATTCAAATATTCGTTCCACAAAATAATGTAAATAACATATGGTGGTTGTTGTAATTTATTAATAAGATAAATCGTGAATTATACCTAGTCTGAGGAGTATTCTTTTTCATTTGTAAGGCTTTCACGCCCGATCATCATGATGTTGATATATACACGTTGCCAGGTGTACAGAGAAGGACATGGGTACTTTTTGTTCCGGAATTCCCGTGGGATTTTCGAAATCAATGCAAGTAACAGCGCGGTAGACTGTTAGTCTACAAATAAGTATTTTATCGTCTGTTTGTAATCAGCGAACGATCGAATAAAATGACCAAGCAGTAAGTACAGTTGGCATTGAAAATTATCGTTAGGTACTAAATTATTTATTAATGCGAAAGTGAGTTTGTTTGTGTATTACGCTTTCACGCCCTAATGACGCGACCGATCGTCATGAAATTTTACATATACATTGTCAGGGGTACAGAGAAGGACTTTTTATAGGAATTTCCAAGAGAACACCGAAAATTATGTGGGTTTGTATACACGCATGAACGTTTGTGTACACGTTGTCACGGATAAAGGAAGACATAGGGTACTTTTATCGCGGGACTCTCGCGGGAACTCCAAAATTATCGCGGATGAAACCGCGGGGGTACAGCGAGTAAATTGTATAAATTGTACTTACCCCGGGTAAAAATTTGTGTTTACTTTATGTCAAATATCTGTGTTTACCCTGAGTTCAGATGTTTCTAGTCTGTATATAATTATATATGTGAGTGTAGGTATATTTTATATAGGTAAGTAATATGTATGTCAGTTTGTCTGGTACCTATAGCACAAGATCTGCTTAGTTGGGGACCAGGACTAAACCAAATCCTAGTTGTTACAAACAAAATTTACCTTTACAGAAATACACTATGGGCAAACCACAGGCACGGAGTCTGGTGTTCCTTACCATCCTCAGTACCAACCGCCGCCTTACTCGCCAAACCCGATGAATCCGCCCCAACCTCCTTACCCTGCCGGTCCATCTACAATCCAAGCGGCCATAGTGATGCCCGCTGTAGTCGGACCCCAACCAACACACGTGACATGCCCTTCGTGTAGAGCGCAGGTTGTGACCAGAGTTGACACAGTTGCTTCTACCAAAACCCATCTAATGGCGGGTATACTATGTCTGATCGGGTAAGACTTGGTTATTTTCATCTGTTTAGTTTTATGATTATAGCAAGCATATTTTCATGCTTACTTCGACCGTATTTGGTTAAGTAATTTTCAACCGCTTTAATCTTGACGCAATCGCGTTAGGATCAAATCGAACTCGAAGCGAAATGAGATCGAAAAGGAATCAAATTTTGCTACTTTTTAAGTTTTGAGATCGCGTCTATATCGTATTTATCTGTCAAATTTCTCGATTTCATTAAATTGTCAGCGAAAACAATCCAAATACGATCCCAATTTGAACTCAGCTCAAAATCAGTCTAAAATCATTTTCTAGAGTAAGGCAGCAGTTTGGTTTTGTGCCTATCGATCAAGCTATCGACTAATATCCTA
The DNA here is from genome assembly GCA_907165275.2 of Zygaena filipendulae. NCBI lineage: Eukaryota > Metazoa > Arthropoda > Insecta > Lepidoptera > Zygaenidae > Zygaena > Zygaena filipendulae. The sequence continues at coordinate 3,908,097 of OU015653.1, read as the reverse complement.
ACTAATATTATAAAAGCGAATATTATGAAGTTGTTTGTTTGTTTATTACCCTTTCACGCCTTAACCCATCAATATGCATGTACCTACGTTTGTCAAGCGTACAAAAAAAGGACATAGGGTACTTTTGTCCCGGAATTCTGGTTCTACAGACCCACCGCTATATGCATTTTAGCCGTACAATTGCAGTAACTATCTTAATTATGTTTTTCAGGTGCTGGCCATGTTGTTTCATCCCTTACTGCATGGATTCGTGTCAAAGCATGACACACTATTGCCCAAACTGCAACGCTTACATCGGAACTTACGCCAACTAATAACTGCCTTTATGCTAAAACTAGTTAATGCCTGCGGTTTTACGGAATGTGATTTGGCATTCCTCGGGAACTCAAAGCTTTACCGGGATGGTCACAAGTAAATTTACATCAGTTCGACAGTTTTTTCATGCTGTGCGTTTAAACATGCGGGCAAATTAAAAAAACCTATAGCAAATATAAAAAATATTAAAAAAAATTAAAAATGATCGCTGTTTCATTAAAATGTATTAACAAAATAAAGTTGCGATCTTAAATGGCCAAAAAAGTCGCAAATTATAATTAATTAAACTAATAATAGAATAAAAAAAATAACATGTAATCCCTTTGTTTTTTTTATAATTTATAGATATTTTTATTAGTTGTGCCCTGCATTTTCTCTCTCATGAATATTGGAACTCTCTCGGCTGTGCATTAATAACTTCGATTGGTTAGGTAGGTAGTTTAGAAGTTACAAGAACACAAAGATTAATAATCCAGATTTTGTGATTTTTTTATTTACTAAAGTGACATCCAATATATTATATTATATAATTACAAGTAGATACGTACAATCTAGTTTTTGATACAGTTGGGATAGGTACATTATAGTTTTGTCTTGTTTGTTTAATTTATTATTTTAATTTTAATTTAATTTGTTTAACGATATATTTACATGTACATAATTTTATTTTATTTCTAAACAATTTTTTAAAACACTGTTTCTAGTATAATACCTCCTACTGATAAATGTAAATGAAATATCTAGTTTTACCCATTATATAAATTACCTAATAACTTGACATTTGCACGACGAGCAACGGCAGAATATGCTGTAGCTTAGAATATAATAATATAATGTACATGTACCATATTTCAGCAAAAAAAAGAAAAAAAAAAAGAAAAATCCATCGAGAATTCTTCCTTGTTTATCCCACGATAAAAATAGGTAAGTATTCTAAATGTTAATACATGACATGTAATATGGGTACCTACACACATCAAAAGTGTCTAGGGATCAAGCATTTTTATGCGGATTTCTTGAGATTGAGATGTGGCTTTGTAATAAATTTATGATTTTAAAAATTTATATGGATCCTTTTTGGTGCATTACGTAATTTGAATCAGGAACTGTCAATCAAATTCGAGTAAAAGATGAAAATCAGCTGTCAATATTTTCCATATAAAAACATACAACGCATTGAAGACATTATTAGTGCTACTGTTTCCCTACTACTGATTAAAACCAACGTTATTATGGAGCGGCGACGTCATTTAAGCAGGGAAGAAATGCTCAGAGCCGTGGGAATGATAGAAGCTGGTTCCCAGCAACGTACTGTGGCTTTAGCTCTGAATACAAGTCAGAGTGTTATCAGTCGACTTTGGACACGTTACCGAAGCACTGGTACCGTGGCTGAGCGCCATGGAGGACGGTATCGCTGCACCACACGGAGACAAGACCGATACATTCAAATCTTAACTCGAAGAGCTCCAACAATAACCGCCATGATGTTAGCCGTGAGGCTTCATCACTCTTCAGGGAACTTAATTAGCGACCAAACAGTCAGAAACCGCTTGCATGAAGTGAACGTTCATTCCCGAAGACCGCTACGGGTACCACCTATAGCAATGCACAATCGTAGGATTCGATATCAATGGGCTCTTGAACACAGAAATTGGGCAGAAGAACAATGGCGTTTCGTGTGCTTTTCTGATGAGTCTCGTTTTGGTATGAGACCGGATACAAGACGTATACGACACTGGAGAACCCCTGGACGCCAACAGCGATTAAAATCCTGCCAGGAAGTCCATCCTTATTGTGGTGGAACCATCATGGTATGGGCGGGTATTTGGATCGGCGGAAGAACTGAGTTGATTTGGATCAGAGGCAACCTCAACGCTCAAATTTATGCTGAGACGATTGTATCAGACGTCATCGTTCCTCTACAAGTGCAAATCGGTCCCTTATTTCAGTTAATGCATGATAATGCACGACCGCACACCGCAAGAGTTGTAAGACAGACTCTCGCCGCAGCTAACATCAATGTCCTGCCCTGGCCTGCTCAGTCGCCAGACTTGAACCCGATTGAGCATGCATGGGATATGCTACAGAGAAGAGCTCTGCCGAATATGGAGGGTATCCAGTCGCAAGAAGACCTTTTTTGTTGTTGCAACGAACATGGGCGGCCATTCCACAGCGTGATTTGGATGAACTCATTTTGAGTATGCCAAACCGATGTTCTTGTGTTGTTAGTGTTCGCGGTAGAAACACGGATTATTAATTGTTTAAGTTACCCAATAAAATTTTAAAGAAAACTGTTATTTCAGTCTTTTTTTCGAACTTTAATGTTAGTGGTTCAAATGTCAAAAATCCCTTTATTAGGAAAATGGCAAATTTCTTTATTAATGCAAAGGTGACTTGGTTTATCGTTACTGTGACAAACGAAAACACTTTATTTGATGAATCCTTAAAGAAAATTTTAATTAATATCAATCAGAAGAAAAGTTATTGCAAAAATATATGTTGATCCCTAGACACTTTTGATGTGTGTATATAATATAAATTTTCCTTTTAAATCTGTTTAGTATTTTTAACGTAATTCCTGTTAAAACAAACAAAGAATCCGGCAAACAGATGAATAGACTCCCAAAATTATATACATATATATGCTTTGACCCCCGCTATTAAAAAAAAAATCTAATCAGATCCAGACATGTCAAGTCTAAGGTTTTTATTATAATTAATTATTTATTGAATATATAGTAGTTGCTTTTCCAGATATTTATCACTGGTGTTTTCTCGGAATTATCCGGGGCTTTACCTACATTTGTTTTGTTTTTAAATCAGTGACGAAACAGCGACACAAGTTGGAACCTTTTGAGCTGAAACTCTCTGATGTTGAGATAATATTTAAAATCAGTTATGAGGGGGGTGAATATTCAGGAGTTTGAAATCCTTACTACAATATTTAAAAATGTTAATGTAAGGATATTTGTTTATTGGACGCTTTCAATTTTAGATACACGTTGTCAGAGGTACAAAGATAGGGTGCTTTTTATCCTGGAATTCTATCGAACTAATTAACGCGAGTGAATCCGCGGGCAAAAGCTAGAGAGAAAAACAGCGGCGAGTTCGGTAAAGTAAGCGACCGAAAGTTCCCCACCGAAAATCGGTATTTCTGCTACCAGTGTTCGATTAGGCATCATATTTGGTCAGTAAACTCTTCTGTAGTTTGCACATTACTGCATAACCGCTTTCGGTTCTTATATAATACCTTTATTAAAATTATTGATGTTAAATTTTACTTTATTAAAAAAAATTGTATACATCTTAAATCTAAAATCTATTGAAATTCGGTACTTAAATATAGGTACATTTGAGACAAAATTTGCAATTTATGATCGGTACATTAAGATCAGTGAGCGGAAACCGCTGTACAAGTGTTGAGTCCTTTTTAAATAAGTATATGTCGTAGGGGCAAACGGGCAGGTGGCCGTACCTGGTGGTATAAGTGATTATCGCCGCCCATGGACATCTGCACCACCATAGGGCAAGGTAGGTAAGTTGCCGACCTGGAATGGGAATGGGGGGAAATTTTTAACGGCTTCCTAAAAACACTCAGCCACTATAGGGTCTTATCATCTTCGCAGTGGACCTATATATGGACCTATTTGGTACTGAGTTACATAATATTAATAATATTATAGTTTAAATTTGTAAATAAAACTTAGGTACCAAGATATTCCTTTGTTGGGTTCCTCTAAAGGTTTTTATATTGTAAATTAGTTGTTTATTATATTAAATTATTATATTAACGAAAAAAATATAGTTTTTATTTACTAATTTGAAATTGGTGTATTAGTAATGGAACTACGCGTACCTAAATACATAATTATAATTAATATTGTAAATGCGAATGTGAGTCTGTTTGTTTGTTACGCTTTCACGCCTTAACTACTCAGCCGATCATCAAGAAAACTTGCGTACATATTGTCAGGGGTTGGAAAAGAACATAGGGTGTTTGTTATATCGAATCTCCAAAATTAACCCAGGCCACAGATAATATGATACTATAGGGTAAAACCCGGATAGTTGACACATTTTTTGAAATAATTTTATATCTCCCAGTACACAAAAATCAAAATATTTTATTTTTAAAACGGTCAAGTACTTTGGTTCTTTATCTACAAAGTAAAGGACATTATCTTTAACATTTCCAGAGTATTAGCGATTTTTGCGGACTTCTACTTTTTGTGACATCTATCCGATAAATGGAATAGTTGCTTAATTCATATAAATTACGTTTAGGATAGACGACCCGCCGGGAAATAAGGCATCTATCCCGAAAAAACTTTGATCGCACCTTGCGTTCCCGTGCAATCGCACAGAGACATGAAACGTAGTTGGAAAGTCTTTTGATAGATAAATAAAATAGCACGCGATTCATCTGCGAAACGAGAGTAGGTAATTATACCCAGGCCCCGGGGCAAGTATCCTAGTTTTACCCTACTAGTCAGGTGAAACCGCAGGGAACAGCTGGTATTTAATAATTCCAAGTAAATAATACTATCATTAATTCAAGCACTTATCGCTAAGTCTTCTAGTACATAATGTACACTATATCTGGAACTATGTATAGGTAGGTACGCGTTGTTATCACTAAGTAGTGTGTTAACTGTTCTTGGAAATTTGATATTTACTTCAAACACTGATAAGGCATGCATTTTATATAAAAGAAAACCAATTTATAATAAATACCGGGAATCAATGAAATTCTATTTATACGTACTTATCGTATTGACCATATATCCTATAGGACATATTGAAGATTTATTACTCTCGTGATTTTTAGTAAGTATCCTCCTTTCGTTTTGATTTTCGACAAAATATATTATAATTGAAGTTATTTATAACCTCCGAGAAATTTTAGTCCAGCTTATTATAGTCTATATACCTAGCTGTGGACAACATTACAGCGGCCGAAAAATCAGGCATTTATTCAGACACCAGCTGTTTCCTGTGGTTTCACTCGCATTAATTTTGGAGTTTTCGCGGTAAATCCGGTAAAAAGCATCCTGTATGTATGTACCCCTGACAACGTATATGCAGAATGTCATCATGATCGGTTAAGTTTAGTTAGTTACGGTTAAGGCTTCAAATAGCAACAAACAAACATATTCACATTTGCATTTATAATATCAGGAGGCACCTACCTAAAAAAATTTTTTACGTATTATTCCACTAAAAAAATTCTTACATCAATGAATAAATAATTATTCATACAAATTAAGATTTTTTATAGTAGGTATACGTCATCTTTTACTATGACTGTCACTGAGCAAATAATAATCACTATTTATGACATAATAATATAAATAAGAAAATATAAATAGAAATAATCACTATTTATAATAAAAAGGTACCAATGCTTATGACCAATGCAATTTATTACAAGTTCGATTATTTTATTCAATAATCGAATATTGATCATAATTATTATAAATTCATATTTCATATTAGGTATGTAGATTTGTACAACTAGCTGTGCCCCATGGTTTCACCCGTGGTAATTTCAGAGTTCCCGTGGGAATTACGGCATGAAAAGTACCCTATGTCCTTCTCTGTACCCCTGACAACGTGCATGCCAAATTTCATCCAAATCCGTTTAGCCGTTTTTGCGTGATTGAGTAAACGTAGGTATGCGAGGATAAGAGCTCGAAAGCGCATTTTCATCCGACTTGCTTCAAATTTATCGTCACTGCTCAGCTCCTATGTATCTTACCATTATGTTATATAGCCTATAACCTGCCCAGGAGTATGGACTACAATCGCATCAAGTTTTGTTAAAATCCCTTCTGTAGTTTTTGACCCATGCGTGCACATACAGACAGTCAGACAGACAGACAAAAAATTTACTGAATGCATTTTTGGCATCAGTATCTATCACCAACCATTCATCCTCCAATATTAATTTTGAATATATATTCAATGTACAGAATTGACTTCTCAACAGTTTTACTATAAGTACCTATAGATTATGTCAAAAAGGAACCTATAAATAGGTTATAATAGATGTAAGGAACAGGTTGCGAAAATTTTTTTTTTTTAATTAAAGAATCACCTCCCATAACCATTGATGGAATACGTCATGATTTCCTACTTATAGTACTACTTATAGTACTACAGTTCTAGGAATTTAGTTTATTTTTAAAGACATAAAACCACTTTTAAACACCAAGTAGGCGGGGCCGCAGAGAATGTCCAATATAGGTATGTACTTGAATCCAAAAAAAATTTCGGTATTTGTATAGAATGCTGTACCTAAACTAATGAAACTGCGGTGTATTATGCATTCATCGCGAGTGTTGTGATGTGGGGATATTTCAATTAGCCGATTGCTAGCTCGGTGGTAGTTTTGAGTATTGACAAGAGATATATGTATACCTACTGCAGATTTAGATGGCTGTCGTTGACAAGTTGCGGGCTGTGGTTAATAAAGGAATCGATTACGGTATTTGGACCCACGATTGGCCGATAAATAATCTACATTTTTTGGTCCGCTTCCAATCTGTCAGAACTCAGACGAGGCATGTTTCACACACAAAACACACACACACACAAACACAAAACGTAAAAGTGTAAACTGCATTACTTTACGCAAGTTTTGAAATGAATGTAACTTAGTTTTGGTATACTTTTTGAAGAAGATAAGTACCAGTTATTCCAGCTTGAACAGGTTCTCTAGCTATTTCAGTACAAGTGTAGATACCTACGGTTAGATCTCGTGGGTTTAAGGATTCCTTCAAGAAATAATTGTTGTAGGTACTGAGACAAAAATTTGTGTTCTAGCCGTTCAACTATCGTGTCTGCAATCACGACTTCGATTCAAAACAGAGCATTAATGACAAAAGTAACGATACCCTAGTGCTAGTAGATTTAAACCTTTAAAATAATTAAAAAGATAACTTAAAGACTAAATATGACATCAGATAATATGACCCTTCTATTCTTATCTTTCTTATTTTTACATGTCTTTCTTTTTACAAATATTTATTATAGGCGGTCGACTCTGTATATAAAATGTATGTCTTTGGGAACAATTCATATATAGGTACCTAAGGTCGTAAAATTCCACATAAATACAAAATAGTAAAAAATATTACATATATGTAGATCCACGAATCAAAATTTCTATGCATAAACCATGTTATTATTACGATATACGTATATATACATTATAATAATGTATTTTTATATTATGATATATTAATATTACTAATGTCAATATGTCTGTGCTCGGTAAACGTCTGACTACGGAACTCGCACTTCGTAGTAAAAAAATAACCCAATGTAAAAGGTTTACTACACTTTACAATTTGTCGGACACCAATTTAGGAAATCGGAAGATGTCCAATTTAGGATCGGTGAGTGAAAGAGATCAGAGCGAGTGATCACACTACTCTAAATTGTACGCTAAAGTAGTCGATTTATGGTTGTGATCACTCGCTAATCCTAAATTGGAACCAACGTATGTACACTTTCCGATTTCCTAAATTGGACGTGTCTGACAATTTGTAAAGTGTAATAAGCGCTTAAATTGTAACCAAGTCTACACGAACGAGTTTAGTAGGTATGTATATTTATTTATTTATTGAAGCTTATTGCACAACAGGATACAAAAGGCGGACTTAATGCCACAGTGGAATTCTCTACCAGTCAACGTTCACGATGTTCAGACCTTAATGTTTTGTATTGTGTTGTTTTGTTTTGTAATATTTTAAATCGAAATGACGTAAGGTGAGTGCTCATTCAATAGTCGTCTCCATGGTTCTTCTAATCACTGGCTGTGCCGGTATCACAAATAGTTTTCATTCCCAAGGCCACAGATAATATATCCATACTCCAAGGCTATATTCGACACCATGTCACAATGTTTCAATATCTATCTGTTGTTGTTTTATATTAACAGTTGCTGTTGTTTTATTTGCGTGGAATTTCGATTCTATGATTCCTTCTAAATCCAAAGCCTTAAGTCGAAGAAGCGTAAAGCGTTTGATAACGATAAATAATAAATGAGTGATTAAATTGTGTGAAAGATATGGGTACAAATCTAAACAATGTATGCGAGCTGTCAGGGAAGGAAAACATCGTAATCAAATGTTATGGCACGATGGTAGACAACTTTCAAGTGCCTGACTGCCTAGTTACCTGCACCTTCTTCTTCTTCGTTGGTATGCTCTCGACAGAGTGGTCATGGTTTCCACGAAATTGTGTAATTATGGGCTGATATTATCTGCCTCACGCTGCCTTCTACACCTACTGGTTTAAAATCAGTTATACCATTGATTAGGATTAATTTAAAATCCAGATCAAACTCCAGGCCAGGTGTGTTAACAATCTTTGATTACACGTCATGCTGTGATCAATCCGCTAAAAAAATAACAAAGCATTAACAAACGAAAACAAGCATTAACAAAGGGAAACAAGGAAAACAAAGAGACGGCAAACAAACTATAGCAGCTAAACATCTATTACAAAAACTACGGACCAGTAAAAACAGATAAATATCGACGAGGTTAAACAAGAGCCGTAACTACTGTTCATGGCAGCATGGAATCCACTCTAAAAGAGAGATGACTCGATGATGTTCGGATAGTTTTTGTCTCTTTTTGTCCTTACTATTTTTTTATAATCATACCTATAAGTTATACAATAACTTTGGCTTTTTATCAACGATTACCTGTCAAGGTAATGGAAGCATTAGATAGCAGAGCTACGTTTCATTATAAAGTAAGTAGGTACCTACGTTTTTTCAAAACTTGAGCTCGATTAAAAGTCTATAAAAATGGTGGTGAATTTCTGGGAGCAAATATTAAAATAAATGAATTAAGATTGTAGAATCTCAACTTGGCTAACCCCGCTGGAGTTTTATCTACAATGGAGTTTTATCTACACTTACTAGTAAAATGTAAATACCCAAATATTTATCCAGATGGCAGTGGCAGCAAATTCACGAACTTATGCTAGTGTTAAATGCATGAGCGATTAGACGACACTCGATTCTAATTCTATAGTAAATAAATTGTGTGTGACGCTCGTTATTTCAGTCACTCGTTGCATTTCGTGCCGAGTTGCGGCGCGACCCTGAATAACATTAAAAGTGAAATAGTTTTTTTTTTATTGTGACCGCCAGTGCTTGTTTTTTATGTAAGTATCTATACGTTGTAGATACCTATTTATTTTTTAATAGTTTTATCGATCGGGTGTCTCAAAGTAATGTGATTTTATATATAGGTATGGTAAATTATATTATTTGAAACAACTTACTAATTCTGTTAATTACCGCTAGTTAATGCCACTATATAATGAACATACTCTATAGCAAAATATTAAGAAAGGGAAAGGGGCGCAATTACAACAAATAGTTCAAAGATTTTTTTTCTGAAAAACTGAAATTTATTCGCCAAAAGATAGCAGCCTTTTATTTTTATTATATATTTTTAATTACTTAAGTTTTCACAATTTATAATTATAATAATACAATAATGTCTAAAAAACAGAAAAGAGAATTATAACCATGTAATGCTTGCAAATTATCACGTATGACGTAGCATCCCATACTAAACTAAGCAGAGCTAGTGCTACGTGTACCCGACAACTGCAATAGCAATACTAATTTATTTAATTTTGGAACTTATTTAGGACAATAACAGTTTTTAAAGTTCTATTAATACTCGTACGACTAGATTAGAACCATCAATTTCACCTTTACCTATCGAAATTACTTCAGCAAAAATTAAATGTTGTTATCTTTTTATTTATAGCAACGTTTTATTTATACTGATCAACCATGACTTCTCCTGGTGTGGTCGGTCCTCAGTCAACACGCCTGACATGTAGCTCATGCCACGCTGAAATTATGACCCGGATCGACAGAAAAGCTACCACCAAAACCCACCTCATGGCCTTGCTGCTTTGTTTGTGCCTGTAAGTATTTGCTCATTCGTATTTTACTGTAAAAGCGAGAAAAAGTAAAGAAAAATTAATTTAGGACGTTTTTTTGATTTCAATTTTATTACTTTATATAAAAGACAAATTTCTTCATGTCGCTAATGCAGTGATACTGCAGTTGTCATGTTAGTGGGTACAGTGCTCGACCACTTTACCTGCCATGACTTGCCTAACTATAAAAATTAACCAATAAGTACAAATCAATAAAATATTGTACATAACAATTTTCATAGGTCCCGAGGTACCTAAGCCTATGTAAACCAATTTTCTGAGGCCAAAATAAAATAAATGGAAAGTATTTTTCTAAAACAAAGTTTACTGAAAGATACTGATAGTGACAAAACAAACGAGCCCAAACCCTTCAACTTTGCAGTGTCTATTAGGGAGTTTCTGTGGCCACTCCCGGCTCCATCTTCAGACCATCATTGTTAAAGTTGGAAAGTACTTACTCATGACAATAAAATATAGGTACTACTTTTAATTCGACTGTCCTCACATTTGCTATCAGAAAGTTTTAGTCCCATCATCAGATCAGCTCGATGGTATCTTAGTATTGCATTATCACCAAAATTACATAAGTATGCCAAATTTTATCTCAAACAGCTACTTCCTGCTAGCCGTTTGAGTTCCTGGTTGCAATATGGTTTTCAAATTTTGGTGCAAAGTGTAGACAACTTACGGAAAAATTACAAGCTTCTAATTAGCTTTCCATTGAAATGTTTTTGCTTCTAATTTTAAATTAAACATCAACAGTGTAAAGTACATAATCGTCATGCCATATTATAATTATGCTATAATATAATTATGCGTGTTCAATAGATAAATTATTCGGTTTTACACTTTGGTAGTTGTAATATTTATATTGAATCGTATCTTTTTTATTTCAGTTGCTGGCCATGCGTGTGCGTTCCATACTGCATGGACTCATGCCAAAACGCCGACCACTACTGTCCCAATTGTAGCGCTTATCTAGGCACGTATGAACGGTAATGTTATCATCAAACAATGATAAAATAAGTTTCTAAAGATTTTTTCACTTGCGCTCTGTATTATTATTTGTGATATTAAAATAGGGTAAAACCCGGATAGTTGCCACACTTTTCGAAATCGTTTTATATCTCCCGGTACATAAATCAAAATATTTTATTTTTTAAACTGGCAAGTACTTTGGTTCTTTATCTACAAATTTATTAAATGTAAAAGACATTATCTTTGAAATTTCCAGAGTATTAGCGATTTCTACGGACCTCTACTTTTTGTGACATCTATCCCATATATGGGATAGTTGCCTAGTCCATATAAATTACATTTAGGATAGACGCCCCGTCGGGAAACAAGGCATCTATCCCGAAAAATCTTTGATCTCACCTTGCGTTCCCGTGCAATCGCACAGAGACATGAGACGCGGTCCACTTAATAGTAGTTGGAAAGTCTTTTGATAGATAAATAAAATAGCACGCGATTCATCTGCGAAACTAGAGTAATTACGATCGGGGCAACTATACCCCCAGGGCAACTATCCTGGTTTTACCCTACAACCAAACATACACAAGCTACACACTAAGCGATTTTAAAATATCCGATAAATTTAGTGCAAAAATTGAAATCATCTATTATTTTTCGAGTATCTGGTATTCTTTCAGACATAATTTAATTTCATTAAATTTTTAAATTGACATCAATGTTAAAATATATAATAATAAATAATAATAATGGCGAATTGAGTTTAGTTCGTTGTCACAAATCTAGCATACTTCAATCACGAGAATTATGCTTATTATGCAGAAATTATAATTTGAAATAGTTCACAGCTTAAAGGCTGAAATCTTGCGCGATCTACAGAGCTGCGTTCTCTCCCCGATTGTCAAAATATACCTTTAAATTAAGTATTTTTTATTTTCTATCTGGCGTTTTTCAAATGAACATGTAATATGTAAGATTATATTTGGTCACGCTCTGTTCAACTATATTCTACTTTTTACTGTCTAGTATAAGCTCATTTAAACGTTTGTTTTTTAAAGTGCTAAATTCATATATCCTTTTATTACCTCTATCCCACTCGTTGAGGTGTATTATTCCTTTTCTTTGACATTGGGTATACAAGTATTGTAATAGTAACGTGTGTTGTTCTAAGGAAAAAATAAATAATATCTTTTCTTGTGTGGAATGGTGTGGAAAGAATTTCTGAGTAGGTATTTGATTATAATACAATTGCACCGAATTGATTCCCACAAAGATATTATATATTAATATGTGCATAATTCACATTCGAGTATCTTTTAGCAAGGCACTGCACCATATTATATTATTGTTATTATTTTTTTTTTTTAAAGTGTAAAGTGTTTGTTGCGTGGTGTATTTGCTCTTGCTAAATAAAGTTTATCTTATCTTATCTTATCTTATCTTATCTTAATATTTTTAAGTTTTAAGACACATATTTGATTGCCGTGATTGTTCGTTCTTATCTTTTAATTAAATTTTCAATATAAGTAGGTATACGTGTAATCACGTTTTATCGAAAATGCTGGTGTTATTAAAAATATGATAAAATTGCCGGATATCAGTAATAATTTACTATTAAGTACATGCATTTACGATGTAAATAAAATATATTTTTATGATGACCTTGTTTACTTATAACCCTCTCTAGCTAATGCGTAGATAAAAATGGGGTGTAAGGTTTAACAAGGAACGTATTGAAAACCTTTAAATTTATGCTCAAATGTCTATTATACTTATATATTAAAGCAGAAACTGACTAACTGATCGATCAACCGCTAAAACCGCTGAAACCGCTGGGCCTCGTAGATGTGCACTAAGAAAGGATTTTTGAACATTCAACCCCTAAGGGATGAAAAGGGGTTGCAAAGTTTGTATGGAACAACGTGTTTTTGAATCAAACAGTCAGCCAGTCAATTTCCTCATTTATAAATATGATCTTGATTTCTTTTCAAATAAAGAAACAATGTCTGAAGTTTGGGTTTTTGCAAATTCTGCTCCTAGAGATGACGTTGATGATAAATGGATGAAATCGCGCGAAAAGTAGAAAAGTAATAATAAAATAAATAAGTAATAATGAAATAAATATAAAGCTAATGATAAACCCGATTTAAAAGCTGTGTTTGAAAATACTAGTGAAATCGTCGAAAATAGCTTGCTGTTAGTACATATAGGTACCTAGAGGAAACAAACATGGTTTTCACCCAACAACATTTCAGATGGTTAAAGCTACAAAGTTAGTCCACATTTTGGTAAGAGAGACATAGATTTGAGTGAATAACGCAAGTTCCTACAGTTGCAGTATTAAATTGAGGTCCAAAAGTAGGATCAAATTTTAATTTTACTGACGCCAAAGAACAGGATTTCCCCAAAGGATTTTAATTTATCTGCATTTATTTTATAGATGACCTCACACCTTGGTTGAGTCTAATGAAATTTTGGAAACAGTTTTGTCTGTTTGTTACAAATACGATTGTATAAGAAGTTAGGTTACGAATCGATGACATAATTTTCCACTCATTCACTTGGTTATGGTAATATTTTTTGACATTTAGTGTTTTATAACTACAAGAACAAGTGGGTCTGCAAAAATTGTGATACCCACTGCTCTAGTTGTGGCAACGCATTAGGGATATCTTGCATCATCTACTCTTATCTATGGCTATGGCATTGAGACAAGACCAAAGTCGGTACTTTGTATAGTCCGAAACTAGGACGGACCAACGTTGACTGTGCAAGGAGGCGGTCCAATTAAATTACTGCCGGTTCAAAGGCATTATGCATCGCTGTCTTGTATTTGTTTGGGTACAGAAAACGTCAAAATTAATTGCTGTCACAAACTGTATTTTACCCTAAAATATTTTTTCATCTACTTACCTACACTTTTTCTGTTTGTGTTCATTGATGGTAAATTTTAATCAAAAATATATAGGTAGTGATCTTTTTCATTCAATTGTGGTGCTGATGAAGTAATGATGAGTTGAAAAATGTAGTTTGTAACTTTCGACAATAGGTAGGCTATAAATTGTATAAGCATAGACAGTTTTTTATCTGTCTGTACATCATAATTTCTGTTCATAGACAGAGTGATCTATGGATAATATGGAAATTATTTTCGCAAGTTCATGCATGGCTCCGAGCTGTTTCGTAACGAATTTTAGCGCTGTGTAGTGTGTAGATATACTATATATATATAGCTACAAATGATAGTTTAATTGGAATCGATCACAGATGAAGTTTATCAATATGATATGAGTTTTGTATAGGTAATCTGTATTTATGCATGTAAACAATTAAAGCAAATGTTAATTCTAAGAGGATCCTAATACTTAGGTACTGCTAGTAAATAATCTTATCCTTTGTTTTTTTATAACTGATGTGTATGATACCTGTTTTATAAATTGTAATAATAGGTATTATTGGTATCCTAATAAAATATATTAGAAATGCGCATGTAAGTTTGTTTGTTTGTTTGTTATGCTTTTACACGTTAACTATACTCAACCGATCATCATGAAATGTTGTCAGGGGTACAAAAATGAACAAAGGTTAGAAACTTTTCATTTCAGTAATCCCGCGAAAGCTCCGAAATTAATGTGAATAAACCGCGGGGAACAGCTAGTTTGTAAATAAGGAATTGTTTTTATCATCATGTGCTAAAAATCAACCGCCAGTCGTTTCAATACATACATACATTATACATACATATATACATACATATATACATACATATATACATACATAAATACATAATTTTAAGTAAAAATTTTTAAAACAAAATTGCCGCAATCAGAGACGTTCATTAAATTAAATTTCTATAACTTAATACTGTATATGCTATGCTTTTAGTGTGCCAATAAATAAATAAATAAATAAATTAATGTCAATTGGCATTTAACTAAATTTAACTTAACTAGTCAAATGCCAATTAACATTAATTTAATGAACGTCTCTGATTGCGACAATTTAGTTTTAAAAATCTTTGCTCAAAATTAATTAAGTTATCATTAAACCGACTCTGAGTGCGACCGCGCTGTTACTGTTTCTAATAGCAGTATTTACAAAGGGATTATTTATTCGAGTACCTACCTATCTCATCATTATTCTCACGTGATGCACACTGTAACATGTCAACTTCAAGATAGCTATCTGATGTTCAAACTACACATTACATGCCATACTCCGTATTATAATGAGGCAAATGTAGCACGCTAATTGGTTTGCAAATCCAATTATGTGAGCTTCGATGTACATTAAGCACGTATGAATCATTATCGATTACTAATGACCCGCCGTCGGAGGTCCTGAATTGTGCTTCGATATTGATCAAATTTAAAGTCAAATATTTTAATCCAAAGTTTAGTCAATTAAGTCAATTATTATATAAAAAAGATAAATAAAAAGATTTTATAAAAGACGGACGAATATCGCAAGTTATTTTTGTTATGATTTTTCTGCTTTTTATACACTCGTATATATACACTCGTGTATATATTATTTCGAGATTATTTTAAAAACGCCATATTCAGACAACATTCTGGTACGGCAAGACGATGGTTTTAGCTAATCCTGAAGTATACGTAGTAGAACCTCGGGGAAAAGCTAGTATCATAAATTATGCATATTAATATTTTGTTGTTACGTTTCTGAAACAGCCCCCCAAGTTAGAAGCTACATCTAGTGTGGGGACTGCAAGTAATTGCTATGTTTTGTGTGTTATGGTAATAACAATTTTTCATTTTTTTCATTTTCAAATAAATGAAAAAATTTTAGAAATATTATTTCATGAAAATACTTTTCACGTGCCATACCTACATCAAATAAGAAAAAAGTAAGTCATTTTAATCCCCGATATCAATTTAATATCTTACACAAGAGGCATATTATGAGAAAGAAAGCCTGCAAATAAAACTCAATAACGGCTGTAATTAAACCAACAAGTCACACATTGCAAGTTTCAGACGCAGTAGGTATGTATAAACGAGCTGAAATAAAGTTGGTTATGCGGTATCCGCAACACAGCGCTACCGGAGCCTGTTCTGCCACTATCAGTAAATATTAGCTCTGGCTAACCAAACACACTGTTTGCTTTGATACTCATATGAAATTCAAAAATCTAACATAATCTATTAATGTCATCCTTGCGCGTTTGTACCATGGACAATTATGGAATGTTAGTGGTTTTTAAAAAGTTTGGTTGGTTGATGGTTAAAATCTACCTAATGACACGATGAAAAAAAAACAACAAAAATATCAATTTAACTAGTATCAATATAATATGTAAACATATCGCCTATAACAACATCGGATACAGCAACATATCGTTTAAAGCTACCGTATTACTTTTCTAGCAAAGCCAAATAATACCAAAATTTTCGAAGAAATGTTTTTACTTATTAGTTATTACCTATTTATCTCCCACCTTTTAAGCACCTCTTGCGCACTGTTTACAATTTTACTTCGCATTTTTTTTAATCCTTACTTAAAATCCGTTAAGTAACCATTAAATCGACTCTGAGTGCGGCGGTTATAGTGAGATAGTTAATAGCGCAAAAGAAACAAAAAAAACTTTTTATTTCTTTTTATAAATTCTTAACTCACACATACCCACATAATATGGCAACTTAAAATTAAATATACACACGCACGTTCGGTTCGGTTTCGACTTATACACTTATGCGTATCTATTATTCTTTCACAATAAAATTGTTAATGAAAAACTGATAAGGATTGGTTTAACTTATTTAATAGCTTTGTGTATTTTAAGTTGCAATTTTATTATTCTACAGTGTCTACATCTACAAACATTGGTTTTTTGCTGTTTTAACCTATAGAACGGAATTTACGTATAAAATTTCAGGCACTCCCTCGGGCCTCGGGAGCTCTTTGTACGGGATACAAGAATCCTATGTTAAAGGGTTACTGTAAACTTCCAATAAAAATTCAAAAACAGTGTTATCATATTCTTTAGTCATAAGTTTTAAGAATAAATACCTACTGAAGTTATTAAAAAGCGTATTGTTTTTTTAGCAATAAACACATTTTTATTTATTTTTTTATTTAAACTTTATGGACATCGTGGTACAAAAGGAGGACTTAATGCCACAGTGGCATTCTCTTCGAGTCAACCTTCAGATAGTACAGAGAGCTCACTTGGCGGTGCATTTACGAGATATATTTACATCATTCATATATTCAAATACATACAAATTTTCATACTTATTATACATACGTACACATATATTTAGATACATACATACATACAATTACAAATATATATACCTACATCACATACATACACATCATACACAACACTAGAAACACATTGAACATAAACAAATATATAATATTATACCTAAACGTAACATAATAGTAGATTATACACCAAGGGGATAAAGCACTGTTTTATGTCACGGGCGCTACATTGAATCCTGAACATAACGAAGGACTCCAAATTTAACTCCCGAGCGCAGCGAGGGTGTTATAAGTTAATTCCCGACCAAAGGGAGGGAATTAAGATTGAGTCCTGAGTGCAGTGAGGGATTCAAGCGCCCAAGAAAAAAACAGTTTTATCCCTGTGGTGTATACTCTACTTTTCTCACATAATGCGAGACAATAAAAAACCAGGCTTAGTAGATCCTATATAGCCACTTCTTTCAGCTGGCGTGGCCTACTCGATTTGACAAACAAATGAAGTTCGTCTCACTGCGAATCTAGTGGGCCACGGCTTCGGTCTTCGAAAATCGAGTTGGCCGCGCCCGCTGAGAACACATTCTGTTTAGCGAAATGAGACGTTATGGACATAGCCATAAGAATTATGAAAGTGAAAATCACATTATTGACCAGCGGGTTATAATGAAATTCAATAGAACATTATAACCCGGCTAAAGCCAAGAGATATAATGTCTTGCTTTCGGTAAGGTTTACATGACATATAATTCGGCATTGTCGAGCATGTGGTGTGAAAATACATTAAAATAGTACAGAATAGAAGACAAACTATTGCGTACTGAGGAGAAAATATTAATAGAAGGCAAAGGGAATCTCGTATTTAATAAATAAAAAAAAATCATTGAGGTGATAACTTTTTAAATTGCCCCGCCTAAACAAATAAGGTTAAACAGTTTAATGACGTCCAAAGAGAACAGAACAAATGCTAGTAATGATGTCGAGTTACCCCACGGGACGTGAGGTCACCCGTGCACTTGCTAATGAAAATTCTTTCCAACACACAACCATGTTCAGCCAAATCGATTCCATCGACTCTAAAACTTCGCTGGTGCACTTTCGAAAACGTTCTCACTATATTATGCAGTACGAATTTTTCAACTGGGCGTGAATGACCAAATTCCAAACTATACGAAGAATAGCGAAAAATGTAAAAATCTCAGGGTCGATTTTGGTTTTATGTATTTTTTTAAATGAATTATTCATAAAACTTTGGCTAGATATTTTGTTTTGACCGATTTAGGAACCTTAGATTATAAGGATTATTAGAGTATGAGAAAACATTAAAAGAAGTATTGGAAGGTCCCCCTTTTCTGTAATCGTGTCATGCAGTATGAGACACGAAACCGCCTACGACACGTAGGTACCTACTCATTTTATTCTGCTGATTTGATATCTTGGGTCCATCAATCGCCATTTCACCATCTGAGCATCGGAATGGGCATGATGACAAGGTATAAAAATCAACTTCTATCAGTCCGTCAGATATAACTACTATAGTAAAAAAATGTTAGACACGTATTTTTTGCTTTTTGAATTTAGTATTGAAAAAATACTTAGAACGCATTAAAGTTTAGGAGTGGAAGGTCGCGATGTCATAACTAAGTACCATAAAGTTTAACTAGGTGTAACCTCACATGGAATTTCAACTCAATGTATCACCGTTATTTTTTGATTAGGTAGGTACGTAAAAAAAGAAAAAAATGCCTGTCTAATATTTTTTATGAATCTACAAGTACTAAAAATAAAAATTTAGTCATCATGCCCATTAGGTACCCCAGGAACTCGTTGTTGAACTGGAATAAAAAATATCCTTTACTACATCAGCATTAAGAAGAATCTTTAAAAAATAGTCGTAGGTAGGTCGTAGTCGCGAGATGCGCACACACAACGAACAAAAAAACTTTAAACAAGACCTAAATAGCTATATTATGGCCCCCAAATAGGTCACATAAACATTAAAACAGGATTTTTGAGACAATATCTAAAAATTTATTAGCTGTAGGTATGCAAAGGGAATCGAACAGACGTCCTACAGTAGATATACAAATGCCTATCGCTCGTTGCCAGTCGACAACGGAAGTGGGAAATCCTTTTGCGTCGACGGAAGTACGTCTAATAAAGATTAATTGTTTTGCTAATGTACACTATGCTATACCTATAACAAGTGTTGTAGGATATTTTTGACTATTTCATTGTAAAAATTATGACATCATATTATGACAAATATTATACTTAGTCTATTTTGTGAGACTTCTTTATTACATATTTCACAAATAAATTATTATTTATTGTAGTAGATACGTATAAACAGTATAACGACTGGGTGATAATGCCCATAGGTACGATCAACGTCCTTCCTTTATCTGTCAGTGGCAGATAAAAACCGTTCTGATTTGGTATAGCCGGCTAGGTGTAGGTACCACGGGTGCCTTCGTCAGCATATTTACTTACCCTGGAGCTGTTTGCTCCTTTACCCCAAACCTAACCTTAAAGGTTACGATGCAAGTGATGGGAGAAACGCGTTTTTATAAAAAAAAATATTATATTATCGTATTTATAATTAATTTTGGAGTTCTCCCGAAAATACCGTATGTCATGCATATTCTCTGTACCCCTGGGAAAATGTATGTAAAATTCATTCATGATGATCGCTTGAGTAGATATACCTAGTTATTGCGTGAAAGCATAACAAACAATCGAATAAACTCACATTTGCGTGGATTTATTTTTATTGAATTTGTAATTCATGTAGGTATAAGTAATGGTTTATTCCAACTAGTCCTACCAGTAGTGAGTAGTTAGATGATCGAACTGGGTTAAGACGCTCGACGCTTATTATTTGGAGTTTGTCTCCAGTTATACTCGTACGGAGGCCTATATTGATTCACTCCTCCGTTTCCAACACTTTACATATTGCTTATTTAGCATTATTTCACTTCCAAGTGCCAGTATTTGTCTTGTTGGGGAAACGGTGATAAGGTACCGGCAATGTTGAGGACCTGCAGTATTTGAAGTGAATTTGCATTTAGATAAACAACAAGAACTAAATCATTTAATTTTGAACTGTTTAAGTTCAAATTAATAGTTGTCTGTGATTTCACTGATTTTTTTAATAGGTACTAGCTGTAACCGCGGTTTCTCCCGCAGTAACTTCAGAGTTTCCGCGGGAATTCTGAGTTACAATATATCACGTCTGTCAAGCTAGAAAGGTCAAGTCGGCAGAATCAATTGATTTTTAGGTCAAAATTTAGTGCTCAATTAGTGCTAATTTAGTGCTGAAAAAAAAAAATTTGGTGCTGTGATAGGTGGAACAAAAATGAGAACACTGCTAACTTTTTATTAAGCTAGCAGTGTACCGTTCGTGACCGCGTTACAATACAGTTGCAGCGGAATTCGCATGGGCTAATAATTTAGTGCTCAATTAGTGCTGCCATTGTAGCGAAAATTTTTTGAAAAATAATCGTTTTTGATTTTTTTTTCAAATAAAATACTGTACTAGCGACACCGCGGCCGGTCTAAGAGCTCAAAAACGGGAACTGATGAAATTGAAACACGTCACCATTTAGCGCTCAATTAGTGCTGCCAGTATAATAAAGAATTTTTGAAAAATAACCTTTTTTTTTAATTTTTTTCAATAACTTTTACTTAATTAAGCTAGCAGATTTAGCTAGCAGTGTACCTTTCGTGATCGCGTTATGACACAGTTGCAGCGGAATCCGCATGAGCTAATAATTTAGTGCTCAATTAGTGCTGCCATTGTAGAGAAAATTTTTTGAAAAATAATGGTTTTTGAATTTTTTTTTCAAATAAAATACTGTACTAGCGACACCGGCCGGTCTAAGAGCTCAAAAACGGGAACTGATGAAATTGAAACACGTCACCATTTAGCGCTCAATTAGTGCTGCCAGTATAATAAAGAATTTTTGAAAAATAACCTTTTTTTTAATTTTTTTCAATAACTTTTACTTAATTAAGCTAGCAGATTTAGCTAGCAGTGTACCTTTCGTGACCGCGTTATGATACAGTTGTAGCGGAATCCGCATGAGCTAATAATTTAGAGCTCAATTAGTGCTGCCATTGTAGCGAAAAATTTTTGAAAAATAATCGTTTTTGAATTTTTTTTCAAATAAAATACTGTACTAGCGACACCGGCCGGTCTAAGAGCTCAAAAAAGGGAACTGATGAAATTGAAACACGTCACCATTTAGCGCTCAATTAGTGCTGCCAGTACAATAAAGAATTTTTGAAAAATAACCTTTTTTTTTAATTTTTTTCAATAACTTTTACTTAATTAAGCTAGCAGATTTAGCTAGCAGTGTACCTTTCGTGATCGCGTTATGACACAGTTGCAGCGGAATCCGCATGAGCTAATAATTTAGTGCTCAATTAGTGCTGCCATTGTTGAGAAAAATTTTTGAAAAATAATGGTTTTTGAATTTTTTTTTCAAATAAAATACTGTACTAGCGACACCGGCCGGTCTAAGAGCTCAAAAACGGGAACTGATGAAATTGAAACACGTCACCATTTAGCGCTCAATTAGTGCTGCCAGTATAATAAAGAATTTTTGAAAAATAACCTTTTTTTTAATTTTTTTCAATAACTTTTACTTAATTAAGCTAGCAGATTTAGCTAGCAGTGTACCTTTCGTGACCGCGTTATGATACAGTTGTAGCGGAATCCGCATGAGCTAATAATTTAGAGCTCAATTAGTGCTGCCATTGTAGCGAAAATTTTTTGAAAAATAATCGTTTTTGAATTTTTTTTCAAATAAAATACTGTACTAGCGACACCGGCCGGTCTAAGAGCTCAAAAAAGGGAACTGATGAAATTGAAACACGTCACCATTTAGCGCTCAATTAGTGCTGCCAGTACAATAAAGAATTTTTGAAAAATAACCTTTTTTTTAATTTTTTTCAATAACTTTTACTTAATTAAGCTAGCAGATTTAGCTAGCAGTGTACCTTTTGTGACCGCGTTATGATACAGTTGCAGCGGAATTCGCATGAGCTAATAATTTAGTGCTCAATTAGGCTAGGCGCCCATTGTGACTTTTTGTCGCCGTGACTTTCTGTCACTTAGTCAAGTGCAATGAAAACTATACTGAGTGCGCTCATTATGGTGACGTGACAATACGGTGACCTCAGTACATTTTTCATAAGTGACAGAAAGTCACGGCGACAAAAAGTCACAATGGGCGCCTAGCCTTAGTGCTGCCATTGTAGCGAAAATTTTTTGAAAAATAATCGTTTTTGAATTTTTTTTCAAATAAAATACTGTACTAGTGACACCGGCCGGTCTAAGAGCTCAAAAACGGGAACTGATGTAATTGAAACACGTCACCATTTAGCGCTCAATTAGTGCTGCCAGTATAATAAAGAATTTTTGAGAAATAACCTTTTTTTGAATTTTTTTCAATAACTTTTACTTAATTAAGCTAGCAGATTTAGCTAGCAGTGTACCTTTTGTGACCGCGTTATGATACAGTTGCAGCGGAATTCGCATGAGCTAATAATTTAGTGCTCAATTAGTGCTGCCATTGTAGCGAAAAATTTTTGAAAAATAATCGTTTTTGAATTTTTTTTCAAATAAAATACTGTACTAGTGACACCGGCCGGTCTAAGAGCTCAAAAACGGGAACTGATGAAATTGAAACACGTCACCATTTAGCGCTCAATTAGTGCTGCCAGTATAATAAAGAATTTTTGAGAAATAACCTTTTTTTGAATTTTTTTCAATAACTTTTACTTAATTAAGCTAGCAGATTTAGCTAGCAGTGTACCTTTCGTGACCGCGTTATGATACAGTTGCAGCGGAATCCGCATGAGCTAATAATTTAGTGCTCAATTAGTGCTGCCATTGTAGCGAAAATTTTTTGAAAAATAATCGGTTTTGAATTTTTTTTCAAATAAAATACTGTACTAGCGACACCGGCCGGTCTAAGAGCTCAAAAAAGGGAACTAATGAAATTGAAACACGTCACCATTTAGCGCTCAATTAGTGCTGCCAGTACAATAAAGAATTTTTGAAAAATAACCTTTTTTTTAATTTTTTTCAATAACTTTTACTTAATTAAGCTAGCAGATTTAGCTAGCAGTGTACCTTTTGTGACCGCGTTATGATACAGTTGCAGCGGAATCCGCATGAGCTAATAATTTAGTGCTCAATTAGTGCTGCCATTGTAGCGAAAATTTTTTGAAAAATAATCGTTTTTGAATTTTTTTTCAAATAAAATACTGTACTAGTGACACCGGCCGGTCTAAGAGCTCAAAAACGGGAACTGATGAAATTGAAACACGTCACCATTTAGCGCTCAATTAGTGCTGCCAGTATAATAAAGAATTTTTGAGAAATAACCTTTTTTTGAATTTTTTTCAATAACTTTTACTTAATTAAGCTAGCAGATTTAGCTAGCAGTGTACCTTTCGTGACCGCGTTATGACGCTACAGTTGCAGCGGAATCCGCATGAGCTAATAATTTAGTGCTCAATTAGTGCTGCCATTGTAGCGAAAATTTTTTGAAAAATAATCGTTTTTGAATTTTTTTTCAAATAAAATACTGTACTAGCGACCCCGGCCGGTCTAAGAGCTCAAAAAAGGGAACTAATGAAATTGAAACACGTCACCATTTAGCGCTCAATTAGTGCTGCCAGTACAATAAAGAATTTTTGAAAAATAACCGTTTTTTTAATTTTTTTCAATAACTTTTACTTAATTAAGCTAGCAGATTTAGCTAGCAGTGTACCTTTCGTGACCGCGTTATGATACAGTTGCAGCGGAATCCGCATGAGCTAATAATTTAGTGCTCAATTAGTGCTGCCATTGCCATTGTAGCGAAAAGCTCAAAAACGGTTATTTTTCAAAAATTCTTTATTATACTGGCAGCACTAATTGAGCGCTAAATGGTGACGTGTTTCAATTTCATCAGTTCCCGTTTTTGAGCTCTTAGACCGGCCGGTGTCGCTAGTACAGTATTTTATTTGAAAAAAAAATTCAAAAACGATTATTTTTCAAAAATTTTTCGCTACAATGGCAGCACTAATTGAGCACTAAATTATTAGCTCATGCGGATTCCGCTGCAACTGTATCATAACGCGGTCACGAAAGGTACACTGCTAGCTAAATCTGCTAGCTTAATTAAGTAAAAGTTATTGAAAAAAATTAAAAAAAAAGTTATTTTTCAAAAATTCTTTATTATACTGGCAGCACTAATTGAGCGCTAAATGGTGACGTGTTTCAATTTCATCAGTTCCCATTTTTGAGCTCTTAGACCGGCCGGTGTCGCTAGTACAGTATTTTATTTGAAAAAAAATTCAAAAACGATTATTTTTAAAAAAATTTTCGCTACAATGGCAGCACTAATTAAGCACTAAATTATTAGCTCATGCGGATTCCGCTGCAACTGTATCATAACGCGGTCACGAAAGGTACACTGCTAGCTAAATCTGCTAGCTTAATTAAGTAAAAGTTATTGAAAAAAAATAAAAAAAAGGTTATTTTTCAAAAATTCTTTATTATACTGGCAGCACTAATTGAGCGCTAAATGGTGACGTGTTTCAATTTCATCAGTTCCCTTTTTTGAGCTCTTAGACCGGCCGGTGTCGCTAGTACAGTATTTTATTTGAAAAAAAATTCAAAAACCATTATTTTTCAAAAAATTTTCTCTACAATGGCAGCACTAATTGAGCACTAAATTATTAGCCCATGCGAATTCCGCTGCAACTGTATTGTAACGCGGTCACGAACGGTACACTGCTAGCTTAATAAAAAGTTAGCAGTGTTCTTATTTTTGTTCCACCTATCACAGCACCAAATTTTTTTTTTCAGCACTAAATTAGCACTAATTGAGCACTAAATTTTGACCTAAAAATCAATTGTTTCTGCCGACTTGACCTTTCTAGCTTGACAGACGTCAATATATCCCATGTTATTCAGGGATTATGTAGCATTCTTGAATTTTTTAAATCGGTCCAGTAGTTTTTGAATTAAATGGTAACAAACAAAAAATCAAATCTACCTAATAAATTTAGTATAAATTAGTTGTGCCCCGTGGTTTTACTCGCGTTAATTCCGAAGTTTCTGCGGTAGGTATATACCCAATTTTTATTTGCCAAGACTATGATTCCTGTTTGGAGTTCCCGTTGGAATATCTCTGAACTCACTAGGAAAAAAGGGCGGTAAAAAGTTAGTAGTTTACCTACATACTGTGTGTGCTGTGCATAAAAAAAAAACATTTTTGCAGACCGCTCGACTTTGTAGTGTTTATAACATGTTTCTGATAAACATAACACGTACTTACACGTTTTAAAAGCGTTAAAAGAAATGAACTTTCATTGCTTTTACCTATTGAATTTGAAGTAACATGTTTTTGAGTTGGTGTGTAATAGCGATGAAAATCTATATAAGGGAACCGATCTTAAGTAGGCGCACATAATGTTGTGGGGTACCTTAGTAAAAACGTTCCGCCCGCCTCGTTCCAAGTCGCGGCTCAAGGGATTGCCTCTATCCGCGTCAAGGAAAGCCTGCACCGCGAAATCGTCCCCACTCTTCGGATTTCATCTGTCATAATTTCGTGGCGACGACCTCAGCTTTTAAATAACGCCGCGAAAACCGGGGCGGGGGAGGTTCGCTCGTGAATTTTTAGTGTCGCAAACGCAGATGATAGCAATGTTTTTCTTGCTTAGCACCCGCCATTTTATGACACTTACGCTTTATGTGGCGCTGGCAGTTATTGCCGAACGATATTCATATTTACGATGCCCGAAACCTTTGTTTTAAATCGTGTGACGGCGCCTTTCCTCTCGAATAAACACCTGCTGTGATCGTAATGCATAAAGCGAATTGGTCTAAGGCAGTAAACGAAACCAAATATCAGGTATTTTATTTATACCTATAGGTACTGACTTCTAATCGTGACTGTTTCGTAAAAGTAAACTGTTTCGTAAAAAAGTAACTATTAGTGTCTGGTTTTGTTTGAATACCTATTTATAAGGTACTTGATACAAATAAGGCCTATGCTCAAATAAGGCCTATAGTGCGAAAAAGTCGTTTAATGTATTTACATCAAATATATATTGCACGAACGTATAGACTACACCTCCACAACTCGGCAAATAGTGCGCGAGAGGCCCGCTCATGCTCACAGCGCCCGTGTTCGTCGGTCGTTCGTGGACGACGGCCGTTTTCATTGCGTGTTATTAATTTTTCGTAATTTCTATCGTATTTTATTACGGTATTTTTTAGAGTTTTATTTCAAGTTATGTACACGGTTTACATTATAACTCATCGAAAAGGCAACTATGACTTTATTTTGTATTATTTAGGATATGTGAATTAATTATTGCGTATAACATGTATGAGGTATATGGTACGAAATAAGGCCTACTATTATATTATATATTATATGTATATATATAAATAATATATATTATATATTTTATATATTTAATAATATTTTTGAAAAAAAATATGTTCATTTTCTAATATTTGTTTGAATAGATATGTTGTTTTTTATAGTATTCTTTATTTTTTGTTAATATACGACGTCAAGTTTGACTAGCAATTTAAGTATAATATTTAGTCACATAAATTAAAAAGTTGCACAAGGATCTCATGAAAACGTGATAAAAAACTCAGAAATACATAATTTTATAATGATTGATAGTTTAATAACAATATTCCTATACTTTAAATATGTAGGCTTAATTAAGTCACTAGTTTTTAAAAAGGCCTAAAGCTAAGGTTTTACAATTATCTCATTTTAGTTGATTTTTAATTGAAGATTATATAATGTTTACTTAATTCATAATAAAATATTAACCAAAAAAGAAGTCCACGCTTTTATTTATCACCTTCTTCGAATAATTTATCAAATTTTGAGTGTTTGAAATTAGGTAGGCCTTATTTGTATCACTTACCTTATATGTAATTTCACTATGGGTACAAATTTTTGTGTGAAAAACAAATTAAATAAATTAAGTAAAGGTATACCTATTATAATTTTTAGGATTATTAATTAAATAAATTCAAACAAATTATCTTTGCATAGGAATTAAATAGATAACCTTTATCGATTGATATTAAGAATAAGAGTTTTCGATATTATATTCGATATTAATAAAAGTGTACACTGTACAAATCTTATCATCTTGTTAAATAACTCATCAAAAAGGCTGTATTGACTTAAACCAGCCGTACCTATAGGTATATCACATTTAGAATTCTGCGAATAGCAAAAGATACTATTATATTATCTGTGGCAAAAATAACACTCAACATTATAATTTTTTTTTTATTTACGGCTACATGCTTACTAATATTATGTATAAATGTGAAAGTGAGTTTGTTTGTTTGTTTGTTATGCTTTCACGCCTCAACGGCTCAACGGATCATCATGAAATTTTGTATTCACGTTGTCAGGGACTTTTTATCCCAGAATTCCCCCGGAAACACCGAAATTAACGCAAGTGAAACCGCGGGAAACAGCTAGTTAAGTAATATTTCTATGAACATTTTATTATACTAGTTGTGCCCCGTGGTTTCACCCGTGTTAATTTCAGAGTTCCCACGGCAATTCCGGGATAAAAAATACCGTATGTATTAATCTGATATTTAAGCTATATTATTGTGAAGTTTCATTTAAATCCATTCAGTAGTTTTGGCGTGAAAGAGTAACAAACATCCATCCATCCATCCATACATTCTTACAAACTTTCGCGCGTTTATAATATTAGTAGGATAGTAGGATAATTTATTTATTTATTTGTTTATTCTTTATTGCACAGTGTGTACAAATGGCGAACTTAATGCTTTGCGGCATTCTCTCATTGCGGCAATCAGATAGTTATAGCTAGATAACTGGTTACAGATACAGGGATATTACGGCTATGGCGATTTTATTGCTCAGCTTTTTCACACTAGGCCGGACTTTTTGTGGGGTCAGTACGTTGTAATATTATTGACGTCAATAGTAACATATACATCAACTTGAAAAATATAAAAAGATTACTTTGATTATTTATTTATCTGGATCTGGTAGCGTATTTTGTCCTACCTGAAAACACCCCATTAAGCTCCGCTATGCCAATATTCTGCTTATTGTTCTATATGCACTGGAAAATGGTGACAAGAAATTCATGTTTTAAACACGTAATAAGTCTCTAGGTTTCTGTAGGCTGTGTAACAGTGTTATTACATTCTTAGCCGGCGTGTGTAAGAAATTTTAAACGATGCGGGTCAAGGGGATCCTTGACAAGGGTCACGGTGGATGCTGCTAATGACATAGCTTTGGTCACCTCGCTGTTATATTGTTGCATAAAATGATAAGATACTTCTGTGGTATAGCAACGTTTAGATCAGAGGTTCCCATACTTTTTTTTCTCATAGACCACTTTAAACATTTTGCTGGATCTGGTGGACCCCCTGCAGCTATTCATTTACTAACTTACTTCCGAAACCCGAAAAAAGTATATATCTATGGCAATCTCTGTTGTGGCTATTCTTCAATCAACTATGAGTTAAAAGTTTTCGAAAAAAGGTGAGAATTTATATTGTTTTGATTATGCTGTGAGTGGATTTCATTTAAGCTAAGTTTCAAGGTCAGTCTAAAAAGCATCTACATCCAACAATTGTGGACCCCCATTTTTTTTCCACGCAAGCGTAGACCCCTGTCGGGCTCTCGTGGACCCCTGGGGGTCCACCTAGACCACTTTGGGAATCGATGGTTTAGATTATGAATTGTTCAAATATATACAACATTCTATGTGAACTATAAGAGAAACAAATAAATATTTTAAAAATCTACATTCAGTATTAACAATACAAAATTATTTATGATACGTCTGCCGCGGAAATTATGTGATTTCTAACGTGTGGAGATTTAAAACACAAACAAAGCGAGTGATTTATACATGAGTTGGGGTTTGCCTTTTTGAGCGTTTATGATAGGACTACACAAACGTAGGTACGCGTGGAAATAAAAATAAAGCTTGACAAGAAACTTTTTTGTAATAGAATTCATGTAGGTAATTTTGATCAGTATAGGTATATAGCTATAATAATATTTCCGGAGTTTTCGTGGGAATGCCGGCATAAAAGTACCGTATGATCTTCTCTGTACCACTGACAATGTGTATGCAAATTTTCATGATGATTGGTTGAGCCGTTAAGGCGTGAAAGCGTAACAAACAAATAAACTCACATTCGAATTATAATTTTTAACCGACTTCCAAGAAGAGGAGGTTATGCATTCGGCTGTATGTATGTTTTTCAGTAAGGATAGTAAGGATTATGTCTGTCCCGGAAGTGTTTATAATATACCATTAAACATAGTTATGGTTATATATCTGAAAATAACAGTGAATAAGTACTCATTTTTGTTAAATAAAACAGTTAAGTAAAAAACTAAAAAACCCCGAGACTTTATTCACAAAATTATTTGTAAATAAGTAACTGTAATACTATGTAAAAAAAAAATTCAATAAAACTGCAGATAAAAATTAAAAAGCGGCAAAGTTATGCGACCTTTTAAAATAATAATGATACTATAGCTAAACGTTAAAAAATTCAATGAGAATAATAACACAACAAGAACAAGAAATACGTTACAATTTAGAACTCGTTAGAATATTTTCAACGAAACGTAAAGTTGATAAACCCAGGCAAATAACAGAAAAAGTGAAAACTTTATGATTCCAATAGGTATAGGTAACTGGAAAAAAAGAACTTTCTTTAGCAAAGACAGCGTTTTCAGCTAGCTTGTTAGTGGCCAGTTTGTGGAAAACTTTACGTACTATTTATTTGAAATTTTAACGTTATTTTTTCCTTTTTTCACTTGCACTGGCTGTTTAGTTTATCTAGAACTTTTTTAATTTGAAATACTGAAAGCCTATTACTGCTGTGACTGCGTTTGAGATAAAGTTACCGTAAAACAAACGTTGTAGGTACAATGTACATACGTCATTATACCTAGGTACTGTTTAAAAGTGAAATTCTAACCTGATCAATAATTTAATAACAAACATAAAAAAATATAGTGGAACTGAGAACCTTCTCCTTTTTTGAAGTCGGATGAAAAAGACCAATCCCTAAATAAATAGACCAGATTTTTGTGGTTTTGTGTATTACTGTTTAGGTGTAACAACCATTTTGCGATAAAACAGAGGCTTTATTCAGAATTTCAACTTTATCTGATAAATACCTGCTGATAACGCTTGCTAGATCATATAACTTTAGTCTAATTCGCCGTGTTATCTGAACGCTAATGACAATTAATTAATTTTCTGTAACACCACGGCCGTACGCTTGTTCAACCTGAACTATGAAATTCTCCACATAATTTAAACAAGTTCATGTCCACTGGTCTGAAGGTTCAACTTTGAATAGTCGACTTTTGTTACTTCCTCAAATAACAAACTAATTATAATTATCAGTATAAAGATTGCGATGTTGATAGTGTTTTTGGAATAATATTAATAAGGTAAGTGTTTTAGTACAATCGAGCATTTTTTGATAAGATAAAAATATAACCCGATAAATGATAT
This sequence comes from Zygaena filipendulae, assembly GCA_907165275.2. Taxonomy (NCBI): domain Eukaryota; kingdom Metazoa; phylum Arthropoda; class Insecta; order Lepidoptera; family Zygaenidae; genus Zygaena; species Zygaena filipendulae. The sequence goes on along the minus strand of OU015653.1, from coordinate 3,877,026 downwards.
AAAAAATTAAGTGACTGATTCTCACGTTTCTAACCGATTTTTATTGTAATTTTATTAAATTGTAATCCATTATCGCAAAATGCGCTATATTTAATTTCTTTGCCTACCAATCTAGTGTAATTTCTATGATAAATATTACCTTGTAAAGCATTTTTTTAATACAATATGAAAAGTGGTGTCTTGTCTTATTTTACTAGATTTTGATCACAATTTCATCCTCATGAATTTATTTATTTTTTACGTGTTACATAATTGTCTAGTGCCTATATAGTGAAAATTCTTTAGTTTCGGATTTGGTGGTGCTGTGAGATGCGGGTGACACCGCGAGGCACCGTTAGTAGTGTGTAAATCGATACACTTAATGTACCTATATGTGCTGAAAATCTTATAAGGCGTTCATACGGGTTTCTAAATCGACAAAAAATCCTCGCGCAAATGCCTGCGACCCCTCATTCGGCAGACGGCACCCCAAGGCTTCCCCTAACGACACCTGCTGCTCATGAGATGTTCACTGATGTGATAAAACTACCAAATTGTATATGAAATATAATATCGAAGCCTGGCCAGGCAGCTTAACGTCAATGACTGTTGTTATTTTGTATACCTACACTTAATCATTTTTAAACAGATCTTTAGTTTAAACTAGCTGTTCCCGCGGTTTCACCCGCGGTAATTTCGGAGTTTCCGAGGGATTTCCGAGATAAAAGTACCCTATGTCCTTCTCTGTATACCTGACAACGTGTACACCAAATTTCATAATGATCGGTATTCGGCTGAGCCGTTAAGGCATGAAAGTGTAACAAACAAACTCACTTTCGCATTTATAATTATAAGAATACTTACCGGTGCTTTTATATTAGGTAATTAGTATAGCTCATATTCGCGATTAAACCCTAATAGGTTGACTTACGTGAAGCATGACTGTGTTTATTTTGAATGTTTGATTTCACCTTCCAAAAGAAATTGCCCATTTCCATCAATCGTATATAACTATTTACTATTACTACTTAAAAACTTATTTATGTTGTAGTGAGACGGAATTTCTACACATACTCTCAGGCGTTGGTGTCTCATGTATGTTTTCGTAGCAGACGACGTAGCAATTGCTACGCAACGTCGTAGTGATTTACGTAGAGTGTAGACCATACTTAGATCTAACCGTAGAATCGTCGTAGCTGCTATTAGGTTAAAAGAAACTTTTAGAGAGATTATGAGAAATTTTCGCTAAACCGTATTTATCACCTGCTCGTTTTGACTGAATTTATTTAAAAATTATAAATATTAGATTATACAGACACTAACTAGATAGAGAACAAAACATTGCTATACATAATTTGTAAAAAGAGTCTTAAAAACGATATTAAAAACGATGAAAAAATTAACGGCTATACTAGTAGTATAAGCAACGAGTTCCCAACATACGTATTACCTAATTATATTTATTTACTTGAACAATTGGGTATTCTCCAAGGTATGAAAATCAAAATTCTAATTAGTCCGTCAGTTAGAAAATAAAAAAATAATAGACACGTATTTTTTGCTTTTTCAATTTAATGAAAATGAACATAGATAAAGCGCATTAAAGTTTAGGGTGGGGGGCTCGTGACGTCAATATTCATTATAAGCGCCATACAAACCGCACTGAATACAACTGAATTGTGACGTCACGCGAAATTTCAACTCAATGTATCTCTGTTATTTTTTGATTACGCAAAAAAAGAAAAAATACGTGTCCAATATTTTTTACTAATCTACACGACGGACTAAAAAAAATTTTTTGTCAAGTAGCCAATTTTTTAATACATATTTTTGAAAAAATATCAAGTGACTTATCTAATCCTTATTAGTTCAGCGTCCATTATCCAGGATTTGTGAGAAACTTTCAAACCATCGTAGCAATAAAGCTTGTGAAGTTTTAAGATTACCCCGCCATTTTGATTTTCGTGCTTAATATAATCCTGCGGCGTGACCGAAGCTCGGGCGCACAAATTATTTAGATAGAAAAGAGCGAGTGGTGAAAATAAAGGATTATGCGGAAACGCTAAACGTCTGATGTACCTACTGATGTTTTATCACAATGGACATAAATGACTACAAAAATGGATATTACCTACCTACTACATTTTCATGCTAAATTGTTGGAAATTATGGAAATGGTATCGTATTATATATTTAATTTTTGTTCCGTTGAAATTCGTGGTGCGAAATGCGTTAGAAGCTTTCGTTCCACATTTATTTCAAAATAGCGCCCTCGTCAAAAAATAATACTTTGCTTGTAATATTATAATCTTCTATTAAGGCTGTATTCCGCGGTTGCACACCCGTTAATTTTAGAGTTTCCGCGGAAATCATCGTATAAAATGTCTTTATCCTATATGACGGGAATTTAAGGGGTCATTTACCTAATTAAAATTCTAGCCAAATCGTCTAAGTAACATCAGAACAAAGAAACTCAAATATAGTCTTTAAAAAAATTACTTAAACTCGTTCACGTTTATTTTTATTTATTGTGAACAGGAAAAGTATGTCAATACACGTGTATATAGCTATATTAAATGCAACATGGATCATGTCTCTGATTGTACTGATTCACTATTAAAATTTTGGCTGGAACTGAGGACGTCGATTCTGCAAAATCAAACAAACTACTTATGCCAAACCAATGGACCACAACTTTATGTTATTAAAAAGAAAACTTATTTTACGAGTATCCAACGAAGCTGGAGGAACGCGAACGCGAATGTAACAAGAAAAAAAAAAAACATCGTGCAACTTTCATGTAGATGTGCTCATGTGTAGATAAAAACATTTCACCGTAGCAATTTCTTTGTGTGTACAGACGAAAAAAAAAACATATTATATTATGTAGATTCATAACACATAAATAAATAATTATTATTTTGGTCCTGTATCAAAGAATAACAAAACGTTAATAATTAAATGTATAATGCAAAATAAATGAGTTTCTGAATATTTCAAAAACAAAGCGACAGTTAACATAAACACCGGTTACGCACGGCAGCGGTATTAATCAGCAATATTTTACTTTAATCACGAAAATTACACGCGCTTTAAGCTGTGTGTTAAATAAAGCACAAATAAAATAAGCACTTTATAATTGATGTTCATACAGCTACATAGTAATTAAACGTATGTAAGTATGTAACATAATATCCTGCTTAGTTTGAATAATTTGGTGGGTTTCTACGTTAGCTTAATACTATATCTTATTGTTAGTGTAGGATTCGTTTTGTTGTGAAAGATTGGTAGTCGGTACTCGGTATTGCTTTTTTTAATTTATTGATGTTACTTTCTATATTTAAACAACTTTAAAATGTTGAAATAACAGGTCACCAAAATTAGAATGCTAGACTAAAGATGAAGCTTTCAGAGTTATAGAAACAGGACTCCGCACAATACGTGCTGTGCTAATAGAAGGTATTAAGGTAATTTATAATTGTACAATAGGAAAAACGTGGACAAAATCTCTTGTCAAATTCTCATCCAAAAGTTACCTACATTCGTCACGTGCATGGATGACACAATGTCGAAGGGAACCATCTCTGTCGGGGGCGCAAGAAGATTTGGTTCCGTCTTGAATAGGATCCATCCTGCAATCCCTTGAGCCTTGGCGCATGATAAATGATGTACGAGTATCTTTTCAAAATCACATTTATGGCATCGTGATCTTGAGAGAAAATTGTGGCGGAAATGAATAGTGCTTTTAGTCTAAATCTTGTTATGACACCTTTCAGTTGCAGTTTTCTCATATTTATACATAAATAAAATTGAAGTGTCTATTTATAATTCCAAATAACAGCTTTTTACTAAATGCATATGAAAGTATATACGGTACTTACATAAAAAAAGAATTTTTTAAATTTTTGTCTATGACTATTTGTTCCCGGTAATCTCTGAAACGGTTGGATCAAAATTAACAGTACTTTCATTGGTAGTTGATGAGCTAGCTGAGCTAGAGATAGCTGATGTTATAAGGAGTAACTTAGGATACTTTTATATCAGAAAAAAATAATTCCTTTGGAAATTCCGAAACTCACGCGGGAGAAACCGCGGGGCACAGCTGGTAACAAATACGTATACTTATATACGGTCGAACCCAGATGCGAATTTGATCAGATAACCATTGACCATAACCAGGACTACATAAATACTTATAAGATATAAATACTCGTAAAATACCCATCAATCGAATAAAATTATTCATGGATTGATCTGGCTAGCAAATTAGAAACACGCAAATTGAAAAGAAAAACAAATGAAATTCCAATATTATCTAGAACGGAATGACTCGTAAGAAAGAAATAAAAACGTACCAATAAATATCACAGCACGACGTCGCCTACCCCTGCCCTCAATACCTTGAGGGGTGGAGTCATCGATTGTCTGTAATTATATTATCTTACCCCAAGAAGGTAGGTATAGGTAATTTCTACCTGTAAGCGTTAATCTGAATAAAAGTAGGAGCAACGGCTGTAAGGGTAACCACCCTTGCATCTAAAATTAAAAAGCAAAATCTTTATGTTATGGAGGTATTCAGCTCAGTTATCACAATGTGAAAAAATTGAAATTTTCGAGTATCACAAGTAGCTATGCTTTCTTATTAAAAGTTAACTCAAGGTTCATTTTATAATCTCTAACCGTTAGTTGAATTAGTGCTAGAATATTTAATGTGCCTATAGACGTAATCATGGGAACCAATTACGCACCTAATTGATAAATTTTTCTTCCATATATTATGCCAACAAATATACCTATAAATAAATGTTAAGTTGTAGCTAGCTTCTTTTTGGTAAGAACTAAAGATTTCGTGGTTCAAAAGAGAAATCTTGTTGTGTAGGTATTAAATATGGTACCTAAGTATACCAACTGAATGCAGTAGCGGTTTTTTAATGGTTATCAGATTAGGCGTTTGTTTGGCTTACTTGACGTCAAGTGATGAAGTGACCAAAGATTTGTAAACACATTTAGCCTGGAATGGGAACTGACTTTCAAATGAGGCTTCCGTAACACACCGTTAAGTGCTCGGAGACAGATTTCCAACTTGAAGGTGGTAGCTAGCCAGCCGGACACTACAAAGTACTTTGCGCCTATTAGGTATAGCGTAGGGTTGCTTCACGTTGCATTGTACTCCTTAACTTACAGTTCAAGTAGGTACATTGTTGGGTTTGAAATTTGATTTGTTGTGTTTTGGACGCGTTAATATCCTTATAAAACAAAAACAAAACAATCACTAAGCTATCAGCATGAACACAGAAAGGAATATATTAACTACTAGCTACCCCCCGTGGTTTCACCTGCGGTAATTTCGGAGTTCCCGTGGGAATTTCAGGATAAAAAGTGCCCTATGTCACTCTGGACAACCGTAATTTCCTATAAAATAAAGAATTTTCAAAATCTGTTCAGTAGATCCAGAGATTACCCTCTACAACGTCACAAAATCACTATTCATATAAACTCACGAACTTTAGCTCTTTATAATATTAGAAATAGGCTATGTCGGTGGAAGGCATGGAAATGATTGTGAATAAACGAAAATAAAATAAAAATAAAATCAACTAAATGTCATTTAATACATTTATTTACGTTACTGAATTACGTGCGCATGACGAATAACCGATTGTTTAACTTGCATTCAAGTAAGAAAAACTTAGGTGATAGTTGATACTAACTCCCACCTGTTTTTTTTTTTATATCTACTAAACGAAATCAATGCCTTTTCTTTTTATCCTGTGACCGTAAGGTTACCACACGATATATGCATAAGTGCCATAATATATTTTATTTTATTCATATAGAGCGGTATTTTCGCTAAAAATTACGTTCGAAATTGAAGCACAAAGTTCGCGCCAAGGTAAGGTTGTCCACCGTCCATAAAATTGCATGACTCTGCGTGCGTTTAATGCGATTCAACGTCTATTAATTCTATGCCTATTGTATTACTATGGTCTACTCAACGAAATTCAACGTAGGTCGGTGCTTATCTACTTACTAATTAATTCATGGAAAGCAAAAACAAAGTCGTATTAATCCGGTTAGACGTATATCCTCGGATGGTGGCTCCGTCCGTGGGTTTATCTGCTCAACACTACACCGGTCCCGCGCTGAGGGATCACTTCGCATTAGTGTGGACCGGCCACGGGAGACGTGAGGTAGGTACATTAATATTCTATCGTCGTACGCCGTTATTTACAGTGGAGTGTGATTTAGAGTTGTTTTTAAGCACGTAGTCTTTACCCACCGAAACCTAGTCTTCCTTCAATACGCTAATTAGTAGATATTCTAAAAGTTCTTTCAATGAAACAAAGTTTTTTCAATTATTTTTTTTACAAGAATGTAATATGTAGTTGGTAGTACTCGTAGGTTGTCTTCGGATAGGAAGGAAAATAAAGAAATTGCATGTTATTATCATTATAATTGTAGGTATAGATTAAAGAATTAAATTAACGAATGAGGCATAAGGTAGGTAAATAAACATTTTTAACATTCTAAACAAAAGCTCAAAAGAAAAAAAACAACATTCGAGTGCTATAAAAAGCTTAGCGCATTTTAAAAAGAAAAGGGAGAAAGAAATCCTCTAATTGCGGTGTCCTAACGTCGCGCGTCGGGCAGTGGAGCGATAAACATGAATAATGCCTCCTGATGTCCAACTTTACTCTGACAACTTTATTTTCTTACTTTGTCACCTGCTCTCTAGAGATAAAAACACTGGCTGGAGCTAGCGAGAGGACGCTTCCTCGTAGGGTGTTGAGAATCTTTTAAAAATTGACATCGCAAACTAGGTATGATGAAGTCTATCCCAAAGCATATAGGTAGAGCTTGTCTAAACTAAAATGACGCGCCCATCCATCGAGTATATACGCACACGCACAACCGTTAAAAGATCGATACGATACATATAAATCAGGTCTCTCTATTTATCACAAGCGCGCAATACTGTTACTGTACTCACACTATTAAATAGATATTATCAATACATTATCTCGCACATCTAAAACGGCTAATTAAGTGGTGGGGCGCGTCATTTTAGTTTAGATATAATGTCTTATGTAACTAACTTTAAAATCAACTACATATTAAAAAACCAAGAGAGCTTATAAAAGCGAGCTGAGCCAAACACACCTAGAGTCTAGACCCTAGAAGATCTTCGATGTCCATAAAACGTTCATATAGGTATACCTAATATGATGTAGGTAATAGGCATCCACTTCGCAGTATATTCCGCACAGTTCCACTAAATGATGGAATTATACTGATTTTTTGTAAAGACGAGAGCAGTAAAATTGGCACGTGTCTATTGCTTCGTCCAAAAACAAAAATATCGAAACAAACTAAACATCGAACTGTCTGATTGTGAGCCAAATAGATCCGTCCATATTATCACGAGATAAATAACTATAAATAAAAGATAAAAAATAAAAAAAGATAAATAAAAATAATTTATGATAGATAAATCAATATTTCATTCCGATCATGTGATTCTAGTCTATCTAGACTCCAGAGCGTATTACCATGATGCAAGTTGGGTCAATGTCTTAGGATACCTACAAACAGGTAGGTGGTAATCATCTCTAGTAGTAGGTACTTAAGAAGCAAATAGCCAATTAGCACCATCTGTTGACTATATTTGTAATTTATTAACACATATTTTCACAGCTGGTCTACCTAATTATGAAAATGAACATTCATTTCTTCATTATTTCTTCTTTATTATTCTTTTATTACCTATTTTATGAATATAATTATATTATATGTAATAACAAAGACAAGGATAAGCTTTCAGGTAATCTAACCTACAAATTCTATATCTTAGGAGTACTAATTACTAAGGAGTACTATTAATAGCTGTTCCCCGTGGTTTCACCTGCTAATTTCAGAGATCCCGCGGGAATTCCGGGATAAAAAGGAGCCGAAGTTACTCCTTATAACATCAGCTATCTCCCACTGAAAATCCCGTTAAAATCTGTCCAGTCGTTTCAGATATTACCTGGAACAAATAGACAGACAGACCGACAGACAGACAGAGAAAAATTTTAAATATTGATTTTTGATGTTAGTAGGTACCGTATATATTTTCGTATGAATTTAGTGAAAAGCTGTTATGAGAAATTACAAACAGACACTTCAATTTTATTTAATACTAGCTGTGCCCCGCGGTTTCACCCGCGATAATTTCGGAGTTCCCGCGGGAATTTCGGAATAAAAAGTACTCTATGTCCTTTTCTGTGCCCCTGACAACGTGCATGCCAAATTTCATCCAAATCCGTTCAGCCCTTTTTGCGTGATTGAGTAACAAACATCCAAACATCTAAACATCCAAACATCCATACTTTCACATTTATAATATTAGTAGGATGTATCTAGATGTCTAGACTAGGTTTTTAATAGGTTATTAGATTTTATTTTCAACTTACCTTGGTAACGATTCCCAATAAGAAAAAATGCGTAAAAAAAAAGTACGAAATATCAAAATGTTGCATTATACCTACTGAATGGTGCGTCACTCGATGCTGCGTCATCGCATCTCACCCAGCAAAAAGCGGAAGGAAAAGCAACCCGTAACACGTATTTAATGGGCACCCGACGCGACTTCCAGCGCAATAATCCCTGTAATTGCGCGACAGCCTCCCGCATACTGATCAGGCGCAGATGTTCCCAAATTAGCATTGTTCAGATACGCCGCGCCGGGAGAGAAACAAAATATGTAATGATTACTGCAATTTGTATCGCAGTTCACTTCCGGACCACGGTTTGTTTTTTCTTGAATAATTTGTGCATAAATTTTTATGTTTCAGTAAAATGCACATACCTCGGATAAAATATATTAATAGTTGAGTGTATTTACACCTAAATACGTATACATAATTTATATTTAACAGATGCAACATCAACTCTATCTAACTTGTTGATAAAAAGATAAAAGATGCTACGCTATGAAAAATACATAATTATGTGCCTATAACAATTTTACTGTACAAATAAAATTATTATAATCAAACAGGCAACAAACAAAAGTTTTAAAAATTATCACAATATTTTCAGTCGCATATCATTTTGCACTGCGCACAATTTGTTGTCAATGTAAAGATAATGAAATCATGTTCATGTATGTACCTACGTATGTACGTGTCATCAGCGAGCCAATATCAATTGACTAAACCTAATATAATGGGAACACTAGTGTACTTAAACGAACCAGCCATACAAACTATACCTCTCACAACTTCGGCAAATAATCCAAAATTAATGAGCTTGTAATTAAAGTGGCGTTTAGACAAACATGGGGACGTTCCGTTCACATCAAAGGCAAGGGAAGAAGATTAAATATGGCTGCGTCTGCGCCACGTGCCAGCTTTAGACAACATTCGTTAAAACTTATAGTATACTCTTCAAGCAATGCATTTCACTCCGTCGTATTTAATATATAAAACCTAAAATCGCATAAAACTTGTTTTGGTGATTGTAAATGAAATTTTGTATCAAACTTGTAGTTGGAGATCCTGCTAGTCCTAACTATCATGGGATTTGTATCGTAATGGGCAACATGGAAATCTTTACATTGTTGCGGTCGATAGTATACGCATTTTTTATTTCAAACTGATTATTTTATTGGAGAGTCTAGTTGGGATATTTTTAGTGTACCAATTTAGTCATTAAACACCGACACAGATCAGTAGACAGAATATCTCCAACGAGATGGACCGACGACGATTTGTTGAAGATCACATGCTCCAGTTGGATGAAGCTTTAGTCAAACTATGGACATCGTACGGCTGATGACGATTCTGATCATTTAAAGGGCTTCCATTTATAATATGTAAAACCAAAGTCAAATTATTTTATTCAAAGTTAGCCGGTGTAGCGTCTTCTGCCAAAAAAATGCAATAATGGGCATGTTGACTAATTTTTATTTTTTAGTCCGTCTTGTAGATTATTAAAAAATATTGGACGCGTATTTTTTCTTTTTTTACGTAATCAAAAAATAACGGCGGTATATTGAGTTGAAATTTCGCGTGACGTCACTATTCTGACAATTTGTATGGCGGTTTTGCGGTTAGTGACGTCACGACCTCCTCATCCTAAACTTTAATGCGCTTTATCTCTGTATATTTCAATTTATTTAAAAAAGCAAAAAATACGTGTCTATTGTTTTTTTATTTTCTAACTGACGGATTAATTACAATTTTGATTTTCAATAGTAGTCAACATCCCTATTATGACTGCACTCATAAAATGTCCGCCTTTTACAGCTTGTTGGTTATTGGATTATGCAATGAATCTCTTCGAAACTATTCGAATAATTATTATTTGAGAATAAAATGCCGTAACAGTTACAAAACAAGACATAATACATGGTCATCAATAGGATTATCAAAGTAGACCACTGCCACCTGTTCATGAATATGAAGTGCGAACGTATAATATTATCATTATGTGCCTGTAGGTTAGCGAACTCTCCAAGGCCATCAATAACGGAGCTGAGGTAATGTTTACTTTACGCACAATACCCAATTTCCATTTAGGCAATCTTTGCTAAAAGCAACTGATACCCGATATTGAACGCCTACTATCGATAACAATGCCATTATAACACAATGGCCTACATGCGCAACCTTAAAAGGACATTTCGATCTGTAGTGTAGTCTAGAGGTCAACCTTCAAGGAGACGATAGAAAGAATATCAGATATCTATTTATAAAACGATGGGCAGTGCGTGACTTTTTTAGAACTATTGCAGGCTTATTACAATAACATTGACAAAGAAAAAGAAATAGTTTTTGGCGGCAATGAAAATCTTCTGTATAAGAAGTTAACGAAAATTAAGAACTATGATGATCTAGGATTTAATATCAATAATTCCAAAGTTTTTGTGTATGTTCGTTACCACTTAGCTCCGGAATGGAACTTTTTGTTGTACTCCCGTAGTTACATAAAGTTTCAGAATGGAAAACATCACTTCACTTTATCACTCCAGAGTCGAAAAGATAAGTAAGAAATTTTTTTAATTCCCATGTGAATTTTTTATTGAAATTATTTCATCAAGACTTAATTAATTGACTTGTTAAGCTAATGTAAATCCCACAAAAGTATTGTTCCCTAGGGAATACTTAAGTTCACAAGATGGGAACAGCTAATTTTATTTTAGTTCTAAAATTTACTGTAGTACAATTTTTCTAACGCCTAATGAACTTCGTTCGAAATGCCCAAACGAATGACGACTCTTGTGCAGAGTAGACAATGCAACCACAAATTAAGAGCTGCAATTTAAATTTAATCATTTTATTTTCCCCAGTGGTTTCGTTGTTTATTTAGCTTATTTCGGAACTCGCTGCGTTGGCTTTAGCAAATGGGGATGAAGTCTCGATTAGTATTCGCTGCAGGTAATCCGGCGTCCACCACTGTCTGGACTCTGGACCCATCAGACCGTCCGATTATATTAATCCACGTGCATTTTGTATTGGGCCAGTTCGAATGGGTAACCCTGTTAGTCTGCGGTTGATTTTAATTCTCAAACGTAATTGGCGCAAAAAGTTTGTGAAGTAATATCTGATTTGGCTACAAAAAGAGAAACACTAGTCAAACATTCAGTCATAAATTTTTAATAGATAGTACTGGCTTCAAGGAGCGTTTAATATGAATCCACGCGGATTTCTGTAATTAGCACGGAAAATACCTGAGTGACTAGTTTGAAACTTCATTGCAGTATATAAAAAACAAAACTGACGGACAACAACTAGACTATACCTATTAAAAAAAAAAAACTTCATTTGTTCTAAAGTTAACGTCCAACTAAGCTCGATTCTACTCTTCCCTTTGGCGCAGGTTCGATAAAATTCGCGAAAACCTGTTTCATTTATATTTCCTTTTTTTACGGCTCACCGATTTACGAAGACCTTCCGCTTTGCATCATGTTCTAGGTTCTTATTGGGAGAGGGGGTTGTAGTTCGATGTAATCAGGGATCGAGCCTGAATGGTTATGACGTAGTATGGAAGTTAGAAGTGCTGTTGAAGCCGACAATGTGTATAAATAGGCAATCCCGATTGCGATCACGTAGCTCTAACGAGGCGTCGCGACTGTATGGCTGGCAGGAGCTATCGATCGGTGCGGTGTGATGGAATTCACTGACAGACCCTGAAACCAAGCTTACCTGAACGCGAGCTATGTTGCATCGGAATTTTACTGACTAAGTGCATACATTGGAATCATGGAGCGGCACTTGAGATTAATTCTTGTTTACATTGTTTGAGATGTTATTTTTACCACTTGGTTCGAAGATCCATATTCAATGAAGCGTGTCGAAGTTTCATTTCATGCGCAAACTTTATGGATTCAATAAAAAGAGCAATTTCATGAATATCCAATTAATTACCATTGATGTGGAAACATTGTCATGTCGGCTTACAAATGTCCGTCAACCCTACAGGGCAGGTAGTGATCGGCTCACAACCGTTTTCCATTAGTGCAACAATCCGGGACACGCCACCAGTAATTTGCTTCAGTATTCATACTGCACGCTTTTGTGTCTAGATCAAATTTGTATAAGTACTTGTTCAATGTTTTGTAATCGCGAAAGATATGTAGGTACCTAGGTATTTTCTAACTTTTTATTTACCTATTTTATCAGTTTCATGTTTCTTAAATCCACTTTTATGTAATATTGTTAAAGTAATTAATATATGGCCATATTAATTGTTTCAAATAAAAAGCTAATCAGTCATGATTAAGCTTTTCCAAAACGTGGATTGTCTCACTCTAAGCAACTCCATTTATAAATATGAAATTACTCGCACCTACAAAACACCAAACTTTAAACAGGTAATAATTCGAGCTATAGTAAATCGTCTATATTATTATAATATTTCACGGTTAATACACCCCGTGAATCGTGACGTTTCATTACAAGTATTTGATTTATTGAGTGAGCCCCGAAACAACGGGCACGTACCGCCGCTAGCGTAATTCGGAACGACCCGAAGAGGAGCAGTTTAAATAAACGGCTGATTTGTTTTCGTGACTAAATTTAGTTTAAATAAATAAACGATATATTTATTAAGGACGTAATTTCTTTCCATCATTAGTCGTTTAAATGGAGTAATCATAGAATTTTATTTTTCCACCCGTATAACAGAAATCATATAAAAAAAATATATATCAATGCTACTACAATGTTATTAGATATCATTTTAATATTTGAAACCTTATCAACTATTTGTTTGACAAATAATAAATGACATTAATAGACTCTGCTACACAAACTCTATTTCACTCTTCACACAACTAATCTACAACTAATGAGACAAGTTTTACTGAAATCTGTCCGTTAGTTCAATAACTGCAATCAGTGGTCACGTTAGAATATATAAAAATATAATTATTATAAATATGTAAACGTATCTATAGATTTCCTAGCTCAACTTAATATAATATTATGTCTATGCGTGTAATTTATAACCTATATTGTAATTTGGTTCGAAAAAAGTTTTACTACTAGTCTTTAACGCTATGTATTACAATTGTACTACTTGAAGCAAATTATTAACTTGCTATAAATAAGGATTCGAAGAGTTTTCCTTGAAAGCTCTGGCTTCGTTCCAAAAACGCTTTAGATAGTTAGTAGAACCTATTGTAACACGACACTACGAAAAGCTATGGTCGATTGAGAATATATTGCGCTGAACCAAAGGATTCAGTGCTCACAAAATAATATGTAGCTGATTTGGAATTTCCAGTAAAACATTTGAAATAAGCAGAGCACATTGAAATTTTTTCTTGCGTTTCTCATCATTATGTAGAAGATAAGAATGTCTGAAAGTAAATAGTGTAATACAGTAAAAATTCATATTTATTAACATAAAATGTCTTGGGTCAACATATAGGATACTTAATATCCAGGTAATTTTTTTATAGCTATCAAACTTTTTTAAACTAAAATTGCCTGGTGCTTTCGGATAACACGCTGCAAGGTGTTGGTGAAATTGAGCTTGATCTGTTATTGAAGAAAAATACCAAGAGGAAACAATAGTATGGGATAGGATATTTCCTAGTGCCTGACTGGCTAGCATTAGCCTAGTAGTACCTTGATAGTAGACTTGAAAGTCAGTTCGCATTTAATATTTTTAAGTGTGTCAGGTGAGATGTGGTCATATGCCTAAAAAAATGAAGTGAGGAAATTCCACAATTCATGCAAACGAATACACGAGCAGGAGCTAGTTTCAAATAAACATAAACCTAAAGCATTAAATTCTAAACAAAAGCAGTTTAAACTGTACGTACTCGCGCAACAGACGCCAAAGTTTCTTAAAACATAATACCAAAGTCCTCGCTAATGGACGTGCTTATAGAGTTTGTACCGAGAAGAGCTTGTTGTCCTACTTTAAAATAGCCTGGGGATAAAATTAAAGAAGGATTAATACCTACAAAGAGCAGGATTTAACTTTAACTCCTATTAAAAAAAGAAGAAAAAATGATAATTTTGATATTAGATAAGCTATTTTGAATAATATTAAGTAAATATTGGAAATGATACAATCAAGTACGACTGTTCAAACTAGTCAAAATAAGTCATGTAAGTGAAGACAAAATGGAAATTTATCGTGAACAAGTGATTTATGTATTTATTTTTGGTGACTGCTTTCAAAATATATCCATTACTATGACGAAAATGTCTGGACTTACTACTGTATGATAAGAGTTCTACTTGTTCGATAGTGGATTTGTTTCAACACTAGTTACGCAAATGTTTAAACATTTGTATGAAGTTTACAATGTACGTGGCAAAAAACAATAGATAGTAGGTAGTGGGTCCTAGTAATATAGAGTCAACAAGAAGTTGGCCTCTAATCTTTTAAAATATATTTTTTTTTTAATTCTTCTCATGACGGATCTCTTCGCTCTATCCAAAATCTTCTCCTAAAAATTCCTTCTCACCGGACTGGGTTTGTATCTGATTCTTTCACTCTTCAGGCTATCCAGCTTTGGAACTCTCTGCCCACTGACATTCGTCAATCTACGAGTAAGAATGTTTTCAGAACTAGGGTATATCAGCATCTCCTTAGTAGGCAGTAGATACTCGGAATGTGCAGCATGCTGTGCGTAGGTATGCTCTGTTCATTTGTGTCTCAGTTTTGTTTTATGTATAATTTATATATTATGTATGTATTTTGTATTGTACTAGGAAATTATATTTAGCTCCTCTCAAGCACCACCAAGCACACTTTCTGAACACCGTGAAGGTCGACTGGTAGAGAATGCCACTGTGGCATAAGTCCGCCTTTTGTACCATATTGTGCAATAAGATTAAAAAAATAAAATAAATAAGTCTTTTGGAAATAAATAAATTTTCATTTTGAGTTGCGTAGGCACCTTCAGACCTAATAAAATGCATACTTTACATCGGATGGCGAGGCATTTTTCACACGTCATCATTCGTGCCGCTTCAACCGTCAAGTTCAATGGCCCGGAAAAGCCACCAGATAGGATACATCCTGAACGTCAACGTTTTCTACTCATCTCTTATTATGGAAAATATTTTCGACACCTGACAAGCTCACGACTTTTAACCTTAAGGGTATCAATATGGGGTCGGCTTATTGGGTTTTCATTTGAACAGTTTGGGTTATATGATTATGGCGAAAAGAACAATTATTAGGCACAGTTCAACGCTTGTTCATTGAAAGGTTTTCCTTTTTTTTGTGTATAAAATTTATATCTACGATACAATATGATGGAGAGTTGTTTTTTGGTTATAGATGACATCTTAAACGGATGGTTAACGTATTTTACGTGAGTTGAGAAAGATGATAGTAATAAATAGGATATAACCAAAAATACTTCATCGTGTATTATCTTTAACTGCCCCTATACCTAATCAATGTCCTGTCTTACCGATTACCACTTATATCCTAGAAGGATGTCGCCCTTAGTGATACGGGTAGAATAATTCCTCCCTATACATTCTTTCGTCACCCAATAGGAGTAACAATTTACACTAGCTGTTCCCCGCAGTTTTTCCTGCATGAATTTCAAGATTTGTTCTGGAACTGTTTGTGCTATCATGAAATTATCCTATCAATCTAGAAAATATTTTGTATATTCTGCGCCACTGTCACTTAATTTATAGTCTCATCTCAATTTCACAATTTTCACCCCCTTGCGATCGAATTAATTCCTCCTCAGTGTTTAGTAAAAAATATTATATAGTATCTGGATCCAGTGGCTTGGACATAGCCTGGTGTAAGTCATTCATTCAATTTTCTTTTTATACATTTAGTATAACTATCTTTCGAGTATTCTATCTACGCTTACTTGCCTTTTAATATAATGGAGTATCGAGGGATACGGAACATGGTTGAAAAGTTTCTCTAATAAAATATTATTTGCTTTTATCATCTTTTATGATTTTCAGATTCTTTTGGACTGAAGACAGTCCAAAAATTGTTTAGGAGAACCTTCTTGGAAAAGAAAACGTTAAATTATATTATTATATATATTTTATTTATTATTTTCATTTAATAAATTAAGTAATTTTGCTGGAGTTGCGGTAATCTTTTTTCTTTTTTTTATATCTCCGACGCGCGCACAACTTACTTACTAAACTTTTAAAAATTGCAGACGAACGGTAAAAAATTATTTTTACAGCTCATAGAAGACTATAAGTATATTTTATGTCCTCGTGTTTCACAGACCTTTCCGCTGTTGAACTAGTGATTTTGGACTCTGATCACGTGCCGACGTTCTATTTCAGTTGTCTTGGTCCCGCTTTGCGCTGATATTCTTTGACTTCCACGCTATCAAGGAACGCTGTCCAGTGAGCTAGGATTTTATATTTCACTTGGCAAAGAATACGACTGCTACTACCGATGTAAATATTAGCGCAAATATTTCCTTGTTTTCAACTTGGCACGTTTTTCGACTTAAAAATAAACAAAACTTTTTTAAAAAAACCTAAAATAATAAAATTTGGATTACACTACTTTGAAGAGCGAAACTTTTCAGGTTTGGCTCTTTTCTCGTTACTACGAGATAAAATATTCCTTAAAATTAAAATTTTATCTGATAAATTATAAATAATCATTATACCTAAATTGTTTTTAAAAAGTTCGGAAATAATTGGAAAGGTTGCCGTTTTTGGGTTTTATTATATAAAATGCCAAAGCTATATTATGGATACCTATATCATAAATGGGTAGGTACACTTAACCTTTTTTTGTGGCAAAATAATCCGTTACAATAAAATATTTAACACGAAAAAGTGTCTTCACAAGACAATAGGTACACATAACTTATTCACATGTCTCGCGAAGTGTCTATTAAGAATAAATATTTGGCGTTTATCGACCCTAATAGACGGGCATGAGACGGTCAATGTGACACACGACACCGTACCGGGACACTCGCCCTAAACGAAATCAAATAAAAGCATTACGGTTGTGTTACGATGGACACATCCGTAGTTTGTCCAACGGCGTAGTGATATACGTGGGGTTGTTTTATTGGGGATGCACCGAGTATCCAGGCATGTGAATGTCACTCTTAATATTGTAACTATAACAATCTACATATCTATAGATTGTGAACATCGTCAGTTTATAATAAATGCCGCGATATTATAAACTGGCGATAAATTGTGAACTGCACCAACCGTTTACAATTTATTTGCACTGTGCCTACTGAAATAGTTTTGTAGTGATGTGATTTACATTCTCATTTACAATTCCAAGATTTGACCATCGATATTACTAATATGCACAAACACAAACAATTTAAATGTGGTTGGTTAATGAAATAAACAAAAAAATAAAAGACAAACTCATTTCTATAAAGACTAGGTATAAATATACCTACTTATAATATTGCAGTTTCAAAAATTATCTATGACAACTTTAATTAAACTGATGGCAAGTACCTAAACTCTCAAATAACATTACCTGCGAGTAAATAAAACAGAAAAAATAAAGAATGTTAGGTTCGTACAGTAATAAAGTTGCGTCAATGTCCGATATTGAAGTGAGGGCTTACAAGAAAAAAAAAACAGTCCCCACAATTTTATTTATGTTTAACATCAAAGAGTCCACGATATGGGGTGATGGATTAAACGGGTATCTGTGTATCTGACACGTGTCTGCGCTAGTTTGAGGAGATAAGCGCCATTCTTCATGTAACATTACCTACTCGCTAGTAGTTGAGCTCATGGGAGCGATGACACGGTATTTAGAAACCTCACCATACCCATTCGTATGTATAAAATCAGTGGAAAAAAATTACGAGTCTATACTCGTAATTTTTTTCCACTGATTTTTAGACAATAAGCAACTAAAAAGGAAACGGTTAAGTCAAAGAAAAATAATCTTCATAATAATGTACAAATCGTGTCGTTTTTTGTACCCATGCGGGTACTAAAATCGAAGCCTGCAGCTTGAGGGTCTAAGATTGTGAAAATGGTACTTAAATGTTTTGTTAATTTTGAAGAAATAATAATTTCATCAAACATCGAACAACAACAAAAAAATAAACGTACTTACCGTACTCTTACAAATCACTTTACTAATTAAAAAGTCCGAAATAACTTGCTTTTATTCGTAATACCAGGTTATTACAAGTATTATTACCCATTGCGCTCTTTTATGATACTATCCTACTATTCTACTAATTTAATATTATAAACGCGAAAGTTTGTAAGAATGTATGGATGGATGGATGGATGGATGGATGGATGGATGTTTGTTACTCTTTCACGCAAAAACTACTGAATGGATTTAAATGAAACTTTACAATAATATGGCTTATACATCAGATTAATACATAGGGTACTTTTTATCCCGGAATTCCCGCGGGAACTCTGAAATTAACCGCGGCGCACAACTAATATAAAATATACTAACTATATCCCCATAGTTTATCTTGCATGAATTTCACTCCAAACCTGAGTAGTTTGGTCGTCTAGATAAAACAAATATGTTCAACGAATGACAAAACGAAAAAAGACGAGAAATATTCATAGCGGCAAAGAAAAATCATATTTGTTTTGATCACACGGCAAACACTGGATTGGAAACCAGTGCCATTGTTTTCCATGTAATTTAATCAGAAGAACAAAAGGATCACGTTCGTCTTCATTAAAACTGATGCTCATATCGATTGTTTGGCAGAAATTAATTCAATTTTTTCGGGGAAATTACTCGAAGTCAGGGCGGAGGGTGTACGATGGGGGAGCATTTTATCATATTACCGATTGAGCCTTAGCCGTGATCGTTCTCGTTTATATTAATAGCTCAAAACGTTATATTCATAAATAATAAATAGGTGCACTTTATTTTGGAATTATGTTTGCGAAATAATCTTTGAGGAGTAATCTTGGAACATTGCAAGAATCAACTTTAACGATCATGTCTTTAAATAGGTATGGATGTATTGAAGCAGTGAACGTAAAAAGAAAATCTATTACAAATTGTCTGTATAAAAGTTGACGGATAATAATTTATGAAAAGACAAATTTCGAGTACCTAATAATTAATTTGAGTTCACTTTTGCGGGTCGTAACTGACGCAAGTTTTCTAATTATAATTATGTGACCGCAAAGTTGGTGCGAAATGGTTAAATGTTTAAACAAGACGTCTCATTTCTGTTATGCCCGCTCAGAAAATTTGTACGTAGAACTTTTATATAAATTTCCTGAGATTTGTAATTACTGCGGAAATTTTACCAATTATCATTTTTTATTTGGCTATTAGTTTAACCGTATGAATACCGAAATTTTACTGAACATCTCTCAAGTCACATCCATATCCATCCAACTGTTTATGTGTGCATGAGTAACAAATATCCAATGTGAAAGTTGTAAGGTTTGGACCTTATAAATTTCACATTTTCAATATTGGTACTTAGGGTTAACGATTTAAAAACAAAACTAGGTGTTTTTCACTTTTTTATCCGCGCCATTTCAAGGGTTTCTTGGAACTTTTTGCACGAATGTAAAAATTATCCTCAATTTCATTTAAGTCCTTTCAGCGTTTTAATGCGTTTTTGCTGCCTGCGTGCTGCAGTTTCAATTAAGTTTTAGCTTTATCTTCTTATTGTTTGAGTTGAATTTGCAGAAAAAACCTCTCTTAGTGTTTTTAAGGAAAATTTTGAAGGTTTCAGACCCAGCAATTTGTCCACTCTATATGCCTATCGTCACTTAGCTAGAGCGTTAGTTAGAGCAGAACTCATTGCAAATAATATACCTATTAACAACAAATTATCACCTGATTTCTTATTTATTACAACATCAAAATGTACTGTTACTTCTTCAACTCAACAAAAAAAAAATTAAAAAAACTTTGCTCCTTTCACGATATCGGGGAAGTGAGGAAATAAATTCACGTTCGAAAATCTTACGTGTGTTCGTTAGCGTTTCTGTTTCTTCAATTTAATATTGTTGAAAGGGTACAAAAAGTAATGGTGCCTGTGAGTCCGGGACTGAGGGGTTTTTTGTTGCATAATATTATAGAAACATCTGCTGTGTTGCTGTTCTCCTCCTAGTAAAATTTACTGATACTGTGCTACGAGTTGGACATTTTTATACATTAGTATTAGTGGATGAGTAATACCTATCTATTCAAATTACGTTCGACGACTTGTAAGAATTTATCACTGATATAATCTGTTGCTGATTGATGGATCATTTTACTTCTAAACTTTGGATTTCGCGCTGTTCAACTAATCATAAGTACCACTGAAACTCACTTCGTTAGCGGATGATAAATGAACACGAATCGATCATGTCGCGCGCAAGCAGCATTTTAATGTGATAATTTCCTAATTCTCGACGACAATTTCCCGACTAAACGCATTACACGGGCACGTGTTCGAGTAAATTTTCGATTTTGGATCGAAATGGCTTGGTAGGGGCTTGGTATGGGTACTTGTAATCACAATTATTAAGATATAGTTAACCAGACAGATAGACTTTTAGTACCTTAAAAATTATTTTTTAATAGAAAAATAACGCCCAAAATATTGCAGCAGGCACAAAAATTTATATCAATAATGGTGATAACTTCATACTATAGATTTTTATTGGTAATTTTAACATAGTATAATATAGATTTAATTAATTTAGATTAGATTAATTTAATTAATGTAGATTTTCATAACGCGCAAAAATAAGTATAGGTAACTAAAGTATTATAATGATATACGCTTAAATTAAATCAAAACGACCCGAAACACTATACCTAATCCTATTTGTGTTTAAAAAAAACATTTTCCAGGCAAAGAATAATAATATTATAATGTTTATGAAAAATACTCTGAAGCTGAAATTACCGAGATAGTTGGACCATGTGGATGCATGCAGCAAAAAAATCATATGCAGGAAATGTGCGCAGTGACGTAGCAACTTGTTGTTGCTACCCAGAACCGGAAATTGTGTATGTAATCGTTCTCGGTGCATATGACGAGGCTTAATATGTAGCGAACAGACGTTGAAGTAACACGGTAAGGAGGGTAAAAACCTTGCAACAAAAAAGTACGAGATGAAAATAACTTGAATTTAGAATGATTTGATACACTACAATTGGCTAGTTGACTAAATTGTTTTTTTAGTCTGGTTTGTAGATTAATGAAAATATTGGACACGTATTTTTTCTTTTTTTACGTACCCAATCAAAAAATAACGGTGAAATATTGAGTTGAAATTTCGCGTGACGTCACTATCCGGAACAGCTTGTATGGGGGCTTATAGCGGTTAATGACGTCACGAGCCCCCACCCTAAACTTTAATGCGTTATATCTATAAGTATATATTTGCATTAATTTGAAAAAGCAAAAAATACGTGTCCAAAATTTTTTACCTATTAATCTACAAAGCGGACTAATTAGAATTTTGATTTTCAAAAGTCATCGAAATCCCTATTAATACTTGACTGATTGATTTATCATTGGCCTGTTTTGTTTTTTGGTATGGCTTTTGTAATTTGTGTAAACTAATCCTATTGTTGTATATATGGTAGGTATTATACAATGATATATTAAGCATATGTCACTGGTTTATTTCAAATGGATGCAAGTATAAATTACATTATTCGCAGTGGTTTTGGCCACCTCCAAACCACTTAAATTATCCGAGAACTCATTCGTGAATGCGACTGTCTTGAGCAGCGTAAACTGGCAACGTCTTCATTTCATTAAGGGAGGGTAGAGGCGAGGCTTGTGTCGCCTTAAATCACCCCAAACATAAGGCTGACAACGAGAAACCGGTGGTGAAATGACACAAGTATGCTTTTCGTGTTTTTGGAAATTAGGTAATTTATTTTTTATTTTTTTTTTTTTTTTTTATTTACCAAATCAATATATTTAAACTTTTGTACTTTGGATTTCTAAAAGTGAACTGACTGCTACGTTTGGCGTTGCGAGTTCAATTTCCGATTCAGAGTAAGCGTCAGATGGTGAAAATTTGTGTTAACACTGACTTTGGGGGTGTAGTATGTATCATAACTATGTTCTTACACCAAAAGGCATTTAAGTATATACCAGTAAATTAGTTGCCTGATCAGTTTAAGACCATGAACAGACATGTGATAAGTTAGCCTATAGCATCATACATATAAGATATTTTTTTACCTAAAACTATCCTTATATAAAGACTAATGTAATAGTTTTTATTTTGAATAGCTAGGCTAAAAAAAATAACTTATAAAAATGGTTACCTAACCTTCGAAAACACGATAGGTATGAATAATTATTTAAATTTCAGCATTGAAATGTTTGTGTTTTGTTCCACAGATTTTGCTCTGAGCTATAACAATGTTTTCATCCCACACGCATTAGTAGCAACGCTGCGGCGAACTCGCGTGCATGCAGAAATTGGAAACCACAGAACAGAAAATAATAGATAGAAGGGACATCAACTTAATTTAGTATAAAAACAGATGAAAACCAGTGTCGCCGGGTGATTTTTGCTCACAAAACTATTCATCACGCACTAAAACATTCATTAACGTAAAGAAATGTATTAAACGCTGTATGGTTATATGTCTTTACTTAGTCACTGTTTTAAAAATTAAGTTTTGTGAATATTGTGGTAAATATATTTGGGATGGCTGCAGCAAAAGAAGTTTTGAGCCAGAGCATGAGCGCGCGCCTGCCCCTGCCCCTCTACATGTCCTCTCTAGTTAATTTATTTGCTCTGTGATGGAAACCCACTACACTACACTACACTACACCTAACTACATGTATCCACTGTCTAAACATTACACTGAACATTAATTAAGTTCATTATCGCTACGTTTCCCGCATCACGTTTAATTCGCAACGTTTGCCTTCCTACTATAATACACGACACAACTAGAATCCTTTGCAGAAAACAACACTTTCTCCCCAACAACATAGCTAAAGTTGCGATTGTCATTGTTGAAAGCGTTTCGTGGTACAGGTGAGAACTATATTTCACCTGGCGAGGTTTGTCGAATAAATTTCACATCCATCTCTTATGTTCGATACTTTTTCACGGTCCGATAAAAGTTATGTATCGTTCTCTGTGAGTCTTGATATCGTTTTAACTAAAGCAATTTAATTTTAACGATGTTCGTGTAGTTAACTAAACCAATTGAGTTCAAATTACAATTAAAAAGTAAAAAAATCGTCCGTGGAAAAAAGCTTCGCTTGTTAATTACACGGTTCGGAAAACGGATCACACTATCGTTGTTAATTTTTTTTTTAATTTCTAATTGGGTTCTTGCCGTATTGCGCTTTTTAATCAATTTCAAACAAGGCAGACTCTCTTTTTGCCGTGTATACCTTATTGCGGTTTTTTTAAAAGATTTTTAACTCGAAACACGCTTTTGTTGTGCTTGAAAAAATTACAAAAAAACTAATTATGAATCACGGAGACAACCTTATTAGAAATCTAGTTTATTTAATCTATTTAGTGGGGTTGCAAATGTGATTTTTCGTTTTGCATCGACTCTATTATATTTTACTTTCACTTGTGCAGTAATCAACTACAACGAAATCTTTGAATTTATTAGTCTGAGATTTTTTAATGCAGAAAAAAGGAGTAAAAAATACTACTTAAATGCATCACGTAATCTTTGTTAAAGTTATTATAAATAGAAAAAAGGTTCCAAGTTTATCACGTCCTACCTAAACTGCGTTAAACACAATCTAAATGTTAGCTTAGTATTGGGTTGAGAGAGGAAAGCCACAAGCTTCTGGCCCACTTTGTGCGAGTTCCCAAACGGTGGAGTTAGTAAAAAGTTAAATTGTAACATCCCACTGAATGTATTTCGTGAACGCAAGCGCAATTAGTAAAGCTTAAAACGTGGTATACCTACCAAATTCTACGTTTATGTTTACATTTCTTCATGCATACGTGATATTTCTAGCATATTGTAATATTTGATGATAGGCTATTTACCGAGAATCAAACAGGTCCTAAGATAATAGATAAAATAAAATAAAATAAATTTTTACAATCACATAACTGAAATGACTTAAAAAAAATTATTAACGGAATACAAATTTAACATATAATTTAACATATTATATTATGTTTTTGAGGTAATCCTGTGTTGTGGTTGCCTATTTAATGTTAAACTATAGGTAAAAAGCTGTTACTACAGGAAAGTTGATCATGCGTTGAACGCCGTCCAGTAAACCATAGAAATTTACGTTGAACGAATGTCTAGTTTTCTATAGGAAACTACTATATTATGTAAGTACCTAGATATTTTATAGACACGCGTTCAAAATATAATTAACTTTTTTGTAGTAGGTAGTACCGTAAACGTTTTAAAACAGTCGCTGCATGCATTTATAAAAAAAAAAACAATAAAAGTGCGCTAGATGCGATAATAATGATTCAGTTATGTCATAATTCAGAGATGCGCACCTGAAAACAATTTAAAATTATATTTTCTTTTATAGAGCTTAGACTACATTATCCATACTAATATTATAAAGAGCTAAAGTTTGTGAATTTGTGGATTAAGTTTGTGAGTTTGTGACGTTGTAGGGGGTAATCTCTGGATCTACTGAACCGATTTTGAAAATTCTTTCACTTAAGCTACGGTAGTCCTGCATGAGTGACATAGGGTACTTTTTATCCCGCAATCCCCACAGGAACTCTAAAATTACCGCGAGTGAAACCGTGGGGGACAGCTAGTCTATTATAAATAAGTGAGGCTATGTACGGACTGAAACATCTGACAAAACCTGAAAATATTGAACATTAAAAAATAAGAAAGAAAAGTGTATCTAGAAGTTTCAAGAAGTTTTTTTATTTATTTACTGGCCTCCAAATCTTTCTCTCGTAAAAACTTATGATTTGCTCTTAAACAAAAAGAAGTCTCCACCATTGTTGAATTGTAGCAAGTCTGGAGCACAATTAAAGTTTGCCCTCTTGACGAGAGCAAAGAGTCTTTGCTAAGTGCTTCGGTTGATTTGTTTGACTTTTAAAATGGATCGACCGCTGTCGGTTTTGTGAGAAACGTGAACAATTAAATTACTTCGTGATGGATCAACCACCTTCCCCGAAATTTGGTTAATCACATTGATGCTCATGATTTTTATTAAGTTAAACTTTTAAACTCTATAACACACCATCTCCTTAAGCAATGATGTATACCTCCACTTGTTAAAATCTTTAGATTGACTTCGCATTGTTGTAAACTAAAAAAACAAAATGTTTTTAATGAGTTTTTGGAATTCTATTGCCTGACCTCAAAAATTGTTAGCGTTTTTTTCATCTGTAATCAGTTCATGAAAGAGAAGATAGGTAGGTATCTCAATCAACGAAAGAACAAACGGTAGGAATTATGGCCGCAAAAGTGATACGTGAGTGGGGCCGCGCGCAAAAGGTAGTTTGTGTATAAACTCAAAGATTTAAAAGCATAGGTTTACACTGATAAATTGTTGCAGTGGTAATTGTGTGTAATTGTGGTAAAAACACATTTTTTAAAGCTATCATCTTTAAATTTAATTATGCTATTTATATAAAGTTAGGTGATTCGGAGGTAATCTGCGATTGACAAATAAGCTACTTGAATACTTTTGTAACACTTTATTTCAAAGTTCATTAATACCGACAGATTGTGACTGCCTTACCTTCGATACACACTGCTCGTGAATTTAAAATCAATATGCGTACGACTCTTTCCAAAAAGAAGTCTTTATATTTTCTAAAACAAAAACTATAAGTAGCTATAATTATTACTGTCCTAAAAAACAAAGATAGGTATTAAAAAAAAAATTGAGCTTCACCAATCTAAAATTGACTGGAAATAATAATCGTACAAATTTTGAAACATAGTCTTAACCTGAGTAGGGTCAAATATTATTACAAGATTGCAGATATTTAAGAGTCTTGGGATTGTAAGAAAATGTTAACTCTAATATTCAGAAATAAACTGCATAACAAACACTTCGTTTATTTCATTCTGTATAACCTGGATTTCAAAACAGCACCTTTCGACTATGTCATTGCTAAGATTTAACCTGAACCTATAAGTGTACAAAAAGCTCTGTAGCGTAAGAATTATTATCAAATCAAAATTACTCACATAGTTGTTTGGGTATGTAAAACAAAGACAACCGATTTAGTCCAATGAAAAGTTGATATTTTTCATTCTCGACGACAGTGTTTTCGAGGCATGCGAAAACATTAGTCAAGTGAAATAGGCAAGCGACCTCGCAATTCTACGACTTTAAGTGTTCAGTGGCTTTCGTCTCTATAAATTAAAGTGATTTATATTCGAAACTGTGAAGGCTTGCGCAAAACTTTTGTCGTTTACAGAAAGAAACAGAGATTTCGTTCGGGGACTAATGATAGAAACCTTTTTGCTCGCTAGCTGCTTTTGCGCCACGGTATATTTTCCTTTCTTCCGCGATCCGAACGGTGAACAACAAAAAGGAATGTTTTGGCATGAATTTTATTTTCATGTCACATGACTGTGTGTATACAAGTGCTCACATTGTATCACGTAATAAGAAAACTGGCTCAGGAAATGCTTTTTTCATGACTACAAATATTTGTCTTATGAAAAAGTCTTTGTGTTACACATTGCGCGGCCTGTAATGGAAAGATAAAGCACCTCATATTATTCAGCAAGTTGCGTTGCAGAGTTCAAGGTTGAATCTCTTCCAAATATAGCCAGTTTAATATCGTATATCGCGTATAATAATAAACTTTCGAACAATAATACATCTTCCGTGAGAGTAATGAATCGACTTTATGCGGCTTCTGGAATATTTTATTGAAGCTTTTCTAGATAAGAGGTAAGCAATCATTGTATCACAATCATTAATATAGTTTGTGTGATGAATACAGGGTTCCATTTCCAGTTTGGCCGTGTATAGGTCTATAGTATAATATACATAACAATATAATAATATGTGTTTACCACGTTTGCTTGGTTTTCACGACACAAGCTTATAGCTTATTTGAGTAAAATGAAAAAAAAAAAACTCCTATGTTACCTATTAAAAAGTAGGTAAGTATTTCTGAACAAATTTTTGTTTTATGTGCTTTTAAAATATAATACATATGTAGAGAAAATGATAGGAACATGGAACTATAATAGGCAATTGCACCAACATAGTTATAGATAATACAGCACACCAGATATCCGTAGGGAACACGGAGCAGTGCCTGGGACTTGCGACCCAGGTGTAGGTTTAATGGGGCCCCTTTACAATGCATGAACGCTCACCTCCACTACCCGTGCTCCCGACTTGAGCAAACCTCTGGAAAGTATTAGATGACACAGCACACGTAATCACTATAGCCACTCTAGATTGATACAACACTGATACGGCACTATAACGGCACTGAACCGAACACAAAAAAACAATGAACCGTCGCTTACGCATAGCCGCATTTATAACAAGTTCTAACAAAGACGAGTCGGGCAATGGAGTGGAGCGGGGAAACGGACGACTACTATACGTCGGCGGGAAACGTTATTGATAACTACCCTCTCGCCGACACATACAATATTAATAATTACAATAATATTTTCTAATCCCCTACCAAAACATGTCGGAAAATAACATACCCGTAATGAACATTTTAGTGTCGGAATTTGGATGTGATATTTACGTAAAGCCTTATCAGATTATTCCATTTACCTATATAGTAACATAGTATTGTTAATGTTACCTGAGGCAATTCACACACAACCTGCGAAGTAGTGTTTCATGTTACCAGATGTAAATATCAGATAAATGGAAGAACGTGTATTTAACAACGTTATCTTACATGTTACTAAAGATGGTTGGAGAGCTGTAACAATAAGCAAAGGTAATATGAGTATATAATGAGTTAGGTATATAATGAATTAGCAATATTTAACAGTTCAATTGTTACAGTTTACTAAAAAATGAAGACTAAGTAAAAGAAGAAGAAAATGAATTTATTCCAAAAATGCAGTGGTCATACCATAATTATGCCATGCTATGCTTGTCACGTGATACATGCATAACGAAAAGCAAAAAGTTATATAGATAATAGATATATCTAAAACATAACTTGGCGTAATAAAATGTCATGTCAAGTCACGTGCCAGAAATCACTTCTCGTAAAAACATCATAATTATAAAATATGTAAGTACATAAAATCTAAGCAATCAAACGCAAATCGAATGAGTCAATCGGACGGCCAAATAAAAAATATTGTTTATTTTATCCGCTTATTTTGATACGGGCACAAAAGAAAACATACACGCACTTGAGTATAGACTCTCAAATATTATAACGACAAGACACCACCCACGGCATTAGTACCAACTGTGCACACAAGGACGGGTTTAAAATCTGAATAAATACTCAACAACTTGCATAAGGCAGTTGCCAGATACGAATAAGTGCCCATTAACTTCCGAGAAATGTTCCTGAATTTATATATTATAACTAGCTGTCCCCCGCGATTTCATCCGCGGTAATTTCGGAGTTTCCGCGGGAATTGCGGGAAAAAAGTACTCTAGTTAAGTAGTAGTCCTTCTTTGTACCCCTGACAGTAGGTAGTTTACGGTGATTAGCTGTTCCTCGCATTAGTGCCAGAGTTCCCGCGGGAATTCCGGGATAAAAACTATCCTATCTTTTAAGTTGGGCCAAATACAACATAGTGAACAAATTTCATCATGATCGATTCAGTAGTTTAGGAGTACATCGCGGACAAACAACGTGACACCTGATTTATATATATTACGATTTCGATGGTTCGGTCATTTAAAGTGAATGGAAAGTAGAGTGACGAAGAATTACATAGATGAAGTGTGACTATAGGCCAGACGAGTTCGTCCGAGATAGACATATAGCGCGTAACGAGGCGGCTATATGCCACTCGAGATATCCCGCCCCGTTTCTAATACTTTTTTTTTTAAATCTGTTCTTTTTGTATTCCAAAATTGATGTAGGTAATATATATTTTTGACGCACGCTTTGATAAGGATTTTGCTAGATGACATCTAAATTATTATCTGAATTACAATAAATCCATTTTATTTAAAATTTATTATTCATTTATTACCACTTATTGAGCTAGCTGAAGGCTACGGCCTACTTCCG
The DNA here is from genome assembly GCA_907165275.2 of Zygaena filipendulae. NCBI lineage: Eukaryota > Metazoa > Arthropoda > Insecta > Lepidoptera > Zygaenidae > Zygaena > Zygaena filipendulae. The sequence goes on along the minus strand of OU015653.1, from coordinate 3,847,461 downwards.
AACCTTAAAACGAGCAGGTAGAGTCGTCCTTGAAAAGCAAATATTAAGCTTCAAGAGCAATAGGAACTGATGGGCTTGTATCTGAAAGATTATGAATATGGATGAGGTGAAGGTGTGTAAAGATCGCAGCAAGGTGAGATCCATAGTTTCTGCCCACCTCTGTGAGAGTGTGTTGATTAAAATATGTAGGTTCTATATAAATTATAGTACCTAATGTACATTGTGTTTGATGTGTGTGATTTTAAAATTTACCGTGACCAAATCAAAAAAGTAAGAATATCTATAATACTAAAGAGTTTTGAGCTTGGGTTACCTAATACCTGTGTGCAAACATCCAACAGCAAAATTTAAAACGACAGGTATCCAACTGAGGCAATTTTTTTTTAAATAAGAACAGACAATTTGAAATTTGAAATTAAAAGTGCCTGGCCAAAGTTTCAGAGCAATCTTTTACCCACAACGACGATGCCAACAGGGTGTCTGTTTATAATGTACTTACTTATCTTTTTGTCTTAATGCTTTTTCCGATAGTAATAGATCCTTTTATCCTGAACCCGCGAATTTCATCAGTTATTGGTGAATCTTATGGAAGGTTTTACCACACCTTGTCTGTCGGTACGTTGCGTTGTGGCAACACTAGAAACTTTCTAACTTTAGTATCCTATCGGTCATTCACTCACCGAAAAATTTGCAAGTTTGTAAGCTCTATCGGATACTTTAGCAGTGAAACTCCGTGCATTACTTTATTCTCCTGTAGCATTTGAACAGTTATAGCAGATAAATCTAGAACCAAGCGAACGAAGAAATAAAAAAAAAATTGTTTCGGTTTCTAAGTCGACATTCAAAAGTGAAATGCAATTTTTCAAACAAAGAAGCATCTAAATCGAGACGATCTTATAAAATTTTAATGCTCCTATTTTGACTGAGTGCTCAAGTGAACTCACTCTCATTTCTGAAACGTTTCTTTTATGATTTAAAATTGTGTATACTTTTTTTGTATTGCTAGCTCTTGCGTCGGGACGGGTGCCTATTGTGTTTTAATGGTATCACCGTATTATGCTAAACAACATAAGGCAATTGCTGCACGACGTCCCAAGCTGCACTCTGCCAGACCGTTTTCACTTACGGAAAAGAAAATTACGTCGTTCGTATCTGGGAGTAAATTGGGTTGTGTAAATTATGCTTATACCCTGGTAATTCATCGTGGATACCGGCTGTACATTATTTTGATGAAAACTTTTAGTTAAAAAATACACACACACGCACACACACATACCTAATGTTTAATACCAATAAATATAATACATACAATTAAAAATTGTACAATACTATGATGCAATATAACAAGATGTTATTTATCTATATATTTATATATGGATAAAAACTATTTCTCGATTCTTACCATCATACGTAGATAATAGAAAATTTGATACGTATATAGATGAAATAAATGATAGGATAGGATCCCGATGCATAGTTCCCGAAGAAATCTCGAAATTTATACGGACGAAACCGCAGGCACAAATTGATAATAACATAATTTGCTATGTAATATTTATTAGAGGTAGGTATATGATAATAAATAGTATCAAAAATAAAAATGCCCTTCAATACTGTTTATTTGTAGCCAAATAGCCTAGGTACGTCTTTAAACAAAATTTCATTTCAAATTCCAATTTACCATTTGCCATTATGAAAACCACAATCGACATCGTATTTCGTCGACATGCCCACTAATGCAATTTAAGTTGGCATATTCATTACAAAGGCCAAGGATTTATTTACTCACTCGGGTCATCGACAAAATGAGAATGAGCGAGAGCCAAAACCCTGTTTGTGAAACTTACAATTTCTATTTCGTTGTTGTCAAGAGTGCCAGATACTTCTACTACAGTATAATTGTAACAAGCATATAAAAAGTAATATATTAACATATTGTACTTCATATCCTTCAAAATAAAGTTAATAATAATATAAAAACGGTATTTTCATCACACTCAACAAATACATCGATTCAAAATAAGGAAAAGCTTGATAACTTTAAATAGCTATTGTAAATACGAAATAATAATAATGATCCACATCACAACACACAGATCTAGTACTTGATCCCACAGTAAACTAGTATTAGGTATTAGTAAATAAATTTACTTTTACAAAAAATGTCCCAAAAAAGGGGTAAATAAATGAGCAGAAGTGTCCCCTATTTTTAATATAGTAGTGTATCTTCATCATCATCAAGAAATGTTATAGTATTATGTATTTAAGATATAGTGATTTTCTAAGTTCCCTCTGAGATAATTTTAGGGCTCCCTCGAGAAATCTTTGACGTAAGGAGATAGCCACTAATCATCAAGCTAAAACATGTCAAGTTCCATTCATAGAAACTCGATTTTTTTTAGTGATGCGTGAACAAGCAAACTGATAAACAGATCAAAAATTATCATAATGATTTCAGTCACTAGTTTTGTTTACATACAGTTTTTTTTTTTTTGCATTTTTTTCAGTTTAAAGATAATAATAATAATAATAATATTAATAATATAGAAAGGCTCAGTGGTCATATTAATTGACGATCTTACATTTGTATATTACATTGTAATTGTGTCTTTAATCCTACTTCCACCAATATTTAATTTGGGATCTACACGAGTAAGTATTGTTTACAAACTACTCCAAAGCAAAAAATATACGTTGGTAGCATGTCCGAAATGAAAGTGCTCTTTACTTTCTATGTTTGTCAAGATTTGCCGTCGTTGCCGTTCTTGTCTCACCAACTTATTCGTCCAAAACAGAGGGTGACTGGAACATACCACTTAGACACCAAACAAGGGTGTATTAAGTGTAAGTTAAAATTTAAATTGATTCCGCCCTCCCTCTCCAGAAAATTCAAATAGTGCGCGGTGTGATCTCGAGCGAGAAACACAGTGTTTGTGGGATTCTTTTTCTGCAAATTGGATGCCTCAGGCTGGTTCGTCACAGGACGGCGGCGGGATAGTATGCCGTACGTGAAGAATACACATATAGGCACACATATATATATACGTGTGCAATGATTACACGCTTCATTTGCTAAAAAAGGGGACGCAGATGCAACTATTTGATCTGTCCGTTAAAATAAACAACCAACTTTTGTAACCGTATCTAATATCTTAGAGTGCAATTTTATATCTACTATCTTTAAACGAACAATCTCTACGAATCTCGGAAACGGCTCCAATGATTTTCATGAAATTTTGTATGCAAGGGGGTTTCGGGGGCGATTAATCGATCTAGCTAGGTTTAATTTTTAAAAAACGTCGTTTATCCGTGTTTTCAGGAAATGAAAAATGAGTGTTTGTTTTTCTACGTATAAGAACAGATGGCGCTATACACAACGAGCGAAGCTCGGTGACCCAAATATTGATTAGTTGGACGCAGATAAGCAATAACATGTTAACCCACAAAATTAAGTTATTGATTCAGAACAATTTATTGAGAGTTAGGGAACGTTTTTTAATTATGTGTTTACCTTACTACATTGCTTAAATATGTAACTAAATATTGAACATAAAAAATGTTGACACAAAATGGCACTTCTACTTTTAAAACACGATTTACTCAAAATTTCTCCAGTGTGGGTTAACACACTATTGCTTATCTATGTCCAGTTATATGTGTATCATAATCTTTTTTCTTGCTAACTGAATATAAAAATTTATGTATTTACATAGATAGCAAGACAAGAAGAGTTGTAAGGGGGACGTGCGTTACTTGTCGGGTAACAACGTCGTGAGGTAATGGCTCTAGTTGTCGATGACAATTTGATATGGATTTTGGGAAAGTTAGGTACTTACAACACGCCTTTTTCAAAATGATTCCGTGTATATCCGTTTATTACTCCTTGATTGCATTTTCACACCTAACCGTACGTCATCATACGCCAATTGAAATTTAATGATGAATGTGCAAAAGTCCATTATAAAGAGAGGAAGGACTTTGTTCAGATGTAGTCTAAAAATATTCCGATGAGAATTGTGTTTATCTTAGCTTGTATCATGCAAATTTTCACAACTTTAAGACCGAAATGTCTTTTTTTATTTACTCCCTAGCTTTACATTTTCTCTAAACATCGTTTCGGGTCGTAACAAACTCTCAACTCTCATCTCCTTTACAATTTCTTACAAAAAGTCTGTCTTGTTTACGGAGTACGTACATATTAAGTTGGTACATAAAACTTAGTACGTAGGTATGTTGTTTATTACTCGTGCTTGACCGAGGTCTGTTTAAGTAAAGCTATAAGTATTTTATAGACTTGAAAATTGTATGTTTAACAAAAATGAATTTTCCCGGCTGCTGAACAGATTTTTGTAAAGCCGAATACAAATTTTTTTCAGTAAAATACAAGCCTAATTTCATATATGAAGGTTGCCCTTTTATGAGACGTTGGTGATGCCCTTCAAACATCTGCCCAAATCAATCTTAAATATTGAATTTGCCTCGTAATCTCATTGAAAGTTTCACGGGAAACGAGTTTCTATTACAATTTAACGCAATTTGTTACGAGTTTTCACCTTCCTCCTTCACTTCGGTGGTGGTACTCGAAAAGAGTCGAGGGGAATTTATAATTTTAATCACGAACATGAAGGAATAAGTGGCAACTTCTGCATGTTTTATGATTTTTTTTTTCAATAATATCCTGTCTACTTTTATCTATAAACTTACATATTGTTATCGTTGGTGCATTTGTCCTGTTAACTTCTGAAAAACATGACTGATAGAGGTTGAGGGATACCGATTTTTGCATAATGAATGGGTTTTGGCGAAACACTGTTTCATATCTATTACCGTTAGGAGTTTCCGAGGTAATCCCGGAATTCATGCAGGTGAAAGAATTGGAAAATTTGAATTGAAGGGCAAAAGTTATAAAAATGTAAAATTTGAGACCCCATCGCTTAACTAACTTGCTAGTTAACCCGCGATTATGCTCGTGTGGGGTTTGCAAGTTTTCGGCGCCAATGTTGCGTTTGCGATAGGTTCTACTTCTACCTAGCTTACGCTCTAAGGTGCATAACAGTTATACTAGCGCCATTCGCTATGAAAATCATATCTTCCAAGATATTTTATTAAAAAAATTTATTGATGACTAGCTGTGCCCCGCGGTTTCACCCGCGCGAGAGATTTTTATACAACAACTTTTTTCCCGACATCCGATTTCAATAAAACAAACCTATATGTGGCTCCAGGCTAAGCTTAATCTACCTTTGAAAACCGCATGATAATCTGTTCAGTAGATTCGGAGATTATCGCGAACAGACAGACAGACAGAAAATAATTTTAAAAACTTTTTTTTTGTGCTTGGTTATTCTTCTTCTTCCTCTCAATTTTAGGTAAAAGTATTCAATGTACAGAATAGCGGATTCTACTTCTTTATTATAGTATAGGTAGATAATCTGCAGAATTTAAACATAATAACAACAAGATGTGCCTAAATGATCACTTTGGCGATTTTTGATAATTTACCTACTATTTATATTATATTACACATATTTTTGAGTTAAACTAAATGACACAAATCAAACACGACATTACATTTACGCAGATAGGTAATAGGTATTTTTGTCATTTGAAATCCTGGCTCGTGTAATGTTGATTTATATGTTATTCATTGACACTTTCCTATAAAACGTAGTATTGCGTCAGCATTATGCGTGTAATCCGAATTTTCAACGCTCTATACACTTTTTCAGGCTTCAATGGTCCGCCGATGGGATTACAATCCCGTCAATGACTACCCGTTACGGCCAACTTAGCGCTTAAGCCTTTTAGATACGTTCCCTTTAACAAGCACTCAACAAAAGTATTAATTATTAATTCTTTTAAATGTTACTCTACTATGACAAAGTTTTGAGATGTTTAACTTTTTAATTAAAGTGTAACACGCCAATTCGCTTATGCTCTCATTCTGTCTTTCAATGTCAATAAAAGTTTAATGGTTGTATTTTCTTTTACAAAAGTTATAAATTATAAGTTATTAAGTTAAGTTATTAAGTTATAAATATTATAAAGAATGCTCAATGCTCATACCTACAATTTTTATCTTTTATGCATTTCAAAAATCAAAATCACATTTTACGCTCGTATTGTTTTTGCAAAGAATCCACTTTTGCAAAGTGAAATGTCGTGCCATACATCAACAGATAACACTAACGAAATGAAATTCCACGGCGTTGGAGCCAAAATGTATGCACAGTCGATTCAGGCTCACTACGTCATTCTTATTTTGCCTGTTTGGACTACATAAATCTCATGTTGCTATCTCCCTAAAGATTTTTATAAAAGGTAAACGTTTTAGTATTGATTTCAGTCTTTTAGGCTCGTGTTTTTTTAGGTAAAAAGTTGGTTTAAGTTTATTTCGGAATATTATGTTGTAAACGCCAAAACCATAAGCCATAGTTGAAAATATTTATTTATTGAATTTTTATTAACTTTTTAGTAACGGTAAAACTTAAAAAGTTAGTATGAACGTTTGAACGTAATGAAAGTTTTTATAAACTAGCTGTTACGGTACCACGGTAGGTAACTTCGGAGTTCCCGCAGGAATTCTAGGATAAATTGTACGCACAAACCTTCCTCTTGAATCACTATCTATTGGTGAAAATCGCATGAAAATCCGTTCAGTTGTTTCGAGTTTATCGCAAACAGACAGACAGACAAACAGACAGACGCGGCGGAGGACTGTGTTTTATTTATATTATAGTGTTTTGACAGTCGTTGGTCTAGTTGTTTATGAACCTGACCGTTATGCCAAATATCGCGGGTTTGATTCCCGTATTAAAGTGAACATTAAAATTACACCCTATTTTGTCATCTATGAGGGTAGAGAAAGACATGAAACTTTCCAGGCAGAGGGTAAGTAGGTAGCCATACCTTGCAAAAACTTGTGAAGAATTCTCTGTGCCATGTCTCCCGTGAATTGCATGGTGTTAATTTTTTGTATAGCAGAGGCTTTTAGGGGACTGTGATTAATAGTCTGACGAAGAGCATGTATCTTTCTCTTTTACAACACAGCCAGTATGAGATGGCCTGCCCCGCTCCCGCATTACTATGTTCTATAAAGGTGTTTCGGAGGGTGCTTAGTGTAGTTTTGAAGGTCATACGTTTTTGGATGTTCACTTTATCTACTTACAGTCGCAGGATGTGAGTGTGAAAGAAAAACTCCAGTCGCATCATTCTGAAGCAAGTGCTTACGTGTTAAGGAATATTGCAATTCCATTTGTACTGTTTTATTATTACTTCTATATTGAAACATTAAAACTTATGTAGATATACTCAATTGTCATTTGCATTAATATTGTTTATTTCAACAGGATTAAACTTACTGAAAGTATATTTTATCGAGTTAATCAGTATGTATCTATAATACCTGTTTAAATTTAAAAATGAAAGCTAAAAAGGGGAAAAAATTAAAAAGCTTTTTTTATTTAAAGGGGAAAAAAGAGGTTAAAAATTTTTGTATAATAATAATAATCATAATGCTGAAGAGCTAATAAAAAGTTCGACTTATGGAGAATTGAATTAGGGTTTGTAGGAGTGATTGTATATAGTGTGATATATATATGTGATATATCTTTAACTGCTAGTTTTCAAAACAATAACTTGAAGAATTTACTTTTATGAAATAGAGACAAACATAATAAATTGTCCGCGATATTCGTCATTATTAATTTTTTGTAACACATCTATAGTCTGTTTATAATTCTCGTCGACTAATTTGAAAGTGAGAGAGATTAAAAAATGAACTATACAGTATAAAACATCAAGAATTTTCTCCAAAAGATATTCCAAACAAAGAGAAGCGAGGAAAACAATTGCAAGATTACATTACGCAGAACAACGTTTATTATACAAAAAAAAAACAAAAAGGAAAAACACAGTTAATGGTTGTAGGTAAGCTTTGAAGGAAGTGAAAAAAAGGCTATAATTTTCCCTTCCCATTAAAAACCTAAAGATAAGCTCCGTCGGGCCTGTCAACTCTTACATCGTTAATTTCAGGAGAAACCTCAAGTTTTTATTGTGTGTATATTTCCTCGTACGTACAAACAGATTATATAACACTTATTCACTTTTGTTGACAAGAGACATACCTACATAATAAAAGAATTTATCCTTTTTAATGTACGTGAGAAAATTATAATTTTCTTTTGAGTTTTTCCTGGGCTATAAATATGGCGTTTCCAAAGTTTTACCAACCAAAATTTTACTTACCCTGTAGGTACGTACCGACTCGACTCCATGAACACTGAACTTTTTCATAAAAAATATTATATAGCCTGTATTCTGTAGTCATAGAGGTAAGATTCCGTGTCTGTAGGCAACTAGACCATAATTGGCCATATCACCCTCGTGGAATGGGTTTAATTTTTTTTTAATCTTCTCTTGTACTCACCTATAGGAAATGACATACTACATCTTATACATAATTTATATATATTTCATATTAGTCGTCCCGCCACGGTTTCACTCTAGTTAACTTCAAAGTAACCGTGGGAATTTTGGAATAAAAAGTACTCTACGTCAATCAGGAACACTGTAGTTTTCCATAAGTGAAAGAATTTTTGTTAGTTAAGTAGTTTTTGAGCTTATTCTTTCCAAAAAATCAAATAAACACAAAAAATTTATATTATTAAATTACATCGTATACATTTATTTCTTTAGGTCGAAAATGTTCCCTTTCCTAAAATGTTCCCTTTCCTAAAATGTTCACTTTCCTAAAATGTCCACTTTCCTAAAATGACCACTTTCCTAAAATCACCACTTTCCTAAAATGACTACCTTTTCCTAAAATGGTTATAGGAAAGGCCCTAAAGCACCCCGACGTTGTAGGATGCCCATTTCAATACTTTTTTGTTTTTAACTTTGTCAATCAGTCAGTCAGTCAATCAGTAAAACATTTACTTTAAATACCTACCTACATATGTATATTATTAATAACTGTGCGGATCTGAGACTCTCTCGACTGGTTTTATTTAAGGTTACCGTTATTGCTTTGCATTGCATTATCTTAAGTCACTGGCGATGTAGGAAATTTCTTACCTGTCCTCTATATTACATCCGCTAACATATGCAGAAGCCGCGACCCTCGTTTTCCCCATGTATATAGAGTGCAAGCTTAAGGTATGAGATGCGCGCGTCTATTGCCGGGAAAGCTTCGAGAGGCTCTGCTTTACCTCCCTCAGTAACCTTTCAGCTGTGGGGGAGGGTGCACGCTTTTCAGGCGGCGGCGAAGGCTTTTCCGCCCACGTAAAAATCGTGAAGTTTCTATCTGCGGTTTAATTAATTCAGTTCGGTGTTTCTCAGGTGTTGTGTTATAATATATTGTATTTCTGGACTTGTTGCTTGCACGTTTTATATATGTGAGGTGAGTAACATGTTCAACTGTAAGAAGCTATGTCACGTCTTTAAATAATCAAGTTGACATAAAACCATCAACTATAATATTATCAACTGATAACTATACCAAATTACCACGGTAAGATGCTTGGTGGGTAGCTTTGGTTTCAAGCTAGGGTAGTTTAGGCTTAGGCTTGAATCTTTTCCTCATTTCTCTTAAACCACCGAAAGAATATTGGGTTTGTTTTAAAAAAATAATAGAAAGAAAGAAGAAAGAAAGAAAGATTTATTTAAGCAAGATGAGACACACAATATGTAGGTATTAAATAGGTTTAAAATAGGTTCTTACTTATGTTTCTATTTATAAGGTTATATAATAAAAATCTGGAAAGGTGTATGTTGGACCACGCAAAGCAAAGGGATCCGTAGGAGGGAAGAATGTTTATAATAAAAATTCAATGATTATATTTTTTTCGTCATATTTCAACATCTTTGAAACAGAATATTATCACATTTAAATAATTTTTGTAAATTTTTAACTCTACATCTTTCAATATTTTCGATATTTCCCACACCGTAGTTGAAAAGTTTTATGGAGACATTTTTTACGGCTGTAGTAGCGTAGATCTTATCAACTACTGATTTAAATAAAAGTCAGTTTTAAACGTAACATTTTTTAAGACTTATGTAACAAAAATTAAACCTCACACAGATTTTTATGTCATCCCTTGTTATTCGTTTCTTAATAAAGAAGTTTAAACGATGCCCCTTTTTTAAATATTATTCAAATGTACGTGTAGTCTCCAAGTAAAATAACTGTAACATGCGGATTGAAAAACGGATGGATGACGAAATTATAAGAGTTCCGTTTTTACCATTTGAGTACAGAACCCTTAAAAGTATTTTGACATTGGATTTTTTAATTCAAAATGTTGTGAGCTTAGCAAGGTTACATAAAGTACAGTGTATACTTTTCACCTCAGGTTGGATCACCAAAAAATCTGAAATATGCATCTACGTATTTCTTTGACTTCCACGTGTGCGTTAGAACTTTCACCATTTCTTAGTATTTGCTTGTTTTATGCTAGCCTTATGCAAGTTTTCTAGTTTCTAGATCCGGTTGCTTGGGCTATACTTTAATGAATTAGTCAACTAGATAGGATATTTAATATTCTAATTCTATGTGAAATTAAAATATTTGCTCTAGTTTTCATCGGATTCTGACCTCACATCTTCAAAATCCTGTCTAAAAACAGGCTGCTTCATCTTTTGCCTCGAAATATTTGATAGGTACACCTAGTGTTACTTTACATAGAGACGTTTTTGCTATCTATTGATCCTAAATTGTCTAAACAAACACAACGTTCCTAATCAGTCACACTTCTTCAAATTGTTCTTCGAACAAAACAGCCGAATCAAACAAACTAGATCAGATATCTACTTTATAAAAAAAAAGTATTGTAATCTGCTTTTATGTATTTATTTATATTTAAATAATTTCAAAGGACACTCGCCGTTCATACCAGTTGTATCAACAACCTCAGACATAAATTAAAAAACGAACATAAATAATTCTTTGACTCCTTTCGGAACTCGTTACAATGACGCACAAAAAAATATGGCCGGAATAAAGTCATTTTATTCTATTGTTATCTTTTAGATATCTTTGTAACTGAGGAAACTACTTTTTAATAAATACACTGGAGCAAACAGTGTTTGAACAAAATTCGACTGAATGACTTAGAATTAGAGGTCAGTTATGATGTTTATAGCATTGGTGTTATTCTATCGGGTTATTACAATAGGGAAGCGATAAAACAGATAAAATGAAGGAGGCATCACAAAAGCGTACATGGAAAGGAATGGAATCGCATCATAGACTGCGATCAACGTTATCTTGTTTAAATTTTTCAATTTTTACTAAGTTTATTGTCAACAATTTGTCCATTTAACTTTATTCTTAGGATTATATTCACACTTTTACCTAAATTCATGCGTATAGAGCGTAACAAGTGTAACGCAAATTTTACTACCAAAAAAGTTCTCTTCAATAAAATTGATAAAGATGATAGATAGTTTAGTAAAAAATGACCTGTTCTTCCGCTGAAAACTATCGCATAATTTTGATCTGCCGCAACATTGGATGCGTATCTGTTACTAAACTGCAATTTTATAAATCACCAAACGTTACTAACGGCAGCGAAAGTAATGGATCCACTCAATTTTAGGCGATACTAACATCACCATCATATAAATTACCTACTCTTGCTTTATTGCTGACGAGATAAAGCTTAGTTTCCGATAAAAAGCAGGTAAATTAAAGCACTGTAGGTACTGATAAAAGTAGGTATTACTTCAATAAGACATGAAAATAAAGCCTGTTTCAACTTATATGAAGGCGATTTAACGATTTGTCAATAAATAGATATGTACTAAAATGCGTTGGTACTATATTTATCAAAACGTAGGTAGTTGGGTACTGAATTTATCAGTTATTCTTAGCAGGGAGGGCGGCGTAGGCTCCGGCGAAGGTTCGCGTGCTGGCCAGCCCTCCCCACGGCGCGCCCTTGGCACGCGATAACGAAATTTTCCAATATACTCCGCAGATTACGTTACGTTGCAAATATTACTCTCGAGCTCACGACATCACGCCGTCATTTTAGTGGAAAATAACCACAAATTATTATTTGTTTTTTAAATAAAAACATGTTTAGCGTTGGGCACTTTTGGGATCGGAAAAGCACTAAACTCAGGTGACCGTCACGCTTAGATGTTTACAAGTTTTCACTTGCACATGCAGTCCTAAGACTGACTGGATTTTTTTGTGTGCGTTTGTATTAGGGTTGCCACCCGTACTATATTATATAGTATCGTACTAATTTCTGTGAATTGTACCATACATTATAGAAAAATAATATATTTTCGTCTCTGTCGCGCTTTTTTATATTAACTGTGACTGGTCTGGAACGCACCCGCAGCGCAGCACATTTCACAATGAAATGCATACGTGGCAACAAAACTGCATCTTTCGCTAGCAATAATTTGTAGATGAATGCTGCCCGATACATAATGATTAAAAATAAATATATACTATTTTTTCCCTGCATTTCCCAAAAGTATATTATATATGCTATATATATATATAAATTATAAAGCGCGCATTTTGAACTTTACCACTATTGGAATATTATTAATTTTTTATCAAAAGAGGTTAATAGAAATTTTACAGTGACAATTTGTAATTATTTCATCGTTCGAGAGCCTTCAGATAATTTTCAGACATAGTAGGTACAATTAACAAAAGTAAATACCTACCTAGTAGGTATTATTTTACAAAGCTCACTATCAAAACCTGCTAGGTATTTTAGGTTCATGTAGCGAGCGGTTGGTCATTGACGGTTTTCATTACAATGAAGCGACAGTTTCTCAGATAAATAACTGGTTGAAAATAAATAAATGTAGATAGGTATACAGAGATATTTTTTAAGCAATGCGCAAAAAATTTTGGTGGTTCAGTATCAGTAATAGAACACATTTCCATTATTTGTTCAAAACTTTTTTAATTTTTTTTATCCGGCTTTAAATTAGCAAAATATGGACACTGTCTATTCGTAATAATTAATTTGTAAAAGTTTGCGCACTGAATAAAAAATATTCCTGTAGGTACATACATATTTTTTTCGGCAGGTTGGGTTCGGTTATTAAAAAAATAGTTTGGTTTTTGAAATAATGTTCGGTTGATCACAGGTTTTTTAAAAGAGTTCGTCTGTCAACGCGGTTTATGTGTTTTTTTATTCAATTTGTTTGCAATGTAACGAGAAGCAGTTTCTGAGTTTACTGATAAAAAACTGCTTTTTAAAACTGTTCGTTGATTCTATGCGCACCACTACGCACGCGCACACTATTATGTGTTCTTGTTATCTACTTACTAGTAATTTCGGAGATCCCATGGGTATTCTGAGATAAAAGTACTTTACACCCGATACTTTTTTCTGTACATGGATACGTACAGAAAAAGTGTAGGAATTGACAACGTGTTGGTAGGTAATATGCAAAATTTAATGTACTTTATTTCGCGTTAATTTTGGAGTTCCCATAGGAGTTCCGGGATAAAAATTTGCCTACGTCCTTTTCTGTACCTCTGACAACGTGTATACAAAATTTAGCCGTTTAGCCGTGAAAGCGTAGCAAACAAACGAACAAACTAATTTTCGCATTAATTTATAATATTAGTAAGGATGAGTGTATGGATAGAACACTGAACTCAAAAACGTCAGGTGCAAGAAATGATAATTATTACAGGGTGTGCGTGAGTACGTAGGTTCATCATTAAGGCACAAGCAACAATTTGTACGATGTGTTAATTTGGCGTGTCATGCGATGAGCTACAACAATGTGTTATGACCGTCGGGAATGTTGAGGGTGGTTTCGAAGAATCGTGTTGTTAAACCGGCCAGTTGTAGGAACTTACAGGTGTTCATCGTCAATAGGTCCCTAATATGATTATAATGCATTTTTTCGTCTCATCGAATATAAATGACAGAACCGAACTTCGATTTCATCAGGACTATGAAAATACAAAGGTCAACGGACAGCTCCTCTATAGTAAACGTCAAACGTTGACTTTTTACTAAACATTTGTTTTATAACTAGCTGTGCCCCGCGGTTTCACCCGCGTGGAAAGTTTTTATGTAACAACTTTTTTCCCGACATCCGATTTGAATGAAACAAAGCCTAATCTACCTGTGAAAACCGCATGACACTCCGTTCAGTAGATTCGGAGATTATCGCGAACAGAGAGACAGCCAGACAGAAAAGAATTTTAAAACTTTTTTGGCTTGGTTAATCTTCTTTTATCGCCCCCTGTCAATTTTTCTTAAAAATATTCAATGTACAGAATCGCGGATTCTACTCTTTTATTATAGTAGTAGATTAGGCATTATCACTAACGCCTTGTCTTGGTCCCAAACTAAGAGCTTTTACTATATGAGTGCCAGACAACAGATATAATTTTACATACCTACGTATTTTTTTTACAAAATAAATATGTTCATCGCATAAATATTATTTGAGGCGGGGATCGAACCCGCGACACCTGGCGTAGCAGTCAAGATTGCTAACCTACTAGTTACTAAACCAATGGTGCTGTCGTACAGAAATATAAAGAACAAAACTTCGTATAAAACGTATTTACGAGCCAAAAACAACAGCTGTTAAACACAAAATGCATTTAGGGAGGTCAAGGCAGCGCCAACTAAACGTGAAAGCGGCAATTAGATTACTAACAACGCTGTAGGTCCGCAAATTGTCCAGAAGGGGTGATCACCAACTTCTCTTTTTAACCTATGCTGAGGAAAAGAGATGGATATACCTCTGAAGCCTAATTAGACTTGTGGTGACAATTACCAGGCGACACTCTCGATCATACCTACCTCTCTACGCTTAGAGAACTTCCTACATTTATAGAGAATAGATAATAATAAGTACATATACATAAAGGTAAAACGACAGAATTTCATAACAAACTAAACTAAAGATCAAAGTAGATTAATAAAATTGTAAAGTTCTTTGTCACTCAAATTTACGACTGCAAAAAAATTGTACAAATTCAAAAAAGAATCATTTGCAACAATTAATTTGTCACGCGTTGCGGTAAAAATATTTTGTTCTTTCTGGACAATGTCCACCCGTGTAGAGTATAATAATAAATAAGGGTATTTTAACACCCATGGTGCAACTATGATTTCCAGAATCGGTGCCGTCCAACAATGGACCAATGATTATGTTACATCTCTCCAACAACACCTATAATGTGGACATTATTCTAAAGGGCCTATTGTTTACTTCAAAGTGGTTAGTGTTTAGCGGTACCATTTTATTTTTACCGTCGTATTTTTAACTTTGAACGATAACACAAATGCATAGAGTGCATTTTGATGAGGATTTTGTTTTTCTGAAGGCAATAAAGTTTGTTTGCATACAGACGCGTGGGGTAAGGGAATGGTGATTTATATTAGTCTTTTGTTTTTGACTGTTCAGCCAGCGCTGGTGTATCAATGACTTCGATGCCTAAATGCTGGTAGGAGTCGTTACTCTTGCATTGTACTGCTTGTATTGTTTGTGACGACATCGTTAGGAAGTTAGCGGGTGGCCCTGTACATTGAAATTCAATTGATTAGGCACATGATAAATCTTCTCTTTGTTATTTCTCGAGAGGTTTCTTATAATTGTTGGCTAAGAAAAACTTTTAATGCGCAGTTTATTTCAAAATTTATACATTGTAACAATTTTTCTCAACTCAAAGTCGTCTCAAACTCTTGAATTACTATTAGTGAATACTCTTGCATTGAAATTTTTTGTATGTTTCCTAAGAAAAATTGTAGGACGTTACATACTTTCTGCATACCACAACTTAAGAAATTATAGATACTTACCTATCGCTTCGTTATATCCTAACATTAACTTAACATATAAAAGTAACACGCTAAATTGTATAAAAAATGACAATATTTTATACGGAAAAACTAAAAGTAATAATTTTATTGTTATTGATTTTTTAAGCCATCACCAAAAAGAGTAGAATTTCATTCACATATCGCTGTTTTTTTCTTGTAAAAAGAAACTGATGTCACCCGCTGATTTATCGTGTAAAATATTATAAAGGGATACTGGTTCGTTTGTCAAAATAAAACGACATCAACCTACGCGTAACATGGGGACTCAACACACCTACGCACGATGAAAAAAAAAGTTAGACACATGCTACTATAACTCAGTCTAATAAGTTAAAAGGTGCAGTATTTTAGCTGGTTATTGCTACGGAATATTTTTTGGTTTGTCACATGCTTGCATCTCTGTGTGTATGGGTATTAAGAATTTTATTGAAAATGGTTATAGAGTCCGTAGAGTTTGTTACAAAACCGTACATTTAGCTATTGTTGTCGAGGGTCGGGTGATCTGTGATGTCGTCTATTGTACGCCCTGGGTGTTGAACAATACAGTGACCGACAGAATTGTTGCCTTTCTATCCGGGTACAGGCAGCTGGATATTTTTATTGAAGCTATCTATTGGTGTGAAATAAATTATTTAGTTTTGATCGTCACTCGGCTAATAATGCCTTGCTGAGTTTCAATGGTGGCATTCATCATTTATTTTCATCGAGCATCAAAATTTACTTTTCGTTATTAAAATTCTTCGATTGGCAAATTACATTTTCGAAGTGAACCTTGTTTGGGCACGGTAGAAAAAGATTTACCAAGTTTTCCATTAAAATAATTCGTTTGGTTGTTAAAAGGTACCGTTGTAACACAAAACGTTTTTAAGGTTTTTTAAAAATATTTTATCTAACTATTTATACTCTGTTATTATTAAGTACATATTATCTGTAACTCTTATATTTATTAAAAAAAAAATTCTAAAAACCTTTGTTACAAAATGCAGTGAATAATTAAGTGAACAGCGAATATTATCAAAAGTAGGCGCACTTGAATGTCCGAAATGAAGGACCCTTGTAAAAATTAATTATTATTACGAATCCCAACTACACTTCAGACTTGAAAAACAGCCAAATAACTACTTAGCTGTAACGAAGCGGACGAAAAGAGGGAACGGAATTAAAACGCACCAAATTTTAAGTGTCCTCTAAAAGATTTCACGGGCATTTCGCAGTAACACTACAGCCTTAATGAGGTAGTGAAACTTTGGAACCGTTCCAGAGGTATGTGTAAATGTTTAGGATGGGTGTGAGTACCAACTGCAAAATATGTAAACCATGGGAATCCCACATACAGAGAGACAATAATAAAGGATGTTACGAGTTTCTCCCTTTCTTACAATTAAACTAGCGGGACTTCTTAGATAGAGACTTTGATGTACCTACCTATCTGGGTCTTGTGAAATATATCTGAGTACTCGTCTCTCAACTTGTTGGTTATGAATCAAAAACAACAATCAAAACGAATCTTCAAGTTCACAAGTTGTAACTTTTGAATTTGAAATATTTTTTGGTCAAACTTGATTAATGTTTATATTTAATGCGCCAGTAAATTTAGTAATAATACTTATTCAAAAACTAATTCAGTTTTTAAATATAAGTCATGAACAAGAAAAATACTTTACTGTGCAAAGTTAATAAGTACCTATATTTCTATTGCTCATAAAAATGTTCTCTTAACGTTTGAAAAGGTTACCTATAAAACGTTGAAATGGTTACCTATGTACATTCTTTATTTATTTTATCTAATAAAGTTTTGATTGAGTTTATTATAAAACATGTTCCATTATCAAAACAAAATTTGCGCGTGACAAGCTTTACATAAGGGGGCGTCCATTAATCACGTGATGTTTATTTGGCAACTTTTTAGCCCCCTCCCCCTGGTGATACCTATGCGGTGAGGTTTAAGACTAACCCCCCTCCCCCCATACCCAAAATTACGTGTATTTTTAGTACAAAGTACATTTAAATTTTCAAAATATTCTTTAAATACAGGTAGGTATATTTTGATAAAATTTTGAAAATCGGTGCCTGGCAATGGTGAGTCAAGGCCACGCGTCGCTGTTTGGTTTAGAAATCGTAAGTTCAACGAAAAATAAATGCACGTGATATCTCATTATATTCCTCCTTCCACCTTGTGATATTTCGTGGTTTTTTCCGGACCCCTCCCCCCTCTTTCGAGCCTCACGTGATTAATGAACGACCCCTAAGGATGAAGTAAAAGTTTTTCCGTCGACGTGACAGATAATTATGACGATTAAATGAAAATTTTAAACTTATAATACCCAAAGAAAACTAATAATTTCACGTTTCCATCACTCATACATCTTTAAGCTTTTAGTTACTCTTAAGTCTTAGCCGTACCCTAAGAAGTTTTAGGCACTTTAAAAAAAAGAAACGTGCTTAAAATCACACGGCAGAAGTGAAACCCTCTTTATATTTCTTAATAATATTATTAATATTAATATTAATAACCCGTATAATATTAATATTAATATTAATAATATTATTTATTCTTATTAATATTATTATATACCTACTACTTATACTTACACTACTCGCACGTCATATATATCCTATACAATATGTATGTACGTACGTATATGTCGTTGTCTCTTTTTAGTGTCGCTTTTTCGTTTCATCGATTCTCAAATCACGAAGATGCTAAACAAGTTTTTACTTCAAAAGTAAATGCATAATGCGTCACAATTTAGTAAATTTCCCCACCCGCGAGATGTGTGAAGTGCTACAACGTACTCGTAACACGTGTAGCATAACATGGATTGTGTGGAATTCCTCACGCTTTAGCACTATATTAACAACGCACGGGGCAGAATTACGGGCGGTGTTTCGTGTCGCTAGGTGCTCCAGTGGCTTAGGTTGCTCGTGCTTAATAAATCCAGGCACGCTCGCTCTCTGCGCCGGTTTCGTTTGACGCTGCAAACGAATCGATGGCGTCGCAGTATTTTTTATATAGTTTTTTTACGTGCAGAACCTTGGAGTCTTCAGTTTCTCTATTTTACACAACGCTCTTTTATTCGGTAGTGGCCAGGTGACCTTTGGATCTCATTTGATTTATTACGTTTCATAACCAAAATGAAGTTATTACTTACCTACGATTGTTCGGATTGCGATGATGAAACTGTGGCAAAATATTGTGCGTGCGCCCTTGAAGTAGGTATCTGATCAAAAACGTCCTAAAAAAAGCGTAGTAGTAAAATTATAAAAAAAAAAATGTATTTATTGCAGTAGCAAAAATATTCTTATCCATCTTAAGAATATTTACCACCCCACCACACTTAAAATACAGAGAACCTATATTTACCTTGTATGCAGTAAGTTAAAAAATAACTAATAATATTAAGTAGGATAGGAATAAGTCGGTGATCTAGGTTAGACTAAGCATTAAGTCATGGAATCCAAAATTATTAAAATTATGCTATTATAATAAATTTCAATGAAAATGGCGACGAATGTGACAAAGATAAAACACTGTTTACGAGTGCTTTAGAAGAAATGTCTGAATTGGACGTATAGCTACTATTGCAAACCTCCTTATAAAAATTAAGATCAAGAGAAACAAAGATACATTCGAATATTAATATAGCAAGAGACCATGATCTATACTTGCTATTATATTATAGCAACTAGAACTAGAACCTCAAGTCTGTATGGAATGGATGTATTTTGATATTTAACACCTTTTATACAAGCTTTGTTCAACAAAAGACACGTTAATGCCTTTATTTACACATGTGCCATCGGAGTTGATAAAAGTTGTATGTATGCTGAAAGGCGCCGGGCGGCAACACTCGAGCTTATCGCGTCGAAAGATTTTGTGAGCTTTGCCATGGCGCAAAGGATTAACCTCCTCCCTAGAACTCAGGTTAAACATCCAAACTTTACGATTAGTCTGTCTTTTCGCTTGTCATGTGTCTACTGTACTTATCATAACAGGACTAAAATAAAGGGGTACAACTCTAGCGTTGTTCCCGGAAGTGCACAAGAATTGTTTTCTTTTAAATGTCATAACATTAAACTTGCTCGGCTGTTTTTTGGTATTTAAATGTTAAAAGTTAATTTTCTACATAGAGATTTACACCCCGAGCCAACATGACGTGGTCTCGTGATAGCCCGTTCTTTATAGAGTCGACGTAGACAAAATGGCTGCTGTATGCTAAAACATATTGAAGCTGGTTTGACGTGATCAAGGAAGCGACGATAATCTCTATCTATGTATAATAGCAGTAATAAATAATGGAGTAAAGCCAACAGCACTAGAATATGTAAGTACTTATCTTATAGCAAATGGATTATATTTATTGACTAACTATTCCCCGCGGTTTCGCCCGCGGTTATTTCGGAGTTCTCGCAGGAATGCCGGGATGAAAAGTACCCTATGTCCTTCTCTGTACCCCTAACAACGTGTATGCAAAATTTCATGATGATCGATTGAGCCGTTAAGGCGTGAAAGCGTATAACAAACAAACAAATAAACTCACTTTCACATTTACCTATAATATAATATTAGTAAGGATTAATGATAGTTTTACTCAACTCCGAAATTAATAGAGACAAAGTTTGAGGAAAAAGATTTCATGGATGGTTATATTATAATGTTTTTTCATAAGACAAGAGGTGACTGATCTACTTAGAAGGTACCTATATATTTTGTTCTAGTCATAGTCAGTAAGCGTCACACATTTGCTATGTCATTACAACTCTATTATTCAGTGCCAGTTTTAAAGTAAGTAACAAGTATCAAAATGATGCGTCATATCACTGTCAATTTGTCATTTCACCCGCATCTTGAGTTTTGAGAGTGTGGAGTTATTGAATTAGTTTAGGAATTATCGTATGCCTACTCAAAACTTAAATTACACTTACTTGTTTCTTTTTCATTTCTCAAGGTCAGGTTGTAGATTTTAAGATTCAAATGTATATATTTCAAATTACCAAGAGATTAGAAGGACCATGCGAGTTCTGTTCTCTAAATAAATTCATAGGTATTGTTTTATTTTTATAAATTGCCAGTAATTTACAATAATCAATATTTATGACGTCGTAGTTTTTGCATATAAATGCCGTCCGGATTAAGCCACGATGGTGGTTCCTGCAAACAGATTTAAAATGCGCATTTGTGTAGATATAATATTATACCATATAATAAAGCTCGATTACTACTCACTCACTGACATAATTGTTCTCCCAGAAGGAGCATCTCTAGGTTGATATAATGTATGGAACATGTAGAGGGGACGTTTTGGTGATTATGGGAAAACCTCGACATCTTCGATTCCTGCTTCTCATCAGGTAGTGAGTCGACTGCCCGCCGAAACTATCCATCGAAAGTGAAAACGTTTCTAACTAAATTTCATCCACACCTTGGGCAAATTTCAATAGTGTAACTTTTTTTCCAAAATGGCGGAAAAAAACATGGCCGCCGAACAAAATTCAAAATCGATTATCTCCGAAACTATAGGAGTCTGATGGGGGGTGCTCAAACAAATGTCATAGAGGTCAATGGGGGGCAACCGTCTGGCGTGGTAAAAATCCAAAATGGCGGATTCAAAATGGCGGCCGAAAAAAAAGTTGATCCGATCCGGGTGAGGTTCGGCATCCGGGGGTTTTTGGGGTCGCTGATGCCGAATATCGAATCAGTTTTTCGATTGTGTCATTTTGGATTTTTACTATCACTACTACAGAATGCGGCACAGGGCGACCAAGCCTCGCGAGCTGCTCGCAGCTCGCGCACAGGGCGAATCTAGTTATACCATATAATATTATAACTGTTAAGCGCATCATCGTTTCTTTTAAAATTGGACATATCCCGACTATACGTAGGTGGTTTAATAGACAAATATTCGTAATTATCACTACATATTATAAAACAAAGTCCTTCACAGCGTTTGTCTGTCTGTCTGCTCGCGATAAGTTTAAAAACTACTGAACGTATTTTCACGCGGTTCACTAATAGATAGAGTGATTCAAAAAGAAAGTTTGTTGAAATTGCGAATTTGTTTTTAATTTCTTATGAATCCGTTCAAAAGTTACTGCGCAGCCGAAATTTCAATAATAAGGTAGGAACTAAATTTATACTAGATCAATACCAGCTATCCCACCTGCTTGCATCGCTCTGGCATTGCAGACATTTTATTAATAGCAATCCAGCGAATGGCTATTTCGGTAATACATTACTACATATGAAAAAAAAAACCTCTTGCGCTCACTAATTGCCGATAAATTTTGTGGAAATGCTTAATCTGACCCGATTCATCGTTACTTATATGTTCATTTTATTTTACATATTGTTTTGATAAGAGCGTAAACGGTTTGTTGCTCCCAACGATTCTAAAAAAACGTTGTTGATCGCTTTCATTGATTCTAAAAAGTAGAAGCAGCTTTTAAATACTTATAAGCCAAGCTTTCAAAGCATCTAGTACCTATCTTTTTTTGGTGCAAAATTATTTTTTATTAAATCCAAATCAATTCTATCAGAAATGTAAAATTTTAAATTCTCTATGGGCATTTAATCAATAATATTCTTATTTGTTACAATTGTAAAATAGCACATTTTACTTTGGTTGTCGATTTATTATTCATCAAATCACAAAACAAATCTTAGTTAACATGCAATATTACGATTCTCAAACTGGAGTGACATCGGAAGTCACGTCCATATATTAATTCTTAATCAGATACTTCCGTATGAATGTTTGAGCTTGGTCGTTTTCTGGGCAAATGTTTGCTGGGGTTGATTCCACCCCGTGGACTCACCCCTGCCCCGCACCGCTACGCCTCGCCCGCCCAGCTTTCCCGTCTAGACGGATATGTCCGTTCTCCGTAGACTACGTCAGTTAGCTCCGGTTCGCCATAGTGGGAGGGCGACGTCATCCGCTCCGGCCATTGGCGCGAAATTTGAAAAGTGGAAAAACATTAGCGCGTTACTTTAATCCCCAAATATTACGTGTTAAACTGTGATCAATTGTGACTATAATATTGAAACTTTACATTCTGTGCTTTTCCAGTTGGATCTTACTGTAATTACCATGAAATAACGTAAGTACTTTCACTATTCGTATGTTTATAATTCAAACGTCATGTTTACATTATCATCTGAAGAGGAATAAAAACATTATGAATAAAACATTTGAAATAATATTTTGTTAGGACTTTTATACGATTAATTGTTTTACTTGCGCGTGTGGTATTCAGTTTTCCCTCACAAATGGGAATATTTCTTCTTTTTCGAAGTTGGTTAAAAAGCGGCCTATATTCATTAGGTATAAAGCCACAATTTAATAAGTCACAGGTCGTCTATAACAACTGTAATATTTAAGTTAAATAATTTTAAACAAATCGAAAAATTCTAAAATAACATAAACAATTACCTACCTATATTTTTCTGATCATTTCGTTTCAGAAGTTCGTTTCGTTAGTTATTTAAATTTTTTGGTTATCATCACTGGGTATATTTTTTTACCGGCCCAGGTAATTTTTATTTAACGATTTTGAAATAACCATTATAATACACAATTATTCAAACAACAGATAAATGTAGAGACTTTGTAGAGCACTACCAACTACTTGGATACTTAAGCGCTAAAGACGGATGTCAGTATATACTTTAGAAAAGTCGTTTTTAAAACATTTTGCGCGGCTGTTGAGAGATAAAAAATAAAAAAAAAACGACATCCGGAATCGTTGACGGCCACTTAGCAGCACCGGGAAGACGGTGAAATTGGCAAAAAGTTACTTTTATTCAAGGGCGACATAAAAAATAATCTTTTAAACTTATCTTTGGAACAACGAACTAAAGATTTAGAAAAAAACTAACATAGGATAATTGTTTATAATCTGCTTACTGTAAGATTACAAATTTAGATAGTAATAGGTATTTATATACCTAGCTATTTTAAAATGTGTGTGTGAATGTATCATAAAAAAACACGCACGCACACAAACTTACGTTTTTATTTATAATTTGTATAGCCTTATATGCAATTAAAATAATCTATATTTATAAAAATTAATCTCTATTTCCCTTGGTCATGGCATCACGCGTGAACGGCTGGACCAATTTTTGTTTATTATTGTAAGGAGAAGGTTTTTATGAAAGAAGTTTGTAGTTCCTGCGGGAATCCAGAAACTCACGCGGGTGAATCTCCGAAACGGTTGGATCTATTTTGACGGGACTTTCACTGCTCTCAATTAGCTGATTTTATAAGAAGTAAATTCGGCTACTTTGGAGTTTCTACGGGAATTCCGAAACCCATGCGGGTGAAACCGCGAGGCACAGCAAGTTATGAATAAAATCGAACGTTTGTTTATCCTCTAAGCGTTCCTAAACCATTGATGTGATTGTGATGAAACTTTAGCTGGTTGTTCTGCATACGTCGGCAAAGGTCTTGATATATTCGTAAAGATTTTCTGCTAGAATTCTAAAACTCACGCGGGTGAAACCGCGGGAACCAAATAACTACTTAGTTTGAAAAAAAAAATCACTGAACAGTTAACCTGCTGACTGAATTTTGCTGCTACTGTTTTGAGATTATTCATTTTTAACCGACTTCCCAAAAAGGAGGAGGTTCTCAATTCGACGAGTATGTTTTTTTTTTTTTTTTTTATTAGCACAACGTAACGGTAATTTTAACCGTGTCTGTTATTACCGGAAACGTTTAAAAAGTTACAAATAGACATTTATTCTCAACCGCGCCATTTGATACATTCTGTAACGGCGTAGTGTTGCTTGCTTAGGCGTGAACCAAGAAAGGGTTAGTAAAAAAGTGAAATAAACAAAAACAGTTTTACTTTTGCTAAAAAATATTTGTGTAGACTTTATGAATTATGATTTTAATAGTTTCTATTCTATTAATAATAAGCACACTACGACTTTGATGACCGGATAATGTCACTAGGCAAGCGCTAAAAAAAGCTTTTTGGAAATTCAACCCTACTGATATTATAAATGTGAAAGTGTGGATGTTTGGATGTTTGTTACTCAATCACGCAAAAACGGCTGAACAGATTTGGATGAAATTTGGCACGCACGTTGTCAGAGGTACAGAAAAGGACATAGGATACTTTTTATCCCGGAATTCCCGTGGGAACTGCGAAATTCTCGCAAGTAACCGCGGGAAACAGCTAGTAATAACATAAGAGAAAGGCTCCCACTAATATATTGACATTTTGCCATTTAGATATTTTTTGATATTATCTGCATATCCTTGGATTTAATTGTTATTTGTCAGAAAATATTTTTAAAATGCTAAACAGAAATAACATATTGCATTGAAATATACATACTTAATCAGAACTGTGTTTTCATTATCCTGGTAGCTTTAGGTGTCTAAACTCAAAGTTTTTTCCATCGCCTTTATCGCTTTCAGTCTTTAAATACATAGCTACCTATATTATAATATTTTTAATCGGTAAATTGGTGTTAGGACGGGAGAGAATAGATAATGTTCGAGATCCTGTGTCGTTTGAATGCAGTGTCAGTAAAGGTCATTGGTGCCTGAACGGATGAAACCCATCTCACTTGCCTATTTGTGGTAAACTTTATCTTTAACATACAATGGTGGAACAAATATGCGCATATTTACACCATATGACTACCACGTAACCACTTAAGGTGCACATCATTTAAAACTGTTGCCATTTGCAAAATAAATGTGAAACTAAAAAAAAACACTCTACAACTTCCTCCAGCTTCGCAATTTACATATTTATGTGTGCCACACATGGTGTAACCCAATTCTTATACGTATCTACCCTTCCTATAGTAAACTAGTTATTGTTTCAAATAATACTTGTCGGTTTTTGTGAGTACTAATTATTGTCCTTAATATTCTTTTTATCGTTGTCTTTTCAAAGTTTTAAAACTCTACCCGCCGTAAAAAGATCTAATCTCGGGTAATCGGAGTGAATTGTTGCGGATCCACGTAATCCGATATCGCACCACGAATTTAACTTTAACGCCTCTAATGGAAACGAAATACCATTTGCCACGAGGAGTTTTCAATCCGAAAAGGTCACGTAATTATTCCTTCCATTTCGATATCAGGCGCTCCTTCCCCTTTAAAAGCCTATTCTTGTTACTGAGATAAAGCAAAGATATCTTTTGACCTCGCTATATCTTTCGTTTCAAGGATAAGAGAAACAATGAATTTTAATTCTGGTCGCAACCCAAACGGCCGGGACTCGTAAATAAGTCCCTTATCGAATAGGTAATTGGTGATGTGGGCGATCGCTTCCAGACACACGGACATTATCTATACGTGACTATAAATTAAATTACTCTGTCTCAACCACACAGACAAAGTGATACAAATTAGCCGCTTCAAAGCTAATCTATATCGTTTGCCGACATGAAATACGATTTGTGGGGACAAGTTTTAATATGACCACACTACCAAATATTTAAGGTTACCTATAATACTTAGTAAAAGTTTATCAGCTTTTTTAAAACACATAATCATAGCGCTACTTCAGTAGTTCTCAGTTTTCTGTGTGCCCAAAGATAACAATGTGTTGAAAAAATATTGTAAACTTTTATGACTCGAAGAACACCCAACTTGATACGCTAACGACAACTGCTGAAGATAATATAATAATAATAAAATACTTTTCATTACTCATACTCGGAAAGTAGGTCTGAAGTTGCCTGAGAAGTGGGTTGAAAGTAACACTTTTCAGCCCTAGGGAGAATCACTTTCAACTGACAGCTGGATACTGCAGAAACTCAAGTTTTTTTTATGTCATAGCGGGCATACTGGCCAGTAGCACACCTAATGGTTGATTTATGTAAAATAAAATTCACTCATTTTTTTCTTTAGCTAATTCCTATTTTTATTTTGACTTTCCTTGCATTCGTAATGAAAAGCACAGTGTTATCCTCGGGAGAAAGACTTATTTAGTCCCTCGATCTATTGGCCAAACCCCGTCTCGGGACTAAATAAGTTACTTTCACCCCTAGGATAACAATGTACTATTACTGAGAACTGTAGAAATGAGTTGTAAAAACATTGAAATACAGAAATAAGAAACAAAAAGCTAATTAACGAAACTATCTTTCGACATGGCTGTAATCAATTCGATGTCTTTAAATGCTAAAGGCTGACTAATCAAAGTTAGACCGACTGACACGCTAGCGAGCTACCAAATCGCCTACAAGTCCATCAAAATCGAATAAGGAGCAATTTCCCTCCATTGCCGCCCTTCATACCTTCCGTCATTTCACGTATCGCTTCCGAGACTTAAAGAGGGTAAGAAATTATTTCTGTATGAAAAGGAAAATAATAAATCCGTATCGAATATATGCACGATCAGACCCGATGAATGAATTCTCTATGCGAAATATGATATTCGGGGGCCGTGAAATACGCCTGACGGAGTCGGGGCAATCCATCAACAATTAAACGCTGGGTTGTTGCCGATACATTATCAGCTTCGTTGCGAATAATGTCTGATTGATAGTGCTGGTCCCATGGAACTATAGCGTCGGTGTTCCCACTTCATTGACCCTCAGACCGCGGAGACCACTGTCAACGGGTGACCGATGAGCCGCAGAATCCTATTGAGAATTGAATCAATATTGGTTTTAGGAGTAACAATGCATGAAACTTCTACAGTAACATAGATATTACAAATAAAATGTCGGTTTTTTGGGGATGATATCGGAAATTACTAAACTGATTACAATATTTTACTCACACAAAGTATATTGTAATTGATTGAAATGCTTAAGTATATTAAATAGAGTTCGAATTCCGTAACGTTCGAAAATATGATATACCTATATACTTACATACAAAAATAAACGCAATCTATTAGCAATTGTTGCATTAAATTTTTATAATGTATTTGGCTAAAAGGTTTTCATAAATATTATAGATACCATATACTGGCTATACATAATTATGTTATAAATCTTTCTCACATCATATTTGTTTTATTATTATGTACTGAGTGAATACTTTCATTTAATAGTCACAATATTACCTATATCTAGAGGTAAAATTCTGAATTAATTGGTAAAATAAATACGTATTACGTTTAACAAATAAATAAAAATGGTGGGTGATTAATATTCATAATGAACCTTTTCAATCAAGCTTCAAATTACAGTTTATTTTTCCTGTCTCGTGTATAATTAATTGAACAAAAGACTCAGCCTTCTAGATATTGAGGCTTACTTCCATTGTTGTTGGCATAACAGGGAAAAATCCGGGATGCTTCCGGCTGCTGCATTGTTCAACTTTCCGCTTGATTCCAATTTGCTCAACTCATTCATTCAACGCTCGTCTGATGTATTAAATCATTTTGTATTCGATAAATATCTTTAGCTTTATAAATTGTTTATTGAAAGGGCGTATCTAATCTGAATCCGTGAATCTCGCTTGATGTCTTTTTGATTTGAATTCAAACGGCAGATTTGTAGGCATTTAGCGAGAGGTCGACCCTCTAGAGATGCTCCCGACTCCTTCGTTCCCATGACGTTTGGGGTGTTACGCTATTTTAGTGCAGGATCGTTCGGTAATTTATGGGCATACAGTGCAAACAGAAATGCTTTTAGGGAGATGTTCTGGCGCAAAATATTTCATACATAAACACTGCTTTAAAAGTGGTATATGAGTCAATAAATCCACTATAGAATACACCCATGAGGACTGTCAATAATTATTATTTATCACTCGTAAAGAGAAGTAACAATATCACTATAGTTTTTAATATAATTATCACTAGCCCATTTTATTATCTCCATATAGACTAAGGAAATTTCCATTTTTCTTAGATTTTGCTTTGAATGGCTATACAATAAGTTTCCGTGAGTTGAATGATGCAATTAAAATTTTACTATAAGTGTCTTCAATTTGTGGCGCGTCAAACATTTAACGGCATAACAAGCTCATTTAAATTGAGAATTGTTGGTGCGCACTTAAATTATTTGTCAAGGGAGTCCATTCTGTAAATTGTTTCCAGATTTAGCGGCGAAGGGGTTTGTCTTTGAGATTACCCGCCCGTGTTACGATAGACCATTATCAGATTCAAATATAATTTACTATCTCATAGACCCGACGTGAAAAAAATAATGTGTTTATGTGAATATTTTTACTAACGAAAGAACTCATTGCGTAAAAAATAACGATAAATCAAAATGTCATAGTCTCTAATGGTATTACAAAAGTTGATATATTTTTATAGCATTGCGCAATGTCATGGAAAATGCAATGAGGTGTGAGCACTGCACAGCTGTCGGTATGATACTCCGTAATGACACTTTGTTGCATATATTGCCGCGGTTTTATCATAATGCACATGTTTAATGCCTGTGATAATTAATGTTAATTTGTTTCAATTAAAGCGATTGCGAATTTAGTGCTTTTAATTATTGTGATTTAAAGTGCCTACTCTTTAATCTCTTCCAAACTAATAAATTTTATTTAAACTTAATCCCGATCCCGTAACTATAAAAATTTAAGCAAAAAAAGATAACCCTTATCCAATTTTGACTTTTTTTGCGTACGCTTAATCTCAAATTCGAGAACTAGAAATAAATATGTTACTATTTTATAGGAATAGGTACTTTTCCTCCAGCCCGAATCACCTTTTGACGACATCCATTTACTTAAGACACCTCTGTAGTTTTGTTCGTCTGTGGGAATCCCTCCGGAAATAGAACAGTAGGTTGAGTATAAATTAGCTGTCAGAACGCTAATCGCTCCGACAGACTGCGATGAAACTTTAGGAGTCCATCAGTGGTTGTCTAAAAGGCCAACGTATGCGACAACCGAAATAGATCTACACAATAATATCTTTAGTAATTTATTTTATCCTTTTAGCAAAAGCCCCTTCTAAGAGCTCGTTATTTTTAATGATAATTTCAGTTGTGTTCCCTCACACAGAACGTTGTTTTTCTAATCTCAACGTCTGTGAAACGCGTGAGTTAACATCACAGAGAGACGTTTTTCAATAACCTGAAGCATGGCACGGCAATTACAACATCATGATCAATGAAAATCAGTGAAACGTTAAGGGAAATTAGGATGACCCCTCGTCCCAGATTCACACGGTTCGGAGAAAAATGGCGCGTCCGCATACAATAGAGCTCAATTACGTACGCCGTAGTAATGAGCCCTACAATGAGATAGCGATAAAATTTCGCTTCACAATACCGCCATAATTAGAATTAACTGTCTCATTCCCACCCACATCCGATGGCCATCTCTATTTTGTTCTATTGATGTAAGCCAGGACTCACTGGAAGTCGTTCCGTTGAGAACCTTACGCCATTCGAGTGTCCGTTAGCAGCTGAGATCCGTTTTGTTCGACCCTCTAATATCTTAATGGTGACTTATAGTCCTTTCATTGGGTTTATTTACTCGCTTCCTCGCCAATTTAAGGAGATTATCACTTTATTCATAAATCTCTGACAAAGACATTTATTCCACTTGCTATCAAACCGTACCGTCATATTATAGCTTTTGCCATGCAATGAGAAATATTCAAAAGTACTTTATATAAAGAATCCAGGCGGCACACACAATCGTTTTTTTATCAGCTTAAAAACCGTATAATCAAATATGTGGTTATCACTACATATTATAAAATAAAGTCCTCCGCCCCGCCTGTCTGTCTATCTATCTGTTCGCGATAAACTCAAAAACCACGTTCACTAACACTAAACGTATTTAATACGGTTTCCACCAATAGATAGAGCGATTCACGAGGAAGGTTTCAGTATATAGGTATCTAATTTGTCAAGGTTTTGTGTAAATTAGTTGAAATATAACGATAATAACTGTTGGAAATGTCGGAAAAATTGCAGTAAATTTTGCATACGCTTCAGAAGGACGTTTCGCGTTTCGGGAACTCTGAAACGCGAGTGAAACCTGCTCAAACTGCTAATAAGAAATAAATACGTCATACTTCTTTTTAAAACACATATTTAGGAGTTCCCGTAATTCAAATAAGTAGAAACGCAGGAAAAAGCTAGTTTACCTAAAAATGAAAGCTTACGTTTAGTTACAAAATACTATTTAGAAATGTTTATTTTCATACAAACATGTTTTTGGTGTTCTTTCACTCAAAACAACATGTTCTTTGTTATTTTTTTTTTGTATGAAGTATTTTCATACTCTATAGTGAAAGGTACATAAGTACACAAGTAGTTTTTGTTCAGCCAATTAAAACGATACAGGGCCTTGCTCTTGCGCTCTTGAGATCGTTTTGTTATTGAAATTCACGGATTGCCACTCGGTCTGTTCTTCGTTTAGAGGATATTAGTGGGAATCATGGGAAGAATGAGAGAACAGTGCACGCATTGTGCCGGGGTTTTGGAAACAATAGGCCATTGTGCCCTAGCTACTTTAACGTAGCGGTTCTCTGTTTGATATTGTGATTTAACGCTGTTTTTGGAATTTCTCTTCTTATGTTGTTGTTTAATAAAATACTCATGTATAATCATAACGGCCATGATGACTGATTTTTATTTTTTAGTCCGTCTTGTAGATTATTAAAAAATATTGGATACGTATTTTTTATTTATTTTTACGTAATCAAAAAAATTACGGCGATACAATGAGTTGAAATTTCGCGTGACGTCACGGACAGTTTGTATGGCGGTTTTAGCGGTTAGTGACGTCACGACCCCTCACCCTAAACTTTAATACGCTTTATCTCTGTATATTTTGAATTATTTAAAAAAAAAGGAAAAAATACGTGTCATTTGTTTTTTTTATTTTCTAACTGACGACTAATTAGAATTTTGATTTTCAAAAGTAGTCCACATCCCCATTATATGCAATGAAATGTAAATACATAATTTTGATAACACTGGAATGTTTTCTTAATGATATTTTATTACCAATGTTGAATAATTAGTTCTTTAAACAATGATCGAGTACACAGATGCTACTCAAATAAAAAAAAAATACAGTCGAATTGAGAACTTTCTCCTTTTTTGGAAGTCGGTTAAAAAGAGCGAGGTTTAAAATACATGAATCAATTCAATTTACTTGAATATACGCTGTATATTTTACAAGTAGGAATCTGTAAAATAAACTCGAGAAAGCCTCATTTACGAAGGAGGCAAAAAAGTATTAACTAGGTACTTTTTATTTTACCTTACTTGATTCATAGTGACAGTTAGAACCTAGAACTCAAAATTCTTCAATACCACGCGGTAGGAGCTGCAGGCAACCGCTAGTTAGACTAATAAACGTCAAGACTTCTTATATAAACCATTATCAGTAACACTACGCTCACGTAAAGCTATCAATCAATAACTTTAGAAATTCAATCTCAACTTTGAGAACCTCCAATTAAGCATAATTTAAGATAAGCCTTTAATTTTTACATCCCGGGTGGGCTCAGGAAAAGTGTAAGTCAGTCATTAGCCACTTTCGGAGGTGATTTTTTTGTAGCTTTTGTCTTAAAGCTCTCCATATTTCTCGAGCTTAATCCATAATGCATGAGATATTGTGCTCTTCATAGCAATTATGTGTAATAAATCTCAACTTAGATCAACAGCTGATGCCCAAATTTATCTTTGATTTTGTACCGTCTTGAACGGTGTTACTATAAATTCATATTTACTTCAGTTATTAATTCTAATTAGATTTGCCTTATTCTTAATTGTAATCAATTTAGTTTAAGAAATTTATTTTGTAACTGCGTGCCGAAAATGAATGATGAAAAATAAAAAAAAATAACAAAATGGTTTTTCTTTTGCTAAAGTGCACTTCAGTGACCCAAAACCACTCAAAAACGGTAGGTAGAAGGGCGTTATCATAGAAAATAAATGACCAATTAAATAATCTAATTCATTTGGGCCGGCACCAATCCTCGTCAGGGTGGAAACATAAATCAACAGACCGTCGAGTGGCGATAAACATTTTGTGACTTCCAAACCGTTTGATAAAAAAATCATTCCACTTTTTTGGACACTGCACCCGTAAAGAACCATTGAAAGGGTGACATTTTTTTAACCCAAAAGGATACTTAATTGTTACGTGGCCACCCTTTATGTTTGAACTCGACCATTCCGACAAAAAACGGACCTGAATAAATGACCATTAACGAACCGATTTTTGTGTGACGCAAAAAAATGTTGAAAAAACAATTATGGAAGTTGACATCTGTAATTGGTCGTAATGTTGGTGTGATGAGATGAAATTCTTTGTTGATTTTTCGAGAAACAGCACTTCGAGTGGCTTGTTACGGCTTGTTTGAGTGAGCTAATGGTGTGAGCAAATAAAACAGCACACACTCGAGTGTTATATTGGATGCCAAAATCCATGTACACAAATTAACTTACAGGGGGTCAATGTTTTGATAATGCACGTGCTATGGTTATAAACACATGCGTATAAAACTTTGTGAAATCGTTAAAACTAAGAAGTTAGGTAGGTACTATAACGAGTACTACTCCAAGTACAAACTAATAAACTGACATTCGCATTTATATATTTAAGGAGGAGATTTAGCATTTATAATTTAATAGTAAGGATACTGAATGAAAAGTTGTTTCATACTGAGATAGATATAGTTTTGAAATAACTGAGAGCTCGTTCCGTCAAAAACAAACGTAACCACGCTTTCGCCACACCGTTGCACAGTTAAGGAGCAGAATGAATGTTGGTCAAAAATAACCGCCTGGAATGGATCAACCGCAAAACAAGGAATTCCAACACATCAAAGGCGAGACATTGCTGAACTCGTCTTCATCTTTTTTGTGCTTAGACCAAGAACTCTCTTCAGTTTTAATAAGTCTGTAATATACCTAAATACCTTAGCAGTAAGTACGTTGAATCTCATTTTTTGTTATAGCAAACCTTACCAATATTATAAATGCGAAAGATAATTTGTTTGTTAGTTTGTTACGCTTTCACGCCTTAACGGCTCAACGACCATCATGAAATTTTGCAAGCACGTTGTCAGGGGTATAAAGAAGGGTATAGCTCGGTACTTTTTATCCGAAATCAACGAGAGTTAAACCGCGGAGAACACCTAGTGTATAATGTTTCTATTATTTAAAAGTAAAAATTAAAAATATATTTTGCGCTTTTGTTATGATTGATGACTGGCACAAATGTCGTTATTTAGAAGAAGAAAAAAAAGAAGATTTTATTTAACCGTAGCTGGGTAAGTTTGGTATAGTGCGCCTGAGGCAAGTAACATAAATTATTCTGATTTTATGGACGTTCCGTCGAAATTTACACTCGAAACTGCTTCGGATCGCCCTTACTCATACTGTTACATTGTGTGGACGATGAAATGTTGTAAATGGTTATGAAGTGCAATAAATAAACTAATTACCTACTCGTTTAGGAATAGCGTAAGGTTAATTTGGATCTTCAAAACGTTTTATGAGATTGATTCGTATAATCGTATGAACGGTTGAACCTACGTAAAGTTTTAGAAGAACGCAACTGTCAAATAGCATATTTAAATTATATTGAATATTATTCCATTTTTCTATATGTATACATCTATACTTGCTTTTTAACAGATACGTATTTATTGTATAATCGTAATTTTTAAGACGATGTTAGTGACTGAGGTCACTATATTTGTTTTGTCGAGAGATATTTGGAGATCCCAAGGGAATTCCGAAATTCACGCGGATAAAACAGCGGGGCGCAACAGCTATGTTATTATCATAATAATATAACGTGAGACAAGAATGACCGTTATATTCAATATTTTCCAGTAGGCGTGACGGTTGTAAAAATCGAACAATACAACATAAATTCCACCAATTTACGATTTAGTTATTTTTTTGTGTGATTTACGCTTACCAACTGAAATTATCAGGCATCAAATGCTGTCAGGTACTTACTTAGTTCTTTAACTACTTGCAATGAGATGCAACAACTGTTCAAAGTGCTAAACTAAATACTGTCAATGCTGATTGTACATATTTGCCTTCTTTGAACTTAAAGCGTGATGTAAAAAAACAATGCTTAAAGAGCTATGTGGTAGGTCGTTAGAGTTAAAATTGAAATGTCTAGTCTTATTCGTATCTTATGATACCTAACACATTTTCATTGATAACTAAGGTTATCGATTCTTAATAACGGCTCACTATTCGACTTAATTACTTTGAATACTTAATGAATGCATCATGACAACATAAATGCATGATTGTTACACTATATGTATGAGAATCGAACAATTCGCACATTCTAATTTTAAAGTGTGACACATTGCCAAGTTTCAAGTCAAATAATATTATTGTTCAACAAGGGTTAACTTTAGATAATATTCATTAAAATACTATATTTTTATATGAACTCATTAAATTAATATATAATATCTAAAACAATATACTTAATAGTTATATATCTTAGGATAATTTAATAAGCCACAATTTTGCAAAAAATCTACGGATTTTGCGAAAACACAGATTTTATTAGACAAGCGCTAGATAAAAAAAAGGTCAAGCATCATAATATTTTGTCTACTGTGATTTTTTAATTAATCAAGCCATGGTGTGTCATTTTTTCCCAAATGATTTTTGTTCACGAATGTACAATAATACAATATATTTGTTTTTTGTTTAAGTGGGATGAGTTGACTAAACAAAAATAATAAAATTAATTATTTACTCAACTCATCCCGCGGGATAAGTTTGGAGCGGGATGAGTTTTCTAAAGGGCCGAAATATCATAGCCATTGTATGATTATATCCGCGTTTTCACGAAAATTCGGTTTATCGAATTATCCTACGACATCTACATACTGCAATATTATTATTATTAATTTAGTTATAGGTGAGCAGTTTCGATTGAGTCCAATGGTACCAATTTTGTAAAAAGTGTAACTTACTATTTTTTCGTTTCTTAAGTAACTGGTCTAATAATAGTTAGCTGAAATAAATCTTATTTAATCAATATATGTTTTGATTCCAATTTCACTTCAATGACACCGTTCTCTTGGACATTAATCAGGCATGTTCTGCGACAGACCTGTCGGCTGTCTGATCTCGAGCCCACACACGAAGATTCACAGTTTATCTTAGCTTCAGACATAAAATATTTAGATACACGTCTCACGTATTTAAATCCATTGTCACTTTGATTAACTTTTGTTTTTATTCAAACACTCGGTTCTGTAAGTGGCCGAAACAATTAAGCGCGATTGCGAAAAGGCAGCCGACTCGTCGCATATCATCGAGTTTCGGTATGTCGACCGTTTGGACATCCCTAGTTTGAATAACATCAAAGACTGTGGCTCAATTTCTTGTTATATTTTTTCTTTTTTTTTACTTGTCGCTCGACGTCCCAATGTGGAATTGCGCAGTCGATTTTTTTTTTCACATTCTGTGCATCCTGTTTGGATATTGATTGAGTGTTATACAATTTACTCAAAATATGATTGCAAAAGGTAATACCTATTCCTTACGGGTTGCCATTTTTATTAGTCCCATGCAGCTGCGAAATACATTTACAGGTCGTTTTTATCGCCAAAGTTTATTTGTCGCATTTACATGCCGCCATGAAAATTTTATTGTTAGTGTACCCAAAAAGAATTGTGACAGCATAAGATTTAACAGACCATTTATTACTTGTATAAGTTCATCAGATTTCATATTAATGTGATTTCAACTGCAATAATTACAGTCTGTAAATACCTACTCAATACATACTTCTGCCTCTATAAAACACAATACGTGTAAACTAAATCTCAAATCTGTAATCGACATCGTCATTCATGAACCTCCAAAATTCTCCCCGAACAATAATCTCCTGGCGGCTTTTAGGGCCGCTTCCGGTACACACAATAGATGCATGCGAACTTCGTGAAATGGGTAAAAATAATCCTCTACCCGAGTCCAATACATCACGCGAACTGTCAGTTGAGACCGCACGAACAAAAATATACCATTGTGAGCGACGAGACGCGCTTTGTCGGTAAACTTTGGCGAAAACTTGCGCAATTTTGACAATACACGCATCGATGCTATGTCAAAAAACATAGGAGACAGAAATTGTTTATTTTCGATCCACTTTAAATCCGTCGACGCTCTCATTTCTTTTAAACTAACAGTCAATGTCGTTTATACAATTTGTCAATCGTTAACGTGTAAATCAACGTTAGGCTAAAGGATTAATGATAGCTCTTAAAAACTGACTTTGCAGTTGACGTGTAACCGTCGTTTTTTTTTTAAATTGGCCCGTACAAAACACTCGTAACGTAGCGTCACAACCTACAATTAATCAATTCAGAAAGTGGAGCGCGGTTAATATTTTTAAAGAGCCAGACTATCAATCCCTCTTGGTGTGGGTCCAACCCACGTCGACACTCGCCTCCTGACTTTACTGTAAATATAGTAAGTCATAACAAACATTATTCCATAAGAGTATGTTTTCATTTATTTTTGTTATAACGCCCACAGTCTGAGAAACCGCGGCGTATGTGATGTCTACAAATGGATACGTAATATGAATTCCACGTGAACTTGAAATGAAGTTTATATTATACTAACTGCACTTCACAATGTTTGTCTCAATAGAATAACAAATGTTTGCGTTATGACCATATTGAGTCACAGCGTTTCTTTATAGTAAATATTGCGTATAAATTTTTGTGGAGTAACAAAATTTAAATTATGTATGTCAATATTTAGTCACCTCGCATCTGAGGAACTGTATTAGAAGAAAAAAATATTAACCAGTTCTATATACAATCTCTAAACGTTAATAAACTATGTTGACGTAGCAGTATGTGAAAAATAAACACTATATGAAACCGGCCGACCGCTTAGTGCGTTTGCTAAAGTTATCTCTAGACCGCGCCATGAAAGTAAAAAGTCAACACTCTTATTATGAGCTGGAGCCATGTTGCATTAATAACGATCTGTGTTGTCACTAACGCTTTACTACAATAAACCTAATTTAACAGTTCAGTGGAAGCCCAAATTGATTCCTTTATCGGTTCTATGGTTTCAACTTACACAATAGACAGAAAGCGTTTCACAAAAGCTCACCAGCTATTAGTTTATTGACTAAAATTCGATGGTTTTCATAGCAATTTTTGAGTTTGTTCAAAACTGAAAGCCGAGTGCATTAAAAACTTTTGCCAGCACTTTTTACGTCGGGACCAATTAA
Source organism: Zygaena filipendulae (assembly GCA_907165275.2). Lineage (NCBI taxonomy): Eukaryota > Metazoa > Arthropoda > Insecta > Lepidoptera > Zygaenidae > Zygaena > Zygaena filipendulae. Next base: position 3,809,480 of record OU015653.1, on the reverse strand, counting down.
GGTTGGCTTTGTGTTTCATGTACTTACATGCCTAGGTATATTATTATAGGTACCTACGGCACAACGTCATGTATCGATGGTTTGGGCTTACAATAACACCGTTGTTTAAAGAAAACGATACATTTTTTTGTGTAACTGTAAACTGCTGCCCTGTCATCGTTCGAGTGGCTGTAAATTATAAACTTAACCCTTATACCACGTTTGTTTTGGTTAACCGTATTATTACTCACCGCATATGTGTATCGTGAGAATATGAGGAAACGTTCACCAAAATCGTCGTTGAGAACGTCGAACCCTTAAGTTGTTTTGTTTATGATCGTGATAAACAAATCAATACAATTTGCGACTGACTGACTGACTAAAATCACCTTCGGTGACACGCACACAAGAGAAAATGCACATATACGTGGACAAAATATCTCGGCCCTGTTAGTCTGGATTGAAATGTTTTCACATGCTTGCAATTTTAATTGTCTTTTGTTCTTATTAATGATTTATATTTCATGTCACGCAGTGCCGTAGGTCTCTAAGCAGACGCATTGTTCATCGATTAAAAAAAATTATTCATATTTATATTTTATACTAAAATCTAAAATTTATATGAAATGTTGCATGGTTTGGTTTTGTTATAAAACTTCAGATATCTTATCTTATAGCGGCTATAGGTAACGTAATTAAACGTGTTTGTTTATCTGTAATTTATTATAGCTAGTTTTATGGCCGAAGTCTTAATCTAAATTTTATTTTTATACACACCTATGAGTATTTAGTGTTTGTTATTATAAATTATAAATAACAAGCTGAACTCCACGGTTTTTTCGGAGTTGTCAAGGAAATTTCGGGATACTCTGTCACTCAGGACTACCGTAGCTTACTGTAGTGAAATAATTTTCAAAATCGTTTCAGTAGATCCAGAAATTGGGTAATTTCTGGATGCCTTCTGCACAACCTCACAAACTCCACTTTATAATATTAGTATAGATATAGTAGGTGGCCAAAGCAAATAATTGTTCAACTCGTTAAACAATTTGTTATTTTGATTAACATTATGGCTGAAAAGTTCTCAATTGACGTGGTAAGGTTTAGGTATCCCCACGGCCTCCTACAAAATGGACCGATGCGGATGATGGCGGAATTGGTTCTGCATCATATCACCTGATAGACTTCTATCAGATCTATCAGTGATATTATGACGACGATGATGATGATGATGAAGTAAATAAGTCACTTTAGATACTTTAAGGCCAAAAGCAATCATTTCTGACAACTTATCACTCGCCCCTTGACAATGGCGGAAGTATATGTCAAGAGTATTTGAGATAAACTAGTTTTCATCTTTCTCGATATCTGAACCAGTGTCAAACACTCGTGGCCTCACTAACTAAACCAATCGTCCCCTTGAAGAGCAATGTTTACTAGGTCCGAATATTACCCGCAGATTTCTCAGATATCAATAACTTTGACTTTTTGTTGTTTCGATCACTGTGTAGCAAATTCAATGTTATCGCCGGCGAATACAGCTGAAAATTGCGTATTCAACGAATATATGATAATGATGAAAGTACCTATAACCGAACGCTTTCTATTTATCTGTTTTCAATTAGGTGCGTCAAGGGTTATTGGATCAATGAAGCTGTTGTCAATTTCAATTCAGACATCTCTTCAATATGTTACAAAAAAAAACAGACAATATCCTGTTTAAAGGTATTAAGTACTTCTATTTTTTTCTATGTTTAGTGATTTAATTTTTCATTTATTAACGTTATATCTTTATTATATGATATTATCAGTCATACGGCCGCACTCAGAGTCGACTTTAATGATTACTTAGTTAAGTATAGATTTTTAAAACAAAACTGCCGCAATCAGAGACGTTCAGTAAATTAATGTTAAGTGGCATTTAATGAGATGTAACTTAATTAGTCAAATGCCAATTAACATAAATTTATTAAACTTGTCTGATTGCGGCAGTTTTGTTTTAAAAATCTATACTTAACTAAGTAATCATTAAAGTCGACTCTGAGTGCGGCGGTGAGGTTTGTTATTGACGACATTCAAGTGATCAACAGTTAAATTTAAAACACACCTGTCATCAATTTTGTATATAACGACAACGTAGCTACTTAATATATTTAGGTAACATGAACATAGGTAAAGGCTACTGAAATAACATTAATAATAGTAAAGCAAATTGCCGCTTGCATTATACCATCCCCATGAAACTGGGACGCAGGATTACATTCTGAGCGATGTATTTGAAAACAAATTCTTAAACTCGCTCGTTATGACAACTCTTGAGAGTTTCAAATCTCAATGCGACAGAATGTTTATGGCCTCTTCATAATACTTATATAATAAATTGCGTCGAAGTTGTTTACATTAATGCAAGAGTTCGTGAAACTGTCGCCGGCGTCGAAGTGCTGACTGACTTGTGTTATTCCTACAATTTGATTATGGCGGTTCGTTTGTGCTCTGGAACAGATGAGAACTTTACGTTGGTTTCAATTATGACCCTTACTATTAACACTATTAACCACTGTAACCTTTATATTTCAATATTCAATACATAAACACATATTATTGATTACATAATCCTATATACAGTATATTTTTAAATTAATCATTTGCTGGAAATATAAATTTTATTTCCAAATTATTATTACAAAATCTTCGGAGATTTGTTCGAAAATAGCTTTAAAAGATACGACTTTAGAGTAAAGGTCGATATGAATTTTATGATGGTTCGAGTACGTATCGATAATCAAAGCCGTAGTAGTGGCTAAGATGAAAGCCCTCCCCGAGGTGGGACTGTCATGGGTCTCGTTAATATTATTGAATAAAGGAAAAGGGCTTTATGAAATTCAATGGTGGAGTGGAAATAAGATTAAATTGTGGTACCAAAATCAATTATGGTAACAATTTTAACGCTCGAGCGTTGGACATTTTGTTGTCTTTATCCCGTTACTTTAGGATTTTATAAAAGTTTAGATCAAAAGCTTATAATTCATAACAGTCATTATTTCGTCGTTGTTATCGCAATACAATACTATTGTGTACTGTGACTTACCAGAACCAACTATCTTCTGTGTTTCATCGAATTTTTACTTAATTTTTTTGTTTTAACTTGTTTCAGATGAAAATCCAAACGGGGAGTTTTGCAAAATTAAAACAAGAACAGAGAGGCATCGGTGAAATTATACAGGATACTATGTGTTGACTGTTAGCATGGATACCCTTGTGGTGGCCACATCTCTTTTGGGATTGTTTTTTGTCTTACCAGGTAAATAATTATATCGTTCTTTATTAAAAAAAAAATATTTTAACTTGTTTTATTTATACACATTAGTAATTTGCGGTTGCCTGTGGGATCTTTCAAAGCAAATTGTGATTACCTTATATTATGTATTGTTGTTTTGACTAGTAAGTTAGTAAGTTATCAAGATTATTTTACATCTGTCCGGTATGTTATACCTATACCTTGAGCGAGTTTAAAAATACCGACAGATAACCACTAACGAAATTAAAACGACGTAATGATTATAACACCCTTATTGGCTTTATTGTTATTCTGAAAACCACACACAATTGAACTAAAACCACAACTCAATTTCTTCGGTATCTGAAAGTAAATTATGCATGTGTTCAATACAGTAGCAAATAAGTGGTGATGTCAAGGTTCAACCAGTGCTAATAGCCTGGTATTCACCCTCCCATGGGGTTGCATTCCCCCACACTATTTGATATTTAGTGCCTTGCCGTACCATCTTAGATTTGTGGCAACACTTAGAACCGACGAAAATAACCATGTCATTCGAACAATATTACACCAATTTGTTATTGGTTGACTGCATTCTTAAGCTGATTGGGGGAAATATTTATTTTACAAGCGCTGGTTTACAGCAATTGTGGTTTAAATTACGATAAATATGGTCGTTAGCTTGCAATAATCTTAAAATAAACTTCTTTAAAATCTCTTAAACTTTTTACACACAAATCATTAGATATCGTTGCATACAAGATTTTAGTACTTAACCTTCTTTGCAATACCTGACAGTCATAGAAAAATTACAGAAATTTACGAGACGTCTAAATTTATCTATACTAATATTACAAAGAGCAAAAGTTTGTGAGTTTGTGGGTTTGTGAGTTTGTGACGTTGTAAGGGGTAATCTCTAGATCTACTGAACTGATTTTGAAAATTCTTTCACTTATAGGAAGCTGCAGTGATCCTGAGTATCATAGAGTAATTTTCATTCCGGAATCCTCGCGGGAACTCCGAATTTCTCGCGGGTAAAATCACGGGGGAACAATTATCTCTAGATCAACTGAACCGATTTTTAAATTCTTTCACTTATAGGGAGCTAGAGTGATCTTGAGTGACATACAGTATTTTATTCCCGGAATTCCCTCGGGAACTCTGGAGTTTGTGAGTTCGTGAGTTTGTGAGTTTGTGAGGTTGTAGGAGGGAATCTCTGGGTCTACAGAACTGATTTTAAAAATTCTTTCACTTTTAAAAAGCTGCAGTGATTCTGAGTGACATAGGGTACTTTTTATCCCGGAATTTCCGCGAGAACTCCGAAATTACTGCGGGTGAAACCGCGGGGGTCAGCTAGTTATTAATAAAATTTATACAAACTTATGCGGCAATTACCTTCCTACTAAATAGTTCTTAGAGAAAACATGTTTCGAATCGACATCATAAGTCACATAATCTATTTTTATCTAGAACAATCATACATGATATATTCATAATATATTACAATTTGTAGAATACTATATTCATAAAAGATTATACGCATTTTAGGAGTAACACGAATGTAGTAAATTTCATTTTTACCGTGTCCAAAGAGGTTTAACTTCAAAAACTTACTGTTCATTAAAAAACCGTGTCTAACAAAACGCATAGTGCATAAAACTGCACTCTGGGGACAAATAAAATCAAGAGGAAAGCGTAACTTATTGACAGAGTTAATTAGTATAACAGAACGCACATGCGTAAATATACGAGTATTCCCGCATCTGTCTATCGCACATATTTCACAATCAACAGCCAACACAACGTTAAAAACATTCCATCTCTGGATATACTCAATCCCCTAGTAAAACATGTCAATGCGATTGAATTATTTTAGGCTGTGGTTCTTATAAAAAAAATGGAGCTCACACACCCCGGGCGGCTATCAAAGCGTAAAGAAGTTAAGCTAATGTTAAACGACGCCTATCTTTTGTGTATAATGCATGATGGATGCTGCGTAAAATGCGATATAAAAAAGAAACTGTATAAGTCTATAGAGAGGACTAATAATAAAAATAAATAGAGTCAATCGTTCGGGACTAGTACAATGGCCACAGTGCCCGTCATTGTATTCGAGGAGAAATTGAAAAATGGTTCATATCTCAGATCTCGTTTCTGAACGAAACTGTGACTTTTATGAATATTGACGCATGCACCGACCCCATAAAATAGAAAGACACTTTAATAATACTACTAAACAAAATATAGAACCTAACGCTGAGCAACAATAGGGAAAGCAGAAAAAATACCGAAGTATTTTGAAGTTTATCAGTATTATCGTTCATTTAACTGATTGTGAGGAAACTTGCATTGACTTGCGAGAGTTACTCCAAAGATCTTTCTTTATAAGGGACATAACATAACAGACTTTAACTCATGCATGATCATGACAGACTAACAATCAAACAGTCAAAGTTATAGTAGTTAGATAAAGTACGTTAATATTAATAGAATTAGAATTCATCATATTCTTAAAATTACACTTCCCTATTAAAAATCTATTTTGATGTTAACATTTGTCTCCATTTTACATATTCTGCAATCGATTACTTTTTAAATGAAACCCACAAATTGACATAGGTATTTATGGTTTTTCGTGTGAATGCCGTCTTTTTCGAGCGCCTTAAGGATTTACCATTTTCGGGTAAATAATATTGCATGTGACCTCTGTTACGAGTTCATATACTTTCTAAGTCGACATACTTATTTACTGAACGTCAACTACTACCTATAGTAAGTGCTAAAGTAAGCCTTCTGTTTTTACGTACAGCAAAGCAACCTTGACCGTTTTTTTATACGAAACCTTTTATCATATATTTTGTAGGCTTCTGATAACAATCTCGTGTATTGATCTTAGTAAAAACATTTCGTTTACGAAGCATTACCACGTTATCGCAAGACACATCTACGAAATCCTATTTTCGTGGCACGGGAACCTCTCGTTCAGATCAGATAGCATTGATTCTGCAAACCATACCTATACATGTTTGTTTGTACAGCTGGGGCATTCGTGTGTTTTCTGATAGATATCAATCTTATTAATAGAGGAGCGTTTGAACAAACGTTATATTGGCCGGTGATTTACTAGAGTCACATGTGCTTTGATTCGTGTACATATCCCGGCAGCTTGGAAAAGATCGCTTAAGGCCGTAAAGGTTTAAAAAGGTTCATCGTTTTTAATTTATTTAAGTTTTTTTATGGAAACAACAGTAATGTATGAAGGAGATTATTGTATTTGTATGCAATCTCTTATAGACAATATCGATTTGCAATGCATTTCTTGTATAACCTAAAGAATTTAATTAGATAAATATTAAGATATCCTCAATTTCATGATGTTAAAGTAAGGAATACGGGCACGCGCCGAATCCATATTGACTCAACAAAAACGAAACAAATAGAAGAACCGTCACAAGTCACAACTGTCGCCAATATAGGTACGTTTCCGTAAACACCATCAGTGAAATGGCTACAGCTTTAATAACAGAGAGTCATCGGTCACAAAAAATTTCATGTTGCGTGAAAACGAACGTTATTGACAACACAATAGAATTTAAAATCACACGTGATAGTGTACAAAACAGTTACTTTGCTAGCGAGCGTGCAGGTAAGTCGGGCTAGCCCTATGAAAGATGACACTGTGTCAACAATTTGTCCCTGCATTGGAAGAACGCCTTACAAGATAAACATTTGTAACGCACGAAATTCACATCAAACTAATCCCAATATCCTTGCAGTTGATATGGGCTAATTCTAAACACATGTTTAGGGCAATGTGTTCCACCTTTTTTGCACCGTAAAAATATTATAAGTGGTATTTCATTAGCCGTGTCTTTCGTTTGGTGTTTGTTCCTCTTTCGTAATCATTCGCACGTGTTTGTGAAATGTAATGTCAAGTTGGAGCTCTATATTTATATCAATAGACATATTATAAGTAAAATTTTATTGAAGTGTCTGTTTGTAATTTCAAAATAACAGCTTTTTATATAATTATGTATATATACGGTACCAACATCAAAAATTTTTTTTTTTAATTTTTCTCTGTCTGTCTGTCTGTTTGTTCCGGTTTGTAGACCAATTTTAACGGGATTCACTGGCAGATAGCTGATGTTATAAGGAGTAACTTAGGCTACTTTGGACTTCCTGCGGGAATTCTGAAACTCACGCGGGTGAAACCGTGGGGCACAGCCAGAGTTATACTTAAAACGAGCTGCGGTTTCTATCGTGTGAATTTCGTAGTTTAATCGGGAACGCTTTCATTCAATAAAATAAAAAGTATTCTAAATATTGATTTGGGTCAAGCTTTAGGTATATAAAACAAGAAAAATTTCATTTAAATCCGTCGTTTAAACCTACCTACGGATAAACAAACAAATCGATAAACGCATGAAAATTGCGAAATAATCTCTTTTATCCATTTTTAAAGTACAGATTTCACATGGTTCAGTTTAATTTAATCATCTATGTAAAAAAATCGAATATTTGCGGTAACCTTAGGATGACTGAAAAAAAAATTTAACAACCTAGAATAGGTATCACAATTATCCGTTTTTTTAATATTATTTTCGATTATCGTACGACGATTACTCGAGTAAGTATTAGAAATTCTATAATTATCACCAAGGCACCAAATAAATTCAAACGATAAAAATCTAGATGGAATGTAATAAGCTCATGGCTTCGAATTGCGGAGGGTTATTCGCCAAAATGGGACACGTGTTCGAAATTTGGTAATTCGTGATTACCTCCTCGGGGAGCCAATCACGGTCATTAGAATTAGATATTTGGAGTTCATAGCGATCGAGTTACTTGGGGTGAGATGACGAGTATGAAAAGTTTCTGACAACACCTTTTACGACTGACTAAAACATTTTATAAATAAGTAGTAGGCACAAAAGAATTAACCATTCGTAATGAATGAAAAATATCAAATAAATAACGGCTGAGTGAGTATCTTTTGTGAAATTTTTATATTACAACGCCACCTATTAACAATCAATAGTACATTGTTATCCTAGGGGTGAAAGTCTTTCTCCCGAGGATAACACTGTGCTTTTCATTACGAATGCAAGGAAAGTCAAAATAAAAATAGGAATTAGCTAAAGAAAAAATGAGTGAAGATCGGATAGTCGCTTGACACTTTCCCACCTATTTCTTTTTCTTTGGCCGGCTAGCTATTCAGCCAGTATTTTTTATTTACATTGTGGCGACCTAAAAAAAATATTATCTTTAATTATTAAGTATGAATTAAAGAAAATAAAAAAATATAAATAGGAATTAGCTTAAGAAAAAGTGAGTGAATGTTATTTTAATTAATACCTACTTAAACTTTACGTTATTTCAATTTTACATCGCGCTGACTGTATAGAAATTTGAAACATGGTTCAATAGAAATGTGAAAATAGACCTAGTTTTTTTTTAATAATTTGACAGTTGTCAGTTGAAAGCGATTCTCCCTAGGGCTGAAAAGGGTTACTTTCAACCCGCTTCTCAGGCAACTTCAGACCTACTTTCCGAGTATGAGTAATGAAAAAGAATTTATTTAACGGAAAACACAAAATATCAAAATGTTGTTAAGAACCGAAAGCATTGATAATATAATACACTAAATATATTTTTTTTCTCAATGGCCGAAATATTTTTTTTTTTTAACTTTTTTTAATGCGCTAAATAACTCGTAGCTCGTTATGTAACGTAACGAATTTTTTTTAGTAGCGTGCCCAAAAAATAGTTCACTTCAAACGGTACCTATAATATTCAGCAATTTTATTCCAGTTTTAATATTTTACGATTTCCCGATCAAAGTAGACATAAACCATTGCGACCATAAATTTCATATGTCGGTTGAACAGAGTGCACATACACGTATGTTCCTCAAAGTTTATAGTTCACGAACACGTTCTGACCGCTATCAATTTCAGATCGACAAAAAAATAAACTCTGCTGCTTTTTCGACTCGGCTTGTAACATTTTGAAACGCCGACGTCTGGTCACGTGGCCGCCGACTTAAATGTAGAAAGCGTGTCTTTATAACTGAATTTTTATTATTATTATTTTTTTCTCTCGGGTTGCGTGTCAACATGTGCCAGTAGTATAAATTAGCGGGGGAATACGATGCACCCTCGCAAAACTTTTTCTAACAAAGATTTGGAACAATACAGCGTTACTATTATAATGAACGTTGCGAGCGGAAAAATCATTCCCTAAATTATTATTAGATCCCGTGTTTTCACACGCGTCAATTTCGGAATCCCTTCGGGAACTCTGTTAGAGATGAAAATTAGAGTGCCTATTTCAAGACCTAAATATAATAAATTAAGTTAAGTTTGTGAAGTTTGGCCTTGGAGAGTAAGGGCTTGTAGAGTTAGCTTAGCTCTACAAGAGTTCTGATAACTTTTTGACAGTGCTAGTCATAATTATGGTCTCGTCTTGATAACATTTTACATGAAAATAATTTTGGTACGATAAGAAATTCTAGAAAAGTAATTAAGAAGCCACTGGATATAAAATATAAAAAATACTACACCATTGTTTTAAAAGAAGTTTCCATAAAGTAATGAATAACGTACATCGACTCCAAGCACATAACTGTACATAAAGTTGGTTTTATGTTTCGATAACGTAATGTATCGAGATCAACGCAAACTATATTTTTATGATCCATGCAATCTGCTAAATTTTATTTTAGTCTCTCTTTGTCGTGTATACGTAGGTATTTACAATATGGTTGGTCGTTTTATGACGACAGTAGAGGTCTCTTTATGAGCTTGACAGTCAATTTATAGCTGTCACATTGCTTTTTGTATGGTCATTTTTTTCTCAACTTCTGCGATACCATTTTATTCGTTTCTTCTATAAACTTGTGATTTCTTCATGTAAGTACCTGTGATTTATTTGGAATGCAATGAGAATTTCACATAATGTTAATTGCGTGTTGAGTTGTTAAGAAATTGCTACCCCTTATGTGGGATTGACATTTTTTCAGTGTTTTTAAGTATACTTAGCCCAATGACAGAAAAGGGAATCCTTGGATTATAATATCTGTTCCGACACGCATTGGTTTTATTATTCAAATCAAATCAAATCAAATCAAATATGCTTTATTGCCCCAGAAGAGAAAATAAAAACTAAAACAGATAAAAAGTAAATACAGAGCAAAAGGCGGCCTCATTGCTAGAGGCAATCTTTTCAAGGCAACCTTATTTTTTATTATTATTTTTTATTTAATTATTAAATAGATACTATGCGATTGTATGACGTTTGCACAAAAACTTTGTATTACGTAAAATACGTACGCACGGAAATAGCTCGATAGCAAAACATAAAGATACAGAGATTCAATTATAGATTAGCTTCCATATCGGACCGCATTCACATGACAATGTTGGCACACGTGAATAAATAAACACAATTATTTTGCACAAAAGAGTAATCCCTATTGATTATTGCAAAAAAAAACTTTGTGTAAAACCGAGTCGAAACACAAACTTTAACAGAGGGCTTTTTTTTGCAAAAATCGGACACCGAATCGAATTTTTTTTCGCGCTGATCGATTTTTACGTCGCTATAATAATAGTGAGGCACAACAATAGACATACATCAATTCGAGTGTCAAAAACTAACATCTGCGCGTTTCGTTGTAAACAGTAAAATGGTGCAGGGGTCCAAAACATGCCAGCATCTTTGGGGGAAACCCTTACTTGACAAGCCTGTGTTTATGGCTCATTATTATTGTGCGCCGCTTTAGAGTAACTGCAAATGACATACTCAATATATTATTAAAATAAACCGTAGCCTAGTAAGGTCTTTTGTTACGTGCATATTAAATGAGGCTATTGTGCATTAGAAAATTACAGTAGAAGGACCACGCAAGTCCGCGAGTCGCCTTTATTTAAAGGCTTGATTCTAATCAATAAAGTACAATACACTTGAACTAGTGGTTACTTAGTGAAGTTTAAGGGGACGATAAAATAAAAGCATGTTTGTCTACAGGCCCAGTGAGTGGCGGACTCAACGATGATTATGTGGGCAGTGGTGAAGCACCGTATATTATTGAACAACCGTTGGACGTCACGGTGGCTCGCCATCAGCCCGCCACTTTAAACTGCCGAGCGGGAGGACTGCCTAATCCTACAATAAAGTGGTACAAGGCTGGCACATTAGTTGTTTCGGACACACATAGAAGCATCCTGCCAGCTGGAGGGTTGTTCTTTCTTAGAGCCACTCATGGAAGAGCACACTCCGATGCCGGCGTGTATTGGTGTGAAGCCACCAATCCTTATGGAACCGCAAGAAGTAGAAACGCAACACTACATGTTGCTGGTATGTATCTACTTACTTAAGGCTCTTACATTGGTGGAACTAGTGCCATCCGCTATATAAAAGAAAATCATATCATCTAAGATATCTAAATATTAATAAATAGACTAAGGTAAATATTAATTTTCGATGATAATTCTGCAATATTGCCAGATTATAAATGGAACCGGCAAATATGGCCGTCTATTGACACACTTTGTTTTTCATATCGAGTTTACGTAATGCCGCCAAATTGTCATCAATGTTTTTACGTAGGTACTTTTTTATACTTAATGCATTCTAAATGTTATATTTTTGGAAGATATGATTCTCTGTAACAGATTAATTACAGCGCTACCCTGTACCTTACTTTTAACATAATATACATGAAAGATTATTATGATTAATTTTGGTCAATTGCCTTATAGAATGCTCTAATATTAAGTTTCACAATTAAGTTAATAATTTTAAATTTTAACATTTTTATAACAGTTCTTCGGGAAGAGTTTAGACTAGAGCCAGTTTCAACTCAAGTAGCGCAAGGCGACACGGTGATATTGGAATGTTTGCCACCCAGGGGATCGCCAGAACCGACGGTGTATTGGAAGAAGAACGGTCAAATGTTACATTTTGATGTTGATTCCAGGTATGGAATAATACCTGTTTACTTATTTTTCTTATGATTAAGTTTAAGTATACTGGCTGGCACGCGCATATTCATTGGGGTTGCACTCTAAAGATTGAATCACCAAAAATTTTGAAATAGATGTTTCTAGAAAGACGAAATAGCAATTTCTATTACTCAAACTTCCTGAAGGTACAAACCTTCACCTCCTTTTAACTCCCTACCTTACCTTGCTATATTAAAGTAGAAATACTGTCAGTAGTTTTAGCTAGACGATGATAAGTCAGTCTACTGAATAAAAAATACTCCTACTTATTACTACTTGGCCTTGGTTATTAAAGAAAAAGTAGAAGACTTATCCTATTATACTAGTACGAAAGTATCCCCGTACTTTTAGAAGCAAAACTGCTAGATTGAAAGAAACCCATGCATTTCCTCGTAAAAATATGTCTCATATCATTAGTCTCTATATTATACGTAACTAACGATCAAAGTTTACAATGAGTAATAAAGTTCCCGTAAGCTTCAAGATAAAGTATATTCAGGAGCAAATTGGAGGGTAGTCAATGACTCAATGAGTGCTCTCACATTGCTAAGTAGAACGGGTGGAAACGCGATAGTCTTGTGAATCACAATCTGGATAGAGTCGTTTGATATTGGATATATGAGTAATAAAGTTTACTTACGTTACATTAACAATAAAAACCGACAATTCACGTAGAGTTTTATTATAGTCAACATATAAATCGTGTTTGTCGTTGTTACATTTTTTATAACAAATTCATGAATGTCTTTTACAACCAAATCTATGCAAAGTCCATTACGATTACATATTAGTTTAATAATCTCTATTTCATTTACTTAATAGTAAAATTGAATCTCTATTTTAATTTGTGTGATATTTCACTGGAAGCAATTTTTTTCTTTTTATATTGAAAGCACTAATTTTCATTATTGAAATTGCCCATTTTAAATATTTATTATCCGTATTTAGTTTGTGTTCACATTTTTTTTACACTGTTTATTTCCCTTTATGCCTATGAATTTTTATGAGCTTTCTTTCTCGCACCTTGAGGCGTGTGTTACGTATAGTGAAGCATAAAAACAATTAACAGTCGAAGGGAGGGCACATCAAAGTTATAAGAGGGGATATTTGAAGAGCTCAACAAGCAATCAAGTAAAAATCTGAATAGTTTTGACTCACCGGGCCCCTTATTAAATGTTAATTTCCTATTGAATAATTCCGCCCTACATTTGAATGACTTTGTTACATTGCATTTGGTCTGGTCTACATTCACATTAATGAAATCTATTCATTATTATTTTTAAAAAGCAACATCAACATAATTATACAGGTAAAATACACAACGTTTTATGTTCTTGCCATTGAATTCCAGTTCATTGTTTTAGGATGCATTTAGTCGATGGTGGAAGTCTGGCAATACAAGACGCGAGGCAAACTGATGCGGGTCGATATCAATGTATTGCAAGGAACGCAGCAGGAACTAGGGAATCAACTGTAGCAACACTTAAAATACACAGTAAGTTGAAATTATTGAACACCTATAAATAATACCGGTTATAATTTATTTATACAGAACAACATTTTGTTTTTTAAATTTTCTATGGTATAATTATTGTTTGAAATACTTTTTGAACACAAAATAACCCCTTTTTTATCGTATAATTTAGTTATAACATTTCTCAACGTACAGTTAAGCCGTACTTAATCACGGGCCCTGAAGACGTCGTTGCACAAACCGGCGGCAGTGTGACGTTCCAGTGTCGAGTGGGGGGTGACCCCCTCCCAGACGTGCTTTGGAGGAGGACCGCTGGAGGTGGAAATATGCCACTTGGTCGCGTCAAAGTGCTAGACGACAGGAGCCTTAGGCTTGACAACGTTATTTTAGAAGACGAGGGAGAGTACGCTTGTGAAGCAGATAATACCGTTGGCGCTGTAAGTGCCAGTGGATTTCTTACTGTATATGGTATGTTTCTTTTTTTTCTCAGTATTTTGTGTCAGCAACTTAAACAATAAATTGACGTTTGATATTAAAAATCTACTCATGTTTTAGATCCTCCTACGAGTATATTAAAACCAACTACTGTACACGTAGAAAGCGGCTTAGTTGCAACTTTCAGATGTATAGCCACAGGAACACCAGAACCAACGATGTTTTGGAGTTTAGAAGGAAATAAAACTATTATATTCCCGGGTACATCAAAAGACAAATACCACGCATCAAAGATTATAAACGGAGTTACCGTCCTAACAATTAACGATACGACTAAAAATGACAGTGGAAAAACGATAGTTTGTTCAGCGGTCAATTTCGCTGGCAGTTCGTTTGTGAGAGGGAAACTCAGCGTGACGTCAGACGATGACCGTCCACCGCCAATCATAACAAACGGGCCCTCTAACCAAACGTTACCTATAAAATCGATGGCAGTTTTCCCCTGTACAGCCGTGGGTACACCTGAACCAATTATTGCATGGTATTTCGAAGGGGAAGCATTAATACAGAATTATAAAAGGAATGTGTCAGCTGATGGAACTTTAATATTAAAAGATTTAGATCGAAGTGATAGCGGCACATACACATGCGTAGCGTCGTCGCCACATGGAAAATATGTATGGAGTGGATATTTACTTGTGGATAGTCCTACAAATCCAAACATTCACTTTTTTAGAGCAGCTGATGTATCTGCTCTACCTGGACCTCCAACAAAACCTCAAATAAATAACATAACCAATACAAGTATCACTATAACCTGGAATCAAAATAACAAAATTGGATCATCTTCTATACTTGGGTATCAAGTTGAGATGTTTTCAAGAGAAACTCTGTCTGGGAAAAATACACCCAGGAACTCCCGAGGCTGGGTGATTTTAGTAAAAAGAGTGCACCAAACGCAGTTTACTGCAAAATCGCTCATTCCCGGAATTACATATATGTTCGTGGTTAGGGCTGAAAACTCCCATGGACTCTCCGGTCCGAGTCAGATTTCGGAGTCCGTGACGGTTGGCGAAGATACTCGTTTATGGGATAATGGTCTATATTCGAACAACACCGAATTTAGAAACAATATCATGACAGATAATATAGTAGAACTAATTGAAGCTACGCCTATTGATTCGAGGACAATAAAACTTATGTGGGAAATATTAAATTTCTATAATTTAGAAGGTCTCTTTATATATTTTCGACCTTTAGACAATACAACGACGGGTTATGACATGAAAACTATTCTACATTCCAATGATGTATCAGGATATGAAATAACTTCCTTGAGAAAATACACGAAATATGAATTTTTTCTTATCCCTTTTTATAACAGATTCGAAGGAAAACCTTCGAATTCCAGAACGGCTCAAACCTTAGACGACGGTAAAATTAAGTTTTGTCTTCTTATGTTTATGTATACATTATCTATGAATATAAATTTATTTTCGGTTTGTATTCTTTTTTTCAGTTCCCGATGGGCCACCAACGAACATAGAAATGTTTATATTAAATTCTACTACAGTTCAATTAAAATGGTCTCCGCCGGAATCACATTTACAAAATGGTGTTATTATTGGCTACAATATTGTTGTTAACTGGCTTGACATACCATCAAACAAGTCGATGGTGGCAATTAATACAACGGTCCAACAAGCTACAAGTCTAATAATGACTAATTTGACCTCTGGAGTCAGTTACTCAGTTCAAATTGCTGCAGAAACTGTGGTAGGTCAGGGTCCATTTAGTCAGAGACTATATTTAAATATCAATTCTAGATCCATAGGAATGGATCCACTATCGAGGTAATTGCTATAAAAATATTATAAGCAAACACGTAGTAAAAATTTTAATTTAATCACATTAAATTATACTTTGTTGTTATTAAATTTCAGATATCCGATTAACGGTGAAGTGTCTATAGTAGCAGGGGATTTTGTGATGGAAACATGGTTTTACTTTTTGATTGGAGCTATTGTTCTGTTGAAAATAATTTTGATTGGCGGCATCATTTACATACGCAAGAATAATATTTTTGCAAAAAAGTCAGCACTTCCAAATATTTATGGTAAGTGCCAATTTCAATCATACTCTTAGATCAATATTTTTTTCTAACATTGTAGGTATATATTTTGGTGAAAAGGTTGTGAAACAAAGTGGATGTAATTCAAACGGAAACAGTTATTCGGCTTATCTCGAGATGCTTACATTTTTTCCGTGAAATCAGCATCAGAATTTCAAAATTAAAAACATTCCTCGGTGTCGTAGGGTGGCACAGGGCGCCGAGCATTTGTTTGATGGAGGCTTCACCATGCGACGAGGGGACGGGGGGTTGGGGAGCTAGATTACTTTCGAGTTGAAAGGTAGCACGAGCCCTCTCTCCTGAGCGCAGTGGATCTCTTTCACTTTACATTCACATTCGGGGCACAAAGGAATGATACAAATCCATGAAATAAAGACCCAGCAAATGTAAATGTTTTCTGTTTTGTTTTCTTGAGGCGATTCGTTTGTTGACTCACCCAGTTGTATTAAGTCAATTTCTTCACTTTGTGTTATTTTGCATTTATGTCTTTTAAGTCTTCGGTAAACGACATCATTAGCATACGACTTACAAGATATTAAGTTAAATGCCAATGTAAAGACAGCTTTATGAAAGTCATTTATTATTATCTTTTTGTTTTAGATTCAAATGGCACCAGCTTAGTAACCCAAATGAACATTAAAGCAGCTGTCTCGTTGTCGCATCCTCTCAGTAGTTGTTATAATAAGAACACTGTGACTAAAACGGAATCTTTGCTATGGGTAGAAAATCAACCGGGATTATGCATGTCCAGTAGTCAGACAGCTCAAAGCAAAGAAAAAACTAATTCTGAGTATGATAAAGTTGCACAACCTTTACCAGAATATGCAGAAGTGACTTCGTCAAGAGTAAACGGCAACGATTGGAATACAAGTAAAACTGCTACATCTCCTACAGCATATGCTTCGGTCACTCTTGTGGCAAATACAAGACAATGCGTTAGCTCTTTGGTAAGATGTTTTTTTTAAACAATTTTTTTTGCTATTATAATGCAATATTTTTGGTAAAGTCATAATCTATAATGTATGTAATGTCATTTATTTCAACAGGGGTGGTTCCCTTCAGGAACAAAAAATGTTGACACTTACGAAAACCGGTACCCACCCGATGAAGAATTATACCCTGCAAACAATGGAGGTTATTACAATAGAAACGTTTACAGTGAAAAATATTTCCAAGGGCAACCGAACGTCTTTAAATTTTATGATCTGCCTACGTTAGAGAAAACACAAAAAGCACAATTAAAGTACAATCAGAGTTTGGAAGACAGGAAATCCGACAAAAACGTTGCACCAGACGTGACTCAGTCACTAATAGGACGTACTTATGGGATAAGCTCTAGAAAGAATTCTGAAAGTGAAACGACTTATAGAGCGTTTGGTGAGGAGGAGTCTGATGATGAAAATTTCAGTGAAGATTGCGGTTATGATGACTTACAAACGATGCAGCCTCCGAGGCAGCGACCACAGCATCAGTATGAAAGGCCTAATTTTGACAACGACGCAACTAGGACGTTGGCTCGACTGACGTCGTTTAGACAGGGTCAAGGTCTAAGCGGTTCGTTGCAAGCCTCGCAAGCGCCGACGCAACCACCCCCGCCGCCCCGTCCAAGAACCGACTCGATCACTCGGTAGTATCACGCCCTGCCGGCTTTCGGCGACTTGTGCCAAACGGACGTTTAGTTAGTCCTTGTTACAGTGTAATTTAGTGTAACTAAAACTAATTTATTTTACTTAAAGAGATCAAAGTTCTTCCTCGAATTGTACATAAACGATTAAAAAAAAACTCGTGTGAAAGAAGTTTCTTTTTTACAATATGATTCAGAGGATGAATATTTTTGTGTTATTTTAGGGACTCTGCCGTGGTTTCATTATTTTTATTTTAAAATAATTACGCCTAATGAACTTGGCCTATAACAGCATAGCTTACAATGTAATATTTTTATTTTTAATGAAGCTATTAATTATGGTCAACCAATTATTCCTAGTCTTTTGATAATTAATGTAAATAGTGTAAATAAATCTTATAATTTTACATAGAGAGTGATCGAACAATTTGGTTATAAATAAAATAAACGTTACATATTTTGGGATTGTTGATATTATGTCTATCTTAATGTCAATAAACGAACTTGTAACTCTATAATTATTAAAATTTCGTGTAAATGTGTACACAACATGTACCTATTATAAATAGTCAGAAAAAATTAAACGCTTGGCAATAAATTTAGGTAAAATATCAATTTAGTGTATTAATAAAATAGATTTGAAAAATACTTAGCGCACACAAAACTTTAATTTGCAAAAAAATTGTTTACTTTTTCTATTTGGTTTCTATCAATATTATTTTATCTAATGCCACACAGTACAGTCAGCATCAGAAATATGAAATCACTTTTGTGGTTGTGGTAAAGCACCTATGGTTACCTACCCTATGGTTTTTGATCATAAACCATAAACATTATGTCATGGGTGTAGGTAAAATTGCATATGCAACTGCCTGTAATTAGAAATTAAAACACTCGTGTGATAATTTTACAAACTCACACACGTATTTTAACATCTTACAACAGTTGCATAAATAATTACTAAAATATATTATTTAAATTAGATTAATTTAATACCTCGTTTATTTTTAATGTTATATGTGCCATAAAAAATCTAAATTATAATTGTATAAAGTATTACGTACCTAACCTAACTTCGGAGTTGTGAAACTAAATTCAAATGCTTAGGTATACTACAAGATAAAATGTTATAATTCTATGTTAATCTGCCTACCTACTTACGTAAGATAATGTGATAACAAGTTATGCTAATTAATCACTTGTTAATAATTACCTAAATAGCACAACTTATATTAAATTGCATATCATAATGTATTAGACGTATTAAAAAATATCGTTTAAAATAATGCTATAATTCAAAATTAGAAAGCCTACGCGCTCGATCTACAAATAATTAATTGAAATAATCGATGATTTATAAAAAGAAGTTATGAACTCTTTACATTTTTAATTTTGTAAATATGTATCTTTGAAGTTAAAATGCCTTTTTATACTAGGTACGTCTTTTTTTGCATCGTCTGTCCTTATATACATTATTCCATCCTAATAATTTTATATTAAAAAAATGTTACAAAACAATTTACCTATTTGGCAATCGAATGCTAAATAAGATACATATCTGTTACAAACATGCAAACTTTAACAACTCGACTGCTTTTTTTACTGGAAAAACAAAATCTAGCTACTTCTGTAAATTTAAGAAGAACAGAAAAAAATAATATACTAATTCTAATTTATGACTTTCATAAGCTCCTGAAGGGGTAGGCAGTGACTGTGGACCTCAATTCGATACGTTCTTTTTATGTTGCTTGTATCGCGGAAATTCACAACCATTTGCGTGTTTCATGCAATCATGCCACAGAACAGATAGAAGGAGTATCAACTTAGTATAGTATGAAAAACAGATGAAATACAGTGTCACCGACTGATTTAACAAACACAAAGTCATTCTTCACGCACACGAACACATGTAGGTATTAAAAGTCATTTAGTTACGAGTACGTATCTACTAAGGCTGTTCTCAAAATCGTGTGGGAAATATTGTGGATTTACCTATTTAGAATGCCAAAAAAAGTTTTGGAAAGTTATGAGCTTTTGCTCATAACCATGACGGTCCTGTCTCACTTGCATTGCCTTTCTAGTTAGTATATTCTCTTCTCTGTGTTTTATGCCCTGCCCGTTTCTACTGTTCTTAATGTTTCCCTATCAGAGGAAGTTCTCCACCTGATCGGTATATGTCCTCCTCCTCAGATGACCCCTATGCCACTTGTTCTATACATATAATATTTTCTAACAATAAGTCTCTCTACTTCCATCATTTTTAAGTGACCAAACCATTAAAGCATTCCTCTCTCAATTTAAATGAAATATTTGTAGCAAAACTAGTTGGATTAATATGTCCTAAGTATAAAATTAGAATATATTTGCATCAAAAGCACGGACAAGTTAATAAGATATTAAAATTTTTATCTGTTCGTAGTTAAACATCTGCCGATATTATGAACAGTCAACACCTATCAATATAAGGATTTTACGAGAAAAGTAATAAAATACCAGTTTTATGTCAAACTGAAATTGCAATGAGTAACTAAATGTTCGTTCTACATAGTTATACCTAGATGTAGTTGTAAAACTTAACCTGTTATGGTAGATTGTGTAAAACTACTTCTCACACAAACTTTAGAGAGCATTAATGATGACGGAAGTACCTACTGAATCATTACGTTACTAAAATATAAATAAAAGAGTGTTAATTATCACCAACGTCTCTTATTCACCGTTCTAAATAAAGTAAGTATGTATGTACGTATATTTTCATTTGAAGATTAAAAACTTAAATTAGTCACTTAGTGTTTTAAAAGAGGGGGGAACACCCCTTATTTTATTTAAAAAATTGTTATGAAAATGGATATCTTTATACAGAACTAAAACACTAAACAAATAATATGTTTAGACGAAACTCAAAGTGAAAAAAAAGACAACACGGCAAAAGGCAACTCCAGAAAACTTTAGTTAAAGCGATAACTGTTTTAAAAATAACGGCCTTAGTTTTAAAACCTAAAAGTCAAGAAAAGTATAATATAGGTACGTACCTATTTAATAATAATAACGTACGTTACGTAATAACTGCCGCTATCGTTGCATCTCATAATCTGGTGTATTGATGCACGATTGACCTACAATTACCTAAGTTTATTTATTTACAAGCTTTGCCCCGCGGTTTCACCCGCGTAAGTTTCGGAATTCCTGCAGGAACTCCAAAATAATCGAATTTACTCCTTATAACATCAGCTAATTAGCAGTGAAAGTCTCGCCAAAATCGGTCCAACCGTTTCGGAGAATCAACCGCGTGAATTTCGGAATTCCGGCAGGAACTTTTTTTTTAAAATAAAAGTAGCCTCAGTTACTCCTAATAACATCAGCTAGGTCTGCCAGTGAAAGTCCCATTAAAATCGGTCCAGCCGTTTCAGAGATTAGCCGGAACAAACAAACAGACAGACAGACACTTCAATTTTATTTGTTAGTAGGTACAGATTTATTTAACAATTAATGCACACAAGGACAACATAAAAAAGAAAGATAGAACGTTTATCACAAATCTCTGAAGGCATTGACTGGTCATCTCTTAGTCTTATGCATTCTGATTTGCAAGTTATAATTAAAATTAAGCAGACGTATTTTTAAAGTAAAATACACATTACACATAAAAAAATCACAAGATTTTTTGTACAGAAGTCACCAAGCCCACTGAAGGACGTAATTTTTATGATATTAATGATGAAATGTTAATGAATGAAAAGAATATTGTTACTTGTCTAAAATTACGGCTTAAGATCTTACATAAGTATCATAATATTTAGTTACAATTATAAATAAATAAACCAGCATGCGGAACATTTTGCGTAAATCATATAAAAGGAGTTGTTGGAAATACCAGTAAGCGAAGATCTTTATATTTTTATTTATTTTTGCTTCATTCCCGGAATACCTATTTTGAATAAAATAATTAAATACTAATTATATATTATGTCTTTTATTTACTCATACCTCAAACTTAAATTTCGTAAATGACTAGGTATAATATGTCAAAATTTAAAGTAAAATTGCCCTTTGAACAATTTCAATCAATTCAAGGTTTCAAAGGAAAAGTAGTAGTTCAAAATGCATAGTCAACAAAACACATTAATCAAGCAGCGATAGTTTTAGCTGAAAAGGCTGACAAAAATAACTAAATCTATATAATTCACCTCAACATTATACCTTTTCATAAAACGGAAACTTCAATTAAAGTCATGAAAAGATTTTAATTGAAACCGATTTCAAAAAGTTATGAACTGGAAATGTACAGTTGAATGAATTAAATTTAAATGAACATGGAATGAAAGTACAGTTAGCAGAACAATCAGGAATTATGTATTCAAAATACATACATACCTACGCCATATTGAATCTTATACTGCGGCATTAAGCTTTAAAACCGAACGGTTTTTAGCCTTATTAAAATTTGTACCTATTGGATTTCTCGTATCTTTTGTCACCAAAAATTCATTTACCATGTTGCAATTCATAAGCCAAATCTCGGGGAGAGAACCGGGGTAAGTGCGTTATTGGTTTGGTATTTAGCACGGCTCGCGGTCAGCCCGGCCCGTCTGTAGCTGCCTGATAAACGTATTTGTTCAACCCACATTAACGTGCACACAACCGAACGGTTGACATTCCGCTTTTGTCTAGTTAAATTAAAGGGCAATGCGAAACAGACAAATGTAGTTGCGGATTAATTATTGACTATATACATTAGTAATCAGATGAAATGAAATTATTGGAACAGTGCTGAAAATGATATCAAGGCTACAGAAAAATCTGCTGAATAAAACCATTGCTTTGTGTATTATATGTAAATCATTAGGTAGGTATATAAGTACATACAAAAATATTACCGTATCGCGCGGACGGGCCGGTGAAAAACACGGATTTCAACTTGTTCATTTTTAACCGACTTCCAAAAAGGAGGAGGTTCTATGTTCGATTGTATGTATGTTTTTTTTTTTTTTTTTTTTTTTTTTTTTTTATGTATGTTCACCGATTACTCGAAGACGGTTGGACCGATTTGGAATTTTTTTTTTTTGTTTGAAAGGGTATACTCCCAATTAGGTCCCATTGCCACCAAGTCGGGATCTGATGATGGGATCTTGGAGAAATCGAGGGAACTCTTCAAAAATTATAGGCACACCTATAGCGATTTGGGTATTTTTTATAGTAAATCGTTCATTTGCTTTTGAAAAGCAAAATTTGAAGAAGTGGAACTGATGATGAAGACCACAGATGGTCATCGGAACTACTCAACAATAATACGTATTTCACGGATTCCGATTGAAGCAAATTCAAAAATTGTTTTTTTGTTTGAAGGGAGATACTCCCAAATTGATTCCTTTGTCACCAAGTCGAGATCTGATGATGGGATCTTGGAGTAATCGAGGGAACTCTTCAAAAAGTATAGGTACACCTATAGCGATTTTTGTATTTTTTATAGTAAATCGTTTATTTGCTTTCGGAAAGTAAAATTTGAAGAAGTGGAACTGATGATGAAGACCACAGATGGTCATCAGAACTACTAAATAATAGGTATTTCACAGATTCCGATTCGTTAACTTTAATATGGTTTCTAAACAATTTATGCTCGTCACAATGTATATGGTGAAGTGGAACTGATGATGATGTACCAGGAGAACTCCTTAACAATTAACGTCCCTGTGTCGGGAAAAGCAATATTTTGTAAAAGGTGATGAGCAGTTGCCATTAGGCTATTGTAACTTAGAAAAATTACGAACTAAGTCACTTAAAAGCGGGAAATAAACAAATTTTTAACAAAAAAATTAAAACCGACTTCCAAAAAACCCAAAACAAAAAATCTAAAAATAAAAAGCTAAAAATAACAACATACCGATTTAATCCAAAAGACAAAAACACACGTAATACATGGTTTGTGCTACCACTAATGGGTATGAAGTCGGTGACAAGCCAAATATGGAGGGGGTAGATGGGCTAAGTCGACTCGCGCCACCAGCTTTTCGTGAACAGGACAACCCAAGTGGGCAGACACCAGCGGGCTTGTCACCGAATTCAAACCGATTAGTGGTAGCACAAACCATGTATTACGTGTGTTTTTGTCTTTTGGATTAAATCGGTATGTTGTTATTTTTAGCTTTTTATTTTTAGATTTTTTGTTTTGGGTTTTTTGGAAGTCGGTTTTAATTTTTTTGTTAAAAATTTTTATTTATAGATACAACAAGGTATTTTAAATACTATTTTTTAAATACTATTTATTCATTCATTACCAGTAATGTTAGGTGTATTATACTCAATAGAAAACCAATATTATTTATCATTTAAATGAAGCTAACTTATACTTAAAAGTGCTGGCAAAAAATTCTCCCGCGTTCCATTTTCGCATATTTTTCCATTGAATTGTATTCCGCCTTGGCGCGGGTCGATTCAGAGACACGAACGAGTGAAAATATTATGAAAATCTTACCTTTCTGGGTTTTCTTTAGTCTGAGTACATATAAATCTTAAAGAGTCATGGTTAGTATTGATAAGTTAAATCCTTTATTTTGCAATAATAAAACGTCACACAAATACTTTCATCTGTCTAATCTGCCACAACAAACATATTTTTGTCTTTTGCCACAAATTGAAATGTCACTTGTTAATAAACTGCTTAGTATCTGTTCAGAGGCGATTAATGCAAAATTTACAAATGTTGCATTAATAGCTTTTATTGATTTCATGAAGGAACGTCTTCTGTTTTCTACTAAAAGTAGTCATAAATAATCATTCAGATAATAGATTTAGAAAGAAATCGATTGCAGAACATTTTAAATAAAATAAATACTTTTTGTTGTGATCATTCTAAAAAAGAATTTAGACAAAAAGTTTCAATAGTAACAACCTGTGGTAGTTTTTAATTTAACTTTTCTTGTTTATACAATAATATTATATTGTAAAACTTGGAACATTTTACTCTACCATCGATTTCTTTCAAATGATTTCGGAAGATTTTTTTAATCGATTGGCGCTAGAGAGAAAAGTAGGTACGCATAAAATTCCTAAGATATAAGCTTTTGAGAATTAATACCCAGCAAGCATGTGAGAGGGCCAGGACTAGGGGCACAGGAACGCCGCGGGTATCGTTTTAATTTTCCGCCGGCGTGAAAATTTCCACGATGCGAATGAAATGTCTATTTTAATGAGCTTTAAAAGTTAACTGATCATCGCCCTCTATGGAACGCGAGGTCACGTACAAATGACGACTCACTGAAAATTCGACCCATTATACATTGTATAAGGTTCATTTATGGTTTAAAATATTATAAAGGTCTTCAGCCTAAGGCGTATACTAACCTAGCAACATAAATTTCATAAGAATTATTTCTGATTCGTTTACCTATAAAAAAAATAAATTAGTTCTAAAGAGTAGGTATATTTCCTGTCTTTGCATGTTGCAAACGAATATGCAAAGACAGGAATACGAAAAAAAAAAGAAAACTAGTTTTGAACAGATATCTAGTAGTAGGTTCTAAGTATTAGGTACCTACTGTAGTTTAGTAAACACTAAAAATAGTTTTTCTAATCCAAAAAAAAATATGAAGAGTGTTGGTAAATTGATTTCATATACTTAATTATTATGTCTTTTTAACTAGTCACGGTGGTAAAGACGTGTTTGCGTATGTTTATGAATATAAGCAGACTAAAATGGCCTGGATGGGCGCCCTCGTACATAAAACGAATAATCGATGTTACTACCCAAATCTTCCAGTTGCTATTTTGTTAGGGCTTCATTTACTTATCTAGTTATTACAATTAATGTTTGTGTTATTTGTCATTTATTTCAAATATCACTAATTAATTTTCCAATGAAATTGAAACATCGAAATACAATTAATTTTATTCCTGACGCAAATAACTAGTACATTTCTCAGAAAAAATAGCATATTTTTTGTCCACAATGTTCAATCTACTATTTAATGCAAGCATAGGTACTTCAGGCCCGGATGGATATATTTCTTAGACGAAATAGCATATTATTTTTGCCACAATAGTACAATCTACTATTAAATTCAAGCTTATGTATACTTCAAGCTGAACGGAACTTTTAGAAAAACCTTTTTCTCATTGGAAGTCGATCATGAAACGCGTTAGTCATAAAAATGCCAATATTAAAATGCAAATTAACCTTCATAGATTCACCTCCTCCCATTACAGGGTCCACCGCGTCCACTCACAACCAATGACGGATGTAATTCAATTAGGAGTTAATTGCCAAATTAAGTTGCGCCACCGACCTCGGCGAGGGTGTTTTGTTGACTATGAGTATGATTGCTCGAAATATGATTTCGACAGCTGCTTAGGTGTGGCCGTTCTAAATGTAATTTCCATTAATGGTTTTCTTTTTTATTCTTAAGCGGTGGAATCAGATGAGTACATTAACCTCATAAATAAAGGTAATTAGAATAACTAATCAATAATAATTCAGTTGTGGACCATGTCATGGTTCTCTACTGTTTTCCAGAAACTACGCGACTGATTTTACTAAATAAAACATTGACCGCCGCACTGAGAGTCGACTTTAATGATTACTTTGTTAAGTATAGATTTTTAAAACAAAACTGCCGCAATCAGACAAGTTTAATAAATGAATGTTAATTGACATTTAACTAAGTAAGTTACGTCTCATTAAACGCCAATTAATATTAATTTACTGAACGTCTCTGATTGCGGCAGTTTTGTTTTAAAAATCCTTACTTAACTAAGTAATCATTAAAATCGACTCTGAGTGGGGCCGTGAGACTCAAAAGATTCCATTAAAAATAATAATAATAATAATCCACTTCACTGCAACACACAGATTGACTTGATCCTACACTAAGAGTTACACAGTACACACACTGTAAGCTTAAATGTCGTGAAAACCAAGCAAACGTGGCATATATACTATATATTAAAATTAAATATATAATACTATATAAAAAATATAAATATAAATTCAGCTTGCTCGATGATTTTGAAGTAAGTGTAAGACGAAAAACGTTCAGTTCACCCTGAGAAGTTAAACTTAGAATAGTAATTGATATCGATCGATTGATCGATATCGATGGTCTGGCGCAATTGTTCATGTCACTCTACCTATCAATATTGAGCTTCGATTCCCGATAGGAGCAGACTTTGTGCAATCAACACCGATTGTTTATATACAAGGTTTGCTTGGTTTCTAAGATACACAAGCGTAAAGCTTAGTGTAGGCTCAATCATCATCAAATACTGAAAACTTTCTTTTAGGTCATAGGTATATAATCTTTCGTCTCTAACACACTTCTCCATTGATCTGATAAAATCTAACTTTTTTTCGTATTTGCTAAGTATGCTCTACATGATTATTAACAAACTCCAAGACCAATGAAACACTTCTAAAACAGGAGAGTCAATTATAGTGAACATCAGCAGAACTCGTAGATATATACTCACACATAACATTTAAAAAAGTTATGCATATAAAATTTTCATCTCAGCTTAAGGAAAAGGCCACGATGATATACGCTCACCCTTAAGCCCAAAGTGCCCTTAATACTGTGCTTAAGTGGGCGAGGTTCAGAAGCTTTTCAGGCCCAACACTCCTAAGCCTTTTAATATCGCACCCTCGCTGGAGTCGCACTTGTATCGGATCTCTTGTGTAACGTTACCTTTTTTAATAGCAACATCCATGAAATGTTTCAAGTTGCTTATGGTTATAATGCTGGTGCGAACAAAGTCTTGATCGAGCTGTTTCTTTGGAAAAACTGCTATGCCGATTTTCACATTGACGTTGTGATATTTGTTATTTGATCCTAAATATCTATTAATGTTATATTGTCATATAGAAAACTAAATTGCGAACAAAAAGGTCGATCGTGTACAAACACAAAACACAAAATCGAAATCATTTATGATTTTAGTATTCTTTTGGTATACTGGCTTTTGACTTTTGACTTTATCGTCTTGAGGATTTGAACCTTGATGTGAGCTAAAATTTTGAATAGTTGAAATGAAACACAACACCGGTAAAATTGTAGGAAAGAAAAGAATTTTAACACCTTATGCCAGTAAGAGTTTGTGTCTCTATTTCACTTTTATCTCGACTGGTTGCTCCCTGCAGTCACTCAAATTAATTTGGGAGTTTCCGTGGGAACTCTGTGAAATCCTTTGTTTCCAATCCTCTTCGCTTTTATACATATAGGTATACCTATCTACCTAAAATATAAGAAGAAATTCACAAATAACAAAGCAGAATCAATGAAACTAATTAAAAGTTGTAATTTTTCATTTGATTTTCTACAGCCTAGGTATACGGCAATGGGCGTCTGCCTGCGTCGCGCGATAAAACTGTTATCACTGCACTAAGGTACGTGATTCAATTTAATTGACTCAATTCACACACATCGGGGTCATTGTCAAACTGTAACGTCCTTATAAACTCGAATGACGATTTGCCCGAATTTAATTAAGGCGACTACATCACCCCTTTGGAGGGATGGGGCAGAATGGGCTCCGTAAAGTTCGAATGGTGTTCTGCGCGTCGTTCGGGGGTCAGAGTTTTGTAATTTTATTAATGACGTAATAACAGTGGTGTCAGTCGCATATGTGGGCCTATGAGCGATAGTGAAGTCGTTATGGCAGACGGGTTAATATTGGAGGGTTGAATGGGGGGTTATCTGCGAATGCCGTGGCGCTTTAGCGAGTATTGGTAACAACTGGTCGCGTGTGGATTTCAAAGAGAACCTACCTGAAATCTCTGCTCTATCCTTCATCTCGACCCCTGATATACATATGTAAATCTAGCTACTAGCTGATTTTCTCTTCAATGGACATTTTTCAACTACTTAGCAATTTTTTATATTTTTACCTAACTAGCTGTTCCCCGCGATTTCAGCCGCGTTAATTTCGGAGTTCTCGCGGGTATTCCGGGACAAAAACGTACCGTAAGTCCTTCTCTTTACCCCCGGCAATGTGTATGCAAACTTCCATGATGATTGGTTGAATCGTTAAGGCGTGAAAGTGTAACAGACAGACAGACACACATAGTTACTTTCACATTTATTATATTATAGTAGATTTGACTTGATTTTTATTTGATTGATTTGATTTGAATTGATTTGAATTTGACTATCAAAATTAACAAAGATTTGGCTCCGAAACTAATGCAAATTCACCGTGTTGTAAATATTATATAAAATAAAATGTCACCCATACGTATGTCGTATATGTCATCATATTATGTATGTCAAATATAATATGTCATCGTTTGTTAATCACGTAGTTGTGAATTTCAAAATTTACAACATTACATAGCAGCTGAATGGTGACCAAACTGTCGTTATAGACGAACGTATTCATAATATTCCAATACAGCGTAATAATTGGGGTAATTTGGAAGTTTAAAGCGCACTTTGGTGTTGCCAACATGAGAATGAATGGGCACGTTTTGTTCCCGGTGACAGATTAAACCGGCCCGTCGCCGGCAACAGCCAACAAGCCTCTATTACTCACAAACTTGATCGCATTAAAGTTTTCAGACGGCTGCTCTGAAATATTATAAGGATACTATAGCGAACTCGCGCGAAACTCCATCGATTTCGATGCGAACCGACCAAATACGACTTTGATGGATTAATTACACTACGGCTAAAATTTTATTCCCAACTTGTCAAAAGAAGTGCTATAACATGTGATATTATGTTAATTTAAAAAAGTATTGACAGGCCGCTGAGGACTCAGAGCTAAACGTTGGTGTGATAGACATTCTTTCACACTGAGTGCTTAGTATATATATCATGAGTATGTAATTATGTATTCACAAAAAAGTACATAATTATATATATATGAGTATGAGTAAATTTCTAAGATCCCGCGGGAATTTCAAGATAAAAAGTACTCTATGTTCTTTTTTGTACCTCTAGCAACGTGTAAGCAAAATTTTATCAGTTGAGTCGGTTGTAAAAACGTATCGAAAAACCAACTTACATACGCATTTATAAGATTAGGATTATATCAGTTGTATAGTACCCTGATGGCTATGCTTATTTTGGAAATAGATAATGAAACGAGAGCGTTGTGTAATAATGTCTAAGCATTATTAATAATAAAATATAACATATCTTCAAAAATATTGATTAAAATAAAAACCCCCAAAAAAAAGTTTGGTTTGAATAATTTTCCTACCACCAGTTACTTTATCACAGCTGGCAAGAAGTTGCGTGCGCTCCGTCTATAAATAGGCTCACTCTATCTTCCAGGACGTTAGACGCAAATGTTGTGCTACGTTATACAGTAGTTTGTCACAAGGGCTGGGGCGGCGCTGTATGGAGGCTAGACATGAAACCTCCATGTACGTGATCGGTTAGCAATAAAAGCAGACACGGTAAAAAATAAGGATGTTCTTTTTTGAAAATATTGTACGTATACTAAGTATCGACAGTAATATTATTATAGATGCAAAGTTTGCAAGCTAAGTTTTGTAATCGACGCAGCTGAGACTGTGACCGTGAATCTAACCAATTTGAAAAATTCTTTCACTGATTGGAAGCTACAATATCTCCGGGTGATATAAGATACTTTTTATATCGGAATTCATGGAGTGAATCCGTGGGGGGACGGCTATTTGGTATTTTTGGAAATATTAAAATGAATTTAATAATTCTCGCACTGATAAGAAACAAAGCACGGAATCCCTGAATGACATGGATTCTTTTTAGAGTTCCCGAGGGAGTACCAAAATTTAATCGGGTGAAAACGCGGATAGCTTGTTTCAACAAACAAACACGTATTTCAGGGATTTTCAATAAATCACCGCAAACGTGAATGAAACCGCGTGTCAACTAGTTTAAAATCAACCCATATAACCCATTAAACATTGCGCGAAGCATGCGATAATAGTAAACAGTGTGAACTTCCATTGAAGGGCTGTGGTCAGTGATGTCGCCGGTAGATAAGAGAGGCCCGCTCGATCCATCAGCGTATTAGCGAGGAGGGGTCGCATCTCGCTATATTTATTGATTTCCACCAATTTTCGCGTCGTTGCCCGCCGCCACCGCCGCACCGGCCCGTTGCAGCATTGTGTAGTCTGTAATATATGAATTACTAGTAGTGCCCCGCGGTTTCACCCTCGTTAATTTCAGAGTTCCCTATGTGTTAATCTGATGTATAAGCTATATTATTGTAAAGTTTCATTTAAATCCATCCAGTAGTTTTTGCGTGAAAGAGTAACAAACATCCATCCATCCATCCATCCATACATACATACTTACAAACTTTCGCGTTTATAATATTAGAATGATAATATTATGTTTGACAGCATTGTACAAAAAAGATTAGATTTTGCTCTCTACCACCTTGAGATTGCCTCTAGCAATAAGATTGCTTATAATGCTTATTGCTCTATTCTTTCTTCTCGTTTCTCTAATGTTTATTATGTTTCTTTTTTCACTTCATCTAATATTTATGTCCTCACATATTATGAGTACATTTCGTCCATTGAAAAACAGTTTTATAATGCCAAGGATTATAGAGAAGCCAAAATTCGAAAATAAATTTTTATCAATTTTATTTAATCTTTAAAATTGAGTAATTTACGTCTGAAAAGTCGAATATTTTCACTAGTCTCAGCAGTGTAAATAATTTAAAGTATTATAGGATTTTTAACATAATATTCTAGAAGATAGCAGATAGAAAGAAAACAGCTGTGGTAAAATCAATTACTGTGTTTCCATTTTCCGTCCGAATGCTGCAGTTTAAAGGTGGATTAAGCACAAATTTGCTGTTGACTTGAAATATACTAGGGAATATAATTAAACTCAGATGGTAAATCTTAATAGTTTATGCAAATTCGTTCCACACTGCTCTAATTTGTGTAGGTATGTCTCTTTCCGACCAAACCTCATTTGAAGACGAAAACAAAATGCTGATTTGCATGTGCAAATAACAGTGTAGTGTAATCCAAACAGCAATTTAGCGCAACAATGGCGGCAGCTGGGTTTGTCAACCCTTTAACACAATAATTTTCTTGAGTCACAAAATTTTAATAGAATGATATACTTATAATATTTATTAGGTATGATATACGAACTTTTCAGTGCATACCTACCTGTATATTCAAAATAAGCTTGATGAAATTATAAGCTTTCGCAAACATAAAAGAAAAAGTATTTTTAATGTAGTAAAGAATATATAGTATACTTTCACCACGAAATAATTCAAATTGAAACAGCAATGATAATATTTAAATATTTTTTTTATTAAATTTAAAACATTATTTCGCTTTATTTAAATAGAACGAAATGTACAGATATACGTATCATTTGATCATAGCGTTATAGCTAGTAACGCTTGCCGAAAACATAAAAACGTCAGATGCATTATGCAATCTGCACCCCATAAGTATTGCATTCCCAATAGACACAGCTGACGTCACTAGTCTCTCTAGAGATGTAGGTCATGTTATCAATCCACTGATAAAATCACACTGCAAGCCATGCAATAAAGTCTAATTTCCGAATACATCATATTTTATCAAAACCGCAACAGAAATTATACTCTGTGTACGTCGCCTCAGAGTACATTTACAGTTGTGATCTTTTTTGTGCAATCAAAATACACGCGTCCGCGATTTATATCTGGGGTTTCTAATGGTCGCAACACGCGTTTGTCTGAGAACACGAACGCATTTAATTTATGGCCAGCAATATAAGAAAGGGTACACAGGATTAGCCATTGTCAACATTATCTTAAATTTTTTATGTTCAATTAAGCCGTCTTTTATTTTTGTTAGCCATAAATTCTAGCGTAACGCAACTACTTAGGCAGGGTGCGCATTATATGTGTACGTAAACTGAAGGATCCTTTGTTTGGGTTTGTACACATGGACGCCTTTTATTACTATCACAAAACACAATGGGCAACTGAGGTAAAGTTCCAAAATATTTAAACATACAGTAATTGTTAAACTTCATTTAACTTGGGTTACTGTTTTCCTTTCTTCATAAATAAACTGACCTTCAATGTTACTGTTTACATATGGCAGAGATAATTCATTATGACAGGCCTAGCTGAGAACTAGATAAAAAGGCTTTGGATCATTTGATACTACAGCTTTGTCGAGGTTTATGAATGCCTATTTGGAAACTATTACTTCTCCAAGCAGTTTGACCCGCATCATCTTTAGTAGAGATAATAATACTTAAAAAAAAATAAAAGAAGTGTGAAATAAATCCTTGGTGCTTATCTCCGTTCAGAATTGGATGCCTGTGAGCTGATACGATGATTAAATCGATAATAATTTAAAGTAAATGACTAGTTTTAATGACACGACATAAAAAAATCAGTACATATTCCTCGTTACAAATTTCATGAAAACAATGCTATTAATCCTGTATTTAGTTTTTACTTTTTATCTGTTTTAGTTTTTATTTTCTCTTCTGGGGCAATAGCGCATACTTGATTTGATTTGATTTGATTAATTTTAAAGTTTTTTTAATTGAATTTAAGTGAAAAAATGACAGTGTACACGGTGAACGATAAAAACTTAACTGTTTTATAACTACATAGGTACCTATACTAGTATTATACTAACTCTGTCAGCTGTTACCTTGTCACGCCTTAAATACTCAACTGCCACAGTGTATATACACTGTATATACCGGTATATACCGGATCTGTTTATGCCGGATCCTTGCGATAACGCAAGAACTCCAAAATTAAGAAAACCGCGAGGCATAGCTAGTATAAAATATATATATGTACATATAGTATAACTAAGCCAAATTTCCATGATCTTAAGCACTAGCACCATAATAGTCGAAGGCTAGTCTCAAAGGACAGCAACCCCCGGGATCTGTTTGCACAGTAACCTACATAACAGCGTCGCATGAGGGATGGCATCATTAATGATCAACGGAGGGACATGATTTGGGGGATAACAGTACATACCTACCCTTCGTGACTGTGAATGCATTTAACGCGTCTCGAATCGGGTCAAAGCAACGACATAGTTCAAATTTTTTTTTATATTTAAAATTGGTATTTATTTAAATTCTTCTTTTTTTCGGAATTAATGGAACGACTTTAAAATTGGCAATATACATAACTATTTCTATGAAAATACTATATAATCAAATAGGGATGTTGACTACTATTGAAAATCAAAATTCTAATTAGTCCGTCAGTTAGAAAATAAAAAAACAATAGACACGTATTTTTTGCTTTTTTAAATAAATTGAAATATACAGAGATAAAGCGCATTAAAGTTTAGGATGAGGAGGTCGTGACGTCACTAACCGCAAAACCGCCATACAAACTGTCAGAATAGTGACGTCACGCGAAATTTCAACTCAATATATCGCCGTTATTTTTTGATTACGTAAAAACAGAAAAAATACGTGTTCAATATTTTTTAATAATCTACAAGACGGACTAAAAAATAAAAATTAGTCAACATGCCCATTGATTCAAAACCAAAGTTATTATTTTACTGCAGGCAATTCGTTCGGATATTTAAACGGATCTATTGCGTCAGTTTTGAAATTTTCTATGGATAAGTGTAGAATTGTAAGTCCTGAAGGGCTACTATGTAACTTTTGATGCTATCATATTTCAGTTTCAATCGGAAAAATTGCGATTTTGTGACTAATTAATCATGTTTAGGCATCTTCAACTTTTGAAGCATGTTTATTTTCGTTGATTGCTTTCTATCATTTTTCGGTTGCAATCAAAAACATGACGGTATTGCGATTCTAATATGCACGTTTTGACACCTACAATAAATCAAGTCAATTTAAATTAAATTTAAATTAAATTAATTAAAATATGTTTGTTACTTGTTATTATAGATATATAAGAGTATATCAAATACATAGCTGTTTCCCACAGTTCCACTTGCGTGAATTTCGTCACTTCTTCAAGAACTCTTTGTTGCGATACAAAAAGTGTCCTTTATTATATCTAGGGATCTTGTATCTTACTGTAGATCAAGTACACTTTTCAAAAGAGAAAAACTGAAATGTACTTCTCATTGTACCTATGTACCTATTTATTTGTTTCCATGAGGTTTCTCAACTCAATTAGTATTGCACTCGTAGTTGTTAGTGCAGCTAGAACCAACAATCAGATGTTTGTTCGCCGACTTCTTCAGCAAAACTATTTCAATTGGATTTTGTTAATAAAAATGTAGAATACAAATAAAAAGAAAGCCTGCGTTAGTTCAACTCCAATTCCAACATCAGATTGAGTCGGCACCGATCAATTGTGAGCAAAGTACGAGTGGACGGAAGCATGTCCGATGGACGTACAGTCAGGCCCAATAAATTTACTCGATCATTAAGATCTATATAATAATTAATCGCGCCCTTAAATAATAATAACTAGGTAATGTAACACTTCACGATGTAACTCTTCACAATACACAGATCTAGTTTTCTTTAAATAGGCCAATTTACAAATTTTAAATTTGATTCCGTTATATCCTTACTATTATAAAATGCGGAAGTAGTGTGTTTGTTTGTTTGTTTATTTGTTTGTTACGCTCTCACGCTTCAACGGCTCAACCGATCGTCATGG
Organism: Zygaena filipendulae; assembly: GCA_907165275.2. Taxonomy (NCBI): domain Eukaryota; kingdom Metazoa; phylum Arthropoda; class Insecta; order Lepidoptera; family Zygaenidae; genus Zygaena; species Zygaena filipendulae. Next base: position 3,773,972 of record OU015653.1, on the reverse strand, counting down.
AATTTTGCATACATGGGCCCAGAGAAAGTCATAGGGTACTTTTGTCATGGAATTCCCGCGGAAACTCCGAAATTAACGCAGGTGAAACTGCGGGGAATAGCTAGTAGATTAATAAAAAATATGGACACGTATTATCCATTTTTAAAGTTAAGTCAAAAAATTACGACGGCACATGGAGTCGAAACGTGACGTCACGCCGTGGTACAGTTTATAGGTGGTTATGACTAAAAGAGCGCCCATTCGTAAACTTAATAAGCTTTATTCATTAATTTGAAATAGCAAAAATACACAATATGAATACATGTGTATTTTGTTATCTAACTCTCAGACCAATTAAAATTAAAGACGGAACGTCTCGAACAACGAAGTGAAGCCGGTTGCGTATGCATGTGTTGATTAGGAAAGTGTATAGATTTGCTAAGTATACTTACTGGTTATAAGTTGCTGTTTTTTTTTTGACCGTTAACGACACAATTAATATGGCATTTTTTCTAACTTAATTGTTGCGTCACCTTCTTTAGCGGGATAAGCTCTAACTAAAAGGTATGGTGTCTTTTTCTTGTAAGTGTGTGCGTGTTTCTGTGTACGTGCACGACTTGGAGTCTTTTTCCAGGCTTCACTTGTTTGTTCTACGCGTTCCGTCTTTAGTTTTTATTTGGTCTGAGATCTAACTGTCGGACTTCATGGAATTTCTTTTTTCATACCCTGGATACATACCTATGATAGACCCATGGACCCATCGACATTTGACCAACTGTACTGTCCTGTTAGTAGTGGGCGTCACCATATTCCATAGCTTTTCATTTCCCCACCTGTATTCCATTCAAATTTTTACCCGCAGTACGTAGAGCACCCGTCGAGTGCTCTAACGTCCATTCACTGCAATTGGACGGAGCCAGCTCGATGTTCCCTATTCATACTCCGTGATATCGTTGTAGTTTGTGCTACCGATCTCGAATACCCGTCTATAGCTCGTTGTGGCTCGGTAATTTAGCGTATAATCTTAAACTAAATGCGAAGCAAACTAATTCGGACAGTTTTGGTTTCATCTTTTGTTTTTAAGTGGCAAGTCTGTAAAGATTTTGGTCAGTTGGGTACCTATTATTTTTCATAACAGTCAACAGGTCAGTCTATTAGGTACTAAAATTCAGAATTTGATGAAATTCTTCAGTTGTGTGTCCAAGACATTTTTTTATAATAATAAATAACCCAACAGGAGTAGTCACAAACAAAAGTCTAAATGTAATAATTTTCATAACACAAATCTACTTATTACTTACACTATTTCCACACTAAACTTATGGAAGTTTGTGTCGAGGAAACAGTACAAACTTTGTGGAATTTATACTACATGTGGATTTTTATCTATACACCCAAAATGGAAAGCACACAAACTCTACCCGCACATTTTCGAATGTAACCCTGGATTTTGATATGCGGAGCAGGATAGAGACCATCTTGTACCGATCAGACCGTCTCGATCCGGACAAACATACCTACCAACAATAAGAAAACTATATCTGTTCTGAATAGTATAATAACACTAGTCTTGTAAAAGTATAGTCGTCAATCTTTTTCACAACCCCCACTATTTAGCGGAGTGAACTAAACTAATAAATCTGCCAAGGCGACAAACAACTATAACTGAGTTATAACAACAAAGTCAAATTACCGACGGAGTTTACCGCAGGATGGTTGAGGGGGCCGAAAGGAGTAACCGACACCAGGGGGGGAGGGATGCGACTCGAATACTGATGCAGGCCCGGACTCCTAACTCTCTCAAGATTTTCGGATCGGGATTTTCCTTTCTTTACAATGGGCCTACTCTTGGGGCATATCAATTGCACGCGGTTATGTCGTTAGAAAGTTTCTAGTGAGGGCCCACAGACGACCCCATCGATTTTCGAGCTTAACGCTTGCACAAGTACGTAGCTTATGTTCTGTCTTATTTTAATGGTTTTTTTAAGCATTTAAGCATTTAATATTAATACCTAAATTTTATGCATTTTTTACATGGTTTCTCCTTTGTTTTGTCAAAAGCAGCGGATTCAAATCGATATACATTTTATGTATTTGTGTTTGTGTTTAGCACAGTTGGTAGGAATCAAGAGCTTTGGGAATGGAGATTAGGAAACAATCGATCACCATTTCACTTATCCGGGATAATTCATAGAACATACGAGCCCTTCATTTCATTTACATAAAAGTAGTGGCCATTGTTCATTTTTCTATAAAAGGGGATTATCCGCCCTAAATAGTGCCCCTTGAGTAATGCTCTATTGTCGAATACCTCGGAACACCCATATATGTAGGTCATATTGTATTAGAGAGACAAATCGATTGATCGAAATGCTGTGGGAGATGAAAAAATATTCTTAAATATCGATCGGATCATAATAATTATTATACCACAACAATGTATTTAAAATTTAATTTCTAACCAACTTAACTGCAAAAACGGTAAATATTTAAATCATGGACCAAATTCCTGAATAGTTTCAGAGATTTTAATTAAACTCCTATAAAGTACTTAGTATACACTCGGCCGCATTCGATACCAATTCTGCGTAATAAATTTCATAGAAAGAATAAAATAATTATGTTCTATATTCAAAGTTTAAACAATTTTTTTTTTTTCTACATAACTAATAGAATAGAAAGAATAGAATAGATTGTTACGCTTTACAGCTAAACGGCTCAACCGATAACCACGAAATTTTTCATCCATATTTTAAGTGGTATACAGAAAAGGACATAGGCTACTTTTTAACCCTGAATTCTCACGGCGACTCCGAAATTAGCGCGGAAGAAACAAACTAAATTTTGCATACTAGGTAGGTACCTACACGTTGTCAAAGGTAGGTACGGAAAAAATATAGCGTAGTAAGTACTTTTATCTCGGAATACCCGAAACTAACGCGGGTGAAACCGCGGGAAACAGCTAGTATCAAATAAAGTGTGCCTACCTAATCGGTCATTTTAGTTTATCTTTATTTTTTTTTATGTCATAAGGGGCAAACGGGCAAGTGGTACCTACACGAATAAATCTTCTTCAAGATAACTCTTTTAAAACAAAAGGTATTTTATAAAAAAAAAACTACCCAACCTTTATAGCGACTCAGGTGGTATACGAGTAACTTATAAGATTCCAGAATCAAATCGAGCCCCGCCTAAACTGTGTTCAGAGACTTGGAAAATTGCATTCGTTATCGCATATCCGTATCCAACTGCGTAGGTACTTTCTGCACTCTTCCTATTGTAATCAATATCTGTGGAGGATAAGCGGGCTGAATTAAAACCGTATCTTCATTTCCCTGGTAAAAAGAATTTATTTGATAGCGATATATTACTTTGGTAATAAAAAACGATATGAATGTAATGAAAGAGACTTATTTACAACTAGCTGTACCCCGCGATTTCACCCGCGTGAAAAGTTTTTATATGTAACTACTTTTTTCCCGACATCCGATTTGAATGAAAAAAGCCTATATGTGGCTCCAGGCTAAGCTTGATCTACCTGTGAAAACCGCATGACACTCTGTTCAGCAGATTCGAAGATTATCGGGAATAGATAGACAGACAGACAGAAAAGAATTTTATAAACTCTTTTTTCGTGGTTGGTTACTCTTCTTTTATCGCCCCCTGTCAATTTTTCTGCAAAGTATTCAATATACAGAATCGCGGATTCTACTCTTTTATTATAGTATAGAAGATATTATAATATCTTATATTTATACCTTATATAATACCTTATATTTTTTTTAATATTGTACCTACCTTTTAATAGAAAAAGTGGCAAAATCATAACACTAGCTGTAAGCAGCTCTGCCCGCATATTATTTAGTGCTAGTGTCATTGTGTCAGTACCTACCTACTCTATCTTTTAAATTTCTAATAAACGTAGCTAATAGATATTCACATTGAATAGAAACACTTCCACCATCAAAACCTTAAAGGAAATCAGTTTTAATAATTCCTGCAGGTGCTCGATTGAATCGTACTCGTATACCTACAGTACTTCTTACAACTACTACCTACTAACTTCCCTTTTACGATAAAACAGTTTTTTTTATACTTACCCACATACAAAAGCGGATCATTTTTCAACTGATAGAAAATATCTTCTCTGATTTAAGTTTATGTTACATTTATTAATTTTGTATTTTCTATACACTTGTTTTACAAAGAGATAGACGCGTGCCACCTCTACTGCTAATCTGTACGAGAGAAATATAGCTAGCTGCAACCTTTTCAAAGCAGTAGACATCTTTTAAATGACATCTATTCATTCCTCGACGGTTAATTTGCTAATGGACTCGCCTTTTGGTGGTACAAGTTGGCAGACATGTTTGAAATTACGTGTTGAATTCAATGCTTTAGCGCTCGCAAATTATTTTATAAGTCTCGCTTAAAATTCACATTTAACAGGAATTTATAAGAGAAATCATTTTATTAAGGACTTTATAAAATGCTTTGTACAGAGTGTATTTATTTTATTTTTTGTTTAAAATTAAAAACGCCAATCTCGTTTGGCAGCCGACATTCCAGACATCTCAAGACGCTCCTATTATTTACTAGAAATTTCCCTTCACATACCGGCCGTAATTGAACATTCTACGTCTTAAAATATTTCTTGATCAGTTACCAATAAGGCGTTCGTCTCTTGCATTTATTATCCTTATTTCCACTCCCTTCGAGTGACGTTTTTCGAACCGACATCGGAATATAATAATCCCATCTTATTGGTAATGAAAATTCGAAACGTCTCGGCACGGATTTGCTGTTGTCCGGGGAATTGTGTTTTTATGGTATAATACAAATAGGAAAAGAATTACGGATCCCCATGTTCAGTCAATTAGGTATTAAGCATTTATTGATTTTAATAATAAATTAACAGAGAGCTAAGTTCAGAAGTGAGTTTTTGATCTCTACAAAAAAAATCGTTGAACTAGGAAAGACAATGTGTTCCAAATTCAAAGTTTGAGAAACAAGACAACTTAAACGAGTCGAATGGTTGACCTCGGATTCAAGTGTTATTATCTCAGAAGAATAATTCTTCTGAGGTTATTATAGAAGTTTATGTTAGTATATTGATGACATAGTACTGTATTTTTTTCTTCTTATAAAACGTGGCGCAAGAATCAAATAACAAAAGACGTAGAAGTGGATTATTATTATCATTATTAAATAACAAAAGAAGAATTTAGAAAAATCTATAAAATCAATACTTATCGAACGGGGCAGCAAAAACTTTGCGATCAGATTTCCCTGGCATCCAAGCGCCATGAATGAGTAACGAATATCGGTCATGAATGTTTTATAAGTCGCCTCCTATACCTCTATGATACCCAGCAGATCGATTAAAGCTCAACCTCGCCTGGACCGTCGCCGTCATAAATCTATAGATCACCTTAACGAAACTTGCTTATTTATACAGTTTTCTATTTTCCTACAAAAAACACTCAATTTTTATTTGAATGTTAAAATATTTAACAAAGAAATCCATGAAGTTATTTACCACACCGTAAAAATACACACAACTAAAACCTAGTATTTTAATAAAATAACACAAACTTTGTACTAAAATTCATATTTCAAAAAGTATCAAGACATATTGAAGATTTCAAGTTTTTATTGTTTGTTTGTATACTTTATTGAACATAAACAAAGTTTTTACAAAATGCTAAAATTAAAATAAACAGCTAATTTATGCTCAAAGGTGAACTTATTCTGCGAGGAGATTTCTTCCAGTCAACCTTTGAAAAATCGAGTTATTTTGAAGAATCAAATTATTGTAGTCGTTTACTTTATTTTTCAATGATACTCTTTGATAAAGAAATCAGCTTGTATAAGTCAGATGTCAACAAAACTTTCAATAAATGATGCTCTATTGAAGTTTCTGTACTTTGTGGGCGGGCTGTCTCTGCGTTTAATTATACCTTTTGTTTATACTACCACCATATTATAATTGCTGTTAGCGTTATGAACCCGATACACGGTCGATATTCCCGAAGCTGAGGTAGGTATGACTAAATACGTATAAATCTCGATATTTGGAGTGGGGCATGGTGAAACATTTTTAAAACTGTAACTATAGCCGAATCCGTACATGAAATACAATATATTTAAATGGTAATCATAAACCTAATTCTTGTAAATCTATTAAATGTTTTTGTAACTGTTGTTGTCCTGAATAAACGAAAATAAAAAATTAAATAAAAAAATCGCAGTGACTTTTTGAAAATTTTATAGTATACAGTTTAATAAGGGTAAGGTTAGGTTAGGCTTTATGAGTACGTAATCGTTAATTGAAATCTTTGCTGTACATATATTATACTAGCTGTCCCCCGCGATTTCATCCGCGGTAATTTCGGAGTTCCCGCGTAGGTTGCGGGAAAAAAGTACTCTATGTCCTTAAGTTCCCGAGGGAATTCCGGGATAAAAACTATCCTATCTTTTAAGTTGGACCATATTATAAATGGTTGCAAAATTTTATCAAAATCCGTTCAGTAGTTTCGGAGTCCATCGCGGACAAATAACGTGACACGTGATTTATATATATTAGATTTTGTTCTAAAACTTTCCATAGGTATACACAGATTATTTATTCTTGAAAAGAATCATCCTTTTTCTTTAGGTACTGTAACATTGTTATTTTATGTGCAATAAAAGATTAAATAAATAAATAATAAAACATGGTTGCGTATAGTTTCTGAAAAATTCGGTTCATAAATAATGCAGATTGTCTTATTAGCACTACCAAAATCTAAATCAGTGATTTAAAGTATTTCAATCGGTCTATTCTCGCATAGTTAAAACCCGTAACTATCTCGAGATTCACGCCAGACTTATTTATATCACGATGAAAGAACCATATCTCTTGTTTCAAGACCTAAAATTACTCGTAACTACACACCAAATAGCTGTTCCCCCTTTGGTATTCCTTTGATCCGGGATAAAAAATATTCTATGTGATTCTGCGATAAGGTAACTTCTTTCAGATTCATTTCAGTAGCATTGATATATTCAGTAGTTCCAGAGATTACCCCCATAGTCAGATTTACAAACTTTGCCTCTTTATTTTTGAACGTGCTCGTATATATTACTTTATAGAGCGTTGTCATGTAAAAGCAGCTTTATAAAAGTATAATTAGCACTGCGGAAAACGAACACCGCCTATCGCATGTTGCGGTTAAAATTATACAGTTCACCTGCTTGACCATTTTCTCTTTAGCCAACTCAATTTATATTTCAATTTCACTCCGCATAAAAGTTCAACGCTAATTTAATTCCTTTAGTTAATTTTAATTTAACTCTTTGACCGAAAGAGGACATCAAATATTCCACGACTTCAAAGTTGATCATTTATTTTGTGAGACTGGTTCGAAAGAAAACTTTTTTTTTAATACAAAATTGGAATCAACTCGGTTAAGATTATAAAATAAAATAAAGGACTAGTAATGTCCAAGGGGAAAGTTTTGCGAGATTAATTCTCTTGATAAAATTTCACGGTTCAAGAAATCCAACTACCGGTTGCGTAGGGCGATGAACGATACTGATTACATTCGTCTCTACATAAACATACAAAGCTGTAGAGGGTACATACCTAGAAGGATTTTCAGACCCCTTGTTAAAAAAAATGTGGTAATAGTGATAAGCGTTTTCTAGCCAGTTGTTAGTAAATAAAATCTGCTTAATATACTGTTATGAATAACATAAACTTAGTAGGTACATACGTACGTTTAACGCAAATCAAATCCTTTTTTACCAAACGTAGCCAAAGAACTTACGTAAAAAACAAAATTTTAACGAAAAATACTTAAAACCGATTTCAAAACACACAAAAATGCTCTACAATAAAAAGACAAAACTAATAAAATACTGATTTAATCCGAAAGACAAACATGGCTGTATAATTATTATTGGTATGTGCTACCTAGTACCTACTGATCAGTTTAATGTATAGGCAGGTAATAGGCAAATAGACCAAGTCCACTCCCATCTGATTGCAAGCGTGTCAGCGTGTCGTCGTGAACAAAACAATCCTAAGTAAGCAAACAAGAGCGGGCTTGGCACCGACTTCTAACCGATCAGTAGGTAGCACATACCAATAATAATAATTATACAAAAAAAAACACAACAATATAATTATACAGTTGAATTGAGAACCTTTTTTTTACAAACCCCCGAATTCAATAATATTTGTTCGCTCGTCAGGAACCAATTTTTTATTTTTTTTTCATTAATAAAATCTAGAAATTAATTTAATTTTATTTGTATATTCCTGAAATATATTTATAACACAAGTATAAGACACTTATGATAAGCTACATACTGTGTGGCTCTGGTCAATTCGTAGCTCTAGCTTCGTTACCGTAGTCGCTACGTTTGTGCTACGGGCCGTAGCTGGCGGGCTACGACTCCCTAGAGGTAGAGCCTTCGTAGAGTACTATACAATGTTGCTGCTTTTATGCTTCCAGTTAAGCCATCTTATTCTTTTTAAATCACCTGTAATACCTTATAATAAGGATAATAAATTAAAGTTTAAAAAAAAAAAAACTTAAGAATTACTATTTTTATTTTTGCGTATCGGGAAGAAAACTAAATTGCATTGGGAACTTGCGTGATTTAATCTAAAGTTCCTCAATAAATAATGGTCAATAGGTACATGGAAACAATAACCATTTAATATTATGTATATCCAAAGTTTACACATCGTTGTACATTAATATATCCCCAATCGTTAAGGAGACCACAGTCATATAAACTATACAATTGCAGATAAACTAGCAAGTTAAGTACCTACTAAATACAGGCAACTATTTCAAGACGCACGGATCTAACTAGAAAATTTTACTGGAAATGACAATGAGTCATTGATAGCTCGTTTAAAAAGAATAAAGTCGTACTAAAGGTCTATTAAACAAGTCACTCATGTACGCATTACAATAATAACGAAAAAACCTCTGGTATAGGTATACAGCTCCGTACCAGAGGTATGCGGTGGCCTCCGCATCTATCACTTGATCAATTTTATTGTACTCGTAATTGAGGCTTTGCAGCCTCCCTTAACAAAAATTTCCCAACTTTTCATCAGTTCAACATATCTCAACCCAACCATCGTTGTAATCATCTAGCAATAAACCAGAAAACCTATTTGGTAATAATCATAATTATATATTATTTATCCAAAATAATGGTGCTGTGCAATGCTATATCTCTCTAGTTTTTTATCAACATCCATGATCAATCCATGATCAATGATCCATACATCATTTTAAAGCTTATCTACTTCGATATTGATGAAAAATAGGGAAATATAGTTTAAAATTTAAGGTTTGTTATTTTTTTTTATGTTAACTCGACTAAGGTACGACGCTCTTAAAAATAATCATTTAACAATCTGTTACGACCGCAATATATAAGAAAATGAAAAGTAGATATTATATTCTTAAAAAACATTCCTACACATAAATTAATTTAGGTATTCATTGTATATATAATTGTAGAAGGGAAACGAGCAAGTTCCGAGAAATTTCCCTGAGTCATGTTGTTCCTACCTTGTTCCTACCAGAAGCAGTGGCACCGGCTCGACCCAATCATCTCTTGTTATCGTACACAATTAAGCAATGTGAACTCCATTTCCACAGATACTGTATGTTATTACTCCGTTCTCACTGTTTTCATTCAATGTTTCCTTTCCCATATTACGAGTAATTTCGTTCGTTCGTTCGTGTTTTCTTGGAACGGAAACCAATTAACCTTTTTTCATTAAATTAAACCACCGCGCTTTAATTCTAAGCATTATTTATACATTATGCTGACGATAGAAAACACAATAATTATTATTATTTATGTAATACCAATTATTTTTCGGATTTCAATTTTAATTTTATATTTTCATCACCTGCTATGAAGCAAATAACACATCTTCTAAATGCCACGTGAACAAAGTTGATCGTTCACAATTCTCAAAAAATAATAATTAAAGAAAAAAAAAATCACGGTAAGTTCCCATAGTTAATTTGACAAAATTAACTACAAAAAAATTAAATTACCAAAAAATATTTCTATTCGTGTTTCTGTAGATACCTACCTATTATATAAATTAAACAAGTTAATAAAGAACCGTATAAAAAAACATCTATTGAACTTCATCAGAAAACGAAGCGTGACGATCAACTAAGAATCTTCACCAAATAAAAGGGCTCATCTTGACGGAGAGTATACCTACAGAATAATTTTAGCGCCTGTTCTCTTTATGTGTCGTAACAAGGCTCCCCGACAAGACATAATTTATGGGACAGGGCGGCGAGGTCTGCTCACCGCGGCCACATCTGGTTCACTTCACTGGAGGCACTAAAACCTCCCTAATACAATCCCCCGGACAGGCTACTTGGAGTTTCGATAGCTTTCAGAATTCACAGAGAAAAGATCAAGCCTATAAAGAACCTCGCCAAAGTTCAATGTTTTTTTTTTTCTAATATCCTACGTTGTTGGAAAAATATTTTTATTCTGGGTAATTCTATTGAAAATTCCAAGGTATATAACTGCTCAATATGCCACTCCGCAAACCAAAAGTTGTCGAGTTAGATTCCCGGTGGAGTTGAACTCTGTACCTACCGTAAATACAATGTCCCACTTGCCAAACTGTAATATGATGTGTAGGTAATATATCAAATTATACAACAACGAATATTGAAATGTTATAAGTATTATTGTCTTTCGAGTTTCATATCACTTGACCGTCCATCCACCGAATACCGAACTTCTGAAACAAGTGTATTCACTTTTTCTTGGTCTCAAAAACCCTAAAGATTAGTATGGAATCAAGTAGACCAGTTTGATCTAATATACAAAATTTAATCCTACTAATATTTTATATGCGATAGTTTGTAAGTATGTATGTATGGATGGATGGATGTTTGTTACTCTTTCATGCAAAAACTACTGAATGGATTTAAATGAAACTATACAATAATATAGCTTATACATCAGATTAACACATAGGGAATTTTTTATCCCGGAATTCCCGCGGGAACTCCGATTTTACCGCGGGTGAAACCGCGGGGCACAGCTAGTGTTAATATATGTCAGCAAATCATAGTTTATTGTAAATGTAATATGGGGTTTACATGGGTTCTATGGGTTCTTGTGGCCTGAAATAAATATTGTTTTTATTATTATTATTCAAAATCGACAGCTTTCTCCAGATATCCGATCGACCTTAGGTTCATTGTACACTTCATTCGCAGTTTACTGTTAGTGAGTACAAATTTTTATCTAGGTCATTGAATATTCTAAGTAGCATCGTATCAAACGAGTTTCTAGGAAACAAGCTGATTTAGGTTTAGATAATGCGAAGGAGGCTCTCTATTGCGACATGAAAAGACTAAGATAGATTGAAAATACTTAAATTCTGTAGACTTTTTCTTACTTGTATGTAAATATTTCAGTGATGGAACAGTTTTTGTAGTAAAAACTAGACCTAAAAGTAGCTCTAGATATCTAAAAGCTGCACTCAGAATAGGTAGTTTTAATGATTACTTAATCCCAAGTAAAGATTTCATAAACAGAACTTTCACACTCATAGATACCAATTAAAATTAATTTAATAAACGTCTCAGAGTGCGGCAGTTATGTTTTTAAAATCTTCACTTAAAATTAAGTAATCATTAAAACGACTCTGAGTGCGGCCGTAGACCTTAACTAAAAGAAAATTAAATAAAAAACATTTTCCTACGCTTGTACCGGTTATTTTAAGCCTTAAAAACGAGTTTGTGTAAGTTGTTAATTATTATTCATGTTTCGTTACCTCTTGTAGTGCTGTGTCTCGGGAGTTTTTGTAATGGGAAAACTTTTTTAACTGCCGAAAAATCTCGAGTACCCCGCCCATAAATAACAGTTGAAACAAGCTGTTACGCACGAACAGCGTTCACTTTTTCTTTCGCAATCGTACAATAGGATAAGGCGCAAGGGTCAGCTTGCACGTAGATAATTATTTAAAACAATGTACCCAATAAAACATTCGCAGACGTGATTCCTTTTTAATACGATAAAAGAGACTATAATTTTTTTTTCTTTTAGTTACTTTTTTTAATACCTACTATAAACACAATGGTATTACCTACTTGTAAAACAATGATAATGGGACGCAGATAAGCAATAACATGTTAACCCACAATATAAAGTTATAGATTCAAAACGCTTTATTGACAGTTATAGAGCGTTTTTTAATTATGTGTTTACCTTATTACATTGTTTAAATACCAAAAAACATTTAAACATAAAAAAATGCTGAAACAAAATGACGATATCATTTTAAAATACGATTTATTCAAAATTTCTCCAATGTGGGTTAACACACTATTGCTTATCTATGTCCAATGGTAACTGTGCTATTTGTTTTTACTTTTATACTAAGTTATCCTATCTAGGTACATCATAATATGCAGAAATAAATATGTTCTTGGTACTCTCGCCATAGATTCAGAGATTTCAGTACTTATCACAATCTGTAATTTATATTTTTTGTATTTTAAATCTTCAATCACACCGTCACGTAACATCAAGTGAGTTATGGACTATGGATTATATAAAAAAACAATCTCTATTATATTATTATATAGTGGGAGTTATACCTACGCAGGCTAAATCCTTAAAACCTTTAAAAACTACTTTAAAACACCGACCAGGGATCAGATGAGCACAGGAAGTAGCATCTCTTTGAGTTATGGCCGACCACTTCCGGCGAGTGTATATCCGGTGTGTATGGCCGTGAATGGCGGCTGCAATGGCCGCTTAATCGGCCAATGAATCATCACTAATCAGGTAGGTCTTAACGCTCTAACGCTGGCTTTTCGGCCGTTGTTGATACGGCGATGAATCGGTTCCGTTCACGAATTATAAATCAGATTTTAATGGATTTTCACTGGTGAACTCGTGTTTTGAGCTATAAAATTTGCTCCAAATTTTAGTTGGTAGGTAATTAGAAATAAATGTAGAATAAAGGAATTTCACTATTATCATATTTCAGGTATAGTAGGATCCGTAATAATTATGGTAGGTACCTACTTATCTTATCTTGTATGTTGGTGTAAGATTTTGCATAGCATCAAAATCAAAAGTTATAGTTTGGTCAGTTCAAGATTTTTAACAATTTGTAAGTACCTATTTGAAAAACAATACAGCGATTATTATTATTACTTGATTCGAGTCGAACTAACAAAATACCAGGATTTTTATAATGCGAAAGTCCGCTTCCCAAAGTTAGCTCGATTTACATTCCAATGCAGCACGTTCTAAGGCTTAACCATTATGATGTAAAAATTCATTTTCTTTATTTACATATGTACGGAATATTTAAGCTTTCATTATTTTTTCACATTTTTCCTTCGCCGCGATCGCTCGACGCTCGGCTGAAACGAAAACTTATAAATATTTAATGTCCCGTCAAAACGCGGGGTAGGTATGGGAAGTTTCAACTCGGTACATTTATAAACAGGTCAAGATTTAATGTTTCATGATAATAATTAGAGAATGGCGTAACTTAATTCACATTGTTATACTAGGTGATATTATGTAGGTACTAATTGTACTATGTATTCCTATACTATAATGTAGATATTTAGATGTGATTTTTAGATTTTCCAGTATAGAAGCCTGCCTTTCAGTAATCCTACTAATATTATAAATGTGAATGTGTGGATGTTTGGATGTTTGTTACTCAATCACGCAAAAACGGTTGAACGTATTTGGATGGAAATTGGCATCCACGTTGTCAGGGGTACAGTGAAGGATATAGGGTACTTTGTATCTCGAATTTCTCGCGAGAACTCTGAAATTACCGCGGGTGAAACCGCGGCGCACAGCTAGTTTCTTTATAAGGATGTTCGTAATGCGTGTGGTATAGGGAACGTGCAGGAACTATAGGTGGCAGCACTAAATCGACAAAAGAGACACTATGCGGACAGTAGAGGAAACTTATTAAACCTCTCATCGTGCTTTCGGAAGGAAGATAATAATTGAAGAGATAGTTTTGTTTACATAATTATGAAAACAAAACTATCTCCTCAATTAGGTATATAATATTTTTGAATAGGTATGATAAAAGTTATAAAATATGGGTTCCGGTCTATCTATATCTAGGTATATACTTATAATAAAACTGTAGAGGTAAATTCTGTACATTGAACATAATATATTCAAAATTAATATTGGAGGATGAATGGTGATCGATACTGATGCCAAAAAACCAATCAGTAAATTTTTTGTCTGTCTGTCTGTCTGTCTGTATGTGCACGCATGGGTCAAATACTAGTGAAGGGATTTTAAGCAAACTTGGTACGATTGTAGTCCATACTCCTGGACAGGTTATATAATAATAATAATATCATTTATAATAATAAATATATAATATAACGCTAAGTCACAACGCTTAGAGGTGACAATAAATTTGAAGTAAGTCGGATGAAAATGCGCTTTCGAGCTCTTATCCTCGCATACGTTTACTCAATCACGCAAAAACGGCTGAACGGATTTGGATGAAATTTGACGTGCACGTTGTCAGGGGTACAGAGAAGCACATAGGGTACTTTTTATCCCGGGATTCATGCGGGAACTCCGAAATTATCACGGGTGAAACCGCGAGGCATAGCTAGTCATCATCAATAATATAATAATGATCGTCAGCGTGGCCAAAATATGTCAAAAGGTTTTTAAGCTTTTGAGGCCGGCCATGTATTGGAGGTTGAAGAGATGAGGATGAGGAGGATGATCTAATGAAGAACATGAGGCTATGAAAACTGGTAAAATTGTCGCACAAACTAAAATATCCAATGTTTACGATAAGAGAATAATCCTTACTAATATTATAAATGCGAAAGTGAGTTTTTGTTTGTTTACTTGTTTGTTACGCTTTTACGCCTTAACGGCACAACCGATCATCGTGAAATTTTGCATACAAGTTTTCAGGGGGTTTATTTACTACTAGCTGTTCGGAATTACTGAACTCCGGACTGTCCGGAACTCCAAACAGCTAGTAGAAAATAAACCCCCTGAAAACTTGTATGCAAAATTTCACGATGATCGGTTGTGCCGTTTTTTTTTTTGTTATTTTTTGTCGATGTATTGATAGTTGATACATCCAGAAATACAACAATGAATTGTGATTAGCTAGAATAATAATTTTCACTAGTAAAATTAATCCTGTTTACTTGTCATAAATGTGAATGGCAACTATCAATAGATTCGGATTGGCGACACCAGTCGGCAGCACCGTCGTTGTGCACGTTCCCTATAGTATTATGCTAAGCGGGGATCATTTTGTCATCAATAATAATAAGGTTTCATTAACACGAATGTGGATTTATAGGTACCTGTAATAGTATCACATGAGTGTTTTGATACCTAATTAAGTATGTACTACAGTTGCATACAAAACTTTATCTAGGTACAACCATAATAGGGATACTCTACAAAAGGTTCTGAAACTATTATTGCAATACTAATATTGAACAAAGATGGTGGAATACGACGTGAATTCGAATAAACTATACCTACAGGTAAGTTTTTTTTTAAATTACGGAGTTTTGCAGGTAGTGAAACGCGCGTGCAAGTTCTTTTTTTGAAATTCATAAAGATACCATGAATTCAAGTTGCATACCTAATGAAATTTAGTACAACATTACTACACTTATTTGGATGATATTATGGTTACTACTATGACAATGGTTGTTTTAATGTTAGCGATAAGCTAACTGCTTCAAAAACTCATACAGAGGATTTAAAGCATGAGTGTAGATAAAACGAATTATATTTCGACTGTAATCAGTCTGTCCATAACAGGTTATTTCTGCTGTTATCTCATAAAAAGTCTAATATCGAACAATTTGCCGGCAAATATGCGAGAAAGTTTTCCTTCGAGGGTCGAAATAGAAGTCAAGCCCGTCGGTCCGCTTGACCGCGACACGGCGGCTCCTCATAACTCCGGTCCTCCAATAATATCGTCATATTTTTTCTCCTACATTGCGAAATTGGAATAAAAGGAAGGAAGGGAAAAGTTCCGCATCGAAATTGCTAGGGTCGTGCGCTTGCCATAAATAATAGACGCAATCTGTGACTGGCCCGCGTAGTTTGGACTGGTACGTGCGTGGGGGCATCCTGTGAGTTTGAGATATTTGCTCAATAATGACTGAATCGGAACAACGATTTACTCAAGGTGCCGAAGAGAAGAAGTTTACACATGGTGAGGAATGGGAAAAGCTACTGTATGTACTACTGACAAGTGTCATCGTCTATTATGTTAAAGTTGATTATGTAACTAATTTTGGCGCGCGGTCATTCTATGAATTCTATGAATTTAAATAAAATTGTAGGTGAATATAAAATATACGTTTTTTACCTATTTATTTAAGCCCGGTAGAACTTTCACTTAAACTTTCTTGATGCGCTTCTTACTAATTTCATATTGTAGATACGTCACTTCCGTTGACTTGCATAGACGTCAATTCCTTAGTTTATTTTTAATGGAATAGGGGGAAAACGAGCAGGTCGCTAAGATTTTCTTACCAGATAAAAGTTCTATACATATGTATGTATTGGTACTTACGATAAATACTTACTAACAAATAAACTTGAATTCAAAACGACGTTGTAGTTTCAAAAGACAGATCAGTCAGAAATAAAATAAAAGAAAACCAATCAAGAATTATCGTGAATAATGGAAGCTAGCTAGACTAGATGGCGTGACGAGCGCGGCCCGCCTCTTCCTTGTCTGTGGCAAATGAGACGGCTCTTCGATGCACCCCCAGCTTTTCATACTATTCGTCTTACGGATTGGTACAAGTTAACGAAAAGGGGCTATCTACAAGTACCTAAGTATGGTAAAGTGTGGTATTACTTATATAGTACCACTACAAAGAGATGTTTTTCCATATCACGTAGAAAATGACACATATTTACACTGGATTGTATGTCTGTATTTCATACTTATATTCAATATAAAAAAGTAAAAGTATATAAGTACTGGTTATATCCGCTGCCTCGAACCCATAGTACACTTCATGGTGTCTAAGCAATGTACCTAATCATTATTAATATAATCACGTAACAATTAATGCACTTGGTAACCTAAAATGTCTTGTAAGTGATAAATTTCGTAAAATAACTTGTACCTTGTACCATCCACTAAATAAAGGGAGATGCACACTAAAGGGGATTTTCACCTCTTCAAATAATCATCGACCGGTATTTTGTTCAACAAGGAGGGAAAAAAACAACATGCTGGCGAAATTCTTTGGAACATTGTTTTGCATACGAAGCATTTTCAGATGAAAAATAATTAATATTATAAAACACTACCTATCATGCCACTTAACACTGTTGATGATGTTGTACACATTTCATTATAAATGGGTCAGAACAACTTAGGTAATATGTAATGTTTTAAAAAACTCACCCTTCTATAATAAATCGACGGTGCTCTCAAACTCACAAATAAGTGTCGGTCTTTTAAAATAAAATAAACTGGCTTGACATGCAGACATTGGCTATTGAGGGCATAGCCAACTTCGTACGCGTCACTTCCGCTGTCTACTTGCGCGACACTTCCGTTGTGCCCTTGCCCTTGACGAAGTTACGAACCAATATTTTTTTTTAATCAAGAAATCATAATCCGTAATAATAACTGTGTAATAATAAAATGATGTTATTGTAATTGTCTTACCTATACTATTTACATAGTTTATTCAGCTCCGACTTCTCTATATGGACCGTAAGCTCATAATAATTTATCTTCATAAATGAAATTAGATATCGGCTAGACCCTGATAAATAATAAATAATTCCCACCTCATA
Source organism: Zygaena filipendulae (assembly GCA_907165275.2). Lineage (NCBI taxonomy): Eukaryota > Metazoa > Arthropoda > Insecta > Lepidoptera > Zygaenidae > Zygaena > Zygaena filipendulae. Next base: position 3,756,116 of record OU015653.1, on the reverse strand, counting down.
ACTTTGCGTATAGTGTAGCTTTATTCTAGTTAAATCTAATTAGTATACCTATCAAAAAGAAACTATCAGTTAATTACCCAGTAGAATGTTAAAACATAAAGCGAAAGATAATTCCAAATAACAAATTATTATATTATTATGTGTAATACTAATGCTGGTGTTGTTGAATCTAAACACATAGCATAGCATCCCCGTGTTGTGATTGGTTGATTAATTTTTACAAACTCTATAAAATAATATAAATAATTTAATAAAATACCTGCTATTATTGCCTTATTATTTTATATTTTCACTATGTGGTGTTAATATAATTATATACGTACATATGTACCTACATTAGTTATTTTCTCAATAACAGAGCAAAATTCCCTTTTGGTTGCTATAGCAAATTTTACTCTCGAGCAAACGAAGAATTCTATGTCATAATATCTAATAATTAATGAAACTCGCTATATGCTCATTCTATCATAAAGGCCCATATTAATTAACACTACTCAAAAACTCGTCACTTCTCAGACTTATATCTGACATATCAAGTTTAGAGAGACATCCAGTCATAATAAACAAATATACTTCAGTGTAATACATCGAAAATTTCATCTGACAAGCGAAAAAATGCAACATGAAAAAAAAATTCCAATAGATATTAGATACGTTTATGCAATATAGTCATAACTATGAGCAAATGTGTACAACTAAACTCTACATTTGCTCATTAGCTTTTTGAAGTAAAAAAATAATAAATTAATAACATTCAGCTAAAACTACAGTTCACAATTAAGCCACTTGTAAGCGAATTATATTACAGGATGGACGGATATTGGATGTATGGATACATCCTACCCTTCTTATAAAACTGTCTTAACTTCGATGGTTCTTACTGCAACTTTCGCCGGGTAGAGTTTCGAAATTCTCAGGACTCACAAGTAACGACACTAAACTACGTATATATCCTAACCACTGCTAGATAGAGGATCGGCCTCTCGAACAAAACAGTTTCGAAACAGGATAAGTCGAATGCGGTTTGCACTGTATAGTGTTTCTGATTTAAAATGACTTTATCTACTTCATCTCAATATTTTTTTAAATTTATTTTAAAATTTAGTCAGAGAGTACTTATGTACTTTAGCTATAAGTAGGTGAAACATACGGACAAAAACAAAAGTATAGACATATGAAAAACTGAATTATGAAATCGCAAAGTGTCAGAGTAACATCACGCACAAAAGTTGTGAACAAAAATATGTAGTTGAGCGATGTGTACGTTGTATTTGCATAATACATACGGAGCAACAGTTCCTCCCCGTGGGAATACGCACGTGGACAAATATCTGGTGAAATTGTGCATTTGACTGTACTTTATTCACTTTGGGGTAACTACCTACCGAAAATTATTAAGACATGTTTCGATAAATATGGACCCATTTACTTTGTCAAGTTTTTGTCTGTTCATTCGTTTCTTGTTTATAAAGATTGACATTGGCAAAATAGAAAGGAAATGAAGTTAATTATTATTCATTATTTCCCAAATTAGTCTTTGAATTTTCTAAAATACCTAACAATTTCACAAAAACTCAAATTTCAATAGAACTTGTTAACCCGAAAACACGATAGTCCACAAAAGGGTCCAAAGGCTGTTGGAGGTAAAAACTTGTGGAGCCTCCGTGTAATAAACGCAAAACATCTGACTCGGCAAGGTAAAATGTTTTAATTATTTCCGTCCTTTATTATCTTATAACTTGGCGTATTGTTCTACTACGTACCTAATTAAGAAGACTTTTAATTAAGCCTTTTCATACGTACGCATTTGGAAGGCTTTGCACGCGTGTTTTGTACATCTCGCTGTACGAACCGACGAACTTATAAGCTGCTCTGTTGTATGCGGGCAAATGCTTTCTCATAATATTTCATTAGGGACTAAGTGAAGAGAAATTATATTATATTAAAAGGTTTCGATAAGTATTGTGTAAAACATGGAATGAATTGAAAGATAAATGAAATTTAAAAGTTTCTTTGACTTGATTTTTATTCACCTTAAAGTTTATTCCGATGTACAGGGGAATGAATTCGCGACATCTTTCGTAGCACTTCACGTTCACTTATCACTACACAGACGGTGCTGTCTACTGACGCGGACGCGGTGGGTCAAATGGAATTATAAATGGTCATAATAAGTGGGTATGTCATTATGTATCAACATTATGTGCGAAGCAAGCTGCCGGTCGCCATGATAAATATTAAATTCATAAGGGTCTGGTGCATGGTCTTCCTGATGTAAGAGTAAAAGTAGGTTTCATAATTTGAATAATTTTAACGAAAAGGCACCAAAATTATTTCATATTAAAAATAGCATTTGATTTCTTATTAAATTCGGTTTAAGGCAGATATCTCTACGTTAGTAGAGCTGGCTTTAGATTTTAGTAATTGAAAATTAAAGTCGAAGATTAAGATAGAATTTTATTGACGTCAAAAACAGCCACATTATGGGCCTAATTTGAATAAATGATTTGACTATGAGAGACTGAGATGACTATATTATAATATTCCATACTAATATTATATAAAAAAAAAAATATAAATGCGAAAGTATCTGTCTGTCTGATACGCTTTCACGCCATAACGGCTCAATCAATAATCATGAAATTTTACATACACATTATCAGGGGTACAGAGAAGGACATAGTACTTTTTGTCCCGGAATTCCCGCGGGAACTCCAAAACTAACGCGGGTGAAACCGTGAAGAAGAGCTATAATAGTATTTAAATACATAAAATAATAAATGGCCCGAGTAAATAAATATATTTCGATTTTATTTTAAAATTCAAAAAGCGTTATTTTGAAAACGTATATAGTTAGGTAGAATGAAGGAAAATGAGAAAGAAGTTAGCGAGGTATTTTTAAAGAAATTACTGTCACAGACGATCAAAAACAAAAGCGACTCGATCACTTATTGTTAAAGTAGAAAAGAAAAATTACAGACCATTAAATGAAAGCATAAGCTTTCTAATTGGCATAACAAGTACCTATTCAATAAGTTGATTTACGTGCGAAACTACCCACTTGGTGAATTATAGGTCAGTCACCTGAACTATATTGAGCGATAACCAGGTTTTTACTCTTTTCCATCGTATGTGATTTGTACATATCGTTAATATGTGGTACACGCGAAGATATTTTACCTTTAATTATACTTTACTATATATAAAAGGTAGGTAAATTTAGTAAGTTATTTTCTGTTTAGTACTTATAACAAAAAATAGTATATTTCATTATAAGTGCGGAAAGCCTGTCATTGCAAAGAGTTCCGACAAATGTCTACCCGAGCCGAGGCGCAGCCGGAGGTGAGGGTTGACAGTCGGAACTAGTTGCAATGACGGTTCCGCACGTGTACTGAACAACTATTTTTAATACAGTTACGAAAAAATTAAGCAATTTAATAAAATATCAAAAACACAACAAACTCAACTAAGTTCCAACTGTGATCAAGAGATGGCGCTAGTCGTATTAGTAATGCGAAACCTACGTTTCGTAATGCAAAAAGTGTGTCAAAGTCGTGTCGCCATTTTTGACAGTTGGCAAAGAGAACGCACGAGTTCGGGAAAGGTAAACAAAAAGCTCGAGTATGTAATAGCCCACATCCCGAACGCTAAACGTCCCTGCAATACGCCACTTTTTGAGCAACTGTATTAAAAAATACTTATCCTTACTAATATTATAAATGCGAAAGTGAGTTTGTTTGTTTGTTTATTACGCTTTCACGCCTCAACGGCTTAACGAACCATCATAAAATTTAGCATACACGTTGTCAGGTATACAGAGAAGGACATAGGGTACTTTTTATCCTGGAATTCCCGCGGGAACTCTGAAATTACCCCGGATAAAACCGCGAGGAACAGCTAGTACTAAATATAGAACAAAAAATCCTAAAGAGTCAAACTCTCAGATAAACTTGTTTTATTTTACAACCCAGTATAATAAATGGTATATTTAAAGTTTCTAATTGGAACGACAGGTAACATAGCGAAAAATACAGTTTTAATATTATGATTCAAAATAAAATACGAATAAATATCTAAAATTGGTAATTTACTAAGCAGTGAAAATCGTGAAAGTGTGTTAAGTAAATTTTTTAAAGTGATTTTAGAATACTTTTTCCTGGTGTGAATCCCTACTTTATAATTTAAATGTCTTTGTTCGTTAGCAATGTCTATTGTTTGAAATAAAAGCTGGAATAATAACAAAAGCTCACTGGTTGGGGTAGAGCCTTTAACAATGATGTCTGCTAGGTATGAAACGGAGCCCCTGAAAGGAGTTTTCATTCGCGAAGTCGCGAGTCGAGGGAAATAGTGTAGTGTGTAGGGACTGAGAAACGTCTTGAACGGGTGTCGTCAGAAAGAGATGAAGTGAAATTTGTACACGCTAAAAAGTTTACATAGAACGAAGGCCTTTATAGGTAAAATGACCAGGATTTTTTTTTTTAATATCTCGAGTTCCAGATGGAATTTCGAATTTCAAAAAATCGAAACATGAGTAAGTATCTAAGTTAGACCCTTAGCAATAGGTACAACAAAAAAAAAACCGCATTACGCATACCTATCATATTTTTGGAAATAAAAGAATTATTATTATTTCATCAACAAAAACATTAAATCGGTCGAGCCACCAATTTAGTTTTTTTTTTTGCGAGACTAAGGCACAACAATTGATTTTTATATTACAACTAGCTGTCCCCCGCGATTTCATCAGCGGTAATTCCGGAGTTCCAGCAGGAATTCCGGATAAAAACTATCCTATCTTTTAAGTTGGACCATATTATAAATGGTTACAAAATTTTATCAAAATCCGTTCAGTAGTTTCGGAGTCCATCGCGGACAAACAACGTGACACGTGATTTATATATATTAGATTATACAAATTCTAATGTAAAAAGTTTTGTAGTACCTAATTAATATCTCACTAAAATATTGAATTGAGAAAACCAAGCAAACGTATACTAATATACTGCGCCCGTACTAAGTAAGAAATTAAACTTTGTTTTAATCGCACGAAATTCACCCACACATAGAGTCGAAGCTGAGACCTCTAGATTTTCGGAGCGATATGGACACCACTTCACAAATTCAGACTATTAGGTACATTTTTTAATTTGTTTTTACAAAATTATCATTTAACAAAGCCTTTCTGAATTAAAAATATCATTATCTACGACACCATTTTTAGCATTTAAATAAACATTTCACCGGTAGTTTTTCATTCTGCAGACATACTCTTAATGCTCGATTAACACTCCATAACGGTCAAGCGGATATGTGGACGCCATGTTGGCGGGCGAGATAGCGGAAATATATCGCCGGAAGTCGGCGGCCATTATTCAGGAAGGTCCGCACATTGTCACTTCATATTAAGGACTCTTACTATTAGAGTCAGGATCCTGTTGCTTTAAGTTGGGGGTAAAACTAATGAATTAACATGGAAACATTATGACGCCATGTTTTTGATTGCAAACAAAAAATTATAGAAACAAAAGTTATATTATGGAACTATTTATGATTTATGGTGCTCAAGTATAGTCAAGCTCAAGTAAGTCATAGTAGTTTTATTATTTCAAGTGTTCCAACGCCACTTTCATGTTTATTGATTGTGAAGATTGAGGTTTTATACTAAAAAACACAGTCACAATCTGCACATTCTTGTATTCTACGCTAAGAAGTTGTTTTATTAACTTTCTGAAGATAGTTTTGTAAATAGATATAATAATACACAATCCCAACTCGCCTTCTTAGTCCTTACCGGAAAATAAATAAGAAATAAGAATTTTACGAGGCGTTAATTACCCAAAATACAAAGTAAAGGGTGGTACTTTTAACTACCAACACAGCAGAAACTTTTAAAAAGTCTGAACTCCCCTTTTCAGTTTTGGCTATGGTTTATGTTAAAAGCGAATAGCGGATTATTAAAAATAATATGTAAAATTAAGATATTATTTACTAAATTTGAAAATTGAAATATTATCATAGTTTTAAAAGAAGACTGTAATTTAACGCCTCATCGAGCGTGATGATTAGATAAAATAAGTACAATATTTAATTTACCATAAATTCAAGACAGAAAAATGTATTTTTTTTTTGTTGTTGCATGCCTTTACTATTTTGTTTACTTATGTCTGTTTGTATTTACGAATTCTTGATAATATATTCGATATATAATACACGTAAGTGTACATTCAAAAAATAACTTAGGTGTGTTTAATTTAGAAAAAAGCTACGGTTGAATTATGGCAATCTTTTGATCTTAACATGCGTGAAGACATAAAATGCCTGAGTCAGAAATATGCAGTTTCCCTTGAGAGCAGACTCCGGTCCTGAGGCTAATGACGTGTCCTCCACAAGACACGTGTACGCCACGTGCCGAGGTACCTACTTTTCTATATGTTTTACACAAATAGGTACAGACAGCAAAAGACTAGTTGTGCCCCGCGGTTTCGCCCGTATTAATTTGACAAAAAAAACTAAAATATATTTCACAGCTAACCGATAACGCAGCATACGCAATGGAAGCACTCAAAAGGAATATTTATTACTGTTTTAGCAACTTTTTTTATTGCTGCTCCGCTCCTATTGGTCTTAGCGTGATGATATATAGCCTATAGCCTTCCCCGATAAATGGGCTATATAACGCTGAAATAATTTTTCAAATTGGACCAGTAGTTCCGGAGATTAGCACGTTCAAGCAAACAAACAAACTCACTCTTCTTCATTAATTTAGATAACAATACATTATGTACGTACGACTTTTGAAGTTATTCACGTCAAGGAAGTTTTTTTTTATGTCTAACCTTAACGATAGAAAAAAGTGACAATTTTTTCGTACTCATTTCGTACTCTTGATGAAATTTCCGGTTCTGTTAAAATTATACTGAATATTGTTATGAAATAAAAATTCGTTAAAAATACTTAATGCTAACAGGCCTGCAAAAACTGCGGTAAAACTACTGATTTGTTGATATTATGGTGTTTTTTATCACCCCCAAATCAGAGATTGATTAGTAAATAAGTTAAAAAGCTTTATTAGTTATAGTTATAGCGAGGGAGACATAATTGAGCGAATTTCCCCGCTTTTCTTAAAGAGGGAGCTGTTATCGCCCACACTTAGCACACGGTGACACACGGTTGGAATGTTTGGAAAACTCCCAAGTCAATTTATTACCTTACCTTACCTTACCTTAGTAATTAGACCTACCTAAAAAATTCAAAGTATTTTACTTATTCTTATTGGAACACTCTATAGCTGTGTCTGATTATTTAAGATTTCTTTTAGAAATTATAAACTTACTAGTTGTTCTCCGCGGTTTCACCCACACTTTTTCTTAGTTCTTGCGGGAATTCCGGGATAAAAAAAAAAATACTAAATGGGCTTCTCTGTACCTGGAAACGTGTATCTAAAATTTCACGGTGATTGGTTGAGCCGTTAAGGCGTGAAAGCGTAATAAACAAACAAACAAACAAACTCAATAGTAAGGGTATTAAGTATAATATAGAGCACAGTAATTATATAAATGATAGATGTTAATGATTCTATTATTAGGTAATAAATATAATTTTAATGAATTTAGGTAGGTAAGTTTAATTTACTTAAAAAACACACATTTTCTTTTTACAGGTCCTTTTTCATGCATCAAAACCTACCGACTTTCAGCCGCACTTAGAGGCGTTTTAATGGTAGGTAGCTTAATTTTAAGTAAAGATTTAAAAAATAAAATTGCCGCAGAGTCGTTCGTTAAATTAATGTTAATTGGTATTTAACTAAATTTAAATAGTTATAGATGTCAATTAACATTATTTTAATGGAAACGACTCTGAGTGCGGCCGTGCAAATTTTATAGTAAGTATTAAGTTGTCTAACTTTTTTTAGCGGCAATGTGTCACACAACAGGGGTGTGCACCGTACCGTGCGACATGTCTGAAAATTAATTCATGTTTTGTCATTCCCTCACTTTATATTCGTGGGTTTAATGACTTAGCACTATATGACGGCCTATAGTGAATGCCTCTCCAATAATATGTGAGATATAGCGAACGTGAGTTACCGATATAAATGGGAAAACACGGGTTTGCTCTTACTAGCCGGTTGGCGCAGGCCTTAACAAAAACCAATATTTGAAAGGGGTTCCGTACTTATGCGTCTATGTGCGTGCCTTTTGTCATTCTTGCGCAAAAAAAGTGTTGCGAATCAAATGATTAATGTATTTTGGACTGAGTGTTATCAAATTGTATGCTTCGATGATTCATTTGAATGGCCTCTTGATGATTTAATCTATGGTATTATTGTTACATATATTAATTTTCAATAGACATAGGCATAGATAATATTTATTCCGAAAAAAAAAAAACAACAACACAGCACATAAAACAATAAAAATGCTTTTGCTGTGCAAAACTAATTTTATTATTTAATAACCATACTGTGAAATGTTCACCGTCTATGAACTATATTTTTTTAACATAAGTTACACGTTTTTACCTGTATTTCTTCATTTATTCAATTAACAGAAACCAAACTCCATTCATAGTTTGTTACGTTACATTACGTTATATTTAAGTATCCGAATTTACAAAGGTAACAGTAACTCTATCTGTAAGCTGTCTGTTACCTTGACTTAACTACTCAACCGATCATAATCACAACCAAATCATAAACACAAAATAAAGGCTATAATCATAGCTAGGGCAGCGGTACGAATCACGAATTTCGTAAGAACTTTCGTTGTTCTTGTACTCTGAGATAAAAATAGGTGCTTAATAAAGATCGCGACCGAAAAGTTCCCTACTGAAGATTGGTCAACAGTATTTCTACTACCGGTGTTCGGTTGGGCACTAAATTTGGCCAGTATACTCTCCCGTAGTTTGCACATTATTGACACCGTGTGGGGTTGGTCAGTATGCCTGCTGGTCACTGATATTGTGTCGCCAACATATCCTTCGGGCAACGAAGGGCGACCGAAAATTGTTTGGTCTGATAGATTTCTCTCCGTCTAAGTTTCACTTCCCTCGTTGTCTTTTAAACTGAACTAATTAATACCTACATATTAGTGACAAACTTCTTTTTTTTTACCACCAAAGCGTGTGTTGGTTGCAGTTCGACCTATCCGATAGTTGTGATTATATCTTACTACAGCTGACCCGCGTGGTTTCACCCGCGGTAATTTCGGAGTTCCCGCGAGAATTTTGGGATAAAAAGTACCCTATGTCACTAAGGATCACTGTAGCTTCTTATAAAAAACTTATAAGTGAAAGAATTTTTAAAATAGGTTCTGTAGATCCAGAGATTACCCCTACAACCTCACAAACTCACAATCTCCCGCGGGAATTCCGAGATAAAATTATCCGAGATAAATATTTTTATTTCTATCTAACCTGCCACAAACTTCTCACCTAGCCAAAAGGTTGACTGGTAGTTGGTGGTAGAGAATGCCTTAGGTATTAAGTCCGCCTTTGTACAATTGTGCAATCAAGTTCTTTAAATAAATAAATAAATAAAAAGTACCTTACATCACTCAGGATCACTGTAGCTTCCTATAAGTGAATATTTTTTATAATAGGTTGAGTAAATCCAAAGATCACCCCCTACAACGTCACAAACTCACAAACTTTTGCCCTTTATAATATTAGTATCTATAGATAATCTCAGGTTATTAACTTTAAAAGCTTAGATTAACATATTCCACAAGTGACGGCATAACGTCAACTCACCCCTTTAATTATTTTCAACTGTGGCTTTTGATTAAAACAATGAGTCGGAAATATGCGGTCAACGTTCGGTCAACATTCGTACAAAACTGTATTAATTATTCGCAAAACAACAAAATGGCATTGACCAGTAACAAAGACTGGTTAAATACTGGACGACACGATGATTGCAGTTGAAAAATAAATTATGAACGAATCGATTAATCGTTAATTGATTTCAACAAACATAGTTATGTATATTTACCATGCAACTAATTTTATTCGTACCTTCTGATTATATTGATGAAACTATCTATATTTCTAGGTATTCTAATCACAGGTTCTACTAGTCTTGTAGTTAAATCTATACATCTATACATAAATATAAATAAAATTGAAGTGTCTGTTTGTAATTCAAAATTAACAACTTTTCACTAAATGCATCTGAAAGTATAATAATAATAATAATAATTTTTATTTGTATAAATCATTACAATTATAAGACTTACATACGGTATTTACGGTACTTACATAAAAAAACAATCTGTAAAATTTACAAAATTTACTTTATACCACTTCAATGCGACCAAGGAAAATTAAAATTATCTAGTTGGAGTCTAACTTCCAGCGATGCCGTTGCAGTCCGAGTATTCATCCTGAAAGTTTTTTGTTACGAACATTGCTTTCGTTGACATTTATATTTATATCGTTAGAAAAAAGAAATGATGAATAGGTAATGAAAATATTCCCAAGTTTCCTGAAAGATATATTTAACGTATTACATACAAAGGGGAGACCGTTATTCAGGCGCAGGTGTGCTGACAATTCGCTAACTTGTCATATTTTTGTGAGAAAATTGAGTTGGAAACAATTTGAGGATGCGCTAAATCTTTTACTGGCGTTTCTATTATTGAAGATTGATTTGATGTCATATTTCTCCTGATAATGTGATAAAACAAGAGAAAATATACCCGTCACGATTCTAGCTTGTAAAAATAAAATAAAAAAAAATAATTAAAAGTAAAAATAATATAAAAATATTAATAAGTAAAAATAATTAGTCGGTTGTTAAATTTTCCAGCAGAGATTATTAAAATAACACATACCTAACTAACGTTTAAGATATTCAATATTGTTGCCTTACAATAAATACGGATCTAATACTTCATAATAATATTTCAAAACACATAGATCCATTTGATCTCACACTATAAAGTTGCATCATAGAAATAAGGCCAATGATAATTATTATTGCATGTATAAATACTATATAAATGCACGCAAAGAAGATAAAACTAAATACTGTGCTCAAAACGCTAAGTCTATCCCCAGGGGCCGTATTTTTGAATCGTTCGGATTACTTTTCGCACACAGAATTGCAAGATTCGCATGTGAATGCTTGAAAAATATATGAGAATTCGCATGTGAATTCGCGATTCCGTATGCGAAAGTAATTCGAGCAATACAAAAATACGGCCCCGGGACCTCTTGTAGAGAAGCATCGTGACCTCTTCTGCTAATCCGGTCGCCTTAGACCAATAAAATGGATAGTTAATTACAAGCTGTTCCTACAAAAACCTTGGTAACTACGTTGTGATAGAAGATAGCTTTGTGCTAAAGATACAATGAAAAAACAAGAACTTGTTAATAGGCAATATGTGGAGCCGAAATTGCTTTCGTAACATCGTTACTCGCGCAACTAATACGAAACTAATCACATTAACACCCGCTCCTTTAATATTTAGGGTATGTTTTGTTCCTCGTTTACTCTTTTTCACTCGATGAGCTTGGAAGAAAGGCTTTTTAAAATAGGTATCTTATCGGAAAAACAAAGACACAATAGCCTAGAAAAAAAAAATTATTTGATACATCACGATTCACGAGTGGCAATTTCAAAATAATCAATAAAATATAATAAAATATGTCATAGAATGATAGCTGTTATATTGTACGTAGGTAATGTGCACAATATAACACTACTACCACTATAACGAATCTCCAAAGAATTGTAAGTATAAATCATATAGGTATGATATTAAAATTTTAAACAATGGGCATGTGGACTAATTTTTATTTTTTAGTCCGTCTTGTAGATTATTAAAAAATATTGGACACGTTTTTTTTCTTTTTTTACGAAATCAAAGAATAACCGCGATATATTCAGTTGAAATTTCGCGTGACGTCACTATTCTGACAGTTTGTATGGCGGTTTTAGGGTTAGTGACGTCACGAGTCCCTCACCCTAAACTTTAATGCGCTTTATCTCTGTATATTTTAATTTATTTAAAAAAGCAAAAAATACGTGTCTATTGTTTTTTTATTTTCTAACTGACGGACTAATTAGAATTTTGATTTTCAAAAGTAGTCCACATCCCTATTATGACATGTACAGTTAAATTCTACATAAAATTAATAATACTCGCAAAACTATTGAAACATAATATCTATTTTATGTGTCTGAATAAAATTTGAATAGTTCGAAATGTGAATCGGAAGGCACGCTCTGATGGGACCATTAGCGAACTGCCGATTGGTTATCCAGTGAATAGAGCACGACTCCTGGGGCGATCGTTGTGTGTATAAGGTACGGAAATCAAACGGAAACACCCGACCGGCTATTCGTATACATACACGTAATAGTAGTATATTATTAACTTTGTAAAATTAACGTAGATAAACAAGTTAAAAACATTCACTGACAACAAAATTTGAATAAGCGTCAAGAAACAACTCAAATTTTAGAAGCATGCCAGTATAATTTACACTCGTAAACAAGAAACCAATTCGTCAGCCTGTTGAACTGTCTGTTTGTTCCTGCTAATCTCTGAAACTGTGTATTTGACGGGATTTTCACCGGCACAAAGAAAAGATAAGTATGTTCAATAAAAAAATATCCATGAAAATAAAATAGCAAATTGCACTAACGGACCATAACTATGTTTAAGGATGGGTAATTCAATTCATTCCTCTGTAATGTCGCCAAAACATTAAGTATTATTATTAATATGCTTAGGTCATTCAACCGAGTGAATCCATGTTCTTTTATTTCCTTTAGGTCGAGAATGACCACAATCCTAAAACGTCTACTTTCCTAAAATGTCCACTTTCCTAAAATGTCCACTTGATTTTCCCAAAATTATGTCCACTTTCCTAAAATGACTACTTCGTTTTCCTGAAACGTCCACTTTCCTAAAATGACTACTTCGTTTTCCTGAAATGACGACTTTCCTAAAATGTCCACTTTCCTAAACTGTGATTTAATTTCTGTATTGTTCTATATTAGTTACATGTTAAAATGAGATCTTGAATATGTCCCTCCAATTACACTTACCTATAGATGTACCTATTATTATTATTAACTTTAAAACTGTAGAAATACACTGAATAACTTTATGCCAATTCTGAGATACGATATCCGAAGCGCCTTCTCTAGATCGTCAATATTAAATTCTCGATGCAACATTTATTTCGTAATATTATGTTACAAACTTCCTTCGAGTCCTATAAACCGCACATACACAATCTTTGCATCTCAACAAATACTTTCTTGGAATATTTTTATTACATTCGACGTATGTAGGTATCGTATATTATTTTTTAAAGATATTCTCTTTTTCTCAATTCATATACCTATCAATAATATTATTAAGTATTCTAACTTCTGGCGGTATCTCTTTCCCGTTTTATTAATATTCATAAGGTTATATATTTTTTATAAAGCAATTTCTATGTAGGTTTCAATCATTTTAATTATAGTCGAAGACGATGACGTCGAAGACGAATACGATGACCATGACGATGGCGATAATGATGATGACATCGTTATCGTCATCGTTATGTTGTCGTGTAGTTAAAAAATTAAAATGTGTAGGTATAGTTACATAAAAATGAAAACAGTGTTGGGCATTTTCGTGTAGACAATAATTTGTGTGTAACCTAATTAATCTAAGTATGCTAAATATATATACAAAATAAGAAAATTAATCTCACGTATAAACTTGAAAATTTATCTCACGTATAAACTTGAAAATTAATTTCAAATATAAACTTGAAATTAATTTTCTTTTTCGCAAGTATTTATAGTAAAATTATAACAATAATGATACAGTTTTTCACAATGTAACTTTAGGTACGTAAGTATAATTTATTTTTAGGTTATACATATTAATATTTTTTTTATATAAATCGTACCTATTTATAAAGGCAACAGTCACGTACGTTCACTTTTAATACTTCTACAACACAACATATGCGTCGAGTCCAAACCCCAACGCTTTATGTATGCGAAAAAGCAAAACGAAAACGCCTATAGAAAACGTTAGAGCAACCTTTCCTTGCGCCATTACTTTTGGGATGGTATGTAAATACATGGTAATATGAATATAAATGCCTTTTAACTAGATGGTGGCCTTTCGATTGTGCCTACGACTCGAATACAGAAAACCAAAAATGGAAATTTTTGTTTATTACTATACCTACCGTCAGTAGTTTACCCGCGTGAATTTTGACATCGTAACTAAACACAATTAAAAGAAATGATAATAGACAAACATATAATAATAGTTTTCCCAAAACATGATGGAAAAAAATGTTTGTGTGGTGTGATGATTGAAACAAGAAACTAGGAGTATCACGTACGACTAAACCTTCTGTTTTTAATTTTCCGTGTATATGAGATTTTATTATTACCATATTTAATAGCTAGGTATTTCGTACATTTGCGAGCAAAAGTAACTTCAACCGTTAAGTAAGTACAGGGTCGCAACGTAAGGAACACGCACACAACAGCTGGGGTGGAATATGCATATTGTCTGCGGCGAAGACCCGTAAGAGCACTCCACTACCGCGGCAGACACGGCAACAATAGGCCAGTGTAATTTCAAGTTTTTATGGCTTTATTGCTGTAACACGTTGACTTCCTTATTGCTGTAATGCTTACGTATCTATATCTATATATTACGATCCATACGATACTCCAGATCTTTCCATAAAAGTAATAATATTATTGGCACATCACGACGATGTTTTATATCGGCCATGTCGGGATGGTGTACAAATAAAATTATCACTAGATTTTCATGGTGTTAAATAAGCTAATACACGTTTAATGACAGTACAACCAAGAATTCCTGAGGAGATCTCCAAATTCCAAATACATCAGCTATAGTACTTATTAAAACAATAACGCCTTGCTCCAGTTTTCATTCGTCTAAATTTACACGTGAAAGATAAACCACATAATATGTAACGCACCATAAATTAAAGCAAAAATATTCCGTTTACAACCGACCCAGGTACGGACTACAGCTATACGGGTTCATACGTTTTGTCAAGTTTTCGCTAATGAAATAAACTTTCAGGTAGAGCGGCGTGAGCGAGGCGCACGGAGTTGGTATTAATATTCATACGACGCGCTGTTCCGGCCCTTGTAAATGTTTTATTCGTTAACGAGTCTAGCGGATTAGGGTAATCATGTCACGTGTGTACCAGAAACCTGCCCAATTAATTTATCACGTAATCAATTCAGTTTCGATGGATGAAATAAATAATCCTTACTAATATTTCAAATGCGATTGTGAGTTTGTTACGCTTTCACGCTTTAATTACTCAACCGATCATCATGAAATTTTGCATAGTTGTACGTGTTTTCAGGGGTACAGGAAAGGACTTAGAGTACTTTTTGTCTCGGAAATTCCGAGGAAAATCCGAAATTAGTGTGGATGAAACCTCCAGGCAACAGCTAGGTAGTAAGTATTATATTATCTGTGGTAGTTTTTTTTTTATTTATATTATACATTGAATTTATAAAAATAACAAAAAATATATTAACATAAAAATATGTTTTGTGTTTTAAAAAGTGAAACTTCTTATTCGGCGGCGATTCGATAATAAATATCAGAAATGAAGAAGAAATTTTTCCGTTTAGAAAATCCATTTTTCGGAGTTTCAAATTTCATCCAAATCCTGTCTGCTATTTTTATACGGGATTGAGTTACAATCATTCAACTTTCACTTTAGGCATTTTCCCTTACCCGTCATGTGAACATAAGTAATACATACATACACATATACATACATATGTACATAAGTAATTGTTCGTATTATCCTATATTTAAAGCCTTGTATCTATTTGGTATTTAATTTGCGTAGGTATTATTAATTCATCTCCTATTTTAAACGTAGGTAGATGGATTATCTGCATCCGACGTCTAGTCGGCACCGTCAGCGTCTGTAGGCTTAAATTTTCATTATGTTTATTGGATAATTCGCTTCAGAGGCGGCGTGAATCGTTGAGATAGAGAGGATTGTCAATGCAACACTGAACATATAATACACGTACATATTATACGCACCTCCACATTCAATATGTACACAGACTAGAGGAATACAAGCGAAAAGTGAATGGAGAATTGCAGCATCGCTGCAAAAATAGTACAAGAATATTTTAACTCTGAACATTTTAGTAGTTGGAGTATTCGATGTGTACGATCATTTCTGATTGAAACAATAGCAAAATAAGCTAGGTATAAAATGGATGAACAGATATAGCTACTGGCTTTGGAAATAAGCATTTTAATAAGGATAAGATTTAATATTTGACTGTGCATGAAAGCAGGAGATTCTGTTATTAAATTAAATTCTTATGGTAGACAAAAATAAAAAATAGGTCGAAGTTTTTATTCCAAATATGATTCATTTATTAAAGTTCAAGAAAAAATATAGACAATTGAGTTCGTAATAAAATGTTTTAAACATTTTAATTTGTGAATATCTTTAGTTACTGTCAACCCACATTCATCCTTAAGCTAACGCCAATAATTTTATTCGTAGGACTTTGTTTCTTATGTGCATAGTAGTAAAGTGTATATCTCATAACGGCTTTCGGGGTCACAGATGGTTCTGATATTTTAGCAAATGAGTCCTACATTTGAATGATGCTTAGAGATACGAATAATGTTACATCCTCTACTATGACATTGTAACGGACCAGACTTTTATATTCAGTGACAAATGGAAAGTTTATTTTTTATTTATGTACATTAAGTACCTATACATTATTTATGTACATAATATCTACAAATTTTACCTAACTTTTATAAATATTTGTCATTCTCATTGTAACAACATGTGCATGAAATGTCAGTAGAATTGAGCATATTAAGATGCTCGACTGTCAAAATACGGTGCTATTAAAACTTCAGCGCTGCCGCAACACGCTCGCTGCGCTTGCTCATTTTGTGCATTGTGGTTGCTGTTCAAGTGCACGTAATTAGGATGTCAGATTTAGTACGATTTCATAACAAAATTGGTGCTACATATTTTTATCGTATTTATAAATTTTTTTGATGTACAATGGGGATGTGGACTACTTTTGAAAATCAAAATTCTAATTAGTCCGTTAGTTAGAAAATAAAAAAAACAATAGACGCGTATTTTTTGCTTTTTCAATTATATTAAAATATACAGAGATAAAGCGCATTAAAGTTTAGGGTGAGGGGGTCGTGACGTCACTAACCGGTAAAACCGCCATAAAAACTGTCAGAATAGTGACGTCACGCGAAATTTCAACTCAATATATCGCCGTTATTTATTGATTACGTAAAAAAAGAAAAAATACGTGTCCAATATTTTATAATAATTTACAAGACAGACTAAAAAATAAAAATTAGTCAACGTGCCCATTAAGTATTTCTCATACCAAATTCAATATAGTTATATTTCAAATTCAAATTATTTCGTAACCAAAAGTATTTTTACAAACATTTGTTTACTAGCTGTTCCCCGGGGTTTCACTCGTGACAAGCTGGGAGTTCCCGTGGGAATTTCGGGATAAAAATACCCTATATCCTTCTCTGTATCCCTGACGATGTGTACATGCAAAATTTCATGATGATCCGCCGAGCCGTTGAGGCGTGAAAGCGTAACAAACTAACAAACTCACTTTCGCATTTATAATAGTAAGGATTGGACATGCTTTTATGTACCTAAATCCTACTTAATATTATAAACGCGAAAGTTTGTAAGAATGTATGGATGGATGGATGGATGGATGGATGGATGTTTGTTACTCTTTTCGCAAAAACTACTGGATGGATTTAAATGAAATTTTACAATAATATAGCTTATACATCAGATTAACACATAGGGTACTTTTGTCCCGGAATTCCCGCGGGAACTCTGTAATTAACGCGAGTGAAACCGCGGGGCACAACTAGTATGTATATACTTGTGCCAGGATTTCAAACTCTTCCATGTCGTGAATAAAAAGATAATTCATCAGTTTCGACATTCACCATCCACTCTCATGTTTGTCCTTAGCTCCAGTTTATGCGCCGCAAGTGTACCTACGTTGTGTATAGACGGTCATATTTCATAGCGTCTCCATTTCCACTAGCGTCGTACATCAACGGCAGCCGCATGCGACACGGCCGGACTATCTGTCACAGTGGAGCCGGGACGCAGTAAATTACGCGCCTTCATCATCCCGCGGGATTCCGACCTGGAGCTGTCGAGCCTACGGGATCCTCGGCTGTGCGCTGCGATCCGGGATCCCACTGTGTTTTATATAGAACCTACATACCTACTTACATATTATGTTTTGGCAATTTATATGAGGAACAAGTAATTTTTTGCCCGCTTATTATAATTTGTAAATTTATCTAAGGAACGTGAAAGACAGAATGGATAATGTGTTAAATTTTAACATTTACTGGTGTTGCTACTCTAATTTTCGAGAAGCATAGATTGATGAGTTTAAAAGTATTACTAAACAGGTAATCATGCGGCTAGTAAGTAAAATTCTGAAATATAGTAAGTACATATATTATGTATATTAAAATCTAAAAATATAGACTTAGACTTTATATTTATTTATTTATTAATATGGAAGACCAGCAGCACAATTATAATTTGTATATATAAAATGTAAATATAAATAGGTCATATAATAGGTAATGTAAAATGTAAATAGGTCTTTACATGTAGACACAAATTAAGTACCTACACTATCAAATAGCTTATAGCATCGACAAGCGTTCATTCATTAAATCGCCTTCACATAGTTTGTACAGTTTATACTATACCCAAAAACTATACAGTGAAACATAAAAATTATTGAAACCAATTAGTGATCAAATATATGCTTACAAGTGCTCTTTTAGTCTGCTCAAAACATTGACCTTTGATTAAGTCTCAATACGCCTGAAATACAACGTTCGTGGGCTTTAGTTTCAGCATCTAATCGAACTGTATACACCTGCATCCCGCCAAAATTGTGTTTGAATCCTGCACTCACGTGTAATCTTGTACAAGCGCGAACTTTCATGTTTATTTTCTCCTCCAATTTTGTCTGAGTGCCTGCCAAGGTGTTGTCTGATGCCAGCTTTAAAATTTGACGATACGAAAGCATGTTGTACCGAGCACATCTGTAATTTATGAATTCAATTATTTTGTGAATAAACTTGATAATATTGTAAATGAATAAGACTGTTTGGACATAAAATATTTATAAATCTCTATACTCTACCGGGTAGCCGAGAAGAGATCGCTTTGTAGTGATAAGGCCGCCCTCCGGGTTCCCTTAATACTTTCTGTTTTATTAGTTTTCAGTTCCAGAAGTTATGCTCCATAGCCAAACTTACTTTACCTCGTTATAATAATCCTTACTATTATTATAAATGCAAAAGTGAGTTACGCTTTCACACCTTAACGGCTTAACCGATCATCATGAAATTTTGCATACACTTTTTCAGGGGTTCAGGAAAGAAACATAGGGTACTTTTTATCCCCGGGATTCCCGCGAGGTTCAGCCAGTAGGTAGTTTTATAAAATAAAGAGATTTTCTTGGTGTGTGTAATTATATTTTAAATTATCTCCTGTATACTGCTCTCGTATGTTTTCACCCGTAACAAACTTTTTAGTTTACCTTATTCGAGCAACAGTTTCGCGTCAGGATCCAAGTTATTTTGAAATCGTCCAAGTTTATTTTGAGCTATAGGTACCTATAAAGACTGCCAATCTCGTCTATGTTATCCTTTGAAACTTTGAATTTGAATTATTTTTGGATTTACTCAGCACTCGTATATTCGTATATTATCATGGTAACTGCTTTTTTTTTACGGATCTATTATTAATAATAACGCTTCAGTATATACAAGCTCTACTTGACCCCACATTAAACTTGGCTTTTCTCGTGGAAAACAAGCAAATAATTTTTATTATTCCATTTTCTTTTTTTTTCTCTCCTTCACGGAGGTGTTATCGTAATATGCGGGCCTCAATTATTATTTTTATATTATTATTATTATACATTTTTTTATTTTTTTCTCAGCATAGGCTGGTAACTTGTAGAGTCAGTACGGGCACTGCCAAGAAGCTGATCTACTTAATTAGAGCCATGTTGTCCAGGGTAAAAAGGTTCGTCCTGTAGAAAGCGTCTAACAATCAGGCAAGTATTAAGAATAGCTGCTTTTTGCATTGTTATATATGTGTGTTATATATATGTGTGTGTGTTATTATTATTATTATTGTTAATACTATTATAAACATTGTATATACTCGTATCACGTCACTATTACTTACATCCTTTCTAATAGATTATTAAAAATGCAAAAGTGAGTTTGTTTGTTTGTTTGTTACGTTTTCACGACTTAACGACTCAACTGATCATCGTGAAATCATGCATACACGTTGTAAGGGGTACTATACAGGGAAGGACATAGAGTACTTTTTATCCCAGAATTTCCGGGGAATTCCGAAATTACCACGGGTGAAACCGCCGGGAACAGCTAGTAGCTATTATTATACTATATATAGATATGTAAACACACCTAAAAAGAAAATGACGCCTGTTTGTTCATCATTCAATGTCCATTTCCTGCGTAAATCGAACCAGGAACTTTGTGATTGTCGAAGACCTGTTGATGACCTCTTCGCTAAACCCATCGTCTAAGCAAACAGCACACCCGACAACAACAAAATCGGTGTGATAAACATTATTTTACCACATCCAGTTACGAAACTCAGTTACGTACGCAACCAGATGGATTTTTTCTTGGTAACCAAGTATAAATAAAAATGATCAATAACATAGCAAAGAAAAACAATATTAAAAAGTAAATACACGTCTTTAAACTATGTACTTTATATGCGATTGATGAAATGAAGGGTCAAAAAGCCGATTACAGGTCGGTCTTAGGAACCGAAAAAGCTTTCGCTTGTAATCCATTAATGTGACTGGCTTATAAGGGATACTGAGCAAACTTATGATAATTCTAGAGTTAGAATATCACTGAGCAAGACTGGATTGGATAGTGGAAAACAATGTTTTTGCAATAGTAGTTGTAGTACTATTATTGCAAAAACATTGTCACGGCGCGGCGGCGAAAAGAAAAATAGGGTGACCAAGCAACGGAAGTTGATGGACTTCTATTATTGAATTCTCAAATACAACACTAGGTATAGAAATTGCGAATGAAGATTTTTAAATTTTAAATAAAATCCATCGACGATTTTACACTTCGAATTCTTCTGATGAAAAACGATTATTTGTCTGATTTAAATAGTTACAAGTATTTTTTTTTTATTTGACGCTAAATACAAAATTGGTAAATTATCATCGTAGTAGTCATCATTAATTGGCTCACTGCGCTCGCTCAGCTCGTACGACTTGGTCAGCAGTACAAACCTAACCAAGAATGATATTCTAGTGGTTACATTTCGATGGGTATATTTCGATTTTTCATTACATATCTTTTGTGGGCACTGTATCGTTCCGATATAAAACCGATGTTCGCTTCTCGTCTAGCACTAGCGAAACGCAGTTGTTTTGACAGCTGTCATGCGCGTCGTCACTTGTCACTAAATTGAATTATATCTGCTTATTGTGCTTCAACATCATCAAATCAATATCAGAACCCTAATTCGCCACACCGCGTCGGCCTGTGAACATTGAAGGTGAAGCTCATCGGAGGCGGTCGCAGTCCAAGGTACGTACGTGCATTGTATTTGCTACTGCCTGTTCAAGATCGCGAACATCGATCATGTTATCGTTGGACTCCTGAGTCTGTCCTTCTTTAATGAAGAATCCTTCTGAATTTCTTTAATGAAGCGGTAAACGAAAAGTGTATAAGTACTTAGGGCGCATATTTCAATACCACGTTACACAAAATTAACTACTAAATTACTAATAAATCACGAGAGTCAGCTAATTAACCAAATTTCTATAGTAAAAATCTTCTGTTTTGAAATTCCTCCGAGCCCTCTTTAAAAATTGTTTAGTCAAAAATAGTTACGCCAAAACATTGTCTTGTTGGTTCATGTCGTAGCAAACTAGATTATAAAAATTCTAAAAGTGTAATTAGTCGTAATTACTCTGCTATTAGTTGTATGGTATGACTAGCTGTGCCCCGCGGTTTCACCCGCGGAAATTTCGGAGATCCCGCTAGAATTTGAATTTTCACAAAAATAAGAGGAATAAAAGAGATCATCTCTTGGGTATTCCTAATTTAAATGCCTTAAAGCTCTCTCTTTACTCAGTGTCACTAGCCTACAGTTGCGTAGATTAGGTCAATATCTGTACGCGCGTTCATATTGTGGTTCATATTACCCGTGGTTTCAATATTGAAATTTTACCATTATCATATTTACCGCTAGCTCACAATATTATTGGCTTCCATATTAGGTATTTACATGCCCAAAACTGTCACACATTATGTGCAAGTGAGTACATCAGCGGCTCCCACGCTCCCATAAGCGTTGTTACTCCACATCTGAACTTGGAGCGGATGCCCTGAAACTTTACGGCACGGCAATTGTATCTGGTTGATCGCACCCGGGAGTCTACTCGTACCCTTATCTGACCCGCGCCAAGCACTTTTAGAGATATTTTGTTTCCCTAAATAATGCGAGTTTACCTAACCTCAATTGTTTCTTTTTCTGTTTTTTTTTTTTGTTTGTAGCGAAGAGAACTTTTTTACAACATGCTAAAATTATTATTTAAAAAATTAAAATTAAAACATTAAAATATTTAATGGGTTTGTTAGTTAAATATTATCCTCATATTGAATAATGAAATGGAAGTTTTATAGACACGATGGAAATAAAAAAAAAAAACACTTTTCGACTTCTAGTTCTGGTATAATGAGTAGTGTTTTCATATTTTGTATTTTTATTATTTATTAAGTACATAATATTTATATCAAGTTGAGTCACGGTTTCCCATGGTCATTTCTTGCGTATACCTGTGTACTAATAGCACGCACTCGTATTTTTTTTATTCGTCTTAGTTCTGTAAAAAATAAACTGAACTTAACTGAAACTACATGCCTATTATCTCATTACTTTTCTGGTGTTTTTTACTTGGAATCAAGTGGAGTCCCTAATTATTGTTATCCGTTGAGAAGTGAGAACTCGCTATTATAGAATCACCACAAACTGAATGAAAGCGCAAATAGTAAAAGAAAGCAGAATGAACAAAAAGTTTGGTCTTAACAGTTGAATCCATTATTACCTACTTTTTTAAGCATAATTATACACACAACATTATGATAATTTTCTTAGCTTTTATCTTTTTTTTGTATTATTTATTTATTTATTTATTGCACATCCATTAAGTAACAAAAAGGTCTTAAGACATATTATGGCCTGAAGATTCACTGAAAAATGCAAATTGTGGACAACTGGTCTTATTAACAGTGTCATTTGAGCCATTTCTTCTCTTACGATCGCCACTGAAAATCAGCGACGCGGGCGGCATACGTCCACATGATGCTGATTGGCAGCCATCTTGGTGTACCAGTTATTCTTCGTTAGTTAAGGACACACGTTTGTGTTTATTGTATTTATTTTTTGCTATCAAATAAACTCTTTTCTGTTTTATTCTATTCTATTCAAATAGTTACTATTATTTTAAACTTTAGTCGACAAATGCCTACTTACCGTCAAAAAAGAGTTTACAAATACAATGATAGATAATATTATGGGTAAAAGTCGAGCTCTAAATTCAAACTAAGCGTACAAACGACGCAATATATTCACCATGTTGTTAGTAATTCCGTATCGCGATATATGAATGTAAATTCGGTGCTGAAACATTTAGACCACGTAGCGACCCCCGGTAGGGGGCCTATAGGGATCAGCACGGCAGAGCCCTTTCGGACGATGCACCCGGAATGCCATAAATAGACGATATTCACACTGTTGTTATCAAAGACTCGTGTAATGAAAATGGCTATGGAAAGCTTTGAAATCAACTGTCAATCCAATAGACTTTCAGATCTAGCAAAGTGGACAGCTGATGTCGAATTTCATATCTATAGTATCCGTCAAACACACATAAATAAACGAAGCTCTGGACAAAAATCAATGATTAATAAATCAACATTAGCGCATATGCAATTTATTTTGTTATATTTGTTGTCGGAATATCGTGGTTACATATTATGTTATATTATGTTAACATAATCATCTTTTTAAATACCCCAATGCTGGGGGCTGGGGCACAAACGCGTACGGGTTTTGTGGTGGACTTCACACACGCTTTAGAACTACTTATAATGCGTATACAGTTTTGCTCACGGTGTTTTCTTACACCATGTAAGCCGTGGTGGTAATCGATTTGATGTACAAATCAAACCATGATGAAAAAAATTAAAATCCCCATCCCATTCCAGGTCGGCAACGCACCTGCATGCCTTCTGGTGTTGCAGATCTCTATGGGCGGCGGTAATCACTAACCATCAGGTGTACCACTTGCCCCCCATGACATATAAAAAAAGGAAATCAAGTCTCTAAAAAAACGAAATGAGACTTCTACCAATGGCTTGCAATAACTTTGTAGCATGAAGGTATTAATATGAGTTCTTCAGAAAACTATACTTGTGGTTTGCAATATTGCAAGTACTATTACTTCCCTGAGGTAATAAAAGACGATGTTAATCAAAAAGCTACTTATAGAATAAATACATACGTACTTATATAGATGATCCAAAATCTAAGGCACCTTTAAACCCAAATCCAATTTATTTGCTCGACGTTCGAGCATTCGCAATGATGTTGACAAATCGTCCATTCGGTCCGACCCGCCTTTTTGCTGTACGACTTTTCACAACCGATATCGAACGATACAATAACTCATTCGTTAACAAAAACACAAGCCATTCCCGCGGTGATAAATTAGTCTATATAAAACTGGTCGCGGTTTGTGTCAAAAGTTAAAACATATATCCTTCTAACAACGGACGTCGTAATCATTTAAAATACTGAAAAGTTGAAACACAAACACGTGTGACGTATATGTATGTTTATTTGTTTCATTATGTCATGGTTCTGGCTGAAAAGCGTGACTGCCCGCACACAGCCCAATGGTGATTCAGGAAATGTTTTGGATACAGGGACATACCACATATAACAATGTCACACTCTTTTGTTTTCCTTTCAACTTTAAATTTTACCTGTGATATAATCAACAGACAGATAAAAGGGTGTATTTAAAATTCTAGCAAGGGCCTGATTGTTTTTAATATTTAAAGGTGAACTTACGTATTTTTACCAAAATTATCTTTTAATCATAAGCCTGATGTAGTAAGTATTTGTGGCACAGCCTGTATGGTGACATGTAAGCCAACTTCATTTTATGTATGAAAAATATTAATCAGCTAGAGAAATGATGAGCTATTAAAGCTACAAAGCTTTAATAATCATAAACTCTAGTAGAAAAATAAACATCAATGAGAAAGCGTTACTTCTTTCTATACGTTGAAGAAATAAATAATATAAGAAAGAAGTACATACAAGAAAAGCTCTACTCTACTTCAGAATATCAGACGTTTCCTTTATTGCAACAATAGTCACACTCTTCTCTCAGTTATACAGGGAATAAAACACTCAAAAATAAATACAGGAGATGTTATTCAAAATAGCCAGGGTATGGTTATTTTTAACGTGACACCTACACGGCATTTCCATTAGAGCTGGCAAGTCGACGAAAGCCGACTTTGTGGTAGAAGGCGTCTTTTTTACCACAGAACTCCCATTTTCAAAATCTCATCAAATCACGCCTGTGAAAGGTGCCGAGGGATCTCATCGAATTGAATTCCTATTACCTGAGTGTTTGGACCATAAATTTCTTTTTTCAAGCCCACCCCAATATTGAACCTGCTAACAGTTAAATGTATTTTAATCTGATTGAGTTCACGACTTAGATAAATTGATGTGATTGGCGGAAGAAAGAGGTGTTACGATCACAGGAGAAGTCGGGGAGTTATGTGAAACATACTTAAGGTAAACAAATTAAATAGGAGGTTTTTCTTTGGAAATATAATGGGAAACCGAAAAGTTGTGCACCAAATGTTTTTAGTTCTATAATTGCGAAGTGATATTTGTTTTGTATTTACTCTACTGCTGGTAGACCCCCGGTCATCTCCAAAAGGATTTTCCGTAATTGTTTTTTGTTTGAGATTAGTCTGATCACCATTTCTATGCAAGTTCCAAATAGTACCTATAACTCACAGATATTAAAAAAATATAAATGTAAACATATAACTCGTGTACTTAGTGGATCCACAACTAAGCTCCATCGGGATCTATGGATGACTAATTTCCTCTTCAATATGGTGGCTACAGCAACAAAAGTGTAAAAGGATATTTAACACAAGTGGAACCCGTTAATAACAAAAGCACCTGCATTCAAATTATTTAAATAAAACAGCTCACCTAACCATTAAAAATAAAAAATCATTATAATTAAGTACCTACTTAAGTCAAATGTTCGAGAAAGCAACACCAGTGAGGCAATTTCAAAATTAACAAGCGTAAACACTTAATTCTGCCACTTTTTCTTCGCACTTAAAACGTAGGTACATTTTGCTTTAGGACCCGACTTATCATCAAAGCAAGTCAAAAAGAAAAATAGTATGCTGAATGCTTATCTAGACTAATTTAATAATTTACTTTGGGATAATGAAGTTTCAAAACAGTATTTTTTTTTTCAACAGTTTGTAGGTTCCCGAGATTACCCCCTAAAACAAACAAACTTCTCGTATTCACAATGTTTGGTATAGATGAAATTACGCACTAAACTCTTAAAGTTATTGTTTCATCGCAGGCAAAAAAATCAGTAGTAATCATCACAAAAAAAAAACCATTTTCGAAATCGGTTAAGAAGGGTTATCACAATATCATAGCATTTGGAATCAATACACAATGGTTTCTCTAACACGCTCGCATCGACGGCAGTTTCTCATAAGAAATGCATGCGATTCCACTTTATTTATTTACATGGGGTTAGGCCGATAAATCCGGGCCTTCCTGCAATATGGGGGACTTTTATTGAACTTTATATTTAGTACATACAACACGCGATCAATAAACTTGGACATAAACTGGACATAGATAAGCAATAGTGTGTTAACCCACACTGGAGAAATTTTGAGTAAATTAAACTTTTAAAATTATAGCGCCATTTTGTTCCAACATTGTTATGTTCAATATTTAGTTACATATTTAAACAATGTAATAAGCTAAACACATAACTCAATAAATCGTTCTGAATCAATAACTTCGTTTTGTGGGTTAACATGTTATTGCTTATCTGCGTCCAACTGTCGGTGCAACAGTAATACGATGTTTGCTGTGATTGCGCTTGCTGTAGGCCAAATTTTCAATCATTAATTTAATTTGTATGTGAGCCTCTTAAAAAAACACCTAAACAGCCCAATCTCATCCTTTCTTTAAGTTGGTTAAAAAGTAGTGTTAAAGCACTGACGGCCGCACTCAGAGTCGTTTTAATGATTACTTAATATTAAGTGAAGATTTAAAAAGAAATTGCCGCAAACAAAGACGTTCATTAAATAAATGTTAATTGGTATTTGACTAATTGAGTTAAATTTAGTTAAATGCCAATTAACATTAATTTAATGAACGTCTATGATTGCGGCGATTTCGTTTAAAAAATATCCACTTGAAATAAATAATCATTGAAAAGACTCTGAGTGCAACCTTTAAAGTTTTTGTAGTAAAGAATTAAAATCATATAATTTCTAATGAAAAGTGAAATTTTTAAGAAAGCATAAGATGCAAGCTTTTATGTTTGACATAAATTAAATAATTTGTCAGCGGGTAAGCAAACTTGTCACAGCTGGGCCCTTATTCACTATGACCAACAACACTTCTTGCCCATAACGCGCATCCTAAAAACACAAACGCGTCCAAACGTTCCAGATACCAAAATATTAGAAATTATTATTCTGTATGCCATAAGAAACTCTATGATTATATTTGGTGTGAAACTTCTTTGAGCATGAGGGAAAGACAATTTCTTAACGCATCGTGTGGTCATAGTGAATAAGAGCCGCTTACCTCGTAAAGTCGTAGCACGTTTTGTAGTGTCGCGTAGCGTATTCGTAGCACTACTACGACGTGTAAGATTTGGTAACAACCGTTTATCTTTTTCATATATAGGTACAAGCTTTTTTAACAAAAATAAAACTTATCGAAAATATCGAATTATACTAGATGTAAATTATTAAGTATGTAATGTAATGTTTGGATGTTTGGATGTTTGTTCCTCAATCACGCAAAAACGTCTGAACGGATTTGGATGAAATTTGGTATGCACGTTTTCAGGGGTACAGAAAAGGACATAAGATACTTTTTATTCCGGAATTCCCACGGGAACTCTGAAATTACCGCGGGAGAAACAGCGGGGCACAGCTAGTATATATATAAATTACGCATCACGTTGTTTGTCCGCGATGGACTCCTAAACTTCTGAATCGATCTTGTTGAGGTCACTATGTTGTAATTTGGCCTAACTTAAAAGATAGGATAGTTTTATTACAGAATTCCCGCGGGAACTCCGGAATTCATGCGGGAAAAACTAATCACCGTAAACTATACTATATTATTGGGGGTACAAAGAAGGACATAGAGTACTTTTTTTCCCGGAATTCCTGCGGGAACTCCGAAATTACAGCGGATGAAATGAAATCAACAAAATTAAGTAAATTATAATATAATTAAACATTATTGCCGAAGTTCACGTGATATATGCTGTCGAATTTTGATGGGTCAATTAACAAAGGTAGTGGGAAGGTGACCACTAGTCATTTGTCATGGTACCGAACACACCGGGGTTTGTTACCCGTTATGGCCTCAGAATTTGAGTCAACGTGCTGTCTCCTTATTTACCTTATTGAAAACAGCATGTGTCGGATGTGTTTCGTTTTTTTTTTCTTTATTAATATCAGTTATTTATTTTTCGCCCCAATTGGCGTGTACAAGAGATTCCAGGTTCGATTCCCGGTGGGGGTGGACAGGGTTTCACTTTCCAATCTGGGCGTGTTTATACACTATCTATAGTTTAATATATAATATTATGTAATAACTTGTAATATAAAGGTACCACGTTTCCTTGATTGCCACGACACAAGCTTAGATTGTGGCACGAGCACGAGCACGCGCTTATAGCTAAGGTAGTGTGGAATCAAGTAGATCTGTGTAGTGTTAAGTGGATTATTATTATATTATATATTTTTTTTTATTATTATCATAAACTTGAAACTTACAATAAGTTTCAGTAAGTTTGTCTATTACGAATTTGAAATTTAATAAGGATGGTGATTTCCGAATGCCACCGGAGCTTTTATTTTATACTTTGCAGCAACGTTCTCACACATAAGTATACGTAGATGGAACTTTTGTTTACGTTTGTGAGTTACACACTCCTATTTTCAGCAATATTGTTACAACTTTTGCTTGCAGTGGGATATCTGTCAAACCACGTCTATGTGATATACATAAAGGTAAGATACGCCTATTGCAGTTGATGAATAAAAGTGCAAAGAAATCAAAATCTATTTTTACATCATAAACGTGTAATCGAGTGTCCGTAACGGGAGCACGCTGTGCAGTGTTGCCAGCTCGCCAGCGCAGAGTGGGCGAGCAGTGCATTACACGGGTAACACTCGCCGATTGTTGCGGCCCGGCTGTAATGGGCTTAATTCCGATGCGGCTTTCGGCTTTTAGCCATTGTTTACCTGCGATATACGTGGCGCGGCCATAAATCTGCATTTTGTGTAGGTACGTGTTTTTATGCGTAAGGTCTACCTATGGAAATCACGCGCAACTCGGTATATGTTATTAGCTGATAAATTGCATAGCTTATTGGATTACCTTTGCTTTTTGTGCTGATTACAGCGCATAATTTAATCTAGCAAAATAATAATAAGAACGATTCTGGCGATAGCGCGTTCGGATCACACGACGAAGGGCCTGGCTTGAAATTCCATGAACAATTTACTGAACTTTCAGTGAACGAACATCGGAAGGAAACTATAGAATAGTACTACCTAGTAGACAGCTGGCTACACCAAACCACCTTTAAGTTGAAAATCTGTCACCAAGCACTTAACGGTTTGTATATTTCTTGTCTTTTGTTGTTTTTTTTGCCATTTTTCGGCAGTGTCTCTCGAAAATCTTGAAGCTTGAATTTCAGGCTGGTGAACAGTGACAACCGCTAGCTCCTAATAAGAAATTATCATAATTCCAACTAGTCGTCAACATTGACCGATATATCATCAACCAAACTTGATCATATTTATGTCGTTCATATGAAGTTTATCATACGGACCAAGTTCTAACCCAACCAGCTAAAACTTAAATTGAAACTGGTACATATGCAACCGCAAAGCACGCATGATTTACGATTCGCCAGCGAATGTGATCTCGTTACAGCCGCTGTTGGATATATACGATAATATGTTAGCCGGAAAGGGGGCAATACGAATCTATTTTCGAAAATAAGATGTAAATAAGTAAATAAATAAAAAACAAGTTTTTGCGTTTTTTTTTTAAATCAAATAATCGTGTTAAAAAAAGTCGACAGTATTGTTTTTAAGTGATTCTATTTAATTGCACTTTCACACGATGGCCTCACGTAAACGCAGACAAGTTAATTTGATTTTGACACAAAAGGTTTTAGAGAACTCAATATTTCTATAGCTAAAGGTATATCAAGTGGTTTTGTTTTATTGTTATCTATAAACAAGAACTAGTATCTCTAGAAACTTTTTGATTTTTGAAAATGTTTTTTAACAGAAAAAGCGTTGAATGCGTGTCTGTTTATTTGAGTTTTTTGTAAAAACACCCATCATACTATTATCTCGTTATACGTATGAATCGTATGATGTTCTTATAAGGCCTTCTGGTCAAATGAGTAGCTCAAATGGAGCGTACCAGATACAACATCAAAGCTATGTATTTTACGGTTTGATAGGTAGGTCTGTTTAAGATGGTGGTGGTGGTGACGGTGGTGATAAGAAAGGTGGATTAATCCCAATAGAAACGTAAGTACATAGAAATCGTACATATTTAAATAAATGTACATAAATAAATGTACATGTACACATGTGTTACTTGTTATCCTACGGTGTCGTTACCGAATTAATTGAAACTTTTAGGTTCTTTTTTTAAAAGAGATTGGGCCGTAATAAATGAGCTCCGTCCTAAACCTTTATGTGGATGACTTTTTTAAGGTTATCATACAATATCAGGTTATGAAGTATGAAGTTTCACAATACTAGGGATGAAAGTACCACAAAACACGCAAAAGTTATATTTAATAACATAATATGTAAGTATGAAGCTTTTATTAAATTGCGTATCTACTACTACTAGTACAATAGTAGATTATACACCAAGGGGATAAAGCACTGTTTTATGTCACGGGCGCTACATTGAATCCTGAACATAACGAAGGACTCCAAATTTAACTCCCGAGCGCAGCGAGGGTGTTATAAGTTAATTCCCGACCAAAGGGAGGGAATTAAGATTGAGTCCTGAGTGCAGTGAGGGATTCAAGCGCCCAAGAAAAAAACAGTTTTATCCCTGTGGTGTATACTCTACTTTTCTCACATAATGCGAGACAATAAAAAACCAGGCTTAGTACATCCTATATAGCCACTTCTTTCAGCTGGCGTGGCCTACTCGATTTGACAAACAAATGAAGTTCGTCTCACTGCGAATCTAGTGGGCCACGGCTTCGGTCTTCGAAAATCGAGTTGGCCGCGCCCGCTGAGAACACATTCTGTTTAGCGAAATGAGACGTTATGGACATAGCAATAAGAATTATGAAAGTGAAAATCACATTATTGACCAGCGGGTTATAATGAAATTCAATAGAACATTATAACCCGGCTAAAGCCAAGAGATATAATGTCTTGCTTTCGGTAAGGTTTACATGACATATAATTCGGCATTGTCGAGCATGTGGTGTGAAAATATTTTTTTTCTATCCCCCGTGACTTCTTCCAACTTTTTAAGCTCTTTAAAATGACATAATATGTCATGGAGTGTTACAAGTTACAACACTTGGGACAAAAGCGCACATTCTCCTTTGCTCTAGAAATAATGTAGCCTTTTACATTCATCATTATCTATGTACACCAACTTATTGTAATAGTTTAATTATTTTAAATGCGTCTATATATTGTGCAATAAATTATTGAATTTCGCACCCAATTTGGAATTGACGACCTTAGATTCTATATAGTGAAATAATATTTTTATCCTTTTTTCGGTTTTCGATTGATAGGTACTAATAAAAATCGTTGTAAAGCCTTACTGGTTTATATGTGAAAGTAGTATTGTTTGTTTACTTGTTTGTTTGTTACGCTTTCACGCTTTAACGGCTCAATCGATCATTATGAAATTTTGCGCACACGTTGTCAGGATAGGTTATTTTTATCCCTGAATTCCGGCAGTAACTCCGATATTAACGCGGGTGAAATTGCATAAAATTTTGCATAGGTACTACTTTACTACTGCACGTGGTAAGAGGTATAAAAAAAAATATAGAGTATACTTTTATCTCAGAATCAAATCAAATCATTTATTCTGCCATTGGATACAATATTATGTATACTTAGATAAGTCAAATTAAAAAAAAAATTGCAATACAAATAAAAACGTATATACAAATATAATTAAAATTTTAATTGAATTAAATTGTAATATTAAAATAATTATTTATATGATTAAAAAGAAGAAGTCTCGCGGGATCTCCAAAAGTAACGCGAGTTAAACTGCGGGGAACAGTTAAAACAAGCAAAACAATAAAACCTAAACAATGAAATAAATACAAGGTAAACAAACTGTGCCGATATAATAAATCTAACAGAACCATTGTTGACATAAATAATCATCTTATTTAAGATCAACACCCCAAAATCTTTTTTCACAGAGAAAAAAAAAAGAATTTCCCATAAAACACGTTCCAATTTTAATCTTACAAATATCGGAATGTTTTTTTTTTCTCTCTATTCAAGTCCATTACGTTTATTACTTTTGCCCGATCGACACGTCTTCGTAGTACCTACCTACTACTGTCAAATCGTAGGATGAAAATTGTGAAAGCACCTAATGGATAGAGCATTGTTCGATAACAATTCGCAAAGAAGCGAATTTTTCACTGCACAAAATCGTGGCTCCGTTTTGTTGGTAATTAATGTTTAGAAATTGAACAAAATGAAAGTGGAATTAAGTAACTGCACTTTTGTCGATAATGGCTTTTCGTTTACCTACTTGATGTCTGTTAAAAAAATAAACACCTTTTTCGTATCATGAGGCGAAATCTATTTTATTTTATTTTAGACTTTGCCGTTTGTATTTTATTCTTAACTAGAAAACAATTTTAGGACACTTTCAGAGACCTAAGTCGAACCACCTTGTAGGTATTTACGAGTGTAATAACTTTTAATAAAAAACAGTTTATTAGCTCTAAATAATACTGAGCGATATCAATCATTTTAAAGCTTGTTTAAAATTCAGCTAGCAATCTATTATTATAACTAGATTCGCCCTGTGCGCGAGCTGCGAGCAGCTCGCGTTTCCGAGCCAGGGCCGAAACAATTTCCCCATACAAACAACTAATGTTCGGCGGCCATCTTGAAAAATGACGCAATCGAAAAACTGATTCGATATTCGGCATCAGCGACCCCAAAAACCCCCGGATGCCGAACCTCACCCGGATCGGATCAACTTTTTTTCGGCCGCCATTTTGAATCCGCCATTTTGGATTTTTACCACGCCAGGCGATTGCCTCCCATTGACCTCTATGACATTTGTTTGAGCACCCCCCACCTGACTCTTTTAGTTTCGGAGATAATCGAGTTTGAATTTTGTTCGGCGGCCATGTTTTTTTCCGCCATTTTGAAAAAAAAGTTACACTATTGAAATTTGCCCAAGGTGTGGATGAAATTTAGTTAGAAACGTTTTCACTTTCGATGGATAGTTTCGGCGGGCAGTCGACTCACTGATGAGAAGCAGGAATCGAAGATTTCGAGGTTTTCCCATAATCACCGAAACGTCCCCTCTACATGTTCCATACATTATATCAACCTAGAGATGCTCCTTCTGGGAGAACAATTATGTCAATGAGTGAGTGGTAATCCAGCTTTATATATTATAAAATATATTGTACTAAGCTCCACACGTTTTATTATTAATTAAACTAAAAACAAACGCATCTCTTCCATAAACGTTATACTTTTTGGTTATCGAGAAAGTTTTACGTAATTTGAACACTGTCACATTTTGTTTTGTTTCTAGCATAAATTAATTAAAATAAGTATAATTAAAAATAAACCATACTCGAAATACACTATATTATTGCGATAGTTGCAAACTTTAGTTGCGTTTTTCGATTTCATCAATAATTGTACTCGTTAGGTAGGTACATGAAAATCAATACATTTTCCATAGGGAAATTACCCACGACTGAACACGAATGTGGTAGATTAATCAGAATTAAAACCTGCCCATGCTATAACAGAGTCTATACTTTTATACTTAACTAGCTGTTCCCTCGCGATTTAATCAAATTAATTACGGGGTTCCCTCAGGAACTCCATTGAATGACCTCAAGGATACAGTAGTTTCGTACCAGTGAATTACTTTTTAGAATTTGTTCTGTAGTTCTAGGGATGTTCTAGGAGTAATCTACAACTGATTTCTTAAAATTAAGTGTTTATATACTATATATAATGGAATCGACCATATCTTAATAAATATAATCTAATATATATAAATCACGTGTCACGTTGTTTGTCCGCGATGGACTCCAAAACTACTGAACGGATTTTGATAAAATTTTGCAACCATTCATAAAATGGTTCAACTTAAAAGATTTTATCCCGGAATTCCCTCGGGAACTGAAGGACATAGAGTACTTTTTTCCCACAACCTCCGCGGGAACTCCGAAATTACCGCGGATGAAATCGCGGGGGACAGCTAGTATCTTATAAATGTGAAAGTGAGTTTTTTTGTTTAGTTGTTTGTTACGCTTTCAGGCCTTAATGGCTCAGCCGATCATAAGGATTTTTTTTACACACGCTATCAGAGGTACAGAAAAGGACATAGGGTACTTTTTTTCTCGAAATCTCCTCGGGATCTCCAAAATTAATCCGGGTGAAACCGCGAGGGAACAGCTAGTTTATTTTATAAATGTCCTTTACAATAAATATGATTTAAAAAAATCAATCTTACAAACTTTTATTGTGATAATATTAGTGTCGACTAGTGTAAGATCGTGACTCCACACTTAAGTGTTGACAAAAACATGACATTGGATACTTTTCATCCCGATGTAAAGAGTTCCGGTGGGAATTCCGAAATTGACTATAGACAATTAGCTGTTGATCGCTCACGTTTTCACTCGCGTGGATTTCCGAAATTCGGAATAAAAAGTACCCTGTCACTCAGGCACACTGTAATAAGTGAAATATATTTTAAAATCGCTTAAGTAGTTTTTGAGTTTATCCATTACAAACAAATAAACATACAAAAAAATCAAATCTTTTCTCTTTTAATATTAGTATAGGAAACGATATCTGTCTGCTAGAACACTGATGTTATACAGTTTTAAAATGTACGATATTATGACGACGCCTATGCCACCAGTCACGAACTACATACATACGACCTCCGACGAACTACAGTCAGAGCCGCGGTTCCCCGGGCATACCACCTCACTCGGCGGGAAGCTTCCCCTTTGGTGACGATCGAGCCAAATCATCCATCCCGCTACAATGGTAACCCCGACTTGATCGAAAGCAGCCTTCATCACCATCGAACTCCCCAACAGAAGTCGGCATGGCTCATGACAGTCTCGACTCACCGCTGAATACGAGCACGGCTCAGCACGGTCTCAACTGTTGATGGTCGGAGGTCGTATAAACACAGTGCAGTGTGAAAACTTCGTCAGCGCGATTCAAGACTTGCATATAGCCAGTATCGTCACTTCGTTGTAGTTCGTGACTTGTGGCATAGGGGTAGCCACAATATTATGCAGGTTAAATTGTAATCTTATAATACTACATGGGCCCAAAAATTCCATGCCCCATGAGCCAAGTTGACATACTATGATCCTTAATGCTATAGAAAACTAAGGAACGTACCTATCGTCATGTCACAAAATGAAGATTACGTTTAACTTGGCTGAGGGAGCTGTTGTTTCCAAGAGAAAAGCACTAATTCAATTCCAACGACTGACCTCACAATGGTACATGTTGCCTCATTACGGGGTCAGCGCCGGTGGCGGGGCGGTGGGAGGCAGCGGCTCAACATGTGATGTAGTTACATCGGTAACATCTCATTACGACCGTTTCCTTCCTCGGGCGGTGCGGGGATTAATTTCATTAGCGCGTGCCCAACGAATCGTGTGATAACTCCCGACTGTACGGCGCGGAAGGGCACCCGCGGGATACACTGTTTGTTAACAATGCGGTCAGGCGCATGCAGAATTGCTACCAATTGCTTTATTGTTTGCTCTGTAATGTACAGGTGTTCGGAGTTTTGGATGAGCTCGCTGCAAGTTTTGTTTGTACTTAATTTTGATCGTGTATTTACGTACCTACCCCTATATAGAGTATTAAAATCATATGATAATTCTGCAGCATTTAAACTTGATCAATAAAGCTTTCTTTTTGAGTCGGCATACTGCAGAATTGCACATCCTATGTTATCCAAACATAACCAATGGTAGTATAAATTATTTAATTTTGAATATTAGTAGAATTAAATTAAATAACTATCTAATAGATACTTTGCTTAGCCAATAAGTGCTTTAGCCAAGACCAACTTTTACTGAACTAATCTAATCCGTCCTAAAACTTGCTTGTCATTGGCAAAGAGTTGAAAAATTTGTAGTTAACTCACGCGCGGAGTTCGCAATTAAGGAGTTAATAAGATCGGGATCACGACCTTCGCTAACTTTCCCCGTGGTAATCCATACCGGTCACTAAATTACGACACAAAGTAGCTCTACCCTATTCTCTAACTCTGAAAAGTTAATTGAGGTCGCCTCGTTGCTACTAAATTGTATAGACAACCAAATACAGCATAACTTAAGCCTAACCTTTCAATCGACAGATATAAAAAGAGAGTTTATTCATTTTCAATTTCATACAAAACTTTTTAAATTTATATGATACTAGCTGTGCCCCGCGGTTTCACCTGCGGTAATTTCAGACTTCCCGCGGAAATTCCGGGATAAAAAGTACCCTATGTCCTTCTCTGTACCCCTGACAACGTGCATGCCAAATTTCATCCAAATCCGTTCAGCCGTTTTTGCGTGATTGAGTAACAAACATCCAAACATCCAAACATACAAACATCCAAACATCTAAACATCCAAACATCCAAACATCCAAACATCCAAAGATTAGGCACTGTTGATATTCGTTTCTTTTTCTTGTGTGTTGTGCTGAAATAAATGTATTTTCTCTTCTTCTTCTTCAAACATCCAAACATCCAAACATCCAAACATCCAAACATCCACACTTTCACATTTATAATATTAGTAGGATAGGTGTAGTGGTAAGTAGTTATATAAGTAGCCAAACGGTAAACAATATTACTTCAAGTAGTAATAATATTTTGCAAATATTTAAAACACACAGTAGGTAGGTACCTACCACAAATGTTTTAGCTTGAATCTAACGGGACAAAGTAGGGAAATATAAACTTAATTAAGCACCGGGCTTAGCTAAAAGCTTAAGTGAAAATATACTTACGTACTTAAACGACAGCAGCGAACAGCGTGAATATCGAGGAAACATTACCGCATGCGCTAATAGGCAATATCTGACACCAAAATTGCCTTACTAACGATATTTCCGCTTCATGCGAGTAATAAAATCCATAATCCTATTGCCGATCGAATGAGAATGTTTTTCCACTCATGGACTTAGACTTTCATATTAAGAAATTAATTAAGATCGATAGTTATTTTAATGGGAAAAATCCCTACTTAATATTATAAATGCGAAAGTAACTCTGTCTGTCTGTCTGTCTGTCTGTTACGCTTTTACTCCTCAACGGCTCAACGGCTCATGGAAGTTTGCATACACATTGTCAAGGGTACAGAGGAGGACATAGGGTACTTTTTGTGCCGGGATTCCCGCGGGAACTATGAAATTAACGCGGGTGAAACAGCGGGGAATAGCTAGTAGATAATAATATTTATTTCCAAAAAATAAATATAAAATTTTCAATAACAACAAACTTTTTAATAAAAAAGAAAAGAGAATTGTTTAAAAACGTCGTAACAAATTAATGGAGGTTGGTTTAGTTATTTTTACAAAATTACAAAAGAAAATGCGTATAAAATCTCACAAAACATAACAGAGTCAAACACGAAAAAACGGTATTAGCTTTATGAAGAAAATTGGCCGTCAAGTGAAATGATTTATGAATCCAGGAAGAAGATATTTTTTGCGATATACTTAGGTATTGCCCCAGTTAGAAATACAATACGCGAAATAGATAGAAATTTCTTTCTTTCCCTTTTTTATGTTGTGACGATATTGTGAAAAAGAGATTTACTAGCCTGTGCTTTAGTTTAATGCTTTTAATATACTAGATGTGCCCCGCGGTTTCACCCGCGTGAAACGTTTTCATATAACAACTTTTTTTCCCGACATCCGATTTAAATTTAATAAAGCCTATATGTAGCTCCAGGCTAAGTTTAATCTATCTATGAAAACCGCATATAAATCCATTCAGTAGATTTGGAGATAATCGCGAACAGACAGACAGACAGACAGAAAAAAAATTTAAAAGCTTTTGTTGTGGTTGGTTACTCTTCTTTATAGCTCCCTGTTAATTTTTGTTAAAAATAATCAATGTAAAGAATCGTGGATTCTACTCTTTTATTATAGTATAGATGTACCTATACCAAAGATACCTAATAGAAATTGGAGAGGTTAATTTTCTAGTTTGCGAATTCACGAAACTTATATTAGTTACTTAATTACTCATCTTAACATGGACAGAGGAATAGAGAGAAATAATACTATAGACAATGAAAAAAAAAGAGTTTTCTAGAATACTATCTTCAAACTATTACTGTCACGTAACACAAAGAAAGTCTTAGCAAATAGAGACACCGAATAAAGTTAGGTAGAGTTTTGTGGCAAGAGAATTTCAGTTGGAATCCAAGAAAACGCTTTGTCTTCACATGTCTGGGGGGACTGATTGGGTAACACAAATAAATTCGCAGCGAGACACAGGCAGTCTCCGAACACACCACGCGTGATCAGAATACCAAGTTGGACTGTGAACTTTTATATACGAATAGTTCCAAAACCCCAGCAGAGATATAAAAAATCTTGTTTTTAAGAAAAAAAAGATCAGGAAATTGGTTTATTTATGTTGTTTTGCTAGAGCGATAACTCTATTAGGTATGTGAAAAGTAGTTGTCAAAGTCTAATAATAGCTAAGAAGCTATTATAAAAACTGCACGGCACTGTAAGAAAAACATTCATTCGATCAATGGCAATATGTGGATTAACATACGGAAAAATACCGATGTTAGTCGCTTCACTTACAAAACACATATACTTATTATTGTGACAAGACAAAAGGATGTGTGAAGGAATTCAAATCAAAATTAAAGTTTTTGAATTATAATTTTTTTACTAAAAACCAATTGATTTCAATTTCAATCCAAACCAAATTGACATTTATAAACTTAACAATATCTATTTTACAAATTATTACGTTGATTCTACGGTGACAGAATCATCCACAAGGCACAGTGGATAACATAATTTATGTATACCTACATATACCTATAATTACAAATTCGTTTCCCCAAAGTACGTAGATTCTTTGTGAAGATTAGAGGTTTACCTAACATACAGCATGATGATTTATTGCGCATAAATTTGAAACGTTGTCGTGATAATAATTTTAAAGTTGTGCGGGATCAGGAACTTCAAGGCGACCCTGATGAGAACTTTCTCAATTTATATTCATATTTTAAAGCTGACTGCCACCAAAACATCCTGTGACATAATACATGCGATAAACTTTTAGGAACTTTATCAATCTTAACCTAACTGTGCCAAATATTTTTTTTAATTATAGTTTATAATGTGATAGTAAATATGTGGGCGACATATCTTCGCCAAATAGATGACGCAAAAGGTGGAACTGCCTCCATAATTTTTCGGGTGTCAACCCTTACCGCCGCACTCAAAGTCGACTTTAATGATTACTTAGTTAAGTATAGATTTTTAAAACAAAACTGCCGCAATCAGATAAGTTTAATAAATTAATGTTAGTTGGCATTTAACTAATTAAGTTACATATCATTAAATGCCAATTAACATTAATTTACTGAACGTCTCTGATTGCGGCAGTTTTGCTTTAAAAATCTATACTTAACTAAGTAATCATTAAAGTCGACTCTGAGTGTGGCCGTTAAACCTTAAAAAGCAAAACATTATTTAGACACATTCGTCCGAATCGGTAGAACGGTTTTCGGGAAATCAGATGTTTAAAAATATTGAAATATACACAGGAGTTGCTCATAATGATTGGACCGTTGAAGGAAAAATTAAATCGCAACAAAAAGATCATAATATATCGTAAAAGGAGAGATATCCGAATCACCTTGCGCCAGTGCAAATTTACCCCCAATATACCACTGAAACACTCTACCACTGAAAATAAAAATCAAACATTTGAAATTTAATTAATAAATAAAGATAAATTATTTTGCATCCACAAAGAACCAAATATAAAAGCTTGTATCCATGGAAATCATACCTCGTATAATGATCTCTTTGAAGTATTCAACGCTAGTGAATTTCAAGCAGTCTGTCGACTCTGAATTGATTTCTACCGCTTTTATTTGCGCAAACGAGTGAGAGTTGGATTATGAATATCCGTAGATTAATAGGTTCGAATCGTGTAATAAAATGCGCATAAATATTCCAGAGGAGGAACCGCCAGTGGTGTTCGCTTTATCACTCGGGTATCACTGTTTTACCTTAGCGGTTGAAATACCGAAAACCCCTGAAATATGAATCAGACACACGAACAACACAACACACGCACACATACACATACAACAGCACGTATACGCACGCACGCACACTCGTACACGCGGACTCATGCGCATACACATAAACCGGATAAATCACGTGTCACGTTGTTTGTCCGCGATGGACTCCGAAACTACTGAACGGATTTTGATAAAATT
Organism: Zygaena filipendulae; assembly: GCA_907165275.2. Taxonomy (NCBI): domain Eukaryota; kingdom Metazoa; phylum Arthropoda; class Insecta; order Lepidoptera; family Zygaenidae; genus Zygaena; species Zygaena filipendulae. The sequence goes on along the minus strand of OU015653.1, from coordinate 3,714,844 downwards.
TTGCAACCGTTTATAATATGGTCCAACTTAAAAGATAGGATAGTTTTTACCCCGCAATTCCCTCGGGAACTGAAGGATATAGAGTACTTTTTTCCCGCAACCTCCGCGGGAACTCCGAAATTACCCCGGATGAAATCGCGGGGGTCAGCTAGTCTAATATATATAAATCACGTGTCACGTTGTTTGTCCGCGATGGACTCCGAAACTACTGAACGGATTTTGATAAAATTTTGCAACCATTTGTAATATGGTCCGACTTAAAAGATAGGATAGTTTTTATCCCGGAATTCCCGCGGGAACTGAAGGACATAGAGTACTTTTTCCCGCAACCTCCGCGGGAACTCCGAAATTACCGCGGATGAAATCGCGGGGGACAGCTAGTCCTGATATAAAATGTCTGAAAATAAGAATTCAACTCATACCTAAATAATTATGCCTAATCATGCTAAATTGTTACCAAATCCTCTTGGGTAATTTTTTAATACTTACCTTTTATAATCATGCAAAAACGAAACAATGGCGAATTGATATGAACAATAATGTAAAGAAACATGAATTATTCAAGGCTGTGATTAGGTTCTTAAAAACTCAATTCCAACTTCACCGTCAATTTAAATGAAAATGCTTTTTTTACGGAATTCATTTTATTCGTTTCAGATTTCGCTCTTTTCTCTCATGCCGCAGTAGACTTTAGAGATTATGCATCCTTTAAACACGGCAATTTTGATTAGGTTTATTAGGTATATGTAAGGTTAACCAGGGGAATTGCGTCCATGGAGGTAATAGCGTCTATCAAAGATTATTCAAAAACTGTTAGGAGTAAAACGACTAATCATTTTAAACCTAATAGTTTTCGAGTAATCCTCAACAATGAGCTTGAGCTGCTTGGTGAAGGAAAACATCGGGAGGAAACCATAGCATGGTGGTAGGTCGCTCTTTAGTGCCCGGCTGGCTAGCTACCACCTTCAAGTTGCAAATCTGTCGCCAAGCACCTAACGGTGTGTTCCGGCAGCCCCACTTGAAAGCCAGTTCCCATCCCCATTCCAGGTCGGCACCGCACCTGCAAGCCTTCTGGTGTTGCAGATGTCCATGGGCGGCGGTAATCACTTACCACCAGGTGGGCACCTGGTGGTGAGTGATTCCACTTGCCTGTTTGCCCCCTATGACATAAAAAAAACCCTATGTCACTCAGGACTATTCACATTGGTCGAGCCATTCTCGAGTTATAGCTAGACAAACGAACAGCAATTCATTTTTAACCGACTTCCAAAAAGAAGGAGGTTCTGCATTCGGCTGTATGTAAGGTTTTTTTTTTTTTCATATTATGGGAGATTGATTACGAAACAGCGAAAAAGAATCCTCTTTCGTATTTAGTCGGGACTACCAAAACGGATCGAAGGATAATAATCAATGATATTTCAATAGGTACTTTATAACACCTATCAGTAATGATAATGACTTACAAATAGACATTAAAAAAGCGAACGTATTTAAACGTATTTAAGAAGGTAAACTTCCTAGTTTTAACAAGCGGCAAACTAGGTGTCGTGTTGGTAACGAGCGCTACATCCGATGCCATATTTCATATCGATGAATTTTTGTTCTGCAGCATCTTCAAAATATTATTGTACCTACCCACCTAGATTTTCATGTTCACAAAACCATTTTATCCTCAACATTACTATCAGCCCAAAATGGTTCGTTTTGTACACTTGTTTTACAATCTACTATACGTATTATTTTATGAAATTATTTCCTTTGTGTTACTGCTAACGTGCCGAAAAATTAAAACTCATTAACTCTTGTTTCCTACTTTTTGTTTAAGATTTTCCTGTGGTATAACAGACCTTTCTTAATAATAGTTTTATTAGATGCCTATACATTTAACCATTGAGGACTTATGACCCTCGTTAACCTTAACGCCCTGTATTGTAGAAATACTATGAAAAATGTGTAAACTATTGAATTCTTACAATCGATCAGATATAACAATTAATTGCCAAATAAATTCATTTATCATCTCAATTACTCTGCCGTGCACCGAGCAAAGGGACAATCCAATAAAGAAGGTTCTAATAAAAATTTCTCGTTCCGGCAAGCCCCTAAAGCCTATCGAATATTTTTATATCGAGCCAGGATGTTATCATTCAATATTGAGAGTCGAAGGCGATACGATATTATTAGGAAACGTCATTGGTGTGGGAAATACGTATTATTGTTTCATCACGATGTCCCAATAATTACTTTGGTGATGACATATATACATGTAGTAACCTAGTAACACAGTAATTCCTCAATCAGACGCAAGCGATTTGGTTTTAACTTACTGAAAATTATTTTGGGTACAATAGGGTACTTGCATGAAATTTATAATAAGAAATTGTGTCAATATTTCAAAAATAGAGCCTTAGAAAAGCGTTATGGTGAAAGATTTACTAAAAAAATTTCAATAGTTTCCAAAATATTCAACTTTTAATTTTGTGAAACGGAACGTTACAACGAAACACCAATCACAGCCAAGCTTAACACATGACGTCACTTTTATTTTTTTAGGAAACATTTGCCTATTTCAGAGAAGGCAAAAGAAACTAAGTGCATACAGTCAACGCATGTTTTCCATTTTCTGAAGTTTTTTACTTTAAAATGCATCGGTAATATGCATTTCGATTCTTTACTGGAACTTTTGGAAGTAAATCGACACAGTTCAACCTTAATTTCGCTTTTGGATATTGAAGTTATCTGTCTGTCAGTGTCACATGACTCTGTCAATACGACATTGACATTTATATCACAGATTAATAAGGCGTAATTTTGAACAAGTGACGTCATTCCGCGTTTCGGCGGTAAGGTTTAAAGTAGGAACTTTGAAACGCTCTATCTCATTAATTTATGCATATATTTTTTTTCTTTTTCTTGCTTTGTTTAAGTAGGCCATATATCTTTAAAATAGACTGAAAAAAAAAATCATGCAAGTACCCTATTTAATTCGATAGTAGAAAATATGATACTTAATAACAATAATTTTTCGTTGGGCCTCTTAAAGTTTGCTTATAATTGTGCCTTAATATTATGCGATATGTCAAACACAATAAAATTTACATCTTGAAATCTACGAAATATTCAAAAAAATATATTTAGATCATGTTAGAATTGCTTCTATTACTAATCTAATCTACAAATATAAGATAATAGTTACACAATAAAGTAATAATTTAATAATTATAAAAGTAGATAAAATAGAAGAAAATAATAAACAAAATAGAATAAAATGTAGTGATACAGCTCAGTAATAATATGAAATATTATTACCATGCGCGAGGCATTAGCGTGATTTTTTTTCTTCTTTTTCCGCGTAACCGTGACGGATGCCCGCCGCAATTAGTGTCCGGAAATTACACAAGAAAACAGCGAGCAATCCATCACCTGCTCCCAGAAAAAATAAAGGCCAGAAATCAGGCGCGCACAGTTTATACAAAACGTCATTCAAACGGCTAAGCCGTGACTCTACGAAAATTTTCGCTTACGCCATATTTTTACGCGAAACAAAATCTTCAAATTACTTTATGGGGTAAAAAGGGTTTTCCCTTTTGTACGTAATGTGTTTGTTAGCTATTTGAATTTACTCAGTCCTCAAATCCATTTAGTTTATCAGTTGACTCAAGTAGATCAGGGAAATAATATGAGGAAATAATAGGTTACTGACCAAAGACTCGCAAAATGCAATTAAAATCAATAAATACCTTTAATGATGATTACGATATTTTTATTTTGTGAACTGATTACCTTTGCGATTGATATACATCTTTATTGAAATTAATAAATAAGCAAGACGCATTTTAAAAAGTTGAAAAATCCAATATTTCTTCAAGTACCTAAGTTTATTTTTTTGTTATACTAATAAGTAAATATCTCAATTGCAGAGCAAAAATCAAAAAAGATTCCATTGATCCGGTTAATGGTGTTTGCAACAGACTTAGGTATACTGGGAAAGAGAGTTGGCGGGTCCCGGAAATCATGTGTAAAACCTCCATTAAGAACACCTCCGCTCAGCGATTGATCTGGGATGAGCAGCCATCTATCGGACACGGCTCATAGCCGGAAGTCGTGACCTGAATCCGAAAACAACCTTAAAAGTTTTCACTGTGGCCCAAAAGTAAGCTGTCTTTCAAGTAAATTTTGCTTCTAGCAAATCCTACCATTCGAAGGGAAATGACAAAAATCATTAATGAAAAGTAGATAAACCATGATGACAGCTTGGCGTTCTGAAGTAATAGTTCAAATTAGGCACGAATTGATCATGTCATCTAATAACTAAAATCGCTTAATTTTGTATTTCAAACCGAACAGATGACGCTAACGTTATGGACTCAATAAAATAGATGACGAGTGACGAGGTAAATTGAGTAAACGTGCTTTTTTTCCTAAAAATGAGCGGAATTTTGATAAAACATAAAAATAAGAGTTGACTCAGGATCTTCGAGGGAAGGATCTTTAGCAGAAATTCAGTGCACGTGAAAAAATACTCATACCACGCCGCTTAAGTTTATTGTTCATCTAGATTATAGAGATTTCATAAACAAGCCACGCCCGATAATTTGATCAAGTGCTTTGGTACTCGCATGAATAGTAAAATATTGAATCAGTTCTTTCTTTCTTCAGTTTATTTTATTTTATTTATTTATTTAGTACACAAAACAGTTTACAACCGAAAATAAAATAATAAATACAAGTTGAAGATTTGTAACTTATTCTTTATCAGGAGCGCAACAAATATAACTGTATTGCCATATGGAGCGTGAACTCTGATCCCCTCTGAAGAAACGGCAGTCAATTGGAAATTACGATAAATCTATTAGGTATAATATCTGAAAAAAAAACAACTTCTATTGTTAAATAATATTATTTCATAGAGATATTTGATCATCATTTTTTTTATTTCGGACTAACGGCCGCATTCAGAGTCGACAAACAAACTTGTCTGATTGCGGCAGTTTTGTTTTAAAAATCTATAATAATAATAATAATAATAATAATAATCCACTTCACAACACACAGATCTACTTGATCCCACACTAAGCTATAAGCTTGTGTCGTGGAAACCAAGCAAACGTAACTTAACTAAGTAATTAAAGTCGACTCTGAGTGCGGCGGTTAGTCATTTATTCCAAATGAACTAGGTACCTACTTAAACATTCCATTCTGCTGTCATTATACGAATATAGCTGGTAATAACACTACAAATATTACTTATTCCGATTGGATATATGTACATATTAGATTGAATTTTATTTTTTTCTATATTAATTATCACAATATTTTAATCTTTTTAGAAATTTATAAGTAATCAACTAGACTCAAACACAATATGATCGTGTAGGTACACAAATTTTGTAAAACTAAATGTAATTGATTAAAAAAATTAGTATCAAAGTATGATAAGTCTTTATTAGCAAGATTAGCAAGTCGGTAAGTATTTCAGAGACAAGTTATATAAGTACCTTATAGTTATATAAGTTTAGGCTCAGGGCAAATTTAACCACGAGCAATTTGAATGATTAATAACCTTAAATGACAATACGAGTTCTCAGTGGTTATCTGTCCTGGGACAAAGAAAGGGCGCGTCTATTCATATATCACATCCAGATTTGACCCTTCCTTCGCCGCAAATAACGGATATAGATGCAGCTAGTCACTAGAATTGGCATAAAATTTTTCGTTATATAATATAAATTAAAATTAGCATAAGACCTTAACCAAATTTAAAAAGAGGTAATAAGTCACATCTGAAGGTGACATACATATAGGTACCTATGTAACGCCGTTTTTATTTCTCAATTCTTCAGTATTCTAAAAAAATACGTTTTAAAAAAGAATACAGATAAATTGAAAATAATTCCTTTTCTTGCATTCCTTTGTTTAACGTAATAATAAAACTTATTTAAAATTGATTTTAATTCTTTTGCCCTATTGCCCGCAGAAACTTTGAAATTAACGCGGGTGAAACCGCGGGAAAAACAAGTAAAGAAATGAAGTCTTTTTTCTACACCGTGTTCCTAGATAGGTAGCTGATCTGATAGGTAGGTAATCTGTATATGATGATTATATAGAATATTTTTTTAACTTTTTCAGACATCACTTACCTACATACCTATTCACGTCAAGGAAGTATTGTAGATAACCTTTTTTTGGGAATTGCGAAAATCTGATACATGGTTTTCTCGTTTCACTGGAGGACCTGGCATTTCTAGATAACTTGCAAGCTTAGTTATATAATAAACTGTTCTTATATTCTGCTCAAATGCTCATTGAAACGTCCGGAACATTTTGGAAAGTTGTGGGTTGGCGCTCTAATTATTTTAACTGTACCTCTTTGTGGCAACGACAGGTCTATAAAACCCGGTCCATATTATATGCCTATCTATAACCTCTTCTGTCGTAAGTTTTACCAGCATGACCTATTTCAATAGGTTTTTCATAAAATGGGATATCGTTTTTTTTTATTTCTTTAACCTAAAATTTATTAGATATGGCATCGTTATCATCACTAATAGAAAAAATACAATAAGTTTTGTTTGCTTTTTTCCACGAATTATGCATGGATTCATGGAAAAAAGCAATATGGACAATATTTTTCAACCGTTGTTATTCTTGTGTCTGTAAAAATAAACTTCAAAGGAACAAAGATAGGAGTTAGTTGCCCCAGGGTGAAAAATAAACCAGTGAAACAGTGTACACAAACTTTGTGGGTTTAGCTCCGTGGATGTATGAAACCTATTTTCGTAACTGGCAGCTTTAATCTCACCTGTTACAAGGTTGAGTTGGTTGAGTACTAAACATATTTTTCAAAATTCTTTAGTCTTTTTTTTTATCTAAAAATAGTTTATAAATTTTTTTGGCCCTATATAGAGTTCAGAGTTTTTATTTTCAATTGTAGACTTGTTTACCAATCTTACGAATGTGACTAAATATCAATATTAACAACTCAAGTTATAATAATAAATAGTTTACTTAACAAGAATCCTTACAGAAAGATCTCCAGAAAATTGTTAATATTTAACTAGGTATAAAATTAACACAAAATACACATATTATTTTTATACTTTAATGGCAGAAATAGGAAAATGTTGTGTCGATAAAAACATTTAATGAACTAGTCTAGAAAGGTTTTTAATTGTTATAAAGTTAAGCTGCATTCATATAGTTTGAGTTTAACTTACAGTTTGATTCTTAACTCGACGGTACTTGTATAACTTCAGGCGATGCAAAGTTTCTGAAAAACAACATTAAACAAGTATATATGAATATAAAATCCATTATGTGTAGTACCTATCAAATGCAACAACCCAACTAGAATCTTTGCGCATAGGTCTGACATTTGACGGACATTTGAGATTTCAAGCTAGTTTTGGTTGTGTTATGTTGATAATAAGTAAGCAAAAACACATTTTGTTAATAAATCATTTAAATTTTGATAATAAACTAACGGCTGCACAAAGAGTTGTTTTATTGAATACTTAATATTAAGTAAAGATTTTTTAAAACAAAACTGCCGCAGTCAGGGACGTTTAACTAAGTTTAAATACTTAGTAAAATGATCGTCTCTTATTGTGGCAGTTTTGTTTCAAAAATCTTTACTTAAAATGTGATGTATGATGTAACGTGATGTATGTCTTATATTCTGTATTTGATGTCTTGATGTATGTAAATTGGTTTCTATCAGCGGAGATCTATAATTGGCTGCTATTTTTGTATTCAAAAGTGTTTTTATCTGGTAAGCTGTTGGTCTTCCTAAAAATAAATAAATAAATAAATAAAAATTCAGTAAGAGCGTAAAGTCTTGGCTTTGGTGATAGGACATTAGGATTTGTTTTATCACAATCGATTCACGGAATACGGTAGGTACGGAATAGGTATACGGTAATTTTATAACTTTAAAGTTACCTTTTATATGACCACATATATTTTGTACGCTGTCGATTGGCTTTTGAGCTGCTAATTTTCATAGTCAGCGACACTTGAGCCTCAAATCAACATCTAAAGTGGCAGTAGATTTTAGCTAAAGAAACTGACGTGCCGTAAGGCATGATAATCAGTTATCGAGCGTATCACAGCTGAATGGGTGAATGTGCGGCGTAATTATATCTACCTATACGTATAAACAAAATTGAAGTGTCTGTTTGTAATACCAAATTAACAGCTTTTAACTAAATGCAAATAAAAAAAACTATTTTTAAAATTTTTGTCTATCGTCTTTCTGTCTGTCTGTCTGTATGTTCCGACTAATCTCTGAAACGGCTGGACAAATTTTAGCGGGACTTTCACTGGCAGAGAGCTGATGTATTAAGGAGTAACTTAGGCTACTTTTAGTTTAGAAAAAAAATAGTTTCTGTGGGAATTTCAAATCTTAGCCGGGTGATACCGCGGGGCACAGCTATTACACTATAAAAATCAGCCACTGACGAAACTAGTTGGTGAGCGTTTGGTCTGCATAAACTGCGTATTGTACGCGTAGTGAATAAATCCCGTTTTATAATTACTTATTGTTAATATTGGACAACTATAAGCTGAATGTAAATGTTGCATTACAATATATACTAATTTACCAATTAAATACCCCATTACATTTAATATTACTTAAAGTCTCGTATGTCACTGAAATGAAATGTCCGGCTTCCAGTATCTGTATGTTACATATATTATTATGTTAATATTTTGACTTTGTGTACAAAACAATGGCCGACATTGCGGTTACTAAACGGTAACTACGTTTCATAGTGAAATTTAGTTTCGGAATACTCTCTAATGTAGCCCGCTGGGTGGAATTAGGCGCACGCTTGAAATGTTAATGTTATGAACTACGGAACTGTTGTATGAGGCATACTTCATTCTAGCTTTCACAATAGTCACGTATTTTTGTTGAAGTTCGCATGTTGAAATAATACAATGCGAAATATTGTGAATAAAGCATATAAATTCTTAGATTAGACCTTTACACTATGTGATGTAATAAATGAATGAGGGACTAATACAGTGCTTTTTAATTCAAAATGCTTCAAATGCTTTCAAAATTTTCAGGTTGGCGACGCAACCTGCATGCCTTCTGGTGTTGCAGATGTCCATGGGCGGCGGTAGATAATCACTTACCTACCATCGTGTGCCACCTGCTCGTTGCCCCCTATGACATAAAAAAAATTATTATCTCTTTAAAAATTACATTTACATTTTATGTCAAAATTAAATAAATTCACTATTACGAAGAAGAATTCCAAGATAGACTATACTTTTAAAGCTTCCCCTTGAATCACTCTATCTATTGGTGAAACCGTATGAATATCCGTCTAGTAGTTTTAAAGTTTATCGCAAACAGATAGACAGACAGACAGATTTGTTTTATAATATGTGAGGATGAAAATACACATACAAAAAGAACAATGATAAATCTTGAAGAAACCAGAACAAAACCGTAGGTTCGCGCAGGTCAATGACCTTATAGGGGTGAATGGAATTTAAAACCAATAAATAATTTATGTTTAATGGAACAAAGAGATCTGAAACGTATGCCAAAAATTCTCCTGAAATAATTATGTTGTTTGTTTGTACACGGTTTATCGGCAACTGAGTATCAAACCTCGACTACGTTAACAGCGTCACTGATATAAAATAACTAAACTTATTTAACCAAACCAAAGTTGGACCAACTGCGAATTGGACCATTTGCGAATTGGACCATTTGCGAATTGGACCATTTGCGAATTGGACCATTTGAGAATTGGACCATTTGCGAATTGGACCATTTGCTAATTGGACGGTTTGCGAATTGGACATTTTAAACCCTCTGGACCATTTGCGAATTGGACCATTTGCGCCATTTGCAATATGATTTAAATGCTCCCAATATTTAGTCAAAATAATAATAATAATAATAATAATAATAATAATAATAATAATAATAATAATTCTTTATTTCAGATTCAAAGATCCATAGTAAAAGAGAACGCTTATTTGGCAATTATTTGGCTATCGTTGTGTATAAACAGTGTATAAAAAGTGTATAAAATAAAATAGTATAAAAATAAAAATACTTTTAGGTGGCAATATCCACCCATCGTCGGTACATTTTCGACAGCATGAGCCTATCCGCTATGCTCCTTACGATGACATTATTACACGTGTCAACCCTGGACATGAATGATGCTATTCTTTTACGCTGTATGGCGTTAAACGAATCGACCCTAGCCTCCGCGAACATTTCTGAAGCGCTGCAATAACGTTTCAGGCCCATGAGGTATCGAAATGTGTTATTATAGGCGACTCTTATGCCATCGTGCGACTTTTTAGTATACTCAGTCCAAAGTTGACACGTGTAAAAAGACTGACAGAACGACTTGAACAAAGTAATTTTCACGTCAGGCGCTGACCTGCTGAATTTTCTTGCAATCATGTTGCCCACCACACACAGTGCTCTACGCTGACGCTCGACATCTGCGTCATCCCTGAGACACGAAAAACGTCATTGCATTCAGTTATACTTCTTTTAGAATTTAGAGTGTTGTGAAACAATGATGGGAGTAAATTTTTACGAGTGTGACATTAAAATATTGTCGTCATCTTAACTAGAGTTTGATCGATGGTTCCGATGTTGAAGTTGGAGTTTAACGAAAATTGATTAGTATGAAATTGGCAACAAGTACAACATTAGATGCTTGTCATAAATATAACTTCTTACACGGGTAAATATGTACCTAGCTGCATTTTTTCCTTGAATATTTAAGGCGCGCTGACCAGAGATAGATACTTTATTTTCAGACAAGGCGTTTTTAATCTTTAGATTTTCAACGATAATCTGTAGACTTTAGAGACAAAAAATAAGAGTTTGTAATAAATGCAATAATAAATAATAATTTCATCTTTTATAATATTTTTTTATATATGAGAGACTAATTAATCATCATGCAACTTTGGTTTCCCTTTCGTTTGGGCCCCTATTTTTGACTAACACTGTAAATAGATACCAACTCGTTTCGTATAGTTGTATACGCAAAGTATCGAAACGTTTGTTTCACTGTGGATTGTTTTTTTTTTTACCGCCAGTAATTGAATTGGCAAAGTTTACGATGGCAAAAATATTTATTATCGTTGCCAAAAAAAAAAAATTGGACTGTCGTTTGTATTTGTTTTATTTCAGTTACGTTCGATATGAGCGAATGAAATAATTAATTATTAAATATTGTGAACTATACTTAACAACATATACCTTACTTTAGCAGTTCTGTTCTCCTTGCGTATTTTACCACGTTTACCTACCTGTTTTCCTATTAAAAAAGGTCAAATTCCGATTTCCATGACTCCAATTTCTAAACAGTACTTCTTCCATACAAAATTTCACCTCCAGCCACTTTTCACCCCCTTTCTGGTTGATTTTAAATACATTGCCTACAATATAAAAGAGTCTGAAGCTATACTTTTCAATTTCTAGACCCTGCAGTAATTGAGGCCACAGAGAAAGGAATATAATATTATCTAGAGAGGTAATGGAGGCGGGCTCATCAGGCGGGCTATAATTATGAGCAAACGCTCGAAACGCACTGATATATTCAAATCACCTAGGTAGAACTTTTTTTAACCAGAACATTTTTGTCGATTTGAGAGTGAAATCATACCTGCAGGCACCGTCGAAGTGACGCATGCTACTAAAGGAAGTTTTTTAAGAATATCTTCCATTTACATTATTTTATGATACTAAAGTAACAAAAGCATAAACAAAGCCGTAAACAAACAGCATAATATAATTAATTTTATGATTTTGGAAATGAGAAAGTTTTAGTTCAGTCGTTACAAACATGGAGTATGGGTAGACTTTAATGTTATTGTAGTAAAACAATGTGGTTGAGAAAAGGTTGTCGGCGTTATATAGGTACTTAATTTAGTACTACAATCATGGAATCTCTAAGTATTACTTAGTAACAATTTATTTAAAAGTATTAATTTAATGAAACTTCGACTTTAAAACAGCAATAATGGAAACCACTTTTTTTTTAAATACAATCAAATCACACATTGATCTGTTGGGAGTAAATAAAGAAGGATTCAATATAGCGTAAGATAGTTTACAGTTCAACATTTACCCATACAAAATAAGATAAAAGAATTTAGGTGAGGCAAACATGTTCAACCTTCATGCGAATTCTTTTTGTTTTCACAGACCTTACACGCCAAAAGGTAAACACGGTGTAATGACCAAACTCATCCTTATCCCCTAATGTTTCTTTAAACACTGGCGGGCAACCATTACCAGGAGCCCCGCAACTACCGCTGGCATTACCTAATGGTGGAGCGAGCGTGTGTTGTTTCACACGCTGATGAGAAAACTAAGAATAGCAACGAGACTAAGCAAGTTCCACGTATTCCGCGTCACTAAATGAGTTTTCACGGATTCCGATCGGGAGTTTTGTGAAAGTTTATCTGAGATTTAGCGCTGGGGTGGCAGGTTTGTTGAATGAAGATGGAGAGGTGGGTTTCGGGATTCACCGTTGTGAAACTTTGAGGATTTCTTAGATTTTTTCAATTACCAGGCTATTTAGTCATTCAAATAAAAATAAACATAAATAATAAAAAACCTAAAATAATAAATGCAATAATAAAGTATTTATGTATGTATATTTATGTGTGTGCTATGAACAGATGCCGTTACAAAACTAGAGTCCAGAAAGACAAAAAATATGTTGCACTTGTTCTCAATTTCATACCTAAATACTGATGAAGTAAGTAGGTATAGATTTTTATGACATCCTCGCATAAAAATTCACTCTCGCAATTCTCTCATGAAACATCAAATTGAGAATAATATTAAAAAATGCAAAATTTTAACCAAATCAGGCTAATAAAACAAAATTCAGCAACAAACATCCAAACATTAACCAGCTTGTAAATCTTCACAAAATTATTGATAACCTATAAAAAAACATGTTTTTTTTAACATTCTCCAAAAACAATAATACGTAATATTCTTGTAAATTAAAAAAATCTTACTTTGTTTAATCCTCGTTATAATAGGTTGGATTAATTATTTCTTATTCGCCGTGATCTCCTAATCCCATTAAATTTCTCGAATTTTTTCACCAGAGCCAATACATCAATCTGGCCGACAGGTAATTTTGGCGGACAATAAATGAGAGGCTTTTCTTATTTTCACCTTCCTTCGTCTTATTGTTCGATTCCACAAAAGGGCAAAACCGTGGTAATAAAATTGAATATTTTTCGGAAGAAGCAAAATTTATACCAATGAATAGGTATAACTATACAACGTGTTAATGAATTAACCAAAAACCTGTACACCCCATTTAAAAAAATAAACATTATTGTGACTAAAATATAAATTATGTCGAAAAAATTAATTGTTTAAAAGTTATTCAACATTAGTTTGGAGGTGACCTATCTACGAAATTTCAAGCGCTACGCCCGCACCTACGTGTCAACGACCGATTCGATTTTTTTGCTACGGGCGGCGTACGCGCCAAATATTGTATTATATTTTCTTACCTAAGTTAAGATAATTTAACCTTACCTACCTAAGAAATTTTTTACATTGATAGTATAATTATAAAAGCTGATATATTGGACCATTTGCGAATTGGACGAAATGCGCCTGAACGATCTATTGTCATATATTTTGATGAAATTATTTATTTTCCTAAGTGAGCGCCTTTTTATAGGATTAAACTCAAAAAGATTTAAAACAACTCAATATTTATCTGAGTATACCTGTACGATATTTTTTTTATCTTATAAACTATATTAAACTAAATTAGATTTAAATTCAAATATATTTTACGCCCCACAAGAAAAACACTTGGAAAAGTAAAGAGGACGGAGGCAATTTTTTTAAGGCAACCTTAAGGTGACAGAGACCTATAGATAAAAGTGAGTATGGATCTAAATTAGGTAATCAAAAAGATAAATCCAAAACTTGTTTATAGAGAGAATTCTTTTTGTCATGTATTCAAAAGAAAATACCTAGGTACGTATTTTCTTTTGAAATTGAAGGAAATCCGTCACTTTAAACTTAGGTGACTACATGAATTTATTTTGCTTCTGAAACTCATAAAGATTAAATTAAGTGTGCAATGACTTTAGATTCACCTTATATTTTAAATATTATATAACAATAGGCATGCTACATTATTAACATTTCAAAGTATCATGTGTACACGTGGAAGAGTACATGTATTACCGCAAAACGTTCTTGCTATTTTACAGGTAATGGATTCAGTTACACGTATCCCCGGAGACCACACAAGTTGATTCGAGCTCAAGTTCGCAACGCACCAAATTTGCACTTTCTAGAAAATTAGCTTTTCTGTGAACCTGTAGATTTGAGTTTAAGTGTTTAAAGCTTTCATTAATTAAGTACTAGCTACTCCCTACACTACCTTGGAATAAAATCAAATAAATGTAAGTTATGTAGGTACATAATTATATATAGTCGTAGTGATTTACTCAGTGAAAGTTCAAGTTTTAAAAGGAAATGGTCATCTAAAATAACAAGGAGCGATTTAGAATGATTCCTAAACCAGAACAAAGCTTAAAGATTACTCGCAAAAGATAAAAAGAATAAAAAGAAAACCTACAAAGGCAAATTCGATTCGAGATAAATTATTAACACAATTACGTAGCGCCAAAAGAAACAGTGTTTAAGTACTTATTATACAAAGACGACGAATAAAAGTAAGGAAACAACATTAAATCTTTACGCGTTCGATCGTTGTTCGCAAACTGTGAGCGAAAGAGCCGAAGAAAAAATATATCGCAAAGAGAGAATCCAATTAAACAAATTGATAGATCGCAGCGCTCCGAACGCCGCGCCGCGCCCGGAATCGCAACGATTCCTTGCCTCGCTTTGTGATCGCCAGATCTTCGGCTATCAATCCATGGCGTACACAAAGGGTTCGCCGTAGTCTTTGTGATCATATCGTGCAAACGTTTCAATCGCATTACTGTGATTTTTTTACGTAACGTTAGATACGTATTGTGAAGCGACTAGATCGTATCGCTGTTGTACGATGTGTCGTCTGCATTTGTTTGTTTTGTTCACCTGTTCATAATATCTGAGCTATACATAAAAATAAAATGAAGTGTCCAAATTAACAGCTTTTCATTAAATGAAAATTAAAGTATTACGGTACCAACTAACATAATAAAATCTGTTTTTAAATTTTTTGTCTGTCTATCTATATCTATTTGTATAACTGTCTGTCTATCTGTTGGTTCCAGCTAGTCTCTGAAATGGTTGGACCGTTTTTAACGGGAATTTCACTGGCAGATAGCTGGATTAACTTAAGCTACTTTTATTTTAGAAAAAATAGATCCTGCGGGTTCCGAAACTCACGTGGGTGAAACCGCGGGGCGCAGCTATAGTACTATTATATGAACAGGTACATATGAGTTTGCATTACTGTTAACATCGCAGAGAAAACGACAGTAAAATTGCAAACAATTTCTCTGTCAATTTCGTTTTGCGATTTTTACAAAATTGACTATAAATCGATTTTTGGCATCGTTCATAAAGGTACGTAGTGACTATAATTTTGTTTTAGTAAGATTTTCGAACACCTACGCCTTGCTTATATTGTGTTTGCTTTTTTTGTTCTTTAGTTTTATTTTGTTTGTTTGGTTTTTTTTTATTACCTTGGTGGGATTTTAAGTATAAAAAAAATGTTTTATGGTATGAGAAAAGGGCGTAAAAGGTATGGAGGGCATATTGATCGGTCGAGAATGAAGAATGATCAAGTGCCTAATCACAATTTATATTAAAAGCTGTACACAACTTTCTTTTTTTTTCTTTTTTTTTTAAAGCTTTTATTTACCTTTCAATACAACGTGTTAATGAATTAACTGAAAACTAGAAAGTCGTTTGCTCAGAATCGACTAGCGAATCGATCGCACTATGTTTTAATATAGGTTATATTTTTAATTTTTATCAGCCCATGTCTAAATTATTTATAATACAATATTTGACGCATACGCCGTCCGCAGCAAAAAATTCTAACCGGTAGGCGCGGGCTAGCGCTTGGAATTTCATAGATAGGTCACCTCCAAACTAATGTTGAATACCTTTTAAAGAATAAATTTTTCCGACATAAAATATATATTAATCATAATATTATTGTTTATTTTTTCAAATAGGGTGTATCAGGTTTACAGTTAATTCATTAACACGTTGTACATAATATGAATGTAACTATGTATATACTATATTTGTACGGGTGGAATCTTGCAACTCAAATTTGAAGTAGATATCTTCAACCGATTGATCTCAAATTTTGTATGACACATTTACTTTTGATGACAATGCAATGTGACCAGCTGTGTGACGCCATTCTAAATCCAACATGTTCCGCCATGTTGGATTTAGAACCCAAGATGGCGGACTAGTTTTCGGATGGCCTCTTTCGGCACATGTTCTCGCTCCAAATCGTGATGTAGGTATATTATTTTATGTACAGTGAACATAGTGACGCGTGTGACACACGTAATATTGTCATATTACGGACGAGGTGCCGCTACACGCTGACTGCGCGCTACGTGATCTTTGTGCCGCTGAGGAGGAGCACTGGAAAGTCAGAAACGTTAGCGTCCATATTAACGGTTTATAGTTACGTTAATGGAAGCACTAGTCGTTCGTGGCACGCACGTGACACGTAGTTTTTCGCGGAGTCGCTCCCGGTTCGGGAAAAATTGCAATTGGCAGCTACTTTTTTCTTCGCAGTCTTTTTTCTTCGTTTCAATAAAATAGGTAAAAATAGGTACCTACTATTTAAATAAAATGCAGTTTTCAATCGAAGATTTAAAGAAGAAAAATGAAAATATTCAAAAGCCGAATGCGTAAAAAGAGAACTATAAAATATTTTCAAAAAGAACGTAGCAACAATGTTTATTTATTTATTTGTTTATATGGAGAAAACACATACAAATTTACATTAATAATTAAGTTTAAAAGTAGAGGCATATTACTGTAATTATATTATTTGCAGTCGAAAGTATCTTATTTAATTTTTTACTTGCTGCGACTCCTGCTACATGTATAGGACCTAGTAGGTATTCCTCCGACTGACATTATACCTACTATATTGCTGTACCTATATTGCTATATATGTTAGCTTGTTTCTATCTTTTTAGTTATATTTTTATAATTTCAGATTTTTGTGGGTTTTCCCATTTTTAATTTTTTTTTATTAATAAATCCTTAGTTTTTTTCCGTAGTTAATTTATTTTTAGTTTCTCTCATTGTTTATAGACATATTGAGTGTAATTTTTCGTTTTCGTTCTATCACTACTTTTTTATTTTATGATTGGTGTTATGGTTTTATATAAACAAAACTATCTACTACTATATATAGCTTATAACCATGGCATGGATTAGTTCAACCGACAAAAAAAAATAATAAAAATGAATTATTTCAAGAATAAAATAAATTCACGAAAATTAGCTCCATTACTTCTGGTTAAGCGTAAAAAGAAATCCTTTTCATCCAACGCACTTCAGTCATTTCTTAAAGTATCTCTTTTTTATCCAAAAGAAAAACTTTTCCAACAAACATCAATCTCAAGAAAGAACTTTTAAAAAATGAGGTCAAACGTTTTCCCACGAAACGCTGTTGCCGACATTTTAAACATTCTTGAACGAAGAAAAGCGAGAGGTTTTTAAATGTAGTTTCCGTTTTGGACTCCAAGCTTGGGCACACGAAAAGAATTCCAGTCTTAAATCCTTGGCAAAAATATTTATGAGTTTTAAGAGAACAATAATTCTTTCGAACGTCGAACTTTTAAGTTTGCGTATTTCCATTTTCAAACGTATCAAGGAAAGGATCTTTAGCAGTTTCCGTAAAAAATTGCTTTTAACGCAACATAGAAAGAAGTAAGTGGGTACGTTGGCAGTTGAAAAATGGAAACGCATCATTTTTAGACTGGAAATTGTTTTACCTGCTTTTACAAAAAAGAATATAATATTGTTTTCACCACAAATATAAACCGTGTTACAAAAAACAGGGGGACACATCAGTAAATTGAATGTTCGCCCATTCGATCTTAAACAAGCATCCGCGTGCGAAAATATTATACTCATATATCCCCGAAATGTGTTCCCTGATAGAAATGGACTGAACTCAGGCGTGATGGAAAAATAACCACCACCTTTCCATTTTTCTTACTTATTATTTAGACTTTATTTGAAAAGTTTTCATCGAATATGAATATCACCGTCGAACGTTTAGATCCCGATGGATCTTCCGTTTTCTAGTATTTAAACCAGTAGGTATTTTCAAAATATAATATGAGCATCAGCGTAATTTCTTGCAACCTTATACGACACAAAACCTTCAAGCAATTTACGTTGCCTGAGTTTTTAAATACTGCATGAAAAACATCAAATTACCCTTATGTTGTATAAATAATAAGCATATAGAATGCATTATTCACCTTTGACTCGAGCGATCAAATGTTTCAATAGCATATTGCCTCCGTCATACAATCTATTATAAAAGTAAGAGCCTGTCCAGATGACGCGTTGTACGCGCGTGTCGAGAACGCGCGAGTCGAGAGTCCGACGCGTTGCAAGCGTTTTACGCGCGAGAGCATCTGGACGGCGTCTATGTGGCTCTAGTATCTCGGGAACAAGCGCGTTCTCGAGTTCTTACAAAACCAAAGTTATAATTTTGGTAATTATTAGGGTAAAACCAGGATAGATGCCCCACTTTTTGAAATATCCTCCTATTTTTTAAAATATCAATTTTATATAAATAACTTCTATGAATTTAGCTAGTTTAATCCTTTATGTTTAATTGTGATTTGTATTTTTGGACCTACAAATTACAGATTTTGCAAATTTTAGCTTTTTGTGGAACTCCTTTTTTGAGGATAGATGCCTACCCGTATGGATAGTTGCCCCAACATGAAAATACTAAGAAGGATAGATGCCTGTGGCGCGGGATAGATGCCCTCTATGCTGTATAAACGAGAAACTCAACCAAATTTTTATGAGGTTTTGAGGATAATTGGTGTTTTAGCAGTAGCAGGCTACTTACTCCAAAAACAGAAATTGTTTTCAAAAAACATGGGCCTAATAATGAAATGAATTTTGCATTTTTTAAATCTTTTAATAGTCATCGTTACCATAGTTCTACATAATTTGAGATCAAATAAAATAACCATAATAAAATTCTACAAGCATTTGTTTAACAAAAGTAAATTTTCATATGCCGATTTTATATTCATATATACTTTTGAGCCCATTGGAAGTCCATCTTCAAATTCAGGTTTCTTATTCACACCTTTTATCATAAGAACTGGTGGAAGAAAATTACCAACTGCATTGCAACAGCCAACGATTGTCATTGTTTCACCTTTCTCGGCAGATGTGACTGAATTGACCCCATGGTATTTCTGTCCATTTCGTCGAAAGCTGATTGCAATAGTTCTGTAGTCCAAGAACATATTCGAGCTCGCACTCCTTCCTTTCTGTGATATTTTCGTGGCATGGTTCTGCTACAATCAGTAAAAAGTCCATATATAAACATATGTAAACACATAAAAAATATAAGAGAACACAAAAATATGTTCAAAATATACACTGAAACCACATATGGGTATACAT
Organism: Zygaena filipendulae; assembly: GCA_907165275.2. Lineage (NCBI taxonomy): Eukaryota > Metazoa > Arthropoda > Insecta > Lepidoptera > Zygaenidae > Zygaena > Zygaena filipendulae. The sequence goes on along the minus strand of OU015653.1, from coordinate 3,695,196 downwards.
AGTGTATGGAGAGATAGATGCCCCTAGAGGCACCTATACCTCGAAAAATTAGGGCAACTATCCTTTTTGATAGGGATAGTTGCCCAAGTATTGTTTAAATAAATAAAAAACAAAAAAGCAACTATTTACATCTAGATACATACTCGATGAATCAGTATATTGACGTAATAAAAAATATAACGGAAATAATGACTAATTATAAAGTTATAAAGGGTCTTTCAATAGGGACGGGTCGATGTTGGCAGCCTGTGGCGGCCATGTTGTTTTAACGTCGTCTTTCTAACCTATATTTTTTTATTCAGTTAGTAATGCCAAATCACCATGGCAAGTTACACGGTTGAGCAACACGTCCAAATGTTAAAAATGTATTACCAAAATGAGTGTTCGTTAGTGCAAACGTTACGTGCATTGCGCCCATTTTACGGCAGACGAGGTGGTCCTTCAAAGTCGACTCTCCAACGTTTGGTGGCCAAATTCGACTTATCACCTTTAGACTTTTTTTTGTGGGGTTTTCTTAAGTCGCAGGTCTATACCAATAAGCCACAATCGACCGATGCCCTTAAAGTCAACATAGCTCAGGCTATCGCTGAAATTCAACCCGAACTATGCGGCAGAGTTGTTGAACATTGGACAACTCGAATTCGTGCCACCGTGAGAAGCCGCGGCGGACATTTAAACGATGTGATTTTCCACACATAATGGCATATATAGCTCTTTCAAATAAAAAAAAAAATCGTTAAAATCTCACACACGGCCTTTTTTATTTCATGTCAAAATCGACCCGTCCTTATTGAAAGACCCTTTACAACAGCAAATACTAACCTTTAAAACTTTGACGCGTTTGTAAAGTTCGCCGCGAAAATGAATGCACACACGAGCGAAACACGTCCTCACTGCACGACGGTCTGTGGCTAAATAAGGTGCAGGGTGACTTGGCTCTTAATTATACTATTGTTTTTTAGTCGCGAGTTTGGGAAGTTAGGTTTTTTGAAAATGAGGCATCTATCCCACTGGGGCATCTATCACGCCTTTACCCTATAAAAAAAGACTAAATGTTTATTTAAGTTTCATGGTGAACATCCTTATTTAAAGCAAAAACACGTCGTGTAACAACAAAAGCTGCCACTTACAAAGTAAATAAGTACAATCTCTCCGCGAAGTTAGTTGAGCAGGATGAGAAGTCGGTAGTAAAATCCAAATTAAATCTCCCCGTTTTGAAACTTACCAAAGAAACTTTTGTGAAATCTACGTGCAAGCAAAGTTAACGAAACAGTGAAAAATGGGCAGAAACGAAAGCTAAGCTGAAGTTGGTAACCTATTATCAACTGTTAAAATTAAATAATCAATTTACGTATATATCAACATAATACATAGTATTATACATAACTAATCTCAAGCCTTAATCATCACTATTTGCTAGGATTATTTCACACCTTCGCTTCGTCAATCCAAAATAACAGCACCTTTTGTCTAAGGTAGGTAAGCGAACATCAAAATAACATAACAGATTCGTATCCGCAGGTGTGATGAAAATTTGTGTTGGGGTTGTATCAGTTCTTCAGTGTGTATCATAAATACGAAAATATAATACGTAAAAATCTTAATAATAATATTAATAAACTATTTATTGAACACCACTTAAAATAAACAATAACAAAAACAATTTTACTACAAAGTGTAACAATCGGCGGTCTTATCGCTCAGAGCGATCTCTTCCAGACAACCATAGGGTGCATAGGAAAAATTATAGTCTAAAAGGAAGGCGAATACTAAAGGAATCTATACTTATAATAAAACTGTAGAGAGGTCAATTCTGTACATTGAATATATATTAAATTATATTGAATTAATATTGAAAGATGAATAGTGATCGATATTGATGCCAAAAATGCAATCAGTAAATTTTTGTCTGTCTGTCTGTCTTATCGTCTTATCTTCTTTATTGCACACATAACAGTAGGTACAAATGGCGAACTTAATATCTCGCGGCATTCCACCGATAGGTTGACTAAGAGATACATAATCATGTAGTATGGGGTGTGCAATGAATATTAGTATTAGGTACAGCAATTGTTATATATTTTAGGTACAAGCTCTGAACAGATGGCGCTATGTGTTAATGTCCAAACATTGTTATCATTATTATTATTAATTCTTGACTGTACTGTATGCCTGAAGGTTTCTATTGCTCCTGTGTAGATCCTTCTCCTCCTCTTTATTTTGTGATATCTTCCTAATAATTCTTGTCGAGGAGTAGGTACACTATTTAAGAGTAGATATTAGTATACATAAAATTTCCACAGATTGCATGCATTGTAATATATTTTCGATTTTCAATTTACTTTTCATCTCTCTCAACATATAACCTCATCAGAGCAACAATTAATTTCTTAAAGTTTTGTGTGAAAAATGTCCTTCTTTGAGAGTAGGAGATACCTACAGTAAATATAAGATAAAATACCTACTATAATACGTATACGCATTGTTATTGCAATTCAGTTTTTTTTTTCATTTATTCGTAGGCATCAAAATATAGTTGTGTAGTAGGTATATATATTTTCATGAAAACTAAAAGCAACGCCTGGTTAGTGAATGGCCTCGGGCGTGACGTGCCAGGAAAACTTGACGGCTTTCTCGGGTTAATTAACCATGTACGTACAACTTTTAGTACGAGATAAGACCTCACAATGATCTCTACCATTTCATAGTTCACTGAGGCTGAATAGTTCTATGAAACTACAACGTAGGTATATTTACATCAAACTTAGTTTTTACCACGATGGTTTTTGATATCAAGCTTTTATAGCTTTATGAATTTATTTGTATTACTTATAACCTCAGACCAAATAAAAACTAAAGACGGAACGCGTAGAAGTGAAGCCAGGAAAAAGACACCACAAGTGCGCGTAGGTACACAGAAACACGCATACACTTACAAGAAAAAGACACCATATACCTGGGAATCGTTGTGGCACTTTCCTAAGCACCACATGCATACGCAACCGGCTTCACTTCGTTGTTCGAGACGTTCCGTCATTATTTTTTATTTGGTCTGAGCTTATAACATTTTATAGTGTAATTTGTAACTAGCAGATCCTCGCAGTTTCACCGGCGATGATTTTGGAGTTCCCGCGGGAATTACGGGATAAGAAATAGGTACCCTATGCCCTTCCCTGTATTCCTGACAACGTGTATGCAAAATTTCATGATGATCTGTTGAGGCGTGAAAGCGTATCAAACAAACTCATCTTCACTTTTATAATAGTAAGAATTTGAGGCGAGTGCGTAATACAAGTAAAGATTATTGATACAAAAGAAGATAATGTTAGGATATTTCTCTCATCATATATAGATACAGTATCTACCAATACTATCTGTCTTCCTTGTTCCAAAATATTTTGTATCCCTTCTATATAACTACCACCGTTTTATAATTATTACTTATTTTCTATTATTTTCCTCGTATATATTATGTCTATGACAAAATTTCAAATGTTTGCAACGTACTACTAATACTTTAAGGCAACCTAACAACTAACTATAACAAAACAAAACCGGTGTAACTATCAGCATTCCCGTCCGGGGCGGTTGTATTTCCAGGCTTAATTGCGTCGGAACGAATTTATTGCATAGTTTGATGCCACCAAACTGTAGCGTAATTACGCAAACGGTCGGATATGTGACGGAACAATTAACTGTTGCCGAATACTCGCGCAGGCTCTCGTGTGTGGGAATTCATTGGGGATATCCGCATGATGCGGCTCGGGCGCGCGTGTCCGGACGATGGCCAGTGTGTGGCAATACAAGAAAACCAAAATCAAAAAGGCTTCACAGACTAAAAATTTTGGGGTCTAGGCAACTTGCTTGGGCGCGACCAGAGTAAAATTTAAATAAAATAGTATTTGAATGCTGGTAAGTAACTATTTATCGAAATTATTTTGACGCGAATCGGACGGAAATAAATATGACTGTGACAGAAACATTGAATTGGTCCTCAGTTTTCTCTAACTAACACTGGCATAAATTGTGCACCTACTTAACTACGGCGCTTTTTGCCGCAGTAAAACAGAAGAAAAAGAATAAGAAATTCCAGTTTTGAAGTAGGCAATTTTCGATGCCTGATTGAAACACAAACATACGAACATCGCAACTTCCATATTTATACCAATAGAAAGGTAGAAATATACCGCCTAAAAACTAAACTAACTAAACTACTAAACTAAAAAAAATGATCGATTGAAAAAATAATATCGGAACGTACATGACTATGCAGGTAACTGGTGCACAGAAAATAACGTACGGTATAGGCATACGCGAACTCGCTGACTTAGCAATTATATGGTTCGTTGGATACGGCGTAATTAAATTTATGTTAACTAATAGGGAACTAGCGTGATTTAACGCCATGTGTTAGGCGCAATTTATATAAAGCAGTATAGTAGTTGCCCGCGACATCACTCGTAAACCCAGGTAAAAATATCCTATCCGTACTCATATTAGGTATAGATTAAAAGTAGGTATATCTGTCTCTTTGTTATGTTTTTACACCTAACTGCTCAACCGATCAATCAATTTTTCGTACACATTTTCAGGGGTACAGAATAGGACATAGGGAATTCGTCCCGGAATTCTTGCGGGAACTCCGAAATTCACACTGGTGAACCGGCATTAAATTTAACATAGACGTTGTCAAGGGTTCAGAAAAGGACATAGGACAATACATAAGGACGTATGTTGTATAACTTTTAAATTATGAATCTTTTTTATTTTTTTAAATGGGGTGTATCAGTATGTAACTTTTGTTGCTATTGTTTTTCGATTTCAATCCGAAAGATAGCGGTTTTTTTATTAATTGATCGTGTTTAGACAGCTACAGTGTAAGTAATATGTGGTTTTTGGTTGATTGCTAGATATTGTAGGTGTCAAAACGTGCATATTGTAATCGCAAAACCGTAATGTTTTTGATTGCAACCGAAAAATGATAGAAACAAAAGTTACATAATAGCCCCTCAGGTTTTCAGTTTTAATGTGATGTGCACTTTATTATATATTATGGTCTAGGTAGGTTGTATAGGTTAAGAACAATGGGCATGATGACTGAATTTTAATTTTCAGTCCGTCTTGTTTCTACGTAATCAAAATTGAGTTAAAATTCCGTGTAACGTCACACCTAGGTACACTTTATACCTACTTAGTTATGACGTCACAACCTCCCGCTCCTAAACATTAATCCGTTTTATCTAAGTAGGTATTTTTTTCAATAATTCGAATATGCAAAAACTACGTGTCTATTATTTTTTACTATCTAACTGGCGGACTAAATAGAATTTTGATTTTTATACCTTGTCATCATGCCCTTTATTTGACCAAATAAACGCTTTTTCAATTTCATTTTTTCATTTTCATGCGTACCTACCTAAACCAAAATTTGTGCAAACGGACGGTGAAAGAAAACCTTTTATTAGATAATATAGTGGGACTTGCAATAAAATTTTATACCTACCTATACTGACTGGTAGGTAGGTAGGTATTTTTAAAAGAAATCCAAGTCGCGTACAGTCTCCCGAATATTTCCCGACAAAAATTAAATATTTCCTTATGACGATATTTTCGCTCTATCTCTCAGGCAGGTATTATTTTAATCAAAATGTCTTCCTTTTACAAAGACATTCCTCAATTTCCACTCTCGAGTTGGGACTAAATTAATAATTCATAATGAACCCATGCATTCTTCTTCGATAAGGTAGATCGGGCACTTTTAATCTGGCTTAAGGGGAGAGTCCTCGTAGTAATTAAGGCGACGCGACTCGGCGAGAGAGCGGTGAACTTCTTTTGAATGATCTTGTACATGTATAGGTACAGTCAGCACCAAGAATATGTAAACACTTTCGTCAGTCGTTGAACTTTATCACTATTTCAATAAGATTCAGCGACTGTCTAAAATTGATTACATATTTCTGCTTTTTACTTAATCAAAAATCATTCAAAAGTCATTCACAAAAATCCAGATAGAATATAAGGCGAGATTATTTTTTAAGTCAAAATGTTGACTTATTATAAATAATTAATTATTCAAAGAGAAAGACGCGTTCTTTTCACGTGATTTATAATATACTTTTATGGATTTTTGTAAATGAATTTTTTTAACAGCGTCATTTTATTTTACATTAAAATATCGCTACTTACACTGAAATTTAGACCTTATGTAATACATACATATAACTAAAATTATAAGTACAATGACTACAAAAAATGTATGTTTATAAAAACACTTTAAAAGATAGTGGTATAGGGTCAAATACATCCTATACTAATATTATAAACGCGAAAGTTTGTAAGTATGTATGGATGTTTGTTACTCTTTCACGCTAAAACTACTGGATGGATTTAAATGAAACTTACAATAATATAGCTTATACAATTATAAATTCAGATTAACACATAGGGTACTTTTTATCCCGGAATTCCCGCGAGAACTCTGAAATTAACGCGGGTGAAACCGCGGGGCACAACTAGTATATTATATTATAGTGAAATTTAAAGCTACGATTCGTACACATCTTTTTTGTCTGTTGGTTCCCATAGGTCTTGATGTCGGCCTTTCCGAAGATATCCTCTATTATACATATCCATTTCATAAAGAAAATAAATTTCCTGTTTCCTATTCAAATCCCATGAGGTTTAATGAAATACGAACACATTTTCATGTCTACTTCGTTTAAAATAAATTATTACTCATTTAGGAATCATAAATTTTTGAGAGCATAAAAATTAATGAGTCGATATCTTAAGTAAGTTGCACATCTTTGCGAATACTCTAGAGAAAAGTATGCCAGGATGAAAAATAAATTATGCCAACGAGGAAAAAAAAGACGAGAAAAATATTCGAACTATCTAGCAATTCTACTCTACACGTGGAAGTTGTTTTCCGCAGGATGCTATCTCTTTACCAAATATCGAATCGAACTAGCTGTTCGCCGCAGTTTCACCCGGGTTAATTTCGGAGTTCCCGCATTAATTCCAAGACAAAATGTACCCTGTGTTCTAACATCATAAGGGGAACATAAAAAAGAAAGAAAAAGAAATAGGTAAAAAACAGAAAGTGAAAAATAGAGTTTTTCATAAAAATAATCAAAAAAGGGGGAAAATGGATTACACATTCATTCGTCTGGTGTCTCGTCACATATGTTTCAGCGACGCTCGAGATAATGTCGAGCGATGATAGCGCTGCATTATTGCTAGGGGACCCGCGCTTAACGACGGAGGAAACTCATTAAATACGCGTGGATTTATAGCCTTCGCTACAGGAGAATGACGCTCCTGCGTTTTGTTAGTACAGTCTGTGTGTCAACATGTTTTATGTGCTTGTGAATTTTAAAGGACTTTATTCACAACTAGCTAATGCCCGCGCTTACAGCCGCGTGAATGTCCGCATTTATTCAGAAATTCTTTGATTTACCGCAACAAAAATGCAACTTGATCGTCGACTCAGAATGTAAGCTACGCACATGCCGAGTTTTATTGAAATCTGTCGAGTAGTTTTTGCGTGATGCGCGTTTATAAACATCGCGTGAGTTTCGGAATTCCCACTGGCACTTTACTCAAAAATTCTTTCATATTCTTCTTCTCCTTACAATATTATTATTGTAAGGACCAATTTCGCTTATTTTTATATTTCGCTTATTATTTGTATAAACACAACAAAAAAAAAATAAGCGAAATTGGTCCAGCCGTTCACGCTTGACCAAAGCAAATAGGGATTCATTTTTATATATGTATATAGATGAAAGATAAATAATTATGTAGAAAAAAGGGACGAAAATCCAAAACGAACTTAATAAGGAGGTACTTTTGCTCACTCGTCTTGACGTATTGCATGAATTCAATTGAATGAATATGGATGTATCGTTTTTGAGTTCACCAATCATTAATATATTAAATTGCCTCTATAAAATGATTATTTTATACAAAATTGTAAAATTATGAAGTGATCGCTTGCTTGATTTTAGGGATAATCAAAAGCCTTTATCCCTAGGTGTTTAAAAAACCTTTTTTCTAATCTAATTTTCTTAACCAACTGATTTCGTATTCCTTAGACTTACTTTGAGTAATTGGGTTGTATAAGAAATAAGAATAATATCTACATTATTTTAGAGTTCGTTATCGCATTGATTTTAAGGAAAGCGATCTTTGAAAGTTAAGTTTTAATTTACTTATTTAATAAAACCTTTACCTACCTATAAATTTTTGGCCAGTTTGATTCTTAAAAGCAATTATAGATACAAAATTTTACCGGATTTTAAAAGACTTTTAATCATTTAGATTTGTCACGAGAAAATACAATATTAGTAAACAAAAACTTTTTTAGACAAAAGCTTTTTTCAAACTCCTACTGACAATATCTACTATAATATATATGTATTTTATCCAACTAAATACAAATAGCTTCCAGATCTCGCACAATGCGGGTTACGGAGAAAATTGCAAAACAAATTTACATAGTCATTTTCCTTCTTTTTTAATCTTCGCAAACCGAGTATTGAGGCCGCGCTATTTACATCGACGATCGGCCAGCGGTGGATATAAAATCCGTAATCCCACACTGAATGGGATGTTTGTGCCATAATCCAAAGGAAGTTTCACCTAATTACCGGGATTCTAGCCTGGAGCGCTCGGGAGCGCACTTTCTTTCACTTCAAAAGGGGATGAAAGAAATTGTAATTTTTTTGTGTTTTATTAAAATTAAATATTTCGAATAACCTGGCAAGTGTAATGTTATTTCATGGTAGATTAACACATAGAAACGAATTCTTTTTTGCTTTACAGTTACGAATATAAGTCTACCATATTCAGATAATGAAATAAATAGGTACATACCTAATAGAAAAAGGTCAATAATCATGAAACGTCTAGTCTGATGAAAACTGATTTCATGGAGTTCCTGGGGGCACTCCTAAACTAACACGGGTGACACCGTATAGGGAACAGCTGGTATAATAAATATAATTTTCTTGTTAATCATAATTTTTTCTTGTCAAAACTTAGAAATTCATTTCTTTTATTCATTAGTTTTTTATTTTATTTACATTCGATAAAATTTGCCTTATCAACCAATTAAAATGTCCCGACAGAGTTCTGAATGCGATACATCTCGTTTCACAAGTACCGAACACATTCAAAAGTTAAATTGCACTAATTTCTGCACCTTATTGCAAGCCCCTCCGTCTGAAAGCCATTGCACAGCGATTTAATTTAGTGATGGGAATAGTACTGGTTTCGCATAGTCGATAGATTGACTAAAATTTAAAATGAAAGCAATTATTCGATACGAAACCTTTGGTACCGGACGCGAGGAGACTAAATGTCAATGTCGAGTTTAATGTTTTGAAAAGAAATGATTCCGACGTAAAGACGTTTCATTTCGGCGGAAAAAAGTTTTCTTTTCCATTACGAGAAATACCAACCTACCAAAATATATACCTACCTAAATTTATTTAATACTTATGTAAGTAGAAATATTAAGGTTGCTCCAATACCTGACAAAATAACAGAGTCAAGGCTACGTTGCTACGGCCACGTTGTACGAAGACCGGACGATCATGTCGTGAAAAAGTGCCTTTCCCTGGGTGTGAATCGCAGGAGGGGACGAAGAAGACCACAGGCCATGTGGATATTGAGTGTCCAGCGGGATCTGAGGAGCCTGGATCTGAGGGAGGAGGGCGCTCGGCAACGGCAAAGATACATAGTAGTAGTACATAATCTAGGTACATACCTACTCAAAAGAGATGCGGTATTTATTCAAAATAAAAAATGACGATACCTTAATAATAATAACGAAAAAGGCTTACAAAAGTTAACAAAGTCATAACAAAACGATGAAAAGTATCGAAAATTAAATAGTGATGAGAAAAATCCCTATTACTCGTAGGTAACCACATTTGAACGAATGCGTTCGAATTATTTCCTCCCCCGTTTTTTCTATTACAAGCCTGTTTGCTTCTCTTTACTCGTGGAAGCGCATCTCCTTTGAACTTACTTGAATTATTTAATCATTTTAATAGAATTACGGTACCTTCGAACACGGCCCCTATCTGTTGCGCAGTTAGCTCCACTTCCCTCTAATTGACTCGCTATGAAAATATTTATCATTAACTTCTTTCAAAGCGTTTTAAAAGCAAGCAATGCTGCACCGTCAGAAATTATCATAAATCAACATTTTTGCTTAACATATTACACTCCGACTAGAGTCAGTTAACTTGAATAAACAAAAAATATTACTTTATTACCTAGCATTTTTTTTTTATTTTTAAGTAAAAATCTAACAAACAAGCAAACAAACTCACATTTGTATTTATGTCTAATACTAGCTGTTCCCCACGGTTTCACTCGCATTAATTTCAGAGTTCCCGCGGGAATCCTGGGTCAAAAAGTACCCTATGTCCTTCTTTGTACTCCTGACAATGTGTATGCAAAATTTCTCGATGATCGGTTTAGCTGTTAGGGCGTGAAAGTGTAACAGACAAACAGACAGACAGATCTACTTTCGCATTTATAATATTAGTAGGTATTAGGATGAACTGGCTTGGAGTTAAATGAACGTAAACTATGCGAAGAAACACTATGTAGTCTATGTACGGTATTGGGTCATTAGAGTCCGAGTAGGCGACCACTAACTGAAAGTGACGAGACATGGGCTCTAAGGGGAAAATTGGCTGTTTTAAGGGTCACGATAAATTAATGTGGGCTGACGGACATCACCACACCTGATACGGAATATTAAGTTCCTCAATTAGTGTGTAGGTACACTATACAATACCTACTTGCGATATAGTCTTAATAGGTACAATAATTTAAAATGTTTATATGTCTTGTTGAGTAGCTAAGATGGCACCTGCTGTAAAGGGAAATTTATCAGATCTGAATCTTTAAAAACTCTTAAATATTAATATTTAAATTGTACCTACTAGCTGTTCCCGGCGGGTTCACCTGTGTTGATTTTAGAGATCCCGCGGAAATTCCGGATAAGAAAATACCGCGTAATTATCCTATCCCGTAGCCGTCGGTAGAGATACCCGTGGCTACTTTTTTACGAAATTTCATGATTTCTGTTCAGTAGCTATGCCGTGAAAGCGAAAGAAACTCAAAATTGCATTTATAATATTAACTTAGGATTAAATGGTTCTCGTGACATAGAATCAGTAAGGAAATCATGAAAATTCGTTTTTTATAATACAATAGTTTTTGTTTAAATCACACCTCATACGTATACTTACTAGTGAAACAGAGAATTTTCCCTTTGATGAAGTCGATTAAAAATAAAAAAATACTACCAAAAAAACCAATTTCGAAAAATGTCATTGAGAAATACCTAATCTCTTCAATGACAATAGATATCTAAACGAATGAGGGTGTAACGGTGAACGAGAAAATTGGGGCTATTTTCCGAAAGGCTGTAAATTAATTTGAGCGCAGGGCATTGCAGTTAAGCCGGCATACATTTTAATTGGTTCTATTATAGGCTATTTTGTCGTCCGACGTCCCGATGATAATAACGCCCTACTCGTACTTTGACAGCTATAATATTTATTTTAGTATAGGAAGGTATAGGCACTAAGCTCTGATTTCAAAAACGTTAATTACCAAGAAATCAATATAATGTAATCGACTGTAAATTATATGAAAATATGTAAAAGGGCTGCTGGCAGCAAGAAATAGTACTACAATGCTTTAATTACAATTATTGGTTAGTCAACAAAATTTTAAATGAGTTTAAATTCAATTTCAAAGAGAAGATGTTTCTTCCAAATTTCATTTACCTAGACCGTATATTCTGCCAAAAAAGGCTTTTGAGTAAAATTACTGTGACAACAATTATTTTTCAATCATCCCGTTGGATGACATATTTTTATTTATCTATTCTTTTTAAGGTCATTCAATAAAATAATTTTTAAATTATTTTATTAACTTAGTAGGATTTCCACACAAGAAATTATGATATTATAGTTTTAATCTTAACAATTAAACCGTCAAAATTCTGTCAAGCCTACCAATTTTAGACGCGAGTAGATGAAGAATTCCCGAAGTTCACGCGGGACCTCAACCGCACATTATTATTAATTGATTATTATATTTTTATTATTGATTATGGATATTATTTTTTTATTATTGATTTAATTCTTTATTTTGCACATAAAATTTACAATACAATTTTGCAGTACCCAAAGAGAAGTAAAAAGTAAAGGGATGTACGTCTGTCAAGCTAGAAAGGTCAAGTCGGCAGAATCAATTTATTTTTAGGTCAAAATTTAGTGCTCAATTAGTGCTAATTTAGTGCTGAAAAAAAAAATTTGGTGCTGTGATAGGTGGAACAAAAATGAGAACACTGCTAACTTTTTATTAAGCTAGCAGTGTACCGTTCGTGACCGCGTTACAATACAGTTGCAGCGGAATTCGCATGGGCTAATAATTTAGTGCTCAATTAGTGCTGCCATTGTAGCGAAAAATTTTTGAAAAATAATCGTTTTTGAATTTTTTTTCAAATAAAATACTGTACTAGCGACACCGGCCGGTCTAAGAGCTCAAAAACGGGAACTGATAAAATTGAAACACGTCACCATTTAGCGCTCAATTAGTGCTGCCAGTATAATAAAGAATTTTTGAAAAATAACCTTTTTTTAATTTTTTTTCAATAACCTTTACTTAATTAAGCTAGCAGATTTAGCTAGCAGTGTACCTTTCGTGACCGCGTTATGATACAGTTGCAGCGGAATCCGCATGAGCTAATAATTTAGTGCTCAATTAGTGCTGCCATTGTAGCGAAAAATTTTTGAAAAATAATCGTTTTTGAATTTTTTTTTTAAATAAAATACTGTACTAGCAATACCGGCCGGTCTAAGAGCTCAAAAACGGGAACTGGTGAAATTGAAACACGTCACCATTTAGCGCTCAACTAATGCTGCCAGTATAGTAAAGAATTTTTGAAAAATAACCTTTTTTTTAATTTTTTTAATAACTTTTACCTAATTAAGCTAGCAGATTTAGCTAGCAGTGTACCTTTCGTGACCGCGTTATGGTACAGTTGCAGCGGAATCCGCATGAGCTAATAATTTAGTGCTCAATTAGTGCTGCCATTGTAGCGAAAAAATTTTGAAAAATAATCGTTTTTGAATTTTTTTTCAAATAAAATACTGTACTAGCGACACCGGCCGGTCTAAGATCTCAAAAAAGGGAACTGATGAAATTGAAACACGTCACCATTTAGCGCTCAATTAGTGCTGCTAGTACAATAAAGAATTTTTGAAAAATAACCTTTTTTTTAATTTTTTTCAATAACTTTTACTTAATTAAGCTAGCAGATTTAGCTAGCAGTGTACCTTTCGTGACCGCGTTATGATACAGTTGCAGCGGAATCCGCATGAGCTTATCATTTAGTGCTCAATTAGTGCTGCCATTGTAGCGAAAAATTTTTGAAAAATAATCGTTTTTGAATTTTTTTTCAAATAAAATACTGTACTAGCGACACCGGCCGGTCTAAGAGCTCAAAAACGGGAACTGATGAAATTGAAACACGTCACCATTTAGCGCTCAATTAGTGCTGCCAGTATAATAAAGAATTTTTGAAAAATAACCTTTTTTTAATTTTTTTCAATAACTTTTACTTAATTAAGCTAGCAGATTTAGTTAGCAGTGTACCTTTCGTGACCGCGTTATGATACAGTTGCAGCGGAATCCGCATGAGCTAATAATTTAGTGCTCAATTAGTGCTGCCATTGTAGCGAAAAATTTTTGAAAAATAATCGTTTTTGAATTTTTTTTCAAATAAAATACTGTACTAGCGACACCGGCCGGTCTAAGATCTCAAAAAAGGGAACTGATGAAATTGAAACACGTCACCATTTAGCGCTCAATTAGTGCTGCTAGTACAATAAAGAATTTTTGAAAAATAACCTTTTTTTTAATTTTTTTCAATAACTTTTACTTAATTAAGCTAGCAGATTTAGCTAGCAGTGTACCTTTCGTGACCGCGTTATGATACAGTTGCAGCGGAATCCGCATGAGCTTATCATTTAGTGCTCAATTAGTGCTGCCATTGTAGCGAAAAATTTTTGAAAAATAATCGTTTTTGAATTTTTTTTCAAATAAAATACTGTACTAGCGACACCGGCCGGTCTAAGAGCTCAAAAACGGGAACTGATGAAATTGAAACACGTCACCATTTAGCGCTCAATTAGTGCTGCCAGTATAATAAAGAATTTTTGAAAAATAACCTTTTTTTAATTTTTTTCAATAACTTTTACTTAATTAAGCTAGCAGATTTAGTTAGCAGTGTACCTTTCGTGACCGCGTTATGATACAGTTGCAGCGGAATCCGCATGAGCTAATAATTTAGTGCTCAATTAGTGCTGCCATTGTAGCGAAAAATTTTTGAAAAATAATCGTTTTTGAATTTTTTTTCAAATAAAATACTGTACTAGCGACACCGGCTGGTCTAAGAGCTCAAAAACGGGAACTGATGAAATTGAAACACGTCACCATTTAGCGCTCAATTAGTGCTGCCAGTATAATAAAGAATTTTTGAAAAATAACCGTTTTTTTTAATTTTTTTCAATAACTTTTACTTAATTAAGCTAGCAGATTTAGTTAGCAGTGTGCCTTTCGTGACCGCGTTATGATACAGTTGCAGCGGAACCCGCATGAGCTAATAATTTAGTGCTCAATTAGTGCTGCCATTGTAGCGAAAAATTTTTGAAAAATAATCGTTTTTGAATTTTTTTTCAAATAAAATACTGTACTAGCGACACCGGCTGGTCTAAGAGCTCAAAAACGGTTATTTTCAAAAATTCTTTATTATACTGGCAGCACTAATTTCATCAGTTCCCGTTTTTGAGCTCTTAGACCGGCCGGTGTCGCTAGTACAGTATTTTATTTGAAAAAAAAAATTCAAAAACAATTATTTTTCAAAAAATTTTCGCTACAATGGCAGCACTAATTGAGCACTAAATTATTAGCTCATGCGGATTCCGCTGCAACTGTATCATAACGCGGTCACGAAAGGTACACTGCTAGCTAAATCTGCTAGCTTAATTAAGTAAAACTTATTTTAAAAAAATTAAAAAAAAGGTTATTTTTCAAAAATTCTTCATTATACTGGCAGCACTAATTGAGCGCTAAATGGTGACGTGTTTCAATTTCATCAGTTCCCGTTTTTGAGCTCTTAGACCGGCCGGTGTCGCTAGTAGGTACAGTATTTTATTTGAAAAAAAAATTCAAAAACGATTATTTTTCAAAAAATTTTCGCTACAATGGCAGCACTAATTGAGCACTAAATTATTAGCTCATGCGGATTCTGCTGCAACTGTATCATAACGCGGTCACGAAAGGTACACTGCTAGCTAAATCTGCTAGCTTAATTAAGTAAAAGTTATTGAAAAAATTTAAAAAAAAAGGTTATTTTTCAAAAATTCTTTATTATACTGGCAGCACTAATTGAGCGCTAAATGGTGACGTGTTTCAATTTCATCAGTTCCCGTTTTCGAGCTCTTAGACCGGCCGGTGTCGCTAGTACAGTATTTTATTTGAAAAAAAATTCAAAAACGATTATTTTTCAAAAAATTTTCGCTACAATGGCAGCACTAATTGAGCACTAAATTATTAGCCCATGCGAATTCCGCTGCAACTGTATTGTAACGCGGTCACGAACGGTACACTGCTAGCTTAATAAAAAGTTAGCAGTGTTCTCATTTTTGTTCCACCTATCACAGCACCAAATTTTTTTTTTCAGCACTAAATTAGCACTAATTGAGCACTAAATTTTGACCTAAAAATCAATTGTTTCTGCCGACTTGACCTTTCTAGCTTGACAGACGTAAGGGAAGTCTTAACGCATAGTTGCGATCTCTTCCAGACAACCAATGATCGAAAGGAAGAACAAGAATACATAGAAACGGATAGTTGGGCAACGCGTTCCATATATACTAATAGGTGCCTAATAGTTATATATGAGTTAGGTATGGAATATGAATTACGGTACCTACTTTATATATCACAAAAAAAATCAGAGTGAATTCTATATGTTAGGCATTTATTTAATACTAGCGGTCTCCCACGTTCACCCGCGTTAATTTTGGAGATCCCACGGGAATCCCGGCATAAAAGTACCCTATGACAATGTGTATACAAAATTCCATGATGGTCGGTTGAGCCGTTAAGGCGTGAAAGCGTAACAGACAGATAGACAAAGTTGCTTTCGCATTTACGAGTATAATATTAGTAGGGATTTATGTCATACATCTAAAACAAACAGAAAAATACAGATTGGACTCTCCTTTGTTCTGTTAAATATTCTTTATTTGCTTTGTAGTTTTGAGCCCGAGGCGGACAAAGCGAATCCTATCCTCATTTTCTCATTACCAATCCCTTTTGCTGTCTGTTCGTATTGCTCTCAGCTGACAATACTTTCAGACGCGAGATATAAAAGTATCGAGTCTATTCAGATTGCTGTAGAAACAATTGTTTTACAAGCCTTATAACTTTTTTATTATTGTAAAAGATATTTTGAATTTAAATTGCCCATAGTTTTCCAAATAAACCTTTAGCTTCAGTCACTAAAGATATGCAATGCTTAACCAAAAGCTATCAACATCGAGCTAATTTACTGTTTATTTATAAAATTATGTCTCATTATATAAGATATATAACTAATAACATTAATTACATCAATTTCAGCAGCACGAGACGTCGCAGTGGCGCCATCACCCCAGGATCCAAGTTACCCTTGGATAATAAAACAACTTTGATTACTGTGAGAGTCTTAGCTGTATAGCTCTTGTACTCTGCAATATATTATAATAATTGGAATCAAGTTTTTAGGGTTATGTTGGCATACGTTATATATACGTTTTATATTATACTTAAAAAGATGCACATATCCTAATAATTGTCATGCATGTATTTGACCGACACCTAATATTTAGTATAATTATTAGAACTGAATACTTACTACTATAACATATTATGCTTTGCTATTTGTGTGCCAATAAATAAATACCAACTAGTTTTTTTTTTGTTTATTAAACTTCGGAAAATAATATTATCCTACTAATATTATAAATGTGAAAAGTGTGGATGTTTGGATGATTGTTACTCAATCACGCAAAAACGGCTGAACGGATTTGGATGAAATTTGGCATGCACGTTGTCAGGGGTACAGAGAAGGACATAGGGTACTTTTTATCCCGGATTTCCCACGGGAACTCCGAAATTACCGCGGTCACCCGCGGGGCACAGCTATATTATAATTCGTAACAGCAGATCGTATCTTACTAGATAACTAACTTGACGACCCGATTGGCGCAGTAGGTCACCATATGCTTACCCGCTAATCAAGAGGTTCCGGGTTCGATTCCCGGTGGGAGTGGAGTTTATGTGATGATCACAAGATTCCATTTTCCAGTCTGTGAGTGTATATGCATCTATATGTATATGTAATAATATTATGAAGTATATACCACGTTTGCTTGGTTTCCACGACACAAGCTTATAGCTTAGTGTGGGATCAAGTAGATGTGTGTTGTGGAGTGGATTATAAAAAAAATGCAAACGGTCATTCACCCGCGTAAACTTATCCGTTACTTTATTTTCCGTTATTATAGTGATATCGTCCTTCTTTGTGCACAGTTGTTCGCCCAATCTGGACAGGCGGAAAAACATTACAAAACTGGATTCCATTTGTTTATCTTTGCCCGTTATCCGCAGTGTGACGCAGTAAATGAACCCTTTTCTTTTTGTGAGACAAGTTAAAGGAAAGATAAAATGCTCCTTATAAGACATGAAGGCGATGTCTCCGAGGGAAGCCATAAAAACTACGTGTCCCGTAGACCCGTGGGAAATGAAGATTTTCCGCTTTATCTGCGAAGTAAAATTAATTTAAAACGTTCACACTACCTGTGTTATTTATTTATTTAACACCAGCTGTGCCTTGCGGTTTCACCCGCGGGAGTTTTGGAATTACCGCAGGAACAATTTTTTTCTAAAATAAAAGTAGCCAAAGTAACCTAAGTTACTTCTTATAACATCAGCTATCTGCCTGTGAAAGTCCAGTTAAAATCGGTGCAGCCATGTCAAAGATTAGCCGGAGCAAAAAGACAGACATATGAAATGAAAAAAAAAAAAATTGTTATATAAAAACCGTTATAGGTACTTACTTTCATATGTATTTAGTGAAAAGCTGTTAATTTGGAATTACAAACAAGTTTATTTATATGTGTATAGATCTAGACAGCAAGATCTATTTAAAAAAAACTTATATATTTCTATCCTGGCGACATGGACGGCTATTGGAAGAGTAACGGAAGACACCTTGGGTATGCCACATTGTCTATGAGTAGGTATTACTTCAGGTCTGGTGGAATTGCAAGGAGGCACTATTTACGAAAGTTCGTTTGATGTGTATGTGTGTGCATGGCTGCATGTCTGCATGCGTACGTGCGTGTTAAAGTGTAAGAACATAATTTTATCTCAAAAAAGTGTAGTTTCCTAGGGAGTGGAGTGAGAAACGAACAAAAAACGACGTAAAAATAAAACTACTGGTAGAAAGCTACGATATTTCTTATTGACATAGACATAGTGTGCGTGTGTGTACTAGTATCACGCAAGTAATAAATAAAAATGAATGATTGACATCTCTACAAATATTTAGATCTGTGGAACCCAATTGATTTCAGTTTTTTTGCTGCCCGTGGTCCTTTAAACTGTTCAAGCGCGAAATGTTATCAAAGGAATTAATCTTAAGAAGTTCCCCTATCTGCCCTTTTATTTCTTTCTCAAGGAAAATTTATTATTTGTCCCAATCTTGGATAAGTAGACGCTTATAAAACTCTTTGTACTCACAAACATTTTGAAAAGTCGTAAATTAACGTAGATCTACTTTTCTCTCAATATATTTATAATAACTAGCTTTCCCCATGGTTCACGCGGAAATTCCAGAATAACATATAGATATAAACCTTTCTCATGAATCACTCTATCTGAAAACCCATTGAAAATCCGTTGCGTTTTTTTAAAGATCTAAGCATACATAGGACAGACAGCGGGAAGCGACTTTGTTTTACACTATGTAGTGGTTATATCATCTGTTCCTTCGTGATCAGAAAGTAAAAATAATGTTTATAAACAATAGGCATTAGTTAGCGCCACCGACTTTGCTCGCATTAATGTTTCTATCCCTCGTAAACAGTATTTGGCGTGAAAGCGTAACAAACAAAAAATCTGATATTTGCATTTCTATTATTAGCTGTTATACGACGTATCATAATATGTATGTACAAATAAATAACAAAAAGTATATCAATATATCAAGCATCATTATGTACATCAACACTGTACTCATAGACAAGCTCTGGTTAGTTTGAGACTAGCAGGATAATTATGTAAGTTTTGTTGCTATCATATATTTTCAGTTTTAATTCGAAAAATAGCGATTTTGTGACTCTTTAATCATGTTTAGGCAACTTCAACTTTTGAAGTAGGTATGTTTATTTTGGTTGATTACTAGATAGTCAAAGTTTTTGGGCGCTCGAGAGGGCTTTTTAAAAAGGCAATTTTAATTATTAAAAGCTTTAATGGTGTTGGCTCTAAAGTGTTTGAGTACAGACTGAATATAAAAATGAGTATCTTAATTCTATTGTTTATTAACTATCGGGTGGCCGTATGGCCGACAATCCTTCATCATCGAATCGTCAGGTGCGCAAAGCGTATAGGCGATGGACTAGCTTCCAGAGCGTTTATCATACAAAGCTTAGGCTGCAAGAAACGCATGACGATAGGATGGAGCTGGCGACATAACTAGATATTGTAAGTGTCAAAACGATCACGTTTGTGATTGCATCCGAAAAATTATAGAAACGAATTACATAATAGCCCCTCATATGGCACGGCATTGTGGGTTTTACTAATCAATTACTATCACTAAATGTCAATAAATATTTATTGAAATCAAAGCGAAAACTTGTAAACACCAATTCGTAACTGTTAATTTACTCGTAACTCATGAGGTGTCGAGGCGTGACTTCCTTTCTCCATCAGTTGAGTTAATGCTCTCTTTCAGATGCGTATTCATTCAGAATCCAGAATCAAATTCCGGACTCGACGTTATAAACTCTGTCTCATAATAAACAATTGCACGATTTCGCGTTCACTCGCTAAATCGATTTAATTTTACATGGCGTATGCACAGTTGGCCACATAAGTACTTTAACGCTTTTGTAAGTTGTTGAATCTTATTCCAATAGTGTTAAAGTTTAGCAACGAACAGAATTGTTAAGCTACTTTTGGGGCAGACTGTACAGGATGCTCAGTGAATGTATGGGGCTGAAAGCATCCAGTGAATTACGTATCCAACATTTCAAGTTAGTATTGTGTGGTTGCTAGGTATCTTATGAAACCAAAAATCATCATAATTAGCTCAACAGAGTGATTAAGTGAATTAAACTGTAAAAGGCAAGTGAGATAAAAAAAAATAATATTATGTATATTTATTTGCTCTATACCATATTATATTGATGTCAAAAAAGTTTACGAGTTTATTTTTAAATTGCTTCAAAGTACCTAAGCTTTTTCTTTTTCATGCAACCGCTGTTGGCTTCCTATTCCATTTACAGTCTCATTTCTCACACACACCACTAAGATAACACTAAGACCATCTTTTTTTGTTTGTCTAATGTCTCAGATGATTGATGATGTTCCAGAGATGCAACAAAGTTTTCATCATATTATGAACTGACCGACGTCCACTGCTGGACAGACTAAATATATCTAATAAATAAAATTCTCGTGTCACAGTGTTAGTTACCATACTCCTCCGAAACGGCTTGACCGATTTTTATGAAATTTTATATGCATAAAGTAGGTCTGAGAATCGGCTACTATCTATTTTTCATCCCGGAATCCTCGCGGGAACTCCGAAACTCACGCGGGTGATACCGCGGGGCACAGCTAGTTTCTATATAAAATTCTCGTGTTACAGTGTTAGTTACCATACTCCTCCGAAACGGCTTGACCGATTTTTATGAAATTTTATATGCATATTCAGTAGGTCTGAGAATCGGCTACTAACTATACACACCGGCAGAATTAGCGGAACATAAAAAGGCAGAGTATAGAAATAATTACGTATATATATTAAAACAAATTATTATCAGGCATGAAGTAATAAACTAATATACATCTTTTAACATCGACTTTAAGAAGTTTTTGGTTATATTTTATTAAAAATTATCAAAATAAAAAAAAATAAAAAAAATCTGTAGTTTGTGAGAACACAGACAATGTTGCAAATAAAAGTAAAATCACGAAGGGGAAACACACGTTATTAATCGTTCATTTATTTAGTGTTAAAATCACAGTAATCTTTAATTTGCAACATTATTTGTGTGCCCACAAATTAGAGAAAAAGTGTTTTTTTTATTATTATTTTAAATAAAATTTAATAATTTTATTACAAACTTTTAAAGTGTTAAAAGATGTATATTAATTTATTACTTCACGTCTAATTATTATTTGTTTTAATATATATACGTAATTATTTCTATACTCTGCCTTTTTATGTTCCGCTAATTCTGCCGGTGTGTATATTTTTCATCCCGGAATCCCCTCGTATCACAGTGTTTGTTACCATACTCCTCCGAAACGGCTTGACCGATTTTTATGAAATTTTATATACATATTCAGTTGGTCTGAGAATCGGCTACTATCTATTTTTCATCCCCGAAATCCCCGCGGGAACTCGGAAACTCACGCGGGTAGAACCGCGGGGCACAGCTAGTATTTCTATAGAAATCAATTTGAATCATGTCTGGTAATCTAGACATGACATTAAGCATTCTTAATAACCGAGCCTATTTCGCTACAAAATCTCTCCACACTAACCCTCTACAACCTCAAGCACTCACCATAGAAACGTATAAAGAATAACTTTCCCCTTCAAAACACCAGCCCACGTATTCAGATCACACGTTTACATTTCGCAATTTATTTTTCCAACCAAAATCAAAGTAAAACTCAAAGCAAACACTCGTAGAAAATGCGGTGTAAATAATAAAAAGGCACGGGTATAGCACCTGAGAGGTTTCAGTGTGGACCGCCGCTGTCATTTTCACCATTGTGCCCACCTATTTTCCCCTCCGCGTGGTTTATTTCAGATTCAATATGCACTAGAGACTCTCAGTGGGGGGGACCGTGAAATATCTGGAACATTATCATTCAACGGCTCGCCTATTTTCTAAAATGGCACCTCCGCCTAATAATAAATTCTATTGTTTCATCGTAATGGTACGTTTTGGTGCCGATGTGAATTATATTTTCGGCGAAATTATATTTTAAGGGTTGTTCTGAATTACAAATTGTGCAATTGACCTTGTTGTTATATCGGATTTTGTGTTTTATATTCGTGTTAATTCGCTCAACATATCCATTATAATGTTGGAAATATCATCATTAATTACGAAGCATTTTAGATTTTAAGTACGTTTTTTAATGAACCTCTCGAAACATATGGATCAAGAAAACAATTCTACTAGGTATTTATATTATACAATATGAGCTAAGAAAAATTTCTTGAAATAACAGGATGTTTGAATAAAAAATAAAAGATATTGTGCTAAAGTAGTACCTACGTTCAACCATTGTTCTCTTCTCGTATGTTGGATCTTTCATTACTTGTACAAATACACTCGCATGATATTTCAAATGGAACGCGGTAGTTGCGTTCAAGACATTCAAAATGACGGGTGAAAGCCTGAAACTGGAGCAAGCCCGTTTCAAAATGTAAATTGCAAATATTGTGAATTCCATAGCCTTTTCACAGAGGAGGTAACTATGTTTTGGTTTATTTTAAGCTGTTGTTAGATTAGGTACTTCTTTACTTCTAGTCAACTATTAACTATCTATACTTGTATCGAACAGCATTTCGATGTACCAACTTGCTATTTCCTGCGGTTTTAACCTGTTAATTTCGGAGTTTCCGTGGGAATTCATAAATAAAAGTAATGCAAAACGACGGCGTTTTCTTTGCTTAGTCTACCTAATATACACATGATGATTGGTTGGATGTGGGAAACAGGCAGATAGAGTTAGTTTCGCATTTATAATATTAATAAAGATATCGATTTGACAGGAAATTGCGAACTGGACGCAACATCCGCCTATCAATTTTTCAAATCTCAAAAGAACCAACTATTGTCTTCAAAAGGTTTCTAAGCAGTTACTAACAATGGCAAAACTATGAGGGCTCGATAGTCCGCTACGTGCAACATAATCCGCTTTTCTATTCCTTGTCTCCGTTCACATGAGGGCTTCGACTAATTGAGAATTGTCTCAAGGGATATAACAATATCTACCTCTAAAGAGAAAGTATCAAGATCGACGTTTGAGACAAGAAAATAGTAAGATAAGAACGAATTTATGCATTCCTCACAATTGCAATACTGTGCTTCTAGATTTAAAAAACAAAGACAATAATTTCACTGACAACAAAGAGTAAGTACCTACTTAAATAAACAATTTCGCTAATGGCAATGTTTTATTAATTAAAATTACTTCTACTTCTATAATGACTATATTAGATTGTTCCTTATTATCCTTAAGATGCAACACGGTTCTCTCTCGAAAACTAGTTTCTTTCCTTTAGAACAAAATGACTGCTGAATAGTGAATGAAAAATTATCGAATAACGCGTCCGGCGTGCATTCGTTACTACCTCCACCCGTTTACAACCAATACTTTATTTTTTTACTACGTAGGTATTTTAAGAATGTCATTATTATATCACCTGTCATAAATTTACCCCTCATGGCCTAAAAATTTTAAAAGAATATTCCCATTTAACTTATAAAAAATTGGTGTGCCTATGTATTAATTTTGAATGCCAGCACGGTGATATTGAGACATTTTGTAAAATATCAGCTGTACCCGCATTTCTTGCAATGACTTTTTGGTTTGTTCATTTTCAAAAAAGTTTGCATAATACGTAGGTACTTATCTATTGACTTAAGAATAAACTGTGCAAGAACGTATAAGGATGAAATTAAATACATAGACGTTGTTTTTTTATATTCGTAGTTATAGACGATAGCTGTGCCCCGCGGTTTCACTCGCGTGATACTTTTTTTAATTTATTTCCCGAGATGAATTCAAATAAAACAAAGCCTTTATGTTGCTCCAGGCTAAGCTTAATCTACCTGTGAAAACCGCATGAAAACCCGTGCAGTATAGATTCGGCGATTATCATGAAAATTTTCAAAACCATTTTTGTGGTTTGTTACTCTTTATTTATCGCCTCTTCGCAATTTTTTGAAAAAATATCCAATGTACAGAATCGGCGATTCTACTTTAAGTATAGGTAGATATAGAATGAACAGGCACCTATATTGGTCGATTCATTTTATTTGTTCACATCTTATTCAAACTAACCAAAAATCGTTTGGAAGCGTTTGCCAATATGAAAGTAATTAATTCATTGCCCCGAGCTCGAGGTTTATTAAAAATGCTCTCCGTAAAAGATATATAAAAACAAATTAATAAAAAGCTTCAGCGTAAAATATGATAACTCAGTTAGCTCACAAATCCGAAATGAAAAATAAATTTTCAGAAATTCCTATCCAGCTACCTCATGAAAATTGAATACAAGCAAGCATATTTCTAACTAGTTTTAGCGATACATAATCTCGAGATAGAATAAAAATTATGAACGTTTTTTAGTGATTTTTACTTTTTCTACTGTGATGATAATAATATTATGTAGTTTCTTTTGTAACTGTATTTTATTATTTCCAAAATATATATATTATAATAATAACACTTCACGTAGATCTATACTTTATTTATTTACTTCAAGAATATAATATTATAAAAGCCTGTTAGACTTATTTGTGTTACAACATCAGGGCCTTTATTTACTATGACCAACAACATTATACTTGATCTCACATTAAACTATGTCGTGCAAACGAAGTCAACGAGATAAATAGGTACTAAGTACATTTATTTTATCACCTACATAATATAGATATGCAATATACATACTATAGATATATGTATAAACACGACCGGACTGAATGAGACTCAATGTTGATCACACAAAGTCCACGCCCTGGGAACCCGAATCCTCTCGATTAGAGGAGAGGCATGGTGACCACTGCGTCAACCCGGTCTTATAACCATCAGCTGAGAAACCTCAACAGATTGTATAATTCTCCATTGTTTCTTAAAATTTCTTCAACAAAAGCAGTTTTTTTAGCGATGTCTTGCTAACTTCTCTTTTTTGTTTCGCATGTTTTATTGTGCGACCGTAAAAACTTTGTGATAAATTCCAGCATTCTTCAACAGCAAAACCGCGTAAGAAATTTCATGAAAGTTATGAATCGACCAAGTAAGTTTTCATTTAAAAAAAGCAGTATTTTCTTGCGCATTTTTTAAAATATTCTTTAGGTGATAACTTAGGAGAACTGTCTTTGACCTATTATTTAGTTGTCCACTCTTTGCAATGACTCAAATTGCAATGACCATGTTAATAGTGCCTAATAATGCTTGACATTTAATCAACACTAAACTACTAGTAAATATAGTAGGTATGTCTGTGACTAAACTAAGCAGAGCTTTTACTGCAGCTACCAGTAAACTGAAATAAAGTTTATAATTTTCTTAATACTTAAAAAAAGGTATTTTAATTGAACACCTACATTAAGGGTAAACACAAACGTTAACTATATAAGTGATACGGAAATCGAACTCAAAAATATAGATTTTAAATCTATGAGCACAGTTGCTTGAATTTTTGACTAAAAATATCTTTTTTACAGAAAAGCACAAGGCATTCAAATCCGTTTTTCGAATATATCATTTGAACATCTTGCTCTATTACTACACACTTAAGTCTTATTATCTCTGAACTCATTATTTCACTTCGCGTCTATTGTAAGAAAATTGAGTCTGTGCTCTTGAAGTGATAAAAATACTGTTACAACATCATAAATTCTGTGCAGTGAGAAGAACAATACGTTTTTTTTTCCCTATTGTTCCAAGACTGTCAGTGTGCGAAGACTTAGTGTCTATTAAAAAAATAACTTTAAAACTTCTCGGACGGAGTATAGTGACTTCGTGTCTTGGAGAGTAGTGAACCACAAGTTTTAATGGCAAAGTTCCTTTAATAAATACATAGTAAAGCAGACTTGTTTTATGCCGGCGCCAACAATTTCACACATTAAAATACGCAGACAAAAGTCAAGCGTATTGTTATGGAAATGTTCTAATAATAATAATTATCCCACTAAACAAGGAATAGCAATTTTGAATCTGGGAACTGGATTATTTTTTACTAAATGAAACAAACGTACCAATGCAGTAAGCCTTATTAGTTACCAGTTACCACTACGCGCAGAGAGAAGGTAATCACTACGCGTAGTGCTCGTCTACTGAAGCTCCGAATGGAACTAGGGTTCAATTTGACATTAGCTGACTCTAGCCTCCTTGGTCGCCATTTAACTATAGATAAATATCACGGCATTTGGGCCACCGGAATCTGCATACATCGTCGATTATCACCTTCATCGCCATGACGTACCAAAGCTTGTGTTATTACCATATGGTAGTGTTCCACTCTAGCCAAACTTCATTTGATCAAACAATTAATTTTATGTAGTTTTTTACCCAAAAGAAAGAACACAAGGACAGGTTCATTATACGGAGAAAAGATAAAACTTTTGGGAAATTGGTAAAAATACCTATTGGTATTATTTTGATAACTTCTATAGGAATTAATTTAAAACAGAATCAAAAAATTCATAGAGCTCATCTTACATTTATTTATTTTGTCTAAACAGAATTAATTCAATTTAGACAATATTTATAACTTTAAAATAATAAGAAAAGGTGCACGGTGAAATTATCCTATTTAAATATACTATGGACGTATTTTAGAGCCCGTCTTTAATAAATAATTTTCCCGTCTTTAAGAAAATTTTGAAGTTTTCTATGGAAATGCCTGTCACATTTCCATCGTAAAAAAATTTCACCATGTTGATTTACATAAATTGTTCCTAGAAAACTTCTATTACCAATCATCACAGACCGAGTAGGTACAATAAAATTTTAAGATATAACATATTATTATAGATTGTAAGCTGTTCCCCATGGTTTTACCCAAATTAATTTTGGAGACCCCGCGGGAATTCCGGCATGACAACGTGCAGGTGTTCAAAATTTCGTGATGTTCGGTTGAGTAATTAAGCTGCGAAAGCGTAACAAACACACAAACTCACATTCATATTTATAATAGTAAGGATTTAAGTCTACAAGGAGCCATACGATCGGCTGCGAGTGGAACGTGCTATCGGTGTGATCAACGTAATGACGGCTATGATGAGTTCAATAACCGTTATGAGTTTCGAACTGTAACGACAGAGCACAGCTGTGCCGAGCCTCTATCCTTCACGCATATTGGATGTTATACGTCGCATATCATACATGGTATATAATATAAAGTTAGATAGGTAGTAATAAAAACGGCTGAATATTTTCTAAAACACATACTTAGCTAAAAATACTTGTCCAAAATATGAAATAAGACCATAATGAAAGCAGACGAGTAAATATGCCTAATTAATTCTATTTTAACACAAGCTGATAGACTGACAAAACATAATAATAACATAATATAGGTTACTCAAATGGTGCATCTACTTACCTATATAAAGTCGAAAACTTTTATAATAATATTTCATTTCCTTTCTTAGAATATTAATAGATTTACGAGATAATTGTGCTTTTTTCAAAGATTGTAAAATGGTAAGCCCTTCGAACTCTATCGACAGCTGTATGTTACATTGTAGAGCATACTGTGAGGTCGGGGATTAAACCACATGAATACGTAATCTCGAAAAAAAAATATACAGCCGAACATAAAACCTCCTCCTTTTTGGAAGTCGGTTAAAAATTGAGAAACCGTTTTATTTTACGCATATTTTTCAAGACTTAAAAACTGTTGAAATGCTATTATCGATAAATTCAGTATCTACATATCAAATGTGACCTACGTGATTCGCGATAATACTCCACCGATGTTTTATTATTTTCCAATGCTTAATATCCATATTTTCTATATCCTCCAATGCGATTACATAAACCAGGAAACGGAACATACAAATAAGATTTTCGACAATAAAAATTCATGTTCTTTGATGAAGACGCAATGTTTTCCGCACGTCTAGCCTTCATACGTTGTAATTGAAACGTACGATTTTGTATGTACATATATTTATTTTATTATATTATACAGTCACATTTAAATATCCATATATAGCTTGAGGGGCTGTGCCGATAAATAGATACATATATTATCTCTTCAGCATGACGACTCAATCCCTTAATAACTTTTCAATATTGCAATTCAACTTTAGTTTATACTTAACAATAACGAAAAGGCGCATTGTCCAACTTCCTAACTTTAACAATCACGCACGAACCCGAGTGCTACTATTAAACTTTTGCCCAAGCTCTGTCGCCGTAAACTTTTTAATAAATTCATTCATCCAAAAACCGACATTATGTACAGGCTTCTGACGACAAAGGAGGTGCCGTTTTAGAGCCGTTCCTTCATCTATCAGAGTGACACGCAATCAAACAATACAATAAAACTTCTGCAACGAAAAATACTTGAAAATAATTCTCCATTTAAATTCAGAGGGATGAAGTGGCGAAGGGAGTGTTGCCTGAATCGTCGCTAACGAAAATATCCAGGAGCCGTGGATGTAATAAGAATAGCGACCGAGATGCATTACATTCACGGCATGTTTTGCGTTGCTACGCTAGTTGCGTAGAAGGTCGCTGCTCGAGAAGCTCAACGGGCTTCAGGAAATATGTTGCGTTTGTTTCTTGTAGTGTATTTAGCAGGTTTCAAAAAAGGAAGGTTCTCTGTTTCTCTATAGTATGTTTTAATTCAATTCTATTTTTTGTGTTCAACCTTCAAGCGAGCAATTCTCTTTTTTTTTATTTGCTTCAAAAAAACAAATACATTAAGAACATATTATACATTGCATTTATATAATATGAATCTCGGAAATGACTCCAATGATTTTCGTGAAATTTAGTATCGGGGGCGATCTAGCTATAGTAGATTAATAAAATAGATACAGTTTTCAAGGCGTTCAAATTTTTTATTCACCCGTAAAATAAACAGTTTCTAAATTAGATACACAAAATTCAATATTAATACGCAACGTACGTAGCATACTTAATACGTGCGTGTGGTTTCAATGTTTTTGCATTTTTCCACGCATCAGCCCTTTCTTGACTGATAATTGAGACCCTACATTATCTGTATATTGTATATAATCACACTTTGAATACCTGGTACATAAGTATATCCATTAAAAGTTTACTGGAATCTGATGCAAATGGCGGAACTCGGAGATAATCCCTGTGAACCGCTAGGTATAAGACAAACACAATTTTGGTAACGACTGTTTACCCAACAGTAGCTGGCTGAATGTAAAAAATAAAATTTGCTTTCACAGAACGTTTCTAGGTATTTTTCTTTTTTTTTTTCTTTTTTCGTCAGGTGCTTATATTTAATGAGGGATTACAAAATTTTATCATCGAATCTAAAATATTTTATACAATTCTATGGACCTACACATTACAACATGTACCTACCTAGTGTGGTGATTATTTTTGTAACTCTCTAAATGGGCATGTTGACTAATTTTTATTTTTTAGTCCGTCTTGTAGATTATTCAAAAATATTGGACACGTATTTTTTCTTTTTTTACGTAATCAAAAAATAACGGCGATATATTGAGTTGAAATTTCGCGTGACGTCACTATTCTGACAGTTTGTATGGCGGTTTCGCGGTTAGTGACGTCACGACCTCCTCATCCGAAACTTTAATGCGCATTATCTCCGTATATTTTAATTTATTTAAAAAAGCAAAAAATACGTGTCTATTGTTTTTTTATTTTCTAACTGACGGACTAAGTAGAATTTTGATTTTCAATAGTAGTCAACATCCCTATTTTAAGTGCAGAATGCTTAACTTTCAAAATGACTAATAAGACGTCTACATACAAAACATAAACATAAAATTGCCAATAAATCAGCAAACTATTGAAATTGTTGCAGAATACTGAAAACTGAAAACTTAAAAATATGCACATATTTTTACCGATTGAATGTTTCTCCTATCGAATATCGACATGTTGCGAACATATATCTAAGTATCAAACTAAAATTTAAATAAATTTTTTTTATAAAATCACCAAATATAATATATAAATAATATATAATATCATTACTATATATACTATTACTATTGTTCATTTATATCGAAACCTGATAGGTATATTATATACATACCTATTACATTACGGTTCACTCGACCTAATTTAGTTTGCATATTCGTAGGTACCTAGATACCAAACGCGTCGAGTTAACCTGAAACTTGTACTGTCATGGGACCAATTGAACCGTTCGTTGCCTAAACCTTTCCCGCACTCGTGTAGGGACGAATAAACGAATTTAACCGTACAATTTTAATCCGCGCTTAAACTTTTACATGCGGCGATATAATACCTAATACCCAAAAGGGAATGTGTTCTGTTTTGAATAAATTACAATTTTTAATCGAGCCAAGGTTTTTTGATTGTCACTGATTTAAATTGATATGTAAGTTTATGTCATTCGCGAATATCATCCAACGCCATCTTTGCACAATGGATATAGGTTGAAACACTCATGAAAGAGAAGGGATTCCTTTGATTCCTAAAAGTCTTCCGTTATTTGATCTAGGTAAAACAGAAAGCACGTATTATGATGGTAAGATATTACCTACTTATTGATGGGTAAGGTCAATCTAAATAGAAAATCAATTAAGTACATTCACCGTATGAAAAACTCAAAATACAAATAAATAATAGTCGTAGTAATCTTTAAAATGTTTTTAAAGAGGTCATTTCATTAACTAATGAAAGTACCAACTGCTTTTTTTTATAAAAAAATTATTGTATTTGTTAAATTTCAATAAAATATAAATGAAAAAGCATGATAAATCACAGATTTAACCTTTAATAAAAAATTACGAATTTAATCAAGAGGTTCCGGGTTCGATTCCCGATGGGGGTGCACTTTGTGTGATGAACACAAGGTTCCACTTTCCAGTCTGGGTGTGTTTATATATCTATATTATAATATATGTAATTCTATGTAGTATATACCACGTTTGCTTGGTTTCCACGACACAAGCTAATAATAGCTTACTGTAGGATCAAGTAGATCTGTGTGTTGTGAAGTGGATTATTATGGATTATTAAATGACCCTACATCGATGATATTATAAGTATTATAGAATTATTGCCCTACATACGATTATTCGATGCGTCAGCATCAGTACGAAGGAGGAAAATAAAGTTCGTCAAAATAAGGTTGACAACTTGCGCGCTCAATTTGAATGAATAATTTTTTAATGTCAAAAATTAATTATTTCTTTTTAATACAAATATTTAAAACGAGAATCAAATACTGATGACCCTTCTTTAATCCCTCAGTCCTTCGTTTAACCTTACATCCTGTATAACATGAAACATAAAATTAATTTACATTTCATTACAATGTGACCTAGATACGTCTAAGTAGATATAGGTTACACTGTCGCTTTGTTTTAAATGGAATAATATCCAATAAATTGGAGCATTAAATAATGAGATAAAAGCTCTAAGAATTATTCCGTTTCAGACGCGACAAAAAAAGTCGAGAGGCTCAGGTGTGGGAAGGGAAGTTTTCAATCAAATCAACGGGGGTAAGGAGAAAAACGGAAAAGGAAGCGCGTACACTGCCGTTGACTGATTGACAACATTGTGGGTGAAAAATGTACCTACCTACCGATGTAACAATATAATTTCCGTTGAATTTCCGCTAGTTGCAGTTTCATCGCCAAAATGTTTGAGAAAAAGGAATACATTATTAAACACAGACTTGAAGATGAAACTAATGGGCGCAATGACTAACTAAATTATAATTTCATGTCCGTCTTGTAGATTAATAAAAAATAACCGCGATACATTGAGTTGAAATTCCGTGTGACGTCACACCTAGGTACACTTTATACGTAGTTATGACGACGCGACCCACTTCTAAACATTAATGCGTTTTATTTAAATATTTTTCCAATAATTTGAAAAAGTAAAAATTCGTGTCTATTACTTTTTTACTATCTAACTCACGGACTAAATAGAATTTGGATTTTTTTACCTTTGTCATCATGCCCATTCTACTACAAAAAATCTACTTGAGAGTTTTAATTTAGATAAAGTCACTATTGAAGTATGCCGTATGATAATCGTAAAGCTAGGATATTTGAAAAATGTTTTTTTTTTTTTTAAAACAACAGCCAGCCTATTTCGTTTAATAACAAAGCGAAAGCATTCATTAATAGGTGCGATCGGGAATAGCTTACATCTTTTATATTATCATGGATAATATACGTCATAGGCATTTTATGTGATTCGTCTGTTTAAGAAACGACAGCGTCATTCCGGCAAATTGCTGGGTTAGCTTAAGTTTGAACAGTGACCACAACACATTATTTAGGACAGGAGATTAGGGAAAACCAACGACAACGCTTTTTCTGTCCATCATTATGCAAATTATGTATTTTATAAAATGATACAAATATCTATTATTATTATTTAATATAATCTTACAATAATTATCCGCGGTGACTTATAATTGAAATAACAATTACCTATACTTGTTTTTAGGAATTGATAGGATATAACTAGATTTAGAAATTTGGATCTCCATATCTGATAAAATGTATATTTATCAATATACTGATTATTTTTCCCTGTATTCTCACCCGCACCCGCGTTAATTTTGGAAACTCTTTTCTTAGCTACCCACCGTCCCAATTTCAGTTTCGTGAATCTGAAGTTTTCTTTCGTGTTTAATCAGTATCCTTCGGCTTTTATTTGAATTCCCACAAAACTCACATTATTTTCAAAGTACCCACGCGAATTCCAAGATATTCCTCTCTGTAGATACCCCTGAAAAATTATATGCAAAATTTCATGATGGTCGATGAGTAAATGAATTGACATAAGTATTTGTAAGAATAAGGATTGATTATTGAGTAAGTACGTCCGACAGTTTGTAAACGGACTACAAGAATTGCCGACGGGACCAGCGGTGAAACTTAGTCGTGAAGACACGAAGCGCACTTGCTGCGGGGGTAACTTATTGAATTCGAAGTGCCATGGCGACTTGCGACCACACACCAACAAACTGCTGGCGCCGAACCAACTCCCGCTCGCAAATGAGTTACGTGCTCTTGTAACTTCTCCAGTTGGGCAGCTTATTAGATAGATGAAAGTTCTATGAATAATGATGCCTAATATGAATAACGCCTAAGACCTATCGCTTCAATGAACATCATCGTCCTAGACATAGAATAATTATCTGGGAATAAACGAGAGTTGTAGAAACATTTTAACAACTACACCTTACGACCGTACCATATTAGTAAACTAAATCATAATACTTGACATTAATGGGAATCGATCCTACAACCTTTGGCTTCTCATGGACTATCTTAGTCATGCTTTTAAACATTTCTAAGTTTTAGCGAAAAAAAAAGGAAAAACTGAGAGCTTACATATATATGTACAGAAAACACAAGCATTTGAATTACTCAAAACGAGGTTTCAGCCGTTTAATATTAATTAGATAGTCTAATTAATACGCAAATATAATTACCGCAGTCTGCATAGGTATGTAGGCAAAGCAGATACCCACAAAGCGTAAGCCTCACGCACTTGACTGTGTACGTGACTGGGAATAATTTAGTTTGGAGGGGATTCCCCCGTCTATCACGTGATATGCTTTGACTCAATCATTACGGAACACGGCCGTTTGGTTGGCGGAATGCTAAAATAATGAGGGAAATGCAAATATTACACGCATTACCATACAGTCAACGGTTACGTTTACACTGACAAGAGATCTTTGCGCTCTTTAGATAAAAGTTGAAATAAAACGACTCTACATACCTACTTAATTTTTATGTTAATAAAATACACTGGAAAATTTTTCAATGACTATGAGATGATTAAAATATTTTTTTTATTATTACTTTTAATATTTAATACTTACTAGCTTTGTGTAAAACAGACAGAAAGAGAAAAATTAAAAAAATATAGACTTTTTATGTAAGAACCGTATATACTTTGGAATTACAGACACTTCAAGTGTGTTAGTGTGTGTGTTAGTAAAATAGGTACTATTTATAAATGTGGACTATATTCCTAAGATATGTAATAAAAAATAAATGTTTACCGTGCGTACCTAATCCTGACAACGACAATCTCATCTTAGTTTGTCTTAGTACAAGTAGTAGTTGTAGATAATATTAATTGTAAGAGGTTGGGGACTAAAAATCAGCGGATAAGCTGAGTCCCATCTCCTTTTTGCCGCACCAAATATTATATCATACTATTCTGTAACTTTTACTGTAATTGTTGCTGGTAAATAAAAATTTCTTTTATTTATTTATTTATTTATTTAGTGTCAGCTCCTATAGTGTCTTCCGAGTGTAAACTCTATTTATTCAGTCAATAAATAAAACCAAGTTCGCGGCAATTTTATTATTTACTATCCGCCCGAAAACAGTTGGACAATGGTTTTAATAAAACCATAAATGATGAAGTATTTATAAAATAAATTGTTGCCATGAACTGTTGAAAGATACGCTTCTGCCATAAGTCTTTGTCCCATAACACAATAGACACTTTGTTGAAGAGAGATTTTTTTAAAAGGCTTACGCAGCCGCTGTAATTTTACATTGGGAAAACTCCGGGTTCTCCTTTTTTTCGCCGTGTGATATTTTTATCTTTTAAATACAATAGCGAGCTGATCCTTTCAGAGATTACCTACATAAATATGTAATTTAGTAAACAAATATGGATATTTTTTGTAGAAACTTTAGTTACACTTGATGGCACTAGCTGTCATCATTAATCCATTTTAATCGCAATATATAGGTAAGTACTTGCATACATCCAACTATTTAGTAATATCACATCAATTGAACTAATTGAAATATGCAACAGTAGCTAGTCTGGGTGAAATTACTGAAGTGGCTGAATGTCTTTGTCAAGTTGCCAACGCTATCTGCTAAAAAAAACATACCTACTACTACTTTGAGATCAGTTGAAATACAGGTACTAAATTCCACCTTTTTAAAGATGTCTGCCATATTTGCTAAAAAAAGCTTGCGTGTTGGATAGATAAATTTTGCATTCGTTGCCAACTCCACGCGCGTCACTTACGTTGGCTTCTTGCGTGTCACTTCCGTTCCGTCCGTTGCCTGATAAATTTTTACTCTCAACACGTCAAAAAGTACCTAAGTACCTACAACTCCAATAACATACCTAAGCCGTTAATCCTCGTCAGCCATCAAAATTCAACGTTAAATAAAGCGGACTTGTTTTAGAGGTAGGTACAGTCCAGATCAAGTTATATTCTCGTATGTACCTACCCTCATAAACGTCAAACGAAGTCGGACATGGGTACGACTCGGGTTTCACACTACCGTCATTTTATATTAGAGGTAGAACCATGCTAAAACAGGTAGAGTAACGAGCACCAGAAAGATACGAGTATAAAACACCTGCACGTACAGACGGCTGCAAAATACACTAGCAAAAACTGTTTAGCAGCACCACGCGTTTTTTTACGGGTGGAAAAAGCTCATCTCAAGCTTTTTGGTTCATCATAATAATGTGCTACAGATAAGTTGACAAAGATATGGGTAATATTAACAGATACATCTGTTCTACTTTATGTCAGTAGGTTTTAAACGCTGTAAATAAATAAATTAAAAAAAATATATCAACAAATAATTTTAATCATATATTAGTTACTTATACGAAGGTTTCTTCATACGCACCCTTCAGGATTTGGATTTTGAAATCCCCTGTATACGTTAGATACACACCGTTTAATTCATAAGCACCTACTTTTAGATCTTACCATACTATCTGCATTTAGTTATATCGTAGTATATTTATTACTCTGAGGTTATATGCACCATGTGGCTATGCCTTTAAACTGGATAATTTGATGAGTTATTCCACTCAAACCATCCTATCCTATATTATGTTCACCCAGGACATTATTATCGTGTGTGCCAAACATCTAAATCGGTTCAGCCATATTACGCGTGATTAAGTAAGTAACGAAAATCCAAAGATGGTCAAAAAAATCACAATAAGTTTTTGCTCATCAATACCTATTTGGATTTCGCTTGAAATCTAAAATAAATTAGGAGGGTTTGAATGTATGCCGTAGGGGATGTTTGGAGTCTCTGGAACTGTTGCACCAATAAAAAAAAAAAAATGAGTTTTTTATTCATAAAACAGTTTGTTATCAACGCACACATTGAAACTCTTTCGAGTTTGTGAGTATCCCTGAGTGACATTATGCAATTTTCCTATACTAATATTATAAAGAGGTATCTAAAGTTTATGAGTTTGTGAGGTTGTAGGGGGTAATCTCTGGATCTACCGATCCGATTTAAAATAAAAAATACCAATAGAAAGCCAAGTTATTTGTGAGTGTCATAGGCTTTAGTGTAACCCGGAATTCCCGCAAGCACTCCGAAATTACCGCAGGTGAAACCGCAGGGAACAGCTAGTACCTAGTATATATTAGGAAACTTTCAAGCCCACACAAAGAGTTCCCGGTGGCATTCCAAAATTGACGTGGTTGCAACCACGGAGGAACAGCTAGTCTATATAATAATATAGAATCGTTAAAAAGTTTTGAAACGTGAAAACCCGAGGCGCCTCCTCTGCATAAAATCGCGTCGCGAAACATTTGTGTGCGACTACTAAATTTATCCACTTGGCATGCGAGACATAACTGGCAGTGCCCGCGCTTATGTTCTTTCCGTACCTAAGCGAAAAATGTCGCACCCACTTACGGGGAAATCAAGTTGCGCTTGACATCGTTATAATAGGGACCCGTAGCTACGTACGTACCTAAACGTTATAAAGGCGTTTAAATGACATATGATATTATTTTTATTTTTTGTAATTTCAAAGAAATACATAGCGTCACTGCGCGCGTAAGAGCAACTTGTAAAGACCGCGTATTTACTTTTTGACAGGAGGAAAAAAAAAACTTAATATCTTAGCGATTTCAATTCTTATTACCGCAGCTTGTTCTTTACAATCTTGTTTATTGGATAAATTAACGTAAATTTACTAGTGTTAGGCTTAGATTTTTTGGAAAGTCACTTATTTGAATTTTGCGCGTTTTGCTGTTACGCGGCATTTACATACTGCTCTTACGCAGTTTCGCACGCGCAGCGACGATAGTAATGTTGGTATCTGTTTGAATTCAACAATGAAGTTTAATGTCAATTCAAAATTATCTTCAACATCTACCTTTCCCGCCCAAACTACTCAACCGCGATAACCATGCACCAACAGGATCGTTTTATATACCGGAATTCCCTGGAGGACACCGGAATTAACGCAGCTGAAACTGCTATCAGTAAATATCTAAAATCGTCATTTTCAAACTAGCACAACGCGATCGGAGCCGTGTACAAAAGCTAGTATCGTATGAAATCGTCACTGTAACCAGATATAGACGGTGTAAATGGCATTTTGTTATCTGAAACCCGTCCAGTTGTCCAGTTCCACTGAAAACGTTATCTAGATCGGCGAATGTACCTAATATCTCAATGTGGTGGCTGTTCCAGAGAAACATTGCTAAAGGAAATTGAATAAGATTTTTCTTTTTAAAGCGCAACTATGGATATAGGATTAAAGAAATCGTTTTCTTCTGATGTTAATCTTGATTTAGAAATGTATTTAGATAGTTACTATATGAATAGACTTTTTCCTGGGAGTTTGTTGGTTTGTTACCCTTTCACACCTTAACTACTAATCAGGGGTACACAAAGTACACTGGGTATTTTATCCGGGAACGCCCGCGGGAACTCCGAAACTTACTTGGGTGAAACCTTTATGTAAACAGACAATGGGTATGATGAAAAATGGACAAGGTATAAAAATTAAAATTCTGTTTAGTCCGTCAGTTAAATAGTAGGTAGGTAACTAAATAAATAACCGACACGTATTTTTTGCTTTTTAAATCAAAGAAAAAATACTCACAACTAGATAAAACGCATTAAAGTTTAGGAGTAGGGAGTCGCGACGTCATAACTAAGTATTAACTGTACCTAGGTGTGATGTCACACGAAATTTCAACTCAATGTATCCATTATATCTTGATTACATTAAAAAATACATATTTTGATTACGTAAAAAAAAGAAAATATACGTGTCCAAATTTTTTTTATATACAAGACGGACTAAAAATTAAAATTTAGTCGTAACATAACACGACGCGTTAAGATAACGCGCCACAAAAATTGTCTTTTCCTCGTTCTCAAAGAAGTTTCACTTAAAAAAAACACATTTACAACGTTTCTGACGTTACACCTGTAACGTTTGGGATTGCGTTTTTGGGAAGCGCGTTAAGGCCAAGTAAGGTTGTTGGTCATAGTGAATAAGGGCCCAGTTTGGTTCGCTATCTAGGTAACATTTCGCGCATTACCATGTACACTGCGCGTTCGCAAATGAAATGTAAATAAGTACCTAGAATGGGATCTACATAACATTCTCAAGCCGGATGAATGTAAGCACGGCCAGAGAACAATGGAAAGCTGAATGCATGAAATTTCATTTCGACTATAGATTGGAACACTCTAGATAAGTTCGACTTGTATGCAAGTACGTACCAATTTGCACTGAATTATTACGTAATTAAAACCACAAGTTTTATCACAAAGAGACTAACTGGATTTAGGCTTCTTTCACGTTCTGATGTTGGTCAGAACAGATCAATGCTCAATTTCAATTATATATAGTTTTATATACACACACATATACACGGTGATTTTTTTTTCACGGGTCAGTATGGGGAAATTCTAAACTATAAAAGATAGAGAAAAACTCTCTTAGGATAATTTAAATAAAATAAATAAATATTTGAAAATAAATATATTATACAAAGATCAAACTCCTAATTTTAGTTCTAAGGCTTTTAAGAATCCATTTTTAGTTTTACATTATCTTACAGGATAACAATAAAATTGCTAACGCCATTAATATTTTATACATACTGATAGTACTTAAACCAATTGAGATTGTAAAATGAGCAAGAAATGTGAACGCAGCATGGAAACGCATAAAATTTATTGCCTATTTATCCATCCTTTATGAATAAATCAGCTACCAATATAATTGTTTTTAACCGAATTAAACTCCACAGTTTAACTTTGCCTCTTTAATTTTCTTTTATTTTACCTTAAAAGTCAGAGTCGAGTTAATAATATCTAATGTTTTTAATCTCAAAACAATATAATTAAGAAACAAAACAACAAAAGCAGATAAAGACTGAAATTACAAATTTCTTCAACAGTTTATTTAAGGATATTACTTGCGTACCCATACAAAATTTTCCGTTGAATTTCTTCGTTATTATGGGAATAATATTAAATTTGTGTTTTGTTTGTAGCAAATTGAGGAAACGGAAAGGGCTTCTCTAACGAGATAATAACATTTTCCGCGCAGGTGGTCCTCGACCCGCCTGTACGTTCGAATATTAAGCCTTAAAGGCGCTTGTTGCAGTCAAAGTGGCGTTCCGCGTTACTTACCAAAAATAAAATCATAACTTCTAAAACAAGTGTTACTTAGGCAAAATTCTGGTTGCCTCAGTTACACTTTGAAAATTATAGACTGTAATGTCTTACAAAACTTGAAATTCAAATATTTCAGAAGTGAGTTTTGTATATTAGGAGAGAAATTAATTATAATATTATTCTTTCATTAATTTTGATTATTTTATTCTTATATACATATAAATTGCTTTATCCTCAATGACTGACTGACGGATCAACGCACAGCCTAAACCGCTGATCGTAGAGACCTAAAACTTTCACGTCTATATTTTTTAGTAGTATGGGTAATTTTATTTTTTGTAGATATAATAGGTACCTTTGTAATTGAAGGATTATAAAAGTTGCCACACTTTTGAAGTGAAACGATTTACTAGTCAAAATCTAACGGCCACACACTACTATATCATATAGAATAGAATGGAATAGAATGGAATAGAATGGAATAGAATGGAATAGAATGGAATAGAATGGAATAGAATGGAATAGAATGGAATAGAATGGAATAGAATGGAATAGAATGGAATAGAATGGAATAGAATGGAATAGAATGGAATAGAATGGAATAGAATGGAATAGAATGGAATAGAATGGAATAGAATGGAATAGAATGGAATAGAATGGAATAGAATGGAATAGAATGGAATAGAATGGAATAGAATGGAATAGAACGGAATAGAACAGAACAGAACAGAACAGAACAGAACAGAACAGA
The DNA here is from genome assembly GCA_907165275.2 of Zygaena filipendulae. Taxonomy (NCBI): domain Eukaryota; kingdom Metazoa; phylum Arthropoda; class Insecta; order Lepidoptera; family Zygaenidae; genus Zygaena; species Zygaena filipendulae. The sequence continues at coordinate 3,654,690 of OU015653.1, read as the reverse complement.
ACAGAACAGAACAGAACAGAACAGAACAGAACAGAACAGAACAGAACAGAACAGAACAGAACAGAACAGAACAGAACAGAACAGAACAGAACAGAACAGAACAGAACAGAACAGAACAGAACAGAACAGAACAGAACAGAACAGAACAGAACAGAACAGAACAGAACAGAACAGAACAGAACAGAACAGAACAGAACAGAACAGAACAGAACAGAACAGAACAGAACAGAACAGAACAGAACAGAACAGAACAGAACAGAACCGAACCGAACCGAACCGAACCGAACCGAACCGAACAGAACAGAACAGAACAGAACAGAACAGAACAGAACAGAACAGAACAGAACAGAACAGAACAGAACAGAACAGAACAGAACCGCACGGAACAGAACGGAACAGAACGGAACAGAACGGAACAGAACGGAACAGAACGGAACAGAACGGAACAGAACGGAACAGAACGGAATAGAACGGAACAGAACGGAACAGAACGGAACAGAACGGAACAGAACGGAACAGAACGGAACAGAACGGAATAGAACGGAATAGAACGGAACAGAACGGAACAGAACAGAACAGAACAGAACAGAACAGAACAGAACAGAATAGAATAGAATAGAATAGAATAGAATAGAATAGAATAGAATAGAACGGAATAGAACAGAACAGAACGGAACAGAACGGAACAGAACGGAACAGAACGGAATAGAACGGAATAGAACGGAACAGAACGGAACAGAACGGAACAGAACGGAACAGAACAGAACAGAACAGAACAGAACAGAATAGAATAGAATAGAATAGAATAGAATAGAACGGAATAGAACGGAATAGAACAGAACAGAACGGAACAGAATAGAACAGAATAGAACAGGATAGAACAGGATAGAACAGAATAGAACAGAATAGAACAGGATAGAACAGAACAGAGCAGAACAGAACAGAATAGAACAGAACAGAACAGAATAGAACAGAACAGAACAGAATAGAATAGAACAGAACAGAACAGAACAGAACAGAATAGAACAGAACAAAATAGAACAGAATAGAACAGAACAGAATAGAACAGAATAGAACAGGATAGAACAGAACAGAACAGAACAGAATAGAACAGAATAGAACAGAATAGAACAGAATAGAACAGAATAGAACAGAATAGAACAGAATAGAACAGAATAGAACAGAATAGAACAGAATAGAAAAAAGTTTATAGGTATAAAGGTATAATTCATACTTTTTAAACACCCTGTAGACAATGTACCGATAGATTGAAGAACTAGTTTTGTCACCGGCCGAGCACGAACAGCCATACATATCGCTATGCGTGTGCGCAGTGCAACGGAACGGCGCGATCGATGATAGCGTTGTCTCGCTTCCGCGCGGTAGGTATGGCTGAGCGCGATCGAGTACTACTATTATGTTGTAATTAGATAATATTGTGTATGTTTGCTGTGTGTGCTCATGTGTGATGTCGTTACTTCTATATTTTTTAACGAAACTCAACTTTTGTCTAGCATCCCGGACAAATCTTTGTGATTTTTGGGTTGCTATTAGATTAAGTCATAGTTTTAAATAAAATAAAAAAAAATAAAAAAAAAATTTGATACCATAAAGACAAGTACAAGCGTGAGTCTTAAAACTAGAATAAATAGTACCAAAATGGCTACCACTCAGCATTATGCCGTGGCACTAAGTTCCACGACGCTGATTTTCAGTGGCGACCGTAGAAGGGAGATGGCTCAGTAATCATGGATCAGTAATTTTAATATATATAATTACTACCTGTAAATGAGCAATTCTTGTATACAACGTGTTAATAAATTGACGAAAAACCTGATAGCAAAAATATAAATTAAATATAAATTATGTCGAAAAAATTAATAGTCTAAAATTTATTCAACATTAGTTTGGAGGTGACCTATCTACGAAATTTCAAGCGCTACGCCTGCGCCTACGACTCAATGACTGACTCGATTTTTTTGCTACGGGCAGCGTACGCGCCACAAATTGTATTATAAATAACTTAGACATGGGCTAGTAAAAATGAAAAAAAAATAACCTATATCAAAACATGGTGCCATCGATTCGGAAGTCGATCCTAAACGAACTACTTTCTAGTTTTCAGTCAATTCATTATCACATTATAATCTAATCTCGGAGATGGCTCCAACGATTTTCATGAAATTTAGTATGCAGGGGGTTTCGGGGGCGATTAATCGATCTAGCTAGGTTTCATTTTTAGGAAACGTCGTGTTATTGTTAGTTGTGTTAATGTTGGCAATAAGCTAACTTTTATAAAGGACTAGCTGTGCCCCGCGGTTTCACCCCCGTGAGTTTTGGGATCAGGAATCTTTGCGGACGCAGGCAGAACAATCTGCTAAAGTTTCATCACAATCGGACTAATAGTTTTGAAACGCATAAAGGATAGACATACAAACATTATTTTTTATTTATAAAGAAGATTTATAGCATGTGTATAGATAAAGTGTTAAAAAACTTTTTTTTAAACTTGTGGGATATTGAGTTAAGACTAGATAGTAAGGATTGAAAAATATACAAATACAAACACAATTTTTTATGAGATATTTGAAGTTGGAATTCTGAAAAAGCTTAATTTGAGAAAAAGCATTTCAAAAGTTCAAAAAAACCACACTTCTATACTTGCTTGTTACATAGATTCTTAGACATTATTTTAGAATAAGATACCTATATGAAATAGTAGGAAATTGGGCATTTATTAATAACTAACTGTGCCCCGCGGTTTTACTCGCGGTAATTTCGGAGTTCCCGCGGGAATTTCGGAATAAAAAGTACCTTATGTCCTTCTCTGTACCTCTGACAACGTATACATGCCAAATTTCATCCAAATCCGTTTAGCCGTTTTTGCGTGATTGAGTAACAAACATCCAAACATCCACACTTTCACATTTATAAGTCTCGGATATATATATAAGTCATTTTAGGTCTCGGATACTAAATGCCAAAAACGGTTACCTTTTATCTTAAACTTGGTAGGTAAGAAACTGACTTAATTAGGTAGAAAACACAATTTTTTTTAGAACTCGCAAAAAACAATATTTTTTCAGACATTTCTGTTAACATTATCAGAGATAGAAAAAAAAATACAAGATAAATTACGGTGGAAGTTATTCATTAAATACAACACGTAACAGAAAGAAACGAAAACGAAACCTGAAATCCATTACGCGCTATATTATCGTGGTAGCGTGCTCAATTTCTTTTTTTTCTTATGAAAGCCTTCCCAAGGGCTGGTAATGGAGAAAGTTTTTCCTTCTGCCGTAATTGTGAGGGCCGATGTAAGGTAATAAATAACCACAAGCTGTGACCCTCTGATTGAACTTGCTAATGAATGAAGGACACAAGAAATTCGGAAATCGGAAAACGTTACCGAAAATGAGGGGAAATCTTGTTACATTACGCAGTTATACCTTGAAAAACGGTTGAACTTTTTGCTCACTCGCGCCAAATTGCCGAAGCTTATTGAAAGAAGAAGAAAGTTTTTCCGAAATAATAAATTGATTTAGATTTCTATGGACGTAAAATGAAGACAAAAAAAATCACGAATCAAACATAAAATAATTATTTATATTGTTCTGTTACAATAACAATAAGGATCGTTTGTTTGAAGGTGTAATAAAATTCGGCACATCTGCAAATGCTTTGTCCTGAATGACCGACTGACGGATCACACAACCGCCGATGGTAGAGTATGAAACTTGAAGAGTGTGTTCTTTGTATGACGTAAGCATCCGGTAAGAAAGGATTTTCCGGAATTCTATCCCTACAAGGGGGTGAAAAAGGGGTAGTTTGTATGGAATCTTTCCGCGGTAACTCCGACATTATGGCCGATGAAACCGCGTGGAACAGCCAGTAAATTAATAAAATATTTGTATTTAAAAATGGAAGTTGATTTATAGATAAAATCTATACTAATCTATACTAATATTATAAAGAGGAAATATTTGTTTTTTTGTTTGTTTGTTACAATTTAACTCAAAAACTACTGGACCGATTTTAAAAATTCTTTCACCATTAGAAAGCTACATTATCCTTGAGTAACATAGGCTATATTGTATTCTGGAATTCCTTCGGTAACTCCGAAACTATCATGGGTGAAACCGCGCAGGACAGCTAGTATATTATAAAGCTAGTAGATTATATGTATATATTTGTGTTCGTATGTATGTGTATTTTTTTTTTATATTATGCTATGTACCTATATATTATAGATGCTGATATTTTCCGCAAGCAAATTAAATTAAATTAAAGCAAAAGCTTTTAAAATCATATTGTACGTTCCGAATTCCGATCATAAAACCTTACATTTTTACTTTTAAGCTCTGTGTTAATTGAATTATTATCTAAATTGTTATAATTTTGTGTACGTACTGCTAAATTCTGTTCTATATAGAAGGGTAACTATCATTAGCTATTAGTTTAATCTTGAAACCTAAAATTATTATAATATGTTCTTGTGGCTGTTGTTGTCCTAAATAAACGAAAATAAAATAAAAAAGCACAGAAGTCAAGATCCTTGATCGATCTTTTAAGATCTGCTCGTATTGTGTCCGTCTGCCTATAATGGCACGCGGTTTTCACTCAAGAGCTTTTCTATACTACAGCTCTATCAAACTAATATAATATAATAAATAAGGGAATATTGATGTATTTTTGTCTGGGATTCATTTAATTTATTACAAAAGTACATAATATATTGATGAGAAATGACTAAGACTACCATTTAAAAAATCCAATTTTTTCTGAGGGAATCTCGAATGCGTCTCGCGAGCAAGATCTGATTCATAATAAAATTTTGATCGAATAAAAAACATAGTGGAAATAATGTGAGGAAAATATTGTTTACACGGTACGAAGTCAAAGGGTAAATCCATTACCGGTAGCCGATTTAGTTATCAATAATTCCCTACGAGATATGCATTAAAAAATTGCTCCTCCTTCAATATCAAAGGGCGGGGTGTTTTGTTAACAAAGTGAGTACGTGAGCTGGGCTCCAATAGCGCGATTGAGCCCTTGTTTATGTTTGCAACGACTCTCTTCAGTGGAAACTGACCGAGCTGCCAGGGTTATTCGTCGGGGAATACCCGGGCAGACACCAGCCTCAAACGGATATTTTGAGTAAACAAAAAAACGGGTCTTTCTTTTTTCAATGCGTGTTACGGGACATAGGATTCCCCGTTTAGCTACATAAAATATAGATAATGAATAATGACGCAAATGTATACCTAATGGTTTTACCTAATGGTTGCCAACGATTTCATAACTGGACATAGATAAGCAATAGTGTGTTAACCCACATTGGAGAAATTTTGAATAAATTGTGTTTTAAAATCATATCGTCATTTTGTTTCAGCATTTTTTTTTGTTTAAATGTTTTTTGGTATTAAAACAATGTAATAAGGTAAACATATAATTAAAAAATGCTCTATAACTCTCAATAAAGCGTTTTGAATCAATAACTTAATATTGTGGGTTAACATGTTATTGCTTATCTACGTCCAACTGTGAATTTGGGCTTGGACTTCCCTTATTACTTAAAATATCATTGGGTTTGAGTGGAAATTACCACTTTTCAAATAAACAAAATATAGTGAAAACTTCACAGCATTGTGTCATTCAATAATATGTACCTACTATATATCTATATGACATACTATTCCCATTATTCCTACCTGCTACTTATTTTTGTGGATACTTGACTTCGTTCTACCAAACTACATACCGGATTTTCACGGATTTTTTTTCCGGATGGTTTATAATGTCTGTGTAATAGAAGTAATAGAAAACCGCGGGGAACAGCTAGTTAATTTTTAATTGTAAGTTACAGTGGTTTTAGTGAAACTATTATACTTACTGTTACATTAATTGTGAATACGAAATGCAGTTTGAATGTTATCACAGATATGCCAACCTGTATTTCAGATTAACCCCACTACCATTTAATAAGTACCGTACGGTAGTAGAAATTAAAATAGCCTGGATTTCAATCCCGTATATACCTCGGCACAGGAGAGAGATTGTACGGGGAGGGGTTACGTCATATTGCAAAAGGACAAACGGACCAGCCGTTATCCGTACCTGGCCAATTAAATACCTCCATAATAGGAGCAAATATTCATAAACTTCGCGTCGTATTATCCACCGACCGCTATAATATTTTGTTATCCAAATTTCGTGTTTGCGTCTGCGTATAGAACCTACCGTTTTGATTAAATAATTTGGTCAGGTTCTATTTTCCTCAGGTTAATAATTACCTTACATGATTTTCCAGTATGAAAGTGTAATTTCTACATACTTAATAATTATACTTTGGTTTTTAGCATTATTTTAGAAGCTTGACCTATATATTTATGATTGTAATGGAATTTTTCAAATTAAATTTTCATCCACTTCCAAAATGCTTTACATAAAAATTTGCTGGAGCGCATGGTTAGTCGGGTCGCGCGTTCGGTGAATTACCTAATGCTTTAATTCGATGATGTAAAAAAGTTACATTGTTCGAAGAATGTTATGCGTGTATACCTACCTACCTACCTACTTGTTATTTTATTAACTTTCAGCATGTGAATAACTCTTAGATAAATGTTGAAACTTTATGTTGCTTTGGCAATGTTTCAATGTTTCCACGAACCAAGTTTTTGTTACTTCAACACAGTAGGTAGGTACCTACCTACGCCTTTTTTCAATCCTTATTATTATAAATGCGAAATTGAGTTTGTTTGTTTGTTATCTGCACTTTCGCGCCTCAACGGCTCGACTGATCATCATGAAATTTGGTACATATTTACGTTGTCAGGGGTACCTACAGAAAAGGACATAGGTTACTTTTTGTCCCGGAATTCCCACGGAAACTCCGAAATTAACGCAGGTGAAACCGCGGGCATCAGCTAGTACAGCCATATTTACAAACTACTGCGCTTTCCTGGAGAAAAGATAAAAAGAAAGAAGAAAACACAAAAAACTAAAAAGCAACCAAAACACTAGGTATTATCTAAAGTGTGGGAAATATAGTACATTGTTATCCTAGGGGTGAAAGTAACTTATTTAGTCCCGAGACGCTACGCTCGGGCGCCAATAGATCGAGGGACTAAATAAGTCTTTCTCCCGAGGGTAACACTGTGCTTTTCATTACGAATGCAAGGAAAGTCAAAATAAAAATAGGAATTAGCTAAAGAAAAAATGAGTGAAGATCGGATAGTCGCTTGACACTTTCCCACCTATCTGGGGGCACGGCAGTGCCCCCGCCAAGTCGAGCAACAAAAGCGGCACGGCCGTACTATCCTTTTCTCGAAGCAATTCAGGCCATTTTCGACCCCCTATAACTTCGTTGTGGATAAAATTAGAAGCCTGAATTTTTAGTAAACAAGCAGGTATTGTATAAAGACGGTATAATTTAAATTTCATTCGATTTGAACCAGTAGTTTAAGAATTATAACTAGTCAAAGTTTCTTAATTTTGTAGGTCACTCACTCACTCACTCACTCACTCACTCACTGACCGATCATCAAAATTCTAAGGCACTTCTAGCAGACATAGAAGTTTGAAATTTAGAATACAATTAGTGTTTATTGTATAAATCAAGGAAAAATTAAAATATTTAGCAATTTCGGTCCAGTTTTCTAGATACACTAACTGCATAAATAACTTTGTAATCCCATATAAATGTATAGAATTACAAAGTTATATATGCAGTTATATGTACCAACTGCACAAATAACTTTGTAATCCCATATAAATATATGAGACTAGCTGTTCCCCGCGGTTTCACCCGCGTTAATTTCGGAGATCCCGCGGGAATTCAGAGATGCAAAGTAGTTAGTACCCTATATCCCTAGGTTTTCTTTACCCCTGACAACGTGCATGCAAAATTTCATGAGATTTCACCAGCGTTAATTTCGGAGATCCTTCGGGAATTCCGAGATAAAATTACCCTAATCTGAATGCTCCAACGATTTTCATGAAATTTTGTATACAGGGGATTTCGGGGGCCATAAATCGATCTAGCTAGGATTCATTTCTGGAATTCCCGCGCGAATTTTGATATCAACGCGGGTGAATTAATTATTGCATACTACACGTTGTCAAGGGTACAGGAAAGGTCATAGGGTAGTACTTTTATCTCAGAATACCCGCGGGATCTCCGAAATTAACGTGGTTTAAACCGCGGGGAACAGCTATTTAAGCCGTTGCCCAGATATTAATAAATAATATTAATAAGTGTAGCTATAGTTACCTACCTAGATATAAAGTGTAGATACATAGTTACCTAGACATAATTATGTTCAAAGGTACAATGGTCAACGGAATGAAAAAGGAAGAATGGGGCATGTGTTTATATATATTATAAAGTTGTACCAAAATCTTTCAAGTTATTAAAGTAGACTAAATTGCTCAAAGGAGGAAGACCATTTACAAAAAGAAATGAGATCCCATCAAAAACAAACTTGTAAAAAAGTCCAAGTCTCGCAACTCACTTCTTCTACAGTAAAAAGTTGTGAGATCAATGTAATACCAAGTCGGTTAATTTATTCAGAGCCTACTTAAGGGTCCTTCTGTCTAAAGTTATCATGTTATAAGCTAATCTAATAACATTTTATAGTGACCATATCAAATTTAAAAACCTTTTATGTTTTAAATAGATTGATTGGCTTGGCGATCACGTGAAAACACAATGTATCTCACAAGTAATACATATTATAATTAAATTAGATTGTTTAGAACCATAATTATGTATTACATGTGAGATATATTGTGTTTTCACGTGATCGCCAAGCCAATCAATCTATTTAAAACATAAAAGGTTTTTAAATTTGATATGGTCACTATAAAATGTTATTAGATTAGCTTATAACATGATAACTTTAGACAGAAGGACCCTTAAGTAGGCACTGAATAAATTAACCGACTTGGTATTACATTGATCTCACAACTTTTTACTGTAGAAGAAGTGAGTTGCGAGACTTGGACTTTTTTACAAGTTTGTTTTTGATGGGATTTCTTTTTCTTTGGCCGGCTAGCTATTCAGCCAGTATTTTTTATTTACATTGTGGCGACCTAAAAAAAATATTATCTTTAATTATTAAGTATTCATTAAAGAAAATAAAAAAATATAAATAGGAATTAGCTTAAGAAAAAGTGAGTGAATTTTATTTTAATTAATACCTACTTAAACTTTACGTTATTTCAATTTTACATCGCGCTGGCTGAAACATGGTTCAATAGAAATGTGAAAATAGACCTAGTTTTTTTTTAATAATTTGACAGTTTTCAGTTGAAAGCGATTCTCCCTAGGGCTGAAAAGGGTTACTTTCAACCCGCTTCTCAGGCAACTTCAGACCTACTTTCCGAGTATGAGTAATGAAAAATAATTTTACAAGTAGAATGTATTAGCATCTTCTCAGTAAACAATTATTTGTCTTTTAATATAATATTATTTAAATTAGGTTGATACCTAGATATGTTAATTTAATTTCAATGTGCATCTTTTTATATAATAATGTTATGTAAATTGGTGATATATATGCAGATCTGTATGTGTACGTTAGTATGTATGTACTTATGCGTGTATGTATTCTTGTATTAATAATATTTAATAATGTGAACTCTGTAGGTGGGTACTATCTAAAGGTTGACTGGCAGTGAAAGCTACTGCAGCACTAAATTCACCTTTTTTACAATGATGTGCATAAAGTTTAAATAAATAAATAATGTTGTCAATGTAGAACAGCCATTGCTTCTAGTCTATAGATTTTTGTCTCGTCTATAGACTAGAGGTAATCTGCATCGGATTAATTTACCTGTTGGAATACCTAAGCCTGATCCGCTGGCGATGACAGCCTTTGTGCCGAGCTAGGAGATATGCGTGGACTTCATTATTGAATTTCACTCAATCTGAGGGTCGACATAGGTAGTACAAAAAAAAAATCTTTGTTTGTTTTGTAAACATTGACTTTAGACATACTTAGATATAGACATATCTTTACAATACAATGTATTTTATTGCACCACAGATTTTTACAATTTGTATATGAGTTAAATACCTACATGGCAAAATAGGCGGCCTTATTGCTGGATGCAATTTTTGCATGGCAACATTGACCGTAGGTATATATGTCTAAAATTGCACAGAAGTAGGTATTTATTATTATGGAAATGTAACAAATTTGATATTAAGATGTTGGTGTGTCGATTAATAAATAAGTAAATAAATTGAAAATTTCAGTTCATTTTGTCCTAGGTGACATAGGGTACTTTTCTTCCCAGAATTCTCACGGGAACTCCGAAATTCATACGAGTGAAACGAAAGTTAGTGGGTAATATTTCTGTAGTACCTATACCCATATTATTATGTTTAACCCATTGCGGTCACACCTCCAAATAATTAAATTTACATTATTTTTGTTCTATAAAAAAGAAAATTGCGAGTTTTAGTTTTTAGTTTTAGTTTAAAAAGATTTTTTTTTTCTATTGTTCTATAACTATTTCTATATCTTTTCAAAAAATAATTCCATTGGATTATTAACAGGTAGTATTAAATTAAAGTTGAGCGCCAGATTGTAGTCTGTAATTTGTTGTTGTTTTTCTGTGTGGGAAAACCTGGACCCCATTTGACCGCAACGGGTTAAAGAACTGAAGTGTCAAATAAACAGCAATCGACCGCAATAAAAATATTAAACGGTCTATCATAAGCACTAACAATATAGCTAATTTTTCCGCAATAATAGTTTCTTATAAAAGGTTCTTTGTTCGCAACAAAAATACTGGCCAAACTAAGGCAATAACAAGCGTCGTTAGTTGGCTAAGTTTGCAAACACGGCACAACTTTACTTCGACGGGACATTTTTGTCCATCATAATAGCCTAAGTTTGCGGCGACGCGGCGTCCTCGGCAATCTGCTTCCAGGTTTTGGTTGATACTTTATTTTTGTAGAGACCTTTTGGTTTTTAGCGATAGAAAGCGATTGTTTGTACTTAGTTCTTTTAAAGCGTTGTTTATTTATATGTACATTCAATTTTACTTTTTATATTATAAGTCAATATGTCTATTAATAAATCTGTAGCTAGAGGTGAGCCTTTGCAGATGTATTTTATTTTAATTTGATCATCATTTACGACATAACTGTTTAAAATATGCTTAAATACTATATGTATGAAAATACAATTTTATTATATTTATCGTAAACCAAGGTCTCTACCTTTACATTTAATTCGTAAAAAAATTAAAATTCTTAAAAATGTTTCTTAAAAAGAAAGAAATAGCAATGTTAAAATATAAAGAAGGTAAATAATATTTTTTGATAATACTTCTATGGCATGGAGCCGCTTACGATAAGGTAGAAAAAGATCTGTTTTGATACCTAGTAAATGAATTTTGAACTTAGTAGATTGGAAAAACATTATAATTTTTATTAATACAATAGCATTAAATTATTATAATATCTGGATATCTGCCTGTTATCCAGATCTGAACAATCGAACTCAGAACAATGTTTTTTAAAATTTCTCTCTGTTTATATGTGTGCACGTACATTACGCAAAAGCTGTTGAAAGAAATAGAACGTGATTTTCAGTTGCGCTACTTGGATCATCTCAATTTAAAACATAAGCTTTATTTAATCCTGCACGCAATCGTTTCTCAAAAAAGAGAGAACCGCAGCTGGAGAAATGCGAATTTGAATTGTGCAAGGCGGAAAAATTACACAAAAAATCTATCTAAGTAGGTATATCTATGCAAATTCGTGAAAAGAAATAGGTATCTACAATTTCTTATCAGTAAATTTGCATATTTTACCAATATATTTATTAATCTCATAATTTATCTAAAGTGAACGCAAATTCAACTAAAAATAAAAGAGAAAAAGAGAAAGATTTTTTTCAACGACCTTTGGATTTCTATTTTATGTTCCGTCAACTGCTCCACTATTCCACTATAAGTTATAAACGAAAGACACAATAAAATTATCTCGTATAATAACTGGAAACCTCGCTGGCTTACTGGAAGGTACTCGATTCTGCACAATTGACTAGCAACCCAACGCTGCACCGTCAATACGCAGTTGTTGTCGCAGCAAAACCACATTCGACATTGATAGCTCTCATAAAAATGGCTTCGATCCTTTGTATTGCTTAGCTTGCGCAATTTTCCATTATAGAAACATGTCCTAGTAACGTGCACTCCACTTCTCTTGGCTCGTATGATGGCTTCGGTCAAATCTTTATATATTAGGTAGATATATAAGTACTGGTGGTATAGGCATATGTAGGGAAAGATTTAATGAGATGTTATGTGATAATTTCTTCCTATATAATTGTCACAAAATATTGATACAAAATAAATACAGAAATCTATTTATTTTAATTTACATATGACTTATGCAACAAGAATATCTAATGTAGAGCCGAAACAAAAAAACCTTAGAAAAATGAGATGACGGTGGTCAAAATCTATTTCGAATAAATAAATACCAAATTTATGGCCAGTAGTTCTTCATGGTAATTTTAATAAAAAATGTTTACGATGTGGGCCATCAACTATTTGAATGTCACCGAGAAAGATGTCTCTAAGTCAGTAGTGGCAAACCAAACGTTTGATTTATATAATCCAACCCTTCTATCGCCCACGCGGACCGGGACCCACGTCCCTCGATTGTATAGTAAATAATCGGTCACGGGTGACAACTGGCGTACTGCGGATATTTGTAGGCTGTGCTGTGAATAAATAAAGCACGGTTTGTACTCTGCAAAATGATCTACATCCGTAAGAACCGATGTGAAGAACCGAAGTGATCTACATCACTAAGGAACCCGGAAGGATTCCTAAAACGTTTTCTTAAAGTTCATACCAATATAATTGATTGTAAATGAACGAAACCTTAAATAATGTAGAGTAACGTGTACCTATATACTAGTTACGTCTAAAAATTTAAATAAAAAAGCTTATAGCTTAATTATAGGTACCTAACCCTTCGTGACATTATTTTTCTTTTAATTCTTTTTTTAAGTTTTTAGTAAGTACTTCTATTGAGGAAAAAATTAATAAATTTAATTTTCACGAGGATAAAATAACAGTAAGTACGAGATGAAGTTGCAACATAAAGAAAATATGAATTGGCACGGAGCATAAAATACCGAACGTATTAACAACGCCTTCTGCCAATACGCCGAAATATAACTACATGATGCTCGTTGCTATTAACACACTCGCTTTTAAGTCTCACTAAAGCTGAAGCTAAAGTCTAACTGGCCACAGTTTCTAAATACTAACAGACACTGTTATAAGAATAAAAGTAAATAATGCTAAGAAAATACTAAAGGAAAAGAAGAAGAAAATCTTTCTCAACGACGATACATTAAGGGCCTTCGTGAGGTAAGTAATATTTTCCACATTACAGCTCGTGTATAATGCAAGAGAGTAGATAATAATTAATCTTGGAGAAAACCGAAGCGTTATATTCTTATTATTTCCTTTTCAACAGAATAGATTAGGAATTATTTCTCACACGCACATAAGGTAGGTTAGTACTTTTATGTTGCAACAAGTTTTTTTTTTGCCCTTTTTATCTAAAGTCAACAGGGTTTTGAGAAAATTCATTTAAGTATGATTCTCTAATGAAGACACTATTATTTAGCTGTGTATTTTTAAGAAATCATGGCGTAAGAACAAGGATTAACGACTCACCTATAAAAACAAAATCATAACAACAAAATAAATTACTAGTGGTTTTCATAAAAAAGACTAAATAATGGCAGTTATTTATTTGTGATATTTTATAGTGCTTCCTTCCGGTTTGGTAGATACTTTCTTTATGACTAAACTAGTACCTACACATGCATTTGCGTAGACAAGCATTGATACATTACCTAAAATCCACACATAGGGATTATTTTAACTATGTAGACATTTGAAACGCAGTATAAACTCTAACGGTAGGTACAAGTGAACGGTGAACGATGTTCATAATCCGTAGTCCGCAGCCCGTAGTCCAGTCTCGTACTTATATATTCACTTCACAAGGGTTTTAGGAGGCCAGTAAAATAGAAAAGTTAATTTTAAAGCTCCTCTCTCGGACGCTATCTTTATTATCCGATGGAGATATGTGACACGAATAGGAATGATTTTAATAACATCTTACCTACATTGATACTAACTAATACTTTACACGGCTACGCACGCATCTACTATATTGTGTTATTTATAGGACTCGTTTACCTACTATTTTAAAAAGAGCAAACCTTAGTGCCAGGAACAAACACAACACCTAGGGGTGTTGTATTTGTTGACGACTTTACGGGCGTCACTTCCGTTGTCTTCTATTTACACTCAACGTGCCAAAATAAGTATTGTGAATAACGGAAACTTAAAAATTAATATAAACTTATTGTACAGAACATGAATTCAATAATTCAAAAGCCGTCACAAATTAAGTAGCTAATTACGGAAAGAGAAACATTGTAGGTAGATAGGTAGGTATTATACTTCACCCGACGATATTAATAATAAAATTATGAAATGCCTTTCCTTCCATGATATGAATTTCTCGTTGGGATCTGTTTTTACGTTACACAGCCCTTTCTTGCGCTCTGTGGCTGTGGTATAATTAAAAGCCCCTTAATTCAGCGCCAGCAGTCGGGATAGGTTACTGACAAAAAACTTAATCAGGATTCGGTTTTCGTCCAATCAGTTTTTTGTTTTCAAAAGAACCGAATATTAATAAAAATATAATCATACGAAAAATCGTTGTTATAATAATGCACACAAAATAGTGTTTTTTAATGACGAGTAGGTCTACCTACCAAACTATCAAAAATATCTTTTAAGAATAAAACTGATTAATCACAGAAAACCTAACACAAAAAACGAGGATTCATGCGGGTAAAATCGCAGCAAACAGCTAGTTTATGGATTCAAATTATTCACAACGGTTTACTCATATAGGTATTCAACTAAACCAAAAAAAGTTTAACCAGAAAGAAAAGCGATTGCGAAAGTTTAACCAATTTGCCAGAATAAAGAGAATTTCAATCAAACTTGCTGGCAACATAAACTGAAAGAGTTGCGCTGAACACCTTGAGCAAACAGCGACAGCCACTTTAATACTCCATGTAAAAATGTGTGTGTGGCAACACTGATAAAGTTACCACCTATAAATACGTTTTCGAAAGCGATGGAAGTGTGCTTAATGAACGCTTTTATATATGTACGTATACGTACTTATTTACCTATTTGTTTAAATTTATTCAAAAAAATCATAGACCGTAACTTTGGTAGTAATATAATAGAAAAGAAAAATTATGGCGCTGCCTCAATTAAAGGTCGCCACAACATGTACAAAAGATATGCACAAGCGAAAATAATGTACACATAAATTAAAATACAAATTTACTCACTTTGCAAACTAAAAAAGAAATCCCTTACCTACCTAAATTTGTGTGATTGAGTGACACAGTTATATCGATGAATAAAAATTAACAAAATACCGATTTAATCCAAAAGACAAAAACACACGTAATATTATTATTGGTTTGTGCTACCATTGATCGGTTTGAATTCGGTGACAAGCCCGCTGGTGTCTGCCCACTTAGGTTGTTCTGCTCACGAAGAGTTGGTGGCGGGAGTCGACTTAGCCCATCTACCCCCTCCATATTTGGCTTGTCACCGACTTCATACCGATCAGTGGTACCACAAACCAATAATAATATTACGTGTGTTTTTGTCTTTTGGATTAAATCGGTATTTTGTTAATTTTAGCATTTTATTTTTAGCTTTTCAGTTTTGTGTTTTTGGAAGTCGCTTTTAATTTTTTTGTTAAAAATTTTTGTTTATTTTTCGCTTTTAAGTGACTTAGTTGGTAATTTCTCTAAGTTACAATAGCCTAATATCAACTGCTCATCACCTTTTACAAAATATTACTTTTCCCGACGCAGGGACGTTAATTGTTGAGGAGTTCTCCTAGTGCATCACCATCAGTTCCACTTCACCATATACATTGTGACGGGCATAAATTGTTTAGAAACCATATCAAAGTTAACGATTCAGAACCCGTGAAATACGTATTATTGAGTAGTTCCGATGACCATCTGTGGTTTTCATCATCAGTTCCACTTCTTCAAATTTTGGTTTCCGAAAGCAAATAAACGATTTACAATAAAAAATACAAAAATCGCTATAGGTGTACCTATAATTTTTGAAGAGTTCCCTCGATTACTCCAAGATCCCATCATCAGATCTCAATTTGGTGACAATGGAATCGATTTGGGAGTCTCCCCTTTCAAACAAAAAAACTATTTTTGAAATCGCTCCAATCGGAACCCATGAAATAGGTATTATTGTTAAGTAGTTCGGATGACCATCCGTGGTCTTCATCATCTTCTTCTTCTTCTTCTTTAATAATGGCGTCTATAATTATAATTTGCCAATGACAACGTTTCTTAGTGATAAAAATTTCTTCATCTACTTCTTCAATTATGGCGAAACGCCAATGACAATGTTACATTGTTCCCCAAGGTAGAACATGGCTCTCTTCAAAGCCAGTTTCCTACTCGGTGTCCAAAATAGATGCTGAAAAGTGACTAAAATAACGAAAACTTCACGTAACACGCGTGTGTCCGGTACGGCTTTCACCTTTCAACAACCGTCCGATAAGTCAATAAAAATGGGTTGTTTTCGTTGATAATTTAAAGAAATCGAGAAATTTGACAGATAAGTAAATATGATAGAGACGCGATCTCAAAGCTAGGTGCAGGTACACCTCAGAACAATTATTCTTCTGAGAGGTACACTCAATGTTGGTTTTCAGCAGCCCGTTTGTCATGCATGGATAGGAGTGACAACTGTAGAAGAGAAAAAACAAAAATCAATAGTCCAAAAACATTACATATAAAAATACTCATGACAAACACAGTCACATAATTATGTGTATAGGTAACTTATGCATTGTCAATGTCCAGTAATAAGTGCCTATAATTAACATTAGACCTTCGACATATTATTACTAACATGACAAAGCATTAGCCCCGACAAAGCGTTATGAAGGAGATTATTTGTTCGTGTAGAGTGTTTAGAGCCAAATTAATTATTACAACCATCAGATTGATTAGTGCACGGCTCGTAGACGATATCTGATTAACTGCAGTGTTCCGAGACAATGCGCGGCGTTTGACCATCTCCATAAGTAGAGAGCACAGTAGAGACGCTTCCTCGTTGACCCATCAACATCCAGCCGAAACTACTGAAGCTAGAAACATAAATCTGGCACAAGCCTTCTTTTTATAATGTAAGTTTGAGTTTGAAGTTCTAATGAAACTCAGAATTTCGACACTCCAAAAAGAAAAAACTTGTTTCTGTAGTGTTTTGGACTGTTTCACCCGGAACCGTCTCCCAAATCAAACCGCGTAGATGTTAGATAGCTAGTTTAATATAATAGAGCGAAGCTCGAACAGCCTGTAAGCACCTTTTAAAATAAGTAGAAATAAGAAAATTTACTCGAATACTAGGGTAAGAACTTACCTATGTCTTTCAAATCATTCTATCTTGCTACAGACAGCTAAGTTTAAATTTCAAAAACATGATCCTTCATAATATATCATATTTATTTCAAGCGAATGGGCATGTTGACTAATTTTTTTTTAGTCCGTCTTGTAGATTAATAAAAAATATTGGAACACGTATTTTTTATTTTTTTACGTAATAAAAAAAACGGCGATATATTGAGTTGAAATTTCGCGTGACGTCACTAACAAGACAGTTTGTATGGCGGGTTTATCGGTTAGTGACGTTACGACCCCCTCACCCTAAACTTTAACGCGATTTATCTCTGTATATTTTAATTTATTTGAAAAAGGAAAAAATACGTGTCTATTGTTTTTTTTATTTTCTAACTGACGGACTAATTAGAATTTTGATTTTCGAAAGTAGTCAACATCCCCATTGTATATAGTTTGTTCTTTTTTAAACGGTACCGAAAATGTCACCGATATGTTATTTACTAGCACACCGACGCGACGGGTTAAGATTGTGTTTATTTCATTTTTTTTTTCAAAGGTAATTATTGAATACCGATTTTCGAACACCAACACACAACGCGTTTTCTTTCCTGGCATTATACAAAATGCTGACCATTTTTAATCACACAAATTATGCCTATTATTCCCGACGACATATTATATACTAACCTACTTCTTACTTTAAATAAAAAATAACAGTATCACATCAGGCAATTCTCTAGGCATTTAAGTAGGTAATTGCCCGGTTTACGGTCGCCAAGCCTATATCAAAGAAATTGCATCAATTGTTGCGGCATTTTTCTCGTAACAGGTACTTACCTATAGCCATGAATTGCGGTACCTATAATAGTACTGTGACGTGAGTTCCCCGATATAATTTGTCTTCAGTGTTAGCGCACAAGTGAAACAAACAATATGGTCCAGTCGTTTGGTAGTTTTACCTGGAAAGATTTTCGGGAGTTTATAAAATGAGTATTTAATTTTATAGATTTCGATGTGCTCTTTCCGAATTTCAACTTTGCCACCTCTTATCTGTGCCGCTCGCGCCGCCATATTGGACAAATGGCGCCCAATAGCGTATAACCCTCTTTCCTCGGCTCATTGACAGAAAAAATATTTATACACAAAATTAAACTAGAGTAAATTTCGTACAGTTTTATAACAGCAATTTTTTTTTTAAATCAATAGTTTTGACCATGGACCATGGTTTTGACGTATAAACGCTGCCAAGTGGAGGTACTTCAACTTGAGTTTTGGCTAATGACTGGACTAATATAGGAAGGGTGCTTCCAAAGATCATATTATAATCACTACGTTTTATGCCTCGTTGAGTAATGTTTATTAATACCGCCTATCGGTCCAAATCTACGTGAGATTTGAATCACAATTGCATACCTAGTACTTACCTAATTTGAAATTTTAAAATTGGAACCTTACGTAAAAAAAGTTGTTAAAAAAAGAATTGCAGCAAACAATCTGACACCAGCTAGATTAAAGTCCTAAATTAAGCCATAAATCATCAGCTAAAAGCAGTGTGTTCATCAACGACACAAGAGTGGGTCGATGTAGGTAAAGCTAAGCGGACGGGTAATGGCTCATTCTGTTCCCGTGTTATACATTAATTTTCGGCTCTCGACGACGACGTGGAGTTAGGATCCCCGTAAGGAGCGGATTAGATGAAGCTGCTTACTTATGATATTGAGAGTATAGGGACCACAGAACAAAGTACCTATGGAGACTTCTTAAACTAAAATTAACAATAACAATAGGACCTAAACTAGCTAGCCGTACCCGCGTTATATTTCGATTTTCCTTGCAACCTTTGAACATCCATCTACACATACCTACCTAACTATTTAAGGCGCCTGTGACCACCAAAATGACGCTATACTCGATAAAAAAATACATATAAGAGGGTAAATACTATTTCCTGACAACAAAATTTTTAATTCAAATCGGCTTCTTGTGGCATTTTACCATCAGCCGAAAAAAATCCTGGAAATAGGTCTTCCCCAAAAATCGACATCGACCACTCCTGCGCTTCCCGCATCCAATGCCGTCCCGCGACCTTCACCGAGTCGTCGCTACAGGAAACCACTTTTATATCTACATCGTAACATGAACCTCGCGATTCCGCATTTAGCTTTCCTATGGCAGTTTTGACTCTGCACATAAATATATGATTGGAAAACTCTATAGACCCGCGGTTTCACCCGCGTGAGTTTTGGGTTCAGGAACCTTTACGGACGCAGGCAGAACAACCGGCCAAAGTTTTATCACAATCAGACCAATGGTTTCGAAACGCATAGTGGACAGACATACAATTATCATTCATTTTCATTTATAAAGAAGAAGAAGAAGATAAACAAATAAACGCAACTGAAAGTAAGTAGGTACCTACCTAGTTCGTGCCTTTTATCAATCTGGAGTAACTAGTTAAGTATAATACCTATCTTATTCTATTCAAAGATCATTTTAAATCAAATCTATACTATAAGAAAATAGTAGAATTCGCGATTCTGTACATTGAACTATTTTAACAAAAACTGACAGGGGACGATAAACGAAGAGTAACCAACCACAAAACAAAGGGTTTTTTTTAATCTTTTCTGTCTGTCTGTCTGTCTGTCTGTTCGCGATAATATCTGAATCTACTGAACGGATTGTCATGCGGTTTTCACAGGTCGATTAAGCTTAGATAGGCTGGAGCTACATATATCTAGGCTTTGTTTCATTGAAATCGGATGTCGCGAAAATAGTTGTTGTATAAAAACCTTTCGTGCGGGTGAAACCGCGGGGCACAGCTAGTAGCGAATAAAACGAGTCACCTTGACAAGTCTTAGATTTTACAAGTACTACCTACCTACTGGGCCAGTCGCGACGGCCCGCCATTTCCCGCGGCCGGCGAGGCGCCATGATGCGACGACGTCCGGACATGTTTATTTTTCATTTCCGCCCGGACCAAAACGAACCCTCCGCCTCGCGGCCGGCCCGACCCCTCAGCTTTGAGTGGGTTAAACAGTGAACTGAAAGCGTTATTATTAAGTTAATATATTATAGGTATAAGTAAATATTTTTTTCTCTATGCGCTAGGTTATGTAATACAAAGTTGATTTTTGTTTTGATCCCAGTCGGTTACTCAACTCGGGAAGCACACCAGCCTATTCTTATCTCTTTTCCTGTTGCGGGTCTGCTAGAAGAAATTCCACATGGAATAAGCATGACCCTTGTATAGTTTGTGCATGATTAATTTTATACTTTCTTCCCTTTTTATGTTGTCCTTTGTGTGCATTAATTGTCAAATAATAAGTTTAAGTCATATTCAACATTAGTTTGGAGGTGAACTATCTATGAAACAAGCGCTACGCCCGTACCTACGTGTCAATGACCGATTTGATTTTCTTGCTACGGACGGCGTAGGTACCTACGCGCCAAATATTATACCTATTTAGGCAGGGGCACATTGATATACCAAATCAATGCAGGGGCATGAAAAAAAAAATATTAAAACATGGTGCGATCGATTCGGAAATCGATTCTGTGCAAACTACTTTCTAGTTTTCAGTTTATTCGTTTACCTACGTTATATAATATTATGTAGTATGTAGGTACGTTTTCATTTATTTAGTGTTGTGTCTACGTAGATAATTAATTTTATCGATTTTTTCAAAGCAAGAAATAAAAATAGAACTCTCTCCTCTAATAACTTGCAAACATTTTACACTTAGGTAGTAGGTACGGCTAAACATCAACCCTCGTTTGTAGAGCTATAAAGTGATGGATGGATACGTAGGTATATAAAATAATATTTTAAGAGGTTCATATGTACGAGTAGATAGTAGGTACCTACCTATCAAATGTAATTAATTGGAAAACAGGAGTTGATTAAAAATAACATTAGGTAGGTACCTACGCCTTAATTGTATGGTGAACTGTTTAATTGTTGACTGAAGAGAGAATGGCTTGTTATTTTGTACTTGTTTTGAAATTAAATGTTATTTTTACCGTTGCCTTCCTTATATTTACCTATTCTTTCTTAAAACATAGCCATTTTTCATAGTAATCGATTGCAGGAAAGAGGACAACTTGAAACTACCTCTACCTTGTAGGTAAACGGAGCCGCAGGCAACAGCTAGTTGGGTAGGTGAGTAAAACAGGCCCATAAAACGTGGACTGGAAGATATATTACCTACACGGTGATAATAAGATTACATAGGTATTGAACCTCTAAGCATCAGCTCTAAGGATATAGAAAATAGATACCTACGACCGGCTGGTTCGTTTGTCTCAATATCGCAGACAGACCCAGCAGGCGGCTGTGTACGTGCTCCGGACCCACGTAAGTAGGTACGAGGCTGGAATAAAACTAGAAATTGTTTCGTGCTCTATTACTAACACCGACCAATAGAAAGGACTATTTACTATCTATTATTTTCTCTATGGAAAGAATATAAACTCGGTTTAATAATTATCAAAACAATGAAAATCAGTGAACACTGATGAACATTCATCAATATAATGAATAAATAGGCTGTTCTCAATGTCGACTGTGTGTGGAATAGGTAATAATACAGTTGCGGTAACAGGAAACGAAAAACTATTACGTCTTAAAAAAAACTTTTCATTACTCATATTCGGAAAGTAGGTCTGAAGTTGCCTGAGAAGCGGGTTGAAAGTAACACTTTTCAGCCCTGGGGAGAATCGCTTTCAGCTGACAGCTGGATACTGCAGAAACTCAAGTTTTTTTTTATATCATAGGATGCATACTTACTGGCCAGTAGCACACCTAATGGTTGATTTATGTAAAATAAAACTCACTCATTTTTTTCTTTAGCTAATTCCTATTTTTATTTTGACTTTCCTTGCATTCGTAATGAAAAGCACAGTGTTATCCTCGGGAGAAAGACTTATTTAGTCTCTCGAACTGTTGGCGCCCTCACTACGCTCGGGCACCAAACCCCGTCTCGGGACTAAATAAGTTGCTTTCATCCCTAGGATAACAATGTACTATTATGACCCAGAGTCATTGACGTATCTATAGGTTCGGCACAAACGTGACTCCTTTGGAGTCATATTGCATATAGTCACATGGCTTTGAACACTACTAAGTACCTACCTACTGGGTTTTTAATTCAAATAATTTACACATGAATCTTAATTAATATTTATTAAATAAGATTTACAAGTAACAACTTAAAACTAAATCATTAATATTACATGTATAGCATTTTGCAGTCGCAGAGAGCACAAAATACGAGTAAAATTCGCTTTACTCATATTGTTGTGCGTTTAAATTTAAAATAAGATATACTCACCTACCCATATTTAATTTTAGTGGTAAGTTTGTGTGAAATTACAAGGAATAATTTCAATTCTCGCGTTTCTATTATCAGTATCACAGTTCAAAGCTTAACAATTTTTAATCGATAAGTAAATGGTTAGTAGATATACTCTATATTTTAAACCAAAGTAGGCAGTACATTTTTTTTTAAATGCATTTTCAATTAAATTGTTACGTGCATATTATTCTGATCGGTAGGTACAGCTGAATATTCTTGTCATTGCACCCAAACCTGTGTGATTTAAAGCCCCCCATTCACGAGCACGCCGCGCCATTTGGAGCGTTGTAAGAATTTTACCACACTCACGGGCGCGCCAACTCGCCATGCCAATTCGTATACACAGCGACACTAGCGGTCGGTGCTTTCGTATCAATAATTTCCCTTTTGAAAAATGAGTTTTGATTCGGATGATGAGTTAAAACTGCCATAGCGGTTTGTTTGTATATGTTACGGCTAAACGTGGGTGTGAACATAAACTTAAGATTAGCCGGCTAAACTTAGGTTAGGTTAGATGGAATATCCGTCCCCCTCAACCGGGTCCGCACCTTGTCGTGGCGAGGGGGCTCAGTAGCGGCTGGATGCATCTTTCCCAGCCGTGAAGCTAAGCGGACCCCATAGCATATCGTAATCCCATTCTGAGGCGTGGTCATGTTTCGCGACCCCAGGTGGGACCGAGGATCTTGGCTTTGCCGCCCGGATCGCGAGGAAGAAAACCTCTATAAAAATTACCCCAAATCCCAAGCGATAGCGCGCCGCGAGGGGATGCATGGCTGACGGGAGGATCAGTCACTAGCGCGCTCGCCCAAAGGGTACCAGCCACCCCCCTGAGGGCGTTAAGCCCTAGGCTTACCCGGGCACAGGGGGCACTGCTCGGGCGGACCGCATACTTCCCCCATACTCGTGGGAACAAAATGGATTCTGAAAAAAACCCTTTAGTTGTAAGTAATGTTAAGTTAAATTTAGTTGTTAGTGATGAGGGGTCAAAGGTGCGAACGCGGTCAGCCAGTCCGTGCGACAGCTTTCACAGCTTTGCCCCTAGTGAATCCGCCTCTCCAGTTTTGGATAGGGCGGAGAAACCGCTGCTGACTGACGGCAGTGACTCGCATGGGATTAGGGATATGGTGGGTAGCGAGTCATTTGCCTTCAGCTCGACAGCGGACCGGTCAAGGTCTCCATCCGTGACGTCCCGTTTCTTCGCCGTCACGCGTAAAAGGAGGAGCTCTGCAGCCGAGTCCACGTCGGAACTTTCCGACAACGGGCCTGGTTCAGACATGGACGTGACGCCCTCTGGCTCGACCTCCGTGGCCTCTGCCATGGGGCCGAGCAAAAGAGGAAGGAAGAGCCTCCGCCAAGGAAGCCGCGGAGTCCCCAAAAAAGAGGACTTCATAAAACCGTCGGCTGAAGTCAGTGCGGAGGACTTCACGGAACAACTGGATGGAGTAACGGCCACCCTGAGGGCCACCGTTGACGCTACAGCCGTAGCCAACGAAGAGACTGCTGCCCAATTAAGGTCTTTGGTGACCGAGCAGTCTCACGCTATGACCAACCTCATCGGGAAGTGCAACAACGTGAAGGGCAATATATAGGGCTCCCTTCAAAGAGCGGTAGTGGCGATCAAGGATGCTAGTGGCATCCTTGCCAGCCGCACCGCCACTGATGAGACCAGGACGTTGACGGCCGAGAATGCCTCCCTCCGTGCGGAGCTGGCGCAGCTCCGCAAGGATGCCGATTACCTCCGTGCTGAGGCGGCGAAGGCGAGGACTGAGCGTTCCGGGGCAGCGCCAGACGCCCCTCTCGCTTCAGACCTATTGGCCTCGATAATGCGGGAACTGAGGCCAATGATCTTTGAGGCGATAGAGGGGAGGCTTGCTCCCGATCGTCCTCGTCCGTCGCTTGAGCACGAGAGACGAGCGGCTCCAGCCGACCTACCGGCCAAGACATCTGCGGCACCGGCTACTGCTGCACCCGCACCAGCTCTCCCGCCTCCTAAGGCAAGCAGTAAACGGGCCAAAAAGCCCTCAATGGCAGCCCGGGAAGCGGCCGCCGCCTCGGCTGCTGCCAGTGCCGGCGCTCCGCGACCGGACCCCCGCCCCTCTACCTCCAACCCGCCGACCACGTTCAGCGAGGTTGTGAAGAGGGGCGGCAATAAGAAAAAGGGAGGGAAGGCACCCCCCGCGGCGCAGCTCAAGCCCAAAAGTGGCGCAGGCTAAAGCCCCGTCTAAAGGGCCCAAAGCTGCGCCAAAGGCGGGGGCTGCCCCCAAGAAGAACAAGAATAAGCTGCGTACCCCGCGCTCGGCTGCAGTAGTGCTCACACTACTGCCAGAAGCCGAGCAGCGGGGACGCAGCTACAGGGAGGTACTGACCGAGGCTAGAGCAAATATAAATGTTGGCAGCCTCGGCATTACCTCCCTTAAGATCAGGCAAGCCGCCACGGGGGCCCGTGTGCTCGAAGTGGGCGGGGCGACCAGCGGCAATATGGCCGACTCTCTTGCCGCGGAGCTTAAAAAGGTCCTCCCTCCGGAGGACGTGAAGGTATCCAGGCCCACGAAATGTGCGGAGAAGCGCATCACGGGCCTGGACGACTCCATGGCAAGCGACGAAGTGGCCGCCGCGGTCGCCCAAGCGGTGCCTCGTGGAGTCCATCCGGTGCGGACAGATCCGCAAAATGGCGTCCGGGATGGGCTCTACGTGGGTGAAGGCCCCCGTGGAGGTCGTTAAGAAGGTGTCCGAAGCAGGACGCCTTCTTGTGGGCTGGGTTTCGGCGCGGGTTCTACTCCTGCAGCCGAGGCTCCTGCGCTGCTTCCGCTGCTTACAAAAAGGGCATGCGGGCAGAGCGTGCAGCGCGGGGGTCGACCGCAGTGGACTCTGTTTCCGCTGCGGCCAACCCGGCCACATCGCGGCTACGTGCTCCGCCGAGCCTCGGTGCGTCTTATGCACCGAGGCTGGTAAACCGGCGGGGCACCGTGTGGGGGCTGCTTCATGCAAGCCCCCCAGACCCAAAAAAGCGCCTAAGGCAGCCGGTCGGACCCCGGCTGCCGGCGCTCAGCTGAGCGCTGACCCGGTGGAAGCGATGGTTCAGTGATTAAAATGGCCCATCGCTTCCTCCAGGCGAACATAAACCACTGCGCCGCGGCTCAGGACTTACTGATCCAGAGCGCGGCGCAATGGGCAATAGATGTGACCGTGGCTGCCGAGCCCTACTACGTCCCTACCAGAGACAACTGGGTTGGGGACCTCGGGGGCTCGGTAGCCATTATTGGAGGAACAGCCAGCGACGTACGCCTTAGCCTCGTACATAGGGGCGACGGATACGTCGCGGCTGACACAGGGGAAACCGTCGTGATCGGGGTGTATTTCTCCCCCAACAAAACTCGCGCCGAGTTCGAGGCATTCCTGGACGGGGTGGGCACCTTTATAGGCTCCCTGTCCCGTCCTGTGATCCTCCTGGGGGATCTCAACGCCAAATCCGTGGCGTGGGGATGTCCCAGGACGAACGCCTTCGGCGCGACGTTGGAGGAGTGGGCGGCGATCGTCGGCCTCGGTATTGCTAACCGGGGCTCGATCAACACGTGTGTCCGCCAGCGGGGGGGGTCCATTGTGGACGTAACGTTCACTTCCCCTGCTGTCGGGCACAGAGTCCGGGATCGGAGAGTTCTGGAGGGGGTGGAGACCCTGTCGGATCATTTATACATAAGGTTCGACCTCTCCGCCCCCACCGGCACCCCGGACTCACGCCGCCCCGCGAGACACACCTCGTCCTCCCCCAGATGGGCGTTAAAAAGTCTGAACACAGACATGCTGATGGAGGCTTCCATCGTCAAGGCTTGGCTTGAACATTCAGCTGAGCCGGTGGAGGTCGATGACGAGGCAGCCTGGTTCCGGGAGGCATTGACCGACGTCTGTGACGCGGCCATGCCCCGGGCCAGGCCTCGACCTCCCGCGCGTCGGGTGTACTGGTGGTCGCCAGAGATCGCTGCCCTGCGCTCTAGATGCGTGGTGGCACGACGCCAGTACACCAGGAGCCGCAGACGGCGGCTCCGCGACGCGACGGTGGAAGCCGATCTGTACAGGGCCTACAAAGATAGGAAAAAGGCCCTGCGGATCGCCATCAGCGAGGCCAAGACCCGCGCGAGAAGAGAGTTCTTGGAGACTCTAAACAGCGATCCATGGGGGCGCCCCTACAAGGCGGTGCGTCAAAAGCTCCGCCCCGCTGCGCCCCCTATAACGCAGAGTCTCCAGCCCCAACTCCTGGAGAGGGTGGTGTCCACACTGTTTCCCAGTGTGCACGACCACTCTCCTCCGGCAATGCCCCCCCCCCTGGATAACCCGGAGGGGGACCCCGACAACGGGGTGCCGGCAGTCTCGCCGGCAGAACTCAACGCGGCCATCCTCCGTCTCCGGGGCAAAAACACCGCCCCGGGCCCCGACGGAATTCCTGGCCGCGCGTGGGTCTTGGCCTCAAACGCCCTGGGGGACCGACTGGGCAGGCTCTTTAGCGCCTGTCTTGAGTCGGGACGGTTTCCCCGTCAGTGGAAGACGGGCAGCCTCGTACTGCTAAAGGAGGGGCGCCCCGCGGACTCTCCCTCCGCTTACCGCCCCATTGTGTTGCTCTATGAGGTGGCAAAGTTATTCGAGCGGGTCATCGCTCATCGCCTCATCGAGCACCTGCGGGAGATAGGGCCCGACCTGGCAGACAGCCAGTTCGGTTTCCGGGAGGGCCGATCAACGATCGACGCGATCCAACGCGTAAGGGCCCTCTCGGACCAGGCGACTACCCGGGGCGGAGTGGCTCTGGCGGTGTCTCTCGACATCGCCAACGCCTTTAATTCTCTGCCCTGGGGCTGCATTGGTCTGCTGGCTCCAATGTCAGCTTCGGCAGCGCTCGCAGCCAGTCCCTGAGTGAACTGACAAGGGCCTTCAGCCCAGCAGCTTATAGGGACAGATCAAGGTCTCCTTCCGCTTCGTCCCGGAAGCGGAAGAATTCCATAGTCGGTTCCGAGTCGGAAGCCTCCGACCTGGGATCCGACATGGATGCAGACATGCCTCCCCCATACTCGACCCGCATTCCTAAGGGGCCGAGCACAACGGGACGCAAGGGGACCCGCTCTTCGAGCCGCGGAGCCCCCACACGGAAGGACTTCTTCAAATCGCCGGCCGGCACCGACGATGAAGAGGCCCTTAGTGAACAGTTGTGCTCAATGTCGGCCGACATGACGGGCATAATTAAAAAAACTGGTGCAGGTGTGCCTAGTGATAGCACTGCCACCCATCTGCAGGAGCTGGTCGGCAAACTGGCTGAGCACCTAAAATTATGCGCCGTTAAGTGCGGTAACATGAAAGGCTCGATTAAGGGCCAGATGCAGGCCGCGGCTGTGACCATCAAGGACGCTAGCCAGATCCTTGCTGGCCGCACCGCGACCGACGAAACAGGAGGTTGGCGGCCGAAAACGCCTCCCTCAAGGCGGAGCTGACTCAGCTCCGCTAAGACATTCAGAATCTCCGTGCTGAAGTAGCAAAGGGCAGAACGGAACGATCCGGACCAGCCTCAGATGGCTCCCTGTCCTCGGGCTTATTGGACTCGCTGATGCGAGAGCTGAGGCGACGTTGGAGGAAATGGTGTGCGGTGTTCCGCAGGGGTCGGTGCTCGGACCACTCCTGTGGAACATCGGATACGACTGGGTGCTGCGGGGCGCCCTCCCCCGGGCCTTGACGTCGTCTGCTATGCAGATGACACGCTAGTGGTGGCCCGGGGAAAAGACTACGGTGAGGCTGCCCGTCTGGCCACGTTAGGGGTGGCGCAGGCCGTCGGCCGAATACGGCAGCTGGGACTCAGCGTGGCGCTGGACAAATCCGAGGCCATATGCTTTCACAAGCCTCGGTCGCGCCCGCCCGCTGAGTCCTGCATTGTCGTAAGTGGCGTCCAAATCGAGGTCGGGTCCACCATGAAATACTTGGGACTCGTCCTCGACAGCCGCTGGGATTTCCGCGAACATTTCAGCCGCCTGTCCCCCAAACTCATCAAGGCAGCGGGTGCCCTCAGCACTCTGCTGACCAATCTTGGGGGACCGAGTGTAAATTGCCGCCGCCTATACATGGGGGTGGTGCGATCGATGGCCCTCTATGGGGCCCCTATCTGGGCGAATAGCCTGACGGCCCATACCAGACCCCTGCTGCGGAGACCGCAGAGGGTCCTGACCGTCAGGGCTATTAGAGGGTATCGCACCATCTCCTTTGAGGCGGCGTGCGTCTTGGCGGGGTCCCCCCCTTGGGACTTGGAGGCTGGCCTCCTCTCGTCGCTGTATTCGTGGCGAGCGGAGTGCCGCGCCCGGGGGGAATACCCCCCGCCAAGGGCGGTTGAATCACGAAGATCTCATCTTCGGCAGTCTCTGATGAGAGAGTGGGAGAGTAGGCTGGCCACTCCATCTGCCGGCCTACGGACTGTTGAAGCTGTCCGTCCGGTTCTACGTGAATGGACGGACAGGCGGCAGGGCGCCACGACCTTCCGGTTGACGCAGGTGCTTTCCGGGCCGCCGCCAGGGCCGCGGAGCATGCGCGAGCGATTCCCGCGGCCTCGACGCCAGGCGCTGAGAAGGAACACCCCAGGGTTTTTAGTGGGTAGATCGCCCTTGTCAGGGCGGAGTCCCACATAACCACCGTCCACCCCAGGGCGGTGGTATGCATAAAGCATTTTCCCTGGGTCAAAAAAAAAAAAAAAAAAAGGTGCTTTCCGGGCACGGATGCTTCGGAAAGTACCTGTGCAAAATCGCCGGAAGGGAGCCGACGGGCTCGTGCCATCATTGTGGAGTCTGCGACGAGGACACAGCGCAACATACTCTAGAAAAGTGCTCGGCCTGGGCTGAGCAGCGCCGTGCCCTCGTCGCAGCAATAGGAAGCGACCTTTCGCTGCCCACAGTCGTCTCGGCTATGGTGGGCAGCGAAGGCGCATGGGCGGCGGTTCTCTCCTTCTGCGAGGACGTCATCTCGCAGAAGGAGACTGCGGAGCGGGAAAGGGAGCAGTCGGCGTCCGCCCCTCCCAACCACCGTCCCAGAGGGGGGGTAGGAGGCGAGCTGCGGTCCACCATAAAGAGGTCCTCCGGGCGGCAGAGTAGGGGTAACTCTGCCCCCAGTCGGAATGAGGACCTCGGGCAGAAGTGGCGCGTCAAGTGTTCCAGCGCGCCACTAATTTAATTATATTTAGCAGTCGTAGGGGGAGGGGACCCACAAACTAACGGGATGGGTCCCCGAGAAGGAGCCCGCCACGTGCGGGCTAGCGCCGTCGGGGCCGCGGAGCATGCAATTAGCGATTCCCGCGGCCCTGACGCGTCGCGCTGAGGAGGAACACCCCAGGGTTTTTAGTGGGTAAACGCCCTTTTCAGGGCGGAGTCCCACATAACCACCGCCCCGTTAATACCCCTGGGTGGTGGTATGCATAAAGCATTTTCCCTGGGTCAAAAAAAAAAGGTTAGATGGAATATCACCTAAGTTTAGCAGGCTAATCTTAAGTTTATGTTCACACCCACCTTTAGCCGTAACATATACAGAATGTTGTTTTGGTCAGCAACGCGCGTAACGGAGGTAGTAATATAACTAATATGGGTTCTAAAAAAAATATAAAAAAAAAATATTTTTTATAATTCGGAACATTATTTAAAAGAAAATCTCTGCACAAGATATCTAAAAATGTTTACATTAAATGGTAATTGGTAAAGCCTTAGCGCGTAGACTAGAGCTACGACATCTACGCGCTACGAGCAGCTACATCGCGCGTCGCGTCGTCGCCGGTACCTACTTAGGTAGGTACCTACTTTTGCACAAACGTTTTACCTATTTAGATCACGGTAAGTAAACAACACATTTTAGACTCTCTTTCCCTCCATACTTTACTGGGCTTAGGACCGGCAAAGGAACTGAATAATTTAGAAATTATTAAATTAGAAATGACATATTTATCTATTAATAATATCCATTAAAGTTCTATGGCGCTGTTATTAAGTACCTTTGGCGTATTTAAAAAGGTGAACGAACTTATTTACAATCATTAAACGTGATTTACAAATTATTGATTACACATAACACGAAGTCTTCTAAAAGTTTTTTTTATTTACACTGATTTTACGTTAACGGTTTATCTGTTCAGTGTGTACCGCGTTGCGCGATGCACACAGAAGCACGACATCGCAAATTGTCTTTTAATCACGATAAAACAGTTTCATTCTTCGTAATCACTTCTAAAGCGTTCAGTATCTCTTGTTTTAATGTGTCGGCGTATTCGTCATGCGTACCACTTTACGTCACCCCACAAATAAAAGTCCAATTGAGTTAGATCGGGTGAACGTGGTGGCCACGGTATGGGTCCACCTCTTCCTATCCAACGATCACCAAACTCCGATGTTAAATGGTCAATGCCAAAGCTTCGCCCAGCATCCCAGGTAGGTATTCGCGCGCGGCTGCGCACGAAAGTAGGTATTCAAGGACTGCATCTTGAACATTAACAGGGAGCCCAGATTGACCTCTACCTGTTGTGTGACGAGGTGTAGCGAATGTTACCCATTCCCTGAGACTAAAAACAACAGTCCTTATGGTGTAACGAGTTTCACTTGGACGAGTTGAAAACGTCGCACTCCACTCGGCCACACTATTCGCTTCATCTTCGCTATTACTAAATACTCAATAAATCGTAAATTTCACTATTGGTTAATCCTGCGAACGACCGAGCCATTTTAGCATAGAAACAACGCACGCGCAATAGCCGCGGCTGTGGGAGGCAGACTGGCTGCCGGCTGGCGCCTGGCGCTGGCCGCTGGCGCTAGCGCCGGCGGGCGGGGGTGGCACATCGCCGCGCCCCCCGGCCCCCGCCGCCCGCCCGCCCCGCCGCATTCGCCCGCGTTCCCACCGAGGCGGGGTGTATGTAGGTACTATGTACGTAGGTACTATTGCATGCCATATGATGCGCGCCGCGCCGCGCGGTCAACGACCGGTAGCGTAGGCTCGCCCGCTTGTATAAACAAAATAAATAATTTTTTCGGATTTTCCTTGAAAAAATAATAATTTTTTTTTATATTTTTTTTGACATCAGTATCGTTAGTACAACCACCTCTGTGACGGGCGTTGTTGACCAAAACAACAGCTTGTATAAAACAAAAAAACACAATGATATAATCCTTACACGTATTTTGCCACAAACAATGTAATTCCCTAAATTTCGAAATAAACTCAATTATTCGGGATTACTCATTATTATGCAGCAAAGAATATAATACTCTCTGACGATGCAGTATGCAACCGTGCGTATTATCCAACAACTCGAAGCGGTATGAGACAAATGGCGCGCGAGTTTTCGCATTCACGAGCGGGACAAATGGCTCGGCGCGATGGCATGGCGCGCTGTACCGCCTGGTTTTCATACTCACGAGTATGCTACACCGACCGGACAAGCCGCGCCAATTGGCGTAGCGCGATGGAGTTTCGATAGTTTGGAATTCCATTTTTTCTTAACACTCCATTTGGATTGCTGGGATTTTGACATTCACGAGCGGATTTTTGAGAGTTCACGACTCACGAGCCGTTTGGATCGATAGCGTGCACGAGAATGGGGGGCTTTAGTTGTAACCTTTGAAATTTGAATGTACTTTGTAAATAAATTATTCCTTTAACATAATTAAATATGGCAAAGTCCAGCCCTGCCCTCTATCTCGCGTTCTATGAACTATTTGTAAGAACAATTTATTAAAATTCCAAAAAAAAAAACAGGTACCTACACTAGAGTAGATAAAATCTTTTGAAATCTTTTCTTTATGAATCACGAACAAATTTTAGAATGCATTCTTACAAAAGCAATTCTCCTGTTTCTTATTGACGAAAACTTCAAATCAAATTGTAGTTTATTCAGCACCATTGAATGGGAAACTTGCGTAGTCTATTCTATATTTTCTATATGTGTACAATGTACATCCTAACTAATGATATAACGGACACGGACGTCAGTTTGTTTATTACTTTATCTGATAAACTACTCAACCGATCACGATGAAATTTTGCATACACATTGTCAGGCACAGAAAGAAGTTTTCTAACACTACCTGTGATGGACCTGTTTTTTTTTTTAATTTTTTTTTAATGCTGCATAACGTGTGAAAAAACCAAACATGGCACATTGTTTTAATTTTTTACTCTAGCTATTCGGCAATTTGCCAGCGAAACAAGTATACGATATGGAGCTCAACCGGTGTTCAAATAAACATCACAGCGCTAATAAATCATAACAATCGCTATCATATGTATTATTATATTACTTTAAAAAATAAAATTGTTAACAATTCTAAAACGATACTACTTAACAAGTACCTGATTGCACAAATTACATAAATAAATAAAAAATAGTTATTCAGTGCATTCAAACGATATAGCTCTCTTAGGTCTATGTTTAGGTACAACATTAATTACGAAAACCATAGTAATAGGATAAAGGTTATTATTATTAGTTAAGTCTATGGAAAAAAATTGAAAAAATGTGTACCGTGTACATTATATATCTTTAGTGTGGATTTTAATAGTTGTCAGAATTCAAAACAACGATTATTTAAATTTTTATCCCTCTGTATGTCTAATTAGCCTAATTTACTCCTTAGAACATCAGATAATTAGCAGTGACAGTCCCGTCAAAATCGGTCCAACCGTTTTGGAGATTCATCTGCGTGAGTTTCTAAATTCCCGCAGGAATTCCAAACTTCTTTTATTCTTCTTCTCCATACAATAACAAACACAACAAAAAAGAATTAGCAAAATTGGTCCAGCAGTTTACGCGTGATGCCGTGACCAATGGAGATAGGAATTCAGTTTTATATATATAGGCTAGCTGTTCCCCGCGGTTTCACCCGCGATAATTTCGAAATTCCCGTGGAATTGTTCCATACAAATTTTGCAAACCCTTTTCATCCCCTTAGGGATTGAATTTTCAAAAATCCTTTCTTAACGGATGCCTACGTCATACAAAGAACACACCCTCCAAGTTTCAGGTCTCTACGATCAGCGGTTTAGGCTGTGTGTTGATCCATCAGTTATTCTAAACAAAGCATTTTATATGTATAGATGTAGTAGAAATGTAGAATTTGACATTTAAATCACCTCACACAATTAACCAAATGATTACTATTTATGTAACAATAAGTACTGGTATCAATTCCAAGTATTGTGAATAAATGATATGTCATAGATTGCGTTGCACACACTCACATCATATAATACTTATTGTATGGCTAATATCAAGGCATGTGTAGGTGTAGATTGGCGAACCGATTACCTCATCTCCCAACCTCACTCTTCAAGGTCACCAAGATTGGTGTAGGTACCAATGTACCTAATATTAATAACTTCGTTATAATGCTTACTATTGATCATCGGCAGGCAAAATATTTAAAACATGAATCTTCAACTATCTTCAACTATAGTGATGTATTTTTTACGATAAAAAAGAACATTTTATCAAACACGAAAAGTAGGACTAGTATTTTAAATTTTAATAGTTTTGAAAATTACGGTGCGAGGGAATGATACTAAGTTATTACAATCATATCACAAACTTTAGGACTTCATACAGAGCAGTTATTAATTCAAGCAGACATACTAGTTTACATAAATGGTATTTTTGACTCGATCATTAATTCCGGTGTGACAAGACAAGTTGGTTGTTGAGGATTTAAATAGTGCAACAGGAAAATTTCTCGCTCCAATTATTGATAAATTCTTAAAAATTATTATATTCAACTTGTGAACCACTTCTTAGAAAACTTGTAAACTATTCTTCAAAAATGATTTTGTAGAATAAGTATTGTATGACTTCACCATGAAGACTGGACACAGGTTGTACACTGAGATATCTAGTACTAAAAAGCAATTTTTACAATAAACAATTAGTTGCTATTACTTTAGTTCCTGCTAAAACCCTAAAAAATTGCTTAAATATCTAGTTAGAAATTGCATGGTCATAAAAAAATATAAAAATATTATTGTAATTTATGGTAATTTTGTTCTTTTTGAAAAAGATATTTTGCCTCACTGGTAAATGCAAAAATTAGAAAAGAATTTTCAACATCCTCTAAGATGGGTACATATAATTATAATATAGATTTGTTACCTGCACTGGACCAATTAATAAGTGTATCTGAGGCCTCATCTTCTATATCTAATAACAGATTGTGATTCCCTTCATTATTTAAATTTTCTGATGAAAGTACCAAGTCTTCGTCGTTCACATTCAGATTTATGTAAGACAAAGATTTCTTCTTCTGTCCCAAATCAAAGATTTCTAAATCTTCATCCTCTTCGTCTTCGGATTCCATTGTTAGTGGCACTCTCGAGAGCTCCATTTTGTCTCTTGTATCTTCAGACTGAAGGACACCATAGCGGAATTGATTCACATCACTAGTGCCATGACTATTGCCAGAATCTTTTTTACCGTGTTTCTTCCTGTAAATTACATATTTTTATTTAAACTTTTTTGTCTTTGGTTATTCTTATCAGTTATCACCTACCTTACCAAAAAATTTAGATTTTCTTGTAAATATTGTTGAAAACTGTTATACTATACCTAATTATGTACCTAAAGAAGATAATAATTGCATCTATAAAAAGCTAAATTCAGCTATGTAATAGTTCTTCACTTTATCTACATCAAGCTGTTACTCGACATGCTTTTGCCTTTAACCTATGTGTGAATTTAAATCAAACACAGTGACATAAAATTATGATTGTATACCTGTAGAATATGAAGTAAGCCACAGCCAACAAAGTAAATCCACCAAAAACTATAGCAGCTCTCTTTATGACTCCAGGATTACTCAAGTTTATCTGAGGTTGATTTTCAGAATTAGTTTCATTAGCTTCGAGCACTGCAGTTGCATTAACAGTAGCGATTGTGTTGTTGACACTTGTGTTTAGAAGTTTTGCAGTCGTAGTCACTGAAAAGTAACAAATATCCTTCAAAAAGACGAGTGAAAGTGAGTAATATGACTAAACAATCCAAACAAACAATTTGATTCAATTTACATTTACAAAGTGATGAACACAGGTTTCTGCTGTTTTGGCTGGGTATACATATTATATTATTACTAGGTATATCATATTATGTGTCATATTTTTTTATTAGTAGGTACTTATTAGGTATCAAACATTAAAATGAAACTGTAGTGTATGTTTGTGAATTTACATGTATCATGAAAACTTAATGTCATGTCTGTCTAAAGTCAAGATAAAAAAGTTACAAGCTAAATGAATAATTAGGTAGTTAGTGTACCAAAGAAAATAATTACTTAAAACATTACCTATTGTAACCTCAGGTGTGTTGGTTTGATTTTTAACTCCGACTGTGGTTATTTCTAGCGGGGTAGGCTGTGTGGAAGAACTGGTAAGCACTGCAGATGGTGCTGAGTGTCCTGGTGCAGTTTCAAGATCTGCTATGGCACCTCCTTCGCTCTGACCAACCTCCGGTGGCACCAGGTTTGCTTCTCTCTTTTGAATACTCATTAATTTAGCACCGTTTCCTATCGAAGGCCATAACGAAAATCTTCTATTTAATTTGGACACGGAATCGTTGATACCATTAACGTAGTTTTTCTCGTCCGTTTTCACACAACTCATAAACAATATTAACAAGCCCCAATGCAGTATCATGACGCAATATTTAATATTGAAGAACAAAATCTATCTAAGGTTCGGATCCTCTGAATCATAGATTTCAGAAAATATTATTGACGATTTATGAAAAATTCATCAAAATATTATTTATGAAAAACTTTAACGCGCAAACTACAACACAACGAGTCCCTGTATTGTACAGCACCGGAAAAGGCGACACCGGAATGCACGACACGAGATTGTACGACACCGGAATGTACAGCACCGGAATTGGCGACACCGGATTTCATGGCCTAGCCGACTTCGTGCTCCGTTTAGTAGTATTCAATACAATGCAGGTAGTAGGTAGTTAGTAGTTACTGTCTCAAAATCTGATGGAAATTCAAATAACAAGTCCAAGTGTAATATTTAGTAACGTAATTATTATTTTTCACTTTAATGAATTGTTAGAACTTGTTATATTATTTTTTTTGCATAATATATCGAAACTTCGTGGTCACACTTAAGAATTAATCGAATAAATGTCACCTTATTTTGTCTTTAGCGCATCGCCGGCCGCTACCGCGGCACGCTCGCTACGCTCGCTCGGCTCGCGAGACCTGGTCATCAGTAAGAACCTAACCTAATAAAGAATGTCGGGTACACTACTTTGAAATCTGTTCATGATGTGGCCTTGATAGTAATGTTCTCATTACTTTTTACTTATTTCAATAAACAGCTTATAGTGACATCATCGCCATTCGCCACACTAGTACCTACTATAGGATAGGTGTAGGAAAGGTGACGTAAATCAGGCGAAGCTAACCGCTCGCCAGTCGCTTCCCGTTCGCCAGTTAATACAGTTTTGGTTCCTTTCTTTTCGTAACTTTTATAATCTGTACAATCTGTATAGGGCACATAGCTCGTGGAAATAATAATTATAAGGTGTAAACTAAGGGACCAGATTTAGTGTATTGTACTCTAAGTCTATACAGTAAAATATATAGAGTGGTCCGTTGTTTGATTATCCTGCCTATAGACTGTAACATAATAACGTAATGGGCATAAACACTAACATGAAACCTAATAATCATCACCAAAAAATCTAACATAAAATATATGTGCCGTATTTGACAATAACTTGACCCAGTATTTAGGTAAGTAACGTAAACGAGCACAAAGAAAGGAGGCGTGATTTCATCGACCAATAGGAGCGGTGTCACCAATTCCGGTGCTGTACATTCCGGTGTCGTACAATCCAGCGTCGCGCATTCCAGTGCTGTACATTCCAGTGTCGTACATTATCGTGTTGTGAATTCCTGGTTCCCCAACACAACAGTAGGCAAAGCATAGAGAATATTATTTAAAGATACTCAGAAGTGAGTAAAGATATAATAAATCCACTAATAAAACCTACGTCCTACGATTTACCACAAATTGTCTACACCACAAATTAACTAGACTTATGTCTAAAGAACTTAGGTCTACAGTTCTACACATGCACAAACTCTGTTTTTTTTTTAAATTTACCCCTTATGGAGAAGGCAAAAGAAGTAAGCCCATACAGCCAATTCATTAGTATTATTGTTCTTCTGAAGTTATTTACATCGAAATGCATTGGTGAGATGTATTTCGATGCTTTACCGGAACTTTTGACAGCAACTCTTCACAGTTGAACCTTAATAGGACGCTCTGTGGGATGTTGTATAGTAAAACGACAAACTCCCGATGAACGCCCCATTTCATCTTATTTCACTGTTTCCACACACTATTCATCACTAATGGATCACTATTATGCAAAATCCACCACATTCACACAATATTAATCACGATAAACTAATTTGCAAAACAAAGAAATAAAACTGACGTCCGTCGCTGCTAAAATCCCGCCAAAAGCTTCTTATTCTTTTTTTTTGTTAAATTTACCCCAACTGGGAAGGCAAAGGAAGCTAAATCCATACAGCCAATTCAGTTGTAGATATTTTTTTTTAATTTTTTTTTTTTATTTTATTCATAAAAAATATTATCTATACCTACCCATATTAATAAAACATATCTACTATAATCCTACTAATATTTGTGAAAGTGTGGATGTTTGTTACTCAATCACGCAAAAACGGCTGAACGGATTTGGATGAAATTTGGCATGCACGTTGTCAGGGGTACAGAGATGGACATCTCCTTTTTATCCCGGAATTTATGAATTACTCTTAGTCTTACCCTGTTTTCCAATTACAGAGCATAATAGAGCATAATGCGACTCAGTGGCGCATAATGCCGAATTGTGCTAAAGCTTTCATACTAATTGCCGTAGTTGAAACCTTCAACGTTGAGCATTATGCCGCATAATGCGCTTTAGTGCTGTAATTGGAAAAGGGTTAAATACTTAAGATTCTAAACACCCATGAGACATTAATTTCCTCCACGGTTACATCCGCAGTAGGTATTTCAGAGTTCCCGCGAGAATTTCAGGATAAACTATAGGTACCTACGTATGAACCTTCCTTTTGAATCTATCTATTGGTGATAACCTCTTCCTTTTTGTAAGTCGGTTAAAAACCGCATGAAAATCCGTTCAGTACGTAAGTATTCTTTGAGTTTATCGCGAATAGACAAACAGACAGACAGACAGACGCGGCAGAAGACTTCGTTTTATAATGGGTAGGTATGTAAGGATTGGTAAATGTTTACCTACCCTGATGCGGGACGAATCCGCAACACCTGGCGGAACAGTAAGAGTTCCGTTATTAACCATGGACCAATTACATGGACCATTAACATGGACCAATAAACTATGCCAACGGTGACATCGGACCAACTAGCATGACCAAATTTTACTGCCAATCCTTATAGGTAAAGGGTTCCGTTTTTAAGGATAAAACGGCTGCTAAATTAGCATCTACACCACAATATTAAAAACACCAATCACATAAATTAATTAAATTTATTCAAATAGACATTTATGTTATAGTTACAATATTAATTAATTATTAATTAATTAATAGTTACGCTATAAAGTAGAATGTCCAAAGTTTACTTTTTTGGTAGATATCTATTTAATTTTAACACCGATCGATTATTTTTTTCATTTTAATTTACATATAATAATATCAGGATTATACTGTTAAAAACTAACTTTAGATACAAACATCGGTACAATTTTTCTCCAAATTTTTTAAGGTAGACGGTAAAGTATCACTACAAAATTGAACAATTTGATAATTTTTTTGTATACCTAATTGATAAATTATTAACTTAATAATAATAATTAGATTATAAAGTAAGTATATTATGTTATATCAAATGACTTATATCGTAATAAATTACCTACTATTATTACCTATAGGTAAGTACTTACATAATTTCGTATCATTACTGTTGTTTTTAAAATATAGGCAGTGATAAAACAAGCCAAGCGCGCAAGTTGATCCGAATCCAGCAATGAGTTAGTGAATATTTTGTAATTGGTCATGAATATAAGGTAATAGGTAGGTAGGTAGGTATATCTAATTTTTTTTTAACCCATTCGTAAAAGATTCTCCCCAAGACGTTGCGAGTCTAGAAAACTATCTACCATTATCAAATAATGACTGGTGTGATCCCTAAGTTGAAATTTTCAAAAGAATCATATTTCTTATTAATTCAGCTTTGATTTGCAGAAGTTTAGTAGAGCATGATAGACAAAACGATCTATATAAAATCAGTAAGTAAGTAAGTAATGTCAAAATTAATATCATTATTGAATATAGCCCCGCGGTTTCATCCGCGTAAGTTTCGGAATTCCCACAGGAACTATTTGTGAAGCGACTAGCCGCACGGCGAAAATCGACCCGTGTAAATCCCCCATTATCAAGTGTGTAATTATCGTGCTTAAGTAGGTACGTACTTTTCAATTCAATTGTACGTAAACCTATTTTATATCTACCTACTACTGGAAAAAGCAGTTAAATTATTATATACTTTAATGTTTTATAAAAAAAAAACTAATAGTGAGTAAAGATAATAAATACCTAAATATCTTTAATCAGAATTAGTTTTTTTTTTTTTTAGAAAATATACCTACCTACTAGATATTTATTCACCAATTACAAAACATCACCTTAAAATCGTTTTATTTAGATAACAGTCCTTCCAGGACTCTACGTATATTTGTAATAAAGAACATATTACTATTGGTTTCCCGGTTAGCTTTTGTTACAATAAATTACGCATGTCAAAATATTACATTTTCTAATCATAACTACATCCACTCAAAGTTACACAAAATTCACACATCTGGGGCCCTTATTCACTATGAGCAAGGAGATTATATGAGCATAACACGTCGCGTTAAGATAATGAGTTACAAAAATTGATTTTTCCTCGTGCTCGAAAAGGTTTCACTTGAAAAAAATACATTTACATCGTATTTTATGGCATAAAAAATATTATAATATATAATATTTCTGCAACTAGACGTTTGGGACTGGTTTTGGAATGCGCGTTATGGGCAAGGAATGTTGTTGGTTATAGTGAGTAAGGGCCTTGGTTTCAAGAGCTTGCAAAAACTTATGTACCTACTTATTCATTAACCATACCTTAGGAATTAATTTACAAAATTGATAAATTTGTTTGCATTTTAAATTTTAAATATTAAAATATAAATTAAGTAATTTTAAATATTGATAGCTATTTTTTTTTTACAAACTCCATAACATGATATTATTATACGTACTTTTACGTGCACGTTGTCGACACAGTTAATATAGATAGATAAATATATAGATACTCGCAATTATTTGTTACAAGTGTAAATTAGTGTAAAAAAATAGATTGCACCAAAATTATTATCATTTTAGAAAAAAAAATTGTTGAAAAAAGTTTGCTTTGCAAAATTAAGTAGGTATTTAGCACATTACTAAATTTGTTTTTTTTTTTTAATAAATTCTCACAAATATTTCCTAGATATTCTATCTGATAATATCGTCAAAAAATCTAAATCTAGTCGTTCTATTTCTTTTGGTGCTCCCTAAAGAGTAAGTGCCTATTGTGAAATATGCCGGACAAAATTGTGGCATTATGGCCCCTTATAACAAAGATTTGAGATAATCTTTTAAACCGAAATTGTATTTTATAAAAACGGTGTAAAAGCATTTTGCGTTAACAATAGTGACTAATGTCTGAAAATTGAAATAGTTCACAGTACTTACCTACATAATATTTTTTTTTTAAATTATAAATTATCCGAAATAATAAATATTAGTATCGTTATTTTGTTAAATACTTAACCTATAAATAAAAGAATTAAAAATTTTTGGCTCACGTACCTACCCACCTAAACTGGTCATTCAATAACTCTCGAGGCTTAATATTACTAAAGAAATAACGTCACTAAAACCATAGATAATATAATAGTAGATACTATCTATACTAGTAGGTAAAACTGTCCAACTGTCATAAAACTTTGAACCTACTAAGTAGGTATTTGATAGAATTTTTATCCCGGAAGTTTTCGAGGGAATCATAGAATTCACTGAGGCTGAACAGCTATTGACAATTATAAATAAACTGAAAAAAAGAGTACCCTCAAAACTTATTGAATGACGTGATACTTACTCAGCGACTCTTATCTCATCATCCGTAAATACAATAATATTAGAAACTATTGTATGTGCTAAATAGTATCTAGATACTAACTGTTACTTTGACAGTAAAATGTTAATTTTAAGTACAATTAAATATAATATTTTCAACACATTATCAACTGTCTATCCGTAATCAGATTATATTCCGTAATTTTACGTTTTACTCACCTACTTACTTTCGTAAAAGTAAGTCTACTTTCTTAAGTTACCTACGTCATTTATTGTATTTATGGTTAATAAATCGTCTGAAACTTCAATATAGCAATTGAATTTTATATCTATTTAGACAAACCCAAAAAACCCCACATCTAAACATATATGAAAGTACGTTTAATACAAATAAATAAAACTCATTACCTATATAATATATTTTTACAAAATATTAAACGAATAAATTAATAACAATAATAATAATGTACAATAGACACTGTTAGATATTGGTCGGTGATAAAGAAATCTCCTCTTTGTGTATGTATA
The DNA here is from genome assembly GCA_907165275.2 of Zygaena filipendulae. NCBI lineage: Eukaryota > Metazoa > Arthropoda > Insecta > Lepidoptera > Zygaenidae > Zygaena > Zygaena filipendulae. Next base: position 3,612,096 of record OU015653.1, on the reverse strand, counting down.
CTCGAATGAAATGTATAGAATCATAAAAATATTGTCCAATTCAATTTGAGCCTTACTAACTCTAAAACCATGGCACACAAATTATTTCTAACAAAGGAGGGAACACTTCACAACTGGGTTTAATTCTATTATCTTGCTTCGTTCCAATAAATTTTGTTACTTCATTTTTCTTTTTTTTTACTTTTTTTATCATTAAGTATCAGTTTAAAACCTGTCAGTAGGTTCTTATAAATGAGTACTTAGGAAAATTCGAAACATGAGCAAACTGTTTTTACGTATTTCCAATAATTAAAATAGCCAAAAAAATATTATGAAGATTACATAAAATACACCTGTTTTTATTTTTAAAAATATTAGCAATCAGTCTTTGAGAAAACCTATATGTAATTTATTAGGTACGAAAAAATAACTGTATGATATAAATGGAATGTGAAAAAAGTAACAGTTGCAAAAAACAATATGAAGTCGATCCAGTGGTTAATGTCAATCGCAGAATAATTCCGAGAGAGCAATTCACTTCTTACATCAGCCCAAAAATGTGTAACAAATAATGATATTTTTCTTTACATGGCTGTGTTCTTTAATTATATCGATGATGCTCAACGAACTGCTAAATGCGTGGAGTTAAAAACTCGCTTCCTCGTTAATACCTATAGGTATACCTACCCCATAAGTATTAACTAGAAAAATTGCTATCCCGGATATAATAAGGATGAAATCTCAACACAATCCCGATTTCAGTAACGAAATTGGACACTGTCAATAATGACGTTGGTTAATATTTTCCTTGGCGTTATTGATTTGTTGAACTCACTCCAAGCGGGCTTTGTAGCTGGTCTTCCATATCTCAGCGAGGGTCACGGCTGAGTGGAAGCGGTGGAAGATGCAGAGCGGTAGGGTGAAGCGCTGAACTAGAGACCATGCCACAAAGCCGTAGAAATCAAGTTGTACCTGTAAAATGGTGAAAAGGTAGAATATTAAGAAATTTTCGCTCAAATAAAGTCGATATCATTTTTTGTCGTATCTACCTGATGTTTAATGTGCATACAAATTAGAAGCGAATCATATCTTTTATGAATCTAAGTTTGATGATAATTCTGCAGCATAACTTGATAATATCAAAAATATTGAACAAAACCTTTTTTATATTACCTAAGTTTGTATTGACTGAGGTGTATTGACTCCGAAATTAACCCGGGTGAAACCGCAAGGAACCGCTAGTTATCTTACTAATTTTATAAATGTGAAAGTGTGGATGTTTAGATTTTTGGATGTTTGTTACTCAATCACGCAAAAACGGCTAAACGGATTTGGATGAAATTTGGCATGCACGTTGTCAGGGGTACAGAGAAGGATATAGGGTACTTTTATCCCGGGATTCTCACGGGAACTCCGAAATTACCGCGGGTGAAAAAAAGTATAATATATTTGTGTTCATATAAGAATTCAGTGGGAACTCGATCAGTAGCGGATTTACCAGCATACAGGCTTAATAGGCTGGAGCCTAGGGCGGCAAATTTTAGGGGCAGCAAAAAAACTATTTATTTTGCAATCATAACTAAGTATATCGTTAGGCTGTCAAAAAAATCTAGGAACTAACACATTGCTCGGTGCTCCACTAGTACATAAATCTTTATGTTATAATAGATACAATTTCATTGATAAAAAAAATTGCAGTTAACATGATTCTGAACTAGGGTATCCAATTGTAGAAGTCGGTATAGGGGCGGTAAAGTTTGAATAGCCTACTGGCGATAAATTTTAAATCAGCCACTGAGCCCGACCCAGGACCTGGTGAAAAAATAGATTTTCTTACTGGGTTGGCGAGCACTTTCTGGGCCTCGAAAGTGTAGATCAGCCACATGGTCACGTTACAGATGAGCAAGAACGTGACAGCCTGGCGGCCTGGCTTGCTGCGCTCCTGCTCCGGCAGATGGACCCGACGGCGAGAGACATCAGCTATGAACAGCAGTTGCAGCACCACCTGGAAAAAACCAAACAGTATTGTCAAAATTGCAAAATAATTCGATAGGATTCGATCAATTGACATAAAATGTATCCTATGTTAACCGAGGACACAAGTAATAGGTACATGCTTTTAAAAAATACCCGGTAAGTATATTTTGTGCGTTATTATATTTTATACGGCCCAGATAGTCAAACAAATAAAAATTCCAAAAAGTATCCAAATACCATCAGTCACGTATTTTGTGTGTTTTACGCTTCAGTACCAAACTAACATTATATTTAATACTAGCTGTCCCCTGCGGTTTTACCCGCGATAATTTTACAGTTCTCGCGAGAATTCCAGGATAAACAGGATAAAGTAGTTTAACTTCTTCTTGAATCACTCTGTCTATTGGCGAAAATTTGGTACAGTAGTTTATGAGTTAATTGCGAACAGACAGAGAGACTCGGCGGAAGACTTTCTTTTATAGTATGTAAGAATTTGTACGGATTTAAAGAAAAGGGCAAATTTTACCTGAAGCACGCTCAAGCATCCAGTTATCATCACCAACAAGTTTGGCTCATGTGTAAAAGCTCCCATTCCACCCGCGATGACGCTGAATACGGCGTAGACGAAGAGACCAAACGCAGACACACGCAGCAAGATGTCGTTCAAGTCAGATTGTTCTTCGGAGCGGAACTTCAAAGATTGCACCCTGCGAATAGGCTCGGTAAATGGGGAAGGATTCAAGCTCCATTTCATTACTCGGCAACTAATGAAAATTGTTTTAAGAGGAAACCAGTAATGGTAAGAAAAGAAAACATAATACATAACCGTAAAGGTAAAAAGAAAATGAAAATTATGGTGTCACATCAAGTGGTTTGTTTTGAAATATAGAGTTAGCACACAGTAATTGTGCAAGTTTTTGGAGCATGTGTAAGGAAAAAAGGACGGGAACCGAGAAATGTGGAGGGTAAGAGAAAAAAGAAACCAAAAATAAAATTGGATGCCAAATAAAAGTAAACAACTACTTAGGTTCTAATTAAAAAATACTACTATCACAACAGCTACCAGTATTTTTTTCAACTCGTAAATTTATCTCATAATCCAAGTCCGAGAAATGTTTTCAGAATAATAAACGACTTTGAAGAAACCAATTTTCTCTGTTCGTCAATTCTATTCTAAACGTTGATAAAAAAAAAATTAAGTAGGTAATATCATGCAAAACAGTATATACTTCATTAAAAATCACTTACCGAATAAATCCAATCAAAATAGCCAGAATCGATAGAGCCATCAGAGCGCAGTGAGAAACATCGGCCAGATAAATTGATAGGCGTTTCAATTCTTGATGTCTTATCAAGACAAAGAATAGTATCAGGCAGATGAGCGAAGCAACCAATAGTAGCAGTCCACAGAAGAGGCCTTTAGATGCGCCGGCGCAGTCAACTCGATTACCACGCTGAGCCGCCGCAAGAGCCGCTGCCCTGCGAGAGAGAACAGCTTCCAAACGTCTTTCCAGATCTTCATCGTTGGCCATGCTGCAACCAAACGCGTAGTCAGTCGCGCACGCGACACTATTCTATCCTATTGACTGACTACTTCTTCTAAGCTAACTACTTTTTCAAGGCAGTACTTGCTAAGCTAGTTTGGAATTATGACGAGGAAAAATGAAAATAATGTTCTAGTGTTATGGTAGCGAAAGAAAACAATATATTAGTGAAAGGTGACGCTCACCTGGGATAGCGGCCGATGTGTTTCCACATGACGTATATTACTGCAGCACCAATGAGAGAGTACTCAATGATAAACGGATAAAGGTAAGGTGCTGAATCGGTCACAATTGTACCCATAATCGGGTTTCTTCCGCAGACAGTTGAATTATCAATATTAGCAATTAGCGCAGCAGGATTCAAACTGTCCATCGATTCGAATATTTCAGTTGAGTTGTTGACTGAAAATAAATGATATCTTCTTTTAATCATTTTGTCTACGAAATTTTTTATTAGTATTAACTATTTACTTATAATAATAATAAACAACTTAGTGAGCTAAACATACACAACTGAAACAATACATGCCTGAGACATGACGAAATAAATCTTAACAGAAAATTTTCAACAACGAAAAAATAATTATTATTGTAATGCTCGTAACTAAAGTGTGCCCTAATTTACGACAATAATAAAAGAACAGCTTATGACAACGATGCGTATTATTTTGCAAATAAAAAGTGAAACGATGGCTAAGAACAACGTGGAGATATAAGAGACACTCCAACGACAAACCTGGAAAATGTGGTGGTTCATCTACACGATAGGTTTCAATAACATTGCCCCAATCATCTTTACTAGTAGTGAATGTTTCTGTAGTAGTAGTTGGCATCAATGTTGAAATAGCGCTTATAATCGGTTTCAATGTGGAAGAGTGAAGCCATTGAAATACTTCCAGCATTGCTGTTTGAGTTGGCGTCACCTTTTCAATTTCTTTTGCTACTGGTGCAGCAATAGAGGAAGTAGTGAAAGGGTTATCATTTGGCCACGCGTCTTTAAAGTCCCTCGCATACCCCATCCCGTTATCGTAACCTACTGTAGTTTTCAAAGTTTCAATGAGCTTAGATTTAGGTTGAAACCCATTACCCATATAAAATGGTGTAGGAGTAGCCGCTGAAAAGATTTATTTAGAAAAAATTTTAGTAGAAGTCCATGCAAACATGTCACAAGGACTTGTGTTTCAATGATTGGATATTCACATGTTAGTAAAGGTTAAATTGATAAATATGAGAGAAACTCACTTGTGGTGGTAATAGGTGCAGATGCTGCCACGGTAGAGTTAACAACATTCAAAACTTGGTTACCAGCCTTCGTAGCGGTTAATGCTGTTGATGCTATGGTAGATGCAGTAGTGGTAGCAACTCCAAACACTTTGCCTGAATGTCTTAATGTGTGCTTGCGAATGACTTCTGACGATAGGGAATATTGTTAATAAAATAAATGAGATTGGCATGGTGAAATTTTATATAGAATGAATTTGCATGTTTTAATGATGTAACGGAAGGGCAACACTAATACACGAAAGAAGAAAAGTAAAAAAAAAACTTACTTCCAGGTATACTTTCTCCGGGTATACCGAGGGGGTTTCTAATGTGGTAATCAGTGATTTCCTTGAGAGATTCGAGCACCAAAGTCCTTATCCAAACACAAATATTTGTTGCGACCACATGCATCAGACCAAAGCGGGCAATCACTTTGAATCGATGAATATTCAACTTTTAAAAAAAGTAAGAAAGTCATTAATATACAACTTTTTATAGTAGATACTCAAAGATTTCACGGAGTTAGTTTTAAAGTGTAGTACCTACCCTTGAGTTCATAAAAATGAAGTACATTTGCATAAAAGTAAAAACCATTTGGAGAACTGGATTAACGCCCTTCAAAATTAAATAACATGGTGAATCTAGAGGCAATTCGAAGAATGTGCCAAATTCTAAGCCATTGTATATCATTGTCCCGAGACCAAATGCTGGGAAAAAAGAATTAAAATGCTATAAATGTTTAGAGTTTTAAAAAATCACAATAGATTATAATATCAGTATCTGCTTACCAATTGCACCAATTCTAAGGAAGAAACTTCCATGGCTATGATCATTTTGCGATGTCTTGCGCTTACGCACATGTCTTGCAACAGGTCCTGCCTCCATCTCCACGATATCTTGCTGCTGAGAAACAAAAATAAACTTAAATATATTTACTAGGTCCGATTATTTGTAATATTTTACTGGCTCAAATAAGTAGACTTTTGCATTTGATCATCTTAAACTTCAATGAGAAACAATATTATTAGGTATATATGAATCCTACAAACGAGCAAAAATACTTGGTGGTGAACAAGACTCAAGCACTACGGCCTAAAATACTGCAACAGAACATTCAAAGCACTCCGGGATGATAACAACACATTCATGTTTTCAAGCGTGATGCGTCAAGTTACCTCACCTGCTCAGACGCATACAATTGCGCCATTTGCATTTGCAATTGTTGTTGGCGTACTTTATCGCGCATCTTACGTGGATACACCTCCTGCCCAAATGATATGGAAAAAACAAAAAGTAGGAGGCGTAAACAAAAAGGGAGGAACATGCAGCCATTTACGTCCCTGATAACGAAGCGTGTACGATAAAACAAATAATATTGTGATCATAAAATCGTAATAATCGTCAAAAAATAATTATGTGTGTAAAAACAAATAATCATGGGGTTAAATAACACAGGATGACGCGCAAAAGCTACACGAAAAGGTTGTGTGATACGAGTAATGTTATAATAAAAAAACAATTGCGCTGAAAATACATATTAATGGAATAAATATACGTTTCAACACTCACCTGGAATTGATTTTGTTTCTTGGATTCCTTGCTGGGTTTTTCTTTCGTATCCTTATCCTTGTCTTTGGACTTTCCATCTTTTTTCCCGTCTTTCTTTCCTTCTTTGCCATCTTTTCCTTCTTTGCTATCTTTTCCTTCTTTATCTTTGGTTTTCTTTTCTTTTTCCTTTTTCGGCTTCTTTTCTTTTGGCGGTGGTTTCTGTTTAGGTGGGCTGCCACTGCAGCATGCACTTTCTGGATGAGTACAAATATAAAATTACTATAATTTTCAAATATTAAACAATTGTTTTGTTGATTATAGTTTAAATATTTATTTTACCTTGAAGAAGGAAGCAGAATACGTATAGCAAGAATAGTATGCTCATGCCATAAAGGTAGGTGAAGAAACCCTCGTAGTAATATAGAGGTAGGTTGTGTGTGATGACATCGCTGATGACGTAAGCGATGCACACAACGACGAGTAGTTTTGCGTAGATGAAGCTTGAAATGATGAACAGCGACGTTCTGTAATTCAGACAAAGGGGAACCGTTGCGTAACTAAGTCTATAGTCGTACACTCCTGGCAGATAGTTAAAATATTCTTATATTATCCATTTTATATGTGTGTATTGTATACGTTATGTGTGTTATTCCTTTTTTAAAAATGGTTCTCCTAATTATTGTATCACAAATCTTGGTCTTGAACCCACAATAAGCACTAACAATAAGTTGAGTTCTAATGAAATCGCTGCACTCCATACAACGCATTTTACTTTGCACTGCAATGTTTTGTTTTCTTTCAACCTTTCCTTTCCTGACGGGCGCACAACCACTCACAAAAGTTACATTGTATCGCATAGATGTTATAAGTATTTGGTCGTATCGTGATAAATAATATGAGCGTAATCGAAGAAAAAATAAATAAAATTCAATTTTTATAAATAAGATTTGATTGTAAATAAAACGTAAGTATGCTATAAATTTAATTATGTATTAGTCGACGCTCGACAGTTACTATGATTTTATATTTATTATTATAATTTTCCTATTTGTTTTACTTGATATAGACAAAAAATATCATTCTCATAGTATCTATAGGTACTTATGCTACACATGAGCACATACTTTTTAGACGGTTTCGGTTGTACGCATTTGAGCTCCATTTCTTTGTTGGCGGTGTTATGTTTTTCGGCGATCGCAACATCGCTGCCTTGCTGCCGGTGTTGTCCGACCGGCAACGTCGCCATATTATCCACCGATTCGAGCTCCACTGTCGCCACCTTCACCTCAGCCTCCGTGGGCTGATGCTTATCCTTTCCCATCGCGACACTCGACACTTCACTGGCACGGAAAAGGGGAGGAGGCAGGCTCACAGTGGGCCCATAGTGGGACCTCCAGGGTTAAGGACAGACAGGGGCAGGGCACAAGGACCGCGACTAGCACTTTCGAGGCAAAAAGCTCCGGAAGTCTAATAGGTGCGGCTTCGAGGCCGTGTCTCGGATACGAATGTGTTGAGAGTTGAGTTGCGCAACAACGGATGCTGCGCGATCGAGGAGTCACCGAATAGGGGCGGCACTAACCCTCCGTAACGGACCCCTGTTTCGGCAAAATTGCACTCCTAATGAAACGCCAAGGGGGACGTTATCTTGGCACGGCGGGTTGTAGTTGCACCCAAAGGGGGAGAGATCGTAGAAGTGCATTGTGAATAAAATATGAAATTGTGAAAGATAAATAGGTATTGTATTGTATCCAAATTAATTTGAAAAATTTACTACAACGTTGTAAACACAAACTGTATAATAAAGGTGAAAATATCTTTGTATCCAACATATTATGATAAAAAATGTACAAAATGTATGTACATAACGAACCTCGTATCGCTATGATTATGTTGGAATAAGTAAGTATAGTAGGTATATTTTTAGAACGAAGTTCTTTACGAATGGGAGTTAAAATTCATTTTCCGTACGGCTGCTCTACGAAAAAAAAAAACAAAATAACTGTAATTTTTTATTTTGCCCCTTTTCACGCATAACGGACATAATTTAGTCAGTTATGGATGGGTCAATATGGAAACAACTTCGTTCTAACCCAGTTTTTCCCGCATTTTGTGAATGTGGTATTACAAAAACAGAGAGTTAATAGAACGTTGATATAGTTATGGTACATATTGGCCATGAGTAAGTAAAAATAATAAAATGCTACTGTTCGATTTCCAACCTCTGCACCAACCCTACAGTGTTATCGTGCTCGGTCGATAGAGGAGCGTCTCTCCCGGAGAGCATTGGGAGGCTGCGCGAGCGACCCACTGACCCGGCCCCTACACCCCGGTCTCCCCATTCACACCCACCGAAATACCCCAACAACAAGGCACTACAAATTCCCCACGTTCCCCAACTAGTGACAACCCTAATGACCAGTATAATGCAAGTGAAGTCTTGAACACATGACGTGATTTGTAAGCGCAGCAGCTATTCAAGAAGAATAAAGGATCACATTAAAAACTACATTGAAAAGATGAAAGGCGACGGCACATCCTCGATCCGATTGAATGGTGCCGACCTACTAGTACGAGCCAAGGGGTTAATGAACCGACCTTTGATACACTTTTTTTATATTTAAAAATATACGGTTGCGTGACTGATTTGATTTTCATTCTAGTGAACTGTATCGTTATTATTTATTATTTGATGTAATTTTTTACGATCTGTCCGAATTTCCGTCACTAGGATCTCAACTGAAAATGCATTATAGTACTAACCCTAGACGTACGTAGAGGTGAAAACAATGGCACATCTTATGTGTAAGTCCGATGCATTGGCTCGTAAACGTATGGGCCTTCTGGGAACGGCTTACCCAGAACCAGAGGATTTTAGGTTCCTACCCCTCCACTACACACTAGCCTTCGCCGTCGAGGTCTTCAGGGAGTAGAGGAAGGATCACAGGATGGGGATGGTACAAAAGATCTCAAGGTTCGAAGTACCGAGGCTTTGTCTGCCTACCCCATTAAAGATATGATAAGATAACCCGCTTTATCCTGTTCACTGAATATAGAAACGCTGAAATGAAATCTAGAGTTTTCTTTGTCAAGGTCTACCGATAGTTGATATATTTATAAGTTTATGTGTATCTATTTGAACTCTTAAATGTTTTACATATAATTTTCTTTCGAAATTATCGTGCTAAGCACAAAAACTGACCTGAGGATTTAATCTATATTAATAAAATTATTTTTAGAACATAAAAAGGTGTAATCTCTGGAACTACTGAACTAATTCTAAAAACTATTTCAATGATAGTAAGCTACATTGTAACAAGGAACATCCTTTCATCCCGGAAAAAAATTCCTGAGGTACTTCCGAAACGACACAGGTGAAACCTCAATTTATTAGTACCTACCGACTTTTTAACGTCGAGTCGACCAGCAGGTTTTGAATTGTAAACTATTGGCTTACCTACTAGTATGTAAGTAGATGCGTCACGTCACGTCACGTCAAAAGTCCTTTTTTTTGCGTGACCACGTGACACGACGATTCGTTGCTTAATTTTTTTATGCGTTACCGATAATAGATTGTCAACTTGGCTAAGGGGGCTATAATTAAAGAACAACAACATAAATAGAAATACATTCAGAACATTTAACAAAGAATTCATAATTTGTACTAATTGATGTAGCACCTTGGCGATGGCTGTCGCTATTGCATTCGTGCGAACTGTGCCTCCTAAGTGTGGCATGTTGAGCCACTGTAAATTAGTGCAACGTTATTGTAAAACAGTGCTAAAATCGTCGCGCGCATACTAAACGGTAAACTATTGTGACTAATTATAGCATCAATTGCGCAATCAACAGTAAAAAGGTTTAAAGCATAATAAACTATTAAAAACTTAAAGGGCATTAATAACCAATAACTACTAGTAGGTACGAATAATCAAACGGCTCATTTTCAGTTTAGAATTAATAAGTCTATGAGAGAGAAGTCTTTGCATCGTCTTAGTTATTTCGTCCATTGTAATTTTAATTTTACAGACAATATTATGTAAGCTCTTTCAATAGACGAAATTTCAATGAAAAATTATAATATCACTGTTAAAAAGATAGTGGTAGAGTCCCAGAAAGATAGTTTTTTTGTATATATAAATATAATATGTATATGTATATAATCTGAATCTCGGGAACGGCTCCAACAATTTTCATGAAATTTAGTATGCAGGGGGTTTCGGGGGCAATTAATCGATCTAGCTAGGTTTCATTTTTAGAAAACGTTGTTTTATCCGTGTTTTCAGGCAATGAAAAATGAATGTTTGGTACTCCTTTTCTACTTAACAACAGATGGCGCTACGAGCGAAGCTCGGTTGCGCAAATATTAAATATAAAATATGAACATGTAATTGAACCCCTTTAAAAATTGTAGAAGTTTGACTACAGCCTTTGTAGATAAATTTGTACGTACCTACCTATACAAGCTTATAACACAGATCTAGTCAAATCAACAAACAACAGGCTAAAGATAGACGTCTGTTATGATCTAATAGTAATTTAATCATCGTCTTAGTTAATATTCAATTGAGTCCTCAGTCGCGCCACATTTTAATTACTGCAATGACATAATATCAAAAAGACCTTGAAATTTTGCACACAATACAATTGCATTTATTTAATTCATCAAGTCTAGAGAAGTCTACACGTATGTGCAGCCCATATGAGAACTTGAGAATACCTATGCCAAGTAATATATTATCTGAGTAGCTCGTCAAAATATGGTGTTTATACATTAATATAATAAACACCTTAATTCTCTTTTACATCAATGTGTTAAAACAAGTTTTAATTACGCTATGATAGAATCCGTTAACATGTACCTACAAGAAAAATACAGACCATCTAAAAAAATAGAATATCTACATTATCAAGTCAAGTAATTCTTTGACATCATTCAAAAAAAAACTTCCTTACGATACTTCAAGTTGATGGAGTCGCGTATGTTTATCCTTTTTAAGCTAGATTTCACGTTTCATATCGGTCGAATGCTTCCCATCACGCTTAACTGCATTACCTCCGTCACCTAACTTATAGCTGTTGAAATTTCAACCTCATCTACAAATACGTAGAATTCACTTTACCCTAAGTACTGTAATCATGAGAAACTACGTAGGTACCTACAACCACATTATTGCCTTAATCGATTGTCCAACCGATATAGGCGCTTTAATGATAGCTTCCTCCCTTATATTTATTTTTAAATTGTTTGTCAATTCAAACTATGCTATTGTCAATTACTACTCGTACAATATAGTGGCACGTTCTTTTACATTGGCTTATTAATCCCGAACATCTATTGTCAAAACTTGAACCATCTCTTCTTCTTCTTCTTTAATAATGGCGTCTATAATTATAATTTGCCAATGACAATTTTCTTATTATAACAATCTCTTCATCTACTTCTTCATTTATGGCGAATCGCCAATGACAATGTTAGATTGATCCCCAAGTTAAAACATGGCTGTGTTGAAAGTCAGTTTCCTGCTCAGGGTCCAAAATAGATGCTGAAATGTGACTGAAATAACGAAAAACGTGACACGCGTGTTTTCGATACGGCTTTCACTCGTCAACAACCCTGAACCATCTCATACTTAGTTACGAATAGACTTGCACAGATGACAATGTAACGGTCCAGATTTCCTGTCATTAAGTACTGTAAGATTTGATTTATTATATTACGAAGAGATAATAAATAATTCATTGACATGGCTCAGAGTCATCCATATATTCATGTGAGATAGCCTTAACTTTAATACGTCCAACGCGATTGTTTCGAGATCACCATTGATCATTCGCGTTTTTCTGCCTAGTCATTACGATTGCAACCTGACGTATTAAGTGATGTGATTTCATTCATTGATTTTATATTGACCATGATGGATGCGCTATAGTTACAATCCAATACAGTCATCACTTCCCCCTACTTTCTAATATTTTTATAAGACTCGTTTTTTTTAATTTTTATTACATAGTGGATTTGAAATTACTAAAAAAACCGTTAGTTTTGCCCCAATTTTGCTCCTGGTGGATCAACACAATAACAGATAAACTTTTTCAGGTCTGCGGAAATGTTTCTTTAAACTTCGACCAAAATTCGACCTTGAAAGTTTTACTTTAATAAAAAACAGTATCATTGGCCTAGTTAGTGGCCTTAGGTACTGTGCCAAGTGTCACATTTTACCTACTAACCTAAGTCCGGATATATAGTACATATTATGTATCATAAGCATCTATTTACAAAAAACTAGTACCTATACATTATTAACGGTTGTCTGGCACCTATATTATACACAGGGTGTCCCGTAAATCGACGTCAAGCAGGTGATAAGGCTAAGTCATAACAGCTTTTAACAGAAAAATATAAAAATCTTTGCTTTTCCTATTTAAAAAAATACATACGTATAGTATAAACTAAGCTTAGCTTGGGATCATGTGGTACTGTGTGATAAATTCAAAAGCATCGTGTCAATAAAGTAACCGTTCCTTGGTTGGTTTCACTCGCATTAATTTCTGAGTTTCCGCAGGAATTCCGGGATAAAATTACTTACCTACCCTATGTCCCTTTCTGCCCCTTGACAACATGTATGCAAAATTTCATGATTACCAGAGTGGAAACGTAAAAAGGTTGTAACCTTTTTAGAGACAAATTTCATCCAAATATTTTTATTTTGTGTTGTTACGCTTTCACGCCATAACTGTTCAATTCATCATTATAAAGTTTTGCATACACACTGCAGAGGTACAGAAAAGGACATACGGTACCTACTTTTTATCCCGGTATTCTTGCGGCAACTCCGATATTCATGCGGTTAAAACTGCAGGGGAACACACTAGATAAATAATAGATATTTTTAATACAGTTGCTCAAAAAGTGGCATATTGCAGGGACGTATAGCGTTCGGGATGTGGGCTATTACATACTCGAGCTTTTTGTTTACCTTTCCCGAACTCGTGCGTTCTCTTTGCCAACTGTCAAAAATGGCGACACGACTTTGACACACTTTTTGCATTGCGAAACGTAGGTTTCGCATTACTAATACGACTAGCGCCATCTCTTGATCACAGTTGGAACTTAGTTGAGTTTGTTGTGTTTTTGATATTTTATTAAATTGCTTAATTTTTTCGTAACTGTATTAAAAATAGTTGTTCAGTACACGTGCGGAACCGTCATTGCAACTAGTTCCGACTGTCAACCCTCACCTTCGGCTGCGCCTCGGCTCGGGTAGACATTTGTCGGAACTCTTTGCAATGACAGGCTTTCCGCACTTATAATGAAATATACTATAGTATGCTGTATGACACACTCACTTTGCGTTCTTGGGCGCCGTTTCGGGCTGACAGCATGCCCTGTACCGCAGTATCGTGTCGGTCGGCGTCAGGGCGTCGGTCTCCTCCGCCGGCGGCGCGTCGCACTCGTCGGTGACGAGCGGCGCGCGCGCCGGCGACGTGTGCGACCCGTACCCGTCGGAATTCAGCTTCAACACGACACCACGCGACCATTTCAAATTCAAGTATAAAAAATCTCTTTATTACTTTGCATTGCATTTATATTAAGATTACTTTCTTTTAATCGCCTACATTCTACAGCGAAATCGTCTAACGCGGTTTGTACCTACAAGGCAGATCGTAATCGTCAGTCGTCACGTAAGGAAAAAGTGTTATGTCCCCCATGCGAATCGATACGTTTAGTTCCGTCCGGCGTTGTTCGGATTTTTAACAGACTGACGGCAGCACTCAGAGTCGATTTTAATGATTACTTAGTTACATTAATTTATTAAACTTGTCTGACTGCGGTAATTTTGTTATAAAAATCTATACTTAACTGAGTAATCATTAACCTTGTACTATTTAGATGTAAGAAAGAAAGAAATAAATATTTATTATTATTATTAAAGTCGACTCTGAGTGCGGCGGTGAATATCGTCAAGCGCTGGGTGCAATATTTGTATAAATAGTCAGGTATATTCATATTAAAGTGTCTTTTTGCAAACGTTTTTTAAATTAAGTACATTTGGAGTTGAAAATTAAAAATTGAAATTGAATTTGTTCCTGACGGGGATCCCCCGCACATTTTTTTTGTATCGGGAAGCACCGGGCTTAAATCTAGTTGATTGCCCATCTATAGGTACTTGTCATGCATCTTTGTTAGTGTCGTTAGTGTCCCCTGTCTCCCTAAGTGCACAACTCACTTTGACTATGGTGCCCACTTGTGGGTCTTGCGCGTCTGGCGGGGCTGGTGGCCTGTCGTGCGCTGCCTCCCGCGCAGCCTGCACCTCGCCGCCCTCCGCTGGTGCGCCCAGCAGCCGCTCCTTCATCTCGTGAATGTAGGGGCAACGCTGCATCGCGATGTAGAACTCGCGCACGCGCACCTGGCGGCAAAAGAATCTTTGTTAATTTGTTGTTTCTCAAGCAAAGAGGATGTCGTCAAATTAAGTTTTGATGACCTTAAAAACCTTAAAACATCACTTTTAATATCATCACAAGAACAGATGAGTGCATCATTTCCGTCCATATACCAACTAAACTAAAAATTTTGATATTTTTTTTTTTATATATACGACGAAATAGGTGTACAAAAGTAAAAAAGTAAAATTGTGATTACACCATTGATTCACTTTTTATGTTCTATTTTCAAGGATTGTTTCCTAGGTTTTGTCTCAACCGGTAACGGTTTCGTTTCATAACACTTCTACGAATTCTACGTTTAACATATTTTTTTTTCG
The DNA here is from genome assembly GCA_907165275.2 of Zygaena filipendulae. Classification (NCBI taxonomy): domain Eukaryota; kingdom Metazoa; phylum Arthropoda; class Insecta; order Lepidoptera; family Zygaenidae; genus Zygaena; species Zygaena filipendulae. The sequence continues at coordinate 3,597,023 of OU015653.1, read as the reverse complement.
ATTCTGCTTTCTTGTATCAAATCTTTTATACTGTAATATTATAATTATAAATATATTTATATATATTTTTTAGTAATTTATCCAAACAACAATCTCCTTCAATTATATTCAGGTATGTATTATGACTAACCTTCCGCATTAATAGTATGTCAAAGATAGAAACACAGAAGATCTGTGTCATCAATGTTTAAACAACTTATAGTTCTTTCACTAATGGAGTGTCTATTTGAATGCACTGGACCGAAATATTTGTAAACAACGATTTGCATGCCGTGGGAGAATCTATTAGAATATACAGCAGCGAAAAATAATCAACTCGTTCTACATCGTCCCAGTTCGTACCAATTAATATTTCATGCAAAATACGAGCACAAACGCTTTGTGGCTTCTGACGTTGTTGACAGTACGGGAATTCCTTGAATGACAATTGAATACGCTTTCCCTTTGGAAGTTTTGAATACCTCTGTCTACAAGATGTATGTACTTACTGTACATACATTAACAAACATTAAGGAGACCTATTCTATAGCTTTCCCGCTGGCGCCATTAGGGTCATGCATTATTATTTTTATAACAAAAAAATTAAAACAATACTTGTCATTAAAAAGCGATGATTAGGTTGAGTACCTCATAAAAATTAACATGTAAAAGACACTATGCGATTTTTTACGATAACCGTAACAATATAGATGGTGCTGTTTCTAACCATTCATCAGTATGCTGCATTATGGGAATTAATTCAAAGCTGCGGAAAGCGGTGTGAATGCTTTTTTGTTGAGGTTTCACTGAATGACTTCAATTTTATGGGAAAAATACTGACACAACGATCTCCGCTCCCATGTAAGGCTGACTGCAAGTTGATTGACCATATCTGGATGAGACCCGCAACTGACACGGATGTAAAAAATAAACATCGGTGAAACGATATACAGATAACAATCTTTGGCAATGAATTTGATATGTGGGTTGATAAACTTGCTTAATGCTCATGGTATAAACAATGAAAGTTTTTTTGGCGTAAGACTTGATGACTTTGTTGACAGTGAGTTCGATTGTAATAACAGAATAGAATAGGTTTTTTTTTTATGTCATAGAGGGCAAACGGGCAAGTGGTACACAAGGTAAAAGAAGCAATTTGTAGAGAAGAAAGAAAGAAAATTAGTTGGAATACATACGAACCAACCGATGATAGTAAATAAATAGTAGACGGTTCTGTAGTAAATGCAGTCTCTGTCTTAAATTTACACACTAAACATAGTCAGAATTGTTTTGAATTGTATTAACATACTTATTATGTAGTATATAGCGGAATCAACAATCCCAGTTGAGTAACCTAAATAATTGTAGACTACCTAGTCAATCAAGAACAGAATTACTGATTTGAACCTGACCTGTGAAATGATAAAAATTCGTAAGTACTTTGGATAAGGCGATAAGCGGTACGTTTACTTGTATCTATAAATTACAATTCATTTATAGGTTGAGTTATCTTGATTCGGTTTAATTTGAAAAGGATTATATTGTATTTTGATTTTACCAAAGACCCTTCTTTATTGAATAATATAGATTTAGGTAGGAAATCGCCTGTTTGCTCCAATTTGCTTTTTAACTTTTTTTTATTTAACTTCAAATGAAATCTATAAAACTCATCAATTTTGATTAGGCTACCAACTCAAACTAAATTGAGTCACAATTTCAAAATCAGTCTATGATTAAAATATTTATTTAAAAATTTTTGTACATATACGTAAATCTGTTCTTTTAACCTTCTAACGGCCGCACTCAGAGTCGACTGTAAGTGGCGGTAAGTATTATAATTTTCTAAAGGGATATTAACTACTCAAATTGTCCTGAACTACCTATTTGTTATTCAGCGGACAAATGGACAAGTCACACAATCGATTTAGTGCAATGAGGGTACCAGGTCAGCATACCCGAGAAGCAATATGACTCCATTGCATTGTGTATGTGCGCTGACGTTTTATGCTCAATCATTTATCAAATGACGCCATACGCGGAAAAAAATAATTTGAAATAATATTTATACGTTGGAAACGTTTTCTCTTCATTCCTATTTTCAAAGAAACCAACGCGGATTATTTTTACCCTAAAACTTAAAAGACAAATCATTGGGACAAGTTCAAGTTTTGAATAACACTTGAGCTTTTTCTTCGACCTTTAAGTTCGGTTATTCGTTTTAACCTCTTCGATGTCTGATTTCGACTACTAAAGCTAGTACATAAGTATATATATTTGACGATTACCTACACATTTTTATTCACAGCGATTTCTCAGAGGTTTGCTAATAGGTATAGTCATATAATTTAAAGTTTTTGCTAGAATTTTTTGTCGCCAAAAATAATTGAGGACATGACCTCCAGCTTTCATGGCAACTCAGTAGGTACTCACTTAAGTAAGACATTAAACATAAAATTCCTCACGGTCAGTATCAAAACTGCATTTTACCGCAAAAAGGACGCCTCACATTTATGAAGTAATTTAATCACAAAAATATCTCATTGCATTATGTATCAAAAAAAAACTTGCACTACCTCAAATAATAGAGACAGTTTATTCTATTATACATAACAATAATAATTGGTCCTTCGGCGTCTTCTGTACTCTGGGGTCATATTTGGATTAAATTTATTCTAAAGTTCGTTTTAATTATAACAACACACAGATCTGTTTGATATTATAATAAGCTTTATTCCATAGAAAATAACACACAAAGTCCGCTCCCAACGAAAATCGAACTCTCCTCTTGGCCTCTTGATTTTCGAAGCAGTAGAACCACTCACCATAGTGGTGACCGCATGCGCTAATCCGCGGTATGTGAACACTGTACCCAGACGGAATAAGCTTGTGAAAAGGCAGACGTCTATCCCTTAATTTCACAAGCTTATTCCGTCTTGCTGTCAGGGATGTTGACGACTTTTGAAAATCAAAATTCTAATTAGTCCGTTAGTTAGAAAAAAAAATTAACACTTATTTTTTGCTTTTTCAGATTAATGAAAATATACATAGAATAACTATAGGGCATTAAAGTTTAGGGTTCGCCTGTGACGTCATTAACCGCTCTATGCCCCCATACAAACTGCACCGGATAGTGACGTTACGCGAAATTTCAACTCAATGTACCCACCTATCGCCGTTATTTTTTGATTACGTAAAAAAAGAAAAAATCCGTGTACAATATTTTTTACTAACTTACAAACTGGACTAAAAAAATTTGTCAACTAGCCCATTGTTACAGTAAATATAAGGAAGACATTACAACATAGCCTCAAAATACCTCTTTATGTCATAGGAGTCCTGCAGGAGATCGATCGCTTTATTTCGGGATGATTTTTTCTACACCATACCATAAAATAAACATAGGTACTCTTTTAATTTTCTATTGGTCTTGATGCCTGTTCAAGTTTGATTAAACATTAACCAAATGTTATCTTTCAAACTACATAATAATGTGAAGAGTTGAATCATTATCATTCAAATAAATAATAATCAGAGCGATATAGTTTACCTAATGTAATTCATCTTCTTTGTCGTTCCCTCACTAATGAGGATCGTGACCATCTATAAATAATAGGCTAGTTTCCTAAATTTTCTTTTTTAGTCCGTTTTGTAGATTATTAAAAAATATTGGACACGTATTTTTTTATTTTTTATGTAACCAAAAAATAACGGAGATATATCAAGTCGAAATTTCACATGACGTCACGCCTCGCTACAGTTTGTTCGCACGTTATAGCGAGCTGTGACATCACGAGTCCCCCACCCTAAACTTTAATGAGCTTTATCTATGCATATTTCCATTATTTTAAAAAAGCAAAAAATACGTGTCTTTTATTTTTTTATTATCTAACTGACGGACTAAATAGAATTTTGATTTTTTTACCCAGGAAACTAGCCTATTATATGATTTCTCACACTTTTCTAGATCGTTGTAGAGTTACTCCTGTTGCCTTTACATTACTTTTACACCATTGCATTCGGCCTCTGGAGTGCTTCCCCTGCATATGTTCCACGATCATCTCATGAATGTATTTACGGATAATTTCAAGTATGTACGGTTTTCTGGAGCGAAAACTTTGTGTAGTTCTAACCTCTATTTAATCCACTGACCTGATATAGGCCCAATTGTTTGACAGCATGAACGTTTTAAGAGGGAAGCTTTTTGTTCCCTCCGCGCCGATGACAGATATTAAAGACACGTGTTGTAGCATAATATGTCTCACACACTGGTACGTTAATCTTTGTCTTGTCGTCAAGTTAAGAAGACACCCCAACGTAATAGTCTCTATTCTGTCCCCTTATTACAGAACCTCGATATACTTTATTGTCTTGTCTACTATGAAGGATAAATAACGACAACAACTTAAACTAAGCTAAAAAAGCAGCAGTAAAATTTCAAGTCCATAACTACCTATCCTAAAATTCGACGATCACAATTATCAATATTGATGTATTTACTGATAATATTATTATGTATAATGTATAGATTGATATACTAACAGCACCATTGGGTAGTGGACAATGAACTACTATACTATACGCTATAAGTGATGCGAGTTCAATTCCATTTATGTGATGAACCACCCTGAATCTGAGTGTTTAGTATAATATATTGCATTATACACATCAGTTTTCCGGTACCCGCAGTAAGTACAAGCTTACTCTCTATGACTAACAACATTCCTCGCCCATAACGCGCGTCCTAAAACACAATTCTGACCGCTCCAGATGCCAAAATATTAGAAATTAATATTCTGTATACCATAACGCACGTTATAAATAAATGTTTTTTTTTTTATGAATCAATTTTTGCGGCGTCTTATCTAGACGCGGCGTGTTATGGTCATAGTGAATAAGGGCCCTACTAACTTTGGTACCAGTTGGTGCAGCGAGCGTGTTAAAATCTGAGAATTATTCATTATTATTCAAATTATTATTTTTTTACATAAAAATATGTAAAAAAATTCATCACATCCATTTTTATATTGATTTTCGTATGACGAAGTAATGACCTATATCTACCTATTACGTAGGTATGTTTACGACCGAACTAATTTTAGTTTAAAATAGCGCAATCGACTATAAAAACCTATTTTAACTTATTTCATTGCCAATCCAAGACACATAAAATCAAAATGCTTTCATAAAACGTATGATTTAAGATCACATCATGTGGGTTAGTGGGAAATTAATGCCAAATTAAATAGAGTTACCACAGGCAGGGCCCTTATTCACTATGACCAACAACATTCCTTGCCCATAACGCGCGTCCCAAAAACTCAATCCGAAACGCTCCAGATGTAAAAATATAAAAATATATTTTTTATGACAAAAGTAACGTTGTAAATGTGTTTTTTTGAAAGTGAAACTTCTTTGAACACGAGGAAAAAGCAATAATTTAAATGGCGCCTTATCTTAACGCGACGCGTTATGTTCATGTCTTAACGCGACGCGTTATGTTCATAGTGATTAGGAGCCCAGGTGTAGGTTCGTTAATATCGCAAACAAAAGGGTTAACAGTTAACACCAATATATCAGGTCCGTCATTGAGTGAGCAGTTTATAAATCGCCTACATTCTACCCTCGACGAGTTTTTGTGGGTTGAACTAGATACAAGAATATTTTACGTTTAGGTAATTAATAAAAATTTCAATATGCCGAATATGTATATTAGAAACTAGCTGCTCCCCGCGGCTTTACCCTCGTTAATTTCGGAGATCCTGCGGGAATTCCGGGGTAAAAACTACACTTTATCCTTCTCTGTACCCCTGACAAGTATGCAAAATTTCATGATGGTAGGTTGAGTATAGTCGTAAAACCTCAGCATGAAACCGTAAAATACATAACTTTGACAGATTCAATTTAGTTTCATTTATCTCCTATGTAGATAAATCAAAAGAAGATGGTGTAAGCGGGTATGGGCTTAAGCGGAAATCAAAACTAGGTTTGTTTTGCTATCTGCGTTATCGTGAAATATGTTGAAATGCTATGTTGCTATGTTGAAATAGCCGGTAAGAACGTTCGTATGCTGTCGGCATTGGCATTAGGAAATTAATGTTTCCGGAAAGACAAACTGATGTGAGAAAGCGTTTCTTGCAGATTTTTTTTTGTCTTATCTAATATGTAGTAACTCCGACAAATTAGAGTACAGTGCTGCAGGAGATTTTTTATTCTGAAGACGCTAGGGATGGTAGATAGCTGGAATTAAATTTCTTTTAAGAAATAAACTCACCCTATAGTACAATTTTTTTACATGTTTTGATAATCAGTTGTTTTAGGTATAAATCTGTGTGCAATAAAGAACATCAATTTGTTAATTACTATTTCTGACCAGTATAAACTCGTCCTAATTATTGCAAGCATAAAATTGTGGATTTAACCAAGTTTCAATTTAAGAAAAAATACATAGGTAGGTAATTAAGTAACCTAATTAAACCTATGATTATAATTATCGCTCTCACGACTCAGAGCACGGTAGAATATTCATTTTATACTCATAATATTTCTTACAATACGGTCGATGAATTGAAGCTCAGCATTTGCATAATAATTTGTTTTGGTTAATAAATAAATAAATAAATAAATAAATAAATAAATGAAATAGAATATTAGGTACCTACTCCATAAAATTTGTGTACTCGAACACGAACCGGCTGAGCAATGCAAAACACGTACAGAACCCTTTCCTTATTATTTTCATTAGATATAGTATTCTACTGCTTATTATATAAAGAAAATTTTAGGTATTAATTTTAGTTAGCTATGCCCCGCGGTTTCACCCGCGTGAGTTTCGGAATTCCCGCAGGAACTCCCTTTAGGGGGATGAAAAAAGATAGTAGCCGATTCTCAGACCTACTGAATATGCATATAAAATTTCATGAGAATCGGTCAAGCCATTTTGGAGGAGTTGAACGAAGTTAAACAACGGAACACAAACACGAACAAGTTGTGACACGAGAATTTTATATATTAGATTAATATTCAGTGTTTTAACCAATTTTAAAGAAAGAATAATATCGAGAAGAATGTTCTCTCTCTGTAACTACTGAAACTCTTTTTAAAAATCACTGAATTTTGACACTAATTATCCCATTCGATTTTCAAATTAATTCAATTTAAATTTTTTTTATATTAAATCATAGCATTTCCCCGCGAATACTGAAAGTCAGTTGACTATAACCACTACTTACTGCTACAATTTGTAAACTTTTAAATTTGAGTAGGTAAGGGCGAATTTAGAGCACTTTAATTGCTGGGTGTTGAGCTGAGGCCTTTGTTGTGCTCCGGGAAAAAAAACTGTAAAAATAAACTGGCCGAACGTTAACCTTTTTATTTAGTACCATACGTAACCTATATTTTTTTACGGCCAAACCAGCTACTTACTAAACAACGGTAAATTGTTTGATTTTCCTTGAACACGGTGGTATGAATATGTGCTAAATAATTTTCTTACAGCACGAGCTCTGAGAAAACTCAAACAGTTTTATGAATTCAACGAAAAGTTTATCATTTTCACGATGATGAAATCTGTGATCGCAAGTGGTAGAAAGGAAAATAATATAATGCGTTTGTTTAGAAACAGTCGGTATTTTATGTTATGCCTAGAACCGAAAATTTTGTTGTTTTTTTATTTGAAAACACCTTGACGACTAACTTAGGTCAGGTTAGGTTTCGATGTGACCAGAGTGAAATGATACCTACCGATATCTGATGTGCTTGTATCCTCAGACGAAATAAAACGAGCTTGTATCAGGCATTTTCTGGTTTTGGCAAAATACAAAAAAACCTCGCTGTTTGTAATCGAACTAATTATACAATTTTCCTGTGAAATATACATAACGATAATATATCGTAAAATGTGTTAGTAACCATTTGTTTGCAGGCTAATGCTTGCCTTCAAAGGGCTCTCTAGCGGTGTGAAGTTACACGGCTATTACTCTTTAACTGAAAATAACTTTTCATTGCATTTTTATACAGAGTTTATGTTACATTATATTGCTGAACTTTATATAATGGGTAGTAGAAAAGTAACAAAGAAACTTTACTAAACAAAGTTAGTACAAACGGAAAAGCCATAAAAATTACAATAATAATTTAAACTTTTGGTCTCTCCAAAAAGTAAACAGTTTTTATAGAAACACCTTTTCATTAAAGTTCGTTTTACCACAGATAAGAAGATACTAGATCTACTCAATAGCCATAATAATACTTAAAAATAATTTTGAGTTGCAGAATTGTCATTTATTTTTATTTGTCGTTATTATAGGGACATTTGGATGCAGATACCTAAGCAATAACATGTTAACCCACAAAATTAAATTATTGATACAGAACGATTTATTGAGAGCTAGAGAACGTTTTTTAATTATGTGTGTACCGTATTACATTGTTTAAATATGTAACAAAATGTTGAACATAAATAATGTTAACACAAAATGGCACTACAATTTTAAAATACGATTTACTCAAAATTTCTCCAGTGTGGGTTAACACACTATTGCTTATCTAAGTCCATTTAAAACAGCTTAAACAATTAGGTATGCATTTAATATTAAACAATTAATCAATGTATCCTAAGTGATAATTAAGTAGGCCACAGTTTTAACGCTCTGTAACCCACACGGCTAAAATAAATTGCAGCCTTTTTTCTTTTAAACCTCTTTATGAATATAGAACAATAGCTTTTGTTATCTTTTCATCTGTCTTGCCTGTTGCTTTGAAATGATTAACTTGAAAAAAGAACTTTATTACTACGAAATAAGGGTGACAATATTCCGTGACCAGTAAGGTTTTTAAAAGAGATTACCAGTTAACCTAATGACTTTCGAGTCTATTTTCGTTTTTAACTGTTTAATATTTTCATAAATCGCCAAATGTAAACAGACAGTAACAGTATAGTAACAGTAGTAAAATCTTTTAGCTTAACTAATTCTTTGGTTAGGGCTCTATGTTCTCACTTCGTCCTGAATGACTGATGGATCAACCGCTGATCGTAGAGACCTGAAACTTGGAGGGTGCAGTGTCCTTTGTATGACGTAGGCATCCTATAAGAAAAGATTTTTGAAAATTCAACCCCTAAGGGGATGAAAAGGGGTTGCAAAGTTTGTATAAAACTATTTCGCGGGAACTTCGAAATTATTGCGGGTGAAACCGCGCGGGCGAGCTAGTATTATTATATAACTTTTAACTGACAGCGTGCTACTCGAGAGTTTGTTGCGCAGCTTCTCTTCCATGGCCTCTTCAGCCATAGCACTAGGAAGCTGTGAAAGCGGATATTTACGGGTGCTGTCATAATAACTTGATGTCAAAAAGAGCCACATTATGGGCCAAATTTGAATAAATTAAATTTGAATATTTTAAAAGTCAAAGTGAAAACTTTGACTTTTAAAATATGGTTTGTTTCCAATTTATTACCGTAGCCATTAAAGCATTTTTCATGTGTGGTAAATCAGAGTAAATAATTTATTTCCCACTAGCTACTGCACACGGTTTCACTCGCATATCTTTCTTTTAACCCCCAAACGATTGAATCATCCCCTATGTATGAAACCAATACCGATGCTTCACTCAAAATTTTACAACTGATGGTACTTCCGTACCATACATACTTTTACCCCCCCCCCCCCCCCCCCCCTTTTCGCTGCCTTCTGGGTTTGAATTTCATCACCTACTGTTTTCATAATATAACATAATATATCTACTATGTACATTGATCATAAGTACATTAATAAAATGTATGGCATTTCTACATTCGTCAAACCAAATCAAATCAAATATTCTTTATTTTCAGCCGAATCAGAAAATAAAATACATGGTGGGGAATACAGGCAACAAAGGGCGGCCTTATTGCTTAAAAGCAATTTCGTCCTTTCGACGGACGGAGTTACTTTCGCATTTGTAATAATACTAGCTGTGCCCCGCGGTTTCATCCGCGGTAATTTCGGAGTTCCCGCAGGAATTCCGGGATATACATAGACATAGACATATCTTTATTCGGCATCACAGAAAATTAAAAATATGTGATAATATTTAACACTTAAAAAGTACCCTATGTCCTTCTTTGTACCCCTGACAATGTGCATGCTAAATTTGATCCAAATCCGTTCAGCTGTTTTTGCGTGATTGAGTAACAAACATCCAAACTTTCACATTTGGACGCAGATAAGCAATAACATGTTAACCCATAAAATTAAGTTATTGATTCAGAACGATGTATTGAGAGTTAGGGAACGTTTGTTAATTATGTGTTTACCTTATTACATTGCTTAAATATGTAACTAAATATTGAATATAAAAAAGTTGATCAAAATGGCGCTCCTACTTTTAAAACACGATTTACTCAAAATTTCTCCAGTGTGGGTTAACACACTATTGCTTATCTATGTCCATTTATAATATTAGTAGGATTAGTATGGATTATCATATTTTAAAAGTAAAAATATTTCCTTGCTTACAAGTTAATTTCAATTTATCATTACTTGTACTTACACAATTACACATTACCTGGCGTTTGCTTAGTAGGTATATATATTGAACATATAAAATTACAAGAAAAACCTACGTTTTTCGTGTTGCCATGATCAGACGTGCACATTATAGTCGAAGGCATAACAACGCTGACTTTTATGACAAGAAAGACGTGTTTTTTTTTTGCAAATCCAGTTAGGTATTAAATTTGCAGACAATTTTTTCTAATTCCTCGCATCTGTTTATGTAGTCATGATACCGTAAATAGATCCTGACTTAATAGCGCTAGAGAAATAAACAGCTAACATGATGCGAACTACCGATCTATCAAAACAATTAATAAATTCAACAAATTGCTTGTACCTACGTAACTCTAAAATGCTTTAAAATGTTTTGAATTTATAATAATAATAATAAATAAGTAATAAGTTTATTTCTGAAAAAAAAAACCATTATGTTATTACATTAGTTCACTAGCGCCTAAACTAGTTAGTAGTAGTTAGTACTATAATACAAACAAAAAAACTAAGTCACCTATAAAATAGAAACGTCGCGACTTTGTTTGCGTGTTTTTAGATTTTTCCACGGATATGGGTTATTTTCCATGTAAACTAAATGCTAATATAATAATATATTTCTTTTTTACATCAAATAAAAAGTAATGTTGTTTTTCATTGCCAAGGTCACGATCAAGAAACAGGTATATTTCAAGTTTAAAGTATTTGTATGGTAGGTTAGGTATACTTTATAAGTTAATCATTTCGGTTAGAAGGACAGACGGACCCGTAAACAGACAAAAACAGAATTTACTGAAGAAAAAACACATCTGAACTACTTATCAATGCAATAATTGGATTGTTTTCATTAAGTATACGTACCTACCTACTTTCATATGAGGAATGATGGATAGTGGCTACTGGCTACTAGAATGATTGGATGTGTGTAATCGAGCTAATAATAAAATTAAATGTATTATTTTTCCTAGATCTAGTTCATTGTAAAAAGTTAACACGTTCCTTTTTAGCCATGCAGAAGTTATAACTTTTTTTTATCAGCTGATCTAACGGATGTAATTTAAATGTAAAGATTACAATCATTTATAAAAAATCTAAAGAAAAAGCATATTAAGTTTTACCGAGATCCAATATTTTAATTTTTAAAATCAGAACAAATTATCAAATCTATCAAAATAGAGTGACAAACATAAATTCAAAAGAGTAAAGGTTGAAGACACTCGCATTATTTTAAAAAAGATCTGTGGAGGGTTTTATTATTATGTTGGTATTGAATATAGATAGATGGTATCGTCCCAAATGTGGTCCCTAAAGTAACAACGAGTATGTGCCATGATTTACTGCGTATGATGATCTCATCGAATCTTATTTCGTACTATTGAATAGTAACCGCGCGACGCAGCCACCGGCAATATAGAGCACGCATCCACCGTATTTCTGTGGCATGACACTATTTCCTTGGCATAATTCGGAGTAACTCGGAAAATGTTTATAAAGTAGATGATACGAGCTTCGTATTCTAATTTCAAATTATGCATTAATACAGTCCGCATAGAATTTTAAAAATACCATGGCAATAAAGTACAACCACTACCAGAATATTATAGCTCAGTTACTTAACTATATAGCACTACACTACATATTATCATTTTTTTTAAGGTACGATGCTTATTTATTTATTTAACTATGAGAGATTTTCAACAGCTGTCGAATGCATAATTAGCTAAATAATAGAGAATACCTACTCCCACATTAAGTTCGCTTTGCACGTGTTAAGCTGTTGTGACGACGTAACGTAACGATACCTACCTAAATGTTATACTCACCCTTTTTATAACCTATATTTCTTGAATCTATCAATACTTTTTTATTTTTTCGGTTCAATTGGAATTTTGAAATTATATTTTATCATTATTTGAAAAAATAGTCTAATTTCGACCATCAAGAGGTAGCCATAGGTCAAAGAACCCTCCATCACCAGTCACCACGCACCATTACAATTTCATACCTACTATAAAACTAGTTTCATTTCAATGTTTCTTAATTTTATACTAGAAAGACCATACGGGACTGGGTTTGAGTATATAATTTCGTTGCATAGAATATATATCATTTGCAATAGTCAAGTAACAAAAGGCAGTACCTGTTGCATACAACAACTGAAAACTTAATAATCACGACAATGCTTCATAGCTTAGTCGCTGAGGCAGTAAAGACTTTAATTTCCTAGGTTCGCTGTTAATTAAATTTGCATAAATTACACTAAAGAGCCAGTGATATTCAGCAGTATTGGAGTCAAAAGCAATTGAGTAAAATCCCGATAACCTATATTGCGGAGTGCTTAAAAGTATTGAAGGACCATCCTCAATAACTCAAGCATGGACTGACTGAATCGTCGTTTTTCATAAATCCGGAAAAGTGGCTTCGAATTATTTATCAGATTCACGTACCTACCTTTTACTTGTGAGCTACAAGTGCCCTCCCCAAATGGGGATTTCGGCCTGAGTGAATCTTAACGTTTCATAACTTCACAAGGGAAGTAATTTTGTATTAAATCTTTCTACAAAATATGACGAATATAATTTTGATATTGTATTCAAATTTTACGGGGAATACCACGGGGGCAGAAACAAACAAGTTTATGTTTTAAAAATAGGACAGCAAAACTATTGTAAAACCTCTTTAAAAAATCAATTTGGTGCGTAAATAGGTACAGTTAAATTAAAATATTTGTAGAAATATAATATTTTCATCGAACAAAACAGAGCGTAATATTTGACGTTTACATGCGTACGAGGAAGTTACGATCACAAAGGGTGTTCGAACGGAAGCGATCATCGGACAGAAAGGGGAAATCAAACTTTACCGCCCACGTTTTTGAGTAGTTTTTGTTATTATACACCCAAACATCGGGTTCACCAACCTTCTGACACAGTAATTCAGTCACGGTGGCAATGTTGCCGTTGTCGGCGGTCGATTCCGAAAACGTGACCCCGCGTCGAGCGCGGCGCGCGTCGTCGGCCGCCAGGGCGTGCGCACGCGTGCTCGCTGCGTGGTTGGCTCGGCGCGCGGCCGGTCGCGCTTGCCGCCCGAGACTGGCGTGCGGTTCGCGCGCGTTTTCCCTCCCGCGCTTTCCCGGCACAGGCGTGCGCACGTCGAGGCTGCGTTGTGGCCGCAAATAGCGGGCAGCGGACCGCCGACGCGCGAGGGCCAGGCTATTCGAGCGGGATGAACGCACGCTTTCCAGTGTGTGGACCGGTGCCCGCGCGGCACTCGAGACGAGTGGACGCCGACTCGGCCGCACAGCCGCTACCGTTCTCGCAGAAAGGAGTGCTAAACGAACTCGTTACACAATCGTTGCTGCACAAATGGCCGGTGACTTACAGATGGCTCGAGGGCAATGTTTTGATGGTTTTTCTTTTTTTGGTTGTTTTTTTGTTCCGACCTTTTTTCAGCAGTTGCGAGTCACAGTTTCACTGCAAATCTTGCTTATTTTATGAAAGGCATTGCATAGTTGCTACTATGTATGTGGTTTTGGGTGCACCACGCCTTTTTAGGATTCCATAGTAAAAATAACGAAACCCTTACAATCATGGAATTTCTGTTCGTCTGTCTGTGCGTATGTTACAGCTATTTTACTCTAAGCCTATCTATCGGCACTATTTACACTATGATGTACCTATCCTATATGAACCATGCTTTACAATAATAAAAATAAAATAATAATAATAAAAAATATTTACGAAAAATAGAGGGGCGGCCCTTGTAACTGAGGCATGAAAAAAGGTTTCAGTGCGCAACAACGGTGCTTATCGTTAGACAGGTCTTGGAAAATAATGATCTTTCAAAACTGACTTGTTAACTACTTTTATATAAACTAGCTGTTCCCCGCGGTTTTACCCGCGGAAATTTCGGAGATCCCGCAGGAATTCCGGAATGCAAAGTACCTACCCTATGTCCTTCTCTGTACCCCTGACAATCTGTACCTAAGTATGCAAAATTTCATGAGATTTCACCGACGTTAGTTTCGGAGTTCCTGCGGGAATTTTGGGACAAAAAGTGTTCTATGTCCATTTTCTGGTTCTAAGCTACCTCCCCACCAAGTTTCAGCCAAATCGGTTCAGTCGTTCTTGAGTTATAAACAGTGTAACTAACACGACTTTCTTTTATATGTATAAATAATTTAATATAGATGTAAGTAGCTTACACGCTTCAAAAAGGATAAAAAAAATTAGGTCTCTAATTTTTATTTAGGGTACCTACCTACGTTGGCAACTATCAATTTAATTATGAACGTTTTAATCCAATACAAAACCCTTCACTGTGAGTGGTCCAACACTCACTTAGCTAGTTTTTGTTCGTAGTTGTTTTTAATATAGACACCATAGCATAACATCATTTAACGTACCTACCTGTAGGTAAAGTCTAAATGATTCGTTTATCACAATATACGTTATGTGGTAATGGAGTTATTTCCAGAACACAAAAACGGGAGCGTCACGCGATCACCCAAAAACACCTATTCCGGAATAGACGTCGTGCGCAAAAAGCAAACATTTGTGGTCAACTATAAGTCGGTGCCGTTATTTTTTGATTAAGTAAGCAAAAAAAACATGTGTCCTTAATTTATATTATTTTACTAAAAACTAGTGACTGACAATGTATATGCAAAATTTTATGAAGATCGGTTGAGTAGTTAAGGCTTGAAAACATTGCAAACAAACAAACTTTCATTAGCGTTTATAATAGTAAGGATTCCGTATTTCAAGTGGAATCAACATGTCCCAGACGCGCTCAATCAACATATGGCAGCTCGATGGACATTTCTTTGAATCCACAGTGTGGTCCGACCGGTGTCAACAATCGACATTCCGTGTAGTACTGAATACCATCCCTCAATCATCTGTAGTAGGTACTATTTATTATTTTATCACCTTAAAATTGTAAAAACCGTTAATTTATAAAGTAACATTAATAATATGTGTAGTATATACCACGTTTGCTTGGTTTCCACGACACAAGCTTACCTATAGCTTAGTGTGGGATCAAGTAGATCTGTGTGTTGTGAAGTGGATTATTATTATTATAATGTTGGGGACAGAAAATCCATCAGTACCATTTGGCTCTGTTGTGGTGCCATCCGCTTACAATCTAACGGCTTTTACAATATTACAGTGACACTTCCGTCTCCGTTATACGTCTTCCGTCGCGCCGTAACCTTTGTTTCGTATAGATTTTTATGAAAAGGCGCACTTCAAGTAGGTGTGTTCCATCACATCGCCGAGACATCGTATAAGAAGCTGAAAAACGGAAGACGTAGGTATGGGCAAACACGACGCATATGACTAGCCAGTAGTAGCAGTCGTAAGAAGGCAGTGTGCGATTTTTACCGTTCCGTCAACGTCACGTTTCCACACGTCTCCGATGTAAAACAGTAACTTACGACAGCCTAGGCGTTTAAATAAATCGGTAAAATCATTGTCAAAACGGTCTGTAGCCATTAAGCCACATAGGTAGGTATTACAATTGGCTACTTGACTAAATTTTTTTTAGTTCGTCGTGAAGATCTGTAAAACATATTGGCCAGGTATGTTTTTCTTTTTTTAAGTAGGTACTTAATCAAAAAATAACGGCGATACATTGAGTTGAAATTTCGCGTGACGTCACAACCCGGTGCAGTTTGTACGGGGCTTATACTGAATAATGACGTCACGAGTCCCCCACCCTAAACTTAAATGCGCTTTGTCTATGTTTATTTTCATTAATTCGAAAAAGCAAAAAATACGTGTCTATTATTTTTTATTTTCTAACTGACGGACTAATTAGAATTTTGATTTTCATACCCAATTAGCATTGGCTCAATGGTGCCGTTAGTGGATAACAGTTGAAACCTTCTGTGAAAAAGGTTCATACTACTAAGATAAAATAATTTATAGTATAGGTAGGTACCTGCTTGTAAAGTAGTATGCTTTACAGTTATTTCTTGTTTATATTCCCATGTTACTTTGCAATAGTAATTGTAGCCAATTAATACAGCATTGATGAAGAAATTAAACGATAAAAATCTTCTATTAAAAATAATTACAGATAAGACGTCGCAACCGCAAGTCGCCGACTGTACATTGGATCGTTATTTCTTTTATAGTCGAAACTTGAAGTAACAAATAGATAAAGATTAATCTACACAAAGATTATTTGAATAATTACTTATATTTGCTCCCAAACCCGACTATTTATACTTCGCAGTACAAATTTAAGTTTTTTCAACATTAAAAAATGTTCAAGATAAAATACCACAGCAAGTAGATCCTCAATCAATAATTGAATTCATAAATAAAGTTATAATAAACACAGCGTAAAACAAATAATCTGTAAATAGGTAATGTACTTACATTTTAACAGAAAACATGATCACGTACCTATATTTTGGAAGAAATTTTGTTTTTAATATGCAAAGTGAATTGTTTACTTCTTAACATATAAACAACCGTATACTTTACACACGCCAGTGTTCCACAAATTGTAACAACACAAAAACATTACAGAAATAAATCACAACAATGTTAATAATATAACATTTTCATATAATATTAGAAATGTTCTAAATACACACGCACGAGCGTCAAACACCATTGAAAGCTTGGAACTTTGAGAATGAGCTTTGTTTTGTCATGCTTTGGTCGGTGTGAAAGAGCGGGACAGAACAAAAAAAAAACTTTCGGCAGTCTTCGGTCTTCTTCCGTTATTCTCTTTATTTATTGTCGTTGGAAATAGATGGAATAGAATTAAATATTCTAAAGAAAATTAATATTTTATGTTAAACAAATGAAATGAAAAATAAAATAAATTATCAAAAATTAGTACGGTTTTGTATATTGACTCGCTAAGTTGTAAGTTCTAAGTAAGACTTAGTTGGCTTCCGAAAGTATGATACTCATTTCTTTTCAAATCTCTATAAAGTCCTCCTATACTTAAGAATGCGCGAGTGTCGTGGAACGACGTTAGAACGAAGTTTTTTCCATATTAAACTGAGTCCGTTATGTCTGTTATGCGTGAAAAGAGACAAAACTACAAAAAAAAAATCATTTCGAAAAAAATTACAGTTGCTTTGTTTTTCCGTAGAGCAGTCGCATGCGGCATGACAATATATCGTGACGGAAAATGAATTTTTACTCCCATCCATACCGTGCGATAAAGAACTTCGTTCCAAATAAAAAATCATATTAACTTTTAAGATATTTCATATAAAAAGCAATCAATAGTAGAATATGACCGATAGGGTAAAAACTATTTTTTGTTGATAATTCAGGAGCATTTAAACTTGATATCAAAGAGATGCCAAAAATCGCCAATATTTACCTACCTATATTACGTAATTATTTTTTCTTTTTATGCGACTTTCATGAGCACGTGCTCAAAAATTCATCAAAACGGATTAATGATGTAGGAACGCATGTAAGACGACTAGATAAATCCTTCATACCTACGTATCTTTTTTCTTTACGAGGTCAAAAAAATAACGGCTACACCTATATGGAGTTGAAATTTGAAATGTCGCGTAACTTCACGTCTTGTTAAACTTTTTATGACGTCACGTTATGACGTCACGAGCCCCCACTCCTGAATTTTAATGCGCTTTTCCATTTTTTTCATTAATTAAAAAAAATCAAAATATATGTCGTGTTCGTTATTTTTTAATCATTTAACTGACGAACTAAGAATAAAATTTATTTTCGTACGTCAGTAACATGCCCGTTTGATAATGATAGATCCACACTATTCTTCCGGTAGGATTAATGACACCTACTGGCCTCGCACGGAACAGATGGGGGCGTTTGAATGGTGCGGGGTTCGAGTCCTGCCATACCATTTAATGTGGTATTTCACACGTACCTAAATCGTGAATAGCATGATAGAATTCGATGTAACCGAGGTCGCTTTTTTATGTATTTTACTTTTACTTGTACGTAAGTTACTTTAGTGTGGCTGAGTTTTGTGAAAACTTAAATAGCAAAAACAATTTTTGTGATGCTTCAAAAAGCTTGTCTGTAAAAAGTGAAGAGATAATATTGTAGGTACTTACCTACTTACTTACACGTAGTTGAATAACAAACTACAAGAGTAGATACAAAGTGCGTTTTTCATATATTTAATACCTACAATGTAAATATCACCTCACTAGCAAAAAAAAAAATTAAATTAAAAAAAGCTTATTGACCGTCCACGCCTCCAAGGAACCTTGTATCGATGTGTCAAAACTCAAAACATGCAAGGAGTGAGCAAAAATTACTTTTGTTTTCTGGTTCCAAGCAACAAAGACTCGTTTTTCTAAACTAGTAAGGTAAACATTTAGCTTTTTGTATGTATTTGAATAAAAACAATATCTAACTTCTCTACAAACATTATAACGGGAACGGGAAGTTTTAAGAAATCACAACCTGTCGTTGGTCGGTAGATGTCAAAACAAACATTATCAGAGACGCGTGCGCACGCCTCGCCTCCACTGTTTACGTGACTGACAGCTGTCATAACAGTAGCTAGGCCGAGGTAGATCTTTTGTTCGTCCAGACGAGTGCTACATTAATAAATGTGTTTCAACCAAGTCAATTTAGGGATTTCTTTCAAAGTTACATTTTTTTCGGGATGAAGTATGTACATACATAATTTATGTTCTATTCTTTAACCAACTATTGGATACACCAAACTTTTTAAAAACCCGTAAAGCCGTATGTGGAATACATTCCTGAAATTTTTTCAGAGGAAAAAAGTAAAAAAGAGCATCTGACCTTATTATAAAAGCTATTATCAGAGAACATCCTGAAATACGGATGAAATTGCGCTCCTCTTAATGTTTTTTACGAAAACATTTTTCCATTACACAACAATCTGGAGAGTTATTGCACTTTTGATCTGAAGTTTACAAACCATCGCTCTCTCGTAGACAAGAATAGAACTCAGTCAATACCCTCACCATAAGAGGACGCTATAAATACTATAGCCATTACATGCACTTCCCATAACATCCCGTTTCACTGCAATACGTTGTCGTATACACTAAAGTGTAGGCATAGTCTATCATCTTATTAGTATTGTATATAGATACAAGATACAGAGCGAAATTAAAATCATGGGCAGTTTTTTCAGGTAAAGCACCACTCGTGGTCTTTGATAATTTTTACATTAGGACTAAAATTAAGCAAAAAAAAAACACAGTAGGTAACAACACACTGCATATTGCACCTGCAGATAATTACGAAAATTAAAACAAAATATAATTTTGTATTTGGCACATTTAATATAATACTATACTAGTTGGTATTTATTTAGTAGCTGTTCCCTGTGGTTTCACCTCCGTGAATTTCGGAGTTCCCGCGCCCAATGAATTCTTCAAGTACCTACCTACTATTAAATATTAAAGCGCAATACCGGATGAAACGACGAAAACGGTATATCAATATCACGTAATACCTACTAATTCATTGCTGCCAGCCGGAACATAAATTGTCAATAAAACGGGCATGCTGCTAATCCTTACTTATTCTTTATTCATTACTTATATATTATATTTATTACTCATTTACTTATTTTACTTATTACTTATAATAATAATATAATATTTTCATTAACACGTTGTATATATAATGTTAATAAATGGACGCAGATAAGCAATAACATGTCAACCCACAAAATGAAGTTATTGATTTAGAACGATTTATTGAGAGTAAAAGAACGTTTTTTAATTATGTGTTTACCTTATTACATTTTTTAAATATGTAACTAAATATTGAACATAATAAATTTGACACAAAATGGCGCTATAATTTTAAAACTTTAATTTAATCAAAATTTCTCCAGTGTGGGTTAACACACTATTGCTTATCTATGTCCAAATGCGAAAGTAACTCTGTCTCTCTGTCTTTCTGTCTGTCTGTCTGTTACGCTTTCACGCCTCAACAGCTTAACCGATCATCATAAAACTTTGCATACACGTTGGCAAGGACGAAAAGGATATAGGGTAGGTACTTTTCCTTTTATCTCGTAACTCCTGCAGGATCTTACCACGAGTGAAACCGCAGAGAACAGCTAGTTAATAATAATTTGTTCAATTTCGTAACTTCATTTTCACCTGTATACCAAAAGTTTATGATATTAACCTTTTTCACCTTATTGTTTTTACAGAAAACCCTACAATAGGTACGTGCTTCATTATTTCATATAGAAGATCCTGAATGAATTGAATCCCCGAATCCTCCCCTTTCTACTCCTTTAATATTTGAATTTTCGGAATGTCCTTTCTTGGTGCTTGCATTTTATGAACTGAAGGAGGACAATTTCAAATTTTTAAATTTTTATTGCAAACTAGTCAATTAGAACATTTAGACTGACTGATAGATTATAAAATGGAGGAAATACAAAGTGTACAAGGATCTAAAGAAAAGGAAGTACGCGTATTTTCTTAATGTTTATACCGTTGCTATGTTTATTATATATTGTTATGCTTTGTACCTCACAGCTGTAGCCTGAGAAAATATGCGCACTTGAATTTCGTCTTAGGACAATCCCACGTAGGTATATTAAGCCACCCGTCCTCGCTGCAATCACTATCCGAAACGAACTGTAACATCAAGCTATGCATTCGAATATGTAAATTCCACCAAAAACATTTATATGTAAAATGTTGCCAAGACGAGACCATATGACTCGCACTGTCAAAAAGTTATCAGATCTCTTGTAGAACCAAGCTTCTAACTCTACATGCCCTAACTTTACAAGGCCTAACTTCATAAACTCTACACTTTAGTCAAAATATGTAGCTTGGCCATTTCGCTACATTCACATGGGTGAAAAATGTATCCACTGTTCATTACTTTTCTGTTATACAATAATTCTTGTAGTAACGAACGAAAAAAACGACGAAGCACTTCGAGAAAAGGTAAGGTATAGTGCACTTGCGCTTCACTTGGCTCGTCTTGACGGAGGCACTACCGTGCTCCCACATAACGTATTCTCGCCGGATATTACGTACCCGACTGAAGTATTTATACGAAATGCACGTAACTTAGCGTACAACTATTGCTAACTAAATTTATAAAAATACACGTGCATACATTTATTTGACGTATTTGTTATATCTAAAACTCTAAAGTAGGTACCGTCTATACTGTACTAGCTTTTTTGTTTTTAAAACAATTATTGTACAGTGTACGAATTAAGTTATAACGATCCTCTGGATAATAAGAATGTATTGTATTAGTTCTTGTTTTGACCAGAGTATTATTTTTAATCATAAACATCTATGTTCTATACTAATATTATAAAGCTAAAGAGTTTGTTTGTTTGGTTGAACTAGCGCGCTCAATCAAACAAATAAATAAACAAATCTATATGGTAAATATCTATATGGTATTAAATAAACTTTTTCTATTCTATTCTATTCAAATCTCACGAACTAAACCTACTGGTATATAATATGAATTAGTATCAAAAAATATCAAAAAATATATTTTTGTGTTGGAATAGTCCGTATTGAGGAAGACTATGTAACATCACGCTACGATCAATAGGAGCGAAACATCAAATTAACGCGGGTGACACCATGGGACTCAGCTAGTCTCTTTATAAAACTTTTAAGTCTGACTATCATCCTATGTAAATGTAAAACGTCGCGTCATGAATGGGTTTGTGAAGTATATTTTCATTAAAAACAGGAAAAACTCATTCATAAACCTTAAAAACGATAGTTGTTTGAAAAGCAAAAGTTAATTCATCCATAGATATAAAGCAGGGAATAAAACAACATACAACAAAAACTTCGCTTTTTGTTAACCCTTAAAAAACGACGGAAAAAAAAACATGGCGGCGCATTCGGCCGAAAACTGTCAAATTCTTTGTGTTCGAAATTTTGCGAGTGATCTTGGCGCATGCTCATACCGAGCGGTGAATGCAAAGGTGTAGGGTGCGGCAGACGATGTGACGCTCTTCCTGGGGCGGTCGGGGTCAACGGACGCACCAAAACAAAGACCCCACGCACCACCTGTAGCCCGCCACTAGTCTTACACAACAACCACAGGATCGATAGCCAATGAACATTGAAAATACCTAATATTGTAACTGGTGTTCCGATTACTGTTCTATGCTGTATAGTGTCGAGCTTCGAACCAAAGATCATATCGATTAATTGTTCCACTTATATTTACAATCTGTTTAAAACACGAAAAAAATCGGCGATTAATTTTGATAATTTACTAACTTTCACTGTTTTAAAAAAAAGCTATGTAGGTAGGTTACAGAAGTAACCCGATTAAACTCAAAAACTTTAAAAAACTTATCATGAAATGAGGAAACTCGCGCTACTGTTAAAAAATAAATATAAGCAACAACTTGACAGACGACGCAAGTGGTCACCATGCTGCTTTACAAATCGAGAGGTCTTGGGAATCCTACTAATATTATAAACGCGAAAGTTTGTAAGAATGTATGTATGGATGGATGGATGGATGGATGAATGGATGGATGGATGGATGTTTGTTACTCTTTCACGCAAAAACTACTGAATGGATTTTAATGAAACTTTACAATAATATAGCTTATACATCAGATTAACACATAGGGTACTTTTTATCCCGGAATTCCCGCGGAAACTCTGAAATTAACGAGGGTGAAACCACAGGGCACAACTTGTATTATATATGTAGGCATGTAGCGATGTACCACATCATTCGCTTGGTTACTACGATACAAGCTTAGTGTGGGATCATGTAGATCTGTGTGTTGGAAAATGTTTATCCCTTGCAAGTTACACAAAGCCTCTTAAGTATTTTTTTTTTATCCAGAAATCTTCGCGAGCGCGCATAACAGCTCACCAAAGTTTCATTGTGGGTGGATGAATGGCATAGGAACGTTAAAAGACGAACGAATGAGCAGACATTCATTGTTATTTTTAAATCAACCAGTGACAAAATCAAATTTTATTTATTATTTATAAAAACAGCCCAAAACACCTGGCATTAGCCCCAGAAAATGTATTTATTGTGTTCTTATTTCCAGAGCTTATAAATAGACTTTCGGTCGCTGTGCTGGTTGCCTAGTATCTAATTGTGACTGCATTTAGAATATTTTATTACTACAAGTTACCTTGAACGTGCCTGTATCGTTGCCATTGTAAATAAATATTGTCATTAGTGTTACTAAACTTCTGCGTAGGTAATAAATGTAACTGTCATTGAAACATATGGAACTAATAAATTGTTATACTCGTAGGCAGTCATGCAAAAATAGTAAAATAATACTCAAGGTGGTAACTTTTTGCTACACGTAATAATCAATCGTATTTTATCTATTAATATACTTTAGTAAGTAGTTGCCTAAATGTAATGCATAATAAAAAAGTCGCGAGTAATAATAGCGCGTCGTTTGCTTGGTTTCCGAGATACAAGGCTCAGGTAGTTAAATAGGTACGTACCTATATATATTGTGTTTTGTGAAATATAATTTATAAATGTTATGTATTAAGGAGATGCCATTGAAAAACAATCTCCTCCACCAAAAGTACGACTTATGTAAACATATACTTTATCTGCTAAAAATTCCTGCAAGTAGGTAATTTTACAATGCCATTGTTTCCCTGGAAATGGATTTAAGGCTCTTAAGGGCTTTCTTGTCCTTGAATCGCACACGCCCATGGCCGAGTCAATATTACACTATTGTTCGGTCAGTTAATGCATGAGAAACCTCACGTGGCTGTCGAAATTCGTGTTCAATAAATCATTAAAATTCGTCATTGTTCAGAAAAATATCGCACTGACTTTAAATGTCCATAATTTTTTAGTTTATGGTCACTTAAACTGAAAAGCTATGGAACTCCAATCTCCATGCACTATAGTTAAAAGCGCTCAATATTTTAGCTACCTATATGAATATAATTAAAAACAGAATACTTCGGAGTCGTTGGCTCAGTCATTTGAAATTTCTTCTCACTCAAGTTTTTTTACACTTGTACAAACATCATACAAATGCATCAAAATATAGTATTATAATCATACTTTGGGTTCCTGTGTTAAGGTAAGTATTTTGCTTTCTTTGCAAGGATTTGCTTCGCCTCACTCATACCAAAAAAAATTTTTGTCTTTCACTATAGTAAAATTGAAATTGTACCTACGATTTTTTTTATTTTTGAATTTTTATATACCTACTTATAGCAATTGAACAAAATCAGGTGTCTTTCTCTAATGAAAATGGCTATTTAAGAATTGCTCATTCGAAATAATAATCTTTGAAATAAATAATTATGTTAATTGAGCGTATAATTGAAGTTCTGATTAAAGCCAAAACGATCGACGATTACGATAAATCAATGGTGGTACGCACCTATCTAATCCTTCATATTATACCTAAATGTGAAAGTGAGTTTGTTTGTTTGTAACGATTTCACGTCTTATCTACTCAAACGATCATTGTGAAATATTGCATACACCTTGTCAGGAGTACAGATTACGACATAGGGTACTTTTTATCCTGGAATTTCCGCGGGAACTCCGAAATTTTTGCAAATTAAACCGCGGGGAACAGCTTGTATTCTCTGCTAGGTAACGTCTAAACTACCACCAACAAAACGTCCTGCCAGCCAAAACAGAAAACTGGAAATACGTCGTAACATGTTTACATGTTATATAAAAAATTTAACCAAAAAAAAATTAAACCTTCTCCAAGAATACCGTTGTCTGTCTCCGAAACTCATCATCAGATCTATATGAAATTTAAAAGGGGCCATTTCGGAATAAACTGCTGTCGAAAAATAATTTCGCAAATCCGTCAATATATATATAATGGAGTTATGGCCTGAACATAGGTACATTAAAAAACATAAAAAATAAACATCCAAATTGATGACCTCCTCCTTTTAGAAGTCGGTTAAAAATGCGCTACCACTGTCTTTTCACAATTTCATTATGTTTTGACACGGTACCATAAATAGCCAAATATAATTATATAAAAAGAGAGAAAAAAAAGCTTTAGGTACCTATAATAAGTATAGGCATTCGTTCCCTAGTGAACTCCCCTTCACAAGTGTGCACACCAAGCCATATTAATTAGATGACTGTCTGAGATAGTAACAACGAGCACACATCACGGATGCAACAGCGCGGACAAAAAAATGTTACAATTTAAAACCTTACTACCCAGAATGTAAAGTTTCAAACTTAATTATGTTATTATCTTTTAAATGATCCCCTCCGTAATAACTTTAATTGATTATTCTGCTGTGATTAAGTTAATTTTCTTTTTAGAGAGTGATAAACATATAGATTAATTAATTATTATTTTACCACTAGCTGTGCCCCGCGGTTTCACCCGCGGTAATTTCTGAGTTCCCGCGGGAATTCCGGCATAAAAAGTACTCTATATCTTTCTCTGTACCCCTGACAACGTGCATGCCAAATTTCATCCAAATCCGTTCAGCCATTTTTGCGTGATTGAGTAACAAACATCCAAACATCCAAACATCCACACTTTCACATTTATAATATTAGTAGGATAGCCATGACCTGGCACCGTGGCGCCTTCGAATCGTCTCTTACTATTTGATTAATAATAGGTATGGCAATTTGATAATTATAGGTAGGCATGCTTCAGGCATTGCAATAAGAAATAGGGTGCTTTTAATCTTATTAAACAGAGTTCCTGATAAGAGGTTAAGTTTTCGAGGTTTTAGAGGTTTTCTAGTTTTGCGAGACCAAAGCACAGCAGTTGATTTTACATAAAAAAGAATACACCTGTTTCTATTGTACGTCAAGAGGCGATTTTTAATCAAATTTACAGTTTTATGTAGATTTCCGTATTATAAGTACAAATGACAGAATAGTCTATAAGACCTTGAACTTCTTAGCAAACATATAAATAAATGGCTGTGAATCAACAATGCATCGTTAGAGGCTGTCTCTACACTAAACCTTGAATGTGTATGATTACTTTATGCTTTGACGACATATTTAAGGTACCAGCAAAAAAAACGATGTGGGGACTGGAGTCCCACGATGCGTCTCTAAAACAAATTAAAAAAATCACTGATCCTCACTCATCTACATAATCAGAAGCGATATAACTTTTTGGAAAGAATTGACTGCTTAGTTTTAATAAGCGTTTCAAATAGACGAAAATCGTATAAAATACTTTAACTTTATAACATAGGTAAGTTATAACTCTTTCATATTTAAGTAAATCTAATTTATAAATAAAATAAAAAATAATCAAAGCTATTAATTTTGAAAATTCTTGTCGTGGCATACCAGCCGCGCTACTCGCAGGAAAAGGCTTTCTGAGGTATTTCATTACAAAGAGATCTATAGAACAAATTAAAATTGGATAAATACTACTCTACTTTGATAATACTTATAATTACAAAAAAAAAATTAGTATTTTTTTATTCGGTACGACACGTCTAGTAAACTCTACATATTTGAAGGCGATTGGTATAACGGTGTCTGCAAATTAATGGAAATACCTACTAAAAACATCAAAATATCGTAAATAAACTAATGGATTGGTATTGGTAATATTAGTTAACTGTTTATCTTATAAATCGCATTTTGAATCTAATAAACGATACGATATAACACGATACAACAAACGGAATCACATTAAAATCAGCAGATGGTACATTCCTATTTGATTTTACGACACAAATCTACACTCACGCTATTTAATAGAGCCAATAAACGGACTGAAATATGAATTTACAGCTTCACCAACAATACAAACGCAGGCACATGTATATGCATTTATTTACAGGAGAAATTAAATGATGCTTCTAACAGTATCACCGTAAATTATCTTGATCCACGCAATCTATGCAATATGATACTTGTAAGTAGATAATGTTAATACGTACGAGTATTTGCGCCGATCAGCAGCGTGAGAATAAAGAGCTAAATTGAAAGTCTTGTACGGTTGAATAAATCATTTGGGACACTTACGGCCGCACTCGTCGTTTTAATGATTACTTAATTTTAAGTGAAGATTTTTAAAACAAATCATGGACCAATTACAAAACTACCGCAATCAGAGACGTTCAATAAATTAATGTTAAGTTACATTTAGTTTTTTTAATTACCATCAATTTATTGAACGTCTCTGATTGCGGTAGTTTTGTTTTAAAAATCTTTTTTTAAACAATCTTTTTGGTTATTTTCTAACTGACGGACTAATTAGAATTTTGATTTTCAAAAGTAGTCCACATCCCCATTGTCACAAAATCTGTATTAAGTCATCGAACTCAACCATACTAATATTATAAATGCGAAATAACTCTGTCTGTCTATCTCTATTACCTAATCACGTTTTAACTTTTTAACTTTGCAAACACGTAATGGGGCATAGAAAAGGACATTTTCGCTGATTCCCGCGGGAACTCTGAAATTAACGCGGGTGAAACAACCAGACATTATACAATATACATACATGTTCGGGGGTACAGAAAAGGACTTCGTACTTTTGAGCGAAACTCCAATTTAACGTTGGTGGGAACAGCTTTAAGGATAGAAAAAATAAAGGTTTTAAAACAGGCTTGTAAATGCAATTATGAGCATTGGAAACCCCAACAAGACAGAAGGCTTCATAATACGTCTAGGTGGATAGTGAATACATTGCTTGGCAACATACGTTATGTACACTGCGATGAATGATTAAAATTACGCAGATAATACCTTTAAAGGAATCATAATTTATTGCTCATTTTTAGCTCAGCAAACATTCAGTATAGTGTTGTTGTTGTACTGTCGATTTCACATGACAATTAACCATGGTATAAAAACAATTTCAATTTGGTAACGGAATAAAAAACTAAAAAAACAATTAATTTAACAAAAAAAACCTAAAGGTTGCTTGTCTATTAAGGCGAAAATAATTCTGGACCAATTTTAATACAAAACCAGTTATTATGTTCTCGTACGTCCAGTCGTGCAAAAGGTAATCTAATAACAATTGAATCAGTTTCTTTTTCTTACTTCGCATTTGTAATACATAGATATTAGAAACAAAAACAATTCATACGCTTTTGCAGCCCAGTGTACGGTGTCTACTTAGTGCAATCATGAGATATTATGTTGTGGATACGTAATTATACCAACATGCGGTTATCCGTCCGTTTCATTATATACATATATAAAACGTACCTATATATCTAGGATTTGGTCGTTAACAGATTGAAGACAGCTTCCTTAGTAGGTAATCGTGATTGTGTCTTTATTAAGAGAATAAAATGTGACGTTTGTTGCGCAAAAAACCCGCTGAACGGATTTTAAAAATAAATCTAAAAGTAAAGAGTAATATAAAAATATTGGCCATAGACTTTACGTAATAGGTACACTTATTCTGAAGTTTCTTCGCCATAGACAATAAGACAATACATTACATACAATAATATAACTTTAATATAAACTAATATTTTTTACTTATGAAACATTCTTAACGCCTAGCCTATCATCATATTAATTGTTAACCCTGACGCGGGAATCGAACCCGCGACTCGGCTTCCATAACCGTATTCCATATTCCATATTTTTACCAACCTAATCTAACATAAACGAGTTGCACAGGTACACAATACCTACTAAGTAGGCAAAACAAAAAATGCTTACGCTTTCATTTTTCCTTGACGAATATTCAGCAGCAGACAACTTCCATTGTGCTCATTCGGACATTTGCTGTTGTGGAGACGTGCACCCACACACAAAAAAATCTTAATTAAATTTTTCTTTCACTTCCTCTAAAAGAAAATACCTGTGTTCGTAAAACGAGCGTTTGGATTGTTTTAAATAAAACTTTTGTAGTTTTTTTTTTACGTGAATACAAAAACAAATATAGTCTATTTTTTTTTTTTAATTATCAACACAATCGATTTCGATTTTTAATTGACGTGAACGCGCGACCGAGTCAGCAGTCCGACGTCAACTCGTGGCTGGCAGTGGCAAACGAGCGCTGTCTCACTGTGCCTGTATACAGCCATAACTCTCTGTATACGAACTAAGGGGCCCATTGTAAGCCACCATGGCTGCTAGCTGTTAGACAGGCGAACCCCTCGTGCCCTCCACGAGCGGGCCGCTTACTCCAATTTCGATCGTGTTTCACATAGGTCAACTTCGTAATTTAGTTGTGTACAAATAAACATTTACTATTTCACCTGACAATGAGACAGTGAACGCGTTAGGCTGAATAATGGGTCAATAAAAGGTCTAAGGTGGGTGGAGACGTGGGCGGAAGTTTTTTATGTTTTGGTTTAGGTGTTTTTGTTACGACACATGCATGGTTTGCTCGTAGACGTTTTTTTTTTATGATATCGTCACAAATACGTAATCATTCCAGGCTAGGTGTTTACAAACTTCTACTACACCGCGCCGTCACGAGCAAACTTTTTCCCTGAATCAAATAAATGAAGTTCTAAGTATTCATCTTTTTAGAACGTCGATAATTCCTATACGCAAGGATCAAGCCGCGTAGTTCTATTGCAGTCACGGATGCAACTTCCGTCGCGTCTTTGTAATGCAAATTATTTTATTATTAATCCAACACGTTATATTAGTAAATATGCTGAATGACAGCACTGTTGGTGCAACGATTCGTAAGTCCGACTGCTGCATCAGGTGTCACGATTTCGATCCCCTGATCACGGTAATATCGATGTCAACCTAAGTATTTATGGTATTTTACAAGAAATGTAAACGTAATATGGACATAGATAAGCAATAGTGTGTTAATCCACATTGGAGAAATTTTGAATAAATCGTGTTTTAAAATCATATCGTCATTTTGTTTCAGCATTTTTTTTGTTTAAATGTTTTTTTGGTATTTAAACAATGCAATAAGGTAAACACATAATTAAAAAACGCTCTATAACTCTCAATAAAGCGTTTTGAATCAATAACTTAATATTGTGGGTTAACATGTTATTGCTTATCTGCGTCCATATATCATATCGGTACCTACGCATATTATTTTTCTCAATATATTGACTACAAGAAACAACATAATTATAATATTAATTAAAATACAAATAAAAGACACTTAATTCCGATTGGTTTTGTTTATGTCGTATGTTTATGTTTTGTTTATCAGGTGTACCACTTGCCCGTTTCCCCCTATGACATAAAAAAATAAAATAATCTGATGTGACTTTCATATTTTTACGCTGTGTGAAAATGTCCAGTTATTATTATTATTAATGAACATGAACATACCGACAGAGGAAATGATCATAACACTTCCACTAATCATACCTTCGGTCGCTTGTTTTGGACCCCCTCGTTTAATTACTTTTTTCTTGTGTAAAAACACTTTTAATGTGTCTTTTTATGAGAAAACAGAATTATTGTATATAGTTGATCCGCGCGGTTTCACCCGCTTATTTTTATTATTATTATTTATTTATTTATCCGC
Organism: Zygaena filipendulae; assembly: GCA_907165275.2. Lineage (NCBI taxonomy): Eukaryota > Metazoa > Arthropoda > Insecta > Lepidoptera > Zygaenidae > Zygaena > Zygaena filipendulae. Next base: position 3,566,094 of record OU015653.1, on the reverse strand, counting down.
AAATATACAATAATATGACTTATATCTTAATATATAAAAATCACGTGTCACGTTGTTTGTCCGCGATGGACTCCGAAACTACTGAACGGATTTTGATAAAATTTTGGAACCGTTTATAATATGGTCCAACTTAAAAGATAGGATGGTTTTTATCCCGGAATTCCCGTGGGAACTCCGGAATTAATGCGGGGAACTGCTTTTCACCGTAAACTACAGCACTTTTTTCCCGGAATTACCGCGGGAACTCCGAAATTACCGCGGATGAAATCGTGGGGGACAGCTAGTATATATAAGTATATATCTCGCCTATAAATACCTATAAATTTGTATTAATTAGGTTATTGGCGAGGAAGCGCTCATCTTATTCCGAAGTTCCCGCGGGAATTCTGGGTTACAACTTACAATATAGCCTATAATGTATAGCATTCTAATGGTGAAAGAATTTTGAGATCGGTTGAATAGTTTTTGAGTTATATCGTTACAAACAAACAAATTAGTTAATTAAAATACATATCTTTCCTCTTTATAATATTAGTAGGTATGTAGATACAGATAAATGATATCTTTTTCAGTTAATCAATGAGTATTTCTATCTATTCAACAAGAATAAGCATTAAATTTAAATAAAACAAAACCTATTTCTGTCAGTCTATCACAAAACAGTAGGTACGTGACCTACTCCAATCGAACGGTGAAAGTGCTAGTGTCGTAGATCTTTTTTAATAACTCTTAATACTGATTGATTTGAAATAACTTGCAACATCTATTAGTTCTTTTATATCACGGCACGGTAAATTTGGCTTGTAGAAAGTTAGTTTATATATATCTTACCTACAACCGCAGACGACTTTTTATTTCGTCTGAGCCTACAACCTAACTCAACTGAGAATTAAAGTCGATCAATGATAGATAGTCTTACCTACATTGGTAATTACAGGTAACAGGAAAGAGAAATATTCTTAAATACTTAGTTTGATAGTTGTTAGATAGATATACCGGAAGAAATTTTATTTATTTATTTATTTAAACTTTTTGCACAATATGGTACAAAAGGCGGACTTAATGCCATTTGCCATTCTCTGCCAGTCAACCTTCAAGATCTGCAGAAAGTGTGTTTGGTGGTGCTTGTAAGGTCTTGATAATTATATAATACGTAATTTGATAATATGATATTTTATATTATGTATTTGCTGTATTACCTACATTTAAGAAATCTATGTATCAGTGTTATATTATCCTTATACATATATGTAGTATAATATTATGTATTATGTTGTGCACCCACTTCTAGTTTCTATCTACAGCTCTTTTAAGGTTGCCTTGAAAAGATTGCCTCTAGCAATAAGGTAACCTTTTTGCTTTGTCTTTTCTTTTTATCCGTCTTAGTTTTTACTGTCTCTTTTGGGGCAATAATGAATAGGTATTTGAATTTGAATATTTTATCAAAGTAATAGAAAATGGCAGAGGGCGTAATGTGAGAATAATTTATAAATGTAAATTCGTAGTTCTTTCCGTTTACGGCTTAGTACCCCCTTTCCGTCTAAACATGCATAAATTTCATGCCGGCAACTAAAAGTCATGTGCATTAAAAGTGTGCAGCAAAATGGCTGCTTCAAGTACAATCCGGCTTGTGTATAGCGAAGTGTGAGGGTTGGTTGAAATCAAAGCGCATAGGGGTTGCAAAACTGAAGATGCAGCGAAGTGCAATCTAAAAATCAATACTATTTTGTTTTGTAAGGGCAATAACGGTGAAAACGACGGTAATCTGTGTGTTTATACTTTGTACGCACAGCACGTAAAACTTCATTGCCAAGATAAAGAAGCTAAACAAGAGACAATTGTTCTAATAAACATCATTTTTCCTATCGGTGTTTCTTTTGGTATGTTTGTTTTTTTTTCTTTTTTGAAACCTGTTTAATAAAATACGTACGAATTGTTTATTACCTACGTTTGGTTTTGTTATCTATTAATAAAAAGCACCTGAAATTTATCAAAACACATTTTTTTTGCGTACAGTAGATACTTTGTGATGAAATAATGATCCATTTTCACTTAAGCTGCAGAGCGCAACGGCGAGAGTAGCGGCTAAATATGGACATGTAGGTATGTAGCTTGTATCTAGATTAGACTTGACAGGCGAGATCACAAATTATTGCCCTTCATAATATTTTCTACTTTCTAATGGCAGACAACTGTCGTCTAAACAATCTAAACAATATTGTAGCTTTATTAACATTAAATAAATAAGTAGTAATATTATAATATTCACTAAAACATTATTATACTTACTATTACGACTTTTACGTAAGAAGTTGTACTATAGACGTAAAGAAATTTAACTTTATGCCAAATTTTCTCGTGCGCATCGTTTCGAAATTTGGTAGGCGGCTAAAATAAAATTGATTTTTTTGGCGGGAATCAAAAAACTTTTCATTCAAGCGCCCCAGTAAGCAGGGGCGCCAAAGTAGGTACGGTCTATATTGTACTACGTGCATGGAGCGCGTGCGATCTCTATCTACTGACTCTAATATTATTGATGGGTTTTCCAAATCAGATCGCAAATTAGAGTTCATTATTTGATTTGGAAAGCTCAACTGCCGATTACTGTAGAGTTTGGTTTGGTTTTTAAAAAGTTTCATCATTCATCAGATAATTTATTAATTAATCACAGGTATTGATAGCTTTTTATTTTCCAAACTATATGTTTTTTTTTTTAATAAATAAATAAAATAAATTATTATTTCGATTTAACTTAGGTAAAATGTTGTCTTTGTTTTATCGTAATCGGTTCACAGAATGAGAAGACGAAGTATTTGAAACTTCTATTGTGTGAGTTGTGTCCAAGGTTGTGACAAATACCAATACCATGCAAGCGGAACCGCAAGTATAGGTACATAAGTAGCTATCATGGACCAATTCCATGGTAGCTATTAATTATACAAATGCTTAGCAAAATTTTTGTGAAATCAAAATACACTTTTTCAGTTAATGTCAAGACGATTTATTGTTTATTGTTTTTAAACGTTAAACATCCAAAAGATGGTCTTACAGCTAACCACGATATCATTCTAACAAATAAATAGTTTAAAAATATAATAGTACTTACTTAATTAATTATCAAAATGGGAACAATAGCCTAATATCACTATATTTTACATAGTCTAAGCCACATACATAAACAATATTCTATTATGCAGTAAATACCTACATATATTGAGGATTGTCAGATCAAAAACAAATACCTACCTAGTTTTTATTTTTACCGAGTGCGGATCTCATTCAAGGACTATGATTTATTAAAACAATTTGTTGTTTGTGGATCTGTCCAAAAGTAAGCTCTCTATTTCTATATTCTTTCCTCCGTGTATTTATAGACCATGGATCTTGTTATAGATCATGTAACGTGTATAATACTGAATAGATAATAAGCAGGCACATAAAATTGTCAACGAATACAAGCACACAATCAACAATAATAAAATACATCATAAAATAGATGATAATAAAATCGGTTAAATATTCATCGGACTTTTTTGAGCTGCTTTAATTGAATACTATTTTCAGGTCATACCATTTATGTACCTACTACATCGATTAAATATTGCATAAAAAAGCAAAGGCACAAGCTACATACATACATATAGTTAAATTAAAATAAACGAGAAAAAATAGTAGAGGTTTGAGAAGTAATAAGTATTTAAAAATCTCTATATCCTCATGTATGCATGAATATTCTCCGTCACTGAACCTAGCATATCAAATACCTATTGGCATCTCAAAAAAAAAACTTCAGATTTACTTGCATCCAGCATAGTTCTACAGTTCCTGATAGATTTCAACAATAGTTCTGTTGATTTCCCAATTTAAACGCAATTTAAAGAATGAGATGCCATCTTCACAAATGACATTCCAGCATCTCATTAAATTTGAAGTATTTGAGCATCGAGGAGTTATTGTCTAGCACAGTTCTGTACCTCCTGATTGATTTTTAGGATAGTTCCGTTGATTTGGCATTAAAATAGAAAATTTAAACGCAATTTAAAGAATAAGATGCCAACTTCACAAGTGACTTCCAGCATCTCATTAAATTTAAAGTATTTGAGCATCGAGGAATTATGTCTAGCATAGTTCTGTACCTCCTGATTGATTTTTAGGATAACTCCGTTAAATTGGCATTAAAATAGAAATTTTAAACGTAATTTAAAGATGACTCCAAAGGACTTTGATGTGGACACTGTCATTTTACAGAAATTCTTCTGGCATGTTTGTAAATAGATTTGAAATTAGAAAATTCTATGTTTTGTAATCGAGTACACAAAAATTTTTGGGCACTTACATGGCTTACGGTTGCTTAACTTTAATACTAGCTATTACCGTAGTTTAACTCACGCCAATTAAGGGACTCCCTCGGGAACTCTAACAAGTTTTCTATGACACGCAGGTATACTGTAGATTCCTATCAGGGAATTTGGAAATGGTGCACTAGTTCCAGAAATTAAAACAAATTTACAAACTTTACCTTTACTAGCTGTGCCTCGCGGTTTCACCTGCCTGAGTTTCGGAATTCCCGCAGAAACTCCGAACTTTTATACAAACCTTGTCCTGACAATAACGAATACATAAAAAGATTTATCCAGTTTGGTGGAGTCGTTTGGATGTTTATGTTATCACATACATTTTGTCAATTTATTTTTATTTATATTATGTATATAACATGTGGTAAAATTAACTGCAAATATTTACATGGCTGAAATTATACGTTATAACAAACAGGATCAGTGAAAAAATAATTTTATAAATTCAGTAGTTTTTCAGAACATGAGGAAAATAAATTCATTGACAAATCATTACTACTTGACTAACTTTTTTTAGTCCATCGTGTAGACTAGTAAAATATATTGGACACGTATTTTTTCTTTTTTTACGTAATCAAAAAATAACGGTTATACAATGAGTTGAAATTTTGCGTGACGTCACAACCCGGTGCAGTTTATACCGGGCTTATACCGAATAATGACGTCATGAGTCCCCTACTTTAAACTAGGATGCGCTTTATCTATGTTTATTTTCATTAATTTGAAAAAGCAAAAAATACGTGTTATTATTTTTTTTATTTTCTGACGGACTAATTAGAATTTTGATTTTTAAAACCCGGAAAATACCCAATTACATTCACAAGGTACACAACACACGTAGCTCAGCTATACGTATACAAGGCACATTCCACGCACACAGCGAGCGATGGATCAGCTGTTCAGCTCGATTAAAGTCATTGACCTTAAGATACCGGCACGCGGCGATGTGTGTAAAGCGATTGAGTGGCGAGCGCCTTCGCAAGTTTTCTTTTTGATTGATTTATTTGTTTGAAAAAAAAATATACCTTTTTTATTTTATGAACATGTTTATGACGGTAAATATTATACTTTCAACCCTATAAATATTTCCACCTAATTTTACCACATGTTATATAGATAGACTAGGTATAGTATATATAGTAAACAGAGAGACTTGAGAAAATTTTATTATCGAAAATTTTCATGATAATTATTATATTGTAAATATTTTACTGCAATAAATTAAATTTAAGCGATATAATGGTTCCTGGCCAATGGTTTCTGCTGATCGATACATAATTATTTTGAAAGCATATTTTGTACGACCATAAATATTTATCTGCCAAAATATATGTATATTATATAGGCGGATCGTATATGCTCTCACAAATCATCATCTCAATAATTTTTTAAACCTCCGTTAGATACCTATAGTTATTATAAAAATGGTGATTTGGTATGACGGACTATGGCCATAATACGTAATTATAATTAACCTCGATAAATATTAAAGCTACATCGAGTATTGAAATTTAACTTAAGTTATTTGATTATTATATTTGACAATTACTTACTTTTTACAAACTATTCTAATATACCTAATTCATAACAAAATATTACACAATATAAAACAATAGGTAGTACTCAGCTAATAATAGTTATAGCTAGACATTTATAATAATATATCTCAATAAAAAAATTCGTTCAATGAAACCTTTCCTGAAGTCCGAACCCCGGACTAATTCAGATATTAGGTACATGACTATATGAAATGCAATAATAGATCCAGATTTTGACATAGTACCTATTATGGAAGAGAAACTATTTGAATTTTATGAATTTAAGTCAGTCGTTCGTTTCAAGTAGGTGATTAATAATGTGTTAATTCAATTATTTAATAATCGATACTGTATTTTCGATTTATCTATAGGTATGTCATTTTTTCATAATCGGTTAGATATCAGAAAAATAAACGCGTAAACCTACTTGCGTCTAGCCTACTACAAAAAGTCGATGATTTTTAGATTTGTAATTACAAAAGTAATTTAAATTTAAGAAGCTGAGAAAGATTTAATAGAAACCAGAATTCAAAAACATTTTGAGCGAAATAATAATGTGGGCTTTTTATTATTGTCTATTTCTATTTTGAATCCGCCATGACATTGAACTATCTAAAGTTGTAATTATTAATTATTGTAAAAGACAAAACTCTACAATACCCTAGAATGTTTGATTATTACAATATTTTAGTACTTTATAAATTGAGATGAATACTTATGAATTTTATCTCTACCTATAGATTTGTAATGAATTAAATATTTGTTTTAATTGGACGCAAAAACTATTGGTGGAAATATCTCTCATGCACATCTCTATTCCTCCGGTGAGTTCTAAACAATGAATCACATATTTTATTGGACTCTATTTTATAATAAGCTCCATAGTAAATCTCTACCCACATTATTATAAAACTTTGGTGTTACATTTTTCCTAACTACTGGGTCCTCTGTATGTCTCTACATAATAATACCTCTAATTATTACAGTTTAAAAAATTTCTCCAAAAATTACTGATACAATAGGTACATTTCCTTCACAAAAATACTGCCACTGACTTTCTGTCTAGGTTTGCTATATTTTTATGTTAAGCCTACAAGCCTACTACTTCTGATTCATTCTTGTGTCTTGTACAAACTTTAGGCAATCTTATGAACGGTAGAAGTAATAAAATATCGGTTATTAGGGGAAGGTGGGGTAAGACGGGGACCTTAAGGTAATTCATGGATAAATCATCCGTTTTTAATTGCACAATGTAGGAACTTTTATTAAAAAATTAATCAGTCTTTCTCCCTTTAATTATAATCAGTTAAAACAAAAAAATATAATTTTTCTTATAAAAATATTAACTTTAAAAAAATAACGAAATCTCCCCATCTTACCCCACCTATAGGGCAAGATGGGTAAGATGGGGTATGGGATATTTAAACGTTATCATGTTCACAAACCGGGCAGATATGGACGGCTTCATCATCGTTATCTTCCACTCCTGCGCAGTCACAATGCGCCCATTTACCGCAAGTCCGGCAAGTAATCCATCCTTCAGTAGACTCGGAATACAAGCCATGGCAGTAGACATTCTGTGTCTTCTTCTTCTGATATCTGAACTTCTTCGTCAGCTTTCTTAGTTTTTTGAATTCTCTTAATTGTTTTCTTTTTTCATTTTCTTTTTGTTTGTTACATTTGGTTTCGGTTTGTTACTGTTTTGTCTTTCCTCTAATTCGGTTTTATATGGAAAAGCAGTGATAATAGCTGCTTTTCCTCTTCTTCGAACTTGTCTTCGTCTTTTTTCGGCCATTCGTGGATAAGGCATTAACAGTTTCGGGATAACCAGATGGAATGCTGCATTATCCATAGATTCATTTACTGTTGCTTGCTGTTCTAGATATGAGATTATAGCAGTTGGTTGAGGTAGACTGTTTGCTGAAGAATTTAAGGAAGTGCAGGTGGCCGTTTGAGTATCAGGAGCTGACGATGTTACTGTTGATGGAACTGTCGGTGTTCCCGACCCAATTAACCCAATTAATAACGATAATTTCGAATTAAAACTAAATCCAAAAAAATAACAAATCAGCGGGTAAGATGGGATGGGATGGGGATGGAAATACCAACCCCGTCTTGCCCGCAAGTGAGTACCCCATCTTTCCCAAACTGGACTTATAAGTTATATTAAATTTTTTGAGGTTATAAATCAAAGCAAACCAGAACGAATTATTGAGTTTAGTATAGTAAAATAAACAAACATTAATAAAAAATTTGACACGCATCTTGTATAACGTATATTATGGACAGTCACGCACTTTATATACGTCAAAAGTTAGATAAAACCACATAAAATTTAATAAACATACTTACCAAATGGAAAAGTGCACTCCTACGACCAAATTTTTTGTGATACTGACAATACTGCTAAATACCGTCAGATGGCAAAACAATAAATTTTCTAGTGACACTGCATTATCTATTTTGGTAGGGTCCCCATCTTACCTCGCTACCCCGTCTTACCCCACCTTCCCCTACTACTCTCAGGTCAATGAAACTTCGTTGGCTAAAAATTTACATGAAATATCATATTTATTTTAAATGTAATTACTTTTTGCATAATATTTCTGTTGTTGTTCCTAACCCCCAAAACTTGTATTGAAAATATTTTTAGAACCTCCGCTTAATGAAATATTTCATTTGATATTGCACATAAAAATATCGAATAGGTAGTGTATGAATTGTATTATCATCAATTTATGTATTTGTCGATGTTGTTGTTTCCGCTATAGCCGCAAGTAATAAACTCGGTGTCAATTTATTTTTAGGTATAATAAAGTTGTAAACATTGTCAAAAGTATAAAATAATGTTATGTAAAAAAGTTTTGTTTATAATACCGTTAAAAAAATGTTTACTATTGGAAGACATCCATTTTGAAACCGATTGCACATATAACCATATCTTTTTATATTAAGTTCGTCAGAATTAAAAAACTGGAATGTAGGTACGAATTCTACATAATCTAAATGGAATAACACTAATCTTACATTACATAAATAGGTAAGTAATATTAATTAATATATGAACACAGGAAAGGATCAAAGATCAATCAACATTATTAACTTAGATCTACACAAATTTATTGCAGGAGGCGAGAGGTAGGTTCTAATACACATTTATTTATGGTTAAGCGTATACTTATTATGTTCTAAGAAATGAACCCGTTTAATAGAGCAATGCTGTTATCAAAATAACCGTAATGAACCACCATCGTCTAAGTAGGTAAAGCTATAAATAAATAACACATTAAAATATCTAAACAATAACTTAACATTAAACCAGTCAACTTGCAAACTAACACAGGTGATTAATGCGCACCGAGATTTTATAATTATAGGAAAATATTCAACGGTTCGCGATTACAATTACTTTTGAGAAAGATGTTTTTCATATCTGAATCTATGGCACTAACAAACATCTACGTTCTACATTTTGTGTGTTCAAGTTAGGTACCATAGTTCTCATAACGAGGCTCACACTAGTACCTCATGGCACGTCGCTACATGTAAGCCGGCTTCATTTTGTAGGCTCTCTTCCATATCTCGCACAGGCAGACCGTCGAATGGAACCTATAGAATATCGCGAGAGGCATCGACACGTGCGTAATGATCGTCCACGCCCACAAACCGTAGAAATGCAGCTGCACCGGATGCGACTCTGCCCTGGATTTTTCCAGGGTATTTATAGCCCACATCGCTAGATTTGTCACCAGAAGGAACGTAACTATTTCTCTACCAGGCTTTTTTCGCAGCTGCTCCGGTGTTTTCGCCGATCGCCTACTCGCGTCCAATATGAACATCGTCTGGCACGTCGTTTGGATCAATGATGACAACGCTGTTATTAAAATAAGTATCGTATTCCTTTCAATGGTGAAATGACCACCGATGATAGTGAATGTGCCGTAGATGAACATGCCAGTTTGAGCACCCACGAGCAATATATTGTCCAATTCGAGATTACGATTTCCGTCGTATTTTAGATTTCTTACGCAGACCATACCGGCTAGACTTGCGAACGTTGTCATAGCGTATAGTGCCAGTTCACACAGATTGACCTCGACCACCGCTAGAGACGCGTACTCCTTCCTTGACACGAGAACAAAGAACAAAATCAACGAAATAATAGTGAGTACCAAAACTAGTATTCCGAAAAATAGGCCTTTGTGTGCTCTAGCGCAATCGACGCTGTACAAATGAGGTGACTTTTTGTACGCCAAGCCCTCTAGTATACGCGCCTTAGCGATGGCTGCGGCGACATCTTTGGAAGGGTACTTGGAGATGTTTTTCCACATCACATAGAGTATTGCAGCGCATATGAGCGAGTATTCAATGGTGCAGGGGAAGAGAAATGGCGACGCGTCCTGCACTAAAGAGCCCATGATGTTTGTACGACGACACTCGAAGATATGGTGAGGCCCCTTTAATCCTCTCGGTACGCGCAAGTGGGCTGCGGCAGGATGTGACGGGGGAACTTCAGTCGCTAATGATGCGAATGCCTTTTGGAATGCTGAAATGAAAAGAAATTAGCGAGCGTTAGCGGCAATTATTAAAGGCGTCTTTATCAGTATTCTAATCAATATTATTTAGGTAGGTACGTATACTTAATACATACTATATTACTTCCAGCGCAATAGTCAAGAATTTGGGTCGGAATTTCTTCCGGGTCGATTCCGTTGGAGATAGGAACGTAATCAACATACCCAACCGCATCGTATTTCAACTTGGGACTGCTCTAGATGTTGTGAATTTATGATCAATGGCTAAAATTATTAGATTTCGAGTAAAATTTTGCATATTAATGCAAGTGTTTACACAAGTATTTAATTGTGTAGACGAGAGATTTCTATAATCTTTTGAAAAATCCACACGACCAACAATTTTTTTAGACCGGTTTAAAAATGACAGGATTAGAACAACAGTTTATTAAGTTACTTATTACATATACATTTATAATTTTACATCAACACCAAAATCCTGACTTAACTTCCTAGTTCCTAGTTAATTATCAATTAATTAGAAAATTTAGGTTAGTAAGACCATGTTAGCGTTGTTCCGTCAAGAATGTTATTAGTTAAAATTCAGAGAAAGTTCTCATGAAATTACAGTGTCAGCGCAAATTAACGCTAGCATGTTAAATAGTAAAAAATATACAAAAACTAAATATAAGTATAGCAGACATCTTGATAGTAGGTAAATACTTAATTTTAGCCAATTGCTTTCGGATTAGGACTTTTTCTGGTAAAATTCTAATCTAATTACTTCTGAAGAAGACTATAATATAGATAGTGACTAAAGAATCTTATCGACCACATTATAATCTATTGATGTATAAGTAACACTTTCAAAGACTATCGGAAAAGTTAAGCGAAGTGAGTGGATGATGTTATAACAAGTAAGGAGTCACAACTTCAGTATCGATTAGCGAAGGGACAGTACAGGATACTGCCTCATGCGACACACGTCATCTACACCGGTACCTACACTATAATAACGTCATTAAGGATATATTATAAATATTTAGTATTACTTTACACGTTGAGCTTAAGGCAAATATAAATATATACTAGTAGGTACCATACTCTATATTCGTTATTAATTTTCTGTTCGTCTCGATTTTCGAATACGAATAGGGAATATATATGATTTTTTTTAATATTTATATTTAATTATTTACATATCTATATAATGGTAAAAAAATATTCAACACCAAAAAGTAATATAGGTACCTAAAGAATAAAAAAAATTAAAAAATAGTCAACCGAATCAGACACTATAAACGCCCTCCATTTTTGCGCGGTTGGTGTGACGTCATAGTCTATGGCAACAAACAAACAAGTGAGGGGTTAGGTTAAGAAGTATTGTGCTCTGCTACAATTTTACAGTGTTTATATTTTCAAGTAATAAATTATCATAGAACAACCGCCTTCCATGACAATCCAAAAAAACCGACATACAAGTGATATTTATTTTGTTATCATAGACTTTTACATCATATACCTACCAATGGCGTCGCGTTTCAAATATTAGAAATTCTCTCGGCAATATCGCACTTTTTTAAATTAAATATTTTAATCAAAAATATTGAAGAAGGCAACATTCTAAAATAATAATAAATTTTCAAAAAAAGTTTTGACTCATCATTGAATGACGAATCACATGCATATTCCCTATTCTGTAAAAAAGTTTATTGATGGAAAAAACCAATACACTTTCCGTAAATAAATAATGTTATTTTACTCAGAATGATTGGTTTCTTTTCTTCAAATTAGGAAATGAAATTGCGAAATTAAACTTGTTTATTGAAAGTTATTAGAAATCTGCAGTATTGTACTTACATTTATAGCAGAAATATATTTGAATGACCCTCTTATAATTTCTAATTATGCTTCAAATACACTCCTACGTAGGTACCTACCTATTCCCGATGTAATTAAGTTTGTTTACGTATAAAAGTATTTTAAGAAAACATCGATATTTTTCATTACCTGGGTACATCAAATATATCTTTATCATCAGATTTTATTATCGATTTATTTTACGCATTTGAGAACATAAATAGTCAAAAGTTGGTTGGTAGGTACATCTACCGAGAATGAACTTTAATGAACTTTTGTATTTTGATCGAAATTATTTGATACACATTAAATTTTCTGCTTACCAAGACGATGTGACAATCCAATAGTTTTGTTCTCTGGATTATAAAACGTCAGGATCTCATGCTTTGTCTCTTGTACTAATACGTTCAACCAGACGCTCAAATTGGTTCCAACCATATGCATAAGACCGAACCGCGCTACGAATTTGTGCTTGTACACTTTCATCTGAAAAAAATACAGTAAAAAATTATATAAGTGAGACCAACCAATGTATCCATCTTATAGGTACATACACGGTGAATTTTTATCAAATTTAGAGTCGAAGGCATTATAATCATAACAAAAATATAATACCTACCCAACAAATACATCGACATAATATACCTACCTATAATCAAAATAAGACAAAGGATATGAAAATGTTTTTGGATCGAGTACACAATACATATAGTAACACCCTATATAATACATCGACACAAATAATGTGTATTTATAACAAGTCTTTAATAAGCAAGTAATTAGAGGTAATATAACAAAATGAGGCAAATTTCAGAGACTAATCTACGACTAAAAGGCAAGGCGAGACTTATATTATATGTATACCTAGGTAAGTGGCTGCTCCGGTTACGGCACGGCATTAAGAAAGAATTTCCTTAAGCTGATCAGTGTAATAGGGTTAAGTAATATCCTGATCTAATCAGTGGTAATTAGGTGCTCATTCCCTCGAATGACCCAATTGAAACTCTTTTACAAAGTTATCCCCTTAACCCGAAACTTTTACTTTTGTGCAAATGGACAAGAAATTAGAGGACAAAAGGTAGTGGGTAATTCACTACTTGTGATGAAGACGTATAGAATTTACTTTAGACGTATCCGTAAGAATTGATAAGAGAACTATACGTTTTGTATTTACAATACTTGTATTTATGGTGTAATTATTCATTTCAGAGAGAAAAAACAGGTATGTGCCTAAACGAACAAGAAGTGAGACATTTAGAATAACATAAAAAATCCACTTTTATAAACAGATAGAAACACTGCAGTTACACTCAGACATTCACACAAAGAAAACTATATGCGTAACGCTTATAATTTTATTTTTCTTCCGTACCCAAAATTAAAAAAATCCAGAGAAAGAAAGAGAAAAAGAAAAAACTATTCAATGATATTTTAATTAAAAGTAAGTAGAGTACTGTACTGAAGTTGAAACTACAGGTACCATTGGTACGATAACATAATGTAGCGAGCTACGTACCTCATTGTTAAGAAAGATGAAGTACATCTGTATGAAAATGAAGGCCATCCTAGTGGCGGGCGTCAGCGCGAGGAGGACGTTGTGGCAGTTTGTGTTCCTTTCCAACTCCCAGTACTGACCGAACTCCAACCCCGAATAAATCATGGAACCGATGCCGAATGCTGAAAAAAGGAGATGTAGAGACTTAACTAATTCACCAGCAGCATTCTTATTTTAAATTCCTTCCGCAACAATGCGCATCTCTCTGCATTCCTTGGTGGAATTTGAGTACACATATAATACAGTACTGAATTTTGAGGAAAAAAATGCTAGTGAAAAACGCAAGTCTGACCGTAGTGTAAAATATGCTTTCTTTGAACCCCTTTACTTTTTAATGAAAGGCATACAGAATACGTTCTGAATTAAAACAAACCTTTTTATCCTAGTATATGTGAGGGAATCTAGACATTCATATTTCATGCGGATCAAGTCACAGGGAACAGTGAGTTCAATCAAAGAGTTCATTTACCTACCAGTGCCACCACCGCTAACTTTCTCTGAAATGAATAGAGCTAACTAACAAGTCTTACCAACAGCGCCCATTCTCAGATAGAAACTGCCATAGTGGTGAGTCCTTGTCGCCAAGGCAAACCCGAGCGACAGCCGCTTAGCAGCGAGCGCGGGCGGCACGTGGGGCGTGGCTGTGCTGCGCTCTGTTTGCGACGAACACGACTCTGATTCCGATGATGATGAGCTCGTCTCCGATTCTAAAGCATAAGATGATTGTCAAGAATAACGAAAAGACCATAACGGCAAATAATGAGATTTTAACACCCACACCAGCAATGTTATTGGTTGGCCTCCATCTATGCAACCACTGAAAGAGCAACTCGTTACCTACGTTAAACCGTCTGTATCAATTTTCTGGGCGCTTTTAGGCTATGATATTAAAACTGTTATAGTATCGGGCAAAACTGTTTTTCAGTTAGGTATAGATACACAAGAAGTATAAGCCTGGTTGATAAATATTTCAATAGTATACTCGAACTAGGAAGTTTAACTCCTTTTGCGCATACATAACACACATTCTTGTTATTTGTTAAGAAACAAAGATAGATTTTCTGATATGAACTTTGTTTTTGAGCCGCTAGCACTCAATATATATATTCGTCAGAAACATTTGCCTGAATGCAGAATTTGCGATGCTCTTTGTCTATTCATTGACAAAGGTCTTTAACTAACGGAATACGGAACTAGACAATAAACTATCAGGATAAGTAGGTATGGAGAGTGCATCAGACGGTACGGAACCGTCGAGTTTGCCCGGATCATAAATATTTCAGCGTCGAGAGTGTAAAGTGTTAGTTAGCGTTGGTCCGATCCACCGGCGGGCTTTTCGCATCATTTAAATAACAAATGTAAATTCACCCGGCTGAACAGGGAAAGGAAAAATCACTCCTTCGATGTTGCCAGTATTTTTGCATACCTAGCTATACTGACCGATGGGAGCAAAAGGCAAACTGAAACTGAGTTTTTTCAAATCGTAGTTAAATCTCAAAAAGAAAAAGAATGCAATGATAAAGTAAATAAGAACTTGTTACATTTGATAGGTGTTTCCCATTTATAGTTTCTTCATTTTTATTAGTATAAATTTAATTCTTTTCGTCAATTATAATAAGTATACGCAGTTTATTACTAGTTTACTACAGTAATTTAATAGTGTTTGATTTGTAGAACCTTAATTAAATAAGGTTGGAAGATGGAAAAAGGTAATCCCGCGAAAAGCGTTTTCTTTGAGCGAACAAATTGCTCGGGGCGGTCGCGCCAGCTCGCTTCGTCTTATGAAGCTCTTGTCGCGGTCTTTGTAGGAAAGAAATGATGCAATTTAAAATCAACCGTCAACCTTACAAAATGTTCCGATGGAAGGTCAACTTTCGTTTGTTAAGTATGAATTTTGTTTTTCTCCTTTTGCTCTGTCTTTTCCTTTCATTTGTGTAATGTTTATAATTGTTTCTTTTGGGGCAATGAAGCACGTATCTAAATTTGAATTTGTGGTAAGTAACAGCCCAAAATATTTTTTTGGTAGATACCTATCTACATATAGGTACAAAGTGAGTAGGTACAGTAATTACTTGGATAATGATGGATGGATGTCACAAATTCTATTTTTTTTTTTATATACGTAGGTTTATATTTTATCTTGTAATTACAAAAAAGAGGAATTATTATGGCCTTTACTTTTACACCAAAATACTGACACGGTGTGTAAAAACAGTTTCATGTTTCAATATTACCGCAACATGAGTAGCTACTTGTGTGTGAAATTTACGACTTAATTAATAATAATTCTCGGGATAATTTTAAATAATAAATCATCTCACTTGGCACGATGGTGGTGTCGGCGGCGGAGCGCGAGCGGTCCCGCACCAGCGCCGCGTACATGTACAGCAGGAATACCATGCTACCGATGTACAGGTATAGGTAGAAACCCTGGCGACAATGATTTATAGCAACAGTTCAACCTCGAACTGTGAAAATTTGTACGAATCTGATCTTGTGCCGCGGAATCACCGACAAATATACAAAGATGTGAAAATCGTGATCCTTACTTGCGAAAGTGAATTTGTTTGTTTGTTACGCTTTCACGCCTCAACGGCTCAACGGATCATCGTGAAATTTTGCATACACGTTTACAGGAGTACAGATAAGGAGATAGAGTACTTTTTATCCTGGATTCCCGCAGGAACTCCCAAATTCTATATTATATGTAATTATATAAAAATGGAAGGTCACTGACTCACTATGACTAGATACGAAATCTCGAAAACTACTTGACCTATGAAGTTGAAGTTTGGCAAGTAGATAGTAAAGTACTATAAATACGGTATATATACGAGAAGGTCTCACTAAATCAAATATTTGCTATTTATTGACTTGTCATATAAGATCCTGAAGCTGACTATCTAGATGACGACCTTTGATGTTAACTGGCAAACATGATAGCTAACAGTCATTAATTTTCGTAAAAGTAAGCAACAATCCTTTGTAGTTTCATTCACTAAGTACATTTCAGGGAAATGGTAATGATATATACTATGTAGACCTACAAACCGTTCGGCGGTTAAACCCTGCATGAATTCGTGGAAAAACTCTCGCTTTTTCATACAGTGCGGTTGAAGTTCAAATACGTTGCACGGAAGTCGTTTTTACAACTTCCTTTCACCACACATTTTTACATTAGACAAGTTAAACAAACCGGTTATAGATCATCGGTTACCCCTAAAAGAAATCTGGATTAGGTACAATTGTTTCATTTCAATTCTACAACATGCTTTTTGATGTAAATACTTAGAATAATACTTTCAGAATTAGGAGTAATAATTGTTTTTGGTAATCTGGTATTTTCTCTAATTGAGATATAAATTATGTATACGCATGCAACTATGATATCAATGTTATTATCATTGTCAACATGACTTTACTGTAGATGGACAATCAACCAGGTTTAAACCCGGTGTTTAAACCCAGTAAACGCCCTGTTTTAAATCGGGTTTATACCCTAGCACTGGTTTGATTGCCCATCTATAGACTTTACAGGAAAAAATGTTTTGATTGTGTAGTTAGAAATAATAGTTATTTGTGCAACAAGAGATGCTCAAAGGCATGAGATGCAAAAAACTTTGCTCTCGTGTAACACACATAACTTTTCACTTCAGCAGCGAAAACACTTTAGGAGATATAATATATTACGTAACATTATTGAAACTAGAAATAAATATTTACAGGTTAAATATCAGTTTTATTTGCAGTAAATACTTATTTTCGTTTAAATACAACAATAAGTTGAAAATTCAATAAATTACATTAAAAGACTTTATCTTTTTGCAAAATTTCTTTTGTCTTTGAGATCGAATTCATAATTGGAACTTCGAAAGGGCTGGTCTTTGTCTCTCTTTCTCTTTCTAATGGCGGGAAAGAGATAGAGTGTAAACTGAATAAGATATTCGCGGCTTTCTGAAAACAAAAATTAAAAAGTTACTTTGTCTCACTCAGTGAGCAAAATCGCATTTTGCTCACTGATTTCAGGCAGCAAAACCTAATACATGTTTGAGCTACTGAAGTAAAAATAAATATAATTTACTGTTGGGGGAAATTTATTCGGGAGTAAAAGACGGCCTAACTATACCATACAATAACCAAAATAAGATAGTAACTTACCTCATAAAACGAGGGTGGAATGTAAGTGGAAATCACTTCGGCCATGGGGAAAGCGACTCCCATCACTACCAACAACTTGCCATACAACGCCGAAAGTGTGGTCGCTAATGCGTCAGTCCTGGGGACCACACACACGTACAGAATTACACACGAGTTTACAAGATCCTTCCACTCCTATCTCCTAAACTCATCGTTGGCCTAGTGGTTAGCGAACTCTACGACTACAGCGCTAGATGACGCAGTTTCGATTCCCGCATGTAAAGAGAACAGTTAGTGTTTACAAAGTGAATTAGTGTTTAACACGTTCGGCCCAGCGTCGCCCTAATCAAATGCTCACAATAAGACACAACATTTTTCCCTACTAATATAATGTACGTTAATGTACGTTCTGCTCTACCTGAAATCTAAAGCGTTTTGTGATTCGACACGTTGAGAGACGTCGAATCACAAAACGAGTCCAGTGCCAAAATACTTACGATTTGCCCTCAAATTATATTGTTCGTATGGACACGACGCGTGCGCAACCTCCGCTGCGGCGGCGCACAGAGGCTGAGCTGGGGCCCGTTATTGCTTCCCGTGACGTTTAAAAACTTTGTGAATGTGTGCGAATCAGTATGTATGTGTGTAATATGACGTTACAAAAATCCGCAAAAAGTTGATTCGATGTGGAGCTAGATATTTCAAAATCTCAAGTATAATTAAAATTTATTTTATGTTTTTTTTTTAATACACCGACTTTTGCACCACGATATTCTACCTACACATTAGTGTTATACATACCTATATAGTGTGTGGGAACTGGCAACCATTGGGAAATATATCGAGTCGACATCTTATCGACATGTTATTCGATGTTCTCAAAGCGATCGTAAAATGTAATCATTCCCACGAACGAATAGGCGACATTCGACACTTATTCAAGTTTTGTCTTACTGTCTATGATATGAAACAATGTACGAAACACTTCAATGTTTGACCAAAACTTTGTAAACTACGCAATACCTTCAAATAATATATTTTAGTAAAATATTCCAACAGAAACAACAAAACTTTTCCTTATATAGGTCAAAATGTTAAGTTATATATGTTATTTATCTCAATCCTATTGTCAACAAACGGTTCTCAATTACAAAAAAGAGTGTGTTACAAAAACATTGTAATTATTGTACAACGACTATCATTACTAGAGCTTGCAAAGCTCTTCGTAATTTTTCAAAATACCAAAGAATTTTTAGGAGTGAAGTGTCTTATATTTTTGGATGCTGAAAGCCAATGGCGCTCCCTCTGGATGGGGGAAGGGTCCCCTCGTAGCACGCGCCGTTGCCATGGCAACTGCGTGTTATTGGCTCCCTACAGCGCCTCCATGGTGCCCGCTCACCACGCTCCAAACAATGATATGCCGAATGTTTCACGAAACAATTTGCCATTACAACGTCACACATGGGCTGGACACTTGTATTAGGGCAATCGCGTTGTAACAAAAAGGCAATTTGTTTTTTGCCTCGAACGTTTCGCCTATGATAATACTACAAAAAACAAATCGTATATTACCTTAACGAAGATTATGGGATTTTATTCAAGACGTTCAATTGCTTGACATTTTAAATTTGAAATTTTGATTGGAATATTTCTCTACAAAGTTTTACTAGTTTCACTTTTGACATTTCTTTTAAATTATTAAACGAACTAAAAGTAAGGTTTTTGATACTTCGGTGTTATGTAACAACATATTAAGAAGGTATAGCAATAACCGTATTAGTAAACTGCTGTTGCCTGCAGTTTCACCCGCTTGATATATTCGAAATAGCCACAGTGGAACTCTTCTTGTGGTTAGATAAAGTATTCTAAATGTTAATTCGGGGCATAAGCTACCTACGAGTATGTGCCAAGTTTCATTTTAATCTGTCTATAACTACCGAGTTATTACCTACATTATACGCGCTCAAACAAACCGACAAACAGATAGACAAATATACCGAAAACAATCGAAATAGATTCTAATGCTTATATAACCTTTAACCCCCCTCCTTTTTATACTGGATGTAAGGGGTACCGGGTATTCTTTGAACCTACTGAATCAATTTAAAATTATGGTAGGTATTCCACCGACAAGAATCCACACTATCCTTGAATGTGATAGAGTTTCCAAGGGAGAACCGAAATTCAAGTAAGCGAAACCGCGAGGGAATAGCTAGTTGTAATTATTTCCAAAGTAGTCTACAGTTTTACTACATAGTATTTTGTAGGTATAGAGAATAAGCTTTATCAATAAACGGCAGCATATACATACATATACGCAAATATAAGCGTAATCTTGCATTGTTATTTTCTTTTTGTTAATAAATATATTTTTCATTACTCATACTCGGAAAGTAGGTCTGAAGTTGCCTGAGAAGCGGGTTGAAAGTAACCCTTTTCAGCCCTAGGGAGAATCGCTTTCAACTGACAACTGTCAAATTATTAAAAAAAAACTAGGTCTATTTTCACATTTCTATTGAACCATGTTTCAACTTTCTATACAGCCAGCGCGATGTAAAATTGAAATAACGTAAAGTTTAATTAGGTATTTATTAAAATAAAATTCACTCACTTTTTCTTAAGCTAATTCCTATTTATATTTTTTTATTTTCTTTAATTAATACTTAATAATTAAAGAAAATATTTTTTTTAGGTCGCCACAATGTAAATAAAAAATACTGGCTGAATAGCTAGCCGGCCAAAGAAAAAGAAATAGGTGGGAAAGTGTCAAGCGACTATCCGATCTTCACTCATTTTTTCTTTAGCTAATTCCTATTTTTATTTTGACTTTCCTTGCATTCGTAATGAAAAGCACAGTGTTACCCTCGGGAGAAAGACTTATTTAGTCCCTCCATCTATTCAAACTCCGTCTCGGGACTAAATAAGTTACTTTCACCCCTAGGATAACCATGTACTATTCAATTTTCAATTTTCAATCTCGCAAAAAAGGGTAACGATCTCAAATGTGAATTAGACATTTGGGTCGCACAGTAAAATCTCGCACTAAACATGCCGTTAGCCTGCGCATTGTTGTAGAATTTGTTTGAAATCTCGCAGCTCGTGTCAACAAGTTTGTAAAGTTAGGTGAGTGGGGACGGGAAATTGACAAAGTTTTAGCATAGCAGTCTAGATGACGGAGGGTCCGCGGTTGGAGCTATGGGAGTGAGCAACCAAGCGATTTCATGTTCCAAATTTGGACAGTATTTTAGGTACCTGCGAGTATTCGAGTAACGCAAGTTAGTTGTTTCGTAGCTGTCAGGGCGCTGCTAATTAGGGACGTGTTCGTATATGTTAACATCTCGGTATTACTAATGAAGTTTACAAGCGATATAGGTAGGTATGTGCCTTTATAACTGACCAGCTCTTTTA
The DNA here is from genome assembly GCA_907165275.2 of Zygaena filipendulae. NCBI lineage: Eukaryota > Metazoa > Arthropoda > Insecta > Lepidoptera > Zygaenidae > Zygaena > Zygaena filipendulae. The sequence goes on along the minus strand of OU015653.1, from coordinate 3,544,727 downwards.
CATCATTGATACCTATTTGTCTAATTCTATTGTTTATTTGTTTTAGTAATCATTTGTATTACTTATTTTGTTTGTTTGTGAAAAACCTTAAATCTCCGAAAATTCGTTAGCGATTGCTTTACGATACAACATTGCATTCGAATACACGCGTGTTTAAATTAAGTACCTATGTAGAGCATTAATTCGTCAGGAATTCCCGAAATTCATGCGATTTAAATCGTGGAGAACAGCAAATATAAAATGAAAGGATACTAAATAATATTAGGTATCTATAAAGAAGCTCCTTCGACCCACCAATAAAGCAATATAACAATGTAACAGTGTCACAATACATATCGGAAATATAAAAGTCTATAAAAGCAATACAACATAAATCTCTTCCTGACTTCCAATTACGTGAAGCGCGGAGGGAAAATAAAGCACGTGTATCCTCCGACTACACGTCAACCTGTCACTGTCAGTTAACTAACGTCAATGGAAATCTTTCTTTATCCCAAAAAGGATAAATAATAAAGGAAATAGGACGAATATATCAGGTATCTTCAATGAAAATAATTGCACGCTTAACTATCCTAAAAACCAAATTTGTTAACAAGGAATTAGTACCTACCTACCTACCTAAATCTACCTAAATGTCCTATTTGTACCTACACCCCTTGTTCAAAAATTTTTTTATTTATTTACCTTTTATATTTTATACACTATAGTAAAAAAACTTGTTTTTTCTATAATGAGCAACATTGAAATTATAATGTCTCATAAGCTAAGATAGTACTCACTGTTGACGTCTATATATTTCATCGAGTTTCATCTGCTATTCTAGTAGTAGAACTATCTGGAAGACAACCAAACTGTTTTACTGTAACGGGGCTTAGCATGAAAGTGAAATCTTCCCTTCGATCCAGATCTATTGATAGTTCTAACAGTAGAACTACCTGGAAGAATACACTCAATGTGTTCTACTATGACTTTTTTATTATACATACTGAAGCAAGCGCTGCCTACCAACTGAAAACCAGATTTTGGTAAACTAACTTGAGTCTTTCTTAACTAATGCTGAATAATTAACGATCTTTCATCATAGTGCATGATATATAAACCTAAAGTATAAACCTATGCATGTTTATTTCCTGTATTTCCTTTCTTGATTGCTGTGATGCGCTGGAATAAGATGTATTCTTTATTTCTTTGCTGATGTTTCGAAAAACTCCACAGCGACAATGTTTCAATTCTTATGTACATCATCTTGAACGATGATAGTATAAATACAAAGTAGGGGAGTGCACCCGATGGTCGCTCTATGCAATACTCACAGCTGTGTTAATTTCCCAGCACTAGAGTACACAGTGACACCGCGCTGAGGGCTTTTCATTAGAGTGCACATTCACCGTAGAAAATGCAATTTCCTTTTAGTGCGAATTGTGCTGCTAGAGACGGGAAATATTTGTATTTGTTTAGGAACCAAGAAATTGTATCGATATCGAAAAATAAAGACGAAGATTTTCCGAGTTGAATTTAATATCTAGTAATTGAATTTTTACTTATCATTGTTTAAATTAATGACATAGATTCCTAAACTAATATCCGAATTCTTCTTCAATTTACAAAAAGCAATCATTTGCAAACATATGTTTGACCACATACCTACTAGATATCTTTAGAAAATATTAACTTGCGTATAATGCTTTACTTATAAAAATTCCAGTGTCGATCAGATTAAAATTTTCCCTGCACTATTTTATCAGTGAATGGGGGAGAGCCGGCTAACACAGACCACTCTCCGTAGTAAGCTTTTACGTACTTCTAGTAATTTATTGCTATGTCGTGCACTGAGCGATCACATTTTTCACGGTGGCAATTTCACCACCCAAACAATGATCGGCCGCACTTGGTTTGTTCCATGTCTATGGAATTTTATTTCTATAGACATAGAGAATAGACCGAGTGTTCCTTATCCAGCCCACTTAGTTACGTTGACAATCTATAATCTATAAACCTAAGGAACGTGACATACGACAAGTAGACTTAGGGGCAGCTATGTAGTACGCATAAACGGGTGGAAAAGTGTGTGAGATGAGGTGATATGAGGAGATAAGAATTCTAAAACCGTGAAAAACAAACAAATTAATAATATCAAAAGTTTTCAGTTAGCTTTATTAGATATATGTATAATATATCATAGCTCGCCTTACGGTCGCTCGTCTTAATTTCAATACCTACTGAAAGGAAGATCAATAGAATACTCAAACTCCCCAAATTTTGTCACAAACGGGTAAATCAAATTAATGTGCTCAGTTTTGTATTTACTCTCGGGTAGCGTAAAATTCGGTAAAATACAGCCACCGATTCGTAACGAAATGGAATTAGTCGCCAAGGGAACTTCGTCGTTAGCTTTCCAGTAAGGTTTCTTTTACATTATTATCCCTTTTCGTATGAATTTTGGTCAAATGCCAAAAAACTAATGAATATAGAATGTACATTTCTATCAACTAGGCTGGCGACCATTTAATTTCATGACTACTTTCACTAACCGTCGAATTCGAAAGTTATAGTATTAGGCTAAAAACATTCATCACGTTTCCCCTGGCGTAGGGATCGAACCCGCGACACATGACGTACCGGTCGTGTTCGCTAACCACTCGACCAGCGGTGCATGACAGCTGCATGTGACAGTAACTTACGCGCTTATAACGTGTATGTGTGGTATAGAGTTGGTGGGTCGGGAAGGGTGCCTGATCGGGGGGAGCGGCGCGTGCGCAGCGCCCCCGCCCCCGCCCCCCTGCCCGTACAGCACCGGCTGCAGAGACAGCGAGCCGCCCAGTGACAGTGACGGCGGGCTGGACAACCTGCACAACGGAGAGAATATAATAGGGTACTTGCATGAAATTCATAATAAGAAATTGTGTCAATATTTCAAAAATAGAGCCTTAGAAAAGCGTTATCGTGAAAGATTTACTAAAAAATTTTCAATGGTTTCCAAAATATTCAACTTTTAATTTTGTGAAACGGAACGTTGCTACGAAACACCAATCACAGCCAAGCTTAACACATGACGTCACTTTTATTTTTTTAGGAAACAGAAAAGGCAAAAGAAACTAAGTGCATACAGTCAACGCATATTTTCCATTTTCTGAAGTTTTTTACTTTAAAATGCATCGGTAACATGCATTTCGATTCTTTACTGGAACTTTTGGAAGTAAATCGACACAGTTCAACCTTAATTTTGCTTTTGGATATTGAAGTTATCTGTCTGTCAGTGTCACATGACCCTGTCAATTCGACAGTGACATTTCTATCACAGATCAATAAGGCGTAATTTTGAACAAGTGACGTCATTCCGCGTTTCGGCGGTAAGGTTTAAAGTAGGAACTTTGAAACGCTCTATTTCATTAATTTATGCATATATTTTTTTTCTTTTTCTTGCTTTGTTTAAGTAGGCCATATATCTTTAAAATAGACTGAAAAAAAAAATTCATGCAAGTTCCCTATTGTAAATAACTGTTCTTGCGTTAATTTCTAAGTTCCTCTATGTCTTTTTCTGTACCGCAACGTGCCTGCAAAATTTCATGATAATCGGTTGAGTAGTTATCACTTAAAAAAGGTAACAGACAACCACACAGATAAATTACTCTCGCATTTATAATATCTTTACTAATATCAAAGAAGCTAATATTTTAAACGCGGAAATTTGTATGGACGTATGGATGTTTGTTACTCTTTCACGCAAAACTACTGAATGCACTTTAGCAAAACTTTACAATAATATAGCTTATACATCAGAATAATCCGCCGGAAATCTCGCGGGATCTTCATAATTAACGCGGGTGAAATCGCGGGGAACAGCTAGTTAGGTAGCTATAGATTGATGATACAGCCTCTGCTGCCTCAGTTCCACGCTATCTACCAGTCATGACAAATTAGTGGTACACGAGCGTTGGATATTGTAGAGAGCAAGTACCTAACCAAACTTAAAATGCCATTTATATTCATGGCAGGCTCACACCAATATTTACCGACGACATTTTTATCTCGCCACTGGTAAACAGTTCCCATATTTCTGAAAGCAATTTTTATTTTTACAACGCTCCGCAACAGTTATTTTCTTCCTCGTATAAAAAATGGTTGGTACGAAAATGGTTTATAAAAGACGGGCTGCTACAAAATTAAGCAAAACAGTTCCAAACGTTTTTCAAAACTCCCATCTGGTCTGACGTCGCATAATTTTTGTTTTAAATTTATTCACCAAATAGAATTTACAGTTAAAGAAAACAACCTACATGGCACTTCCCTTCTCACGGTCGCCACTGAAAATCAGCGTCGTGGAACTTAGTGCCACGCGCCACGGCATAATGCTGAGTGGCAGCTATTTTGGTACCAAGTATACTAGTTTAAGACTCACGCTTGTACCTATTTTATTTTTACGCTATAAGGTTTATGGAAAAGATGCTATTTTATGGAGATTAGATGTGTTTAATAAACCTTTTCTTGATCTCTTTATATGAAATGGATACGACTGCCTACTTGCCTATTTTGTTTTACGTAGGTTTATCCACTCCACATTCTGAAACCCAATACGTTTCTCATCTACATAAAACCTAATCCAATTTGGTAACTTACGATCTACCTTCGACCCAACTCTTTACCTTTAGTTTTATTTACTGAAGTGAAGCTGTAATAAAAATTGGTGGAAGTACCTTATACGTATATCGTATAAGCACAGGCATGTGGTCCGTGCTTATAAGTTGCCTTATAGGTAACTAGCTGTTTAATCCAAGTTAATTTCGGTCTTCCCTCGAGAATTCCCGGATAAAAGTACCTACCCTATGTCCTTCTCTGTACCCCTGACAAAATGTATTACCGGTTGAGTGGTTAAAGCTTGAAAGCGTAACAAATAAACAAACGATTATTTGTTTGTTTCACTTACACACACATTTGCATTTATAATAGTAAGGATATTATATTATATTGATATTGCTGCTAAACGTTCTTAAATACCTGAGCGGCGACTCCATGTGCACCCGATGGGACGAGCAAGAGGGCGCGGGGTGCTGCAGCGAGGGGTGCGCCGGCAGCGGAGGCGGGCTGCTGTGCCGGCTCAGGGTCTCCGGCGAGACCAGGGCGGCGCCGGCCGACGCCGGGCTGGGCAGCGGCGGCGCACTGCCCATAGATACCTCGGCGTCGGTGCCGCACGTGGCGCGAGACACGTGCGACCCGCCGGACATGTTGTTCGACGGTATCGAGTAGCAGCTACAGGGACAAAGAAAAATACAAATTGAAGCAATGATGTTGTAATTATAACAAAGCGAAGGGTTTTGTCGAAACTGATCACATAGATATAAACTTTCGATCACCGCCGCCCTTAGAGTATTTAACCAACAGAAGATGTGAAAAGTACAAGAGCTTATACATAAATCTGTTACAATTGTGTGTTCATTTTTTAGTGGTGAACTCGTTTAATGATCGTGTACAGCCCTTGTTAAAAGTGGCCGACTGGTATCTCCTGTTGATCTGAATACCATCTCAATCACTGCCAGGTTTCGTAAAACTTAGATAATAATCTATATTTTCCATTACAAAATTATTATATTTTATTATTTCGATTAAACAACTTAAACTTTTCCTGTGATCTTAGAAGCTTAGTCACTTTTAGCAACAACATTTTTTCTGGCACATTGTAAGAACTCTAGGTATATTATATAGTTACGTTACCTACATACATGCAAAATTATTAAATAAAGTATTAATTCATTCACGTGACAGTAGAGATAGTACAAAACACAAACTTAAATACTTTAATAAACTCTACTTTGTACATACGTATATGAAAAAAATCCAATGAATTAAGCTTTTAATTATAATTTCAGATCACGCGAATTGCGTAGAGTTTAGGTACTTGTAGTTATTGCTTCGTAGCATTTCGCAGATCTATCATATCAAATATCCAACGAATCATGCTGACTCGAACATTTTAACGATATTTATATTTTATGAAAAACCTGCTAATATTATACGATTAGGTAAATGTGAATGTTTTTAGGTATGTCTGTTAAGCAATCACGCAAAAACGGCTACACCGATTCGAATGCAATTGGATTAACACACAGGATATTTTTCATCTCGGAATACTTGCGGATACTCCGAAATTAGCGTGACTGAAACCGCGGGGAAAAGGCTAGTAATAATAAACAAAAGAATCAATAAATAAGTTTTTATTTTTAACCAATAATACAACTTTTAGTTTTTGCAGAGCAAAGAATAATATCTGTGGCGAAAGCACGGAGTCTTCTCCAATCGAATAACAGGTTCAACGGTAGGCGCCGAGCTTGCCATTTCCGCATCCAATATGGCAGCGTTCGATTTCCGGTGCCGTCTGCCGCGTAAATGGTTTATGTCGGCTTACATGCAACGTTTGTTTTAATCAGCTCAACACTCGATAATACTGGCTGCCGGTTGTGCACTGCACTGGTCAACAGATTAAATTAAATTTTAATGTTCCACCTTTTTTACTGTCGTTTGCAAATGATGCATGTATCTACCCGTATTTTAATCGTGTCTGGTGCTTACATATATATCGTGTGAATTAACTGAAAACTAGAAAGTAGTTTGCTCAGAATCAACTAGCGATTCGATTGCACTATGTTTTAATATAGGTTATATTTTTTCACATTTATTAGCCCATGTCTAAATTATTTATAATACAATATTTGGCGCGTACGCCGCCCGCAGCTCAAAAATTCGAACCGATAGGTGCGGGTGTAGCGCTTGGAACTGCGTAGATAGGTCACCTCCAAACTAATGTTGAATAACTGTTAAAGTATTAATTTTTTTGACAAAATATATTTGAATCATATTATTGTTTATTTTTTTAAATAGGATGTATCAGGTTTTCAGTTAATTCATTAACACGTTGTATAACTACTAGCTGTGCCCCGTGGTTTCTCCCGCGGAAATTTCGGAGATCCCGCAGGAATTCGAATTTTCAAAAATCCTTTCTTAGCGGATGCCTACCTCATTACAACTATCTGTGTGCCAAATTTCAGCGAAATCCGTTCAGTAGTTTCGGCTGTGCGTTGATAGATGAGTCAGTCAGTCAGGTTTGCCTTTTACGTATATTGTAAAGTGTATGTGTTTGTTCTTGCTGAATAAAGTTTATCTTATCTTATCTTATATATTTGGGTTTTGCTGTATGTTTAACTATTTTGCTGTATGAAACAACAATAGGTACAAATATTCAAAAAATTTCTCACTTCAATTAAAACCAATCGGTCTTAATTTGTCTTCGTATATACATACCTATTTTTTAATATATTATACCTAATTAGCTGCACCCCGCTGTTTCACCTGGGTGAGTTTCGAAATTCTCACAGGAACTCTGAAACTCACCGCTTAAACCTTCCCTGCACTTTCACAAATATATCAAGATCAAAATTAACCAAATTTATTTGCTATTTTCCTAGGTAGGTATAATATAAGAAGATTGTTACTAGTAAATACAGTTCAATTTCTTCCTAATTAGGTAGGTCTATATTGTAGAGCTTTAGGTTATTCACTAAAATCTTGAAATTCTTCAATTAAATCTTATATTTTCTAAGTGAAACACAGCTAACAATAGATTTGTAAAAATATTTGAACCGTAGGAAAAGTAAAGAAAAAATAAAATAAAATGTAACGTTTTTATTTACTATAACTACTACTCCACTTTTACTACAACCTACTACTACATAGATATACGCTATAAGTTCGTACTACGAGTATTATCTAGATTCTAGATAATATACGCCCTTATACCTATGTTTTAAGCTGCACTATACTACCGTTATTTTTCACAAAATGCATTAACTCTCCTTAAAATGTGACGCCTGATATTAGACTTAAGGTCCGGGGAATACCGCTGAGATTAGCCTGAACTAGTTAATACTTACTACGGAGAATTTTTGCTTAAAATCGCTTCGTTAGCACGAAAATATCGGGTAGTTGTAGGTGGTTGTTGGATTTGCTTCGCTTTCGTTGGCGTGACGCCCGGTCCGGGATCAATGGGAGCTTTACGTACCTAGATACGACTCGACGATGTAGCAAACAAAACACATAGATATAATAGGTGCATACATAAAAATACACTTGCACGTTGAACTTGACTTTGATATTGCTGTAGTAAATAAATGTGATTAAAACAAAAAAGCATAAAATTGTCTGGATATGATACAAATAGCTGTTCCCCGCGGTTTCACACGCGTAAATTTCGGAGTTCCTGCAGGAATTCTGGGATAAAAAGCACTCTATGTCTTTGTGTAAAATGTATGCAAAATTTCATGATGACCGCTCGAGTAGTTACGCCGTGAAAGCTTAACAAACAAACTCACATTTGCATTTACAATAGTAAAGATTATCTTTAGATTAGAATCAGGAGGTGCTGTGTTATTATTGGATCTATTATTATTAATAAGCGATTTTTAAGTTTTTAGAGATTAAGTTTTAAGAATACCTAGAATACATCAAAGTCGTTATCCGCGTCCCTATGTCTGTCTGTTTGTTTTTCGCAACACAGACAGACAGACGCGTAAACTACGCAATGAATTTAAACGATTCTGCAAATAGTATATAAAAAAGAATAGTAGGTACGTGAACTCTACGATTGCTATATGAAAGTAAAGTATGTAAGGGTAAGCACCTTGGGCTCATCTTCAAAACAGACAACAAAAGAAGTAGATTTTCACCGCAACGAAAATACTCCACACTATCCTTCCTTTGCGTTCTCATACACAATCCTTATGGAGCGTGTCTGTGTCTAGCGCGTGTCTTCAACATTCCGACGAAAAAATAACAACTGGCAAGGAATGTTTATAGTACGGACCGCCAAGAGGGGATTTGTGGATTAGCTAAAGCGCGTCAGATGAACATAAGGGGGGTACCTTGCACCATGTTGAGTACCTCCACCAAATATAGGCCCTCTACACTGGTGGGTGCGTCTAGAATAACCGATCAGATTAGTAAAAAAAAATCGATAACTCGAAATACTCGAGCGCGTCAGATTAAGATATGGTGGGTTAATTACATAGTGAGAAGTATGTATATGAATAATCTGACCATTTGAACGTGACGTAAAGGAGTTAGAGGATCACAAACTTGCAAAAAAAAAACGCAACTTCGACATTCTCGAGCGCAGTTGATTTGTTTTTTATTTTAAAGTAAATAACTCAAGGATAGCGGGAAAAATATAATCTGCCGATTTTCATAAGCCGAAGAAACAAAAATCGTCTTCGAATCGAACGAGCAGCTGCAGTGAAACATGTACCTATTCATATCTCTGTCTTTCTTTCTCTTTTACTTTTTCTCTATCTCTCACTCTCTCGCACCGTCCTCACACTACTTTCCGTCGCCATAACGTCATCACAGTATACCACGGCGCTAAACGTGTCGAATTATAACTTTTTTTGGTCGGTTAAAATACATATTAAAATAAGTTAAGGTAAGTATTAATCAAAATCAAACTATAGGTTCACCTTTCACTTTAATGTAATTATATATATATTATATAATAAAGCTCATCACAAAACAACGCGTTCATGTTATTATATGTAAAACGAAATGGCTTGTTTGTGCTTTAAAGTTAGTTTTGTAAATAATATTTTGTGAGCTTTTACATATTTCATAGAAATATAAAGTGTGTTTTTTGTGAACAAGAAATAGCTCATAAAGTTATTAAACTTACATCAGAAATAAAAAAAAATTAAAAATAAATCATAATTTTTGTTTCTAGCAGTCAGATTAATAATATCCCTCAAAATTATTGTCAGATTTTAAGCCAACATAACTTGGACTGCAAGCTGAACCTTCTGTAAAATAATCTGACACGCTCGAGTATTTCAAAATTGAGATTTTTTTTTGCATTTTCAAAAATTCGCTACTACCTTGCATCACCTCCAAATCGGCAGATTTTCGAAGGGGTGCATTTTTAAGGCTCACTTAACATCCCCTTTGAATATCTGACGCGCTCGAGTAAATGTTTTTTTTTTTCATTTTCTCCCCTTCCGGATGGCCACCCCCACCACGCAAATGGGCAGATGAATATATTTTCGATATCAGAGACACCTTGGAGTATCTAAACTACAATATCTGACGCGCTCGAGTATTTCCATTTTACTATTTTTTTTTACATTTTTGAAAGCCTGTAGAAGCTAAACCCACCGGTGAATGAAAAAATATCATATAACCTTATTTTGTTTATATCTCCTAATCATCAAAACCCAATAGGTCCCAACGACGCTCGAGTGTCTCCCGAATTAGCATCGGTATCTCCCGTACTATTATGTTCCCTGAAGAAACTTTAATGGACATATTTTCAGTTCATTATTTTTAGCCATAACTGCGGCACTGTTGAACTAGTTAGGTAGCTTGGCTACGCCAGGTGTCGCGGGTTCGATTCCCGCACCACGGTAAACGTTGTGATAACGAACGAAAATATGAATTTTGTATTTACCTTGAGTGGTCGGTATTTATCACGAGTACTAATAGCTTATTATGCAATACATTACCAAAATAAAAACATGCCGTGAAACTATATTATATTACTAACTGGTACTTAGTTGATAATATCGAAGTATGAAAAAACCATTTAAAAAGTTTGTCAACTTAAAAATGCTAGGTAACTTGATTCCGGTTTACGAAACAGATAATAGATAGATTCTACAGAATGATTCAGGAAATAATGAGGGAGTAGGTACTTCAAAGTAAGTTGCTTAAACAATCGTTGAAATTAAAAAAATTTTACAGAGGCGTTATTCTATAAAGGATTTTGCATAAAATTTTGTGTCAAAACCCTCGACTGAACAAACACTCAAACATTAAACAAGGTTTTACGCATTATCCCATCGCTTAATACTTATCTCATAAGTAGGTACATAAATATTGTACCTAATACCTATAAAGGCCTAAGTATAGAAATTACAGCTCGTGACTATAACTACCTTTGTACTAAAGTTAATTTCTTCTTGAAAGTTAGATTACACTCACTCATATGAAGGAAACCCGAAGAGTTCGAAACATATCGGGTCTTTCCAAACGATTAATCGTGAAAGCCGCTTTAGATATTAGCTTTAAGTTAGATAACATCCAATTAAGTTTTTCAGGGGATAAATCCATGAAAAATCTTTTATTGTTTCAAGTACGATGACAAAACAATCTAAGTTCGTGATATAGAAACAAAGGTTTCCCTTTATCGTTGTTGTGACGGAAAAACTAAAATTTACTAATGAGACTTTGGACTTTTAAAAATGAACTGGGAAAAAGCTAGTTATTATCCCACACCTTTTGCCTCATATATTACATTATCTGTAAATAGCTGGCCGCTGCGGTTTCACTCTCGGTAATTTCAGAGTTCCCGCTAGAATTGCTTTTTATAAAATAGCCAATGTTACTCAGTGATAATATAGCATTCCAATAGAAAAAGAATTTTAGAAATCGGTCCCGTAGTTTTTATTTATTTATTTATTTATTTATTTGGGAAACGAACGGTACAACATAAGTAAAAATATAACAAAATATAAAAAAAATTCTTACACCTTAAAGTTTCCACACATAGGAAAATCATAACAAACCAACCAACAAGCAAAAAATCTAACCTTTCCCCTTTTTAATATTAGTTTAGATGGGTTCAAATTAAAGAAAATGTGAAAATTTATGAACTGGATTGCTTTTAGTTGCAACAGACCGTTATGTTAATATTTTGTTAAATTAAGTATAGCGTCGAAGCTCACCTTTTATTTAACACTTCACGCTTTAATCGTAGCGTGACGCTACACATTCTGTTGTATTAAAAAAAACCGTAAGCCACCCTTGTCAGCGGCGGTGTTTAAATGAGCTAACCGGTCAATGACCCCAGCCATTTAATTTAGAACGACCCAGAAATAACACGACAGGAATGAAATATTCACTACGTAAAATAGGGCAAAGGGGACAACCCTATAGAGCTTCGCTTATCTGTCATTTTGTGTATCACCTTGTAACAGCGGTGTACGAAGTCAAATTCGCGTCAATGCTGGTTATATCGAGTGGAAAGTGTTTACCTGATAAAAAATAACAGATGCTTGTATCGATATTTACGGGAGCACAATATTGAAATGTAACTTATTTCTTCGTCTTCGTATATTTTGGTGGTAATAAATAGATTTCTATCCAAAATATTCTATTCCTTAAAGAAATTTTATTGATTATTTTAAAAATTAATCTAAAGTTAGAACGTCAAAGAAACTAAAAGATTTACAGCTAACACTGGATGTGTTGAAAGAAGAATAAATTGTAGAAGAAGATCACTCGTCTTCTTTATATTCGTTTCTTAGTTTATACCTACTATTTTAATATAGTTCCTCAACGCCGATGTGTGACAACTAACACCTTAGTCCACTCCGCCGACCAGAACCACAAGAAAATAGACAATGAAATGACTCACTACCTTTCCTCTGGCACGACCTCATCTCCATTCACTGTAGGCTCTGTGACCTTCATTATTAATTCTATTGACACTTTTGACTATAACAACGAGTATCACAACCTGATTACTATTAGAAAAGAATTCTGCATTGACTACATGATACAAAAGTTCGTTACATCGTCGTGGACGCGCAGAACACACTGAATTGGTGGCGGACGGATCCCGGGGGATTAACTGACACTCAATGGCACTTGGCTGGATTGCTGCAATACGTTATGTATAATAATTGCACACACGAGGGCGGACACGGGACGCTTTGTTCATAGGAACAATTGGCGAACAAGCACTTGATGGTAAATAACAAGATATGGTGGAAAAGTTCGTTCAACGAGGCGCAAATAATAACATAACAAGTTACTATATACTATGTCAAATTCCCAACCACCGAATTTAATAGATGTTAATATTATTGTATATATTGTATAACGTCCTTGTACGTAACTGGTTACGTAAAAGGAAAAGTAATTATTTTTACGAAACCAGTTACGTAGAACTGTTTACTTAGGCGGCCGAATGTATATTTACAAAGCGGTAAAGGTTTTTTTTTGTGTATATAGATGATAATAATATGTATATACGTACGTTACGTTAGTACGTTACGATATATTATATATTATACTATTAACGTAACGTAAAGTTTTAAGTAAGTTGTAAGGTCCGTATTAATAGTCAGTTCTCAAGTTGACGTACTCACTTGAGAACATCGGTGAGATGGTGTTCTAATTAATAAACGTTACTTGAGTATAAAACTGGTCATCATCTTGAGTAGACGGTCTCAAGTGAGTACCGCACGTATTAATAGACGAAACTCCAAACTCAAGATCATCATTTGACGTTTGATAAGTCTGGATCAACTGAGTCAAGTAAAACACGGACTTGAGATCATCTTGAGTTTGTGCTACTATTAACGTTGTTGAATCAAAATGGATTTTGAAATTATTTTGAATAATATTGGGCACTACGATGTTATTGATCAAGGATTTATTCTGGACGTATCGTTTACCAAAAACGTACATTAGGGATCCTTATTTTCAATTATATTCGAATATTTTTTCAAGAATATCTTTTTTTCTAAGCAAGAAAATATATGTGCCATCATATACGTTATATTCGGAAAAAATTAATTCCGACAAAACGAAAAGTGAAAAACTTTAGAATTTCGCGCGCCAATAGCTATTATTTTTTAGCACGCAAGAACGGGCAGGCAAAGGGACTAAACCGTATACAGCCTTGTCTATTGCAATTCATTTCCTTTTTACCATATTTGAAGTAAAATTTAATTTTTTATACAGAATTTAATGCAGAATTTAAATATTTTATGTTTTAAAATTTTTTTATGACATAATCATTGGTAGAAGTGCAATTTCAATTAAAACATTGCATTTTGTGCAGTAGCTGTAACGGAACGAATTCAATCTATTTTGACGTTTGTTGAGTCGGTCTCAAATGAGATGGCGAATGACAATCTCAAATGAGACCGCCCCAAGATAGCTTTATTAATTAGCACATGTTCTCACGTCTCAAGACGGTATCAAGTAGTCATGTACTTGAGCTTGTACTTGAGAACTGACTATTAATACGAACCTAAGTTTACAAGCTAACGCGGTTTTACAGTTTTACGATGACAGACAAGAAATTAATTTTACAAAAACCTCAGACTTTTCTTCTTTTGGAAATCTTTTCTTTTCTAAGTATGTGCTCATCCAACACCTACCTACTCATAATATGTAATCGGCAAAAAGACTAACTACTAATTACTTAGTTGAACGCTACAATAATTATAACATTCGCCTTGTAATTAAAACTTTTGTTAGAATCTATCCATGTACGAACCTAAATAAACTCGAATAACCCAAATTCGTTTCTAAAGTGCCTTTGTGGAAATCAATACAATTTAGACAAGGGATTTGGACATGTCATTGATTACGAAAAACAATTTAATGGAGACAGATTCTTAGAGCAGATTTGGCAAGAACAGGATCTCGGAAAAGGATAATTTTCTATTGAACATGCGAAGACCGTAGGTGTTGAAATCGACACCCACACGTTGTACTCGGTACACATTTCGGGTCAGTGTGCATTTGGAACGTGAGTTAATTAGGTACGGCTTGTATTGTTTAACGAAATTGCCGTTCCTACCGATAACTTAAACTGTGGTTTAAAGTTAAACTTAAACTGCGCCTGCGGTCACAAGAGCTGTGTTGATCTAACTTGTGGTCATACATTCACACGAAATTTCAGGGAAATTTAATTTTCTCAAACTTTATCGAAGGACCTAATTCATTTTCTAAAACGGGTATAACTACTTATATGTAGGTACCTACTATTCTGTTTGCTCAAGTGCGTTGTCTATGGTGTTTTGTTTTTTTAAGTGTGGTTTCCCTGGGCAATAATATTTGTAGCGTGGATAAACAGACGAACCATGTTATGGTCATATCTCGGCTCTGAATATGCTCCATACTACTGAAAACTTTTGACAAATAACTTTGCGTCTTTGGCTAAGGTTTAACGCCATTTGATTCAATTTACATGACTTCGCTGTTGGTTGTGGTTAGCGACCTATATTAATAATGCTTTGATATACCAATTTTGGTTGGCTAACTTAAAAAAGTCTAAGGTTAAAAACATAACAATATATCAAACCCTGTTACATTTTTTGCGTCTACATAACTAGGCAATAAAAACACGAATTTACGAATGCCATATTATATTACTGATAGAATGATGATGAGAGCAGGTTCTATAGATATCTAGACAAATGCTCGATCAGTCGTCAGAGGACGTAGGGGAGATTCAAGAGGATGTAAACGATTTCACAGGCGGTTCCGGGCACATGCCTACTGCGCATACATGCAATCTTTGTGGATTCCGAATTATTTAATAGAATATACCTATACTGTAGGTGTTATAAGTAAGTCCACCTTAATTCGAATAAAATCATATCTCGTTCTTATTTAAGTACACATAAAATCATTTTCAAATTTGATCGTCAAATAATGACAATGTAATTGTTATCTATTAATCAAAATAATGTCAGTGTCTATGAATATGACGCTGCAAGTAGCAATCCGAGCAAGGGGAAGACACGCCATTGACATTATGGTTTTAGTACCTAACAAGGGGCGGGTTTATTTGATCTCCAGTGTCTTGGAATAGGATGTACACGGAGAGAAATCAATCAGACCGAAGATTGTTGGCGACACAATATCTGCAATGACCAGCAGACACAGTGACCGACAGACCCCGTGTGCAGTCAATTAAATGCAAACTACAGAAGAGTTTACTGACCAAATATGGCACCTAACCGAACACAGGTTACAGAAATGCTGGTGACAGATCTTCGGTGGGGAACTTTCGGTCGCGAACTTTACTGAACAAACCCCCATTTTCTGTCAAAGTAGGGTACCTTTCATCCCGATAAAAAAGTTCCTATTAGCGAATTCAAAGCTAGTTGATTCTCTAGTAAAGGCGTAGGTACCTTGGTTTTGTTGACCGCCCTGCCTCGGCCGAACTCCATAAAGCTCGTCCCCTCAATGTCCCCTGAACGCACGCTTCAGTTCGAGTGCGATTAATGTCAATTCATATTTATAGTCACATCCTGGGGCTCACGTGGAGGAGCGAAATATGTCATTTAAGCTTTATTCACTAGAGTGCGAGAAGGAGATTTATTTATTTATTTAAACTTTGCACATGGCATGGCATTCTCTGCTTGTCAAATTTCAGGTAGTAAAGAGAGTTTACTGTGTAATTAGTTCCCAGGAGAGCGATCACGCCTTTAAAACGTCAAATAATGAAATAATATTTTAAGTATTTTTGTAACGCGCTGTTTTTTGTTTTTTTTCAAGTTGACAATTCTACTCTTATTTATTGAGAAGATAATATTGGTAAACCCAAAATACTTACATAAAATATGATTGGTTAACCTATGACCGAACTTAAACAAGCGTGATGTGATGACCTGCTACACAAAATTGAATGCGGTTTTTTCGTTGTATTGCTAACGTAGATACTCATGTTTTGATTTTTTAGAAATTCCATCTGGAGGAGATATTAAAAAAAAACGCTGGTCATCCTACTAATATTATAAATGTGAAAGTGTGGATGTTCGTTACTCAATCAAGCTAAAACGGCTCAACGGATTTGGATGAAATTTGGCATGCACGTTATCAGGGGCACAGAGAAGGACATAGGGTACTTTTTATCCCGGAATTCCAACGGGAACTCCAAATTTACCGCGGGTGTAACCGCGGGGCACAGCTAGTTATTTATAAATATGCGAAAGTGAGTTTGTTTGTTTGGTACACTTTCACGCCTTCGGCTCAACCGATCATCATGCAATTTTGCATACACGTTACCAGGGGTACAGAGAAGGACATAAGGACATACTTGTTGTCCCTGAATTCCCACGGGAACTCCGAAATAAAGGCGGGTGAGACTGCATTATAGCCTACTAGGTATACGTTTTCAGGGGTACAGAAGAGGATATTATAGAATAATAATTTTGCTATGGATTTCCCGCGGGATCTCCGAATTTAACGCGCGGGTGTAACCGCTGGGAACAGCTATACTATAATAAAAAGTGGAATTCATGATCCTGTACATTGAATATTTTGAACAAAAATTGAGAGAGCGCAATAAAAAAATAACCAAGCATATAAAAGAAGTTTTTCAAATTATTTTGTCTGTCTGAACGGATTATAAAGGTTAGCCTGGAGCAACATATAGGCTTTGTTTTGACGCTCGTTAAAATAGGATGTCGGGAAAAAAGTTGTTATATAGATATAAGCGTTTCACGCGGATGAAACCGCCGGGCACAGCTAGTATGTAAACATAGTAAGTATACTCTCGTGCTTTCATAACTCTCGCGAGACCTCGGGTCGAAGTTCTTGAGACGTCACGCAGTCTCCGTGTCGTTTACCTAAAATTTACGTATTTAGCTTCGAGACATTTTGAGCTCTGTTCCCTTTAGTTTTGTACTGTAGTTGCTTAACTGGTACCACAGTGTTCTACATAAATCGTGTCATACTAGGCGACTGTACTTGACGGATACATTCGTTAGGACTGTAAAACGGCTATTTGCATAATATTATAATATCCACCAACAACGTTACTGTCTTATTTTAGGCTGTTCGCCTCGGTTTCCCAAATCCTTCCTTAATATTATTATAGTTAAATGCGAAAGTGAGTTTGATTGTTTATTTGTTTGTACGCTTTCACGGCTAAATGGCTCAACCGATCACCACGAAATTTTGTATAGGTACACGTTGTCAGGGGTACAGAGAAGGACATAGGCTACTTTTTATCCCGGAATTCCCGCGCAAACTCTGAAATTAGCACGGGTGAAACTGTATTAAATTTTGCATACTACCTTCACGTTGTCAAGGGTAGGTACAGGAAAAGTTATAGGGTAGTAAGTACTTTTATCTCAGAATACCCGTGCGTGGGATCTTCGAAACTAACGCGGGTGAAACCGCCGGAAACAGCTGGTATTAAAATAAAAGCGGGTTTGTTTGCCTGACAAAATTACATTTGCTTACCTTATATAGGTAGAGGTATAAATCTACATTTTATGGGACCTTAGCGTGTGGTGCCTCCCTATAATAAGCTAGTAGGTAGTACGCGCAGTTCCAACTCTTAATGATGTTATAAGGAAGCGTAAGACGCGTTCAAATCCATTAGATTTCGTTACAGACTGTTTATTGAACTTCTAAATTTATTTGTTAATGTTGTTTTTTTTTTATTTAAAGGGCAGAATAGTTATTGATTGCATGCGAGAGATTGCATTATGCATATCAAACTAGAAAAACGTCAAAATAAACATTGAGTAAAATTGTAGTTTTTTCAATAATTAGAAAATACCGAGAAAATAAATAGTCTAGCAGACTGCAGAATTTTATAAAAGTTCGCTATAAGCATTGATGTATTAAAAACCCTCTTTTTAATATATCATTAGATTACCCTTAAAAAATTAGTAAAGCAACTCACAATACATTTTATAATTTGCATTATTATACCTAAGTATCTCACACCTATAATATATAAGTGTCGATTGGATCGTTTCTGCACAATGATATTACAGCTAAATATCTAAAATTATTTATATCAATAAATCTGCAACTAACCCGGTTTAAACCTGGTTCTTGGGTTTAAACCCAGTGTAAATGCCTGCACCGGTGGAGGCGTTTATAGGGTTTACACCCATTGATTTGATTGCTCATCCATACCTAATATACGTAGGTAGGTATAGTAAATAATCAGCGATGCAAAAACGTCCTCTGAAAAAAGCACAAAATGGAAATCTATAAAGAACTGTCTTTTTAAAAAAAAAACAGCCACGTACGTAGGTTTAAGCGCATTTGTGTTTATAAAATATGTTAAATTGGTTTAAATTAATAAATTAATAAAGGGAATTGCCCCTTTGAATCCGGGTAACACCTGAAAAAAAATTCAATGTTTTTGGATAACTAAGTCCTAGCTGGAATACAATACAGCGATTCCGGAATAGAAAATGAGGGAATCATTTTATCCCTGGCAACCCTTAGATAACACGCGTGGTGATGTGTGTTCACGTGTACGGTGTAGGTACGTAGAGTCTGCAATAAACTGCGTTGTTGAGATACGTGAAGTGCCACCGGAGACATCTTTAGGGCCCTTCACCCGGCACAATGGTATCCCCGAGCCAGACTTCTATAGACTAGCACGTGTATGTACATTTTTTTAATGTCTAAAACTAAAAATATACCTTACTTAGGTGAGTGGTATGCCTTGTAGATACAAAAACATTTGAAGAACCGCTTCTGAGATCCAAATTCTAAGGAAGTAAAATGGAGATTCAGTTTCAACTCCCAACTCACAAGAGGATGAAACAGCCTCTCTCATCAACTATTAATTTGGTTAAGCATCGAAATTATCTCCTTATAAAAAGCTAGGTGATAGTCACAGAGTTGCGAATACTTTATGACTTTTCTTTAGTTAGAGACCAAGTTGTAACATTGGCGACATATTTTACGACAAATTTAATTTAATTTAACACCACTTGCTATCTATTTATAGAATTATATTGGTATACTGTACACACAAGGCGTAGCCAGTAACGGTCTACGCAACAGCATGGGGGAGGCTAATAGGAAGCGTTTTTATGACAAGATATACCTACCTACTTGAAGAGATGAGTTCGACGTCGCGTCGCGGAAAATATTCGACGCTCACCTATATTTATGTATGTAATATTAATAATAGAAATAATAATCTTTATTTTCGTTTAGGCTTACAATGAGACATACACACGGACTTACATAATATATTATGTATACAATAATAAACCATAGTAAGGAAAAGTAAGAAATTATATTTTGTGGACAATTTTCTCCTGGATTTGGTCTAAAAGAGCTTAATTGTTTAGTAAATAATGCTTGGATGCTTAGACACTACCACACAGTGCCGTCTGGATTCAAAGCATGTAATATGAGTACCAGACAATTGATATTATAATACTCAGGATATATATACTTTTTTGTAAATATTTATAAATAATAACCAAAGTTTGTATTCCGTTTCTATTCCTCTATGTGTTTCGAAACTGTTGGTCCGATTGTGATGAAACTTTGGCGGGTTGTTCTGCCTACGTCCGTAAAGGTTCCGCGGGTGAAACCGCGGGGCACAGCTAGTATATAATAAACTTAAAATATCTACATACTAAACATCCAGACGCAAGCTTACCGCAAAAGTTCAAAATTGTGGTAGTAAATATCTAGTTTAAAACAAGATTGAACAAGATGGATTTCCTAACTATTATTATCTCTCTAGTCCCTAATTTCTGCTCAGGTACATACTTTTAGGTATTGTGACATTCATATGTATAACATACTACCTACATACATGAGACTCCAACGCAGATTTTTTAGAAATGCTCTCATATTGAAGCTGGACACTTTATACGACATTATTTTGCTAGAATGCTGTTTTATTCTTGGAAGCTTTCTACCACAGTATTTTCGTAACAGATTATACAAAAGAGAACTTTCAAAAACCCTCATGTTTTGGGGAAATGTATATTTTTGAACGTGTTTAATAGTAAAAAGATAATGGAAACAATAAATTCATCAATATTTCTTTCGTCTCTCCACTATCTTAGTTCCACATCGCCCTAGCCCTATTTTCTCACGTGATCTCGTGACGATTCCAAGGAGTGTTACTACATCTGCAGCCAATTAATCACGACTCGGGGGGAAGCTATAAAATCACGTGTCAAATTACAGATTCTTAAATGGATTTTATTATCATCGTACCGTTTACACAACTGCGTCATCCGATTGGAGTGTTTGTACAAAAGTCGGGACGCTTCCCGACAGCTGGAAATGCTCATTTTTACGATAACTATCCCGATCACAGAAGTGATAATTGTTTCCCTACTTATAAAATAAAGTTAATAAACTAATCCATATATACAAGAATTGCAAATACAGACGAGTCTGTTCAATAAAGAAGTTTATCCATAAGAAATTAGAATATTTTTTTTAAATTTGAGCCGCAAATATTTGTATAATTATTAATATTCCTAGTACAGCTCTACATAAAGCGACGTCTCGTCATTAAGCTAGATATTCCAAATACCTCACAAGTGTGGCCACAAGCAATAGTCAGTTATTATTAAGTAGGTATAAAGTGAAATTTTTGCTTGAACATAAAATGGGCTAGTTGACTAATTTTTTTTTAATCCGACATGTAGATTAATAAAAAATATTGGACACGTATTTTTTTCTTTTTTTAAGTAGGTAATCAAAAAACAACGGCGATATATTAAGTTGAGATTTCGCGTGACGTCACTAACCGGTGCAGTTTGTATGGGGGTTATACCGGTTAATGACGTCACGAGCCCCCACCCTAAACTTTAATACGCTTTATCTCTGTATATTTTCATTAATTTGAAAAAGCAAAAAATACTTGTCTATTGTTTTTTTTTTTTTTCTAACGGACGGACTAATTAGAATTTTGATTTTCAAAAGTCGTCAACATCCCTATTGTCCAGGAAGCTAACATTAAACAATTCATCTACCAAATATACTCCAAAACTTATCGAACGTGTGGATGAATAAACCTTCTTTTAATAACTAAAATACAGTCATTAATATTGTGTTACTCTAATTCGTTTGTCAACAGAGGCTATCGCGCTCTTCGGAAAATATAGCATTTTATTGGAGATTGAACCATACCCGCCGAACCCTTTCATTTATAAATATTTAAAGTAGATCTCTCCAACTAAAGAGATTTGCCTCATAAGTGAGTCTCTCCCTTAATTACATTCTTCCGACATAATTTATGGAATAATTTTCACCTGGTTCATACTCGCTGCGTTAAGCTCCGTTTCAAACCGAACGCCAGCTAAAATGATAGTCGCTTTGGTAACGGATTTTTTATAAAAGGCGCTCTAAATGTAACTTTGTCTTGATACAAATAAAGGTAAAAACTATTTGTAATCATATCATTGTCGCGGGCTAGTCTAAATTTTCACTTTAATATTTGACTATTCGCTTTTAAATTTATATGAAAATTTTAATATTGTAACACTAACTCACACTGCGAAGAATCTAAAACGGGGTGTTGATAAAAGTTAAGAGCATCTAGAGCAACATTTTCTGGCGAAAATGTTGAATAGCTCAAAGAAAAATTCTATAGAATACCTATAATATATTGTTGCTTTACTTCGACACCTTAAGTCATAATAATATTGTACGTTAGTGTTTTTATTATTAACCGATTTCCAAAAAAGGAGGTTTGGAGGTTTCTCAATTCTACTGCATATTGTTTTTTAAAAGTCAAATCAATTCTTACGTACGTTCAAAAATTACCTCTATCCATTTGAATGAACATGGAGGCTCTTCACCTAGCGTTCCTTCTAATATCTATAGCAACTTCCTCACGTGCAATCATCAGTAACGGCCTAACATGTTTCGAAGTATTTGAGAATTTTCCTGATGGACACTGTTTTTTTTTTTTTGACAATGAAGGAAGTCGGTTTGCTATCAAACTCGGCGTAATTATCTACGAGATACAATCTCAACCTTTTGCTTGAATTTCCAATTTCTTTTTAATAGCGCACTAGGAAACTTAAATACAGGTCTGAGAAACTAAACATTTCCTCTAAATCAATATCTATAATAGATCCTAGGAAGTTATTTTGGTTGAATTAAAAATACCTATCATTAATGGGAAATTTTTTATATTTACTGACAGGCAGGCACACTCGCAATAACTATACAAACGTGCAAGTGATCCTGTAATTTGCTCTTAATACATCAACAGTTAAGTGATCTGACTTAATGAGCATCGTACCCACAACGTTGTGCGCTCAAAAGTTCACCCACAGGCAGTCAAAGACGAAGGCGAAGATAATAAAATTTATGAGACGTCGCCACACTACATATATACAGCAATTGCTAGAGTGCGTTTTTTTAACTTCAATTTCTCCTACAACCCTCAGTTACCCTCTTGTTTAATAAATGTGTGTTCCTTATTCCTATCACCATAGAGGTAGTAAGTAGTAACAGGAGTCAGGACATAAACAAGGGGGAGGTATTACAATAGTTCCAAACAATACAAAAGGTAGGTATGTATAATAATTGTAGTTATAGTGCAACTAGCGACTTCCTACAGCGACTCGTTTCCGCTACATATATCTACCTCACAAAGATAGGTATGCTGACAGATAACTTTCTTAGAGAAACTCGTAAAATATATATAATACTAGCTGTGCCCCGCGGTAATACCCGCAAACCCGAGTTTCGGATTTACTTCTTAAACCTTCCCTAAACTTCCGCAAATATTTCAAGATCAAAATTTGCCAAATCGGTCCAGCCATTATCGAGTTTTAGCGAGACAAACGCCGTGCTTTGCGCTACTGACTTTTCTACCTGGATTAGGAAATTTTATCTGGTATATATATCAGAATTAACATTTACATTTGGTATCTATTGATAAATTTAGTTAAGAATTTTAAAAACTTGACTTTTCTTAAAGATATGTAACTTTTTTCTATATTAGAAAAAAGGTATTTTAAGTAAGCGTAATGGTTTTATAACGTGTACAATGGGCATAATAGCGTGAAAACCTTGCGATTGTGTGCTTAGACGACAAATTATTTATTGTTTTAAACAGAACATTAGCTCAAAGGTATCTGATAGGTAATCTGATATGGCTATAGTATGCACTATGCAGTCACCGCCCTTTGCTAATTCTAGCTCTAGGCTTGCCGAGAAACGGTTCTGCGCTGTGTTTAACATAATTAATACAAACTTCGCCTACGAATAGAACTTTGTGCTTTAGGAAGTCCTAGCTTCTACTTCGAATAGCATACGATACCTGGCATGGCGCATGGTCTTAGCATTGAACTGAAATTAAATTGTTTCTGTCTGTCTAAATTTCATTTTTACACAATAACGCAAGCTAAGCACGAGTTTTAACCAACTATGATTTAAGAAGCTATGTAAAAGCCTCAGAATTTGTAAAGTACGTAGGTACGTAGCAAAATAGGAGTATGACTATTGGAGCGGGGAACAGCTAGTATGAATGAAGTTAGGTTTGGATATTTTTGACGCAATCACCATTTATAAACGGCTGAACGGATTTAAAACGGACAAAATTGAATGATACACAGATATCATAAATGCTTCTGGATTAGGTTATACTTTTTATCCTGAAACGAAAACTCGCGAAATTACCGGAATCCACGCGGGGCTACTTACCTACTATAAAATATGGTAATTCCGGGTTTTCCATTATTATGAGATCAAACTTAAAATTCACGGCGATTCAATACGGAATATAGATATAAAATTAGAATCACAAATAATTATCATGCAATTCATAACTTTATTCTCATTAGAATTTGTTTGCTATAAAATGTGGAGGTTTGAAAACGTACCTATGTCAACAGACAAAATTCTCAGAACGAACACGACTTTCAGTAATCTATGAATCACAGAGATGTGAATCATACTAATATGTATTATAAATGCATGCATAAGTGTATGAGTGTGTATATTTGTACTCCTCCACTCTGAAACGGCTGGACGGATTTGGATGAAATCTGAAATTTTGATAGCTTATATTTTTAAATAACATAGGCTTTCTGGTGAAGAGTGTGAAACTTATTGTCACTGTACCATCTAAATTACCTGCACTTTTCAAGCAAATAAAGAATTATTATTATTATTATTATTATTATTATTACTTTTGATCCCGGAATTCCCGAGTGAATTCCGCAATAATTGCCACAGCTAAAACCATGAGGGACAACTAGGTATAATAAGATATACATAAACTAGGTTTACATAAATTAGGTTTATATATTATCTACCGTAATACAATCTCAAACG
Organism: Zygaena filipendulae; assembly: GCA_907165275.2. NCBI lineage: Eukaryota > Metazoa > Arthropoda > Insecta > Lepidoptera > Zygaenidae > Zygaena > Zygaena filipendulae. Next base: position 3,519,866 of record OU015653.1, on the reverse strand, counting down.
AGTAGGTATAGATACGTATAGATGAATAACTATAAACAAAAAATATTTAGTTAATCATAAGAAGTTCTATCGTATAGAAAGAAAAAACTCAGTGTATGTTTGGGTATACGAAAAACTCATAACAAAGAAAATATACTTAAAAGTTTTCCCCCGGACTTCGCTGTTCACCGAACAGTCAAACTCAACAAGTAAACAAAGCTAAAACAAAGCAACTTATAAGGTATCGCCTGAAGTACCAACAATTTCCCCGTCATAAAATTCACGTCCTTAACTTTGCAAATTGGAGTTTTAATTAATTCTCTTGCTTCTATTTTGGGGTATTTTGCACCCACGTTCTCACGTTACAGAAATGGACATAGCGTCACTTTAAATACAACAATACCGCGTAAGTCAGAAATTGACTGTGTTTTTATAGGGATGTTGACAATATTTGAAAATCAAAATTCTAATTAGTCCGTAATTTAGAAAATTAAAAATCATTAGACACGTATTTTTTTTTTTTTTTAATAAATGAAAATACACAGAGATAAAGCGCATTAAAGTTTAGGGTGGGGGCTCGTGACGTCACTTACCGCTACAAGCCGCCATACAAACTGCACTAGTTAGTGACGTCACGCGAAATTTCAACTCAACGTATCGCTGTTATTTTTTGATTACAGAAAAAAAGAAAAAATACGTGTCCAATATTTTTTATGAATCTACAAAACGGACTAAAAAAAATTAGTCAAATAGCCTATTACGTTTATATATCATTTTGTAGATAATTTTTCCGTGCATCCAATGGGCTCACATTGGAGGCAATACCCCAATTTAACTGCGTTATTCAATGAAATTATATATTATCTATTAATATTTTTATCATAAATGACGTATTGTATAAAATGAGTAATATAGTGCAGTTATTATGTCTCTCCTGAAGAGTAAATTAGATTTGCGCACTATTGTTGTACCTATAAGCGACGATATGGTAAGTACTTTTACATCCCGAAATTCCTGCGGGAACTTCGAAATCAACGTGGTTGAGACAGCGGGGAACAAGCAAAAAAGCACCTAATAACAAAGGAACTATGTATGCAGTAGGTAGTTTACCGTTTATTAAGTTTATATTTTATTCCGCGGCATCCAGGGAACCTATAGATCCACGAACGAGCTTTCATTGATACCGCTTTTTTATTTCCTTGTGGCGTGTCACCTGCACTGCGGCAAGTTTTAACGAAGAAATTGTACAATTAATGCAATTAAGAAAGAATTCTCGATAATTAAAACCTAACGTAACGAAGAACGACTGAAACGGCAGCGCTGCCAACTTCACTTGAAAAGAATGTTATGGTTGGCTGTTTTATTGAGGTAGGTATACGAATATTTATATGTATTATTTATATACATGCTGCTTTATATATATGGATACTACTTTATGTATATTATTTATATACATACATATATATAGCTGTCTCGCGATAATTTCGGAGTTCTCGCGGAATTGATCCATACAAACTTTACCCCCTTCTTTTGGGGGTAGAATTTCGAAAAATCCTTTCTTATCGGATGCCTACATCGTGCAAAGAACACACCCTCCAAGTTTCAGGTCTAGATACATACCTACCTATACGTTAAATAAAATTGAAGTGTCTATTTCAATATTAAAACAAAAATTTTACAAAAAGAAATAAAAACTGACTTCCAAAAACAAAACTAAAAAGCTAAAAATAACAAAATACCGATTTAAACCAAAAGACAAAAATACACGTAATATTATTATTGGTTTGTGCTACCACTGATTTGTTTGAATTCGATGCCAAGCCCGCTTGTGTCTGCCCACTTAGGTTGCTCTTCTCACGACGAGCTCGTGGCGGGAGTGGACTTAGCCCATCTGTACACATCTACCCCATAATTATTTGGCTTGTCACCGACTTCAAACCGATCAGTAGTAGCACAAAGCAATAATAATATTACGTGTATTTTTGTCTTTTGGATTAAATCGGTATTTTGTTATTTTTAGTTTTTTAGTTTTGTTTTTAGAAGTCGGTTTTTATTTTTTTGTTAAAATTTTGTTTATTTCTCGCTTTTCAGTGGGTTGGTTTGTAATTTATCTAAGTTACAATAGCCTAATGTCAACTGCTCATCACCTTTTACATAATTTTTGAAGAGTTCCGTCGATTTCTCCAAGATCCCATCATCAAATCCCGATCTCATGACAATGGGACCACTTCGGGAGTATACTCTTCCAAAAAAAAAAAGAATTTTCCAAATCGGTTCAACAGTCTTCGAGTAATCGCGTAACAAACATACAAAAACAAAAACAACATTCAGACGAATTGAGAACCTCCTCCTTTTTGGGAAGTCGGTTAAAAATAATAGGTTTTTACTATAAATCCATCTGAAAGTATACACGGTACTTATAACAAAAAATCTATTCTTCAAATTTTTATTTGTCTGTCAGTTTGTTTCGGCTAATCTCGGAAACGGATGGACCGATATTGACGGGACTTTCACTGCCAGACAGCTGATGTTACTCGTATAAAGACTAACTTAAGCTGCTGTTATCAGAGTTTTTGCGGGAATTCCGAAACTCGCGCGGGTGAAACCGGGGATCACAGCTAGTATATAATAAAATAATATTCCCTCAACAAATATTACAGCTTAATTACGCAACATGTGACGTAAGTACCCGTGTGGGCTGCGAAGTGTGTGACATCCCTAATGAACATCAGACGAAATTATGCGCAGGGATGTTTAATTACACACTAATTTAAAGTTTCCATTTAGGTACGAAATGTTTAAAAGTTTTATCACTATACTAGCTGATTCACCCGCGGTAATTTCAGAGTTCCCGCGGGAATTCCGGGATAAAATATAGATATAAACCTTCCTCATGTATCACTTTATCTATTGGTGAAAACCGCATGAAAATCCGTTGCGTAGTTTTAAAGATCTAAGCATACATAGGGACAGACAGACAGCGGGAAGCGGCTTTGTTTTATACTATGTAACGATGTTTCGAAATTCGAATAATTTTTTTAAAACCAGTAAGTATTATTATTTTAAATATTATTTAAAATATTCATTTAGTGTTAAATAGGCCATTTATCTAGGAAGGCCATAGCCCATAGGCTTTATATCATCACGCTAAGACCAATTGGAGTGCAGCAGCAATAAAAATGTTACTTATTTATTTATTTATTTATTGGCACACCAACAGCACAGCATATATAGTATTAGGTTGTAAAAGTTACATCGTTTAAGTATTAGACATACATGCATGCCAATTAGCGGTATGCACATCATTGCAAGTTACAATCTGCAAGAACAAAAGTTTTATAATGTACTTAGAACGGTAAAAAATATTCCTTTTGGAACGCTGCGTTAACGGTTAGCTTTGGAATATATTTTAGTTAGTTTTTCCTCAAATTAACACGGGTGAAACCGCGGGGCACAACTAGTAGGTACAAAATATACGTAGGTATATCAGAAAATTACTTTAGTAAGTAATAAGTATATAGCAAAACTGCTACTACTTATATTAGCATTCGATAACTTCAAGATTTCGTTCCAAGAATACACCAAGTCATTAGTTACGGGCGAAAAGTCTATTAGTGAAGTTACTGGGGTGTGCCGCAAATAAGTATCAAACTGAATTTGTAACAGGCTGGGCGGTGCTTGGGCGGCCGTATTAAATAGTTTACCATACAATATGTGAAAACTAACATCTACCCAAGTAATAATTTAGTAGTTATATCTATGTAGGTATAAGATTTAGCGAAAAAAATTTACACAAACTCAAAGTAGGGTTGTTCCTTGAAAGAAGTGCAGATAAGTTTATGAAATTATATTATTTACTAACATCACTAATTGATGATAAAAACTCTATAGAAATTCTTATTCTGATTTATAGTTACGGTTGCCTGGAAGAAATTGCTTTTTAGCAATAAGGCCGCGCTTTGTTGCCTACTTTGGTTATTTTTCTATGTATTTTTATTATAATAGTAACAATAAAAAATATTTGATTGATTGATTGATGTTTCCAAATCCTTGTAAATAAGTATAAGTAAAAACAGATACAAAATTAATGGTTTCATGAATTAATTTTGTGACTGATATACGACATTGCAAATGTTGCAAAGACCTTCCTGACATGACGGTCAGGAAATTCATTTTTTTTTCCTTTAACATTTTATTTCTAATGATCAAGCAACAATACAAAGTCAGTAAAACCATGGTCCATGGTAAAACCGATACTTACAGAAACTAACGCAAAATATTAAACTCCTGCAAACTCAATAGATTCATAACAACCAGCCGCGACACAGTGCACCGTCATCTTGGCGCATCCCCATTTCAAATTCCACCCCGAGCGTTGTGTTTTGATTTATGACCTATGATATGTTGTAAAGCACCCTCATGCTAAATACATGATTGATCCATCATTAGTGTTAGTATGTTTATTTTAACACTGACAACTATTTTGTTTGCTTTGCTACGTACGTTGCAGTTTTTCATTTAAAATAATAATTAAATATTCAAAATACAGTCCTAAATTAAATCGTCTACATTTTTGGTTCATTTGTGCATTCATGCACAAGGGCTCGGAATGTTGCAAACTCCTTTTAGTTTTGGATCCTCCTCCTTTAGAGAGGAGGATCTGCTGAAGCTTTAAAGACCATTTTATTCAACAATACACCAAAAATTTTGTAACGCTGACAAGAGAGAGAATCCGCATTTATGAACAGAAACTGTAGAATTTTAAGATTGAAATGAAGTTCTTAAAAATATTCAAATGTAATGGAGCCGGAAAAAGTAAATTGTACAATTAATTTTGCTCGCGCACGGCTTAAAGTGAAGAACTGTATCATTCTTTACGATCGCGGAAGTATGGGACGGAGGTTTTGCTCGCAAGTAATAATCTAAGTAGGTAGATAATATTCCACATCTGCATTCAAAATTCAAAATTCAAAAGCTATTTATTACTTAGGATTGTTTACAATCACTTGTAATCGTCAGCAGGTTCTTAGAACTATAAATTACCGTCAGTTCGGAATACGTCCTCTGCTGAGAAGAACTGACAAGAAACTCAGCAGCGCTGTCTTTTAATGATCATACTTATAAACTAGGAAAACAAAAAAATAGGAATTGGATAGAGCAATTCATTCCCAAACGTCTGTATCATTTAAATAGTCTACTACACTATAATATGCTTTATCGCATAATCTGTGTTTAATAAGTTTCTTGAATTTATTAATTGACAAATTAATTACATCGTTTGGGAGTTTGTTGTAAAAGTGTATACATTGTCCTTTAAATGACTTAGAAATTTTATGGAGCCTAGTCTTAGGCACAGCGAGTTTATCTTTATTTCTTAAGTTTAGATTATGTAAATCACTGTTTTTCTTAAAGTTGCCTAAATTTTTGTGAACATATAATAAATTCTCGTATATGTACTGAGAATGTACAGTCATTATTTTAAACTCGCTGAATTGGAATTCTGTATTTTTTTTTGGCATTTAGTTATTACAATCAGTATTAAGGAATAAATAAACAATAAACATTGACTTAAAATAATGTAGATTTACCGAAAAGTCCCTTTCTAGTCGTCATTTCTAGAACGCTGAATTTAGTCAACGTTTAAGTACCCATAAAAACACGTTTCTAATGATTGGTAATGAAAGACCGTGTTTAAAGTGTCGGTAAAAAGTCATTAAATGAACTCGTAAAACGCACCTATTCAAGCTTTTTGGAGTACTCTGGGGTGGCCTGAGCTATGGCTCAGCTCAAAATACGAAAAACGGAATAAATCGTGTAGCGTGGATAATTCTGTCACTCAGTGCATGCTCAGTGCAATGAATTTATGGTATCTACCTAATTATTTTTCATCAACAACCTACCTGTAAAAAAGTGAATCTCAATGTTACTGCACGCTCATGTTATCTTATACCTAAAACTAAAAATATCTATATAGTAACATTATATATATACTTGATATAGAAAAGTTCGTGAGTTGGGATGTGGGGATATCAGGAACTACATATACCTACTGAACCGATTCTAAAAAATGTTCCACTAGCTCTAGCTATTGTAATATGTATAATTTGTGCGATTTTGCACACTGGACATAGTCAAAAACATAGTCACTTTTTGCGTCTGCCTATGACGTGCCCATTTATTTTTTCTAAACTGACGCAACAGATTTTGATACGGTTCTCACAGAACTCCTTGAAGGTTTAAATGTATGATGCGGATTTCCTTTATGATCTTCAAATTTTACACGGCTTAAACTGTTAATTCAAAATTAAAATAATGCAGCGTGCAGTGTCTGAATATCGCGCTACCGAGCACCAAAACAATGGTTTTTCAGAATTACACCAACGCGTCATTGTCAGGTAACTAGGTAAGTAGGTAGGTAGATATAGTCTGCAGTTCGGCAGTAATTAGCAAAACACACGAAGCGTCAAGTCAGCATTCATGTGGATTTCACATGTTTGTCAACATCCCTTTTGATTTTGACATGTCGAAGCCCGCCAATATATCAGTAGGTAATTCCATTCTCTTTGTTAGTAGTTTAACGTTATGAGCCAGGTTATGAGCAAATTCGTTAAGTTTATTTTATACTAGCTGACCCGAGCGGTTTCCAGGATAATATATAGTTATAAACCTTCGTCATGAATCACTCTATCTATTGGTGAAAACCGCATCAAAATTCATTGCGTAGTTTTAAAGATTTAAGCATACATAGGGATAAAGGGACAGAGAAAGCGACTTTATTTTATACTAGCTGACCCCCGCGATTTCACCCGCGGCAATTTCGGAGTTCCCGCATTAATTCCGGCATAAAAAGTACCCAGTAGATCCAAAGATTACCCCCTACAAACTCACAAACTCATAAGCTCCGGAGTTCCCGAGGAAATTCCGGGATAAAACACCTTATGTCACTCAGAATCACTGTAGCTTCTTATAAGTGAAAGAATTTTCAAAATCGGTTCAGTAGATCCAGAGATTACCCCTACAACTTCACAAACTCACAAACTTTTGCTCTTTATAATATTAGTATAGATATTAGTATAGACTATGTAGTGATGTGAATGAGATACATTGTCTCCTGACACAATACCAGTTTCTGTTACCGATACAGATATATAGGTGTCTATATTATTACATGAAATTGGGTTCTGTTAAAACGATAAATCACACGTCTCAAGTCACCGAACCGCATGGCAGCGCTAGCTCTGGGTTGACATGGAACAGTTACCACCGCACCGCAATAAATGCTTCGTATTCACAAATCATTTATTATCATCGGAAGAAATCTCTCCTCCCACGTTCGAGATAGATAAATGCTATATATAGATGAAGAATTCTTTTGTCTACAAATATTTCGGTCTTATGAGAATGTGTGAAATAGAATCTAGAATGAAATAGTAAAGTAAAGTCGTTCTCAAGTTATGGCGTGACCACGGGAAATAAGGATTCATTTTTATATAGGTGGGCCATGGATTTGTTAACATTTAAAAACCTATTATAAACTATTATAAAAAATAAGATTTATTTCCCAAATAGCCAATTTATTGGATTTTTTTTTAAATAACATCTATATCTTAGTTTTTATTATCTCTTATGAGCATGGCTTCTGGGGCAATAAAGCATATTTGATTTGATTTGATTTGATTTGATTTGATTTGATTTGATTTGATTTGATTTGATTTGATTTGATCTAAATGACCGCCGCGCGTCGTACCGATTTTTGCACTCTTCTAAGCAAGTACCCAAATTTTCGAATACTCATCGGCAAAGAAACCTCGAGATATTTTCTTCTGTGATTTTTTCTTTAATTTCATGCAGTATCTTTGATTTATGGATGCAGATAGGGCTTCTTTAATAACCCCACAAAAAGACTTGCTAGGAATAAATCTGGACTCCTGGGATGTCGCCTCTCCTGGAAATCAGCTTTTCCGGAGACATTTCTTTAACCACCGGCACTTTGTTTATTAGTTTTTAGTTGTTTTTATAGTGGTGCTCAGTTAAGTATTTTCAATCGTTCATTCATTCTACTGTCGATCTAATTAGTTCCGGTTAAAGTACGTATATAAATCGGCCGGTAACCGCATACCTAACCATCACGGTGGTGTTAACTGACCCCAGGAGGCTCTCTATGGAGTGAAAGCCTAAGGAACCCGTCCAACGAGTAAGAATGTACTACTAATACAGCACAGATATGTTTATTCCGTGAAGGTAACTTCGAAGATCACGCGGTGAACTCGCAGTGAATCTCGTGTTATATATACCTACTTATCTATGTACTATTTATTATTCGTCAGGCTTGGCCGTGACCGATTATCCGATTAGACCAATTTCTCTATAATATTGTGCCTCCTTTCTTTTGACTATTTATTATGTATCCCATTTAACACTTAGAATTTGTTATAAGTTTTATACCTAATCTGAAAAAAGATTTTGTATTATCTATCTATCTAGCTTGTTGTAGAGTTTGAATTTGAAATTAACGCAAATGAAACCGTGATCGACTAGTTAAGAGATAAACACTTTAAACGTGACAGAAACAAATCGCTTTCATTAGTATATTGTTTAAAATATTGCGTACAGACGATGATAGGTAATAAAAAAAAGATGAGATTAAGAATATCAAATTTGATCATTCTCCTCTGTCTCCTTTATTTTTTAAACAATAACTAAATGTTAAAAGTAGAATTATTGTGGGAGATCCTAATATCTTTTGAGCAATAACATACAGACATAAGCCTCAGTGTTTAGATCCATCGTAAATACGAATAAACTTATACCTAACCTTCTGGAGCCTGGAGCGGAATTCGGAAAGTGAAGAATCAATTTAGAATAGTCATTTAATTTATGTTCATTCATAAGACCGGAAGGACCACTAATCAAGGATCACTACCACGAATCAATTATTTGTTACTAGCTGTACCCCGCGGTTTCACGCGCGGTAATTTTGGAGTTCTCGCGGGAATTCCAGGATAAACAATTCGTATAAACCTTCCTCTAGAATCACTCTATCTCTTGGTGAAAACCGCATGAATGTCTATCTACCTTTATCGCGAACATACAGACAGACTCGGCGGAGGGCTTTGTTTAATAAATACCTAATATGTAAGGATTCGACGATTCCATACTACCTACTTATTTCATACACATAGATATGCCTATTATAAAAAAATATTGAAATAAATAAATTGTACCTAGTTACTTACTATACCTATTGCACTGTGTACTAAATTTTTACCGCTTAAGGTTTATAATTTTTTGATTAATCCCATTGAAATATAGAGAATTAAATTATAATATTTCTTTCTCTCTTTTCTCTGTGGTTATTAATCCTAAAGTGGTTACCGACACAATAACACGCAGATGCTCTACACGACCTCTAAGCCTCCTACATCTTAAATACTAGTATACCTTCCCAGTCCAATAGTGTATAATAGTAGGGGTTTTATTGGTCATTCGGTATAGGGGTACCTTGCATTTTTGTCTCAAAGGACGCCGCTTGGAACAGTTGATCCTTGGGTCAAACTAAGCTGATTTAGACCGGGTGACACGAGGAGCCCCCCCTGGGGTGGGCAGGGGAGGGGGGGAAAGAGTCCATCGCCCGCGTCGCAGACTACGCTCGATTTCTGCCCACTTATAGCTACTAGGTCGAGTTTGGTATCGTTTTCATATAAATCGAGGACGAGGGTTTCATTTCTGGAATAAACTTTTTGCCCGTCCATAGAAAAAAACCGAGCAACTGGCAAAAACAAAAAAAATTAAAAAAAAAAAATTCGGAATATCGTCGCTAAGAATTATACTACGAGTAATTTCACCATATAAAAAATATAATGTTATAGCCCCTTTATTCTCAAATATAAAAAAAATTATTTGAAAAATATCTTTTAAGTATAAGTGTGTTAAAAAAAATATTTTACTTAGCACGGCGGGACCGAATTTCTTAAATGAAATTTAAAAAATCTCAAATAATTGCTTTAACTTTTTGCCCAGACTGATAGACTGGCATTGTTTTTGAACAACATAATATATGTAACTTAAACATTAACACAAATATAATATTAATTTATTATTTATTCATATTTAAATAAAAATTGCACCATTATTGACAGTTTCGACTACATCTGCAAAGATCTGTACACTTATAACGCAGTTACATCTATGTGTACGCTGTACTTAGCATTTGCATCTAATTAATCCAATAAGTTAATTAAGACAGGGTGACATGCAGAACCCCCCGCAGCGGATGGGCAGAGGAGGGGGTGGAAAATGCATCATCCGCGACGCAATCCGCGCTCGATTTTTACCTCTATATGGCTACTAGGTCAAGTTTGGTGGCGTTTTCGTATAATTCAACGATAAGGGTTTTATTTCTATATATAATAAACCTTTTGCCTCTCTATAGAAAAAAACAGAGTAACGGGGAAAAACAAAAAAACAAAATCGGAATATTGTTGCTCAGAATTATAGTATGAGTAATTTCAGTATATAAAAAATATTGTAGGTATTGTAACCCCTTTATTGTAGAATATAAAAGTGTTACTAGAACATCTTTTAAGTGTAAATGTGTTAAAAAATATTTTGCATAGAGCAACGAGACTGAATTCCTTAACGCGGAATTTAAAAAACAAACCAATTAACTCGTTTTCAAACATTCCCAGTCTAGCAGTCAGAGTAAAAAGTAAATCAATTAACAACAGACTTAAACATGAATCAAAGAGAATTATTAATTTATTATTTATCAATATTTAAATTAAAAATGCACTTTCACTGACACTTTCCACAACACCCGCTAAGCTCTGTAAACTTTAAGTGAATTTTTACGCAGTTGCATTTATCTAGTTGTACACTGCACTTAGCATTTAAACCGAATGAATTCAAAGCGTGCTCTAGAAGCTAGGAGCAAGCTAGTCCCGGGCTAGCTAGCTATACGGGTTCCCGAATTTGGTTTTCACTAGCCTATTAGAAGGATCCATATCCTTCTTATATCTTGATGCGGTACAAGAAGTTGTCCCCACGCATGTCCTCCTTAGTACACCGCTCAAAGCTAATGTTGATATAAATAATCTTTAGCCGGCAATATGTTTTCAATGCTTCGATCCTTTTTCGTGAATAATTGTTTTATTCAGTTGGTCACATCCGTGCAAAAGCCTGATCTGTGATTAACAATTAAACAATGATGCAATCACTGTCGTTGATTCCAAGTTTTGAGTTGAATGTTAAAAGATAAAAATATGCACTGCTTCCGATCTAAAAAACGTCGTAAAATCCAAACTATTATTTAAATTTTATAGGATAGGTACTGGCTTTAATTACAGTTGGTCTGCTCTGTCCTTTTTTACTTAGGTACTTGTCATACATAGCAGTGACAATTGATGTTTCTAGTTTTGGGTAAGCTCGAGGGCTGGGCAATATCCCCTTGTATTTCTAATTTGAAACCCTCAGTAGCTGTTAGATATGCACATCATGGTTTCAAAGACACTCTTTTTTCCTTAACCGCAAAAAAAGTCACAACCAGTATAGGCGGGAAACTTTGCTGTTACTTCTGCTTTCTCAGGTTCTATGGAAGAAAATTTAAGTATAGGAATTAGAAGCTGCAATACCATGACAGAAGGAAATATAGCGCGCTATAAAAAATATTTTCCACATACTTATACTTAAAAGATGTTGTATTTAGTATTTTTTTTTATATTTTAGAATAAAGGGACTAATTTTTTGTTTACTGAAATTACTTGTGGTATAATTTTGAGCGACGATATTCCGAATTTAATTTTGTTTTTTTTTTTTTTGTTTTACCTGTTACTCGGTTTTTTTCTATGGATAGGCAAAGGTTTATTCCAGAAGTAAAACCCGCGTCCTCGAATTATACGAAAACCACACCAAACTCGACCTAGTAGCCATATAGAGGCAAAAATCGAGCGCGGATTGCGTCGCGCACGATGCATTTTCCACCCCCTCCCCTGCCCACCCGCTAGGGGGGTTCCGCATGTCACCCTGTCTTAATTAACTTATTGGATTAATTAGATGCAAATGCTAAGTACAGCGTACACATAGATGTAACTGCGTTATAAGTGTACAGATCTTTGCAGATGTAATCGAAACTTTCAATATGGTGCAATTTTTATTTAAATATGAATAAATAATAAATTAATATTATGTTTGTGTTCATATTTAAGTCACATATATTATGTTGTTCAAAAAAAATGCCAGTCTAGCAGTCTGGGCAAAATGTTAAAGCAAATATTTGAGTTTTTTAAAATTTCGTTTAAGAAATTTGGTCCCGCCGTGCTATGTAAAATATTTTTTTTAACACACTTATACTTAAAAGATATTTTTCAAATTATTTTTTTTACATTTAAGAATAAAGGGGCTATAACACTATATTTTTTATGTGGTGAAATTACTCGTAGTATAATTCTTAGCGACGATATTCCGAATTTTTTTTTTTTAATTTTTTTTGTTTTTGCCAGTTGCTCGGTTTTTTTCTATGGACGGGCAAAAAGTTTATTCCAGAAATGAAACCCTCGTCCTCGATTTATATGAAAACGATACCAAACTCGACCTAGTAGCTATATGTGGGCAGAAATCGAGCGCAGACTGCAACGCGGGCGAAGTACTCTTCACCCCCCTCCCCTGGGCAAGGGAGGGGGGGTACCTCGTGTCACCCGGTCTAAATCAGCTTAGTTTAACCCAAGGATCAACTGTGCCAAGCGGAGTCCTTTGATACAAAAGTGTCAAGGTTGCGACCAATAAAACCCCGACTATAAAGGTGAATGAGGAATTTGAACATTTAGAATCCATCGTCATTCGAGAATTGCATCTAGGTAGGTACCTACTATTTTGTTATTAAACAGCACTCGTGGTGAACTTGTGGTTTTATTTGAACTAAGTATGTATAGATTTCACAATAGTATTCCGTTCCCGCAACTCTTATGGATATTATGTAAATATAATATTATCCTATACGCGACCATTTAAGTTTTCAAAAGTCCTTTCTACCTTCGTTGCATTATAAATGTAGGAAATTTGCGCTTTGAATTATGCCCTGATAGATATAAAATAAGAACGGGGGTTCCAATCTAAGAGCCCTTAAAAATATACAGACAAGTGATAGTTTATGCGAAGAGCTGTTAGTGATATTATTAAATACAATCTACAGATTGGGATTTATAAAGTTGGTCATTTTAACTTATTTCGTTATTAAATCGACAATGACACTACATAAATACCTAATGACCTCAAATCAAAACAAAAGCAAACAGCTGATGGCAGAGATAAAAACTTAACGATATTCTTCGTAAATACGTGGACCTTTGTAGACAAATCTAGGCACAGCCCTACAAAAAATTTAGGACACCTTGCGACGCAGATGCCGGTTTAAAAGTCCAACTTCTAATAGACATTATTGCTCAACTTCACCTGCCCGCATTTCTCTCGCAGCCTAATACTAGTAAATAAGTCACGATAAAAATCCGACATACCTATAATAGATTCGCTTCTCGAAAGGAGTCATTTCAATATAAATTATCATATAAACATCTTTCAGCTTGGCACCCCCTCCTACCGACTAATTTTGTATAAGTCATTCAATTAGTCATCATGACTCATCAATAAGTTACTATTGAAAAAATTGCAAGGTGAGTATTTGGGGTCCAAATATTCATATCTACCTTTCTTTAGGTACACCAATTTGAGGCCTTACCACAATCTCTCTTACATCATAATTTATCTATTTGAATTTCGCCTTTATAAATGGCAACAGGCAATCAAAGTCGCAATGTAAGCTTGAAATAACACCTACTGTTAAAAGAGGTGGTGGCAGCTCTCCTGGTTTTATGCAAAAACTTTGCCGGGAAGCAATTCTAGACCATCATTTTTCAACTGGTATTATGAATAAATAGTAAGACTTATAAGAATATGTGGGACTGTGGGTACATGTGAAACTTTTTAACAGCATAATAGTACCATAGTAATAGGTAGGTATAAGTAGGTACCTACGCGAACATTGCCCCGTTAAACAGCGATGGACGATAATAAAAGTGGAAGAAAAATAAATAAAGGTTTATTTGCCACCAATATACCTACCTACAATAAAAAACATCCTAGTTAAATATAAATAAATAAGGTAGATATACCAACATGGCTACAACTCTGCATATGCCGCGAAACAGTCGCACGACGCTGATTTTCAGTGGCAACCGTAAAGAGTAGGTAGAGACGCGTAGACGGCTAGATCAATAGATTAACAAACTCACCATTGAGGCAATTCCTTGCTCTCCTCGAGACCAGATGGGGTTGCCAGCGTGTCCGCGTCGCCCTCCGTCCTCCCACCGGGGTGCTCGGGTATCATCCTCTCAATGGTGGTCACCTCCTCAATATCCGAGTCGATTCCTTGTGCGAAATCCATGTAGAAAGACTCGCGCGAGTCGCTGGAGCCGCGTCGCAGCTTCAGCGACAAATCCGGAGAGCTGTCATCCATTTTTCTGGTAACACTATTTCATCGTCGCACTAAAGATTAACCTTTATTAATTCTTCGACAAGTCATTCTGGGTTATCTTTCTTTAACATTAACCCATATCGCACTAAACCTTAAATGATTCGACGTTTAATATATTATATTCGTTGGAAGGCATCACTTCTGCTCGGCAGGAGGCCAGGTGGTCGACGGTTAAAACTCACAAGAAACCTTGTAAGTAGGTACACAAAGCCCTTTAACACATGTTGTAGCGTTCCAACATAAGACAAGTGAACGAAGCAACAGAAAAAAAGCGTTGTTTCGCTCCAATGTTGTAAAGCTTCTAAACAATGGGCAACTAATTTATCTTCACGCCACAAAAACAAGCGTTCGGGTGTAAAAAGCACAATGACCTGTGAACCATCCGCGGGCTAACCTTCCCTAAAAGCGGTGCTTCCTGTGGCGTTAATAACTAGCCATGGATCACGCACGCCCGCGCCTCTCACCTACTACAATACTCGTATGTGGCGAGAACAATGATTGTCCGCTCCCATCCTATCACGAGCGTCAATATTTAAATAAGTATTTATTGAACGCCGACAATAACATTCAAAAGGACACATTTCGAAACCGCGGTCCCAGTTTCGTTGGCAAAAGTGGCAATAACCTACTAAGGCCTTTTAATTAATAAAACTGATACCTACATTAGAATAGGTAAAATGTTTAGTTTGTGAAGTCGGTAAACAGCAAAAGTTAAACAAAGTTGACTTGAAGTATTAATTACATAAGAGATAAAATTACAAAGTAAAAAGTTTGGTCCTTCGATCCCGATGAAAGTAATTACTTTCATCCGGATCGAAGGACTAAACTTTAGTTTTTCACGACCAAAAAGGTTCTAAAAGGTCATTTGATAAAGTAAAACTTGAAAAACGCCGCTAACAGGATGCCAATACAACAAAGTTAATGCAGCATGTATCCCTACAATACGCTACCGATCGATTGATAAACCAGCTTACTCGACTCTATAAATATTAATAACAATGTGTGTGCGATACTAATCGTCACCGAATCCCTTGGGAAATACCATCAACGCATAAGCCTCCGAACAAATATATTAATTTACACACATGACAGCGAATACAGAGTGTTTTTATTCCGAGCACGTACCGCGGGTATTATAATTCACTCACACAGGTATAGCGTATGGAGTAAGGAAGTGCGTGGAGTAGCACGTGGGTAGTGTACGCGGCGAGCGAGAGCGGCGCCCTCCCGCGGCAGAGGTCGGCACGCGATTGATACGGCGGCGGAGCGGGCGAGGCGGGGCGGGGCGGCCGAGGGAGGGGCGGGCACGCGCCCTCTCCCCTCACTGACTCTCGCGGGAGGATCAATCGCGACCATCCTGTTCCGGGTTCCGGGTGCTGGACGCAATGGCATTATAATGCAACTCACGAAAAATAAATATCTTTTGTCTATACTCCGTTTTTTTTGGTAATTATTATGGTTCCAATATCTTATCGATTTACAACAAAAAACGTGAACGTCTTGCTCCCCTAAAAAATGAACAGCGTATGCATGGTAAATATAGATAATGTTATAAATCGGCGGCCAAATGGATTTCTACATTCTCTACCTACCCCTCGAGAAGTTAGGCACGAGTTCATATGCACAGAACAGAGAAGGGACATCAACTGTTTAGTTTGGAAACAAAATTAGATAAAACAAAATTTTAACAAAAAAATTAAAACCGACTTCCAAAAACACAAAACTAAAAAACTAAAAATAAAAAGCTAAAAATAACAAAATACCGATTTAATCCAAAAGACAAAAACACACGTAATATTATTATTGGTTTGTGCTACCACTGATCGGTTTGAATTCGGTGACAAGCCCGCTGGTGTCTGCCCACTTGGGTTGTCCTGCTCACGAAGAGCTGGTGGCGGGAGTCGACTTAGCCCATCTTCCCCCTCCATATTTGGCTTGTCACCGACTTCATACCGATCAGTGGTAGCACAAACCAATAATAATATTACGTGTGTTTTTGTCTTTTGAATTAAATCGGTATTTTGTTATTTTTAGCTTTTTATTTTTAGTTTTTTAGTTTTGTGTTTTTGGAAGTCGGTTTTAATTTTTTTGTTAAAATTTTGTTTATTTCTCGCTTTTAAGTGACTTGGTTCGTAATTTCTCTAAGTTACAATAGCTTAATGTCAACTGCTCATCACCTTTTACAAAATATTGCTTTTCCCGACGCAGGGACGTTAATTTTTGAGGAGTTCTCCTAGTACATCACCATCAGTTCCACTTCACCATATACATTGTGACGAGCATAAATTGTTTAGAAACCATATTAAAGTTAACGATTCGGAACTCGTGAAATACCCATTATTGAGTAGTTCCGATGACCATCTGTGGTCTTCATCATCAGTTCCTCTTCTTCAAATTTTGCTTTCCGAAAGCAAAGAAACGTTTTACTATAAAAAATACAAAAATCGCTATAATTGTTCTCATAATTTTTGAAGAGTTCCCTCGATTACTCCGAGATCCCATCATCAGATCTCCACTTGGTGACAATGGAATCAATTTGGGAGTATCCCCTTTCAAACAAAAAAAAACAATTTTCGAAATCGCTTCAATCGGAACCCGTGAAATACGTATTATTTTTGAGTTGTTCCGATGACCATCTGTGGTCTTCATCATCAGTTCCACTTCTTCAAATTATGCTTTTCGAAAGCAAATGAACGATTTACTATCAAAAATACCCAAATCGCTATAGGTGTGCCTATAATTTTTGAAGAGTTCCCTCGATTTCTCCAAGATCCCATCATCAGATCCCGACTTGGTGGCAATGGGACCTAATTGGGAGTAAACCCTTTCAAACAAAAAAAGAATTTTTCAAATCGGTCCAACCATCTTCGAGTAATCGGTAAACATACATAAAAAAAAAAAAAAACATACATACAATCGAACATAGAACCTCCTCCTTTTTGGAAGTCGGTTAAAAAACCAGTGTCGCTGGGTGATTTTCGTACACAAAACTATTCGTCTCGCCCAAAAAATGTAGGTATTAGGTAAACACCATTTGGTTACGTTTTACTTAGCTTCTCAAAAGTCACAGTTTTGTGAATATTATGAAAAATATACCAGGAAAGCTAAAAAAAGAATTTTTTGGAAAGTAAGAGCATTTGCTCTAACTTCCTTCGCAATCGTGAAGGGCCTACATGTCATAATATCTAGTTATTTTTTTGTGAGTTTACCTATAATTTATGTTCTCATGTAGGTATGTGGGACCATACAAAATCTCATCAAAGATAAATTAGCTTCACACTGAAAATAACCTTAATAATTTTTTTTATGACCAGCTTTGAAATAGCTATAAACTAAATTAATTTCATTTTTTCAAACAATCAAAGCTTAGACACAACTTATTTCAGTGTAGTTACATCCTTTTATATAAAAGCTTTGGTTCATGATAAAGCTTACGTAGTTTAGTATGAATCCTTACATCTGTCTGTTCGCGATAAACTCAAAGACTACTGAACGGAGATTCATGCGGTTTTTAGCAACAGATAGAGTGATTCAAGAGGTAGGTTTATACGTATAGTTCATCCTGTGGAATTTCCGCAGGAACTTCGAAATTACTTGGAAAGCAGCTAGTCACCGATAGGGAAATTAGTTAACATCATGGACCAATTAAACTTCCTTGGTTTAATACAATAACAATATTTTGTTGGCGAGGAAAACAATAAGACGAAACTTCTAGAGTAATTTGGTTACATTTGTTACAATAAAAACAACAGTTTTATATAATATTATAATATTATAATATAATAATAATTACAATCATATAATACCGTATTTTATTAAATCCTTTACAATTTACAATAGAAATAACACACGATATCACAATACTCGGCGCTGGCAGTCGACACAATTTCGAGTTGGTTGCAGCTTAAGGTAGGTACCTATATTGTACAGCGGGCGGAACGAAAATTGCTAATCTTCTTTACATCTCAAAATTAAAACTCTCAAAGAACCCAAAGAACGCGACCTTGTGAGTCTACCACCAACTCTTGAAGTATTATTATATTACGCCTATCGTAATTTCGACTTTACACACAGTGTATAAGGTCGAAATTTCAATATAAAGATGTAAAATAACATTTGAGGCTTATATCTTGTGAGAGTAGCATTTAGATAGCGTTTATTGAAACGGGCTAAAAAACGAAATAGAATGCCAAAAATCGTCAGTTTACAAAAATAATATATCAAGGCAGAACTATTATTAAATATAATTATTCTATAGGAAAGTATTCACGGATGGATATAAATCAAATTTTGATAAATATGTACCAAAAGTATACCATAAAAACACGAAATCTCATGACTGTATAATACGTAGTATAAGACCAAACTGTATTCACCACATAGGCGAATATATTCTATGTAGTTAAACCCGCTAAATACATAGGCACCTACTATCTTATTTATTAAATAATTTACAAAAAAGATATATAAATTATGTAATATTGTTTATATAACTGAATGCTCGTTTATGGAAACGTACACCAACATTGGGACGTCTTTAAATTTTTTTATTAAATACAGACTCCTCAAAACTACTCCTGTACAAGTGGATATCTAGCTAATTATTTAAAAACAGAAATTGCAATATTGTGTTCATTAAAAACAAAAAATATGCAGTTGATAAATTTACACTATATTCTCAGTCAAGTTTTCGTAATAACTAGAAGACTTGTTTCTATTAAAAACACTTTATGTTGAGTGCTGTAAAGTGTAAGCTATAAGTCAAAAACTAGGAAATGTGGTGACTTGTGTATTTGGTTCCGTACAGAAATTCTGAGAGTCGAGGCCCTGTTCTCGACAAATTTAAAACGAAAATGATTTTAGGTCAATTAATTGCAATGCAATATAAATCAGCATACTTAATCAGGTTATGTTTGATCAACACACACCGCAGATACATTTGTGTTTCTATTTTCCTTGAATTGTCAATTTTTTTCGTTCAACTTTTAGGTAAACTCTCATTTTGTTATGCTTCTATCTCTAAACTCAAATAAATTGCCTTCTTGTCTTTCTTCTTTCATATACATAGGTTATCCCATCCACTATGTTTTCTTTGGAGAGATTTTACGATACACGGTCCGAACTTGGGAATTCATCTAGTACCTACTAATTAATCTATGAAGATAATCCTGGCCATATATTCAGCTTAGCGCAATCGAGTAAAAAAGTGGGCGCCTCAAAATTTGAGGAAGATTTTATTTTGGGCTATCTAGGGTTCATCTTTTTTAATGTCTTGAAAATGACATATTTACAGTAAATTTTGTTTAGAGAGAACACGTGTTTTCGTTAGGCCCGCCGCCCATTGTGACTTTTTGTCGACGTGACTTTCTGTCACTTAGTCAAGTGCAATGAAAACTATACTGAGTGCGCTCATTATGGTGACGTGACAATACGGTGACCTCAGTACATTTTTCATAAGTGACAGAAAGTCACGTCGACAAAAAGTCACAATGGGCGGCGGGCCTTAGTTAACCACATCATCAAACTTTTAAATACGTTCAACTCTATTCTTACATTATTTTTATTATGTAAATACACAATTAGTTATTGAAACATCATTAAAACTATCATTACAACTATGTGTTTGTTATAAATTGTTATAGAATACACATCTCTATTTTGCATAATATAATTATCGTAGGTAATAGGTCAGTACTCAGTTGTGACTCACTGAAATATCCAATTGCTTGCTAAACTGCTAACTTACTTCTTAGTATCCATGCAAAATTATATAGGAAACCTTTGGATTTAATGCCATTCAAATGGAATGAAAACAATTAGGCTATAAAACTAGAAATTAATCTGCACTTTACGAAAAATTGTGGCGATATGTAGACACTTTGCATACTTACACTTCACCAAACTTCCTCTAGTCTAGTCCAGTGTTTTGAAGTTCGTTAATATAATGTGTCAAATAAAATTTTGAGAAACGTCCATGTTTTTATTTTCCTATAGTCGCTAAAGAGACTGTCCACAATAAGCTATTCAAGTACAAAATCATTAATATTTAATTAAACAATAGGTAAGTAATATTTGATTATTTACATGTCTAGATTGAACACTACACTTACAATCACACGATAAAATACAGATCGGCTTTTATGAACTGTATGACTTGTGATATAAGATCGAAATTACGGTATCACATTTTTATCATTTATCATAGTATTGTGATTATTGTGCGCCATTTTCTTGATTAGAAGGCATTGACCTCGATAAAAAAATGATCACATTCGTGAGCAAGTCATGAAAAAGTATGACCATAGATAATATCGATATGATAAAGGCGCGAGACTTCCCTATTTGTGTATTTTTCAATATGGACGTGTTTTTTTTTATTTAAATTAAAATATCATTGATTTTATTAAAAGTGACGCTACTAAGGATGCTATATCTTAGGCTTATGTCATAAGCTAAATTAAGCTTGATTTGTCATTAAATCAAACTTCAACTGTTGGTGCAAGCCACCTGCAAAAACTCTACATCAGATTACCAGTCTCACATATAAGAGTTTAAGTTCACATATTCAATAATATCAACATCAACTATCTCTATAGTCTATCTGGACATGTAAATAATTGTAATGCGATACTTGATATATTACGATTATGACTCATTTAACCGACGCAAGATTTCCACGCCAAGCCGCCGCACGCCATCGCGCCGATCAAGTACACAGCCAACCCAGCCGCCAAGGCCAGAACCACATACATTTTCACATTCTTCCAAAACAGTGTGCGCTGTAGTGTTCTAGAATTGTTGTGGAATGGTATCGACTGGAAATAAAATTATGAAAACTTAAACACCTTTATAAAAATTAAACTCAGAAATTGAATAATGATATCCCAGACTTTCAGGCTTTGACTTAAAATATTTTGACTCATATTCAACTTTCAGGTCATATTTACAATATCATTAATTGCTAATAATCTTCCTCATCCTTTTATACTCACTGTAAATTCTAAAGTAGGTAGGCATGATTGTATGTCTGTCTTTCATGTTGCATTTCAATCACTAAACTAAGGGCAACAAGAGTTGTTAGTGTATAAATAATACTTAGAAGCCTTCTGTATTTTGTACTTACACTGGATGCTAAATTGTCAGCTTGTCTAACTAAGATATCTAGTTTTTCACCACGCTTTGCCATAAGATCTGAAAAACAAAATTTAAGCATCTATAAATGCCTATGCCTATGTCATACCTGCCATGTAAGCTTTTTTATAAAGAAGGGTACAATGGCAAATGTCCATTTTCCAATTTCACATTATTCAGGTAATAACTAAAAGCATTCAAGTTACATTGAAGTTAAATTACAAAACATAATTTTTCTATCCAAGGCCAAACCAAATGGAAAAAACAGATTTCTATTCACACACTGGAAACATAGGTGCATGCAATAAAACAGATGTAATACTATTAGATTAAATTACATTCTTTTGCAGATTATAGATAAAACCATTGATTCATTTGTTGATACCAATAGATACTGCCTTAGCAATTAGTTTAAAAAGTTCACATATGAGCACATAATACTTTAATTAAAACATTTCTAAATTGACATTTACCTATTATTTTTAATCATGTATAAATAATAACTAATTACTCATTAGTTCGTGTACAAATGTAGATTTGTTGATACTGTATTAGTTATTACTGTTTGGTGAGTATATAAACTCTTATCAATGTAAATAAATTACAAAGATAAATTGAATGATGAAGTACCCACATTTATTATAAATAATCAAAAACAGAAATCATAGATTTCATCCTCCATACCATTTTAACTACATTCCTACTGTGTTTAGATTTTTATAACTACTTTTCACTAGCTGTTCCGTGGTATCACCTGTTAATAACCCACAGGAACACTGTGGCATATTATGCTGTTCTTATCTGGTGTCTCCTACCAAGAAACTGTATCCTACCTGTGAATTATTTACCTACCAAATTTCAACATCGCAGTTCAAGTAGTTTCTTGATTTTATGTTTAGTCAGTGACCTTTCACTTTTATATTAATAGATTAAAAGGAGAGAAAGAAATAAAATATCCAATAAGATACATGACAGTACAAGATAATTGATTAATCACTACATAGTATAAAACAAAGTCGCTTCCCGCTGTCTGTCTGTCCCTATGTATGCTTAGATCTTTAAAAGTATGCAACGAATTACAGTAAAAAAATGGCAATGATTACGACGTCATTGCCATCACAACACTGCGGACACTTTGGCAGTATACAGAATTTCTCATCACTACAAGCACTGGTGCTAACCGTAATAGCGGAACATACCCATAGATATGTTATGGAGGCATACCTATATTTTTTATGACAATATTTTTCAATTCATCAAGCTCGCCGTGAACTTTTGAAATTGTGTCAAGATCTCTGGAGTCGCTGTAGTGCTTCATCTCAGTAGCGAGGGTGTGTTTGAACTCGCTGTTCATGGCAAATGGGATAGCTGTTTGTGCTGTGTCTCCAAAGGCAGTTGTGAACCTTCGTTTGATCTCGTTAAGAAATAAAAAGGCTCTCGAACGTTCGAATTGCTGAAAAAAGAAGTGTAAACCAAAGTTATAAGACCTTGTAACTGAATTGCAATTATAAAAGTGGTTATGCCTGCTTGCACCCATATTCCCAGCTGGGTGGTGACAAATATGGGTACTTTCGTAATTACATTTTTATAAAATACTCCATTTGTCACCTACGACGGGGACAACTGGGGCAGGAAGCACAAAAGATGCACATTTTTTGTTGTGAATTTTTAAAGATGAAATTTTTAGAATGGTATACCAAATACTTGAAACCTAATTATGGTACTTACATCATCAGTAATGCAGAAATATATCAATTTGTCTTCAGTAATGTAGTGAAACAAATAATTTCTGTGTGAATATGTCAACTTATCATCGTGCGGCCCGATCTTTGGCAGTAATTGGTCAGTAACTTCGGTGAAGTTACCTGAGCAGGATGCATGTTTAGCCAGGACCACAGTGCCCCTAGCAATTAAACTGAAGAAAATAGGCATTGTGCCTAGTGGTGTATTACGCCGTTTCGTGCTTTGTTGTAACTTAATCACTAAACAGTAAACTCAAACTAAATATCGCTCAAGAGTTCAAGACCACTAGATACCACAACAAAAGACCGCAAATAGGTATTACCCGTCAACGAAACAAATGTAGAACATAACACACACAACAAATTATTAATAACTAATTAATTATAACCAGTACGTTAGAGCCACAGAACACACCTGGCAAAGATCATATAATCACTACCAGTCTAACGCAACTAGGAACAAATTAAATTTTGTTCGTATTTAGCACTCATTTCTTTTTTATTTTTTTTTTCATGGCATCAAAGATGGCCTCACATGCTATTTCAGTCTTTTGTCTCTGAATCTTTCTTACAATCTGTCATCTGTTTGTCATGGCGACGCATGTTGTTATTTGGGAAAATAATTGTGTGATTTTTAAAAATTTTGTGTGATTTACGCTTTGAAAAGTGCAGTGTGACTATTAAAAACTATTTTCTTGTGATTGGGTAGTGAAATAGCACCGATTAGACGGTGTAGTACGTACTTATGTAATTTGTAGAAAAAGATAGAGTCGACAAAATTTAAATAAAAGGAAATTTATCACGAAATTTCCTATAGATGAAGACCGGTAAGTACAGCTTGAGTAAAATAATAAAGTATTTTGTTCTCTTCAGCTATCAGCAAGACTAAAATAATACACTATCATTTTGAAATGAGAAAAAATATTTGCATGTTTGTAAACCATAGTGATGTAAATCTTCACTATCGATAAAGTGAGTCGATAAACTTTAATGAATGATGCTGTTATAGTGAATATTTTGGAATATTTTTGTATAGCTGCTGCTGCGTATACTTTTTTCATTACTTACTGCAGTTTTCATTAAGTATTATGATCGTATTGTAATAAAGTGAACCTCGTCTTCTGTATAAAGAACTATATTATACTCTATCTTGTTTCTAAGTGTACTTGCATGATTGATAGATATTTTAATTTCAGATGTCGACAATGGGTAAAAAATATTGGAAATGATGACTTAGCTTACATTCCAATCGAAAAACTTCACGATATAAAATATGTCTGTGGAGATGTAAGGAACGAATGTCGGAAGATAAACGAAAGTTTTTCGCTTTCGGAGGATATTTCTACCGATAATTTAAACAAGGCTCAACAAGGACTGCGAAGTAAATCATTTACTTTCCCAAATAGGTTATTTAATTTTGACATAAAATGTAAATGTAATTTTTAAAGAGAAAATAAATATCTATCTAATAACATCATCATGACAAACTAAAATATTGGAATAATAATAAATAAATAAAAATCATAATTTATTGTTTCAAGTTTACGACAAATGTTTTCCCCCGTTGTAGATTTAATTCACCTGGTATGAAGCCCACGATGCTCTAATGATAATTTATCGATATCGATTTAATCAGGAACTACATGTGGCCATCCCTATTGTTCTCGTTAATGTTGGTACCCATGAGTTATGAAGTATTTTGACATTTAAATTTTCGCTGTGTTGGTATTGCTGGGTCTGCTAAATGGATTCCAAAACCAAGTAAGGAAGTCCCGTCTCTTAAAACGTAGTGATTACCTTCTCTCTGATCACTACGTTTTAAGATATGGGACTCCCATACTGTGAAATGGAATGACGCGAATTGTCAAAATTTTTGCCCTAGCAATCATGGCCGATTCCCACACAAATAGTGCTGTTCTGCTTATAGCGAATGGTCGTCATATCGATATCGATAAAAAATCAGGACTACTACGGTTCTTCATAGTATTTTTATTATTTTATAGCTACAGAAAAAAGCACCAGTGATGGCTTAATTGCTGTCGGTTAAGTATATTTAATATTGAACTTAATGTAAGCCATCATTGGTGCCTTTTTCAGCTGCCTCAAATAAAGAAAGTAGCTGGTTGGGAGTGAGACACAACATTTATTTGAAAAAGGTATTTTTTTGTATTTATTGAAACACCGTCTTGTGGAACATGGTCAAGTTGACTACTTGACTAATACGGGTCACGGTTTTTCTTCCTGCGCGTGGGTGTTTTCCAAGGTTTCTTTTTGTCAACCGGTCACTCGATTACTGGAATAAATTAAAAAATTCTAAATTCAAGAAAATAAAATCGAATGACAATGTAGCATAAACAAATCGCTAGGTTCATTACCAGTATCGGCTAGCTGCAATTTTATGTACCCTGACTCCTGAGTAAGCAACTGCTTCTTGCAAAAAATCAAGTGTCCAGCTCAGGGAGAACACTTAAACATACAACTTTGCCCATAGTTTAAAACTATTATAAGAATAATCACACGGTCACCCGGTAAAAACAGAACGAATAAAAAAGACTTACTTATTGACTTTGACTTATTTTTTCTTACTCAATTGTGCTATTTTATTTTGATCTGCATTCAACTGCTCTATTTTATTTGATGGAGTTGTTCGATTGGTAAATAGGCCAATTCTTTTTAGTCTTAACCCAACTCTTGCACCTAAAACAAAAATAATGGATTTATCGATATCTATAAAAAAATCTGTTTATGTATTTTCCGCACTATTTACCTATTCTTTCAAATCACATAATAAATTTACCAAACACTATTTTTGTTATTTTAAGCACTGAATAAGAATAAAAACAACTATAAATTGAATAAAATTTACGTACCGGACTGGATCAAGAGGAAATCTTGAAAGAAAAGTCCTTTTTACACCATTTTCATTCTTCGATTTTACTCCGCAAATTCACACGTTTTATAAGACATCTTATTCGATGGTTCACTTACAAGACAAAACAAACGTACTAAACTAAAAAAAACACTGAAATACTATGAAATTAACAAATAATAACACAATAACAATTAATTTTTCTTTCAATTGAACCAGGCGCCAAAATTTTTACCGCTAAGACTGAGTACTGACTGACATTGCCATAGTCTATAGAGCGAGAAGACCGAATGCCACCATTTCAACTTGGACACAATCCATACATTTTTTCTGAAGTATGGAAGTTGCGACAGCCTGACACCTGGTTAGAGCTGTAGCGAACCGTATCACTGACAGAGACCAGAGAGCACAAATTAACTAGAGTCTAGACGTATGTCTAAACAAAGAGAAGGTAATCACTACGTTTGCCTGACTAGTGACTATCCAGAGAGAAGGTAATCACTACGTTTTAAGAGACGGGACTTCCTTACTTGGTTTTGGAATCCATTTAGCAGACCCAGCAATACCAACACAGCGAAAATTTAAATGTCAAAATACTTCATAACTCATGGGTACCAACATTAACGAGAACAATAGGGATGGCCACATGTAGTTCCTGATTAAATCGATATCGATAAATTATCATTAGAGCATCGTGGGCTTCATACCAGGTGAATTAAATCTACAACGGGGGAAAACATTTGTCGTAAAATTGAAACAATAAATTATTATTTTTATTTATTTATTATTATTCCAATATTTTAGTTTGTCATGATGATGATGTTATTAGATAGATAGATATTTGTTTTCTCTTTAAAAATTACATTTACATTTTATGTCAAAATTAAATAACCTATTTGGGAAAGTAAATGATTTACTTCGCAGTGCCTCCTTGTTGAGCCTTGTTTAAATTATCGGTAGAAATATCCTCCGAAAGCGAAAAACTTTCGTTTATCTTCTGACATTCGTTCCTTACATCTCCACAGACATATTTTATATCGTGAAGTTTTTCGATTGGAATGTAAGCTAAGTCATCATTTCCAATATTTTTTACCCATTGTCGACATCTGAAATTAAAATATCTATCAATCATGCAAGTACACTTAGAAACAAGATAGAGTATAATATAGTTCTTTATACAGAAGACGAGGTTCACTTTATTACAATACGATCATAATACTTAATGAAAACTGCAGTAAGTAATGAAAAAAGTATACGCAGCAGCAGCTATACAAAAATATTCCAAAATATTCACTATAACAGCATCATTCATTAAAGTTTATCGACTCACTTTACCGATAGTGAAGATTTACATCACTATGGTTTACAAACATGCAAATATTTTTTCTCATTTCAAAAAGATAGTGTATTATTTTAGTCTTGCTGATAGCTGAAGAGAACGAAATACTTTATTACTTTACTCAAGCTGTACTTACCGGTCTTCATCTATAGGAAATTTCGTGATAAATTTCCTTTTATTTAAATTTTGTCGACTGTATCTTTTTCTACAAATTACATACGTACTACACCGTCTAATCGGTGCTATTTCACTACCCAATCACAAGAAAATAGTTTTTAATAGTCACACTGCACTTTTCAAAGCGTAAATCACACAAAATTTTTAAAAATCACACAATTATTTTCCCAAATAACAACATGCGTCGCCATGACAAACAGATGACAGATTGTAAGAAAGATTCAGAGACAAAAGACTGAAATAGCATGTGAGGCCATCTTTGATGCCATGGAAAAAAAAATTAAAAAAAAATGAGTGCTAAACACGAACAAAATTTAATTTGTTCCTAGTTGCGTTAGACTGTGACTATCTAGTACCATGAACCAATAATTGGTCCATGGTGGAGAGGCATTGCGTAGTGATTACCTTCTCTCTGGTTATACCGTATGGTACGCAATATGCGACATACTACGGACATACTCCAAACTCTCGGTTATCAAAAGTCGGTCGGTTTGATACTCGGGTATCAAAAGTAACGAGTAACGTAAGGATACGATAGTAACGAGTACTGATTGTCAAATACGAATACATGCTATTGCTATACATGAAAAAATACATGCTATTTTTTGTTACTTTTACACGTCTACTCTACAGGGCTTACAGAGCTAAAAAACGAAAACGTAACGTAATATTGCGTCGCATCGATACTAGTAAATACAGGTACTACTCGATACATTCTTTTTGATACCGAGTACTTTTTGTATCGTTACGTATTAAGTAGGTATCGGTCAAAAGTATTCGTATTGATATACCATTAGGTAGATTAGATTACATTTTAGGACATAAAACGCTGTGAAGACTATTTTTTATCTTTATTGCGAATATTTATTGAATTTTTCATCGTATTATCTTTTTCCTAATTTAGTGCAGTTTGCAAACTTGTTTGTCGAATCCAGAAAGAAAAAATTCTCTGTGCCGTTGTTTTAAGTATTTAATTTATTCCAAACACTATGAAACATCGATCGATTCGATATGAGTAAGTATCGATACTTTTCTATCGATACTGTGTAAGTATCGATATTTCACGACCGATACTGAACGTAGACAGAGAATCAAAGAAAATAATACTCTCTTGCGGAGAATGAACTAGTGTGCGTTCCGTGGCTTCGCACAAATGCTGCGAATGCACTCGAACGCGCTCGAGCGCGCTCTGAACCCGTTCTGTGGCTTGGTGAAATTTTACTCTGACAACTGTCAGAGCGTAGTTTCACCCGTTCCGTGGCTCAGAGTGCAGCAACCAAACAACCATCTCCAAAGCAGGTTAATTTTCACTCTGACAGCTATGTATTGTTTAAGAAGTGTCAAAGTTTGCGCCAAAAACCGGATTCGTCGAAAAAGAAATCAATCGGAGTTCTTTCGAACAAAGGGGAGGTGTCGTAATCACAAAAACTTTATAATTGGATGTAAAACAGTCTTATTTGCAATGTGAATTGCGAGAAAACAAATGGCGCCTGAAATTTCAAATATTTTAAGGTTATAAAAACAACTCGATCGTTCTGTGGCTTGGTTGCAACTCAAACGAGTGAAATTTTAACCGAACAACTGCGCCCAAATCCACGGAACGCACACCTAGACGAGGCATTCGCGTATAGCGTAAGAGAAAGTGATATTCTTCCTATGCACCGTAGACGAAGAATGAAAGTAAAAAAGTAAAAGTATCGATATCAGTGGTATCGTTTTATCATGAGTAATAAGTCTTATGCCTCACGCTCCTAAAGTGATATGATCTTTGCTCCACACAGGACAGGAAAAGTCAGACATCAGACATTAATAAATGTTGACCGGATTCGAGGGACTGAAGAACTAAACATTGCCCGGCTATGCTGCTTTGCTTTTATAGCTGATATTGGGTAACTATGAACTCGATAAAGGCCTGCCATTTTAGGGTTTGAACCCGAAAATGCCATGCTTTTATCGGGTATATACCTGTGCTCAATTTAACTCGATGCTTTTATCGGGTTTATACCTGCCTGCTTTAACTGCCCGGTTTATATCCAATAACCGGGTTGTTTGCCTATCTATGATCTTAACGGTTTCACCCGCGTGAGTTTCGGAGTTCGGAACTATTTTTTATATAAGTTACTCCTTATGATATCAGCTATCTGCCAGTGAAAGTCCCGTTAAAATCGGTTCAGCCGTTTCAGAGATTAGCCAGAACAGACAGACAGACAGAAAATTTTCAAAAAAATAATTTTTTTATGTAAATACCGTGACTACCGTATATACTTTCATATTATGCATGTAGTGAAAAGCTGTAAATTTGTAATTACAAACAGACACTTCAATGTTATATGTATAGACTAGCTGTCCCGCGCGGTTTCACCCGTAGTGGTTATATAATCTTTGGTTTCACCCGCTATTATTTCAAATTTCCCGCGGAATTGTTCCATACAAACTTTGCAACCCCTTAGGGGTTGAATTTTAAGAAATCCTTTTGCCTTTACCTATGTGAATAATATAGGAAAATACTAGGTAAAAACAAATACTAGGTACTAAGCAAAAAATAGTCGTTTAAAAACATGCAATATTTTATTATGCTTCCTAGTTATATACAATCAAAACAATTATTGTGAAGTCTTTAATCAAAGTAGTCTTCGATGTCTATATCTGGATTTAAAATATCATCACCAAAAGGTGTTAAATCTATTTGATTCAGTATTAAATTTTCGCACATTTCTTCTAGATCTGTTTCACCTATCAATATTGCACCCTGTAATCTGCCATTTTGAATTACAAACTTTATATATTCAAGTTGAGGAGTTGTACGAAGAAGTATCTCATAATCGTGACCCAAACCCTGACCATTATAATTTCCAAGTAATACTACTCTGTACCCAAAAAGGCTGGTACAGTGTGAGAAAAGTTCAAAACAAAAGTCTTGTAGAACTTCATCATCTGTTATTCTGCCATACATTGCTTTAGATGCCATGGCTGCCATCTGTCGGGCTTGTGTCCAAAGTCTCAGCTGGAACCAGTGAGGAGATGTCTTCCATGCTGCGTGTGCAACGTCACCAGCAGCAAAAACGTCTTTAACTGTTGTCTCTTGGAATTCGTTAACAGCTAATCCACCATCCGGGCCTGTCTGTGGCTCTTGATCCCAAGTAAAGTTCACAGATGGCTCAACACCTGTTGCAGATATTACAAAATCACATTCCACAACTTTACCATTTGTAAGTTCTACCACTAGAGGATAGTTATTGTCACTGACTTCTTTGACGGATTTTATCTCCACTTTGTATACAATTTCTAGTTCTTTTTCATTAGTACTACTTTTTTTTGTTTCTAACTTGTGATACCAATCAGGTCCTAAAGCAGCAGATTTTATATTACTATTTATTGATACTAATGTATCCTCCTCTGAAAAAACATGTCTTTTTAGTATTGTATTATTAGTTCTGTCATCAGATGACTTATTTCTGAATATGTTTTGGAAAAACTCTGCTGCTCCTGGATCTATAAATGTAGAAGATATATAGTCATCTCTGATAACCCAAATTTTTTGTATACCTGAAGTGGCATGAACAATTTCAGATGCAATACCACCATTGCCAACTACAACCATTTTCCTACCAGTTCTAAGTTTTTCTTGAAATTGTAGCACAGAATCTGTGTCTCTTATACCCAGTATTCTTTTGCATTTTTTTGAATCTGCAATTAATCTTGGTATTCCACCAGTGCAAATACATATTACATTATAACTTACAACAACACTCCCATTCGTTATAGCGGTTTTATTAGAAGTGTCAATGTGCCTTAAGGAATCATAAACAATTTTTAGATTCGGATGTATTCTTTGCAGAGAGCTTGCCTCAGTTTCATTCACATCAAATTTAATTACAGACTTAGAGTAAAAACTAACATTGGTTACGTTTTTAACCAGTGATGAGGCGGTTATTAAGACAAGTGTTTCTTCAGGATGTAGTATGGCTAATGTTTCTACAGCAGTAACACCGGCGATGCCACCTCCCACTACAACATAAGTTGCTTTTAATTTCGACATCTAAATCTTTAGGATTTTACTTCACAACACTTATTACCTAATAATATTAATAATATATCTAAATATTAAGTCATTAAAAATGTGGGCAACTAATCTTTACTTGTACAATGCACAGCACAAAATCTAAAACCTACGTCGATCAATATTGAATATAATATATTGATGCACATTGCACAGGTCACGGTCTAGTCAGAGAGAAGGTAATCACTATGTTTTAGGTCTAGTCTCTTTCTTTGCAGAAAGCCAGTGCCCAGTTCGCTTCACAAACTAAGTAGACCCAGAGAGAAGGTCATCACTACGTTTTAGACATTTGAGTTCGCTTTTTGCACTTTGCTGAAAAAGGGAGCCAGCCAGCCACTAGCCAGGGTTCAGGAATGCGTTACATGTCGATATTGTGCGACACCGGTATGTACAGCACTGGAATGCGCGACACCGGATTGTACGGCCCCGTATTATACAGCACGTATTTCAAGTCTTTTACACGAATTTCGGTGTTGTGTTTTCCGCGTCCAGACAAGGATTGGATAAGTCACATATCCTTCCAATAAAAGATATAGCATAATAGCATATCCATATATCTGCTTGACATATCCATAGGTTGTTGACGAGTGAAAGCCGTACCGAAAACACGCGTGTACTCAGAACAATAACAGTAGTTATTATTATTATTATTATTCTGAGTTATTCTCTGAGAGTTATTCTTTTGAGTTTCAGTGTTTCAGTCAATCAAAAATTTTCAGTGCACAGTCTTGTTACTAGTCTTTGGTCTATTCTCTTAATCGTCTGTACTCTGTGGTCTAATGTCTAGTTAATTTGTGGCTGAGGCAGTGAGGAGTCCCTGTATTGTACAGCACCGGAAAAGGCGACACCGGAATGCACGACACGAGATTGTACGACACCGGAATGTACAGCACCGGAATTGGCGACACCGGATTTCATGGCCTAGCCGACTTCGTGCTCCGTTTAGTAGTATTCAATACAATGCAGGTAGTAGGTAGTTAGTAGTTACTGTCTCAAAATCTGATGGAAATTCAAATAACAAGTGCAAGTGTAATATTTAGTAACGTAATTATTATTTTTCACTTTAATGAATTGTTACAACTTGTTATATTCTTTTTTTTTGCATAATATATCGAAACTTCGTGGTCACACCTAAGAATTAATCGAATAAATGTCACCTTATTTTGTCTTTAGCGCATCGCCGGCCGCTACCGCGGCACGCTCGCTACGCTCGCTCGGCTCGCGAGACCTGGTCATCAGTAAGAACCTAACCTAATAAAGAATGTCGGGTATACTACTTTGAAATCTGTTCATGATGTGACCTTGATAGTAATGTTCTCAATACTTTTTACTTATTTCAATAAATAGCTTATAGTGGCATCATCGCCACACTAGTACCTACTATAGGATAGGTGTAGGAAAGATGACGTAAATCAGGCGAAGCTAACCGCTCGCCAGTCGCTTCCCGTTCGCCAGTTAATACAGTTTTGGTTCCTTTCTTTTCGTAACTTTTATAATCTGTACAATCTGTATAGGGCACATAGCTCGTGGAAATAATAATTATAAGGTGTAAACTAAGGGACCAGATTTAGTGTATTGTACTCTAAGTCTATACAGTAAAATATATAGAGTGGTCCGTTGTTTGATTATCCTGCCTATAGACTGTAACATAATAACGTAATGGGCATAAACACTAACATGAAACCTAATATTCATCACCAAAAAATCTAACATAAAATATATGTGCCGTATTTGACAATAACTTGACCCAGTATTTAGGTAAGTAACGTAAACGAGCACAAAGAAAGGAGGCGTGATTTCATCGAACAATAGGAGCGGTGTCACCAATTCCGGTGCTGTACATTCCGGTGTCGTACAATCCAGTGTCGCGCATTCCAGTGCTGTACATTCCAGTGTCGTACATTATCGTGTTGTGAATTCCTGGTTCCCGGCAGTGAGGCCGCTGGAATATTTTTATTTTGATTTGATAGGTAAAGTAATGGATTTGATTCAAACATGTTTCATTTGATGGTGTGAAAAATTTCAAATTGCAAATATTATGATTAAATGGACTATTATTACCCTAGCGCCGCTATGGTTGGCATTGTCATGGTATTTCCCATTAATGTGGAGCATGATTTATCTCATTATCCTAAGTGTTTTCGTTATAATCGCGGTATTTGTGCTAACACTTTGGGGTCACATAGCGCTATCGTCTCCACAACAGACATCGCTATTTCTCCTGGAAAAAGTAGAAAAGGAAGTGAGACTTCTCGAAGAAACGTTGAAGGTTTATTATGAATTTATATCTTTGTGTAAAGCTATTTTCATGTGTTCATGCTATGCGTCTAGCCTTAAGCCTAAGCCAGCTTGAATTATTCTAATATTTAAGTTTCAAGATTACTCAACTTCTTAACTGCAAAAACTTATTTTAGGAAGATAAAAGCAATTGGCCTCATTCAACAAGAAGAAACCATCTTCCTATTTTATTTGGACGCACAGTAGACAGTCAGTTGCAACAATTAATTGATTACATCTTAAGAGACTTTTTAACTAAATGGTTGAAAGATCTATCTCATACGCCTGAACCAGTTGTGGATAAATTCAAAGAGCACATATGGGGTGCAACACAGAACTTACACGAAAGGTTGCAGCGTGTTGATGCTGAAAAATTATTGGCCAATGATATGGTCACAAAAGTTACACAGCACTTTGAACGACTGAGGATTGCTGAAAGTTGTGCGTAAGTTTAAATCAATAGTCAAAACATTCAAAATAAATAATAATTAACTGAAAAAGTTGGGATAAATGGACTGTTAATTTTTCAGATTAGAACTTAATCAACAGCCAGTGTTTGCCCTCTCACCTCACTTAATGTCCTGTGAGACAGAACTGCACTATCTCCGTCAGATAAGTGAACTTATTATCATGTTTCTGATGCCTAGATGCTACTCACTATCTCCAGGCTCTCATTTGATGAGAGAAATTATGGCTTGTAAAAGTAAGTAAGCTTAGTTTAATTTTTATTATTATTAAAAGCTGTTGCAATGTCATTGCATTGTATTTAATGACGCAAAACATCCTTTTTTCTAAAATAAGATATTAGATGCCCTTATAATAGGCATGATGACAAGTTATAAATCAATGTACCGCTGTTATTTTTGATTACGTAAAAAAAAATTAAAAATATGTGTCCAATATTTTTATTGAGACTGAAAATTAAAATTTAGTCATCATTCCCATTAATTACAAAATTTCAGGGACCTAGTTTTTTTATTCTTTTAATGATTTTATCTTTGTTTTTTTAATTTGTTACTTTTCTTCTTTATGAAAAAAGTAGTAGTATAGTGTCTTATGAAATTAATTATTGCTTTTGTTTTCATTTTAGTACTACAGCCTGCTATTGATCTGATAACAGAACCAGATTATATAAATCAAAAGATGATACAGTATCTGGAAGCTCAGCGAGAAGTGGATGCTTTACATGTTAAGACACATGAATATGCAAAGACATTCGAGGACTATATTAGACTTATTAACAGCTGTAATAACATCGACACACTTAAACGACTACGGTAAGTTATATGTATATGTGCAATGATGCTTTAGGACTCCTACACAATATAACTGTGCTGTCATCAATTTTGTTCCTTTATAGTGGTACATAAGGTTCATCATGAATTTAGTTATCTACACTGCTCCAATAATTCATTTATAGGTAGAACCTGACCACCAAAATGTTGCTATCATCAGTATTAGTCTAGTGCAGGCAGGGTCTGGTATAACCAAACATGCGAAGTTATAAAAACTCACCACAAGTCTAAGTTAATCATTTTTAAACCAGCTGCGTGACATGAGGTGTGCTGAAAACAAGTGTAAGGGTACCTGGTTGTATACAGCCGAGACAGGGAGATGAATTGAATGGTGATTTCTTTTTTTAAGGAGGAGGAGCAGCATTAAGCATACACTTTATAGTTGGTTTGGTGTAGGTCAGGAGGTCAGGCGTAGCCACAGTGCAGAAACCACAACATGCACTACATACATATTTGGTTCTTAACTTCTTATAATAATATATTTATGAAAAAAAATTATATAAAACAAAGTAGCATGACAGTGGTATATGTATGGTAAAAAAGTATAGATTGTATGGTAAAAAAGTATTTGCTCTATTGAAAAAACGAATGTGTTTGTTTCATGTATGTTGAACAATTGAACAGGCAGCAGTGTCCAAAGCCGATAATTTACCTGCTTGTGTTTTATACCTTTTAGCTACGACATAGTAACGCAAATTATGCAAGCGACAACCCTACAAAATGTGAAACGCGCGAAGGGCATAGACGTGGATCCAGGCGACAAAACTGGTGCCCAGCACAATGTGAGCCGCCAGCAAGTGGCCGACGCTAAGAAACTGCACCGGTATATCAACCAGCTGACCGTAGCTAAAGCGGAATGCGAGGCTGCCCTGAGGAAGTTGGGATGGGATGGAGCATTCCCCACTGTCGAGTCTAATAATAAGGTAATTAAATCCTTTTATTGCTCGTAAATCATGAATAGAAACATCAAAAATTAACTAAGAAATTAATAAAGGTAAGATAGTGATTGACCTACCTATTTATGAATTTCGCGATACCTTCGGGAACCCCAAAATGTATCTTCTGTCACTCAGGAATGCTGTAGCTCCCTATCAGTGAAAGAATTTTTAGAATTGATTCAGTAGAATCGGTAATTAATTGGAAACAAAAATATTTGACACAACCTTGTCGTGGTTTTCTTTGTGCTATGATTTATAGTGTTTTCATATCACGATGTGCTTTCTTTTTAGAAAGCCTTATTTGTCTCTTTTTGCTGTATGTTTGTGGTGTTTACGAGTGTTTCGATTTTCCAGACTATACCATTGCACAAAATACTGGAGAGTGTGACCGGTCGCAAATATCTATCGATGTTTCTCGAGACGATGTGCTCTCAAGGACTGGTCGGATTTTGGATGGCGGTCGAGGAACTGAGACGCAGTCCGAGGAGTAACTGGCATCAGCTAGGCGCTGAGATATTCTACACCTATATAAGATCGCCCAGTGCTGAGATTAAAGTCGACAAGGTAGTATTTTGAAGCCATTCAAACAACAAATAAAAGAATAAATCGGTGTACCTTGTGTTACAACGCTATCTATTTTATCAACCAAAAATTTCAAATTTGTTATGTAATTCGTAACTTACTGAGACATTTCGTTTCTCGTTTCTTACCTACGTAAAGGTCTGATCTGAACTTTATAGAATTGATTCACAAAAGTGTAATTTGCAGGAAACAAGAAAACGAATGGAGAGCTTCCTATTGGGTGACAAGGGGCCAGAAGTATTTTATGAAGTGCAGGAGACGGTAATAGACACGATTCAAGATAAATATTACTCGTCATTTCTTCTGAGTGA
The DNA here is from genome assembly GCA_907165275.2 of Zygaena filipendulae. NCBI lineage: Eukaryota > Metazoa > Arthropoda > Insecta > Lepidoptera > Zygaenidae > Zygaena > Zygaena filipendulae. The sequence continues at coordinate 3,482,642 of OU015653.1, read as the reverse complement.
ACAATACAAAGCGCTGATTGCGGAACTCGCCACTGAAGAAGCTAATAAAGGTTATCATTCACACTTGACAGTACTATACAGCTTTTCCTCTATTCATAGTAATTGGGAAACATAAACTATGTAGGTAGCAATAGTGTGGGACTTATGTTAAAAGTTGAAGATGCGGTGTCAAGCTCTAAAACTTAGAGCCTAAATTAATTCCTCAGTTAATTATTGTTATGTAAATTAATTTAAGTTATTTTTTTGTTTATTAGATATTAATTATATTGAAATACGTATTATTCTGTTAAGACTATACAAGCACGAACACGGCCAAACACACTTTCTGCAGATCTTGAAGATTAACTGGCAGAGAATGCCACAATGGCATTAAGTCCGCTGTATCCCGTGGTTTCACCCGCGCAGTTTCGAAATTCCCGTAAGAACTCCAAAGTCTCATAACATCAGCTAATTAACAGTGAAAGTCCCGCCAAAATCGATCCAACCGTTTAAAAGATTCACCTACGTGAGTTTCAGAATTAAGAGTAGCTAAGTTACTGCTTATAGCATCAGCCAGTGAAAGTTCCATCAAAATAAATTGAATTAACTAAATCCATTAAAAGATAAAAAAATAATAATGAATTACTGGATACAGGCACCTATCATTTGCTTCAACTGCCTGCCTGAATTATAAATAAATAAAAATGGTTCCAAACGTTTCGGTGATTAGCTGTTCCCTGTGTTAATTGCGCAGTTACCCTATGTCCTTCTCTGTACACCTGACATCGTTTATGCAAAATTTCATGATGATCGATTGGGTCGCTAAGCCGTTACAGCGTAACAGACAGACAGAGTTACTTTCGCATTTATAATATCTATTAGTAGGACTGAGGCAATATCGCTCGGTTGATATGACGCCGATGACATTCCAGAGCTGTGCACGGAAAGGTCGCCGATAGACGACCGCCAGCTGTCCAACGAGTCGGTGTCGTCGGCGGAGAGCGTCGGCGGCGCGCTGCACCTCGCCGACCACTCCACGTACGCGAGGCGGAAACTGGACCAGCTGCAGGAGAGGCACAACAACAAAACACAGGTATGTTTTAGTAAAATAGTTTTGTTCTTGGCACAAAAACTACTTTTTAATGATAGTTGAGATCCGAAATATAATATTCATTGTTTTATAGCAAAATTTTCCCACATTTATTCATTAATTCCAGTCTCATACCAATGCCAATGTGCTGGTTTAGGCTCTGGCAGCTCTCCGCGCGTCTCTGAAGCCCGAGTCACGGGCGCTGTCGATGCTCGCGAGCGAAGTGGAGCGGCTGGCGGGCGAGCAGATGAGGCTGGAAGCGCACCTGGCGCGCACCGACACCTGGGCCGAGCACCTGGGCCGCTGGCGAGCCACCGTGCACAGCGCGGAGGTACGCGGGGGTGCGGGGGGTAGGGTGGGCTCTGCTGCCAGGAGAGCTGGCAGGCAACAGGCGCGGCTGGACGCAGGCACATCTGGCCCGCACCAGCACCTAGGTCGAGTCTACAGCTCATTGTAAACATATGGATATTATGTATTTATCATACATATTATGCACAGTCAACAGCAGAAATATATAAGATGTGGCAAAATTTGCTGCAAGTCTTTACAAGGCTGAAAGTACAGGTACGTTAAAACACGATAAGCAAAAAAATAATATTATAAGTTCGGTAGTTTTTCACAATATAAGAAAAATAAGTTTATTGTAAAAAAACATTACAGGTACACTATACACGTAGCTCACTTATACGTATACAAGGCACACGCCACGCACACAGCGAGCTATGCATCAGCTGGTCAGCTCGATCGAGCGACGATCGAGGTCATTGATCTTAAGATAACGACGCATGGTGATGTTTGTGTAAAGCGATTGAGCGGCGAGCGCCTTTAAGGGTTGTTTTCCCTTTGACTGATTTATTATTTGAACTTTAAAAAAAAAAAAATTATGAACATGTTTATGAAGGAGTTCAATGAGTGTTCGTATCTTTGAAGTCGACGGTGTGTCACTGTCTGCTCTATGTAGGTCTGTCACATGAAGGTTTTACCGAAAAACAACTTTCCTAATCTCAAATATATTTTCCACTATAGGTGATAGACGAATCGAAGCCGCCCCAGTTTGTAATTGTAGTGCACATGGCGGAACAAGAAAATGTTATTAACGAGGAGAGACCCGAACAAATTTCTACTGGTTGGGTGTTGTTGAGAACCTTGAACGAATTTCAGGTAGCGACATAGATTTTAGTATTTTTTCTTCTAATCGAGGAAAGTTGAGATGAATTGAACGATTTTTTTTTTCTTCAGGAATTACATCGAAAACTTAGGCCTATGTGTTCAGAACTGAAAAATTTAGAACTGCCATCTAATACGTTTAAATTTTTGTTTGGGAAGAACGAGAGGAATTCTTTGGAAAAGGCCAAAATTTTGATCCAGAAGTATTTAGAAGTAAGTAGATTTTGACACGGAACTCTATGGAATTTAATAGTTTTCAATTATTTTAAAATTGTTCGTTGCATTTTCGCAGTTTGTATTAGAAGATGACAGATTAAACCAATGCGAAGCTTTGTACACATTCCTCAACCCTAGTTCAGAATACATGAAGCAGGGAGATTTACCAAAGAAAAACAAGTTTTCATTTTCAACTCTGTTCAAAAGGTAAGATTTTAAAATTATATACTTCGTGACTGAATTTCATTCCTACTAATATTTTTATAATTTCGAAAGTTTTTAAATACGGTTGTTTGTAACTCTTTCACGCAAAAACTACTGAATGAATTTTAGTGAAACTCTACAATAATATAGCTGATACATCAGAATAATACATAGCGAATTTTTTATCCTAAAGTTCCCGCGGGAACTCTGAAATTAACGTGTGTGAAATTGAATTAATCATTGCATACTATGATACTACATGTCACAGGTACAAAAAAGGACGTATAGGGTACTTTTCATCTCGGAATTCCCGCGGGATCTGCGAAATTAACGCGGGTGAAACCGCGGGGAACTGCTAGTTTTGAATATTAATACACATATTATGTATTTGGTTTATAGCACTAGCAGTGAAGCAACTAATAGATCCTCACAAGAAAGGGAATCGTTCGCGCACTTGTCAGCGGACGAAGATGAATTGTCGATGTGTCTGGATGGGAACGGCGCTGACTCTACAAATAAAAGTGTGGCCAATTCTGTTAGAGGTAAGAGTTGATTTGCAACATCTGCTGATAAAACTATGGCCCATATACGCTAGCATTCTCATCACAGGTGTTTGTCTTTATCAGGGATAAAACAAAGTCCTCCGCCACGTCTGTCTATCTGTCTGTCTGTTAGCAATAAAAATTACCTACCGAACGGATTTCATGCGGTTTTCACCAATAGATAGAGTAACAGTAATTCATCAAGTTAATTTTAAGAACCGCTTGCCAACGATTATAAGTGATTATACCGATCCTAAGTAATAAACATATTTTGAAATTTGAATTTGAATCAAGTGAAAGGTTGATACGTATAGCTTATCCTGAAATTATAAGATATAGTGTATAACTGGATACAGGCACCTATCAGTTGCTTCAACTGCCTGCCTGAATTATAAATAAAATAAATAAATAAAATAAATTAAACAAACAAAAATTAATTAGACAGCTGGTATTTACCCGCGGTAATTTCGGAGTTCCCGCAGGAATTCCAGAGTAAACTGTAGATATAAACCTTCCTCGTGAATCGCTCTATCTATTGGTCGAAACCGCATGAAAATCCGTTAAGTAGTTTTTGAGTTCATCGCGAACACACAGCTGTAGGTAGCGACATCCTTTTATACTATGTGGATTTAACCCTTTAAATGCCATTGACGGATATATCCGATGGACATTTTGACGCCGTTGCCTTATAGGTATTTCCGTCTTGAAATTAAACGTGTTATAAAACAACGTAAAATCGGTAAGTATAGAACCACAGCAAATAAATTAACTAGAGAGGAAAGAGCAAAAAGCAAATGCTCTAACTGGCCCAAAACTTCTTTTGCTGCCATCCCAAGTATATTTATCACAATATTCTCAAAACTGTGAATTTAAACAGTGACTAATTAAAAACTTAACCATAAAGCGTTTGATACATTTCTTTACGTTAATGAATGTTTTATGTGCAAAAATCACCCGACGACATTGGTTTTCATCTGTTATCATACTAAACTAAGATCCGTATTCCAAAAGGTTACTCAAGTCATGAATCTAGTTTTAAAACTAATTTCAAGAAAAGCTTTAATTTTAGAACCTTACTTGAAACGAGATTCATCAATTAACAATCAGCTGAGTTGTTTCCTTATTCTAGAACGACACTTGAGTACTAATCTATACTCAAGCAAAGATTTGATCTTTGTTTACGTCTGTCATGTCAAGATCACTCAACCAATCAGAGTTCAAAATATCAACTCAAGTCTAGTTTCAAGTGATTAGAACCAATCAGAGTTCAGAATCTTTACTAAAGACTAGTTTCAAGTGATGAGAACTTAAAACGCATTCTATAATAACATGTACGCTAGAGTTATGATTTGAGCTTAAAACTGGACATAGATAAGCAATAGTGTGTTAACCCACACTGGAGATATTTTGAGTAAATCGTGTTTTAAAAGTAGGAGCGCCATTTGTGTCAACATTTTTTATGTTCAATATTTAGTTACATATTTGAGCAATGTAATAAGGTAAACACATAATTAAAACACGTTCCCTAACTCTCAATAAATCGTTCTGAATCAATAAGTTAATTCTGTGGGTTAACATGTTATTGCTTATCTGCGTCCAACTAATCTCAAGAGAAACGTGATCTGAGTCACCTTCTGGAATACGGACCTAAGTTAATGTCCCTTCTGTCTGTTATTTTCTGTTCTGTGTATAGAACTCCGCTGGTCGCTCGGTCTATCGTACTCTTGGAAATAGTGTCCGGCGTGGGACGGCAGTTATCATTTTTGGAGTGTGGCGTTCAAATGGTTAAAAGCGGGTGCGGGGGGGGGTCGTGCGCAGGCGGCGGCGCGCCGGGCGAGGAGCGCGACAGCATCGCGGAGCCGCTGTACGCGCTGCTGAGCGAGGTGTTCGACATGCGCGGCGGGTTCCGCTGGCTGCGCCGCACGCTCGTCACCTTCGTGCAGATCACGTACGGCCGGACCATCAACAGGTACAGGGGGGCTAAGATGCGCAACACGATAAAATTTTATCGAGCCCTTTTATCAGTCGACAAAGCCATACAATATGTCGACGAGAATCGATAAAATTTTATCGTGTTGCACATCTTAGCCCGGTATGACTGGCGGCGTGCTTACTTAACCGCCGCAATCAGAGTCGACTTTAATGATTACTCAGGTGAGTATAGATTTTTTAAACAAAACTGCCGCAATCAGAGACGTTCAGTCAATTAATCTTAATTGGCATTTAATGAGATGTAACTTGATTAGTTAAATGCTAATTAACATTAGGTAATTTATTAAACTTGTCTGATTCCGGCAGTTTTGTTTTAAAAATCTATACTTAAGTAAGTAATCATTAAAGTCAACTCTGAGTGCGGCGGTAAAGCTGCATTATTTTACTATCTTCCGGGGTATGAAAATCAAAAAATTATAATTAGTCCGTCAGTTAGAAAATAAAAAAATAATAGACACGTATTTCTTGCTTTTTTTCAAATTAATGAAAACAAACATGGCTAAAACGCATTGAAGTTTAGGGTGGGGGACTCGTGACGTCATTTTTCGGTATATGCCCCGTACAAACTGCACCGACCGGATTGTGACGTCACGCAAAATTTCAACTTTACGAATCGCCGTTATTTTTTGATTACGTAAAAAAATAAAAAAATACGTGTCAAATATTTTTTATTAATCTACACGACGCTGTGTTTTATTGTTTTTTTTTATGGTGTTCAATAAAGAGTTATCTATGTAAGCAGTTTCAGTCTTTGAACTGACTTCTGTTGCATTAAGATTTGAGAGTGTTTATATATGTATTTCTGTTGCTGACTGTACGCGCTGCTGAGCGAGGGGTTCATTTAGACTAAAGCCAGTGACCAAGAGCTTCGCTCTTTGCTAACAGCCACTACACCTTTTTTACTTATCATACTTAACTATTTAGTCGTTATAGAGATAATTTATTTACGTTTATACAGAAAATAAGCAATATCTATGATGATCTAACAATAATATTATATTACATAGGGCGCACTGTAAGTTTCCGGAACTGGCCACTTACATAAACAAGATTTAAAAATGTATTGCAACATTTGAAAATAGAACTCTTTGGCTGTAGAATGCAGTTTGTTTCATCTGACTGTCTTTTGTTTTTACCTTGTGGTGCCATTTAAAAAATTGTGTGTCTGCATCAACATGGATTTAACTCGGGAAAATTTTCGTAGTATGATTTTCTACGATTTTAAGTGTAATTTGACAGCTCAACAGAGCATCGCTCGGCTTGAAACAGCTTTTGGCAATGAAGCACCATGCAAGACAACTGTTTATAGCTGGTTTGCAGAATTCAAGCGTGGTCGTATCAATCTCAGTGACGAATCTCGCGATGGTCGGCCGTCCACCGCTGTGACCAACAAAAACATCGATGCTGTGCGCCGTATGATTGAAACAGACAGGCATGTGACCTACCATGAAATTCGCGCATCCTTAGAAATAGGCATGAGTCAAATACAATTAATCCTACACAAACATTTGGGTGTGAGAAAGCTGTGCTCGCGGTGGATCCCACACAACTTGACCGAGGCTCAAAAAACGGACCGCGTCACTTGGTGCAGTGCCATGCTTACCAGATTCAACGAAGGTGCGTCAAATTTGGTGTGGGACATAGTAACAGGTGACGAAACATGGATTTATTGCTACGATCCCAAAACAAAGCAGCAATCGAGCGTATGGGTCTTTCAAGATGAGCCGAAACCAACCAAAGTGGCGCGCGTGAAAAGTGCATCTAAGCGGATGATTGCTTCTTTTTTTAATAAAACTGGACACGTGGCTACTGTTGCTTTAGAGAATCGTCGTACAGTGAATAGTGACTGGTACACGACCATTTGTTTGCCGGAAGTTATTGACGAACTCCGTAAAAATAACCGTAAACGCCGTATCATCCTGCACCACGACAATGCTAGTTCTCACACGGCCAGACAGACAAACGACTTTTTGAAGGCGAAAAATGTAGAACTCATGAGTCATCCTGCATACAGTCCCGACCTGGCACCTTGTGACTTTTTTCTGTTCCCAAAAATTAAGAACCAATTACGCGGCCAACGATTTTCATCACCAGAAGAGGCTGTCGAGGAGTATGAAAAACACGTTTCAGAGGTCACCACAGAGGAGTGGCACAAAAGTTTTCAAAACTGGTTTCATCGAATGAAAAAGTGCATAGACGCCAAGGGAGATTATTTTGAAAAACAATAAATTAATTTTGTACCTTTAATAGTATTTTTTCATATTCATTCCGGAAACTTATAGTGCGCCCCACGTATAACAATAATAGGTATAAGTAAAAAATCTAGAAATGTGAGTGGTTATCATACTATATCTGAGAAATAAAACTACCTACCTGTTGATATTTATGCACCAGCGGATTGGTCAGTCTCCGTTCATTGTAGTAGAACTTGTATATTTTGTTAAAACTGTTACCTACCGACTCGAATCATCTAGTGTGAGGAGAAACTTATGAAAGTTTACTCACACTATATTGTAAATTATTTGCTTTGTAAAAATGAATGAATAAGTAAATAAATTTTTAAAAAAATCTTAATTTTAACATGATGATATTTCATATGAATTTCTTTCAACCTATAAGGTGGTTTTTGCTATTTTATCGATGGGGGTCACATCCTGTGAACTCCTTATATTACTTCCTACAGATGTTGTTCGGTCGTTAAACGCTGTTTCTACCGTCGACAGTGATACAGTCATGTGTATTTATCTTTTTCTTTTTCATTTTAGACAAATAAAGGACACGATATCATGGATATTCTCCGAGCAAATGCTCCACTACTACATCGGCGTGGTGATCAAGTCGTGGTGGCCGGGCGGCGCGCTCGGCCAGCCCGCCGGCAGCCGCAACGTGAGGGACAAAGGTCAGCTTTATACTCGTCATCATCGTGTATACACCGTGAATCGCATGTTTCATAGCCAAGGACGCGGATAGCCAAGTAAATCAAAACTACGAGTAATACCGAAATACTTATAATAAAAGAGTAGAATCCGCGATACTGTACATTGAATATTTTTACCCAAAAATTTAGAGGGGAGATAAAAGAACAGTAACCAAGCCTAAAAAAAGTTTTTAAAATTCTTTTCTGTCTGTCTGTCTGTTCGCGATAATCTCCGCAGCTACTGAACCGATTGTCATGCCGTTTTCACAGGTAGATTAAGCTTAGCCTGGAGCTACATATAGGCTTTGTTTCATTGAAATCGGATGTCGGGAAAAAAGTTGTTACATAAAAACTTTTCACGTGGGTGCGACCGCGGGGCACAGCTAGTACCGAAATATGTATACTCATAATATTATGTATCACTCAGTCTCGGATTTTGTTAAAAACTAAACTGTATACCTACTTAAACTTTAAATAAATTCTCAAGTAGTGAATTGAACCCGTGTCAACTTGTTTTTCATTTGATTCCCCACGCCAATCCATAGTGTCACTAAATTGGAAAAAAAATATTGCAAAATAAAGTTAAACGTGAAACGTAAGTTACTCATAAATTAGCGGTTTACAAATAGTTACGACTATACCAAATACCTGTTTCAAGCGGTTCGACCTGCGTGAATGTAGGAATTCTCTCGGAAGTATTTAAAAACTTTCCTATGTTACAAAAAGCTACTGTGGCTACCCATCAGTAGTTTCAATAGTTCCAAAAAAAAAACAATAGAATTATTTCTGCTTTATTAGTACAGATAATAAGAATTAATACGCCATGACGTTGACCGCGCAGAGCACACGCGCACTCTGGCGCTGCAGCAGCTGAGCGAGAGCGTGGAGCGGGCGCTCGCGTCGCTGGTGGGCGCTGAAACGGCTGCGCGCGGCGCGCACAAACTGTTCCACACGGTGCAGAACTCGACGCACAACAAACAGCTGTTCTACGTGAGTACATGTTCTTTTTTTTTTCTTATGAGCTTTAGCATGCAATTCATCCAGCCAGTTTCATGTGAAAGTCAAATAATTTATAAAAAAGTAAGTTTATTTGTATAGCAAGCGTGCCACAATTTCTTTCTGATGTTAACACAATTAATCCCTTTCGGCAAAGGTAGTCAATTGGAATTCAATTTTGCTGTTTTGTTTTTTAACGACTTTTTTTTTCGAACTCTACATGGCAATAAAAATGCATATAATATGCCATAAGACAGAGTCAATGTATTTTTTTTTTTCGAAGTGAAACTTCTTTGAGCACGGAAAACAAATAGGTAGATGCCTAACAACCAAAATGGAATAAGCAACACTTTTTGCACAAAGTACAGGGAACAGGGATGAAATGGAGGTTAGGAGCTAGATTATTCTAATATGTATTATACATTAATAATCAAATTAACAATTATTCCTTTTGTTTTGGGCCTGCCAATATGGCCAAAAGGTTGACTGTTGACTGGGAATACCTTAGATTTAAGTCCGCTTCTCGTATGATTTGTGCAGTAAAGTGTTTTAAGTTAAAATAAATTGTTCTTAATGTTGTAAAAATATTCAATTACATTCTTAACATCAATTTAACACCTAAAATTATGATAGCAAAGTAACAACACGACAGCGGACCAAAGGCGGCGGCGGTCAATATAAATATCACCGCACCGAATATTAATATCCTCGTGTCGCTTACAGAAACCTTTATTCTTTCCGGACTATTGCTTACGTAGGTTATAGTCTGAAAAACAAAATCACGCCATAATAATAGGGTACTTGCATGAAATTTATTATGAGAAATTGTGTCAATATTTCAAAAATAGAGCCTTAGAAAAGCGTTATCGTGAAAGATTTACTAAAAAATTTTTAACAGTTTCCAAAATATTTAACTTTTAATTTCGTGAAACGGAACGTTGCAAAGAAACACCAATCACAGCCACGCTTAACACATGACGTCACTTTTATTTTTTTAGGAAACATTTACCTCTTTCAGATAAGGCAAAAGAAACTAAGTGCATACAGTCAACGCATATTTTCCATTTTCTGAAGTTTTACTTTTTATAATGCATCGGTAAGATGCATTTCTTTACTGGAACTTTTGGAAGTAACGCGACACAGTTCAACCATAATTTCGCTTTTGGATATTGAAGTTATCTGTCTGTCAGTGTGACGTGACCCTGTCAATACGACAGTGACATTTCTATCACAGATTATATTTCTATCAAATAAGGCGTAATTTTGAACTAGTGACGTCACTCCGCGTTTTGGCGGTAAAGTCTAAAGTAGGAACTTTGAAACGCTCTATTTAATTAATTTATGCATATATTTTATTTCTTTTTATTGCTTTGTTTAAGTAGGCCATATATCTTTAAAATAGACTAAAAAAAAATTCATGCAAGTACCCTATTGTACCCTAAGTACCCTATCAAATAAATCTTGCGGTCCGGTGGTCGAACCCGCACCACCTGGCATAGCAGTAGCGTTCGCTAACCACTAGTGACAAGATCAACGGTGCTACAGCCAAATTACATTTTTAACTATGTTAAATGGTGTAGTTGTCATTAAATCTATCGAAATCAATAAATTATTATTAATGTTACATTAAAAATAGAGAGAAATTACTTACGCTGTACGATAAGTTGTCTGGATTGTGTACGTGCAATATTTTCTCGCCGAGTATGCATTCTGCAAAAGAATGTTAATTAATCAAAGTAACATTACACTAAACAGTTGCTCAGCTCATGATTAATGGAGTTGTAACACCGGTCCAAACGCATAGTTCGCTTACATTATCCAGTAAACAAATGCAAGCACAAACATTTCCTTGTATATTATGTATCTATACTATAATAATACAAGAGTAGAATCCGCGATCCTGTACATTGAATATTTTTACCTAATATTGAGAGGGGTGATAAAAGAAGAGTAACCAACCCAAAAAAAAAAAATTAAAATTCTTTTCTGTCTGTGTGTCTGTCTGTCAGTTCGCGATAATCTCCGCATCTACTGAACCGATTGTCATGCGATTGTCACAGGTAGATTAAGCTTAGCCTGGAGATACATATAGGCTTTGTTTCATTGAAATCGGATGTCGAAAAAAAAAGTTGTTACATAAAAACTTTTCACGCGGGTGAAACCGCAGGGCACAGATAGTACATAATAAAACGGTAAACTTGAGGTGTGGAGGTGTGAAGGATGGATGAAATAATAAAGAATGGATGAAATAATAAAGAATGGATGAACGCACCACTACTCGAAACTCCAATTGAATTGAGCTCGTCTAATTCGCCTCTCATTATAGTTATAGTACTGTAATCTTCATTGTATCGGTACATCTCTGTCGCCAGTGTATTAGTGAATAATATGTGATCTCCACCGTCGGAATCCCATTTCCTTTTAATTTCGTTGAGGAAAAGAAATGCTCTAGACCGTTGACATGACTGGAAGGCATAATGTATAGTACAGTTGTTGTTTTTGGATTTTCATCATATTATCTACTCGTATTTCGTTTTTCAAGTTCGGCCACAAAATGCAAACCAAACATTACCCATGTAAAGGGGCCATATGATAAGTACCTAGATTTGACGAGAAAAAATGTTATAGGGCCAATACTCATTTTATTTTAATACAACATAGTCTTCAGCATGTCATTTTTAGATCTCTTCTGGTAAATATTTGTTACAGCGATGATTTCATCGTTGGAGCCCTTTAAAAATACGAATCTTTGCCTAATATGGATGTTGTTGTTGTGAATGTTTTATACTACAACACACAACAACAACAACAACAAACAAACAAAGCCGGTTCCCGCTGTCCGTCTGTCCCTATGTATGCTTAGATCTTTAAAACTACGCAACGGATTTTCATGCGGTTTTCACTGAAACTTAGGAACTTACCGCGGGTAAAACCGGGGGGGGACTAGACTAATATAGTTTAAATTGTATTCGTCAAACATTCCATAGGGATGTTGACAACTTTTGAAAATCTAAATTTTAATTAGTCCGTCTTTTAGAAAATTAAAGTTTAGGGTGGGGGCTCGTGACGTCACTTACCGCTACAAGCCGCCATATAAACTGCACTAGTTAGTGACGTCACGCGAAATTTCAACTCAATGTATCTCTGTTATTTTTTGATTACGTAAAAAAAGAAAAAATACGTGTCTAATATTTTTTATTAATCTACTTAAGACGGACTAGAAAAAAAATTAGTCAAATAGCCTGCACTAGCACTAGCCTCCTTTAAGACTAAGAATAGAGGGTGAAAATTAAAAAAAAAAAAAACGTTTACCTTAACTGTGATACAGAAGTAAACATATCCCCTCTCTGCAATACAATGAAACAAGTAATGACCGTGGGAATACGTCATCTTGTGATCCCTGACGTCCGGCCATCTCGTTAGCACTGTATCCAAAATCTCATCGAAATTTCCATCGCAGGACGCATACTTTGATAAAACACGCTTGCCGTGAGCGACCGCACTGTACAAAATTGGCATTTTTATTATTTACTAATTCATTTAACACTCCATTTAAATATTTTGCAAATAAACTAGTCACATTAGTTATAATTGATTAAAAATCTTGTTTAATACTGCAGTTTTTGTTTTCAAGTCTTAAATCTCGTAGATCTTTTAAAGTGTCCGACACAATGTCTTCACAGTTTTCCAATGAAACACGCGTCGCGTCGGCTATTTCGCGCCCACATTTATAAGTCGATTTCTATATTCATATGAAGTGTAGTCTAAAATTAATATACTTACACTTCAACATGCTAAAAACAAACTCATCGGTAACGCTAAAAATGTCGCCGCCGATACATTAATTAAACATTCTTGTAACACGTACGTGCACGGAAGTTTTAGATGGTTTTGTATTTTGTGATTTATTATATTAAACTACCATCTAAACTGTCATTTGCAGTTTGACTGACAAGAACTATATTAATTATCTACTTTGACACTGAACTATGCCGCGTATATATTTGCTGACCGCAACTTAAAATATACGTACAGTATGCTACAATACTTAATATTGATTCCATTACTGAAAATAAAAATTAAATTATAAATTCATTAGATTACAAACAGTTACAGTACATAAAAACTAGTAATTTATCCCGTATATCCTTAACATCTCTAATTTTCATTAAAAAAAAACTCACTTCACTCATTGTCTATGTTGATTTAGAAGAAATACCTAGATATTTTTCATGAGATGAAAATAAAAAAGGGCACATTAAATAAAAATTAACGCATATGAGTCCCTAGTTCTACAAGTATACTATTTTTTTTTTCTAGGAACTCTTCGAACTTGTGCTACTAGAAGTCTTTCCTGAGCTCAAACGTTATCACTAAAAAGATATAAGGTAAGTAAAGCTTAAAGACAATAGATCTGATTAGATTTTATATGGAGATATTTTATCTAAAACAAGAGTTATCTATATTTGTCGTATGTTTACACCCTTAAAAGACATTCCGTTTTATAAAATTATTGACTGAGTTAATATATTATACTTATAAGATTATTTTATGTGAATAGACACTAAGCCGAAACCGAGAACGCCTGTTTAAAATTGTTAAAAACAAAACCCCGTTAAATGTTCATTTATGACCAAAAACAACGCCGGTTAAGGGTTCGCCGGTATAATATTATGCAATTTGGTAGGCATATAATCAATATATTTGTGTATAATAATAGACAACATCAAAAAATATTCAAACACGTACCTTTTATATTTAGAAATATGCCAATTGGCATAAACAATGTCTTAAAGTTGGTCGGAGAGTGGCGATTTAATTTACTAACAAAATATGTCTGTTTCACGAAAACGATTCGACTTTTTTATGAAGTCATAATCTGTTTCACCAATCTCATCCCGTATAATTATGACTCATCCCTGTCCACTGTTTAAAGTTGAGTTTTTGGACACCTTTTGTATACATCTATCAATATTAAAATGTTTTCGTTAGGACTTTTTAATTCTAAATCCCACTGAGAGGTTTTCTGTAACGATGTTATCGAATAAGTTTTTATACTCGTAATGATCTCACCTTTACGTTAAGCGCTTAACATACTGTTAGTAATAAGCGAAATATCTGCCTACTTCGTATATGTTTAATGTTATTACATTATTATGTTTAATATAAGTGCCAAAGACTTGCGCTCTCTAAACACCTATGTATATGACAGCTGCTGTACCTTATTGATGTTAACACTAATATCTATAGCGAAGAATAGAGATTAAATAAATAACCGACATTCTCCGCCACTCCCACCAATTTCATGCCACCTCATACCCCGCGAAAATAACCTTGGTAAAGACCGAGGAAAGTTTGACACAATATCTAGAATGTACAATTGTACATGTGAGAACTATTCACTGTTAACTGACAGTTACTGTCAGCTGGCTGTCAACCTTACGATACGCACACGCGCACAACACGTGTACGTCCAAGCCGGCCGTCTTTACTCATGAGAAGTACTTAAATCAGTTCATTTGAATAGAGTGTCACCAGGCTGTCTAATGTCTATACATACTTGCGGCCCGGCCGCAATATTATGTAAGTAGGTACTAACCAGGCCAGCGACACTCCCTTGACGGAGAAGTTACTATGGTTTTATGCGCGAACTTCTTTACCAACTTTGGAATACTTAACCAAGTTTATATGACCGCGTCATACATTACATTGGTAAGGTTGGCACAAAATGCTTACATAGATCGGTTCAGCGATTTGTATGGAAGTGCCTACTCTTAAAGCGTAGTGATTATTTGCTCAGTGGTACTAACAACTGATACGTGACGCGCCACCTCCCACCGACTTCGTGCTTGCCCAGTGCCGACGCCCCGCTATAAAAACGTAACAGTGGACAGCAGTGTTAGCTGTTGCTCCTGTGTGTGTTGACCAATATCAATTTAAATTCAGAATTCAAACGACGATTCAAACACGCACACACTGCACGTACGCACACAAGCCGCCCGCTTGTAGTAGTAATAGGGAGTTCAATTGGTTCGCTTATGGAGTTTAGTGGGCCTGCCTTTGACGAAGGACTCCTGAAAAGTCCGAAACATATTAGACTACTAACTTAAGACAGTAAGCCGCTATAGATATTAGTGTTAGGTATTAGTCTTAAGAGCTTTAAATTAATTGTATGCTATTTACTCCCGCCTAATATTTATTTGACTTAATATAGACTATATTTTCAGTTATTTCTCTAGTCCAAATATCCATAATTGTACGATTTTTTTGCGCTTTGTTTACTCAGTTTATTGGTAGAAAGTAGGTAAATTTAAATGATTTAGATCTGAAATTATCAATCTTTCAGTTGTTAAACGTCTATGTTATTACATAATATTATGTCAAAAACAATTTATGTAAGTACTTACTTATACTTATTACCTAAATGAATGAATAAATGATAAGGAGGTTAATTACATTATAAGCAGTATTCAAAAATCATGACGCATGAAAATTTTACTCTTTGTACCTACTTGTGGAAAAATAAATAAATTTGTTTGCTTTAAAATTTTAAAACGTTGTTTTACATTTATATATCCGATTAAATATGGAGGCCATGTTGGTCTAAAAATATATGAAACCAATTCTGTTACCTATTTATTCAACTAAACAAAATTTTATAAATAAAGTCATTTTTTGTAAACCAATTTTAAGTATAGGTTATTGGTTGTTAAATATTATGAATAAACCAAATATTATATGCCTGTGCATTGTATGTTGAACAAAAATGAAATAAATATTGCATGTATTTGAAAAACGAACTACTAGTGTTTTTTTTTTTTTTAATAATTATTTACCTACAGGCACATTGCCAGGTATTTTATTTGTTTAGATGTCTTTGATTTCCTCTTCCGATGGCTTGAATCAAGAGGAAAAAGGTAAATGTTTCACCCGCATGAATTTCGAGATAAGTACCAATGATATTATATGTATGTATTAAAAAAACCTTTGAGTGACTTACGTCCGGTTCAAGATACCTACACCATTATATTATTGCCTATACCTTCCATATTTCATCAAAATCAGTTCAGCGGATTAGGTGTGAAAACAACAGTTTGCTATCAAGTTTTGATAAAAAAAATCTGGAATTAGAAACGACGCCTGTATAATAAATATGGAAGTAGGGGTTTGTAAATAATGAGATTGTTTTTAATCGGTAATTTCTATTGTTAATTTTTATTAATCAGTACAGTAATAAATTCGAAAACAGCTTTAACACCTTTGTTTAGGAGGCTATATCTCTAAGGTATAAAAGCTGTTTTTAATAGATATTTAATATTACTTTATAATTAAAATTTATCCAAAGTAATAAAGGGTAATACAATACTTATATATTTTGGCGCGATATCCATTTTATATACACACACACCTCTATAAAATAAAATGGGTACCTACTAAAAATAATTTCATGTTCCAAAAAATAGCAAGTACTTGTTATATACAATACATATATCTGTGATTGCCCACTTTGGTTATTTTTTTCAACACCGGACCAATATAAAGTGGACTTACTCTTATAAAGAGTTGTATTTTATAAATTTGTGCAATTAGGAAGGCCAATCCATTTTACATCGGTCTTTGTTTAAACAATAACAATGTTACAACTCAGACAGGTACTCTATAAGGAAATCCCGTTTGAATAACTCACCATTCATCAATTATCACAGCACTCTTATATACGTATTGAACTTCTCCCCACACCGTTTTAAGCTACGTATACGCACAGAAACATTTTGAAAATAACCCATTCTAACATTATACCTACCATAATCATAATAATGCATCCATATAATAATTTAACAACTCGTAATCACACTAGAAACTTTATGGACCTTTCAAACCTCTTTTTCTTAGTTTGTTAATTTACGGACAAAAGATTCTTATTAAATTAAAAAATATCATAGATACATAGTTAATAAAATGAAAAAGAGAATTGAAAGGTAAACACTTATATGTATACATTAAGTAGGTATAAATTCATTATTATTGGAATCGTCACAATGTCGGTAAAACCCTACGTAACGGTAGGGTTGACTGGAAAAGTTCCAATGACTCGAAAACAGGGCAGGATTTAGATAAACCATTAACCTATTCAAACTATCATTATTAATGATACATAAATAATAATACTTGCAATACAAAGTTACATAGGGAAAAGCTAATTCCAAACATAAATGAAATCTCAGCATATGGTACCACCACGCAAACCCTTTAAAACAAAAAGTCTCATTGGTGATTTCACAAAGATAATCAAAAAAAATATAAGTAATTAGACAATTTTTTTCAATATTGTGCCTAACTATTTTCCTGATTTTTCTAAATACAAGGCAAAAAACTATATAAGAAAACTTAGTTTACATTTCCATAATAATAATAAATATTATTATATAAGACAAATGAATGATTACGCAGAAAATACAAAAAAAATAACAGAAACTGTATTATTTAACTTGTGTCGGAAAAATCTTTTAAAAAAGGCAAGCGACTCATTCATGACATATTCTGTGGCACCATAAATCTAGTAAATAAATTAGTCGTATGTAATGAGTATTTTCTTCTTTCCTAACTCTAGCTTAGATTAAAACACCCTGTGTAATTATTATATATGTTGATTTGAAATTATAAAATTCACGAAAGTCGTTATATTTAAATAATAGTAAAATGTACTATAGTGCAACAATATTGTGTGTAGGCAGTAACAGTTAAATAATTGATCTAATTTAGTATAATTATGCCTAGCAGTAATTATTACAGCGATGTTATTAAATGGACTCTTTTCTTTTCAAACTGGAATCGCCTACCCACCATCTCCCTATTTTACCGAAATGTAGTCCAAGAGATGGCCACGTGTTTGGTGGAAGAGCAGTAATTGTCATTTATGATTTTTAGACTTTGAATTATATTATAGATAAATTAAAATTATTTACTAATAATTAAAATATTTGAACAATGTAAAAATATGTCATCTTCATTAGTAAAAACACCTATATGTCATAGATCATTTTAGGTTATCGTAGTTTATGTATTATTAGTTTAATTCCAAAATATCTTCATAAGAAAAGCATGCAATGTTGTCTAATTAGGAAAACTAAATTGAGACCTCAAGTAATTATTGTTAGGTATATAAAAGAATATTTACAATACATATAGTAAATCTATCAAAGAAAACATTACATGGCTAGGTATCTATTTACACTGATATTTTTACTGTCACCATATTTATTTTGGTGAATGTTATTTATTTATTTATTTTCAATAAGTAATTTATGTTATTATAAAGAACTCACAAAATAAAGAAATCTACAACAACTGATAACATTTTTCCTATGAATAATTAGTTTATCATATTTAACGGATAATGAAATTAGTTTAGTGTATTTCTTACCTTTTTGATGTAATGCATGTACCATTTTTGGATATTATCCATTCAAAGGCTTTATTGAAATAAAATAATGTGTGTAAGGCACACATTTTAAATGCCTGAACATTCTTACGACTTAGATGGATAGTGTGACTGGTTTGTTGCAGCATCTAAGGCCCTCAGTCCTCGTGAGCCGCGAGAAACTGAGGGAATCGCGTATTCTCATTAGTGTGTTTACCACGAAATCATTAATTTCAAACGAGACACATGTAGGATATTTTTATTTTACGCGCGCGTTTATATCATCTGATCACTTATACGTATAGTATTGAAATTAAAAGTGAAACCGAAAATTCTAATTTCAGCATAATCTCTATTGTTCTCGAACTTTAAAACAATCTTCTCGGCTCATGATCAGTTGTCGCCGCCTTGTCCCTAGCGGTGAAAAAAGGAAAATTTGTATTGATTTTGTTATGTCGCACGGACAACTGAGAATGAAACCTTTTTTCTTATAACTCTTTAAACACACAAAAGTTAACACGCGGATAACATTTTTTAAGATGACAAAGTTGACTTACACAGAATGTCGTCTATGGCTTTAAGTTGTTGTTAAGATGTTGTGCAACAAGTTAAAATAAATAAATATATGATAATTATGTAAATAAATCAACACTCTGTTCAGAGTTTTACTGCTCATTATATTTTCACATTTCTAAGGTATTATAATATAATTATAATACCTATGTATGAAACTATTATATATTACACCCTACTACATTACATATCATTATTATGTTTATTAAAATTGATAATCTAATTAGATATCCGTTTACTATTTGATGTAGGTAAGTATTAGTTATTTGAAGGGGCACTACAATAGGCCATTATCATAAATTAAATTCGTTTCTACGAGAATAATCCATGATATAACTCGCAGAGATATTAAAAATAAAACAATTACCTAATGTAAGTGTAATTATATCAGTATGAGTTTATACCACGGTATTTTAAAGTATAATATAAGTATAAAATTTCATATATTTTTATATGACAGTTTACGGAGTGTTCGTTTTGCAATAATTTTACTGATGAGCGTGATTATTTAGTGACTATCATTATAATAATATCCTAAATAAATCTATCTATGTCTATAACATTAACAATTTAGTGCGTATTTTGAGTGTAGCAATGTTTAGTTATTACCTACCTAACTCGGTCTTATCTACAAAATTAAAGAATCTTGCACACGTCTCTTTGACTACAAATTTTTCATAAATTCAAACCAAGCCCACACGGCCCTACGGACGTCGGACACTATTAAGAAAAAAAAATTCTTTTTCGTAAGTTATTAACGCTGTACCTACGTAATTAATAGGTATGGTATTTCTTCCTTATTTCTCGAGATCTGCAATTGACAATATTTTGAAGGTATCCCACCACATTATTTTTAATAAATAAATTATAAATGAATAATAATTGCTAATAATTACACACTGTCTCCTCGGATACCTTCTCAAGAAGTTCAGTTACATAAGTTAAAATTTAATTCTATGATATAAATATAGTAGTTAATAACCTGTAACTATATTTTCGTAGCGCGAACCGTTTACCGATCCTGCTTGAGATCCAAATCCAATCGAGATTTTGACGTCATGGTGTTCATATTACTTACACACTACAAAGTACACTGACAGTTTCATACTGCGTCCGTCATGTGTTCGTGAACTGTGAGTTCAACACGATATGCATAGATAGCTGTAACAATATTATATCGTTGGTTTATCCCAAATTTTCTTTTGTACTCAACGGTTTCATGTATTAGACATTGCCACCAATATATCTAGATGATTGAAGGTTTTATTTACATTGTCAACGTTTTCATTGGCCGTATTTCGTAGCATTTTTTTTATGCGAAAGGATGCAAGGTGACCGGTTCGAAGTCGTCGTTGGGCGTCGGCCGCGAGGGCGGCTGGCGGTGGGGCGGGGGCGGTGGTGGTGGCAGCAAACTCGTTCCCTCAGGAATGTAGACATTTGTTACTCGCTCCTAGCAAAATGAGAAAAAATCGAATTAGTTATATTTAACTTTAGCATAAGAAAAAAAATTTAAAGATTTTTCAGAAACATACATACGTATCTATGGAATGCGAATTAGGTATTAATCTAGAACAGTGTTAGATGAATACTAACACTACGGAACCGCAATTTAACAGGGTAATTTTAACTTTAACTCGAAGTACCTACTGTCAATTAAAATTTCGATCTTTCACAGTGTGTGTAAAGTCGAAATTACAATAGACACTTTGATTAAGGTCAGATACTAGAAGATAAGACTTAAGGAGATGATGTGTATTCTCTCCTAAATAAGTAAACTCATCCTTAGTACCTATTAATGTGAGTTTGTTTGTTTGTTACGCTTTCACGCCTTAACGGCTCAACCGATTATCATAAAATTTTGCATGCACGTTGTCAGGGGTACAAAAAAAGACATTGGGTACTTTTTATTCCGGATTCCCAAGAGAACTCTGGATTTCGTGAGTTCCTGTGTTTGTGACATTGTACGGGGTAATCTCTGGATCTACTGAACCGATTTTAAAAATTCTTTCACATATAAGAAGCTACAGTGATCCTGAGTGACATAGGGTTTTCATTCTATAATTGAAAGAATTTTTGAAATCGGTTCAGTAGATCCAAAGATAGCCTTTCCCCGTGGTTTTACCTGCGGGAAATTTTGAGTTTCCGAGGAAATTCCGAAATAAAAAGTACCCTATGACCCTCAGGACCACTGTAGCTTCCTATAAGTGAAAGAATTTTCAAAATCGGTTCAGTAGATCCAGAGATTACCCCCTACAACGTCACAAACTCACAAACTTTTGTTTTTTATAATATTAGTATAGATAGTAAGGATATAGGAAGGGTTATGTACCAACTTATTTGAAAATAGAATTACCTGATGTTTGTCGTATTTAAAGATCCCCTGAAATCGATTAGGCCGACGCTCCAAAGGCTCGCCGCCGTTGGCACCGGTTGCGCAGCTGTAGTTCGGGTTGTGGAAAGAGATGTGCCCGCTCGACTCACGGTAGTTCTCCTTCAAACCTCTATTGTGTATGCGAATCATTTTGACTGTAAAACATACAAACGGAAATTATTAAACACAAGTATTTATTTCAAAACCACCGATCTAAAATATAAAAATAAGCTTTTTTAATAGGTATATTGCTGCAGGGCCTGTATCTATTTAAACACCGGACTGCCACGTTATTTTCGAGGCTACCATTTGGTAATATAGACCATTGTAGGCAGACATTTGGATCCGTGGATGTGATCCGTGATCGTGGACGCGCTAAATAGGTGCAGTGTAGTGTACCTATTAGCTGTCATTAATAGGTATGAGAAAGTCAGCCCAGTTATATACCTAATACCTATGTATTGTATAATATACAGGTCAATGTTTGAAGTTATCTAAAGACTTAAAATCGCCGTGACTTACTGTCCAAGTTATAATTTATAACGAAAATTTTCACTTACTTATTACTAAAACCATGATAATAATCATAATCAAAATGAATGTCAAAATGCCGACGATGAAGAGGATGACGCCAAGGGTGGTTTCGGGTGCTTGCGTGGGCAGCGGTAACGGTCCAATTACAGATTCAGAATCCGAATAATCGTAGGACTGTGGGTAAATGCTTGGCATCCTCATAGACACCTGTACTTTTGGAACTGAAAAAATAAAATAAAAGGTTCAATTTTCGAATTGTCATAAATCTCGCGAAAACAATTGCAATCCAAGGTAGATCAGACAGACTAAAGTGAAGTGTTCATCTATTTACCTAAAGTGCAATATTGAGAATCTTTGTCATCGGGACAAGCACACACATAGTCGTGACCTCTAAAGAAGCATAAATGAGAGCAGCCTCCATTATCTTCCATGCACGGATTCCAGCCAAGTTGTTTGTCTTCGGAGACCGCTTTTATTTCCATCGCCATTTCCAAGTCAGTCCGTATTGCGGTCACATTCTTACCCGTTTTCTTGTCAGCTCTCATTACAGATTTCTTGTACCAGTCGGTCCAATAAATGTAACCATTGAACTGAAATTCATCAAAGATTTTAAAAATAACATGCAAAGACAATGCATTGGACAAACATGATCTTGTCTGAAAACCAGCGTCATGAGTGTCCCCACACTCACGACATATTGCTGAGTACAGATCCATTTTGAGCATGGAGACATACAACACAATAGTATATTTCATTATAAGTGCGGAAAGCCTGTCATTGCAAAGAGTTCCGACAAATGTCTACCCGAGCCGAGGCGCAGCCGAAGGTGAGGGTTGACAGTCGGAACTAGTTGCAATGACGGTTCCGCACGTGTACTGAACAACTATTTTTAATACAGTTACGAAAAAATTAAGCAATTTAATAAAATATCAAAAACACAACAAACTCAACTAAGTTCCAACTGTGATCAAGAGATGGCGCTAGTCGTATTAGTAATGCGAAACCTACGTTTCGCAATGCAAAAAGTGTGTCAAATTCGTGTCGCCATTTTTGACAGTTGGCAAAGAGAACGCACGAGTTCGGGAAAGGTAAACAAAAACCTCGAGTATGTAATAGCCCACATCCCGAACGCTAAACGTCCCTGCAATACGCCACTTTTTGAGCAACTGTATTAAAAATGTAATTTTAAAATTGTTAGATATTGTTTATATTATGGTAATTGTTTAGTCTTTGTTATTATTTTATCATTTTCATTTGTGTTTTCATTTTCATTTACCTATGTTGATTTGTGTTGTGTCTCTTTTTGCATTAATAAATCTTCCTTTCTTTCTTTCATTCTTTATTGGGAATCTTAAGAAATTTACTAATAAACTACAAAGTACAGTATACTCACTTGTGTCATTCCAAAAGGATTTTTAGCACCTGGAACAAGTTGGACCCGATGCTTTCCATCTAAATCGGATGTGTCAATTCTGTCTTTCAAAGCATCAGTCCAATACAGTCTTCTTTCCCTATAATCGATAGTTATTCCATTCGGGAAACCTAAGTCCTGCTTTATGATGACAGTCCTGTGACTTCCATCAAGATATGTCCTTTCAATGCTAGGGGTTTCTCCCCAATCACTCCAATACAAATATCTGTAAAGGTTAAATTATTTTTTTTATTTATATTTGATTTAATGAAAATCCATATCTACAAAAGAAGTGACCGTTCATCTTACCCTTTAGCTGGGAATAAGGCAAGTGCCCTAGGTTCATTGAGGTCTCTCATCAATGTTTTTCTACTGGAACCATCTAATCTTGCTACCTCTATCACCTGTACATATAAATTTATAGGAATAGTTAGCAACATTTATTTTGGCAATATTATTTATTTGTTGTTTTGTTGTCAGGCAACATTGATATAACTTTACGTGAACATACCTTGTATTGATTATCCGTCCAATAAATGTTATCCGCTATCCAGTCAATGCCCAGTCCATTCGGCGTGTCCAGTCTGTTTTTGATTACGATATTAGTTTCACTCATATTGAGCATATTAACAGATCTGAAACATAAATATAAATGAGTGTTAAATGTTATTTGAATTTTTTATAGTTGAAAACTATATTTTATCGGTTTCGACACTCTAAAGTTACCTTATTACATCGTTATTAACATCCGTGAAAAATATCAACTTGCGTTTCCAATGAAAATCTACTGCAATTGAATTTTGGACATCTTTGATTGGAAGTGTTACGTCCCATTGTTCTGGTGTGTCAAGCGATATATAAGCAACACTTCCCCTAGTTGCGAATACTAAGAAATTATCAGGATGGTCCTTGCATAATTTGGGGTTAGGTTCTGATTGATTTCTGAACAGTACGCCTGTCGGACAGGCACATGTATAACCTTGCGGTGACCGCAGGCAAAGATGTGAGCAACCACCATTATTTGCACCACAAGCATCTTCCAACACTCGTTCTCCCTGTGAAATTGTATACCTTGGAATATAAATCACTCTTAATGTATGCTTCAGTACTATTATTAGGGATAGTATTTTATTTCCTGAATTTAATTAGTTTTGATATGACGGTCAGTCTGTGTTTTCTTTTATATTATTTTGTTCTTTTTAACTAACCTGAACAGCTCGTATATCCATAAGTCCTTCTAAATTATTCCTTATAATCAGTTGATTATCGCCGTTTGTCTTATCAGCCCTATGTAGTGCTTTAGTTTTCCAATCAGTCCAGTAAATATGTTGGCCCACTATTACGATTCCATAGGGGTACGGAACTTGGCTCAAGATTGTCCGACGATCGTTACCATTGAAATCGGAAGTCTCAATAGTTAACACTTTAGCGTCGTTCCAATAAAGTCGCCCTTCTATTCTGTCGATTGCGAGTCCATTTGGCCATTTAATGTTGTTGTCGACAATAACACGCCTGAAACATGTTAAGGTAGGTATATCATTTTTGTCATAATATCAGCGGGTAGTAGTCACTGTTGGACAAAAGGTTCCCTTAAGAAACTCCACGACGACCGGTGTTGCTTTATCCAAAATGCTCAAAACCGAATGGAAGCTAAGTTATTTTACCTGTTTTCGCCATTCATTTCGGCTCGTTCAATTTTGGCTGACGTACCCCAATCGGACCAGAACATGTAGCCGTGTTCATAGTGTAAGGCAATGGCTCTTGGAGAATCTAAAAATGGATTAAACAGAAATCATATATTTATAGATGATTAGTATTTAAATTCAGTTTAAGTATTAT
Source organism: Zygaena filipendulae (assembly GCA_907165275.2). NCBI lineage: Eukaryota > Metazoa > Arthropoda > Insecta > Lepidoptera > Zygaenidae > Zygaena > Zygaena filipendulae. The sequence continues at coordinate 3,457,390 of OU015653.1, read as the reverse complement.
GACCAAAACTTATTCTCTTGATTGTAATCATAATTTCCTACCCAGGCCATTCCACACAAGAACTTTCCTGTTACTTCCGTCCAGTTCTGCTACCTCGATGCTGTTACGACCTCCATCAGTCCAATAAATCTGTTTAAGATAGGCGATAAAATAATTACAACAAACTGATGCCAAATAAAGTTATGTCTATGTCTATATTATTATTCTCAGTTTCTATCAATAGCTATCATAAAATACACACTTTACGTCCACTAGAGTCGATCACTATTCCATCAGCAGTATGAAGACCTTTTCCGATTATTGTTTCAATGTTTTCACCAGATTTATTGGCACGTTGTATTTTTCTTTCGCCAGTGTCAGTCCAATATACCAATCCTGCATAAAAAGGTTTTAAATTGTTGCTTTTATTGATTATTTATTAATATAAATACGTTATTTTGTGGATCTCTCACCCGTTCTTTGGTCTACATCAACGCCCAATGCGTTTTTAAGAGGCGGTAGCGGCATAACAACATCGATGAGGTATGGCACATCCAAAGACACTATACGAATGTCCACCCGGTGAGCAAATATTAGGAAATTCACTGGACTAGAAGCACAAGTTTTACCGTCTCTCTGTAATAAAAGTAATAAAAATCATAGTACCTATTAAATTAATTAAAGTTAATGACTATAGTAATGGTATTAGAAAAGATAAATACACTTACTCCTAATTTAATACCAACTGGGCATGCACAGGACTTTGCTCTAGGCTTCAAGAGACAAAGATGTGAACATCCACCATTATTCTTGCCACATCTACAAAAAAATATTAGAATATAACTCGAATGTAAGTGAAATTTATCCGTTGCGATGGTATAACTCCGCAATAATTCACGCCTAACCCAAAATATGGTATGGTAGCCCTTTCTTCAATAACCAAGAAGGTTTCTATTCGGGACATAGAATGTCGTAGAATTCAGGAATTTTTTCCCGTTTCGCAACAATATATTCTGAATTAACAAATAGGCTACTTTTTATCGCGGGATAATATCATTATCCCTCACTGGAAAACTGATATAATGGCGAAGACGTGAGCGAAACGCTAGTATTTCATAATTTTAGAATCGTTATGTATTTTGTAAAAAAAATTCACCGATTGATTCCGGCTACTCTTTCCTTGTGATACACTCTGACGTCCATTAGGTCAGCTACGCCTGCACCCAATGTTCTTCTGTTTTTCCCAGTGTATTTGTTAGCGGCTTGAATCAACTGAGTGTCCCAATCAGTCCAGAAAACTTCGTCTCCGTACAAATCCAATCCGAATGGATGAGTCAGATGTTGACCTGTTTTTATACCAATGATTTTAGTAATCAATGTATTATTATTATGTGGGTGATAGTTTAATTTTTTTTATTAGATACCTATCAGTGTTGTTCTTCCAGTTCCATCTAAGTTAGCATATTCTATAGTACGGTTGCCGCCATCTGTCCAGTAAATACGATTGTTTGCAAGATCCAGAGCCAACCCATTAGGCCAAGTCATTTCACCAAAAATGATTCGCCTACGATTGTCACCATCCATGTCAGCTTGTTCGATGCAAGGTGTTGCACCCCAATCTGACCAATACATTACCCCTCCTGAAAGTAAAGTATGTTACATTTTAATCACATTTATGAGTGTTTTAGTGTAGCACCTATATAGTAAAATTTTGTTTCGTAGCTACAGACTTACCCTGAGGATCGACTACTATATCCCTAGGTTTATCTATGTTGTCCCACGCTAGTAATGTTCTCATGCTGCCGTCAGTGTTTGCCACTTCAATCCTATTTGTACCAGCGTCAGTCCAGTACAATTTATTGGTTGACCAATCATACGCTAAGCCAGCTGGGGATACTGGAAATAAAAATAAGGGATTACTATAACATTAAACATCAGTAAGACCATTTATTTGTATTTATTACTATAGTGTTCCAGTTATTTATTTAATGGTCACTAAATCGCAATGAACAATACAATAATTTTATTAAGTGCGTATTCGCACTGTGAATCTATTCCAGAGATTTAATCTATTTAATATTTTAAACATATTAGTATAACATAAAGTCGCTGTGGGAGTCTTATTGTTTGCACTTCTTTTAAATTACTTACTCAAATTAGTTCCAACAATAACAGTTTGATGAGATCCATTTAGGAATGCTCTATTTATTGTAGCTTTATCTACATCAGTCCAAAATATAGAATTTGTGTTATGATCCCAATCCAGCGCCACTGCTGATTTAATGCTTTCCACTGGGATCACCTGATCGCAATTCAACATTATGAATAGTTAGGTAACATGTAAAAAAAATTGTATAGTAACAAAGTAGGGTGAAAGTTAAATTATGTGTGACAAAAACTTACCATGTCCAAAGTATCCATCTGTTTTCTAGGATTTAACTGTTTCAATCGTATATCCTTTCGGCGTGCATAAAGCAGCAATTTCTCTGGAGTCTCTTCGCATACACGTCTAAGCAAATAAGGATTTGATAAACATGAAAAATTACTAATTTAAACGTTAATGAAGCTCATCAAGTCGACTAAAAACGATGTCTCCACCTATATCGAAATTTGAGGACGTGTAAAATAAGCAACTGAAGGCAATAAATATTGGGAGTACTGAAAAGAGAATTATTTTTGGGGATAGCAATATTAAAACTCATGCGAAATTTAGAAGTTTTTAACAGTTAGGTCACGGATAGATGAGTTATGACTGTTTACAATTTAAAGTCTAAAATATATTCTATGGACGCGACAGGGGTGCTAGCGCACTTCCGAATACCACACGGGCCAAGATGCGAGAAGCAGTTACTAAGTTCATAAATTTATTACCCATTGGAGTTCAGATTATAGCCGACTGGACAGCGGCACGAATACCCTTCACTATTGGGGAGGCAAAGATGTGAACAACCACCGTTGTTGGCCCCACATCGGTTCTTGTAGGATCTAAGCTGCCTCAATGGATGGTAGCTGTAACGGTCAAAATTATGACATATAGCTTAGACCATTTTATTTTAGCTTTCTAACCAAGAAAATCTGAAATAAAGCTACCTGTGTATATCCATGGGCACGTTCAGTCCTGCATGCACTGTCTGTATGCCCATTCCAGTTTTCTTATTTACAGTTGATATGCTTTTAGTATGCCAATCTGTCCAATATATTGCATCCTCGAACAGGGTCAGTGCAAATGGATGAGGAAGTCCCTTATTTGTTATCTACACGACATAAAAACACAAAAATAACTAACCCCGATTTTTAATAAAATAGAATTACAGAGTTGAGTTTAAGTTGGACTTAACACATACTCTTTTTCGGTCTCTTCCGTCAAAAGTAGCTCTCTCGATAACATGGTGCTTAGCGTCCGCCCAGTAAATCTTGGACTCCATATAATCAATGGTTAAACCATTTGGCCAGAATATTTGGTCTACAATAACGCTCTTGCGTCCGGATCCATCCATGTCAGCTCGTTCTATTTTTGGGTTTGGACCTAAACAGGCAAAATTTTATTGATATACATAATGATTTATTTTAAAAATAAAAAACAGAAATCAATTAATCAATTTACTAATATTAATTACCCCAATCAGTCCAGAAAACTAAAGCATCTCCAGGATGTACGGCAATAGCTCTTGGTTTATCCAAATCGTTGGCTATGATGACTGCTCTTTGTGTGCCGTCTAGACTAGCCACTTCCACACGCCTTGTGCCAGAATCGGTCCAGAATAGAAGGTCATGAATCCAGTCGACTGCCACACCACCCGGTGTCTCTAGACCCCACCTTATAACATCTGAAGAAAGAAATAAGTAGTGCAGTGAAATCAAATTCAAACAATTTTCGATTAAAACAGCAGAATTAACTAACCTGTAATATTGTTATTTTTCAATTGTGACACGCGTATTACTTTCAAATTATTTTCAGTCCAGAAAACGAGCTGTTTTTCGTAATGGTAATCCAGAGCTACTGAGTTGTGAAGACCTTTAACTACTGACATGTAGTTATCTCCAGTAAGCCAAACCTTAAAAGCAAAAGGGTAAGTGAAACACATTTCATTACAAAATGTTTTACCTAATGGTCTGAGACTTTTCTTACTTGTCTTATTCCAATACGATTTGAAAAAAGAAGTGTGGGCGATTCACCAGTTGGCTTGCAAGATCTACTATCAGGTCTCAGCACGTAACCTGTCATACAGGCACATCTGAAGCTGCCAACTGTGTTGGAACAGGTTTGAGAGCATACTGGATCTTGCTCATACATACATTCATCAATATCCCGACAACTGCGAAAAGACATATAATGAATAGATACATTTATTAACAAAAAAATTAAAACCGACTTCCAAAAACACAAATCTAAAAACCTAAAAATAAAAAGCTAAAAATAACAAAAAATCGATTTAATCCAAAAGACAAAAACACACGTAATATTATTGGTTTGTGCTACCACTGATCGGTTTGAATTCGGTGACAAGCCCGCTGGTGTCTGCCCACTTGGGTTGTTCTGCTCACGAAGAGCTGGTGGCGGGAGTCGACTTAGCCCATCTTCCCCCTCCATATTTGCTTGTCACCGACTTCATACCGATCAGTGGTAGCACAAACCAATAATATTACGTGTGTTTTTGTCTTTTGGATTAAATCGATTTTTTGTTATTTTTAGCTTTTTATTTTTAGGTTTTTAGATTTGTGTTTTTGGAAGTCGGTTTTAATTTTTTTGTTAAAATTTTGTTTATTTTTCACTTTTAAGTGACTTAGCTCATAATTTCTCTAAGTTACAATAGCCTAATGTCAACTGCTCATCACCTTTTACAAAATATTGCATTTCCCGACGCAGGGACGTTAATTGTTGAGGAGTTCTCCTAGTACATCACCATCAGTTCCACTTCACCATATACATTGTGATGGGCATAAATTGTTTAGAAACCATATTAAAGTTAACGATTCGGAACCCGTGAAATACCCATTATTGAGTAGTTCTGATGACCATCTGTGGTCTTCATCATCAGTTCCACTTCTTCAAATTTTGCTTTCCGAAAGCAAGGAAACGATTTACTATAAAAAATACAAAAATCGCTATAGGTGTACCCATAATTTTTGAAGAGTTCCCTCGATTACTCCAAGATCCCATCATGAGATCTCGACTTGGTGACAATGGAATCATTTTGGGAGTATCCCCTTTCAAACAAAAAAACAATTTTCGAAATCGCTCTAATCGGAACCCGTGAAATACGTATTATTGTTGAGTAGTTCCGATGACCATCTGTGGTCTTCATCATCAGTTCCACTTCTTCAAATTTTGCTTTCCGAAAGCAAATGAACAATTTACTATCAAAAATACCCAAATCGCTATAGGTGTGCCTTTAATTTTTGAAGAGTTCCCTCGATTTCTCCAAGATCCCACCATCAGATCCCGACTTGGTGGCAATGGGACCTAATTGGGAGTATACCCTTTCAAACAAAAAAAGAATTTTTCAAATCGGTCCAGCCGTCTTCGAGTAATCGGTGAACATACATAAAAAAAAAAAAAAAAAAAAAAAAAAAAAACATACATACAATCGAACATAGAACCTCCTCCTTTTTGGAAGTCGGTTAAAAATATAATGAGAACATACATTTTGGAACATTTGAGTGCTTCTGTAAACCCTCCCTAAAGTACCTACCTGTAGCCATCATCATTCAACAGGAAACCTATAGGGCAGTCACAAGCCGGCAATCCGTCATATGTAGTGATACACGACTTCTCGCATTTATCCTCAGCTGTACATTTTCTCTTTACTGGACATTTTTCTTCATCATCCCCTCGGGGGCAGTCCTTCATACCATCGCACACGTGCTTCCTGTTTACGCAATTTCTGAATGCGTTGGTCATCAACTCTTGGGTTTTGCACATGTACTGATCTTCTTCGCAGAACACTTGACAATTCATTTCATCTTCACCATTTGTACAATCACGAATACCATCGCAGAGCCAGGTTTTCTGTAAGAATACGATCATCATAGGAAACCTTAGTGGCTGTCTATGTTTAGTTATAAATCTAATACTATTAGATCGCTTTGGACCTTACCAGAATGCAGCGCCTGTCTTGGCAAACGTATTCGTCGACGGTACAGTTGCGTACCGAATGTGGTTCGCAATTGAGTTCGTCGTCTCCATCCCCACAATCCCTTTCATTGTCACATCGCCATCGTTCTGGTATACATTTGCCATCGCTACACCTATAGAATTAAAAAAAATATAATAATGGAATCATTAACCACATTTAATTATTTATTGCTTGGACAACCACAACAAAAATTCAAAAATCAAAGAAAATTGCATCCTTAATGTTAGTGATACTTACTTGAATTCGTCGGCATTGCAGCTGACTGGCAGCACGGGACAAGTGTCCTCATCCGTCCAATCGCCACAGTCGTTGTCGCCGTCGCACTGGAACTCTTTTCGCACGCATTTCTTGTTTTCGCATTGAAACTCGTTTTCACCACATCGCAGCAGATCCACAGCTGATGACCCAAGAATATTATTTTAAACCTTTGACCCATATTTACCTATTTGATCTTAGAAGACATTACATTATATTCCTGACGAATTTCTCCAAGTGTTGTGGCATAGTGGTCACCATATATTTTAACTTTCTCTCGCCCACTGTTACTTGTGTGATGGCCGTTAACAGTAGAATTCTTCTTTCTCTTTTCCATTTTTATATGAAAACTCATTGACTAATCAAGAAATTTCAAAAGCTGTTTAACCTATGAAGCTGAAACTTGGCGGGAAGATAGTTTATAATCGAAAGGATTTTCAGTTCCCGAGGGAATCCTGAAATTCACGCGGGAAATTCCGCGGAGAATAAGGCCAGTATATAATGAATAATGACTCACGACACTCCGTCTCGTCCGAGTTATCTGGACAGTCGGCCTCTTTGTCGCAGCGCCAGTGTTGCGATATGCACTCGCCAATGAGACACGTGAACTGGTTGTCTCGGCATCTAAGTATGTATAAATGTACCTGTTAATAACTCCATGTTCACATAAAACATAGGTATTGAACGGTGAACGAAAAAAAATTAAACTTGCACTTCTATGTAAATTGTAGGTAGGTACTCAAAAAGTACCCAAATCTAATATCGTCAACTTCGTCGTCGTCTACATCCAGTAGCGTCAACTTTAACACAGCCAAGTCGTGGTCACGTGGTCACTGACCTGCTAGTCACGTGATATCGTACTGTCGTCCACTTTCCTAAAAGTCCACTTTGTCAATTTGTCTGTTTCACCATCATTTAAAAACTACTGGACATATTTTGATGAAACTTTGCACATTGGTTAGCTTATGTTCCTACTTAATTTAAGATACTTTTTATCGCGGTACCATTTGGAGTTACCGAGGGAATCTTAAAATAATATTCACGAAATTGGAACCGTCTGGAACAGTTAGTAGGTGGATTAGGTATTATGTGGAAGAAAGCTGCCGCAGTGCCGTATCAGTGGAAAGTCAAATATTAGTAACTGATTTTATTAAGGTATCTTGACTTCTTGATCTTGAGGTTTTTAATTATATTTTTCTAAAATTTATTTGAAGAGAAAATATTAAATCATATAAAAAAGAATATTACATCGCCCTCGAGTCTGACAAAACTTATGAATGTGGATGAAGCGAAGCGGATGTTAGACTTATATACGAGTAGGAGTTAAACTGAGTTAATGAGTAGTGACAATCTTTGCATAAACACAGATAATATAATACTATATCCTTCCGACAGTACGCGTGAGGATAGGTATACCTACAGTATGTAGTCTAATTCGTCCGTTTACAGTACAGTCAACATATATATTTACATGATAAAATTGTGAGGACAGAAAATGCCGTTGTTTGTATTTGCGGGCACCCTGACATGCTAGATTAGGTTTAATTTGAACCGCGACCACAAGTAAGACAAATGTTTGGTAAGTACCGATTTTTGATACGCGAAGCGAACATCCCGCATCTTCCTTCTCTCCTCGGCAGTATACAAAATGCCAGATGTTTATAAAGTTATAAACGAACGCATTATACAAATTGCCTGCGACATACAAAAGTATGTAATTGTGATATCATAAGCGTTATGTACACGTGTGACCTACGTATGTAGAAATTTAGGTTAAAACTTAAAAGACCGTTGTTTGAAGTTTAAATTTAATCAGCATAGATGACTTTATTTCTTTGATGAACCCGCCTACGGTGTCGTCGGAAATATCTGTCGTCTCCGCAGCGTGCGGGGCGAAGGCTTCTCGCGTAGGTGCGTCGTCAGGCGCCCCGCGTCCCGCACACCCGCGCGCGCCGCCCCGCAGACCCACGCGCCCCGTGCCCCTCGCCCTGCGCCCCGCAGCCCCCGTACTTATTGATTGAGGGCAGTGCAAGCTCCCGCCCGAATAATACAAATAAAAAGATAACTCGAATAAAAAAATAACAATTAAAACCTCAGGACGGTTACTATTTAAAGCTCGAAGCTATTTAAACTGGTTGTTATTTCTTTTTAGGATTGTATATAATAAGTGCATCGCTGTCATAAAACAATCAAGTAATGAACGGTCCGTTTTTAATCTCTGGGTTCCCGAGGGAATCCCGAAATTGCTCGTGGAACAGCTATAGTATGAGGAATTTTCAGAACAAGCTTAAATTTATTATCATAAAAAGTAGTACAAATATCCTCATTTAACTGCTGCTTCCAGAGATATACAGTATTACGCGCTTCTTCTAGTCCGAAAGGCCTTGTTATTATTATAACAATCAATCTAAATATAGACTAATGAGATAGGGGTTGGTAGACAAAACTGGCTATAAGAAAATAAATTATAAATTATATTAAAACAAAATTTGTAAGTTAATTTTTAATTCTTAGGTTCGCCGTGATCAAATATAATAAAGGGTCTTTCAATAAGGACGGGTCGATTTTGACATGAAATAAAAAAGGCCGTGTGTGAGATTTTAACGATTTTTTTTTTTTATTTGAAAGAGCTATATATGCCATTATGTGTGGAAAATCACATCGTTTAAATGTCCGCCGCGGCTTCTCACGGTGGCACGAATTCGAGTTGTCCAATGTTCAACAACTCTGCCGCATAGTTCGGGTTGAATTTCAGCGATAGCCTGAGCTATGTTGACTTTAAGGGCATCGGTCGATTGTGGCTTATTGGTATAGACCTGCGACTTAAGAAAACCCCACAAAAAAAAGTCTAAAGGTGATAAGTCGAATTTGGCCACCAAACGTTGGAGAGTCGACTTTGAAGGACCACCTCGTCTGCCGTAAAATGGGCGCAATGCACGTAACGTTTGCACTAACGAACACTCATTTTGGTAATACATTTTTAACATTTGGACGTGTTGCTCAACCGTGTAACTTGCCATGGTGATTTGGCATTACTAACTGAATAAAAAAATATAGGTTAGAAAGACGACGTTAAAACAACATGGCCGCCACAGGCTGCCAACATCGACCCGTCCCTATTGAAAGACCCTTTATTTAAGTAAAGAAAAAATATTATGATTGCGTATAGGTATGCAACTTTATCAAAACAAAACCTTTAAAACGTCAAATGTGTTAAAAAAAAATTTTGAATCAGTTTCGTATCCCGCTGATTATTTATTTTAAACTAGCTGTGCCCCGCGGTTTCACCCGCGCGAAAGGTTTTTATACAACAACTTTTTTCCCGACATACGATTTCAATGAAACAAAGCTTAATCTATCTGTGAAAACCGCATGACAATCCGTTTAGTAGATTTGGAGATTATCGCGAACAGACAGACAGACAGAAAAGAATTTAAAAAAGTTTTTTGTGCTTGGTCACTCTTCTTTTATCACCCCTCTCAATTCTAGGTAAAAATATTCAATGTACAGAATCGCGATTTCTACTCTTTTATTATAGTGTAGCTGTAGAAAATAGATATTATGACGTTTCAACTCATATAATAGACGATAACGTTGCGCTGCGTACAGACTATGTAACATTGTTATACAATATTGCAACATAAAACAAGACTGTACACATTAGAACAACAATGCAATATAACAATGTTATATAACCATTTCGTTTTCCGTTCTTCAATGCTATGCTATCCACAATGTCTTCGCGAGAGAATACGTTTTACTAGCTGCGGCAGCCATTGTTGTACTTTTAAAAAAACAAAAGAAAAACAAAACAAACTAAAGTGACTAAGTTGTATAACATGTTATATAACATTCAGTGTCCCCATTATCTGAAACATGTTATATAACAATATGTTTTGTTAGGTAGTCTGTACGCACCGTTGGTTAACCTTTGACCGAACTTGAACGAGCGTCAGGATCAAAAGAAATTAAAAACTAATATGTGTCATCTGACGGTTTCGTTTTGGTAATATAGTTCAAAATAGTGCGATCGGCCTCCTGGGTACAGTTATTTAGTAGTTAAAGACTTTCAGTAGGCTCCGAAAGAATTAATGGAAACCATTAAGCCTAGGCAAATTCATAATATTATGATGTCGTTTATATTATGTAACTGGAACGAATACTATTGTTTCTAGCACCTATTAACTGTGATTCATAGCACAGCTGCCATCGGTTATCATAGTATCAGACAAATTTTACTTAAATTATAAAAAAATAATACAATAAATAAAATATACCAGTTTCTCCAAATAAACACGGATCGCGTTAAATCAGCAAGAAAAGATTAACTAAAAGGAGAATGAAAAAAGGCTTTTGATTCAGACGTTACTATGTTGTCTGAGCAGGCAAACATTTTTGCTTCCCTCCTTTCACAAGCTAGAACTTCAATTTGTTTTTTTTAGTCAAAATAAAATTTGATAGATATCCTAACTGAATCAAACGCACCGCCCAAACAGCTGGGTTCAAAAATCTCAGATTTTTTTAACTAAAGGGGCAAATCCCTTTACTTAAAATTAAATGATATCATACTTCAAATTTTGTTTGCCAGCATTATTATGAACATAAGGAAAAACAATGGAGCTTTATCCTTAGTGCAAATAATCGGCACCAGTCCGAAGTCGACCACTATGCAAATGGTTTGTGCATGATGGACAGTTTCAACTGAAGCATATCCCACAAGGGGCAAGGGTGACGCTCGCAGTGTTTATGAAAAATATACGTGATATAAGGTACTGAAGGCCCAACCCGAATTTTCACTATTTGTTTTCTATATTAATATTATAAAAATAAATAATAAACTTTATTAAACCAACAATATAAACAAAAGTAGGTAACCCCATCTCCCATAATATGATTGTTATATTTACGAAAAATGAGAAATCAGGTACCTTGCTATCCCTTCGTGTTTTAACAGAAAAAAATTGTTAACCAAATAGTTGAATAGTTAAAAATCTAGATAGAGCATTTTACATGATAGACTTAGGTTTACACATTATAACATCTTATGACACATACACAGATAAAGAAAATTTGAATACCACTTTGAAGTTCACTGAGTAGTTTGTAGAGTCGTATAATATTTTAGAAAACATACAGGAAAATGCAAATAGGAATTGTGTTTTTAACAAAAAACGATATGGTTAACATTTTATGTTGCATCGATGAAATTATTCTGTACCACTTAATTTAAAAAAAAGGTAGCAATGATAAATGCTTATTATTCTTTCTGTAGAGATGGCTTATTATTGTTTGTGTACTTCTGTAGACATGTTTGCAATCTAAAGTCAGTTGGAAATGGAAATTTTCGCCTGGAACCGAAGATTCTGTAATTTATCATAACCTAAAAATATTTTTTCGAGTCTTTCGGTGTCCACCAAGAAATATGAAAAAGATTTTGCAATTTATAGCACAGTAAAATGTAACTAGTAAAGAAAAAGAAAAGTCCAAATCGCCGTCGAGCGTGAAATGTATTTGCTGGAGTTTGAACTGTTCTTTGATGCTCGAACGGTCCTTGTTAGGTGAGGTCGCGTTCATTTGTCAAAAGCGTCATGGGGGTTGCATTGAGAGGGTCGAGGATGGCACCATTGTTCAATCGATGGCAATCCCATTGAAGCACAATACGATCTATGGCGCATGCTTTGTTATTGTTGTTGTTGTTAAGTCAAACGCAATAGGGAATATGCATGTCGTTGATTTTTTCCATTAAATCTTTATTATCTAGATATTATGCCCAAACAATTGTTTTCTTATCAAGTTAGTCTTTAAAATAAGATATTGATATTAATAAGATATGATTTATGCAAAATAAGAAAGGGAAATACAACTCCTGCGAAACGCATCACTGTTGGTCAAAACAAAACATGACGTCACTAGCCGCGTTCTCTGATTTATCATGGATTTATCGGTGTCGTGCTACGAGCGTTACAGAGAAATATACCGTACCATTATTGATATACCACTAAGTAAACGAATGCGTGCCATGTAACGCCATATAAGAAGGCCCGTGAAATATAGCGGCGTTCAATCGATCTTATCTTTTAGGTCTAAAAGCTGTTCCCAGTTCGACCTACAAAATAGGGTAGGGACCATGGTCGTATATCAAAAATCTAAATGGAAAATACAAATTAAATTAAGATTTTTTGCTGTATTAAGCCCAATTAATATGTATATGCTTAAAGAAATAATGGGCTTGAGTTCGTTATACTTGTAAAAATTTTCGTTGATTTATAGAACACAATATATGGTATGTATTGGTAATTTGCAATATGGTAAACAAAGTAATTACATTCCAATAGAAAAGGTCTGTTGGCAATTATCCAATTAAGTAGGGGAAGGATAGGGCTGATGGGTACCTGCGTTCTATTGAGGTAGGGCAGGGCTGCGGGGGTTAGTTGAGCGTAACATTTTCATACGATCACAAATTGAAAATTATTTTTCTGTTATTCTCTAATGAGCTATAATGAACAGATCACCCAGTACTTGCTGAACTACTAACAATCTCAATGTAACATGGCGAATTTGATGTGAATATTTTTTTTTTAAGTAAAAAAAATTCATTATTAAATATATTGTTTGGCATCATTAGGTACCAAAGCTTGAAAGCGTCATCGACGAAAAGTTTTGATCCGAAAAGGCATATATATAACCGTCCCGTATCATATAGCGAACAGCATTTTGAGATAATTATAACTAGTTAGTAGTTACGAATAATTTAGGTCCTGAAATAGGAGATAAGGTACTTTCATTTTGTTTTAAAGAGTTCTTGTGTTTATTCCAAAATTGACGCGGTTGAAATAACGCGGGAAGACCAGCTAATGATGTAATCATTCGATGATTACAAAAAAAATATCTTTAGGTTTTTTTTTTAGATAATTGGAACGAGAATCGAATACTTACTGAATCCTTCAGTCCTCCAATATGCCGCTCGTTTAAATTTACCCCCAACACATGTTTGTCCTATCGTACCCTGCCTACTTACGAAAGAAAGCCTACTTAGAAATGTCAATTTTATCGTAATTTTTAAGTAGGATTGAGATAAAATTGACGTTTTGACGTAAAGTTACTTATGCCTATTGAGGGTTCGCTGTGTGTTGAGTGTTGACCTTCAAAAAGAATGTGTTGACCTTCAAAAAGAATGTGGGGAGCCTTACCTGCCACGGGTGCAGTTCCCCTCGTCGGAGTTGTCTCTGCAGTCGTTGTCGCCGTCACAAACCCACTCTTTGTGGATACACAGGCCGTTGGCGCACTGGAACTGTTCCGATGTACAGTTCGCGTACTCACCTGTTATAATGGGCCAGTTTCGATTAATTCTTTATGAAACATGTTTGGTGGGATAAGTAGACATAACTGCGTCATTAGGATTTATCGTTATGGCAAATTTCGATAGGCGCCTGTTGTTGCCATATTGAAAAGAGAAGTATAGAGTTTCTACGTGGTTGTTCATGGGTAGAGGTCGTAGCGATCGTAGCAAGTCCACGTTTTTATATGACAACTTTTTTTCCCAACATCCGATTTAAATGAAACAAAGCCTATATGTAGCTCGAGGTTAAGCTTAATCTACCTGTGAAAACTGCATGAAAATCCGTTCAGTAAATTCGGAGATTATCGTGAACAGACAGACAGACAGACAGAAAATAATTTTGAAAACTCTTTTTTCGTGGTTGGTTACTCTTCTTTTATCGCTCCCTGTCAAAATTTATCAAAAATATTCAATGTACAGAATCGCGGATTCTGCGCTCTTATAATAGTACAGATTTTAATCACCATTCAGCAGCCATTTTGATTTCCTTGTTTTAATCTTGGGGAACAATCTAACATTGTCATTGGCGTTCCGCCATAATTATAGTAAAAGAAGAAGTACTTATTTTAATGTAGAGAAAGAATGTAGAGTTTCTACGTTACTTAGTTTTCGTAAAACATCTCCGTACCTAGTAGACGGATGGATAGACGGGAACACTCCCGTTTTTTTCTTTTAAGATACGATACCCCAAAAAGACGCAAACATACTTTCGTATTATATCAACATAACGGGTTTTTGCGATCAAGTAGATCTGTGTGTTGTGAAGTGGATTATTATTATTATTGGTATTTGATAGTCAAGTTACCGCAGTGCGTCTCGTCAGAGAAGTCTCCGCAATCGTTGTCGCCGTCACAAATCCACGACAGCGCGATGCAGACGTTGGTGTTGTGGCATATGGTGCGGTTGTCGTGCTCCTCGCACGCGCTCTCACAGCCTTTCTCGTCCTCTGCCTTGGCACAATCTGTTATGCCGTCGCAACGCTTCTCCATCGGTATGCACGTGCACGATATCTAAAAATATGACTTGCCGACATTAAATAAATGTACATTCTTGTTCTTAGATTTGTATACATCTTTGTTATTTTTAAATTTTTTTGATTTATGAAACCGTTATTTATGATGTAGATTTATTTAAGACGACATAAATTACTCGTATTCTTGGGCAGCGTTATTGTTGTTTGAATATTCTCAAACAATGTCTCAAAAAATAAACAAATCCAATTTCAGCTAGGAATGATCACGTTCGCAACTAAAAGTTACCGTTTTCATCAGTTTTTCACTTAATTCACACGATACAGCTGTGATTGATAGCGGATCCGAATATCGTTATTCGGTATGAAGTAGCACGATTGACTCCAATAGACGAGAGACGACATTGCCAAAACAAAACGGCTACTTATAAAAATGTCAAATACCTATATGTTTTTAGATTTCTATAGATCCTGACGCTCAATCAAGTTTATTTAAAGGTTAACCAACATAACTTTCTGAATAAAAGTTGCGTCTTCATTTATGAAATACTAGTTGTGCCCCGCGGTTTCACCCTTGGTAATTTCGGAGTTCCCGCGGGAATTCCGGGATAAAAAGTACCCTATGTCCTTCTCTGTACCCCTGACAATATGCCAAATTTCATCCAAATTCGTTTAGCCATTTTTGCGTGATTGAGTAAACAACATCCAAACATCCAAACATCCACACTTTCACACTTATAATATTAGTAGGATTCAGCGCGTTACGAAGTTACTTAAAATATAATTTTAGCTTTTGACGTTTAAAGTTTCGTTCTGGTAATGTCGTTATTAAAAAGCGCAATTGGCCTCCTGGTAACGAAACTACCTGACAAGAGAAATGTTGCTTGGGGCAGGGGTGGCTGCAGTCACCGTCGTCATCGCTCTCATCCACATCCCCAAACACGACCTGACGGTACTTGTCGTGCGCCGCGTGATCTGTACCAACCAACAATTTGCAATCAGTTCATTTAGCATATTATATCAGCTAGGAGGACGAAAAGCGAATACCGAACGTAGTATAGTATTATATTATTTATTTTATTTTGCACTATTTGGAAAGCTTACAGCTAGATAATATACAAAAGTTGAGATTATATGTGATCGAATGAAAAGATAAAGTACCTACCCTGGCTCTACGAAAGTTTATTATTTATCCCCATAACAATTTGTAATTAATGTTATCTTATAGAAGCTAGCCACTGGTTTATAATAAACTTTGTGTTTGGAAAGAAATGTAACAGAGTTCGTTTGAAATTCTTTTCCGCTATTTATTTATTATTTCCGATAAAAATCAACTATTTTTAATCCATTACATGATAAAGGTCACAAAAATAATATTCAAGGTGATAAGATTTTTTAATTAAACATTTAAAGAATTACTAACTAATCGTAAGTAGATCAATTCTGCCTATCCTATTCCCCTTTTTTCAAGTCTGGATCGATTTTTAAGTCAATACTGGCCCTATACCACCATCTCTAACTTTACTACGATGCCTAACAGCCAAAATGGGATAAGGGACATTTTTGACAAGATTGACTGCCGATTCTATTCACATTATGGTTTCAAAAATGTCATAATATATCCCATTTTGGTTGTTAGAAATCGTATTATAACCTCTCGTCGAAATTAGTCTTTTGTAATTTCGTCTATATGGAGTATGGACGGTTTGTAAGGTTGAACTTTCAATAAAAGGTAAATAAAATAAAACTTACGATGTGGGTGCCACGGTTCAACACGTGTGTAGGGGCTGTGCGGCCGGAAGCCGGGCCCTTGCATGGGCACAGAGCCGGCGCCCACCGGCGGCTGGTAGGGCGGCACACGGCCAACCGGCGAGCGGGGGTCCGCCGACTCAGCCGTGCTGTTCGCCGGGCGCGGCGCCGCTAGGGCGGGCGCATCCTCGGCGCTCGCTTCGTAGACCAAGCAATAGGATAGTTGACTAAAGTTGTAGTTTTTTGTCCTTCACGTAGATTAGTAAACCCATTGGACACATTTTTTTATACGTAATCAAAAATACGTTACGGCGATACGTTAATTCGAAATGTTGCAATGACGTCACGCCTTGCTAAATTCCTAATGAACTTTAATATATTTTATCTAAGTATTATTTCGTCAATTTGAAAAATATATAGATATCCCTATATACCCATAATATGTATATATACAAGACACATATATATAATACAATTTTGGTTGACCACGTGACATGACTATAAGTTCCTTAATTTTCTATAGCGCCAACGATTAACGTTTATCTTAACTCACCGCAAAACCAAAGCAGGGTGACAGAAACGATGTAGAGTAGTATCGGTGCCGGCATGGCGGCAGTGGCGGGCTTCATTTGTGGTGCGAGCGTTTGCGCAAGCGCATGTCTAGGTGACGTGCGCGGCGGCGGCCGCCCGCCCTCGGTGCGACGCGCACTGCCGCATGTCGCCCCTGGCTGTCTGCTGTAACCACACGACACGAATCACTCCAAGGCACCCTTTGACACATTGCAAGAAAAAAACCATACGCGTCGAACCTCCTCCAAAGTCAAAGTCAAATAACTTTATTCAAAATTGGCCCATATTGTGGCTCTTTTTGACGTAAAAAAAAATTACAATTTTCATGACAGCACCCATAAAATATCCACCCTGCACAGCTTCCTAGTGCTCTAACTGAGAAGAAGAAGCTGTGCAACAAACTCCTCAGTAGCATGCTGTCAGTTCAAAGTTATATAATAGATATCAAAATAAACAATTAATTAATTATTAGGTACAGAGTCATTAGGACTTATATTATATAATTTCGGGAAGTCGGTTAAAAAAGAATGAGATACTCATCACGATGCACACGACGTTGGTTTTGTCGCGACATTTGGAGTTACAATAGCTGTTCTCCGACCCGTGGCAGTTTCGAGTTTCCCTCTCCCCGAGACTTAACTTACTTGTCTACCAAATAAATATATTTTAGAATTGGTTCATTAGTGTCAGAGATTACTCTCAACCAAACCTTTTTCTGCTTAAAAAACTACCTGGTGCCAAGGCTACCAGTATTTAGATGATAATAGGCTTAGTCATCTATCTCGCTCACAGTAACGCACGCGCTACCTAACGTAGGTTGGTGGCATGTAATGTTTTTGATATTGTGGACTGATATTTAATAATATATTATAACAACTATTAAGTATCTATACTAATATTATAAAAAGGAAAGATTCGATTTTTTGCTTGTTTGATTGTTTGTTACGATTTAACTCAAAAACTACGCGACAGATTTCAAAAAGCTTCGATTTCTTTAACCATTCGAATGCAACATTATCCCTGAGTAACATAGGCTATATTGCAACCCAAAATTCCCGCGGAAACTCCGATGTCAGATGCGATACCAATAAATTCGCGCTTAAGTATCTTTGTGTATTTTGTTTATTGTATTTGGTTTCTGATTTGGCAAAAAATCATATTCAATCCCAAATATTTAACAGGTATCGTATACCAAAGGCATGTGTCATGCGTGATTAAACCATGCACGTTTCAACCTTATCGCTGTCTATTTATAGTCTATGTGTACATATTGGTTTTAGTAGGTGCCTACATAAACAACCCACGCTATAAAGGGAAGACGTCATTTCCGTCTGTTTCAACATCTTAATTGCTTTTCTCTACCCTATTTTATTATTCTTCAATATATCAAGAGTACCTATGTTGTATACACCCACATCTATACGACATTGCACTGCAAGATTTTTACAGTATTAAACGAATAAAGGTTTATGTAGCACCGTCAAGTGGTTACAATGTTTATAAATTAGTAAATAAATAAATAAATAAATAAATAAAAATAAAAAATAAAATAAACAGCGAGATATTTCCACGGTAGGTACATTTCTATTTGTGTAAAAAACCAAAAGCAAGATAGCAAGTGTACAAATTAACGGTGGCTTGGTATAATTCCTAGGATAAAAAGTGCGTTGCATACGACTTAACTAGTATTAGGTATAGTACTGACTACTTAGTGTCAATAAATATTTCGTACTGGGAACTAAACAAGTACGAGTAACCGCCGCACTCAGAGTCGACTTTAATGATTACTTAGTTAAGTATAGATTTTTAAAACAAAACTGCCGCAATCAGACAAGTTTAATAAATTAATGTTAATTGGCAATTAACTAATTATGTTACATCTCATTAAATGCCAATTAACATTAATTTACTGAACATTTCTGATTGCGGCAGTTTTGTTTTAAAAATCTATACTTAACTAAGTAATCATTAAAGTCGACTCTGAGTGCGGCGGTAAGATTAGTTTCAGCATGTTTCCTAACCGTTAATCGAACCAACCGATCCAACCGCGCCCCTCGTACGACGCGAATATGGAAATCGACACGGCCAAGAACACTGCAATCGCGGAGATGATGATGTCGAGGGCGGTGTAACCGGGAAGCGGTCAACGTGGGCGGAAAGTCTTCCGATTCGTATAAAAATTGTCGCGCGTCACGGCAGGAAAAAATGTTAAAAAAAGTATAGGTTGTGGTTGCCTGGAAGAATTTGTTCTTAAGCAATAAGGCCGTTTAATACTATTATTTATTTTGTATTTTTATTTTTTATTTGTTATCTAACAATAAAGAATATTTGGATTGAAAAAGCGCTCGAACGAAACGTTCGGTTCCGTCCGGCGCAGCGTCTGATATTATTATCGTCACGTGTTTTTCAATAAATAATTTTACTAAAACCTATCCCATCAAAAACATTAAAGTAAGAATGGAGGACAAGTTCAGTATTAAGCTTCAGTTCAGTATGCTTGGTTTTCGACTTTGCTGGAAAAAAAAATTGAGATCTAAATAGCTAGGTGCCAAGTTATCACTGATGTTTATTATTGTGACCAGAATAACCTGATGACCAATTGAATATATGAAATCGTCTTAGTAATTGCATCCACTATAGCTAATATTTCCAGTCAGAGCCTGAATGATCACGTGACTCCGTGCCTTTCTTATAATTTAAATGTTTAACTATATGCAACTATTTCTAAGCTTCTTCTTCTTTAAAGAAAATCGAACACTGTTTCACCCGCGTGAAATTCGGGAATCCCTCACCAACTAGAGGGATGTGCCCGATCTAGAAAGTGTCACTATCACATTTTGATCCTCCAGGTGTCTTTCTACAATAAATTACAACAATCCGTTGCAACGTGTAAGACGGATAACTGAATCGCATTTATGAATTCTGATACTAGTAAGTATATTATTATTATAGTCGAAGTATAATAATACCTTTGCAGCTATGGCTGAATTGCCAAGCGGCCATGTTGTACATTTATCAGCGAGGTGGATGCGCGCATGCGCTTGGCCTAACTTGTTGATCCGCAATTCATTCAAGAAGAGCACACGGCGCTTCTACGCAGTAGCTGTCCTCGGATTTAACGCCTAGATATTTCTAGCTATACCTACTTATACCATAGACTTTGTAATCATAACTGTCCCTAACTAAATAGTTGCCTTAAAACCATTTTTTTTTTCGTTTAAACTACGCGCGAGCTACGTCCGATTCAGTCTGTCACTGCAGTCTGAACAAAATTAAAACTTATTTTTAATTTTACCTTTCTGCAAATCAAGACGTAGGTACTTATGGTAGGTAGGTAGAACTTTTCGTTCCTTTCCTAATATCATAAATTATTCCGCTTAGTTTTTACTCGTATTATATAAAGAAAATTGTTTTAAATATTCGAATATATTTAGCCGATTTGCCGAGAATTTAAGGTTTAATACAGTTCATAGAGTGAATAACCAAACGTCCCCTCTATATATGTTAAACTATAATAGGAACGTAGCTACTTTTAAACGATGGCGAAACGTAACCAGTTCTTTGGGCTTAAACTCTTAATACGTACATATACTCGTACAATGTACAGTTCTGCGAAATAATTGAAAAATTCTCACAATTCGTTTTTGACGTTGAGCACTCGGTTGGTGGAGCGTGATTCTATTTCTAATTCTTTTGTTATTAGACGAAAATTGAATAATGGCATTTTGTTCCTGGAGAATAGATATCAAATTGATTTAATCTATGGATTTACGGTTTTGTAATATGATGAATAATAAATAAGAAACAGATTTCTATAGAGACGACAGACACGACAAATTATTGTTTTTATAGTGAAAACTAGAGCCTAACTTAACGCCATACGAAATCCATGCAATTTTTCAGTTAGCTTGCTCAAGCTTAACTTTTTTGGTTGGGCGGTGAAACTAGGGCGTTATGTGTTATAAAAATCAAAATATTGATTAGGTTTCTGGAGATTGTCTACATAATTTAAAATTAAATATACTAACTAATTTAAATTAAATATACTAAGCAAAATTAATAAGCTTTAAACAGACGTAGCTCGGCAGAGGTACATAGGTACATTAGATTTTAAAAATATCAAAGGATCGTGACAGTGACACTATGCGTAGTGATGGACGTAATAAAAAAAAACTCTCTACACAATCTCCAATTAAAAAGGAATTGTAAACAGAACAAGCTTCAACTTCAGTAGTGTTCATGCTTAAATTGTCTTACCGATTCGACAGTGAACGATGAATTGTTTGCTTTCAAATATTATTCAAATCGTTTATCTCATAATATTTAAATAAATTATATTTTTGTAATATACATTTTAGTTTAAATTGTAATTCGAAAAATCGTTTAAAAATTGATCGATCAATACGATAGTCGGAGTGCGCGCCGGCTTGCTCCCACGCCCGCGCCCCTCGCCCCGCGGCCCCCCCCCCCCACCCTGCCGCCCCGCGACCTCTAAGGGCCCGAAATTCAACACCGCCCGCCCACAGGTCTGTCTCATTATTAAACACCATTCCTGCGACGCAAAACCTCTCAAACCGTAATTACATAATATGAATTAGGTCTGTTTCAAACTCTACAAAGCCGTTAATTGCCAACAATGTGTGCGTATTTCCTTGAAATGATAAGAAAATGAACGAATCAAATATCGTGGATCACCATATAATATCTATGATGCAAAAAAATCATGGGTAAAACATTACCTACTAAACAGGATCAAATAGATACCTCAATATAGTGGAGCGTTTGACATCATCTGGTGATCACAACACGTTCACTATTGAATCAAAAGGACACGAACAATTCAAACAGTTGTCCTTGCAAAAGTTACACTTGCAGCGTTCTTTTCACTACTTTTTTGAAGCTAATAACGATTTTTTTGGCTTTGTAGAATGGTTTTTAACATCAGTGACAACGTTACTCGCACGGTTCCTGGATGAAAACTGGAGATCTGGACGCTGAGCCTCGCGTCCCCCGGCGCCGCGCACGCCCCCGCACCCCCGCGCTCGCCTCGCGCAGCCTGCGCGCCGGGCCATGAATGAAACGCGCTACCTTTTCTTTTCTATATAACACGTAAAGCGTCCTCATCACATTTCCTTTGTACGTATCGACTCTGAGTATAGCTCGATGGAAATAGACGAGAAGCTTATAAATATAATCGAATCACATTCGGTTGCGGTCAGCATTGAACTGTTAAACTTATGATGTATGGAATTTTTCTATACGCAATGCCTCTAAATTATTTGAACTATACCCTATGTCTACATACAACAAGGAAATGCTAACATTAGGTACCTACTGTGAATATTATTATCTATATTGAATCGCTCGTAGGCCGTAGCTCAGTACGGTAGAACTTTAAAATCACGAAAGTTAAGCAACAATGGGTATGGTTAGTTATTAGATGGGTGGCCAACTGAGTGGTATTTAATCTGGACTCTAGATTACCTTACTTTGCGAAGTACCGATAGCCAAAAAGCCGACTAGCCACGGCCTTTCTATATTATACGTTCAAACTCAGATGAGTTCCGTTCCTTCAGAGGAGATCCGTTCGTATATCCATCAACTTGTTCCATTCTATGTTCGAGCATGCTCCTATACACTATACGGTTGTTGTTGTACAAATCGGTTGGTTATGATTTATATAATTTTATTTCCATCTCTAGAAAGAGCCATCATTTTATTTTTCATTTAAAGCCTATATTTTTCTTAAAATCGCACAAACTTTATTCAGTTGGTTATAATAAATCTATACTATAATAAAAGAGTAAAATCAATAGATAAAAGAAGAGTATAACCAACCACAAAAAATGATTTTAAAATTCTTTTCTGTCTGTCTGACTGTTCGCGATAATCTCCTAAACTACGAACGGATTGTCATGCGGTTTTCACAGGTAGATTAAGCTTACCCTGGAGCTACATATAGGCTTTGTTTCATTTAAATCGGATGTGGGGAAAAAGTTGTTACATAAAAACCTTTCATGCAGGTGAAACCGCGGGGCACAGCTAGTAAATAAATAAAAGAAAATTTTATTCACCCACACACGCTACAAATTGTTTTACCGGTTACAGTATAATAACGACTTATATATAACTTTATTTCCATCTTTAGAAAGCGCCATCAGTTTATTTTTCATTTGAAACCTATATTATATTTGGCTCTGCTTTATTCTTCCTAAACGTTGTAAACCCACACACCACGTAATAGATGGCTCTATTTCATAGCTCTTCTACGTAAGCGTAGACGTTGCGTAGCGCACTCTACGGCTCTGTAGCAGAGCTACGCTGTGAAATATTCCTCGTAGTGACTACGTAACTTTTTTTCCATGCCACATAATTATTTTACCTTTTTTAATTTAAGGTTGTTTTGAAAATCAAAAACTTACATCTATTCGTATAAATAAAATTAAAGTTAAATTAAAAATTAAATTAAAATTAACAGTTTTTACCAAACGCATATAAAAGTATATATTTACGATACTCACATAAAAAACAACTTTTAAAATTTTTCTCTTTTTGTCTGTCTGTTTGATTGTTCCGGTTGTTCCGGTTCCGATCTTGCGTTCTTCGATGCGTGCGGACGTGAGTTCAGTCATATTTTATCGTGGTTTCTTAAATTCGCTCAAGTAAATTTGTGATTGGTGAAAGTGTCAATAAACCAATTCCTGCTTGCACTCGTGGTGTTCTAATGGTAACGCTCCTCCTAATAGGCGTGACGAGAAAGGGACATCATACTATTCATTATTGCTTTCTTAATACCCTATACTCGACGCACTTGAGGTGGGGAGCGTCCACGGTGCGCTGCGTATGTTGCTGTTGCTAAGTGAACTGTCGTAGTGAGTCATAAATTATTATTTCTAAGCGCTGTTGTCATACACCGTGTTTCAAGCTTGCGCTGCGGTTGCTACGACACTGAACTCGCTATTATCTGAGCATGGGAGTGTGCAGTGTTTGTAAGAAGGATTCTGATCGCGATGGCACCGTAAAGTGTTCAAAATGCGACCGAAAAAGTCACTACGCTTGCCTTAATATTTCAGCGAGAGATTATAAAAAGTTTCAAACTCACTTTCTAACTACCTATACCTGCCCGGAGTGCGTCGAACCTGTAAAAAGCAGCGATAAACCTGTTACTTCTGCCCAATCGAAACAGGGTAAGCCCACTCCGGACATAAGCGGTGGCGAACTACTTACACACCTGGAAAACCTACTTGATACTAAACTCAGCTCACTCAAGTCCGATATAGTTTTAGAGGTAAACACCTCAATCGACTCTTTAAAACAAGATCTCGACGGACTTAAACGATCCTTCAGCTATTTATCTGACGAGTACGAGGATTTGAAAAAAGAGGTCTCTTCTCAAAAATCAATCATAAGTGACCTAAAATCTGAAAATACAGTGCTCAGTCAGGGCCTAACGGATATAAAGCGCAAATTACTATCTATCGAACAAATCTCTAGAAGCTGCAACGTTGAGTTTCATAACGTGCCCGAGAATAAAGGAGAAAACGTGTTAAACATAGTAAAAAAGATCTGTGAGGTTACTTCAGGCACACCTATCGCCGATGACTCAATTATTTTTTGTCGCCGAGTGGCCAAAATCAATCAATCATCTGTTCGCCCAAGGAATATTTTGCTCACCCTGCCTTCACCTCGGCTTAGAGATAACATTCTATCGGCCGTTTTCAGATACAACAAAAATAATTCGAACAATAAACTCAACTCGCATACGATCGGTTTGCCGGGAGAAAAAGTTCAAATATATGCTGGAGAAAACTTGCCAACTCAAGTTAGGTCACTGCATAATCAAGCACGTATTATCGCTAAAGACAAGAACTACAAGTTTGTTTGGATTAAATTTGGTAAAATCTACGTTAGAAAGGACGAGAATTCAAAACCCCTTACTATTAAGAGTGAGCAATCACTCGCACTCATTACATAGTTTTGCAATACTTAAATATTACCACTCACCTAATTTTTTGTCTGTTCTCTTCCGGTAGATATTTTATAATTTTTATTATTGTAAAAAACGTACTATAATATTATATACAAATAGATTTAATTAGCTCTGGAACGTTATTAATTTGCTATATGTTTAGTATCTATTATCAAAATGTAAACAGGTTAAGAACCAAAACTAGCACTGTTTTCCATAATGTATTGGCACAGGACTTTGATGTTATTTGCTTCACGGAAACAAACTTAAACTCAACGTTATACGATAGGGAAATCATAGATCATCGTTATAATGTTTTTCGACGCGACCGTGAAACTACTGACAGTCATAAGAGAGAGGGTGGGGGTGTGTTAGTTGCAATTAAAAGCACTTACCATGCTATCAGACAAAGCACCTGGGAAACTGGCGCTGAAGACCTTTGGCTGAAAATACACATCAACGATCGCTTTCAAATTAACCTGTGTCTAGTTTATTTATCACCCGATGTTCAGCACACTACAGTTGAGTATTTTTTCGAGAAATGTTGCGACAGGGTTCTAAATAGTCATGAGTTCTTCGTCATAACGGGTGATTTTAACATGCCTAACCTTCAATGGCACACTCCTGGAGGTTCTACAGCTGTTGTATTAACCGAGTTGTCACATAGCAAAAAAAGCAAGTTGTTACTAGATTTATTGAATATCGGCGGACTCAAACAGCATAATTATATCACTAACTCAGAGGGCCGAACATTAGACTTATTATTAACAAATCTAAATAGTGTTCATCTTTCAGTAGGCGATCCTCTTGTTGATCCCGACCGTCATCATCCTGCTTTCCTCGCAACCATTCCATTTAGTTTCCCAGTATCAACTATAACTCGTAACAAATCGTGTGATCTATATAATTTCAGAAAATGTAATATCGAAAAAGTAAGGACGAGTCTCGAGGCAATTGATTGGTCTCAAGAACTGAAAGAGGATGATGTAAATTTGTGCGTCGATAAATTTTATCATGTTGTCAATAGCATACTGTATGAAAACACGCCTCGTAAGGGTATCCGAAAGGATAATTATCCAATTTGGTTCACAAATAATTTGAAGCGTGCATTACAGGAAAAAAATAGATACCACAAATTGTTTAAAACTTTCAATAATCCTCGGGACTACGATACATACAGTATGTTGCGCAAGCGCGTGAAGTCTATGTTAAAATCATGCTATGCTAATTTTATAAAGAGTACTGAGGATTCATTAAAACGCGGTACTTCTAAGTCTTTTTGGTCTTTTGCTAAAAGTAAAAAAGCCACTCCAAACATTCCTCAAACTGTTCATTTTAATAACAGCTCGTCTTCTGAACCAATAGGCATTTGTAATCTTTTCGCACAGTTTTTCGGCTCCGTGTTTGACGTCGATACTTCTGCCCCCCCTAATTGTACAACCGTGGACCGAGACACCCCCGTCTTGCACCAACTATCTATAACTGAAGACGTAATCTTTGAAAAACTTAAATCTCTTGATTCCGATAAGGGCGCAGGACCCGATCAGCTTCCGCCTTTCATCTTAAAATTACTTTCCAAAGAGCTCTCTTTTCCCCTTTTTTTAATCTACAATAAATCTCTTCAATCCGGTGTTTTTCCAGCTCGCTGGAAGGTGGCTCACGTGGTTCCAATTTTAAAATCTGGTGATTCAGGCAACTGTCAAAATTACCGTCCAATCAGCATACTTTCTACTCTGGCAAAACTTTTTGAGAGCGTTATTTATGGTTTTATTTGTAAACATGTTTCACCAATGCTATCAACTCGCCAACACGGTTTCGTTAAAGCTAAGTCCACAACTACAAACTTATTAGAATACGTTTCCTATATACATGAATCACTTGGCAAAAAAACTCCTGTTCATGCTATTTATACTGATTTTCGGAAAGCTTTTGATAGGGTTAACCATGTACTGTTGGTGAATAAACTAAAAACAAAGTTTGGTATCCATGGTAACCTTCTTAGATGGTTTGAGTCTTATCTAACAAACAGGTCTCAACTAGTGGCGGTTCGTGGCTACCTTTCAGCTCCCATTCGAGTTCTTTCGGGAGTTCCCCAGGGATCACATATTGGTCCGCTTTTGTTTAATGTATTTATAAATGATCTTACTGATGTTCTCAAGTGTGACTGTCTCCTTTACGCAGACGACCTTAAAATCTTTAAATCCATCTCAAATATCAATGACTGTCACAGTATTCAATCTGATCTGGTCACTCTTACCTCATGGTGTAATAAAAATCGTATGTCTCTTAATACTGATAAGTGCTTCGTCCTTAAATTTGGCTCAAGCTCAGTTGAATATGAGGGATTTGCATACATCTTGGGGTCTCAGATGCTACCATCTGTAAATACTGTAAAAGATTTAGGAGTTATATTAGATAGACAACTACACTTTAGATCACATTATAATTACTTGACATCCTCCTGTAACAAAACGCTAGGCTTCATTTCTAGATTGTGCAAAGATTTCAAATCCCCCTTTTCGTACATCACTTTGTTTAACAGCTTAATTCGTAGTAAGCTTGAGTATTGTACTGTCATATGGAGCCCCTTCTATCAAGTACACATAGACGCGATTGAAGCTTTACAATCTAGACTTATGAAAATTTTAACTCATCGGTTCCATCTTCGATACCAATGCAGGTCTTACCAAGACCGACTTGACCATTTCAAGGTCGTTAAATTAGAAAAACGCAGACATTTAATCCACTTGACCACCCTCTACAAAATCATCCACAACTCTCTCGACACATCAGTTCTCTCATCCATATTAATTAACGTCCCGACAAAAATTTACAGACAAAACAGGAAATATCTTACCTTTCACATCCCAACTTGTAATACCTTGAAGCAGCGCAACAACCCTGTAACTCGTATGTGCCAATTATATAATGACGTTAGTGCCAAAACTTCATCTAATATAGATTTATTTCACACATTTACCGCTTTTCGCTCTTCACTTTCAAAATTGTAAACTACCTTCAACCTGTATTTTTTCTCTTTTTAATCTTCTCTCTCTCAACGTCCCATAAATTTGTCTTATAGATCAGCATTGTTTAAGGGTATTTAATTAGTTTAAGTGCATGTCAAACTGTAATTGTGTATTGTCCTATCAATGTTAAATACCTGTTAATGTTGAAATAAAGAAAATAAAATAAAATAAAATAATCTCTAGAACGGCTGGACCGATTTTGGCGGGACTTTCACTCGCAGATAGCTAATATTATAAGTTGGGCTACTTTTTATCCTGGAAATCCCGCGGGAGTCATAATGTCGGAGAACATTAATGCGGGTGTAACCGCGGGAAACAGATAGGTAAATAAAAGCATCTCTTCTGATAATAAACTTTATTTTACAACGTATCACTTATAAATAACTAATTTACTGTTTCTCATCAATCTTCAACTGAATATAAACATCAATACAACTATGATCGCATTACCTACTAATACATTTTAAAATTTATAATTTATTTAATAACATATTTACAACAAGAACATACTGATATTTAATAATATTTTATATATCTAACTATATGGACTCTGAAATTATTACAACTTTGTAATTTTCAGACAGTAAATCTTTTTGTAACGAGCACGTCTTAATGTTATACATAATTACATATGTATATATTATGTACTACTAGCTAAATCTTACACTGATATCAAATCAAGTGATCGCGCTTTGTAGCGTCTTAGCTATTAGCTTTTTCTTTATATCGTCCCGATATTGCGGCGTTCTTTTAGCGTATAAAGCCTACGTCATAGGGGCGTCGAAAAATACTATAAAATTGACAGAGTGTACGCAAAGAAGGGTCTTATGTCTAGAAATATGTACCCACTTTCGACCTAACCACAATGACTTCTCACCTCCATAACATGATTCTTTGTAGTCATTACAAGTATCACAAATGGTCTAGATTTTATATCTGGTTCTTCGATACGATACAATAATTCTACTTCCGATGTCCACGTGCCTGTCACGAGTGTGCAAACGCATTGTTTTAGAAGTCAGATCGTTCAGACCACAGTAACAGTACCAACGTTTTGTGTATATTAAACCGCAACAGGCTATATCAGATAAAACAATAATACAACATTTAGCATTTAGCATTTAATTGGCAGTCATTGTATTGTATACAAGTAAGTGGTATGAGCGTGGTACACAATCTATAATATTGTAATTTTATTTGAGTTACAATGTATAATTATTGTAACTTTTTTGGCACATCATTATTATTTAAAATATAATACTTAAATAGAATCTGAAATACTTAAAATTTCCGGTGAAGGGTATTAAAATTATGGAAGGTACATTCATTAGAATTCCTTTAGTAGAATATTAATATACTCTGTTGAAACAGATTGTTATGGGTCATTTGTTTTTGACACGTCATCAATCATAAAAATATGTTATGAAAATATCAAATAAATCATACTGATGGCTGTAATACTGTCTGAAAAAGACAAGTAGTGATCGTATTATGTGGAACATTCGGTTTAGGGGACGTTTAATAAAAAAAATATAAAAATAAAATAAAAAGAAACCTCAGAAAAACGACAAAATCTTGGAAATACACTGGGACTAACTGTCCAAAAACTAGCAGACCAAAAACTACGACACTGACAGTTAAGATACCAAAGAACGCCATTTTGATTTGAGTCAAAGTCAACCCATAATTAAAAAATCATCATCAAGTTAGAGTTCCTTCGAATACAATAATTTTGCGCTGCTAGATATTTATCTAGTTTTCTTTATATTTATTTGTTTGGACCGCAACACCTGTTTTATTTTTTTCTTATCTGAACTTTAAAATATATATATCATTATATATTGATGACTTACAATGGTATTTTAAACGAACAGTACACACAAAGGTAATTCATAAAGTTTGTTTCATTACTTGATGCTTAATATATCAAGTTTGGCAATACTTATCCATAACTTCATTTGATAAATACACATAATCATGTGACTCATATTATTATATTATCTGAAAGAGTTGTAACGATATTTCTCCGCTTTATTTATTGACGATGCGCTAACTCTGAAATACTAAAGAACATTCTATATGTATTGCCCAAGACTCTACATCTCAAAACTTTTATCAAAACATAAAATAAGTTTTTGTATACTTACAGGGTTAAAATTCCAACACAGGAAAAAGAGCTTCTAAATAACTATTAGTAATAACATATATCAGTTATCTATATCTATACATATAAATAAAATTGAAGTGACTGTTTGCAATTCCAAATTAACAGCTTTTCACTAAGTGCATTATTATGAAAGTATATACCTACGGCAATTATATACATTTTTTTTGTCTGTCTGTCTGTCTGTCTGTTTGTTCCGGCTAATCTCTGAAACGGCTGGACCAATTTTAACGGGACTAACTGGCAGATAGCTGATGTTATGAGGTACTCCTCATAGGTACTACTTAGGCTTCTTTTATTTTAGAAAGTTATAGTTTCTGCGGGAATTGCGCAAGTCACGCGGGCGAAACCGCGGGGCACAGCTAGTTTACGAATAAATATATTCGGCGTAGCGTCTTACGTTTAATTATTTTACTGTATGAATTGCTTCAATCGAATATGTAAAAGACCCAGTAGACGGCGTTGAAGATGAGGAAGCAAATGGGGAAGATGACTCTGGAGTAGGTGTCGATGACGTTGACGTCGTGTATCTTCGGCATGGAAGCTTTAATGACGGAGGCGCCGCGACGGAGCGCATGTAGCATCCTCGGCTTAGTTGCCGTGCCATCTATAAAAAAAAAAAAATAGTAAAAACTCTGATAAATCACAAAAAATACCATGACTAGTTTTAACGAAAAATAGCTAAACATGTAGTGCATTAGTTCATCATTGTCTTTCTTCTTCTTCTTCATCGATTATCACGATTTATCGCAATCATTGTCTTTACAAGTAACTCGCGATCTGTCACTTAGTTTTGATTTCTGTCAAATGTTAGTAGTATTGGAAGTCGCATCGTGCAGCAATTATTTTGTTTACCCTGAACAACTTTCTTTTCGAGAGGGAACTGTGTATTATCTTGAGGAACTTTAACCTTACAACGTTGGCTTTTCTAATACTTTTAATACAAAAACATTGTCATTGACAAAGTTATTACGATAAGCCTATCAATAAAGAAAAACAGTAGATATTAACTTTTTGACGTCCTAGAGTGCGGCCGAGTTCTATATCTTATGTTGCTGTGATCTCGCTGCAGTCTCAAAGAAGGTGGCGCCCCCGCGGCAGAGGGTAGCGGGCGCGAACGCAAGCTCAGGATAGGCGACACCCTCCCTGGAGCGGCCGTGCACTCCCGGAGAGCTATGATCTCCTCGGGGGAACGGGTACCTATAAATAATGTTATTATAATACTACTAACCCCCGCGGTTTTTTTAACGGTTTTTTTTTCGGAATTCCCGCGGGAATACCAGGATAAAAAGTACCCTATCCTCCTTCCTATCCTTCTATGTACCCTTACCAACGTGCATGCACAATTCCATGATGATCGGTTGCGCCGTTATGGCGTGAAAGCGTAACAAACAAGTTCGTAGTTCAACAGCTAAGAAATCTAAAAAAGAGTGCGGTCAATATTTGGGGTAAGAAAAAATATTATATAGGGTAAATGAAGAGGGGTTAATCCTAGTTGGAAATAAAATGTCAGCGATTTTATGTGTACTATCACTGCTGTTCTTTTTTTTGTTCATTGTCATTTTTCATGCATTTAAAACCAGTTAGACTTCGGATCTTACGAAAGTAAGTCAGTTAGTCTCGAGACAAAATAAAATCTGTGGAATGTTTAGTCATTTTATTTTTACATATTTACATTTAGTATCAACATTATAATATCGTAGAAGGTAACATTATGCTTTAAATTCGGTGTAAAGATTGTTGCACTGTAAGTCTGTTAATATTTTCTGATCATTTTTTTTATGTAAGTAACAGTTAACTCTTAATGACCTTATACTTTTTTATGAAAGTAACAGTTACCTCTTAATGATCTTATACTTTTTTATGTAAGTAACAGTTACCTCTTAATGACCTTATACTTTTTTATGTAAGTAACAGTTACCTCTTAATGATGTTATACTTTTTTTATGTAAGTAACAGTTACCTCTTAATGACCTTATACTCACCCCCTTTCAAATCTTTCTCAACGCTCGTGCTAGTTGATATCTGATCGCGGTTCTTTAATTTGGCTCGTTTCTTCGCTCGAGCTCCCCAATACGTGTAGTTCACTGCCGCGTATTCCAACAACGCAGCGAACACGAATACGAAGCACATCACTAGATATATATCGATGGCCTTCACGTACGATATGCGGGGAAGACTGCTGCGCACACCCGTGCTTATTGTCGTCATCGTCAACACAGTTGTTATACCTGCGACAGATTACAATGCGTTCGGGTATTCAGTCCACTGGCTTAGATACGATTGATCCAAAAAAAAAAAAAAATGATAGTCTATTTTAGAAATTGTATTGAATTGGCTTGGAATTGTGAATTTGGCTAGTTGACAAAATTTTTATTCACACTAAAGTTTAATGCGCTTTATCTATGTATATTTTTATCAATTTAAAGAAGCAAAAAATACGTAGATATCTATTATTTAGAATTTTGATTTTCATAAGTCGTCAACATCCCTATTATGTGGTCCCTTTTAATAATAACTAGCTGGCCCCTGCGGTTTCATCCGCGGTAATTTCGTAGTTCCTGCGGGTATTCCAGGATAAACTGTACGTATAAACCTTACTCTTGAATCTATCTATTAAAAAAACCGCACCAAAATCCGTTCCGTAGTTTTAAAGAGCAAAGCATACATAGGGACAGACAGACAGCGGGAAGCGACTTTGTTTTATACTATGTAGGACGTAGGTAGTGATAACAGTAAATGGTGATTATCAAGATGCTAGCATTATTATTATCATCTTCACAAATCAAAGTTTTGATTTAGGTTTTTTTACAAATGCGGAGGAGTTTTCTAAATTCCTATGAACCTTTGAATGTGTCATTGGTGTCCACGATATCAGCTTGAAGCTTAGTGTGGAATCAAGTAGATCTGTATTGTGAAATACTTATAAAACTAAAGTTTTTTAAGCTTTTTCCAATAAGTTTTACCTAAAGCAACTCTAGCTGACGTGGCTTCGTGGTTGATCCAAAAGGATACCCAGGACAGCATCACAATCAGTATACAGGGCAAATATGTTTGGAACACAAAATATCCGATGTTCCTCCGAAGCTTGAAACTTAACGATAACCGCTGGTACACCCCAGTTGCAAGTTTCTCCTTAAAATAAAGAAAAAAATCTTCAAATATTATAAAATCTTCAAGTGAACCTATGGATATTGGATACGCTCTCAAGTCTTTGTTTGTGCTCTTCGTTTTTCAGCGTAATGACCGAGACGGAATATCTTTAACCTTTTTACCTTAAAAAGCCTTACCCTTTGCCACCTTACCTACCTTTCTATCATTCGTCTCGTGGCCTAGAATAGTAAATTGTGGTAGTTCAGCATTTTCCACCCCGCGTACTGGTGTCTCTTTCCAATACATAACAACATCGGACACTGTGTAACCATCTGCAATATACAAGCTAACGTTAGAATGCAATTCTTATACACGATTTCTCTACGTTATTGTTGTTTTATTAATCGTTTGGAAGAATTTAACTTTGTAAGTTTATGTATTTAATAGCAAATTTTACATTCGGCAAAAAATAGTGCTTCTATGAATGATGAAGTAAAAAAAACTATTCGTTTCCGCATGCAAGGAGCTTCATGATACTCGGTTGTGTGAACAGCGAAGGGATGATGCTGTAACCGGCCAGCTTGTAGAGCGATCACTTTGGCAAGTAAAGCGGAAGAAGCTCGGCCGAGGTGGAGCTTAATCAAGAATAAGAGTCACACAGCTTTCAATCTCGACGGTGCAATTCTGACTGTCAAGGGGGTAGTAGTGGAGGTCCATCATGCACGCCAGCGTGGCCGTGAAGCGCATGCCGTAGATGATGGCGCCGTCGCCCGCGAGCCGCACCAGCTTGTTGCGCTCGGTCACGTCGTGGAGGAAGCTGGAAGAGACCGCTGCCTCATTAACTGTATTCATTTTAATAATAACTAGCTATTCCCCGCGGTAATTCCGGGGTCCCCTTGGGAATTCCGGGTTACAATATAGTCTGCGTCACTCAGGGATAATAGCATTATAATGGAGATTTTTTTTTTTAAATCGGTCAGGTAATTAAAAAAAAACGACCCTAAAATCAAATCTTTCCTCTTTATAATAATAGTATAGATACGAGTAACTTCACAGCATACAGAAACTATAAACTTGTGTCGTGGAAACCAAGTGATATATACCTACTACATATTATTACATATTATCTGTTATACTACTGATATATGTACAAATACGCCCAAACTGTATAGTGGAACCCGTTGTTCATCACGCAAAGTCCAACTCCACCAGGAATAGCACCAAAAATTGATTAGCAAATAGACATGAATCCGGTCATCGTTTCGACTTTCGTCGTCGAATAAAAATGTTTTAATGGACTTCAATTGTAATAAACTAGTTCATAATATTTATATTTTAACTCACTGGACATTATAAGACCAAAGTTGTGTAAGGTTGGTAGCGATGTGGAGCGCAGTGGAACTCGCTAGTATAAATTTCTAGCCTGCTTCCCCAGACAGGTATGATACTGTGTACTATTAGTATTAGGTATATATTTTGTTTCATATATCTAGCTTAAAATCCTATTAGACGTAGTCACAGATAACTTTGTGAGTTATTATTAAAATGTTCAACTCTCACCTATTTTTATCATTTGCAAAAAATGTATCCGGCACCCAAATTTTGTCGGCGAAATCACCGGATAAGGTCAAGACTTCATTTGAAAGACCAAATCCTAATCTTTCGTCCTTCCAATATTGGTTTAAGTAAAGCGTTATTGTGTAGTCCTGAAAAAGATTAATGAGGATCTCTATTTACCTATTGTGATGTACCTAACAATAAAATGAGTTCTTCGCGATATTAATCTTTAATTAACCTATAAGCGTTTAACCTTGACGACTTGATACTAACCACTAAAAGTAGGCAATAGGTTTTTGACAGTAAATAGTATTATCTAGTTACCGTATGTTACATTTTCTCTATAATTTCTTTAAAAATAATGTGATATTTTATTAGTTGATAGAGCCTCTCAAGTAACAATAATGGTTACTGGTTTAACGCTATGGTTTAAAAGTATCCTAAATGGACATTTTCTACATCCCTAGCAACATGTACCTATATGTAAAATTTTATTACCTATTAGACTTACTAATTTTATAATATTATGTAGTATGGATGGTGCATGTATTGGGCAGAAATGACCCCCACATCGTCGGTTAAAGTGGTTAGCAGCTGAGAGCAGACATGCATCGATTGGCTGAGACAGCACGACGACGCCCCGCTGTCAACGGTGACCTTTCATGTGTGTCAAGTGACCGTAGCCTTGCTCCCTTTCATATTAAAAACTCAATGATCCATGATGAATTACAAACTCGAGATGTGAATAAGTTCCTCGTTTCGACCCAAAAGCGTCTTTGATACTCAAGCCGCACCGTAACAAGGTCATCCTTCGTCCCCGAAACCATTCTTCGCTCAATTTTTCTACGTAAAGAAATCGAGATTGTTTGCTCTACCTCCTTGACTATCAATCAAGCTTTGATCTCAACAAGTAATGTAATATGCTGATAGCGCTTGTAAATATTACGTGAACTCTTTTTAGATAGATATACTAGTATGAAGGTAATAAAACATACTTAGAATAAACATCCTTTTTGTACAAATATAGGTATGTAAATTGAGTGATGTGGTACTGTACTGTGTATTACGAATAATGATCGCTTACCATATTGACTTCTGATATGGCGTCAAAACTAGCAATAGTCAAATCCATGCCCACGTACAATGGATCTCCTGAAACGAAATGTCATTTTATAGCTGCTGCGACTTGAATACACAAAGAAAGAAAGCTATTTGTTGTTCATGTTTACTTCTTTCCTATCTATACCATGTACCAATTAAACAGTTTAAAGTTTTATTGGTCCATGTCTATACTAATATTATAAAGAGGCAAAGTTTGTGAATTGTGAGTTTGTGACGTTGCAGGGGGTTATCTCTGGATCTACTGAACCGATTTTGAATTCTTCCACTTATAGGAAGCTACGGTAGTCCCGAGTGACATAGGGTACTTTTTATCCCGAAATTCCCACGGGAACTCCGAAATTATCGCGGGTGAAACCGCGCGGGACAGCTAGTTGTGTTGTATAGGTATATTTTACTGTGTAATTTCTTTCAAAGTAATATTATTTTTTGGTTTCATTTTTTAATAATGAACCGTTTAGTCATTCAGGACTCGTAGATAATATAATTTATACTAAAATTGTAAAAGTAGTAGTGAGTAGTTAAAGCGTGAAAAGATAACAAACAGACAGTTAATAAAAGTTTTGCTTTAATATAATACTAGCATTTGCTCGCGATTTCCCCCGCGGTAATTTTGGGATTCCCGCGGGAATTCCGGGTTACAATATAGTTTTTGTTACTCAGGGATAATGTAGTATTCCAATGTTGAAAAAATTTTTGAAATCAGTCCAGTAGTTTTTGAGTTAAATAACATCAAAAATTAAAATCAAATCTTTCCCTTTATTATATTAGTTTAGATTTAGATTAGTATGGATAAAATATGTATAGATATAGAATTTGAAACCCCTCAAATGTTACCTCCAAAGTTGGGTCGCAGTCTTATGTCGTATCCATCCAGGATCCGTGACACGGTATGCGTGACGTTCTCCATACGGTCAGCTACCACGGTGCGCTCATTTCTACACAAAGCAAAAAATATTTTCATCACACTAACTGACATAAGGTTGTTTGTCATCAGTGGGAATCGAACCTATGATATCGGGCGTAAAAAAATATGTTTTCACTTTCACCATGGAAGCGTGTAACGAGGCGGCCGTATGCAACTCAGCCCAACAACACTACCTTGAAGCAAAAATTACTATGGCTCTATGCAATAACTTCCTTACCAACTTTGGAATACCTAACCAAATCCCCCTGACCGCATCTTACATTGGTAAGGTAAAGGTTGACACAAAATGCTTTCATAGATTTCAGCGATTAGTATGAAAGTGCCGATCCTTAAAATGTAGTGATTATTTGCTCAGTGATGCAACTCATCATGATAATTATACTTCTTCTATTTCTGTATTTGACCTTCTATGATGTGTTCGTTATTTTGAATTCAGATTTCAATTGTCTTTATTTTTTACCACCTAATTCTGGCTTTGCTTCTCTCTCACTATTATCTCAAAATTACTTATCTCATCAACAATCATCTTTATTTATTCACCATCACTCAAAACCTAGCCGGAGGTCACAAAGACCCCCTTCCCTCGTCACCACTACGTGACAAGCGGTCCATTTTACATTTCATTAAATTAGCTTCTTTGTAAGTGGGTTCTTCGAATTTTGTTTCAGTACAAAAAAAAGATTTTAAGTTTATCTATTCATGTAACATCGAAACTCCTCTTTAGTCGTAGCAGTTTAATTTGTTCTGGCTAATTAGAATTGAAAGAGCACTATATAAAAATGTAAGAGTTGTAAAGAGAAATATTATGAAATTTACGAAGAGAAATTATGAATCCCAATAAGGGTAGCAAACAAGACGATAAAAGAAGTATCGTTTCGATCATACCACCAAGGTTGAGGTTTTCGGGTTTGGTGAGGGTATGACTTTCGGCTAGGTCTTCAATAAATTATATAGATTCTTCATTGGGTGAATTAAAGCCTGGCTGATAGTTTATTTTTGTTAGAACAATGAAAATAATAAGAGTTATAATTTTGATGATTCTCTTGTTGAGTAGGTATAGAAGTTACGAGTGAAGATTCTCGTACGTCTTCTTACGAGTAAGTTCCAGTTCCAGAAATGGAATCACTACAGAGAAAAAAATAGTTGTGTTTAAATTATGGAACATCGAAACAGAATACCGAAATATTAAATATAAAAAAACATACGCATCGAATTTTGAAGTCGGTTAATTATCATAACGAGTGGCATAGCGCGGTCTCGTTGCTAGATTTTCAAAGAGATATCACCTAGAAATTTTAATGATTCATACAAATTATAACCGAATATTCTTTGAGGGTTAAGGTATTGTGTGATAAATGTATTATATTATGATACATCATTGTAGAGCAGGAGTCTAGCCGCCGTCGGCCGACGGAATGTGTGCGGTTTGCGGGTTTGCGACCACTGCAACTAACAATTTGCTTGTGTATGTAGTCTTTCTAAACTAACGTAACTTTACTTCACTAGCACCCACCTTTATGGAAAGCTATTAAGTTTTAATTATTTTTTTAATAACAATACATAATATTATAAATATTTCACAACATATCTAGTTGGTTCCACATTAGATAAGATATTTTAGACGTTATGCCTATTTAAAAAAAATTGATTTAGAAAATGAATTCATGTAACATTTAAGTTCAGTATCAGTAATACTTCTTTGATGTGACGACACTGATAACAGCTGAGAGATAAATATGACGATTAAAATAGTCAATAGTCACTATACCCGAACGGAAATTACCATAATAACTGTATTGTTTCCGTCCGTCATTCAAAAGTTTCAGTCACCCTGGTGGCCTTACCATAGATAAATAGAAATATTACGAAAATCATCTTGGATTATTTTAAATTTATTTTCATAACCATGCAAGTTCCAAAACATAATTTATTTTCCCCTTTATATTCTCCCGCCGATATTCATCGCGGAAAAATCACTTAAACGTTGACTGGAAGAAATCACCTCACCTTAAGTCCGCCTTTGTGCAACTATTCACTTTATTTATTTTTTCAACCTCTGTTATATGTTTTATGTTACAATATATCTACAATTAAGTTATAATACGTAACTTACTGTGCGTGTGCGGACGTCAATACAATAGTAAGCAGCAAGGTTCGCGCGACACGTAGCGCGTGCAGGCGGCCGAGGCGCGCGCTCATCGCGCCACAAGCACGCGCGCTCCGCCGCGCATCGCGCGCTCACCGCCACCTCACCGCTGCGGTCTCGCACCAGTCTACTGATACCTCACATAACCCCACACTAAAGTTAACATTTAAAGAAAGAACACGTTTAGCTTTTAACGCAAGAAGTGAAACTTTTACAGCAAAAACTAACGCCTTTATTTTTTTACTCAAAGAAGTTTTAGCCAAGTTTTGGATAACTGTTCGAATTGTCGATAGTAGTTAGTCGTGTTCGGGACCTGTTGTTGTCTGACGCGTGACGTGAGCGGCCGGGGCGGCGGCGGCGCGCGGAGTGAGTGGCGCGTGCGCGGGGCGGGGCGGGGCGGCGTGGCGCGGCTTCCGTCACACATCTTCGTAACTTTTTTATGAACTTATTACTAGTATCATTAGAAGAATCTACTAGGTGATTATTAGGTAGAAATTATGCATCTAGGTACTTAGATGTTATGTATACGTTCATAAAAACTGACAACTGGATGGAGGAGTAGGCCATGCTCCTCTACTTGCTACGATCCTTACACTTATTCGCCACTTTCGTAGTTGCACACAAACTTGCCATTCGTTTCTTACTAGATTAGAACAAGATTCAGTAGTTATCTTTCGCATGTTTCTTTCACTATTACTTATCGTTATAGAGGTAGGTACGTAGAAAAAACCATTTTTAGAATTTTTTTTAGGAACACGTAACCTGTTTTCTATGAAAACCTCTTAGAAACAGTTCTGCGATGCATAATAAAATCTTTTAAGTAGTTATTAACGAAATACCGAAAGCAATGTTATTATTATTATTATTCAATGTTCGAAGTTGTTTCCATATCAGTTGACAAAGTACCTAGACTTCTTAAAAACGTATATTCTTTTGCTAGGACAAACTTGATCTTAATACCTAATAATAATCCACATCACAACACACATATCTACTTGATCCCACAGTAAATTATTAAGTATTAGCTTGTGTCGTGGAAACCAAGCAAACGTGGTATATACTACATAGAATTACTTATATGTTATACTATAGATATATAAACTCACTCAGACTGGAAAATGGAACCCTGTGTTCATCAAACAAAGTCCACCCCCACCGGGAATCGAACCCGGAACCCCTTGATTAGCGGGTAGGCATGGTGACCTCTGCGCCAATCGGGTCGTCAAGTAAGTACTAAGTCCTTATGGTAAGTACTAAGTGCCTATAAGTAAGATTTTACCAAAAATATATGTATAATACTATAACAGTGCGCAACGATACGTGATTGTAATTTTCAATAACAAATATGAGATCCTGTTTATTTGCTAATAGAATAAAATGATTACCTAACTGGATGCTAAAATTGAATTTGATAGTTTTTGCACCAAGAAATATAATAATTAAACAGATAACAGTTATTATCAGGTGAAAAAAGTTAGTTGTTATCGTAGCGAGTGCACGTTTTGTCTGCTCCAGCTACTGAATAGTAGCCATTTTGTTTCCCCGATCAATCAATACCATAATCTATAAGCCATAATTTAGAAAAAAAAAATCACCTGCAACGAATCTCAGAAGTCTAATATAAATCTGTCTTCGCTAGAAAATTAGAAAATCATTGTCAATAGATAGATTTAACTTTGGTTTATGAGTACTTAAAGATTTTGTTCTGTATTAGGCATTATGTT
Source organism: Zygaena filipendulae (assembly GCA_907165275.2). NCBI lineage: Eukaryota > Metazoa > Arthropoda > Insecta > Lepidoptera > Zygaenidae > Zygaena > Zygaena filipendulae. The sequence continues at coordinate 3,416,662 of OU015653.1, read as the reverse complement.
AAAAATTGACCTGAAAATAAAATACACACGTTCTATATACCAAACTAAAAATATAGTTGTTTCCGCTGTGGGATTTGGCCACCTAATGGTAGCGATTTAGAAGAAACGTGCTCTCCACTCTCGCCCTCTCAAACATGAACTTGAAAAGAAAAGGTATTGAAACTATCCCCTTACTATGATGTTTCGATCGTGCTGATTCCAGGTACATTTTTAGTAGCGGATTTACTGAACTTTTAAATATAAAAAAAAAAATCTTAAAAATAATTATGTCATCGCATGATTACTCAAACGGTTCGTTTTTCACATAAAAAAAATTGAATGGAAATATCTCTGTGATCTCTATTTATTACACGTTATCTAGTGGTATTTCAATAAATTTAAGTCTTACATGAGGCAAAAATATTCCATAAATCAACATTGATGGTAGATTTTCAAACCTAAAAATATTTTCTGTATCTGTGTAGAAAAACATATTATACGTAGCTTTTGTAGCTAATAAAAATTGTTGCCATACTCGAATAGCAGATTGTTCATTTAGGTACCCTATACGAATACGCGGAACGTTTGCGACATTGCAATATAACTCGCTATAAAAGTATCTGATATGTACCTGTCTTATTTTACTGTAATTTGAATTCGGGCCGAGTTATGAATCCCCATCTCTGTGTCGCGAGACTGTTCACATTAACTTTTCGATTTCTGAGTTCTGCCTCGCATCAGTATCTACTCGCGTGTTGCCATTGTAATCGGAGTGCTGTCAGTAAAAGAGGGTACGCTCTATCACGCGTTCGAAAACCCACTGACACGTGACCGGACGTGCGATCTTATATTCCTATTTCAAATTATTTTTGTCCCCAAATGTTTCCATGAGCTAAGGGCCAGTTAGGAAATATTTTCAAATAATTATTATCTTTAAGTAAAATAGCGGTTGAAATGAAATTGTTCAACAATATCGCCATCATATAAATATTTTCATATGTCTCATCCAGATTATGTTACTCGCATATTTTTGCTTCAGCTAAACGTACAATTTGCAAAATCATACCGATTAGTTATTGCAATTGCTTGTTATTTCATTACAATTTCAAGTAAATAAAATTTATGCACCAATTAATAAATTAACGAAAAATAACAATTTTCAATAACCTTTAAATTCCTTATCCGATGCTTCTTTTTAACCGACTTCCAAAAAGGAGGAGGTTCTATGTTCGATTGTATGTATGTTTTTTTTTTTTTTTTTTTTTTTTTTTTTTTTTTTTTTTTTTTTTTTTTTTTTTTTTTTATGTATGTTCACCGATTACTCGAAGACGGGTAGACCGATTTGAAAAATTCTTTTTTTGTTTAAAAGGGTTTACTCCCAATTAGGTCCCATTGCCACCAAGTCGGGATCTGATGATGGGATCTTGGAGAAATCGAGGGAACTCTTCAAAAATTATAGGCACACCTATGGCGATTTGGGTATTTTTTATAGTAAATCGTTCATTTGCTTTTGGAAAGCAAAATTTGAAGAAGTGGAACTGATGATGAAGACCACAGATGGTCATCGAAACTACTCAACAATAATACGTATTTCACGGGTTCCGATTGGAGCGATTTCAAAAATTGTTTTTTTGTTTGAAAGGGGATACTCCTAAATTGATTCCATTGTCACCAAGTCGAGATCTGATGATGGGATCTTGGAGTAATCGAAGGAACTCTTCAAATATTATAGGTACACCTATAGCGATTTTGGATTTTTTATAGTAAATCGTTTATTTGCTTTCGGAAAGTAAAATTTGAAGAAGTGGAACTGATGATGAAGACCACAGATGGTCATCAGAACTACTAAATAATAGGTATTTCACAGATTCTGATTCGTTAACTTTAATATGGTTTCTAAACAATTTATGCTCGTCACAATGTATATGGTGAAGTGGAACTGTTGGTGATGTACTAGAAGAACTCCTCAATAATTAACGTCCCTGCGTCGGGAAAAGCAATATTTTGTAAAAGGCGATGAGCAGTTGAAATTAGGCTATTGTAACTTAGAGTAATTACGAACTATGTCACTTAAAAGCGAAAAATAAACAAAATTTTAACAAAAAAATTAAAACCGACTTCCAAAAACACAAAACTAAAAAAGCTTAAAAATAAAAAGCTAAAAATAACAAAATACAGATATAATCCAAAAGACAAAAACACACGTAATATTATTATTGGTTTGTGCTACCACTGATCGGTATGAAGTCGGTGACAAGCCAAATACGGATGGGGTAGATGGGCTAAGTCGACTCCCGCCACCAGCTCTTCGTGAGCAGAACAACCCAAGTGGGCAGACACCAGCGGGCTTGTCACCGAATTCAAACCGATCAGTGGTAGCACAAACCAATAATAATATTACGTGTGTTTTTGTCTTTTGGATTATATCTGTATTTTGTTATTTTTAGCTTTTTATTTTTAAGCTTTTTTAGTTTTGTGTTTTTGGAAGTCGGTTTTAATTTTTTTTTCCTAGTGTAGATTTGTAAAATTCATAAATTAGTTAGGAAAAAAAAGTGAGATTTTTATTTTATTATAATCCTATTATAATGAACTCCATCTATATGCAGCTTGTATCATCATAAAGACGATTTTTCTAAAAAAAAGCCTATAGTCTTCTCAATCTATATAATAAAAATTAATCGCCAAATGTGTTGGTAAGCGCATAACTTACAAACGACTGCACCAAATTGGAAAATTGTTGTTTTTTGTGTTCGCTATTGTCAGGACAAGGTTTATATAAAAGAAGTTTGGAGTTCCTGCGGGAATTCCGAAACTCAAGCGGGTGAATCTCCGAAACGGTTGGACCGCTATTGACGGGATTTTCACTGCTAATTAGCTGTTGTTATAAGAAGTACATTAGATTGCATTGGAGTTCCTGCGGGAATCCCGAAATTCACGCGGGTGAAACCACGGGGCACAGCTAGTCTGATTAATAAAAGTAATTAACCAAAAGAGCCCCAGGCTATACATAGTAGTAGTCCTTTCACATACGCCTCTCTTAGTGACAACATATGTGACTATAAATAAGCTTTTTTGTTGTGGCTATTATATTACGTATACAGGAAATTACCTACAAGGAGGTAAATTGTTGAATAGGTTGTAACTTCCAATATTAGATATTATTATTAATTTATATCATTCATGCTTATATAATGTTTTAATGTTAATAATAAACAAATAAATAAATTCAGTAATATAGTTTGCTTCAAAAGTTAACAAGTAACATGAAAATCGAGCCAAATAAAATCAATCGCGCAAACAATCATGCTTCGATTGATGTGTCAGGCACGGCGTAGCTGCTCGTAGCGCTTCGTAGCACATCGTAGAAGCTCAGCGCTACGCTCTATATTTGACTTGATTGCGCGTAATCTTCGATAACGTTGCTATATGTATTTATTTTTGCTTTCGAAATATTTGTCATGCACAAACTTTTATGGCATTAAATATAGAGAATGAACTATACAAATATTACTATAGTATTATTAGTAGTACAGTATACAAATTTTTTTTTTAATAAATAGTACGTTTATGTAGATCAAAAATATTTCAGATACATTTTCATCTCACTACATTCACTAATAACTCAAACGTTTTGAACTTAAGAGTAGAGATAAAAAACGTATAATTCCGTGATTTCAGTAAGTATGGGAAGCTTAGATACAGAATTTTATACTATGGAACGTCGCTTATTTTATTTCATACACGTCGGTCGTCAAAAAATCTTAAAATACTTCCAAACCTATACTAATATTAAAAAGATAAGGATTTTTATTTGTAGGCGGTAATTTCTGAAACTACAGGACCAATTCAAAAATAATTTCGCTGAGCAATATAGGATACATTTTATCCCGAAACTAAGAGTTCCTGAGGGAATCGCAAGATCCACGCGAGTGATACCGCGGGCATGAACATAGATTGGAATGGATGGATGGTTGTGGATTAACACACAGAACGTTAAATTTTGTCTCAATGTAAGTACGAGTATAAACTGTCTGTAACTCTACTGTGTATCTAAATCCAAAAGTGTTTTCTTTTTTTGTTCTAGTACAAAGAGTTCTCTAAGAAATTCCTAAATTCATAAGGGGGTAGAGAAACAACTAGTTTGAAATAATTTTACTTATAAAGTAAAATATAAAATTTAAAACGAAATTTGAAACAATAGTCAGTACGTAAGTAAGTTATTTACGATAAAATGCTTGATCATCTGTCTCTTTACATTGTTATGATAATTCATAAAATGATCTCAAGTTAATTCAGATTTTTTTTAGTTACGGCCCTTATCGTATAAAAAAGCGAGTTAACACAATTAATTATTATTAATGCTAAGCTACTCCAGTCAAGCGTTGAAGTGAAGGGTATCGTGAATACTGATTTGGAGATGTAGTGAAAAAAATTATAGCCTCCCTCGAAAAAAAGAAAACGTAACGAAATTAAGAAATCTCAATATCAATTAATCATCAAACCCGTTAAGGGGATCCAACCGTCAAACCAAATATTTTTTATAGTATTTACTTGCCAAGTTTAATAATTATAACAAAAGTATTCTATTATTTATCAAAAAGCAATACGTTATTCACCTGAATTTCTTTCTTCTTTTCCATTTTTCTGTCGGTTTCTTTTTGAATATAATATCTAAAAAGATATAACTTTTTTTCTAGCTGGTGGAGCTTCGGGATGAAGCCCCTTATTTAAAATTTTACCCTGCTAGATATCTAACCAATCACTAAGTGAAGCTCGAATTTTTATTAAATAAGTTTCTTTTCTTTTATTAAACCTTTCACAATATACAAATCTACTTGATGCCATACTAAATTATTATGTAGCAAAAGCAAGCAAAAGATATGTCGTATACCTACCATAAATATGGTAAGTTTTACATTTATTTATAGATACACCTTAACAAAACGCAGAGCCTTCTGTTCATCACACAAAGTGCAACCCCACTGGAAATCGAACTCTCTTGTCTGCCGAAAGACATGGTGACAACTTGCACCGATGCGGCAATCGTTTAGAAAATCAATTCACATGTATTGCCTAAAAATAGTTATCCAAGGATAAATCATTTTTTAAAATAGATACAATACCTACATTAAATAGCAAAGATGCAATTCTACAACCTTACTTGTTATTATTATGGTAAAGCGCTATTGAAAACTTCAAATTTAAATATTTAAGAACAAAACTTGAGTTCAAATTCGAAACCCACATAATAAAGAATCGAGTAGCGAATCGATTTATTTAATTAAATGTTTCAATTACGAATCGATTACGATTTAAATAAGTTGGATAGCACTCTTGATGGGGTGGCATCAGTCAGTGGATTGTCGAATCCTATTACGTTTAGAGATCCGCACACGTACCGACGGAGACCGCTCGAGCAGTAATCTGTTGCGGCCTTAGGGATCACAGCATTTTCCAGCCATTGTACTACAGGCAAATGCTTTTGCATTTCGTACTACATATCTGCACATAGTAGTAGACGTATGTGAGCGTGGATATATGACATCTTTGTGCCTGATACGACACTGCTGTAAACAGTGACGGTTTTTTTACAGTCATTATTATCGTGATGATTCCACTTTGAAAAATATTATAAACAAAAGAACTTTTAACCATCCACCCATAACCAAGTCGATATTTTGTGTTTTATCATGAGTATCCTTAGTAGGTATAGCAATATCTGAGTACACGAGATGACTGTCGTGTCGGAGACTGAATGAGAATGGGTGAATCATGTCATTGAATCAAAAATGCAATATTTAAAATTAATTTAAAGTTAAGTTAAATAAATTTGAAACTTGTTTAAAATTAATTTTTTTTTATTATTTTTTAAAATTTTGAATCTTAAACATAGCTAACCAAAATGTTGAACCTAGCTTTAAGAACATAACATTCTTAAGGTAAACTATTCTCTCAGGTTTGCTTGCGGTTCCTTTGACTATTTTCCAGTGAGCTGAAGACGCATGCGCGCGGGCTCCTGCAACAGGGCCGTAACGTTTTGGAGCCTGCCTACTCATGCCCACCGTTGACCATCTCCGCCGCTCGCGTGTCGCGGCGCCACAAATGCAAAACAAAACCGATACGCGTTCCTATGTGACACGACACATCAACTTATGTTCGTATCGGAATATCATTTATGTTCCAAAGTTAACGGGACAGAATGTCGTACCTTTTGAAGTTGTACGCGAGTTTTATCTGTTGCCTTCTTTGGTGAGTCGATACTTTTAAAGTAAACACCTCTACATCTCTACATAACTTTTTGTTAAATAAAAATATACACGTTTAGGTAACTTATTCACTCGATTTTTGTTGTAAATACGAATACAGTTATGCAGAATACTTATACATTTTTAATACTGTCTATAGTTCTATTTTAATATCGCTGATGTATAAACATAATTTAGAACATAATATAGAAAGATGTGTAAAGAAGTAGGTATTTCCGGAACCATTATTATTTTTTACTAAGCATAAAAATGCGATTTTATGAAAACTCGTTACGATCTTTTTGTTACTAAAAGGTTGTATAAAAGGCTGTTTCCTGTTATCAAGTAAAGATAATATCATATAAACCTTTTGGTTGTCACAGTGTGGGAAAATAGAAAATCGCTTTTTCGCATTATATTTTTTAGAAGTAACTTTTTTCTTCATCATCACGCCGCGCACCGTTGTGGTTTAATTTGCTTATCACTTACTTTGCTACAACTTGTGTAGTACTTATATATTGTTAGTGTACTCATTTGAGTGTCCAATGAAAAGTATTGTATTACCTTACCTATACAATTATCAAACAAAACTACGCAACATAATACGCATTTAATGTGTTTAATACAGTACGTAGTTACAGGCAATTTACACTCATTAAAAGTAATTACTATAAGACTTAAGTGCAATCTGTTTAATGCTCGCGCAATTTAGAGTTATGTCCCAAGTTTTAATTGCAACTTTGGCAGCTATTGGAAGAATACGTAACTAATAATATTGGTAGTTTATAAAACGTGATAACTCTGAAATAATAGGTCTACGAGTACCAAGTAAGAAGGTTTTCAAAATAAAAAACCTAATGCAGTAAAGAAGCATGGTGCCGGGGTATGAAAACCAAAATTATATTTATCCAACAAAAAAAAAGCAATAGACACGTAATTTTTGATTACTTTGTCTTTTCTGTAGGTACCCCTGAAAAAGTGTGTGCAAAATTTTGTGATTAGAGCTATAGAAGCCGAGATCTAGAAGCCGTAGAAAATAGCTAGTCAAACCACACAATTTATACTGTTTCGTACCTGTTACTAATGAATAGAGTTTCTGAGTTACCATATCCCACGACGAAAGTTACACATGAAATTACCATACTTATTCTGGTAATAGGTAATTTATTCAAATTTATTTTCTAATAGAAGACATAATTTTAAGGGGAATTCGCATGTTTTAAACGTGTCCCAGATACCCAATAACTGTCTGCGTCGATGGAAATTTGGCGCCAAGAAACTTGCCAACATCATCCATCGCTCATTGTACTGGGTCTCGGTACCTAACTACGACAACCGCCCTTCCCTCCTACCCGCATGCTGTCGATACATGATAGATTGGTATCTAACCTCAAACAGAGCCTATAACTGAAAACAACCATATACTCGTAGAGATCAGTCAAATGTTATTGGGTAAAAATCTAATTTGATGGGAGTTTTCAACAGCCAAGATTTAACAACAATAGGTAAGACCCTTTCTTGCTTTTCTTATCGACTTTCATAACGCATTTAGTCAGTTTCATTTACCTATGTTCTATAGGTATTGGGTAAGAGTAGGTGCATGTTAAATATATAATGTATATACCGAAAGAATCAGCTCGAAGCTTCATCTTCTTGCGCATAGAAAAAACCGGCTAAGTGCGAGTCGGACTCGCGCACGAAGGTTTCCGCGCCATTATCTATAATAAAAGCAAAAAAAATCTGTTGTTGGGAGCCCCCCTTAAATATTTGTTGTTATTTTTAAAGTATATATATTTTTATAGCTATAAAATTTGTTGTTATAACGGCAACAGAAATACATAATCTGTGAAAATTTCAACTGTCTAACTATCACGGTTCATAAGATAGGTACAGCCTGGTGACAGACGTAAAGACGGACGGGCGAACAGCGAAGTCTTAGTAATAGAGTCCCGTTTTACCCTTTGGGTACGGTACCCTAAAAACAGCCACTGCTAATATTAACGTCCTATAATTAACGTCACAATTGTTTATTGACACGACAATATGAAGGAACCGCTGTCTTTGACCCCCGCTAAAAGCTCCTAATTGCTTGTTACGAATTTGCTTTAAATAATGAAAAATGATAAAATAAATTATCACACAAATATGTAAAAAAGAAAATTACGCCGAAAATGTTAACATCTATACGAAAACTGCGAAATAATTATCAATATAGGATATGTTACGTACCCGAAATAGGCGTAACGCAGCCTAAGGACATAATATATTTCATTTCAATATATTTTTTTCATATCGCGAGAACAAAGATTACCAAATATTACCGAATAACCCGATAATACAAATACCTCTGTTCTCCATTTCCGAAAAGAATATCCGATAAATTGAAACAGGAATTAGATAAAGATGGATTAAACCGGTATTTATTTTATTTTGTCATATAGATTAAAATATCTAATCTAATCTGTGACTTTCGTCAGATCAAATATTGGTATATCCGGATATTAGTGTAAAAAATTTGTGAAATTGTTAAGCTGATTTACGTTTTATATTATAGGTGCGACGAAACTATAGGGTAGTGAATCTCGGAATTCGCTCGGCAATTCTAAAATAAGAAGTTTAATATTATTACACTGTGAATCGAACCCGTTAATTAATATAGAAGCAAGTTGAATACTTAAAAAAATAAGTTGAAAACGGCCGATTTTATTTGAATTTTTTTATATTAAAAACTGTCATGTTTGACGAAAGTTACTTCTTTTACATTTTGCATAAACTTTTTGATTTCAAGTTTTTTGTTCTTGATATGAAATAATAAATGTTTATTTATTGTGCGGATTACGCTTGTTTCACCACTCTATGGGCCTCAAATATGAGGACCGTATCCGTGCTTATCGTGGCCAAAGGCGCTCATGGAAAGGCTCTTTGCACAGTTCCTTCTACATTTTTAAGAGTATCTATTGAATTTTCCGAGTGCCCTCCGAGTACTCGTATTTGGCTGACATCAGCGCGACGCGATCGCGACGGGATCGTGGCGGGATCGTGACGATTTCCTTATAATACTGAAGCGGTAATTCAATTTCTCAAGTACCTCTTTTCTTTGTCAATGTTTACAGGGTAATGAGATCTCCTTTAAGATTTTATAATGTTTTTCTTTGGTAACCTATATCATATTGTAAAGAGAAAAGATTTGATTCTTTCACATAATACCTATATAGGAAGCTAGTGTTCCTGAGTAACATAGGGTACTTTTTCCCTGGAATTTTCCTGATAAATCTGTAATTAACGCGAGTGAAACCGTGACGGAGCAACTAGTTTAACTAGTTACTAGTAGTCACTTTATATACTCGTCGTGCCACCCACTATCAAAATCATACCCTATAGATAAAAAGTACCCTATGTCCTTTTCTGTACCTCTGAAAACGTGTAGTATGCAATAATTAATTCTATTTCACCCGCGTTAATTTCGGAGATCCCTAGGGAATTCCGGGATAAAAGGCAGCCTATGTTCTTTTCATGTCAAAGGCTACATGTATGCCAAAATTCATCCAAATCCGTTCAGCCGTTTTTGCGTGATTGAGTAACAAACATCCACACTTTCACATTTATAGGTAACTAGCTGTGCCTCGCGGTTTCACCCGCGGTAATTTCAGAGTTCCCGCGGGAGTTCCGGGATAAAAAGTACCCTATGTCCTTCTCTGTACCCCTAACAACGTGTACGCCCAATTTCATCCAAATCCGTTCAGCCGTTTTTGCGTGATTGAATAACAAACATCCAAATCCACACTTTCACATTTATAATATGAGTAGGGATACTAGGATTACAAAGAATTTCAATTGAAAACCGCCCAAAGTGGTAATTTTGTAAAAAAAAAACATTAAACTCTATACAATCGCTCTGTAGACTATTCATTTCTTCCGACCTTTTAAAATGGCCAAAATATCTTTTCCTTCGGATTATATTCACTTTCCTTTCTAATCTTTTTCTTCTCGGCTTCACCGCAAAGAGAATATGCTCAACCGCTTGAACGAGTTCCACCGTTTGTACGATGATTTTGCCAATGTCACAGTTTCAAACATCACAGCGAATAAAGTTTGCTTATATCCGGTAATTCCGGACACCCATTAAAATCTTTTTACCACTTTAAATTCAGTTGCTAGCTCACGCGTGCAATACACAATAAGAGCATGCTTCTTCAAGACATTGATAGGTTTGTTTATAAAACTACATTATTTAAAAATAAGGAACGATACAACTTTCCAATAATAAGTGTATTACGTCTTATTCCCCGTGAGTTCTGAAACTACCTCGAGAACTCTAAAAAGTACCCTATGTCACTAAGAGAATATGGCTCTCTCACTGATAGGAATCAGTGAAAGTATTCTTTGGAACCATTGAATCGACCTACTGCCTACATCCAAACATACAAAATATGTTAAAGAATGGAAAAATTGCCATCTATCGGTGAAGTCTAGAAGCTCTCGTTTTCTAGTCTACAGTCACAAGGTGACGAATGACGAAGGTATGAGAAAACTTGACAGCTTGCCAACTATCTACCGTTGCGGCGTTAAGCAATTATATCAATGTCAAGGAGTACTTCATTATAATTCACTATAGGTAGTGCTTTAGTTATTCGTCTGAGGTAGTAGGCTCAGAACAATAACAGTAGCATATTCTTCTGAGGTAGTAGGTATCGCTTTACAGCTTTACTTATATTACGTCCGTGGATCAACATCCACGATCAGCGTGTCAAGCGACAAACTGCCAAACTATGTGTACCTATTTGATGAAATTTTTATCTGCACCTGAAGGGAAAGTAGGTAGGTATTCTAAATACTGCAGATAGAAAGTTTTCAAAAGTTTACCTAAAACCAATTGACGGCGAGGTGAAACGTTTTTACTTTTATCTCCATTGGCGCCCGACCTTTGGATTAATTTACATAACTCAATATCCAGTTTCTTCGGATGAACTCTTAATCATATTTACGACTTTTAGATGGTTGTCGGCGTAAATACATTCTGATTTGTTGCCGTTCGCCTTCTCTAAACAAGTCTAAATACTTACTTCTTGTATTATTAGTGACTAACTTTTCCTCGCGGTTTCACCCACGTCAATTCCGGAGATCGCGTTCGTGTATTCTGGAATGAAAATACCTCATGTCCTTTTCTGTACCCCTGACAACGAAATTTTATATGATTGGTTGAGTAATTAAGGCGTGAAAGCGTAACTAACATACAAACTCACATTGCTATTTAGGACTGGGAATATTGCATTGCATTGCTATTTTCGTCCCATCCTCGTCGCAACTCACTGCCTTTATTTTAGGTATCGGCCAGCGGGGGCGCAGCTCCGCACACATGCATACTTACATAAATAACAGATTCATATCACGTCTCAATCCCGAAACTCAAACGTAAATGCATATTATACAAAAGGTACATATAATAATGAATTTTTATATAGGAAACTAGTTGTCCCGCGCGGTTTCACCCGCCATAATTTCGAAGTTCCCGAGGAATTGTTCCATACAAACTTTAAAACCCCTTTTCATCCCCTTAGGGGTTGTATTTTCAAAAGTCCTTTTTATCGGATGCCTACGTCATACAAAGAACACACCCTCCAAGTTTCAGGTCTCTACGATCAGCGGTGTAGGCTGTGCATTGATCCATCAGTCATTCAGGACAAAGGATTTTATATATATAGATATTTATCAGCAGAGCCAACTTTCAAACCAGTGAATAACTTGCGCTACTACACTACGACGCTGTCATAAAGTATAGAGATGCTATTTCTATAATAGCCTCGGTACTTATTGAGTGCCCTGTTATTTTAAAGTGCATGATCTTGTTACCAGTGGCGAAGGTACCCTAGAAGCCGATTCCCATCGGCTTCCCTTCAGACGCAACATCTCTCTCCGTAATTGAGAACGTTGTCAGGGATACAGGAAAGGACTTTTTATACCGGAATTCCCGCGGGAACTCCGGAACTTATCGCAGGTGAAACCGCGGGAAACAGTTAATAGTTTAATAAGTTGAAATTAAAGTAGATTTCCGGCTTCTCTCTCTCAATATTTCACCCTTCGCCACTGCTTGTTACCCTCTCTGGCACCAACCTTGCTTATAGAACAACCCCGTATTTTCGAACGGAACTTTAGAAAAGGGAATTGGGACTGGGCACTGTCTTACAGATTAACCCCGGGGGAGATCTCCGAAAATTGATAAATTATATTGAATCATGGAGCACGATTGTGTTAATATTATTAATTTTGATGGATTTTTATTTTATAGTAGGTAATATCTACTAGCTGTTCTTAATTTCTGCATTTCCTTTGAGAACTCAGTAAAACTAGATTATTATAATGTTGTAAATGAAAATGAAACCATATTAAAATCGGATTTTATAATTAAGAAAATCTAAATTGATACACAGGTGATTAAGATAGTAAAAAAATGTGACTCTATAATAAAGCTCCGTTAATAACTATATTATTAGGCCCTATGTAGGTATACTTAGCTTTTTGAAACTACGCAATGGATTTTGATGCGGTTTTTTTTAATAGATAGAGTGATTCAAGAGGAAGGTTTATGCGTACTCCTAAATTACCGTGGGTGAATCCTCGGGGACAGCTAGTATTATTATACAACGTGTTAATGAACTAACTGAAAACCTGATACACCCCATTTAAAAAAATAAACAATAATATGATTAAAATATATCTTATGTCAAAAAATTTATACTTTAAAAGTTATTCAACATTAGTTTTGAGTTGACCTATCTACGAAATTCCAAGCGCTACGCCCGCGCCTACCGGTTCGAATTTTTTTGCTGAGGGCGGCGTACGCGCCAAATATTGTATTATAAAAAATTTAGACATGGGCTAATAAAAATGAATAAAATATAACCTATATTAAAACATAGTGCGATGCGATCGATTCGCTAGTTGATTCTGAATACACTACTTTCTAGTTTTCAGTTAATTCATTAACACGTTGTTTATCTTTCTTACTGTTCAAGGTATAGGTAGTTATAACAAAACAAGTGAAGTAATAACATTGAAAGTTCAATATGATATGATGAAAATTTAGAAATATATAAATTTTATAAATTTACAGAATTAATAATAACATAGTTTAATGCCTTCAATTGTCATTCACAAAAAGAAAAAGGAACAAAACCTGACGGCAAAAGGAAGTGATTCAGCTTAAGCTGCGGTGACAAGTCCTCACAGAACTTTAATCCCTATACTATTATAAATGTGAGAGTAAATTTGTTTGTTTGTTATACTTAACGGTTCAACCGATCATCATGAAATTTTGCATACACCTCCTCAGGGTACAGAAAAGGACACAGGAAACTTTTATCCGAGAAATCCCCGGGGAACTCTGAAATTACCACGTGTGAAACTTTAGTTTACCTTGTACATTCATCATACAAATCGGAGCAATATATAGGTCTGTCTGTCTGTCCAACTACACTAACTCTAGAATAGATTATTTATTTATTTTAGAGGCAATAATAATAATAATTGACCTCCACTTGGCTTTGGCCCGTGGCTGTCAATTAATACCGGTCAATAGCCGAGAAGAATTGAAAAATTCAAATTTCATAATTATAATCAGCTCTACCTATCTGATCTTACACAACAGCAACCTGTCCTACATGTAACCAATATGTAACACAGTAAAAGGTACGTACTAACGTGTGTCTGTCTGTCCGTGCACGCATCACCCGCGTATTCGAATGCAATCTGTATAGGTACTATAAGGTAGGTACTAATTTGTAAGGTAAACATACAAGATAATTTTATTCTACTACCACAAAAAAATCCCAAAAGAATCCGGATTCCGGAGTAATGATTTAGGTCCAACCACGTCCAACCAGGCCCGTCAACAAAAGAGTATAATCACGTAGTGATTACCTTCTCTCTGAGTATAATATAATGTGCACTATACGTTCCGTCAACCAAGGGCATAAGCCAGATATTTCTTCTTCTTCATTTTCAATGTGGCGACAAGCGCCATATTTTATGCCAGTTTTTAAAACATAACAGGTACGTATACCTACAAAGTTTTTTGATTAGTTTTTGACATTCAATAGTTTAATGGGTACTTAGTTTATATTTATTTGATGTAAAAAAATTTACAAACAGCCCATGACCAACTCTATAATATGTAAGCGCAAATACATATCGTTAAGACAATATCTAGAATATCGAATCTCGAATTCGGGACCTTTATCACGTCCATGCTGAAAACCGCATAATCGAATCGATTGCTGTTTTCACTTAGCAAGCAATGGTTGCGCTATCGTATTATCGTTAATTAGCAACTGCAGGATTGCTGGTTTGTGTGCACTACAAACAATTGCTTTAATATTAACAGATTATACGGGAATTATCTACTACTCATTTTTCTATTTGCTGAAATTGCCAAGTTTTAAATTGGAATTTCGCGTCAATTTCCCCATGTCTTTTTCCCCACCCCTGACAACGTTACAAACAAATAAACTCACATTCGTATTTATAGATATATCCTTACATATATATGTATGTCACATCTCTGTCGGTCTTTCTGATCTCGATTAACTCAAAAGCTTCGGATTTTCATGCGGTTTCCACCAATAGATAGAGCGATTCATGAGGAAGGTTTAGGTACTTAAGTCAGATTAAGTAGCTACTTTGTTATTACGCTTTCACGCATTAATGACTCAACCGATCACCACGAAATTTTGCATAAACCCGTTTTCAGAGGTAGCGTACCTAGCGTACTTTTTACTTTGGCATTCCCGCGGGAACTCTGAAATTACTGCGGGTAAAACCGCGGGGAACAGCGGAGAGATTAACGTCTATCAAATAACCAATATAACTTAATTCTTATAATAAACAGGATAAAAATATTATATTAAAGTTGTGTAAAAATGTGCAAAGAAGTGGTGTCGAATTTACATACGACATTCTAATATTTCTAAACTTTGAAATCATGTGTCAGGTATCTGGTCTCGAAGGTATTTACCTATTGAGCTTCATCCACGAACCAGTGTATCCGATCCCGTCCGACCGTGTAACGTATTGTAATTTATTTCAAAACCCATGAGCTTTTTGGTGATACGATTTTCAACTTATTCATGAAAAATTCTTTCAACTTATTATTTACATTTACTTATGAATGAACGTATAAAATTACCTACATGTTAAGACATTTAATTTCATACATTCTCTCTGATTTCATACTGACATTATCTTTGCATGCCACTGGGTCATGAAATTCGCAATTTTTTCATAAGATTTTGAATAAAGCGGTGGAAGGTGTCAAGAGGACTAAAAGTTTATATAAAACTACCAGAAAAGAATAACTTTTTTTTTAAATCGATGGAAGTAACTATCGTTAAATTTAGAGTACACGGAAATCAGTGTCTAGGCTCTCTTAGACAAAAAAAGAAACAAAAAAAGAAAAGAAAAAAGGAAACTGCATATAAAAACTGTTTCTACTTAGACTACGCGCTACGTTTTGATAGATTCGGTTAAAAAAATATTATCATGTCAAATAACGCAGTGAATATTTTCCTTGTTTGTGGTATTTCTTAACCTATTAATATATACAAATAACTATGGGCATTTTCTATAAACGATATTTTAAAATAATAGCCTATCTCACTTAACATATATAGGTAATATAATAAAATGACGACCATGAATTGGAAAAAATCAATTAAATAAGAATAGCCATGAAGCTTACATAGTCTATTTATACCTGAATATTAAATAACATAGCCATGAAGTTTTACATACCCAAATCATTGTTTATAATATACGGTTCATGTGCAACTAGAAACAATCATACAACGGTGATTAAACTTTGCAATTTAACGGCACATTTCTATTTACCAATCATAAGTTACTGTTTAATACTCATTGGATATCTTTGCGCATCACACGGCTCGTGTGCGGTAAACCAGAGAATTAACTGTAACTACTTAATACTCTATGGGCATCTCTTGGCAATCTTCGCCGACGCTTGCACGATCATGGAAGAAGTTATCCTGCTTCGTACTCATAGAGACTTCAATATTAATCCCTGTCTATTTATTGCAAATATTCTCACAATAATCGGACAATATCAAGAGCTGAAGTCTTCGAGGAAACAAGAAACGGTGCTATAAAAGACGACGCGATGGAATGAGGAGTGCAAATGTTGAGTATCAAAACGTTACTGGAAGTGTACGTACCGTATCTAGGACATGGTATGATGGCTCTGGGATACGTGTTGGAGCAATTCGAAGGTATAGAGCCTCCATTACCTAGTGCGGTGGTTCTGGTCGGGCATTTGTGCGTGCTTTCCGACCCCCGGGCGCTGTCCCCGGACAGGCCTAACGTTCAAGTAGTCAACCTCATCTTCCTACTTAGCAACATTCTAGTGTTCATCTACGACTTCATTGTCGCCCTAGAATACAATCCTCCGCCTATACAAGAGCTCGATCAATATATGGTGTGAATTTAAAAATATCTGTAGGTTTCAAGGATTTGAAATATGACCTAGGTATTTCGCATTTGCGAAGCTAAGAATAAATAAAATCCTCGGCAAGAACTCTCTATTTTTTATTGGTTTTGTAAGTTTGTCTGTAGTCTTTACCTACATCAGCTTAGTTTATATCCTCTATCGATCTGCAAAGCTTCAGCCGGTTCGTTGAATACATATAAATACATAAATGTTTTTAAACCTAAATCACATAACAGCAAAATATATAGCTTTCAGTGGTCAACCTCAAATTTTATAATAAGGTTGTCAGAAGAAAATTGAAACAATTTCGGGACGTCCGTTGTGCAAACACATACTTCATAATGTCGAAGTTTAATGTGATTTAACTTTAAAAGGGGCTGCTATTGTTTACATTCTATTTTAATCACGTCGCGTTTAATCTTTTCTAAAGTGAAAGCTGTGTAGTTATGGCATAGGCGCTTGGGCTTGAGAGTCGAAACGAACGCCGAACACTGCAATATTATAAGTGTGATCGTCGACAGAGTCGTCAATTTGGCACAATTTGTAACCGGTGGAGAGTGCTCGTGGGCGAGGGCTCTCGCAGGCGACGAGGTCGAAAAATCACGAATATTTTTAACGCCACAAATAATTATGGCTCCGATTATCCTAAAAAAAATTACCATCAAATCTAAATATGCTGCAGTGGTACGTTTAAAAAGTATTAAAAAAACACTTCGTAAATCCTTTCTTAAGGTTCATTGGATGAGTGAAAGTAGAAAGTGAAGGTAGAAGCAGAATGGTGTAGGACTGTTCTTACCGACTGATCAAAGAAACAAGCTAAAAACTTTCCTGACGAGGAAAGGCGACCAGCGTTAAACATTTACCCTCTTTAGTTTCACATTTAAACGACAGTTTCACTAGAAGAGCTGTATTTTGTCGTTAGCGCGTCTGAAGCTGTTGAATCTTGACCATTACTGTCGTATTACTCTCAATGAACTCTCTAAACTTACGAACTCGTGTTTTCGGATATTTGCACGCAGATTAAACTGTGAGCATAGTGCGAAATCACTGAATCAAGAAGCTAGCTTATGGAGCTAGTATAGCTATGTGGAAAAACCCTTTCGTAGTGGTTTCCCAGATCAAAAGTTTCACAAAAGTTTATATCAGTGATCAAATCACAAAGGTTTTAAAATTACAAAGACTAAAGACACCACAAAAAACTTGCAATATTTGCCTATTAAAATGACAAGTTTCGCAAAATTAAGAGATAAGATATTCTTTAAATGTTTTATTTATCAGAAAGATTTTTTATATACATATTTAAAACTACGGATGTCGGAACTAACTTAATCTTACAAAATTATATAGCTAATAGGCATATAGGCAATTACCACATATATTTTCATTGAAATACCTACCTTACCTACCAGTTTGCCATGTTTAAATCAATTTATACGTATATATAATGCGGTTGTTTGTTTGTTGACTGGCATTCTTTCGCATTCTTAGACGAACCATCGGACCCTCTACATTGATAACGCAGTTCCTTTGAACAAACGCGCTGGATGACGCAAAGTGGAATGAAAACTGATAAAAACGCTTCATACCACCTCCCTACTTATGTAGGCTTCCCATTTTCCGCGGTCTTTGTTGATTTTTGTATTACCTACACACATAATATTTTGTAAATTACGCGGGACTTGAACGCGATGTTTTTCATTACCTTTTTTGCCTGACGTTTCGGCTGAGTTGCATCAAATCTAAAAACTTTAATACCTACACACAGTTATTTTAATACTATTCACTGAGACTTTATTATATTGGTTCCTGAAGTTCGCAAGTGTCTTATTTATTACTTCTAAGAATTCAATAAATATGTAGGTGTTTAAACGAACTACTATAAAATCTAACCTGTCCTGCCTGAGACTTATCTTGCCTGTTTATATATCGGTTGGTGTCGATAACAAATAGTGCGCGTTGACGAACCTGACGATCGAAGCGGTGTTTGGTGTCGAAAATTGATTTTGACTGGCGTGGGTACATCAGGAAATGAGATTGCTTCCTTTGGCAGTGGTCACGGGTCACGGCAGGGCTGTCTTCTGCCCATTTCGTTGCCTACCAAACGTTGCTCAGCGATCAGAAATTCATGTCTAGGATTATTACGCGTGTATTTATATTCCTAACGATCTAACATTGCTAATGTTTATTAATTACCAGTCGATCCTCCACGACTTTACTTAGGTTATTTTTGAAGTTCCCGTGAGAATTTGGAAATAAACAGTACCCTATTTCACTCAGAACGATAGCGTTCCTGAGTGAAATAGGGTACTGTTATAGTACCTAGCTGTTGTAGAAGCTATAGAGCTTTCTACGCCTATAGCAGTTCCACCCGCGTTAATTTCATAGATCCCGCGGGAATTCCGGGATAAAAAGTAACTTAAGTTACTCCTTATAACATCAGCTATCTGCCAGTGAAATTCTCGTTAAAATTGGTCCAGCCGTTTCAGAGATTACCCGGAACAAACAGACAGACAGACAGAGAAAAATTAGTACCGTATATACTTTCATATGCATTTAGTGAAAAGCTGTTCATTTTTAATTACAACCAGACACTTCAATTTTATTTATATGTATAGATGTATAGATACTATCTGTCTACTTTAGGCACCAAAGCGTTTTATTTTTATCCTATGGCTAGATAACTGTGCTATCCGCTGTTTCTCCCGCATAAGTTTCAGAATTGTAAACTTTGGACTCTTCCTGTTAGTTTTCCAAAAAATCGTTCTATATACAAACTATCTTTACTAATATTATAAATGCGAAAGTAACTCTGTCTGTCTGTGTGTTTGTTACACTTTCAAGCGGCTCAACCGATCATCGTGAACTCTGAAATTAACATCGATGAAATCGCATAAAATTTGGCGTAAACGTTGTCAGGGGTAGAAAAAGGAAATAGGGTATTCTTATCCCGGAATTCCCGCGGGATCTCCGAAATTAACGCGGGTGAAACCGCGGGGAACAGCTAGTAAAAAATGAATTAACCAAATAGGTCGAGCCGTTCTTAATATAATGCTCCGTTCAGTCAAATTCTTTTGAGAGACAGTACCTACCAGCAATATCATTGTAGATAGATATATAATCTAGACACATGCAGTTAGGTACGAAGACCGCAATGAATAAAATTGAAACAACTTGTGCTCTTACACTGATAACGGATCCCATTTTAACATAATCTAGAATAAGGAAAAATGGTGGCGCGGGCTCGATGCCAAGGGTATCCGGGCGGGTATCGGTCGTCTCGTGGGCACTCGAGAACAAATGACGTCGTGCGACCGGTGGGCTGCGGGCCCTCAATCCATCCACCTCGCTTAATATTCAAACAATTAGAGCAGAATCCAGCTGGTAGTGCGAGCTTGCGGGTAGGTGTAGGTGTGTACCTACAGATTGTACTCGATATGCAAACGGTTTTTGCACTGAAGCTAAAGAAAGGTGTTTATCCAACAATGGTAATAAATATCTATTATAGTTAGTTGAGAAAATGTGTATTGAAACCTAAAAATGTTTGGTAAGTTGAATTAGTCTTTAATTTATAGGTACATAGTATTACGTAGACATGCAAACAATTGCATTCACCTCTAGAAGACAGCAATAACTATGTGTAATAGTATCTTGTGTTTGTTTTATTGTTGTCAGTTTGGTGAACCTTTAAAAAAAATTACTTTTCATTACTCATGCTCGGAAAGTAGGTCTGAAGTTGCCTGAGAAGCGGGTTGAAAGTAACCCTTTTCAGCCCTAGGGAGAATCGCTTTCAACTGACAACTGTCAAATTATTAAAAAAAAACTAGGTCTATTTTCACATTTCTATTGAACCATGTTTCAACTTTCTATACAGCCAGCGCGATGTAAAATTGAAATAACGTAAAGTTTAAGTAGGTATTAATTAAAATAAAATTCACTCACTTTTTCTTAAGCTAATTCCTATTTATATTTTTTATTTTCTTTAATTAATACTTAATAATTAAAGAAAATATTTTTTTTAGGTCGCCACAATGTAAATAAAAAATACTGGCTGAATAGTTAGCCGGCCAAAGAAAAAGAAATAGGTGGGAAAGTGTCAAGCGACTATCCGATCTTCACTCATTTTTTCTTTAGCTAATTCCTATTTTTATTTTGACTTTCCTTGCATTCGTAATGAAAAGCACAGTGTTACCCTCGGGAGAAAGTAACTTATTTAGTGCCTCGAACTATTGGCGCCCTCGCTACGCTCGGGCGCCAAACCCCGTCTCGGCACTAAATGAGTTACTTTCACCCCTTGGATAACAATGTACTATTATCTTATAAGCTGTTGGTGCACTCGCAAACTTATAGAGCAAAAAAAAGTCGAGAATATAACGCACAAACTGGAGAAAGAATGTCATATAGGGACTAAAAGCTGTACGAGACAGCAGGGTTCAACAAACGACAATACAATACCTTTCACAACGCGAGACATTGCAACAATTTTGAAAATTCATTACTTCATAGGTTTACATTGCTGTCTTTCTTTCTTTCTTCTTCTATTTGGCTTTCGCATATAATGCATTTAGCCAGTTTCAAGTATAATAAGTTAGTTAAATGCACAAATTAGCGTTTAGCATCGTTGTACGGTTTGAACTTGTTGGCCATGGTACTGAATAGGCTACAAGAACTTTCTCGGAGCTCCTGGAGGATACCGAAGAAATCAGCTCGAAATGTCATATTTATTTATTTATTTATTTATTGAAGCACACAATACAGATTACATGTTACTATAATATTATAAATATATATTAGTACCCAATAAGTAACTAAGTTCAGACATGTATCCAAAATTATGTATGCCTAGTCAGTAAGTAAACATAACAGAGGGACGCAATCTTTCTTATAATTTACAACTATGTTAGTTAGCTAAACATTTTTTTTTTCTATTTTGGGATAAGCGCTTTGTTTACATTATACATGAAGGAATATAATTTGGTGCCAAAAACATCAATGCTGGCAGCTTTGGACCCAACGAGTTCATTGTATTGGCGACACATGCGTACAATAGGGTTGTAGAATGAAGTATTGTTGCGGTAAACTTGTAGGGAGAAAGTTCTGGCATTACGGAACCTGAGGTTAGTGTTAAAGTTAACAAGAGAAATGAGATTAGGTGAATCAATAGTAGAATTAATTATTTTGTGCAGTAAGGAGAAGTCATTAAGTTTGCGACGATGCTCAAGAGTGTTAATATGAAATTTTGACACTCTAGATCCATATGAGTTCAATTTACGATTGAGGTTAAATTTAAAACATAATATACGCAAAAAGCATATATCTTCTTGAGCACACAAAAAACCGTCACTGTAAAAATTATTGTCCAATAAAGCACCATAAAACACAGCAAAATCCACTTTTAGCGTTTTTTTACTGACACAAAAATAAATGACCGAACTGCCATCTTTGATTCCCGCCAAAAAAAACCATTGCTATTTTTTTTGTAGCGCTTCGCAGAGTAGAGCTAAAGGGGCAATCTACTTGACGACTAGAAATGGAACGTTTCCAATATCGCTGACATCTACCGAGACCCGCGGCTCGGATGCTACTACCAAAATATTGTCCATGAAAAACAAAAGCCTCCCCCAAGATACTAATGAGAACTACGAGTACTGGGATAGGAGAACGGACGAGCTATTGCTAACGAACAACATTAACGATACCGTTGGCGGAGGTGATGCGAGCAACATATGGACGAAGAATAAGAGAAGCATAAATGACGCAGTTTCCAAGAACATTACTTCGGTATTAGAGAACTTGCTGAAGAATTATGAGAATTCGCAGTTGCCTACTCATGGCAAGGGTAAGATATAATGAAAGAGCGATTGCATTTCTATTGGAATTCTACCCTGAAAATTTACTCTCGTCGCGCCCAAAGAAGTTTCAGTTGGTTTTTTAATTTTTATCCTTGCGTTGGTTTCATAATTAAAACGCTAGTCTCTTTGTTCATAGAATAACTACACTTTCTATTGTGCAGGCGACCTTTTTTTACCGGCGGGGCAAGAAATTTTAGAACCAAAATAAAATATTTTTACAGGTTATCCAACTGTAGTTAAAACAAATATATTAATAAGGAGCATGGGACCAGTTTCCGAATTAGATATGGTAAGAATTATTGAAGATGACTTAAATCGAATTTTATATTTCATTTGTGTTGAAATTTCGTTTTAATTGTAATTTTTTTTTTCGTTTTCGATTCAGGATTATTCGATGGACTGCTACTTCCGGCAATACTGGCGAGACACCAGACTCTCGTTTCTAGGTCCAATTCGTTCCTTATCACTGTCTATCAAGATGTTGGAACGCATCTGGAGGCCAGATACCTACTTCTATAACGGAAAACATTCCTACGTGCACACTATTACCGTGCCAAACAAACTTTTAAGAATAAGCCAACACGGAGACATTTTGTACTCGATGAGGTAAAAGTCTTTTCGTATGATAACCAAGTAACTGTTCCTTTTTCTATAGAAATATGATTGAGATAGTGCTGCCTTTTTGGCACAGCTTCCTGAAAACAGAACAAACATTTTCCTTCGCTATTCGCTTGTTCAAAAGTTAAGTAGTGCAATGTGAAACGATTCATTCATAATCCCGACACTAATTAAGCAAACAACCCAAGGATTTGTGCCCACGGAACGTGTTCCACTACGACGCGAAAACACAAAAGCATTTCGGAAGATACCAAAGCAGTAAAACATCTGTGTAGATGGGTTCATTAATTTCATCCGCTCAGCAAACACGGCTTCCACCATTTTTAATTGGATGAGTGAAAAATAAGCGCACTCCCGTTACCAGGCATTTATTCATTCGACGCAAATTGCCTTGGACAGTATTCATCTTCGAGAAAAAAAACTTCTAAGCCATTGTTGATTATAAAATTATAAAATCTCATTTGGCCAGTATTCAAACATCAAGGGTAGCAAAGGTTTTCAACAATGTCAAAAAACCCAATCATATTGTATGTAGATAGGTAGGTATAATAATTAATTAGTAAGTATGTTACAAATACAGTAATGTATGTAACACAAAGTTTGACAATTCTTAATATATGTTAATAAGTGTTCATAGGTGTAACAGTAGCTCTAGCACATAATGTTTCATAGTACCTACCTACCTATAGATACTAACGGAACAGAAGATTCTGTCCGCAAAAATATCGATTCTTGCTACGACACAGAAAGTGCAGTATTTAGCTCTACGCCGCGTTTATATGTAGGTAACATGTATTAATAACTAGCTGTTCCCCGGGATTTCACCGCGTTAATTTCGGAGTTCCTGGAGGAATTCTGGGATAAAAAGTACTCTATGTCCTATCTCTGTACTCCTGACAACGTGTATGCAAAAGTTCATGATGATCGGTTGAGCCGTTAAGGCGTGAAAGCGTTCATAATATTAGTAGGGATGTTAACACTTTTTCTACTGTTTCATAAACATTACTGTTACATTTTCGCACTCAGAGTCGACTTTAATGATTACTTAGTTCAAGTTTAATAAATTAATGTTAATTGGAATTTGACTAATTAAGTTACATCTCATTAAATGCCAACTAACATTAATTTACTGATTGCGGCACGTCTCTGATTGCGGCAGTTTTGTTTCAAAAATCTATACTTAACTAAGTAATCATTAAAGTCGACTCTGAGTGCAGCCGTTAAAAACACGTTAAAAGTTATACATCTTTGATGTTTCTGTCATGAATGCCCTCTGAAACTAGAACGGTCCCATAAATTTACGATATAGCAAAAGAATCTGTAAAGTTCTATTAAACGGTCGAAATCGTGTATACCTACCTTATTCTAATTTCACTAGTCACTATCACGGCTCTGACAATAATATCCTAGCGACAAACTTAGGTAAGCTAACATTAACTTATCGAAGTTTGCGAGCAAGTTGTTGAAACTAATTCGAATTCGCTTCTGTTAGAGTGAAGCGGTGCAATCAACTAGTAATCGCTTTAGTTGGAATCAATCGAACGTTGTTCTCTACGATTGAGTAAACAAAAACCTTTGGCGGATCCTCGTTAAGGTTTCCTGAGAGCGTGTGGTGAATGTGTTTTTTATCAATTACAGATTGACGATAAAAGCAAAGTGTCCAATGGAATTGCGAAGTTTTCCAATGGATCGTCAGTCGTGCCCTTTAATTTTAGGCAGCTGTAAGTAAAAATCTAAGGTTTTTTGAATCTTCAAGTAAATCTTTATTTTTGTCAGGTATATTTTTCCTGAACTAAGATTTAGTAACAATAACTTTATGAAGAAAAAAATTCAAGAAAAGAAAGAACAACTTATTTGACATAGAAATAATGAGTCTGTGGGCCAACTTAAATATATACACACCGGCAGAATTAGCGGAACATATAAAGGCAGAGTATAGAAATAATTACGTATATATATTAAAACAAATAATAATTAGACGTGATATACATCTTTTAACACTTTAAAAGTTTGTAATTAAATTATTAAATTTTATTTAAAATAATAATAAAAAAACACTTTTTCTCTAATTTGTGGGCACACAAATAATGTTGCAAATTAAAGATTACTGTGATTTTAACACTAAATAAATGAACGATTAATAACGTGTGTTTCCCCTTCGTGATTCAACTTTTATTTGCAACATTGTCTGTGTTCTCACAAACTAGAGATTTTTTTTTGTTTAATTTTGATTACTTTTAATAAAATTTAACTAAAAAGTCGATGTTAAAACATGTATATTAATTTATTACTTCACGTCTAATTATTATTTGTTTTAATATATATACGTAATTATTTCTATATCTACTCTGCCTTTTTATGTTCCGCTAATTCTGCCGGTGTGTATATAAATTTTCATTTATCCATACACATACACATAGAATTATCTTCCAATTTATTTATCTTTTACTAGCTGTGCCCTGTGGTGTCATCCACATTAATTTGGAAGTTCTCGCAGGAACTCCGTGAAATCCTTTTTAGCAGACTTCTACTCTTCACAAACTTCATGTTTAGTCGGGTAGATTTATTTATTTATTTATTTATTTATTTATTTATTTATTGGGCTCACAAAACAGGTAACAATCGGAATATTGACTAAAATTATAATATAAAGTTGTAGAGCTAGACTGTTACCACAGACATGTGGGCACAGCATGGTAAACGCAGTTATTAAATAAAAATAAAAAGCTGTTAGGTCGTTAAAATAAAACTTAAAGTTATGTTAGTACTGTTAAAATAAAATAAAAAAAAAATAAAATAAAAAATAGAGAAGAAGGAAACGATCAGAGCAGAGAGGAACGAACCGGGATCATGCATTTTTTTATGGTTGCTTTAAAAACGTTATGACGTGGGTCAAAGATATCAACAGCAACATCATCAGACATATCGTTGTACAAACGGCACATTCGGACAATGGGATTGTAGTAAGATGTGTTGTTTTTGTAGACGTCAAGTTTAAAGGGGAGGGGCTTTCTGCTAGTGTACCTGGTATTGAAGTTGAGACTGCGAAGTAAGGAAGGGGAATAAAAACTAGAATGTATTAACTTATGAAGGAAAAGTAGATCAAATTGTTTTCGTCTTATGTATAGTGGTGTAATTTTAAATTTGTGCAATCTATCCCTATAATTAACTAATTTGCGTCCCATACCATATCTGTAGCTGAGAAATTTGAGAAATTTTCTTTGCACTCTTTCAATCGTGTCCGAGTGTACCCTGTAACATGGGGACCATATAACAGAGCCATATTCCAGGACGCTTCTCACCATGGCATTAAATATAGTGACCAAGCTTTGATGTCTCTTAAAACTGGCGGAAGATCTAATTAGAAAACCCAGAAGACGAAAAGCTTTGTTGGTTATATGGTAATAGTGGTCTCGGAAAGATAGCCTTTCGTCAAATATTATACCCAGGTCTTTAGCAACCTGCCTCCTCTGCAGCTGCTGTCCATCCAGACTATACAGATGCGTTGTTTTTATCCGTTTGTTTGTAAAAGTAATTACGAAACACTTGTCAGTACTGAGATACATGTGATTTTGGTGACACCATCGAGAAATCGTATGCAAATCTTGTTGAAGGGCATTAGCCGCCTCAGCTCCATCTATAGCCCTGAATATCTTATGATCATCAGCGTATACTAGACATGGGCTATGTACTTTCTGAATGAGGTCATTAATGAAGATAATGAAGAGCAGTGGACCTAAATGAGACCCCTGGGGGACTCCGGACGTGATGGGTATTGCCGATGAAGTAACTCCTTTAATAGTTACCAACTGACTCCTACGACTGAGATAAGATTGGATCCAACGCAACAGACTACCGTGGACACCGTAGATGGCAAGCTTTGCAAATTGTAAAGATAAAATTAATAATAATAGAAATAAAAAATAAGAAAGTTGTTTATAGGTTAAATTAACTTATTTAGTGCAGTGGTGTCCTTAACATGTAAAGCAGAAGATCGCTCATCCTTTCTTACATAAACTTGTCCATATTTTACCCACACATATTTGTACAGTTTTTCTTTAGCCATTTTTCTAGTTGCAGCATGAAGTTGTTTTGTCTCAGGAGCCAGATGTTCACAAATGTAAATAAGCTTTTTTTCGCCTTCCATGTCAAGATGAGTGGTGTTAAGGTGGTTCATCTCATTGCCTTTGTTATAGCGCTTGTAACAGGAGATGAGGTTATCCCTGTGACGCTCTGAGGGGAGCGTCACTAAAATGTTTCGTGGACGGTCTGATGAGGGATTCGATTTCGCCACGCGTCTGATTGCAAATACTTCAGCATCAGCAATAGGAGCCCTCACCTCATCACATATTTTCTTAAAAATATTCAATAAATTCTCACTGCGTTTTTCTGGAACTGACTGTACTTCTATGTTGCAGCTTCTCGATGTTTTTTCCATAGAAATAATTCGACTGTTTAAGCGTGCTAAGTTAGATTCAAGGACCGATTTTTCAGCTTCGAGTTTCTGCACTCTACTATTGGTCAAGCTGAGACAAGTTTTTTGTTCTGATTGTTCTTTGGCAAGGAAATCAGTTGTTTCAGTAAACTCTTCTCTTAGCTTCTCGATAGCGCACTCCATGTCACTCCGAAGCGCTGACCTCATTTTGTTCAATTTTACATCAAGAAGCTGACTGAACTGCTCAAGAGTAACAGCCGAGGACGGGGCGGCCCGTTGAAGACTCCCATGTGAAGAAGCCAAAGCACCAGCAGGACAACCCGTGGCATCGGCAGCAGACATATCGTGGGACATATCGTCGCAAGACATATCTGCGATTTCACTGTTTAATTCGTCATACAGCACACGAACCGGAGTGCAATCATTTCTACGGCGTGTGACATTGTTGCATGAACCGCACTTCCAAGTGCGCATGAGTTCTTGCAGATGTTTTTTATAGTATGCCGTTTTAATGTTAAGGCATTGGTGATGATATGTACCTTTACACGCTGCACATTTCAGCAGATCCTCAGGTTCAGTTGGGCGGTTGCACCCCAAGCAGTTCATGTTTACAATCATCAAAAGCACATACCTATTTCGGACACCACTTACCAATGCTTTTCTTAATTATACATAAACAGTCATTCGTACTGTATAGGCAGGAATAAAGAAATCAATTTATTATGTTCATAGGGGTTTCCAGGATACGGGCACGAGATGAACGGTTAGGAGCAGTACCTAATCATTTGCGAGGGCAATTTAGTGTAGGTAATTTGTTTATTGTTATAGTATTATAATTTCTGTGCCAAGAATCGACTTTCAATAGTCACTGCTCTTCCCCCCGAAGCGACGCTGGATTTGGAATCCGCCCTCAACGAGAAATGTGTGACAATGCGTACAAAATAAAAATAATAATAACATATAATATTTTTGGTAGGTATCAACTTTTGGTATCCCTTGCTGCCTATCGCAGTTAAATACGAAATAAAATGAGGGGATTTAACACGGGTTATAATGTATCTTTCTCTCCACACTCATAGTTTACCCCCGTGACGTCAGTCAAAGCAATTAAGCATCTCACTACTCATTCTGATTGTTGTAATAATCTCTGCAAAGGTCACTTGTCTTGCTTACGGAGACAATTTTATCAATTTACCAACCACCCGCAGAACTTCAAAGTTATAGTGCACTAAAACAGGTCAATATGCAAACGTTTGAACGAAACTCCACTAGCTAGAACACACGCAGGTATTGTCAATCCATGCACAGATAAATTAGTTTTATTTCAACAGTTTATATGAGGAATAAAATTTTAAAACCACGGAACACAAAATAACGCGACTGCCTTGCACAATTTTTTTTATTTTTTTTATTTTTTTTATTGTATTGCCTAGATTTAAATATGTTAGATAAATTGTTGCTGTTGTGTAGGTATACTCGATACAAATTATGAGCCACTGAAAAGGTTTATGATTATTACGATTACTTACACCTAGTCTTTTGTTCAATTATTCAAATAAAACTATTAGGTACCTACTTGTGTATCAACGCAACGGTCGGCCAACGTATGTATGGGAAATGTAAATATCGAATCTTAAAGTAGGTATAATGTTATATCTTTGTAGTTAAGATAATATTCAATGAGAGATCAACATTATAATTAAAATATTTATTGATAAATTCTGACACTCTGACATTCATTCTACAATGGCTCAGACACATTGACAACGATCAGTGTTGCCAATATCACACCTCCCCCCTACGGATATAATTGACCTTACAAATTCAATCTTTTTATAGGCTTAACTGTTCTGCCACTTCTAGTAGAAACTTTATTCTGTTTATGAGAGGTCTGAGGGACACTATTAGTTGGAACAATAATTTGTTTTGATTGATCATTCATATTAGCATTAGGCAAACAATTTGAATTATTTGATACAAAATTACTAGGCTCAAAAAGCTCAGGCAACATTTTATCGGGAGAATACAACATGTTATAATCTTGTGGATTATTTTTGGTACATGATTTTTTCAACTGTGAACTATTTCTTCTCAATATTCCTCCCCCTTGTTTCGCAATTATAAAAGACCTAGGTTCCTTAGATTTCCGAATAATTTTGGCTTTTTGCCATACAGAACCATCTCGAAATACAACATTGTCTCCAAGTTTCAGCTTAACATTATGTCTCCTAGCATTTCTATCATAAAATTTTTTAGTTATGGATTGCTTTAACAAAAGCTTACTGTAGACACTTTCCTGTACATGAGGCTTTAATATACCCAGATTACATGGAGCTATTCTAACATTTCGGCTGTTTAATATCTGTGAAGGAGAAACGTTTAAATTTGTAAGGGGTGTATTATTATATTCCATTACACCTTCTAAAAAATGTTTGCCCTCCTCCTTATATTTTTTTAAAATCATTTTACAAATATGAACGGCTTTTTCAGCCATGCCATTACTCTGAGGATATCGTGGAGTAGAAGTAATTAAATTTATATCTTTGGATTTAAAATAACATTTACATTCATAGGATGCAAAGGGAACATTGTCTGCAATAATTTCCAAAGGATATCCAAAACGCGTGAAAACTTCTTGCATAGCTGAAATTACAGATCTTGACGTTTTACTTTTCAAAGGCAACAATTCAATCCAATGAGAAAAATAATCAATTATTACTAAGAAACAATTACCATTAAAATCTAACAAATCTGAACCAATCTTTAAAAATCTCTCCTTAGGCACATCATGGGGCAATAATGGTTCTTTAAAATTGTTTGGACTATACTTCTCACAAGTTCTACAGCATTTTACATAATGACAAATGTCAGATTTCATGTTTTCCCAATAGAACAACTGCTTGGCACGAGAAAAAGTTTTGAATATTCCAAAATGACCTTTATGCACTACTTCCAAGACATATGATTTAAGAGATTTAGGTACTATAATTCTATTCTCCAAAAACAATAACCCATCCTGCATGTAAATTAAATCTTTAAATTTTTCAAAATGTTTGAATTCTTTAGGCACTGATTTTGGCCATCCATGATAGTAAAAATTACAAATTTGACTTAAAATTTTATCATTAGAAGTAGCATTTCTGAAACTTATTTTTCTTTCTGTTGTCATGGGTAAGTATTTAGATACAGTGTGCACCATTTGTAACATCTCATTATCATGTTCTGTGACACTTAAACTGTTTCTTGACAACATGTCAGCAAAGTGGATCAATTTACCAGGAATATAATATACATTTAAATTATAAATTAGTAGTTTTAGTCTTAATCTTTTCAATCTAGGCGATCCTAGTTTGCTTACATGTTTTGACATAATAGGTATAATAGGCTTGTGATCAGACTGTACATCAACCTCTGTACCATAGATATATTTATGAAACTTTTGGCAACCAAAATAAATTGCTAACAGCTCTTTTTCCGTTTGCCCATAATTTAATTCTGTGTCATTCATAGTACGAGATGCACAAGCTATTAATTTTAACACTTTATTACTATCTTCTTGAAACATACAGCAACCAAGACCATACTTGGAAGCATCACACTGTAAAATTACTTTTTTATTTGGGTCAAAGGGTGCAAGAGCAGGAGCATTACTTACTCTACATTTCAGTTTTTCAAAAACATCAGTATGAATAGGCAGCCAAGAAAATTCAACATCTTTACGCAACAATTTACACAATGGAGCCATAAGGTCACCCATATCTGGCACATAACGCCTTATATAACTAAAGGAACCTATAATACTTTTTAACTGTTCTTTAGAAGTTGGTATTTTTAACTTGATCAAAGACTCAGCTCTACTTTTATCCATAGACATACCTTTTTCATTAAAAATCTGTCCAACATATTTTACTTCATTTTGTCTAAATTGCAATTTGTCCTTGTTAAATATAATACCTAGCTCACGGGCTTTCTCTATAACTGTTTTTAAAGCTTTATCATGTTCAGTCAGGCTGGTACCCATTACTAATATATCATCAGCCCAACAGATTACATTTGGGATATTACTAAAGTGAGTTTCCAAAACTTCTTGAAACAGTTCGGGTGCATGCTTAAGACCATAAGGTAGTACTAGGTACCTGTACACTCCATAAGGTGTAGCAAAGCAACATTTCCATGATGAAGCTTCATTTAATTTTAAATGGTGGAAACCTTCACTTAGATCAAGCACTGAAAAATACTTATTACCTTGTAACTTACATATCAGTTCATCTAAAGTAGGTAAAACTTTAGGTTTCTTAACAATATATTTATTTAAGTCTGAAGGGTCAAGACATAACCTTACCTTACCATTGGGTCGTTCAACAATCACAAATTTGTTCACACATGCATTTTGGTTAATATTTTCTACCTTAACTATAGCTTTTCTAGACTCTAATCTTTCTAATTCACCTTTGAGTGAACTTAACATTTTATTGGGAATTTTTGGTGAAGGATGACAGATCTCTGATTCTATATTTCTAGTAACAATGTCAAAAGTACCAGGAACTTTGCCTATACCTTTAAAAACATCTAAATTTTGCTGAACGAAATTTTCTTTATCCTTGTCATTACTTAAACCAACTGTATGTATCCTTTGTATTAAATTTAATGCAATACAACCTGGTAGTCCTAAAAGCATAGACTTACAATCAACCACAACAAAATTTTCATAACATTCCTTATTTTTAAATTTACACCAAAGATTTATCATTCCAACAGGCGACACTTTATTTCCTTGAAATGACTGTAATGTTATATTTGTTTTTAATAATTTTAAATTTTGTTTCTGATTAATTTGATTAAACAACTCTAGGGGCATTATACTTACATCTGCACCTGTATCTAGCTTACATTTAACCGAGAAATTTTCTATGATTATATTTTCATACCACTCGTCATTGTTTTTATACTTAGTTAGCACCGCTTCACAGCGGAAGCTATTTTCACTATCAGAATTTGATTCATCACATTGAACCTCTTTAACTCTCTTTTTGTATTTATTCACTTTACAACTGACGGCAAAATGATTTTTCAGGCCACACTTTTTACATATTTTTCCAAACGCAGGACACTCCCTTGGTCCATGCTCTTGTTGACACCGCCTACACTTGAACTGGCTTGGCTTTTCTTTTAATTTTTTGACATGTTGACCCGTACTTATCGCATACAAAGAGTTTGTCTCATGATTCATTTGTGAGACTTGTTTCGTTGCATGTTCTTTAGTCTGGCAGTATCGTATTACTTTTG
Source organism: Zygaena filipendulae (assembly GCA_907165275.2). Taxonomy (NCBI): domain Eukaryota; kingdom Metazoa; phylum Arthropoda; class Insecta; order Lepidoptera; family Zygaenidae; genus Zygaena; species Zygaena filipendulae. The sequence continues at coordinate 3,383,755 of OU015653.1, read as the reverse complement.
TAAGAGTCAAGTCTTCTAATCTTAGCAGTGCTTCCTGTGTATTTTTATCATAAATTGCACAGACAATGTGGTCTAACATCATTTCGTCTTCATCTTTGTAATTACACGATTTAATCAGATGTCTACATTCAGTTAAAAACTGATCAAATGGTTGACCTTCTTTTTGTTTGTTTTCTCTAAACTTAAATCTTTCGAAGACCACGTTTGTTCTTGGATTTACATACTTGGTAATTGCTGAGATAACCTCACTATAAATTTTAACATTTTCGTTATCCAACGGCAGCGTGGCAACTATCCTAGAAGCATCCGGACCCATCATATTTCTTAGCAATGATAATTTTACCGAATCTGGTGCATCCATATTGTTGGTTACCGTTAGATAGTCCTCGAACAACGTCAACCAAAACCGCCATTCCGTACTCACGTTGGAACCGGTCAAACTTAAATTTGGTGGTAACTTTACCTGAACATTTTGCGTTGATCGCTCAAAACTTGGTTGCGGAGACTGCGCCATGTTATATCTTTGTAGTTAAGATAATATTCAATGAGAGATCAACATTATAATTAAAATATTTATTGATAAATTCTGACACTCTGACATTCATTCTACAATGGCTCAGACACATTGACAACGATCAGTGTTGCCAATATCACATATAATAACAGTCTTGTATTATTTTTAGATGCGTATTCAAACCAGCAGTTGGTGTATCAGTGGCAGAACTCGCAGAGCGTCAACTTTGTGCCAGGAATGACGCTCTCGCAGTTCGATTTGATCAGCTTCCCTTATAGAAATTTCACTTTTACCAGGAGAGAAGGTAAGACTAATGTTACCAATTACCACACATATTGAAACCTACCTACCTTACCACTTACTATTTTGATCCATAATTAAAGTTGACACAAAATACCACAGGATTATTCGATCGGGTTTTATCATGAGGAGTGAGGACTCAACAATATACACTATACAGGCTACTTGAAAATAATCATATTTAAACTAGCTAGCCACGATTTCATCCACGTATATTTCGGTATCCTCACAAGAACTCTTTGTTGCTAGTTCAATCCTATGTCATTCAGACCTACTCCCTATCAGTGAAATTTTATTCAGTAATTCCAAAGAGTAGGTATGACCCCTAGATCCAAACTTACAAACGTATGAAAAGTTTTAGATAGCTCATTCTTAGTTCAGTTTAAATGGGCATGTTGACTAATTTTTATTTTTTAGTCCGTCTTGTAGATTATTAAAAGATATTGGACACGTATTTTTTCTTTTTTTTAGGTAATCAAAAAATAACGGCGATATATTGAGTTGAAATTTCGCGTGACGTCACTATTCTGACAATTTGTATGGCGGTTTTGCGGTTAGTGACGTCACGACCTCCTCATCCTAAACTTTAATGCGCTTTATCTCTGTATATTTTAATTTATTTAAAAAAGCAAAAAATACGTGTCTATTGTTTTTTTATTTTCTAACTGACGGACTAATTAGAATTTTGATTTTCAATAGTAGTCAACATCCCTATTATCTTTTATGCTTATCGATTCGGTGCCTATGTCGTCACAAATCATCTCGATTTGATGATAGGATTATTCTAGCTGTAATGCAATGAGTGAAAATTTTCGTTTTCACGGCAGCTCTCATAACAACATCAGTCACTAATCGCGGCCCGCGAGCTCTTATCCGCTTAGCTCGTAACGAGATTCTCTGTATACACAAATACTGCCATATTATTATGAACAACCCAATGAAATTGTTGTCGGAAACTATGTTAGCCAGTAGGAACATACAACTTTAAATAAATTATTAAACTAAATAACGATTAAGTCAAATAAAACCTTAGTAATTGTATCTCACTAAATATGAATCTAAATGAGGTTTGATTTGATTTTAAATTCTGTCAAATCGAGATTTTATTTTCGATCCAATGCCTGTCTCATATCGTATGTAACGATAATCGAAACAGATGGACACGAAAATGGTTTTTGTTAACATCACCTAAAATAAGATAGAAAAGAATAAATATGCGGCAAGATCACGAAACTATGTCACGTTGCGACGCTCACGCTACGATGATTTCGATATGTATTGGGACCTACATTTGCTCTATACGGTATAGAGCAAATGTAGGTAACCGTTACCTACATTTTCTCTATAGACTATATCATAAGTTTATGTTACTTGGGTATACAGCAAATAAGCATTAGGTACCTAAGTAGGCGTAGCTCAAAAATATGGCGGCATCTATTTTGAAAGCATAATATTAATATTGAGTTCCCGTAGAATTTAGGGTTAAAAGGCCCCTATATCAGTATAGAACACTACACACCCTAGTTTTTGAGTATATCCATTACAAATAAGCAATATTGTACAAAACCCAATTTTCATTTCTTCTTTATAATATCTACTAGTTTAAATAAGTTTTAAAATAAACTTTATTACGCTGTGTTACTAATAGCTATAACGCGTGTCGAAAGTAAATATGTAGAGTGTACTTACTCAGCCAGTCAGACTTACTCAGAGCAAACTCTACAGAGAGCAAATTCTGCTCACGCAAAACAAACCGCAACGCTTCAGCAACGATAAGGGTCTTCCCAAATATAGACCCGTTGCGATACCTAACCCGCTTATTTCGAATATGCTAGTATCGACAAACGTGGAGAGAGCCTTTTGGGACAGGACTGGTGCATTTTTTTTGTAAACAGAAATCAGAATTGGCCTTCAGTAACCTCACTATCTCGGAGTTTCTATTCAATTTGATCCTCCATTAAGTATCCACCTCAGCACTACTAAGATACGTATCTGGACCCAGAATAGCGTTACCTACATATACGTCATAATGATGGTATTTGCAGGTGATTTCTCAGTGCTCCAAGTTTCATTCAATCTCCAACGGCACACAGGATATTTCCTCATTCAAGTGTATGTGCCCTGCATTCTTATCGTCGTCCTTTCATGGGTCTCGTTTTGGATACATCGTGAGGTACATAAACAAGTACTCGTCTTTATGTTTTTGACACAGAATGTTTTTCTTTAGGGTATTATTAGATTCGGTTGTTTTTTTTTTCTCAGGCGACTTCAGATAGAGTCGGTTTGGGTATAACGACCGTTTTGACTCTATCTACAATCAGTTTGGACTCTCGCACGGATTTACCTAAAGTACGATACGCTACAGCCCTGGATTGGTTTTTGCTGATGAGTTTTTTCTATTGCATCGCTACCCTTCTCGAGTTTGCCGGAGTGCATTATTTTACCAAGGTACCTATCACAAAACCTAGTGAATAAGTATTTCTTCTTTGTTGTTTTATCCTTGTTCCTTGGATTTTGTTAATACAGTGTGGTGTCAATTTGTAAATTGATTATTCAAATTTAAGGTTGGTTCAGGAGAAATTGTAATAGACGATTCGGAATGGGAAGAATTGATCGAGGAGGTCGGAGGCAATGCTTTTGCTGCCCGTCAGTTGGCCGTACGACGACGCAGCTCGGCTATTGCTAATTTCGTGAGTACCTATACATACCTACTATTGTATTCTCTTTTTCTTCTACTACCTACCTACCTAATTATTCTAGCTATCCTTTATCTAGATCCGTAGCCGAATGGTAAAAACAAAATCCTTATAATTTTGTCATTTCTGTCCGTCTATTTGTGTGTTCGTATGTTACCGCCAATATGGATAAAATTTTGAAATAAACATTAGTGGAATTTTGTACCAACATGTAACAGAGGGATAAAAAAATTGTCACAATCCCTTACTTTTTAACTAGGTACCTACGGGTTGAAAAGTTTCGAATAAAATCCTGGTGGCAGTACTTAAAATATGGAAATTGGTTTCAATGAGATTGAGAATTACCTACCGTAATTGGCATGAATTTTGATTTTAGAACTTAAATAACGAGTTTTAAGATTTTTAAGAATTATATCGTAGATAAGGTTTTTAAAAACGTATGCTATCAAAAATCACTTCCCTACCTAACATAGGTGCACACCTTCCTTTCAGACCTTCACTCTCCCGACTGAAAGCACCTGTGGCGAGAGCACTGCTCCTGATGCTGATCAGCGGGAGCGGGCTACCGGCGGTGCGGTCCGGCTGACCATGGAGCGGACCACGCAGACGGAGAGCCGCGTGCCGCGCTGGCGGCAACTGATGTACTGCCTCGCGGGGGACGACCGCTACAGGCGGCAGCGGCAACGGGAGGCCGGTACGCGAACTACGAATAAAAACCTGTTCCCCGATGACTTTTGAAAATCAAAATTCTAATTAGTCCGCCGGTTAGATAATAAAAAAACAATAGACACGTATTTTTTGCTTTTTCAAATAAATGAATGTAAACATAGATACAGCGCATTAAAGTTTAAGGTGGGGGCTCGTGACGTCACTAACCGCTATAAGCCACTATACAAACTGCACCGGTTAGTGACGCACGCGAAATTCCTACTCAATGTATCGCCGTTATTTTTTGATTACGTAAAAAAAGAATAAATACGTGTCCAATATTTTTCATTTATATACAAGACGGACTACAAAAAAAAAATAGTCAACATGCCATGCCCATTTCCCAATTTTCGGCAATACCGGTAAAAAAATTGACACCATGGTGGTGTAGCGGTAAAGGTAAATGACTGCTACGCCAGGTAACGCGGGTTCGATCCCCGCATCAGGATAAACATTTGTATGATGAACATTGGCGTTTACTGAGTCTAGGATATTTTTTTTATCAAATATATTGTATTTACAAAAACGAATGTATCTATATGTATAACTTGTCTGGCTTCCCTAGTAGGTAGTTCTTTTCTTTTATTTATTCTTTTATTTTCCAACAGTTACAGCCAAGGTTTTCCAATCGATATCTACTTCACCGTCAAAGTTTGCCTGAAATTAGGTTGGTAAAATTCATTGGTCAAAACTCGGCAATGTGTTACGGTGGCCTGTGTGATGCTATGGCCTGTGTGATGCTGTGTGTGAAAAAATCAGTTTTCCTGCAACTTTGCATTAGAAACGGGGCGATTCGTAGTGAAAGCAAAATAACCGACAAACAACCGAAAAAAAACATTTTATTGACATGGTTTTAAAGAGTATCAAATCTAGAAAGGAATTATTATACTTAGTACACTTACCCACTATCTTCCAGGAAACCGTGGTCACATCAACAGCGTGTCCCATATAGACAGGGCTGCTCGCGTCCTGTTCCCGGCGTCATTCGCTCTTCTCAACATGTTCTACTGGATGGTGTACGCGCTCTCCAATGATGACTTCGCTTGGAGTGACAACCCTATTAATACGCTGTCGCATTAAACGAAAAGTAGTTTCTCTAAGTACCTTCATTAAATTGTAAAACCCGTTTGTAACCAGGGCCGGCAGTCTCGACGTTTTGACGTTATCGTATCGATCGTTAACTAGGGACCCAAAAATCATAACGATCAACATCATAACAATAACAAACATGCGAGTCGAGGCTTGCATTTAATTTAAATGCAAGCCTGTTGGTTTGTTACTGTTATGATGTTGAACGTTATGATTTAAGGGTACCTAGTTAACGATCGATACGTTGTCAAAACGTTGTCAAGACTCGGGGCCCAGTTAACCTAGCGCTTCGATGGTGCACACACGTCCGAAACCTACCGATGTTTTATGTTCGAGCATCCACCACAATAAACTTTCTACCCTCAGCATTATAGAAAATTAACGATTTTGTAAACGGTTTCACAATTTTACGGTGACATGTAAAATTGTAACTGGACATAGATAAGCAATAGTGTGTTAACCCACACTGGAGAAATTTTGATTAAATTTCAGTTTTAAAATTATAGCGCCATTTTGTGTCAAATTTTGTATGATCAATATTTAGTTACATATTTAAACAATGTAATAAGATAAACACATAATTAAAAGACGTTCTCTAACTCTCAATAAGTCGTTCTAAATCAATAACTTCATTTTGTGGGTTAACATGTTATTGCTTATCTGCGTCCAACTATAATAGCTTAGGTCTGGATCATACTTAGGTATAAGTAATTCTTGCTGTCTGTCTTATGTGAGCTTAAATAGGTATAACAGGTAGGTAACTACTTTCTGCCTTTTGAAAAATCTTTTAACCTACATATTAATTTTCACTGCTAAAACATAAAGGGTGCTTTAATTAGGAGGCTGTGTTTCTACGAGCCGATTATGTTTCATTGCGGCAAGATATGTTGCATTATTTATGAAGACCGCCTCTTTGCATACTTACTCCCAGAGGACAGTGAAGGTCGTTATGAGAAAAACAAAAATATATAAAATTCCTGCGTTGAATTTATTTTCACTTCTTTATCGTATTACAAAAGGGCAACTTTTATACATACCTACCTACTGTAACTTTGCATTCCCGCTAAAACGAATGTTACAATAGCAACTAGCGAACTGGCGACAGAGAATAAATAAATAAATTTAAAAAAAAAATCCTAAATACGAATTCTTTTTAACACAATTTAATTTTATCGATATTACCAGGCGGACAACCCTAACTATCGCAGCACATGCAATGTCGAGTTAGTGGAGATGGTGCACTTGCTCGCGATTAGTGGTTACAGTTGCTGGGCAAAGAGTATATTGTTGCTGGGACCAAACACTTAAACGTTGGCTTATTCTTGTGTGTGTTCTTGTTCTCTGCTCTCCTAGCCTCTTTGTTTAGAATACATAAAGGAGGGTAGATAATAAAACCCTAATGATAATTGCATAGTGGCTTTTATAAATTTTGTGTCGGGTAGGTAGAACAAATTGAGACTTGAATCGGATAGCTAGGTGGAGATCGGTCGGCTCCCTAGTTTTATTACTATTAATTCGGTTACTAAGGGTTAAAAGCAATTCAGTGTATTTTCGGGGTATTATTATAAAATAGTAGATGATAGATTGTATTAAAGTGCTCAGTGAATCCAAATTAGTGGTGTCAAGCAAGAAGACTGGGGCCCCACGAAGCGGATACCACCACCATCAAAGGTAACTGACGCACTTTAGATTATATTCTTAGCTCCGCGCCATCGCGGACTTAACATTTCTGGTAGCAGAGCGTGGTTTTAGTTAGTCGGGGTTTATATTTTAGTAAAACATAAAATTATTTTAAAGTGATTATCGAAATTTTGTATAGGTTAAAAATAGAGGTTAGTTATAAAAAAAAAAAAAAAAAAAAAAAATTGTACCTAACGTGTTCGAGTATTAGAGTGACGTCATTACGTATTTGTCATTATCAAATAATTGTCAATTTCAATTGTGTCAAAGTCAATTGAAATTTCTGTCATGTCAATTTGAAGGTGACGTTATGATTGTCATTTGAAGGTGACGCATACTACTATAGTGTTGCCATTCGGAAAATTCTTCGATATTTGGTAGTTTTTCGATACTGATTGGGACTTTTGAGAAAATAAAATACGGATAAATATTTTAAGTTAATGCGTATACAGGGTGGTTATTTACTATATTTTTTTTTATTCGGATATTGTATTGGTTGAACTGAGACTGCTATTAATAATTAAAATAGCATTTGTTTTGCTCGTTTATTTACACTCAATTGGAACGAAGTTCTTTATTCTTTATTTTTTTTTTTTTTTTTTTTTATTTTTTTTTTTTCGGTAAACAATCAACATGTCGTTACGAGCTAATTTTTCCTTATTCAGAATGAAGCTGCAATGGTTGTTGGACGATCGACCGGAACATTCAAATAGAATACAAATACGATTGTTGACTGCTAATGCAGAGTTAAACCGGTTAGAAGACGCGTATCAGCGTATTATCGAGCTCTCGGACCCGGAAACGGATGATCAAATGTTGACCTCGGCTCGCGCAGATTATATTCGTGCTCTGGAAGCATTTGATAAATTAATGATCGTTAAGTTTGCTCAACCCGGTCCTAGTTCGGATGCATCCGGAGACAGTAAAGCAGACGTTACTCGGGCTGCTTCTGATACTTTAGTATCACGTTTGCCGACTCTTCGCCTCCCGTCTTTCAATGGACAAATGGATCAGTGGGTTGGGTTTAATAATTTATTTGATAGTCTGGTAGACTCGCGATCGGATTTATCGGCGGCACAGAAATTAGCTTATCTAATGTCATGTCTGTCTGGGGAAGCACGCGGTCTCGTGCAGCATATTAAAATTACGGACGATGGGTACAAGATCGCAAGAGATCTTTTAATAAAACGATATCAAAATACTCGGCGCTTGGCAGACGTACACGTCGATCAAATCTTAAACCTTCCTACCATGACAAGGCTCAATGGCCTTAGATCACAATTTTTAAATCCATTAGTAATGTCGGTGAATTCTTTAGAGCGTCTCGGATTTCCGGTTAATGAGTGGTCCTTTTTACTGTTGCACATCTGCTTAGCTAAACTTCCGACCACGCTCAAGTCGCGTTTTGAAGATAAGTGGGGTAATGAACCGGATTGCATACCGGCTTTTGCGGATTTTAAGGATTTTTTGGAATCGGAATGTAGACTCATGGAAACAGCCAAGTCTGTAATAAATGTCAGTCATCATGATGATAATGTAATGGGCCCTCATAGGGGACGTAGGCCCGTCAACTATGTTGCGACAGTTGTAACTTCATCCTGCCCGTATTGTGGTGACACTTCGCATTCCCTTTTAAACGCATGTGCGGATTATAAAGCCCTGTCTCCATACAAACGGAAGGAGTTTGTTACTCAGCATAATTTGTGTTACTATTGTTTAGGTGCTCACAGGTACACTAATTGCCAACGTATTCCCAACTGCGGTTGTGGTAGTAGGAAGCACCATCCTTCTTTATGTTTTAATCGGCCTGGAACATTCCAACGTGCTTTCTTCTCTGGTAACGAGCCTCGCTCTCAACCTCCTCGCACGGGCGGGGGTAATAATCGGAACAACCAGTGGATCAAGGCGAGATCTCCTCGTTCGTCACCACGCCATTCTCCTTCTCGGGTCAACGGTAATAATGGACGAGCACAGGAACAAAATGTAGCCCGCCATGAAGAACCACAACGCTCGGATCAGAGTCCATACGTTCATGGCCAAAGTTGGGATTCTTCGGATCGTGACAACGGTAATCCTCAACGGAGGATGTCGCGTAACAATAGACAATAGGATTCGGTTCCCACCTGCCCCACTACAGTAGTGCTGTTACCCACTGCATCAATTAGGGTTTTCGGTAAACATTCACATAATGGATTGGTAGTTCGCGCCCTGCTAGATGCTGGGTCTCAAGGGTCAATTATTACTTCGGATTTAGCGGGCAGGTTGGGTTTAGATTTATTTTCTTTTCGGCAACCAATGCATGGTATCGGTGGAATAATAGTTTCGGAAACAGTCGGTCGGTCTTTCATAACATTTTCTCCTATTAGCGGAGATCATCCTAGAATTACGATTCCGGTGATCTGTATGAATAAACTTATCGGTCGGCAACCAACGTGTGATTTACCGGTATCGGTGACGGAAATCACATCGGGTTTATCGTTGGCGGATTCGGAGTTTTATTTATCCAAACCGGTAGATGTTCTATTAGGTTCGGACGTATTCGGGTTACTGATAGGTGGAAGTAAAATTCCGTTGACTCCTACGGGGTTGACAGCTTATGCATCTATTTTCGGATATGTATTGTTGGGTTGTATTAAAAACGATAGCGGTTATCCTACATGTATTGTAAATGAATCGGGCGTTGTAGCGCTTTCTATTATGGATTCTCTACAGCGGTTTTGGGAGTTAGAGGAATTACCTCCAACTTTGTTTTCGGCTCCACTCGATGACGTGTGTGAGACTTTTTATAAAAATAATACGGTTCGGATGGATGACGGGAAATTTAGGACAAAATTGCCGTTTTTACCAACGCGACCAGAGTTAGGTCATTCTAAAGAAATAGCTTATCGTAGATTTATTTCCTTGGAGCGTAGGCTTTCTAAAAATTCAGTACTCAAAGAAAAGTATATACAGTTTATGCGGGAGTATAAAGACTACGGCCATATGTCGGTATCGGATTTTGATTTCGGATCGGGGCTTGAATATTACGTTATTCCTCATCATGCGGTTATGAAAGATGCAAATTCAAAATTAAGGGTCGTATTCGATGGTAGCTGTGCTACGTCTAATGGGGTTTCATTAAACGAATGTCTTATGGCTGGACCTAAGCTACATAAGGATATTACTGAAATATTAATAAATTTTCGGAGACATAAGATTGTGTTTGTTACCGATATAAAAATGATGTTTCGGCAGACTTTGATTGATAAAGAAGATCGTAGGTATCAGTTGATATTTTGGAGAGAGTCACCAGATGAGTCGTTACTCACGTATGAGTTGAACACCAATACGTATGGCTTAAAATCTAGCCCCTTCGTAGCGATTCGCACATTATTAGAACTTGCTCGGCAGGAGCGGGATCGCTTTCCTCGGGTGGCTAGGGTTTTGGAAAACGATGTGTATGTCGACGATATTCTTTCAGGAATGGACACTCAGTCAGAGGCTCTTGAACTTCAACAAGAGTTAATTGAAGTCATGAAGTCAGCGGGGTATGAATTACGGAAATGGATATCAAATGATCCTATTTTATTGAGGGATTTACCGGAAGATCATCAACAGATGCCTCACTTGTTCGATGCACCTGAAGGTGATCATTTTGTTGCCGTTTTAGGAGTACAATATAATCCCATAAAGGATGTATTTTCCTATACAAATTCGACGACTTTAGAAGACACGGTAACGAAGCGCACCATACTTTCTACGGTTGCTCGTATGTACGATCCTAGCGGTTGGATTTGTCCAGTAATATTTTGGGCTAAGTGCCTGCTTCAACGCTTGTGGGTTGAGAAATTTACCTGGGATGAACCATTACCGGACTACTTAAGAAGACCGTGGTTAACATTTAAACAGGACCTAAAAAATATTGATAAGGTCGAGATTCCACGATGGTTCTTTACTGATGATGTGCAGGGTTTGACGGTTCACGGATTTAGCGATGCCTCGGAAGCAGGATATTCGGCTGTCGTATACCTCCGTAGCGTATCTAAGGATGGTTTAGTTCTGGTTAATTTAGTTATGGCTAAAAGTAAAGTTGCCCCCCTCAGAACACGACTCACTATTCCAAAATTGGAATTATGTGGAGCCGTGCTTCTACAAAAGCTTATACATCACGTTTGTCTTTGTTTGCAAAGAACCGTTCATGTAGAGCATGTGTTTGGTTGGACCGATAGTTCTATAGTTCTGGCTTGGATTAACACTCCACCTCATACTCTTCAAGTATTCGAGGCTAATAGGATTTCTCTTATTCAAAATTCTACGGTTCCAATTACGTGGCGACATGTCTCGGGGACACGGAATCCTGCCGATTGTGCATCTCGGGGATGTAGCGCATCTGCGCTAGTCAATAATAGCCTATGGTGGCAACCGGATTGGTTGCGACAATCCGAATCGTTTTGGCCTGCGAATACCGTTGAACTTCCTTCGGAAATGCCAGGCTTAAAATGTTTGGTAGCAGTTCCGGCAGAACCGGAACTAGACTTCAACTTTCTATTGGAGCGGTACAGCTCATTAGACAAATTAATTTCGGTCACGGCTTGGATAAAACGGTTTATAACAAATTGTAGGAAAGATGGTATTAAACGGAAAGATAATTTTATTTCGGTATCGGAACGACGAGAAGCTATGCATCTATGGATATATTTAGTTCAGAAAGAAAATTTTAATTCGGCGATGACTGCGTTACGAGAAAAAATACAGTTAAAGGGATATCTTAAACGTTTGAACCCTTTCATTGATTCGGATGGCTTTCTTCGGGTCGGAGGCCGGCTTCGAAACTCGGACTTAAGCTACGATGCTCGGCATCCATTGTTGCTTCCAAAATCAGGTCGGTTTGTACAACTTTTGATATCGGACTTGCATGTAAAAAATATGCATGCTGGACTAAATTCTCTCGTAGCGATACTGCAGAGAGATTATTGGGTTATCTCGGCAAGACGGGTAATAAGAAGCATAATTTTTAAATGCATACCATGCTATAAGTTAACGGGGTCTACGGTTCAACCAATAATGGGCGATTTGCCTCGGGATCGGGTTTTAGCTTCTCGTCCATTTCAAGGAGTAGGAACTGATTTTGCGGGACCATTTCTTATACGGTCACATAAATTGCGGAATCCTAAAATTACTAAAGTTTACTTATGTGTATTCGTTTGTCTGGCCACAAAATCCGTTCATTTGGAGGTCGTATCTGACTTATCAACTGAAGCATTTATAGCGGCTCTCACTCGACTTGTATCTCGGAGAGGTTTGCCATCAGTTATTCGGTCCGACTGTGGTACTAATTTTAAGGGAGGTAATAATTACTTACGGGATGTCTTTAATTTCTTAGAGCAAAATCAAACTTCAATAGGTCAAAACCTAGCAAAACGTGGTATAACGTGGATATTTGATCCACCTGGATGTCCATCTTGGGGAGGTTTATTTGAAGCGGCTGTCAAATCCGCAAAAACACATTTAAAACGCGTTATAGGGGAAACAACGCTTACGTTCGAGGAACTGAGTACCATTTTCTGTAAGATCGAAGCCGTCCTGAACTCTAGGCCTCTTTGTCCGGTATCATCGGATCCAAATGATTTAGAGGTTCTCACCCCGGGTCATTTTCTTATTGGGCAGCCTCTTAACGCGATTCCTGAATTTTCATTCCTGGACGTCAAACTTTCCAGATTAACTCGGTTTCAGCTCTTGCAGCAAGTTTCACAGAGGTTTTGGCATAGGTGGCATCTAGAATACCTTCATACTCTACAACAACGTCTGAAATGGACAGATCAAACTATTCCACCTTGCGTAGGTGATCTAGTGTTACTAAAGGAGGAGAATCTTCCGCCTTTGCAATGGCGTAGAGGACGCATTGTAAAGTTATATCCGGGCTCTGATGGAGTGGTCAGACTAGCGGATGTTAGGGTTGCTCAGGGATCGGTTTTACAGCGTGCAGTATCGAAACTCTCCCGTCTACCGCTAGATTAAGTTTAATTAATGATAATTTGTTCATATAGTTCATTAACGTTACCTTCAATTGCATGATAGATTTTAGTTCTTTTTTTTGTGCTTAAAGCAGTTGAGAACTGCTTGGGCGGGGGGATTGTTTAGAATACATAAAGGAGGGTAGATAATAAAACCCTAATGATAATTGCATAGTGGCTTTTATAAATTTTGTGTCGGGTAGGTAGAACAAATTGAGACTTGAATCGGATAGCTAGGTGGAGATCGGTCGGCTCCCTAGTTTTATTACTATTAATTCGGTTACTAAGGGTTAAAAGCAATTCAGTGTATTTTCGGGGTATTATTATAAAATAGTAGATGATAGATTGTATTAAAGTGCTCAGTGAATCCAAATTAGTGGTGTCAAGCAAGAAGACTGGGGCCCCACGAAGCGGATACCACCACCATCAAAGGTAACTGACGCACTTTAGATTATATTCTTAGCTCCGCGCCATCGCGGACTTAACACTCTTTAAACTAATAATTTAGCTATCTTTCAATAATCAGTGTTTTTAGATTAAGTAGGTACTTTTTAAATTCCGGCTTCTATTTATTAGCACTAAAATTCCGCCAATATCATCTAAATTTGTTTGCAATTACTGTCATGTACTGTGGAATTTTGTTGAATAAATAAATAAATAAATAAATAACACAACGGAGTAACAAGAAATAGATCATTTCTTTTTGGCGGGAATGCAAATCAACGAGTAGAAACATTTTGAACAGGTATACAAATAGTACATACCTAATTCTTATTTGCATGCGACAAGTTTTCATATTTTAAATTTTGTTGTTAACTCCAGTTTTTGGGCAGATTTATAAGTAGGTAAATGTACTTTATATTCAAGCTGCAGTGCTTCTTAGATTTTACAATGTTTAACTTTGTCACGAATCGTACATACAATCATAATAATTATCACGTCACTTTACAATATATATAAAATACAAACCATATATTAAATCATATTAGTCGTATAGATAGAAAAATGTTTGAATAGCGTTAAATCTGACTGTATGTATAATAACAATCTATCGAACAGTTAAAAAGAGAGCGAATTGTTCCTAAACATTATTTCAATCGTTGGTCCAAATATACGAAACCGTGGTCGAGAGATCACAAATGTCCATTTTCAATTCTAATATTTATTTTTATTTTCTAATGTAAACTGCCAACCTTTTATAGAAAATAGACATTTCAAAGGCGTTATTTAAATACAAGTGGAATGTATAGTAAGGCTTTCATCATAAGTTTGAAGATTACCTACTACTTCTAATACAAATTGGGAAAGACATGCTTATACGTACATAATATAATATTTATTGATTTTTTAGAATATTCTCTTTGTTGAGGCTTCAGAAAGTACTGTATACTTCGTACAAACAATCTATCACTAGTTTTACGTACATATACCTACAGGGTTAGACAGACAGGGGACACCAAACAGCGAGCATTTCAAAGTTTCACTCACTGTTAATAACGTTAACTTGCCCAACGCGATAATTTTTTTCTATAAATTTTACTAAAACATTTATTTTAAAATCTACAAATGCTCGAAATTGGCTGCTTGAACTTTATTATTACTATTAATGGCTGGGGGCCTACAACCCAGAGATTACTCTTTGTACGGTGTTATTTACAGCGAAATTTTGCACCAGAAATACATAGTAACGTTGCGTCAGCATTTCTTTTTTAATCTTTGATAAGAAGATAAGATATTCTTTGAGGACTTTTTGACTATTGAGCACATGCACGTTGACTCTCTGTGGGCACCCTCCATCCCAACTAAGACTATAAATTTTACTAATTTAAAATTTGGAACCATCATTGACTGTCAAAAAGAAAAGATAATAATGAAATCAACTGCCACATTGCAGAAATATCTTGGTACTAGAAAAATGTCAATAACTCGTATGGCAGTGTTAACATGGAATTTTTTATACTTGAAAAACCAACCTTATATAATTCAACGAAGGTCGAAGTTATCCGTTATAAGGTTAAAATAAAACCGCAGCACTTCTGTAAGAGATGGTGGTAGGCCCCGGATCCCTAAAAACACATATATTTGTGCGTTAGCCCGTTTAAGCATTTATTTAAGTATCACGCATAGCCCCCTCATAGTCTTAATAAAGCATTATTGCGTTTGAGCTGCGACATTCTTATAAACAGCATAAATAGTATATAAACAAAACCTTATTTATAATATAAATAGAATTAATGCCTCTATTATGTTTATGTACAATAAATATTTATACCCTTTACATATTTCATATTATAACTAGCTGGCACACCAATAACCCAAGATGCACATAAGGAAGTGGCATCAGACGTTAAGCGAAAAAAAATTAAACCCAACATCAGAAAGGGAAACACAAATTTGATCTTGTGTACACGACATAAAGCTGGTTTTTTAATGCAACAACACCCGAGAACTACTGTTTGGTAGAAATTAGCGCTCAATTTCAAATATGCGCTCCTTTTGTGAGACGTACCTATTTGCGCTTCAGTGCACCTTGGGTTTTTAGTAGTTAAGTATACTTCACAATAGTGGCGGTACTTTCCAGTATCTCTAGGTATATAAAGTAAATTCAATCCATCGACAGACGATTTACAGTTCTATACACTTGTGCTTACAAAAAGTAGCAAACAAAAAAATAAAATGAACCCTCAAAAGTTGAAACTTAGATCGTTACTTATGCCACGTCAGTCGCTGACCTCCGGCGGGAGAAATCATGTCGCATACATCAAGAAGTAAAAACATGGTATTCAAAATCAACCTAAAAATTGTAGGTTATTAATTCGATTTTCATTCGTCCGATACTTTTCTCGCCAAACTTACACAAATTATTATTATTCCACATCTGATGGGTACATTCTATTAATTTTATTTATTTAGTTTGAATTTAAATTATAACTTAGTTTACCAAAAACATTTACAAAATTAAATAGTTAAACTAAGTAATATGTGGTATTGCTGGCATTCAAAACTATATAATAGTTTTGACATTTTGATTACTATCGCATTTATTGATATTCAACCATTATTATTCAACAATCTATTTTTGCGATCCCGTACTTACTGGTGTATAATATTAAAAAGTGTATTTAAAGTCAGTTGAAGGTGATAAATAATATAGATTACATTCGCAATGTCAATTGTATTATTTACCAAGTAAAAATATATTTTAGGTATTACAATAACCAGCTGTGGCCCGCGAGTTCACCCAAGCGAATTTCAACATTACGATATCATTATATTATTGCTCAATTTCATTCAAATCCGCTCAGTATTTTTTAACGCACCGAAAAACAGACAAAAGGATCTTAATGCATCGAGTCGTTTATTAAGTATATCGCCAAATCATTATTTTTCCATTTATTATCAAAAAATGCAAACACGGCAAGTTTAAAATTAACATGTACATAACATGTAATAAATTTAGTAATATATTACTAGTATACTATTAGTACCATCGTACAAAATATAAATAAATTTTCATTTTTTTTAAACAGCATTCACTGTGGTTTTTTTTTCATGTTTTTTCTAACAAAGATATCGAGAGAGAATCACTGTTGTATATAAATCATTTTAATTTCAATTCTGATTTTGGACTAGATCACTGGTCACAGATTTTGTCAATAAAATTAGGCCGGTAGCTTTATCTCGCGTTCATATTGTTTTTTGCCATAAATACGTAATAATTCCTCGGCTACATATACCTACGTATATTTTATAAAAAGTCCTCTACTTCAATATTACACGTACAAACCATATAACAATAAATTAACAGCCTTATAGGACTCTGGGAGTATTACTTCACACATTGACGATGTGCGCAATAAATAGGACAGATTTTACAATATTATATACTGCTCATGCCGCAGGCAAATCGTATAATCCGTCCGTTTACAAGCGACCAGCAATATGTTTAAGGTTACTCAAAAGACAGTTTTAATTTAAAGTAAACATTTAATGTATAAACAGACTAGGTTAAAAGGTAAAACCGTATGGTCAAATGGTATCCACAAAATCCGCGAATCCACAAAAATAAATATTCTGCCCTAGGCATTCTATAAAGTTTAAGGTTTAAAGAATTTATTCTCAAAAAAGATAAAAAATTTAAATTATTAAAATTAAATTATTATCAGCAGTTTCTAAACGGATGAATTATACAAATACACCGGCGACATTCACGTCACGCCATAAAAATATGGCGTTATATTTTTTTTTTTTTTTAGTTATACAATTAAATCACAGATTCTACTTTTTTTTCCAACTTATACACCTACCTTTCTGTCTACGCACCCTTTTTCCGGACCACGAGGTACACGTTCATGTCGTCCTTGCCTTTCACGTAGACGCGGCCGCGCGGCTCGAACTCGTAGCGGGCGCCCAGCACGGGCACACACGCCTCGCCCACCTGGATCCGCTGGGCGACGCCGGTGGAGTCCATCCTGGACGCGATGTTCACCGCGTCGCCCCATATGTCGTAGTACAGTTTGGTGGTGCCGATCACGCCGGCGGTGACGTCGCCGAAGTTGTAGCCGATCCTCAGCACGAAATCGAACTCGAGCAGGTCCCGGTTGAAGTCGTCGACCACCCTCTGCATCTCCATGGCGAAGTCCATCAGCTGGTAGAGGTGGTCGTGGGCGCCGCGCGCCTCGCGCCGCAGCGCCGGGTCGAGCCCGCTGGCCGCCATGAAGGTGCTGCCGATCGTCTTGATCTTCTCCACGTGGCAGAACTCGGGCCGCTCGAGCAGCTCGTCGAAGTCGGCGATCAGCTCGTTGAGCACCCTCAGGTACTCCTTGCCCTTGAGATACGACTCGTCGTACATTTCGTTGAAGTTAACGATGCTCGCGAATATGATGCCGGCGTCCTCGTGGTTCTCGGAGTACTTGGCGGTGCTCTTGAGCTTGTCGGCGACGTGGCGAGGTATGATGTTGTGCAGCAGCCAGTCCGCCTGGTTGCGCATCAGCTGCACGCTCAGTTTGTCGCGGTTCGCCACCACGTTGCTGTAGAAACTCAAGCGGTAGCTGATCTCGAACTCCCTGTTCAGGAACCAAACGAGGATCAACAGCAGAGCTATGTCCACGTACAGCTCTGTCAGGTGCATGTAGTGCCGCGCGCCGCCGCCGGCCGACTCGGTCGCATTCGCGTTATCCTCCAGCCAATCCGTATCCGCATCGGTTATGTTTAGAAAACTCAAAAGATCTGTCCCATTCTGATGGACGGGTAAGGAGTTCGCTTGTGGATTAATAATATCAGGCCTGAACGGATTAATAATATCAGGTCGAGTGTTGACGTCGCGGCACCCCAGCACGGTGAGGAACAAAAACGCCCCAGCGTACAGCGTCATCAGAGTGTTCTTGACGAGCCAATTCATTTGGGTGAAGTTACAAAAGTGCACCACGCCCGTGCACAGCAGGTAAACGTAGAACGACTGTTCGCCCCGCAGTATGGGCGCGGTGGTGTTTTCACACGAGAAGTTAATCAGCACGGCCAACATGGGCAGGCTGATGAGCAGGCTGCCCGACACGTGCCACGGGTACCAGGCCGACAGCTTCCTGAACACCTTCACCGATCTGCTTATCGCGTCCGCGACGGCGACAGGATTGTTCTTCGTCTTCCACTTCAAATAGTGCCGGTACACGCACAGCGACATGGCGACGGTCTCGATGAAGACGAAGAACACGAACCAACCGATCCAGCCGCGCCACTCGTCGTACGACACGAATATGGAAATCGACACGGCCAAGAAGACGATCGCCGAGACGATGATGTCGAGGGCGGTGTTGAACCGGGAGGTGGTCAGCGTGGGCGGGAAGTCCTCCGAGTCGTCGCTGCGGTGCGCTCGGTCCCTGTAGTGGTGTTCGATGTCGGGATTCTTGAAGAACAGCGTCACCCTGTTGAGCGGCGGCTGCACGAAGTAGCTGACGCCGGAGCGGGCGTTGTCCTGCACGCAGCGGATGAGCTGCAGGTCGGACTGCTTGCGCAGCGTGCGCAGCGAGGCGGGGCGCGCGGGCAGGCGCAGCGCTGGCGCCGCCGCCGCCGCCGCGCCCAGCGACGACTGGCTCGACGTGTAGTAGCCGGACACGCGGTGCTGCAGGTGCTGCTCCAGCTCGCCCTGCGACGCCCCCAGCGCCGTGTGGTTCAGCGCGAATATCTGCAGCGGAATTAGCATACACCCTGTGTTTATTTACACACATAACTGGATGTGCTATACGCGGTTTCACCCGCGTGAAACGTGTTTATATCAACAACTTTTTTCCCGACATCCGATTTAAATGAAACAAAGCCTATGTTGCATGAGGGTAAGCTGAATCTACTTGTGAAAAGTAAATTAAGCTTACCCTTTGACAAGTAGGAGATTATCGAGAACAGTCAGGCAGACAGAAAAGTATTTTCAAAACTTTTTTTTGTGGTTATTTATATTCTTCTTTTAACGCCCCCTCTCAATTTCTGGTTAAGCTATACAGAATCACGGATTCTACTCTTTTATTATAGTACCTATAGATTATGTAGTTTAACCTAAATTCACAATTAGTAATTTCATTTTATCATTATTTCTCTAAAGGTACTGACTAGTTGTTTTGGAACTGTTTTGACGAATGTATAGTTTATTTGCTTTTTATTTATATTATAGCTGTTTGTTTCCCTAAATAAATAAATATTGCACACTTAAATTTTTGTAGGTCTGGGACATTGAAGGTATCCAAGCACTGTGGGAAAAAAATAATTGACACGACTTCTTTTTATGTAGATTCGACAACGCCACCGTTGTTGTAGTGGTAAGGTAACTACTACACCATATTGTGTTGCGGGTTCGATTCCCACAACGTAAAATATGTGATGTGCATTTGTGTTTATGTTGAGTTTGGATATTCATAAAATACTGATAGCTGTTCCCCGCTGTTTTACCCGCGGTAGTTTATGTCCTTCTCTGTACCCCTGACAACGTATATGCAAAATTTCATGATGATCGGTTGAGTAGATAAACGTGAAAGCGTAACAAAGCAAATAAATAAACTTATGTTTGCAATTTTAACACGAAAAGTATATTAGTTGTCTGGTACCCATATATTACAAAGTTTAGCACCAGGGCCCTTATTTACTATGACCAACAACATTCCTTGCCCATATCACGCGTCCCAAAAACGCATTTTCAAAGTCCTAGATGCCAACATATTGGAAATTATTATTCTTTATGCCACATAAGAAACGCTGTAAATGTATTTTTTTTTCTAGTAAAACTTCTTTGATTACGTGGGAAAGACAATTTTTGCGGCGTCTTATCTTAGCGCGGCGTGTTATGGTCATAGTGAATAAGGGTCCAGGTGGCGTTGTGTAATAAATATCCGCCTATTACTATTATTTACCATTACTACCCGTGCCACCGACCTGTTGCTGTATGCTGGACCGTCGGCTGGTGCTCCTGATGCCGGAGTCCTTCCGGCTGTTAACCGACGGGCACAGGCTGAGCGCGTCGTCGGGCGAGCGCGCGGCGGGCGCGGGCGCGGGCGGCGGGGACGCGCGCGGCGCGGGCGCGGGCGGGGGCGCGGGCGGGGGCGCGGGCGCGGGCGCGAGGCGCGGCTCCCCCTGCGCGGCGAGCGTGGAGCTGCGCGCGCGGCACACCGCCGCCGGCGCCGGGGCGCGCTGCTCCACCCACAGTCGACGATCATTAAAATGCCCTCAAAAAACGCTTAGGTACTTTTTTTTTATTTATTTAAAGGGCTTTTTTGCTTAGCGACCACATCGCCCGATAAGACAAACAAAGATATTATTATATTACACCTATTCATTATACATACTTAAACCTAAATCCGCTAAATTGACTGGCATCTGATATCGGTCGGCGAAAACTCTCACATACTTTTAACCTCACTTAGTACAGCCGGCCTAACGACTGGGGCCGTATTTTTGAATCGCTCGAATAACTTTTCGCACACGGAATAGGGATGTTGACAAATTTTGAAAATCAAAATTCTAATTAGTCCGTAGAACTACGGCGAAGAGTATGGCTTCCTTATAAAATTATGATCTCTATTCTCTCTTGATTTCGTGTGAGACAGTAAGATGATAACAATCAAAATTTATTAATAGATATTATGTAATATGTAGTCATCATCAAAGGCTACAGTACCTATATAAACAGAGGTTAACTATGTGAATGAGACGAAAGGGATGTATGTATACCTAAAGACCTCCAGATCTATAAACAGTGCGATGTACAAAGATTTGATAATATTCTACAACGGAGCAGTGATTACAGCAAACAGTTAACGGCTGGCTGTAATGTCATTAAATGTTTAATTTTACATAGGGACGTAATGTTTTCCTCACCGTCGTACTCAACGGACAGAATTTACGAGCGTCAGTTAGTTGATGGGTATGTGTAATCGCTCAACTTTGTCTTTTCACATGTTTCTTAATATTAGCTTTTACGAATTTCGTAACGATACATGGAATTGGACCACGATTTTATCTCAAACGAATGCAACCTTCAAAGGTGAGTCGTCACAAAGAGACCTATTATATGTAATGTTTAACACGACATCAAAATCTACATACGTACACCTAGAGACGCAATGTAAGCGCGACGCATTACGGTCATGAGCAAACGCTCCTTTCCAAATATTATATTATAATACATACTAATAATAAAAAGAGCTAAAGTTTGTGAGTTAGTGAATTGTGAGTTTGTGGCGTTCTAGGGGGGGGTAATCTCTATTACTGAACCGATTTTGAAAATTCTTTCAATTAAGCTACGATGATCCTGAGTGACATAAGGTACTTTTTATCCCGAAACTCCCACGGGAACTCCGATATTACCGCGGGGGACAGCTAGTATACAATATTATGTGCAATATTCCACGCAGTCAACTTCCATAACAGCCCAAGTGGTGTTTAATACATTTCGTTACCTACGCTATTAAATTTTCGTGTGCATGACGAACAGTTTTGTGTGCAAAAATGAACCAGCGACACTGGTTTTCATCTGTTTTCATACTAAACTCAGTTTATGTCTATTCTGAACTGTTCTGTGTTTATCACTTACCTCTATGTTATTCGGTCTGCCGTACTGCGATCTGTAGCTGCTACTTCGAGAGAACGGCGACATGTTGCTTCTCGACTGGCTGAGGTATGAGCGTATGTCAATAATTTCCCGCTCAAACGACGCCACATCGTGGCTCTGTGGCGTGTTCGTTCTGCTGTTGCAAAGAGCCTGCTTGCAATCTTGAGATTCTATCACGATCGGCACTTGCTGGTATCCATTGCTTGATTGTATACCATTCCCGTCACCGCGCTCCAAGAGGTTGTGCATCGCTTTGTCGTGATACTCTTGTTTATCTATGGCATGTAAAGGTGTGTCGGAATGTTTTCTCAAAAACTTCGACACTTTCCAGCTTTTGAGTTTGTTCGTATATTTACCGTAGCTACCTAAAATTCGTGGGAATTTGCAAGTTAGAATGTTATTGTGAAGACTTTTTTTTATGTTTGTTACTTGATCACGGATGGAAGGCTGAACTGATTTGGCCGAAATTTTAAAAAGTTCATTATTAAAAAGTTTAGATTAAAACATAGGATACTTTTTATAACGGAGTTTCTGAAGGAATCCCAAAGTTTGCGTGGGCGGAGATGCGGGGCTAACTAATAAAGATGGTACCCACTGTTGTGTCGCAGGCAAATTGAATAATTTTTCAGCATTTTGTATGAATAGAGGACATAAAATATCACTGATGTATGTTCGAGCATCCAGACATGCTAGGTTAGGTTACTCAGGTTAAGCATTTTCTGTCCTCTTCATTATACTAAGTGTTGAATTTTACAATATGCCGACAGGGTGCAGAAAAGGGCACTGGGTATACTTTTATCCCCAAATTCCCACGGAGACATTAGGTATTACTTATACGCCCTATAAAATTTGGTAGAAAACAGTTAAAATATCATTACATCAATAATTTAGCATCGATAAAAATAACCGACTTTAAAAAAGGTTTCTAACGTGCATAACTAATTATAATTAAATGTGAGTCTCAAGAGCAGAATAAACAAAAGAAAACCATCAACCGGCGTGATTTGTTACTCATAGGAACCGTTATCTATAAAATATAACAACAGATAAATAAACGAAAAAAGTAAACCTATTTCAGTATTCTTGTTTATCTATGTGCCAGGCGCAAGCGCACTCTCTCAGGCTAGTTATCGACCAATCACTTAGCGTGCGAATGTTATTTGAGTTTAGACTTATATTTAACGTACACGATAATTTAATTTTGTCTATAAGTTTACATAATATATATGTAGGTACTAGGTAGGTACGAAACCGAACCGTAACGTAACTTCTCCGTTAAAAATAAATTATTATATACAAAACTTTCAATTTTATAGGTCATCTGACTGTGCTGTGCCGAATGCTGGATTTAGACGAGCAATAAAACTAACGTTTATGCAAGAATTACAACGTGAGATTAAATTTATATTTCCTTATAACTTTAAAAGGGAGCAGGCATATCGTAACTGCATCGCGTCGCGTCGTTCTAAATTAATATCTTGACTTTACAGATTACATTTATAATTTAATAAGTAGGTATATAGGTACCTACTTGCAGATTTACACAACGGTATTAAACGTTTAAGGTTAGAGGTTGTGTGTGTGTCTGTGTACTTATGTCAGTTATCATTATTCTACGTAAAAATTTGGATCAACTTTTAGTTTTGTTATTTTTTCCGCGTATAGAAAAGGTTTAAAATTCAATGATGATGAAAAACAATGTATGTTGTGATTGCAATAATTAGGGTAATTTACGACTAATGGAATCGCTAAAATTAATAGCAATAGTAGGTATAAATATAATTACAGCTTATCGTAATACATTTAATGTGTAGGAGATCCATGATTTTCATGATAATACTCAGCATTCAGCCTAACTCAAAAGATCTTTATCTATTAAAAATCTCGATAAGGCTTATTGTTTTAAGATACCTCGACTTTATGTGAACTAAAAGTGTTAAGATTTTTCACATCTAAGTAAAAAACCGGTCAAGAGCAAGGCTCGCCCTATTAGGTTTCCGTACTAAAACACCAAAAAGTAGGCCAAATTAAACTTCAAAAATATTAAACCCAATTAAAATCCAAGTTTCTGCTTTATTAAGTTCCACTTTTGTTCAAATTCATAGAAAAAAATACTTTTAATTTCTGAATGTTTTTATTGGTATCCAACTGATCCGTCATTATTAATCTATAAGAATGATCAGTTGATTGTTGATGTTGCTGAAAGATCTTTCACTATGCCAATTTCAAGCTTATAATATGTAATTTAGTTTTCAAGGAAAAACACTGTTACAACCGGACGGACAGTCGGACGGACACATAAGTGTTCAGCTTTTATGGGTTCCCTTCTTTTTAAGATATCTACGGAACCCTAAAAATGGTTTAATTTCTGAAAAAATCATTTGCATACTAGAGAATCAAGTACCCTGTTTTTTGTGGAAGCTGAAAGACAAATAGGATTGATAATATCGACGAAAACCGAAACAGTTCCCGATGCCATAACTCTACATAAGTATTAAGTACCTATATTTATGAATTTGTAAGGAACAAACTTTCATATTAATTAATTTTTCCTTTATCACATCTCAACTCTGTCACAACCCTCATTGCGGTCCGATACACTTTAGGTCACACCAATAATGTTTTAATATTATATGTAGACACTATCTTATATCTCTAAATGTATTTTTATATTTGATACGAATTTTGTAATTTAAATAATCATGTGGGAATTACCGAATTACATACATTAATAATGTTTTTGTTGATAAACTATGCGTAGGTATATTCACATGTATACCTATTTAATATACATGTTACAGTAGAATTTTTTTTGTTCCTTTTGCAGATTCGTCTCCAAGTAGGTATTTAACTAGTCAGATGTTCAATATCTTATCTGGCACTTATGATTTGCTTGGCCACTGATACATACCTACTTACTCATATACTCATATGACAACAGAAATCTTAGCATGATCGACTATCGGAGCATGTGACGACATAAAATGTATAAAACAACGAAGATATTTACTTGTGAACCCGATACGTTTCCTAACATGTAACACAAGTCTAAATAGTTTTCCATTGCACACGTTTGTTTATGTATAGGTACGTAATACGTAGGTACCTACCTACTTTTTGCAGACGCACAATTTGTATGTTAGCGTAAACTTCGATTACTTCCATGCCATTCGATTACAGGAGTTTGAAATATCTTAAGAATTATTATTAAATTATAATAAGATAGGTACTATACAAATATCGATAACCCTAATATTAATTTCGTCGCAAAATATCATTTTGCTATTTCAATGATCACGCAAAGTATACAAAACACACAGGCACATTTTAGCCACAGCAATTAGAGTTGTTTACTCACCTACTGACGTTGGACTTTTTGACGAACAGTCATTCTTTTCTGCAAACTCTTTATTATCTCTTTGATCGTCCAATTCCGTATCTGAATCCAATATGCTTGGCAATGAACTGGCTTTTGTGCGGAAGTAAAACGGTGTCGGGGACAGAAAGTTGCTATCTGCCGTGCGGGATTCATGCTTGCTAGCCTTGCGACCATCCCTAGGAGAGAGAGGGCGGGGAGAGTGGTTCAAAGACAGGTTGGAATTAGGGGACACGGCTGGAGATATGATCAGGCGTAAATTTATAGGATTAGGAGTGAGGCAGTGGTCGCGAACGTACGGAGAGTGCAGCTGACGGCCCTCAATGAAGTAGGTTTTATGTCCTGGATAGGTATATTCAATTTCCATTAAAGATATTACGAATACGAAAATAATCGCTTGTTTCACACACGTGTGATGAACTCACCGAATACTTCCTCCCCTTCTTCTAGTACGTAGGAACCTCCGAGAAATCGGCTCGTTTCCTCCGATATGTGAACGCGGCCCGGCCTTCCCGTCGACTCCATCTTATTGGCAAACGTCACGTCGTTGCTCCACACATCGAACTTGAAGCGCCGTGTGCCAACTATCCCACACAACACGGTCCCCGTATGAACGCCCACTCTCATATTGATACCTTCGCCGCGTTCTCTGTCGAATTCTTGTATCGCTTCAATCATTCCTACGGATAGAAACATTGCTTAATTTACTACATTATCAGCCATGGTTAGTAAAAGTGGGTCACAAGCATCTAACTCACCTAATCCCATTTCAACGCAACACGAAGCGTGGTCCGGCCTTGGCTCGGGACAACCGGATATACAATAATAGCAGTCACCTAAAGTGGAAATTTTCTCGCATCCATGAATTAAACACAGCTCGTCGAACTTTTCGAAAAGGTCATTCAGTATATTAACCAACTCGTCGGCACCTTTGTTGCTGGACATTTTTGTAAAACCGACAATATCCGCGAATAGTATACTAACATTGTCCATCGAGCTCATGTTGAAAGGACGAAAAAGTGATTTGATATCGGAGGCTCCTGGGTTCGAGTTTCGGGGATTTAACGGGTTATTGGGCTTGAGACTGCTATCAGGCTCCTGCACTTGTTCCGTCATCAACCAAGTGGCAAGTTTGGGCGGCATCACTGAGTGTATCATCTTTTCCTTGAGTTGTTTTTCCATCTCCAGTTGCCGGCGCACCAGCAAACTTTGACCTACTTTCATGAATGTGCCCCGCATTCTCACGAATGTCATAAGGTATATATGTACACCTATAATGTGCACACAAAGTTGAAGTAAAGCACGCACAAACATTCCGGAGTAGTGCCATTCTTTTTCCGCCAAATGCAATACAATGTTTAAAATTTCAAACGCTATTGAATACATGATGCCAATAATTACACAGGCGAACAGCGGTAATGGTGTCAGTGTGTAAATAATTAGGAGGATTTCGATACACACGATGAAGTGTCCAGATTGGCTGATGTCTGCAGCCAGTGACAGGGATTCAGTTTGTGTGGTTAGAGCCACCAGGGAGAGGCTTAGTGCACACAGGACAAATGCCATTACTAAAGATAATCGATTTGTGTATGCTCTGTAAACATTTGTGAAGGTTGCAAACAGCATAACAGTTGTTATGAAGAGAACTCCAGCAAATATAGTACACACTGGCCAGTTAATGGTTACACCATTCAACCCAAGGACCACAAAGTATATAAACCATGTTATAGAAAATATCAAAATATACAAAAGTGCAAATCTGAAAGAGAAAAACATCAATGATATTGTTATAATTTAAGTTTAAAACTATCAATTTTTTATTATAATGATTCGTAGACTTTAATTCAAGAGGCTTCAAGGATTTTAAATGTGTGATATTCAAAATGTGCCGATGTCAAAATGTAGGAGCATAATATTACTTTACTAATTTGCCAATTAGCTTTTTATTGTAAAACATATTTTTAACATAATAAAGTGAAACTTCTTTAGGACAGTAAGAAAAAAATTGTTGCTACATGTTAATCTTCATTACATGATTAAAAGTTTTGTGAGTTTTCCATGAAATAAATTTATTTGGTTAATAGATGACGGAGCAAGAGAAAAAGTTTGACTTTGTATGAAGCCACTATTATGTTTTGTTTAATATAGTATGCAGTGCAGCTATTGTTCGCCCTGTGGTTTGCATGCTGACTAACACAGGATTGAACAGTAAACACCAAAAAATATAAACAATTCAAACTCACATGTATCTTAATCTTATCTGTCTAAAAGAACTACTTCGGTATTGGCCTTCGAGTATTTCAGAATCAAATCTTGGATTCCACCAAGTCCCAGGAGCAGCTCTTTCAAATGCTATTGGTATTGTCAGTCCACAGCAATTAGTTGTAGGATTACTGCGTGCTAAATAGGCTTGCACATGTGGTGCTAGCCGTATCTGAGCATCTTCACCCTCAGAGCACTCCATGTCATGCTTGCCATCAAGCTGTTCTGAACATTCATTGCAGTTCACACAACTCTGAGAACTCATTGTCGCTTTTTATAGCATCTGATGGTAACAACTGTCATATAATACAAAATTTTTTGAGTTCAATTTCCATATTTTCCATCTACAAAAATGTATAAAGGTTTTATTAAAACAATCTATCTAATAAAGAATGCCTTTCTGAATGATATTTAGAATTTATTATAATAATAATTCAACTGAACAAAAACAATATGAAACTTTAAATAAGGTGACAAAAACATCAACTGTTCAACACTAACGAGTTACCAAACATCAACAATATGCAGTAGGTATTATTTTTTTATGAGAACTAGTGAAAAGATCGCACAAAAAAGGGTTAGCCGACGGCAAGTAGTCCGTAATTGAAATTGTAAATATATATAATTATACTGAGGATATAAAATAGAAGAGTAAGTATCTTAAAAACTTAATTTACCTACTTCAATTCCTGAATTCAACGTTACACAGATCGAGACAGTAAAAATAAGGTTGACCACAAATTAAATAAAAATGTAAGAAAATACGCTTCTGTTAATTTATATGGATATTGGATACCTAATTATAAATCCTAGGAGATTAGTAAGCACCAACGAACCACTGCAACGAACCAAAACCAACACCAACCAATACCGATTACTGGTCCTCGACCTCAGTCCTCAGCAGTCAGCTGTCAGACATAAGTCTAGTTAATTTGTGGCTGTCGCCCGCTGCTTGTTCGTCACCAGGCTGTCGCAACTTTCATACTTCAGAAAAAATGTATGGATTGTGTCCTAGTTGAAATGGTGGCATTCGGTCTTCTCGCCCTATAGTCTCTGGCAATGTCAGTCAGTTAGCAGTAAAAATTTTGGCGCCTGGTTCAATAATTCAATTGAAAGAAAAATTAATTGTCGTTGTGTTATTATTTGTTAATTATTTATTTTTATTATTGATTTACTGCAAGAATCAGTTGCTTACCCAGGAGCCAGGATGCATAAAATTGCAGCTTGCCAGTAATAATTATAAATCTAACGATTTGTTTATGCTACATTGTCATTCGATTTTATTTTCTTGAATTTAGTGTTCTTTAATTTATTCCAGTAATCGAGTGACCGGTTGACAAAAACAAACCTCTGGAAAACAACTGCTGCGCACCTACGCACAGAAAGAAAAACCGTGACCCGTATTAGTCCAGTGGTCTACTTGACCACGTTTCACAAGACGGTGTTTCAATAAATACAAAAAAATACCTTTTTCAAATGTTGTATCTCACTCCCAACTAGCTACTTTCCTTATTTGAGGCAGCTGAAAAAGGCACCAATGATGGCTTAGATACATTAAGTACTTAACCGACAGCAATTAAGCCATCATAGGTGCTTTTTTCCGTAGCTATAAAATAAAAAAAAACTAGAACCGTAGTATTCCTGATTTTTTATCGATATCGATAAATCGACCATTCGCTATATTATATAAGCAGAACAGCACTATTCTTGTGGGAATCCGCCATGATTGATAGGGCAAAAATTTTGACAATTCGCGTCATTCCATTTCACAGTATGGGAGTCCCATATCTTAAAACGTAGTGATTATATGATCTTTGTTCGTCACGTCGGCTGTCATAGTATAGC
Organism: Zygaena filipendulae; assembly: GCA_907165275.2. Taxonomy (NCBI): domain Eukaryota; kingdom Metazoa; phylum Arthropoda; class Insecta; order Lepidoptera; family Zygaenidae; genus Zygaena; species Zygaena filipendulae. The sequence continues at coordinate 3,354,201 of OU015653.1, read as the reverse complement.
TAGGGAGGTGGTGGCAGTTTAACATAAGTCTAGTTAATTTGTGATTTAAGCGTGTACCAGACTGTTGTAAACAAGCCTCTCCGCAAAGTCGCCTTGGCGGGAGGTTGGTTTTAACCGCCGTTGGTGTTTCCGTCCACACTTGTTGTAAACAAGGCTCCAACTTCAGTGTGCTTTTGTCCCACGCATCGGAAACATCTTTGCAATGGCTCCTTGCATTTCAAAAATTCAAATAGTTAGTGTGGCTTTTGCTCTTTTGAATGCAATTGAGGAAAAAAAAGAGAAAATATAAAATAAAATATTACCAGACAATTTTTTTTTGGGATTGAGAGGTCCCAGAGATACGGCAGATCCCTATAGAGGTCGGTAAACTCGATAAGAATATTTTTTTCTTGCGTCATTTTCATACGTACGCGCGTGAATAATAATAATAATAAAATTGTTTATTGCCATCAAAAAGGTGTACAAAAAAAAAAAAAAAATTAAACTTAGTCAATAAATAAATTGATCTACGCGCGAGCGCTCCCCGTGACTGCCGCCACTCAACTGCGCATGCGTGGTTTACAACAAAAGTACACACAGCGGGCCGACGGTGAGATCGCAGCAAGTTTCCAACGCGCGCCCACAAACCAAGGTCGTGGAAAAGAAACAGAAATTTCGTTGCAAACAACCGTCAACACTGTTTTAAACAACTGTTGGAAACTTCCGTTTTGGGCTTGTTTACAATAGTCTGGTAGACGCTTTAGGTATATGATTTCATCGTCGTTGATATCAAGTCATAATAATAATAAAAATAATAATAATGATTTTTTTATAAATAATTTTGAAATTGTAAAAAAAACTGTCATAAATTATAGTATCGTTTCTGCCATCAATTATATCTTATTAAATACATTTCATAGATAGTGAAATTAAAGCTGGCAGTAGCTAATATATGTATAAGTTACTCTATGGGCTGTCATTTTTTTAACCGACTTCCAAAAAGGAGGAAGTTCCATCTTCGCATACATTGACCCACGCAACCCGATGCTTGGGACACGTAGTGATTACCTTCTCTCTGGCTTGGGATTAAAACCGACAATAGCCTGCCGTTTTCTGGGGTAATCTTAATGCTAATGCTACACCTGCGTGTTAACGCGTAAATTACTGCGCTAATAAAGGCATTACGTAGATGTGGCCAACATTTTAACGGGTTAACTTACTAACGGCATACTAATGACGTTAAACGTTAAGCGATAACTCGGGTGTTGGATTTTTGGACACATCAAAGGGTTTTAGCGCGTTATTTAGCGCACTAAGCGGTGTTGGCTACATTAACGCCTTCTCATTCTGCGTGCGCCACGCGCGGAGTAAGACCGTATTTACTTGTTTTTGGTGGGAACAATAAAAATACGACAGTGGAATGGTCTAAAATTGCAGATGCTTCTACCGCCATTGCAAAGAAACAGCTGTTTGAAGCTTCGACCTCAATTTTGTATTAACGCGTTATTTCACTAGAAATTAACGTGTAACGGCACGTTGCAAACTAAATGTAGCCAACACGTATTTTAATGCCTTAATTAACGCGTAGTTGGACATTAACATCAACGTTAACGTTAACGCAGATGGAGCAGTACAAAAAAAAATACTTTGACTACGCTTTGAGCAAAGAGTAAAGTAATATATAAGCTGACTTATAAAACTATAATGCCTGCACTACATTATCTACACTATCGTGATCGCGTATAATCGTCTGTACTCGGCGATAATGTAGAGGAGCCAAACAAAAATTGAAACTGACAAAATGCGCAAACCACGCGATGCCATAACAAAAAAAAAGGTAAAATAAACGCGTATACGAGCACAGTCCAGAGTCCACACCCACAAATTAACTAGACATTATGTCTAAAGCTCTATTCTTCTGAGGTCTAAAGCCTCAGAACAATCTACTGTTATTGTTCTGAGTCTAAAGCCTTCTCACAGTATGTTCCACGTAGTGATTCTATGATCTTTGGTATGTTCTTGACCTTCTCTTCTCTCTGGTAGGTTAAATTAAAACTACGGTCAGAGAGAAGCCAGAAGGTAATCACTACGTTTACGTTTATTCTTCTGAGGTTTACGTTCTGAGGTTTACGTTTGCTAGGTAGTATCTCGAAGTAGTTTGTGGTTTACTACGGTAGGTGGACGCCTCAGAAGAATAACTATAAATTCTTCTGAGGTGGGCGCTGGCTAGGTGCGTACTGTATAGTCTGTGTATACGGTAGTCTAGTTAATTTGTGGTTTGTGCTGTGTAGTATCAGCCCAGCGACACTCCCATGACACAAAAGTTACTATGGATTTATGCGCGAACTTCCTTACCAACTTTGGAATACTCAACCAAATTCCTATGAGCGCGTCATACATTGCATTGGCAAGGTTGGCACAAAATGCTTTCATAGATCGGTTCAGCGATTAGTATGAAAGTGCCGACTCTTGAAACGTATTGCTCAGTGTGTAGTATCTCCATAAGTCTAGTTAATTTGTGAGTATCTCTAAGTAGTTTGTGCTGTTCTAGGTGTGTTCTGTGGTGCTGTTTGTGCTAAACGTAGTGATTACCTTCTCTCTGGGTATGGTGCTAGGTGCAAAAAAAGTGATAAATAATGGAAGATATTTTTTCTTTTTGCCGTGAATTGCCAAAAGTGGTCAGTAAAAGTAGTGATCAACCAAATTTTTATATTTCTAGGTACCTAGATACCTACTCTGTGTTTAAAGTTATGCCTGAAAATGAAATGATTTAATGTGTTTTAGGAGTTGCATGCCCATTTAAATGGGTCTTTGAGCAGGTCTACTATGTTACAGCTGAAGAGGTATCACGCTGATTATGGTATCGTCGATAAAACGGATGCTTTCTTTGACGAATTCGTAATAGGAGCTGGAGACACTAGAAATTTATCTGAGTTTGTAATTACCTACCTACCTACTTTATTTTCCAAAAATATTTATCTGAAAGTAGAGTTGCCATCTCTAAAGCGCTCTCCAACATAAGTCTAGTTAATTTGTGCTCTCCACATTCACGCGTGGTTCGCGCGCGAAGCCGCGAAACACCCGCGAACTATAAGTGTGGTATCATGGTTCGCGGCTGTTTCGCGGAATGTGGAGCGCGTTTAAAATTTGGCAATCAGGACAAAAAGCGTAAAATCCCCGGATTTTTGAGCTCAGAACCCGAACTTGACAACTGTCTTTTGAAAATAAAATATCTTAAAGAAACATAGGCTAATATGGTCTTCTTAAAAGTAAAGCAAACAAGAACTTCTTTAAGTTGCAGAAACTAAGTCTCACGTATCTATTTCTTAAAACATAAATTCAATAAAAAATATACCGGGTTGGCATTAGAAATACGCATCCCGAATTTAGGGGGGAAATTAGGGGGGAGGGGTAGGGGTGGGGTAGGGGAGTCACCCCCAACAACCCCCAGCGCGCGGAAGTCAATAGTTTTTTTTATACGAATTTTTGAAATTTGAATACAACGCTCGTGTTTCCTACTGATATAAGAATGTATTATTAATACGCATCCGGAATTTAGTGAGAATAGGGGTTGATTTTTATAGGGATGGGTCCCCCCTGTCGTTACGGCACCCTCACTCCGCGTGGAGACCCGTAGTTTTTTTTTTCGTGTTTAAAATTATCTTTAAATAACTTAGGGTCCAGGAGCGAGCGAAGCGAGCTCAGGACTTATGGGCACCCCGAATCGGATAATTTAGGTGACGAAGAGGATGGCGGGGCCTGCAAGGCCCCGCCATCCTTCTGAGTGGTTATTTTCTTTTATGACCACCGAGAAATTAGGAGCCCCGCGAAGCGGGGCTCCGTCGACCTTGCCTTTAAGTTGTTGGTTTTTGTCTGTGGGGGGTGATTGGGCAATGACTCCCCTCCCCCCTCCCCCTCTAAATTCATAAATATCAGTAGAAAACACTAGCGTTGTATTCAAATTTCAAAAATTCGTATAAAAAAAACTATTGACTTCCGCGCGCGGGGGTTGTTGGGGGTGACTCCCCTTCCCCCCCCCCTCCCCCCTCCCCCCCCCCCCCCCCCCCCCCCTAAAATCGGGATGCGTATTTCTAATGCATTCCCAATATACCTACCTAGCTACTCATTTGGCGCGCGAGTCGCACTGCCGCTCGCCGACTATACAAAATTCAAACCCAGACTACAAATAAAACCCCGCCCGGACGCTCCCCGGACGCCCTCTAAACTAGGACAAATCCGGGAAACCCCAACAGATGGCAACCCTATCTGAAAGGCAGTCTTAAACTTCTTAAAGGTTCTAAGACACATATAACTATATTCTGGATAAACACACAGAATTGTATACCAAAGAGTTCCTAAAGAAATCCTGAGATCTATGGAAATGAAGCTGAAAGGAACTGCTAATTAAAACTTGCACTTAGGGGTCTTTATATTATATTCTATCATTTTCAGCTGTTTCCAAGTATTTCAAATTGCACATTTATTAACAAGTACTCCTCAAGCTCTGGCGCTAGCTACAAATTTGACCTTGAGAGAATTCCAGGATGATGGATGTTGTTATATAGAATTGAGAAGCACTCCTCGTGATACTCCTCATATGAACAAAAAACAATATATTGAAACTATTGCACAAACTATATTGTAAGTAGAAATTAAACCAGACTAAGAACATGACAGCTGATAAAAGAAAAAAAAAATTAACATTATTGAAGAAGAAATTCAAAACTAAAAATAGTTTTATTTGTTTCAGAAATACTTCAAACCACTTGACTATTCTATCACGGTTGATCATATCCATTGATCGACGATCTACTAAAACTGTGGCAGATGAAATTGTAAATTTAACCATAGAGTATTTTCAAAAGTATCCTAATGTAATAGTAGGTGTGGAGTTAAGTGGTGACCCCACTATGGGAAACTTTAAAGACTTTGTACCAGCACTTAAACTAGCCAGAGAAACAGGCTTAAAAGTAAATAAAAAACGGATTATGTAAAAGTAAGTCAATCATATATTTTACCACTATATTTGAAAATGTTTTTTTAATTACAGGTAACATTGCATTGTGGTGAAGTCTGTAATCCAGATGAAATAAGAGAAATGCTTGATTTTAAACCAAACAGAATTGGTCATGGAACTTGTATACATCCAAGACTAGGTGGCACTGATAACACATGGAACACTCTATGCAACTCAAAAATACCTGTCGGTAAGTATAGAAATCAATTACCCAAAAACCTGCATTCAAAAATTAACCATAATAATATATTCGCTGAAAATGGTGCTTACTTCGTGGTGCTTACTGCTTAAATCGTAACAAACAAACAAAAATACAAATTTGTTTGGGTGACAGATGTCAAAAAATGACAAAAGACAATACCTACCTACCTAGTCCAATAAATGCGATCATTGATTCGATATTTCGATCGAAAAAATTACTGTTATGCATTCAACCACATTTATAATTGATAAATAAATAATTAATTACTGATTATTTATATGTGCTTATGTATGATGTAGTAACATTAGCTGCAAATATTTAGAGGGGTGAAAGTATACGTTATAACAAACAGGATAAGCGAAAAAATTATATTTTAAGTTCGGTAGTTTTTCAGCATAATATGAGGAAAATAAAACTAATGAAAAAAAAAAACATTACAATTACATTCACAAGATACACAATACACGTAGATCACAAATACGTATACAAAGCACGCGCCACACACACAACATCAGCTGTTCAGCTCGATCGAGGTCACTGCGCGCGGCGATGTGAGCGATTGCGCGGCGAGCGCCTTCTCAAGTTGTTTTCTTTTTGATTGATTTATTTGGTTTAAAAAAAAATATCTTTTTTATTTTATGAACATGTTTACTGTGTATACTTTCTACCCTGTAAATATTTGCAGGTGATTTTACCACATCTTATATATAAAAAAAACTGGTGTTTATTCTTAACTAATAGGGTACTTGCATGATTTTTTTTTCAGTCTATTTTAAAGATATATGGCCTACTTAAACAAAACAAGTAAAAGAAAGAAATATATGCATAAATTAATTAAATAGAGCGTTTCAAAGTTCCTACTTCTGACTTTACCGGCAAAACGCGGAATGACGTCACTCGTTAAAAATGACGCCTTATTAATCTGTGTTAGAGATGTCACTGTCGTATTGACACGTCATGTGACACTTACAGACAGATAACTTCAATATCCATAAAAGCGAAATTAAGGTTGAACTGTGTCGAGTTACTTCCTGAAGTTCCAGTAAAGAATCGAAATGCATCTTACAGATCCATCTTAAAGTAAAAAATTTTGCCTTCCCTGAAAGAGGCAAATGTTTCCTAAAAAAATAAAAGTGACGTAACATGCTTGTGATTAGTGTTTCGCTGCAACGTTCAGTTCACAAAATGCTTTTCTAAGGCTCTATTTTTGAAATATTGACACAATTTCTTATTATTTTCATGTAAGTACCCTATTGTAAACAAAATTCTGTACCCGGAGCACGAATTTTTTCGCTCTCGTCTAGTCGATATCGAGCATTTTTTTTGTATGGAAAATGAACAGCGCCACCTATCCAGTGTTGTTCATTTTCCATACAAAAAAACGCTTTGACATTACGACGATATCGAATAGACGAGAGCGAAAAAATTCGTGCTCCCCCTACTGTTTAGATCGATATTAGTTCTTTATTTTCCGAATAGATGACTCTAGTAGTAAAATTTCAGTTGATATTACTAGTACGTAGTTATTTACTCTGAGATATTACACATGTTGTAATAGTTTAACATTTTCGACAGATGGCGTTAGGAGTGCAATATATTAATTTGTTTTTTTTTTATTTGTATGTAATAATATTTTTATGATAGATGTACCATCTAGAAATAATTTGAAATTACTATGTCCCTGAGGAATGAAATCCTAGTTTAAGTTACAATTCATATTTTTTATATTTAAAATTACTTTTCAGAAATATGTCTAACAAGTAATGTGAATACAAAATCATGTGTGGATTATGATTCACATCATTTCAAAGAACTTTTTGAAGCTGGGATACCTATTATAATTTGTGTAAGGAAATAATTTATATATACCTCTTAACTCTGCTGTTACTATTCCTTACATTGAAATGAATAAATGTGGGCGTCCAAGCAAAAAGTACCAATCGTGGGGTATTAAGTTAAGACTGTTCTAGATACCGATCTAGAACAGTCAATTAATCGTAAGGATTGAAAAAGTATTCATAAACTAGCCTAATTTATTTTTTCACCCATTTTATGTTGAAATTCTGAAAAAGCTTGATTTGAGAAAAAGCATTTTAAGTTTGGATGAAAAAAAAAACAATTCTACTTGGTTGATACATATATTTTTATATATTATTGTAGATTAAGATATATGAAGAAAATTGAGCATTTGAGATTGAGATCCCTCCGGATGACATCGTTGCGTACATAACGCGGTGCTCCGACGATGGTACGCAGTGCCAGAGACTGCTGTGGATGTATAGTTTTACGCAGCGTGGCACACGGCAACGCGTACCACGCCGGGGCGGCGTACGTAAGTCGGGATCTTACATACGTTTTGTAGATCCCGACCTTCACCCTCAGAGGGAGCCGGGAGGCGAGCACGCCGCGCAGTAGTATCCGCGCCGACCGCGCACTCGCGACTATATTCTTAACGTGTGGCTTCATAGTGAGGCGGCGATCCAAGGTCACCCCGAGGTACTTGACCGTCGGGGACCATACAATCTCCTGTCCGTGCAGACGGAGAGGTTGGGGTCGGAAACTAAATGTTGTAGGCGGAGCACGAATTTTTTCGCTTTCGTCCTTTCGATATCGAGTGTTTTTTTTTGTATGAAAAATGAACAACGCCATCTATCCAGTGTCGTTCATTTTCCATACAAAAAAAAAACGCTTTGACATTACGACGATATCGACAGACGAGAGCGAAAATATTCGTGCTCCCTGGTACGTGCGTACTTTCTACTTGGACGCCCACAAATAGTTTGATATTTTTATATTTAACTTTGTATATTTTCTTAATTTTGAACCCCCTTAATTTACAACACACTTTCAATCATTAGGTAACCAATGACTTTTTTGTTTTTAATTTTAAATTTTTGTTTCAGACTGACGACAAAGGTGTATTTTCAACTTCACTATCCCAAGAATATAGACTATGTGCAGAGACATTCAATCTAGATAAAGAAAAACTAACAAAACTAGCGCTTAGTGCTTGCCAATACATATTTGCGGCTGATTGCTTCAAAGCTATACACGACACAATCCTCAATTTTATTGAGCAAAGCAATTTAAAAAAGTTGTGAAAATATAAAGTAACACTTATTTGTATTTGTTACCATTCTAAAATGTCATGAAAGAACATAATATAAGGTACACATCCACTGGCCCGCGCCGGCCGCATCGCACGCACGGCACGCAAAATTCTCATTGCTCATAAATGCCGGTGTACGGTGCGGGCGGCGCGGGGATAGTGCACGCAGTGCTATATGAAATCATACAAAGCAACCTAAAATCCGTTGCGTGCCGTGCGCGCAGTGCGGGCCGGGCGGCGCGGGCCGATGGACGCGTACCTATAAACAGCATTATTATTTCTTTCTATATTCCGAAAGGCCCTGTCATTATCCTGTTGAGACCTTTAAAATAAATTTTATTTAGTTATTTACTATTACAAATATTAATAAACATTTTGGAGTTTAATTTCATTAGTGATGAACAGTACGTGCAATAAAGATGTAACGGATAGTGGTTTGGCCAGATACCGGATATTCCGCAAGCTACAAGACGAGTGCCGGATATCCGGCTACCGAAAATTCGGTTCTTTATCGCGTTACATGACGCGATCAGTTTTATTTGAATACTAGCTGTGCGGTCCCAGGTTTGAAATGTGGGCATGGTGGCAATCCGCGGCGTACCGATAATGAACACCCCGGAATGCAGAGCACAGGATTTCATAGCTAGGGAGCTGTACATTCCGGTGTACAATCTCGTGTCGTGCATTACGGTGTCGCTTTTTCCGATGCTGTATAACACCTGTAAAATACAGCGACTCTTTACATACCTACCTAATTTACTATGTTTAAATGTATCGTATCTTTCCTGATTTCCAATGACATTAAGATTTAATCTATCTGTATATATATGTAATAACATTTATGTTTACCTATGTAAACCAATAACCTATAGTCTCCTGATCCTATCCAAAATTTGGAATCCGCATCCTTTTCACGTTTGTCATCGTTTTCCTACCTTCAAACTGGCAAAATGTGCAAACCGCGCGGCGCCATAAAAAAAATAATACTTTTTGACGTAAAAATACGTTTTACTTTTACTTTTGGCGGGATTTTTAGCAGAGTGGACGTCAGTTTTATTTCTTTGTTTTGAAAATTAGTTTATCGTGGTTAATATTGTGTGAATGTGGTGGACTTTGCATAATAGTGATCCATTAGTGATGAACAGTGTGCGAAAGCAGTGAAATAGGGCGTTCGCCGGGAGGTTTTCGTTTTTCTATACAACTTCCCACAGAGCGTCCTATTAAGGTTCAACTGCGAAGATTTGCTGCCAAAAGTTCCGGTGAAGCATCGAAATGCATCTCACCAATGCATTTCGATGTAAATAACTTTAGAAGAAATATACCACTGAATTGGCTATATGGGCTTAGTTTCCTTCCCCGAAAGGGGTAAAATTCACCAAAAAAAAAGTAAAAATATAATAACCTCAGTTCAAATGTCTAGTAGTTAATTTGTGCCTCAGTTTAGACATAAGTCCTCAGACGAAATAAAAACTCTTCGTCTGAGCATAAGTCTAGTTAATTTGTGGCCTCAGTTCTAGTTCAAATAAAACGTAGTGATTACCTTCTCTCTGACTTCAACTTTCAAGAACTAAGAAAGAAACCAAATACTTAATACTTTACGAATTGGAATACTTTGTGAAAATATGAGTGATTTATCAGATTTCTCAAGCCCTAAAGGTGCTGACTCCGAACTTCAGGACTTTTTACTTGTTGAAAAACAAAAAGCGCAATTTCATGCACAGGTTGAAACTACGTTCAAATATTTTTCTGTCAAAGTTCTATGTTAAATAATTTTTTAATGCTGTTAAACTTTCGTTTTTTAGATTCATCAATTTAGTGACTTCTGTTGGGACAAATGCGTGGATAAACCTGGTGCTAAGTTAGATTCCAGAACTGAAACATGTCTTTCTAATTGCGTAGAGAGATTCATTGATGTATCGCTGCTGATTACTAATAGATTCGCACAGATGCTCGAGAAAGGAGGTGGCATGCAGTAAGATGGAAATAATTCAATATTTAAGTAGTACCAAACCAATGAAACCATAGAAACAAAATCAAGAGAATTTCTGTATTCACTTTTTCATTTCCAAAACATTACTTTTACTTCATATAAATACTTTGATCACTTTTATTTAGGTTATATCCTAAATATCTCTAAGGATTGTGGTATTTGGATGCATTAACATTATGCAAGAATATGTCATGTTACACTAAAATAATGTTAAAAATAACCTACCAGATGGTCCAGATGAGTGCTTGATTGTATTGCAGTACAATAATGTTGTAGATGTAAATAAAGAATAAAATAATACCACAAATGTTTTTAGTAAATCAGTTTTATTAGAAACAAAATCCAGTAGGTATCACAATTGGAAAGTGTTCAGTGCCAGCCCTAGCCTTTATTAGTTGGTGCTTTAAATTTACATAAATTGCAATATATTTTATGCTATGGCTTAATGTTAAATATTAATTACCATTTTTTTAAATCAATTTATTGCCAAACATTTACATTTTTGGTGCCCCTTGCTATCTGGCGACTAGAGTGACCACTTCTCTAGCTACACCTCTGGGCCGGCGCCGAAAGTGTTTAAGTTATCTGCAAGTTTATCTACCAACTTTGCCTAGTTTTGTATCAGTACGTGGATCAGCTGTGACAGTTTGGACTGCTACTAGAGCTTCATTGATTTTAGTTTGCAAATCCCTTAAATCTTGGACAAATAGTAGTTTTAATACATCAACTGGTCGCTGAACTATGTTGGCTTCATATTTTGGAGGTTCAGGATGAGGGGAACTTTTAAGAATTTTAGCCACAGCAGCTAATTGAAGCTTGGGATCTGGGTGAGGTGCTACACCAGAAACTGCTGCCACTCTTTCCACACCTGCTTTAAATGTTGGACTGGAAACTGGAAAATTTTCAAAAATATTTAATAAAATGGTTGTGTGAAAATTTGTTTTTTTGTGGTGAGCCTTTCATCCACCGTCACGGGGAATTCCCATTCCCCATCCTCCAGTTCATGCACTCTAAGGCCTTTTGCACATTATAAGACCTGAACATACGAAAAGAAAAATGTCTTTCTGGTTTATTGTATACATTTAAGCAAGATTTCTTATCCTCATTCTGTAGCTGCAATTCACGGACACAAAAGAGACAATTAAGTGTCTATTATTGATTTGATTGATGTGAAAAATTAAAGTAGGGACACTACACATAACATGTGTTTTCACAAAGACACTATGTATTTCCACTGATGCAGCCACACAATATGCATGTGCAAACTGTTTTACATTGTTGAGTAGATGTTGTGTCTAAATAAGATGTCTTGTGTAGGCACGACATCGAACATGCAGCCGACAAAATGACTAGTATGCATGTGTATTATCTGACATAAGAAAAAATATCTTGTAATATGTATGATCCCATAACTTCCATATAAGGCCTTTAGCATATTATCAGACAAGAAAAATGTTATTATGCGCATGTCTTATTTGACACAAGAAAAAAATTCTTGTTATATTATGTATGGTCTGATATTAAAATCAAAGCGACTGGATGTCTTATAAGACACAAGAAAATTTCATATAATGTGCAAAAGGCCTAACAATGCGCCTGGATTTCATAGAAGATATTTCTCATAAGAAAAGAAAATTTCTTATAGTGTGTAAAAGGCCTAAAGGGATGAATTACAAAAGACCTTGAAATACATGTTTCTTATAACACAAACATCAAAATTTATAAAAAAAAACCTGCATAATACTAGGATTATCACAAAGATTTGATTTATGTATAAAAAAAATCATATTAGTCTTTTTCTTAAAGTAGGTATTCTTTATAAATTTTATTACTTATTGAAGTCATAATATTTTTAAATATCAAATTCCTTTGAAAAGTTATTTGTTTGAATAACTCACAGTTAAGATTGTCCAATGGATTTACAGAAACAACATTTGGAGCAGTCTGCTTCGGTTGCTCTACCTTAGCCTTTTTATACTTTTCAACTGAAAAGTAAAGTTTTTAAAGATTAGTCACACTCAGAGACCTGAGAGAGTCTGATACTTTTTTTATTTATACATAGCTCCTATTGAGTGGTTTGTTGATTAAATATTAAAAAGAATTTTGTATGTTCTTAAAGTATTTAACCTGTAGGCTGTAGCTGTAGCTGATATTAATATCGAAATTAATTAAATAATATGTTAAGAAAAACAGAATCCAACTAGAGAAGGATATTTCAATATACCTATTTTATTTAGCCAAACCATAATATAAATTTTGTTACCATTGTCAGCATATTCTAACCGCACAGCATATGATAATAACCAATTGAGTTGTTCACTAAGGGACAAATTAGCTGCAGGACTCATAAGATCTTTTTGGTATGTATCATAAGCTTCACTCCAAACATCCTCATTCATTTTCCTGAGGCCTTCTCGCTCCTCAATTTTATAGTGCCTGATTTTTTGGTCCTCCAGCCATATAACAACACTCCTATATTCTTTCTCATCTTTGTAAAAAAGTGAAAAAAAAGTCGTCAAAACAATCTGTCTGGATGCTAAATTAGTTCAATTCAAAATATGATACCAAACGGCAAGGAAAGATAGATCAAAGATGGAATTAAAGTGTGGTTGAGAGTGAGTTTAAAAGCCGTATACAAGATCTAAGCTTCATGTTAGTTTTCTACACATCAGTCTCCTACGAGATATGTTAAAAGAATGTGGGATGGATTTTATTTATCTCGGTTTAAATATCTAATTCCAGAGGAAATCCTCAAACATTAGCGGCTATAGTAAATAATTTAAAGTAGCTAAATGTTGCTTATGAGGGTAGACTCACCATTGCAATTGAAACTATCCGGGTTAGGGTGGCCCAAAGCAGTCAATTTTAGCTTAAACATAGTACCGCTCATGGCTTTTTTAAGTTTTTTGATAAAAAAGCAAACTATTCTAATTTTATGAAGCGAATAGACATTAACTTTGAGATTGAAACTAACGCAACTAGGAACAAATTAAATTTTGTTCGTATTTAGCACTCATTTCATGGCATCAAAGATGGCCTCACATGCTATTTCAGTCTTTTGTCTCTGAAACTTTCTTACAATCTTTCATCTGGTCATGGCGACGACGCATGTTATTTAAAAAAATTGTGTGATTTACTTTTATTTCGTCTGAGGATTTACGCTTTGAAAAGTGCAGTGTGACTATTAAAAACTATTTTCTTGTGATTGTGTAGTGAAATAGCACCGATTAGACGGTATAGTACGTATGTAATTAGTAGAAAAAGATAGAGTCGACAAAATTTAAACAAAAGGAAATTTATCATGAAATTTCCTATAGATGAAGACCGGTAAGTTTAGTACAGCTTGAGTAAAGTAATAAAGTATTTTGTTCTCTTCAGCTATCAGCAAGATTAAAATAATACACTATCTTTTTGAAATGAGAAAAAATTGCATGTTTGTAAACCATAGTGATGTAAATCTTCACTATCGATAAAGTGAGTCGATAAACTTTAATGAATGATGCTGTCATAGTGAATATTTTGGAATATTTTTGTTTAGCTGCTGCTGCGTATACTTTTTTCATTACTTACTGCAGTTTTTATTAAGTATTATTATCGTATTGTAATAAAGTGAACCTCGTCTTCTGTATAAAGAACTATATTATACTCTTTCTTGTTTCTAAGTGTACTTGCATGATTGATAGATATTTTAATTTCAGATGTCGACAATGGGCAAAAAATATTGGAAATGATGACTTAGCTTACATTCCAATCGAAAAACTTCACGATATAAAATATGTCTGTGGAGATTATTTCCAGTCCAAAGACTTTAATACAAAGAAAAGTCGTCTAAAGAAATGGTAAGTTGTTTATGTAACATCTATCTTATCTATTAATATTTGAGTGAAGTTACACTTTCGTTAATCAAGATTTAACCATACTTATAAGTACCTTGATGAATATGAAAATAAAAAAAAAAAAATGTGACACATACCTAAATTTGAAAAATAAACTATTTATAAGAAATTAAAGATACCTATACTGCCTTGCTACATAATAATTTAAAACATCATGTCACTAGTTTTGTTACAGGTTATTGATGAGGAACGAATGTCGGAAGATAAACGAAAGTTTTTCGCTTTCGGAGGATATTTCTACCGATAATTTAAACAAGGCTCAACAAGGAGGCACTGCGAAGTAAATCATTTACTTTCCCAAATAGGTTATTTAATTTTGACATAAAATGTAAATGTAATTTTTAAAGAGAAAATAAATATCTATCTATCTAATAACATCATCATCATGACAAACTAAAATATTGGAATAATAATAAATAAATAAAAATAATAATTTATTGTTTCAATTTTCCGACAAATGTTTTCCCCCGTTGTAGATTTAATTCACCTGGTATGAAGCCTACGATGCTCTAATGATAATTTATCGATATCGATTTAATCAGGAACTACATGTGGCCATCCCTATTGTTCTTGTTAATGTTGGTACTCATGAGTTATGAAGTATTTTGACATTTAAATTTTCGCTGTGTTGGTATTGCTGGGTCTGCTAAATGAATTCCAAAACCAAGTAAGGAAGTCCCGTCTCTTAAAACGTAGTGATTACCTTCTCTCTGGTCCCGTACACAAGTCACAAACTACTTAAGCCCTCTCCACATTCGCGCGCGATTCGCGCCGCGAACCACGCAAGAACTCCCAAGGTTCCACATTCATCGTCATTCGCGCCAGATTCGCAGTATAGTTCGCGCACTCAACAAAGATGGACGTCGAAGTTGCTGCTGCGGGGATACTTTGCGTATTGCAGTTACGCTTATATTAAACATTAGAAAGTAATAAAAAGAAGTGGAGAAAATATATGCCATAAAAAAGAATCCATTATCTCCTAGGCAAACCAAATGGGCTGATATATGCTCCCGATTTTAAAGATTTATTAACCTTCATTAACACCTATAACCATAAATCAAGGAATCTGTATTTTTTTTTATTCATCCACCGGTATTCGCATAATGCTACTTATTCGCATCCATACATCGCAATTTTAAATTTTATTTTCGTAATCCTTTAATTTGGTATGCCACAACATGGGTTAAGATTTCAGCTTGAAAGCATTCTAAAAATGCTAGTTCTAATTGGTTACAATTTGTCGCCATTTTCAAAGCATAAATTACACACGACTAACACCTAGATAGAATATCATTGACACAACCGCTCGCCGTACTCGACTCGACACGACCACAGGACACGACTGAGCCGCATGCGAGTGTGGAGCCTAGGCGCTTTCGCGGCATGTTCGCGGCTTGCGAACCCTTTGTCGCGGGACAAAAAACTGACAATTTTCGGGGAACGAGGCGCGAAGCCGCAAATCGGTTCCACACTCATGGTTCGCGGGTGTTTCGCGGCTTCGCGCGCGAATGTGGAGAGCGCTTTAAAATCACAGCAAATAACGGCAAATAATCACTACGTTTTGTAGGCACTTCCAGAGAGAAGGTAATCACTACGTGGGCACTTCCATACTAATCGCTGATCCTATCTATGAAAGCATTTTGTGCCAACCATACCAATACAATACAATGTATGACGCGGTCATAGAAATTTGGTTCAGTATTGAGCATAGTGATTACCTTCTCTCTGGTATTGAGTATTCCAAAGTTGGTAAAAAAGCGGTTCAAGGGAGTGTCACTGGCTGTTCTCTTATTCGTCTGTGGCTAAAACGTAGATTACTTCATTTATTTGCTCAGTGGGATAGGTTAGTAGAATTTCAGAGTGGAATTATTGTTTATTGGATATCTAAACTCTTATTGAAATGTCTTGGGTAAAAGAGAATTGCGTTTCATTTTTCCAACTTTTCTGTATTAAAGTTGTTAAAACTGGAAGAGTGCCCCAACACATAGCCTTTATAATGGATGGTAATCGACGATATGCAAAAAAACGCAATGAAAAATGCACTGAAGGACATTCTAAAGGATTCGACAAATTATCAGAAACCTTAAAGGTAGATTAACAATCCTGATTTCTTTTTTATTACACATTTGTTAGCAAATTAATTAAAAATCTAATTGCAGTGGTGTCTTGATCTTGGAGTGCCCGAAGTGACTGTTTATGCATTCAGCATTGAGAACTTCAAGAGAAGTGATGAAGAAGTCAATGGCTTAATGAGCTTAGCTAGTGAAAAGTTTCAGAGACTGCTAGATGAAATGTATGTAATTTAATTGGCCTTTGCACAATAATCATGCCATTCAATCTAAAGTCATGTAAGCCTTAGGTCAATGGAATTTAGCTTAGAATCATCAAAACTCAATATAAATTACATACAAAATTACACTATACTTAAACTTCAAGAATATAGTTGAGTGACAATGACTTGCTAAGTTGCTATTGAAACTACATAACATAGATTTCCAGTTTTCACACACAATTTTTTTTTTAGTGAACAAATTAATGAATGGGGTGTAAGAATACATGTTGCTGGCAGATTATCATTATTACCCAAACATCTACAGGCTCTTGTTTCAAAAGCAATGCTTGCCACACGGAATAACAATAAATTACGACTGAATGTTGCTTATGCCTACACAGGTAAAAATATTCTCTGGGATATCAGCCCCCCTGGCCAAATTGGCATTCTACAATCGTTAACACTAGAAACTAAGTAACAAATCATCAGGTCACCTGGTTTACCAATCAAAACTCTAGTTTTTATGTGGTCACACAAACTAAAGTTTTGATTGGCTAATAGAAAGTCAACTTGGCGAACAGACTGCTTAGAATTTGTTGTTGCTTGAAAAATAGTCTATATATAGTTATAATTTTTACAGGTCGTGATGAGATTAGCCGAGCAGCATCACACATAGTAGATGCTGTAAATGATGCAGAACTAATCACTGATGATGTAGATGAAGAACTTATGTCACAAACACTGGAGCTGCATGAACCTGAGTTACTAGTAAGAACATCAGGAGAAGTGAGACTTTCAGATTTCATGCTCTGGCAGGTGAGAAAGGATGGTTGAAGCATGGCATAACTCTAAAATTAGTTCAATTCCAGTGACATACATAATGTATTATGTGCACATCAAGATCTGACATTATACAAAATATTAAGTTTTTTAGACTATGAACACCAAAGTGACCTAAAAAAGTGTATGCACATTATACTTCCTGTAAATGAATACAACTTCATGTCCTTTGGCTGATAAAACTTTCTTATTGTATTTTTAGATAACGAAAAACCCATTTCTTTTTTCAGGTTTCAAATACAGTATTATACTTCACAGATGTGTTATGGCCAGAATTCACAATTTGGAACCTTCTGATCGCAATTATCCATTTTCAAAGACATGCACCTCCCGAATCAGAAGAAGTAATAGTCAGTGGTAGAAAATTGACATTCTTGAAGAAGTTAGAAGAGAAAAGATGGCAGGAACTAGAAAAATATATTAGTTGCTCATAAGTAAAGAAATTTATTTTAGATACTTATATTTATTTACTAATTGTAAGAATGCTAATGAAAGATCAAAGTTTAACATTCGTTTATCAGATCTATTCTATTTCCCTTTTATAGTGTACTTAGAATATGTCTTAGTTGGGTCATAAGGTTCCCATCTTGATGCCGGGAAAATGTGTTTATTTCTTTCATACCAAGACCTGTAAATATTAAAAAGAAATTATTTATATTATTTTTAATTTATATTAATTACTGGCAATATTTTACTTTGAAAAGATTTTAATATCAATATTTTTCATACATACCTCAATAAAACTTTACCAGCATGTGAGTCCTGTTTTTCTTGGGTGGCATCATTGACTATTCTTACATCATCTGAAGCATCAAATTGGAATAGAGGACCGCTTTTGCCTCTTGCCTGAAATGTCATCATATTAGTGACTAGCTGACCCGCAATTCGGAGATTCCGCGGGAATTCCAGAATAAAAAGTACCAGCTATATAACAATCAGGATCACTGTAACTGCCTATAAGTGGAAGAGCTTTCAAAATCGGTTCAGTAGATCTAGAGAGTTTTACCCGCGGGAAATTCGGAGTTCTCGCGGGAATTCCAGAATAAAAAGTACCCTATGACACTCAGGGTCACTGCAGCTTCCTATAAGTGAAAGAATTTTCAAAATCGGTTCAGTAGATCCAGAGATTACCCCTACAACGTCACAAATTCACAAACTTTTGCTCTTTATAATATTAATATAGATTTAATATCAGCCCACTTAGCCAAGTTGGTAATCTACAATAGAGTAGTTTCCAGTTTTTTATAAAAAAAATAATAGACCTGTATTTTTTGCTTTTTCAAGTTATTGAAAAAATACTAAGATAAAACACATTCAAGTTTAGGAGAAGGGGCTCTTGACGTCATATATAACGTGCCATATATAAGCCCTCGCCTTCGGCTTGGGCTGCTAAGAATCTCAGATAAAAATGGTTCGTTTTGTGCACTAGGTCTAAAATATACTATTACTAATCTACCAAGACAGAACTAAAATCTAAAATTTGGTTGACAAGGCCATTGGTAACACATAGGAAACTAAGGAACAAATCGTCATTGCCACATAAAGTCGTCCTTATTTGAAGTTCAATTTTCCACTACCGATTACTTAATTAACGATTAATTAATTGATTAACGATTCTGTCAAGGTGATCTTCATGTCAACATGTCCTGGCCATGGGAACGGGCGACGTCAACGTCAGGTACATACAAAGTAATGTTTTTTCCAGTAATAACAGACTAGTGACATATTTTGGTATTAATAGGTACACTTAGATTTAAAATTTTCTGTTAATATAGATATAAGATGTTTTGGTGTATTAACTACTGGTAGACTGATAAATAAAAATAAAATAATTAATAATTATTATTAGTATTTGGCTTAGGGGTGGCCTTGCGACCAACAGTCAATATAGACCAGGAGACAGGAGATGTCTTTTCAACACTGTTCTGACATTACTGAAAGAGTAGTAGTTTTTAGGTAGATGAAAATATTTGAAACAGATCGATAAATGAGATAGTCTCATGGGCCATAACATACATAAGATTGTAACAAGTAAAAAAAAAAATAAGTAATGTACTACCTATTTCCCTTCAACCAAAATTTATAAGCTGTCCCCCGCGATTTCATCCGCGGTAATTTCGGAGTTCCCGCGGAGGTTGCGGGAAAAAAGTACTCTATGTCCTTCAGTTCCCGAGGGAATTCCGGGATAAAAACTATCCTATCTTTTAAGTTAGACCATATTATAAACAGTTGCAAAATTTTATCAAAATCCGTTCAGTAGTTTTGAACGTTGTGACTATATGGAAAACATTCTTTGTGATTGGTCAGCGATAAGTGATAACCAATGTATTGAGACTGTTTGTGGTACCCGTACTGGCATTTGTGGCATTCAGAATGGTTTACACCCATTGACTTTTTTATCTTTGTCATTTGTATGAGATTACGTGACAGAGAGAGCACTATAGTATATTAACTTGTCTCCGTGGATAAAGTTATCTTAGTAAGGCACAATGTAATAACAACATTGGTACATACCTTAGTTACAATGAAATCATAAAATGTGTAATGGTGTGGGAGTATGAGATCTTCCTTCACATACATCAGTTGATCAGCTAATACAGTCTTCAGTTCACTAAATTCCTGCCTCAAGGTGTCCAAACAACGCTGTAGGAATTGGTAGATAGAGTTTCCTGCAATTTTTATATGCATTATTTTTTGTTTTTAATGTTGCAATAATGTGAATAAAATAGTAGGAATACCTTTTTTCAACGTTACATTACGTCTATGTCCAGACCCATCCCAGTAACTAAAAGTAACAGTGATTGGTTCATCTTTTAATGAAGCCTGTGTCATCACCCATTCTAATCGTAGCTCCTCTCTGAGTTTTAAATCTGCCTCTTCGCGTTCTCTATCTGGTAAAAATGATGTGTCCACATCTGGATTTTTCCGGATCTTTTTTACAACCTATAATAATATGAATAAAAATATAAATAAAATAAAAAGGCATATACAAACCAACACATTTTTTTTATTGGGGATTTGATTTGTAATGCAAAAGCCAACTAATTCTGTAGAGGCCAGGACTGGAGGAGACATCTTAGTAATATATTTGACAAATGCTATAAAATTGTAAGAATTACAGAATATCTATGCAAAACTTATTTACACCTTACCTATCAAGGTAATGATGTATAATAATAATATGACAGACCAGACCTTCTGTTGTGTGTCAAAAACTGGTAACTAGTTATTTTATTTAAAAATGTGACAAAGAGTAAAATATTGTATATACTTGAGTTAAAGTTACTTGAGGCAACCATGAGTAGATATTGGATTTAATACTATTCATGTAAACAAAAAATTAAAAAATTAACATAACTGGTTCCTCTTCATCTCTCCAACACGTTTCCAATTTATCTTCCTCTGACTCTACAGCATCTTCATCTTCTTCTTCATTCAAATCAAATGACAAAGCCTGAATCTAAACAGACAAATTTACAAAGTAGGTACAAAATTAGTATCTAACTGATAACAGAATGCTGAGTTTTGATTTTTTAAACTTTAAAGCATTATCTGTACTTTATTTACCTGTTGTTTTCGCTTATTTTTTTGTGCCTGTTTAGCTTCAATCTCCTTTTGCCGTTCTTTCTCCTTCTCTGCTTTCTTTTGTGCTAATTTTTTCTCTCTTTCACGCACTATGTGCTCTTGCTTTGCTTTCATCTCATCAAGAGTCACTAAGCCAATAGTGGAACTCTTCAGTTGTTGTTCAACAGCATCATAATGTGTCGCGAATTTGTTCTCTATTTTATCGATTTTAAGGTCTTCTCCTATCTTTTTTTTTCTAAGTTCTATTTCCTGCTGAGCTTTCTCTCGTTTTTTCATCAGATGCATCGCCCTTCCGGCCTCCGAGGCTGCTCCTTTGTAATGCGCCATTGCCCTCAATTGTATCCCTACAATTCACTGGTTCAAATACTGTAAACAAAAGAATCTCTTTGAGACAAAACAATTTTTCAAAATTACAAAGTTTTAGTACATCGTAATTGTAAATTTTGCTCGTATATTTCGAAGATAGTTTGCCTATCATTTTTTTTTTGGGAAGAATGATCAATATAAATTAAAATTTACACGAGCAAAGCAAATAGAATTTAATCTCTAACAAATTACAAAACTGACTAGTAGTAGGTAAAACGTCGTGGATAAAATATAATATAGGTTGTAGCACTGCTGTACTGCACAACACTCTTTCTTTGTAGCACAATAACGTATTACTTAGGTATGCACAGAGAGAAGGTAATCACTACGGGTATGCAGGTACGTAATTAATTACACAAATTAACTAGACTTATATTATTTAGACATAAAACTGAGGTACGTAATTAATTACACAAATTAACTAGACTTATATTATTTTAGGGATGTGAAAAAATAATCGATTTTTTTTTAATAATCGATTAAAAATCGATTATAATTTTAAAAAAAATCGATTTTAATAACTGATTTTATTTTTAAGAATAATCGATTAATAATCGATTTTTTTTATAATCGTTCAATCGATTTTTATCCTGGGATTCCCATGGGAAGGCCTATTTAAGCAAAGCAAGAAAAAGAAAAAAAATATATCCATAAATTATTTAAATAGAGCGTTTCAAAATTCATACTTTAGACTTTACCACCGAAACGCGGAATGACGTCACTAGGTCAAAATTACGCCTTATTAATCTGTGATACAAATGTCACTCGTATTGAAAAGGTCATTTGACACTGACAGACATATAATTTCAATATCCAAAAGCGAAATTAAGGTTGAACTGTATCGAGTTACTTCCAAAAGTTCCAGTAAAGAATCTGTAAGTACATATGCATTGTATTTAATGCCAGATGTGACACGAAATAAACCCTGCTGGGTTTTTGTGTCTGACCTTGTAAAAATTTTGTACTTTTTTTCGGAGTAGATAAATAAAAAAAAAAAAACAAAAAATCGAAATGCATCTTACCGATTCATTTTAAAGTAAAAAACTTCAGAAAATGGAAAATATGCGTTGACTGTATGCTCTTAGTTTCTTTTGCTTTTTTTGAAAGAGGTAAATGTTTCCAAAAAAAATAAAAGTGAAGAGTGAAATGTGTTAAGCGTGGCTGTGATTGGTGTTTCGTTTCAACATTCAGTTTCACAAAATTAAAAGTTGAATATCTTAGAAACTATTGAATTTTTTTTGTTAATCTTTCAGGATAACGCTTTTCTAAGGCTCTGTTTTTGAAAAATTTCTTATAATAAATTTCGTGCAAGTACCCTCTTGTTCAAATTATCCTCAGAGTTTTATTGCTAAAAGCATGCAGATTTTCATCGTAAAAAATCGATTTTATATGAAAAATCGATTTTTTTCCTCATTTAAATCGATTAATCAAAAATCGATTATTTTTAAAGATACAAAAATCGATTAAAATAAAAATCGATTTTTTTCTCTCAATGTCACATCCCTATATTATTTAGACATAAAACTGAGGTACGTACCTACCAAGATGATTATATGATCTTTGGATCGCAATTCAATTAACTAGCAGTCTAACCAAAGAGTATATAACCACTAAGTCTAACGCAACTAGGGAACAAATTAAATTTTGTTCGTATTTAGCACTCATTTCTTTTTAATTTTTTTTTTCCATGGCATCAAAGATGGCCTCACATGCTATTTCAGTCTTTTGTCTCTGAATCTTTCTTACAATCTGTCATCTGTTTGTCATGGCGACGCATGTTGTTATTTGGGAAAATAATTGTGTGATTTTTAAAAATTTTGTGTGATTTACGCTTTGAAAAGTGCAGTGTGACTATTAAAAACTATTTTCTTGTGATTGGGTAGTGAAATAGCACCGATTAGACGGTGTAGTACGTACTTATGTAATTTGTAGAAAAAGATAGAGTCGACAAAATTTAAATAAAAGGAAATTTATCACGAAATTTCCTATAGATGAAGACCGGTAAGTACAGCTTGAGTAAAATAATAAAGTATTTTGTTCTCTTCAGCTATCAGCAAGACTAAAATAATACACTATCATTTTGAAATGAGAAAAAATATTTGCATGTTTGTAAACCATAGTGATGTAAATCTTCACTATCGATAAAGTGAGTCGATAAACTTTAATGAATGATGCTGTTATAGTGAATATTTTGGAATATTTTTGTATAGCTGCTGCTGCGTATACTTTTTTCATTACTTACTGCAGTTTTCATTAAGTATTATGATCGTATTGTAATAAAGTGAACCTCGTCTTCTGTATAAAGAACTATATTATACTCTATCTTGTTTCTAAGTGTACTTGCATGATTGATAGATATTTTAATTTCAGATGTCGACAATGGGTAAAAAATATTGGAAATGATGACTTAGCTTACATTCCAATCGAAAAACTTCACGATATAAAATATGTCTGTGGAGATGTAAGGAACGAATGTCGGAAGATAAACGAAAGTTTTTCGCTTTCGGAGGATATTTCTACCGATAATTTAAACAAGGCTCAACAAGGACTGCGAAGTAAATCATTTACTTTCCCAAATAGGTTATTTAATTTTGACATAAAATGTAAATGTAATTTTTAAAGAGAAAATAAATATCTATCTAATAACATCATCATGACAAACTAAAATATTGGAATAATAATAAATAAATAAAAATCATAATTTATTGTTTCAAGTTTACGACAAATGTTTTCCCCCGTTGTAGATTTAATTCACCTGGTATGAAGCCCACGATGCTCTAATGATAATTTATCGATATCGATTTAATCAGGAACTACATGTGGCCATCCCTATTGTTCTTGTTAATGTTGGTACTCATGAGTTATGAAGTATTTTGACATTTAAATTTTCGCTGTGTTGGTATTGCTGGGTCTGCTAAATGGATTCCAAAACCAAGTAAGGAAGTCCCGTCTCTTAAAACGTAGTGATTACCTAAAACGTAGTGATTACCTTCTCTCTGTTAACTAGATGTATATTCAGTTGCCCTAACCTCCAATAATCCCGTTTGGTCAAAATTCCTTTTTTTTTTAACAATGCTTCCTAACCTTTGCTTCCTATCGTCTTAATAGTTAATAGCAAAAATGAAAGTGGCAAATAACACTCAGTGTTGAGTCCAAAAAGAAGAGGAAAAAAAAAATATACCTATATATTCTCTCTGTATATAATTGTTTGTGCCGGATACCACAAATTAACTAGACATATGTCTAAAGATACGCACCGCAGCGTAGACGGTAGTATCTCTAAGTAGTTTGTGAGCGTAGATGGTTCATTCTCCGTCTACGCACCGCAGTAAAAAAAAATTCCCTTTAAAACGGACCGCACCATTTGTTGCCGGCTAATGACCTATTTATCCTCCAATATACCATTTCTTTTCTCTCCTTAACTTTTTTTTTTTGACCCAGGGAAAATGCTTTATGCATACCACCGCCCTGGGGCGGGCGATGGTTATGTGGGACTCCGCCCTGAAAAGGGCGACCCGCCCTGAGAAGGGCGGGAATACTACCCACTAAAAACCCTGGGGTGTTCACCGCCTCCGCGCCTGTTGCCGGGGCCACGGGATCGCTTTCGCATGCTCCGCAGCCCCGACAGCGCCAGCCCGAAACGGGCACCTTCTCGGTGATGACGATATGACGATGCATCGGAACACACGACGCACCGCCATCTCTCCTTCTCGGGGACCCCATGGGAAGGGACGCCAGACGGCCCCACGTCCGACGCCCCGAGGTCCCCAGCAGCGGGTCTGGTCAGTGGCCCCGCCACCCGCCACAACGGCCGCGAGGTCTAGGGAGGCCGGTGTGGAACACCAGCACTCCCCACCACCCCCGCAGCCCCACCTCGCCGCCATTCACCGGGGCGGCCCCGTCGAGATCGCGGAGGAAGCCCTCCGCAGCCTCTAACCCTCAGCCGCGAAAACCGCAGCCCGCCTCAGTCACGCCGCTGCCCCGAAGGGCGGCAGCGCCACCTACATAGGCCGCCTCGACCCCGTGCTTACCGCCTGCAAGTGGGGGAAGCGGCCCCGTCTCGTGCCTCATAACGGGCGCGGCGCCGCGCCTCAGCAGCAGCACCGCATGCCCGATATTCCGGCCCGCCTCTGGGTTCCTCTTAGCTTCACCGCGGGTGACCAGCCCACGGCTACTAGAGCCCCCCCGCCACGACAAGGCGGGAACCCAATTCGGGGGGGTTCTCTCCCTAACCTAATCCAATCCAATAATCCCGTTCTGTCAAAATTCCTTTTTTTTTAACAATGCTTCCTAACCTTTGCTTCCTATCGTCTTACCAAAAATGACAGTAGCAAATAATACTCAGTGTTGAGTCCAAAAAGAAAAGGAAGAAAAAAAAAAAAAAAAATAAAAAAATTTGTTTGTGCCGGGTACGCAGTAAACAAAATCTCTTCCATTTGTTGCCACAAATGAACTAGACATATTTGTTGCCCAACGGCCCAAAAAATATATTGACAGTTATTTTTCAAGAACCATGGAGCAGACTATTCTGTTGCCGTCGCCTAATTGGTTTCAAGTTAACGTCCTTGTTGCTAGTTGTGACAGTTGGCTGTTCTACGGAGGGCCAAGCAAGAGTCTGTGCGTTCTGGAGCCCCTAGCGTGTGATAAAGGAGTGGTCCAGTCCAAACAGAAATACCGAGCTCATGTGTTTAACTATGCCCATCCAGAAAAGTAAGTTCACCGTTTGATGTAATTTCACTACATATGAATGTTCGTTAAGACGACGGAGGGTATGCCGGAATTGAAATTCTAAATTACTCTTGATCATCCAAATTTTAATGAATTCCAAATAATTGTTTGAAACTTATCAGAATAAAGAGTGGTGGCACTAAACATCTACCCGCCAATTCAAAAGTTGTAGTAGTTTTATCTAATTTATTGGGAATCAACCTTTATTTACAGTGTAAATCCCTACTAGTATTATAAATGCGAAAGTAACTCTGTCTGTCTGTCCGTCTTTCTGTCTGTCTGTTACACTTTCACCCCTTAATGACATCAATCATTATGAACTTTGCATACACGTTGTCAGGGGTACAAAGAAGAACATAAGGTACTTTTTATCCCAGAATTCCCTCTGGAACTCTGAAATTACTGCAGGTGAAACCGCAGGGAACAGCTAGTATAAAATAAATATTCAAAAAAATCAACAAAATTATTTAGTTTCTTTGTACATTTCAACAAAAAATATGAATTATAAACTCAATTTTATGAAAAAGATGAAACACATTTTTAGCAGACTTCCTACAAAGGTTCTCTGCATGATTTTTCAGTAATTACTAGGAAGGTTTTGGTTATATGCTTATGGTTTTAAAGTTTTAGTATATTTTGTTGAAAGGGTTTACATCCAGACAATCTGCTCATGTATAATACAAAATCAGACAGCTCTTGGATCAATAATTTCTACATTTAAATTAAAGAAATGCATCTAATTTTCTTATAGGATTACAAATTTAGATATATCACCAGACTGGCCTGAAAAATGTGAGATTTTAACTGGTAGTGTGGATGGACTAGTCAGACTTTGGAAATTAGAACAAACTGAAAATTCAGTTAAAATTCAACCATCTTATAGTCATGAAGTTCACAGGAAGGAGAAAGAAGTAAGTAATTAAGAGGATAAAAATTAGTGATAGTTCATACATTTATGGTGTAAGTTTTTTTAAAAATACCCTCATTTTTATATTATCTTTACAGGAAGTAGCAGGACTAGGTTATTGCAATGAAACATTTGCCATAACTGTGGGTTGTTTTGGTAACATTGTCAAATGGGATACACATTCCAACGTTGTAAAGACATACAATAATATACTAAAGAATTTAAAACCAAACTGTATGAAATGCTCACCCCATGTTCCTTTCAATATTGCCATCGGAACAAAACAAGGACTTGTCATCGTTTTAGATCTAAATGGTAAGAGATTATAATTTATTACATTTAGGCAGTACACACTCTTTTGCAAGTTTGTTTGGTTGATGATAAATATCCTACTAATATTATAAACGCAAAAGTTTGATGTATGGATGGATGGATGGATGGATGTTTGTTACTCTTTCACGCAAAAAACTACTGGATGGATTTAAATGAAACTTTACTATAATATAGCTTATAAATCAGATTAACACATAGGGTACTTTTTATCCTGGAATTCCCACGGGAACTCTGAAATTAACGCGGGTGAAACCGCATGGCACAACTAGTTTCAAATAAATAAAATAAACACTAGGATAACTTTTTATCTTTTATTATAATTTTAGGCCAAGGAAAGATTTTATACAAGATACGTGGGCAGGATGATGAAATACTTGCAGTTAGTTGGTGTCCACAGTATAATGTACAAGTGACAAAAAGTATTAAGAAGTCTGAGGATGTTCAAACAGTACCAACAAGAATAGTAAAAAAGGAAAGTACAGAATCCTTAAATGAATCTGGTGTAAATACACAATTGCCAGATGATAGTTTTGAAGATAGTGTAGAAGTGCCTGAAGATGATATGTTTGACATATACAAAGATCATGCAGCTGATGAATTTGGTCACAAGAAATATGTACCTAAAGATGTAGTAGTTGAACATAAGCGTGAGAACAAAGTACCAGAGGATTTCCTAGCAGAGTGTTCCAAACTGAAGGAAGATATACTTAGGAATAAATATGAATCTGAAAGTACAATAGAATCATTAGTAGAGGCCATGGATAGAACTCATGTTGATGATATTAAAACTACTGCTGATAAACCTGTTGAATCTGATGATACAGTGTGTGAAGAAAAACTGAGTAGTGATGATAACAAAATCGATGAACACAGCCATCTATTGGCTACTATAGGAAAACGTGGGTAAGATATTGAATGACATGATGTGTGTATTCTAATAAGAATTTATTATCTTGATGTTTGCCAGTACCATTGGTGGTTACTTACTAGCATACTTGACTGCTACACCAGCCCCCCTAGCCAAATTGACATTCTACAATCATTAACATATAGAAAACAAAGAAACAGAATTTTTACATCACATGATCACACAAAAGTAGGGTTTTGATTGGATAATTTTATGTGACCAAGTGACATAATGATTTGTTACTTAGTTTTCTATGTTTTAACGATTGCAGAATGTAATTCTAATTCGTATGTATGTTCACCACTCATCAGAAGTTACCTATTCACATTTAATAATATTACAAATGACTGTTTCAGTGGACTTCGTATTTGGTCCAAAACTGGTAAATGGGTTGCCAGTTGTGCTATTCCAATGGTTCAAGCAAAGAATGCGAGAGTTAAGTTTCCTTCATGGACTACAGTTCTATGGTACAGAAGCAATGTGGTGCTTGTGAGCGATGGCAAATGTCAGTTGTTGCAGTGTAACCCACTGCAAATTGATAGGTAACTAATTCTAATCCTTAGTAAGACATGGTAAGACATAGAGTAGGCACCCTAAAATTGTACATAATTATTTAAACATTATATGTAAAGTGAATGCAATTATCATATTATGTAAAACCAGCTGTTCCCTGAGGTTTCACCCACATTAAGTTTTTGGAGATCTTGCGGGAATTCTGGAGTAAAGAGTATCCTATGTGCTTTTTAAAGTACTTTTTCTGACACTTTTCAAAAATTATTATCGTTTTATTACAACCAATTTAGACAAAACCTTCACAAATTATATATACCTAAACTTTCCTCATGAATCACTATCTATTCGTGAAAACAGCATGAAAATAGTCAGTTCAGTAGTTTGAGTTGATTGCGAACAGACAGACAGATAGACGCGGCGGAAGGCTATGTTTTATAATATGTAAGGATAATGTAAGCTTCAGAATGTAGTTATACCAGCCAGTTAAACCTGCCTCTTGTTGTCCAGCAACAACAAACTGTCGTGGAGCGTGGTGCACGCCCAGCACAAGCGCGCCGTGTACTGCATCGCGAGCAACGCGCCCCGCGCGCAGCCGCCGCAGGTAGGGCCCCCCGGGCCCCCACTTTATAGATAATATTATGTACGAGATGGATAAAATGTATTTAATTTTTTTTTTCAATATGGCAACGATATTCCTGCCAGTGTCAGTTACAAAATACAGTAACAAATACAGTAGACAGTTACAAAGAACAATTCAAGTTTGTTAGACCTGAATATGATCAAGTAAACTTGTTATTGAACTCACAACAAGCTAGAAAAGTATGTACTAAACAATATTTTCTCTTTTTGGTGTTTTAAAAACATAATATTGACTTTTTAGGTTTTATGACTCTGAATACCTACAGTGAATACTAGATATGTGGAACCTGTTTTTGTGTGTCTGTCATTTTATATGTAACCATAAAAATCATAAATATTTTTTTGTTTACTTTTCATACTTCATATAGAACAAGTAATAGTAGATTGTATCACAAGGTATTAAAATTGTATTTTTAGGGCGAGGGTGTTATTTTGAATCCAGACCGGAGTGAAGGATTCTAGAGTAGAGTAGAAGATTCTTATATAGAATCCTGAATGGAGATAGGGATTCTTATATAGAATCCTGAACGGCGAGAGGGATTCAAAGGAAATTGCCAGAGGAAAAAATAATTTTAATGCCGAGTGGTACACTCTACTTTTCATCCCCCTCTATGAGAAAACGAAACAAGAAATCGCTGTAATATATTTATTTGTTATTAAATATAATACAAACCTAAATGTTTATTGTGTCCATTTTCACAGATTGACTTGACGAATACATTTTGTGAAATCAATAAAATTGCAATATCAGATAAATAAACATGCACAGCACATCAGTTGCCGCCTTTTTCTTATTTTTTTGTTTGAGACGCGAGTCTCACCGGCCAGTACTTTATTCATACAATTTGTGCAGTATTTGATGTTCGACCTCCTTGGTCATCTCTGGCGATAGACATTACAAGTTTCTTAATCCAAATTCACAACTCATTATTACCCGCTGTTTAGCGGGTTAAAATGGATCTCAGTACAACTTTTAGTTTTTAGTCGCACTTATTGAAGGGAACCTAAACGTACTACTTTAGGTGCACTTATATGCGAATAAAACGTCAGTTTTTAAATAGATGGGATGAAAAAACTATTAAAAATCGAGAAAAGTATTTGTATTTTGTATCTGCAACTCGACGTCTGACCGCGTATCGTGGAACGCCAAAAAAAAATAGTACTATTGTTTATGGTTGTCTATAGGTGCAGGAGCGGCAGGGCGACGACGCGTGGTGCGTGTGGACCTCGTCGCAGGACCGCACGATCGCGTGCGCGCGCGTGGAGCGGCGCGAGCTGCTGGCCGTGCACCACACGTGCGGCGGGTTCGTCTACAACGTGCAGTTCTGTCCGTACGACGCCAGAAAGTAAGACACTGTGGAATGTGAAATCTATAGGGTACTAGCTATCGCCCGCGGTTTCACCCGCGGTAATTTCGGAGATATAAACTTTTCTCATGAATCACTCTATGTAATGGTGAAAACCGCATGAAAATCCGTTGCGTTGTTTTAAAGATCTAAGTCTGCGTAGGGACAGACAGACAGCGGGAGGCGACTTTGTTTTATACTATGTAATAAAATAAAAATAGCCTAAGTTACTCCTTATGACATCAGCTATCTGCCAGCGAAAGTCCCGTTAAAATCGGTCCAGCCGTTTCAGAGATTAGCCGGAACAAACAGTCAGACAGATAGACAGACAGAGAATTTTTTTTTTTTTTAATGTAAGTACCGTATATGTATATACTTTCATATGCATTTAGTGAAAAGTTGTTAATTTGGAATTACAAACAAACACTTCAATTTTATTTATAAATGTATAGATGATACTATGTACCCAATGGCTTACTGGTGATGATATCAGGGCAGCGATCGCCGTGGGCGACGGCGCGGTGCGCGTGTGGGAGGCGGACACGCTCGCCGGGGACGGCGCGGCGCTGGCGCCCGGCTCCGTCGCCGCCTACTGGCACAAGGTGTGCGGGAAGGTGCTGGTGGTGGCCTGGCACCCCACCAGGGAGAACCTGCTCGCCTTCGCCACCGCCGAGTCCAGGGTGAGTCGAGTGACGAGCGTCAACTGTGAAGAACATCACCTGACAAACCTGTCACACATAGGGCATGGGACTCGCGCCGGGGCGCGCCGAGGGGTGCAAAGTGTCGCTTCTTTACGTTCCCTGAGAGAAAATTAGGGGCTTATTCAATAAAGCTAGTTCACAACCAAAAGTTCTCCACCGAAGATCGGTCACCAGCGTTTCTGCTACCGGTGTTCGGTTGGGCACCATATTTGGTCAGTAACCTTTTCTGTAATTTGCTCTTAATTCACACCGCGCGGAATCGGTCACTGTGCCTGCTGGGCACTGATACTGTGTCGCCAATATATCTTTCGGGCAACAATTTAGTTTCGGTCGCCCTCCAACCCTCTTTGATCTGATTCTCTCGGATAAGAAGCAGTGATGAGATTTAAGTAGTGCTGTTTTTGCCGGTATATTTGTATCTACATTTTGGTATCGAGTTTAAGTGCTGCTGAAATAATATAAAAAAAAAAATTATTATTATGACATTTCTCGTAGAAGATATAGAAGACTTCCAAACTTATTTCCATAAGTGTTTTTGGTTAATGCCTGCGGTGCGGCGTCATGTGGAACGGCTCTTACTTGCGCGGGCCGCACCATAGTGGCTTACGGGCCGCGGGTTGCCGACCCATGGTATAGAGTGTCGCCGGGCTGGTGGTGCAAGTGTTGTGTGTGCGTCGCAGGTTGGCCTGATAGACACCGGCGACGGCAGGGGCGAGCGGGCGGCGCGCGCGCTGCGGCCGGCGCTGCGCGGCGGCGTGTACTCGCTGCGCTGGGGCGACGGCGCGCGGCTGTACGCGTGCGCGGGCGGCGACCTGGTCGCGTACGACGCCGACCGGTCCGACGGCGGTCAGTCGCACCTCACTCTACACTCTGCACTCTGCACTCTGCACTCTGCCCTCTGCACTCTGCACTCTGCACTCTGCACTCTGCACTCTGCACTCTGCACTCTGCACTCTGCACTCTACACTCTACACTCTACACTCCACACTCCACACTCCACACTCCACACTCCACACTCTACACTCTACACAGTTAGGTCTACAGTTAGGTCTTCTAAGATGTGATAAA
Source organism: Zygaena filipendulae (assembly GCA_907165275.2). Taxonomy (NCBI): domain Eukaryota; kingdom Metazoa; phylum Arthropoda; class Insecta; order Lepidoptera; family Zygaenidae; genus Zygaena; species Zygaena filipendulae. Next base: position 3,321,803 of record OU015653.1, on the reverse strand, counting down.
ATTAGCTGCAAATATTTACAGGGCTGAAAGTATACGTTATAACAAACAGGTATTTTTTCACAATATGAGAGAAATAAATTCAATGATAAAACATTAAAACTACATGCAATACACGTATACAAGGCATGCGCCACGCACACAGCAAGCGATGCATAAGCTGGTCAGCTCGATCGAGGTCATTGACCTTAAGAAACCGGCGCGCGGCGACGTGTGTCGTGTGTGTAAAGCGATTGAACGGCGAGCGCCTACACAGGTTGTTTTCTTTTTGACTGATTTATTTTGTTGGAAAAAAAAAAAGTTTTTTTTTTCAATTTTATGAACATGTTTATAACGCTGTATACTTTTAACCCTGTAAATATTTGCAAATTGCAGCTTGTTAAATGTTATATTTATCACGTTTGCTTGGTCACGCATGCAAGCTTTTGTGGGACAGTGGGATAAAGTAGATCTGTGTGTTGTGAAGTGAATTATTATTATAAAATTTATTTCGCGTAGTATCACCGACCGCCATAGCCAACTGATGTATCTGCCTGCGCAGATCCCGTCCGCATACCGGTGGTAGTGGAGGAGCAGGAGTGGGAGGTGAACGTGGCGGTGTGGTGGGGCGGGCTGCTGGTGTGCGGCAACGCGCGCGGCGCGCTCGCCGTGCTGCGGCCCGCCGCGCCCGCCGCCCCCTCCTCGACTCGCTGCGACGTGCTCGCCGTCGCGTTCGTGTTCGAGTGAGTCCAGAGCCCTTATTCACTAATAGCTGCTCCCCGCGGTTTCGCCCGCGATATTTTCAGAGTTCCCGCGGGAATTCCGAGATAAAAAGTGCCCTATAACCTTCTCTGTACCCCAGACAACGTGTATGCAAAATATCACGACGATCGGTCGAGTAGTTAAGCCGGAAAAGCGTAACAAACAAACAAACTTATATTCGCATTTATAATAGTAAAGGATCAACAACATTCCATGGCCATGTAACGCTCTCTCAAAATCACAATTCAGATACCCGAAATATTAGAAATTAACATTATGTATGCCATAAGACACGTTGTAAATGAGTTTTATTGAAACGGAACTTCTTTGAGCTCGAGGGAAAAACAATTATCGTTGCGCGTTATGACTTATGGTCATAGTGAAAAGTTGGGGATCTCGCCGGCGGCGGTAGCGTTTCGTTATAGTAGTTTACTAACGGCTGAATATAATTCTAGGAAAATGATCCACGCCATCGAGTGGCACCCGGAACAGACATCAGACTCCAACGAGAAGTCAAAGTACGAAAAGATCGTGGCAGTCTGCTCGTTGGACAGAGATAACACGATCGCTCTATTGGAGTATAAGGAGACTGAGGGTGAGATAAATTTACTCAATTTCTACATCGACTTACAATTTATGCAAACTTTATTTTTGTCAGGGGCCTTTATTTACAAATAAGCCGATCCCCGCGAGTTCACTCTAGTTAATTTCGGAGTACCCGCAGGAGTTTCGGAACTAAAAGTACCCTATGTTCTTCTCTATGTACCCCTGACAATGTGTATGCAAAATTTTATGATAATCGGTTGAGCCGTTAAGACGTGAAAGCATAACAAACAAACAAACTCACTTTCGCATGTAGTGGTTTTTCGCTCGCGATAATTTCGGAGCTCCCACGGGAATTCCAGGATAACTTATACGTATAAACCTTCCTCTTGAATCACTCTATTGGTGAAAACCGCATGAAAATCCGTTCAGTAGTTTTTGAGTTTATCGCGAAAAGATAGACAATCGCGGCAGAGGATTTTGTTTTATAATATGTAAGGAAGGATTGCAGTACAAATGTTGTGTTAATATGTATGATTGGCTTCAGGTGAAACAAAGCTGGTGCCGTGGAAGAGACTGAGCGGGCACACTGGCGCCGTGCTGCAGCTGGCGTGGAGCCCTCACCGCGAGATGTTGCTGTTGTCCACCTCGCACGACGGCACCGTCCGGGTAAGCTATGCGTACTGCACACTGCACAATACGCACTGCACAATGCACAATATGCACTGCACACAGCACAATACGCACTGCACACTGTGTAATGCACACTGCACAATGCGCACTGCACAATGCACAATATGCACTGCACACTGCACAATACGCACTGCACACTGTGTAATGCACACTGCACAATGCACAATATGCACTGCACACTGCACATGCAAACAACACGTGACACACGTGAACGAGCCAGCTGTCTTTACTTGTGGGAGAGTGCTTCAACCAGTTCATTTGTGTGGAGTGTCACCGGGTTGATAATGGGCCTGTGAATAATGTTTGATTTGTTCCAATGAACGTGCCGCAGTAAATGTTCGATTTGTCCCAATGAACGTGCCGCAGTAAATGTTCGATTTGTCCCAATGAACGTGCCGCAGTAAATGTTCGATTTGTCCCAATGAACGTGCCGCAGTAAATGTTCGATTTGTCCCAATGAACGTGCCGCAGTAAATGTTCGATTTGTCCCAATGAACGTGCCGCAGTAAATGTTCGATTTGTCCCAATGAACGTGCCGCAGTAAATGTTCGATTTGTCCCAATGAACGTGCCGCAGTAAATGTTCGATTTGTCCCAATGAACGTGCCGCAGTAAATGTTTGATTTGTCCCAATGAACGTGCCGCAGTAAATGTTCGATTTGTCCCAATGAACGTGCCGCAGTAAATGTTCGATTTGTCCCAAAGAACGTGCCGCAGTGAATGTTCGATTTGGCGCAGGTGTGGGACGGCGCGGCGGGCGCGTGCCTGTCCGCGTTCGGCGGGCACGCGGCGGCGTCGCTGGGCGCGGCGTGGCTGCCGCGGCCGCAGCTGGGCGCTGCGCTGCTCACGGGCGGCGCCGACGCCTGCGTGCGGCTCTGGGACCACACGCACTACCCCGCTGACCAATTCGGTAATACTAATGTTGCCGACTTATGAAAATCAAAATTCTGTTTAGACCATCAGTTAGAAAATAAAAGAAAAATCGACAAGTATTTTTTGCTTTTATAAAATAATTATAATAATTATTTATTTATTTAGAACCAATTTGGATCATTTTGTTAGTAACATGATTGCTTAATCTATTGTTAGTAAATTACATTATATTTATACATTTATAGATTATATTATACATTTACACACTTTCCCGTCTTTTATACTAAAACTAGCTGTGCCCCGCGGTGTTACCCGCGGAAATTTCGGAGATCCCGCAGGAATTCCGGAATGCAAAGTACCTACCCTATGTCCTTCTCTGTACCCCTGACAATGTGTACCTAAGTATGCAAAATTTCATGAGATTTCACCGACCTGCGGGAATTCCGGGATAAAAAGTATCCTATGTCCGTTTCCTGGTTCTAAACTACCTCCCCACCAATTTTCAGCCAAATCGGTTCAGCCGTTCTTGAGTTATAAGTGGAGTAACTAACACGACTTTCTTTTATATATCTATATATATACATGTAATAATATACAGTAAATATTATATACTACGTCTGCTTGGTTTCCACAACAAGCTTATAGCTTGGGATCAAGTGCATCTGTGTGTTGTGAAGGGTTAAAAAAAAGAAATACAATTAACAAATATTACAAAGTCAAAAATCAGTTGGTTTTGCTTTACTTATTTAAATAAATTATATTATTATTATATATTTTTACTCTAAATCTTGAAGATCTGATTCTAACCCATAAATATTTTTCATATTGGTATGATTATTTATAGCAGCGCCCGCGAGAAAAGTGCCGTTGAAAGGAGAGAAAAAGAAAAAGTCCAAGAAAAACCAAGAAGAAAAGAAAGCGGAGGTTGTTGCGGTAGAAGAGAGCGGCGTTCAGAAACCAGAGCAGAACGGGAAGCAGGTGGCCGTCACTCAGGAGTCCAAGGCGAGGACCTCCAGGAAGTTCCTGTTGCCGACCATACACAAACAGTTGGTCGCAGAGAACATTAATGGGCCGAGGCGTCTGTTCAAAATGTTCATGAAGAAAAAGTTAGAAGAAAACGGTGCGAAGGAGACGGACGATGACAAAGTGGACGAGTCGGAAGAAGATGCAACGAGCGGTCTCGATTATGTGAAGATATTCGGCAGTGTCAGCGATTTGACGGAGGTGTTGGATATGGAATGTTAGTAGTGTAGATTTGCAATATTTTCTATTTAATCTTCAAAACGGACTAAAAATTAAAATTTAGTCATCTAGCCCATTTATTCATTTATTTATTCTTTATTGCATAGTAAGTACAAATGGCGAACTTAATGCCTTGCGGCGCGAATGGCTATTGTTTGCAGTTTTATATGCTTAATTTTGTTACATAATTATAATAACCGTTAGGTTTTTCTACCGAATAAAAATAAAAATAAATAAATACCTACTTAAATCGGTTCGCTCTCATGGAGTGTCGGGGGTGTGGTTTAGTGGTTTATTCGTACATGTATAATAATATTCGGCACTACCTGTGTACGGCAGTGGCGCAGCACCTGGCGGGCGCGCGGCCGGGCGCGTGGTGCGCGCTCATGCTGGTGTGCGGCCGCATCGCCGACCTGCTGCAAGAGGCGGCGCGCCGCGACCTGCTCTGCCCCTTCCTGCTCAGTCTGGCGCCGGCGCTCTCCATCAAGTTTGTAAACGCTTAACCTGCCCTCTGTTGGTACACACTTTACCCGCCCCCTGTTGGTACACACTTCACCCGCCCCCTATTAGTACACACTTTACCCGCCCCCTGTTGGTACAAACTTTACCCGCCCCCTGTTGGTACACACTTTACCCGCCCCCTGTTGGTACACATTTACCCGCCCCCTGTTGGTACACACTACCTGCCCCTGTTGGGACACACTTTACTCGCCCCCTGTTGGTACACACTTTACCCGCCCCCTGTTGGTACACACTTCACATGCCCCCTGTTTGTACTCACTAAACCTGTCCCCTGTTGGTACATGTTTAACCTGACCCCGTTTGTACCCACTTTACCTGCCCCTGTTGGGACACACTTTACTCGCCCCCTGTTGATACACACTTTATCCGCCTCCTGTTGGTACACACTTTACCCGCCCCCTGTTGGTACACATTTACCCGCCCCCTGTTGGTACACACTACCTGCCCCTGTTGGGACACACTTTACCCGCCCCCTGTTGGTACACACTACCTGCCCCTGTTGGGACACACTTTACCCGCCCCCTGTTGGTACACACTTTACCCGCCCCTTGTTGGTACACGTCAGTGGCGAAGGGTGAAATATTGAGAGAGGCAAGCCGGAAATCTATTTGGTACCTACTATAAATACGTAATTTCAACTTATTAAACTATCTACTTACCGCAAATAGGTACCTAATTTCAACGTACGTCTGTGTAACTGCTTTCACTATCACTACACACAACAAAAAAAGTCCAACTTTAATACTAATCACTATTTAATTTAATACCAAGAAATAAATTCTAATACGTGACACTAACTAACAAATTCAAATTTTCAATTTTTTCGTCATAAACTCAAGTTGTCTGTCAACAGTCATCTCAGAATGTCCGCTTCGTTTCGAATTTCTAGGACCAATAAGGATATTTGTTGAGACAGTAATAGAAAATGCGTGCGCGTGAGTGAAATGGAGAGAGTAACTCGATTTGTAGCGGCTTACCAAAGTAGCTATTTTAGCCGGCTGCCTGCGACCTTGATGTGACGTCACGGCATTATTTTGTATGGAAGTTTAACTGCCAAAAAGCCGATCGCGCCAGCGGCTTATTTTATAACAATTTGTTGTTGAAGAGCAAATTTTGTTGATAGTTTAGGCGTTTTGTAATGTTTTCTACTCAGTAGAGATAATTTTTGTAGTATTTCAGTAGATTCTACTGAAATACTTACTACAAAAAATTACTGATTGTGCCATTTCTAAATTACAGTAGAGAGAGTGGTTGTGTTCCCAACTTCTGAAGGGAAGCCGGTAGGAATCGGCTTGTATGGTACCCTCGCCACTGGTACACGTTTAACCTGTCCCGTTTGTACACACTTTACCTGCCCCCTGTTTGTACACACTAAATCTGCGTTAACCTAGTGTATCTTTTTATTTTGTTCTACTTTATTTAAATGTGTTTTTATTTTACGCAGATATTGGAAAGATTCAATGAAACTATATTTGGCTCAAATCGATCGTTTTATCGCTACAGGGGATGAAGAAAAAATATTCCGTGAGTATTGTTTAGTAACATAAATAGTTCGTTACCTCAACTGAATTCTTTCTGTAACAGCTCTACATCACTACATAGTATAAAACAATGCAGCTTCCCGCTGTCTATGTATGCTTAGATGTTTAAAAATACGCAACAGATTTTCATGCGGTTTTCACCAATAGTTAGAATGATTCATGAGGAAGGTTTATATCCATATTTTATCCTGGAATTCCCGCGGGAACTCCTAAGTTACCGCAGGGGACAGCTAGTATATTATATGTACAAAATAATGCATATAAGTAGGCGTTTGATTATTTACTAGCGTGATACACATTGTCGCAGAGAGCCCGTACTCGGGCGGCGCGGTGTACCGCAAGGTGGCGCTGCAGCTGGGCGTGCACGACGTGCGCGGCGCCGCGGGCTCGCTGCTCGACGCCAACCTCTTCAAGGAGGCCTACGTGCTGTGCAAAGTCAGGTGAGGCCATCAAACCTCATTCAGGGCCGGTATTCATCAACCCCGTATCTTATTTTTTTTTTAGGCGCGGCATAAACTGAAAAATGCCGCCCCTGCTCACTTATATTTATTTTTCACAAGAGTGAAACTTCTGTACTCGTACTATTATTTATTCTGTGGTCAAAGTTAAGTAAGTGATGCGTTGTACATTCGTCTGTAAAGTGCGAATTTGGCCGCCCTCTGAACTTGCCCCCGGGCATAGGCCCCGGCTTCCCCCCCTAGATCCGGGGCTGGTATTCACTACTAACTGTGAGCCGCGGGATACGGTTATATACCCAACAAATTTTCTCCCCGACATCCGATTTAAATGAAACAAAGCCTATATGTTGCTCCAGGCTAAGCTTAATCTACCTGTGAAAACCGCATGGCAACCCGTTCAGTAGATTCGGAGATTAACGCGAACATACAGGCAGAAAAGAATTTTGAATACTTTTTTTTCGTGGTTGATTACTCTTCTTTTGTTGCCCCCACAGCTGTATTTTTGGTAAAATATTTAATGAACAGAATTTTTTAATACTGTAGTATAGATCACCAACAACATTCCTTGCCCATAACGCGCGTTCCAAAATCAATCCCAAATGCTCCAGGTGCCAAAAAGAGTTAGAAGTTAATATTCTGGATGCCTTATGTCACGTTGTAAATGTATTTCTTTTTGTAGGCAACTTTCTATGCGTAATTTCATATTTGAATATAGCTCGAAAAACCGCAAGATTTCCATAGGCATAGAGGATATTGACTACGTGACGAAACGTAAGCCCCCCCCCCCCCCCCCCCCCCCCCTTGAATACGTGGCATACGAACGGATCTCGTAGTATGAATATGTTCCATAACATCCCTGCAATTACGACCTGCACGTGTTTCTAAAATACTTAAGCATACATTCTACATTTGATTATAGACTGCCAATGCGTATTCGTAAACCTATCATGTTATTAATTTTGCAGACACGTTTCGAGTGTCGCCGAGGACGTCCTCCGCGCGTGGGCGAAGCACAGCGCCACCGAAGGCACATACGCTACGGCAGCTGCGTGGTAAATATCACTATTATAAAGGTTGCCATGCAGAAATATAGAAAAGCAGGATTTCGAAGTGGAAATACCAGAACACTACGGCTTAAAAACAAGACGCAGTATTATTATCACGGCTGCTGTAGTTTTCTATCATTGGCTGCGAAAACATGGCGGTGAAAGTGTTAACTTGCCTCCAGCGCCACGCGTTTCAGGCATGATTTCTCCTAGTGTTAGGAATTCTTAAAAAAATCGATCATCAAATTGTGTGTGTGTGTACTAAGTACACGTAATCTGAGTTGTGTATTCTAATAAAAAATAAATAAATAAATGAGTAAAAGCGCAGTGATTTGTTAGTAACGGAATATTACGTGTCTAACGCCAGGCCGTCTTTCGTAGATCGTGATAATATTACGGAGATGGCTGAAAGGATTTAAAGAATTTTTCGAATCAGTTTAGTAGTTCCAGAGATAACACTCTACATCCAAACTTTACCTTTTTTCTTTTTCATGGACTTTCGCATATAATTTGCATTTAGCCATTTTCAAGTAAAATTAATCAGATCAATATATTTTCTATTGAAATGCTTCGTTGTACGGTTTGAAATTGCAAGCCACGCGACGGTACCATAACTTGACAGAACTTTCTCGGAACTCTTGGAGGAAGCCGAAGAAATCAGCTCAAAATGTCATACATCTTGAGCACATAAAAAACCGTTACTGTAAAAATTATTGTCTAATACAGCACCTTATAACACAACAAAATCCATTTTTAACCGACGTAGAAATAAACGACCGAACCGCCCTCTTTGATTCCCGCCAAAAAACTGTGTAAATAATTTATACGTAGGTGTAATGAGGTCCATATCGCCACCGTTACATTGCTAATTTGTTTACTCTCTTTACAGTTACATAGCGCTCGGTGAATTGTCAGAAGCGGCCGGAATTCTCAGCAGGTCGAATGACCAGGATTTCCTCAGTTTGGCTGCGGATATAGCAAAAGTGACCGGCCAGCGAAGTTTCGCCGACCATGTAGTTCAAAAAAAGGAGAAAATCGAAAAAACTATCAAAGCTAATAACACTGAACAAGGGGAATCGTTAAAAGATTTGCCGTCGAGAATGGATCTCCTGATGAAAATGAATAAAGTGCAGAATGGCGTGCCTACTGAGGATAATGAAGTACGCGTTGAAGAATAGTAGTAGTATTTTATTTGTGATTGTGCAATGTGCATGCGCATGCCCTATTTTACTGTAGCTACTTGTATTTCAAGCTAAGTCCACATTTCCGCTTTTCTCCGGAGTTTTTAAAAATTGAAAGAGATTCTGTCTGTGAAAAGCCTAAACTAACCCAAGAGGATCGGCACATCGATACAGATTCTAATTGGAATTTTGGATTTTTAGAGACCATTTAAGAATAGCTCCGGGGTACTGTGCTTTTAAACGAAGTGAAAAAAAAGCTAACGGAAAACCTGAGTGCGGCCTTAGCATAAAGCTTATTTTTTAAGTTTAACCGTTTTATGTTCCTCGTTTTTGATTAAAAGTACTTTTTAATTTTTATGCTGTTTGATTTATTTTACCTGACCTCATTTAGATGACCTCATTTTGCTTTTTAAACTTATGTATACTCCGTTGCGTAGTTTTAAAGATCTTGATTTTTTGTTGAATAGATAAATAAGTAAGCATACATAGGGACATACAGACAGCGGGAAGCGACTTTGTTTTATAACTATTATGTAGTGATTTTGCACTTTCAAGAATCACGTTTCACCCGTTCAAAAATAGCCTTGCTTACAAGGATTGTAATTCTATGTGAACACGTGAACTGCTCATCTATCTACTTTTGATGCCAACTGTACCTACTCCCGCAGACTGTCATCAATTTAACGACCTCATACTTTCAGACAGGAAGCTAATGAAATAAGTCATTTACAGTTCTTTAAATGATACCAAAATAATAAATCAAATCGAATCATTTATTTATAATAATAATATTATAGTTGTACAAAACAGGCGATGACAAAACTGTTGTGTATTAACATCAATTAAAGCGATATTTTCATCAATATAAAATTCTGCGTTATAATTTTTTTTAATTAGCTATGGAATCTGTTACTTATACCTACTAGTTTTTGGGATTGAGGCACTACAAAGATAAGTACAATTTAATAATACTATGCATAGATTTTGATTTAAAACCAATTTTACGAGCTACTAATGGCACCAATTCTCACAGTTTTCAAACGTTTTTGCCATTCTAAAATTTTATAGATATATTTCAAAAAGTGTTTTTCAATAAATGCTTTAGGAATGTCGCTTTAAATCAGTCTTTTGACATTTGTGCCATTACTCTTCAAAATTATATTTGAAAATACCTATCAATAATACAATCGCTCTACATTAAATTAATCAAGAAATTCACACATCAATAAAGATAAATTTATTGTATTAAGTCCAGCTTGAGTTAATTGCACCAAAATAAGTCTGAAAATGGTCTATTTGGAAGAAATTAATAATTCTAATCGATTTATCTAATAAATCGTGACTTCTTTTAAACTCATTCGCCGACATTCTTCTGTACCAATCTCCGTCGACCGTCAATATAGCATTTGCGTAAAGATAGTCATTAAAAGATTAATCTATAGATTGTTTTAAGTAGAATGTAAATCATTATACATATACAGAAAAGGTAGAAATCTTGCACGTCTTCAAATTATATCCGACGGATCTTCGTTTTCTCTGTTGGAATCGCTGGAAACTTTCCCCCTTTTCTTGCAAACGTTGATCAATTTAGCATTGATTTTCTTTAATTTCTGGTTCTCTTTCATTATGTCCGATAGTTGTTGGTTCTGTAGATAGAAGCAAAATTAACGTGTATTAGATAGAACAGCATCTTTTAAATCATAGAAAGAAAAACTACGTTTCTAACTAAACTATGAACATTCTTGGATGATCATGTTTATAGAAGAGTGCTTGCAACAACTGGCTTGCTACTACTAACTCCAAAAACCTTTTTGTGGTTAGTAGTTTTATTTAAAACTTTACACTCCAACTTTAATATTTAATTTTAATTCTCATCGCGCCCAAAGAAGTAGGTATCGCTATAAAAACTCGTTTTTAATACACCTTCATATTAAAAATGATTTGGCCATGGATTTTTCAGAAATGATGTTCACTAGTTGGCAGCCCTTGTAGCGTTTGGTCTAGCTAATCTGTCAAAATACTTGAGCGTCGGCGTCGTGTAGTTTGGAATGTCTTTTTTCAAATTCAAATATACTGTATTGCCCCAAAAGAAACATAAAAAATAAGAGAAAAAGAAAAGATACGGAAAAAGGCGGCCAAATTGCTAGTGGCAAGCTTTCCTAGGCAAACTTAAGGTGACAGAGAGCTGTAGACAGAATTTATTTATGTTTTAAATAAATAAAAGATAAATATTCTTTTATAAAATGCCACAGAGTTGCCACTAGTAAAAAATTCAGTACAATAATTTTGACCAGACGCGAGGAAGTTGTGTGTGGGACCGGTGTTAGAAAAATATATCAAAAAACTTAATTTCAGTAAAATGGAACGTAATTATGGTATGTACCTGCACGATGCCGCTGCCTGTCGCGACGTAGAGGGTGGGATGCGGAACAGCCGCGGTGGCCGACAGCGACATGAGCTGCTGCTCCAGCGCAGACTTCTGTTGCGACAGCGACTCCATAGCCTGGAGACAACCAAATGCTTAATGGTTTTACACAAAAACCGCGATGTAAAATTGTATCCTAAAAAAACAAAGCCGTAAAATAAAGGCAGGGCCCAGGTAAGAGAGGAGTTATATCTCGAAATAGTGGAGTTAGTATTTACAATTTAATTCTTATTTATTATCTATTTTACTTATGTTATTTTTTAGATACCTATTGCTATAGCACTAATTAGTGATTATCGTATAAATAAATCTATTGAATATGACCGATTTCAGTGAGAAAAACACTGAAATTTGATGCATACAAAATTTATTTCCCTGCATGGGAAAGTAGGAAGTATTTGGTATTTTAAAATTTATTCTATTATTATCAATTAATAGTAAGTAAATTAATAAATAGAATTTCAATTGCAAATACCTATATTTATCTATTAAAAAAATACAACAACACAGCAAGGAGGAATTAAGATAAAATCTATATCTAAAATAAACAATTGATCCAGGTTCTTGCAGTTGCCTTTTATAAATAAACCAATATTTAAAATGCTTTAACAAATTATACCTTTAGTGATAAGGAAATAAAACGATTACAACCAACAGGGCATAATTTAAAAAATTATCTTACTTACAAAAACAAAACATCCTATCTTCAAAAATGATTGTAGGTTCTAAAAACGAATCGTAGCCGTAAAATGACAGTTGGTTTCTCAAAACCATGATCTAACTAATGACTTGGATTTCAAAATTTTTACATTTCAAAATGTTATAAATCTAAGTATTAAAATGTCAAATTTGAACTATTATAGAAAAAATTCAAAATATTTCCAACTCTATACGTATGGGCATAAGGTTAAAATTGTTTTGTTGGGGAACTAAGATTTAAATTGTTTTGTCGGAATTGCTGTTTTAATTTCCTAATTTCAAGATTTAAAATTACAATTGTGACGTCACACTAGGGACGTGTGACGTACTTTATGGATGTCCCCTAAAGCGTGCGTGTAGCGATGTGGTAGGTGCAGATGAGACTGACCTTCCTCAGCTGGGCGACGTGCGCTCGATCGGCGGGCGAGTGCGCTCGGTCGGCGAGCGAGTGCGCTCGGTCGGCGGGCGAGTATGCTCGGTCGGCGGGCGGCTGCTCGCGGTTCTGATCGTGCACGCTCTGCCGCTTCTTGCGCGACGACGTCAGCCCGCAAACCGACGACTCATCCGCGACCTCCTTCACTTTAGCCTATTGACAGACAAGTCACTAAGCGCCGATTTTGCAATAGATAGATAGATAACACTATATTCAACATAAGAGAAACATAAAAAAAAAAACAATTTTACTATAAAGTGTAACAATAGGCGGTTCTCATTATTTAAGGGTTAACCTAGTAAGTTTAAAAAATGTAACAAGTTTTGTATATACATATAATCAGACGAATTATTACTAACGGACTCAGTCGATTTAAAAATCATTTCATCATCAGTGTTAACTTTGTTCATGAGAGGTTTCGGCGGTAATTTTATACGTACAGTCCGATAGGTTCAGTCAACACCATGAGCTCACCTGCAACGCTGTATTGGTCTGTTTCAGCCGACATATCTGCTCGTCCCTCTCTCGCAGGTACTCCCCGCAGATGTCACATTCTTCATCCAACTCCTTACATCTCGTGCGCAACTCGTCCAATTCCTTCTCACACTTATTACGTATTTCGTCCAACTGTTTACATTTGTTACGTAAATCTTGCAGTTCTGTGCATTCGTTACGTAGAGCCGCCAATTGCTCTTTGCACGTGTGCAATTCTTTCCTGCAGGCGTGTAACTCCTTCTTCTTCGCTTCGTACTCGCTGTAATCAAGAGGGAAGCTAAAGAAAAAGGATTAAAGGGCTCGAAGCGCCCTCAACGGTGAGTGAAGAGCTTAATATAATAATTATGTAGGTATGGTAATTTAACAAGAATTTACAAATGGACGTTGATAAGTCAGAGTGGGAGATTCTTTATACAGGGTGTGAGGCCAAACCAGGGACGAATGGGCATGTTGACTAATTTTTATTTTTTAGTCCGTCTTGTAGGTAGATTATCAAAAAATATTGGACACGTATTTTTTCTTTATTTACGTAATCAAAAAATAACGGCCATATATTCAGTTGAAATTTCGCGTGACGTCACTATTCTGACAGTTTGAATGGCGGTTTTAGCGGTTAGTGACGTCACGACCCCTTCACCTTAAACTTTAATGCGCTTTATGTCTGTATATTTTAATTTATTAAAAAAAACAAAAAATACGTGTCTATTGTTTTTTTATTTTCTAACTGACGACGGACTAATTAGAATTTTGATTTTCAAAAGTAGTCCACATCCCCAATGAAGGACGGTATTCTATTCACGTCTCTCTAACATAAAATAATCCAATATTAATTATTGACGTAAATAAAAACGACGCGCTGTCAAATCAAATGCCACTCACCCGCGTAAATTCACCTTTTCTCTGTGATTTATCAGTATTTTCTACACACATAATATTTTGATTTTTATTAGTGTTCGGAAAACTTACAGCTAAGTCAACATTTTGATATTTTTACATTTATCAAGGGTTTGTCTAAGTGCCTCCCATTGATATATTAAAAAAACCCAAGATACACATTGAGCGTCTCAAAAACGTCCCCCTAAAATGAGTGCATAATTCGAAATTGTGCACTCATTTCAAATAGTCTAGCGTCGACCGCGTCACTGCACGCTTGTCAAAAATGCCGAAAATTGTGAAAATATTTCGTCGAGAACCATGGACGAATTAAACTAGTTTATTGGTCCATGTCGAGAACGTATAAAAAGGATGGGATATCGTATTTTCGGTAAGTAGAAGTGCTTATTGATTTGTTTTTGTTGTTTTTAAGTCTTAATCATTGATATACCACACCATGGGTATCGCATTCAATACAAACTTCCTAGGAAAAGATCGTCCGAAGTACACATATATATTAACCTAGGTAGGACATTATAGCTATATGCAACACGATGTATTCCAGCTAAAATTCAGCTTATAGCGAGTGATACTTCAGTTGGGAGCACAGTGTCACCGCAGTGTTGGGCAGTGATAAAAACCTCGCGGCCAGAACGTCGTAAGCGCCGCCTATTTGGCGGACTTACAGGTTTTTAACGTAGAATAAAGCACGACTTCGGCCTTGACTAGACCACGCCTCTGCAGACGAGATTGCTGTGTAAAAACAACTTTAATCGATCTGCGTAAAGTTGATTTTGCAAAAAATATTGTTTATAGTATAACTAGGTACTTATGTAGAATTGTCAAGTGTTTGGGTACAATTCCGAGTATTACTTTTGTTCGAGACTGTGCATCTAGGGTTTTTTTAATATATCAATGGTGCCTCGTTTAAAATTACACCATGTTATATCATATCATCTTCTAATATATAAAATTCTCGTGTCACAATGTTCGTTTCCATACTCCTCCGAAACGGCTTGACCGATTCTCATGAAATTTTTTATGCATATTCAGTAAGCCTGAGAATCGGCTACTATCTATTTTTCATCCCCCTAAAGGGAGTTCCTGCGGGAATTCCGAAACTCATGCGGGTGAAACCGCTGGGCACAGCTAGTGTACGTATAGATTTATAGCATTTAATTGTAATTTCAACTCACGCGACATCAATCCTGTTGTTGTCATTCTGCGCGCGGAGCTCCAGCGCCGCCTGCAGCTCGGCGACGGTCGCCTTGAGGTCGTGGTTCTTGGCGCGGAACTGGTCCAGCGCCTTCGTCAGCGTCCTGTTCCTCTCGAGCTCGGCGTCGTACGACATGCGATCCACCACCACCGCGTGGAGGTGCGTCCAGTCTGTTGTACGCAAGCGTCAAACTATATTAGTTAGGTACTAGCTGACCCCCGCGGTTTCACCCGCGATAATTTCGAAGTTCCCGCGGAATTGTTCCAAACAAACTTTGCAACCCCTTTTGGAGGTTGAATTTTCAAAAATCCTGTGTTATCGGATGCCAACGTCATACAAAGAACACACCCTCCAAGTTTCAGGTCTCTACGATCAGCGGTTAGGCTGTGCGAAGATCCATCAGTCATTCAGGACAAAGCATTTTATATGTATAGACTAGCTGTCCCGCACGGTTTCACCCGCGATAATTTCGAAGAAATCCTTTCTACGTCATACAAAGAACACACCCTCCAAGTTTCAAACGATCAGCGGTTTAGGCCATGCGTTGATCTATCAGTCATTCAGGATTATTCATTATTTATTTATTCATTATTTATATTTATATATAGATTACTACGCAAGGAAGACAGCCTCCCCTCCCTCCCCCCGTACAGACTACAGGCGAGCCTAGAGGTGATGCGGTGTAGGCTGTTGTTGCAGTGTGTGTGTCGGCAATATCAAAGGATAGAGATTATATAAAAAAGCATAATCTGTATCATCTGTATGTCACGGGTGTTCCCTATAACTTACCTTCGTCAGTGTTGACTCCGGCGTGTGCATAGGTGCACGTCCCCGGTTTGTTTTTGCCCGGATAACCATACAATTGCAATTTCTCAGTCAGCTGTTCTACGTGGCGCTGTAATAAAGAGCAATTCAAAAATACAGTGCTCAATAATAATGATAAACTTTTTATTGAATACCACAAACCACAGCAATTTTACTGTCAGCTCGCTGTCAACCTTAAGACACGCACACGCGCACACCACGCGTACACATGTACAAGTCAGCCGTGTTCACTTGCGGCAGAGTCCTTGACTCAGTTCATTTGTATGGAGTGTCGCCGGGCTGGTTTAAATGTTGGCGAGATATACTATGTACCTATATTTAAGTTACTTTGTATATTTGTGGATAAATAAATGAAAAAAAAGAACGACGACCCGATTAACGCAGTAGGTCACCATGCCTACGCCTACCCGCTAATCAAGAGGTTCCGGGTCCGATTCCCGGTGGACTTTGTGTGGTGAACTCAGGGTTCCACTTTCCAGTCTGAGCGTGTTTATATACATATCTATCCTACTTAATACGTATGGATGGATGGATGGATGTTTGTCACTCTTTCACGCAAAAACTACTGGATGGATTTAAATGAAACTTTACAATAATATAGCTTATACATCAGATTAACACGTAGGGTACTTTTTATCCCGGAATTCCCACGGGAACTCTGAAATTTCCCCGGGTGAATCCGCGGGGCACAACTAGTAGTATAATATGTATGTAGTAATATAGCTTTATGTTTATGTTTTTACTTAGTCCCTGTTTTCAAAATTTACCAGTTTTGGAAATATCGTGGAAAATATATTTACTTGGGATACTAGCAAAAGCAGTTTTGGGCAAATTAGAGCATTTGCTCTAACTTCCTTTGCAACGGTGCAGTGGCGCGCCTGCCCCGCCTACATGTCATCTCTAGTTAATTTATTAGCTCTGTTTATTCTAACCTCGAGCTCGGCCTTCTCCCGGGTGAGGCGCACGCACTGCCGGTCGCGCTCGGCGAGGTACTGCGCGCAGATCTCGCACTCCTCGTCCACCTCGCGGTACCGCTCGCGCAGCTCCGCCAGCTCGCGCGAGCACGCCGCCAGCTGGACGGACAGCTCCGACTCGCTGCTGGCATCTTTTCTATTATTAAAAAAAAAAGGAAAATTACCGAGATTCATAGATTTATATTTATTTATTTCACTTTTACAAAAAAGATTCGGTTAATATACGTACATAAAATTTGAGTAAAGGTGATCGTCAGATAATAATAATAATGAAATGAAAAACACTTTATTGAACACCACAAACAGTGCAATAAAAAAAAATGTAGAAACAGAAAGTATTAAGTGGCTCCAAATGGCGGCCTTATCACTATATAATTAAAGCGATCCCTTCCAGGCTACCGGGCGAAGTATGGAGATATTAAATTAAATGCATTTAATAAAAAGTGTAACACTAGTTACAGTACAGAAAAATAAATGAATAATAATAAAAAATTATATGTATAACACCAGCTATGGAGGGTAGAGGTAAGTAGCACCATCTTATACGGGGAACAAGCTGAAAGTGTCCAGCTGTAGGCAGCAAATTACAAATCAATACAGCGCTAGTGTAGTTAGAGAGAATGAATATCATTGGTGAAGTCATTATAGGTACTCTTTGATTGGTGACTAGTGTACTTAGTTGATGAAAAAGCATTTTTATAAACTTTTTATACCTAATAAGTTTTCGTAATTTTATTTAGGTACTATGTACTTCACATTCTTGTAATCTGTTCTGGTTTCTTTTATTGGTTCATGAAATCCATAAAAATAAACAGATAAATAATGATGACGTCCGACGTGGGATGGGGGTTCGGAATTTGGATAGTCAAATCCGCCCATCCCCTATGTCATCGAAAATAAGCAAAGCATACAGGGGTACAGAGAAGTATATAGGGTTTTTTTTTCATTTATCCCGGAATTTCTGTGAAACCGCGGATAACAGCTATCAAAAGTATCCGATGTCACTCAGGTATAAGTACTGCAAGTTCCCGTCACTAAACGCATTTTTAAAATCAGTTTAATAGTTTCGGCACCGCATCAAATACGTACAAGCAGACATTGATTTTTATATATTACTAGCTGTTCCCCGCGGTTTCACCCGTGGTAATTTCAGAGATCCCGCAAGAATTCCGGGATAAAAAGTAGCCTAAGTTACTCCTTATAACATCAGCTATCTGCCAGTGAAAGTCACGTTAAATCGGTCCGGCCGTTTCAGAGATCACCCGGAACAAACAGACAGATAGACAGACCTACAGACAGACAGAAAAAATTTAAAAATTGTTTATTTGATGTTAGTACCGTATTACCGTATAATCATACTTTCGTATGCATTTAGTGAAAAGCTGTTAATTTGAAATTATAAACAGACACTTCAATTATATTTATATGTCTAGATGTCTAGACTAGACTAGATTAAGATTTACAATGGCAACAGTATAACAATGATACATACCTATCCTTCGACTTTTCTTCCTGTGATTTGTTTAGATCATCACGGTGATGACTCGGCGACACAGTATCTGCGAAAGTTTAAAAATAAACGTAATCGTTTTCGCACGCCATTAATTCGGTCGATGCGCAAAAATGATTCAATGTATCGCTGTTAATTTTTTCTTATGTAAAAAAAAATACACATCTCCAATATTTTTTCAGAGAATAGAGATTATATAAATAAGCGACACCGCCTCCCACCTATGTCGAGGGGGTCTACGAAGAATAAAAATCCCCCGTGGACCCACCAGGGGATCTACGGGTTGTGCGTCCCAATTTCATGCCTTCTCATAACCCACGAAATTTTCTTGGTAAATTCAGAGGAAAGTTTGTTACAATATGTAGAGTCTACATGTGACAATTAATTACTTTTTTTTTATGTCATAGGGGGCAAACGGGCAAGTGGTTACACCTGATGGTAAGTGATTACCGCCGCCCATAGACATCTGCAACACCAGAAGGCTTGCAGGTGCGTTGCCGACCTGGAATGGGGATGGGAACTGGCTTTCAAGTGGGGCTGCCGGAACACACCGTTAGGTGCTTGGCGACAGATTTGCAACTTGAAGGTGGTAGCTAGCCAGCCGCGCACTAGAGAGCGCCCTACCACCATGCTATGGTTTCCTCACGATGTTTTCCTTTACCGACAGCTCAAGCTCATTGTTAGGGTTTGAACCTACGCCTAGCGGCGTTTGATCCGAACGCACCAACCACTGAGCTATCATCGCTGTAACTGACAGTCGACAGTCACTGTCAGCTCGCTGTCAACCTTACGATACGCACACGCGCACACCACGTGTACACGTGTACAAGCCGGCCGTGTTCACTTGTGGGAGAGTACTGGAATCAGTTCATTTGTATGGACTATGGAGTGTCGCCGGTCTGGTGAGCCCAGCGACACTCCCTTGAAGCTACTATGTATTTGGACGCAGATAAGCAATAACATGTTAACCCACAATATTAAGTTATTGGTTTAAAACGCTTTATTGAGAGTTATGAAGCGTTTTTTAATTATATGTTTACCTTATTACATTGTTTAAATACCAAAAAACATTTAAAAATAAAAAAATGCTGAAACAAAATCACGATTTTAAAACACGATTTATTCAAAATTTCTCCAATGTGGGTTAACACATTATTGCTTATCTATGTCCATTTATGCACGAACTTCTTTACCAACTTTGGAATACTTAACCAAATCTCTACGACCGCATCATATATTACATAGGTAAGGTTGGCATAAAATGCTTTCATAAATTGGTTCAGCGATTATTTGCTCAATGGGTCTGGTGATACGCACTCGGGTCGGGCGTGAGGCGCGTCACGCTGCGGCGCATGTCGTGGCTGCTCTGCCGGCGGCGCCTGGTGGCCGCCACGCTGCCGGGCCGCGACGACGGCTCCTCCTCCCGGTCGCTCTATTGTACATTAAACATATAAAACAAAAAGAGTTCATAACACGTCTAGTTTCCAAAAACTCTGCTCAAGAATTTTATGAAAAAACAAAAACAAAATAAAATTACCTGGTCCCTTGGCTGCGAAGACAAACTGTCTCGTCTGCAACGTAAAGAAAATTATTTATTCATTTTAGTAATAATAACGCTTGAACATTATCACGTCCGCACTCATTTGAATTTTTAAAACTGAACATTACCCTCTGTTGAGCTGGATAGGAGTGCTTCTGTCGGAGCAGTGGTCATCATCGTCGACATCCATAAACATATCGTCAGGTTTCGATGCGCGGGAAGCAAATACAGCATCTATTTTTTGTTCTGCAAAAATATAACTTATAAACAAACTGAATACATAATATATAAAATGTGAAAACTTAGAAGTTCTCTTTTCTATTTAGTATTAGATCAAAGGGTCAGAGACCACACTGAACGATGAAAATGAAAAACATTGTTTTTTTTGACTTGCACCACGATAATTTGAACGGTCCTTGTTTACAGCCCATACTTTTTGGCTATTTAGGTACATTGAAACCAAAATCCTTATAACGGTTGTGTAAGTGATATTATTATCGCTATTGACTAACCATCATCTTTCTTGTCTTCGGAGAGCGTGCGTTTAGAGTCGTAAATGCTCTGACGGCGGCGGCGGCTGTTCGCCATGGCGTCCAGCGAAACGCGAGGCTTGCTGATCGCTTCCAACTCCAACTCGGATATGCGCGTCTGGATATTATAATTTTTTTTTATTAACTTTTGTAACTTGCATAATTTAAAAAGTAGATAACTACTACTTCCTAAGTCAAGGAAAGCCGATAAGATCGGCTGTCTATACAGAAAGAAAATAATAATATAGGTACATGGATCCTGCCACGCGGTTGTAAACTGTTGTGAGGTGACTGAGACACTAAAATTTTTTTGCTAAATAAGAATGTGTTGTGACTTGTGTACGTTGATAATAATATTATGGTTGGTTGGTGTGGTTCAACAAGGAATTTATTAACAGAACCCCAGTATTTGATTCTTCGATTCTCGTCCCGATGCAAATGACAAAAAAAACATATAACTATCTAATAAAATTTCATAAAACTGAGAAACTAAAGGTCATTCATCCGCGTAAATTCGATTTTTTTGTAAGAAATGGTTAGCGTAAGCGATATTTCCTGGAAATTGCAAGTGTGTAAGAATCACAGATACTGACCTGCAAAGATTGTTTGATAGACTTCAATTTCTGTACTTCTTCTTGAGATGCCTCCAAATCCTCCTTCATGGACGCCGCTTTTTCTAGTTCCTCCAGCGCCTTGCTATAATTATCTTTCAGCGTCTCACATTCTTTCTGTAGATCTTCGTAACTTTTTCTCAACTCTTCCATTTTAGTTTCAATCTCTTTTATCGTATCATCTCTTTCCTTCCTAGCTCTGTGTTGAACACAAAAGTTTTTAGGAAAAAAAAAAGAGACGCCATCAACGGACGATACCCTCTGCCAAAAGTTCGAGAGCACGTCGTCATATATTGTGTACTAGCTGTGCCCTGCGGTTTCACCCGCGTGATACGTTTTTATACAACAACTTGTTTTCCCGACATCCGATTTAAATGAAACAAAGCCTATATGTAGCTACAGGCTAAGCTTAATCTACCTGTGAAAACCGCATGACAATCCGTTCAGTAGATTCGGAGATTATCGTGAACAGACAGACAGACAGACAGACAGAAAAGAAATTTGAAAACTTCTTTTTTGGCTTGGTAAAGGTAAATCGCGGATTCTACTCTTTTATTATAGTATAGATTACTTATGGGCTTGCTTAGTTAAGACCAATGAGATCCTCCCCCTATTAGAAGACTCTTTTGTTCATCATGTTGCGCTTATGGCGTCTCTTTGGTTAAACTGGCAAAATATTAGGCACATGGTACCCCTTCAGCTGCCTACGTAACAATTTTTACGTAAAAATAGTACTTTCCTCCTAAGAATTGATGGAATTTGTTTTGAAATTCAGTGAGTATAACTTTAAAAGATACATATAAGTAACACTACTTAGGATTTCAGAGACGCGAGATATAATGAAAACAGTTGTAACAAATTCATTCAACAGAGTGCAAAATTAGATCGTCTGGACCCAGATACAATATAAAAAATTCAGATAGTATAGAAGCAACTTCATATATTTACACAAGTTGGGTTCGAATCCAGAACTTTTATTATGAATTCGGTATCAAAAATAATCATTTTACTCACTTCATCACCAAGCTGGTTTGCAACTGAACGGTTTTCTCAAGAGTTTTAATTGTGGTCTCGGTACGCCCACTCTCCTTTTCCAATTTGTCCGCTCGGACTTTGTATTCTATATTCTTTCGCAAAATCTTCTGTATTTCTTGTTTTAATCTCTCGATCTCTTCAACGTTATCAGTTACTGACACTTTTATTATTAAATAGTCTGCGGTCATGTCGTCTAGTTCTTTTATTTTCTGTTTAATGGTAACGTTGGCGTTTTCTAACTCGGTCACGTATTTTTCTTTCTCTTCTATTACTTTGCTGTTTATAGATTTCAATTCATCTATTTCCTTCTGCAGTGTTCTTATAGTTTCCGAGTATTCAGGCTTATATGTTTCTTCTTCATTATTGCTATTTTTATTATTTCCTAATTGTTTTTCTAGATCGACAATTATGGATTGTTTATCTTGTATTGTTTCCTTCAATATATTTAAATCTTGAGACCATTTCGCAATATTTATATTATTCTCAGCAATTTTTTCCTCATAGTTTCTCTGAAGTTTTTCGTATAATAATACTTGTTCTTGGAAATTGTTTTCTTTTTCAGTCAATTCATGGATGATATTATTGTTTAGGTCTCTTAGTTTTTTGTTTTCAGCAACTAAAGTTTCATGATCTTTTTTTAGGTTTTGCATTTTATCGTATTCCAACTTTAGTAACTCTAGCGATTTATTTTCATTTTGAATTTTTTCATTTTCTGCCTTAATCATATCTAGCGCTTTATCTTTTTGTTCCAAAATTATTTTCAAACTGTTTACTTCCGATATAAGATTTTCTCTTTCTTTTTTGATTGCGGGATGATTATGTTTAGCTACAAGACTATCAAAGAACAAGTTTAAACTTTCCTTACAAGATAAATTTAAATTGACGTCATTGGGAGTCAAAATGTTTAGATCTATAACATTTTTATATCCTTTAGTAATAGTTTCTTTTAATTCTTGCTCTTTTCTAACAATATCTAAAGTGACCGCATTGCTAATTTGATGGATCATTTCGTTTTTAGCTATAAGCAACATGTATTCTCTCTCTCTTTCAGTCATCTGACTTTTCATCTCTGACAAGTTTTGATTGACGTTATTAAGCTGTTCATTAAGTTTTACGATATGTTCTTGTAAATTAGTATTTTTATCATTAATTTCGGTCAAATCTTTATTATGTTTTGAAGTAATATTGTTAACAATGGATTCAAATATTTTCACAGTCGATAAATTAAAATCCATATCTAATGTTTTCAGAAGATTTTCTCTGAACATTATGATTGAATTAGCATTATCATAATTATTCACCATACCAGCAAGTTCTTCAGTACGATCTTTTAGTGTGGATACAGTTTTTGACACACTATCAAGACTTATATTTTTTGTTTCTACTTCTTTACACATTACTTTGTACATTTCTAAGCCATCATCGACACTTTTTTGTAACTTTTGTCTGTCTTCTTCAAAATCTCTCAGTTTATTAACTAAGTTCTCAACTTCGTTGTTGTGTTTGTTAATAAGGTTATTATATAGCAATTCTATAACATCAATAATTTTGCCATTAAAGTTGTCATTTTTGTTGGTTGCACCAGTTTTCTCTAAATAATAATTGTAACATTCGATCTTATCGAAATTATAAACGTCTAATGGATTTTCTTCAGGTATATTTTCCATGTTAAGTGACTTTGTACAGGGATCAATATGGTCATCAGACGATGTAATACTTTCATCTAGATCCATAGTCATCGAAACACTGCTGCGTTCCAAGTGATTTTTAATGGTGGCAACTTCTTGAGTCAATATTTTACAGTCTTCCCTGCTCGCATGTAATTCGTTTTGCAAAGTCGATATTTTATTATGCGTCGATGAGCTCTCCGAATCACTGTGACTTCTATTTAATTTAGAACGAACTTCAGAATTTTCTTTACAATTCGAAGAAAGTTGGGGTTCATCCTTAAATGCGCATTTAGGACAGCCCGAGTTTACTAACTGTTCTAATTTGTTACATTTTTGAATAAGTTCAGAATTCGTATCCTTTAAGGCATCAACTTCTTTTCTAAGGTCATCCGACTCCATAATATTTTCCATTATTTGAGTGGACAGTGTGTCATTTTCTTCCCGCATTTGATTAAATTCGACATTCTTTTTATTTAAAGTATTTGTAAGTTTTTCAATTTCGGCTACTTTGCTATTCAATTCTTTTTTAAAAATTGTTATTTTTTTAATCAATACGTCTGTAGCAGGAACTTCTAGTTTGAGATCTTCATATTTTTTTTTAATACTTTCATTTTGAGCAGTTACTTCCGAGAGTTTTTTAGACAATGCTGCAATTTCTTCTTCTAACTTTTCATGAGTTGTTGTTGAGTGGTTTCTAAACTTATAATCTTTTGGTGTTATTGAAAGTTTTTTCTTGGGACTAGTTAGCAATTTCATAGGACTTACTTGAGCATCTTTTTTACTAGAGTTAGGTGTTTTTGATTTGGAATATTCAGTTATTTGATCCTTCAATTTAAGATTTTCACTGACGATCTCATTTTTCGCATCAGAGTATTCAATAATCTTTTCCTTCAATTTAAGATTTTCATTGATAATTGCATTCTTTGTATCAGCGTATTCAATAATCTGCTCCTTTAGTTTAATATTTTCATTGAAAATTGTATTTCTAGCATCAGAGATCTCGACAATTTGTTCTTTCAATTTAGTATTTTCATTCACAACTTGATCTCTTAATGTATTATGTTCTTCTGGTAAATGTTTTAATTTTTCTAACAACTCCTGATAGTTTTGTTTTAATGTTTCCAGAGTTAAATTAAGAGCGTCATCATTAATATCGTAAACATCATTATCTAAATTTATTTGATGTAAGTCCATGCACGTCTGTTCATGACCCGTTAGTGTAGTATTGGCTGAAGTAGCAATAGTAACATTGGTGTCTAACATTAACAGATCACCATCCAAAACAGATTCATTTGTAACGCTAATATTCTTTGAATGTTTTTCTAAAACATCTGGCAGTGAATATCTTTTGAAGCCTTCATTTTGTTTGTCAACTTTTATCGAAGGATCTTGTTGCAGTATGGCCATAAGTACTTGCAATTGGCTCTTAATAATAGGTATTTCTTTCTGGGAAACATTATGAATACGATTATTGTAATGTTGCAATACTTTTACTTTAGACTTCAATAACTTGTTTTCTGTGTAAGTGGTAGCCGTGAGAGTGTGTAAGTGTGTTTTGTGATTTTGTATTTTCTTTTGTAACTCATTAGCAGGTTCTAAAAGCTGATGTATTTCTTCACGAATTTCTTCTTGCTCCTTCAAAAGATGCTGATTGACGGCCTCCAACTCTTTCATAATAGATTTTAGTTTGACGTTTTCATTTTTAGAAAATTGCAATTCCGATAACAGCGTTTTACATTGACATTTTGTTTCATTACTATCTAGGCTTAATTCTGAATTAGAATGAATAGCAGAAGAACTATCATCGACATTTACTTGCAGGGTGTCAATAATCTTATTCACACAAATTGTTAAAAGACTTGGAGGCACTCCATTTTCATTTTTGTTGATGGGTAATTTTGATACTAGTCTTTCGGCATTATTTTCTAGGCTATAATAATTTGATTTTAAAAATTTGCCTTCCATTTTATCCTGTATGTTTAGTTCTGAACATTGAGTATTGATCGAGGATTTTTCTCTCAGTTTACCTGAAACCTGTTGGTTAGAAGAACTGTTCATTGCTTGAAATTGACCTTCCAATTCTTTCATTTTAATCTCAATTGTTTGTAAATAATTTTCTTTTATATTAATTTCCTCCCGCAATGTCTCCAGCGATTTGTTGGATTCCAGTAAATTGTTTTTCAAATCCTTGTTGCATAATTGCCACTTGTCAATTTCATATAAAAGCTCTTGGTTTTTAGATACTAATTCTGAAAGATTATCATTTAATTTGAGATTCTGTTGCGTCAATTTTGTAACTTCTTCTTTAGCTTCACATAACATTTCTTCTTTATCATGGCTATTATCACTTACTGAGTGGTCAGATTGAATAAATTCAATGTATTTAGCTATTTTATCCAAAGTTACAATAATTTTTTCGTGAGTGTCTTCGTAACTTTGTGTGAACTCATATACTGTATTGTTCTCTAAATTATATTTACTAGTTAAATTACAGATATTTTTTAATATGTTTTCTAGTAGTCGGTCTCTATTATTAACAGAAGCGTTAACGACTTCTTTGAAATTGACCAACTCTATGATTTTATCATCTAGGTTGACTTTAGCTTGTTGTAAAGCAATCATAATAGTAGTTAATTCTTTATCTTTTTCTTGCAAAGCAAGTCTGAAACTGTCTTGCTCTGATTTTAAAGCAGATTGAAGGTTTTCCACTTCTTCATTATATTTAACGCATTTGCTACAGCTTAATTCTTTAAACGCTTTTAAATCGGAGTGCATTACAGTTACTTCATTCTTTAACATTTGTATCACATCTAGTTTGGACACAAGGTCGTTGCGCAAGTTTCCATTGTTTTCTTTTAGGTCATTTATTACTGTTTCTAATTCAATACAGTACTTATTTTTTATTTCAAGCTCTTGACTAACTTTAGCAAGATTATTTGACAGCTGAAGTTTTTGATCTATCAAATTTTCATTTTCCACAGTGCGCTCATTTTCTATGACTTTGAGATTATCGATTTGTATTTGTAGTTCAGAAATTTGTTCGTTGTGTTTTTGTATCAGCACAGAATTATTTTCTTCCGCCAGTTTCTTTTCAGAAACCACTTTAATAGCCGAACTTTCAAGAACATTAAATGTGTCAAGTAATATGTGGAATACATTCAAGAAATTATCGATAAGTTCTGGAAACTCTTGTATGTCGCCAGTTAATATATTTAAGATATTTCGTAGTTGACTGTAAGCCGTTTTAGCTTTCGTTACACATTCTTGCGTTTCTTTTTCATCTTTTGAAAGGGACAAAATTAAATTTTCTTTAAGTTGAATATCGTCTTCAAGGCTATTGATTTTCTGGGACAAATCGCTGATTTGTTTTGATAAATCTTCATTAATACTTGAGATTTCTAATACTTTTACTTCTTTATCAGTCAGATCAAGCGTAAGTTTTTCAATGGTTTCTTCTAGATTTTTAATGCATACACTCTTCTCTTGAAACAGTTTCTGTAATTTAGTGTTTTGTTCTTGGCACAGTCCTAACTTTTCTGTTAACTGATGTTCCACACTTGATAAATCAGTTTTATCCTGCATAAGTTTATCAACAGTTTCAATGGTGTGATTGTGTTTATATTTTAATTGTTCTATTTCTTTATTAAGTTCGTCAATTAAATTTTTTTTAATCACGATTTCTGATTCTAAATCTGAAATAATATCATTTTTGGATAATTTTTCAACTGTAGTTTTTAAATTTTCGATTTCTTTATTGCGCGAATCAACAGCATTTCTAAATGAAAGCACTATGTTTTCCATGTTTTCATTATTGGCTATAAATTTTTCTTCATTTGCAATCATTTTTTCCAATAAACTGTCATCTATGCAGATATTTTGCTTTTTGTCTCTTTCTGTTAGTTTTATCTGAAGCTCATGGATTAAACTATTATACGACTTTATATCTGTATTTGAAGTCTCTATGATATCTTTTTGGTTTTGTACTGTGGCATTTAGAGTTTCTATTGTGGATTTAAGCAAAGAATTTTCGTTTTCTACAGTCTCAAGTTTTGTTTGTAAACTAATTACGTCATTATGGAAGTTTCGATTCCGTTCTTGTAAAGATTCAATTTCTTCCTTTTGCTCAGATAACTTTGATTCAAATAGCAGAATCATCTGGTGTTTTGAGGACAGCTGTGTTTGCATGTCAGAAATAATTTCTTGTATTTTCGGAGACAGTTCGTCATCATATGGGCTAACTATACTACATTCATTGTCGCTTTTGACTAGAGAAATATCCTTAGACATATCCATGAAATTAGATAACTCTTTATTCAGCGGACGCAATAACAATTTTTCTGTTTAAAAAAAAAATCTATTTAGTGTCATTTACATAAGAAAAATTACATCAATCTCATATTACTGTAAAAAGTACTATTTTACTTACCTTTTAGATCAGTTGGAGCATTATTTACTTTCTGATCATTTAAAAGGGATAGTAGTTCATCTTCCCTTCGCTTAGCTCTAGCCTTAATTGTGTCGTAGCTGACTTCTAAGTCTGTTAGTTTTGTATTATAATCTTTGCATAGCGTTTCTAGCTCCAACTGTAAACATACAAAGAACAATGATATCTATCGTTTCATTTAATTAATGAATGAATGAATAAAATGCATATAAAAGTTCAACTCACCTTAGCAGCTATTGATTTCTGAACCTCATTTTCTGTCATAGCTACTTTATTTTTTAATTCGTCCATTTCTGAGTCCTTATTTTTACATATATTTTTTAACGTTAAAACTTCATCTTCCAATTTAGTTATCACAGATATGTTCGATTCCAATTTTTCCATAAGTTCAATCTTGGGACAAATAAAAAAAATGTCAATAAAAATATTACTGACGATCGATCTACAGGCGATAGATGAATGTTAATGTTAAAGAAGTGATATTAAATACCTCCGTTTCAAATGTAGATAAGATCAAGCCACGTTCTTGTATGTCACAATAGTATCAAATAAGTAATCATAGTTGATGAAAAAAAAAAAAAATTATAGGAACATTGATTTGGCAAGTCATGAGCAGTGATTTTGAAAGGATAAATAAAAAAAATTACAGTTTAAATTAAAATTTGAATTTCTAAAATATGTAAACATGATTTATTTCTTTAAAAACACGGCTACTGTTGTATTGTTCCAAATTTTGATGCAAGACCATGGCACCCTACGCCGACCACTGATCATAACTTACGAGGCAATTATTACTGATAGCATTTATGAAGAAAGAGTAGAAAGCATTGAGTGGTTTAGTGTTAAAATTACAATAATGGGGATGTTGACTACTTTTGAAAATCAAAAGTCTAATTAGTCCGTCAGTAAGAAAATAAAAAAACAAATAGACACGTATTTTTTGCTTTTTCAAATAAATTAAAATATACAGAGATAAAGCGCATTAAAGTTTAGGGTGAGGGGGTCGTGACGTCACTAACCGCTAAAACCGCCATACAAACTGTCCGAATAGTGACGTCACGCGAAATTTCAACTCAATGTATCGCCGTTTTTTCGTTGATTACGTAAAAAAAGAAAAAATACGTGTCCAATATTTTTTATTAATCTACAAGACGGGCTAAAAAAGAAAGTCAACATGCCCATTATGCCATGAAAAGCAATATAGCTTTGATATGTTCAACAAGAATTTTATTGTTTCAGAAGTAGAATAGTTGATGATGTTATTAGCATGGACCAAACCAAAGTTTACACCCTTTTTAATTGATTGTAACTATACCATTCTAAGATCTCTTGCAATTCTATCACGGCGATTAGGTTCAGTTTCTTTATGTACACTTTCTTTCTTAATTACCTGTTCAAAAAATTCACGATAACATTCAAAACTTGTTTGTATACGGTTAATTTTTTGAATTGGGTCAATATTTTCTCACACTAATGGAACATTTATTATTTTTTGTCATTTCTGCCGAAATAATACGAATTATGTACGAAACACTAAAATAATAAATAGATAATAATATTTTCTTGACTGGGCTATTTTTGATCTCGTCCTACGCATTTATAGGTCAAGTATATTGCGTAAGGGGTTATTTTTCAATTAATAGACCAATTGTCGGATTTCTCATTCATCTGGTAGTAAAATAACTTACCACATTAGGTGTGTATATTTTTTCTCTTTCAGTAAGTTCAACAATATCTTGAAGATTTTTCTCAGCTTGTTTTGCATTTTTTCGCAGGATACACGGTGGTGTTTT
Organism: Zygaena filipendulae; assembly: GCA_907165275.2. Classification (NCBI taxonomy): domain Eukaryota; kingdom Metazoa; phylum Arthropoda; class Insecta; order Lepidoptera; family Zygaenidae; genus Zygaena; species Zygaena filipendulae. The sequence continues at coordinate 3,291,894 of OU015653.1, read as the reverse complement.
GGATGAACCTAAAATTCACATAAGAGATTCATATCATGATATTCTGAAACCGTAAATCATGCTATTTATGAAGAAAACATTCATATTATATTACACTTTGAGTATTTATAATTTATATTTATTAAATGTACATCATTTTTTTATTAAGTAAGCCATAAATAATTTATTATTCTTTACCATAACATTTGTGGTACGGCGAGCAGGGTTCAGGAACCTGAGTGTCATCATCATCATCACTGTCTGTAACGAGAATGAAACCAAAGAACTTGACTTGTGACCTTCTAAGAACTTGCCGTATCGAATTAGGTATCTACCTACCGAGTTCTATGATCTCATTATTGAAGTCCACCTTCCTGACAGGCGGTGGGGTTATTTGCCCATCGACCACCTCTTCTGGTACACACGGCAGCATCCTATCCTTGTGTATGGTTAGGAATTCGGGTGCGCCAGGCGTTGTCATTGAACTGGAAAAATAGACGTATAAGAACTTATTTCGCAATGGGGTGTATTGATTGGGATTAAAAAATTCTATTCTTAGCAATTCCCGCCCCACCGTTACCGTGGCCGCTATCGTAACCAGGAATAGCGGCGCTCCTATTGGATGAGGGAAGAGCAGGACCGGTCGTTGCGATCCTTGGGGAAGGCCCATGTCCAGCAGTGGACGTGTTTCGGCTTAGGCTATTTGACTATTTTTTTTCTAGATTCTATTTAGTCCGTCAGATAATTAAAAATTGTATACACGTATATTTTGCTTTTACAAATTAATGAAAATATACTTGGAGAAAGTGCGTTAAAGTGTGGGGGAGTGGGGCCACGTAACATCGTATGCAGGTAAAAACTGCACCTGCTTGTGACGTCACGCGACATTTCGACTCAACGTGACTCTATTATTTTTTGCTTACGTTAAAAAAGGAAAAAATACGTGTCTAATATTTTTTATGAATCTACAGGTCGGACTAATAACAAAAATTTTGTCAAATAGCCTATTCTTATTGGTCGCCGCGCCGCCGGTGACAGCGCGACGGTGACAACTGAGTGACTGAACGGCAAGAACAAACTCACTTGTATTTGAGTACGGGCGTACAGAACCTGGGCGGCGGCACCGTCGGCTCCTCGCTGGGGTGCAGCGTGGATATGGTGGCGCGGCGCGGCGCGCACCACGTCTTGCGGCGGCCCGCGCCCGCGCCCGCGCCCGCCTGCCCGAACCCGTTCAGTATCCAACGCTGCAGCTTGGCTATTTGTTTTGTCAAGTTGTAGTTGTCTTGCTGGAAATGTAAAGGAGTCGGTTCGACGATACGTAAAGCGATATCGCCACATAAAGTACGCTTACAAGTATCTATGTAGTTTAATAATTAAATGGATTACGCCGCCGATACTGATGACAATACAAAAAAATGCGTGAGTGTCGTAAAACACTTGGTTAGAATGAAGTTTTGTAAGTTATGTCCGTAATGTGTGAAAAGAAGTAAAAATAAAAAAAACTCATAAAAAAAATTACAGTTGCTTTGTTTATCCGTACCTAGAGCAGCCGTATGACACCGTGACAGTAAATGAATTTTTACTTCCACCCGTACCGTGCGATAAAGAGCTTCGTTTTAAATCAGTGTGTGTAAAGTTTAACTTCGTAAGTACCTACTTATGAAGGAATACTTCTTTAGTGTGAATAATAGATTCAAACTGTTACATGGTGTAACAACGACGCTGGCAAAAGCGTCACATGCTAAAACTACTCGGTTTCTTAACGCGTCTAAAAAGTATAGACAAAAAAACAAGCAGAGTTGAGCCGATCTATGAACACTCAAACTGAAGTCAAGTTTACCTCAAGATTCTTTTTGCTCTCCAACTGTGATTGTAATTTGGACAGTTGCGCAGTAAGGCTTTGGATCATCGTCGCGTTGGTCGCTACCTCGTTCACTTTGGGCTTGTTCTTTATAGCCTTCGCCCTGTTTGCGAATCTAATAATGTAAAAAAAAATATTTCAAATAGAGTACACCATAGAAGTTACTAGTGTTATTGTCTGCATAGAAAATAGCCAAAATATATATTCACATGCTGAATCAAAGACATTAGAAATGTGGACTAAACAAAATTAAATGTCAGCTATTCATTTTTGTCTGATTGTACTTCTTATTGCAGAAGATTACAGTACAGGTACACCATTTAACTCTTCGAAATCTTTGTAAATCAAAAAACACTTTTATCTTGGAAACTCACTGAAGCGTAGAGATGGTTTCTTCAATGGCAGCTGGTGTGATAGCGCATATGATACTTGTCTTTGCATTGCCACCTAACGAGTTCTGCAATATACGCGTCAGCTTGCTGTCACGGTAATTGATGTATCTGAAAATCAAAATACCAGATTACTCATATTAGATTTTGAAGACTATAATATTGTATTGTTTCATATATTTAAAAAACGTGTGACAAAATTAAATAACATTACATTGCAACAGTTAACAACTAGTAACTACATGTAGGTATATTATACAATAATGTTAGATATACATATATGTACTTGCATTTTGAAGATTTCATTTAGATAAAACTTCAATTCAAGCCCATGTTATGATAGTGAACATTTGACATTTTACTATGTTCCAGTTATTTGCCTAAGGGTTGTCTAGAAGAGTTTAAATGTTACAAAGCAATAAGTCTGCTATTTCTAATTTTTGTTTGTGCAATAATATGATGTGTTTAATAACTACTTATATAAGTCTAAGTACCTATTAAAGATAAACTTAAGATAAAAGATATCTTGAAGGTCAGAGAATGCCACAATGGCATTAAGTCCGCCTTTTGTACCATAATGTGCAAAAAGTTTAAATAAATAAATATAAAAAAATAAATAATATATAAAAATTTAATCTATGTAGTATGTACTTATTTGGTTCCTCAGCTAGCTGTTTGATTACAAGAGCAAGGGATGACAGTGACATATTGATATGTGTGCCTTCCTTGAATCTCACACCGGTCGCGCCTGTCTGGCCCGCCCTCTCCGAACCAGCCAAGTCCACGAGGTTCAGTTGGGAAACATTCACACAACCAACCTCCCCCTCGCCTTCTATGTGCTCTCTGGACTCTATTGTCTGTTAAAGGGAAAATTAAAAATTATTAATTATTATTAATTTTTAAATTTTTAAATTATTAATAATTTTGTATAGACAGAAATCACTATTAGACAATTTAAAACCCAATTTTTTTAATGATCAGCTGTATAGAAGGTGATCCAAGGTGATGCTTTTTTTATTAAATGGCAACATTTGTAATAGGCTAGTTGACTAATTTTGTTTAGTCCGTCTTGTAGATTAATCAAAAATATTGCCCTGTTTCTTTTTTTATGTAATCAAAAAATAACGGCGATACATTGAGTTGAAATTTCGCATGACATCACTAATCGGTGCAGTTTGTATGGGGGCTTATATCGGTTTAATGCCGTCACAATCCCCCACCCTAAACTTTGATGCGCTTTATCTCAGTATATTTTCATTAATTTGAAAAAGCAAAAAATATGTGTTCATTGTTTTCTTATTTTCTAACTGACAAACTAATTAGAATTTTGATTTTCAAAAGTCGTCAACTTCCTTATTGTGCCAATGACAATGTGTGACTTGACAGAAAAAGCAACGCAAATGAAATTAAAAACACTCATGATGTATTTTGAAATCATGAGATTTACAAAATAAAATATAAAGAACTAAGCATTAAAAATTTTTTACATACCTACCTACTGTACACTTACAAAGTTACAATGTCATAATATTATTAATCTGTCAGTGAAAGTCATTAACACATATGCTAAGTGCAGTCTCGTGGTATATAAATTTAATTAGTATGAATTGCAGTTGCATATGAATTTATTATGATTATTACTTTCAAAAGTAAAAGTTTCACTCTATTATATTATAATGTACACTGGTGATTAGTACTGATAATTTACACTCACAATTTGAAATATAGAATGGGATCTGCTACTTTCTTCATTCATATTAGTTGCGCCAACCTGTCTGTTAGCTTCACCCTAAAAAAAAAAACAAATTAGTACATCACACATTTTAATTATTTTTCTTCATTTATTAAAGGCTGCTTTATACTTCTTTCATAATTTCAAACACTTCCTCAGCAGTAGCAGTAACTTTTTCTTCTGCATCAACTTTGACACCATTGAATGTCTCCTTTATCTTAACCTTTTTTTTGTCGACTGTTAATAAATCCTTTACTATATCATTGTAGATTTCTACGTATGACACTCTACAATAATATAAAAGAAAAAAATACAGGTTATTCAAAGTTCCGAGAAAATTTTATTTAATTACAAAATAATACATCAAAGTATTGAAAGTATTAGCGATTTTTCTTTACCTAACTAAGAAATCTCTGTCAGGTATGTTTTTAATAATTTTAAACAAGTTGATGACGGCCAGATGAATGATACCAGGAGAGGTGTCTGTGCCCGACATTGTGTATGTTTTGCCCGATGATGTTTGCCCATATGCAAAGATAGTGCCATTGACTCCAGCAGTGGCCGCTTCAACGATTGGCTTTGCAATTTCATCATAAACATCACTAGTTTTAGTGTCTTTGCCATAAACTCGGTCTGTAAATTATAATAGTTCCATTTTAGAAAGTTTAACAATGTGCTGCATGAACAAATTTTATAGTGAATGCAACTGTATAGTAAGTATAACGAAGTGAAATATAATTATTAAAATATATATGAAAAACTATTACGAACGCGTCTCAGGCTGTAGATAATAATATATAATCAAAAATATTCCGCACTCACCAAATGTAAAACATTGTCCAAAATCCTTCCCACTCTGGTCAAGCTGATACAAAGTGTTATTTTGGACGCGCCATTGGTAAGAGAGTTTCTCTTCGATTTCGCGAGAAATCAATGGCCTTACCTTGACAACTACTTTGATATTGTCACTCATTTTTCCTCATTATTTTAAAGTTATGTCTCACCAGCTTAATTATTTTCTTTTCGCGTAATCTTAAACATTTGAACAACTACCTACTATGCGAGATGACGGATAAAAATAACCGACAAACGACACCGACAGTTTCAAAAGAGGAAAAAAAAACTTTTCAATTTTTCAAATGAACCACAGATTAACAAAGGGTATGTTCGTGGCAACGAATATCTTGGAAAATATTGAAAATTTTTTAGTAAATCATTCACGATAACGCTTTTCTAAGCCTCTAGTTTTGAAATATTGACACTATTTCTAAAAATAAATTTCATGCAAGTACTCTATTTTATTTAGGGGGATTTAGGGGTTTTCGAGAGGGGTAAATGTTTAGGGGTAAATGGTTTCGAGAGTTGGTAATACTGCGTCACGTGTGTCGCCGTTGCTTAAAGGACATGTATCCATGGCCGATAAATAAATAAAAAAAAAATATTGTGTCGCCGTCGCATGTCGCATGTGTTTTTTCAACTTTTTTCATTTTCAAAAATCTGTTTTTGGTCTCTAATCACGTTAGTGTTACTAATTTTAGCTTTGTAATTTTTTATGTTAATAATTTAAGATGCAGCACGATGATGTAAGGATATTATCTGATAATTTATTATGATTTTTGATTGATTGATTCTACAATTTAATCTAATTTTTTATAGGTTGTTTGGGCGATCATCAACAAAACCCACTGTTCTCATAAAGTAACGTTAGTAAGAGTTTTCGTTTATATCGGACGTATTTTTAATGTTTAGAAGTTTTAATTTATAATGTGTAATTGAATGTTTCAGGACGAGTACTCAACATTTTTGTCGCAATGAATATAACCTTACTGGTCTCTGCAGCCGAGCCGCTTGCCCACTGGCTAATAGTAAATACGCGACTATACGGGAGGAGAATGGAATTATCTATTTGTATATGAAAACTGCGGAAAGGTTTGCCGATTTTCTTACTTAATTTCAGGGTTTAAAATCAATATCACGAGATAGACAATAAAATTAGACAGACATATCATAGAAAAAAGCTTTGTGTGTGGACTGTGGAAGACTTTGTGATTATTGCATTTTGCCAGTAGTGTTAAAACTTATACAACTTAATTTCTTCATGTCAGGTCTGGTTCTGAATCTGAATAGTGGAGGCTTCCGCAACATTGTGTCAGCTTTAGAATAAAATTTAAAATAAAATTTAATATTATTTACATAATAAGGTTTTAGTCAATTGTAATTATGCTTAAATATTATAATTTGAAATGTAATTTTTCTACATCAGGATTTAACTATTGCTGTCCAAATTATTATAAAATCTTTAATTTTAAATATAACCATATTTTCCAGAGTCATGTTTCCGGCCAAGCAATGGGAGAAAGTTAAGCTGTCAAGAAACTTTGAGAAAGCTGTTTATCAGATAAACGAAAACCTTCTATATTGGCCTGCTTTTATAAAGTCTAAATGTAAACAGAGATTTCTTAAAATAACACAATACCTTATACGTATGAGAAAACTCAAGTTGAGAAGAGTGTAAGTATTTCTTTTAAGTAACAAACACAGGAAAATAGAAAAACTGACTTTTCTATGTCACATGACCAATTGACCAGCCTGAGGTGGCAGCTGGTGGTACATCAGGCAGTAAGTTATTTGCGACAAGCTTATCATGTTATAACATTGTGCTATGACATGCTTGTTTCAAACTCTTAGTGATGCTCCATCACTCTGTATTATTGGTGTAGTACTTAGTTTGGGAACCGCTGATGTATGTTATTGTTGTTGAATAAATACTGTTATTATAATATTATCAGTAACGGCCAAAGTGTTCAACAATGAAGTTGTGTATGGTAGGGTCATTGCGCCGGTTGGCGGCCTTTTAGTCGCCTTCCCAACTTTGCTCCTTAAAATTAATATAATATGTCCATATTTCAAGTTCTGATTGTTTCTGTAGGGGTAGCAAATATAATCAAGATTTTTTTCGAATTAAGTATTGAAGGAAGATTCAATCAGTTTTTTTTTAAATAAATAATTACCTGAAATTTACCCAAAATGCCGGTTGACGGCCACTTTTTTTGGTTCGCGGCCACCCTAGAGTTAGTTTGCGGCCGCCAGGTTTACGTACAATAATTAATTATTGACTTACGAATATCTCATACTTTTTTGAGATTTTCGCACACTTTTCACCATATACTTTATTTTTATTTATTTTTTTATTTTATTAGCCTGTATTCAGAAAAAACAATTGCTTAAAACTATTTTGACCACGGTAACAAGTTAGCTCCCTTTATTTTCTGTGTGCCCATTAGCAAAGGCCTCCCCCATCAGTCTCCATTTGCTCGCGTTCAGTGCGTCCCTGTGCCAGGTTCTTCCTGCCTCTAATACCATATCATCCTCCCATCTTCTGTATGGTCTTCCTCTTATCCTTTTTCCGTCCCTTGGATACCAGGTAGTAATCATCTTGCTCCATTTATCTGGACCCCTCATCAGTTGGCCAGACCATTTCCATTTCAAATGTCTTATTTTGGAACTTATATCAGCTACCCTAGTTCTCTTTCTCAGGTCTTTGTTGCTCACTTTGTCCATTCTTCTTTTCCCAATCATACTTCTTTCCATTGCTCTTTGTCCTACCCCTAATTTTTGATGGTGTGTATTAGTTAAGGCCCAAGTTTGGCATCCATAACTTAATATCGGCAGTACACATACATTGAATAGCTTGCTTTTTATGTTAATACCAGCTTTCTTGTTTTTCATGACTTCTTTGAATGACCAATATGTTTTCCAAGCATTTCCTAGTCTTCGGTCTATCTCCTTAGATGTCAAGTCTTGAACCGATATAAGTTGACCTAGATATAGGTATTCTGATACATATTCTATTTCACAGTTATTTACTTTGATTGTTGTACTGATGTCTCCATTAGTCATTGCTTTTGTTTTTTGAGTATTCATTGTAACCATTGTAATCACCATATACTTATCCTATTATAAATTTCCACATCGTTGGACATAATATGATCGCGATTGTTACTGAAATGCCGTCACACTTAAAAAGCGTGTATCTTCTGAGTATTCGTCCCTTTCATACCTTGAACTGTTCTAACATCTCTTATTTTCACAGGGTTTGTTCTTCTATTCTGACGTCTCACACTACACTACAATTTTGTCTCTACCTCTACAGTATTTTCCCTTCTCTCAACTCACCTCCGTTTTTAATTTCTGCAACCATTCTTCCCTCTGTACTTTCTTCTCTCCTTCCTCTACTTTATTTTCCTTACTTTTTTCCTTTCACGAAACTCTTTTCTTAAGCTCTAATGCATTTATTCTTCTTCCATACTCCTTACACACTACACTTTCATATTATATAGGTACTGATGTTATTCTTGTCTTGTTGTTAAACATATTACATTACTATCACTGCAAATAATGAAATAAAACACTAAAATAGTTTAATAAATCAATGTGTATTTTAACGAATTAAGTTTGGTGTTTTATTTAACATTTTGTTCTTAATATATGTATATGATTCAAAGTTTTAATACTCCCACTGCTATTCCATAATTTAAAACTAGTATTGAAAATAATCAACATTTTCTTTTTATATGATAATTATAATAATTCCAGTTCACGAAACCACAGTCGAATCGTTTCTTCGGTCACCCTCGCACAAGCTTTGTTGATGCTTTCTGCAGATGTAACTGATATTTTAGGGTGTCTTCTTAGACCAACGGGCTTACTATGAGCTCTTAAAGCAGAACCTAAATTGAATCGCTCTGCTTTATCGCCTGCTTAAAGGTGGTAGTCTTAAAGCAATTCAATTTAGGTTTTGCTTTAAGAGCTCATAGTACAAGACCAGGACGATCATCCTTTCAAGTTGAAAGGGTTCGGCTTGCTTAAATCTTTCAAAATTTTTTGCACAGTATCTAACAGTTCTGATTTCTTGACTCTAAAACCACATTTTGCTATATTTATAAGCCATTCTACAACTTTTTTTTCGCCTTGTTCTCCCAACACTGGCTCGGGGCCCTGTTTTTTTAGTTCGTCAGTCCTTCTGCCACTTAATCGATCTTAAATTATTGTACATTTCGGAATTCCAAATTTACGAGATGCTTCCCTGATTGGGATTTGGACTTCGAGAATTTCCTTTAATGCCTGTTCTAGGGATTGAGGAGCGTAAGTCGCAGTTTTTTTGTGTTTTTTGGTAGACATCTGTAAAAAGATGTCTGTTTGAAAGAAGTGGCCATAAACTGACATCTCTATTTTCAATAGTCAGATTCTCAGGTCAGATTACGGCCGTCTTCTTTCATATGATTGCCAGACGGCCGCAAACCTGATTTGTTTTGTAAGCATGTGTTAGTATCCGGCCACATTGTAGCTATAAATCCGTATTAAATTATATTTTGGCGGCCGTGAACTAACCATAGCATTTAAGCCAACCCCAACAATAAAAAATGTTGCACAAAACTAAAGGTTATTTACTTTAATAATAGAAAAGAAGACAAACTAATCTCACACAGTGAGTTAGAACTGCGGCCACCCCGGCCGTATACCAACTTTACTAAAAAATCTTTGTGTTGGTTGGCGGCCACCAAATAAAACTGGTATTAAAGTAATTTACTCGCAAATTAAATGCAAAATTAAGTAAAGCAAATAGCTATGATCACCCAAAAACAATTACAATAGTAATAAGTAATCGTAAACTTTAAATACTTACTTTTAAAGCGGGACCTGTTTGCTATTTTTTGCGCAGCTTTGCGTACGTTTGTGCGCTGGTAGCGCGGCTAGTAAAATGAACGATTTATTTCCGGCACATGGATTAGGAAAACCGACCAATTTGATTAAGCATTACATTTTGCAACTATCCTACTTTTTAAAGAGCCATAACACGTTGGGATGGATGGGATAGAATTCTTATTATTGTAATATTTAGGCGGTTGGAGCTCTAAAAGGCCGCGAAATAACGCAGGGCCGCGATCCAGCGTAATGACCCTACTTACTACTTTTATTTTACAAAAAATAAATATAAAGCTTGAAATAAACAATTAAAATCTGTGATTGATTACAGATATTTATGAATTATTGTAACTTTACGAACAAACCATTTAAAACCAATTCGGGCAAATGACCAGATGCATGCGCTGATCCCATTGTTCTTATTATTATGATTTTTGTTACAGGAAAGAACTAGTTCCAATACAAAGAAAGATTGAAAGAAGAGAAAGAAGAAGAGAAGAGAAGGCTTTGATTGCTGCTAGAATAGACAATTCTATAGAACAAAAACTGATCGATCGATTGAAAAAAGGAACTGTAAGTAGATTAGTTCTAGCACGTAGACAAAATATGCTATTCCAGGCTTATTAATCACTAGCTGTGCCCCGCGGTTTCCCGCGGGAATTCCTGGATAAAAAGTACCCTATGTCCTTTTCTGTACCTCTGACAAGGTGCATGCCAAATTTCATCCAAATCCGTTCAGCCGTTTTTGCGTGATTGAGTAACAAACATCCAAACATCTAAACATCCAAACATCCACACTATCACATTTATAATATTAGTAGGATAGTAGGATTATGTATTAAGCCTTTGCCTCCAAAATCGAGATGTATATGACCAATTTTATAAAACCTATGATGATTTCCAATTATTTAGGACATCACACGAACGCTACTAACATTCACAATCATTTCAATACTGGCTATCATACCTATAATAGACTATGGTATTCATTACAATGAATTAGGCATAAATTAAAATATTACGTGTGATAACTATACAGTCATTGGAAGTTATAGGTATGTTTTAAGCAAAAAGACAATGTCATTAATTATAAAAGCCAAAGTTAAATAATAATAATAATCCACTTCACAACACACAGATCTACTTGATCCCACACTAAACTATGAGCTTGTGTCGTGGAAACCAAGCAAACGTGGTATATACTACATATTATTATTACACTCTCAGACTGGAAAATGGGACCCTATGTTCATCACAATAAGTTCACCCCCACCGGGAATCGAACATGGAACCCCTTGATTAGCGGGCATGCATGGTGACCTACTTCGCCAATCGGGTCGTCAATATTTTTATTTTGATATTTTTGATGAATATTTTGTCTTCTTTTACATTAAATCAATGGTTTTGTTATCAGTACAAAGACATTTACAACTTCCCACAAATGGCGTTTGATGAGGCATTGAGAGCAGAAGAAGTGTCTAGTGAAAGCGAGCGAGATGAAGAAGAAGAAGAAGAACGCGAGAGGGAAATGGAAATGGAGCCTGAACTGGAAAGAGAACTTCAGAGAACCGACGAATTTGTTGAAGCCGACAGCGACAGTGATGCGGTAAGATATCAAACAAATGTGTGGTATCACCCACGTTAATTTCGGAGTTCCAGCGTGAATTCCGTCATGATAAGTATCATATGTCTTTTTCTATATCCTTGAAAACATGTATACTAAATTTCAGGATGATTGGTTGAGTAGTTCAGGCGTGAAAGCGTAACAAACAAACAAATAAATGCACATTCAGATTAAAAACTCCCTTGGTTTCACCAGCTTTTACTTTAAGGGTTTGATTGCCAAAAATCCTTATTCAAAGTCTGAATAGTCATTTCAATGATAGTCAACCTTTTAGCCTTTAGGTGTTGAATTTCCAAAAACATATCATACTTTATATTATATGGACGCCGATAAGCAATAACGTGTTAACTCACAAAATGAAGTTAGTGATACAGAACGCTTTATTGGGAGTTATAGAACGTTTTTTAAAACAACAACAAAACGTTGAACATAAAAAAATACTGAAAAAATGGCGTTTATAATGCCCGCTCCACATTCACGCGAGAGTCTTGCGAGACACGGGAACGTGAATGTGGACCCGATGCTCTCCACCGTTTCTCGTGGTTTTCTCGTGTTCTCGCAAGTTTTGCGTGAATGTGGAGTGAGCTTAATTTTAAAAACACAATTAACTCAAAATTTCTCCAGTTAACATATTACGTAGATTACCCACTGCTGTTCAGGACTCCCTGGGAAACACCGGAATGAAAATACTTACTTACCTCTCAACATACCTGTCAATTTTCAGCTTCATGCGTCAGCTGATAGATCTCGAGACTTCGTGTTAAGTTAGTTAATGGATCACCTGATAAAATAAATGGCTGGACACAGTGTTTTCTGTAGGTCGTAATATCTGTACCTACGTGGCTTATTTATTTTGTGAAAAATTGTTACTCTATTGCAGGAAAGTGATTCTGGAAAGAGACAGGCTGCTGATGTGCAGAGTGACTTTGAGTCGGAAACATCTGATATTGAGGTTTGTGTTCATTTTGCTTTGTAGTTCTGCCAAACCATGATGCGACTTGTAAATGTGACTTTTAAAATTAACGAATAGATGGACGCCGATAAGCAATAGTTAAGACAAAAAATTGAGTCAGTACGCGAATTGATACAGAACGCTTTATTGAGAGTTACAGAACGTTTTTTAATAACCTTATTACATTGTTTAAATAACAACAAAAAATGTTAAATAAAAAAAAATGTTGATACAAAATAGCGCTATAATTTGAAAACACGATTTACCCAAAATTTCTCCAGTGTGGGTTAACACACTATTGCTTATCTATGTCCAAATAACGCCACACTGGAAATACACTTGTTTAGCCACAAATTAGGAAGTCTACGAGTATGCTATTAGTGACTAGGCAGAAACTATTACCAAAGAATAGAGGTATGTATATAAAGAAGCAAAATTCTCTGCCTCCCAAAATGACCTTGGTAGATAACGACCGAGGAAAGTTTGACATATTATGTAGAATCTACACGTGACTATTTAATTATTCACTGACAGCTGACAGTTACCGTCAGCTCGCTGTTAACCTTGCGATACGCACACGCGCACAAACCTTGTACACGTGTACAAGCCGGCCGTCTTTACTTGTGGGAAAGTACTTGAATCAGTTCATTTGTGTGGAGTTTCACCGGGCTGCTATTACAAACATACAAACACCCAATCATGCAAATATCGTTAATATTTGTACAAATTTACGCATAGAAAACTGAGTAACGAATCATCATGTCACTTGGTCCGTCAATCAAAACTCTAGTTTCACGTGGTTTCACTAAATTTAGCTAGGGAGGGCAGAAAATATTGCCAATTTTTCTATTACCAACACAAGATCATGCTTGTATAACTTGAGTCATGGGTTTTTCAAGTTAGCCCCCGTCGCGCTTCCTCATACCGCCACTCACGATTGTGCTCCTATTGATACTGAATATTGATATAATATCCTATTGATATTGTGTGAATGTAATTTTAACACTTGCAACAAAATTTCAGGATGTCCCTGTAAAAATGAAGAGGCGAGTTGAGATTGAATACGAAACTACGGAAGCGCCTAGACCTCGACTTCGAAACTGATGCAACTTAGCATTTACTTATTTTTATAATTATTTTTATTTTTCATTAATACCGAAATAAACATTTCTTTAATGAATCGCTGATAATTTCATTGCAAACCATCTATCCGTGATTTCGACGAATTCCTAAAGGTCTGTAAAAATCACTGTTTTCACAGTTTACACATCTTTTCATGCATTCTTATGCAAGTAATAGTGTAGGGACTTATAATATCACTAGCTGTGCTCCGTGGTTTCACCCGCGGTAATTTCAGAGTTCCCACGGGAATTCCGGGATAATAGATACCCTATGTCCTTCTCTGTACCCCTGATAACGTGCATGCAAAATTTCGTGATGGCGATCATAAGCCGTTAAGGCGTAACAAAGTGTAACAAGCAAACAAACTCACTTTCGCATTTATATTAGTAGGATTGGTTTTTACTTGGGTTTTTACGATCTATAAAGTCGGTCGCGACATGAACTAAATGGATATGCCTTTTATTTATTTATGTATTTATTGGCACACAAAACGAGACACAAACAATAAGAGCTGTATTATGCATAGTATTATACATTACCAGAACTGGAATGTGTCCCAAAGATAGTATTATATTATCTGTGGTATAGATTATAATAATTATTAGTATAGACTAGCTGTCCCGCGCGGTTTTACCCGCAATAATTTCGAAGTTCCCGCGGAATCGTTCCATACAAACTTTGCAACCCCTTTCTACCCCCTTAGGGTTGAATTTTCAAAAATCCTTTCTTATCGGATATGTAGGTACACGGCATACAAAGAATACACCCTCCAAGTTTCAGGTCTTTACTATCAGCGGTTTAGGCTGTGCGTTGATCCATCAGCCATTCAGGACAAACATTTTATATGTAGGTATAGATTATATTTATTGGCCAAGGTGTAGGTTTTTCAGATCGACGGAGTCGGAAAGTGACAATTGTAAATATGAACAAAAATTATATTGAAAATATAATTTTTACAACATTATTATGGTCTTTTTTGTCGGCTTTATGAAAAATCCACGGAGAGTTACGGTTTTGTTTGATTTGTTTAATTCTAATTGAGAAACTATACTTGTTTAAACATTTCGCTGGTTAATGTACTCTTCAACACCACCCCCGAATACAGTCGCTTTATAATGTTGAAAGAAATTTATTTTCAATAGAGAGGTAGGTACCTACCTACTTAGGTCTCAAATAGAATGCTCAAGTTCCAAGGCGTCCCAGGCCACGGCGCCACTTTGTTCCGGACTTAATTATAGTACCTGTTAATTAGGAAAGTTGTTCTCTTTGAAATCTTTGTTTTCATACTTCACGATTTTACCTTGAAAACATATTGAATTTCAATTGACTCAGCCCATTAATTAACTTACATACCGAAGGTATCTACCGTAATGACGCAAAAACGACGGGGTGTTATAAGTTTGACGTGTCTGTGTGTGTGTGTGTCTGTCTGTGGCATCGTAGGTCCCGGACGGATGAACCGATTTCGATGCGTTTTCTTTGACTGAAAGTCGCCTGAAAGCCGACTCTTCAAAAAAAATAGGCACCTATGGCGATTTGGGTATTTTTTGTAGTTAATCGTTCATTTGCTTTCGGAAAGCAAAATTTTGGAAAAGTGGAACTGATGTTGAAAACCATAGGTGGTCATCAGAATTAGGTAGGCACTCAATTATATCTACGTATTTCACGGGTTCCGTTTCGATTAGGTACTTTAATATGGTTGCTAAGCAATTCATGCCTGTCACATGCAATGGGAAAGTAGAACAGTAGTTAAGTACCAGGAGAACTCAACAATTAAAGTCCATGCATCGGGGAACTGACTTCCAAAAACACAAAAATGCACTAAGTAGGTAGGTATGGGTACCTACTAAAAAGTTAAAAATAATAAAATACCAATTTAATGAATTAAACTAAGACAAAACTATAAAACAAAAAAAGATTTATTGGCGCATTAGGTAGGTATCTATAAATGAAAATGTTTATTTTTGGCACAGGCCTCTTATTCACATTTATTGCAAAAATAATGAATGTAAATTGCTTAATCCATATATCTACTAAATTATTTCAAACTGACGCCATAGCTAGACAAAGTACAAACTACTTATTTTAATACCCATAACTTAGGGAATTACATTGCCCTGACATTGAAGATTTGGTCTCTCTATTGTATTTGCGTCCGAAGTAGGTATGCGCAACCTCAGACGAAATAGACTTTTTATTTCGTCTGAGTGCGCAACATGCTTTTGGCGCGATGTGCCGCTATAACATAAGGGGAAGATCTTCTGAACTTTTTTTGCGATGTTTTTTTGCAATTTGAATTTAAAAACCCTAAACACCTATAAACAATACTGGATGTTAACTGGATGGACCCGAGCACCGGGTTTGAAGCACGATGATTGCAAATCTTAAACACGAGGGTTGGAATATGATTACTACTCGTCGAGGATGCACGTGCGCATGAGTGCATCGATCACCGCGTATGGGTCGCAGTTGGAGGCTGGCCGGCGATCTTCCAAATACCCCCTTTTCTCTTCAGCGACGACGCGCGGTATCCTAACACTGCAGTTGCGGTTCGCGACTCCTGCGCAACGAAGCATACCTATACATATTTGGATTATAAACTGATAAAGTGTGTAAGTAAATCCAGAGAATGCTTACTTCTCTGGGTTTACACACTATCAGTTTAGAATTAAAACACACACTTTATTTACTACTATATTTGTAATGTCTGTAAAACAACGCGATCTTAAATAATGTTCTGTGTTCAAAAAGTGTTAGCTGTATAGCGCGCGGGAAGTTAGCGACTATTACTAAATTTCTACTAAATAAATAAATAAACTAAATAAATAAATAGTCGCTAACTTTCTGCGCGCTATATAGCTAATAGTTTTTGAGCACCTGTACTAAAAGAAGAAAGTTATCGACTACGAACTAGTGCTTTTTACTTTACCAATTAGAAGAAAAAAAATGGCAAAGATTATCCTCCAGAGTTTTCACTTTACTCGTTACGGCGCCTGTTTAATAATTTTTTCACTCGATATGGGAAATTTATTTTGGATTCATCCACAATAATGTCGATAAAATACCAATGGATTGCATGAATTTTTTTTCCAGTCTATTTTAAAGATATTTGACCTACTTAAACAAAGCAAGAAAAAGAAAAATATATATATGCACTAATTAATTAAATAGAGCGTTTTAAAGTTCCTACTTTTGACCTTGGGTCATACTTGACGTAATCGCATTAGGATCAAATCGAAATCGAATCGAAATGAGATCGAAAAGAAATCAAATTTTGCTACTTTTTAAGCTTTGAGATCGCGTCTCTATCCTATTTATAAATTTATCAAAAGAAAATAAATAAAAGTGATGTATCATGTTAAGCGTGGCTGGTGTTTGGTGTTTCGTTGCAACGTTCCGTTTCACAAAATTGAAAGTAGAATATTTTGGAAACTATTGATAATTTTTTTAGTAAATCTTTCACGATTAAGCTTATCTTCGGCCCTGTTTTTTCAAATATTGACATAATTTCTTATTATAAATTTCATGCAAGTACCCTATTAAAAACTATTGAAATTTTAAATTTTTACGTTAATCACATCATTGTTAGTTACCCTATTAAGATCGGGCTTCTACTTTATGCTACTGCTCCACCTGCGTTAACGTTAACGTTGATGTTAATGTCTAACGTGGTAATGTTAGTAAGTTAACGCGTTAAAATGTTGGCCACATCTATATTAGCGCACTAATTTACGCGTTAACACGCAGGTGGAGCAGTAGCATTAGAGTAGGGCCTTATTTATTGGTTTAAATAGGGGTTTCAGTGACGTGACCATTTACCGGCACTAAAGTCATTAATGGTGGATGTCTCGTGAAGGCCTGTGAGTCGCCTCTCGTTGTCTTTGCCCTCTCGTGGGTCGTATACTTTGATGTGCTTCATATGTGATCTCGACAATTTATCTATTGCTGTCTCGATCTCACTGTAAAGAGAATCAGTTATAATCAACATAACAAAACAAAAGAGCATTTGTACAGATTAAAAATTTCCGGGATGACTTTGGAAAATAAAAAATCTAATTAGTCCGTCAGTTAGAAAATAAAAAAAATAATGGACACGTAACTTTTCGCTTTTTCAAATTAATGAAAATATACATAGATAAAGCGCATTAAAGTTTAGGGTGGGGGCTCGTGACGTCATTAACCGCTATAACCATACAAACTATACCGGATCGTGACGTCACGCGAAATTTAAACTCAATGTACCCATCGCCGATATTATTTGATTACGTAGAAAAAGAAAAAATACGTGTCCAATATTTTTTATTAACCTACAAAGCGGACTAAAAAAAAAATTTGTCGACTAGCCCATTCAAACCGAAACACACTTTCATATTCTGACTATAGATTATTTTATTTTTAAGGTGAATATAGGTTAGAGAAGAATATCGAATATCACTTCCCATCCCCATTCCAGGTCGGCAACGCACCTGCATGCCATCTGGTGTCGCAGATGTCCATGGGCGGCGGTGATCACTTACCAACAGGCGTACCACTTGCTCGTTTGCCCCCTATGACAAAAAAAAAGAAAAAAAAAAACTTACACAATACCGTTTTCCGCCCTCATTTTCTTAGTTGAGAAGTTGATGTGAACTCCGGAGCCGTTTAAGTCGGGGATCGGCTTGGGATCAAACATCACAACGCACTGATATTCCTCAGAGAGGTATTGGAGGATGTATCTGGCAACCCAAAGGTCGTCGCCTGCGGACACTCCAACTGATGGACCCACTTGGAACTCCCACTGGCATGGCGGCACTTCGGCGTTCGTGCCGCAGATAGGAATACCAGCATACAGGCAACATCTGTGAATAGTTAAAATATGTCGTTTTATATTTATAATAACTATTACGATAGCATTGGTTGGTGTAAAACCATGGCCTGGCATTTGGCAGGCCTCAACACTGCACATCAGCAAAACAAAACGTTGTAAGCTTGAAAATTTACTACGATTAGTTTATTGACTATAAAGTTAAGAAAATAATTGCCAGGCGATTTTTGTTAGCACAATTAATGAATGAAGCACTGTGCACCATTATTTATTAAGAAAAAGTTATATAAAAAATACATTTCTATATAATTTTGCACTTTAGCGCGTTTTTTGCAAAAATTATCACACCTATCTAAAAATGTTAAAGGAGCTTTTTTATAGCAAATTTAAGTGTCTTTAATTTTTACATATTGATTAAGGAGATATTAGACATTTTTTAAATAATTTTGCACTTAGAAGAATTTTTTGCAAAAACTATCACACCTATGCAAAGACATTATGAAAGTTTTTTTTAGGAAATTTATGTGTCTAACTTTTATTTGAAACGTTTTTCGATATTTTGAACTATTTAGGAGATATTAGTCATTTTTATATAATCATGCACTTTGGCGCGTTTTTTGCAAAACTATCATACTTACGTAAAAATGTTACAAGAGCTTTTTTATAGGAAATTTATATCTATATTTTTATTTGAAACGTTTTTCGATATATCGAACCATTTTGGAGATGTTGGATATTTTGATATAATTATGCACTTTGGCGGGTTTTTTTGCAACAACTACCACACCTATGCAAAAATGTTATGAGGGCATTTTTGTAAGAAATTTAATTGCCTATAATTTTTTTTGAAACGTTTTTCAACCATTTGGGAGATATTGTCAAAAAAGTGCTTTTTTTGAGCTTTCGCAATTTTTTTGCAAGCTTTCCTGATGGTTTAGAGACCTGACTGTCTAACCGACTTTAAATAAGGAGGAGGTTTTCAATTCGACTCAAATGTTTTTTTATGTTATTTAAAGAAGTGGAACTGATGGTGAAGACCATAGACGGCCACTGAAACTACTGAATAATAGGTAGGTGTTTCACAGTTTGCGAATCGATTCGAAAATACTTACTAAGCAATTTATGTGTTACAATGCATATATAGTGAAGTGGGACTGATGGTGAAGTAGCAGGAGAACCAATTAACGTCCCTGCATCGGAAAAAGCAATATTTTGTAAAAAGATCATGTGAGCTAGTATATTTGTGTTTTTTGAAGTTTGTTTAATTTTTTGTTATTAACATTTATTTACAGTTTGAAGCATATAGGGCCCGCTGATGTACAGGGCTGAGGCCCGCCAGGCTATGGTTACTATAACATGCTATAATTTATCACTAAACAAATTTTTAGCCTTACACGAACACCGTTACCTGGAGGGTTCACTAGCTCTTGGTCTATAATTAATAGATGCCATGCCTTCGGTAGTTATAATTTTTGGTATTTTGTGAGGATAATGACCCAACAGATGAGATTATAACTATGTGAACACTAGCTGTTTCCCGTGGTTTCACCCGCGTTAATTTCGGAGTTCCTTCGGGAATTCCGGAATAAAAAGTACCCTATGTTCTTCTCTGTACCCTTAACAACGTGTATGCAAAATTTCATAATGATCGGTTGAGCCTTTAAGGCATAAAAGTCAGACAGACAAACATACAGAGTTACGTTCGCATTTAAAATAGGTGTTAGTAGGGATAACAGAAAAAAATACTAAGTACCTACTTACGCACAATTTTTAACGATCCCATAAATAAAAAATACGGTTAGGATCCGCACATTACACGCATCTTGGAACCGAGTACATATGATCATTGTTGTTGTTTACCTAAGGTGATCCTTAATCAAGGATCTGGCGAAAACTTTGTTGGCGCCGACGCCGCAGTAGTACGAGCCCGGCTGGGGCGGACCGCCGCCCTGAGGCCACTCGATGGGGCGCCCATTCAAACCGAAGAGGAAGTACTCTTGCTCGATACCGAACCAGGGCTCCGTATCTTTACATTTGTCATATGTTTCTTGACACTTTAAACGGTTGTTAGTATCTATAGAAGAAGAAAATATAGCAAATGCCTAATATACAATATAATTATTTTTAAACAGAACATTTAACTGATTGCGATACCCGAGCAGTCAGCAGCAGTAATACGTAAATTACGTCACACGGGAGGGGAGAGGGTCAATGAACTCTGACATTGTGTAACAAGGGGTGTGAGGTTTGACCAACCTCTCCGGTCAAGCGTTAAGAAGTATTCCAATCACTAGTCAAAATTACAATCAAGCTTGGGAAATATTAAAAAATCGATATAATAACAAAAGATTCATATAACTATGTATTTAAAAAGATATTTGGTATTAGAACACTGTCTACAGAATCAACATTTAACATCAAGCAGTTACGAGACAACACAATGGCTCAGCACAATGGAATGTTTGAACTCCCTGAATAACCTAGGGTTACCAACTGAATCATGGGATGCTATTATAATTTACTTAACGGTCTCAAAGTTGGAAACAGAAAGTCATAGACTGTGGGAACAGCAACTTTCAGCGGAACATGAAGAGTTTCCAACATTTCCAATTTAAAGGAGTTTTTGGAAACCAGGATTGGATCAGATGATAGTATGCACGTTATTGAATAATGTATCAAAGATTAAGTTTCTACCTGCCTGTGTAACTATTTAAAAACAAATATAAATGGTCACTTGTCAGAAGTACAGATTTATCTTTAATCGGTTTTTTAATTAGCGAATCTTCAGAAAGGTATTTAATTAGGCTAACAAATCACGTGACGTGACAACATTTAAGTGTTGAAACGCGAAACTTTACTTGCATAAATAAAATTTAAAACTATCATTAAAAATATTTTAAACTTGCTAATTCCCTGCGGTTTCACCCGCGTTAATTGCGGAGTTTCCGCGGGAATTCCGGAACAAAAAGTACCCTATGTCCTCCTCCGTACCCCTGATAACGTGTAGTATACAAAAGGAGATTGAGCCTTATTTTTATGACCTTTACCACAGATAATATAATTCTACTAGGCTTTACATGGATGACTTCTTTTAAGGTTATCATAATATGCAACAGCTGTACCTCGCGGTTTCACCCGAAGTAATTTCGGAGTTCGGAGAGTTTCGGAGACGTAATTTCCCCTAATCCTATAAGATTCAATAACTGACAAAGGTTTTACATATTTAATTTTAAAATTGCTGACGTATTGCTGATCGTACTTGTTCATACCGGTCGGATCCATGTTATGTTTGTAGGTGTCACACATGACTAGCACATTATCGCCGCGATAGAATGGATCCTTGTAGAGAGCGCGCGGGCGCAGGAATATGTCCATGTTGGGACCTCCTGCATGGCTAGTCGCGGTGCCATCGGTGATCCACAGCGGCAGATCTGGCAGAGAACACACAGCCATCATAGCCAAGTTGACAGTCTATCGTTATCGCTATGGATACCTAAGTTATCGTCATCCTCACGAAAAATCGTTCAATTAACCTACAAATTTTTGTACGTAACGTTATACATTTATATATTATTGCATCGTTTAATTACAGAGTTTCCATTGTCAATGGCCGTCTTCCGGCTCCATCGTCAGTTCAGCTCCATATCATAATAATATTGCAATTTGCATTGTAATTTGAACTATGGTTACTTTTGTAGGTACAAAGTTTCATTTCAATATGAAAATTTTGAAACTTTTAATATTTTACGCGTGTTCAAAAACTCACCGTTAACTTGTTTGGGTAAAAAGTCGAGGATACGATCTTTTGATCGTAGATTTTCGCCAGTGCCATCTATCCAAATGTAGGTCGCAATGATCTTATTAGCTGGAGTAGGCAAGTCATAGTATCGGCTGACCCTCGGGAAGACACCTTTTTTTGAAGTTATGCAAAGAATATCATGTCAGTCACGATCTTTATTTTTTTTCTTTTTTAAGTGGCTTTATACCATGCATTGTGTTATGATTATTGAATCAGAATAGATATACAGTGGTTTTCAAAAGAATTTCGTAATATTATGATTGAAATAAAATTACCGCACCAGTGTGAAGTAGGTAATTGTAGAATTTAGAAACTGTTTTTTTATGACGACTGCGTTTGTCTTATGGATAACTTCGCTATCCCCCGTGGTTTCATCCGCGGTAATCTCGGAGATCTCGGAGTTCCCGCGGGAATTCCAGGATGAACTCTATACGTATAAATCTTTCTCTTAATCACTCCATCTATTTGTGAAAACCACATGAAAATCCGGTCAGTAGTTTTTGAGTTTATCCAGCCATATCCATAAAGCAGACGCAAGAGGGTTTGTTTTATTACTTATACGTACGTACCTAGTAAAGATGATTCGAATGATGGACAGAAAAGTACGTCCTACTTTTGTCTCTGTTATTTAAAAAAATACTGGTGTAGGTAGTACATATAACCTTATTTTTTTACATTTATTCATGGCAAATCACAAAGTTTCATTTACAATAAACCAAGTAGTGTCACTAAATATCCACTACTAGATAAGTGAAAAATCTCAACATTCTGATGATTCTTCACTTTATCCATGTTTATTTTCATTAATTTGAAAAAGATAAAAATACGTATCTATTATTTTTTAATTTTCTAACTGACGGCCTAATTAGAATTTAGATTTTCATACCCTGGAGAATAATCAAATCTCACCTTCCATATTCGCGTTTGCTATTGTGCTAAATTATATGATTTACCAGGGTTACTGTGAACAAGGAAAAAAATACAAAGATGCGTTATTTTGGGATACACAGTATAAGACGATTTGTCTAGGCCTTATCTATCTTGAATAGTTTAAACTACACAAAATATCGATCGATCGAGCGAAGCATCAAATGACGATCAAATATTAATCATAGTCAGCCCCCGTAGCCCAATTTGGTCAGCCAATCAAAATTCAAATTTTGCGTGACCATGTTGAACTAGAGTTTTTATTGGCTGACCGAGTGACATGACGATTTGTTAGTTAGTTTTCTATGCGTTAACGTTGTACGTTGTTGTGTGTTGTGTAACGTTGTAGAATGTCAATTTGGCTAGGGGGGCAGTTTACTGATCTTAAGATACCGGCGCGCGGCGATGTGTTATAATAAAATAAAAACATAATAAAAACGGCCAAAATAAAAACATAATATCGTATAAACCTGTACAACATATTAAAGACCTTCATTTAATTTCATTTATTTATTTGCTTTAAACACGGTTAAAATTCATTTCAATTTCAAAATTCAAAAGCTATTTATTACTTAGGATTGGTTGTTACAATCACTTATATTACAATATATAATATATGTACCTTAATTGCTCGGAGTTAGAAATTCAAGTATTCTATGACAAAGTTACTTACCTTAATGGCAGTGGTACACTCTTGGTTGGGTCCCAGACCTCTTGCTTGACACTGCTAAATAGAAATCACCTATCAGTCGTATCTTAATTCGCATTGTGATAATGTTTCCCCAATAGCTAATTTATTCAATTTCGTAACCACAATAACCTACTTATTTGATAGTAGGTATATTCGATAGTATAGGAATATTACTCGTACCACTTACACGTGTAAGTAGGGTTGCCACTTTTTTGGGAAAAAATATAGTAATTTCCGAAAAAAGATGCAAAAATAAATAGTACTTCTATAAATTATAATATATATATTTAGATATCCTAAATATATATATTATATTTAGGATATCTAGGTATTAGTGTTGTATTATCCTTATATAGTAAGTATATAGCTTTACGTATCACGTTGTGCACCCAGCACCCGCTTCTAGTTTCTATTTACAGCTTTCTATCACCTTAAGGTTGCCTTGAAAAGATTGCCTCTTGCAATAAGGCCGCCTTTTGCTCTGTATTTACTTTTTATCTGTATTAGTTTTTATTTTCTCTTCTGGAGCAATAAAGCATATTTGATTTGATTTGATTACTTTTAGGAAATGCAGGGAAAAAATAGTACATATTTTAATCATTATGTATCGGGCAGCATTCATCTTTAAATTATTGCTTGTTTGGCAGTTGATGTTTAGGCTTTTTGATTGCGTGTCCGGCCGAAATAAACGGTGTCCGCCTAGTCTGGCTTTTATTAATCTTTTTACATTTTGCAAACGAGCGAGCGCCGAGCGTGGCCTTTATAAAGGATTTAAAAATATTGATAAATTGTTTATTTAGAATTTAATTTTGACTGATGACTTTTAAATACTAGACTGATTTGGCATTCGATTTTATTTATATTTCATTTCATTAGAATTTAACATGATTTATGGCAATAATAAAAAAGCTGGATTTTTCTTTTTTTTTGTCATATCTATTAAGTAAACTGAGACACAAAATCGTCAATAATGTAGGGTGTCCGGCCTTTTCACCGAAATGTCCGGCCAAACTGGCTGGACCGTCCGGCTATTAGGTTTGGCGACCTGGCAACCTTAGCTCCAGACCAGTCACAGTTAATATAAAAAAAGCGCGATAGTTCAATTAGAGATGAAAATATAGTATTTTTCGTACTAGGCATTTTGTTTTTATATAATACTAGCTGTCCCCCGCGATTTCATCCGCGGTAATCTCGGAATTCCCGCGGGAATTCCGGGAAAAAAGTAGTTACTCTACGGCCTTCTTTGTACCCCTGCACTGACAGTAGTTTACGGTGATTAGCTGTTCCCTGCATTAATTTCAGAGTTCCCGCGGGAATTCCGGGATAAAAACTATCCTATCTTGTAAGTTGGGCCAAATACAACATAGTGACTAAATTTCATCACAATCGATTTAGTGGTTTAGGAGTCCATCGCGGACAAACAACGTGACACGTGATTTATATATGTATATTATAAGACTAGCTGTCCCCCGCGATTTCATCCGCGGTAATTTCGGAGTTCCCGCGGAGGTTGCGGGAAAAAAGTACTCTATGTCCTTCAGTTCCCGAGGGAATTCCGGGATACAAACTATCCTATCTTTTAAGTTGGACTATATTATAAATGGTTGCAAAATTTTATCAAAATCCGTTCAGTAGTTTCGGAGTCCATCGCGGACAAACAACGTGACACGTGATTTATATATATTAGACTAGCTGTCCCGCGCGATTTCATCCGCGGTAATTTCGGAGTTCCCGCGGAGGTTGCGGGAAAAAGTACTCTATATCCTTCAGTTCCCGTAGGAATCCCGGGATAAAAACTATCCTATCTTTTAAGTTGGACCATATCATAAATGATTACAAAATTTTATCAAAATCCGTTCAGTAGTTTCGGAGTCCATCGCGGACAAACAACGTGACACGTGATTTATATATACTAGATATTAAGTTACAGTACAATTGACTGAAATATAGTACGATAGGTAAGATAGTATACAATAAAGTACGGGTGGCAACCCGACGTGTAAGTGATTCGAGTAATATTATTTACTCGAAAGGTTTTAAAATGAAGTTCCTATCGGTTTTAATAGTAATCATGATCGACCGGCAATCTTCGCTATGCGCGTAATTTTGATTTGACTGATATCAATGAAGAACTTGCATGAAATTTATAATAAGAAATTGTGTCAATATTTCAAAAATAGAGGCTTAGAAAAGCGTTATAGTGAAAGATTTACTAAAAAAATTTCAATAGTTTCCAAAATATTCAACTTTTAATTTTGTGAAACGGAACGGTGCAACGAAACACCAATCACAGCCAAGCTTGACACATGACGTCAGTTTTTTTTTTTTAGGAAACATTTACCTCTTTCAGGGAAGGCAAATGAAACTAAGTGCATACAGTCAACGCATATTTTCCAGTTTCTGAAGTTTTTTACTTTAAAATGCATCGGTAACATGCATTTCGATTCTTTACTGGAACTTTTGGAAGTAAATCGACACAGTTCAACCTTAATTTCGCTTTTGGATATTGAAGTTATCTGTCAGTCAGTGTCATACGACATTGACATTTCTATCACAGATTAATAAGGCGTAATTTTGAACAAGTGACGTCATTCCGCGTTTCGGCAGTAAGGTCTAAAGTAGGAACTTTGAAACGCTCTATTTAATTAATTTATGCATATATTTTTTTTCTTTTTCTTGCTTTGTTTAAGTAGGCCATATATCTTTAAAATAGACTGAAAAAAAAAATTCATGCAAGTACCCTATTGTGAACGATTTGGGTAAGTAGGTAGGTACCTAGGTATTTGATTTTTTTAAAACTAACTGTTCCCCGCTGTTTAACTTGCGTTAATATCGGAGTTCCTTCGGGAATTCCAGGAAAAAAAAGTACCTTATGTCCTTTTCTGTATTCCTGACAACGTGTACGTATGGTGATCCATAGAGTAGTTGACGTGTGAAAGGGAACAGACACATAAATAGACTTTACTTACTTTTGGATTTATAATAATAATGTAATGTTTGTGAGTTTGTGAATTGTGCGTTCGTGAGTTTGTGACGTTGTAGCGGGTAATGTATTATGGATCTTCGGAACCGATTTTAAAAATTCTTTCACTAAGCTATAGCAGTAGTAGTAGTAGGTAGTTTAGTGACAAAGGGTACATTTTATCCCGAAATTCCTAAGGGAACTCCGAAATTATAGAGAGTAAGATCGAGGGGGACAGCTAGTTCGCAAATAAACCAAACAAATACTAAAATAAATGTTCCAGGTAAAAGTGCAAATTTCACTCTTAATAACTGCACAATGCACATTCAATAATTGTAAGTTTTAAAAGTTTGTGGAAAAGATAAATTGAACTTAGTTTTCATTAACTTCATTTAAGTAAGTATATTTTGTCACGGTAGGTAGATTGTTATTATTATTATTATTAGATTGGTAGTTGAAAGAAAAGAAAATATTGTATTTTAACACAAATTCAACTAATCAAATGATTCAGGAATCAATCGAAACGCATAACACAAAATATCTAGACTTACGTCTTAACATGCACGGCGAAAATTAGGTGTGACGTCATTCGCTGTGATTGGTGTTTCAGCAAACATGGCCGATTGCAGTATTTTATAAAATCTTATTAATCAAAATGTTTTCATGAAAACTGAGTGATTTTTAAGAGTTCTTTCGACGTAAATTTTTCTCTAAAACCATTTTGTCTTTGATTGTTTAATACTGTCATCATTCCCATTAAGTTGTACAGGTAAAATTAAAATGTATGGTTCTATTGATTACAAAAGGTTTCTCGGAGCTAGTATAGGTAGGTACGGCACCGTTATAAACACATGTTCAACATAAAAAAAATAGTTTTACATATGTCTGCGTTTTCCAATCTTTTATAGATCCAAAAATATTTAAATGATCTTCGATTATCGTTAAAATTTCTTCATATGTTTACGTATACGTATTCTATGCGTATTCCAGGCCAGCCAGAAGCACCCCCTGAGGCGTTGCTTGGTGCCGACCAGCGCCATGTATATTCTGATGCATGCGAGACGGATATGCAAACGGGGCCTCTGCGAGATCGCGTGCCGAGCCATTGACTTCCACCACGGCAAATGTGTGGGCAAACTCTGCCATTGCTACGATTAACTGGCTCATTGAGCCCAGCAGGGCAATTATGTAACTTTTGTTGCCATCATATTTCAGTTTCAAGCTATTTTGTGATTAATTAATCATGTTAAGGCAACTGGAATTTTTGATGAATGTTCATTTTGGTTGATTGCTAGATATTATAGATGTCAAAACGTGCATATTGTAATCGTAGCACCGCCTTGTTTTTTGATTGCAACCGAAAAATGATAGAAATAAAAATTACATAATAACCCCTCTTGTTAAACATTCTCATTGAACGAAAAAACAGGGACTCGCCTTTCTTCGCGCTAGAAAATGAGCCAACCACCTCTTAAGCTAAAATTTGATTATTATTTAACAAGGTCACAGATAATATAATACTATACTAGACAAGGTTAATAGATAAATAATAAGCCTTAGATTACAGGAAAATGGCAGTTAACAATGTTAACTGCTAAGCAAGTATTATTTATAAGTAGTATTTTTTAAGTTTATTTTAGACTATCAACTATTATAATTTTCGTATTTTTAGTATGCAAACCTAATTTACGAGTCAAATTCTCTCTTGACGCATTTTTTTTATGAATAGACAACTATGACTTATGAGCTATATAACCATCTTTGTTTATATAATAAGTATTATTATTTGAAAGTCTATACCTTTTCTTTCACGTTGTTGGTAATTGGTATAGGTAAATGTATCGCATCAAAAACATAAATGAGAAAGTGGAAGCCAAGTTCAGTATTAAGCTTATGCTTATATCTAAATAGGTGCCAAGTTCTGTAGATAATCCTGAAATATATTCAAAGGAGCATACAATTTAGCCAGTTTTCACACACAAATTATGTTATATTTGGTTAAAAACTATAGTATATATAATTTTGATATTGGCTTGTTTTTACCAGCAAATCAAATATTAAAGGGGTAAGATCTATTGACCTTACATTATAAAAACAGTAACTTGCTCATAATAATATAAATAAGATACATAATTTGACTAGCTAAAGATAAATTGAATGTGAAAACTAGCCAAGTTGTATTATATTTTACGTACCCATAGTACGAAAAACAAACCCTGATTCGCTTTTAACTTCAGAATAGCTAGTTTTATACGTATAAACCCTCAAATCTAAATCAGTGAAAATAGAAAAATTCGCGCTGACAACGAATGTATTTGACTCAGTTTAATTTAATGACGTAAAATACATCAATAACAATATTTCAAAATTCTAATTAGCCAGTTGCATACTACTATACTCAACTTTTTAACCGACTTCCAAAAAGGAGGAGGTTCTATGTTCGATTGTATGTATGTTTTTATTTATTTTTTTTATGTACTTATGTTCACCGATTACTCGAAGACGGTTGAACCGATTTGAAAAATTCTTTTTTGTTTGAAAGGGTATACTCCCAATTAGGTCCCATTGCCACCAAGTTGGGATCTGATGATGGGATCTTGGAGAAATCGAGAGCTCTTCAAAAAATTATAAGGACACCTATAGCGATTTGGGTATTTTTTATAGTAAATCGTTCATTTGCTTTTGGAAAGCAAAATTTGAAGAAGTGGAACTGATGATGAAGACCACAGATGGTCATCGGAACTACTCAACCATAATACGTATTTCACGGGTTCCGAT
Source organism: Zygaena filipendulae (assembly GCA_907165275.2). Classification (NCBI taxonomy): domain Eukaryota; kingdom Metazoa; phylum Arthropoda; class Insecta; order Lepidoptera; family Zygaenidae; genus Zygaena; species Zygaena filipendulae. The sequence continues at coordinate 3,262,568 of OU015653.1, read as the reverse complement.
TGGAGCGATTTCGAAATTTTTTTTGTTTGAAAGGGGATACTCCTAAATTGATTCCATTGTTACCAAGTCGAGATCTGATGATGGGATCTTAGAGTAATCGAGGGAACTCTTCAAAAATTATAGGTACACCTATAGCGATTTTTGTATTTTTTATAGTAAATCGTTTATTTGCTTTCGGAAAGCAAAATTTGAAGAAGTGGAACGGATGATAGAATAATAGGTATTTCACGGGTTCCGATTCGTTAATTTTAATATGATTTCTAAACAATTTATGCTCGTGACAATGTCTATGGTGAAGTGGAACTGATGGTGTTGTACTAGGAGAACTCCTCAACAATTAACGTCCCTGCATCGGGAAAAGCAATATTTTGTAAAAGGTGATGAGCAGTTGACATTAGGCTATTGTAATTTAGAGAAATTACCAACTAAGTCACTTAAAAGCGAGAAATAAACAAAATTTTAACAAAAAAATTACAACCGACTTCCAAAAACACAAAACTAAAAAGCTAAAAATAAAAAGGTGATAATGACAAAATACCGATTTAATCGAAAAGACAAAAACACACGTAATATTATTATTGGTTTGTGCTACAACTGATCGGTATGAAGTCGGTGACAAGCCAAATATGGAGGGAGTAGATGGGCTAAGTCGACTCTAGCCACCAGCTCTTCGTGAGCAGAACAACCCAAGTGGGCAGACACCAGCGGGCTTGTCACCGAATTCAAACCGATCAGTTGTAGCACAAACCAATAATAATATTACGTGTGTTTTTTTTAGTTTCAGCTCTAAGTATGGGGAATCCCCAAAATTTCTTGTTTTTTTTCTATTTTTGTGTAAAAATCTTAATGCGGTTCACAGAATACATCTAGGTTAGGTACTTACCAAGTTTCAACAGTACCAATAGTCCTTATAGTTTGGGAAAAAAGTGGTTGTGACATACGGACGGACAGACTGAAAAACAGACAGACAGACATACAGACATGACGAATCCATAAGGGTTTCGTTTTTAGCCATTTGGCTACGGAACCCTAAAAATACTATTAGATGGGTAAAAGCTGTACCTGCTTGTGACGTCACGCGACATTTCGACTCAATCGTTATTTTTTGCTTACGTAAAAAAGAATAATGTGTCTAATATTTTTATGAATCTACAAAATGGACTAAAAACAAAAATATTTGTTAAATAGCCTATTAAGTATTCACTGACAGCTGACAGTTACGGTCAGCCCGCCGTCAACCTTACGATGCCTACGCACACACGTGTTTTCAAAATTCACAGTTTTGGGAATATTGTGGTAAATGTAGAATTTGTAGATACTTGGGATGGCAACAAAAGAAGTTTTTTTGCTCAACTTCCTTTGCAACGGTGGCGCGCCTGCTCGCGCTCTGCCGAGCTAAGATGTGCAACACGATAAAATTTTATCGCGCCATTTTATCGATTCTCGTCGACATGTTTTGTCTACCGGTAGAACAAATGTTTAACCGAATCTAGTCTTAACTCAATACTCCACTACTGAACCTTTTTGCTTGCACGCCCACAAATATCGTATCGACAATTTTATCTTTCGTTTGATAAACATATCGTGGCGCGCATCTTAGGCCTATACTGGTTAATTTATTTGCTCGGTGGTTGTCACCATATATTATAATGTTAAAATTGTTGTATATTTTCCACGATATGCACGTTACGAGTGATACGAGGTATGATCGGCATTTTGGCACCAGCTAGGTATTTGTACCAAAATGTGCCTAAGATGCGCGCCACGATATGTTTATCGAACGAAAGATAAAATTAATTTAATTTTTAGTACTTATTTGTTGCCCGCCGACTATCTAACAGTATAAACAGACCCACCCTGTTACAACTAAATGGGGACGTAGCTTTAAAAATTGCCACAGCAATATCAACTAACTCGAGTGTCAGCTTTACTTTATTTATACAGCGGGCCGATAAGCTTCACTAGAAATTCACTGGGAGTCTGGCAATGAACACCCGACGAAATTTGTGTAGCAAGTTATGTACAGCTATAGCTACCTTATCCACTACTTAGTACTTGTCTACCTACATATACCTAGATACGAGTTTTAATTATTACTAGCTGTGCCCCGCGGTTTCACCCGCGTGAGTTTCGGAATTCCCGCGGGAATTTTTTTTTTCTAAAATTTATTACTTTTAAGTAGCCTAAGTTACTTTTTAATATATAACATCAGCTATCTGCCAGTAAAAGTCCCGATAAAGTCGGTCCAGCCGTTTCAGAGATTAGCCGGAACAAACAGAGAAAAATTATAAAAGCAGGGTACGAAGATCTTTGTAAAAAATTTTGTATAAACATATCGAGGGTACAAAAAAAGACCCCTGTACTTAGGGTTGCCATCCGTCCGGGTTTTCTCGGACAGGGTCAGGTTTTTCTTGTGTGTCCGGGGAGGGCAAATAGTTGATTAAAAATTTGAATTAAAGTCAATCACCTAGGACATCATTCGGTTACTACATAATGTAGCCTAGCACACATAAAACATAAAAATTAGGTTTAATTTACTTAATGTCTCAATAGTCAGGGTTTTTTAGTCTGCTGGTCTTCGTTTCAAGGATTTGGATATGGCAACCCTACCTGTACCTCGCAGTTTCGGCCGCGTTAATTTCGGATTACCTACCCGCGGGAATTCCGGGATAAAAGGTACCTACCCTGTGTTCTTTTCTATACCCCTGATAACGTATAGGTACGGAAAATTTTATAATAATCGGTTGGATAGAGAAGGCCTTAAATATTGAGGTTGATACATGATGTTCGATTACTCAATCGAATATCATTATTTGTTTTTTACGCTTTCACGCCTTAAACTATTCAGTTTAAGGCGTGAAAGTGTAAAAAAATTGGACACCTTTTTGAACGAAGACTTTTGGCTGAAAGGTGTGGTCTACAGGCGATTCCGGGGCAGGATACCGACAGCCACCAGAGCGACACAGTGTCAAAAATAGACACGCAATGTTTTTTATATTTGTATATTATGTGTGTTAGTTTTTAAGGTTTTTTTCTTGGGCCCATGTTGCCTGACAACAAAACAATAAATAAATAAATAAATTAGAAGAGTTTTGATAAATTACCTATATAAATATCGATTACTTGTCGTTTAGGTTGATGTGATAAGGTCCTCAACTAAGCACCTTTGTAGGTACCTACATTTATTCTACTTAAGAGCCACATAAAAAGCCAACATATTATGAGCGTGCGAGCCCCGTGCTTGGAAATACACAGTTTATGCGCAGAAACAATGTCATTATTTTATTTCACTGAAGAAAATAATAATAATATACGATTTAATACTAGCTTCTACTTAATAACTTTTAGTACTTATGTAAAAACATAGTATTTCAGTTACTAGCTGTGTCCCGTGGTTTCACCGGCGGTAATTTTGGAGTTCCGCGGGAATTCCGGGATAAAAAGTAGGTTACCCACCCTATGTCCTTCTGTGTACCCCTGACAAAGTGCATGCCAAATTTAATCCAAATCCGTTCAGCCATTTTTGCGTGATTGAGTAGGTAGGTACCAAACATCCAAACATCCACACTATCACATTTATAATATTAGTAGGATTAAAAGCGAGTTAATAACTAACTAACCTTATTAGTCAAAGAATTTTAAATTTTAACCGTACTTGGAATAAACTTAAAGTTCTTTAACATTTTGATATCTCTGCAACGGTCCCAACCTCTATAATATAAATGGCGGAGCATGATATCTCTACATTCCCGAAATTGGTTCTACAGCAGTGGGACGTAAAATCGTCTACGTCTTATGTACACTTAACATAGTTATTCATAATAAATCACTATAGGAAGGTTTTAAAATGAAGTTCCTATCGGTTTTAATAGTAATCGTTACAATCATCACTGTGCAGGCGCGTATTTTTGATTTGACTGATATCGATGAAGAAACTGTGAACGATTTGGGTAAGTTTTTTAATTTAAACCCCCTTGGTTTCACCTGCATGCGTGAATTTTGAACTTCCCGCGGATGTCCTTTTCTGTACCTACTCCACACTCCACACCGTGTACGCAAAATTTCACGGAGACCCGCAGAGTAGAAGGTGTGAAAGGTGACAGACAGATAAACAGACTTAAGTACTTTTGCATTTATAACAGTATGAAATATTAGTACTCAGGTAATTAGGTGCTATAGATTGTTGTAATGTTTTTATTCACTCTTTTCTTCTTCTTATGGATTTTCTAATTTAGGTAATTTAGACAGTTAAGTTGTACAGGTTTACAATTGAAAAAACCTTTAAAATAAATTTAAAAAAGTACATTTTAGATAAGCAAAAGTTATAGAGTCGCAGCACAAACTACTTAGAGATACTATGAGTCGCAGTTTTTATCATTTTTTTTTATAGTTCACTAGTACCAAGTTGCACCAATATCTCACGCATTCACTCAGTATTTCCTACATTTTATTTACAAAGAATATTATTTATTTATTTTTTAGATTTTTTTCACTATTTTTTAAATTTTTAGATTATTGTTGTTTTCTTTTTGTTTGTTACCACTGAAGTGATAAGTTTTAGTTAAGATTATTAATTTAATTCTGATGGTATCCGCGGAAGACCAGCGTTGTGGTTTGCGCCACAACAATGCTGAGCGGAGACCTTTTTTGGTATAAATTAATGTATAAAAAAAATGTTAACTAGTACTAAGATTATAACCAAAATAAACTTTTTTATTATTATTATTATTATTAATTGAAAATGGTTCTATTGGTTCTATAAATTACAAAAATTTTCTTGTAACTATTAAAAATTCACTTTTACCAATCCAAAAACCTTTTATCGATCCAAAAATATTTATATGATGGAACCGTCATCTTCGATTCTCATTAAAGTTTCTTCATAATATATTTACGTATACCTACGTGTATTCTATGCGTATTCCAGGCCAGCCAGAAGCACTCCCTGAGGCGTTGGTGCCGACCAGCGCTATGTATATTCCGATGCATGCGAGACGGATATGCAAACGGGGCCTCTGCGAGATCGCGTGCCGAGCGATTGGCTTCCACCACGGCAAATGTGTGGGCAAACTCTGCCATTGCTACGATTAGCTGGCTCAGTAATAATAATAATAATCTTTTTATCTTATTTAAGCTTACAATAATTACCGCCGCACTCAGAGTCGACTTTAATGATTACTTAGTTAAGTATAGATTTTTAAAACAAAACTGCCGCAATCAGACAAGATTAATAAATTAATGTTAATTGGCATTTAACTAATTAAGTTACATCTCATTAAATGCCAATTAACATTAATTTACTAAATGTCTCTGATTGCGGCAGTTTTGTTTTAAAAATCTATACTTAACTAAGTAATCATTAAAGTCGACTCTGAGTGCGGCGGTTAGACTTAGAAAGAAAGAAGAAAGAAATAACTACTACTACTTACATAATGTATCCTACTTAATTATATACTAATTTTTTACTTTAATTTTATAGCTGGTACTTAAACTGGGAATACCCGTGCCATAAGTACCAAATTGAGCCTCGGTTAAACATTCTCATTGAACGAAGAAACGGACTCGCCTTTCTTCGCGCTAGAAAATGAGCCAACCGCCTCTTAAGCTAAAGTTTTGATTATTTATTATTTAACAAGGTTAATAGATAAATAATAAGCCTTAGATTACAGGAAAATGGCAATTAGCAATGCTAGCCGCTAAGCAAGTATTTTTTAAGTTTATTTAAGACTATCAACTATTATCTATATTTTTCGTATTTTTAGTAAGCAAACCTTTGACACTTTTTTACAGAGAATAGACAACTATGACCTATGAGCTATCTAACCATATTTGTTTATAATAAGTATTATTATTTGTAAGTCGATACCTTCTTATTCACGTTGTTGGCAGGTTGTTGGTATAGATTTATTTAGCTTAGCCTCATAGCATATTCATACCAAAATACGTTTGCTATTTCAAAATACATACGTAGTTGGCTTTTTTTACATACGAAAACTGGTCGAAATAAAGTGATGTTTGAAAAAAAACGATATGTCAAGTCGTGGGGCTTTATTTAATTATAACAATTACGTAATAAAAAAAATCGTGATCGTGAAGTAAATAAAGTCATCTTTTTAGATGACTTTATTTACTTTGCACCCGTCGATGTATAGATAGATAGATGATAAGCAACTGTAAAACCTAGAAAGATTTGGAACATTTTGTAGAGCACACTGCAAAGTATAAAATGTCCGATATCGATCTCTTTCGCTTTAAATGATTCTTTAATCGGATTGTGATCATTTTTAATAGCTTACATTTACGTCAACTGAGGTAATGCATGATTCATCAAAATCGGTTTAATATACCTAGTTATCAAGTTATGGAGTGTTGCGTTTTTACATATAAATTATGAAAACGTAGTTACTTATCAAAAAGTCTTATGAACTAGGTAGTTGATATTTAAAAAAATTTATTTCATAGAAGCTCTAACATTTTTATCTAATTGTTAACTATGTTTTCGGTGACTTGCAAGTTGCATGTTTCATATACCTATGTATACCTACAGGTTGGTATGGAATTAAGTTTATATGTACCTATAATTCCTACACCTAGAGTTAATTTAAGAATATAATATGTAGAGTAGAAAATAAAAAAAAAATTTGTTGAAGTAACGTAATAACTTAAGAGACAAAGCCTTACAAATTCGCGGTGAGAATGTGTCCAGATATATGGTCTTTTTCCGTCTTGTCAAGGGTAGAGGCCCCTTGTGACAAGGTAGATGTCATCAATCTAGTGTGAAGGACGTGGTATTTACTGCCGGGTGACCGCATTGTGCCATCGGCTTACGTGACCGCGCGGCCATTCCAGGAAAGTGGACGGCGTGAAAGATTTTTTCACGTTATTTTTACAACATAGTAAGTAGTCAAGGTATGAATCTACGTCGTATTTATTATCGAATCGTTTTAGCTAACCAGTTAAAAAAAGAGAAATTTAAAATCTTTGAGAAAATCGTTAAACTATAGAAGATTTGTCACTACATAGTATAAATCAGTTTTAAATAAAGCGATTCCCGGTTTTTTGCTAATCCTATAAAATTTATTCAGCTGCAATTACATACTTTGTTTTACCGTAGGGCAGCCGAGCTAGTTTTGAATGTAAAACGCTGGTTGTGCTTGTTTTTGTTATTGCATATATTAACGGTTGTCGTAACAAATAAAGTTTATTTCATTTAATTTCATTTCATAAAATTGAATGCATATTGTTCGTTTCGTTTGCTCGTTGGTCCTCTATGACTGTGTTCCTGCATAAATAAAAGTCGTCTGATTATGATGACATTTTGCTGATTTGATTGTTAGCGAGTCTGCGAGGTTTGTATTAAAATAAAAAATAAAAACTAATTTTATATTTATTTAGGTACCTACCTATATAGAAACCAAATACTTAACGAACTGCGGTATGTGACTTGTAGTGTCTTGTTTATTCTGCGTTTATTGGCCGTTGTGGGAGCTCAGGTGCCATCGGGCGACATTAACGAGGTTCTCAGCTTCCCGTACATAAAGGGCTCGTTAAAACGCGCGCCGACCAGCTTATGACACAGGCCCGAGGCAGTGTGCACCGCACTTTATGTTACGATGTTAGTGGGCACTTCGAATAATTCATATTCCAATAATAATTATAAACAAACCACGCGGCCACTGTAAGTACGACAACAACGAAATTATAACCATAATACCTACAATACTTACTAGAAAGAAGAAGAAGAAAATACATTTATTTCAGCACAACACACAAGAAGAAGAAACAAACATCAACAGTGCCTAATCTAAAGAATAGGTGTTTTCTCAACGATTTTGACTTGAATTTCACCAAGAAATCCCTACTAATCCCTACTAATATTATAAATGCGAAAATAACTCTGTCTGTCTGTCTGTTACGCTTACACGTCTTAACGGCTCAAACGCTCACCATGAAATTTTGTATACACGTTGTCAGTGGTACAGAGTGTACTTTTTATCTTGGAATTTCTGCGGGATCTCCAATATTTCCGAGGGTGAAACCGTGGGCAACAGCCAGTTTGAAATAAGTGTGTTCGTTGATGCGCCACAAAATCTGTATAATATATATGACAAAAAAACTTTCACTGAAAAAATTACATACATATATTATAGTATTATTCAGGATAATTCAGGATTCCCGCAGGAACAATTTTTTTCTAAAATAAAAGTAGCCTAAGTTACTTATAACATGAGCTATTTGCCAGTGAAGTCCTGTTACAATCGGTCCAGCTGTTTCAGAGATACCCGGAACAAACAGACAGTCAGACAAACAGACAAAAATTAAAAAAATGGATTGTACCGTAAGTAGGTATATTGAATTAGTATAGTGAAAAGCTGTTAATTTGGAATTACAAACAACACTTCAATTTTATTTATTATGTAGGTAGGTACATACAGATAAAAAGAAGTCTTTACCTACAAAGTAAGAGATTATTGCTATTTATTCGACTGAAATTGTGTTAATTAAAAACAAGGGCATGGGCAACGAATAAGGAATACTTATGGACATATACATATATATATGAGGGCCATGAATAGATTTAACAAGCAGCGTTGATATATTGTGATTGAAATGCTGTGAAATTTAGCGTGAACCGCAATCGCTCAGTTAAACAGATTGGCTTGTGCGTTTGTTCATGGACAACAATTGTGCGTACGTAATAGAACAAATTAATTGGACTCGCTTTGGGTCAATAAGTAATTAAGTATGAAATATTTATATAGAAGAGATTTATGGTTCCTGTCAATAGACATGTCCTTTTCAATAGACAGATTAGACGATGTTTAGTAGGTACCTATTTATATTTTCTGCCTTGATGATCGGTTCAGCCGTTAGGGCTTGAAAGCGTAACAGACAAAAAAACAAACTCGCTATAAGTATACCTAATGATATAGTAAAGGATTTCATCATTATTTTATATTGCTATCTCATTGAATTATCTAATACTAGCTGTGCCCCGGGGTTTCACCCGCGGAAATTTCGGAGTTCCCGCAGGAATTCCGGGATAAAAGGTATCCAATGTCCTTCTCTGTACCCCTGTCAAGGCGCGCGTGCCAAATTTCCATCCAAATCCGTTCGGTCGTTTTTGCGTGATTGAGTAACAAACATCCAAACATCCACACTTTCACATTTATAATATTAGAAGGATGACCAGCATTTTTTTGTTATATCTCGAGTTCCACATGGAATTTCAAAAAAATCGAAACATGAGTATCTAAGTTTGACCCTTAGCAATACAACAAAAAAAACCGCATTCAATTTGGTGCAGCAGTTTTCGCGTAATACAAACATACGTATACAGACAGACAGACTAAAATTCTAAAAACGGTATTTTTGGCTTCTATATCACTCATCATATCAGACATCGACCTTTTACAATTTTATTATATGTACAGATAACACGTTGACTTCAACTAAGTAAGCATCGTGTGTGATCACTGGGCACATAATGATCACCCTCGCTAATAATAATTAATTACTTAATGGTGATATTAGTACGGAACTATTGAGCGAATGCCGCCGCGTCGGTATTCCAATAGCGCGGCCCTGGATCGGCGCACGTGGATCGTTCCGGTTATAAGAAATATTCTGAATAACTCCACCCAGCATCATTACGTTTCAGCCTATCTATTGCCATTACAGCTTTCCATCGACGTATGCTCTGCGTGGCGGTATGCATCGTTTAGGGAATCGAATGGTATTGCTTTACAATCTATACTAACAGTAGGTATATATTGTATGTTCTGGACCACTTCGTTCTTTCGCAATGGAGCGAGCACGAGCTCGCTCGCGAAATCACTCCGATGGTCCAGACCATACAATATATACCAATCAAAATGATTCACTTGTCGGATCGATCATGCAAAAACAATTATCGCTCCCAAAATCATTCCAGTGGTCCAGGCCCTGGACCACACAATCAAAAAGATCTTCATTTGTCAGATCGATCATTTGTCAGATCGATCATTTGTCAGATCAATTACAAAACATACTCATACATACTCAGTCAGTCACACTAAATCATTATATTGTTTTTCTTAATCAAATAACGAACTAAATAAATAAATAAAAGATTTATCTGTGGAATGATAATACAGCGAAATCCATACCATGAAACGATTAGACGTCTGGTAGTTCTCATGTTTTGACTTAAAAATAAATGTAACTAACGAAATAGCACACTATTGACTTGACACGTGCATCATGAAGTTTGTTAAACAGTCACAATCGTTAAATATTGATAATGTTTTTGTCGAAGTAAAAAATACCATGTCACGTCATGGAAGTCTTCTACCTAGCACTGTACGATGCATCATTTGTGGACCGTCGAGCTGTGGGAAAACAAATTTAATGATTGGACTACTTTTGCACGAAAACGGGTTACATTATCAAAATGTGTATGTTTATTCTAAAACATTACAACAACCAAAATATGTGTTTTTAGAAAAGGTTTTGGAACGAGTTCCAAATGTTTTATTTGAAAAGTATCGTGATAAAGATGAAGTTTTAAGTCTACAAGATGCTAAACCCTACTCCGTGATTGTATTTGACGACGTTGCATGTGAAAATCAAAATAACATACGAGATTACTTTGCAATGGGCAGACACAAATATATTGATTGTTTTTATCTCAACCAAACATATAGTAAAATCCCTAAACAGTTAGTGAGAGATAACGCGAATTTAATTATACTTTTTAAACAAGATGAAACCAATATGAAACATGTTTATGATGAGCACGTTAATACAGATATGACGTGGGGTCAATTTCGCGAAATGTGTTCAAAGATTTGGATCAATCCTTACAATTATTTGGTTATAAACAAGGATTGTACTAAAAATAATGGTTGCTATAGAAACAAATTAGACACTTTTGTGGTGTTCGACTAACAAAGAACATAAATAATACCTTTAAATAGAGGAACGCATGTTTTAAACTTCATTCGTTATCGGATGCTAAATCATTAACGACTCGTCCGGTTATAATGGAAAAATCATTAAAAAGACGAATTGTTGATGCTGCAGAAGCAGTTAAGAAAAAGGTGCGAAAAATGAGAAATGTCGAAATTGAAAATAAACGTGCATTGGAAACCGTGTTCAAGCCGGTCACAGAACCTCTTGCTCAATTTACGAAAGCTAATGAAAAAGCAACAAAACAAAAGCTGATTGAAAAATCTGAAGGCAACACCAATCATAACACCGGTACTGTTAAAGGCACCAATGATGAGAGCAGTGATAATTATTATACAGATAATTCAGAATCTGATTTAGACACAGACCCCTCAGTTTCATCCGTTATTGATACAACTCTCGATGATAAAAATACCTCGTCATGGTCTGTGTCTTCAGAGGCGTTAGATGATGTTGTATTTGGTGTTAGATCAGAAAAAGGAAAACTTATGTTAGGTTCATCTCCTATAACGATCGGTGATCGATTTATATCTGTAGCTGGACATAAGTACGCTACCACTCCTGGCTTAAAACAATTGTTGCTTAAAAAAGATATCGATTTAAAATTAATTATGGATAGCGACATGAAAAATTACAAAACTATGTTAATGAACACAAACGCTCACCGTCGAGATTACGATTCAAAAAAACCCATCAAAAGTAATAAAGGACAAAAATACGTACAAATCATTAGACCTCTGTTTAATATAAAACAAACGAAAGGCGAAGGTTTACCGTCAATGAAAAAAATACGAAAAGATGTCGACTTAGTATACTGGGACGATCCTAATGAATTGGTGGAACGATTAAAACTATTGATAGCATCACGAGAAGCTGGTAACACCGGACTTGACAATGAAATCATTTCTATCATAGAAGAATTGCGTGAAAGTGGACTCATTAATGCGTAAATAAAATAAATATGTGCATTACTAACGATTAGTTTCATTTTATATTTAGCCTCCCTAAGTAGCAGGTCCTACCTTAAAATATGAGTATAGACAAATTTGGTCATCATATTCATAAAAGAATACGTTTTTCAGAGTTTACATTTAATGACAAGGTGTTAATGAAATCTGAAAATGGTGATTATGATCTAAAAACAGCTAGACTAAGAGGCATCAAATTTCCTATAGAAGCATACGATGCGGTTAATAAAGAGTATGTCGATCAATTACATGATATGATTATAAAAGAATTCAATAACCTTGTTGAAAATATGCGTTCACAAATTATAATTGACATTACAAATACCGTTACATCTACTTTAAAAGCATACAATGCTTTGTTGAGATCTCATAATGGAGATTATGATTTACAAACAGCTAGACTGAGAGGCATCAAACATCCAGTAGAAGCAGACGATGCTGTTAACAAGGAGTATGTAGACCAACTAAACACCAAGATGTTTAAAGAATTCAATGGCCTTATTGACAGCTTACGTTCTCAAATCGATGAGTCTACTTTAAAAGCAACATCTTTAGAGTTAGTAAATCAGTTGGAAGAGAAACTGAACCAGAACGGGGTGGACAACGAGATTAAAAGTGCATTACAAAATGACAAAACAGGAAGTAGTCAATGAAATCCACAAAGCCGCTCGAAAAAACTTTACAAGACGTCCTGTTTTTCTCAAGGGAATCGATGATTTGTGGCAAGCAGATTTGATAGATATGCAATCTCTTCGAAAATATAACAACAACAATAAATATATCCTTATAGTAATAGATTGCTTTACAAAGTATGCCTGGGCTGAACCGTTGAAATCAAAGAAAAAACTTGATGTAACTCAAGCTTTTAAAAATATTTTAATCCGAAGCCAAAGAAGGCCGTACAATTTGCAAACCGATATGGGGAACGAGTTCTACAACGATTCGTTTCAAAAGCTTATGAAGACGAATAAAATTACCCATTATTCGACGTTTTCTATAAAAAAAGCTTCAATTGTTGAACGTCTTATCAAAACTATAAAGCAAAGACTGTTCAAACACTTTAGTCTGATTGGGAGTTATAAATGGTCTGACAAAACTTTGAATAATATTATGCAGTCTTATAATACCACAAAACATCGCACCACTGGTTTTAAGCCTGCAGAAATTAATAAAACTATAGAACCAGACGTAAAAAGAAATATTAATAAATTACACTCTTTTCCATCTGTGCCACAAAAATCAAAATTTAAGGCTGGGGATTGCGTTCGTATTAGTAAATACAAAAATTGTTTTGAAAAGGGATATACTCCTAATTGGTCTACAGAATTATTTACTGTAAAGAAAGTAAATAATACCATTCCACAAACGTACCACATTGAAGATCAACGTAAGCAGCCTATTTTAGGAAGTTTTTATGAACAAGAACTGCAGAAGACTAATTATCCTAATGTGTATTTAATAGAAAAAGTGTTGAAAAAGAAAGGGAATAAGATATTCGTTAAATGGTTAGGGTTACCTCCTGATGAAAACAGCTGGATTGATAAATCCGCATTGTTAAGTTAAGAAGATATAAAACTATAAACAGTATCGTTACTTTAGTCATTTTACTACGAGTCATGCAAGGTGGTGGACTCGTTAACAATTTAATAAATAACTTACCTTTTGAGATTCATATACCTGGGTATAATTACTGTGGACCAGGAACAAAACTTCAGAAACGTTTACAAAGAGGTGACCGCGGGGTTAACAAGTTGGACGAAGCCTGCATGCACCACGATATTGCCTACGCCAATAACACAGATTTACCTAATCGTCACAAAGCGGATTTACAATTGTTAGACATGGCTAAAAAGAGGTTAGAAGCAAAGGATGCAGGGAAAGGTGAAAAATTGGTCTCATGGCTGGTTAGTAAAGCGATGAAAGCTAAAGTAAAATCGGGTTGGGGAGTTAAATCATTCAAACATTTTGTCACGAAAATTCGTTCACATGTTAAAAAGCTAAAACCAAAAAACCGTAAAACGTTGATAAACCTGTCTTATGCAGCTGCTAAAAGAATGATTCCGCTAGCTCGTCAAATCAAATTACCTCGAGTGATACCAATACCAAAAACCGGAGGAATATTACCACTTATCCCAATATTTGCGGGTTTATCAGCTCTAGGCGCTCTGGCGGGAGGAGCGTCTGGAATTGCAAAAACTGTGAATGATTATAAATCTGCTCAAAAGAATTTGCAGGAGACAGAGCGTCATAATAAAACCATGGAGGCTATAGCACTGGGAAAAGGCTTATACATAAAGCCTTACAAAAGTGGGAAAGGTTTATACATAAAAGCTTCAAAAAACTAACTACGCTACCTAATCGTGCTTTGACAAATGTAGACATTTTGAAGTACGCTGCAGATATTCCGCATTTCCGAGGTGTTTACATGAAAGATGAATTACCCAGAAGTCCTAGGAAGATTGAATGTGGTATTGTTAACCTAGATGATTCGAAGAATGAGGGAACACATTGGGTAGCATATGCAAAACGAAATAATTATTGTGAATACTTTGATAGTTATGGTGATTTGAAACCGCCATTTGAATTAGTGAAGTATTTAAAAAATATGAACATTTTTTATAATTATACAAGATACCAAAAATTTAACACTGTTAATTGTGGTCATTTATGTTTAAAATATTTATGGAAATTTTGGAATAAAAAAGTATAAAACATTAAATTTTGTTTTAGTCATGTCATTTGCAAAATGTCTTTAACACTATCAATTACGGGAAACTCATCAAATTTAACTACTTATTACTCTCCCACCCTACAACTTAATGGAGAATATGAGTGTGCTCTGTTATATTTATCCACATTTAATTCAATTCCAAATATTGACTATAGAAATAATAAATTTTACTATGGTACTAATGAAGTAATTACTCTACCGGAAGGAGCCTATGAATTGCAAGATATCAGTGACTATATAAAATCAGAAATAAAAGACGCAACATTTCAACTTCACTGTAATAATAACACATTAAAAATATCCATACACTGCACCAAAGATATTGACTTTACCAAGACAGATTCTCTAGGAAATTTGCTGGGCTATGGAAATAAGTTTCTGAAAGCAAATAAATGGCATGTTTCACATCTGCCAGTGAACATTTTGCCTACGACCGTGGTGAGAGTCGAATGTGATATAGTGAGTGGATCATATATAAATGGTGAACCAAGCCATATTGTTTACGAATTTGCACCTAACGTGCCGCCTGGATATAGAATCATCGAAGCACCTAAAAACGCGATATATTTCCGAATCAATCAAAGTAATATCAACTGCATCCATATTAGATTTTTGGACATAAATAATAACTTAGTCAATTTACGTGGTGAAGAAGTGCAACTTTTTTTGCATTTGAGAAACATTAGTAAAAATAATGATTGATTACAATAAATACGTGCCTCGAAAATCAAAAACCATCAGTTCTGCGCGAGTAACCCTCAACAAAACATCTCCTTATAGGAAAAAAAATAAGTTAATTCGAAAATCAAAAATCGTCAGTTCTGCGCGAGTAACCCTCAACAAAACATCTTGTAGGAAAAAAAATAAGTTAAATAAAGATAATAAAGCATTCCTTAAATTAATCGGATTATTAAAATGAATATCTTAGACGTTTTATCTGTTCCATCTTACGACAATTCCGTTGAAGGGGTCGAATTCCATTCATATAAACCATATGTAACAAGTTTCAACAGGAATGATGAAATACGCATTCCGATCAACCAACAAGATTTGTACATATTGCCATCAGCGAGCACTTTATACTTGGAAGGACAAGTTGATGTTAAAAAACGAGATACTAAAGAGCAAGTAAACACGGTAAATTTTACAAATAATTCTCTTCTTTACCTATTTCAAGATATTCGGTATGAGTTAAACGGAGTTGAAATAGATAAAATAAAAAACGCCGGAATAAGTACTACAATGAAAGCGTTGGTTTCAATGAATGAGAGTGAATCTAAAATGTCAAGAGCCTGGGGCTGGGATATAGGCGGTATTACAAATACTCACCGAGGCAGTTTCGCAGTTTCCATTCCCCTCAAAAATATACTTGGCTTCGCTGAAGATTATCAAAAAGTTGTGATCAATTGTCGGCACGAATTGATATTGTTACGAAGCAACACAAATTTAAACGCTGTTAAACTTAACAACGATGAGGTTATTGAAGACGTAATTATAAATAAAATAATTTGGCGGGTACCACACGTACGAGTTTCAGATAGAGAAAGGATTAATCTTCTCAAGTATTTAGAAAAAGACCGACCACTCCAGATTGTATTTAGAAATTGGGATTTGTATGAATATCCAGCTTTACCTAAAACCACTAAACATACGTGGTCAATAAAAACTGCATCTCAAATAGAAAAACCACGATATATAATTATTGGATTGCAAACGAACCGAAAGAACAATGCAAGTTCTGATATGGCGCAGTTCGATCATTGTAACCTAAGTAACGTCAAGGTGTACCTTAACTCAACTTACTTTCCATATGAAAATTTAAATATAAACTTTGCAAATGACAGATTTGCTTTAATATACGAGCAATACGCAAGATTTCAACAGTCGTATTATGGAAGGCGATCAGAAGCTTTGCTAAGCCCTAAGCAATTCAAAGATTTAACGCCATTGTTCGTTATCGATTGCTCCAGACAAATTGACAATTTGAAGTCAGGGCCTGTTGTCGACGTACGCGTTGAACTCGAAGCAGATTCTGAGATACCTGATCAAACTTCAGCCTACTGTCTTATACTCAACGATTGCATTATCGAGTATAAACCACTCAGCAGCACGGTGAAAAAACTATCATGAATCCTGACATTATAATAGCCGATCTTCAAGGTTTTAAAGATGCGAATAATAAATTCATTGTTAAAGAAGTGGCAATTGCAACAAAATACCAAACACAAACATTTTTAGTTAAACCACCATACTCCTATAATTTTTTAACATTCGAAGAAAAAAAGCAAGTTCAGTGGTTGCAACGAAACAGAGGTATTTACTGGAATGAAGGCTATATAGATTATAGAGAGTTTCAACGAGTCATCGTCCCTTATTTAGAACATAAAAAGGTCCTAGTAAAAGGAATCGAAAAAATCAAGTGGATCAAAGAATTATGCTCTAATTGCGAAGTTATAGATTTAAGCAAGAAACTTGAAGAAATAAGATTTTCAAACTTTTCTACATTACATAAAGTGTACTGTACTGATTTATTCAACCATAACTGTGTTAATCATAAGAAATATTGTGCGTTAAAAAATGTAACTTGTTTAAAATTATGTTATTTAGAAAACTATTTTAGTAATTGAAATCTATCACTTAATTTTTTCATTAAAAATAATTAAAAATAACTTGGTTTTTTACTAAACCTTACCCTCGTATAGTATTATGAAAACACCGATTTTATTAGACCATTGTTTTATTACAAAAACATATATGAATTTATTTTATTACAAATAACAAATTTTACACATAGCCGTTATACTGTCGTTGAAATTTTGTTAATTAATGCTTCAGTACCACCCAAAATATTATTTGTAGCACTTTCATCCTGAACTGGATATTGAGCCGTCACTAGCGCCATCGACTTGGATTGCCAACATACTTTGTCTTCCTCTACGTTATTTTCTTCATCTTACTTATAAATTTTACATGTATAAACATGCACTATAGCCGCATATAGTTTTTGAAATTTTGTTAATTAATGCCTCAGCATCATCCAAAATATGATCTGTTGCACTTCCATCCTTAACAGGATATTGAGCCTTCACTAACACCAACGAATTTTCTGGATTGCTTACGTCAGTAATGCTAAGTTTAATTAGCTTTGTTGTTTTCCTTAACGGCTCCCTGCTGGCTACGAATGTGGTGCCAAAGCTCCTCTTTTTAACACTCTGCTTACTCAATGAACTGCATGCTCCATCTTCGTTCTTGTTAAACACCTCTTCAAAGGCGGCTTGTGTGGTTTGTGAAAGCAACGTTGGCTGCAGCTTTCTGGACTTTTTCCTTTTGCTGACTTCAGGAAATTCTTGACTAAACCCTTCTAGAGGATCTTGTGCGCATTGTTCATATATATCACTAGGAGTAGACATGATCTGAAACAATCAAAAAATTATAATCGGTTCACTTATCAGAATAATAGTAGGTACTTAACAAATTAAAAATGCATGCTTACAATTCCAAATCGATACGAAGCTGATGACAGTACCTCGGTAGAGCGCGTCTCGGTAATGACTGTTCGAGGAGCTAAACAAAACTACAGTGCCTATGTGTTGAAGTTTCCAAGTTGGAACATGTCTAAACATGTTACTGTTTGTACAAGCACGGAGACTGATGATCATATTTCTATGTTGTAATGTTATATGTTATTATTGTGATTATAATGAAACATGTCGGTACATGTTCAAACAGCAACATTGTATTTGTATCAAAGTGAAAAGTCAAATAAAACTCTTGGTTTTAATGTAATTTAAAATTTATTTATATTTCAGAAAACACTAAAATTAACTTACACTGTATTCATATTTACTTAATATTAATACATATCTATTACATAATATTGCTTACAATTTCGTAGATAATTATAATAATCATTATCCTACGGATAATTTAAACAATCTTATTTCTACCTAATATTTTATAATACTCTATATTAATAGTTACATTCTATGAAATAGTGAAAAAAATTAAGCAGTACAACCAAATATTGACTGATTACCCCAGGCGATGGTTGTCACCTTATCTGATTCTAACAACCGCTTATCATCATTGGCTGAAAGAGCAATTTTATTTACGGATTGAGTAAATATTTCATGCTTGATTGTTTTAAACAAAACGTTTCTTTTTCGAACGACATCACAATTGTATAAGACATGTTTATAGTCTGATGCATGCAAATTTTTAATTACATTTCGTTTTGTTCCTTTTGCTTTTTTAATCGTTCTGTCTAAAGTTTTAATACAATAAAGCTTTGACCTTAACCCTACAAACTCCTTAACTATCTTACCACCCATTTCGTCCTTAAACAACCCAGGAATCTTTTTGTTTACAATTGGCAAACCAAACTTGTTATTGTAATCGTAACTGCTAGTATCAAAATATTTTAGAAAATTCATTTTAAAATCTCTGTAAACATCTTCTGTCTGTACATTGTAAATAAAACTATCAGTATCAGTATAACATACTTCAATACGATTTTCGTAAAATGGCTTTATTACTGAGTAATGGAAGTCATACATATGACTTTTAGAAAGTTCGAGTACAGCAAATCCAATGTAGATCGGCTTGTTTAGAACAACCCTTGAACGTTTCATTTGTATTGCTACTAGGTCATCAGAAAATATTGATGCGCTGTGAAAATTTGGGTTCGCTATCAACTTCTCGGCACCAATAAATTTTTTTGTTTGGTTATTCATGTCTGACCACTTATTTACCAATCGTACATCTACCCATTGTTCTGTGTTTTCCAATGTTTTTCCAAATATACTATTATTTAACAATTTAAAAAAATCTTGTTCAAAAACAGATTGAGCTCTTTGACGCAGCTCAGTATTAAGGTCTATATATTGTTTTAAAAAATTACTTTGTTTGAAAGTTATAGCTCGATGGATTTTTCTTAAAACCAAACCATGTTCTAAGCATTTTTTAAGGTGAACGTAATGAATAACGTAGTGATATTTGTCATATAAGTTGGGTATTAATTTTTTTGTTTTTCCTGTGGGAGATTTAATTTTTTCAGGACAAAATGGAAAATCATTGTGTTGGGTGTGTAAATTTGGAGGATAAAATAAATCAACCTCAAGAATAAAGCCATTTTCAGCGTCATCCGTAATGTGTATTATATTTAACTCTAACTTCTTAATTTCACTATCGCTTAAAAATCTGAAGTCTGAATGAGGTAATGTTTGACACATACTATATCCGTACAAATTATTACAATCTAAATACATAATGTACGAGCTTGGCGTAGAGGGGTCAAAAGTTTCCAGATATCTATGATTAGCTTTAGCGTGTCGTTTGGAGCACATGCAAACGCCACCTCTAATACCTTGTTGTATCAAACGAAAAATTTCTAAATCACTTATAAGTTCCAACCGAACGCGAGTTTTTAAAAGCATTGCATCAAATGAAAGACTTGGTGCAGTAAGATAAAAGGCGGGATCGAGTTGATAATATTGTTTACATGTTAATCTAAAATTTTCATAGATATCAGTCAACAAAAGGACGTCTGACTCGAGATACAAATCAGTAAATTGACCCATATTATTAATAGAAAACTCAAGCCACATCGCTCGAGCGTGTTCGTAATCTTCATCGGTAATTGACTCATTCGTAAGCGAGTTAAAAAAACGGTCTTTAGACGGTAAACAGGTATCAGCATATCGTTCCCAACTAGACATGTAATCATATGGATACACTCCTTTTCGAGTGAGCAGATTAAAGTGTTTTTCATCAGGATAGTAAAATTTTAAGTATCTAAATTCATCCTTTTTCATGGTTGCGGCTAACTTTTCTAAGCTTGTCCCCAAAAACTTGAATGAATCCACAAATCTTATTTGAAAATAATCTTGTCCAGAAATCGGAATAAACTTTGTGAAAGAAATATAGTTTTCTTTTGTTTTCGGTATTACCTTAATAGACCCGGGGGCTTTTCCTAATTCTTTGATAAAAAGATGACAATCATAACCCGACAGGTTATGAAAGACAACAGGCAAGAACTTTGGTACTTGATATTTTAAATTACAGTAACTATGAGCAGCGCCACGGAACTGTCCTGTCAAATGACAATGATCACGAACTTTATCTACTGTTATTAGACCCTCGCAAATGTGACAAGTCTCTGCGTTCTCATAATTATAAGCATCAGTATCAGTAAAAACCATAGGCACGTTTTTATTTAATATTTCGTTGATTTTCTTTGCATCGTCACAAATAGATTTAACAAACTTATCTGCACAATCACGTCCTCTATATGAGGTTATGTGGTTGTATCGTGAATCTACTGTACAAACGAGGTGATAGGCAAAAGCTACAGGTACATGTCGCTGTTGAGTCACTGTAGAAGATTTTAACGGATCGGGTTCGCAACTATCGTAAGTTTCGAGCATAGCTTCAAAATCTGCATAAACAACAAAAGGAACGTTTTGCTTTCGGTCATAATTTTTAAATTCTATAAAGGAACCTTTTGGAGGTAATTCGGTAGCCACACCTCCGCAGATATGAGAACATAACTGATCGTTCGAGTTGAAAAATTGTAAACAATGATCGCAAAAGTGCAATTTGTTACAATGCTTAGTAATTTGACTTCTAACAAGACGCGACAGATCCTTTATCAAACAGTAATGCGACATATCACCTTCTTCAAGATAAAGTAAGTGAATAACTTTTTTGTTCAATGCGTCTGATTTGTAAAGTGGACCGACCACTAACTTCTTATCATTTAAACCGTATACAAAAATACATATATGCGGATTGTTCTGTTCAAACCGAGCGATGTCTGAGAAACTCATTGGGAACGATAAGCCATCCACGTTCAACACGTCATTAAATTTAGGATAAGATGAAACTCTATCAGAATGACGTTGAGCAGGATACAAAGCAGCAGTTACTGACCATAAAAAACAAAAATTATCATTATTCTTTATATTTAAACAGGCTTTTTTTGATTTGATTAAAGCCGGCAACTCAATGAAACTTGAACCACGCAAAGGCTGATATTTGTTTATGTTAACTTCTAAATGGGAATTATGCAAAAATGTCCAACCACTATCACGCTCTTGAAATTCACTTGCTTTTTTGATCAAACTGGTTTTTACCTCGAAAAATAAAGTATCAAGATTGCAATTTTGATAAAGAGTAAAATTTTTCGTGCCAAATGATTTTATCTCTTGGGAATCATTTTTTAACAAGAGAAAAACCCCAAAATATTCGAAATTGGCCTTGACACAGTGATGTTGCTTAAGTGACATTTCAATTAACGACTTGATTTTAGTTTGTATATGATCTAAAAAACTTTCTATTGAAGTCCGATCCTCAGAATCCGATGAGGTAACTTTGTATGAGGCTATTCGGTTGCGAAAAGCGGAATTAATTTTGAAGATACCTTCACTTAATGTAGAATAATTTTTATTTTTATGATCAGTACTTCGCAAGTGACCTATCCAACGAACACGACTAACAAAAACTTTACAATCTTCGCAATACGGCATTATTTATGTTAAATTACTATGAATGACAATAAAAAGTAAAACTAAATGGAGATAGGTACTCCGCAGAAGCTTGTAAAATACAGTGTAGGTGAAAATAATTTAAATTATCTACTTAAAACCTTTGTCACTAAAAAATACAGGTTCGCTATCAGTAAACAGCTCGTGTGCTTTGTGCATGAACTTTTGCAAGGCTTCCCATTGCGAAGTATCCCGATTTAATTTTAATTTCAAAGCCACTTGCGCTGACCGCCACCGTTGATCTGGCTGTGCGGTCGCAGCCTCTTCAGTATTATAAACTCGTACCTCTATATAAAAATCTCCTTCCAGATGTTTATCCCGGCGAACTTTCCCGCCGGGGACTCGAGTGCTGAGGTAGGTCTGGAGGCCGGTGTTGGTAGACAGCTTATTTGTTTGTTTTGTCACCGGCTCCAGACCGAAGAGGCCTCGTTCGTATTCCGAGCTGTAAAAAATAAAAATAAAAAAATGTTACACAAATTAAGCGATATTACCCATTAACTACCTAAAAGTCTAAAATATAAAATATTATAAATAATGAACAAGTTAAATTTTAAAATCAATTATTTAGTTTGTAACTTATAATAAGTAAGTTGGTTCACAGTAACCGGTTAATAAGGCTACTGCTGTAAAAAATATATATAAATGTATAGTATAAAAAACTCAAGCCACTACAAAAATTGTCGTGGTTCGATAGCAAAACAGATGGACAACACGGCACAACACACAAGAAATAAAGTTCAAAACAGACATTTAAAAATACTAATAGGTATTCAATGTAAAATTTCTATTTACCTACCTCGTTGAGGTCGACGCACTCCTGCTGTCGCTGCTGTGGCTATTGGTGTTAGGCTTCTTTTTGGATCTGTAAAATACATTTGGATTTTTTCATTATTGCATAAATCCCCCAGTGCAAAATCATATTAAACTAAAAAATCTTATTAAACAGTGCATAAACTATTCTTACCTAACTGACGATGCCGAAGCCTCTAGCGCTCTTTTCGGTGTCTTTTTTTTAGGCTTTTCTACCGGCGCGGCAGCCACTGCACCCTGGAGCTCATCCGATGAATACTCAATATCCGACCTGAAATTTAAAACATTATTTGTTATAATTTTTATTTATTTATTTTTTATAGTACACAACACAGATAACATGTTCTTAAACACATTTTATCTTGCCAAACAATTTAAATCAGATGCGTATCCTAAATTATGTGTACCTAATTAGTTAACACAATGACTTTACAACAACTTCACAAAATAACTATACACGATAACTTTAAAAAACATAATATAGAACCTCCAAATTATCAAATCCTCAAAACCTCAAAATTTTATTCTAATTTATATTCTCAATAAATTAGAATAAAATGTAAATAATGCAAGTACTTACGTACATTTTGATTTATCCTTACTGCTTTATTACCAGCGTCGATGCACTTTAATCAAGAGATGAATTAATTATAATGCCATTTAATTGACACCTGTGTTTTTATAGAGCAAAAAAAACAAAATAAGCAAAATGTCTTTACCACAGATGATGGAACGAACTAGATATGGCATCGAGCGTAACGTAACGAATTCGGTTCTGAGTAAAAACGTGTACCCACTTACTTTTTCATGAACACATTGATTTGCGTTATACGATTGCAGAATAAAAGTAGATTTTCGAAATATAGGTAACCAAAATTAAAACCTCGAAAACAGTAACTAAGTATTTGTTCCTTGAAATAAAAATATGCACAAGGGCATTTGTGTTTATAATTTCCGCTGATATCCCCTCCACGCCTCTTTCTATTATTTTACCTACCATAAATTGCACCGACTGCCCCGACAAACTTTGAGCGTGACTCATTTGTATACAGCGTACTACACCGATAAGATGGCTAAAACTCCTAGCGCCATGTCGAGTGAGGAGGAACGTTTAAACTCATTTGTAAATTGGCCACTGGCATACTTGTCACCGGAAAGTTTGGCAAAAAGTGGTTTCTATTTCATGGGTCGCGGTGACGAAGTGCGTTGTGCGTACTGCAGCGTCGAGATAATGAATTGGTTGCAACTCGACGAACCTGACCAAGAACACAGGCGGTGGTCACCGCGGTGTCCACTATTTCGCTCCGTTGCTGATACATCATTTGATCGCGACGAGTGCGGCACGTCCGGTGCAGACACCAATTATATAGACCCCCACGTTAAGACACTTAGGGAACATGTGCAAAAAGAGCACCACCACAACAACGTTGTCGCCAACACGCAAGTTCCTCACGAAACTGACGAGAAAATGTGCCAGGTAGACCAGTGTTGTAAAGTTTGTTTCAATGACGAGTGCAATGTATGTTTGACGCCGTGCGGACATGTGGTTGCATGCGCCGCGTGTAGTTTTTCTATTCACAATTGTCCAGTGTGTAGACGTCCTATTGTAAATGTTGTAAGGTTGTATTTCTCTTGAATGAAAAACAATAATTTAAAGTAATTTTTTGGTAAATACCTGTTATGACATTGAATTTGTTTGGATTAAACACGCTAAATATATATTATCGTTGTGTGTATTATTTATTCCCGATGTACATTGAATTACGTTATGCAATTGCAGAATACAAGTATATTTTTCGAAATATAACCGAAAATTGAAACTTCAAAAATGTAAATGTACCTACTTGTTAAAATAAAATTTCAAACTTATTAAGGAATGGACTAGATTCATAAGTTTCCCATCAATATGCCGCATCTATTATGTGTTGAGTGCAATGGTTCAATTATTTCCATTGTAACAAGTTACTGCATGCCAAGCAAATACTTACTTACCGGTATCACCAATGATACTATTCTCATGTATTACTACTACCAGTTATTTCCTCGGTTTCGCTCACATGAATTCCAAACTCTCTCAGACATTTTTTTTTTTACGGAATGATAAGTAGGTATGGCATTCTTGAACCCAAAGTATAAGTAGGTATATCAAATTTTATGAAAAACCTTTCAACAATTCTGAAGATTGTTTGGATGGATAGAGATAAAAAAATATAGAACATTTAAATGGTTATTAATGTTTTTACAAATGCAAATAACACTCAGTTGAGTTTTTTAGAACAGAGTTATCTCAATATTACAGACAGAAAATCGTATTTTAGTTATATTTAGATCCAACTTGATGGGAAAGCGACGGCGCGCGATGACATTTCAGCGAATTTTATAAATAATAAACATGCGCGGACCGTGGAACCGTGGTGATCAGCACTTTAGAGTTATGAGAACAATAAGTATACGTACTGATTGCAGAAACAGTACCTACAAACGATAAGTGCTTGAAGTCATAAAAATTATATTTTATACCTCTTAAATATATTATAAGCAAATATTTTTTGTAAACCGCGGGAAATAGTTCCAGCTTTAAGAACTCGTTATCACTGTCATAATTTCCAAATAGACCAAAATTCATGAGTTTTCGTATTTTATTTTAGAGTTATGAGAACAATAAGTATACGTACTGATTGCAGAAACAGTACCTACAAACGATAAGTGCTTGAAGTCATAAAAATTATATTTTATACCTCTTAAATATATTATAAGCAAATATTTTTTGTAAACCGCGGGAAATAGTTCCAGCTTTAAGAACTCGTTATCACTGTCATAATTTCCAAATAGACCAAAATTCATGAGTTTTCGTATTTCGTTTTTCTACATAATAATTTATGTTTTGCGTTAAATTCTCAGATTAACTGTATGTTTATTAATGCAACGTAATAAAGACATACATGAACCATTTAAACAGAAACATGTGTGGTTATTACATATTTGCTAACCGTACCGAATGTCAAAGGTAAGTAAAAAAATAAAGATAAGTAGTAAGCGAAGCGAAGGGAAACATACAGTACAGTACAGTCTCTGCTGTTGCGATTTAGACATTGCGAGTGCTTAGAATCTTTGTGTTCACTGCGTAAAGTTATGGTGTCCTCGAGTCAATCTGATCACAAAATATGTGCTTTATTTATAACTCAGTGACGACTTGAGCAATCTAGCCCTAGTTTCTGATTTACAGAAGATCGTTGAGCCAATCTGGTGCCGAATTTGATTCGGCGACGACTTGAGCAATCTAGCCTGAAAATCTGAAACTTTGAAGATCGTTGAGCCAATCTGGTACTGAGTTTAAATATATGCTTTACATAACTGTGGAGAGACACCTGACAATATAGTGAACATAATAGTTTCTAACATAAGTATAATTCAATTATTAAATTCAAAGTTTTTACGTATAACTTGTATGTGCTTATGTGTGATGAAAATATTTAATAGTTCACATGATGGTTCCGCGGTACAGGCAGATAGTTCAGGTATGTTTTTATTTATTCATAATTTGGTAACTAAACATGCAAACGGGTTATTATTGTTTGTTTTTTGTTGTACGATCGACATGTGAATCTTTGCATAGATACATTTTTTAAATCAGTATATTATAATAATTATTGTTTTCACCGCTCCTGGCGAAAGAACGACATTCGTTGTTTTGTTGCATGGTTGATCAAATAAATGATCGATCCGACAAGTGAATCATTTTGATTGGTATATATTGTATGGTCTGGACCATCGGAGTGATTTCGCGAGCGAGCACGTGCTCGCTCATTGCGAAAGAACGAAGTGGTCCAGAACATACAATATATACCTACTACTAACATATAAATAAAAAACCGGCTAATTGCAAGTCGGACTTACCCATGAAGAGTTCCGTAGCAGCAAGTAACATAATATAAAAGTTCTTGTAGTTCGTTGTAACTTTGATCGATGTTTTAATAATAGTGTATTTTTTTTCGGTTTACGATTTATGACGTACTTATTAAAAAAAAATCTACTTACTAGATCTTGTTCAAAATAATTTTCGTCGGAAGTTGTAATATGCATGGTGCATGGTAATGTAGGTACATAATATATATTTTTTTGTTTTATCATTCTCTTATTTTAGAAGTTACAGGGGGGATACATACATTTTAAGTGCTACTTTGCAAGCGTCTCGCGTAAACTATTCAGTTTAGAAACACACGTATGGGTTTGAAGAAAAAAAAATTTTGAGTTTCAGTTCTTAAGTATGGGGAACCCCCTTTTCTTGTTTTTTTTCTATTTTTGTGTGAAAATCTTAATGTGGTTGGTTCACAGATTACATCTACTTACCAAGTTTCAACAGTATAGTTCTTATAGTTTCGGAAAAAAGTGGCTGTGACACACGGATGGACAGACAGACAGACAGACATGATGAATTGATAAGGGTTTGGTTTTTTGCCATTTAGCTACAGAACCCTAAAAATTAATCGCCGAAATGTATGTGATCGCATAACTTCCGAACGAATGCACCAAATTGGATAATTCTTTTTTTTTATTAGTTACTGTCAGGACGAGGTTTGTATAAAAGAAGTTTGGAGTTCCTGCGGGAATCCCGAACTTCACGCGAGTGAATCTCTGAAAAGGCTGGACAGTGGACACGGTCGGTAACGAGACTTTTAGTGCTAATTAGCTGGTGTTATAATGAGAAGATTTGGTTAATTTTTAGTTCCTGCTGAAATTCTCAAACTCACGCGGGTGAAAACGAGGAAACGAGGGGCACAGGTAGTATAGTAGGTATAGATAATATGATTCCAATCAAAAGGATCGCAACTTTCTGTTCTTAAGTATGACATAAAACTGATATTATCGATTTACCTAATCAGTCAGAGGCAGGCCGAAGTTCTGAGCAGATATTATGGATAGACCTAAAAGTATTTAATGTTTTTATGTACACGATCCTTACCGTATTACACGCGATTTTACTTTTGTGATATTCTTCATATTAAAAACACCACTTATGTAGGTACGCCTCTTGGATTATCTGTTGTGTCGTGTACAAAATAATATTATAAAACTTGAAATAAACCATTACAATATACAGGATGTCAAAATACCTACGACATATCCGAAACTATGATATTCCCTACACCAGTACAAGCATTTTAGACGTGGAAATTCAGCTGGGAAATCAACGGTTTTCAAGATATTAAGCCTCAGTTTCGTAAATTTTGTTTTACATATTGCATATTTTTGTAGTTTTTTACGTGACCAATATTTTTTCTAAAGTAATTTGGTAGTTATTGTGTGGGTAGTTATACTGTGGTGTAGATTTGCGAGTACATTGCGCGCTGTAAATTTTTTTTTAACCTAAAAATAAAATTAAATTTCCCAATAATATTTTTACTGCAGAATAACTTCAATTATCTACTATTTTATATGGATTCCTAGCGGTTAATTATGCTTTTTACACCTTGTATAATTATCCTGAGTTTAAATTAGTTAACGCGCTAGGCAAACGGTTAATAAAAAAATTGTTGAATTAGGTATAAATCAATTATAATTATCATCGCATAACGAGCACTATTAAGCAGTTATAAACCCTTTCAGTGCAGAGCTAATAAAAACATATCGACTAGTGTGGTGGGATAAATTTATCCCAGACACGGTAAATTTAGCACAGTAAATATATATTAAGTATTGACCCCGATGGTGCACCGGCTGTTATTCTGAAAGGTGGTTATTATGAAAGTCACGTCGTGAACTCGATGTGTATTTTTTTAAACTAAAAGCGATTGGTCTTTCTTTTCAACCATTTTTCGCGCAATGCTGATCGTGATAAGGTGCATTCCCAATTCTTATACGTTCTCTGGTGTCCAGTTTAACATCATTGAACCAACAGTTGGTGATCTAAAATGTATATGCGAGACTGCATATACATTTAGACTTAAAGTCATTTCCCATTCCATGCTTCCAGGTGTGTTTATAACCTTCGACCACACCATCACTTATCATCAGGTGCGCTGTGTTCGCCTCTATTACGTATACTGTGCCCTAATTTGGTAACTTTAATGGTACTGTGTCTGTAGGTTAGTTTATATCTAAGTAATTAATATTGTCACGGAGATCAAGACAGCAGCAATAGTTATCTTTTGTTTGTCTGTTTGTGTATGCATCACTGGGTAGGTAACTAATAATGGGAGGTTTCGAAATTTGGTGTGGTCACGTCTCGGGTCAAGATAATATAGGTATAATAGCTATTTGTTATCCTGATAGATAAGTATACTCTTTCGTCTTTTTCAGAACATGAGTGATACAGACAATTTTTCCAAAAATATTTCCAACATTTGAAGTGAAGTGAATTTAATATATTATTATATTTACAAAATGGACCTCTGATGCTCTTTCGCTCGAGAGAATAAATACCTAAACCTTCACACAACGATTTTTCTTCCATTTTATTTATTAGGGTCCAATGGACTCTAAGCGTCGTTTTTCTGTCAAGTCTGGTAGAAGTGATAGCTGCGCACTTCGTCGGCTGAAGTGGATATATATTTTTTTATTTCGTATACCTATGCCTTGAATTTTTTATTTAATTATTTTTATTCATTTTCTATTGAGAGATTTCATTACAATTGTGAATTCACTTCTTGATAAAAGTACAGCATTCTACTTATATATATTGATAATAATATTTGTATTATTATAATTATATGGCTGTAATTATACCTCAAGATTCTCAAGGGTATAAAATGAAATCGTTTAACTAATCCCGTCTTAAATACCTCAGATACTGAATTATTCGTCATTAATTTTGACAAAAGCGACCAGTAAAATGGAATCAAGATTTTAATTATCCACGATTCAATTTTATTATGAACAATTTTCTTAATTTCTTCATTTCCATTGTCACCTTTTGTCACTACCGCTCCGCGAACTTTCTTAAAGGTCGTCACACATTTCAGGGCGTCAAGCGAAGCGTGAGGAGACTACGTGGCGCGGCGCGACGTTAAGTCATTGCGAATTAATTATTTTGCTCGTTAATTGCTACGGTACGGGACCCAATGTAGACTACACACGGTGGGCGCGGATACAGAAATGTTATTAGAATCTGGAATCACCCTCTATTTTAGGTTGTAACTTGATTTTTGGTGCGTTGATAGTAATATTATATTATGTATAAACAGGCAACAAAAATGACGTGCAATAATTTTGGCTATCGCAACATCCGGTAAAACTCAATTTTAGCAGTTTTATTTACTTTTATCGTAAAAATATTTCTTTCGGCTTTAAAAGATACACAAAACTAATAAGGCCTATTGTCCTTCTAATTTTCAGTCAATCTTCATAATTTGCGTAATTATTATAACGAAATTGTAAAGATGAGGCCATTATATTAAAAAGCTGGTAAAAATAAACCTGAAAATGAGCAAAACTTTACTTTTTATAAAAGTAAACTTTTTATCAAGAATTAGTAAGTCGAGATGAGCAAACTTGGGGGCGTCTTTTTTATACCTACTCCATAGATCTTAGGGTCGAAGAGTGTATAGTGCCCGTATAAACTATCTTGTCAACATGGAACATTGTGCTTCTAGTAACAATTAGGCGAAGAGCTATGTAGAACCCCAGGAACTCATTAAGTGAAGATGTTTCTCCCTCCACTAATTACATAAAGTCAAGTGCGACGCAAACCTTGAAGCATCGATACGTATGTATACGTACACATACAGGGATACATATCGCCAAGTTCTCCCCATGAAAAACAAATGTCAAACACTTCGGATTTTTACCATTATCATATAGGGGTTGCTGTAAATTCGTCTTATCTTGTAAACTCCATACATTGAAAGTAAATTGTAGGTAAGGTGTAAACATTTCTGATGAACATTTTACTTATACTTGTAGCTGTCACAACTCTACTTTGTCGTTTTAGGAAGAGATGATATTTCTCAATCTAGACACGTTTCTGAAATTTAATAATCTGACACTAGCAAATATCACGGGAAAAATTCTACGTCACGAATAGAAAACGTAATAAAAATAAATAGAACCCTCGAAGAAAACAGACGAAAAGCCTTGAGTCTATATCACGTTAGCGAACCACTTTATTTATTAACAATCACGGTCATATCGTTAAATTGGATTTTCTGAGCTTCTTTCATATCTAAAAACAGTTTTATGCCAAAATATATTATTTAAAATGTATGGGGTGGTGAAGAGGGAATTTACAAATTATAATGGCGTGAGCCGACTCCAAAGTAGGGACAACGCGTTTTTACTCGCTTCTTATAATTAACTTGTTTTTATTACAGCTCGCATAATTGTCACGTTCTTATGCAGAGAGAGCAACAAAGACACTTTTAATGAAAGAGAAGTATAGCGTTAAATTTTTCAAGTTTAAAACAAATAATATAAATGTACCTACGGAAGCGAGCGGAAAAAAAACAAAGATCTAAATTTTTACAAGTTTTCAAGAAAAATATTTTGAAACGACAGCCATTAGAAAAAATAATGTCATGGCATAATTTCATAGTTACCCTAGAGTTAATTTAGATAAATACCTAGTTTAAACTTTAAACTGACGTACAAAGGTACAAATACTTGTACTCGTAGGTACCTATCTTCTAAAGCAATCACAAACGAACAGGACATAAGAACGCACGATTATTTCTACTTTCGGAAAACAAACAAAGAATATTATAATATGGGAAAATATGTGAAACCTCAACTTCATTTCTATGACAGAGTTAATCAAGTAAAACAAAAAAAAGAAAAAAATATACGTGTCGACTTGAGAATCTCCTCCGTTAATAAAAAGGTCAGCTATCAATTGCAATGAAAATATGTAACCTAAGTGTCAATTGATAAAATTTTTATTCAAGTTTTTATTTAATTTGCAATGTTTGTGACTTGTTTAAATTAAATCTTGCCAGCTGATTAGAACCGCTTTCTCTTATCCTATGATATTAAATTTTTATATATTACTGATGTTGATGCATTATTATTTTATTTATTTATTTATTTATTAGGGAGAGCATAATTTGATACGATATCGCGGATTAGCTCCGAGAGCCGATGGCGGTGAAGTTACGCAAGTGCGAAACCCCTTTTCAATTAGATGCAGTATTTAATGTAAGATACGCGTATAAACCTACGTTAGACAGAAAAACGGAAAATAAATCGTGAATAAATAAAAAACCTAGAACAGTTATTTAAAAATTATTTATTAAAAAAAATAAACCATAGTAAAACTTATAGAAATAACTGGATATAGGTAGTTAACATAATACTTAAATGTAGAATCCAATTACTGAAAACAAATGCTTTTAATAGGTACTTATAATGTCATTGTTGAAAACTAAAAGTAGTAGGTACAACTCAACCTCACCATGGGATGGCTGATAGAATAATAACAATATTTTTTTTATATGTTATTTCGTACTTTATATTTTATATACCTACTTAAACTTTCCCCATAACCGTTTAGCAGATTATCGCAGTAAGACAATTATAAAAATCACTAATTACATAGGTACCTAAATAAAAAGAAAAAGATTATTTTTTGTATGTACATAACAACAATAACACTCAAATAATATTGAAAATACGTAAACAGTAATTAATACTTGTATCAAAACATAAATTTTTATTAACTGCAATAAGTAGGTATGTATTGTAAATTTTAAAAAGTAAAATTTACAACACATACCCACTTATTGCAGTTTCCATTCCTTGAATCTTCATTACAAAAGGACATAGATGAGCAATAGTGCGTTAACCCACATTGGAGTTTTGAGTAAATCGTGTTTTAAAAGTATAGCGCCATTTTGTTTCAACATTTTTTATGTTCAATATTTAGTTACATATTTAAGCAGTGTAATAAAGCAAACACATAATTAAAAAACGTTCCCTAAATCTCAATAAATTGTTTTGAATCAATAACTTAATTTTGTGGGTTAACATGTTATTGCTTATCTGCGTCCAAAAATGCAATAATCATGCAATATAAATTAAAGTATGAATTAAACAATCACAAAAAACAAGTATGGCTGAGAGCTTGATTATCATCACCGGCATGACGATTTCTCCAGGTTACTCCTCCTCCCTAACGCGCGCGGCGTTAGGGAACTTCGTTACAAACTATGTGTTTCTTCAGCATTACAATAATAATAATTTAAGAATGTTATGGTATTTCTTCGATCGTAGAAGATCGAATATGTTTTCTCAGAAGATCCGAGTCTCATTTGTGATGGTTAAATTGAAGGGGGAAAGTTATGAAGATGGTTAAAGATTCAGGATTTTAATGCTGAAGTTTGGATATTACATCAAGCACAACTTATCTAAAAATTCATATTATGGAACATTCTTAAATCCATACGCCTATAACCTACTTTAACGTTAAGATTGAAAAAATAGAGACTATATTAGGGAGGCCTAATACCACATAATTATATATTATGTATATTCTAGAAGCTTTGTTAGTAGCAACGACAGCCGGTAATACTTTCGCACATCCCCGTAGCATAGTTGAGAGCTACACAGGACCTCATGCATGTCAAGATGTTGCAAGGTTGAGGTGACAGCATACCAATCATATTTCTTCCTGAAAATAAAAAAAATTATAATAACATTAAAACTTCACAAAATTTAGATCTACTTGATTCCACACTAAGCTATAATGTTAATAAAATCAAGTTACTGTTTTTATATTGTAAGGTCAACAATAATCTAACTCTTCTAAACATTTGGTTTACCTACTGGTAAAAACTAGCTAATATCAAAATTCATTATCAAAGTTAAGTATAGTAAATTAATACTAGTATTTAGCCAAGTATACAGGAATATTTTTTATTCAGTGCGCAAACTTTTACATTTTAAACATAAAGGAGTTTTATTAAACACCTATTTTTTATTCTGATAAGTCTTAATACAAAAAAATAAGTAATCGTGAACCAAAGATCTATACTTTGAAATTGATTTTTTGGCTACTCTGTTTGCCACCGCCACTGCTGCGCGCGAGCGCTCGTTCGGGTAGGTATTTACGTGGGTTACAATGTACCAACAGCTGATCGAGATCTTTCACCCCCGCTGCAACACCACCGCATACGCTGCACGGTGCACGCACCCATTAATATTATTACGAATAGATAGTGTCCATATTTTGCTAATTTAAAGCCGGATAAAAAAATATAAAAAAGTTTTGAACCAATAATTGAAAAGTATCCTATTACTGATACTGAACCACCAAAATTTTTTTGCACATTGCTTAAAAAATATTCCTGTATAATAACTTGTATGTGAAACCTAGCCGAGTTATATGTTCCTTTAAATAATTAATTAAGGAAGATCTAGTTAGTGTTAAGAAGTTACAAGCGAACCTTTGACCCGGGAGCACGTGCACTGCCCGTGGACACACACCCCACCGTTGACTCCTGACATATTGCACAACTGATCACACTCTTCGTCTTGGCAGTTGGTATCCAGCATGTTGGTATTTAACTCTTCGTTTTTTAAGCTGTCGGTGAGCTCTACAAAAAAATGTACCTACACTATCGCATCAGGGTGGACATTAGGGTTCGACAGAGGATTCCAAGTTAACTTTTTTCTACGTTACGTTACGTTACGTTTTTCTAATTCTGCACTTCCTTACATATTATTTAATAGCTGTTCTCCGCGGTTTCACCCGCACAGGTTAATTTCGGAGTTCCCGATCTTATTTTATAAATAACTTATAGAATATAATATAATAATATAGATGTTGGTTTGAGATTGCACGCGCATGTTTCGGTTTTGTTTTTGTTATGTATATTTATAGATATGTATTGTTATGTATAGATGTTTAGATCGTATGATCGTAGATGTATGTAATAGATGTACAGATTGTTAACGCATACCCACCGATAACGTAGTATAGGTATGAATAATTAATAGAAATAGCACTATTTGTACAAACCTCTGTGGTTTCTTGTGCTATTTAATGTCAACCATAAATTATATTTTATTGTAAATTTGGTAAATAAATTAAAAAAAAAAAAAAAGTACGTACTCCATAGATTTATCCAGGCTTGGGATGAGCCGGTAAGGCAAGTGTAGAGATATACCTACGTAGTACGTACTCCATAGATTATCCAGGCTTGGGATGAGCCGGTAAAAATTATGTCTATGAAGAATTGTAATATTAACATGGTGTACCTTGTATATTTTTAAGTGCGAGAACAGTTTCCGAGGGACGGACGCAATAGCACTTATTGTAGATGCACACACCCCGGGGATAGCCATGACTTCTACACATTGAGTCGCAACTCGTGTCGAAGCACATCTCCAACGAGTTTGACGAGTCCAATTCTTCTGTTAAGAATATAATATAAGTATATTAAAAACTCATTTACTTATATATTATCCAATTCATTTGATTTTAATCGTAGAATGGCTGCTTAGTGTATTTTTTCTCATATCGTCCTTGTTTTTAAATATCGTATTTTTTAAATAAGTAGGTATACGTATATTAACATAAACAAACTTTAAAAAGAAATTCCAGCTTCTTCGAAAACACAAAAACACGTAAAATGATAAAATACAGATTTAATACAAAAGAAAAAAAACACGTTAATGGTATGTGCTACCTACTGATCGGTTCGAAGTCGGTGCCAAGCCAAATAGTTACTAGATGGATAAATGGATGGATGTCCGCTCCCGCCACATTGCGTGTCTCTCGGCGCGTGTGTCTCGACGAGAGCAAAACAACCCAAGTAGGAAGACACGAGCGGGCTTGGCATTGGCACCGAAACCGATCAATATACGTACATACTACATTACATAGGTACCAATCATAATATTACATGTACGCATACAAATCATATGTTTAACATAATAATATTCTGAATCCAAAAATTATCACCTTGCAATTTATTATAAGCTATCTCATTCGGGAAGCAGAAACATATGCCGAACCAGCAAACACCTCGTCGGAACCCGGCGATTTGGCACTTGAGAGAACAACTTCTATGACGACATGTTTTCTGCTTAGAAACTTGAAATAACATATAAATAAACCACTTAGAATGAAAACACTTTTTTCGTAACATAGCAAACCCAATGCTCTTAAAGGTGACATTTAATTAGATTCACGACTATCAGAGCAAGCAAGACTATCTACGCATCGCACGAATGAAGAAAAATATAAATATTAAATACATATACCGTAGTTTGAGTTTTATATGTAGTTATATTACGACGCAGAAAACACACATAAACAAACAAGAGTGTTTAGAGATTAGTTAAGTTAGAGAAATATTTCCAATGTCAGTCTACAGTCTACAGAGTAGATACAGAATGACACCAAACCCAACAAATGCATTAAATCCAACAAATACACAAAAATAAACATACAAAAAAGTTGTTATCTATAAAACAAAATAAAACAAAGAACTGTAGACCTGTGAAAAAAAATCTCTGATTCCAACGCAACAAATCAACATTTAATGGTTCAAAGTAAGATTGCAACAGAAATACTCGTCTAGAAAGTCAAGGAAGCACAACGAATAGGGCTTCATAGTCTACACCTCCGGAGAGGCGTGAGTAATTTAATCTTTCAATACTCAATATTTATCGCTTACTTTCAAGCATGATCCAAATCTAGGTATATAGAAGAACAGACTTAATTTTCAACTCTTATTTCTTAAATCTAACCTACAACAGTAAACATCTATTAACGTTACCTGGTTGAGAAACAAGTTGTAAAGAATCTCCCTCCGTTTTGATGCAATAGCAACCGCCATTAAGGCATATTCCACCGTACGGGTAGCCATGCTGTTTGCATGCACTGTTACAGGTTAGAGCGTCGCAGCTTTTGAGGGAAGACGACTTATCCAATGCTCCTGGAACAAAAAGAATATAAGGTACTTAAAGATTTGTTTTGTGTTTCAAATAACAATATACTCAATTTTTAAACAATAATAATAATCTTTATTTTAGTTTAGGCTTACAATGTGACTTACATAATAAATGGAATAAAAGTAAAGCAAACATGATTAAAAGAAAATATCACAACCTGCCAGTATGTTTATTCGGGCAACGTTCAAAATTACCGCATGAAACTGGGACTTACATAAAAAAAATGAATTTAAAATAACCTGTAGATACCAAAAAGTTGTAATCTATCTAGCGAAATAAAACAAAAAGCTGTAGACCCGGAAAAAAAATTCTCTGATTTCAACGCAACAAATCAACGTTTGCAATAGCGGAAATATTCATTTTTGAAGTCAAGGAAGGGTCTTAACAAATAGGGCTTCATGAACGAAGACAGACGTGAGCAATTAAATTTTAAAATACTCAATATTTTATCGCTTCCATTCAAACATACCTACTTGAATTTATACCAATTCCAAGTATACAGAAGAAACAGGCCATCTACAACGCATCATCTTTTGTAAACAATTTTCAAGTCCTTAGTACTTTATCAATTTATCAAAGGAAATCAATCATGCAAGTCAATTGCTTGTCTCTAGCCTACAATAGTAATGTTAATTTTACCTGGTAACGTAAGAAATTTAAAGGAATCTCCGTCCGCTTTGATGCAATAGCAACCGCCATTATAGCATATACCGTCGTACGGGTAGCCATGCTGTTTGCATACACTGTTACAGGTTAGAGCGTCGCAGCTTTTGAGGGAAGACGACTTATCCAATGCTCCTGGAACAAAAAGAATATAGGGTCATAAAGAATATAATATATAGAACATAAACATCTTCTATACTTATAATAAAACTGTAGAGAGGTCAATTCTGTACATTGATTATATTCAAAATTAATATTGGAGGATGAATGGTGATCGATACTGATGCCAAAAATGCAATCAGTAAATTTTTTGTCTGTCTATCTGTCTGTCTGTCTGTATGTGCACGCATGGGTTAAAAACTACTGAAGGGATTTTAACCAAACTTGGTACGATTGAGGTCCATACTCCTGGCAGATTATAGACTATATAACATAACGCTAAGACACATAGGAGCTGAGCTGTGATGATAAATTTGAAGCAAGTCGGATGAAAATGCGCTTTCGAGCTCTTATCTCAATCACTCAAAAACGGTTGAACGGATTTGGATGAAATTTGGCATGCACGTTGTCAGGGGTACAGAGAACGACATAGGGTACTTTTCATCCCGGAATTCCCGCGGGAACTCCGTAATTACCGCGGTTGAAACCGCGGGGCACAGCTAGTAAAGCAATCGTCATTGAAAAAAAATAACAAATAACAAACAAACAAAAAATCAAATCTGTCCTCTTTATAATATTAAGATTAATATCTTTACTATTCTTCTTCTTCTATCAGAGTGTATTTTGCCGCTTTGTTTATATGCGTTATTTGATTTGTTCCACGAGCTGTTGGTCTTCCTGAAAAATACATAAATAAAAATTAAACGTAGGTACCTTGTTCAGTATTAGCTGCCACCATCTCATGTGGTTGAATACAAAAGCATGTATTTTTAAGGCACAATCCAAGGGGATAGCCGGCTCGACGACAATATGCATCGCAACTACTAAGATCACATGACTCCAAAGAGTTGGCCGGATCCACGTACTCTGCAAGAAAATTTTAAAGTTGAATCGATTGTAGAGTCTGTGGACTGCAGAGCAATTAATAAATAATATAACAAAGTATTTTTTTTGTTCGAAGTTAATTAGGTACCTATTTTTTAATAAAGGATAGGTTATATATAATAAGAAACTTCTCAGAAAACGTCGTTATCGCTGATGTTGTTTGCGTTATATGCTACATACCTACTTATAATTCAATAGACAATATATAACAGTAAGTACTCTGTAGTAGATAATAAAGTCTCCGTTCATTCGGATAATAGGTATACATACATTGTCTGCAGTTAATACACACGGCAGTATGGCAGTAACCAATACAAATGCCGGTAGGCAAAGCATTTTGGATACACAAAACCACTTATAGCGTTTCATTCTAAAGATGTTAAACCACTAATTTTAACCACAAATTAACTAATCAACCTATAAAAATTACTCAATAAAGGATCATTCATTCATGCAAAATAAATTTTGTATTCAAGTACCTACGTACCTATTAGGTAAAAGATCTTTCGATCAATAATTAAGGTGTATGGAAAAGAGCATGGATAGTAACGTGATAAGTTTAAAAAAAAGTGAAAATAAAGACGGTTCATTTAGTTTGTTGTTTGGTGAGACTATTTATTATTTAACATAAAAAATGACTTTAAATATGATTAATTAATACATACCTACATACGTATAGGTTCTTAGTCGATGATATGGTTAAAAAAAAAATTTAATCTCTAAAAAGGTATTTTGTGAACAATTTAAGGAAAATTGATTTGTATTTATATCTTCTAAAGATATGAATACTTGATGAACCAACAAGACGCAAGTTCGTTGGAAATTTATAAAAAAAGAAACATTACCTAGACACATTTTTAGCACACAAACAGATAAAGATAATTAAGAGTTTGAAACACAAAATACTGGTTTATTAAAGATTTTTCTTGTTAAAAACAAGAAACAAAAATAAATAAATTACCGTTATGAATGTTTCGATAAGGTGCAATCAAAGAAGCTTTTACAGCAAACAAACAGGAAAAAAATGCTAACAATTGAAACGACATTTTGAGATGGAAACCACACCAACCGTCGACTGCTCAACCAAGACTAAATCACTAAAAGTTACGGCTCGTCCTGAGGCTGGTGTATGTAACTGTTGGTACAGGAATAATAATACGTGAACTTAAGGACATTTGCACTCAAGCTGTGTTGAGTGTTCGCTGATTAGTCAGCGAAGCAGGGTAGAGTCAATTGCCAAACAAGATAAGTGGCTATTACATACCAAAATGTATCAAAAATAAAATATTTACCGTTCCAATTTAACCTTTTTTTTATACACCGGGATACACCATATGTATAAATTGATGCAAAGACACTTGCAATAAATAATGTAGATTAATTTATTAAAGATTATTTAAAGATATCCGCGATATTAGATTGATATACGCGCTACAAAGTAAATAGTTATTTTTGCTGAGAAATATCAAACTAAAACTAATGTTAGTTTATTTAATCAGTAATAGTGTGACAAAAACATGTCCCTTATTGAGGGCCAGGCAACTCTGTAAAGTGTGCCCCCAGTCTGCAGCAGAAATGTGTATAATTGACATAATTATAATAGTATATTTATTGTTATTGCAATAGTAATAAAGTTCAAGGACTGACAAAAAAAAAATATAAGTACAAACATTTTTTTAACAGCTTTACAGTTACACTCTAAAATTAAAAATAAGACAATCAGAATACGTTAAAGACTAATAAAAAATACAATAAAATAAAATAATCTATAATGCTTTTTTTACATTGTCTCCGCTGACTGTACAGTGGGTAAAGATAACAGACTCATCGCGGGATTCATAGGAATAGTGGGTTTAGTTTAGGTACACTGATAGAAGCGCAGCGCAAATAGTTTTGACTCACAAACTCATGCGCAATAAAGCATCAAACGTTATAGTATATATTGAACGAGCCCGAAAATCACGAAATAACAATTACCTACGTCTTATAATGTTCTGAAAAAGGCAAGGTGAATCTCACAAGTCACACATACCTAACTGTAAAGTGACTTTCAATCATTTAGCGGTAAAACGTAGTGATTATTATTATTATCTTTGTTTAGCGGCGTCAGTGTCAAACTAATGAACACATTACCTATGGCTAGAATTTTATGCCTTGCCAATAAAACAATAATATCAGCTAATTAGCAGTGAAAGTCCCGTCATTATCAGTCCAACCGTTGCGGAGATTCATCCGCGTGAGTTTCGGAATTCCCGCAGGAACTCCAAACTTCTTTTATACGAACCTTGTCCTGACAATAATGAACACAATAAATAAAGAATTATCCAATTTGATGCAGTCGTTTGAAAGTTATTAGCAACACATTTGACGATTCATTTTTATTCCTAGACTAGATAATAGACTGATCGCATCCATACCGTCGTGTCATGGTGTGTATTTGCCGACCTTGGCTTTAGAAGCGGTCAATGTTTTTTTCGGACCGCAATTATAAGGAAATATAGAAGGAAAACTAAGCTAAGAATTAGGTAGTAGGTAACCTATTTTTATAGTTAAAAATAACATAAATGGGTATGGGTAGTTATTTATTTATTTATTGGTTTGCTAACAGATTTTACATTGTAAAATATTATATTATAAATTATAAAATAAAATATTATATATAATAGGTTACACTTGCCAAAACTTATGAATATTATATAAATAAAATGTCTAATGATCACTACAGAAAAGAGTTTTATTTTTGTTAAAATTACTTGTAGCTAACTAATCCCATCCTATTTATGCGTCTGTAGCAAAGAATACTTATTAAGTAACTAATTATTACTACGACTCTACGTAATAATAATTCAATCGGTCCAACCATCTCAGAGATTAGCCAGAACAAACAGACATATAGACAGACAGACAGATAAAAATGTAATAAGTGATTTAAGTAAGTACCGTATACCATCATATGCGATTAGTGAAAAGCTTAACAGTTTTTTTAACAGCAAGTTTATAATATAATAATAATAATCCACTTCACAACACACAGATCTACTTGATCCCACACTAAGCTATAAGCTTGTGTCGTGGAAACCAAGCAAACGTGGTATATACTACACATATTATTACATATATATTATACTATAGATATATATATACACACCCAGACTGGAAAATGGAACCCTGTGTTCATCACACAAAGTCCACCCCCACCGGGAATCGAACCCGGAACCTCTTGATTAGCGGGCAGGCATGGTGACCATTGCGCCAATCGGGTCGTCGAAATGTTTAAATGTGAAAAAAGTTTAAATGTCTGTTTGTAATTCTATTTTTTTTCATCAGATAAACTACATTATTATAGTTGAGTGTTGTTTATTCGTCTACGTATATGTATTTTTCTGGTACGAGTAATATAGATACATTGTATGAATGTTAAAGTACACTAATATTAATTCAATTTAAAACAAATACTTATCATTTATTACAATTCCCTACTGACTGTTAATCTATACTAATATTAAAAAGAGGAAAGATTTGAGTTTTGATTGTTTGTTTGTTTGTTACGATTTAACAAAAACTACTGGACCGATTTCAAAAATTCTTTCACCATTAGAAAGCTAAATTATCCCTGAGTAACATAGGCTATATTGCAATCCGGAATTCCCACGGCAACTCTGAAATTATCGCGGGTGAAACCGCGCGGGACAGCTAGTAGTAAAATATTTGGCGCTTACGCCGCCGCCCATAGCAAAAACAATCGAATCGGTCATTGACACGTAGGCGCGGGCGTAGCGCTTGAAATTTCGTAGATAGGTCAACTCCCAAACTAATTAATGTTAAATAACTTTTATTTTTTTTGACATAATTTATATTTTAATCATATTATTGCTTATTTTTTTAAATGGGCTGTATCTGGTTTTTCGTCAGTTGATTAACACGTTGTATAATGGTCTACAATATCGAGTATACACTTATATCATCCTACCTAACTGAGAAATGTGACCATCTGTCGTCGAATTACGCCCATCCTTAATTTAGCCTCAAAAATGTGCTAGTAGGTACCTACCTATACTAAAAAGCCTACCTTCCTCTGATAAGGCTTGACTTCTGCCTTCAATAATGAGAATGTGAACTTGTTCATCGCTAAATTTAAATGCGTTGAAATTCCGCTTCTGTAACAAATGTATAGTGTATAAAATCAATTCTGCGTTATGTGTTTGCTGATAAACATTATAAAGACATATTTGTATGTTGTGTCGAGTTGTGGCGGTTTCTGTTGTGGTGCGTTTCTACCTTACTAAACGTATGAAATCATCAATCAATAATCAAACAAAAAGTAGGAAGTGACTCTTTTGGTAACAGGTATCTTTTAAAAATTCAAGGCAAGGAAGTTTTCAAATGAGTCTACAAATTTCAAAATCGAATTCGCCGAACAGTACAAGTCAGGTGCAGGATGCCAGCTACAACATAAATTAATGAATCTAGTCGAGCCTGGTAATAAGCTTGTATTAACAAAACCCATTAGCACGTACTATCGCTGTTTCGTTTACAATATTTTTTCATTAACGTCCTACATGTGAAGTGCAACAGTGCATGTACGTACTGTTACTGTAGCTACATGAAATATTTGTTTATAAATAATTTCATTATAAACAAACATGAAAATACATGTTTTAATAATCCTGTTTGTGACAATACTGTTGACGTGCTATGGAGTGAGAGGTATGTATTTTTATCTTTATTGATTTTTAAGTCTACACGTGTTAAATGCGCGACACGTTTCTGAACCAATATTAATAATAACAGATTTTATATGGTTGTATTAATAGGTTTTATATGGTTGTATTATTAGCTGTTTGTTGCTGATTTCATCCGCGGTAATTTCGGAGTTCCCGCGGGAATTTCGCGAAAAAATACTCTACGGCCATTTGTACCCCTGCACTGACAGTAGTCTACGGTGAATTAGCTGTTCCCCGTATTAATTCCGGAGTTCCCGCGGGAATTCCGGGATAAAAACTATCCTATCTTTTGAGTTGGGCGAAATACAACATAGTGACGAAATTTCATCACGTGTCACGTTGTTTGTCCGCGATGGACTCCGAAACTACTGAACGGATTTTGATAAAATTTTGTAACCGTTTATAATATGGTCCAACTTAA
Source organism: Zygaena filipendulae (assembly GCA_907165275.2). NCBI lineage: Eukaryota > Metazoa > Arthropoda > Insecta > Lepidoptera > Zygaenidae > Zygaena > Zygaena filipendulae. The sequence goes on along the minus strand of OU015653.1, from coordinate 3,218,823 downwards.
AAGATAGGATAGTTTTTATCCAGTTAGGAATTACCGCGGATGAAATCGCGGGGGACAGCTAGTAAAACTATAAATATACTAAAACTATATGTACTTATTCCTGTCTAGCCAATTCCAGCTAACGTTACTCGTATTACATCTATTGTTAATGTCGCGTCAAAGTTTGTGTGTTTTATTCATAAAACCGGTTCCCTGTGGTTTTGAACGCGGTCATTTAGGAGTTCCCGCGGGAACTCCGGGAAATTCTTTCTTAGTTGACTTCTACTCAGTGCCAAAGGATGGATTTCACTGAGTTCGCGCGGGAACTCAGAAATTAACGTGGATAAATAAATAAACTAGAGATGACGTCATGTAGGCGGGGCCCGGGCAGGCGCGCGCCGCCACGGTTGCAAACATGTTGCAAAGGAAGTTAGAGCAAACTTGCCCAAAACTTCTTTTGCTAGTATCCCAAGTATATTTTTCGCAATATACCCAAAACTGAATTTTGAAAACAGTGACTAAGTAAAAACATAACCATAAAGCGTTTAATACATTTCTTTACGTCAGTGAATATTTTAGTGCGTGATGAATAGTTTTGTGTGTGAAAATCACCTGGCGACATTGGTTTAAATTATTATTACATTGGTATTCATACTAAACTAAGTTGATGTCCCTTCTATCAGTTATTTTCTGTTCTGTGGGTGTAACTTCTTGCTGCAGCGTACCTACTTCTTTTGCTTATGTTATTCCAGCGATACTGGCAGCGGTACTGCAGCTTCACCAGTGCAAACTTAATTGTGATGAGCTGTGTCAGACAAAGGGCAAGAGTGACGGCGAGTGCGTCCACGGTGTTTGCCAGTGTCAAACGTCTATTGCATCTTAAGGTGTATCGTCAGGCCTAATTTTCATACGATATTCAATATACGATTTTCAAGATATTTCCTCGCACTAAGACCGTTTCCTTATTATTCCACCTTAATTATAAAATACAATAGCTAAGTACTAATGTATTTTTTTTTATCTGACGAAGACTAAAATTTAATTAGGTATTATATTTATTTGACACGTACCTACCTACATTAAAATTGAATTGTTTTTTTTTTATTAATTTATTTATTCGTTTTTACAAAGCAAGAAATTTACAAAATAGTGTGAATAAACTTTCAAAAGTTTCTCCTCACACTAGATGATTCGAGTCGGTAGGCAACAGTTTTAACAAAATATAAGATAATTTTTTTTTTTATTCTTTGCGTACCTAGGTTTTATATTGCCGATAATGGAAAAATGTAGCATTTTCTTAATTAAGTATTCTTACTAGTATAAAACTTCTTTTTCTCCTGGTAATATTGGTGAAACCGTGGGGAACAGCTAGTTCAAATAATAACACATGATCATATGTTTTGTTTATTTATTACTATTAAACCCAACGGTCGTAAGTATATGTACATTGTACATTAATAGACAATTTAACATATAATATTTAATATGTCACTAATATTTTATCCCCGAACGGTGATATGGTAAGCATCCCCTTTGCGACGGACGCTATCTCGGCTTGGCTTGCCGTTACCCCGGGCACTCACGTGCCGGAAATCCCACAGGTTCAGCGCTCATGGGATGATCTGGGATGCAAACGCATATCCGATCGGCTGATGAGCGAAGCATCGGGTGCGGATTTGGCGAGACTAAAGGCGGCATCTCAGCCGGAATCTGGTGCGTGGTGGCATGCTCTTCCTTCTCCTCATTTGGGCACGCTTCTCGACAGTGATTCCCTGCGTGTGGCCGTGGCTCTCCGTTTGGGATACAACGTATGTGAACCCCATCGATGCGTCTGCGGTTCCATAGTGGAGGCCAACGGCCATCACGCGTTGAGTTGTCGTCGCTGTTCGGGAAGATTTCCACGGCACCACGCACTTAACGATGTAATACGCCGAGCGCTTGTGTCCGCTAATGTCCCTTGCATGCTTGAGCCACCGGGTCTTAGCCGCACTGATGGTAAACGGCCCGATGGTTTGACCTTGGTGCCTTGGCGTCGGGGAAGATGCTTGCTGTGGGACGTGACCTGCGTCTGCACGTTTGCCGCCAGCCATCTTGGGCGTACGACAAAAACTGCAGGGGCAGCCGCCGAAATGGCAGCCCTTAAAAAGCGGGATAAATATGCAGCGCTCGAGCAGAGCCATATATTTGTCCCTTTGGCAGTCGAAACGATGGGCTGCCTGGGATCCGACGCGAAGGAATTTATTGGGGAGGTCGGGCGTCGAATAAGGGAGAGAGGCGGTGACCCCCGGTCCAGGTCGTTCCTTGCGCAGAGGTTGTCCATTGCAATACAACGCGGCAACGCAGCAAGCATCGTGGGCACCTTTGCGCGGGGGGCTACAGGGGACGGGCTTTTGTAGACTAGGGACCTAGCTTGGACATACGACCCGTTTAGGGAAATTATATTAAACTACAAAATAATATCGCATTGTTTAATAGAAAAATAAATAAATAAATTAACATCTATTTTTTTAAATATGAACAAATTACGAGGTTTCATTATGCATAAGTCGAAATTTACTTAAACAATTTATGTTTACTAGCTTTTTTACTCGCGTTAGTTTCGGAGTTCCCGTGGGAATTCCGGAATAAAAAGTATCTACCTACCCTATGCCCTTCTTTGTACCCCTGAAAACGTGTATGCAAAATTTAATGATGGTCAGTTGAGTAGTTAAATCGTGAAAGCGTAACAAACAAACTCACATTCTCATTAAAGATTAAAACACATTTATAATGCTGACAACTGTATAAATAAAATTCATATAAATAAATCGAAGTGTCTATCTGTAATATCCATGTGTTGTGTCAAATAAAGTTCTTTCAATCCAATTCAATTCAATTCAAACTGCTTTCTGTATTGAATGCAGAGGGTTACTTGCTGTTTAGAAACATTAATTTAGGGATACATTTTAACAGTCTGCCTTTCAGTCCGTGATAAACTTCGAAATGACTTGATCTTCAGGTCCAGGGAAAGGACATGGGGTACTTTGTTACTTTGCTCTTTACTTACTTACTTTAGATTTTTTTGACTAACGGCCTGTCAACGATCTTTCGTCAAGGATCGAAATTTATCAAACCTTCAATACTTCCCTTTGTTTTGCAACTTGTACGGGTTCATAAAAAATGATGGTATTGTTGATGGGACAATGAGTCTGCCTATTACAGACAAGTTTTTAATTACCTTTCTTTTACCCGTGCCGAAGTAATATGCATGGATGACTAATTTGGAGCAGTAACTGGGATTGGTGGACCAGATATCAGTGGTCAGTTTGTAGGTGATGTGCCTGGTCTTCTTGAGACCTCCTGACGGGTTGTAGTACGTGTGGTCTGCCCACGTAGCTGCGGCCTTCGCTACAGCGTTGTTGGGACAGCGATATACAGTGGTCCAATCGGAAGCGTGCTCGTCGAACCACTTGTGCTTACTTATCTGGCGATTATTATCTTTGATCCCATTCTGCCAGCCTTTCCCACCAGGCATTTCGAGAACCCAATTATCCGTGGTCATTATCGCGGCGTGACCGATCAAACCACCGACTCCTCGGCCGGTGACCAAGATGTCACCTTTCTTTACAGTGTTGACGAATCTTCTTTTGTTATCGGCCGTGCTACGCTTCGCGATTTTCCTTTGCAGCAAAGACTCTTGGGTGTAAGGAAGTATTCCGAAATTGTTTAGAACGAGCCAATTTTCGTAACCGACCGGTTCTGAATAGTTAAGCGATGAGAACTCAGCGTATAGGTCCCGAAACACATTTTGTTCGTCCTTCAAAAATGTCCTGAATGTGTATTTTTCAGGATCGATTATACCCATATGGACTCCGGTGTTGTAGTATTTGTAAATAGTTTCATTTGAGGACAAGTGGGGTTCTGCTGAAAAATAATATTCTTTAAAAATGTAGACAGCAAAATTTTAATAACGAATTCAAATCAATATTATAATATATAAATTTATACTGTTTTAAAAATCTTTCACAAGTTTTTATTTACATCTATTACCATTTTGAGATTCATTTTCACCACCAGCAATTGAAATTTGTAGACTCAACAGCAATAATTTTAAAATTAAATAAATGAGTCTTTCTTTCAAGTTTTTCATAATTACTGTTGGTATGGACGAGACAAAGAAAATTGTAATAATTACGTTAACTACGTGAATATTTCAAATTTATACAGACTCGTTTGTCCGTGAAATGGTTATTTCTGTAGGCATTTAACTGATAATGGGTAATAATATGTCAACAGTCAATTCTTAATAATATAAATGCGAAAGTTAGTTTGTTTATTACATGAATGTTGAATCATCATGAAATGTTGCATATATTATGTAGATGTACACGTTGTCAAGGCTACAGAAAAGGACATCTAGGGTACTTTTATCCCGGAATTCCAACAGGAACTTCGAAATTTACGCGGTGAAACTACATACATTCAATTAAATTTTGCTTACAACAAGTAGTCCAGGGTGGGTACAGAAAAAAATGTACGGTAGTACTTTTATCTCGGAATACTCGCGGGATCTCCGAAATTGTCGCTGGTGAAACCGCGGGAAACAGCTAGTATAATAATAAAACTTCAACAAACAAACACCTAACTGTACGAAAGGGGACTCCCCCTTCGTAGCTGTATTAGGTATATTATGTACATAAGCTAGAGATAACTAAGTATGCACGCCGACAAGTCACGAAGTTGGGAACACACGTCACGTGCCAGTAAAAAAATATATATGATTTCGGAGTTCCCGAGGAGGTTGCGGGAAAAAAATACTCTATGTCCTTCATTTCCCGAGGGAATTCCGGGATAAAAACTATCCTATCTTTTAAGTTGGACCATATTATAAATGGTTGCAAAATTTTATCAAAATCCGTTCAGTAGTTTCGGAGTCCATCGCAGACAAACAACGTGACACGTGATTTATATATATTAGATAACTTACGTAACAACAACACTGCATGAGATACATTCGCGACATTCGTTAATCTTAATCTAATATATATAAATCACGTGTCACGTTGTTTGTCCGCGATGGACTCTGAAACTACTGAACGGATTTTGATAAAATTTTGTAACCATTTATAATATGGTCCAACTTAAAAGATAGGATAGTTTTTATCCCGGCATTCCCTATGGAACTCCGGAATTAATGCGGGGAACTGCTTATCACCGTAAACTACAGCACTTTTTTCCCGGAATTACCGTGGGAACTCCGAAATTACCGCGGATGAAATCGCGGGGGACAGCTAGTCTTAATATAATAAATCACGTGTCACGTTGTTTGTCCGCGATGGACTCCGAAACTACTGAACGGATTTTGATAAAATTTTGTAACCATTTATAATATGGGCCAACTTAAAAGATAGGATAGTTTTTATCCCGGAATTCCCGCGGGAACTCCGGAATTAATGTGGGGAACAGCTACTGTCAGGGGTACAAAGAACTTTTTCCCCGTAATCCCGCGGGAACTCCGAAATTACCGCGGATGAAATCGCGGGGGACAGCTAGTATAATATAAATCACGTGTCACGTTGTTTGTCCGCGATGGACTCCTAAACTACTGAACGGATTTTGATAAAATTTTGTAACCATTTATAATATGGTCCAACTTAAAAGATAGGATAGTTTTTATCCCGGAATTCCCGCGGGAACTCCGGCACTAATGCGGGGAACAGCTAATCACCGTAAGCTACTGTCAGGGGGTATACAAAGAAGGATGTAGAGTACTTTTTCCCGGAATTCCCATGTGAACTCCGAAATTACCGCGGATGAAATCGCGTGGGACAGCTAGTAATGATATAATAATATCTTCGTGGAAATATGGCAAACGTGGGTATACATAAACTACGATCTATGTATGAAAAGCAGAAATCGATGTGAAACCATAAAAGTATCATCACTACGATTGGCGATTGCGTTATGTAGCGAGACGAGGTTTTTACGCAATCCGGGCTCTGTCTGTCATCAAGGGATGTCTTGGGACACCGAGTTGGCAGTCCTAATTTCGCTCAACAATGTAACTCATACGCTCCCGCGGGAAGACCTCGGCTCCCAGAAGCGAATTTAATCAAGGCACGTCGTAAGACCAAAACGCTTTGCTTCTCATTAAATATCAATTAATTATAATTTTATACAGGTACAAACACGATAATTGTGAGACGGCAACAATAGTAGGTAATTGGTACTATTATATTCGCAACTATCTATGCAATTAAGATAGATATTTATTGGAACTTTGAGTACCTACCTAATATTCGGGAAAACTGAAAATTATTAAATTTGAAACAAAACATAATTGACAAACTGAAATTGTTTTATTTTCCTGAATCTCCCAATTCACGCGAATAAAACCACCATCAGCACCATTAGATTTGAGATGAAAACCCTTCTCGAGCATCAAATTCTTCTAATTTCTTTTTTTTTATCAAATAAAAATAAAACTTAAAAACTAATTAAAATCCTTTTTTTTTCGTTCACACATTATTTTCATGTGTATTTGAATTCTACGGTGAAGTTTTATGTCCCCTTACGAAACGTTCTGCAAACTACATACACATTTGTCTATGTACAGAGATGTAGTAAGAATATTGTTGTACAGTCACAATAAGAAATAAGTGTAACAATTGAAAGCGGTTGAATCTTATTGCAACAGCAATAATGTTGACTGTTGACTCCACATACTTAGTTATTTACTTATTTCACAGAAGGTGGCCAAAACCTAACTACATAAGTGTAATGCACACTTGCGCTGAGTTGCATTGAGTGACACAAGTAACTGATTAGGTACATTTCGCAGAACTCAAAACAGCCGTCGCTTATCTACCTACTCGGGACCTCCCCTGTTCCAAGGTGAGTAAATAAATATTTATGGAATCGTTGACACAATTTTAGCGATAACTCAATGCTTAAGCATATAAAATGCTACTTGTTCCATAATTGATAACACTATAGAATCGGAACTTACAATTACTGTCGAAGACGAAAGATGAAGACTCAAGATTATTGCAGTCTATATTATGTCCTGTTGATTTTTTTGGTCGCCGTTCGTAATGGGAATTGTCAAAATATTAACAATTACAAAAGTAAGTTTTAGTATATTTTATCAATATGTTGTAATTGGATAGCACTAATTTTTAACCGACTTCCAAAAAGGAGGAGGTTCTATGTTCGATTGTATGTATGTTTTTTTTTATTGTTTATTCTTTATGGTGCCAGTGTAGGTACTAGGTACCTACGAAAATAAAAATTGTCAGTTACACAATAAATAATTAATAGACACAATTTTTTTCCTTTAAAAATAACTTGGATATATAAAACTTAATTCTTCAAAAATATAAAAAAAAAAACATTTTAAGAAAATCGAAAAAAAAATAGACAAATAGATTTATTTCCACAATTTTATCATTGGTATGGATTGCGACTGCTCACAAATATGTCTGAAATTTTCTTGTTTTGTAGATAGGATAGGACCTAATGGACTAGAAAATATATCTACTCTGTATTTTACCCAACATTGATTAAAAATCAGTAAAATACCTAATAAACATTTCTTTTCAGATGAAAACAACTCGTTTGCAAATGAAGACAGCGTCAAGTATTACAATGTCGGCGTCGACATGGGAATAATCAATCGTGAAAAGTATACCTTGGAATCGTTTCAGCGTGACGATCACAACATCTTTAGAGACACGTACAGGGAATACCTGGCGTTGAATCAATCGGCACCGATTAATTACGCCGATTGGTTGATCCTCAACAACTTCGGTGTGTTTCCCGATACTCAAGAATCTATGTACCAGAGGAAAATAAGCAAGAGGAGCACAGCGGATAACAAACGGGCGTTCATGAACACGGTGAGGACCGGCGACATATTGATCACGGGACGAGGAATCGGCGGCTTGCTGGGTCACGCCGCGATCATGACTACTAATTACTGGGTACTCGAAATGCCTGGCGGTCCAGGCTTCGATAGAGGTATACCGGACAATAACCGTCAGCTCGGCAAGGACGAGTGGTTTGATAAGCACGCCTCGGATTGGACCACAGTGTACCGTTGTCCGGACAGCGACGCGGCTAGATCGGCCGCTAGATGGGCCGACCACACCTTCTACAATCCCTCCGGTGGCGTCACGAAAACAAAACACATCACCTATAGGTTGAACACCGACATATGGTCCATAGACCCAAGTTATTGCTCCAAACTCGTCATTCAAGCTTATTATTTTGGAACTGGCAACAAGAGTGTTATAAAAAATTTGTCTTTGATCGGCAGAATCATAGTGCCGTCGACGATACCATCGTATTTCTTAAGTCCTTACAAACTGGTGAAGAAGGGCAGATATTGAGACGAAGTCTTAAACACCAATAATGGTACGAAAATATAAATTTTGTAGATCTTAATATACTATGTAGGTATGTACTGATTTACTTTAGTTATAACGTGATACAAATTTTAGAATAATTTTACGCAACTATAAATAAGATATTGTTTGTTAAGATTGAAGATATTTTTTAAACATTAGTTTTGTAAAATAAAAAAATTCAAAATTCAAAAGCTATTTATTACTTAGGATCGGTTACAATCACTTGTAATCGTCAGCAGGTTCTTAGAAATATAAATTAACGTCAGTTCGGAATACGTCCTCTGCTGAGGAGAACTGACAAGAAACTCAGCAGCGCTGTCTTTTAATGATCATTACTTATAAACTAGGAGAACAAAAAGTAGTAATCGGTTAGAGCAATTCATCCCCAAACGTCTGTATCATTTAATACGTATTATTATCAAAGTATAAAAGCTTATGCAATAATAATAAAATGAAGTCGGTAAAAATAAATATCTATATTCCTGTGTGTACCTATAATACAATTAGCTATATTAGCTAAGTACCATAATGTGTATACTCCATGGGCGGCGGTATACACTTACCATCAGGTTAAGCAGGTTGCCCGTTTGCCCCCTATGGCATAAAAAAAAATCGAATTTAGAACTTCCTTCATTACCGAAGTCAGTTTAATGTGAACACAACGTTTAGGACTTTTATAACAGAACCATTCGATTCTTATTGCATTTCGCTTGATATCTTCTGTTGTATCTATTATTCTGAAACTATTTATTAATACAGATAGAGATAGAAACTACTAGACCCTAGCGCAGTACAATACGTAGGTATTTCTACACAAAGTCTAAACTTAATTAATGCCCGCGTCTCCATGCACCCGTGTAGATGGAATTGTACTTATGTTTCTGTTACGAGTTACGACCATATTACCCAAAGATATTGAAAGAGAATAGATTGACAATACGCTCGGCCGCTAAGCTTTCCCCTTGAACCAAGCAGCAGTCAAATGATCTCATGCTAACAAAATGCCGTTACAGAGAGACTGTTGCAGAGACTATTGTCTATAGATACCACTTGACAGAAAGCGATGTGATTGGCTATTTGATATGTTCTTTGTGGTTACTGGTATTTGATTGCGTCGCACGATGTGATTGGTTTTTAGTTTGATCATTCTCCCCGCAAAAATTGGTCGACGTGGATTGCATAGTAAAAGTTTGTATTGTTCGTCTATTCTCTTATAATGTCTTTGATATTACCCACTATATTCCGAAACTCACGTGGGTGAATCTCCGAAACGGTTGGTTGAATTAGCTGATGTTCTATGGAGTAAATTAGGCTACTTTGGAGTTCCTACGGGAATCCCGAAACTCACGCGGCTGAAACCGCAGGGTACAATCAGTTTATAAATAAACATTTCAAAAAATAAGAAAGAAGGCTGTGTTGTGTAACAAACAAACAAATAAACAAACTTACATTCGCATTTATAGTACTAGCTTTTGCCCGCGATTTCGTCCGCGTGGAGTTCGGTTATATCGTAGCGTAACGTAGTAGGGGTTGAATTTTCAAAAACCCTAGGACACGCAATTGTTTATTTCTAATCGTAGATAAAAAAACAAAGTTTCAGGCTTTTAGATCTAAAAATAACGGACTTCCATACAAAATTTTAATCCCTTTTTCATCCCCTAAGGGGTGAATTTTCAAAAATGCTTTCTTAGCCTACGTCATTTCTACAACTATCTGTGTCGAGAAATTATTCAGGTGAAATAATAGGAAAGGTTATTAATTTATGTTGTGAAAATATACAGAGAAAATATTTATTCAATTGTTCTAATTGTTCTACAATGTCATGTCAAAGCACTCTTTTTTATATAATTTGTAAAAGGAGGTTTCAATAATCTGTATGCCAAATTTCAGCGAAATCCGTTCAGTAGTTTCGGCTAGTGATTACCTTCTCTCTGGTTTCGGCTGCGCGCAGAGAGAAGGTAATCACTACGGTTGATAGATGAGTCAGTCAGGTTTGCCTTTTATATATACAGATAAGGACATTTTAGTATGGATAACAATACAATACGTTTAATGTGAATCACGCATCAAATTGACCGTTCATTTGTTCATTTACACAAGTCAAGTTGATTTAGTAACAATTCGCGATGCCGCAGCGATGTGGCTGGCGAGTGGCGGCTGGTCTCCGGCCCCTGTAATGTTGCGGCCAGCCGACCATTTTGAAATAATGGCCCACGTGACAATATTACCGGAAAGAGCTCGCGATTCGTGACAACGCGAATTTCATTATCTGTCCTTTGCTTGTATTTGGCAATAAAATTTTAGCATTCCGTTTTACGGTCATAAACGTAGGTACATGAATGTGTCTTTATTTAACACCACAAAGTGACACCTATATTATCCGAAAAATTGAATAATTTTCTAATACATATTAAGTTCAACATTATAAATCCTTTAGGTACTAATATTGTATTATAAATGCGAAAGTGAGTGTGTTTGTTGGCTTGTTTGTTTGTTATTACGCTTTCACGCTTTAACGGCTAAATCGATCATCATGAAATTTTGCTATATTAAAAAATTAAAAAACCCGTGCTACCCGTTGCCAGAGGTGCAGAAAAGGATTAGTATACCTAGTAGTTTTTCCGGAATTCCCGCGGGATCTCCGAAATTAGCGCACGTGAAACTGCGGGAACCAGTTAGTCTGTTATATAGTCATTACCTTTATAATATACAATGATTACTTACTATAGTGTATCTACTTTGTAATAAAAATATTAAAATGATATTTATGTGATACTAGTTGTTCCCCGCGGTTTCACTCGCGTTAATTGGAAATTGGAAATGGAAATTCTGGGATAAAAGTATGTGTATGAAAAATTTCGTGATGATTGGTTGAGCAGTTAAAGCGTGAAAGCGTAAGAGACAAACAGACAGAGTAACTTTCGTATTTATAATATTAGTAGGGAAGTAGGGATTGTCCGAGAGCTTATAAGTAGTCTTCCCATAGATAATTTCTTATTTTTAATTTTGAAATTGCAAGAATGGGTATATGGGTTGCGATTTAATAGAATGTGTTTAATTTATTTACTTAATTAGTAGATCAATACGGGCAGTGGGCACACATACTTCTTATACGCTAATACACATTATTATATGTGTTATAATATTATTATCTATATACAATGTCTTTTAAATCGGATTTGAGGTTCCCAAAATCAACAACTTCGTTTGATGGCAAAATGTAAATGACTTTATAAATATTTAGCTCACACAGCTTGTAGAAGCCTTTGAGTATTCTGTATCTATTCTATTTTTTAACCGAAGAAAAAACGGAGGTGGCTCTCAAGTCGACGCGTAATTTTTTTTGTCTATGGTATTGGAACGTTTTTGCTTATCGATTTTATAAACTTTGCGTTGAAGCCATAGTCAGTTTTTGACGAGAGACTTGGGAGTCGGGATGTTGTTTCGAGGATACAAAGATGCTGTCAATACTTTAACATCATTAATTATATCTGACACTTGCGAGAGCTGAAAGATGCTTTATAATAAACCTTTGTTGAGTACGACACTTCCACATAACTTTGAGAAAACTTGGTAATGTTTGTGACAGAGAAAATTATTCAATTACCAACTTTCTGACGGAGTTATAAATTATGTGAGATTTTTTCTCCCTCATTAGAAATATTTCAACGCAGAATGTTTTTATAGATAATCTCGTTTAACTTTGAACGAACTTTGAGGTTTTCCATAAATAATATCTAAATATTTTTCAAATATAGGATATCGTTGGATTTGTGTTTAAGTTTTTAAACGAAATTAAGAGTTAAAATAAAATAAAAGTTAAAATTATTTAATTTTTTATTTAAAACTAACTGCCCCGCGGTTTCTCCCGTGTGTGTTTTAGGATCGGGAACCTTTGCGGACGCAAGCAGAACAACCCGCCAAAGTTTCATCACAATCGAACCTTAATGGTGTCAAAACGCATAGAGGACAGACATTATTATTAATTAGGCTTTTATTTTTCCATAATATAAAAAAAAAAACATGCAATAAAATTAGATAAAAATAAAATAAATTACATTTAAATTAGATTCAAATAAATAAGAATAAATAAAATCAAATAAATAAAATCAACTAGCAATACGAATTAACAATTTAGGAATTAACAAGTAATGTAAGTAGGTACATTATACTATGGACCTCTTTCGAGTGAAGGCCTCCTGCATTTTACTCCACACGTCGCCATTTTCTGCTTTGGTAGGCCAGTCTTTGCCAGCGGTCTTGTTTATTTCGTCTATCCAACTCTCTTTCGGTCTTCTTCTGGTTCTTTTATTGTTCTGTCCCTCCCAAAATATTACTTTTTTAGCCCATTTGTCCTCATTCATACGCGCAACATGTCCAGCCCATCTCCATTTCATTTTCTTTCAGTGTTTTAGAGCGTCTATTACATTTTATATTTCCCTTATCTCTACATTTTAATTCTCATCTCTCCTTTTTATATTTAAAATGCTTGTATTTTGTTTGTTGTGTATTCATTAGAAGGGAAGAAGAAGAAGAAATACCTTTATTTCAGCACAACACACAAGAAAAAAAAACAAACATAAACAGTAACTAATCTAAATGTGTAGACATATTATGATATCTCTTGCATGCTCTGCCGAAAGGGACACCAACTTAGCATTAAATATACATACATGTTTGGCTGCCATAAGAGAGGCATGGTTGTATGCAGGAGTCTAGAACTTTTTTCTTTAGCTTTACTGGAAGGTGTGATTTGAGAATTTCTTTGTTGCTTCAGAACTTATTCCATGTGAGGTCTAAGCGTCTATTTAGGTAATTCATCGTAGTGTCTTGACTTCGTGAATGATATCCGTTTACCCAAATAAACATATTCGCTAACATATTTTAGTGTTATTATTTATAATAGGTTTGTTGATTAATGCTGTTAGTCATGATCTTTGTTTTTGACGCATTCAATTCTAAGCCGATTTCGCGACTTACAGTGTGTAGTTCGTTTACCATCGTTTCTAGCTGAGATGCTGTTTCTGAAAAGAGTATGATATCATCAGCAAACCGGAGGTTACTTAGGAATTCATCTCTCACACGTATTCCTTTTTTCTCCCAGTTTAAGTTTTTCTTGATGCTTTGAAGGACAGTAATGAAAATCCTTGGGGACAGAGGGTCTCCCTGCCTTACGCCTCTACCGATAATTATCTCAGGACCTTTTTTCTCCATCCCAACTCTGCTCACACTTTTACTATAAATGTTTTTTATGAGTTCAATTGTTTCCCATGGTACGTCACACTCGTATAAAGCTTTCCACATGCTCTTATGTGAAATAGAGTCAAATGCTTTGGCATAATCGATAAAAGCCAGGTACAATGGACATCTTTGTTCTTTATTCTTCTCTATAATTAGGTCTACTGTGTGAATATGATCTGTAGTTGAAAAATATTTCTTAAAACCGGCTTGTTCCCGTGGTTGGAATTTCTCAGTGTAAGATGCGAGTCGCTCTTCAAGACATGTTAGATTGGAGGCTGATCGGTCGGTAGTTTCCAATATTGGCAGGGTTACCTTTTTTATATAATAATATTATATCAGACTCTGCCCATTCGCTAGGTATATTTCTGTCATCGAGAATCTTGTTGAACAAAGTCGTTGTGAGTGGTGCTAGCGAAAATTTGCCTGTTTTTATAAGTAAGTTAGAGATGTTATCTGACCCTTTACTTTAGAGTACAGACATACAAACAAATTTTTTTTTTAAAGTATGTATCTTACATAGGTAGTAGCTGTCACATACTAATCTAGATTTACTTAGATTTACTTGGAAATCAATATTAAAATCAAATTCGGATTTTGAAAGATTAAATTTCGAAAATGTCGTTCGTTTATTCCATTTGCTGTTATTTCTTCGTACCGTGACTACCTCTGTGATAGTTACCTATTTATAGGTTAGAATTCCATGATTTTCAATTGATGATAAAATCATTTGTGTATAATTTTACCGTCGTCGGTTCCGGCATTGAGCTGCAGCCCAGTTAATAATGGTTATTTCCTGAAAAATGATTTTCCATCCGTCTACCAACTTTCTGTCTCGCCACTTTAAAAGTTTACACATTCATTTCTCCCAGCACTGTACGGGAGTTCATTCAGCAAGTACATCTGAATAATATATTATTGTCGTACTTAGTATTTACTTGCGTACTTTTATACAATGGAAACTTTTCAGCGCTGCATTGCTGTTACTTTTTCGCGAATATAACGGACCTCGAAAGTAGTAAGCTACTTTTGAGGTCGGTAAAAGTACCCTTTTGTAGTTGCTGAAGTTATTCGCAGTAGTAACAAAGTTCCACCACTGTCCTTATTGGTAATCTATTCTTGATGCAGCCGCTGCTGATGTTTTATTTTGATTTCTGTCATGAGAGAGCAACTTTAATCCATTCCAGAAACTGTTTCCCGAATTATGAGGGAACAGATGAACATACCTACATACCTACATACTTACATGCCGCCCGCATACCCGCCCATGGATGTTGTAAGAGACTGTTTTCGTGTAAATGCTACGATCTGTTACAATAAAAATTTATATTAGGTACTCTTTATGCCAAAAATATGGTAAATTTGGGCATAAACAGATAGATCGATATCGTTTATATTATGTGAAAATATCATGGTCACACAATACAATGCATGAAGGAAAACATTTCTTCCTTTACCTTTACTAATATGTTTCTCACGTACCTACAGCATAATATCCTGCTGTTTAGGTTTATAAATATTTTATCACTTGTTCCATATTAACATGTCAAACTTGTAGTATAAAATAATGTATCAGAAACTATTGAAAATTTGTCAGTGTAAGAATTAAACCTTTATATCTTAAATCTTAATCTTTATTTTTAATAACGGAAAAAAATAAAGAAAGGAAGGCGTAAATGTGAAAGGAAGTGTAAACATTTGCAACAAAAAGTGAAAAAACTGCTTCAAAATGTAAGTTATACACACAAGAAATTATACGATGTAGTTAGTATAGTTCTGACCAGACAAAAACCCAAAATCATACGTACTTATACTAAGTATTCTATCTTAAATTTTTTTGAAACTACTTAGGTACATACTTGTACATACTAAGAAGGTGATTGTTTCACAAACAATTCACATAAACAACAGTTTCGCACAATTTGTCGTCAAATACTCAATAGTTTCAAAGTAAAACCATTTGTGGCAGTTTTCGAAAACCCCTTTTCGTGTCACTAACTTTTCGTCTGCACCGGTTAAAGTCAAACAAGAAGAGTTTACCTACATGTTATTTTATCATCTTTGCTGACATTCATGTTATTTTATCCTATTTATGGAAATAAACGATGAATACGAAATTGAATCTGATAAAAGTGACTATTGTCAGTCGTACAAACGCGCAAGATCTTAAAACTTTAAATTTTATCACAAGGCTTTCTTTTGAGTCTTGGTCAGTACAGTGAAGACTTTTAGGAAATTCCACCCCTGGGGCATAAAAAGGGGCGGATGAATCCGCTGGGGACGGCATCGTTGTGTACGGTGCATTGCGATATACCTAAGGTAGGTTAACATGCGGCTGTGGACTGCAAACAGTGTGTCTCATTAGGCGACGAGTTTGGCAGCAATTATCCGGAGCACACTCCGGGGTCATAATATTTTCGTGAGCTTAAATCTACTTTACATACCGAGTCGCCGGAGCTCTCAGGTAGCGGCGCACCAAGACGCCAGCGACGGCGCGCGGGTGTTCCTAACTACCACTCACGGGCTAACGGCTTTGATTTATTATTTATTTTCACAGCAAAATGTTGAGAGTTCAAGTTTGAAATTAAACATTTTCGCCGGGCGTACCTAGGAGTCCGCTCAAAAATAACAGCTGTTCCAGTCACAGAAAATAGATCAGCCCCCTTAGCCAAGTTAAAAATCTTTAATCGTTTTCGCAATAGAAAACCAAGGAACTTATCGTCATGTCAAGTGGTCTGTGTGTTGTGAAGTGGATTATTATTATTATTATTATTATTATTATTATTATCACATACTCGTTCAGTCCGATTTAAATCATGTGATATCACGATAAGTTTCTTTAATTTTCTATAATATAGTGAAAACGATAACAGTTTGTTAACTTGGCTAAGGGGGCAGGATAGCCATGCACCTAAGTCATTTTTTGCAGGGATTAAAAATGATTATATATATTATATATATTATATATTATATATATTATATAAGCGTTTTGATGTTTTATTTCAACTGTGGATATAATTTCAAATTCGAATAGTGATACAACGTGTACATCCGAGACCAGAGTACATCGCTCGTTAGTGTTTAATTTGCACTTGGTGACACAATAACACGATAAGACTGTGTAACTGTGTTAATTAATGTTATAACGACGGCAACACCGTTATCAAGTCGCCAAGAGCGCGTTATCGGTCCGTTTCCCGCCACTCAGCGGTTCTTAAGTGTGACTCACTGTCTGATAATTCAAAAGATTTTGATCACACACAAAAGGATACTATATTTGGCTATATGTATAAAACATATTGTGGTAAAATTAATTGCAAATATTTACAGGGCTGAAAGTATAAAAATAATAAATAATAATATTTATTTTATTTATTTATTTATTTATTTAGACATAATTATAACACCATAACAGCTATTCACTAAAGCGATGCTATAAAATAAATAATAATATTAATAATAATTACTAATTGGCATCAATTGTTTCTACACACGCGTAAGCCGCCTCTGTAAATTTCAGCATGTTGCAAGAAAAAATGTCAGTCTTTAAAGATAACCGGTTTAAAATAGTTATGGCCCGGGACAGTGGGGAAAACTTCATTAAATTCGACCGAAAAATATGTATATTATGTTCGGTAGTTTTTCAGAATATGAGGAAAATAAATTCATAGAAATATCATTATAATTACATTCACAAAGTACATAATACACGTATCTCACTTATACCTATTTGCAAGGTGCAAAGCGGGTGGAGGGAGTAGCCTAAACGATCGCAGCGCTCGCTACGGCTAAAATTGACATTTTCCTCGCTGACTTGAGCTGTCAAATCCATATTGCAGTGAAAATTTTCGTTTTTAAGATAAATTTAATATGGTCCTAGTAAGATGTGTTATTGTGAATTGTAATAACACCAAGAAGAATAGTGGCTAAATTTTACCAATTTCCAAGACCCTGGTGGAAACGAGACTAAAGAAATGAGTGGATAATTGCCGTAAGAAAAAAAAGTAAGCCACAGTAGGCTCATTTCCCACTGAAAACAACAATTTGAATGTCACCGAATTCAAACCGATCAGTGGTAGCACAAACCAATAATAATATTACGTGTGTTTTTGTCTTTTGGATAAAATCGGTATTTTGTTATTTTTAGCTTTTAATTTTTAGCTTTTTAGTTTTGTGTTTTCGAAATCAGTTTTAATTTTTTTGTTAAAATTTTGTTTATTCACAATATTTACTTACTAGCTGTGCCCCACGGTTTCACCCGCGGTAATTTCAGAGTTCCCGCTGGAATTCCGGGATAAAAAGTACCCTATGTACTTTTCTGTATGCCTGAGAATCCTGATATCTATTTTAAATGTGAAAGTGTGGATGTTACTCAATCACGCAAAAACGGCAGAACCGATTTGGATGAAATTTGGCATTGACTTGAATATTTTCCATAATGGCCACCTGTTACGTGGCGCTGACGTCGCACATGGTCCCAATAGAAGGCACGCGCCACGCACTCAACTCGATCGAGGTCTTTATGTTTTTGTTTATAACAGTTTTTTAGGTTTATTTCAATACTATTATTTTTTTAAATATTTTCGTTGACTGCACACCCGATCTCTTACATCTCTGTCAACCTAATGGTAAACTGTTAGAGAATGCCGCAAGGCATTAAGTTCGCCATTTGTACCTCTTTGTGCAAGAATAATAAATAAATAAATAAAATAAGCAACCAGAATAAAAAAAAACAAAAAAAATAACATACACGTCGAATTGAGAACCTCCTCCTTTTTGGGAAGTCAGTTAAAAACGGAACAACAACTCAAAAGTTCAACAAAGTGTGCATCTGTGAGTATCGCCCCACCTAAACCGACACATAACGAAGTGATTCGCCGTCCACTACCCACTGTCGCCCACCCAGCCCCACCTCGCTAAAGACTTCCCTTTGCACAATAAACAAGAGATGTCGTGCCTTATCTGACACTGTAGGTAAATAGCTTCGACTTAGCGTCTTGTTAGTGCTAAACTAGCGACACATTTAAATCTTCGCTAACTGCGCTCTGCGGAAGCAGTTTGAATTAATTTACGTTTTGTAAACAATGCAAACGTCTTACAATTGTGTTGATGGACCTAAAGTTTTCTACAAATGGTTGTTGAGAGTGGAAATTTGCTATTCTAATTTGCATATTATGTATCCTTAAATAAGATCGTGTCATGGATCATCATTGTATGATAGAACGTGGATTGCTGTGACAATACCACGGATACCTACTTGTATAATGGACACCTCTAAGCACAATAATTATGCTGTCGCATAAAACACGGCAGTGCTGGTTTTAAGCGGGGCCCATAACATAAAAGAATGCGTATACCGGATGTTACAAAAATGTGTAGTCATTTTTGACAATCGTATTCACGTTATCGTCTGCAATGATTTGACACTAGTAACTGAACCGATACCATGAAATAAACTTTCCTAAAATTTGTTATTTTTGCTGTTAATAACTTGTCTCTGCACCCCAACGGTGATAAATTGCATAAAATTATCTTGAACCCGTCACCTGTAACCAGTTCATGACCTACCCGGTGATGTTACATGTTTATTTTGTTGCGGAAGTGGTCGATAAAAATATTTTTTATTTTGGTTAGAAACTGCGTCAAATTATTGTACAAGATGGCCGGATCACAATCTTCAAATATGACTAAGTACACCTTTCCGCAACACCTTGTATAGTATGTAAGTATGTATGTAGTGGATAGATTTTACTCGTTTATTTTATTTCATTATACAATACTTATGTCTTACAAACTGTCTAGTCGGCCATTTCGTTTAAGTGCAATATGGAAAGATTTAATCAGACAAGTCTAGGTATATTTTAGATATAATGATATTAAGCCAGACGGGGATAGTCAATGTCAGACGGTTTTTATTACAATTTGTCCCCTAAGGAACCTGTCGAAACCTTTCAAATGCCATTAATCAAGTTTGTTGGGAATGAGTAGGTATCAACATTATTTTTTTATCTGCTGAATTTATGAGTTTTGTTTCGCTTCTCTCTAAATCAAAATGTTTTTAGATTATTTAACTACCTATACCAATTTACGAATTTCATTTGAAATAAAATAGTAAATTTTGTTGTGGAAATTTAAATTGTTATTTGATTTTAATCCTTCGCTTATTTATTTTACCTCGATTGTCAGGTGACAGATGGTTGATTAAATCTTGACAAACGGGTGATACGATGCTTTTGTTAATTAATTAACTTCAATATATAATTAAAATATATATTTAAAATATATATTTGCCTATGAAAAAACCTTGTCTGTTACGAAAGGGGCATATCGCAGGTATTATATTATATGTAAAAATACCTAGAGAACTACTAAACTCATTTGTAGTCTAATTCAACAATGTGAATTTTAGTACTAAATTTTTTCAATATCTAGGTTATTATAAAATGTCAAAAGTCATTGTTAAACTATCCAGGCAAACCGTGGGTTCTTTTAACGAAATAAACCGCGGAAAATACTGTCTCTAAAGGATATTTAAAGCAATTAAGGGACATTGAGAACGAAAATCCTTAAGTGACAAATAGTCTCACTCTGCGAGGTAGAAAATCGCGTCATTAGGTGGTGAACTAAGCCCTTACCGCGTACTCTCACAGATAAGGCACTCAATGAAGCTTAATGACATTTCTCTTTGGTAGATAGTACAGGAGGCGCCTCCGTTTCCTGTTATGTAATATATGTATATAATACACTTCACTAAAGTAACATGTTTAAGCAAATGTAATGTGCATTAGACTTACACACTGTTAAAGTGATCGTATTTAATTTTATAGATGCGAATGGGTCTTTGTTTGTGGGTTTATTAGTTTGTTACGCTTATCATCATGAAATTCTGCCTTAACGTTGTCAGGCGCATACACAAGGCCTTAGGGTATGGGTGCTTTTATCCTGAAATTCTTGTGTGGAACTCCGAAAATCGCGGGGAAGAGCGAGTCGCGGGGATTCTAAAAAAACAATGAATTTATAGTACCTGCCTAATATTTTTCAGATAAATATGAATTGAATAGAAGTTTATTTGATGCCAAAATTAAACACAAACTTAAATAATTTAAAATAGGCAGTACCAAAATGGCCGCCACTCAGCATATGCCGTGGAACCAGTCCCACGACGCTGATTTTTTCAGTGACGACCAGTGGTGACAATATGTTGTTTATATTGAGCGATTGGGGCACAAAGTACCTACTCGCTGGTTTGATGTATAACGCAACCAACAATGTTAAATTTAAAACCGCAAAACAATGTTCAAAAAGTTTTGTTTGTTCGTCAAAACCGCAGTGTAACATTTTCAGCGATATTATTTCATAATTTTGTAGCCAGTCATTATAATGCAACTAGCTGTTCCCCGCGGTTTCACCCGCGTTATTTTCGGAGATCCCGCGGGTATTCCGAGATAAAAGTACTTACTACCATATATTTTTTTCTGTATCTAGTTATCTACCCATGGAAACATGTAGATATAGTATGCAAAAGTTAATGTAGTTACTTCACAACAAAGTGTAGGTATGCAAAATTTCAAAGTGTTCGGTTGAGCCGTTTAGCTGTGAAAGCATAACAAACAAACAAACAAAGTCACTTTCGCATCATTAGTATCTAATAAAGTAGCGATAACTAAGTTCTAGGTATAATTTGTATTATTTTTTTGATCTAGCATTGTGTTATAGACTGATTTTCTTTAATTTAGTACATGGCCTAAAGCCAGAGAACTCTTTCGTTCGCTTATATTATGTAACATGTTAGATAACTGTTGTTATATCCATTCTGTCCATTATGTAACATTATTGCAACATAAAATTAGACATTAGAATAACAATGCAATATAATCTCCACTACATAATAGATAATATTATCAACAAAGTCCTCCGCCGCGTCTGTCTGTCTGTCTGTTAGCGATAAACTCAAAAACTACTAAACAGATTTTTCGGCAAATCAGATTAGTCTGATTGGAAGTTCGAACCCGCGAAACACGGTGTCGCAGTCTTTGCTAACCATCAGACCACCACCTATACATTCTTATAATTCTAATAACATTATTTAGGGATGCTATAAATTTTATTTTGAGATTGAAAGACTTGAGAGGGTCCGAGTAGTTTACAAGAGCTGACGAATTCATCGCTCGTGTAGCCTTGGCCGTAGGTAATAAACAAAACAAAATACAAGACTCTTTATCAGTACGTTTTTAAAAGATACTCGCAAATTTAAGCCCAGAGAGCTTATAATTCGAGAGTGTAATCAGTCATTGCCATGCCTCTGAAGGCAATCGAGGACGTTTATGACTGATTTATAATATTAACGTCGGATTTAGGTCCGAATGAATGTTCGCCGCTTTGCCCGATTCGCTCGTATATTATCATTTCGGGGAGTTTTCAACGATGATCTATATTTTCTTGTAAGCGAACCGAAATAATTTTTTTTCCGAGAGAAAAGATACAATACACGATACACTGACTGGCACAAATTAAAATTTGACACATGAGGCTAGTCAGGAGTCAGGACTAACAGCTCTTCAATTATCCCTACTAATATTATAAATGCGAAAGTAACTCTGTCTGTCTGTCTGTCTGTCTTTCTCTCTGTCTGTTACGCTTTCACGCCGTAACGGCTTAACCGATCATCATGAAATTTTGCATATACACTGTCAGAGGTACAGAGAAGGACATAGGATACTTTCTGTCCCGGAATTCCCGCGGGAACTTTGAGACTAACGTAGGTGAAATCGCGGGGAACAGCTAGTTTCAAAAATAATGCAGGTAGGTACCAGCTGTTCTCCCCGGTTTTACCCGCTTCAATTCCAGAGTTCATGCGAAAATTCCAAGACGTGATGTCACGGTTTACGCGGTTTCTTCCACAACTTATCCTTATCAGTTAAAATAATTTGTATTTTAAATATTTTAAGTATGTACTTACTTCTCGAGTACCTACTACTACATGCATATTCAGTAAATCTGAGAATCGGCTACTATCTATTTTTCATCCCGGAATCCCCGCGAGAACTCCGAAACTCACGCGGGTGATACCGCGGGGCACAGCTAGTAATATATAAAAATCTCGTGTCACCTTGTTTGTTATCGAGTTCCTCCGAAACACCTTGACCGATTTTTATGAAATTTTTTGTGTATATTTGGTCTGAGAATAGGTCGTAGGCTATTTTTTATACCCCTAGGGTAGCCCGCTGTGAAATTTTTTTTTTTATTTTTTGGACAAAACTTTACTTTGATGTTCCTGTGGGAATTCCGAAAAACACGCAGTTGGAACCACGGGGCACAGTTAGTATTAAATATAAAAATGTCTATATTATGGTGATTTTATAAAAAAACAATGCCTCTAATTATTATAAATGACAAAGTATCTATACACGTGAATTAAATAATTATATATGGTATAAAAAATATCTTGAAGCTCCGTTTGGATTTATAAATGCACTTGTAATTTTAATAATTTGCACTGGTCTATCAACTGAAGTAACAACCGGAAAAATAAAAAGTAAGTCATTAGGTACTAGTTACCTTACTACTGCTAAAGTATACGTTCTTCTCATTAAAATGCTTAGGTTTAGCAAAAACTCAGTTTTGGCTACTCCGAAAAGCTCGTGTGTAAGTCGTGAAAAGAAGTATTTCTTAAATGATATTTTCGTTGCAGATAAAATTAGATATACTTAGCTGAAGGTAAAAAGTAGTACCTACCCATTCAAGGATATCATTGATACACACACCTTTTTCCTACCGACCGATGCTTGAGTGGAAAATAAATAAATCGTCCTATAATTGTCAAAATATTGAATAAAACTTGTGAATTTTGTGTTCGTGTGTTGCACCAGGTTATATAGGTACTCTTTGTATTGCACCTTTGTGCACTTCCCATTCCGTTCTTAATGGTCCAGTCCGTTCCCGCCAGATGGCGTTGCGGGCGTATTGTGGTTCGCTCCCTCAAACACCGCCCACATTTTTCACCTGCCAACTTTCAAATCCTCCCCCATAAATAACTCTTTAGTAAATGTACGACCGCGCCCCGCGCCCCGGCGACGCATTCATATCGCTCTGTGAAAAATCTCTCAGACGCTCATGATAATAATGTATGTAGGCATATGAGAACGTGCATTTGTTTTATGTACCTATACCTACTACACTCACAGAAAATTTGGCTCACAAAGCACAATATTAGCTTTGTAGATTTTTTATTGTTTGTGGGACAAAAAACTTTATCCATGCATTTAAGTTAATTTATGTACAAACGCAATCTTTTTATTGTGAAACTCAATGTTAAGGAATAAACAACTTCATTTTTGCCAAATTTAAATTAGCTAAACTATATGGTTACGATCACAGTAATACTTTGTGAAATTATTAAAGTTACTTTGTTCGAAATTGACAATTTTTTACGTAAAGAATCTGACAATATTTTATTGTTGCGGTCACAATATTACCTATGTGAATTAATTTAAGTAAAACTTTGTTAAAAACTGACAAAATTCGACGTAAAGTATTTAACAAATTTATTTTGATGTCGGAACAACTTTGCGATGCAACAAATAAACGTGAAGAGTTTGACAGCGTTCGGCGCGGTGCGGAGGATAGGGGGGATGTTGTATCTTGTCGCCTGCGCAAAAATTGTGAATAGTCATCAATAGTCTGAGATGGAGAACGGACTGCGCGGACGCTTCGCACACGGTCAGTGTTTGATTAATGGAAAATGGACTTAGCCAAGTTCCTGGAGACTGTCGCGGTCGGGCTCTCACACTTAACACAGAGCATGTTGGGTAAGTTTTGTTTGTTTAATTTCGCTTGCATGCCGCACCCCGGCACGGGTGAGGCTTGGTAGGCATGTAATGGCATGAGCATGTCTTTGTCCTTTCCACGTTCCACATAAACTCTACCTTTAAAACCTGCCAAGGTCGAATAGGACCAGGATAAAATGTCTTATTTTTGCTGTCTGTGGCGATTTCCCGGCAGAATTATTTATTGATCAAAACTGTATCCTGTTGCAATGTAACAGGCCTTCAATCCAGAATACCTTTTGTATACCTATATGTTATTTGAACTTGGCCTATCGGGACTGTTCAAGAGAGACTAAATTCTACTCTAACAGTCGTCTATATCTTTCTTCTTACTCTCATTACCCTTTTTCGAACGGGTACTACATCTATAACGTTTTACATCCTATTTTACTTGACAGTCGAGTCGTCGGTAGGTATCCGGCACTAGCTTTTGTTTTGCCAGCTGAATTGAAACATGTGCACCTACTTTCAGTGGAGGGAGTACAAGCAACAGGGTGCGGCCATTGCTAGATGAATTTTAAGACTCATCTGGTCGTGCTAATGTTAACTGTGAAGACACACTAGACTGGCTACGAGGTTCATCCCATCCTCAAGAAACCCTTATAATTAAATGGCAGGCCACTTTCGATTTACGAATGAAAATCCTAAAAGAAATTTGGTAAGGTAAGTAAAGTAGATGATGATAGAAGGCTTATGCAAAATTGTTATTTTTTGGTCAACTTTTATGTTTTAAGTAGGTAATAAAGAAGTGTCACTTCCATTAGTAATTAGTGTATAAAAAGAACTGATATCAACTCACAGTTGGCTATGTAACTGTCACATAATAATACTAATTCGGCGCACATTGCTGAATAAAGTAAGGATATTGGAATTAGCATAAGAGTACTTCAGAGAGTGTTTATTAAAAAGACTGTTTAATTGTGATTTCATGAAATTAGAAAATAATAAATGCATATAATCATTATAAGTCAATGTTTTATTTATCCCTCTTATCATAGAGATCGAGGGCAAACTACTTTGTTTATTTTGGCTATTACATTTTTGTTGTTGAAAGTTATTTTTAAGTTGCCTCTATGTAAACACAGTTTTTAGTTAATTATTTCTACAAACCGGTGTGTATTATCACTACGTGAAATGTTTTTGTACGTTCAACTACCTGTTACTTACTATGTTCATGGTCGATCTAGCTTTTTTGCAATAAAGGCTGTTTTCAGTGTTTTTATACGAATTCTGACGGAAAAATCATAATTTTATTTAGTGTCAGCGTTCGTTTAAAAACGATGAAAACAACCCTTATTGCAAAAAAGTTCATCGACGGTAGGGTAGCAATAACCGGTTTGTTGGAATGGCAAAGTAAATGTTGTGTTTATAAAGTAGTCAACTTAGCAACGTACTTTTGCCTTAACAACAACAATTAGTTTGCACTCCTAACAAAGTGACTTAAATATAACAACAAAATTCTAAGAAGAAAGTAAATACAGTGACAAAGTGAGTCGATATAAACGTTGCGATATTAACAACGGTTAAATGAACTTCTTCGGAAACATTGCTACAGTGACATAGTTTTGTTGTTATATTGACAATATTTCTGTAGTCGAAATGACAATGTTTCTCAATTTATGACCAGTTCCTTTGCTACAGTGACACAGCTGAACTGTTATATAGACAATATTTGTATTAACAGAGTGACAAAACTAGGTTTGACTTTATAACAACGTTAACATTGTCATTATGATTTGTATATTTAACAATATTTAAGTTGCTGCGGAATGTTGTTACATCGACAAAGACCTGGTGACAATAAAAACGTTGACTTATATGCAACGTTCCTATGTGGGTTGTGTGGCGTTAAAGTTTTGTTGTTAAATTCACAGTAATTTTCTCTCAGTGTATCTACCAGTGGCGAAGGGTGAAGTATTGAGAGAGGGAAGCCGGAAATCTACTATAATTTCAACTTATTAAACTATTAACTTTTCCCAGCGGTTTCACCTGCGATAAGTCCCGGAGTTCCCGCGGGAACTCCGGTATAAGTCCTTCCCTGTATCCCTGACAACGTTCTCAATTACGGAGAGAGATGTTGCGTCTGAAGGGAAGCCGGTGGGAATCGGCTTCTATGGTGCCTTCGCCACTGCTATCTACATGATATCCATTTTATTGAAGCGATTTAGCCCCTTGGTGTAGTCACAACCGTTTTTCACTTAAAGTTCTTGTCAGTTAACGCTTGCTCAACTAAATAAAAAAAATTATAATAAAAAAGAACAGAAAAAAAAACAACCCTAAAAGTGTGAAAGAATGAAACATAATATAACATCCAAATATTATTTACTTGTTATCTCTGTTCTATAAAAATATCAAGTGCTAATGCCTAATTTGCCTACAAAAACAATGTAAGCTAGGTACTTCCATGATTTCTGTACAGGCAACATCCTGCAAATAAAAAATGGCGTGACTGTTATCGCATAGGAAATAATGCAGTGGCAGCGGCTCTAAAGTATCATAGTATTATAATTATAATCTGTGGTATCACCGAATAATCGAGAACTATTGCTTTTAGATTTTGTTTTCTGTTAGTCCGTCAGTCAGTATATTTGCACGCGGATTAAGAAAAAAACTACTCAACGCAAAGAAACTGTGTTTTCGCACTTGCTGATAATTGATAAGTGAAGTAACTTAAAACATAGGTAAGTTTTATAAAATCGCAATCGATTCATGGAAAAAAGTAATGACAATTTTAAAATAAAAGTTATAGGGTGATATCGCGCTAAACACCACGAGAGCGCGAGCGTAGCCGCGGGCAGCAGTACAGTTAGTCATCCGTAAAGTTATTCGACGCCACATAACGTAGGTACTTTTTGTTTTGGTTCGTTAACAAAAAAGCACTTATTGTACTTAGGTATGTAGGTAGGTATATTCCAGGAAAGAAATCACTAACGATGCGAATCGCGAACGAACACAAAGTGAAATGTAGTAATGAGGCAAGTGACTTGTACCTACCTATTGTTTTGTTTAAGCGCGGAGAATATTACTTACACTCGGATATAGCTGGGTCCTTATTCACTATGACCATAACATGTCGCGCCCCATAAAAATTGTTTCTTTAATTCCTGCGGGAACTCTGAAATTAACGCAGATGAATCTGCATTATATGGTGAAGAAAAGGATATAGAGTAGTTTTATCCCAGAATTTCCGCGGGAATTGCGATATTAACGCTGGTGAAACCGCGGGAGACAGCTAGTTTCTAATATTTTGGCACCTGGATCGTTTAGGATTGTGTTTTTGGGACGCGTGTTATGGGCAAGGAATGTTGTTGGTCATAGTGAATACTCAAGAGGCCTGTGCGACCTACATACCAAATTTCAGACGCAGGTATACCACTTCCCAGGTCACCCGAAAATGACAGCATTGTACTCGGCCGAGCTCATTTGTCATCAGCTGGCGTCACTCGAGCCTACCGCTGCGTCCGACTCAGAATTAAGGGGAGACGTGACCGCGCCGAGCCCCCAGAGCCCCTACAGATAATGACGTCATTAAGAGAAACCGGAGGAAATAAGTAATGGACCTTTTTGTCTCGAACGTTCATACGAACAGCACTTTTTCGAGGTCTTATAACGACGATCTTTATTTAAATCAAATTTATTTTGTTTTATTTCGCTCTTTTTATCTTTGAAAACGAAGTTTTAAAGTTTTACTAGTTTAACTTCTTTTTGATTTAATGCATGGTGGTGACTTTTATAAATAGTATTTAGCCTGACTGATATTTAAGGTACGTCCAGTTGGCTGGCAGTGAATGACGCGGGTGAATCTGCGAAATGGTTGGACCGATTTTGACGGGATTTTCACTGCTAATTAGCTGATGTTATAAGGAGTGAATTGCTTCTTTGGAGTTGCTGCAGGAATTTCGAAACTCACGCGAGTGAAACCACGGGTCACAGCTATATACCTAGTAACGTATAAAAATCTATTCAGAACTGAATAAAAATCAAATAGGAATCAAAGATTATAGTATTTCATTTGCTATTACGCGACTGTACACTCTCCTACACGCCAGTGTATGTTGTATGATAATTCTTACAACAAATCATAGCTGAGAATAACATTTAAGGGACTAACTATATTATAAAATAAACCTAAGAAGTCTGATATTGAGTTTATTATACTCTGTATATTAATTTAAAATGTTATTTTTAGTATCGATTAGGTAGGTAGGTAGGTAGTTTCGATTAGTAGTTTGGTATTAATCTAGTTAAGAATTTTGTTAGTCAATTAAGTCAACTTTGTTTAGAGTGGTTCAGAGCAAATATTATTAGGTACCTGCCGATTAGTTCCTGATTTCTTTTAAAACGAGAGAAATATAAAATGATCATAACAATGAAATAATTAAAACATATATGTAATTATTTTATTATTCTGGTGTAGCGGAGGCGATAAAATATTAGTAGATAACAAAGTAAGATCTTTTAATAAAACATTCATAGTCGAATAGAGAAATAGAGGTATAAAATAATCCACCGACGACAACAGCGAAAGAATTGTGTGTACTGGTGAAAAATAAAAGTACCTAACAGATATTTTACACGGCTGGAGATAAATTCAACGTAGGTATCTGTTCAGAAATATCCGAGCGCAGATACTAGATGCACAGCGAAAAGTTGGCGCTGCTAAAAGTCTTACATCCGACCAGCGGCAATCGCAACGCTAAATAAATATAGGTGCATAAACGATCTTTCCACTTTCATACGGGATTTACACTCGCGCCTCGTTCCTCGCCTCGTGGTTCGTCTTGTGGCCAGGTACGAGGCGCGAGTGTAAACGCTGTTTTATCGGCGTTTACACTCGCACCTCGTTCCTCGTCTTGTGCTTCGTTTCGTGGTGGGGTACGAGGTGCGAGTGTAAACGCTACCTCGTCCCGTCGCTCGTGCGTGCGACCGCGACCGCACGATCGATGGAAAAGAGACAAAAGAGCTGCGGCCTGCAGTGCGTTCAGTTCAGTTCAGTTGTCTTTGAGCTAACAACAAGGGAGGATGTCGAAGTGTTAGCGGCAACAAGACGACTTTGCTTACTGAGCTTTTACTACTACTCGATTAATTTTAATAAATGAAATCCTTACTTATTATTCTAAAAATCTTTATATTATAAAGTTTGTATGGATTGTATGGATGTTTGTTACGTTTTCACGCAAAAACTACTGAATGGATTTCAACTTTACAATATTTGAAACAATATTTGAAACTTTACAATAAAACAGCTATAAAAATATCAAAAAATAATAATAATAGCTATAGATTCCTATTATCATATATATCTACTGTCTGCTATCTGCTCTATAGGATTTTTTACCAAGCTTGGCTAATAATTATTGTATTAATATTGCGCCATCTATGTATTGCTAACAAAAGTTTTTTGAAATTTGAACTGTCCTGTGCCTGTATGTGCGTGATACAGGTTCTCGACGGTTAAAATTTCATTTATTCCTGAAATAATCAAGAGATGTCGTTAACCATTATTTTGTAAACGTCGAAAATTAAATGCATGTATAGGCTAATATTTTGATCTTGCTTCAAGTAGAAGTAATTCAGAATAACAGATAGGGTACTTTTATCCCGGAATTCCCGCAGGATCTTTGAAATTAACGCGGATGACACCGCGGGGACACGCTAGAATATAATAGCTAGTAAAATAAATAAATAATTAAACTTTAAATAAATAATTTAAAAAAATAAAATAAATAAAATTGTCAATATCATCTTCTTCTGCGCCGGGTGTCATCGACTGTTTTTTGCGCAGGAGATGCTGTCGAAAGGTTTATTGTTTAGTGCGGTTGGAGGTCTACATATCTATCTATCTATCTATAAAAGATAGAAAGAATCCGCGATTCTGTACATTGAATATTTTTAACAAAAACTGACAGGGGACGGAACGGAGCGGACGAACGGGGGGGGGGGGGGGGAAGAGTAACCAAGCACAAAAAAAGGGTTTTTAAAAATCTTTTCTGTCTTTCTGTCTGTTCACGATAATCTCCGAATCTACTGAACGGATTGTCATGCGGTTTAGGATTAAGCTTAACCTGGAGTTACATAGGCTTTGTTTCATTGAAATCGGATGTCGGGAAAAGAAGTTGTTGTATAAAAAGAAGTTGTTGTATAGAAACTTTTCGCGCGGGTGAAACCGCGGGGCACAGCTAGTACTAATATAATAAAAGAGTAGAATCCGCGATTCTGTACATTGAATATTTTTAACAAAAATTGACAGGGGACGATAAACGAAGAGTAACCAACTATAAAAAAAGGGGTTTTAAAAAATCTTTTCTGTCTGTCTGTCTCTCAGTTCGCGATAATCTCTGAATCTACTGAACGGATTGTCATGCGGTTTTCGCAGGTAGATTAAGCTTAGCCTGGATCTACATATAGGCTTTGTTTCATTCAAATCGGATGTCAAGAAAAAAAAGTTGTTACATAAAAACTTTTCACGCGGGTGAAACCGCGGGGCACAGCTAGTTTCTTAATAAAATCTAGTCCATATAACGTTTACTTTTTGGTTATTTTTGTGGAATCTATGTTTGGGATCCCAAATTATCGGTTTCTTTTAAAATAATTCTAGAAACCAAAACGTTTCTTGTTGCAAGTTACAACCAATCCAATTATGCAGTTTAAAAGCACACAACCATCGCGGCCCAAAGTTGAAACCCGACTGAAGCGAGAACGCGAGTGTAAACACCACGCTCGCTTTGACGCGAGGTCCTTTGACTCGTGACCAAAAAACCGCTCCGGAAGCGAGCGGTGCGAGTAACGAGGCGAACCACGCGGCGAGCCCCTAGCGCCTGTTCACACTCGCGCCTCGTCCCTCGCCGCGCGCCCCTTGCTCCTTTTTCGTCCCTTTGACTCGTGACAAAAAAGCCGCTCCGGGGGACGCGAGCGGCACGAGCGACGAGGCAAACCACGCGGCGAGCGACGAAGCGCGAATGTAAACAGTCGCTCGGGGCTCGCCGCGTGGTTCGCCTCGTTGCTCGTACGCGAGTGTAAATGACGCTTCAGAGCATAAATTTGTACATTTCTATTTAAGTTTTCAAGGTAGGTATTGAAGAATGGTGCGACATTTACGTATTTACAAACACTGCAGTTTTATTTGCTTTTAAAATTGATTTAAAACCTTTTCCCGTTGTAGATTTCGTTCTTTTTGATTTTATATTCAATATAGCTTAAACAATAAGCATTGTTGGAAATATTTCAATTTGGATTGTGTACTCAAAAGTAACTTGTACCTATACTTAGAATACAACTTCATTCAAACTTAATAAAATTATGATAGGTACCTAATACTTGTAATGAAACCAATAATAATTACTTTTACTATCTATACTTTTAGTAAAACTAAAACTAAACATCATACCTAGATGTTGTCTGATTGGTTAAATATTTTAAGATATATATAAGCAATAAATAAGTTACTAAAACTCAAATCAAGAAGAAAAATCACCCTTTTAACAAAATACGAAAGGTCCCGCGTCTCTTTCCTCTTTAATTTAGATACAAAGCTGTAAAAGAAACAGTGGAGTCTTCATTGCAGGGACATGAATAATATTGTCGTTTGAGTCAAAAGATAGATAAATAGTAAGAAAGTATTTCACTTATAATGCGGCATGAATAAATTTTCGCGAAACAAATTGTACCAACACAATTCTTTTAGACGAAACACAAACAAAACTTAAATTTTTATTACGTCTTTGGTATAAAACTCGTAAGTTGAACCGAGCGAAGTAAACATTCTGCGTGTTTCCAAAAAAAAAAAAAAATCAGAGCAAACTTTAGAAATTATTAGTAGAGACAGCCTTTGGACGAGACGATATGAGCGAGATTTAAACATTGACAGTGGTTTCTACGAGCTACATAAACATATCAATATACATATGTACATACTACGTAATATTAGAAATGTGAACGTAACTCTGTCTGACTGCCTGTTACTTTTTCGCGCCCCAACTTCTCAACAATGCAATTTTGCATCATGCAATTTTCCAAACACATTGTCAGGGTTATAGAAAAGGATATAGGGTACTTTTTATCCCGGAATTCTCGCGGGAACTCCCAAATTAACTCGGGTGAAACCGCGGAGAACAGTTAGTATTACCTAATATTCATATTATATTCGTAACTTATAAGCGAGTTTAATGGTCTATTTCAGGTCACCTCTATAATAGGAAAAAAGGAAATATACAAAAAAAAAAACATACATACAATTGAACATAGAACCTCCTCCTTTTTGGAAGTCGGTTAAAAACTGAAGACTATGGATCAATTAACTAAGTACCTACCTACTTATTTGACTTTGACATGATTTTCTTTTGTATTTTATATTCAAGTTTATTCACGTGTGTTGCTCTAAATTTTAGTATTTGGTACTAATTGCAGTGGAACGATTTTTTTGAATCCCATTCAACTCAGTGGTCGAGTTCATTGGGGATTGGGAGTGCTTGGGCAAATAAATATAAATTTGTTCGGCATCCGTCTATTTGTATATCCGCGTTAGGTATTCTACGTGACGATTTTCAGGGCGGTTCGCATTATCATTTACACATTTTCTTCAGGAAGGTTTATATGTGGGAAAAGAATTCCGAGGGATATCCAAAAGGCAATCGGGTGGAACTGCGGGGAACTGCTTTAGTATTGTTATAACAAAAGGCGTCATAATAAATACGTTATACAGGTTGTTTTGTTGTTATCTATGACTTTATAAAACTCAGAGGTAGCGACGACGATGTTGCATTTACGGTAGGTAAGTATATAATGTACTATATAATGTATATCGGCTGAAATCAATGACTATCCCCGACAAGAGTGTCTATCAATAGTAGCCGGGAAAAAGATCTTACATGCAAAATATTGTGAACTGAATATTCGAAAAAGGTTGGAGAGCCGTCATTCTAATACTTAACTACACACCACTCACCACCATTCACTATTTGTAGTGATTTTTTTTTATTATTATTTTTTTTAATAAGACTAGAAGTAAAGCCTGGAAGTCTGCATAAACATCGCGCCAAAAGCATGTGGCGCATACCTACTTGGTACGCAATACGTAGTCTGTAGAGAGACTAAATCTTCGATGTCATTGGGCAATGTAATCTCCTAAGGGTATTAAAATAAGTAGTTTGTTTGTAGCTATTGCGTCAATCTGAAATAATTTAGTAGATATGGATTGAGCAATGTACATTCATTATTTTTGCAATAAATGTAAATAAATCATTTGGCCTGTGCAAGAAATAAACATTTTTATTTATAGCTAGTTATAGTGTCTCGCGTTTTCACCCGCAGAAATTTTGCAGTTCTCGCGGGAATTCCGGGATGAAAAGTACCCTATGTCCTTCTTTGTACCCCTGACAACGTGCATTCCAAATTTCATCCAAATCCGTTCAGTCGTTTTTGCGTGATTGAGTAACAAACATTCAAACATCCAAACTTCCACACTTTCACATTTATTATATTTGTAGGATGAATTACACGAAAATGTATCCAATGATTTGATGAAATGTTGTATTTTGATAATTGAAAATTTTCTTTTCAAGTTAAAACAGGAAAAGTAATTAAACACGTGCACAAATACCTACATTTTTTTTGAGTAAGTTCTGTATCTTTGAGTAAATAAAAAACACAAAAACACGGAAAATTCACAATGTTATCAATGATTCTTTAACGTACCTACCTACCTACCCCTTGCTGATTAATATTGTAGATCGACTTTACATATTCTGTGGGTGTTACCTACATAGAAATTTCTTTAAGCTATTTTTAGCTTGAGCTACTGTGAAAGTTAAAAAATGAACCAGACTTCCTTCCCCGACTTCAGTAATAATTAAAATTCCATTACCCACGAAGAGTTTCAGATACCGAATTGTTAATATAAAATGTTGTAGACTGCACTCCAGTACCGATGCTCCTTTATAAACTTTAGGTAGGTACTTAACTTAACTTAACTTTAACTAGGTACCTACTTGGGAATCTTGTTCTTTTATTTCATCATTTTAAATCTACTAATATTATAAAATTGTGAAATTGAGTTTGTTTGTTTGTTAGTTCGTTTACTACGCTTTCACGGCTAAACGGCTCAACCAATAACCACGAAATGGTGGCATAAGTTGGTAAAAAAAAACAACTAAAATAGGTAATTAATTTAAATTATATAACAATACTTTTATATCGGACCCGTTTTCAGTTATTCAGTTGTAACTTGTAATGCAAACAAATAAACCACTTATTATTTTGACTAGCTCTTGCCCTAGCTGTAATTTCCGAGTTCACGCGGGAATTCTGGGTACAATATAGTTTATGCTTTTCAGGGATAAGGATAATGTAGCATTCTAATGGTAAAATAATTTTTGAAATCGGTCGAGTAGATTTTGTGTTAAATGGTAACAAACAAACAAACAAAAAATCAAATCTCTCCTTTTTATAAAATCAGTATAGACACAGATAATATAATGCTATGTATAGATAAACAAAATAAATCAGCAAAAAGCAATTTTCTTAGTTGAAGTGGATTGTTTTCTCCTGGGGCAGCTGAATATTATAATGTGGTTGTGTAAATTCGGTGGCGAATAAAGAGACATCCACTGAAAACGTGGCACGCTAAGAATGTAACTGTGTGAGAATGCATAATATATCATCCTATATATAGTTTTTCCGTAGCAATGCTTGTCGCCGACCAACTTGGTACGTATAGGTAGGTACATACTCCGACTGCTGTCTTTGTAACAATTTCTATGCATGGGTTTCCATTGTGACTGATGCGATTGGTTACATTTTATACAGAAAGTAAATTTTGTATAGTTCAGTCATTTTGATATCTTTCTAGCACAGGGCTCATCTGTGTAGAGATGATTGGATATCTTTTGCTTCTGAAGGTACTGTAAATAAGATTTTGTATAGAAAAAATGCAAAATGTTGACAAAATTGTAGGTAAATCATTCTAAGATTTAAATTCTATTGCCTTGGTTTTTAGGTATAATTTTACTTAATTTTATAGCTCTATTTAGATACTATATATCTGATAATAATAAAGCAACTAAAATTTATCTCGCATTAGCGAAGTTTTAACTCTATCCAACTCTAAATTAAAATAAAATTTAAGGTAAATTCAAAATTGTTCAAATTTAATCTCTATTTATTATATTTAAGCGCTCCTAAAGTTTAGCTAAACTGATCTAGATTTGAATATACAGGATGTCCTGTAAATCGACGTCAAGCCAGAACCGGTCTTTAAAGAAATGGTCATTTAAAAATTACAAACCTTAACTGTTTTTAAATTTTCTTCTTATTGTGTAATCCTGAATAGTGTTTCTGAAAACTACTGTTTAAAATTTACAGCCATTTGTTCCTGTCCAGAAGAAAATTACGTTTTTGCCAATGAAGTTTTCATTATTATTTTTCAAAATCACCTATATGTCCTTTTTTAAATAGCCATAGCAAAGATTTTTTATAATTTTCTGTTAACAGCTGTTATGACTTACCCTATCACCTTCTGGCTTGACGTCGATTTACGAGACATCCTGTATAATCTCTATA
Organism: Zygaena filipendulae; assembly: GCA_907165275.2. Taxonomy (NCBI): domain Eukaryota; kingdom Metazoa; phylum Arthropoda; class Insecta; order Lepidoptera; family Zygaenidae; genus Zygaena; species Zygaena filipendulae. The sequence goes on along the minus strand of OU015653.1, from coordinate 3,182,837 downwards.
AATCTGAGATTAATTTATTGCAATAATTAACACCAAAATGTAGGTAATATGGACAGTTTGTATATACTATGCTTCTACTGCCTATGTATGTACTTATGCAAACTGAAAGTACAAATTGAGATGTATAGAAATGTTCCCCATGCGGTCGTGTGGGAATCGAACCTGCGACGCCGTGCTGGGCGTAGCAGTCAGGTCTGCCAACTTAGATTGGCAATGAAAATGCACCCCGACGTACTTACATATTTAGCGTATAATCCACAGATAACAGACAGAAGTAGCACCAACTAAGCATACTGAATAGTGTGAACCGAGTGAACAAATGAAAAAAAAAAAAAAATGTCACCGAGAGATTTTCGTAAAAAAACATTCAGTAACGCGACGAAACATATTAAACGGCGTTTAGTTATTACTTATTTAGTTCTCTAGTTGATATATTATTCCCTCTGTGGTATAATCCATTCCGTTGCGTTCACTGGCCTTTTGGGAGACACGAAGTTCTTTCCTTAATAGAGCTTTTATTAGCACCCTTTCTATTTTATTCTCGCCAGAGGAAACATCAAAACGTTGATGCCGATTATATTGCCCAGTTAAGACATCCGTGACGTAGACTGAATGAATTATAACAGAACAAGCGGGGGACGTGATGAGATTTAGTTACAACTTTTATACGTACAATATAGTCTAGGTATATAGAATATAGTCTGCTTTGTAGATGACTATACTCTATTTATCTACGAGCCGGCGCAGTAGGTCACCATAATAAAAAAAGCTTTCAAAATAAAGATTAGGATTTACCTTTTGCGACCCACTTTTGCAGTTTGTTTTTTATGGGGTCTACTATCTCTTGCATCATAACAAACAGGTACCAAACACATTGATTTATGAATCAGTTAATCTTCGATACCCGCGGATACGACTTCTTTGGACGAGGCAACTTATTATCTTTATTCCATTTATTTCCTTACCTTGAAGTAAAAGTTACGTAAGTTTTTTTTTTACCAAAATAGTAACGTGGAACTTGCGTGAATTAGGGCTTGTTTTACTGTGACGGGTTTATATCACTTACGGCCGCACTCAGAGGAGACTTTAATGATTTCTTAGTTAAGTATAGATTTTTAAAACAAAACTGCCGCAATCAGAGACGTTCAGTAAACTTATGTTAATTGGCATTTAATGAGATGTAACTTAATTCATTAAATGCCAATTAACATTAATTTATTAAACTTGTCTGATTGCGGCAGTTTTGTTTTAAAAATCTATACTTAACTAAGTAATCATTAAAGACGACTCTGAGTGCGGCGGTTAGAAGATTTACGGCCACACTCAGAGTCATTTTAACGATTACTTAATTTTAAGTAAAGATTTTTAAAACAAAATTGCCGCAAACTGTTAAATGGCATTTAACTAAATTTAACCTCATTAGTCAATTGCCAATTAACAGTAATTTAATGAACGTCGCTGATTGCGGCAATTTTGGCTTGAAAGTCTTTACTTAAAATGAAAAGTGTTCTGGTGTTGCAGATGTCTATGGGCGGCGGTAATTACTTACCATCAGGTACCACTTGCCCGTTTGCCCCCTATGACATAAAAAAATAGTAATCATTAAAACGACTCTGAGTGCGCCCGTTAAAGTTCGATAGTTGTCGCGTGACGTGTTTATACATTTAAAAAATGGAAAGCTAGCAAAAATACATAGAACATCTATTCTTTGATCTCAATTAATCACTGAAAAGCCTGAAAATCATACGTCATCGAACCTCGCAGCTTGTATGAGAGTGTGACATAAATTACACAATGGATATCGAATGAGGAAGGTATCCAAAACTCGTTTGACTAAAACTACAGATATAGAGATATCAAAAGAGACAATTTAAAAAATTAAACATGCCGCATATTCAAACCTGAGTTTCTGAAGTGTAATTGTTTTCAGGCGCAATGAGAGTAAGTAAATCAAGGTCGAATTCATACTATTATATTATATGAGTTTATTTTTTTGTTTTTTACGCTTTCTACGCCTTAAAAGCTCAACCAATCACCATGAAGTTTGCACACACTTTGTCAGCAGAGCTAAGATGCGCAACACGATAAAATTTTATCGAGCCATTTTATCTATTCTCGTCGACATAATATTATATCGTTTTGTCTACCAGTGGTAACATGGCAGCAAAAATTGTTTAATCGAATCTAATCTTAACTCAATACCCCACTACTGGACTTTTTTGGCTTGGATGCCCACAAATATTTGTCGCATCAACAATTTTATCTTTCGTTCGATAAACATCGAGACAGGTAAAACAGTGTGGAACGCCGAACGGCTAGTTTGAGTATAAATTTCAAAACGTCTGACCATCCAATCTGTATCTCTATCGAGCCATACGTCCATCCATATATTTAAGTCTGTGGATGGAATGAATGGGACGAGTTCGTTTGAGAATCTCCATATTGAATTTCATTAAGGGTGGAATGGAGAGGCACGTCTTTCACCTTTTGAACGTGTGTTAATGTCATATCCTGCACACATACATTCATTAATCGCTACTGTTCCTTCGTGCTGAAAGATTTTTATTTTTAACTAGCTGTGCCCCGCGGTTTCACCCGCGTTAATGTCGGAGATCCTGCGGGAATTCCGGGATAAAAAGTACCCTATGTCCTTTTCTGTACCGCTGACAACGTGCATGCCAAATTTTATCCAAATCCGTTCGGCCGTTTTTGCGTGATCCGTGAACAAACATCCAAACAGTTTTAGATGCCAAATAAAGTTATGTCTATGTCTATGTCTATGTCTATGTCTATGTCTATGTCTATGTCTATGTCTATGTCTATGTCTATGTCTATGTCTATGTCTATGTCTATGTCTATGTCTATGTCTATGTCTATGTCTATGTCTATGTCTATGTCTATGTCTATGTCTATGTCTATGTCTATGTCTATGTCTATGTCTATGTCTATGTCTATGTCTATGTCTATGTCTATGTCTATGTCTATGTCTATGTCTATGTCTATGTCTATGTCTATGTCTATGTCTATGTCTATGTCTATGTCTATGTCTATGTCTATGTCTATGGCTATGTCTATGTCTATGTCTATGTCTATGGCTATGTCTATGTCTATGTCTATGTCTATGTCTATGTCTATGTCTATGTCTATGTCTATGTCTATGTCTATGTCTATGTCTATGTCTATGTCTATGTCTATGTCTATGTCTATGTCTATGTCTATGTCTATGTCTATGTCTATGTCTATGTCTATGTCTATGTCTATGTCTATGTCTATGTCTATGTCTATGTCTATGTCTATGTCTATGTCTATGTCTATGTCTATGTCTATGTCTATGTCTATGTCTATGTCTATGTCTATGTCTATGTCTATGTCTATGTCTATGTCTATGTCTATGTCTATGTCTATGTCTATGTCTATGTCTATGTCTATGTCTATGTCTATGTCTATGTCTATGTCTATGTCTATGTCTATGTCTATGTCTATGTCTATGTCTATGTCTATGTCTATGTCTATGTCTATGTCTATGTCTATGTCTATGTCTATGTCTATGTCTATGTCTATGTCTATGTCTATGTCTATGTCTATGTCTATGTCTATGTCTATGTCTATGTCTATGTCTATGTCTATGTCTATGTCTATGTCTATGTCTATGTCTATGTCTATGTCTATGTCTATGTCTATGTCTATGTCTATGTCTATGTCTATGTCTATGTCTATGTCTATGTCTATGTCTATGTCTATGTCTATGTCTATGTCTATGTCTATGTCTATGTCTATGTCTATGTCTATGTCTATGTCTATGTCTATGTCTATGTCTATGTCTATGTCTATGTCTATGTCTATGTCTATGTCTATGTCTATGTCTATGTCTATGTCTATGTCTATGTCTATGTCTATGTCTATGTCTATGTCTATGTCTATGTCTATGTCTATGTCTATGTCTATGTCTATGTCTATGTCTATGTCTATGTCTATGTCTATGTCTATGTCTATGTCTATGTCTATGTCTATGTCTATGTCTATGTCTATGTCTATGTCTATGTCTATGTCTATGTCTATGTCTATGTCTATGTCTATGTCTATGTCTATGTCTATGTCTATGTCTATGTCTATGTCTATGTCAAACATCCACACTTTCACATTTATAATATTAGTAGGATAACGCGTGGGATACTAAGTACCTACTCGTTTTTTTAAAGCAGCCCTATTTTAAAGCGGTTTAAGCCGCAGAGGAAACCGGTAAATTAAGTAAGTGCGATACAATCATATATAGATAGTTTTCGTGAATAATACGTAGGTATAAATCATTAACGTTCACGTTAATAGGGTGGAATAGTTTTATGAAATATCCCTCTTTTTTGTACCTACGTTTCACTAAATGGGCGGCAAATATTTGCGAGCATTCCGCGGTAATTGCTCGCCCCGCACCCCGCACCGCCCCGTTCACCTCGCGCAACCGTTCAGTATGCAGTGGCACGCAAAAAACAGACAAATCAATAAAAAGTTATGAATATTAATATCAAAAGACGCATTTCAAAACTACCAACGATGTTTCTTTTACAATCGTTGAAAAACCAAATGTAAAGTTTGATAAGAAAACAGAAAAACGAACAGGGGCCCTATTTTTGAATCGCTCGAATTACATTCACACACTGAATGGCGAATTCACGTGCGAATCCTCATACATTTTTTAAGTATTCACGCGTGAATCTTGCACAATTCCGTGTGCGAATAGTAATTCGAGCGATTCAAAAATCGACCCCCAGGTGGCTCGCTGTAGATATTATTTAATGGCGTAAAAGGTTCGATAGGTACTGAATCAATTTAAATATTATTAGTTTTCACGGATGATTTCATGATAATTATGTATTTCTATAGAAAAAAAAAAGAATATTGCCTTGGAAATTGATTAACTCCAGGGTAATTAATTTAATTTCTATACCGCTTTGAGTACATGAATAAATGTAATGAAATTAAAATATTATTTAATAAAGTAATTTTTTGTCACAAAAAGTATAAAATATTCTCTGAAATTTTTATTTGACCACCCTGGGGATTTAAAAAAATAATTATATTAAATAGATTCCAAACTAACCAAGATCTTCTACCTCTAGATCTAATTCTGTAATAACAGGATGGAAATTTAATCTATAAGGGCAGCTACCTTAAGGGTTGAAGCCACGCAAATATGGTCTTAGGAGACCATTCCTTATTTATTGCGTTATTGCTATCGCTATTTAGAGATTTTGAAAAAAATATACAATCAGTCAAAAATTGACGATCAAATTTTTTTTTTATTAGCTTTAGCAATCCTGTCTCAGACAAGGATCAAAACGCTTTATGTAGCCAACTTAGGTTAGCGTATTAGAAATGTCACGAATCGAAAAAAAAACTTTTCCCATTCATCTATCGAAACCACGAGAGCATACGGAGAGTGTAGGTATAGTTCCGGAACGCAGCCCTATAGTATCATGCGCAAAACATTCTTTTTTTATTTATATCTAAATGTCGTATGTTGTGATAGTGGACGTAGAAATTTATTCAAGGCCACAGATAGTGACCATAAAGAAGTTTTGGCGGGGGCGGTCTTTGGCCACAATTTATTTTACGAGGCAACTCGCGCTAACTGCGCGTCTACGTGCCGCGCCTGACCAATGCCTACCTTTGAACCACTAATATCGCTCCACGAATACAAGTATAGACCCCTGCGAACTACATTTTTCTCAATTTAAGAACGCCCTGTATACTCGTGAAGCCCGCAACGAGATAAAAAACTGGGCGGGTCAAAATTTGTCACCTAATGTGTCGATCCCATCATCAAAAACAGAAATGTGAAACCAAGTTTAAGGTTATGAATATGCGACGTTGTTGATTTTTTTTTATGTCATAGGGGGCAAACGGGCAAGTGGTACACGAAAAGATTTGACATCTAAATGGGTGCTAAGTTTTGTGTTAGGAAATCCTAAAATGTTTGTTACAAGAACATGCAAAATTCTAAAATAAATTTAAAAACAAATTAATGTTTTTTGAATGTATGTTAATATAATTTTTTAAATTTTAACAGACCATTCTCTTCTCAATTACACAATGCATTTATTTCACTTGGCATGTTATTCAAGCACATACTGCATACATAAACATAGACACTCCTAATAATGTTGATCAGTTCTGACATGACATTTAAAAAATAAAACACTTCTTTGTTTGTGTGCGTAAGGAGAAAGTATCGGGCGCTCTTAAGCTGACGACGTACATAGAGCGTACTCTCTGCATAACCTTACATTTTTCATACTGAGTTATCAAAGGCAACGCAGCAAAGAAGGATTTGTAAGGGCACAGGAAATATTTCAGAGGTAATAGTGAATATCACACATGTTGCATTTTCCTTTTGACTGTGTCGAGTTTTTTTTTTATAATCGCTATACGCTCGCTGCCAGGAACAGTAACGATGTTGAATAATTTCGTTTATTTTTTTTCCGTGCGAAGCGGAATTAAATTAATCTGTCCGTTTTTGCCACCGATCGTGTTTTGCAGGCAGGGGAGGCTGAAACAAATACATCATGACATGTTATTATCATCGTGAAAAATTTGCAACATTTTACTTTCATTTGAATTTCACTAATGAATTGAAAGAAAGTCTATCGAAGTCCTTTTTATAAAGCTGGTGTGGCCTATTAGCGTTAATTATACTATAGCGCTAATTATATATTATTTAGGTAAGTGTAGAGTTTAGACTAAACAAAGATTAGATCATGTTACACCTACTCCATGATAGGATTGTACATCGGTATTTACTGAACCTAAGATATCGAGCTCCCTTGCCTGCTGTGTGGCTCTTTGAAGTATGAAAGAGGGTCTAGATTTAGCGCACCCTTGGGGGCTCGGGGATGAGATGAGCCCGCGATAAGTAAAAACTCTACTATCATATTTTTGTAGTACTTTTGACGTAAGCATTTTAAGCGAATACAAGAAAAAAAAGTAAGTATCTTAGTTTTTTATGCGCTTACTCATCGATGCTGTAGCCTATTATACTAAATATATAAATATATTAATAAATATAATAATTATTATATATATTAACATGTGGTAAGATTAGCTGCAAATATTTACAGAGTAGAAAGTATACACCGTTATATACATGTAAATAAAATAAAAAAAGGACAAAAAAATTTTTTTTTACAAACAAAATAAATACATTAAAAAAAAAACAACCTGTGAAGGTGGAGAGCGCTCAATCGTATTTAATAAAAAATTTTTTTTTTTTTATAACGTATACTTTCAGCCCCGTAAATATTTGCAGTTAATTTTACCGCATTATACATATACACACATTACACACATACACATTATACATTATGTATAAATCGCTTTGGAAATATTTTATTACTTATAGGTACCTACTTAAAAAAATTAGGAGTGTTCAAAAAAGTAAATTGCGTTTTGTAACTATTATATATAAGTAAGTACATAAATAAGACCTGCTTTGCCTCTCGCATTTTCATAATATTGGGTATATCATTAATAATAATAATAGTTATCATTGACCATCATCATAATATGGTTAGAGCGCCATTTGGTCTCAAACTAAGCAGAGTTTATTAAGTAGGATTTTTTTGTAAATACTTTAAGATATTGATAACACAACGTCAACTTTTTTAACATCAATGTGTAAAAAAACAATTCAATAAATGCATTGATAAAATCAATAATAACTGACAACACTGACTCTACATATAACTTGCTCAAAATTAAAACAAGCCTACAAAATGCAGGCAATTCAAAAACGAAAAATTCAAATTTAAATGGAAGGATCTAAGGGATTCTTAGTTATTACTCCAGGAATAGACAAGTTGTGTTTTGCAAAAACCACGACAGTTTCAATATCGTGGTTCTGCACCAGAGAAAAACCCGTGGGAAATTGCTGTATAAAACGTAGCCGGCGACGGTAAAGCTCGGACTTAGGTTGACGGCCATAACTTAAGATGGGAATGCAGCTACAATTTAATTGAACTTTGTTATTATTTACAGTGAAGATTATATTATTTGCATCTTTAGTTTATATGAAATTAATTAAAACAATGTGTATTTAAATGTAGGTGCTCAATTAAAAATAACTATTTATTGAGTTTGAATCAATTGTGAACTTTGATGAATGTAGATGTGCAAGTGATAATTATAATTTGTAAACTGAACTCATATTTTAATTTTTAAATAGGATTATATTAACGTTGAATTTTTGAAATGAATGTCTAAAAACATAATTTTATTTAATATTTTGTATCGCTGTGTAAAGAAAGCTCTTATGTATATAATAACATACCGACAGTATATTATATTATACGATACCTCTTTCAACGCCCGCATTCATTAGGTCCCCGAAAAGATCCGAGCCTGAATAATACGAAGTTGTGAAATCTCTGAAATGTTAAAGTGGCCTGAGAGAAATTGTGACGTTATCAAATTTTGTTCTTTTGTAACCTTTCATCAACGGAGCCCTTCGTGACGACACAAAAGTCCTATTTAAACATGATTTAAACAGTGTTCCTGCAACTCTATTCCTAATGTGTTTCGCATAAAAAAAGACAACAAGATGAATCGGCAAGGTACTTTTCTACGATTAAGGCTATAGCGATTGAGTAGAGTCCACCTAATCTGACGGTGTGGTCGAAGATTGTAAACTCATTTACGGCCACACTCAGAGTAGTTTTAATGATTACTTAATTTTAAGTAAAGATTTTATAAATAAAACTGCCGCACTCAGAGACGTTTATGAACGTCTCTGCCCTGTGCACATGTCATACATGTTGAGATTTGGCCTTGGGACCCTTCCCAAGTTCTACCTCAACCAAAATAAACCCAGCTCATAACTCAGACCAAATAAAAACTAAAGACGGAACGCGGAGAACGAACAAGTGAAGCCCGGAAAAAGACACCACGCCTTGCACGTACACAGAAACACGCACACACTTACAAGAAAAAGACACCATACCTTTTTAGTTTTAGTTTGAGCTTGTCCCGCTAATGTAGGTGAAGCAACAATTAAGTTGGAAAAAATGCCATATTGTGTCGTTAACGGTCAAAAATAAAAAAAACAGCATGGAATCACTTATCTGTATCCGTTAGTAAACTTAGCAAATCCATACACTTTCCTAAGCACCACATGCATACGCGTTAACCGGCTTCACTTCGTTGTTCGAGATGTTCCGTCTTTAGTTTTTATTTGGTCTGAGGCTCATAATGGGATGGTGAAGTAAACACTTGGAGTAAAAGCACTAAGTATTTGAGTACGTATACCCCAATTGAGCTCAATAAGTCAAAGGTGCCACATTATTTATTTATAATTAACAAAGTTCACATGAACTAGTCAAGACTCAAGAGGTCCTTGAGAAGTAGACACGCTGAAAGCTCTTTGAAATTGAGATTTAAAAAAAAAAAACTCGAGTGTCTCGTTGGGTCGAACTTCATTAAAATGGGACGGCCGGTCGTAAAGAGATGCTTTTTTATCAATTTACAAAGAGAAACATTTAATTACGAGGTTTAGTTTTTTGTGACTCAACTTTGTGACTGAAATACCTTGAAACTGAGGACTGAAATAGGTACCTAGTTTGAAATGAATTATTGATCAGTATGGGCTGAGTGTAGAATAACTATAAAGTATCGTTTATGTCCTAAGTATTAATACTTCTATTTTTTATTTATATTTTCCTGTCTCACTCCATAATATGTGGTGCGAAGTTGTCAATGGCAAAGTATCATGAGGCATTGGAGTGTGTAAAATTTTAAAGTCCAAGGTAAATAACATTTACAATTCACTTTAATTCTGAAGCACTTTAAACTTTCAAAGTAATCCCAGAACTTTTACGAAAAAGTAAACAAAACCAAGTGTAAAGTTTGGTTCTTTGTACCTTCCAAACATCGTTCTTACACTCTTAAAAAGGTTTTTAGTAAGCTGTAGTTCATCCATTCTTCACATATAGTTAATAGGTATAGGTACATTTATTTCTTATTAATTTCTTTCCCGCGGTAATTTTGGAGTTCCGAGCGGGAATTCCAAGATAAAATATAGTTGCGTATAGTTTTAAAGATCTAAGCATACACATCAGGGACAGACAGACAGCGGGAAGCGACTTTGTTTTATACTGTGTAGTGATAATATGGTATTTTTGATGTACCTCTATAAAGCTCTGAAAGTAAAAGATTCTAGCTACAATATGGTTTTTGGAATTGAGATATTCTCCATTCCGCAACAGCTGCGTGCCCGGTTGAACTGCGTAGGGCATCGACCATGGCGTAGGGCGACATCCTCGTTCGCGTGGTGCTTAGATTAAAACAAAAAAAGGCGAGGTGTCGTGGGTTCAATCCCCATATGAACACGCTCATAAACATAAACACACAAACATAAAAACATAAACAATGGGGATGTGGACTACTTTTGAAAATCAAAATTCAAATTAGTCCGTCAGTTAGAAAATAAAAAAGCAATAGACACGTATTTTTTGCTTTTTCAAATACATTAAAATATACAGAGATAAAGCGCATTAAAGTTTAGGGTGAGGAGGTCGTGACGTCACTAACCGCTAAAACCGCCATACAAACTGTCAGAATAGTGACGTCACGCGAAATTTCAACTCAATATATTGCCGTTATTTTTTGATTACGTAAAAAAAGAAAAAAACACGTGTCCAATATTTTTTAATAATCTACAAGTCGGACTACAAAAAAAAATTAGTCAACATGCCCATTGTATGTACAGTATACAATAGTATTATTACACGTTGAATGTTAGATAGGTACTTTAGGCAGGTCTAACCAGTGGGTACCTACTTTACACAAGCTGAGAGTAAACACTGCACAATTTCACAGAGTTTCCTCGTACAAAATCTATAAGCCCCTTAGGATTATTTTCACTTGACACTTATACATTGTATCCGATTTGATCAGATAAAAGGAGAGAATGGAAGAGGTTTCACTAAATAACAGTTGAATGGTTTCGATGTTTTGTAAAATATGATTGTAAACTTTATCCAATTACTAGCACCCATCGTTGTTGGTCAATGATGTCAGTCATCAGTCAGTCAGTTATCAACGACATCATGTAATTGTGAGCATATCACAAGTGTTTCGTATTCCATTGAATGCAGATTGCAGAGCCTTGGGAATAGCAATTAGCATCCAAAGAAGGCCCTCTAATTCTGAGGACGTAGACGTACCTACTTGAATTTTGAATAAAATTTATTGAATTACATTTTTGAAGAGTGTTGAGAAAGTAATTCAATACTTTAATTAATTGAATTGGTCTCATATACAGAATTGCTTTCTAAATGGCGATAGATTTATATTATAACCCCACGAATAGATCAGGCAAGAGCATAATAGTACCTAAGTAGTATGCAGTAGTTTACCAATGTACTAGTCATGCATAATATTTTGAGCGTGAGTAATCTACTTTATTAGGCAACTAGCCGTTCCCCGCGGTTTCATCCGCTTTGATTTCGGAGTTCCCACGAGAATTCCGGGCTAAAAAGTACCCTCTGTCCTTCTCTGTACCCCTGACAACGTGTGTGCAAAGTTTCATGATGATCGGTTGAGCCGTTAAGGCGTGAAAGCGTAACAGACAGACAGACAGAGAGACAGACAGAGTTACTTTCGCATTTTTAATATTAGTAGGGATTTATATAAAATCTAAAGTCTGCATTCTGAAATCTTAAAAATTGGGAAAAACAAAGACAAAATATGTAACGCTATAGTAAATTTCAATATTCTAAATTTAGATAAATGAAAAATGTTCCATCTTATCTGAAAGCTAACCAAGGATCGACAATAGCTTGGAGGGATCCTTGTGACCGAGTCTCCACGTAGGCGTAGGTTTTTATTTGCTGTTGGATAATTTATAAAGCGGCACAGCTCCCTCGCACCCCGGCTACTCGGTGCCCGTGACCTCTGAGCCTTTCAAATAAATCATACAACGTGGAAATTTTCGTTTACGGGACAACGGACTGGCGGGATCCTTGAATATTATACGTCAGACCGTTGCCTTGCCTAAATAAATCTTTGTATCTTACTAAAAATATCTTACAATTCACAATAGGCCGGTCGATCGCACCTTTTCTCTTTCTTTGTGAAAATTAAGCGTGAGTCCAAGATAAAGCACCTATTCGAATTTTGCTGATTTTTAACCTGATTGCTGATTATACCTGAGTACATATAGATAAATGGTACATTACACATGGTAAAGGTACATAATATAAACAAATGAGCTTATCTCCGAAGTTGGTTTCCGAAACGTATGTCTACATTATAAATGTGTATGTTTGTTACTCTTTCACATATACCTAGTTACCTAATTGACTATATAGACGGCTTTTGATAAAATTCTAAAGCTAAAAGCTTATACCCTAAATTAACACATACTTTTCATCCCGAGATCTTCGACGGATTTTCAAAATTCACTTGGGTCAAACCTGGGGAAAAGCAGTGCACAATTTCTAGCAAAAATACATCAATTCATTACATAATTTTAATTACAAAAAATCAAATTAATCATTTCTCCTTTGCACAAACGTAAATCAAGAAGATATTTTTTTATACGCTCTGGAGAAACCTACAATATATTAATTGCGTTGAAAATAATATTCTATTCCACCATTGAGTGGGATAGAAGCTCCAATTATTATGTAACCATAGTGGTCTCTTGTCGGTTACGATTTAATATGCCTTATTGCCTCGGGGACTGTTCAGGAAAAAGATGACGTAATTACACTCCTACATCCCGTCAAACGAACCTTAAAGAGATTATACAGGGTGTAATGGTTACTGGGACTTATTGAACGAAGGCGTTGTGTATTCGATTCTCGTCTCTTTGTATTATAACTATCTGTTCCCCGCGGTTTCACCCGCGTCAATTTCGGAGTTCTCGCGGGAATTCCCGGGCAAAACGTACCTTATGTCCCTGACAACGTTTATCGGCTGAGCCGTTAACCCGTGAAAGCGTAACAAATAAACAAACAAATAAAAAAATAAACAAACAAACAAACTCACTTTCGCATTTCTAAAAGTAAGGATTAATTTCTGGGGTAGAAAAAAATATTCACGAATATTGGCGCAGTGGCAGACCTTAAAGGTCTCTTGACGCTTTTTTCTTTTGTAATGCTGCTGAACCGTCGGAAAATAACTCAACCGCGCAAATGTACGTTTTTACTTAAAGTTTTCTCTGTCACAGTTTTCCCTTTTGGCAGAGCATGCAAGAGATATTATGTCTACAAAATAGGATTAACCACTGTTTCTGTTTGTTTCTTTTTCTTGTGTGTTGTGTACTTTCTTTCATTTATCATTCATCATCATTTATTTATTTTTTGAATTTCAGCATGAGTTATCGAGGGTTTCGATAAGTCTCTCGTTTAACCTTACAGCCTGTATTAATAATATTTTTTTCCTTATTTCTAATACCTACTGACCTTCGTACATAGTTCTTCTTCTTCTTCTTAGTCGTTACACTGTTGACAGAGTGGTCGTGGTCATCGGTTCCGGATTGGTAACACGCTTGACAATCCGTCGCCATTTCTCCCGAAGCGCTGCCCTTCTAGAGCACTCGTAGATAGAGCTATCAGCGGCAGCCCTCACCTGGTCAGTCCAGCGCATCGGTGATCTCCCGCGCAGTCTTGTGCACCTGTATGATATTCATTATACTTGACCGGCTTTGCATCGAGCTTCATGCTTAGCACACGATCGCTGACAGCCTCATACATAGTTAGGGTGGTGCAGTATATTTATTAGAGACTAGCTGTTCTCCGCGGTTTCACCAGTGGTAATTTCGGAGTTCCCGCGGGAATTTCAGGACAAAAAGTACCCTATGTCCTTCTCTGTACCCCTGAAAATGTGTATGCAAAATTTCACGATGATCCGTTGAGCCGCTGGGGCGTGAAAGCGTAACAAATAAACAAACAAACTCACTTTAGCATGTATATATAAAACAAAGTCACTTTCTCTGTCCCTATATCCCTATGTATGCTTAAATCTTTAAAACTACGCAACGAATTTTGATGCGGTTTTCACCAATAGATAGAGTGATTCATGACGAAGGTTTATAACTATATTTTATCCTGGAATTCCCGCGGGAACTCTGAAATTACCAAGGGTGAAACCGCGCGGGTCAGCTAGTTTATAATATTAGTAAGGATAGCTGCTGCCCCACAGTTTCATTCGTTTTCAATCTCGAATTTCTTCTGAAACTCTAAAATCAACTCATCACCGAAATTTTCTGAAAATGACTATTTATACTAAAATTATAGATAAAATTACCTAAGTTAGTGAAAGTAGGTATTTATCTAAACTTGCTCTTCTCATAAAAAAGCATAGAATATACCATGCCTGCCTAGTACCTACCTACCTAGTAGTAAAGTTTGAAAATTACTAAATAATAACGATTCGTTAGACATCATGAATATTGAAGGAATCGGCTCGAGACGATGTAAATCAATTCCCCAAGAGAATAGGTATACCAATATGTTTTATCAATGCCTAAATACACGACCAATTTACTACTTATTACAATCTGTTGACACAAAAATGAATAACGGAACCACCAACGGCCGTGCCCACCCCGGGATGGTGTAGTGCCCACCCCAGGATGTTGGGTTACTGATTCGAATTTCTATAATACTGATAACTAACTTCAGAAGGCTCTTCAAAATAGACTTAATATTTAAAAGTTTACACCCGCGACCCCCCGAGTATTATTATTTATTTTCAACGAAGCCTGTGTTGTTAGTACCACCTACAGAATTTCGCATCGGCCATAACATGTCAGGGGCCAGGCCCCCCCCCTGAAAAATAACCCTAGATACGCCAACGAACGGAACTGTCTTCAGTTCCCGTCGAAAACCTTTGCGTACACCACAGGTAGGTACACTAAGTAAGTACGTATAACGTACTTATTTTTGAATTTTTTATTATTTAGCTTTATAAAGGTTACCATTCAAAATAAGAATGTTTCTTTACGATTACCATTTCCACAGCCACGCGTCGTCGCAGGCTTTGCGAAAATCTTTTATACGCGAAACTTTGTTATTCAACAAAAGGTCCATTTTATATTTTCGCGCTTCTCATTACACGCTCCACGTGATTACATAAAGAGAGAGAGAAGGAAAATAAGAGAAAAAAAAAGAGAAAACATACCGTAGCGACTCGGAATGAAACTGAGAAGCTTGTACATTTAAGAGTTGAACGTTTATAGTTAAGCTAATAAAAAATCTCGCGAGCTCTCCGCTCATTTTTGTAAAGGAAAATATTGTGCTTTGCTCTACGTACAATAAATATTTAATTTTCCATAGAGTGTTTTTACACTGGGTATTGTTACGCTAAATCTTATTGCGATTTCGTTTCGCTTAAGCTTGAAAAATGAATGCTAGACGTCTGTATTCGAGTGAAAAATGCACCTAAAATGAGTACAGCCACAATTTAACTTGCCTCTATGCTGCGGATTGCGGACAGTCACATATTTTTGTGATGAAGCATTTTACTTTATTGCAACTTTTTCAAACAAGGTACAATTGGAAGGGGAAAATTGTCAAGAAAACACAAAAGTTAGATCCATCTTACTGATTCTCAAAGTGGTCGTTAGTGACCCCTATAGGGGCCGAATTCGTCTTTTAAGGCTCCGTGACACTGAAAAAAGATTGAGTCCATTACACTTTATTAGATATGGCGGTGAATGGCGACCCACGAGAATGGACAATATGAATATGATGAATAATCTGGATATAATTTTTTAATTGTTTAATACTAATTTAGTAAATTTAACTTTTATTTATAATCTTCCAACCAACTAGGAACTAAGTTTGACTCACGAGGCATTTGATAGATATAAAAAAATATTTTTGAAATTTATATGTTTTCCTTGACTCGTGGTCATTATACCTACTTACCTACTCGTGAAAACGTTGATACCAAGAAAAATGCTTGACAAATCAAAACAGGTCGATAACCACTGGCCCCCTAATATTCGTCCCCCGGAATAAAAGTTGTAGATTCGGCCCTGTATTAGGTGCCTATTGTTTGGGAATGTGATTGATGTGCACGATATTTAATTTTTTAATAATCTTTGTAGGTAGGTACATAAGTTTAAAAAGTACAAAAACCGAATTGTTTGTTTCGTAGAAGACTGATTCTCAATAATAATTATTTTTAAACTAATTATCTGTAATATGAAATAAATATGATATTTACATAGTTATAATAATATATTTTAATATTTTTACCTTTAGTGAGCGAATGTACCACAACCACAGAAGCCGAAAGACAACATCTGAATTAGTAGAATGAATAGGAAATAAGATTTTAAAATAATTTATAGATCAGAGGACCAGTGGCAACCTCAAAAATTTGAGGGGACGAGTGCGCACAGGGTGCGAATTTCAGGGGACCAGTGGGTCCGCTCCCAGTATAGGTGCCTATTCGTCCCCCAGTAGGAGACCAGTCAATAATTAAAAAAAAAAAAATTGAACTATGGTAACTTTATCAAGTTCATATAGAAAGCGATTTTTAATTGCCATGTTATTTTTCTAGGAGTATAGAAATAAAATGACTGTCTGTTATTGGTTGTTGATAAGCGAAATTTCGAAATTCCAGCCTGAAACCAAGAAAGCCGCCGTCAAAAAATAATTAGGTATACAATCCACAAGCACTCTCATATTCGTTCGGTATTTTTCACCAACATCGCAGTGAATTGAGTTCGTTTACCTACTTTGCTCGTTTCGCCAGTGTCGGGTGAAATTTTGAATTATTCAACAAAGCATCGACGCACACCTGACGTAAAACTTTTGACGATCGGCAAGTTTTAAACGTGATCGTCAATCAACAGTACCGCCAGTCTAGTGGTTAGTGGACCCGACTGCTAACACTATCACAGGTTCGATTGCGTCAACTCTGTGTGATGAATATTTGTGTCTACCCTGAATCTAGGTGGTTCATTCTTCATATCAATCTAATATTTATTTATTTATTTATAACAGTCAACAGTATTTTACAAAATAATTTCTTAGCACTTAGAAGTGATACAATAGTAAAGTCATTAATTGACTGCTATGTAATTTATAACAATGAATAGTTACAAATTGTACAACAAAAGATCAGAGCATGTACACGCACAAATACATAAATATATACTTTAGCAGAGTGACATAAACGCATGTAAATAAATATAAATATCTGCTATATACCAACATATACGTACACAACACATACTTACACATACACACAAACACTCAATACATGGATACACGCACTCATACTATAATATATGCGATACAAACACATAAATACCCACATATATATTAATACATTATACACATACGTGACACATACCTAAACCTAATACATGGATACATACTTATACTATAGTATATGTGATGAAAGTATATAAATATCCAGATTATAATACATTAAAATTAATTCATACATACATAACACTTGCAATACACCCAATACATAGATTTATACAAAAAACCAAATACACAATACATATATTATAGGACGTGTTATATCAAGCATCGTGCAGATCACGGTGCAGACAATATGCTCAAATATCTAAGTTTTGATGCGCTTTTCAACCGACTTACAACACAATAAAGAGGAGACGCTCAAACTCGATTTCACAAATGATCCCCGCACATGCGCATCGCCACCAGCATAAACATAGCTAACACGTAGTTAGCTTATTTGCTTTTACTTGCATGTAATATGTCTGTGATTTGTCTCTTAAACTTTGATTTAGATATGTGGAATATGTCCAGATTAACGAACAGTTTGTTATAAGTCTTTAACATCCTAGTTATTGCTTTGTTATCGGCATAGTTTGTATGGTGCGCAGGAATATAGAAGAGCCGAGTGTGACGAGTACGCCTTGAAGGCACACACAGCCCAACAGATCCCACTAGCTGTGGGCAGTCAATTTGGGAGTTGATTATGTTATGAAGAAACATCATATCCAGTAATAGCCTTCTTATATCCTCCAATGTGAGCTTATGTCCAATGCAACTGACCTCGTATGATGGAAAGAAGGAACGAGTACGATAGTTAAGGTGTTTTATGAATTTAGTCTGAATCGTTTCCACACTTTGTATAAATATTAAAAAGTAACTTAATATTAAAACGTTATTAGAATTAGGTACCTATTATATCAGTTGTCTCTGGTATCCATAGTACGGTTTGCTTAATTTTTTTTTTAAGTCATAGGGGGCAAACGGGCAAGTGGTACACCTGATGGTAAGTGATTACCGCCGCCCATGGACATCTGCAACACCAGAAGGCATGCAGGTGCGTTGCCGACCTGGAATGGGATGGAATGATTTGATTATTAATTAATAGAATTACATATTATCAGCTGACATACATCAACTGCGGGATGAAAGCAAGGATCAAAGATTGAAAACTATACTAAAAACATTAAACGGCTGAAGTTTGAGGTCAAGCAGGTCAAGCATTGCATCATAATAGGGTACCTTCATTCCGGAGTTCCTGAGGAAATCTTTAAATTCACATTTCGAAACCGCGGGCTCCGTTTAGTTATACTGTACTGTATCTAATAAAATATTTTTGTTACATACATATTTGCATGGGTCACTTAAAAATGTATTTCGTTATGTTTGCGTTGATCCTAATGAGTGGCACAGGGTACAGCTGTATTGTTGTACAAGAGCGAAATTATTACGGATAGCACTCCGTGACGCAGTTCAGTTCTCTTTGCTTTTCAGTTATTATGACATTTTGTAGCTGAATTATAAACAACGTAATAGTGTTGGTTATGATTTCGAATCGGCTTTCGAGCTTTAAATTATACATAGTTAATGTTTCACAAAACATGGTCTATTAGATGTAATTATTAGGTACCGCGGTATACCATCCCTACTTCCTTAATCCCTAATCCTACTAATATTATAAATGTGAAAGTGTGGATGTTTGTTACTCAATCACGCAAAAACAGTTGAACGGATTTGGATGAAATTTGGCAAGTACGTTGTCAGGGGTACAGAGAAGGATATGGGGTACTTTTTATCCCAGGATTCCCGCGGGAACTCCAAAATTACCGCGGTGAAACCGCGGAGCACAGCTAGTAATATTATAAATGCGAAAGTAACTCTATCTGTCTGTCTGTTACGCTCATTATCACGAAATTTTGCATACACGTTGTCAGGGGTACAGAGAAGGACATAGGGTAGGATTTTTATCCGGGAATTCCTGCGGAATCTCCGTTATTGACGCGGGGAACAGTTAATTACTGAAACGGTTGGACCGATAGACAGAACTTTCGCTGGCAATTAGCTGATGTTATAAAGAGTAAATCAGGCTATAGGCGGGGCGCAGCTAGTTTTAAATAAATAAAAAGAATCACGAATGATTGATGATATTCTGATTTTTTTATCGACAAATAAACAGTCAAATTGCTCGTCGTTGTTCAGAAGCTTGTTCTTTTTTAAAAGCTTATAATATCTAACTTAAAACCACAGATTTAGCAACACAAAACTAGTGATTTTCACCAATACATTAGAAACGCTAAGCCGTGATATTCCCGTTGGTGTTCAGCGTTCAGAGTTCAGGGTGTGTAGGATAATATCATGATATCATCATGATAATTATCACGATGTCATACGTCCGTCCTCCATCGCGACCCGTGTCATACGCATGTGCGGTCGGTTTGATCGCGGATTAACTTTAATCACAACACAATGCGCTCCGCCTGAGGGGAATAGACCGTGACAAATTTCCGTTTTGCGTTCCGATCGTGGCTCATGGGCTCCGAATGTCGATGTAATTGATGGTTCGGGCTTAATTACTTTTAAACGTAAAGATAATTGAATATAGACGGAGGTACGTACCGATAAAGCTTACTACCAATGAATTTATCACTCTTCAATTGTAGATAGATACTTACTGGCGACAATAGAAGTGACGGTACAAATTGAAAAAATCAGTTCACTATTTACACGTCAAAACCATGTCTCTATTTCTCATCGGGTCTAGATCGTGACGTCATCGTTTTTATTGAATTTTTAAATTTATTTCGGGTCCAGCTGAAAACTATATTGGAGTTTCAATTAGGTTGTAGGCGTTATCACATAAAGTTGCTTCTTATTTATTCTTCTGTTTTAATAGTAAATTGTCCACATTATCCATGATAAATAAATCTCCAGTGGATTCAAGTAGATCTTAATATGACGAATAATACGATAATTCCATAATTACTCAAACTATCTACTGATTACAGTAAAACCGCTTATTAAAGCGGTTTTAATTTAATTGTAGTCTGACTTTTAAATTACATTTATAATTTATTTTAATCGATAGTTTAATCTGTTTTGTTCTTAATAAAATAAATAAAAAAATAAAGTAAACCGTAAGAGGTATGTAATAGACAGATGTCATTCCTTATTGCGTGCATTCACTACAGTATGAAGCAACAGCTGTCTTAGAACGCCTAATGAAAACAGGACGTTATTCCTGAAAAATTCTACTCTTCATGATATTACGTATATGTAACTACTAAAAAGAGTTCGGGCTTAAAAATCCAGTCAGCGCATTCCTCTGCACACCAGAGAAATTATTCCGCAGGTCCAGAAGTCCCGTTGGACGCGGCAAGTGTACCGTTCACCTATATATTATGTACATGCATGCATGCATGTCCCAAAGTGCTCTTTTATTTTATTCTTTCTCTTTTTTTCAGCGAAAGCTTTTAACTTTTATAGAGGCGTTCATACAGCATTTCAGCGGTGAATCTCGTCCCGGGCTATTGTGGGTTGACGGTTATGAAACGCCTGCATTCTGCTCTGTACTGTCATGTACACTTGTATAGGTATAATATGTCGCAGGCGAATTGTATAATTCGTTCGTTTACACACAGTCGACTTTTTTTTATTTCGACGATCGAAAATGCGTTGTGGGATCATACTGGTCGCGCATCAAATATCGCTACCATTTGACATTGTTGCGGTCACTTTTCAGACTTAGCCTAGATGACGTGGCGGGGTGCTCGCAAACACAAAAGCACGAAGTGACACTGGCGTGTTATAAACGGACGAATTCTAAAATATGGCGACGACATGCATAACCGTAGCGCACGTCTGACGGATTTATGAAATATTTCCAGTACACAATGCTGGAGCCGCGGATATGTTTCCGCGCATCAATGATTTTTTTAACGATCCCGAAACTGGCTCGGGCTGTTTTATTAAACACTGCTCGATCCCTCACGGTTTCACTCGCGATAACTTCGGAGTTCCCGCGGGGATTTTGGAATAAAAGTCTCTTATGTTACCCAGGAATACTCTGGCTTTCAAAAAGTGAAATGATTTTTAAAATTGGTTAGTATCTAGGTTTTGAGTTTTTTCATTACAAACAAACAAATACAAAAAACAAACAAATATCCAAAAAAATTAAATCTTTTCTTTGACGTCGCAGAAGACGTTTGTAATTTTGTTCTGTTATAGTAGAAATAAATAAAAAACTAACTAATTTTAATATAAAGTTTATTTATATGGAACGCTTTGCCCAACCTCCCGTTTCTAATGGGGATGTGGACTACTTTTGAAAAAATCTAAATTCTAATTAGCCCGTCAGTTAGAAAATAAAAAAAACAATAGACACGTATTTTTTGCTTTTTTAAATAAATTAAAAAATACTGAGATAAAGCGCATTAAAGTTTAGGGTGAGGGGGTCGTGACGTCACTAACGACTAAAACCGCCATACAAACTGTCAGAATAGTGACGTCACGCGAAATTTTAACTCAATATATCGCCGTTATTTTTTGATTACGTAAAAAAAGAAAAAATACGTGTCCAAAATTTTGTAATAATCTACAAGACGGACTAAAAAATAAAAATTAGTCCACATGCCCATTTTCTATGTATTTTTGTTCTTCCTTTCGCATTATTGGTTGTCTGGAAGAGATCGCAACTCTGCGATAAGACCGCCATTTGCATTCTCCTTTTCTTTAGGTACTGTAATATTGTTATATATGTGCAATAAAGGATTAAATAAACACATAATGTTATCTAAGCATATCTCCGTACTCCGTATACTGTATAGTAATAACATGTATTTATAGGTAAAGGCAAAACTCAAGTTAATAATTATAAAATTTTAAGATTAGCAAAAATGATTTAAAATAAGGACTTGTGACGAATTTACAATAACTTTTAAAGGTGACGAGTTTACTGTCAATGTATGGAGTTTATTGTGACAAATTTTTACTATGTAACGAATTTACTACATATTTGTGTCAAAAAAGGCCAGTTGTTGGGTCACAGTTAAAAAAACAACGATTTGTTTCCGAAACATCCTATTCATCACGACAAAGATCTTTAGTGGACTCTAGCTTTAGAGAAATTGGATGTCTTACTCGGTCGTTGCCGGATTTATAGACGTTTCATTGAAGCGATTGGCTGAAACATAAATAAATCGGATATGACAATGGAGAAAGTATTCCAATTCAAACAATGTTGCAAATTTTACAGGAGTTACGACGGAGAGTAAAAAATAAAATAAAATAAAAGATATAACAAAGAACAAAATATAAAGAATGGTGACAGGTGTTTTATAAAGATTGTGAATATTCCCTTACTAGCTGTTACCTGCGGTTTTACCTGCGGAAATTTCAAAGATCCCGCAGGAATTCCGGGATAAATAGTACGCTATGTCCTTCTCTGTATCTCTGACAACGTGTGTACAAAATTTCATGATGATCGGTTGAGCCATTAAGGCGTGAAAGCGTAACAGAGAAACAGACAGAGTTAACCATTGAAATACAATAAAACCAACTACGGTAAATTATGTTTTTATGTAAGTTTAAATTAACTACAATTCTGTTGTGTCTTCATCTATACAGGAAAAATTTTTAAGCAATGCGCAAAAAAATGTTGGTGGTTCAGTATCAGTAAGTAATAGAACATATTTCCATTATTAGTTCAAATTTTTTTTTTAATTTTTTTATCCGGCTTTAAATTAGCAAAATATGGGCACTATCTTATTCGTAATAATATCAATGGGCGCGCGCGCCGTGCGGCGTACGCAGGGATGTTGCAGCGGGGGTGAATGACCTCGATCAGCTGTCGGTACATTGTAACCCACGTAAATATCTAGCCAAACGAGCGCTTCGCGCGCATCGGTGGCGGCGGTGAATATAGTAGCCAATAAATCAATTGCAAAGTATACAGCTTTCGTTATGATAACTTTACTTTTGTACTATGACTTATCAAAATAAAAATAAGGTGTTTATTAAAACTCCTTTAAGCTTAATTTGTAAAAGTTTGCGCACTGAATAAAATTTTTTCCTGTATACACATATACATACATATACCTATATAAAAGTAAAGTGTCTGTTTGTGATTCCAAATTAAAAGCTTTTCATTAAATGCATAATATGAAAGTATATACGGTACTTATATAAAAAATAAATTTATTAAAACTTTCTCAGTTTGTTTGTCTGTCTGTTTGTTCCGGCTAAACTCTGAAACGGTTGGACTGTTTTTAACGAGACTTTCACTGGCTAATATTATAAGGAGTAACTTAGGCTACTTTTAATTTAGAAAAAAAAACAGTTCCTGTAAGAATTCCGAATCACAGCTGGTCTCTAAATAAGTCGCTTGTTGTTTCTTTTTTTATTTATGGGCGTTCTAATTAACGTATCCAAAACATCATAGCTCCTGTCCAGATCCCTGGGTTATGGCAAAGACATTATTAGAGAATAGACGTACAATTCAAACTTTTGCTATGCAATATATAATATATAACTGTGCCCCGCGATTTCATCCGCGGTAATTTCGGAGTTCCCGCGGGGATTCCGGAAAAAAAATTGCACCCATGTCAGTAGTTTACGGTGATTAACTGTTTCCCGCATTAATTCCGGAGTTCCCACGGCAATTCCGGGATAAAAACTATCCTATCTTTTAAGTTGGACCATATTATAAATGATTACAAAATTTTATCCAAATCCGTTCAGTAGTTTAGGAGTCCATTGCGGACAAACAACGTGACACGTGATTTATATATATTAAGATGGGGGATGATCAAAATAAAAACCAATCACATCGTTGCGACGCAATCAAATACCAGTCATTTAATTAAAATACCACAAAGTATATTTCAAATAGCCAATCACATCGCTTTCCGTCAAATGGTATCTATAGACAATAGTCTCTGCTAGCCAACGGTATTTTGTTAGCATGAGATCATTTGACCGCTGCGTGGTTCAAGGGGAAAGCTTAGCGGCCGAGCGTGTTGTCAATCTATTCACTTTCAATATCTTTGGGTTATACAATACCGACTTGTCATTGTCATTTATTAGCAAGACGAATGTTTTGTGCTGGTTTTGTTTTACGCGAGATACGGTCCGAATCGAGAACAAAGAATAAATGTGTAAATTATACAGTTTACTGACGGCATCGTTAATTAGCTATATTAAATACTAGCTGTGCTCCGCGGTTTCACCCGCGTGAAAAGTTTTTATATAACTTTTTTTCTCGACATACGATTTCAATGAAACAAAGCCTATATGTATATGTAGCTCCAGGCTAAGCTTAATCTACCCGTGAAAACCGCATGACAATCCGTGCAGTACCAGCGCTTCATTATGATCTGCCCCACAGATATACCTTCCGCCTTTTGTACATAAATGTGCAATAAAGTTCTTTAAATAAATAAATATAATGAAGTATTTATGCTGAGACAGTGACCGATTGCCCCCCCCCCCCCCACAGCACACCCTTCTATCTCCTTCACAATACATTGTTAAAGTTTCTATATTTTTTCTATCTCTTATTTTGTACCTCTTAAATGGGGACCAATAAACCCCTTTTCTTTCTTTCTTTATTTCAGTATATTCAGAGATTATCGCGAACTGACAGACAGACAGACGGACAGACAGAAAATAATTATAAAAACTGTTTTGTGGTTGGTTATTCTTCTTCTATCGCCCCCTGTCAATTTTTGTAAAAAATATTCAATGAACAAAATCTCGGATTCTACTCTTTTATTATAGTATAGATAGATTACATTTTATTACTCAAACATAAGGTTACCAACGACATGAGTGTGTGTTTAAAATTGGCAGACGTGTAACTCCTTAGTCCATTATCTTCTACTCTACTTCTGCTAAGGTAGTCTAACTAAGTAAGCGGGTTCCCATTCAAGGCTATAGGAATGTTTATACGTACTCGTAATCTTCGACTACATCATTATTTAACATCAAATGAGCTGTAATTCAATGCCTAGCCTGTTCACTATTAAAAATAAGCAATTTTTAAACGAGCAAAACACACCTACTCTTAACTCTTCATAAATTAACGGAAGTAGGGGAGACCGGGTACAAAAGTAACGGCGGGTCGAAAGTAACAAATGCCCTGTAAGTTTATCCAGTAGCCAAATACCATTTCGCTGCCGTCAAGGTGATAGCCGGTGGCCCCCCCCTCACTTGAATTCAGTCGTAACGCGCGTCACGTGCTGTTAGGTTGTGTGAGAGGACGATACGTGGTTTCACACATCAAAAGTAAGTTTTTTGGCAATTTTTTATTTTTGTTTTACGCAGTCATAAAAACATGACACTTATCTGAATATTTGCATATTAAATTCTTGATTAGAGTGATTATACAGTGTTTTAATTCGTTTTCGTCTAGCACGTTTCATTTTTATGTAATCTTTCATGTTTTAACAAAAAATTGGTCGGGTACAAAAGTAACATAGCCCTATGGGTACACAAGTAACATGTTACTTTTGTCCCCGTATTTATTTACTTATGTGATAATTTAATGTGTGTTTTTATTTGAACAGCATGCATTCCGCGACAACGTAAAATAGCTACCACAGGAGGAACTACCGACATGGAAGTGTACCGTAAAGCGGCTGAAAATCATTTCAATGATGGTACAAAAATTAGAGCCCTGGCAAAAAATATGATGTTTGTCATGTAGCATTATACAGATAAATAATAAAATTAAAAGCAGGAAATACTAGCGCAGTTGTGGGCTACCTTTGCGTCAACCGTGTTTTTACTATTGATGAGGAAAAAAATCTTCAGGACTATTTTAATCAAATGTTCTGGAGTTTATTTTGGGTTATCTCCATCTGAAGTACGTAAACTAACATACGAGTTGGCAAAAAATGGAAAAAAAATCCTGAAAGTGGCCAAATATTGAATACCTAGTCTAACTAGAGAAAAATTATTATCATATATCATATATCTCATTACTTAATCTAAGAATAATTTCTATTGTTTTTTATTTTCTTAAATTGTTTTTTTGAGCACTTAAAATGCAAATCTTTTTTTTTGTTATCAATACTAAGTGTTTAATAAATAGTTTGTTGATTTAATATCTGATATTATATTCATTACAATCCTAATCCATAACGAAATCCTGTACTGTTACTTTCGACCCACAACGTGTTACTTTCGGCCTCGCTACGTGGTCGAAAGTAACAAATGACGAATTTTTTTAAAGTCTCTGTGATTCACACAAAATACACAATAACAAGATAAATCATGACACTAATGTAATTAACATGAATGGAATTTATTTAAGGCCATATTAATTTCAGAAAAATAACAACACCTAACCAGGAATCAAAGCCAAAGTACAAAGTGTTACTTTTGTACCCGGTCTCCCCTACAGTTTGTAAATAATTATTTTGATTTATGCACTGAAACCTCCATGGGGGGATATTATACTGCCTTAACGGATAGTTAATTTTAATTCGGGGAAAATTTTGCCTATACAAATCACATTTACACTAGAGTGCAATTACACAGGGGTCAAGCCAGAGAGCGTTTGTTGCGTACTCATTGTTAATAGAATTTGCTGAATTTGCAATGCGAAAAGAGTTGGAATCGTGGAGAATTTAATTTAGACGGATAACGTTCACCGTCTCGTGAGTACCTAGTTTTACATCTTAGTGACTCGTTATGAAAGTATGGAGCGAAGTAGAGAAAGAAGGATTGTCTAGATTCATTGCAGTATTATGTTTTTATTGATGTTGGGTCAAGAAGTGAAATTTTAACCATGCGGGCAATATTGACATTAGAAATATGTAGACTGATATCAGATAATATATTTTTTTCATAGTTTTTTTTATATACTGCAACATTTTGCGTTGGATCTCGGTTTTAAGTTTACTTTATTTTTTTATGAGGAATACGCTCAGACGAAATAAATTTATTTCGTCTGAGGGAATACGAAGGTACTTACAGGAAATTATACAACTAAAGTGAGAAATTCCGAGGAAGAATCACTTTAGTACAAAATGCGAATGTTCAGTTTTTATAATGAACAAAAATACGTGACAGAATAAAAGGTCGAACAGTGGACAGGAAGGCAGGGGAAGAATTGAAGATACAATGCGAATTCATTTGAGAGACAGCGTTATTCCGCGAAAACGCTCCCGAGCACGTTCATAGCCACTTTAACTTTAAGACTCCCACTCGGTATTTTGGTGTGAAAACCTGTTTAATTATGAATTTTTATTTGCTTCTCTCTAATACATACACACATTTGCCCATGAAAGCGATAGAAAATATTGTGAAATAATCGTGACTTCTTAAACTATAATATTTTATTTAGTCACGGTAGGATATTTGGATTATTTTAATAATAGTAACTACCTTTTGCAACATACGTTATTGCGTATATAACTATATACCCATAACTACCTTCTGACACATACGTTATTGCGTGTATACCCAATTTTGTTTTCTTATACATGGTGGAAACCTTAGACTTAAATCTAAAGGTTGTAATTTTACATGAGGGTCTTATTCAATTTAATTAGTAAAAATAAAATTATATCATTTTAAAACTAATATCACAAAGGTGAAGAGTTTGTTTGTTTGTTTGGTTGAACGCGCTAACCTCGGGCACTACTGGTTCCAATTGAAAAATTATTTTTGTGTTGGATAGTCCATTTATCGAGGACGGCTATATGTTATAACATCAGCTATGATCAATAGAAGCGGAGCGTCAAATCACCCCGGGTAAAACCGCGGGACACAGCTAGTTATTATATAAAATAATGTATTAAGAACAAATGAAAATTATCATTTTTGAATACTCATAATAACTGTTTAATAACTGGAATAAAATTATAAAAAGCAAAATAATAATTTTACTTCCATCAATAAACTGGAAACGTACTCAACATAAAGAAAATATATGACTTTGCGGCGACGCGAATATGTCAGATCTCAACGAACGTTGTCACATATTTACCAAATGCCTTGCGAATAAGGCAAAAATACGTACAAATTGGTTATTCTAACGCTAAAAATGATAAATAAGCTAATTTGGACCTTCAGAGGCTATTAATAAAGATCTTTTGATATTACAGCGCGAGTTCAGTGCTTGTTAAGATAAATTGGCCAAATTTGCCTCTCGCAATTATATCATCCAACTTTTATGAACTCGAGGGCTTGTTTGCAAATTGTATTCTTAATACGTAACACTGTATATCTTATTTTGGCTCTTCGTATATTGTTGGTTTGGTAATAAGATCCCTTGTTTACTGACAAAAATATATTGTTCAGCAAGCTGCCATATTTTATCTAAATTATGCTTAAAAGTTGAGATACAATTTACAGTTTGTAAAATATAATAATAACTAGCTCACTCCCCGCGGTTTCTCGCGCGTAAATTTCGGAGTTTCCGCAGAAATTCCAGGACAAAAAGTACCCTATGTCCTTCTCTATATTCCTAACACAATGTATGCAAAATTTCATGATGATCCGTTAAGCCGTTGAGGCGTGAATGCTTAACAAACAAACAAACCAAAAAACTCCCTTTCGCATTGATAAAATAGTAAGGACTAAGGATGTCTTGATATAGGTACCTACTTATCAGTCTAAATATAAAGGCTTCGTATCTATCGACTAGGTACGCGATAGCGACATTGTCAAGTAAAATGATCTCTTCAGTAAATTTGTTGGTTGTAAAGAATTCCCTTCCATCCGTTTGACGGATCCCATTTCATAACCGATCTCTATGTAATATTGTGACATTGAGTAATGGACAACATTAGCTAAACGCAACGCGTTTGACGATTAACCCGTGTCGTCATCGTTAACTCTTTTCAGCTACTTTAAAATGTAGACTATTTCCAATGAAACGTTTGTCCTCTCCCGAAGTCAATACAGTGCACACCATTTTTCATTGTCTTTTAACGGTGCATTGTATCATAAATCACTGCTGTTGGAACAACAGGGTTGACACGAAATTTCCGAACGCAATACTTTTGCAGCATTGCGCTACCTAAGAGCTGGGATAATTCATTCGTTCGCAAAACATCACCATCTGCATTTACATGTCGCGTCTATATTTGGCGCTCGCTCGACCCGCGTTAGCAAATTGGATTTGTTCTGTTTCTTTAAATTCCGAAGCGAATTACTCCGTTTTTTTTGCGCTTTTATAGCGAATTTTATGTTTCTCTCTACGCTTGATTGAAGACCTAAAAAAACATCGTAAATTACACATTATTACATTCTACATTTAATAAAAAACATTATTAAAGATTGTTAAGATATTTGAAAGTTTTTAATTCAGTTATTCATGACTATTGGAGGCTGAACGGATTAGAATGCAATGTGGTTTGCACAAATAGAATATGTTCCGGATTGCCACATAGGATAGGTTAGATACTGGAGATGAAACGAATAGTGGTTTGGCCGGATACCGGATATTTGGCAAGCTACGAGACTGGAAACCGGATATCCGGTTACCAGATATCGGCCCTTTATCGCGTTATATGACGCGATCAGTTTGATTTTTTTTTTAATATAAGCGCGGTGAATGAGATCGAAAATATTCGGGCGTGTTCGGGTATTATCGGCAAGCGGAGTCGCCTCTTACTAATAAATGCGGGAAATTTGGTATTTATTCACCACAATTTGCTAGTCTTGTTAATTTTGAGTAATAAACGAATTTATAAAACAAACATTTTTGACGTGCTATTATAAAAATAAACGGTGTCCATAACTTATTGTGGTATGATTTGCCTTGTGTAAAATAATAATTGTTTGAATCTTACTATCCGTAATCCGGCCGGATACCGGATTCATTCAGTATTCATGCAGTATAGTGAAAACAAGACCGGATAGGCCGGATACCGGATAGTTATCGGATATCAGTTTCAAATCTAGTGGATGGATACTCTTTGTCCCAAAACACAGATTTCTGCGATTCAAGCTCGTTAAGTCGCAGTGGACCGCTTTAGTAGGTACTTGATACAATTATGGATATATCATTTTCTATTTACTTTAGGTAGGTAACCTATAAAATATTGCTTGAAATAAACCATTTGTTTAAAAAAAGTCATTCAAATTACTATTATTTTATAGCAGCAGCAATAAATAACGAGTATTATTTCCTATCATAGAAAACAAAAATCAATGGTAGGTATCATCATAAATATAACATTATTTTAACTACAATATGCAAAAACGAATATAGGTGGAGATTAATTAATTTTATATGCAATAAATATATGTAATGTAGTTTAAACGATTAATGTAGTCGATTCGGACTATTCTCTGTGGTCCGTAAATGTGAGAGAGATTCAATCGGTTGGAGAGAATGATAAATGTTTTTGGATGTAATCCTATATAGAAAAAAATTGATTAGTTTTGAAACAAATATCGATTACAAGTATCTAAAGATAGCTCAACAATGTTTCACGCGACTAGCATAAGTTGTTTTGTGGAAACTTGCGATGTTTATCCAAAACAGTGAAATAAAACAAAACTTAATTAAATAAGACGAAACAAAAGTTTTTATGAATATTAATCTAACTTAACTGATGAGTCGTCGAAAAAAACATATCGGGCCTTTATCAAACTTAATCATGAGAAACTCCAGAAGCGATGACTCCAATACCAAAAAACTTACTGAAACTATGTACCTATAGTTTCAGTAAGTTTTTTTTACAGTCTAATCAACCCAAATCGAAAAACAAGTTCATTGTATGCTCTAGTATATAATTCTTTTTTCAGCTCTCTGAACCCTCGCGTTTCATCTGTACGATCAAGGTTAAAACTTATGTGGTATTAAACTATTTTAACTTAATTCAAGTACGAAACAAAAGTAAATTTCAGAGTGATGTTTCAGCAAGCAAGCGCCAGTTTATCACGCATACCACACTGTGCTGAGGTTGAATTTTCGGAATTCTGTTGACGCCTCAGGAAAAGATAAAGACCTTATTTATATATCTATGTGCGCAGTAATATATATACGTAGTTCGCGTTCTTCTGAGCAATTTTCCAATGTAAACATTAGGGGTAGGTACGTCAGGGATATCCCTGCTAATATTATAAATGCGAAAGTAACTCTATCTGTCTGTCTGTTACGCTATCACGTCTTAACGGCTCAACCGATCATCGTAAAATTTTGTATACACGTTGTCAGGGGTATACAGAAAAGGACATAGGGTACTTTGTATCCCGGAATTCCTGCGGGATTTCCAAAATTTCCGCGGGGGATATTGCTTGATAATCTTAGACTTCATCAATCTTTTAAAACTTCATCTAAATTATCTATAATTTCTGTTTTTCTGTATGGTTTCTGCTTTATTTGGGGCCATGCGGCGTTGTGATATCGATATCGTAATGTATACGTAAATTTGAATTAAAATATAGATCTACTACGATCGTTAGTTTTATGAATTTTGTATGCTACAATATTCCAAATGGTAGAACTGATGTTTTTATTTTTAACGTACACAAACTCTTATTTCATCTTAATTAGACGTTTATTATGAGTAATCAAATGATAATTAAGATGTAGGTAACAATAATACAAGCACAGGACCTGCATTTAAAAGTCAACGAGAGAAGTGAAGCCTAAATGATAATTCCGCTATTTAGGATCTTTTGTTAGGAGAATACAAAAGTTAAAAAGCTACCGACCGAAAAGATTGCTGAGAAAGAACTACGATAAAAATCTCATGAAGGCCGGCGAACATTTAACTTTTCAGTTCTTTAGACATCTCGGCATTTTATTTTCCAACTGTGTTACTCGTGTATACTATCGTTAAGTCTCTTGCCGAGCGATCGTAATGCAGTCGGGAAATTTTAAGTTTTGCAATCGTATACGTACAACTCTGCAAAGTTACAAAATACGAGTTATACGAGATGTGTAGCGTGTTTGAAAAATTGCTCTGTGAATTTTAATAGGCTTTGCACGAAGTTGCCATTTGAAAATCAACCAAAAAAAATCTCTTGTTTAATAGTACTTATTAATACGACACGAATAATAAGTAAAAAAAATTCTATATGTGTTCTAAATTGTTTATAACTCGTAAAATTACTCCATAGTTCTAGGAGTAGAGCAATTTCTTTTATGTACCTATTATAAAAACAAATGCGTCTTATATCAAAAAGTGGCATCGGAAACAGTGATGTATTTGCTTTCTGCATTATCTTTTAAGTTATTGCGATGCCAAATAAAGATTATGTCTCCATAATATGTCAATGTCTAAACACCCTGTTTTTTTTAGCATAAATCGATACTAATTCTACAAATTTTGGTTGAAAGCAATTTCGCACTTTTATCTATGTTAAAAAGCTGATTTTCCAAACACTTCCTTGAATAAATAATTATTATGTGTGAACAAAATGCGACTTGGATATTGTGTTATGAATCCGTATTTTCATCGCCAATCTCAATAGCAATTGTCAGTCCAGATAAAAGCTCTGCCTTGCTCTATACCAGGTATCGGATTATTGAACGACACATGGTAGCTGCTGCATTAGGTATACATGGACTTGCGCGTTTATTGGAATATTTCAGCGTTGAACTTTTGACTTCATTCTATATAGTGCAATAAACATTTCCAGTAAAAAGTTTAATATCTGCAATATAATGCCAAGAATTTAAGTGACTAAAAATTGGACTTAAAGGTGAAAGAAAAACTAGGTAACATTTTAATTACGTGTATTACGTGTATAAGTGATAAGTAAGTAAGTACTTTTGGTCATGGGAAAGCACAACACAAAAACTCCTGTGATTCTGTGTTTACATATACCTATCTAATGTCAATTACCTATCTCTAAATATTTTTGGTAAATCATTTTACTTTTTTAATATAGTATTATAGGTAAATTACGTGTCATTGTGTTGCGTCTCTGGTTCCAAGTAAATATGCATGTTGCATTCATTCTTTCTTTGTAAAAAAAACTTCACGTCCGAACTTATCCCACGAAAACAAACAATTCGTGTGCAAACAATTCAAACCAGCAGCTCTGTTGCGCAACGATATAATTTACTCTGACACGCCATTGCCTTCACCCCAGCTTTTTCCTAACAAAGAAAAATGCACTATCAAGCTCGCATGCAGATCTGCCGGAGCACTTTTATTGGCCCCAGCTGCGACACTCCAAACAGTTCGTCTTCATCAAAGAAATAAATGAGTGGTGCAGTTTTTTTTGTCATCATTTTTATTGGACCTTCTGGTATCTTTGGCCACAGATAATATACTTGGCTAACGCAAACTAGGTGCGTATCAACAGCAAAGTTGAGTGAGTAAAAAAAAGTTCTAGCGACATGGACTGTGTCATATATAGGTAATAATAATAATAATCCACATCACAACACACAGATCTACTTGATCCCACAGTAAGCTATTATGAGCTTGTGTCGTGGAAACCAAGCAAACGTGGTATATACTTCATAGAATTACTTATATATTATAGGTACTATAGATATATAAACACACCCAGACTGGAAAATGGAACCCTGTGTTCATCACACAAAGTCCACCCCCACCGGGAATCGAACCCGGAACCCCTTGATTAGCGGGCAGGCATGGTGACCATTGCGCCAATCGGGTCGTCAACACAAAGTTTGTGTATACCTATAATATGACATAGTCACAGTTACAAACAAAAGCATTCTGATGTCGCTTAAAAAATAAATTGACTGTAGAGTTTTCTTGTCTTAAATATGTAAGTTTTGAGATTCCCTCAAGAATTATTTTATGTAGTGGGTCAAGTGACGCCACAGCCTCAAATCAGTTGA
Organism: Zygaena filipendulae; assembly: GCA_907165275.2. Lineage (NCBI taxonomy): Eukaryota > Metazoa > Arthropoda > Insecta > Lepidoptera > Zygaenidae > Zygaena > Zygaena filipendulae. Next base: position 3,148,799 of record OU015653.1, on the reverse strand, counting down.
CGTGTAGCGAATATATGTATATACTCAGGAATACTGTAGCACTCTATTGGTAAAAAAAATTTAAAAATTGGTAAAGTGGATCCAGAGATTACCCCCTACAACCTCACAAACTTAACTTTTTATAATAATCCTTACTATTATAAATGTGATAGTGTGTTAATTTGTGTTTGTTTGTTACGCTTTCACGACTTAACAGCTCAACCGATCATCATGAAATTTGGTATACACGTTGTCAGGTATACAGAGAAGGACATAGGGTACTTTTATCCCGGAATTCCCGCGGGAATTCTGAAATTACTATTGGTTAAACCTCGATGAACAGCTAGTGTTAGTATAGATAAACAAAATTAGAACAACAATAACACGTAAAGTATTTGTGAGTTATTGGAAGTATGAATAACATAATTTTGTATACAAAATTTAGCTTCTGTCAGGTGTTCAATGACCCTTTGCTGCTTTTTGTAAGAATTCCTTTTAAAAAACAATATCAGCATACCCATTAGTTGCACTCTCTAACATTATCTTCAACTCAGTTTATAATGGTCCGGATAAAACTACACTTTCGAGAAACTTTATTTAGTGCTTGCGCTAAGACCCGTGAATCCCACTAAAAAGAATGCTCCTTTTCCTCTTAATCCCTTTTATTTTTCTTGATTCTGTTAATTAAGTTGGAATAAGAAAAAAAACTAACGAAACATTTTTGCAATTTGAAAAATGTGATTGCTTAAATAGGTGCGGTACTTTGGAGTTTGGAGTTAATAGGGTGAATAAAGACTTTTTCATTACTCATACTCGGAAAGTAGGTCTGAAGTTGCCTGAGAAGCGGGTTGAAAGTAACCCTTTTCAGCCCTAGGGAGAATCGCTTTCAACTGACAACTGTCAAATTATTAAAAAAAAAACTAGGTCTATTTTCACATTTCTATTGAACCATGTTTCAACTTTCTATACAGCCAGCGCGATGTAAAATTGAAATAACGTAAAGTTTAAGTAGGTATTAATTAAAATAAAATTCACTCACTTTTTCTTAAGCTAATTCCTATTTATATTTTTTTATTTTCTTTAATTAATACTTAATAATTAAAGAAAATATTTTTTTTAGGTCGCCACAATGTAAATAAAAAATACTGGCTGAATAGCTAGCCGGCCAAAGAAAAAGAAATAGGTGGGAAAGTGTCAAGCGACTATCCGATCTTCACCCATTTTTTCTTTAGCTAATTCCTATTTTTATTTTGACTTTCCTTGCATTCGTAATGAAAAGCACAGTGTTACCCTCGGGAGAAAGACTTATTTAGTCCCGAGACGGGGTTTGGCGCCCGAGCGTAGCGAGGGCGTCAATAGATCGAGGGACTAAATAAGTTACTTTCACCCCTAGGATAACAAAATACTATTTCATTACTCATACTCGGAAAGTAGGTCTGAAGTTGCCTGAGAAGCGGGTTGAAAGAACCTTTTCAGCCCTAGGGAGAATCGCTTTCAACTGACAACTGTCAAATTATTAAAAAAAAACTAGGTCTATTCTCACATTTCTATTGAACCATGTTCCAACTTTCTATACAGCCAGCGCGATGTAAATTGAAATAACGTAAAGTTTAACAAGGTATTAATTAAAATAAAATTCACTCTTTTTTTCTTTAGCTAATTCCTATTTTTATTTTGACTTTCCTTGCATCCGTAATGAAAAGCACAGTGTTATCCTCGGAAGAAAGTTACTTTCACCTCTAGGATAACAATGTACTATTGTATACCAACTTTAAAAAAAAAACTTGATTCTCATTGGGATTATGCTGATGTCATCGCGATCTCGGCTGACCCAGCGGTAGTATCTACGCCCCTTATTCAAAACGGTCGGGATTCGAATTCCCGTTATCATTCGTATCTGTGGCACTTATGAACCTATTGCCAGGTATTTTCTGCTCCCCTAGCCAAATTGACATTCTACAATCGTTAACTTTGTAACGTTGTAAAATGAAGGAAAACGTCGTCAGAGAACCTACCACAATACAAGACAGTTCTTACTGACTGATAAATAACATTGAAAGACAACACCGTTGGAGGGAACCTGCGCCAGGAGTCGCGGGTTCGATTCCCAAATGAGAGTGAACAACGTTTTGGGTCGAGAATAGTTGTGTTTATTCTGTCTAGGTGTATCTTAAATAGGTGTTTACAAAAAAGTATTTAAGTATATGTAGGTAGGTACCTACTAGCTGCTAGCCGCAGTTTTACCCGCGCAAATATTGGCGTACGTAGTAGTCTGTCGTTTTTTGTACTTGTCACAAATTCTAAGCGATTTCACCCGCATTAATTTGGAAGCTTTCGCGAGAGTTTCGGAATAAAACGCACTTCAGGTCCCTCCTTGTACCCCTGAAAACGTGTATGCAAAATTTCATGATGATCGGTTGAGTCGTTAAGGAGTGAAAGCGAACCAGAGAGACAGAGTTACGTTCGCATTTATAAGTATAATACAAGTAGGGATTATATACGAGTTCTGGTATAGTACAAGCTCTGCTTGGTTTGGGACCAGGTGGCGCTCTATGATTATGTCCAAACATTATTATCACTTTTCAAAAGCATGTGTAAAGTCCACCACTCCGCATTGGGCGTAATAAACTCTGGGCCCTTAATAACTATGACCATAACACGCCGCGCTAAGATAAGGCGCCGCAAAAACTGTCTTTCCCTCGTAATCAAAGAAGTTTTACTGCAAAAAAATACATTAAAAACGTTTCTTATGACATAAAGTATAATAATTTCTAATATATTGGCATCCAGAACGTTTGGAAATGCGTTTTCGGGACGCGCGTTATGGGCAAAGAATGTTGTTGGTCATAGTGAATAAGGGCCCTGAGACGCAGAAATAAGCACATTATAAGTACTGAATAAGTAATATTATAAAACTTTGGTACAGTTATGAAACTGAAGCATTAATGCAGGTGAGCAATAAATATTCATTAGACTTATACTTACTTTGGGAGATTTTGGTGGTTATCAAAGGTTTTGTTCTTTAATTTACGTATATTTTTGCATCAATGAAAAAAATAGTGCATGCGTTTTGTTTCAAAATGCTGTTTAAGTGTAAATTTATCAGTGGCAATTTTTTCGTGTGCTTTGAATTATAAGTAATACAAGGGCCTGACCCTTGCCTGACCTGATTTCTTTGAAGTTCGCCATGAGTTCGACTTTGGAGAGAAACGTTGCAGTCGATAACAGATTGAGGCAAATAAAAAATAATTAACTGTAATTTGACGCTGGCTCTATATCAAAAAGTCCGCAGCGAAAAAAAAGAAGAGACAAAACAAAAGATATAAACTAACAGCAAAATTCCTGCATACAAGTATTACTTACTCCTTAAAAAGATCCGTCTAATGGTCCGTTCCACTCTCGCCCACTCCGTTCCATTGAGTAAAATAATAAAAAAAAAAAAAACACAAAATGTAGTACCGAGAGACAAAGAAGTGGTAATTGAGTATTCGTGAAGCGCAGTGGGACGCCGCTGGCTAAATTATTCTCAGCTTCTTCCATTTTACATGAACCTACGTACAAACTCTCTGAGATTATTTTCTCAACCGTGATTTCTAGAATATCATTTTCAATTAGTACACTATTGCATTTTGGATTTGAATGAAAAAACATTGTTCTTTTCCAGCAAATTTATAGCTCTTGATATACACGTACTTGATGTACCTACAAAACCAACATAATTTTTCAGCATCATCATTAACTAAGTAGCTGTAATATTTACAAAAATAAATTTATAAAAAATATGAAGATCGAAAAAGAAATTAGAAGTGCGAAGTGAAAATTTTTCACACCAAAAGTAATTATTAAACTCCGAATAATTTCGTAAAGTATTTAGATTCTTAATATAAATATTTCAAAAATCGTAGGAAGGTATCCGTTTGAAGTTGCCGCTTCCCAACACAATGTACTTCATTTACTTCGTTTGAGTCGTAATGCAGTTAATTACATCCATTGAGTTTCTTCACAACTTTATACGTCATATAGGCCGCGGAATGAATTTTCAATGTTTCATTAGCACATAACTTGTACAATAGTATTCGTCTGTGTGAATTTATACAGTATCTACAATCGTTGTTCATTAGCTAGAAAATGTAACAATATCGTAATTTACGGGTCCAAATTATGGTTAATTTTGCATGAAAATTGGACACGATTTGAATTTTGCACTCAGCAAGTGAAATATAATGTACGAAATGAAACAACAATGAGGGTCAGGTAAGCGTTCGAAGAAGCAAAACCCTTAAAAGGTCTGTAACGAGCTTCACTCTACCTCCAAAGCTATTTTGATCCATCCTTGAACATATTTTTTTATGACTCGTGTTGCGAACTTAACGTTATGGCCAACCTCTATCTTTGTCAAAAAAAAAAAACGACCAAGTCCGAGTCGGAATCACGCATTCTATTTTTAGTAGGTAATTTTTTGTTATGTAATTACAGTTTTACAATTTTCGGATTCTTTCCTTTTCTTGTGCTATAAGACCCATGTTTCTTGCCAATTTTCATGATGTGGCATAGCGTTTTAATAAGCTAAAACGTGCTAAAACTCAAAAAACATGATTTTTTGTTACTTTTTTAATTTTACACCTACCTACCGAGAGAACTGAGGAGATCCGTAGAAAGATTGAGGACCATAGTAACAGACGTAGCTTAGAGAATTGCAGATTTTAAATATCAGTGGGCGGGGTACATAACAGACATTCGGGAAGAAAGTTCTGGAGTGTACCTAGTGTGGACCAGACAAGATTACTTCACACAGAATGGACCAACGATTTAATGAAGGCTGGCACAGGAGCGGTCATCGTGGAGATTATAATGAATTTTTTATCCTAAATTCTGGCGGGAACTTAATAAAGATTGTATATTAAGAAAAAATTAATAAACAATTTAGAAGGTATTGTTTTAAAATTTATTAAGCCTGTTTCGATTGTTTGTCCGTATTTTATACATGCACTCTACACGAAGTGTCGCTATGGTTGGAATTTGACTTGACTAGATTTAGTTCCACAAAATGAAAACTGAGAGTACATGGCGGTGACTCTAGGGTTACTTCTAAATATCACATGAGTAGCGCAACGGTGAAAAGATATATTCCCAAGTAAACGTAGAAATATAAATAGTTGGTTGGCTGTGTGCTTCCTACAGAATGTTACAGAATAGTGTAGTCATATTGAAGATCGTATTTTTGTAATCATCTATAATCATTTGACACCAGTAACGGAACCGATGAATACAATACGTATACCTCAAAGTTGACTGGGTCCTTATGCGCTTTCAGCTATAATATAATAGCGATAAATTACAACGAATCATCTCAACGGACTGTTCGCGAGTGGACAAAAATATTGTTAAAATTGATTATGAATTTTTGAAGGTTTAGGGTGTCAATACTATTGTCAGATTAGTGGGCATAGCTGTTCTCCCACGGCTGCACCCGCGTGATTTTTGAGACTCCCGCAGGAGCTCTACAAAGTATCCGTTGGCACTCAGGAATAAGAAAGATTCCAAACAGTGAACCGCCGTACGTCCCAACTTACAAGGGTTACCTCATTATAAATATTAATAAATACTTCAAATATGACTGCACCTTTCTGTAACACCTTGTGTATGATTCGTGAGCGAACTCGTCGCTGTCGCTGCTCGAGCACATGACGAGTTGCAGCCACACCTAACAGCTATCTCGAATGCAAACAGTTCCCAAACTTGCACGATTACTTCACCCGATGTATTCCTTCCAAAGTTCATTGTTTCCATTGCACATTTTCAAATGGTACCGAATTTTAACCGGCATTTTTGGGATGCAAATATTTCTAAACATTTAACTGACACTATTACTCACTGAAATGATATTATAATATTGGTAACAGTTGAGGGCGAATAGACAGACATGCTTCTAGTGACCCTTTGGGCGTCGATTTAAATCTCATGGTTTCTCAAAGAACTTTTTGTTATTATATTATGTTTTAAATTTTAAGCGTTCTCTTTTTTAATTTCACATCATTTGTGACTGTGGAAATTTTTCTTTATACCTACTAACACAGTTAAAGCTTACCATTTTGGAATTTAAGTTGAATTACCATTTCGCGAACAAAAAAAAGGAAGATTTCCTTTTTCGTGTTACATAAAATATTTTAGTTAAAAATGGGTAAGATAAGTATTATAATTGACCAGCTATAAAAAAATCGTGACGGAATCAGCCGTGGAGACAGCTCACTATTTAATCGGGCGAGCCAGACGGAGTGCATCAAAACATTAAGGATTTGGAAGTTTGTCCAAGTTTGCGGAGTCGGGTTCAATCCGCGCGCGCGCACTTATTGCGGCGCGCCCAACCGCTGGAGTCGCTTGCGAGCACTTGTTAATTAAAGTGTAGGTGTGCTGCAATGTTATTATACGTATAATAGTCATTTAAGTGAAATCTAGTGGAATTGTGCAAGTATCTCAGACAATGTCTTCGCGTTTGCGTTCAGTGAATCCAATTATATTAGAATTTGCTGTTCCCCACGGTTTCTTCCGCGTTAATTTCCGTTCCCTTAGTAATTACAGAAGGATAAAAAGTAGCCCATGTGTTTGTCTGTACCCTATATAACGTGTATGCAAAATTTTTCTAATGATGGGTTAGGTAGTTAAGGTGTAAAAACATAAAAACAAACAGATAAAACTCACTTTAGCATTTATAATTTTAGGATACTATAGTTTTAATTAATTTGAGATATAACAGCAATCGCAGTTTACGAAAAAATAATGTACCTTATCGATTTTCTCAATTTACGGTTCTCTGTGAAGGATTTTAATGTCTCAGATCTCCACATAAATTAATTTGATAATATCTAAGTTAGCTATCAGTGAATTATATTCTATATAGTTATTCCGATACCCACACACACATTGTACCTAACGATGTATTCCGGCAGCCTCACTCGAAAGCCAGTTCCCATTCTCCCATTCCAGGTGTTTACATTCTACGACCACACCGTCACTTAATATCAGATCGAACGTATTGTTTGTTTGTATACTTATTTTATTTATTTAGTTTTGCGTGTGAAAATCTGCCAGTGACACTGATTTTCATCCGTTCTTATACTATACTGAGTCAAACTCCCCTTTTGTCTGTTCTGTGAGAAGACCGAATCACTCGTCTCCATAATAACACTCCCGTGACTCCCGCCAACAATTATGTTGATACAGTAGCATAAACTTGCTCTAGATATTGTTTTGATTCATAACATTGGAATATGCATGCGGGCTCGGGTATCTATGTGCGTCAGCAACCTAACGGATATATTAGAGCACTCCACTATTCATAAATACATTATCCACCATGGTTACTAGGTATATGTATATTTTTTGCTATCGTAGCATCGATCACTTTCTATGTAAATTTTATTATAGTTGTGTTTTTTTATACCGGCAAGAACTCGTTCGCTTATTTACATTTTTGAAATCTTTATCATACATATACATACATATTATTATCATTATATTATTTAAGTATTTAATTTGAAATGTGAATGTTGAAATAATGCCAAGTTCCAACCCAAAAAGTTTCAGCTCCATAAAATTAGTAACATAATTCATGTAATTAAGAGGGAAACATCTGGTTCGACGTTGGTATTGATACGAGGTGGGGAGGGACGAAGATGGATCCATATTTTCTTGGTGTAGGAAGTGGATGTACAGGTACTCATGTAATGATGATTAAATGTATAAGTAATAATCGTGAGCAAATTCTTTTTTATATTTCACATCTCTGATAAATATTTTTTTTGTTTTCAACTTGCCACTTTTTCTTTTTTCTTTCGGAAAAACAAAATGTAGCGGGATCCCAAAATTCACGTTCTTTGAACCACTAGTCCCATTGCTATATGCGTATATTAAAAGAAGACGTTTACGTCCTACTACTTAAAAGTATGATATCGACAGTTAAGAGATTTGAGTAGGTAGTTAATGTACAAAAAATGGAATGATAAGCAATAACCCACAATATTAAGTTATAGATTCAAAACGCTTTATTGAGAGTTATAGAGCGTTTTTTAATTATGTGTTTACCTTATTACATTGTTTAAATATCAAAAAACATTTAAACATAAAAAAATGCTGAAACAAAATGACGATATGATTTTGAAACACGATTTATTCAAAACTTCTCCAATGTGGGTTAACATACTATTGCTTATCTATGTCCAATTATACCTACACTAGTAGATAAAATTTTACAGTGCCGGTAATACATTAAATGCTGTCCACTGTCCACTGTATAAGGTAGGCCGAACGATTTAAGCCTTAAATGAACTGACAGATATCCAATTTAATTGGAAATTTTAATCGGTTGCCATGGAAAACAATTGAGATCCAATTTCAAAATGACTCATTCGAAACATAAACTTTTTAATCGGCTCGTTCTGTACCTACCTGCAACGTAATTTTTTTTTTATCCCTCCTTTTGCTTCCGTTTTTTAAATTTCGCATTCCACCCGTTCGTTGCAACTCGTGTGCGGATTAACTGAACGTTTTGTTTCATTGGCTAATTGGTCGTCCACAACTTTTGTCGCTGGCTGTACCGACACTTTTTAAATTTTTACTCAATTTCTACTTGACACTTTTGGGTGGGCTAAAAAATGGCTAAAAAGAAGCACTTTAAAGTGCCAATGTCAAATGTTGCTAAAGAAATGCGACAGGCGCGGCGTTATAACAATAGCTATTTATACTGTAAAACTAATAGTAATATGCAATAACATAAAATTTTGCTACCAAAGATCAAGTAGGTAGGGGAGACCGGGTACAAAAGTAACGGCGGGTCGAAAGTAACAATTGCTCTCTAGATTTATCCAATGGGCGAACACCGCTTCACTGCCGTCAGCCGATAGCTGGGAGCGCCCCCCTCACTTGCATCTAGTCGCCGCGTGCGCCACGCACTTTTAGGTTGTGTGAGAGGTTGTTACGTGTTTTTACAAACCAAAAGTAAGTTTTTCGATGTTTTCTTATTTAATGTTTACGTAGTCATAAAAGGATGGTAGTAATCTGAATATTTGCATATTCATTTTTGATTAGATTAATTTTACATTGTTTAAATTCGTTATTGTCTAGCACGTTCCGTTTTAAGGTTACATTTCATGTTTCAACAAAAATGAGGAAGGGTACAAAAGTAACATAGTCCTATGGGTACAAAAGTAACATGTTACTTTTGTCCTCGTAATGGTTTAATTACGTACATAATTTTTATGTGTCTTTACTCCAACAGAATGCCGCGACAACGCATAAGAAGTACTACACGAGGAACTACCGACACAGAAGTTTATAGAAAAGCGGCTGAAGAGCACTTCAAAGATGGTGCAAAAATTAGAGCCCTGGCTAAAAAATATAATGTTTGCCATGTAACATTGTATAGATTTATAAACAAATTAAGAGCAGGAAATACTAACGCAGTTGTGGGCTACCGTTGCAGCAATCGAGTTTTTACAATTCACGAGGAAAGTAATCTACGCGATTATTTAATCGAGTGCTCGAAAGTTTATTTTGGGTTATCTCCATCTGACGTACGAAAACTGGCATACGAGTTGGCGATTAAAAATGGAAAAACATTTCCTGAAAAGTGGCACGATAGTCAAATGGCTGGTAAGGAATGGTTGACGGGTTTTTTAAAACGACACCCGAGCCTCTCTTTGAGATCTCCTCAAGCAACAAGTTTGGCACGGGCTTCGAGTTTCAACGAACATAATGTAGGCAAATTTTTTGATAACCTTGCTGAGGTAATGCATAGATACAAATTTGAGCCAAAAGATATCTGGAATATGGATGAGACAGGAGTGACCACTGTCCAAAAACCTAGCAAGATTGTAGCTCAAAAAGGAACTAAACAAGTAGGTGCAGTAACCTCAGCAGAACGTGGAAGATTAGTAACTGTTGCTGTTGCGATTAATGCTCAAGGAGGACACATACCTCCTTTTTTCGTATTCCCATTGAAACGATTCCAAGACCACATGATACTTGATGGTCCTATTGGTTGTGCTGGAGCTGGCAATGCTAGTGGATGGATGCAGGATGCAGAATTTTTACTGTTTCTACAACATTTTAAAAAACAAGTCAAGCCAACAATTGATCAAAAATGCTTGTTACTGCTTGACAATCATATATCGCATATATCTATCCAAGCTCTAGATTTTTGTAAAGAAAATGGAATAATATTGCTGTCGTTTCCACCCCATTGCACGCATAAACTGCAGCCTCTGGATAGAGCAGTATTTGGGCCTTTCAAGAAAATGATAAACACAGCTACAGACAACTGGATGCGAAATAATCCTGGGCGAACAATGACTATCTATTACATTCCTGGGATAGTCAAAGAAGCATTTCCTCTTTCTGTTACTGATAAAAATGCAATTTCCGGATTTTCCTGTACCGGCATAAGTCCATTTAATAGGAATATCTTTACTGCTGTTGACTACGCGCCATCATCTGTGACTGACCGGCCATTACAACTTAACAGTCAAATTCCACCAAATGATCTGTTGACCAGTTCTGATGCAACGTCCTCCATTCAAGTTAATCCAGATACTCCAGTTGGTGATCTTCCAACATCAATTGACCAGACTGATCAGCATACAGACAGCAATTATGACCAACCACCGGCTGTTCAAAATTTGTCGGACTCGATCTCTGCAAAGACTGATTCTCTGTTAGCTGTCTCAGATTTTGATCAAAGATCCAAATCACCAGTGCCAGGACCTAGCGGACTTCAGCGAGTAAATTCTACTCAGCCGTTTAATTTTTTCACACCTAAAGATCTCAGACCTTTACCACAAGCGGGTCCGAGGACTGAAAGAAATAAAGGTCGTAAAAAACGTAAGAGTGCAATACTGACGGACACGCCAGAAAAAAATTTAATTGAACAAGAATACCAAGAAAGAAAAAAAGCCAAGAAATCGGTACTACAAGCTGATACTGGTAAAGGTAAAAGGAAATTGATATCTACAAAAGGGAAAGGAAAAGGAAAAAAGACCAAGAAGGCACCTAAAGACAAAGAAAATAAATCTGACGATGACGAATGCTTCTGTCTCGTATGTTTACAAGCTTTTAGCAGCAGTCGACCAAATGAACAATGGATACAATGTATCGAATGTCGAATGTGGTCCCATGTGGAATGCGTAGACGACGACAAGAACTATGTGTGCCATAATTGCGAGTCTGAGTAGGAGAATAATACTGAATAGTCTGATTATAAAAGAATGATTGAAATAATGTAACAATTGATCTCTTTACTTAAACTAAGAATAATTTCTATTGATTTGTTTTTTTTTATGTATAATTTTTGAGCATTTAAAATGAAGAAGTTTATTTGTGTTGTTAATTTGTATTAAACAAAGTCTTTAAATAAATAATTGTTGATTAAACATATAATATTGTATTAATTACAAACCTCTTTGTCTTGTTACTTTCGACCCACAACCTTGTTACTTTCGACCTGCTTACGTGGTCGAAAGTAACAACTGACGATTTTTTTTTAACTCTCTGTTATTCATATAAAACACACCATTATAAAATAAATCGAGCTACTAGTGTAAAGAACATAAACTGAATTTATATATGGTTATATTAATTTATTGACAATATTAAAACCTGCCCAGAAATCAAGGTAAAAGTACAAAGTGTTACTTTTGTACCCGGTCTCCCCTACAACAATCTTTTTCCACCCAATAAGCGATAACTTGAACTACCATGTAGGTCAATATAAACAATATAAACATTACGTATGTGTTATCTACAATTCGTAAATGCTTACATTTTATAGATACAATTAAATGTGTTTTACATTTCAATATTTTAACCTGTTTAGATAAATTAAGAAAATCATCAAGTTAATCGTCAAACACGACTACTACCGGAGCTGTAAGTGCACTACTAAGTACCTACCTACTAATATCTCACACTTTAACACAGCTAGTTATTTATTTAAATGAATTTTAATTGCTTATAGAGTCACCGGTCAACTGCACACATACCTACCTACACAAGCCGCGTTGCACGACCGCCGCGCGACCGTGCTGGTGGTTTCTTATTTCGTATTTCGTCACGGCTGGCTGCTTGTATTACCCACCATCACATAACAGGATATTCTTGTTTTAAAAAAGCAAACGTAAACCGGCAAACCAGTTCATTTTTATTATACCTAATGTAGTTTAAAAAAACAATCTCGTTGACCTTAGACGAACGGAGTATCAATAGAATAATAATATGAACGTTACGTTACACGCGCGACTTGTTGATAACCAACTGTGTAACAGTGTTGACTGTAGGTAGGTACTGACGCAGTTTACCTCGAGAACTCGACGCGCGCGCACGCTCGCTAGAATGTCGACGGCCACAGAAGAAAAGGTTTCTACCCTCTGGGACGAGTTCAGCAGTCCCGTTAACGTTTTGTTAGTGTTGGTTATACTGTACCTTGTGTATTTGATAATAAAGTCCAAATTTGAAAACGAACGGGAACCCCCGCCGCCCCCGAAACGGCTGCCGAGGCTCCGGAAGGACATGACCCCGCAGGAATTGAAGAATTATGACGGCAACCAACCTGATGGACGAGTTTTGCTGGCTGTGAACGGTGTCATCTTCGATGTTACGAATGGAAAAAGGTTTTACGGGCCCGGTAAGTGACGTCGATGGTTTAATGGCACCGAGCGTGCAGCTTCTGATACAATAATGTCAAATTCAATAGTTTTTATACATTTGAATTCATTGGTTCACAAAAAAAAGTAGTTGTAATTCACTGGAGGTTATAATGAACTGGCCAACCCGCTCCTTTAATACATAAATACAATAACTTCCAGTACTTCCAAAAAATACAATTTAATCAAAGCAATAAGCGAAAGACAATTATATAGAATGTCTTTGGGGAAAGATAATTCAAAGACGATTAGAGTGATGATAAATAGGATTGTCGAGTAACTAATGACATTGAAATTGTTATCAATCAATGAAAACAATGTCATTGTCTATGAACATGAAGTTGCAATGCAAGTAGCAATTTGAGCAAAGGAAGGAAACACTTAGATAATATTGACAAAATAACCTTTCTTAAATAACCTTTCTCTTGGTATAATTTGATCACTCTAAGTATCATATTTTTGTGAAAAATTGGTTTTAGTATCTCTATTTAGCGGGTATAGATGGAAAATTAACCCGGTTTAAGCCCATAAACGCCTGGGCGTTTAAACCGGGTTGGCAATCGCCCATATATAGTAGCGGCTGGCCCAGTTTGATCTCCAGTGTAGATGTAACTATTTCCCCAGCGTGAATTTCCGAATGCCCTCGGGAACTTCCGACATAGCTTTGAACCACAGTCTCGAATCTCGATAGAAACATGTAGCGTGAATTCTGTTTGGTTATACTGTGCCTTGTGTATTGATAAAAACTAAAACGGGCCATGCAAATGGTTCAGAAGTCAAAGGTCAAACAGCGGCACTATTAAAGATTATTAAACTTAAATAGTGCCATCAATTTTACGAATAATCGTCCAACAAAAAGTTTTATATATAGCGTTAATGATCATAGATTGTCAACTTAGCTAAGAGGGCTGGAGTTTTTGATGATCTTTCTTTATGTAAAACTAGCTGTGCCCCGCGGTTTCACCCGCGTGAAAGGTTTTTATTCAACAACTTTTTTCCCCGACACCAGATTTCAATGAAACAAAGCCTATTTGTAGCTCCAGGCTAAGCTTAATCTACCTGTGTAAACAGCACGACAATCCGTTCAGTAGATTCAGAGATTATCGCGAACAGACAGACAGAAAGGAATTTTAAAAACTCTTTTTTTGTGGTTGGTTATCACTCCTTGTTAAAATTTGTCAAAAATATGCAATGTGTAGAATCGCGGATTCTACTCTTTTGTTATAGTATAGATTTCAAGTTATTGCACTTTTACATAATATATTCTGTACTTGAATTTCGAACGACGCCAATCCGATTGACAATTGGATTAAATCGGCCGACTATACGGAGCCTAATCAGCACCGAATAATTCGATTGACTGAATTTGGAATCACCCAATACCTTAACGACACTCAGTTAGATCTATCGGGTTTAGATCTGTTTAGATCTATCGGCTTGGTTCATAGTTGTCCACACGGGCCGATCTGATTGCCAATTTCACTTAATTACTAACAAAATCGGGTCGTCTGTCTCTGCTTTAAAGAAATTCTAGGTAGGTACATTCCGATAATAGTAAAGTTTCCTTAAAGTCGTGCTAGTACATTATTTCCTTAGAAAATATTTGTCTAAAACACGTGCTGTCATACAGTATCTATGGAGATTACTTAATATGCCTCGTCAGTTCCATAGTATCTCGAATACGTTTGGGTAGAAGTTACCGAATGTCATGTTTGAAAAGTGCAAATGCAAATACCTTTGATTTAGAGTACGAGTTGGTATGGTTGGTAATTAATTAATGAATACTTTTCCAATCAAACGATGTTTTTTTCTGACTACCTAACCTTGTTTATCATACACATATAGGTAGGTACTTTATATAATGACACGCTGTATATAAAAAAATGACAACTCATTGTGAAAATCGTGTAATTTTTTTGTTGACGCAGTTACACCTATGATGTAATACGAGTATCTACTTAAAGAATTGAACATCACCTATTTATTTTTATTCGTACGTGTAATGCAAAAGTGATATTAAATCTGGCATCAGGCAAAATCTTTATAGGCACTGCCGACACACTTAAAAAAGCTTAATTGAAAAGTCGTGAAAAGTTTGTCCATCGAATCACACATTGTCACTGGCACAGTTATTTTTAAAAGTAGAATATATAATAAAAAAAAAGAAAAAAATAACAGTAGATTCTGGGGCCTTACTCTTGAAAATGATTTGAGGCTGATTTCAATTTTGATTTGACTTCGATTTGATTTCACCTCGATGTCATTACATACTTACATACTTTTGAGATCGAAATCAAACCATATTTGGTACTGTGTCTAAAGATGACGTCGGACAAGTCAATAACACCACTCCTATATTCAAATCAAGAAATTTGACAGATAAATTCGATAGAGAAACGATCCCAAAGTTTCAAAAGTAGGAAAATTTGATTCTGTTTCGATCTCATTTCGATTCGAGTTCGGTTTGACTTACTCGATTGCGTCAAGAGTAAGCCGGCTGTACTATATTTTGTTACTGTTGTCTGTTTTAATAAAAACAAACTGCAACAGAATTTGGGGTTCACAGTACATTATATTATGATGTAAGTACAAAAAGTGTTACAAAAAAATACATTTTATGTAGACATAAAGTGCCTAACAGTAGTTAGACACAGTAGTAAAAACGATGACTTTAACTGGAGGTCAAGCGCGATGTTGTTTTGTATAATATTTGAGGTATGCTTAAGTTTACTTAAATATATAGGTACTTTTATGTGATACTAGTAGTTCTCCACGGTTTCACCCGCGTTAATTTCGGCGTCCCGCGGGGATTCCAGGATGAAGTATCCTTTGTCCCTTTCTGTTCCCCTGGAATCGTAGACGTCTTGACTTTAGACACTTCCAACCATTATTGTTATATTTAAGTCAATTTACACAAAACCTTGACAACCTTTTCCTTCATGAATCGCTCTATCTACTGGTGAAAACCACATGAAAATCCGTTCAGTAGTTTTTGAGTTTATCGCGAACTGACAGAGACGTGGCGGAGGACTTGGTTTTAAAAAATGTACTGATGTATAGGTATAATCAAAGTTTGTTTGATGGTAGGTACATATTTCATGTCGCTACGAAGCAATAAATCGACATGATAATAATATGTATAAATCTGCGGGCCATTTAAATATATTTTTTCTCTCATGTAGAATTAATAAGCATAAAATGACAATAAGTGCATGTTATTTAAAGTTTGGCTAAAAAGGTTGATAGCTATAATACTACATATATACTATAGGTACTTAAACACTTCATTTTTTCTTTACACAAAAAAAAGTATTACGACTTTTCTGGTAATTCAGTACCTTTGCTATTGAAACAACTCTTGCCCCGTAATTAAGAGGTATTTACGAATATTTAGGAATTTGCATCTTATACCTTAAAATTGTAGTTAAATCTTAACACTTTAGGATTTAAAGAATATGATTAAATTTCACCTACTAGTATTTTTATTGTCTTTTTAGAAAGAGATTTTACATTACCCATCTAGATATTTTTATATGATGCAATAAATTTTTAATTGGTTTATTTCTTAGGGTTTTTTAAAATCTACGTTTGCAGCCTATTTACTTATGTAAAGGTTTCAAACATATATTATATATGTTGTAGAGTAGCTTAGCTTATTAAATAGCACTGAAAAATTTTACTAACCCCGACATTTATTCTTTACATTTCAGGAGGACCGTACTCCGCTTTTGCGGGCAAAGACGCGACACGAGGCTTGGCCACAGGCGTGGTGGCTGGCACTGAGAAGGAGCACGATGACGTCAGTGATCTGACACCAGATGAGATTGCGTCAGCGAAAGAATGGGAAGAGCAGTTCAGAGGTCGGTGTTACGAACACGTATATCTGGCTATCATCCATAGATCCAGTGTCCTTACTTACACAATAACTCCATTTCGTATATATGTATAACACAATAAAAAAACTACTGTATCACAGCGCGTGACACTAAGGCCATAAGATCTTGGTGAAAACTATATTAGCAATTCAATTGAATGACTTGGCGGTGAGTTGGTGTGAATAAGGCATCAGAACCGGAATAAGTTATACGATTGAATTAAACCAAGATATTATTATACCATATACGAGATGTACGTGGCTCCATGCTAACATATTATTGTAACTAAAAAAAAACCTAAAAAAACACCGATAAATAACACAGAAAACCTTAAATAATAAATAAAACCTCCTATACTACCGCCTTACCCACAAGATCGATAGCCTTGACATATTCTCTGATAGCTTAAAAAAATTTAAGTATAAAATTGTGATTGCTGCTGCCGAGCCCCCACCCTGAAGCTGTACCTGCGCATGCCTGCCTTTTTTTTCTCTAATTGGCTCGTAGATGCGCATGCTGTGGCCATCTATTATCGCCGGTTACATAATCTGTCAACTTTGTAAGATGATACCAACGTACAGATGCATTATTATAGTACTTAACCTGGAGGCCGATCGCGCCATTTTATAACGACATTTCATATTACCACAACAAAACCAAACGTCACACGTCAAATTTTAAATTAATATTTTAAGCATATTTATTGCTTTTAAAGATAATTATTTCTAAATAAGAGTTGAATCTTATTTATTAATCTTATATGCTTACAATATTAATTTAAAATTTGACGTTTAAACGCGTGACGTTTGGTTTTGTTTTGGTGACGTCGATATAAAATAGCGCGATCGACCTCCTATTGATGGTCCTAAATAAATAAATAAATATCAATCATGCAGGGGTAATTAATAATAATAATTAAACTATAAAACGTTAATTTTCGATCTTCTTTTCCATCAAAATAGCATTATTCATGAAATTTGAGCGCGCAAAAACCGACGGGCTTACGGATCAGGGTCACTGTCGCCGATGCGCCGACAAATCATAAGTCATTCACCTGCCTATGCAAAATCCACGTTTTTTAGAGCTTTCTGTAAGATTTAACAATGTTTTTTTTAATGTATTGGTTACTAAGACCTTGAATGTGTCCTTTCTTTAAATTTTTTTTATAGTGTATTTTATGTGTATTCTATACTCCTAGAACTATGACACCGAAAACATAATATTAAAAATCGTATTTAAATACCTTCTAGTTTCTTCGAATATTAGATTCTACGTAAGTTTTTGAAGTGGGTAACGCAGTTACCACAGGCGAGTCGACTTTAAAATTTATGTGCATGAAATTTAAATACAAGATGTTAGATTTACGTAACATTAGCTATAGAGGGGGACCTATTGGAATTTTAATAAATCAATCGCTAGCATTCTATACAGATTTGTAACTTTGAACTTGCCTTTACCGTTTTGAAGAGTAAACGGGAGATTCTAGCAGAAAAAAAGTGTTTCTGTCGCGCGCTGATAAAACTTGAAATATAAATTAAAGTAAACTAGAGATGAATGGTTATTATTAAAGTCTGATAAAATAAATAAAAGCTGTGTCTGCTAAAACTTTCATACTTAAAAGCTCAGGCGCGCACCTAGGATTTGGTTGAGGGGGGCAAATTGGTTGCATCATGAAACTTTTAGAATTTACATGGTCAGAGATTTTTATAACACATAGCGTTAGTTTTGAGTTATCAGGCAACAATCTGTCCCAATAAAAGTGCAAAGAGTAGGAAAAGGAAATCAGATTAAGGGTTACATATAAGTATACAATATGTAATGTAACTACATGACTATTTAACGACCGTTTCGGGTTTGAAAAACAGACAAAATATGAATTATTAATAAAATTGTAATTATATATTATTTGCAGAAAAATACGAGATAGTTGGTAATCTTCTGAAGCCAGGCGAGACACCAAAGAATTATGATGAAGAAGAGAGCGAAGAAAAGAAGGCTCAATAGTTTTATAAATAATAATCAATTATTGTTGTGTATTATATTTTAAGGTTGTATGTAAAATGGTTTTTATTTTTCTACAATAAATAAGTAATGTTGTGCCTATAACTTATTTAGGATGCGTTTTCATTAGCCGCACGTGAAGTTGCGGCTGACTGTTAGCTGGAGCCTGGAAATTGCATTGCCTGGAGAAATAACAACTGATTAAACTAGCTTAGGTAAATATCGCAGCTTGCAAGTTATAATTGAACGCAGATAAGCAATAACATGTTAACCCACAAAATTAAGTTATTGATTCAGAACGATTTATCGCGAGTTAGAGAACGTTTTTTAATTATGTGTTTACCTTATTACATTGTTTAAATATGTAACTAAATATTGAACATAAAAATGTTGGAATAAAATGGCGATATATTTTTAAAACTTCAATTTACTCAAAATTTCTCCAGTGTGGGTTAACACACTATTGCTTATCTATGTCCAATTATGCTAACCTGAAATATAAAGTAAAGTACTTCTATATTACGTAAAGGTGGGCTATAGATTAGCAAAAAACTATAGGTAATATTATGTTTTCCAGCGCACAACAAATAGCTAGCCGGCGCTCATTTAAAATTTCGTGGTTAAATCCTCGACAGTTTCACGTGAACTTTGTTTTGCTGTTTCATTCGAATGCTGTCAAAGTTTCACTCAGTCAGCTTTAGCCAGGATTTTGTATGCAGTGTTTAATAAAACAGAAAAAGGAGTAAAGTAGGTAAGTACCATAATAATAATGATCAGTAAAGCAAATCGAAGTTATAAAAAATTATAGCTTTAACGAGAAGATCTTATGTTTATAGTATAATATACATATGTATATAATTTACTTACATGTAATGTTGGCAAACGGTTTAAGGTCCTACAGACACTGAGCGTGTCCGACACGTTCCGTACCCGACCGTACCCGGCTGGTATTCGCGGAAAGAATAATTTGTCTGTGCGGTTCACGTCTGTACGTGTCTGTGGCCGAGCAGTGTGAATAGAGCATGGGCACCGTGCAGACGTCCTTTGTAAATAAACTGTGTCGGTCGGCGTCAACCACGGGACGTTGCTGGCACGCTCAGATCAACGGCGTCTGTCGGTGTCTGCGAGGGAACGTGTCGGGCACGCTCAATGTCTGTAGATATAGACGGACCCTTATAGAGCTGTTGTTGTTTTAGTACTCTAGTACCTACCTTCAACTCAATAGAGATAAGAGGATACTCCGGCCGTCCTTGTGTCATAAAAAATATACAAAATATAGGTATTGTTGCAAACCTCTTTGCTTTCACTAATTACGAAAAATATATTATGTCAAAATTTGGTTCTTGAATTAATTGTGTCTGTATAATTTAAATAAATTTAATCTAATTGTATTTTTGGTTTTCCTTCATCTGGCGACCGTGACAGTGAATACATCTACATCTCTCGTGAATAGTGAACATGGAAAAATTACGCAAAGAACGAACCGTCGCTCGTTCACTGTTCACGAGAGCCAAAAATGCATTAGAAGATAATTTACATTCAAGAAACCACGACCTAATTTCTGCCGCCTTTGGTCTATTACAACAAAAAGCAGAAAATCTGTTCAGCGTGGACGAGCGCATAAAGGAGCAGTGGCTGGATGTTGAGGACATAAACGAAGAGCAGTTTCTTGAAGACAGTTTAACAGGCGAAACCTACCGCTATGACTGGGAGGAAATGAAAGTTAAGTACGATAATTTTCACCAGAGGTACAATCGCACTAAAAAAACTAATGAGCTATTTGATGATAGTGACGATTCGAATAACACTGTCAAATCACAGCACAAATGCAGATCAACCTGTAGCACCGGATGTCATTCGAAAAAACGCTTCAGATTACCAAAAATCGAGTTGAGAAAATTTGACGGCAACGTCAGAAACTGGATTGGTTTCTGGGGGCAGTTTCAGAAAATTGACGGTGACGAAACCATGGACGACGGAGATAAATTTCAATATTTATTCCAATGTACAGTTCCAGATTCGCCGGCAAGAGAGCTGATCGACAGCTTCCCTCCGTCGGGAAAGAACTACAGAAAGGCGATCGATCAACTGAAGTCCAGGTTTGCACGTGAAGACTTGCTAATCGAGATCTATGTGCGTGAGCTCCTTAACTTAGTACTTGCACAAGCAAAATGTAATACATCTCATTCTAATCTAAGCCACTTGTATGATAAACTTAATACGCAATTACAAGCTTTAGAGAGCTTAGGTGTAACTACCGATAAGTACGCCGCTTTACTTTTTCCCCTTGTAGAATCCGCCTTGCCCGAATCTGTTCTTAGAGCATGGGAAAGGTCGCAAGGTCAGTCAGAAAAGTCGGACGATAACTTAAACAAGCTCTTAACATTTCTGAAACGTGAGGTGGAAACCGAAGAAAGAATTCAGCTTGCCCACGGTGTTCTGACATCGAGTGATAACTCATTGGTTAGTCTTGATGACGCTCATAAAAAACCCACCGCATCCTGCCTGGTTTCCACTGAAGAGTCAAAGAAGCAAAACAATTCTTGTATTTGGTGCGAAAAATCAACTCATAGTAGCTTAGAGTGCTATAAAGCTAATAAGATGACATATGAAGCAAGGAAAAATTTACTCAGAATAAAAGGAGGTTGTAATATTTGTCTAAAGACGGGACATAATAACAAGAAATGTAAAAATTACACTAAATGTCTTGTTTGTTCTAAACGTCATTCAGTATTGATGTGTCCTGACATTAAAATTTCATGTCAAGAAAACATAAAGGTGGCATCACACAAGCCGCAAAATACCGTGTCACAATATAAAGGTTGCACTACACTACTCCAGACACTAATGGTAAATATTGTGAATGGTGATAATAATAAATGCATAATTACTAGAGCCTTTATAGATACGGGTGCACAAAAATCTTATATCCGTCGTGATATAGTTAAACAGTTGAACTTAAAGTCAGTCAATAAAGAGATATTATCGCATTGTCTGTTTGGTGGCATAGAAACTAAAAAGGAACAATACAACGTTTACGAATTTTGTGTCAAAGGCCTGAACGATGATCAATGCAGTCTCATTGTAAATGCACTAGACAAAGAGACCATCTGTGGGTTCATTCCAAGAGCAAATAGCAACCAAATAATGCAACAGTTAAAGAAACATAACATTACCTTAAGTGATGTCGGTGACGTAGGCGATGAAGTGCCAGAGATTGGTTTACTAATAGGCGCAGATTACGCAGGACAGCTGCTCACTAATAGTTTCATACAACTAGACAAAAAACTCGTAGCTATGAAAACTACGTTAGGATGGACTTTACAAGGACCAATAATAAACGCATGCAGTACGGTAACAACAGTCGTATCAGCCAACTTTCAGATTACCGAGATGTGGGACTTAGAGTCGCTTGGGATCAAAGACCCGGCAGAGGTTACAACTAAAGCAAAAGCAGATTCAATAATAATAGAAGATTTCAACAGAACTATTAGAGTCAATAACGAAGGACGATATGAAGTGAACTTACCGTGGAAAACAGGTTACACAGAATTACTTGACAACAAAAATTTAGCTGAAAAGAGGTTAATGTCTACAACTAGAAGGCTCTTACAATTAAATGAGTTTGAAGGCTATGGAGAAATTTTTAATGATTGGCTGAAAATGGGTATTATTGAAGAAGTTGTTGATAATCAAATTTGTAAGCATTTCTTACCTCATCACCCTGTTATCAAAAATTCGAGTTTAACCACTAGAGTTCGCCCCGTATTTGACGCCTCCGCGAGAGATATCAATGGAAACTCTTTGAACGCTTTTCTAGAGAAAGGAGTAAACTGCCTTGAGCTGATACCAAAGTTACTTATTAAATTTAGAAAACGTGCGATTGGAATAACATCCGATATTGGATGGATAATGAGGTTTATACACAACTGCAAGTACAAAGGTAATAAGTTTAAAGGCGAACTAAGTTACGAAGAGTACCTAACTGCAGAAAATACTGTACTTAAAATGATTCAAAATGATTTCATAAAACAAAATGACATTAAAATGAAAGACATGCATTTGTTTAAAGATAAAGAAGGGATCATAAGAATTCGCACTAAACTTTTAATGAGCGATGAACCCGCAGACTTTGTGTGTCCTATTTACTTACCAGGGAAACATCCTATTGTAGAACGGCTTATCAGCGACAAACATCGTCTACTTAATCATGCAGGTTCTGGCACTTTAATTGCTAATTTAAGAGAGCGATATTGGATAACGGGTGCCAGGAAACTTGTTAAGTCAGTCATATCCCGATGTGTATGTTGTAAGCGACAGACTGCGAAATGCGCTGAAACACCAATAACTTACCTGCCAGGAGATCGAGTGAAACCTTCGGCAGTATTTCAAGTCACGGGCATTGACCTGGCAGGTCCACTTTTTTTGTCGTCTGGAGGGAAGGTCTGGATAGTGATTTTCACCTGTGCGGTTTACCGTGCGGTACATCTCGAATTGACGAAGTCTTTATCGACGGACTCATTTATAATGGTCTTGAGGAGATTTATCGCTAGGCGTGGAAGAGTTGAGACGATATACTCCGACAATGGAACGAATTTCCATGGAGCTAATAATCAGTTTGACTCTTTAAACTGGACAGAAATTGTTACGTACTCCAACATAAGAAAAATTAATTGGAAATTTAATCCACCAGCAGCACCGTGGTGGGGAGGATGGTGGGAGCGTCTAGTACGTTCCATCAAAGAACTCCTTCGACGAAACTTGGGTAAAAGGACAGTTAGTTATGACGAACTTCAAACGATTTTATGCGATTGTGAGGCAATCATTAATGCACGTCCTTTAACGTATATTGCCGATGACACAGAAAAGTTAAAACCTTTAACTCCGGCTCATTTTTTACAAGGGCTCCCTAATAGTGATGTGACTGACCTAGACCAAATCGACAAAAACTCTCTTAACAGACGTTTGAAATATTTATATAAACTAAGGGAGGATATTCGAAACAGGTTTAAAAATGAGTATTTGGGAATGCTAATACAGAAGGGCAAGGAGAAGGGAAATAATATTAAAGTAGGAGACGTCGTTTTGTTGGAGACAGAGGCAAAAAGAGTAAATTGGCCTCTAGCAATTATATTAGAGATGTACCATGGAAAAGATGGTCATGCCAGAGTAGCGAAGGTAAAGACCAATGAAGGCGAATATACTAGACCTTTCCAGCGGCTGTATCCGCTGGAACTGAGCGCGGCTCATCTGGTTTTAAATATAAACATTTAGTGTGTCAAGTGAAGTGTTTTGCGTTGTAGGTACCCAACACAAAAGGTGGGAGTGTGTTGCAAACCTCTTTGCTTTCACTAATTACGAAAAATATATTATGTCAAAATTTGGTTCTTGAATTAATTGTGTCTGTATAATTTAAATAAATTTAATCTAATTGTATTTTTGGTTTTCCTTCAGGTATAATCTTCTGGTTTTGCTCTGGACAATGATATTAGAGCAAAAAATGTTTCTACCATACTATCTATATCTACTATGAAAGTCGAACATGTACCAATGTGTTGTTTATTTCCATAATTTGAATATTATGAGAATCAGGAAGCTTCTATTAGATCTGTTATAAAGCTATTCCTGAAGAAATATCCCGCTTAATTTTGCTATCTTATCTTTCTGTGCCTATTAATTCATTCCTCATTAAAAGACTGGCAAAAGAAAAATAGTTGTCTTATTTAAATAACTACTGCTTAAAACATTTAATGTCCGAGATCGTAAGCTAGATAAGAGGTTCGAATGAACCTTTGTACTTACTGTGTAATAAATAAATAATTAATCATTGTGCCACGTACTTATAGGTACGTGAATGTGAGTAGTGTGAATCGGATAAAGGTTTTTGATAAATGATTATATTACTTGACTACCGTTCTATCGTAGTTTCACCGGTGTCTATTTGAAAAATAACTCTATATCCTCTTACTAAGACTTAAATTATCACTCTAAACTATGTTATAACAAATTACCGTTTCGCGCAGTTCCACTCGCCAAAAATTGGAACTCTCTCGAGAACCCTTTTTTCCAGGATATCCTGTGTTACTCAGGAATAATGTAGCTTTCTTTTATTTATTCATCAAACAGTTTTAGAATCGGGTAAAATTTATCTTCAGATAATACCCTTTATACAAACCAGCAAGAATTTTCCTCTTTACAATATTTGTAGGAAAAAATTAAGTTAAAAAAACCCTTGAAAATGTTGAAAAAGTTTTAACAGAAAAGTATGCAATACGTAGTTCATTTAGGCAATTGATAAAAAGGCCATGTTGTTATTGTCAAAGAAGAACACTAGTTACAGGTACAGCTATTTTTTTTTATTTACGACGATTTTGCAAAATACGATCATTTCCGATGGCGTTTTCTAATGGATTGAAACTACTTCTTTCTCTTAGTTATTCTGTTATAAGTGAGAGTAGTAAGTAGTAGCCCTCTGGATAACACGTTTTACCAGAGCTCCAGTTGCTACCTGGCTAATGGATGCCTGTATGATTATTATCATTATTAAACTACGAGCACTAAATAATACTTTTTTTTATGTCATCGGGGGCAAACGGGCAAGTGGTACACCAGATGGTAAGTGATTACCGCCGCCCATAGACATCTGCAACACCAGAAGGCATGCAGGTGCGTTGCCGACCTGGAATGGGGATGGGAACTGGCTTTCAAGTGGGGCTGCCGGAACACACGTTAGGTGCTTGGCGACAGATTTGCAACTTGAACTAGTTTACTGAAACCACATCTGTGACAATCTATACAAACGAACCGATTTATTCTCGTATTACTACTACAGGCGACCGGCTTGTACGCACACGTGCATTGTGTGCGTGTGTCGTTGGGATCTCGCCTGCGCAGCAAGAGACGAAGTTGAAGTTCGAAATTCAAGTTGATATTTTCCAACAACTTACACCGTTATCATCCTTAGACTCACCACTATATAATGTAGCGAGGCGAGAGAAGGCACGAATTAGGTTAGTCGGAGACGTGTCTCTTCTTTACATATCTAGTATGTATTCTTTGCTAAACTGAGTAGAATATAGTCTCAATCTGAAATTATCATGCTTGACGCTGACGTCCCAAAACAACACCTTTGACATAAACAAATTCCAGCCTTTTGTTTGTTTGCCTCATCTTCGTTTGTATACGTATTCAAAGTAAACCTACTTTGTGGTTATAATTATCAGCTGATGCTAGGTTTGGTTCATGACAGGTAAACGAATAGATGGTTGGCAGATCTATACGTTATTCGATACGATACGATATTCGTTAACTGATTTGTAATTAATAATATAATATGTATTTCCTAATATTTCTGTTAATAATATCAAGCATTCCGTATAACTTAGTTCAAGAACATTAGTAATTGATATAACGTATGAAGTTACTAATAGTTTAATAACAAAGTTTCAGAGCGTCGATACATCGGCTACGAAACTATTGATGGCCTAAATCCAATCTAGAATACAGAACTATGTGATAAAATAAATTGTTACCAAGCAATTTCCACTTGATTTCCTATGTTACGATGGAACTGCAACGACAAAGTTCTTACTGAAAAATAAATATTCAATTGCTTGATTGATTTTATTCATAAAACTTTCGGAATTTCTTTTTTATGTAAACGGTGATATTACTAGAGTTTTTTTGATCAAGATTCTGAATTTAAATATAGATTTTTGTTTCTTAATCATTGATTGACAGGTAGAAAAGAAACGCTTCAATTCAAATTTAAAGAATGTAGTTCTATGGAGGTGATAAGAACAGCGTCATAAAGACTGGTATGTAAACGAAAATGCCTATTGTTTTTTTGACCTAGTGAGTGATACAATATTTTAGGGTGGGAGGGCCAACAATGAACCACAAAAATTTTAAACAGCTATTACTCCACTCCTATAGGCATCTATGATAAACTTTTTACACCAAACGTTAGAGGATTTACTAACGTTTAACTCTACATCTTACAATTTTACACACTTTATTACAATTTGTCTTCATCCCTTTTTAAAAAAAAACTAGGAATTGGTTCACTGTGCGCACACTATGGTACACAATAAACCAGGGGGGCAGTACTCAATGAACCAATAGAGTTTACAATGAACCATAGGTTAGATATTTTAAGTAATAATAGGAGTGATAAAAAATATATATATATCATTTATTTTTTTATTATTTACACTAAAGTATGTCTTCTTTGTAACGATGAACAAACACAGCCTTCTAATATTAAAAATATGGCGTTCTTTTTATTTTAAAATTATTCCACGTTGAAAACTTTGTTTATTTCATAATTATGAAATATAAAAATGACTCCGAGTCATTTTTATATTTTAGAATATATCTTATAAGCGTTGGGTACGAAACTTGAGACTCTTTGGCAGCTTTACGAATGGATACTCCGCTAAGATGCATGTATATATTCCTTTTGGATTAGTTCACTTGTATGAGCACCTTTCTCTCACGTTTCTCTGCCTAATGTGCATCTGCCCATCCTAAAAACAATATTCGAGCCTAATTTTGTTTATAAGGTTTTTAGTTTTATCTTTATTCATTTTTACCCGATATCAAAACATAAAGCTGTTCACAACAACCATGGTCCACTGTGCACCCCTAGTAACTGATTCATTGTGAACCACACCTCAATTTTTATATTATAGGTTAAGTGAACATGAGAATGCTAAAAGAAGCGTTAGAAACTATTCTAACAATTAAACAATTAAGCCCAGTGATACCTGTAGCAATAAAACAGTTAAGACGAAAAGATACTCACTCTTTTTTACTACTTTTTTAACTCTAAAACACAAAAAAACGTTCATACGCTTGCAGTAATAATGGTGGCTTAGCGGCGACTAAGGACGATAGATCGGAGCGCGGAGGGCGTTCTATCATGCGAATTACACAGTGAGGCGACGTCGCAAAACGCGGCTAGCTATGGTGATTCATTGTGTCCACCTGATACACTGTTGGCCACCCTACCCTATTCGTAATTCATAAACATGAATCATAATAACACTGAGGTTAACGCCAACAAAACTTTGCGCAAACTCTGAACGTTTGAACAGTATGGACATCTACCATTTGTAACAAGACCACCAAGCGACAGGCACAAAGTTTTGTTTTCTACACAAGTTGCGGCAAAGAAAATAAAATAAAGAATTAGATACATCCTGTTACTACGGAAACATTTTCTACAGAGAAGACACGTAAATTGTACAATTTGTTGGAAAATTTATCACTGTACCGCTGTTTAGTACGCAGTGAAGTCAACAGCCAGGGATTGCGATGTGTGCTAAGTAAATATGAACATTGAACAGGGCCGTACCAACACTGACCTAGCTAACTCTCTGAATGGTTTATGACTGAGCAGATGAAATGCGACATGCGACATGCGACAAATTGAATACCTATGAAAGATATCTCTAATTAACTACGAGACTTTTTCAAAACATATTTGATTTCGATGCGAATTAATAAAATGTTTGAACGCATCAGAAATCAGTACCATTTGAGTCTGTTATGGTCATGGTTCAAACCTAATCTTATCTTTGTACGCCAGAGTGCTCGCACATACATAGAAGCAGTATTTTGTGTCCTTGGCGTTTTATGTGAACTGAGGAATTATAATGGTACAATTTTCATGCGACAGATCTACGGCCTGCGCCATTTCCTTTAATACGTATATAAAGTTGCCTTTGCTAAGTTTTGATGACTGAGTTTTGCAATTCGGTCAACGGACTTCAAATACCTATACTAAGTACTCTTAGGCGTGGTTAAATTAGACATTTAAAAAAGTAACATGCATTTAAAATTTCTGGAGTAGGTTGTTCAAATACATATAAATCAAGACGTTTAAACTCGTATGGTCCCAAGTTAGTCATTAATTTAACAATAGAAATACACAATTTTCCTTTCTCTACGAATTTAACCTAGTAAAATCTCATAGGAGTCGTAGTAATTCATATCAGACAATAACCCAAAGCCACAAAACTTGTATGCCGACATTCAAGTAGGATTGTGAAATAGACCAGCTATTATATTGATATATTGGGTATGTATAAAATGTGAACCAACTTCAATACCGCGCTGTAAGTCATGCATTGTTCAAAGACGCATGGTGGACGCGTATGCAAGAATGCACAAGATAGTTTGGCTGTAACTTTGTTTACTTTGCATCCCAGTAGGCACAACAAAGAGTTCCTGATAACCAGATCAGATGCAGATAAATCGGTGGCCATGTATTAATAAGAAAGAAATTTTAGAAAATACGTAAGTAGATACGTTTAGAGCGACGTCATTGAATTTACAAGAATGTAAATTTTAGAGGACAACAACAGCAAAAACTTTTGACTCATAAACTTTTGCTTTCAACTGCAACTAACTTTAATTGACAGATTTGTTGTAGGCATCTCGCTATTATAACTTCGCAAAAACATATTATCTCTGACAGTGTTTCGAAGTTTCGAAGCGTATGTAGGACTAAAGCTGTATTTCCTCGTATAAGACGTGTCGAGGAGCGCTAAATCTTCATTGGCCAGTTGCTTTTAAGCCAAACTCGCTCCGTCGGCAAAGTAGCGAAGCGACCTATTGTGAACTTTTGCTATAGATACGCTCATAATCTTATTTGTTATTGTTTAACTGTAAAAGCGTGTTACCTTGAGAGTTTTCTAGACAAGTTAACGCAAACAACTACATATTTTTATCTCATAGTATGCAATGCAGCAGTAGAATTCTTGCCTTTTATTCAGGCTAATAATTGATATCATTGTCCAAGTTTTATTAAAGTTGACAACTTTGTCATCATCGTAACAATGAGTTCAAGATAGAATTCCGAGACTGGCTTGGGTGAAACCATGCGGGAAACTTTTAGTTAGACATACGAGTATGCAGACAAGGAACCACAACTTTAGGAATATTAGTTCCTGTTTCGATTGAAAAAACTCAGAAAGTGTATATCAAAATGATTTAAAACTTGAGAACAAGTATGTGGGGAAACTTAAAATTTTCACGTGAGTGCAACAGCTGTAAAACCTGATTTGTGATAAGCATACCTTATATACCTACTTATAGATATATTATACGTACTAAATGCGTCTCCAACAATATAATTTTATATTATTATCTTTCTTACTTATTTAGTTACAATATGTCCACCTGGACACGCTTTATATGTAAACAGTAAAAAGCGTTAATTTCAGAGTTTCCACGGGAATTTCAGAGTAAAGTACCCTGTGTCCTTCTTTATACCCCTGACAACGTTTATAAAGTTTCATTGATAATGAAGCCTGCTTTGCGAAACTCCTAAGACTTGAAATGCTAGGTATAACTAGTTCAACCTGGAATCAGGTTTGGTCAGTAACATATAAAATATTATCTAAATGTTGAAATTGGTAATAAACCGAGAACTGCAGCAGTAATAACTGTTTCCGAATAAGTGTCACTAAAGCCTAAATAATACCGATAAAAGGTACAATTAAAACGCTCGGTGTAAAATTGGATTATGGGAACAACTAGACGACTTGACGATACAAAAATAAAAAGAAATTTAAGTGAAAATAAACTTTATTACTTCTGAACAAGAACAGAGGAAAGTGCAATTTTATTATTGTGTCCTCGGTTAAAGGTTTTACGTTGAGTCATAAGCTCTGAAAGCTAATTTAAGTGGAACCGTTAATGAGTTCCTATTACTGTCGATAACTGGTAAAGTCTTGTTTTGTACCCACAGCGATCTAATTTACAAACTTAAAATTAGAGATGTACCTATGGTTCTGTTAGATAAGAAAGGATTTGATAGTAATTGATGGTAGGTACCTACTATTTAGAAAGAAGTGTTTAATACATAGATAGATACGGTTGTTTACAATAAATACATTCAATTGTAACTAAAAAAAAAAAAAATTAGGTTGAAGAACTCATTAGCTGTTCTACTCGGTTACACCCGCGTTAATTTCGGAGTTTCCGTGGAAATTCTGGGATGAAAAGTAGTTTAGATCGCAGTTTTTTTTAAAGTCTATATTTATAGGTACTGAGAAATCCTTAGTTTTGTAGAACGTTCTATTCCAAATATTTCTGTAGTGTAGCCACATATGGGTAGGTGGAGCATATAGGTAGGTGGAGCTGCTGTCACTGTAAGTTGCCGACGCCGTACAAACACTTTAAAAACCCCGGAGGAAATTAAATTCCCCCCCGCCCTGTTTTTTGACACCCCTGAAAAAATATTTCGCCGTGGAAATGAAAATTAAATCATCTTTTACTTCTTAATATCTTGATTTATTTATTCACTGAGTGAATGATCATTACTTTGCTAGTAACAATAGTTTTTGTCGTAACGAAACGGTCAAGCCTCATATTTTGGCTAAAGTGTAGAGTTTGTGAAGTTAGGACTTGTAGAGTTAGGGCATGTAGATTTAGAAGATCTACATGACATTTGACTACTTTTTGACAGCACGAGCACGAGGCATATGGTTAGGTTAGGTAAGGTTACCTTTTTTACATCAATCGGAATTCGGCAACATAACAAACTAATAGTCAATGAGTGATGTCGCAAAATTTGAGTGATTTACTCAGAAAATTTTCAATGTAGCAGCGAGCTGATGGTACATCTGTATAATTTATTGGCATTTAAAAATATTTTCCTTACGTTATTTGTTCGTGCGACCACACAAATCATTTTAATATTGCCAGCTCACAGTCACCCCAAGTGTTCGTACATAATGTTACAGTCACCGCGAGTGTTCGTGCACTTTATCACTTTAGACATAAGATTCAATTTGTATACAGGTTACCTATGCATGCACGTTTAGTTGCCGACTGTACTTTCGCTATCGCGATCGCATCAAAGCGTATACAAATTGATACAAACGATTGTTTGTGACGATAAATTTAGTATTGGTGTTGGAATATTTTGTGGGGGGAAGTAGTTAAGAGTTCAGATATATCGCCGGTGGTTTTGGTACTATGACAATAAATATGAAATTGGTGCTGGAGCGTGCCAAATTTCGTTTGGCGGGAATGCTGGAGCTAATTTTTGGCGTATTTTCGTGATTTAGTACCTACAGCTTGGAGGCGGGTCTAAGCTACCCGGCTATTATGCAGGAGGCTATTTATCTCCTCGTTTTTATGAAAATAATAAATGACATTTTAATTTACTCAGTAGACACCTATACTATAAGTAGGTAATTTGCCCAGGCGTTCTAACGCAAATATTTTTATGACCTAGCTTAAAAAACAAAGAAGAGGTATTTGTGTTAAAGGAAGTGACTAATTGAAAATTCGTTTTTTTAGTTTCATTTCAACTGTCTCCAACTGCTTGATAGTCAAAGCTCGGTTTCGCTTAAATCCAAATCGCTCTTATTTCTTCGAAAAACATACAAATTGTTGTAATTGTGTTGTAATTAGTAGCCATAGTTTTTGCTTATAAGTAATGAACAAGTAGAATCCAAATCAAGTTTTAGTCTTCCTGTCTGACTGTCTGTACATACGTACATCACTCTAAAACTACAGATGGGATTGAACTTGGTTTTCGCAATTGGCTTCTTTATATTTGGCGTGTTGTGTATAACGTCGGTTCATGGAATTTTAATATTATAGTGTAGTAGTTTATGGAAGCCAGCACACTTTCGAATTGCCTTAGGGGAAAAAGAAAAATCTCTTGATCAATATTCAATACTGATCTACGAGATACTGATTGTTTTTCTAAAGGCATTGTTTCGATATCTAACACGTTTCCATCTGACCCGCCATCATCTATAGACATATAAAGAGGTAATGTTTGTGAGTTTGTGAATTATGAGTTTGTGACGTTGTGACGATCTACTGACCTGATGTTGAAAATTCTACCAATAGCATGCTAAAGTATTCCTGAGTGTCATAGGATGCTTTTATCCCGAAATTCTCGCGGGGATTCCAAATTACCGCAGGAGAAATCGCGAGGAACAGCTAGTTTATTATAGGCATGCTTCATCCCAATCTGTCTTTCTTTTAATATGAAAGGATAATCCCCAAAGCGTATTCTATAGTATTCATCGGTATAATTGTTATTATCAAATGAATATCTATAGAAAGCTAAGCTCCAATCATGCTTGGCGAATTTAACCCTAAAAGTACAAAGGATCGTACGAGAATAGACGCGAATTAATCGCTTAAAGCTTTTTGAAATTTCTTTTTGAACCGCATTTTATTTAGAACCTAATTTTTGGTGCGGATAACCAGGATCCACAACGGATTTATCAGATAACTAAAATGAAAAGCTTTTTGGTCCCTTTTCTTCAAAACCATCTTTTTTTGATTGATCCATGAAATATTGATGATTTATTTATAACTAGCTGTGCCCCGCGGTTTCACCCGCGGTTCCCGCAGAATTTCCGGGATAAAAAGTACCCTATGTCCTTCACTGTATATACCTGACAACGTGCATGCCGAATTTCATCCAAATCCGTTCAGCCGTTTTTGTGTGAATGAGTAACAAACATTCAAACATGCACACTTTCACATTTATAATATTTGTAGGATAATAAACCCAGGTTCTTCTTTCTGTTTGCCTTCCTGATAACGTACCTTCTGATATGTCCTCTATCCTATTTTCCCGTGATGTTTTTCTCTCACTTTTGAAGTCACAACTCCTTGAGAACGGATGAGCATTGAGACGGAACGAACGAACGGAACAAATAATCCTGATTATTTGTCTACACACTCGTACATTCGTTCTTTTAAAATTCTTTATACCTACTTTATTTAAATTGCTTCACTATACCTAAATGGCGTCGAGCTGAGCTGCCGCCATTTTGTCTAGCGTGCGATGTTGGATAATCTGAAGTCGTGCGAGGACGAACGCTCAGAATTAATTGCATTGCTGATTCTCTCTGAAGTTGTTGTAATTAACCCGAGCCGGATTATTACCGGGCGTTTGTCGCGTGTGGCTTCAAAAATAGCGGGCGGTGGAAATATCTTGGTACCAGGTTGGTATGTGGATGGTACATGGATAGTAGGTATGAAATAGAAGTAAGTCCGGGAGCCCCCGTACTTGTTTTCTCAGTAAACTTCGTAAATAGGCTTAGTTCGACAAGACGCAAAACTTTTTCCCCTGAGAAAATTCTCGAATTAGGTAGCCAATGAAGTGAGCAGGTGACAAACATTTCGATTTGGCGGGGTGTCGAAATTGTATGAGTAACAATAAAATTTATTAGTGAAATGTTAAGATAATAATTGGATGATAAACCAGGAAAAATAACTGTCCTCCAAAATGGTTGGTTTGACTGGAGAGTCCTCCATTCCGAATATGTACAAATAACGAGGTCATAAAAATTGATTAATAACCGGCTGAATTTTTGTATGCAGCTTACTTTGATTAAATGCAGCTTAGTAAATATTTGTATCAGCTTAGTAAATGGAATGGCCACATAGTCCTACAAATTTAGTGATGCATTTTCCTAGTCCTACGCTTCGAAGTTTTCGATTCCATAGAACATTTTTAGCTACCCGTTTCGAGAATTTTCTCAGGGGAAAAGCTTTTGCGTCTTGTCGAACTAAACCTATTTACAAAGTTTCAGCCTGTTATTAGTCACTAAGAAAACAAGTACGGGGGCTCCCGGACACTTCTGAATATCACGACGTGTGAGTGCGAATAATTTGATAGCTTTTGAACTGTATATATAGATGTACTACTTGAAACTAGATCAAAGGCACAATTTGATTGGTGGCGTTGTAAATCCTTACTAGATATCATAAATGCGAATGTGAGTTTATTTGGTTGTTTGTTACATTTTCACACCTTAACGGCTCAATAGGGTACAGAGAAGGAAATAGGGTTCTTTTTATTACGGAATTCCTGCGCTAATTCCGAAATTATCGCATGTAAAACCGCGGGGAACAGCTAGTGCCTTATAATTATTATAATTGCGGACGTGAGTTTTATTGATAGGTACGCTTTCACGTTTTATCTACTCCACCAATCATCGTGAAATTTTGCAGGAGAGTTGTCACCCCTGCTTAATAGGGGGTTCAGAAAAAGACATGGGGTATTATTTATCCAAGAATTCCCGCTGAAACCCCGAATTTAAATCGCGGGCAGCAGCTAGGATAAAATAAATGTTAAATACCATAATAACATAATAAATAAAATCTATCATATAGCTAGGTACATACATACACAGTTTAAATTTTTAATTAGTTTTAAGAAGTTCTACCAAGTTATTTCGTACTAACACGTCTTTACGTCCTTTGTTCTAATACTCTACACCATTACCTTATATACAGCAATATAGTAGATAATTGGTCTAATACCATCTCCACCCATGTCGCTCTATTACCCATGTCGAGTAGCAGTGTCAGGAATTAACTGTGTAATACCTACACGAGTCCTGCATTGCAACGTAATTGTATGATTTTACAGCTCCGCAACAGACACTGGGCACGTATCAGTTTGTGATACCAGGCAGGTGTCACAAAAAGAGACAAGGACGGAGAATATACACCGTACATTTGTATAGTGGCGTCACGTTCACACAGCTGAATGTTTCCGATTGTTGGAGTTCGTACTGTTAGTCAGCAATTCTGCATTGCGTGGTTGCAATACCTTAAATTGTGTGACCCGTTTACCTTCTGTAACTTATTAAGAATCCTTACTGAACTTTGCAATATTCGATAAAAAAACATATAATTGGTCGCCAAAGAAAGGATAAAATTCAATAATCATGTTTGAATCATGAAGTGAATTATGTAATAACCAAACGATTCATAGAAATTAAAACGAGGCAGGGTAAATTAAATCAAATTCGGAAATATCATGAGATATAATTTAAAAACAAATAAACGATCTTATACAGGAGTGAAACTGTATGACTAGATGCTATCGTAGATATATCATGGTGGCTATTGTATTTATTAAAAAAAAAATAATCAAAATTATTTATTACTTTCACAATGTACCTAAACTCATTATCTTTATTAATAGCTGGAGCCTCCTTTTAGGCAATATGTCGGAGCCAGGAGACTCCGCTCCTCATAACTAAATTAAATTAAATTTAACAAAACACACATTCCGAATACAGATTTTACTTAACTTATACCTATGTATGTATATATAATGTAGCAGTCAAATTGATGGTTCGCTCGTTTACAAACGAACGCAATCCTAATCCTTAAAGCTTAAGTGAGTTTGTTTGTTTGTTATACGCTTTCACGGCTTTCACTACTCAATTTAATGTCATAAACTTTTGCATGCACGTTGTCATCTATCAAATGTACAGACTACAGAGAAGGACCTAGGACCTTTTATCCCGGAACTCCCGCGGAACTCCAAAACTAAATTTTGCATACTACACGTTATCAGGGGTACAGAAAAGGAAATAGGCTACTCCTATCCCGGAATTCCCGCAGGATCCCCGAAATCAATACGGGTGAAACCGCGGTGAACAGCTACTGTAGTTCTGTATAGAGTCGAGAAAAAAAAAGGCTGCTGTTCGGATTTACAGGCATCCCCATAGGGTCAAGTTATACGCAGATTTGAACTGTGCCAAGAACACCGTTATGTACCGTTAATAGAACTGGATTCGTGAGCATCCATGATAATGTATTTTCTATCCTTAAACAAAAATATCCCAGTGGGCTGTGACGTCATATAACTGTTTCACGATTGTAGTTACCTTATTGTCATTTTGCAACTGAATCCACGTGATTATATTCTCTTTCACTAAATCTTCATTAAATTAATCCTTTCATGATTTTATGCGTCAAAGTCTCTTACTGACAAAGTATACTGTAATGATAAAATAACATTTAATAATAACACTTCACAACACACAGATCTACTTAATCTCACACTAAACTATAATCTTGAGACCAAGCATCCGTGGTATATACCTACCTACTGCATACATATGCGTGCTATATACATAAATACCTACGCTCAGATTAGAAAGTGGAGCACTGTGTTCATCACACAAAGTCCATCCCCACGGGAATTGAACCCGAAACCTCTTGATTAGTGGGTAGGTAGGCATGGTTAGGCA
The DNA here is from genome assembly GCA_907165275.2 of Zygaena filipendulae. NCBI lineage: Eukaryota > Metazoa > Arthropoda > Insecta > Lepidoptera > Zygaenidae > Zygaena > Zygaena filipendulae. The sequence goes on along the minus strand of OU015653.1, from coordinate 3,112,211 downwards.
CCTACTGCGCCATCTGATCGTCAAGGTAGGCTGAGGAGATTGGCAAAGTTATTATGATAAATTAATAGCGATGACGTCATTATAAAGGAGGAAGGAAAAGGCCGAGTATTAGGTGATAGAAGAATCAATAAACTACACAGTACACGTCTTTTGTTTTCGGTAAAATCGAAATTCGTTTTTCATTCCTAACAGTCTGTCTGAACGCAACCGCGCTAGTGAAATACGATCTTCGAATTCGGATTGCGTCCGACCGCAGCGCGGCGCAGCTGATAGATAGCTTTGTCTAATTCATATCCGATATATCCACAGAGCAAATAATATTGTACATTAACTAGAATGGTAATGTAGTCGCGCCACGGTTGCTTAGGAATTTAGATAAAATGCTCTAACCTATCCCTAACCTTACTTTGCTGACATCTCAGTTTTTCCACAATCGTTTAAAAACTGTGAATTTTGATAACAGTGACTCAGTAAATACATATCCAATATTAAAATTATTTCGTTACGTTGCTGAATCTATTTGTGTGTGATGAATAGTTTTGTGTACGAAAATAACCCGGCGACACTAGTTTTCATACTAAATGGAGTTGATGTCACATCTATTAGATATATCTGTTCTGTGGATAAATTCAACTATCTAAATACATACCTATCGGAATAGAAACATCCATTCTATAAACATCTGTTATTTACCCTTTGTAAGTAAATTACATTAATCAATTTAAAATCTTGTTACAAAATAGGTTTTACTAGTTAATATATATATATATATATACGTAAGTAATCTATGTGTTGTACCTCTTTTCAAAAATTAGTAAATTTAAATTAAAAAGTTAATTGAATCCGAAAAAATTAAAACTTAATTGTGTAAGTACAATCTTTTTTAAATATCTGAGTCTTTGTCTGTATGTTTGTAGTTTGTACCCATTTCACGTAAAAGCTCATCGTCAAAAAGAACAATGACAATAACGCTTATAATTATGAGTTAAGATACTCCAAAAAGGGAACCATTATTAAACTTGGCACCAGTACTGTAAAATTAAATATTTTATTACTAAAACAACTTAGATACGTATAGGTATACTTTGTATGATCAGCTTTTTAAAATAAATGTCTAGGAATTGAACCCACACTCCTTGCGTACAGATCAATAGTTAAAGTTAGTATTGTACCAATAACAAGATTTAATACAAATATAGTTAAAATAAATCATGAAGCCCACGTTTTCAGTTAATAATTGCCGATTGTTATGTAAAACTTGTTTTCGGTGTCTGTATTTTAATTTTCATCTCCCGTCAGGATTTATGGAGAAATTCACCAAAAACAATTGACAAAAGTAAACGTTCGAAATTTAATTTAGCAACGAACGAGGTATTCGCAACTTAAACCAATACAAACGCCGGCTGGCCGGAGAAACAAAAGCGGATCGTGAGCGAAGTTGTAATGAAAACCGCTGAGAGCCCTTCAAATAATAGGCATTATTGAATACTGTCGAATAAAACGGGTTTTACCAAGTGTTATAAATACATAGTTTGGGCGGATATCCATTGCTTTTATGTATATTTCAGTCGCCTTTTCACGTCAAAACTTAAACGTTGGCTATTCTTACTACATCCTACATCCATATTTTTTACGTGTTCGACCTCCAATGTCTTTTTATTATGAAATATCACTTAAAAAACTGTCATTCCTCAACCAAAACAATGTGGTGGGTGGGGGTCTTGCCTCTTCCCTTCCTTTTCATGATTTACTTATAAAGGTATAATTATTTTCTTAAACGAACAAAAAAACTTCCAAGAGTACAAGATTACCAAGTACAAAAGACTTATTGCTCATGTCACTTACAGAGAGTACTCTCAACTTTTGCATAAAAATGACGTGTCTGTTGGCAAGATCAACCAATTGCATATTTCTAGCTTTGTAGCGTTTTCTCTTAAAATTTTTTTGGTCAAAGAACAAGTGGTAACCTTTAAAGAGAGTAGAGACATCAATCTCTATCATGTTTCGTGATTAAAATACATGCAATTCAAAAAGTCTTAGCAGTAAATGTCTTCTTAAAGCGGCAATGTTTCTTAAATGATGTGAAGTAAGGTCTACTTACCTCATAAAATATATAAGGTCCGAATTATCATGGATGAAAATAAATAGATGTACGGTGAAAATACAGAATCATTTAAAATTATACATGTTCCATTCCATTTAACCATTAATTACACAGTGAAAAACTTGTAGTTATTGCAACATAATCCGTATATTTAATTACATACACTAAATTACACGATAATCAAAAATATAACTCTGATTAAATGCACAAAATATGTCCGACTATGTTCAAAACCAGCGATTGCTCGCGACTCTCCTCACGGCGTTTGAAAGTGCCTTGGCGTAAATTTTTACGTGCATACAAATATTATATTGTGATAAATTTTATTTACACTTACGTGATCACCTTATTATTTGCAAGCTGTAAGTGTATCGGATAGATAACGAGCTTCTATTTCGTCTACATGTAAAAAATCTTCAATCTATCGGTTTATTGCAAACGTAACGCGTTTCGCTTTCGGTAGGCTCGCTAACCACACGTACTCTATAAGATTTTTGGTTACCCGTGGGCTGTGGCGCGGGCGGCCCTAGCCTCTAAAAGGGTTAAGCAAAATTGTCTTTCAGAGCCATGTAGTCGGCGCTTTCACTTTACACTAATTGAACTTTGACTTTATGTTAAATCCTACTAATATTATAAATGTGAAAGTGTGGATGTTTGTTACTCAATCACATAAAAACGGCTGAACGGATTTGGATGAAATTTGGCATGCACGTTGTCAAGGGTACAGAAAAGGACATAGAGTACTTTTTATCCCGAAATTTTCACGGGAAACCAAAATTACCGCGGGTGAAACCGCGGGGCACAGCTAGTAAATAATAATTGCCAACTTTCTTAAACTACATAATATTGCAAACATAAACACTTTTCGGGCCGGTACTGTTGGTAACATTACTTATCGATTAAAGATACAGTTCACCAAACTGTACTCAGCTTAACTTCGCATAGAGCACACCGAAAATAACCTCTTGAATGAAACTTAAATAATCCAAAACAACTTACAAAATATTACCAATCCTAGTATTTAAGTTAGCGAAGCCGTTTCTACAGTAGAATGTTATTACATAATTATCTATGAGATAGCAGCCGGAGTGCGGACCGCGGTTCGAGAGTTAAGTAAATATGTAAAGTTATTCTAGAGTCGCGCACACAGCGCATGTTTGTTCGACGTCATAGAATTTACTTTTTATGCACTTCTAGTAAATTAAGTGGGTGTTTTTATTGGTTTCCGTTACATGAAAACCACACCTGTGGTAATAGAATACATACCTACAGTCATAATATAGGTAATACAGGTGGTTATTTTAAAATTTATTTTACACGTAGGATTTTATTAAGTGTCCTTTATGACGCAAAGATCATAATTTTATTCCAGAACGTTTCTATCTGTGCTCTATATTTTTCATCTAAAACTATTCAGCTTTATAAGGGTGGTAACTACTGGTTATGAGAGACAAAGAAAACATTTAGATTGAACAATGATTATAAGTATTAATTTATTTAATCACACTCGAGTTACACACGTCTGTACTAATTAATTAATATGATATTAGAGTTTAGACTGTTGATAAGCAACGGCACAGTAGATAGTAAATCTGAAAAAAGTCAATAGATGGCATTGATTACATTTTTAAGTTTTCATTTTTAATTTTTTTATATTGTGTTTTTTCTAATTTATAAAAGTGATAAAAGTATAACTTCTTTCGGTCATACAAATATAGGTACAAATTTTTATGGGTACTTTTCATAAGAATGTTATTGTACAAAAATTATAGTGTGAAAAGATATTAGATAAAATACTGTTAATTTCGTTAGAACAACAACTTGGAAATATTGAGAATCAACTCACGTAATCGACTCTAAAAGGATTCTAAAGAAGAGCAGTGTCAGTTGATTTTACTTCTTACTTGCCGCAGAATATGATTCAATTTTATAGGTCGAACAAAAAAATACGACGACGGCTAAAACAATATTTAGAGAGTGGTACGCAATAAGCGACAAAGAGCGATTGTGACGCATTGCCTTGCCGCACAGCCCTCATAAATCGGAAATGGCATCGATTTTCGAAACTAACGAAAATCCACATAGCTGTTGAACACGTGCTTTCCTACTCTGTTTTCCTACACGGTAATAAAGATCATATTTGAACGACCGCGACCACCAGTTAGAATCACAAAGTACTTCAATAACACAACGCCAATCGCCAGTTTGCGGATTCTCCTCCTCGTAGAATTTAGGAACATTGTTAAGGACAATTAAATATACTAATCATCTCGACTAACTGTATACCGCTGTTTCTTTGGCATGATTTCCAGAATTCCATAGAGAACTTTCTGTTCCGGAATAAAAAGTACGATTTTTTGTATATGACATGTATTTATTTGCTTGCTATCTAGGGAGAGAGTAGTTCGCAAATACAAACAGACCGATTTGACCTTCTATAAATTAATACTAGTGATCTATAAAGGTAAAGATTTATGTTGCACTGATTGTATTTTTTTCAACTGGCAAAATAAATAACGGAAATAAATAAATCTAGCTAAGTAAGTATTTATTATTGAGTATAAGTAAGTATCATTGAGAACCGAAGAACATTTCAAACATTTATGAGTTGAAAAAGCGTTAGCAAATACTAGAAGCTAGTGAATTAGTATATTAGTATTGTAGCTACTGTACATAATATATCGTAATGTTTAAGATTGTCATTCGTATGAGCAACTTTATTTGCATCATCATGCATAGGTTTAGTATGTGTACGAGCTATCTTTATCAGGCTGTCGAAGTTTAGCATAAATCTCATTACTTTTGTCAGTGAACAGTTTGGTCGGGACGCCAGTTGCACTATTTCGGAACAATATTGCCAAAACAAAATCGTAAAATTTAATATATTTGATTTTAGTTTTCCTTTGCTCCTGAGGCTCGCGCTCGTTCAAGTTATCCAAATAAGAGACGAAATCGTTAAAACAAAACGAGTGCGATTCGAAAAGTGGCTAGTGTATAATATTTCTGTTTGTGGTTTTGTTTTGAAATAGTGAGATCAGCCGATACAAATTCTTTCGCACCATTAACCATTCAAAAGTACAAACGTAGTGCTATACAGCTGATTAATTTGAAATTTTCCTTGTTCCTCCATCAAACGGATATATTGAAATTCGCGTCTATTATGAGCTTACAGAACTTATCGATTAAACAAAAAAAAATGATGATGACGATTATTGTGTCAGATAACGAAGTTTTCCCTTGGAAATGGCGGGAGTTAGGGCGAAACTGACATGGATTGATGGTGATTTATGATAAGCGACCCTTACGTCACCCTGCCGTTGTAGTAAGTCCGTACCTGTTTGTTTTCGGTTTACGTGCCTACGTAGTAATTTGTATAATAATTGTGGGCGTTTAAAATAATAATATTGACTTGACCAAGTTGATGACAGTGGGTAAAGTAGAGTTGCCAACCGTCCTGCTTACCCAGGACAAGTCCTGATTTTTGAGGTGTGGTGCTGACTTTTTAAATCGTGTACCTAATCAATTTTTAAAGCGTTCTGGTTTTAAAATTCACGCGCCATACTACCTCCAATCGTATATTTTATCGGTGGGCCCGGTATAATTTAACTGAAAATTCGCTTTCGCTTTTACTAAGCGAATCGCTTTTACTAAGCGAATCCGCGTAAGAGCAACTTGTAAAGACCGCGTATTTGCGTTTTGACAGGAGGAAGAAAAAACTTAATTTCTCGGCGTTTTCAATTCTTATTACCGACTGCACTTAACAGCTTGTGCTTCACAACTTTCTTTATTGGAAAATAACGTAAACTTACCCGTAGTTTTCTTCTACTTTCTACAAAATCACTTATTTATTTATTTATTTATTTATTCTTTATTGCACAGTGTGTATAAATGGCGAACTTAATGCCTTGCGGCATTCTCTACCAGTTAACCATTGGGTAGACAGAGAGATATAGAAGATGGGGTGTGCAAACAAAACAATAATTAATATACTTAATACTAGATACTAATAATTAATAACTAAAACATAAAGACTTATTTGAGCTTAGTGCGTTTTATTGTTACGCGGTTTTACAAATTGCTCTTACGCGGGATCGCACGCGCAGCGACGATAGACAATTTGAACTACTATATATATTAGGTATTTGGATTTAGACATTGCTGACAGATCGCTGACTGAAGTTGTCACAGACAAAAGAATCATTTACTCTGTTTCCATTGAGTAAATATCATCTATACCTTAATATCTATAAAGGGCAAAAGTTTGTGTTTGTGAGTTTGTGACGTTGTAAGGGGTAATCTCTGGATCTACTGAACCGATTTTGAAAATTATTTCACTTATAGGAAGCTACAGTGATCTTAATTGTCATAGGGTACTTTTTATTTCGGGATTCCCGCGGGAACCCCGAACTTCCCGCGGGTAAAACCACGGGGGACAGCTATCTCTGGATCTACTGAACCGATTTTGAAAATTCTTTCACTTATAGGAAGCTACAGTGATCTTGAATGTCATAGGGTCCTTTTTATTCCAGAATTTCCCCGGAACCTCCGAATTTCCCGCGGGTAAAACCACGAGAGAACAGCTATCTCTGGATCTAATGAACCGATTTTGAAAAGTCTTTCAGTTATAGGAAGCTACAGTGATCCTGAGTGACAAAGGTACACTTTATCCCGGAATTCCTGCGGGAACTCCAAAATTACCGCGGGTGAAATCGTGGGGGTCAGCTAGTCACTTATAATCGTCAGCCGGTTCTTAGAACTATGAATTAACATCAGCTCCCGCGGGTACTCCGAAATTACCGCGGGTGGAACCGCGGGGGTCAGCTAGTATTACTATAAATTAAGAGTAAGAGTAGGTACTTATGCTACAAAAAGTGGTAAAATTTTCAGTTACATGAACCATACAGAAATAAATATACCAAGGAGAAAGGTATGAGTTGCCTTGCCTTTGTTTTGTATAATATAATATTAATAATAATACGTTAACAAATAAAAGGGCTTATAAAATTACACATTATACAAAGCTGGGGTAGAGTTTCATAGCGTCGTCTAATAGCTAGTTCAACATAATACTTATATTATCTTCACGCGCACATAGAAAACCGCAACTTAATATCCAATACAACAATCTAATTTCAGCAAATATTAATAAATGACACAACCATCATCTTTGATTCCCACCAACAACAAACCCGCCCTATATTTTCCCTCTTAAAATTTAGACGATAGTGATCAAAGCCCACGTTCCAGACACGTGGCAGCCATGAATATCGGATGTGTAACATATGTTTCGTGTTTTCCACTAGTACCTAGTTTTGTTTCTCCCACACCGCACACTGTCCCTATACGCCTCTTTATCCTCCTTCACAAGAATCCTCAGCAACTTCGGCGATAAATTTAAATCACACGCACTTTGTACAGCTGAGACACTTTCTGAAGGCTCTACATTTGCGTCTAAAGCCGACCGAAGCTACTTTTCTTTTGTAGTACAAAACAGTTGACAATGGCGCCAACGGAAGATATGGCTAGGATAGAGGCAACATTTTATTTGTGTGTAGTTAAACTAAAGGTGATAATCATTTTTTCAACTCTAAATAGTGCACAAATATTGCTTTTGCTTTATAATTTAAAATCGCCAGCAGTAATCGTTCTATAGGACTATTTGTTTGAACTTTTTGATATTAAGTTTAAATAGTGCAGAATTAGGTATAATTTACTTATTTTTGTAAATTATAATATATAATATTTAAACCATTATACCATTTATAATTTATATTATCAAGGTCTTAATCTGACCTTTAGTCATAGTCAGGTAGTCAGTCATAATTGAGAAATATTTTTTACTACCATATTTTACATATTCTACAATATAATGATTTCTTTTTAAAAGAAATATCTTAGAAGATATGAGTGCCACATGCGGCACTAGACGAAGATCAGCATCGGGTCTCTTTTCGATTCCCGGCTTATGCTGAGCTGGTTGCCGTTTTGTTGCGACACAATGTGCTTAGTTACTTTACTTTTTGTTGTTGTTTGTATTTACTCATTTCTGTTTTTTTTACCATTGTCATAACGAATAAAGATAATTTCATTTAATTTTTTTCATAGTGAATGTCGTTAGTTTCCCCAATAGGTAGGTATAAAGTCTCTAAAACCCAGAAAGCAAAAGGTAGTTTTTGCCTGTGGGTATTCTCATTTTGTACCTAAATTGTGAGGTTGACAATTATTAACACTGCAAGACAATATCCAACAATCGACACGTAATTTACAATGGGCATGTTGACTAATTTTTAATTTTAAGTCCGCCTTGTAGATTATTAAACATGATTGGATACGTATTTTTTCTTTTTTTAACGTAATAAAAAAATAACGGCGATATATTGAGTTGAAATTTCGCGTGACTTCACTATTCTGACAGTTTGCATGGCGATTTTACCGGTTAGTGACGTCACGACCCCCTCACCCTAAACTTTAATGCGCTTTATCTCTGTATATTTTAATTTATTTGAAAAAGCAAAAAATACGTGTCTATTGCTTTTTTATTTTCTAACTGACGGACTAATTAGAATTTTGATTTTCAAAAGTAGTCCACATCCCCATTATCATACTACACATTAAAACTTGTTATCCAAATTTCCATATGCATCTATCACTATCTGAATACATAATTATACATACTTCTAATGGATTGATATAATATACCATTTTTTTTAAAATTATTGCTTGAATTCAAAAACAACAATGCCTGTATAAAACATCTCATGTTTTTTGTCATTTGTTGATAAAACGATTAACGAATATAATATTTATCAATTAGTAGATAAAAAAAACTGAGATAAGTAGTATTGGCGAATATTTTTTAAATGTTCAGCATTACAAGCTCTTTGTAGTACAAGTGAACTCCACATTCATTTACTCTCTTTAAATAACTATGAAAGAATTATTTATTTTGGCGTCTGTTCTCGTTGGCTCCATTTACTTATGGGCCGTATACGGAACCGCAGGTAAGTTTTTATGTTTTGATTAAAAAACCTAACCTACAAAATAATAATCGAGTTTCGATTTAAAAATAGGATTGTTTATTTTATTTTTAACCCGCGTGTTAGCTTCTCTTGTAACTATAACTGACAATGTAATCAAATTTAAGAAATATGTTTTAACATACTCCTAATTGTCGTATTGAAATGAAGCTCTGTATGCACCTATACGTATATGTAGTTCGGAAGACAATGCAAGCTGATCTGATGATGAAGACGAAAGGTGACCATGGGAATTTTGTAATGGGCATGTTGACTAATTTATATTTTTTAGTCCGTTTTGTAGATTATTAAAAAATATTGGATACGTATTTTTTCTTTTTTTACGTAATCAAAAAATAACGGCGATATATTGAGTTGAAATTTCGGGTGACGTCACTATTCTGACTGTATGGCGGTTTTAGCGGTTAGTGACGTCACGACCCCCTCACCCTCAACTTTAATGCGCTTTATCCCTGTATATTTTAATTTATTTGAAAAAGCAAAAAATACGTGTCTTTTTTTTTATTTTTTAACTGATGGACTAATTAGAATTTTGATTTTCAAAAGTAGTCCACATCCCTATTAAACGATGCTAACCCATCTAGTTGGAGCTCGATTGATTGGTCTTGACGAGGACTATAGTTAATTCGGTTTACCCATCTGAATTGATTTAGTCGTATACGTCCTTACTAATGTTGTAAAGATGACCTCATGAAAACTTTAGGATGCAGGGTGCAAAATGTTCTACCAGTAAAAAAGCGACAGATAACAATGTTCACTTCATTGCAGTTTTCCAAAGTTCCAAGAACTTCATATGCCTAATATACTGTTTATAACAGGATTGATTGATTTTTTGTTTGTTTGTTTCTTGCGATTTAACTCAAAAATACTGGATCGATTCCATAAATTCTTTCGCCATTAGAATGCTACTTATCCCTAAGTAACACAGGCTATATTGGAACCTGGAATTCCTGCGGGAACTGCGGAATAATCTATATAAATAAAACTGAATCGCCCAATGGGTTTGCTAAGCGCATAACTTCCAAACGACTACATACCAAATTGGATAGTACTTTTTATTGTCAGGACCAGGTTTATATATGTAAAAGGATGCAGGTGAAACTGCGTGGCACAGCTAATTGAGTAAATAAATAAATTAACGTTTAGTTTTTTATTTCCAGTGGTTACTTTTGAACTCAGTCTATATTGCGTGACCAAAACACGGAAGTTCAGATCGTATATTGGTTTTGCGGAAACTCAATAAGCTGTTATTGCTGTATCGTGGATTTCATACTTATATGTAGGTACACTATAATATATATAGGTAGCTATAAACGCAAACCAGTCGGAGAAAAGTTATTAGCTAGTTAAGAAGCGCTTTTGAAGATATGAAGATCATGTTAAACACTTGAATGGTTTGAGAACTAAAAGATAATTAATTATAATAAATTAATTGATGAAGACAGAAATCCAATCGTATCTTTTATTTCTGGTTCGAAGAATGCATAGTAGTAAATTATATAATGATTAAGTTAGTTACTCTATAAATAACCATGCAATAGCCATACATAATCGCATAGGAATAGAAATAGATCATATTAGTTGTTATCATCACAATCCTAACTAATGTATAACATAGAAAAATATCCCTATTTCCCTTGGTTACGGCATCACGCGTGATCGGCTGGACCAATTTCGCTAATTATTTTTTGTTGTGTTTGTTATTGTAAGGAGAAGAAGAATAAATTAAGTTTGGAATTCCTGCAGGAATCTGAATCTCCGAAACGGTTGGACCAGAAATCCAGAAAGGAATGGAAATGGAAATGGAAAGGATCCAGAAATATTTATATAAAGTAGGACAAAAATTTAAAACGAAAAAAATAGAACACCATTTGTTAATATTGGTTCACTAATCCGTGATTAGAGCGGCAACATCGCGCGCACGCGGTGTCATCTGATTGGCGTTGTGCGCGCTGAAAGTCGCTGCGAGTTGGCAACGTGGCGTATTTTTACAATACGGATGTTGTTTACCTATCCGTGATAACTTAGTTTTGTACCTAGGTAAGAACACAGGATGAAGAAAATTTGTACTGCCGTGCCCCCTGATAAAAGAGAAATTTAGATTTCGCGCGGGATTCCGATTTTAGGGATTATTTATTTATTTATTTATTACACAAAGAAACGGTGAATACAAAATTACGAGACTATCTATCAGTGACCAAACTAGGCAGAGCCTGTATCTTGGCCATCTGCGAGTGCGTTATATTTTGATAGTTTTATTATATTCTTATACATTAATACTGTCGGTGTTTTTATTTATTGTCATATTGTGGTCTTCCCCCGTTTATAAGATCTTAAACACCCGCATCCACATTCGCGGATATTGGCCTTAAAAAATCCGCATCAGCATTCACATCCGCGGATATGAAAAAATCGACATCCGCAACATCCCTGGTATGTACCTACCTTCCTATTGATGTGGGATCAAACCCGCGATAACTGGCTTATTAGTCAGGTTCGCTAACCAGTATACCAACGGTGTTGTCTTATCATAAGTAGATAGGTATATTTTAATAAATTTACGATGTGGTGTTATTACTTTTATTAGCATCGTAATCATACAACTTAGTTATAACAGCGACATTTGGAGGAGATGCAGCGGCCATATCTATAACCAAGTGCTCTGCATGTGGAGTTGCATCTAGCAGCAGAGCAGGCCCTCTCTGCTACCGGTAGACCTTGCAGCAAGTCGGCGAAGTCGATGTCAGTGAACTTGGCACTAGAGTCATCTGCAGAGACAAAAAGACATAATATTGAACTCCGAGCAGGAATTCCAGGACAAAAAGTAGGTACCATAATATGTCCTTTGCTGTACTCCTGACAACAATGTTTTTGATGTTGATTAGTTGAGGCGTTAAGACGTGAAATCGTAACAAATAGATAAATAAACTCACATTGACATAGACATAGTCTATTTTTCGTCTATAATTTCAAATAATCATAACTGTTCTGTGTTTGAAGATTGATAGCAATGAAACTATAAGCATTTGTTTATTTGGCTATCTGTTTGTTTCTTTGTTTGTTACGCTTTTACAGCTTAAACACTAAACCGATCATCGTGAAATGTTGCATACACGTTATTAGGAGTACAGAAAAGGACATAGTGTTCCTATTGCTTTTTACTTCTGAAAAGTTGACGCGTTGCGGGAATTACGAAATCAACGTAGATGAAAACTTTACTTTTATAATGTAGACAAGAACAAAGAATGGGTTTTTGGATATTCAACCCTTAAGGGATGTTCGTTCAAGAGTAGGTAAAATTATACTTATATGTAGTTTTGAAGTCATGAAAATTGGTATTTAGGCTTCTCTTCATAAGAAGAAAAAAGAAATTTATGGGGTTTTGGAGATTCATCCTTTAAGTGTCACGTGAATTATCACCAAAATAGTATTTACACTATTCTACTATCAATTTATATTTATATGAAATATGTTTGAATATATGTTATAGCGGATAGCGGCACTAATTTTAATACTCCTACCTAAAGCAAGAGTAAAACCACAGTAAATTCAGAATAAAATAGTGTAAAATAATCGCGAGTTATGGGACGCTATAAACTTATTGCATCAATTCGTTTTTAAGAAACATTGTGTTCATAGCTTAATTAAAATTTGTGCTTTGTTCGTAGAACTTTTATCCCTGGAAGGATGATGCTAATCAAGAGTCTAGTGACTAGAGCATCATCCTTATATATGTATAAGGACTAGAGACTAGAGTCTTGTCCTTATGTCGTTACTATAGTACAGGCGACTGACTCTGGACGCAAACGAGTGAGGGTCATACTCTTGACGTAATAGTGTTAGGATCAAATCGAACTCGAATCGAAATGAGATCGAAACAGAATCAAATTTTGCTACTTTTGAAGCTTTGGGATCGTGTCTCTATCTAATCAATCTGTCAAATTTCTCGATTTCAATATAGGAGTCGTGTTGACTTGTCAGACGTCATCTTTAGACACTTAGATACACGAGTCGAAATACGATTTGATTTAGGTAAGGTATGTAGGTACTAAAATGACACCGAGGCGAAATCAAATTGAAGTCAAATCAAAATCGAAACCAACCTCAAATGATTTTCAAGAGTAAGGCCCCAGGATGCGTTTTTTGGTTTGGATTTGGAAGTCTTTGGAAAATTGGCTAACTTACCAGCCGGTGCGCACCAAGTGGAAGATATTATAGTTGCAAGCAGTGCACAGAAGAGTACAGCAGAATTCATGATTGTTAATTTTAAACTTGTTGTAGTTTATAGAAAAGTTGAGGCAAATGCAGCTCTGATTTGTTTGTGACAATTTTTGGCGTTGTTCCTGTATTTATATCGATGTAATGTTATCTGTCTATTGAAGTGCGGGGATTCTGACTAAAATTTAATTAATTATTTGATAACAATCTATTGTAAAACACAGATAAATTCAATATTTAGGTTAAAACCTTTCACCGTACCTGCACGTACCGTGTGTATCTATTAGCGCCCACCGTCCGGCGTCCATACTACCCATCCTTATACATATTGAAAAACCCAGTCCTCCGCTCCGTCTGTTCGCGATAAACTAAAAAACTACTAATCGTATTTTCATACGGTTTTCACCAATAGATAAAGTGATTAATGGGGAACATTTAAGTATATAATTTGTCAAGGTTTTATATACATCTTTTGACCACACTGTCACTTAACATTGGATGAGTTTTACTTAAACGCTTAATCTGTTAACGATAAAAATGGAAAAAAGTAAAAAAAAAAGTTTAGTTTTAAAGTTTTTTTTTGGGTAAAACAAGTTACAAAAAAAGTGTCTAGGTTGTCTCTCAGAACAGCGTATGACACATTTCACATTATGCTGTGGCTACCGGGCTTATTCTTATTATATTAGAATGTATTCCTCAAGTGGGCGTGGATGGCCCAACCTGAAACTATGAGGAAAAAACTATGCGATATGAAACTAAGAGATAAAATAAATGCTCAAAGGAGTCTCTCCGGGTCTATTTTGGTAAAAAATTAAACTGTATAAGTTACTATGATTTTGTTTAAAATAATTTTCTTAGCTTGAAATCAGCTTGGATCTATTGAAAAAACGACATTCTTTATTATCACGCCATAGTTTGGCCTATCAGGATTAAATATCTGGAGACAGCACAAATATGACTAGCCATAACATGACGATACAGCGATGATAGCTCAGTGGTTAGTGCGTTCGGATTAAACGCCGCAAGGTGTAGGTTCAAACCCTAACAATGAGCTTGAGCTGTCGGTGAAGGAAAACATCGTGAGGAAACCATAACATGGTGGTAGGGCGCTCTCTAGTGCCCGGCTGGCTAGCTACCACCTTCAAGTTGCAAATCTGTCGCCAAGAACCTAACGGTGTGTTCCGGCAGCCCCGCTTGAAAGCCAGTTCCCATCCCCATTCCAGGTCGGCAACGCACCTGCATGCCTTCTGGTGTTTGCAGATGTGTATGGGCGGCGGTAATCACTTACTATCAGGTGTACCACTTGCACGTTTGCCCCCTATGTCATAAAAAAAAAATGAACACATAGGTATTTAAATTATTTTCGTAACAATATCTACATATGATTATCTTGAACCAATAATATTGTTATGTCGGAGATAGCATTATAACAATAATTTTGCGTTGCAATTAATTATTTTGATAAAAAAAAACAATAAGTACAATAAGGTTTATCAGATAATTAAAAAAACCCCAATCGTTCAGTTATCTTTTTTTGGTAAATATATAAGCACGAAAGATCAGCACTAGAAGCATCAGTTCCTGAATACAGATTCTTTGCAACACGATCGAAATTTTCTCTACACTCCAATCACAATGAAAGCCTTCATTGTTTTCGCTGGCTTGGTCGTAGCCTTGGTGGCTTTCACATCGGCTGCAGTCGTACCCGATGGTAAGATTTTTTTTACTTTAAATATCCATTATCCACCCATTATATTTCCCAGTGGTAGCCTTTATTTAATAGTAATTTTATTTTCTAGAATTAAAATTACGATATTGTATTTCGGTACAATAAAGATCAGATGATTTTTATCGTGAATGATTTTGTTCTAGTTAATACCCAAAGCAGCTCTACTCTCAAAGAATAAATCTTTTACTATACTTCACAAGCAATTCCCCGTGGAAAAATCTCGGGACTACCTCGGGAACTTGTACTTATGTCGTTGTTCTGGACATAATTATACTAATTAAAAAAAAAAAAATAGGTTTGGATCCATGAACCTCCGGATCATTAATAAAATAATATTAGGTATTGATCATTGTTAAAACTCTTTTATGTTTATACTGAGAACACTGTCAATTTGATATTTAAATATTTTTATACACATTCTTTTGGTTGATCATTGTTGTATGTCATTCCTTTTGAAACTATAATATATTTATCTTACCTTTTTCACCTGACTTTTATATTACTCTGCTACCCAAGGAACAAGTGGTTATGGGCCCAGGAAATAACTGATAAGTGGTTATAGGTCTCAAATAAGTCTTTTAAAAAAGGTTAAGAAAAGTGCAATGGATACTCCATCGACTTCACAGTCGGCACATTCTTCAAAAGATTTTCAGACAGCGCAGAACTCAACAAATATAAGCATATCAAAGCTAAAAGGATCAGCTAACTTCAGCACATGGGCATTTGCCATAGAATGCATGCTCACTGACCTAGAGTTGTGGGAAGTCGTTGTAAAACCCGCTGACCTCTCCAACCCTGATCAAAAACGGAAAGATCAGAAGGCTCGTGCGAAAATATGTTTATCTTGTGAAGAATCCATCTATCCCGTTATAAGGTCAGCAAAAACCGCATTTGAAACATTCAGTTGTTTACGAAAAGCTTATGCTGATGGTGGACTCACAAGGAGGCTTGCACTGATGAAAAAACTCTTAACAAATTCGTTCAAAGGAAAGATTCAACAGTATGTGAATGAGTCACTAGCTATCCAACAAGAACTACAAGGAATTGGAGCACAAGTGGATGATGAATTCTTAGCTATTATAATGCTCACTGGACTTCCAGAAAAATATCATCCCTTAGTTATGGCCATCGAACACTCTAATATGAAGATCACCACGGAAAATGTAGTGACAGCTCTTCTAAAAGAAGAATCACGAGCTGTACAGTCCTCAGCAGATACCAGCAGATCTCCAGATACAGCGCTATGCACCAAGAAACAAACAAAGAAGAAATTTTGTTCCTACTGTAAAAAATTAGGGCATATAGTGAGTGAATGTAGGATTCTAAAAAATAAGAAAAACAAGAATGTTTCGGTTTCGTCAAATGTTTGTACAAATTATACTTTCGAATTTACACTTTCATCTTGTTTCACTAATCGTTCACCCACAGGTTCACAAGATTGGTTTCTTGATTCCGGCGCAAGCTCCCACATGAGTAACAGGAGAGAGTGGTTCGAGTTCTTGTCCCCTCACGTAACTCCTATCACTGTGGCAAATAAGGAGACTTTATTGAGTCATGGTAAGGGCACTGTAAATATAAATATTTCCGATGGTGTAAATAAAATTAGTAATGTATTATATGTTCCTGGTCTCGCTACAAATCTTTTATCTGTAAGTAGTTTAGTTAAGAAAGGATTCGATGTATTGTTTACGCCGAAAGGCGCAACAATATTTCAAAGCGGTGGCTGTCATGTGACAAATCCCGTCATTGCCACAGGGTCGAATCACAACGGTATGTTTAGATTAAATGTAAATAAATTGCATTCCTTGTATACTTCTGCACTACTTTGGCATAGACGTCTTGGCCATCTTAATACAAAGAGCATGGATATATTAAAAAATAAATGTATCGGCCTAGACTATATTGGAAGTTACCACGGAACATGTATTCCGTGTCTACAAGGTAAATTTTCAAAGAAACCGTTTAAGAGCTCAAAAAGTAGATCGAGTAAAGTCCTACAACTTATTCATTCGGACTTATGCGGACCTATGAGTACGCACTCGTGGGGCGGAGCCCTATATTTATTAACATTTACCGACGACTACTCTCGTAAAACTTTTGGATATCTTTTGAAAACAAAAGCCGAAGTTTACACAAAGTTTGTCGAATTTAAGCATTTAGTCGAAAATCAAACGGGAGAAAAAATTAAAATTCTCCGTTCAGATAATGGTCGGGAATATGTAAATAGCGACATGATAACGTTTATGAGGGAGAATGGTATAGTGCACCAAACCACGGTGCCGTACACTCCTCAACAAAACGGAGTTTCAGAACGTGTAAATAGAACGATCATTGAAAAAGCAAGATCTATGCTAAGAGACTCGAATTTACCTTTAGCGTACTGGGGAGAAGCGGTAAATACGGCAATTTATTTAAAAAATCGTTCACCCACGCAAGCTTTAAATAACAAGATTCCAGAAGAAGTATGGACCGGCAATAAAGTCGACCTTTCTCACTTGCGAATCTTTGGCTGCGAAGCTCACGTCCTCGTACCCAAAGAAAAGCGTTCAAAACTGGAATCCAAAACTAAAGTTTGTATCTTTGTTGGCTATTCTATAGAAAGCAAAGGTTATCGCTTAATAGACCCTAATAATCCTCGGCAGATTATTATTGCTAGAGATGTAGCGTTTATTGAAGATAAAACGCATGAAGAGTCTAATCCAAATTCCTCACATAACGAAGAGTCACCCCAACCACAACCATCTGTAATCTTTGTACCCATTCAAAATGATGAAGAACCAGTTTCACAGCCACAACATCAAGTACAGTCAGACAGTGAAGACACTCAACCCGAGATGTCACCATCTTTAGAACAGCTGACTATACCGGATGAACCTCTTACTCATGAAGTTTCCCCAATTATTTCTGAACCTGAACCCATTGTAGAGACATCAACTGAAAGACGATACCCTCTCCGAGACAGGCGTCCTCCTGAGAGATATCAGGAGAATCTCTACATGACATCAGATCAGGAACCAGAAACTTACAAAGAAGTTACAGAGCATCCGCAAAAAGACAAGTGGCTAGAAGCGATGAAAGCAGAATACAATTCATTGATTCAGCATGGAACCTGGATTCTAGTTGATAGACCATCCAGCAGGAAGACAACAAAATGTAAATGGGTATACAAAATAAAAAAGGACACAAGTGGGAACATTACAAAATACAAAGCCAGACTAGTAGCCAAAGGGTTCACCCAAATAGCTGGAGTAGACTATGGTGAAACTTTTTCACCAGTTGCTAGGCTATCTTCAGTAAGGCTTTTGTTTGCATTTGCTGTGCAATATCGGCTACAAGTACATCACCTTGATGTAGAAACTGCCTTTTTAAACGGTGACCTGGAAGAGGAAATTTATATGGAACAACCAGAAGGTTTTGCTACTGATCCAAAGGGGAAAGTATGCTTACTTAAAAAATCCCTATATGGGCTTAAACAAGCTCCGCGTCAATGGAACAAAAAAGTATGCCAAGCGATGGCTGCTCTGTCGCTGACTCAAGCCGCATCAGAACACTGTCTTTACTATAAAAGAGACGGACCTAATGATTTTATCGTTATCGCAGTGTTCGTCGACGATTTCTTTTTTATGACAACCAATAGTGGTTTAAAAGATAATTTTGTAAGCGAACTCAAAAAGACGTTTACAATTAAAGATCTCGGTCCTGTCAAAGACTGCCTCGGTATGAGAGTCGTACAAAGTGAAGGCAGTATAACCCTCGATCAGACAAAATATATCGAAAAATTACTAGACAAGTTCGGTATGAGCGACGCGATCTCGGTCACTACGCCAATGGAACTTGGGTTAAAACTCACTGTTCCGGAAAAGGAAGAAGAAAATCTAGAAGTCCCATATCAGGAGCTTATCGGCTCATTAATGTACATTTCTATATGTACAAGACCTGATATTGCCCACACGGTCTCGTACCTATCTCAGTTCAATGCACATTACGGGGGGGTACACTGGAAGGCCGCTAAGCGAGTCCTTAGATACCTTAAGGGTACGAAGGAACTCAGACTTCACTTCAAACACGGTGACCACTCCTACCCAGTAGGTTACGCTGACGCCGATTATGGAAGCAATCTTGTGGACCGTCGATCATTCACTGGATTCACCTTCCTGATGAGCGGTGCACCTGTGTCGTGGGAAGCTCGCAAACAGCGAACAGTTGCACTTTCCACAACAGAAGCTGAATATATGGCTTTGGCTGAAGCTTGTAAAGAGGCCATATATTTAAAGACGCTCATCAGTGAAGTATTCTCGGTCACTCATCCCATAATCATTCATACCGACAATCAAAGTTCACTCAAACTAGCTCATAATAACACCTATCACGCACGTACTAAACACATTGACATCAAACATCACTTCATTAGAGACTCACTATCACACCACGACATACAAGTCAAATACATACCCACAAATGACATGGTCGCAGACATTTTGACAAAACCCTTGCCGAAACTGAAACATTTTAAATGTACAAATTCTTTAGGTTTAGGCTAGTTCTAGGTTTTGTATGTCTTTAGATCATATTGTATGTATATAGGGTGTGTATAGTTTAGTGATGTGTTTATATGTACAGGATGTTGTTTTTATTATTTCAGTGCTAGTGATAAGTGTATAGTGAATTTTGATACTGTCTTTTTACTTGTATTATAATGTGTATATACAGGGTGTTCTCATTACGGGGGGGTGTTAAAACTCTTTTATGTTTATACTGAGAACACTGTCAATTTGATATTTAAATATTTTTATACACATTCTTTTGGTTGATCATTGTTGTATGTCATTCCTTTTGAAACTATAATATATTTATCTTACCTTTTTCACCTGACTTTTATATTACTCTGCTACCCAAGTAACAAGTATCATGACTAATAGTATAAAATTTATCCTGTAACAACCCTAACAACCCTACTTTTTGGCATAATAAAAAATCTGCTTCCGACATACTTGTATGACAAACTTAATTTCTCTAATCGCCATAATATACGTACTCGATATCACAGACAGATATTACACTCTTATTTTACTATACAGTTTTCCTTTTTTCATTATTTTAATATACTTAATATTTATGTTTAGAAAAAAAATCATACCTTCACACGAGAAAAATAGGGTAAATAAAGGTAATGAATAAGTAAAAATAGCATTATATTTTGGATAAAACTTTGGACGTGTTTCATCATAAGAGTTTAATCTAAAACTGCCTAAATTTGATGGATGAAATTAATATAGAAAGAGGTCGTAAAACGAGCCAAGCAATAAATGGCTTTCGATCATTCTTTCGATCATTATACAGTTAACACAAAGTCCATTCAGATCCGATGGTGTATTTAATTATGTCAACTTATTCCACAGATGATGCGAATGAGATGAATACCTACGACATCGAATGGAGCAGCCTGCCGCAAGCGGTACTGGACAAGGCGGGCGACGCTGACGCTAGGGCTTGCACTGTCGCCGGCTGCAACAACATCTGCAGAGCCCTAGGCTGCCGATACGGCGTCTGTAGGGCTTCCAACTGGTGTCACTGCTACTGTTAAAAACAAAAACCATTTCATAGATATTATAAATTACTCATAATTCATTTTAAAATGTTCCGTGATACCCAGCCTATGTTTTATATTTCTTTTTAATAAACTCTTTTTGGTCTAAAATTATTTTTATTTTTGAATTCCTAGTGCTTACGAGTATATCTAAATTGTGTTGTATTATCTCTTAACATTAGGACAGAGAATAGAGGAGGAGAGCACACTTATAAAACTGTAGAATATACGAGTCTGTGAAAAAGATAGCGGGGTAGTTATAGGATAACTAATTGAATTAATTTCAACAATTTCTGGATAATTAACCGACTTCCAAAAAGGAGGAGGTTCTATGTTCGATTGTATGTATGTTTTTTTTTTAATCGACATTCCTATCACCGCAAGGTGTTATTGAAGACTGCTCTGAGAAATAAGGCGATCTTTTAACTTGTATTTCTTATAAATACATTATTTTATTATATTTCATTTATTTGCGTAGGCATATCTTAAATTTAGGCCTTTTTAAAAATGTAAATTTATAAAATAATGACTATAAAACAACTAAATGTGGTGTACCAACAACAGCGGAGCAGAGCTCAAGCTACCGGTGGTTCAGGTCACAAAGACAGGAACCTCCGTACAATGCGTGTAGTGTCCAGGATTACCGCCATCTGCATCTGACCCTTGAGACAACCACCTAGGTCCTAGGGAGTCTCTCGAGATGTTGATAGAGACTCTTCGCTATATCAGACCGGAACTAGAACTATCGGAACAACGGTTGTAGGGTCAACACTCCACATAGGGGTACCTCGTGGGCCAGCTCAAGGTGTTTGCTGACCTGGTCCTTCTCAGCTCTCACGAGGTTAGCGTCATACGGAATGGTGACGTCGGCAATCTTTTCTTGGCGTTAGGACCGATCGATCACCACGATATCAGATGTCAATAGTTCGTGATAATAGCAGCGATCCTAATAGAGCAACGCATGACCATTCTCGAGGACTGGCGCCGGTGTGTATTGATAGTACGGCACCTCAGACTCAACAAGGCCATATTGGAGAGCAAATTGTTGGTGAATAATCCTGGTTAATAAGTAGTGCTGGTGTAAGTATTCGCCATTAGCAAGATGAGAGCAAGATGAGAACAACCAGAAAGAATATAAGTGTGACTCCATTATTATTATACCTATACTAGCTGCACCAGGTTTCCCCCGCGGTAATTTTGGAGTTTCCACAGGAATTCCGGAATAAAAAGTACTATAATATATCCTTCTCTGTATCCCTGTCAACGTGTATGCAAATTTCATGATGATCAACAAGATTTATCTTCCACCGGTAGACCCTGCAGCCACTGGAGAAGTCGATGTCAACGAAGCTGGAGTCAGCTGGATAAATTAACTCATATGAATACGTATTTTTTTCCCGGCGGGTTATTTCCGGCGGCTTCGTCCCTGTCGTTTTCTAGATTCTCTCACAATCAGTAACAAAAGTTACTTTCAAAACAAAAGTAAGTAGGTTGATGCAAAACAAATTCTATGTTCCAAATTCTAAAATCGAAATCCATGCATTGAGTACGTAAAAAACATCCTTTCTCTTTTCGGGGGAATTCCGGAATAAAAAGTACCCTGTGTCCTTTTCTGCATCCCTGACAACGTATATACAAAATTTCATGATGATCCGTTGAGCTATTGAGGCGTGAAAGCGTAACAAACAGACAAACAAACTCACTTTCGCATTTATAATAGTAAGGATTTTGGTAATTCACCGAAGTTGATTCAGATTTATTTTCTAATGATTGCTGCAGTAGTAGTAACAAAGGTAGTCAAATTACCTGCACCTATTATAACACGGGTAATGACGGAAGAAGTTAAAGCTGGAAGCATAACACACAAGATCACTGTAACGCTGATAAAACTGGAAGTCATGTAATCCGTATTAAATAAATAAATTTTACTGTTGAAAGTAATAAGTTTTGATTCGTTGTACTTAGTGTAAACATTATTATCAAAGTGATTCTTGTATCTGTGTATTTCTAATTAATGTTATCTATAATAGGTAATACATATTAATACTTACCGTGCTGTGGATATTTTTACATCAACTTAATTATTTGATAAGTTTTCGTAGGTATCTATTGAAAAACAGCAATTATTTTATCATCGAATACTAAAACCTTTTGCGCTGTCCGTGTGTCAATAGGTATATGCAACCAATTATTGTAAATATACATAATATTATTTCCATTATTATACAATACTAGCTGTGCCCCGCAGTTTCACCCGCGGTAATTTCAGAAGTTCCCGCGGGAATTGCGGGATGAAAAGTGCCCTATGTCCTTCTCTGTACCCCTGACAACGTGCATGCCAAATTTCATCCAAATCCGTTCAGCCGTTTTTGCGTGATTGAGTAACAAACATCCAAACATCTAAACATCCAAACATCCACACTTTCACATTTATAATATTAGTAGGATAATATGATATAATAACTAGGTATTTGACTCTTTTGAAATATTCTTTTTCAAAGTTTCATTCTGATGCCAATTTTCGTGGTGAATTCCAGAATCCCAGAAATTATCTCAAAAGGGAATTCACTAATACTTTTATGCTTTAATTTTTATCGTTTCTTTTAAAAGACTTAAATCTTGGAGAATATACTGAAATCAAAAGTATGTATATTACATGTTGTAAGTATGAATTGATTCCGACCAAACTAACTATCCATTCACCAAATTTCAGTTAAATCCTTATTAAATTTTCCACACCCTGGGTGAAACCTCCTAAGCTTAGAGCATCTGAAGCACTTATTCCACATAAAATTATTTATTAGATGTTAGCAGATAATATTATGTTATTATGTGGTGGATAAGACATTCGCACTTTAAACTACCTACTATCTATCTGTCTAGAAAGTTCAATGGATGGTAATATATCACTAGGTATAGGAAGGCCATACTCTACGATAGGATAAGAACATGACAATTCGCTGATGGTGTTAAAACTATTATCGTCAGACATTAATAATTTGTAAAAATATATTTCTAATCTAACTTCGAACGGAATTTTTACCGTTGTCTTCTTTATAAATTATTGAAAACGTTGGCTTTGTTTCATTGTGCCCGTAAAAATGGAGTTATATCAACTTGAAACGTAACGCCGTTCCATATTCTAACTCCACTAGAGCGGAACAATGGGCTAGAGCTTATTGTCAAATATTTGAATACTATAAATCATGTTCATTCTAAATTAATGAGAGCAAAGTTTTCTTAATTTCCCTGGGAACTGTTTGTTGTACCTATTGGAATTAAAAGTATCAAAAATATGTTTTTTAATTGAAAACCCTGTAGTGGTTTCCACATGATGCGACCACAGATAGATAGATCCGTTAAGGTTTAATCCTATCACACAGATTCGAAAATGTATTTATTGGAGCGCATACGTACCCATACTTCCCTGTTACAGTTATGTGATGACAAAACTGTTGATTTGTTGTTGAATTTTTTTTTTTTTCTGGATCGTGTTTTCAAGTTACTTTTTTAATGTGTAAATTAAAAACTTCTTCAGTGTTACAATGGGCATGTTGACTAATTTTTTTTTAGCCTATCTTGTAGATTAATAAAAAAATATTAGACACGTATTTTTTCTTTTTTACGTAATCAAAAAATAACGGCGACGTCACTATTCAGACAGTTTGTATGGCGGTTTTATCGGTCAGTGACGTCACGACCCCCTCACCCTAAACTTTATTACGCTTTCATCTCTGTATATTTTAATTTATTTAAAAGCAAAAAATACGTGTCTGTTGTTTTTTTTATTTTCTAACTGACGGACTAATTAGAACTTCGATTTTCAAAAGTAGTCAACATCCATGGGGATATTCAATATAAACAATATCGCTTTTTAATTAAATATGAATTAGGTCTCTACGATTAGTAAATTTTCAACTTCAAAGCAGGTATAGCTTTGATGAATCATGAATTATTTTCTATACTTACTGTAGAAACCATAGTCCTGTTTATTTATTTATTTATAAATTCTTAATTGCACAAAATGTATTGCACAAAGAATTTCGCATAATGGTATGCGAAATTCTTTCTTTCTGGTTACCTACAAGATCATTTCTCTTGTAACCCTGTCCTTTTCCCAATCTGTAAGACAACAGGAATGCCTTAAGAATTTAAGTTCGCCATTTGTACATTTTGTGCAATGAAGAATTTATAAATAAAAAATAAATAGGACTATGGTTTCTACAGTAAGTATGGAAAATAATTCATGATTCATCAAAGCTATACCTGCTTTGAAGTTGAAAATTTACTAATCGTAGAGACCTAATTCATATTTAATTAAATAGCGATATTGTTTATATTGAATATAGGATTATAAGAATTGTTGAGTGTTATTTGTAATTGATTGATAACAAACAAAACAATAGATTATTTATTAGAGCTATCAGATAATGAAAAAGAACCGTTCGTAGGTACACTGTCAGCTTTTGGTATATAAGCGTGCAAAACCAGAATTACAAGCATCAGTTCCCAAATACTCTAATTGTTGGCAACACCTGTAAACACTTCTCTACACTCCTTTCAACATGAAAGCCTTCATTATTTTCACCTTCTTCGTGGTAGCCTTGGTGGCTTTCGCATCGTCGGGTTCAATTGTTCCTGCAGGTATTGTTATTATTCTTTTTTAATCCTTGAATAACTTTAGTTTATTACTGTGAGGAAATTAAATTAAAACATATTTGTTGGTAAGCGCATCACTTGAGAACGGCTGTGATTTGTTGTGAGTTGAGTTCGGATAAGGTCTATAAAGAGAAATAATATGAAAAATTCTCCTTAAAATTGGGAAAGGGGAAATAAAAAAAAATTAAATTTTGAAAAAATAGAAATTTTTCTAAACAATTTTTTTGTAAATTTGAAAGGAGAGATATACACTTTGAGATACTGACCTTACAATGCTCTGTGGCCTGTGGCATTTTCAGGTCAGTAAAAATAATAGCTAACGTAAATAACTTTAATTTCTCTTACAAACATTTTGATATTGATTAAGCCTTTGACTTTATTTGATTTGGTATAAATAGACTTCAATATAGAAGGGAAAATTTGTTCTAAATTCTCAGTAAATGAAATCTAACTCTACATGTTTGATCCGAAATTTCTGTTAACTATACGTACCTCCAGGTTCACCGGCATGAGTTTTGAATTCCCCTCTGGAAGTGTTGATCTTTAGATACAAAAATTAGCCTATCATGCGCCACGAGTGGAACGAAGTTACTATCATAAAATAAAATGTAAAGTTCAAAATTATATAAAAATATATTCTTTTGAGACATATACGTATTTAAGTGTAGACATGCTACGATCACTCTCATTATTGTTGCAAAAGGATTTATTAATTATACCTAATATAACTAGCTGTGTCCTGGCGTTTCACCCGCGTGAGTTTTAGAATTCTTGCAGGTGCCTTAAAGTAGCCTAATTTACTCCTTATAACATCAGCTATGCAGCAATTAGCAGTGAAAGTCCCGTCACCATCGGTCCAAAAGTTTCGGAGATTGACCCGCATGAGTTTCGAAATTCTCGCAGGAACTCCAAACTTCTTATATCCTTCTTCTCCTTACAATAACAAACACAACAAAAAAAGAATTAGCGGAATTGATCCAGCCGTTCATGCGTGATGCCGTGACCAAAGGAAATAGGGATTCACTTTAACATACTATATTACAATATAATTATAAAATTAGGGAAGCACATAATATCTACTTCCTAAATTTTTGTAATTTCTCGGTTAGATAGGTAGGTACTGTAGAGATTTGTGGTTGAGGCCTTCGTCCATCAGTGGCCGTCTATTGACTGACATGACTATTATCAACTTTCCACTCCTCTTCTGAAAGGCGACAGATTGCATTACAAGAAATATAAATCCGGCATTGTATTCAAGCAGTTCAAAAGAAACACAGTCAGCAATCCGTTCATCTGAGGAGTCCGATGGTGTATTTACATTATTATGTCTACTTATTCCACAGATGATGTGAATGAAATGAATACCTACGACATCGAATGGAGCAAACTGCCTCAAACGGTACTGGACAAGGCGGGCGATGTTGACGCTAGGGCTTGCACTGTCGCCGGCTGCAACAACATCTGCAGAGCCCTGGGCTGCCGATACGGCGTCTGCATGGCTTCCAACTGGTGTCACTGCTACTGTTAAAAACTAGTTATATATTTCCTTCATAAAAACTTTTTTCATATCATTAGGTAAGCTCATGTCATCGCTGCTGATTTTATATTTTTTTTAACTCTTCAATAAATTTCTTTTTGCATAATTTTATGTGTTTATTTTTTTTAATTTATTTTTAATATTTTTAGTTTTTCAACAATGCCTATATATTTTACCTGTGATATTAGTCGCAATCGCTTCATAAGTTAATCTTAGAGTATAGTGTAAAAAACGTAAATGTTATAGGTTAAATTGTTGTTTGGTAAATGTTGGGTATAAAATTAGGGTAATGTTGTAGGAAATAACTATGGAAACCAAACCACCAGCCTATACTGATACCATAGAATAAGGACTTTTTAACGTACCTACTATGTGGATGACACTCTTTTTGAACAGTAGAAAAAATAGAAAGATAGAGATATTGTTATTATTACCAGCACATGATCTTGAAATAGGACTTGCCTTTACACGACGTGAATGACGTAAGCTCATGGATATCAATAAATCCGCTTATGCGACCGTTTCGACTAGGCTGAACAGTCTCTGCTATGCACAATGGATAATGACGACACAATATCCTCCTGAATCGGTGCCGGTATAGCTGCGTTCGTTTTCGACAGTAAGCTTATATGATCAGTTAGGTACCTACCTGCCTTACTCGCACTAACTGTTCTGATGTTATATGATACTAGTATTTAGTAATGTATACCAATTTAAAAATATTGAAAGATCTTTTAATTTTCTAATTATTAGGCAGATATACAACTAAAATGTATGATCATCATATATATCATAGCAAGAGAGGTCTTGGTGTAAGATTGAACGAAGTTCTCATATAAACCCTCGATAGTTCATGCTTACACGTATTAACGAATGAAAAAAAATACCTACATAAAACTAAGCCCACTGATGAATGACTGAGAAAATGATAATGAGTAAATGATTTATACTCAGGTGCGGCCGACTCTGAAGTCGACTTTAATGATTACTTAGTTAAGTATAGATTTTTAAAACAAAATTGCCGCAATCAGAGACGTTCAGTAAATTAATGTTGAGTGGCATTTAATGAGATGTAACTTAATTCATTAAATACCAATTAACATTAATTTATTAAACTTGTCTGATTGCAGCAGTTTCATTTTAAAAATCTATACTTAATTAAGTAATCATTAAAGTCGACTCTGAGTGCGGCGGTTTTTAAGGTATTTTGAGGCTTACCTATGCGAGTCCGCGGGAAACAACTATATGTAAATAGATATACAATACATATAGGAATTTTATCACAACATGAGACTAGGTAACATTAGCTTATATAAGACGTTGATAACTACAATATGAACACTGCTTGTTAGGAGTGAGTGTTGTTTATAGCTTGGGCACTAACAAGTTGATAGCGCCTGTAATGAAACCTCCGCTGCTCCCGAGCACCCAACACTCCTCTCTAATATTATTTATATCATAGTTCATTTCAATTGGATTGTAGCTGTCTTAAGTTAGCTATACTTGAAAACATAGCTTTAAAACAAATATTATACGTATTAAGGATTAACAAACATACGTGCGCTTACATAAACTTTCGAATTTATACAACGTGTTAATGAATTAACAAAAACCTGATACACTCCATTTAAAAAAATATAATAATATGATTAAAATACAAATTATGTCGAAAAAATTAATACTTTAAAAGTAATTCAGCATTAGTTTGGAGGTGACCTATCTACGGAATTTTAAGCGCTACGCCCGTATCTACGTGTCAATGATAGATTTTTTGCCACGGGCGGCGAACGCGTCAAATATTGTATTATAAATTATTTATTGACGGGCTTATAAAAATGAAACAATATACCTATACCTACTAAAACATGGTGCGATCATTTCAGAAGTCGATTCTGAGTAAACTACTTTCTGGTTTTCAGACCATTCATTAACACGATGTATACCTACCTACCTATATATTGAAAACTATAGCTTTTTAATTATAAAAATTAGTTTATAGAAGGTAGCTAAAAAAATATTAATAAAATTCTTTAAAGGCATTCAGTTCATCATACTAATAGTGAGCGACAAATTAAACTATTATGTTTGATGTATGTAAATTAGATACGTAGATATATTATGTAGGTATTAAATTAAATACGCCTAAAAGTAAAAATTTTGTCCACACCCTGGTTAGAGGTCAATAACGGCACAATTTTCTGACTCAAGCTAAGCCTTAAGCAAAAAGATTTTCATTGCTCTACCGACAAGATCAAAACTATCAAGTTGCAACTTGAAACGAGAAAACCTGATTTTTCCATTGGAGCTTCTGCTATGTGGAGCTATGCGGCCGTAATGTGGCTATGAAAGCCTTAAAATGGCCGGTTCGCGCAACACAGAGAGATAACAGTAACAATCTCGTGGCAGTTTTACTTTTATTGAATTCTGAATTTCATTTAGTTACTAAGACGGTTGAAAATGTTTCAGCTGAACACTATAAGAAAATTATCCAGTCAACTTCTTCAGTTATAGCTTGTGACTTTGAGATTTGTTGTAAAAAGAAAAATACGGATGCGTACGCGACTACTTCAGTGAAACAAAACATTAATATTAAACACAAAATGCTCATTTTATAATATCTGTTTCCCCCAGTTTTACCCACATTAAGTTAGTTTAGAATTCCCACGGGAGTTCCGCAAAAAAGTACTGTATGTCCTTTTCGGTGACCTCTGACTACGTCTGTGTTTCATGATGATCGGTTGGGTAGGGAATTCGTGAAAAATCGCAATTATTATATAAGTATGGATTGTTGTCTGGCTGCGTGCTCAGAAAACTGCATTTCTAACAAATAAATAATTCTAATTCAAATATACTTTATTGCCCTAACAGAAACACGAAAAATAGACAAATAAAAGGAAAGACAGAGCAAGAGGCCGCCTTGCTAGAGGCATAAATAAATAATATTATATAAATAGTAAAATAAATAAATAGGCGTGCAATATTAGCTTTTTGGAGATATAAACATATTATATTTGTCATATTTGAAATATTTTTTCTAGCAAACGCGTTTTAGATTGATCGTGTTACAGGCACGCATAGGGAATATTATATTGTTAAGCAGTAGGTTATTAGGTGGAACAAGTATTAGTAAAATATGTAGAGAAAAATATCTGATATTAAACTTCTTTTGGAATAAGGCCTCTGGAAGGTGGTTATATATTTTCCCAAAATAACATCCGACAACAGGTGTAACACGAAAATGACTAAATAGCCCTTTGAATTTATAATGAGGGCACCGAGCGTGGGCCGTGGGCGGAGGCGGGCGGGTGACGTCACACGAAATGTGAGGATGCATTTTCAACCCCACGTTCACCTTAATGATGCTTTCGTTTATTCATTATTTTTAGGTTTCACTTTCAATGAGAAATTCAACGTGACCAGAAATTATGTACATTTTGTTTTTAGCATTTTTTGGGTGCAATCAAAAACATGATGGTTTTGCGATTACAATATGTACGTTCTGACACCTAAAATATCTAGCAATTAACCAAAATAAACATAATTTAAGAGTTGGAGCTGTCTAAGCATGATTAATTAATCACAAAATCACTATTTTTCTGATTGAAACTGAAATTTGATAGCAACAAAAGTTACATATTTAACCTGCTGAGCTCCAAAATAATTACAGCAATTTAGTAATATTAAATATATTTTTGAATTACTATCCTTAATAAACTTTTAACTATAATATAAGGTCGCCTTTTGTAAACCTAACATTTTATTTTAAGAAAACTTGTAAAAAAAAACTATTTTAGTACACAATTAAGAGTTAGCATAACCCTTCATGTGAAATGCTATAGAACTACAATCTATATCTTTATCCTAATTTTTAACCGACTTCCAAAAAGGAGGAGGTTCTGCATTCGGCTGTATGTTTTTGTATTTTTTAAATTGTCAACAGGCTAAGCGTATAAATATATATATTACTTACTCTATATATTTGTATAAATGCATCTTTTCTGATAGCAAGAATGTTATTTTCTCCTGCCCAAGTGAGCAGGCGACATGCCACCAAGTTCATGTCAACACGCCCGCGCGCCAAACATAAAATTTATACCATTATAAAAAGCGACAACTTTTTCCATTTTCCAACATCTCTATACATATATGCAAAGTAAAATCCGCCACAAACACTCCAAATGGAATTCCACTGAGATCGAACGTAGCTCCAATGTGGAAGGAACAACTATAAGATAAGAAGGAAAACTATTTTAAAGTCATATGAGTAAAGATTGTTTGTACCTGCGTTCAATAAAAACTATAGCTGCTTTTTGAAGTTGCAATCGCGTCGGGATCACCTCCCAAACTCCTCGTATCGGGATGAGATGAAAAGTATCTATCTTATATCCTTATTTAAGGTATATACTTTTCAAAAATTTTAAGATACTTAAGGTACTTACTTAAATTGGATGTCGGCAAAAAATGTGGTTATGTGGTTAAAGTAAAAACATTTAACGCGGGTAAAATGACAAGGCACAGCTAGTTTTGAGTAAACAATTCAACTTGAGGTAGGTATACTAATAAGGATACTTTAATAAGAAAGTACCAAGAAAACTTATTTAAATGAAAACAATGTTTTCTTTACAATAGCTTACTTTATTTCGTTGATCTTTTGTAAAAATAAACAAATATTAGAGAATAATACATACGTACGCTTTGGCTGATATTAATTTTGTTTCTTTTCTGTTATTAATTTATAAAAATCCATCAAAAAATTCTTATAAACTCTCGGCTGATCTATCGAATCCAGATACCGCGGTGTTTGCAAAAAAAAAGTAAAGTAGGTAAGTTGGGAAATTATTAATTGAACCGGACTTCCACATCAAGCGAGTCGATAACAACGGCCGCACTCGAGCACTCGAACACAATCGAGTATTCGAAACTCGTCGATGACAGTTCGTAGGGCGGCGCGTCAAAGAGATTGGTCACGCGCCCCCACGCGCCCTCGCGTTTGAGGACACTCGAAACCTGAACATCAGCCCGTCAATTACAACGAGACCTCTGTGTAGTTATTTTACGCTTACATACGTTCAAGAAATAAGGCAGTCGGATGACTTGAAATCTGTTGTACGGTAGGCGCTGCAATCGGATTTAACTAGCGATTTTACTCTCACAAATTTTAGGATTCCTTGGAGAATCCTGGCATAAAATTGCCCCTTCATATAGTCTTGGGCTTAATATTATTATAAGTGACTGGGGGGAAGATGAGAAGAAAGATGAGTACGGGGTAACACAAAAAATCTTCCATCATGCCAGATTGTGATGGTCGATTTTTTGTGTTACCCCGTTTTTTATCTTCCCTCCCACTCACTATACTATTTCAATTGAATTAAAAATGGGTCAGCTGTTCCGAAAAGACACCAAAATTTTAAAGAATCTTCGATACGAATATGTGCTTACCTACACTTACTATTAGGTATAATTCCTATGTACTATATATTATGTAGCATAGTAATTAACTAGTAAAAAATGGTTCTGGAAAATTAAGAGTTAAAAATGATAACTGAGAGTTCTTCATTGATTAATTAAGTATATCTATATTTTTATTGGTATAAAGAGTTGAATTGAGTTTCCCAAAATACGTATATAATATAATATTATACTCGTTCCTACGCGGATTCATCCGCGATAATTTCGAATTTCCCGCGGGAATTCTAGCATAAACTATACGTATAAACCTTCCTCTTGAAGCACTCTATCTATTGGTGAAAACCGCATTAACAGACAGACAGACAGACAGACGCGGCGGAGGACTTTGTTTTATAAATTATTTAAATTGTAATATAATAGGGGAGACCGGGTACAAAAGTAACGGCGGGTCGAAAGTAACAAATGCCCTGTAAGTTTATCCAGTAGCCAAATACCATTTCGCTGCCGTCAAGGTGATAGCCGGTGGCCCCCCCCTCACTTGAATTCAGTCGTAACGCGCGTCACGTGCTGTTAGGTTGTGTGAGAGGACGATACGTGGTTTCACAAATCAAAAGTAAGTTTTTTGGCAATTTTTTATTTTTGTTTTACGCAGTCATAAAAACATGACACTTATCTGAATATTTGCATATTAAATTCTTGATTAGAGTGATTATACAGTGTTTTAATTCGTTTTCGTCTAGCACGTTTCATTTTTATGTAATCTTTCATGTTTTAACAAAAAATTGGTCGGGTACAAAAGTAACATAGCCCTATGGGTACACAAGTAACATGTTACTTTTGTCCCCGTATTTATTTACTTATGTGATAATTTAATGTGTGTTTTTATTTGAACAGCATGCATTCCGCGACAACGTAAAATAGCTACCACAGGAGGAACTACCGACATGGAAGTGTACCGAAAAGCGGCTGAAAATCATTTCAATGATGGTACAAAAATTAGAGCCCTGGCAAAAAATATGATGTTTGACATGTAGCATTATACAGATAAATAATAAAATTAAAAGCAGGAAATACTAGCGCAGTTGTGGGCTACCTTTGCGTCAACCGTGTTTTTACTATTGATGAGGAAAAAAATCTTCAGGACTATTTTAATCGAATGTTCTGGAGTTTATTTTGGGTTATCTCCATCTGAAGTACGTAAACTAGCATACGAGTTGGCAAAAAATGGAAAAAAAATCCTGAAAGTGGCCAAATATTGAATACCTAGTCTAACTAGAGAAATTTTTTTATCATATATCATATATCTCATTACTTAATCTAAGAATAATTTCTATTGTTTTTTATTTTCTTAAATTGTTTTTTTGAGCACTTAAAATGCAAATCTTTTTTTTGTTATCAATACTAAGTGTTTAATAAATATTTTTTTTGATTTAATATCTGATATTATATTCATTACAATCCTAATCCATAACGAAATCCTGTACTGTTACTTTCGACCCACAACGTGTTACTTTCGGCCTCACTACGTGGTCGAAAGTAACAAATGACGAATTTTTTTAAAGTCTCTGTGATTCACACAAAATACACAATAACAAGATAAATCATGACACTAATGTAATTAACATGAATGGAATTTATTTAAGGCCATATTAATTTCAGAAAAATAACAACACCTAACCAGGAATCAAAGCAAAAGTACAAAGTGTTACTTTTGTACCCGGTCTCCCCTACTCTCGTACTAAATATTATTTAAAAAAAATAACAAGCATAATAGCAACAAGAATAAACCTTACAATATTCTCGACTTACTTAAGCGGTTATACATATATTGCAGTAAATTATGTGAAGAAAAACCGAACTTCGTATTACGACAGTTCTTTCTTTATTCGCTCTCCTTTCATTCGTAGCTCAGTGAATTATCTCCGGATCTATCTGAAGACATTCACGCTTATTGTTTCCTTGACAAAAGGGCGGGTGTCAATACCAATTGATCACGTAGCCGTAGCCGATCCACCCCTGCGTCCGGTAAGTTTCTTGCAAGGCACCTTGCATACTGTGGAAAGAAAAAATAAATGAAAAAAGAAAAAGAAAACAACAAAGAAAATTAATTATGATTAGGCTTAAAATTCCGAATTATGATTAAGCTTAAAGTACATTAAATTAATGTTAATTGGCATTTGACTAATTAAGTTAAATTTAGTTAAATGCCAATTAACATTAATTTAATGAATGTCTCTGATTGCAAAAATTTTGTTTTAAAAATCTTTACTTAAAATTAATTACCTACCTAAACATTAAAACGACTCTGAGTGCGGCCGTAAATGTGATCCTAAAACTATATAATTTATAAGTTTTCAAAGTACATGCCTAGTTATTACTCAGGTTACTGAATATATTCAAGAACAAGCCTAATTATTAAGTTTGTGTGAATTTGAATGTCAAAAAATTTATCAATTTTCATTGTATTTTCGAGTGTATTGTAATATGTACCTATGTATAGATACATTTTTTCGAAGCGTAAGTATATATAAGCGAGGTGGATTTTAAAATGAACATTTTTATTTTTAATATCTACTTTTCCAAAGAATGCATAAAGAATTTGCATAAATTATCCAGACCACTGAACTTGTAAACGAATGTTTGAATTGCACGAAGTTTTGACACAATATAATAATTTATTCGAAGTTTATAGTTAAGAAAAATAAGTGAAAACTCCCTTTTAGCAACAAAGATCGTTACAGCGGCAGGCGTCAATTACCCGACTTATTGTGATGGGAAAGGATACGTATTGAATTAACGTAGCCGAGGGAACATATCAGCTTAGTCTAGTCTGAATTCAGTTGTTTTTCTTAGATTGAACCACTTTATTGGGTTGAAGACTGGATTGGTTCGCTAAGGTCACGATGGTCTGTGGGTAATCAACGCTTTGCACCAAGTTATAGTCCGATGAAATCATACCGTTTTTATTGGAGTAGATTTCCGACTAAGCGAAGCGAGTACTTACTCAGCTTTATTATAGACACGAACGTCAGAGGCGTAGATGGAGAGTAAAAGATTGATTTAATATATGACTCTAATTTGATTAGCAATAAATGTATTCAATATTGAGAAGCTGATTGATCAACCGTATCAAATACTTGTACCTACACTTTAATAACTAGAGATTACAATAGTACATTGATGGTAGGTGCAATTAAGGATATAGATTAGATATTGTTTATGGGTAGGGCTGCGTTCTTTTTTCTATCCCAAAGGAAGTTCGACCACTTCACAAAAGTTTTTCTCATTTGAATATTTTAGGGATTGAAAGTAACAAAAGACGCTTGACGAATTGAATAATTTGATGTTTGACAAGGGCGTGCTCTGATTTTGATCTCCCGCCTTGACCTTTACGAATTCTTTTCTCTTTAGTATTCGGAGAAATTATTCTAATATAACACGGTACTTATTTCAGTCTGGAACTTGACATTCATTATCTTTCACAAACGCTAATGAATTTGGATGTTTATTATTTTTGCCTTTTTATTCCTGTATTTTTCTGTATTTTTAATTTAAAGTATCCGA
Source organism: Zygaena filipendulae (assembly GCA_907165275.2). Classification (NCBI taxonomy): domain Eukaryota; kingdom Metazoa; phylum Arthropoda; class Insecta; order Lepidoptera; family Zygaenidae; genus Zygaena; species Zygaena filipendulae. Next base: position 3,076,367 of record OU015653.1, on the reverse strand, counting down.
GACCTTTTTGTACTGAACGCTTTGATAAATTTGAGAAAAAATATACAAAAAAAATATGTTTTGTATATCAACAGGGATCGTGCCATATATGGCCTATAGGTAATATTAGTTTCCATAATGAAAAAATGCTATAATTGGTTCAAGAGGTTTTCTCGTGGTTTGCTCCACAAAAAGTTCCTAAAGTATTTATCTTATCTATGTACATTCAGCTGCAAAAATATGTATACACTTTTGACAGTCACTGAATCTTATTGTAATAGTAATAGAGTTCAAATACCTACTGACAAAAACGTATGTACGCAGGTATTGATGCTGGTGACTGTATATATTGTGTGTACTGCCATAAACCTCTTTCTGCTAATTAAGCATGTTATCGATTTAAACACAGTAGATATATATCCTATAATATGTATAATGGAACCATGTTATGAAACATGTAATAAATAAAATTTCAAGTTTCCCCCGAGAACTTGAGGATAAAACTTATTACCTACAGCGAGACTGTAATCTATCATACACTGTAAAACTCCTGAAATTGAAATTTTAATATACGTACATTCTTGGAATACTCTTTCTTTTTTAAAACAACGCCATTATATTTTGCTTCAAAGAAATCATAACATCTGCTTATTAAGCGACTTCAAAAAAGAAAAGGTTATTAATTCGAATGTTTATATATATACAACGTGTTAATGAATTAACTGAAAACTAGAAAGTAGTTTGTTCAGAATCAACTAGCGAATCGATCGCACTATGTTTTAATATAGGTTATATTTTTTTCATTTTTACTAGCCCATGTCTAAAATATTTACAAAACAATATTTGGCGCGTACGCCGCCCGCATCAAAAAATTCGAACCAGTAGGCGCAGGCGCAGGCATAGCGCTTGGAATTTCGTGGATAGGTCACCTCCAAACTAATGTTGAATAACTTTTAAAGTATTAATTTTTTCGATATAAAATATATTTTAATCATGTTATTGTTTATTTTTTTAAATGCCGTGTATCAGGTTTTCAGTTAATTCATTAACACGTTGTTTATATTTTTCTATGATTTCTTTTTTGTTCGAAAGGAGTTTACACCAAAATTTCCCATTTACATAATTATTATTGTACAATGTACATACTTGATGGGACCATTATATATTACGTATAGATAAAGATCAAGATTGAGATCTTTGCTTGTGTTTACTTGCTTTTCAGATTTCGTGTAGCCCTTTTTTAAGGAAAATCTTAAAAGTACCTACGAGTTTTACGCAAGGAGCCGTTATAAAAAATCTGGAACCTTTAACATTTATAGACTCGCGAGTCATATTTTATATATTATTTGGATATGGGGCTGATATTTCAATGGACGCCTAAACAAATTGCTTATTCGTCTAGTATGTAGTTCATACAAAACTGTTGTATGGTTTTTGAACTTTTGAACTTGAACTTTCAATCTAAGGATTGAAAAATCGGGTTCTTAGTTAAATATTTATCAGCTTTAAGTTTAATATTAAGTTCTGTAACACAGCATAGCGATTTTAATATTGTAGATATTCATTAATCTTGAGAAGTCGTCGAATGGGCTGAGTAAAACGGTTCGAATATTTTAGCAGCCATGAGTGCACTTCCATGTTGCTCATGCTTCGGATAATTCTCTAGCTCTGCGATTTTATATTTCATTGATTGAAATCGATGAATATTTTTTACTTATATTGTGATGCATTCGTAAGAAAAAACTGTAAAATGTAAATGTATAATATACTAGCTGTCCCGCGCGGTTTCACCCGCGATAATTTTGGAGTTCCCGTAGGAATTCCGGATTAAAATATAGCCTATATTACTAAAAAATAATGTAGCTTTCAAATGGTGAAAGAATTTTTTAAATCGGTCCAGTAGTTTTTGAGTTTAATTGTAACAAAAAAACAAACAAAAAATCGAAACTTTCCTCTTTATAATATTAGTATAGATATGTTATTATATGTATTTAGATATTAGAGCTAGATCAACAAAATACATAATATCATATTAGGCCATGTTTATAAGTAGATAATTAAAAAATTGTTGGCCTTCTAGTTGGCCGTCTATGACTTTGCAATGATCTGAGAAGTGAGTAAATTAAAAAGAGTTCCCATAACAATCTGACTGTTCTGTTTACGTTCACTATTCGGTATCAGATTTAGAATCTACAAATACGACTAGAACGGTAATAAATAAAAAGCAATATGCAACAGCTCGATCTAGCAAATTAATTTCCGTGTAAATAAGCCCGGGGGACACTAAACTCAAAGTATCTACGAACTCTTTGAAACGGGCAAACATACAATCCCCCGTATTGACTGAGTTTCGTGAGGGCTTGCGTTTCATTAATCAGGTCGAGGGCCGACCTCGTCCACCGTTAATTCAAGCGATTCTCATACGCTAATAACGACAACATCGATCTGTATTTTTTTTCTATATATCTACTCTTTGTATTTATACCTATGCTGTATGTAACATACATTTTGATTACGTTAACCAATCAAATTGTTGTGTACATAAGCGAGCTCACTAGAAACCCATTCCAACCCGTTCTCACAGTATTTTAGCTATTCAAAAGGAAAATAAAACTTGAGTGTGATACATTCGCGCGATACGTACGCAACGCATTCGCAGATTTGCAATTTCGCAACGAATAAAACTGGTATATTTTATGTTCGTACATGTAAATGCGAAGTAAAGAAGCTGTGAACGACTTTCATTTACTATAAAAGGTGAATCTTGTAATAAGGATACTAATATTTGTGCATAATAAAATAGGATCTAGGTAGGAATAGGTTTTTTCATTACTCATACTCGGAAAGTAGGTCTGAAGTTGCCTGAGAAGCGGGTTGAAAGTAACACTTTTCAGCCCTAGGGAGAATCGCATTCAACTGACAGCTGGATACTGCAGAAACTCAAGTTTTTTTATGTCATAGGGGGCATACTTACTGGCCAGTAGCACACCTAATGGTTGATTTATGTAAAATAAAATTCACTCATTTTTTTCTTTAGCTAATTCCTATTTTTATTTTGACTTTCCTTGCATTCGTAATGAAAAGCACAGTGTTATCCTCGGGAGAAAGACTTATTTAGTCCCGAGACGGGGTTTGGCCGCCAATAGATCGAAATAAAAATAGGAATTAGCTAAAGAAAAAAATTACTTTCAGTTACTTTCACCCCTAGGATAACAATGTACTATTCCTAAAGGATAGGAGAACATTTCTGTAAGGAATGGTCGGAAAAAGCTTTTTAATAGAGATGTCTAAATATATTATGATTGTTAAGTTTCGATCCACCTTTTCTTTTAGTTCTATAAATGTTTCTTTCTTTTCCGTTTTCTTTGACTATTCTTCTTTCTTGCATCACAAGAGTCGCTATAGAAGTAATTTAAAAGTTTAGCGCTTGTTAGGTACTATAATTTTATAACAGGATTTCAGAATATATTAGATATATATATAACGAATTGAAACAATCGTTCCACCTGCACCCGCCAATAACAAAACGCTTTGGTGCGGTAATGAAAAATTACTCTGATATCACAGGATACATTAGCGACGGCATGAACCAAGAAAGGAGACAAAACGAATGGCGTACCGCATATTTAGGCGGTATATTATCTTTCGTATGGTAAAGGGATTTTGGACTTTAAAACCGAGCGATAAAGTTTAAAATTATTACGTGTGTCTGACTCTTTGGTAGTTAACGCGTATCACGCATTCGAATTGCCCGCTCTACCCAGGTGGAAACGGCAAGGCGTGATCGATTGCCTTTTTGTCGCTTCGTGTCACTTGGTCGCATTGCGCCGTAGAGCTAAGAAGAACATTCTGACAACTAAGCATGGTTGCAAAGATGTTTGCATGATTTGATAAAATTATCTCTGACTGCTAGACGAAAGCATCTTCCGAGGGTATTCACGAACCATTGAAAAGTCTATGTGAATCAAGAATAATTCAGTTTTCTTTTGGTTACGATTGTGCGAAAATTCGCAACATATTCTCAAACGTTATATAATATGATATTTTGTAATTCGAATTAACAGATTTGTATGTTTTCATCTTTGTAACGACTATGCTACTACTACTATTAAATTATTAAAACCAAAATTGGCCATCAACGATTGCAATAAACTAGTTCTTTACGTATGTTTTGATTATATCAATGATAAATGATTAGTTTTTAAATTGTAGAAAAGGTTTTGATCTATCTTGTATTACTACATTTTCTAGTTCTATGTGCCGCCCAAATATTACGTGAAGCATTTCTTTGGTTGTCACAGCGCCCTCTGCCTTTCGACACCAGAATTGCTCTTGATAAATTGTGTTGAAGCTAGAAGCGACAGTTGATGCGTCTGAAATTTAAATTTCCATTGAACAAGACACCGGTTCTCGTTTTATTTCGCTAATGGAGGCACTGTTTGTGTTTATTTATCGTTTTGCGAGTGCTTCTATTCTAATTTCAGGCATTTATTTTCAAAGAGAAATATTAAGTAGGTACCAACGTGTATTTTTTTTCTTAATTTGTTCTCACTTTTTATTACAATTATTTGTTTTTTGCAGAATTATGATGTTCCTAGTTTGTTTTCGTTTTAAAGTTATAATCGTAACAAATCCCATTAATTTTTTATATGAAACTTTTACTGTGTTCCATCATATACTATTTCTTTATTCAAATAAACATACACTTTGGGAAAGGTATTCCATGTTTGAATGTCAACTTTAGCTACATTGACGTATTTTTCGCCCATAACTTACTAACTTTTGAGAATAGTTCTCAATTCTTCAATGGATTACCTACTTCATAACATGGTCATGTTATCGTTACGGTTCAAGAAAATATTACTCATTGAATTTTCAAGACTCGTTCCTATAAACTGCAAGACCCTTAAGGCCGTACTCAGAGTCGACTTTAAAGATACTTAGTTAAATATAGATTTTTAAAAATAAACTACCGCAATCAGAGACGTTCAGTAAATTACTGTTAATTGGCATTTAATGAGATGTAACTTAATCAGTTAAATGCCAATTAACATTAATTTAATAAACTTGTCTGATTGCGGCAGTTTTGTTTTAAAAATCTATACTTAACTAAGTAATCATTAAAATCGACTCTGAGTGCGGAGGTTAGTGTATGAAACTGTGTTGTCGTGTTTTAATGATTAGGTATTATAATCAGATCTTTTAATATACTTACTTATGGGGAACAGGTTTACCCTTTCTCTGAGGTAGGTGGATACAGTCCTGAGCAGTTTGGTGGACTTCAACTTTCGTGTACAGGTTTTCTATCAATGTTTTCCTTCACCGTTAAACTTGTGATAATCGATATTCTGATTCGCGTATAGATCAGAAAATATCCATTCCTGAGTGCTCCTGAGAGTTCTACAATTCTATAATGATATTTATGTGTCATTTAACCGCAGTAAAGTTATTAAAAACTTTGGTATTAGTATAATTAAAGTATATCGGAGCATAAAAGCGTAACTTAGTTAAGCATCTAGGTTACTTATGGTCTTTATCCATAACTTATGGATAAATCAGAGTCTCCCCATGGGAATAATGTCAGACACTTTGGTTCTTTTCCATCTCGCATATAGGGGCGCCTGATCTCAAACTTGTTACAGGGTACAACTTATATTTACGTACTTACCTACTGCAAAGTAAAGCTACATGAAGACAGTATACAAAGCAATACACATATGAGCAGGGAATATGTAATATAAAGAAAAATAGTTGAAATAATTATTTGCAATGTGACCTCATGTACACCCTTAGCGAACAATTTAGTACAGTAGGTAGCACGGATGGTAAAACCTAAGTTAAATCTTTATATAAAGATGGCGAAATAAATGGGGAATAATTATAGGTTTATTGAGATATATATAAGAAATAAGTTACGTTTAGCACCATTTCGGGGTCATAATTATTATTATCATGATGAAAAATTTACTCATGCACATTAGTTCGCCTCTTCTTTTTTTATTTTAACTCTTTTTAATGTTAATACCCATTTTCAGACGAGCTATCCTTTCCCAACTTTTTTATACCACCGTGTCATTTCAGTCTTTTGTCCCATGCATAGGTTGCCGGTGTGCTGTCAGATATCATCTGTAGGTAAAGGTAGTTTTTCTTAACCGCGGATCTTTATTTCAGGGCTTATCTTGCCTTACACGACTGATGTTGGCCTTCTATCTCATAACAAAATATGGATTGTACTTTGTAGTAGTAATAAATAGTTCTTTGTTCTTATGTTCTATCTAATTCATTCGTTCTTTTTCCAGTGCAGTATCAACTTTTCTGAAATAGCACTACTTTTTGCGCGTTGAGGATAAAGTTTTAGCAGGCAACGGAAAAAAACATGAATAAAGTTGGCAACGAGATATTCGGTGCTTTTTTAATTAGCTATTTATAAAAAAAAAAATTGTCTAGGAAGTGCTCATAGCTGTATATAATATGTGCTATACATACGAACACATAAGTATATAGGTACACTTTCTAAGTCTGTAACAATGGGCTAGTTGACTAAATTTTGTTTAGTCAGGTTTGTAGATAAATAAAATAATATACCGGACACCTATTTTTTCTTTTTTTACGTAATCTAATAATAACGGCGATAAATTGATTTCGCGTGACGTCACTATCCGGTGCACTATCCCTAAACTTTAATCTATATCTATGTATATTTTCACTAATTTGAAAAAGCAAAAAAATACGGGTCCAATATTTTTTGTTAATCCACAAACCGGACTAATCAGATTTTTGATTTTCAAAAGTCGTCCACATCCCTATTGACTGCACCCGTCTTTACACAACAGTATTCCGGTGTAGTAGCAAAAAAATCTATCGAGTTTCTTCTCCCAGGATATTCTAGACGAATGTAACATCCGTGTGATGGTAGTCATTTGCTATTCAGCGCGGTGAATAGGTAGGTACGTCGCGTCGACCAGTTTTTCAGCTTTGCAATTAGTGGAGACAGGTCGCCGTCAGTCCTGGCCCACTGTGTTTTGTCCAACCAAACGTTTCGCTTTTGTTCCACGGCTCCGGAATTGTTTTTATATTTGGTCACAATGGCTCTAAAATACAGTTTACAAAATTTGTATCTAGATAGATTGACAATATTGATCGGAGGCATCCTTAGGTAGAGGTACATATTATAAAACAAAGTCCTCCGCTTCGTCTGTCTTACTGGTTGTTTGCATGTTTGTGATAAACTACTGAACGGATTTTCATGCGGTTTTCACCAATAGATAGAGTGATGATTCCAGCAGAAACTCTTAAATTACCGCGGGTGATACCGCGGGGCACAGCTAGTAGAGCAATAAAATTAACACATTTTGCACAGGTATAGCATTGAATATTTATTTATTTATTTATTCAACTAACAACAACAATATAGGTACTTACTATATGGTCATTAATAATTATGAGTACATACTTACCTATGATAAAAAAGCGTAGCAGTCTAGACCAAATTGTTGTGAACAACAACCTACGAAGGTTAAGAATGTCACAGCACTCGTATAAATTTAATTGTTATTTCTCTAATTTATAAATAATAATCAATGTTCATTTGCTGGGTCGCGTCGTCAATCCAATTTTGTTTATTCATAACTGTACCCTTTACCCATGTCAAAATGGACTTGTGATTATAATTAATAGTTACCCTGGTGCTACGACAAAACCTATGTACCTTATGATTACTATGAACGTTAACTAAATATAGTTGTTTTTTAATAAATGGTTTTAGGTAACTACTTTGTTTGTAACTTGTAAGACAATAAGTTGGTAGCTTGTTACTCAATCACGCAAAAACGGCTGAACGGATTTGGATACAATTTGGCATGCACGTTGTCAGGGGTATAGAGAAGGATATAGGGTACTTTTTATCCCGCAATTCCCGCGGGAACTCTGAAATTACCGTGGGTGAAACCGCGGGGCACAGCTAGTTATTGAATAAATAAAATAGATTAAAGATGAATTTACCCAACTCTTTTGCATTGAAGATATTTAGGTAAAAATAAGCCTATATCCTTCTCTGTACCCGTAACTACAGGTATGCAAAATTTCGTGGTGGTTGGGCCGTTTAGCCGTGAAAGCATAACAAACAAACAAACAAACAAAGTCACATAGGCATAGTCCTTTTTGTCATAATACTTACTTTAAAAGGATAGTTTAGTTTTTAGTAGCTAATAGTGAAAACTCAAAGATCGTGCGTAAATAATAATAATTTTTATACCGAAAAGAGTGGAAACGAAAAAATGCAAAAAATTATTATTAAAAAAATTATAAAAAAAGTATAGCCATGTATGTGTACAGAGTTTGTACTTTTGCGGTTCTCATACATTTACTAAGAAGTCCAAGAACGTATGAGTATTTTATGAGTATAATTAACTCTAGTAGGAAGGTACTTTAAAATAATTAAAACAAGTAAAATTTTTAATGGATTCAATCAACGTCAACAATTTGACAAATATTAAAAAAAAATCGTTTATTTAAAACTATTGGAGTAGGTATATTATGTTAAATCTTTATCTTATTTTTATTTTTATCTTTTTATTTACAATTTCAAGAAAAATGGTTTGATGAATGGCATCAGAGTATGTAAATTGTTGAATATTAAATAGTTGTAACAATAAAAATAGTTAAAACAATGAATTCTAAGTTTTTAAATACGAATGGTTTAATAAAAGATATTTGGGTATGTAAATTGTTGCGTATTTAACAGTTGTAACAACAAAAATAGTTAGATAAAACAATTAATTCTAAGTTTATGAATACGAATGGTTTGATAAATGACGTCTGGGTATGTAAAATGTTGCATATATTTATTAGTTGTAACAATAAAAATAGTTGAAACAATTAATTCTAAGTTGTTGAATACGAATGGTTTGATAATAAATGACATCTGGGTATGTAAATTTTTGAATATTTTAACAGTCATAACAACGGCACCACAGGGGAAGCATGCAGATGCTGTTACGGCAGCGCATGGGTTGACAGGTCTTGGAGCAATTATATTCTGTGCACAATCTGGCATGGACACCACCAAATTCGTTATACATTTCTTGTGGCAGGTTGTTCAAGTCGAAGTCATAGCTAATCTGATGCGTTGCAGCATCTATTAAATGACATTGACAAAGTTAGTTACTAGATAACATTCTATATTCGAACACATGGGTAGCTGAGGCTTTATTAGTGTCTATAGTTAACTAACGTAACTTGTTTAATCTTATTGAAGTCATAATTCAGGGATACAATAGAATGTTATAAATGGACATAGATAAGCAATAGTGTGTTAACCCACATTGGAGAAATTTTGAGTAAATTGTGTTTTAAAATTATAGCGTCATTTTGTGACAAGATTTTTTTGTTTAACAATTTCTTAGTATTTAAACAATGTAAGAAGGTAAAAATAATAATTAAAAAAGATTATATATCTCTTATTATAGCGGTCTGTATCAATAACTTCATTTTGTGGGTTAACATGTTATTGCTTATCTGTATCCAATTATACTGCTACATAAAAAAATAGGGCCTAGGGGTTTAGGGTTTTGTCAATCGTTGGCATCAATGGCAAGGAGTCAATGGCATTGCCTTTGTTAGTTGATAAGACATTTTAAAATTAAAATTTGTTGAACATTACGATCACATTAGCAATAATATAAAATCATATTGTATAGTAACTAACAATAAACGATTAAAGTAATTTTACCGATATATTTAAGTAGGTATAGCAACTTTCCAACATAAATAAAGATATATCCAATACAAAAATTAATCCCTATTTCCCTTGGTCACGGCATCACGCGTGAACAGCTGGACCGATTACGATAAATTTTGCATACACTTTGTCCGGGTACAGAGAAGGACATAGGGTAAGTACAATTTATCCGCGAACTCCAAAATTACCGCGGGTGAAACCGCGGGGGACACCTAGCATCAAATAAAATAATCATAAGAATTGGTCGTGTATAGTTTCAGAACAAATCGTAATAAGGAAAAGATAACGTTATTAACCAACTTCCCAAAAAGGAGGAGGTTCTCAATTCGACGCGTATGTTTTTTATTTTTTTAAATCAGCTGGCCGCTACCGGAGATTACTCGAACTCTATGGCAGTTAGTTATTATAGCAGTTATATAAATTTTATTGTACCCATTTATAGATACGTGATCTACGTGCTATAGTCTACACTCTACGTGAAGGCAGAAGCTGTAAGATACTGTCTACTGCAGAAATTAAGCAAGTTTAATATAATTTGATAGCAGTAACTTAAAACAAAAGAAATAATCTTACCGGCAGCCGGTTTAGCCATAGACGATGCAAAAGCAAAGAGGGCTACGATGAAAACGGTAAAAACAATAAATACTTTCATGGTGGTAGGAGTGTAAAGAAATGTTTGTCTTGTCTTGCAACGAGCTCGAGTATTCGGGCACAACTGTCTGTAATGCTTAATTTTTGAAGGTTATATAATATACTAGAAATATACCTACCGCAGCCAACCTAATTAAATTTAATTTTAAGGGTGTTTACAGACTATATAACATAACAATAACATTTTTATTGACTGTGTTAATCTTCTTTCTATCTATGAATTATGTCTAAGTTTTGCTTGTACTATCGATGCTGTTACGTTCTGCTTTGCACCACTTTAATAAAACCTGCGCTCAGTGCGTTGTAGGGTCAAGAAGATGTCTATCTAGGCTGGTCATACGGAGGACGATTTGTGCACCTTGCCGTAATACAGTTTTTTAACTAGTACGGAGGGTGGGTAGATTTTTTCTGTGTACCTTAAATATTTTTTTTGTAGCCATCTGTTGACTTACGCATTATACATAATAATAAATATAAATGTGTCAAATGTGTCAACATATTATACAAAATTGTTATATACCTAACATATTTCTGATAATGTGGACACTGAATGTTATAATAACATGTTATTTAACTTAGTCACGTTAGTTTTTTTGTTTTTCGTTTATTATTTAAAAGTACAACAGTCGCTGCCGCAGCTATAGTAAAACGTCCTCTCAGCGACGACATTGTGGATTGCATAGCAAACAAGATTGAGTAACGACAATGGTTATAAAACCTTGTTATAGTGCATTGTTATTCTAATGGGCAAATGTTACATAATAATTACATACATACATAATAATGTTGACGTTAGTCGGTACGCACCCTAATCAACTGATAAATATGCTAAAAGCAATAGGTATCTACATATTACGTTGGTATACGTACTTGATACACATTATAATCATGAAATCCCGTTTTTAACATGACAAATCTATTTACCGATCTAGGGCAACTCATGAAAATTATTTGAGGCTGCTTCCGATTTAGATTTGACTTAAATTGAAATTGCATTTGGAATCGTGTCAATGTCTAAAGATGACGTCCGACAAGTAAAAAAAAAAATGGATTGTTTCCGTTGACTCGTTGACTATTTAATGAAATCGAGAAATTTGACTGATAAATACGATATAGACGTGATCTCAAAGCTTCAAAAGTATCAAAATTTGATTCCTTTTCGATCTCATTTCGATTCGAGTTGGATTTGATCCTAACTCAATGTTTTAATCCTTACTAATTTTATAAATGCGAAAGTGAGTTTGTTTGTTTATTACCTTTCACGGCTAAGCGGCTCAATCAATCGTCACGAAATTTTGCATACACTTTGTCACGGGTACAGGGAAGGACATTGACGCGGTGAAACCACGGGGAACAGCTAGTATTTAAAACATTTTTTTTAGTATAACTATTTCGGTATGTAGAATCCTTTTATCCTGTGACAATAGCCTTTCCATTACAAAATAGTGTCTTAGAGTAATGCTCTGAAACCTGTTGCAAAACTTAAATTGTATTTTCAAACGAACTGTTTGTCTTCTCTAACTCAGTGCCGAGAGGAGTGGAAAAGGAAAAACGATACTCGTTCTCAAACATTCATTTGTCGAAGGTAAATATTTACTACAGAAATGAAGCATTAAAACTGGACGATATCTAGCGAAGTTTGAGTGGATAAACTCCGTATACACAAACAAACAAGAGCTTCAAATACTTGAGACCTTAAGGAATCTCTTTAAACATAAAAAAATACGCTCTGAAAAATAATAATCAATCATGTTATTACAATATTTATTTAATATATTATAACTTGATGTAAATAAATGTGAAACATAGCAGTCCTAATAATTTAACAACGATTTATGAGTTTTTGAATAAAAATGGTTTGATGAATGGCTTTAGAATATGTAAATTGTTGAAATGTTTAACAATCGTAACAACGACGTCGAAGTCATAGGTATGCTGATGCGGGTTACCTATGAAATCATATTGAATTTGAACGATATTACTTTGATTTACCAAAACAGAATTGTGAAAGATCTATTTGTTTTTAGATTTCTTTAGATTCTTACGCTCGTTCAAGTTCGGGCAAGTGTTAAACAACATTATTTTCTAAATAAGAGTTAAATCGTCATCTTTAAAATAATCAACGCAATACGAAATTCTCTAGAAGGTCGATCGCACTATTTTATAATGACACTAGCTGTCCCGCGTGGTTTCACCTGCGATAATTTCGAAGTTCCCGCGGAATTGTTCCATACAAACTTTGCAACCCCTTTTCATCTCCTTAGGAGTTGAATTTTCAAAAATCCTTTCTTATCGGATGCCTACGACATACAAAGAACACACTCTCCAAGATTCAGGTCTCTATACGATCAACGGTTTAGGCTGTGCGTTGATCCATCAGTCATTCAGGACAAAGCATTTTATATCTATAGACTAGCTGTCCCGCGCGGTTTTGTTCCATACAAACTTTGTACTTAACCTCCTTTCATCCCCTTAGGCGTTGAATTTTCAAAAATCCTTTCTTATCCGAAGCCTACGTCGTACATAGAACACACGTTCCAAGTTTCAGGTCTCTACGATCAACGGTTAAGGCTGTGTATTGATCCATCAGTCATTCAGGACAAAGCATTTTATATGTATCTATAGATTACCAAAACAAAACCAAACGTCACACGTTTAAACGTCAAATTTTAAATTAATAATGTAAGCATATTTCATATCGCGCTGATTATTTTAAAGATGACGATTCAACTATTATTTACAACACTTATTTAGAAAATAATATATAATTATCTTAACAGCTCTTATTATTTAGTGTCAAGTTAACTAACGTAATTTATTTAATCTTGATGAGCAGGCAAGTTATAAATTAGCAGTGTATTGAGTCTGGGATACAATCGAATTTTACATTATACTCCCGACATATAAAATGGGGTTTAGGGTCTTAGGAGTTATGTCAATCGTTGGCAATGGCAAGGAATCAATGGCGTTGATAAGACATCTTAAAATTTATTTTTTCTGAACCTTACGATCACATAAGCGCTAACATAAAATCATAGATGTTGTATAGTAACTAATAAATGTACCATTAAATATCATATTACAACGCTAAATAGCTTACTGTGGGATCAAGTATGTAGATCTGTATGTTGTGAAGTGGATTATGGATTATTTTATTAATCTACAAAAAGAAATCAAATTATTTCTCGTTAAAAGTGTGTGTTAAGAGCCAGTGTTCAAAGTTTGTGTCGCGAAGTATACACTCAAATTTATTCACTGTATTTCGAACAAAGAATTAAGTATCGAAGTAAAAAAAGATACCAAGTAATTTTATAAGTAGGTAGGTATTACAACTTTCTGAAACATATAGATAAATCAAATAAAATATTCATAAGAATCGGTTGACTCGTGTAGTTTCAGAACAAATCGTACAAGGTAAAGAGAACGTTTATTTTTTAATTTAGCAGGCCACTACCTTTTGGGACCGGAGTTACTCAGACTCTATAGCAGACAGCAGTTAGTTATATTAAATAAATTATCATTTAATTTAAAGTTATTTAAATTTTATTGTACCCATTTAAAGATACGTTATCTACGTAACTGCTATAGTCTACACTCTACATGAAGGCAGAAGCTGTAAGGCCCTGCTTACTACAGAAACTAAGTAGGCTTAATATTATTTGATAGCAGAAACTTAAAGCCAAAAATTAAAAGTAATCTTACCAGCAGCTGGTTCAGCCCTAGCCGATGCAAAAGCAAAGAGGGACACCATCAAAAGGGTAAAAACAATAATTACTTTCATGGCGGCAGGAGTGTGTCTTGTATCTCTTGTCTTGGAACGAGCTCGAGTATTCGGGCGCAAGTGTCTGTAATGCTTAATTTTTGAAGGTTATTAATACTAAAACTTGACTGTAGGTATAGATTAAATTATTTATTAAATCTCGATTGAGAGAAGATTCGTCTGTACGGTCTGTAAGGTTATGTAAAAGTGCAGCTGTTAATGAGTCCCATGTGTTGGAACAATTTATATGACCAGCTTCAGCTTTTCTCGCAATTTTTCGATAGTACCATTTAATACAACACTATTTTAAAAATACTCCATTCTGCCATCATAACACCTACTTACTCACAAATAAAAGCTTCAGTAGCTTTTAAAAATCTATACAAAGAGTTAGGATTACCATCATACGTAGGCAAAGTTTTTAAAGCAACGCTAAACAGTTGCAATTCCATCTTTATTATTTAAATAATAAAAGGAAAATAAAAAACAAAAAATAAGATATTCAGAACACAAAAATGTTTACTAATTTACCAAGAATAATTATAATAACTAAATTAAGTTTAAGAGCAAGTAAAACCGGGTTAAACCTACTAGTTTATAACCAAGTTTTATTGATATGAGTTCTAAGTTCAGTCTTGTTTACAATTACAATAAATAAATTCGTAGGTACTTTATTATCTTTGTAAGCACCTCAACCATGAGTTTTAAATCTGGCTTTAAAAATATTTAAACGCTCTTTCAAGATTATTTTCTATATTATAGCGTTTTTGACAGTTAATTTTATTTTATTAAAGTTAAATTAATTTTTGATTATAAACACTTTTATTACAAACCTAAAATATTCGAGGAAATCTGGCTACGATCATCAACCAAACGTACTCACAGTATTCCAACTCCAAGTATGATGTAGGTATGTTGCACACGACGGAAAGATGTCTTTTTCCAGGACGTCATAGTTTTTCGGAAAGAAGATTTTAAAATAATATCATTATTTTTATTTTTTCGTTTAATATAAGTAACTGATTGTGTAGGTAAATATTTTTTTAATACAGTTGCTCAAAAAGTGGCGTATTGCAGGGACGTTTAGCGTTCGGGATGTGGGCTATTACATACTCGAGCTTTTTGTTTACCTTTCCCGAACTCGTGCGTTCTCTTTGCCAACTGTCAAAAATGGCGACTCGACTTTGACACTTTTTGCATTGCGAAACGTAGGTTTCGCATTACTAATACGACTAGCGCCATCTCTTGATCACAGTTGGAACTTAGTTGAGTTTATTGTGTTTTTGATATTTTATTAAATTGCTTAATTTTTTCGTAACTGTATTAAAAATAGTTGTTCAGTACACGTGCGGAACCGTCATTGCAACTAGTTCCGACTGTCAACCCTCACCTTCGGCTGCGCCTCGGCTCGGGTAGACATTTGTCGGAACTCTTTGCAATGACAGCCTTTCCGCACTTATAATGAAATATACTATTGTCCTGTGACAATGGCCTTTCTATTAAAGTGTCTTATAGTAATACACTAAAACCTGTTGCAAAAATTAAAATTAATTAACATAGGTATAACTTGGTGTGAATAAATCATTATTTATTTATTTATATAGATATTTATTAAGCTCACAAAACAAGTAACAATCGGTAATTAATAAAATAATATTGCACATATTGCTAGTATGTGGTAACTGGTAAGATACGTGGGCACAGCATAGTAAGCCATACGCTTTGTTTTTTTAATAAAAATAAATAAATACAAAAAAAAAATGTTAGTCCGCTAAAACTCATATTATTATTATTATTCAAAAAATATATATTTAATGAAATAGGAGTTTTTGAATAAAAATGGTTTGATAAATAACATTACAGTATGTAAATGGTTAAATATTGATAACAACACCAGTTAAAACAATTAATTCTAAGTATTTTTAATACAAATTTTTTGATGAATGACATCTGAGCATGTAAATTGTTGATTAGTTTAACAGTTGTAACAACGACACCAGGTGGGAGACATGCAGAGACTTCTAAGGCAGCCCAACGCCTGACAGATCCTGAAGCAATTATATACTGTGCAGGATCTGGCATCGACGCCGCCAAATACCTCAGACAATTCTTGTGGCAGGTTGTTCAAGTTGACGTCATGGGTATACTGATGCGAATCATCTATGAAAAGACATTGACAAAGTTAGTTACTAGTTAACATTCAATTTTCGAATACCTGGGTAGCTCAGGCTTTATTATTAGTGTCAAGTTAAGTAACGTAACTTATTTAATCCTACAAACAGAAACCAAATTATCCATCATTAAAAACTTAAGGGCCAGTGTTAAATGTTTGTTCCGGAAGTATACAAAAGTTTATTCACTGCCCGGTATGCATTACGAACAAAGAAGCAGGAAGGAAGTAGTTATCGACGACAACTTTCCGATATAAATATAGATATATCACATAAAATAATCATAAGAATCGGTCATATACTTTCAGAACAAGTCAACAAAAGAGAACAATTATTTTTTAAATCAGCAGAATATACCTTTTGGAAACGGAGATTACTCGGACTCTATAGCAGTTAGTTATTATAGCAGTTATTTAAATTTAACTGTAACCGTTTACCTGATCTACGTAACTCTATACCTACTACACTCTATATGAAGGGAGAAGCTGTAAGTTTCTGCTATTAAAACATATTAAGTAAGAGCAAAAAAAGAATCTCACCAACAGCTGGTTGCACCGTAGCCGATGCAAATGCAAAGAGGGCCACGATCAAAACGGTCAAAACAATAAATGCTTTCATGGTGACGGGAGTGTAGAGAAAAGTTTACGTCTTGTCTTGGAACGAGTATTCGTGCACAAATGTCTGTAATGCTTATTTTTTAAGGTTATATATACTAAAAATTGACTAATGTAATCTAATTTCTTAAATTAATTAACTGATAAATATAATTGCTTTATTTTCTTTTTTTTTGGCAATACATATACGTATCTACTTGATACATATTGTAATCTTATAATCTATTTAAATCACTAGCTGATATAAATTTAATTATGTACATATCTACTTAAATCCAGCAATTAGATAAATATAGAATACTAGGTGAACCAGCAAAATTCGGAACGCCAAGCAGACAATTAATGTCGTATACAATAAATAACAAGGGTTGGCATAGGGGAAATAGCCTATATAAAATAAACAACCTATTCTCAGACCTATCAAATATACACAAAAAATTATACTTTCATCCCGATGCAAACAAACCCCGAGGGAATTCCGAAAAATAGGTACGTGTGTGAAACCGCACAGTAAATTCCCTTTTTAACCTAACATTCATTATATTTGGTTTTCCTCGTTTTAAAAATAAACAATTACAAAAATACGTCTTTAGTCCATATCTTATCTTGTCTCTAGTCTATAAAATTCAAATAACAATTCACCAGATAACCGGTTCATATATTTTATTATTGGTAAAAATTTGAAAATCGACTTTATCTTCGGTATGATAAAATTTTAAATTGCTTACATTGCAATACAGATTTAGCACCGTGTCAGAGAAATTGACTCCGGGACTTCCCTCTACATGCAATATTGATTTACTCGCGCGTCGTGTAGTATTGCTACTGATAAGATAAATTTGTTGCGCGTGTCATACAATACTGTTCCATTTCTAAATTCCACCTAACTTTATCAATCTGATGCTGCAATGTAATTCGTAACTGGAAGTGGTATTAACTTCTTCGTTTCTTAAAAGCGTTCTGAGGTAGTTCATTCCATCTTACATATAGGTTGGTCGGATGTATAAATATGTATCTCCAAGCTCACGTTTCTCATTCAGTGAACTCCATTCGATTGCAATCATGAGGGTGTGTTTGGTTATTGCAGTTGCATTTTTTTTATTAGTTCTTGTGAGTGCTGCACCGATTGAAAACGAGTCTGGTTTGTATAAGATTTATTCATATCATACCATCGATGTTTCGACGTAGAAAATTATAAACTGTCACAACTCACACATACTTTAGGTACCTTTCTTTCAACGTAATAATTTTGTCAACATTTTGTATCCTGTACCAACGAAAAAACCGGCCAAGTGCGAGTCGGACTCGCACACGAAAGGTTCCCTTCCATTATCTATAAAGACGGTAAAAAAAAAATGATTTCGGATGTATGGAAGCCCCTTAAATATTCATTTTAGTCTGTTTTTTAGTAATTGTTGATATATAGCGGCAACAGAAAACATCATCTGTGTAAATTTCAATTGTCTAACTGTCACGGTTCATGACATACACACTGGTGACAGACGTAAGTGCATACACAGTACAAACGGATGGACGGATGGACAATTAAGTCTTAGTAATAATAATAATAATCACTTTTATTTCGGACCGAGCATCCATATAGTGTTAGTAGATAACAATTTTTCTTAAAAAACTAAGGTTAGTATTCATTACAATAATATGATGAGAAGTAAAAATATTTAATATTTATTATAAGTAGTAGCTGAATACTAGGTCTCCCGGCGCACATACAGATGTACCCAGTGCTTACGCCATGGACATTGGACAGTCCAGCCTGTCAGCCACTACCCTCAGAATGCTGTTGGCACTACCACCCAAGCCCGTTTACCATTTTACCGTTTTATCCCGTTTTACCCTTTGGGTACGGAACCCTAAAAGAACTTTTTTTTTATTAATTGTTTTAATCTCATTATTTCTAATTTTTTTACTGTGTTTTTTCTTTAACTTACAGATTCCCTGCATAGAGTTGTAAGAGACACGATATTCGTCAAGCCTCCACCAGGGTGCGTGTTTTACGAATGCATTGCGCGGTGCAGACAGAGGGGTTACAAGAAAGGCGGCTACTGCACCATCAATGGATGCGTTTGTTTAAGATAGAAATGAGATGGAAATTTCTTTACTAATTACCACAGATCTGTTAGGTACCTACTGTCATGTTTTCTATTAAGTCTTTCCTTATTTCAGGGAATTCTAGCATTATGTCATGGCAACACTGTTATTTAGCCGGTACCCTCATTCCCATTTGATAAATTAAAGTAGTGTACGCCCACAATTGTTGGTGGGGTTGTGGGTATAAATACTAGTGTCAGCACAGAAGAGATTCAGATCGCCCACTGCAGGGGGCTCTGCCCCGACGCAGACACCTCTGCTGCCTCCCCGAAGGGAAGAGAAGGCTTCGAGAGAAGAGATTCATTCCTACGCCGCTCCGGCATGGTACGCACTGCCATGCGCGCGAGCAAAGAGTATATAACCACTACGTTTTAAGAGACGGAAGTAGGAACAATTCAAAAAAATAAGAAAATGTATGGGTTGATTTTGTTCTGCTACCAACTTACCATTAATAAATTTTTGCCAACCTTAAAATGAAATACGGAAATTACGTATGATTGGACTGTAGTGCTGAAAATTGGATAGATAGAATAGTATCGAGTATCGATAATAGTGATGTGCTTATCGATATTATATCGATAACCTCCTTACAATGGTTTCCTTAATTTTTATTAGTAATAAAATGTAATAAAACTGCTTAATTTATAGAAAATCTTATTTTATTTTTTACAATTCAATATTCATAGTTTTCAAGCTTTGATTAACTATATAAAGTTTCCAAGTGGGTGGTATATTGCTATAAATTATGAAAGTATACCAAAGTATATACCAAAGTCTCAAATCTTATGAAGTAAGCTTCTATAAGCAAGCTTAAAATTAAGTGAGCTTAAATTAACTTAAAGAGCTTATACATTTGGACACTTACAAATTTAGTGTAGCACATAATAAATTATTATATAAAAATCAGGCAAGGATTTTCTTGATTATTTTTTTAATCAATAGTGGCTGGTAGTTAGTGCCGATGTAACCCTGTAAATCGTATCCAGTAACCGGGCCGTCACACATAAATGTATTTGATATGATATATTTGTAATGATATTCTTCAATTTTGGATTAATTAATGATATGATATTGAGACTCCGTTCAATATTTTGATCAAGCTCTCATCACTTGTTCTTTAGGTTTAGGTCAGTGTGTCTGGTGTTGGTACCTTTATAACTTACAACGTGAAGAGGAAACTCTCTGAGTTGATCTTCTGTCAATGATGGTGCTTTTAATCCTACAGAAGGAATTACAGTCTTTTGACGGCTTGAGACGGCTGCCTTTTTTAATTTAATCCGTTTTCAAAAAGTGGTCACCACATACATGACGTAGGCGACACAACTTTTCCTCATTTCCGACCATTTTTACCCATATTTTACATCTGTAAAGCAAAACAAGAGATTTGATTATAGATACCTATCTACATTAATTTTTAATTTTTTGGGTCATGATTTGCGAACTGCTAGCGGTTTTGATTTCATTGTACGGGATTTGCAATAAGATTTACGTTACGGCGGACAATAATGCAAGCAATAGCTTAATAATAAAGATATAGAAAATATACAAATTTTGCGTATCAACAATATATCTTATAAAGAAAAGTCAGAGCTTATCTTACCGACTCTCATTTGATGGAAAGCTTGCGAAAAAACTTCTTTCTTTTCCGCACACGCCACAAATTTCACAAAATCTTACTTTAGGATAAATTTAATCAAAATATTATATTTTTCAATTAAAAATATCTTTTTATTTTAAGGGTAGAAGTCGAAATGTCACTTAACATTTACCTCTTTGATGTTGGTACTTGGTTGGTGTCTCTATTCAAAGACAATTTTAGTAGTGCTTAAATACTCTTTGGACAATTTTTCAGATTAATTGAATTATGTTGGCTAAAGAACGTAGGCATCCCATACAATTTTCATTTGTATGGGAGTTTCGAGAGACTGCGCGCGAGCTTGGATTCGCAGCAAGCCATGGTACTGCGTGCCGCTGCCGGAGCTCCGCGCTACGTGCGGAACTCCGTAATCCAGTGGGACCTGAGGGTCGAGCCGCTGGACGAGTTCGTTCAGCGGCTCACCTCTCGGATGTTCGGGCGGGCGGACGCGTCGGACCACGAGCACATCCGTGGTCTGGCCCCCTCCATGCCCGTCCACCCGAGGTGAAGCGATATCCGTGCGAGCTTATCGCCCGCGATGACGAGCCAACGCTGCCCACCACGGGCGGCGTCGGCCCCGCCCCGACGATCCACGCGGTCTCTAGACCGCCCCCCAGTTCCTGTCCATAGTGGCGGACAGCGTGGGATCGCCCACTGCAGGGGGCTCTGCCTCGACGCAGTCACCTCTGCCGCCTCCCCTCCGGGGAGGCAGCAAGAGAAGGCCAAGAAGGAAGAGAATAATTCTAGTTACTCTGCTCGACTTAAGTGGTCATAATAAGTGTTCTATTTCTATTGTATATATAGTATATGTGCGGTTGTAATCACTATAATAGTGAGAATAAAAGTATAGTTAACTATAGGACTTCTTTTTCTTTACAGTACTCTACGTTCTTTTTATATCTATGTAGATATAGGTAGGTAACTAGGTACCTATAAAAAGTGCAATTTTGAAGCTTCATCTATCATAGTAAAATGTGTGAGTTAATTTATGTACATATTAGAACACCTCAGTCTGCACGCTTCATTACATTATTCGATCACTGGGGGCGAAGCTAATGCATTGAGTGCAGCCACTGGCAAACCTAAATAGATGCTGCAATTAACGTGAGTACCTTCATATACGTCGGTACAGTACAAAAGGTAGGTACGCCACAGAGCCATAACTAAAGCTCACTACACACGCAACTGTACTTACTAGGACATGATTCAATTAATACAAAATTTGTAGTTAAGTTTATGTAAAGGAAGGGTGAATTGCACCAAATTGAAATTCGAACTTGAGTAAACGCGGAACTATTTCATTTGGAATTCAAGGTTAGGTATGGTGGATTTCTAAATCCATAATTAACTTATGATTTTTGAGATATAAGGTGTGGTGCTATTCATTTGAAATAATGTGTTAATTTTCAATTATTATTTGTTCTCAAAGATAACTTATTAGAGTTTCGACAAAACTTTTCTTTTTTTTGGTTTACAAAAAACTCATAAAAATATTATTTTAAAAAAGGAGTAACTTTTTGCCTGTACTTTTTACGCAATTTCCCCGTCAACAGGTCATTTTTTATGTGAAAGGTTATATATTAGATATGTGAAGATAAAGATCACATTAAAATTTTAAGTCAGATTAATAATTTTTGTTGTAAAAATCAACATTACCAAAGAAAGAAATGAATAAAAACATACGAATTTATATAATTCCAAACATCTGTAATTATGTGAATTGCGGTAGGTAGTTTTATGGAAAAAAATATCCAATAGCAATTCATTGTTAAATAATATAGATTGTGTATGTGGACGCAGATAAGCAATAATATGTTAACCCACAAAATTAAGTTATTGATTCAGAACAATTTATTGAGAGTTAGGGAACGTTTTTTAATTATGTGTTTACCTTATTACATTGCTTAAATATGTAAATAAATATTGAACGTAAAAAATTTTGACACAAAATGGCGCTACTACTTTTAAAACACGATTTACTCAAAATTTCTCGAGTGTGGGTTAACACACTATTGCTTATCTAAGTCCATGTATAGGTACACCGGCCGAATATGCTGTAGCGTGTGTAGTGTGTAGTGACCTTTAGGTGAAACACGCTCCCAACGCAAATAGCAGACGGATACATTGGAAATTGGAAATGGTCCTTTGTACAGCGGTCACTATACAATGGTGGACAGACTTAATGCTGGGTGGATATTCAACAGACATACGATAGACGGAATTTCTGAACTATACCTAATACCTATTATAATTATATTTTTTACTAGCTGTCCCCCGCGGTTTCACTCGCGATAATTTCGGAGTTCCCGTGGGAATTTCGGTGTAAAAAGTACCCTATACCGTAGCTTTCTATAAGTGAAAGAATTTTCAAAAATTTCGGTTCCGTAGATTCAAAGATTACCTCCTACAACGTCACAAACCCACAAATTCACAATTCGCAAACTTTACCTCTTTATAATATTAGTAAATAATAGATTAGTATAGATAGTATAGTAAACTAAAATTCCGTTCAGTTTACTATAATTCAAATTGCAAAAATAAGTTTGTTGAAAAAAAAACTATATAGGTAACTAACTATATACAATAGGCATGTTGACTAATTTTTATTTTTTAGTCCGTCTTGTAGATTATTGAAAAATATTGGACACGTATTTTTTCTTTTTTTACGTAAACAAAAAATAACGGCGATATATTGAGTTGAAATTTCGCGTGACGTCACTATTCTGACAGTTTGTATGGCGGTTTTAGCGGTTAGTGACGTCACGACCCCCTCACCCTAAACTTTAATGCGCTTTATCTCTGTATATTTTAATTTATTTAAAAAAGCAAAAAATACGTGTCTATTGTTTTTTTTATTTTCTAACTGACGGACTAATTAGAATTTTGATTTTCAAAAGTAGTCCACATCCCAATTATCGCTGAAGTCGATTTTTCAGTTTTTTTTTTGTAACACTTAATAATATTTTCGATCAAAAGTTAGACTGTGAGCACCCAACAGTGTGAAGTAAACTTAAATGTACAATCAGCAGCAGAAATATGCTATCACTTTTGATGGCATAGTTCAAAGACTGACAAAAGAGTTTAGATAGTATTTTCGAGTCTGACTGTACCGTAAGTCGTAGACATACCCATCTATAGGCGCGGGTGTTGTTTATGTCGAGTCAGCGAGCGCCTTGGTCCTTCATGGGTCTTGGTTGTGATTTGCGGGTGCGGTATCGGTGGGTAAGCAAATTTTGATTGAACCCTACGACGCTGACGCGGTTTATATAAGCTAAGGTGTTTGGGATATTGGGTTTTGTTATAGGGTGAAAGGGGTCGCTTATAGGGCACTTAATTCCTTTTGCAATTCTTCGTTTTGTATAAACTTTTCGTTGTAGAACACAGACCGGTCGTTCAACTCATTTATATTATGCCAATTTTATTGTCGAATATAATATACCTGTTACTAATATTCTTTTATGGATAAAATTCCAATTTAGATAACATTCTGTTTTATCATGAACAATATCCAAAACATAGTACATAGGTACTTAGTACATACTTTCATAGTGAGAGATAGTCGAGATAATTATAGAGCTTATCAATCAAATCAAATATACAGAGTGTAAAAAGACCGGCGACATAACCGTTAAGAATCCATATAAAATATTAATTGAAGTTATTCTACAGTGAAAATATTATTGGGAAATGTTATTTAAAGTATAACTACCTACACAATAACTACCAAGCTACTTCAGAAAAAAATATTGGTCACGCGATAAACTACATAAATATTCAATTAGTAGAACAAAATTTACGAAACTTTGAGGCTTAATATCTTGAAAACCGTTGATTTCCCAGCTGAATTTCCACGTCTAAAATGTTCGTACTGGTGTAGGAAATATCATAGTTTCGGATATGTTTCCTGACACCCTGTATGTAGGTACTTTATTGCATGCACACAGTAGAAAAACACAAAACACGGAAACGTGTAAATACGTAATTAGGCAACCTACGAGTATATTACTATAAGCAGTCTTTTCATAGGCAACCTAGCGGTAGAGAGAGAAGGAAAAGAAAGGCAAAAGGTGCGGCATTTAATATTAACTTGTGTTCTTATGATATACTTACAGTTTTTCATTGATACATATCAATCATTTTTAATTGTAGGTTGGTACTTACTTCATCTTTTTTTTCCAATCACATACTACGGGGTTTATACTCTATGAAAAGAGTTGATGAATTTGCATTAAAAAATACTTGTACACATGTAACACAGATGTACTTATATAGATACGTATTGCTGTCTGTACTTATAATTATTTATAACTACATTTACTACAACTATATTTGAAATTCATATGTAATTATATGACACTAAAAGAGAAATTTTTCTACTTACATAAAGAGAAAAACTTCTCTTTTTTACATAATACCCATCATAAAATTGTAACATTGTAACAATCGCGTAACTAAGATACAAAAAAAAACATACACACGGATTGAGAAAATCCTCCTTTATAGAAAGTTTGTTAACAAAAAATATAAGTCCTAGGTAGCTGATTGTACGTTTCCGTCACGCTTTCTTATCCAAAGCATATTATTTTGAAACGCATAAGTCATGCTGAACAAGTTACTTCACAAAAAACAATTTAAATGACATTACGCACATACCCGTTTGTGGAATTCCATAATTGAATTAGATTAGACCGACCAGTGTGGAAGCTCACCAAGCTGAGGGTCGATAAGGAGCAGTATGCATCCACTCGCATGCAGACCGCAATGCCTCCTTCACTTACGAGATCGGAACTTAGCTCTAAGAATGCAATTTCCTTTTATATCCAGTAACATACGCTCCGCGATTTTGCCTCGTGAGTTGTTAGCGGAATATTTGCTTTGCTCAGTGTAAGCATAATATTGTACGTAATCATAAAGAACATAGGTATAGGCACAGATAAAGTAATAAATCTATACATAAAATCTATACATCTATACATATAAAAATATTGAAGTGTCTGTTTGTAATTCCATAGTAACAGCTTTTTACTAAATGGATGTATACAGTAGGTACTTACATAAAAAAAACAATTTTTAAAAAATTTCTCTGTCTGTCTGTCTGTTTGTTCTGGCTAATCTCTGAAATGGCTGGATCATTTTTAACGAGACTTTTATTTTAGAAAAAAACAATTCCGAAACTCACCCAGGTGAAACCGTTTTTTTTTGTAACACTGGAAAGATCATTGCTATTACACAGATTTATTCTTCAAAAGAATAGCCCCTCTAGCCAAATTGACATTCTACAATCGTTAACGCATATAAAACTAAGGAACAGAATCTTTATGTCACGTGGTCGAGCCAAACTAGAGTTTTGATTGGACCATTTTACGTGACGAAGTGACATGACGCGCGACGATTCGTTAGGTTATCCAGTTTTCTATGCGTTGACGATTGTAGAATGTCAATCTGCGTAGGAGGGCAGGTAGCGTGCTCCTGGGGAGTTTCTTGTGCAGCTTTCTATCTACGGCTGTAGCACCTGGACGTATTTTGTGAGTGCTGGCATAATATAATTTTGAAGAGATATCGATAATTTCACCAATCATTCGACACGGATGGCTTGTTTGGTTGAATATTTGTCCCGCAACTATTTCGAAACTAGATCAAGTTATGAAAATGGGTGAGTCATAAAAGCGAGTTGGGTCAATAACGCTTGACCGACAACTAAACTATCGTGGGCTGACGCAAATAAATTATAATCTAGAGGCTTGGAGCTCGTCTGCAAGCTGTCGTCGTTAATCGCACGTGCTCCAAGAGTATCCGGGCGATATTATAGAGGCAAGAGGAGAGATTTACAATAGTTCTTGGGGTTAAAACTTTTATTTGAATTACCGTCATTTTTCGTGTGAAAATCTTTGATTAACATACAAAAGACTTTCGGTATTTATTTTGGAAGGAAGAAAATAATCATGAAGCAATTATTGTAGTCTATTATAGTTATCTTTTTAGTTAGAACTTGCTGTAAACCGTGACTCTGCTCCTTTGCAACGTGCAATGCGGCGTGCAGTACTTGTCCAACTGTCTGGATACTTAAAATATATGTTAAACTTCAATTTCTCATACTTTTTCCTCATCCTGTGAAAGAAGTGCAATTTTCAAGAACTTTACAATTTTTACTAATAATTTAAAGAGTTCTTACAGGCAGTTACAGGAGTTCTTCAAGGCGTTCAGTTCATCATCTTATGCCGAGTAATAGATTTATCGTGATACACTAAACATACAAACAAACAGAAATTATAAAAATCATTGTTTAAGATCCAGCTTGTGTTATTACCATTTGGACATAGATAAGCAATAGTGTGTTAACCCACACTGGAGAAATTTTGAGTAAATCGTGTTTTAAAAGTAGGAGCGCCATTTGTGTCAATATTTTTTATGTTCAATATTTAGTTGCCTATTTAAGCAATGTAATAAGGTAAACACATAATTGAGAAACGTTCTAACTCTCAATAAATCGTTGTGAATCAATAACTTAATTTTGTGGGTTAACATGTTATTGCTTATCTGCGTCCATTTCTTTTAAGGGTTTAATTAAAATACAGTAGTACATAGGTTCTGTTTACTTTGTTGTGTTTGTGTCATTTACTTCTGTAATTTCATTAAGTAAATATATTGTATAAGCTTGTATCTAACCGTCTTTTCTTGGGGCGAGTTTCCTAAGCTCACAGCCTATTCTCGGACTGACTCTAAAGACACAATCTGCGTAAAGTACATAATCCCTGCTTGGCCAACGATCCACGTTGCACGTTATCGCTCTACGTCTCAGCTTTATAGGACGACAAATGTAATCCTTAAGAGACACCCGAGTCAATATTTACACTGCCAGGTATCTGAACTTCGGTTAAGGAATGTCCGATGTTAATCTAAACTAATATTATAAAGAGGTCAAGTTTGTGAATTTTGAGTTTGTGACGTTGTAGGATCTACTGAATCTCTGGATCTACTGAATCGGTTTTGAAAATTTTTTCACTTACAGGAAGCTACGGTAGTCTTGAGTGACAAAGGGTACTTTTTATGCTACTATATACAACGTGTTAATGAATTAACTGAAAACTAGAAAGTAGTTTGCTCAGAATCGACTAGCGAATCGATCGCACTATGTTTTAATATAGGTTATATTTTTTCATTTTTACTAGCCCATGTCTAAAATATTTATAATACAATATTTTACGTGTACGCAGCCCGCAGCAAATAAATTCGAACCGGTAGGCGCGGGCGTAGCGCTTGGAATTTCGTAGATAGGTCACCTCCAAACTAATGTTGAATAACTTTTAAAGTATAAATTTTTTCGACATAAAATAAATTTTAATCATATTATTGTTTATTTTTTTAAATGGGGTGTGTCAGGTTTTCAGTTAATTCATTAACACGTTGTATATTATAAATTTTTTGTTGCCCTTGATTTTATATTCGCAGTTTTTCATTGAACGCTTTCAGCGTAAAATTTTACAAAAATTAAGTTGTCGGCAACATTGGAGTTTTTAAATACATACTTTTTTTGGCTGACGCGTTGATGACGCGAGCTGGTGTGATTAACATGCAAATTGCAAGTTTGTCACGATCGGACACAGTGGGAATGCTAAGCGAGGGTAACGCCAACAGGCAACAACCTATTTTTATGCCGCATATAAAACTGACATCTCCATTTTTAGTGTGGAATACCAATGTTTTTCTATAGCGGCCATTTCGTTTGCAGCGAGCGAACTCGCTGTTTTTATTCAGTTGCAATAATTTTATGAATTTCGAAACTCCCGGCGGAGTTGTGAAGGCAAACTTTGGTTTAAATAGATGCAGGTACCTATCCAGCAAAACATTTTTACTAATATTATAAATGCGAAAGTAACTCTGTTTGTCTGTCTGTTACGCTTTCACGCCTTGACAGCTCAACTGATCGTTATGAAAATTTGCATAGGTATATGTTGTCCCTGATAACATATACCTATAGAGAAGAGCATAGGATACTTGTTATCCCGGAATTTCCGCGGGCACTCGGAAATAAACGCGGGGACAGCTAAACGACTGGAACGATTTTGACGGAACTTTAGCTGGCAAAATTGGCTGATGTTATAAGGAGTAAATTAAGTTACTTTGGTGTTCCTGCGAGAATTTCGAAACTCACGCGGGTGAAAACCGCGGGGCACAGCTAGTTTCTAATAAATATGCCTAGTCCAAAACTTTATTTGCGAATAAAATTTTATTTAAATACATTATGTTAAATAAACGTGATTATGACACAAATATTGTATTTAAAATATTCAAACAAAAGACATTATAAGAGAATAGACCAAGGAATAGACGAACAATACAAACTTTTACTATGCAATCCACGTCAACCAAATTTGCGGGGGATATGATCAAAATAAAACCAATCACATCGTTGCGACGCAATCAAATACCAGTCACCACAAAGTACATATCAAATAGCCAATCACATCGCTTTCCGTCAAGTGGTATCTATAGACAACAGTCTCTGCAACAGTCTCTCTGTAACGGCATTTTGTTAGCATGAGATCATTTGACCGCTGAGTGGTTCAAGGGGAAAGCTTAGCGGCCGAGCGTAGGTATTGTCAATCTATTCTCTTTCAATATCTTTGATTCAAACATTCAAATACGCAAATTTCAAATACAGACGTCTTTAGTTACACTGGCACTATAGCAGAAATCAATTAAAAAAAATCTTGGTAGGTAAAGTATTTATTTATTTATTTATTCAGGAAAAAATACAGCTATAATTATACACTTAGTATTCCAATACCTACCCAGTTTTGTGATAGATGATGTATAAACGTAAAATCATTATGCTGTGTGTATATGTGTGTGGGCTTACGGAGCGGATTTAAAAATATTCATATCGCTTTTTCACATACTCACCTAATAATACGTAATAGTATATAGGTAAGTTGACACGTCATATATTGACCTGCCTCGTGATACGCTTGTCAATATTAAATTGGTTTTATAGACGAAAGCTTTTTGTGGTGCCGTCAAATTATGATGTGAGTAAAGTGTAAATTCCGTCGATTTCGTCCGTGTCATTGGTAGGTATTATACCTGGGCAATATCCGAGCCGAGTCCCACTCCGCTGACTCAAATGGCGTTCTGACATCGAGCGACCCATGTCAGTGCTTGTCAGTTAGATGGGTGTGTAAATTATTGACCCACGATCACACGATGCAGATTTTTCTTGGCATTTCAACTGTGAGGGAATATATAATAATAAAACCATTTCCCAATAAACCGATTCTATGACGTGATCCCACAGTTAGTATACATAGTATACTCCTGGGCAGGTTATAGGTTATATAACATAACGCTAAGACACATAGGAGCTGAGCAGTGACGATAAATTTGAAGCAAGTCGGATGAAAATGCGCTTTCGAGCATCTTCGCATGCGTTTACTCAATCACGCAAAAACGGCTGAACGGATTTCGATGAAATTTGGCATGCACGTTGTCAGGGGTACAAAGAAAGACATAGGTTACTTTTTATCCCGGAATTCCCGCGGGCACTCCAAAATTACCGCGGGTGAAGCCGCGGGGCACAGCTAGTTAATAATAATTTCTATTATCTTGGCATCTAGAACGTTTGGAAATGCGTTTTTGGGACGCGCGTTATGGGCAAGGAATGTTGTTGGTCATAGTAAATAAGGGCCCAGCTTATGCTGAATCACTTCCTTTTGCCTATATTTTGTTAAGTTTCGTGTATATATTTTTTTTGTATCACAGCTTTGATTGCAATAAACAATTTTATGACTATTATGATTAGTACTTAACTCAAGCAAGTTGAAAGTCATTGACTCACTCTCAATTTATACCCATCACGTCTCATGAGGACTTAGTTCGCGCCTCCCCACGTCTCGAATACATCGGGCGTCAGTAACAACAAAGTTGCTAACTTAGCACTATTCAATTAAGGCCCTCTTCAACTGCTAGCGCAGGGTATACATTTATTTATTTTAGCCGAGAGTATCCCGCGGGCGTACAAGCAATTGTACAGTTTGTTTGTAAGGGCTCCAACTGTTTACCTTCTCTATATTGGAAAGTGACGCGTGAAGTATAGTAACGTGTTTTTAGCAATTCAGGTTGTATCTTAAGTAGGTAGATATGTGAATGTTGCACAGTTACTAACACCGACAGTGTTATTTGTGTTCTTACAAGATATAGGTTCGAAACAGACGAGTAAATGGCCAAATAACTTTCTTTTGTCTAGGAGTTCATAAGTTTTCTTTTAAATTTAGGCAGTGTGTTTTTAATTTTTATTATTATTTAGTTTAGTTAGTTAGTTATTCATCAAATTAGGTAATGTTAATTGGCGTTTAACTAAATTTAACTGAATAAGTTAAATGCCAATTACATTAATTTAATCAACGTCTTTGACGCAGTTTTCTTTTACTTAAAATCAAGTAATTAAAACGACTGAGTGCTGCCGTAAGTGTATAGTAGTTTGTTTTTCTTTTGTATTAGATGAACTGAAAGGATTGTAAGTAATAAACAAAGCAGTAGATCGGTATTATGTTTCTGGCAAAAAATAACTTAATCTAAGGCGTGCTGTTGACTTAGCCGTGGGGTCGAACAAATATTTATCTTGGATAAGATCTTGTATTTTTCGGATAACAGGAGGAAGCGGCTGAGCCAGTGCGTTGATACTATTAAGCTAAGTAAGTAAATACATTTGTATGTATTCTGTTTGTAAACAAGCAGTTTTTCTATTATCTATTGGGATCCTGCTAATATTTTAAATGTGAAGATCTTTGGATGCTTTGTATGTTTACGACGTGTAAGTTGTAACGTGAACGAATTTTGAAAGTGACATGACATTGACAAAAATATTTTTGTTACAACAAATCCCATCAAAAACATAAATGTGAAAGTGGAAGTCAAGTTCAGTATTAAGCTTAAGCTTAGTTGTCGACTTTACCGACAAAAGAATTGATATCTTAATAGGTGTCAAGTTCTGTAGATAATCCTGAAATATATTCAGAGGAGCATACAACTCGACTAGTTTTCACATACAAGTTATCTTATATTTGGCTACAAACTATAGTATAAATATTTTTGATATTGCTTTTTTTTTTACCAGCAAACGAAATATTAAAGGGGTAATATCTATTGACCTTACAGTATAAAAACAGTAACTTGCTCATAATAATATAAAGAAGATACATAATTTGACTAGTTAAAGATAACTTGAATGTGAAAACTAGTCAAGTTGTATGCTCCTTTGAATATATTTCAGGATTATCTACAGAACTTGACACCTATTAAGATATCAATTCTTTTGTCGGTAAAGTCGACAACTAAGCTTAAGCTTAATACTGAACTTGACTTCCACTTTCACATTTATGTTTTTGATGGGATATCACTGCTTTTTGTATAGAAACTATTAGTAGGTACTTATTCATAATAAAATTAATACCAAATGGTTTTTGTTCTACTGTATTTCCCTATTTGAGAGTTCATGATTAGTATTGACATGTATAATATGTGAAATAATTTTTGAGTTATGAGGGGGTCAAAAGTGGTTCCAAATGAACGTCTAAGGTGCATATTGAGGACTTAAACTTCCTAGAAGAATCGCAGTTATTGAAGCATCTTCAATAAATTTGCATATGTCGGCTATTTATGACGTATGCAGGCGCGGTCACAGCCTGAAAGTTTGAAGGGGGCTTTAATAACAAAATTGTTTATTTATTTATTTATTGGCACGCCAACAGCAATTGGCAATTATCAAGTAAATTAGACTTTATTGCACAATACACAATTTTACTACAGACTAACGATTGCCCGCGGTTTTACCCACGCTAATTTTGGAGTTTCCGTAGTAATTCCTGGATAAAAACCCCTATCCTACCCTACCCTATGTCACTCAGGACTACCGCAGCTTCTTATATGTGAAAGAATTTCTGAAATCAGTCTAGTAGTTTTTGAGTTTACTCGTTATAAATAGACAAAAATACAAATCTTTCCTCTTTAGGTATAATCATCCGTTGACACTCTTTACAAATGAACTGTTTCAAGTACTTTCCAACAAGACAGCCGGCTTGTACATACACGTGTTGTACTTGTGTGCGTATCTTGAGGTTAACAAGTTGGTATAATATTAGTATAGACACGTATGATTGGGGGGAGGGGTCATGTCCCCTCTGTGACCCCCTCCCTCTCCCCTCCCCCTTTGGAACGCGCCTTTATGTATGTCTCTATATTGGAATCAAAATCATCTATGCAGTACCTGTTATACGTCGCCTTAGTAAGCGGACGAAAGAGCATCCCAAGCAGAAGAAGAAGAAGAAGCATCCCAAGCCTTCATGGCTGACCTTAGATGAGTGGATAACTGTGAGTCTGTGACATGCCCTCTACTGGGAGACATATTTTCGACAACGCCTTTTGATCATTACGAGATTTCTTCTCAGCAGATATGTCGTCACCTTTATGATATCCGACGATAATGTACATACGGAGTTTAAATTTCCATACCGAACCGTCTCTATCCACCTGGTTTTATACTTGAAAAAGAATTATTCATCTTTTTTACATACAGAACTTTCTATGTCAAATGTCAATAATATGTAATGGATGTTTCCGTAAACTGATGAAAATATTCACAGATATTCATTAATTATATTCTACGTAAAACAAACTCTGATTCACTTTTAACTTGAGAATAACTAGTTTTATAGGTATAAACCAGTGAAAATAGGAAAATTCGCGCTGACAACGATGTATTTGACTCAGTTTAATTGAGTGACGTAAAATACATCATTTAAGAATATTTCGAAATTCTGATTAGCCAGTTGCATACTACAATACTTAACTTTGTTATATTACCTTCTTGATAGGAAAAATCTAAAAACTTAAATTATTGATAATTATCATTTTTTTTTTAAGTTTTTCCAGTTTTCAGATTTTTCCCTTTGTATACTTCTAAAAGCCTACCTTAATGCCAAATATCAAGTTCCTAAGTCATCTGGAAGTGCGTTATAATTATGGTCTATAGGTCAGTCAGTGATAAAAATCACGATTTTTGGACGTTAATATCTAAATAACCGTTGGAGCTGTGCTTATGAAATTTAGAGCACATATTTATCTCGCAAGTCTTAATACATGAGCCAAATTAGACATGTTTATGTAAAATAGTTTTGGAATTATGAGCGGGTGAAAAGTGGCTCCAAATGGTTCGTGTAATATTACACACGGTGCTGCACGTCAGTTCGTCTGCTTGAACTTGACTTGACACGCTACCGCGTGTCTAGATAAAGTACTTATTTGAATTTGTTTTTAAGAATAATGTGTGTTTTGTTGGTTTGTAAGATTTTCACGTTGTAATTGGACCATTTGCGCCTAAACGAAAAAAGATTGATGTTATTTTCGAGCAATGGTTTTTTAGACCAGGAAATGCTAGGGCCCATGGGATAATTTTTTACTCAATAAATACTTAGGTATAATCCTGAAGGAATTCCTTTGTTTGCTCACAATCGTTTGAACGGAATAAGCACAGGACTTATTTTCTGTGTATAGAAATACGAATTTTGTTATTTAAAGCGTTCTAAAAAATTAGCAAACCCTAAAATTAAATTACAATAATAACCTATTAAGTATTAAAACGAACACAACAATCCTAATTTGTCTACGATAAAATATAACAACGCTACATAACAGAAGTAAATTAAGCACAAAATAAACGGCCGACAAACGTACCCATACATATTTTTAATTAAAACTGAAAATTAATTAAATTCCATTTGGATCTTAGAAAATGTAGAAATGGGAAGTTTAATTAAAAATCTCTAATTTACGAATAAACATAGCGCGTATTGTGTTTTTTTTTTCTGTAACACCGCGCCGGTATGGGAGTGCGGTCGCATTTCAAAGTCAATACAAGGGACTATTAATTAAAATTGTGCACGAAATTTTGTCACAAAGCTAAATTAATACGACTCGGCGGGAGAGCAGCGGCAACACCGGAATAAACAAAACGGTAATAGATGTTTGCCTACAAAGGTTTCGATTCGTCTCAATTACAATCGAGGATTGCTTTGTTTTTTTATTTTAATTATTTTTTTTAAATAAGAATGATTATATCAGAGATCTGAAACCTCTTCCTAAACATGGAATGATTCCATAATAGGTAATTGATGTACTACTACTTTTCTCGTTAAATTTAATAACTTGTATATTATTGTATAATATTTCATCCCATCAAAACGTTTCGGTTACCATACCATGGCGGTTACATTAGTCATGTTTCTTATTATTTTATTTCTTTCTTTTTCCACATTTTTTTACTTTACTTTTTATCATGCTTAGATTACTATGGCATAATCTATAAGAGCGGTTGTCAACTCTATAAAGAAGCCTTTGACGTACTTACTTACTTGCCTACTTACCACCGCACTCAGAGTCGACTTTAATGATAACTGAGTTAAGTATAGATTTTTAAAACAAAACTGCCGCAATCAGACAAGTTTAATAAATTAATGTTAATTGGAATTTAACTAATTAAGTTACATCTCTTTAAATGCCAACTAACATTAATTTACTGAACGTTTCTGATTGCGGCAGTTTTGTTTTAAAAATCTATACTTAACTAAGTAATCATTAAAGTCGTTAGTATTATATTAGTTACTTAAACCTTAATAATGTAACACTTTATAATTTATATTATCCTTGTACAATATACCCTTGTACATATGGTTCATCTATTCATCTTGATACAGCGGATTGTAACTGTAAAAATAAGCCTGCTATACTTCCCGGAGAGCAGTTTGGAGTTTAAATTGTTATTTTTATAGAACTCTATTTTTTTTTCTTTTGTTTACTAAAACTAAGACTTTTTTGTTATAGTGTTGTTGTAGCTGGTGTTGCTGCGACGCTACTGGTGTGCTGCTGCTGGAATGCCGGGATGCTGATGTCGCTGTAGCTGGCGATGTTGCGGTGTGGCTGCCGTTATGACATTAAAACTTTAGGTGAATTTGGAAAATAAAATTGCACTGTTTCACTGTAAACTGCACGCAAACACAATTCTGGCTGTCGCGATGTGTCGCTGCTGTTGGTCAGGTCGGTGTGCCTGGTGCTGTCAAGTCCTCCTGTATCGTATGTATGTATGTAAGTCCTGAGTCCTGCTGTATCGCAGCTAGTGATGGTGTTGTAGGTGGTGGGAAATCCACGTTTGGGCGCCAGTTGTCGGGTTCGTAGTAGTAATAGGTGTAGGCCTTCGGCTAGCTTAAAATAAAAGATATTTTTTTGTTATTTTGAGTTGTATTTTTGAGCTAGGTAATTCTAGTTCCATCCGTCAAAAAGTATTTTAAAAATCAAAAGAACAGATTATATAAAAAATAAAAAGTATTAGAAATGAGGCGGGCTATCATAACGAGTGGCATATAGCCGCCTCGTTACAATTTCTCATGGCGGCTGTTGTTGCTTGGCGGATGTTAACTGCCTACATAAAAACGTTTGATGTTAAGCGGAAATTGTGATAAGGGTTGATAATTTGATATTTATATACTTGCCGACAAGTGACAACTATTATATACACCTACTACTTCTTGTAAATAATTACACTTCAACGACGGACCAGTATCTGCATTTTTACTTAGTTTCCTTGTACTGCAACTGGTATCAATGATCCTACATTAACTACACTTGCAAAGTTTAATATTTTTTATATAAAGCATTAAATTTTGTGCCGCACGAAAAGACTATTACTACATAAATCTT
Source organism: Zygaena filipendulae (assembly GCA_907165275.2). Classification (NCBI taxonomy): domain Eukaryota; kingdom Metazoa; phylum Arthropoda; class Insecta; order Lepidoptera; family Zygaenidae; genus Zygaena; species Zygaena filipendulae. Next base: position 3,039,961 of record OU015653.1, on the reverse strand, counting down.
CTCTAAAATACCTAGGATATTTGTAATCACTCTTACGCATTTTAATGCTTTTTGCTGCACAGTGTTTCTCTTTAACTTTATAAGTGTTCAATGTTCATATATCCATAGATTTAAATCAATCACTATGTGAAAACTTATAAGTGACCTATATTTTTAGTATGTTCAAAATTTAATAAAATATACCTAGTTACAACGGCTTAACCGATCAGCAAGAAATTTTTTGTAAGGAGTAAAGAAGAGAACATAAGGTACTTTGTAACCCGGAACTCCTGCATGAACTCCCAATAACGCGGGTGAAATCGTGGAGAATAGCTGAACAAATAATTCTGATTCCAAGCATAAAATCAAATATTTCTACTTACGAGTACAGTCATGTACACAAGCAGATGTATTAGGGTCTACAGTGCCCTATACAAAAGGTCAAAACACACGCCGCGCCAGAAAGTACGTAAGTTCTACGAGTACAGTAACTGGATGATTTATTTTGGTAATAAGTGTCATGTCGGCTGCACCATTATTGTGGCCTGGAGACTTTAACTGGGGTTATAAGTCAGAAGCGACCTCTGCGAAGATAATTCCACTTAAATGCACATAAAAGAATCATCAACCTTTTAAACAGCTAAGAAATTACTAGTCTCTGTGTTTATAGTAGGTACCCACCATATTTTGTATATTATAGTGACTTTTTCAGAAACTTATATTTGATCTCTATAATTCTTGTATTACATAATATACGTAGGTACATAAGAGAAGGGTTTGGTATAAAAAATATTCTAGTACTATGCATATAAATAAAATTCAAGTGTCTGTTTGTAATGTCAAAATAACAGCTTTTTACAAAATGCTTGAAAAAAGCAATTCTTAAAATTTTTGTCTGTCCATCTGTCTGTTTGTTCCGGTTATTCTCGGAAACGATTGGACCAATTTTGAAAAAACTCATGCGTGTGAAGTTTCAGGGCACAGCTTGTTTTAAAAATAAAAATACCATCAGCATGAGAAAATAGAGAGAAAGATGTATGAAACAGTGAATTTTATTTATCACGATTACGGCATGGAAGAAACAAAGTGACTTTGACTGATGTAACAACGTAGCGTCAATACTATTAGACTAGAAATATTAAATTTCGAACATTTCCTTCCTGTATACGTCGTACCTAATTCGAGGCTTTAGTGAAAGTGGACTAAATTAATATACCTACTATTGAACGCGAGCGAAACTGAAGGAAACGCGTAGTTCAATAAAACAAGTGAATTTCCATAGCTTTTATTTATACTTAAGTTTCTCTGCTTACACAAAATTAATAGCTAGGTAAAGATAAAATAATGTTTATTTGCCATTATTAGATGTAGAGTTGTTGTTAGGTATGTTAGGTAAGTATGTATGGATGGATGGATGTATGGATGGATGTTTGTTACTCTTTCACGCAAAAACTGGATGAATTTAAATGAAACTTTACAATAATATTATAGCTTATACATCAGATTAACACATAGGGTACTTTTTATCGGAATTCCCGCGGGAACTCTGAAATTAACGCGGGTGAAACCGCGGGGCACAACTAGTAATATTATATAGGTCTAGGTATAGGTCTTCAGGTGCCACTTTAGGCAAAACAATAATTAATATTCTAATTTCAAAGAAAACTGGGTTAATTTATTCTCTTTTGACTTAACATTTTCATGGAAGGTTGTCGAGATAAACAATGTTTATAATGTTTATAAGCCGAGCCGCGATGATTGACGTCTGTTTAATAAAAGGCAAAAAACTACGTGAGGCCGGGGAAACTTATTTTGTTGACGTTCACCCTGGGCATTAGTGACTAGGGTTGCCAACCGTAGTGCATGGAATTACGTGAAATTTGCTATCAAAATAATAAAAAAGCGAGACCCAACTAACAAAATAATGTTAATTGAATACTAGTTATATCTGTTCCAATGGGCTAGTAGACAATTTTTTTAGGGCATCATGTAGATTACTAAATAAAAAATGTTGGCCACGTATTTTTTCTTTTTTTACGTAATCAAAAAATAACGGCGATACATTGAGTTGAAATTTTGCGTGACGTCACTACCCGGTGCAGTTTGTACGGGGCTCATACCGAATAATGACGTCACGAGTCTCCCACCCTAAATTATTAATTTAATTTAAAAACTATAAATTTAATGCGCTTTATCTATGTATATTTTGCATTAATTTGAAAAATAAAAAAATACGTGTCTATTATTTCTTTATTTTCTAATTGACGGACTAATTAGAATTTAGATTTTCATAAGTAGTCAATGTTTGTAATCATTTACGTACATATATTAACTAACAAATTTTCATCGGAATCGAACAAAATAAATAGTATACGTATAAGGGACCGCATAAGGGATAAACAAACATAAAAAAACATTTTTATTTGGCGATATTTTCATTCGAGTAAAAATGCGGGGGTTTCTTTTATTTCTCGCAAAAAGTTTGGCCATATCGTTAAACTGGACAATTGATGTTCCGCACATCTCTTTTGTCAAATATGCATCCTTGGATCGGAGGTTAAAAATACGGGGTTGGCAACCCTGGTAGTGACCTTGACGGTGTTTGTGGCACTTGCGTACCTACTAGGTTTAGCAGGATTTGTTATTGAAAGATTATTACGTACAAAATTTTTAATTTGCATTTTTTTTCATTCATTGGTAATTAGCGTAAGCTTTTTTGCTAAGGCTAAGGCTACATAATGAGTTTCGCTTATTGCTAAGAACCAAGCAATACTCCCGGAGTGACTAATCCTATCCTATCGCAGCTGGCCACACTGCAAGCGATGCGCCTAGGTGCCTAGCTAGTCACAATGCGATGCCGGTGGCTCTTAGCAATTAGCGAAGTTCTTTGTAGTGTGACCTTAGCCTAATAAGATTTGTTTGCTAATTATTGTTTGAATTAATAGTTGTAATAAGACATTCGATGAGTCCAGAGGCTGTAAATACTAAAGAAGTAGCGTCGCGAAAGCTAGAGTAACTTGTAAAGTATACTGGTTGGATTATTATTGATACGCCTATCATAAGGTTCTTATAGGTACCTACTTGCACAATATTGCCTCAATAATATTATGAGCCTAGAAAATACGTTCCCGAACATATTAATTATATAAAATTCGCTTAAAAATGTTTCATTTGTCTTCAAACATTAATAAACTTTATTTTATTTTAGGATAGCTCGTGGTTGTTATAATTTAAGTAGTTTAACATGAAAACAAATTATGAAAAACAAATATGGCGATGCCAAATAAAATTGCGGGTCTGGAAATGCTGAGAGTACCAAATCACATAACGTAACTTAATAATTTTATTCTATGTAGTCTAATTTTAAGTATCTATATTAGAAAATAAGTTAAAGTCATTTCTATAATGTCTGTTTGTGTTACTTGCGTTGCATGTATGACTAAAAACAAAATCATTAGCTTCTTTCATTCTCTATCTCAAAGAGTTTTGTATCAGCACAGCGGTGAACATAAAAAAACAAAAAGAAAACAAAGGCACAGCCGTACTACCTACCAGCCTTTTCTCGAAGCTATTCACGACATTTTCCCTTTTACATTAAAGGGTAACGTTGTTAACAATTTAAACAAAAAAGTGATATTTTTATTTTAAAAAATGTATGTTCCGATATCTACAAAGATCATTGATGTTTGTCTATTAATAGCCTCTATGTTATTTACGAGCGAATAAAAAAAAATAGGTCAAAGATAAGTCTTCGCGTTCGAGTTTCAATTAGCGATGCTATCGGATGTCTATGCTACGTCCAGATACGGAAGGCCGGAGATTGCTTTTCTAATTACGTGAATGAGGTTCCGAGCCAATCGGGCTAGTGCTGTGTAATTTGTCTCGCTGATAACGAAGCCTTCTTCAACAAACTTATGGAATATTTGATGTTAGAATGATAGAAAAAGGACTTTTTATATCTCTCTATACTATAATAAAAAAGTAGAAGCCGCGACTCAGTACATTGAATATTTTTACCTAAAATTAAGAGAGGTGATAAAAGAAGAGTAACCAAGTAAAAAAAAAGTTTTTAAAATTATTTTGTTTGTCTGTCTGTTCGCGATAATCTCCGCATCTACTGAACGGGTTGTCATGCAGTTTTCAGTAATAGATTAAGCTAAGTCTGGAGCAATATATAGGCCTTGTTTCACCGAAATAGGACATATGGGAAAAAAGTTATCATCAGTTAAAAACTTCAGCGCAATGCAATGGTTGAAACCTTCGATATAATGTTGCATAACGAACATGATAAAACCTTTTTAGAGATGTGTATTTTTTTTCTGTTGAATTGATTTTTCGCGAAGTGACAGTTTTAAAGCTTGGAGAGATAGATGAAAGAGTATATAACCATTACGGTTAAAAGAGTGAGAAAATCTAACATCATTACTGTCATTGCAAGGGTCGAAAATTCACGCGGGTGAAACCGCGGGCACCAGCTAGTAGTTAATATAAGCGATTTTTAGTATGCCGCTAGCTCAGACTACATTTGAGGCCGCTAGAACATGACATCTCAATGAAAGGAGGAAAGCTAGAGGAGGGGTCACTGATAGTGGGGCAAGTGAAAACCATTGACCAAACCAACAAACTCACATATTTTGCGTTAAAGATTTCTCTGTGTTATAGCGTGCTGCGTGCTTATGCGTTGCAGCTACGAGTCAGCCGCCATTTTATAGCCCGAGTAATGGGTAAACCAACCGAATAAGCACCCGCGTCACATTGCCTGATAGTTTTTAACAACTATCTTTAACACGCTATCTGAAAAATTATTGCGCTGTGATATTATAACCATCTATATATTATATAAACATTAATTCCTATCTCCCTTGGTCACGGCATCACGGGTGAACAGCTGGACCAATTTCGCTAATTCTTTTTTGTTGTTCCGGAGAAGAGGTTCCGGATTCGATTCAGAAACATCAATAAAAAAAAATATTTTTTACTGAGTTATAGGTGCGTTTTCATTGGTTATTTCTCATCTACTTCAAACAAAGCAATAGCTTCACGGGGCTCCTGTTCTACATTGCATAATACATAATCACAAGGCACCTAACAAGGTAATCTCTTGACACTTGATCCTCTCTAACTCTTTTCAAACTTTGCAGCAAAAGTGACAATGGACGTGGACCTACATATTATGACCGTTTGACAGTCAACGTGATGCATGGTTTTAGTTAATAACTAGCTGTTATAATGTTTGTATAATTTTGGAGTTCCCGCGAGGTTTCTGAACAAAAAGTACCCTATGTCCTTTTCTCTATCCCTGCCAACGTATATGCAAAATTTCATGATAATCCGATGAGCCGCTGAGGCGTGAAAGCGTAACAAACGAAAAAACTTACTTTCGCATTTATTAGTCAGGATCACCGTTATTCAGGAGTTACTCGTAGGTAAAGGGTTACAAACAGATTACACACTACAGGAGACTAATAACCCGACCGTAGTGCTATCCATCGGGTCTACATTTTGTTTTTTTTTTCTCTTTAACAGACTTAAACTTGTACGTACTGTAAACAACTGATGCCACTGTTTCCACTTGCACAATATGCTTTGGGATTGCCTAGACTATTTTCTGTTGTACCAGAAAAAAAGTATATTTGATTTAAGTCAATACATAAGTTACCTATGTAAGTAGTTTTTAAGTGATACGAGTTCAAACAGCCCCTCAAATGAGCAAACAGTTAACAACACCGACTTCCCAAAAATGGATTTCGTTTGATCGTCTCATCCGATGTTTTTTTTAATATTGGATGCGACATTCAATTTCCAACGAGTCTTCAATTTTATAGTAAGTTATGCATAGTTTATTTAAAAAAAAAAAAACAAAATTCTTGTTTATGTAGCGTTTACCTTTAAATAGATCATTGAGTAAGCGTACTTAATACCAAGAAAGCAAAATAGGTATATATTTACTGGCACGATGAACCTGTACTAGGTTCTTACTTGATTTTTCACTTTTCCCCGCGACTCGCTGCCAAGGCAGCATTATATTCACTTATAGGTACATACCTACCTACCTGTTTTCGTCGAGTGCTCAGCGATTCCAGTTGGTTACCTTTCTCGACTCTCGCCGGATCCGCGGAATAAACTCAGATATTATCCCAAACTCAAAAATTTTAAGGTTCCTGTAGTGGAAGCTGTAGCGCACGTACTCGCACGTTGCTCCAGCTTATCGGATAAAAGCCATTACTTTATTGAGCATATCAACGCCTAAAAGGTAATCCTTACTAAGCGATGACAATATGTTAGCTTTACATTAAAGTGATTAGATATTTAGATAAGTAAAAATATTTCAAGAAATAAAAAAAGCATCGTAAAATTGCACTTCGTTATTTAACTAAAATTTATTATTTTCACTGTCATGGAAACCATATGGGAACCATTTTTATTCAACAATTGAGTTAGCTATAATGTTTTTGTTTTTCAAATATCTAAAATAAACGTTTAGGTACTCACTGTCTCATAAAGTTCGAATTGCCTTTCAAGCATCGATATTAAGCTCTTTGATACCTATAAGCATATATTATGATGAACAAATGCTTAAATCGATATTTTTCTCTATTTATATTTATACAGATTATTTAACGTATCTACCTGAAGCTATGATAGCTTTGTAATAAACAAGTACACCTCGATGTCGTACCAAACAAATTTTTGTTAAGATCTGATACGCTGAAAACAAAAACAGCAAATAAAAGTATATAGCTAAAACCACTTCGCTTAATGCTAAGAGCCAAGGAACTCATCAAAGGACTAATCCTAATGAACAGAGATGTTGCAAACAATCGCAGGTGGCCACACTGTCAACTATCTAGGTCTAGGGGCGTCGCGTCGCTTGCAGTGTTGAGGTTTAGTCAGTCGGCAAGTTTCTTGACACTTAGCAATAAGCGAAGCTCTTTGTAGTGTGGCTTTACCCTATGAGTCTTCAGAGTAAAGTTTTTGGTGCGGTAACTAGGTACACATTCAAAGTACATATTAATAACTACACATTGATTAAAAGCTGTCAAGATGATATCTAACATTTTGTACTGTCCACCTACTGTGCGTGTTCAGCTTTACCTAAGTAGCTTTTTTCACTGTAAAAGTTTGATTTAAGTTTAACCTTTAGTTGAAAAAGAGATCCAATCTAGTCCGTAGTGTAGTAAAAAATCTCCTATCGTTCGTAATTAAAGTAGGTATCTATTTAATGCAAGTTGTTGCTCGTGAATCCATTCCCGTGGTGTCTTAAACCTACCGGTGCCACTGTAGTGTCTTTATCATTTATCATCATGGCTTTCATCACTCTAAAACATACTTGCAGCTGTATTTTGTTTCGGTTCATTATCATCATTTTCAGAACCGTCGCGTCGAAAGAAAGCCACTGTTTGTTTATATTTATTTTACTTTTTTGGGTTAACAAATAAAATCTTCACGATGAAATTTGGAAAAAACAAGTTTCAGTGGGAAAATAAATCACTATAAACGCAACTATTAAAGTCGAACGTCCGAGAAAATTTGTCGAGATAATCTTTATTTAGGAAGATATCGCTCAACTTGCTCCAATTCCCTTCACATTGCAGTTTCTCGGTACACTAGTTTGGTCAATCTACTTATCTGCGATCTTTGGCCATCTGGCCGCCTTCCAATTAGTGGTCGGACATTGTGGGAGATATTTATTGCTAACAGGTTAGAATAAATCGTGTAGATAGTACTCAATGTTATTAATATTATTATATACCTACTCTGCCATTAATTAGAAAACTAGAAGGTGGCCGTGCCTGATATTGGAGATGAAGCATTTTCAAAAGTGAATTTTAGGGTCGTTGAATTCGTTCGTATCGTTTTTTTAGAACTAAATGATATAAAGGTTGAAGAAATTCAGTTCACATTAGAAATTTAATCAGTTTCTACTTCTTATTTAATTAAGAAAATTTATTGGTCACGTTAATAAAAAATATACAACGTGTTAATGAATTAACTGAAAACTAGAAAGTAGTTTGCTCAGAATCAACTAGCGAATCGATCGCACTATGTTTTAATAAAGGTTATATTTTTTTCATTTCTACTAGCCCATGTCTAAATTATTTATAATACAATATTGGGCGCGTGCGCCGCCCGCAGAAAAACAAATTCGAACCGGTAGACGCGAGCGTAGCGCTTGGAATTTCGTAGATAGGTTACCTCCAAACTAATGTTGAATAACTTTAAAAGTATAAATTTTTTCGACCTAAAATATATTTTAATCATATTATTGTTTATTTTTTTAAATGGGGTGTATCAGGTTTTTAGTTAATTCATTAACACGTTGTATATAGGTACGTTAAAGATTTAAGTAATAATTTTACTTATCCTCGTGATTCGACTTTAGTTGATCCATTATATAGGTAGGTACTCTGGAAACACCTGTCAAGCAAACTTTTTATATCGTAACTTTTCAAACTTGGCAGAATCATCGTCAGAACGGTGGAGCCACATAACCATAAATTGGATTGGAGTCATACGCTAATTTATTTACAGATCTGTCACAATAATAACTTAGTTTCTTTACAGTTCGCTTATTATATATTTTTATCCCGAAATAAATAATAATAATAATAATAATTTTCATTTAGATGTTCTCTAATTATGAACAAGAGGATATTTATAACGAAAGCTAAATTGTAAGCAAATGTAACAAAACACGTTTCCAGTGAAATCATTAAATACGAGGGTGTAGTATAAAGTACTATTGGTATTTTTAAATAACAAATCAAAAGGTATTCTCAAAAATAATGAGGTTCAATAAATACAGGTTCATTTGTCGTTAATTATTATGTTTAGTGTATTTTTGTCAATTTTTTTGCAGTACATTTTATTGTGTTAGTGATTTTTGCCGTGTGGAATTTGAAAATTGTCATGCTTCTATTTTTATGAACTGTTTCCTAAAACAAATGTTATAGAAGATGTTACAGAAAGGTGTAGTCATATTTGAAGATTGTAATCTGGTAATGTTATACGGATATAGATAAGCAATAGTGTGTTAACCCACACTGGAGAAATATTGAGTAAATCGTGTTTTAAAATTATAGCGCCATTTAGTGTCAACATTTTTTTATGTTCAACATTTTGTTACATAATTTAAACAATGTAAAAAGGAAAACACATCAACTCTCAATAAATCGTTCAGTATCAATAACATAATTTTGTGGCTTAACATGTTATTGCTTATCTGCGTCCATACAATAATTTGACTGTGGTATTTAGCTTAAAAACCTTACTTCAAAATATCATAACCAACATAAACAAGTTTTTATCGACCACTTCCGCAACAAAATATCGCTGGGTAGGTCATGAACTGTTTATAAGTGATAGGTTCAAGATCATTTGATGCATTTAACCACCGTTCGGGTGCAGATATATGTTAGTAACAGCAAACCTAGCAAATTTTAGAAAAGTTTATTTCATGGTACCGGTTCAGTTACTAGTTTCAAATCATTGCAGACGATAATGTGTTCACGATCGACAAATATGACTACACCTTTCTGTAACACGCTGTATATAGTTTTCATAACTTAAGGAAATCCAACTGCAGAACCTTAGTTTAACACAGTTCAATAGTTTTTATCTTTTTCAATATTCAGACTCACTCTGGTACTCTCAAAATCGTCTAGTGCCAATAGTAAACAAAATATATATTTGGTTCTGTAGGCGCTAAAAAAAAAATATATCTATCGATCTCCCGCTATAACTACATTATTTGTTAATAATTATTTTTTTATTTTTTAATAATTATAAATAATATATGTCTCGTTCCGACAGCAACTACTTACTTTGTAGGCTGTATAAAAGTTATTCAAGTGTCAAGAAAGAGAGAAAGAGAGAGAGATAGAAAGACCAAATCATGTCTTAAAATCATTAGGCACTGACACCTTATGACGTAGTCGGCAATAAGATCTCTTATCGCCACTATTTGAGGGGTTGATGAATTGTTAGATAATTTACAAATTCTTGTTTATTTACAATTACTAAATTGCTGTATCTCTCTATTGTAGCAAGTTTTCAGTGGGGGTAGTTAATTAACGCAAACCGCAGTACTTGGTGTTGTCTATTTCATAGTGACGGCTAGTGAAAGTCATAAGATTACAATAGTTTTTGATAAACATCAAAAACTATTGTAATCTTATGACTTTCACTATAAACATAAATCTTCCGACGCGGTTTCCACTTGAATCCTGGTATTCCCACTTTATGTTACTTATTTTGTTATACTTACTTTCTTTTTTCCGACACAAAATGTATCCAATATCACTCAGGAATATTTAAGTGCCCTATCAGTGAAATCAGCAAAGTAGTTCCAGAGATTAACCTGTACAACAAAACTTACAAGCTTTACTTTTAATTTTATTTAGGTATACATTTAATTTAAGTGAAGCACTTACGAACACACAGAAAAACTGAAAATCCACTTTTTTTACTCTGTTAGAAATAAAGGTCCTTACACTACCGACTTAAACATCATTCTTGTAGACTCTGTAGTTCAAGTTTTGCGAAACTGCGTAGCTATAATTAATTTCATTAATATGATATGAGGAAAAAATGAAGTTAAAAAAGGCCACAGGGATACAAGTACTTAGCTACTAATAGGGCTTAGTCAGATGTTGTTTCTCTCTAATTAAGCAACATAACAATATAAGGCTTTATGAATCGCTAGTAATTAATAACTTAGGCCATTTTTGTAACAGTGAGCATTTGTGTAACAGAACGCCACGGCTCACAAACAACTCTAGCAAAGGGGTCACGAACAAACATATATATCAATGCTAATACTATAGCGTGTATTACTATAACAATAAGACTCGAAATCGTCCCGGAACAATGCAAACAACATAGTTGTGATAGCCGAAGCGGGAATATGTTGAGAGATTGAGAGATACCAGTAGGTCTGGATTTGATTGTGGTGAATTTGAAAATTGTATTTTGCAATAAACAAAGATTTATTGCTAGAGGTGTTCGAGTAATAGCTTAACTATATTATTGAATTTGTAGCGATAACAACCCTTATTGACTGATGTAAAACGGTTCTTCCTTTATTTGATTATCAATTTAAAATATTGACCGAAAGTGGGGAAGGGCACAAATCTTGCTTCAATTTACTTGAAAGTAACTAGATGCTCTGTCAAGAATCAAATATTTATCTTGTTTTACAGATTATAGTCTTTCTCTTTTCTTCTTTCTGAGGAAAAAGGAGGACAATGTAAAAGATGGGAAGATGAAATAAAGTTATGAGTGAATCCGAACAGGAGGGGTAGCTAGCGACTGAAAACAATAGAAAATGTTGACCGTTGAAGATTCACATTCAAATATAATACCTACATCTTATAAATAGTAACAAAACCCTTTATCAAAACGGCCACTGTTCAGAATAAATTGTCTCAAAATTAGGTATAAATCACACAGAGCTCTCTTTCAAGCCGGTACCTACTATGTGTTAATACACAATAGGTAGGTACTTACGTATTTTTCATTAAGTACCACTTTGAGTATAATACCAGGGAACGACTTTACCGCTAGTTATTTTTTAATATTCCTTCTGTCTAGAATCGTTTTATATTTCACTAAGAGAACGCTTCGTACAAATTAAAATATATTTTATATATTTTTCCTTCATCTTTATGACCTACAAAATACAGCAGGATAAATAATTTACGCAGCACCCGGTTTTATAACTAATCGGAAATTTAAACCTAAAGGATAACATGGCGAGATGGAGTTAGAATTTTAATTAAAATTTGGTTCAGAAAGGTTTTTCGTTAGTACGAGCAGAACCCGCGTGGGTCCCGTAAATATTCCCGAGGTAATTATTTTAAGGTCGGGCCAAGTAATCTGGACCTAAATAAATTTTATCAAGTACTAGCTGTGCCCCGCGGTTTCACCCGCGTGAGTTTCGGAACTCTCGAAAGAACTCCAAAGTACCTACCCTAATTCACTCCTAATAACATCAGCTAATTAGCAGTCCCGTCAAAATTGGTACAACCGTTTCGGAGATGCTAGTTTCGGAATTCCCGCAAGAACTCCGAACTTCTTTTATACAAACCTTGCCCTGACAATAACGAACACAACCAAAAATAATTATCCAATTAGGTGCAGTCATTTGGAATTTATGCGATCACATACATTTCGGCGATTCATTTTTATTTAATAGATAGGTATAGGTACGTTGGCTAGAAGTTGTGAGCTTTGATATTGAGAATCGCATTCTTCATAACTGAAACAGTGAGTTTGTGTGAAATTGAAAACGATCTAAAAGAAAGTAAACATTTTTTATTGTTAACTTTCTTTTTATTTAATCAAGCGGAGGCTCGTTATCTCTCTAAAGCTAAAATTTTCTGTACCTAAATTATCAGATATTGTATGGATAAAGATTTTTTTAACGACTACGTACCTAGCTGTTTCCCGAGATTTCAAAATAAAATATTAATTATATGATTTTCCAAAAAAAAAACGTGTTTTTTTATTCGAAACTAGCTATAGTAGCTGCGCCCCGCGACTACGATATTTCCGCAGGAACTCTTCGCATGGGTTTTCCAAACTTTGTCTTCCATACAAACCTTGTCTTAACAATGGGGATGTTGACTACTTTTGAAAATCAAAATTCTAATAAGTACGTCGGTTAGAAAATAAAAAAATAATAGACACGTATTTTACGCTTTTTCAAATTAATGAAAACAAACATAGATAAAGCGCATTAAAGTTTAGGGTAGGGGCTTGTGACGTCATTATTCATATGTATACCTCATTCCATGCTTGTGTGGTACTTCCATACACATATTTTCATCCCTTAGGCTTGGATTCGAAAACCCTTTCTTCACTAAGAATTAAGAAGGGGTTTGTTAAGAATCTGTATCTCCTATTATAAAAGGAAGCCACGACCCAAAATTTCATGATTCCAGCATCTCTTCATTCTATTTAGGTATAGTAATGACGTAATCGCAACAGCAGACCTTGACCACCCACAGCCTTAAACAATAATAAATAGCAATTTTATTAAATCTAAACTTTTTTGGCGTCACTAGAATTTGATGAAATGAAACCTTATTATAATAATATTTCGGTGAAATTAATTTGTATCCGAGTAATAACTATTTTCTATTAAGTTACATTTAATTATATTTTAATTAAATTATATTTTTATGTAACACGAGGTGAATGGTATACTTCTTTACTACATATTATTAAAAAACAAAGTCCTCCGCGTCTGTTTGTCTGTCTGCAGTCTGTTCGCGATAAACTCAAAAACTACTGAACGGATCATGCAGTTTTAACCAATAGAAAGTGTTTAGGTAGGTATATAATGTGTCAAGACTTAGTGTAAATTGGTTAAAATATAACAATAATAATTGTTGGAAGGGTCGTTAAAAAGTGCATTAAATGCTCGTTACCCGTCGTCACGGAAACAAAAAAGGACATAGGGTACTTGTTGTCTTATAATCCCCGCGGGAACTCCGAAATTAACGCGAGTAAAACGGCAGCGAACAGCAAGTAACAAAAAAAAAGTAATGAGCTCCACATACCTTTAATGTCTGTGATGGGACCTAATTATATTATGTCTGTGATGAGCTTAAATTCACGTTTTGTGCAATTTCATGGAATCCTATCTGAAAAAAGGTTTTACGCACCAAGATTAAGGTCCGTATTCCAAAAGGTTATTCAAGTCACGAATCTAGTTTTAAAACTAATTTCATGAAAAGCTTTAATTTTAGGTCCGTATTCCAGAAGATTACTCAAGTCATAAATCTAGTTTTAAAAATAATTTCAAGTAAAGCTTTAATTTTAGAACCTTACTTGAAACGAGATTCATCAATCAACAATCAGCTGAGTTATTTCCTTATTCTAGAACGACGCTTGAGTACTAATCTATACTCAAGCAAAGATTTTATCTTTGTTTACGTCTGTCATGTCAAGACCACTCAACCAATCAGAGTTCAAAATCTCGACTCAAGACTAGTTTCAAGTGATTAGAACCAATCAGAGTTCAGAATCTCTACTAAAGACTAGTTTCAAGTGATTAGAACTTAAAACGCATTCTATAATAAGATATACGCTTGAGTTATGATTTGAGCTTAAAACCTAATCTCAAGAGAAACGTGATCTGAGTCACCTTCTGGAATACGGGCCTTAGTACCTCACTTGAAACGAGATTTATCAATCAACAATCAGCTGAGTTATTTCCTTATTCTAGAACGACGCTTGAGTACTAATCTATACTCAAGCAAAGATTTGATCTTTGTTTACGTCTGTCATGTCAAGACCACTCAACCAATCAGAGTTCAAAATCTCGACTCAAGACTAGTTTCAAGTGATTAGAACCAATCAGAGTTCAGAATCTCTACTAAAGACTAGTTTCAAGTGATGAAAACTTAAAACGCATTCTAAAATAAGATGTTCGCTAGAGTTATGATTTGAGCTTAAAACTAATCTCAAGAGAAACGTGATCTGAGTCACCTTCTGGAATATGGACCTAAGATTGTTTATTTATTATAATAAGAATGAAGAAGTGGGTGATCAAAGTTTCTTTGTTATTCAGATACGTGTGATTCAGCGAGCGTAAACAAACCATATAACAAAATACGCTGTCTCACGCTTGCGTGGCGGGATCACGTGCGTTGTCTCTTTGTACTTGCCTATCAGATCTGGATCAGATCAGGTTTCACCACAGAACAGAAAATAACAGATAGAAGGGACTTCAACTTAGTTTAGTATGAAAACAGATGAAAACCAGTGTCGCCGGGTGATTTTTACACACAAAACTATATTCATCACGCACTAAAACATTCGTTGACGTAAAGAAATGTATTAAACGCTTTATGGTTATGTTTTTTCTTAGACACTGTTTTCAAAATTCACTGTTTTGGGAATATTGTGGTTTTACTTGGGATGGCAGCAAAGGAAGTTTTAGGCAAGTTAGAGCATATTTTGCTCTCACTTCCTTTGCGACGGTAGCGCGCCTGCCCCGCCTACATTCATCTCCAGTTAATTTATATGCTCTGTGGGTTTTACCTGTACGATATTTGGGATTCCCTCGGGAAAACTAACACAGCTAACGTAACCATCGATTCGTCTAAATAATTTTATATGATGCGTGAGTATGACCTCAATCCGTCAAGTTGCAGGGTTTTTCCTGCGAATGGCTCGCGTGAATTTCATGATTATCTTAGCAACTAAAATTCACATAAATGAAACCTCTAGAAAAAGTTCTGCAACTGATGATTAAGACATAAGTCTTACCGCCGCACTCAGAGTCGACTTTAATGATTACTTAGTTAAGTATAGATTTTTAAAACAAAGCTGCCGCAATCAGACAAGTTTAATAAATTAATGTTAATTGGCATTTAACTAATTAAGTTACATCTCATTCCATGCCAATTAACATTAATTTACTGAACGTCTCTGATTGTGGCAGTTTGTATTAAAAATCTATACTTAACTAAGTAATCATTAAAGTCGACTCTGAGTGCGGCCGTTAATCATCAGTTGCGTTCAAAAATCCGTTCAGAGGAGAACTAAACGGACAGGATGATATTCCTTAAACAAAATTGGGACTATTTTCAAAATATAAAGATCAATAACTTCGGGTCTGACAGGATATTACTATTTATTTTGTACAAAAAAAAAAAAAACGTTGAGCTTAAACAAATATCTTGTTCTTAAAAAATGGCGTCTTATGAGGTTAATATAGCATATCGAAGTGCTCACAAAAGCCCTTAAAAAATTCTTTAGCTAATTAATGCATGAATATATGTCTGCCTGAATGGCTATACCGTTCGTAAACGGCCAAATTATACAATTTACTGATCACATACATAAAATTGCTTTATGAGACGCACTTATCTTAGCTTTAATTAAGTACCTATATGCATCAAGATTTTCTAAAGCTTTAAAATTACAAATAACATTTTTTGGCATTGCTACAATTCTATTTATCTTAACAATATGTAATGTCTTATATTTTGTAGCTCGTTAGGATAAAACACGTTTTCCATTGTGGATTCGTACCTTTTGACTTTGTGGCATTTGCGGCGGTGAACTTTGTAAGATACCTACAGTCAAAGTATTTACTTTATTTTTGTCAAGCAATTATCTACCAAGTTTAATTGGATTTCCGTTTTCTATGATTTTAGAAGTGTAATTTTATATTATTTTGAAGGGGGGAAAGGTGGTCCCTTCAAAGGACGCAGGGAAGGTACCACCGGACCTATCGGGCGGGGCGCAAGGCAGGGCGCGCTAACGGCAGTGCCCACCTGTAGTGTCCCCACCGATGGGAAAGGTGCTATCTTCCGCAGCGTACAAGGTGCAGGGGTTGTGAAACCCACCGATGGCGGTGCTCAGTCAGGCGCGCTAACTCTCTGTCCAGGTAGAATGGAGGGGGCCGCAGTGCCAGACAGTGCGCCAAAAGAGGTTGGCGGAAGCAACTCCGCACATCAAGGTCCTCCACCCAGGAAAGGTAGAGGAAGTATGGCTGCCAAGCGACGCAGGATACTGAAGAGGGCACAGGCGCTGCAAAGTACCTCGGGCACATCTTCAAGCAAAAGGCCAAGAGAAGTCAGCGATGAGGCCAAGGAAACCACTGAGAGCTCTAAGAGACCGAAGCATCAAGGCTCGTACCGAGAAGCACTCGTGGGGACTAAGATGGCAGTCATAGCTGACGACTACCCGGCTAAAATGATAGAGGCGGAATCGTTGGGTGCCATTCAGGCGGAGATCTTCAGCCTCCTGGAAGACACCCCCGATCCCCTGCCCACTGTCACTTTAGGCAACGTAGTTGCAGGGGCAGTCCACATCACCTGCGAAGGGGAGGACGCCGTAAGATGGCTTTATGGTCTCGATGGCAAAGTCGTCGGGGACATGAGGCTGAAGGTTGTTGACGCAAATGATCTTCCAAAACCAATCAAGATGGCATGGAAGACCAGGAATGTGGGTTGCACCGACAACACTAGGGTGCTCAGAATGCTGCAGCGCTTCAACCCGGCACTGAGAACCAGCGAGTGGAAGGTGGTGGACACGCTGGTTGAAGGAACATCCTCCAGGCGCATTGTGCTCATGGACCAGAAGTCCGCCGACGTCATCAAGGCGGCCAACTACAGTCTGCATGCGGGCTTCGATAAGAGTTCCTTCAAAGTTCTCGAAGATGAAGCTCCGGAGCTTGGAGCGAAGGAACAGAAGGAACCAAGGAGGGACCTCTCCTCAGGCGTCCGGCTGGTGGGTGGGGGGGGCCCGGATGGGGGGCCTTCCCGGCCAAGTAGTGATCGGGTCTCTTCGCCTATGGCGACGAGGACCGATGACATGCTTGATGAGCTGGGGGGGCTTGGCCTGTCGAGCCCCTCCTCTTCACCAGAACGGATGGACCAGGTGGAGGAGGAAACTCGAGAAGGATAATAAAAAAAAAAAAAAAAAAAAAGTAAGAAGGAAGGAAGAAGATGGCTCATAAGGAATTAAGGTGTGTACAAATTAATTTGCACCACAGTAAGGCGGCCACCGCCCTTCTGGCGCGTGACCTCAAAAGGAAAATATATGACTGTGCCCTGATACAAGAACCTTATCTTTATAAGGGGGAAGTTAAGGGTTTAGGTGACACGGGAGGTTTTATTTATTATTTCTGTGCCACTAAGGATGCAAGGACTTGCATCTACCTCCGAAAGGAGCTAGATGCAATTCCCTTGCATAATTTTTGCTCCAGGGATCTGACAACCGTCAAGATTCATACCGGTGGGAGAAAAGGAAAGGAAGCACTGATCATAACCTCTGCCTATCTCCCATATGAGGACGTGGAACCAATTACACCAAAGTTGAGAGACCTCGTCGAGTACGGCAGCCAGAGCAACCATCATGTTATCATCGGCTGCGATGCGAATGCACACCATGTCGTCTGGGGAAGCTCGGACGTTAACAAAAGAGGAGAAAAAGTACTAGAATTTGTGGTAAGTTCTAATTTACAATTTCTCAATAACGGAAACAGGCCGACTTTTGTCACATCAAGACGTAAGGAGGTAATAGACATAACACTGGCTTCTAATAAAGCAATCAACAATGTTATGAATTGGCATGTATCTAATGAAACTTCACTTTCAGACCACAGATACATATGCTTCAGGTACAGCAACACAATGGAGTGGACAACTGTACGCAGAAGGAATCCCAGAAACACGGACTGGAGTGCTTTTAGGAAGGACTTAAAGGAAGAACTGGGAAACGTAAAAGGAAATCTAGGTTCAACCTTGGATCTTGAATTCGAAGCGGACAAAGTTAATCAGGCCATCATGGGAGCATGGTTAAAAAACTGTCCTGAAAAGGAAGTTATTTCAAAGAGGGTACCGTGGTGGTCAACTAAACTTTCAAAGCTAAAGAAGACCACACGCAAAGCTTTCAACAAAGCCATGGCTACCAAGGAATTCAGTGAATATCATAAACTGCTCACAGAATATAACAAAGAGGTACGAAAGGCTAAACGCAAGGCTTGGAGGGAACACTGTGAAAAAGTCAGTACAATACCCGAAAGCATGAGACTTTCTAAAGCTATGGCTGCAGTCAAGGCTCACCCTTTGTCAGTAGTACGAAATGATGATGGAGAGCTCACAGACTCAGGAAAAGAGACTTTGGAAGTGATGTTTAAGACACACTTCCCAGGATCAGAGGAAATAGAGGCAGTAAATGAGGAGCCAATCACCACTAACGAGCTATCGTGCCGTACTAGTAGAGAAGATTGGAACACTGCTAAAAAGGTAGTAGATGAATTAAAGGTTAAATGGGCACTATTCAGCTTCGAGCCGTTCAAATCTCCAGGGCCGGATGGAATATACCCAATTCTACTACAACAGGGCGCAGCAATACTGTTGCCGCAATTGTGCAGGATTTTCAAGGCCTGTTTCGCTCTGGGGTATATACCAAAAATATGGCGACAGGTAAAGGTAGTGTATATACCAAAACCAGGTAAACCCAGCTACGACCAGGCAAAATCATACAGGCCTATAAGCTTATCATCATTTATACTAAAATGCATGGAAAAACTTGTAGACAAATATATAAGGGCTGGACCATTACAAGGGACTAAACTGCATGAGATGCAATGTGCTTACCAGCCGGGTAAATCGACTGAAACGGCGCTGCACTATGTGGTCAGTCGTGCGGAAAAGGCAATTGTAGAGAAGGAGTTGTGCTTGGGAGCCTTTCTAGATATAGAAGGAGCCTTTGACAGAACAACCCACGATTCTATTAAGGAGGCTGTAAAGGTACACGGCATAAACAGGACAGTTGGTCAATGGATCGACAACATGTTAAAGGGCAGAATCATACATTCGAACCTACGAGGTGAATCAATGTGTGTGAGAGCCACTAGGGGGTGTCCACAAGGAGGTGTGCTCTCGCCTATCCTCTGGTGTTTAGTAATTGACTCACTCATCAGAGAACTAAACAAAGGACCGTTCTACACGGTAGGATACGCAGATGACATCGTAATACTAGTTAATGGAAAATTTCCTGGGACTACGACATGTCTAATGCAAGAGGCTCTGGGTAGAGTTGAGATATGGTGCACAAAAAACCATCTCTCTGTCAGTCCTAGCAAAACGTCACTAGTGGCATTTACCAGGAGAAGGGCCTTAGCGGAACTGAGAACCGTATCCCTGTCAGGGAATCAGTTAAACTGGTCCACTGAAGTGAAATACCTTGGAGTCACTTTGGACAAGGAGCTCACGTTTAAAACACACGTGGACAACATAACGACAAAGGCTCTAAGAGTATTTGGAATGTGCCGCAGAGCTTACGGAAACACATGGGGCCTAAAACCAAAAGTAGTCCACTGGCTTTACAAGATGATGGTCATCCCCATAATTAGGTATGGCAGCATCGTGTGGTGGCCAAGAACTAAACTAGGAACATGCAGGACTGAACTTGGGAAAGTGCAACGCCTAGCATGTTTATCAATCACTGGGGCCTTTAAAACGACTCCAACGTCGGCAATGGAGGTTCTTTTGGACCTTACACCACTACACATAGAGGTGGAGGCCGAGGCTAGAAAAGCACTATATAGATTAGTCGTGGCTGGAGCGTGGAGTAGTTCTATTCCGCTAACCATGCATACGAAATTGGATGTCAACAACGACATTGACGGACTGATGAGCATGGGTAGCGACAAGATGAACCCCGTCTACTCATTCAAAAGGAATTACAAAGTCCAAATCCCAAGTAGGGAAGAATGGAAACAAGGCATACGGAAACCAGAAATGGAGAACCTCATCTGGTATACAGATGGCTCTAAAACGAGCACAGGCACAGGGGCGGGGGTCTATGCTGAACATTTCAGATCTACCCAAAGCATGGGAAGATTCGCAACAGTTTTTCAAGCAGAAACCTACGCCATAATAAGCTGTGTTAAAGAAAACATTAAAAGCGAAACAAAAGGAAAGTCCATCTACATACTTACAGACAGCCAAGCAGCGTTAAAAGCTGTAACATCATGTAGAGTGGAGTCAAGGTTGGTGCACGAATGCGTCCGCGCACTAAATAAACTGGGCACTAACAACCAGGTCAGACTAATCTGGGTTCCAGGTCATGTAGGCATACAAGGCAATGAACTTGCAGATGAACTGGCTAGGGCAGGATCAGACAAGACCTTCTTTGGACCGGAGCCATTTGTGGGGATCTCTGACAACACTGTGAAAAAGGCAATACGCCAAAATGCCCGGAAAAGACACACACAAGAGTGGTCACTGTCTACGGGTCTTAGGCATTCTAAACGCTTCATCGGCGACAATATTGATGTGAAACTATCACGCAACATACTTCTACTGAGTCGCAATCAGGCCCGCCTAATTACTGGTGTGCTTACAGGCCACTTCGGGACTAGGGAGCACCTCACGAAGATGAGATTGGCCAGCGACCCATCCTGCAGAAAGTGCGGTATAGAGGTGGAAACAATGGCACATCTTATGTGCGAGTGCGACGCCCTGGCTCGCAAACGTATGGCCCTCCTGGGGACGGCTTACCCGGAACCAGAGGACTTTAGGTTCCTACCCCTCCACTGCACACTAGCCTTCGCCGCCGAGGTCTTTAGGGAGTAGAGGGAGGATCACAGGGTGGGGATGGCACAAAAGATCCCAAGGGTCGAAGTGCCGAGGCTTTGTCTGCCTGCCCCATTTATTAAGATAAGATAAGATTCTAGAACGACGCTTGAGTACTAATCTATACTCAAGCAAAGATTTGATCTTTGTTTACGTCTGTCATGTCAAGACCACTCAACCAATCAGAGTTCAAAATCTCGACTCAAGACTAGTTTCAAGTGATTAGAACCAATCAGAGTTCAGAATCTCTACTAAAGACTAGTTTCAAGTGATGAAAACTTAAAACGCATTCTAAAATAAGATGTTCGCTAGAGTTATGATTTGAGCTTAAAACTAATCTCAAGAGAAACGTGATCTGAGTCACCTTCTGGAATATGGACCTAAGATTGTTTATTTATTATAATAAGAATGAAGAAGTGGGTGATCAAAGTTTCTTTGTTATTCAGATACGTGTGATTCAGCGAGCGTAAACAAACCATATAACAAAATACGCTGTCTCACGCTTGCGTGGCGGGATCACGTGCGTTGTCTCTTTGTACTTGCCTATCAGATCTGGATCAGATCAGGTTTCACCACAGAACAGAAAATAACAGATAGAAGGGACTTCAACTTAGTTTAGTATGAAAACAGATGAAAACCAGTGTCGCCGGGTGATTTTTACACACAAAACTATATTCATCACGCACTAAAACATTCGTTGACGTAAAGAAATGTATTAAACGCTTTATGGTTATGTTTTTTCTTAGACACTGTTTTCAAAATTCACTGTTTTGGGAATATTGTGGTTTTACTTGGGATGGCAGCAAAGGAAGTTTTAGGCAAGTTAGAGCATATTTTGCTCTCACTTCCTTTGCGACGGTAGCGCGCCTGCCCCGCCTACATTCATCTCCAGTTAATTTATATGCTCTGTGGGTTTTACCTGTACGATATTTGGGATTCCCTCGGGAAAACTAACACAGCTAACGTAACCATCGATTCGTCTAAATAATTTTATATGATGCGTGAGTATGACCTCAATCCGTCAAGTTGCAGGGTTTTTCCTGCGAATGGCTCGCGTGAATTTCATGATTATCTTAGCAACTAAAATTCACATAAATGAAACCTCTAGAAAAAGTTCTGCAACTGATGATTAAGACATAAGTCTTACCGCCGCACTCAGAGTCGACTTTAATGATTACTTAGTTAAGTATAGATTTTTAAAACAAAGCTGCCGCAATCAGACAAGTTTAATAAATTAATGTTAATTGGCATTTAACTAATTAAGTTACATCTCATTCCATGCCAATTAACATTAATTTACTGAACGTCTCTGATTGTGGCAGTTTGTATTAAAAATCTATACTTAACTAAGTAATCATTAAAGTCGACTCTGAGTGCGGCCGTTAATCATCAGTTGCGTTCAAAAATCCGTTCAGAGGAGAACTAAACGGACAGGATGATATTCCTTAAACAAAATTGGGACTATTTTCAAAATATAAAGATCAATAACTTCGGGTCTGACAGGATATTACTATTTATTTTGTACAAAAAAAAAAAAAACGTTGAGCTTAAACAAATATCTTGTTCTTAAAAAATGGCGTCTTATGAGGTTAATATAGCATATCGAAGTGCTCACAAAAGCCCTTAAAAAATTCTTTAGCTAATTAATGCATGAATATATGTCTGCCTGAATGGCTATACCGTTCGTAAACGGCCAAATTATACAATTTACTGATCACATACATAAAATTGCTTTATGAGACGCACTTATCTTAGCTTTAATTAAGTACCTATATGCATCAAGATTTTCTAAAGCTTTAAAATTACAAATAACATTTTTTGGCATTGCTACAATTCTATTTATCTTAACAATATGTAATGTCTTATATTTTGTAGCTCGTTAGGATAAAACACGTTTTCCATTGTGGATTCGTACCTTTTGACTTTGTGGCATTTGCGGCGGTGAACTTTGTAAGATACCTACAGTCAAAGTATTTACTTTATTTTTGTCGAGCAATTATCTACCAAGTTTAATTGGATTTCCGTTTTCTATGATTTTAGAAGTGTAATTTTATATTATTTTGTTACTTGTTTTAAAAGTGAAGAAACTAATTATTTCTAAACTCATCTGAAATCAACCATCTTATGTATAGCTACTACCAAGTACCAATTTACTATCAAGATTTATTTAAGACTTGCTGTTCTCTGCGGTTTCATCCGCAGTAATTTCGGAGATCCCGCAGGAATTCCGAGATCAAAAGTACGCTATGTCCTTTTCTGTACCCCTGACAACGTGTATGCAAAATTTCATGATGATCGGTTAAGCCGTTGAGGCGTGAAAGCGTAACAGACAGACAGACAGACAGAGTTACTTTCGCATTTACAATATTAGTAAGCATTAAAAGCGAACTGCCTTTATTCCTTACACAGTGATAAAAATATATTCTCCTATTTTCCCCCGTAATAATGACACTAGAGCAATAATGGTTTTTACACCATACATTATTTATGTGCTATTACCATGCAGGAGGATGCAGGAGTCTTTTTATAAAAATATATTATTTAAAAACAATAACATCTTCTCAAATTGCTCAACCGTCGTTACCAGGCACCACAAAGATTATCAGGTATAGTCAAAGAAAGTAATTCTCATATTGTATTATTTTATTTTATTTTGCACTATTCGGAAAGCTTACCGCTAGATGTACAAAAGTAGTTTAAAAAAGATAGGATAGAAATAAGGCCAATTATTCTTGAAAAAATTGACTTAACCGTCCAATTTTGGAGGAGAAAACAGACAAATAGAGGATCCCTATGTTGACGACTTTTAAAAATCTAAATTTCAATTAGTCCTTCAATTAGAAAATAAAAAGTAATGGACACCTATTGCTTGCTCTCTTAACTTACCTCTTGCTTTTTCAAATTAATGAAAATATACATAGATATACCGCATTAAACTTTAGGTTGGGAGCTCGTCACGTCATTAAACGCTATCAGCCCCCATACAAACTGCACCGGATAGTGACGTCACGCGAAATTTCAACTCAATGTATCGCCGCTATTTTTGGATTACGTAAAAAAAAGAAAGAAATTGTGTGTAATATGTTCTATTAATCTGCCAAGCGGACTAAAAGAAAAAAAATTGTCAACTTGCCCATTGTGGTTTATTTTATTTTGCATAATATGTAGGTATAATCAGGTCAAACTTGGCGATTACGATTGAAGCGAAGGCGAAAGCAATAGATTTGTTAAAATTATATTCCTCAAATCTCGTCTAGCCTTTCCTCTTATCGCGATATTTTTATACTAGTTGTGCCCCGCGGTTGCACCCGCGTTAATTTAAGAGTTCCCGCGGGAATTCCGGGATAAAAAGTACCCTATGCGTTAATCTAATCTATAAGCTATATTATTGTAAAGTTTCATTTAAATCCATCCAGTAGTTTTTGTGTGAAAGAGTAACAAACATCCATCCATCCATACATCCATCCATACATTCTTGCAAACTTTCGCGTTTATAATATTAGTAGGATTTCAATACCATTATTGGAAAAAATTTGCAAAAGGTTTTATCGTTTTCCAAGGAATAAATGTTACGCGGTAAATGCGAACATTTTAAATGCTCGATTTGATTAATACATTCAATTCTCAAAATAGACATAAAGCTGTCCTTGCAACAATCTAGCGCTTATGTAAATGTTGCAATTGCGACCGAATTTATGTTACTACGTAGAAAGTGACTTGCGACAGACAGACGCCAAACCCTAAACTAAGGTCGCTAGTAGGTACACGTTCAAGTTACTCGCGTATCTTGCGTTGTTAAGTTGCTATAAATACGCATAATAGGTATAAACACTCTTATAAATAGCTTATTAGAATAGGGATGTTGACTACTACTGAAAATCAAAATTCTAATTAGTCCGTCGGTTAGAAATAAAAAAAACAATAGACACGCGTTTTTTGCTTTTTTAAATAAATTAAAATATACAGAGATAAAGCGCATTAAAGTTTGAGATGAGGAGGTCGTGACGTCACTAACCGCAAAACCGCCATACAAACTGTCAGAATAGTGACGTCACGCGAAATTTCAACTCAATATATCGCCGTTATTTTTTGATTACGTAAAAAAAGAAAAAAATACGTGTCCAATATTTTTTAATAATCTACAAGACGGACTAAAAAATAAAAATTAGTCAACATGCCCATTTCGTCAAACTATTGTAATTAAAAACGTACTTAGGGGTGTTGACAACTTTTAAAAATCAAAATTTTAATTAGTCCGTCTTTTAGAAAATTAAAAATCATTAGACACGTATTTTTTATTTTTCAAATAAATGAAAATACACAGAGATAAAGGTCATTAAAGTTTAGGGTGGGGGCTCGTGACGTCACTTACCACTACAATCCGCCATACAAACTACACTAGTTAGTGACGTCACGCGAAATTTCAACTCAATGTATCGCTGTTATTTTTTGATTTCTTAAAAAAAGAAAAAATACGTGTCCAATATTTTTTATTAAACTTCAGATGGACTAAAAAAAAAATTTGTCAAATAGCCTAATTCAAAATTTAAAACTAGAAAAATGTGTTACTAAAATAAATTGAGCGTATAATCTTATGGGGAGAATTGCATAGTTTGAAATAACTAATTTCAGTATGTGTAAAACTATTCTTATGTCAAATAAATTTTACCGGAACTACCTTACAAGAGTAAGGCCAGCTTAAAAGATATTAAGGTAGGTAAAATAATATAAAACGTGTATCATAAAGTTTGCTTATTTATAAAGGGTAAAAGGTTAATCGAGGGACATATTTAAAGAGGATCCAGTAGGTAATCAATTCTTATCCCAAATATGTAATTTAAATTTTGTACATAATATTATCCAATAAATGGCATTATTCATCATTCGTAAAAATCATAGATTATAGAGATAGAGGTAATATTCAAAATTCCTTTGTAACTTTGCCGATGCAATGACGAATTATACGTAGTATAGGTATATAAAGGTCATTCACCCATATTCCAGCGTTCTTAGTAATGCTGTTCTTTTTGACTGATAAGTATTTTTCTCTACATGTATTTATTTCTTAGTTACATAGTGTATTAAGTTAATTTTAAGTAAAGAAACTTAAAACAAAAGTAGGATACCTTGTCGCCACAGATGCAATTTAAATATTAATTTAAATTTAAATTGGGTAGACCTGTAAAGGTTTTTAAGGGTAAACCTGTAAAGGTTTTTAACACCTTTAAGAAATTATGAATGGAAAAAACAATGTATATTTACTTTAAATAAAAAAGAAAATCACCATTTATAAAACGTAACTTACCTATTTTCGTTTATTAAGTAACTGAAATCTTTGAAAAACAAATTATATTTAAACGCTTTACTCATAAATAACTTCATAAGTAAGCCAGCGTAGTATTAAACAATGTTAGCAAAAATTTGGTTCATTAAGATAACAAATCAGAAAGAACTGAAATAAAGGCAAAGAAACGGCAAGCTGCAATAAAAAGAATGGTTACCTGCCGCGATTCCAAAATGTAATAAAATTTCCTTTATAGGTAGCAATGTAAGTAGGAATGTAAAAAAATGCATCGTGAATCCTTAAGCGCCGCATTGCGTGACTACGAAATCGGTTCAACATATTTTTTATTATTGAAGTAATAATTGCGATTGTGAAACTATGAAGTTATATTACACTTTTTATTGTTCAAATGCATAGGACACCCTGGGACCGATAAATGTATTTCGATTTTGATTTCTATTCATAACATTACAAAGTTCTTAACTGATATTTTTTTGTGAGATTTCAACTGAATTTCCATTGACCACGTGGATCGGTCACGCAAAGCGCCACTTAAGATTTTTTCACCGCACGTACCTACCTACAATATACTAACATAGCTTCCCCAAAGAAACATATTTTCGCCGTACGTAACTATTTTATGGAATTCCTTTGACATGACATCCGACCATTAGACTGATTGATTGCTACGAAACCGTAGGTCTAGTACTACGGCATGCTCGTAGAGGGTCTACGAGGATACCAGTGGTCGATGCTTTAAAACGCTATTTAAAAAAAAACATGCTTGCAAAGATTGACATATAATTTTTATTCGAAAGTTTGAGCGATTTTTATTAGAAAGTAGGACATTTAGTAAAGCTTGGTTTATTGATTTATTCAAGGTAGGTAATACAAGCGCGACAGCATAAATTCATATAGGTAATATGAATTTTTTAATATGTATTTTATCGTTTATATTATTTGTAACATGTATCTTGTGATTTAAAATTATGCTATACTTTCTTACCGTTAAAATAAAAAATATTCATAGCACAAACAAACAGAAAAACAGTTTATTATTATGTTAGTAAGTGCGTCTGTTAGGGATAGTGTAACTCCTAATTCGTGCAATTAATGAATTCACACAATAAACTTTTGTTGATATAGTGTCATAATATAATACGGACGGACGGATAAAAGTAAGGTATCATACATACATTATATAATATAATGTCGCATAATATACTTGTTATCTTTAAGTGTTTTTATTTTTGAGAAAATACTCGTATTTCAATTGCCATCGCTTCGACTTACGCATGAGGCAAAATAATTTGTAGGTCCAACTTTAGCACGCGGAGATCTATAATATTGGCTTACCTTTGTTGATGTTAGCAAGTCTTAAGTAACTAAGTATTATTATACTCGAAAAGATACAAATATTCAATAATAATAGCAAAAAATATTTAATTAACGCGAACCTATTTACTTAAACAGTCGACAAATTAATCTTTTAACAGCGCAGAAAACGTTGCGAGTAAATAAATTGGGTTTACAATCATCTTGGGTTCCCGATCGATACTCGCACTAAACATGCCCTTAGAGGGATAATGGCCCTAACGGCATTGACATAAGGACCATCCAGCATCACCAATATCGCGGGGAGGCTCAATCAAATTATTCAAATAAAGCAGATCCACTAGCCTCTGAGGCGCCTGTGGAGTGTTCAAACGAAGGAAGTGTTCGAATGGCAACTTAGAATTTGAGGTTGAACTACATTTACAATACCTAACAGTATTCAATATGTACCTAATAGCTACAAGGTTTTATGATATTGTTTTTTTTTTTTATCTATAAAAATTACGGGTTTTAGTCATTGATATTAATAATCTGACATATATCGGAGTTGCCGCGGGAATTTCATGATAAACTATACGTATAAACCTTCCTCTTGATTCCGACAGACAGACGTGGCAGAGGACTTTTTTTATAGTATTATGTAAGGACGGTGTAAAAACTGTGAATTACGTAAATGTAGTTGTAGTTGCTTTCAAGGGGCACGGTTTTTTTTTTTAATTCATCACAGGTTTAAGTTATTGATATGGTGCAACAAACTTTTTTTACACCAATGTTTTTTTGTTTATACAATGAAAAGTGACAATTGGTTCGGATGCCACCTTTAAGAATGACACTGTGTGAATCGTCGGAATTATAAAAAAAAATCTATTTTAAATACATTTTTTCCTACTAATATTATAAACGCGAAAGTTTGTAAGAATGTATGGATGGATGGATGGATGGATGGATGTTTGTTACTCTTTCACGCAAAAACTACTGGATGGATTTAAATGAAACTTTACAATAATATAGCTTATACATCAGATAAACACAAAGGGTACTTTTTATCCCGGAATTCCTGCGGGATCTCTGAAATTAACGCGGATGAAACCGCGGGGCACAACTAGTTTAGTTAATAATATTTTTTCTATTTGATATCAGTTCACAATGTGAAATATGTAATTAATTATACGTACTCTATGATACAGGAGGGGTAAATCTTCCACTTGAAATATTCATAATACTTGGTTCTCGTACTCGTTTCCTTCCCTGGGGGATGTGACCTTTTTAAGCTTATGGGTTTGTTAATTGCTTGCCTTTTTGTCTACACGAGCCGGATGAGATTCTTTCATTTATATTTCCTGAGAGAATCTTTGAACATACGAAATGGAAATTGAACGCCAGTAGGTACTTATAATGTATTTAATTTTTTTTTAATCACAAATTAAATATCTACTATGGGTGGTAGTGCTTTGCGAAATGTGCACTTGACGTAAAATGTACATTCTAATATAATTAATATTTTTATTTTATTTTATTTATTTATTCAAAAGAACGACCAACAAAGCATACACCGTAACATTGGTAGAGATATCATATTGAATATTAAAATAGAAAAATGATGGGGCTGCCTCAATTATAGGTCGCCACAGCATTGCACAGAAGAAATAAGCAATAAATGTACATAAAATAAAATACAAATTTACTCTCTTTCCAAACTCAAAATAAAACCCCTTACGTAAGGGAATTATTTCAACACATTATTGAGCTTTTTTATAAGTAAAATTATTTAAATTCTCAGAGGAAACGGAATTTTAAGAAGAACATAATCATTTAATAGTGTTAAGCACGGTAATTTTGAATGTTTGTAAAGTAAGTCCAAATAAGTCGAGATATTAGATATAACTAACGATTTTTATAAAAACCTTCCAATACCAAAGACCAAAGAATACTTAGGTAGGTACCATTACTTCGTATACCCTGTAGGTACGACAGATAACCTTAACAAACTCGTTAAGATTTAATCTACTGAGATACTTTGTTAAAAATAAACCAGAAAGTCATTCATTAAATAATTTGTTTATTAATAACTAAGCTTTATTGGACTTTTTGATTAATTCTTAGTTTTATGGAGCAGAAATTTTTCGACCGAAAGCCGAGGCAAATTACATAGTAGGTAGGTAGGTACATAGTAGGTACTTTGCTTTTTATGTACTGTTTATAGTTTATCATTCGTAATTATACGAAATATAAAAGTTCTGTTCCCGCACCTCCTTTTCGTCGTGGTTAAGAAGAAGCGGCGATAGTAACATTGTTATAAATGACTAGCTGCTCTCCGCTGTTTCACTCGCGGTAATTTCAGAGTTCCTGCGGAAATTCCAAATGACTGTATAGCCTATGACACTCACAAATCACGTTACTATCTGTTGGTACAAGAATTTTAATAGTATATTTCATTATAAGTGCGGAAAGCCTATCATTGCAAAGAGTTCCGACAAATGTCTACCCGAGCCGAGGCGCAGCCGAAGGTGAGGGTTGACAGTCGGAACTAGTTGCAATGACGGTTCCGCACGTGTACTGAACAACTATTTTTAATACAGTTACGAAAAAATTAAGCAATTTAATAAAATATCAAAAACACAACAAACTCAACTAAGTTCCAACTGTGATCAAGAGATGGCGCTAGTCGTATTAGTAATGCGAAACCTACGTTTCGCAATGCAAAAAGTGTGTCAAAGTCGTGTCGCCATGTTTGACAGTTGGCAAAGAGAACGCACGAGTTCGGGAAAGGTAAACAAAAAGCTCGAGTATGTAATAGCCCACATCCCGAACGCTAAACGTCCCTGCAATACGCCACTTTTTGAGCAACTGTATTAAAAGATCCAGAGATCTCCTAGAACATCACAAACTTTACCTCTTTATAATAAGTATTTT
This sequence comes from Zygaena filipendulae, assembly GCA_907165275.2. Taxonomy (NCBI): domain Eukaryota; kingdom Metazoa; phylum Arthropoda; class Insecta; order Lepidoptera; family Zygaenidae; genus Zygaena; species Zygaena filipendulae. The sequence continues at coordinate 3,009,343 of OU015653.1, read as the reverse complement.
ATATTAGTGTATATGAACACTTAACAATTTCCATAACCATTAACAAACGTGACATGTAAAGTCTATAGTAACCTTCCACCGGTTCAACTTTAATTCACTTTCTCAAAAACTAATGAGGCAAATGTATTATCAGTATGGTTCATTAGATTTTACGGTCCGTCCCGTCGACCTCATTTAGAATTCTGTCGCAAACGATACTGACCTCTACGCTAATACTATTACGGCTTACAAAACCAGTCATTGTCAGCAAGTGAACTGAGGTAATCAGTTTAACAATTTCAGTGGAAAATCTCTGCGAAAATGTTTAGACGAGCATTTCACTCGGTTGTATGAGTAGGTATTCATTAAAAAATTAAGAAATGAATATTTTATTTACCTATCACTTACATAAATCGTTAATTGTGTATTTTTTAATGCTCGAATATTTATTACCTATTTATCTGAAAAATATTCTTTGAGATAAATCAAACTTGTAAAAAAGTCCAAGTCTCGCAACTCAGTTCTTCTACAGTAAAAAGTTGTGAGATCAATGTAATACCAAGTCGGTTAATTTATTCAGTGCCTACTTAAGGGTCCTTCTGTCTAAAGTTATCATGTTATAAGCTAATCTAATAACATTTTATAGTGACCATATCAAATTTAAAAATCTTTTATCTTTTAAATAGATTGATTGGCTTGGCGATCATGTGAAAACACAATATATCTCACATGTAATACATAATTATGGTTCTAAACAATCTAATTTAATTATAATATGTATTACTTGTGAGATACATTGTGTTTTCACGTGATCGCCAAGCCAATCAATCTATTTAAAACATAAAAGATTTTTAAATTTAATATGGTGACTATAAAATGTTATTAGATTAGCTTATAACATGATAACTTTAGACAGAAGGACCCTTAAGTAGGCACTGAATAAATTAACCGACTTGGTATTACATTGATCTCACAACTTTTTACTGTAGAAGAACTGAGTTGCGAGACTTGGACTTTTTTACAAGTTTGTTTTTGATGGGATCTCATTTCTTTTTGTAAATGGTCTTCCTCCTTTGAGCAATTTAGTCTATTTTAATAAGTTGAAAGATTTTGGTATAACTTTATAATATAAACACATGCCCCATTCTTGCTTTTTCATTCCGTTGACCATTGTACCTTTGAACATAATTATGTCTAGGTAACTATGTATCTACACTTTATATCTAGGTAGGTAACTAGCTACACTTATTATTATTATTTATTAATATCTGGGCAACCGAGCTTCGCTCGGCTTAAATAGCTGTTCCCCGCGGTTTAACCCACGTTAATTTCGGAGATCCCACGGGTATTCTGAGATAAAAGTACTTACTACCCTATGACCTTTCCTGTACCCTTGACAACGTGTAGTATGCAATAATTAATTCACCCGCGTTGATATCAGAGTTCGCGCGGGAATTCCAGAAATGAATCCTAGCTAGATCGATTTATGGCCCCCGATATCCCCTGTATACAAAATTTCATGAAAATCGTTAGAGCATTCAGATTAGGGTAATTTTATCTCGGAATTCCCGAAGGATCTCCGAAATTAACGCTGGTGAAATCTCATGAAATTTTGCATGCACGTTGTCAGGGGTAAAGAAAACCTAGGGATATAGGGTACTAACTACTTTGCATTTCTGGATTCCCGCGGGATCTCCAAAATTAACGCGGGTGAAACCGCAGGGAACAGCTAGTCTCATATATTTATATGGGATTACGAAGTTATTTGTGCAGTTGGTACATATAACTGCATATATAACTTTGTAATTCAATACATTTATATGGGATTACAAAGTTATTTGTGCAGTTGGTACATATAACTGCATATGTAACTTTGTAATTTCATACATTTATATGGGATTACAAAGTTATTTATGCAGTTGCTGTATCTAGAAAACTGGACCGAAATTGCAAAATATTTCAATTTTTCCTTGATTTATACAATGAACACTAATTGTATTCTAAATTTCAAACTTCTATGTCTGCTAGAAGTGCCTTAGAGTTTTGATGATCGGTCAGTGAGTGAGTGAGTGACCTACAAAATTAAGAAACTTTGACTAGTTATAATTCTTAAACTACTGGTTCAAATCGAATGAAATTTAAATTATACCGTCTTTATACAATACCTGCTTGTTTACTAAAAAATCAGGCTTCTAGTTTTATCCACAACGAAGTTATAGGGGGTCGAAAATGGCCTGAATTGCTTCGAGAAAAGGATAGTACGGCCGTGCCGCTTTTGTTGCTCGACTTGGCGGGGGCACTGCCGTGCCCCCAGATTACTACTTTGTGATTCAAATCACGCCGTATATTTTAGCAAGCGTATGAAATTCCATGTCTTTCGTATTTAAAAATCTGTTTGTGATGTTATTCTAGTGTGTTTTAAATTTAAAATAAGTATTAATTAAGCTTCAAGCGCTGTATGAGTATTTACACGATTAATTTTTACCTATTCACCTAATTTGTGGAACTAGAGTATCTACTGGTTGTACCAAAAATATTCACTTACATTATAAGAAGCTCACAAAAAAGAAAGTTTAATTTGTGATAAAAATTGTAAACAAGATTCACTTGAATCTCCGAAATGGTTGGACCGATTTTTACGGGGCTTTTACTGTTAATTAGCTGATGTTTTATGAAGTAAATTAGACTACTTTGATGTTCCTGCGGGAATTCCAAAAACTCACGTGGGCGAAACCGCGGGGCACAGCTATAGTAGGTAATACAAATTATGTCTTAGGATAACCAATTTAAACAAGTTGTAAGAAGCGGTTAGGTTATTGTATTATTTGCTAGCTGTTCCCTGTGGTGTCACCCGCGTTAATTTCGGAGTTCCCGCAGGAATTCCTGGCGAAAAAGTACCCTTCTGTGTATTCCTGACAATGTGTATGCATCATGATTATTGGTTGAACCGTTAAGGCGTGAAAGCGTAACAGACAGACAGACAGAGTTACTTTCGCATTTATAAGATTAGTAGGGCTAATGGGTACCTACATAGATAGAAACAAAAGTACTACCTATTTCGTTATTTACTAGCCCACAAAGGAAATTCAAATAATATGTAAATCGGGTATTCCGCTGTTGGAGTCAACAGAAGGCATTATGCTAAAGCGCTAACGAGTACTGTGCTCTGCTGAGCGAGTAATCAACTTAGAATAGGTACACGGGCTGTAACGTCAGCAACGGAATCCAAAACAAAGTCGCTGCTCGCTACCCACCTCGGGCTGCTTGTTTCTAAACTATGCAGCGGACTTTTATGCAATTTACACTATCATCTCAAAAAAATCTTACGAGACATTTATTCACTGTTCCTTCTCTGCTGATAAAATATATCCTTTCAATAAACACCTAATTAAGTGAACAATGTGAATAAAATATTATCTATTATTATTAATTTAATTAAATAAATTTTAAGTTTAAGTTTTTTATAATACAAATAGGTTTAGGTACTATTAAAAAATCTAATTTTTAATGTGCCACCAACAGCGGTACAAAGTTAAAGTTACCGGGTGGTATAGGTCACAGAGACAGAAACCTCCGAATAATGCGTAATCATTAATTATAATTAATTAAAGTAATAATAATTATTATAAGTGCCAATTCATGACATAGATTACAGAAATATACATACGTGGTAGAACAAAGTTTAAAATTGGGTATTCTCCAAGGTTTGAATATCAAAATTCTAATTAGTCCGTCAGTTAGAAAATAAAAAAATAATAGACACGTATTTTTTGCTTTTTCAATTTAATGAAAATGAACATAGATAAAGCGCATTAAAGTTTAGGGTGGGGGGCTCGTGACGTCAATATTCATTATAAGCGCCATACAAACCGCATTGAATTGTGACGTCACGCGAAATTTCAACTCAATGTATCTCTGTTATTTTTTGAGTACGTAAAAAAAGAAAAAATACGTGTCCAATATTTTTTACTAATCTACACGACGGACAAAAAAAAAATTTTTTGTCAAGTAGCCAATTGTTATGCTTTTAATTTTAATGCTAAAAATGTCGATGAGAGAATGGGACTTGTAACATAATAATAGTATAAAACATTTACACAGAGTAGGTACGCTAAAATCGCTAAGGTGATAATCTATTCTTAGTATAGGTCATACCAAAAATACCTGACTGACAGTCTAAAATATGTTAATGCTATATATATGCTAAACGAAAAACACATGATACATGTAATATTATTAATATTAATATTATTATGATATTTTTTTTGTTATATTTTATAACTAGTTGTGCCCCGCGGTTTCACCCGCGTTAATTTCAGAATTCCCGCAGGAATTCCGGGATAAAAAGTACCCTATGTGTTAATCTAATGTATAAGCTATATTATTGTAAAGTTTCATTTAAATCCATGCAGTAGTTTTTGCGTGAAAGAGTAACAAACATCCATCCATCCATCCATACATTCTTACAAACTTTCGCGTTTATATTTAGTATATAGGATTTTGCAAAATCAAATGAGACATTTCGCTTACAAATTAAACTGTCAATGTATTTACTTTTGCAGATGGATCGTTTCCTTTCAATTATAACATTGGCCGATGTAAATTGAACTCTGTTGGGCGTTTCATGTGGTTTGCTTTGCACTAACAGGGTGAAGGCAGGGTGGTTCAGTTGAGTCGGTGTTGATATCGCACGTCAGTTTTGGCGGATAGTAGTCGGAAGCCCGAGGTCACGTGACGCCCGCGGCACACATCCGGCAACAATGTAGAGGTACAGTTGCCCGCTTTGAATAGTAACCTTATCATATGCACTAGGCTTATAGAGAGGTTGATTGCCCATCTATAACTAGGCTATACAGAGTTTAATTTTAAACGAGAGACTTAAGGTCCGTTTATATAATATCTACAGACATTGAGCGTGCCAGACACGTCCAGGGCAGAGATATGGGCAGAACCAAAAGACACCGTTTATTTACAAAAGACGTCTGCACGGTTCCGATGCTCTATTCACCCTGCTCGGCATGTATCATAGACACGAACAAAAATGAACCACGATGCAAAAATATTCGTTATTCAAATACTAGCCTGTGTCTGTCGGCGTCTGCGCGGCCTACGTTAATACGTTATTACGCACTGTATAGGAGAATATTATTTAGTCTGCGACGGAACGTGTCTTGCACGCTCAATGTCTGTAGATATAAACGAACCTTTATACGTGTCTTCGATACTTCATGCATACATTACATAGAGCAAATACACTAAATAGAAAAGTACAGTACCTCGACTCATGCGGGAAAATGACATTTAATTTGGCGGCGCGTCAGCAGCTTTAAACTTGTATACTTTATACAACACCTTATACACCTCTATTATATGTCGGTAAATCAATACTCAGACAAATCACATTTTAAAGTGAAACATCTTTGATTTACTGTACCTATCTACTGTCAGTTCGGTATAGGAAAAAAAAGGTTACGTTACCTACGTTCTCACTTATGTTACGTTACGTTACGCTTCTGTTATTTTAGTTATTCAGAATTTCTGCCGGTTTTTTTTAATTGATTCGTTTGGTTCTTGACAGCTAGAATAGTGCACAAAGTATCATTTGGCGTACTCCGGGACCCGCGCAAAAAGTGAAACTGCACAACGTCACGCAACAATTTTTGTCAATTCAATTCTATAATCCTAATACAATATGGCGACTTTTGTGACCATATAATACACTTAATTCTGGATTTGACTGTAAGTAAAAAGGAGTGTCTTGGACGAGTTTCGAATCGATATTGTGATCTCGTTAAATATCAGAAATCGTAGTGCCTCGTTAAATTATCATGGCGCGCGGCGATGTGCAAAAAACCAATCTTCTAAGCTTATCTAACAATTGTAGCTTAATATTTTTCTTGCCCACTATTAGTATCAAGGATTTAAGTTTGCTCAAAGGTTAACCAACGTTATCATCTAGATAAAAGTTGAATCATCTTTAAAATTTTTAGCATTTGACGTTTCAAATAGGGAGATCAGATAGAGCCAAACGGCAAATGGACACTATTAATTATTCAATTCAATAAATATAAAAGCGCTTCTGAACGCCAAAAACGAAAAAAACAACAACACTCAGTACCTATTTCGTAACACAATAGTAGCGCAGTAAACGTAAACAACGAAAGGCGATATTTTTTTGAATCACGACCACTTTTGTCGTAATATTGTTTGCGCTTCTATTTCCCCATGCTCGAAACGTATAGGGTTTTATCATGCGGTTGACTTTGCTTGGATGACGTCACTGGCGTGGCTTTGGTAAATATACGGATATAAATATTATATTCATTAGTAGATAGATAGAGGGTGAAATTGATGTTATGGGCATCCTTTTAAGACACTATACTCATGACACTAATATTTGTATTAGAACTAAATACAAAATACAAGTTGTAATTCATAAGATAACCGCCTTCTATTCATTAGAACTTTTCCATTTGATATATTCAGCACGGAAATGTTTCGTGTGGAAACTGTGTAGCATAGTTTTAAATATTATTTCTCAACTGAAACAAAAGGAATAAGGTCACAAATTTCATATTACAAAAATATGTTATACCTTCGCGACGGAAAGTAATAGCACTTCCACTGAACAAACATTTTGCTTCGCCAATCTCTAGGGGAATCCCCGCCATATTGGGTATGAAGGCAAGTTGTTTGGATACGTAACTAAACTATAATAGATGTGCCTTTGTTTTTTTAACAACAGCAAAAACAACGAGTTCAAAGAAAACCAGTATTGGCAATTTAATATTACTGTTTCAGTTAAAACATTAAAGTTAAAGCAGTTAAATCATGAAATTTTGCATACAAGTTATCAGGGGTACAGAAAAGGACAAAAGGTACTTTTCGTCCCAAAATTTCTGCGGGAACTGCAATATTAATGCTAGTCAAACTACGGGGAACAGTTGGTACCTACTCAATAAGCTAGGTAGTTTTTTTGGCGTTACCTAAAAAGTTTGTTTTGTTTTATTGTTAAAAAACAAATAAGACACCAACAACACTATTCCTAGTACCAAAGGGTTGTCCCAAATTTTTGTTAAAAATGGAACCTGTAAGAAAACAACTTTTTTTTATTGTTCATCTTAATATACCTAGTATAAAATGAAGTCGCCTCCGCTGTCTGTTCGCAATAAACTCAAAAACTACTAAACGGATTTTATGCGCTTTTCACCAATAGATAGAGTGATTCATGAGGAAGGTTCATATCTATAGTTTATCCTGAAACTCCCGCGGGAACTCCGAAATTACCGCGGGTGAAACCGCGAGAACAGCTAGTGTTTTATAAATAAAAAACTATGTTTTTATGTTCCTAAAGAAAATCACAATAAAGGTTTGAAATCAATAGAACAGTACCAGACTTGAAAGAATTCGACTGAAAGCTAATAAAATGCTGTGAGCAATAGTAATAAAGATAGCACAAAAGAATGTTTCGTGTTTAAAATTCCCTGTTGAATCGAATCGATATCAACTTTATCCCGACGATTGCAGGAATAAACTTACTCCCCAAAATAAAATCAAATATGTCAGTGTACTTTTAAAAACCACAATAAAAAAATGTACTTACAAAATTAAGGGGTGATTTTTTTCAATAGACACTAAACTTTTGTTTTTTTGTAATCCTAGACAAGGGCAAACCTGAGAAAAGTTCAAAAATGGAATAAGTTTTGCAAGAACTATCAGATTTGAAGGAATTTGAATTTTTATCTGTTAGTCAAAGTCAAATCATTTATTCAAATTCTATAGATACTATAGATAGAGCAAAATTTTTTCGCTAGACAGTGTGTGCCAGAAGACTGTCAGTTCTTGTCTCCTGTCACTTCTTCATCAGTGTCTTCGTATTTATCTGAAGAGGAGTATGGTTGTTAAAGGGTGAAAGCCGTAACTCGTGTCAAAGTTTTTAAGTTAACTTTGAGCATCTATTTTAAACCCTGTGCAGGAAACTGGATTTTGAAAGAACGATGGATTAACTTGGGGATCAATATGACATTGTCATTAGCGTTTCGCTATAATTCAAAAAGTAGAAAAAGATAGGTATATTTTTGTTTACTACGAAACATTGTCACTGGCTGAATTTTAATAATAGACGCCATTATTAAAGAAGAAGAAGAAGAGGAGTAATACAGGAAGTTTCCACGAATCAAAAAGTGTCGACGAAGAATGGCACTAATTAGTGTTCACGTTCGGAAAGAGAACCCTATGTTTTTTCGGCTATCTCATATGCAGTTCCAGCTTTATTGGAAGTTTATTGAAGATGTGATGTTTTCAGTGTGACAACAAAGTGTGTGGAACCAAACACATACCATCCAATTTATTGCCATTATCTAAAGCGATTTCAGTTAGCTCTACTAGAGCAAGCATATTGATGGTAGCAAGAAAGTAATAGACGACTGATCATCTAGACTTAGCACATTGTGCCTTAGTTTCATGGTAGATGAGTTATGTGTAAGTCATCTTTCACGGAACCAAACGCATCACACTCCGCCTCCCTCTTAAAATAAAATCGCAACAAGCCAAGAGGCCAAGGGTCAAATGTTACCCAGTGGATACTGGATTGTTATTGTTGGAGATATGCAATATCACAAGAGCAGACGAGATAGGGGCCGCTGTGAAAAATATTGGGGTACACACGCAAAATGACCCGGGGCGACCATCGGAAAAGACCTCCGGCAACTCATTATAAAAGATTTCGATACGCCACTTTTGTTTTCAAAGCCTGCTCGTTCAGCACAACTAAACAGATCAAGATAATCTGGTCAGGCGTGTATAGTGTTTTTAGTGGTCGTTTCGCGCCTCCCCTTTGCTATTTTGTAAGAAAATGTTAATGTAGAAGCGTGAATAAAGTTTTTCGTCGATATTATCAAGTTCCATCCATATTTCACGGTGTTATTTAAAGTTCTCCCCTATTTTATTTTATTTCAACCCCTCGTGGTTTGAGATCTACGAGACTTACAATCTTCTATAATTCTTTTTCGTGTGACATTTATTAGGTAGTCATGTTATTTCCTTTTATTTGACTAGTTCACGCCCGCTGCTCTGCCCATTTGGTGTTTGTAATTGCGCTGCCGTCACTATCGTGCTCAGTGTTTTAATATTTATTTTTATTTTTAAGTAGCCATAACTTCCTTTTCCATTAACCTATTGTAATTAAACAAAGTATATGAATGACTAGTTGTGCCCCGCGGTTTTACCCGCGTTAATTTTAGAGTTCCCGCGGGAATTCCGGAATAAAAAGTAGCCTATGTGTCCCTATATGATGTATAAGCTATATTATTGTAAGGTTTCATTTAAATCCATCCAGTAGTTTTTGGGTGAAAGAATAACAAACATCCATCCGCCCATCCATCCATCCATACTTACTTACAAACTTTCGCGTTTATAATATTAGTAGGATATACCTTGTGATTATTAACAAAAAAATATAACTGACTGGAATAAAAGTTGTATTCTGCTTTGTTTATTAAAAAAACCTATTTTAAACACTAAAACTGGCAAATGAATTCTAAAAGTTTCATCATTATTTACGCAGAATAATTTTTAGCAAAACCAAAGACAATAATGTCGTTTTGAACAAATTATAATATCAATATTATGTCTCAGCTTATTTACCCCGGTGACCCCACGAATTCCGGGACCGTACCTACTAAGATTGAATCTATAACAAAAGATAACATGGCCGATATCGTTTAGGAGTAGGTAGTCGGTTATCAAAGGGCACTTTGCATGCAGTCAACTACTTGCAAAATAGTTTTAGTACGAAAGTAATGTATCATTTATTCTTTTATAGTATAAGAGATGTACTTATAAAAAAATGAACTCTATAAAGTCGGGTGCTGTTATTAGTAGTAGTGAAACTTTAGTGTTACAATGCCACATATTATAAACAAAATTAATTGATTGAATTGAAAGCCATTTTTCATTTTATTTATTAAGGACAACAAAAGCCATTATTATTACCATTACATCATATAAACTTAAACATTTAGAAGTAAGTTCAATAACAATTATTCACTTAATTATAATATAATACCGTTTGGAAAACAACAACAGTTTCAATACTTTTATCTAAGTAGATACAATACATTTACAGTTCAACTACAATCAGCAAATATAAATATAAAAGCATTTTTTTTAATAATAATTAAAGGTAAAGGTACAGTTTGATTGGTAAAGAGTTTTATCAACCAAACTGTACTGTATGAAGGTTTTGATGAAAACTTTTGTCTTAGTAGATCCCCCACGGTTCCAAACGCGTTAATTTCAAAGTCCCCGTTGGAATTCCGGTATAAAAAGTAACTTATGTCACTCAGGTTCTTATAAGTGAAGGAATTTTTAAAATTGGCTAAGTGGTTTTTGACTTTATCCATTACGAACAAACATTTAATTATTTTTTTTATTAAATAATATTATATTATTGTCTAAATAATAAACAATGACTGTATTATTAGCTATCGAGCATCTCGAATCGCGGATGTTAATATCGGATGGAAAGATAACAATTCCTCCAACAATGACACCTTGCAAACCGAGAGGGTTGAAACTTGTGGCAATTAAATGGAGTCGTAATCCCCCGTTGTTCCAAACTAGCCGATAGAAAGTTGGCTGTAATCCGGAATGAATCTACTCGGCGCAGAACGTGAGGGGTCTGATTGGATCAAGAAGGATCCTTGGTGCGATTTGGTTAATCGTAGGCCAATGATAAAGCGTGTCGGTGCGGTCGATCGCCTACGTGGCATCCACGGAGAAGAGCGGCCGTTTGTAATTTGATTGATTTAGTAATTGAACGGGAACATTCTGAGTAACAAGGCGTCTATCTTATCTGCCAATGCCCAATGACAATGTTTCTAAGTAATAATAAGTACATTTCGATTGAAAAAACAAAAAAAAAAAAAAACTCTTTTTATAACAAGCTTTTTTTTAATCAAATGCGCTAAAAAGAATACCCCATCCATTGTCATCCAAACTAAACGTGTATACAAAATTTCAGCTCAATCGGTTGAAGATATCTGCTTCAAAATTGAGTTGCAAGATTCCACCCGTACAAACATAGTTACATACATAACTACATTGCAAGTTAAATAAAAGCTTTTAATTAAAAATGTCTTGTTCTACATAAACAATAATGGCGGAACGCCAAAGGTAATGTTAGACTGGTCCCCAAGTTAAAACATGGTTCTACCTTGGAAACCAGTCTCCTGCTTATTGTTCAAAATAGATGCTGAAAGGTAACTAAACGAAGACAAACGTGACGCGCATATATTCAGTACGGCTTTCACCCGTCAATTTAATAGACGCATAGTCTTATGGTCAATCTAAGACAAAAACCTGAAATTATAATATGTAATCTTTGCGTTTAGTAGCATCCCCACGTTTTATTCGCGTTAATTTAGGAGTGCCCGTGGGAATTCGGGATAACAAGTACCCTACGTCACACAGGAACGCTGTAGCTTCTTACAAGTGAAAAAAATTACAAAGTCGGTTCAGTAGTTTTTGAGTTTTTCTATTACAAACAAACGAATAAACAAACGTACAAAAAATCAAATCTTTTCTCTTTATAATATCAGTATAGATATAAGGCATGGAGTTTATAAGTTTTTTTTTGTTTGGGAAAATAGCCTAAATTAAAAATTTACTTTTTTGGGTGTCCGCCATCTTGTTTCGTTTAATTTGGTTTATATTCGGGTTCATACACAACAAATACCTACACATAAATTGGATCTACGAAATTGATACACTGCTCAGATATATTTGTACTGTACCTGTGGATAAAAATTATAATTATAAAACGAATATATGAAATCAGAAATATTAATTAACGATCGTAATTAAAACGAGTAGGATTGTTTTCATATTCACCTTAATTAAATTAGTAACTTCAAAAGGAATTATTACAAATGCATGTATTTCATTATTTCGAAACAATAAATATTTATAATAGCATAAGTCACGACTTTTCCGAACGATTTCTTATATTTCTTCAAAATGGGACAAAGGACAAGTTTTTAATTAATAGAAGATATTTTTACCGTGTATCGGTAGTATACTCGTGAAGAAGCGAATTTTTTCGTATCTTATATTTTTTAAACATCTTTGCTTCACTATACACAAAGTATAATATTTAGCAACCCAGGGGCGAGCAAATTAGCAGGATTTTTACTAGCAAGACGTCGTCACATCGTTAGTGATGGCCATTGTGAGATAATTTTTGCCGACTTAAAAGAGAAAAGTACCTACTTTTTATGTGAGCCAACGGGCAAGTGGTACCTACACCTGATGTTACGTGATAACCGCCGCCCATAGACATCTGCAACACCAGAAGGCATGCAGGTGCGTTGCCGACCTGGAATGGGGATGGAACCTGGCTTTCAAGTGGGACTGCCAGAACACACCGTTAGGTGCTTGGTGACAGATTTACAACTTAAAGGTGGTAGCTAGCAAGCCAGGCACTAGAGAGCGCCCTACCACCATGCTATGGTTTCCTCACGATGTTTTCCTTCACCGACAGCTCAAGCTCATTGTTAGGGTTTGAACCTACGCCTTGTGACGTTTGATCCGAATGCACCAACCACTGAGCTTTCGTGGCTGCCTACCCTATACCTATCTACCTATCTACTTAATTTATACATATTAAATAAAGTATTCCTGAGTAACAGGAATATTTATATCCAAATAAAGAGTCCGTGGAAGCTATTTAGTGTAAAGTTACAAGTATGAAATAGAAAAAGATGATGAGATATATAGATGTGGGGGAACTGCTAGTAGTAGTTTATATTTTCTACTACCTGCGCCCCGCCTGTGTTTTATACAACTCCTTTTTTTCCCGACATCCAATTGCAATGAAACAAAATCTATATGTAGCTCCAGGCTAAGCTTAATCCACCCGTGAAAACAGCATGATAATTTGTTTAGTAAATTCAGAGATTATCGCGAACAGATAGACAGACGGACAGACAGAAAATAATTTTAAATACTCTTTGTTTTGGTTGGCTACCTACTCTTCTTTTCAATTTATCAATCAAATATTTATTGCAACCAAATGCACATTTCAAATCAGATGCTACATAATAGGTATGGTATTGTGCTTAAAACTTAGTGACCCTTTTCGGGTATGCAATAATTCCGGAGCTGATATTTATTTACATATGTATATATTTCTTATTACTCAATCCATATCCTTTTATCGTCCCCTGTCAATTTTTGTTAAAAATATTCAATGTACTGCAGAATCGCGGATTCTACTCTTTTATTATAGTAGGTATAGATGGATGTTACGCAATGTCTCCGTCAGATGTGAACCGATTTTCATATTTTCGTTTGCGTGAAACCACGCCGTGCTAGTTATAACGTCATGTTTGTAAATTGAAGTTTTCAAACGTTCCCACGACAAAAACAATTTTACGCGCTTATAAATTCCGGACTTAAATGTTGTGTTTCGTTCAACGACACTAGGGTCGAAGTGGTTTTGTAATTTAATAAAAGTTTTACGAGCCCAACGACAACAGATCTAGTTTATATAGGATATACACGAAAACCGGCTATGGTGGGAGGTTGATTGAACTTAGGGTTATCTATCTATGTGGTACGAATCTTCTAGTTTAAGTATACCCAGCAGCGATTTATATTATGAAGGTTATGAATGATGAGGAGCTTTCTATCTAGCAGTGAACGTCTCTGCTGACATGTAGTTCAAAGAAATAAGGGTTGGATCAGTACGAACAATCGACGCACTACCCGTGGACTAGGCTAGATCCCCTGGACACCCTCGACAGAAAAGCGCTGACAGTGGGTCCACGGGGAATAAAAAAATGTATATCAACTCGCAACCTGTGGTCCTACTGGCATAGACTATCTTCAACGTCAACTTTCGCCGGTTTTTCTGGTCTAATCTAACCTAGTTGTTCCGATTGAAATTCTTATGAGGGTTTTGTTACAAACTAACCAACTTATGTGATAAGAGGTCGGTCAGTTTCATAGGTTTACAAAAAGTACCAGGATCACAGAACAACGTAAGATGTAGTAGTAGGTACGGCCTGTAGGATCCGACGCACTTATTTTTTTTTTGTTCTAAACACGAATCAACTCACCAGCATAGACTTTCTTTTAGTACACACGACGACCTACTATAAATTTTTACATCCTCCACCACACAACTAATATTATATACTAAAATCATAAATGCGGAAGTAGCTCGCTTTCTGTCTGTCTGTTTTTCCTTTTCATACCTTACATAGACATAGATAATATTTATTTAGGTTTAGCAGTCCCGCGTGGTTTCATCCGCGATAATTTTGAAATTCCCGCGGAATTGTTCCATACAAACTTTGCAACCCCCTTTCACCCCCCCTTATGGGTTGAATTTTTAAAAAAATCCTTTCTTAGTGCACATCCACGTCACTTAAGAAATATTTGTGTAAAATTTCATGGTTCCACAGCCAGCGGTTTCAGCTGTGCGTTGATCGATCAGTCAGTCAGTTCCTGGAGGAAGAACAACACCTTGGAACACCTTGGTTCTATAAGGTAACTTAAAGAACTAACCTTAACTACTCAACCGATGAGCATGAAGTTTTACATACCTAAGAGTAAGGTAAGGGTCGAGTAAGGGTCATATTCTTCAAATCTAAATCGAAATAAATCAGCCTCAAATCATTTTCAAGTGTAAGGCCCCAGGAATTCCCCATTTTGTGAATTCAACGCGGGTGAAATCTAGGGGAACAACTAGTATACGTTGCTTAGAATTATCTGAGCTTTTGTGAAGATTTTACTCCTTATTTTAGAAATAATTATTAACTTACATTAGTACACCTACACCGATTCGTTGTTATTTAACTTTCTACCCTCGGACCGGAACTCTATAACGATGTTCTGATTTAAAAATAAACACTAAGGTATTCCCCAAGGCGAACCATGAGCGTGGTCGTACTTACCTTGGCGTAATTAATTAATAAAATAAATCTTAAAATTTTCCCCGTAAAATATTTACGTTACTTACCCCTCGCTCCAAAGGGTTTGGAAGTTTAGTATATCGAGCTACAATATTATTACTTTGACCTCGACTCATTTGTACAAGTTGTGGACGCACCGAGTGCGTAGTGTGTGCGCAGAATCAATTATTGTACCTATTGATAGTGTCTGAATGTACCTATCTGAGAGGAATTACGAGTTTGAGGACCTTTGAAGAATAGGTTATTATTATTGCTGTCGTCCTCCCTCTATACCTACTTCCCGAATAGAGCGCGAGAGAGACAAATATACTCATAACTTTTAATTCTTCCAAAATTAACGGAATTTAATAAAATATGTATGTACCTAATTATTTTATATACATATTACTTTTTTTATTAATTTAACAGGTTCCTGATTTTTATAAAAATAAAATTGGAGAGTGGTATAGTGGTCATATTATGTAGATAATATATTTGCTATACTGCTACTATCCAGGGACATAACAGGGGAATATGATTGTACGGAACAAACCTGTAATTCTTAATTTTTAAGGGTACGCTGGGTGTACTACGGTCCTAAGTAACCTGGCTTATAGCAAGTCACGCGGGCCAATTTGTTCGAACACCGTGCTGGGTAAGGCCGCACAAGGAAATAGGCAGAGGGGCAAGTGGCCGATGCTGACAGTCATTATATACGTCTATACCCTTCAAAAACTTTAAGCTACTTCTAAGACACTTTAAAGGGTAGAAATAAGTAGTTGAACACTTTGGAATTCATTAGCGTTGTTCACTAGGTATATAGATTAAAGATACTTAGGTACGTATCTACTTATGGATCCCTGGTAAAGGAGTTTGGAAATTCTTCTAAATTTTTGGTGAATATTTTTGTAAGTAGTAGTTTCATTGTAGTCATGATTTGAAGATTATGCCGTGTTTGTTTTTGTTGTTGTTTTAAACATAGGTACATGAATTATAAGAAAGTTGGTAAACTTAATTTTTGAGGAGAAAGAAATCTGGTAATTCATTCTGTAAAAAAAAATCACTTAAATGAGAATGTTAAGATAAAATCGAAAACATTATACAGAATTTTATATAATATAAAAAAGGAAAGATGATTGCTCCATGTCTCGCGCTTATTTAAGCTTTAAGTTTAAAAATTTGCATAATACACAGGTGTGTTATGTGAATCAATTGTGATAAACTAAACCCATATTAAAGTTAAATTGTTGGCGAGATAAAGTTCAAAAGCTTGCTTCGATTCTACGTAGCTTTTTTTAGAAAGTAAACCGTAAAATTAAATAGAATTAACGATTTTAATAAATGTACACCTTCACTATTATTATTTTTCTAGATGAATTTCAAGAGTAGTTTACGTTATAATAATATGTTTTAAAAATCGAATTAGACTAGTTCGTTTTCAACGACGGAATCATCGATCAAGCAAATTGTGTAGGTATTTGTCAGCTTGAAAACCAGCTGGGTTAGATTCGGTTCAAACAGTCCCCTAACTAGATAAAATGACACCAATGGCCGATGTGCTAGTAGTCGCTACAATGCATTTTCTGTCCCCGTATTTAAACAAAATCCCGATCGTTTATAAACGAATAAAATATATAATGCATATGCGACTCATAGGTAGATATCGACGTCTATTTCAGTATCGGCAACATTATCTGTACACACGCCTTACACGCGTTAAGCCGACTTTACTTTGATAACTGGCACAGTGCTATACACGCGTAACTTTTTCTATTGGTCTGAAAAAGAAACGACAAAACTACCACGCAATACATCGCAACATTCGATCCAGCCAAACCCCCAACACTTACGTGTACAATAAAAGTGTGTGTATAATAAAGAGGGGCGTAGAAAAAGTCATAAATGTCGTACAACACGTAAGCTTACATTGCGAGCGGATAACTAACGAGGACCTTTACACTTAACTGCACCGTGGCGTCATGTCACACAACGTTTTAGCCCCGCGGGTGAAACCCGCGTGATTTTCGGGATTCCACAGGATTTCAGCATATATTTTTTTAATACATAGGTACCTTGCTCTTATTAGTATACTGGCTGTGTCCCGCGGTTTCACCCGCGTTAATTTCAGAGATCCCGCGGGATTTCCGGGATAAATCCATATAATATCAGCTATCTGCCAGTGAAAGTCTCATTAAAATCAGTCCAGCCGTTTCAGAGATTAGCCGGAACAAACAGACATACAGGCAAACAGAGAAAAATGTAAAAATACTTTTTTTGATGTAGTAATAAGTACTTTCGTATGCATTTAGTAAAAAGTTGTTAATTTGAAATTACAAACAGACACTTCAATTTTATTTACATGTCTATACTAGATATAGCATAAAACTTACAGCAAAAGTTTTCCGCTTTTAACGACGGAGATCGAGAATTTAATTTTTACGCAGAATTTAAAGAAATATTAGTGCATTTTTTATGTTTTTGATCACATTGTATCGTAGTCTTGATGAACGAGATAAGTTTTTGTCTCCCGTGACAAATATATCTCTTAGAATTTTTGGTAATTGTCATGAAAATATGAAATTTAGCCTTAGCCTTTCTTCATACAATATGATAATAGTAGGTTTAGAAAAATAAAATTACAATAATAATATTGTACCTAAACTATATAAACGCACCATTAAGACGAGAGACTTTAGGACACATATCGCAATAATTATGCTATTCGGCGATCACAGAGGTACACGCCGTGTTGGCGCGTGAGGTGTAAAAGGCCCTACAAGTCGTGCTCATGATGCTTTACTTCCCTCCTATCGATAAAGGTTGAGGAAGTTTTACACGCAAAATATTTTGTATGAGCATAATATATTATATTTTGTTATATTCGATGTTGTATAATTATTTGATTTGTGGAAAGTCTGGAAACTATTGTAGTCTCCGAATATATACGTTTATTACATCATACAACTCAATCTCGTCGATCAGTTTCTTCAGTTAGTCTGTCCTTGATAAGTTGGGTATTTATTTCTTTATCTATGTATCACTAATAGCGTTCGATATTTCATACTTTCCAAACAAACGATAAACTCGTTTATTTTAAAACTCCGTGTCCAATTTAAAAAAAAAATTCGTACGGTATCGAGTTATGATAAATAGATAAATATTTTAATTAAAGTACCAAAAAAATTTGTATTTTAACACAGTCTTAATTAATCACCTTGTACTAGAAACTATTGAAAATTGAGCTTATAACTGAAATACATAGCAACATGCCAGAGATGAATGAATAATACAGGTCAGACAGGAAATTATTTTTCTATCGCAATAAAATCTTGGTGTTAATATTAAAACGCATTTTGACGCATAATATTGTAAATTGCTATGATAATATGTGAGATAACTAGTTTAAAAACATATACTCTTGTCTACAGTAGGTAGATAGGGAGTTATTGTAATTTTCAAACGAAAACTAAATATTAAATATGTACAAAAAAAAGCCATTTTATGAAATTGGATAGCAAAAACTCAAGATATACGTACTGGCGTCTGATGTTATTGGATTTTTACTTAAGTTCGTAATATTATTCAGAAAACGAGCCTTCAATATAGGTAGGGTAAAACCAGGATAGTTGCCCTGGGGGTATAGTTGCCCCGATCGTAATTACTCTAGTTTCGCAGATGAATCGCGTGCTATTTTATTTATCAATCAAAAGACTTTCCAACTACTATTAAGTGGATCGCGTCTCATGTCTCTGTGCGATTGCACGGGAACGCAAGGTGCGATCAAAGATTTTTCGGGATAGATGCCTTGTTTCCCGGCGGGTCGTCTATCCTAAATGTAATTTATATGGACTAGGCAACTATCCCATATATGGGATAGATGTCACAAAAAGTAGAGGTCCGTAGAAATCGCTAATACTCTGGAAATTTCAAAGATAATGTCTTTTACATTTAATAAATTTGTAGATAAAGAACCAAAGTACTTGCCAGTTTAAAAATTAAAATATTTTGATTTATGTACTGGGAGATATAAAATGATTTCGAAAAGTGTGGCAACTATCCGGGTTTTACCCTACATTATTGACAATCACGTAGTCATATTTTACGCTACACGAGCGCGCGGTGCTCCTGTCTACATAATTTTATATCTCTGATATTTACCTACTCGTAAGGCAAGTGGAGTGTTACGATACTAAATTTGGTTTTTATTAAAAAAAAAAAGAACTTTGATCTTCAATCGATGGAGTTTTTATACAAAGTATTAGAACTATTTCCAAACAAGCGGCTGACTGCAGCTTTACCCGAGTAAACTTAGAAGTGCTTTTTAGATCTTAAGGACTTATGAAATGATAAAAGTTAACCTATAAGACACTTGCCAGCGTTCCAACTAAATGTTATAAATACAAAAAATGTTAGGAATCCGTTTGCTGAGTTGCGACAGAAAGGAAAGAAAATAATCAGACCTTTTATATTGAAAATGTACAAGAGATTTTATTTAAACTACTTTTAGCCTAGTAACGCGTATGAAGACAACGGAAGTGACATTGATGAAGCTAACAACGAAAGTGACGCGTATGAGATTGGCAACGAAGTCAACATTTACATATTCACGTCAAGAGTACCTATATATAGCTTTTTATTTGCGTACCAGTGCGTACTAAGTATAAATCGCACACTTTAAGAATGAAAATTCCAGTTGGAGGAATTTTAATTTGTTTACGAAGAAATAAATTTATGAAGAAAATATCACCTTGACAAAATTTTACAATATAATATCTGTCAACCTTCATCCTTGTATAATCTCGTTATGGGTGACAGACTCGCGAAAGATGTTGTGGATGATGTGTTTTATTATGATAATAATTTCGTTTATTTAGCTTATGTAGGTATATCACAGTTTTTGTTACCGAACTCCTCCGAAAAGCCTTGACCGATTTTCATGAAATTTGTGTATATTTGGTAGGTATGAGAATAAATAAGTCGTAGGCTATTTTTTACGCCTAGGTGATAAGGGTAGACCTCTCCGGAATTTTTATTTTTATTTTTTGGACCAAACTTTACTTTGGAGTTCCTGCGGGAATTCCGAAATTCACGCGGGTGAAACCGCGGAGCACAGCTAGTAGGTATATAATGCGTGTTTAATATGGATTGGATAGTTCTCTCCCTATTACGTTACCATATTATATTGTCATTGGCACTCCATTTAGTATAGGTTCATTGACACCGGTTGCAATTCTTATCATATTCTATAATTATCAGAAACCTACAAGTTGTACTACGGAAATCAATAATTTTCCAAAATTTGTTTTCTTTATGTGAATAAATAGAAATTCGAAATAAGAATTCGATTACATTAGGTACCTGCAAATTTACTGAGATTTTTGAATTCAGCACCACTTCCTGGCTAAAAATTATAAAAAAAAACGTTTTTTTGAATTTTTCTCTTCACTTTCGTTGTATAGGTACATAATGTATTAAAACCTTGCTTCTTGCCAATAATTCTAGGTCAATGGTTACCCTCAGGCCAGCGACACTCCCTTGAACCAAAAATTACTATGGATTTGTGCGCGAACTTCTTTACCAACTTTGAAATACTTAACCAAATTTCTATGACCGCGTCATACATTTCATTGGTAAGGTTGGCACAAAATGCTTTCATAGATCGATTCAGCGATTAGTATGGAAGTGCCTACTCTTAAAACGTAGTGATTATTTGCTCAGTGGTTACCCTTTCAGTCTTGATTCCTTCGTGTGCATAACCGTTTACTCATGCTTTTGATTGCGTTAACATAGAAGTTTGATTTTTTTCACAGCCCCAAGGGATTGCAGACCTAAGTAGGTTCAAAGGCGTTCATGAGAAAAAATGGCTCGACAGATAGACAAATAGACAGACGGACAACGAAGTGATCCCGTAAGGGTTTATTTTTTCTTCTGAGATACGGAACTCTCTAAACATAAACTGTGAACAACAACTATTCCCATTTATCATTCTCCATCTTCATTGATACGTAGGTATATTCTTAATATATATTACTAGCTGTTTCATCCCCGGTTTTACTCGTGTTTATTTTTCACTTTCCATAGGAATTTCGGGATAAAAGTTACTCTTTGTCCTTTTACCCCTAACAACGTGCATGCATTTCATGATGATATAGGTTGAGTAATAATTAAAGTATAAAACTCTTTTTCTTTTCTCTTGATTTTTTAAACAATTTTTATTTGTTACTAGTTGTGCCCCACGGTTTCACCCGCGTCAATTTCAGCGTTCCCGCGGGGATTCCGGGATAAAAGTACCCTATGTGTTAATCTGATATATAAGCTATATTATTGTAAAGTTTCATTTAAATCCATCCAGTAGTTTTTGCGTGAAAGAGTAACAAACATCCATCCATCCATCCATCCATCCATGCATACTTACAAACTTTCGCGTTTATAATATTAGTTGGATATAATGCCACTTTGATTGATTCATTTAATTCATTATTTTACAACATGATTAATCGTATAGGTTCTTAGTTATTTAAGGACATTTTGCTTACCAATATTGGTTGAATGTGTTGAACTTAAAAAGAAAAGACAATGCACCTATTTTTGTGTAATATAATGTAATTACTATATTCTTGCAAATAAATGAATAAATAAATAGATAAATGAAAGAACAGCAAACTAATAAACAAACTCACATTAGCATTTAATACTAGCTGTGCCCCGTGGTTTCACACGCAATAATTTGAGGAAAAATCTACTAAAATATTCCACGGCTAACCCGTTTACGCGGCGTACGCAACAGAAGCTCTCAAAAGGAATAATTTTACCCGTTTTTTCAACTTTTTTTGTTACTACTCTGCTCCTATTGGTCTTAGCGTGAGGATAAAATATAGCTTATAGTCTATCTCGATAATGGGCTATCTAACAGTGAAAGATTTTTTTAAATCGGACCAATAGTCCCTGAGATTGGCGCGTTCAAGCAAACAAACTCTTCAGCTTTATAATATTAGTATATTTTACTATAGATTAAGGATTAATATACGTATATTATGGTGTACCTACACGCACTTTCTTGAATTCTCGCGCTAAGTTTTATAGATACCATGGTTGCCATGGCGAACGAAATTATGGGCTCCGATTTAATACATACGTAACAATAGAGCTGGAGGAGTCTCCCGGGAAATTTAATGTTCGCGAGACGGCAATAAACGCTGATACAGACCTAATCTAACGTATCGCTGTACACCATTGTATAGCAGGAACGTACGCACGAATTACTTACTGAATTTACTGGGTATATATATATAGAAACGAGGTTAGAATTACGCACAAAGTCTATGATTTATTGTTGCACCTAAGTATTTAATATACCTTAATATCTTAAAGGTGAATTAATGTCTTTATTCTATAAGGGTGATCCTATACCTACTAGTTGCTATTCCCTGCGATTTCACCCACGCTAATTCAAGAGCTCGGGAATTCCGTGAATGGGGATGTGGACTACTTTTGAAAATCAAAATTGTAATTGGTCCGTCAGTTATAAAATAAAAAAAACAATAGACACGTATTTTTTGCTTTTTTAAATAAATTAAAATATACAGAGATAAAGCGCATTAAAGTTTAGGGTGAGGGGGTCGTTACGTCACTAACCGCTAAAACCGCCATACAACTGTCAGAATAGTGACGTCACGCGAAATTTCAACTCAATATATCGCGGCGATATTTTTTGATTAAGTACGTAAAAAAGAATTTTTATAATCTACAAGACAGACTAAAAAATAAAAATTAGTCAACATGCTCATTCTTTGATAGCTGACTTCTACTCTCAGTAAAATGTAAACTATCTGCCAAATTTAGTTGATTGGTCACTTTTTTCCAGTTTTTGCGATTATTCAATGACGTTTTTCTTTTTATATAGATTATTTGAAAAATAAAATTTGAAATTTTAAGAATATTTAAGTACTTAGTACCCACTTTTATATCATGTACCTACTTATTACGACGACCAAAAAATACCCCTTTGTTTTCTCACCTAGATCGGATCAGTAAAAAAACATACATACAATCGAATGTATAACCTCCTCCTTTTTGGAAGTCGGTTAAAAATATTCCATGCTACTACTGATAGTAGGTACTATTGGGTACCTAATTAGTACATCCTACAGGTGACTAGCTACCAAGACGTTTTATTTCCTTCGAAGTCGTCTATGTACAGACTGACTTTTGATTGCAGTAATTTTTTAACTCCCCAAAATTGATTGTTTTTGTTAGCACTTAGCTGCTTAAGTTAGCTAAACGCCAAACGGATTCCCTTCAAATTTTTTACATGTAGCGTCCTGAAAAAGGAATCCCGAAATCGTGAACAGCTGTGGAAGTATGTGTCACAGGAAAGTAATAATCAAATGTTTTTTTTTTTTATAAATCGTAATATCATTATTATAATCCTAAGAGGATTGCAAAAGTACCGATCAGAAATAGGTAAATATTTTTTTTTTTGCAAATCTCCTAGGATTATCGAAACGGTCCGATTTTCTTTGATCATATTGCGACATACGTCTTTCACTATTCCGATGGACAGGAAGTAACACAAATAGAATAAATCCCTAATAATAGTCCAGCTTTCCCCAAGGACAGGTCTCATTCGCGTTTCCCTTTGACATAACACCGCTGACGTAGCAAATAATGAAGATAAGTCAACACGAATTACGGAAGGTATGTTTCATCTCTTTTCAATGTGATTAGATATTCATAACATGTTTCAAGAAAGCTTACGCTTTTTGGAGCAGCTGGCTAACGAATTTATTTTTGCACGATTTTCATGTCATGAATAAACTAATTCTGTGATCACTTTGTGGTCAAATTCTATTTATTCTAATTCTTCTAGCTTGTCTACGCTGAGTTGGTAAACAAAAAACACACACACTTCACTTCGTTATTTCTATTGTACCTACATGCTGTACAACATCAAATTTCTTCCCTTTAGGTCGAATAAGACCACTTTCCTAAAATGTCCACATTCCTATACCTACAGTCCACTTTAATAAACCGCCCACTTTTCTAAAATGTACACTTTCCTAAAATGACCACTTTTGTAAAATGACAACCTTCTTGGGGAATGTCATTTCGATGTAACTTGCAGAAGAAAAATTTAAGAAAATTAGATAAAAAACCGCCAAAAGTTGAAAATATTTAGCGATTTAAATGCTTTTAACAAGTAAATTATCCCGTAGTCCATTTTTCACTATCGATTTCTTCTATACTGAATATCTTGAAAGATTTTTTTTTACCGAGAGGCACTTGTATAAATGTGCAACCATCTTTTTGTTTTCTCTGAGTAGTGGCAGGTACTAGGTACCTACTAGTGATTCGAAATATATAGGACTGTAATAAAACACACATAAATATAGATTTTTTAAAACTTTATTGTTTGTTTAAAATATTTATTATTACACATATTGTAATCTTATAATGCGATCGAGCGCAATTTCGCGTATCCATAATACATAAGTATAACAATGTTAATTTTAGTGCTATTGTTACCTGTATGCAGTAATAAACTTCTGATATTATGATAACTGGTTATTTATAATAATCGAGATCTGATTTTTTTTATTTATACCAATAATAATACTTACTTATAAGAAAAAGTTTTATCTTCATTAGGTTGCAACTCATTTTATGGTTCCAATTTAGTTTAGTTTTCACACAAAAATACTGATTCAGAGGAATTTGTTTTGGACAGAAAGTTTGCATTCGTATTTACATTGCTCTGATTCTTACAACCACATAAGTTATAGCAAAGTATTAAAACTAATAGAAATAGCAAAAAATCAAAAATCGCAATAAAAGTAGCTATTTAAAAACAGTTGGGAAGTACATCGGTGGGTTTTGAAATAAAAAGTTATATTTATTTATTCATTTACGTAGAAATTTATATTCCATACTTATTATAAAGATTATAATTCTTTTCTAATAATTAGTTAATTTCTTTCATGAACGAGGTCCAAATTCAAAGGCGTCTCATAGTTTCCGTTATATATTGTTATATCTACCTATCCTTACCTATCTTTCGCAATCCATTAAATTCGGTACATTTTGACACCTTAGCAGTAGGACCTCTTAAATAATAATTAATATAATTAACAATTACTATATTTACAAAAAAACAAAAAATTAAAAACAGAAACAAATTACACAAACTTTTGCCTAATATAAAATAGTTACAATTTACATTTTTTCTCGAGTTTATTGTAAAGCTACAACATAGAATGATTCGTATATTTTATTTTTTTATTAAATTATTTTATTTACAATCCATTCATTTTTTTACTAAACTTCTTTTTTTTGTTTTAACATAGTATTGTCACCCATTTATACATTCCTGTGTTCATTATTAAATTGGTATATTTTAAATTGGTATTAAACGCGAATTTCGCCATTCACGTGTTTTCTTTTGTCTAACAATAATTTTCTATTAACAAGATGGTTTACTGAAATACATGTAGGGTATGTTCTTTACTTAGATTAGGTACCTAATAATGGTGATTTTTTTCATTTACTATTTACAAAAACGAAGAACCTACCTATTTCGGTTTCTGATTCAATTTCGGAAGTGTCACATTTTGTTATATTGGGCTCAAATCTTACATTGGGTTTTCGTAAACTAATGGATGTAGGTATCTAGTTGAAACTTAAAATTACTTTATAAGTAAAACTATACGTTAATATTATATACAACTATTGTATTTAACTAACAAGCTATTCTTCGAGGGATCTATTCAATATTTTACAAAACACAACCCACACTAAGTATAAAATAGCAGATTCACCAAGCTCACAATGACTTCAGTTGCTTATTTTCCTTAGTTATGTGGATGCCGATAAGCAATAACATGTTAACCCACAAAATTAAGTTATTGATTCAGAACGATTTATTGAGAGTTAGGGAACGTTTTTTAATTGTGTGTTTACCTTATTACATTGCTTAAATATGTAACTAAATATTGAACATAAAAAATGTTGACACAAAATGGCGCTCCTACTTTTAAAACACAATTTACTCAAAATTTCTCCAGTGTGGGTTAACACACTATTGCTTATCTATGTCCATGTATAGTTTGCAGCAATGACTGTACAGTCCGGCACAAAATTTAACTCGATAATCACATTCTAGGAGCAGAGGCTAACAGTTAAGAAAACTGATGCAAGTATATTTACCTAGGTACTTTAAGCAAAAAATAACCTGTAGTTTAAATTTTCCTGCAAAATGAAACACTGTATTTTCTATTTGAAAAACATATGATAAGATAAAAGATTAGGGAGTAGTATTTAAATTATTAAAATAAAACTTATAAACATTCTTTCATTTTATTACTTTTAATTATCATCATCCCCATTGTTATAGCTGTTCCGAAACTATTCTATTGGGATAATTCCCAATACACATTCATACTTACATACAAAAACTTTAACCGCCGCACTCAGAGTCGACTTTAATGATTATTTAGTTAAGTATAGATTTTTAAAACAAAACTGCCGCAATCAGACAAGTTTAATAAATTAATGTTAATTGGCATTTAACTAATTAAGTTACATCTCATTAAATGCCGATTAACATTAATTTACTGAACATCTCTGATTGCGGCAATTTTGTTTTAAAAATCCATACATAACTAAGTAATCATTAAAGTCGACACTGAGTGCGGCGGTGAGTGTTTATTAATTAATTACTAGCTATATGCCCCGCGGTTTCACCTACATTAATTTGAGGAAAAAATCTACTAAAATATATTCCACAGCTAACCGTTTACGCAGCGTCACGCAATGAAAGCTCTTTTAAAAAGAATCTTTTTCCCATCTTTTGCAACATTTTTCATTGCTGCTCCGCTCCTATTGGTCTTAGCGTGATATTATATGGCCTAAAGCCTTCCTTGATAAATGGAATATCAAACTAAAAATATTTTTTCAATTTGAACTATAGTAATTTCTGAGATAAGCGCGTTCAAGCAAAAAAACAAACTCTTCAGCTTTATAATATTAGTATCTTAGACGTTTCAACTGCACGCTTTAATAACCCTCTGAGCTCAATTTTATGCAGTTATCTCAACAAAAAAAAAAACCGATAAATTTCATTACCGTCTGTAGAAGACCATATCATGTACTCAGTTGGCAGCAACGGAAGTCATTGCAAACGGACGAAGAGGTTCAAAACATCTATTTACACGTGCACTGCAGCCGCGGTATGTCAAGAGAACGCCACGAGAAGGCAAGTTATCAAGACGAGGCAATGCGTGGGCGACGACGGGGCGAACGCTTGTCCGCCGCGCTGCATCGCGGCCGGGTGCTCACCTGACAACGGAAAAATGGAATTTGCTTCTGTGGCAAACATTAAAACTGCTCTCGGACGAAGCTACGGTGACAATGGGCTCGATGACAGGGTATAAAATCAAAATTCTATTTAGTCCGTCAGTTAGATAGTGAAAAAATAATAGACACGTATTTTTTGCTTTTGCTAATTAAAAAAAACTAGTTGTGCCCCGCGGTTTCACCCGCGTTAATTTCAGAGTTCCCGCGGGAATTCCGGGATAAAAAGTACCCTATGTGTTAATCTGATGTATAAGCTATATTATTGTAAAGTTTCATTTAAATCCATCCAGTAGTTTTTGCGTGAAAGAGTAACAAACATCCATCCATCTATACATTCTTACAAACTTACGCGTTTAAAATATTAGTAGGATACTTAGATAAAATGCAATAGAGTTTGGGAGTGGGGGGTCGAGACGTTATAACTACAAGTATAAAGTGTACCTAGGTGTGACGTCACACGGAATTACAACTCAATGTATTGCCGTTTTTTTTTTATTTTTTTTTTATTAAAACCAATATAATACAAATACAAATTTCACTTATTTCCAGTGCAACAAAAACCACATTTGGTTTGTCTGTGCACTGCGACGGATTGGGACAACACTCACATTATTCTAAGTGCGTACCTATATCTGTCGTTGGTATGGCAATGGTTTTGATTACGTAAAAAAAGGGAAAATCCAATATTTTTTATTAATCTTCAAGATGGACTAAAAATTAAAATTTTGCCATCATGCCCACAATGGGCACAGATTCCGATCGGTGGGTGTGAAATAATAATAATAACAAGCTGTTACCCACGGTTTTACCTGCTTTAATCTGAAATCGCTTTGTATACCTATTAAGTTAAATTTAAGAAAATTCTTTGTAAAAACTTTTTTGTTTGGTGTACAATAAAGAGTTATCTATCTATCTATGAGTAGGTACCAGATAGTTGATATAACATAGTTGACATAACTTTTAATACATTGAACATCAAAAGGCCTAAGGGTAAACGGAAATACGAAAATTCAAAGCATAAATATTATAGGTAGGTATTTAATCTGAATATTAAACCGCCAAACCTGGCGTAGAAGTAAGGTTCGCTGACTCCTAGACCAACGATGCTATCAAAATTAATTATTAGAGTATTAATTTCGTACTCAAATTAATAACAGAGTGAATATTAGTCTCCGACAGATGGGAGTAGTTAATGATAATTTGTTTCTACAGGATGTAAAGCTATAGCATCAATTTTCTA
The DNA here is from genome assembly GCA_907165275.2 of Zygaena filipendulae. Lineage (NCBI taxonomy): Eukaryota > Metazoa > Arthropoda > Insecta > Lepidoptera > Zygaenidae > Zygaena > Zygaena filipendulae. Next base: position 2,980,816 of record OU015653.1, on the reverse strand, counting down.
TTTAGTCCGCCATTACATAATTAAAGAAACAGTAGTACGAGTGGGGGCTCGCGTGACGTCATAACATAATAATAATAATAATAATAATCCATATCACAACACACAGATCTGCTTGATCCCACAGTAAGCTATTATTAGCTTGTGTCGTGGAATCCAAGCAAACGTGGTATATACTACATAGAATTACTTATATATTATACTATAGATATATAAACACACCCAGACTGGAAAATGGAACCCTGTGTTCATCACACAAAGTCCACCCCCACCGGGAATCGAACCCGGAACCCTTTGATTAGCGGGCAGGCATGGTGACCATTGCGCCAATCGGGTCGTCTAACTGAACTCATACATGAACTGTACCAAGGCGTGATGTAACTTTCGACTTAATGTATCGCCGTTAATTTTTGATTACATTGAGAAAGAAAAAGTGTCCAATATTTTCTTGTTAAGGTTTGATTTATCAGGATTTTTAATTTACGTAGTGATGATTTTTTGGATCATTATTACGAAATACGATTCGACTTATTTCGGTTCGATTATCGGTGTTTAATTCTTGAAAATGTCCAATTTTGAGATGTAGTTTACCTACCTACACCTTATACGGGACCTTATATTATACTCTCGTAAATATATTATAAAACTCAACACAACCGAAAACAGGTGAGCTTATTTACGACTAGCTGTGCCCCGCGGTTTCACCGGCAGTAATTTCGGAGTTCCCGCGGGAATTCCGGGATAAAAAGTAGCCTATGTTCTTCTCTGTGCCCCTGACAACGTGCATGCCAAATTTCATCCAAATCAGTTCAGCCGTTTCTGCGTGATTGAGTAACAAACATCCACACTTTCACATTTATAATATTAGTAGGATGACCAGCATTTTTTTTTAATATCTCGAATTCTAGATGGAATTTCGAAAAAATCGAAACATGTGTGTCTAAGTTAGACTCTTAGCAATACAACAAAAAAAAAACCCCATTCAATTTGGTGCAGCAGTTTTTACGTAGCACGAATACAAACACAGACAGACAGACAAAAATTCTGGAAACGGTATTTTTGGTTTCTATATCACTCATAGAGTCATCTAAATTTATTTTTCTTATTTAGCTCCCATGTACAGACATCGACCTGTTACAATTTTATTATATGTATAGATCGTTAACAAAAATTACTGTCTGGTTCCCAGCTTGAGATTTTTGGATACTATATTAGGATATTGGACATCAACAGTCATCACATTCAGTTGGTCGCTTAAGCGCGTTTAACTCTTGACCTTAAATGACCCACTGACCTAAAAACCTACCTGTAAAATTGAATTACTAATACGTAGGCATAGTTAATTATCGGAATCCGTTTTCATTCAGTATTATTTATGGCATTCCATTTTGTCAAGCGTTAATTCAAAAGCTGTAGGCTGTAGTCCATAAAAAGAGTAGGTAATACTTAGGTATTCATGGAAACGGTAGGATCCGTTTGATTAATTACTTTATTTGTGTCCTATTCGGTAAACAACCTACAAAAACGAGTATCGCTGTGATTTTTAACGAAACTTTTCAAGTGTCCTACTTTGCTAAAATAAAAATAAAATAAAAATAGGGTTTACAAGTTTAATATTCCACATTCAGAATTCGTAAAAAATAATAGATAAGGAAGGCCTTTCCTTACCATTATAAATAATAATAATAATAATCCACATCACAATACACAGATCTACTTGATCCCACAGTAAGCTATTATTAGCTTGTGTCGTGGAAACCAAGCAACACGTGGTATATACTACATAAAATTACTTATATATTATACTATAGATATATAAACACACCCAGACTGGAAAATGGAACCCTATGTTCATCACACAAAGTCCACCCCCATCGGGAATCGAACTCAGAACCCCTTGATTAGCGGGTAGGCATGGTAACCTCTGCGCCAATCGGGTCGTCAAATGCGAAAGTGAGTTTGTTTGTTATGCTTTCACGCCTTACGGCTCAACCGATCATCATGACATTTTGCATGCACGTTGTCAGGTGTACACAGAAGGACATAGAGTACTTTTATCCCGGAACTGCTGCGGGAAATCCGTAATAACCGCGGGTGAAACTGCATGAAAATTTTCATTCCACATGTTTTTACGGGTTCAAAAAAGGATATTTACATATGTATGTAGTTAGAACAACGTGTACCTATGCAAAATTTTATGAAGATCGGTCGAGCCGTTACGACTTCAAAGCGTAACAAATAAACTTACTTTCGCATTTACATGTTTAAAGTATTACAAGGCCAGGTTGACTGTCCAAGTTTGTTGAGTGGTTTTCAATTTAGGGTTCCTCGTGGACTTCCTCGGTATCCTATTAAACCCCTGGTTCCCCCTTTGCGTACTACTGTGTTGGGTCAAAACTCTCCGATTGCAAGGCTGTCCAGATTATATAATGATTGCAGCTGTGACGAGGTTGATATTTTCTCTATGTCTTTTTTTAAATATCGCAAGTTTCTTTATCAAAAATTTAATAGTTAACGTCTCTTCAAGACTGGGTTCTAGTTTGTCCTGATTATTCAAATTTCAAATTAAGTATTAAAATTTTTAGTCCTAATATTAAGTCCAAAATTAATCCTTAAAATTAAGACTATACCTACTATAAGCATGCTGTGTTTACCTGTAATAGATTGTACAATTAGCCTTAAGTTATTGTCTTAAAGTTTAATATTTTTTGTTATTGTATGATCGTTGGTAATCCAAATAAAGAAAATAAAATAAAAATAATGGGTAAGGATTCGATATTTAAATTAGACGCAAAAAAAAGAACGAAACAAATATCGTTTTTGTATAGGTACTACTCACCATTAAGCACGTGTACAACGATGCTCTTCGACTGGGCATTGCTCGGGTTGCACTGATAGGTGCCCGAGTCGGAAGGTCTGGCCTGCTGGATGAGCAGGAACGAGGTGGTGGTCTCCCCCTTCTCAGTCACCACCGACACTCCTCCCCGGGGGGAATCGTAGCTTATTATCTGTTGAATAATTAATGCTCTCAGGATAGCAGAATAAATGATGTGGCGCTAAGCTGTGTAGTCAAAGACCGTAACGATTGAAGAATTTTAAGTGGGATTCATAAAATTCAAATTCATTAAAATAATTTTAATATCGAACTTGATTATTTACATTATAACAATTGCATTAAATTAAAACAGAAAATAAATAAAATATGTAATTAAGGTATTATACTTTTATCTCACTACCTCAAAAATCATTTTTGTTTAAAAGAAGTTTGAAAAAGTATTTTTTGCTCACTCCTTTGAGTTGAATTTACACACTGATTGTGTGTAAATTCAACTTTTACACACTGTTTACACACATACACACAATTTACACACTGATTGTGTGTAAATTCAACTTTGCTCACTGAGTCAGTGAAGTTGAATTGATTTAAAAATTTCACTAGTGAGGTAAAAAGATACACGTTCTCACGAGATTAAAGTATTTTTGTTTTTTCTTTTGTGGTTCTTAGGAAATAAATTTCCAAAGACCTTCCCTTAGAGTTTACCTAGAATATAAAAGGCAGGCCTTCCAAGTTTCTAGACTCCGCAGTTGGAGCTGTGCGTTATAAGTCAGTCAGTCAGTCAGTCAGTTAGACCGTCACCTTACTGTTTTACAAGGATAAAAGTGCTGGTGATTACCGCATCATTGTGGTTCCAGAATATATAAGCAGGTGGTTCCGGGGAATACAGGACGACGCAAGTGAGGTTAATTGTGCTACCCCGGTCGATGTAGAGGTCTGGACCCCCGATGATTTCTGTTGTTGGCTCTGCAAAAAATATCAACGGCTTAATACCACTTCGAATTAAAATCGATTTTATTATTGTATAGCTGGTCAACTATTTATTACGAGATGAAATCATCCTAAAACCTAAATTACTTGTAATAAATAGCAAATTGCTATTCCCGAAATTCCATTTGCGTGAATTTTTGGTATTTCCTCTTTGCTCTACCGGTTTAGTAATAATACTGAAGTAATACCTATGAGAATGTGCTCTATCGGTTTGTTTTTATTTTTTGTCAAAAAACTAGTTGTGCCCGGGGTTTCACCCACGTTAATTTCAGAGTTCCCGCGGAGATTCCGGGATAAAAAGTACCCTATGTGTTAATCTGATGAATAAGCTATATTATTGTAAAGTTTCATTCAAATCCATCCAGTAGTTTTTGCGTGAAAGAGTAACAAATATCCATCCATACATACAAACTTTTGCATTTATAATATTAGTAAGGATTTTTATAGCGGTTGACACTAGTTTTATCCTTGAAAAGACCCCGGCTGTTTGTTCAACTCAGTAAAAAGACACAGCACATAGTGCGCATTCTCGACTCATACTTAATAGTTGTTCAAAGGGTGAGCCTGAACCGTTTTGTTTAACTTTCGGTCACCAAACTTTCGTGCGTGCTTTTAATATACCGCACATACTTAATTGGACTTGTCCAAACACGAAACTGGTAAACACCACCAAGTTAATGAACTTTTGTTGCGCAAAATGACTGCTTAGTAAAACACCCCCACACAAAATGACAAAGTGTTTCGTCTAACATAAATATAGGAATAAAGGTTGATAAGCTCCAGAGTTGATATCCTAAACAAATGTTTGACAGTGATCTATGATAGTCGTATGATATTAGATGTTAGAAATTAATGTCATTGTTGACGATTATCAGACATGGAAGTGATTGTATATCGATGTTTAAGTCTTTTAACCCTTATATGTTTATACTCCATTGGAAATATCACAAATTCTCGGTGAAATTCCAGGCTTCGGTTATTACCGTACAATATAGTTTATACCGTACACTGTACGGTACACTGTATGGTAGGTATCCACACTTTTCGGTACACTACGAGGTTAATGTTTTTTCCAGTATACACAAAAGCCGACACAACCGTGTTTTTAAATTATGAATCGATTTTTTAAAATAAATTACATAGAATAAAATTAAAACCCACAAAGTCATAAGCTGATTTGATGGGTCTGACAATAATTATGGCCACTGAAAGAATGGTGTTAATTACCATCGAAAATTTTATATCAATGTAAGAGAATTTATCTTAATGAGAATTTTGTGAAAATCTAATAGAATAAACACTAGTACTCACCGACAACATTCAAATGTATAAAATGACTCATGTGTGGAGTTGTTGATATTTGACATTCGTATATACCAGAGTCCCTGTGCTGAGGGTATTTTATCTGAAACAATTGAATATATTAAAAAAATGCTTTAATTTCAGATACAGAAATTTTCCTATCCGAGGAATATTCTTGATTACCTGGCTTCTAAACTGAGAGAACAGTCGTCATAGAATCCAGGGTCCTTCTTATTGTTAAAATCACAATACTTGCCCCTTTTCGTTGTTCGTCTTTAATCTTATACAACGTGTTAATGAATTAACTTAAAACCGGATACACCCCATTTAAAAAAATAAAATATAATATGGTTATAAATATTTTATGTCGAAAAAATTTATACTTTAAAAGTTATTCAACATTAGTTTGGAGGTGACCTATCTACGAAATTCCAAGCGCTACGCCCGCACCTACCGGTTTAAATTTTTTTGCTGTGGGCGGCGTACGCGTCAAATATTGTATTATAAATAATTTAGACATGGGCTGGTAAACATGAAAAAATATAACCTATATTAAAGCATAGCGGGATCAATTTACTAGTTGATTCTGAGAAAACTACTTTCTTGTTTCCAGTTACTTCATTAACACGTTGTATAAATTTTATAGACGTCGAAGTTTCGATCATACCTGCAGTGTCCAATCTTCGGAGTGAGGTAGATGTATGGCCCTGAACCGCTGGTCACTCGTGTACGTGTAACGGCCGACGGTGAGGAGATGAATGTCCCGATGTCGCACCCACGATACTTGCATATTCAGCTGTAACAATACAAGTGAACATTACTTATTTTGTACAAATATACCAACATACATCTGTACTAATGTTATATAGAGTTAACTTGTTAGTTTGTGATTTGTGTTTGTGAGTTTGTGACGTTGTAGGGCGTAATCTCTGGATCTACTGAACCGATTTGAAAATTCTTTCACTTATAGAAAGCTACGGTAGTTCTGAGAGACATAGGCTACTTTTATTCAGAAATTTCCACGAGAACTCCGAAATTACCGCGGGTGAAACCGCGGGGGACAGCTAGTATTAAATAAAAAAAAATACAAAACTTATCTAAACTAGCTGTTCCCCGCGGTTTCGCCCGCGTTAATTTTGAAGTTACCGCGAGAATTCCGGAATAAAAAGTAACGTACCCTTTATTCTTGTTTTACTTTTCTGTGCCTTTGAAAATGTGTATGGAACATTGCATGTTAATAGGTTAAGTGTCGGTTTAGGCGTGAAAGTTTTACAAACAAACAAACAAAGTTACATTCGCATTTACAATATTACGATAGTCATTAGAATATAAAGTTATTAGCTATTATTTAAAACAAGATTATAAAAATAATTTTCTGTGTTTTCAATCCTCACGCGAGCGATGTACAAGCAATGGTAGAAGCCATATAATTTGTCAAATGTAATAAACTTAAGCTTCCGTTAACTGCTATTATTTTATGGATCTAGCTAAAATAAGGTGTAGCATTTTAAATAGCAATTGTATAAGAAGTTTTCGTTTTGTAATCAAACTCCTAAAATGGCACCAGGTATCAGTGATTCATAACATCAATTGAATTATAACAAAACAATGAATTTTCGTTAGAATGGCGACCTCTGGGTAGGTACGCATTGTAATAAATCTTGAGTGCAATAATTTATCAAACAAAAGGCATTGAAATTGAATTGCGCTTCTGATAAAATTTCCAATTTTCATTCCGGCCAAATCAAATTTCTTGAAGGCCACCGATCGTCATTTCATGTTTGTTCTCGGAAGAGAAGTCAATTTCGCATTTAAAGTCCAAACATCGACGACGTATTGTTTTGATTATGCCGTGATTCAATCATAATTTTCTAATTTGATTATTTGCGAAAATAATAGTAGGTAATCCAATACTTTCTCCACATTATTATCAATCCTTTCTCCCAATTTTTTCCAAATCTTCTGTAGAAATATTTTAGAATAAGTTCCAAAATAAAGAATAAGTACAGAAATATGTATAAGAAACGATTGTGTCAACCTATTTCCGTGATCTAATGAAGCCTTTAAGATTTAAATGTTGTTCTTTTACGCTATAGTTACCTACACAATACAGGTTAGCGGACTTTATACAGACCTTCGAATTGCTTTTAATACGTGTGTAGGTTTCTTTAGGACATATTTCTACAATAAACAGATCACAAACAACCCATGGACAATAAACGCTGGAAACTCTCAATCTTTAAATAAGAAGTTTTTCCGCTGGCTACTTCACTTGGTGTACCTATACCTGTCATAAAGTATTCCATCTAAATGTAAATTAAAAAATCAAGCACCTAGATTCCGCATTTTTAATTAATTGCACTAAAAATTTATATAATCGTCAAGCGAAACGCATTAGGGTGAATAAAATCATCTCATATTTTAATTACCGACCGACACGTAAATTTAAAATGGCTGGTGGCCTCTGCCACATTCAAGCCGACGAGTGAAAGAGAAAAAGCTATCTCGTTAGGCCCAACTTGTTATTTATATGGAAGATGTGGCGTAATGAGAGTTTTATTTGTAAAGTCTTGCACACAATGGGGACTTTAAAGTTACATTGTCCCATTGTTGGCTCGCGTTTTGGGCGACGGGTTTGTGGCGCGCCGCTATGTAAATTGAACGTAGCGTAGGCTGTTGTAGTGAGAGCTACTCGTTAGGGTGAATGTCTGCACTCAACTTTAGTCGTAGGTCTTCATTAGATACGTGTTACATTTGAATGGTTATTTTCAAGTAGAATTGTCAACGCGCTGTTCGTAAATTTTAACAATTGTCGTAATACCAAGGAATCCATATTATATAATACTACCTATAGCTGACCGGGCAAACGTTGTTCTGCCATAAAAAATATCAAAGAAATCAAAGTATTAACTGATTACAAATATATTATGTAGTTACAATAGCAGAATAAGATAGCAGAAAAATTACCTAGTCATTGTGAATTGTTAACAAGTGCTACCAAGCGAAACATGAGTTTTCATTTCGACTTTGAGACAAGTAAACAAAAACAAATTATACAAAATATATTTAGAGATTGCTTGACGATTTCCTTTTTCATTTAATATGACCACCTACGTCCTAACTATATGACCATGAAAAGGAACGTAGAGTAAGTAGCCTGGCTTTCGATTTCAAGCACGAAGTGTTCCGTACAATTAACTATAAAAATAGTAAAAAAATCATGTCTGTTTTATGGGAGCCCTTAAATATTTGTTTTATTTTAATTTAATTATTTATTTTTAAAGTGAATTTTTAACTAAATATTCTATGAATATTTCTAGTGTCTACCTGTTGCCGTTATCAATATCGAGCAAAAACGACCAAAAACATCACGTTTGCTACAGCAATCGGGAGCCCCCTTAAATATTTATTTTATTCTGTTTTTTTTTTTTTTTGTATTTGTTGTTATAGCGGCTCTCTGTATTGGTCTTTTTGTATTTGTTCTTGTTATGCTGTGAAAATTTCGACTGTCTAACTATCATGGTTCATGAGATACAGCCTGGTGACAGACGTACAGACGGACGGGCGGTCGGACGGATGGTCGGAAGGACGGACGAACGGACGTTTGGACGGACGGACGGGCAGACGGACGGACGGACGCACGGACAGCGTATTCTTAGTAATAGGGTAGTTTTACCCTTTGGGTATGGAGCTCTAAAAAGTATCATCGCGTATGATGAATAAACACTAAAAGAAACTTCGAGAAACCACGATAAATAAAAAAAAAAAATTAGATAAATAAATTAAATAAAAAATAAATTATATTAGATAAATTAGAGTCCTATACTAAAGTCATTGATGTAAAACTCATCGCATTCGAATATTATGAAGAACACAAATTAAGATTTGACAGGGTAGGTACATACAGCCCCCCTAACCAAGTTGACAATCTACGATCGTTAAAGCGTTAAAGCTATACAAAAGATACGTATCGTCATGTCATGTGGACACAAAATATTTGACTTTTGATTGGACTATTTTACGATCATAAATTGTCAACTTGTTTAAGAGGGCAGGGGTGACACTCACCGTTTTATTTCCTAAATTTTTGACGCGGCAATTCAGATATGCCGTCTTGCCGAGGAGGGCGGTAACATTTTTTGAGGCGGCAAGATCGAAGTATGGCCCAGTGCGAGGAGTAGGCCGCGCTGCGTCTAGCCCAGAGGCGCCCGACCGGATGGCGTTGTCTGCCGACCCCGCTGGGGTGGCAGTTGCTGATGTGTTGACCGGCAACCCTTTGCCCAGCTCCCGCTGAGCTGATGACACTGTGGACAAAGATCCAACTTTAAACTGAGTTTAAAGATAACTTGTCAAGTATAGGTGAAGAGATGAGAGGTATCCTATGATCAGCGGGTAGCTCTTTATCGGGTAAAATCAAACGTAGTAATAGGTAGGTTTTAGGATAGTACTGTCATGTTTTCTATTAGTCTTTCCTTATTTCAGGGAATTCTAGCATTATGTCATGGCAACACTGTTATTTAGTCGGTACCCTCATTCCCATTTGATAAATTAAAGTAGTGTACGCCCACAATTGTTGGTGGGGTTGTGGGTATAAATACTAGTGTCAGCACAGAAGAGATTCATTCTAGTTATTCTGCTCGACTTAAGTGGTCGTAATAAGTGTTCTATTTCTATTGTATATATAGTATATGTGCGGTTGTAATAGCTATAATAGTGAGAATAAAAGTATAGTTAACTAGAGGATCTCTTTTCTTTACATCTCAGAAGAATGTCATGTTATATGTCTTATCCTAACCATTACCATCTGTTATCTGTCAAGAGCCAAGCCATGATCAGTATAAACTATGTAAGCCATAGGTAAAATTCATTGGACGCATTGGCTCTTAACAAAGGGTAATTAAAATTAGTCTCTTTAAATATGGTTATCATAGAAAATTGCTCATTTTGTACTTAAATAATTTTAAGCTGTATCCAATTTATTGTTGTTTTAGTGGTTAAACTGTAATGAGTCCCAGACAGAGTTTATTCTTTGTGAATGGAGGTACCGTGCGCCGGAGTCTGCACGTAGTCGGATGGCCGAATGTCATGTTTTCTATTAGTCTTTCCTTATTTCAGGGAATTCTAGCATTATGTCATGGCAACACTGTTATTTAGTCGGTACCCTCATTCCCATTTGATAAATTAAAGTAGTGTACGCCCACAATTGTTGGTGGGGTTGTGGGTATAAATACTAGTGTCAGCACAGAAGAGATTCATTCTAGTTATTCTGCTCGACTTAAGTGGTCGTAATAAGTGTTCTATTTCTATTGTATATATAGTATATGTGCGGTTGTAATAGCTATAATAGTGAGAATAAAAGTATAGTTAACTAGAGAATCTCTTTTCTTTACAGTACCTACCTAGTTTATTTTTAGGTCACAATAAAAATATGGTAATAAGAATAACAATTTAGGTCTGAAAACTCGGAATGGAGTGAAATTATAGACATAAAAATAGAAAATTCGTAATTTAAATTTAAAATAAGGAATGCCAAAATGGAATAGGAAAATACAGTAATTTTAAAAATCCCTACTTATATTTATTATAAATGCGAAAGTAAATCTGTCTGTCTGTCTGTCTTTCTGTCTGTCTGTCTGTTACGCTTTCACGCCTTAACGGCTCAACCGATCAATTTTGCACATACGTTGTTTGGGGTAGAGCAGGAGATCGGGTACTTTTTATCCAGAAATTCCCTTGGCAACTCCAAAATTACCGCGGGTGAAACCGCGGGGGACAGCTAGTAATAAATAATTAAAATGAAACAGAGTATGATAAAGAGTAGCATACCGCCGCGCGCCGCCTCGGTCCGCAGTTATATGGCTTTGTATGAAACGTTACGCTTGTCTTCTGTTAGGACGTGATGAAATATAATTAATCAAGCGTTTTATAAGCGGATCAGTATCACAGATTTATCTAGAAGCTATTCTCGCGATATATCTTAGATTATTATCTGGACAGTAAAAAAAGGGAAAACATAAGAGGATTTCATTAAAAGTTATCTAAATCTGATTTTGTTTTCACCAACCGCCAACCGCACGATAAGTGAAATTTATTTTGTCCGTCTTTAAGTATTAGCTTTTTTATAATAATAATACAACTTCACAATTGTGTAATCAATTATAAAGTTGAAAATTATTTATGTGCTTAAATATTTTTGCAGAGCAACGATTACGAATCTCGTTTTAGTAGGTACGGATAACTTCAAGGATTTTCCCATAAGTAGGTATTTTAAGTGGATACGTACCGCTTATACTTCTATTATATTTAAGTTAAAATACAGGCATTGTTTTCAACTAAAAGCGAAATTAGGTTCTTCAACTTATTAATATACGCTCGTTTGTATGGAAACTTCGTAATACCGCGTCGATCAAGCGCAAGTGAAGAAGTTTCCTAACTTTTGATCCTACCAGCGGTGGGCGCGTAACGCTTGAAAGAAGTAGGTACGCCATTTTGTGAACTAGGTAGGTACCGATGCGTATAGATAGGTTTACGAATATGAAATAAATGAGACACACACATCAACTTGCATCCATAACAAAACATTGATTACTTAAAAGTGAGGTTGTATAAGTAAGTAAAGCTTACAAAAATGTACTTAGATATCATAATAATATACCTTGCTCAAATTGGGCTTTTAGCTGGGCTTGAGCTAAAAAATTGTTTAGATACAATCTTGACCCAAAAATGAAGAATGTAAATTAAGGGTAGATACAATAAATAAAAATAATCTAACTGCCGCACTCAGAGTCAAATTTAATGATTACTTAGTTAAGTATAGTTTTTTAAAACAAAACTGCCGCAATCAGAGACGTTTAGTAAATTAATGTTAATTGGCATTTAATGAGATGTAACTTAATTAGTTAAATGCCAATTCACATTAATTTATTAAACGTCTCTGATTGCGGCAGTTTTGTTTTAAAAAACTATACTTAACTAAGTAATCATTAAATTCGACTCTGAGTGCGGCGGCAAGAGCCACTTAGATGTAGTTTATGTACGTACTTATTTGTGGTTCTCATTTTGAACAAGAAGAAAATTAAAGTGCTCCTATTTTTTAATATTAAAGCAAACGCGCTTCGAACGTTATTTGTACACTACGATGTTGGTCTCTACCAGTATATTTTGTATGCGATAACAAAATAGGGGCCCGTAGGGTGTTGTTATTGTCGGGAGCACCGAATATACATAGCAAAATATCGGCGTACAAGGGACCGAAAGGAACAAAACATGAAGATTGTGTTACAAAGTAGGGTTCGAAAAGAATTTTTTTTTCATGTGAATGACGACCCTTGTATTATAACAATTTGAATACTCGTGTTATGATCGCGTATTTTTTTCAAAGAAAAAAATATGTGAAGTTGGCTATCTCTTTGGGTATATTTATTTATTTGGATCTTCAACAATGATTTCAACATTTATACATTAAATTGGTGTAGATAATATTAAGCTCATTGCTCTTGGAAAACACAATATGTACACAAAAAGTTCATAATTATATTGAGTCCCGTCAAACACAAGAAGATAAAATATTGAGTAGGACCTGCTCTTTCCTTGAAACTCATCTCGAAACTTGGTTTTTTCGATTTGTGGTAGGTACCACCACTTTTTAGCAACAAGCCAGTTAATTACAAAATTAAAACGGGTATTAAATAAGTAAGGCTTCTATTGATGTGTGATCTCTGAACCAGTGGTGGGCAAAGTACGACCCGCGGGCCAACTCCGGGTCGCGACTGGATTTAGGTAGTCCGTCCTTCTAGTTCTAGTGTGTAAGTCTAGACTGCACCTAATGCAGGACACACCTAACACACCAAACACACCTACCATGGCAGGAGTTTTGAATAGTAAAAAAATCAAATCGTAATTTGTAATTTACATTTGTACAAGTATTTTTTCTAATAATTATGGCCTTCCTCCGAAATTTCATAAATTTTTTGTCCCTTCTTGAAGAAAGTCTGCCCACTACTGATCTAAACAATAAAAAGTTTGGCAAACGACTTATTAACTCTTGTTCAGTAGTATTTATCTTTGCCCTTGTTCTCTAAAATTTAATCTAATACTTTATAGTCGCTACGAGTATTATAACAAGTACAAGTACTAGTATCTCAAGCCGCAATCAAAAATAAGACCTCCAAATTTATTTCAAATTGAATTTGATTTTTTTAATATTTCGCTAGAAAAGTCACTACTTAATTTCTAATAGAAACTACACACGGTCCCGACACCGTTAATTCAAAACCACTTTAGATCTTATCTAGCTACCTACTAAACCAACGGAAGAACATCGTTTACAATTACAGCGAAAACATTTCTCTTGGCTGAAAAACACTGTTAGAGAGATATAGGTAGTTATGTAGTATACGTTCAAAGAAGGTATCTGGTCTAGAAAATAGCGGACGATTCTTAGCAATAAAACTGACCATTACAAGAGTAAACAGTATTAAAGAAAGAGTCATGGCCATAAATCTTAAAAGAAAAGCCTTTGGTGGAGGTACTAAGCCAAGTGAAACTTGGATAAGAAAAAATGTACAGATAGACAAAGTTAAATAGTATTTGGAACCACATTTATACGTATATTTACTTATAATGTGTATTAAAAGTACGTGTGTTTTTTTCGTCTGTAGGTATGTTTGTTTACGCATATTTCTTGTTTATTTCTGATTTCAGATTTTTTATGCTATTTATATAATTCGAAACGTTAGTTTCGTTTCATTATGTATTATTGAGACACAGATAGAGCCGTTGCAAAAATTTGGACCGTAAAGAAATGAGAGTAACCGTAAAGAGAAAAAGTAAAAAGAAAAGAAAAAAATTATATTACAGACACGGCCGTTGGCAGACAGCTGGCACGAAATAGAATAGAAATATTATGGTCGCTTTGGTATTACACCTGATAAGAAATACCACTAACATTTTTGGTAGTTATCTGATTAAGTCAGCAAAGCCCTAAGTTAATCCTAAATAACAGGTTTAAGATTAACTACCACGATTTGCCGACTCGCAACCTACTAATGTCATTTTGATAAATCGGATTAACGAAAAGAAAACCGGTCAAGTGCAAGTCGTGTTCACACTATGAACGTTTCGTAGAAAAAAGTTGAATGTACTAAGGGGAATCGTTAACGTAAAATTACATGCTATTTTCACAATATTTTATCTCGCAAAACGGTGTATCATGTACACATCACAAAATTTAAATTTGGAATTTTATTATTTTTGTATTCGTCATCCTTTTATCGTTTTTTTTTTATAAATAATATACGTCTACGTATGTCTAGCCAGTGATGTTTAACTGACTAAATTTTACTTTATTTAGGTATAATTGTTTCACGATAATTTACTCAGAAATCTTATCTGTGTATTTTAGTAAAATCTATTTGGCTAGAAATTACATTCATGCTTCATTAATTCTGCAAATCAGTGTTATAAAATGTAATAATAGCTGATTTCCCTCCAATTTACCCGGAACTTGGGATAACTTCAGAAACTCTTTATTCCAAGATATAAATGGCGTTCAATTTCAAGATTCCCACGGGAACTTTTCGTTCCTGCAGAAACAATTTCAAATCCATTGAAGTTTTGATATATTTGAAGCACACAAAAACTGCTTGAACATAATTGAACAGAGTTTTTTTGCAGCTTGGATTAAACGGTATTTTAAAACATAGTAATCACAGAGCAAATAAATTATCTAGAGAGGACATGTAGGCGAGGCAATCGCGCTACCGTTGTAAAGGAAGTTAGAGCAAATGGACGCAGATAAGCAATAACATGTTAACCCACAAAATTAAGTTATTGATTCAGAACGATTTATTGAGAGTTAGAGAACGTTTTTTAATTATGTGTTTACCTTATTACATTGCTTAAATATGTAACTGAATATTGAACACTAAAATTTTGACACAAAATGGCGCTATAATTTTAAAACTTTAATTTACTCAAAAAATTTCCAGTGTGGGTTAACACACTATTGCTTATCTATGTCTAAATAATAATGAGTTATATTTGCTCTAACTTATATCCTTATTATTTTTTAATAACATTTTTAATAATAACTTGGCCAAAACTTCTTTTGCTGCCATCCCAAGTAAATTTACCACAAAATTTCCAAAACTGTAAATTTTGAAAACAGTGACTAATTAAGAACATACCTAACCATAAAGCGTTTAATACATTTTATGAATCTTTTAGTACATGATCAACAGTTTTGCGTGCGAAAATCACCCGGTGACACTTGTTTTCATCTGTTTTCATACTAAACTATGTTAATGTCCCTTCTATCTGATAGTAATAAATTTTCAATAATTTATCTCAAAGTGATTTTTTCGCATTGTTTCAAAAGCTCTATTCAAAATTTTGGCCGTGAGCGGTAGATATTTATGACAACAAAATTATACCCGTAAGTATGTAGTACGAACGATTTAATGATGTGGAAATGTAAAGTAATTCATAGTTTTATGTTAACTAAAGTCAGGTTGGGTATCGTTCAACGAATCTATGGAAAATATCGTTTATGTAGTCCCAGAATATACCCACACGTTAAGTTTCATTTCAATTCGTCTAGTAAGTGATGTGTGGTAATTTTTTGGACTTCTTGTTTTAACTTTGTCAGGTTTAAATGCTGCAAAATTATAAATAATCGAAAATTTGTCTTTACCCTATTTTGTATAAGTACCTATAAAAAAAAAGTAAAAATAAAAAAGTAAGTAAATTAGGTAAATGATTTTGTGCAATGGGTGGAATTTAATAACTCTTTGACGCATGTAGATTTAGAAACTTGTAACGCGTTTACATAAGGTTCGCTGTTACTTTTCATAATCGCGACTTGCTACCCCTTCTCTGTGGTACCTATGTTGGGATAAAAGCGCTCAACTTCCACAAGTCAATATAACTTTTCTG
This sequence comes from Zygaena filipendulae, assembly GCA_907165275.2. Taxonomy (NCBI): domain Eukaryota; kingdom Metazoa; phylum Arthropoda; class Insecta; order Lepidoptera; family Zygaenidae; genus Zygaena; species Zygaena filipendulae. The sequence continues at coordinate 2,964,756 of OU015653.1, read as the reverse complement.
GTTACATATTCACATGAACATATTTTAGGCAGTCATGAATAATAATTATATTATGATAATATAATAGGTTTAGTTTTAGCGTTAGCGATGGGCCTAATAGAAAATCGACTCCGGTAAGCGTCAGTTTCTATAGTGAAGTTTTTACGTTTAAACAAATCTTTTTAATTCACAAGTCACTTAACCAACGTGTGTTTTTAGCTAAAATGTAACTCTAAAATTAGAAACCTTTTTGTTTTGTTAGGTCAGCTGTCTCTTTTGCGATGAAAATACTAAAAACCGGACAAGTGCGAGTCGGACTCGCCCACCGAGGGTTCCGTATAAAGTAAGTACATATTATTATAAATAGTTCAAGAATCGCGTCTCGCAGTTTTTCGAAGCTTTCCCCGAAATCCAGTTTCCAAAACTTATTATTTTTTATGATTTAATTAAAAATGTATAGATTTCACAGTTTTTCTTGTACTTAGTTGTGGTATAAGACGATATTACTTGTGAAATTTCTCAGTTCAGGGTCAACAGAAAGTACCTTCTAAATTTTGATTCCCTTGAGAGGGTCGAAATATACCTACGTTTTTGCGACATAATCGACCGTATCTTTTTTTACGTTAACTTACAGGTTATTTTTTTTACAGATTTAAGATACTGTAAACTTGAGTACATGGTTTTAGTTTCAACTTGATACTTCCATGCGTTTCAGGGATAAAGGGTCTTAACAGACCGACACCCAGACAGCCGGGTGACAAAGTGATCCTATAAGGGTTCCGTTTTATTTACTTTTGAGGTAGGGAACCCTAAAAAAGGATTTTATTAAAAGTGAAAATGGGTGTGGACTGTGGTATTATAAATGATCAACCGCGGGAGCTAGATATAAAAATAATGACAATGAGCGCAGACACAGTAAAGCCATTTCAAGTCGGCTGAAAAGGCTGATTAGGTCTTAAAGGTACGTACCTATATATTTTTTTACATTCATGTGTGTATCTCATGTCATCAAGAGTTATTTCGCGGCGTTCCACGCACACATTAACTGGTTTTGTGCTTCAATTTCAAATGTAATTTTGAACGAAAGTAATACTCTACTATGTAGTTTATGTAGCTAACATTAAAGTTTAATTTACTCATTAATTATTGGAAAATTAAAAATAAAACGATTCGAAATAGAAATCTTCTAAAGAAAAATTCGGGAAAGCAAAAAAGAAATTACATAAATAATAAAAAAGCTACCTGTTGGTAGCACTTCAAAAATATGGCACTCATATCTAGCGGCACAAACTCCATTTCACGCATTAACGTAAAGGGAACTTGACATAAAGGAGAAAAAAAAAACGAAACGTGCTTTACTGACATCTCAAGTTTTATTCGATTTACTCAAAAATATCAAAGGCGGAGTCTACTCGTCACTCAATCAAAGCTCTTATTCACTTTGACCATAACACGTCACGTTAAGATAACGCGCCACAATAATTGTTATTCCCTCGTGCTCAAAAATGTATCACTTGAAAAAAATACATTAACAACGTGTCTTATAGCATAGAGAGAATTAATTTTCAACATTTATTTTTAGCATCTGGAGTGTTTGAGATTGTTTTTGGGACACGCGGCAAGGAATGTTCTTGGTCATAGTGAATAAGGGCCCTGTGCGTGCTGGGCTTTACTAATAGAAGCAAGGCAGTGGCGCATTGCTGTGGTTATACCTACAATTTGGTTAATCGCTCCGCACGAGTTCAGGCACGAGTAAAGGCGGGGCAAATGATGGTGAAGGCAAGAGTTTTAAAGCAACTTACATACTTACCTACATATAGTATTCATGAGTTGTATCTTAAAGCATCTCTTATTTCTTTTCTCGTTCTAAAATGAAACAGTATCACCTAACCACAAAAAAATTTACTTTATGTAACGTGTAACGGTGTATTTTTCTCGTTCAGTAGAGTTTTAGATTCTGCTTTGGATTTAAAATCTTTGACGTAAAATTTTTATTATTTTTGTCATTGATTTAATTTTAACTATACCAAAGTACGAACTGTGCAACTCATCGATGACTTTCGCTTGCAGCGACTCCGGTATCACCATTTTGTGACCTCTCATTAAATAGCCGTTCTCGACTGCCTACGTTTGTTCAATACCTATCAAAATGGGATTTTTTCTGTGATCACAACTAAAACCTATATTAGCTTACGATATATTATATCGTCGATATCACTAGTAACTTCTACTACATATGAAATTAACGGAGACAAATAAAAAAAGCGACAAAATGTTTTGTTCACAAAGGTAGAGCAAATCTGTAGGCCCCTTAAGGCTGCGTGACTAAAAATGGACTAGGACAAAATTACAACACCATGTACCGGTATAGTTGGGTAATTTGTGTCAAAGTATGTTCAATAATATCATAGATTATGGGAACGATTGAGCTCGTCTGTGATTTTGAGGTTGGTAACAAATGATTCGTGTTACCGACGGATGGTTAAAACGTAGATAAGGCAACTAATGCAATTGCTTATGTGTCGTGTAAACCCACATATGTTTTAGGATTATTAAGTATTTGCTGTGATGGCTGTTTTACATGGTGTTATCGAAATGAAATAAACGATTCAATGTATTCATTGAAACCATTATTTACATTGTTTTCTCTAATGATGAGTGTGTGTTTTGTAGTTTGTTATTAACTTTGTCTTTTAATAGTGATTTTGCTATAGTTAGTTCTAGGCGAGTATATTGTAGACATGTAGACCAATGAAATTATTATTATTAACTAGTTGTACTCCGCGGTTTCACCCGCGTTAATTTCAGAGTTCCCGCGGGAATTCCGGAATAAAAAGTACCCTACATGTTATTCTGATGTATAAGCTATATTATTGTAAAGTTTCATTTAAATCCATCCAGTAGTTTTTGCGTGAAAGAGTAACAAACATCCATCCACCCATCCATACATACAAACTTTCGCGTTTACAATATTAGTAGGATAGCTAGGAAGGCTATAGGTTAAGGAGCGGAGCATCAATGCAAATAATATTTATTTATTTTAGTTATTTTCCTTAATGCGGGTGAAATCGCGGGGCACAGCTAGTCACAAATAAGAACGTTTGTACATTCGTATTCTACGTTTCGTTTGACAATTACAAAACATGTAACATGCATTTTACTGTTTCACCTACTTTTTTTAAGCTTATGATATTGTTGTTTAAGGAAATTCGTGCCACTAATGAGAAAATTGCTCCTGTGCTAGCTGAAACGAAATAACACACAGCTGAATACAAAGTTACAGAATCTACAATCGACTTTAACAGCATTGTAATCGAGTCTAGTTTAGAAGTTCAATTTAGAAAACTCACTTCGTGTCATACAGGCACGAAAACATTATTGAAGTTGTAGGTATCAAATTATTTTGTCACGTTGAGAAACTTCAGCAGGCAGTAAAAGTGATGCGAATTAAGTCAAAGGAAGTGATGCGAAGGAAATCAATGGAAGTGACGCGCGTGAAATCAACGGATGTGACGTGTATGAGTTTGGCAACGAGCGCAACATCTAATCCTTATCCGGGTATTAAGTGCCCTTATGACCAACAACATTCCTTGGCCACACTTGCCCATAACGCGCGTCCTAAAACATAATTCGGACCGCTCCAGATTCCAAAATATTAGAAATTAATATTCTGTATACCATAAAACACGTTGTAAATGTATTTTGTTGAGGTGCAACTTTTCGATCACTAGGAATAAACAATTATTGCGGTGTCCTATCTTAACGCGGCGTGTTATGGTTAAAGTGAATAAGGGCCCAGGGTGTAAAGTGAAATGAGGGCCGTATAAGGAACCCGTTCAGTATTTAATTTTCGTTCCAAATATCTAAAAAAACAAAGCACTTAATCACTTTTTGACATAAAAAAATTATAAAAATAATGAGCGCTCAACTTGCCGACGCGCTGACAGATTAAGGATCTTTCAGCGCCCTTTTCTTTGTGTTGCTGCTCACGCGGCAACAAATCAAATATAAAGGTCATACATACACGTGCATATACCCATGTTTTTACTAAGTTTTCTCGGTGATTAACAGCGTTTTTTTTTTTAATATTTTTATTAGTTACCAGCTGTAAATCAAGTAACAGTTAATTCGAAACAGGTCTAGTGTTAAGTGAAAAGTAATCCCTCTTTAATGTTTATATCCTATGATTTCATATAGTATACGAAAGATTGGATTAACATAGAAATTTTATCGAAGTGAACCGAACTACCTTAAAACAAGGAAATTTGTAAGGAAAAACTTATAAGATCACACTATAAAATTCTGTGAAAGGAACCGTATTGTCGATGCACAAGCTTAAATAATAGCCTACGAGCAAGAGCGTGTTCTATTATTGTAAGATGTGAAGGCTTTTTGCACACTCCATGCCGCCCTAGTTAATAGCGAGTAGTAATGGCGTTTACCCGCCCTAGATTCTAATATATCGTCAACATTCAACAACCGTGTTTACTCTTGTATACTGTGTTTATGGTGTCGTGTCATCATCATATCCATTGTTTTAAAGCAGTTTTTTTTATTTAGGATACAAAACAACAGGTTGTTTCCCACAGTTTCACCCCCGCTAATTTTAGAGATTCCCACAGAATTCTGGGATAAGAAGTACTTACCCTATGTCTATGATACCTATTTCTGTACCCTTGATAACATACATGGCAAACATAGTGATCAGTCTTTTTATGAGCGTATGACGAATTGAACTTGTGAATTCTAACATTAATAAAATATTCAGTATCTACCTATTGATAAAAAATATCCATTTAAATACAATCAATCAAAGTTTTTGTTGTTTCATGGCTCGGTGTGACGATGACGTCGGGCCGTTCTTAATTCACTTTAAATTTCATAGCAATTTTGTTGTTCGGTCATTAAGTTATTTTCGTGTCTAGACGTATAAATAATTTATATTATACCAACTAAAACAGATTTGGTTGGCCAGTGTTTTAATTGCAGACTTCGTGAATCTTTGAACGAATAAAATCGATTAGTGCAGGCTTGAAGGTAAAATTTTACTCGTCTGTATAGGTACTCGTATTTGAAGCAATTCGAAAGCGTTTGTAAATTCCATGGAGAAAATAAATTAAATAGAGAGGACAAGTAGGCGGAGCAGCGGTAGTTGCAAAGGAAGCTGAAAGAAATGCTATAATTCTAACTTCTTTTGCTGTTATAAGTATATTTTCCACAATATTCCCAAAACTGTTAATTTTGAAAACAGTCACTATGTAAAGACGTAACCAAATCGCGTTTGATACGTTATTTTTTTTTATTTTTTTATGCGTGATGAATAGTTTTGTGTGCGAAAAGAACCCTGCGACACTAGTTTTACTAAACTCTTCTATTTTTCTGTGGTAAATTCCACCAATCCGCTCTATGTCACAGCAGGATTCGATCATTTACACATCCGCATAGTAAACGGTGGTCCATGCCCCGGTTATGGGAAATATATTTTAAATATCAATGAGGATAATAGAGTAACAAAAAACTATTATTTCTAAGGCAAACACAATTGTTTTTGTACATAAATATTAAAAAATACAATAATTATATAGAGAAAGGAATAAAAAGCAAATAATGTATATTATTTTTATACATAAAAAATAATTAATTTCGGAGTTCCCGCGGGAATTCCGGGATAAAAAGTACTCTATGTCCTTCTCTGTACCCCTGAAAACGTGCACGCCAAATTTCATCCAAATCCGTTCAGCCGTTTTTGCGTGATTGAGTAACAAACATCCAAACATCCAAACATCCAAACATCCAAACATCCAAACATCCACACTTTCACATTAGGATTAATAAAATATCTAGGTAAACAATATCGGAGACGTAATAAAGAGGAGAGATTTGTAGGTACTTTTCTATGTTTGTAGCGAATAAACTCAAATACCTATACTATTGAACCGATTTCAAAAATTCTTTGACGGTAGTCCTAAGTGACATAGGGTAGGTACTTTTATTCCGAAACTCCCACGGGAACTACAAAATTAGTGCAGGTGAAACCGCGGAAAACAGTTAGTTGTAAATTTTAGCTGAAAGAAATGTTAAATTTGTAGTAAGCGACTATATAACTATACCTGTTATAAAAATTCACTATTTGAACGAATCTTATTTGCTAAACTAAGTGAATTCTCTCTAGTTTTACTCTACAACCCCTACAGCCCTACAATCTCCACTCCACTTGAGTAACTCGAGTAAAATTTGTAGAGAATGAGTAAGTAAACATAGCCGAGTGTTCTGAATGCAGAAATTGATAATAATTTTTGCTTTTTAAAAATTAATGATAAAGAATAAATTGATAAAAAAAAAAAATCATGCTAAGACATTTGCTCATACACATACTTTTAAATTATTATTTTACTTTTTACCATAGGGAGGTACAAAACTCTCCCTTAGTTTGTGGAGATACACCTACCTATAAGTAGAGATAAAAAGTTACTCGTTGTAATTAATATGCGTTATAGATGCAATGTATCTCATAGTATTTCATTTTCATTTTGTTATTATACCATAATCATCCAAAAACTGTAAAGTTTCTTGATGAAATTTTTAATCAGTAAATGATCGGATTTTTCCTACATTGTTTTGTTCACAATTCTAAAATACCTACCTATACTATACAGACTCAAAATTATCCGAAATGGGTACCATACAAAGTATTAACTTATATTTATTCGAAACTTCAGAACTAGACATTGAAAAATTCTCTGTTCCTAAAATAACAATAACTTGGACCCGACCAAAGTCGGAGCGCTTAGTCACCGTTTTGATATCCTACCATAAATTTCCCTTAAATATCGTTTACTAAAACATTATACCGAAAACAATTAATAATTCTAAACTTCTTAAAATTAGTCTACATTGTTTACTTTGTTATTCGAAAAGTTTGCATGCGTATTATTGTAATGAACAACCCCAATTGTAGATTGAGGAAAAATATTTATTAAACGGGTAGTCAACTTTTGAATGATTAACTATTTCGTAAACAAGGAATCCCACCAAAAACATTTTCATGTAAAATGATGCCAAGACGAGTCCATATGACGGGCACTGTCAAAAAGTTATCAGATCTCATATAGAACCAAGCTTATAACTCTAAACATCCTAACTCTACAAGGCCTAACTTCTCAAACTCTACATCTTAGTCAGAATATGTGGCTTGGCCATTTCGCTCCATCCATGAGCGTAAGGTGAAAAAATTATTTACTGTTAATTAATTTTTCCCTAGTTTAAGGGATTGTGGGATAAAAGTTACAAGTTTTATAATTTTTTTGTTGTTTGTGTATTAATACTAGCTTACTTACATGCCAAATTTCAGCTTTCTAGGACATTAGGAAATACCCTAAGAATTTTGATGATCATCAGTGAGTCAGTGACGAAATCAGGGGTTTTAGATATCAATAAAATATAAAGTATAAGAGCTATGTAATTAAAACTTTATATGTTTGATAAGTCGGCTATTGAAAACATATCCCGAGAATTTCATTTATCTGAAAACGACGAAGCGCTTCGAGAATAGGTAGTGCTCCCGCTTCGCTTGGCTCGTCTTGGCGGGGGCACTACCGTGCCCCCAGATTTTTATAATAAAAGAAGTATAGTAGTAGAAGTATTTTTGGGTAGACGCTTCTCTTAGGCACAATCGGAGTACCTACAGTTGTAAGGAATCAACAAGATAATACCAAGTTATGTTTTTAAATCTTAAAGTCTCTATTTGATATTTCAGGATTAGGATTATATAGCCACGTGGGGTATTATCACACTAAAATCCTGTGGAAATATCGATACATTTGAACGCCAGCTGATAATAAATCTTTACGTATAGTAAAAATATTCAAAAGATCGGCAGGTAAAATGATGAAAAAACAATGGTTAGATCAAGTCGTGGAACTCTGCGGGAGTATATTATGCAAACTCTGGCCTGCTATCTATGGACATAGAGAAGCAATAGTGTGTTAACCCACACTGGAAAAATTTTGAGTAAATTAAAGTTTTAAAATTATAACGCCATTTAATTTCAACATTTTTATGTTTAATATTTAGTTACATATTTAAGAAATGTAACAAGGTAAACACATAATTAAAAAACGTTCTCTAACTCTCAATAAATCGTTCTGAATCAATAACTTCGTTTTGTGGGTTAACATATTATTGCTTATCTGCATCCCTATGAATAACTGTGATTAAGATGTTATAAAATTGTTTTTAATATGAACTTCCTCTGAACTTCAGGTAATGGACGAGATTCCTGCCGTAGCCAAATAAATTTCACTTTAAAAAACCTATCTCACTTGATGATTCCTATATTTCTATAGCCTAAATTATTTGCCGAAAACATTTACAGGGATGTTTGTAATTAAAAGCCTAGCACTTACTGATATTTCGTTGCCTTGTCATGTCAATCTCTCTGAAACTCCAAAACTGAAGTCACAAATGGTAAATGCTTCAAAGATAATTCGAAACAACTGTAAGTACGTAAAGTTTCGAATTTCTAATGATTTTAATAGTTTTGTAATTAATTGTAAAATAGAAATAAAATAGGAATTAGGTATTGTAAAATAGAAATTAATTGTAATTTGAATTGCATTTCACGAAAAAAATAAAGTGAAATCCAATAAGTTTTGTTGAAGCTTTTCTGTCTTAAACAAAAGGTTCAAGAGTTCTTTTAATTTTTCTTAAGGGGCTAAGTAAGAGGTTGATCCTGGCTTAGGTGTTTGAGCGCATATCGCGCGTGCTTGGATTCTGAGCACTCGTTTGGGTTTGCTAATCCAAGATAAAAACGGGACGTTAAACCTACAGAAAAAACATATTGGAAATACTCAGTTGTAGAAGTTTCATTTTAGATTGGAGTTCTTTTAAAACTATATAACAATGAAACGCATTAAAAACTAGTTAATAAAACTACACCGACGATAAAAAATCACAAATCTATACTCCTGAATAATAAAATAAAAATACCTAAAAGTCTGTACAAGTTAATCGTTTGAAATGCTCATAAATAATTACAAATGTATAATTCTTCGACAAAACCGGACTGATTCGTCGTGTGGGCTCATTTATAATGAATGAAATACAAACGACCAAATGTGGGAGTTTCAATATTGATTTTGTTATTACTGTTCAAAAGGTATGGTACATTAGCCGTAATGATTCGGAGAGTCTTGCGATGGCAACCCTGCATACCTACAGTTTTTTCTTTTACATTATCAAAGGGTAAAGTTTAGCGAGGGACGACCGACGAAGGTAGGTATCCATTTTGCCGCTGACGCGGTGACAAACCACACGCAAAGATCTTCACCCGCATTCATCCACATTTTCGTAGCTGTTCTCCGCAGTTAACCCGCGTTAATTTCAGATATTCCGCGGGTATTCCGAAATAAAAGTACTACCCAATATTTTTTTCTGTACCTTCTTTGCGTGTAGTATGCAAAATTTAATGTAGTTTCACCAGCATTAATTTCGGAGTTCCTGTGGGAATTCCGGGACAAAAGTACGTCCTTCTCTGTACACCTGAAAATGTGTAGCTTATGCAAAATTTTATGATGATCGATTGTGCCTTTAAGGCGTGAAAGTGTAAAAAACATACAAACAAACTCACTTTCGTATTAATAAATAGTAAGGATTTATTACTTACTGGCATGAATTATCCAGTAGGTACTGCAATAAAACCTTACACCCGTATTTGTCTATGGTATGTGTAGGTATTACCCTCAGAACATGCTTTAGTTATTCTTCTTCTGAGGTATTACCTAAATGTTTTATTTTACATTGTCTCTATATCATAAAACTATAGCGGATCGGTCTGTTTGTCCCTAAGCCGGTATAATGATTATTGTAATAAAAGTCCGAAAATCGTTCAAATAAAACAGCAAATCAAATCAAATAATAATAATTTACTTAACTATATTAATTAAAATTACTATGTTTTACTCAATATTTGATAACGATAAAACTAAGCACTCTCATTTGCCAACATTACGGCACATCAGAGCCCTTATTCACTATGACCAAAACACGTAGCGTTAAGATAACGCGCCACAAAGATTGTCTTTTCTTTAACTTAAAAAAAAGACATTTATAACGTGTTTTACGGCATATAGAACACTAACTGTGCTCCGCGGATTCACCCGCAGTAATTTCAGAGTTCCCGGGGAAATTTCGGGATAAAAAGTACCCTATGTCCTTCTTTGCACCCCTGACAATGAGCGTGCCAAATTTCATCCAAATTCGTTCAGCCGTTTTTGCGTGATTAAGTAACAAACATCCAAACATCCAAACATCTAAACATCCAAACATCCAAACATCCAAACATCCAAACATCCAAACATCCAAACATACAAACAGCCAAACATCCAAACATCCAAACATCCAAACATCCAAACATCCAAACATCCAAACATCCACACTTTCACATTTATAATATTAGTAGGATTAATTTGTAATATTTTGGCATCTGGAGTTTTTCGGATTGTGTTTCTGGGACGCACGTTACGGGCAAGAAATCTTCTTGGCCATAGTGAATAAGGGCCCATGTTCCACAGTCCACCTTGAGATCCCCATTGAATTATTCACTAAGTAAAGGTGAACGCGGAACTTCCCGAGTGGCGTTGTTAAAAATAAATATGCCCAAATTGGATGTATGCCAGTACGTTGGTTACGCAGTTCTTTTGTAGAACGGAATGTTGAAAAATACTCTTTTGTGTAGCTACCTACCACACCGAACCTTTTCATATTGAGGGCGGAAAAATTAACAGTGTTGTCGACGCGCTTCTTTGTTTTAATAGCGGTATAGGGTTAAATCGTATCCGATTATGTAATGGAGTCTTTGTTTTAGTAATTTAGCACACATTGAGTTATTTTATTTTTTCCACTTAATTTTTCAAACTGAATTTTGGAATGTTCTAACGATACATCTATACTTTTATTATATTTTGTTTGTTTGTTATGGATAAACCTAAAAATTGCTAAGGATTTTAGGAAGCTATAGTTTTCCTACGTTTTGCTACTGGTATTTATGCCGGAATCCCAACGTAAACTTCAACATTAACGCAAGTGAGTGACTTAAATGATTCGTACTATACAGACATTTTAAAGGACATAACGTAGGGGAAAATGTTCATTATAAAAATTTAAATCGGTTAATTATAGCAGAATTCGAAATAATAGTAAGAATTTTCGCTGTTTATTAGTGTCTATCTAAATTATCTTTTTATGTTCATAATGCAAAAACGACGGAATAGTTTCCATAGCTGCTTTTAATAAAATTTAACTAAAATTTTAGGCAGTATAATACATATAAATTCACAAAAAGGTGTTAAAAAATTTTGAAACTCAAGTGCTGCTGCTACCAGATACATAGGATTAATAATAAGGGTACCATAATGCTATTAGAGAATACAATAACTTTCGTACCTGATTGTACTACTACTACGTGGGTAAGTCCTTGCTTTATACCAGCGGTTTTCGTGTTTGCCAGCGTGTTTGATTGTGGATTCGACTCGGTTAGCTAACGTTTAACTTGTGGCAACGTTGGGTTTCCGGTCATACCTTTGTCTAATTGCTTACCATAGACATAATATTACACAGAGGGCGTTTAGCTTCATTTAAATAAAATACCTACTGTTCGAAATTGCAGCACACAAACGATGGGCTAGTTGTAAATATTTTTTTATCCGGTTTGTAGATTACTAAAAAAATATTGGACGCGTATTTTTTTCTTTTTTTAGTAAATTTACCAAATCAAAAAATAACGGAGATAGCTACATGGAGTTGAAATTTCGCGTGACGTCACTATCCGGTGCAGTTTGTATGGGGGCTTATAGCGGTTAATAACGGCCCGAGCCCCCACCCTAAACTTTAATGCGCTATATATCTATGCATATTTTCATTAATTTGAAAAAGCAAAAAATAAGTGTCCATTTTTTTTTATTTCCTAAATTTAGTCATGCCCATTGTAAGGCGTGTACAAGCATGTGTGTGTTGTAAATCGGTTGGTTATGTTTTACCATATATTTTTTATTTCAAGAAGGATTTTGATACTTTTCTCTTCTAAGAATCTTCTGGTAATTTACCTAAACGAAGCAGGTATAATATAATTAATATATACTAGATGTAGATTATTTTATGAGCCCGTAAACTTTTCTGCTACATTTAAGTAAATAAAAATGAGTAATGTAATTTTCATTCTTAATAAAGACATAATGATAATTTTGCTAATCCATTAGCATTAACACCTTCTGAATAAACATAAAGCAATGTTGATTACCATAATAAATTACTTTCCCAAAACAATACGCTAATCTTCTCGGGCACTTTTATTATATCTTTAATTGAGCTTAAGAGCTCCCTGTGTTGCATATAAATTGGCGAGAAACGTTAGCGAAAAGTTACCAGGCTAAAATATACCTTATTCTAACGTGAAAATAACCATTGTTACCTACTACACATGCTTTGTGTTGTAACAAAACATTCGTGTTTGTAGTTATGGACTTCGTTCACAGTATGCGTGACTTGAATCCGTTGGTTGGTAAGAGAAAAAAAAATACAGCTTAATAATATCCAACTACCTAGTAATTCTTAGTCATGTTCGTTCTCTTTCATACCGAGTTGGATTGTGCCACAGAGATCTTAATTTTGTTTTGGGGGATAATTTTATTTATTCACAGAATATAAGAAATACCTATTTGTTACTGAAATGTTTGTAACCAATTGTTTCTCTGCATATCCTTTCTGAGGATGTCCTCAGAAAGTTTATGTTCGGAGGCACTTTAAATTTAAAAAAATATATAAGTATCTTAGAATCGTAGCAATTTAGGCACGTCTATAGGTACTTAATATAATATAGAGAAACGATTTTATTGTTTATGTTGATTTGTAATGGATAAACTCAAAAACTGTTTAACCTATTTCAAAAATTATTTCACATATAGGAAGCTACAGTGTTTCTGAATGATATAGGATCTTATCTTATCTTAATCCTTCCTCTACTCCCAAAAGACCTCGGCGGCGAAGGCTAGTGTACAGTGGAGGGGTAGGAATTTAAAGTCCTCTGGTCCCCAGAAGGCCCATGTGTTTGCGAGCCAAGGCATCGCACTCGCGCATGAGATGTACCAATGTTTCCAACTCTACACTACGCTTCAACTCAACTCAAACTAGCGATTGACCTATCCTGCAGCATCCTGTCCTGTCAGTCGCTAGTTTGAGTTGAGTTGAAATATAGAATTTCTAGCTCACATTATTTTTTTGTCAGAATTAATGTGAGCTAGAAATCGTGGGGGATCAATAAGTACATAATATGGACGCAGATAAGCAATAACATGTTAACCCACAAAATTAAGTTATTGATTCAGAACCATTTATTGAGAGTTAGGGAACGTTTTTTAACTATGTGTTTACCTTATTACATTGATTAAATGTGTAATTAAATATTGAACATAAAAATGTTGACACAAAATGGCGCTCCTACTTTTAAAACACGATTTACTCAAAATTTCTCCAGTGTGGGTTAACACACTATTGCTTATCTATGTCCATATAGCTATGAATTTTTGCAATTTCGTAGGAAAAGCTGGAATGAAAATCCTTTCTTAGCTGACTATTAGGTACGCTACACTAATGTGAGTGAGTTGTATGTGTTGAATCTAGTTTACGAAGTTATGTGATTAGTCAGTGAATAAGCGAGAAATATTTCGCTTTTATATTCTAATTTCAGAGTTACCTACTCTAAGTTTTCAGTTACAATAAAGCACAGTTTTATAATCATTCATGTCGCAATGCAGCTAACTAGAAACAAAATCACTAACTTAAAGCCCGGTTTTGTTTAAAACCTAACTAAGCTATATTGTGAGAATAATTTAAACTTCAAAATGGATTTCAACTAAAGTAAGATTATGGTTTTAAATCGTAACACGACAGCTTTATTGCGAACAAGTTATTTACCAAACCACAGCCGTTGTTATTTGCAATCTTATATACCTAGAGTCATAATATTTACTCGCAATCTAAGTCCAATAACCAAAGGCTTACAATGGCAAAATAACAATTAATAATCATGAAACGAAAACCAATAATAAAAGTTAAATTAGAAACTCTACCCCTAATCATAATATCACAATCATTTATAATTGGGGATTCATATTAATTACACCAAACAAAAGCTGTAAAGTAATGTAAATCCATACACTAGCGTATTTGTTTGTAATTGATGGTATGAAAGAAGAAGTGCATTAAGATTTTTACCGCCGCACTCAGAGTCGGTTTTAATGATTACTTAGTTAAGTATAGATTTTTAAAACAAAACTGCCGCAATCAGACAAGTTCAAAAAATTAATGTTAATTGGCATTTAACTAATTAAGTTACATCTCATTAAATGCCAATTAACATTAATTTACTGAAAGTCTCTGATTGCGGCAGTTTTGTTTTAAAAATCTATACTTAACTAAGTAATCATTAAAGTCGACTCTGAGTGCGGCCGTTAGTGACGTTATAAGAAGTATCATGTGTTACTTAGGGGTACCGTAGCTTAATTTTAGTACAAGATTTTTAATATTACTTCAGTTGTTTTAGAGAATACTCCGCTTTTAACAAGAATTTTTCTCTGTAAACAGTATAATACATTAGCTGTGCCTACGGTTTCACCCGCGTGAGTTTCAGAATTCCCACAGGAACTCCAAAGTAGCCTAATTTACTACTTATAACATCAACTAATTAGCAGTGAAAGTCCCGCCAAAACCGGTCCGACATTAGCCGGAACCACAAAGACGAATGGTTTTTCTCAAGTGCCGTGAAAGTATATACTTACCTACCTACTTTCGCATGCATTTAGTATTAAAAAGCTGTTATTTTGACATTACAAACTGACACTTCAACTTTATTTATATGTAAACATATATAATCTGCGGCTGTTTTGTGAACGGATACTCGTAGATACAGACTGACTAACTCATGATATGGGTGCGGACTTTTAGAGCGTCCAACATCAATATTATTCCCACAGACAAAATTCCATAGTCCGGTTAAATTTGTTAGTAAAACGTACCGAAAGGAACTTAGGACGGCAGTCTCGTAAAATTTCGTTCTCGGCCGAATGTAGGTAATTGGATTGGGGAACAATTTGCCAGGACTGGTAAGTCTTTGTACAGTCAGCGAAAATTATATTTATCATCTGAATATAACCTACTCCGGTTCGATTTCATTTTTATACTTACTTCCGTTTTTCACGATTTCACTCGCATATATTTGAGAGTTCCCGCGGGAATCCCGAAATAAAAAGTACCCTATGTCCTTCTTAGTACTCCTGACAACGTGCATGCAAAATTTCATGATGATCGGTTGAGTAGTTACGGCGTACAAGCGTAACAAACGAACAAACGGATGCACATGCAAAATACAAGGATTAATTGATTCAGCAATGCATTATTGCAGATAGGTAATAATTTATTGTTTCATAAGTTTTTGGATCTTTTATCAATTTTTGTATCAATTCATATTTTTGTGAACGTATCAATAAAGAATAACGATGTAATATGCTACAATCGCTGACCTAGATCGAGTAACACGCGTGCGTGTTTACTTAAAAATAACTTTGTATATATTAAAGGGAGGAATTGATACACTAATTGACACATAATCGTCGTACCTATTAACCGACAAAGCCAGTTCTAAGGAACTCCCCAGTAACTTGTAGCACAATACCATTTTTTAACCGACTTCCAAAAAAGGAGGAGGTTATCAATTCGATTGTATATTGCTTTTTTTGTAGGTTTGTTACCATGTATACGCGATTACTCGAAGACGGCTGGATCGATTTGAAAAATTCTTTTTTGTTTGAAAGAGTATACTCTCGAGGTTGTCTCATTGTCAATAAGTCAGGATCTGATGATGGGATCTTGGAGAGATCGAGGGAACTCTTCAAATATTACAGGCACAGCATAGCGATTTGGGTAGATAAATTGTCACTTTGTAAACCAACCCACGAGCGAAAAATAAATAAAATTTTAACAAAAAATTAAAACCGACTTAAAACACACATAAATGCACTACACTAAAAAGTTAAAATAACCTACATACATAATAATGTGCTACCTACTGATCGTTTCGAAGTCGGTGCCAAGCCAAATAGGTAGATAGACTAAGTCCGGTCCCATCACATTGCAGACACGAGCGGGCTTGGCACCGACTTCGAAACGATTTAGGTAGCAAATATGTAAAATTAAAAAAGTTGATTTTTTTACCGTACCTATATACTTTCATATGCAATAAGTGAAAAGCTATTAATTTGGAATTACAAACAGAAACTTCAATTTTATTTATTTATAGATAGGTATAGATATAAATGTATAGATTTATGGGATATAAATATTAATTGTTCCAATATAAGATAAAATGCAAAATAAAAGGGCGGCAAAGGGATCCGCACCGGGTGCTAGTGACCTTTGCTACGCCACTGTGTAGGTATATGCGTAAGTAAAAAAAAAGAAATATTTATTGCATCAATGTACCTATAATGAACTAGGATTACATATTATACCAGAAGTATAGTATAACAGAAGTCTCCGTCAGAAAAAAAGAAAAAGAAAAAAAGTCAATCATTTTTTCTTCGTCCATTAAATGGCAAAAGTGTTGAAATATGCAACCATACGTAAATTTTTAATCAAAATATTGCCTAACACTGATTTTGCCCTTGGACTTATTTATAAAGCCGACT
The DNA here is from genome assembly GCA_907165275.2 of Zygaena filipendulae. Classification (NCBI taxonomy): domain Eukaryota; kingdom Metazoa; phylum Arthropoda; class Insecta; order Lepidoptera; family Zygaenidae; genus Zygaena; species Zygaena filipendulae. Next base: position 2,948,041 of record OU015653.1, on the reverse strand, counting down.
GTACCCACACACGGCAGGTAGGTAAATAAATCTATGAATTTTGCCCGTTTTATTTGAATTTATAGCCTATTTCGCTGGTATTGTTTGGATAATTTATTCTAAATTAGACTGCACACGTATACGACCCGGTTTAAACATTAACCTATCTAAATAATTATCTTTGATCTTTACCCCTGTCGTTGTAGCTAATTAAGAGAGTTAAAATTCTTTAGTTGTTTTAAAAATGACTTTGTGCAGATCAGTTTATTACCTTTGATAGCAGTAGTACATTTTGTTACTAGTATTTAGAACGTTTTTAAGAGGAAAAAATAAACATAACCATTAAAATTCTTTGATAAAATTAAAAAATTGTAAAGATATAAAAGCACATGAGAAAAAAACAAATTATTGTAATGAAAATCAATCGAAAACGATCTAAGATTTCACGTGAAATCGGAAAACTGGTAGCGTTCGACAAACTTTGTCTCCGATAATTGGCTGCTGTAGGTACGTATATTGACATCAAATATTTTATGAAAACCAACAAGTGCTTTCCTATACGTATCCGATACCGTTCTTTTATTACGTAAACTAGTAGTCGCATCAGATTTTACTACGCGCACAAGTGAGAAAATTGTTCTTTTACGCGAATGCACCAAAAATTTTGTATCGGATTCCTGGTTTTAATCTTTAAAATCTATTTTAATTTATGTCAAATTTATGTTAAATTCTTTGAAAAAAATACTCATAAGCAGAGTTTAAAATTAAAGTATTAGGTAATTAACTGCAGTCATCAGCTTCAGTCATATTACATATAGAGAAATATACTGATTTGTGAAGAAAAGAAAAATAGATAACGACTAGGCAGGAACTAGGTAATAAAACCGCACTGGGACTAGAAACTTCTAAGTTTTCAAATGCCTTATTTTTAATATACTTCTTATTTAATATAATATATAAATACATAAGCACTGAAAAGGGGGTTTTGGTAATTCAACTCCTGAAGTGGGAGAAAAAATTGAAACGTTAGATAAAAGTATAGCGAATAACTAGTGCCCGAAAAAACTTTTGAGGTTTCGAGGTTATTTAATTACAAAAACTTTACGACACAGCCTGGGTTTATAACTTTTAAAAGTCATATTGAAAATTTCATGTTTTCGACCTACCTACATAATAAAAATATATTTTGTATGGATAAAGTTACCAGTTTTTTTTAGTATTCAACTATCTTAATTTTATGATTTTATATTATTTGCATTTCGAATATTCGTTACGTAAAAATAACATAGCGAACGTGACCAATATTTTTATGAAAAAACTATCTGTGCCCCGCGGTTTCACCCGCGTGAGTTTTGGGATCAGGAACCTTTGTGGACGCAGGCAGAACAACTCGCCAAAGTTTCATCACAATCAGACCAATGGTTTCGAAACGCATAGAGGACAGACATACAAATATTCATTTTTATTTATAAAGAAGATTATGTAAGGATTATCTTTGTAATACATACTTTTGGTGTATGATCAACGTATGCGAGGATAAGAGCTCGGAAGCGCATTTTCATTCGACTTGCTTTAAATTTATCGTCACTGCTCAGCTCCTATGTGTGTTAGCGTTATGTTATATAACCTATAACCTGCCCAGGAGTATGGACTACAATCGTACCAAGTTTGGTTAAAATCGCTTAAGTAGTTTTTGACCCATGCGTGCACATACAGACAGACAGACAGACAGACAGACAAAAAATTTACTGACTGCATTTTTGGCATCAGTATCGATCACCATTCATCCTCCAATATTAATTTTGAATATATATTCAATATACAGAATTGACCTATCTAAATTTTTATTATAAGTATAGAAGATATAGATGAAAAATATGAAATAGTAGGGACTGTGGTAGGGATCTATCCAACTAAAAAATGCAAAATTCTTTTCTGTCAGTTATTTTAATAAATTGATATTTGATCCATAGTTTTTTTTTATCGTAATAGAAAGCAAACGTGGATTTAAATAGAAGCAAAGACTGGCGCAATGCGCAACCTCTGAGCATACAATTTCGGTTTCATTCGAACAGTTATGTAGCCGTAGGCGAAATGTCCCGAAAATGTTTTGTTAAATTATATACGACCTTTTCTGTGTGTACAGGGAGTGGGATTACAAAAGATTCTTTGTGTATTATACATTATACATATATAATTTTTTAGGGTCAGCTCAGTGTTTTGAGCTTGATGTTTTAGTACTTACTTAACATTAATATGTGTTTTAACAAGAATACCCTAATATATACGTATTTAACATTGCTCCGACGAAAATCTCAATATCAGTAGGTACTCTCGAGATCAAAGATCGAACCTAGGGTTGAATTACGGAAACCTAGAAGTACGTGCTTTCTTTGTGTGATGTTATATTAGAAAAAAGTGTAAATAAATACCGATTTCATGACTCCATAGTGTTTCGAATCACTTTAGATTTAATTTAAAAAAAATCCTTACTTATGGAGTCGACTTGTCTCACAGTAAAGATACAATGTGAAAAACTAACCCTTTTCACCGGCTTCATCGGTAACTATTAATAATGCCCACATTTCGACGGCAACATAATACATGTACATAGATAAAAATAACATATGTTAAACGAAGTAACTTACCGTATTCCGGACATATTATGCAGAATGCGACAGCCAGAAAAAAGCCGATCACCTCGCCTCCGAAACCCCCGACGGCCATTTTTCCCTTTTTATTCAGCCCACACTAGCTTTTAACGACATTCTCACTCGGTTATTTCGCGCTATCTCACTAACTTATCTGCACGCCGATTGTCTTTTTTTTTTCAGTGATCGACTTCATCATTGGCATTGTATCCCAAATGCCGTTCCATGGCGATGCGCCAGTGGCTTAGCTCTGTCGGGGCTCACATCTGAAACAAAGAGATGTGAACTTTTGAATCGCTTAGAAAAATTGAATGTCGTTAAGCCGAATTCGTTTGATTTTACGGATAGGTAAGAAAAGTACTGGAAATTGTTTCGTTCAGTAAAATTCGTTTTCGACTACTTTTTTTAAGCCTTTCTCCGATATTTGACACTATTTCATTGTTTGTTCAAGGGTATAGGTAATTTTTGAGAAAATGTTAATTAAATTAAAATGGAAGTCTTGGGCAATTTTTCAAGTTACAATAGACCCAATGCTTTGAACTAGATGTACAACCTCGTCAGTTAGTTTCAGCACTTTGAATGATACTATATTATTTTACTTCAGAACCTTTTTTTGGAGTATAAGTTGCCTTAGTCGTTTAAAGAACGAGATGGACAAACTATTAACTATTATTATTATTTACAAACAAATCCGAAGAGATCACATTACAAAGTCATACGTTGCTTCTCGTTTGTGTGCATAGCTAATACAATATACAATATGTATGTCCATTTCTAAGGTTTTCAGATAAAAAGGCACCTTATATTTCAAAATTATTATAGTATGTATATGATATTAAATTTATGATAGGAGCGGGCGGGCGTTATCTTGTAATTCTCCATGTTTGTGTCAAATAAAGTTCATTTAATTTCAATTTTCAAAAGTTCGGAAATAGCTTAAAAGATAAAACCTTGCGTGCATTCACCAAATTTCAAGTCTTTTCAGCGGTTTAGGCTGTGCGTTGATCCGTCAGTCAGTCATTCAAGACAAAGCACTTTATATGTATAGATAACGATCGTACTGGTACGTAAATACACATAGGTATCAAGTATTGCGGCAGGCGGGTTTCATATTTGTGAGGTTTCTTTAACCCTTTCTTGTCTAGAACCTGTAATTAGAGAACGATTCGCTTTAATGTATTAAATAACATCGTTTCTAATTCCAAGGCATTCGTAAATATTAAATTTGAATGTTATGAATATTTTGACATAAAAAAACTGTAGTTAGGTATACACCATTACTAAAAGAAATATATAATGGATAATAGATAAATACCTACTTAATTTTAACTGGAAGCATTTATCATCTTTACTCTCGGCTTTATTCAATTTAAAACCGATAATAATAAATTAACAAATATTTACTAACCGTATTTTAATATGCATAAATTTATTTACAATTTATTGATCTCAAAGCGTTCAGCTATTAAAAAAAATCCGTCATTACAAAAGCAGGTAGCGAGCGGTACGTATATAATATAAATTGTTGAACATGCTACAACTGAAAGTGACCTGAAAAGGACGACATGCATTGTATAGAGGCGTCAGAGGCAGAAATTGTATTGTGTGCGGAGGCTTTATGCTTGCCGCGAGAACACTGTCTAACAACCCCGGCATCTGTTTCTATTCTTTCCAATACAACCTACTTAATATTATATCTCAAACAGCCTGAAAACAGGACTTCCATGTACCGCAGCGAGCAAAAGTTTCACTACTGCTTTTTTAAATTGATTTTAGTTTTTAGTTATAACTTAGTTTACAAGTGTAAAAATAATATCTATGAAAAATTGAACTCGAGTGGCTATCTAACTTTATGATCGATCGATTCTTTTGTCGCTTGTATATATGTTCTATACGAGTTAATCTTTGACCAGTGCTGTGTTAATCTTTTATATACCTACAATCCATAAATCATCACCTTTTTTAGATTTTACGATCCTTTAACAATGTAGTTGGAAACCGACGCCGCCCATGTTTGGTTAAAAACTAATTAATGTGGAAATATAATTTAACCATTAATTTGCAGCTAAATTAAAAACCACACACGTTAAGCGGCTGGGATTATTTGTATAAACTTATTAATATTTCAACTCAATTAGTTAGAATAATACTTGGCGCTCAACTCAATAATCATAATTGTTACATAACGTTGTCTGATACATAAATTATATACCTAAGTGAACTATTGTCTCTCATTGTTATGATAAGAATTTACTCGCTTAAAATTTTAAGTTGCACGGAGTACTTTGCAGTGTTCGCTTGAAAGCCTTTATTTGGAGGTGAGCTCATGAATTTTGCAACAGATTTATCCCAGGTGTGTCTGTTAAAAATGTAAGCCTCTCGCTTTTCGACCTTAAATGTTGATTTTTAATGTAGAATAAAACTTACAGAGAAATACGCAAGTATTATTTATAAAAAAAAAAAAAACTTTAAACCTTATTTCTCTAAAAAAATTAAGGCAGTAATGACGGCAGAGTTTCAAGGGAGGTTTCCTTTTATACCATAATTTTGCTTAAAAATGAAACAGCTTTCATTCCATGCAGTTTTTTAAGGGGGAGCAGATTAATTGAAGTAAAATATAAAAAGAAAAAACCAGAACAAAAGGAGGATTCACGACCGTCTTCAGTAAGCCTTCGACTTTGCTGGTCGAAATAAAATTTAAATAAAAAAAGGAAAGAGACGACCCTTATTTCCATTTATTCGCGTTCAGTTAAAGCAACTGAGCAATTTAAGTAATCCTAATGATGTAATAGAAAATTGAGGTTTTGATTACTCAAAGGCCAGTAGAGTTGATTATTTGAGTGACTCTAACCAAGCCCTACAACTTTTATATCTGTTTGTAATGGAGAAGCTATTGTGTTGCTGTAAATTTTGTTTAAGCTTTTGCTTGTTAAAAGATTATTTTTTTCAATTTTAATATAAGGTATGTACTGAGGCAGGGTAAATGGTAGAAGAGTTTGGAAGACAAATCTGGATGTACAAGTAGATAGTCTGATAAGACGTGAAAAAAAAAACCATTTTATTCATGATTCTGATGATGGCAAATTAAGCTTAACCGATAATTTCACATGCGATCTTTATATTGCCAAACATAATTCTGATGATTGCTGCAGTTTTTTTTTAAGTAAAGTTTGTTTTACTTCTCAGGTGTCTACTTGCCGAATATCAATTTCTCATTAATTAGGTACTCCGGCTACAGTTGACTAGGTACTTCGCAAATAGCTTATATAGCACAAAGTCATTCTCAATGGTCTAAGTTCTCAACGACGTAGGTACTCATTTTAGCAAACAACGGAAGTGGCACGGTTAGCTAACGCATAAGGTGGTTTACCTAAGCTTAAGGTACGAGTACAAGACAATGTTAATCTAGCGCCAACCGCTTTAAATATTCATATTTTGTAAAACATTTTATTTAAAATGTACCACAGGCTTAAAGTGACTTTGATGATAACTCTGCAACTTGTATAACTAATAAAAACAATTTACGGCAATGACAATGATAGATACAGATAGTTTTTCATATTGTGTTGCAAGACCACCTTAGTCAGAATATGTGGCTTGGTGTTTCGTTACTGCAAGAACCTTAACAGAAAAGTAATTAACAGTGGATAAATTTTTCACCTTACGCTCATGTGAAATGGCCAAGCCACATATTCTGACTAAGGTGTAGAGTTTGAGATGTTAGGCCTTGTAGAGTTAGGGTGTGTAAAGTTATTCTACATGAGATCTGATAACTTTTTGACAGTGCCCGTCATATGGACTCGTCTTGACATCATTTTACATGAAAATGTTTTTTGGTGGGATTATCATTATTAAAAAAGTTGGTATCTACTAGTATATATTCAATCGATTATAATCGGATTTCTTTTTAAATGGATTATTTCAAAAGAAAATTTTATAGCATGCAGGCAATCTATTTAAAATATACTTTATATATAGCAAAATAAACTTTCCATTTTAACATAAAGATCAGTGACACTATATTTACCTAGTTACCATTTTATGTCACCGTATAGGTAATAAAAACTCATCAAAAGTCCGTTTCCTGAAAACGACATTCTATAGATCAACTATACGATTATGTTAAACCTAACAATATACTTAACTTAAAAGGAGCAAACAAAAAAAATCGTTCCCGTTAAACATAATCCACGTATTCTTCATCGGTTCTCGCATAAACAGAACATAAAAATAAGTTTTGTACTGAACATAAAATATTTTACGACGAGTATCCTGAAACTGTTTTGTGACTAGAAACGTTGCCCGATGACACTAAAACACATAGTGGTTATTTACAGTTCACTGCGAGCGGCAACAAAATTGTCTGTTATTACATTTTTGTGCAAACAAGGATATAAAAAAAATATTAAAAGATTTTTTAAAAATAAATCGAGTATTTTTTACCTATAAGCTTACGCTTCATTATTAGTTTTATGTTCATACCTCTGGTAAGTAAAAACACTTGACATATATCTAGTTATGTACTTCAATACCCACATAAGGTATATAGGTATCGTGATGAAACTGAAAACTCCCAAACTGAAAAGGAATAAAAGTAAATAATCAGTTTATTGGTTAAACAAGTTTAAGTTTTATTATTATTTTTATTATTTTAATAGTTAATTAAGTATGATACTAATATGTTTCTTTTTGAATTATCCGTTCTGAATAGTTATTGTGCCTACTCGTGAGAGTCGTAAGCCCACAAATATTTTAACTTCAAATTTTCAATTTATGTTCCCTACTCTATACTTTTGTGTTTTGTGTTCGCTAACTTTTCAAATAATATTATGTTCTATATTCATGCTAAATGCACGGTACACTATAAGTGTAACGTGTTTATCTATACAACTTCAAATATCCCATATTCGTGCTAAACTTATAATATTGTATGTATTTTGTTCCCGAATTTAAATTCTAAAATGGAATTTTGATTGACCTATTAAATACTACAGACATTAAAAGCGATTATATCGGTGTAAAACCGAAAGGATATACGCGGAAGGTCGGTCCGTTGTGTATTCTAACTAATTTGCATTATAACATGGTACCTATCTAACTTCAACAGATGATGTAAAGGTTTACGGCACTTAAGCAACTTTACGAATTTGTGGTGTACTCGTTGATTTACTAGGTACGTACATCAATGGTTGCACTAGCTACTGCCTACGGTTTAATCTTGAAAATTCCTCACGAATTTTATGTACCACAAATCAGGATAGATAATAATTTGTCACTCAATATATAAGTTCTGAAGCTGTGATGAATATGTATACAACGTGTTGATGAATTAACTGAAAACCTGATACACCCCATTTAAAAAAATAAACAATAATATGATTAAAATATATTTTATATCCAAAAATTTATACTTTAATAGTTATTCAACATTAGTTTGGAGGTGACCTATCTACGAAATTCCAATACGCCCGCGCCACACCGGTTCGAAATTTTTGCTGCGGGCGGCGCGGCGTACGCGCCAAATATTGTATTCAAAATAATTTAGGTATGGGCTAATAAAAATTAAAAAATATAACCTGTATTAAAACATAGTGCGATCGATTTGCTACTTGATTCTGAGCAAACTACTTTCTAGTTTTCAGTAAATTCATTAACCATAGCCATATTTAAGGATGTATTAAGATTAAAAAAATTAAAAAAAAAAATTAAAAATCTTTATTTCTTTAACAGGTTATAATTAAATTACCTGAGTTTGGAGTCACCCTTTAAGCAGCAATTGCTTGTGTTGGGAGGCTCCGCTCCTCTATATCCGATAGTGAAATAAAAATAATTTAATTCCAAATACATACAGGTTTTTATACCTATACATAGGTTCACACATACATACATGTAAGCTTGCGTGTGTGCGTCAATATGTATTTTTGAGTGAGTGAGTTTCTGTGTTGTGCTTAATGAAGTGAAATATAACGATATGTACCTAATAATATGTAATGATATAATATGTAAGATCCGGAAATACCGTTGATAAATGTAAAAAAAAAATATGAAAAAAGGTATTAATAATTTGAAATAGATTTGATATTTAATTATTTTATAGTTACATTTAACTCAGATTGGTTTAATATGGTAGTCAGTCTATAAAACTTGAAAGGGTTTTTCGTAACGTAGGTAGGTACTTATCGGAATTATTAATGGTAAAATTTTCCTCTCCGAATTTAACATCGATGTGCATCTGATGTTTTACCGTACGGCACCCCAATAAGCCTGAAAGGAACCTATTAGTTTCGGTCGGTTATTCCCCGAAATGGCGCACTTCTCCTATAATCTTTATTGTTACTCTTAAGACGCGGTAGAAAGTTTTTTTACGACTTCGATGGAAAAAAGAGGTTAAATATAGTGTATTAATAAGTAAGTTAATGCTAAAAGACGGTATTATTAAAATACCTATGTATTAGTATATATTTTTATATCATTACATTTATTTGCTATATTTACTAAGAAACGAATTGTTTATGGTACTACTCTGTAACACAGACATTTGTGGATAACGCTAAAAATATGTGTTGTATACACGTTTCCTAATAAATATTTTATTTACAAACATTTTCGTTCGATCCTATTTGGCATTGTCATTGTATGTTATTTTAAAATACATAGGTAACGGATATATATACTCTTAAGAAGTAAAGTGAACTTCTCTGACTTTAACAAGTGTATGATAATGGGACAACCATTTCTCTCAAACTCATTTATCATTCTTATGTCCAGATTCTAATATTTAAATAATATTTTAACTAGCGTCAAAGATAAAATAAACGAAACCTTTTTATTATATTTCATTATTGGAGAGAATTTAAAGTTGATTTTAATTTTTTTTATAGTCAGAATCACCGACAATACTTACCGAGTAGCCAATGCTTTAACGATTTGCTGAATAGGTATTAGGTACCTAAGTGGATTATGAAAATGGAACTTCCTATAACGTGTTTTATGGTAATGGCAGTACAGTGAAATATAGAAATGGCGTCAGATTGTCGATTACTACTATAAATAATTTTTATTCGTTTTGACCAGTATTATGTTATATTTGATTGTTTTATTTCATGCCAGTATTGTTGCAGGTTCTCGTATTGCTTTGTAGCCTTTTCCGTAGAAAAGTATCCTGATAAAATAACCTGTTTATATTGTCACTATATTCGATACATAACCCCTTTAGTCTAGTGGTTAACGATTGTGACTGTTAGGTACATCAGAAGTCTCGGGTTCGATCCTCATGTCCAGTTAAACATTTATGTGCTGCAAAATGTTCAACTTGAGTCTCGATGTTTTGTAATATTAAATGTATTAGAGGCAGGTATTAAAAAAATATACAAACTATTATAATATAACTGTCCGTTCAACAGTTCAGTCTCACAGTAAAGATCTCGTCCCAAAAACGCATTTTTCTTGGTGTGAACCTTATTTGATTACGAGAGAATGTCAATTTTTGTGGCGCGTTATCTTAACGCGGCGTGTTATGGTCATAGTGAATAAGGGCTCAGATTCTTGGATGTTTCGAGTTATATTAGTATTGTTTGTGCTTTGACGTAGAGTCACGGAAGGCTGTTGTTATAGTAAATTTCAACGTTTTGACTTGTACTAACTTCAGGCCTTGGGTCAATGCGGGTTGATTTTGCTCGGGCTACAGAGTTTATGGGCAAAGGATGGACTTTTATTGCTACAATAATGCATAAATAACGGCTGGAGTAGGCTCCGTATTAAGTCGTAAAGACTAATATAGGTAGAGCTCACTGAAGTGGGTGATTAACAATAATTTCAAAATGGCCGACCTATAAAATTTATATGAAACTGCCTAGTTTTGTTATGTATCTACATAAATGTGAAAGGTGTAACAAAACTCACATTGGATACATACAACAAATTATAATATTTGTTACAATACTGTATGAAACAATCAATACAAATTCAAAGTAATTCCAAACAGCTTTTCACTAAATGCATAAAAAAGTATATACGGGACTTACATAAAACAATACTAAAAAAAAAACAGACAGACAGAGCTAATCTCTGAAACGGCTGAACTGATTTTAACCGGACTTTCACTGACAGATAGCTGATGTTATAAAAAGTAGCTAACTTAGGCTACTTTTATTTTTGAAAAACATAGTTAAAAGTCAAAGTCAAATCCTTTATTCCAATTTGGCTTATAATGTGGCTCTTTTTGACGTCCATATAATTACAGTTATTATGACAGCACCCATAAAAATCCAGCCTTCACAGCTTCCTAGTGCTATGGCTGACGAGAAGCTGCGCAACAAACTCTTCAGCAGCACGCTGTCAGTTTAAAGTTATAATATAGGTACCTGTATCTATAATTAGTGGTAACTCAACTTGCAATTAATTATGTGAGAACAATGATCCGTACCCATCAATAAAGTTCCTGCGGTAATTCCGAAACTCACGCGGGTGAAACCGCGGGGCACAGCTGGTATTCTAGCTTAGCTGATATGTTTGAGACTAGACAACTGAATGACTGATAGAATCTAGACTGTATCTGAATGATCTTGATTTCTTTGGAATGTTCGGACCCCTGTTCACGGAACGGGGAATTATGAAAATTTGTAACTAAAACGTATCAACTACATAATTGAAATTTAGCGATACATTGAGTTGAAATTTCGCGTGACGTCACTACGCGGTGCAGTTTGTACGGGGCTTATACCGAATGATGAAGTCACTAGTCCCCCACCCTAAACTTAAGTGCGCTTTATGTATCTAAAAATACGTGTCTATTATTTTTTTATTTTCTAACTGACGGCGTAATTAGTATTTTGATTTTCATAAGTCGTCAAACACTCAAGCGGAGCTGCGGGCAAACAGATAGTAATTTTTTTCTTGCTGAGCTAGTAGGTATTATATAACAGAGAATTTTCAATTTTTGTTGATCACGAAAAATAAGCCTAACGTTAATTATTGGAATGGAAATTTAATTAAAAATGATCAAACAAGATTTTACGTTTCATCGAAAAAAGATACCTTTTTTCCGATAATTGGATGGTGTTACGTGTTGGCATGAGTTTTTTTTTTTTAAATAAAACCCACAAGTGTTTTCATATTATATACATACCTATATATACGACAGCATTAGTTCTTTATTGCGTTATCCCAATTGTTCCCCGCGGTTTCACCCGCGTCAATTTCGGAGTTCCCGCAGGAATTCCGGGACAAAAAGTATACCCTACTACTTTCTCTGTACTCCTTATCATGCGGATGCAAAATTTCATGAGGATCTGTTGACCCGTTGAGACGTGAAAGTGTAGCACGATTATTATTATTGCTGATTGATTTGTTTGCAATAACTAAATAAATTATTTATATTCATCCGGCTGGCTAGCTACCACCTTCAAGCTGTAAATCTGTCGCCAAGCAACTAACGGTGTGTTCCGGCAGCCCCACTTGAAAGCCAGTTCCCATCCCCATTCCAGGTCGGCAACGCACTTGCATGCCTTCTGGTGTTGCAGATGTCTATGGGCGGCGGTAATCACTTACTATCAGGTGTACCACTGGCCCGTTTGCCCCCTATGACATAAAAAAAATAATATCCTCTGCTTAACAAAACAACCTAAATAAACGAACGACCTGTTTATCAAAACAAGGATCTCGTTATGACGTCCCGTCGACACGGACTCATTAATTTTGATAATAAAACAAGAAAATGTTTATTTCACGCATTAATACTTGCACAGTGCCTAAGTAAAAGATTACCAGAGATGGGAGGGGCTTCGGTGGCATAATGACCGCGATTATTCAAAGCAACGACTTGTTTTTTTTTTTTTTTAATTTTCCTGTACACCTTTTTTTAAGCCTCATTTTGAGAGTAATAGCTCATAAAATAGATAAGCCTTACTATCAAAGTTAAAGCAGTCTACATAATTCAGACATAAATATATAGGTAATAGGTATACGTATACTTACGGCCGCACTCAGAGTCGTTTTAATGATTACGTAATTTTAAGTAAAGATTTAAAATAAACTGTCGCACTCAGAGCGGTTAATTAAATTAATGTTAATAATAAAGTTAAATTTAACTAAATTAAACTTCATTTGTTAAATTCCAATTAACATTAATTTAATGAACGACTAAGTGCGGCCGTTAGAGGCAGTTATTAATAACTGTGATGTTATATAATCCTTTACATATATTTTTTACAAAAAAAAGTATAATTATAATACATTAGTTATTAGGTATCTATAATTACAATGCGTTGAGATAATTTTGATTCTATGTTATAGTAACTGAATATAAATACGTATATTTGTATAAGCTAATTCTCTCTTTATTGTTGCGATTAAAAAGAAATTAGCTAAAAATAACTAGGCGCTTTAAAATTCAAACTTCACGAGTGTTATTACATAATTGAAATATTCTATTTATTCATGAAAAATGTAAAACTCCACACAATTAGGTATCAGTGCATAAATAAATCATGCAAAGTATTCTATGAGGGCTTTTGAAAAGTAATTTAAAACGAAATTTATATAAGTAAAGAAAATTTTATGCGAAGTTCAGCAGACATATTCCCCAAGCACCTTTTCCTATTTCGACTTATATTAAGCTTCTCCTTTGAAATTACCTACATTGAGAACACAGACACATAATAGTACAGAATAGACACCGCAAGTGATCTGCTAAAGTGTATCGCATTTAAGTACCTACGCACGGCTAGTACAGTTCATAATTCAATTATGATGGCCAAAGCAAATAGTCGTAAAATAAAAAATTGTCTATGACAATTTTAAAACTCCGAAGCCCAGTTAATTCCTCGTCAGAAAATTTTACGTTGTTTTTGTGTATTTTTTGTCATGTCTGTTTTTATATGATTTTAGGTGCTTCCCCTGTCTGTTGCAATGTGAGTCTGTGGTTGCAGATATCATTATATTTGTTTGAATTTATACTTGTTTGAATTTATATGTCTACGTATTGTACGTTGAATAAGATTCAGTTTCCTCAAATTTCACATAGTGCTCCTTTGTTTTTTCCCGGCCATTGGAACACGCCATATAAAACTCTTTGTCAAGGGGTCTTTAGTCTCTACTTAATAGACCTTTGTCATTGGGCAAGCCAAATTTAAAATATAGAGAACATAAACAATGCCAACTTAACGTTAACTTAACGTTTTATACAAAACTTTCACGAAGAAATGTGTCCTATTTATCAGGTGTATACTGTATATAGTATATTGAGTAGCAAGTGCTCATTTATTTAGTAAAACTTCTTTGAGCGCTATGAAAGTAAAGCGCGAGGTCGAATTCCAATGTGGCGTAAATTGTACAAAATGATTCTGACCCTTTGGTGAAGTTTCGCTTTTGTCACGTGCACCGAGTTTTTTTTTTTCCATTTAATAAAAAGTACATTGGAACGATAAAGTCTGTTGTAGTTGTGGGCTGCGTGCCAGAGATACCTAGATTTAGATCCATTCTAAATGGGACGCCTGAAATATGGAGCCCAGCCGCTGCCCCAAGCGTGCCTAAAGTGTCGTGGAACAATATATTATTCGTTCAGAAAAGCAAGAAACTATGGCCGTATTGTAGTGCGCTATGCCAAGTTCTGGCCAACGCACAGACTGTATATAATATAACCCTATTCGAGCTGTTATCACCTTCATAACTTGACTAATATATTATGTTTTAAGACGCTAAGAGTACTACCATGTGTCGTTCAATTTACCTAAATTTGAAAATTAAACGGTTATTTAGTACTCGACTGAACTTACTCTAATAATAACTCATATACTATTAAAATCATTAAGCACTTCTCATGGGAAAGTATGATAGGTTTTTGTGTAAAAAGAAAATCCAAATTTCTTATAGGTACACTTTTTAAGGTTTACAAAAATAGTAATAGTAGTTTTAATAAATTTTAAGAGTATTTTTACAATCGATAATAATATGATAAAATTATGATTCAAGTACAATTTTACCTCATATAGTTACTATATTTATCAACTTTCAAAAACAAACTAAATAAGCATAGGCAAGTAGCATAAATTACGACCAAGACCTTTGCCCAGCAAAATAGGTATGTAGTTTATGGTTTTGAATTAAACTTTTAAGCTAGTTACTAAACTGTTTTGTCATTTCAAGTCTATATACTACTACTATCCCGATTATTTAACGGCTATGCAAACATACAAAATATGCCTACCTAGGTCAGAAAAAAACTTGTTTTTTTTCTCTGTATCAGTTGTAATTATTACAATGTTACTATTGTAACATATAATAAATAATACATACGTTCACTTTTTTACCAATTTCATGTTTTAGATCCATACGCAAAAATCAACTTGAATGCAATTTTTTTAGAGCAATTTTACACAGCTTTGAAAAAGAACACAATTGCAAACAAATGAGAAATATCAAAAATATTTTGACTCAAATAGTTTATTTTACTTAAGTACCTACCATTTAAGTACCTAAGAAAACCTTTTATTTTTGTATCATTAATACCTGCTATATTACGAAAATGAAAGGTTTCACGCGTGCCGTTAGCGGGTTAAATAAACAAATGAAACCTTTTAGAATCTAAGATCAATAACTCAGAACCCATTAGGTATTTCTAACCCTCTATTAGTCCAAATCGTGCCCGTTTCACCTCGTCTGATGACCTCTGTGAGTATACAAGTAAAACGCAAGTAACATAAAATCCCGTATTTCGTAGACATCGATTTTCAATAAGCAGATTTATTACAGCGAGCGAGCTAAAGGTTACAATGTTCGAATATTTTCTATTTAATCCACATTTTTTTTTACTTACTTTCTATCTCGTCCAGGTGAATTGAATTTGTATGTTTCTGTAACTTTTACTACCAAAAAATATTCAAGGATACGAATATGACAAAGAGGCTGTAAGATTTATTTATGGACCTATAAAATATATACGGATATTAATACAATAATATACATTGTACTCTACTAGCATATTTTGGTGATATATTGTTGTTTTTGTATAGATGTTAAAAGCATTAATATTATATTTTATTCATATCGCTCTAGGGTAACGAATCATAGTGATTTTTCGCAGACAGATTCATAAAACGCCATAAGGTTACGGTACATTAAATAAGAGGTCCCGGGGTAATCCTGAATTTCACACACTTAAATCTATTGCTCTATTATATGATTTCTAATAAAAGTAATAAAGAAAGAAGACGGGTGTGCTCGGCCAGTCGGTCTTTAACCTATTCGACCCACTAGAAACCCTTTTTTTAGAAACTTATCAGGCTTAACAAATAATCGTATAAATCTTTTAACATCATTAGCCTTCATACATTCGTTACAGAATTTCGCATGACCAACACGAATCTGTAATCAGCCTGTGTCCTCTATGCGAGAACATACTCGTACAATAACTACATTGTTGTTACATTTCTTCCGTCCATAGAGATTATTTCAGTTGGAATAAATGAATTGGAAAAGGAAAGCAATTTCGTCTATCCCAAGAATTCTATTCAAGTGTACAACATCGTCCCACTTTTTCTTTATCCGACAATAGCCACGTCATTATGAGGATTTTTTGTGGTTCCTTATTCGGCATGTGAGAAAGTATATAGGTAAATACCCAGTTATCAATAGAGTATGCCATACCTTAAGCCGACTTCCAAAAAACGAGGCGAAAAGCATTTCCCCATTTTTAACCGACTTTTATTTCTTTGAGCATGTTTCGAAAAAAAATATCAAGTGTTAAGCGTTATACAACACATTAAGAATTTTTGTGAATTTCTTATTGTCATTAGATCCCTAGGTTTGTTAACGGTGGCGCTAGAACACAGAATATTTTAAGAATTAAAGAGTGAAAGGTGGTCTCATTGGTATACGTAATATAAACAATACCGCTTTTAGTTTCTTTTTCATTTCCCAGATCAAAGTCAAAGTTATTTTTGAAATGTCGATATTCGTTGATCGATATAGACAATATCATAAGAAAGATGAGAGGCTCTTGAATAGCGATTAAGAATACGGATCTTAGAGAGTAAAAGCTCTTATATTTATTTGAAAATCAAAACATTTTTTTTTAGTTTACCACCGTTTATACATATTATCCATGTATTTTTGTCATCTGTCCATCTGTACGTGAGGGGCCGCTATGTCAACTCATCTCATGGCAAACATGACGTTCCGGCTTTAAGGACGTGCCCCAGTTGAAACACTTCTAAAGGCACTCTCTCTCAAATCCACTTTGGAGACCTATTTCGAGGCCCCATTCAAGCCTACTCTCCTTCGCCATTCAGTTTTTTCGTTCGTAATATTGATAAGTATTGAGACTTCGTGTAAATTTGTCGTTTTAAATCCTGTTCTTTTTAATCTTTAAACAATATTAAAATTTACAAATTTTTGTTAGAATTTTTTTTACCTACTCTAGGTAACTATATAGATGAAAACGGAAGACTTTGAAAAAAGGTTTTTCCTGTAAGAATTATTATTAGGTATTTTTTTCATTTCCCATATTTTCGATGTTCAAAGAAAATTGTATTTTACGTTACGTTTTTACGAAAATGACCGAAAATATAGTTAAGGGATGGAAAAAATGTTTTAATTTTTTTTTGCAAAGCCTGACAATTTCCCTGTCCGTACCCTTACCTACTGATTTAACTTTGTTACAGGGGATGGAAGTTAACGAACCAAGACTTTCCTAACGATGACAAATTTTACGGATAAAAAACTAAAAAAATTTCAACTGTTGTAAATATTTAGGTAGATGCTGAGGTATTATAGTATGTATACATATTATCTAGGTATAGTTAAAACTTGGTAAGAGCCGACTCAAAAAAAAAGTATCAAAAGACTGATCGGCTTCAGCTTTTGCCCAGCAGTGGACGCTTGTCAATGTCAACTAATATGGTAATGACTAATAGGATGATTTAAATACATCGTAAATATTACGCCATTAGTGTATTTCAAGATTTTTTCAGGAACTACGGTTACTAAGACGAGCTAATGACCTTTATCTTCAGAACCCACGAACGACGAACTACGGACAGAAAAACATACATTCAGAAAAGGAAACAGAAAAGAAGACAGAAAAACAAACATACATTCGTATACGAAGGAAAGTATAATAAATTGTCTAATGACATTAATGAAATACAGTCTTTCCCACTATTTAAAAAAACATTAAAACATCACATTTTGAGTGATTTTACCGAATTTGTAGATTGTGCTGGTTGATGGTTGTGATAAGACTTATGAGTTATGAGTTTATGACTATTTATACCTACCTACCTAATTTTAAGAACACGTTCTTTCTGCCTACACTTCCGTTAACTATTATAAGTTTCTTTTGTATTTCTTTAGTTAAGTGAATAATTGTAATTAAAGAAATAAATTTCTTAAACCGTAAACCGTAACTATACAATGAATGAATGCCCCGGGACGTAAGACAGTTCCAAGGTTTTGTAGAGATCGATTCTCCGCGGTATTCCTGGGGAACTCTTTTCTCCCGGATAAAAAGGGCTCCATTAGCATAGGTACTGTAATAGCTTCCCATATCAGTGAAAGTTCAGAACGGGTTCAGTATAGTTCCAGAGATTACCTCTGCTTTTAAACTTGAAAACTTTATTATAATAATACCTATAATACCTTTATTATAATACCTAGTAGATTTCATGATCGTTACAGATGTTTACAATTTACATTTTATTATGTTTATCCTTACACTATTTGTGTAGATCATCAATTTTAAACTGGCTTAAAAATTAAAATCTCCATAAAAATAAAAAAATTATAAATTATTAATCAGTGTTAATGGATTTGCCGCGTCACACATTTCATGTCGAGGTCATATTAAGAGTACAATCTCGTGACATTCGCCGTAAAAAAAAAACCATGCATAACTACCTACATTTTACTTTTAACAAATTTGATTAACTCTTAAATGTGAGTGGCTCTAGCTATTAAGTGATTGAGTTATTATTAAAATATAGAGAGCGGAGAGTTCTTTTTTTTTTCGTTTAACTTAAATATTATTCCTTAGTTCAAAGCGTTGAAGAACATAATTAAATCTATTTTCT
Organism: Zygaena filipendulae; assembly: GCA_907165275.2. Classification (NCBI taxonomy): domain Eukaryota; kingdom Metazoa; phylum Arthropoda; class Insecta; order Lepidoptera; family Zygaenidae; genus Zygaena; species Zygaena filipendulae. The sequence continues at coordinate 2,929,344 of OU015653.1, read as the reverse complement.
TTCAAAATACGGAAATTTCGTTTTGAGAACGGTATCCTTTGAAATGTGTTTTTTGATGTAAATTCGACACAGACGTGATTATCGGAATTTATAGTTTTGTAGCTGGGCCCCGCGGTTTGGCCTGGGTGATAATTTCAAAGTTCCCGAGGGAATTCCACGATAGAATATACATATAAACCTTCCTCTTGAATCATTCTATCTATTGGTGAAAACCACATGAAAATCCGTTCAGTAGTTTTTCAGTTTATCTCCAACAGACAGACAGACAGACGAGGTGGAGGACTTTGTTTTATAATATGACGTAGTGATCGGTAATGTACCGTATACCTAATATTACTAGCTGTGCTCTGCGGTTTCACCCGCGGTAATTTCGGAGTTCCCGCGGAAATTCCGGGATAAAAAGTACCTTATGTCCTTTTCTGTACCCCTTAAAACGTGCATGCCAAATTTCATCCAAATCCGTTCAGCCGTTTTTGCGTGATTAAGTAACAAACATCCAAACATCCACACTTTCACATTTATAATATTAAGTACGATATTCTAAACGTTTCTATTGTAATTTTACCATAATGCATTTTGAAATTTAGCATCAAAACTGGTTATTTGTCACATCAGAAGCGAGCGAGCGCTATCACAGCTATAAGCTATCAAATTTTCTCCCCGTCTAAACGTCTCCAAGTGTTCATATAAGAAGAGGCAATTTCCGTAAGCTGAATTTCATGATCCATACATTTTACATATGCATCACATTGTCTTCACTAACAGCTGCGTGGTGTAACTCGTATTCCGCTTAACTGCTGTTTGGTGGCTGCTCGAAGATTGACTTTGCATAATTTGCAAATTAAGAGATCCTTTAAGAATGTTTCGAACATTATTTCGCCTTTGTAACATTCGAATTTCGCTTCTTGGAATTACTTATTAATAAGATGGAGTGGGGTTTCGTTTGTGCTTTGATATTCGCATCGCAAACAACTCGATGGCATGCATACTTATAAATTTCTCTGCTCTGTTATTAAGTTACCATTCACGACATGCTTAAGGGCCTCTACAAAGTAACACTAGGACCGATAGATGGGTTTTGGTCCAGCATTTTCGGAGTCATTTTGAGTAAACGCCCGATGGACGTCCATTCGGACGGACCAAAACCCATCAAGATGGGTTTTAGACCTACGTTAATTCGTCGTACGTTAAGACGTCTATCGGACATTTACTCAAAATGTCGCGTAAATTCCGGACCAAAACCCATTTCAAGCACCGTAGCACCGCTATCTATAAAAAAAAAACAATCTAAGATGTTTCATTTAAAAAGAAATCTATTTAAGTACGTGCAGTATAAAAGTTATTTAAATATCTGGTTAGTTTTGAACCAGGTAGTGCTATGTGATAATTTCATAATTATTTTTCATAAATATTATAAAATTCATAATTTTAAAATAATAATTTTTTGTTTAAATTTTACAAAAAAATGTATACATATTCCTAAGTATATAGAAATATGGACCTTTCCATTTCACAATTGGACGTAGTTATGCAAAAATGTTCCAATCCACAATGGTTCAAAATTGAGATAAATGCAATTTTTTTTTTGTTTTAGAGGTAACTAGGTACATTTTTTATTTTAACTAGTAGGTATAATTAAAAACTGTAGGTTTCATTGTAGAAATATGTAATTATTTTCTAAAAGTATATCTATTCTTTTTGTTATGAGTCTACTTAACCAATTTAGTTTGACCGGTAAGACATTTTTGCATAACTACGTCCAATTTATAATTATAACTGTTGACTGTAAAGCACACGAACTGAGTATAGGTTACCTATTAAATCGTCCATTTTAACATTTACCCAACTCACTTACGAACTTTTGTATTAACAACGGGTTAATTACGCAATCACTACGGCGTTAGCGAAATTTGCTTAAAGCACGTTTGTTTTCACATTTTATGAAACATAACGACCTTTATACGAGTATTCAGCTATATAGCGGTGCTTAAGCGTAGCGTCGGCTGATTTTCCCGGTGCTCCTAGCTGCTTTAACTACCACTTACACAAATGTGTCACTTTATACACCCGTTGTCATATTAGACGTAACAAGCACGCGGCGTCTACATCTTGAGCTGATTATATTACATTATATTACACGCGCGATATTGCAACGTGTAAAATACACGTGTAACAAGATAAAGACTAAAATGCTATAATCTATACCAGAGGTTCCCAAGCTTTCTTTTCTCATAGACCACTTTCAAAATTATGCTGGTTGCGTATTCCCAAAAATGGAATAATGTAAAGATTGACTACGGAAAGCGTTGGCTGGCTGAGTTCCAACCACGAATTATCAGTTTTCGATCAAATGTGAGAATTGATTGTTTAATTAATTGATTGTGCTATGAATTTCTTAGCTCACTTATTCATGCAAGATTGCGAGTGCACAGTAGGTACACCACAACTTATGAATTATGAACCCCCATTTTTTGATCAAGCAAACGTGACCTCCGTCGAGTTCCCCGTGGGGATCCGCCTGGACCACTTTGGGAATCAATGATCTATACCATAGTATTTTAAAATTTTGGCAACACAATATATAAAAAACAGTGTCAAAAGAGTGAAAGTTTAAAACAAGAACCTCGAACCGATCTCATTATATCTAATCGTTACATTTAACCAGCGTTAAGCGTACTTAAATAACAACAAATTAAAAAGTCCTTTTTTATATTGTTTTAATTATACACGGTCAATAAAAATTTATGCTTAAATGTAACAAAAAAAACTGATGAAACACAGAAAACCAGGAATTAAAATGTGGATTTAAACGGGCTAATGACCTTTAAAGTTAATTTGTCGGCGCGCCAGCCACAATACAAAGGGGCGTTGAATGACCTTTGGAGTGTGATCCGACGTCAGCGCGTCGGCAACTTGCGCGCTCAATTTTTGTGAATTTTTTTTGACATCAAAAATTTATTTTGAACATTTTTTTTATTATTTGAGACGAGAATAATTCACCTTTGTTCAATAAGTACTTCATAACCTTACACCCTGTTGGTAGTTATATTATACTTTATTAAAGTAAAAAGGTAGATTTACAGAGCATATTTAATGATATTATAAATTTCGATCTCTTGGTGACCCGTCGCCTAGCAAAGCGTGATCGTATTGCATAATTTTTATATATGTTGTATTATATATATCGCATATTATATCGTATTTATATTATTACTAGCTGTTCCCCGCGGTTTCACCCGTATTAGTTTCGGAGATCCTACAGAAATTCCGGGATAAAAAGTACTCTATGTGTTATTCTGATGTATATATTTTATTGTAAAGTTTCATTATAGTAGTTTTTGCGTGAAAGAGTAAGTAGTGCGTAACAATCATCGATACATCCATACATACAAACTTTTACGTTTATAATATTAGCGAAGATGTACATAACTTATGTTGTAATCAAATACTGTTTCAAATGGAAAAAGGTATCGCATATACACCTTGTTTAATTACAATATGAAGTTTGATCTCCGTAATTAAAAACCATCTAATAGAAAAAGGTTCAGATAACCAAATTAAGATATTGATTTATTTTATTAAATTTCATGAAACGATAAAGAAACCAGAATAGCTTAAAAGATACATGCACCAATGTTTATGTAAGCATTAGATTAGGGGGAGGTTTGCTTACTTTTGATGAAGAGAGGGATGCCCCCAAATGTGTATGAGATAACTTTGGAGGTAAATTATTTCAAATATAACTATTTAAAGCATTTAAACCTCGCAAAAAGTATATACGTTGACTTCTTTCGTCAAATAACCATAGCAATTCATTGAGTAGTCCCTGGAAAAGTCACGCCTATACAAACATAGGTACCTAATATTAAGGAACAAATAACCTTGAGTCCTTTGAAGTAGCTCAAAAACCACTTTGATCCTATCGTTCAGCGCAACAAATAAAATATTAGAAACACGACCGCACAGCCCTTACTCTTGTAAAACAAGAATCCGGTCTACGTGAGTAATGTGCACGTATTTGATTCGGACCGCTACGTTCTGTACGCGGAAATCTATGTTGTCGATGGTTTTCAGTAAGTGTAGGTGCAATGAACCGTTTTGTGCGTGCGTGTTGGTAGTGAATATACTTGTGTTCAACGGCGTGTATCCTCGGACGTATGGGGCGGCGCCCTAAGGGTGCTCTCGCTAATGATTGTACACTGGATCAGACTAATTGGATGCGTTCAACCATAGCGATGGATGTGGGAGCTTATGTTTAAATGTAAACTTTTAATTAGCTTTGCTTTATAGTACGACTGACGATTCCCCGCTGTTTTGCTCGCTTTAATTTCCAACATTCCGCGGAAAATCCAGGATCGAAAGTAATTATATTTATATTCTGTTCTCCTGACAACGTGTATGCGAAATTTCATGCTGATCGGTTGCGTAGATAAGGCGGGAAAGCGTACCAAACAAAGAAACATACGCTTTTACAATTTAAAATATTTGAAAATTCCTTATTTTAGAGCGATATCGTATCGATGTATTAAAATCTCAAAAGTATTTCTGCTTGCTTAAAATGAAATACCTAACTAATGATTCACAAACAAACCCATCAATAACTGTATTGTTGAAGTGTTTATACTAAGAATACCAGTGTTTGTTTACCTGTTGAGCCGTAGAGAATCAATTTTCATGGTCGATCAACTTAAGTGTCAATGAAACTCGCTATTAGTTCGTTTTCAACGTCCCATTTGTTATTTACAAACAAATAAATTTTCCTTAGAAGTACCTATAGAAGCTTTAGAGTGACGATTATCGTGAACAAGATAGATCGACGATTTAGTGCAGATTTGGTTATAAAAGGGTGGTACAGGAAGTCGTCGTAGAGACCCTTGAGGTTCTCTCGCGGCTGATATGATGATGATAATGAATGCCGTATGGATACCCTCCCACACACACACACACACACACACACACACACACACACACACACACACACACACACACACACATACACACGCACGCATAAACACACACCACTCACCTCACACCACACACCTCACATTTCTCATCTATTTTTTTTTAATATTTTTCTTTTTTTGTATTAACTTGTCAGTTTCTATTTCATTAAGATTAGTCTAACTAGTCATTGGCACCATTGTGAGTAATTTGTATTGGTTAATTGTTTTTTTTCTTAATGTGCTGTAGAGTTAGCTTTCAATAAATAAAAAAAAATATATATTAACCTCAGTTAATGTATTTATTTTCACAGATGAAGGAGACCCTTCGTTTAAGATTTGTTTTTTGTGTTTAACAAGCTAGGCGTTTGATGGAATGCGAACTGACTTAGGCTGTTGGAACACACCATTGGATACTTGGCGATATATTTCCCAAATTGAAGATTGTAGAAAGTCAGCCAGTCATAAGAATCTTCTTTCTTTTAAAATATTTCACGACACACGATTCATCTAGTTCTTTACCGCCGCACTCAGAGTCGACTTTAATGATTACTTAGTTAAGTATAGATTTTAAAAACAGAACTGCCGCAATCAGACAAGTTTAATAAATTAATGTTAATCGGCATTTAACTAAGTTACATGTCATTGAATGCCAACTAACATTAATCTACTGAACTTCTCTGATTGCGGCAGTTTTGTTTTAAAAATCTATACTAAGTAATCATTAAAGTCGACTCTGAGTGCGACAGTAAGACATCTAGGATAAATTTAATTTTTGATATTTTTTTCAGTTTTGAGTTTACGCATTGATTATTATAAATTTCACATTGTTTGCGTACACCATAATAAGAACAAACGTAATGAAGTTGGACCAACGGAATAAATTTCAACAGTACAATATTAAATTCAGCGAAACGAGTTAGTAGGTATATATTGTATGTTCTGGACCACTTCGTTCTTTCGCAATGAGCGAGCACGTGCTCGCTCGCGAAATCACTCCGATGGTCCAGACCATACAATATATACCAATCAAAATGATTCACTTGTCGGATCGATCATTTATTTGATCAACCATGCAACAAAACAACGAATGTCGTTCTTTCGCTAGGAGCGGTGAAAACAATAATTATTATAATATACTGATTTAAAAAATGTATCTGTCATATGGATCATGCAAAGATTCACATGTCGATCGTACAACAAAAAACAAACAATAATAACCCGTTTGCATGTTTAGTTACCAAATTATGAATAAATAAAAACATACCTGAACTATCTGCCTGTACCGCGGAACTATTAAGTATTTTCATCACACATAAGCACATACAAGTTATACGTAAAAACTTTGAATTTAATAATTGAATTATACTTATGTTAGAAACTATTATGTTCACTATATTGTCAGGTGTCTCTCCACAGTTAATGTTGAAGCATATATTTAAACTCAGTACCAGATTGGCTCAACGATCTTCAAAGTTTCAGATTTTCAGGCTAGATTGCTCAAGTCGTCGCCGAATCAAATTCGGCACCAGATTGGCTCAACGATCTTCTGTAAATCAGAAACTAGGGCTAGATTGCTCAAGTCGTCACTGAGTTATAAATAAAGCACATATTTTGTGATCAGATTGACTCGAGGACACCATAACTTTACGCAGTGAACACAAAGATTCTAAGCACTCGCAATGTCTAAATCGCAACAGCAGAGACTGTACTGTACTGTATGTTTCCCTTCGCTTCGCTTACTACTTATCTTTATTTTTTTACTTACCTTTGACATTCGGTACGGTTAGCAAATATGTAATAACCACACATGTTTCTGTTTAAATGGTTCATGTATGTCTTTATTACGTTGCATTAATAAACATACAGTTAATCTGAGAATTTAACGCAAAACATAAATTATTATGTAGAAAAACGAAATACCAAAACTCATGAAAATTGGTCTATTTGGAAATTATGACAGTGATAACGAAGTCTTAAAGCTGGAACTATTTCCCGCGGTTTACAAAAAATATTTGCTTATAATATATTTAAGAGGTATAAAATATAATTTTTATGACTTCAAGCACTTGTCGTTTGTAGGTACTGTTTCTGCAATCAGTACGTATACTTATTGTTCTCATAACTCTAAAGTGCTGATCACCACGGTTCCACGGTCCGCGCATGTTTATTATTTATAAAATTCGCTGAAATGTCATCGCGCGCCGTCGCTTTCCCATCAAGTTGAATCTAAATATAACTAAAATACGATTTTCTGTCTGTAATATCGAGATAACTCTGTTCTAAAAAACTCAACTGAGTGTTATTTGCATTTGTAAAAACATTAATAACCATTTAAATGTTCCATATTTTTTTATCTCTATCCATCCAAACAATCTTCAGAATTATTGAAAGGTTTTTCATAAAATTTGATATACCTACTCTACTTATACTTTGGGTTCAAAAATGTCATACCTACTTATCATTTCGTAAAAAAAAAAAATGTCTGAGAGAGTTTGGAATTCATGTGAGCGAAACCGAGGAAATAACTGGTAGATAATACATGAGAATAGTATCATTGGTGATACCGGTAAGTATAAGTATTTGCTTGGCATGCAGTAACTTGTTACAATGGAAATAATTGAACCATTGCACTCGACACATAATAGATGCGGCATATTGATGAGAAACTTATGAATCTAGTCCATTCCTTAATAAGTTTGAAATTTTATTTTAACAAGTAGGTACATTTACATTTTTGAAGTTTCAATTTTCGGTTATATTTTGAAAAATATACTTGTATTCTGCAATCGCATAACGTAATTCAATGTACATGGGGAATAAATAATACACACAACGATAATATATATTTAGCGTGTTTAATCCAAACAAATTTAATGTCATAACTGGTATTTACCAAAAAATTACTTTAAATTATTGTTTTTCATTCAAGAGAAATACAACCTTACAACATTTACAATAGGACGTCTACACACTGGACAATTGTGAATAGAAAAACTACACGCGGCGCATGCAACCACATGTCCGCACGGCGTCAAACATACATTGCACTCTTCATCGAAACAAACTTTACAACACTTATCTACCTGGCACATTTTCTCGTCAGTTTCGTGAGGAACTTGCGTAGTAGTGTTGGCGACAACGTTGTTGTGGTGGTGCTCTTTTTGCGCATGTTCCCTAAGCGTCTTAACGTGGGGGTCTATATAATTGGTGTCTGCACCGAATATGCCGCACTCGTCGCGATCAAATGATGTATCAGCAATGGAGCGAAATAGTGGACACCGCGGTGACCACCGCCTGTGTTCTTGGTCAGGTTCGTCGAGTTGCAACCAATTCATTATCTCGACATTGCAGTACGCACAACGCACTTCGTCACCGCGACCTATGAAATAGAAACCACTTTTTGCCAAACTTTCCGGTGACAAGTATGCCAGTGGCCAATTTACAAATGAGTTTAAACGTTCCTCCTCACTCGACATGGCGCTAGGAGTTTGCCGTTCGTGCGCCATCTTATCGGTGTAGTATACAAATGAGTCGCGCTCAAAGTTTGTCGGGGCAGTCGGCGCGATTTATGGTAGGTAAATAATAGAAAGAGGCGTGGAGGGGATATCAGCGGAAATTATAAACACAAATGCTCGTGTGCATATTTTTATTTCAAGGAACAAATACTTAGTTACTGTTTTTGAATTTTGGTTATATTTCGAAAATCTACTTTTATTCTGCAATTGTATAACGCAAATCAATGTGTTCATGAAAAAGTAAGTAGGTACACGTATTTACCGAATTCGTTACGTTACGCTCGATGCCATATCTAGTTCGTTCCATCATCTGTGGTAAAGACATTTTGCTTAGTTTGTTTTTTTTGCTCTATAAAAACACGGGTGTCAATTAAATGGCATTATAATTAATTCATCTCTTGATTAAAGTGCATCGACGCAGTAAGGATAAATCAAAAATGTACGTAAGTACTTGCATTATTTACATTTTATTCTAATTTATTGAGAATAATTTGGAGGTTCTATATTATGGTTTTAAAGTTATTGTGTGAAGTTGTTGTAAAGTCATTGTGTTAACAAATTAGGTACACATAATTTAGGATACGCATCTGATTTAAATTATTTGGCAAGATAAAATGTGTTTAAGAACATGTCATATGTGTTGTGTACTGTAAAAAAAAATTAAATAAAAGTTATAACAAATAATGTTTTAAATTTCAGGTCGGATATTGAGTATTCATCGGATGAGATCCAGGGTGCAGTGGCTGCCGCGCCGGTAGAAAAGCCAAAAAAAAGGGCACCGAAAAGAGCGCTAGAGGCTTCGGCATTGTCGGTTAGGTAAGAATTGTTTATGCACTGTTTAATAAGATTTTTTAGTTTAATATGATGTTGCACTGGGGGATTTATGCAATAGTTGTCTTTAACATTTAGTAATGAAAAATTAAAATGTATTTTACAGATCCAAAAAGAAGCCTGACACCAGTAGCCGCAGCAGCGACAGCAGGAGTGCGTCGACCTCAACGAGGTGGGTAAATAGAAATTTTACATTGAATACCTATTAGTATTTTGAAATGTCTGTTTTGAACTTTATTTCTTGTGTGTTATGCCGTGTTGCCATCTGTTTGCTATCGAACCACGACAATTTTTGTAGTGGCTTGAGTGTTTTATACTATACATTCCTATATATTTTATACAGCAGTAGCCTTATTAACCGGTTACTGTGAACCAACTTATTTATTATAAGTTACAAACTAAAAAATTTATTTTAAAATTTAACTTGTTCATTATTTATCTTTTAGACTTTTAGGTAGATAATGGGTAATATCGGTTAAGTTGTGTAACATTTTTTTATTTTATTTTTTTGACAGCTCGGAATACGAACGAGGCCTCTTCGGTCTGGAGCCGGTGACAAAACAAACAAATAAGCTGTCTACCAACACCGGCCTCCAGACCTACCTCAGCACTCGAGTCCCCGGCGGGAAAGTTCGCCGGGATAAACATCTGGAAGGAGATTTTTATATAGAGGTACGAGTTTATAATACTGAAGAGGCTGCGACCGCACAGCCAGATCAACGGTGGCGGTCAGCGCAAGTGGCTTTGAAATTAAAATTAAATCGGGATACTTCGCAGTGGGGAGCCTTGCAAAAGTTTATGCACAAAGCACACGAGCTGTTTACTGATAGCGAACCTGTATTTTTTAGTGACAAAGGTTTTAAGTAGATAATTTAAATTATTTTTACCTACACTATATATTTCACAAGCTTCTGCGGAGTATCTCCATTTAGTTTTAGTTTTTAGTGTCATTCATAGTAATTTAACATAATGCCGTATTGTGAAGATTGCAAAGTTTTTGTTAGTCGTGTTCGTTGGATAGGTCACTTGCGAAGTACTGATCATAAAAATAAAAATTATTCTACATTAAGTGAAGGTATCCTCAAAATTAATTCCGCTTTTCGCAACAGAATAGCCTCATATAAAGTTACATCATCGGATTCTGAGGATCAGACTTCAATAGAAAGTTTTTTAGATCATATACAAACTAAAATCAAATCGTTAATTGAAATGTCACTTAAGCAACATCACTGTGTCAAGGCCAATTTCGAATATTTTGGAGTTTTTCTCTTGTTAAAAAATGATTCCCAAGAGTTAAAATCATTTGGCACGAAAAATTTTACTCTTTATCAAAATTGCAATCTTGATACTTTATTTTTCGAGGTAAAAACCAGTTTGATCAAAAAAGCAAGTGAATTTCAAGAGCGTGATAGTGGTTGGACATTTTTGCATAATTCCCATTTAGAAGTTAACATAAACAAATACCAGCCTTTGCGTGGTTCAAGTTTCATTGAGTTGCCGGCTTTAATCAAATCAAAGAAAGCCTGTTTAAATATAAAGAATAATGATAATTTTTGTTTTTTATGGTCAGTAACTGCTGCTTTGTATCCTGCTCAACGTCATTCTGATAGAGTTTCATCTTATCCTAAATTTAGTGACGTGTTGAACGTGGATGGCTTATCGTTCCCAATGAGTTTCTCAGACATCGCTCGGTTTGAACAGAACAATCCGCATATATGTATTTTTGTATACGGTTTAAATGATAAGAAGTTAGTGGTCGGTCCACTTTACAAATCAGACGCATTGAACAAAAAAGTTATTCATTTACTTTATCTTGAAGAAGGTGATATGTCGCATTACTGTTTGATAAAGGATCTGTCGCGTCTTGTTAGAAGTCAAATTACTAAGCATTGTAACAAATTGCACTTTTGCGATCATTGTTTACAATTTTTCAACTCGAACGATCAGTTATGTTCTCATATCTGCGGAGGTGTGGCTACCGAATTACCTCCAAAAGGTTCCTTTATAGAATTTAAAAATTATGACCGAAAGCAAAACGTTCCTTTTGTTGTTTATGCAGATTTTGAAGCTATGCTCGAAACTTACGATAGTTGCGAACCCGATCCGTTAAAATCTTCTACAGTGACTCAACAGCGACATGTACCTGTAGCTTTTGCCTATCACCTCGTTTGTACAGTAGATTCACGATACAACCACATAACCTCATATAGAGGACGTGATTGTGCTGATAAGTTTGTTAAATCTATTTGTGACGATGCAAAGAAAATCAGCGAAATATTAAATAAAAACGTGCCTATGGTTTTTACTGATACTGATGCTTATAATTATGAGAACGCAGAGACTTGTCACATTTGCGAGGGTCTAATAACAGTAGATAAAGTTCGTGATCATTGTCATTTGACAGGACAGTTCCGTGGCGCTGCTCATAGTTACTGTAATTTAAAATATCAAGTACCAAAGTTCTTGCCTGTTGTCTTTCATAACCTGTCTGGTTATGATTGTCATCTTTTTATCAAAGAATTAGGGAAAGCCCCTGGGTCTATTAAGGTAATACCGAAAACAAAAGAAAACTATATTTCTTTCACAAAGTTTATTCCGATTTCTGGACAAGATTATTTTCAAATAAGATTTGTGGATTCATTCAAGTTTTTGGGGACAAGCATAGAAAAGTTAGCCGCAACCATGAAAAAGGATGAATTTAGATACTTAAAATCTTACTATCCTGATGAAAAACACTTTAATCTGCTCACTCGAAAAGGAGTGTATCCATATGATTACATGTCTAGTTGGGAACGATATGCTGATACCTGTTTACCGTCTAAAGACCGTTTTTTTAACTCGCTTACGAATGAGTCAATTACCGATGTAGATTACGAACACGCTCGAGCGATGTGGCTTGAGTTTTCTATTAATAATATGGGTCAATTTACTGATTTGTATCTCGAGTCAGACGTCCTTTTGTTGACTGATATCTATGAAAATTTTAGATTAACATGTAAACAATATTATCAACTCGATCCCGCCTTTTATCTTACTGCACCAAGTCTTTCATTTGATGCAATGCTTTTAAAAACTCGCGTTCGGTTGGAACTTATAAGTGATTTAGAAATTTTTCGTTTGATACAACAAGGTATTAGAGGTGGCGTGTGCATGTGCTCCAAACGACACGCTAAAGCTAATCATAGATATCTGGAAACTTTTGACCCCTCTACGCCAAGCTCGTACATTATGTATTTAGATTGTAATAATTTGTATGGATATAGTATGTGTCAAACATTACCTCATTCAGACTTCAGATTTTTAAGCGATAGTGAAATTAAGAAGTTAGAGATAAATATAGTACACATTACGGATGACGCTGAAAATGGCTTTATTCTTGAGGTTGATTTATTTTATCCTCCAAATTTACACACCCAACACAATGATTTTCCATTTTGTCCTGAAAAAATTAAATCTCCCACAGGAAAAACAAAAAAATTAATACCCAACTTATATGACAAATATCACTACGTTATTCATTACGTTCACCTTAAAAAATGCTTAGAACACGGTTTGGTTTTAAGAAAAATCCATCGAGCTATAACTTTCAAACAAAGTAATTTTTTAAAACAATATATAGACCTTAATACTGAGCTGCGTCAAAGAGCTCAATCTGTTTTTGAACAAGATTTTTTTAAGTTGTTAAATAATAGTATATTTGGAAAAACATTGGAAAACACAGAACAATGGGTAGATGTACGATTGATAAATAAGTGGTCAGACATGAATAACCAAACAAAAAAATTTATTGGTGCCGAGAAGTTGATAGCCAACCCAAATTTTCACAGCGCATCAATATTTTCTGACGACCTAGTAGCAATACAAATGAAACGTTCAAGGGTTGTTCTAAACAAGCCGATCTACATTGGATTTGCTGTACTCGAACTTTCTAAAAGTCATATGTATGACTTCCATTACTCAGTAATAAAGCCATTTTACGAAAATCGTATTGAAGTATGTTATACTGATACTGATAGTTTTATTTACAATATACAGACAGAAGATGTTTACAGAGATTTTAAAATGAATTTTCTAAAATATTTTGATACTAGCAGTTACGATTACAATAACGAGTTTGGTTTGCCAATTGTAAACAAAAAGATTCCTGGGTTGTTTAAGGATGAAATGGGTGGTAAGATAGTTAAGGAGTTTGTAGGGTTAAGGTCAAAGCTTTATTGTATTAAAACTTCAGATAGAACGATTAAAAAAGCAAAAGGAACAAAACGAAATGTAATTAAAAATTTGCATGCATCAGACTATAAACATGTCTTATACAATTGTGATGTCGTTCGAAAAAGAAACGTTTTGTTTAAAACAATCAAGCATGAAATATTTACTCAATCCGTAAATAAAATTGCTCTTTCAGCCAATGATGATAAGCGGTTGTTAGAATCAGATAAGGTGACAACCATCGCCTGGGGTAATCAGACAATATTTGGTTGTACTGCTTAATTTTTTTCACTATTTCATAGAATGTAACTATTAATATAGAGTATTATAAAATATTAGGTAGAAATAAGATTGTTTTAATTATCCGTAGGATAATGATTATTATAATTATATACGAAATTGTAAGCAATATTATGTAATAGATATGTATTAATATTAAGTAAATATGAATACAGTGTAAGTTAATTTTAGTGTTTTCTGAAATATAAATAAATTTTAAATTACATTAAAACCAAGAGTTTTATTTGACTTTCACTTTGATATAAATACAATGTTGCTGTTTGAACATGTACCGACATGTTTCATTATAATCACAATAATAACATATAACATTACAACATAGAAATATGATCATCAGTCTCTGTGCTTGTACAAACAGTAACATGTTTAGACATGTTCCAACTTGGAAACTTCAACACATAGGCACTGTAGTTTTGTTTACCTAGCTCCTCGAACAGTCATTACCGAGACGCGCTCGACCGAGGTACTGTCATCAGCTTCGTATCGATTTGGAATTGTAAGCATGCATTTTTTATTTGTTAAGTACCTACTATTATTCTGATAAGTGGACCGATTATAATTTTTTGATTGTTTCAGATCATGTCTACTCCTAGTGATATATATGAACAATGCGCACAAGATCCTCTAGAAGGGTTTAGTCAAGAATTTCCTGAAGTCAGCAAAAGGAAAAAGTCCAGAAAGCTGCAGCCAACGTTGCTTTCACAAACCACACAAGCCGCCTTTGAAGAGGTGTTTAACAAGAACGAAGATAGAGCATGCAGTTCATTGAGCAAGCAGAGTGTTAAAAAGAGGAGCTTTGGCACCACATTCGTAGCCAGCAGGGAGCCGTTAAGGAAAACAACAAAGCTAATTAAACTTAGCATTACTGACGTAAGCAATCCAGAAAATTCGTTGGTGTTAGTGAAGGCTCAATATCCTGTTAAGGATGGAAGTGCAACAGATCATATTTTGGATGATGCTGAGGCATTAATTAACAAAATTTCAAAAACAATATGCGGCTATAGTGCATGTTTATACATGTAAAATTAATAAGTAAGATGAAGAAAATAACGTAGAGGAAGACAAAGTATGTTGGCAATCCAAGTCGATGGCGCTAGTGACGGCTCAATATCCAGTTCAGGATGAAAGTGCTACAAATAATATTTTGGATGGTACTGAAGCATTAATTAACAAATTTCAACGACAGTATAACGGCTAAGTGTAAAATTTGTTATTTGTTTATGTAAGATGACTATATTTATATTCATATATGTTTTTGTAATAAAACAATGGGCTAATAAAATCGGTGTTTTCATAATACTATACGAGGGTAAGGTTTAGCAAAAAAAACCAAGTTATTATTAATTATTTTTAATGAAAAAATTAAAAGTGATAGATTTCAATTACTAAAATAGTTTTCTAAATAACATAATTTTAAACAAGTTACATTTTTTAACGCACAATATTTCTTATGATTAACACAGTTATGGTTGAATAAATCAGTACAGTACACTTTATGTAATGTAGAAAAGTTTGAAAAGCTTATTTCTTCAAGTTTCTTGCTTAAATCTATAACTTCGCAATTAGAGCATAATTCTTTGATCCACTTGATTTTTTCGATTCCTTTTACTAGGACCTTTTTATGTTCTAAATAAGGAGCGATGACTCGTTGAAACTCTCTATAATCTATATAGCCTTCATTCCAGTAAATACCTCTGTTTCGTTGCAACCACTGAACTTGTTTTTTTTCTTCGAATGTTAAAAAATTATAGGAGTATGGTGGTTTAACTAAAAATGTTTGTGTTTGGTATTTTGTTGCAATTGCCACTTCTTTAACAATGAATTTATTATTCGCATCTTTAAAACCTTGAAGATCGGCTATTATAATGTCAGGATTCATGATAGTTTTTTCACCGTGTTGCTGAGTGGTTTATACTCGATAATGCAATCGTTGAGTATAAGACAGTAGGCTGAAGTTTGATCAGGTATCTCAGAATCTGCTTCGAGTTCAACGCGTACGTCGACAACAGGCCCTGACTTCAAATTGTCAATTTGTCTGGAGCAATCGATAACGAACAATGGCGTTAAATCTTTGAATTGCTTAGGGCTTAGCAAAGCTTCTGATCGCCTTCCATAATACGACTGTTGAAATCTTGCGTATTGCTCGTATATTAAAGCAAATCTGTCATTTGCAAAGTTTATATTTAAATTTTCATATGGAAAGTAAGTTGAGTTAAGGTACACCTTGACGTTACTTAGGTTACAATGATCGAACTGCGCCATATCAGAACTTGCATTGTTCTTTCGGTTCGTTTGCAATCCAATAATTACATATCGTGGTTTTTCTATTTGAGATGCAGTTTTTATTGACCACGTATGTTTAGTGGTTTTAGGTAAAGCTGGATATTCATACAAATCCCAATTTCTAAATACAATCTGGAGTGGTCGGTCTTTTTCTAAATACTTGAGAAGATTAATCTTTTCTCTATCTGAAACTCGTACGTGTGGTACCCGCCAAATTATTTTATTTATAATTACGTCTTCAATAACCTCATCGTTGTTAAGTTTAACAGCGTTTAAATTTGTGTTGCTTCGTAACAATATCAATTCGTGCCGACAATTGATCACAACTTTTTGATAATCTTCAGCGAAGCCAAGTATATTTTTGAGGGGAATGGAAACTGCGAAACTGCCTCGGTGAGTATTTGTAATACCGCCTATATCCCAGCCCCAGGCTCTTGACATTTTAGATTCACTCTCATTCATTGAAACCAGCGCTTTCATTGTAGTACTTATTCCTGCGTTTTTTATTTTATCTATTTCAACTCCGTTTAACTCATACCGAATATCTTGAAATAGGTAAAGAAGAGAATTATTTGTAAAATTTACAGTGTTTACTTGCTCTTTAGTATCTCGTTTTTTAACATCAACTTGTCCTTCCAAGTATAAAGTGCTCGCTGATGGCAATATGTACAAATCTTGTTGGTTGATCGGAATGCGTATTTCATCATTCCTGTTGAAACTTGTTACATATGGTTTATATGAATGGAATTCGACCCCTTCAACGGAATTGTCGTAAGATGGAACAGATAAAACGTCTAAGATATTCATTTTAATAATCCGATTAATTTAAGGAATGCTTTATTATCTTTATTTAACTTATTTTTTTTCCTACAAGATGTTTTATTGAGGGTTACTCGCGCAGAACTGACGATTTTTGATTTTCGAATTAACTTATTTTTTTTCCTATAAGGAGATGTTTTGTTGAGAGTTACTCGCGCAGAACTGATAGTTTTTGATTTTCGAGGCACGTATTTATTGTAATCAATCATTATTTTTACTAATGTTTCTCAAATGCAAAAAAAGTTGCACTTCTTCACCACGTAAATTGACTAAGTTATTATTTATGTCCAAAAATCTAATATGGATGCAGTTGATATTACTTTGATTGATTCGGAAATATATCGCGTTTTTAGGGGCTTCGATGATTCTATATCCAGGCGGCACGTTAGGTGCAAATTCGTAAACAATATGGCTTGGTTCACCGTTTATATATGATCCACTCACTATATCACATTCGACTCTCACCACGGTCGTAGGCAAAATGTTCACTGGCAGATGTGAAACATGCCATTTATTTGCTTTCAGAAACTTATTTCCATAGCCCAGCAAATTTCCTAGAGAATCTGTCTTGGTAAAATCAATATCTTTGGTGCAGTGTATGGATATTTTTAATGTGTTGTTATTACAGTGAAGTTGAAATGTTGCGTCTTTTATTTCTGATTTTATATAGTCACTGATATCTTGCAATTCATAGGCTCCTTCCGGTAGAGTAATTACTTCATTAGTACCATAGTAAAATTTATTATTTCTATAGTCAATATT
Organism: Zygaena filipendulae; assembly: GCA_907165275.2. Taxonomy (NCBI): domain Eukaryota; kingdom Metazoa; phylum Arthropoda; class Insecta; order Lepidoptera; family Zygaenidae; genus Zygaena; species Zygaena filipendulae. Next base: position 2,911,682 of record OU015653.1, on the reverse strand, counting down.
TGGAATTGAATTAAATGTAGATAAATATAACAGAGCACACTCATATTCTCCATTAAGTTGTAGGGTGGGAGAGTAATAAGTAGTTAAAATTGATGAGTTTCCCGTAATTGATAGTGTTAAAGACATTTTGCAAATGACATGACTAAAACAAAATTTAATGTTTTATACTTTTTTATTCCAAAATTTCCATAAATATTTTAAACATAAATGACCACAATTAACAGTGTTAAATTTTTGGTATCTTGTATAATTATAAAAAATGTTCATATTTTTTAAATACTTCACTAATTCAAATGGCGGTTTCAAATCACCATAACTATCAAAGTATTCACAATAATTATTTCGTTTTGCATATGCTACCCAATGTGTTCCCTCATTCTTCGAATCATCTAGGTTAACAATACCACATTCAATCTTCCTCGGACTTCTGGGTAATTCATCTTTCATGTAAACACCTCGGAAATGCGGAATATTTGCAGCGTACTTCAAAATGTCTACATTTGTCAAAGCACGATTAGGTAGCGTAGTTAGTTTTTTGAAGCTTTTATGTATAAACCTTTCCCACTTTTGTAAGGCTTTATGTATAAGCCTTTTCCCAGTGCTATAGCCTCCATGGTTTTATTATGACGCTCTGTCTCCTGCAAATTCTTTTGAGCAGATTTATAATCATTCACAGTTTTTGCAATTCCAGACGCTCCTCCCGCCAGAGCGCCTAGAGCTGATAAACCCGCAAATATTGGGATAAGTGGTAATATTCCTCCGGTTTTTGGTATTGGTATCACTCGAGGTAATTTGATTTGACGAGCTAGCGGAATCATTCTTTTAGCAGCTGCATAAGACAGGTTTATCAGCGTTTTACGGTTTTTTGGTTTTAGCTTTTTAACATGTGAACGAATTTTCGTGACAAAATGTTTGAATGATTTAACTCCCCAACCCGATTTTACTTTAGCTTTCATCGCTTTACTAACCAGCCATGAGACCAATTTTTCACCTTTCCCTGCATCCTTTGCTTCTAACCTCTTTTTAGCCATGTCTAACAATTGTAAATCCGCTTTGTGACGATTAGGTAAATCTGTGTTATTGGCGTAGGCGATATCGTGGTGCATGCAGGCTTCGTCCAACTTGTTAACCCCGCGATCACCTCTTTGTAAACGTTTCTGAAGTTTTGTTCCTGGTCCACAGTAATTATACCCAGGTATATGAATCTCAAAAGGTAAGTTATTTATTAAATTGTTAACGAGTCCACCACCATGCATGACTCGTATTAAAATGACTAAAGTAACGATACTGTTTATAGTTTTATATCTTCTTAACTTAACAATGTAGATTTATCAATCCAGCTGTTTTCATCAGGAGGTAACCCTAACCATTTAACGAATATCTTACTCCCTTTCTTTTTCAACACTTTTTCTATTAAATACACATTAGGATAGTTAGTCTTCTGCAGTTCTTGTTCATAAAAACTTCCTAAAATAGGCTGCTTACGTTGATCTTCAATGTGGTACGTTTGTGGAATGGTATTATTTACTTTCTTTACAGTAAATAATTCTGTAGACCAATTAGGAGTATATCCCTTTTCAAAACAATTTTTGTATTTACTAATACGAACGCAATCCCCAGCCTTAAATTTAGATTTTTGTGGTACAGATGGAAAAGAGTGTAATTTATTAATATTTCTTTTTACGTCTGGTTCTATAGTTTTATTAATTTCTGCAGGCTTAAAACCAGTGGTGCGATGTTTTGTGGTGTTATAAGACTGCATAATATTATTCAAAGTTTTGTCAGACCATTTATAACTCCCAATCAGACTAAAGTGTTTGAACAGTCTTTGCTTTATAGTTTTGATAAGACGTTCAACAATTGAAGCTTTTTTTATAGAAAACGTCGAATAATGGGTAATTTTATTCGTCTTCATAAGCTTTTGAAACGAATCGTTGTAGAACTCGTTCCCCATATCGGTTTGCAAATTGTACGGCCTTCTTTGGCTTCGGATTAAAATATGTTTAAAAGCTTGAGTTACATCAAGTTTTTTCTTTGATTTCAACGGTTCAGCCCAGGCATACTTTGTAAAGCAATCTATTACTATAAGGATATATTTATTGTTGTTGTTATATTTTCGAAGAGATTGCATATCTATCAAATCGGCTTGCCACAAATCATCGATTCCCTTAAGAAAAACAGGACGTCTTGTAAAGTTTTTTCGAGCGGCTTTGTGGATTTCATTGACTACTTCCTGTTTTGTCATTTTGTAATGCACTTTGAATCTCGTTGTCCACCCCGTTCTTGTTAAGTTTCTCTTCCAACTGATTTACTAACCCTAAAGACGTTGCTTTTAAAGTAGACTCATCAATTTGAGAACGTAAGCTGTCAATAAGGCCATTGAATTCTTTAAACATCTTGGTGTTTAGTTGGTCTACATACTCCTTGTTAACAGCATCATCTGCTTCTACTGGATGTTTGATGCCTCTCAGTCTAGCTGTTTGTAAATCATAATCTCCATTATGAGATCTCAACAAAGCATTGTATGCTTTTAAAGTAGATGTAACGGTATTTGTAATGTCAATTATAATTTGTGAACGCATATTTTCAACAAGGTTATTGAATTCTTTTATGATCATATCATGTAATTGATCGACATACTCTTTATTAACCGCATCGTATGCTTCTATAGGAAATTTGATGCCTCTTAGTCTAGCTGTTTTTAGATCATAATCACCATTTTCAGATTTCATTAACACTTTGTCATTAAATGTAAAATTTGACAAACGTATTCTTTTATGAATATGATGACCAAATTTGTCTATACTCATATTTTATATGACCTGCTACTTAGAGAGGCTAAATATAAAATGAAACTAATCGTTAGTAATGCACATATTTATTTTATTTAGGCATTAATGAGTCCACTTTCACGCAATTCTTCTATGATGGAAATGATTTCATTGTCAACTCCGGTGTTACCAGCTTCTCGTGATGCTATCAATAGTTTTAATCGTTCCACCAATTCATTAGGATCGTCCCAGTATACTAAGTCGACATCGTTTCGTATTTTTTTCATTGACGGTAAGCCTTCTCCTTTCGTTTGTTTTATATTAAACAGAGGTCTAATGATTTGTACGTATTTTTGTCCTTTATTACTTTTGATGGGTTTTTTTGAATCGTAATCTCGACGGTGAGCGTTTGTGTTCATTAACATAGTTTTGTAATTTTTCATGTCGCTATCCGTAATTAATTTTAAATCGATATCTTTTTTAAGCAACAATTGTTTTAAGCCAGGAGTGGTAGCGTACTTATGTCCAGCTACAGATATAAATCGATCACCGATCGTTATAGGAGATGAACCTAACATAAGTTTTCCTTTTTCTGATCTAACACCAAATACAACATCATCTAACGCCTCTGAAGACACAGACCATGACGAGGTATTTTTATCATCGAGAGTTGTATCAATAACGGATGAAACTGAGGGGTCTGTGTCTAAATCAGATTCTGAATTATCTGTATAATAATTATCACTGCTCTCATCCTTGGTGTCTTTAACAGTACCGGTGTTATGGTTGGTGTTGCCTTCAGATTTTTCAATCAGCTTTTGTTTTGTTGCTTTTTCATTAGCTTTCGTAAATTGAGCAAGAGGTTCTGTGACCGGCTTGAACACGGTTTCCAATGCACGTTTATTTTCAATTTCGACATTTCTCATTTTTCGCACCTTTTTCTTAACTGCTTCTGCAGCATCAACAATTCGTCTTTTTAATGATTTTTCCATTATAACCGGACGAGTCGTTAATGATTTAGCATCCGATAACGAATGAAGTTTAAAACATGCGTTCCTCTATTTAAAGGTATTATTTATGTTCTTTGTTAGTCGAACACCACAAAAGTGTCTAATTTGTTTCTATAGCAACCATTATTTTTAGTACAATCCTTGTTTATAACCAAATAATTGTAAGGATTGTTCCAAATCTTTGAACACATTTCGCGAAATTGACCCCACGTCATGTCTGTATTAACGTGCTCATCATAAACATGTTTCATATTGGTTTCATCTTGTTTAAAAAGTATAATTAAATTCGCGTTATCTCTCACTAACTGTTTAGGGATTTTACTATATGTTTGGTTGAGATAAAAACAATCAATATATTTGTGTCTGCCCATTGCAAAGTAATCTCGTATGTTATTTTGATTTTCACATGCAACGTCGTCAAATACAATCACGGAGTAGGGTTTAGCATCTTGTAGACTTAAAACTTCATCTTTATCACGATACTTTTCAAATAAAACATTTGGAACTCGTTCCAAAACCTTTTCTAAAAACACATATTTTGGTTGTTGTAATGTTTTAGAATAAACATACACATTTCGATAATGTAACCCGTTTTCGTGCAAAAGTAGTCCAATCATCAAATTTGTTTTCCCACAGCTCGACGGTCCACAAATGATGCATCGTACAGTGCTAGGTAGAAGCCTTCCATGACGTGACATGGTATTTTTTACTTCGACAAAAACATTATCAATATTTAACGATTGTGACTGTTTAACAAACTTCATGATGCACGTGTCAAGTCAGTAGTGTGCTATTTCGTTAGTTACATTTATTTTTAAGTCAAAACATGAGAACTACCAGACGTCTAATCGTTACATGGTATGGATTTCGCTGTATTATCATTCCACAGATAAATCTTTTGTAATTGATCTGACAAATGATCGATCTGACAAATGAAGATCTTTTTGATTGTGTGGTCCAGGGCCTGGACCACTGGAATGATTTTGCGAGCGATAATTGTTTTTGCATGATCGATCCGACAAGTGAATCATTTTGATTGGTATATATTGTATGGTCTGGACCATCGGAGTGATTTCGCGAGCGAGCACGTGCTCGCTCATTGCGAAAGAACGAAGTGGTCCAGAACATACAATATATACCTACTCGAGTTCATTAATTCGCAGAATAAATTATTCATTTTACAGACTAGGTGCGTATTTCTTCCTCTTTTTCTTTACGTTTTTTTCTTTATTTGGAATATAATTATGAGATGTGTCTGCGACATCGCCTACGTCACACTCAATTTGTCTTTTCATTCTACAAGCTGTTGTAATTACGAATTCTGATGTGAAATGCTCAATTCGAAACTAAGGCTGCGGAATTAATTTATGTTATTACAAAGAATTTAATCCTAGATCCAAATAAATTACGATCACGTTTGTAGTTTTATTTTAATATTAGATTTTATTGAACAATAGCTGTGCCCCGCGGTTTCACCCGCGGTAATTTCGGAGTTCCCGCTGGAATTTCGGGATAAAAAGTACCTTATGTCCTTCTCTGTACCCCTGACAACGTGCATGCCAAATTTCATCTAAATCCGTTTAGTCGTTTTTGCGTGATTGAGTAACAAACATCCAAACATCCAAACATCCACACTTTCACATTAATAATATTAGTAGGATAATAATGTAACGAAATTATAAAAAAAACTAGCTGTGCCCCGCGGTTTCACCCGCGGTAATTTTGGAGTTCCCGCGGGAATTCCGGGATAAAAAGTACCCTATATCTTTCTCTGTACCCCTGACAACGTGCATGCCAAATTTCATCCAAATCCGTTTTTGCATGATTGAGTAACAAACATCCGAACATCCACACTTTCACATTTATAATATTAGTAGGATAAAACTAAAATTAGAACGAAAATCCTGCACCAGAGGATTTAAGATGCTTGCAGACTTGTTAAATGACTTTAAGTTCACAATAAAACTAGGTACCTATATTATTACTGGTCGGATTGGTTGAAAATGTTCTTGAAAACATTAAAAAACAATACAACAAACACAAGATATCTAAAAAGCTTTTCAAATCTGGTTGGCATCCATTTTGTGTCATTCATGGCTCTTTGTGATTGTGGGCTTGAATCTGGAAATAAGCTCAGTAGTGACACGGTGATGAATCAGCATTTTGTAGGCCGGCATTCGGGTGGTATGGTAAAAGAAAGCGACGGTCGTTCCGCTGCGTCACTACGCATTACCAACGTATCTCATGTGTAAGGGGCTTTACTACAATGGCTTGTTGGTTTTTATTATACTATTCGGCAATGAAATTATGGCCATCGGTTTTATTATTTTCGTACCATCTTTCGTTGTGCTATCAAGTGATTTAACGTGACATTGATCAAGATTAATCAGTGTTAAAAATAATAGCTTTTCTTCAAATCAATTTTCTCTGTATTTCTGTCTGTCTGTTTATTCTGGCTAATCTCTGAAACGGGTGGACCGATTTTAAAGGGACTTTCACTGGGTGATAGTCGATTTTATAAGGAATAATTTAGACTACTTTTTATCTCAAAATTCCCGCGGGATCTCTGAAATTAACGCGGGTGAAACCACGAGGTACAGCTGGTATTAAATAAATTATTAATTTGTCACTTTTCTTTGGTCACTAACGAGAAATACATTCTAAATATATATAACGTAACAGTATAGCTACTTGGAGCGCGTCTTAATTAATGCAAGAGGTTTTAATACCAAATCAAAGAAAGTTGTCAAAGAAATATCATATGAGTTAAAAAAGAAAAAAATAGTAAGAAACATAGGGCAGCCCTTTTTTGCTCAAAATGAACTAATTTTAGGTAGCCATACATCATTAAGAATCTAAAACAATGGTTTTCAGAATATGTTTATGAATTAATAATAATTTATAAACGACTAAACAGATTTAAATACATTTGGCACACAAAAAGAATACATAATAAGTAAGAATACATTATTTTTTTATTGGAGTCTATCCAGAACTCGAGAGACGCCGCGCCGTAAAGAACACAACTATAAGAATAAAGCTCTTTAAAGAATAACCAACCACCTTTTTATTTGATGTCATGTCAAATTTGTTTCTACAGAACTTAATGTACAACAAAGGATGTAAAAAACAAACGTACCTAAGCTAGAATTTCAAAAGTGGATGTTACTGCGAGAGTGGGTACTTCATGAAAATTCAATTTACTTACTGCACCCTAGACAAAGTAGAGTCGAGGCGGTTTTCACGTGTATTCTTACTTCAACTGTATTTTATTTATACAGTGAGATTTTATTAGGCTTGGAGTGTGATAACGTGCTATTAGTTTTCTTTTGTGAGAAAAGGTGATGGCGCACGCTGAATTTGTAATCCACAGCGTTCTAACTGGAAAAATGAGTCGGACTTTACTAACTACGGTGACTACAGTAATACATAATTTTCATATTTTAAGTCTATTTTATAAAGAGCTCGTGTCGTAGAATAAATAGTTTCTCGAGAAGTAAAGTACATTAATGTTTTTTTTTATATGGACAAAAAATTCTTTCTTTCGTACAATTTTTCTTTACATATACAATACATATATATTAATTTTTGTATTAATAAGAACACACGTAATTTTTGTGTTGTCACGTAATTGTGTAAATCAAGAACCATTACCATAGCCTCTACATTATCATCATTTAGAGAGATTGTTGTTTCATAGCTTTAAGTTCATTATATTTCAAATTATTTGCCCGATTTCTCTACATCTTTAGATTCGATATCCGCTTCAGAGTGATTTCTCAAAAATCTCGCTCCCTTTCCAAATCATTAATAAAGGTTTCCATTCCGATTCAACAGTAAATATTTCGCCCAAACGCCCGTATTCGAACACGAAAATTTACAAATGTTGGTATAATCGCAACGAAAACACGATGAGTTTGCATATAGCACCCAAACACCGCTCCCGGTGTAAGTGAATTTATTCATCAAGATTTTATCGGATTCGCGTCGTGCCGGGCCTCGTAACATTAGCTGATGACGTGTTACGTAACCCTTAAGGTCCGTTTATGTCTACAGACATTGAGCGTGCCAGACTCGCAGACACAATAATATTTTCCAATACAGTGAAGAAGAAGAAGAAGAAGAAAATACATTTAATAGTGCGTAACAACGTACATATTTATATCTATCGTAACACGGCCGCGCAGATACGGGCCGTGCCCGGCCAGTATTCACGGAAAGAATATTTTGTCTCGCGGTTCATTTCTGTAAGTGACTGTGGCTACATGTCGAGCAGTGTGAATAGAGCATCGGAACCGTGCAGACGTCTTTTGTAAATAAACGGTGTCTGTTGGTTTCTGCCCTGGCACGTGTCTGGCACGGAACGTGTCTGACACGCTCAATGGACCTTTACTTGTTTACTTTACGTTAAGTATCGCATGTCGATGGTACAAGATACAAGACGTACACTGGGACATAACTGGGACGTACACCTGAAAAAACAGTCGTATTGGTAAGACATACATACATTCGTAAGCGACAAATAATATCTTATAGGGTAAAACCAGGATAGTTGCCCTGGGGGTATAGTTGCCCCAATCGTAATTACTCTAGTTTCGCAGATGAATCGCGTGCTATTTTATTTATCTATCAAAAGACTTTCCAACTACTATTAAGTGGACCGCGTCTCATGTCTCTGTGCGATTGCACGGGAACGCAAGGTGCGATCAAAGATTTTTCGGGATAGATGCCTTGTTTCCCGGCGGGTCGTCTATCCTAAATGTAATTTATATGGACTAGACAACTATCCCATATATGGGATAGATGTCATAAAAAGTAGAGGTCCGTAGAAATCGCTAATACTCTGGAAATTTCAAAGATAATGTCTTTTACATTTAATAAATTTGTAGATAAAGAACCAAAGTACTTGCCAGTTAAAAAAATAAAATATTTTGATTTATGTACTGGGAGATATAAAATGATTTCGAAAAGTGTGGCAACTATCCGGGTTTTACCCTATTATAAAATGAATTGCTGTTCGTTTGTCTCGCTAAAACTCGAGAATGGCTTGACCGATTTGGCTAATTTTGATCTTGAAATATTAGTGGAAGTTTAGGGAAGGTTTAAGAAGTAAAATATCCGAAACCCATGCGGGTGTAACTGCGGGGCAAAGCTAGTATTAAGTGAAATTTTATCTAATATTGTGTTTTTTCGTTCCTTTTTCTTCTTATCTCTTGCCATTATAGCGTCCTATAGGGTGGTTGCCACATCATTGTTTCGTATCACACACAAATTGGTGGACATACTGATAAAGTTATAAATTAATTACTTACAGCTTCTCGCTGCTTTGTTCGCTGAATTTTGGCATTAAAGTAGCTCGAGACTTCCGGGATACAAAATTATTCTCTGTGTTAATTTTGGATATATTTGCACACTACCAAATTTCGTACAAAACTGTCTAGAGAAATACACAAATTTTCATATTTATGATTATTTATGTTATTTTGAGATTAGGTACATACCTACGTGTGCTTGGTTTCCACGGCACAAGCTTGACTTAGCGTGGGACCAAGTTGATCTGTGTGTTGTGAAGTGGATTATTATTATTACCTACATATAATCAAGATATTTCTTTCCAACAATGGGTGAATTAATTACCAAACGGCAGTCTCTATTAGTCTACTAATACGTAGCTAATTAATAGATAGATAGATAGATAATTTATTTCTCTTAAAAAATTACATTTAAATTTGATGTCAAGATTAAATAAATTCACTAAAGAGATTGTCAATAAAATAAAATTTTTAACTTGATAATATTTTTGTAACGAAAAAATAAATATCAATTAATATCATAATTATTGTGAATTGTTTAAAATAATTTTGTAATTTTATGTTAAAGTTGACATTTGTACGCCGGCAACGGCAGAATATGCTGAATCAATCTTACCGCCGCACTCAGAGTCAACTTTAATGATTATTTAGTTAAGTATAGATTTTTAAAACAAAACTGCCGAAATCAGAGACGTTCACTAAATTAATGTCAATTGGCATTTAACTAATTAAGTTACATCTCATTAAATGCCGATTAACATTAATTTAGTGAACGTCTCTGATTGCGGCAGTTTTGTTTTAAAAATCTATACTTAACTAAATAATCATTAAAGTCGACTCTGAGTGCGGCCGTTAGAGTAACACCAACTTATGTACCTACCATATTCTTGCAAATAAATAAATAAATAAATGAAAAACTGCTCCATTATAGTAGTAGTTAATAATTTTTCTAACTGTCGTTTCCCCGTTAGGTATTAAAAATCTCCAGTGAAATATAAAAAGCTACGAAACTTTAGCGTGAGCTTACAATTTGCAAAAATAAAGTCTAGTTGCAGCGCAGGTGAATTTTTAATTCGGTCTCTACGGCTAAAACTTTGATATTTGAGTGCTTATGAGCAGTTTTATAATGGCACTAGCTGTTCCCCGCGGTTTACCCACGTTAATTTCGTAGATCCCGCGGGGATTCCCTGATAATAAGAACCCTATGTCCTTTTCTGTACCCCTGAAAACGTGTATGCAAAATTTCATGATGATCAGTTGAGCCGTTAAGGCGAGAAAGCGTAACAGATAGACAGAGTTACTTTCGCGTTTATAATATTAGTAGGGTTTTTATCTAACTATTTAGTAAATAAAGATATTTCGTGACTTGGGTGAAGTTACATATTATAATAATAACAAGAATCTAAGCAATATCTGCAATGTTACAATTTATAGATTTTGGATGGAGTCAAAATTATAGAGGACATATTTGAATGCCCAAAAAAAAAACTGAAATGCACGCTGAATTTAGCGCATCTCTACGCTAAAACAAAATTTAAAAAAAAAAATTGAACTGACTTCAAAAAACACAAAAATGCACTACACTTATAAGCTAAAAATAACGAAATACCCATTTAATCCGAAAGAAAAAAATGCACAATATTCTTATTGGTATGTGCTACCTACTGATCGGTTCGAAGTCGGTGTCTAGCCAAATAGGTAGTTTCCGCTCCCGCTACATTGCAAGCGTGTGAGCGTCTGGTCGAACAAAACAACCTAACTTCAAAACGATCTAGGTAGCATAATATACCTACCACAATAATAATATTACGTGTATTTTATTCTTTCGGATTAAATCGGTACTTTACTATCGACCATACAGTAATTATAATTAAAACTACCCGCCTGTGCAAAACTTTAACTTTGACTTTATTGTGTACTTATATCTATGTCTAATTAGGTGTCGTATTTTACTAAATTCATCATTCAGCCTCCGAAAACACAAACAATGAAACAAAACCAGAGAGGTAGAGAGTACATTATTTATTTATTTATTCGGCTGATCCACGGTCACACCAACGGGACGCAGAAGTCTGTGAGGCATATCCGCTTTGTCGCATGGTAGCGTACACGAACGTTCCAGCCCCTTAGCGGGCTTATTCTGGGCTTACAAAACTTCGATTCACTTATAACAGACCACAGGGAGGGGTCACTGTAGTCTCGTTATAGGTAATTATTTATGAGTAATGTTTATATATATCAATATTTCTCTAGAACTACTGCTGCTTACTATAATTGTTAAATTACTAGCTCACGAAATTCACGAATTCGTGAATTTCGGGATTACCTCACGAACTCATCGTTTAAAGATAAAAATAATTTTTACCTTCCTCTAGGTGCAATCTTTCTCTCTGCTAAATTTTATCGAAATCTGTTTAGCAGTTTTAGAGAGAAAAGGAAACGGAGCTACTTTCGCAATTAATTGGATAAGGCATACTAGGTAGGTATATTTACGAACGTAAAAGTTTTGTGTGTGCATGTGCATGTGTGTGTGCGTGTGTGTGTGTGTGTGTGTGTGTGTGTGTGTGTGTGTAGGTACCTAAGTTGTAGTCCTCCAAGAGTTACACGGATTTGGATGAATTTCGGATGGAAAACTAATACTTTGCTACCTTTTACCTTGGATTTCTTGAGGGAATTCAAAATTAACGCGGATGAGAAAGTGGAGAATGGTAATTTTTTATATTATTGTTTTCTGTAAAGAATCTGACGATTTACATGAAACTTTGTGTTTAAGTTAGTCATACTTTTCAAAATTTAAACTTACTTACTCCATAACACTGGCTTTTTATTTATCACAGTCATTGTTGCCGTTCATACATTGTGATGAAAGACAACGGCTGGATTATACAAATTTCCAAAACTAAATAAATTGGTAATCCACTGGTACAAAGCTAATCCTATTAACCATGGAAAGATAATCTGCGTAAAATTGACGCATATGCGTTCGAAATATTGCTCTCTCTTTTTTAATTTTGCGAATCTGTTGCTGTGCTTTTAGGACATCTCTCACGTTGCTTAGACCTTCCGTGATGCGCATGTCTCACTGAGGTAAGTGTCATCAATTTAGAAATATAACTACCACGTGAGTCAAAATGACGCATGATTATCTTTTAAGTGATTTTTGAGATTTTGACCTAAGTAGACATTCATGCTGTTTTTTTATCTGATGATAGTTGTTACTTTATTTTATGTATTATTTATATGTTTTCGTAGATTTCCTGATAAAATAATGCGATAATGGACAGTAGAATTTTGGGAGAAGATCGATTCCTGAGCGTTTTTTTAGAGGGTAATGACAAAGCCATCTGTGAGGACATTAGAGTGAAAACGACGTGCAGAGTGACTTCGAAGAAGTTTTTATGACTAAAGAGAGAGAAGACAAAGTGACGTCCAGCAGAAACGAACCCTCACACGAAGAAATGATTCAACAACTGGCTTCTTCCTCGGCTTCTCATCGAATACTAAACTTGCCAAAGCGGTCTGTTAGAGGTAAGGATTGCTGGTCGACTTTGAAGGTCACAAGACATAGCAGAGTATCAGCACTGAATATTGTTAGATGTCAAATGAGTCCGACACGTATGTGCCGTCATCTATATGATCCTCTCAAGATTAAAATTTTTTTACTTATCGAAATTGTAAGATGGACAAATACTGAGATATCGTTGGGACGGAAATCTATCATTGTTGCTACATACAAGAATGAATGAATCCGTGCTTTGATTGGCATCCTGATGATGACAGCAGTGAGGAAAAAATACGACGAAAGGCAAATGCATCATGAAAATGCAAACCAATCTATTTGCCGACAACATAATATACCTGGATATGGACGAAAGTTGTATCTGACTTATTTGAATATAACTGTATGTTCCTATCATGTGATATATAATATAATGTCTTTATTACTGAGTTAATAACTTAAAAATGCTGATTATTAGGAAAAAAAAGATATTTGTGATAAAAGAAAAAATATTCTAAATTTTTGTTGATTTTTGAAGACGTTTTATGGTTCGGTCTTGTTTTTATATAATAAATAAATATAAATATATTAATTATGGTATTTATAATTTTATCAGAGTGTAAAAAAATAATACTGGTAAAGTTTATTTAAATCAATAAATAAAAAATCACATTACTGCTACTTAAAACTTATGCGTCAATTTTACGCATGATTATCTTCTACGTACATCAAAATATGATTATCTTTCTAGGGTTAAGGGTGTAGGTATAAATAAATAGGTATGTCCGAAGATCATATGCTTAGTATTAAATGTGAGTCGAAACGGAACATCTGCCTTTGGGTAACTAAAGTTCAAAAGAGCTGATTTAAGCCATCTATAGATCTCGGTGGAGTCAAAGTAGTATTACGCACAAAAAGAATGCGAAGTTAGCCAGAACTTACTTCACTGTGAAAAGTATCGTGATTAGTTTTTTTTTTTCAATTAAATTAGTTTACATAGTGTATTTGAATTAAACATAATAAGGTACATATTATATTTATGCTAATCCGGTCGTCAAAATGTAGGCCGCTGGTGTACGAAATATAAATTTCACGTTCAACTCACCATGTGACTTTCGTAATAGACAATACAGAATAGCATAGGTAGCTGTTTCCATCCCTCTGGTTTCAACTCTTTTTGTTTTTTTTTCCAAACCGGCCAAGCGTAAGAATCGGGCACCGGTTCAGCCGTGGTCAACATTGCTTACGATTTTCATGTAGCTGTAGCGTGTTTTTGTGTTGTTTTTTTTTTGTATTCGTTTTCCCTTTTTTTGTTATTTAAATTAGAGCTGCTCTGGTTCTTTTAATAAATCTTATGCATCACAAAAAGTAATTAGTCATCGTTTACTCTAAATTTTTTTTGTTATTTTTTTTTTTTTGTATTTTAGTGCTTCCTTTTTTTTATAACGTCCATTTTATTTAACTAAGCACACGAAAAAACAGAAGAGGAAACAAACTCATTGGCATTTATAATAATAGTTAAGACTAGCTATCTCGCGCGGTTTCACCCGCGATAATATCGGAGTTCCCGCGGATTGTTCCATCTTATTTAATGCCCACGTCATACAAAAGACACGCCCTCCAAGTTTTAGGACTCTACAATCAGCGGCTTAGGCTGTGCGTTGATCCGTCAGTCAATCATTCAGAACAAAGAATTTTTATATCTAGATATGTAAACTACTAGCTGTGCCCCGCGGTTTCACCCGCGGTAATTTCAGAGTTCCCGTGGGAATTCCAGGATAAAAAGTACCCTATATCCTTCTCTGTACCCCTGATGACGTGCGTGCCAAATTTCATCCAAATCCGTTTAGCCGTTTTTGAGTGATTCAGTAACAAACATCCAAACATCCACACTTTCACATTTATAATATTAGTAGGATTTCACAACATGAGAAGGTTGCGCTAATGTTTATTGGAGAACATTTAACCTCGAGGGGTACGATACGAATGTTTCCATATAAAATACCCTTCAAGGTCGCGAAACCGAACTTAAAGCAGTAAAAGAAAGTTTCATAAGATCGTTATCGGGCAAATTATACGCTACAGTACTGTCCTTAATACGACTTAACGACTCTAATCTCGACATCAAACAATTATATTTTGTTTTTGGTTAACCGACGGATTATACCTAAATATTGGACGTGGGGGTGAACCAGCGACATTATTAGAACGTTTACCAAAAATAATTACGAGTTGTAATACATACCAAATAACACATAATGCACAGTGGCAGACTAGCATATAATAAATATCGTTTTTTTTGTAAGTAGATATTTTTTTTATCGGAAATGGCTCGTCTTAAACTTTTTTGCGCCATCAGGAATAAAATTATATTTACTTTTTAATATTTTCAGTACACCTTTTGGACGATTAGCAAGCTGTTTTTACTTTTTTAACCGACTTCTCAAAAAGGAGGAGGTTCTCAATTCGACGCGTATATATGTATTTATGTATGAACAACGTTGCCTCTTAGTTTCAAAGTTTATCCAAGGATAAAAAAGTGCTTACATAAAATTTTGTTTCTTTGTTCAAAAATTGTCTCAAGTTTTACCCAATCCGCAGAGATAACGAAAGGGAAGCTAAATCTAAATTGATGCGGTTATACGATCTTTATTTTTCTAGAATTTGACATATTTAAATTGATTTTACAGACTTTCAATAACACAGTAAGTATGGATAACAATAAAAAGATTTTCTTTCCTACAGTTTTTTCATTTTTTCAGAATACCATTATTATTTTTCAATGTCCCGATTTCGTTTCAACATGTCGAATGAAACCAACTTACGATCGAAATGTGACCTTAAATGGCTCGTTTACACTACCATTATGCAAATTTAGTTTGCATATTTTATCTTGCTACCATTTATTTTAAGGTTGGTAAAAATTTATTGCCTTAATTAAATAAAATTGCTGCGTTTACGTGATAATAATGGCGAATGGCAGTTGTGATTTTTCGTTTAACAGAGCATCACTTTTGGCATGTAAATGTGAGCATGTGCACTTCACAACACATAAATCACACTTGTTCCCACACTAAGCTAAGCAATAAATTTGTATCGTATTTATATTTATAAAAATGTTTCAAAATATTATGTAATGTTTTATGTATGTAAATATGTTATTATAAAATATGTTAGATGATATTTAAATCTTCAGAGACCAGTCAAGTTGCAAATCTGTCGCCAAGCACCTAACGGTGTGTTCCGGCAGCCCCACATGAAAGCCAGTTCCCATCCCCATTCCAGGTCGGCAACGCACCTGCAAGGTGCCTGCAAGTCTTCTGGTGTTGCAGATGTCTATGCGCGGCGGTAATCACTTACCATCAGGTGTACCACCTGCCCGTTTGCCCTCTATGACATAAAAAAAAGTTTTTTTAACATTTAGTCATGAGTTACCGTGTTTTTTAGAAGATAGTTTTTCCTTTAATTTATCTTATAATAATTAGCAGTTTAACAATTCTATTACAAACGCGAATGTGTGTTTATTTGGTACGCTTTCACGCCTTAACTTCTCAACCGATCATCATGAAATTTTGCATAACTACATAACTACATGTTGTCAGGGATACAGAGAAGGTTATAGGATAGTTTTTATCCCAGAATCCCTGCAGGAACTCCGAAATTAATAAGAATGAAACCGCGAGGAACAACTAGTCTAATATAAAAAAATCAATGTGCGTTTTTTTTTTCGTATTTTATGCGCTGTCGTACCGTTCAGCCGATAACGATAAAACTTTGTCAGCTTATTGCTTAGCGGGACGATTATATATAGATGCAGTTAACAGTTAGTGAAACAGCAGACACAGTGAGTAACTAATAATTTAAAGTAAGGAGATGCTAAATGACCAATAAAAACGAGAGGAAACCAAAAAAAATTATGTACTAGCTGTGCCCCGCGGTTTCACCCACGGTAATTTCGAAGTTTCCGCGGGAATTCCGGTATAAAAAGTACCCTGTGTCCTTCTCTGTACCTTTGACAACGTGCATGTCAAATTTCATCTATATCCGTTCAGCCGTTTTTGCGTGATTGAGTAACATACATCCAAACATCCACACTTTCACATTTATATTATTAGTAGGATTTACCGAAATAATAGCGTAGATTTTCAGGACTTGTGTTTGACACGAGCATTTTTTCAGCAGGATATTGACAGAAGTACTGGAATCCAACTTACGTAAGAGTCTCTTCGGCGCCATTTAAGATTCATTTGATTTGAACGCAATCCAAAACGCATTAATATCAGAGTGAACGCACTCGCTGTGAGATTACCAAATACACAGTGATATTTGTGTTCACAGCGACAAAGCTGTCAGTTAGGCGGTCCTAACTCATATTATACCTACTGACTGTTTTCGACTGTTTAAACGAGCATTGACGTCTTGATTTTGGCTTCTCGATAAATTTATCAATTAGAAAAGCGTTTATAGGTACTACTTATGTATAGGCATAGGCATGTTATAGAAGTTGTATACATTTTAACGTAAATAAATATACAAATAAATAAATAAATTCTTTATTTGCATAAGACATAGTTTGTAATGATGGTACATAATATAAGAGTAAAATTGTCCTCATGTCCCGTCATTAGTTGACATGCAAAATTATCAAATTAAATCATCAGATTTAAATTTAAGAAAATATTACATTAAAAAAAGATATAAGAAAATTAAGCCGTGTCATTTTTGGATATCAATTATTAAATTATAATAATCAAAATATTTTATAAGAAAAATAGTCCACCTAATTATTATTTACGAAATTAATTTAAGTCAATTTGAACTTCTGTTCAGTAAATATAGATTATTATTGTTACTCTCGTTGCCTGCTAAAATTGTACTCTTAACTTACTCTACTGTCCGCGCGAAAAAAGTATGACTACAAAAAGGGCTTATTAACACTAAAATTTACAGGGCCTCCCCGATTAAGTATCTTCAGAATCGGCCTAAGCAACTATAGATATACGTCACTAAACCTAAAATCGAACTATTTTAATAACTTCCTTGCCATTTAATATGTATACGTACACAGTTACTCTATCCAGTCACAATTTACATTTATAACTAAATGTAATATATGTATTTAGTTGTAAAACATATAGGTTAACTTGAGTGAATCATATCAGACTGAAGGGATCAAGTCGATGACGAGCTTTTTTGACAGATCGATATGCTTTCATCGCGTGATATTGTTATTATTCTTATGAATCCACGAAAATAACATAAAAGTACTTCCATGTATAAAAGAGTTTTGGGTCCAGACAGTCAAATGGGTTGCGTTTAGTTTTATTATACGTACATTTGCTAAAGGTATAGATTTCTTTGAACAAACATCGCTTATAAGCATTACCTGTCTCTAGTGACGTAGGTACAATAGTTTGGGGGATGTAAAAAAAAAGTTCTGCATTAATATGAGTACGTACGTAAATGTTGGGTTGAAATCAATAAAACCGTCTCCACTCACCGGCCCGTTCTGTTCCAGCGACTGAATTATTCAAATACGGTTATAAATATCGCAACTACGAATGTCTAGATAAATTGTATTTGTTCGGGAACGGACAAAAGAAAGGTTATTTTTCGCATTTAAAACTGGAAATTTTCGGCGTCATATTTAAATCTTTTGTTGTGTTATTATAATATGCGATTGTATATTACATAATTATGTAGGTTTAGTTTCTTGCTATACCTACCTTGTCCTGAAAATTAAATCATTGAAATTTTATATCTATAGGTATTTTTAGGGCTCCGTATCCAAAGGGTAAAACGGGACCCTATTCTAAGACTCCACTGTCCGTCCGTCCATCTGTCTGTCCGTCTGCCATCAGGCTGTATCTCATGAACCGTGATAGTTAGTTGAAATTTTCACAGATGATATATTTCTGTTGCTTCTATAACAACAAATATTAAAAAAAAAGAATAAAATAAATATTTAAGAGGGCTCCATACTACAAACGTGATTTTTTTTTGCCGTTTTTATGGATAGTGGTACGGAACCCGTCGTGCGCGAGTCCGACTCGCACTTGGTCGGTTTTTCGTTCATTCGCAACAACACTTTCAGAATTCTGTCGGTAAACATTCGGCCGGTCTCTACGTTCTTATCGTATGAGTGTCTAACTTTTTTCATAAATATGTAGCAAAAAATTACCTACATAAGTATTACATCAGCAGTGATAAAGTCCGTGCATTGTAACGATTATTAAATTAATATTATGGGTTACTTTTTCCATGCGAGGGTTAAATAAAGAACAAGTTCAAAAACGTTACAAGTTTGTATTGACTAAAAAAATAATAGGCAATCTGATTGCTTATGTATCTACTTGAAAAATCAGCCCTATATCTAATTTTAAAGAGATCGGAAAAGATATTTTTTGTTATTCGTTTCGTCCCAAACTGATTCCGCAACGGTTATCCGAAAGTCGTTACTCCTTTGACTGTTCGCCGACAGGACGTTTCGTTTATGGGTTTCACCGTCAGAATCTATCGCCTATGGACGATTCACCGACAGACCATTTCGTTTGTGAGCGATTCAACAACTACGTACTTACTACTAATGACAAGATATAGGTAGTATTGATCAATGATAGCTTAAAGTTATTTAGTACAGAAAGAATATTTCCATGGATAAAATGAGATGTCTCAGCCCCTTTAGTAAAAGACTAGCTGTCCCGCGCTGTTTCACCCGCAATAATTTCGAAGTTCCCGCGGAATAGTTCCATACAAACTTTGCAACCCCTTTTCATCCCCTTGGGGGTTGAATTCTCAAAAATTCTTTCTTATCGGATGCCTACATCGTACAAAGAACACGACCTCCAAGTTTCAGGTCTCTACGATCAGCGGTTTGGGCTTTGCGTTGATCCATCAGTCATTTAGGACAAAGTATTTTATATATATATAGGTATAGATAGATATAGCTTTAAGTTATACCTACGCAATACGCATCGCTTCATTATTTAAAGAAGGTAGTTATCGCAAGATTCCCCTTTCGTATGAGTTCGAGGGAAGCTATAAAATGAATGAATTGTAATGAACAAATTACGACAGCTACCTACTACAGATAAAACACTCCCCTGTGACTTACTGGTAGGTATGCTGCAAAATATATAAGTAAATCTGTCGCCAAGCACCTAACGGTGTGTTCCGGCAGTTTCACTTTAAAGCCAGTTCCCATCCCCATTCCAGGTCGGCAACGCAACTGCATGCCTTCTGGTGTTGCAGATGTCCATGGGCGGCGGTAATCACTTACCATCGGGTGTGCCACCTGCCCGTTTGCCCCCTATGATATTAAAAAAAAAAACTACGGAAAGAATTTGAAGTTGGAATGGATTTGGACAAAATTTGGCACATAGATAAATTTTACCGTAAAAATATTTTATTTACCTACTTGTGTTGTTTAAGTGGGAATCGCGAAATTCACGCAGATAAATCAGAGGGAAATGACTTGTAGAATATTTTTTTTTAAATTAAAAACGCCTGCTAGATAATAAAATCAACTAGGTAACAACTAGATCATTGGCCCATTCCATAAATCCAAGGTAACTTTTTATGTAGGTAATGCGTCCGGATAGAATTACTTTAGATGTCTACGTGACCGCTTCCTACGCCTCACTTATAGATTCCGCCGAATTTCCCCCACATACCTATACGTATAAATAAACCTGATAAATAAGGAAGGTCAGCTTTTACCGACAAAACTGGCGAAGGTGTGTTTCATTTTAATTTTGCGGCATTCAAAAAAGTAAAAAGTAGTGTACTGTCGCTATTAAAAAAGGTTATTTTAGTGTCGATTAATTCTTATAATCTCTTTAGTACTTAAGAAGTAATTAAGAAATGTTATAGGCAGAAGATCCTTATTAAAACAACTATCAGATACCAAGGCTATGAGTAGGTAAGTAGTTTACAAAATAATGGTGCCGATAATATCGTTCTCTAAATGGAAATACGAGTAAGTGCCTAGGCATCTAGGTAATTTTAATTAATTTTGACGATAGACAAATTTAATCAGCTCTTTGAGTTGAATGTTGAGTGGGTATCAAGTTATCGAGTCAAATTTGTTGCGTAATGATAAATTCGAACGCAAGTTTTTTAACTAATTTTGTGATATCTGTAAGACTTTACATAAACAGGGGAAACTCAAGTGAAATCTCGAACAAAATGTTAGTATATCTATTGATGATGCTCGCTTTTCAGTATTTCCTCAGGATTTTTTTTGTTATACGGAAATAAAAACCCGAGACCAGAGTTTCGTTTTAATCTTATTTGAATTTTTCTACTAGTTTTCACACAATGCGTATCTACGTACGCGTCCCTGCGTACAGTCCATTGCAGTCAATTGCATTCATTGCATTGCATAATTAAAAAAAAAATGTAAAAAATTGTTTATATTATATTTAGTTATTATATTTAGTTATTATTATAAATTTATTAATTATATATAGTTTATATTGTTGCAAAATTTAATGTACTTTCACCCGCGTTAATTTTGGAGTTCCCGTACCCTATGTCCTTTCCCTGCCCCTAAAACTTTCATGATGATCGATTGATCCGTTAAGGCTTGAAATTGTTACAAACAAACAAACTCACTTTCTCATTTATAATAAATACATAGTAAGGATAGCTGGTGTTGAACGCGCTTTTACCTGCATGTACCTATTTTGGTATTCCCGCAGGAACCCTTTGGTCAAGATATAAGTATCCTAGGTACGTATGTCACTCGAGGATATTCTAGTCAATGTCAGTCAGTGAAAGAATTCTCAGAATCGTTTCAGTAGTTCCAGAGATTATCTCTTAAATCCAAACAAAATTTTACCCCCGTAAAATTTTTGTGTATGATATGTTACACAAATATCAATAAATTTATATATTTTATGTAATTTTATTACATACTAGTTTTCTACCGCGGTTTCACCGTGTCACTTAGGATTACCATAGCTTCCTATAGGTACCTAAGTGAAAAAAATTTCAAAATCCTTTCAGTAGATCCAGAGATTACCCCCTACAACGTCACAAACTCACAATACACCAACTCACAAAAACTTTACCTCTTTATAATATTAGTATACTCGTAGATAATTGTTTTTCCTTAGGTTAGTTACTGTAGTTGACTTTTTAAGCCGCTACTTAAAATCGTTTGCCACGTCTAAAAGTCTGGGCTGCCGACGGGGAAGCCTCATAGGTGCGCTTAAACCCAGAGTTCCTGCTTTAAGTGAATCATGGTAAACTAGTGTACACTGGGCTGCGAAAGTTCATCATATACATTGATTTATTTTAACTTAGTCACCGAAGCCGATGTCTACAACTCGTAAAAGTAAGCTGTATCAATAAAGATCCCTATATTTATTATTAAATCGATTTTTATTTAATTTATGCAATACTGTGTAACATGACACCGCTAAAATTTAAATGCAGTAGGTAAATACCTAACAGTAAGCAATAAATATTCATCAGAATATACAACGAGTAGAATATAGAATATAGAAGTAAAAGTAGAATATAGAATATATAAGTAAGAGTAGAATATAGAAATACTGTCAAAGATTGTAATTATTATAAAGAATACGAAAAATGGTCACGTAATTAAACAAATTAATCATGCATTTGTCAAACTTCAAACAAGCTATCAATAGTAATAATTGATGACACATAATTTAACATACAGATAGGTACCGAAGGTTAATCTAAACTACATTGATCCATGACGTCAAAAACACGCCGAAAGATGTTGGTAGTACTTACTCCTTGACACAATTTTATCCTTTTACGATCCAGAGGAAATAAATGAAACGCGTTTCATTTGAACAACGAGCGAGACGCATTGAGTTTTACAAATAGCCCCAATTTATCTCGTCTCATGAATTTGCGCAAAATTCATTGTAAAATATAACAAGGGTCAATAGGTATAGTCAGTGAAAAAAATCACTTACCGGTGTTTAATTTCAGCGATTTCACCAAAAAAACGCACCGGTCAACTATCGGTGCACGATCTCGAAACGAACACACTTGGCCGCACGCTAAACACTCGCCGAACTCGTTGTACGATCGGACAATAATTACCACGAGTCACTTAACAAGGTTCACTGCGATCGAGAAGTCCGTTCCGTTGCACGCATGTGTAATGCAGTCGCCGAAGTAATCTGTGTCACTCACACTTCAAGGATACAGTTTTTTTTTTTTCCCAAACACAGCCCGCGACAGGCGTCCCCTAAGTTGCCGCAGCTTCAACTGGCTGGGGCGACTCTACCGCGCGTGTCCCTAACCCCCCACCCCGCACCGCGTCCCGCTCACCTCGCAGTATGGGCAAATAGAAATTAAGTATGCGCTGTAAGGACAGAAAGCGGCACGTAAAGGAAAAATAAACCGGATCCTGATGCCTGCAGGCGAGTCGGGTAGACACGAATTTTCCCGACACTTGTTTCTGTATATGACAGTAGCCCCCTGTCATATCACAGGGTGTGGAGAAATTTCGAGGCCGCTGCAGTGCTACGTTTGCTGTATAATACAGTAGTTTTAATTCACCGTTGTTT
The DNA here is from genome assembly GCA_907165275.2 of Zygaena filipendulae. Classification (NCBI taxonomy): domain Eukaryota; kingdom Metazoa; phylum Arthropoda; class Insecta; order Lepidoptera; family Zygaenidae; genus Zygaena; species Zygaena filipendulae. Next base: position 2,888,534 of record OU015653.1, on the reverse strand, counting down.
TAGGAAAGTTGCGAACGATTACATAGCTTATGCTTGATCTCTAGCTGCCAGTAACTAAAACTTAGCTTCACGGATTGTCATCCTGCAGGCAGGATTTAGTTAGAAGTCTGAGCTCGAGGTTCCAATACAAAATCTACTTGAAACTTCAACTAACTTACAACTAGTTTGGATTGCGCTAAACTTGTTGAAAATGAACGAAATGTAGCACCTCGCGGTAGGTAATAACTTTAATGAATTTGACGTTCAGTGACCACGCAAAATGGTTAGGTAATTGGTCTATCGTGAATAGCATTATATAAATAGGAATCAATGCAAGGTCACGAGTGGATTGCAAGTTGGTTGCAAAGTTTCAGCTTATATACTAGTATAGCTTATATACTAGTGAGCGATGATAGCTCAGTGGTTAGTGCGTTCGGATTAAACGCCGCAAGGTGTAGGTTCAAATCCTAACAATGAGCTTGAGCTGTCGGTGAAGGAAAACATAGTGAGGAAACCATAGCATGGTGGTAGGGTGCTCTCTAGTACCCGGCTGGCTAGCTACCACCTTCAAGTTGCAAATCTGTCGCCAAGCACCTAACGGTGTGTTCCGACAGCCCCGCTTGAAAGCCAGTTCCCATCCCCATTCCAGGTCGGCAACGCACCTGCATGCCTTCTTCGTTGCAGATGTCTATGGGCGGCGGTAATCACTTACCATCAGGTGTACCACTAGCCCGTTTGGCCCCTAAGACATAAAAATAAAGAAACCTTATAACTTTTAAATAGCTTCATAAATTTTAACTGCAGGACAAGTACTTCCCTCAAGGATCTCCACGATTTTTGGCAAGTAGATAACATAGGTAAGTGATCTAAAAAAAATAATTTTATAATTTTATAATCCATAATCCACATCACAACACACAGATCTACTTGATCCCACAGTAAGCTATTATTAGCTTGTGTCGTGGAAACCAAGCAAACGTGGTATATACTACATAGAATTACTTATATATTATACTATAGATATATAAACACACCCAGACTGGAAAATGGAACCCTGTGTTCATCACACAAAGTCCACCCCCACCGGGAATCGAACCCGGAACCCTTTGATTAGCGGGCAGGCATGGTGACCATTGCGCCAATCGGGTCGTCGAATTTAAAATATTTGGACGCAGATAAGCAATAACATGTTAACCCACAAACTTAAGTTATTGATTCAGAACGATTTATTGAGAGTTAGGGAACATTTTTTTATTATGTGTTTACCTTATTACATTGCTTAAATATGTAACTAAATATTTATCATAAAAAAATTTGATACAAAATGGTGCTAAACTTTTAAAACACGATTTACTCAAAATTTCTCCAGTGTGGCTTAACACACTATTGCTTATCTATGTCCATTTGATACTGCAACCTCTTTTTATAGGTTTCCTTACTGTCCTGCATGTGTTTAGAATGGCATCTCTCTTTTTTATATTTTGACATTTTATTTAAATTACTAACAACTTAGTCAACACTAAGTTTTAGTTTTTGCTAGTTGACTAAATTTTAGTTTTTACTTCGTCAAGTAGAATAGTAAGAAATATTGAAAACTTACTTTTTTACGTTGAGTCTAAATTTTCAGTGATGTCACGATTCGGTACAGTGATATTCACTTTACGACGTTACCCCTAAACTTTATTGCGTTTTATCGATATATTACATAAGAGCAGAAACTGACTGACTGATCGATCAACCCACAGCTGAAACCGCTGAGTCTAAAACCATGAAATTATGCACAAATATTTCATAAGTCACGTAAGTGCACTTAAGAAATATTTTCAGACTCAGCGGTTTCCACTAAGAAAGGATGTTTGGAAATTCAACCCCTATGGGGATGAAAAGGGGTTGTAATGTTTGTACGGAATAAGCGGAAACTCCGAAATTATCGCGGGTAAAACCGCGCGGGTCAGCTAGTGTTTGAAAAACCAAAAATATATTATGTCTATAACGTTTGTTTTTTATTTTCATACGTAGTAGAAGTTACATTTTCATATCCTGTCATTGAAACGAACTTTTTTCATTGAACTTTCAAACCGGAAGTACTGAATGGTTTAAGCTCTAACTAATAAAGTTTCTGAGACATATTAATGCCCACCGAGGGTACCTACTGCCACACCTGTATGTGGGTTACGCGAACTTATCTTTGTAACTTAATTAATAGGTCAGGCCTAAATAAGCTGGGATAAATTCAGCCTGAACGTCGATCCCAGCGAACGAAAGGTTTAACTTAAACCTTACTCAATGCCTCGATATAAAATATCTTTATTCTTTGTACTTTCTCCCTAAGTTTCAAAATATCGCGTAATCTTTCCTTTGTTTCTCCGCTATAGAGATTAGTCCCTTCAAATTCAAATTTCCGACGTCTAATAATATATTTATCTGTTGAGTAATTAAATTAAAACGAAGTGAAACTCAAGATCGAAATTTCTTGTGCTGCCACGTACTTACTACTCATTAACAACCAGAGAAATTAATTATTTGGAAAACTCACGAAAACTTGTAATGTGATGCATAGCGTAACCCAGCGTTATGTTTTTACAATTTTTCGTAAATTGTGTGTTTTGTTTGTTTTTAAAAATTCTTTATTGAACATAATTATACAATTTTAATACAGCCCAGGGACTTAGCCTGAGCCATATTGTCTTGAAATAAGTAGTTACGACAGGCATATTAGCCTTTTACTAACTATTGGCAATGTAAATAATATTATATTGAGTTGATTATTAACAGAGTTGAAAACATATTCTACATAAACGTACTCGTATCTACGTAAATTGTATGAAAAATCTTCAAATACCAAAGAATTATCTACTTTCTCCGTAAATTATTCATTTATCAACACAAAATTAACAGGTTTTCAAATTATTTAATTACAATGATACCTAAGTACTTACTTCTACAACATAAAATGTACTTCTGTATACTTTTAATTACCTAATGTTGTTTACAAAAGGGTCTAATTAACTTTACATTAATTTACTCGGGGCAATTCGAGTGAACTGCAAAATATTCACAGTTCCTTTGTAGCTCGAGCTACGAAATATCGTAGCGCGTCGGCTACGACGTAGATGTGGGCGTAGCGGTAAACGTTAGATCTCAATAGACCATAATATTTTGGTAACAATTTTTTAACCGACTTCCAAAAAGGAGGAGGTTATGCATTCGGCTGTATGCATGTTTATTTGAATAGAGTTACATAAATATTTTTTCCGTTAAAAGTCATATTTTGCTATCAGTATCTTGTATTTTTTTAGTTTTTTTAAATGATGATAGTTATCGTATTTGTAAATTATGTAATACTAATTGTGGCCTGCTGTGTCACCCTCGTTAAATTTAGAGTTCCTGCGGGAATTCTGATATAAAGTAATCCTTTTCTGTACCCCTAACAACGTGGATACAAAATCTCATTATAATCGGTTGAGTAGTTAAGGCATGAAAGCGTAACAAACAAATAACCTCGCATTTGCATTTATTATATTGTGGATTTCAATTGGTTTGAAAAATAATCCTTTTAGTCTTTTGATTTCCGGAAGCATTCTGTAGGTAATTTTTTTTTTTTTATAAGCATAAGACGTGACATTAGCTCATGCCTATCTCAGGAAGGTTAAGTAGGATTTCTCAATCCACCAATCGGTATAATTCGCTCCAATTCTTTTGCGGCTACTTGAAGACGCGCACATTGATTTTATATTTGGCTGCTTTTGTACTAAATAATTTGACTCACAGACGATTCAGGGTTAACTGAAGCGAGTAACGATTAACAATAAAGCATAAAAGGTTGTGTGTTGATTTAACAAACGCCCTCACTAATATTTAAACATTCCGGCATTGCGGCTCCCGCCCACGCGCACTGTTTTGGATTATTTAGTGGACGAAGAGGCGTAGGTCGCGGCCGGCTACATCGCGACTTGTTACCACGTCTGTTAAATTTAAGTGCCGATGGTCTGAATTGATTATACGAAACGGTAGTGGTTTTTCGTTAAACACGAAAGTCTTTGTCTTTGTCTTTTATTTAAACTCATCGCACAATGTACCTATGTCGTTATTTTTTATTTTATTGAAACAGGCTGACGTTCCTCCATAATTTGCTCCGAAGGTAAAATATGGTAATTTGAACTGAGCTGTTTCATATCTAGCTGCAAAGTAATAATTATGTTATAATTGATAACCATAATAAAATAGATAAAGATAGAGAGAGTGATACAGATCCACTTCATGATAAGAGCGATATTTAGTTGCAGTTAATTTAGAAATAAAATATTTTTGATTAGCTCTAGTAAATGACAGAAATCTTATTCATCAAAGTTAGGCATAACTTGATTTTAGCAAAAAAATTTTATCTTCAAAGTCCGTTAAGTACAAAAAATATAGAAGGGCTAGGGTTTCGACCAACTTTAATATTTTCTTCAGCTACGACGCAGAAGTTTCGTAGCGGCATTGTAATTCTTTCAAAACTATTTCTATCCGATTTTGGTTTTCGTAATAGGTCTTGAGGTTTTAATTTTTGTTTAACTTAAAAGTTCGGATACAACTTCTCGCAACGCATTGTATGGTCGACTCCCGACGGGCCCGGCCAACTTTGTGACCTCAAACTAAGTGCTATTACATGTCAGTGAATTTTTGCTCTAAAATGTCTTGTTTCTAAAGCAAAGAAAAATATAGTTTTAATGTAAAAGGTCCAAAATTTTTTAGAATTCAGAGAACCCATTTATTTAAAACGTGTGCGTAGAGACGGTAAGTGAAAAGATAAAAGCAAACTCGAATACATATTTATTGACCACTTTGCTTAAGTTTTTTTTAACATTATAGTATAAACAAAGCATATATTATATAATAAAAAATATTATTAATCCTACTAATATTATAAATTTGAAAGTTTGGATGTTTGGATGTTTGTTACTCAATCACGCAAAAACGGCTGAACGGATTGGGATTTAATTTTGCATGCACGTTACCAAGGGTACAGAAAAGGACATAGGGCACTTTTCGTTACGGAATTCCCGCGGGGACTTCGAAATTAATGCGGGTGAAACCGCGGGGCACAGCTAGTAATAATATAATTACAAACACAATACACTTTAATCACTAACAGTCTAAGGTAAATACATATACAATGAGAAGTCTTTCAGGTGGCACCAAATTGGAGTGATAAGCGTACCTAACAAAACAAAATTACAACTCCTGAAATCACATTTAACCGAATGTGCTTTAAGAAACATTCACTTTACGCCTTGCTTAGGCTAACGTCATACTATAAAGAGCTTAGCTTATTGCTAAGAGCCAAGAAACTATCGCAGCTGGCCACACTGCAATCTACGCCCCTAGAAGTGCCTAGCTATAGTTGATAGTGTGGCCAGCTGTATGCGGTATGCAATGTGTCTATTCACTAGGATCAGTCACTCAGCGAGTTTCTTGTCTCTTAGCAATAAGCGAAGCTCTTTGTAGTGTGACTTTAGCATTTTAATAAAAGTATCACTACACGCACATTGCACAAGTGAAGTAAACGTTACGTACGCACTCAATTTAATAACTCGGGATCTCTATTGACCTTTTCATCCATTGCATGCGACATGATGAGATATAAAGAAAATGGCTATCGAAAGAAAGAAGGTCGCCAAATAGAGATCTGATGTGGGAGTAATAGAGATAGAGAAAATATCGACAAAAGTACTTTAATATGTCTTGGTTAGTAATAGTACATTGTTATCCTAGGGGTGAAAGTAGTCTTTCTCCCGAGGATAACACTGTGCTTTTCATTACGAATGCAAGGAAAGTCAAAATAAAAATAGGAATTAGCTAAAGAAATGAGTGAATTTTATTTTACATAAATCAACCATTAGGTGTGCTACTGGCCAGTATGCCCCCTATGACATAAAAAAAAACTTGAGTTTCTGCTTAGTTATTCTTCTGAGGTTTCTGCACTATCCAGCTGTCAGTTGAAAGTGATTCTCCCTAGGGCTGAAAAGTGTTACTTTCAACCCGCTTCTTAGGCAACTTCAGACCTACTTTCCGAGTATGAGTAATGAAAAGGTGATTTACCTATCTAGTTACTAGTCTATCGCCGCGACTTCGGTCGTTAGGATTTGGTTTTTTTTCTACTAAGTACATTACACGTAACGGTACGTACGTACGTACACACTACATAACAAAACATGTTATAAAATTGTTATATAACATGTTACAAATAATGTGGACACTGAAAAAAAATCATGATAGTCGGTTGAGCCGATAAGGCGTGAAAGCATAACAAACAAACAATCAAACTCACTTTCGCATTTATTAATATTAGTATGGAGATACCTATATATCACTTATAGAATTAACAAGTAATAGATAGATGTGCTTATAGTCTCGAGGGGATTGTTTGTACTTTTCCCCGATTAAATATTTTATCTCGGTTATCCTAGTGCCAGTATCACACGTCGGGATGGATTCAGCCCAGTGGGCACATCACATACGATTTATACATTTTTGATAACGTCAACACGCGCTGCAAAAAACTACGAAGCGATTCTCATATCTGGGATTTATTTATTTATTTGAAGAACTTTATTGTATAAATGTAAAAAGGCGGACTTAATCCGTTAATAATGTGTTAATGAATTAACTGAAAACCTGATACATCCCATTTAAAAAAATAAAAAATAATATGATTGAAATATATTTTATGTCAAAAAAAAATAATACTCTTAAAGTTTTTCAACATTAATTTGGAGATGACCTATCTACGAAATTCAAAGCTCTACGCCCGCACCTTCCGGTTCGATTTTTTTTTGCTGCGGGCGGCGTATGCGCCAAATATTGTATTATAAATAATTTACTAATTTAGACATGGGCTATTAAAAGTGAAAAGATATAACATATTTTAAAACAGTGCGATCGATTCGCTAATTGATTCTGAACTAACTACATATCTTCTAGTTTTCAGTTAATTCATTAACACGATTTATAGTTGGATATAGATATATAATCAATAGTGTATTAACCTACCTGGAGCTATTTTAGATAATATAATACGTTTAGCTAATAAATATCTACCATGTTTTGCTATACGTAGTCTACAAATATCTATTTAATTTCTGTACCTGATTAACAAAACTAACGTCTAAAAATACCTCACATAACATGTCATCATCTACTTAGGTACCTACTAGTAGTAGATGTTTGGGTGTATTAGTCATAGTAAACTTAAGATTACATCGTAATACATAGAGGAATGTCTAAAATTACATGTGATCCGAAACATCTGTGTCATTTCCTCAATATCCAACCACTGCTACCTATGAACGTTAGGTAAGGTAGCGCTCGTATTGATAGACGGAGCGGTAAGCGATTTGAATCGATATGATAATAATGTACCTAGTTAAATTTCTTACTAAACAATTTTTTTAATGCATCTGTATTTCATATACAACAGTATTTGATCGCATGTTTTTGATAATTTTATTACCTATTTGACTATGTATATTGTTTAGAAATACATGTAAAAAAGCATTCTAATGTGTATTCGTAATTATCCCAAAAAAGCACAGTGAAAAAACACGGATAGAATAAACAGTATATTGTTTATGATTTTTGATGATAGCAAAAATCGCTTCCAGCTCCGTCTGTCTTCCTAACAGCACACTTATAGATGTTATATAACAGGTCGCAAACTGCTGGTAAGGCGTAATAATACGCCTCTGCTACGCTCCGCCGATACAAGCCAGCGGAAATTAACAGCTCGATGGGAAGCCAAGCCGAGCCGAGCGGAGCGGGAGCGGCCGCGGGCGCGACTGCGGTATTGCAAGTCAATTTATCGCAAGTTCTGCAAAACATATACCTACATACGTACGTTGGGAAGCAGCTTGGTCGTTCATGAAGACGCAGCGTTGTGGAAAAAAAAAAAAAAAAACAACAAATAATACTATACACATGCTATACACATATTTCGTTGATATACAAACCTAACAAATAAGATTAATATACGAAATACAAATATATTATGGGAGTTCTAGTAAGGTTTACAGTACCTAATTTTATTTATTGTGCCACGAAGTCTTCGGTCTCTGTTATTATTTAAGACTAGCTGTCCCGCGCGGTTTCACCCGCGATAATTTCGGCTAAATATAGCCTATGTTACTCAGGGATAATGTAACTTTCTAATGGTGAAATAATTTTTTAAATCGGTCTAGTAGTTTTTGAGTTAAATCGTAACAAACAAACAAACAAACAAAAAATAAAATCTTTCCTCTTTATAATATTAGCATAGACATATACATAAATATCCCGCGTTGTTTAAGTATCTATCTTTTGAAGTTTTTTTTACATTTTCATATAATACTCCTAGCTATTAAGATCACCAAAGCAAACATTGAACCACTGCACCGATTTCAAAAATTCTTTTACCATTACAAAGCTACATTATCCCAGAGTAATAAAGGCTATATTGTAATCTGGAATTCCCGCGGGAACTCCAAAATTGAAACCTCGGCGAACAGTTAATAGAACTGAAAGTAGCAAATCTTTCAATAACATTATAATTGGTATTCTGCTTCTGTTTAATTACACTAGATTCAAATTCAAATTTGGAAACTTTCCATTTATAACGTAAAACTTATAGAATATTAAGTAAATGAATATTCAAAACTCTCAATTGTGATTGTTGTTTAAGTTTAAAATACATTTTTCCCATAATATTATAAAATGATGAAAAACAATGTGTAAATTTCATAAATTTATACAAAAACTTCACGTTTTGCGCCTGGAATAAACGACTATTATATAATTTGGCACTAAACGTGATATTTTTCATCAAACAAATGTGTATTCAATTGGTAACGCAGAAGAATTCATTTTGGTTTGACACGGTAATGTCTCATCACTTTCGTAAGTGCCTTTGTATGCGGCTCTTCACGCTAAGTACATTATGCAAATGTAATATTGGAGGCAGGACTACTCTGTACGTACATCCTTCGTTGCCCCACCCATATTATTAGACACAGAGTAAATTTGTTTCATACAACGAACGGTTGAAATTATCAGTTTCTAACGCGTTCACGGTAGTAATATATTTAGACTGTGTGCGGTTAAGTTTATGGGTAGTTTAAATATGTGAGGAGATCTAAGCGCAATGGGCAGCTTTACTGTGCCTAAGTTTTCAATTCTTCCACTTGTTTTCTAGATCCGGGTTACAATTTCAAAATATACTTATATGAGTAGATATACAATATAATATTGTTGGCAAGTTATAACGCAATTCGTTCGTTAGCAAAATTTTGCTTTTCAATGCGCTCCAACACATTAGGAGAGATGAGTTTCGAAAAATGACATAAACACAGTAAAATATTCTACATATAGTACTGGTACCATCGGGTCATCTATGTATGGTACATTGTCACATGTATCGTTTGTGAACAAAAGAATTATACAATTTACCTGTGACATGCTATAAATATTGCAAATCTTAGATACAACAAAATATTTTCATACCTACGTACAACACCATCATAAATCGCATATACTTTAGCATTTATAACGTCAGGAGTTTAACCAATTCACACAAAACCTTGACAAATTATACATCTGAATCTTACCCATTAATCACTCTATCTATTGGTAAAAACCGCATGAAAATCAGAACTTATACCTAAAGACACGGCAGAGAACTTTTATTTTATGAAATTTAATGATTTACCAATCTATAGGTACGTGATGAAATATTTTTTTTCAAAAATCAGTGAAAATTAAACGCATGTTACAATCATAAAAATCATAGCATACTCTTACTCTATCAGTAACAATAATTTGAAATTCAAATTCCTTCCGTGATACCACCATTTATAATTAACGTTTAATAGGTACAATTCAAGTAGCCCCTAAACCAGTAGGCGCAAGGAATAAATTTCCATAGCAAACTTTGTTATTAGCCAGTGTTTTCGCTTAGCAATAAATCCTCAAAGGGAACGTGTCACAGATAGTTTTAATTTAAAAGGACTTAGGACGCCGTCGGTTTAAATAGTGTTGGTGGGATTGTGGTTCTACAAAGATTCTCTACCAAGCGGCCAAATAAGGCTTGAAAAAAAATAACTATAGTTTTTTTACTAATTGTAAGTACCTATGCAGTATATTAAAAGCTAATATTCACTTTCATTTGAAACTGAATAAGAATGTCATACATTCTCTAAAATACGATAGGACGGTAGCATAAAAGTCTCTTGTTGAAAAGGTATAGAGAAAGAAAATTAAACAGCATGATATATATGTGTAAGAAAAAAATCCCACGAGAAGATGTGAAAAGCGGATAAAGTCTCCAACAAATGTGAACAAAAACTCAACTAAAGACAACAAAGCGAACGGACACAAGAGCCACAAGTTTTCCGAGTGTCTTTACGCAATTGCAACAAGTTTGCACAGGGTGGGCGGAAATTAAAATGTACTATTTACCTGCTGATTTCAGATCAAAAATTAGTGCTTCTGTGAAGGGACAGTGTTTTCTTTAGTACCTACATATATATTTGGTCGACGTATTGTATAAGTAGTACGATTACAACTGACTTAAATTTTGTATAAGAAGGTTTAGGACAGAAAAAACATTGTCACGATGTCGTCTAGGTTGACAATCAAAAAATAGATAAAAATCCTAAATGGGGAATGTAACGCTTATAAGGTAATGTAACGATAGTACATTGTTGAAAGGGGTGAAACTGTAGGGGTGAAAGGCTTTCTCCCGAGGATAACACTGTGCTTTTCATTACGAATGCAAGGAAAGTCAAAATAAAAATAGGAATTAGCTAAAGAAAAAAATGAGTGAATTTTATTTTACATAAATCAACCATTAGGTGTGCTACTGCCCGTAAGTATGCCCCCTATGACATAAAAAAAAAAACTTGAGTTACTGCAGTATCCAGCTGTCCGTTGAAAGCGATTCTTCGTAGGGCTGAAAAGTGTTACTTTCAACCCGCTTCTCAGGCAACTTCAGACCTACTTTCCGAGTATGAGTAAAGAAAAATTATTTTTTTACTCCCTGCCATACCTAAAGAGCACTTCAGAATATTATACCTACGAGATGAAAAATAGAACTTTCCTAGGTTTCCCGTACCTTTATTTACTTGGCTCACTTTGATTTAGGTTTGGAAATATCCTTAGCGATACATTCGAGTGAACAAGTTTTAATCCGCACCGCCGACGGCAATCGAGCGGTAAGTCGTTTTAAATTAAACTTGTCTAACGGCTCTTCATCCTTAGATGGAGTGAAGTTTACTTTAAAAAGTAGAAAGTTGATCGGTCCGTTTCCGACCTTTATATACATACGTACATTAGTTATTGCGTTTGCTTTAGGTGTAACACGTGACTTGTCTGCCGGTGTTTCTTGATTGTTTTACCCAAATTTCGAACGTTCAACTCGAGATAAAAAGCTTTTTACTGCCTTTTGATCGACGACGGTTTGAATTTAAGTATATACTTATCTGTATATATATTACAGATTAACGTGATAATTTTTATCTTAAATAAACCTCTTTTAATTTTGAACTTTGGGGTTTAATTTCGAAGATTAAAATTAATGTTAACATAATTTATCAGGTACCAAGTGTATTCTATGCTCTTCGAATTTAACTGGCTTAAACCGTACGGTAAAATGTATTTACTGAATACATACATTATTCGTAGGTACCAACGTCCCACACCGTCGGCTATTGATTTTATCTCGCTGGATGTATCGGCTGAAACAGATATCTTACTACAATACCTATATGAGAGGCATCGTTGCATGGAGAATTAACAATTTTATCTATCTATATATGTATATAAAAATGAATCCCTATATTTCCCTTGGTCACAGCATCACGCGTGGACGGTTTGACTGACCATTAAATTTTGAAAGCACGTTATCAGGGGTATAGAAAACTATATATATAGGTTATCTACCCACTTTTTATCCCGGAATACACACGGGAATTTCAAAATTACCGTGGATGAAGCTAGTATACAATAATATCCTACTACAAGCTTAAAAGCTTAAAGGCTTAAAAGTCTTAATAGTTAATGTTATAGGTGCAGGTTTTAACAATAATTGGTTAAAGTCGAACCTAACCTGTGAGTACGCAAAAATATAAGCATTTGAGTACTTTGCCGTCGGTGGTATTGTTTAGTAGGTAAAGTATTTCTTTAGGTAGTTTTGGCATTCTATAGACCACCCAGTTATTCGATAGAATACTGGATTATACAGTTTTTCCGGTTAAATACACCTATTCTATAACTTGACGCTATAGCTAAAAGCCCTGTACCTATGCAAAAGTCCACAGAGAAGAAGAAAAAGAGGGAAGAGAAATAAGAAATATTTACTTTGTTCATCCATGAGTCGTGTAAACTTTATAACCATTATATTATAAATATATTATAAAGAGAAAAGATTCTTTTACTTTTAAGTACTTTTTATCACGGAATTTTCACGGAGACTAAGAAATTAACGGAGTGAAACCATGGAGGTCGGAGGATTTATGTATTTTAAGCAGAAGAAGAAGTAAAAAATCACCACCAATCACCACCGTGTAATTTGAAAGCATATTTAATAGATTTACAGCCAAAATATAATATGCAAAATGAAATTCGGTGGAATTGTGCACCTAGTTTTCAAAGTGTGTGTTTTCAGAGGCGTATCATAGTGTAAACAATTCAACTTGTTACGAGGGCATGGATTGTATAAAAGTTTATGTAAACCTTGTTGTTAAACAATATTAACGGCTTCCAAGCGTTCGTTGGGCGCCTTTCGTCGAGTTTCTTTGCTCATTCCTCATTCATCTGATAGTAAACCTCCGTTTTTATTAACATAAGCTACGCTGAATCTCTACAGTTTTCGGGTGATCTTTCTTCTAATTTTAATAATAATAAAGTAGATGATGATTACTTATACTTTCCTCATTAGCTTAAATTGGTGCATGTCTTTTTAGGGTTCCGTACTCAAAGGGGAAAACGGGACCCTATAATTAAGACTCTTCTGTCCGTCCATCCGTCTGCCACCAGGCTGTATCTCATGAACCGTGACAGTTAGATAGTTGAAATTTTTTACAGATGATGTATTTCTGTTGACGCTATTACAACAAATACTAAAAAAAAAGAATAAAATTTATACCTCCACTTAAAACAAATATACATAAGATACAAACACTACAGATAGGTTCTAGGATATTAGGGTCCTAGTAATACAGGCAGACATACAAGCTCCATGTAGCGTACCTTTAGTTTTCGTAAGATATTCTTGTTAAAAATCACAGTGATCGCTTTCGCTAGTAGGTGAAATAGAATCGTGGCACCCACATATTATCTATAAGACGTGTAACCTATAATAATAACGTGTGTCGGTGCATTAATAATTGACGATACAATAACAAATATGAAATACATCGCTCGCTCGTGACAAATAGTTGCTATAAATTTTGCGAATAGTCACGATGTGTAGGCGATAAATTTCGAAAATATGATTTGAAAACAATACATTTAACATGCGTGAGATATTACCCCACATGATACCAGAATTTAACCTACCGTAAAATCATCAGAAATGGTAGTAGTTGGTTTTTGGTAACATTATCCATACTGTTGTAGGTAACATCTCATAAAAATGAAAGTGAGATTTTGCAACTATACCAATTAATATTGGTATGATTTAACTTGTGTGACTAGCATTTGGAATATAATGTAATTATTGTACAAGAATGTACAGGGTGTAAACGATACTCCCCGTATTTAAGGAGAGTATTCATTCGTATTCTATTTCCGTCAAGTAGGTACACTACGTGCGTAAAAACATAACATAATTTTTTATTTAATAAATATAACTTTTCAAACACAGTGCGCAAGTCGCCGACGCACTGACAGATCATAAACTAAAGATCATGCAATAATCCATTTACTTGTGATGCCGCTGACGCATCAACATAAGGTACCTAATTCGCCCGCGTTTATAGTAGATTTTACAACAAGTGCACAAAACGACCCATTTTTACCCGAGACTTTTAGCAGCCCGAGTCGAAGGCGAGGAAATGAAACAGTAGTATAACATAAAATTTCTTTATTTAAAATTCAAAGTAAAATTAGTACAGTTTTCAATACTGAAGGAAATTGTTTTTCCCGGCATATTAACGGTATTGTCTTAAAAACACATAAGCCAAATAAATTAAAGTAAATATTATAAAATTACAAATTCTATTTATGAACTTATTGTAATTGACTGTATGGCTCATTTTCTTTGCCTTAATACAGATACATTTATGAGTAGATACGTTAATTCACTTGTGAACAAAATTCGATTTCGTGCAACCTTTATATCCTGCACAAATAAGCACTTTCAGAGCAAGAGAAGTGAAAATGTTTTTTTACTATGGTGTTCTCTGTGATTTATACTTTATTTTCTTAATTTTCAATTTTTATTTGTTAAATGTGGACATGAAATATAGTTTAATATTTCACCTGGTATATAAGCTTAAAATGTCTTTTGTAATCTTTTTTTTTAGAATCACACAAAACTAGATTACCTAAGACCCGTCAATTTTTTTTTTCCTTAACACTTCGTCCTTGCTCCGTTACTTGACTCTTGTACCTACCTACATATACATATACTATATGTGTTTGGAAAGTGAATGCGCGACTGGAGGCAGGTATTTTCACATATTGCACTGTTCCGTCTCGTGAATTTCCTGTCGCAAAATTCATATATTATGAAGAATTTTCGGAAGTTCCCCCTTTAGGAAATGTACGAAATGTCCGACTATATTCACTTTATTGAGTGCGGTGAATATTTCATAAGATCCGCTCATTTTAATACTAGTGAAAACTGTTTTCTGGAATGGGAATGCAGGAATTCTTCTAAACATAGCGAAAAGAATGAATGATTATGAAAAATCAGCACTTGTAACTAACCATTATTATTCGTGACGAATTCATACCTTTTTGCGTCAGAATCGTTTAATTTACAAACGTTACACTCAAATACCTTGAAATTTTGCCCTCCTTGCGCTCTTGAAGTCTCACTTCTACAGGTAGGTACTTTCAAATCTTTGATACCGTATCTGTGTAAGCGAAGAACACATTTATTTTTAAATGACTTCGAAGAAGCACCTAGGTACTTAAGTTTTCTGAGTCGTTATCATCAACATCAGAAGTTCACTCCATAAGGCTTTCTCAAAATCACTACCTACCTATCGACTATCTGCACCCATCAGATGTTACCAACCACAGAGCAAATAAATTAACTAGAAAGGGCATGTAGGCGGAACAGTCGCGATACCGCTGCAAAGGAAGTTAGAGCAAATGCTCTAACCTGCCCAAAACTTCTTTTGCTGCCATCCCAAGTATATTTACCATAATATATTTCTGTGAACTGAGAACTTTGTAAACAGTGACTTTGTAAAAACATAATCATAAAGCGTTTAATACATTTTTTTAAGTAATGAATGTTAGTTTTGTGAGCGAAAATCACCCGGCGACACTGGTTTTCATTTGTTTTCAAACTAAAGTAAGTTGATGTCCCTTCTATCTGTTATTTTCTGTTCTGTGTTACCACCCATGGCGGGTCATCGCTCCATCCTACACACTACGATTCTGTAGGTACTCATAATTCGCATACCTCAGCGGTATTCGGTATAGCAATAGATCTGATCAGCTCAATTTGTCTAGATCACAGAACAGATGGAAGGGTATCAACTCATTGTGAAAACTATATTCATCTGATAATCATTAAATCTATATATACATTGTCTGGAGTATAGGAGTTCTGCGCTTTCGAAATGGGCATGTTGAATTTTTTTTTTTAGTCCGTCTTGAATAGTATTAATTAAAAATATTGGACAAGCATTTTTTTAAATTTTTACGTAATCAAAAAACAACGACGATATTATTGAGTTGAAATTTCGCGTGATGTCACTAACCGGTGCAGGTTGTATGGCCGCTTATAGCGGTTAGTGACGTTATAAGCCCTTACCCTAAACTTTAATGCGCTTTATTTCTCTATGTTTTCATTAAATTGAAAAGCAAAAAATACGTGTGTATTGTTTTTTTTATTTTCTAACTGACGGGCTCGATTTTCAAAAGTTGTCAACATCCCTATTATTGCGTGTTTCATAAACAAATATAAATAAATACTATGTAGCTGTTCCTCCGCGTTAATTTCGGAGATAAAAGTACCCTATGCCTTTTTGGGGTGCACCCCTGATAACGCGTAGTATGCAAAATTTAGTGCAGTTTCACCGGTTCTCTGTATGCCTGACAACGTGCGTGTGGGTATACAAAATTCAATCATGGTCGGTCAAGCCGTTAACAATTCCTTAACAAACAAACTCACTTTCGCATTTATAATAATAGTAAGGAATAATGAGATATTTAATTAACGTTTTATTTTCCTTGAATTATCTCTTTCAAGCACTCAGGTGAAGCTTGTGTCATTCACTCAGACAATTTTTTTTTACATTGGGCATGTTGACTAATTTTTATTTTTTAGTCCGTCTTGTAGATTATTAAAAAATATTGGGAACGTATTTTTTCTTTTTTTACGTGATCAAAAAATAACGGCGATATATTGAGTTTCGCGTGACGTCACTATTCTGACAGTTTGTATGGCGGTTTTAGCGGTTAGTGACGTCACGACCCCCTCACCCTAAACTTTAATGCGCTTTATCTCTGTATATTTTAATTTATTTGAAAAAGCAAAAAATACGTGTCTATTGTTTTTTTATTTTGTAACTGACGGACTAATTAGAATTTTGATTTTCAAAAGTAGTCCACATCCCTATTGAAGTAAACTTTGGTCAGTTCCCAAACGGAGGAGTCTCCACTATGATTTCATTTGTCACAAAAGCCATTAGACAATTTTGGACCAACTCCAATGTAAAAAGTACTTACTTCCGTATAGAAAAGTAGATTCCCTGTGCGCTTGTGTTTGAGAGAAATCTGAGTCAGCTTAGTTTTCAGAATAGTTCGGGAAATAATTTGATATCTGTCTTTTATAATGCACAGACTTTGTAATGAATCTATTTCCATTATCCATCATATTACCTACCACTGCATAATATTCTTAAATTTGCACTTTGCAGTTCTTCTCTTTCATCTGATTCTTTCTCGTTCGTTCGTTCGTTCGTTCTTCTCTTTCTCTTTCCAGGTAACCACCTGGAACGAGTTGATTTTAGCGACAAGGTATTATGATTACTATGTATATAAGTACCTAACTAGACTTTAATTTTCTTTATCTATTCAAATCGTATTATTAAGTGTTCAATAAATTTCTTCTTGGATTTTTTTTGCTTCGATCACGTATTTCACCATGTGATATGACTCATTCAGGTTAATTTTTAAGGTGAACTGCACATTTTTTTTTCAAAGTCACCCATAAATACATTTCTTTTTGACGTTAGTAAATTACAATAACTATGACAGCACATGGACATAACATAAAATATCCGCTTATACGTATATGACCTAATCCTTACTTACTAATATTATAAATGCGAAAGTAACTCTGTCTGTCTGTTACGCTTTCACGCCTAGACGGCTCAACTGATCATCATGAAATTTTGCATGTTCGTTGTCAGGAGCACAGAGAAGGACATACGGTACTTTTTGTCCTGGAATTCCCGCGGGATCTCCGAAATTAATGCAGGTGAAACCTTGGGGAACAGCTAGTAAATTAATACATCATTATTGAATTGAATTGAATTTTCTTTATTTGACACAACACATGGATAGTTACAACGTACATTAGTCGTTTTCCATCCAAATGTTTTCGTAACGTAATGATGAAGTAGCACCCTCTATAATTAGTTCCGCGTAATTATTTCCCTTTTATTTCATTTTTATATCCTTCGTTTGATTTGTTAGTTACGACCTTGGATTTATTCAAAATTACCATAGAAAAAGTAGGTCCTTTCAGTTTTTCTTGAATTCTCCATTCTACTTATTTTTTTCCTGCAGAAACTTTTTCAGACTATTCAATAATAATTTATACTAATATTATAAAGCTGAAGAGTTTGTTTGTTTTTTGAACGCGCTAATCTACGAAACTACTGGTTCGAATTGAAAAATTATTGTTGTGTTTTATAGTCCATTTATCGAGGAAGGCTATATATAGGCTATATTATAACATCAAGCTAGGCGGCCATGAAAAAGCGAGCGAGCTTCCATTGCGTATGCTGCGTAAAGAGTTAACTGTGGAATATATTTTAGTAGGTTTTTCCTCAAATAAACGCGGATGAAACTGCGGGGCAGAGCTAGTTAGAAATATTTTAAAACTAAAAATAGCCAAATCGGCTCAGCTGTTCTCAAGTGATGCTCTTACCAACGAACGGAATTTTATTATTATTTTATTATTATTATTATTTATTTAGAAAATAACAAATATCCTATCAGGAGGTCTAACTGAACTTGTTAAAAATTATTTCAGTCCTTTTTTACTCGAACAAGAGACGTCTTGAATAAACAAACGATTATACTACCTTATTTGAAACGAAGTTAAAACAACTTCAAAAGCGACTCAAGGGAAATTTAGTTTTGCCAGGCAGCAGACAAAGTTTATTTTCGTTCAGCACCAAGCTGATACTAAAAGCAACGGGGTTAAACGCAAAGTTCGCCATCAAAGAAACGATGCCAATGTTTGTAGAAAAATGGAAATTTCAGTATCGGAATCTAATAACCGCAAGTGTTTTTTAATGCCCAGACAAAGCCCAAAAGGTTTTTGTTTTATGCTTTCAAAGTTCAGGTAATTTTGAAAGCTTTTTCTTCGTTTATTCAATAGAATATAATATAGTCATTCTTTTATTTATTGACACTTAAAATTCAAAAATTCAAAATTCAAAAGCTCTTTATTACTTAGGATCGGTTACAATCACTTGTAATCGTCAGCAGGTTCTTAAAACTATAAATTACCGTCAGTTCGGAATACGTCCTCTGCTGAGAAGAACTGACAAGAAACTCAGCAGGGCTGTCTTTAAATGATCTTACTTATAAACTAGGAGAACAAAAAATTGTAATTGGATAGAGCAATTCATTCCCAAACGTCTGTATCATTTAAATAGTCTACTACACTATAATATGCTTTATCGCATAATCTGTGTTTAATAAGCGTCTTGAATTTATTAATTGACAAATTAATTACATCGTTTGGGAGTTTGTTGTAAAAGCGTATACATTGTCCTTTAAATGACTTAGAAATTTTATGGAGCCTAGTCTTAGGCAGAACGAGTTTATCTTTATTTCTTAAGTTAAGATTATGTAGATCACTGTTTTTCTTAAAGTTGCCTAAATTTTTGTGAACATATAATAAATTCTCGTATATATACTGAGAATGTACAGTCATTATTTTAAACTCGCTGAATTTAGTTCTCAGTGAATCCCGAGGGCCCAACTTATAGATTGCGCGAATGGCTCGTTTCTGCAACACGAATACAGAATCGATATCCGCGGCACTACCCCACAGCAGTATGCCGTATGACATAATGCTGTGGAAATAACTAAAATAAACTAAACGCGCGGTATTAATATCAGTAAGTTGACGGATTTTCTTGACAGCATAAGCCGCCGAGCTTAATCTACCTGATAACTTTTTTATATGTGGGCCCCATTGTAATTTTGCATCTAATGTTATACCTAGAAAGACAGTTTCATCGACCATTTCCAAATCCTCATTATTAATCAGTAATCTGGTTTTTACTTGTTTAACATTTTTGGTCACAAATCTTATGCATTTGGTTTTAGGGGTTGGGTTTAGGGGCTTCTTTCTATTCTTTTTTAAATATACTTACATAATAATAATTTTGACGAAGCAATGTTACGCTTTTTGTGATGGCGCATTTCATATGGAAGTTAGAAGCTATATTTACTATATACCTACTAGGTGTTACCCTTGACTTGCGATCGGTATTTCGAAGTGCACTTAAATGTGCTTCAATGTATCAAATTTCCATTTCTGTCAACCGATCGTGAAGAAACAAAGCCTATATTTTTTTTCCGTCTATTTAGGACAACAACAGCAACAAGTATGTAGGTATATATTAATTCTAGGTTTCAAGATTACAGTTTATCCCAATGATAGTAACCCTTAAATAGAGAACAGAATGTAGCAGTAAGTACACAGCATTATACCAATTTAGATAATATTTTAAAGAACAAAAGCTCACATTCAAATAGAAGTGTAAATAATGGTTCTGTTGACAAATTTTCTGTTGACACAGTCTTTTTGAAATACAAAAATACAAAAAATTTGTTCACAACTCATAGAGATTAAACAACTCACTGATGAATTGAAAATCCCCTCCTTTAAAGCTCATTTCAGTTTCTTGCTTAAGATTTACTTTTTTGATTCTTCAAAGAACCGATTTAATCTACCACAAGTTCAACAGTTGACCGACCTATCGGAAGTTTAAAGCACATTTACTATGTAAATATACTTTGGAAACTATATAGTTTAATAACCTTCATTCAATAAAACAAATACAGACATTCATTAAAACAAACACAGCCATCCTATTTATTCTTGGTTTAGGCAAGTTAAATGGCTTCAAATGCAAACAAATTGATTCTACGTGGGTGCTGTTACATTCTGAATTCGCTGATTGAGATAGACTTAAAACTTGATTTCATGCTTACTCGTTTTAATCTCTCTTTAACTTTTGTCCGTGGTTTTATCTGTGTACATTTAGGAATCCCTCGGATTAATATGTAAATATGGATGTTGTTAGTAAGTTATGGAATTACTGAAACGATTCTAAAAATTCTTAATAGCTGCTTTACTTTACTTTACTGATTAATAGCTGCACTATTTCTGAGTGACATTGGATACCTTTAGAGTGAATGAGGGAGTCCTAAAAGCGCACGGGTGAAACCGCGGTCCCGCCAACCAGTAAAAATATACATAGCAGAGATTTTCATTATGAAACCTGGACGTGGCATCGACTAGCCGCTGTCACTGACGTCAGGAGCGGTGATCGGATGGCATCTTGACGACCCGATTGGCGCAGAGGTCACCATGCCTACCCGCTAATCAAGGGGTTCCAGGTTCGATTCCCGGTGAGGGTGGACTTTGTGTGATGAACACAGGGTTATATATCTATGGTATAATATAATAATATATAAGTAATTCTATGTAGTATATACCACGTTTGCTTGGTTTCCACGACACAAGCTAATAATAGCTTACTGTGGGATCAAGTAGATCTGTGTGTTGTGATGTGGATTATTAATATATTATATTATTATCTCATACTTATTGTACCATCATTTTTATCATCCATCATTATACTTTATACAGTTCACACAGTTTTATTTAACTTCCAATGCGTTTAGATCCTGCGCATCCTTAGTTAAGGACTAACGCCAACAAACCAAAATAGTCAACGTGAAACAAACTTCAACGCTACTATCTAAAATCGTTAAGCTAATAAAAAGTTCAGTTCAAACTGTAGCAAGTACCTATACATAGTAATGCAAGTTAACCATTCGTTTCGAAATAAAATTGTCCAAGTTCACAGGGCGCAATTTAAACTTGGCACAATGGATTCCCAGATAATGCTAGTCATTTATGTGAGCACCTCACCAGAATTTTGGTCTGATGATAATTTCCTTCCGAAAGTTTCTTACGCCGAGTGCTTGCCTCTTCTAAATGGGAGGGTACCCTATTTGAACCTTGTCATTGTGTTCATATTATTCACTTTTACCTACCTCACTCGTATTAAATTCAACTTTTCTCAAGTTGAATCTTATTTTAATTAGTGAACTAGCGTACTGATTTTTCTTAACAGTAATTTTAGATGATCTAAAACTACCTACTTTCCGTATTTATAGGTCCTTTTTCTTTGTAATGTCTAATTACTTTGAATGGATTGATTCAATTAATTTTCTAAAAAGCTGAATTTCAAACTAACCTGCTTAGTAAATAGCGAACGAATTAAAGGGCAAAGCTTTGTCTAAAACTTTTCCACGTTCTCATAAAAAGTTTTAAGTAGGTATTAAGGACGAAACACAATCGCAACTAATATTATAAATGCGAAAGTAACTCTGTCTGTCTGTTACACTTTCACGCCTCAAGGGCTCAACCGATCATCATGCATAACTTTGCATACACGTTGTCAGGGGTAAAGAGAAGGACATAGAGTACTTTTTATTCCGGAATTCTCGATGGGACTCTGAAATTTACCCTAGTAAATCTGCATAAAATTTTTCATACTACACGTTGTCAGGAGTAGATCCATGAAAAGATATAGGGAACTTTTATCCCGGAATTCCCGCGGTATTTCCAAAATTAACGCGGGTGAAACCGCGGGGAACAGCTAGTTTTCAATAAATGCCTAATATTCAAGGACACAAGACAGTTATATGTGTGTTTATAACTTTTCTATGTAGGAGGTGGTTTATTTTTAAGAAACCTAATGTTCTCGCTTTTGGTCGCCAGTATTGATTCTTTAAAGTTTTCTATGTGACCAAAAACTATTGCTATCAGTTTTTTTTTGCTTATTTTTTACGAAGGACTTATTGAAAGAGTGTATTTAGTATTTATTTACCACCCCTTCTATTTTTAATGTCGCCAATGCTGCGACAAATCATACCTAAAGGTCATTACCCCTTGCCATCCAGCATGTTACAAGAGAAAAATTAACGCCAGTCACTATAAAAATCAAATATTCTAAGATATTTAATTTATAAAGAAATTGATAGTAGTCACTAACTACAATAACTCTGCAGCATTTATTTAAACGAAAAAAAAAACAGACAAAAGCCACGAAAAGCGGTAACTTGAACTTTTTTATTTTAAGATGCAATTTTTCTGTTTAACATAAAAAAAATTAGATTTACTCAATTTTACATGCTCTACTTTCGATTTGTTTATAAATGAAATATCTTAGATCACAATCATTCACTCCTATAATGGCCTTATGACTTTTTGTATTTTCTTCAAAGTATATTTTTATGTATCTTGGTTTACCTTAACATATACGTAGTTAAAAATTTTATATATACGCAATATGACTAGTTTAAAGAACATATCTATCTCTTCCTTTAGATTCTTCTAGCATTTTACACAATGTAAGTTAAATTCCGATCATTCCATTAAGAATCCAGACCTTCAATTTCTTTTGTTTCCCCCAGATCTCTAACAAAGGAGGCACCTTTGCGAGCAGCAGATGCGACCGTCGTGTTATGTAAATTGAGAACAGGATCGACAAAAGAAATTTGAGGCACAAAATGTTAGTAATTTTCAACTTTGAATATCGATATTTGCGTAGTTTAATATTGTACAGATTTATATACGCTAAGATTTATTTAAAAGTTAAAAAGGCTGCCATGAAAGCTATCCTCACGAGTATTTATTACTAGCTGTTCCCAGCGGTTTCACCCGCGTTAATCTCAGAGTTCCTGTGGGAAGAATCCTATGTCCATTTCTGTTCTCCTGACAACGTGTTTGCAAAATTTCATGATGATCTGTTGAGTAGTTAAGCCGTGAAAGCACAACAAACAAACAAATTAACTCACATTCGCATACCTACGTGGATTTTAGTTGCAAGTTTTCAAATTCAGCATCATTTTATATGGGGTTGAATAAATCGATGAACGGGCGAAACCACCAGAAACACATGTTTTATCAGTAAAAGTGAAGTAAAAAATATATACATACCTACTATTGTAGCTAAAAGTTATCGTGTAGAATTCGTTGCTTATTTTGGTGAACGCAGCCCAAGGGAGCGCTTGATTGGGGCAGTAATCGTACTGTGAGGGACTCTTAACCAATAAAAACGTCACATCTATAAATAAAATATTTTTATTTACACTTCTCAACAGCTCTTGTATTTATATTACGTAGGTATAAAATTATAACAGTACGATCGTTCTGATATTTTTGATATTACAATATTTAAGTTTTCTTTAGAATGCTCGCAAATCTTGTCGCACTTTCATCAATAGATCGTAGCCTCATATTTAAATAAGTTTTTATAAAGTTATTTCATTTGATTTCATTTAATTTAATTTAACGTATCCCTTTAAGAGTGTACTACTAGAAACAGTAAGCTACCGAATGAAACCTTCCTTTAAAAAAACTATTAACAATAAGAGAATTATTTGTTCAATAAAAAGTAAACACGTATTTTCTTGAAGATAAATACATATTAATAAATGTCACCTACAAAATAGTTGAAGATTTTGATTAAAATTCAAAATCATATTCGTCATTTTGTTTTTCAAATTAATTATTCAGTTACAGAAATCGTTTGATCTCAAAGTTGTTTAGAATCTCGTAGAGACACCGTCGTTCCTTTTCGTAAAAGGCTTACGACTTTGAATCTATGAAGCAACACTATGACCATCCGTTCTGATTAAGGTTTGTTACGTTTCCTTACACTGTTTAGTAATCCCTTGGGGCTGCCTCCGTTTTCCTTGGGTCCGTAACGTTTTTACTACTCTCCGCTGTCTGTTTTAGTTACACTTACGGGTGAAATACAGAAATAATAAACGAAGAACTTAAAAATTGAGAGTTCAAATAACGAAACGTTTAAACAATCGAACATAGAACCTCCTCCTTTTTGGAAGTCGGTTAAAAATGGAAGAGTAGGTAAATCTATCCTTGTCATTGGATACACTAATTAATTTCCCAAGAGATCAGAGATTTAAAAAAGGCCGTCAAAAAGACTTGCAAAATATCTGTAACATGCTGGGTCCTTACTCTTGAAAATGATTTGAGGCTGATTTCGATTTTAATTTGACTTCGATTTGATTTCATCTCGATGTCATTTTAGTACCTACATACTTTTGAAATCGAAATCAAATCGTATTTGGGATCGTGTTAATGATGTCTAAAGATGACGTCCGAAAAGTCAATAACATGACATCTATATTGAAATCGAGAAATTCAACAGATAAATTCGATAGAGACACGATCCCAAAACTTCAAAAGTAGCAAAATTTGATTTCGTTTCGATCTCATTTCGATTCGAGTTTCGATTTGATCCTAACACGATTGCGTCAAGTATGACCCTTACTCGATTGTCTCAAGAGAAAGACGGTTGTTCTTAGAGATCACCAAACCTTCAAACATCTTTTAAAAATATTCTATAAGAAACGATGTGTTTGTTGTGACGCGTGTTGCAAATCGTGAATCTAGATAATTACAATGTAAACATTTTTTTTAACATCAATGATACATACGGTTAAATTTATAGTATAAGGAAACGTTTTGTTTCCTCACGAATCGTTCACAGAATAGAGATGCCAATTTTGTATCAAAGTTTTAAAGTTTTGAAGGCGGAAAGACTAGTTAAAATAACAAATGAACGAACTTAGCTATAAAGTATTTATTTTATGCTATTATATTTTATTCTATAAGTTAAAATATTTCGTCGGAAAAGGTTGACGTAAGTAAATTGTCTATCTATATATACTAATATAAAAAGCAAAAGTTTGTGAGTTTGTGACGTTGTACCTAGGGGGTAATCTCTGGATCTACTGAACCGATTTTTAAAAATCTTTCACTTATAGGATGCTACAGTGATTCTGAGTGTCATAGGATAGTTTTTATTCCGGAATACCCGCGGGAACTCCGAATTCATTTAATTGATTTCAAAATATTTTTCGTAGCACTTGGTGAACATCACAGGTGTTTTGGTTGTGGATGTGGCTTCCGGTAATGGATTTATCATTTAAATAAATAAAGACAGACGAGATCACGAGACGATATTTTACTATTCGATAGACACACATGACAATCCACATAATATACACCGACTACAAAGACAATAAACCATAGATTAGGTACATAGATTACAAATCTACAACAAAACGAATTAACAAATTCTAAATGTCAAATATTATTTTTAAAATGCGCCCGCACATATAAAACCGCCTCTCGTACAATACTGCTCGGTAAAACTCGACAACACACTTTTGAAATTGTTTTTATTGGATACAAGATTAAATGACAGAAACGCCATCGTCAATTCTCCACCAATCTTCTTATGTATAAATAAGGTAGATACTATTTACGTGTATTTGTTTACTAATTCCGGATATACATCTTCAATGTACATACGAATACATAGCAGTGTTACATTTTATTCCTAAACGTAATACTTATATAAAGCATTCGAGTGCGAGCTCTCGCCTCATCCCGCAGGGGGCCTAATGAGATTTTTCTGATTACATACACCCTATTTACAAGAAAACATAATACACAGATAAAATCTCGTATAATATTTCCGACCGTGCATGAAGGATGCGCGAGTCGTTTTAACAGGACTTCTCGCTTTTTACGTAGATATAATAATAAAATATTAGTAACGATATTGAATGAAGAAAATTTAATATGGACAGAAATATCGAGAAAAGTTAAATTTTTTTTTCTTTATTACGTTATTCGTTGTTATTGTTATTATTCATTCACAAACTGTCCGTGTTTGTTTGTGTATGCGTTTAGTTCTTTTTGACTACACATTTCGGTGCCGATTTTTACTGTAGTTTACAGAACTTATTCCGGAGCGTTTCTGAATAGAAACTCCCGAGGAAATCCCGAAATTCATGCGATTGCAATTGTAGCTAACAGATTTATTTCACTAAGTTTTAAGCTCTTATCAAGGAAACCAACTAAACATATTGTATTATTATTTTATAATTAGGTATAGGTATATACTAAAATATTGATTGATTTACTTTATATCTCGCGCACAAAATTCATCTCCACCGGGTATCGAAACCCGACCTCTTTATTTGAGTAGATAGTAAAATCGTACTGGCGTCTGGCGATCAGTTGCAATAATCAGATAGACTTTTTGATTTTTCTATCTAACCACCAATTTGATCCTGTAGGTAAAACATACGGGTGCGTACCCACGCATTCGACCTACGCCTGAGATATATAAACTAAAGAATGATGTAAATTCGACTTAATGTGCTTGAAGTATAATATACTTAAGTATAATGTAAGAAAAAACGGCGATAAATATTATTATATGGTGAAGATAAAAAAAAAATTCTATGTGGCTTACAGCCTAATGCTTCGGTAACCCTCTTCAACCGGGTTCCGACTCATAAATATTGTCGATTTCGATAAGCTCCACTGAGAGAAAAACCTCGTCGGCTGAAAATACCTTCAAAGTTATATGGTGTACCTTAATTCTCAGATAAGTACTGGGTTGATTTCTTTTCAATTTGCTGGAGTTGAAACTAAAAGTATTTTCCCTCCCATTTCCCCATTATATTATGTAGGTACATTGCTCGCGTTTAGGTAGGTATATAAGCTGCTTTTTTATAATGTCATGCAGTGTTTTTACACTTAATAAGGAATGAAATCTTTAATCAATAATTTAATTAATTTTTACTTTAATATACTACTTTTATATCTAGGTATATCATCTGAGAATTTTACCTTGAATAGCTTGATTAATTGAGAACACCGGAAGTAGACTAACCTCTAACTACAAGTGCGTCTCAAATACTTAAGATTTCGATGACTTTCATACAACCACATTCCATACACAATTTCGAGTTGTCAAGTGCACGAGGCGCTTTTATTTGTTTGTTTAACTATTGGGTGTTCATCCATATTATTGTGAGAATCGAAGGAATCGAAATTGAACTCCAACACCTGATGTAGTGGTCAGGTAACTAGACCACTGCGACGGTAGGGTACCGCAAATTAAACTTCAACAAGTGACGTAATGCTAAATTTATAATACCTATTTTACCTATATATAAGCCAACTAGCTGATCCCTGCGGTTACGCCCACATTTTAGTCCATTGCCTATTCCAGACATAATTAATCGATCTTTGTGCCAAATTCCAACTCCTGTGTGATTGGGTAACAAACAAAACAATTCATCCATCCAAACGTTCCCATTTAAACTAATCCTCACTAATATTATAAATTCGTAAGTGAATTTGTTTGTTTGTTTGTTACGCTTTCACGCCATAATGGCTTAACCGATCATCATGAAATTTTACATACAAGTTTTCATGGGTACAGGGAAGCACTTTTATCCCGGAAATCTCGCGAGAACTCTAAAATTACCGCGGGTGGAACTGCTAGTACTATAAAGGAGAGAGATTTGATTTTTTGTTTGTTTGTTAAGATTTAACTTAAAAACTACTGGACCGATTCCAAAAATTATTTCCCCATTAAAATGTTATATTATTACATTACCCTTAGTAAAATAGGTTATATTGTAACCCGGAACTCCCGATATGACTAGCTGTATCCCGCAGATTCACCCGCGTTAGTTTCAGAGTTCCCACGGGAATTCCGAGATTGAAAATACCCTACGTAGATATATATAGGTATGCAAAATTTCATGACGATTGGTCAAGCCGTGAAAGCGTAAAAAACAAAATAAAACTCACATTCGCATTTATAATAGTAATAAACAAAGACATTATAAGAGAATAGACGAACAATACAAACTTTTGCTATGTTATCCACGTCAACCAAATTTTGCGGGGGGAATGATCAAAATAAAAAAAAACAATCACATCGTTGCTTCGCAATCAAATACCAGTTACCACAAAGTACATTTCAAATAGACAATCACATCGCTTTCCGTCAACTAGTATCTATTGACAATAGTCTGGCGGCAGGGATTTTGGTGCGCTGGCGATCTCCTGGTTATGATCTTTTGGCGGTTGGGAAGCAGTCCCTCATTCATGCTTTTTTTTTTAATATATGTATGTTGTAACTATCCATGTGTTGTGTCAAATAAAGTTCTTTCAATTCAATTCAATTCAATTCAATTCAATTCAATTCAATTCTCCGCTAGCCAACGGCATTTTGTTAGCATGAGATCATTTGACCGCTGCGTGGTTCAAGGAAAGCTCAGCGGCCGAGCGTATTGTCAATCTATTCTCTTTCAACATCTTTGGTAATAAGGATATAGATTTCACAATAATAAAAACGATAGGTATAATAGCCTTAATATAACCGAGATAACCTTCCCGCGTCGGTCAATACGTCGCGGCGTCCACAACCAGCGCGGCCATGTTCGAAATATGCCGTTTATTTCGGCAACGCAACGTTATCACCCTAAAACCAATAATGACGGAATAAAGGGCCGCGGCAAATGTTCTGTGGAGAATTATTGCCACTGTTGTATCGTCTAATGGGAATTTATTGCCTGTAAAACTTTTTATACATTCAACTTTGTTTGTTTTCTGGTGAATAGGTCGGGTCAGTCTTAACATAAAACTTCGTTGAAATAGATCGAAATCAACGGAAACAATCAGTTTTCAGTTTATTACCTACTGTGTCAGACATCTTGACAGTAAATCATATTTTTATCGACATCAGATAGATAGATTTTTTATTCTCTCCGTGGAAATTATGTTTACATTTTATAGAATAGAATAGAATAGAATAGAAAAAAGTTTATTTGATACCATAAAGATAAAATAAGTACAATCGTGAGACTTAAACTAGAATAGTTGGTACCAAAATGGCTACCACTCAGCATTATGCCGTGGCATTTTATATCAAAGTTAAATAAATTTTCCGTCTTTAAATATTCAAAAGATTAACAATATTTAATTTTGATATGCTTAATCTTATAATCAATATTGTCAATTTTCAATTTATCATATTAAATGAATAAAGTCATGGGTGAACAACTCTTTCACTTACTTTTTTTTTCCAATTTTCACTCAACTATAAATTGTTTTAACTGAAACCAATTTTCAGTAAAGTTAAATTTATCTATCGCCTCTTTCAAGATAAGACATCGTATACCCCTAGATAGAGCTAAATAGGTAGGTATTTCTTTGGCAAAACTTCAAATAGGAATTTCTTTTTATCTTACACTGTTCTGACGTGCGCATAAATATGGATTACTTACTACGTCACACTACTGCCAATTTATTGGAATAACTGTTCACTCTAGCCTTGATGAGGTTGAAATTATAGTATCAAAACACAGACTTAGTCATACCATCTGGTTGTTTATGAAACGTTCACTTATTACTCT
Source organism: Zygaena filipendulae (assembly GCA_907165275.2). Classification (NCBI taxonomy): domain Eukaryota; kingdom Metazoa; phylum Arthropoda; class Insecta; order Lepidoptera; family Zygaenidae; genus Zygaena; species Zygaena filipendulae. The sequence continues at coordinate 2,858,558 of OU015653.1, read as the reverse complement.
TATAAAAATGAGAATCAACTTCCAAGACCTCAGCACCTTTGATCATCAGCAAAACTATTTGTACATCCATTCATCTTTTGAAAACTAGAGGAAGTCATTTTTCAGGCACTCTCTCATGTTAGTCACGATCTTCACATACTATAATATTATTAATAAATTTAAAGAGAACAAAAAGCATTTATTACTTTTCTCTCTTAAACAATTAAAGTTCGCCACAACAATAAAGTCACCAAAATAACACATTCTAGAAAATGAGTAAACAAAATTACCACGTAGCTCTCTTGCACATTTCTTTACCCAACTTATAAAAGAGAACTGTTAAAATCTACTACAAAAGTTTAAGTGACACCAACTTTCTTTTAATGTCACTTCTTAGTTTGTTGCAAACAAACAAATCATCCTCAATGATTCACGGGCGGTAACGATTTGTGGGTTAAATTTGTCGGAAGACGCTTTTTGGAATTAGACATTTCCATCTGGTAGTTACTATTTAGTGGCTATAAATAAAACTCCAGCTTTCCTCGAGCATACTCATGTGATAAAGTTTGGTCGTGTGTCAGTGACGTGAGATCAGCCCGCGCCTGGCTGCAGTGTGGGTGCAAGACAGAAGAGCCAGCGCAGTGTACACTATGCAATATGTGACAGCGACAGCTCGACGGCTAGACGCAACGACAGACTGGCCTATAATTTTCGTATATTTTGTTTAAAGCTCCGCACACTTGACGTCAGAATCGCAGAGCCGCAACGACAAGCTAGGGGTACGCTCGTTCGTTCGCGGTAAAGTCGCGTCGAAAAGACGCAGAGCTGTCGCTTGCGTCGACGACAAGCCGTTGCGACAATACGCAACGTCATGTCGCATAGTATGCGCAGGTACTAAGAAGGTTTTACCCCTAAATTCCGAAATTCTTGCCGAAATTCCCAAATTAACGTGGGTGAAACCACAGAGAACAGCTAGTCTTCTAAGCGAAAGGTCACTGTCTCGCTGATTACACACGCGAAAACTACGTGACCCGTGAAGCTGAAATTTGGCAGGTAGATAGTGTATGGAAAGTTAAAATAAGCTTAAAAAGGAAAGGCTAAATAAACACCCATGATAGCAAGTTTTAATCCGAAAACGGCAGAATGTTTTGTGTTCTTTGATGGTGCATGAAAATATCGTAATACGAGTATTCATTCAAACTTTTAATGACTTCTAGAATAAAGTTAAACAGGCAGATATAAAACAAGATTCTGGCCTAACACAGAGAAAATAAATTAACTAGAGATGACAATATGTAGGAGGGACAGGTGCGCCACATTTGCATAGGAAGTTAGAGCAAATGCTCTAACTCTCCCAAAACTTCTTTTGCTAGTATTCCAGGTATATTTTCCACAATATTCCCAAAACTGTGAATTTTGAAAATACCAAGTAAAAAAGTAACCAAAAAGCGTTCAATACATTTTTTTACGTTAATGAATGTTTAGTGCGTGATGAATAGTTTTATGTGAGAAAATCAACCGGCGACACTGGTTTTTAACTGTTTTCATACCTAAGTTGATGTCCCTTCTATCAGTTATTTTCTTTTCTGTGAGCTCATTATTTACCGTGTGCCAATGTTTGGAAAGAAAGAATTTTTGATATTGGTCCGGTAGTTTTTCAGTTAAATCGTAACACACAAAACAAGTCTTTCTATTTAATACTAATACCCTTATAATAATATCGCTAAAAACGGTATCATAATATTAATCATTGGTTTATAGTTTATATTTTTACAAGGATATTTTGTGCTCAACCACGCTTTTCGATTTCCCTCGGGAACAATTTATTTCGGAAAGTATCCTATGCTACGCAGAAATAATGTAACTATTGCTGTCAGTAAAATATTTTTTGTATACTAGATTTTATAGTTCTTGAAATTACCCCGTAAAAAATATTATACATTTACCTAGATTTATAGAAAAGAATAGAATATAATAGAATAGAATAGAATACTCTTTATTGCACACCAAAATAATGTTACAGTATGTTTACAAATTTTTTTTATAAATTATGGCATAAAAAGTCGGTCTTATAGCTTTACTAGCGATCTCTCCCAGACAACCTGTTCCCTACTACTAGCTGTTCCCCGCGGTTTCACCCGCGTTAATTTCCGAGTTCGTGCAGAAATGCCGGAATAAAAGTACCCTATATACTTCTCGTAAAAATCCATTAGAAATGGTCGGGTAGTTAAACCATGAAAGCATAACCAACAAATAACCTCAATAATATTATATTACTAAACGCTTATCACTTGAGCCGGAGGCGTTCACATACGCCGCAGTGCATCCACCCAGTTCACTCAACCAATTATAACATTCTACAGACAAAGTTAATCCTTACAGTTTAGTACCTATTTAACATGAACTTTTAACACTGTAACACAATTTTTTGTTTAATATTTTACACATTTAAAATAATATTAAACAAAAAAATTATACTTACATTACAGTTTTTGGTAATTCAATTCTTATTCCCAAATCATTCAACGCAAATGAAACCACATAATATTTTAAAGACAGTCCTCCACTGCGTCTATCTGTGTGTCTGTTCGCGATTAACTCAAAACTTCTAACAGATTTTCATGTGGTTTTTACTAATAAATAGAGTGATTCATGAGGAAGATTTAAATGTATAGTTTTTCCTGAAATTCTCGCGGGAACTCCAAAATTACTGCGGATGAAACTGTAAGGGGAACGACTTGTAAAATATAAAAATATTACAACTATGTAAATTTGTATACTAAGCCACAATATGCATGAAGCTTATTCGAATATTCAAGTCGTTCATATAATATTTAGTGGCGAACTGCGTATTGCAAAAATGGGCATGTTGACTAATTTTTATTTTTTAGTCCGTCTTGTAGATTATTAAATAATATTGGACAGGTATTTTTTCTTTTTTTACGTAATCAAAAAATAACGGCGATATATTGAGTTGAAATTTCGCGTGACGTCACTATTCTGACAGTTTGTATGGCGGCTTTTGCGGTTAGTGACGTCACGACCCCCTCACCCTCAACTTTAATGCGCTTTATCTCTGTATATTTTGATTTATTTGAAAAAGCAAAAAATACGTGTCTATTGTGTTTTTTATTTTCTAACTGACGGACTAATTAGAATTTTGATTTTCAAAAGTAGTCCACATCCCTATTCGTCATGTCTCACGCAATTTGGATGGAAAATTGACGAAGTTTTGGGAATTGCCTGCTATGAAAAAAATATTACAATTTCAGTTCCTGTAGGTACCTGACTTACCAAATTGATTGATTTATTCGTCAAAGTTCAATCAAAGTAAAAAAAAAAAACAGCGCTAAATTCATTAAAGAAGTTACATAATAAATCAAATTAAACGCGTACCTATAGATTGGCGAAAGATTCGTCCATGAACAATGTCCAGAAATTAAAGTGCCGAGTAAAAGATATTATTAATTTCTCAACTTAGCAGAAAGATAGAGGGCAATTAAAACTTCGAGACAGAAATGTGGATCGCGGGGGAAAAGTTGCGTTTCTTGATTCTTTCTCCATTTAATTTCATCTTTGAATCTTTTGATGTTTCACTTTATTAAGTACCTTTATTATTTCAGATTTTAATGATACATGCTTTGATTTAGGGGAAATGATGTTTTTAATTTAACTAGCTGTTTCCTGCAGTTTCATCCGCGTGTACTTGGAAATATATAGAAAAATTCAAGACTAGGTTCAATAGAAAGACACTGATATTTGTTAAATATTGAAACAGCTAGAATTTCTCTTATTTTATTTATTTAGTACACAAACAGTTTTAAACCGAAAATAAAATAAAAAATACATTCACAAAAGTAAAAGAGCTAGATTGCATACCAAGATATGTGTACACTGTACCTACATATTAGAGTAAAGCCTATATTGTAGAGTACTATAAAATACCAAAAAAATATATAAAAATTAAAAGTGTACTATATAAAATATATAATAATATTTAATAAATATATAAAAATAAAACAAATAATATCACAGTAGTATAAATATAAATATAGGTACTAATGTTTTGTAAAATATAATAATATAGCAAAAAATAAAATAAAATGTTAAGGTAGTATTAAAGTAATTAATCTTATATTGGTTATTGCATTTTTTATCTTTTTATTTCGTAGTGCGCACAAGCTAATATCAAAAGAAACCTTTCACATCATTGTCTTTTTACCCTTTTAATTATTTTTTTACGTAGTCTCCTTACTATCCATACCGTAAGCTGTCGTAGCCCGTGCAGCTATAGAATTTTCGCCTCTAGTTCAGTAGGTGTGGTTTCGAACCTAGAATTAAATCCACTATACCATAGGTTTGTCGGATTGACCGTGAAAGAAAATACAAGGTAAATTGCACAAGTGTTAGAACTATTAGAAGCAATTCGAAAGCATGTGAGCGTGTCCACCGTACAGAGCTGGGCTCACGTGGCGGAAAATCGCCCAAGCATTCTAAGCAAGCAAATAGGTGAGCTTTCCCCCCATGGTGAGAACATGAAAAAGGCTGAGTATGCTATGGTAGTTCCAAATCTATTGTGTAGGAATTAGGACGTTATTAGATTAGAGATAACACCGTTTGTTCTATGCAACAACTAAGATGCATTGCACGAAATCGACAGGTGCTTACTATTGCACCATGATTGATACTACATCCATGACAAACCGAACCCAAAGACTAATGGAAACTAAACAGACTGGACACTATAAACTTCGTCCTTGATTTTACTGCGATCGTATGGGAGTGTTTAACTTGGCGTAAACTTTACAGTAACAAGACTATCGTTCTAAGTAATTCAAACTTTGAGGCTAGAGTTGGCTTAACTGGTTTAAATAATGACCTGATTAGTATAAATATCAATTAATCTTATAACAATGAAAATAATGCTATCCTAATTATAAGCCGTTGATAAAAAAAATTAATTAAAAAATTGTTTAAAGGGATATAAAATGGTGTCCGGATTACAACTGTGATTGATATAATTAATCAAAGTAAAGCTGCCTTAGTTGGCATTTTTTCTCGATCGTTATAATTTTGTGCTTCTCTTGAATTGAAATTTACCTCCTCCTATATATTATGGTAGCTTTGCCGCGTTGTTGTTAATCGAGATTCGAAACTATCTTTGCTTTACGTAAATGTGAAAGTGAGTTTGTTAGTTTGTTACGCTTTCACGGCTTAACGGCTCAACTCACCATCATGAAATTTGGAATAGACGTTATCAGGTATACAGAGAAGGAGAAAGAGTATCTTTTATCCCGGAATTCCCGCGGGAACTCTGAAATCACCGCGGGTGAAACTGCTGGGAACAACTGGTTTATTAAATAAAGTACTCATATAAATATTTTATTAGTTGCTTGCTAACCGGAGTCCCGTAGTAGGTATAAGCTCTGCTTAGTTTGAGACCTTGTATAAATGTGGATGTTGACTACTTTTGAAAATCAAAATTATAATTAGTCCGTCAGTTAGAAAATAAAAAAAACAATAGACACGTATTTTTTGCTTTTTCAAATAAATTGAGATACAGAGATAAATCGCATTAAAGTTCAGGGTGAGTGGGTCGTGACGTCACTAACCGCTAAAACCGCTATACGAACTGCCCGAATAGTGACGTCACTCGAAATTTCAACTTAACGTATCGCCGTTATTTTTTGATTACGTAAAAAAATAAAAAATACGTGTCCAATATTTTTTATTAATCTACAAAACGGATTAAAAAAAAAATTAGTCAACATGCCCATTGAAAAATTCATAATCTTTATGTAGACGCTTCTGTTATTACGAACGATAGAGCAATAACATTTATATTACGTATAGTCATGTGCATATTCTGTTCACGAACTGAACCATGCAATCGGGGATTACCTGACTAGCTCATACTTGGGTCAAAATTGGTATTGTCGTTACAATAAACTTAAACACCGTGTTCCTGGGGTAATACATTAACTTTACAGGGGGCTTCTATGACCTTCCCTGTACATATTTGGACATAGATAAGCAATAGTGTGTTAACCCGCACAGAAGAAATTTTGAGTAAATTAAAGTTTTTAAATTATAGCGCCATTTTTGTCAACATTTTTTATGTTCAATATTTAGTTACATATTCAAACAATGTAATAAAGTGAACACATATAGTTAAAGCACTTTCTCTAAATCTCAATGAAGCGTTCTGAAACAATAACTTTATTTTGTGGGTTAACATGTTATTGCTTATCTGCGTCCATTTTACAGTGAAACATACTCAAAAACTGTTCGTTATTTGAGACTTTATTTTAATGATGTCATAATTTCTGAACACTACCTAGACAAATCTGTTTCATTATTTACTAGCCACACGGCGCGGTTTTATCCACGTTAATTTCGGAATTCCTGGAATGAAAGTACCCCATATTTCTTTTTTGTACCCCTGACAATGTGTATTTAAAGTTTCATGATGATATATTGAGTATCTAGATGTGAAAGCGTAACAGACGAATAACTCACATTTGCAATTATAATATTAGTTAGGATAGCATTATTTATGTAGCATATTATTATATAATAAAACATTATATATCTCCATTAGTATACATTAGCAGAGGTACGAGTACGTTTGAGTGGAGCTGTGAGGCATTGGGAATGTAAAGGATCTATTTATGCGGTAATTCCCCGTTCAGCAGTAAAGTCAGGTATCCACTAGGCACACTTACAATATCCTGAGTGGAGTATTATTTTTATTGGCAATTTATTTTGTAATACTGGAATAATTTTTCACACTATTTAAGTTTTATTGAAATTAAACAGCCAGTGGCAATTTTGTTTTTTTTTTTATTATATGGAATCATAAATAAATAAGTTAAAATTTAAAGAGATGTGCTTTTACAAACTAATGAAAAAAGACAATATAGATATAGCGCATTAAAGTTTAGGGTGGGGGCTCGTGCCGTCACCGCTATAAGCTCCCATACAAACTGCACCGGACGTGGACGTGTGACGTCACGCGAAATTTCAACTCAATGTGTCGCCATTATTATTTGATTACGTAAAAAAAGGAAAAATACTTTTCAATATTTTTTTAAATCTACAAACCGGATTAAAAAATTTGTCAACTAGCCCATTTCGTAAATCGAAAAGTGAATGGCCAGCATTGTGTGATTAACGTAAACAAACTGAAGTTTGCTTGCGTTGCGTTCTGTGCGGAAGCGTATAGAATTCGCAATACAAGCATTAGTGCCATGGTAAATTGCGGAACGTATTTGCGAAACCCAAATGTTACGTGCACCGGAATGGGTCTATCAATTCTTATTGGCAGCGAAAAGCCTGATTTGTATGCACGCGTGCAACTTTTGCGTTTGTTACTAGCAAAAACACAAGTGAACAGATGTAACATGACCGCGCTTCAGCTATGAATTTCTCTGGTGGCCTGCTCCGATTACATCGTAACCAAAACAAGAACAATAAATGCATGAAACATCGTTTCATGTCGAAATTTCGATTTTTGGGCCCCTTTATTGACAATCAACTAAGTTTTTTATACATTAAAATTTAAAAATGACAATATTTATTACTAGTAACTTTTTAAATACGTATAATCTCACAATTGATGATGATTGATAATAATCGGGCTTTAATTGGCGCACTAGCTCATCACGCTTCCCCTCTAATCAAGAGGTTCCGGGTTTGATTTCTGGTGGGGGTGAACTTTGTATAAAGAACACAGGGTTCCACTTTTAAGCCTGGGCGAGGTTATATATCTATGGTATATAGTACATCCGAGTAGATATGTAATATATGCCACGTTGGCTCGGGCGGTTTCCACGACTCAAGTTTATAATAGGTATACGTATCTAGCTTAATGTGGGATAAAGTAGATCGGTGCGTTGTCATGTGAATTATTATTATTATAAGTTAGATGGAATGACACACAATGATCAAACTACCAGAGAAATAGAAAGATGGATAGCTAACCGTTGAAAAAACTACTGGTCACTAAAAGAGGTTATTAAATCCAATGAATTCAACATAGTAATCAAACGGAAAGTTATCGATGCTTGCGTCCTTCCTTGCCTTACGTACGGCTGCGGAACCTGGTCCTTAACCAAACATTACAGAGACATGCTAGAACACTGCCAGGAAAGAAGCATGACAAGTATCAAAAAACAAGATAGAATAACAAACACCTTTATAAGAACAAAAACTGGAGTAACAAATGTACTGTTAAAAATAGACGAATTAAAATTAAGATGGAGGAGTTAAATAGTAACAGCCTGGTATCCTAGAGATGGCAAAAGAAAAAGAGGAAGATAATTAAAAAGATGGGAAGACGAGATAAGACTAACAGCGGGTCTAAACTGCAGAAGGGTCGCTAGATACAGGAAGCAGTGGAAGATGTTAGAGGAGGCCTATGCAAAGAGGCACACTGAGCTTAGAGATATCCTATAAATACTACTTACCAAGAAAGTAAACGGTTCAGGATAAAGGGCTTATTGTTATTATTATTAATAATTATTGTGCTATAAAGTATATTTGATTTAATTTGATATTATTATTATATTATAGACGGAATGAGAATCTCCTCCTTTTTTGACTCAGTTAAAAACTAGCTTCCTGAAGCTAGTATCTTTAGTTTATGGGTTATAAAACCACCGACCTAACTTTCCCTAGAGGTCGCAGTGGCTGGAATTCAAACATATTTGCTTAAATACGAATTATATTACCGACGGACACTTGTTCCTATGAAAATGTCTACAAGACCAATCTTATCCGCATTTTATCTGCGGCTGGGATGAAGAGGGAATACTAATCCTGACCGTCGTCAAGCCAATGTGTCGTAAACTACGCTGCACCATTTATAAGACAAAGAGCTCGGTTTATTTTAAAAGGGGCCGCTTTGTACTCTGCATTTACATGCACGGTCATAATTGAATTGGTTTTCTTTCTTTTATTTTCACAAAAAGATAATTCTAGTATAACAAACTAGGAATGGAGTGGAATTTATTATGTATAGCTGTCCTCCGCGGTTTCACCCTCGGTTATTTCAGAGTTCCCGTAGGAATTTGGGACAAAAAGGACCCTATGTCAGGTAGGACTACCGCAGCTTCCTATAAGTGAAAACATTTTCAAAATCGGTTAAGTAGATCCAGAGATTACCCCCTACAACGTCACATACTCACAAATTTTACCTCTTTATAATATTTGTATAGATTATGAAGTTAATTCAGAGATGGCAGGTGATATTTTATAATTTATATACTTTTCGAACTAATTCGTGATTTTCAAAAAAAAAAAAACAAAAAATTGGACGTCAAGTTTTAAAGATACATGATAGGTCTCCTATATATTGTAATATTAAAATTATAACAAATTATAAAATTTTACTAACATAACATTACTAACGGTACACGATATTTTGGTTACACTGGTATCATTACCAAACTATAAACATAGTTTGAAACTTGACAAATTAAAAATATAATTTTACTAGCCGTACCCCGCGGTTTCACCCGCGGTAATTTCGGAGTTCCCGTGGGAGTTTCGGGATAAAAACTATCCTATCTTTTAAGTTGGGCCAAATACAACATAGTGACCAAATTTCATTATGATTGATTCAGTAGTTTAGGAGTCCATCGCGGACAAACAACGTGACACGTGATTTATATATATTAGATGTAAAGTTTTCAGTTATGTAATTTACCCTAATAATATGTTATATGCCTATTTATATTATAGAGGTATACAAAGTGCAGTGATAATAGGTTTCTAAGTTCAATATCTTTAGGGTTTAAACTAATGAACAGTATTTTGTAAAGAACTTGCTGTACTCGGGCCCGCAGGAACACCTGATTTAACCTTCATACAATTACAAACAATAGGTTTTTTTTTTTTGAAAAAGCTTTATCGCAATTGAATGAACAGTGCGGCAGCGCATAAATATAAACAAACAAACACAAACATTGATTTCACATCTATACATATAAATAAAACTGAAGTGTCTTTTTTAATTCCAAACTAACAGCTCTTTTTACTAAATGCATATGAAAGTACATGTATAAGGTACTTACATTAAAAAAATCTGTTTGTTCCGGCTAATCTCTGAAACGGCTGGACCGATTTTAAAGGGACTTTCACTGGCATCATAAGGAGTATTTTAGGATTATTTTATTTAAAAAAAGAATAGTTTAATAGTATTAAAAAGAAATTCGCGCGGGGCACAGTTAGTAAATACTATTTTTACAATTTAAGTAATTAGTCGATCATCCGCGGTTTCAATCGTGTTAATTTCAGAGTTCCCGCGGGAATCCCGGGATAAAATGTACTCTATGTCACTCAGGAATACTGTAGCTTTCTTTTAGTAAAAGAATTTATAAAAACCGGATAAGTAGTTTTTGAGTTTGTTCATTACAAAAAAAAACATACAAAGAATCAAATCTATTTCTTTATAACATAGTGTAGATTATGGGCAAGGTCTTAACTATCGTTACTTAAAAAAAGTATTTCAAATACAAACACTTTACGGCACGCACCCTCAAAAGCATGTAAAATTACAGCGTTATTAATTCACTTTGATAGAGATGTTTACATTATATTCTGATGTGCCATTACGATACAATAATACGACAAAGACAAATATGATTTAAAAAAAAAAACGAAATCACGTCAATCCTCCTCTGTAGAATAACATAACAATATTACGTTTCTTTTCACATATTAACCTCTGGGAATTTCATCAGACGGTCTTATTTGCGTTCGTACACAATGACAGCATGAAGAGCACTCCACATGAATTGTATATTCGACTCGGTAATAAAAGAGGGATGCTTTGTATTATTCAGAATGTAGGCAATGCCCTCGACAAAGATGTAACACGTTTGTGTTTGCGGACTCTGTGCTTGATATGGGGTAGGCTTTTTCGTGAATATGTTTTTCAGGTGTGGCTAAGGACTAGTGCAAAGTTCGTAGCTACATATCAACTCGTTGCTCCCGAAATAGAGTTGCTGGTAAATATACTTTCATCCTAACTCCCACATGGAAATGTAGGATGTAAGGAAACTTGGGTTCGTATATTTATAAACTGCTAAGACCGGATACTCTGAAAATATACCTAAGTACGAATTTCTGTCTTGTCCTGGACAATGGGCTATTTGAGTATTTTTTTTTTCTTCATTTTATTTAGTCCGGCAATTAGATAATAGAAAAATAATAGACACGTATCTATATTTTGCTTTTTAAAATTAATGAAAATATTCTTGGATAAAGCGCATCAAAGTTTGGAAGTGGGGGCTCGTAATGTCATGTGCAGGCCAAAACTGCACCTGCTTGTGACGTCACGCGACATTTCGACACAACGTATCTCCGTTATTTTTTGCTTACGTAAAAAAAATAAAAAATACGTGTTTAATATTTTTTATGAATCTACATGACGGGCTAAAAATAAAAAAAAATAGTCAAATAGGTAGCCTATTATGTAGACATGTGACTAACAAGTTGCTATCGTTTGTTGGCTGCGTCGCATTATTTGCTCAAAAAACTTTTTAAAATGGCAAGAGAAGTACAATATTATACTTGACTAGCTGATCTCCACGTTTTCAGCCGTACCTATTTCTCGCAAAAATTTTAGTATAAAACCCCTGACAGAGTGTATGAAAAATTTCATGACGATCGGATGGGTAACAAACAAATAAACTAACATTCGCATATTTATAATAGTAAGGATTTCAACAACAATACTAACTAGATGTGCCCCGCGGTTTCACCCGCATGAGTTTCATAATTCCCGCAGGAACTCCAAAATAGTCTAATTTAGTCCTTATAACATCAGCTAATTAACAGTGAAAGTCCCCGTCAAATTTCCAACCGTTTTGGAGAATCTCTCGTGTGAGCTTCGGAATCTCCGCAAGAACTATTCTTTCTAATTTTCATATTAATTTGGTGAAAAGCTATTAATTTGGAATTACAAACAGACACTTAAATTTTGTTCATATATATGTATGTATATGTCTGTAGGTATATAAATGTATGTATGTATAGATATATCGGTGTAGGTACATAACACGTACCTACCCCTTTATTTATCACCTAGACTCAGGGTACTTATATCTAATTATTTCTCTTTTTAGATATGTTCATTGTTCACCCTGACGATATAGGATAGAATCCGGTACACCCGACACCAGCTGCTGCAGTTAGTCAGTGTATGTCAGCCTGAATCAGTCAATTGAAACTACTAAAAAGTATTAACGACAAACGACGACCGATTGGCGCAGTAGGTAGGTCACCATGCCTCTCCGCTAATCAAGAGGGAGGACTTTTTGTGATAAACACAAGGTTCTACTCTCCAATCTGGGCGTGTATATTTATACTATAATACCTATACAACGTGTTAATGAATTAACTAAAAACCTGATACACCCCATTTAAATAAATAAACAATAATATGACTAAAATATATTTTATGTTGAAAAAACTTATACTTTAAAAGTTATTCAACATTAGTTTGGAGGTGACCTATCTACGAAATTCCAAGCGCTACGCCCGCGCCTACCGGTTCGAATTTTTGTGCTGCGGGTGGCGTACGCGCCTAATATTGTATTATAAATAATTTAGACAAGGGCTAGTAAAAAAAATAATATATAACCTATATTAAAACATAGTGCGATCAATTCTCTAGTCGATTCTGAGCAAACTACTTTCTAGTTTTCAGTTAATTCATTAACACGTTGTATATAATGCCTATGTAGTATGTAACATGTTTGCTTGGTTTTTACGACACAAGTTTATTATTTAGCTTAATGTGGGATCAAGTAGATCTGTGTGTTGTGATTCGGATGTAACTATGTAAATGTATCCACCGTGAGGTCTTAAAAACTCACAACTGAAGCCAACCGAATCCAATCTTAGATGTCTCATTTATATTCCGGCTGCATATACCGTCTAATGAATCGATACTATACCGATGTAAACCGATGCAACAGATAACGGTTAGATAAACATAGATCTAGATTGTAGACCGCTAATCCGTCAGGTCAAGAACCCAACCGCAGGATACAAGAGGTCAGGTCGATATGCAGTCGTATGTCGAATGCTCCGTCTTATACAAATTGGTACTTTGAGGTTATCTTACCAGAATACGACGTGGGTAACAAACTAAATTTAATCCTTACTATTTTAAATGTGAATGCGAGTTTGTTTGTTTTTTACGTTTTCACGCCTTAACGGCTAAACCGATGAACATGAAATTTTGCATACACCTTGTCAGGAGTACGAAGTAGGGATGTTGCGGATGCCGAATTTTCACATCCGCGGATGTGAATGCGGATGCGGATTTTTGAAGGCTCACATTTGCGGATGCAGATGCGGATACGAATGTTTAAGATGTTATACAAATATAGTATATGAATGAGGAATTAAAACAGATATAGTACCTAATTATTAACATTTTTACTAATGAAAATTAGTACCTATTAAAAATAATGCTCCTACTTTTTTTTACTTCACTTACTAATTTTCTTTCGCCGGCTCCGCCCAATTTCTTTCTTATCGCAACTTGTATACGCATCCACATGAACATCCGCATTGATTAATACGGATGCTGATGCGGATACAGATGTCCAAGTCCACGTGGAAATTCCTTATTTGTGGATGCGGATGCGAATATTCGCAACATCCCTGGGTACAGAGAAGGACATAGAGTACTTATTTATCTCCGAATTCTCGCGGAAACTCCAAAATTAACTCGGGTGAAACCACGGCGAACAGCTAGTACCTACTATAGTAATGATGTCATTTAAATAGTAACGAGTCTCCCTTTGATATAAATATATATTAACTTTTTTGGAGAAACATAATCTGAGCTACAATGTCATGTTGATTTAAAAATGTAATCACCACATTTATTTACTTGTTTATTTATTTGCAAAATAGGATTGAATGGGAAAAAATGGTAGCACAAAAGAACGGCGTTTTATTTTATTTTTCCACCCTTCTAAAGGATTTTCCCGTCGCTCATAAACAAGTTAGACGCTTAAGTTATATTTCACTGCCATTTAGTTTCCCTGTGCATTTGTGATGCTATTCAGAATTTTATACCGAAGCGAAAATCCAAGCGAGTGCAACCTCAGAGAGGAGGATGGACTTTTATCAATCGTATAATGTCGTCTCTTTCACACACAGCGTGCCTTGTTTTTTAAGTTCGTAATGCGGTCTAAGATCCTTTCACTGGAGCAATTTTATGCTTGGTTTTCTTTTAAAATTTGGCGTGATGCGCGTTCATATAAACGTACCTACAAAAGTTTTGTCGTTTGTCGTCGATATCTTTATTGTAGTACATATTGTACGATATTTAATTTTAATCCTCAGGTGTAACAAACGTCTGACCCCTAGGGTTTGATTGATCAAAAACTTAAAATTTGAACAGAAAAGCCTAAATGAGTACCCTGAATCTACTACTTAAACTTTAAAACTACCTATACTTACTTACGTATTCCCCCACTCCTCTTTTCATTTCTTTTGAGACTGAGTTTCCACAAACCCTTTCTTAGTGCTTATAAAAGGAAAAGTTGCGCGAAGCTTCAAGTTGCTAAACTTAGACTCCAGTATTTGAGTCATGCGTTGAAGTCAGTCAGTCAGGACATGCATAGTTACACAGGAAGGTTAAACGAGGGATTTTATAAAGAAAGCCTAAAAGCCTAGTTTCAAATACATAGATAACAAAATTTTTTTTTTTTTTTTAATTCACGAATATTGAATGCGCAAGATTCTGACGCACTGACAGATCATATTCTAAGGTCGGTATTCCAGAAGTTGACTCAGAACACGTTTCTCTTGAGATTAGTTTTAAGTTCAAATCATAACTCAAGCGTACATCTTATTATAGAATGCGTTTTAAGTTCTAATCACTTGAAACTAGTCTTTAGTAGAGATTCTGAACTCTGATTGGTTCTAATCACTGGAAACTAGTCTTGAGTAGAGATTTTGAACTCTGATTAGGTGAGTGGTCTTGACATGACAGACGTAAACAAAGATCAAATCTTTGCTTGAGTATAGATTAGTACTCAAGCGTCGTTCAAGAATAACGAAATAACTCAGCTGATTGTTCATTGATGAATCTCATTTCAAGTAAGGTTCTAAAATTAAAGCTTTACTTGAAATTAGTTTTATAACTAGATTCATGACTTGAGTAATCTTTTGGGATACGAACCTAAGAGTGATTCAATGCTCCTTTTTTGTGTTCCTGCTGGCGTGCTGATAAATCTAACGAAAAGGTTATTTCCCAGCATAATTCGACGTTTTTATTTAATGTTTTCTCTATTATTATGAGTTACACGAAAGACTCCAGCGGAAGACCAGCGCGGGTGATTCTTGTCACCACCCGACTTTTTGCTGGGCGCTTTTTTGGCGCAACTCAATCGTGTATTAGTTTTAAGTGTTTGCATGCTTTGTGTGTTGTGCCAAATAAAGTTATTTTCAATTTGAATTCAATTCCAATTCAATTTCAAATATAATTATATATATGACAAAGTCACCCAATCCATGTTGATTATACGACGATTAATTAAAAACCTACCCCGCTGTATCCAAGGGCACCCTCGTCAGCCATATCACTATAATTTGTCACCAAAACAAATATAGGGCGCGTAAGTGGAGTGATGGG
The DNA here is from genome assembly GCA_907165275.2 of Zygaena filipendulae. NCBI lineage: Eukaryota > Metazoa > Arthropoda > Insecta > Lepidoptera > Zygaenidae > Zygaena > Zygaena filipendulae. The sequence continues at coordinate 2,842,915 of OU015653.1, read as the reverse complement.
AAAGTAATGCGATTAACTATTTGCGTGAGGTGGATATGAAAGCGTTATTAATTTGTTCGTTCATTCGAATTGGATGAAAGAACGAAAGAAACTTAAGGCGGCAAGCACAAAATCGATTCCCATGCCTACAAACCAATAATAGGCATGTTGGCTAAATTTTAATTTTTAGTCTGTCTTGTAGTAAAAATGTTAGACACGTATTTTTTCCATTTTTTACGCAATCAAAAAATAACGGCAATACATTCAGTTGAAATTCCTTATGACATCACTCCTAGGTACCTACACTTTATACTTAGTTATGACGTCGCGATCTCCCTGCACTCCGAAACTTTACTTATACCTAATGCGTTTTATCTAACAATTTTTTCAATGATTCAAAATAGCAAAGAATACGTGTTTATTATTTTTTTACTGTACGTTGACAGACAAAACAGAATTTCGATTTTTATACCTTGTCATCATGCCCATTATAATAATTGCATCAAAAGTTGTATTGGGTATGGTGATTGCGTTGAGTCTCTATTTCCAAATAATTTTGTTTAATTTTGTTTAATTTTGTTTAATGCATGAAATTATTTAGCATTATTAGAAAAGTCTCGGTGCACGGTTTTAAACCACAGTTCATAGACTGCAAAATTTTCGTCGGACGATTTCGAATGGATTTCTTTGATAGGTACATAAGTATTTCAATGCACATGACAAACCAACGTTGTGAAAGTTACTGTCCAAACGGAAAACACAACAAATTCACTATACGACAATTCTCCAATTTTACTATACGACACCAAAATATATGATGGAACCGCCATCTTAGATTTCCCTCGAAAATCATTTTTACCACTTTTTTTCACTTTTAAACCAGCCAGTTTAATTGTAAAACGCGAAAAAGAATGTCCTAGCTAGGTACTTTTCCATAAAGCACCGTTAAATTCCGAGACGCATACAGCTCGCAGCATTTAAATAAAGAGGTTCCAATGTTGAGCTTCGGATTTACTAACAATACGGGGCATTATTTCCGGGTCACAAGCTTTGGTGGAGTTTTCACCGATTCTCAAGTGAGAACAAAACGCTAACCGCAACTGTGTGACGAGTACGTGTGTATTGTTGAGCCGAGTAGATACCACCTACTAGATATCAACCGCGATACTCGATATAGAGATACGAGTATTCCTTGGATAGTCAAGATAAAGAATTGCCTGTAGAATCAAAATGGCACCCGTCGCTATAAGTCTTTAAAGAGAAGAGATTGGATATGTTTATTCACCCTCTTATAATATTTTTCTGTAAAGAATAATATGACTCTCGAGTCTTCTTGCATGATCGATTCAAAATTCAAAATTCAAAAGCTATTTATTACTTAGGATTGGTTACAATCACTTGTAATCGTCAGCTGGTTCTTAGAACTATAAATTACCGTCAGTTCGGAATACGTCCTCTGCTGAGAAGAACTGACAAGAAACTCAGCAGCGCTGTCTTTGATGATAATATAGTCGTCGATAGTTCTAGGCATTTGTTTTCTGAGATAGAGGTTTTGTAAAGTTGGGTGAAAAAATTGCGTCAGCAATTTTAATTGTTTTTTAATAAATGCCCATTTTTCTACAATTTTATAAATCTAAATCTTCTTCTATATCTATACTTATAATAAAACTGTAGAGAGGTTAATTCTGTACATTGAATATATATTCACAATTAATATTGGAGGATGAATGGTGATCGATACTGATACCAAAATGCAATCAGTAAATTTTTTGTCTGTCTGTCTGTCTGTCTGTCTGTATGTGCACGCATGGATATAAAACTACTACAGGGATTTTAATCAAATTTGGTACGATTGTATAGGTTATAGGCTATATAACATAACGCTAAGACACATAGGAGCTGAGCAGTGACGATAAATTTGAAGCAAGTCGGATGAAAATGCGCTTTCGAGCTCTTATCCTCGCATACGTATACTCAATCACGCAAAAATGGCAGAACCGGATTTGTATGAAATTTGGCATGCACGTTGTTAGGGTGAAACCGCGGGGCACAGCTAGTCTACAATAATATAAGTAGAAAAATCTATGCAACAAACAAGTTTCTACTTTTGTTTACACTCAATCTTTTATAATGCTTTCTCTCTAATCAAGATTTTTTCAGAATTTCAATTTCAAATGTCTGTTAAAAAAAAATTGTGCTATTTTCTTAATATTTTTTCAATCCTTACTATCAATTGACTATTCTAGATACCGAATCTAGTATTAACTCAATACCTCATTCGGTACCTTTTTGCTTGGAAGCTCACGTAGGTATTAGTTTGGGGAAGACTTAGGGAGAAGGGGACAGCTATTTTGTAGTATAGGTATGTTTAAAACTAAAAGCTTATATTTATGTTAATAGGATCATACTATTGGAAAGAAAACATTTGTGGAAGATTGTGTTCAGGATGTAATTTTAAACAAAGGAAATAATTATGGGAGATATTCAGTATCCGATCGCGTCTCAAATATCTAAAAAAACATACCGTAAATCTTTTTTGGTAATTATCCAATAAAATAGAAGAAGAAGAAGACGAAGAAGAAAATACATTTATTTCAGCACAACACACAAGAAAAAGAAACAAACATCAACAGTGCCTAATCTAAAGAGACATATAGATAATATCTCTTGCATGCTCTGCCGAAAGGGTCACCAACTCAGCATTAGCTAGGTGCGGGAACACCTATAGCGCTGGTTTTTACCGATATTTTTGTTATATAGTAATTTACAAGGCAGTTATATCCCGTCGTTTAACACAATATACGGCCGATCTCAGAGTCGTTTTAATGATTAGGTACTTAATTTTCAGTAAAGATTTTTAAAATAAAATTGCCATAATCAGAGACGTTCATTAAAATGTTTATTGGCCTCTGACTAATTAAGTTAATAGTTAAATGCCAATTAACATTAATTTATTTAATCTCCGTGATTGCAGCAATTTTGTTTTAAAAATCTTCACTTAAAATTAAGTAATCATTAAAACGACTCTAGTGAATAAGCTGACGAACGAAACAAGCAATGCGAACGATGTATAAGGTATGAAGACGCGCGTGACTAAAATCCATAAAAAATTTGATGTGAACACTTCACTAATAGAGTCAAACAAAGTATTATTGCCTACAAGACATGACATTTACATCGTATTTATGAAATCCCTAAATATAGATAAAGTTTGCCAATGTTCAGACCAAAAATAACTACTTACATAATATAGTAAATACAAGTCACAAACGGGCTGACCACGGTTTAATGTACCTAACTAAATTTCTAGACTTAGGTAGCTACATAAGTATGTGTAAGGTTCACCTGAAAAACAACTACGTGACACATGAATAAGTAGGTAATGTAAGTAAATAAAATATATTTTCCTTCTTTATTTTATTACCTCTTTTGAGGGCCAGTGATCATTTATTCTTCATCGATTATTCGATTCTAATCAGCGTCTCCACATATCGATCAATTAATCGACTGTGGAATAGTGCCTCATTTTGTCACTCGTTAATTTATTATCATGAAAGTTTCGACCTTCGAATTAATTCATAAACATATAACCTGCATATTGATGTTGTTAAGCTATTGAACTAAATATAGAAGAAAATAAAAGGAAGAAAACTAAACCGTACGTTTGTCCTTATCTGTGCCTCTGGCAGCCTGTATGCAAAATTTTAGGATGATTGGTTTAATTGTTGAGGCCTGAAAAAGTAACAAACAAACAAAAAAACTTACATTTATAACGTGATATGTTAAGATTTGCTTCATTGCAATTGATTCATGGAAAGCAAAATGTCTGAAACATATATTTGAAACATAAAGCATGTCAAATTTTGAAACACTAATATTCCTATACCGAATTAATTTAGAAACACTACTATATATTTTGCGTTCAGAGATCAAAGTTCCACTTCCATACCGATAACAGAACCAAGATCCAAGAGATTTCTACTAGAAAGTATCTAACGTCATGACTCTTTTTCGCATACCGCAATAAATTGTAAGGAATCGCTGTAATATATCCCGGGGTTCAGTAACTACGTGTGGTAGACTCTAAAACACGTCTAAGTAAATTCACCTCAGAGAAAAAAGGTGTCCGGGACGCGCTCGTAAATTATTATTCTTATTATAAAGCCGAGAAATAAAGTACGAGATTTCGCGCCGTACGTCTTTTGGAGTGATTAAAATACCTTTTTTAGTACGAAGCTCTTAAGCGGGACTTGCGGTAGGAGATAACTAACAGAAATGTCACGCGACACGTAAGGAAAAAGCGTTATGCCCTCCTTCAACGGAAGGTTCGGTTCCATCCGGCGTAATTCGGATATTATCGTCAAGCGCTGGCTTACTTGTTTGCATCATATTGTGTTAGAAAACGTGACGATTTTCTGTTTTTTTTTTTTTAATCAAATCAAAAATACTTTATTGCACACACACACACTTTATTAAATTTCATTCGGAGTCGAGGGAAAGGCGTGAGGCACTTCGTTTCTGCAAGGAATAGGTTCTCAATCATCTCTATTTATATATATATATCAATTACGCACAGATTTCTATAATCTGTCCTCTTTTTTCAAAAGGTTTTAATGACAGGATAGTTCCATAGTAATTTGGATGCAATTTGATAAAAATATAATATGGATTACTTATTAGTTTTTGGAGCAAAAGACTTTCATACATTACTTTCGCATTTATAATACATACTAAGCGTCCTCTGTGGTTTCTTTCCACCGCGTTAAGTTCAGTATTCCCGTAGAAATTCTGGGATAAAAAGTAACCCATATCCTTTTCTGTACCGCTGACAACGTGTATGCAAACATTGTGTTCGGTTGAGTGGTTAGGTATGGCGTATAAGCATCACAAACAAACAAACTCACATTCACATTTATAATACTACAGTAGATTTTACAACAAGTGCACCAAACGAAACATTTTTATCCGAGACTGTTCGGAGTACCTAATGTCGAAGATTATAAAATGGTTTTTTGGACGAGTTATAAACTCTGCTTTTCACTTCCATTGCGAGGAAATAAAACATTAGTATAACATAACATTTCTTTAATTAAAATTCAAAGTTAAATTAAATTAGTACAGTTTTGAATACTGAAGGAAATTGTTTTTCCCGGCATTTTGACGGTCTTAAATAACACATAAGGCAAATAAATTAAAGTAAATATTATAAAATAACAAATTCTATGTATGGACTGTTTTCTCTATTGTGTTTGACTGTATGGCTCATATTGCATAGATACATTTATGAGTAGATACGTTAATACACTTGTGCAAAAAATTCGATTTTGTGCAGCCTATATCCTGCACAAATAAGCACTTTCAGAGCATGAGAAGTAAAAAAGATATTAGTTATGATAAGTATGGATACGTATTTGTTGATGACACGTGCCAGATAAAGGACCAAGCACGCAAGCTCCCACGTTGACACCCGTTTCAAAAGCTATAGTCGACGCAAAGATAATAATCCTTTCAGTTGAAACCGGGACCCTATCCATTCAAGCGTTCTTATTTATAGCACCATGCTTTATCCCACCTGCTAGGAAATTAAGTGTCGCATCCATTGACGACCCACTGTACGATATATTCCCCAGTGACAGAGGAAATTGGTTTGTCAACACTACAAGAGCGAATGTTTATTTTAAGATGCATCTTTTGTTATCGCTGTCTATTTGATTTTACTTGAGGTAACACTGGCTACACGACATTTGAAGAATAGATTTTTTTAACATGTCTATTGCTGTCGTTTTCTCCACCGTTCCCGAATAAAGCGCGAAAGATATTCGGATTTCTTCGGAAAACTGTCGCAGTTTTTTTTTTTATGTCATAGGGGGCAAACGGGCAAGTGTTACACCTGGTGGTAAGAGATTACCGCCGCCCATAGACATCTGCAACACCAGAAGGCATGCAGGTGCGTTGCCGACCTGGAATGGGGACGGGAACTGGCTTTCGAGTGGGGCTGCCGGAACACACCGTTAGGTGCTTACAGAAAGATGTTTATAATTCATACTTATATATACGGGTGTGTTTGTATATAGTTCTTTGTTTAGTGATTAGGCTTACCTTCCTGTGAGAAATGTTTTATAAGCTGTGTAGTTTTATCTGAATAAATATTGTCTATATCTTGTTTATGTCTTTATATTGAACAGTCATAATATCTAATGACTGTTTATTTGAATACAATAATAAAACAAATATTTTCTCCGCCTCAATAATATTTGTCTGTCTTATCCTATTGCATTGCTGTCTGGGGGGGTTGTGCCAAAACATATTTGATTAAAGTAGAACGCGCCCAAAGAACGATTCTAAAAGTAATGTATTTCAAACCGATCATATTCCCAACTAGGGAAATATACTCCGTGGCAAAGGTATTATCCGTCCGCCAGTTGTTTTTCGATAGGTTGTGTCTATTCCAGCATAAAAAAATTATACAAATCCAGGATCTTAAAACAAAATTGAATAAACGTTGTAATTTTAATATTTTTGACATCAAACGGACAAGAACAACTTTTGCCCAAAGGCATCTTAATTTTCTTGGTCCTTTCATCTATAATAGAATAAATAGAAATCTAAATATAATATCACTCACTCAGTTCCAACTAAAAAAGACTATCCGCTCGTGGTTGCAAACTCTGGACTACATAAATAGCGAACAACTATTAGAAGCTTGCCAATGAGCGAAGACAAGTGGTGGGGAATCACACAATCACACATACCAACAAACACACACATCCACACACGAGCGCTCTCATACACATATTAACCCACTACACTCACACCCATGCACACCCACACATACAGACACACGCTCACACATAAGACACTCATAACTCACACTTCACAGATCTACTGCCTAATGCTGTATATTTTTATTGCGTTGTTAGTATTGTAGTTTGTAACCAGCCTCCAAAATTGGTTAGCTAATAGTTACATCTGTCTCTTTAATAGCTTAAGTGCTTAAGATGTTTAGATATTTAATTTAATTTAAGTCATGTTATGCTATGGTTATATGTGGGTGATGGGTCTCTATTAAGTTGTCTGCAATAGGAGTGGAGGGTCCCTGGGTTCTATGATACAAGTTTACTTAGTTTAGAACCCAGGTCACCAACTCATTCCTATCCTACCTTTGTTGTGTTGCAATGGTTTGCGCATTAGATTTAGAGTACAATAAGGTCTAGGTAGGCATAGGTTAAGAACCTTTATCTAACCAAATAAACGTATTTTTCATTTTTCATTTTCATTTCATTTCTTGCCATTCCGTCGTCATATTTCATAGACAAAGGCAAAATATTAAAACCCCTGTAATTTAATTTGAATTAAAAGTATTCATTCGTGCCGAACGCTTTCAACCGGATTTTCCGGTAGATCGTACAACAGATGTCCAGTAAAAATTAAATGAATACAACCTCGGTTCCTTTTAATATCATATCTTTTCGGCGTTTGTGAAAGAAATTCGGAATCCCATTACACAAGACAATTCGATACGAAATTCAATTTTATATAATCCTACTCAGCTTACTCTCGAGGAAAATAACTAAGACATCAATATTTTTGGGGATGTAGTCAATGGAAATAAGATTTGCTGCGATATGCCTGACTATTATGATAAAGCAGTTATTGTAATTTTAGTACCTATATATTCAGTATAAAGATATATCGCTAAAGAATCTGTATAAACGAGTTCTCTGTTTGATCGTTATTTTCTAGTATTAATATATGTATACAATAAAATGGGGGACATATTGAAGAGCGGTTCGTATTCAATGGGCATGATGACAAGGTATAAAAATGAAAAGTCCGTCAGTTAGATAGTAAAAAAATAAAATACACGTATTATTTGCTTTCTCGAATTATTGAAAAATACTTAGGATAAAACGCATTAAAGTTTAGAAGTGGGAGGTCGCGGTGTCATAACTAAATATTACCTAAGTGTACCTAGGTGTGACGTCACACGGAGTTTCTACTTATTTTTTTATTATGAAAAAAAGGAAAAATACGTGTCCAATATTTTTTGTTAATTCACATGACGGACTAAAAATTAAAATTTAGTCATCATGCCCATTCTCGTCGTGTATTATCTAAATAATAATAATCGATGTTTTACAACTACTAAACCAAACATAATTTTTTGCATATACGCGTGTACCTACAGAGAAGGACGTGGAAGAAGACTTTTCACCCCAGAATTCTCGCGGAAACTCCAAAATTAACGTGAGTTTTCTGAGCTATTTTTTTATAAATATGCGAGCTTAATTTTCCAGATATAATACATTATAACTAGCTTAAAATGGATTACGGTCAAATAAAAAATGCTCGTAAAAATTCAAAACGACAGAGATAAAATGGCAGATCCTAAATGGACATAGATAAGCAATAGTGTGTTAACCCACAATGGAGAAATTTTGAGTAAATCGTGTTTTAAAAATATAGCGCCATTTTATGTCAACATTTTTTATGTTCAATATTTAGTTTCATACTTAAACAATGTAATAAGGTAAACACATAATTAAAAAATGTTCCCTGACTCTAAATAAATCGTTCTGAATAGGTAACTTAATTTTGTGGGTTAACATGTTATTGCTTATCTGCGTCCAAATATAACTCAATATCGCTAAAATGTCACATAGATTATTATTTAGCGTTTCAACCGTATTCTTCCGTTAATCTCTCTCTATGATCTCACACTTCCGTCGCCGACGTACATGTCACAGAATATGTAGTAGGTATATCGTTCGTCATGTTTAGAACAAACAGAACACGTAACTAAGAGCACTTAACCCCACACTCATTACCGTTAACTACTGTGTATGCAGTAACGACAACACCATCCGACCCAGGGTGTTGTGTAACATAAACTTGACAATGCAATTTGAAACTTAAGCACTTTGCAAGTTACTCGAGTTTCCTTTGCGTGGCACGGGGGAGAATCCTCGACGGCTTGAAGCGTTGTTCTAATAAATAGGCACTACACCTACCTAAGTACTTATGTTATTCTAAAATGAAAACAAGTGATATTAAAATCATATTTTCACAGGAACTACTTATCCCACATAACCTATATTTATTTTCCTACCAAATATCCTTACATATTATAAACAAAGTCCTCGGTGTATGTTTGTCTGTCTGTGTGCCCGCGACAAACTCAAAAACTACTGAACGGATTTTCGTGCAGTTTTCAACAATAGTAGAATAATTCCAGAGGAACGTTTATAGGTATAGTTTATCCTGGAATTCCCGCGGGAACTCCGAAATTACCGTAAGTAAAACCGTGGGGACAGCTACATAAATGTGAAAGTTGGAATAGATGACCTATACAAGGTGTTAAGTTAAATGATGAACTAATTCAAAGAAGACAAACAAAAGCAATATTTTGTAAAATATTATGATGAGCTGTTGACATTACGTTATTGTAACTTAGATAAATTATAACCACCACTTAAAAGCGAAAAATAAACAAAATTTTTACAAATAAATCAAACCGACTTCAAAAAACACAAAACCACTAATCAATTTGAAGTCGGCGACAAGCCAAATACGCAGTGGGTAGATGGGCTGAGACAACTCTCGCCACGAGCTCGTCGTGAGCAGAACAACCCAAGTAGGCAGACAAGCGGGCTTGGCACCGAATTCAAACCGATCAGTAACAGCAAATCAGTAACAGCAGCACAAATCAATAATAATATTAAGTGTATTTTTGTCTTTTGGATTAAATCCGTATTTTGTTATTTTTAACCATTTATATACTATGTAGTGAAGTATGGAAGTATAGGCTAAGTGACCATAATATTGATGTGTACAATGTACAATGTACATGCAGTCGCAGTTAATGGTCACGTGATTAATTAAACACAAAGCTTAGTTATTCATTACTCAGGTTCCCGCGTGACAGTGTTACATGACGGTTTACTAACGAACCGATATGCTCATCGCAGTTCGGATAATTGAATCCAATGGTTGTATAAATCACAAGCCGTGGCCTGTAGCTCCGCTTGCGTGGTGTAACGCGCTCTGACGTCACTTTCCCACCCTTATAGTATACTAAAATCGTCTCATCCTTAGCGTCTGACTAGTGCCCATAGTCCATCATAGTCCATTTATTGTACAAATATGTATTTCTTTTACTTAAACACGAAATGCTCTACATTCTCGCATATAGTCACGATTTTAATATATTATATAATGACATACAACACCTATATAACACTCGGTAGTCGGTATAGCTTTACTACTTGACTCAAATATAACCAATGGAAGTTTATTTCAAATCCAGTGAGCTTATCTTTAGGTGATTATACCAAAAGACAGGACTCTTTGTAACGATTCTGAACCTTGCTCCTTTGAAGCGTAGAAAAAAGTTTCCAAAAGTAAACTTTTAATTACTATGTTCAAAATTTCAGAATCATAAATAATGGTATTTCTATTTTAAAAAATCTCCCTAAAACCACTGATACATTACCTTAAAGTCTAATTTACCAATATTTCTTAATTGGTAAGTATTTATGTATATACATTATAATAGAAAGACTCGCGCAAAATTAAAGTTCTCTAGATTACAGGCGTTTGAAGCGCTCGTAGCATAAACGTTAACGGCCAGTCAATCAGGACTTGAATCCTTACTAATACTATAAACGCGAAAGGTCAGGCAAAAACTACTGAATGGATTTTAATGAAAGTTTACAATAATACCTACCTATACAAGCTAGTTTTTTATAATTAAACTAGCAGGTCCCCGCGGTTTCATCCGCGTTAAATTCGGTGATACCACGGGAATTCTTGTGGTAAAAGTACTGTATATGTTAATCTTATGTATAAGCTATATTATTAAAGTTTCATTCTTAATCTCTGATTCATTCGATTAGGACCAGCAGATTTTCCACTAGGCTATGTAATATGTGTAGTTTGAATCAAATAAATAGTCGTAATAGAACTCGATAAAACATCTACTTACCTATGCAGTTAGACACAAACTGAACGTATACAATGAAGATAACATCGGCGGTTGCTTGCTACCACAGTTCGAAAATTGCATCAAAAGGACGCGTGTGTTTGTTTATTTGATTGTTTGTTAAGCTTTCACGGCTCAACTGATCGTCATAAAATTTTGCGTACACGTTGTCAGAGGTACAGAGAAGGACATAGGATACTTTTTATCCTGCGGGAACTCCGAAATTAACGCAGGTGAAACCGCGGGGAACGAGCTAGTTTTGATATAAAACGAAATCAGGTAACCGGGTGTACTCTTTGATACAGCAGAACGTATTTATATGTTGAAACAAATTTGTACGTATGAACAAGAAGACTAACAAAGTTAGCCGAGTATAAATCAGTCGTAGCATGTAACCGCGGGAACTTCGCTCCGCCTTCCACGACAAGACAGCCTCAGGGTATAACAACCACTTTTGAACTGAGAATTTATCTTTCTCTTTGAAAACATACACATGGTTCTATACGAACACATTCCTTTAGGATTCTCTTCCAATGTTCTTTTGCATGTTCATGGTAAATTAAAGAAAAACATTAGCCTATTTTTAGAGAAAAGTTATGTTTCATAATTTGATTTCGATGCTTATTTTGTGTTGAATGATTTAATGAGAAGTGATACTCATTGGTGTAAAAAAAATTGAATCAATGTATACTGTAGAAATTTTACATTTATTTGTAATTTATACGACTTTCAAATGTGATACCTACTTAATCTCGAAGTACATGTCGAAGTGCGTAATAAAAATTATTGCTATACCTAATTTCATTTATTTTTCATGTAAGCAAATAGTAGGTACAAATAACGATATCTAATTGTTTCTTCATCATGGCTGCTGCCGAGATACAATTTAATTAGCCATTATATAAGTTTTTGGTATACCTACCTACCTATGTATCTAAATAAACTGTAGGTACACATTTCATACGCTCTCTGGAGTACTGGATCGGTTGACCCATAGCATACGTCATATTATAATTATATACTAGTTAATAGCCTTTAACAGCCCCTCTAGCCATGTTAACATAATGACATCTTTAAACATAGAAAACTAAGGAAAAACTCGTCATATTCCGGTGGTCACGAAAAATCATCCAATCAAAAGCTTTAACGATTATTGAACGCAGATAAGCAATAACATGTTAACCCACAAAACTAAGTTATCTATTCAGAACGATTTATTGAGATTACATTGTTTAAGTATGTAAAATTTACAGAAAATGGCGCTATAATTTTAAAACACGATTTACTCAAAATTTCTCCAGTGTGGGTTAACACACTATTGCTTATCCATGTCCTATTATAGATTTTGTTATTATCAACACGGCTAAGGGGTTAGTTGTGCAATCGATATGGTCGTCTGTATGCTTGTTATGAGATTGATATGGTGCTTGACTTTCACCCATCAGTGTTTTTTTTTAGCTAAGTACAGCAATGCAACTGAACATACATTATAAGAAAGCATATTATGAGGTTCAAAGTATTAAGCTAAACTGATAGGTATAGAAAAAATATATTTAATAACTAGCTGTTCCCCGCGGTTTCACCCGAGGTAATTTCGGAGTTCCCGCGGGAATCCCGGGATAAAACGCTTTATCCTTCTCTGTATACCAGTGGGGCTGAGATGCGCAATACGATAAAATTATATCGAGCCATTTATCGATTCTCGTCGACTAAAACATACAATATGTCGACGAGAATCGATAAAATGCCTCGATAAAATTTTATAGTGTTGCGCATCTTAGCCCCCCAGATAACATCTTTACTTTTCATGATGATAGACTGAGCCGTTAAGGCGTGAAAGCGTAACAAACTAACAAACTTTCCCATTTATAATATTAGCAAGGATACCAGTTCGCTCTCAGGTACGTATGATCTGCTTAGCTTAGAACCAGGCGACGTTGTGTAAGTACGGACTGTGCCACCCAAACAACAATGTAATATCACTAAAACAAAACTAATTACGTAAAGCTGATTATCAAGCTACGAAAAGACGACGTGATAAACGACAAACGGGGGGAGAGTGAACGCCTCGGCTAGAAAACATTCCTGTATAGCACCACTAAAGCGCACAATAATATCCTAAAGCAACATAAAACGACTGAAGTTGTAACAACTTTGAACTTGATGTTTACATTTTAAGTGACTAATTTAAGCGACCGCTGATACCCCGCTCGGTTTTTGATTGCGATAATCCTTATGATTTCGGGGAAGTTAAACCCTTGTTTTTAGACGTTTCGACTTGGAACGGTTTTTAAATTAAATCCATAAAAATATGTACTTTAATGTTAGTGCTGTGGAAAATACAGCGGTCGTACTCTTGTATTTGAGTATTATAACTCTTGAGAAGTATACCCATCTTTTGTTTCTAAGAGTAATCAATCGGTGTAGACCGAGATAAAAAAACAAAACGAACGCACCATCTGTACCTACTTGGGTACTTCTATCTGTAGGTGATTTTTTTTTTTATGTCATAGGGGGCAAAAGGGCAAGTGGTACACCGGATGGTAAGTGATTACCGCCGCCCATAGACATCTGCAACACCAGAAGGCTTGCAAGTGCGTCGCCGACATGGAATGGGGGCAGGGAACTGACTTTCAAGTGGGGCTGCCGGAACACACCGTTAGGTGCTTGGCGACAGATTTGCAACTTGAAGGTGGTAGCTAGCCAGCCGGACATTAGAGAGCGCCCTACCACCATGCTATGGTTTCCTCACGATGTTTTCCTTCACCGACGGCTCAAGCTCATTGTTAGGGTTTGAACCTACGCCTAGCGGCGTTTGATCCGGACGCACCAACCACTGAGCTATCATCGCTGTTAAAATTCGATCGATTTTGTGAGGGGTTAGGGTAAATCTCTGGATCTACTGAACCGATTTTCAAAGGCACGTTATTTGTGTGTGTTAAAGGCTATATTTTAACCCGGAATTCCCGCGGCAACTCCGAAATTATCGCGGGTTAATCGCGGAGAACAGCTAGTTGAAAATGCGAAGAAAGTGCAAAATTCCTAAATTTTAAGCGCATTGGAGTCAGATTTTAGATATTATTATAGATAGATTTATGCTTATCCTATTAAAATTTTGACAAGTATCATCGTCGAAGGCTATGTTAATAATTGTGAAAAGGCTTTATACACGTTTTTCCCCAATTCAACTTGGGCGGGATTTGTATTAAGTAGGTAATTTTGTTTGAGAACATTGTTACTTTGGTAGACTTTGAAGCGGTTATGATATTCGGATTGAAGCTTAATAGCTACCGTTGACTTCGTTACAATTTGTTTTCATATTGTACGCTAGCTGTCTTTTCGCGGTTTTATCCGAATTTTTAAATTCCCTCGGATGCTCTTCGTGCAGGAATGAAAAATACGCTCTTTTCTATTGCATATGCCATGATATTCATAACTCTGGAGGGTGTATTAAGGTTAAACAAGGGACGTGTGGAAGTCCTTGATAAAGTTTACACCCTGCATACCTACGTACCAAAAACCCTATTCCTTTAGTTCAACTCGCGTCTATTTCGAGACTCCCTCGGGACCTCTTGGTTTGGAGACCAAACGTATCCTATGCCACAGCTAAGGGATAGGTACTTTCTAAATACTATCCTATCAGTTAAATATTTTTTAGAATCACTTCCGTAATTCGGTACAGTGTTTATCCTCTACATATAAACATTTACCTCGTCATTAGTGCAGATATAGCAACAAAAACTGGTTATATACTTCTTTGTTATTGCTATTGCGATATAAAAAAAAACAACGTGGTAACCACTTTTTCCGCCACGTTATTGAATATATACGGGCTCTATCGCCGTTTTGACAGACGTAAGTTATTGGCACAATCGAAATCTATGAAATATTGGCAAAGCCCGACCGCGCGAGTTGTTACCAATAGTTGATTCCGGTGTTTCTTTTATTTTTTATGAACAAAAACAAACGAACATACAGTGTTACGTACGTACGTGCAAGCTTTTCGTATTATTTGTATTGCTATTGGGTTCTCAGATATTTATTTCTTACGGTTAATATGACAAAATAAAAATATAAAATTAGTAGACAATAGCCATTCGTGGAATTCATTGATTTATAAAGTGGACAAAGCGTTCAAGACAAAAGTAATTGATATTAGGAACATTGACTTTGCTTTAAGTGCTTATCACTTCAGTACAATAAGATCAAATATTGAATCTATGAATCCTGATCGCTATAGTACTTAATAAGATTTGAGAAGCTCAGTCGACAGTATCTTTGATTCATATGCATGACTATTTGTACCCCCATTAAGTTGGGAGTTCCCGCTGGATTTTCGTGGAATCTGTTCATAGCTGACGACTCCTGTCAAATTTCAGATTGATAAGTCGAGCAGTTTTCGAAATTTCGTGTTTATCAGTGAGTCGCTGGACCTTTCGCTTTTATACTATTGTATACATAACTACGTACTTACAAATAAAAAAATTTGTAACGTATCTCATAAAGAAGGAGAGAAAACCTAAAATGCGCAGTTAGCAAATATAGGGAGCTCAATATTCCTCAGGAATAAAAATGCACTTAATATTATTGGTAAGTATGTGCTATCTACCTACTATTCGGTTTGAAGTCGGTGCCAAGCCCGCTCGTGTCCGTTCACTTGACTTGTTTTGTTCATTATGAGATGCTCACTTCGAACCGAATAGTATTTATTTATTTATTTATTTCAATAATACAGCACAATAAAGCACATACCAATAATATTAGGTAAGTTTTTGTCTTTCGCATTAAATCGGTATTTTAATGATGAAACGGTTGCTGACCACTGATCCATATAAGTTATATACTACTAGCTGTCCTCCGCGATTTTATCCGCGGTAATTTCGGAGTTCCTGCGGGAATTCCGGGATAAAAACTATCCTATCTTTTAAGTTGAGCCAAATTACAACATAGTGACCAAATTTCATCATGATCAATTCAGTAGTGACGCGTAATTTATATATATATATATATATTAAGATAATCATATTATGATTAGACCTGATCATACGAAAAATCATGTTTGTTCAATCATCAGTTTTAGTCAGCATTATCCCCAATAAAACCATAACAAAGGTTTTGAAGGTAATAACTCTCTTTCTGCAAGATTATTGGCTTGTTGTTACAATGTACCTCAAGATGCCGTGTTATTGGGTCGAGCTTGGGTAAAACATGGCGCGAACTAGTTCTCAATAAACTGTGTTACCTTCGGAGAAATGTAATTTTCTAAATGCTACCTAGTACCTGCAGACTACAGAGCTATGTACGACTTCGTTTAGTCCTAGTTTATGTGAAACAATATCTTAGTTGTAAGGTGTTTACTGTTTACCTACTAAAGTTTTAAGTTTTCCATTCAATAATGGTGGCAGTTCTAGCGTGGTGTATAGAAATAAAAAAGGAAAAAAGGAACCGACTACGTACTATTAACCACCAAACGAATTGATTTAGTGACAAACTCATGAATAATATAATATTATTATAACGCAAAACATGCAGACGTACCTACCCTTGACAATGAACATTTTTTTTCCTTTTAAGTTGTCCAAAAAAGTTGCATTAGGTATAGGTAAAGTTTGTTCTAAAATGTTAACAAATTAAAAAATATTTCTAAGCCCTAGTGCAGTGGTTTGGGTACCAACGCATTGAAGAATCAGTAAATGTAATTTTATACGTATAAAATAGTAGGCGTTCCCTGCAGTTTCACCCGCGTGCGCTTTAATTTGGGAGTTTCCGCGGGAACTCCGTGAAAACTGGTCCCAGCTCTTTGCCTTTTAGTTTTAGCTTTAGAGGTCATGTAGTTTTGTCTTAGCTACCTTTCACTTTTTTGATTAAGTTCACAACACGATTTTTATATTCCACAGAATCTGCTTTATTACAAAACTCACCTATTACAGGGAAAATGTTAGTATCTTTTGAATACTCGTTTATATTACGTTTCGACGAAATCCTGCTGCAACATAACCTTACACTTTAAACTCGGGGCGGTTGAAAATATTAATACTGCCAACCACGTATAGAAACTGCCAAATGCATGTTATTCATACACCGAGTTTCTGTGGAGGCACCACAGAAGCGAGCTGTTAGCGAAATATAAAAGGTCGGCCGACATTCACTGGGAGCACGCTCGCCGAGTGGGGCAAAGGGCTGCTTGTTACACCCGCAGTTTGTTACTATAGTAGTTACAAGTTGTAATTCCATTTGACCTAATGCCTTTACTGGAGTGAAAGTAACACCATTCACTATAGTAAATCATAATTAACTCAGATAATTAATTTAGAAAGAAATCGTTAGAAGAATACGAATATGCGGCATTTTTACCTCCCTATTTTACCTCCGTTGATTCTTTGTCTCAATCTATAGGTATTTGTTTCGAAACGATTCGTTCTTAAATCATTCTCTAGTTCCAGTTGTAATTGTATCCACCTGTACTCGTAGGAACACCATAGTTGTATTTGTCGAATGTCGGGCCAAACAAGGTTTTAGATAAATGCTAGCAAACAGTACTGGACATTACTAGACCCACTTAGTTGTCAAATTCCTTTGAGAAATCTCACTTTTTTGAGACTAAAACCACCCTATATTTCCATACTTCGATCGAAAGTAGACTGTATCAAAACGTGTAATGAAGTTGTGGGCAGAATATCACCTACTTGACTTGACTCTCATTAAATTCTTATATCTGTGATTATAAACAAAATTAGCTCTCCCCTGCGATAATTTTAGAGTTTCCGCTTGAATTCCAGGATAAAATATGGATACAAACCTTCCCCGTGAATCACTCTACCTAATGGTGAAAACCGCACACAAATCCGTTGAAGATCTAAGCATACATAGGGACAGACAGACAGCGTGAAGCGACTTCGTTTTATACTATGCAGTGATGATCCCATATCTTTCCTATTCTATCTTATTCCTGTATGTATATTTTACTCTTTGCTTACTATACAAATGAAACATCCCGTCGGCGGACAGTCCAATGGTAAAATGGCTTGCGGAGAATAGTTGCGAAACCAAGTTAACTATGTATAATATAGCAAAAATAAGGAAAATCAAAAGAACTAAGTCTGAACGGTATCATCTGGTGTATCTTTAGCCATTGAGCCGACACGACGGGGTATTACTTGTAATAATAGTCAACACCACTTTCGGACATCTGTTACAACGACCAAGGGCTGGCCTTTTAATTAAAATTAAAATTGAGTTACGATCCGAACACGACCTCGGTATTTAATGAATTATTTAATGAATATTAAACTTATGCAATATTTGCTTCAGCAAAATTATTGTAGGTACATACTTGCTCACGTTTTTTATCGCAACTTTCTCTTGTTTTGTTTTTTGGTGGTCGTTAGCTGTTGAAAAAGAAAAGGAAATTGGGTACAGCCAGTTCATTCATTAACCACTGGTTTGTGTATATACTCTAGATACACAATGAAATAATGAATAAAGATAGAGTGAAACGGAAAATGGGAGCTTTGGATGGGCTAAGGAAAAAATATTTATATAATAAGTATGTCAGTGTCTTAAACCAACAATAGCTACCACATTTTTGCGACATAATTTTACAAAGTATCGGAAACCATCAGAAGTCTCTGGTTTTTTCACTTTTTGTTTAACCTTTTTGGTATTATGTTTAAATACTTCAGAATTGACATTAAATTTTTCTTTACATAATTTTGTTTAACAAATTCTTATCTATTCCCTCTTTAAATGGAAACTCATAGAAGATAAAAATTTTATAATGGGTCAAATGGGTGACTTGATTTGACCCCATTGAGGGTATACCATAGTATTATCAGGGCCAAGAAAGTGACGCCTAAAGGTAAAATTGAATAGCCTTAGAAAAAATTCTTTTATTTTTTTTTAATTTATTCATTCATTTTTACAAAGCAAATAATTTACAATTATTGATTAACATATTATCGGAAAATCTAAACCGCTAAGGTTCTAAAACCTTAAAATTTACCACAAGGGTTCCATATATAACGTAAGTATGCACTAAGGAAGATTTTTCCTAATCTAAATACCAAAGAGGGTGGAATATACCCTCATAGTATAATACTTTATGAAGCTGAAAGCTAGTTTATGGGAAATATATATTAGGTTAGTTAAAAAAGGTATTTTATCAGGAAGTTCCTTAAGGAATCCGTGTTGAACAGCTATTTAGAACTCAAATAAAAGAGATTTTTTATTTTTTCGTATGTCTGTTAGAAAAGAATAAAATCAAAAACTACTGAACTGATTTTTATAACATTTTTCATTGATAGAATGCTACGTATTGCAGAGTGTCATAGACTATACATACATAGTGACTGTTTGTCTTTAAATTCCGTTATATAATCTAAGCCCTAAAATAACCGCGGGGTCCGGCAAGTTAATTATATCGGAATTAACACATATTATGTACTTACTAGTTTCTCTTATTCAATTCACATCACAATAATTAAATAAAGATACTTACATTATATAATACAAAAATATAATATGATAAAACATAAACTTACTGGGTATATAAAATGGCGACAGTCTTGGTACCTAAGTATTTCAAAAGAACTACATTGAATGAAGTAGGTAATTAATAAGATAGGAAATAACTATTTTAAATTAAATTTATCAACTCGACGGGCGATCTGCACAACGGATCGGCGATGGAACGTTTCATTGAAAGCTTCTTTGCCAGTTTCGTTCCGTCAGATATTATATTATTTCATTGAGAGCTTCAATTTCACGATAAGTATCACATAATACCTAGTGAATTTGAGAAAAAGCTGCTCTTATACAGAGTGGAAACTTTCAGCTGGGCAGTAAGGGAAACTAGGTACTTTAACCATTGCAGCTACACGAAAATAGTCTCAGGAGAATATACAATGTGTTAATGAATTGACCAAAAACCTGATACACCCCATTTAAAAAAAAAATCATTAAAATATAAAATATTTCGTAAAAATTAATAGTCTAAAATTTATTCAACATTAGTTTGGAGGTGACCTATCTACGAAATTTCAAGTGCTACGCCCGCGCCTACGAGTTAATGATCGATTAGATTTTTTTTGGCTACGGGCGCGCCATATATTGTATTATAAATAATTATTTAGACATGGGCTAGTAAAAATGAAAAAATATAACCTATATTAAAACATGGTGCGATTGAGTCGGAAGTCGATTTTGAACAAACTACTTTCTAGTTTTAGTCAATTTATAAACACGTGGTATATAATTTTTTTGTGTATTATGTAGTATTAATAAAAATAAATTAAATAAAATACCTATCTTTATTACCAGACGTATAAGTCCATAGAGAATATATATCCATTCTGTAGATATTATACTCATTGATGTACTTTATGAAATAAATACATTGTTATATTTTTTAAAGGAAATTCAGAGAATAGAATGTGTTTTGAACTGAGGTATAATATATATAATATACATATATTGGTAGAAATATCTCTAAGAGTTATTTTCTCCTAAGAACGCCTCCTGTAATAACAATCGCTACGGCTACCCTTACTGCCCTATATCTTAACCTTACACCCTGTATAACTACAACCACATGACTTCACAACAAAAGTTTCCAACTACATACATAAATAATTATCGTTCACAACACTCAGGGAACACTAAACTAAATGCTGTTATAAGACCCTTGTTTGTTAGTTATTTATTTACTCAGACATAATTACATCATGACAGCTATATATACACTATAACACAATGCTATAATTAATATATAATATATTATTACATAGAACTACGTACGTATGTATAAGGGAGTGTATCTAGCGCGACTCGATATTAAAAATCATAGCTTCTAACAATGATATTTATAGAATGTCTTGCCCTCTAAGATATTTCATTTAAAAACAAATTGATGGTATAATATGTGAGAGAGGGTGAATATAATTAGGTATTTATAATAATTTTGTATAAGTGTAATATTGAAAAACGCCATAACAGAAAAATGCCAAAACGGCCACTTTTGGTTGGATTTGGTTTCCATTTGGGTATACTTAGGTATAATATTATAAAGAATACAGTTCGTTTTGCAGGGGGTAATATCTAGAACTACTTCGTCGATCCAAAAAAAAAACTCTCTTGAAAAGATACAGTATCCCATAATTGGTAAAATGGGATACAATACTTTTAAACTGGCCCGAAGAGTTCTCGAAGTATTCGGGAATTCGCGCAACTGGAACCGCAGGCAACAGCTGGGCCCTAATTCACTATGACCATAACACGCCGCGCTAAGATAAGGCGCCGCAAAATTTGTCTTTTCCTCGTAATCAAAGCAGTTTTACTGCAAAAAAAATACATTTTTACAACGTTTCTTATCTGTGTTATGGCATAAAGAATTAATTTCTAATATGTTGGCATCTAGAACGTTCGGAAATGCGTTTTTGGGACGCGCGTTATGGGCAAAGAATGTTGTTGGTCATAGTGAATAAGGGCCCTGGTTTTTAATAGGGATGTGGACTACTTTTGAAAATCAAAATTCTAATTAGTCCGTCAGTTAGAAAATAAAAAAACAATAGACACGTATTTTTTGCTTTTTCAAATAAATAAAAATATACTGAGATAAAGCGCATTAAAGTTTAGGGTGAGGGGGACGTGACGTCAGTAACCGCTAAAACCGCCATACAAACTGTCAGAATAGTGACGTCACGCGAAATTTCAACTCAATATATCGCCGTTATTTTTTGATTACGTAAAAAAAGAAAAAAATACGTGTCCAATATTTTTTAATAATCTATAAGACGGACTAAAAAATAAAAATTAATCAACATGCCCATTATTCGTAGAAAAACGTTCAGACTGTAATTAAATAACAAGCTGGTACAAATGAAATATAGTGCACAAGATATAATAATATCCACGTCGTATAATGTATACAGTCATATTTTCCGAGTAACGACGCTTCCATTTTAATGAGACTCTTTGTAACTAAAGATGGGCGAGGTGAGAGAGAGTTGTGTTTCCTTTGTCATAGTTCGCTAATTAACGTCCGTCCCAGCCCAATACTTAAGACGAACTGATAAAACAAACTTTACAGTGAGGACGCAGTGCTCCGTAGGATTATGTTACGTCGTTCGATTTCATCGCCTCCTTTGCTCAACCGTTATGAATTTTGTGTTACTTATCTTCTTTATAAATAAAAATGAATGTTTGTATGTCTGTCCCGTATGCGGTCCGATTGTTGGCGGGTTGTTCCGCCTGCGTCCGCAAAGGTTCCTGATCCCAAAACTCACGCGGGTGAAACCTAGTTAATTCTATAAAAAAGAAGAAAAAAACAGAAATGTCAAAGCTAAGCATAGTTTCAGCCTGTGAAAATATAGTTTTAAACCACTTCTTTGTCTTTTTCTTTTATTTCAACACTTTTCTTCTTTTTACTCACAAGAGGTATTTCCTTTCATTTAAGTAAATTAGTTTAATGTTATTATCATAAAGCCTAGGTATGAAAGTGATGAAAACAGTTCGAATGGGAGGTATCGTAATATGCACACTACGTGCGTTGACCGGAACTTGGCCTGATGCACTCCGTGCTCACGGCTAATTACTGCTTAATGTTAATTAAAACTTAATTAAACACTAACGGACGGAGACGGAGTAATCATTAAAATTGTTTATTTTCGTTAAAGTATTCAGATCTAACAGCTATAGTCTTAGAAACCATGAAAATGTGGTATATTATTACATAATATTATAGGTAGGTATATTATTTTAAACAAGCGCAGATTTGGAAGTGGAACCCTAAGTTCGTCGCACAAAGTCCACCCCCACCGGAAATCGAACCCGGAACGGTTCTTGATTAGCGGAGAGGCATAGTGACGTGACCACTGCGACAATACCGATTATCATATTTTCACTATCATTTGTCACATAAATGCAAAATATACTTCGGAAATCGCCGAGCCTTGGTACAAAATAAATAATTGAAGTGAATCTGCCTAACTCTGGTTCAGAATTGTTTGTGAGCAGTAAAAATCCACCAACAAGCAGCGCCGGCCCTAAATGACGTCACGCAAGTAAGAGAACAACTGTAAAATGCTTACTAACACACGTTTCTAAAACATTTAATTTCACTTCAACTTCTCCAAAAGTTCAAAGTTGTATGCCTTGCTTATCGTGAGACGCTAATTACTAACTTGTTCTATGTTCTGAACTCACTTTCTCCACCTACTGTTATAATGAATGCTATAGACTTAGTAAGAACACAGACAGTTCTACAGGTCCGTCAAGCGTGCCTGTTTACGATACACAAACCCGGAGCGTCTATTTGTTCTTAATTTCGCTTTTGATTAAGTTCTCTTGATCACAGACCAAGCTTCTTTAACAAGCATGGCAGGAACACTTTTGATTATTTCAATTTCACAAAAAACGAGTGTTTACGCGTGTTTGAAGTGAAACTAACCTAAAAATAAAGAAAAAAATTAATTAAATTGAAACCTCAATCATAACGTGTAATATAATATTTATACATAGCGAAACTTTGGGCACGGACCACGGTATAAAAATGTTGCATTACTTTACGTGTTGCGAGTATTTTCGAGTGTTCATTTTTAATCATTAGATTGTTAACAGGTGGCGTTGTAATACAAAAATACACTTCTTGCGCGTGTACAGGCTAATTCACTTCCTAACAGCACAGTTTTTCTCATCTCACACTCCGTTTTATTTTTGAGCGATTGAGTAAGCGTGGTTAGTAATGTTTCTTGGACATTCTTTCAGTGACCAAACGCCGTGCTCAGTCACATTTCGGACATGACTTTTAGTACCTACTTTCAAAGAAATCGCTACGAAATTGTATGTTACCTACTCAAAACATTATTATTCATCAAACACGAATTGATAAAGAATTTCGCGCTACATATCTATTTACAAAGATCTTTGGATTTTTAATTTAACTGGTAATATGTTATTTAATACGTGTAATTAAGTTTTTATACCAACTTGGGATGTCTAATAAGAATTCCTTGTATTGTCTGTGAATCCCCTTTGTTTTGTGTTTCAAAGGAAAGTTTAAAAATAGAGTGTCCCACTTTACAATTGTGAGCACAGAATAGATATGGAATTAATTCAGTTTAGGTTTAGTATGAAAACAAATCAACAGCATGTCACCGACTGAAAATACACCAAAATAATCAGCTTTTCGTCACGCACACAACCATGAATTCATCGTCATCATATCAGTCGAAAGACGTCCACTGTTGGTCACAGGTCTCCCCCAAAGATCGCCTCAACGACTGCTCTTGTATTTCCTGCGTCCCGTGACCTTCACCAAGTCGTCGCTCTACCTTGTAGTGGGCCTACTCACGCTGCGTATTTTAGTTCATAGTCGTCACTTGAGAATTTTCCTGCTCCATCGATGAGCCTCTTAAGAATTGCTATTTTTCGGACTATGTCAGTAACCTTGGTTTGCTTGCGGATTTCCTCATTTCTGATTGGATCCCGCAACGAAAGTTCGCAAATAGGCAATAGCCCTCTCCATAGCCCTTTCGGTGACCTTCAGCCCTCGTATGAGGCCCGTAGTGAGCGATCACATCACAGTACCGTTAGTCATTTTCGTCTTGCGTCACTGACACATCCGTTAACCAAATTCATTATTCCTCTTCATTAAATTGATTGTATATGAAATATTGTAAAAAAATTTGAAATAACACCAACAAAGATAAGAGCATTTACTCATAACAATGGCGCGCCACCGTCTACTGACATTGCCTTTCTAGATAATATTCATCTATCTGTGGTTGAGGGCGTGCAATTAAGGATCTCGTTAGTTATATTAAACTCCGGCTCTTCAATGCGAGTCCATTCACATGAATTTCAGGATGCCCTCGGGGATTTTTTTCTTTCACTTTATTTTTTAAATACTGTAGTTTTCTATCAGTCAATAGAAGAGAAAATTACTCTCTACAAAAAACTATTGTTGTTTTGTTCTTTATTTAAAAATAAGTAGGTTTTTGTTTCATTTTACTGACTTTACTACAAACCAATTAAATTTCCGTTAACGCTAGAAGCGTTCGAGGAATTGCTAACGAGACCTAAATGTAGAGCGTCCAGTTTCTTCGTACTAGCAGATCCCCGCGGTTTCACCCGCTGTAATTTTAGAGTTCCCGCGGAAATTCTGGGATAAGAAGTACCCTATGATAATTAGGAACACTGTAGCATTTTTTTGGTAAAAGAATTTTCAAAATCGGTCCCGTAGATCCAGAGATTACCCCCTACAAACTTACAAACTTTACCTCGTTATAATAGATATAATCGATTAGTCGTTCTTTTTACATGTTTTAGACCCATTGCTCATGGGCGGCCAAGTAAATTATTATAAAAGAACACTAATATGATTTTAAAATACATATCAATGTCAATGATGTTAAAGGATGAGGCATTGTCACCTAAAGCACGGTAAATGTCTAAAGTCCTCTGTTGTACCTTACCACCAGTGAGCGCAGAGCCTAAACTTATACAAAGTACCTAAATACTTAGTGATGTGATGTGATGTGATGAAATTATAAAGTTTCACACCACATTTAATTCAAATCCTTTTAAAAATTTTTGGCAGTGAAGTTTTGCACTAAAAGTTAGTTGTTCCATGGTTTTGTGAGTCTAAGAATTCCCTAAGAAAGGCCTCAGTATATACCTATTACAATATCCCTGGAATGAAAAATACCCTATGCTTTTATTTTAGCACCTTAAATATCGATTTCATGAAAATCTGTTCAACAGTTACGGAGCCGAATTGTACCAAACATGCATACGCTCACAAACATAATTTATACTATTATACTAACTGTACCCCACGGCTTTAGCCGCGTTAATTTGAGGAAAATCCTAATAATGCAAAATATATTCCATTACTATAGGAAGGTACATGGTTTTTGCGTAACTTTAACCGTTTACGCAGCGTAGCTACACAAACGGAAGCTCTCGAAAGGATTTTTTTTTTCTCATTTTTTGCAACATTTTTCATAGCTACTCCGCTCCTATCGGTCGTAGCGTGATGATATATAGCCTATAATCTTCCTCGATAAATGGACTATCTAATACAAAAAGAATTTTTCAATTCGAGCCAGTAGTTCCAGAGATTAAAACAACAGACAAACACTCTTCTATTGGTGTAGATACATAAACTGCGCATATTGTTATTATAATTATTAATTGAAGTTGAGCGTTTGTTAAGCTTTTATTTCAAAGGCCTACCAAGCCGATATAAGAAAGATTTTATAGAAAATTAATTTTGCAATGTACCTATTTGCTAATCGATTTTTCACAGCGCGATTGGTGGATTAGAAAATGTAATTTCCGGCCGTCAAACCCCACTTCCAGTGAGCGTTGTTGCTTGTGTGTGTGGGCCTTTTAATTTTGCTAACGTAAAATACGAACGTTAATGTAGATAGATAACTCAATAGAATTATTTTTATTAAAAATCAGAAAAACAAGGTTCGATAGTAAAGCATGAGTTTCACTTAAAAGATTCATTTGGTTTTTCGTTTTTTTTTCCCAAACAACGCTTGTGACCCATTCTCAGAACGCAACACAAGTATAGAAGAGACTAAATCCTCAAGATCTCTGAGGAAATAAAGGGTGTCTTCCAAGAATGTTTAGAACTTGAACTTTTCTTTGGAGATACCTTATATATACATACCTACCTACGCTTAAATTCATATGCGTACCTACAGAAGCAAACGCGATTCTTCTACGTTTTTTTTTTAATTTGCAGACCCCACACTTTCGCGCCCGCATCGATAACACATGAGGTTCATAAGCCAGGATTCTTGATCGAATATGTATTAAAATTTAATCAGTACACAAATACCTACCAGTGAGGTAAGCGCGAGCGTCGCTGATCTAAAATGGGAATCTTTACTCTGTATTAAGTAAACAAGGCGGCTCGTTTATTTTCGGCACGTGACTCGGGAAATTGTCCTCTTCGAGTATATTGGAGGTAATAAATCATAGCGCTCAACGGTGGGTAGTGGGTAGGTACGGTTCCTTGAGACGGCTGAGAGCGAGTGCGTAGAACGTAAGTATGATAAATCCGAGGTCAGGACTCAGGACTAGACTAGGTGTGGGCCAGCCGTCATCAAACACGATCTCAGTGTGACATAATTATCCCAACAAAAACATTTTCATGTAAAATGTTGCCAAGACGAGACTCTATACCAGCACTTTCAAAAAGTTATCAGATCTTATGTAGAGTCAAGCTTCTAACTCTACACACCCTAACTCTACAAGGCTTAACTTCACAAACTCTACACCTTAGTCGAAATATGTGGCTTGGCCATTTCGCTACATTCACATGGGCCTAAGGTGAAAAATTGATCCATTGTTCATTACTTTTATGTTATATAATAGTTCTTTGTAGTACTTACGTATTGTAATGCTCACACGATAACTATTCATAACAATTATTTAGATCGCAACACACAAATTTCAATATACTACAATTTATCCTCAAGTTTAATTAAATTAGATATAAACAAACGCCCACCGCAAATATTTCACCTGGTGTAGAAAGTGCGCGTTGGAATCTTCTTTCGGCTCAAACCCAAACCGACCTTTCCCCTAACTTTTCGTATAGTTATCCAACATTTCAACGGTTCAACAATAAAGCAGTTCCCACTTACACACAAATCCAATAAAGCTAGTTCCACAAAGGAATTATAAATATTTTAGGCGTATTTAATGTAGCGGAACAAGTACTTCCATGTTTGTTATAAAATATTTAATGAGATTTTTGGGGCTTCAGGTTTCCCATTCTACTAATTCTGTACTATACGTTCATCGTACTATAACTTAAAAATATTTTGTGTATATTTAAAAAAGTATTTAATCAATTCAAAATGGAGTCCAAATGAACGAAGATGAGTGATTTATGGATTTTATTTATTTATTTAATACCCACAAAGATTTTATAAATATTTACGGTAAAAGAAGGTTAATTTTGACACTATCTTAGTGAAAAAAAAAATCGCTAAGTGTACAATATACAAATTGTTTAGTAACGATATAAATCAAGCAAACACGTTTTACAGTATCGAAAAACATTGAAAAGTCTTTCTCGCAGATTGAACTTCTTAATTTTATGGAAGCCAAACAAAGGTTTCGTTATATTTCCTTTTGTTTTTAAAGATAACATAATAACAGGCCCGGCCTAACGATCCCCGGTTGAGGTTTCAAGTAGGTACGCAGTGGATTTCTTTACTCCGAAATTAATACAGAAAACGAAACTTATAAATTTAGGATGGGTTTCTACTTCTTTTGTTTGCCTCTTGATCACGAAATCTGTTTGAATTTATACATAAAATCATCATTTAAACCTCGTTCATTTATCAAGACATTTAGACAAGAAATAGAAAGAAAGAAAGAAAGATTTATTTAAGCAAGAAGAGACACACAACATAAATTAACAAATGAAAATAATAATTAAAGAACCTACTTGGTGTTTTATTCAGGCCCTTTATCGCTGTTCCTAATACGGAGTAAGATTTTAATAAAAAAAAACTTTACAATATCATTGGTGCAGCTGAAAATATTCACACATTATAGGTACTTAATATTAGAATTAGTAATAATAATAATAATAAAATATAAGTAAGTAAAATAATCTGATAATAATTAATGATTAAATCAAATAGAGATAATGTGCTTGTCAACCAAATTTTAATTTTTAATCCATTTTTTTTTTACGTAAGTAATCAAAAAATAACGGAGTTACATTAAGTTGAAGTGTCGCGTGACGTCACGCCGTGCTTCAGTTTATAGCACGTTATGACGTCAAAAGCCCCCACTCCTAAACTTTAATGCGTTTTTTCAATAATTTGAAAAAGAAAAAAAATACGAGTCTATTATTTTTTATTAATCTACAAGATGTACTAAATTTAATTTTGATTTTCATACCCCGGAAACAAGCCTATTAGTAAGTTGCACTTGCGAAAAAGTGAACCTTTTTCCTTATAACCGGATTGAGTTTTCAGTGAGATATTTATAAGTAATGTACAATGATATTATTGAATAAGAAATTCCGTAAATATTCTGAAGATTTACAAGTATAAAGGGTGATTGATGGTGCTGAGGGTTGAGGGCCGCATCTAAAGAATGACTCCACAATATTTAGTTTTTTGCTGTACCAAATTGCTCTTCCGTAATCTCTTCTTTAATTCTTAAAAATCGAATAATACAACCATCCGCTTCCCGTTTCTACTTTAAGGTTGCCTCGAAAAGATTGCCCCTAGCAATAAGGTCGCCTTTTGCTGTGTCCTTTCTTTTTAGTCTCTCTGTCTTATTTTTAGTATTTCTTTTGGAGCAATAAAGTATATAAATATTTGAATTTTAACAATCTGTATTTCTTAATATACCAAAAGCAAATAAATGTAGAGGTGGGAAAAATCAGGGACTTAGTTTCTTATAAACGGCTATATTTTTGTGTTTATTTCACGACTGACTGAAATTGAAGCAGAATCCGTGACAATGTTCCGACGCAAACACAAAAATTACCAAACATATTAGTTACATTGTGTTTCGTCAACTAAAAGAAAAATTATAAGAAACTTTGTATTTCAAACTTAAAATCTAAGTAACTTTAGAACGGGACATTGGCGTCAGTATACATTATTTAAACAACGCACAGCTAGACCGGTGGGCAAAAACTAACTTAGATATTACCAAATCTAAGTTTATTTCAATTAACTAAAAGAAATCGAAATGAAAACTAAATTTTTCATATTTACATGAATCTTTGTTGAGTTACAATATTTTTATAATAATTAATTTTTTTTTTACTACCGCGTTAAAGCTCTTTTTTGATCAGAATAAACTTTTCTATGAATGTTTTTAACGCGGCTAAATTTCGAGGTTACCTCGGGAACTCTTTGATTGTAGAAAAAAGTGTCCTACGAGTTAATTTAGAATATATTCAGTGGATGATGTCCGCGATTGTACTCGCGAGAATTTCTAAATCCTCGCCAAAACTCATTGTAATGGTAATGGTGAATTACTTTAAAATCAATAGTTGCAGATATTAACCTTATGAACAAAAAAATCTGTTATTTTTTTTGTAAAAAGTTTATTAAATAAAATAGATGAGTATTATTATTTATATATAATTACAAGAATTACTTTTAAAAAAAAATCGTTTAGAGACAAATATTTAAAGGTTAAATATTAACAAAGGTTAAATATTAAAAAAATTCTTAATTAATAGGTACTCATTTACTCAGTCTATAATTTAAAAACCAATACAAATAGGCGTGCTTAAAAGTTTAGTAGTTGCATGGATGGTTGAATGCATGTTAACGCAAAAATTATTTAGAGCGTGTCTAAGGGGATGAATCAAAAAGGGGTTCCCCTAATAGAACGTAACCTATACCTATAATCGCCTATAAAGGATGACATAACTGGAAGATAGGGAACTTAAATATAGACGTTTTAACATAAATATTGACTATAAATTATGTAGTTTATTTTCATTCTTTTTGAATACTTAATTAAAAAATGCGACAATTAAGAAAGGAGACAACAACAAGAAGAGTTATGAAATAAAATATAAATAAACTAATGTGCATTAGCTGATTTGTGCTCTAGTATTCCTAAACCCACATAGTGAATCATTAAAACAAAGGCATAGGAAGGCATCCTTGCTAATATAATAAATGCGAAAGTGAGTTTGTTTGTTACGCTTTCACGGCTAAACGGCTCAACCGATCACCACGAAATTTTGCATACACGGTACAGAGAAGAGCATAGGCTACTTTTTATCCCGGAATTCCAATGGGAATTTCGAAATTAACGCAGAATATACTTCATTAAATTTTGTATACTACCTACACGTTGTCAAGGGTAGGGTCGCTGGTGGGTACAGAAAAAAATATAGGGTAGTAAGTACTTTTATCTCGAAATACCCGCGGGATTTCTGAAACTAATGCGGGTGAAATCGCGGGGAACAGCTAGTGATGACATAAGGTTGAAAATATGTAGGTGAGGTCTCTTAGGCCCGTATTCCAAAAGGTTACTCAAGTCATGAATCTAGTTTTAAAACTAATTTCAAGTAAAGTTTTGATTTTAGAACCTTACTTGAAATGAGATTCATGAATCAACAATCAGCGGAGTTATTTCCTTATTCTAGAACGACGCTTGAGTACTAATCTATACTCAAGCAAAGATTTGATCTTTGTTTACTTTATCTGTCATGTCAAGACCACTCAACCAATCAGAGCTTAAAATCTCTACTCCAGACTAGTTTCAACTGATTAGAACCAATCAGAGTTCAGAATCCCTACTCAAGACTAGTTTCAATTGATTAGAACTTAAAACGCATTCTATAATAAGATGTATGCTTGAGTTATGATCTGAACTTAAAACTAATCTCAAGTAAAACGTGATCTGAGTCACTTTCTGGAATACGGGCCTTAGGTATGTACCATAGTATACAACATATTATTATGCACCTATATTTAGGAACTACTTGCGATAATGACGTGTGATTTTAAAAAAAAAAAATTTAAATTCTTAGAGAACGCAATGTTTATTGTTAAAAAAATTTAAAACATGACTTATTCAGATTGATTTTTTAATAATTTGACTTTCTTTAGCACATACAAGAAACTCTCAAAACGTTACCTACGTGTGAAAGTTAAAATAAAATTATGTAGTTATTGTTATTAATGATTCAATTAAATTAATTAAATACACTGTAGGTACGTACCGTAATTTAAAAAGCCCATTTTACTACGAGCAGAACAAAAGTCGCAAGTACCTACCTGTTTGACAATTTGGAAAGGACTCTGACATTTATTTGAGAGCAAATTTTGCCGCCGTCTTTGGTAAAATTGTTTTCATAAAATTAATCTCAGGCTTCTAATTTATCTACCGGCTATTATTAAAGAATAGAATTTTCTCACAAAAGTAAGACCCTTTTTACTCTTAGGTTTAGTGAGAATTTAAATTTTTAAAAACGCTTTTCCAATTTACAATAAATTTTGATGTTTTCGGGAACTTATAATTTTTTTTTGTCACATGGGGCAAACGGGCAAGTGGTACACCTGATGGTAAGTGATTACCGCCGCCCATAGACATCTGTAATACCAGAAGGCTTGCAGGTGCGTTGCCGACCTGGAATGGGGATGGGAACTGGCTTTCAAGTGGGGCTGCCGGAACACACCGTTAGGTGCTTGGCGACAGATTTGCAACTTGAAGGTGGTAGCTAGCCAGCCGGGCACTAGAGAGCGCCCTACCACCATGCTACGGTTTCCTCACGATGTTTTTCTTCACCGACAGCTCAAGCTCATTGTTAGGGTTTGAACCTACGCCTAGCGGCGTTTGATCCGGACGCACCAACCACTGAGCTATCATCGCTAACATAGCGTTTCCAACATATGATTACAAATTACAAAATTACAATAATAACATAACAAAACTTAAACGCATTAAAGTTTAGGAGTGGGGGTTGGTAACATATAAATGCATGTATAAGCTGTGGATATTTGGTTACAGATAAGGACATACCTAGAGTACATTTTA
This sequence comes from Zygaena filipendulae, assembly GCA_907165275.2. NCBI lineage: Eukaryota > Metazoa > Arthropoda > Insecta > Lepidoptera > Zygaenidae > Zygaena > Zygaena filipendulae. The sequence goes on along the minus strand of OU015653.1, from coordinate 2,810,403 downwards.
TTCCGGGATTCCCGCGGGAAATCCGGAATTACCGCGGGCGAAACATGGGGAAGAGGTAGTATAAGTAATTAATCTAGACCTTAATATAAAAGTGAGTTGTACTTAGCGAGTTTATGCTTTAGGTGTCCAGCGTTATCTAACAATTGATTAACAAGAGAATGATAATAATTGCTAATCAAATTGAGGGCGTTCTATAAAGCATGTGACAACTAGCTGTCCCTCGCGATTTCGCCAGTGGAAAATTCGGAGTTGCCGCGGGAATCCAAAGATACTACACGTTTAAACCTTCCTCTTGAATCACTCTATCTATTTGTGGAAATTGCATGAAAATCCGTTGTGTAGTTTTTGCGTTTATAGCGAACGGACAGACAGACGCGGACTTTGTTTTATGTGTACCTAAGTGATAAGTTGATATGAAATAACAATTGTTATTACGAAATATCACACTTGCAGTTATAGTTCGCGAAACCTCAGATAGGTACCTCGAGACGCAAGTTATCCCACAAAATATATATACGTACCTACATTATGATATACATAATAATATAATTGTATTTTGTGGGTTAACCATTCTCATGACAATAAGACAGGTCTGGTTCGCCGAACTTGTTTAATCATATTAAAGTTTAAAGTTGCCACGTCGGTTCGGTGTGAAGCTAGTTAATGGAGTGTGTATAGGTACAATGTAAACTTACTAGTGAAATGATTGTTTATTATTATTTTTTATTAGGTATATTTTATCAAAAAAACATACGCAATAAATTCATTTATAATAAATATAATACGATACGGTGTTGAGATTAAGTTTTTATTGTTGTAGGAACCGACATATTTAATTTTTTTACAATAATACATTTTTTTTTTGCTTGTTTAAAAACCTACCTAAGTTCTAAAGAGAGTTTTCGAAACAACGTAGGAGGAGGAGTTCCAAAAAAGGAGAAGTTTCTCAATTTGATTGTATTTTTTTTGTATGTTTGTTACACGATTACTCGATGACGTCTGGACCGATTTGAAAAATCCCCTTTTGTTTGAAAGGTTTGACCCATTGTCATGAAGTCAGGATCTGATTATGGGATCTTGGAGAAATCTAGAGAACTCTTCAAATATATAGTATTTCACGGTTTTAAAAATTTTAAATATATTGCAAATTTTATATACAAATTTTATATACATGTATTGTATATATAGTATAATATACATTATTTTTTATTGACAAACTTCAAAAAAGGAGGAGGTTCTACAGGTATGTTCGATTGGATATAGGTAGGTATTATTAATTATATATTTTTTCTTATAATTAGACCTACAACTAATATTTCTTTTTTGCATCCATGTACTTATATGATGTGAAAGTTGAAACTAAACGAATAAATAAGAAAAGTAAAAATTTATTATTAATTCTTATTTTCAGTTTAATATCAACTCTGAAAACTGTTCAGAATCAGCAAATGTATCGATTGAAATATTTTTTAAACCTTGTATTTATTATATCTTTACAAAAAAATTGGTCAAACATGATTAAAAGAAACAATATTTTTTTTCATTTTCGTACAGATAACTTAATTGAGAATAAGTTGTTTTCAACGTAACCAGAGTTAACACACAATAATGATCAGCCAGACAATTAGCTTGCTTTAATCATAATACAGAATTGCTCTGACAATGTATGCGTAATTGCATTCAGACGGCGTCATCATGGGTCGATCACATCGCGTACCTAATGGGCTAAAATTAAGGCGACGTTCTCGCACCGCCGCTGCATTAGAGTCGTCCTACATATATCGATACTTGGACAATCGCGTTAAGTCGATCAGTCCTTGTGACGTCGCGTGGGTATATGTAGGAGCAAAAACTGACCCTTAGATGGATGTGTTGAAAAACAACAACGATCGTAAGTCGTAAACTTAAAAACCAATTCAATCATATGCACATGAATTGTGACGGTTTTCAAGTTATATTTTGCTTTTAAGATATTATATAAAAGTCAGTCAGTCCGTGACAATTATTTGAATATTAATTAATTCATAACTAATCAGAATAATATTAATTTAAAAATAGTTTACTTATATAAAAACACAAAATGATAAATGTTCAAATTTTTTTTCTATTCAGCGAAATGTTATGAATCTCGTTTCGGTTTTAAGAAAGTATCAAATCATGGCTTTAATAATAAATAATCCTAAGTAGTTATTTATAAATGCGAAAGTAAGTTTGTTTATTTGTTTGTTTATTACGCTTTCACGCCTTAAGGGCTCAACCGATCATCATGAAATCTTGCACACAGGCGTACGAAGAAGGACATAGGTCTCTTTTTTTTTCGAAATTCCCGCGGGAACTCCGAACTTATCCCCTGTAAAATCTCATGAAATTTTGCATACACGTTAACAAAGGCACACAGAAGTGTTTAGGGATCTTGGAATTTCTTAATTAGGGAACTCCTTAATTAGGTACCGGTAGGTGGGGAACAAATAGTATAACATAATTTTTTCAGAACTACAATAATCGCTATAGAATTCGGACATAATATATTATATTATGTATAGTATTCTTATTCCCAACACCATTTAGGATCTCGCCTCGTCTTAAGTTAGTTTGACACCGCACACGGGGCAAGTTCACCACCCTGTATCATAATTATGCTAACACGCAAGGCTGCGACGGGAATTGTACCTATTTGCAGTGAATTCACGGTTGTCAGTTCTAATATTTGCGGTTGAATTACCTACCCAAGTTTGAACTAGCTTTTAGTGAAAAGTTCTTTGGGTATCTATCTATAGTTATGTGTACATAATAATACTAACCTAACCTAACCTTATACATAAATAGGTACTTTCTGATATCCTTACTATTATAAAAGCGGAATGAGTTTAATTAAGTTTTCTCTCTTCACTCACATCCGTGACGCCACATGCGGCACCAGCGGAAGATCAGCGTCGGGCCCCCCGGTTCCCGACTTATGCTGAGCTGGTTACCTTTTTGTTGCGACACGCTGGTTGTGCTTGTCTTTGTTATTGCATATATTGACGGTTATCGTAACAAATAAATTTTATTTCATTTCATTTCATTTCATTTCATTTCATTTCATTTCATTTCATTTCATTTCATTTCATTTCATTTCATTTCATTTCATTTCATTTCATTTCATTTCATTTCATTTCATTTCATTTCATTTCATTTCATTTCATTTCATTTCATTTCATTTCATTTCATTTCATTTCATTTCATTTCATTTCATTTCATTTCATTTCATTTCATTTCATTTCATTTCATTTCATTTCATTTCATTTCATTTCATTTCATTTCATTTCATTTCATTTCATTTCATTTCATTTCATTTCATTTCATTTCATTTCATTTCATTTCATTTCATTTCATTTCATTTCATTTCATTTCATTTCGTTTCATTTCATTTGTTAGTTTGTTACGATTCCTCAGCTTATCTTCCCAAACCGATCGAAGGAATGACATTAGGTACAGTAGAATCCGTTTATTATGACACCGAAAGGAATTGACAAACACGTCATAATAAGCGGACGTCATACAAAACGTTTTGTGAAATGAAAAAAATTTTTTATGTAAATATGTATGTACTTAAGTATTTTAATACAGAAACATAGTAAATACATATGTCTACATACATATTAAATCAAAATCAAAACTGTGCATAATTAGCACATTATAACAGATACAAGTGTATTTTTTACTGTAAGAAATCTGTAATTTTTGACTGCTTTTGTTTTTTCATTTTATTGTAAAAACAGTCTCTAATACTATTGTCATTATAACCAGACATAATTTATTAAAAATGGGTCATAATAAGCGACATGTCACTGTAAGGGAAGTCATTATATCCGACTTTTTTATAAAGAATTTTATATGAAAACCAAACTTCGTGGTGTAATTACGTCATAATAACCGGTTGGTCAATATAGGCGGAGTCATAATAAACGGATTCTACTCTTTATCCCGTTTACCATGGGAATGAAACCGCGGGGAACAGCTAGTCAAAGGATTTTTTTTAAATATGCAGACACGAATACAGCGTAAACACGTGATAGATACCTGTCATAAGTACATCTATCTCTCTATCTATATATATAAAATGCTTTGTCCTGAATGTGTGATGGATCAACAGCCTAAATACATCTATCTCTCTATCTATATATATAAAATGCTTTGTCCTGAATGTGTGATGGATCAACAGCCTAAACCGCTGATCTTAGAAACCAGAAACTTGGAGGGTGTGTTTTTTGTATTGACGCCGTCCATGGACATCTGCAACATCAAAAGGCATGCAGGTGCGTTGCCGACATGGAATGGGGATGGGAACAAAAGATGTACCTTTAACCACCACCTAAATATAATAACTTAATCAAACTTTTACTTCCTTTCATCCACCACCTCGTTTCTCTGGTTCTAAACTACTATCCCGGTATTTACTTACATTAGAGTTTTCAAGAAATTTTACAACATAAGTCTACATGAGTAAACCCGACATCCAACGCTAGTTTTACATACCTTTGTATCCAAGTCTATTATTTAGTTACGAAACAATATTTAGAAATCAAGAAAGAGCGTGAAAATAAATTAAATCTAAAAATCTCTTAGGGATTTTCATCACGTTTTCAATATCTCGAGTCTTGTGTGTTATTTGGTTCATAAATCCTATGCTTTCTCTGAGTAATAGAGTCGTCCGCGTGTCAGCCTTGTCGACAGCATACATTATGTGGCTTGTTGTATACCGTACTACGTGTAACAAGATCCATTTACATCCCATATAACCTGTATTACCATGCGTTAAAGTTGAAAAACGCAAAATCCGCCCGCGCCCAAAATCTAAAACTACCCATGACATGTGCTCGGGCACTTTGTGACTCCGTTGTGTGCTGTTATGTATAAAAGTGTAGATATATATAGTAAGTGCAGCACAAAGATATCTCACAAACAACCCATGTCACGCAGAGTCACTCGTGACTGGCTCAGTGATAATGATAACCGTGACAACGCATAATTCTGGATTTAGAGTTATCACAATCTCTGCATTTCAATCTTACGTGTCAGGCTCTACATAGTTCGGTTCGTTACATTATCTCGTCTGCTATGTATTAAAACGAAATTGTAATCCTAACTATTGTAATATTATATGTGCCCCGTTGTTTCACCCGCGTTAATTTCAGAGTTCCCACGGGAATTCCGGCATAAAAAGTACTCTATGTGTTAATTTGATGTATAAGCTATATTATACGACGATATAACGATGACGACCTGATTGGCGCAATGGTCACCATGCCTGCCCGCTAATCAAGAGGTTCCGGGTTCGATTCCCGGTGGGAGTGGACTTTGTGTGATGAACACAGGGTTCCATTATAGACAGACTATATATATATCTATAGTATAATATATATGTAATAATATGTGTAGTACCTATATACCACGTTTGTTTGGTTTCCACGACACAAGCTTATGCTTAGTGTGGGATCAAGTAGATCTGTGTGTTGTGAATTGGATTATTATTATTATTATTGTAAAGTTTCATTTTAATTCATCCAGTAGTTTTTGCGTGAAAGAGTAACAAACATCCATCCGTCCATACTCACAAACTTTTGCGTTTATAATATTAGTAGGATTATAAAAGTGAATGTCAGTTTGTTTTTACGCTTTTACGCCTTATCTACTTTACGCTTTTACTCAACCGATCATTAGGAAACGTGCTTATAAACTTTAATAATGTACACACAGAACATAAGATACCATAGTAAATACTGCAGAACACAATCCTTACTAATATTATAAATGCGAAAGTGAGTTTGTTTATTACGCTTTCACGGCTAAACGTCTCAACCGATCACCACGAGAGTTTGCATACACATTGTCATGAGTACAGAAAAAGACACAGGCTACTTTTTATCCCGGAATTCCTACGGAAATTTTGAAATTAACACGGAAGAAACTACATAAAATTTTGCATACTGCCTACACGTTTTCAAGGGTAGGTACAGAAAAAAATATAGGGTAGTAAGTACTTTTATATCGGTATACCCGCGGGATCTCCGAAATTAACGCGGGTGAAACCGCGGGGAACAGCTAGTACATATATAAGATGTGGTAAAATTAGCTACAAATATTTACAGGGTGCAAAGTATACACCGTTATAAACATGTTCATAAAATATAAAAAAGGGAAAATTTAAATTATTAAAAAAAAAAATTAAAGCTTAAAGCTTAGTTTTATTTTTATTATATATTATTATTATTATTATTATATATAATACATATCAATCAAAAAGAAAACAACCTGTGAAGGTATACGCTGCTCAATCGCTTTACACAAACATCGATTTTCGCTCCAACGATTTTCATGAAATTTATTATGCAGGGGATTTCGGGGGCGATTAATCGATCCAGCCAGGTTTTATTTTTGAAATTTACTTGTGTATTTCAAATTGCAAAGCCATGTTATCCGTAATTTTATTGTAAAAAGTATAATATTGTAAAAAATCGTCAATTTCATTCAACACGTATCACACGTAGTAACAATCAAAGCTGGAAAAGGGCTCGTCAATTCCTATCGCTGACTCTACCGTATCGATATGTAGCATTCTTCGGAGCCTCGTTTTGTGGACCTTAGGGATTAGTATTCTCTCCATCTCCCTTCACGGATAACATCGTTTTTATCGGACTCTATATGTGTAAGACGCTATTCGCACAAGGATCAAACAGTTTTCTATGTCAAAGGTGAAGGCAAAAGGGCGGAATCGATTTTTCAAATATTAACTTCGTAACTTCCAACGTTCTGCAATTTTACAAAATATTGAGAATAAAATTTAACTGGACTAAACAAGATCTTATTGTTCTTCATAATATGGAATAGTTAGTGTTTTTTTTTTATTAGTAACTAGCTGTGCCCAGCGGTTTCACCCGCGGTAATTTCGGAGTTCCCACGGGAATTCCGCGTTAAAAAGTACTCTATGTCCTTTTCTGTTCCCCTGATAACGTGCATGCCAAATTTCATCCAAATCCGTTCAGCCGTTTTTGCGTGATTGAGTAATAAACATCCAAACATCTAAACATCCACACTTTCACATATTTTACAATATTAGTAGGATTATGTCTTTAATATTCTGCTCACACACTGTTGGAAATACCTTAAATATAGGTATACCCAAAACGTTGCAAAAAAGTGTGACGGGTAATGTGGCTGCGATTTTTTCGAGTGTTTAGGTACTTATAAACACTTTGATTCTTAGCTTGAGTCTTGACTGCTTCAATTCCGTCTCTGACTACAGCTTCCTCTTTATCACTACATCCCTACTAATATTATAAATGCGAAAGTAACTCTGTCTGTTTGTCTATCTGCCTGTCTGTTACGCTTTCACTCCTTAACGGCTCAACTGATCGTCATGTAATTTTGCATACACATTGTCATTTCAGCGTTCTTGGAAAATCTTACTTGTAAAGTAAAAATATAAAACGCGGCTGAAATCATAACAGTAATCCACTTCACAACACACAGATCTACGTGATCCCATACTAAGCTACTGCAATGTTATAAGCTTGTGTCGTGGAAACCAAGCAAACGTGGTATATATGTATATGCTACGTATAATAGGGATGTGGACTACTTTTGAAAATCAAAATTCTAATTAGTCCGTCAGTTAGAAAATAAAAAAACAATAGTCACGTATTTTTTGCTATTTTAAATAAATTAAAATATACAGAGATAAAGCGCATTAAAGTTTAGGATGAGGAGGTCGTGACGTCACTAACCGCAAAACCGCCATACAAACTGTCAGAATAGTGACGTCACGCGAAATTTCAACTCAATATATCGCTGTTATTTTTTGATTACGTAAAATAAGAAAAAATACGTGTCCAATATTTTTTAATAATCTACAAGACGGACTAAAAAATAAAAATTAGTCAACATGCCCATTATATAGATATTATACTTTAGATATACATATACCTACGTATAAACAGGCTGGTTATATAATATATATATAACCTCTTGATTAGCGGATAGGTAACCAGAGGGACAGCTAGTTATGTACCTATGTAATGGAAGAAGAAAATAATTTATGATATATTATAGGTATATTTGTTTATTTACCAATAAAAGTCCAAATTTCGCTTCTGTTTACGCAACGCGTCAAAACATAAAGTTGTTAGGCGAAGTAAGTTCCAGATATAAATCAATGATACGCGTAATCTTGTTTACTGTTCGGTATCGAGCCGGTATGTTATTTTCTTTTTTTCTGAATTACAAAACAACAATACGAAAACGCTTGTGCGATCACGTTTGATCACGTTTGGAGCATTGTAGTGTTTTATTTTGGTTACAATGTTGTAAATAGAGTCATATCTCAAACATTCCGTGCCGCTTTTTGGTTCTGGAGCGCTATTTTGTTTTTATTGTTCCTTACTTGGTAATAAAAACGGAACCCTTATACTGGGTGTCCCGTAAATCGATGTCGAGCCAGAACCAGGTGATAGGCTTAGTTATAACAGCTGTTAAAAGAAAATATAAAAATATTTGCTGACGAAAGCAATAATATTGAAAACTTCATTGGCAAAAACTTAAATTTTAAGCAGCAGGTAGTTTTTAGAAGCACTATACAGGATTACACAATAAGAAGAAAATTGAAAAAAAGTTAAGGTTTGTAGCAAACAGGAGTTAAAGAACCGTCGCAGGGTGTAAATTTTTATAATTTTTATAAATTTGAAAGACTATTTTTTACGTTTTTCTATTAAGTTATGACTTAGCCTATCACCCGGTTCTGGGTTGACATCGATTTACGGGACATCCTGTATACGGAGAGAAATCAATCAGATCGAAGAGGTTTCGGTCGCCCTTCGTTGCCCGAAGGATGTGTTGGCGACACAATATCAGTGACCAGCAGGCACACTGACCAACCCCGCACGGTGTCAATAATGTGCAAACTACGGGAGAGTGTACTGACCAAATATGGTGCCCGACCGAGCACCGGTAGCAGAAATACTGTTGACCTGTACTGTCTTCGGTGGGGAACTTTTCGGTCGCGAACTTTACCGGACAAGCCCCTATATCTCTATCTATATCTCCTTCTGTCTCAGAGATTTTTCTAGACAACTTTTAGTGACCCTTGAACATTTTCAAAAAGCCAGTTTTATCATGTTTTATCTAGCAGTGCTCCGCGGTTTCGCCCGCGGTAATTTAAGAGTTCCCGCAGGAATTCCGGAATAAAAATTACCCTATGTCCTTCTCTGTACCCCTGACCACGTGCATACCAAATTTCATCCAAATCCGTTCGCCGTTTTTGCGCGATTGAGCAGCAAACATCCACACTTTCACATTTTTAATATTAGTAGGATAACCAGCATTTTTTTTTCATATCTCGAGTTTCAAATGGAATTTCGAAAAAATCGAAACAATAAATTTAGGCGACTCATTTCTGTCTGTCTGTCTGTCTGTATGTTTGTATTCGTGCTACGCAAAAACACCAAATTGAATGAAATTGAATGAATTTTTTTTTGTTGTATTGCTGAGTCCTGAGTCCTGATGCGAGAATTCTGAAACACACGTGGGTGAATCTCCGAAACAATTGGACCCATTTTCACTGGACTTTCACTGCTAATTAACTGATGTCATAAGGAGTGAACTTTGGAGTTCTTGCGGGAATTCCGAAATTCATGCGGGTGAAACCGCGGGGCACAGCTCGTATATCTATAAAATATTGATCACAAATATTTAACCATAGACACAATACGTTTATTAGTGCCATAGGATTGGCATTTAGTAGAATGTCAGGTAATTTGGAGTAAGCAATTAGACAGGGAGAGATGGCTACGTAATTATACACCATTTTCCCCGGCGGTACATTAACGGAGAGTGAAGTGGAATGGGTAATTTTAAAGGGCAATTAGGAATCTCAGCGAGAGACTTTTTAGGGCTGGTTTTTAATTCTATTTTAGAAATCAAATTGGCGTTATTTTATAAGGAACGTAAATTTACTTTCAATTTATTTAATGCGTAGTATCTAGGTAATAACAAAAAGAAAGAAGGAATATCCGATAAAAAAAAATCAAAACAAACCAAAAGAGAACTTACCTATACTTTTAAATAAAAACTATTATTATGTACATATACTATTTTAAGATAAAGAACTTAAAATAATTGCAATAAAAAAAAACACAAAACTACTTAAGTATGCCAAAAGTCGTGCACATCTCAGCAGTTTGCTGCCTGATCCGGGTCAAAAGAATAGATGTACCTATGTAAGTGTACTAAATCATAACTTAATAGACAATAATAGAAAAGATAAGTATTTAGATATATTTCCCATATTGCCATTCAAGGCTAGGTGTGTTCACAATCTTCGAACGCCTAGCCTGTTAACCATAAAAAAACTTTTTGCTGTTTCAAATTAATTTTAAATGACAAATCTATTACTATACCTACGATGCTTCGTTTTGTAAAATGAAAGCGTCGTTTATTTTATGTGTTGTGAAATATTTATGATTTAAAGTTTACATGCACGTGAAAATATGTTCTTAACTGTTATTCAATTTTTCTAGCAGCATTGTTAGTAAATTTTTTTTTTGTATTGATTAGTTAGTTGCTAAATGAACTTCTCTATTAAATCAACCTATTTAGAATTTGTGTTGCCATCTTACACCGCAACGCCCTGGTTGTACATTTGCTAAAGAGATAACAGTATCCAAAGAAATATTACAAGCATTGTTCCCTTTTATTTTATAGCCATGGAATTGTCTGCGTTGCTACTTGCTAGTATATAAATTAGATCTGCTATCTGATTTGGACCAAGCTCTCGACTGGGATTCAACAAGAAACGATTGTACGAATTGAAAAGATGATATAAATATTTAGGCTTACTTTCGGAGATAGTGATTATAACAATTACGAAGGTACGACAGAAAGTAAATTTAATTAATTATAGATTTTTAATATGCATAAAATAAATAAATGCAGATTAAAATAAAGATTCCAAATCTCCGTTTGCTCTCCTATAATCCCAATATGGTAGTATCGGATTACGAATATTTAAGAATAGGTAGGTAATGCTCAAATTTAGACTACTTGAATCTTTTGACTTAAAAAGTCTGTGATGTACCTACCTAAATGTACCTAAGAAGTTATTCTATTGTGCCAAAAAAAGCTCAAGTGAGTTTCGGGATTCCCGCAGGAACTCTAAAGTAGCCTAAATTACTTCCTATAAGATCATTTAGCAGTGAAAGTTCCTTCAAAATGGTTCCAACCATTTCTGTGATAAGCTAAAACGTATAAAAAAAAGATACTAAATACACTGATGTTTATAATTTTCGATACCTACCGAACTTAAGCTCCGATTTTTTACATTCAAGGCTTCGAAAAAAAGTATAATTTTTTAACCGATTAAAATTAAACGAATAAAGAAAAACATTAGACATATTAGTAGAAATACGTGATAAATTTACGAATATCGAACAAAAGGAATTCCGATTATCGCGGAACGTTCTCTCCCATTGAAACCGCAAAGCCAAGATCACACAAGCCCGTCCGTTCACAACCTTTATTTGCTGCGGGAAAGGTGTAAAGGCGTTGTTGCAAGACCAATAGATTTAGCGCGCTCAAAGGTTCAGTTTATTTTACTACATCGAATTTTCCCCGTACACCGACGACGCCAGAACAAATATTTTGCACTTAACTGGCCGGAATTGTTGAATGCACAAAGGAAACTAACTGTGAGGCAGGGAGCCCGATCGCGACTGTTTACTGTGCTGAGTGGTAAGTAGTATTAAAAAGTACAATCTTACCGTGGAATTGTAAAATTTCTAAGTAATTTAAAGGACAATGTATATGCTTTTATGACAAACTCCCAAACGATATAATGAAATTAAATATTATTATTAAATAAAATAAAAATACCTCATTTAAAAGTAGTTTACATTACAAAAAGGAGACTTGTGAAAAATGATCAAATATTCCAGTATATATGTATAAAAAACTAGCGGTGCCCCACGGTTTCACCTGTGTGAGTTTCGGAATTCCTGGAGGAGCTCCAAAGTAGCCAAATTTACTGCTTTTAACAAGCTAATTAGCACTGAAAGCCCCTTCAAAGTTAGTCCAACCGTATATTGGAGATTCACCCGCGTGAATTTCGGAATTCCCGCTGGAACTCCGAAATACTCCGAGTTGTACACATTATCGATAAACTATGTTACGTAAATGTTGTAATTTTTCTATCCCTCGGGAAAAATAGTTTTTCTGGATGATGCAAGGGCGACGTTTTCTCTACCCCTGAAACATGAAATACGTCCTATATCCTATTTTAAGACCTAAATCACTCACAACTCTATACCAAATAGCTGTCGGGTTTCGAGAACATTTTCCAAATAGGTATCCTATGTTATGTAGGTACTCCGAAACACTCTAGCTTCCTATGAAGGAGTTTTTACCGGTTCAACGATTACGTACAAACACACGTACATTTTTTTTTCTTTATAATATACCATTAGTATAGTTAATAGAGTTACTGAGAAAAGTTTCATCGGTCGTTTTTAAAGTTTCTTTTTCTCTTTTCTTTCAAGTTGCATTAAGCTTTCAAATGTTTTTTTACTTCAAATTTAATAAAAACAATTAGGTAATCTATAAACTGTCGAATCGACAGTACTAAACTATAAAAAAATATATTTCACAGCCTCTTAAGCGTATTCTGTATCACACTGTTACAACATTAATTTCCCGTGAGGATTTTTGCTAATGAACCTTAGGCGGTAGCGATTAAAATGCTTTTATAGAAAAAAGATACCAATCTAATACAGATTAACATTTAAAATAGATTTTTTGTATTAATGACCGAACTTTTCTTTATAGATATAAGCCCAATTGTTTGTGTTAAAATTAACATTTAATTTCTTGAATTTATCTTAGTTTTACTATCTCTTTTGGGGTGATAAAGTATATTTGAATTTGCATTTGAACATTTATAAGTATCACCTGTTAAATAATATACGTACTATACCAGTTATATTATAGGTATTATACTAGCCGATGCTCGCGGTTTTCCTACCCGACTTGTGTATTTCATACATGGAGTATATTGACAAACTACTTATATATTGGTCCGAGCCACTGACAACTGAACGCCACTCATAGTGAGAGCAGCCAGCGCAAACCAATCAGCAACCAATAATAATAATCGTTCCGAAAACCGTTAATTAATGATGCCGTGATGAAAAATTTCGCCTAGCCCCCCCAATCCGTACATACCGTGCGAGGTGCGATAAAGAACTTCGTTCTAAAACAGCTTGAAATATACGTAAAATTCAAGAAAATGTTATATAGTTAAATCGATAGTCGATAATGTCATAACACTATATTCTAACGGATCCTAATTGATATTACAAGCGCCTACTCCAACAGTTCTCAATTTAATTACAAGTGGAACTCTGTGAGGTACCTAATAGAATTAAAATTTTCCACTACTGGAGTCGGGAGACTGAAATCGCTATAATTTATACCTTTGTGAGAGCAGTGGACTCGGTTTTTTAACGATACTTTGTTTTATACGACTAAATTGTAGTTTAGAATTTCTAGAACGTGCTAAGACTATGAAAAATACTGACTATCTTAACCTATTTTTTTATGTTAACCAAATGTTTAACTATGTAACTATGCATAGTTGTAACCAAATCTACTAAGCCGAAATATCTGTTTCTTTTTTTTTTTATTAATGTGGACGGGTGATAAAATGATATTATGTTAGACTTGACAATGTTTTGAACTTTATAATATTTTTCTTTACTAAATTAGATTGAGAAAAAATTCTTGTGCATATTAAAATCTTTTTCCACTTCCACTGTCTCCTACTCCAATTGTAACTTGAACTTAATATTTAAGCTCATTTGATATTGATTCGTGTTTAAAAGTATTTCTGTTTGATGACCGGAGTCCGGAACTAGGGATCAGCAACTGGCAAATTGTTTGTGAAAAATTTAAATTTTTGCCTGTCTGTCTGTTTTTTCCAGCTAATCTCTGAAGAGGCCGGACCGATTTTAACGGGACTTTCATTGGCAGATACTTAGCTGATATTATAAAGAGTAACTTAGGCTTTTATTGGTTTTAGAAAAAAATAGTTCCTGCGGGAATTTCGAAACTCACGCAGGTAAAACCGCGGGGCACAGCTAGTCTCAAATATGTCCAAAAATCTATTTTTTTTTTCATAAAGAAACTGTATAACAAAAATTTAGGTCACAAGTTACTGACGCGCTGACTTACCTATATTACATACCCTAAGGGTCATTGAACGCTTCTTCCCTTTGTGTAACCGCTGGCGCGCATCAAATTTAAAGGATTTGAATTTGTATCCCCTTTTAAAATTACATTTTGTATGACCAGCATTTCGTAGCTTTTATGTGGTAAAAGGTTTCCAACCCCTGACCAAAGACGAGAGATAAATAATCGAAACACAAAATCCAATTCTATTTTTGTTATTGTGATAATGGAATCCCTTACTATGACAACATGATACCACAGCATAAAGAGGAGAGACAGTAGGCCGATGCCTTTTATCTTAAGTTAATGCTATCATAACCCAAGGCTAGGGCTGTCACTGTCACTAGTTAACATTATCTAAGAATATTAACTGTCCGCAAACGCTCAAAGGTCGCCTCTCTATGATTGCCTTTTCTAGACTTTCTGTGTATTATCACTATTATCCATACCCTGTCAGTCACATTGTCACGATTTTACAAGAAAAACGAATTGCACGAAATAATGACTCTGTAGCGGGTAAAAATAGTACATTGTTATCCTAGGGATGAAAGTAACTTATTTAGTTCCGAGACGGGGTTTGGCGCCCGAGCGTAGTGAGGGCGCCAACAGTTCGAGAGACTAAATAAGTCTTTATCCCGAGGAAAACACTGTGCTTTTCATTACGAATGCAAGGAAAGTCAAAATAAAAATAGGAATTAGCTAAAGAAAAAAATTAGTGAATTTTATTTTACATAAATCAACCATTAGGTGTACTACTGGCCAGTAAGTATGCCCCCTATGACATAAAAAAAAACTTGAGTTTCTGCAGTATCCAGCTGTCAGTTGAAAGCGATTCTCCCTAGGGCTGAAAAGGGTTACTTTCAACCCGCTTCTCAGGCAACTTCAGACCTACTTTCCGAGTATGAGTAATGAAAAATATATTTTAATTTAAAAAGCAATAAATAGTATGTAAGTAATCATAAATTTTCCGTACGCTAAACATAATAAGTACGTAATATTGAGTAACGGTATAAAAACTTAAATCTAAGCTTACTTATCAATGACTAGCTGTCCCGCGCGGTTCTCGCGGAATGGGGATGTGGACTGCTTTTGAAAATCAAAATTCTAATTAGTCCGTCAGTTAGAAAATAAAAAAACAATAGACACGTATTTTTTGCTTTTTCAAATAAATTAAAATATACAGAGATAAAGCGCATTAAAGTTTAGGGTGAGGGGGTCGTGACGTCACTAACCGCTAAAACCGCCATACAAACTGTCAGAATAGTGACGTCACGCGAAATTTCAACTCAATATATCGCCGTTATTTTTTGATTACGTAAAAAAAGAAAAAATACGTGTCCAATATTTTTTAATAATCTACAAGACGGACTAAAAAATAAAAATTAGTCAACATGCCTATTGTTCCATAGAAACTTTGCAACCTTTTTCACCTCCTTAGGGGTTGAGTTTTAAAAAATCCTTTCTTAACGGAAGACACCCTCCTAGTTTCAGGTCTCTACGATCAGCGGCTTAGGCTGGGCGTTGATCCGTCAGTCACTCAAAGGACAAAGCATTTTATATGTATACAAAGCATCTAATATTTATCACCGAACTATGTACGTATTGTTGCAGGTATAGTGCAATACATAGCGCTATCATTGAATGCCTTGCATTACATAAAAGACCTGGAGGGTAGCAATGAAAGAGCATTTCAGCGACGCAAACACTTTACACTCGTGTTCGTAAATAAAAGCTCGGGCTCCTGAATGGTATCTCACTAACTGCTACTTTATGTACTTAGGTGTGAAATGCTTTACCTACATTGTAAGATATTTCTACTATAGATACAAAAATATCGACTAAATAGTAAAAGACAGTTATATTTTATCTCTTTACTAGCTGTTCCCCGCGATTTCAACCGCGCTAATTTCGGTGTTCCCGCGGGAATTCCGGAACAAAAGTACTCTATGTCCTTCTCGGTATACCCCTGGCAATGTGTATGCAAAATTTCATGACGATCGGTTTAGCCGTTAAAGCGTGAAAGCGAAAAAGACAGACAGATAGAGTTACTTTCACATTTATAATATTAGTAGGGTTTAGCTTGACCTGTAATGTACCTATACGTACTATGAATTAATCAAGTGGAATTTCGCAATTTCATTTTCACTACTGCATATTGCCTTATAATAAATAATAAATAATAGATAGGTATCTACCAATGAAAATATATTATTATACCTACCTAATGTAATGGCAATATTCTTACCACCTCAAGATTTTCCAATACATAGCTGTTCTCTCCGCGGTTTTACCTGCATACCGTTGGGATTTACTCGGGAAGTCCTTGTATCGACATAATAGTACCCAATTTCCTATCCCAAGTCTCAAATTACTCGTAAATATAAACCAAAATGGTTTCGCAGTTCTACCCACGTGGAATGTCGGGTCTCCTCGAGAACTTTTTGTTTAGAGAATAATCGGTTCGGAGTTTTACGCCTTCTAAAAAACAAACTTTTTATAGCTAACTAAGGCTAAGGTGGATTTAAGTGAGGTGTTAAGTTAAAAAAAAGTTATAGATGGAGTTAAAAGAGAAGAATGTGTGTGTGTGGATACAATAAAAAAATTGAAAATAAAAAACCCTATATTTTTTAAGTCAGTCAATAAAAAAGGACATAAAATGACATGTAAACATTTTAATGGTTTAGTATCACTAGATAGTATAAAACAAAGTCGCTTCCCGCTGTCTGTCGGTCCCTATGTATGCTTAGGTCTTTCGAACTACGCAACGGATTTTGGTGAGGTTTTTTTTAATAAATAGATAGAGTGATTCAAGAGGAAGGTTTAAATACGTATAGTTTGTCCTGGAAATCCCGCAAGAACTCCGAAATTACCACACGGGGGACAGCTACTAAGTTTATAAACAAGATATCAAGTTTATAAACAAGATATCAAGTTTATAAACAAGATATCAAGTTTATAAACAAGATATCAATTTTATAAACAAGGCATCAAGTTTATAAACAAGATATCAAGCTTGGAAAAATAAAAAAATCTATTAGTCTATTTATCCATACATTGCATACGAGAATAATAAGACGAAGAGGTTCGTATAAAGCAAGATATTTAAAGCCTAATAAGGGTTTGGTACATTTACATTATTTACACCTACAAGTATGATGTGTATGAAAGTAAATGGAGACAACGACTATACTCAGCAATTTATTGGAAATAAATTTATATTATCTAAGTAAATGGAAGTAATAGAAAGAACAAAGGGTTTATAAGAAAAATAAGCTTTTTGTTTCAAAACATTTAAGTATATACTCGCCGATGTGATGCTTTGAAGCAGTCTGAGCCTTTTTTCTTTTATGTTCTGCTTACATTTTTTAAGTAAAAGCCATTTCTAGTTTTAAAAGTTAAAGATATTTTTTAAGTAATCGAGAGTATTATTTTATTTATTTATTTCTTACAAATATTGAACTTATCACCTAGAGGTAGAGTCTACACCGGGAATCAAACCCGAGGTATAACTTGTCTTGATCTACGGTACAATACACACAATGCACTGCACACAATCACAATCGCATATACAATGCACACAATCGTAAAACACCGTAGCGAAATTTGACTATCGAACAAACGTAATCTACTTTTTACCAACCCTGCCAAAAAACTACTGCACTAACATACCTACCTGCCTAAAATTGTCATTTGGCTAATTTTCAGGTTGTTGACGATTTTCAGGGTGTCACGTTGTCTTCGTTATTTCAGTCACTTTTCAGCATCTATTTTGAACCCCGAGCAGGAAACTGACTTTCAAGAGAGCTATGTTTTAACTTGGGGAACAATCTAACATTGTCATTGGCGTTTCGCCATAATTGAAGAAGTAGATGAAGAGATTTTTATTATTAAGAAACATTGTCATTGGCAAATTATAATTATGGACGCCATTATTAAAGAAGAAGAAGAAGAAGGCTAATTTTCACTTACCTAACGGATGGTACTTTGTGAAATCCCCCGTCATACGTGACGTATCGCAGAGTTTTAGGGATCAAAAGATATTCTCCTAGCCAGTGCTAGGCCCGTCCGGGATCCACGACAGTAGAATACAGTCGTCGATCACAGTCCCCAGGTATCATTTGCCCGTGAGATAAGTCTCAGACGCATAGTATTTTACCTGAGTGGTCCCTTAGGTCAAGGTTTGAGCGAAGCATTTTTTCCAGTCTAAAGGATAAGCTTCAGCGAAATAAGTACAATATTATAATCATCACTACATAGTGTAAAACAAAGTCGCTTCCCGCTGTCTGTCTGTCCCTATGTAGGTATGTTTAGATCTTTAAAACTACGCAACGGATTTCGCGGTTTCACTCACGGTAAATTGGGAGTTCCTGCGGGAATTCTGATATAAAATTACTCTATGTCCTTGTCTGACAACGTGTATGCACAAAATTTATGGTGATCCGTTGATCCGTTGAGGCGTGAAAATAAAAAAATCATAGATACGTATTTTTTTCTTTTTCAAATTATTGAAAAGTTATTCAAAAACACATTGTTTCGGATGGATCCAGGTTCTTGATGTACCTGGCCGTCCTGGGACAATCTCCCAATGTTAGACGTGCGCACCTTGCTGGTATTGACGTCGCTGGTGGCGCACGCCTCCACGCACCCCTGAATGCGTAGTACGTATTATGGGTACCAGGTACAACCCACTAGGACCTCAGAGGAGAGCAGGAATGTTGATGGCGGCAAATTCAAAACAATTCTTCAAGTTTCTTATTTCGGAATTCCCCAGGTTTCGGCTTCCTTATTCCGCTGTTGCCTCTTCGGTGGCTGTGTTGCGACTGAGTGCCGGACCGCGCGTGGGCCTTCTCTTGCTGCCTCCCCGAAGGGGAGGCAGCAGAGGTAACTGCGTCGGGGCAGAGCCCCCTGCAGTGGGTAATCTGAGTGCCGGACCGAAAAATGGCCCGCCTTTTATACGCGCCTAATTTACGCGACAGAGAGTCGCGTCGTTTTGTCCCTTTTTGCGCGGTATTTTTCACTTTAGCCGAAACCTTTGGAACCCTTTTTTATTTATTAAACTTTAAAAAATCCTTACAAATTATATATTATTATTTAGGTAATTGTACGTACTATCTTATGAAATAATAATATATTTCAATTCTCTATGGAATAAAAAGTTATGAAACATTATATGCCCAAAAATCTATGTCAACGAATTTTCACTAAACAAATTTTGCCATATCTTTTAAATTAATAAAGCAATCGACATAAACCCTTTTGTAATGTTAATTTTAGACATTATCCTTTCTTTTAAAACAAATTTCGTTAAAATATATCTTATTTAAAATCTTATTTTCAAGTTATGTACTTAATGATAGAGAATTTTTCCCTTATTTTTGAAAAATCTTATAAGATTCCAATTAGAAAGTTTAACCTAGTCTGAAAAATCTAATAAGAACATAAATAAAATTAAAAATAACCCTTACAGTTAATTAAATACACTAATTACCTTATAAACTAATTGGAAAACAACGAAATTTATAGAAATAATAGAAAATCCAATTAAAATGTTTGAATCTAATAGGAAAACTATAAATAACCTTACGTAATGTCATCATCAAATAGTCAAATAAGAAACATAATAATAAAAACCAAATAAATCTAATTAGACTATTTACATACGCTCATAATTTGCGATCTAGTGTAGTGTGCACAACGCGCCACTAACTGCGCACAAGGCGCTACTGGACGCTGGACGTGGTTTCGTCGCCGACACACGGACTGGCTACCCATCCACCGCGGACTACACATCGAGCTACAGATCCTGATCCTGCTGCTGCTGTTGCTGAGTTCCTGCGAAGGTGTACGTGCTCCAGATCCGGCTCCCGGCTCTCTCCAACGCGGTCTCGGCGGCGTAATTTCTTGTTTACGCCCCCCGAGCCGCGTCCGTCTTCCGCGCGCGGCTTCGTGCAGTGCTGCGCGCGATACCAGGGAGCGGCAACTGAGTTTGCTAACCGTGGTATCGTCGCAGCGGTGCTGTACGGCGCTGCGGGCGGGAGCGGCAGGAAGGTCGTGGCCTTCTGTGGCCTCTCGGTCGAGCCTGCGGCCTAGGGGAGACGCAAACCAGCGGCCGGCGCGCACCGCTTCGGATCAAATGTCCGTAGCGGGGCGCTGTTAGGTGCTGGCGTGCGTCTTCCCTATTCGGAGCGCACAGTGGGCGGGTCCCAACCCCCCCTCCCCCTCGTGTTGACCCTGTCGGCCATCCCGCACCTAAGCGGATGGCGGGCAGGGCTCCGTCACGCGACCCGCGTCTAACGCGGGAAGCGCCTCCCCCTCGCGACGGCGACCACCCGCCGTCGCGCTCCGCGGCGACCCAGCCCGGGGGCAAGCGGCCGGCGACCCAGTCGACCGCACACACCCCTGCACTGGTGTCTGCTCAAACGAGCGCCACCGCGGCCTCGTCTCCCGCCCCGCGCGCCGCGGCGGCCAAGGGCACAGGGCACAGTTTGCCCCCGCCCATGACCGCCGCGCCGCGTCCGGCGCAGCCCGCCTTCCCGGGCACCGTCTCACCCGGAACGGCCCCCCCCTCTCCTGGGGACAGCGCGTCGCGACCGGCGAAACATAGCTATGTTTCGCCGGTCGGTTCGAGCTCGTCGGCCCCGCGCCCCGCTGCCCCCAAGCCAAGGGCAGCCCCGCCCCCCCGCTCCGCGCCCTCATCCCCTACGAGGGCCGGACCGGAGTTCGGGCGACCGACCCCCCCGCCGGTGCGTGCCCGCACCTCGGAGGGGCTCAAGGAGCGTGGACCCCCGCGCGCCGCCGAGTCGGTGGCGCCTCGGGGGCTGGGGGCATCTAAGTATCCCCCCACCCCTGTAACAACCGCCGGCTCGGCGACGCTCGCGCACACCAGCCGCGCGCCCGCGGCCGAAATGCCGCCCCCACCGGTTCAGCTACCCCTTCACCGCCCGGACATGTCCCCAAATGCCCACCTGGAGGTTGATATGCTCATAACCTCCAGGTTGAAGCAGACGGGGCTTTTGTCCGGGGAGCTGTTGGAGGCGATGGCGCGCACGCTGCGGGACCGCAGACGCGCCCTTCTCGGCTCCTCCGAGAGCTTGGCCGGTAGGACCGCAGAGGAGGAATTCCACGTGCAGCTCGCACGCAAGGCTCCTCTGCACCTACCGGCACTGGAAACTCCCCCTGCGGGGGCGTCACGCAGGCTGCGCGTCCCCGACTCCTCCGATGACGAGGAGCCTGGCAAGCGAGCCTGCCACAACTTGTCGCCCCCAGAGGGCGCTCTGAGCCTCCCGTCTCCCAGGCCGCAACGCGAGCCGCGAGCACGTCCGCTCACGGCCGCCAGGCCGGAGAGCCCTATTATGGACTCCCCTATGAGCCCTCCGAGGCCCGACGAGAGCCCTGCGTCGCGCGGTATCAGCTGCGCAGCGTGCTCGGCTCCCGGCTCCCTCTGAGGGTTAAGGTCGGGGTCTACAAGACCTACATTAGGCCCCGACTCACCTACGCCGCTCCGGCATGGTACGCACTGCCATGTGCGTCCCTGCGCGCGAGCCTGCAATCGCAGCAAGCCGTGGCACTGCGTGCCGCTGCCGGAGCTCCGCGCCACGTGCTGAACTCCGTGATCCAGAGGGACCTGAGAGTCGAGCCGCTGGACGAGTTCGTCCAACGGCTCACCTCTCGGATGTTCGAGCGGGCGGATGCGTCGGACCACGAGCACATCCGTGGTCTGGCCCCCCTCCACGCCCGTCCACCCGAGGGGAGGCGATATCCGCGCGAGCTTATCGCTCGCGATGACGAGCCAACGCTGCCCACCTAGCTTGGCTGACGGGGCCTGGACGCCGCCCTGACGGGCGGCGTCGGCCCCGCCCCGACGATCCACGCGGTCCTTAGACCGCCCCCCAGTTCCTGTCCGTAGTGGCGGACAGCGCAGGATTACCCACTGCAGGGGGCTCTGCCCCGACGCAGTTACCTCTGCTGCCTCCCCTTCGGGGAGGCAGCAAGAGAAGGCCCACGCGCGCCGACACACATTGAACTTTAGAAGTGGGGGCTCTTGACGTCATAATGTGCTATAAACTGTAGCACAGCGTGATGTCACGCGACATTTCGACTTTATGTGTCTCCGTTATTTTTTCTTTACGTAAAAAATTCAAAAATACGTGTCCAATATTTTTTATTATTCTACAAGATGGACTAGATACTAGAATTTGTTTGACAAGCCCATTGTAGTTTTTTATTCTCTGAAATTCTGCAGTGTCGCTTTCAGCTTCTCACTTTACTCGTGTAACAATCTCACTGAACACATCCAATGGAAAAGTAGGTAGTGTGTAAGATTTCCGCACATAACCGTAAATCAACATTTAAGTTTTATGTTGGGTCACATACATTTACTTAGAGTAGAGATGGTAGTTTGTTTATTATACATAGCTGTCCCTCCGCGGTTCCATCCGCGGTAATTTCGGAGTTCTCGCGGGAATTCCGGGATAAGAAGTACCATAAGTCACTCAGGACTACCGTAGCTTCCTATAAGTGATATAACTTTCAAAATCGATTCAGTAGGTTCAGAGATTACCCCCCTACAACGTCACAAACTTACAACTTTACCTCTTTATAATACCTACCTACATATTAGTATAGATATTATATAGTGCTGTTCAATGATCTTTACACATCTTTTATTTCCATCCCTTTTTTTTGCATTACATGTCACTATAAAAGATTATATTTGCATCATTTAAAGCAAAACAGTAGTGCCAGGTTAAATCCACGTTCAGAATATATAAAATGGAACCCGAATATTACAATAGCCCGACAGGAAAGCACAGGAAGGAAAATTAAAAATATTTCCGAGCGAACAACCTAACCTACCTTCGGACTAACGAGGTACGGGAAAACTGAGACCAGCGTTGGTTATTCTGAAAATGGAAAATCATATCGCAATTCACCTCGCAAGTCGCACTCACTTCGCTTCTAATGTCGCCAGTGATTGTTTTTGTATTCTCGAGGTAAAATCAAGGCGAAGCAAAGTGAAACTTGAACTTGTACAGTCCGAAGCATGTCGGATCGTTCATGAATCATGACTATTAATCTTGAGTAAACCGCTCCAGATGTTAATATATATGTACGTATAAATGTAAAACCGCTGTTAATGAAGTGAATTCCTTTGGAACTTAGTCAAATTTATGTGGAATTCTAGGCCTAGTAGGTATACAAATATGGTATACCTATAATAAGGTATGCCGCAGTGAATCTGTACGATAGCTCAAGGGTGACAGTTGACTATCGACGGCTGATTCATTTTGGAGAAATCTGCATTAGGTTCAACTGCTTGAATGGTTCATTTTCAACTAAATAATTGGACGTCTCGTCGAAGCATTTAGCAGCTATAATACATAAGTAATATAATACATGCAGTTATAAACTAAGGAGACATTTACCTATACAACAAAATGAATAACTTTAAGTAAGTATGAGCGGTATAGGTATTTATTCTGATTTATTTAAAAAGAATGATGTAATTTATTTATTTCATTTATCATACGTCAGTAGATAATTACCTATAATAGATTGGACAAAATAATTAATTTAGGCGACGACAAAACGTTTATGCATGAACATTGGCGAAAAATACAAACAATATTGTATTCATACACCTCTTTTTTCATTTTTTTATTTAAATAATCAATTTGTAAAGTTTTTTCACTCTTTTTTTTTCCAAATATTTAATTTTCGAGTAAATAAGTTACTAACACTAACAATAAGTACTCCAATTAGCCCCTAAGGGGTTGGAAAAGAGGGGGCAAAATTTGTATGGAACAATTCCGCATGAACTCCGAAAATATCAGAAAGGACAGCTAGTACATACATAATATAAGCATAGACATTAGGTGCACATAAAGCGTTAGTTTCATTCAAAATTCCGTTAGAAATTAAAGCACAAAACCAATCGACGTGCACGATGAGTGGTGCTTAATTACGTTCCCGCCAAGAGATGTAGTAGGCTATTTCCACCACAATTTAATTCCATAACTCTGCAGGCACTCAATGCGGTTCTATGCCTATGCATGTGTCCGGGCTCCGGGGTGTTAGAACCGAAGTTCTATTTAATCTATCAGTGAGTAAAATAGATACATAAATATTTAATTTTTTCACAATGAAAAAATGCTTAGATAAAACGCATTAAATTTCAGGACCGGGTGCTCGTAACGTCATAACTATTCCGTATGGGTCCGTATTTTTTGTAATTAACTAGCCTATTCTAAGCTTAAAAGACAGTCTTATCATTCTTCTGACTGTACAGTCAGAAGCAGCAATATGTAGGTAAACGCTTTGATCAGCCTTTGAACTATATTACCAAAGAATAGAGATTATATAAAGAAGCGACACTCTCCGCCTCCCACCAATTTCATGCCTCCTCATACCCCACGAATAACCTTGGTAAAGACTGAGGAAAGTTGGACACGTCATGTAGAATCTACGTGACAATTATTCACTCACAGCTGACAGTTTCTGTCAGCTCGCTGTCAACCTTACGATACGCACACAAGCACAACACGTGTACATACAAGCCGGCCCTCTTTACTCGTGGGAAAGTATTTAAA
Organism: Zygaena filipendulae; assembly: GCA_907165275.2. Classification (NCBI taxonomy): domain Eukaryota; kingdom Metazoa; phylum Arthropoda; class Insecta; order Lepidoptera; family Zygaenidae; genus Zygaena; species Zygaena filipendulae. The sequence goes on along the minus strand of OU015653.1, from coordinate 2,785,561 downwards.
TCAGCCGCCTTACTCCTGACGCCATCGAGTAAGGGTCATACTCTCGACGCAATCGCGTTACAATCAAATCGAACTCGAATCGAAATGAGATCGAAAAGGAATCAAATTCTACTTTTCAAGCTTTGAGATCGCGTGTCTATCGTATTTATCTGTCAAATTTCTCGATTTCATTAAATTGTCAACGAAAACAATCCATTTTTATTAAGATGTCAAACGTCATCTTTAGACTTTAACACGATTCCAAATACGATCTCAATTTAAACTCAAATCATTATCGAAATCAGCCTCAAATCATTCTCAAGAGTAAGGCATTGGTAATTTTTATGGACTACTACAATAAGATTCGATGACGGTAAAATGTGTATACATATTTCTGCTACTGACTTTACTTTCTGGCGATATCTGCTTGTGTTACATGCAACGTTAGCGCATTGGTACAACAATAGGACTGATTTGTGGACACACCGACACCGCAATGTGCAGCCGCAAATAACAATTCACGCCGTGTAAACCCAGGAGACCGCTCTTTGCTAATCTACTTTGATTCTCAATCCTTACTATTATAAATGCGATGGTTTGTTTATTACGCTTTCACGCCTCGTCTCAACCGCTCACCATGTGATTTTGCATACACGTTTTGTCAAAGGTACAGAGAAGGACGTAGGGTACATTTTATCCCGGAATTCGTGCGGGAACTCCGAATACATAATAGAATAGAATAGAATAGAATAGAATAGAATAGAATAAAAGTTTAATTGATACCATAAAAATAAAAAGGTACAAGCGTGAGTTTTAAACTAAAATAGAATACTTGGTAGGTACCAAAATGGTGCAAAAAAACAAACACATTTTATTTTTTTTAAAGCTCCAACTGTAGCTACATGCAGATATGCCACGGTAATATTTTATTGACAGCATATCAAAACTCAACGTTACCTCCTGGTAGGTATGTAACACGCATCGCAATGTTCAATACACTCGGAACGTGGCGCTGCCATTATGCCGATCACGGTTCACAAGATTTATTCCACGGCACGTTCCCAACTTATCAGTCGCCGGGAGAATCAGCCTCTTACGATTCTTACACACACCTACTTACCTAGGCGCCTCGCCTATTCGTGAAACGGGACGACGTGAAAAATGGCCGGCGAATTTTTCGTTTCGTTACCTACATCCGCGACGTCGTGCGATAGGCGGTGGCGCTTTCGAGTAATTTGTTGCATTTACGAGTACTATAATTCTTTTGGATTTTCAACGGCGTGTTTAAATTGGACATAGATAAGTAATAGTGCGTTAACCCGCACTGGAGAAGGAGTAAATCGTGTTTTAAAATTATAGCGCCATTTTGTGTCAATATTTTTTGATGTTCAATATTTTGTGGGTATTTAAACCATGTAATAAGGTAAATATATAATTAAAAAAAGCGGCCAAGTGCGAGTCGGACTCGCCCATGAAGGGTTCCGTAGCAGCAAGTAACATAATAATATAAAAGTTCTTGTAGTTCGTTGTAACTTTGATCGATGTTTTATTAATAGTGTAATTTTTTTGCGGTTTACGATTTATGACGTATTAAAAAAAAACTACTTACTACATCTCGTTAAAACCAATTTTCGGTGGAAGTTTGCATGTACATCATATATTTTTTTTTTAGTTTTATCATTCTCTTATTTTAAGTATAGAATTGCTATATTCGCTATTAGCATAGTTTATAAGTATGCAGGTAACATATTCCGAAGGACAAGACAACTTTTAATGAGTGCCCGAGAAAATTTCGCGGAAATCACTCGCGGAATAAATCAAAAGATATCAATCGAGCATACTAATTTGTTTGCTAAACGATTTCTCATAAAAATTATTGTTATTTGTTATCAACCTTAAAATACAATTGTGTAATCTATAAAAACTTTTCGAATTAAAAGGGTTTAAACAGAGCATGGAGTTAGTTTCGGTTCGGCTGGAAAGTTAGTTGCGGCTGCTGTTATTTGTTTAAAGGCTTATAATATATTCGCGGTTCATTTTAGGGTTTATTTGTACGATTTTACAGCTTGATAACTTTAAATCATTATACTACGAGTATTACCGACTCAGGATCAGGATGCCAGGAATTATTTAAAGTACCTTAATAAAAGTATGTCTGTTATTATATGTTGATTTAGGACATAGACTACAAACATGTCAATTTTCATCTATATCTCTCCCCATAGAAGTTGTTTCCAATGTCTTTCCGTGGACCACATGTAAGCAATTAAAGTTTATATTTTCAGTACAAAAGCCTACAGTTTTTTTTTTGTGTTTTTATTGTTTTTATTGAAATTATTTTAGGGATGTTAAGATTTACACTTCGTCATTCGTCTCTAATTGTTTTTTTTTTCAATAAATATGTATGGTGTCCTGCGGTCTCACCTACGTTTGTAAAGTTTTGGAAGAAGTAGATAAGCCATTCGGCTAGCTCTAGAAAATAAAGATTTTGAAATTCAAAAAGATTTTAAAGATTTTAAAGTCAAAAAAAAATCATCTAGTACTTACATAAATCTTGAAATACAAAGAACAGATTTTAAAAATAAAACGTATTAGAAATGAGGCAGGATATTATAACGAGTGGCCTATAGCCGCCTCGTTACACGTTAATATCGGAATTCCTTTAGGAATTATTTATATAGAGATGAGAATACCCAAGCTCCTATACCAAGACCAGAATTACTTGTACATAAGCATAACTGTCCACCAATTAGCGATCCCAAACGCATTAAATTTGGTGCCCTCGGGAACACTTTGTTCCGAGATGATACGTATTGCATGTCATTCGGGAATGCTGTCACTTCTAATCAGTAAAAAAAAGTTTCGGTAGTTCCAGAGATTCCGCAATGAAACTTGTAAACTTTTACCTAATTACTAGTCGATCCTACACGAGTACATTTACATTAATTTTGGAGATTCTGTTGGAATTCCGGAACAAAAACCACCCTCTGTCACTTTAGTTTAATAGGTGAAATTATTTAAAATATGGTTTTGTAGTTTTAGAGATTATCTATTACAAACTAACAAACAAAGATACATAAAAGCTGTTCTTTAATTTTACGATATTAGTCTAGAAGTATATTATTATATTATCTGTGGTATAGATTTTAGATAATACATCAGGTCGTTTTTTAAGTGTATTTACATAATATTATGCATAGTTGGATGCGATCCGCTTCGCTTGGCCTACTTCGAACCGTCCAACACTGGAAAATCCGATCAATTTCTCTCTTCAACCGCTCCCGGATGCAAGCCAACTGCATCACTCGGAATGTACCACGAACCGCACGTCTGGTCGTTAACAGTCGGCTAAAACTCTTTTCAATGTGTAAGAGAAGATATATAATAATATATACTACGTTGATATGTTTTTAATCCAATAGAAAATGTCTAAAATGTTTCTGGGTAATATTATCTACTAGTTATTCCACATACCTAATATTCCACCCAAAAACATTATTCTTATATACCAAATAGCTATTACTGGTTGTTCGAGCTGCGTGAGTAGTGTTAGCTTGCTACCATTGAAAGAAATTTAATAATTCGATTTCATAGTGCTTTTGAAACTTTTTCTATTTAAATTAAAATTGACTTTAGATTGTTTAATAGTTAGGTATAGGCATAGTAATTAGTATTAATTTGTTGATGGTAAGTATTTGTTAATTTGTTATTACAAACAGACACTTCAATTTTATTCATATGCATATAGATTTATATTTCAATACATAAACGGTCTCTCAATTTGTAGTGTGAAGCGTTAAAATTAAAAACAAGCAAAAAAAAGGATGTCCCTGAAAAGTTTTTGAAAAATTTATACTTTTATATCTTTCAGTCGTTGGTAAAATGAGAAGAGGTGTTAAAAAAGTTAACTGACCCAAATTCATCGTTTTGATGACGGTTGCTAGTTCTTGGACGTAGATATGTCATTTGTAATGTACCTAGTTTACAATATTACTTCTCTCAGAGATTATGACTTATTGACTTAAGTTTACAGATCATAATATGATATTTTTCTGGCCTAATAAACTTAGATCATACTTTTTAACTGTCCACTGTTTTTTTTTTTACTGACGCTTGCATGAAATGGTACCTGTTGTCACATTGAAAAACCGAAGAAGAAGAAACCATTTGCTATTTTGCGACAATCACTAGAGGCGATTGTTCGGATGACCGTATCTTTAATATAGATGATCTGAAGGATAGGACTCCCGAGAGAAGACAATTTAATTTAATTTATCTCAAAAGCGATTCTTCCATATTTTCGATTTTTTCGATACCGAACAGTCTTTTGCGGTGCTTCAGCCGTATCGTAGCGCGTGATGACATTTATATTGGATCTAAGGCACCCCGACGCTTTATAGAAAAGACTTTTATTACACCTCTTAACTGCACACATGTCATTTGGGAGTGGATCGAATATTTGGAAAACATTTATATAGTAGTTCCACGATAAATAAGACTACGAGAGAAAAAAATTAAATTTCGCAATCTAAGAAAGCTACGCAATGTAGAACGCTACTACCCTATCGTAGTGTGCCGTGAATTTTAAAATTAGCAACTTTACTTTAAAAGGATTGTCTACGTCATCGTACATCATACTTGCTACGATTCCGCAATTTTTCGCGACGCTGTGCTACGCTGTGGTCGTATTTTGGTCTTCCATGTCACTTAGTTATTAGTTATGCGAATGACGCTGATTTTTTTTTTTTTTTTTAATAAGAAGGGTTACATTTCATTAAAATGAAGAGCCTAAAAATAATCACTTTTACAACCTGCAAAAGCTAATGAAAACCGACTTCTTTATAACTAGTATAGGTATTGTATGAAACCATACCAACAAATAAATATCAAGTTTTTTTTAATAATTTATGTATAGTACTAAACGCATCTTTTGCCCAAACCACTTATACCATACATATTTTACATTTTGTTTCGGAATAAAAACAAAGACACTGTCAGTGAGTGAATTTTTTTAATCAGTTCAGAAGTTCGAAAACCCTTTACCTACATAAATAAGCAAACAGACTCTTCCTTTTTATAATAATTACTACTTTTCCCCGCGGTTTTACCAGCATTAATTTCAGAGAAAAAGTAACCTACGTCCTTTTCTGTACCCCTGGCAACGTGTATGCAAAATTTAATGACGATTGACGACCTATTCAGCCGTTGATGTGTGAAAATGTAACAAAACACAAATATCATAAACTCACAATGGCTTTTATAATAGTAATGTTTAATATAGAAGACAACTTACTGTTATACTATAAACTTAATAAAAACTAAATCAACAAAAACCAAAGTCTTGCGAGTGATCCATTCCGTTCTGCTCGAGAGAAATACTATATACCTAGTAGATCCCCACTCAAAAGTTGGAAGGTTAAGTCGACCCAGTTTAAAAGATATCGATGGAGCCAGCCACTCTTCCTATTGAAAATAGGTAACCTAAGCCCTCCGTAACCAACTTGACACGGAAAACCGTAGTCAAACTTAGAACATTATGCTTTAGATTGAAATTGATCCCTCAAACTTTAGTTTTAACGGTGAAGTTCTAAATAATAGATAAGTTACTCAATCGTAAGCTCTGGGCAGGTGTAGCGAGATCAATCTTTTATACTTATGTGTATATTTGATGTGATTTTAAATTTTATAGTTCTGCTCTATTTCTTTCCTAATAATAAACACCTAACTACCATCACCTAAATACCGACATTCAACCCTCACCTTCGGCTGCGCCTCGGCTCGGGTACACATTTGTCGGAACTCTTTGCAATGACAGGCTTCCCGCACTCGTAATGAAATATACTATTTTTTTCCAGATATTTAAGTATTTCAAATGAGAATTGGATATTGAACACCATTATGTAATAGGACTATTGTTTAACATTTAACTTGTATGATTTGCTCGTGACATTTATTTTTGTAGTTCAGAGTTTTATTGATGAAGTAGCACAGCTCAGAACCCGAACCTCCTCGCCACCGTCGTCGATCATATCAACACATAATAGGACTAAACATACGGAATAAGCCTGAATGCTTTGCTAGTTGCTATTAGTAACAACTAAAAATTTAACTATTATCCGAATGAAAAGCTCATAATTTTTATGATTTACTGTTAATAAAACAACAGCCTATAAAATGTGTACTAAAAATCAATTTAACTTCTACGTGTGTCATGAGAAATTTAAACTATTTTCTTATTTCACTATTAAACAAATCACATTTGTGCTTTTGTATTCTTTATTTTTTATTTTTCAGTTTTTATCTTTCTTGTAACTTTACAATAACACGACAACTATTATTTTGAGTATATTTATGTATGTATTAATTTGCCGTAAATTAACTCTGAAAATTATCTTTGTAAATTACTTCGAAAACAGCCAAGAAAACTTTTCGTAGCGTTCCAAAGTTTCGTTGTAAATGATGATTAGTTTGCATTCGAGTTGTACCCGTAGTTAGAATCGTTAGTGTTACGAAAAAGCCCACCGTTCACTTTTCTAGATTATCTTTATCAATTTTAGGCTAACTTTCAACGCCCTTATTTGAGCAATAAATAATATTCGTGGGTCAAAAACCCTTTGTAATAAACTCGATTCGGGTCTTAACGTCACTATTGAAGTATTATTTTACGGCTCTAACATTATCTTTAAACAACTAGGGTGGCACTACGACCCTGCACTAACATTATAAATGTGAAAGTTGGGGCAAATTGATGTTAAGCTGAACGGTTTTAGATGAAAAGTAGACAGTAAATGTACTGGATTCATAAATAGGACACCTTTCCGAAAATTCTGAGGTTATATTGAAATTTATGCAGGCAAAGTCACGGGGAATAACCTAAAATTCAAAAAATTCAAAATTCAAAAGCTATTTATTACTTAGGATTGGTTACAATCACTTGTAATCGTCAGCAGGTTCTTAAAACTATAAATTACCTAGTTTTTGAAGATTTCACCTGAATCGCAAATATTGTGAGAGAATTTAAGTATTTTTTATCCCGAAGTTATAAATACATAATTGAAATTGATTATACAATATGTGGAATTTATACAACGCCCATAGAATCCGCTTGCACAGTATTATGGTTTATAATGATTTATTGAGAAGTTTATGAACTGCCTTAAATATAACGCGTGTTATTGTATCATAATTCAACTCGCGTTACCAAAAGACAGACAGTCAATGAACCTTTTAAATTCGGTTTAAATGCAGAACCTCTGACGTTATCGTTGTTCCAGCAGTTTGAAAATTATTTTTATTGCAGTTCTTTTCAAAAGTTTTATGTCGATGCTTATGCGTTAGAGTAATTTGTTTCAAAGTCATCCATCACATTAAATACACTTAAGAACCTAGACGGAGTAATGGTTCATTTGTCTGTAATATCTTATTTTAATATTGCGGGGAAATAAAGCTAAGGTAATTAGTATAACAGTGGTAATTTCTGTTGGGAACTTGACTATAACCGTTCGATTTTTTTATTAACTACTGCATTAGTTTAATTACGTAGATATCCTTACATATTATAAAACAAAGTCCTCCGCCACGTCTGTCTGTCTGTTCTCAAACTCAAAAACTTAAAAACTACTGAACGGCTTTTCATGCGATTTTTACCAATAGAGTGATTCCGGAGAAGTTGTATGGGTATAGTTTATCCTGGAATTCTCGCAGGAACTCCAAAGTACCTAAGTGATATTTAACTATTGATCATATTTATTTTTGATCCCTGTGGTTTAAAAACATGTTTTTTTGTTAAAAGAGAATGCCATAAACAAAGGTCTCACTTGACCTTTTTCTACTTTATAAATTGAGTTCATCGTTTTAATTAAAACTATTCATCGTACTTGAAGAACAAAGAGTAGTATAACACCTTGAAATGCGAACGGTACATTAAAATAAATCCTGTTTTATAAAGAAGCCGGTTAATTAACTTTCTAGCTCTTAATCCGGGGATCACAATAAATCTGTCAAGGCTTTCCCATAACGATCGTCTCTGCGAACAAATTTTTAATAAACCTCTATTTTGTATCGGCTTTTATTAACGTAGGTATAGCGTACTTTTTTGTATTTTATATTTTTAATTACGCATCATTGTCGGGGTCAATACTTAATGTATTTTATTCACAGAAAAAAATCCTGAGTCGATTGAAAGGTCGGGCGCGAATCGAGTAATTTAATGAACATCTCGATATTGAACGAGGGTTGATCGTAAACACGGTCTGTGTTCATATTATATTATATTATATCTAAAATTAAACGGGAAATTTTATAATTAAGTACTGGAATATTTAGGTAAGTATTCAATTGTGTTAGCGTGTTTCACTATTCCTTGTTATTTTTAAATTTGCTGAGGCTAGTCGTCCACTAAACGGACGACTAATTAGTCGTCCGCTTAACGCAAAATGTATTGATCTTTTCTATCCTAACCTTTTTTTTTGTTACGAGATTCGCTCGCTCAGCTACATTACAAACCTAACCATAATTGTAATTTACCGAAAAATAATGCGTCAAAGCATTAAATTTTAAGCAGTATGTTACGGTTTACAATTTTTTAACAGTTAACAATCCATATTGACAACCTCTTTTGTGAATTTATGTAGTTTAGTAGGTCGTGGACGACTAATGAATAATCCGTTTAGTGGACGACTAGACACTTCATTTTAAATTAAATTCGTGACAGATGTGGTATTTATTTATGTCGCGTGTCGTGGTGAATTCTTAGATATGGTCTCGACATAGGTAATATACAAAGGGAAATCGGAAAATTCGTACAAAATGCATAAATCATGATATTGGTTTGCAATCTCGATGGCATGAATACAGGTCGTAGTTTTTTTATTTAATTTTTTTGCTTTCAGGGGTCAGCTAGTGCTACAATATAGGTTCAAGCTGATCCCAATAACCTCGCATCCAATCTCTGACTAAAACAAAAAAAAAACATTCGTCTTGATCTATAAAAGCGGCTCGGGTAGATTCTACATGGAAAGAATTAACTCCGAGCAATCCTTAGATCATTCGTCTTGATTTAAACTTACTTTACATTCAAGAGACTGACTAGCGTTCACTAATTCGCCCTATAATGCTCAGTGTGGGTTCCCACCGGGAGTATTCTGGAGCATCCTCGTAAGAGTGCCTATATAAAGGCCGATTTGCTAATGAAAAATGTGTGGAGTGAAACTCTATTTTTTGCATGTCGGTATGTATTTTTAAATGTAATGGAATCTCTTTATTTTATACTAGCTGACCCCCGCAGTTTCACTCGCAGTAATTTCGGAGTTCCCGCGGGAATTCCGAGATAAAAAGTACCCTATGTCACTCAGGATCACTGTACCTTTCGATAAGTGAAAGAATTTTCAAAATTGGTTCAGTAGATCCAGAGGTAGATTCATATTATCTCTCCCGAATTTCTTACGTGAAACCAACGTATACCAGAAACTTTTAACCCCTTAAACAACATTAGAGACTAAAAAAATAATGGTTTTATTTTAGCTGTAATCCTGGTGGGAAAGAACCTTAAGTTGGATACGACCGAAGTAATCGTGATTCACGCCGATTTGATCTTCAAAACGTTATTTGAGTTCAAGGGCAAAGGAGGAGAGCTCGCACTGGTGGATTAGTTATGCCACTTAGTAGTAGGGATATTAAGTTGAGCTCCAGTTTCACCGAAGCTATTTGGGCGTTGTGTTATCTACAATACCTATCCTTACTATTATAAATGCGAAAGTGAGATTGTTTGTTTGTTTGTTACGCTTTCACGCCTTAACAGCTCAACCGGTCATCGTGAATATTTGCATACACGTATTCAGGGGTACAGAGCAGGACATAGGGTACTTTTTAACCCGGAATTCCCACCGGAATTTGGAAATTGACGCGGGTGAAACTATATTAAAGTTTTCATACTATAGGTACATACACGTTGTCAAGGGTAGGAGGGAAAAAATATAGGGAAGTACAATTATCTCGGGATACCCGCGGAATCTTCGAAATAACCGCAGGTTATAAACCACGGAGAACAGATAGTGAAAATATCTGTATTTAGGTCGAACGTCAGTTAATCTTTAATGCGTTATGTATGTAGGCACTTTTCATTAAAAAATGCAAACGATGCACGATGGACACAAAAAGAGATACTTACACAAAAATCCTCTATAGAACACCTCCAACGCGTTTTTGCATTATGCGTCACTCTAAGAAACAAGATAATAACGTGACATGTTTTTAATAAAAAGTCTGCGTAACTTTCGCTTACAATATCATAAAACGCGACAAGCGACCGTATAGAACGGGAACAAAAATAAATATAGTTGGTATTGCACTAAAACTTATTAAGTTATTAAGTATTTGTTTTATGGGCCGACATAAAAGTTGTTTACCAAAAAAAAATTCCTCTTGCGCAACGTATGCTCGTACACAAATACACCCAGTGAGAATATGTAGACTGAACTAATCATAACAATAATATCTCCGATGTGCGCCGGATGGATATATCGACAGACCTTCAAACTTGTGCGGCCTGTGGAAGTTCATGAGTCTAATATAAAGTTTGTCAGTATGTAGGTACGTATTTCCGTTTGCACGGGCTTCGTTCGGTGTTCGACACTCATTGATTGGGGGGCGTGCGTTCGAGCGAAAGAATCGTAGGTACGGATTGTGTGAGATGTCGCGATCTGGAAGAGTATCGGACGAAGCGCTGTCTGAAATTGAATTGTATTACGAATTTACTGCTATGCCATACGGCTTGCCTATTGCACCTAAAGCAATTACGAAGATTGCATCAATAATGTTAATGCAACTATACCAATTAGAATTTTTAAGTTTAGTCGTTAATTACGACAAAAGTGAGTTAGAACCATTATACATTGTAAATTCTTACGATTCAATTTTGATTCACAAAATTTAACTTTATGTTTAACTTCAGAGAAACGTGACAAAATATTCCATTTGGTAAATAAAATTCATATACTTATACCGATGTACCATTCGGGAGTACTCTCAACTCATTGGTGTTCTTATTTCTGCCGATCCTTGCACCAGGTTTGGTTATATACGCATTTACTGGAACGACACAGTATTTTTGGGACTAAAAAACTACTGCTAACAGATTTGGCAATGGTGCAAAACGCGTAATATTATCTTGATTGCTTCTTATGTAAATACGAAAGACAACCGGGCTGACAAAGAGTCTAGCATGACTAGGTAATCCCGATACTGAGTGGGAGTTATCAAACAGTGCCTTTCAAACCATCGTTAAGAGTTTCGAACAACCCAAAACAGACCTTTTCGCATCCCGCGCCAATGCCCAATCTGATATACCAACTTGTCTCTTGGTTCCTAGACCCAGATGTCTTTGCCGTGGATGTGTTTACTAATCAATTGGAGTTCTAAATTCTTCTACACATCCCCACTTTTCTGTTTAACATTAAAATATATATGCAAAATTGTTGACGATGAGGCGAACGGTATACCTACTTGTCTTTCAGTTGTGACCTTCCCTGCCATGGTTCCCTTTGCTGCAAGGCCTATTGGTCACAGATATCATATTTTAAATTCAAGTAAATTATTGCTACTATCTTATTGCAGAAAACCTCATCGACTGCACTCCAAGCTTACCCCGGCTGCCGCGGTGCTATCAGCGCAGCCTTTGCCCGCCGCGGTGTCCCACCCGAGGCGATGGCATTAACTTTAGCTTCTCTATCGGAGAATACGTTAAAACAGTACAATGTTTCCTTAAAACTCTGGTGGGAGTTCTGTATCAATAACGGTTCAGACCCTTCAAATATGTCAACGACGTTCCTACTTAAATTTCTTGTTGGTGACTTTAACAGAGGCTGTTCGTATGGATTAACCTTGAACAGTCACCGCTCCGCGTTATCGCTTTTGTCATCTGAAATCGGCTCTAACGACTGTATAAAACGATTACTTAAAGGTGAATTTAGATCAAAACCCAGTGTGCCAAAGTAAAGCAGTACTTGGGACCCCCAAATAGTCCTCGATCTAATATCGAAATGGTTCCCTAACACAGAACTTAATCTTGAAAAACTCACGAAGAAACTTGTAATATTACTTGCACTCTGTACTGCACACCGGGTACAAACTCTTTCACTGATTAAAATAGAAAACATAGATATATCAGAAAGTCACATCAAAATTGTAATTCCCGACGTGATTAAAACATCTGCACCTGGTCGTGAACAGCCTGTATTAAATTTACCATATTTTAAAGATAATCCAAGTATTTGCCCTGCCTAAGTTCTCAAAGACTATATTTTGTTAACTCAAAATAAGAGAACTGAGGATCAGGGCTCGCTTTTGTTAACGTACAAAGCTCCCCACAGAGCGGCCACAAGCCAGACTGTAAGTCGGTGGATACGCCAGGTGCTGGGCAAGGCGGGCGTGGATGTGTCCGTGTTCGGCGCGCACAGCACGCGGCATGCGTCCACGTCGGCCGCGCGCACCGCCGGTGTGTCGGTAGAACTCATCCGCGGGATGGACTCCGACATCACAAACGTTTTCCAAATTTTACGATAGGCCGCTACACACCGGAAACGAAAATGCATTCGCAAGAGCCGTTTGCTTAGGACGTAATAATGCGTTAGATTAACGATTATTACCTATCAATGATTACATTTAAGATTATTGTATATTATTATTATTATATTATTATTATTATTTTAAGAAGATTTTTTATGTTTGGTTTCACTTAAAACAAGATTGTCTTTAAATGAAACGAGGTTTAATTAATAAAGCTAGAAGCAAAAACTTATTATTGCTCTAAAACTCTACCTAGTTAATTATTATATCGAAGAATGAAGCGATGAAATATAATAGATGATCAAACGAACTTCTGGAAGTGAAGTTCGATCACTATTATGTGAGTCGCTTCATTCGAAGATATAATCAGGACCCTCCCGCCCTGGATTTAGCTTCGGAACTAGAGATTCCGAAAAACCCCGTAATAAGTTATGCTTCCTACTCTAAAGGAATGAGGGCTAAATATGGCGGGTAGCGCCAGGTAGGGAGTAAACACTACCAAAGTCAATAGAAGTACTTTTAAATCAAAAAACATTATTTTTTCCTCTAAAAACCGTGCGACGTTGCCTAGCAAGTTAAAGAAACTACCTAGTTAATTATTATATCTTCGAATGAAGCGACTCACATAATAGTGATCGAACTTCACTTCCAGAAGTTCGTTTGATCATCTAGTATACATAAAATTTGAATTAACGCACTCGAATTATCTTCCTAAAAGAGGAGTACATGACGGTAGTAAAAAATTACAAACAACAACTAGCAACTAAGACCAATATGTATATATGTATTGTATACCTATGTTAAATATCTTTTTTTAAATATGTTATGCAAACCTGATATAGTTAATAATAGGGTAAGTTGATGAGTTTATGCGGGTGTCGAAATTAGTAGCAATACAAGAGGGGGAAGAGTAAGATTTTAATTATCAGTACAAATTATAAAGCAAGGTTATCCGTCGCGTCTGTCTGTCTGCATATTTACGATAAACTCAAAAATCAATGAACGGATTTTTTGGTAAAAACAAGCCAATATCAGAAATATTTATACTATAGTTTTTAGCCAAATATAAGATAACCTGTGTGTGAAAACTAGTCAAGTTGTATGCTCCTTTGAATATATTTCAGGATTTCTTTTGTCGGTGAAGTCGACAACTAAGCTTAAGCTTAATACTGAACTTGACTTCCACTTTCACATTTATGTTTTTGATGGGATTGGATTTAATAGATAAATAATGATATAGGTAGTCAAAGAATAATGCATAATTTATTAAGACTTGAACTTGGAAATGTGGCCATCAGGCTAATTAATAATAAAAAAAGACAGAACGTGTCGAACAGAAAAATGTGGACGGTTTTATATTGTACTAGCTGTTCCCCGCGGTTTCACCCGCGTTAATTTCGTAGTTTCTGCGGGAATTCCTTAGTAGATAGGGATATCTCGGAAACGGCTCCGACGATTTTCACGAAAAGTAAGCAGGGGGAGGCGGAGGCGATTATCTAGCCGAGCTAGATCGATCTAACTAGGTTTCATTTTTGAAAAAGGTCGTTTTATCCGTGTTTTCAGGCAATGAAAAATGAATGTTTGGTACTGATTTCTTACTTGATGACAGATATTTGAATAAGATAACATAAAATTAAATACCTCATATTTTATGCTTTAATCAAATGAAATATATTTTATTAACATATATTAAAGTAGGCACAGACAAACAATCAGTTTTTATGTATATGAGAATTAAGTAAGCATTTCATTGATTTTTATCACACAAGAAAAAAAGAATAAAAGCTAGACACCACGCTCTCTAACAACTAAAATGGAAGATGCGTTTACAGTAAGAGCAAAACTTCCTTTACTCCACCTCCTCCTGACGGCTCATTAGTAAATCAATCACATCCACACTCTCCATTGAGGCATACTGGATCTCTTCCAAGCGAACTACAGATTTTCTGGCAACTTTTGGTGTTACAACCTGCATTGTTGTTCGGTTCTGGTTTTTGTTTCTTAGGAACAGCTGAAAATTAAAAAAAAGTTTCTTTTTGAACGGAATCGATCGGAGTAATCAATCGGCTTCCAAGGTTTGGTTTTATTTTGATTATGAATATAATTATAATATTATTAGGACATTATCACACGCCACCTAATGCCAAACTAAGCTAAGCTTGCAATGGTTATACATAGATAGGTAATATATATATATATATACAATGGGGATAACTGATATAGGTAGTACTTATTTGTATAGGAATATAGTAATGATATTTACTAAGCATCCAGACTCAGGGTAAACACAAATGTTCATCATATTACTGTTATAATAATAATAATAATAATAATAATAATAATATATGGTAAAAAAACTAAATTTAAGATTAATAAATGAATAATAATAATATTATTATAAATATATAAATAATAATAATATTATAAATAATAATAATAATCCTATCATAACTTATTCTTTTGGAATTATAAATTGGACCAAAACAGAACTCGAATCTCTTCAACGCACAAATATACAACATTGACAAGATAATCAAGATATAGAAAACACCACCCTAAATTGTGTTTCCAAATCCAATTTGTTGTTTTTACTGGCTCAAGACTAACGCTGCCGCGCATTGAGGGCGGTAGAGAAATAGTAGATATAATAAACTTGCACCACAAATAAATAGCTAGTACACAAACACAAAAAAATAATGAGCCCAAAATTGCCAATGACAATGATTCTTAATAATAAAAATCAAAAATCTCTTCATCTACTTGTTCAATGGCGAAACGCCAATGACAATGTTAGATTGTTCCCCAGTTAAAACATGGCTCTTTTGAAAGCCAGTTTCCTACTCAGGGTTCAAAATAGATGCTGAAAAGTGACTGAAATAACGAATACAACGTGACACGCGTGTTTTCGGTACGGCTTTCACTCGTCAACAACCTAATACATGCCTCAATAGTTGAAAATGATGACAAACTAACTCCCCTTAACTTGAAAGATTATAAAACACAACCTAATGAAGTAATAAATAATGGAGCGACAGACAAAATAGACGAATGGACTCAAAAGAGTATGCATGGGCGACATCGACAAGAGTTATGCAAATCTTATGTCGATAAAGATGCATCAAACGCCTGGTTCACTCAGGGTGAACTGTTTCCTGAAACAGAAGGATTTATGGTGGCTATTCAAGATCAAGTCGTTGAAACCAGAAATTACCAAAAACATATAAATAAAAGTCTATGATTTACCTAGGGACAGCTGCAGAAGATGTAATAGTGCCCCGGAAATGATACAGCATATAACAAGTGCTTGCAAGTCAATTGTACCGACAGACTATAAACACCGTCATGACCAGGTTGCCAAAATAATACATCAGAAACTTGCAAGCAAATATAAATTGATATCAAATGAACCAGTGCTTTTTATAAATACACACCCGAGAGTGTCTTAGAGAATTCAACTCACAAGCTGTACCTACTATTATAGAGCTATATTAACAGATAGAACAACACACTACAATAGACCAGATATAACACTAGTAGATAAAAGTAATAAAACAGCACAGTTAATTGATATACCTATTACAGAGCACAATATCTGAGAAACTTACAAAATACATATATTGACCTCAAAAATGAAATAACCAAAATATGGAAACTAACCTAGTTTAATAATTTATATATAAGCTATGTTTATATAAAGCAAGTTACCTGCAGTCAAACTGCGTAAGCAGTTTTATGGGGCATGGTCTAAATGAAAGTGTGAAAACCTTTTGTGAATAAATATATTACATACATACATACATACAGAGTGTCACCATCATCCCTGTTGTACTGTCATCAACCGGAGTAATTCCTCACCAACTGCATCAGTCTCTCACTACCCCACAATTACCTAAGTACACACACATCACAACGCAGAAGGCAGTTATACTCAATACATGCCGAACAGTCAGAAAATTTCTAAACGATGATCAAATAAACTTAAATTGAAACCACTTGGCTTTGGCTCGTGGCTATCAATTAAGATCGGCTTTTCTAGTCGAGTAGAATCAAAAAATTCAATAAACATAATAATAATAATACTCCATTTCACAAAACACAAGAGGAGGAGGAGGATTGAACCCGCAACACCTGGCGCAGCTGTTAGGTTCACTAACCACTGCACCCAAGGTGTTGTGTGTGTTGCATTACTTTCGCGTTACTTTCGCATTAAAAATATTAGAAGAGATTTTTTCTTAAAAGTTTGTTTATTGGTCGCTTTTTAGTCTTTAACCTCCGGCTAGCTCCAATAATAAACAGATACATAGATTTTTAATAGTTTAATAATTTATTTTATAAGTACAATAATATATATTTTATTTATGATAGAAAATCAATCAAAGAGTGTGTCAAAGTCAAAATTAAAATCAATAATTTGGAATTTAAAAAAATTACAAGAATACAAAATACAACAGTTAAAAAAAAATAGAGAAGAGGCAAGATATCCAAACGAGTGAAACATGGCCGCATCGTTACAATATGACTTACTAAGGCAGTTGCGTCAAAGAATTATCGTGAAAAGGCACGAAAAAACAAACCATCCCTGAAATTCCACAAATCTTTCAAGATCAAAACTAGCCAAATCGGTCCAGCCATTTTCAAATTTTAGCGAGACAAACGAATAGCAATTCAATTTTCATATAGAGATTAGAAAAATAAAATTTAAAACAATAAACAAAACTCACCGGCCGCTTGATAAGTAATAGCGAGAATAAATAAGATCACGACGAAAAATGCAGAAAAAGAAATTTTCATTGTGTTTTTTTTTGTTTTCGATTCGATCCGAGATGTGTTCGTTCGCTGCCCGGGACACTTGATCTAGCGATCTGAACGGCCGCGATGTCGCTTTTATATACCTACATATTATATGTATTATGTAGATAACTGCGTTCCGCAAAACAGTAGGTACGACCGGTACACCACATTATTTTTTATTTCCTAACTAATCAACTGAATGGTTGTTTCGTTAGGAATAAAAATAGTTGATTAGTTTTAGTTGATCAGGTTTAGTTGGTCGGAGTGGAAAAGGCGTATTCATCAGTGGCATAATAATATTTATCACTAGCTGTGCCCCGCGGTTTCACCCGCGTCAATTTCAGAGTTCCCGCGGGAATTCCAGGATAAAAAGTATCCTATGTGTTAATCGGATGTATAAGCTATATTATTGTAAAGTTTCATTTAAATCCATTCAGTAGATTTTGCGTGAAAGAGTAACAAACATCCATCCATCCATACATTCTTACAAACTTTTGCGTTTATAATATTAGTAGGATTAAGTCTCGTTTAATATCAATTATCTCCCAAAATTATATTTCTTATGATACCTATTCAGGGTAAGAATTTTTGTTTTTTTTTTGCGTTCAAATTATGCCCTGGATACATGACCATTAAAACTACAACACTAAAATTTTTACCCTAAAAGTACTACTACTACTATTCGAACAAAATCTTGGTTTTGGAACAATTTTAGGTTTGGACAGAGAAAGGAATATAATTAATTTCAGAGACGATGTAGGATGCTTTCTTTAACGGACTTCAATAAAGCTTTTTTATTCATTATGTTCATGTATTTAATTACATGTTTTTACAAACACCTCTTTAGTTTGGATATAAGAAGTAATCCCCAGAACTACGAAACCGATTTTGAAAATTATTTCAGTGATAATAATCCTAATTTTCCGGTAAAGCTGTTTATGATAAAAGTTCAAATGACTATCATTTATTTCAAACCACCATTCACTTTGTAAATGATAAGTTTTACCGTTTTCTTTGACGCATCGTCGGCTGCTGCCGCGCCACGCTCATAGCGCTCGCTCTGCTCTTGTATAGTGGTCAGCAGTAAAAACCTTACCTAGCTAAGCTTGAAATAGTCTCTTTTTAACCGAATAAAAAAGGAGGAGGTTCTCAATTCGACGCGTATGTTTTTTTTTTTTTTGTTACCTCAGAACTTTCGACTGGGTGAACCGATTTTGATGATTCTTTTTTCATTTGAAAGGTGATGCTTCCCGTGTGGTCCCATTGTTAAAAAATTAGGATCTGATGATAGGATCTTGGAGAAATCGAGGATATATTTTATACTTATAGCGATTTGTCATATAGTAAATTGTTCATTTTCTTTCGACAATCACCAATCTATGAAGTAAAACTAATGAGAAGACCATAGACACGGTAAAAATAAGTAAGCAGTATTCCAACTTCATACAAACGGACGAAGCGCGAGCTATACCTACGCGCTTCGATCTCTGCGTGCGCTCTGGATGCAGACAGTCGCGACTGTGCCGCGTGTTTTGTTTTTTTAACTATAACCGTGCAATTTTTTCACTAAAAATAAGTTACATTCATTTCAATTCATTTCATTTCATATCGAAAGTGATACGGCGAAATGTATCGTAATCACCTGATACGATGTTGTATACAGCATTTGAGGATCCTGCGTGGAATCTTTCGAGAGTTCTGACGCACCAAGTAACGCGAGCCGCTTTTTGCTCTTCACAGAGCAAATGCGGTATCCATCGGGAAAACAACTTTTTTACACCTAATTGTTCATATGTAAGATTATTTGTATGTGACTCATGCCAATGTCTAAAGTTGCCGGAATTTCGCGGTATGTCACATGTCGATCTTACTCAATCAGCTTACGCACAGCATCAACGTTTTCTTGGGTGACTGCAGTTTTTGGACGACCTTGACGGGGATCATCACTGAGCTTGACACGTCCACGTTGAAATTCAGCAAACCAGCGATAAATTGTGGTTTTGGATGGGGCTTCATCACCAAATGCAGAAATCATCCGATCAACACACTGTTTTTGTGTTAAACCACTTCGAAAGTCATAATAAATCATCGCTCTAGAATTTTCTCGAGTCAATTCCATTTTCTCAACGACTAAACAAGTTTGACAAGACCTTGTGACAAGACAGAGAATCTTTTTTTAAATAAATAAATGGTATTCGATTTTTAAAACCAAGGAGTTTTCAATTAAAAAGATTTTAATATGACAGGAACAGTGGAAATATTCCATTCCCGATACTTTTAGTGCAGGCTATGTATAGCGGCGTACTCATGGTTAATTGTCCGGAACGGCTATATTCACCGGTTTTGGCGTGATAAGGTAACAGACAACAGAGTTACTTTCGCATTCATAATATTAGTAACTTATACATTCTGATGTCTGGATGATAATGATGTCTTTTCATTTAACACGTATGGAAGGTTAAAGACACTACAGACACTACAGTACAGATTCTGTTTAGGTATATAAACAAAAACAATTGAAACAGTAATATTGCTCTTTTGATAAACTTACTTCCTTTACTTTATTATTAGATATTATTTGTTACTCTTTCACGCCTTAACCCCTAAATCGATAATCATGATTTTTTTTAAATGATTTCTTTATATTCGCATGCACTCCCGAATGAACTTGAATTTATTTTAAACGTGAAAAGACAGACATACTAGAATTTCTTTATAAAATTAATAATATTTATATAATAGCTAGTTAGCTACACACTAATAACTGTAATAACGAGTTAAGAGATCATAATTATGGTAATAAAAAAGTGATCTAAAAACAATAAAATATACTCTTAATTACTTGATTAATAAAAACTTAATTAATAATCTTGCCTGATAAGAAACTCAAATAAGAACTAAGATTTTACAGGTCTGCCAATTAAATATGTATTCACTTTAGTTTTGAAGAGGTTTAAATTAGGTACATATACCTAGTTTTGAGAGAACACAGACTCCGGCATGTCACTCCGGACACCTCTAAGCAAAAAAGTTACTGATAAGAGAAAAAACTGCGAGAAAAATACCGATAACCATTTATAAGTAGGTACATGTAGGTATATGAATTTTTCAAGTGGACATGACTATATTCAAAACTACAAGGATGAATAGCGAAAAAGCTCTAAATACTCTCGGAGTCGGGGCCGATTTTGATACAAACTAAAACTCCATACTCAGTTATTTTTTTTAATAATTTGCTTAGTCGGAGATCAACGCGTTTATTTGAGTTTAATAATTAATTAATTTTTTCACTTCATTTAGTTCTCACTATTAGGTACAAGTATAAAGGCATATTTTAATAAAAACTTAATAATACATAAATATTTATAAGCGTTATAAACATCTTTTTTTAATCAAGGCTAAACTATTTGTGACATCTCATTTGTACGAGTTTTGAATTTGCATATTAGGTACGCTATACAGGCACGCTATAAACCGACGTCAAGCCAGAACCAGGTGATAGGCTAAGTCATAACAGCTGTTAACAGAAAAATATAAAAATCTTTGCTATGCCTATTTAAAAAAAAAGGACAATCATTAAAAACTGACGAGAGCAATAATTTTGAAAACTTCATTGGCAAAAACTTAAATTTTAAGCCTTAGTTTTCAGAAACACTTTATTACACAATAAGAAAAAAAGTTAAGGTTTGTAGCAACCGGAGTTAAAGAACCATCGCTGGGTGTATATTTTTATAATTTTTATAAATTATTAAGATTATTTTTTTACGTTTTCTATTAAGTTATGACTTAGCCTATCACACGGTTCTGGCTTTAAGGGGTTCGATTTACGGGACACAGTGTATGATAATGAGTTCCTACCAAATACCTAATTAAGTGACGACTATTTTGATTGTTTAGATTTTAATATCAGCGACCTAAAAAATCTGACGTCGATTTACGGGACACCTTGTATAGTTAACAGTCTTACTAGTTGTTGCCGGCGGTTCCACTCGTGTGGTGTTGGCACCGCTTCCTTCTCGAAAGTCTTGCATGGAATAAACATCAATACCCAATATAATCACTTACTATCAGATGTACTACTTGCCCGTTTGCCCCCTATGACATTAAAAAAAAAAACAAATCTACCAATAAGATGTTATATTTTATTTAAAAGAGGAAACGTTCCTTTGTTTCTAAGAATTAAGCACCTACTATAGTTTCACCTTTTTTTGAATCGCCTGCCTCAGCCGGGTATAATAATAATAATAATAATCCACATCGCAACACACAGATCTACTTAATCCCACAGTAAGCTATTATTAGCTTGTGTCGTGGAAACCAAGCAAACGTGGTATATACCTACTACATAGAATTACTTATATATTATACTATAGATATATATGTATAAACATCGTGTATATTAGGGTTAATAGTAGGGTCAATCATAATAATCAAATATCTCCATTAAATATTTGATTTTTACACGCGTAGTCTCTTACATGGACATAGATAAGCAATAGTGTGTTAACCCACACTGGAGAAATTTTGAGTAAATCGTGTTTTAAAATTATATCGCCATTTTCTGTCAACATTTTATATGTTCAATATTTAGTTACATACTTAAACAATGTAATAAGGTAAACATATAATTGAAAAACGTTCCCTGACTCTCAATAAATCGTTCTAAATCAATAACTTAATTTTGTGGGTTAACATGTTATTGCTTATCTGCGTCCACATAATATAGTGGTTTGTTAAAAATATAAATTGTTTAACCCGTCAAATGTGTGTGGCATGACATCTGTCACCCTGGACACCGTCACATACTAGCAAAAAGGTTGGATTTCTGAGGATATATGGAAATATCCACCTACCTTAAGATATCATACAATGCTTAGTAAATTTTACGAATGTAATGTTTTGAAGAAGCTTTGAAAAACTATTGTATTTTACACATTTCCATTATGGACTTGGCATTGTACCATGATTTGGTACATAATAATAAAAAATTTCTTTCAAATACAGGCTTAGTAAATTCGAAAGAATGAATTACGGGTAAAATAAGGTTAATGAATTGTACCTATTATGTAATAAAGGCTTAGTTACATTCAATAACACCTAAAACTTTATTGTATGTCTGTGTAAGCACATCGCACTCCCTGATGTAAAGTTGGAGTCATCGCGCTCCGAGCTATGTTCCAAAATAAGTCAAATACACTTTACGACCACGTATTGTACGTATTGAAAATATATTTCAACTAGCTGTTCTCTGCGGTTTCACTCACACTAATTTTGAAGTTTCCGCACTAATTCCAGGATAAACAGTACCCTATGTGTTATTCTGATGTATAAGTCATATTATTGTAAAGTTTCATTATAATCCATCAAGTAGTTTTTGCGTGGAAGAGTAACAAACATCCATCCATATATCCACATAATATACAAACTTTCGCATAAGAAAATTTAAGAAACTATTCACAAAAAGTAACAATTGTATGTACAAAAATGAACTCAAAATAAACTGTATTTCATTTTACATTCGTCAGTGACGTTCACAAAAAGTTACAATTGTATGTACATAAATGAACTTAAAATAAACCACATTTCATTTTACATTCGTCAGTAACGTTCACAAAAAGTTACAATTGTTTGTACATAAATGAACTTAAAATAAACTGCATTTCATTTTACATTCGTCAGTGACGTTCACAAAAAGTTACAATTGTATGTTCATAAATGAACTTAAAATAAACTGCATTTCATTTTACATTCGTCAGTAACGTTCACAAAAAGTTACAATTGTATGTACATAAATGAACTTAAAATAAACTGCATTTCATTTTACATTCGTCAGTATCGTTCACAAAAAGTTACAATTTTATGTACAAAAAATAACTTAAAATAAACTGCATTTTATTTTACATTCGTCAGTCTAAAATAAACAAAGTACCTATACTACTTAATTTTTTTTAAAACGGAACGTTTAATTTGTTTTTTTTAATTGATACTTGCGTAGAAATCAAATTGCAGTAGGTATTTCACTATTCGTTTATTCGACAAAAAAATCTCACTCCAATTTGCTATCCGAGCGTTATTCACTTCGTAGGCCTATTCAAACACATTATCTTCCGCCCATCGCTTTTTCTATGCGGACTCATCGAAATTTGCAATTCGGAATAAACTATTCTGTTTTTTCAACTGCGAGTATTGTGATGGTAGGGAAAAAACATCTATTAACGCATTTTATTTGAATGTTTATACATATAAGTAGGTCCGATATATTATGTCTGCGATCCCATATTGATTTGATTAAAAGTTAATTCATTCGGGCTGGCAAGATTGCACTTTCGGAGACTTCCAATTACGCCGAGTTTCCTCATAATATTGTGGTATAAGTTTCGGAATCCGTTAAACAAACTTACTCGTCTTTTCAAGTATATTTCAATCAAGTGAGTGTTGATGAAAGTCGGTTGCGCATTTAAGTAAAACTAGTAGTCAAGCATTAAGGTAGGCACATTTGTTTTTTAGAAATATTTAAAAATAACTTAAATCTTTTTTTCAATCATAAACCTTTTAGCAGGTTGAGATTTAACGTTCCCGCCTAATTGAAGTCCAACTCACATTAATCTCGCGGTATTAGAAACAGTTCTTAATTGCAATTTCAGTTTGAGAGTAAGTATTTTAGCAGACAACGGTAAAGGAAGTGGCGCCTATGAAATCAACTAAGATGACGCTCATAAAGCCAACGGAAGTGACGCCCACAAAGTCAACGAAAGTGACGCTCATGAATTTAAAAAACGTGACGCTCATGAAAGCAACGAAAGTGACGCTCATGAATTTAACAAACGTGACGCTCATGAAAGCAATGAAAGTGATGCTCATGAAGTCCACGAAAGTGACGCTCATGAAGTCAATAGATATGACATTCGTTAAGTTGTTGATTGAGCACATTTTTTGCGTACATGTACACACACAATCATAACGTATATGTATTGCTAATACTGTAGGTACAAATCTATTAAACGATACAGCAATGAATTTATGAAGAATATTATTAATCGTGCCTATGTGGCTAAGGTTTCATGCATGACTATTCCCGCTATTTCAGCTGCGTTCATCTTTTGCACCTTACGGTTTGAATTTCCAACAACTCTTCTTATTGATTGTGTAGAATTTTATGTTTCTAGACCCAGTGATTTAGTTTGGAAGTTGGTAAACCAATCGGTTACTGAGTCAAATGTGTAATTTTATATGTATACATAAAATAAATAGGTACTCGTAAACGCAAGTTTATCAAAATTAAGACGCAAGCATGAACCTTGGAGGTTTTAGTTAAAGTTTAACATGTTAATAATTCCCCTCCGAATTTATGATACTTGTTCCAATAATAATCCCCAGTGATCTATTGAGACATTATGTAGTTACTTACTGACAAACTTGGAACCAATGGGGAACTAGAATGTGGCGTACGGAGTGAGGAGTTTTAACTAACGAAATCTAACTCGGTTAGAATTTTGCCAAACAAAACTGGCCTTGTTTCTTTATTTTTTTGTGATTTTTAACGAAGGACTTAACTAATATATTAAAAAAACACTGAAATGAATGAATGAATGAAAAACACTTTATTGAACACCACAAACAGTACAATAAAAAAAATATTTAGAAACAGAAAGTATTAAGTGGCTCCAAATGAATTAAAAATTGAAAAAAATAAATAAAAAATAAATAAATAAATAAATTGAAAAATATTATTTATATAGGTACATGGGTGAATGTCCTTACCATTTGATTTGTCGGGGCAGGCGACAATACAAAGGAGAGGGACTAAAAATTACCCGTATGGTATGATCCGGCAGCGCGTCGGCAACTTACGTGTTTTTATTTAGATACTAACTGTTCCCGGCGGTTTTACCCACAATTTCGGAGTTCCCGCGGGAATTCCGAGATAAAAAGTACCATGTCCTTTTCTGTAACCCTGACAACGTAGGCGACTAGACTTTTTCTGACGCTTCCAATCAAACAATTTACACAAAACCTTGACAAAATTACACACCTAACATTTCTCATGAATCACTCTACATATTGTTGAAAACCGCACGAAAATCCGTTCCGTAGTTTTTAGTTACCTATTAGCGAACAGACAGACAGACACCCAGTAAATCCCTCGTCTAATCTTACACACTGTATTAATCTTACACTTACAGTTATGCGTATTCCATTACGCGAAATATTTTCTGGTATAGTTTTAATCTCATTGACTGATTGGCGGTAAGAAGTGGACACAGAAGTCGCCTTTTATCTTCTTCTTATACGTACCTATGTATATATAAAAATCCATTGCTGTTCGTTAGTCTCGCAAAAACTCTAAAATCTAAACCCTACTTACCGCCTAGATATTAAATCCAAAAAGTTCCAAAATGTATGGAAATTTTAAAGAACTTTATTCGTGACTGCAAATTTTTTTTAATATTAGACGTTTTTAAATACTAAAATATATTTTTTATATGTTTTTTTTTTATCATTTATTTCTTACTTAACTAGTTACCTATATGCAATCAATTTGAGCATAATACTTAGATTACTATTAGATAATTAGATAATTATTCATTTTCAGATTTTGTCAATTTGTAATAAAATAAAATTGAAATCCCAAATATTTTATATCTAAATCGAGAAACGAATTCGTCAGATATTACTTTCACCTGTAAGATGCAGGTAGATCACATCAATATCTGGAAGCTGTACATTTTGTTGATATGACTGAAAAAGACAGCTGTCAATTAGCACCGCCTAGAGGGCGTCAAGTGTTTGTTTCGAACGAACTGTCACTCTCCAAGGAAATCGTCTAGTATTTTCTTTTTTATATACATATGTATAGACTAGCTGTCCCGCGCGGTTTCACCCGCGATAATTTCGGAGTTCCCGCGAAATTGTTCCTTACAAACTTTTCAACCACTTTTCATCCCCGTAGGGGTTGAATTTTCAAAAATCCTTTCTTATCGGATGCCTACATCATACAAAGAACACACCCTCCAAGTTTCAGGTCTCTACGATCAGCGGTTGAGGCTGTGCGTTTAGCCATCAGTCATTCAAGACAAAGGATTTTATATATATTGATATCAAAACTAGCTATTGCCTCAAATAAACCAATCAAATTCAACTTCTCTGCAACTTAGAAATAAATTCAAAATTTGCGCAGTTTGTACTATCAAAGTCTTTTTAGCAACACACAGCTCCCTCTGTTAAAAGTTTGAAGTACTTAGTCTTCCAATTCTCTTGCAGATGGGGTTAACATTCAAACGCCATCGTTTTAACTTTTAATAGCTCGAACATTTAATGCAGAAACTGTAACATACTAATGCCTGTATTAATGATGAGCATAACAAGGCAGATGTAATGCGAGAATTAATAATGCGTATTTACTTACACGAACCTCCTGCTAATGTTCCCGGGGGAACGCTTGGGGTACCCTACTGTTAAAGAACGGAACAAACTTGCGCGAATCGCAGGTAGAATTACAGCTCGCACGGATTGCCACACAGTTTTTTATAGACGTCTCAAAATAAACTTTCGGGTTTAAGGTAAACGTAAATCATGTACCCAAGTAATGCCAATGATAAATTGAATTATTATCTTTCAATATTAAGGTTCGAGGTTGGTAAATTTGCTACAAAATTTGCATTAACTTATTGAGATTTTACTGTATTTATTAACGACCTGACCACATGGCATATAGATGAGCATAGAGGGAGGAGGAGGAACAGCTATTTAATGAAAAACTGTGTACATATAATTTTTAATATCTACCCTAAAAACTATAGGTAGTAAGTATATAGGTTGAATGGAGCGAAGTAAACAAAAATATAATATCTTATGATTCGCGTGTAGGCAGGCAAGAAGAACTACTTATGAACATTTATGACTTTAGATTTTAGACCGAGGGTGACACCACCTCCTTCATCCTCCCACCTCCCACCACTTCATCCTCCTCTGCAATGTTACAAGGCATGAGCCTTGTAACATTGCAGACACTAACCAAAAAGCTCGCTATGGTTGAAACAGTCCATTGGGTGTTAACGACTTCATAAATGTGCCGTAACACTCGTCAAGAAGTTAAAACTTGAGTTTAAATTATTAAATTGTTGACGTGTTGTGATGGTTAAGTAATTTTAACATGTACCTACCTACTTAAATACTTCCGTGTACACAGGACTACAAAAGCGGATGGATTACTTTATCAAAAACATTTCTATAAATTTGATATGGAAAAAGTCATCATATTTTTATTTTCTTACTAGTTCTGTAATATAAGTGGAGAATTTCGTAACCTTTTCAATCTTATTATCTACACCTATTTGCAAAAACTTTCTTTAATTGTCTATTCTCAAAAAAAGAATTTAATATAAATAATGAATGCATTCTAATCTTAATATAAACAAAATCTTAACAAAATATTAAACCGACTTCAAAAACGTATATATGAACACTGAAATGTCAAAAATAACAAACCGATTTCTTCCGAAATACAAAAATGCACGTTATGTTATTATTTCTATGAGCTACCTACTGATCGGTTTGAAGATGATCAAGCCATTTATGGTCTTCATCATCATCAAACCAAATGAAAAATATGATACAAAAAATACCCATGTTTAAAGATTTCCCTCGATTTCTCCAAGATCCCATCATCAAATCCTGACTTCATCACAAAGAGACCACCGCGAGTGTATAGCCTTTCAAACAAAAAAATAATTTTCCGAATTCGTCCAGCCGTCTTCGAGTAATCGCGTAACAAACATACAAAAAAAACAAATGAGAACCTCCTTTTTTGGAAGTCGGTTAAAAATTTACTAGGTATTAGGTATTGGCTTTATCCATAAAATAACGTTTTAAAACAGCAGCAGTGTAATAACCCTACGTTATTTTATTTCCTTCTGACTTCATTGTATAGACTTACTTGTCGTAAAGTTTTATAATTATTATTATAGATAGTAAGTAGATACCTAATAATATGTAAATATAAGACGATCTCGCTTGTAGGTTATCACCGGTTGCTTCCCCTCGGCATACAATATTGTTATTAAAACTCGTAAAATGTGTACGCAAATGAGATAGTTATCATAAAGCGGCGAACATACTGGCTCGCGCCGACGCGCGGTCGACCGCGACGTTGAAGGTAAACGCGCGATGAGCAATTTATGGTAACGGTAACTGTGCGGTCCGTCCGACACTCGCTGCTCACGGCGATTCCCCTCACCGCCCTATGGTAATGAAATGAGGTTTTTTGATGTGTATAAAAAAAATCTCTCATAAATTCTTCATAAAATTTTACCGTGATACTTACATTTTTTTAAATTCGCACGGGTCTATGTGCCAAAAAGTTAAATAGGTTTACTATAAAAGGAAATTAATATAATTGTTAATATTAAGGAAATTAATATAATTATTAATTAATATTAATAATGTTTTTTCGTTTCTTAATTGGGTATTTTTCAGGGTATGAAAATCAAAATTCTAATTTGTCCGTCAGTTAGAAAATAAAAAAATAATAGATCGTTTTTTGCTGTTCTAGCTAGCTCATTTACAGGAACCTCGTTAGATAATAATTTAAAATAAGAGCATTTTATCAAAGTATACCTGCACGTTTTAACACACGGAATTGCCTTAGAAACTTTAGGATAAAAATCTATGAATACGTCCTTAATCCTTAATACAATTTTATAAATGCGAATGTGAGTCTGTGTGTTCGTGTTAACTATTCAACCGATCATCATGTAATTTATCATACCCATTGTCAGGGGTACAGAAAAGGACATAGATTAGTTTTATCTCGGAATTTCTGCAGGAACTTAGAGTTTAACGCGGGTGAAACCGCGGGGACTGGATAGTTCTAATATAAAGAGTTCCAGAGGTAATTTCGAAATTGACTATACGCCAAATAGCTATCCCCGCGGTTTCACCCGCATCAATATCGGTATTTCCACGGGATCTCTTTAGTCTCAGATACAAGACGTATCCTATGTCACTCAGGAATCTGTCCTGGGGGGCTAAGATGCGCAAGACGACAAAATTTTATCGAGCCATTTTATCGATTCTCGTCGACAAAGCCATACAATATGTCGACGAGAATCGATAAAATGGCTCGATAAAATTTTGTCGTCTTGCGCTTCTTAGCCCGGCTGGACAGAATTTTTAGAATCGGATTTACTAATCGACTGATCTGGATCTGGATCCACTGATCCAGAAAGTATTAAGTACCTCTTACATCTAAACTTATAAACTTACAAACTTTACCTTTTTATCATATTAAACCTTACATAATATGAATCAAAGCCCTCCGCCGCGTCCGTCTGTCTGTGTGTCTGTTCGCGATAAACTCAAAAACTACCGAACGGATTTTTATGTGCTTTTCACCGATAAATAGAGTGGTTCAAGAGGTATTAAGAATAAAGTTTATACGTATAGTTTATTCTGTAATTCCCGCGGGAACTCCGAAATTACCGCGGGTGAAACCGTAGGGGACAGTTTTTTTTTTTTTTATGTCATAGGGGGCAAACGGGCAAGTGGTACACCTGATGGTAAGAGATTACAGCCGCCCATAGACAATCTGCAACACCAGAAGGCGTGCAGGGGCGTTGCCGACCTGGAATGGGGATGGGATCAGTTAGTATTGTATATCTATATCTATACTTATAATAAAACTGTAGAGAGGTCAATTATGTACATTAAATATATATTCAAAATTAATATTGGAGGATGAATGGTGATCGATACTGAATGAAAATGCAATCAGTAATTTTTTGTCTGTCTGTCTGTCTGTCTGTATTTGCACGCATGGGTCAAAAACTACTGAAGGGACTTTAACCAAACTTGGTAAGATTGTACTCCTTACTCCTGGGCAGGTTATTGGCATGCACGTTGTCAGGGGTACACAGAAGGACATAGGGTACTTTTTATCCCGGGTTTCCTGTGGAAACTCCGAAATTGCCGTGGGTGAAACCGCGGGGCACAGCTAGTGTATAATAATAATAAAAATAAATATTTATTTGTTTCTTATTTACTAAATGGTCTCCTTTTAAGTACCATATATAAAAAATATTATTTTTATCGGGCCAAGTAACAAAAATAACAATGAGTACAAATTAAGTACAAACTAAGATTACCTTCTTGAGTGTATTTGGGTGTGCGTGTGTGTGCGTGCGTGTTTGCGTGCGTATGCGTGTGTGTGTGGGTGTGTGTATGAACGGCTTATTACGCTAAAGTTGGATGTGTTATATACATTATCAATTAATATTTCAAAGATGTAAAGTTTTCATCCAAGAATATACTAAACTAATCAATAAAAATGTTGAAAAATGAGTAAAAATTGCATCCATTCTTTTCAACGCTCAAGTTCCTTCTTTTTATGATTACAAATAATAACCGATCCTACTCTGTGCAGAGGCAGACTTCGAATCTAAGTCCACATATTACTTCGCTCGCGCCAAGCGTGAAAGCGCCTATTTCCGCTTCGGACACCGTTTTCAATAAAGTTCGATAGAACACTGAAACGATGAAAATAGGACCCGTCTCACCTTTATCTGTTCAAATAGAAACTTTATATTGCATATCTCATATTATGAAGTTCGTTTACCCATTTTAAGTGACAAACGCAGCAAGTATACGTACGTTTCTTATACATATATAACATGTGGTAAAATTAACTGCAAATATGTACAGGGCTGAAAGTATACGTTATAAAAAACAGGATAAGCGAAAAAATAATATTTTAAGTTCAGCAGTTTTTCAGAATATGAGGAAAATAAATTAATTTGAAAAATCATTACAATAGGCTAGTTTCCTGGGTAAAAAAATCAAAATTCTATTTAGTCCGTCAGTTAGATAATAAAAAAATAAAAGACACGTATTTTTTGCTTTTTTAAAATAATGGAAATATGCATAGATAAAGCGCATTAAAGTTTAGGGTGGGGGACTCGTGACGTCACCGCTCGCTATAACGTGCGAACAAACTGTAGCGAGGCGTGACGTCATGTGAAATTTCGACTTGATATATCTCCGTTATTTTTTGGTTACATAAAAAAAAAAAAATACGTGTCCAATATTTTTTAATAATCTACAAAACGGACTAAAAAAAAAATTTAGGAAACTAGCCTATTATCTACATTCAGAAGTACACAATACACGTAGCTCACTTATATGTATACAAGGCACGTGCCACGCACACAGCGAGCGATGGATCAGCTGTTCAGCTCGATCGAAGTCATTTACCTTAAAATACCGTCGCGCGACGATGCATGTGTAAAGCGGCGAGCACCATCACAAGTTGTTTTCTGTTTGATAGATTTCTTTTGTTTTTTTTTTATTTTTTATTTTATGAACATGTTTATAACAGTATATACTTTCAACCCTGTAAATATTTGCAGCTAATTATACCACATATTATATAAAAATTAAGCCTTATTTCCCTTGGTAACGACATCACGCCTGAACGGCCAATATCGTCAATTATTTTTTTTTGTTCTTATGAAAGAAGTAAGGAGTACCTGCGAGAATTCCGAAACTCACGCGGATGAATCTCAGAAAGGGTTGGACCGATTTTGACGGGAATTTCATTGCTAATTAGCTGATGTTATAAGTAGTTAATATAGCCACTTTGGAGTTCCTGCGGTAATTCTGAAACTTGAAATAAAGTTGAAATATATTTTAATCTTTTATCTCGTGTATTATTCCTTTTTTTATTCGAACTCAGTGATAAAGTAATGGTTGATTTGAATAGTTTGGAGACGTTTCGGACTGTCTATTGTGAACTCACCTTTATCGCGTATAAAAATGTACACATCATAATAAATAAAAATAGTTACCTACATAATATGTTATTACAAGCTCTGCTTTTAGTTTGGTATGATATTTGGTATGATAATGTTGGCATTATCATTATATTATATTAGTACCTACCTATAATAATAGTATCTGTGCTAATAATTCTTAATTTCTTATTATTAATAAATGCGAAGTGAGTTTGTTTATTTGTTTGTTTGTTACGCTTTCACGCCTTAGGTAACGGCTCAATCGATCAACATGAAATTTTGCATACACGTTGTCAAGGGTACAGAGAAGGTCATAGTCACCGAAGTTAACGCGCGTGAAACCGCAGGGGAACAGCTAGTCATCCCTACTAATATCATAAATGCGAAAGTAACTCTGTCTGACTGTCTGTTACGCTTTCACGCCTTAACGGCTCAACCGGTCATCATGAAATTTTGCATACATACACGTTGTCAGTTGTACATAGAAGGGTATACCCTTCTATGTACTATGTTCTATGTTCATAGGGTACTCTTTATCCCGGAATTCCCGCGGGAACTCCGAAATTGACGCGGGTGACACCGCGGGGAACAGCTAGTTACTAAATAAAATATAGAACCTAAAACTGTGGAAGTTTTCAGCAGGGCTGCGGTCAGGGGGAGCTAACGTTTCAGCTACACGATTTTTTTTTTTTTTTTTTTTGTTTTATTTACCAAATTTACAAACAAAAATTATTTAAGGTTGACATAAAATAGCACAAGAAACCACAGAGGTTTGTACAATTCATAATTTTTCGTGAAATTTTGATCCCCAGTAAATAGGGGAACAGTTTTTTTGCAATTTCTGACTTTTTTAGTACCTACTTACTCCAACGATGGTTATGGTACACTAGAAATTTTTCATCAGTACATATTAGAAACAGGATCAATTGACATCAGTGAAACATAAATGGCCATTTCCTAGATAACCAATTTTTTTTGAAAAATCTGTGAATAGGAATCAGGATTCATTCAAGATTTCATTTTGCAACGGTTAAGTTCATTTGTATATTATAGAACTGCTGGTTAGTGATTATAATGTCGATGGTTATTCTGTTTTCATAACCTAGCTGTCCCCCGCGGTTTCACCCGCGTTTATTCGAAGTTCCCGCGGAAATTCCAGAAAAAACTATGCGTATAAACCTTCCTCATGAGCCAGTCTATCTACTGGTGAAAACGCAATGAGAATCCGTTCAGTAGTGTCTGAGTTTATCCTAAGGAAACAAACAGACAGACGCGATGGAGGCTTTTGTTTCATAACATGTAATGATATTATACGTATCTACAGGTTTTATTTGATTATAATAATACACATCTACGTATATAAAAAAAAAGTTTTTTCCCCGTTTTTTATATTACTATACACAGCGAAGTGAACAAAATTCCAGTGGCAAACATGGCGGAGGCACCGGAACACCTGTCCCGTTCCGTCCCGGATGCACCCCGCTGTTTCTGTGCGCGTCTGATTTTGATTCACTCCATGAATATTTCATGTACCGCCTCGTGCGGACATGGAATGGCATAGGTCATAAGGTCAGTTTGCAACGAGTTTAGAATCAAACCGTGTTTGTTGCGATCATGCACGCTGTGGACATATGAAATGTTTTCTACTAGCTGTGCCCCGCAATTTCACCGGCGGTAATTTTTGTGTTCCCGCGGGAATTCCGGGATAAAGAGTAGCCTATGACTTTATCCTCTTTCCACAATGAGTATTCAAAATTTCACGATGATCCGTTGAGTAGTTTAAGCCTGAAAACGTAACAAACAAACAAAGACACACGACGACGCCATTCAATTGAATGACTAGCGCGTTCATTGAATTACTAAAGGACAAAGTATTTTGTATTTGGCAAATCGCCGGCCGCTGCCGCGGCACGCTCGCTATCCTCGCTCGGCTCGCGCGTTGTGGTCAACAGTCCAAACCTAACCTAACCTGGCGTTTTCAGGGTGCTTTTTCGTTCGTTCGTATGTTCGAACGTTCAGCCTAGTCATTCAATTGAATGTCGTCATTCAACCAAATGACAGCGATATCTACATATAGATGGATCTATAAGACGTATTATCTATAGGATGGATCATCGACACAACCTTCGATCGAAGCCAGAATTACCTAATGAAGTTTTTCCGAAAAATACCACAGTCAATTATTTACTCTATTATTAAAACAAACAAAGAATGTACAACCATACAGACTTTCGATATTAAGAATAAAAAAATAACATAATATATTCAAAACTATAGCTATTTCTCCATGGTGTTACCCACGTTTTACCTTTTAAAAGGGCGGAGATAAGTTTTCTAATCATGTTTTAGATTTTCAAGCTGTGATCACTGATCGCTGATCGACGGTAGGTGGACCTAGTAAGACCTGATATTCATTTTTCAAAAACCTCCATTTCAAATTCCCCGGTATTGCGGGTCCGGATTTCTTCATGGCTCCGGACGAAAGCGTTATCGGATATGAAGCCGGTCTCGGCTGCCGCTTCCTTACTACGCTACGTACGATATCGGGTGGCCGATATAATAATAATGTAATAAGAATACTCGTTTATACTGTATTCACAATAACTTCCCATATATATATTAAACAAAGTCCTCCACCGCGTCTGCCTGTCAGTCTGTTCGCGATAAACTCAAAAACTAAAGAATGAATTTTCACCAATAGATAGAGTGAGTCATGAGGAAGGTTTACATTGTGTAGTTGTTTATCCTGGAATTCTCGCGGGAACTCCGAAATTCCCGCGAGTGAAACCGTGGGGGACAACTAGTGTAGGTATTACTCGTATATGACTGTATTATATTTCTAAGCTTCTATTACCAATTGTATTAGATTCTATGATATCTAGATTTTATAAAAAGCGGCCAAGTGCGAGTCGGACTCGCCCATGAAGGGTTCCGTAGCAGCAAGTAACATAATAACATAAAAGTTCTTGTAGTTCGTTGTAACTTTGACCAATGTTTTAATAATAGTGTATTTTTTTTTCGCGGTTTACGATTTATGACGTATTAAAAAAAAACTACTTACTAGATCACGTTCAAACCAACCGAACCGTTATAGTTTCGGAAAAAAGTGGCTGTGACATACGGACGGACAGACAGACAGACAGACAGACATGACGAATCTATAAGAGTTAACATTAATTTACTGAACGTCTCTGATTGCGGCAGTTTTGTTTTAAAAATCTTAAAGACGACTCTGAGTGCGGCCGTTTCTAAGTTAAATAATGCCTATGGAGTTATTATATACAAAGCAATAGTTTCATTTGTAATTGCAGCAGAAAAACATGAACGCGTCCAGCGACATTGAAATTACATTCTGGCCATAGTCACTTGATCTCTTGTTCTTTAAGTTTCAATTGCATCATTCCGCGTGCCCTGAATGCCGTTCTATGCCTGTTAATACTATGATAATGCCTGAATATTTAACATAATAAAATTACGTCGTCATCAATGGCTTTTAAAGCATACGAGTTGGTTTCCTCCTTTTGACTCATCGCTTTAAAGTCAGTATGATTTATACGCAAACACACTCGATGCACGCTCCGTTGAACGCATTTCGAATGCTGAAACAATATCCACAGCCAATGGGCCGTGATTGCCGATACGAGTAAGCCAACATAATTAATTCAAGTTACAATGAAAAACCAATCTGAAGTAGGTAATGGGCGTAGGATTTTTGGTACCATTTATTTTTCCTGCTATTAATGAACTTTGCGTCAAATTAGTGCTTATTTTTGTGGAAAATAATATCGTTAGAAGAAGCTGCAGTGATTCTAAGTGACACAGGGTTCTTTTTATACCGGAATTTCCGCGGGAACCCCATTCATTGATCGGGCATTTGTTATTCGTGTGTCCCAGACCCGTTCTGAGGGAGTATCAACATCGATGCTTCACTTTTACAATAATGGGCATGTTGACTAATTTTTATTTTTTAGTCCGTCTTGTAGATTTAAAAAAAAATTAGGACACGTATTTTTTCTTTTTTTAGGTAATCAAAAAATAACGGCGATATATTGAGTTGAAATTTCGCGTGACGTCACTATTATGACAGTTTGTATGGCGGTTTTAGCGGTTAGTGACGTCACGACCCCCTCACCCTAAACTTCAAAGCGCTTTATCTCTGTATATTTTAATTTAATTTAAATAAATAAATAAATAAATAAATTTATTTGAAAAAGCAAAAAATACGTGTCTATTGTTTTTTTATTTTCTACCTGACGGACTAATTAGAATTTTGATTTTTAAAAGTAGTCCACATCCCAATTCAAACATCTTATCTGTTATACCTAACCATACCTAATCTGTTATTCTTCATGCGGCAATTCCCCTAAAAAATGGTAATATTAAACAATACAAATTACAATATACTTTATTGCACCAAATGAGTTTTACAATATTATTATATAGTATTATATATAATTATTATGTACTTCACTTGTAATAATGAACTAAAATATATTTTATGTCCGATACATTTTTATTTGATTTTATTCTATTTTTGTGTTTAGGCTACAGCTAGTGAACAGGATAAAAATTAAGGCTTTTGCTAGTCGTCCACTAAACGGACGAATAAAATAAAATTATTCGTACACTAAATGGTGGTTAATGCAGGGACCAACAATAGTGTCTATACGCAAAATATATTGATCTTTCTTAACGTTTGGTTCTTGTTACGAACGCTTTTTATATAATATACAATTATTGTCTAAAACCAATAATATGTCACTGTAAAATTGTAAATATCGATAGATTATAAACTATCTCGCGAGATTGTGAATTATTAAAAGATCGCGAACCATAGCATTACCTTTGGCGAGTTGGTCAACAGTATAAACCTAACTTAACCAATATTATAATCTACCCAAAAGTAATCCGTTAAATGCGTTAAATCGTAAGTAGTATGTTTGTCACGGTTCACAATCTTTTGACAGTTTACAAACCTTATTTGTGAATTTATGTAGTTTAGTATGTTTAGCGGACGACTTAATAATATCTATTAATCCACTTAGTTGACGACTAGACACTTCGAAAAATTAAACACTTTATGTAGGTACCTATTATACTTTCGTCAAATGAAATATGTTTTACCATTGTAATTATATTAAACTTATGATGTAGATACAACAAATACTTATAACATTTTATATTGTACTAGCTGTCGCCCGCGATTTCATCCGCGGTAATTTCGGAGTTCCCGTGGAGGTTGCGGGAAAAAAGTACTCTATGTCCTTCAGTTCCCGAGGGAATTCCGGGATAAAAACTATCCTATCTTTTAAGTTGGACCATATATAATGGTTACAAAATTTTATCAAAATTCGTTCAGTAGTTTCGGAGTCCATCGCGGACAAACAACGTGATACGTGATTTATATATATTAGATAAGATTAAGATAAGATATGAAGATTAAATAAACATTTTATTGATTTTTATCACACAAGAAAAAAGAAAAAGTGGACAAAACGCTCTCTATCTACTAAACTGGGTGATGCGTCTACACTAAAAGTGCCTAAAACTTGACGTCGCCATTCTTCATTCAAACAAACACTTCCTCACATGCACATTTGTTTTCAGAACATATCATACTATAGTCAGCGAAAGAAGCACAGTGCTGAGCGCAAGCCAACGTATCACAAGGTAGATCGATCTGGTGTATGTCTAGTCCAGGTTCATAAGAAGAACCTGAAAATCAAAAAGTTTCTATTTCAAAAGACTGAACGGAATCGAGGTTTCTGACTGCCTTCCAAGGAACCCAAGTGGGCTAACTTTCAACAGATTTTTGTTTAGGATTTTAATAACGCTAGGGCACTGTCAATTGTCATACAGCGCCACTTGGTCCCAAACTAAGCAGAGCTTGTACATACCTACTATGGGTACGAAACAACTAATATAGTACTTATAGATAAGTATCCAAAATCTGATTCAAAATAGGTACAGATTTTTGTGCAAAAATCAAATTTCATAAAACACTACTTTTCCCCGCAGTTTTACCCGCGTTAATCTCGGAGTTCCCGCAGAAATTACGGAATAAAAAGTAGTCTAAGTTACTCCTTATAACATTAGCTATCTGCCAGTGAAAGTCCCGTCAAAATCAGTCCAGCCGTTTTAAAGATTAGCCGGACCATACAAACATACAGACAGCCAGAGAAAAATTTTAAAAATTGATTTTTTGATGTTAGTAGTTAGTTAATTTGAAATTACAAACAGACACTTCAATTTAATTTATTTGATGATTAATTATGATGAATAGACTAGCTGTTCCCCGCGGTAATTTCGGAGTTCCAGCGGGAGTTCTGGGATAAAAAGTAGGTACCCTCAACCCTGTGTTCTTCTAAGTATCCCTGACAACATGTATGCAAAATTTCATGATGATCGGTAAAGGTAAACTTTCGCATTTATAATATTAGTAAGGATTTCTTACACTAAACAACAGAAATTATGTCTTTTCTATATTACAAATTAAGTAGCCTACCTATGCTTAGATCTTTTACACTAGGTACGCAAGTACGCAACGGATTTTCATGCGGTTTTTACCAATAGATAGAGTGATTCGTGAAGAGGGTTTATATCCCTCCCTACTCTGTGCTACAGGTACATGAAACTACAGCTACCTAAGAAAGGTAAAGGATTTATTTTTACCTGATACCTAGTTACCTGTCTTGTACATACTTAGCATTTGAAAAACTTAATACCTCAAGGTATATTTTATCCTGGATTTCCCCCTCGAAATCAGCGTCGGTGAAACCGCGGGGGCAGTTAGTAGTTTAACAGTTTTAATTAATTTTACCCTTACTCCTAACAACAGGTTTATATTTTTAATTCAGTCCTATTCATATATTGACTAATAAATAATCAAATCACATTCTGTTAGATGCTAATACTAGATATGCTTTTAAAAATACGCTCTTAAGAGAGCAAATGGCATTTATTGTATGATCCCCGCGCCTGCTTCTGAGTAAACTGCAAATATATCCAGATGCTGAAGCGCCAAATTTTTAATTTGCTGGATCCGCGGATCCGCGCTTTGAAGGTGCGGAATCCAGCAGAATAATAAAAGCAGCGGGATCCCGCGGGAATGCGTGATCCCGTCTTGCGGGATTGCAATCCCTACGTAGGTCACTAACACCCGGTGCGGATCCCAAATTTGCCGCCCTCTTATTTTTGCAATTGATCAATCCTACTTCCTACTTAATATTATAAACGCGAAAGTTTGTAAGAATATATGGATGGATGGATGGATGGATGGATGGATGTTTGTTACTCTTTCACGCAAAAACTACTGGATGGATTTAAATGAAACTTTACAATAATATAGCTAACACGTAGGGTACTTTTTATCCCGGTATTCCCGCGGGAACTCTGAAATTAACGCGGGTGAAACCGGAGATCCACGTGAAACACGGGATCAAAAGTTGCCTATATCCTTCTCTTCACCCCTGACAACGTGCATGCAAAATTTTGTAAAGACCCATTAAGCTATTAAAACGTGAAAGCATAAGAAACAACAAACAAACTTACATTCGCAATTTATAATAGTTAGGACTTAGGACAAACTTTAAAAAATTAAAACTATCAACAAAACTCACCGGCCGCGGCCGCTAGATGAATGATAGCGAGAATGAATAAAATACCGGCGAAAAATGCGGAAAAAGAAGTCTTCATTTTAATTTAATTTTTTCAATTTGGATTTCGACTTATACGTGTTCTTTTGTTGCTCGGGAGAGGTGATCTAACGATATGAACGCGTGTGATGTCGCTTTTATAGATAGTAGCTGTATCTGCTTTGGCCGCGTTCCACAAGAGACATTAAAATCGGCAAAACAAATTATGCGATAATACATATTATAGCGTAGTAGATTATTTAAATGATGTTAACGTTTGGAAATTAGTTCCTCTAAAGATTACAATTTTATAAGTAAGTAGTAGGTACTTAACTACCTGATTGTACCAATTATAAAAAAGACAACCCTGCTGAGATTTTTATCAATATTTGTATACGTATGCATAGTAATTTCGAAGTGAATCGATTTATAAATCTTTATTTTTTCTTACATTTTTGACATGTAAATTTTTAAATAAAAAATATTTTTTTATTATTTTTGTCATTTTATACTATTATGCATTGAAGTGTATGCACTGACGTACTAGAATCAGAGGAAGCGAATCAGATTTTCCGCAATGTTTTGTGCCGATCGCGCGGCAACAACTCATTTAGTCACACACCTATCGAAATACTCTGTGACGCCTATAGGGAACGTGCAGGAACTATAGGTGGCAGCACTAAATCGACAAAAGAGACACTATGCGGACAGTAGAGGAAACTGATTAAACCAGTCATCGTGCTTTCGGAAGGAAGATAATAATTGAAGAGATAGTTTTGTTTTCATAATTATGTAAACAAAACTATCTCCTCAATTAGGTATATTATATTTTTGAATAAGTATGATAAAAGTTATAAAATATGGGTTCCGGTGTATCTATATCTAGGTATATACTTATAATAAACTGTAGAGGTCAATTCTGTACATTGAATATAATATATTCAAAATTAATATTGGCGGATGAATGGTGATCGATACTGATGCCAAAAAAGCAATCAGTAAATTTTTTGTCTGTCTGTCTGTATGTGCACGCATGGGTCAAATACTAGTGAAGGGATTTTAAGCAAACTTGGTACGATTGTAGTCCATACTCCTGGACAGGTTATAGGCTATATAATAATTATTATATCATTTATAATAATAAATATATAATATAAGGCTAAGACACATAGGAGCTTAGAGGTGACGATAAATTTGAAGCAAGTCGGATGAAAATGCGCTTTCGAGCTCTTATCCTCGCATACGTTTACTCAATCACGCAAAAACGTCTGAACGGATTTGGATGAAATTTGACGTGCACGTTGTTAGGGTACAGATGAGCACATAGGGTACTTTTTATCCCGGGATTCATGCGGGAACTCCGAAATTATCACGGGTGAAACCGCGAGGCACAGCTAGTCATCATCAATAATATAATAATTAATGATCGTCAGCGTCAAAAGGTTTTTAAGCTTTTGAGGCCGGCCATGTATTATATATAGGTATATATATAGGTTGAAGAGATGAGGATGAGGAGGATGATCTAATGAAGAACATGAGGCTGTGAAAACTGGTAAAATTGTCGCACAAACTAAAATATCCAATGTTTACGATAAGAAAATAATCCTTACTAATATTATAAATGCGAAAGTGAGTTTTTGTTTGTTTACTTGTTTGTTACGCTTTTACGCCTTAACGGCACAACCGATCATCGTGAAATTTTGCACACAAGTTTTCAGGGGGTTTATTTACTACTAGCTGTTCGGAATTCCTGAACTCCGCACTGTCCGGAACTCCAAACAGCTAGTGGAAAATAAACCCCCTGAAAACTTGTATGCAAAATTTCACGATGATCGGTTGTGCCGTTTTTTTTTGTTATTTTTTGTCGATGTATTGATAGTTGATACATCCAGAAATACAACAATGAATTGTGATTAGCTAGAATAATAATTTTCACAAGTAAAATTAATCCTGTTTACTTGTCATAAATGTGAATGGCAACTATCAATAGATTCGGATTGGCGACACCAGTCGGCAGCACCGTCGTTGTGCACGTTCCCTATACGCTCATCGCGACCGTGAATACCGAAACTGTGACAAACAGCAATTTGAAAATGCCGTCTTGCATGTTAAAAACCAGTAAAAACAAAGACGTTATATATTATAATAAAGAAAAATCAATAGACTACGACGAAAAAAGATATACCTAGCGCAAGAGCCAACGCGGTTCAGATCTTCCTTATTTTATAAAAGCTGAAAGTTTCTCTGTGCATATCCCAAACACAGATAAGAACGATCAGCGACTATAGAGTTTCGATTATGGTTACTTGGGCAGCTATCAAGCTATCAGGTAAGGTTGTATAAAATAGTACCTCAAACTCGTTAAAGTATAAAGCTTATTTTTTAAATTTTCTCCGGAATAACGTTAGAAATCACGTCATACATTGCCGAACACTTAATACAGTTGCAACCCCCTGCCAGAAAACCCTAAACTTTACTAAATTATAATTGAACTTACGTTAAAGTATAAAAGCTGAATTGTATAAATGATACTTGGGGACCTATAAAAATAGTTACCTCAGAAGCCGGACAGTTTTAATGCTTTTCACCTTGCTAGACACATTGAAAATCTGCTGAGCGCGACCGCGAGGCAACAACTGTTCAAGCGGGTGCGAGTGAGATAGGGATTTTAGTCGTATTATTTTAATTTAACTCTTTAATTCTAAAAATTTCAAAAATAAATGTGTTTTGATTTATATTGTACCATTTCTTTTTATTCTGGCATTGGTTGGCTTAGCTTTTTTTGGCAAAAAGTTTTCTATACCTATCTGTCAAAAACTAGTGTCGACCGATTCTCGTGTTGTAATTGTAACAAAAAGTATTTATACTCTTAAATAATTATCAAATCACATATTATGTCATCGACCTAGCGACGTAGATATGTGCAATTGTGCATACAATTATTTATAAACACTTTTTGACCCCGAACGTACCTACCTACATACATACCTACATCCAATACATATAATAATTATATGACAGTAAAAGAAGATTCTTTTAAAGTAAAATATTTTTTCATTACTCATACTCGGAAAGTAGGTTTGAAGTTTCCTGAGAAGCGGGTTGAAAGTAACACTTTTCAGCCCTAGGGCGAATCGCTTTCAACTGACAGCTGGATACTACTGGCCAGTAGCACACCTAATGGTTGATTTATGTAAAATAAAATTCACCCATTTTTTCTTTAGCTAATTCCTATTTTTATTATGACTTTCCTTGCATTCGTAATGAAAAGCACAGTGTTATCCTCGGGAGAAAGACTTATTTAGTCCCTCGATCTATTAGCCAAACCCCGTCTCGGGACTAAATAAATTACTTTCACCCCTAGGATAACAATGTACTATTTATTATCCGTGTCTCCCGGTTCTGAGAGAGTATCATCATCGCGGTTTAACTTTTACAATCATTTAAACATCTTATGACCATAATCTGTGTTATTCTTTACTAGTTGTGCCCCGTGGTTGCACCCGCGTGAAACGATTTTATATAACTACTTTTTTTCCCGACATCCTTTTTAATTGAAACAAAGCCTGTATGTAGCTCCAGGCTAAGCTTAATCTACTTGTGAAAACCGCATGACAATCCGTTAGTAGATTCGGAGATTATCGCGAACAGACAGACAGACATACAGACAGAAAAGAATTTTAAAAACATTTTTTTTTGGGGTTGGTTACTCTTTTTTTATCATACCCTGTCAGTTTTTGTTAAAAATATCCAATGTAGAGAATCGCGGATTCTACTCTTTTATTATAGTACTAGCTGACCCCCGCGGTTTCACTCGCGGTA
This sequence comes from Zygaena filipendulae, assembly GCA_907165275.2. Lineage (NCBI taxonomy): Eukaryota > Metazoa > Arthropoda > Insecta > Lepidoptera > Zygaenidae > Zygaena > Zygaena filipendulae. Next base: position 2,741,985 of record OU015653.1, on the reverse strand, counting down.
GTTCCGGGATAAAAGTACCCTATGTCACTCAAGATCACCTTAGCTGCCTAACTATTATTAGAAAAATTCTGGACACGTATTTTTTCTTTTATTTTTTGATTACGTAAGTAATCAAAAAATAACGGCGATATATTGAGTTGAAATTTCGCGTGACGTCACTATTCTGACAATTTGTATGGGGGTTTTAGCGGTTAGTGACGTCACGACCCCCTCACCCTAAACTTTAATGCGCTTTATCTCTGTATATTTTAATTTATTTGAAAAAGCAAAAAATACGTGTCTATTGTTTTTTTATTTTCTAATTGACGGACTAATTAGAATTTTGATTTTCAAAAGTAGTCCACATCCCAATTGCCGCAGGATAACATTAACAGTCTCATCGACTCTATGAATAATTCGGTGCCAGCAAGTTCTCAATAACAGAGGAGGCCACACTTTGTATTAATTTATGCAATTTTTGTACATCCATTTAATTTTAGTTTAAGTATAGTTGATTAGGCACCTTACTTTGTACTACATACATACAGTACTTACTCGTAATTATTGTTAATTATGATTATTAAAACATAAAAAAAAATAGTTGTTTAATATCAAAAAAGCATAAAAAAAATAATATAAATAAGAAAATACTAAGGATTTAATGCGAAAACACATTGTAAAATTGAAATTTGTATGTGTTGCTTAGACTTTTTTGATGTGTGTATTTTCAGTGTTCCCTAGGTATATGAGGTATCATTTGAAGGTTTTTAAGCCTTTAGGACACGGCCTTATAAGGACGTACAGTTCGGAAATGGTCAGAACTAGAACATTTTGATTAGTTTTTTATATATCATATATCTACCTTATTATATTAAGTATATAATATATAAAAGGCAAACCTGACTGACTCATCTATCAACGCACAGCCGAAACTACCGAACGGATTTCGCTGAAATTTGGCATACAGATAGTTGTAATGACGCAGGCAACCGTTAAGAAAGAATTTTTGGAAATTCGCCCCTTAAAGGGGTGAAAAAGGGGTTGAAAGTTTGTATGGGGGAACAAGATTAGTTAAACTATTGTATTCGAAACTTCACAGGAGTACTCCTATCAATAAAAATGTAAACAAGTGTTTTAGGCTCTTTCAGAATTCAACCCCTAAAAGGTGGAAAAAGGGTGAAAAATTCTGAAAATCAACATGGGTATCGTTTTTATGGTTTATCGGGTCGCTGATTACGAAAACAACCACTATCTTACAAAAATTGCACAAAAACATAAAACAAAATAGATTTAAACAAAAATTTGCACAAAATTACACCCCGAACAAAAAAATCGTCCTTGTAATTCTACTTCCTTTCTTAGCGCTCTCCTACGAACTCCACGCAGACGAAGTCGCGGGCAAAAGTTAGTATAATCAAATAAAATATATTATTTATTATTTCCAAGTTATATATATATATTATGTCCAAGTCGTTTTTTATTGTATTTATGTTTTTTCAATTCTATTTTTGTATTTTCTTATGAACTTTCAAAAATCAGGCTCGGGTATAGTGAATAAGATAAAATTAAACACTTTATGTACCTATTCATCAGAAGAAATATCTTTTATTAATATAATATTAAGCTTATAAAGTAGGTAGGTACAGACAATATAAGTTTTTTATACTATATGTATATGATGATTGAGTTAAAAAAAATTCTTGACACAACGCTATTTATCAACTAAAATGTGTGATGCGTCTACGGTAAAAATAAAACTCGACGACTCTACACTTTACCTCATCCTCGTGATTCATTAGTGAATTAATTACATCCACATTCGCCATTGTTGCACACTGGGTATCTGCCAATCGAACCACAGAGTTTTTGGCAATCCTTCGTATTACAACCAGCATTGTTGTCGTGCTGCTGTGTTTGTTTCTTAGGAACAGCTGAAAATGAACAAGTTACTTTTTCAAAACACTGACGGAATCGTACGGAGTTTTAACCGACTTCCAGAAATTTCAAGGAACCGGGTGCGCTAATTTTGAATGTTTACTAGTTTATTTGTTTAGAAATGTAATAATAATAATGCTATGGCCATTGATATGCTAAGGCACTCCCATATAATGCCACCTGGCCCAATCTAAGCAGAGCTTATACTGTGAGTACCAGGCAGCTGATATCATACTTATGTATATGTCACCAGAAGATAACAAGATCAGCAAGTTTATAAATTTTTTAGTAAATTTAAAAACCTTCGTAAGATTCTAAACGAGAGATAAATAGTATTATTTTATGCCCATGTCGGCGAGAGGGTAGTTTCGTTATCAATAACGTTTCCCGCCGACTAATAGCGGTTGTAGTACGTTCGTTCCCCCGCTCCACTCCATTGCCCGACTCGTCTTTGTTAGAACTCGATATAAATGCGGGTATGCGTTAGTCACGTGTCATTGTTACTTTGTGTTCGGTTCAGTACAGTTATAGTATCGTATCAATCTAGAGTGGCTATAGTGATTAGTGTGCTGTGTCATCTAATACTTTCCAGAGGTTTGCTTAAGTCGGGAGCACGGGCAGTGGAGGTGAGCGTTCATGCATTGTAAAGGGGCCCCATTAAACCTACACCTGGGTCGCAAGTCCCAGGCACTGCTCCGTGTTCCCTACGGATATCTGGTATGCTGTATTATCTATAACTATGTTGGTGCAATTGCTTATTATAGTTCCATGTTCCTATCTTTATTTCCGACACCCACATTTTCGCAAATTGATAAACTTACTGAACTACGAGTAAAATAGTAAGTAAGCAATAAGATTCTAAACGGTTCGACCAATCACAGAAGAGCTTTTAATTTTACGCTTCTTTAAAATACGGCAAATAAAACACTGCTCTTTGATTCGTCGATGTTGGCAGTGGCAATTGATCGTTTTTATCGGCGCATCGCCAGCCGCTGCCGCGGCACGCTCGCTGCGCTCGCTCGGCTCGCGCTTGGTTTGCAGTACACACCTAACCTAATCTAACCTTCTAATCTAGACCAAGGGGGCTGGATTCTATCCGGACAAAGACTTACTGTCGCGAAACGCTTGACGAACAATGGCGGTAGAGAGGAAGGAGAAGGAACACGTGACGTATTCAACCAATCAGGGCCCTTATTCACTATTATATACTAGACCAACAACATTACTTGGCCATAACGCGCGTTCCAAAAACAATCCTAAACGCTCTAGATGCAAAAATATAAGAAAATATATTCTTTAAAAGCAATTTAAGTGGCGCCTTATCTTAACGTGACGCGTTATGGTCATAAGGCTCCAGAGCGCACAATATGGCGTTTGGTTATTGCTTCCTTCCGGTGACATATAAAATATACATATTTATGATCATCACCTAGACTCAGACTGAAATTTCCATCACATTAATGTTCACCGTGACGCTAAGATTGAACCCGCAACCCCTGGCACAGCATCAAGTTCACTAACCACTGCATCCAGGGTGCTTTCGAATATCGTTTTAGATATTTTTGAAGTGAAAACTTTATAGCGCCTCGATGAAACAAAAAGGCCGTTAAACCGGGACAGCGTAGCAAACAAACAAACAAATAGATTGAAATTCACATTTTCAATAGTAAGGGTTAGCATAAAATATTATAACGACAATAAACTCACCGGCCGCTTGATAAGTGATAGCCAGAATGAATAAAATCACGGCGAAAAACGCAGAAAAAGAAATCTTCATTTTGAATTTTTTTTTTTTTGTTGAGACTTCGATTTAAGTATTGATATGTCGTGCGTTTGCTGCTTGGGAGAGGTGATCTGACGATATGAACGGGCGTGATGTCGCTTATATGCCTGGCACTCGTCCCTGCTAGTTATCTGCATTCCGCAAAACAGTACGAGCGGCAAAACAAGTTATACTGTTGATATTATTCATTAATTAGCTGTTCCCCACGGTAATTGTTTTTTTTTTAATCTGTTTAATTTTTTTGTGTAGTTCGAAGAATACTGGCTTTCCACTAATATTTCTAGCGGCTTAATCATGGTTAATGGTCCGGAGCGGCTATATTCACCGGTTTCGGCGTGATAAGGTAACAGACAACAGAGTTACCCACCTTCGCATTCATAATATTAGTAACTTGTACAGTCTGCAGTCTGGATGATAATGATGTCTTATCATTCAACACGTAAGGAAGGTTAACGACACTACACACTGTTTATAATAAACCAAAACGATATAAACAGTAACACTGCTCTTTTGATAAAACTCACTTCCTTATATTTATATTGTTTGTTACTCTTTCACGCTTTCAACTCCGAAATTAAGTAGAGTGAAACCGGCTTATAAGCATAAACGTGCTGGCTAAGATAATCGGGAGCCGTGCCTACCCTTAAAAAATCGGCAGTAAGTATTGAAGAATTATTTACTGTTCAATCACTTTTATATAAGATTCAGTACCAATCTTTGTGTTAAACTTACCCTAAATCAATATTACTAAAGTCGTCGTATTGTACCTTTACGCTATTATTATAGACCTATGACCTACCACTCGTCGCACTCGCGCTAATAAAATAGAAAAGTGCGTTTAATGATGAAAGGAGTCGAATGCACTCCCGAGTGAATCTGAAACCACCCAATAAAACCCAATTTAGTATGAACGTAAAAAGACAGACGTACTAGAATTTCTCTATAATTTATAATATTAATACGAACAGCTATAACTGCACTATTAGACTTTAAACTGTAATAACAAGTAAAGAGATCATTATGATAATAAAGAAGTTATTTAAAAACTATTAAATTAACTCATAATATAATTACAAATACAAATTTACAAATAATAATTTATCAATTTCAATTTACGACAAAAAAAAAAGTCACTCAAAAATACTAATATAATTAACATAAATTAATAATCTTGCCTGATAAGATACTCAGATATGGACAAAACCAATATAATAATGATTAGTGTGGTGAGTTCTCTCTTTCTAGCTACGCCAATGCTTAGCTATAAGTGGTGATCCTATTTTTAACATGTTCATTGATCCTGTTACTTTATTTTAGTTTCTTTATACTTTGGTAACTTGAATAATATAGGCAAGTGCCAAGCAGTTGTTCAACTGAAAATCAATTTCTACTGAAGATTGAAGTTATTTTTTTTTTTTTCACTTCATTCAGTTCTCACTAATAGATATGTACAAAGATATCTTTAATAAAAAAATTAACAAGGAATCAATATTTACAAGCGTTTTATACATTTTCTTTAATCAAGGCTAAACGATTTGTGACATCATCTAATTTGTATGAGTTTTAAATTTGCATATTAGCTATGCTAGTTTTTTATTAATCAGCGTACAGTCTCTCACGTGTGGTACTATAAAAAATATAAATCACTAGCTTTGCCCCGTGGTTACACCCGCGTGAACTTTGAAATTCCCGCAGGAACTTCATAAGTAGCCTAATGTACTTCTTATAACATCAGCTAATTAGCAGTGAAAGTCCCATCAAAATCAGTCCGACCGTTTCGGAGATTCACCCACGTGAGTTTGGTAATTCTCACTGGAACTTTTTTCATAAGAACCATCTCGTTACAATAACAAACGAAACAAAAAAATGATTAGCGAAATTGGGCGAGTCGTTCACGCGTGATGCGGTGATCAAAGGGAAATAGGGATTCATTTTTTAACCGACTTCCAAAAAGGAAGAGGTTCTATGTTCGATTGTATGTATGTTTTTTATACACGTAGAGACTTTATTTGACAGACGAGTGTAAATTGGAGTAAAAAAACTTTTAACAAAAAAAATAAGTTTTCATCACATCTGTTCTAAAAAGGTTTATTGGCCTTAGATGACGGGGCCAAAATAAATATTTGTCCCCGTAGGACTTTTAGTTTCTCCTTCCTGATTGGTCCGCATTCATGCTTCTGTTGATATACAGTTAATGGGCATGTTGACTAATTTTTATTTTTAGTCCGTCTTGTAGATTATTAAAAAATATTGAACACGTATTTTTTCTTTTTTTACGTAATCAAAAAATAACGGCGATATATTGAGTTGAAATTTCGCGTGACGTCACTATTCTGACAGTTTGTATGGCTGTTTTGCGGTTAGTGACGTCACGACCTCCTCATCCTAAACTTTAATGCGCTTTATCTCTGTATATTTTAATTTATTTAAAAAAGCAAAAAATAGGTGTCCATTGTTTTTTTTATTTTCTAACTGACGGACTAATTAGAATTTTGATTTTCAATAGTAGTCAACATCCCTATTGTGTTACATGGGGCCAAAACAAATTTTTGTCGAGGGTGTGATTTTGAATTTGGAGCAAAGCGAAGGATTCTACTTTACTCGTACTTTTTATCACATGTGTGATGAAAAATAGTGTGTGTCACAGGGGGCCAAAATATTTTGTTCTCGGGTGGCGATATTCTCAGGATTCTATTATAGAATCCTTGGCTTTGCTCGGAATTCAAAATCACACCCTCGGGGAGCAAAAATTTGTTTGGCCCCATGTAACATAAATAACTATTACCTATGTACCAAAAAAATAATAAAATGCAGTACACTAAAAGGCGAAAAAAAATAGATACCTACAATCTACATGTTTAATTATAATTATTTTCCTTCCATTTGTGTTTCCTAAACCCGTTCTTTGGTATAGCACAACCAGTCATGACAATATTTTTATCGTTCGGATTGAATGCGTACCTATTTTGTTATTTTTAGCTTGTTAATGTACTGCGTCTTGAGGTCAGTGTACGTTTTCTTGTAAAGTTTAATTTTATTCCTATTAGCTTGTTAGTGAGATGATTTCCTTTGCTTTCCCGATGCGGCGCACCCCAGGTCCCCCCCTATATACGCCTATGCCGTCATCGAATATAAAAAAATGGAAATGGCTCGACCAATAAGGTTGATTTGTTGTGTTCTTAATTATCAGGATAAGGTTTATATAATTAAAAATAAAAATAATAGCTAGGGAGCTGGTGGCAGTAATTTTTATATGATTTCATCGTTTCTGTCAGGTTGATTATATTATAGTATTAAGTAAAATAATCATTTTAAACAATTTCTGTCATTCATTAATTGCTCCAATATCAAATAGGAGCTTTCGAAAAATGTTGAAAAAAAATAGGTGTCTTAAACGATTTAATCGCTTCTGTCGCTAGTCTTAACAAATTGTATTTAATATAAAAAAAAATATTGATACTAGTGGCAGAAGTTTTTCCTGCTGTATTTTAGAGTAATTAATTTTTTTTCTAATTATTATGATATATAAAAAAATAACTCATTTCATCGTCAGGCAGAATAGAATCATTATTGAAATTATATTATAAGAGATAAAAAAAAATACTTCTGCCACCATGATGATGCTGCATTAATAATTAATCTGTATTGTCGAAAAAAAGTGAAAAAAAAAGATCAACAATAAATTATAACATCGTTTCTGTCTTTAAGTCTAATATTTCTATTAGTTAGGAGAAGCGTAAAAATAAAAAATGCAGAAATAATAGACACTGTCTTTTTGAAGGCAGAAGTATTTTACTATCTGAGGACTGCTGCAAGAGAGTTCAAATACACACTCAATAAAATTATTTGTGTATTGGTTCGCATGGAAAAGAAAGTTAGAAATAATAGGTGATTTAAAACCGGGAATTAAGGTCACAGAGAGAAAAAGAGAAATAGATGCTCCAAAACACGTTAGAAGATGCTCCAAACAAGCATGTTTTAATCATGGAAGTAATAAGTAACTTATTACTGCATGGAACATTATTACTGCATTGAAGTAATAAGTAACTTATTACTTCCATGGTTTTAATACAGTTTGGAGCATCTATGCTTTTGGCGACATGTGAGCAAAATTGACGTCAGTTTTAATTCTTTGTTTACAGATTGGTTATCTTGGTTAATATTGTGTAATAACAATTGTGTGTGTGTGTGAAAACAGTGAAATAAGACGAAATTGGATGTTCACTTGAAGATATAACTTCCTACAGAGCATCTCTTAAGGTCCAATTGTGAAGAATCGCTTCCAGGGTAATTCACGCCTCCTTCGAAAAAATCTTGAACTCGAGTTTGCTGTTCGATCCTTATTTCAACAACAAAATCTCAATACTCGAACCTGTTTCTTCGTATCTCCTATTCTCAATACAAATCGAACTAGACTAAAAGCCAGTAAAAGCTTATGTGAACCGTGTCCATTCCATTCTACACGATTCATCCGGCGCTAAAACGGCAGTAGCTATTTATAATTTTTAAATGGTGTGCATCGTTTTATATCAAGAAATAACATCTTTTATAATATATTTGTACCAAAAAAGAAAGTTCTTATGTTTATCACTTTTACATCATCATTTTAATTTTTTTTTAATTAGTGTGCGTAGTATGGATTGTAAAGTATGATATTTGTTTTTGTTTTACCCTTTTTGGGGAAGGCAAAGGAGTCTTACTCCATACCTTCTGAATTGGCTGAATGGACTAAGAGACTTTTGTTCTTTTTTTCTGAAGTTATATTTACATATCTAAATGCATCTCGCATTTCGATGCTTAACCGGAACTTTTAGCGATGAAGTTGCAGTTAATTACCACCTTAGCACTTAACACAGGGTGTATTTACTAATACATAATAAACTGAAACTATAATATACGACTTGACTGTATGGCTCAACGCCCTTACCTGTCCCAGAAGGGGCGAAGATAAAAAATAACAACAACTTCTGAAATGTCATGCAGGACACCGCTATTGGACATAGCAGATTCGAATTTGAAATTTACGTCTCAAACACTCCCGACCAGTCGAAGCAATTCGTACGGCTTTCATTCGAGAAATATCGACTTTTTCTCGATTTAATGTTCGAATTCGAACTTTATCTCGAGTTCGAGTATACTTCGAATCTGTGAGAATTGTCTCCCAGAAGTCCCGACATAGCATCGAAATGCATCAAATGCATCAATGCACCAATGCATTTCGATGTAAATCACATCAGAAGAAGAAAGAAATAACTGAATTGGCTGTATGGACTAAGTTTCCATTTCCTTTCAAACATGACACCCAGGAGGGTACGTTCCGAAACTTGTAGAAGACTTTGCCACCGACCTAATATGTCATAATTGTTTTTTTATATTACATGAAAAATAAGAGATGTAGACGTCTGCCACCTTTTTTTTATATTTACAGATACTTTACAAAACATAAAAATAATTCTTGAAAAGACGATGGAATGATATAGCATAGCTTATTTTTCTTAAAGTTTAATAATTATTTTTATAAAAACTCCCATCATCCTGACTTCTGCCAGCTTTAATTTCACTATCTATGAAATGTTTTTAATAAGATATAATTGATTACAGAAACGATAATATGAGTTATGACAGTATTTTGTTTTACAATTTTAAAATTATTTATAAAATAAAAATCAGAGCTACCGGAGCTCGCTACCTATTTTTTCTAGTTAATATAAATCCAGACTACATTACGTCTTAGTATCAACGACGATGAAATCATAATATACCTAAATTGCCATCAGCTCCCTAGCTATAAGGAGTTGCCGCAGAAATTCAGAAACTCACAGAAGTGAAACCGCGGATAGAACTAGTTATGTTTGATTTAAATTGTGTAATGGGAATCCAAGTAGGTGTGTACGTATATATTATATTTAATAATAATAATTCTTTTATTTGCAAGAATATGGTACATAAGAGGTGTTATATTAAAAAATCATATAGGTCAATATTAATAAATTATAATAAATTATTAATAAATAATAACATTTATATCGGTAATATTAATAAGTTATTTGTTGTTATTGTTGGCACGATAAAGTGGTATGGCCGCTTTTAGAAGTAAACAGAGTCACAGATAATACATACTTACATAGGTATAATATCATAATATCGTGGCAACAGAACTTCGCTCATCGCGCCATTTGATGTTAAGGTGGCGCGCCACCATATTATGCAGCCTCTCAGCCGATAGAGGCCGCGGGTGGCGCTATAAAAGTGTTTTCTCAATTTACAGAGAATCGCAAGCTAAAAGATAGATTTTGATGATAAATGCGACAGGATGAGTGTTTAATACATCTTTCATTTAAAATTTTTATATGGTCTTACGCGCATTATTATCCTTTAACTACAAGAAAATTAGGAATAACCGCCCGAAACGTAGTCACACACACATGCAAATCGATTAGTATTAGCCGAATCTGATTCTGAATTTGACTTATTATGTTTGAGTCTCGTTGGCGCTGTGGTGTAATACGTCTCTTTTTGTAAATAATGAATCGTGAAAATCTCGTGTTCAAATCTAAGATTGCGATTCCACTTTTTTTAACTAATTTTCTCAAATTTGTTTATATATACTTACTAGCTGTCCCCCGCGATTTCATCCGCGGTAATTTCGGAGTTCCCGCAGAGGTTGCGGGAAAAAGTACTCTATGTCCTTCAGTTCCCGAGGGAATTCTGGGATAAAAACTATCCTATCTTTTAAGTTGGACCATATTATAAATGGTTGCAAAATTTTATCAAAATCCGTTCAGTAGTTTCGGAGTCCATCGCGGACAAACAACGTGACACGTGATTTATATATATTAGATTTATAGATCTACAAACGATTTATTTTTCGTTCTTTTTTGGAATTTTATTTTAATTCCAAAAAAGAAAATTTAAAGGATATAGAACTAGAATCTAAGAAAATATAAAGATGGATAAAATTAAATAAAAATATTGGACTTATTTTCAATACAACCTTTCCCTGCAGGTTACACACGTACCTACTTGCGTAAATATTGGGACTGAAAATAATTTTGGGTATAAAAATAACTCTAGGTCCTAATCTAAATTTCAAGATTTCGGGATTTACTTGGTGATAAAAAAATTTAAATCTTATAATATCTCCGACACTATGACCACAATACCATCATCTTTATATTTCAGCAGTCTATCTAATTTACGTCATCAACTAGGATGTTTGTAATTTTAGAAAAAAATCAATCATAGAATATCCAATACTAAATAGAATCGCAGTTCAACTCAAAACCTGTATGATTCGTGATAACTTTACAAAAAAAATTCATAATTCCACAAAGACACTGACATTACAATCCCTACTAAATACTAATAATATTATAAATGCGAAAGTAACTCTGTCTGTCTGTCTGTCTGTTACGCTTTCATGGCTTAATGGCACAACGGATCATCACGAAATTTTGCATACACGTTGTCAGGGGTAGAGAAAAGGACATAGGCTACTTTATATGCCGGAATTCCCGCGGGAACTCCAAAATTAACACCGGTGAAATCTAATGAGATTTTGCATATACGTTGTCAGGGGTACAGACAAGGTACCCTATATGCATAGGGTACTTTATATCCCGGAATTCCCGCGGGAACTCCAAAATTAACACCGGTGAAATCTAATGAGATTTCGCATATACGTTATCAGGGGTACAGAGAAGGTACCCTATATGCATAGAGTACTTTGTATCCCGGAATTCCTGCGGGATCTCCGAAATTGCCGCGGGTGAAACCGCGGGGAACAGCTAGTACTCATATAAACCGAGATTTGAACCGTAATTCTAAAAGGATTAGAGCCAGACGTTAGTACGCATAGTGGTTATATACTCTTTGGTCTAGCCACTCAACCTATATACCGCTTAGCGTTATTACACGAAAAAAAACATAAACGCATTCTGCCGTTGTTCCATTTCAAAATTTAAATTTTGACATCTCGTGATAATAATATTTTATATTTTATTGAGTTTCATCAGTAGGTACGTTGAGTTTGTAAAGTATTTTATATTCTACTAGCTGTGTCCCGCGGTTACACCCGCGTGAAACATTTTTATAAAATTAACAACTGATACTGGAGGATACTGTAGTTTCTTATGAGTGAAGTATTTAAAAAAACTGGTTATTTACTTTTTTAATAATACTAGCTATTTTTCATAATTTACCTAGAAATTAGCGCGGTTTCACCCACGCTAATTTCAGAGTTTCTGCGGGAATTCCGGGATAAAAACTACCCTGTGTCCTTCACTGTGCCCCTACTAATAAAGTGTATGCAAAATTTCTAGATAATCGGTTGAGTAATAAACCGTAACATACAAACAAACAAACTCATATTCGCATTTCTAATAATAAGTTTATCTAGAAGTGTGCATAATGTATATTATGAAAAAGCAGTTTAGATTTCAAATCGTAAACAATAGCATAAAAAATGACAGATAATAAAAAAAAATATCTATACTTCTATACTATAATAAAAGAGTAGAATCCGCGATTGTATACATTGAATATTTTTACCTAAAATGGAAAGGGGTGATAAAAGAAGAGTAACCAAGCATAAAAAAAGATTTTTGAAATTCTTTTCTATCTGTCTGTCTGTTTGTTTGCCATAATCTCCAAATCTACTGAACAGATTGTCATGTGGTTTTCACAGGTAAATTAAGTTTAGCCTGTAGCTACATAATATAGGCTTTGTTTCACTCAAATCGGATATCGGGAAAAAAGTGGTTACACAAAAACTTTTCACGCGGGTGAAACCGCAGGGCACAGCTAGTCATATAATATTGAGACTTCTTCGAAAGTTGTTCTAACCACTGGACTATTATTGTATTGTTCCTCCTGCCGAAAAAATTGTATGCATTCAGCCGTCGCGCGTCATTTGAATATATTGATCTTCTTTTATTTAGTTTCATCAAAGCGTGCGTTGGAAAGTTGGATTTATAATAATATTGTATTATTTGTAAAATATGAATATTTTACTGGCAGTTGATCCTGCCGCGGTTTTGCTCGCGTGAGTTTTTATTTTTATTTTTTTTTTTTTATTACAAAATCAAGGAAATAATAAATAATAATGAGTGAACAGTTACATCATTTGGAAAAATTTACAAAAGTAAAGTCTTTATTATACAGGATGTAAGGTTACGAGGATATTTTTTTTGTAAAAAGGCATTCAATATTCGATTCTCGTCTCTAATAGCTGACTAAAAAAAAATTTGGAGAAAAAAACTTACTGAAAAAAACCACGGGAGTGTCGTGTCGTGCTCCGCTCATATTGGTCATAGCGGGATGTTATAGCCTATAGCCGTCCTCGATAAATGACTATCTAACACGAAAATAATTTTTCAATTCGATCCAGTAGTTTCTGAGATTAGTACGTTCAACCAAACAAACAAACAAACTCTTCAGCTTTATTATTAGTATCTATAAATTAACAAATACAAAGTAGGTATATGCATAGGTAATAGTAAAAAATATTATAAGCTTTTGAAAATTACTTCACGTGATCACATAGATATCACGAAAAGATGAAGTTTGACCTACCAACACGATGAGTCTGTAACTTGCAGTTTCGGAGATATGAGCTTTCGAAAATTTGACCATGTGATCACATAGATATCACAAAACATGAAATTTGAGTACCAACGTGATATGACTGCGTCCTATAGTTTCGGAGTTATAAGCGTTCAAAAATTTTGTTACGTTGAACACATAGATACCATGAAAACATGAAGTTTAAACATGAAAACATGAAGCAACATGATGGGGTTGTCTCTCATACTAGTTTCGAGGGTATGAGCTTTACAAAAAAAATGTTTTTTTTAGATATAAAAAATTTGATCACGTGGTCACACAGACACAATAAAAATATGAAGTTGTACAAACATTATATGGCTGCGTGTCATTGCTGATTGCATCGGAGATAAAAGTTAAATTACCCTGGGCCGTGGTGAGATACAACCATTCGAAAATATGGTCTCTCTCTTTTACGCATCGAGAAAACAAGAAAGAGATAGCAAGAATTTATGCAACACAAAAATATAAAATACTTGTACGGGCTACTTGTAGCTTATAAGGTATACCTACTTGTACGTGACTCAAAACAAAATGTAGTTATGCCTTCGCTTCGGCTACTAAATACCTACCAACTACATCAGTAATATTATGTATATTCCAAATTCAATTCTAAATTATCCCGGTAGGTAAAATTGTCCAAACTCACGGCTCAACGCCGCGACACCTTTCGATCCTTTTGGAACCACTACAAACTACTGCATTCGGCGACTTGTCAGTCTACAGCCAAACCACAGCTGTTTATAGACCGGGCCGCCATTTTCGTACACTTATACTGTATACGCTCTCACACAAGTAAGAGATTCGACCAAAATTTAATATTTTTGAAATGCTTGTAATTATGTTTTTTGTTCACTATCTGCAAAGATTTGGGACTTATGCGGCATCTAGACCAGTAGTAGTATTTTATAAAATAAATTCTAATTACCAAAAACAGCCGTAGTGTAAGAAAACTCGGTAGGCAATTTGTATGAAAACTAGCCCTAACACCAGCACCTTAAATAGAAAAGCAGTCCCAACACTCATTTTTCATTGCCTAAAAATACGGACAAGACGACGTTTTCTAAAAATTAAACCTACCTAGATCGATTAATCGCCCTCCAAACCCCCTGCATGCAAAATTTCATGAAAATCGTTGGAGCCGTTTCCGAGATTCAGATTATATAGATACATATGTTATCTTAACTTCTTATCTAATATATATAAATCACGTGTCACGTTGTTTGTCCGCGATGGACTCCGAAACTACTGAACGGATTTTGATACAATTTTGTAACCGTTTATAATATGGTCCAACTTAAAAGATAGGATAGTTTTTATCCCGGAATTCCCGCGGGAACTCCGACTCCGAAATTACCGCGGATGAAATCGCGGGGGACAGCTAGTCTAATATATATAAATCACGTGTCACGTTGTTTGTCCGCGATGGACTCCGAAACTACTGAACGGATTTTGATAAAATTTTGCTACCGTTTATAATATGGTCCAACTTAAAAGATAGGATAGTTTTTATCCCGGAATTCCCGCGGGAACTCCGGAAATAATGCGGGAAACAGCTAATCACCGTAAACTACAAATACATACAGTACTTTTTTTCCGGAATTCCCACGGGAACTCCGAAATTACCGCGGATAAAATCGCGGGGGACAGCTAGTAAGTATATAAAAATACAAGAATTGCTCGTTTAAAGGTAGTAAATAGACTATGTATGTATACTAAAAAAGTCAAATAACTTGATTCAAAACTGACCCTTAAGAAATATGGCTCCTTTTCAAATCAATGCAATACAATACAGGATTACAATAATTATGACAGCACCCATAAAATGTCCACTCTTCATAGCTTTCCAGTGCTATGGCTGAAGAGAAGAAACTGCGCAAAAAACTCCCCAGACATGTAATAATAGTGTAATATTCTTATTAAACAAAGAACCTTAACCGGTACAAACCAGGGTACAGAGTCGTTTATAGAATTACTTGGTATACCTACAATGACAACCAATACCCGTTCATAACAAAAAACTCGCTATCCACGTCAGTTTGTCTTTGTTGTAGTTATAATTCTTCTAAAATACGATCTATGTTTACATATTTTGAGGTCATTTTTGAGGTGACAGCCTAATCTAAAAACAAAATAGTCGTATTTATGGCCATTAAGATTAATAACCTTTTGTGTAGGTGATTGATTGAATGATTGAATAGTACATTGTTATCCTAGGGGTGAAAGTAACTTATTTAGTCTCGAGACGGGGTTTGGCGCCCGAGCGTAGCAAGGGCGCCAATAGATCGAAGGACTAAATAAGTCTTTCTCCCGAGGGTAACACTGTGCTTTTCATTACAAATGCAAGGAAAGTCAAAATAAAAATAGGAATTAGCTAAAGAAAAAATATATTTCAAAATATATAAAGGAATCAAAACTTCCCGCTGACCTATAGAATGATGAAATTTGGTAAGAAGCCGTCTTATGGCAAAGTAGGTAAAGGTGAAATGGAAAAATCTGAAAGTATACTTACATTTCAAATGTTTGTTTTTTGCGATTATACACTTACTAGCTGTGCCCTGCAGTTTCAGCCGCGGTAATTTCGGAGTTCCCGCGGGAATTCCGGGATAAAAAGTACCCTATGTCCTTCTCTGTACCAATAACAACGTGCATGCCAAATTTCATCCAGATCCGTTCAACCGTTTTTGCGTGATGTAGTAACAAACATCCAAATATCCACACTTTCACATTTATAATATTAGTAGGATTTACTGTTGTCAAATTCTAGTGGGAATATACATAGTTCATAGTTAGTTCATAGTTTATTTATTGTTAATATTAATAGTATTACGTAATATGTAAGTTTAACTTCACACTTAACTACCTCGATGTTACCTACACGATACGACAACAACAAACAGACAACAACGCAACGAACAACAGTTTTCCAAAGGGCAAACTGTATTATAAAACAAAAAACCTTATGATTGCCGTTTATAACGTACTATTTACATACTTACAACTTTGTACGGAACCCTCGTTGAGCGGATTCGACTCGCACTCGGCTGACTTATTCTTTATCGAGCTATAATTAAGTGTTACTTACTAAAAACCAATGTTTTTATATTTGTATGTGTCGGCGAGAGGGTAGTTTCGTTATCAATAACGTTTCCCGCCGACTAATAGCGGTTGTAGTACGTTCGTTCCCCCGCTCCACTCCATTGCCCGACTCGTCTTTGTTAGAACTTGATATAAAACGCGGGTATGCGTAAGCCACGATTCATTGTTACTTTGTGTTCGGTTCAGTGCAGTTATAGTGTCGTATCAATCTAATAGTGATTACGTGTGCTGTGTCATCTTATTGTTTCCAGAGGTTTGCTTAAGTCGGGAGCACGGGCAGTGGAGGTGAGCGTTCATGCATTGTAAAGGGGCCCCATTAAACCTACACCTGGGTCGCAAGTCCCAGGCACTGCTCCGTGTTCCCTACGGATATCTGGTATGCTGTATTATCTATAACTATGTTGGTGCAACTGCCTATTATAGTTCCATATTCCTATCTATGCTTTATTTCCATCATATGTATGTTTGTAAGGTATGTTGCCTGACAACAAAACAATAAATAAAAAAGAAAAAATAATTTTAGATGACATTGATAAGATGATTTCAAACGATCGTTTTTGTATTAAACCTGACTTTACTGACTTTGTGTGGACTATATCTCTAAGATATTGCTCAGTAAAGTTGGTTGGTATGATATTTATTGACCTGTGCTAATATATCTCATCGTAAAATAGATTACACTTGCTTATAAAATGTAAACAATCTAACTGACATCACTTTTTAATAGATATCATAACCTATCCTATACATGCTCGTAATTATAATATATCTATTTTGATTGTTATTATAATGTTAGTCGAATAATTTTTTGCTTTGAATTTACAAAAAAACAATTCTTGATTTAAAACAATCTGTCTATTTTTATCAATAGCGTAAATGCCCCAACAAATTTATATTTAAGAGTAGACTGAGGAATCATTTCTTGGAGTCCAGCAGCCTGCCTTGAGTGGCGATTTAAAACTTGCGTCCGTCTTTATCTCTCCCGTTTTCTCAACTTTTTTAGGTATATTATTAGATATTTATGTATGTCCACTCAGTATGTATAATATGGTATGTATGTATGTATGTATATGTATGTATATGTATGTATGTATGTATGATGTATGTATATATGGTATGTGTATGTGTGTGTATATATATATACTATATGTAACTATGTGTGTATGTATTTTATTGTGTAGGTATGTGTAGGATATGCATGTGTTTTAGTATGTATTGTGAGTAAATTGCATCTTTATGTTTTAGTTATTAATTATTAGTGTCTAGTATTAAGTATATTAATTATTGTTTTGTTTGCACACCCCATCTTCTATATCTCTCTGTCTACCCAATGGTTAACTGGTAGAGAATGCCGCAAGGCATTAAGTTCGCCATTTGTACACACTGTGCAATAAAGAATAAATAAATAAATAAATAAATAAATAGCGGAGAACTTTGGCATTTAAATAACATTCGATTAATTAATATTGATAAATAAATTATTAATTAGAAAAGATACGACCTTGCCACAAACTAAGACCTTTTAGAAAAATTTTGTGATACAATGAATGCTTAATATACGATTAATTTATAAATTAATTATTTATTCGTCACATTCGCAGACATTATTTTTGCAGGAACCACTGTCGAAGCCCAGCCTGGCACACCAACGTTGACAGTCATTGTATTCACAACCCGATCGTCTGACACGTATATATTCTGACGATTCAAACCCTTCTTCCTCTGAAACAAAAATATTGGGAGAATTATCTTCTTTTTTTGGAGTCTCAAGAGTGTTTTCTCATTGCACTGCCAAATCTTCTTCGGAACTCGTGGCGCAGACCGCAGGAATCATCCCCGGCTTACTCTTGACGCAATCGAGTAAGGGTCATACTCTTGACGCAATCGAGTTAGGATCAAATCGAAAACACAATCGAGCTCGAATCGCAGGATCGAAACAGAATCAGTTTAAGACATCACATTGTATTTACATATTTGCAAACATAAAAACTGCCATCTGTAAAACTACTGTCAATAACAGTGTCCTCCTTTTTTTTTTCAGCAAAGCAAATAGCGGAACCTAAGTGATGTTTAACGCTTTTTTCTTCCTTATGCTATAATCACAGACTTGAATTTGTAGATCATAAATCTTTAAACCTCAAATTCCCG
This sequence comes from Zygaena filipendulae, assembly GCA_907165275.2. Lineage (NCBI taxonomy): Eukaryota > Metazoa > Arthropoda > Insecta > Lepidoptera > Zygaenidae > Zygaena > Zygaena filipendulae. Next base: position 2,723,438 of record OU015653.1, on the reverse strand, counting down.
GCAAGTGTATGTATGTATTATGGTATTATTACACATAATAATAATAATAATCCAGGTCTACATGATCCCACACTAAGCTATAAGCTTGTGTCGTGGAAGCCAAGCAAACGTGGTATATATCTACTACATAAGTACATATTATACCTATTACCTATTATAGATACATATATAAACACGCCCAGACTAGAAAGTGGAACCCTGTGTTCATAACACAAAGTCCACCCCCACCGGGAGTCGAACCCGGACCCTCTTGATTAGCGGGTAGGCATGATGACTACTGCACCAATCGGGCTAGAACTTCATTCAAACTTCCGGTCGAAATTGAAGCAGAAATACAATCGATGTGTGACTGGAATGGCGCGAAAATATGTTTACGAAAGACGTTCCCACCACTGGTAAAATTGCATCAATCTGCGCGCGCTGTACGCGATTCTACGCCTATATTACAATGGGCATGCTCAGACGAAATAGACTTTTTATTTCGTCTGGATGGGTTGTTGACTAATTTTTATTTTTTAGTCCGTCGTCCGTCGTGTAGATTATTAAAAAATATTGGACACGTATTTTTTTTTTTTTTTTACGTAATCATTAAATAACGGCGATATATTGAGTTGAAATTTCGCGTGACCTCACTATTCTGACAGTTTGTATGGCGGTTTTAGCGGTTAGTGACGTCACGACCCCCTCACCCTAAACTTTAATACGCTTTATCTATGTATATTTTGATTTATTTGAAAATGCAAAAAATACGTGTCTATTGTTTTTTTTATTTTCTAACTGACGGACTAATTAGAATTTTGATTTCCAAAGTAGTCCACATCCCCATTCTCTATTATTAGAATGCGTGTTTCGGAAGTTTTGCAAAAACAATTTTATCTCCATATCTCCATGTAAGTTTTTGTAAAATTAATAATTATAGGAACTTACCAACTGAAGCATAGGTGAAGGCGATAAACGCCAATATTAAAACGAAAATAAAAATATAACCTTTCATTTTGAAAATAGGTAAGTAATTATAGATCTTCAGTTCCTATATATTTCGACTTATACTTCAGTTATGATTGCAGGATTTAGATACTAGCACTTTGTTTATATACTTACTGGTGTGGCGAATCGGAACGCACCCGCCCGGGCCGTAAAAAAAAAACCAACTTGAGTTGCCTGGTTCCTTTACTACGATACTAAGATTAGAGATAGCTAGTTAATTTGTGATTCTGAGTCGATACCTAGTATTATGCAAAAAGTTACTTTAATATAATTTCTAAGACTTCTGGAGAATATAGAGTTTATCAAGAATGCCAATGTTTTTTTGAGCTGCTCACAACATCCCGCAACCCTTCCATACACGGGAGAGGAACAGCGAGGCACCACGGCCGACGCTGCAGACCGCTCCTTTCCCAAACTGTCATACAGTCATTTATTTCAACACAAGTTTCCGTTTGCATTTAAGAATTGTAATTGCCACGCGATTTTAAGCTTTGAATCGAAGCAATAAAACCTATAGTGTGATTTAAAATCATAATCTAATAAGGTGTAACATTTTGTTATCTATTGATTCTTCGCATGCGAGACGAGGATGTACCGAGTAGGTACTAGTTATGAGGTTATCGTTGCTTACTGCTCTTTAGTCGATTGTATTAAGGCCCTTATAGGAGTGAAACTAGCGAGAATCGCTATAAAAAATCAAAATTAGCAATTAAACTATCAAATTGACAGGAATCATTAAATTTTTTGTTTCAATACGTTACAATACTTGTATCATGTATGTGCTAGTTCTACAACGAACTCTACTTGCAATAATTGAAGGGACCTAGAAATTGTTACATTTTCTTTTTCTATTCAACTTATTTGTACCTATATGCCTAAAAACTAAAAGTCAACATTGTTAAGAGTTAGTCATTAGGATTATTTCACTAGTCAACTGTCAAGTGATAGGTACATAAGTAATATCATAATTTTGTATTGTCTCATTAATTTCAAATAATAATACTGAGGGGTTATTTATAATCAAAATAATAGGGATATTGACTACTTTTGAAAATCAAAATTCTAATTAGTCCGTCAGTTAGAAAATAAAAAAACAATACACACGTATTTTTTGCTTTTTCAAATAAATTTAAATATACAAAGATAAAGCGCATTCAAGTTTAGGGTGAAGGGGTCGTGACGTCACTAACCGCTAAAACCGCCATACAAACTGTCAGAATAGTGACGTCACGCGAAATTTCAACTCAATATATCGCCGTTATTTTTTGATTATGTAAAAAAAGAAAAAATACGTGTCCAATATTTTTTAATAATCTACAAGACGGACTAAAAAATAAAAATTAGTCAACATGCCCATTATTTACACTATTTTTTTAATAGGTTTACATTATATCTTAAAATATATATTCACTATAAAATATAAAATATATTATATTTTATATTATATTTTATATTTATTCACTATAAAATATATTATATTTTATAGTGAATGGCGCTAATTTCATCACTATATATGAGCCTTAATGCGAGACCATCTAGTACATAGGTACCACGCATGATGTAAAACCACAAAAATATTGTTAACTGATAAAAAAAATATATTCAGATATTAACACGTAAAAATGTATGGATGCTCATACATGAAAGTATAATATTCCAGAGTTTTCAGACTTCAATGTAGAGTCATAATATTAAAAATGTTAATAAGTTAATGAGATCCCACCAAAAACATTTTCATGTAAAATGATGCCAAGACGAGTCCATATGACGGGCACTGTCAAAAAGTTATCATATCTCATGTAGAGCCAAACTTATAACTCTACACACCCTTACTCTACTAGGCCTAACTTCACAAACTCTACACCTTAGTCAGAATATGTGACTTGGTTAGTAAATGAGATAATGAAACCCCATCGCCCACAGTCGTAAGTGTGTCAGTATTTGCCTCAGCCAAGTTACGTAAATGATATTGGTTCAGCCATTCCTTTCTTTCTTCAAAAACTATAGCTCTGTTACCAGTGGCTCTACTGACGTGTGTGATACCGAGTTTCTGTTTTATATGTACGTTTCAAATAGTCACGTCTCAGGTTTCGTAATGTAACTAAGAAAAAATAAATTGATTTAATCGCCTAAAATTTCCATAACATTGTTCCATCTAGTTTCAGGCTTTCAGCCCATCAGCCTTATGGCACGAAACCCATAAGGCGTGCTTTTCCGACCCGATTGAGTCAAAGGCCAGGAGACAATAACTTCTTGGACGTATTGAATTTTTTGTTCTTAATTCTGTAATATTTCTACGCTTTTTTAATCAATACCTTACAGTTATGAAGCATGGGCGCGTATTTACGACAGGGCATTACTGGCATTTTCAAGATAGCACTGTAAATATATTTCGAAAATAGACAATTGGTATGGCAATGACGCATTTCTTACCATTCTTTCGATATTAGCGTAATCAGGTTAGAACCGAATAGAAATTACCGAAGTACAAACAAGTTACAAACAAGGAAAAACTCGTGTACAAACAAAACTAACTAATCGAGAGTCCGATAGCGAAATGGAGTTTTTGCATTAAGTGTTTTCCTTTTAAGGAGTGCGTGGGGTGATTTTCTAAATAGGTCGGGCACTTGTGAGACCTTTTATTTGGAAAAGGCTTTTTTAAACAATTACTAGGTATGTAATGCCAATTGGTCATGCATGAGTTATGCCGCAATAGGGATGTTGACTACTATTGAAAATCAAAATTCTAATTAGTCCGTCAGTTAGAAAATAAAAAAACAATTGACACGTATTTTTTGCTTTTTTAAATAAATTAAAATATACAGATATAAAGCGCATTAAAGTTTAGGATGAGGAGGTCGTGACGTCACTAACCACAAAACCGCCATACAAACTGTCAGAATAGTGACGTCACGCGAAATTTCAACTCAATATACCGCCGTTATTTTTTGATTACGTAAAAAAAGAAAAAATACGTGTCCAATATTTTTTAATAATCTACAAGACGGACTAAAAAATAAAAATTAGTCAACATGCCCATTGCATTTGCGGCATGACTCATAACCAATTACGCGTTAAATAAATCACAATGAAGTACTTTTATTTTTATTTTGTTCGCTGTCAACGCGATTAATTAGCTTTGGACCATTAGCATGCTAAGCGCTAATGCTACTTTACCGTCGCTACTAGGTATAGGTACCTATGTATACTGTTGCTGCATTGATGTCATGAAATATTCCGTATATTTCGAACGGGATTAAAATTTTCGCGTGTCACAATGTCTGAAGGCTCGACGTTGAAATGCAATGTATTATGCATAATAAAATATTAAAGAATCAGTTGAAACTGTGTAGGCGGTAGTGGGCGTTGCGCCAAATGTTTCTGTCGCTCATTCACATACTTTTGAGGGCCTATATTTTAAGACTTAAATTCCACTAGCGTCATTAACTAAAAAAATCAAATCATCTTAGAATATACCATTTAAAAAAAATCAAAGTTGCAATAAATGCCCATTCATTTTTCGTAACATTGAATACCTATTGGGTCCATTTCCTTGACGAGCCACTTTTGATACGTCGCTTTCTATAAGCATAACTATTTAGTTTCAGAATTCGTACAACAGAGGGACAGACGGCCTCATTTTAACTTTTCTTTTACAGTGACATAAGAGCGTATCGCCAAGCTTGGCGTTGAGTTTTTTGTACATTGCTAAATGAATTAAATACAGACTATGCCTGTTTTACAATTGCAAACTTATCGTGATAGGTAAAACCATAATTATTGTAGAACTAGAGCACTAAAAGGATCAGCGCAGACTCGTAGGCGGACTCGAGAAAAAGTCACTTACTCATACATGAAACAGCAAAAACTTGTCAACCTACAAAATTAAGTTATCTATACAGAACGCTTTATTGTTTAAATTATGTGTGTACCTTATTATGTTGTTTAAATACGTGCCTACAAAATGTAAAACGGAAAAAAATACACATAATGGCGCTATAATTTTAGATTACAATTTACTCAAAATGTCTCCGTTGTGGGTTAACACACTATTGCTTATCCATGTCGACATGTGACGACTGGCGACTATATCGATTCACGACTTTTTGTGATAAACATCGTCATTTATAAACAGTCGCATCGCATAGTGTATTCATGGCGCGTGTCTGGACAGTGAACTCCTGTCATAAGAAGGGAAGACCTTTTTGTTACATCGTCTATGCAGTGCCGAGAAATGACTTACCTAGTTGGGACGAAGATAATTCACTTACATTCACACAATATTGTTTGTTTGGTAACTCAAAGGTTCGATTGTCGCACTAGCGTAAACATTTTATGTGATGAATATTTATATACCTACGCTCAGTCAGGGTGTGTATCATAATGTAATTTATAAAAAAGCTATAGATACTTACAGTCTAGTCTAGACATATAAATAAAATTGCAGTGCCTGATTGTAATTTCTAAATATATATCGTAAATGCACCGCCAAGTGAGCTCTCTCTCTGTACTACCTGAAGGTTGACTGGCAGAGAATGCCACTGTGGCATTAAGTCCGCCTTTTGTACCATGATGTGCATAAAGTTTAAATAAATAAATAAAAATAAATAATTTCAAATTAACAACTTTTCTCTAAATCATGCACTAAATGTATACTAAATTACTACTACTAACATAAAAAAAATCCTCTGTCTGTCTGTCTGTTTGTTTCGGGTAATCTCTGAAACGGCTGGACCGATTTTAACGGGACTTTCACTGCCAGATAGCTGATGTTATATAAGGAGTAACTTATGCTACTTTTATCCCGGAGTTCTCGCGTGATCTCTGAAATTAACGCGGGTGAAACCGCGGGGACAGCTAGGTAGGCATAAAGGCGAAAGTGAGTTTGTTTGTTTGTTACGCTTTCACGACTCAATCGATCATCATGAAATTTTGCATCAAGTTGTCGGGGGTACAGAAAAAGACATAGTGAATTTTTTATTTGTTTGTGTTAGAGTTTGTCTGATTGGTCTTGACTCTGTTCTTAATAGATGATTAGGTACTTTTTAGTTCAGTTTACTCTTAAAGCGTGTTTTTTTAGTTTTTAAGGTTCGTACCCAAAGGGTAAAACAGCACTCTGTTACTAAGAGTCCGCTGTCCGTCCGACCGTCTGTCTGTCCGTCTTTCACCAGGCTGTATCTCATGAACCGTGATAGCAATACAGTTGAAATTTTAACAGATGATCAGATTTCTGTTGACGCTATAACAACAAATACTAAAAAACAATAAAATTAACATTTATGAGCACAACAACAAACGTGATTTTTTTGCCGTTAATATAGATAATACGTACGGAACCCTTCGTGCTCGAGTCCGACTCGCACTTGGCCAGTTATTTTGTGTTTTTTTTCTACTTTAATTATTATAGTTTGTTGTTAATTATTATAGACTACAGCAGAGTGTAATTATTATTTTTAAAACAATCGAAAAACAACCGTAGTAGGTACCTACAACAATTCCAATATATTATTAGGTTTTTATGATGAATGTTTATCGTGATTTTACGACTATGTTGGTAGCCGAACTTGGTTTACGAGGTTCAAGTTATGAAGCGATACGAACGAACTTATTTATAGCGGTTAAATGTATTATATGTATTATTATAGCCATAGTATGGACAAAACACAATAACTTCGTGGTTAGGGAGTCTGATTCGTACTCCGTGTCTCGGGATCGATCCCCATATCATGATACACATTTTTTTAATGAACAGAAAACAGAATTTGTGAAAAATTGATATATTTATTCAGATAAAAATAAGGAAAATTATCACAGCTGTGCATCTTGTAACTTAAATGTATCTTATACCAGAAAAAAGGATAGTAGGTAAAAATATTAATTGTACTAGCTGTTCCTTGCGGTTTTTCCCCGGTAATCTCGGAGTCTCAACAAACAAACTCAAACCACTTTTATATTAGGTTATTTTTAGACTTAATAGTGAAAGTTCTTCCTCACGGAACCCTTCGTTGTAGTGATTTGACATGAACTTGACCTATTTCCTATAGATATTAGGCAACGCTGATGCTAATGCAAATGCGCTCCCTCGTTGACTGATGAGGCTCGATTGAGTCGAAAAAAACATTAAACATACCTACAAATATAAATAAAAAAGACAAACAAAAATTAATTGCGTACAACACAACGATCTTTTTATAACGGTGACGGGTGATATGCGAAAATAAATCCAAATTGCATTGGGATAAGGCGTTATATCCACTGGAACTCAGTTCCGTTGGGAAGTGCAAAAATCAACGATCGCGCATCGGTCCGAACCCCCATTAACGTACTTTAATCCTCGTACAAATCGTATATAAAGCTCCTGTGTGTTTTGTTAGCGCTTTATTAGAAAGTAAATATTAACTTTCTCTCTTTACGTGTAGAAAAATGGTCATTTGGAAACCAATGAGCGTTTCCGTTTAGTTATATTATGTCAGTTGAGTCGAATGGTACCTATGATACCGATTTTTCGTGAGCGAGCACCCACCAGGCCACCACCACGCAATTTCTGTGCTCAGAATTTCACAATATTACCGTTATTTTACAAACTAATGGTTTTTACAATTTTACGGTGACATATGGGTAGGTATATATCACAATAGAATGAATACTTTTCTTTTTTCTTTTTCTTTAATAATGGCGTCTATCAATAAATATAATTTGCCAATGACAATGTTTCTTAGTAATAAAAAAATCTTCTTCTATATACTTCATCAATTATGGCGAAACGCCAATGACAATGTTAAGTTAAAACCTGGTTCTCAAACAGAGATAATACACATAGAGCGATAGTTTTATTCAAAATTCCATTTGAAATTATAGCAGAAAAGCAAACGGCGTTGTAAGCTGGTTTCACTGCCCGTGAAATTGCATTACTCTGCGTGTGCTGAACGTGCTGAAGCTTTTAATTTACAAAAAAATGTCTACGATCCTATGTTTTCCACCACTTAGATCCATATGTCCCTTAATATTGTTATAGCAATCTCTTTGCCAAATATGAAATTATCTTAAGTAATTTCCGAGACTAGAAGCCGAGACTCGCTAGTTGTTGAAGTGGAATACCTATCAAAACGTATTGTGTGAACTTGCGGAAAATTATCCGTGCATTGCGAGTTTCGTACCATACGTTACTTACGTACCTACACTTGTCAAGCCAAAACTTTAAATGTGTACGGCGTTTTAGAACGACCCAGTTGTGGAGAAATTAACGAGTAGACATCATCAAAAAATCGGAAGCGGCTCTTGATTCGCTCGATTATTGTCAGAAAAATCGTTTACAAATCTGTAGTCATTTTTTAATTAAATACGATGATTTAAGAGAATCCTTGAAAATGGCTTAAGGCTAAGTAGGTTCCTATAATGCAAATTGGACAAAATCGTAAGTAGGTAGGCACCATTGTCATTATTATTTACATCCGCGAATGTAATTCACTTCTGATTTCAGACCAACATCACCGTATTAACCGGATTTAGACCACTTTATCTTTAGTAACCGCTGGATGTTCCCAGTTCCCGGATTTGCTTGCATAATTGAACCCATTTCAATATTTTAATATTGATTAAGAGAATTCATTTGTGTTTTGCCGCTCCGATGTATTTTTGTACTCATCACGAATTGTATTTATTAAGATTTAGGTATTTGTTTTTCGAAAAATGTTCCAGTTTTTTCTCGAAAGATTTTTTAATCATGTTCCTTTCTCGATTTTCTGGTGTATTTTTTGCAGCTGTGCAAAGTGCCGTTATAAACGTAAAATTACAATAGATAGGAAGAAAAATCCTGTCGAGTCATCTAGTATCCATAAGCAAAAAGGGAGTAGTGGGGTATTGAGTTAATACTAGATTAAGGTCCGTATTCCAAAAGGTTACTCAAGTCATGAATCTAGTTTTAAAACTAATTTCAAGCAAAGATTTAATTTTAGAACCTTACTTGAAACGAGATTTATCAATCAAAAATCAGCTGAGTTATTTCCTTATTCTAGAACGACGCTTGAGTACTAATCTTTACTGAAGCTAAGATTTGATCTTTGCTTACGTCTGTCATGTCAAGACCACTCAACCAATCAGAGTTCAAAATCTCTACTCAAGACTAGTTTCAAGTGATTAGAACCAATCAGAGTTCAGAATCTCAACTAAAGACTAGTTTCAAGTACTTAAAACGCATTCTATAATAAGATGTACGCTTGAGTTATGATTTGAGCTTAAAACTAATTTCAAGAGAAACGTGATCTGAGTCACCTTCTAAAATAGAGTCAATAAAATTAATAGTAAGGATTGGAAAAATATTCAAAAACTAAGGGCGGGCGCCCACGAGCAACTTTTGTCTTCGCAACTAATTTGTCTTTCACATCAAGTCTACGGGTTAGTATGAAAGTGCGCACATGTAGCGACGCGACAGTCAGGAGACTTTTGACGCACTTTCATACTAACCCGTAGACTTGATGTGAAAGACAAATTAGTTGCGAAGACAAAAGTTGCTCGTGGGCGCCCGCCCTTACACACTTTTTTTAACAGACATTTGAAATTGAAATTCTGAAAAAGCTTGATTTGAGAAAAAGCATTATAAAAGTTTGAGTGAAAGTGAAAACAAAAAACACACACAAATTATCAGATTAACACTATTCCTCTGAATAATATATTTATTGTCAAATAACAAAAAGAAGTCACTCAAAAATACCGCCCCGGGTCATACCAGCGGCAAAGGTGCCCATGACACTCGCTGCATTGGCGCGTGGAATGGCGATGGACCTTTGCGCCAGGTAGGAGCCGGAGCGGGCGACAAAACTGAGCATTTATTAATAATAATCAGTTAAAATCGCGGATGCAATTTTTCACCCAACTTTACAAAACCTCTTATATCTCGGAAACTAAATGCCGAGAACTGGTCCTTTTGATTGGACGCCCACAAATGATGGATCGGAGCTCAATGACATTAATTGCACGTGATGTAGAAAGATTTTTTGGGATTAACACACAGGATAGATCTTATCCCCATTCCAAGTCGGCAACGCACCTGCATAGCTTCAGGTGTTGCAGATGTCCATGTCCATATTCTTAATGTGCTGTAGAGTTAGCTTTCAATAAATAAATAAATAAATAAATAAAATAAAAAAAATATATATATACAAGCAAGGGTTGTCCATCGCCATTCAACGCTAACTCTACAGCACATTAAGAAAACAATTAACCAATACAAATTACTCACAATAGTGCCAATGACAGGTTAGACTAATCTTAACGAAATAGAACTGACAAGTTAATACAAAAAAGAAAAGGATTAAAAAAAACAAATAAAACAGATGAGAAATGTGAGGTGTGTGGTGTGAGGTGAGTGGTGTGTGTTTATGCGTGCGTATATATATATGTGCGTAAATATATATATATTTCATAGATAACTAGCTGTGCCCCGCGGTTTCACCCGTGTGAGTTTTCGGATCAGGAACCTTTGCGGACGCAGGCAGAACAACCCGCCAAACTTTCATCACAATCGGACCAATGGTTTCGAAACGTATAAAGGACAAGACATACAAGAATCCATATTTATTTATAAGGAAGAAGAGTTCTTGCAACATCCATATTGGGTAACGATTCGCTTATCGCGTCAGTGTATACGATTTGTTCTGGCTATATCAGTTAGAAACATTTACATAATTTATCCCGGAGCAAGTCCAATCCAAGTTGAGCAAATCTTGATTGCCGTGAAAAACTTTTTCTATTTGTTTTTCTATCAATAGTTACGTCAGCCAATCCGGGACAGTAAGTTTTTCACAACACTACTAGTTCTGTGCTACTTTCAGTGTGGTGGCGTCTCATGCATAGGGAAAAATGATTCATGACTTTTTTCTATAGAACATTCTTATTTATATAATTACCATAACCCTCAATTGAGTTAACCATCTATACTATATACTAATACTATAAAGAAGAGTTAAAGTTTGTGAATTGTGAAATTGTGACGTTGTATCTCTGGATCTACTGAACCGATTTTGAAAATTCTTTCCCTTATACGAAGCTACGGTCCTGAGTGTATAGGCCGTAGGGTACTTTTTATCCCGGAATTCCCACAGAAACTCCGAAATTACCGCGAGTGAAACCGCGGGGGTACAGCTAGTTATTTATAATCTTGATAAACTATTTTTGTTATTTCTTTGTTATTTTACATCGTCGCAACTCGCAAGGGAGCAACGAATCGTCCTGAGTATTTGCTCAAAGATTATCGACAGGCCGGCAGATGACACAGACATCTTTTTATCTGATCATGAGTAGATCAACTTATAGATTTTAGTTAAAGAAGTCCTAGACTTCGAGAATGGGACTGTCGTATCTTGCAAGCATAAATTGTTCCTGCAAGCGCTGCATTTGCGTGACTAATCGTTTGTAATATGTGTGTGCTTTAGCTCATGTATAGGAAGCGCTAAAGCGCTGCCACGGTCGCCGAATCCCTGAATGCATTGTTATATTTCGTCAGGCGTTGTGAACTTCGCATGGTATAGATGATGAACACTTTACCTATGGTCAACTTTACTTTTACATCACTGGTAAAGTCAGCTTCATAAATATGTATAAACTTTTGACAGTCATTTAATCTTATTGTAATATTAATACAGTTCAAATACTGACCAAAATGTATACCTACATATTGATGCTGGTGACTGTACATCGGGATAAGTACTTCTGTAATATGGAACTGCGCGGAGTGGCTTTCACCGGCTTTGAATAAAAATTTTACAATTTGTGTTTGAGACCAAACGTGAAGCTCCTCATATTCATACACAGTACATAGTTCTCTTGATCCACTGAACGATATAGGTACTCAGTTAACATAGACGTAGACGTAGACGTAGACGTAGACGTAGACGTAGACGTAGACGTAGACGTAGACGTAGACGTAGACGTAGACGTAGGCGTAGACGTAGACGTAGACGTAGACGTGGACGTAGACGTAGACGTAGACGTAGACGAAGACGTAGACGTAGACGTAGACGTAGACGTAGACGTAGACGTAGACGTAGACGTAGACGTAGACGTAGACGTAGACGTAGACGTAGACGTAGACGTAGACGTAGACGTAGACGTAGACGTAGACGTAGACGTAGACGTAGACGTAGACGTAGACGTAGACGTAGACGTAGACGTAGACGTAGACGTAGACGTAGACGTAGACGTAGACGTAGACGTAGACGTAGACGTAGACGTAGACGTAGACGTAGACGTAGACGTGGACGTAGACATAGACGCAGGCGTAGACATAGACGCAGACGTAGACGCAGACGCAGACGCAGACGTAGACGCAGACGTAGACGCAGACGTAGACGTAGTCGCAGACGCAGACGCAGACGTAGGCGTAAACGAAGACATAGACGAAGAAGTAGACGTAGACGCAGACGTAGACGTAGACGTAGACGCAGTCTCACGAACGGAACGAACGAGCAACTAACGAATGACCCTGACTGATCACTAGCTAAAAAAAAACACACTTCACCCGCACAGCGCACTGCACCGCCCGGAATTCAAACGGGAACTTCCGATTTAACGTAGGTAAGTGAAATCATGGGGGATCGACTAGTTTTTATATACAATAACTAGCTGTCCCGCGCGGTTTCACCCGCGATAATTTCGAAGTTCCCGCGGAATTGTTCCATACAAGCTTTATATCACCTTTTCATTCCCTTAGGGGTTGAATTTTCAGAAATCCTTTCTTACCGGATGCCTACGTCATGCAAAGAACACACCCTCCAAGTTTCAGTTCTCTACGATCAGCGGTTTAGGCTGTGCGTTGATCCATCATTTATTCAGGACAAAGCATTTTATATGTATAGATAGATAGTATATTTGAGACGAGAATCCGATACTGAACACCCTCCGTCAAAACGTCCTTTGTTTAACCTTACACCGTCTATTAGATCAGTCTAAATTTATTTGTGCCAAAATAAAATGCCTTCGTCTTATTATTTATACCGAACTCATGAGTGGTATCATCCTCAAAGTCGTGAAGGTTAATTAAGTTTGTGAGACTTCAGATTCGTTCGTGTACAAATTTCGTTGTGTTGCTCACAACAACTCTGTACAAAGATGCTATTTAATGATAAAACCTGTTTCGGAACAAGAAAATGGGTGTACGTCGGTTGACTACTTTAAAATGATCTTATCTCGCCATGTGACATGTAGCTGAATGTTGTTACAATCCTGGTAATAACGTTAGTAGATTAGATTGTACGCTCGGAGCGGGAATTAATTTGGCCAAAATTTTAAGCACTTTCTCCCCTTTGTTGTACGTAAAAGAGAAAATTTGGAGATTTGGAAGTTCATTTGATTAATTTATACCAAAAATTCATCGCAAATATAATATAGGATAGTCAAAGTGAATATAATAATATTATATATAGATGATTTTACATACCTATCGTCGGGGACAGTGCGAATCCGCGTAACTAGCACCGAATAAAACCGCGTCGGTAAGAAATTTAGTTATTTAAAAATTTTGCGGGCAATGCACGCAGAAATCTGATTTGCAGCCACCATTTTAATATAGATCAATATTGTTTACAATACACAGACCAGATATCTACATAAAAACGACCCCAAGATCTGTTAAAAAAAAATTAAAGTTTGAACCTTCTCCTGTGAACTCATCAGCTGTTGTGCAGATATGCGCTCCATATTCGCGGTTTTACACTATACCCGCCGGTATGTGATTGTAATATTTTTTAAATTTGCTCTGACCACAAATGCATGCATATTTGTTTTGTTTTTACCATGCCGATGACAACCCAACAGAAACACAGCTGACACCTCGAATTTGACATTTTCAACCTTTAGGTTAACTGAGGATTTTCCGTATTTTTTGCATTGCATTAAAATTCAAAACAAGGAAAAACTAGTTCATGTTTTAAAAACCACACCAAGTAGGTAGGTGTCACAAAGGAAAAGCTTCGAGATACGTAATAAGTCCTTAATGTAGAGCGAGGAAAGTCACGAGTAAAAGCTGTAAAAGTTGGTTTCAAGTTGCGAGTAATTAAAAAATGGGAATTCTCTTTCTTTGACGTAGGTAGCTAATAAGACGGTGCTTATTACTTGGAACTTGTTTTCATGAAAACTTTAAAGAACAAGTCCGTGTGAAATATATTTCGTTGTAGACACAGTCTATAACAACCGACCATATTGACATTCGGTTTTTGTTGTCATTAAGAGGCTATATGAAAAAAAAACTTTTATAAAATGTAATGGTAGAATAAAATTTTGATTTTTTGATATTTTTTGTTAAAAAATGACTTTAATCAAGTACCTACCGGAAATTGGTCAAACACTAAATGCAACTAATTATTCATCCATTTTTGAATGCAGATTTACTTATAAAAAAAAGAGGAATGATTCTTTTTAGTTAAATTTCATATCTTCAATAAGTAGAACGCAGTTACTCCAACCCATGATCTATAATTTCCGCGCAATAAGTACCTAACTAACTATGTATATATGATTAAAATCAGTCTATACTCAGCAATGGCTATAACCATATTTTGTATTATAATATTTTTTTATGTTCCAAGTATGTAGATACGTTGGCACTTGGCATGTAGACAGGTGTCAACATAACTACTCAATGGCACTAGCCAGCAACTTTTGTCAAGCGAAGCTCGGTCGCGCAAATATGGCAAGTAAAAACCGGCCAAGTGCGAGTCGGACTCGCGCACAACGGGTTCCGTACCATTATCTATAAAAGCGGCAAAAAAAAAATCATGACTGTTATATGGGGCCCTGGAATATCTGTTTTATTTTAATTTATTTATTTATTTTTAAAGTGAATATACATAATCTAAATATTTTGTGAATATTTCAAGCGTCTACCTGTTTCTGTTATCATCGAGCGAAAAAGAGGAAAAAAATCACGTTTGTTGTATGGGATCCCCATTAAATAGTTATTTTATTCTGTTTCTAGTACTTATTTGTTGTTATAGCGGCAACAGAAATACATCATCTGTGAAAATTGCAACGGTACGAAATCGTAAAAAGCTAACACAAAGTCATAATTTCCTTATAATATGATTGCCATTTACAAACAAGTTTAATTTAAAAAAAGTAAAGTTTTGTGCACATACAATACCTATAGTTTATTTTATCAACTTAGAAGTTATTAAGACCTACTAATTTTTCCGACGTCGTTTAACTTGGACGTAGGCAGATTAAAGTTGGCAAAAAGAGCTTTACACTCTTTGATCTTGCGTCGGTTTTATTAACCATTTGTTATCTCTTTGATCATACTTTTAGGTACCGCAGTGTTTGTATAAGTTAATTTGTTTTAATTCGACTTAAGTGAAAATTGAAGCTTCTGGAAGTTAATTAAAACAATTTGTTACTTACCTAGGTACTCGAAAGAATACGCCTCTGGCAAACAAATTTTACATGAGGTACATAGAGTTATTTAGTCAAATATCCCTTAGGTATATCTCTAGCAAAGAGTATATAAGAAACAGAATGACGGCATGAGGTTATTACGACACGAAAGTACCTACTTAATTACAAAACCACTTAAACGGGTCGCGGAAAACAACTTTGTATCTAACCGAAAGATTAAGATAAAAATTAGTATCACTTTTATTATAAATCACTACATATTATAAATGAAACTCCTCCGCCGCGTCTGTCTGTCTGTTCGCGATAAACTCAAAAACTACTAAAAGAATTTTCATGCAGTTTTGATCAATAGGAAGATTTATAGTATGTATATTTTATCCTGAAATTCCTGCGGAAATTCCGAAATAATGCGGGCGAAACCGCAGGGGACAGTTAGTAATTGATGAATTAGACACGCGGCAGTTCAAAGAAAAAACCGGCCTAATGCGTGTCGAACTTCGCACATTTAGGGTACCGTACCAAATATTTTAACCTAAAATTTTAACAAAGAAAATTATATAATTTCAAAACGATTAATAATTAGCTTAGCTGACTTTGTCAGTCCCACTGGTCAAAGCTTGGTCTTTGATCAGTGGGAATTTTATTACGTAACTACGTAATAAAATTGATCATTTTCCTTATATCAACAGAACGAACACGGTATATAAGTCAACAAGGTATTGTGACTAGTCGTAGTTTGATATTTATTAGGCACTGTTTCATTCAAGTTATTTGGAGGTTATTCAAAATGAAGGCATATTTCCTTGTATTCGCTTTGATTGTATCTTACATAGCTATTGCTCACGGAACTTTGGGTAAGTTTAATGTTAAATGTACTTTACTAGCCGTTTAATTGGGATTCCTTCGTTAAAGTAGGTTAAAAGTGCTGTCAAGTTTATTTCTCTACCTGTCTTTTTTACGTAAAAATGTTGACGTAACAAAGAGAAATGTATCAAACGTAAATACAACACCAATGTAGTGTGTACAACTGTACATGCACCGTGGTTAACCTAAGTACCCAATTTACCTTAATAACCGATTTATTTTTAAAGCATTCTATTGTTTAATATCTGCACACATCTGCGTTACGTAAATCTTCAACCTTTACATACATAAGTGTAGTAAAACGGTACATAAAATTATAATATTAACTGTAGAAAACTAGACTACCTCTTTCAATTTTGATTCATCTCTGTACACACAAACAACAAAAGCTCAGGAATTGAACTCGCGTTAAATTTTGAAAAATGATCTCTTTGGATACTATATTAAAAAGTACTTATTTTAAAATTTTAAATGGATTGCCCAAGATATTTCGGGATAAGCATTTAAACAAGCAGACAAACCACTGTTTAACTATGTATCACGTCGTCATCGGTCATAGCTTGTGAAACTTCCGGTGTTGCATCTTTTTCTAACACCCCACACCCCATGTAAGGTCACTGTTGTGGCTCATACATAAGTGAATATCATAAAAAAAGGAATATATTAACTAGAGAAATAATGTAGACGATGTAGGTTCACCACGTTTATGAACAAATGCTCATACTCGTATTTTCCCAAAAAGTTCTTTACTGATATCCCAAATATTATCTATATAACAAAAATGAATCGCCAAATGTGTTGCTAAGCGCATAACTTCCAAACGACTGCACCAAATTGGATAATTTTTTTTTTTGTGTTCGTTATTGTCAAGACAAGGTTTATATAAAAGAAGTTTGGAGTTCCTGCGGGAATTCCGAAACTCACGCGGGTGAATCTCCGAAACGGTTGGACCGATATTGACGGGACTTTCAGTGCTAATTATCTGATGTTATAAGGAATACATTAGGCTACTTTGGAGTTCCTGCGGGAATTCCGCAACTTGCGCGAGTGAAACCGCGGGGCACAGTTAGTGTTCTATAATTTCAATAGCTTAGTGTGGACTCAAGTAGATAGCTAGGTGTGTTGTGAAGTGGATTATTATTATCATGAAGCTCTTATTTTAAGCACGCTTTAAATTTGCTATTGACAATTGTTTCAGTTTTATCAGACAGTCGCTCCAAGGAACTCGAGCGTGTAAAACCAGGTTAGTCCCATATGTATCGTAAACTAGATAGAATTTTTTTTCTTCTAATATGCAGGACATACGCACACAGTGCCTGGTCTCAAAATTGACTTTTTTAGAATTTCAGCAGGCAAACGGAAGCATTGTTACCAGATTTAGCAGAATTATGCGATTATAGCAGAATTAAAGCTCCTACTCACAGTGCAATCTGACTGGCAATTTGTCGCTGCGTTTTGTTGCAATTAGGTTTAAAACCCGATAAAACTCTGCCGTAATCACATAATTCTGCTAAATCTGGTCACACTGAACGGAAGTGACACGAATGATTCGGTGCCTGAATATCAAATTAGTTGTAGTGATTTTTTGGATGGAGAACAAAAAACTATGCTAATGGCTTTATTCAAATTCGTTATAATATTTTTGGGGCGAAATCAGTATGTATTAGTATCATTTTAGTCCGGTCAATAGTCAAGATAGTAGAGAAAGTGTTGAAAGAAATATGAATAATAATATCTCACTTAGACATAAAGATGCACACAAAATCAGTTTTTTTAAGGGTGTGGGGGGGGGGCACAAATTTGGTGGGGGACGGAGAGTGTAATAGTTACAATTATTAATTTGTTTATTACTGGTCTGTATAACTCTGTTTTTCTCGATTTGTTTCAGTCGAGCCGTTAACTGCCAACAATCGTCTGAAACGTGCAACTCCCATTATACTAGGTTTGCATCACTAAGTTAAGATTATATATTTCAAAAACTTTATTCACTAAATATTGCCCATTGCAAGATGGCAACTGATAGCTTGTCATCAAGATTGCAACCACCTACAAATACAACGTGTTAATGAATTAACCCAAAACCTGATACACCCCATTTAAAAAATAAACAATAATATGGTTAAAATATAAACTATATATCTTATCTTATCTTATCTTAAAATATAAATTATGTCGAAAAAATGTATACTTTAAAAGCTATTCAACATTTGTTTGGAGGTGATCTACCTACAAAATTTCAAGCTCTACGCCCGCACCTATATCAGTCAATGACCGATTCGATTTTTTCCTAACGGGCGGCGTACGCGCCAAATAAAGAACTGTTTACTAACTATCTTAACACCTTTTGTTACTTAATGGATGTGCAATAAATAAATTTATAAATAAATAAAAATCAATGAGATATGAGCTAGTAAAAATGAAAAATGTAACCTATATTAAAACATAGTGCGATCGATTCGGAAGTCGATTCTGAGCAAACTACTTTTTAGTTTTGAGAATTCAATAACACGTTGTATAATATATGTCTACGGACATGAGAAGTGAAAATATTATTGTATTTTCTTCCTTGTAATACAATATACTCAGAACCATGTAGAGTCACAAGTTCGAATGGTGGCTGGTAAAGGCGGTTATGCATTTTAATATTTATATTATAGCAACCTCAGCTCCTTCCAGGCTGGGTATAGTTGTTATTGTGTGTACATAATAATAATAATAAAATGATAAAAGAAAAATTTTTTTTTACACTATTTTTACATTTTTATGACATTTTTACTATTTTTATTGTTTCTATTTATATTGTTAACGATTATAATAATTTTATTGTTACCCATCCTTGGACATTTTTATTAGTAATCTATGAAATTCAAAATATGAAATTCAATTCTATTCCATCTATTTCAGTTTCACCGGATTGCTTCTACTTGCGGCGTCAATGTTGACAGTGACAACCTACGACTATTACCAATGCATATTATATTTATAAGGATTATTTAAATTTTCTTTCTTTCTCTCTTTTTGTCTCCCCATCTCCCTCTCAAAACTGGTTGAACCATTAAGATTTTAATTCCTCCAGTGTTCAATATAAAATAAAGTTTTCATAGTAGGTATGTGCATTATGCACCACCAAAATTCGACTTGTTTTAGACTTCACAATATTGTATTATTGTTCTTTTATGAGTGAAATAAAGTTTTCGTTTTCTTTGCGAGTGACAAAGAAGAGTTTCATGTTTTAGTAGTAATTTATATTTTTCATTAAATTGACTTCTTGTAGTGGAATTACAATTTAGTATCTATAGCTAAGCAATGATTATAATTTATTATTAATTATAAAATTTATTATGAATTAAATAGTATTTTTATTTTTATACCTTGTCATTATGCCCATTTCAATTTATTCAACACACTCGTGACAAAATCACCAGTCAGTCAAAAAATTTGTGCGCCTGAAGTAAAATGATTACAGATATTTGAGAATTAAATAAATGAAATATTAAAATTTCATTGCGTTTTTTTGGTTGACAAGTGCGGGGGCGCAGGCTGACCACCGCGCACCCCGGCATAGAATACGCTTAACTGGGAACAGCTAGAAGTTTCACAAAGAGAAAACTTGTACAATCTATTTATACAGACTTGTGTACCTATTATAATATAACTTTCAGCGAAACCTAAAAACGGGTGCGTCGCGTTTAGAATACATAACTAATAAGGAGCAATTTGTTATTGTTACCCTTTAGTCTTTCTTGTGTTTAATCTTGTTTTCTTATGGCTTATTACAAGTAGGTATAGGTACCTATTGTATTTGTCACAAAGACGGTAATTTCTCCCTACATTATCCACTGTATTTATTTACCCTCCCAAGTTGAAGGTCAAGAGTTAAATACGTGTACATTTTTTTCAATTAGGTACGCCTTTCGGATGTGCGTTTCTTTTCCTCTGAGCAATAATAATTATTAAAGCCGCTTTCGGTTCATTGCTATTTCTTGTTAGTTTCTTGTCTTTTGACAAAAGTTACTACCTATTTGTTTTTGTGAAATTAATAAAATATGCAATTTTATATGTAGGTAAGTTTTATGCTGATGGTATTTTAGCATTTTTTGTTTTAGTACGTACGTACGTATATAAAAAATAATAATATAACACCTGTCAGTGAAGCACGTGTCGAAAGTCAGCTTTGGTTTGCGTTGCGTTGGTCTGCTACTTCCTGATTTTTGATATCACAATAGAGATTTTGACGACTTTTGAAAATTAAAAATTGTAACTAGTAAGTATCATCAGTAAGAAAATAAAAAAATAATGGACACGTATTTTTTTTTGCTTTTTCAAATAAATAAAAATATACAAAGATAAAGCGCATTAAAACGTTCGTGACGTCACTAATCGCTATAAGCGCCATACAAACTGCACCGGTTAGTGACGTCACGCGAACTTTCAACTCAATGTATATCGCTGTCATTTTTTGATTACGTAAAAAAAGAAAAAATACGTGTCCAATTTTTTTTATTGATCTACAAGACGGACTAAAAAAATTTTAGTCAACATGCCTAATATCTCTCTAGGAAATGAATTGAGCAAGTTTTATCTTTATGAATCTCTTAATGAAAACCACACCCAGCATACAATGCCTATAGCGCCAGGCATACAATGTCCAAATGATACCGATAATGATAATAACTTAAGTCTTACAACAAAAAAGTGAGACGATTTTTGAAACGTCTAGTAATCGTTGTAGGTGAGTAAAGAGGGGTTTACACGGGTCGAATTTCGCACTGCGGCAAGTCGCTTCACAAATCGCCTCAAGCTGTCTAGACAAGACCTAGCCAAATTGCCATTTAGCCGGTTGATTTTCGGCGGGCGGCAAAAATCGTGTGACTTTAGTCACCCCTGTAAACTCCACTTTATAGAGACTTGAACAAGTGTAACTATTTACCATCCTTGTTCTTTTTCCATCTTTGTGCAAGTAAAAGCAGGAAAGATACAGGTTTATCACATTACACGCCTAAAATAAAGATTGAAACCCGATATAGCGTTCCAGGAGCGCAGTACACAGACGCCTGTTTTTGGGCGTCGCTTTCCTGGAGCGGGGTCGACAGACCCTATTATACATATTATGAATGTCAAGTTTTAATGATTTTTTGATTGAATGTTTGTTTTCCAAACACACTTAACGGCTGACGAATTTTGATGAAATTTAACACATAATATTATTACAATATTTATGATTTACTAGCTGTGCCCCACGGTTTCACCTGCGTTAATTTCGGAGTTACCGCAGGAATTCCGGGATAAAAAGTACCCTATGTCCTTTTCTGTATGCCTGACCACGTGCATGCCAAATTTCATCCAAATCCGCTCAGCCGTTATGGCGTGATTGAATAACAAACATCCAAACATCCACAATTTCACATTTATAATATCAGTAGGATAACGATGCTTTATTAAATTGTACTTGAATCATCACGCACTCGCCGATCCCATGGCGGGAACTCTCTAAGGCCTGCACGTTTCTAACACAAAATAAATATTTACTGGAAAATTAGTAGGTACCTATTTATAGAGTTATTTCGTTTAATTTTTTTAATAATCGTATCAATTTTCAATGTTAACACGTTCAACTTAATTTAGCATAAAAATTACAAAGAAGCGTGACTGTAACTTTGATTGATTGTTGTGAGCACAGAGGTAAGCTGTGGAGGCAAGGAACTTATGTAACTCCACATCAACTATAGTGTTAAACTTCGCTCTCACTTGACTAGCATCGAATAGGTAATGGCCCGAGCCCTCTTAAAAACTTTGCATCAACTACTCCATTTACTTTAGATATTTTTTTTTTGTTTAAGAGGTTTCTTATTACCACGGTTAGTTTTCACAAGAATCTCAATTTTCAATTTCCCACGCTACGCGGCTGCTTTTTGTATATGCATACCTATTATATACGTATCTACTATCTATATTTATCTAATACTAACTGTTCCCCGCGGTTTCACCCGCGGTATTTTCGGAGTTCCCGCGGGAATTCCGGGATATAAGTACTCTATGTCTTTCTCTGTATCCCTGACAACGTGTATGCAAAATTTCATGATGATCTGTTGAGCCGCTGAGGCATGAAAGTGTAATAAAACAAACTCACTTTCGCATTTATAATACTAGTAAGGATAATATCTCTTGTATCCAAAATGTAAACAAAAAGTTTTATATCAAAATAATATAAGTATAATATTTAATTAAAAATATATTTAAACAATTTCATCGAAAAATTATTACACTTTACACTACTTATCTATAATTAAAATAATACAATCACTTAATAAATTATAATACCACAGTTACATGTTTTAATTAATATTTTATTATGTGCCTACTTATTTCTAACTTACATAGTATCCACCGATATTAATGCTATGAATCTATTCTACTTTGACTAGTATCACGTGACATCTCGTTTGATGCATTCCTCAGATTGTCGCTTAAAACTCGACGATCTGCAAATATTAAATGTTATTCATTGTATAATATCAATAATTACATTTTAAACACTAACGGCCGCACTCAGAGTCGACTTTAATGATTACTTAGTTAAGTATAGATTTTTAAAACAAAACTGCCGCAATCAGACAAGTTGAATAAATTAATGTTAATTGGCATTTAACTAATTAGGTAACATCTCATTAAATGCCAATCAACATTAATTTATTAAACTTGTCTGATTGCGGCAGTTTTGTTTTAAAAATCTATACTTAACTAAGTAATCATTAAAGTCGACTCTGAGTGCGGCCGTAAGTAACACTAATAGTGTTACACCACGCCTTGAAAATTCATAATTAAAACGGAATTTAACGGCCGCAGAGTCGTTTTAATGATTACTTAATTTAAGTAAAGGTTTTAATAACAAAACGGCCAAAAATTAAGTAATCATTGAAACGACTCTGAGTGAGGCCGTAAGCTTTTAGAAGCTTAAGTGTCTGCATTACTAAGTATGTTTGTAAGTTTAGTGCTAGAAGTAGGTACCTATTTGGTGTTTCTGAAACATAATTATTAGTTTTTATTACGCATGGTCAGTTCTTATTAACTAACTATTCCCACCGGTTGCACCCGCATAAAAACTGGGAGTCCTTTGGGAACTCCTAACAAAACACAAACCTCCCTCTCTATTAACAAACCCAACCGGTAAGTTTGAGTTCAATCAGTTCAGTGATATCAAATATCCAACTACTTCTACCAACTACGAGTACAAAAGGAATTTTAAAATAAGGTTTTATTTTTAATCTATATTATATGTACTTGTATAGACGTTTTCAATGACAACGAATCCATTCAAACATGGATAATTATAAAACCTAATAATAATAATGGTGTATCATAACATTAAATGAAGAAAATCTATATTTTAATGAAATAACTAGGCTTTTTTCTAACTAATAAGTAGATATTTAAAAATCTTGATCAACTTACCAAATATTTTGAGCATTATCTTCTCGATGCCATGTATTGGCGATTCGAAAGTAATACACAATATCAAGGCAAGAAGGAATGTTAAGGCGACGTGGGATATCGCCGTAGCTCCCTGTAACGAAATAACGGAATTATAACACTGACGAAAATCAACAAATCAAAAACAGTACACCTCCTGAAAGATGGAGCGAGGATTTGATGAAGATTATAGGGACCAGCTTGATGTAGGTAACGAAAGAGCGGTCTTCAATGAGATCTGTGAGATAGAGCTGCGTGAAGAAGTGAACGTACTGGATGATAATAACCTCATGACGATGAGGAAAAATCACGGTAATATAAAAAAAAAACTTCAGAACTATCCAAAAATAATATATTGTATTCCAAAAATCGGTTCTCATGGATATCTATGGCTTGGAAACAGACCTTTTTCTGTATAAAGGTACCCTATATTCTTTTTTGGCCCCCTTACAACGTGTAGGTATGCGAAATTTCATCACAATCGGTTAAGTACTCGAAAGCTTAACAAACGAATAAACAAACTCACATTCTCAATAATGATATTGGTTAAGATTTGGTCCGTTCTGGCGAGAATACAAATTAATCAATGCCAACCGATGTAACCATGGAATTAAATATAATTTCGAGTTAGTTTAATAAAACCCACCAAATTAAGGGGTGTGAAATGCATCGGCTGTTGAATTTGCGCTGTGTAAAACAATTCGATAATACCATTCACTAAATACGCGCAATACGTCAACCTCGATATAGGCATCAGGATTTTCCATGAGAATAATTTCTGAAATACACCTGAAACAATCATTTATTTATTAAAATATACCTTTTATTTTACCTTTACTGTAGGAGATAAGTCAAAAATTACAGCTAAGAGTTCAATTTTCATGCCAGTTAAAGGACGCCACATTACAGACCTAACAATGTCAAACGAGACAGGTGCAGCATTTTGCACAATTTGTTTAACTTAAACAATTTTCAGGGACAAACTTAATTTTGCTGACGGAAAATTTCATGATTCTAGGTCAACGGGAAATGACCCCATAGTTTTTGATACCCTTGCGTGTGTCGAAATATATCTTTTGATTGCATTGAATTTAAAGTTTTTTCCACAGCTCCAAGGATTGCAGACCTTAATATTTAATAAGTACGAATATCAACTTGATACCTCTACGCGTTCCTGAGAAAAATGGTATCGACATCGACAAATAGATAGAAGACAGACGGACGGATAAAGAAGTAATCCTACAAGGGTCCCTTTTTTTTTCTTATTGAGGTATGAAAACCCTTAACAAAAAATGAAATAAATTACTTGCCTCCATTTCCAGTAGCGCATGCTATGAGCAACCAACTATTTACTAAGCACCATCCAATTTTATGTAGAGACACGTAAGCAGCTGCACCGAGCCTGCTGTAGTGGTACCACTCCTGATAGAAGACACTCACTGAGAAAGCTATAACAATCCCAACGATAATACTGAGGGTCCAACTGATAGACTTTACTAATTTAGAGAGCTGATGGCTGAAATTAATAAAAGGGACAAAATTTAAATAATAAATATTTTAAATGCGGTAGCATCGTCAGTCTAGTGTTTAGCAAAGCCAACTGCTACACCATGTGTCGCAGGTTCGAACCTTTACTTAGTCCAGAAATGGACATCGTCGGCTGACTCATTACTGCTAGTTAGTTATGTGTAGCTGTTTCCTGGGGTTTCACCCGCATTCATTCCGGAGTTACCGCGGAAACTCTATTGAAATTCATGCTTAGCTGACGGCTTCGCCTAATAAAATATCTACCTGCCTTTTAACTTCCTTAGTCCAGTAGTTTTCGAAATTTTGTGTTCAGTCGGTCAGTCAGTGACCTTTTGATATACCTACCGACGTAGATGATATATACAGATATAGAATGTAGAGAAGCAAATGATGTTCTATGACTGATCCAGTTCTCGAAATGTTTATGTAATTTTATGGTTTGGTCTCAAACAACACTATTAAAATATATCAAAGCCTTATTTTATAAGGTAGAACACAACTTACTTTTCTTTTTGAACCCTATGCAGAACATAGCCCGTTAATAATCCTATGAAATATGGCGTCATCTTCATATGTGTCTTTATATACGCTGTACTGAAATAATAATTTGTGGACAAATCTCTGACTTCCCTGTAAAAAAGTTAATAAGCACATAAGAAAAACAATTTTTAAATTAGCTAACGTCGTTTTAGTTGCTGATTTACCATTAGATCTTGTAAATATTTTTTTTAGATAATATTTTATTGATAACTAACTAGCTGTTTCACCCTCGTCAACTTCGGTACTCCCTCGGAAACTCATCGATTCGGGTTAAAAATTATCTCACGGCACTCAAGCGTAATGAAGCTTTCTATTAGACAATTTTTTTTTAGAATCAGTTCGACAGGTCCAGATAAACATACCTACATCCAAACTTACACTTTCACTTTCTACAGTTCGCTCGAGAAAGGCCACATTATTTCAGTTTTTGCATTCATTGAAAGAAAAAGGAACCTATGTAAATACTATAGGCAGAAGCTTAAGTTTCTCATATTGATTAAATTCTCTTTGTCCTGAATACCGCTGATTGAAAGTGAAGTGTCCCTCTCGTTTATTTCGGATTCCGTCAGGTATTCCAGGGTATAAAGTAACCTACGTCATTTTCTTTACCCTGACGGTGTGAATACAAAATTTCATGATGACTGGTTGAGTAGTTTAGGTTAAAAAGCGTAAAAAACAAACTCTAATTCGTATTAAAACTAACTATGCCTTGTGGTTTCACCCGTGTGAATTTGAGGAAAAAACTAACTAAAATATATTCCACAGCTAATCGTTAACGCAGCATACGCAATGGAATTGCTCTCAAAAGGGATATTTTTTACCAGTTTACCAACATTTTTTATTGCTGCTCCACTCCAATTGGTCCTAGCGTCATGATATATAGCCTATAGTCTTCCTCAATAAATGGGCTATCTAACACTGAAAGAATTTTTCAAATCGGATCAGTATTTCTTGAGATTAGAGCTTTAAAGCTAACAAACTCTTCAGCTTTATAATATTACATAGTATAGAATATTATGTAAGTAAACTTACTCAGCATAAACTAGAAGAGTAGGATCCAAACTTCGTTCATAAGTTATAACTGATGGAACTATCAGTGAGATCATTGTGCTTATAAACAGCAGGAGAAGACCAACTCTTCGCCATTTCCACAGGCTGTAAATGAATATCGGCGCTACAAAGAACAGTTGTGTGTCCACCGCAAGATACCAAGACTGGAACATGCACTGAAAGTAAAAAAACAACTCGCTACAGTAAGTACAATGGGCATGTTGACTAATTTTTATTTTTTAGTCCGTCTGTAGATTATTAAAAAATATTGGACACGTATTTTTTCTTTTTTTACGTAATCAAAAAATAACGGTGATATATGGAGTTGAAATTTCGCGTGACGTCACTATTCTGACAGTTTGTATGGCGGTTTTAGCGGTTAGTGACATCACCCTAAACTTTAATGCTCTTTATCTCTGTATATTTTAATTTATTTGAAAAAGCAAAAAATACGTGTCTATTGTTTTTTTATTTTCTAACTGACGGACTAATTAAAATTGTGATTTTCAAAAGTAGTCCACATCCCCATTATGTCAAAAAGTTAATTGAAAATATTTTGTGTGACTGCAAATTAGCGTCAGCATTTCCAATGTCTTTGGCAGTAGGTATATAGGTAACTGATTGGAATTTGTTTGGAATGCACGCGGCACAAACTTATCTCAGTTTGTCTTAATTTGTCTTCTTCATTTTGCTGTCAAATGAGTAAGACGATATCGAGAGACAAACCGTTTGCGGCGGCTCCACTCGCTTGTTGTTCGAAAGTTGATTGAAAGCTAGTGTTGAAGAAGATTGATGAATCATTAGAAGAGTAATAGCTGTGCGAGTGGTTTTACCTAGTGCGAGTGATTTTCGGGAACTCTTTGTTCTAGAACGTAACTCTTTGTTTTAAAAAGTATCTTATGTGTTAATCCAGAACATGGTCTTTTATGTGTGCCAACATTTCATCCAAATCCGTTCAGCTGTCAGACATGATTTGATAACAAACATCCAAATATCTTCACAAGCTTTCTCATTTATAATATTATTATGGTTTTTCCTTAAGAATTTTGTATCTCTTTAGGAGCTTACCAGTTTTCCAAGATTGACGTAATTGTTTATGTATAGCAAGTTGGCCCACCACGAGTCGACGCAACGTTCTTGCTCGACCTCTATGCGTTCTCTCCATAGAGGACCGTCTCCGATCTTTGGCAGCCACGTCATATAGAACAGTATCACCACGAGGTAAGCCGGCGTCACCCTGTTCAAGTGTTAGAAGTACATATATCGCAAAACAGCTGGCATTTTGTGACAAATTACTAATTAGTGGTAAAAGTTCGAAATAGTTACAATCAATGAAAATTTAATACCATTTTTTATTACTTTATTTTTAATAAAAATCTTATACCTAACAGTATATTTTTATTTATTATCATTTAAAATTTAATTCTCACCTGATGTATCTAAAGACTAAAATTGGTAGTACATTCAATCTCCCTTTTCTTTTGTCCAACTCGAGCAGGAGCAACCGGCTGAAGAGGAATGCGCTGAGCATTAGAAATGTGTCTACTAAGAGCATGCTGTTCAACATAAAACCGTAGATTGGCACCCTGTTTAGCTGAAATATAAAGGAGGTGATGGTTTATATCAAAGTTCCGTCAGTTATGAGCCCATTTAAGTTATTTTTTGGTCTTTGTTAATAATTAATGACTATACATAGTATAAAACAAAGTCGCTTCCTGCTGTCTGTCCCTATGTATGCTTAGATCGTTAAAACTACGCAACGGATTATACGTTTATACGTATAGTTTTTCCTAGAATTCCCGCGGGATCTCCGAAATTACCGCGGGTGAAACCACGGGGGACAGCTAGTACTATAATAACGTAAAGATGCGATATTTTTCGCCCTCATCAGCTACAACGTGGTGGCGACACTAGGTGATAGTGCTGTGGCTATTGATGTTGTGTGTCTATTAGACAATAACTACTTAAATTTCGAACTTTTATTTTGTTGCTCACCACGTCCCAGCGGGAGCCCTGCACCCCATGCAAACATACAGCAGGTGTCCGTACAAGCAGGCCAAAATATAGCCTAATAGGACCAAAAAGGTCAAAAGAGTGACACGCAGTAGATTTCATGGGCCAGCCAGTAGATTTTAGTGGCCAGTATTTTATAGTCCATTCTGAATTCTTACCTCTGTGATTGCTTCTAGATTCATAACGGGTCCACCTATAGTAAACATGCAAGCGTGTCCGAACAAGATGAGACACATAGATAAAGCTTTGATGCCTGCAACGCATTCCAAGCCAAGTCCGGTGTTCTGCTTGGTCGACATAATCTTCCTTAAGTTGTTAATAACCGAGAAGGAAATTATAACATCGTGCACGGTGGAGGTTCTCTTTCTAGTGAATGAGCTTGATATTATTTCGTAGACGCTGCTTAGGAGAATGATGGCGAGGAATACAAGAATGAAGGACCTGAAAATAAAGAAACGTATTGTTAAATCTGGGTTTTAGGATGCATTCTAACACGTGTCGCAACGTTTTATCATCTTTGTACCACTGTTTTCTCCAAATGTTCCCATTTTTTTAGATTATCTTTCGTCACACTTGCACTCCTTACAGTTGTCATTTTATTTGCCTATCTCATATCAAGCAAAGCGTGTACTATGGCTATTTTCCATCAAATTATTATTATTTGTTACCATCTTAGTTGCAAAATTTAATCTCTTTGCCGGGCATATATCGAAAATACTTGTAGGTAATAATGAAAAAATAACAAGTGAAGTATCTGATCTCCCAATGCGTGATCCATCATTATACGTCAAAGTCATCGATAGCTGTCGGGTATAACTTCTGGTGAACAACGGCAAAATGTATCGTTTCCCTTTAATAAATTATATCCATCCGCTAAGTGTATTATTATTCACTAGATAGATAGATAGATACCGATGAGAAATAAATTATTATGAGTTTTTCTACCAAAATGTTACTCATTAAAACTCAAAATAAAATCTAATAAAACGGAGATATCATTTAATTTTGTTTGCAAAGCAAAGTCTGTCCTGTAAAGAATGGAATTTATGATAAAAAGAAATTATAAATTGTAGGTAAATCAGCTTTCGGATTGTATTTGTTATGTATGTAGTTTGAGCCTCAGGTTTGAGCATAACCATTTTGTTCGATGTTTATTGTCGTTTTAAAATTCTCTGTTCATCGTATCTCTTTTACGTACTTATGATTAACATAATTATTGAAAATGGTTGTATTTATTTGGGTACAAGTACTTATAGTAATTATGCGTTCTGCTTGACACAACCAAGAGCTCTATCAGTCTTACACATACACTATACACTGCAGTTGTACATTAATTTTTTCAATTAAAAAATTTCGACCATAGGAGCCCGACGTTAGGTATATTATAAAGTTGAAATTGTGTACAATGGATAAAATTTCGAAGAAGAAAAAAACAGTAATTTTAAAACGAAATTCAAAACAACAAAATAAAATTATTATTTACTAGTACTAACAACGTATTCAATGCACTAGTACTCACAAGTAGCCGATATCAGTTCCGTTGACAGTCAGCGGCCGTCGGGTGGAGCAGTCCCTGGCAGTGATGGTGACACTAATGTTGGTCCCGATGGTGTCGGCGATGATGTCACTGACGAAATTGGCCACTGTCGGTGCGTCGCACGTGCTGGGAACGCAGACCGCCCAACGTATAGAGCCGCCTGAACCACCTCTGACCTAATTAGAATTGAGGCTTCAGTGATTTACATTACCATCAAGTAAGCAAGTGTCTGTATATTTAAAATAAACCCATAGAGAACATAAAAGGGAAAAATTTCCATCTTACAAAGTTATGGTTAAAAATAGTGAGATCAAAATTATGACCAACTTTACTCAGCAATACAGTTAAGTACTAAATATTCTTTTGAAGTTTATCAAGCTACCTTTTCAAGAGGATGCTCCTCTCACGCCTGGGTACTCTAACAAATTATATTTTACTTTTAACTAATCTTCTTCTAATAAGAAGAAAACGCCGCCGTGTCAATTTTAAACAAGATGATATTTGCCAACTAAGACTTTTATGACTTCGGTTCAGACCGCAAAACACCTGGTATTTGAATAGCAACAACTTTTATAAAAAAATGCCGTACTTGAATAAAAACTTGAATAAAATCCTGGGATCATCTTGTTGGGCAACTATACAATTACATCAAAAATTTGTTTGATTCATAAGCGAGGCAGCCGCTCTTAAAAACATAATATCTTTTAAGATATTCCATTTGAAATACAATCGATAGGAGAGTGTGCAAAATAAACAATGAATTTTTATTTTTATTCTTTAGAATTTAAACTTTACCTACATATATTTTTTTCCAACACTTGCCAAAACCGTCACCTTCTTCGTTTTTAAATAAACATTTTTTATGAATAGGTAAATTTCAATACTGCAGCTAGAATTCGTTTGTAAACTAATCTACATATTTTCCAACCGATTCGATCTAAGGAGATGTGATTTTTTTGTGACGGCGATACCTAACATCTTCTGACTAGTAAAGTTGCTACTAACTTGCTTAGCTTTTTCAGCCTCAGGCCAATCGATGGTTGGAAGGCAGTACTGCCCTTCGACCATGGGCCCACTGTCGATGGTCTCCTTGATGTAGATGCATTCATCGTAGTTCCCGAGGTGATAGGACGACCCGAATAGGAGACCTTGGGGAGATTTCGCCGAGGCGTCGAACACTGCAACGTAAAAACAGAAATGTTAACTATGGGCTTAACTTTTCAATAGGCATATATGTGCCTACTTAGTAGCTAATAGCCAGCGTCAATGGGCATGTTGACTAATTTTTATTTTTTAGTCCGTCTTGTAGATTATTAAAAAATATTGGACACTTATTTTTTCTTTTTTTACGTAATCAAAAAATAACGGCGATATATTGAGTTGAAATTTCGCGTGACGTCACTATTCTGACAGTTTGTATGGCGGTTTTGCGGTTAGTGACGTCACGACCTCCTCATCCTAAACTTTAATGCGCTTTATCTCTGTATATTTTAATTTATTTAAAAAAGCAAAAAATAAGTGTCTATTGTTTTTTTATTTTCTTTTTTCTTTTTATTTTAACTGATGGACTAATTAGAATTTTGTTTTTCAATAGTAGTCAACATCCCTATTTAGGGATCATCCATAAAGTATGTCACACGTAAAGAGGGGAGGGACAACAGACGCCTTGGATAGGAGAAAACAGTGGACAGTTACAAAGAACAAATATTTGTTAGGTCAGAATATGATCAGAAATATTATTGTTATAATCCCTAATAAGAGGACATACTGGACTTATACGGTTGTTGGTTCTGACAACCGCTTCGGCCGTCATCGAAAAAAGTAAATGAATTTTTATTTTCGTGGTTAGCGAACCTGAATACAACGCCAGGTGTCGCAGGTTCGATCCTTGCTTCAGGATAAATAAACATTTTCAAACTGAAAGTTTAATGAAAACGTCTTGTTTTTTTTTATTCCAAACACAAGGGATAGGTTGGAATTTGGATGTAGGTAAAATACAAATAAAGGAACAGAACTGAGAAAATAAGGAATTTACATAGCACCTGTCTCCGCTGAAGTAAAAACCCCCGTCCAAGTGCGTTTTGGACCACGCATAAAGAAGGGTTCCGTAGGCAGGATTAAAATTTAACGTTAATAAAATTTACAATATTTATGAGCACAAGAGAGATTTACAATCTTATTTGAACCAAATTAATCCTGACAATAAATAAAATACAACATAATTCATCTAGTAAAATCTGACATACCGCCGCGCCGCACCGTGCCGCCCCATTTGTCACAGGTTTCTTTATCGAACGACGTGTGTAGTGTGTTCGTACATTAATCTTAGCCAGATCGCTTCATTGTGGCGAGACAAAAGCTTTCGTTACACGGTACCTAAGTCTTTTATAAGATACGTATTACATAGAGTAGGCGATCTCATTATTGAAATGTGTGGTATTGTCGTTAATTTATGGAATCGTTGTACCCTACATTTGTAAAAAACACAAAAAACGAAAAGGCATTTTTACAATAAAAATTTACAGTACAAATTATTAAAAATATTTAAAAATAAAAAAACAATGAAAAAATATTTGAGACGAGAATAGAATCGTTATTCAAAATTCACATAATAGCCTTTCTTATCAGTCTGTTATATATTTACCAAAAAAGGAGTCTGTGATGATTCTATTTTCAATATCTTTTACTATTTAATTTACCTATTGAAAAAAAATATAAAAACATCTATTTAAAAGGATTTACCTCAAGAAGTATCCCGATTAATTTGTTGCTTAACAAATTATTTTTAAATTTAAATAAATGCCCCTGCCGTCATCGAAACCAGGTTTTCGCAACTAGTTAACAGTTGTACCTAGTCAAATTGATTTTCAACTAACATCCCTTTAAATTGTAGTACAAAAAAAACTAATAAAGTATGTTTTTCCTGAATGTGTAAAAAACTAATTTTGCCTCAAAATAACGTTTTTTTTTACCAGATAATCGTTCGAACTCAATTCTCACGGTGTTATTTTTTTATATTGACAGCCATAGTTAAACAAAAGAATCTGAGTAAAAATGAGTGGAATTTAATTGAGCGATGTTGCTCAATTATAGAGCATTTATGTAACGAATCACGTTTCACGCAGCAGTCGGAAAATACACAAAGTGTTTGTTTGTTCGCCGCTTTGTTAGAGTAAATACGTAATACGTTGACACAACAAATGGACTATTTTCGTTAAATTTTCTTAGAATATTTCCATGTAAGGTATTCTGAAAAGTTATTTCCAATTCTTTCTTTGTTATTTTCTTTTATTTTATTAGTTTGTCGTTAATTACAAAAAGTTCTAGGCTTCAATTTGTTTTGCGTACCACTGCAAGTTGTTTAAGGTACCTAAAGGGAGTAACATAATCAATACTAATATTATAAAGAGGAAACCTTTGTTTCTTTTGTTTGTTTGTTTGTTACGATTTAAACCAAAACCTGTAGGACCGATTTCAAAAATTATTTCACCATTAGAATGCTACATTATTCTTGAGTAACATAGGCTATATTGTAATCGGGAATTCCCGCGGAAACTCCAAAATTATCGTGGGTAAAACTGCGGCGAACAGCTACTGTATTATGATAATCTTAAAAGAAGTCATCCACGTAAAGGTTTGAGGCGGAGCTTATATATTACAACGCAATTTCCTTTTGCATACGATACGTTGTCAGGGGTACAGAGAAGGACATAGGGTGCTTTTCGTTCCGGAATTGCCGCGGGAACTCCGAAATTAACGCGGGCCAAATAACGGGGAACAGCAATGTTTAATATTGTAGGTACATCGTCATAATACGGAAGTTTAAAAAAAAACTGTAGTTAAGTTAGATAGGTACCTACCTATATTTAAACTGATTATTCTGCCAGATAAAATCAAAACATTTAGGTATTTTAGGGCTATCATTTAACATCAAATTACGCTGTAACTCACTAGAATAATAAATTTCATGTTGGTACTTTATACTACTTTGTACCGAACATTGTTAAAAAAAATATTTCCTTCAGTTTTTTTTTAACTTTATTATTTTGTCTCTATTAAGCTGCTTAATATTTTAGAGAGCGAGAACTCAAATAATATTGCAGCGAACCGCAGCAAACATCATGGGTTTTTTTAATGATTTTTTTTTTCGATTTTCATCATTTTTTCAGTATTTTTGAACGCGCATAACGTAGGTACAAAACATTTTAGATGTTTATTTTTTCCGTCACTTGTTATCTTAGTTAGATACACGTTGCATTATTTAATAAAATAAAAGTCTAATCATTAATCAAAGACTTGAACCTTAACACCATTGAAATATGATCACTATCAGATTAAATTGGTTTCCCTACCTCAAATGTACCTATATGTAAGTAAAAAAAAAATGGTTAAAAAAAATATTTTTAAAGGCATGGTAAAAACAAACACCTCTTAAAATGACATAAAAACACTTTCGTTGTAAGAGCGGCTTTTAGCTGAAAGCGTTCGAGTTTTATTTTCAAGTGTAAAAAAATGTATAAAACTTTCCTCTGTCCTGTTCCAAGTGCGAAAGACAACGAATTATGACGTAGTATTTTTGTAAAATGTCTTCCCTTCCCTTGCTAATTTTCCTTTTTCCCGTCCGGACGGCGGTCATTGAAATAAAGTAGTTTGAGTTAATAGGTGTGAATATGTTCTGGGATAGCACATACGAATCCTTTTTGTACTGGAACAGAACTCCCGAAGGAGTCCCGAATCCAAAAATACGGCCCCAGGAAATATTTTTTTTCTAAAATAAAAGTAACCTAAGTTACTTCTTATAACATCTGCTCCAACTTAGGTCCCATTGCCACCAAGTCGGGATCTGATGATGGGATCTTGGAGAAATCGAGGGAACTCTTCAAAAATTATAGACACACCTATTGCATTATGGGTATTTTTTAAAGTTAATCGTTCATTTGCTTTCGAAAAGCAAAATTTTAAGAAGTGGAACTGATGACGAAGACCACATATGGTCATCGGAACTACTCAGTATTTCACAGGTTCCGATTCGTTAACTTTAATGTGTTTTCTAAACAATTTATGCTCGTCACAATGTATATGGTGAAGTGGAACTGATGGTGAAGTGCCAGGAGAACTCCTCAAAAATTAATCCCTGCATCGGGAAAAGCAATATTTTGTAAAAGGTGATGAGCAGTTGACATTAGGCTATTGTAACTTAGATAAATTACAAACCAACCTACTGAAAAGCGAGAAATAAACAAATTTTTAACAAAAAACCGACTTCCAAAAACAAAACTAAAAAGCTAAAAATAACAAAATACCGATTTAATCCAAAAAAGAAAAAAATACACTATTGGTTTGTGCTACTACTGATCGGTTTGAAGCCGGTGACAAGTCAAATACGGAGTAGATATTGTGTACATGGCCTAAGTCCACTCCCGCCACGAGCTCGTCGTGAGAAGAACAACCCAAGTGGGCAAGCGGGCTTGGCACCGAATTCGAACCAATCAGTAGTAGCTCAAACCAATAATAATATTACGTTTATTTTTGCCTTTGGATTAAATCTGTTTTTTCTTATTTTTAGCTTTTTACTTTTGTGTTTTTGGAAGTCGGTTTTTATTTTATTTTTTTGTTAAAATTTTATTTTGACTTTCCACTTCCGTTTATGGAATTCTAGCGTGTTCATTCTCAATTTGAACGAGCAATCACCTGAGGGAAACTTAAGGACAATAACAACACACACTAGGTATATTGAAGTAGATAGCTACTTAATACAGTATGGTAAATGGTTGAGCATGTGAGTACTGGGAACAACATCAGTAGTCTCATCTCGACCGGCCTTGAATAATGTCGCGAATACTAAAACATTCGGGTTCCATAGCACCTGACTCACAAAAGATACGCACTAACGAGTCAGATTTTTTATATGTGACACGAGATCCGTACAAGCGCATTCTTATTTATTTTTTATTCACTTACTTTTTTGCTACCGCGGTTTCACCCTCGTAAATTTCGGAGACCCCGCGAGAATTCCGACATTAAAAGTATCCTATGTCCTTTTCTGTATCCCTGGTAAAGTGTATGCAAAATTTCATAATGAACAGTCGAGTAGTTACGACGTGAAAGCGTAACAAACAAGCAAATAATCTCATATTCGCCTTTATAATAGTAAAACTACCGGCGCTTGGGAATTTGAAAATGCATAAAATAAAAAGAAAGAACAACATCGTTACACATACACAAATTTTATGACAACAAAAACTGTAAATAAAACCAAAGAATAGTCGCCATTACCAGCCCCAGTGACAAGTAGGTAGGTATATTAACTACTTTACTTTCCCACAAGTAAAGACGGCCGGCTCGTGCGCACACGTGTTGTGCTTGTGCTTGACAGAGAGCTGACACTTGACAGTAACTGCCAGCTGTCATGCCCCGCGAAAGTTTGGTAGTAGTTTCAGTGAAAAATTGTCACATGTAGAATTTACAATATGATCATGGGCTCTTGATGTAGACTGCTGTTTGTGTGTGAACTCGTGAACCTCCGTCACAATGACGCGTTAACGATTTTCAAACACTTTTATACCGGCTGTACCTTGGTATCTATCTATACTTATAATAAAACTGTAGAGAGGTCAATTCTGTACATTGAATATATATTCAAAATTAATATTGGAGGATGAATGGTGATCGATACTGATGCCAAAAATGCAATCAGTAAGTTTTTTGTCTGTGTGTCTGTCTGTATGTGCACGCATGGGCAAAAACTACTGAAGAGATTTTAACCAAACTTGGTACGATTGTAGTCCATAACATAACGCTAAGACACATAGGAGCTGAGCAGTGACGATAAATTTGAAGCAAGTCAAATGAAAATGCGCTTTCGAGCTCTTATTTATTTATATTTATATTTATTTATTTATTCTTTATTGCACAATATGTACAAATGGCTAACTTAATGCCTTGCGGCATTCCCTTATCCTCGCGTTTACTCAGTCACGCAAAACCGGCTGAACGGATTTGGATGAAATTTGGCATGCACGTTGTCAGGGGTACAGAGAAGGACATAGGGTACTTTTTATCCCGAAATTCCCGCGGAAACTCCGAAATTACCGCGGGTGAAACCGCGAGGCACAGCTAGTAATAAAATAAAACCTTCATCTCATGCGACAGGCATATCCCCAATGTACGTTATAATAAATATAATAAACACAGCCTATTCCTTGCGCAAAACTTGTTCACGCCGTGACGGGATGCCTACGTTTTCTTATTTGACAACGGAATACTAAAACAACGCGGACTTCGCGTGCATTCAGATCGCGAACCGCCGCGTCGCCCCTCGCAACTTGGTATTGACCCAAATATATTGTGTAATTGTAACCTTAATTGACGCAGTGTAAGGCAATATGATTGACAATGGTGTAGAGTAAATATGACTAAGCGAAAATGTATCACCCCTTGTTTGCTGTGACCTGAGGTACCACCCGTTTTTCCCCGTTCCTTTACAAAAATTAATTAAAATTTATTTGGCTTTAAATAAAAACAGAAAGTACCTACATTATAAGAGAAATTAAATAAAAACTAAAAACAGTTACAAAATACCTATTACTAAATATAAATTACTAAAGCCAAAATGGTGCCCAGCTCAGCATATTAAATTGCTAGGCATTGAGCCGTAGCGCTGATTTTCTAAGCGCTAATCTTGTATTTCCCTTTAAGATACCTTATATACTATATAGGTTCTTTTGTTTTTCTGTCACTCTTCTCTGCATGGTATTACAATAGGTAAGTAACACGTTTCTAAATTTATTGCTTTTCTATTACTGTTATTACCTTTTGCCTTCTTCGGAATATTATATCCAATTAGGTACTTATCTCAACAAGAACTCGTCTCTAATTTAATAAAACCACCACTCAAGAGCTAGCCGGAGGTCAAGAGGGCTCCCTCCTTTACCATTAGGTGATAAGTGTAGACTTTATAACACTATAGGGCTTAGAAGTAACCTTGAGTAGAAATACGTCTAAAATACAAAAATCCATAATATTATAAATGCGAAAGTGAGTTTGTTTGTTTGTTACGCTTTCACGCCCCAACGGCTCACCGGATCATTATGAAATTTTGCATACTCGTTGCCAGGGATACAGTACAAAGGGTACTTTCTATCCCAAAACTCCCACGGGAACTCCCAAATTATCGCGGGTGAAACCGCGGGAACAGCTTGTTTAAATCACCACTCCAGAACTCGCTTGCCCCAGCGGTTGTCGGTTCTGCGACCGATGTGACCAGCCCGTTGCCACTTCAGTCTACTAATTTGAAGGGTTATGTCAGTGACTCCAGTTCTCTGACGAATTTCCTCATTACGAATTTTATCAACCAGAGAAACACCGAGCATTTCCGTTTCCATAGCTCCTTGAGCGTTGAATCGATGGACTAGTCGCACCGTTATTGTCCACATTCGGTTCCGGTCATCACGGGTAGGACAGTATAGGTAAATACTTATGATGAATTTAAGTAGCCAAATTCAGGGTAGGTAAAACATAAATTATGTTCATTTATCAACTCAGATCTTTGTTCTTTCTATGTATTTACCATATTTAGTGGTTCCACTATTATTCCAATGAGGTATTAGATTCAATCTACATATTCGTAAGCACCAGCTTTTGGTTTGCCTGCAGTGCATTTCTGTTTAAATGCAAAACGCGTCGCCCGCAGTTATTGTTTCACAGCGCGGAATGTTCTGGAGTTACTGACGTCTGACGTACGAGTACACAACAATAGGGTACTTGCATGAAATTCATTATAAGAAATTGTGTCAATATTTCAAAAATAGAGCCTTAGAAAAGCGTTATCGTGAAAGATTTACTAAAAAATTTTCAATAGTTTCCAAAATATTCAACTTTTAATTTTGTGAAACGGAACGTTGCAACGAAACACCAATCACAGCCAAGCTTAACACATGACGTCACTTTTATTTTTTTACGAAACATTTACCTCTTTCAGAGAAGGCAAAAGAAACTAAGTGCATACAGTCAACGCATATTTTCCATTTTCTGAAGTTTTTTTACTTTAAAATGTATCGGTAACATGCATTTCGATTCTTTACTGGAACTTTTGGAAGTAAATCGACACAGTTCAACCTTAATTTCGCTTTTGGATATTGAAGTTATCTGTCTGTCAATGTCACATGACCCTGTCAATACGACAGTGACATTTCTATCACAGATTAATAAGGCGTAATTTTGAACAAGTGACGTCATTCCGCGTTTCGGCGGTAAGGTTTAAAGTAGGAACTTTGAAACGCTCTATTTCATTAATTTATGCATATATTTTTTTTCTTTTTCTTGCTTTGTTTAAGTAGGCCTTATATCTTTACTATAGACTGAAAAAAAAAATTCATGCAAGTACCCTATTCAACGAAGCGCACTCGAGTTGCATGATAGTTGATAGCCGTAAATAGGCATCTATCCCAGCCCCCAGTATCTATTGTTGCCCCTTAGCCAAGTTGACTAACTTTGCTAAGGAGCAATAATCTACAATCGTTAATGCATAGAAAACTAAAGAACGGAATCGTTACGTCCAATGGCCACGCAAAACTGGGATTTTTGATTGAACGATTTTACGTGACCACGTAAAATGGCGATGTTCTATGCGTCAACGGTTATAGAGTGTCAACTTGGCTAGGAGGGCTGTTCATTATGCTCAATGCATTTTGATTCAGCAATAAATCTGATGAAGGTGGTCACTACCTATAGCAGATAAGCTAAATAAACTGTATGACGACAGTGTAGAGTAGATAATTGTCTTTTGTTTTTGGTACGATCCATACATCGAAATACATTCGCGTGTCGCTAAGTGCTGCAGACTAACTGTCGCTTTGAGAAGACACTCAAATATACCTACTCGTATTTAAATCCTAAATAAATATTTTATTTATTAGGTGAGTATATATTTGACTAACGGCATAGCAATCCTATTGGCCACTCTATATCACGTTCACAAAATTTTTGTTAAAGGCTATTTGACTGAATTTTTATTTTTAGTCCGTCGCGTCGTGTAGATTAATAAATAATATTAGAAACTTCTTCAAATAAGAATATTAGATCTATTTTTACGTACCTAATCAAAAGATAATGGCGATACACTGAGTCGTAATGTCGTGACGTGACGATCCGCTACAGTTTATACGATATGATATGATGTCACGAATCCCCTGGCCACTCTTACTCTTTAAAACGCTTTATCTAAGTATACGTATATTTTCATTAATTTGAAAAATCAAAACATGACGTTGTCTCTTTTTTATTTTCTATGTAACGGACTAAATAGAATTTTGATTTCCATACCCCGGTTACATGCCTAATACAAAGAAGAAAAATGTTTTTTGCGTTTGTTGAAGATAATAGATATAATATACCTAGCTGATTTTGAATATTATTTCAATGATACAAAGCTACAGTATATACATAATATTGTGTATAATAGCGTTCCTTACGGAGACTCGAAATACACGCAAGTGTAACAAAAGGAAACATCGATGTGGTATACATGGGTAGTGACAGTATATCAGCAATTTAAATCATAGAAGAGGACATAGGGTAACTTCATATACATAAGTACATATAATAGAAACAAGGGATCCCACAGGAAATTCAGGAATTGACGTGGAGGAAAAGCTTGTAATGACTTATCTTTAATCAGATATGAACAATAAGGTCATCACTGAACCGAACGCCAATTGTGAAGGATTGCAGGGATCCTATTATTCAGAAAGGATCAGAACAATTTGCACCACTTGGGCTAAGTGTTGCTAAGTGTGTCGAAATAAGTAGTGTTCAAAAATAGAATTTAAGCCCCAAAAAAAATTTCTTTTCTTTTCTCTTCATAGCCAGATACTTAACTTTACGACACTCATAATATCTTGGTGAGTAAGACTTAAAAATAATGAACGCATGAATGGGATTTTCAAAAATACTGATAGGTTCGATATTGACTTGTTAATGCGAATCCACACTTGTTATATTTGTGTACAAAATTAGCACTCGATGAGTGGCCTTATGGGAAAACTGTCTGGGTCATCACAAGACGCGTAATAACAGGTTAGAGTTTAGAACAATCCTAGTTAAGCTGTGCTTAACCCACAAATGTATCCTTTGTATGGTTACATTCAAACAAACTTATTAAGGTTCAAAAAGGTTATGTTTATTAAAAGAGCCATAATTATTGTCGTCCTTTGGAACTTGAATACATTATTGAATTTCTGCATGTATTGGTAAACAGAACGCCTTTCAAGCATTAGGATTATACTAAATATCATCAATGTAAATACCATATAAAAATATTTTTTTATCAATGTTCTTATGTAGCGACATGTTCTTAATGTTCATCAATATTTTTGCAGAGACCACTTGTGTCTGTGGTCTTTTACTTGATGTTGGGCTAAGGGTATAAAAAAATGTCTCATAAATATAATAATATGATAATGGGACACTTTATACTTTAGCAATATGATACTAGTACCCTTAGGACAGCTATATATTTGTCAAATAAACAATCGATTTGTGTGGTTGATATAATAATCAGTTCGACGCTCAAGTGAATGTCGTTGGCAGGCATTACAATGGTTTACCACTGCCTACTTGGTTAAGTTCACTGGCCAATGTTAATAATAGTAGTCATATTCACTAATATGTTCTTAATGCGACCATAAATCCACCACAAAATACGCAACCACGTGATATCGGTCAACTTGTTTCTACAAACGCAAGCAATTAATTGCTCATAAAAACTAGTTACAAATGCCAGTTTTAACCATCTATATAGAGACTTATGTTGTAAGAGTTCCTTTTACATTCTAACTAGACATACAGGGTTAGTCCTTAAGGGAGTAAAAAGTCGGCAATTCTTGATAGTATATGAAATGAAATGAAATTTTATTCGTTATGACAGTGGAAAAAACAGAGCTAAACAAATAATATGCAAAAATAAAAGTAGCAAAAACAGCGTGCCGCAACAAAATAGCAACCAGCTCAGCATAAGCCGGGAACCGCTAGGGACCCGACGCTGGTCTTCCGCTGGGGCCGCCTGTGACGTCACGGGAGTGAGCGTGCAGTGGTCTTAAATTAATTAGTGTATTAACAACAAACCGACTAGCATAGGCACATACCAAGAAACAAAAATAAATACGTAAACTAAGGCAAAATATGTAGTATCAATGATAAATATGTAAATAGGTATGATATTTCTCCAAAAAATGTTTATAAGTAAAATTTTATTGTTAGTTTTAATGATTTTTTTTTGATTAGAGTTTTTTTTTTAAATAGGATGAACAATGCAATGACTTCACATATTTTGTTTTTAACTGGGGCTGTTGACTCCTGAAATATTAGCGCGGAATTAAGCGGAATGATAGGGTTGAGAAAAGTTGATCTTTATATAAAAAAATTGCAAAAGTTATTCGCTGTCATAGACATTTTGACTATCCGTTCGATTGGGTACACCCTTTTTGACTAATCTTGTATTAGACAGATACCTATCGAGATCGTATCTATCTGGAAACAGAACACATTCAACCAGGTCTTTGACCAAATAGTAATTTCTTAACCAAGTGACGTGTTTATTAAATCGATAAATTTTATCGTTGCGTTGAAATAGGTATATGGAGAAATCCAGTTAATGATACAGGGTACAATTTAATTATTTTTATGGTAAAGATATTCTTTTGCGTCAGCGATCGACATTAACTTCCTTTGGGGGAATAATTTTACCACCGTTATTTAGAGAATAGCAAAGTTTTCGTAATATTATAGGCTGAATTTAATGCATTGCCAAAAATTGTAATCGTATAATGTTTTAATGAACACTTGAAACTGCAATTAAAACATTACTCGCACTAAAACATTCATTAAGGTAAAGAAATATTAATATTGTGGTAAATATACTCGGAATGGCAGCAAAAGTTTTTGGCAAGTTAGAGCATTTGCTCTAACTTCCTTTGCAAAGGTAGCGCGCGTGCCTCTACATGCCCTCTCTAGTTAATTTTTTTTGCTCTGTAACTTGAACTTATTGGTCCGGATGAAGGAGCATTTCGAATAAAACCAAGTCACTGAACCTAAATAATAAACATAATAAATCTTGTTAGGAGCGATGATACCCTCTAATCCGCTCATAATTTTCCTCAGTCTGACCTTTCGCTGCTATTATGCAAATCAGAAATAAACTGCAGTCCCTTTCTCGATATTGGCTGTCGGATATTTTTCCGATGCAG
Organism: Zygaena filipendulae; assembly: GCA_907165275.2. Taxonomy (NCBI): domain Eukaryota; kingdom Metazoa; phylum Arthropoda; class Insecta; order Lepidoptera; family Zygaenidae; genus Zygaena; species Zygaena filipendulae. The sequence goes on along the minus strand of OU015653.1, from coordinate 2,679,821 downwards.
ACATCGCTAAAGGGCTCATAAATTTTTATCGCCATCGGAATTCCTAAATTCAGACCACGTTTGGGCCGTGTAGAATACGAGGCGTCCTCCCATCGGCTGACGACCTTATACCGGCTGGTATGTGACCCCTGCAACATTCTTTGCATCATTTTTCCTCTTCTTAAAACTACTGATGTAATAATAATACAATTAAACGTCATCCTATTAAGCCTGCAATGTTGCTTGACGGAGCGGAGCTCGAACAGGCAAATCGAACGGAAAACTATATAAAAGATAAATGAAAATTCGAATGTTTATGCTTTAGTAGTAGGTAAACAAAAAGTTATTCTAAATATTGCCTACATGCCCTATATTACCATACTAGTTGACCCGCGCGGTTTCACCCGCGGTAATTTCGGAGTAGGTACTCGCGGGGATTCCGGGATAAATCTAGATAGATCGGGATAGATCTAGAGATTACCCCCTACAACCTCACAAACTCACGAACTCACATACTCCGAACTTCCCGCGGGAATTCCGGAATAAAAAGTACCCTATGACACTCAGGGTCACTGCAGCATCCAATAAGTGAAAGAATTTTCAAAATCAGTTCAGTAGATCCAGAGATTACCCCCTACAACGTTACAAACTCACAAATCCACAAACTCACAAACTTTTGCTCTTTATAATATTAGTTACTTTTGGCGCGTAGATAATATCGAAATCGCGATGCATGAAATTTTCCATAAACTGTATAATAAACTTATAAACCAATTTTTTTTATTTAGTTATGTAAATGCGATGGACAAAGTACTTCACTTTGGACGAGGCTATTAATCTCTGACCTCACAAAATGAACTCAAACGTAAACACAGGCACACAACTGATAATATAGGTGAGTTCTTTTTTGTTTGTTACGCTTTCACGCCTCAATGGCTTAACCAATCGTCATGAAATTTTGAATATATGTTTTCAGGGATACAGAAAAGGACATAGGATACTCCTTGTCCCGGAATTCTTTTGGGAACTTGGAAATTAACTAGGGTGAAACAACGTTAAATTTTGCACACTATATAGGTACCCATAGTCAGAAGCACAGAAAAGGATAAGTATATGGGTACATTTTTGCGTAATTTCCATGGGATCTTTGACATTAAAGCGGGTGAAACCGCGGGGAACAGCTAGTATTTTATCTCAAAAAAAAGAAAAAGAGGTTTTGATGCGCTTCTGGTTTGATATACCCTAGTAACCTTTTATAGGTACTTACTTACAAAAAACTGAGTCATGTACTACTAATGTAATGTAGTTACTATAGGTATTCGTTTTATTATAGTACCTAAAAGGCAAAAAAGTGAACAAGGATAAATAACGAAGGATCCCTAAGCTAAGTTGAAGTTAGAATATAAAAAAATAAAAAGATTTGGATGACTTTATTTATAAACAGAATTGACAATATTAAAAAAAAAACAAAATGGTGCGATAACAAATCCAATAAGTGCAGTGCAAACGGCCAGCGTGCAGCGTTCGAAGTGCAAAATGGATTGACAAAGACAAATGGTCAACTAAATAAATATTGTCACTTAATACTGTACATTTATAATCTATGTCATGTTGTTAACTGAATTATTGTAGTGTAACAATATTATGATTTATCACAATGTTTTAAAACAACATCAGTTGAAAATATATAAGTACCTACCTACCTATGGAGCAAAATTTTCCACAACTAAAAAACCCAAATTAAATCAGAAAAGTTATGTTACCGCAAACTTAAAATAAATTTTTATTACGTATGGCAAATACGTAAAATGTATAATTTATTGATATTAATCTTAATAATTCCAAATACCTACCTATAATATGTGGTTTGGATTTTTAACGTAGTATTCTTGGTTTTTACGTCGAAAACACAAACACAAAAAAACTCGACTACAATTACTTCCCACCGATCTTTCTGAGTCTGAGGTGCTTAAGGGCAAGAATAAAAACATAGTGATTAGTGCTCAAAGGCATATTATTATGAGAACGACATTTTTTTAGAACGATGTTCTTTATTTTTATTTTTATTTTTTTTTATTAACTGATTGGTCAGACATTTGTCCATAATCTCGCCTGATTGTAAGCGTAGATATGAACTAAGGTGTTACACGTCTGCCAATTAAGTACCTGTTCACTCTGCTCTTGAAGAGGTCCAGATGGTAGTTTGGGGGAAACACAGACTCCGGCAGGTCGTTCCAATCCCTAGCGGTACGCATAATGAAAGACGAAGCAAATCGTTTCGTGCGGATAGGTGGAATATCTACCGTATAGGGATGGAAACCCGCCGTTGCTCTGGTAGTTCGCATTTTGAAGTTCGCATTTATCGCATGGTACGGATGGGGGGGGGGGCTAGGCTAGGATGCGTGAAAGAAATTTTCCGTAACGGCGCGGCGTCACAGGTGCGCGCTTATTGTTTAATGGTTTTTGAAACGATTATATTGGTTGCTCATTGGTTTTTTCTTTCTCGGAAACTACGAGGTGCAGTTCATAGTATGCTTCCACGGTAAATTTCAATACGAAAATTTCACCTTGTACCATAACAGTTGAACGTAGGTATATTCGTAAAGTTTGATAAATAGTTACTTTAGGTCCATTTAAGTGGATATGAAATACTTTTCATCCCGAAGTAATGCAAGTTCCCAGGGGAATCTCCGGTGACCCCATGTAACATGCAGTGGCTATAGGTACCTACTTAATACTATAAAGCTAAAGAGTTTGTTTTGTTTGTATCGAATCAATTTTTGAGGAAGGTTATTTATTTGTTTATTTATTTATTTAATTGAATTTATAAAGCTTAACAGCGTAAGCCATAGTGCTATCGGCTATATAACATCATGCTACGACCTATAGGAGCGGAGCAGCAATGAAAAATGTTGCAAAAAACGGGATAAATTACTCCTTCTATAAACCTCCGTACGCACACTGCATAAACGGTTAGAGTTACTCAAAAACATGTAATAATTGAATGTATTTTACATTAGTAGGATTTTTCCTCAAATTAACGCGGATGAAACCGCGGGGCACTGCTAGTGTTACCATATAACTAATGTCCCCCGCGGTTATTTGAGGCAAAGTTCCATGATAAAACATAGATATAAACCTTCCTCATGAATCACCCTATCTATTGGTGAAAACCGCATCAAAATCCGTTGCGTAGTTAGAAAGATCTAAGCATACATAGGGACAGGCAGACTGCGGGAAGCGACTTTGTTTTATAATTTTTACTGTGTACGGATACAAAATCATCTCTATCAATTGCTTTACACAACGTATTTAATATTTATATTATAATGTCACCTAGAAGGCAACAAGTACCTACGTCAGCGCATCGCATGTTTTCCCACCCGCCTATTTACAATCGATGTTGTGACACAAGTAGGTTCGACACTATTCAATAAATCCTAGAAGTGACTAGTAGGTACGTAAGTATAACGTGGTCCTTTGTTCGGTTGCTTTAGTTTGTGCATCAGCGTTCTCCGGATTACGACTGTTTACATAAAGAAAATGCCTTAGGAGTTAGGACTACGAGTAGGTATCAGTTTTGTGTTTGTATCTAATAAAAGTAATTGGTTAAAGTCTATCACTAAACCTAAAAATATCGCACCTAATAAGAATTTGAATAGGTCTCAAAACCATTGATACGTATCTCGACAAGACAAACATGCAATTTTCTTTTTGTAATCGTGGGACTTTTGAAGCACCTGCGAGTATAACAAAAAATTGTAAATTCCGTATCGAATCTTATTAATTAGGTGGGTATTGTTGCTAGTTTTTGTACAAAATTAACACTGACGCACTGTGTACGATAAAAATTAGTATATATTGTACAATAATAGCGCGTTCATACATTTTGTGTTAAGAGCATAAAAAATCTAAAGACTTGTGCACTGTCATGGGCCATGGCTATAGTGATATTCATTACTGTTAATGTAATTTTTTATACAGTAAAATGTGGTCATCGGAGAGGATATTATATGTAACTTTTATTTCTAAAACTGGTTAGAATTGTAAATAAAAGGAATAAGTAGTATATAATTATGTTACATTATATATTAGATATATATAAATAGTATCAAAGTAGAAGTAAGAGATAGGGAATAAGTAAATAACATAGATGATAAGAACGAGTGTAATTAACTGCATGCAGTAGATATAAGCAAATGTATATAATAAATAGAGCCACCCTACCCTTCCCACCCTGGTGTACCTAGACTAAGAAAATAATAAATCAAACAAGAAGTCTACTTCTTGTTTCTTTAGAAAGTAAATAAAAGTAAATACAAATATAGATTAGAGATCGGAAAAGATTAGATTAGAGATAGTATCGGCATAGCATCGGCAAGAACCGATAGAACCGATAGAAGCACAAAAGATGACGGATGAAAGAAAGATATAGTATGCAGAATGAAAGTACGAGAGGCATAAAAGCGAGAACTGGTATGAAAGGATTATGTAGAGACAGGCGCCGATCATGTTGGCGGTAGCTAGAAAAAAAAAAAAAAAAAAAAAAAAACTTTTATTTCTATCATTTTTCGGTTGCAATCAGAAAAAAAATAGCGATCTCGCGATTAATTAATCATGTTTAGGCAGCTTCAAGTTTTCAAGTATGTATGTTTATTTTGTTTGATTGCTAGATATTGTACCTAGCTATCAAAACGTGCATATCACTGTGTGAAGGCGATATAATGCAGTGTGAACGCTATGTCGAAGCTATTTGATAGTGTACTTAATTTGTGTCTACATGTGAACACCTATCATTAGCATTTTTGTTATATTTACATTTTATATATACAAATTATATTTGTGCTGCTGGTCTTCCATATAAATAAATAAATAAATAAATAAATATTGTAATCGCAAAACCACCATTTTTTTGATTGCAACCGAAAACTGATAGAACTAAAGTTACATAATAGCCAATACCCGAAGATCGTGTTGCAATTCACAAGGTATCCAGAATAATATTACAAATGCGAACCTAATTCTGCCTGTTACCTTTTGACGCCAGGTTGAGTACATAATGAAATCATCATGAAATTTTGCATACCCTTTTATGGGATATTTTTGACTCAGAATTCTCCGACACTAGCGCGAGTGAAACCGCAGGGTACAGTTAGTCTTCCATAATTGATTACGTATAAAAGATAAGTGTTTTATTTTTGGAATATATTTTCATATTAGCCTTGCAATAGCAATTAATATTGTACATGTACCGACTCGTTATTTGATAATTTCACGGCCCTTAGGTTCTCATAAAGCAAATTGAAGTCAACTGCTTCCTATATGTAGCCTACTTAATTAGCATGCTTACTTCATAACTTCCCGTCTCCATGGTAACTGATGACTGAATTAATCAACAAAATTAAATGTATAGATATTTTTTAATGTCATTGATGTAAACAAATTTACTTTGTATATCAATGTTTAATGCATTTAACGTTTAACTCGTACGCTTATAAAATAATTAATATAATTTATTTCTGACAGCTGTTCCCCGCGGTTTCACCCGCGTTAATTCCGGAGATCCCGTAGGGATTCCAGGCCAAAAAGCACCCTACGTCCTTTTCTGTATCCCTGACAACGTATATGCAAAATTTCATGATGATCGATTGAGCCGTCTAGGCGTGAAAGCGTAACAGACAGACAGACAGACAGAGTTACTTTCGCATTTATAATATTAGTAGGGAAGTAGGGATAGTAGGGACTAGCTGTTCCCCGCGGTTTCACCCGCGTTAATTTCGAAGAGCCTGCGGGAATTCTGGGATAAAAATATGTACTCTATTCCCTTCTTTGTGCTCCTGACAACGTGATGATCCTGCGATGACGATCGATTGATGAAACTAACTTTTTTCGACATTTCCAACAATAAAGGGTACTTGCATGAAATTTATAATAAGAAATTGTGTCAATGTTTCGAAAATAGAGCCCTAGAAAAGCATTATCGTGAAAGATTTACTAAAAAATTATCAATAGTTTCCAAAATATTCAACGTTGCAATGAAACACCAATCACAGCCACGGTTAACATATTACGTCACTTAAATTTTTTTAGGAAACATTTACCTCTTTCAGGGAAGGCAAAAGAAACTAAGTGCATACAGTCAACACATATTTTATTTTTTTCTGAAGCTTTTTACTTTAAAATGCATCGGTAAGATGCATTTCGATTGTTTTCTGGAACTTTTGGAAGTAACTCGACTCGACACAGTTCAACCTTAATTTCGTTTTTGGATTGAAGTTATCTGTCTGTCACTGTTAAATGACCCTGTCAATACGACAGTGACATTTCTACCACAGATTAATAAGGCATAATTTTGAACTAGTGACGTCATTCCGCGTTTCGGCGGTAAAGTCAAAAGTAGGAACTTTGAAACCCTATTATCGGTAAGGTACCTATATGTCAACCAATTGATACAAAACCATTGTGAATCTATACACCTAAACCTTCCTCATGAATCTCCCTATCTATTAGTGAAAACCGCATGAAAAGCCGTTCATTAGTTTTTTATGTTTATCCCGAACAGCGTACAGACGCGGCGGGGGACCTTTTTTATATGTAGTGATCCTTATGGTTTAGGAGATTAGCCGCAACAAACAGACAGACACGGTGTCCTTCTTACATTACGTACAGCATCTTTGGTCTAGTCACTGGTGGTTGATTCACCTTAGAGTAAATATAGAGTAATTATGTATTTAGGGTGAACATTTAGAAAAAAGTACGTTAGTATTAATTAACTCAGTTGTATGACCCATGGTAGGCATAAGCTCCGTTTAGTTTAGGAACCAGCGGCACTGTGTGATATAATGACCAAGCATTGTTATAATATTATATCATTGCAACTTTAGCGACGTCATCATTTTATATCTCACACATAAATTATATTTAATACATGTTCTTATAATATGAGTAGGTAATCATAATAATAGTCATGTTTACAAATTATTTTTCTCACTCAAATTCGAACGGATGCGACTCTAAATTAAGTACTTAATGTTGGCGTTCAACGTTTTTGTCTGTTAATTTTTACTATTGTAAAAAGCTAATACCTACACAAAATATGCACACATTGTATGATGTAGGTACCTACTTTGTTATTTTTTGCTCCAATTTTTTTCTATATATATTTATAATAATTTTACGGCCCTGGGTACTCGCCCTTTGGAGCAACCAACCAATTTTTTTCAGTTAGCCAGTGTTGCCAGGTCTCCTGTTTTCACAAGAGATCTACTGGTTTCAGGACTTCTACTGTTTTTGCAAGAGAATCTACTGTATTTTCTGTTTACCCCTGGTCAAATAATTTCAACAAATAGCAATGTGTTTGGAAATTCGAAAAACCATAAAGGTTTGCTTACTTGTTTTCTGAACGAAACGCAATACCTATGTACTTCAAGAGCTACAAGTAACAATTTTACATAAAATTTATTGGATCTTAAATGGATCTTGAATTTTTGAAATCGTTCCCGTAGGTACTAACTCTACCTATTGAGATTATTTTAAAGTTTCATATCTAATTCCATGCAAACAAATTTTCCAAATCCATCCGTATACTTAACTGTTTTTACGTGATTGCGTTGCAAACACACGAACATTCAAAAATTTTAATATTGGTATGTATTTAAATAACTCTACATACCTATAATAAAACTCTAAATTTAGGCGTGTCTGTGTATTTAAAGATAACTTAAAATATAACGAGGATATTAAAGGAAAAATAATAGAATCCATGTTAATAATTTCTGGAAAATATGTTTATCTGTTTGTCGGTTAGTTTGAAATCTCACCTCGTAAATGCCATTGGACGGATTTCAATGAGACTTGGCTATTTCAACCTGTCTTAACATTTAGGATGCTTTTTATCCTGCTACAATATGGTGTTCCCGAGGGCATCCTGAATTTCATTTTCAGTTTGAACCACGGGAAACCACTATTCGCAAACGAAAACCACAACATCCGACAGATGGCACTGTGAGCGAGTTATTATTAAACTAATCCCTACTAATATTATAAATGCGAAAGTAACTCTGTCTATCTGTCTGTCTGTTACGCTTTCACGCCTTAACGCCTCAACCGATCACCATGAAATTTTGCATGCACGTTGTTAGAGATACATAGAAGGACATATGATACTTTTTATCTTGGAATTCCCGCGGGATCTCCAAAGTTTTTGTGGGTGAAACCGCGGAGAACAGCTAGTTAAAGCTACATTTTATGTTTGTGGGCTATTCCATTCATTCATTAATTGAATAAATTGTATTAAAGTTTCTTAATATAAGAATAATATTTCTTAGCTTATGTAATGAAATAATCGTAAAAGCATTAACATAGTTTGTCAAACTAATAGTAATGGTTAAAAATATCCAAGGCACTACTTATTAGGTACTCAATGAAAATAATATTTGAACTTGTGTCGATCAACACTCAAAATTCGTGTACTTTGATAGTAAAATATTGGCATAACACTTGCTCTTGTAAAGTGTTCATTGGCATTTTTTTTTTGTAAAATTGGTTATGGAATGTGGAGTGGAATAAAATAAAAAAAAAACTGAACCGTCGTCGCGAGACGTCATGGCAGATGTGAAACAGCAAAATCATTTTTTATAAATCTATTACTATAACAAAACAGTAAAGTCTGTGATTCTGTACCTATATTGAATATTGTTACCAAAAAGTTGAGAGTGCAGGGCGTTAAGGAAGAGTAACCAACCACAAAAAAAGTTTTGAAAACCCTTTTCTGTCTGTCTGTTCACGATAATCTCCGAATCTATTGAACGTATTGTCATGCGGTTTTTATACGTTGATAAAGCTTAGCCTGGAGCAACATACAGGCTTTTTAATATCTATTTGAATATCGAATTGAATTTTGTTTTTTTTTTTATTGAATGTCGGGAAAAAATTTGTTATAAAAAAACGTTTCACGCGGGTGAAACCGCAGGGCACAGCTAGTAATGAGCTTAAAAGGATAGGTACATAATGAAAGAAAATTAATATAGCACAATTAAAAATCTGATTTTTGTAATCATAAAGAAAAATATGACGGCTTAAATTAATTCAAAACAAAAGTTAAATGGAGATTACGTAAAAAAAGAAAAAATACGTGTCCAATATTTTTTACTAATCTACACGACGGACTAAAAAAAATTTTTTGTCAAGTAGCCAATTCTCTTCATTATAGTGACGTCAGACGCAGAGTCACTTTTGCATGGCCACGGGTCGCATTACATTTTAGATAATCGCCATGCCAACAGCCGATCTACCCTCCGCTTGAAATGTTTCACCTCAAAAATAAAAAAAAAACGTGTTAAGACCCTCGTCACAAACGAAGTTTTCCCAGGTCCCCTAGCCAAAATGACATTCTACAACTGATTTGCGTGGAGGGGGCATAACGCTTTTTCCTGACATGACGCGTGATGATTTCTGTCAGTTAATTCCTAATCCTAACTACGAATTTATAATATTATACCAAAAATACAATGAATAGCGGAAGAATACTACACGCTCAATTCATGGACTTTTATATTTATTAGGAAGTAAAATATTTAGGTTACACATACAACATGACGTGACCAAAAACTGGGTAGGTATCCTTGACTAATTTCTCAACTCATATGCGTGGGATTTGACCAAAACCGCATTAGGACTGTAGTTGGTTATTCCACAAAATATCTTGAACCATTGAACGTCATTCAGCGCCGATGGAACCGAACAACCAGAGATCACGTGACACATGTCGCTCGGTGCGAACTTAAAAGTGCTTTCGCGCCATCCCGCACACATTCAAAATATTGTTCGGTTCGAACGTGGATGAAACTATCGCTCTACTCTCTCGCTCACTCTCTAATATCTCTACATAGATAAAATTTTGAAGTGGACTTTGGTTTTTTTTTTTGTTGTCTTCCAACGTGATTACCTGATGCATAACGCGTGTAGGAGACATAGTATTAAGGAAACGATCCATGGAGGTAAAAAAAACTTGAGCACAATTCTAACGATAAGTTCACGCCTGTATCTAATGTGGTTATCGGGTAAGCAAGAAAGCATAATGTAATAAAACTAGCTGCTCCACGCGGTTTCACCCGCGATAATTTCGAAGTTCTCTCGGAATTGTTTGATACAAACTTTGCAACCCCTTTTCATCTCCTTAGGGGTTGAAAATTCAAAAATCCTATTGGATGCCTACGTCATACAAAGAACACATCCTCCAAGTTTAAGGTCTCTAGGTACGATCAGCGGTTTAGGCTGTGCCTTGATCCATCAGTCATTCAAGACAGAGCATTTTATATATATAGACTAGCTGTCCCCCGCGATTTCATCCGCGCTAATTTCGGAGGTCCCACGGAGGTTGCTGAAAAAAGTACTCTATGTCCTTCAGTTCCCGAGGGAATTCCCGGATAAAAACTATCCTATCTTTTAAGTTGGCCCATATTATTAATGGTTACAAAATTTTATCAAAATCCGTTCAGTAGTTTCGGAGTCCATCGCGGACAAACAACGTGACACGTGATTTATATATATTAGATTGTATTTATATCCATTACTTTTATAAAATAATCTTTTGCTATAAATTCCAACACCTCGTTGTCAGCTCCAATCTTATTAGTAAGCAATATCGCAAATGCGTATGATCCTTATCTAATTTCAGATCTTATCTCACGGTTTTAAGGTTGAAAGTTCAATAAACTTTTCAATGATTACGTAATTAATGGCATTGGTACAGTAAGGAAAACAAATAAGTATTCATGCTGACCATAATCGAATCGGAATCCAAAATCTATTTTCAAATCAAAGAAAGGTCTTTACTTCATATTTAAAGATCGTGTTCTGGAGCCGTATTTTTGAATCGCTCGAATTACTTTTCTCACACGGAATTGCACGATTCACGCGTGAGTTCTTTAAATTTATGAGCATTCGCATGTGAATTTGCGATTCCGTGTGCGAAAGTAATTCGAGCGATTCAAAAATACGGCCCCTGGCCATGGTATACGCTTACGTATAATTAGCACTCAAAAGCGAAAAATTGCATCAAATGACCGAAGAGTGACGTAGATACTAATTTCTTTTTTTTTTTTGCATTAAACGAAAATAGTCAACAAAATGTATTTTTGAACTTGCTATCTAATTTTCTTGGTCTTAAAGGTTGAATTTGGAATAAAACTTTTTTTGGTGAGTCTTTACGACAACAAACCATACTGGTGCACGTTTTTAGTTCATCCAGTGAGGAATCTGAGTGACATAGGAATAAGACATATGTCTCGAAACAAAGAGTTCGGGCGGGAATATCTAAATTCGTACGGGTTAATTTATAAAACAAAGTAGCGGTACCCCGCGGTTTCACCCGCGTTAATTTCAGAGTTCCCGCAGGAATTTCGGTATAAAAAGTACCATATGGCCTTCTCTGTACCCCTGAAAACGTGTATAATCAAGGGGTTCCGGGTTTGATTCCCGGTGGGGTCGGACTTTGTGTGATGAACACAGGGTTCCATTTTCCAGACTGGGCGACGTGTATACAATATTTATATTTATGTAATAAAATGTAGTATATACCATGTTTGCTTGGTTTCCACGACACAAGCTTATAGTTTCGACACAAGCTTATAGTTTAGTGTGGGATCAAGTAGATCTGTGTGTTGTGAAGTGGATCATTATTATTATTATATCCGTTAAAGCACGCATCTGACTGTACTTACATTCTCTGTAGTTGATTTGTAATAAAATCACGTTTTCACTCTACATATACTTACATTACCTGTACAAATTTGTACCTATTACTAACAGCCATTACAACAACGCACATTTTGGCATGAAATAGACAAGACTTCATCTTTATCGTCTTTTCTCGCTCAATCAACGATGTTAGAGGATTAATTCAAACTAGCTATACCCCGCGGTTTCACCCGCGTGAGTTTCGGAATTCCCGCAGGAACTACAAAGTAGCCTAACTTATATTTGAAACCTTCCCTGAACTTCCACAAATATTTCAAAATCAAAATTAGCAAAATCGGTCCAGTTATTCTCGAGTTTTAACTAGACAAACGAACAGCAATGAATTTTTATAGGTATGAAGATGTTTAATGAAAACTTGAATAAAAGTGGATCCAGCGTAGTCTATCTTCTTTATAAATAAAAATGAATGTTTGTATCTATGTCTGCCCTCTATGCGTTTCGAAACCATTGGTCCGATTGTGATGAAACTTTGGCGGGCTGTTCTGTCTGCGTCCGCAAAGGTTCCTGATTCCAAAACTCTCGCGGGTGAAACCGCGGGGCACAGCTAGTAGATACGTAATAAAAATAGCAATCGTATGGTAACAAACTAAGCTGATTTTTTGTTTTTATTTTAATAACATTAATCGTTTATTTATTTTTTTACTAGCTGTTCCCCGCGGGTCACCCGTGTTAATATCGGAGATCCCGCGGGAATTCCGGGATAAGAGTACCCTATGTCCGCTGCACCCCTGATATTTTCCATACACAGTAAATATGATTAAATAATTGCAATAAACATTTAAACTAAACAAGTTCATAGGTCAAAATCAATATTAAATCAATATCTATATAAATTTAAATAAAATATATTAAATTGGACCATTATTATTCACACTCTTGTAGGCAACAAATTCGTTATAACTGTAGAACGCCTGCGCGATCAACCAGCGCTTCAGTTTGGGCTTAAACAGTTTTAGGTATGCAGTGTCCCGGATATCCTTCGGTAGTTTATTGTAAACTGTAGGTCCCATCACGTGTACTGACCTAGCGGACTTCTCCAGTCGGTTCTCCAAACATTTTAAGAAGTTCTTAGTTTTTAACCGACTTCCAAAAAGGAGGAGGTTCTATGTTCGATTGTATGTATGTTTTTTTTTTTTTTTTTTTTTTTTTTTTTTTTTTTTTTTTTTTTATGTATGTTCACCGATTACTCGAAGACGGTTGGACCGATTTGGAAAATTCTTTTTTTGTTTGAAAGGGTTTACGCCCAATTAGGTCCCATTGCCACCAAGTCGGGATCTGATGATGGGATCTTGGAGAAATCGAGGGAACTCTTCAAAAATTATAGGCACACCTATAGCGATTTGGGTATTTTTTATAGTAAATCGTTCATTTGCTTTTGGAAAGTAAAATTTGAAGAAGTGGAACTGATAATGAATACCGCAGATGGTCATCGGAACTACTAAATAATAGGTATTTCACAGATTCCGACTCGTTAACTTTAATGTGGTTTCTAAACAATTTATGCTCGTCACATGGTGTATGGTGAAGTGGAACTGATGATGATGTACCAGGAGAACTCCTCAAAAATTAACGTCCCTGCATCGGGAAAAGTTATATTTTGTAAAAGGTTATGAGCAGTTGACAGTAGGCTATTGTAAACTAGATAAATTACAAACCGAATCACTAAAAAGCAAGAAATAAACAAATTTTTAACAAAAAAATTAAAACCGACTTCCAAAAACACAAAACCAAAAATCTAAAAATAAAAAGCTATAAATAACAAAATACCGATTTAATCCAAAAGACAAAAACACACGTAATATTATTATTAGTTTGTGCTACCACTGATCGGTATGAAGTCGGTGACAAGCCAAATATGGAGGGGGTAGATGGGCTAAGTCGACTCCTGCCACCAGCTCTTCGTGAGCAAAACAACCCAAGTGGGCAGACACCAGCGGGCTTTTCACCGAATTCAAACCGATCAGTGGTAGCACAAACCAATAAAAATATTACGTGTGTTTTTGTCTTTTGGATTAAATCGGTATTTTGTTATTTATAGCTTTTTATTTTTAGATTTTTGGTTTTGTGTTTTTGGAAGTCGGTTTTAATTTTTTTGTTAATACTGATATTATAGGCACCATCTTTTTGACAATTCTATTTTATAATTGTATGGAAATTTTATTCGTGAAAAGGTCAATCTTATGTGCTAAATGTAAAGTCGAAATTACATTAGATAAAATTTCGATGTAAAATTTCGATGTTGGATGTGTATCTAGGGTTTTTTTAATATATCAATGTTGCCAGCGCATTTATTCACAAATCTCTGATCGCTTGGAAATTTGTTAGTTAATTTATTAAAGGTCTTACTTCCGTTGTCATATTTCTTATATTTGTTATTTTAATAAACCTAATAATATACTTATGGATTACAATACACTTAATAAATTAGTAATTTCTTTTTACTTACTCTCTAGAGCCCATCTCTTCTTCAAAAGCAACCCATCGAGGAACCTGAACCCTTGATCTCTGCAGACGTTATCCTTCACGCTGGAAACTGCTCGAGTTAAAGATAATAGGTCACTGGCAAGCACCACCGAAGACGCATAGTCGGGAGATTCTTCAATCGGTCCATTATTCAGAGAAATATGATCGATCTTCGTTTCATCTCTCTTTATACTATAATTCGGGATCGAGTCTTCAATATTCTGAGCTACATCGATCTCATCTTCCGTGCTATTCTTTGTACCAACAATATCAATAAATTTTGTTACTAAATCACTATCAACATTCAGATTTTTGGCGGTTTTGATTAGAAATTCTGTTTCTATTGGATCTAAAGTTCTGTTCGATTCTAAAATGGTGACTAATCGATCTCTTAATCTTTTATCAATACGATTCAGTTTTGTGTCTGTTACGTTTAGATCTACGGCTGTTGAGACCGCGATTATGATCGCAAACACTGCGCCTGCAGTGTTCATATCGGGCGGACACGTGCGCACGCGACCGTCGCCAATGTATACTGAATCAGAGCCTACGTTAGTCGTTCTAACTATATCGAACCTCCACATAACGGTGGAACCTACGCCGCGCTTGTACCGACTGAATCATATTGCAATACCGTGTCGCGTCGAAGACGTCTGCTTTGTCCTACACGTTTTGTGACGATTGTATTATGGGCATAACTTCCTCATTATGAAAGTTCAAGCTATAAATTTATTGTTCTTTGTTTTTATATTTGTAATATTTTTTCTTTAAATAAATTTACTTCTAGTTTGATTTTAATCAAATTAGAAGTGAAGTTATAGGTGAATAAATCAAATATAATAAATAGTCATAACAATAATAGTCGAAGTATATGTATATTTAACAAATCATCGTTATTATCTATTATATCGGTAATATTGTGCTCCGTTTCGTACGTTCCCATCAGCAGTCCATTCCCACTCATCTAAGTCCTGGTCGTCATCTGTCTGGTTAGGTCTTCTTGGAACCGGATCTCTATCTGTCCAATAGTCGTCATCTCTTTTTATTTCTTCATCAATAATCTCTGATTCTTCTAATTCATTATCTAATTCTTCATTAATAGTCTCGTCTTCTTCCTCCTCAAGTATTTCTTCCAATCCTTCACTTCTCTCTCTTTGTATCTCTAATTCAATTTCAGCTTCAGGTATTTCTTCCAGAACTTCTCTATGAACTAAAAGATTTTTCCTATTCCATCCTTTTGGTGGAAAATGTTCTGCTGAATTTTTATCTGGCTCTGCAGTATGCTCTTCCACCATTGCTTCTGTTTCTCCGTTCTTTTCAGATTCAATTTTATTTTCAGATTGAAGTTTCAATGAAAATACTTTTGGCAGTGACTGCATTGGAAGAATTAAAGTCAGTGTCAAAATCAGTGATGTTATCAAAAGAGCTAAAGCTTCCTGGAAGTCCATCTGTAAAATCAAAAGGTTTTTAGATATTTTTTTATGAAAACAATAATATAAAAGTATTTGTATACCGGCATTAAATGTTAAAATTATGTTTGAGTCATCCATTTTGAGAAATAATTAGATATTTTTTGGTATTTTATTCTGAAACCTGCCACTAAAATATCACCTAGCCAAAAGGTTGACTGGTAGAGAGTGCCTTAGGCATTAAGTCCGCCTTTTGTGCAGTAAAGTGCAAACAGTCTTAAAAAAATCACTTTTGAGAAAAAAAAATAGGTATACTTAATATTATTGAAACACAAAATCCCATAACAATTAAAATTAATGAAACAGAACGTAAACTAGCTTCTCTGTATCTACTTAGTTTTTGTACACATTAACAACCGCATATTATACCTATTACCTACCTAACTGACCTATTACCCACCTATATTACCTATCTAATAACACCTATAAGTCAAAAGTCGCCTTTTTAGGTGCATTATTATTACCATTAATTTACAACTTCATGCTTCTCAAGTACCTACGAGTTTTGTTTGGAAATTGCAGATCACTACTCAATACTATAATACAACGTGTTAATGAATTAACTGAAAACCTGATACACCCCATTTAAAAAAATAAACAATAATATGATTAAAATATATTTTATGTCGAAAAAATGTATACTTTAAAAGTTATTCAACACTAGTTTGGAGGTGACCAATCTACGGAATTCCAAGCACTACGCCCGGGCCTAAAGGTTCGAATTTTTTGCTGCGGGCGGCGTACGCGCCAAATATTGTATTATAAATAATTTAGACATGGGCTAATAAAAATTAAAAAATATAACCTATATTAAAACATAGTGCGATCGATTCGCTAGTCGATTCTGAGCAAACTACTTTCTAGTTTTCAGTTAATTCATTAACACGTTGTATAATATTCACTATAGCCAATTCTTTTGTGACCAGAAAAGTGTTTATGTGTGAAATATTTATCACATCTTTTCTATATAGGTACAAGTGTTAGTAAAATATTTGTTTTTTCTTTTAACACACTTCTTCACACTGAAACGGCTGGACGAATTCGGATGAAATTCGTTATAAAGATAAATTACACCCAATTTAACCCGTATCCTATTTACAATATTATTTAATTCAATTAATTAATTCAGATTCATTAGCCGTACCACACTGCTCAGGCTGAACTCTCGGGAACTCCTCAATGTGGCGGTGTGTGAGAGATAAACGACGAACTGACACAAATAGAGTGCGTAGGAGAGCCGACTAAGCAGCACCAAGACCCGATTGCAAAGTAGGCGAGAAAGGGTTTCTGGAACACAAAATGGCGTGTTTAGTATAATTTCGTAAATTGCACACGAGTTTTACGGCGTAGTTTTTAAACTATATCCTGGGCATGGTATAATACTTAAAATGTACCGTACCATATTTTTTGTCAATGAATTATGGAAAAATATCTAATATAGTACGAAAAATAATATTTTTGTCTATTGCACTACAAAAAATATATAAGTGGTAGATAAAAAATATATTAAAAATAATTAATAAAACTTTGGTGGCCAAATAAATAATCTAAATATAAAAATTGGAGAGAAAGCGCAATAATTAAATTAGCGATACAAATATAGTATTTTTCGTATCTACTATATTAACAAATTCACATAGTTTTTCTGCTCACGCAAAGTATTAGTACTTCTGCATAGGTAAAGGATTCCCCCACATATATTCCTGTAGTGTCTTCCGACAGCCGATCGGCTTAAAGCGAGTGTGCGTGTATGTAGAGATACCCTAAAATGAAGAAGCGGTGCGGATTTTTGTTTTCCGTGAATAGAATTGGCCACATATGCACACATAAATAATATGTTGGTACAAATATTATGAAATATTACATACTTTAATTTATATAAAATTGAAACATAAAAGGACAAAATATGAAGGTATTTGTGAGAAATACATTTAAAGTAATAGATGCTCTACAACACTGTATTCAAGTATTCAAGTATTCAAGTATTCAAGTATTTATTGCTCACTAAGTGTACAAAGGAT
Source organism: Zygaena filipendulae (assembly GCA_907165275.2). Lineage (NCBI taxonomy): Eukaryota > Metazoa > Arthropoda > Insecta > Lepidoptera > Zygaenidae > Zygaena > Zygaena filipendulae. Next base: position 2,662,129 of record OU015653.1, on the reverse strand, counting down.
AATAAACATAATAGTTGTACAGCGCTTTTAAACTTAGGTTCCCTTTACAGGGGTTGCAACATTATTAAATTAAAATTAAATAAACATTTCATACATTAATTAGGCAACTGTTTTTCCAATAAATTATGTCATTTAAAGATTTTGATAAGAATTATGGCTATTTATCATTGATTAATTATTAAATAATGCATGTCAAGGTTCAGGTTTGGTCATCAAAATAGTCCCTAAGCGAATAAAATCATTTTTCTATTAGAAATAGTTTAAGGCTTTTATTAAACAAATTAAATTCATTTTCATTTGAGATGTGCACTGGTAAAAACTAAAATGGCAATAGGCTGGCCATGTTGCACGTGTGAAAAATGATACATGGACAAAAAACATAACCGCTTGAAAAGGGCCATCAGGAAAGAGAAAAGTAGACCAACGGAGAGGTGGCTCGAAATCTGACAACAGTAGGATTTGACTGGATGGAAATAGCAATAGATAGAGCATTTGCTCTACGTTCCTTTGCAACGGTAGCGATCCTGCCCTGCCTAGATGTCCTCTCTAGTTAATTTATTTGCTCTGTAGTTAAGAGACATCAGCTATAAGAACAAATTTCCCGCGGGATCCAAATTGACGCGGGTGAAACCATAGGGTTTTTCTTTGCTACTACTAGCAAGCTACTAGTGACTTGCATCTCTGCGTTTAAGCACAAACAACAGCAAATTGTTTGGTTAAAAGTTTATTCTTCTTCTTTTTTTTTCAATATGGCAACAGACGTCTTGGATAGGTAGGCGCACTATTCTTGCCAATGTCAGTCAGAGAAAACAGTGGACAGTTACAATGAACAATCATTTGTTAGGTCAGACTTAGATCAGATTCAGAAAGATTGTGGTCATAATCCCTAAGAAGAGGACATATTGGACATTAAAAAGTTTCACTAGCAAATTCCGTGCAATTTGACAATTCTGACAGTTTTTACACACTCGACAGTAGGTATGACAGTAGCGACAACTTGTGTCGGAAAAAAAAATTAACATCCCCACTGCAATCAAAGTCTGACTCACTAACTGCTCAAGTGTTTAAGCTCGACCACCATAAAATTGTGAGTATTTACTGCTATACTCTAAAATGCATAAAATAAAGTAAAAAAATGAGTTACAAAAACTACAGGATAATAGTTTTGTTTCACACCACAAGTACAGTTTTATCGTCAATTAGTTACAAACCGTTGAATCCGAAAATAATTAAGGAATTGTTATTTTTATTTTTGCAATTACGATTAACGCACGAAAAAACACGACATACTTAAGGTTTTTTTTTTATGAAAATACACGAGCAAACACGAAATACATTTAATAGCTTTCATGGAAATTATATACATGTAGGTAATGGAGATTTCCAGCAATTTAATGTTACGTACATCTATATTATTTTTATAAAAAAAATTATTTTTATATGCTTGTTTGTAATAAATGAACTGTGTTTACTTTTGTACACTCATAGAAAGCTTTAGAGTTCCTCATTGGTACTTTAGTATAGGGTACTTTTTGTCCTGGAATTCCCATGGGGCCTCCGAAATTAACGCGAGTGAAGCCGCGGAGGACCACTAGTATTTCAATAAAAATAATGAACCATAGTGGCTGAGAGATTTATCAAGCTAAAAAGAAGCCCAATCAACAATTACGTTACCAATTAAAATAAATGTACAGTATTATAATTAAAATTATCATCTACATCGATAAATAAAAAAACAGATCGAATATTAAATTTAAATCGACGCAGATAAGCAATAACATGTCAACCCACAAAATTAAATTATTGATACATAGTGATTTATTGAGAGTTACCGCCGCACTCAGAGTCGACTCTGAGTGCGGCGGTTAGAGAACATTTTTTAATTATGTGTGTACCGTATTACTTTGTTTAAATATGTAACAAAATGTTGAACATAAATAATGTTGACAAAAAATGGCACTATAATTTTAAAATACGATTTACTCAAAATTTCTCCAGTGTGGGTTAACACACTATTGCTTATCTATGTCCAAATAATAATGACTACGTATAAATAACAAAATGATATTGCAGGAATTTTTAAATCAGAATCCAAAAACTACGATTTATAGACTTTCTTCCTGTAATAAGTCTTAATTATATGAACATAATAAAAAAATTGATTAATAATTAACCGCCGCACTCAGAGTCGACTTTAATGATTACTTAGTTAAGTATAGTTTTTTAAAACAAAACTGCCGCAATCAGACAAGTTTAATAAATTAATTTTAATTGGCATTTAACCAATTAAGTTACATCTCATTAAATGCCAATTAAAATTAATTTACTGAACGTCTCTGATAGCGGCAGTTTTGTTTTAAAAATCTATACTTAACTAAGTAATCATTAAAGTCGACTCTGAGTGCGGCGGTAAGTCTTTGCAATCCTTATACTTATAAAGCACCAATGTAAAAAAAGGAATCTTTTTATAGATGACTATTATTGGCACAAATTGTAATCTAAGATACCTAGAATTAATGTATTTATTGCTATTGTTGTCCAGATTAAAAGAAAAGAAAAATAGAAAGTTCCTATCTAATAAACTTGGTCTATTAAAGTATAGTAAGACCTAGGTATAAACTAAATTAGATTTATCCTGCAAGGCAGATAGTATTGTCTTGCAATTTGCAATTGTTTCTTAGTATTTGATAACATAGGTGAAAAAAAAAACATACCATTCTCAATGGCGAAATCCACAGGCGAAATCTATGGCTCGATTTGGTTAGGTTAGGTTAGATACTATAAGATTTCGAAACAGTCGATTGTTTCTTTACAATAGGTAATAGGGGCTTACCACAAAGTCCGGTGTGAACGGCGTAAATGATCCACGCAATAGATATAGCCGAGGCGATTGGCGCCAGGGCTGAATACTGGGCGGCGAAGGAAGCGTTGTACCGGTACTGAGTATACCCGCTGTCGTAGCCCGCCCACCACAACGCGCCGACCAGAGCGATGCTCATGAACCAACCGAGGAACACGACAAACTGGAAATTAGAAAGCCTTTTACTCTCACCAAAAAATAGTAGGTAAGTGCGCCCCCAGCCCCCTCCTTGCCTTTTCATGCCGCGCCTCAACGCGATACTTACTACACGACTCTAGAAAGGTGATAGCGGTGTGGGCTGTCGCTGCTGTGTGTTGGACAATATCGATTTGGATTTCGAACTCAAACTTTAAATTGTTACTTTAGTAAATATACCTATAGACTATTGACTAGTATTAAATAATAGTACATTATTGCAAAGGCAGCTTGCCTGCGGCTCGGCCTTCAAACTCATACTCGACCTGCAATTGCCATTTCGGCCGAGACAAATATAGTGCTTTTCTTAAAAAAATTCAAGGAAATAAAAAAAGGCCTTATATCAACAAAATAACAACGAACTTCGCTTTACCGCCAATTTTTTTTTTTTTTTTACAGTTTGTGCCGAAAGGTTGTGGCTATACAGCCACGAGAACGCATTGTTTACGATAGATGAAAGAGTTCTAAATTCAAACAGCACACCGGTCCATACAACATTGCCGGCGAGCTCTTCGTTCCAAATTCAAAGAACGCGCCGGGGAGTGATTTTAGTTTTTCAGTCTACGTAATTATGATACTTCGCGTGTTCTTTATTCAAAAGTAATGACAATATTTCCGCGCATGTTTAACGGCCGCACTCAGAGTCGACATTAAGGATTACTTAGTTAAGTATAGATTTTTAAAATTAAAACCGACTTCCAAAAACACAAAACTAAAAAACTAAAAATAAAAAGCTAAAAATAACAAAATACCGATTTAATCCAAAAGACAAAAACACACGTAATATTATTATTGGTTTGTGCTACCACTTATCGGTTTGAATTCGGTAACACGCCCCCTGGTGTCTGCCCATTTGGGTTGTTCTGCTCACGAAGAGCTGGTGGCGGTAGTCGACTTAGCCCATCTTCCCCCTCTATATTTAGCTTGTCACCGACTTCATACCGATCAGTGGTAGCACAAACCAATAATAATATTACGTGTGTTTTTGTCTTTTGGATTAAATCGGTATTTTGTTATTTTTAGCTTTTTATTTTTAGTTTTTTAGTTTTGTGTTTTTGGAAGTCGGTTTTAATTTTTTTGTTAAAAATTTGTTTATTTCTTGCTTTTTAGTGAGTCGGTTTGTAATTTATCTAAGTTACAATAGCCTAATGTCAACTACTCATAACCTTTTACAAAATATTGCTTTTCCCGACGCAGGGACGTTAACTGTTGAGGAGTTCTCCTAGTACATCACCATCAGTTCCACTTCACCATATACATTGTGACGGGCATAAATTGTTTAGAAACCATATTAAAGTTATCGATTCGGAACTCGTGAAATACCCATTATTGAGTAGTTCCGATGACCATCTGTGGTCTTCATCATCAGTTCCTGTTCTTCAAATTTTGCTTTCCGAAAGCAAAGAAATGTTTTACTATAAAGAATACAAAAATCGCTATAAGTGTTCTCATAATTTTTGAAGAGTTCCCTCGATTATTCCAAGATCCCATCATCAGATCTCGACTTGGTGACAATGAAATCAATTTGGGAGTATCCCCTTTCAAACAAAAAAACAATTTTTGAAATCTCTTCAATCGGAACCCGTGAAATACGTATTATTTTTGAGTTGTTCCGATGACCACCTGTGGTCTTCATCATCAGTTCCACTTCTTCAAATTTTGCTTTCCGAAAGCAAATGAACGATTTACTATCAAAAATACCCAAATCGCTATAGATGTGCCTATAATTTTTGAAGAGTTCCCTCGATTTCTCCAAGATCCCATCATCAGATCCCGATTTGGTGGCAATGGGACCTAATTGGGAGTATACCCTTTCAAACAAAAAAAGAATTTTTCAAATCGGTCCAACCGTCTTCGAGTAATCGGTGAACATACATAAAAAAAAAAAAAAAAAAAAAAAAAAAAAAAAAAAAAAAAAAAAAAAAAAAAAACATACATACAATCGAACATAGAACCTCCTCCTTTTTGGAAGTCGGTTAAAAACAAAACTGCCGCAATCAGAGACGTTCAGTAAATTAATGTTAATTGGAATTTAATAAGATGTAACTTAATTAGTTAAATGCCAATTAACATTAATTTATTAAACTTGTCTGATTGCGACAGTTTTGTTTTAAAAATCTATACTTAACTAAGTAATCATTTAAGTCGACTCTGAGTGCGGCGGTAAGAAAATAATATTAATACCTTATTATGTTTTCTAGGTGACTGTAAAGCTAAACCCAGAGTGATTCCGATGAGGTACGCCGTAGACCGGTGCAGGACCGACGAGTAGCTGAGACGAGCGGTACGGTACAGTTGGCTTAAACTGCAAATACAAAATACATTTTTAATCTGTACAGTCAGTCTCATCAGTAGCTTAAGTTTCATGTGAAATTGTTGAATCTTAATCCAATAGAGCAACAATGGTTGTGACAGCAAATTATTGAACCATTTTGATAAAGGTGCTACAAGAAAATTTAACACGGATGATTTTTATAGCATAGCATTAAAAACGAATAGAATCGTGTTCAGCGCACGCAGAGTCATGGAATACCTACCATGTGTGGTGGAAACAGCGTACTGCTGACGAACACACCAATTGTTTTCGTGCTTCAATTTGGAAAGTTGATCTTGATTGGAACTAACACTCTGGTCCGTATTCCAGAAGGTGACTCAGATCACGTTTCTCTTGAGATTAGTTTTAAGCTCAAATCATAACTCAAACTTCCATTTTATTAAAGAATGCGTTTTAAGTTCTAATCACTTGAAACTAGCCTTGAGTAGAGATCCTGAACTCTGATTGGTTCTAATCACTTGGAACTAGTCTTGAGTAGAGATTTTGAACTCTGATTGGTTGAGTGGTCTTGACATGACACACGTAAACAAAGATCAAATCTTTGCTTGAGTATAGATTAGTACTCAAGCGTCGTTCTAGAATAAGGAAATAACTCAGCTGATTGTTGATTGATGAATCTCGTTTCAAGTAAGGTTCTAAAATTAAAGCTTTACTTAAAATTAGTTTTAAAACTAGATTCATGACTTGAGTAACCTTCTGGAATACGGACCTTAGTGAACTAGTGAACTCAAAACAATGAACAAGTTTGGGTTTATGCCAAAGCTTAGCCACATCGATAACCTTACCACTTCCTCAATCTGAATTATTAATTGGAACTATATATTATTATCGAATTCCATTTAAACTATGAATATTATACCTAAAATGTAGGGTGTGCGTGTAATATTCCTTGATGACAAATCTACTCTCGGTTTGTAGATTTCCCAAACCACTTGTGGTCAATTAATAGTAATTTTGTACATTATCATGTTATTAGTTTTGTGTTTTTATTATTCGTTAAAACAGCCGGCGGTTCAAGTCCGATCTGAATCTGAGGATCTGAATGGAACTTAACATTATAACCTTAGCAACGTTTACGTTTAGGCTACTCTATAACTAGATACATGAAAGAATTTACATAAAATAAACGACGAGCATAAATGCAACAAATTATTGTAAAGATACATAACAATATATCCATTATTAAACAATATAATATGATAATAACTTAGACGTATACCTACTTAATTCTTAAATTTTGAAATAAATATACTTAACGGATTCATTCTTTTTCAAAGTTTGACTCCTGATGCCAATTTCCATGGTGAATTCGTGTAGGTATCCCAGAAATTATCTCAAAAGAAATTCACTATTACTTTTATGCTTTTGGACCAAACGCTCTGCAATATCCTTCTTCAAAATTATCAGCGGAATCGAAAAAAAAAAACCAAAAACTTTCAAGGCGAATAACTCGATGGATATAAATATGTTATCTTAGGAACCACTCACAAAAATTTGTGGTTTTGTAACATTGAACTTATCTATAGCACTGGTTTTCCCCGCGATGTCGTCACAGCGTTACGCACAGAGATATTTTTATGCCAAAATTAACAAATTAAATTTGCATGAAGTGGAGTCTATCAAGTGTAGGTATTATAGGACCTTTATGCTCTGATCATTGTAAAGAGAAATGGGTTTTGGTGATATGGAAGCTTTCTTAAAGCTCTCTAAAAGCCTAACAGTACTTTTTCTGGATAAAAGGTACCTACGTACTTTTTGTCCTTTTATGTAGGTATTCCTGACAATTTGTATATGTGAAGTTTCATGACGACCGGTTGAGTGGTTAGGGGTGAAAGCGTAACAAACAAACAGACCCACATTCGCATGATAAATTCTATATGGAAAATTGTTAAACATGAGATTTTTGAGTTTTATCAGGTATATATACTAGGTGTTCGCCACGGTTTCACCCGCGTTAATTTTACATAATATTCTATCATGTAGCGTATGCTACACTACTTCTATAAGCTTTCAAACATTGCATTGTCTTTAAATGACGATAACATTTATCCCGACGTCCGATTTTGATGAAATAAAACCTATATGTTGCTCCAGGCTAAGCTTGACATATGTACCTGTGTAAACCGCATGACAATCCGTTTCAGTAGATTCCAAGATTATCGTGAACAGACAGACAGAAAATATTTTAAAAATAAAATAGTTTTTTTGTGTTAGGTACCCTTCTTTTATCGCCCCCTTTCAATTTTTGGCAAAGATATTCAATGTACAGACACGACTCTACTTCTTATTATGCTCTTTATTTTAGTAGGTAATAAAGATAATTGGATACTAAATTTCGCAGTTGCATTTTTGTTTTTGCGTCATAATTAAAATTCGATTCTCAATTTCGAACGGAATTTTGAATAAAAAATGGCGCCTAATTTTTTATCTAACATACGCAGCAAGATAGGTATAATGTTTCGAGCTGTAGGGAGGGCAATTATGTAACTTTTGTTTCTATAATTTTTCGGTTTCAATCGGAAACATAGCGTTTTTGTGATTAATTGATCATGTTTAGACAGCTTCAGCTTTTGAATTAGGTATTTTTATTTTGGTTGATTGCTAGATGTATTCTGATTTCTCCGGTATATTCTCTAAGAGCTCCAAGAAAGATATTATTGCAAACTATAGCACCATGGTTAACAAATGCCTATCTATTTGTTTCACTTGAAACTAGTTAAATGCATTAGGTATATGCGTAATTCCATAAGAAGAAAAAAACATTAGTCACCTAATTCCGTGATAGACCAGCAGTGAGAGGCGGTGCTCGTAGACCGTGGTGTATCTGGCGTAGGCAGCAACCAGGTGGACGCCGAGCAACCCCAGCTTAGTGACGCCCGGCCTGACTTGCCACAACCACACTATGACGCCGCCCAGTATAGTTAGTTGCATGTCCAACGCCAGCTGATGCGTTTGAGGCGCACACTAAAACATTGAAAGATACAGAACTGTAGCCGTTACCCGCGGTTAATTACGGAGTTCCCGCGGGAATCCGGAGATAAAAAGTACCTTACATCCACTTTTGTACCCCTGATCATGATGTTCAGTTGAGTGGTTAAGGCGAGAAAATGTAACAAACAAACAAATTCACATTCACATTTTTAATTTTATAGAACTAACTATGCACGTGTTCGGTGCTGTTTCTACCACGTCAATTTTGAAAGAATATAGTAATTAGGTATCTTTATAAATACCACAGCTGACATAACCTAACCTAACCCAAGAAACTATTCACAAAGATCACAAATACAAAGGAGCGGCATTTTGTCCTGGGCATTTTACAAAATGACAGCCATTTGTTTACGGACGATTTACGGGATACCATCCCTTGAGCAGATGGACCGATGACCTGAGGAAGGTCGCTGGTAGTCACTACCAGCCACTGTGGCTGGATGAGGAAAGCGGGAGATCGTGTACTATGGCGTGCCCTTGGGGAGGCCTACGTCCAGCAGTGGACTGCAATAGGCTGATTGATTGATTGATTGATCCCTTGACTAAATTTTTTTTAGTCCCTCTTGTAGTTAAAAGTATTGGACACGTATTTTTTTCTTATTTTACGTAATCAAAAAATAACGGCGATACATTGAGGTGAAATTTCGCATAACGTCGCACTAACCGGTACAGTTTGTATGGCGGCTTATAGCGGTAACCGCCGCACTCAGAGTCGACTTTAATGATTACTTAGTTAAGTATAGATTTTTAAAACAAAACTGCCGCAATCTGACAAGTTTAATAAATTAATGTTAATTGGCATTTAACTAATTAAGTTACATCTAACTAAATGCCAATTAACATTAATTTACCCAACGTCTCTGATTGCGGCAGTTTTGTTTTAAAAATCTATACTTAACTAAGTAATCATTAAAGTCGACTCTGAGTGCGGCGGTTAATGACGTAACGACTGACGAGCCCCAACCCTAAACGTCTCTATATAAATATGTATTTCCATTTATTTGAAAAAGCTAAAAACACGTGTCTATTGTTTTTTTTTTAATTTCTAACTGACAGGCTTATTAAAATTTTGATTTTCAAAAGTCGTCAACATCCCTATTTGCCTGCGATACATACAAAGACTGTACAACTTACAATTTCGTCAAAGCCAAAGTAATTCTGCACGTAGAGTAAATTCCACCACCACCCTTCCTTGCAGACCTCGGCGTTTTTCACCACCAGGCTCCCCCACATGGGTCCCGTGGAGATGTTCTCCCATATGTACGCGTAGAACAGGACCACGGCCAAAAGAGCTGGCGTCAATCTGAAGAATAAACAATAACTTTTTGTTTTTTTTTTTTGAAAGTATGCTATACTTTTATATGGCATATTTTCGAAAAAAAACTGTAGAATTTGATGAACAATTCTTCTTTGAGTAGGTAGTTACTTTTTAAGTTTTACCCTAACCTACCCTTTTTATTAAGTTCTAAAATTTTCCCAACCCTCTAAGGAACTCAGAGGTAATTTTTTTTAAATATAGAAGGTAGCTGGATATATTATGTATATAAAAAAAATTATAATAGACAGGCAAATAAAAAATTTGAGTAGGTAACCGAAATCCAACATGTCAATTCCGATTAAAAAGGTAATTATTAATAATTAGCGATTTATCATAATATTTATCATAATATAGCGTATTATCATAATATTTATCATAATATAGCGTACCTACCAAAATTCTATTTTATATGATTTCTGGTTTACAAAATTTATTATAATTATTGGCTTTTTCACAACGCCCTCTGTGTTTTTGTAAAAGCACTGGTAATAACACGACAAAACACGTTGTTAAAAGTGTACAGACTCAACAAAGCACCAATGACAACCAGTCAACTGATCAATAGTTTTCGTTTACCCCGATAGAGTGTAGCAGTGATACAATCTTGCATCTTTGAAATAAATATCATGAATTTTATTGAGCTAAGCTGTTCCCCGCGGTGTCGGCCGCGGTAATTTCAGGATTCCCGTGGGACTTCCAGGTTACAGTATAGCAGTATAGGTATGTTACTGAGGAATAATTCAGCATACTAATGGTAAAATACTTTTGCAAATTGGTACAGTAGTTTTTGAGTAAAATCGTAACAAACAAACAAAAAATCTAATCTTTCCACTTTATAAAATAATATTAGTTTAAAATACTTAATAAAATATTCGAATCGATCGAGTAGTTTCGAAAATTTGGAATACTCTTCTTCGAAGTCGCTTGAAAAATTTAATTTATGTAGGTACCTATCTTACACCAACCATTTACAATCTTAAGGTGGTACTTAACGTAGGTATACCTACTTAATAGATAATGCAAGCCGAATCTAATTAGGTATCATCACCTTAAATATTTAGATAGAAATTGCTTGAGAGCTCCTGCATCTGAATCCAAGGCAATGCGATGAGCGGTGAGCGTCCCACTCAGCAGCAGAAAGCAGTCGGTGTATACCCAGCCGGCGCGCAGCCAGTAGAATATCGGCGAGCTTGCTGTCTGCGAACCGAATGACGATGGTAGCAATCATGGAGATAGGATATAGTTATGTGGTAGCAATGGTAAGTGAGCCCATTTGGGCAGGTTGACAAAGTTTAATCGGCTAACTCGTGATGTCACTCACGAGACATGGCTTATCGTCATGTCCAGAGGCGTAGCTAGGTAACCCTAGGTTCTGCAAATAAATTGGTGCCCTAAGCAATTGAACTGTTTATGTTCGGTCAAGTCTCAAAATCTCAGACCAAATAAAAACTAAAGACGGACAACGAAGTGAAGCCGGTTGCGTATGCATGTGCTGATTAGGAAAGTGTATGGATTTGCTAAGTTTACTTACTAGTGATAAGTGAGTCCGCGTTCTAAAGGCCAAAACATTAGAAATTATTATTCTTTATGCCATAAGAAACGTTGTTAATGTATTTTTTTGGAGTAAAACTTATTTGATTACGAGGAAAAGACGAGTTTTTGCGGCGTCTTTTCTTAGCGCGGCGTGTTATGGTCATAGTGAATAAGGGCGCTACGGGGTTAGCCAAATTGTCATTCTACAATCGTTGGCGCATAGAAAACATAAGTAACGAGTCGTCATGTCACTTGGTCAGCCAATCAAAACTCTAGTTTTCAAGTGGTCACGTATAACTAGAGTTTTGATTGGCTGACCATAGTTTTCTATTCTAGTTTTCTATGCGTTTACGATTGTAGAATGTCAACTTAGTTAACCCCGGTGGTCATGTCACGTGACGTGGCGACAAGTTCCTTAGTTTTCTATAGCGATAACGAATAAAGATCCTCAACTTGACTAAGGGGGGCACGTGTCGCGGTTTTGATTCCCGCGTCATGGTAAAACATTTTTGCATGGTGACCTTTGTGTTTATCCTGAATCTGGGTGATTTGTATGTATCATAAGTAGGAATTTACTATAAAAAAAGTATACCCTTACAGTATTACTAACTGTTCCCTGCGGTTTCACCCGCCGAAATTTCGGAGATCCCGCAGGAATTCTCGGATACAAAGTACCCTATGTCCTTCCTTGTACCTCTGACAACGTGTGCACAAAATTTCATGATGATCGGTTGGGCCGTTAAGGCGTGAAAGCGTAACAGACAGACAGACAGATAAACAGACAGAGTTACTTTCGCGTTTATAATATTAGTAGGGATGACCACAAAATTGCTAAACCTTTTATTGCATGCTTATAAAAAAATTCTGGTACTTATCCATAGAAGGTACAAGCTCTTAGTTTGGGAACCAGACTGCCCTCGCCCTCATTCACTATGACCAACAACATTTCTTGCCCTTACCGCGCGTCCCAAAAACACAACCCCAAACGTTCCAATTTCCAAAACATTAGAAATTAATATTCTGTATGCCATAGATAGTTTTTGAAGTGAAACTTCTTTGAGCATGAGGGAAAAGAGATTTTTGTGGCGCGTTATCTTAACGCTACGTGTTCTGATCATAAGTGAATAACTGCCCCGTGGAATAGAATAGAATACTCTTTGTTGTACACCAAAATAATGTTACAATACTGTGCGATAGTGTCTAAACTAAAACGTTATTATGTCACTAAACCACGTAGATAAAGTAGCAACAACGTAAATACCTAAGTACGTTTACAAAACGTAGGTAACTACCTACCTAGTTGTGGTTTTCGTGCAAAACCAACATTGTAAAAGTAACCATTTTGTTCAAACAAAAAAGTAAAACGTGTGTAAAAACGACCGTCTCTTAATTATTAACCAGTAGATCTAATCTAATATTTACATAGCTCATGCTAAACAAATAGTGACATCGCTAGATACCTTTGCCCTGCATATACCTACCTACTAGGAATAACTTTGTTAAATTAGTATTAAGATACAACTTTTGTTTTTAGTTTTTGCCTTTACATTTTTTTAAAGTCGAAAATCACATCGTTGGGTTTCGAGGAGGTTTTTGCTGAGCTTTAGTGGTCGTGCTCAAACAGACAGACAGAAAGACAGATTAGCAATATCTATAAAAATTAAAGAAAGTTGACCGCAATCGTAATTTTCAAAAAAAAAAATTTCAATGTACAATACAACCCTGTTATTTTGCTAACAAAGTTAAGTTACTGGCAATGTGTAAAATTCAGGCATTGCATAAAATACCCAGTTATTTTACATAATGTCAGGCTAATCTAGGCAATGTACATAATAAACATTTAATCTGTTTTTAATTAATATATACTTTAGTTCCTATAGTTTCTTATTTTAAACCATTTAAATATTAAGTAGATTTCCTATGACTTATATCTAGGTATGTACAAATACAGAAATAGAAACTTTCGTCGACTTTGTTGCACTTTGCCGGTTGTGCATTTGATACTACGAGTACATAATATAAAGAATGCCTATAAGTAAAGTATGGCGTAATTGAACGTTTTGTGTCCATTTCCTGAATAATTTTGGCATTCTATAAACATAGATATCTGCATATCTGCAACATCCGGATATTTTATATAATCTCTAGCCCCTCGCGGTTTCACCCGCGGTAATTTCGGAGTTCCCGCGGGCATTCCAGGATAAAATTTAGATATAAACCTTCCTCATTAATCCGTTGCGTAATTTTAAAGATCTATGCATAGGACAGATAGACAGCGGGAAGCGACTTTGTCTTGTTTTATACTATGCAGTGAAGATATTGAAGTGGATAACTACCTAATAAGTTTTCCCATCTGAGCTCATCACATGGGTAACTTTTTTAAAAGAGAAACAATTATAAAACATGACTATTTCATGAGTACAATACCTAATTCTATAGAAAAACATATTCAAGTAAAAACATCTCATATGAGGCACGTTTTGCAAATATAACTCATATAGGTACTGTAGTTCACTATGATTTCATTAAATGCGCAGATTTTACATTTAGAAGGATACAAAAAATTTACAAGCTTGTCAATAATGCCGATGTAATCATATTTAATCACTTTTTTACTTTTACGCTTTTTATTAGATAAGTATCGGGTCGATGATACTTAGACGGAAGTTGATGTCTTTTTCACTGCAATCGTCTTAGTTTTTCTCAAGTTTCATGACGCACTCGTTTGGATTGTGGCCGTTTCCGAAACTAATACATACATAAAAAAGTGTAGGTACTAGGTATACATATGTTTATTTATTCATCTTCTATGCAATCCAGTAAATACGATGAAAGTTTGTATGTAGCATTTAATATAACCCAGGAAAACAAACTCCTAATCCTAATTAAAAATAAGAGGCATTGCAACGCAAGTCACAAGCAGGATCTCAAGCCTTTAAGATTGGTTGTTCTCATTAATATAAGCAATCCAATCCTTAATATTTTTACCTCAGTAAGCTTCAATCTATTGGTGTAAGGCGTGACACCGACTGAGGCAAACTTGTGGGCGACCAGGAGGGCCAAAGTGGCCAACCCTCGGACACCATGTATGCATGATATCTTCTCATTTTCAGCTGGTGCTAAGAGCTTGGGCACTGTACGGTACAGCGAGAAGCCAGTTAAGAATCCATCTGTAAAACAGAATACAAATGAAAAAATGTTATTGCAAAATATATCATGTATCTATGATGAAATCTACACATCGTACCCTTAAAATGGAAGTGCCCAACTCAAAAATTGCGGTTCATGGGAAATGGAAAATGTCTTCACATAACATGCATTGGTGAAAGATGCTATCAACGAAAGACGTGATCTTTGTATAGTAACCTATGTTATAGGTTGTCTCTTTCTTACTCATAATTCAGGCTCTTTTTCGCCACAAAGTTGTAGAATATTTTTAAGAGCAATTTATACCAATATCAGCAGTTACTTAAAATGCGAAGATATTTCAGAATTTAAAAAAGGGTGTGGGAGAAATTAATTTTTCTAAAAACAGCAAAAGCTATGATGTTCGAACAGACTCTTCATGGGTATTTCCCCCTTGCCTAAAGAAAATTTAACTTCAAAGGTAAAATATGTGCAAAAGCAAATGTTTTGGGACAGATGTTTTATCGAATATTTTTTAGCTCCTTACAATATTTTCAACTTGTTTTTTTATAGGTTACAACAATCAAACGACAAATGCAAGGACAGTGGGTTCATGTTGCCATTGTTAGGGAGTTAATAATTCATTTTCGTAACCATGCTGACGATTAGCCGACTCGAACTCTGACCGATGGGTAGATGCAGCGAGTCTTCAAGATGTATTGTTGATTAATTTATGTTAATTCAAAGCGACATCATGTTGTCGACATTTAGAATTCACATTACTTAAGTACAATGGACAACTGCATTGTTAATACTAAAGTGGGTTAATGTTATTGACTTTTGGTTCTTTTTTTTTCAAGGTCTAGTTTAGCTATTTATGTCGTACTTATTATGATAGTTACCAAGTTGAAATTTCAATGGCGTTAAATGATTGAAACAGGCGACCCTGTCCATTACTTAAAAACTGTTGAGCTGTGGTTAAAATAGCTAGCCAAATTAACCATAAAACAGAAAAAGGAAAAAAAATACCATGTCCACTACCTGGTGAAGGTTTTTCGTCTGCTTTTTCTGCTAGAGCATCAATTTTCTTCTGATCGCATTCAGCTTTTTCGTCAGTCTCATCGACATTTTGTCCGTCCGGCTTCGCGTCAGCAAAAGCGTCTTGAATAGTCGCCACAATAACCAATAAGACGATGACCGCGTATAAAGACCTGTTTTTTCAAAGATTTTCCTATAAGATTACACAGTATCTAAATTAATTTAACTTTAGCTACTTCTGGCAGTTGGTTGTCATCGTTTCCTGGTTGATTGAATATGAATATGTAAACAGGTTAGATAATGCAAAGATACTGTGATCATAAAATTAACTTATTTTCGCACCAAATGTTTGCTCTATTCGTCATTTGTGGTTTATGTCGGTCGGACTCGTTCATATTTTGGACTTGGTATATTACCTCATCGCCGTTAATCGTAGGTTAACCATGATTTTAAACTATAGGGATTTAAACGACCACATTTTATCAAACACTCACGACGGAAGGTTCCGGGTTCGATTCTCATTGGGGGCAGACTTTGTGTGATAAACATAGTATTCGGCTCTCCAGTTTGACCGTGTATATCTATCTATTTAAAATGAATCCCTATTTCCCTTGGCATGGCATCACCCGTGAACGGCTGGACAAATTTCGCTAATTCTTTTTTTTTTGTGTTTGTTGGTTAAGAAGAAAAAGAATGGAAAAATATTTTTTAAAAAATGGAGTTCCTGCGGGAATTCCGAAACTCATGCGGGTTAATCTCCAAAACGGTTGTACCCATTGTTATGGGACTTTCACTTCTAATTAGCTGATGTTGAAAGGAGTAAATTAGGCTATTTTGGACTTCTTGCGGAAATTCCGAAACTCACGCGGGTGAAACCGCGGGGCACAGCTAGTAGGTATGATATAAATTTAACTAGTATTTTTTACCACAACTTTTAGTTTATACCTAAAGCTTAATATATTATGTTCAAGTAATATCTAGTTGTAAAGTTCACTATGGGGTGTTATGTTTTTTCGACAATAAATCGAAATAAATTTATTATACATTCGAGATATAATACTGGCATCAAACTTACAATGTTATAACAGTTGGGAGTTCAAGCCAGATTTGCCATTGGTCTCCAGTGGTGTAAGTGTGGCAATCTTGTTCGTCAACTTTAACCCTTATGACGACGCCACTAGTGTGCTGATAGTGCATGAGAGCATCCTTGACCACCACTTCCACATCTTCATGACTGCAAGCTGATGGCACGCACAACCCCCAACTCAGGGTGGAAAATCGGGGTGCGAAGTGACCTGGCTGAACAAACCAAACTCTGCTAAGACTTCATGATCTAAATAGGGATGTTGACTACTTTTGTAAATAAAAATTCTAATTAGTCCGTCGGTTAGAAAATAAAAAAACAAAGACACGTATTTTTTGCTTTTTCAAATAAATAAAAATATTATACAGGTATAAAGCGCATTAAATTTTAGGGAGAGGTCTTCGTGGTCGTGACGTCACTAACCGCTAAAACCGCCATACAAACTGTCCGGATAGTGACGTCACGCGAAATTTCAACTCAATGTATCGCCGTTATTTTTTTAAATACGTAAAAAAAATAAAAAATATGTGTCCAATGTTTTTTATTAATCTACAAGACAGACTAAAAAGAAAATTAGTCAGCATTCCCATTGTTCTAAATTTATTTTTCTTGATTCTACGCTATTATTTTGAACTAGCTGTTACCCGTGACTCCACTCCCAGTTTTTTAAAGTGCGCAGGCGCCACTGTAGCCCATAGTAAAATTCTTTACGAAACAAGTTCTATGTTCTAACTCGTATTTCGGTAAACCAATTGCGATGTGACAAAATCTACTTTTTTAACCGACTTCCGAAAAGGAGGAGGTTCTGCATTCGGTTGTATGTAGGTTTTTTAGACGCAATTTTTTCACGATGCCCTTACAATATGTACCTAGTCTCACAGACAGTTCAATATGTAGACTCACTGATTGAGATCATTGCGGTAAAAAAATAATTAGCCTATGAGATATTTATTGAGATTTTTATTAAGCTTTTTAATATTATTGTAATATAGATAATTAAAAAGACTAAATAAATAGAAAGAATTTCCGAATTGAATCTCGTTGGGCACAGTGGAAAAACAATTTTACTATCACTGTCACTCGTAAAATACGTTTTTCGTAATGATATAAATAAATTAGTCGTGGTCAAATGATTATAAGACGTGCAGTTTGCGACCAGGTCATCAGTTGTACCCTTATTGTTTATAATAAATGAACTCACATCATCGATTCTACTCTTCAATAAGTTTTTGGCTTGGGCCAAATACACTGGCATTTCCAATTCCGGATGTTCAGCTTTCAAGTCCAGCCGGGCCAAGCAATATTTCCCTTGGATCTTGACCACGCTCCCGGTGTCCAACTGAACCCGAGCTCGGCACGCCAGGCATTGGTCGAAGTTGCCAAGCTGTATTCCATTACCCTGCAGTATTCCCGAAGGTATCTTAGCCGTAGCGTCGAGCACTGTTAATAAAAAAATTCATTAGGTATTTACTAACCTTTACACGCACCTCGGGTGCAAGAGTAAATAAACGAACAAGTAAAATGTGTTTCCTTAGTTGAATTTAAAGTTCCGCGAGACATATTATTGTACTAGCTGTGCCCCGGGGTTTCACCCGCGTGAGTTTCGGAATTCCCGCAGGAGCAATTTTTTTTTTCTGAATTAAAAGTAGCCTAAGTAACTCCTTATAACATCAGCTATCTGCCAGTGAAAATCCCGTTAAAATTTGTCAAGCGGTTTCAGAGATTAGCCGGAACAAACAGACAGACAGACAGAGAAACATTTTAAAAATTGCTTTTTTTTATGAAAGTACCGTATATACTTTCATATGCATTTAGTAAAAAGTTGTTAATTTGGAATTACAAACATACATTTCAATTTTATTTATATGCATGTACTATGTCTAAATTAACATTAATTAAAGGCCTCTTTATGAGTCTTTCATCAGGGGTGAGTGAGTTCAAGGCCGCGTTAGAACGCGTGTAGATATTGGTTTTAAATTATATTAATAAAATTATGTCACGTCGTTTTCAAGTTCATGTGTGTGTTATCTATTAACTCCGTAAGAAGATGACATGATTTGGTTTACATGGTAAGCTACTTTCGTTAAACAAAAAAAAAATAGTTGATCCGGCGGATTCCCGAAATTGACACGCTTACAAACGCGGGAAATAATGCTTAATTTTATCAATATTTACCGACCTCGTTATTCCCCTACAACAACATATTTTATTAGATTTTAAAATGTTTTGTTTTCTATTGTTTTTATGAGAGCAAATAAATGCATTATTTTCCTATTTCTCTGGTTATCGTGATTTCACAACATTATTTATGTTCATGTTACTGTGATTTACCTTGTTCTACTGTCCTCAGAAAGTTGCCAAAATAAACATCTTAAACGTCTATGGACTGATAATCTCATATACCTACATACAATAAAACATGACTAAAAAATTATTAAATGTCCACAATATTCAATATAATATACATTTTTTCTAACAAAAATGAATGTACTTACAGGCACATACCTACGTAGCTAAATTTAGTTGCTCTCACTGGTATCCAAAACAAGATTTACGAGTATTTAACAAAAGCAAAATATTTCACACTGAGTTCTCCGGAAAAATGTTTTTTCCGTATCTATATACACCTATATTGGCTATAATATTCAAGTTCTTTGCTACTTACTATTCAAGGCCCACAATTTCGTCCCACGTAGCTGTCTCAGAAGGATTTGTCCATGACGACGGCATTCCGAATTGTGTATACGTGAAAAATTCGGCGCAAAAGTAGGAAAAAACGTGTAGAAATCCTCAAATTCACTCTGTAGCAAATTTCGTCTGATCAAAGCGTCTGTCACGTGGACGAAGCGAGTCTGCGAATGATTTTCTGGATTTTCTTCAAGTGATTCTTTTGAAAATTTATCAGGTTCATGTTCTTTTTCTGTCTTTTTTTGAAGCCCCCTGGTTTTCGCTTCGTTCTTTTTTTCCTCTGTTGGTTTTATATCTGGGATTTTTAAATCTTCAGTATGTTTACCAACTTTCTTAGATGTTGTTTTAATATTGCCACTAGCTTCTTTAGGATTATTTTCAATTTCTTCATTTGGAATTAATCTTTTTGACTTAGTTTTTTCAAATTTCAATACTTTGTCTTCGTTTTCAGTATTTTCTTTTCCCGTCGTTTTGCCTTCTTTCTTGTCTTCAACATTTGGCTCTTTTAATTTTTTATCCTCAACTTTCTCCTTGGGACGATCTTGTTCTTTGTGGCTGATAAGTTCATCTGTTTTTTTTTCTACAGTAGTACCAATAATTTTAGGTTTATTCTCGATCTTATCTAAAATTTTTGGAGGTATATTTATGCTGATTACAAAATCATCATCATCATCGTCATCATCATCGTCATCATCATTATCATCGTCATATTCGTCATTTTTGATAACTTGTTTTTCTGTTTGCTTATTTGAATTACCTTGAGAATTCTTGTTTTTCTCATTTCGTTTGCTTTCATTATCACTGTTATCTTCACCTATTTTCTCTTTGCTTTCTTCAATATTACTACTGTCTAAAACTTTATTCTTAGTCTCCTTAGATATTACCTTGGGAAGAATTTCTTGATCTTCTTGAACTGTAATAATTTTAACATTATCACTTTCATTTTCCTTAATTTTTTCCATAGTTTTTTTGTCTAAACGTGAGTCTTTTGCTGCTGAAGGTGAAACTATTGGTTTTATCTGAGGTTTTTTGCGGTTGCTCTTAATTTTAAGCGTATCGGCACTGTCGCTATCGGCATCATGGTTATCATCGTCACGATCACTATCAATAATAATGGCCTTCTTTTTTACTTTTGATGAAGGTATTGTTTCCTTAGGCAACTCTTTTATATCAAAAATTGGCAATTTGTTTTCAGAAGTCTTAAATACTTTTTTAGTATTTTTCTTCACATCACTGCTTTTTCTCTCATCTTCATCGTCGTTTTCGCCGTCGTTTTTATTTAAGATCAAGAACTTTTGACTAGCCCCTGGTTTGAGCATAAAACTGTCTTCAGACTTCAAAATCTTTTGAGCCACTGAAATACTTTCGCTTAACGGTAAATCACTGTCATCGTCATCATCGTCGTCATCGTCTTCAATTTTATATCTAAACTTAGTTTCAGGTGATTGTTTCCTAACGTCTTCGTGAGAACCTTTCACACTTTCAATTTTAACACTGTGCAATTTTGGTACAAATTTTACTTTGTCTTTCACATCACAATTGTCACACTTTGGTTGTTGTTTTTTTGATTCATAGTTTTTGGGTTCTTGAATTGTTTTAGGCAGATCTCGTATGCGGAATGCATTTATCACTGTGGCTAGGATAGAGAGGCAAATTAAAATTAGAGCTAATGTCAATCGGTGCCGGGGCATGGTTGACGCGAGAGACGCTCACCGTGCCATCGTCGATTCAACTGAAACTTATTTCAGTAACAGAAACCTTTGGTTTATTTGTAACGCGCATTTCAAACTGATTCCTAACATTCCTCTCGGGTATAGAAAATTACCAGTTTATTTTCAATAAAATTCAATGTATACCGAACAATATTCAAAGAGATTTTGATTAAAAATCTACAGAGTCCAATTCGAGATAGTTTCCCTACTACTCCATACTATATAGGAGTAGTAGGGAAACGTCGGCATGGCAGTCGTCCAAAATTTGTTGTAAAAATAGTGTATGCAAAGGCGATCGCCCGGCGCGCCAACTGATTTGATTACGAGATAAATTAAGCCAGTCATACTGAATAGGTTAAACTCTTAAATTTGACGACTAACAAACAGTGGTTTTGAAAAATTTATATTTATTTCTCATTATTTAACCATTAATGCACACAATTCTATTGAAATTTAAATGTATAATTTTGTGCGCATATCCCGCAAAAACAAGAGAACAAAATTGAACGGGGTTCTATCAATTTCTTATAGTCTGACTGGAAAAAATAACTAGTCTCACAATGGTTGGCGGAAAGAGGAATTATGAGATATTATACTACTAGCTGTGCCCCGCTGTTTCACCCGCGATAATTTCATAGTTCCCGCAGGAATTCCGGGATAAAAAGTAACCTATGTCCTTCTGTAGTATACCCCTGACAACGTGCATGCCAAATTTCATCCAAATCCGTTCAGCCGTTTTTGCGTGATTGAGTAACAAACATCCAAACATCCAAGCATCCACACTTTCACATTTATAATATTAGTAGGATGACAATCATAATAGTAATAATAAATATTTCTTTCTTTCTTTCTTACGTCTAAATAGTACAAGGTTGAGGTCTCCTTTTAAGTAGAAAAGTACCTGTATCAGGAGACCTCGCTCTTACACAACAAATATTATTTAATCATAAATGCGAAAGTGCATGAGTTTGTTTGTTTGTTAGGTACGATTTCGCACCTCAACGGTTCAACGGAACATCATGAAATTTTGCATACACGTTGTCAGGGATACAGAGAAGGATATAGCGTACTTTCATCCCGGATTTTCCGCGGGAACTCCGAAATTACCGGAGGTGAAACCGCGGGAACAGCTAGTTTGGAATATACAGCGTAAAGTACCTATGCAAGTAAGACAATGGTGGCACAGCTTACTTCAAAACACCACGTGAATGGAGTTACAAACAAAAATCAATAATATTTCTTCCATACGCAGTATTTATCCCATTAAATTATTTATTGTTATTGGGTTAGCTATCGACAAATATTGTAGTTTTCGATATACCTACATACCTATTGACCATTTTTGACCATGACATTAATTTGTTACAAAACGTTGATGAAACTGTAAATGCAAAATGTTTATTATTTTCATTATTAATACCCTATGTATAATTATTTTTTTACGTTATCACAAAATAACGGCAAATTTCACGTGACGTCACTGTCCGGTGCAGTTTATATTATTCTTAGACTGGTTTATGACGTCACGACTCACGAGCCCTCCGCTCCTAAAATTTTATACGTTTTATATATGTAAATACTAGCTGTGCCCCGCGGTTTCACCCGCGTGAGTTTCGAGATTCCCGCAGGAACTCCAATGAAGTCTAATTTACTCCTTATAAAAACAGCTAATTAGTAGTAAAAGTCCCGTCAATATCGGTCCAACAGTTTCGGAAATTCACCCGCGTGAGTTTCGGAATTCCCGCAGGAACTCCAAACTTCTTATATACAATAAACTTCTTATATAACAAAAAAAAACAATTATCCAATTTGGTGCAGTCGTTTGAAAGTTATGCACTTAGCAACACATTTGGCGATTCATTTTTATTATATAGATTATCTTTCGTTCATTTGAAAAAACAAAATATACCTATGAGTCTATGATTTTTTTTTTCTGAACGTTTTTTAAACTGACGAATGAAGAATTAGTCTCACTGACGACGCCGTTTGTAATCGGACGGATTATACGATTAGCCGACAACATAATATACAAGGTAATAGGTTAAGCAAGGGACTTATTAAAAGAGGGGTTTTTGTATTCTATTCTCGTCCGAAATATGAAAATAAAAAAGACTGCGGAAAAAGTTTATTTGTTTGTTTGTTGAGCTTTCACGCCTTAACTACTTAACCGATCATCGTAAAATTTTGCATAGGTACACGTTGGCAAGAGTACAGAAAAGGGCATAGAGAACTTTTGTTTCGGAATTCCCGTGGGAACTCTAAAATTAACTCGAGTGAAACCGCGAGGAACAGCTAGCAGTACATATATATAATCATAGACACTGTGTAATTATTTATCAGGAAGTGTAATTATTTTTAACTTCGCCATGAAGTGAGTTTAGTCAGACACAAGGCAGGTAAGTTTCAATTGTTTAATTTATTTAATAGACAGATACACGGATTACAACTTGCAGGTTTAACAGCCATGACAGACGAGGGCACAATCAGTGTTGCCACCGTGACGACCGGATCGTCATACATAAATATAGTAATAAAGACTACCCAACATCGTCCTTTTTTAAAAAAATAAAAATCTATTAAACTCTAGACATATTTATCAATTAAGATTCCATGGCTTTAACCAGAGAGAAGGTAATCACTACGGGCTTTAACAGTAAGGTCGGTAAGTATTTTAACCTTATATTTTATTTATTATTATTATTAATTTGTTTAAGCTTTAATAAAAAATCTATCAATGCCATAAAACCGAGTTATAATGTAAAGGGATCGAATCTGCTACACCTGGTGTAGCAGATCGGATTCGGCGCGTAAATACAATATTTTCTCTGAAAATATTATAGGACAGTTATTTAAAATTTTATGTGGTTTCGAAATTCCCCTAGGAATTCCAAATCTTATACAACACAATAAAAAAGAAACTCAAACACACGTACTGAAAACACAGAGTGATAAATATAACAGAGAACCATTGAATTTACGAGGGTAGTGATGGGTGACGAGAGGATAACAAAGACCCTTGATTAATTATTATCTAGTTTAACCATACACCCTGTTTTAGATTCTATTTAGATTCTATTTTCTAATGTGTGTATAAATCGCGACTGCATAGGTTTTCATTGTCGTAACGGATCTATGGCGATTGCTGGTAATTTCTTTGACGCTGAGCTCAGTGCTCAGTCCTTCAAATAAGTAGCTAGTATCTATTGTTTTATTTTTTGCAAGCGCAAATGCAAATTGATCATTATTTGCAATTTTAATTTTAAAGTTCAGTGTCCACACTTGTGAACCTACCTCAAAAAAAGATCACCCTTAAAATATACCTTTTTTACCAAGGTCATCGTTATCAAAGAAATAATCGACAGAGTTGCAAATAAATTATTTTGCTATATAATAACTATGGGGATGTACCAGAATAGTACATCCGAGGAAGATATAAACGGGTCTAATTGATATAAGACGTCTTTATACCTCAGTCTCTCAGTCTCAAGCTCGAGAGCATTAGGAACTACGTTTGCGCAGGATAACAATAATGAGAACGAAGCCAAGGAGATGTATAAAGATCTTAGCAACTCGAAGTACACATTCTCTGCCGATCCCACCGCGGGACAGGCGTGTTATTAAGATATAAAATTATGTATTTTATTGTTAAAACACTTTATAAACCTCTGGCTCAATACAATTCGTAACTACTATTTTATTACGTCAAAAAGTTTTTTTCCAATATTATATTTTGAGAACGAGTGCAATGATATATTGTGTTGTATCATGTATGCCTGGATTATCGTTTTTAGGTCTCTTTCATTTGTATATTATATGCCTTGTGCAAGTCCACTTAATCCTGTAGAATTTATGTGTGGGATACACGTCAAAAATATGAGTTGTACTTGTACCTACCTATTGTAAAAAAATTCTCCTCAGCACAAAAGTTTTATACTTTATGACTCAGCTACCTCATTCTGTGCTAACGTTTTAACTGATCCTAATTAATTATTCCATGAGTTTAGTTTGATCGGTTTTAATGTCAATGTTATAGATTGTTCTCAATATTAATTATTATTCCTATATTTTCTGTTCCGACAAGTGAGTAGGCATTCGTAGTTCCTAGTTATGAAGGCTACTGAAATATTAATGCAAGACCAAACCCAACATGTCTATGAACCCAACTTGATCATAAAACTTGTTTCGTCGTCAGTAATTACTTAAACTTAATCTTTATATTTGCGGAAGTAGTTTTGACGTTGAACTGTCTCTGGCAAATATAATCATATCGATGTAGGTCATGTAGGTACATATTATTATATAGTTATAACGGGTGGAGACGACAATACACCGGCAGTACTAATAAGAGTATAATGAAACTTTTGAATAATCCCTAATAACGAAATCCTGCGTGAAATTGAAATTTATCATTCATAAAAATTTTCTTCAGCCTATATTAGCTTTAAACTAGAAGTACCGGATAATGTTTAATGCTGGAATCTATGATTCGGATCGGACCTCTTCAAGTCTAGAGCGCACAGTTAGCTATAAAAAAAAGTGTACGCACAGACAAACATAGAACCTTCTCCTATTTTGAAGTCGTTTAGTAATTTTTCAGGTGAAATATATCTAACATCAATAATCTTGCAAAACTGTAGACAAACTTCTGGCTTATATTAGGGAAACAAAAAAAAACAGCCACCAAAAAGGGTGACGTTACTAAAAACCAGTTTGTTACCTTTGATTAAATAGGGACTATATAATCAAAGTTTGTTACATACTCTGATACGAGCGTCAGCTGCTTGCAATCGCCTTATGGTCACGGTGGGCATGACTACAGCCCTAATTATAGCCCTAGAGATAGATAGACTAGGGTTATATCAAATGGATTAGTAAAATCAAAAATATCAATGAACTGTACTTGGAATGCGATATAATCTATGCTTTCAAGCTGCAAAAATTGTCATCATAATCGGTTTAGTAGTTTAGATATTGTGATGTGCAAAGTTTTCGCATGGCTGTGCCCATAACCTTTTGAGGGGCTGGATCTGCGCCCAGTATAGTATTATATTATCTGTGGCCCAGGCTTGCTATACTCTCTTTTTTGCCGAGTTTTTTTATACCAAGTTACCAACGACGAGTTATGATGCCCCAAAATGTACCTACCTCATATTTTTTGTGACAGCTTATTCCTCTTTAGAGGTAACCTTTAAATAAAAGAAAAAAAAATATTTGGAAATACCAACGATGTGCAATTATAGATCCAGTCATGTTTAATGCGCAGATTTTTAATACAGTAATAAATATTATAGTTGTCTGACAAATGACTTATTTTACTTTACGTGAGCAAAATTTATTACTAACTTACGAGCAAATAATAAAACTAAGTACAGAGTCTCTTTGTCATAATTTTAAATATTCATTCTCTTCGTAAACGCCTAATTGGTCGTACAATGTGGTCATACCTAAAAAAGTCAAATATTTCTCTCGAAAATTGCTCTCATGACTATACAGGAATATTTTTTAAGCAATGCGCAAAAAAATTTTGATGGTTCGGTATCAGTAATAGAACACATTTCCATTATTCGTTCAAAACTTTTTTTTATTTTTTTATCCGGCTTTAAATTAGCAAAATATGGACACTATCTATTCGTAATAATATCAATGGGCGCGCGCGCCGTGCAGCGTACGCGGGGGTGTTGGAGCGGGGGTGAAAGACCTCGATCAGCTGTCGGTACATTGTAACCCACGTAAATACCTAGCCGAACGAGCGCTACGCGCGCATCGGTGGCGGTGGCGAATAGAGTAGCCAATAAATCGATTGCAAAGTATACATCTTTCGTTCACGATAACTGTACTTTTTTGTACTAAGACTTATCAAAATAAAAAAAGGTGTTTATTAAAACTCCTTTAAGTTTAATTCGTAAAAATTTGCGCACTGAATAAAAAATATTCTTGTATATATATGTGGGCGTCCACGTAAAAAGGTACCAGTTGAGTTAAGACTAGATTCGGTATCTAGAATAGTCAATTGATAGTAAGAATTGAAAAAATATTCAAAAACTAGCACAGTTGTTTTTTTACAGACATTTGAGGTTGTAACTCTGAAAAAAAAAATTCAAAAGTTCAAGTGACAAAAAAACTCACTTCTACTTGCTTGTTACATATTTTTTTATTTATTACTGTAGATGATAAGTATATCAAATTGAAGAAAATTGAGCATTTAATAATCAATTAAAATCGTGAACGCAATTTTTTACCGAACTTTACAAAACTGCTTATAATATCTCGGAAATTAAATGCCGAGAACTCTGGTATCTTTTAGCTTGGACGCCCACATATACCTACTACTGTAATTTAACTTATCTGTAAAAAACCTAATTGGTAAGCTTGGTTTTTTTTTTTAAGTAATTTTTAAAAATTTATATAATATACCCTCTTGATATATTATTATAATATATGTGAAGAACACAAACAAAGACTTAATTTTGATAACTGAAGTGATGGACGTCGCAAATTTAAAATTAAATTCTCGAAGTTTCCCTGCAAGATGGGATCAAAAACTAGTATAGCTTGTAATAAATGAAATGATGGATCTGAGGTTCGTTAACTAGGTACTACCTATACCAACGGTGCTGTCATGATGGAATGTTTCATTAATGGTTAAAATGGTACAAAGCTATACGATCCACGCAAAAATTTCTACTACATTCGCAACTACATTTTTACCCCAATGAGAAGCCTATAAGATTTATAATTGCTTTTGTAAAAAGTTCAAACCCCGACTTTGAATTTTTATTATAGTGTTACCAATCATACTGGCTTCATAAATTTTAAAATTGTTTTATTTTTATACACAATAACAATATCATATTTTATAGCACGTTTTCTGTATCAGCCAACTTAATATTATTTTCTCATTAAACTTTGATAATATTTTTAAATAGCCTTGTAAATCAGTCCTCAAAGCTCCCCTAGGCCACAATCAGATTTGGATTACCAAGTATCATGATATCCAGTATCATTTTTATTGTATTACTAGCTGTTCCCCGCGGATTCTACCGCGTTAATTTCGGCGATCCCGCGCGAATTCCGAGATAAAAGGTACCCCGTGTCCTTCTTTGTACCCCTGACAACGTATACAAAATTTGACGATGATCGGTTGAATAATTAAGGCGTGAAAGCGTAACAGACAAACAAACATACTTGCATTTATATTTGTATATTGTATTGCTAGTTAGGTACTAACCAGCGATAAGTACAATAAGGTGACCAGTGCACATTATAGGTTACTCACCTGTCGAAGCCAATGCCAGATGACGGCCTTAAACTGGATTTTGTAAGGACTAACATTCAGGTTTCACTAAGATAGGGTCGTAGGACTTACATACGCGTAGGTACACTATAGAATCTGAAATCCGAGGTATTTTAGAGAGAAAATAATACAATCTCTTTTTCCGTGTTTCTTTAATAATTATAATAATAAGTTTATTTACTCTAACCATTATGTTAATACAGCAGTGCACTAGCCGTCTAGCGCCCAAACTATATTTGAAATTGTGTTTCAGGCGCCAGCAGCATTTCAGCAGCAAATTCAAAGTTTTATTTTACGTGTGGATGTGTACACATAATTGGAGTTATTCTTTTACTAGTCGTTCCATGCGGTTTCATCAACGTTACTTTATATTGTTTTATGTATTATGTATGTGTTGTATTATGGGCGAAGAACTTTTTTTAACGTGTCGTGTGCTTCGTCAGGGCATTGCTCTTAAGTCTTAACCTGCCTCACGGGTTCCTTGACTCGTGCCTAATAAAAAGGAAAAAAAATTGAAATAACACAATACGTATATGTGATACTCCAATTGTTAGATTTTTTTATTATTTTTTTTTTTATTTGGGTCACCAAACAATTAATTGCACACAAATGATTAATTAATGTAGGTTACAAAATAATTATAATAATTCTATGTGCAACCAGCACCGGTAACCACGTTTATGTAGATACGGTTAATGATGTAAAATATATACATATATAATACTGATCCTACTTTTTAAACCGGAATCCCCGTGGGAACTCCAAAATTAATGCGAGTGCAACAACGGGAAACAGCTAGTATACCTATATATACTTACATATTTTCGCTGGTACAAACTATGACTTGTTGCAAAATAATAAAACTAACTCCATCTAAAGCAATGCAACATATTGTTTACATGTTTAATATTATTAGATACAAACATTCTAAAAACTGCGTAAGAAAAAGAAGAACGTTTCCACTTTATTAATAGCGATCTCTTCTAAACAACCTTTTAGAAAATAATATTTAAAATTAATTATTTATTGAATGAAAACCAAATTACTAAAATGTGATTAAATTTTAACTCCTAAAATTTCTTCAACTCTCATCTTCAAAAGTCTTTCTTAAAAGCTCAGGTTCGTTGCGTCCTGGACATGGATCGAGTTGTTAAGTTAATAAGCCTCATTCAAGTGTAATTAAGAAATTTTGTCATTTGTGGTCGTCCTACATGCATATAAGGCATTGTTCAAGCGACTTGGCGCAACACGTAATGAAACATCGAATCGGGGTCGAAGGTTCTGACCCAATCCTAACAAGGACGTATATTATCCTCCAATAAAAAATTTTGAGTGGACATAAAAAAAAAAATCCATAGGTACTCTATACTCTATACGAAATGCAACCACAATAATCGGAAATCGAAAAATTAAAAAAAAAAAACTATACGTAAGTAGATACCAGTAATTAATTTAAAAAAAACGAATCCCAATCGTCGTTGCCAACTTATGAATACAAAAATCTATAGAACTAATTGAATCGATGAAACGTTTGAATCATCGAATTTCCAAATGCTATTGTGTTAATGTCAGTATCACAGGGCCGCCAATTTGCCGGCGAGTTTGTTTACAATGTTTACTATATAGTTTAAACGCTGGAGGCTCGGCGGAGAGATATCATTGCTCAGAACACGATGGCAGGGCGCGCATGCGTGGTGCTCCTACTGGCTGCGTGCGCGCACGCGGCGCAACGCGAGTGCATCGAACTCACCCTCCAGGACAAGAGCTTACTGACGGACAGTATCCTCAACAAAACATTGTTGACGATAAACGAAAAATATGAGAGTTACGACGAGAGTGCCCGTTTTAACGTGCTGGATTTGTGGGATAGATTCCCTAAAGTGGTGGTCCCTAAGAATGGGACTAGCGAACAGTGTCGACGGGAGAGCGAGATGTTCCTAGATGCGTTGGACAGGCTCGAGATGTGGGCGTTGAAAAGTGAGTCTCACGTTATTTCTTAAAATGTTATATTTTTATTTACTTTACGCTAGAAAATAAAATAAGTTAATTAATTATTTTTCCTCCCCTATTTAAAATGCTCTTGATACGAACTGTAGCCTATTTTCTCAAACTGATTTCTTAATTATTACTTTGTAGATAAATAAAAAGTTAAAGACAATTTTGATTAGCTCTCCTACTTAGGGATACTAACTCCTCATCACGTATTGCTAATCTCCTGCAACTTTTATAGATATGGAGATCGCTAACAACCTTTCATTCGACCTTAACCCCAGCTTCTGTAAGCAACAAAATAATTACATCTATAAACAAACACATGGAACTATTGGGTACTTACATTAAAATTAATATACTTTGGTGCACAGAACACCTATTTCATTTTATAGCATTAAATGTATTTATACCTTATAATTAAACTCGTTAAATGAAATATGGAAGGCATGGCACGTACAGATTAACTCGATTAATTGAGATGGTAGATTACATACTTACAAAATCTTAGTGGCGTCGAGATAGATACTCGAAGTTTGGAAAATGGTATTTTTTTTTTTTTATTTATTGCAAAATCATTCTATGATATAGGTATGTAATTACGATACTTACAATGCTTACAAATTGATTGAATATTGTAGCACAGATTCTACAACTTAGAAAAAACTATGAAAAGGGCTTTTTAAGTGCATTCGTTCCATATCTCCGTTTCTTCTGAACCAGTTCTGATGACTTTTTTCATTGAAGGGATGTATCTTCACAAACTAATTCCATACTTAATTTTGTATTATAGTAGATCTTGTAAGATAATCTTGAAGTGGAGATTTTCAATTATTTTATTTGTTACATTCTAATGAGTTCCTAATGTTTTCATTAATTCTAAATCGAATTGAATGGAGCACATAATTATGCATGATAATATATTCAGGAATAATAAATATATTAACTATAATGAAACAAATTACAATAATAATTGTAATGTAATTTTGATGTATATTTATCAGATATAAATGCTAAATAATAATAGGTAAATGATGTCAAATTAACAACGATATTGATTTTTTGATGTAATAATGATTGTCTCATGGAATTCATTACCTATTACTGTGAGGATCTTTCTTGTACCTATGTTTTAAATCGATAATTTAATCGCATCATATAATACAGCCCCATTCAAAATTTGGTTTTATTATAAATGCGAAAGTAACTCTGTATGTCTGTTCTGCTTTCACGCCTTAACGGCTCAACCGGTCATCATGAAATTTTGCATGCACATTGTCAGGAGTACAGAGAAGGACATAGGGTACTTTTTGTCCCGGAATTCCCGCGGGAACTCCGAAATTAACGTGGGTGAAACCGCGGGAAACAGCTAGAAAAAATAAAAATGAGACAGTAGACAAAATTGAACTATGTAAGTAACTTTACTGAACTGAATCTAAAAGTAGGTATAGTTATAGATACACTATAGTTATAGATAGCTTATAAATTATAAATCATAACACTGTAAGTATTTAAAAATATTTAAGATAATATGTGGCAAAATAGCTCTTTTTCTTAATTTTTGTCCACTTTTTCACCTACTGCTTAAATTTTAGGATATTTGGACATAGATAAGCAATAGTGTGTTAACCCACACTGGAGAAATTTTGAGTAAATTAGTTTTAAAATTATAGCGCCATTTTGTTTCAACATTTTTATGTTCAATATTTAGTTACATATTTAAGCAATGTAATAAGGTATCACATAATTAAAAAACGTTTCCCAACTCTCAATAAATTGTTCTGAATCAATAACTTAATTTTGTGGGTTAACATGTTATTGCTTATCTGCATCCATTTTACCTTTAAATACTTAGTTGAAATGCCTATTTGGATAATGAGCAACAGATTATTAACTTTACGCTAACTATAATGTCATTGGACTGATACGGTATTGAAATATGGTTATGCAATTCACTCAAGTTATTGTAAATAACTGTGCATATTAAAATAACGGCAGCCTTTCTGAGTCCATTTTTATGGCTCCGTAGTTTACTGTGAGATGTGATAATAAAAGATATCGCCAGTCGTCTACAAATTTGAATATAAAATGTCTATTAGTTTTTATATTTTACATGAATTTTATAAATGTATTTAAATTTTTTGTGCCTATACAGCTTACTAATAAAGCTTTAGATGCCATTAAAATAGCATATTTTTTGTCGATTTTTATTGTAGCTAACCGACGAACAGCAAAATCAATTGGTGCAAACCGCATGAAAATCCGTTCAGTACCTATATTGTTTGAGTTTATTGCGAACAGACAGACAGACGCGGTGAAGGACTTTGTTTTATAATATTGCTAGCTGTGCCCCGCAGTTAAACCCGCGGTAATTTCAAAGTTCCCGCGGGAATTCCGAGATAAAAAGTACCCTATGTCCTTCTCTGTACCCCTGTCTGAGTGACGTGCTTGCCAAATTTAATAGTTTGTTTACTAACAAACATCCAAACATCCACACTTTCACATTTATAATACATATTAGTAGAATGTAAGCAAGGATCTATCCTCACATCAAGCATAAATTGCTTAAAAGTTCTTCTCAGTAGTTACGATTCGTGCCATTCCTAACCAAACAATGTCTGCAAAAAATTGATCGTGACACTTTTCCTTAATCCTGTCAAGATTCCCACAATGTTTAGATCATGACCAAAAGACTGTGTCATTGACACAGACTGGTCCGTCAGCGAAGGCATCAGTAGTCTGATGACGCTGCGTCTACGCGTAAAGATTACAAAATTACCATCGAGAATTTGAACGCAAACTCTTTTGATCAATGAAATAGATCTTTGTATCTGGATGAAAAATATACGAT
Source organism: Zygaena filipendulae (assembly GCA_907165275.2). Classification (NCBI taxonomy): domain Eukaryota; kingdom Metazoa; phylum Arthropoda; class Insecta; order Lepidoptera; family Zygaenidae; genus Zygaena; species Zygaena filipendulae. The sequence goes on along the minus strand of OU015653.1, from coordinate 2,629,115 downwards.
GTCACTCAGGGAAACTATTCTTCGAACTTCGAATCAGTGAAAGATTTCTTTGAATCGGTCCCTGTAGTTCCAGAGATTACCCCTACATCTATTGCGATATCGATTTCATTTTTAAAAATATTTCATCAAAACCATTTGTCAAACAAAAATTTTGATTGAATGAACACTTAACACATATTTGTACTAAAAGTGTTTAAAAAAGAATCTCTTTCTCGATCTCTCCATCGAAAAGAACTACAGATTCTTCACTGCAGATTTTAATTAGGTATAGAGTTTTTTTTTATAGGACTTTTTTGTATATTGAGTATTTAGTATATCGCCTCTGATGCTCTTTTGAGAAAAAAAAGACGATAGATGAAAAAAACATAGGAAAATAACATAGGTAAATAAAATAAAAACTAACAGATTTGATGTCCTGAAAGTAAGACGTAAAAACTTAAATAAATAATCCCGAATTCCCGACGGATCTAAGAACATAAAGTTTGTTTAAGAATGAGTATAATTTTATAATAATTGACATAAATGTTTAAGTTTGTTTAATACCTATAATTGTCAGAGAAATACAAGAAATATTTTTCAGTCATCAAATTGTACACAAAGATCATGTTAAGAGCTAAAACAAAAAGTTCAACAGATCCAAACATCGTTCATAATATCACATATGTATTACATAATACATAACATTTATTTTAGGCACTATACGGTATTGCTACCTTAGTTAATGAATCCGCAAATTGGTCGTCGAGGTCAAAAAAAAATAGGTACCTACGGCTGACAGGAAAACCTGTTGAGATAACTTGTTTCAAACATTTATCAAATGTTAATGTGAACATATTCGGGATCCATGCTGTCGTGTAAAGTATTTGGTAGCTGTGCTCGTGACGTCATTCGTATTTGGCTTATTTTTAGTCTTACTGTTTTCGCTGGGAACGGTATGCCATAGGTAGGTACATATATATCCACATACTCCCCCTTTTTGAAATCGGTTAAACAATTGCCTATGTTGATGATGAATAAGGGCACTATCTAGGTAGGTACATACGTTGCGTTTGTACTTTTGGTGTGAACGTGAAAGAAGTTCCTAACGCGTTTTTGAAAAACATTTAAAAAAAAATGTTTTTTCAACCCTATCACGTTGCCAAGTTCACATTTGAGGTCATTGTGTAGGGTCAAAGACCCCATAAAAATGAATCAGCCGTCTTTATAGACGACGACTAGGATTTTAAGATTTAAGAAAGAATTTAAATAATTTTAAAACAAACTTAACTGTTTTTAAAATAGTCAACAAAGACACCTACTCGATTCTTGCAGGTGCCCCTTTTCTATTATGGGCACATCTGTTGAGACTTCAGGGTTGAATTCAGTATGATTTGTCTAAATAAAAAAATGGCCATAATACAAAAAACATAGTTAAGTACGAACCTATCATCTATTGTAAATCGTAAAGAAGGATCCCTTAGTTTATCGATTTTATCGATTCTCGTCGACAAAGCCGAGAATCGATAAAATGGCTTGATAAAATTTTATCGTGTTGCGCATCTTAGCCCGGATGGATAGGGTAATTATTAAATTTAGGGTTAAACTCTTTAGTGTAACACTCTTCACTGTTCCTTGCAGCGCAAATGCGGGAGTTGACACGGAAACTCCGCGAAATCCGTTCTTAACTGACATCTCCTACCTATAAACTACGTATCTGCGAAAGCAGATACGTAGCAGATAAGCTGAAAAGCTTTCGTCGAGTAGGTACGTTTGAGATTTTGTGTTTAGCCAGTGAGTCAGTGACCTCCCGTTTTTATGTATGTCACCATAAAATTGTGGAAACCGTTAGTTTGTAAAATAACAGTAAGTAATATTGTGAAATTCTGAAGATAAAACATGGGTGGCGGTGGGTGCTCGCACATGAAAAATCGGTTTTATCGACTTGCCTTTGATCGATACCATTCGACTCTGTTATGGTCGCATTTCGAATCTAACCAAACCTAGTACTATGTCGCAGTGCATATAAATACCTCTTCAATAACAATAGTTTACAATGTAACTGTTTTACAATATCACGGTGACATATACATCTACCAGAAGATAGAAGATCTAGTGTGATCTAATTATTCTTGCCAATAAACTCATTTTTATTCTTACCGTAAAATAATCGCGCGTGGAATTCGATTTGCCCAATGTGCCCTTTGGAAATGTAACGTTTTTACGTATTCAACAATACAAAAATCTGCTGAGTTTGATTGGATTGAAATTTCTTAGGTACAGTCAACATCAGATGCTTTTGTAGCCGCCTGTAGGTACCTGCCTCTGTGGTACTGATGTCATAACACGCAGTCACTCTCTTAATCGTAAATCCCATTGCGTAATACAAGATCATGACCTGCTGTGACTAACTAGGGATGAGAAATCCCATAACAATCCAACCGCAGACCACGAATCCTAAGTTTTCCAAAGTCGAACGTGAGTTTGTTTGTCAGAGTTCCCTTGGGGAATAAAAAGTTCCGGGATAAAAAGTGCCCCTGACAACGTGCATCAAAATTTTATGCTGATCGGTTGACTATAGTTTAGACGTCAAAGCGTAACCACGATGTTACAAACAAACAAACACAACAAAAACAATCACATATAATATTAGTTTGTGATGTACCTACAGACACGCCTTAATCTACAGTTCTATAATAACATGCCTAGATTAGGTACCTACCTACATATCTATAGACGAAAACATAGAAAAACATAATTGTATAGTTTAGTACAAAACAGGTTATGTATTTCTGTAAACAAACGGCTAATAGGCAGGTAGGTGATCATTTCAAAAGGAAAATGTACCCATTTGGTATGCGAAGAGATAAATCACGCTTATAAAATAAGAGTCCTCACAACAGCTAATAGAACAAAACAGTAATGTTTATTCCTGTATAATTATTGCATCTTGTTACCATTATTAATTTTATTGTTAGTGCCGCAATGGTAATTAATTTCCAACAGTACAAGTAGGTACCTACGGTGCATTAGGATGCGAACGCCGTGCGAAGCCACGTGGCGATGCTAGTCACGCAGGTGCCATCCTTCAGACGTTACGGCCGGTGAATGCGGCATTCTCCACAGCGCCCTCCCCACGTACCTCTGACATAACAAGGTCCCATTACTTAATTATCATTGTGCTAAACAATGACAAAAAAGGAAACAAAAAATAAAAGTAAATAAAAACCCACTAAAAAATCTACAAGAAACAGATCATTAAATTCCCTGAGATTTTTGGAGTTCCTGCTGGAATTCCGATATAAAAGTAACCTATGCCCTTTTCTGTACCTATCCCAAAATGTATGTAAAATCGTGAAAAGGTAACAAACAAACTCACTTTCGCAAAATCGCATTCACAGCTGTCGCCCGCGGTTTCGCCTGCGGTAATTTCGGAGTTCCCGCGGGAGTTCCGAGATTAAAAGCACCCTATGACCTTCTCTGTATCCCTGACAACGTGTATGCAAAATTTCATGATGATCCGTTGAGTTGAGCCGTTAAGGCGTGAAAGCGTGACAAACAAACAAACAAACTCACTTTCGAATTTATAATATTAGTAAGGATATTAGGATTAACTAAAACAATATTTCGCTTGGTAAAATTGAAATAGTCTAAGCTAGTAGTCTTTCACTGACGTTTCTTCAAGAATTTTTGTCGTTAACTTCATTGTCATCATCGCAACCCCAAAAAAGTTAAAGAAACTACGTTAAGCATCTATCGGAATAGCATAAACTTGATAGAAACTGCTTTAAAAAAATATTTTTATGTAGTTACGTGCTTTTAATCTGTAATTCACTGACATTGCGAGTACGTATGGTCTATCGAAATGATGACATTACAAGGGTTTTTCTGTACATTTTCATTAATGACCACATTATCCTTAATCATAATTTATAGAATAGAAATATTATAAAGGCATGATAAAAATGCTCAATCATCGACATAAATAGTCTCAGATTAACTAAGTACCTACATACTACTGAGAAAAGGTAAAGTACCTACCTATACGGTAGATGGTTTCTGTTTGTGTGGTTACAGCAAAAAGTTGCGTGAAAACCTGCAAGTGTATTCGAAAAAACACCTCGAAGTAATGGATTGGATCATTCTGTAAAAACGAGATAAACAAAATAATTATTTTAGATCGCTAATCACTCGAGTATTGGGGAAGTACTATATAGTGATAATAAATTTTGTAATGTATGTCATTGCCCTTTAAACATACTGAACGTTAATTTGCATTCTCACCGCGAAAAAGATAATGAATGCAAAGAAATAAATAAATTTTGACCTTTTGGTCAATTTTTTTGTGTTACAGATTTTATTTACATTATTATATTTTAGAGCTTTGATTCTTATTGAAGCCAGCCCTCGATAACTATATCTAATAAATAATTTATTCAAAATTACATGAAACTAGGAAAAATGGGTATAAAAAAACACTGAAAATCACTCAACTCAAAAAGAAAATCTTAAATTAAAACGTGAGTTTAAGTGGATAAAATAATGACCCTTTGATTTGTCGCCGAGTTAGCGACAATACAAAGGAACGGGGTAGATGACCCTTAGGTTAGGACCCTAAAGATTCGTTAGCGCGTCGGTAACTTGCGCGTTAAATTTTCTTTTTTTTTAATGGATTATCTTCTTTCAGTATGTCTCCCATCTTATGTATTTAACTGGACATGAAAGGCATAATTTATAGTCGGATCTCAACAGTATTTTAGTGTTAAAAAGTAGTTTGATCGGATGTTGAGATCCGACCATATGCTTTTCATGTCGGAGCCAAAGCTTAATCAACCATTCAATTAACGACCATAGCGTTCTGTATATTACCAAGAAAAGAAAATGCGTTGTGTTGTGTGTGTGCTCGCGCATTGGATACCGGGGATATCGGTACAATTTAACTCTTATGTTTTCAAACTAATATAATGTATGGGGGTACACATAATATGTACATACAAAGCAGCGGCGTTTTGTTTTCTTGGTAGAGCTTATCTAAGCTAAAATGACGCGCCCCTCCATCGGGCATTCGCACACGCATCACCACCGTTAAAATATCGATACGACACATATAGATCTGGTCTTGCCATTCATCCTTAGATGCCGCACTCACACTATTAAAGAGATACATGATTTCGCACGTCTAAAACTGCTTATTGAGTAGTGGGGCGTGTCATTTTAGTTTATATAAGCTCAACCAAGAAAACAAAACGCCGCTGCTTTGTATGTACATATTATGTGTACCCCCATACATTAAATTAGTTGAATGGCTGCTTAACCTAATCTTAAATGTGAATGTGGGTTTGTGTGTTTATTACGTTTTCACACCCTAATGGCTCAACTGATCATCATGAATTTATACACGTAGTAAGGGATTCAGGGAAGCACTTTAGGGGTAGAGCACTTTAATCCAGTAATTTCCGCGGAATCTCAGAAATTAACGCGTGTGAAACCACTGGGAACAGCTAGTAAAGGTATATAAAACTCTGGCTTATTCTCGTGTATTCAAAAAGAGTTTAAACTAAAATGCTGCCATCAACAGCAATCATCGATGTTTTTAAGTTGGGAGCAAGAATGCAAATTTGCATCGAGTAGGTATACGTAAAGGATCAATATGAAATCGAAATAGGTAAATAATACGAAACAAAATTTACTCACATTAATTTTATTAGTATCTAATAAAATAGACATAATAGATAAACACCTATTAGGTACTTAATTAAGATAGGTAAATTTAAATTTATTGCAACTACGCAGTTAAAAATTGAAATTTTGTGAAATATACTTACGTTAATAATACAGAAAATCTAAATAAATAAAAGCGACACTCACTAAACACAAAATAGCTCGAAAACCTCGTGACCCACGAAGTTGGTCAGGTAGATATTTTATGGAGAGTTCAGAGTGGATGTCAGCTAAGAAGGGAACAGCTAGAAATGTATAAAAATATAGTGTGTATAATATAAATAAATATTATGTACCATATCTGTGCCCAGCGGTTTCACCCGCGTGAATCGTTTTTAGATAGGTAACAACTTTTTTCCCGACATCCAATTTCAATGAAACAAAGCCCATCTGTTGCTTCTACCAAACCCGCACGACAATCCGGATTGGATTCGGAGACTATCGTAAACAGACAGACAGACAGAAAAGAATTTTAAAAAGTTTCGTATTGTGGTCGAATACTCTTCTTTTATCGCCCCCTCTCAATTTTTAGTAAAAATATTCGATGTACAGAATCGCGAGAAAGATAATATAATATGTAGAAAGATAAATTTTGAAGTTTTTAAAATCTTATAAAATATACACGTAGGTACAAGAGATTAGACAATCAATAAAGTTTGCACTCGTAATGAAGACACTTAAATTATAATTCAGTTTAAGAAACTATATAAAAAATCGTTCTCAAAAGCCTTAATAATAGTTTAATTAGTTAATTGAGAATATTATTGACATTCTGATATAAAATACGATAGCAACAAACTTTATAAAAGAAAACAAAAGTCTGTTGCCAAAATAGCTTGTAGAATAATTATAAATTGTGATGTACACAAATTCGAGAATAATATTAAAAAAGAAATACAGACGGTCAGACAGAGGGACAGACGCTAACTCTGATAACCACTGTTTCTTATTCTAATAATAAAACCTCATATTTTAATAACTTCACAACGATAACAACACACATACGTACCCACTTGATCCCACACTGAGCTATAGGTACCTGTTCCGTCTAATAAAATTAATGGTGTCTAAACAAATAAATAACTGAGTAATAATAAAATAGTTTTTTGTTTATCTATTTTCATTGAATACGATAAAGTTCCACAAAGAAGGTATTGCGTTTGCTCGTTTTAAAGAATTCCAATTTGTAAATATTTACCTTTTTCATCAACAAAAATACAATGTAAAAGCATCTATATGTATATAAAAAGATGATCACATTCGTTCCACAGTCATCATGTGAGCAAATCTCTTAGCGATTGCAATTAAACTTTTTGTACCTATCCTATCCTACACGTATCACGAAAGAAGCAATAAAAACAACATACTAGACAAATGTAAACGCATGTAAGGTCGTTCAACTCTAATGAATCCACGTTGCAAAAAGTTGGGTTGACGACAGCAATACGATAAAATTACATAGACTACAATATTAGTAAATCTTCTATAAAACTTGTCTTATAGGAATAACATGAAGTCATTGGATCAGCTCAAAATTGTAATAATTACATATTTCGAATATATGCGTCGCAATTCGCAACTGTTATTTATTATGCTAACACAGTATGATAATGACTTTAACTATTATTAATATAGTTGGAATTTTAATACGTAGCTTTAAGTAACTGTTTCTCATCGAAAAATTAAATTAAATTTTGTAAAAAAAAAAGTTTCAAAAATTTATTCATGCTTGTTTCCAATCAAATAATATCTAATTGTGGCACAGATAATGAATCCTTACTATTTATAAATGCGAATGTCAGTCAACTTGTTAAGCTTTCACGCCGTTACTAGACTAGCCTTTACTCAATCGATCATCGTAAAATTTGGCATAATAGGCTAGTTTCCTAAATTTTCTTTTTTAGTCCGTTTTGTAGATTATTAAAAAATATTGGACACGTATTTTTTTATTTTTTATGTAACCAAAAAATAACGGAGATATATCAAGTCGAAATTTCACATGACGTCACGCCTCGCTACAGTTTGTTCGCACGTTATAGCGAGCTGTGACATCACGAGTCCCCCACCCTAAACTTTAATGCGCTTTATCTATGCATATTTCCATTATTTTAAAAAAGCAAAAAACACGTGTCTTTTATTTTTTTATTATCTAACTGACGGACTAAATAGAATTTTGATTTTTTTACCCAGGAAACTAGCCTATTATCTAGGTACCTACCTACCTATAGTTTTTAGGGGTTCAGAGAAGGACATAAGTAGGTATATATTGTATGTTCTGGACCACTTCGTTCTTTCGCAATGAGCGAGCACGTGCTCGCTCGCGAAATCACTCCGATGGTCCAGACCATACAATATATACCAATCAAAATGATTCACTTGTCGGATCGATCATTTATTTGATCAACCATGCAACAAAACAACGAATGTCGTTCTTTCGCCAGGAGCGGTGAAAACAATAATTATTATAATATACTGATTTAAAAAATGTATCTGTCATATGGATCATGCAAAGATTCACATGTCGATCGTACAACAAAAAACAAACAATAATAACCCGTTTGCATGTTTAGTTACCAAATTATGAATAAATAAAAACATACCTGAACTATCTGCCTGTACCGCGGAACCATCATGTGAACTATTAAGTATTTTCATCACACATAAGCACATACAAGTTATACGTAAAAACTTTGAATTTAATAATTGAATTATACTTATGTTAGAAACTATTATGTTCACTATATTGTCAGATGTCTCTCCACAGTTAATGTTGAAGCATATATTTAAACTCAGTACCAGATTGGCTCAACGATCTTCAAAGTTTCAGATTTTCAGGCTAGATTGCTCAAGTCGTCGCCGAATCAAATTCGGCACCAGATTGGCTCAACGATCTTCTGTAAATCAGAAACTAGGGCTAGATTGCTCAAGTCGTCACTGAGTTATAAATAAAGCACATATTTTGTGATCAGATTGACTCGAGGACACCATAACTTTACGCAGTGAACACAAAGATTCTAAGCACTCGCAGTGTCTAAATCGCAACAGCAGAGACTGTACTGTACTGTATGTTTCCCTTCGCTTCGCTTACTACTTATCTTTATTTTTTTACTTACCTTTGACATTCGGTACGGTTAGCAAATATTATGTAATAACCACACATGTTTCTGTTTAAATGGTTCATGTATGTCTTTATTACGTTGCATTAATAAACATACAGTTAATCTGAGAATTTAACGCAAAACATAAATTATTATGTAGAAAAACGAAATACGAAAACTCATGAAAATTGGTCTATTTGGAAATTATGACAGTGATAACGAAGTCTTAAAGCTGGAACTATTTCCCGCGGTTTACAAAAAATATTTGCTTATAATATATTTAAGAGGTATAAAATATAATTTTTATGACTTCACTTATCGTTTGTAGGTACTGTTTCTGCAATCAGTACGTATACTTATTGTTCTCATAACTCTAAAGTGCTGATCACCACGGTTCCACGGTCCGCGTATGTTTATTATTTATAAAATTCGATGAAATGTCATCGCGCGCCGTCGCTTTCCCATCAAGTTGGATCTAAATATAACTAAAATACAATTTTCTGTCTGTAATATCGAGATAACTCTGTTCTAAAAAACTCAACTGAGTGTTATTTGCATTTGTAAAAACATTAATAACCATTTAAATGTTCTATATTTTTTTATCTCTATCCATCCAAACAATCTTCAGAATTGTTGAAAGGTTTTTCATAAAATTTGATATACCTACTTATACTTTGGGTTCAAAAATGCCATACCTACTTATCATTCCGTAAAAAAAAAAATGTCTGAGAGAGTTTGGAATTCATGTGAGCGAAACCGAGGAAATAACTGGTAGATAATACATGAGAATAGTATCATTGGTGATACCGGTAAGTAAGTATTTGCTTGGCATGCAGTAACTTGTTACAATGGAAATAATTGAACCATTGCACTTGACACATAATAGATGCGGCATATTGATGAGAAACTTATGAATCTAGTCCATTCTTTAATAAGTTTGAAATTTTATTTTAACATTTACATTTTTGAAGTTTCAATTTTCGGTTATATTTCGAAAAATATACTTGTATTCTGCAATCGCATAACGTAATTCAATGTACATCGGGAATAAATAATACACACAACGATAATATTATATATTTAGCGTGTTTAATCCAAACAAATTTAATGTCATAACAGGTATTTACCAAAAAATTACTCTAAATTATTGTTTTTCATTCAAGAGAAATACAACCTTACAACATTTACAATAGGACGTCTACACACTGGACAATTGTGAATGGAAAAACTACACGCGGCGCATGCAACCACATGTCCGCACGGCGTCAAACATACATTGCACTCTTCATCGAAACAAACTTTACAACACTTGTCTACCTGGCACATTTTCTCGTCAGTTTCGTGAGGAACTTGCGTAGTAGTGTTGGCGACAACGTTGTTGTGGTGGTGCTCTTTTTGCGCATGTTCTCTAAGCGTCTTAACGTGAGGGTCTATATAATTGGTGTCTGCACCGAACATGCCGCACTCGTCGCGATCAAATGATGTATCAGCAATGGAGCGAAATAGTGGACACCGCGGTGACCACCGCCTGTGTTCTTGGTCAGGTTCGTCGAGTTGCAACCAATTCATTATCTCGACATTGCAGTACGCACAACGCACTTCGTCACCGCGGCCTATGAAATAGAAACCACTTTTTGCCAAACTTTCCGGTGACAAGTATGCCAGTGGCCAATTTACAAATGAGTTTAAACGTTCCTCCTCACTCGACATGGCGCTAGGAGTTTGCCGTTCGTGCGCCATCTTATCGGTGTAGTATACAAATGAGTCGCGCTCAAAGTTTGTCGGGGCAGTCGGCGCGATTTATGGTAGGTAAATAATAGAAAGAGGCGTGGAGGGGATATCAGCGGAAATTATAAACACAAATGCTCGTATGCATATTTTTATTTCAAGGAACAAATACTTAGTTACTGTTTTCGAGGTTTGAATTTTGGTTATATTTCGAAAATCTACTTTTATTCTGCAATCGTATAACGCAAATCAATGTGTTCATGAAAAAGTAAGTAGGTACACGTATTTACTGAATTCGTTACGTTACGCTCGATGCCATATCTAGTTCGTTCCATCATCTGTGGTAAAGACATTTTGCTTATTTTGTTTTTTTTGCTCTATAAAAACACGGGTGTCAATTAAATGGCATTATAATTAATTCATCTCTTGATTAAAGTGCATCGACGCAGTAAGGATAAATCAAAAATGTACGTAAGTACTTGCATTATTTACATTTTATTCTAATTTATTGAGAATAATTTGGAGGTTCTATATTATGTTTTTAAAGTTATTGTGTGAAGTTGTTGTAAAGTCATTGTGTTAACAAATTAGGTACACATAATTTAGGATACGCATCTGATTTAAATTATTTGGCAAGATAAAATGTGTTTAAGAACATGTAATATGTGTTGTGTACTATAAAAAAAAAATTAAATAAAATTTATAACAAATAATGTTTTAAATTTCAGGTCGGATATTGAGTATTCATCGGATGAGATCCAGGGTGCAGTGGCTGCCGCGCCGGTAGAAAAGCCAAAAAAAAGGGCACCGAAAAGAGCGCTAGAGGCTTCGGCATTGTCGGTTAGGTAAGAATTGTTTATGGACTGTTTAATAAGATTTTTTAGTTTAATATGATGTTGCACTGGGGGATTTATGCAATAGTTGTCTTTAACATTTAGTAATTAAAAATTAAAATGTATTTTACAGATCCAAAAAGAAGCCTGACACCAGTAGCCGCAGCAGCGACAGCAGGAGTGCGTCGACCTCAACGAGGTGGGTAAATAGAAATTTTACATTGAATACCTATTAGTATTTTGAAATGTCTGTTTTGAACTTTATTTCTTGTGTGTTATGCCGTGTTGTCCATCTGTTTGCTATCGAACCACGACAATTTTTGTAGTGGCTTGAGTGTTTTATACTATACATTCCTATATATTTTATACAGCAGTAGCCTTATTAACCGGTTACTGTGAACCAACTTATTTATTATAAGTTACAAACTAAAAAATTGATTTTAAAATTTAACTTGTTCATTATTTGTCTTTTAGACTTTTAGGTAGTTATGGGTAATATCGGTTAAGTTGTGTAACATTTTTTTATTTTATTTTTTTGACAGCTCGGAATATGAACGAGGCCTCTTCGGTCTGGAGCCGGTGACAAAACAAACAAATAAGCTGTCTACCAACACCGGCCTCCAGACCTACCTCAGCACTCGGGTCCCCGGCGGGAAAGTTCGCCGGGATAAACATCTGGAAGGAGATTTTTATATAGAGGTACGAGTTTATAATACTGAAGAGGCTGCGACCGCACAGCCAGATCAACGGTGGCGGTCAGCGCAAGTGGCTTTGAAATTAAAATTAAATCGGGATACTTCGCAGTGGGGAGCCTTGCAAAAGTTTATGCACAAAGCACACGAGCTGTTTACTGATAGCGAACCTGTATTTTTTAGTGACAAAGGTTTTAAGTAGATAATTTAAATAATTTTTACCTACACTGTATTTATTTCACAAGCTTCTGCGGAGTATCTCCATTTGGTTTTAGTTTTTAGTGTCATTCATAGTAATTTAACATAATGCCGTATTGTGAAGATTGCAAAGTTTTTGTTAGTCGTGTTCGTTGGATAGGTCACTTGCGAAGTACTGATCATAAAAATAAAAATTATTCTACATTAAGTGAAGGTATCCTCAAAATTAATTCCGCTTTTCGCAACAGAATAGCCTCATATAAAGTTACATCATCGGATTCTAAGGATCAGACTTCAATAGAAAGTTTTTTAGATCATATACAAACTAAAATCAAATCGTTAATTGAAATGTCACTTAAGCAACATCACTGTGTCAAGGCCAATTTCGAATATTTTGGAGTTTTTCTCTTGTTAAAAAATGATTCCCAAGAGATAAAATCATTTGGCACGAAAAATTTTACTCTTTATCAAAATTGCAATCTTGATACTTTATTTTTCGAGGTAAAAACCAGTTTGATCAAAAAAGCAAGTGAATTTCAAGAGCGTGATAGTGGTTGGACATTTTTGCATAATTCCCATTTAGAAGTTAACATAAACAAATACCAGCCTTTGCGTGGTTCAAGTTTCATTGAGTTGCCGGCTTTAATCAAATCAAAGAAAGCCTGTTTAAATATAAAGAATAATGATAATTTTTGTTTTTTATGGTCAGTAACTGCTGCTTTGTATCCTGCTCAACGTCATTCTGATAGAGTTTCATCTTATCCTAAATTTAATGACGTGTTGAACGTGGATGGCTTATCGTTCCCAATGAGTTTCTCAGACATCGCTCGGTTTGAACAGAACAATCCGCATATATGTATTTTTGTATACGGTTTAAATGATAAGAAGTTAGTGGTCGGTCCTCTTTACAAATCAGACGCATTGAACAAAAAAGTTATTCATTTACTTTATCTTGAAGAAGGTGATATGTCGCATTACTGTTTGATAAAGGATCTGTCGCGTCTTGTTAGAAGTCAAATTACTAAGCATTGTAACAAATTGCACTTTTGCGATCATTGTTTACAATTTTTCAACTCGAACGATCAGTTATGTTCTCATATCTGCGGAGGTGTGGCTACCGAATTACCTCCAAAAGGTTCCTTTATAGAATTTAAAAATTATGACCGAAAGCAAAACGTTCCTTTTGTTGTTTATGCAGATTTTGAAGCTATGCTTGAAACTTACGATAGTTGCGAACCCGATCCATTAAAATCTTCTACAGTGACTCAACAGCGACATGTACCTGTAGCTTTTGCCTATCACCTCGTTTGTAAAGTAGATTCACGATACAACCACATAACCTCATATAGAGGACGTGATTGTGCTGATAAGTTTGTTAAATCTATTTGTGACGATGCAAAGAAAATCAGCGAAATATTAAATAAAAACGTGCCTATGGTTTTTACTGATACTGATGCTTATAATTATGAGAACGCAGAGACTTGTCACATTTGCGAGGGTCTAATAACAGTAGATAAAGTTCGTGATCATTGTCATTTGACAGGACAGTTCCGTGGCGCTGCTCATAGTTACTGTAATTTAAAATATCAAGTACCAAAGTTCTTGCCTGTTGTCTTTCATAACCTGTCTGGTTATGATTGTCATCTTTTTATCAAAGAATTAGGGAAAGCCCCTGGGTCTATTAAGGTAATACCGAAAACAAAAGAAAACTATATTTCTTTCACAAAGTTTATTCCGATTTCTGGACAAGATTATTTTCAAATAAGATTTGTGGATTCATTCAAGTTTTTGGGGACAAGCATAGAAAAGTTAGCCGCAACCATGAAAAAGGATGAATTTAGATACTTAAAATCTTACTATCCTGATGAAAAACACTTTAATCTGCTCACTCGAAAAGGAGTGTATCCATATGATTACATGTCTAGTTGGGAACGATATGCTGATACCTGTTTACCGTCTAAAGACCGTTTTTTTAACTCGCTTACGAATGAGTCAATTACCGATGAAGATTACGAACACGCTCGAGCGATGTGGCTTGAGTTTTCTATTAATAATATGGGTCAATTTACTGATTTGTATCTCGAGTCAGACGTCCTTTTGTTGACTGATATCTATGAAAATTTTAGATTAACATGTAAACAATATTATCAACTCGATCCCGCCTTTTATCTTACTGCACCAAGTCTTTCATTTGATGCAATGCTTTTAAAAACTCGCGTTCGGTTGGAACTTATAAGTGATTTAGAAATTTTTCGTTTGATACAACAAGGTATTAGAGGTGGTGTGTGCATGTGCTCCAAACGACACGCTAAAGCTAATCATAGATATCTGGAAACTTTTGACCCCTCTACGCCAAGCTCGTACATTATGTATTTAGATTGTAATAATTTGTATGGATATAGTATGTGTCAAACATTACCTCATTCAGACTTCAGATTTTTAAGCGATAGTGAAATTAAGAAGTTAGAGGTAAATATAGTACACATTACGGATGACGCTGAAAATGGCTTTATTCTTGAGGTTGATTTATTTTATCCTCCAAATTTACACACCCAACACAATGATTTTCCATTTTGTCCTGAAAAAATTAAATCTCCCACAGGAAAAACAAAAAAATTAATACCCAACTTATATGACAAATATCACTACGTTATTCATTACGTTCACCTCAAAAAATGCTTAGAACACGGTTTGGTTTTAAGAAAAATCCATCGAGCTATAACTTTCAAACAAAGTAATTTTTTAAAACAATATATAGACCTTAATACCGAGCTGCGTCAAAGAGCTCAATCTGTTTTTGAACAAGATTTTTTTAAGTTGTTAAATAATAGTATATTTGGAAAAACATTGGAAAACACAGAACAATGGGTAGATGTACGATTGATAAATAAGTGGTCAGACATGAATAACCAAACAAAAAAATTTATTGGTGCCGAGAAGTTGATAGCCAACCCAAATTTTCACAGCGCATCAATATTTTCTGACGACCTAGTAGCAATACAAATGAAACGTTCAAGGGTTGTTCTAAACAAGCCGATCTACATTGGATTTGCTGTACTCGAACTTTCTAAAAGTCATATGTATGACTTCCATTACTCAGTAATAAAGCCATTTTACGAAAATCGTATTGAAGTATGTTATACTGATACTGATAGTTTTATTTACAATATACAGACAGAAGATGTTTACAGAGATTTTAAAATGAATTTTCTAAAATATTTTGATACTAGCAGTTACGATTACAATAACAAGTTTGGTTTGCCAATTGTAAACAAAAAGATTCCTGGGTTGTTTAAGGATGAAATGGGTGGTAAGATAGTTAAGGAGTTTGTGGGGTTAAGGTCAAAGCTTTATTGTATTAAAACTACAGATAGAACGATTAAAAAAGCAAAAGGAACAAAACGAAATGTAATTAAAAATTTGCATGCATCAGACTATAAACATGTCTTATACAATTGTGATGTCGTTCGAAAAAGAAACGTTTTGTTTAAAACAATCAAGCATGAAATATTTACTCAATCCGTAAATAAAATTGCTCTTTCAGCCAATGATGATAAGCGGTTGTTAGAATCAGATAAGGTGACAACCATCGCCTGGGGTAATCAGACAATATTTGGTTGTACTGCTTAATTTTTTTCACTATTTCATAGAATGTAACTATTAATATAGAGTATTATAAAATATTAGGTAGAAATAAGATTGTTTTAATTATCCGTAGGATAATGATTATTATAATTATATACGAAATTGTAAGCAATATTATGTAATAGATATGTATTAATATTAAGTAAATATGAATACAGTGTAAGTTAATTTTAGTGTTTTCTGAAATATAAATAAATTTTAAATTACATTAAAACCAAGAGTTTTATTTGACTTTCACTTTGATACAAATACAATGTTGCTGTTTGAACATGTATCGACATGTTTCATTATAATCACAATAATAACATATAACATTACAACATAGAAATATGATCATCAGTCTCCGTGCTTGTACAAACAGTAACATGTTTAGACATGTTCCAACTTGGAAACTTCAACACATAGGCACTGTAGTTTTGTTTAGCTCCTCGAACAGTCATTACCGAGACGCGCTCGACCGAGGTACTGTCATCAGCTTCGTATCGATTTGGAATTGTAAGCATGCATTTTTTATTTGTTAAGTACCTACTATTATTCTGATAAGTGGACCGATTATAATTTTTTGATTGTTTCAGATCATGTCTACTCCTAGTGATATATATGAACAATGCGCACAAGATCCTCTAGAAGGGTTTAGTCAAGAATTTCCCGAAGTCAGCAAAAGGAAAAAGTCCAGAAAGCTGCAGCCAACGTTGCTTTCACAAACCACACAAGCCGCCTTTGAAGAGGTGTTTAACAAGAACGAAGATGGAGCATGCAGTTCATTGAGCAAGCAGAGTGTTAAAAAGAGGAGCTTTGGCACCACATTCGTAGCCAGCAGGGAGCCGTTAAGGAAAACAACAAAGCTAATTAAACTTAGCATTACTGACGTAAGCAATCCAGAAAATTCGTTGGTGTTAGTGAAGGCTCAATATCCTGTTAAGGATGGAAGTGCAACAGATCATATTTTGGATGATGCTGAGGCATTAATTAACAAAATTTCAAAAACAATATGCGGCTATAGTGCATGTTTATACATGTAAAATTAATAAGTAAGATGAAGAAAATAACGTAGAGGAAGACAAAGTATGTTGGCAATCCAAGTCGATGGCGCTAGTGACGGCTCAATATCCAGTTCAGGATGAAAGTGCTACAAATAATATTTTGGATGGTACTGAAGCATTAATTAACAAAATTTCAACGACAGTATAACGGCTATGTGTAAAATTTGTTATTTGTTTATGTAAGATGACTATATTTATATTCATATATGTTTTTGTAATAAAACAATGGGCTAATAAAATCGGTGTTTTCATAATACTATACGAGGGTAAGGTTTAGTAAAAAACCAAGTTATTATTAATTATTTTTAATGAAAAAATTAAAAGTGATAGATTTCAATTACTAAAATAGTTTTCTAAATAACATAATTTTAAACAAGTTACATTTTTTAACGCACAATATTTCTTATGATTAACACAGTTATGGTTGAATAAATCAGTACAGTACACTTTATGTAATGTAGAAAAGTTTGAAAAGCTTATTTCTTCAAGTTTCTTGCTTAAATCTATAACTTCGCAAGTAGAGCATAATTCTTTGATCCACTTGATTTTTTCGATTCCTTTTACTAGGACCTTTTTATGTTCTAAATAAGGAGCGATGACTCGTTGAAACTCTCTATAATCTATATAGCCTTCATTCCAGTAAATACCTCTGTTTCGTTGCAACCACTGAACTTGTTTTTTTTCTTCGAATGTTAAAAAATTATAGGAGTATGGTGGTTTAACTAAAAATGTTTGTGTTTGGTATTTTGTTGCAATTGCCACTTCTTTAACAATGAATTTATTATTCGCATCTTTAAAACCTTGAAGATCGGCTATTATAATGTCAGGATTCATGATAGTTTTTTCACCGTGCTGCTGAGTGGTTTATACTCGATAATGCAATCGTTGAGTATAAGACAGTAGGCTGAAGTTTGATCAGGTATCTCAGAATCTGCTTCGAGTTCAACGCGTACGTCGACAACAGGCCCTGACTTCAAATTGTCAATTTGTCTGGAGCAATCGATAACGAACAATGGCGTTAAATCTTTGAATTGCTTAGGGCTTAGCAAAGCTTCTGATCGCCTTCCATAATACGACTGTTGAAATCTTGCGTATTGCTCGTATATTAAAGCAAATCTGTCATTTGCAAAGTTTATATTTAAATTTTCATATGGAAAGTAAGTTGAGTTAAGGTACACCTTGACGTTACTTAGGTTACAATGATCGAACTGCGCCATATCAGAACTTGCATTGTTCTTTCGGTTCGTTTGCAATCCAATAATTATATATCGTGGTTTTTCTATTTGAGATGCAGTTTTTATTGACCACGTATGTTTAGTGGTTTTAGGTAAAGCTGGATATTCATACAAATCCCAATTTCTAAATACAATCTGGAGTGGTCGGTCTTTTTCTAAATACTTGAGAAGATTAATCCTTTCTCTATCTGAAACTCGTACGTGTGGTACCCGCCAAATTATTTTATTTATAATTACGTCTTCAATAACCTCATCGTTGTTAAGTTTAACAGCGTTTAAATTTGTGTTGCTTCGTAACAATATCAACTCGTGCCGACAATTGATCACAACTTTTTGATAATCTTCAGCGAAGCCAAGTATATTTTTGAGGGGAATGGAAACTGCGAAACTGCCTCGATGAGTATTTGTAATACCGCCTATATCCCAGCCCCAGGCTCTTGACATTTTAGATTCACTCTCATTCATTGAAACCAACGCTTTCATTGTAGTACTTATTCCTGCGTTTTTTATTTTATCTATTTCAACTCCGTTTAACTCATACCGAATATCTTGAAATAGGTAAAGAAGAGAATTATTTGTAAAATTTACAGTGTTTACTTGCTCTTTAGTATCTCGTTTTTTAACATCAACTTGTCCTTCCAAGTATAAAGTGCTCGCTGATGGCAATATGTACAAATCTTGTTGGTTGATCGGAATGCGTATTTCATCATTCCTGTTGAAACTTGTTACATATGGTTTATATGAATGGAATTCGACCCCTTCAACGGAATTGTCGTAAGATGGAACAGATAAAACGTCTAAGATATTCATTTTAATAATCCGATTAATTTAAGGAATGCTTTATTATCTTTATTTAACTTATTTTTTTTCCTACAAGATGTTTTGTTGAGGGTTACTCGCGCAGAACTGACGATTTTTGATTTTCGAATTAACTTATTTTTTTTCCTATAAGGAGATGTTTTGTTGAGGGTTACTCGCGCAGAACTGATAGTTTTTGATTTTCGAGGCACGTATTTATTGTAATCAATCATTATTTTTACTAATGTTTCTCAAATGCAAAAAAAGTTGCACTTCTTCACCACGTAAATTGACTAAGTTATTATTTATGTCCAAAAATCTAATATGGATGCAGTTGATATTACTTTGATTGATTCGGAAATATATCGCGTTTTTAGGGGCTTCGATGATTCTATATCCAGGCGGCACGTTAGGTGCAAATTCGTAAACAATATGGCTTGGTTCACCGTTTATATATGATCCACTCACTATATCACATTCGACTCTCACCACGGTCGTAGGCAAAATGTTCACTGGCAGATGTGAAACATGCCATTTATTTGCTTTCAGAAACTTATTTCCATAGCCCAGCAAATTTCCTAGAGAATCTGTCTTGGTAAAATCAATATCTTTGGTGCAGTGTATGGATATTTTTAATGTGTTGTTATTACAGTGAAGTTGAAATGTTGCGTCTTTTATTTCTGATTTTATATAGTCACTGATATCTTGCAATTCATAGGCTCCTTCCGGTAGAGTAATTACTTCATTAGTACCATAGTAAAATTTATTATTTCTATAGTCAATATTTGGAATTGAATTAAATGTAGATAAATATAACAGAGCACACTCATATTCTCCATTAAGTTGTAGGGTGGGAGAGTAATAAGTAGTTAAAATTGATGAGTTTCCCGTAATTGATAGTGTTAAAGACATTTTGCAAATGACATGACTAAAACAAAATTTAATGTTTTATACTTTTTTATTCCAAAATTTCCATAAATATTTTAAACATAAATGACCACAATTAACAGTGTTAAATTTTTGGTATCTTGTATAATTATAAAAAATGTTCATATTTTTTAAATACTTCACTAATTCAAATGGCGGTTTCAAATCACCATAACTATCAAAGTATTCACAATAATTATTTCGTTTTGCATATGCTACCCAATGTGTTCCCTCATTCTTCGAATCATCTAGGTTAACAATACCACATTCAATCTTCCTCGGACTTCTGGGTAATTCATCTTTCATGTAAACACCTCGGAAATGCGGAATATTTGCAGCGTACTTCAAAATGTCTACATTTGTCAAAGCACGATTAGGTAGCGTAGTTAGTTTTTTGAAGCTTTTATGTATAAACCTTTCCCACTTTTGTAAGGCTTTATGTATAAGCCTTTTCCCAGTGCTATAGCCTCCATGGTTTTATTATGACGCTCTGTCTCCTGCAAATTCTTTTGAGCAGATTTATAATCATTCACAGTTTTTGCAATTCCAGACGCTCCTCCCGCCAGAGCGCCTAGAGCTGATAAACCCGCAAATATTGGGATAAGTGGTAATATTCCTCCGGTTTTTGGTATTGGTATCACTCGAGGTAATTTGATTTGACGAGCTAGAGGAATCATTCTTTTAGCAGCTGCATAAGACAGGTTTATCAGCGTTTTACGGTTTTTTGGTTTTAGCTTTTTAACATGTGAACGAATTTTCGTGACAAAATGTTTGAATGATTTAACTCCCCAACCCGATTTTACTTTAGCTTTCATCGCTTTACTAACCAGCCATGAGACCAATTTTTCACCTTTCCCTGCATCCTTTGCTTCTAACCTCTTTTTAGCCATGTCTAACAATTGTAAATCCGCTTTGTGACGATTAGGTAAATCTATGTTATTGGCGTAGGCGATATCGTGGTGCATGCAGGCTTCGTCCAACTTGTTAACCCCGCGATCACCTCTTTGTAAACGTTTCTGAAGTTTTGTTCCTGGTCCACAGTAATTATACCCAGGTATATGAATCTCAAAAGGTAAGTTATTTATTAAATTGTTAACGAGTCCACCACCATGCATGACTCGTATTAAAATGACTAAAGTAACGATACTGTTTATAGTTTTATATCTTCTTAACTTAACAATGTGGATTTATCAATCCAGCTGTTTTCATCAGGAGGTAACCCTAACCATTTAACGAATATCTTACTCCCTTTCTTTTTCAACACTTTTTCTATTAAATACACATTAGGATAGTTAGTCTTCTGCAGTTCTTGTTCATAAAAACTTCCTAAAATAGGCTGCTTACGTTGATCTTCAATGTGATACGTTTGTGGAATGGTATTATTTACTTTCTTTACAGTAAATAATTCTGTGGACCAATTAGGAGTATATCCCTTTTCAAAACAATTTTTGTATTTACTAATACGAACGCAATCCCCAGCCTTAAATTTAGATTTTTGTGGTACAGATGGAAAAGAGTGTAATTTATTAATATTTCTTTTTACGTCTGGTTCTATAGTTTTATTAATTTCTGCAGGCTTAAAACCAGTGGTGCGATGTTTTGTGGTGTTATAAGACTGCATAATATTATTCAAAGTTTTGTCAGACCATTTATAACTCCCAATCAGACTAAAGTGTTTGAACAGTCTTTGCTTTATAGTTTTGATAAGACGTTCAACAATTGAAGCTTTTTTTATAGAAAACGTCGAATAATGGGTAATTTTATTCGTCTTCATAAGCTTTTGAAACGAATCGTTGTAGAACTCGTTCCCCATATCGGTTTGCAAATTGTACGGCCTTCTTTGGCTTCGGATTAAAATATGTTTAAAAGCTTGAGTTACATCAAGTTTTTTCTTTGATTTCAACGGTTCAGCCCAGGCATACTTTGTAAAGCAATCTATTACTATAAGGATATATTTATTGTTGTTGTTATATTTTCGAAGAGATTGCATATCTATCAAATCAGCTTGCCACAAATCATCGATTCCCTTAAGAAAAACAGGACGTCTTGTAAAGTTTTTTCGAGCGGCTTTGTGGATTTCATTGACTACTTCCTGTTTTGTCATTTTGTAATGCACTTTAAATCTCGTTGTCCACCCCGTTCTTGTTCAGTTTCTCTTCCAACTGATTTACTAACCCTAAAGACGTTGCTTTTAAAGTAGACTCATCAATTTGAGAACGTAAGCTGTCAATAAGGCCATTGAATTCTTTAAACATCTTGGAGTTTAGTTGGTCTACATACTCCTTGTTAACAGCATCATCTGCTTCTACTGGATGTTTGATGCCTCTCAGTCTAGCTGTTTGTAAATCATAATCTCCATTATGAGATCTCAACAAAGCATTGTATGCTTTTAAAGTAGATGTAACGGTATTTGTAATGTCAATTATAATTTGTGAACGCATATTTTCAACAAGGTTATTGAATTCTTTTATAATCATATCATGTAATTGATCGACATACTCTTTATTAACCGCATCGTATGCTTCTATAGGAAATTTGATGCCTCTTAGTCTAGCTGTTTTTAGATCATAATCACCATTTTCAGATTTCATTAACACCTTGTCATTAAATGTAAACTCTGACAAACGTATTCTTTTATGAATATGATGACCAAATTTGTCTATACTCATATTTTAAGGTAGGACCTGCTACTTAGGGAGGCTAAATATAAAATGAAACTAATCGTTAGTAATGCACATATTTATTTTATTTAGGCATTAATGAGTCCACTTTCACGCAATTCTTCTATGATAGAAATGATTTCATTGTCAAGTCCGGTGTTACCAGCTTCTCGTGATGCTATCAATAGTTTTAATCGTTCCACCAATTCATTAGGATCGTCCCAGTATACTAAGTCGACATCTTTTCGTATTTTTTTCATTGACGGTAAGCCTTCTCCTTTCGTTTGTTTTATATTAAACAGAGGTCTAATGATTTGTACGTATTTTTGTCCTTTATTACTTTTGATGGGTTTTTTTGAATCGTAATCTCGACGGTGAGCGTTTGTGTTCATTAACATAGTTTTGTAATTTTTCATGTCGCTATCCGTAATTAATTTTAAATCGATATCTTTTTTAAGCAACAATTGTTTTAAGCCAGGAGTGGTAGCGTACTTATGTCCAGCTACAGATATAAATCGATCACCGATCGTTATAGGAGATGAACCTAACATAAGTTTTCCTTTTTCTGATCTAACACCAAATACAACATCATCTAACGCCTCTGAAGACACAGACCATGATGAGGTATTTTTATCATCGAGAGTTGTATCAATAACGGATGAAACTGAGGGGTCTGTGTCTAAATCAGATTCTGAATTATCTGTATAATAATTATCACTGCTCTCATCCTTGGTGTCTTTAACAGTACCGGTGTTATGGTTGGTGTTGCCTTCAGATTTTTCAATCAGCTTTTGTTTTGTTGCTTTTTCATTAGCTTTCGTAAATTGAGCAAGAGGTTCTGTGACCGGCTTGAACACGGTTTCCAATGCACGTTTATTTTCAATTTCGACATTTCTCATTTTTCGCACCTTTTTCTTAACTGCTTCTGCAGCATCAACAATTCGTCTTTTTAATGATTTTTCCATTATAACCGGACGAGTCGTTATTGATTTAGCATCCGATAACAAATGAAGTTTAAAACATGCGTTCCTCTATTTAAAGGTATTATTTATGTTCTTTGTTAGTCGAACACCACAAAAGTGTCTAATTTGTTTCTATAGCAACCATTATTTTTAGTACAATCCTTGTTTATAACCAAATAATTGTAAGGATTGATCCAAATCTTTGAACACATTTCGCGAAATTGACCCCACGTCATGTCTGTATTAACGTGCTCATCATAAACATGTTTCATATTGGTTTCATCTTGTTTAAAAAGTATAATTAAATTCGCGTTATCTCTCACTAACTGTTTAGGGATTTTACTATATGTTTGGTTGAGATAAAAACAATCAATATATTTGTGTCTGCCCATTGCAAAGTAATCTCGTATGTTATTTTGATTTTCACATGCAACGTCGTCAAATACAATCACGGAGTAGGGTTTAGCATCTTGTAGACTTAAAACTTCATCTTTATCACGATACTTTTCAAATAAAACATTTGGAACTCGTTCCAAAACCTTTTCTAAAAACACATATTTTGGTTGTTGTAATGTTTTAGAATAAACATACACATTTCGATAATGTAACCCGTTTTCGTGCAAAAGTAGTCCAATCATCAAATTTGTTTTCCCACAGCTCGACGGTCCACAAATGATGCATCGTACAGTGCTAGGTAGAAGACTTCCATGACGTGACATGGTATTTTTTACTTCGACAAAAACATTATCAATATTTAACGATTGTGACTGTTTAACAAACTTCATGATGCACGTGTCAAGTCAGTAGTGTGCTATTTCGTTAGTTACATTTATTTTTAAGTCAAAACATGACAACTACCAGACGTCTAATCGTTTCATGGTATGGATTTCGCTGTATTATCATTCCACAGATAAATCTTTTGTAATTGATCTGACAAATGATCGATCCGACAAATGAATCTTTTTGATTGTGTGGTCCAGGGCCTGGACCACTGGAATGATTTTGCGAGCGATAATTGTTTTTGCATGATCGATCCGACAAGTGAATCATTTTGATTGGTATATATTGTATGGTCTGGACCATCGGAGTGATTTCGCGAGCGAGCACGTGCTCGCTCATTGCGAAAGAACGAAGTGGTCCAGAACATACAATATATACCTACTGACATAGGGTAGGACTTTTCTATTTTCCGCGGAAATTGCGAAATTAACGAGAACGTAATCACCAGGAATAGTTGATGATTCTAATTTAAACACCTTTAAATTGGCTTAATTTGCCATTTAGCAATTAATAATAAAATTTAGAAAAAGATAATGATAATTCTATAGAAGTTATAATTGACGCCACAATGAACACCGAACACTGCAAGCTAAAACTCCATCCAAGATCCGACATCGACCTTAAACTTCCATAAAATGGTGCGTTACGTCACAAATGTTTGTTCCAGTGTTTGACGCAACGGCCAAGCCCCCATCCGGCATACTGAGCGGCAACGGCAACCAGTATGGCGATTTCGACGAATGCCTAAGCGTCGACGGAGCGGTGCGCGGCAAGTATTGCCTGGCGTCGCTGCAGGTCAGCCTGGAGAAGGACCCTCGGTACGCCGAGTTGGACAACTACATACACAGCGGACATTACTTACGGAGCAATATCACTGATGTGAGTGTTAATTATGCACATTAAACCGGTACCTACAGAAAAGGAAGTACGTACAGTATTTTTTTAATTCTGGAATTTCCGCGGGATCTTCGAAATTAATGCAGATTTTTACCTGCAGGTTCACCCGCGGGAAATAGCTCGTAAATCCTATTTTCTTTAATTTTGAATGAATTTTTTTCTTCGAAGTTCAATAAAACTTGATGTGCTTCTTTCAAAGCGATCTACATTATGGGATAAATGATTGTATAATCTAATATCTATACTAATTATAAAGAGGTAAAGTTTGTGAGTTGGTAATTTTGTGACGTTGTAGCGGGGTAATCTCTGGAGACTAGATCTACTGAACCGATTTTGAAAATTCTTTCACTTATAGGAAGCTACGGTAGTCCTGAGTGACATATAGAATACCTACGTACTTTTCATCCCGAAATTCCCACTAGAACTCCGAAATTACTGCGGGTGAAACCGCGGCGGACAGGTAGTTTAAAATAAACTATCTAGTTTATTTTTTTTTTATTTGTAACCACCGGTTCAACAACGTATTTATTACTTTATTACTAGGTTATTGCTAGGTGTCGAATTTCATACAATTTAATTCGTAACTCATTAATTTATTTTGCCGCCTCATTGATTTCTTGGCTTCAACAAAAAAGTAATATCAAATTTCGTTTTGTTTCATAAAATTTTTAATAAACACAATTTTGCGAAAACATTTGTAATGTTACATTATTTGTTGTTACTTACCTATAACTAAGGTTGCGTTGGTCTGAAATAATTTTAAAATATTGCTAGAACATATTTAATAGTACATTGTTATCCTAGGGGTGAAAGTAAAAAAGTCTTTCTCCCGAGGATAACACTGTGCTTTTCATTACGAATGCAAGGAAAGTCAAAATAAA
This sequence comes from Zygaena filipendulae, assembly GCA_907165275.2. Lineage (NCBI taxonomy): Eukaryota > Metazoa > Arthropoda > Insecta > Lepidoptera > Zygaenidae > Zygaena > Zygaena filipendulae. The sequence continues at coordinate 2,603,041 of OU015653.1, read as the reverse complement.
AATACGAATTAGCTAAAGAAAAAAATGAGTGAATTTTATTTTACATAAATCAACCATTAGGTGTGCTACTGGCCAGTAAGTATGCCCCCTATGACATAAAAAAAAACTTGAGTTTCTGCAGTATCCAGCTGTCAGTTGAAAGCGATTCTCCCTAGGGCTGAAAAGGGTTACTTTCAACCCGCTTCTCAGGGAACTTCAGACCTACTTTCCGAGTATGAGTAATGAAAAAATAATTTAGGTACGATTTATACAATTGAGGTCATTCCCTTTTTATATAAAAACCTTCTTTGCCATTGTAAAGACCGATAACCTCGACAATCTGTAATATATAATTTAAAGAATAAAATAATTACCTACTTATTACCTTGAAGGTACACCTCAAACTGGAATGAATGCCTCTTCTATGGCGACTTAACATCGACTACGGAAACAATTAAGAAACACCCATTATAACCAACTGGCGTATATATTTAAAGACAATGGGCATGTTGACTAATTTTTATTTTTTAGTCCATCTTGTAGATTATTAAAAAATATTGGACACGTATTTTTTCTTTTTTTACGTAATCAAAAAATAACGGCGATATATTGAGTTGAAATTTCGCGTGACGTCACTATTCTGACAGTTTGTATGGCGGTTTTGCGGTTAGTGACGTCACGACCTCCTCATCCTAAACTTTAATGCGCTTTATCTCTGTATATTTTAATTTATTTAAAAAAGCAAAAAATACGTGTCTATTTTTTTTTTATTTTTTAACTGACGGACTAATTAGAATTTTGATTTTCAAAAGTAGTCCACATCCCTCTGTCCTCTTCCGAATCGAACCCAATCGGTTCCACTAATCATATTACGACGTTATAACTAGGTACATTGTCTAATCCGTTTTTTTTTAACGATTTATTTATGGATTCGTTTTGTACCCACAAGGAACCATTACGTCATTTCCTTTTACCTTAACATGTTCACAAACAACAATAATTGCATCTGATCAAAATTTATACTACGATATAAAAAATTTATCGAGGACCTATTCTCTACTCAGAAGCAACACTTTACATGTTACGGGTAAATTTTAAACTACACGGTGAAATTTTCGTATTGAAATTTACTATGGAAGCATTTCAGAACCCAACTTTAATGCACTATTGAGGATTTTGCTATGGAAATAACAGGCATTGCCATAGCAAAATACGCAATAGTGTTAGTAAAGACGGGCTCTAAAATGCGTCCATAGTAAATTTCAATACGAAAACACCGTGTAGGTACCTATATCACAATCCTTATACGTCCTTGATACTGTGGCTTTCAATAAGTGAGAAATCAATTTATGAGTTTATCAATTACGAACCAACATACAAAAAAAAACGTTATTTTTTTCTCTTTATAATGTTAGTAGTCGATACACAGTTTCAGTAATTAAAAAAATTACAACTAAGTAAATAAAATACGAGAAACGTAACAAAATCTGATTTATCTATGTAATAAAAATGCAATGCCGCAGTTTTTAGAATTAGGCCCTCGCTCATGGCTTCCACTGCTTCTTTATAATTCCACCCACGGCCGTCGACCGTCTCCATATCTAAACAATGACGCAAATTAATAATTGTTGCACTGCTAAATTCTGATGCTAAAGTCTTTTGGTTGCTACGCTGCCAAAGTCACATTAAGTTGGCATTTTTATGCCTAAACATAAAACCAGTAGTAGTTGTATAGTTCCTCGTTTAAACAACAATATCTGGGTGATCGAGCTTCGCTCGTAGCGCCGTCGCGTCTGTTATTAAGTAGAAAAGCAGTACCTACCAAACACTAATTTTTCATTGCCTGAAAACACGGACAAAACGCTGTTTTCTAAAAAAGGAAACCTAGCTAGATCGATTAATCGCCCCCGAAACTCCTCGCATACTTAATTTCATAAAGATCGTTGGAGCCGTTTCTGAGATTCAGATATATATATATAATTTATTCTTTTATATATTATATACAATTATATAATATATATTATATACAAGAATTGCTCGTTTAAAGATAGTAGATCTTTTAAAAAATTAAGCAGCAGTTATCGGACAAAGAAATTACTTTCCATCACATCCTCTTTGATTACAAAGTGAATGACAAAGATCAAACAATGCACTCAACTGATTAATAATTAATTTTAAAAGCTACTAGACCTATTAAACTGAAATTTGGCAGGTATGTAGCTAATTTATAGGAAGTAGACGTCAGCTACGTCAGTAGATTTTCATCTCGGAGTACCCGAAGAAATCCCGAAATCTATGTGGGTGAAACCGCAGGGGAACAGCTGAATAAATATTTTGTTTAATATGTTATGTTATGTTAGTTTAGGATCTATCCATAAAATGTTCGTTCGACCGGTTCTGTAGCGGAGATTATGCTAAGATTATTCTTGAACTAGACCTTCGCTTACGTAATGGAGTGAATAGTTACTCTTATGATTCATCTCGAGACTTTTAGCAGACGACGTGCTTTTTAATCTATCTTAAACTCTTTTTTAAGACTTAGAAAAGGAAAAGTAAAATTTTATTCCAGTTGGTACAAACCGGGATAAAACATACAAAAAAACAAGCGATCTTAATTCATGAGCATATTATAGGCACAGATAATATAATACTATACTATTATAGGTATCTCTTTCATGATCCGCCGAAGGGGTCGCCATAAGTTGCATTAGCTAAGTGCGGGTACAATCAGCATCAAAAACCTGTCAACACTTTTGTCAAACGTTGAACTTTATTACTGTTGCGGTAAGATTCAAAGACTGTCAAAAGTGATTACTTATTTCTGATGCTGCAGGACTGGTTTTCAGTTGTCACGCACGGATGGGAGTAAAAAAAGAAAGGGGAAAAGGAGACCAAAAATACGAGTTTAAAGAAAGGATCGTTATGTTTACGTGTGCGCGGTTTTCAAAAACTATATTATCAATCGTTTTGAATGATTCTTTTATTAGAGTAATATGAATAGTGCAAAATAGTGAAATTTAGATTCATGGAAATCGGTGTTTGGGCGATTATTATTTTCAAATAAACCTTCTTAAATGTCCTCATGTAAGCGATTATTATCTTTTTTGAGAATAAATTTTTCTTTAAACCGTAAAACACGTATTTCTGGGTTATGAATAATTCAACTCTTATGAGTGAAAAAGGAAAAAAAAGGGTGAACCGTTTGCGCTGTTTAAGTTTTTTTATAAAAAAAAAATTATATAATTGCACTGATTAATCAGAAAAAAAGTTAATGAATCGATGGGTATAAAATTGTGTGTTGCAATCTTATTATTTTCGTAAACGTCGACTAACCAATTATGTTGATCGGGAGTTTTGAATCGTAACACAATTTACAAGAAGTCAGCGGAATACTGTCGTCTGTTGAGTCAGTATGAGTAACGAACGAAAGTCTGCTAACTTGCATTATGTCAATGTCATTGGATTGCATCAAAATAATGGTAACAACCCAAAATCAGTGAAACTAGTCAGACAAATGACTGTACAAATAATAAAAGTTTTTTTTTTTTTTTAAATATAGGTACTTTATCATGTTTCAATCAATCCCCTGGCTTGTTCTCGGTTTGGGGTCAGCCCTCCTGATATTTTTACGCCATTCTTGGCAAATCCGCGTCAGTTCTGGTGTCAAGACCATCGTGAGAAGGGCCCTTATTCTCTATGACCGACAAAATTCTTTGCCCATAACGCTCGTCCTAAAAACATAATTCCGACCGCTCCAGGTGCCAAAATATTAGAAAGTCATTCTGGATGGTTCGAGTCCAGGTAGTCGGTGGGCGGCCTCTTCCTCTTTTGCCTCCCTTTATAGCCAATACTTGTCTGGTCATATGTTCCTCGTCTCTGCGTATTATATGCCCAAACCACCGCAGGTGGTTTTCTTGAATTTTTTGCTGTATCTCAGCTACTTTGAAGGTGTAATGTAACGTATTCAGGAGAACAGCAAATCCGTGCACTAAATTCGCAACCCTGGCTGTGACTAATTTCGATGAGCTCATGTAATTAAATGTTACAATAAACACAATAGTCCGGTATCATCTAGATCACGAACACATCAAACAGTGCGAAGGTCTGGCCCACTATTAATATTCTGACGACAGACAGACAAGCACAGATACCTACATACATAGAATACGTCCACAATGCCCACATATTTGGTCTCCCTTCCATTTACGTCGATTTTGAATCGCAATTGTCTTGCGACAATGGTCCCTGACCAATATAATCCCAACACACAACAAATTTACAAATTATTCTCCTTGTTAATTTTTCACCATTGTTTCTCATTGTATTTATCTACTGTATGGTATTTCTATTTCGGTATCGAAGAATTCCTCATTGTCTATACCTAGATATATCTGGTTTCATGACTTTTAAGTTATATATCCTTTATAAATGAAGCACAAACTTTAATTGTAGCTATAAGAAGAGAAGTGCTTCATCAGAAATCAGAAAGTGTATTATTGCTTCAGAATTAATATTTCAGATCTCATTGGAATCTATTATTTCTTAAAATACTGTTAAAGGTACTTTTTTTCCTTTTACTTAAGGGTTGACTGAAAGACATCGCAACTATGCGAATACAACTATAAAACCCGCCATTTTATCGCGCTTAAGGTCTTGTATAGTCTTGTATTTGTTCTTTTGTGAGCAATAAGGTTGGAAAATTATTTATATTGAGACCTAAACTATAACTATATACTGTACTATACCAAAGTCTGTTATTTAACAAGTTAGTTTCACAAAAACTCTTCAACGAATACTGTTTCATTTGCATTTTCTTATTCTAATTTAATTTCATATTTTTATCTTTAATAATACGTTCTTTTCTTATTTAGATGAAGTTTTAACTAAATATTAACACTAATTGCAAAACCACCATCATTGTTGCAGATGGGCCATCGCGTTCCGCGATATTCAAGCTTACTTTGGGGAGTTTGCATACCCAGCTCGTGCAGCAGCTTCGATTTGGAACAAGAGCTTTCACAGAAGCTATCGAGTCTGGGCATATCAGTCAAAGTCTACAACACGATGTGCTCAGTCAAGGACACCAAAAGACCGTATTCATTCACGAAAACACTATCAATGTGAGTACTGAGTACCTAGGTACTAGGTGTGCTTAATAGTTGTTCGCTTGGATTTGGATTAGATTTTCCCTCAGACATGGGATATGTTCTCGATGTATCTGGCAATTACCATACATGTATACTCTTCCTTTTTTAAACCTTTTTTTAAAAGTAGGTACCATAATTATTTATTGATCCCTAGGATAAACATTGTTACCTCCATTTTATGTTGGTATTTGTACTTTTTTTGTTAAATCATATCTAGTGGACGAAGAGACAATAAACGTTTTGATATTAAATCTTGTTATGGTAGAAGCTTTGAATTTACTAATAATAAAAAAAAATATCAAACTGGAAACTTAAATCAAGTATTTAAAGTTTATTGATGTTTTAATGATTTTTTTGTTACATCAATATTGTATTCAAAAAGTGTGCATAGGATATTTTATTATTAACTAGCTATTCTCCCGCGGTTTCATTCGTTTGAATTTCGGGACGCCCTCGGTAACTCTAAAAAGTGTCCTATAGCGCTCTGGGGTACTGCAGGAGCTTCCTATTCGTGACAGAATCTCTTCAGTATTACTAGATACTACCTCTTATCCAAACAATCTATTCTAATGTTTTGTAGTTTTAACGTTTGATCATGTAATGCATTGTTGATATTTTCATGTGATTTATTTCAGCACATTCTTCCTTGCAATAATCTTGCTACTGAGCTTAGGGACACTCCTCGACGACGGTAGTGAAGGTGTAACAAACTTCGAGAAGCTACTCAACGCGTTTTCGATAAAGAGAAATTTGAAGAGTGTATTCGATTTGTCCGATTCGCCGACTCGAGTCAAAGGAGTTGACGCCGTTCGAGGGATGAACGCTATGGCCTTGTTTATAGTTCATAAATCAATGGCAATGGCGCATAGCCCTTACGTCAACAAAACTAGTTTCTCCGCCGTAAGTACATAATAAAAATAATATTTATTAACACGTCACAACACACGGATCTACTTGATTCTACTCTAAGTTATACCTAATACCGTGTCGGGGAATCCAAGCAATGCTGCCCCCTTAGTCAAGTAAGGGGGCTGGTATAGGTACCTATAATAACTACATTCATGATCTTCTTTACATAGTATAAAAATGAAGTGTTCGCGATAAACTCAAAAACTACTGAATGGATTTTCATGCGGTTTTTACCAATAGATAGATTTAAAGATATTAATGTCTTTGAATAGAGTGATTCATGAGGAAGATTTGTATTTATAGTTTATCCTAAAATTCCCGCGGGAACTCTTAAATTACCTCGGGTGAAACCGCGAGGGACAGCTAGTTAAATATATAATATTACTAGCTGTCCCCCGCGATTTCATCCGCGGTAATTTCGGAGTTCCCGCGGAGGTTGCGGGAAAAAAGTACTCTATGTCCTTCAGTTCCCGAGGGAATTCCGGGATAAAAACTATCCTATCTTTTAAGTTGGACCATATTATAAACGGTTGCAAAATTTTATCAAAATCCGTTTCGTACTTTCGGAGTCCATCGCGGACAAACAACGTGACACGTGATTTATATATATTAGATAGATTAGATACTATAGATATACAAACACGCTCAGAGTAGAAAGAGGAACCCTGCGTCTATGAGTGAACAGTGAGTATGTGAGTTGAACCCGGAGGTTCTTGGTTAGCAGAGACACGGTGACTACTGCGCCACTCCGGTCGTCAGTAATACAATAGATAATAACTATTATTTTGCGTAGGCAACATTAGTTATACCTAATGATCGAGGTCACAATCTTCCAGGAGAGCGTTTCAATTTCATCACGACAATATAATATTTACTTACTATAACAATGTACTTTCGTTCAAAGATATTTTACACGTAGATATAACTTGAAATTTTACAACCTTCGCCTCAAATTTTAATGGTTTGTATCTGAGTGTGCATAATTTTAACAAAATTTACAGAATAACATTCGCTTTATTGTTGCGAGCCATAGAGTTTTATGAGAATGGTGTCGTAAGACGCCCAGTCGTGTGAGCAGATGACCATCCTCTGTGTAGTGTTATTTATTGGTGCTCATCATGTTTATCAAATACTAGCCGTTTCCTGCAGTTTCACTCGCAGTTATTCCGTTCCAGCACTCAGGTCCAGTGAGAATTCCGGAATAAAAATACCTACTCTATGTCCTTTTCTATACCCTTCGCGATTAACAAGGTGTACCTATGTGCGTATGCAAAATTTCATGATGATCGGTTGACTAGTAAAGTATGACGTGAAATGTAACAGACAGACATGTCTGTAGGTACTTTTATTACGGAATTCTCACTAGAACTGAGTGAAGGAATGGAATAAATGCGAGTGAAACTGCAGGAAACAGCTAGTATTTGATAAACATGATGGGACGAGATGAGTTACAGAGTTTATTTATAATATTGGCGTGTATAAAATTCAATATGTTGATTACCTACTGTTAAAAAGATGTAGTTTCGAGTTTATAAAACTGTTTTTTTTTTAACAGGTGTTCGGAATGCCTTGGGCAGTCGTTGGTCGCTCAGCGATACTATACACCGACAGTTTCTTGTATCTCAGTGGTTTCCTGAACGCCCACAATTTGTTGCAAGAACTGGAGAAGAAAGACACGATTGACATTAAAAAAAGATTAATAGCGAGGTGGTTCAGGTATGTTTCATATATTTTTTGTCTCTATACTTTAATACCAAAATTAAAAAACTCAGGCTTAAGACCGTGACTGCAAGCAATTAATTTAATCGATACCTATACCTACCATAATAACTATTCGATACAATATGATGTCATTTTAATATGATTGTATCTACCTTAATATTAATACGATAAGTCTTACTCAGATGTAATTATTATTACCCATTGGTCACACCACAAAGCAAGGATCATCAGAAGATAATTGAGATATTGATATACATATTTATTCGTAATATTCATTACATGTCATAAAGGTACGAAGTATGTCCTTGATATAACGATAAATGATAATTAATTAATGGAAGCATTTCACGCGTCGCGCGTCGTCCTAGTCACTATAACCCTGAAGCACAGATAATAATATAATACTATACTCTGAAGTGTTCCAAATAAAAGCGCGTAAGCAACGAACTCCAGCAGGACCTTTATTCACTGTGAACATAACACGTCACGTCGCGTTAAGATAACCCGCCACAAACATTGTCTTTCCGTCGTACTCAAGGAAGTTTCATTTCAAAAGAATACATTTACAACGTGTCATGGATACAAAATACTAATCTATACTACATATAAGGGTAGATTCCGCGATTCTGTACATTGAATATTTAAAAAAAAAATTGACAGGGGCGATAAAAGAAGAGTAACCAACCACAAAAAAGATTTTAAAATTATTTTCCGTCTGTCTGTCTGTTCGCGATAATCTCCGAATCTACTGAACGGATTGTCATGCGGTTTTCACAGGTAGATTAAGCTTAACCTGGAGCTACATGAAGGCATTGTTTCATTTAAATCGGATGTCGGGAAAGAAGTTATTTAAAAATGTTTCGCGCAGGTGAAACCGCGGGGCACAGTTCGTTTCTAATATATCGCGTTATATAGCAACGAATGCTGTTTTTCATAGTGAATTAGGGCCTTGGTGATTGTGAAATTTGGGTTAAAATGTTTGTTTGTTTTCAGATTGTTTCCATTGTTTCTTAGCTTGATGTTGTTTTGCACCTACATCTTGCCAGACATAAATAATGGACCCCAGTGGAACCTCGTCGTGGAGGAGCATGGGAGGGTCTGCCAAAAGAATATGTGGAGGAGTTTTCTGTTCATCCACAACTACTTTGGCTTCGAGGAAATGGTATGTCAACTACAAATTTCGCTGCCTTCAAATTAATTGTGTGTTTTCTCTAATATCAATTTTATTGTATGGTAAATGAAACAGTGGCTGATATATGTATAATGTATATAGTAAGTGACTATTGTGTAGTAACATGAGTGATAGAGGTCAATTTAAATACTGTTGCCAAATTAATGATACGTTAACGTAAAATTAGGTTAAAAAGATTTTACAAGTTTTTTTTTTGTGTGTAAATAGTTTTAAAAAAGACTAGCGTTGCAAAACTTCCAAAAAATTCCTAATTATGAATGAAAGAGTTACTTTGCTTTTATGCATATCTAATTATTATCATTTACAATGTGATACTTTCCCTTTCGGGCTTAAGTGTCTTGTATAATGTTGTTAATGTATTTGTTTTTTTTTCTGAAGTAAATAAATAAAAAATAAAAAAACTTGAAACGTTTCTCGACACATTAATAAAATAACTCCCACGAAATCACACATTGTTTATCTTTGTGCTTCAATAGTTTTACTCTGAGAATGAGTTTTAACCGTGTCGTGCTGGTAATTACCACAATCTTCAATCCAGTTCTCAAGATGGTTATGTAACTTACTCGTAGTTGTGTGATTGATGAAAAGAGTTTTACTGTTGCTTTGAGACAATTTATAGATGCTCTAAGTGATGTGTGAAAATATTTAACTAATAAATAAAAATTTTGTTCTCTCTTCACTGAGAGCACAGAAAGATCCACAAAATTCGATAAATGTTTTCAACTAACAAATAAAGCGGATACTCAAACCGCAGTTTCAGCTGCAAAAGTAGATATGTATAAAAAAATTGCCCTAGAGTCATTATCTAGGAAAAAATAGGGGAATTCATGTCATTTAATATAAAATTCACACTGATAGGCTAGAATCAATCCAGGCAAAGTTCGTGCGTCATCTCTGTAGTAGAACTGGAACACGACGTACAATAACCGGATATCAGGATCGACTTATTAAGTTTCATCTGTTACCTTTATCAACGCGACGCAATATCTTGGACTTGACGACTCTTCATAAAATTTTGAATGGAGATCTCGACGGGGACCTCGTTAGACATGTGTTCTTTAAATGTAATAAGAAGGTAACCAGAAACAAAAGTGTTTTCGTTTTGCCTAATGCTTCTAATAATGTCTCAGACAATGCTCCAATTCTCCGAATGTGTCGACTGTATGATACATTGGAAATAGATCTGGATATATTTTGTTGTGGACTTAACAGTTTTAAAACTAGACTATATAAAAACTATAATAGATTATGGACTAATCATCATTGACTGCGTAGTGAATTAAATTAAATTATTGACATTATTACTAAATTATCTGACATTGCACTATTATTATGATTTAATTAGTTATTGGCTGTTATTTTTGATATTTGACTAATAATAATGTAATTACTTATCTTTTCTTTTTTTCTCATAAGTGTTGTGTACAGCTAGTGGTGTAGACTGGTGATTGTTTGTAACTAAGTATAATTTGGTATCTGTAAAAGTTTGCACTATGTTTTGTACCTTATAAATAAATAAATAAATAAATAAATAAATAAATTTATATCTTTTGGTATTGAATAAACGCAGTTCACGTTAGGTTAGCCACTGTCACAAAGCATCACCCTGGTCCCAAACTAAGCAGACCTTGTAATAGTTGATTGTTCGTAAATACATACTTATGATACTTAATAACACCTAGACTCAAGGTAAACACCTTATGTTCATACTTACATATATTATGTTTACCCTGACACGGGTATCAAACCCGTGACACCTGACATAGCAGTCAAATTCTCAAACCACTGCTGCTGTCAATAAACAGACTTGAATATCATCATTTTCAGTGCTTGACCCACACGCATCAGATTGGCATGGACATGCAGCTGTACGTCGCCACGCTGCCCCTCATGTTGGTGCTGTGGAAGTTCAGAAAGTTCGGCTGGACCCTGCTTATCTCCATAGCAGTCGCTTCCACAGCCCTCCGGTATCTGGCCATCTACTGGTACGACATTAGCATGATCGTGTATTACGGCATATCGTGAGTATCTTTGTTTTTTTAATCATGTTTATTTGACTTTTAAAAATTTAAGGATTCGACGCTTGTAACGTGTACCTGCACCTACCGGATTTGCATCCTTATCAAATTTACGACTGTTGTTATGATAGATGGCAACATTATAAGCTATTTTGTTTTCTTTTTAGCGAGAGAAATAATTAGCATCCACTGTTCTGTGTAGGTATCATAAATTATCAACGATTCGACATTTGGGTAGGTTTAAGGTTTTTTGCACGTTACTTTATATTAAGTAATTGTTATTGGGTTACATCGCGGCATCGTATTGCGATCCGCCGTCTGGTTTTGCATTTAAAAAAGCTGGTGTTGCTTTTCATTGTTAATTACAGAATCGCTTTTGGATAGTTAAGTATAGTATTATATTATGTACATGTGGACTGTACCTACCTAATTTAGTATAAGTATTCCCGAAAAACTGCGGGAACAACTACTTAGTAATAGATAAAGGAGTTATTTTATAGCGAATGCAACCTTTACTTGTACCTACCTATTCTGTATATCACCAGAGTATCGTGTTGTCAGTTGCTCGTGTAAAAACGAAACCCAGTCAAGGAAGCTTTTTGGATGACGTTAGTTTGCTGTCGCTCCGATTTTTTTCTCGTTCATTACTTCAAGGTCAACGTAAAAAACGTCTGTCAACTCGTCTGTGCTTTGTAGGAAATAAAAGATTAACCTTCAGACACTAAAGATTGTGAATAATACAATAATTGACTTAATTATACAACGTGTTAATGAATTAACTGAAAACTAGAAAGTAGTTTGCTCAGAATCAACTAGCGAATCGATCGCACTATGTTTTAATATGGGTTATATTTTTTCACTTCTATTAGCCCATGTCTAAATTATTTATAATACAATATTTGGCGCGTACGCCGCCCGCAGCAAAAAATTCGAACCGGTAGGCGCGGGCGTAGCGCTTGGAATTTCGTAAATAGATCACCTCCAAACTAATGTTGAATAACTTTTAAAGAATAAATTTTTTCGACATAAAATATATTTTAATCATATTATTGTTTAGTTTTTCGTATGGGGTGTATCAGGTTTTCAGTTAATTCATTAACACGTTGTATAAAACGTATACACCTTATGTTACTTAATGGATGTGCAATAAATAAATAAATAAATAGAGTTATAGAGTTTAAACTTTTATCTCAAAAACTGGCTAACTATAATCCTGTACCTATTTCATATCTCATTAAATATTTTTTCTAAAATACTAATAATACCTAGCTACTTACCTAGATGTCAAACATAAAGAAATTTTCATATTAGGACTAATTTAGGGTACAAACTAGTTATTACTGCTGCACCACCCGCTTGAATAAGATATTCATTTTACACAATTATTATTATTCTTCTATTGATTTATTTTTAAATTAATTGTCTAAGAAGATATGATTTTTTATGGGCCATCCGGTTTAGTGTGACATAAAATCTACTTGTAATTGAACACAATTAAGTTTTACTGTTGATTTTAAACACTAATACTCATAAGAGCCCTTATTCGTTAGACCATAACACGGCGCGGTAAGATAACGCGCTGTTCTTCCTTCGTGTTCAAAGAAGTTTCACTACAAAAAAAATCATTCGCATTGTATCTTATAGCATACAGAATATTAATCCATACTAATTATTATAAATGCGACAGCAACTCTATAGCTGTTTGTCTGCGCGCTAAGCTGTGCGATAAGCGCTCAACCGATCATTATGAAATTTTGCGTACATGTTGTCAAAGGTACAGAGAAGGACATAGGGTACTTTTTATTCTGGAATTCTCGTGGGAACTCCGAAATTACCGCGGGTAAAACCGCGAGGAACAGCTAGTTCTTTTTAATATTTTGGCGTCTTGAGGATTGTGTTTCGGGACGCGCGTTACGAGCAAGAAATGCTATCGGTCATAGTGAATAAGGTCCCAGAACAGATAATGTAAAAGATAAATATAGCAATCATCAGCATCACAGGAATGTACCTATTCACATCATCATTGAGCTGTTTGTGGGTGTGCCGAGCGACAAAATTATGCAATACTTATCAAAAAGCTAAATACCTCCATCTTGAATACCTACCTCTTCATGTTACATCGGAACATTCTTCGAGGTAGTTTAACACCTGCGAGTGGTTTTGTTTTTGTACCTAAATTCGTAAATCAATCGTGTTAATTGATATTCTCAGTTTAGGTATTTATCGAAATTGTTTAAAAAAAAATAGGTATTCATCATTATGTTACTGCGTAAAAAATATTACCTATCTGTTTATACCTATGAGGTATTCATAAAAACAAAAAATCCATATAAATCAAATGGACACAGATAAGCAATAACATGTTAACCCACAAAAAGAAGTTATAGATTCAGAACGATTTATTGAGAGTTAGAGAACGTTTTTTAATTATGTGTGTACCTTATTACATTGTTTAAATATGTAACTAAATGATGAACAAAAAAAAATTTGACACAAACTTGCGCTATAATTTTAAAACTTTAATTTAATCAAAATTTCTCCAGTGTGGGTTACCACACTATTGCTTATCTATGTCCAAATATAGAAGAGGAAATAGCGAAAAAAGGCGACAACAGTAAATTCGTAGACTCAAATGTCGTTGAGTTTGCGTTTCATCTTAAATGCATTTCGTAAAGTGCCTACGTGTGCCACTTGCAACGACCTTGACTCTTGAAATAAGCTTCGTCATCTCGCCACAGGCTAGTTGTGTGTGAATCAACTTGTCTGACCCGTTCTTGGTTTGGTTTCAGGGTTCAAAAATTAATGGACGCGGCGAAGTATTGCTACATCTTACCGACGCATCGAGCGACGATTTATCTCATAGGTGTTGCTATGGCTTATTTCATGAGGACGAACAAATTGAACTTCACACTATCAAATGTAAGTTTTGTAATTGTCACCTGTTGATCTTATTATCAGCGTATTTTGGAATTATATTTACGGCCGCATCCAGAGTCGTTTTAATGATTACTTAATTTTAAGTAAAGATTATAAAAACAAAACTGATGAACTAAATGTCATTTTGTAACTAAGTTCAACTTAATTACTTAAATGCCAATTAACATTAATTTCATTAATGTCTCTGAGTTTCGGTTTTAAAATCCTTACTTAAAATTAAGTACTTACCGCCGCACTCAGAGTCGACTTTAATGATTACTTAGTTAAGTATAGATTTTTAAAACAAAACTGCCGCAATCAGACAAGTTTAATAAATTAATGTTAATTGGCATCTAACTAATTAACTTACATCTCATTAAATGCCAATTAACATTAATTTATTAAACTTGTCTGATTGCGGCAGTTTTGTTTTAAAAATCTATACTTAACTAAGTAATCATTAAAGTCGACTCTGAGTGCGGCGGTTAACCATTGACACGACTCTGAGTGCGGCCGTTACCCGTTATACGTACTCGTATTTAGTAGATATTATCTACTTCGTATTTATCTACTGACTTTAACAACTTACTTATAAGAGCAAAAAGAAGAAAAAAAGATATTTTAGAGATCATTTTTTCCCCACAAGAAACCTACATTTTAGCTCCTCTAGCTCAATACCTCGAGTTTCAAGCAACCCTGCATTTTGTATATCATAAGTTTCGTTATATATTACGATGTAGATATTATATTCAAAAAAATCATAAGGAAATTATTTATCTATTTCTATGCCCTATGGTAATCAAATTATCAGCAAGATTTCCTCTAGCAGCACTTTCCTTCCCAACCACTTTGAGGTTACCTTCAAACGAGCTGAACGCATGCTTAGACGGCACAAAATGTGATTTCAGAATCAATCCAGGCTGCTATGGGTGTCAGCATTTGCCGTGGGCATGGTCACAATGATAAGTCCGTACAAGATGGGTCTCGAGGGTTACAAGTATGAACACTTCCCGGCGGCGGTGTTCGCTGCATTCTCCCCCATAACCTGGGGCATATTCATGTGCATCGTGCATTGGGCCATCTGCAATGACTACGCGGGTGAGTACCTAGCTTTTCTCTATTATCCTCTTCTTTCGACACAATGATAAAGTTAGACATTAATAACAAAAAACGCAAATTGTCACTTCTGTTGCTGTAAATCTACATCTGTAGCGGTCAGAATTTTTATAGATATTCATTAATGAATAAAACAAAGTAGTGATAAAGCAATGTGATGATGATGATGGCCTTTAGCACATTCCCCTGATTGCCCATATTCGGTCTAATTTGATCGTACTTAAAACCCTACATCCTCTTTGATACATTCGACGATCATGTGTGATATCATCATAGTACACACACACGTTTTTAATAACCTTTATCAAACTGCCTTCCACAACACTGGTTTAAATCCATCTGTTGCTATGCGATATTCTTAGAAAGAATTCTATTGGATAAAGCCTTACTTACGTAGCTCGTAGTTTTAAGTTTTAAGAGGTCAAGTATTATTCACATACAATATTATTTCTTCCTATATCGTTCCAGGCGTAGGAACAGCTTTTGTTGAGAGCAGAGTATTCAAATTTTTAAACAAGATTGCCTACAGCTTCTACTTAACCCAGTTCCCGATATTTTTCTACAACGTCGGAACCCAAAGACACTCGGGTTCTTATTCACCGTTTCTTTTGGTAAGATTTATATCATCATTTACATATTAAGGAAAATCGCATGCATCTCCGAGTATTATTAGTATTTTTTATGTGTATTTTTTGTCATTAATAGTGCATATCGTTTCAGTAATTTACAAAATTATCACCATTTGTATCATTAAGCTATACAGTTGCGCCATTTTATTGCTTTACATTATTTCTATTCCTAGCCTGGAATCATTCTTTATAAAAAAACCAATTAAGTTTTCGTTAATTTTTCCAATAAAGAAGGTGGTGTTTGTTATATTATTATTCAAGTCTATTAAAGTCTTAGATTTATGCAGTTTTACGCTATCACAGCAACTTAAATTAATGAACTGGAATGTGGCTGACAAGGAAAGTCAACATATTTAAGTCACGAAAAGGCCCGCTGCTAGGAAAATCTAGTGCAACGCTTCACATCAGACAAGGCTTTGACCTACACATAACACAATACACATATCTGCTACAACTGCTTCCCATCTGCCTGTCTAACTTCTTTATCACATAATATTTGATTTATTGTTTTAAATAATTTTAATACGAGTGTTTTAAATTTATTCTGTTTACCTTTCCAGCTAAACATACCAGAAATACTGACTGTAACGGTGATATCAATATTAACCACAGTTGCCATAGAAATGCCATTCAATAAAGTGTATAGGATATATTTTGGTAAGATTCTCTCAGTTTAACTTGCAAACGCATTTTCTCCTATAAACATCACACAGAACACTTCTGTTTGAGGAAGAGATCATATTGACTCAATTATCTTGGATTAATTTCAAGCGCTGGTTTGGCCATAATAATAATTTAGAATATTAATAATTTAGAAAGCGAAGACAGGAATGAAGGCGATGAAAAAAATCATAATGTTGACCAATTTTTTATTTCAGATAAATCACAAGCCAAATTGAAGGAGAAATAAAACAGGCCATAATTAACTTAAGTTAAATATAAGACCAATAATAATTAAGTAATATTAATGTTAATATTATAGCTAGTTATAAATAAACATCACCAATAATTTTATTGTCAAGTTCAATTGTAACTTTTATGGCTATTTATTTGCCCGTGGTACGGTTCAGTTGTCCGGTGAACCAGATCACGGAGAATAGTTATTTGTGTTACATGGGGCCAAAACAATTTTTTGTTCCCCTAGGGTGTGATTTTGTATTCCGAGCAAAGCGAAGGATTCTATAGTAGAAGATTCTAAAGTAGAATCCTGAGCGTAGCGAGGAATTCAATATAGGCCACCCGAGAACAAAATATTTTGGCCCCCAGTGACACACACTATTTTTCATCACACATGTGAGAAAAAGTACGAGTACCTACATAAAAAGTACTTAAATACGAAGGTATAACGGACGGATTGAAAGTATAAAAAAACATAACCTTCAAGCGAGCGACTGCAACCTAACTTATCTACAGAAGCATGAACGCGGGCCCATCAGGAAGGAGAAACTAAAAGTCCTATAGGGACAAAATATTTATTTTGGCCCTGCCATCTCCTAAGGCCCATAAACCTTTTTAGAACAGGTGTGATGAAATTGATATTTTCTATAGTACAGTTGACTGGACACCGGAAGATTTTTGTGTGGATGATCCAGTTAGGTTTAATGTTAAGACATGAAATATACTGATACTAGCTGTTACCCGTGGTTACACCTGCGTTCATTTCAGTTTCCGCGGGAATTCCGGGATAAAAATTACCCTATGTCCTTCTCTGTACCGATGACGTGTGTGCAAAATTGCATGATGATCGGTTGAGTAGTTAAAGCGTGAAAGCAAACAAACTGGGTTACAAACAAATAAACAAATAAACTCAAGTTTGCATTTATAATATTAAGGATTATTTAGAACATCGTGTAAGTCTAAGTTAAAAAATTGTATGTTTTATATTCTCAAGGAATAACAATGTATAAACTATACACACCGGCAGAATTAGCGGAACATAAAAAGGCAGAGTATAGAAATAAAAACATATATGTATTAAAACAAATTATTATCAGGCATGAAGTAATAAACTAATATACATCTTTTAACATCGACTTTAAGAAGTTTTTATTTAAATTTTATTAAAAGTAATCAAAATTTTAAAAAAAATCTCTAGTTTGTGAGAACACAGACAATGTTGCAACTAAAAGTTGAATCACGAAGGGGAAACACACGTTATTAATCGTTCATTTATTTAGTGTTAAAACCACAGTAATCTTTAATTTGCAACATTATTTGTGTGCCCACAAATTAGAGAAAAAGTGTTTTTTTTTATTATTATTTTAAATAAAATTTAATAATTTAATTACAAACTTTTAAAGTGTTAAAAGATGTATATCACGTCTAATTATTATTTGTTTTAATATATATACGTAATTATTTCTATACTCTGCCTTTTTATGTTCCGCTAATTCTGCCGGTGTGTATATTATGAAAAATAATATCCTTATGTCTACCATAGACTTGTAATATTTTATATAAAGTTTTATAAGAAAAATATGTTTAATTTAATACTGTAATTTCCAAAAATTGTGATAATAACAAAACAATTATAATACATACTTAATTATAATATTACCTCAGACGAATATTACAGACAACTGTGGTCAATTCAATGTGAACCCAGCGATTAAACCGTCTAACGAATACTACCATACCTATTAAAATACTTTACAAAACTAATACTGTATTTAATTTTCCGGCAATAAGTAAGTAAGTACGTAATCTAAAACAAAGCATAGCAGAAACACTCTATTCTACATCAGCACTAATAAGAATGTACATCAATGTTCCACATAATAAAAAAATGCTAATTTTCATTTGTATTATTCGAATGTCTAGGATAAGCTTTCACTGTGTCAACTAAAACTTATTGAAAAGTCACAGTTTTGGGAATATTGCGGTAAATACACATACTTGGGATGGCAGCAAAAGAAGTTTTGGGCAACGGTAGCGCGCCTGCCCCGCCTACATGTCCTCTCTAGTTAATTTATTTGCTCTGTGATCAAAACATTCATTATTATTTTCGTTCAATTCAAATTCAAACACTAAATAATATATATATAATTAGAGTTCTTTAAACTCATCAACTCTTAAAACTTTTATTAATACTATTCAGTATTTAGAGTTGTTTAAACTTAAGAGATCACTGTCAGTGAAATGTTTGTGTACGTCGATGACAGTTTAGTACCGAGTCAACTGTTGCCCAGACCGCTACTACCGCTGCAGTAGGGCGGGACCCCGGCGAGCCTGCACCGGCACTCGGCGCGCCCGCCCCCGCCCCCGCCCCCGCCCTGGGCGGCGACGAGCCAGGCGCCGTCCGCGCACGGGCCCTGCGTGTGCAGGATGTGGCAAGTGCCGTTGTAGGGCGCGGCGCCCAATTTAGAGCTGCAAGCGTCCACCTGGAAGATTCAATTATATTATAGTTTGAAATGTCTGTTATGTGTTCTAAATCTATACTAATATTAATATTATAAAGAGGTAAAGTTTGTGAATTGTGAGTTTGTCAATTGTGGGTTTGTGAGTTTGTGACGTTGTAGAAGTCAAAGTAAGCTACGGTAATCCTGAGTGACATAGGGTACTTTTTATCCCGAAATTCCCACGGGAACTCTGTAATTACCGCGGGTGAAACCGCGGGGGAACAGCCAAAAAATCTCGCGTCACAGTAATTGTTATCGAACTCCTCCGAAACGCCTTGATCGATTTTTATGATTCTTTTGTGTATGTTTGGTAGGTCGTAGGCTATTTTTTATACCTCTAGGTGATAAGGGTAGCCCTCCGGAATTTTTTATTTTAATTTCTCGGACAAAACTTCACTTTGGAGTTCCAGCGGGAATTCCTAAACTCACGCGGGTGAAACCGCGGGGCCACAGCTAGGAGTTAATATTTTTTATAGCAGTGACGTCACCTCTCTCCTGGAGCAGGCGCCGCTGCCGCAGGCGCACACGCCGTTGTGGCTGAGCCCGTCGAGCGCCGGGCGGGCGTCGAAGTCGAAGGCGACCACCTCGCCCGCGGGGCACGGCTCGGGCGCGCCCGGCCGGTAGCAGCGGCGCCGCTCCGGCACGTACAGCCGGCCGCGCGCGCATGGCACCTGACGCACACGCCTGCTCTTAGCGACACGGGAACTCTAACATGTTGAATGTGAACCAACATTCTGCCGTCTTCTTACTAAAAGATCGTTATTTGAATGACCGTAAAAACGTGCGAAATAATGTCCGTAAATATTGATTACATAATGTAGAGCATACACGAAATTTACGGCGCTATTGCTTTAGGTACCTTTCCCTCAAAACTGAAGTAGGTATGAAGTTCACTTTGATCAAAATATAGGTAGATTGTACCTCTCAAATATGCCTGCAAATGCACAGTCTACGAGATAAATCGAAAGTGCTGCAATAAAACTTACAACATCATAGACCGCAATGATAAAATGCGTACAAGCAGAGGTACGCCTGTGATATGAAAATCCGTCTTTCGTTTGGTAGCGACAACCAAAACTCCCTACTGTTTAAAAATGAGGCCCTCTTTTCACTCAAAAACCAGGCAAAGAAGTAAATTTCGAACTGGCTAGCAAATCACAAAGATATTTAGTAAAAAAAAAAATACTGGACACATTCGATCATCAATACTGGCCACTATTCCCATTTTTAAAAGAAAATAAACGATTTACTATAAAAAAATACCAAATCGCTATAGGTAAGCAAATAATGACTAAGTAGTATGTACCTTTAAAGAGTTGGCACTTGGTCGGCACTTTCATACTAATCTCTTTTTTCTCGTCTTCGAGTAATCGGTGAACAAACATAAAAAAACATACATAAAACCGAATGCCGAACCTCCTCCTTTTCGGAAGACGGTTAGAAAGCCACAATAGCGTACCTTGATGCACCGACCGTCCCTGGCGACCATCTCGTCGGGCGCGCACGGCCCGCGCGTGTACAGCCGGTAGCAGGCGCCGTCCGCGGCGCGCGCGTGGAACGGCTTGCAGGCGCACGCGGCGCTCGAGCCTCGCCCCGACACCTCGCTGATGGAGAACACGTGGCCTTTGGCGCAAGGGCCTATTGAGTCTGAAAACACGGTCGCAAACACTCTTTATTTGTTTTGCTCTAGCCCACTGAGAAAATAATCACTACCTACGTTTTAAGAGTAGGCACTTCCATACTAATCGCTGAACCGATCTATGAAAGCATTTTGTGCCAACCATACCAATGCAATATATGACGCGGTCATAGAAATTTGGTTAAGTATTCCAAAGTTGGTAAAGAGGTTCGCGCATAAATCCATAGTAACTTTTGGTTCAAGAGAGTGCCGCTGGCCTGCTCTAGCCGTTCCAGTTGTGATTTCACCCGCGTCAATTTTAACCCACAGCAGGGACTCTATGTCCTATGACATGGACGTTAACAACATTCATGTAGGAAAAATGACATAGGCATGGGTACGCAATTGCTTAAGCATATTACCTATTTAAACACTAATCGTGCCCCGCGGTTTCGCCCGCGTAAGTTTCGGAATTCTCGCAGGAACTCCAAAGCAAAATTATGACCAAAAATTAAAAATAAAAAGTTCTGGAGAGGGCTTATCACCTAGGGATAGAAACAATAGCCTACCTACCGAAATAAAAAAAGCCTCCGACCTACCAAATATAGGTACACAATTTTTTTTTTAAAAATCGGTCAAGGCGTTTCGGAGGAGTTTGATAACAAACACTGTGCACGAGATTTTTATATATTAGAAGATTTGACGTAATGAAGTTTTTCTTTTTGGGATTTCGTCATGAAACAGTGCGATCAATACCCTGGCCGCTCCTAATTAATTGTGAATAAGCGGCTATAGATATGTGTGTTAATATGTTACCCAGTTCATAGCAGCCGTTGGTTTGGTTGTGATAGTGCGGCATGTGCTTCTCGCAGCCACACTTGGCGCCCGGCAGGAACAGCTGCCCTTTGTCGCAGGGGCCCTGCGTGTAGTGCTGGTAGCAGCCCCCGTCCGGCGGCCAGTAATGTCTGCCGTATATATCACACTGAAACGAGTATAATTAGAGAAAATAAAAATACATTTATTGTATTCAGGCAAAGTAACAAAGCCTAAACAATACACCAATAAATTCACAATATTTTTTTTAAGAAACGGTCCGAACTTTGAGATCTAGTCATCAAAAATTAAGTACTGGTCATCTTCTGCCTCACGTGTTAAAAAAGGAAAAAAATACAAGAAACGAAAGAAGATCATAAAACTTCATTATTTCCAACATCATACAATTAAGTTTCCTATCGATTTTAAACGAAGCCTCAATTTTCAAGTTGCATTTCAATAACAACAAATACATCAATCAAAGCAGCCTGCACTGCTATTACCTCTAGGCTCGCCACTACGTCGCGTCGTAACGGGGCATGGGAAAGCACAAAGTTGGCGGGAGAGGGGAGTGTCGCTACTTAGGTACCTAGTAATAGTATTCTTTGCTACTAGTATGATGGTTAAAGACGATGAAGAACAATCAACGAAGCTTACCGAACAATTGGCTAGGCCGTCGTGTCCGGCGTCCAACACGGTACCAGGATAGCAGGGGCCCTGCGTCGCTCTATAGTAACAGCGACCGTCGGGGGGCCAGTAGAGCAAGGTCTCATCGGCGCACGGCTGTGGCCTCACGCACATGCCTTGCCGCTCACTGGAATACACAACGATCAGCTGATTCATTGTCAGATCCATTTGGAAATTTGGATTAGTCATAGCCTCATAGTCGATATCTGATGATTGCGTGTTGTAATCCTTGCCACTTTACCTAGATTAGATAAGGTCACATTTTAATTTAAAAGTCATTTAATCTACATATTGTGTAACGTTATATGTCCTGACTGATCTAAACGTCTGTCTGTCTGTAATGCTACCAAGCTATTAAGCACGCTGTATGCCTGATTGGAAGGTTAGTATATTTTTTTCTTAATCTGGTTGTCGTAGAAACTTGAAGTCTCGTGGCTGAGTGAACCGGTCAAAACCCTTTCCTATTCATAATGGGCCTGCAACCCGTGCCTCCAACGTAGCCACTGATTGCTGAGTTCGTTACATTCTCCTGTCCACTACAACCAACCGCCGATGCTTACCTACCCTCGCTTGTTGAAGGTTTCTTCGACGGGCGCGAAGTATTCCCCAGGCCGGCACGGCCCGCGCTGGAACAGCTTGTGGCAAGTGGTGCTGAGCGGCAGCTGAGCTGTGCCGGGAGGACATTTGCACTCTGCTATGGTCCTGCTGCCGCGTTTCGTTGGGCTTAACTCTTGGGTGTCGGGACATGGGTGGCCTTTCTGGAATGTTTTTTAACAATTTCTTAAAAATCTGCCAGTAGTCAAATGGGGTTGCGAAACAAGGTGAAAGTCCATATAAATACTAGTCTCTAGTCTAGTACTATTCACCTGCCTGAAACGCTTTTATATGACGATACCTTTTATCTCGACTTTCCATTTCGATGAAAAACAACTAAGCTTAAACTACCAATGAAAATATCATAAAAATCCATTATATTTTGAAGATTAGCGTGTTTTTTGTGTTCTATGAGGCACTCTTATCTCCCCCTCTTATTTTTGGTACGAGGTGTTTTATTATATTCATTGTACAGACACGTGGACACTACTATTTTCTAAATTATATGTGATCAATGATAACGATAGGAATACTTAATCGGTAGGTATTGATTCTTTCAGGTTTAATCTGCATTGTAACGGTCGAACCAGTTAACCAATTGTGAGGCTTCGAACGGATCATCATTGTAATATTATGCAACTTACTAACTAGCGACTGAAACTCGACGTAGGTAAATAACAAAATAATCACACTCATTATTTAGGTAATTATTAGGAAAACTCATAAGATATTCTCAAGATAGGAAGATGCAATAGATAGAACGATAGAAGAAACAATAGGTCGTTCGCTGGTTGATGGACGGATTAAGTACTTGCTAACATATACCTAATAATTGTAATAATTATCATGACCCGCCGTACTCAGAGTCGACTTTAATGATTACTTACTTAGTTAAGTATAGATTTTTAAAACAAAACTGCCGCAATCTGACAAGTTTAATAAATTAATGTTAATTGGCATTTCACTAATTAAGTTACATCTCATTAAATACCAATTAACATTAATTTACTGAACGTCTCTGATTGCGGCAATTTTGTTTTAAAAATCTATACTTAACTAAGTAATCATTAAAGTCGACTCTGAGTGCGGCGGATAGATACAACTTTCGTATCATATAATACATCCTATGAATGAATAAAATATAGTTAATACAGTTTATTATGGAAGTATTCCATTATTTAAGACATCGTAAATTCCACAGAGCAAATAAATTAACTGGAGGGGAAATGGAGGCGGGGCAGGCGCGCTACTGTTGTAAAGGAAGTTAGAGCATTGCTCTAACTTGCCCAAAACTTCTTTTGCTGCCATTCCAAGTATATTTACCACAATATTACCAAAACTAAGACTAAGTTAAAACATAACCATAAAGCGTTTAATACATTATTTTAAGTTAATGAATATTTTAGTGTGTGATAAATAGTTTTGTGTGGGGCACAGTGACCTGTGACTGATCCGGCTCGAAGGACCAAAAATGTGTGGGGCACAGTGACCTGTGACTGATACGGCTAGATATGTTGATTTATTTGTTTATTGTATATCAGGGTGATTGTCTATGATAGATGTTGTGGTCGGCACGGGACGCGGCTGGCGAGCCGATTCGTTTGTTATGGATTAATTGATAGTATACCGACGCCCGTGACCGACATGAATCGACTGCCGCGACCGGGCCGTAGGAAAGCGGCTCGATCGCGTAAATCGCTGTCGAAAGCAGTGTTCGGTTTCACGCAGTGGACCGAACAAGTTTTGTGTCCGAAAATCACCCAGTGACACTGGTTTTCATCTGTTTTCATACTAAAG
Organism: Zygaena filipendulae; assembly: GCA_907165275.2. Classification (NCBI taxonomy): domain Eukaryota; kingdom Metazoa; phylum Arthropoda; class Insecta; order Lepidoptera; family Zygaenidae; genus Zygaena; species Zygaena filipendulae. The sequence continues at coordinate 2,578,506 of OU015653.1, read as the reverse complement.
TTGATGTCCCTTCTATCTGTTATTTTCTGTTGTGTGGTAAATTCTGTTTTTAGAGGTGAGCTAAATTTTTAACTAAACAAAAAAAATAATCTGTGTAGTAAATCGCCAATATATGTAACTACCTAGTAATGGCGCCGGGAACAAGTAATTTTGGATTCGCCACAAATTATAATAGGTAGTGTTTGCATAGGGATTCCGGATTAGTTGAATTACGAAACACAATAATTGCGGAACTAAAACAATTGAATAGTTTGCTATAAAACTTAGATTAAAAGCTTAACTGCAGCCATTGTAAGTGTATCTAGGTCACATTGTGCAATTCGGGTCTGACTTTGAAGGCAAATAGGCATTTACTCTATTGTTTTACCATGTCATCCGAAAGAGAAAGCGCATTTACAATCTTAAATATCTACTCGTAGGTAATGTAAACTTACATTACATTTTAACCACAATTAATCACAATCTCAATTTATAACTTAGGTATCTTAAACAAACATATTAGCATATTTTCTTAGATCAAACCTGCCTATTCATTTTAAGTTGATACATCATATTTTAAATTAGAATATTTAAATTACTATCTCTACTAATAATATGGGTAGGTAAAACTGAAGAGGTTGTTTGTTTGTTTGGATTTTTGTTTGGTTGAACGCGCTAATCTCAGGAACTAATAAGTAGTTCGTATTAAAAATTATTTTTGTGTTGGATACGTATAGTTCGTTTATCGAAGAAGGCTATAGGCCAGGGTAGGCGAAGCAATGGCTGGCAAATATTTTGGGCACATCGCCGATCATAAAACATGTGTAAAAAATACGTTAAGTATTTTATGACGATCGAACGCGAATGACCCTACGCTACGGAGTGTTCGAAGTGATTTCCAATCTAGTTCAATATGGATTCAAAAATTTATTGAACCAAGGAAAGAGTTGGAATTAATTGAAACTGAAACATTGAGTAAAAATGCTAATAACAAAATTCTGGAAACATGGAATGCGTTACCAGACAAATTTAACTGTTTGAAGAAGCTGGCTCATGTTATTTTAACAATTTTTTCATCAACCTATGCCTGCGAGTCATTATTTTTAGAGATTAAAAACTCTGTTAGAAACCGTTTGACAGATGAATCCAGTTCAGCATGCATTTTGCTAAAAGTAACATCTTACAACCCTAACAAAAATTAAGTATTTGTCATGTAACCTGCAGCAGCAGAAGTCACACAAATTTTACAGTAATTTAATTTATTCGTGTAATAAAAACATTTCAAAATGTACATAGTTTTGATAGTATTTATTATTATTATTTTCCAAATAATCAGAAAGTCAAAATTATTTGATGGCACGTCAATGACCCTATTAAACACTCTTTAGAAAAAATGGCACGTTGATGCATAAAGGTTCGCCTACCCTATAACATCACACTACGACCAATAGGAGCAGAGCATCAAATTCATGCGGATGAAACCGCGGGGCACAAATCGTTAAAATGATAATCGTTTAAAAAAATTACCATCAGCACTCGAAAGTAGACTTTTTATAATATTGTGTACTTCAGACCACATAAAATATTCTCTATATCTGAGCTTGTGGTCTAAAAACATTTTACAACGCATCAATTCAAATTTATATTCAAAGGACATTACTTTATCAACATTATTATGGGACCGTTTATTATATATGGCTACAAAAATCGTGTTATTATGTTGGAACAGCGATTTATCCAAATAATAATTCCCATCACGCGTACTTAACTCCTAAGTTGGATTTATATTTTATTTTTTATCACAAAACGGCATTACGTCGCGGAAATCACGTTACGTTGGCATAAAGTATGACAGACTGTTGTCGTTGTAGATTTTCTCTCACGTAACCCAAGCGGGTTATGCTTTATATTATATATTCATGGAAACACATTTTGTGTTGTACCTACTTTAAACACTTTATTATATTTAATACAACTTTATCGAATTTATGTAAGTTTATTTGACTATTTTTCACGCGTGAACAATGCACTAGTAACTAGTAATAAACAAGTACCTACCTAGGTACAGTTATCTACAGTCAAAAATATACCAAATATATCTTAATGTGTTGTAAATAACTATGAAAACTATTTCGGTTTTTATATTTTACTACATATCTACATACCTACCTTTATAGACAAACTTAAATTACATATACCGGGTGTAAGGTTAAATAAGAGACATTGAAAGATCAGTATCAGATTCTCGTCACAAAAAAATAAACAATTTTTTTTAAATTGTTCTTAGTTATCAGTGCTTTTTCTTTGAAAGTTTGACATTTGAAAGTTTAATACTTTAAAAATAATTTTATTTTTAACTCAAAACCAGTTATCCCGAGAGAAATAACGGGCGGCACGATAACAGTTTGAAAGATGAAATCGGTAATATTGTGGCCACGCTGTGCCTATAGGGAAGGGTCTATGGTAATGCAATGGTAATTTGGTGACCGCTTAGCAAGCACAGACGACAACGCAACGGGTTGCGTAACTTGACTCTTGAACCTGATGGGCGGACGAGATACTGGCTGGCAACCGGGAAACGCTAACTTGTGTCACCAGTCACCACTCATCACCTACATACTTCTGACGACCCGTTTGCCCGCTAATCAAGGGGTTCCGGGTTCGATTCCCCGTGGGGGTGGGCTTTGTGTGATGAACACAGGGTTCCATTTTCCAGTCTGGGTGTGTTTATATATCTATAGTATAATATATAAGTAATTCTTGTGGTATATACCACGTTTGCTTGGTTTCCACGACACAAGCTAATAATAGTTTACTGTGTGTTGTGATGTGAATTATTATTATTATTATACTTCGTTATGATAGCTTGGTACATTACACAGTAGTTTTTTTCGTGTTTTCTTTATAAAAACATTATCTTTTTCAGTTAGTTGCTTGTTGTGTACGGACTTTTAACAACGTTTTGGGAACAAATTTGTTTCATACATAAAAAAGAAAACTTGCTATGGTTGCTATAACAGCCCTTCTACGATGAAAAAGGGTTTTCCAATTACCATTCTATAATATTAGCTTCACTTATAACTAAAAAAACAATGTGTAAAATCTTAAAAATCAATAATAATTGTCGTATCGCAATGAAACTTTGTATGCATACAAATTCTCAAATATTATGTAGTTCGGACGATGATGCAATATTATTATGACAAGGAGCTGATCTGATGATGGGGCCGGAAGATGGCCATGGGAACTTTGTACTTAAACGACGCAACCACATCGAGTTGGGGCTAGTTTGATTGGTCTTGACAAGGATTCTGGGCCTAGTACTTTTTTAGTTCAGTTTACACTCAAAGTGTGTTTTGAGTTCTATTTACTAGGTATTTGAATTTGATTAGTACCTACCTACTAGCTGTCCCCTGCGGTTTCACCCGCGGTAATTTCGGAGTTCCCGCGAGAATTAAAAGTACCGTATCTCATTCAGGACCTGTAGCTTCCTATAAAAAAAGAATTTTCAAAATCGATCCAGTAGATCCAGAGATTACCCCCTGCAACCTCACAACTCACAATTCACAAACGCACCTCTTTATAATATTAACGTATTTTGCAAGAAAATTTAAGTTTAATGTAATTAGGTACGACCTTTTGCCACGCTGCTACGGAAAGACCCACTTTTTTAGTACATGACTGTATATTAAAATAGTATTGCACTAAATGGCATTTAAAGTCCAAGTTATGCTTAGGTAATAAAAACTTTTAGCGATGCCAAATCTAATCACTTTACTAGCTACCTAATGAACGATATTATGAGGGAAATAAATCTGCACAGTATTGTGCAATCTATCCTGATTGCAACAAAGATTATATTTGTGGGTCACTGGGTGGGTTTAAGACGTACATTGTAGATGTGATATAATGAGATCGGTCACGGTCTTTCCAATTCAATAAGAAATGCAATGGACCGGTTGGACCGGTATTACGACAAACATACAGTTATTTAAATGTAGATAATATGCAATAATAAACACGCCAACTCATGTCCAATGCATTTCAAAATTTCTGGTTTTGAAATCTGTTTAGAATTTCTAAAAGCATCAACCGTGTACCTATCAAAACTAGCAATGGAGTCTGTAGTATAATAGAAATAATCAGATTTTTTTAAATCCCCACTATTTGAACGAACAGTCATCGTAAGATGATGATGCGTGAGCGAATATTCACCAAGCTTCTTCCACGGTTTTACTTGCATTCATTTTCTAGTTCTCGTGGACCCTATATGTCACTCAGGAACACTGTGCACTACTGACTTCCCATAAGTGAAAGAATTTTACGGTTATGTAGTTTTTGAGTTTATCCATTACAAACAAACATACAAAATATTGGATTAAATCTTTTCCTTTTATCATATACTAGCTGTCCCTCGTGATTTCACCTGCGGTAATTTTGGTGTTTCCGTGGGAATTCGGGATAAAAGTAACCTATATCATTCAGGACTACCGTAGCTTCCTATAAGTGAAAGAATTTTCAAAATTGATCCAGTAGATCCAGAGATTACTCCTTACAACCTCACAAACTCAGAAACTTTACCTCTTTATAATAGACATAATAATAATAGACTAAGTACTAGAAAATAATAGACATAGAAATATATATAAACAAATACTAACCTTATAAATCGTATAACAATTGCCATCCGAAGGCCAGTACAGCATCAGCCAGCCCCTCGGATGCGCTGCGCAAGGATTCCTTCTCACGTCCGCCCACGGGGGCGGCAGCACCAGAGCTTGGGTGCCACAGAGTAATGTAGCCATCCACATCCATGTCGCCATTTTTATTGGTTTTCAAAAGACACTGATTAAAATTAATTTTCGAAAATCACTGCATCATTTGTTGTTATTGTAAGTATGTTCGATTTATACAACAGCTCATCATGAAAGACCACAATATAATGTCATAATATTAAACTTGTCATAAAAATTGTCTTGTAACACTTTTTCAACATGCTTTTTCCAGCATTACAAAATGATTAGATAGACTGTCGAACTTAACATTCGATCGAATGGTATAATATTTTATTTGAGGCGTTTTAAGAAGACAATGTGCGAGCTTTTCCAATCTGTAACACGTATTTGTCGGTAAGTATAGCTTTTTTTTTTATATTAAGTAATAACATGACAATTATGACATTGCTGGCACGTAGATAGAAACAATTATTAGTACGACGACCTATAAAATACCGTTAAATTCCTGTCAAATATTACGCAACGACAAGTTCAGTTCGCGACTGTACGCCGCGCCGTACACCTAAAGCAAAGCGATACTAATCTTGGCGTCTTTAAACTCTTTATAAAGTTTTAAGTTATTACAATAATGGTCAGCGGTAAAGTTAAATTACCACAATTGCTAGCGGAGTGTAACCTAACGGTGTCGGATACCGTTTGATGTGACCGTTTGACTGTGGTTCCCGCAAAGACGTTTGGTCCAATGACGAAACTATGTTATAATTAACCTAGATATTTTTTACTCTGAGATTACGTGAGGAATTGTTCTCAGATCATGCGTCGCAAGGGCTAATCTAGAGCGGGAGCGAAAGCGTTTTTTTATAGTGACTACACAAAGTTCGTGAAAAAGGGGGTGCGGACCCGAAAACGTATAAAAATGTTCATGGTATTATATTATAAATAGATAATAGAATTACAATTACAAAAAATTCTTTTGACCTCATAAAAGAAACGCGTGTCTTGCACGAAGATATTAAAACTGAAAAAAAAATATCACAGAATAGACCCTAATTGTAATACCTAAATTTTACTTAATTCATAGATTATTGTTTTTCTTAGTTATAAGGCTAGGTAGGTACGTAATATTTTATTGTCTTGATCAAATCTATATTGTCATTAGATATGATTTTGGTTTTAGTGACGCAATGCGTATAAAGTTTTCAATCTACAGTCTAAATAATATATTATACTATATTATAACACTAGCTGTTCCCCGCGGTTTCACCCGCGTTAATTTCGGAGTTCCCGTGGGAATTACAATATAGCCTATATTACTCAGGGAAAATGGTGCTTTCTAATGGTGAAAGAATTTTTGAAATCAGTCCAGTACCTAGTTTTTGAGTTAAATCGTGACAAACAAACAAACAAAAAATTTCCGCCTTGCAATATTATCGTCTCATACATATATTATAGATTAATGCATTTCAGTATTTAGAACACAGTTATCTTCATGCATTAAAGATGGGTCAAAGATCAATTAGATAAGATAGATAATATTTTAGAAATTGTTTTTTTTTATTTAGCCTATAAAGAGACAAAAAAACCCGAATTTGGTAAGGAACCTTAAAGTTTGTAAAGAAAACAGCAAAAAAGACGATTTGCGTGAAGTCTGAATGCTCTAGATCTCACGAGATTATTATGACGATAGGACTCTAGCTAATAGGTAGATACTAGACTAGATATATGTGTTATAGATTTCTTATTACTAGTCAAATCTAAGCTTGTAAACCAAAGACTAGTGTTGTAAACCTAGGCTTATAACCTTGTAAGTTTATTTTAACCAAACACGTAAGTACAGTACAGTACTAGGTACATACCTATAGTTCATCTACTTAAATCTAAATTATTACACCGACGACGCGATGCACGATTTCATGAACATTTTTATTTCAAAGATCAATTACCTAAAGTTATCTATGACAACATTTGTATTTAACAACGTCTACTTATTTAGTAAATTTAAAGTTTTTTTTTTTTTTTATAGCTACCTAAGTCAGAATTAAAGACCTAGTTAATTTCTCCGAAAAACATGAAAATTAATACGATTTTATTCCAAATTCAAAATACCACTGACATTGAAAAGACCGCGAACACACGTGTTTTAAATTTCGAACAGCGCGCGCCGTTGACCGCGGGTCGTCGCGTTTCGTGTATTACTGACAATGGTGGATTTTCGAAGCTTAGCGTAGTGCAGGCAGTGCAGCCAACAAAAGCTCACACCTCCATGTAATGTAAACATTTGTCTGATAAAAATAATATTAGATATTTCACAATACAACTAGCAGCAACACGCTTTCGTAATATAAAATACACTATGCTATTTTAAAATTATATGCGACACTTCTGTGGGCCAATTATGCTTGCAAATTGTGATGTTGTTTTGATGTCAATTTCACAAATTTCTTTAACTTAACTGTGGGGCCTGTTCCCATGTCAACTTATTTTTTTAACATTTCTGATTTTTTCTATAATCGGTATTTCTTTAAAATGAGCCGTTCTCACGTTCTATTTTTTTGCTAACATTTAGTATTTTTTAACCGACTTCCAAAAAGGAGGAGGTTCTATGTTCGATTGTATGTATGTTTTTTTTTCTTTTTATGTGTGTTTACCGATTACTCGAAGACGGTTGGACCGATTTGAAAAATTCTTTTTTTGTTTGAAAGGGTATACTCCCAATTAGGTCCCATTGCCACCAAGTCCAGATCTGATGATGAGATCTTGGAGAAATCGAGGGAACTCTTCAAAAATTATAGGCACACCTATAGTGATTTGGGTATTTTTTATAGTAAATTGTTCATTTGCTTTTGAAAAGCAAAATTTGAAGAAGTGGAACTGATGATGAAGACCACAGATGGTCATCGGAACTACTCAACAATAATACGTATTTCACGGATTCCGATTGGAGCGATTTCAAAAATTGTTTTTTTGTTTGAAAGGGGATACCACCAAATTGATTCCATTGTCACTAAGTCGAGATCTGATGATGGGATCTTGGAGTAATCGAAGGAACTCTTCAAAAATTATAGGTACATCTATAGCGATTTTTGGATTTTTTATAGTAAATCGTTTATTTGCTTTTGGAAAGTAAAATTTGAAGAAGTGGAACTGATGATGAAGACCACAGATGGTCATCAGAACTACTAAATAATATGTATTTCACAGATTCCGATTCGTTAACAAGCTAAATATGGAGGAGGTAGATGGGCTAAGTCGACTCCCGCCACCAGCTCTTCGTGAGCAGGACAACCCAAGTGGGCAGACACCAGCGGGCTTGTCACCGAATTCAAACCGATTAGTGGTAGCACAAACCAATAATAATATTACGTGTGTTTTTGTCTTTTGGATTAAATCGGTATGTTGTTATTTTTAGCGTTTTATTTTTAAGATTTTTAGTTTTGTGTTTTTGGAAGTCGGTTTTAATTTTTTTGTTAAATTTTTTTCTATATGAAATTCAAAACATTGTAATGTAAAAACATTTAGCTATTATTTATTATCTATATCTAAGTATTTTCTTGTTGTCTTCATTCATTTTAATTAACACCAAAGAGAATCTTATCAAATGTTTTCTGTGGGATAAGTATTTGGATATCATCACTGCATTACAACAATAAATTTTTGAAAGGAACAGCCTACGCCAAAACAATCGGAAAACGTAGACACACACCACCATCTCATAAACACCTTCGGTAAGTAGGTACATTGAAATTCCGTTATCTACTCAAATTATGGTCAAAATAGGAAATTTCGAGATGGTAGTAATCCCCGCATAATTTTGAAGTCTTGACACTTTTTCTCATACCTATATTGTATGAGGTCTTATGCTGTAGACTGTAGAGTAACCGCTGCTCAAGTTTTTGTTGGTTTTAACAATTAACAACTTTAGAACACACATATTTTTTTAAATGTAATTCTATATTTGAATAAGACAGGTATTTGTTAATACAGGTGTGGAGCCATAAAAAACTGGGAATGGTGATCTTTTTAAGGACATTTGTAAATTACTAGCTATGCCAACGGTTTACATCACAGATAATATAATACTATAGTTTACCTACACTGAAAACTAAACATCTCTCACGTCCCACAACAATAACGCACGTTATAAGTGCTTTCTTCCCGTGTGTCTTTGCCTCTGCGTACAGTTAAATCCGGGTTGATCGACCGCCATCTTTAAAACAAACTACCGCATCACCGCTCATGTATGAAAAGTGTAAATTAATCAAAGTCCGCTATGAAATTAATCTTAAAGCGGTGCGCAGTTTTGGTGCGTTTTTATAGTAGGTACTTGTTTGAACTTTTTCACGTGTAGAACTGTAGGTATCTACCTATAGGTATAATGGGCATGTTGACTAATTTTTTTTTTAGCCCGTCTTGTAGATTAATAAAAAATATTGGACACGTATTTTTTATTTTTTTACGTAATCAAAAAATAACGGCGATACATTGAGTTGAAATTTCGCGTGACGTCACTATTCGAACAGTTTGTATGGCGGTTTTAGCGGTTAGTGACGTCACGATCCCCTCACCCTAAACATTATTGCGCTTTATCTCTGTATATTTTAATTTTTTCGAAAAAGCAAAAAATACGTGTCTTTTGCTTTTTTATTTTCTAACTGATGGACTAATTAGAATTTTGATTTTCAAAAGTAGTAAACATCCCCATTCAGGCGCGGATCTATCTAGGATTTGTTTGGGGGGGAGGGAGTTTGGTTGAACTACAATTTTTTTTACTGGTTGGTCATAGAAGTGGTTACTCGGTTTCTCCAAGATCGCATCATCAGATCCCCATTTGATCGCAATGGGACCAACTTGAGAGTATACCTACCCTTTCAAACAAAAAACAAATTTTGCAAATCGGTCCAACCGTCTTCGAGTAGGTAATTGATGAACATAGGTAAATATATAAAAAAAAAACAAACATACAGCCGAATGCAGAACCTCCTCCTTTTTAGAAGTCGGTTAAAAAATGAATCCCTTTTTCACTTGATCACGGCATCACGCGTCAACGACTGGACCTCGCTAATTCTTTTTTTGTTGTGTTTGTTATTGTAAGGAGAAGAATAAAAGGAGTTTGGTGTTCCTGCGGGATTTCAGAAACTCACGCGGGTGAAACCGAGGGGCACACCTAGTCTGGTATAAACAAGAATCTGGTTTAAGCCGGGTTGATTGTCCATCTATACCTACCTATATAATCCTGACGTATATAAATGCGAGATTGTTTGACTCGACCCAATACTCACCTCTCGTTCTTGGCAGCGGTAGTTGGTATCTGCGACTCTGTAACCAACTATTGCGGTGTGAGTTGTATTAAATTTACCTACACGTTAGATGCTATATGGCTTATGTAATAAAACCTGAGCTGTTACTAGAAGTACCTACATTGCTCAACATAGAACTATGGTGGATTTAATGTTTGAACGCAGTCGCGGTTAACACTTCTTGTAATAAAGTTAAGATTACAACACACTAGGCTAATATAAATGGTCAAGAATTAATAAAATTAATCGTGTAGCTTCGTAATTTTTGAGTAAAATATAGGTACGTAGGTACTTTTCGAGTTCTTTTCTTGTTAATTTAATTATATTATAATTATTATTGATTCCATTAGATATTCTTTTAGTTTTTTTTTATAATACCAATAAACTTTGTTCATTTTAAATCCGACCCTAATTTTGTAGGTTTGAATTTGGTAGGATTAAGGATACCTAGAAAGGTTTTATACGTAGATAACCTAGCTCTCAAAGAATATAACCTATAACAGAACAGTCATACCTACCTACCCTCTTTTTACACGTAGTACAGATATGTATACCTCCTTAACTATGTTATCCTACCGAGCACGTTCACAACAGACTCCTATCACTCAATAACATTACCATACAATGAAATCGTTAGGGAATAATAAGCGGTTGCAAGGATTGTATATACATATAAGTATTATGTACATATTTATCCAACATAATAATTATGTACCTACCTACTAAATAACGATGCTTTCAGTAACATTTGTCGGTTGACACTTGGCAAACCATGGACATGGGACACAAGGAAGCGGGAGTGGAGTGGTTTCTTTTGCATGAATAGCAGTAGCACTGATTGCTCTGCATCAAGATTTGCGGGACAAAGGTGATGAGCTTCAAAGTCGATCATATTGTGTTTATAGTTAGATAGCATTGTTTTAGCTTAGCCCATACTAATATATATGTACCTGCCTACTCAATAGAATGGACCATCCTATATGGACCATCTTATGACCATGATACCAACGAACGTCATCAGTGCCGTGCCTACAATGGTCAGCACCTGTTTGGGAAACCAGCACCTAAGCGCGTCCTTAGTTTTGACTTTTGAGCGAAACTCTTAGATACCATTTGGCATTTGGAAAATAAAACGGCCAAATGCGAGTCGGACTCTCTTAACGAGATAGGTATCTTAATACATAGTTCGTTGTAAACTAGTCTGAGGGGCAAACTTAAAACCGTCGAAAGACTAATCATCATACTCAATAACGCTTCTTTCCCTCGGTCAACGGAAAGAGTCCCCTGTGATTTGTGAAGAATATACGAATAGATGCTACAATCATTTCCCGTAGATAAAACCATACATTTAGAATTTTTCGCTACGCAAACATTACATTCTAAATCTATAGATAAAATGCAGCTTCGTCCGCCTCCGCGATTCGCGCGGGAATGTAAATAGCCCAGTCAATTTAGACACTCGAAGTTACATAAAGTCCCAACAAGCTGAATTTCAGTGAAATTGTTCAAAACATAATTATAAACAATGTCTAGAAGTTCCCCATCATTCCCGTGTATGGAAAAAAAATTATTCAAGGTCAAAGGTCAAAAAAATGAGTTTTTCGCGATTTTCAGCAAAACGGTAAGTTTTATCATAAAAGTACCTCAGACAAAAATTGTAGATCATAAAATTGTCTATAAAAAATGTATCATTACTTTTTTTCTTACGAGCCACCGTTTCTGAGATATAACGATTCAAAAAGTTATAAAAGTTGTTATCGTCATAATACCTCATAGGTGGCGTGGAAACGTGTGCATATTATGACGATAACAACTAGCCTAATGTCAACTGCTCATCACCTTTTACAAAATATTGCTTTTCCCGACGCAGGGACGTTAATTGTTGAGGAGTTCTCCTGGTAGGTACATCATCATCAGTTCCACTTCACCATATACATTGTGACGAGCATAAATTGTTTAGAAACCATATTAAAGTTAACGAATCGGAATCTGTGAAATACCTATTATTTAATAGTTCTGATGACCATCTGTGGTCTTCATCATCAGTTCCACTTCTTCAAATTTTAACTTTCCGAATTTACTATAAAAAATCCAAAAATCGCTATAGGTGTATACCTATAATTTTTGAAGAGTTCCCTCGATTACTCCAAGATCCCATCATCAGATCTCGACTTGGTGACAATGGAATCAATTTGGGAGTATCCCCTTTCAAACAAAAAAACAATTTTCGAAATCACTTCAATCGGAACCCGTGAAATACGTATTATTTTTGAGTTGTTCCGATGACCACCTGTGGTCTTCATCATCAGTTCCACTTCTTCAAATTTTGCTTTCCGAAAGCAAATGAACGATTTACTATAAAAAATACCCAAATCGCTGTAGGTGTGCCTATAATTTTTGAAGAGTTCCCTCGATTTCTCCAAGATCCCATCATCAGATCCCGACTTGGTGGCAATGGGACCTAATTGGGAGTATACCCTTTCAAACAAAAAAAGAATTTTTCAAATCGGTCCAACCGTCTTCGAGTAATCGGTGAACATACATAAAAAAAATACATACAATCGAACATAGAACCTCCTTTTTGGAAGTCGGTTAAAAAGGACCCAGTTGGCACTTGACAGTAACCTACCTGCATTCAGAAACGAAACCCGAGGTAACCCGATATTCGAGAGTGCAGGTGCCCCGTGTAGTCACTTATTGCACCCTACATAGTATTAGATATTATTATCTGTGTCTGTAACCATCGAAAGACCAATAATTAATGTCATTCAGATACTTGCCGAGATACCAATCATTCTCAATTTGGTTACTTACCTACGTTGAAGAAGATCGTACGATTCGTACCTAAATACCTCAGAGTAAATACTTTGTGCTGTCCCGTATATTATTGTATTATCTATGGTGCTGTCACTATGTCACTAGCCGGTGAAGCTGCTTATGTCTAGTTAATCTGAGTGCTAAAGTAGGGATGTTCAAATGAAGAAATTCGTAAATCAATATAATTATATAAAGTAATAAATGTCGAAATTTCGATATTTTTATCCCAAGGTGTGGTTGACTAAAAGTACTTTCTGTCTGGCAGTTAATTAGTTTTTTTTTATTAAAATACGTACCATTATTTAATTAATATTAGTAAAAAGTGGAATCATTGACGTCAAAAATCTAAACAATGGTTATTGCGACCGGCGACCTTTGTCAAATACATGCCACGTACCTAAATATGAATGTACTGAGCTCTTAACAAAATATCGAATTTGATACTTGGAAAGAATTATCGAACACCGATATTTTGCTATATAAAATATCGATATGTTTTCTGAAAAAATATCGATATTTTGATAAATTCAATGCTATGATGTATCGATATTTTTGGTCCATCCCTAGTCTAAAATATAATTTTACTGAATGTTTTTGTAACTTTTGTTATAAAAATAAATAGGTAGCTGGTGACTTGGAACTGATTGACTTCCTAACTTCCTAATCCTATGACTCATAAGAGAAGAATTTTGGACCTCGGTCGGAATTGAAATGGATAACAACAGAACCAAAGACGCATCTGAAGGCATTGTGGTGAGTAATTTATCTATATTTTGCTTACCTAAGTAAATCTTTGACTTACAAATTAAAAAGTTGAAAACTTTTGAGAAGTTTCGAATTCTATAATTAACTATAATTTCTTTGGTAAAACAGATGAAGTACCTACCTAAAACTCATAAATAAATTCAGTTTATGTCATTTATTAAAATTCCTGTTACTACAATAATTTAAAAAAATGAATGAAACCCACCCATGTAGGTTATAAATTTTAGGACTACCACTTACCCACTTAATTTTTACAATAATAGCCTATGGGAATAACGGCCTTGAATGAATCAGTACTCAACAATCAACCTGAATCGCGGTATGAATGCCCAGTGTGTCTGAATTGGCTCCGAGACCCTGTCATCACCACTTGTGGACACAAGTTCTGCAAGACCTGCATAACTTCATGGTTGCAGTAAGGATACATAACAATAGAGGCGGGCTGACTGTCATTTTATAGTTGTCTTACAATAGTTTTCACCAAAGGCCAATTGTCTGATTGTAATCAGCAAAACCTACAGTCAACCCATTTCTATGCAACTTTATTTTAATCAATTTTATCATATTAGTGTGTTTGCACAAATTAATATGTGATGTGCCTCTGTATCCGTGTTTTACTGAAACACATAATGGCTACACTGATTTAGTAAAAATTTTTACAAAATAACATAAATTAACTTTTTTAACTATTTGCTAACAACACTAATATCCACCATGGGCCATAGCTTACTCACAATTAATAATATTTATCTGTGCACAGAGGGGGGGAGGGCGGCATAGGGGTCATGACAAGTTTCATGAAAGAATATAAAATATTTATTTTCCAAAGCACCAGTAATAATTTACTTGGGGCCCTAGAACATAATATGGTTGTACAATAGTATTAGTGGTGGAAAGTACTAATGACTTAGACATTATACTATGGCTCTTATAGTTCTGTAAATTAATGTTCAAGAACCATTGCTAATTATGACATTTATTGTTTACAGGAACAGTGGCCACTGTCCCATAGACAATATCAACCTCAGTATGAAAGTGGATATTTTCCCAGATAACTATACTAAAAGAGAAATACAAGAGCAAAGGATGTCCTGCCCATTCGCTGGAAAGGGTAAAGTAATTATTATTCAAGAAATTCCCTAGTGTAACATTACAAATTACCTATCCCAATTTTTAGCTAGTGATGTTATGTTATGACTTATGAAATAGAAATATGCAAGCAATTAGGCCTTAGAGAACTGAACCTTATTTATTGTTGTGTTTCATAAATGAACACAACTGACTGCAGGAACACAACATGATACGTGATTGGCGACAAATTTTCAACTTGAAGGCCCATCCAGACACTGGAAAGTACAACAATGATATATTTTCCTCACGACGTTTTCCTTCACCTCAAAAGGGGCGCAAGCTCATTGTTGGAATTTGAACCTACGCAAGATCACTGATCGTCTGAGTAAATACTTGTTAGAAGTGACCAGTTACATGTGTCTCAGCAATGGACAAAAAAATTCATGTAACATCCTTGATTTCTTTGTTTACCTTACTTTTCTTGCCTTACAGGATGTGCAGTGAAAGTGACTCCGTTGGACCTCGACTCTCATATAGCGGCGTGCGTGTACAACCAACCGGAGAAGTCGACACAGCCGGTCATCACCATTCCATGCTCGTTCCAAGCCATTGGCTGCAAGGAGACTTTCGACAGCCAGGAAGAAATGAATACACATTTGAACATAGATGTGCAGAGGCATATGAGTGTGAGTAGTAAAAAAAAACAGTAGCATTTGTTAAAAAAAAACTGTGATTTTGACATTACAAACAGACACTGCAACTTAAAAAATTCAACCTGTATATCCTTACTTATTATAAATGTGAAAGTGAGTTTATTTGTTTTTGTTATGCTTGCACACCTTAACGGCTCAACCCATCATCATTTTTTGTCGCGGAATTCCCGCGGGAACTCCGAAATTAACGCAGGTGAAACCACGGAGCTTCACCAGCTGGTGTTGTATGGACGCCGGTAAGCAATAACATGTTAACCCACAAAATTAAATTATTGTTACAGATCGCTATATTAAGAGATATAGAATGTTTTCTAATTATGTGTTTATCTTATTACATTGTTTAAATACCAACAAATTGTTGGGCATAAAATAATGTTGATACAAAATGGCGCTATAATTTTAAAACGCAATTTACTCAAAATTTCTCCAGTGTGGGTTATCACACTATTGCTTATCTATGTCTGTATACTATAACGTCTTAATGAATTGACTGAAACTAGAAGATAGTTTGCTGAGAATCGATTTCCGAATCGATCGCACCATGTTTTAAGTTATATTTTTTCATATTTATAAGCCTATGTCTCAATTATTTATAATACAATATTTGGCGCGTACGCCGCCCGTAGCAAAAATTGATTCGGTCATTGACACGTAGGCGCGGGCGTAACGCTTGAAATTTCGTAGATAGGTCACCTTTAAACTAATGATGAATAACTTTTAACTATTAATTTTTTCGACATAATTTATGTTTTAATCATATTATTGTATATTTTTTTAATGGGGTGTATCCCCTGATACACTGATTTTTGGTTAATTCATTAACACGTTGTATATTATGTGCACCGTTGCCAGTTGCTAATGAACGCGTACTCGGAGATAAAAATCGGCAACGACATATCGAGCGCGAGCGTCGACGCGAAAGAGCAGGAGGCGATGAGCCTGTGGGAGGCGCCAGACAAGGACGGCGACAGCGCGCCCCCGCCGCTGCACAACACCAGCGCCCTCATCAGGTACAGTACCGGACTTGATGCTGGATTCAACCAAAAAGCGTACTCAGCGCTGCGCATATTCCGCTCATTTGTACACAAATACAGAATACATCACACACATTCATGTCTTTATGTTTACTAATTGGCTACTTGACAATTTTTTTTTTAATCCATCGTGTAAAAATATTGGACACGTATTTTTTTCTTTTTTACGTAGGTAATCAAAAAATAACGGCAATACATTGAGTTGAAATTTCGCATGACATCACAACCCGGTGCAGTTTGTATGGGGCTTATCTATTATAATAAAACTGTAGAGAGGTCAATACATTGAGTATATTCAAAATTAATATTGGAGGATGAATGATGATCGATGCTGATGCCAAAAATGCAATCAGTAAATTTTTTGTGTCTGTCTGTCTGTATGTGCACGCATGGGTCAAAAACTACTGAAGGTATTTTAACCAAACTTGGTACGATTTTAGTCCATATACTCCTGGGCAAGTTATAGGCTATATAACATAACGCTAAGACACATAGGAGCTGAGCAGTGACGATAAATTTGAAGCAAGTCGGATGAAAATGCGCTTTCGAGCTCTTATCCTCGCATACGTTTACTCAATCACGCAAAAACAGCTGAACGGATTTGGATGAAATTTGGCATGTACGTTGTCAGGGGTACAGAGAAGGACATAGGGTACTTTTTATCTCGGAATTCCCGCGGGAACTCCGAAATTACCGCGGGTGAAACCGTGGAGCACAGCTAGTACTGAATATTGACGTCACGAGTCCCCACCCTAAACTTTAATGCGCTTTATCTATGTTTATTTTCATGAATTTGAAAAAGCAAAAAATACGTGTCTATTATTTTTTTTTTCTGACTGTAATTTTATAGACGTCAAAAAAGAGCCACATTACGGACTAACATTGAATAAATGATTTGATTTTAAATTTTACTTATGAGTTTTGTTATCTAGTTGGCCACGACGTGAGCTAATCTTTACTTATAAATGTGAAAGTGAGTTTGTTTGTTTGTTACGCTTTCACGCCTACACCCTGCCTGTGACCGGTGACGTGTGCGGGTCGCAGAGCCCTGTACGAGCGGGTGGTGGTGCTGGAGCAGCGCACCCGCGAGCAGAACATAGCGCTCGCGAACATGTCGCAGCAGCTGCAGGCGTTCGCGGTGGCCAAGCGCAAGCAGAGCCACGAGATGCTGCTGCGGTACTGCATGGGCCACTACGTGTGGCGGGTCGACAACTTCCAGGTGCGCACGCTACTTGCACCTACCCACCTACACGATGCATACACAAAACCACACACATTCAATCATCTGTGATTCTAACTGCCGCACTCAGAGTCGACTTTAATGTATACATAGTTAAGTAGAGATTTTTAAATCAAACTGCCGCAATCAGACAAGTTTAATAAATCAATGTTAATTGGCATAAGTTACATCTCGTTAAATACCAATTAACATTAATTTACTGAACGTCTCTGAGTGCGGCAGTTTTGTTTTAAAAATCTATACTTAACTAAGTAATCATTAAAGTCGACTCTGAGTGCGACGGTTACTCGAATAGACTTGTTTCCGGGGTGTGAAAATCGAAATTATATTTAGGCCGTCTTTGATTTTTCTAATTATTGAAAAAATCCTAAGACAAAACGCATTAAAGTTTAGGAGCGGGGCTCTTGACGTCATAACGTGCTATAAACTGTAGCACGGCTTGACGTCACGCAATATTTCAACTTAATGTAGGTAACTCCGTTATTTTTAAAAAATTCAAAAATACGTGTCCAATATTTTTTGTTAATCTACAATGACGGACGGACTAAAAATTAAAATTTGGTTGACAAGCCCATTATTATTTCGCGAATCCTTACTAATATTATAAATGCGAAAGTGAGTGTGTTTGTTTGTTGCACTTTCACGCCTTAACGGCTCAACCGATCATCATGAAATTTTGACAATGCAATGCATTGTCAGGGGTACAATAAACACATAGGGTGTTTTTATCCCGAAATTCCCGCGGGAACTCTCAAATTAACGCGGATGAAACTGTATTAAATTTTGCATACTACACGTTGTCAAGGGTAGGCACAGAAAAAAACTAGTAACGGGGTATGAAAATTGAGTTCTGTTTAATCCGTCAGTTATCTAACTGACCGATTAAACAGAACTCAATTAACTGCATTTTGGAAAATTAATGAAAAATACTTAGTGCTTTAACGAGGACTCGTGACGTCATAAACCACGTGTATCGAATTATGACGTCGCGCAACATTTCGACTCAGTGTAGTGCCCACGGGTTATTTGTTTGTAATCATACGTGTCAAATATTTTTTTATTATTGTCCACGGCGGTTTAAAAACTAAAATTTCGCTACCTAGTCCATTCCAAGTCTCGTTTCGTCCAAGTAACCGTGACCCGTCATGCGGCCGTCCCTTCCAGGCGCGGCTCGACGCTATGCTGAAGGACCACAACAAGATGCTGTACAGCCCCGGCTTCTACACCTCGCCCAATGGTTACAGGTACGAGTTTTTTATTATTTACTTCTAGAGCTGACCCCGCGGCTTTCCTGACGATAATTTCGGAGTTCCCGCAGGAATTCTGGGTTACAATATAGCTTATGTTACTCAGAGATAATGTAGCATTCTAATGGTGAAAGATTTTTAATCGGTCCAGTAGTTTTTGAGTTAAATCGTTACAAACAAATACAAAAAAGACAAATCTTTCCTCTTTAAAGTGTTAGTATAGATTACTGTTTTTTTTCTTTGTTTGGGTAAATTTTCTAGCAACATATTATAAATGCTTTGCAGTTTATGAAGTCACGAGCCCTCTTTTAAAGTATGATACGCCTTTTCGGAGTAGTTTTAATTAAAATTTGAAAAACTTGTACTAGCTGTTCCCCGCGGTTTCACACGCGTTTATTACGGAGTTTCCGTAGGATGTCCTCTTCTGTATCTACCCCTTGTGGCGACCCCTACGCCACAAGTCACGACCTACAACTAAGCGACGAGTACTGACTATATGGAAGTCCTGAATCGCGCTAACGAAGTTTTCACACTGCGCTGTATAGTGTATATTTTCGACCTCCGACGGTTTACAGTCGAAGCCGCGGTTCCCCGAGCATAACACCTCGCCCGGCGAGAAGCTTCCCCTTTGGTGGCGGTCGAGCCATATTATTTATCCCGCTCCTCGCGCTAACGAAGTAGTTCGTGACCGTGACCGGCGGACTAAATGGAATTCTGATTTTCACACCCCGTCACTACGCCTATCACTAGCCACCCTGTAGCATACGGAGTATGGCCTTGGAGACAGTCAAGAGTGGCGACGCCCGCGGCGCGAATGGGGATGTTGACTACTTTTGAAAATCAAAATTCTAATTAGTCCGTCAGTTAGAAAATAAAAAAACAATAGACACGTATTTTTTGCTTTTTCAAAGAAATTAAAATATACAGAGATAAAGCGCATTAAAGTTTAGGGTGAGGGAGTCGTGACGTCACTAACCGCTAAAACTGCCATACAAACTATCCGAATAGTGGCGTCACGCGAAATTTCAACTCAATGTATCGCCGTTATTTTTTGATTACGTAAAAAAAGAAAAAACTACGTGTCCAATATTTTTTATTAATCCACAAGACGGGCTAAAAAAAAATTAATCAACATGCCCATTGCGGCGCACCGCGCCGTGAGCAGCGAAAACAAATGGTAGACAACATAAGAAGTAGGCCACAGCTATCAGCGGCGCGCGCTATGGCATACATCTCATGTCGTCGTCGCCGCTCTTGGCTGCGGCCAGCGAGTATACTGTGCTGTGCTCCGTTGTCGGCAGATTCTGCGTCCGGCTGAACATATCCCCGCAGAACCCGCTGTGCTTCGCGCTGAACGTGCACCTGATGCGCACGGAGCTGGACGAGTGCCTCGAGTGGCCGTTCAACGGGCGCATCTCGGTGGCGATGATCCACCGGCGCGAGCCGGCGCGCACGCAGCGCGACACCATGATGGCCAACACGGGCCTGGTGGCGTTCCGGCGGCCCGCGGCCGAGGTGAGCGTGCGCGGCTTCGGCTACGCGGAGTACGCGCTCGTCGCCGACGTCGCCGGGGGCGGCTTCGTCGAGGACGACACGCTGCTGCTGCGCGTGCACATCAAGTGCGTGTGACGCGTGACGCGTGACGCGTGAAGCGGGGACTGAGCTCTTTGGTTGGTGGTCGTTCTACTTTTTTAATGGACTTTCGCATGTTAGCATTTAGACAGTTTCAAGTGAAATTAATTAGATCAATGTACTTACTTATTTTCTATCAAAATGAAATTTGAAAGACTCAATTTTACATCTAGAATGTAATGATAGAGATAAATGATCAAAAAAATTCAAACTTTATGCTTATACAGACAGATAGAGTTGGAAATATTTTTCGTTAATAGTTTAAATTTGGCATTTTCACACTGACCATTAGATGTGACCGCCCCCCCCCCCCCCCCCCCCACCATATAGTTTATACAGAGATTGATTAATACAAACATTCCATTTTACTCGTATATTACTTGTATCTAGTTTTTAAGTGAAAGCACATTTTTAAAACATGTATTATTTGAACAAAAGGTGCCTATAGATATTAAGTAAAAATGTAATTATATATTTAAATATTGTTAAACTTAAACTATGCAACGTGTAACACAAGTTTGCACAGTTTTTTCTTTTTAGTAGGTATCATTTCAATTTTTTATCTCATAACATTGTATACATAAAGCTGTCTCATCATCTTTGTGTTGCACGTTGTATACCTGTTATTTAGTGTTATAACAAAATAGAAAACATGACAAATATCGAATTGTTTTATTGTACCTAATTGCCCCTTGAAAACTTTCAACACAGTAGCTAATATAATAATATATAATAAGATGGTATAGAAAATCTTCCGATGAATTACGAGCTTGATTGATCGACATTAATTTCGATGAATCCAAGGATTTCATCTCTTCCTAAAGCTAGAACCATTGTGTTTTGGGGTGTGACGTCGCCCTTGGAGCCAATTAGTATGATTTCGATATCATTCTGACGCGATGGGACACTCCTCAACACACGACTCAAGTTGAAATAAAACAAGAATCATTCTCTTTAGAATTGTAATATGTTTATTCAAAAAAGTAATATAATAATAATGAGGGTTAGCCCCTTAGTCAATCACAAATAAAATTGGAATTTAAAAATAAGTTTTAAAAAAAACAATATTGTTTAAAGTCTACACATCCAAGTCCAATATGGCCACAAAATTTAGAAATTCAAAATCAAACCGATTTGGTACTTTACCTAATTGCTTAACATATACGTAAATTACTCTTTAGTAATATAGATAGATTACGTGTAATACTTACGGGACGACACGGCGAGAGAGTTCAAGTAATGATAAGAATAATAAAGACCATAACAACATTAGTAACAGCACAAAATATCGTGAGACCACGCCCGGTATCATTGAATATTATTGAAATTTCAACCTTACTGCCCTGTTATTATCGTCCATAGTTATCCATCACTTGATAGTCCTTCGTGATGCCGCCCCATAAGCATGGCACCAGCACTAATTGTATAAAAATAATCTTAATCTAAATTACACGGACCTAGTTAACTACGAAATCACTCTTATCACATTCAGTCAATCACATCATGTACTTTATCACCAATCGAAATTTACTTTGATTTTATTATTTTCATCTATAAAAACACAATGGCTACGTCGAATATAAAAATTCAAGTCACAAGCTTTCAGTCCTTCGCAATTCTTTGTTTAAAGTTTCATTTTTCATTACCGATCAATATTTCTGTACCATAGATCAATCTGTTTTAAATAATTTTTTTTCGAGCCTCATTATATTTGTAATTTTTTTTAAAAGGAATAACAACAGAACAAAGAGAAAAGGAATTATAATAATCGCACACAGAAGTTAAAATTAACCTCAGTTTACAGTACCTACTTAACTAATCTTTTTAATGGCCCGTTCGCTCAACGATTACAAAGGCTAAACGCTAGCAAATTTTTGAATTAGAAATACAGGGTGAAACCAACGGTAGACAACATTAAATATTTATGTTGTTATTACAAAAAAGGTTCAAAAAGTCGTGTAACGCGTGCCAAAAAAATCTATGAGTAGATGAAAAATCTATACGAAAATAGATTTTTTGATTTTTCAGACACGCATAAGGGTCTGTTTTTTAATTTAATTTTTCTAAAAACATCGAAACGAAATGTCGCACTGTGGGTACAGACATCCCAAAAAACATATAAGTCATAACACATGTATTTTAATGCAATGCCAATTGCAGCGCTTATAAAGTTCAACAACTGCCAAAAGTTCTGAGCTATGAGACTGGATTTATGATATCGTCCTTATCCCATACAAATATTGTCCACTAAAGATAATGTTAAGAATCAGACGGACTCATTTTTGTAAGCTATAACAACAACGGTAATACGATAATACGATACGATAACGGTATACGGATCTTGTGTAAGATTAAGTGTAGACGAAACATTATAAACAAGTAAGTGAAAAGGGCGACTAATAGTTGTTTTATTTATAATATAAAACAGTGATTAATTCTGGGGATATTATTACGTTTGCTAACGTTAATTAACCTATTTCTTTTTTATAGTATATTGTGATTAATCAATAGCATCTAATGTTATCATAAAAAATCTACAACTTGTATATCGTTATGAGTATAAGGTAACCTTATTTATGTACTTATATAAAAAAAACCTCGATGTAAATATGCAATATTATGCAGTGCAAAATTCTAACTCCTGTAAAAGAATTCTAAATAAAGGCTATTACTTCCAGACCGTAAATTAGCGATACCCACTTTAAAAACCATATTTTCTAATATATTACATTTAAAAAGAAAATTAAATGAAATATCTTAGGAAATATATTTTTTTTCTGGCGGGTGGCGCTATATTCGTTTCTGTAAGGTACCGTAAAAACAAAAAAAAATATCTAATATCTATGATTATAATAGGTCTATTAAATAACATGACGTGACGCGATACCTTATACGGTTTATTCAAAACTTCAGCTGCTACAACAAAGATGATATTTTGAGATAATTTCGCAACGGTTACTGCAACGGTTTTTGTAGTATCTCAAATTATCATTCTGTATTTAATATATCCGAAGAATTAAAAAAAAAATATAAATTAAAACTACTGAATAAATAAACAACTTCACAACACAAATTACTATTTGGAAAGTATAAAGTTACATGAAAGGAATCATTATTAAATTTATAGGAAGACTTAATAGACAGCGGTTAAAATACCATTGTACAGCACTCTACAGATTTCAATGTAATTTCTCTAAATCATTTCATCGTTCAAAATAGATAAAATGTTCGAATGATATACAATTTTAAGCACATCTTCTTCATTGGTGGTTTTTTTTTAAATAATTTTAATAAATTGCGTTTTTGAAAATGAAACCAGCTACTATTACTCTACTACTGGGATTTGGAGAAATTGTTCACTGAAATCCGCTCTATTATTTATTTATACAATATTACTACTACCTATGAGTGTGCTAGAGAAATGATTCCATTAAAATACTTAACATTTTAAGTGAATTTTGGAATGCTTAATAACAAAAAGAAGTACAAAGCTTTTTGTAAATACTTCCTCTATAGTGAAACTCGAGAAGTGTCTATAAAATCAGTTCTATTTAATCCACTGTCATAAGTAAACCTATTCACGAACGAACGTTATTGATTATTTTATCACAGATGTGGTAAAATGCGCAAGTATAAATGTCTATTTTGCTTTTTTTTTCTTCAATCTACTTCTGGTTTATTTTGTTAGGTTCCTTTGTTTTTTAACACCGACCTAACTGGTGTACCTACTTATGTGCTAACTAGTAGACTTAGGTATACACAAAATTAAAATATATTATAATAAACTAAGTTGTTGTCGGGAGGAAGTCGAAACTCTTCCCCGAACAAGCAACTGTCACGAGAACTCGTGAGAAAACCTCGTATTTT
This sequence comes from Zygaena filipendulae, assembly GCA_907165275.2. Taxonomy (NCBI): domain Eukaryota; kingdom Metazoa; phylum Arthropoda; class Insecta; order Lepidoptera; family Zygaenidae; genus Zygaena; species Zygaena filipendulae. Next base: position 2,554,108 of record OU015653.1, on the reverse strand, counting down.
AGCTACGGGGTCAAATGGTGAGATTTGACCCCGTAGCTAAAATACGAGGTACAACGTTGCCTTTTAAAATAAAAAAAACTACACTACTTGACCACAAAAGTATCAATAGTCAATACCTACCTATTCCTTCCTTAAATACTTGACATTAGCGAACTTACCACGTCACCGTCATCGTATTACTTAATTTAAAAAAATACCTAAAGCAATTAAACTAACTAAAAAGGAACATTAACTGACGCGCTTTGATTCTCGTATAATAAGTTTACCTACATTATTATATGTACTAATGAAATAATATAATTGAGATAATCATGTGTAATTAAATTATTTTGTATTTATTTCTTGTTTTCAATTTAATAAACTACTGGAATAACTATCTATGTACAATATATAAAAAATATCTCGAATGATTTCAGTGTTTTTTAGCGACCGTAGCGACGGATCGCAGAATTTGTTTATTGAAAAATATGCTAAGTCAATCAGTCACAAATTTATTTATTTATTTCTGGACATGAAAAGCATAATATGGTCGGATCTTAAAATTCGATCAAAACTAACACACTAAAATACTAAAATATTTATTATTTATTTATTTAGTATTTTAGTGTTAAAAAAATTGTTTGGTCGGATGTTGAGACATGCTTTTCATGTCCAGATTAATTATTTCAATTTAGTAGCAGCAGTTCGTCCCTCTTACCTAACCAAACTGGATGTAAAAAGGTACAGTCCTGGTCACCGGGATATGTGGATTGACTACAGTCGGTTGGCAACACTACACCGAGCCGCTGGAGTCGCCCGGGAAGTGCATGAGGTTGTCGCCCCCGCAGCTGGGCGTGGGCGACGAGGGCGGGTCGAGCGAGGCGCGCGACGCCGAACTGAAGCTGCTCGAGCTCAGCTCCTCGGGCTCCCCGTCGTAGCGGCCGGTGCCTGTCGACACTCGCACGGCATTAGCTTCTTCGTAACAATCCACGCTAATATTGTAGACAGGTGAAAATGTATACTTGGATACAGCGGAGCTAAGATACGCAACACGATAAAATTTTATCGAGCCATTTTATCGATTCTCGTCGACATATTATATCGTTTTGTCAATCAGTGGTAACATGAAAGCAAAAAATGTTTAACCGAACTAACTCAATATCCCACTACTCTACTGAACTTTTTTGCTTGGACGCCCACAAATATTTGTCGGTATTGTCGATAGACAATTTTATCTTTCGTTCGATAAACATATCGTGCCGCGCATCTTAACTATGCTGAAAATAAAATCTGAAACTACAGGGACAGGTTCTAATATTATTTTTACTGAAATAAAGCTAGTATCTAGGAATAAAATAGAATTTTCTTCCCGATTCAAAAATGAATGAACAGATTTAATGAATACTATATTATATCTATTATAATGAAAATACAAATTTGTTTGTTTAGGTTTTGTTTATCTGGAAAAAATCGTTATAATCGTATAAAAATAAATCAAAATACTACTAATTTATGTGATGTTTAACGATCCGGTGCGAAGGACCAAACGAACACAACTATCAATACAGTCCACAGATAAATTACACTGTGTAAACTTCTGATGAAAAACTCAGGTTCTCTTAGGACCCTTAGGTTTTAATTCTTTTTATAATATTAAAACAGACTGATTAGGGTTGAGATATTAAAGGTAAAACTGAACAGGTTCAAAATAATACTTCGGTTATGGTTTTTGAATTTGCTTTTTTTATTACCAGGTATACTATTCTTTAAACACTCCAATAACATTATAAGCGAAAAGATACTGTGTGAAGGCAGCCAAAACTTACACATGATAATATTTTAATGTCATACCAAACTATCTGCATTCCTGGGAGATTGTGATTACGATGGAACGAAAAAAAAAACTTTATAGTGCCAGAGGTCTACTACTATGTATGTATAGTGTGTACATATCTCGTCTGTAATTTTATCTTATCTTACCAAGAATTTCGACTTTACATCAAAATTTTAGGTGCGAAATTTCGTTTTTAACTTAAAGTTTCGTTTCAAACGATTATTTATTTATAAAGGTGTGAGTTCACTGGCCTCAATATAATACATAAGGCAAAAACTTTAGGTACTTTATTTTTTTATTTTATCTTTAACTTCACTGATATTTTCTACAAGTCGCGCGAATGCCAATAGTCTGGTAACATCGTATATAAATAAATATATATTTGACAAATATAATCACATCTTGTTACACTAGGTATATAATAGGTATATTATAATATTATTACAACTGATTATTAGAATTATTATTACACGATGATATTGCTGTCAATAAGTTAAGTAGTACAAATATCTATTAATCACACAAACATTAAAAATTTATAGAGCATTACAGATAATTTTAATACGCACATATTATTATTATAACAGTAGCTATTATTATGTGATCTTAATTCTTATTACATTTGTGATACAGAGGGCCTTGTTTTCAGTAAATGATAAACAAACATCGATCGTCCCGAATCCTGTCTCTTCGTTGTTCGTCTGTGAATCCCCAAAGACGCCAGTTTACAAAAGTTTACGTCGGACTTCGGAGTATTATAGTTATTATGATGTTGGATAATCGAAAAAAAAAATTCAAAACTTGGATCTTTGTGATAATCTTAGGAAGATTACAAACTGACTGATTAAGGATTTTCGCTATGGTCCAAATCTTTTCGATTTTCCTAAAGCAGATTTAACAAACACTAAGCATAAAATCTTAACAATTGCAGATGATATCGAAACGGACGCAAACTGGGGCGGCGTTTATGTTACGAATAATCACATCTCATCGAACTAAAGTAGACTCTCAATGCAGTACATACTTTTTTTCTTGAAAATTCAAGTTTAAAAGGACATCGAGATATTATTGCAAACAAGGCCTCTTAACGATTTGTGGACGATAAAAACAATTTTTTTGATTTTTAGACGAAATCTTAAATAAATATTCCATACAGATTCTCCCTTATTACATTGCTAATGGAGTGCTCGTAGAGTTTTTCTAGAATCGGGTACAATAAATATTTTTTTGTAAACATATTCATATTATTATGTAAGTAGGTATAACTTTAGATAATATTCATAACAAATTAAATCGTAAGAGATTGAACGAAGTGTCATTACATAGTTTATTGCACATACCTATTATGATAACAGAAACAAAAATTTAACATCGCGAATTACCTCTTTACTGTTTTACCCTCGGTTTAGCGAGCTCCATTCACTTCCGCGAATATTATAAATTATTTTAAATGAATGCACGCAACTTGAGCAATAGTCGCCGTAGTACCACTTTTGTACCGCTGGTCGATTATTTTACTAAACAAAGATTTTTCTAAGCTTGCCTAATTTGACGTACCCAACCATAAAGAAATAGTAATCTATCAAGAGTACGGAGTTACAAAAACCGAGGCAAACGTGATTTTTAATGATGGAAAACATAAAATTATTATGCATTATTTTTTAACGGCAACAATAAGTAGGTATATTAATCAATTTCGGCTAATCATCTGCTTCACTTAAATAATATCATATTTAAAATTAAAAAATCATAAAAAAATTACATTAAATATATTATAATAATTGATTTAAAATAAAACATTAATAAACACGCCAATAAAGGAATTACGTATTATCATCATATATCATCAGGAATAAACCTACTTTTCCTATGCTTATTATAATTTATTATGCACAAACTTTTTTTTTGGACAGAAAAATATAACAATAACATTTAATAAATACTGCAAAATAAAGATTTGTCATGACTATTATGCTTAACAAAATTACTATAATTAAATAATACTCAATCTTATTGTATAAAAATAATACAATAATATAATTTTAGAGACGAGCCGTTTTTTTTTTTGTAAAACATAGTTAGGTACTTAAAAACAATTCGTGAACATACGGTTAACTTTCAACTGGCCACAAAATCGATCACTATTATTTCATTGTAAAATAAACATAAATATTAAATAATCCATGGAAGTCAAAGATGCCTAGCTGCCACGTCTTCTATCCCATTTTTTAATTATTCGAATCGCAATTAAGCTCTTTCACTTACAGACGAGTAGGAAATTAATATCAGAATCTCATTTATTTGTTGAACAACCCATTTCGAGTGAACACTCCCAAAAAAATATTACATTAAAAACTGCCAAATGAAGGAACATATTTTTGGAAGGAAGGATTCATTTGCGTTACTGCGATAGAAGAACAAAGATACGACGAAAAAATAAAGTAAATCTGTTTGATTTCAATGTGTGCTTTCTTGTTATTTTTGTGAGTTAACTTTTTTTAACACCTATACAAGATGGACCCATACAACTTGAGAGTTGAAAGGCTGCCATAAACCTGAACCATAGAAGCAAGTGCAGATGAGTTATTTTTAGACAGTAGCTATAAAGTTTCAGTTCCTCACTAGCCACGCTCGTTTCCAACTTAGATCTGTTCAGAGTGAACGAAAAGATGCTCAAACACTTTTTTGATGTCACTGAATAAGCAACCTAATCAAGGTTTGCCTTTAGGTAAAAAATCTAACGGCAAGCTTGATTATCATAGTACTTGATGTGTGTCGAATTTTGTGCTTAGAAACATTATCTACTAATACGGTTTTTTATTCGATGATATCAAAAAAGCACTAGAGAATTTTTTGACTGGTGTTTGGCAAAGTTAATATTAGACATTAGTTAGTGGTTCCATACCTTTGCTAATGATTATTATCACGTTTTACAACTAAACTTACGGGCACTAAAGTGTCACAAAAAGAATTAAATTAATTAATAACTACGCAATTTATGTTAAAATAAACCTATCCGGAGATTCGACTGTATAAAACTAAGAGAAAACCCGTGGTAAAAAAACTAACAATATAATGACTGGTATGGTTATAATCGGACATCGTTCTCGCATTTCTATAGATCTCATGTTACAGGTCAATATCGAACTTTTCTGTTTCCTATAACTCTTCTAAAACTATTTTTTTACTATACCTACTGTGAAATAAAACTAATTTATTTAAGAACAGAGAAAAATAGCAAAATTTAACATTTCTTATGAAGACCGTATGATTTATAATTAATTAATAAGCCATACTTAAGGGCCAACTTTGCACAGTTAATGCAACTTGGACTAATGATGAAGTAATTTTTAAATTTAGGTTAGCAAATAACACTAATGTAGACCATCTACATATTATGTGTGTAGCTAAAAACCAAACCGAATCGATCTCCCTAAGAAAGTTAAAATATTATTTTTTGTCATTTTCTAAGATTTTATATTTTTTATGTATCTTTTTTTCGATATGACAAAATCATAATGTTGAAACTGTGCCACCTCCTGTGCCTTTTTAACAATAAATTATTATTAGGCTCGATAGCAATATTGTCTACGAGATTTTTTGAAATTTTTATAAGTTTTTTTTTTTATTTTACTTCTCCCCGTCAACCGCAGGTAGTTAGTTCAATTTAAAATAACTAATTGACGTAATTAACTAAGGCTAATGAAAATAAAACTAACGATAGTAGTTTAGCGTAGTCAATTAAAATCACAAATTGAAGGTATATGTATGTAGATATTATGAACACATTTCACTTTTTCTTCCGCTTGTTGTATTTGGTATGCGGAGAGTTACTATGTTGAGTTTTGAGAGCTATCATTTTCTTTGCCTCTTTATCGCGTTTCCGAACGTCCGCGTCGTATTTCTTCGCCTCATCGTCCGATGTCGTTTGCTCTTCAGTTCTTTTGCGCTCCGCAGTCTTCGGTCCCACACTTCGCTCCTCGGGCATGCATTTATCAAAGAAACCCATCAGATCAAACGAGCACACCGTTTGGGGTTTGTCAGTGACTTCGCCTATCGACGAGTCTTCCGCAAACACATCGGCCGCTGATGTTTCTGGGGGCGCAGTCTCGATAAGGCTGTCCCTCATGGCTTCGATGTTGAAATCGTCCATACCAAAACCCTCCAGCGGCGGTAGGTCGTCCAACATCGCGTGATGTTCCTCGACAAAATTGAGCTCGGAAGGCGCATCGCACTCGGCCACTATTATATCGCGTCTATGACAAAGTTCGACCAGCATGTCTTGCAATGATATCTTTTGGGCACATACTGGGTCTTCGTCAGGCACATTCTTTGGTTCACATTTGATTTTCTCTTCCTCAACGATTGCCTGTTTAAGAACGTCTCCGGCGGGAGTGTCTTCGACTCTTTTGACACCCTTGGAAGCTGCTATAGAACTCCACGAAATGGGAGGCTTGTCGACGATGTCTTCTTTCGATTTTTCACTGGGCTGCGGCGACCTCTTGCGTGTTTTGCTGCTGGTTATTAGAATATTGGGCATCTCGTCTTCGTCGGTGTTGATGACGTAGACGTCTTTCGAATCCTTTTCGATATTTTTTTCCAGTTTGCGTTTTTCTGAATAAGGCGATAACGATTTGCTTTTCTTCGATTTTGCTTGTAATTTGGCAGTGGGAGGATTGAAGTCACTCGTACTTAGATTGGCCGATTCAGTCGGCTTGAGCTGGTCGCTAACACCTCTATCTTTGTGTCCTTTGGTTTTAACGCGCGCCCCTAATTGAGGGAAACTGTGCTCGTCAGGAACGGCCAAATCAGCTTTCGTGGAACTATCGAAAGTGGAATCGGACTGTTCTCTTCCATGTGACTTTTCTGTCTTCAGGAACTTTTTCTCGGTCTCCTTTTTCTCCGGCGTGGCACTTTTAGAGAAACGTGATTTCCAGCTTTTAGACGAATATGTGTTAGGAGTTTCCACGTTTTCGAACGGAGTCGATATCGAAACTAATTCACTGCTGGACGGTTGTTGCTTAACTTCGATTTGGTGTATCTCAATAAAACTGTCATCATCCGTTTTATCCAAAGAGTCGTCGTGGGCCTTCTCTTTCTCTTTTTTCCGATTCTTTTTGGGTTTCGGTTGGGCGTCCACGACTTTTTCGCTGGTCGATCGTCGACCAACGTCGACCGACTCTTCTGTCAGCATGTGCCACGCCTGATCTTCGGTTTCGATGATCTTCTCGTCTGATTTGTTTTTCTTACTAAACGCCAAAGAAGGCAATTCTACTTTTACCGCCGACTCATTTTTGAGCTCTACTATGTCAACATTTGCAGGATCTCTTTTCGTCTCCATCTGTTCTAGTCTTTTATATCTCTTCGGATCAGTTTTAGATCCTACTACCTCTTTTCGATCAGATTCGTCCGCAACAATCTGTGTGTCAATATTTTCGATAGCTTGCGCAACTGTTACACCGGCAGCATCTTCTACGGGGACCGCGACGTCGGTCCCGATCGCTTCCTTCGACTCTTTCGCTTCTTTATCTTTATCAGAATCGTGGATCTCTCGCTTCTCTTTGTTAGCACCTTTGATTTTTTTCGACTCCGCCACTTCGACGGTCTTCGCGGCTTCCGCTGCGACATCGTCTCTCTCTCTAGGTACATCGGCCTCTATACAATAATTATTATCTTTAACGCTTACATCACTAAGTACTCTATCGCTAACCGTTTTCGGGGTGGGAGATTTCTTACGTCTAACAGGGGCCGGCGGCTGAATATCACCCGGCGGCCGACTCGGTATCGGCAGTGATACAGCAACGTCCCGCATTCGCTCGGCGGACTCGGGCGAGTCCCTCTCGCGCGTTCCGCTCTCCTCGCATACGTCCCTTTCGCGACTTTTGAGATCTGTATTGGCATCCATCGTCTCGTGTATATTTTGGCTATCTAATACGCGTCGGCCGGGGTCCGGGGACGCGCGGTCCCGGTCCCTGGGCGGGGGCGAGGGCGCGGGGGCGGCCTCGTGCGGGTACACGGTCTGCACGGGCAGCGTGGTGTCGCTGGGCAGCGCGCGCAGCAGCAGCGGCGGCGCGCGCGGCGGCGGCTCGGCGGGCAGCGGCCGCAGCGCGCGGAACGTCGCCTCGTCCGTGTTGGGCAGCGCGGGCGCGTCGGCGGCGGGCGGGCGGCGCGCGGGCGGCGAGGCGGGCGCCCCCGCGCGCACCGCCCCCTGCCGGCTGACCGCGCGCTGCACGCCCGCGCCCGCCCCCGCCCCCGCGCCCGCACCCGCGGCCTCCTCGCGCGGACACTCGTCCGAGCTCCCTATACGAAACCAAAGGCAACCGTTTAACCGTTTCCAGCGCGACCGACGGAGGAGGTTCGGAAAAAAGCATGCCGAGGGCGCGACGGCCGGCCGGTCGGTCCGGGGAGCCAACACGCGAGTGTTAAATGCGCTGCCTTTGGCTTCGTCGCGGCTCCGGCGACGGGCTCGCGGGGAGGCGCGTTTCGGGACGCGTTATAACAATAATCGTTATTTATGCTTTCTTCGCTAACTCCTCCGCTCTGTTTCGCTTCGTTCGTTCGTTGTGTGCGTTCGTGTGACGTCACTGATCACTTTTTGTTTTTAAATTCATTCGCGGTGAATGTGCGGAAAACGTAAACGTCGTCGGTCGATTCAAAAGTCAAATCGAATCAGTTTTAAAAGTCGAATGCAATCGGATTCAAAAGATGAATCGAATCAATTTTTTTTATTAATACATTAATATAAAAGTATACATAAGTACTGTTCAAAATATTTTCATTTGATACAATTCAATTAATTCATTTAATTCAAATCGAATTATAAAATCTAATCGAATCGGATTAAAAATTCGAATCGAGTCGCATCATAATGCCGAATCGAATTGGATTCAAAAGTCAGTGCCAATTAAAGGCGTTATTTTCACGTGAAAGTGTGTGTAAGTACGACAAGGGGCCCTATTTTTTAATCGCTCGAATTACTTTCACGCGCGGAATCGCGAATTCACGTGCGAATGCTCATACATTCTTTAAGCATTCACACGTGAATCTTGCAATGGACATGTTGACTAATTTTTTTTTTAGTCCGTCTTGTAGATTATTAAAAAAAATTGGACACGTATTTTTTCTTTTTTTACGTAATCAAAAAATTACGACGATATATTGAGTTGAAATTTCGCGTGACGTCACTATTCTGACAGTTTGTATGGCGGTTTTTGCGGTTAGTGAGGTCACGACCCCCTCACCCTAAACTTTAATGTGCTTTATCTCTGTATATTTTAATTTATTTAAAAAAGCAAAAAATACGTGTCTATTGTTTTTTAATTTTCTAAAAGACTGACTAATTAAAGTTTACATTTTCAAAAGTTGTTAACATCCCTATTCCGTGTCCGAAAATTAATTCGAGCGATTCAAAAATACGACCTAACGTAACGTGTGTGTTGAGACGAAGTGTGGTGAGGTGAGGTGAGGCGTGTTGTGTGCGCGGCACTCACCGTCCTCCCGCATGGCCTCGGCGAGGTCCTCGCGCAGCCGCAGCTCGCTGAGCGAGGCGGCGCGCGAGCCGTCCGCGAGCAGCGCGCGCGCCCGGAAGCTGTCCGCGCGCTCCACCGACCCGGAGCCTGGACAACGTTCGTACCATTTAATTAACATTGTAAAAAAAAAAAACAGACAATATTTTGTTCGACTGCAATGCTCACAAGTGTTACTGTGCATGTACAAACGTGCGTGTGTGTACGACGTACGTACATGTACTTTTTTATTCGACTTAAACCGTGGAAGTTTCTGATCAACGTACAAATAGCAAACAACAGTACACTAGTGCACTTATGGACGTAGCCGTAATGTGCATAAGTTTTTTTCACTTGGGTGTGTACACGCACACACATGCTCACACACACACACACACACATACACATACATAATACACACCCACACACGCACTCTCAATATCAACTAACAACACCCTACAGTAGTAGAGTAGTTGCCAGTGATGACTTATGGTACCGAGACGTGGTCGCTCATTATCGGTCTCATAAGAAGGCTCGAGGTCATCCAGACGACTATGGAGAAGGCTACGCTCGGAGTTTCGCTTTTTTTTTTATGTCATAGGGGGCAAACGGGCAAGTGGTACACCTGATGGTAAGTGATTACCGCCGCCCATAGACATCTGCAACACCAGAAGGCTTGCAGGGGCGTTGCCGACCTAACCCGAAGAATAGCAAACCTCAAGTGGCAATGGTGGGGAGTGGGGAGTGGGTGTGGGGAGTAGGGAGTGGGTGTGAGGAGTGGGTATGGGGAGTGGGAGTGGGGAGTGGGTGTGAGGAGTGGGTATGGGGAGTGAAGAGTGGGTGTGGGGAGTGGGGAGTGGGGAGTGGGTAGTGGGTAGTGGGGAGTGGGGACTCACCGAAGGAGCCGCCGTCGACCAGCACGGGCACGTGCGGCCGGCCCGCGGGCACGCTCACCGGGTTGGAGCGCGCCGCGCCGCGCCCCGTCGCCGCCGCCGGCTCGATCTCCACCGTCTCCGCCCTGCCGCCCGACACAACCGTATGATAGGTGGACGATCGACCCGCTGCTGGGGGTTAAACCCGATAACAGACCGCATACGGCTGGCTTCTATCGGACTTAATCCCAAGCACCGGCGTGATTGCCTATCTATGTACACAACACAACACGCATGCCTTGACACGACCAGTGGCGGCTTCACCAACAGCTTGGCCCTTATTCACTATTCATTTTATTTTATTTATTGTTTTGTTGTCAGGAAACATGGGCCTATAGATAAATACCTTACAAACTAACATACATATATACAAATATAAAAAAAAACATTGCACACACGCCGCGCTAAGATAAGACGGCACAAAAACTGTCTTTACAAAAAAATGCATTTACAACGTTATGCATCTTATGACATAAAGAATAATAATTTCTAATATCTTGCCATCTAGAACGTTTGGAAATGCGTTTTTGGGACGCGCGTTATGGGCAATGTTGTTGGTCCTAGTGAATAAGGGCCCTGATTTTAGGAGCCTAGGGCGGCAGATTTTAGGGGCGGCAAATTGTTTTTTTCTTGTGCAATCATAACTATATCGTTAGGTTGTCAAAAAAATCTAGCAACTGATACATTGATCCACTAGTACAGAAATTATTAAGTTACAATTTCATTAATAAAAAATCACAATTAACATAATTATGAGCTAGGGTATCGAATGGCCATGATGACAAGGTATAAAAATCAAAATTCTATTTAGTCAGTCAGTTGGATACTGGATAGTAAAAAAATAATAGGCACGTATTTTTTGCTTTATCGAATTATTGAAAAAAATACTTTGATAAAACGCAAGCGCACGTCGAGCGGTTCCACGGGGTAGTGTAGCGGAACAGTAGGCGAACTCACCCCGAGCTGGAGTAGGTCTTGAAGACGAACTGCGGCCCCATCCACAGGCGGCGGTGCGGGCCCGCGTGCGTCAGCATCTCCACCTGCGCCAGCCAGCGCTCCTTGTCGCTGTCCGAGTTCCTCTGCAACGCGAGCGAGCCACGGACACGCTGACACACGGTCGGCTGCATACGTATGTATACACTTTTGACAGTCATTGAACCTTATTGCAATAGTAATAGAGTTCAAATACTGACCAGAATGTGTATACATATTTGGTACTGGTGATTGTACACGTACGAAAAACAGGTGTATAAATTAAAATTCTATTTAGTCCTTTAGGTAGTAAAAAAAAATAATAGACACATATGGCTTTTTTAAATCATTGAAATGGGGCTCTTGACGTCATAACTACGTATAAACTGTACCTAGGTGTGACGTCACACGGACTTCAACTCAATGTACCTATCGCTGTTATTTTTTGATTACGTAAAAAAAAAAGGAAAAACACGACGTGTCCAATATTTTTTATTAATCTACAAGACGCAGCCTATTGTTCGGCCCGACATCTTTTTATATGACCTTTATCCCAACAAGATTCGCTCCTGTGAAATGAGCAGATCAGAACTCTAGGATTTATATGCAAAATTTTCATTCTTGTCCCTTGGATAGTCACTTGGTTATTACAGATTGTTCTAGAATCTCGTTTGTGGCAAAGTTGTAGTCTTTTGAGACATGCAGGATATGCTTAGTCGGTGTCCAGTTTGGCAATACAGCACTTGCGATGGGGATAGTGGATGCCAAATGAAGTGACTATACCTACCTATATCTAAGAGTTCTGAAGTGTGTAAAAAAGGCTGTATCAGTTTACTGTGTGCCAATGTGCGTCAGTACTCACCCTCCAGCTCTGCGGCTGCAGCAAGGGGTTGGAAGGCGGCAGCGGCGCCAGCAGGTCGGCGGAGGAGGGCGGGCGCTGCAGGGGCCACTGCGAAACTTCCTCCACTTCCACCTCTATGGGGGACTCATCGCACGCCTTCTCTTTTGGAACAGCTGCAAAAATTTATATAAGGTGTGGTAAAATTAGTTACAGATATTTACAGGTTTGACTGTATACAACTATACACCGTTATAAACATTTTCATAAAATAAAAAAGATAAAAACAAATAAAAAAAAAATTCAAACAAAATAATGATTTATTTTGTTTGAATTCAAAAAGAAAACCTGTGAAGGCTAGCCTTCAATCGCTTGCTACACATATCGATCACCTCGATGGTCGCTCGATCGAGCTGAACAGCTGATGCTTGTAATATTTTTCAATGAATTAATTTTCCTCATTTTCTGAAAAACTACCGAACTTATAATATTATTTTTTCGCTTGTCCTGTTTGTTATAACATATACTTTCAGCCCTGTAAATATTTGCAGTTAACTTTACCACGTCTTATATATCATGCGAAAGTGAGTTTGTTACGAACGCCCTAACAGTTCAACCGATCATCATGAAATTGAAAATTTAGCAAATCATGTACGGAGGCGGGGTTCAGGCTTACATCTGTTGAGGCGCACGCGCAGCGTCATGTACTGCAGCAGGCCGGCGCCGGACGCCAGGTAGAGCGCGGGCGGGCCGGGCGGCCACGCGGCGCGCGCCAGCAGCGGGGCGCCCTCCTCCGAGTACGATGACAAGCGCTGCCGACCTGGACACGTATTATTATGAAATTTTGCACACACGTCATCAAAGGTACAGAGAAGGATATAGGGTATTTTTATCCCGGAATTCCAGCGGGAACTCCGAAATTCGGAATAAATAAATTTTCTCAGTAAATACTGACCTGAACTGGTCCTGGTAATGGTGTGAGTGGGCAAGTTTGCGGTGTGCCGGAGCTGCGCCTGCGGGGAGCACGTCACGGGCACCGGGTACGGCGGCAGGCGCGGGTTGGGGATCCACGTGCCCTGCCCGATGCTGTCGTTCACCTGGAAGCGTGGAAATAACCCTCAACCTGTCTCGGTTTAGCTTAAAACGCTCCCTGGCTGGAAGCGGGACAGCTCAAGATGGTCGGGTCGGATGCGGGGGTGTGGTCAGGTACGGAGGTGTGGTCGAGTGCGGGGGTGCGGTCGGGTGCGGAGGTGTGGTCGAGTACGGGGGTGTTGTTTAGTGAGGAGCGTGTTCGGGTGCGGGGTGTGGTCGGATGCGGGAGTGTGGTCAGGTACGGAGGTGTGATCGAGTGCGGGGGGTGTGGTCGAGTGAGGGGTGTGGTCGAGTGCGGGGGTGTGGTCGAGTGAGGGGTGAGGAGAGTGAGGGGTGAGGAGAGTGAGGGGTGTGGTCGGGCGCGGAGGAGTGGGCGAGTGCGGGGGTGTGGTTTAGTGCGGGGCGTGTGGTCGGTTGCGGGACGGTGCGCGGGTAGGGCGCTCACCGGGCTGCCGGAGCGCGCGGGCGAGCCGCCGGCGCCGGGCGCGGGCGGCGCGGGCTGGACGGGCAGGCCGGCGGAGCGCTGGAAGCGGGACAGCTTGTCGACCACGTGCGAGTGCGAGTGCGTGCGCATGGAGGCGGCGCCGCCGTACGGGCACACGGCGAACACGTGCGTGGTGCCGCGCAGCGTCGACACCGCCACCCAGCGCGAGTCCAGCGATATCGCTATGTCCTGCGGTCACGACAACACAATACCTATGTATCTAGTTGAACATTTATCAATCGCTTCATAAGTCGATTGTAGCCATGCACTTAATACTTTTTGTTTTTTATTAGTTTTTAGTCGTTTCTACTGATTTTGATGCTCAATAAAGTGTTTTTGTTCATTCATTTATTCATTTCTTTGCTAGGGCATGATAATATTACACTAACGGTACGGCACGATATGGTTGTGATGTCGAGGAATGTGACAATATATAAATTAAACTTGAGCTTTCACTGCTTGGTTTAATAAATAAAATGTTTTATAGGTTGACAACAGAGAGCCATTGCCTATCATCGTTCAAGTAGCCATTATTCAAACTTTAGTACTGTCACTGGATGCAATATTTACTGAAGCAGCCTATTTCACAATAAAATAACAGCACTGCGCCTATATCATACATCAACTATAACAAAGCTGTTACTACAAATACCTACCACTCATTTCAAATGAATTTGATCTATAAAATCAATAGCCAAAAGATTATCGGAAACCTGAACAACATGTTTTTTTTTTTTTAATAAAACCCACAGCTCACCTGAACTTTGGCGGTGGTATCACCCCGGTGCAGTATGTAGAGGTGATGCACGGCGGCGAAGTTCGGCCCCAGCGGGTGCGGCTGCAGCCGGAACACGTGGAAGTCGTAGCCGCGCTTGTCGGCGGTGACCAGCAGCATGCCGCTCGGGTCGAACTTGAGCGCCATGATGGCGTCCGAGTGCGCCGCGAAGTGCGCCACCGTGCGGTCGGCGGGCTCCTCGCCCTCCGGCAGCTCGTCGTTGGTGCCCTGGGCGAACGGAACGAACGATACTTTTGTAAAGTAAATATAGTAATCATAATAAATGGACATCATCAGACAGTTAATACTTCTTTTTCGTAAATACATAAACGTATAGCCCCGAGCTTGGGGGCCCCCAGGCTCGGGGCCCCCAAGCTCGGGGGCCCCAGGCTCGGGGCCCCCCAGGCTCGGGACCCCAAGCTCGGGGCCCCCAGGCTCTGCGCCCCCGCCTCTTCGAGCCCGCACAGTCCCGGTGCCCACTCACCGCTATGTCCAAGACGCTGACCACCCCGGGCTGCATGAGGTCTGTGTTGGGCGGCGAGGGCGACTGCGACGCGCCGCGCCCGCCCGCCAGGCTCTGCGCCACCGTCTCCCCGAGCCCGCGCAGCCCCTTGCTCAGCGACTTGGCGGCGTGCAGCACCGTCGCCGTGTAGCTGGGAGTGCTCTCCACTACAATCACAACAGACAAACTACAACGGTTAGGTTAGCTAAAGGTGATAAAACTACAGCGGACACCGGAGAACCAAACTGACACCGGAAAAGGAAAATGACTACCAGAATGTACAAAAACATTGAAAAGAAAAAAGATTTTAAACTGAACACTAAGACTTGAGTTTGATTAATGTGAAAACAGTCAAAAAGGAAACACGTAGATATAGTACAAAAATTACCAGTCACCCTACATCTCAATATTACAAATGTGAGTTTGTTACACGTTCAAGTCTTATACCTACTCAACCCAATCATCATGATATGGGTACCTACTTCTTATTTTATTTTATTTATTAATTCAGACACAAAACAAGTTACAGTCACTTAGATAATTAATTATAAAGTAAAGTAGGGCTCTAGGCTGCAACTCAAAACTTGTGCCCACAGCGGGGTTATGATGTGTACATACCAGAATTCCCGCGGGAACTCCGAAATTAACGCGATTTTTTTTTCTTTTTTTAATTTTTTTTTTTGTTTTTTTTTTTGGAAAACCCACAGCGAAAATCGCCCAGCGCCACTGGTTTTCGTCTGTTCTCATACTAAACTAAGTTGATGTCCCTTCTAGTTCTATCTGTTATTTTCTGTTCCGTGGTAGGTAAGTATACCTACCTTCGCAGCCGCCGTTGCTCTTCTTGGCCGGGTGCAGTTTCTTGTCCGCGTACGCGACCCAGCGCTCGCCCAGCGCGATCGGGTTGACGGGCGCCGCGCCGCCCAGCGGGCACGGGCACGGGTAGCACGTGGTGACGGACACGCGGTCCTCGAGCGAGGCCGCGTCGAACACCGCGAAGCGCTCGCTGAACGACACCACCACGGAGCGCTTGTTCGCCAGCACGTCCAATATTTGATTCTTGAATTTTATACTCTTCACCTGTTTACGGAGACAGAGTGTAGTGTACACACTAGGAATTTAAGCCGAACCTCTCAGTTAGCGGGTAGGCATGGTGACCTATTGCGCCAATCGGGTCATCGAACGAATTCTACAACTTTACAAATAATATTAATAATAACTTTATTTCTCTCAAGTATACTAAAGTACCTACTAACAGTTTAGGAATGATGCAACCCCTGTAAAAGGAACCTAAGTTTAAAAGCGCTGTACAACTATTATGTTTATTATCCTTTGTACACTTAGTGAGCAATAAATACTTGAATACTTGAATACTATATAAGGTACCTATTTTAACAACATATTTTACACATTTATATTTTATCTAAATCTTAATACATATAAATCACGTGTCACGTTGTTTGTCCGTGATGGACTCCGAAACTACTGAACGGATTTTAATAAAATTTTGTAACCATTTATAATATGGTCCAAGATAGGAGTTTTTTTAGCCCGGAATTCCCGCGGGAACTTCGCAATTAATGCGGGGAACAGCTAATCACCGTAAACTACTGTCAGGGGTACAAAGAAGGACGTATAGTACTTTTTTCCCGGAATTCCCGCGGGAACTCTGAAATTACCGCGGATGAAATCGCGGGGGACAACTAGTTATTATGAATAATACGTAAGACAACAGATGGTTGCAAAAAATTTAAGGTACACAAAAAAAATCTACCCACCCTCCGTACTAGTTAAAAACTGTATTACGGCAAGGTAATAAGGCAAATATAAACCCTTTGAAAATTGATTAGAATCAATACCTGTTCACCTCCTTTGATTGATATGAAACTGAGCGTGCAAAACGCCGGTCCAGGGCTGGAGGAGTCGCACAACGCTATAAGCGGCCTCTTCGACGCGAAGCAGTCGCCTTGCCGCGGCGTGGGCAGCACGCGGAGCACCCGCACGGCGCCCTGCCGCCACGCCAGCACCTCCTGGGCGTCGCCGGCGTGCGGCACCAGCCACACCTGCACCCCGGACCCGTAGCCGAGCACCAACAGCAGCGGGGGGACGTAGTTGTCGCACACATCCTCGCTTATAGGCTCGTTGATGTCGGCCGTTTCGAATCTGTTGGGTAAAAATAGTAATAGGTGCAATATTTTTTTTCTGATTCCACAAATACTAAATACTACACAAAATGTCTTTTTTATTTTCGTAGGAAGTAGTAGTACAAGTAGTACTTAGTATATTTATTTACTCTGAGGTACAAGTAACTAATTTTGTGATAAGTTTTTCGTTTGCACATAAGCACCCTGGAATTTAGCAACATTTAACTTTTTTGCTGCTGCTATGATTTACTAGCTGTTTTCTGTGGTTTCAGCAGCTTTAATTTTGAAGTTCCCGTGGGAATTCTGTTATATTGAAAAGGTGTATGCAAAATTTCATGATTGTTAAGGTATGAAAGTGTAACAAATAAACTCACTTTTGCATTTATATTAGTAAGGCTTACCAAAATCATTTCAGATGTTGTTTTATTTATTAGCTAAAAATAATTTCATACCATGGTAGGCCACTGTAGCTCACCTTGCCCACTGTATGACATCTTTGGGATCTAATGAGGTGGAGGAAGAAAGTGTGACATCATTGATGAACCCTGACACAGCGTCGATGAGGCTCTTGTCACTGGGCTGCTGCGGCGGCACCACTAGAGGCCCACCGGAGCGCACATGGTGTGGCGACTCCGCTGACATTCCGCTAAATTGCACACCTTTAGGTAAATTAACAGCTATGAGTAAGTATCAAAATGGCTTTGATTACACACTGACAAAAAATAACTTTGTAGAAAGTACACTAACATTGTTGAATAAATAATATGTTGAATAAAACTTGAAATTCAGTTATCTTAAATTTGGAATGGTATTACTTAAAGGTTGAAAATGTCATAAACTTATTGTCGAAATAAAACCCAGGTCTAACCGAGTGGGGAAACTTTATGTAATAGCTTTTTACTGATACTTAGTTTAAACTGAAATTTTTATTTGGACTGTTAAATTAATTGTTGAAGCAATTGTTATCTTACATTTTTTTTTTTTTACGTAATGAATTTATTTCAGTCAGATAGTAAGTTAAAAAACATATACATATATTGAATAGGGTTTAATTTAAAATTAAGAATAGACACTATTATGATCTTCTAAATAAAAGAAACAAGGCAACTATTAACAACTTAACTCTTATTATTGAGCTGTGCCCCGCTGTTTCACCCGCATGAGTTTCAGAATTCCGCAGGAACTCCAAGGTAGCCTAATTTATCCAATTTGAGCAGTCATTTGGAAGTTAGATCACATTACATTTCGGAGATTCATTTTTACTTGTATAAATAAATAGCTGTGCCCTGCGGTTCCACCTGTGTTAATTTGAGGAAAAAACTATAATATATTCCACAGTTATTCGCTAACACAGTGTACACAATAGAAGTTCTAAAAAAGAATCTTTTTTAACGTTTTAGCAAACATTTTTTATTGCTGTCCCACTCTATTGGTCTCAGCATGTTGATATATTATATAGCCTATAAATGGGCTATCTAACACTGAAAGAATTTTCCAAATTAGACCAGTAGTTTCTCGTTCCTTAGTAATCCTACTAACATTATAAACGCGAAATTTTTGAGAATGTATGGATGGATGGATGGATGTTTGTTACTCTTTCACGCAAAAACTACTGAATGGATTTAAATGAAACTCTACAATAATATAGCTTATACATCAGATTAACACATAGGGTACTTTTTATCCTGGAATTCCTGTAGGAACTCTGTAATTAACGCAGGTGAAACCACGGGGCACAACTAGTATTAGTGTAGATTATAATTAATTCTTTTAATAATCTTAAACAAATACAACTATAATAAATGTTATAAGCTTGTATGCCTCTAATGTTATGATCATTTAGTGAACAGTTTAAGAATGGAAAAAAAATTATATTAATTTAGTTGCAATCAGTTTAATACTTCTACTAAGTACAATATCAATACAGTGATTTGATTTAATAATATGTAGGGTAATAAAGAAATCTGTTGTTTTGTTAGGTGTAGTAGAAATGCCTACCTAACTAAAACTTAAAAATTACATATAGAAATATAGTTTCATAGTTAGAAAAAGAAACTTCATTTTTTTTATCTGTTTATAAAGTACCTACCTACGCCCTAGGACAGACTGATTTTCTATTTTGCAACCATTATCCATAATTACATAATTTATAGAAAACGTCTATTGTCAAGTATAGCTCACCCTTATGACCTTGAATACAAAAATATAACACCGATTCCCTGAAAGCGTAAACAAGTAACGCACATACTAAAATGAAAAATCATAAGTGAAAACAGCTGTTTGTGAATCTAGGTACATAGAAACTTACTATCAAAGGGTCCGAAGACAAAGGAAATCGATTACCCTACGGATGACTACGACAATTTAACCGAATAAAGAATAGCCGAAGAAAAATTTAGATGGATTAGAGAGAAATAAACACTCACCTTATTTACGAAACTGTTCTCATTTCAAAATCCATTATTGAAAATCAATTTTAACTGCGTCGTTCTCTACTACAGGTAGTCGATGGAACTATGGCGTCACAGTCAACAAATAAAAAAACAACAACCAATAAATCTTAAATAAATAACTAACACTAATTTTCACTCAGCTCTTACACACAACTCGCCAAGCACGCTCTTTTCTAATCATATCCAAATTAATAATTAACCGTGAATAAATTAAAATTATTTACAAAATATACAAATCGGATATGAGTGAGACTGAGAAACAGATGCACAAACTACTTAGAGATGGAATTGGATTGGAAATTCCGAAAGGGCTGTTGATTAAATATCGACATATCTAAATTATTATTTAAAAATATCGATATTTATTACAAATAATTTTTTGGATGATACCTATATCAATTACATCAATAGATCTATATTGAAATATAGATATCGACATCGCGGCATCGGTGATATATTTTTTTTAATAAGTTTTTATTTTTCATTTTTTTTTTCGCCAATTATTTAAACTACATCATCGTTAACATAAAAGGAAATCTATTTAGCATTTACATTTTAACCTTATTGATTTAAGGCAGTTTTAATCTTTTATCTGTTTGTGTGAGACATTAACTTTAAAAAAAAATGGATCTATTTTTCTTCTATAATCAATATAAATATTTGGGTCACCGAGCTTCGCTCGTTGTGTATAGCGCCATCTATTCTTACGTAGGAAAACAAACACTCATTTTTCATTTCCTGAAAACACGGATAAAACGATGTTTTCTAAAAATGAAACCTAGCTAGATCGATTAATCGCCCCCGAAACCCCCTGCATACCAAATTTCATGAAAATCGTTGGAGCCGTTTCCGACATTGATATTTTAATACATCTCGATACATCGATATATCGATATTTTTGCACCTTCACTTCCCTATGACTTCCCTAATGTGTTTTTTTATATATCTACCTTTTGGAGCAGGCAAAGGAATCTTAGTCCATACAGCCAGTTCAGATGTCTTTCTTTTCTGAACTAATTTTCGCATTTAGGATATTAAGGCAATAAATAAGTATTAAAGCTGGATATCATTCTATTAAGGATTTATTTCGTCCGCTCGTACAACTTTTCAGGTAGAAAAGCGAGTAAATTTTGCTGTTTATTACGTAGCGCCATCTATGATACTTTTCTGGAAGCTGACTCTGAGTATCTCTAAGTAGGTATCTCTGTGAATTTTGTGCTGAAGTCGGACCACATAGGGACTGTGTAGCTTAGGTAATGGGTATTGCATTATCTGTAGTCTGTACCACTACCCTTCGACCAAAATAAATTTTAGTCGAAGCCATGTCGAAGCCACTACCTACCAAAACTTGAATGCGAATAATTTAGGGTAGGTAGGTACCTAGTGGTTGTATTCTCTTTGATCAAACGTAGTTGCACAAACTACTTAGAGCTAACTTTCCTTTGATCAATGATCACTACATAATTGATAGCACATAGGTAGGTAGTACACTACCGCTACGCCCACCACAGTTGAGTCCCAGACACAAGCTGGACATAAGCATCAAAGATCATATAATCACTACGAGCTACGTGAAAAGTATTTAATTTGTAGTCCAATTTACTTATGGGTACTTATCCGATCCATGTAAAATGCTTGTTTTTACACTTATCATTCATATTTTATTAAAGATCACAGTGACCTTCTGTGTTACATCGAAATTAAACGTGTTATTAATTGTAGTAGATGATCTTAGACATTTGTCGGATAAAAATATCGATTTACCAAACACTAGACTGTTGGCGGCAAATGGTATTTCTTTTGAAAACGCTTATGCTCAGGTAGGCGAGGTTTATTTTTTCCTATTTCCTATTTTTAAAATTAGATAGCAATTTTGACTGAAGTTTAATTTTTAGTCTGTCTCATAGATTAATAAGTAGGTATAGGGTAATTGCTTTTTCTTTTTTTACGTAATCAAAATATAACTGCGATATATTGAGTTCACACCGACGTCACACCAGGCTCCCACTCAAAAACCCAAAACTAATGCGTTTTATCCTGTTTTATCCTAAGTATTTTTTCAATAATAATCGAAAAAGCAAAAAATACGTGTACCTATTTTTTTGCTAACTGACGGACTAAATAGAATGTTGATTTTTATACCTTGTCATCATGCCCATTCTACATTATAATCTGTACTTAGCTAAAATTTCAATTTCAGCAAGCTCTGTGTGCACCTAGCAGAAACTCCATGTTGACTAGTCGACGACCTGACGCACTCCATTTGTATGATTTCTATAGTTATTGGCGCGATGCAGTCGGTAACTTTACGACTTTACCACAATTCTTCAAAGATCAAGGATACGATACTTATTCCGTGGGCAAGGTTTTCCATCCAGGTGAAAGTTCCAATTTCACAGACGACTATCCATACAGCTGGTCATACTTGCCATATCATCCTCCAACGGAAAAATACAAAGATTCCTGCGTTTGTTACGATTCTATTACCAAGCGATTGCAAAGAAACCTTGTATGTCCCGTCAAAGTTAAAGAACAACCAGGCAAATCCTTGCCAGATTTACAATCACTTAATCGCGCTATAAATATAATCAGGAAAAGAAATAGGACTCGGCCGTTTTTGCTAGCGGTTGGATTTCATAAACCTCATATACCTCTGAAATTCCCCAAGCACTATCTAGGTGAGTATCTACTGATCGAAAGTAGGTATAAAATTGAAATAAACACTAAACACCTACCATCGGAGCTAGGATGCGCAACATGATAAAATTTTATCGAGCCATTTTATCGATTCTCGTCGACATAATATATCGTTTTGTCTACCAGTGGTAAAAAATGTTTAACCGAATCTAGTCTTAACTCAATACCTCACTACTGCACTTTTTTGCTTGGACGCCCACAAATATTTGTCATGTCGACAATTTTATCTTTCGTTCGATAAACATATCATGTTGCGCATCCTAGCTCCGCAGGTCTAATATGGAGTGGCAGCTGGGGAAAGTCCGCCAAAGTCAAACTACCCTCTTTTATTCGCTATGAATGGATTTATGAAGTTGGTGGCAATTACTTAATGGCCGGCTACACGCTACGAGTAATCGTTACGATCGCACTGTTCAGTTTAAACTGCACCGGTAAATCGAAACGTGTGTGTGAGAAAAATCGTAGTTTCGTTCGATTTGTATGCGATTTTTCACAACACACGTATCGATTTATCGGTGCAGTTTAAACTGTACAGTGTAGGTACAGTGCGATCGTAACGATTTCTCGTAGCGTGTGTGCCGGCCATAAGGAAATGCAGGTCTCGATTAGGGAGTAGGTGAAACTACCTCATTGTCAGATTTATCTTAATTTTTAACCGACTTCAAAAAAAAGAGCGGGTTCTCAATTCCCCGGTAGGTACATGCTTTTCTTTTATGTCTGTTCGCATTTATCTTCTTTTATTATAACTTTCAACTACGAAATTTCAGGAAGAGTGCCTATGAAGGACGTTTCACCACCAGAACATCCTTTTTGGTCTAATAACACCCCTCTAGTTTCATGGCACCCATGGACTGACGTTCGGCGTAGAGATGACATCAAAAGGTTGAACATATCTTTTCCTTTGGGTACAATGCCTCAGAAATGGACGATGAAAATCAAACAAAGTTATTACGCTGCGGCGACTTATATTGATGACTTAATAGGAATCCTAATGAGATCTATTGACAAGTCAAACACTATTCTTGTACTTACGAGTGATCACGGTAAGTTTTTGCACTACCTATTCAGAAAACAATTATTATTATTGCTTTGATTCATACTATGCAATATGGCAATGAGCACTTAGTAGGTATATTACGTCTCCCATTTTGAACTTCACAGCTAAGTATATAAATAACCTCTTTGGTTTTGTCAGTTTACCAACATAATCTTCTTTAGTAATGTTATGTTTATGTTATGTTATTCTTCAGGTTGGTCGTTAGGAGAGAATGGACTATGGGCGAAGTACAGTAACTTCGAAGTGGCGTTGAAGGTCCCTCTGATTTTCAACGTTCCCAGGTTGACTTCAAAATCGGTTAACACTCCAGTAGAATTGATCGATTTGTTTCCGACACTGGTGGATCTTGTCGGATTTTCGGGTAAAATACCAAAATGCAAATCCATCGACAAATCTCCTTTGTGTTTTGATGGTAAAAGTTTACGCCATCTCATGAAGGGGAACTACTGTGGAGAGTTTCAAGAAGAATTTGCTTTAAGTCAATATCCCAGACCGAGTGAACATCCTGAAGCGAATTCGGACAAACCACGATTAAAGGACATCAAAATAATGGGCTACAGCATAAGAACAAAACGTTACAGATATACTGAATGGATATCATTTAATAACACAATATTCACAAGGAACTGGAACAACGTTTTTGGCATAGAACTATATGATCATAAAATAGATTCGGAGGAATCTCGTAATTTATATTCAAATAGAAATTATAAATACGTAAAAAAATACTTATCTAAATTATTAAGATCAAAAGTAGAGACATAAAAAGCCTCGTCAAATTCATTTTGTTTGTTTGAAAAATCGATTCCATCAATTATTTTATTTTTATATATATCACACTTCTCGGTTATAGGTATATCACACTTCAGCGGGTCGATCATTTAAAAAATGAGTTATAGGTAGCCTGTAATATTATTATCGTTTCGTATAGAATACGTAGGTGCCTAAAAAACTAATAATTTTAATTAATTTTACATTAGTTTTTTAGGTACCTACCTACGTACGTATTCATTAACCTTTCAAACATAATTTTAATTAATTTTACATGTTTGAAAGGTTAATGAACTCTTGCTAGTGTGATACCTACAGAAACACAAAAATTGTATTGTATCACCTAACAAAAATCGGTATTTTTCCGAAGTATAAAAATAATACCAAATTTCTATTTTGATGTTAGTGACCAACGAGTCAAAGCCTCGTACACGTTTGTGTCACTCAGCCACTGAGTATGAACTGCGACACTCTTGGCCAATGTAACAAAAACAAATTAATTAATTTTTTATAAATAAATGGACCTCGCAGTCACTCGCAAAAACTTTGCTTGTCTTCAATAAAATTTGCCAATTCAAAAATTCTCACACTAAACTTTTTTCATCTTCAGCCACTGGCTGCTTGGCCCTTTCTTCCATTTCTATTTGTTTGAACCTAGCGTAAAATGCACTGCTGCATAACACTATGATATTTGATGTCCACCACAACATATTCTTTGATTCCTCGTACCACTGAGTCGCTAGTACTGTCTGGGCGCAGGCCTTCGCCGTGCCCGATATGTTGTGCGTTAGCGGCGAAGTGACCTGTGACAAAAATATGTAGCTTTAATTTTAATCATTTGCATCTCCTCGAAGGAAAAACTTGCATATAAATTCAATGCATAGAAACTAGCTGTAAACGTTACGTAATCTAATTAACACTAATATCTGGGCGACCGACCACTTCGCCACAATCAGCTTCCAATACAAAGTGAATACCTATAGCCACTACGACGCGATGCATGCAAAATATGCCAATGTAAATTTATCTCAGCCTGTAAGACGGCATTTTAACCATTAAATTTTGAAAAACATTATTTTTTACTATCCCTATGCTAAGTCTTTAATTACGCAATTGATTATTTATCAAACATCCAAACTTTTTGACTAACTTTTACATTTGTAATATAAATAGGGTAGTAAAATTAAAACTTAGTAATTTTAATACCTTGATTTGTAAAGACGTCAAATATCCTATACTGAATCCACATAGTCCACCAACAATCATTTGTATCCAGAATAACTTGCTATTGAAATTTGTGTAATTCCAAAGCACACTAATTTCCCCATTTAGGGCTATCAAAGGCAGGAACAAAATTATTGAGTAGGCGTTGTTATAATATGATAACAACCATACTTCCTGGTTTACCGCCGGTAATACTTTTTTGGTATAAATTGAATATAGCGATAATGATAAAGAACCCATTACACCATAAATAGTGCCTTTTAGAGAAAATGAACCTGAAAAAATTATTATGTTCAATAAAACGTTTAATAAAATGCTAAGAGCAAATATTAAATAGAATTATTAATGATAAACATCGAAATAAATAGTATTTCACTATTAAACTTCAGAATTAAAATATGTTCACTATGTAAAAAGTGTATTACCAAGTAAATTTTCTTGGTCTACACCAAGGTAGAAACCAAATATGATAAATGCACAGCACAATATACACCTGATCGATGTGGTTTGTCTCAATAGTACCCAACTAAAAATAACATTGAACACAGTGGTCAACGATCTTCCTACGTAATAGAAAGGAACTCCAACGTATTTCAAACATAAATTGTTGGATGCAATCATCAAAGTGAACATTAATGACAGGGGTATCACCTGAAAACAGCAAAAAAAAAAAGTGGTTCAGGTACTTTATAATATTATTATTTTTATTTTATTTATTTATTTAACATAATCCACAGCACTTAATACTATGTACATATTTACTAAATTAAACCTACTGCCAATAACGGATTAACATTATACAAGCTTTAACCTAAGAAATAAAATAAAATTATGCCCAACCCTTACATATAGTGTTAGTATACATATACTTAGAGTACCTACTTTCTATACCGGAACTCCCGCGGGAACTAAAAAGTCAACGCAGGTAAATGGACTAATTATTGCATACTACACGCTGTCAGAAGCACAGAAAAGGACACAGGGCACTCCCCGTGCCGGAACTCACCGCGGGGCCCCCGAAACCAACGAGGGCCAACCGCGGGGAAGAGCTTGTTAGCTATTACAAATTACAATTTAATTACATAAGACATTATTGCAACACTATCTATCGCTACCAATACCGCCAATAACATCAATAATTTTCCGTCTAAAGACAGGCTTGCTAGTGTCAAAAATATCTACCGACGAGAAAGAAACATTATAGCATTCCTGAGAACGATGCACTACAGAGCCCTTTGCGTAATTCGAGTGAACATCTGGTACATAGAAAAGAGGAGTGTGTCGTGTTCGACGCTTTGGTGTACGAAAGCGAAGAAACAAGTCTGTGAGCTCAGGGCAGTCTACAGAGCCATTGCATGCATCATGTAAGAAAAGAAGTTGATTCACTACACGCCGGTCCTTGAGGCTTAAGAGGTGGTGATATCGGCATGAATCTTCACCACCAACAAACATGCGATGGGCACGAAAGTCAAGGTGCTTCAAGAACTTTAATTGAATACCTTCAATTACAGAAGCAGAAGTAACATAGGCCGGGTTCCATATATTACAGCAATATTCTAACAAACTTCTAGTATACGCAAAATAAAGAGTTTTAAGGCATCCAGCATCAGAAAAAGGGCGACTAATACGGAGAATAAAGCCCAGGCTCTTATACGCTTTGGCAACGATGTGATTGATGTGCTGCTGATACGTCAATTTTGAGTCAAGCAAAACGCCCAGATCTCTAACTAAATTAGCTTTTTTAATCTCAATATTATTTAACAAATATGTAAATGTGATAGGATTTCGCTTCCTTGTAAAAGTTACAGACAGACACTTATCAGCATTAATACTGATTCTGTTTTTCAAGTAATAATTATTCAACCGAAACAAATCTTCTTGCAACCTTTCACAATCTGACATATCATTGACTCTCAAATAAATTTTCGTATCATCGGCGTACATAAGAAACTTTGCATGATGAAATACCTGACCAACATCATATAAATAAGCAGAGTACAAAAGAGGCCCCAGAATCGAGCCCTGAGGAACTCCGGATGGAATAGTAATAAAGTCTGATCGGTGCCCTCCAATCACTACTGCTTGACTTCTATTACGAAGATAAGATTCCATCCATCTCAATAAGTCTCCACGCACTCCAAGCTCATATAGCTTACGCAGCAAGATGATGTGATCCACGCGATCGAAGGCCTTCTCAAAATCAGTGTAAACTACGTCAACCTGATGCCCACCATCCATATCCAACAAGACATCGTTTGTAAAAATGGCTAAGTTAGTATTAGTAGACCTGCCCTTAAAGAAACCGTGCTGTTGCGAGGGTAAGGAACGAGAAATGATGGGGTATATCCTCTTATGAACTATTTTCTCCATAAGTTTACTCAGCACATTAAGTATTGAAATTGGTCGATAGTTCTCAATCAAGGATTTCGACCCCTTTTTATGAACTGGAACTATGTGCGCTTTTTTCCAATCATCCGGGAAACAACCCTCACGAAAACAGCGATTAAATATACAAGCAATCGGAGTAACAATGGAAGGAGCAGTCCTAATAAAAAATATAGGAGGGATGTTATCACTACCAGCACCCTTTCCATCACTCAGATGCTTCAACATATCCAGAACTTCCTCAGTGTCGACCGCTATACTATGTATGATATCACCGCTTGCCACCTCATTCACAAGATCATAATGATATGTAACTCCACCCAACGGTACACTAAAGTTAGCTTGGAAAAAATCATTAAATGCCGCACTAATCATTTCATGCCCACCAACAACCATGCCGTTGTACTGCATATTAACAGGGTAACCAGATTTTACTGATTTTTTAGAGTTAACATACGACCACAAAAATTTAGGAGAGGACTTAATTCTCTTTTGTGAAAATTCAATGTAAGACTTATGACACTGTAATTGACATGGTAATCAAATCAATCATGCACATTGTCAAGGGTACAGAAAAGGATATAGGGTACTTTTATCCCGGGATTTCCGAAATTTACGCAGGCATTTACCACGGGGAATACATAATCTCAAATAAATATTTAAACTTACACCAGACAAGTCTAGTTAATTTGTGCTTACACCTATGTAGCCAGTGGCGTAGCCGGGGGGGGGGGGGGGGGGCGGTCCGCATCGAGCGGCACTTTGACGGGGGCGGCATTTCACAGGTGGCGGTTAAAGAAAAGAAAATTTAAGGAATTCAAAGGTAGTTGATTTCCTTTAACGTTTTTTCTGAAATTTTTTTGTTGTTGTTACCAAAAATCCAGGTTTTTATTATTATTTTTTTACATTTTTACATGTACATAATATTGTTTATACTATTGGTTAGTATCCACTTACCTATTTTATACCATTATCATGCCCCATTTTTTATAATCAATTGCATAAAAGAGAGCGGCGGGATCCGCACCGGGTGCTATAGTGACCTGCTACGCTACGCCACGCCACACAAAATTTATCTACTGATAAATAAGTTTTTGTAGTTAATTTGCGGTTAAATATTGTACCTATTTAAATTAGTTAAATGTACATGGTAGTAACTACTATGTATTTTTGTAAGTACCTACATTGGTGGTCATATTAAAATTAAGAATGTAATGCTTATTGGTTATCTTATGTATACTCTTTGGTGTAGTGGACCTAGTAAGTCCTATGCCATAACTAGAAAAACAAGTATAACCACTACGTTCCCCTAGAGACTGCCTGAGGGTAGCTTCATCAAAAATTAATTTTTTTATCTCATTAGAACCCCTAAACTGGTCCCACTTGAGCACGGTGAACTATTATTATTGAACATTTCTTGGCGACATTTTTCTAACTTTAGATTTGCGTGGAATATTCTAAGTGGTCTCATGTGCATAAAAATGCTTCACAGCCTGGTAAACTATTGTTTTTGAACAATGCAAATGTACGATCAAATATGACCACGCAGCTTTATTATTATTTGTCTAGTAGCAGAGTCGCAAGAATTATTATTTTTTCTATTGTTTTTAAAAAAAATTACATAAAGAGTATTAAAAACCAATAATAGCATGATAATTAATTAAAAATTGTAATGAAGAGCATCACAATTAATTTTCAAAATAATTTAATAAATTATATAATCGTTCTTAAATATTTGTCCAGCCTCCGAGCTACTGCAATTTTACCAATATTTAATTGAAAACTATTTAATTTTTTTTTTGTTTTTATGTCAGATTATGTTAGCCTTGTAAACTATGAGGCTACTGGTATTATTCATTATTTTCCTGGAAGGAGTGAAATCTTTTTTATGAACATTTCAATTTCAATATGAGTATATATAATTTGTTCTTAATTACATGACCACACTGTATACATATAATATTTAATATATAATTTTTTGGAATTCCAGATGTGATGCAAAATAAACTCACTAGGTTTTTGTGGCTAGACTATGTTAAAAACTGTGTACTTTTCTTGTGAATAAATAAATAAATAAAACATAATATTATCATAACTGCATACCTTTTTTGCAACATCTACACTCCATGGTGAACCTTTTGGGAAAGTAAATATGCCTGGTATCCCTCCTGTGTGGCTGAATGTTGTACATATAGCATATGATACAATACATTGGAACCAAGTAATAAAGAGTGGAGCTTCCAGCAAGACAGACTGGCCACTCAACAGAGATTTATTCACAAACACCGTAACAATAGACACTATCCTAAAAATGTAGAATATTTTTATTTAAAAGTTATATCATTTGATTAGTTTGATGCATAGAATGAAAATAAGTGTGTAACTTGTGTATGCCCACAGAGTGTGTCTGTGAGCTGACACAATGCACAATATAAAGACATTTCATTTACAATGCTCCATTAAAAATGAAGATTTACAATCAAAGATTTCATAAGTTTTGCATAGTTTTAATAGACTTAAAATTATCTCCATTCCTATTGTAATTATGAAGTTTGAACATTTTTTATAGAGTTCAAAAACTTAATAGGTAGGTAACCATGCAAGGTTGATACTTGGTAGTCAATATAATTTATATTTCGCAAAATTTTCACGAATTTTTAAAAAAGGCAGATACGTACCAGTAACAGGAAACGACGATAAATATTTTTATGTATTGTGAACATAAATCAGAACGTCGCTCTTTCATATTTATAACAATGTACAAGTTGTTTAACTTCTTTTATTAGGTGGTTTAAGAATTTTTATATAGCTACTTATTTAAAACACTTTTTAAATCAAAGAATTAAATTATTTATCGACAATTGATAAGTACCTAGTAGGTAGGTTTTTGTTGATAACACCCTACCACAGATAATATACAATACAATACAAAGTTTAGTTAATTTGTGATGGCACCACTGGCACTTGGCAGCAGCCAGCAGCTGACGAGTGACGACTGACGACGACGAGGTGACGACTGACGACGACCCGTGGACGGAGAATTTCTATTCTCCGTCTACGTGACGACCACAAATTAACTAGACTTATGTGTGTAGCTTGACAGTTGACAGTTGTCTGTTTAGTTTGTGCTACTGTCAAGTGTCAAGTGAAGTCAATAGTCGTTGTCGCCTGTCGGTATTTTTTGTTCCGTGAGGGTGACGCGAGCATACCTTATTACCTTAATCCTAATTAAATAATTAACAAAAATTCTGTGTTGTAGGCGTCACGTCCATCTCCAATTTTGAAAATGGAATCAGCTCCAGAAACGAAACCATTTGAGCCGGAGATCGCCGAAGAGGAATCGAATACACATTCCGGTTTAATAATTTTCACCGCGATAGCTAGCATTGCATTATGTTTTGCGGTGTACAAAAGGTATAGAGCAAGGGTCGCCAAAGTGACTGAGGAGACGGCGATCCCGCAACTCCCCAAGATTCGCAAGGATATGACGGTGACCGAGCTGCGGCAGTACGACGGGACTCAGGCCGACGGGCGTGTGCTGGTTGCCGTCAATGGCTGGATCTTTGATGTCACTCGCGGCCGCCGCTTCTATGGGCCCGGTGCGTACATGCTGAGTCACTATTTATTAATAGAGCCGGTCAGTTTATAATGGCTCGTTAGTATGAGTGACGATTGTTTATTATGCATTCAGCAGGCTCCCACATGATTGGATTGGTGTACTAAATTAACGTAACTGTAATCTTGATATATTATATATACAGTACTGCAAGTATACACTTTGTATGATATATCTATTAGGTACATATATAGGATATTTTGTTATTTTTTTCAAAAATTAGTAATTAACCTTAAGTTAAAATGTATTTGGAATACTTACATACATTTTAAATCCTTTATAAAATTATTATCACTTATTTACCTAGGTGGTCCATATGCCGCTTTTGGTGGGAAGGATGCATCTAGAGGTCTGGCTACATTCTCAGTGGAGTCTTCAGATAAGGAGTATGATGACCTTAGTGATCTAAACTCCATGGAGATGGAATCCGTTAAGGAGTGGGAGGCACAGTTCAGAGGTACTTTTTGCTTGTTACATTAAAAATCTTAAACTGGTTTGACATACTGAAAAGGTAGATTTGATGACTATTTGAATGCTTTTAATTGGACAATGTCTTTAAACTATTCTATTTATTTTATATAATAATAATATATTCTCTGACACATAGTGTTACGAAGTTGTAGATGGCACAGGCTAGGTGTTTGGCTAATTTTTTTCTCATTTCTATTTAGTCCGTGAGTTAAATAATAAAAAATTATAGACATGTATATTTTGCTTTTTCAAATTAATGAAAATATATTATATGGATAAAGCGCATTAAAGTTTGGGAGTAGGGGCACATAATGTCATATCCAGTTAAAAACTGTACCTGCTTGTGATGACACATGACATTTCAACTCATCATAATATCTCCGTAATTTTTTCTTACATAAAAAAATATAAAATGTGTAAGATTTTATCATATAGCCTCTTTAAATATAATTGTTTTACTTCTATAAATGTTACCATGATAAAACTGGACATGAAAAGCATAAGGTTGGATCTCAATATCTGACCAAACTAAAATATTATTTTAGTATTTTATATAATTACTAGCTGTCCCGCACGGTTTCACCCGTGATAATTTCGAAGTTCTTGCGGAATTATTCCATACAAATTTCGTAACCCCGGGTTGAATTTAAAAATCCTTTCTTATCGGATGCGTGTCATACAAAGAACACACCCTCCAAGTTTCAAGTCTCTACGATCAGCGGTTTAAACTCTACTTGAAAGTCATAATTATTCATACATATTTATTATAATCTAATATATATAAATCATGTGTCACATTGTTTGTCCGCAATGGACTCCGAAACTACTGAATGGATTTTGATAAAATTTTGCAACCATTTATAATATGGTCCAACTTAAAAGATAGGATAGTTTTTATCCCGGAATTCCCTCGGGAACTGAAGGACATAGAGTACTTCTTTCCCGCAACGTCCGCGGGAACTCCGAAATTACCGCGGATCAAATCGCGGGGGACAGCTCGTCTTAATATATGTATACAACGTGTTAATGAATTAACTGAAAACCTGATACACCCCATTTAAAAAAATAAACAATAATATGACTAAAATATATTTTAGGTCGAAAATATTTATACTTTAAAAGTTATTCAACATTAGTTTGGAGGTGACCTATCTACGAAATTCCAAGCGCTACGCCCGCGCCTACCGGTTCGATTTTTTTTTTGCGGGCGGCGTACACACCCAATATTGTATTATAAATAATTTAGACATGGGCTAGTAAATGAAAAAATATAACCTATATTAAAACATAGTGCGATCGATTCGCTAGTTGATTCTGAGCAAACTACTTTCTAGTTTTCAGTTAATTCATTAACACGTTGTATAAATCACGTGTCACGTTGTTTGTCCGCGATGTACTCCAAAACTACTGAACGGATTTTGATAAAATTTTGCAACCATTTATAATATGGTCCAACTTAAAAGATAGGTTAGTTTTTATCCCGGAATTCCCGCGGGAACTCCGAAATTACCTCGGATGAAATCGCGAGGGACAGCTAGTAATATGTAAATGTATGAGAATCACAAAAGTGCAAACAAACGGCGTCATTTTTTTATACATTCAGTGATGCAGATTCCATACTACCTACTTTAAAGTTTTGCAATATCTTTAAAATTGCTAGGATAATCGACTGAACCCATTTCCATTCGAAAAATTATTATTTAATCATTAATCAAGGTGGTTTAGCTGTGATATTAAAACAATCTTTCATTGGTAATAAATATTGTATGTGTAGGGTAGGTAATTATAACATTTGTCAGACCACTCATATTCACTAGCACTCAATCAAGGTGATTAAAGCGCTTATTACACTTGGCTGAATTCAGTCGACTAAATTCAGTAGTTACTAAATTTAGTCAAGTGTAATCACATGTAGCAAGTTATTTTTTTATTTTTTCGTTATTTCAATTAATTTTTTTTATTTCTTTGCTTTCTTCGTCGTGTGTAGCACAATTAAAGCAAAAACTGCAACGGCCGTGCGCACGTGCAGCGCCATCTTATCTTCGCTTGGGCTCGGGTTGCTCTGGCGAGGCAGCCTTGCTGTGTAGATTTTCCGAACGAGCATACCTCGCGCGAGGCTGGGCGTTTGCCGTGCGAGGTTGCTCGCTTGGTGTGGACGCGCCTATTTTCTATTTTTTTTTTGTTTATAATTCACTCCATCGAGAAATTTCAGATTAGTCAGACCAAAATTACTTTTCTTCTTAGTCTAGATAATATTTTCATTGTGATCTCAAAATTAACCATCGTGAACCTACCTTTTATTAGTAATTTTATTTACTCAGTAGAGCTAGCTGGAGGTCGTAGAACCCCTCCCATCACCTTAACATAACTCTAAGCCGATAACTTTTTCAATGTCGTCGAAAAAGTGCTCTAACAAATTCTGTCTTAGCCTAATCTGTGCTGACCTTTATGTGCCGTGTTTTAATGGTCATCATAGTACCTATATATACCTAACTTTTGCATTTATGACGTTACATAGATACTAGTTTGTTTTGAGAATATTTTGTAATGCTATAAAAAAATTATAAATATGTATGTGGCATGACGTGCCTTCTAATTTTTTTTGGAAATCTGATCCCAAATATAAACAAAACCCAAACCCACCAGAAACTCATATTACTCGTGTTATAAATATTACGATGATGCAATAACAGTTTAGATATGAGCCACACCTAAGTTGTCTAATTTGTCTAGTTTTCTAGTTATGAATTTTGTGATTGACTTACAAACAAGCGTCAGTGTTTTAGTTAGTACCTATGTTAAATACTAGCTGTGCCCCGTGGTTTCACCCACGGTAATTTTAGATTTCCCGCGGGAATTCCGGGATATAAAATACCCTATATCCTTCTCTGTACCCCTGACAACGTGCATGCCAAATTTCATCCAAATCCGTTCAGCCGTTTTTGCGTGATTGAGTAACAAATATCCAAACATCCACACTTTCACATTTATAATATTAGTAGGATTAGCAGGATTAATTGTGTGATTATTTCATACAATTAATTACATATTTAACGGTTAAGTTATTAGTGTGTGGGGTCTGTTGCTACGCCACAAAACAATCTAAATCTCGAAAGTCGGAAACGGCTCCAACGATTTTGTATTTTTTAATACTTACCTAATTCGTCCGCGAATTGTCGCCCCCATCCTGTATACTACTGAATGTGGTAGGTTTACTTATTTTTGTATAGTAATGTAGGTATAATTAATTCAGTAGTATATATTCGTAAATTTTAATCTATAAATTTAAATAAAATTGAAGTGTCTGTTTGTAATTCCAAATTATCTAACAGCTGCTTTTCACTAAATGAAAGTATATACGGTAATGACATAAAATAACATAATTCTTTAAATTTTTCTTTGTCTGTCTGCTTGTTCCGGGTAATCTCTGAAACGGCTAGATCGAATTTAACGGGACTTCCACTGGCATATAGCTGATGTTGTAAAGAGTAACTTAGTTATTTTAGAAAAAATAGTTCCTGCGGTAATTGCGAAACTCACGCGGGTGAAACCACGGGGCGCATTGGCAATATTGGCAATATTATAATTTTGAAATGAAATTGAAATAAATGAAAATAATAATTTATTTAATGATCGATTATTATTATTAATATCGTTGTTAATGATTTTTCGTGTGCGTCCGTTGCAGAGAAGTACGACCTCGTCGGACGCCTGTTGAAGCCCGGCGAAGAACCGATCAACTACTCGGACGAGGAGGCCGAGGACGCGGACGGCGCAGCGACCGAGCCGACCGACAAGAAGGACAAATAAGACCGACCATCGTCATCGAATATCGAATCTAAAATTGATAAGCTGCATCACAATGTTATGTCTAACGGCTGCACCATTTTACCGGCACCGCGCCGCCGGTGAAGAAGCATGTCCAACATCACCTCATTTTTTTTGGAAATCGTTTAACAAAAACAACTTTTTATTCAATGTAACTGGTTTCATAACCCTTCGGATACTAATAACTTATATAACACATTCAAAATACTTTTCAATTTGTTCAGTGCTGATTTATTGTTGATGGATATTAGGATTAAGAGAAAACGTTTGCCATGTCTCATTATATTATTTGTACTCACTCTTTTAGCTGAGACACAAAGAAGACGGCTTGAGAAAGTAAACCTGTAATTTTGAAATGCATTTATCTATTTATACATGGGTTAAAAAAAGTGTACGTTTCAAAAAAAAAAAAAAATATGGTGTGTAGTTTGTGTACGCGCGTTAGAAATTTACCGCCACTGATTTTGTGGAGTTTATGTGTGTTAAAAATACGTCGACAAATTTTACATATTACATAATACGCGACTATAAACTCGGTGTAACCTCAATACTGTATCATAGTGTTTCTTTGGGTTTGTAGTTTAGGCTATCAATCCACATTATGGCGAAAAATAGGACATAACATCGATAAAATACACCTCACCGTCCGACAGGCGTGGTCTTATCGGCCTAACATTACTAATGGACTGATGACCTTTATTAACCTGAAATACTTTGAATGAAGTTTACTTTACTCACCGCCATAGTTCGTTTCCACCTCGTATCAAACTACTAAAATCAATTTGGCCACACCCTCTATCTGGGAGTTGTTGGACAGATTTTTTTCTGTGCAATAAAGTGTATAAAAATGTGTTTTTTTTTTTAATTTTCTTAATGTTGCTGATAATTAACAGATTTATTTGTGTAAATACGTACGAGTTTTATAAATTGATAAGACTGAGCGACTGCATGTTACACTATCGAATTAACGTGATCAATTATATATTTAATATACATACTAGAGTGAAACAAGCCACATTCCTTTCGGGTTGTATTTATTTTATAAAACCGTGGTCCGTGCTGATAGAAATGCCTTTGATAAAACGTACCTATTGATAGAAATGTTCCCGTTTTCCCTTTCGAACTTTTTATAGTGAGCTTTACAAAAATATTTTTTAATTTACTAATTAATGGCGTCTAATTCTCAACTTCGTTCAATTTGTGGTACTTAAAAAAAAAACCTGTATTATGTTGATTTCATTTAAATCTAGTACGAAATAGCCGGAGTCTCGCGAAATCGCGAAGCGTGACAGTAATAAATTTAATGTTGCAAATGGTAAAATTAACTAAAAATATAATAAATTGTGCATAATAATGTGGCACTTTGTTTTTATTGCACCACATTTTACGAGAAATGAAATTTAAATGGAATGTTAATGTCGACGAGTCCCTGTATGTGTTAATTTTTTGTCTTTTCCATTAATTTATGCTATGGGCTTGAATTGGTTAACTAGTTTATAAACGTTCGGCCATTAAACAAAATTGCCATTTGTGAATTTATGTTACGAACTATCCTAAAACATTTTAGTTTCATAAGTCTAAATTGTATGGAGTAAAAGTTTATATTTAAAGAGTTAAACTTTTCCCTCAAAATCTCGCTTATGTATTATTATTCTATTGTTGTATTAATAAGGAATTATTGTTCATTGTTATTATTAAACTGTTACGTTTCTTTGTGTTAAAATTACTGGTGTACGTTTTATTATACGAAATGGGATTATGGTATGTACTGTCGGTTTGCATTGTTGTTGAAAAAATCATCTTTATTTTTGGCTATGAAAATAAGATCTTTAATTAGCTATCTGTGCTGCCGACAGTACCTTAGTTATTATTGTTTACCTTGTATTTGATATGCTAGCTTTGTATTTTATGTTAGGCTATATTCACGCTCAGCTCGCTATAAGCTTTGACCCATTACTGTTTTATATAGTGTTTAACAAAAAACATTTGAAGATTGGTGGTACACAAATGTGACAATGATAACGGTACAGCCCCCTAGCCAAGATGACAGTCTACAATCGTTAACACATAGAAAACTGAGAAACGAATCGTTAGCGTGACCAAGTGACGACTCCGTCCGCTAGGGGGCAGGTACGATAGATAAATCACACCAAAAGGTGGCCTTATTACTCAAGTCTCAGTGCACTGATAGTGATATTTGGACAATATTTATGATCAGTTCACGACCCCGCTAAGCAATATTTTGGTTTGATCGGCATAAAGTTGCAAAATACCGGGGCCAAATAACAAACCATTGTTTACCATTACCAGCACACTGTATTCAAATATTATTCCAGCATGTAACACTATTCTATTACATGCTATAGTGGCTTCACAAATACGTAGTTTTCAGTTCAGTCGGCAGCTAGTAAAACGCGCGTGTGAACTGATGTAGGGAGCAAGAAGTCGACTGCACGCTTGAGGCCTAACACCACCTCCTGTGTTGTATTATTTTGACTTTTCGGCCCTTGATCGGTTTAAGATTTGAAAATATAACTGCTGTTAAGCCTCCTGACATTGATCTCCAAATTGTGAAGCTAGCGTGAACATAGCCAAAGTAAAATTAAATGTATTATCGTAGCTTATTTAAAACACTACTACGCGCGCCCCGTAACTTAAAACTTAGTCGTACCTGTATTACAAATTAATTTTCACTTTTTTAATCAAATGAAATAAAAAAATTGATGTCTTTATTTTAATTTTTTTAATGCTTTTTTATTTCTTGCCTATTTGAACTCTACATATACTCAGGACCTTTGTTGTGAAAAGGAAGGGTTTAAGGTGCCAACCAAAGACATTCTATATAATACCGTGGTTATATACTCAGATAATACCACTGCTAAATTAGCATTAATTAAGAGCCAGCAGTCAGTAGCTATAATGTTAATGGAGCATTAGCATGCTAAGCGCTAATGCTAGTTTATGCATCACTATAATAGGAACAAGTGCGTATCCACGTATTCTACAACCGATAAGCCCAGTGCAGCTTCGGTTTTTTTGGAGTTCTTGGAGGGCTCCGAAAAAATCAGCTAAGACATTTCACAGTTAGATTACCTCACACAGTCTAACAATTTGAAAAAAAAAAATGTCTAAACAATTCGATTATCAGACTAGGTACGGATAGAAGGCGACGGTGTGGTGAGAGAATATAATCAATGTGTGGGTGTGATTATAGCTTTAGTCCTTTCGGAAATAAACAATTTTAAAGAAATATTAATGGAAAATCAACAAATTTTCCACGAGCATTCGTACTTAACCTCCTTTCTCAATCAAAGTAGTATAATCAAGATAAAACAGAGTTCATTTTTGAAATTTACCTAGCCAATTGGAAGTCACTCCTTCAGCCGATAAGATATTTTTTTTGCTTTTACACCTATTCTCCGTCCACGTTTTACACCTTTCGGGAAAGGCAAAGGAATCTTAGTTCATACAGCCAATTCAGTTGTTTTTCTTTTCAATCGTACGATGTTGCCATGATAGAAAATTAAACATCTTTTTAATTTTATTTAAATGATGTTATATTCACACATTGTAAACCTTAATAATGCTCATATTGTATGTAAAAAACAGCACCCTCTTACACATCGCAGTAGAGTATTAACCGTTTAAAAATCATCTTAACTGAAAACAACCCAAAACTGTTCTAAATCATTTAAATGGTTTTAAATCATTTTAAACGGTTGTTTTATATACACATGTACTACTACAGGTAGTAAATATAGAAATTTTCTGAAGTGTAGTAGAAGTAGGCAGAAACTGTCGAGGAAGAGGTAAGACAAGGTTTGAGAAATAAATCAGGCAGTTAATTATTAGTGAAACAATGTATCTTTTACTATATGTATAAATAAAGGAAAACAATCGTTTATAATGATCACATAATTATATTATAAAATGATTTACTTACAATAAACAGAATAAGTATCATAATGTACCTACACTACGAACAGCTTACAGTACTCAGAAGCGGTCACGTGTACTCTTCTCATACGTATTTACAATTTGTACATTGAGCGCTCGAATCGTTCATCCGTAATACTTAATTTACGTCCTTCGCGTCTCTAACAATAATTTCATCGATAATAAATAGTGCGAGGGGGGTGACGACGAGCGAGGGACCGGCAGGGGAGAGGAGCGGGGCAGGGATGGGGGTCGGGGGAGCGTGTGAGGACTGAGGAGGGGGGAGTGTGCAGGGCAGCGGCACACCGCCGATAGCTTATATATTACAAGGCGACGCGCCGCGGCTCGGCTATGTACACTACAACTGCTCGACGAACTTGGAGAGCTGGTCTTGCGGCGTCATCTGCGGCAGCTGGTCGTCGGGCGGCGGCGCGTGCGCGGGCGGCGCGGGCGACTGCCGCAGCAGCAGCAGCTGCTCCGAGGGCGTGGGCGGCCGCGGCGAGGGCGTGGCCGGCGGCGAGCGCTGCAGCACGCCGCCCACGCCCACGCCCACCCCGCCCGGGAAGTAGCGCGCGCTGCTCAGGCGCGCGTTGGGGTAGGGGCCGCGCATGCCGAGCATGCCGCCCACCGGCGCGCCGCCCTGCTTGAACCAACCGCCCGCGCCCACCCCCGCCGGCACGTGCCCGCCCGGCACCATGCCGCCCACGCCCACGCCTCCCACGCCCGACACGCCACCCATGCCGCCCACTTGGGGCAAACGGACCTGGAAATTGTTATTCAATGATGAGTAATTCAGTAATGGGCAAACAGATGGCACAAACAAAAACTTAGGCCCTTACAGCGGTCAAACCCAATTGTAAATAAAAAAAATCAGACAATCGAATAAACAGTTTCTTAAACTATCTGTTAACTATTTAATTACCATTATTATAAGATTTTGTGTAATAATTATTATTCTCTGCAAATAGATAAGTCTAAGAAGTTGCAACCACTTGCAACATCGATAAATCCTTACTTATATGATAAACACTAAAGTTTGTATGTATGTAGGTATGAATGGATGTTTGTTGCTCTTTTAAAAACTACTGAATGGATTTTAATGAAATTTTTACAATAATATAGCTTATACATCAGAATAATAGTGACATAGGGTACTTTTTATTCGGAAATTCCCGCGATACCTCAAAAATAACGCATGTGAAACCGCGAGGAACAGCTAGTATAGTAAATATTATAATATATTTTAACTTATTTTTATTAATAAAATTATTTATCAATATAATATTTTTTTCATTTAGCACACTTGGCGTTTGTTCACGCACGTATTTGATTTTAGACTTTAATACCTAAGTTTAAAGTCTAGTACACGCATTGCTTCGTGCATTAAATTAGTACCGTCTGGCGTCTGTTTATACATGTGATGATATCGAACCATCGGCACTCACTTGACTCTGTTGCGGCAGCATCTGGTGCATCTGCTGCAACCGTTGCTGCTGTTGTGGCTGCATCATGTGCTGCAGCTGTTGCTGCTGCTGCTGCTGCTGCTGTTGTTGCGGCACGCCGCCCCCGAGGCCGACGCCCACGCTGCCCACCCCGCCCACACCGCTCACGCCCACTCCACTCACGCCCACGCCCCCGACGGGACCGACTCCGCCCACACCGCCGGCCGCTTGCGCTTGATTTTGATTGTTCTGTATGGGCCAAGATAAAAGTTAAGTCGCAGACGGCGAACATAAACCAGTCTTCATTGTGTGCTCTGAAATCTAACCTGTTATGGAAAACACGTTTAGGGGTTTGTAATTGAAAAATTGGTGGGATGGGTTCGCAAACTTAAAAAATGGATTTAAATATAGATACTGATGTCTTAAAAGTTAAATACACGCTGGAAACAAATACTGAATCTATTATACTGGTAACTTAGAAAATTTAAGAGGCTCGGTCCGACACGATAGTACGCGCTTATCTTTATTCAAT
The DNA here is from genome assembly GCA_907165275.2 of Zygaena filipendulae. Classification (NCBI taxonomy): domain Eukaryota; kingdom Metazoa; phylum Arthropoda; class Insecta; order Lepidoptera; family Zygaenidae; genus Zygaena; species Zygaena filipendulae. The sequence continues at coordinate 2,512,642 of OU015653.1, read as the reverse complement.
ATTAGTATTAAATAGAATATCAGTGTCATCATTTATTGAATGAAACAGACTACACGTTCGAAGAAAGTGGCTTTTCCGTCTGCAATTTGAACACGCTAAGGGAAAGCGAAGTCTCAATATAGTAATCTTGTAGCCTCAGTATAATGAGTCTGAATATAATATTGGTGCAGTGGTGGGTGGTGAGCTGGGCAATCAAACCTAGGCATATACCACGGGCTTACACATAAATTACGGGCTTAAACCGAGTCGATTACCCATCTATAGTGGTGGTTGTTGCGTATGGTGGTGTCGCTCACCGCTTGTCTCTGTTTGATGAAGGCGGCCATCAGCTGCGGATTGGACTTGAGTATGTGCAATATCTCCTGCTGCTGATTGATGTTGTTGGGCGAGCGCAGCGTCGCCATCAGCTGCTGCAGCGCCTTGGTGTGCACCTGCGGCTGCGGCTGCGGCTGCCCCGGCACGCCGCCCTGGCTCGGCGGCTGCGCTTGCACCTGAGGCTGGGGCCCGCGTTGCTGCACCGTGATTGATAACTTTCAATGAGCTGTTCTTTTATATACAAGTATGTATATATTATGTACAAGTATTTCGCGGAAACAGATCTGTAGCTGGGTAAGGTTTAACTTTTTTTTTTTTTATTGTGTTGAATAGAGTCTATCTATCTATCTATATAAGTTTCCTTCACCAATGAAATACGATTATCGTAGAAAATTTATTTTTGTGACCACGTGACATGGCAATGAGTTCCTTAGTTTTTCTATAGAGATAAGAAACTTTTAGGTCATTCCCGTTCCCATTTTAAATCGGCAAAGCACTTGCATGCCTTCTGGTGTTGCAGATGTCAGTGGGCGGCGGTAATCACTTACTACAATCAGGTGTGCCACCTGCTCGTTTGTCCCCTATGAAATAAAAAGCAAATTTGGCCAAGAAGGCTGATGTGGGGTCATACCTGCAGCTGGGCGGACAGCTGCTGCTGTTGCTGCTGGGCGGGCTGCTGCTGGGCGGGCGGCGGCGCGGGCGCGTGGTGCTGCTGCAGGCGCGCATGCAGCGGCGCGTGGCCCGCGTGGTGCAGCGGCGGCGGCGCGCGGTACCGGCCCGCGCCCACGCCCACGCCCGCGCCCGCCGCCGCCCACTCGCCGCGCGCGCCGCCGCCGGCGCCCACGCCCACCGCGCCGCCCGGCGGGCCCATCGCCGCCTGCTTGCCGTACGACGGCGCCTGCTGGCGGGCCGCCTCCTCTTGCACCTACCGTCGAATAACATTCGTGAGGTCCGTGTTTGACCGACCAAAGTTCATAAACGATCAGCGGTTTTGAGTTTTTGTGACAGACTAGTTTTATACCACACGCGAAATAGAGGTTTGAGATTTGTTCATCGCTTAACAACTATCTTACATGATGACGATGTAAACTTTTAATTATGAACAGTAGAACTTGACTTGCCATTTTCGATAATAATACTTCAATAAAAGAAATTCACACACGCTAGAAGTGAAATCTTCAAAAATGTGAAGTTGAAGGTTCCACCGCGATGCTAAATGAGTGTCCACTTCAAAAAGATATGCACGCCAGTCAGTCATTCGGGACAAAGCATTTTGTATGTATAGATATATAATAGGTATTGGTATTGGCGTATATGGCGTATGGCTGTTGTCTGCCATTTTATATATTTAATTTTGTTACATTAGCCGTAAGGTTTTCCTCCAAAAAAAAAATAAAAAAAAAAAAATTAACATACACGTACCTGTTGCAGCGCTTTCTGCACGTTGTGCGGCAGCGGGTGTGGGTGCTGGTGCGGGTGTTGGTGCGGGTGCTGGTGCGGGTGCGGGTGCGGCGCGGGCTTGGAGGGCGGCGGCGAGGCGAGCGCGGGCGCGGGCGGCGGGCTGGCGGCGCCGCTGGCGCACACGCGCGTGTTCATGGTGGCGACGCGCCGCCGCAGCAGCTGCTGCTGCTGCACGCGCTGCTGCTGCTGCTGCTGCTTCAGCTTGAGCTTGATGCTGCTGCAGAACGGCACCGTGCACTTGGTCTCCTGGCAGTGCTTCGCGTGGTAACAGCACAGCGCGATGAGCTGCTTGCAGATGGCGCAGTCGCCCTTCGTCTTGCGCTTGCACAGCTTGGTGTGCTGCACGACGCGCCGCATCTTGTGGCACGAGGGCAGCCGGCAGTTGGCGTCGCGGCACTGGCACGCGTGCACCAGCGACTGGATGCAGCGCTGGATGGACAGCTTGCGCGCCTCCTGCGGGTTCGCCTGCTTCATGTCGCCGGGCGACGAGCCCACGTCCAGGTCGAGGCCGAGCTTCTCCATCTTGTGCGGGTGGCCGTCCTTGTCGTGGCAGGGCACGCACAGGTCGAAGTCCTCGCACACGGTGCAGTGGTAGCGCGTCTCGACGTGCGCCTTGCAGTTGTTGCACGTGTACACGAACTTGTCCTGGCCCTGGTTGTGCAGCTCGTACAGCATGCACAGCGTGGAGAAGCGCGCGCGCCGCGTCGACGAGAACTCGTAGTGGCGGTCGCGCGCCATCGTCAGGAACGCGTCGCGCCCGTCCATCAGGTCGCAGTTGGCCAGCGGGTCGGGGTCCTGGATCGGCTGCGGGCGGCACCGACACAACCACACTATATATTATACCATGTATACACACGGCTATTTCACCCAATATGGTAAATTGAATGGACAAACATGGACTATGACACAATTTTAGTTTTTAGTTCGTCATGTAGATTAATAAAAAATATAAGACACGTATTTTTCCTTTGTTTCGTAATCAAAAAACAACGGCGATACATAGTCGAAATTTCTCGTCACATCATTTTACGTAGTTACGTACTCTTTACGTAGTTGTGACATCAACTTTAATGTGTTCCATCTAAGTATTATTTCAATAACTTGAAAAAGAAAAAATGCGTGTCTTTTATTTTTTACTTACTATCCCCCGCGGTTTCACCTGCGGTAATTCGAAGTTCCCGCGGGAATTCCAGGAAAAAATACTTTCTCATGAATCACTCTATTGGTGAAAACCGCATGAATGAAAATCCATTTAGTAGTTTTTGAGTTTATCGCAGAGGTGAAGCGACTTCATTTTATACTATACTAGCTGTGCCCCGCGGTTTCACCCGTGTGAGTTTTGGGATCAGGAACCTTTGCGAACGGAACAACTCGCTAAAGTTTCATCACGATCAGATCAATGGTTTCGAAACGCATAGAGGACAGACATACAAATATTCATTTTTTTTATAAAGAAGAAGATAATGATTATTTAACCGACAGACTAAATAGAATTTAGATTTTCATGCTCCAGTAAAATAGGCATTTTGTGGTGTCATATCTCAATAATTTAGCACTAAGTTATACGAAAAGAAAAAACATATATTTAATTATTTTCATAGAAGATCTTGGAGGATATCTTATTAGACTATGGACTATTGGAACACGAGAATGCAACTCACCGCTAAACTCGCCGCCGATTGTGCGGAATGTAGCCTTATCACGAAAAACACTTCCTTGTGCTTCTCCATGGTCGCAAATATCTTTGCACTGAGATCGCTGCCCTGCTGCTGGTCGCTCTGTTTCTTGCTGTTCTTCCTTTGAGCGGCCTTGGACTTGTTCGACTTTTTGGCCTTTTTCTGCCCCTTTTTCTTGCCATCAGGACCTTGCTCGTTCTCCTCGGAGGACTGGAATATCTAAAAAGTTCGTTAGACAGCCGTCACACACAACAAACACCTATATAATTTTGTGATCACAAGCACGCGTTTCACATCGGGCCCAAACTGTATCTATAGGTAAGCCAAAACAGTGTCGTACGAGTTAAGCTCGTGTACGTTAAAGGCTTATTGAGAAAATATATAACCGAGTGAAACGGGCTTAATAATATGAACGATATCGATCGATACTGACCACAGCTTCTGCGGCTTCAGCCTGTTTCCTCTTCTCCTCCTCTTCCTGATCCAACTCCTTGATGGATTCTTCTAAAACGTTGGGCCAGAAGTCGCCCTCGAAGTACGGTAGCTCCGCCGCAGAAGAGATGTTGTCCTCCATCGCTTGTTTTAAAATATCTTTATAATCTAAAATTATTCTTTCTATTATACCTTTATCTAACATTTTCTTGTACCATTCTTGCAACCGTTTCGGTTTGGGTATCTTTTGTTCGGGCGGATGGCAGTGGAATATGTAGTCGTCGCCCTCAGAGGGCGGACACGCCCATATGTGGGCCATCGTGTACCCCAATTGCTTGGCGTAATCTAAGTATCCTAGTAAAATCTCGTGGTATACCGCCGTGCGGTACTGCCGGGGCTGGAAGAAGTGCACCGAGTCCAGATAGGCTATGTACACGCGCCTCGTGTTCGGCGATGGACTCTCGCTGCCGTATTCCTGGGGACAAACGTACGACATTACAACGAAAACTTCCAAACTCGGAGACTTACCATTTGGTTTTTACTTTTTATGAAGAAAAAATGCTATCATAAACTACAATTTTAGTTAATTTTAATCTCAAGGAGTTTGATACATCCATTTACTTTGGACACAGATAGTATAATGCATTGGTATTTTCGGTTTTCAGAGCCCACCGAATATTCGCTGGCGACCCACCGGTGGATCGCGACCCTTACTTTGGGAACTGAGCTCCAGGTTTGTACTATTTAAAAAAAAATCCCTTTTTCCCACCATAACGTGTAATAACATCCACTATACAGATCACGAGTACATACCTGTACATGCATGCCAAAGAAACAAATATCTGCTCCATCAACTTCTTCAAATGCAAACAGCGCTTTGGCGCGGTACGGGAATTCGCGACAGAGTTCACCAGAATCCACAAATCTAGATTTCATCCCAGGTTTCACTTCCACCATCTAAAACAAAGAGTATACGTTTAAATCTAATCTATAATATTAAAATAACTGTGTATAATATTTGCACTCGCTAATCGACTTTCGGACACATGTTGATTGAAATTTTTTATTAAAGCCAAAACACGTTTACGATAAATTTTCTTGATAAAAATTATCTAAAGTAGCCTTTAATTTTGTAGCAGAATGCTCGTAGCTTATAAAATTATTAATAAAATCCAATGATTCACAGAAATTCGAGACAACTTAATTGAAAGCGATTTGTATTTTACATCCTTTCAATATCTGCGAAATATTGAAAAAGCTAGGATTTTTCAATATTCATACTCTGTCATTATTTACTGATTGTAAACATTGAAAAGCTAGAATTTAATTTAGTATACGCAGTATCTGTTTCTCGCGTATGCTATCATATTTTAAATTAAATACACTATCCACCATCTTTTCCCCTGTTCATATATTTAATTCGTCATAGACGACATAATTATAGATTTTACTCAATGCACAATACATGACCTTCAGATTTCCTTTGCGTGATACAACTGATGTACAACCGAACTTACCTTGTCGGACGACGCGACCACTCTGATATGCACTTCACCGGCGCCTGCCTCTTTTTTCTTCAAAAAATTGTTAACTCTAGTTTCAATATAAATGCCGAGTTTCGAGGTGGGCAGTTTCTTGGCGGAGAACTTGTTGTCTTTCCGCTTGACCGCCTTCTTCTTCAGACAGTTGTCGCAGCAGAAGCCCTGCGGCCATATCGAGTCGTGGTGCAGCACGCATATCTGATGCTGCTTGCGGCCGCAGTCCATGCAAACCACGAAGGGCTCTTGCTCTAAGTGGTCGTTTTTCATCTCTTTGAATTGATCCTTTTTGATTGCACTGAAATGTTACCAGTCTCTTAGTTTCAATTGATCTTCCGAAACTGAACGCTGAAGCTTATGCAACTGAACGGATTGTAAGCCTACAACTTTTATTTTTAACATTCGTTTTCTATACATCAATCGTTTTTAAGATAGAGCCTTTAAAGTACGCAACGCCATCTGTACATGATGTAATACAAAGTCAACTGTGAGCTTACTGTCTTTCACTCCGCGATTGACCCCATTTTTAGCTGAACTAATACTGCTTTATTATGAAACATCAATGATCTAAATATTTAATTTTTATTTTTATAGAATTTTAATCATTTGTTCAAAGTTCATCTAGATCAGTAGTTTTCAGAGTGGAAGGCGCGCACCACCATGGAGACGCGACGTCATTCAAAGGTGGTACGTAATATGAGCCAAGTATAGCTATTGTCAGACCACCGTCAAAATTTGGAATTGCCATGATTAGTCTCATACAAAAAGAAAGATCTAGATTCCTTACTTTTGCAATTTACAAGCGAAACGTAAAAATATGTAGCGACGGTACTCACGTTTGCAACTGTAGCGGGTCGTCGCCGAGCGTGACGGTGTCCCCTTGGATGTCGTTGAAACATTTCTGGCAGAAGGTGTATCTATCGGACACAACCCCATACGCTTTTAGACTTTATTCATGGACATTTATACAGTTTCGTGGGTTTTTTTTACATGTTACATCCAGAGCGTCCGTGTGGCGGTGGTTTGGTGGTTTGTGAGCGAAGCGGTAGCAGGAACGAGCGTGTGAGCAGGCAAGGGTGGAGGGTGAAAAACATATTTAGTAAGCAGAATTGTGTGTGACGATACGAAACAAATGGGTCAGGTTAGTTGTGGAGATGGACAATCAAAAACAAAGTGAAAGCGACATTAAAAAAATGGTACTTAAAATATAAATATGACAAAATCAAAGGGCCGCGGCCGTTATGAATAAAAACAATCCACACTCGAAACAGCCCCCCTAGCCAAATTGACATTCTACAATTGTTAACGCATAGAAAATTAAGTGACGAATCGTCATGTCACTTGGTCAGGCAATCAAAACTAGTTTTCGTGTCGTCACGCAAAACTAAAGTTTTGATTAGCTGGTCAATTTGACTTTTGGCTAGGGGCAGAACCCTTTCCATAATTGTCGATTAAAAATAAAGCAAATATCCATAAGTATTGAGTGTAAGTTTAAACATTTGCTTTTGAGTATGTTGGCGATTCCTTTCGGCAAGCAACACCATGGCGGTTTTCTATCGCGACTTATTGATTTCTGCATATTTGATTAAGCTGGGAGAGGAATGCGGTGCAGGTGAGCGTTGATGCAAATTTTAACAAGGCATTTAAACGTAACGCATCGCACATGTACCGTGAATGCACAGAGTTCCTCGCCCTGAAGAGTTGTTAGTTATATCTTATTTTTTTTTTGTACACCTTTCTGATGGCAATAAATAATTTTATTATTATTAAATCGTCTATAAGTATGAGATTGAAGTATAATGGTTGCAGATATTGTGCTCACGTTTTATTCATACGGCCCATATTAATTGTACATTATACAACAAGTTACACATAGGATTTCCGCATTGTTTAGTCGTAACTTTGTAAATCGTCAAAAAACAAAGCTTTTGACGTTTCACATAAGAACATTATGTGTAAATTGTTGTTTTGAACACACAAACACAATAATATATAATTTTTCAGAAAAACATTAAGCACAAACAAACAGAAGTAAGTAAAATGTGTGTTATATTGACTATGAATGACACTATGTGATAAAGTTTCGTTAAAGTTCACACTTTGAAATCAAACTAGAATGGAAAGTGGAATTCTGGTAATTCTGAATATCGAGTAATTACGAAAATTGATAATTTATATCTAAGGCGTATTTTCTTAACTACCTATCCGATTTTCACTTACGTAATTGGGATTTTTTGTAAGTTATAAACGGAGTCTACAATTTCCGCCACATACACTTAATTTCACAAATATTTACGGAAATTATAGTGTTTTTTTATCAATGAACCTGACATCGTGCTGGATGAACAATCAAAGACAACAACAACATAATGCGCATTATATTCTCGGCGCGTTGCGTTCGTAATCCGACGCTAAATGACGGTGTAACGAGTGAGCATCGAACAGCCCCGGCGCCTGCCGCGGTGTCAATTAGCCAAACCAATCGATCTAGCTAACACTCAATTAACGCATACCTTGCGTTTGCTAACTTCCAAGCAACGTATTACAAATATTCAGTATCAAAACTTTTAGATATACAGTTGTGTTTGTTGTGAACTACAAAATACCTACAGGCCTTAGGAAATTAAATTTTCCATTTCCCTAAATAATGTATTGTAATTTGTAATTCAAAGATTGACATTTTTATTGAAGTCAAAATGAACCACACTTAATTTTGAATAAAGATATATTCTGAAATCTCTATGAAGATGTTAAGAGTAAAAAACTAATAATATATCCCATATGATATATCTAAGCGTCTTTGGATACGAAAAACTTGATCACAAACGGCGGTGAAGAGAAATAACCACATTGTTTATTGACGTTTATCTGCTTTTAGTTATTTATTTAAAAGTCCAAATATATTATGTGATCACTTAGCTTTGCCCGTGCTATTTGAACAGATAGATAATTTATCTATAATTATCAAATTTATTTTATGCATAGCAACAAACATTCATGCAATAATTAAAATCGCGTTAAGATCGAGATGGATATTAAGTTCAACAGCCAATGGACTATTGTCCAGCGCATCAATATAGAGGTGTGTCGGAGAATCAGTGATTGAATGATTAATTAAGCGAGTGAAATAGATGCATTGTGCTAAACGGGTCTTCTGCACCCGTTTATTTATACTTATTTTATACAGGGACAGGGATATTTATCTACATTATTATAAAAAAAAAAAAAAAAGTTTTTATTTCAGATATCCTCCATAAGTAGGTTAGTAGTACAAAAAAAAAATAAGTTAATTATTTTCATTTTCATAGTTCTCGCGGGAATTGCGGGATGAAAAGTGTCCTTGTCTGTACCCCTGACAACGTGCATGCCAAATTTCATCCAAATCCGTTCAGCCGTTTTTGCGTGATTGAGTAACAAACATCTAAACATCCAAACATCCACACTTTCACATTTATAATATTAGTAGGATATAGCAACAATATCGCGGGTGTAAACGCTTTTGTGCCGTTTATCCGAACGCGATTTGCCGCAAAAACCAAACGCATTAATAATCGTGGTAACAAAGTTTTTACTCAAATCACAACAAACAGTAAAACTGGTTTATTTGAATTTTGTTCTCATTTAGTTGTTTTTTGTGTTGTGGTATCTGTTGCCAAAATAGAAAAATAAAGACACAGTGGTGTCGGAGTTCAGGTAGGATTAGAAGTGAAAACGAAGATTATTACCCCGACTTGATAATTATCCGAAAAATATCTTGATAATTACAAACCCTGATTTCGGATTCGTGATATAATTATTTTTTGCATAAAAGCTATAACGGTTATGTATGATCATTTGTAGTAGAACTACCGTCCAGCAGCCAGGTGTGGGTTTTGTGGTGTTGGGACATAAGTTAGAAATCAACTTGCACACAACCCTAGTGCGAGTTTGGAACTATAATATTTGATTATAAAAACTTAAGGTCAAATTAGTGCAAATTTAAAACTTACAAAAAATATTTAAAAAAAGTGTGAACTTGAACGAATTTATGAAAATACGAAATGGAGAGGAGGTAAGTTACTGGCGACCGACATAGCTGTTATATGTTAATTTTTAAACTATGTTACCTTAAATAGTGCGATAATAATCATTCAGTCACAAGGTGCCAAAATTAGTACATACTACTTATTTATCATTACTATAGCAAGACAAAATTGGTTTTGAATATTGTGCATGATTGTGAATGAAAGACATATTATTTATCGAATGTGCTAACAGATTTAACTGAATATATAAGATGTGGTAAAATTAGCTGCAAATATTTACAGGGCTGAAACTATACGTTATAACAAACAGGATACGCGAAAAAATAATATTATAAGTTCGGTAGTTTTTTTAGAATATGATAAAAATTAATTCATTGAAAATACATTACAAATGCATTCACAAAATATACAATACACGTAGCTCACTAATACGTATACAAGGCACGCGCCACGCACACAGCGAGCGATGTATCAGCTGTTCAGCGTCATTGATCTTAAGATACCAGTGTGCAGCGATGTGTGTAAAGCAATCAATTGGCGAGCGCCTTTACAGGTTGTTTTCTTTTTGATTGATTTATTTTGTTTGAGTTTTTATTTTTTTATTTTATGAACATGTTTATAACGGTGTATAATTTCAACCTTGTAAATATTTGCAGCTAATTTTACCACACCTTATATAAGGACGAAATATTATGCAAAAGCTCATCAAGTAACATATAATAATTATTATTCTCTAAACTATACTTTAGAGAATTACTCTGTAACATAATGTGTAGCTTTGGATTTCTGTATAAAATGTGTTTATTATTATTGTTATTTTATTCATTCCCATAGATTATTATGTACTAACATTCTGAAGTTATAGTCATATACCAATTAATACACTAAATAAATGAGTTATTGACATGACTTCTGTTGCAAATTTTTTAAGGACAACCGTAATTTGCTTTTGAAAGCTTTTAAAACGTAGAAAGGTTGCAAATCCACAAATTTAGTTTTTTGCCAACAAATTGTCTTTTACTGCACGATTTGGCCAAGCATTATACCTCGCCTTTAAGTGATTCTTTATAATATTAATTTTTTGTACTAGAACAGCGTTTCTCATTCGGTTGTTTGTGACGTGGCACCAAGAAATCGAAATATAATAACAGATCGTAAAATTATTTTATATGCTTCCATGTGGACATTAAAAAATGTTGTTTAACCTGAAATACGGAGTGACAATTTACAGTGAACAGTTATTTTAATTTTTTTCGCGTTATTGACGCAAACCATAGTCTTCAACCTTTACGATCGACAATGCATGTTTACGATCACTTTTGTTTAAAGTAAAATAGAATAATAGTTTGTATAAAGTAAAATATTTTAAAAAAGTTAGTAGGTCATAAGGAGTCATAAAAATAACAAATAAAAGTTTGGGAAACGCTGCTCTGGTGGTCCATCATACTACTAGAATTAATATTACACTGCATCCTTTTGGATATATTGTGTTATAGAAATAACATGTAATCATTTGAAACTCACCTATTCTGGTAGCTGAAGTATTTGGCGTCACGAGGAATGGTGCACAATTGTTTGCCGTAACAGCACAGCACCTGAGGGTTGAAGGTGTACTTCCTGCCGCAGCAGTAGCCGAGCCGCTGCATCACGGGGTCTATCTCCGTCTCGAACACTTCCGACAGCTGATGAAAAAACAAATTCATCACTCACCATGCTCGGGTCCCATTCTAGTTCATGTTATAATTTGGAAGTTTGTGAACATGTTTGTAATTCGGCTGAACAGCTTTTATTTTATTCTGCAGGACAACCTTATGACTAATGGAACAACATTAAGTATATAAAAATTATTATTTAACATTTAAAAATCCCCCGAGTTTGTGGAAGATAATCAAATTAGTTCATCTCACAGGAGCGAATCTTGTGTGATCAAGGTCACATTGACATAAGATATTGGACCTCACAGTCGCAGTAAGACGACTTTTATTCTATGTATATAATTTAAAGTTTAAAAAGCGGTACTCACTTTTGTACAGTATCTGTAGACCCGTGAATTTTTTCTATTGTACAGCCACGCGTTGTCGAACATGAGCCAGACGTCGTCGACGTATTCCCAGGGGTCCTTGTAGTCGCCCCGGTCGAGCTTGTTCTTGATGGTGGACAGGTCCATGGGCTTGGTGACGATCTCGAAGTAGTCGGGGATGCCCAGCACCTGCGCGTCCACCGGCTGCCGGAAGGGCAGCGACTCGGGGTCCTGCCGGATGAGCTTCTCCAGCGTCGGCAGCAGCGCCTGCCGCAGCTCCTCCGGCTTGAAGGCGAGCGTGCGCCGCGCCCCCGCCCCGCGCTCCTCGCCCTCCGCGCCGTCCGCGCTGCCCCCCGCGCCCGCCTCCCCCGGCTCGCCAGCTTCCTCTTTAATCTCCTGCTTGATCTCCTGCTTCACCTCCGTCTTGACGAGGAAGTCGCTCTGCTCCATCGGCTCCTTCTTGATGGCGGGCTCGTCGCGCATGCCCTTGCCGCCGCAGTCGTGGTCCTCGGGCTCCTCCTTCACGTGCACGTCGTCGGGGTCGCGCTTGACGCGCGCGTCGTCGGGCGGCGGGCTGTCGTCGGCGGCGGACGCGGCGTTCAGCGCCGCCATCTGCGCGGACACGGAGGAGGGCCGCGACACGGGCCGCGGGTCGGGCGCGGGGCTGGGCAGCGCGCGCGGCGTGGCCGGCGTGCCGGGGGGCGCCGCCGCCGCTGCCGCCGAGGGCGCGGGGGGCGCGGGGGACGACGCCGCGCCGCCCGCGCCCGGCCCCGCGCCCGCCTCGCCGCGCGAGAAGTTCATGAAGGGGCTGGCCACCGGCCCGCCCGACAGCCGCGCCTTGGCGTCCGCCGGGTGGCCGGGCGAGGGCATCGCGCCGGGCCCGTTGCTCTGCATGGGCACGTACTGCGGCACGGAGGGCGGCGCGGGCGAGGTCATGGGCTGGCCGAAGGGCGACATGCCCGGGTTGCCGACGCCGACGCCGCCGTTGGGCGTGGGCGGCATCTGGTTGGGGCTGGGCCCGGGCGGGCCCACGAGGTTCGTCTGGAAGGGCACGCGCGCGGCGGCCATGCCGATCATGCCGGGCGAGGGGATGCGCATGCCGGGCAGCTGCTGCGCGGGCAGCGCGCCCCGCTGCAGCGCGACGCCCCCGGGCCCGCGCACTCCCATCACGCCGCCGCCGGACATCACGTTCACTGACTGCTGTTGCTGCTGCTGTTGTTGCTGCTGTTGCTGCTGCTGCTGTTGCTGCAGTTGACTCTGTAGCTGTTGCATTTGGTTCTGTTGCATTTGGTTTTGCTGTTGCTGCTGCTGCTGTTGTTGTTGCTGCTGTTGCTGCAGTTGCATTTCTTTTCGTTTCTGTCTCTTTTCTTCTAGCTCTTTCTGTATTTTATATATTTTCTCAGCGAGCAAGTGATAGTATTCAGATCTCGTGCTTGCCATTTCATACATGTCACCTTCTACTTTTCTCGCATACGCCACCAGATTATGCATACGTTTGTCTAACATAGCAGTAGGATCTGGAGTTGGGAATATCGCTTGCACTCTGTACAAAAAAAAAATTATTGTAGAGTGTGAAACTTAAAATATAAAATTGTTACATAATCTGTAGATTGAAATGGCTAACTTACAGTTTATGAACGAGATGATTTCGGAGATCAGACGTTATAGACTGGTGCCATTCCTTTGTGCCAGAAACGGGGTTCGCAGTGACAGGCCCTCCTGGCAGCTGTAACGTCCCCGCTCCGGACAGCTGTGAAAGTCACATGAGTCAGTCGAATATTCCTGTACGCATAAATAGGTGAATAAAAAAACGCGAACACCGTGACAGTGGAGGGGAAGAGAAGGAGAAACGTACCAGTTGCGCTTGTTGTTGTTGTTGCTGTTGCTGCAGGTCCTGTTGGTTTTGCGCGGGGAACATGGGGCTGGGCTGCGGCGGCGGCGGCGCGGCCGGGTCGCCGGCGTGGCCCGGCGGGCGCGGCACGGGCGCCACGCGCGCCATGGGAGGCCGTGCGAACCCGCCCATCACGTTGGCGGGGCACGTGATGCCCAGCGCTTCGTACGCGCGCTTCATGTCGGGCGGCACCTGCGCGCCCGCTGTGCTCGTCACCAGCTGGCCCCCGCCGCCGCCTCCGGCCCCGCCCCCGACCCCGCCCCCGCCCATGGAGCCGGGGCCCGCGGTCGCGCCCGCGCCCACGCCCACGCCCGCGCCGCCCGAGGGGCCGACGCCGCTCACCGGGCCCACCGATGGAGCCGTGTGGGACACCGTCGCAGCTAAACACATACACATGTCATGTTACATCACATTTATTACACCTTTCAAACTATAGACAAAAATACTGTCAAGGGATTTCTATCATTTGTTAATCTATGTCTGTACTGACGGCTTTTTAACTTGAAATCCTCAAGTTTATTGTTCATAGAATAAAAATAGTCACTGAGTCACTGATGTAAAAATAATATACATTCTTATATATCTGAGGTACATACCATTCATATTATTTCTAGTTCGATCAGCCTGCTTCAGCGGTAAACATACTGGGCACTCTTTGTTGTTGCAATGTTTCCAATGGTTTATTATTTGTCTGGATGATGAGCAGTGTGCCACTGGACAACTTTTGCCAGCCTAAAAAAGTATAATAATGGTTTGCAAAAAAATAAAGAAGTAGACTACATTGTAGCCTGTGGGAAAGAAAAAATAATAAGAGAACACTCACTTGGCAGGACATCATATGGTTCAGGACGCCCTTCATGGTCTTGCAATGCGGTAAGGTACACGGGTTTTCCCCGTTCGAATGCGACTCGCGTCGTTGACACTTGTGCGCGTGCAAGAGCAGCACGAGCTGCTGCTGGATCAGCTTCCTCTTCTCCGGGTCCGCGATGGAGCCGGAGTTGGGCGGCTGCGCGGGGGGCTGGCCGCTCGCCGCCTGCGTGGCGGCCTGCGGCTGCGACTGCCCGCCGGAGGGCGCGCCCGGCGTCTGCGGGGAGGGCGCGGGCGGCACGGCCTGCGCGGCGCCGCCCCCGCCACCGCCCGCCCCGCCCGCGTCCGCCTGCGGCCCGAAGCGCACGGCGGCGGGGCGCTGCGCGGGCGGCGCGCCGGGCCCCTGCGGCGACTGCCCGTACACCGGGTGGTAGGGCGCCAACGGGTGCCCGCCCCCGCCCGGCGCTTGCATGCGCGGGTGGTGCGACGTCCGCATTGTGGGCGCTTGCATGCCTACTAGTCTTCCAGGCAACGGGCCGTTCTGCATTGTCTACGAATTAGATATTATCGTCATGTATAAAACCGGTATTTTATACTTTCTTAATGGGTAAATCGACTTATTTTTCTTAGGTACTTTGTGTAGTAATCATTAATCACACAGATGAGTTTGAGTCTTGTATTTGACTTGCAATTAACGCGATGCGCAGCACACAGTTCACGATACGGCAGCGTTGCGCGCGCAATAGGCTAGTTGCCTAAATTTTAGTTTTTAGTCCGTGTTGTAGAATAATAAAAAATATTGGACATGTATTTTTTTAAGTAAGTAATCAAAAAATAACAGAGATACTTTAAGTCGAAATGTCGCGTGACGTCACGCCGTGCTACAGTTTATCGCACGTTACGACGCCACGAGCCCCACTCCTAAACTTAAATGCTTTTTAACTTAGTATTTTTTCAATAATTAGAAAAAGCAAAATTCTCTATTATTTTTTTATCATCTAACTGACGGACTAAATAGAATTTTTATTTTCATACATCGTAAACTACCCTATTCGCTTCTCAGCTCATTGAAAAAAAATATACTACTTTGATAGAAATAATACCGTACGAATATTATGGTGGTAAGTAGACCACAGAGAAAAAAAAACTGAAAAAGTTAATATTAGCGGGCCAGGTGTGCCACGGTTATGAGCAAATGCTCACAACTTCGAAAAACTTGAATTGTTAGCATTGCAAATATTTATACTTTCTACAATATTCCACACACAGCCAATTTCGAAAACAGTCTAAGTAAATACAACGAATGGCATCAAATGCATATTCGTTAATGAATAGTCGCGTTTGCGACGAGCTTTGTGTACGAAAATCAGCCAACAGCAATGATTTTCATCTGTTTTCATACTAAACTGAGTTATTGCCTCTTCTAAATGTATTTTTAAGTACCAAAAACCAGTTTTACACATGAAACCGGAACCGGAAAATATACATGAAAGAGCATGTTAAATGCAGTGATTCAGTCATTCTATTATAATTTAGTTTTAAGAACTTGCTGACTACTATAAGTTATTGTACCAACTGATCCTAAGTAATAAAGAAATGTTGAATATTGAGTAAGCTATACCACTTTTCAGTACCCATACTTCATCACTGGCAGCATGTTGATAAAAGATTTTCGTTTCGAGAAAGTGAAGAAATAAGGAGGTTTTGACCAACCTACCTGGACTGTTTGTCCTAGGTAATTTGTAACAATTTAATTTGATTTAATTTAATTTGTTTGACTGTTAATTTGTGACAATTTTGTAACAAAGTACCTTTACTTGCATGAAATTTATTATAAGAAATTGTGTCAATATTTCAAAAATAGAGCCTTAGAAAAGAGTTATAGTGAAAGATTTTAAGAATGCAACCGATGCTACTGTTAGCCACTACTATTAAAAGTTTAAGTTATTGGTCAATTCAACCTTAATTTCGCTTTTGGATATTGAAGTTATCTGCCTGTCAGTGTCACATGACCCTGTCAATACGACAGTGACATTTCTATCACAGATTAATAAGACGTAATTTTGAACTAGTGACGTCATCCCGCGTTTCGGCGGTAAAGTCTAAAGTGGGAACTTTGAAACGCTGTATTTAATTAATTTATGCATATATTTTTTTTCTTTTTCTTGCTTTAAGTAGGCCCTATATCTTTAAAATAGACTGAAAAAAAAAAATCATGCAAGTACCCTATTGCCATAAGGCTGTAACACCGAGAGCGATCATCGACTCACCTGCGCGTGTGGATGATGCGATGGCGCACCATGGTGGCTGTTGCCCATCATAGTCGGTAGCTGTTTGTTCACATTCACGTTATTGATTAGACCGCCGCCAAGCATGCCGCCCGGTCCTGTCATATTACTGTTTGTCACAATCATATTCCCAACGTTTGCTACATTCATACCTCCTGCAAGACATGAAAACTCTATAAGATACATTTTACAACATTTTTTTTTCTTCAACAATCTCATGATTAAACATTGACTTACCTTGTATAGAGCTCATCGGCATAGATGAATGTAGTTGATTTGGATGACTGGTATTTGGCATTAATTGAGGGTGCATGCCACCCATGAGGTCTTTCGACACAGACACGTTTGGTGGTGACTGTAAGTTTGGACTCTTGCTTCCTAAACTACCCAAGCCTAGGGGGTTATGGACTAATCCAGACTTGTTCCCCTGTGAAAAGACCAGCAGACGGGAAAAGCTCTATTAGTATTAAGTACAAATTGTAATCTTTGTTTCTTTCCTTAATCAATAGTTATAGTTATAATTTAACATAATATAATAGCCTTGTTTGGCGCCAAAGAAATATTCTTCTTCCCACTAATGCCATAACTAAGGTCTATAAATTTTTTATGTGTAACCTCATAAATAACGTTAAAAATATTTATTGACACATTATGCATCAATGAATTTAAATTTTAAAGGATCAGAAGAAATGTGAATAAAAAAGTTTGTGAAAAAGGATCAAAAAAAACGTGAATAAAAAAGTTTGTGAAAAAATTTTTGGCCTGGAGATCTCTTCGTTTTAGTAGTCATGCTACTAATATTTGACTTTGGAGGATAAGAAGTTAAGGAACAGCTTAGCTTGTAAATTCTATCAATTTGATGATTCCGACCTGCATTATTACCATCATGAAGTCTGTCAACTTTAGATACTTACTTGTTGCATAATATGATGACTATTAATATGCCTCTGCATTGCTGCTGTGGGGTCGTCCCCATTTAACTGTTGTGGTGGGCCCAACTGCCCCCCAGGACCAGGCCCCTGCGCAGGGGGCTTTGGCCCTGTCACTCCTGGCTGTTCACCCCATGAACCCATCAACTCATCAGGAAGATCCTTCTCGAGGTCGAACATATCCAGGTTTGAGATCCCATCTACTGGAACAAGTAATGTGGTAGTTAATGCATGCTGTGGAATCTACAATAGCATGTAACATGTAAGGATATTTTCTGTTGATGAAGCATTAGGTAAATTGAATAGTTGAATATCAAAGGCTGGCAACATTCGGCTTTCAAGGTACCCATTTTTAACAAATTATGGTCATTCCTCACAGGATTTTAAAGATGTGGAACAATATCCATTCAAACAGATAAATGGTATGATGAAAAAATAATACAAAGACAATACATAACATACATGTCACATTTTGTCAAAATATAATTACAGCTTTTAGCTTTTAATCATGCACTTTCTACTCTATATGCTTTTGTGGACACAAGCTTTAACAACTCTTATATACAGGGCAGGTAAAATGCTCATATTAAAGCACTTAATGGTGTAAACTGCAATGTAAGAATAGGTGGCTCCAGTGACTTCTGTTTCCTAATTTAAGTCTGATTTTGTGGATGGACTTGTACCCTTCCTCAAACAGTAGTTATTCACTCAAGTCATAATGCATATATGCCTGAAAATGCATATGTTATCTCTGTCATGCACAAGAACCACAAGTGTACAAATGAATGAAAGGTTACAAACAAACATTTTTATGGCCTGTAAAGTATATACATCCAAAGATGATCAAACTATATACATCTTCTGAATTACAGTTTTTATATAAATTCATTACCCTTCCTTTGCTGCGCCGTAGTCGGGTGAAAATGAGTGTTCCCACCATCAAATCCTCCATAGAATACTCCAACTGTTCCTATGGATATTATAAGAGACTAGAGAATCGTTTTAAAATTGTATATCGTAAATCGTTTTTTTGCTGCGCTCTCTTGGAACTTTTTATCATTAAGTATCAAATGAGTTTGGCCAATTGTCACACTCATGTTTTTCAAATGCTTATAGGTGCTAGCCTTTGACTAGGGTTGCAGAAGTTCATGGCATGTTTATGAGGAAATGAATATATTTTGTTTCACATTATCAGAGTAAATATTTTGTTGGGTAAATATTTTGTATACATTAGCCTGCACAATATTTGTGCAATCAAAGCTTCTCAATCATCTTTTTTTGTAAATTATCCATAAATTTTGGCATTGTAGGTATGTAATATGTCTTATGATTAATTTGTATAAATATCAAACAGATTTTACTACTTTTATACCATTCAGTTATCATTCAACATTCAACAAAACAAGGCAGATATAATTTTTGCAATATTTAAAATCAAGGTCTTTCATATGAGGAAGCTTGGAGTGTTAACTTGAGTATTAAAATTAATAAAAAACATATAATTTTGATTTAATATGTACACTAGAGCAATTTTACATTTAGGTTTTTATGATAGATATTTTATTAAAGGTAGGAGTGAAACACATCTTTGTTTAATTTTTATACCATGAACTGATCTTACAGCTATAAGTATTGTGTAATAACTTAAATCTTCTCAAAAATGACACATAGATGATCATTTTCAGTTTTTTCTTTGTGTGAAGACAGATATCAGTATAAGTTTTACTTAAAGCAAAGTTTTTATTAACTAGTGTAGAACAAATGTGCGGCCTTAATTTGTCTTTGCCTATATCTAGGAGGCTGAGATGATAATATCTTTCATAAATAATATTATAATATTTGTTGAGCAAATGTTTAACACTATTTTGGAAGAATTATAAATTATTAGGATGCCACATAAACAATACATGTTTATCGCAGTATTAGAATAATGTAAAAGTATAATAACTATAGCTCTATCTTTTATGAAAGCCTTTCCCCTTCAGTTATGAAGTTTGCATGTTATTCAGAGGTCATAACATATGGATTTAAGTAATTTTGTAATCTATTCAAGCTATTAGATTTTTTTAATAAATATCTTCCAGAAATAACTATAAGATAACTTCAATGTGAGCAAAACTCTGCCACTTTGCAAACAGCTAAATCAAAGCAGAAAGATAAGTGTGCACACAGGCTGCTTCTAATCAACTACTTTATATCCATTAAATTTACTGAGACTAAACATTTAAATATCTAAAGTTTCACATGTAAAATAACCAAATAAATACTGCTAATATCTTTTATTGATAAAGAAAATTAAGGTTCATAGAGTAGGTACTGTCCAAAATGATTTCATGAAAAAAGCAATACAACAAATTATAGTAAATTAAAAATTAAATAGGCATATTATTGACTAAATAGGCAAGTTGTATATTAATTCCGTGAGAAAAGAACAATAAATACGACGCAAAACATGCTAGGCTTACAAGAACTCACGGCAAAATGACAATATTTCATTGGACTGTATCACACTACAACATGTAAATTGTATTTATTCATAAATATCATAAAAACACTCACCTGCGGAATCCGAGGGACCCTGAAAGGGGTCCCGGAGTATTTTCGCCCGCTTGCTAGGCGGTTCATCAGCCATGGTTCTGTTTACTAATCGTAAGCCGTGAGAAAAATTTCGGCCCGCCGATTTAAATAACACTCTTGAGTCTTATATCGTCATGAAATAACATTTTATAGCGATTTGTCATTCATCACAATAAAATTCACCCACATCACGATCGTTCGATGTCCTCCACACCACTGAAGGCACATATTAAAAATCCACACTCAAGTATTCGCCATTACAAAGCTCGAAATCGAAGAGCTACACTACACAGACCCTCTCACCATCTTCGTTCGGAACTAGCACAATGAATGAAAACAATATCACCAGGTTTTTGGTTCTTATTTCACAGATTCAATAACACGATTTTATTTAAAAGTTTAAAATACACGAAATGGCAGAGTTTATGATAAAATGATGTAAGAAACAACAGAAAATTTACTCGACAAATTCCGAAATTCTTCTCAGTCTCTCCAGCGCAAAATGGCGGCTGTTGATGAAAACTTTTTATACGCTTGTCAGAAAATGTCGGCCTACATAATGAAATACGCGACGTGATTGGTCTGCTTTGTACCACGTGACTGACGGAAGTAGCGATTTGACGCAGGATCGGTCCTCCATTTTTGACGTCATCACTTCGGAAATCGAACTAATCCGAAGGAAAACGAACAGCTGTAGATATATTTTTTATTAAATATCAATTAAAAATACCACAATTTACTTCATATCTGCTTCATTATATCAAAGATATTAATAAAATATGGTCTTCATATATGAAATTATCTTTTACTCTATTTAATACCTATTATTGTAGAAGGAAAATGTCATTTTGAAAACTACCGCCAAACTGGGAGTGGTCTTCATCAATACGTGTCTGTAGAGCACCATAGCCAATAATTTTCGTTTTTTATGTGTAAGTTTCAAAGTGAATGAAAAATATCGCAATCACTAAGTAATTATTGTTAACTGCGGTGCATTATTTATGCTATTAAACCATCAGTATATCAATAGAGCTTACATTCATAAAAAGATTAAAGGTCTGCTAATGTACATTAATATGAAATAGCATCTCAATAGCGATGAAGGCTGAAAATCTGCTGTTTTATATCGTCGCACATCGCGTCGTAGGTCTTAACTCATGATGTAGGTACCTATTTTTTTTTAAGATAAACTTCTTTGCATAGCTACTTCTTTGTTTGTTAAATGTAGGGGTAAATTTCGTTACGCGTTACACTTTTTATGTAGAACAGCGAACTATTTCCGAAGCCAAACTGATAATACTGTCTATACGAGACAAAGGATGATGGGCAGAAATGTATAGAGGCTAGTACCAGCTCCAATGAAAACATGTTATTCGTCATCCAAAATATATTTTTATGTAGAATAATAAATTAGTCCTCACAGTTAGTATTTATTAAAGAGTTAGAGCGATTTTTGTTTCATGCGTTTTTGCTTTAGCAATCTAGGTAAGCAGTCACGTAAAACATGTTGCTGATATCTTGCATGATAAAAACGCCAACAAATCACACAATTGCAATTTTCTTCCATTTTGGTATAAAATCATGTTCATAAAAGAAGTCGCGGTCAACGGTTTCAACGGGCAACGGAGTCGAAAAGAAAAGTAGGTACGGGTCAATATGAAAAATAAAATTGATAAGTGCGGTAAACGCACCTAATCTCTCGAATGGAATGAACGAGTGAATAATGAATGACTATTGACTTCTGACTAGTCTGACTGATGACTTGATGCGCTTTTCACGCACATTGCACCCCCCACCCTACTTCCGATCACTGTCCTAGGTTGGTTAGTAATTGGAGTTTGGACTAATTGGTATTAGTAGATCAAGTTTTCAGTTTATCACAAGTTTTAAATATGACACTTACATGTATTATTTAATAGGGTACTTGCATGAATTTTTTTTTTCAGTCTATTTTAAAGATATATGGCCTACTTAAATAAAGCCAGAAAAAGAAAAAAAAAATATGCATAAATTAATTAAATAGAGCGTTTCAAAGTTCCTACTTTAGACCTTACCGCCGAAACGCGGAAATGGAAAATATGCGTTGACTGTATGCACTCAGTTTCTTTTGCCTTCTCCGAAAGAGGTAAATGTTTCCTAAAAAAATAAAAGTGACGTCATGTGTCAAGCTTGCCTGTGATTGGTGTTTCGTTGCAACGTTCCGTTGCACGAAATTAAAAGTTGAATATTTTGGAAACTATTGAAATTTTTTTAGTAAATCTTTCACGATAACGCTTTTCTAAGGCTCTATTTTTTAAATATTGACAAAATTTCTTATTATAAATTTAATGCAAGTACCCAATTGAATAAATGAAACATAATATTCAGTATTAATTTATCAAGATCTCCGAATATACTGACATTTTGCTTACGCCTTAAATCAGGTTAGACCAATTCAATAATAATTTAATAATTAGGTATCGCTATTGGACCAAATACCAAATGCCCATCATCCTTTTACAACTGTTATTCGGCGTTTGAGTCATCATAATATCTAGGTACCTTCTCAATATACATATATATGGCATTATGCTCTGCGTTTTTTTCGGTTAGTGAAAATAGCCCAAGTTAGGTGTTCCTTCTAACATTAGCTATCTGCCAGTGAAAATCCCCCAAAATAGGACCAACCGTTTTGGAGATTAGCCGAAACAAAGAGGCAAACAAGAATTTATAAGAACAATTTTTTTTAGAACTACTGCACCGATTTTAAGAATCCTTTCACTGATAGATACCTAGGAAGCTAAAGTATCCTTGAGTGACGTAGAATACTTTTATCTACTTATCAAAAAAAAAGAGTTCCCGAGTTAATACCGAAATTCAGGGATATACAAGGAGTATCATGTCATGGAATAGAATAGGAGAAGGGTTCCTTCATTTGTTCCGTTTTTGTTATTCCACTGCCCTAAAATAAAATAAATATTGATAGAGTTCTTCCAACTTGATACAGAGTTCCTGCAGGAATTCCGAAATTGTCAAGTGTGTTATTTTATGAAAAGTTCATATATTTATTACTCTAAGATATCTTTTTTTTTGTTGATGATTCAAACAATATTTTAAAGATAATATTCCCCACCATTGAAAAAAATTACACTAATAATTTAAAATTAATGTTTTTGTTACAAAAATTGATTGTTTTGAAAATGGTGTTGAATCAAAATACCTTAGGTACTTAATGGCTCCACTACATTATCGCCGAGTACAGACGATTATACGCGATCACGATAGTGTAGAGGGCATACTCGGCTGTACTCGCCGATCGTCTATGATCGCCTGCGAAGGTTATTTGCCTCAGAAGATTGTTCTGAGGTCCTTGCATGAATTTTTTTTTTAGTCTATTCTAAAGATATATGGCCTACTTAAAGCAAGCAAAAGAAAAAAAAATGTGCATAAATTAATTAAATAGAGCGTTTCAAAGTTCCTACTTTAGACTTTACCGCCGAAACGCTGCATGATGTCACTAGTTCAAAATTATGCCTTATTCATCTGTGATAGAAATATCACTGTCGTATTGACAGGGTCATGTGACACTAACAGACAGATAACTTCAATATCCAAAAGCGAAATTAAGGTTGAACTGTGTCAAGTTACTTCCAAAAGTTCCAATAAAGAATCGAAATGCATCTTACCGATGCATTTTAAATTAAAAAACTTCAGAAAATGGAAAATATGCGTTAACTGTATGCACTTAGTTTCTTTTATCTTCTCTGAAAGAGGTAAATGTTTCCTAAAAAAATAAGTGACGTCATGTGTCAAGCGTGGCTGTGATTGGTGTTTCGTTGCAACGTTCCGTTTCACAAAATTAAAAGTTGAATATTTTGGAAACTATTGAAATTTTTTAGTAAATCTTTCACGATAACGCTTTTCGATGGCTCTATTTTTGGAATATTGACACAATTTCTTATAATAAATTTCATTCAAGTACCCTGTCGGTTTTTAGGCACGCATCAAAGGGAATCGCCTGAGGTGTCCACATTATCGTCCATCACACAATCAACGATCATCGGCGATAATGTAGTGCAGGCATAAAATGGTACCTACCTCAGAAAAATAACTTCTGAGGTACCTACATTCAACATGACGTAGTAGTCACTATAGATTGTACGAGATTGTAGGAATATTGTAGGAGGCGCCATCTATATGTTTATTAATCAAAATGCGGCGTTTTTATTATTATTTATTTTTTTAAATAAATAGCTTAGCAGCTAGACCTGTACCCATAGCCACATAGCTTACATTACATTATCGTATTAGTTACCGGTTAGCCAGTACTAAGTTGACACTGCCTGGTCGCCAGTCAGCAGTGCGAATTGCGAAATATTCGCTCAGGGGGCTGCAGGCACATCCTTACTAATATTATATTCGCGAAAGTTAGTATGTATAGATGTTTGCTACTCTTTCACGCAAAAACTACTGAATGGATTTTAATGGAACTTTAATATCTTAGTTAATACATGAGACTAACATAGGGTACCTTTTATACCGGAATTCCTGTGGGATCTTCGAAATTAACGCAGGTGAAACCGCGGGAAACAGCTAGTTCAAAATAATCATTTTCGATAGAAAACGGCGGAAAGTTATATTATTTGTTACGCTTTACGACTTTACTACTTAACCGATCATACATAAGACAGGGTGCTTTTTATCCTGATGCTCGCGGGAACTCCTAAATTAACGTGGCTAAAACTGCGGGAAACAGCTAGAAATCTAATAAAACCATCACTTCTGAATATTTTTTGTAATTACATTTCAGTTAAAGGCTTGACACCCAATATCTCTAATCCCGTTTTAACTGTAAGACGGGCTGCATGAAATATAAGCAATCGTTGAGCAGCTACATCGTGACTGGCATTCTTGATATTTAACTCATTAAACATCCTATTAACATGTTTTGATAAACGGAATAAATAATTTACTATGATGCAAGCTTCATATTCACGTAAAGATCTATGCAAAATACTGTTGAACTTAGCTAATTCTAGTATAACATCTTTTACAATATCTTCAGGCAAACAATGAGATTCATATTCCTTTGGTAAAATTATATGGTTATTGTTTTTTTCTAAACTACAAAGTCTGCAATGCAAATATTGCAATTTGATACCACTGTCTCCTTCACTTTGTAAAGCCTTGTCCCAATCAAAAATATAGTCCCTATGCCTTTTTTGTTTTAAATCATTGATAACAACTGCGCTAGTGCCTAATATATCACAAGTATTCTCATTCATTGCAGAACTCCTTGTATCTGTGAATAAAAAATATGTAAAAAATATTCATTAGTATAAAAAAATCATTAAAATTTTAGTAAGTTGACTTGAAAAGTATATTACTTTTAGATTTCTGTTGCTTATCATACATCTTTTGTTTTGCTTCATCCAGTATATCATTTAAAAATACAACATTTCCACTCCTTGTACTCATTCCCTTAATTCTGCCAAATTTTATGTGTTTGCAACCTTTGCCACATTCTGCATTAATTTGTTTGACAATATTAAAAACTGCTTCAAAATGATCGGTTTGACTGTTGTCAACAATATACAGCAATTTGTCAAATTTATATTTTTCAAATCTATCTAAAAGAGCAGCAATATCTCTGGAGATATATAAAGTTGAATTATCACTTTTCAATACAGTTACATT
This sequence comes from Zygaena filipendulae, assembly GCA_907165275.2. Lineage (NCBI taxonomy): Eukaryota > Metazoa > Arthropoda > Insecta > Lepidoptera > Zygaenidae > Zygaena > Zygaena filipendulae. The sequence continues at coordinate 2,487,007 of OU015653.1, read as the reverse complement.
CCTATTGTTAACTTTAGCTACTTTCTTGCCTGAAACATCTGCTGTTATTATGTTTTTTTCTTCCAATGTTTGTAAAGTATTTCTTATAGCTCCACCATTATAGTCAGATTCCCAATGATAAGTATCAAATTGGATTCCAAGTCTTTTGTAAACCTTTTCCAGCTCTTGTACGGTTAAATTACGAATCTGTTTCCAACTATCTAAATCGGCTGTTCCTTGTTCAATACTAGTAAAATATTGTCTAGCCTTTTGTTGTACACTTTCATCAGTATCAGATAGTTTATTGGCAAATACATAAGCTTCAAATAATTTCTTTATAGGATCATGCTTTAAATCCTCAAGTCTAATATTCTTAGCTTGCAAACCATATTGTAAAAGACCAAACTGTGTGCCCCAGTCACCCAAATAATTTATCTTGGTTACTTTATTGTGATAATATTTATGGATGTTAGCAATGAAGTTGCCTATAATTGTGGACCTGAGATGACCCATATGGAAGGGTTTTGCAATGTTTGGGGAACTAAAATCTATAACCACATTTTGTAGAGTAGGTTCTGTAGAAGGCTTTAAAGGTTTTAATATATTCTCCAAGACATTCTTTATGAATACTTCTCGGTCAATATTTACGTGTGACAAATCTAGATCACTGATGTCTGGGTTTTTGGTTTCAGTATTATTTTTGCAACTAGATATATTGGCAATAAGCATTCTTTGGTCATACTTGCATACAACCTTTATCCATAGAGGATTTTTACTTGTAACAGAAGAAAACATCTTTTGAAAAAAAAAATGGTCCAATTCACTTAATTCACTTCTTTATTTCTATACTTGCTGTTTCTTTGGCTTCTATTCTGACTTATTTCTTAGCACAACTAGGTACTTTAACAGGTAGTATTATCAATGATATTTAAAATTATTTATTATTGTCTAACATTGAAGGAAAAAGTCAGTCAGTTTTCAAGATATTTACTGGGTAGGATCGGTAGGATCTCGGAGCGGACAGCCGACAAAATCCAATAATCCAAATCAGCTAAAGAGTATATAACCACCAAAGAAAATAATACTCTCTGACGAGAGATAACCACTAAGCTGAACTATGAAGTTGGGGCCTGGGGTCACAAAGAAAACGAAAAGATCATACTGAAGTTGTCGGTGGCCGGTGCTAAGTCTCAAAAACTAGGTTAAATGGTCAAGAGGATAAGTGATCTGTCTTCAGTGTCTTCTGAATTGGATTCACAAACTACTTAGAGATATTGGATTTTATTTCGGATTCTTTGCTAATCTTGAAAACGATTTATTTTCTGTGAGAAATAGGTAATAGGTACCACCAAAGACCATTTATGCATTTAATCACAAATTAATTAGACTTATGTCTACAGAATTTAATCATTAATCACTACGTTTTAAAGCGCGCTCCACATTCTGAGATTCGCGCGCGAAGCCGCGAACCATGATACCACACTTGTAGTTCGCGGGTGTTTCGCGGCTTCGCGGCGCGACATATACCTCGATTTATTTGCCTGCATCTCAGACGAAATAAAAAGTCTTTTTAATTTTTAAAGACTTTTTATTTCGTCTGAGGCCTGCATATTAATCCAACTTCTGATGTCGGAGAATGACCATTTACTTAGTTAATTTATAACTACTGATGCTAATTACTGATCTTGTTGACGTTATCGGGGTACAATGCAAGCACAAATCAAGATATTCACTGTACATTATTGTTTCATTTATTTAACACAACAATCTAATAATTTACTATGATATTAATTATTATCAAAACATTATTATAGAATTTATATCCGAGCAGCAGGTTCGCGACACAGATCTAACTTAGCCCAATGCAACGGAATTCCTACAATAATGATCCTCTTCGTCGAAGCCTTCTCTTGCTGCCTCCCCGAAGGGGAGGCAGCAGAGGTGTCTGCGTCGGGGCAGAGCCCCCTGCAGTGGGCGATCCCACGCTGTCCGCCACTACGGACAGGAACTGGGGGGCGGTCTACAGACCGCGTGGATCGTCGGGGCGGAGCCGACGCCGCGTCCAGGCTCCGTCAGCCAAGCTAGGTGGGCTGCGTTGGCTCGTCATCGCGAGCGATAAGCTCGCGCGGATATCGCCTCCCCTCGGGTGGACGGGCGTGGAGGGGGGCCAGACCACGGATGTGCTCGTGGTCCGACGCATCCGCCCGCTCGAACATCCGAGAGGTGAGCCGCTGGACGAACTCATCCAGCGGCTCGACCCTCAGGTCCCTCTGGATAGTGGAGTTCCTCACGTAGGATCCTCTTCGGTCTCACACCATCCTTCTTAAAGTAACCCCTCTCCGGGCAACGTTAAGATCGCGCCTCGACCCTACTCTAGGCTAGTCCTCTGCTCTCATTGGATATTTAAATGACGTGATACAGTAAATACAATCCCTGATTGGATGTGCATGACGTGGTACTAAATACAATACAATGATTGTTTGAAAATATTAAGATTTACATAATGGCGAAGTACTTTTGGGTATAAAACCAACAATCAACTCGTTTCAAACTACTTCCTCCGATATTGCTTAAAGTTTGGCAACACTGAATTTATCCACATATCCACTCCGCCGCCGTAGACGTATTCTCCAAAGGGCACGTACCCAGGGCCGTAAAATTATAAAAAAAAACAGTTGCTTAGCAACTCGCACGTCCTAACAAACAAAAGTTTTGAAAACTTTGGCTCGTAGCTGAGGCTCGTAGTGATATATGTCTAGTTAATCTGAGGTAGTGATCAGAGAGAAGGTAATCACTACGTTTTAAGAGACGGGACTTCCTTACTTGGTTTTGGAATCCATTTAGCAGACCCAGCAATACCAACACAGCGAAAATTTAAATGTCAAAATACTTCATAACTCATGGGTACCAACATTAACGAGAACAATAGGGATGGCCACATGTAGTTCCTGATTAAATCGATATCGATAAATTATCATTAGAGCATCGTGGGCTTCATACCTACCAGGTGAATTAAATCTACAACGGGGGAAAACATTTGTCGTAAAATTGAAGCAATAAATTATTATTTTTATTTATTTATTATTATTCCAATATTTTAGTTTGTCATGATGATGATGTTATTAGATAGATAGATATTTATTTTCTCTTTAAAAATTACATTTACATTTTATGTCAAAATTAAATAACCTATTTGGGAAAGTAAATGATTTACTTCGCAGTGCCTCCTTGTTGAGCCTTTTTTAAATTATCGGTAGAAATATCTATCGGTAGAAGTATCCGACATTCGTTCCTTACATCTCCACAGACATATTTTATATCGTGAAGTTTTTCGATTGGAATGTAAGCTAAGTCATCATTTCCAATATTTTTTACCCATTGTCGACATCTGAAATTAAAATATCTATCAATCATGCAAGTACACTTAGAAACAAGATAGAGTATAATATAGTTCTTTATACAGAAGACGAGGTTCACTTTATTACAATACGATCATAATACTTAATGAAAACTGCAGTAAGTAATGAAAAAAGTATACGCAGCAGCAGCTATACAAAAATATTCCAAAATATTCACTATTTATATATATATTTATAAATATTCACTATTTATATATATATAATAACAGCATCATTCATTAAAGTTTTTCGACTCACTTTATCGATAGTGAAGATTTACATCACTATGGTTTACAAACATGCAAATATTTTTATTCATTTCAAAAAGATAGTGTATTATTTTAGTCTTGCTGATAGCTGAAGAGAACAAAATACTTTATTACTTTACTCAAGCTGTACTTACCGGTCTTCATCTATAGGAAATTTCGTGATAAATTTCCTTTTATTTAAATTTTGTCGACTCTATCTTTTTCTACAAATTACATACGTACTACACCGTCTAATCGGTGCTATTTCACTACCCAATCACAAGAAAATAGTTTTTAATAGTCACACTGCACTTTTCAAAGCGTAAATCACACAAAATTTTTAAAAATCACACAATTATTTTCCCAAATAACAACATGCGTCGCCATGACAAACAGATGACAGATTGTAAGAAAGATTCAGAGACAAAAGACTGAAATAGCATGTGAGGCCATCTTTGATGCCATGGAAAAAAAAAAATTAAAAAAAAAATGAGTGCTAAACACGAACAAAATTTAATTTGTTCCTAGTTGCGTTAGACTGGTAGTGATTACCTTCTCTGTGGCTGGTGGTACCCAGTGGCGTAGTGATTATTTGCTCAGTGCCCAGTGGTGCCTACCTAATTTTTGTCCCAGTTTTTATTTTCGTCGTGCCTATTAAAATCAAAGCCCATGGTGTAGGCTTGGTTTTTATAAGATTATTTGAATTGACAATTGAGAACTAAATCAGTCAATTCTTTTTTTATCGTTTATGGCTAAAACATCATTATTAAAAAAAAAATTAATTCCACACAAATTCTCTTCGTTCATTAAACACAAGGCAAAAGTTGGACTTATTACTTTCCTTTAATACTTATATTATTATTGATTTATTAGACAAAAATAGTCAAATAATGACTTCACCAAAGGTAAGGACTGTGAAATCATAATATTTTATATTTATAAATAATCCTTACCTACCTACTTATAAATTAATATACCTAGCTAGTTTGCAACAATCGGAAATTTCGATTTTGTTTTATAAATCAAACAAATTAGTGTAGCAGGGTATCTATTTATTAATTTTATTTAAATTGCAGTTGCTGTACACATTGGAGCAACCCCATGGGTTGGGAGAGTTGTACTTTACATGGCAAAAAGGTGAAGGTAGATCATTGCTCGCCACCACTGGCACTGATGCTACAGTAGCCATACATGATAGATCTGGACAGCTGCAGGAGCGGTTGAAACTGCAAGGGTGAGGATTTTAAACAAGAACAAGGACTGTGCTTAATACGTCTGTCACTGGGATAGGTCATGGGTCGCTCGTGTGTGCCTTCAGCCATGTGCAAAAAAAATTCATTTTTTCAGTTGTTAAAAAGAATGGTGACACATTGTCATGCCTCTGCAATGAATCAGCTAACTGAACTTTGACAGGGGTATTATCTACTAATACACTTATGATTTTGGTGTAAGATTAAATTTGATTAATTTTTGATTGACAAAGTATAGCTGATCCACTTTGGGACAGAGCACTGAGCACGAAATAAATAATAGTACCTACTATTAAATGTGGCTGTATGTGACTAAATGTGATTTTGTTCAGCTCACACAATGCTGCATTCCTAAAGTTTATATTCACATGTAACTTTAGGGTTACCTCTTGTAACTGTGTGAACTTAACTCAATGTAGAGACAAACAAGACTTTTTTAAGAAATTGTTTCTCAAGTCAGAAATTTAAAAAATAGGCATATCAATGTTTATTACCAGCTGGCATGCTTTACAGAAAAAAATTGGATAATATCAGGAATAAAAAAAAAATTATATTATATGTACAATATGTGTTTATATGTACAAAAAATAGACACAAGTTGGAATACAGTTAAAATTTTAACAGCAAGACAATATTATATTAATTTAATTTTAATATTTTATATAAGGTGTGGCAAAATTAGATGTAAATATTTGCAAAGCTGAAAGTATATTTTATAACAAACAGGATGAGTGAAAAAATAATATTATAAGTTTGGTAGTTTTTAGAATTTGAGGAATAAAAATTCGATGAAAAAATATAACAATTAAATTCTCAAGGTACAAAATACACGTGGCTCACTAATACGTATGCAAGGCACGCGCTACGCACACAGTGAGCCAAGCATTAGCTGAATACTACTCAGCCTCAGGTCATTGATATTAAAATACCGGCGCGCACCGATGTGTGTGTAAAGCGATTGAGCGGTGAGCGCCTTGACAGATTATTTTCTTTTTGGTCGTTTTTTTTGGTTTGCAAAAAAGAGCTTTTTTTAATTATTTTTATCTTTTTTATTTTATAAACATGTTTATAACGGTGTATACTTTCAACCCTGTAAATATTTTCAAGTAATTTGGCCACACACATAATGAATCATAATTAAAAATCATTTGATTTTTTTTCTATTTCAGTTTGTGTGCTGGCATGGAATGGGACAACGATGGGGACTACTTAGCGGTGATAACGCCTAACACTAACACTGTGTTGCTGTGGGAGTGCCACACCAACAAGAAATTGAACATCGAGACAGGCCTCCGAGAGCCACCATCTTGCTTAGCCTGGGCGTATGGGGAGCCGCTGCTGGCTGTCGGCACACAGAAAGGCAATCTGGTGCTCTACAACCATCATACTACTAAGTAAGCTGTTTCTGTACTTCTCTATTTTTATGGTTAACAGATTCATTTCATTCATTGCGACATTCGCGACGGTGTGGTTGAAGATTGTAAGCACTTAGCACGCCTAGATTTCCAGTGATCTACGACGAGTTTTTGAATGAGTCTGTGAGTGAGGCACACACCGCTAGTTGCTTGGTGACAGATTCCTATTATGAAGGTGGTGACTTGCCAGAATTTTGAATTTCATTTTAATAATCTACCTACTTACTAGAGCATCATCCAAAAATAGGTACACGTACAATGCCCTCCCTAGCTTTTGATCAGGATAGAGCGAGATTGTAATTAACAACACTATAATTTTTTTGGCGTTTTACCCCTCCCTCGGTCGGCGCTGTGTGTGTAGAACTGCATGCGTCCTAATTTACCCGCTTTTCTCTGTTATTTTCAGGAGAATCCCGATCATAGGCAAGCATACGAAAAAAATTACGTGTGCTGCATGGAACAAAGACAGCGTTTTGGTACTGGCGTCGGAAGACAAGAGTCTTTCCATAAACAACTCCGACGGAGACACGCTTAGGATAATATCCCTGAGAGACACGCCCAATGAACTGCAGTTTTCCGAGATGAAAACTAACGAGAGAGCCGGGGGAGAGAACACTGTAAGAAAATATAATAGTGCGTGGTACCTAGGTTATTTTTATCCAAGTCCTGATCCAACGTCCTGGTTCAATACAGTAGGACCGAGTCTTTAACCCACGCAATCACCCTTATAAAATATACTCTCTTCGATTGATCAGTGTACTTAGCTGTTCTCCGCGGTTTCACCCGCGAAAATTCTGGGATAAAAAAGCACCCTATGTCCTTCTATATAGAGAAGGACATAGGTTGCTTTTGTGACAACATGTAAATTTCATCATGATCGGTTCAGCCCTTAGGGCGTTAAAGCGTGACAAACAAACAAACACTCTTTCGCATTCACAATAGTAAGGATTTTTATGCGTATTTTTATTAGTTATACCACAGATAATACAATACTATTCTAGTAGTTGTAGGTATTACAACGACTTGATACTTCCATAAAGGATAGTCACTCGTTTAAGTATTTGCAGAAAAAAACTTGTATAATAGTATATTTGTAATCGATGCACCTACCATTTATATAGCTATTTTAAACATACGAATTTTCATTGCGCTACTGGTCTTCCTAATTAATAAATAAATAATAAAGGAGAATGGGCGAGTCCATCCCAAGTGTTATGGTTGTAACACTTCATGATATAATGTTATTTTAAAGAACTTTAAAAGATAAGTTTTTCTTCATATGACTGCAAAGCTTCTTCCCTGCACAAGATCTTGTGCAAAGTTATTGGGCATTGAAAAATAATATTTTTAATCTTTTTTTGTCAAGATCCGCAATTTATTAAAAGCGTCTTAATAGCTTTTTAACATTTCTGCTGACACGTGACTGATGTGACTGTGTGTAACTTCTGAGTGTTGCAAATACATGATTCGGTTTTTTTTTAACTAACATTTTTTGTGGTCGATTTCATCCCAAATATTGGAAAACCATACCCTGGTATAACCTTAAAATAAATCATCCATATACAAGGTACAAATTTTGTGGTTGGAACGGAGCTCATATACATAGTAATGCCCAACTTCTTTTCCAGATAAGTCTAATAGTCGGCAAGCGAACACTGTACCTATACAATCTGCTGAATCCGGAGAATCCGATAGAGCTGGCGTTCCAGCAGCGGTACGGCGCCATAGTCGCGTACAGGTGGTACGGGGACGGGTACATACTGATCGGGTTCAGCGCCGGCGTCGTGATCGCCATCTCCACGCACATCAAGGAGGTAGGCGAGGAGCTGTTCCAGGTGAAGAACCACAAGGACAGCCTGAGCGACATCGCGGTATGCGACGGGCAGGCCGCGTCGTGCGGCGATGGACAGTGAGTACCGGGACTATCTTAAATATTTATTTTATTTTATTTTTTTTAATTTTTTTTTTTAATTTTTTTAATTTTTTTATTTTTTATTTTTTTTTACTTTATTTGGAAAAGCAACAACTACAAAAATATAATGAACATTTAAGTGTCATACAAAAAAGCCGATTACAGGTTTTCGCACATTCGCGCATTTCTTATAATAATATTTCTTTCTTTCAGATGCGAATGTGTGTTTATTTGTTTGTTTGTAATACTACTTAACTGATTTTCATGAAATTTTGCGTACGTGTACGCACGCACGCTTTACAGTCAGCAGCAGCAATATGTAAACTTATGGGCCAGTTTTTGAACCTTATTACTATTGCAGTAAGATTCAATGGCTTTTATAAGTGTTCACATATTATCTTACTGCTAACTTTACATCTGACAACGTTGTAACAAGAGCATAGGGAATTTTTCTATCCTAAAATTCCCGCGAAAACCGCGAAAATAACCCGGAAAACTTACAGATATACTATAAAGTGCGGCAAAATTACCTGCAAATATTTACAGGGCTGAATAACAAACAGGATACGCGAAAAAATAATTATTATGGTAGTTTTTCAAAATATGAAAAAAATTAATTCATTGAAAAATACATCACCCTTACAAATACTTAACAACCACATTTAGTAGGTACACAATACTCGTAACTCACTAATACGTATACAAGGCACGCACCACGTACACGTCAGTATTTCATCTTACTAACATAGTACGATCGAATACTACTTAATTGATCTTAAGATACCGGCGCACGCCGCACGGTGATATGTGTGTAAAGCGATTGAGCAGCGAGCGCCTTTCTCAGGTTATTTTGTTTTCGATTTATTTATTTTGTTTAATTTTTTTTATTCTTTTTTTTATTTTATGAACATGTTTCGGTGTATTCTTTCAACTCTGTAAATATTTTCAGCAAATTTTGTCGCACCTTATATGTTCAATGGGGATGTGGACTACTTTTGAAAATTAAATTTCTAATTAGTCCGTCAGTTAGGGTGACGGGGTCGTGAATGACGTCACTAACCGCTAAAGCCACCATACAAACTGTCAGAATAATGACGTCACGCGAAATTTCAACTTAATATATCGCCGTTATTTTTTGATTACGTAAAAAAAGAAAAAATACGTGTCCAATATTTTTTAATAATCTACAAGACGGACTTAAAAATAAAAATTAGTCAACATGCCCATTAAAAACCGAATTCACTATCGCGTCGCGCAGATTGAAGCTGATCTCGCTGTGGAACAACGGGTCGGTGTGCGGCGCGGTGTCGCCGGCGGGCGGCGCGGAGCGGTGCGCGTGGAGCGGCGACGGGCGGCTGCTGGGCGCGGCGGGGCGCGGCCGCCTCAGCGCGTACGTGACGTCGCTGCGCGCGCTGCACGCGGCGCACGGCACGCGCGCGGTCACGCTCACCAGCCTCGCGGAGGCGACGCTGTACCAGTGCGGCGCCGTCGGGGACGACGAGCCGCTCGCCAAATGTCAGTCCGAGAGGGAACATACGGATGAAAACTCAGACCTGCAAACTGTGTCCGATCTAAATCCGAAAAATGTTACTTCGTTCCGTCAATATTTTGCTCCTAAATGGAGATTTGCGGATTACGGCATTCGGTATAAAGTACGCAACCTCTCATACAAACACATAGTATTAATACTACTTCGACCCAAGTTTCTCGGACTCGAATTGGACACCGCGCGCCGTGCGAAAACGCCCTGACACTTGCATTTCCATGCGAGGATGCACGAATGAAAATCTCCTATATTTATAAGACATTAACTGCACGTAAACCCCCTCCTTTCCCCTTATCTGTCGACGGTCACACGTAGTTATCGCGTTTGCGTTCGCCAGCGGAGCCGGTGCCGCTGGCGACGTACGCGCTGCCGGTGGAGCCCACGGCGCTGGCGCTGGGCCCCACGCACGTGGGCTGCGCGCGCGGGCCGCACGCGTGGCTGCTGCCGCTGGCGGGTGGCGAGCCGGCGCGCCGCCGGTACCCCGCGCCCGTGGAGCGGCTGCGCCTCGCCGGGGCGCACGCCGCCGCGCTCTACCAGGGCGCCGCCATGCTGCACACGGTGAGCCCCGCCGGTACCCCGCGCCCGTGGAGCGGCTGCGCCTCGCCGGGGCGCACGCCGCCGCGCTCTACCAGGGCGCCGCCATGCTGCACACGGTGAGCCCCGCCGGTACCCCGCGCCCGTGGAGCGGCTGCGCCTCGCCGGGGCGCACGCCGCCGCGCTCTACCAGGGCGCCGCCATGCTGCACACGGTGAGCCCCGCCGGTACCCCGCGCCCGTGGAGCGGCTGCGCCTCGCCGGGGCGCACGCCGCCGCGCTCTACCAGGGCGCCGCCATGCTGCACACGGTGGGCCCCGCCGGTACCCCCGCGCCCGTGGAGCGGCTGCGCCTCGCCGGGGCGCACGCCGCCGCGCTCTACCAGGGCGCCGCCATGCTGCACACGGTGAGCCCCGCCGGTACCCCGCGCCCGTGGAGCGGCTGCGCCTCGCCGGGGCGCACGCCGCCGCGCTCTACCAGGGCGCCGCCATGCTGCACACGGTGAGCCCCGCCGGTACCCCGCGCCCGTGGAGCGGCTGCGCCTCGCCGGGGCGCACGCCATACAATAAAAGTTTTATTGTATATTTTCATTGAAATATATACCTTGCTCAGGTTAATTTGTGCGTGCCTCGTGGTTCTTCTAGATTGTGTAACCTTAGACCATTTACTACTAAGCGATGCAGATCCAATGTGGGCTGGAAAGACGTAATGACTAGGATATGCCGCGACCATAATTTGGTGTGGGCGGCGGCTGGTATCGATTTGCATCATTGCTCACTCAATGCTTTTAAGAAAGAGTTGCTGCAGTACAGAACTGACTCTGGGTAACTTGGACTTGCATAGTAACGTAACGCAAAATATACGTAAACAAATAAGAGGTAAAACTTACCTATATAAATTTAATGTAATATATAGATTATAGATGTGTGCATGGCGTGTTTGCCTATAATTGGATTTGCATTGTGGCACGTTATGTACTTACTAGGCTTACATAGAATACTTTATAATGTAAATCTGTTGGCAAACCAATAAATAAATAAATAAATAAATAAATATAAATTAAATAAATATAAAGTCTAAATTACAGCATATAACACATGCGTTTTCTCGACTCAGATTGACCAGGCCGATCCGGCGCATCCGGAGCGCGAAGCGAAAATATTCCCCGAGCCTCACATGCAGACGGCGAAGATCGTCGACATACACCTCACCACTGATTTCTTCGTTTTCATTACGGATGTGAGTCTCTGCAATTTATAAAAGATAGAATTTTTTAATCACACACGTTGATAACTTTATTAGTGATAAGTATAAAAGTACTCGCGCCTCGGCACCTCCTTTCTGACTAACTGTATGTGTGTATCTCTGGGAACAGCAAGGCCACATAGAGTACTTCGGCGTGGAGGAGTGGCGCACTGCGGCGCGGCACAAGCACGCGTGCGGCCTGCGCAGCCTGTACTGCGACATCAGCGGCGCGCGCGCCTGCGTGCTGGACGAGCGGGGCCGCGCGCACGTGTACTGCCCCGCCGCGGCCGACGCGTGCGCCGTGCCGCACCCCCGCGCCGACATCAGGTACGGGCGTGCGCCGTGCCGCACCCCCGCGCCGACATCAGGTACGGGCGTGCGCCGTGCCGCACCCCCGCGCCGACATCAGGTACGGGCGTGCGCCGTGCCGCACCCCCGCGCCGACATCAGGTACGGGCGTGCGCCGTGCCGCACCCCCGCGCCGACATCAGGTACGGGCGTGCGCCGTGCCGCACCCCCGCGCCGACATCAGGTACGGGCGTGCGCCGTGCCGCACCCCCGCGCCGACATCAGGTACGGGCGTGCGCCGTGCCGCACCCCCGCGCCGACATCAGGTACGGGCGTGCGCCGTGCCGCACCCCCGCGCCGACATCAGGTACGGGCGTGCGCCGTGCCGCACCCCCGCGCCGACATCAGGTACGGGCGTGCGCCGTGCCGCACCCCCGCGCCGACATCAGGTACGGGCGGGCGCCGTGCCGCACCCCCGCGCCGACATCAGGTACGGGCGGGCGCCGTGCCGCACCCCCGCGCCGACATCAGGTACGGGCGGGCGCCGTGCCGCACCCCCGCGCCGACATCAGGTACGGGCGTGCGCCGTGCCGCACCCCCGCGCCGACATCAGGTACGGGCGGGCGCCGTGCCGCACCCCCGCGCCGACATCAGGTACGGGCGGGCGCCGTGCCGCACCCCCGCGCCGACATCAGGTACGGGCGTGCGCCGTGCCGCACCCCCGCGCCGACATCAGGTACGGGCGTGCGCCGTGCCGCACCCCCGCGCCGACATCAGGTACGGGCGTGCGCCGTGCCGCACCCCCGCGCCGTGCCGCACCCCCGCCCCGCGCCGCCATCAGTCTCGCGCCGCACTAACCACGCCGTGCACACTGCACCCCAGGGGCGTGGTGTGGGACATATGCCTGTCGGAGCGCAACGTGTTCGCGCTGCAGGCGGCGGAGGGCGCGGACACGTACTACTACGCGGGCGCGTCGGTGGGCGGCCCGCACGTGGAGCGCGTGGCGGGCACGCCGCTGCTGCCGGGGCAGGCGCCGCTGCTGCTGTTCTCGGGGGACGCCTACTGCTACGCGGACGGGGGCACGTCAGTACTTGCTCTTTTTTCTCATCACCTTTTTTTATAGACTTTCGCATTAAATGAATTAGATTAATGTATTTTCTAAATGCTTCGTTGTATGGTTGTATAGCTTGCAAGAACTTTCTCGGAGCTCTTGGAGGAAACCGAAGAAATCAGCTCGAAATATCATATATCTTCTTGAGCACATAAAAACCGTCACTGTGAAAATTATTGGCCAATATAGCACCTTATAACATAACAAAATCCATTAATAACCATTTTTTATCGACATGAAAATCAATGACCGAACCGCCATCTTTGATTCCCATCAAAAAACCCCTTGTCATCACGTACAATGTATCCAGCCAGTAAAAAAAAAAAAATAGCTGTAAATAGAATAGTGAAAATCTGTGACCAGCTTGTATGTTTGACCGTTATAATAATACGGTCGTTTATTATCCCGTAAGGCTCGGAAGGGTTCGGAAAAATCACGAAATGTCATAATTTTTAGTGAAGTATCACGTGTACATCTATTTATTTAAAGCACTATGACCATAACACGCTGCGTCAAGATAACACGCCGCGCCAAGATAAGATGCCGCAAAAATTGTTTTTCCCTCGCGATAAAGAAGTTTCACTTAAAAAATATACATTTACTACGTGTGTTATGGTATACAGAATATTAATTTCTAATATTTTGGCATCTGGAGCGGTCGGAATTGTGTTTTTGGGGCGCACCTTTTTTATTTATTTATTTATTGGAGAAAAAACAGGCACAAGTTGGGATATAGTTACATAATAAGAAGAAGTTATGGGCAAGAAATGTTGTTGGTCATAGAGAATAAGGGCCCAGCTATCTGCCAGTGAAAGTCGCGTTAGAATCGGTCCAGCCGTTCCAGAACAAACAGACAGACAGATATTTTTTTTTTTTAATCAATGTTTTTATGTTAGTACTGTGTACTATTATGTATTCTGTGGTACTGTATATAATTGCGTAAGTAGGTATGCATTTAGTGGAAAGCTGTTAATTTGAAAGAGACGAATCGATTAAAATAAAATGTGCACAGTGTATTAATATAGTTTTATCGGCAGCGTGGTGAAGCTGCCCCTGGAGTCGCACAACACGGGCGGGCTGGCGGCCGCGGAGCCCGAGCGGCGCGCCGCCAGCCAGCGGCGGCACGTGGCCAAGCTGCTGCTGCTGCGGCGCTTCGGCGAGGCGGCGCTGTTCTGCGACGCGCTCGGCGACGCCGCCCTCTGGCGCCAGCTGGCCGAGGCCGCCGTCGCCGACCTCGACGTGGAGTTCGGTGAGGGCTCACTGGAACATCCTGCAGGAAGTGCGGCGTGGAGGTGGAAACAGTGGCACGTCTCATGTGCGAGTGCGATGCCTTGGCTCGTTAACGTAGGGACCTTCTGCGGACGGCTTAACCGGAACCGGAGGACTTTAGGTTCCTACCCGTTCACTGCACACTAGCCTTCGCCGCCGAGGTCTTCAGGGAGTAGATGGAGGATCACATCACAGGATGAGGATGGTACAAAAAATCCCATGGGTCGAAGTACCGAGGCTTTATCTGCCTACCTTATTAATTAAATTAAGTTAAGAGCTAACTATGGTTATGTTCCGTTATTGATAGCACAAGCCGGTCGCCCTCAGTAGTGGGGAGTGAAATCGGTTTGCTTGTATAGAGTGTTAATAAGTGACGTGTCCGTTCCAGCGATTCGTGTCTACACCCGTCTGAGCGACGTGGCGATGGTGTGGGCGTTGGAAGACGCCTCGCGCGTCGAAGATAGCTCCATATTATGGTGAGTCAACGGGCTCTTGTGTTTTTTTATTTTGATTATTTTATTCTTTATTTCTTTCGGTGTTAAGGCGTCGCTTCACGAAGTACGTTTACCTGGTAGAAAACCCTAGATCTGCCTTCATTTTTAAATTTCATTGAGTATTTACGAAACACCTACTAGGAGGATACTACGTCGTGGTGGGGTGTGAGTGGGCATACAGGGGGGGGGGGGGTCCCTTCTTTGCGTCGCGTCGTAGTTTATTTTATTTTATTTATTTCGGAAAACTTACAGCTAAGTTAACATTTTGGTCTATACGTATGTTTAAATCATAATAGCCTTTAAGTTATCATTCATTTATTTATTTATTCATTTATTCAGCCAATAGAAATACACCAGCTTATAAATTACAACGTACAAATCTATGGAAAGCATTGTTAGGGTATTTCCTATAATAGGCTAAAACAACATGCAAAAGGTATATAGGTGCCATAGTTAGTTACCTAGTATTTAAATTTCAAACATCAGTAGGCTATTGATTGACCACTTATCATGTGCTCCTAGACTTATACAGAATAGATTTGAACTCGTAAAGAATACAATTGAATAAGTCTATTTTTTGGTTACTTTGGAACAGCTCGTTGTGGCTGCGACAGATTAGAGGCAATATGCTGTGGTGACCGAGATTCGTTCTATAATTGTTTACTGAAAATGGTACATCAGAAAATACAGAAAATACAGTTAGCGCATATAATACTTCGGTTCGGTTCGGTGTCGGTGGCGCAGCGGGCTGCTGTGCGCGTGCCTGGGGCGCGGCGAGGCGGCGGCGCGCTGGCTGCGCGGCGCGGAGGCGGCCGGCGGCGCGGCGGCGCTGCACGCGCTCGAGCTGCACGCGGCGCGCGGGGACTGGCCGCGCGCCGCCGCGCTCGCCGCCGCCGCCTGCCCGGAGCGGGCGCCCGCCGTCACGCGCCAGCACGCGCAGCACCTCGAGCTCACGTGAGTGGGGGGCGGGGGGGGGGGGGGGGGGGGGGGGGGGGCGCGGGGGGCGCGGGGGGCAAATGAGTAGTAAAACTTTAATAAAAAATATTGATATAAAAGATATTTATTTACGGCTAAATTCAAAAGAAAGAAATTATCCATACCATAAAACAAATAAGTGAAAAAAAAATAACAAATTAAAAACATATCATGTGGCATTACTGTAAAATTTTCATCAAAATATGTATTCGTCCTAATTCGACATGTTTTACTATCGATGGAGTTTTTGATCTTTTTTTATTTATGTATTCAGGAAAAAAGTGTACATTCTAAAATAATGAAACGAGAAACGTTCGATTCCAGAGCGGAGTACGACGAAGCGCTCGCCACCTACGAGAAGAGCATCATCACCTCCGACACGGAGGACGCGCGAGTGCGCGAGCACAACGCCTTGTGCGAGAAGGCCATCGCGCGGCTCGCGATCCGCTGCGGGGACGCGCCGCGCGGCGTGGCGGGCGCGCTGCGGCACGCGGCCGACGCGGCGCTGCTGCGCGACTGCGCCGAGCTGCTCGAGCAGCAGCGCCAGTACGCGCACGCGGCCGCGCTGCGCCAGCACGCCGGCGACGCCGAGCGCGCCGCCGCGCTCTACATCAAACTCAAGTCCTGGCTCAAGGTCGAGGCGTTGCTGCCCAAAATCACCTCGCCCCACGTCCACATACAGTACGCCAAAGCGAAAGAAGCCGAGGGCCGGTACCCCGACGCGCTCAAGTCCTACCTCAAAGCGCACGACTACGAGGCGGCGATACGGCTGTACCTGGACAAGCTGGACGACGTCGACGAGGCCGTCGACCTGGTGCAGCAGACCAAATCCGTCCAGGGCGCGAGGATGGTCGCCGACTATTTCCAGAACAACGACGATCCCGCTTCCGCCATCAAGTTCCTCGTCATGTCGCTGCGCTACGACGAAGCGTTCCAGCTGGCGAGGAGGACCGGCAAGCTGCAGCTGTACGGGGAGATATTGATACAGACGTCGCAGGCGCGGCCCGAGGACTTCAGGAGCCTGGCGCTGCACTTCGAGGGCGAGAAGAGCCACCTGCTGGCCGGCAAGTTCTACTTCCACGCCGGGGAGCACGCGACGGCGCTGGCGCACCTGCTGCGGCCCGGGCTGGCGGAGGACGAGGAGAGCGCCGCCATCGGCGTCGCCATCGACGCGGCCGCCGCCAGCGACGACGACCGGCTGACCAGGAAGTGAGTTGGCAGTAAGGTGTCATCGTTTCGAAGAAGAAAGAAAAAGTATGTACCTGTGTTCTTTAATATGGTTTCAGACTGATCGAGTTTCTCCTGGGCGAGACGGACGGCACCCCGCGCGAGCCGCGGCACCTGTTCCGCCTCTACATGGCCAAGAGGCAGTTCGCGGAGGCGGCCAAGACTGCGGTAGGGCTTCGTCCACTCACTTCGATTACGATCGAGTATGTTCATCACTCAATTTATTATATCTGTCGCGGACGTAGGTAATAATAGCGAGCGCGGAGTGTGCGGCGGGGCGGTACCGCGAGGCGCGCGACGTGCTCCGCTCCATGTGCGGGGCGCTGCGCGCGCGCCGCCTGCCCGTGCCGCGGGACATGCGGCGCGCCGTCGCGCTGCTGCACTCCTACATACTGGTGAGGCGGCCACTGTCCGACCCAGTGCGGAGTGTCCCCCGTTGACGGCGCAGTAACGTCCAGTACTGTCGGCAGGTGCGCTCGCACGTGCGGCGCGCGCGGCACGAGCTGGCCGCCAGCCTGCTGCTGCGCGTCGCCGCCGACGTCACCTTCTTCCCCGCGCTGCAGCGTGAGACTCACTCAGCATATTATACTAATCTATACAATATATAAAATGCTCTGTCCTGAATGACCGATCGATCGACGCCCAGCCTAAACCTCTGATCGTAGAGACCTGAAACTTGGAGGGTGTGTTCTTTGTATGACGTAGGTATCAGATAAGGGTGGTTTTTCTGAAATGTTACCCCTAAGGGAGTGAAAAAGAGGCCAAAGTTTGTATGGAACAATTCCGCGGGAACTCCAAAATTATCGCGGGTGAAACCGCGCGGGACAGCTAGTTGATATACATTATCCTAAATTACTAAATCCTTACTAATAATATAAATCCAAACGTGAGGTTTGTTTGATTGTTTGTTACGCTTTCACGTTGAGTAGGCTTGAGTAACCGAACACTATGAAACGCATGTTGTCTCTGTTTAAATTTTTCGGTTTTTGTAAATTTTTTTTTCTTCTTCGCTGAGGTTCTACCCCAAACACTTTGAAACCCAGGTAAAACCGCAGAGGAATAGCTAGTTTAATAACAGTAGGTACATTGTTGTACACATATAGGTGTATATCATGGACCAATTAAATCTAGTTTAATTGGTCCATGGTGTATATGTAAACATGTTGTCTGGAAGAGACCGCTAGTAAAGCGATAAGACCGCCTGTTGTATGCCTCTAGTTTTAAGTTTCTGTAAACACTCTGTAACATTATTTTGGTGTACAATAAAATGTATTCTATTCTATTCTATTCTATTCTATTCTATTCTATTCTATTCTATTCTATTCTATTCTATTCTATTCTATTCTATTCTATTCTATTCTATTCTATTCTATTCTATTCTATTCTATTCTATTCTATTCTATTCTATTCTATTCTATTCTATTCTATTCTATTCTATTCTATTCTATTCTATTCTATTCTATTCTATTCTATTCTATTCTATTCTATTCTATTCTATTCTATTCTATTCTATTCTATATACGTATTGATCGCTCGCTCGCAGACCAAGTGTCGATCCTGACGTCGACGGTGATCGAGTGCGCGCGCGCCGGCATGAAGCACCAGGCGCACCACTGGGCGCGGGTGCTCATGCGGCCCGAGTACAGGGCGCAGGTAAACACTCTCACAGTTTGCACCCTCATTTGGCATTTGTGGAAAAAAAATGAGAATTCGTAATGGATTGTTCAATTTTCTTGCTCGTTAGAAACTTTTTTGACATCGTTTTAAAAATTGATTTACACAACACTATGGGTATGTTCCGGTATTACTGATAGCACTGTAAGGTGTGACGTTAATTCAGTTTACTGCGAAGCCGTTCCTTTATAGTTCACTGCGATCACTGGGCCAGTGCTATCCGTGATAACGGAACCACCCACCTCCAACCCAGGGTCCTTCCAACCAATCTTGTTTATACGGACCGAATCGCGGGCAGGAACGCCCCGGTCGCCCAGGACGCACCTTACCCTACATATTCTTTTTTTGCTCTAAATCCTTGTCCCTAGTTGCCACTCTCCCCTTTCCGGGGCTTGACGATCACGCATACGACTATACTCTGTCGCCTGCCTCCCGCAGATCCTCGAACACCTTTCGCTTTTGTTAGCATCGGCGCGGAACAGTAATAGGTGTTTGTTTCGCGGGCAGATCGACCCCAAGTACGTGAAGAAGATCGAGTCGGCGGTGCGGCACCCGCCCCGCGGCCCGCCCCCCGCCCCCGCGAGCTCCCCGTGCGCGCAGTGCGGCGCCGCGCTGCCGAGCGCCGAGCTGCGCTGCGCGCGCTGCGAGGCTGACCTGCCGTTCTGCCTCGCCACGGTAACGCCGCCTTCGCGTTCCCAAGGGAATAGGCTACTTTCCTGGGTAAAAAAATCAAAATTCTATTTAGTCCGTCAGTTACATAATAAAAAAATAAAAGACACGTATTTTTTGCTTTTTTAAAATATGCATAGATAAAGCGCATTAAAGTTTAGGGTGGGGGACTCGTGATGTCACAGCTCGCTATAACGTGCGAACAAACTGTAGCGAGGCGTGACGTCATGTGAAATTTCGACTTGATATATCTCCGTTATTTTTTGGTTACATAAAAAATAAAAAAAATACGTGTCCAATATTTTTTAATAATCTACAAAACGGACTAAAAAAGAAAATTTAGGAAACTAGCCTATTCCGAGATCGAGAGTACCCTATATCCTTCTCTGTATCCCTGACAACGTTCATGCTAAATTTCATGACGATTGGTTGAGTTGTTGAAGCGCAAAAGCGTAACAAACAAACTCACTTTCGCATTCACAACATTAGGATAAAAATAGTTTAAAACTACAGGTAGTGCTATACATTGCGGTGCTATATAAGGTGTGGCAAAGTCAACTGCAAATATTTAGAGAGTTGAAAGTATACACATGTTCATACAATAAAAAAATAAAAAAATTCAAACAAAATAAACCAATAAAAAAAACGTGTAAAGGCGCTCGTCGCTCAAACCGCGCACCGTTGTATGCTTGTGTATGTAGTTGTAATGTTTTTTCAATGAATTTATTTTCCTCTTATTTTGAAAAACTATCAAACTTATACTATTATTTTTTTCGTTTATCCTGTTAGTTATAACATATACTTTCAGCCCTGTAAATATTTGCAGCTAATTTTGTCACATCTTATATATAAGTATATTAAGTGATTTTCTTACAAACACCGCCAAAATCCTCTCTCCGCTTATCCGCTTGGCTCTTGTAATTCTCTTCTCTTAATGTAATAATAATTTTTGTATACTTCCTTTTTTTACTGTCGCGATGTTTTGGTTCTCAGGGTCTTCACATCGTCAAAGACGATTTAACCGCGTGTCCTGAATGCGACTTCCCAGCTATTCTGTCAGAATTTAGAGAGTAAGTGGCTGTATTCAATTTATTTAATACTATAGCTGTTTTTTTAGCGGTAATTTCGAAATTCCTTTGAGAATTTCAGGATAAAAGTACTCTATGTCACTCAGGACTACCGTAGCTATAAGTGAAAGAATTTTCAAAATCGGTTCAGTAAATCCAGAGATCACCCCCTACAACGTCACAAACTCACAATTTCACAAACTTTACCTATTTATAATATTAGTATAGATAACAACATTCATTATATAAACGCTAAATGCTTTGTTCTAGGATTTTGCAAGAGGAGCCCAAGTGTCCAATGTGCGGTGAAAACGTCGACTACAGGAGGCTCGTCAAAATCGAAGACGTTTCGCCCTACTTGGACCATAACACGACAGAATAAATCCAATCACTCATTTAAAAGGTTTCAAATCCGTCCATTTAGTTATAAGTCTAATATGCAAAGAGGTCGTAGGCAATTTGTGTAAGTGACCGCGTTATAACATAAATAAAATTATAAAAATTTGTTTTTTTTTTCATTCGTTTTTCCGTTCCGACCTATTGAACTGACCAACAAGTAATATAAGTAGTTGTGAAAAGTTGCTAACGAACCACCTTTCCTACCCGGACAGTCAAACTTTTATAAACAGTACCAGAATCGCAGACACAAAGGAAAAAAAAAGGTAGAGTTTTATGACATAATGGGGATGTTGACTACTTTTGAAAATCAAAATTATAATTAGTCCGTCAGTTAGAAAATAAAAAAAACAATAGACACGTATTTTTTGCTTTTTCAAATAAAATATACAGAGATAAAGCGTATTAAAGTTTGGGTTGAGGGAGTCGTGACGTCACTAACCGCTAAAACCGTCATACAAACTGTCCGAATCACGTCACGTGAAATTTCAATTCAATATATCGCCGTTATTTTTAGATTACGTAAAAAAATAAAAAAATACGTGTCCAATATTTTTTATTAATCTACAAGACGGACTAAAAAAAAAATTAGTCAACATTTCTTTGAATTACTAGCTCGCCCCCGCGGATTCGCTCGCCTCATTTTATGCGCTTATAATAAATTGCTTAATTGTTTAATTGCAGTCTTTACGAGTTCAAATCTATTCTGTATAAGTCTAGGAGCACGTGATAAATGGTGAATCAATAGCCTACTAATGTTTGTCAATTTAACTACTAGGTAACTACCTATGGCATCTACATATACCTACATCACCTTTTGCATGTTGTTTTAGCCTATTATAGGAAATACCCTAACAATGCTTTCCATACATTTGTACGTTGTAATTTGTAAGCTGGTGTATTTCTGTTGGCTGAATAAATGAATAAATAAATAAATAAATAAAAATCTCTTTATTTGTACATCCTTATGTCAATGTGAATGTTTGTTTGTTCCGCTCTCACACTTCGATCATTATGAAATTTTGCATACACGTTGTCAGAGGTACAGAGTAGAACATAGGATTACCTTATATCCCGGAATTTCCGTGGGAACTCCGAAACTATCGCGAATGAAACCGCGGGGAACAGCTATAGTCACTAAATAGTATAAAAATAAGTCTCTTCCCGCTGTCTGTCCCTATGTATGCGATCTTTAAAACTGTGCAACGGATTTTCATGCGGTTTTCACCAATAGATAGAGTGATTCAGGAGGAAGGTTTATATCTATATTTTATTCTGGAATTCCCGCGGGAACTCCGAAATACCGCCGGGTGAAACCGCGGGGGACAGCTATACCTAATATAAGAGTTAAAATGGCGATGGTTAAAAATCAATTAAAAAAACATTGCGTAGTGATGAAACATTTATTTGTTCATTTGAAAGTATACCAAGTTGTAGTTAACACGTCCGATACAGAGATTCAAATGAAACGCAAAACAAGTTGTTGGTATATTACTATACAAAAGTTTAGTGTGACTTATTCACAGTATTACCTCTATATTACCGTCCAATCCATGGAGATTCACATAACAATAATCAAAATGGATTTTGCTTATATTTTGGCGTCTGAGTATTTTGGTACGTATTTTCTGTGACCGTACAAGAAGTAGAAACAATGGCAATGAAAAAATAGTCCGAACGATCTTTCCAAAATAAAGGAGGATGATCCAAAATAATAGTAAAAAATTGCAAGTGTTAGTGAATGTCCATTGATTGAACACAGCAGTAAGTTGCTGTCACATGACATCTCCGTGCGCCTTGAAATCAACCTCGATTCTAACGTCAACCAAATATTGCTCTAGTATAATCAAATTACCACTACCTAGCTACACCTTAAGTAGACAGTACATATATTTTTACAGCTTAAAATAATGACAAGACAATAACAAAGTTATAAAATAAAATGAAAATTAACTCATTGTGCTATTTAATAAATACATTGAAGGCGCTAAGTCGACCCACTATGGTGGCGTCGACACGACTCATGCTCTATACTTAAGTTATTTACGAATATTAAAAATTTTGTATTCTTATAGTAATAATATTAATAAAGGAAACATTATACAAAATTTTTGTATTTTTAAAGTTAAAAAAAAACACTTTTAGATTATTTGTAACACTATAAACGCTGATTCGTATAAAATACATTAATTTCTTTATCGTAATATCTCCTACATTTTACAGATTGAGTTTTTAAAGTTTAAGATGCTCACTTCGACGTGTATAGGGGGCCTACCAACATCTTTGTTTTATTAATCTTTAATCGAAATATTCATTAAAAGTAGAAAACTTTATCAGTTTATTAGGGTCGAAATTTCAATGGTTATTTTTTTTAATATCACCTTCGGATATGATAGTAGACCCCAGGTTATAATAGTCATTAAATGAAATTTATTGATTTTTCTGACAAAATCGTAATTTAATTTTACTAGAATGTGTTTTCAAAATACAACACATAAAGACATTTACAATCAAAGACATCTGTAAAAATTGCACTTGACGACTTTTTGAATAAATAAGTGAAATAATTCTGTTAGGTACTTAATTCTAAGATATTACAGCTGCTAACTTTGTAATATGTATGAACAAAGTTAAATCTGTAACTTGATATTACGATTTTTTTTTAAATTGGTGTTGTATTGTGTATGTCGTATGTGTTACATTACAAATCATAGTTTCGATTGTTACTTAGGACGCTATATAGCGGCGAGTCGATACGCCAAATACACCTCTGTAGGTATTACAATAGAGCATATTTCTTGATTTCCAATGCTGCTTATATAAATTTATAATATAATAAATATGTTACAGTTAAACTCCGACTGGGAAATCAGTTATTCGGATCAACTGTGACTTAAAAATAATAATATGGAACGGATTACTGAACTAACGCGTTGTGGTAATAGATATCAAAATACATAATGTTTTTAATACACGAACTCAAAAAGTAGGTGTCCATAGCTGTTAGATAATAGGCTCTTTGCAAAAATTTAAGTATTAAAATATTTGCTTGCTCATTTTCTTGCAAATGTATTTAGAATAATCCTTTGATTTGATTACACAAGGCCAAGCATGTGCTTTACTGAACTTGTCTTCCACTTTCACATTTATGTTTTTGATAGGAATGAGGATAGTATTTTCATAACACATCAGTTTGTCGCGCAGCAAAAGTTTAGAATGACGAGCTAAATGTATATTTTTCTGGTGTTAATAAAATTGTTGTGTGTAATTAATCAGATAGATGACTATCAAAAGCGCTAATCGTGAGAACACGATAAATAGGCTCATTAATCTTCAAATTATAAAATATTAAGTGAGCTCGAAATGAATTATACAGTACGTAATATTACGCACTCAAATTATATTGGACGTATAATGACGATAGTAATAAAATTTATTTATTTATAAGTATTACAATAATAACATGGGTCATAGGCGCGTAATTACTTAAATATAACATTTTTTTTTTAATATGTTTAATGTTTATAGATAATTAATTATAAATATAATTTTTTGTGTATTTAATGTTGGCCGGATCCACTTTTATACATATCACTGCACTGTATAATCCACTTCTATAGAGTCACTTTGTTTTTAGTAAATATTTATATATAGGTATTATTTACAGGCACAATAAGTATCTAGTAAAAATATATTAAGTATGTTAATAAAAATCAATAGATACGATGGCACTTGTTTGCGTTGTAACAGAATTAAACATTTGTATTGTTTAGACCTAAATAAACAGAAAAAAGTTCAAAAGAGAAAAATGACAACAGAATAAACACGTGATAATTCAAAGATTACTTAAAAGCACCTAAAGCGACATGTATCAATAATTAAATCGACAGAATTTAAATCTGAATATAAACTTAAAATGTAAGTTTATTCAAGTTTAAATATTGAAAATTTAAGATTTCATTTTAGTATACGTCAAACTGAGGTCGAATGATCGTTACAAGTCGTCTCTAGATACGTCAGTTAGATCTCTATTAGGTGCGAAATATTGCGTGCGCTGCTTCAGCCAGCGGACAGCAAATATTCCGTCTCATAGAGCATGCCACTCTCGCAAAGGATATTTTGCTTGAGGAGCATACAAAACAATGATACTGAGCTCTTGAGATTAGAAAAAAATTACAAACTCATTAAAAAAAATGTTAAAGATGAAGTAAACAAAGACAACAGAAATAGAAACAATAACTACTTATATGTATATTACAGATGTTGACCAGAAATGGAAGTGAGGCACACCGCACAGCGCTAAATATGGTCGGATACGGATGTAGTAGTCATAAAATCATATACATAGGCCAACAATGATATTACAACAAAAAAGTCGATTACGTTATTATTACAACAGTAATAATGAAACTAATGCGACATGTGTGAAGGTGAAAAGATAAAGAATTACACGAAAGGAAACAGGACAGATATATACACTCTCTCACACGCACGGGCAATACGAGTAATGGGCGGTTTACACGGGCTTCGTAGCTAAGCGCTTAGTACTTGTCACTATACTAAGCCTCAATATGATAAGTGAAAAGTAACCGTTTACACGTTGGAGCCAGTAAAAGTTATTAGTGACCAGACATTCGAAATGGAGCGACGCCGCCTGTTTTGAGCAGTGTGTTTAAGCAATATTCAAAGATTATTATAACCGCAGCCATGATCACATAAAATACGGAAGTTTTCACTTCCCGGTACAACTTGTCACTAACTAACTTGTCGAGCTGTTCACACACGGTCAGCAAGCGACAAGTGCTTAGTAAATTGTGGTGGGGGTATCGACTTGTCGCTTAGTAAATTGGATCGTTTTCTATTCACTTGCACTATTCAAAAATACTAATACTAAGCACTAATCAGCGTGTTTACACATGAGGACTTAGTATTAGTGACAAGTACTATGCGCTTAGCTACGAAGCCCGTGTGAACCGCCCATAAATAGCATATTACGAGTGCCAGTGACGCATCCATACTATTCATTGTAATATCATTGTACGTCGACCAAATAGAGAGATATCCAAGTCGGTCCTGTTGATAAAAATGGGTTTCACTCTTGGCTTTCACTTTTTTCGCCTACTAAATATTTCTAGCTAAAAGTTGAGCTATCATATAACCTATATACCTACTTCCGGTCGTACAATTATACATATTAATATATACTTAATAAACGGTTTGCGTAACCCTTAATCGGTTAATACTAAGTTCATTGGGAATGTATAAAAATTAGTTTTCAACTATGTTTCATTCAATAATAAATACTAACAAATCTTTGGTTTCAATTAGTCGCTTGCTTACAAAAAGTGTGTTTATTTTTTTATTATTATCTAATAATATTTTTTTTATATAGTACTTATAAAATATTAGAAACCTAACTAGTTCATTTATTATAGAAAGATGAAAACTTGTCTAAATATCTATGGTTTATTTATTTTTAAAAAGGAATAATTTCGTCGAGAGCGTGGGGCGTTGATTTCAATTACAATATAATAAACCTTCACTCGTCAATACCCAGCTCATAATCGTAATTTATTACCACGTATTGTGTATTCTTAGTTTTACGTCCCATCACCGCAAGACACTGTTTCTGTCTCTTACCTACCAACAGTGTTAGCGAGAGACAGAGCTAAAAAACTATTTTTTACTAGCGTACATTATGAGGGAGATATAGTAAGAGAGGTATCGAGGGACACGATACGTAATATGACAGAGGAGAGTGAATGGAGATTTGTAACACTATTAAAATTGCATTTTGGCACTATAAAAGACTCAATGTGAGTTCAATTCGACCCTTTGGCCACCGGTAAGTGTGGAACTATATCTACACTTCCGGAAACGCCTTCTGCGTTAATCTTATGATTGAATCATAATACATATTATATAAAACTCGCCAGAAATAGGTGAGATAAAGGTTGCGGTTAAGATATCTATCGTCTCTGCGAGAACTACTCATAAGACTTTGAGACACCTATCATACAATATAGGTAAACGGTCAGCAACGAAAATATATTATGTACACTGATTGGTGTAAAGTGCTTTTAAAATATCTGCAACCGCTGCAATGGAGTAGATTATTATGCGAATCCGAGAACTGAATAGAGATGCTATAATATGTAATTGTTATTCCTCACATACAGAGAACAAACGATGCTAAAAGTGACAGATTAGCTTAGTATAGTGAAGTAGCGGAATCGGGACCGGTAATGGTGAAAATAAATGTAAGTGTAGGTACATATTTTCGTTGCTGATTATACTTTTTATAGTGTTCGAATTATACCGAGCGAGTATCGCTGTTGCCTACCTAGCCTGTACAGTCAGCACCAAAATAAGTTATAATAAGAGTAATAAAAAAGACTTAAAAACTTTTCTGCGTAAGATCAGAGTGAACATAATACAACATAGATGGTAATCTATTATTATTAAAACTATACAAAACGAAGGTGATTCAAAAGTAGTGACATAATCGTGGTGGACTGTACTCGGGGATCATTCCCAACTGTCCCCATCACCCAACGGTGACAACTGTAAGAAATAGGACATTTGATATAATAATATGCATACAAAATGTCCCATTCGTCACCGTTCACAAATGGGACATTTCATAACAACATCCGTTACAAAATGTCCCAGTTGTCACCGGGGAGGGACATTCGTGTCGGGGCCAACTGGCGACGACTCGCCCTCGGCGTGGGCGGTGGGGGCGGCGGGGGCGTCGTGCAGGTACCCACCAGGCCTACTGCAGATGGGCGAGCTGCTTGGGCAGCGCGGCGACGACGCGCACGCGGTCGCTGAACTGCGGCGGCGGCGCCAGCACGGGCGCGGGCGCGGCGCCGCCCTCCTCCTCGGGCGGCGGCGGCAGCTGCGCCAGCGACACGGCGGCCGCCACGCCGCGCCCGCGCCCGCGCCGCCCGGGCGCCTTGTCCACGTCCACGCCGAGCCGCTCGGCGGCGGAGCGGCCCCGCGCCGCGCCCACCGCGCCGCGCAGCATCGCCGCCGTGGCGCGCTTGCGCGTCAGCGAGTTGTGCCGCTGCATCGGCGGCGGCGGCGTCGCGAGGCTCTCCGACGAGCTGTGCACCGGCTCCGTGCTGATCACGTCGTTGGACGACTTCACCGTCACCGAGCTGCAGAAGGAGACCTTGTCGCGGCGCGGCGGCGGCTTCGCGTGCGCCTCCTGGTCCGAGGACACGCCCGACGACGAGTTGTCGCCGTCGTCGCGCTCCGCCGACAGCTCGTCGCCGCACGACCGCGACGACTTGAGCCGGGTGCGGATCTTCTGGATCTCGTCCACCGAGAACGAGTGCTGCATCGAGCTGGAGCCCGAGCTGCTGCCGCTGCAAGTGGACGACATCGCTCGGATTAGATACGACAACTAAGATATATCTTAAAGGACCCTGTACCACATGACAGATAAGTCACGTTCGCATAGCAAGAAGACGTATTTTTTCAAGATGTATATATAATTCTTGGATAACAACCTCTCTTTCCCAATTCAGCAAATTCATACTCTCAGAACAAAAAATATGTTAAAACGGAAATTCTTCGCAGAAAGCGTAATATGAAAACTACAAAGTATTGCAGGACTTAATCTGCTATAAATAGGTGCCTTTACGAGTATACATATTATGAAATTATATAGTTATGCCCCTTAAATTATTATGATTTAAGTTGTATGATAACTAAATGAAAACCATAAAATAATACATATAATAAAAATTAATGCAGTGTGAAGGACAACATACATAGGTATACAGTATACACATTCCTTCTGATTAAGAGAGATTATTATGAGATAAAGACAAGAAATAAACAGCAAAGAAAACAAAAAACTTAAGCAATTACATAGTGGGTAACATAATTATTTAATAGAATTTTAAATTTAGCTGATTAGATGTTATAGGTAATTAACTAGGTACCGTTTTAATAGCAATTTTATTAAAAATTATATAAATATGTATTATAGACAAACAAAAACGTGTCAAGTAGTAGCACAAGTTGGATTACGTTCTGTAAAAACAACAGAAGGCGAAGGTGAAATAAGCGGAAAATTAATCTTAGGTAAATCTCAATCGACTTATAATTAAAATATTTTCGATGAAAATGACGAATATAGGATATCCCAAACGGTTGGCGGACACACAAAACGGACAGACACGTAAGTACCCCAAATCTTTATTTGCAATAGTTCTGACCTTGGCTAAACAGTTCATAGATAACAATAATCTAGTTCGCCATCGTTTTCATGGATAACGGACGCATAAATTGGCAGCCTGAAAGTTTAATACAATTTGTGGTTGATAGCAACACTCGACACACCTAATACCTACTCTTGTATTTACAGCGGATAAAGATTCTTAACTCATGTTAGGAAGAAACCTACTAGCTATCCCGCGTTTAATCACACACTCTGTATAGGAGACTACTAACTACACCGTTTATTTTACAGGGCACCCTTTGAAATCATAGACTATAACCTCCTTATGAAACCCCTGAAATGGATCATTCGCAGTTGTCCCAAGCCCCAGCAATGTCGAATGGATGTGTGTAGTAGTATAGGGTCCGAACTCAAAGGCATCTTACGAACAACTGATTTATTAGATTAATGCAATACATGTAGGTACCAAATTATATTCATTTATAAGATTACCCACTACAATGTGCTTCCCATTTCGGCCAATTATGTATGAATGATGTCACAAAATTTATCATTTGTCATCGGTGACACGGGGCTAAGATGCGCAACACGATAAAATTATATCGAGCCATTTTATCGATTTTCGTTGACAAAACCATACAATATGTCGACGAGAATCGATAAAATGGCTCGATAAAATTTTATCGTGTTGCGCATCTTAGCCCCTAAGGACAACTGAGAATTATACTTTAAAATTGGATGAAAATAAAGAACGAAAGGTCACTGACAAAATAAAAGAAGTCAACAAGTCTGTGTGCTGTGTGGCATGTGGTGTGTATAGCTTGTAGTGTCTAGTGTGTGATCACGTGGTGTGTAGTGTGTAGTAAGTGGTGTGTAGCTTGTAGTGCGTGATGTGGTGTGTACTGTGTATGCGGTGTGGTATGTAATGTGTAGCTTGTAGTGCGTGATGTGGTGTGTGTGCTGTGTGGTATGTGCCGTGTGTGGTGTGTAGCTTGTAGTATCTAGTGTGTGGCGTGGTGGTCACCTGGCGTTGCTGTTGGCGCTGGTCTCGGCGAGGGCGGGCGGGTCGCGCTTGCGCTTCCCCTCGCCCTCCTCCTCCGACTCCGACATGCTGTAGTCCGGCTCCGGGATGGGCGGCGCGGGCGCCGAGCTCTGCGACATGACACATGACATGACATCGAACACGATGGCCCTATATGGTCTTTTGATCCTTATCGGAGACGGGATTGATTAAGCTAATCCTTATTAATATTACAAATTTGAAAGTGAGTTTGTTTGTAACGCTTTCACGCCTTAACGGCTCAATCGATCATCATGAAATTTTGCATACACGTTGTCAGGGGTACGGAAAAGGACATAGGTTACGTTTATCCCGGAATTCCCGCGAGAACTCTGAAATTAACACGATAATATTTTGAAAAATCGCTGATTTCTCGCTGACATCTGTAAATGCCGATAGCAATAACTCAAAAAAAATAAGGGATGGTCTGCTAAGTTTATATTCGCGTGGCTTAAACTTTTAAGGTAGGCGCCCTTACTGAACCACTTCAATTTCCAGCCTGTATTTTGTTGATAAAGGGGTGTAGATGGGAGGGTGTAGTGGGTGTGGGGGTATGATGGTAGGTGGTGTGGTGTGGGATGTGGTGTTACCTGCCGCACGAAGTTCCTGTGCGCGTTGAACGGCTGCGCGTACTGGTTGGAGGCGAGGGCGAGGGCGGGGGCGGCGGCGGGGGCGGCGGGGGCGGGCGCGGGCGCGTCGGCGGAGTGCGCGCGCGCCGGGCCCGCCCACGAGCGCAGCGACGTCGTCTTGCGGCTCTGGCGGACCGAACGACACAAAGTATTTAGCTACTACTGAACTACTATAATCTTTACTATAACAAATGCGAAAGGGCAAGGGTAGGGTACTTTTTATTCTGTATTTTACGCGGAAACGCCGAAAACTGACAATGATTTGTGGACGAATGTTGCCCGATACAGAATGATTAAACATCTGTGTAGGTACTTTTATCCTTGCATTTCCCAAGTAATAACGTAGTAGTAGTAGTAGTATTCTTAAAGATTTTTCAGAAAAATACTACGTATATATTTTTTTTAAAGGTGGCAACCCTATGTGTAGCGCGTACTCACGTTGAGCGTGTTGGCAACCCTATGTGTAGCGCGTACTCACGTTGAGCGTGTTGGCAACCCTATGTGTAGCGCGTACTCACGTTGAGCGTGTTGGCGGGGCGGTACGCGACCGCGCCGGCCAGCTCGCCGGGCGCCGCGTACAGCTTGGCGGCGGCGCTCGGCCGGAACGAGGACGCGGGCACGCCGCCCCCGCCCACGCCCCCGCCCACACCCGCGCCCGCGCCCGGGGCCGGCGCGCCCGGCGCGGGCGGCGGCGGGGGAGGGTGCGCCGGCGCCGGGCCCGGCCCGGGACCTGGTGACGATACATTGAAAACTAGTCATAAACCATTTAGGGTCCGATTATGTTTTATTTTCATTTATTTATTGATTTATTTTCAAAAAATATCTATCTAATAATATATCTATAGACATTGAGCGTGCCAGACACTTTCTGTCACAGACGTCGTTTTTTTACATCTGAGCGTGCCAGACACGTTTTGTTGCAGACAGACAGACAGACACCGTTTATTTACAAAAGCCGTCTGCACGGTTCCGATGCTCTATTCACACTGCTCGGCATGTAGCCACACAACCGTACAGACAGAACATTACTCAGAAAAACTGAATGATAACCTCGTTCCAATCAAACTGTTTAAGTGTCCATTAAAAATGTCTCTGAAGGTCACAAAAGGCCGCCATTTACGGGGTTAAACTCTAAAAAAGATCTTAAAAGTCTAGCTTTTACCGGGTTTTAAACCGAAGCACCGGGTTGATAGCCCATCTTTATTCCGAAGGGATAGAAAATTGATTGATAACTCGAGTGAAACCGCTGTTACCGTAGTAACATAAATAGGTTCCCCCCCCCATACCGTGCACGTCCTCGCTGGAGCGCGTGCGCGCGCGCGGCGCCTGCGCAGCCAGCTCGGCCGCCAGGTCCGGCGTCGAGTGGAAGTCGCGCCGCAGCGAGCTCACGCTCTTCAGCCACGCCTGCCGGCACGCACACGAACACACACGCTGTACTTACTGTACTTAATATACACAGTTATTTTAACGATCTCAGTAGGTATTTAAACAAAGGGGGAAAAAGGCCGTTTTTGTATATCTCTGAATATAAATAGATTTACATAAAGGAATGTGGATCAATTAAATTTCGCCAATATTTAGAACATTCTATCTCCAGCCACGACTTTTTTCCATCCTTTATATCTTAATTTTGAGGGATGATTATTTATAAAATATCGGAATCCTTAAAGAATAAGTAAGCAGAGTACAAAAGCATCGATTGAATCAAAGAAATATATTTAAAAAAAAAAAAACTGGTGTATATACATTTAGATACTAGTTGTCCCCCGCGGTTTCACTCGCGGTAATTTCGGAGTTCCCGCAGGAATCCCAGGACAAAATATAGATATAAACCTTCCTCATGAATCACTCTATCTATTGGTGAAAATCGCATGGAAATCCGTTTTGTAGTTTTAAAGATCTAAGCATATACATATAAGAACAGACCGACAGCGGGAAGAGACTTTGTTTTATACTATGTAGTGACAATATGTTAAAGGGATGAGTGGATACATCCATGTGGAGGTTTGTGTAAGGTGTAGTGTGCTGCGTGTGGTGTGTGATGTGTTTGTGACCCCTTGACAGTTTTTGCGGCGGCGGCTAAAATAAATGGTAGACAACATACGAAGTAGGCCACAGCTATCAGCGGCACGAGCTGTGGCCGACTCCTTATGTTGTGTACCATTTGTTTTTGCCGCTACCGCCGCCGCCAACGCCGCCGCAAAGACTGTGGCACCGCCCTTACCTTGCCCTTGCTGCGCTTCATCTCGGCGACGGAGGCGTAGACGCGGCGCGGCGAGTAGGGCGGCGAGCCCGAGCCGCCCTGGAACGCCGAGCGGGTCATCATCGCGTTCGTGCCGCTCCTGGGACACAAGTCACAACCACGCTTTAAACGGTAGCTGTTCCATGCCGCTTAGGAATTACTGGATAAAAGTACCTACTACCTATCCAGATCTAGAATAATCTGTGTGCAAAACTTACTACTACTACTACTTACTTACTACTTACTTTAGTAGATAAATATACACTTAATAACTATATTAGGTATCTTAGGTATGTAATATATTATCTTCTATTGATATTGATTTTTGTAGCAGATGTTCCCTGTAACTAATGGACTAATACGATATGCAATTTAATAAAGTAAATAGATTAAACGTAGGAAAACTATGAAAAAGTGTCTCCGCTGTAGACTGCACAAAAAACAAAAAAAAAAATCTGAAGGCCCCTACACAAAAACTACTAAAAATAATCGTATTCAAATTAAAAGCGCAAAGTACAGCGACACCGCGGCGCCATGAAAAAAAAGAACTGTCGTGTGCAAACTAACGCGTTGTCGGCATCCGCCTGCCGCTGGAACAGCTCCTCGAGCTCGGCGGCCGTGATGCGGCCGGAGGCGGGCCGCTGCCGGATGGACGCCGTACGCGGCGCCACCGGCGTGCCCGACACCGGGGTGCCGCCTGCAAGGGTCGGAAGCAATTGGAAGAATTAGACAAAAAAAAGGAAAAGCAAAGGAATTTTTACTGGTTCCCACTTCCCATCAAACAGGAGGTATATACCTAATAGACTAGCTGTTCTCCGCGGTTTCACTCGCGGAAATTTCGGAGATACCGCGCGAACTCCCGCTTACAATATAGTCTATGTTACTCAGGAATAATCTAGCATTCTAATGGTGAAAGAATTTTTGAAATCAGTCTAGTAGTTTTTGAGTTTAATCATAACAAACAAACAAAAAATCAATACTTTCCCTATTTATAATATTAGTATTTAGTATAGATTAGAAAAGAAAAAAAATAATTCGAGCTGATTTTTCTATTGACACATACAGTGGTGGTCATATAATTAAGAACGCTGATATGGAAGGAAGATTTTTTTCTAAACTAAGACGCAAAACTAATTGCATGCATTTTTTTTTATTGCTCTCGGTATCGTAAAACTATTCCATAATACCTCTGTATTCATTGATACACACGATTAGCTAAAAATAAATATACAAACTTTTTACACTACTTCTAAACATAGTATTCCTGTTTACTGGCTGGTCACGTTATTAAGAACGATAAATAGTTTATACCTTTATTCAAATTTAAATAGAGAACACTCAGTCGATTTGTTACTGTTTGTATAATTTTGGCGCCATTTAGTGCTGTAAAAGATTAAAAGTGATTGCTTCTTATGAAAAAACAATGGGAAAAAATAAAAGTTGTGATAAATGTACAAGGGATGTAATAATAAAACTTCGCCGGAAGAATTGGTCTTACAAAAAGATAGCCGACCATCTGCAATGTTCAAAAACGATGGTTTTCCATGCTGTAAAGCATTTTGCTATGTATCAAACTACTTCGAATGTTCCACGTGTACCTAAACAGAGAAAAACAACTCCTCGAGATGACCGAAACATCGTTCGTATGGCAAAACAAAATCCTTTTAAAGGGTCCAATGAGCTGAGAAAAGAATATTTTGGTGAAAACAACCCTTCAGCAATCTCAGCACGCACTGTTCGAAGACGTTTGGTAGAAGAAAAATTGCACGGTAGGATAGCAAGAAAGGTACCCATGTTGAAACTTTGCCACAGGCAAGCCCGGCTTGCATTTGCGAGAAAGTATGAAAACTGGACTGTGCGACAGTGGAAAAATGTACTTTTTTCTGACGAGACGAAAATAAACAGAGTATGTTTTGATGGAAAACGATATGTACGACGTCCCCCGAATACAGCATTTGACCCTAAGTACACGAAAGTTACATTAAAGCACGGTGGTGGAAATCTGAAAATTTTGGGGGTGCTTTTCTGGACATGGTGTTGGACCTGTAAAGTTGATAGAAGGTAACATGGATCAGTTCCAATACAAAAATATACTGGAAGAAACAATGTTACCTTATGCTGAAGACGTTCTACCGGTTATTTGGACATTCCAACATGACAATGATCCAAAGCACACTGCACGCACCGTAAAGGAATTTCTTACAGCGCAATCAGTTTCTGTCTTAGACTGGCCAGCTAACAGCCCAGATCTAAACCCAATAGAGAATCTGTGGTTCGAAGTAAAGAAAAAGGTTTCAAATACACAGTGTGGAAATTTAAGAGAGCTGTACGACGTTTTTTTAGAAGAATGGAACACTATTTCTCTTGCGAAATGTCAAAAATTAATAGAGTCAATGCCTCGCCGGTGTAAAGCAGTAATTAAAAGCCGTGGATATGCTATTAACTATTAATTTTAGTTAAAAATGTATTAAATTGCTTTTTAAATTTTCCGCGCTACATATTATTGTGATTTTTTTTAAATGTAAGTGTCATACAAAACTATTCTCGAGCAGTTTAATAAATCGTTCTTAATTATTTGTCCAGCTTCAGTACTATTTGAATGTCTTACTTTGGTAAAGTAAATATAATGTGAAAAAAATAGTTAGCGATTTCATTGTTCATTCCTAAGCCACGTTGCTCAATTAATGTGGCTATTTTATAACATAACTAGTTGCTTCTCAGAAGGTACACATCTCTGTGTATGACACGATTTAAATGAAAAACTTCTAGAACTTCAAATCGTTCTTAATTATATGACCACAACTGTATAATCCAAACAGATTGCTTATCCGTCAAATCAAATAAAATACAGGTACTTTATTGCACACACACTGTAGATAAACACATTTACAAAAAAACACTAAATCAAGGTAAGCTGTCTGAATTGAAAAATATATTAAATAGACGTCTGATCCGGCTCGAAGGACCATTAACATTTCTTACAAATTTAAGTTGCAGATAGAGTGAAAGAATGATGTTAATTTTCATAAAGTTTTAGAACTTGTTTGTTTACGGAGATTAGGGACCCTAAAACTCCGTAAAAAAATTACTTTTCACTGGCCAGTGAACGTCTTAACGAACTGTATAATAAGAATGTAACACATACTATTGCTGCCATGCAACTGCACGGATTCCGCCGAGGACGACTTGCCGGCGACGCTCAACGGCTCACAACTCTCTTCCTTCTCACCACCATTCTCTGCAATCAGGTCATTTTGCGGGGTCAAGTCAAACCTGATAGTATAAAAGAGAAAGTGCAACGAATTTTTAAATCAATTTGTAAACAGTTCTCTTGACTCACCCAAACCAGCGACCATAGACTTGGCCCTCGCCCGTCCCACGCTGAGCGTAGTGCGGGGATCTCGTCTAGGCGGCGCTGGTGCAGGACTTCGACCTGAAGACAACATTATTTTGATATAATATTTTTTACATAATTGACGTCCTTGAATTGAAAATAATATGTTATGACTTATGATACATAAATATATCCTAGTAAACAAAAGTGAAATACCGCAAATTTACTGAACAATCACTATCTCGAAAAGTAATTGGCTTATGAAGCTGAAATTTGGCAGGTTAGTTTATCGAAGTGTACGTCAGCTAAGAAAAGATTTTCACCTCAAAGTTTCCAAAGGGAATCCCGAAATTAGACATAAACCAAATGAAACCATGGGAAACAGGTAATAATAATATCGACATACATCAACATAATAATATCGAGTGTATCAATGAAAGGCCAAAGGAGGGAAAACCTTCCAGTCATACCTCCAGCACCCTTCCTTGGTAAGGTAGCGGCATAAGGTCGGCCCGAGTTGGACAGTTGGTTCTGCGACTTGCTTGTTGGCACCATACACGTGGTATTCTCGTTGTTCACTGAAGGCAGAGAAAGTATTTTTCAGATCAAGGCATTTGTGCTAAATGATTTGGATTTTGGGCCTCGTAATTCGCGTAGGCTTTGGCGCAGTAAAGATCAACTGGCACCTTATTTCATTACTCATTTTGGTAAAGTTAGATTAACCTACTGTCCATTTTTTTAAATTATATGTACAATATAATTATTACATTTATAATTCCAATTATTTGCTATTGTGTTCTAGCGCCTGTTTATGTAGCATTAGAAGATTTAGAAAATAAAATTTATTATTTTTATTTAGTGAACATGGATCTGCAAAAGGGATCCTATCAAATTTCTATAAAATATCTTACTATTGACATTATTCAATGAGACCACTGTCATTGAGACAAGAGCACCGGAACTGCGTATCAACTCCACGACGTGCTCATGCGATGCTGCCGACACGTCCTCACCGTTTATCTGAAATAAAAAAAAAACATTTCGCATAATCGTTTACGTGGACGATTTTATTATAGTCGCAACAATTGTTTGACATCATTTAGAATTTTAATCATAGTAACGCAAGTTTTATTTTACTATAGTAAGTCACTTACCGCTATAAGAAAATCTCCCTTTTTCAGCCCAGCCCTGTCGGCGACACCACCAGCGTCGACATCATCTAAATACTGCAGGCCAGGACACCTCTCAGAGGGGCGAAGCTCCATCAGCGGTGAGGACGCCTTCGCCCCTCGCAGAACAAATCCGAAGCCCCGTCGAGCACGGTGCAATACTACTGTATGAGTCTCCATGTTGCCATAACTGGGGGAAAATGGGCATTAATGCTTATTAATACTATTCATTAATGAGACATAAGAACAATTATTTAGTACTAGCTGTTCCCGCGGTTTCATCCGCGTTAATTTTGGAGTTCCCGCGGGAATTCCGGGACAAAAAGTACACTATGTCCTTCTCTGTACTCCTGACAATGTGTATGCAAAATTTCATCATGCGGTTAAACCGTTAAGGCGTGAAAGCGTAACAGACAGAGTTACGTTCGCATTTATAATATTAGTAGGGATTACAATGGAAAGAGAGTCTCTCTAGTGTATAGTGTGTATATGGTAATAAATGGTATTATTTAATTACGATGTTTCTTTTATATTACAATACTTACGTTTTCTTTATCCTAGGCGCAGTTGCGCTGTAAGTCTTGCTCAGTGCCATTTCTCGTCTGCCGGTAACTCTTGAATGATGAATTGGTCCTGATGATAATACCTGAAAGAAATATTAAAATTTCAATATAATATATTGTGCTATAATTTACAGTAGATACAACGTAAGCCGGAAACATAACATAAACATAATCGCGACTCAACACATAAGTATGTTTCCGCCTTTGAAAACCG
Source organism: Zygaena filipendulae (assembly GCA_907165275.2). Lineage (NCBI taxonomy): Eukaryota > Metazoa > Arthropoda > Insecta > Lepidoptera > Zygaenidae > Zygaena > Zygaena filipendulae. Next base: position 2,448,906 of record OU015653.1, on the reverse strand, counting down.
ACTCAAATCCAAGACTATGCAGATTTCAAAGTTTGAAGAAGTAGTCACACCTGGTGCAAATGCGCGGTCTGCCTGAGCCGCACCTCCTGCACGCAGTGCGCGGGGAACAGCCCCGAGGCACCCGAACCACGCAGCGTGCCCTCCAGCAGCCCATCGTCCGTCGCCGCCGTCACTGCAACATCCACCCGCCTCAGCAACTCGCACGTCACCCTGTACACGTTCGCCTCCAAACGAGGCATTGCCACTACCAAGCCTAACCGTATACTGATCAACGCGCGGATCCAACAAACAGTTATTTCTCGTGTTTACATTGTTTCGGAATCTATTGTCTGGACAGCGTGAGTGTCAATTGCAAACTTCTGTATCAATCGAATGATTTGTTGCTGCAATTGTTTTTTTTAAATGGAATTTGTTTATGATATTATTATTAACAATGGCATGTCGTTGTCGTGATGTTTTAGTTACATTAACATTCTCCTCATTGAACACACAAAGTTAGTTAGTTGGTTGACGTTACAAATGAGTATTAATTCACGGCAGAGGCTATTATGCAACTTTTGTTTCTATCATTCTTCGGTTGCAATCAAAAACATTACGGTTTTACGATTACAATACGCACGTTTTGGCACCTACAATATCTAGCAATCAACCAAAATAAACATACTTCAAAAGTTGAAGCTGCCTAAACATGATTAATTAATCACAAATTTGCTATTTTTCTGATTAAAACTGAAATATGATAGCAACAATATAATTGCCCTGTTGTTGGAGATTTATATACTCGGTAGGTACTTGGAGTCCTCGGTATGTTTACCTTCGAGGATGTCGCCCTGGTTGAGGCGCAGGTGGTCGGGCGCGGTGGGCTCGTACGGCTGCAGGCACACCACGGTGGCGCTGCCCGTCTGCAGCGAGCTGGTGGTGGTGTCCGAATTGCTAGTACCGACCCCGCTCGAGTCCGATATGATGTCGCTAGTGTCGCCCGCGCTTTTATCTGTTAACATCAGCGTCACGCCTGACGGATAAATTCAGCTGTTTGTCGGAACAGAATCGTCACTTCACAAGAGTGGGTGGTATTTTCAAACGCTTCAAGGTCAAAATTTTGATCTAACAAACCATCTAAGTGGGAGAGGGGGATCGAACTCCATATAAACGATCGAAGATAAAAACAAAGGAACGAAGCGAAGAAGCAGGATGTGGTACACACTACATGTAATAAGGCACACAGAGCATGCAGTCGAGAGAATGATGATCGCCGGTGGTGTGGGGCGGTGCATGGTGATGGTTGTCCGTGGCCTGTCGCGGTCGTTTCTGTGTCCTCGTTTACCTGTGAGTATGCTGGCGTTGTCTTCGTGGCTGGGGTGGCTCGCGTCGCTGATGCTCGAGGAAGCCGACGAGAAAGGTCGTTCGAGGCTGCAGGGCGAGGCGGCGGCGCCGGGCTGGCGGCGCAGCAAGGCGTCCAGGTCGGCGGGTATCCTCGTCGAGGACGCGAGCGAGGACCTATCCCCCGCCGCCCACCACCCGCCCCAGACGCCGGAGCGTCGCTTCGGGTTGTATTGCGGCGGTCCGCGGAACGGCACTGCGAATGCGTTGTTAGCAACCGAACAAAGGAAACAATAAAGACGTGCCAACGAACCAACGGGGCGTGTGGTTAAACAAAGTAACAAGAAATTCTTTTTAGCTTTTCAATATTTGAACTCTACCAACACAAGACTTTTTTTGAAAATCATAATTTTGACGTGCCAGTAAATAATTTAGACAAAAACCAAAATTACATAATTGATACACTTGTATAAAAATACTACATATTGTCAACATTTGTTAGGTGTTAGTTAACTACAGCAAGTAGGTATATAATATCATGTAGGTATTTAATATGTAAATATAAACAGAATTACAATATAGTTTTACCCTTGTTTATACAACCATCACCATTATATTTAATATGATCAGCAATGTAATATTAAAAGTCTAATATTTTAATGTACATAAAATAAATGGATGAATTTATCATGCAATTGAAAATACATAGGCAATAGAATACATAAAAGTTCACTTAGAGTTTCTTAATTGAGTCAGACTAACATCTATTCAAAATATTATTCCTATATTTGCTACATCTATTCCAAAGACGTTATATCAAAATTATATTCCAAAAATATACATCTACAATAATAAAGTCGATACGAATTTGTGTAAAAGTCCGATCAACGATGACTTCCTAATACTTAATATTATCCACGTTTGAAGAATTTACACGATTTCGTATCAACTTCGTAACATCGACTATATAATATTTAAGTAGGTATTTTTCCTAATTCCCACATTGAATTATTTTGAAAAATACTTAAATATGTGTAATTTATATTTTTATTAAAATAAGTATAAAGCCGAAGCCATGCATTTATCAGGCAAGTCAGAATTTTGAATAGTATTTTCGAGAAAAACACGCGCGACTTACCAACTTCATCCATTTTGAAATTCTTTATCACCTCTGCTAATTCCAGGTTGCCTGCTATAACTGCCACCTGGAAATGATGTTATAATTTATTAATTTACCGTCTATACTCTATATAATAAAGGGCACTATACAGTGAAGGAGTGACATTACAGTTAGGGACCATAGACACGTATGAAATAATGGAAATAGTTCAGTAGAGCAGCTGCCAGCGCGCGCATAGGCGTATATAGGGGGGGAGAGCCGGATGGGCCGTGCCCACCCCAGGATGGTCTAGTGCCCACCCCAGGATGTTGGGCTATTGATTCGAAATTCTATAATATTGACTATTAACTAACTTCAGAAGACAGTCAAAATAGACTTAATATTCAAAAGTTTGCACCCGCGACCCCCCGAGTATTAAGTATTATTTATTTTTCAACGAAGCTTGTGTTGTTAGTACCAGCAGAATTTCGCATCGGCCATAACGCGTCAGGGGCCAGGCCCCCTCTGGAAAATAACCCTAGATACGCCAATGAGCGCGCTTTCACCGCGCACACGTGCAGCGGCGTGCGGCCGCACTACACTACGCAGTAGCCACCTGATAGGGTGTCTGGTTGGCGAAGTTGAGCGCCTCCTTGTCGCAGCCCCGAAACAGCAGCTGCCTGGCGCACGAGTCGCGCGCGTTCACCGCGCACACGTGCAGCGGCGTGTTCCCTGACGCGTTGCGTCCGTTCATGTCCGCGCCGTAGAACAGCAGGTGGTCCAGGTGCTGCACCAGCCCGTTGCGGCACGCCTGTAATGCGTTGCAAAATGGTCGGTAAAATGTCCGGTCATATTAGGCACTGAGTCCGGCTTTTGGACCTGAAAACCTAGTCACAGGACGCTCGGCAGATCTAAAACATATTGTAATGAATTAAAATTGTAAATCAATAAAGAAATATGGAGTAAAACTAAAAAAAAAACACCGCACTCACAAGGGAGTCGAAAGCGGTGGCTAACAGGGGACTTGACGGCATGACGGTGTTATGTCATTTGCCCTCACGGCTTACGAGTCGGTTTTTCTGCCATATCAAATCCTGCCAATCAAAATACTATTTTTTGGTGATGAGTGATCAGTATTGTAGGCGGACAATTTTTATGCGATCATGCCTGTCCTCCAAAAAATTATTTCTAAATTTTAGCGATGAAGGGATCATACCTAACTACCTATTGTCCCCGCCCTGCAACCGTTAGTAATACCGCCAACTGATCACTACCACAGCTCGCCACACTGACCTGATGCACCTCCTGCCAGCCCTGAAGGTCGGTCGCGTTTATCGTCGCGTGGTCGTGCAGCAGCGTCTCGCACAGCAGCGGGTCAGTCTTGTTCATAACAGACAGGTATAGTGGCGTCAATCCCCTGCCGTCTTTGTAATTGGGCGATGCTCCCAGTTCCAGAAGGGTCTTCACCGCTTCCAACGAGTTCTTCTCGACGGCCCTGTGCATGGCTGTGCTGCCGTCTTTAGTTCTGTAGTCTAGGAGTGCGCCGCCGTTCACTAGGGCAATAAGGATTTTGCCGGGAGATTTGAGGCCGGCTGCTATCGTTAGTGGGGTCTCTGGAATGTGTTGAAAAGTAAAATTTTCTATTGTTATCGAATTTAAAAAATAAATAAGGATACAAAAGTACAGTTCTGGATGGAGCCCTGACAAAGATGTATATATGTATATAAAACTGTATAAGTTTAGCTGATTAGATATGGTACTTACGTATCAGATAATTCATTAGTACCTAACTAGCGTCAATCTTTTTGGTTATATTCTTTTTGATGATAATATCATTAACTAGTGTTTAATTTTTAAAATAACCGTTCTCTTATTTGATAATGGCGTCTATAATTTTAATTTGCCACTAACTACTGCGTAATTTTTGCGTCATAATTTCTTTGACACAAGTCGCATTGCATTGCAATTGCATTGAGCCCTCATATCGTCAAAGATTTTAATAGGTATTTATGGACATACATAGATAAAGTTTGAGTAAATCATGTTATAAAATTATAGCGCTAGTTTGTGTCAACATTTTTTATATTCAATATTTTGTCGGTATTTAAACACATATTGTTAGATAAACACATAATTAAAAAACGTTCTATAACTCACAATAAAGTGTTCTGTAAAACTTAATTTTGTGGGTTAACATGTTATTGCTCATCTGCGTTCTTATGTAGGTATGCGGCCAGTATTACTAAATTATTTTGTATTTTCATGGTATTTTAAAGCATCAAAAACTATTTTACAGTTATAAAAGAATTAATTTTATTATTTTTGTTATGGTCTTACTTGCTCTACCTACGCATTTCTAACATGACACAAACCGTGGAAAAGTTAACATCTGCTATTTATTGTCCCATTTCTAATTAGGTATTTTGTATTTAAAAGAGGATTAATTTTCCTGGATACTTACCGTCGAGTTTATATTTTAGCAGTGTGAAAATATTCGAGTCGGAATTACGTACGTACTTTATGCTAATACTATGCGCAGTAAAGTATAGACGACAAAATAAATATGCATTAGACACAGTCGCTAGTCGGTCTCAAGGTGCCGAGGCGATTTATCTCGCGGATTATAAACGCTTGGATTGATTCGGTCCAGCGTTCCGCAGTCTATACCCCGTACCATGGTGCGCGTCGGTATGCGCACTAACGCGATTGTTGGGGCATTGGTAGGTATGCAAATCTTACCGCCGCACTCAGAGTCGACTTTAATGATTACTTAGTTAAGTATAGATTTTTAAAACAAAACTGCCGCAATCAGACAAGTTTAATAAATTAATGTTAATTGGCATTTGACTAATTAAGTTACATCTCATTAAATGCCAACTAATATTAATTTACTGAACGTCTCTGATTACGGCAATTTTATTTTAAAAATCTATACTTAACTAAGTAATCATTAAAGTCGACTCTGAGTGCGGCCGTTAGTCACTGACGCGGACGGTATCGAACGGTAATCTTATATCTTTTTTAAATTTTTTTTAATAGTTTATAATATTAGCCTACCAAGCTGAAAGAGTGAGTTTCAAAAATATCAGGAGAACGAGTAACTTTGCTTTTAAGGTATCCCCAACGATTTCGAAATACGGTTGTAATAAGTAACACCTATAATGGGCCTGTACTAGGATTTAAACCTGGGCGTTTTTATTGGGTTTAAACCCATAGCATCTGATTTAAACAGGGTCTATATGCCCATCAATATTCAATAGTAACACCTCAATGTACCATTTTATTCTTGTGAATAAATCAATTTGAATTTGAAACCTGTTCCTTTTTTGAAGTGTGTTAAAAAAGGATGAAGCCTCACCTCCGGTCTCCTGGCAGTGGAAGTTGGGGTCGAGCCCCTTGGCGCACGCTTTGGTGATCTTGTCTATCTGGCCGTGCGTCACGTTCTCCAAGAAGCGGCGCAGGTTGGCGCGCGAGTGCAGCGCTTTCAGCGTCTTCTCGTCCAGCTTCAGCATCTTGTACACGCGCCGTTTGTACTTTAACTGGAATACCACACCACTTAGGTATATCATACGTATTTAAGCGAGGAAACTGTTGAGCAGTGAAATGTTATTGTCCGATTTGTCTTTCGAAGTGAAAACTCTTTGGGCAGTTTATTGGTAAGGAGTTTATTGGTCCCCATCAAAAAAATAAAAGAAAAAATAAAGATTTTAAAAACAATTTAACAAATATTGTGAAGGGGAAGGAAGGCTGTGCCGTGTGGGGGCCAATCGGTCTCTGTCTCAGCACACATGCTTCATTATGTCTGTGAACATAATGTAACACTAGCCTTCCGACAGGACCCCAATAAAGTATGCAAGTATGAATTATTATGAATAAAATAAATCCTACTAATATTATAAACGCGAAAGTTTGTAAGTATGTATGTATGGATGGATGGATCTATAGTATAATATATAAGTAATTCTATGTAGTATATACCACGTTTGCTTGGTTTCCACGACACAAGCTAATAATAGCTTACTGTGGGATCAAGTAGATCTGTGTGTTGTGATGTGGATTATTATTATAACTTTATGCGCATAAAAAACCGCCACTGCAGAAATCATTGTTCCATAAAAAATAGATCAAATGGATGTTTGTTACTCTTTCACGCAAAAACTACTGGATGGATTTAAATGAAACTTTACAATAATATAGCTTATACATCAGATTAATACATAGGGTACTTTTTATCCCGGAATTCCCGCGGGAACTCTGAAGTTAACGCGGGTGAAACCGCGGGGCACAACTAGTCTGTTTATATAAGTTTATATTTTTACTGATCACACAAGAAGCTTATTTCGTTCTATCGCCGTTACCAAAAGCAGTATTTTAATAGCTGACCACTGGCTTACTTACGTTTGCTTAGGGTCGATCCTGGTCATTGTTAGAGTATTATCTATACTAATATTATAATCTATGATACAAAAACTGATAAGTTATAAGAACTACCATTTTATAATGACCTCGTAATGGCGTTCTTTTGAAACAGAATTATAAAAATTCATAATATCCACTCTCATAGCACCAATGTGTGTTAGTCACTCCATAAATTTAATTCGTCTATTACCTCAAGGTATCCGACGGGTCCATTGAAAGGATAGTCGCCAAGCCGCCGTTCTTCATCCAGAAATTTGCCGGCTTTGCCGTTGATTGGTGGGCAGAACAGGCCATAGTTGAAGCTCTCCTTCAGTTCCTAAAAAGAGAAGAGAATTCATCGTTAGCTTGTGGTTTATTACATAAGATGTTCGCTAAGTATGCGCAAATAGAACATAACTTTATTTTTGTGAAAATTAGACACGGAATTTTTCAGTCACAAATCAATGATGAAAGAATGGGTAAAGTTGTAAAGGTTTACTTTGCAAGAATTGACCAAAGGCGAATCAGATAACGAAAAATAGAGATGACGAATTTATTAACCAGTCCCATTATACATATACAACGTGTTAATAAATTAACTGAAAACCTGATACACCCCATTTAAAAAAATAAACAATAATATGATTAAAATATATTTTAGGTCGAAAAAATGTATACTTTAAAAGTTATTCAACACTAGTTTGGAGGTGACCTATCTACGAAATTCCAAGCGCTAGGCCCGCGCCCACCGGTTCGACTTTTTTTGCTGCGGGCGGCGTACGCGCCAAATCTTGTATTATAAATAATTTAGACATGGGCTATTAAAAATGAAAAAATATGACCTATATTAAAACATATTGCGATCGATTCGCTAGTTGATTCTGAGCAAACCACTTTCTAGTTTTCAGTTAATTCATTAACACGTTGTATAGGTATACATGCTACACAAAACACATAAATAATAATCCACTTCACAACACACCGATCTACTTGATTCCACACTAGCGTAAATATGTCGTGAAAACCAAGCAAACGTGGTATGTACCTACCTACTACATGAACAAAGATATCACTATCATTTAACTACATCAATTCAACAAAAGAAATCAAAGTTGTTGTAGCTTCTTTAACATATAAATTAAAAAAAATATATTTGAAACCTGAAGAAATTTGTAAATACAATAACATATACGTTTGAGGCAAGTTACGTATCCATATTAACCTTAGTATTAATAGCCGTGGAGGATCGATTCGCTAAACCCAGCGATGGAATGTCCACGATTAGTATTGCTGTGATTTACACCTTCAAGGCCATATCGGGTTGGTTCCAAAGTTTTTACAGATATTATTACTGATCACAATTGTCTTTGATTATAACATTGGGCATGCTGAGACGTGGACAATTTTCAAAAGACATACATCTATGGACTAATTTAAAGGTGCTGTTGAGATAAACGTCATAAGTTTTATTCTTTGTTTTTTGAATAATATCTATGCGTGTTGTATTCAGTTGTGTGCACTTGCACTCTAAGACCTAAGCAGCCTTTCCATCCAATTAAGTTTAATCCAGTACACATTATGTGTAAAGACAACTTAGGTAGGTAGTTGAGAAAAAAGATTGAAAAAGGCTTTAAAATTTTATTGCACAGCAGTTAATCACTGGTGGCGTCTTAATTACGGCTCTAATGTGTTGATGGTATTCCAGTTATTTATGGCGTCAGTTATTGCCTCAAAGAATATTGCAAATATTGTGGCGTAAGCCTAGAGACAGGTTAGTGGGTGATAATATATTTTAGGTGCACAATAAAAATGAGATCGCAGCTATAAAACGTCTGCGACACAAGGACCCTTGAGATATCGGAGTTTGAGATAGATCATTCAACATTTCTGAGAACAGAGAACACCTTTTTATGTCTAAAAATAGAATAAACCTACAACAAACTGTTCGATAGAGCGACGGTGGTGTTCTCTTTTGAAATTTTTATCGTTCATGGATTTCGGATATTTTTAGAGTTCCTGAGGGTGTCCACAAAGAGAATATAACCACTACGGGAGTAGAACTACTAGAGTAGAACTAGCAAATTAGGAAAATCATGGTAAAATAATACAAAATAAATGTCCTTCCCAGTATGCTTTTGCTCATAAATTGACAGACAAGAATAATAAACGAAGCAAAACATTATTACAGCATTGCAGCGATTGATTGAGGTTGTGTGCGAGATGGTCGGTAACAATCAAGACGGGCGGGCCCTTTTACGAGTTTCGCAAAGATGTTTTTCATAAACTGCAAAGTTATTTTATTGTACAAAATATTATACTTATGATTTCTTTTGCACTGTCATTAAACATTTAATCAATTGTAATTTGGTAATTAATATGATATTTCTATGAACTGTAAAAAAACTAATTTTGTAAATCTTCAGACTTGACTCCCGTGAATACAATGGTGCGATTTGAACCTGACTAGTTTTTTCACTAAAAAAGAGACTGGCAGAGATTGATAACTAGATCTCTTTCCTAGGACTAGGATATTGACAGTTCTTTTGAAAATCAAAATTCTAATTAGTCCGTCAGTTAGAAAATTAAAAATCATTAGACACGTATTTTTAAATTTTTCAGTTAAATGAAAATACACCGAGATAAAGCGCATTAAAGTTTAGGGTAGGGGCTCGTGACGTCACTAACCGCTACAAGCCAGGGGCGGATCCAGGATTTGGTTGAGGGGGAGGCAATTTGGTTGCACCATGAAATTTGGAATTAACAGGATAGACAAAAAAGTCCATTAATAAAATTTAAGTGCTTCATATTGAGAGCATCTGAATTGAGCTTATGTATGTATTATATTATCTGTGTGTATGTTTCGCGATTTTTTAACCGACTTCCAAAAAGGAGGAGGTTACGCATTCGGCTGTATGTTTTTTTTATATATTACTCGAAGCTAGGGTTGGAACGATTTCGAAAATTCATTTTTTGTTTGAAAGCGTATACTCCCAATTAGGTCCTATTGCCACCAAGTGGGATCTGATGATGGGATCTTATGGTTTAAGAATCTTTATTATCCTCAAAAGATCTTGGGGAAATCGTGGGAACTCTTCAAAAATAATAGGCACACCTATAGCGATTTGGGTATATTTTATAGTAAATCGTTCATTTGCTTTCGGAAAGCAAAATTTGAAGAAGTGGAACTGATCATGAAGACCACAAGTGTTCATCGGAACTACTCAACAATAATACGTATTTCACGGGTTTCGATTGGACCGATTTAGAAAATTGATTTTGTTGTTTGAAAGGGTATACTCCCAAATTGGTCCCATTGTCACCAATTCGAGAACCTGATGATGGAATCATGGAGAAATCAAGAGAACTCTTCAAAAATTACAGACACACCTATAGCGATTTTTGTATTTTTTATAGTAAATCGTTTATTTGCTTTTGGAAAGCAAAATTTGAAGAAGTGAAATTGATGATGAAGACCACAGATGGTCATCGGAACTACTCAATAAAAGGTATTTCACGAGTTCCGATTCGTTAACTTTAATATGGTTCCTAAATAATTTATGCTCGTCACAATGTATATGGTAAAGTGGAACTGATGATGACGTACCAGGAGAACTCCTCAACAATCAACGTCCCTGTCGTCCCGTCGGTAAAAGCAGTATTTTGTAAAAGGCGATGAGCAATTGACATTAGGCTATTGTAACTTAGATAAATTTACAAACGGACTCACTTGAAAGCAAGAAATAAACAAAATTTTAACAAAAAAATTAAAACCGACTTCCAACAACACAAAACTAAAAAGCTAAAAATAACAAAATATCGATTTTATCCAACAGACAAAAATACACGTAAGTTTATTTTTGGTAGTTATTACCAGTAGTTATTATTGGTTTATTCTACCACTTGACTACTATTATTATTTGAAGTCGGTGACAAGCCAAATATGGCGTAGGTACCTACATGGGCTAAGTCCAGTCCCGCCACGAGTTCGTTGTGAGCTGAACAACCCAAGTGGGTAGACGTAAGCGGGCTTGGCACCGAATTTAAATCAAAAAGTGGTAGCACAAACCAACAATAGTATTACAATATGTATTTTTGTCTGATGGATTAAGTCGGTATTTTGTTATTTTTAGCTTTTTAGTTTTATGTTTTTCATATTTAAAAAAAATGTGGTGTCGAAAACGATAGAGCTTAGGTAGGTATAGCGGTTTTTGAGTACGATTCTCTGTAAAATCAAAGTTTTTTTAGTATTTTATTATTTTCAACTTATACTTTCATGCATAAAATAATCTACATGGAAGCTACAACAGATAAAAGTAAAAAATGAAAAATTTACGTTCCAGCGAATCTGACCTGAATTAACAACTTTAAATTAAAATTTTGTAGGTTTGTATCTATAAAGTGATAGGAAAATAATGGGAAGTGGTTAATAGCGATTTTTTACTAAACTGAGAAAAAATACCATCAGAGGTGCGGTGCACATGTGATGTGATAAAAACGTGTTTCGTGATCAGAAGAACAAAGAACTACCTAACTACCTGACGTAGCTTCACGACCGACATAAAGCAATCTGAAACTTTCTTTGAAGTAAGTCGGTGATTTGGGATCCCTCAGCACTTTAAAGATGGTACAAAGAATATGTGTAGTGCGCCTGGCGAATATGTAAAGCACACACATTTTGCAGCCGCTCCAACTTATCGCGTTACTATGTCTAGTTGTTGTATACGTATGCTGTAAATCTTTGTGTTGTGTCAAATAAAGTTTATTAATTTCAATTTTCAATTTCAATTACTCTTCTGTCAGATTCATACAGCACACATCGGCGTAAACAAAAAGGAGAAGGTTACTCCTTGGATTAGTAAAATGAGGAGAAAATTTGGGAAATAACGCAGAAAACTCAGAGAAGTGAATAATTTTCGTCCATATGACGAGATACGGAAAAATAGGTACTATTGAAACAAAAAGATGTTTTGGACCATAGAAGATTTTAAAATTTACAGTCAACAGAAGAAAAATTTGATAAATTTTGGAAATTTGCCCAAATTTTTTTCCAAATCCGAATTCATCGCGCACCGCACGTGATAAAAGTCGCCGACGTTTAGGCGCAAATGGTCCAATTCGCAAATGGTCCAGAGGGTTTAAAATGTCCAATTCGCAAACCGTCCAATTAGCAAATGGTCCAATTCGCAAATGGTCCAATTCTCAAATGGTCCAATTCGCAAATGGTCCAATTCGCAAATGGTCCAATTCGCAGTTGGTCCAACTTGTAATTGGTTAAATAAGTTTAGTTATTTTTATTATCAGGAAATTTTTTCATCAATTTAATTTTAAAGTAGGGTTAGCAATTATTTAGTTCCTAAAATGTTCATTTATGTTATACAACATTGTTAACCTGTCTGTGGTCCTTATTGATAATAAATAAAAAAAAATAAAAAAAAATTATTTGGTTAATTATTAATTTTAATTAAAACTGCGTATAAAAATATTATTAAGTAAATAATAAAGTTATATAATTTTTTTAAATTTTGTTCATTCCAAAATTTCCGCGGAAACTCCGAAATTAATGCGTGTGAAACTACATTAAATTTGAAATAGTACACTTTTTAGGGGTACAGGAAAGGATAAAGGGTACTTTTATCCCATAATTCTCACGAAATCTCCGAAATTAACGCCGCTGAAACCACGGGGAACAGCTAGTCTCAAATAAAATCTTTTTATTTATCTTTCTTTAATTTTTTTTTTTTTTTTTATTTGGGTCACCAAACAATTGATAAGTAATCTTCTTAATAATAAAAATAACGAAACTTATCTGACCAATTACAAATTAGACTAAGTCCAATTTCGAACTGGACCAATTGCGAATTGGACCATTTGCGAATTGGACCATTTGAGAATTGGACCATTTGCGAATTGGACCATTTGCGAATTGGACCATTTGCGAATTGGACCATTTGCGAATTGGAGGATTGGACCATTTGCGAATTGGACGAAATGCGCCTGAACGGTCGCCGACTATTTTTTGAGCACAGAGGTACAATATGACGGGTAATAAAAATCGAAATTCTATTAATTCCATTTAGTTCGTCAGTTACATATAACATAATATAAATAAATAATATGGATAGATTTGCTTTGAACGTGGAAAAGTAGAAGAGTTAGGTACCAACTAGTTTTGGGAAGTGAAATCACAATAGCTTACTTCCAAGTCTCAAGGATGTTGGATGAAGTTAAAGAAAAGGGATAGAGAAACTACATATATAAGGATAATTGTAAAAACATATATACAGCCAAACACAGAAACTTCTCCTTTTAAATGAGAAATATACCATACGGCACGTAGTTTCAAAACAGAAAATTTGTTTTAACGAGAAAGAATTGACAGATTTTGTGTTTGTTTTACAATAAGAGATACAAACTTCCATAGGGGTTCGTTACGAACTAATAATTTATAGAGTTTTAAAAATGAATATTTGTTCGTTCATTCAGGTTCATTCGTATATTTCTATTCAAATTACGATGAAACTTTGGTGAAAAGCCACAACCTTGCGAAGATTTTTCTAAGGTCTAATTAAAGTAGGTACCTATTTAGGTCTTCAGGGGGGGCAATTGCCCCCAGTGCCCCCCCCCTGGATCCGCCCCTGCTACAAGCCGCCATACTAACTGTACAGGTTAGTGACGTCACGCGAAATTTCAACACAATGTATCGCCGCTATTTTTTGAATACGTAAAAAAAGGAAAAATACGTGTCCAATATTTTTATTAATCTACAAGACGGACTAAAAAAAAAATTAGTCAAATAACCTATTATTGCTATCCAAAAAAGTAATTAACATTTACTCATACTGAGGGGTCTAGGCAGAGCAAATAGCAGTTGCATTGCAAAGGAATACCTCGCCTGTCGTTCCAGGTTGGAAACGATGCGAGGGCAAATAAATGACTATTGCAGTGTTATAAATGGATTGATAGCGCGTGTTGGCGCCAGGGAAGTGGCGCGGGAGCGCTGGTCTCCTCGCGCAGTTGTCATGGCTGTGTCATGGCACACAATAAATCTATTCAATAATTCTATTGGTAAATATATGGTCATACGGATTTTAAGAAAGTAAAAACGATACTATTGGTTTGAACTTTTGAGTTCATGAGAATCTTGGGAATCACGCAGTGTGTCAGCCAAGTTCGGAAAGCAAAGGTGTATGCCATAAATTAAGAAGACGAAGAACTATGATACATCAGCTATTATTGGTACTATAATACTACTACTATAATATTAAAGTAGGTAGTAATCACGTAGTGGCTAAATCAATTATAATATCATTGGGTTAAATACTCTTTGGTAGTAATCGAAACCCGTTTGTGTCAAGAGCAACGCGGGCAAAAGTAAGAAATTAAGTATGTGTACATGTACTCAACAATAAATCAATCAAATAAGTAGGTAAGTAGGTATACGAATATATAATGAAAAAGATCTTTTTCGTTGCCTTTTTTCAATATCAGGAGATGAAAAGTAAATTCATAAATATTCCGATATTACAATCATTGGCGATATTAGCACTAAGCGATGAAAAAATATATCTGGAAATGAGGACTGGGAGAGGTTTCCAAATCAAATATTATCGGAGATTTATGGAAAGACGATTGGAAGAGTGTAGATACCTATCTATCTTTGTAGTTTAGAGAAATGAAAGTGAGCTATGACTAATCTGTAATCTGTTACATATAACAAATGATTGCCTTTTAGTAGACTTGCAATTACAAATGTTTTCAACAATTAGGTAAGTGAAACTAACGGTCGTTGTATCGAAAGCCCATTGCGAACCGAACGAGATAAAAATTACCCCTTTTTGTCTTTACCTATACTTTACTTTTCTTTCTTCTTGTTATTAGCTTTCGCATATAATGCATTTAGCCAGTTTTAAGCAAAATAAGTTAGTTAAATGCACAAATTAGTGTTTAGCATCGTTGTACGGTTTGAACTTGTAGGCCATGGTACTGAATAGACTACAAGAACTTTCTCGGGAGCTCTTGGAGGATACCGAACAAATCGGCTCGAAATGTCATATATCTTCTTGAGCACACAAAAAAATGTCACTGTGAAAATTATTGTCCAATACAGCACTTTATAACACAACAAAACAATTTTTAACCATTTTTTATCGACATGAAAATAAATGACCGAACCGCCATCTTGGATTCCCGCGAAAAACCTTTATATATACTTTGAGGAGAAATACCAATAGATTCTTTTTCTTTCTCATTCAGTACCTAATAAACAAAAAGACGTTCGAACTGAGATCCAATATCTGTGTGCAAACAGTAGAAAGGCAGGGTATGAAATAAGAGTATCAAAACAAATATGTCACATCCATATATGACGTTCAACCAGCAGATAGAATGGCATCAATTCTGTTTAGTATGAAAACCAAAGACATTCTATTATCATTGATGAAAACAGATGAAAACTAATGTCGCCGCCGGCTGATGAACTATCGTCACGCATAAAACAATTAATTAATGAAAGCGAATGTATTACGTGTTACTTAAAGGCAATTTTGTTAAGTTAGTTTGTTTAGTCACCGTTTTCAAATTCACAGTTTTTGTCATGGATTTGGATGTCAGCAAAGGAAATTTTGGGCAATTTAGAGCCTAACTCTAACTTTGCGAGCGTGACGCGCCTGTCCGGCCGTCTATACATTGCCTCAGGCCTCTCTAGTTAATATAACATTATTTCCTCTGTGACCACGGCTCGCACGTGAGAGTAGGCAGTTGCCATAACAGTATTTTCCTGTGGGTGTTCTCGTTTCAGTCAGATCTGGATGACAATTAAATCACAATGTATTAACCAGCTATTAACATACAATGAAAACTGCCGACAGAGCTGATGTGCCAAGAGTTTCTGGGTCACCATCGGCTGCCGGTTGCCTCGGTATTACTGCCTACTCCCATTTGCCACGGTAGTAAACTAGATATTGTTTCTGTGAGATGTATTGTTCGGGTTATTTTTTTGTGAATGACTATCCGTGACGGTTGCTTGCTAAGTTTCTATGATTGAAAAGAAAATAAATTGATAAATCGAACGCTATTGTTCTGTATTAATACTTGTTATAGTTGGATTAAAATTATCATTTAGACCAGTGGTGCAGATATAGGTACATTTTTAGCTCGTTGTCAAAGTAACTAAAACAGGTATACCTAAGCGTGATTGTGCTCTGTATGCCAATAATTTGATGAAAAGTCAGCTATTAGATTTAAAAACTGTCACAACTGCCTACAAAAGAGTTCCATATTTTAACTACATATTTTAAATGTGTCTGTATACTTTGTATTTTCCTCCTCCACTATCTCTTTGATATTCACGACGCTCCGTCAAAAAACTGTAGGTTGGCTGAAAGAAAATAGTAAACTCACCTCTACAGTGTTAGAAGTTTTGTTAGCTCAATAGAGAAACTTCGCTTTGAATATTCATTACTAGCTGTCCCCACGGTTTCTCCCGCGTGAGTTTTAGATTTACTTCTTAAGCCTTCCCTGAACTTCCTAAAATATTTCAAGATAAAAATTAGCCAAATCGGTCCAGCCATTCTCGAGTTTTAGCGAGACAAACGAACAGCAATTCATTTTTATATACTTACATATAAGATAATTGTCACAGTGATAAAACAATATCACTTCACTCAGCAAGTCCCGAGGCTAACACGCGATAGAGTTTCTAATAAAATAATAATATTTTTTTTAGAATATATACCTAGGTATGTGCAAAACTAGCAAGTTATTTTACCAGGTAGTTATTTTGAAAAGTTAGAAAGGATTTAGTCATGCTATTGTTAATTTATTATTGACTATGTTAAAGTATAATATGAGAAGAATGGCGACGAAATAAAACCATAAAAAAACCCTCCAAAATCATTGTGATCAATACTGCTGTCATCAATAATGCTGTGAAATTTTGTTGAATAAATAAATACAAAAATAAAAATAAAATACAATTTAATTATGTGAAATTCTAACTTTGTCAAAATATCCTCTCATATTTAAATCAAGTCTCTTTATGTAAAGCTCTGTTTAAAAATTACAAACATTCTGCGACGACAGCAATGGCTATACTTTGTTTTTTTATTCGTAACCGTAATTAACTTAAAGTCAGTCTCCTAATGTTAGTGCTATAAAATGACTGAGGCTTTTTTTCACAACCAATTTTCTTTTTACATAGCCTTAAGCATCCGTAAGCGTTTCACAATAATACCTACTATGTTAAAAGATAAAAATAGTGTCTATATAGGATAAATGGCTAGTAAGGTTTAACAACAATAAAATGGGAGCATTCAAGATAGTGCGGGGAGGCAATCAATTTATAGCGGGCCGCGTGGCTTAGTAATTGATGTGCGGCTGCAACCGGCTCGACTGACCACTGAACTGGACTGAGCTCGGAGGTGCGTTTACACATACATACGTATCTACAAGTGGCACAAGTCACTCGCTAACGTTACAATTAGATACTACAATAAGAAGAATAGAAGCAGAAATAAATGTACCATATTTGACAACATAATTATGTAATGTACAGCTTAATTATTAACATATACCTACATATAATAAGTATCTACATATTATTAATTGTTGGCAAAAATTGCCGTTGCGTATTGCAAAATTTCAAAACATCTATTTCTCTAATCGATAAACCTACTTTTCTATACTAGTCGATCGCCTACAGTGCCACTCGCGTTAATTTCGGAGTTCCTGTGTGAATTCCAAGACAAAAAGTACCCTATGTTAAGGAATACTGTCGCATCCTATACGTGAATGAATTTTCGAAATAGGTAGTTTTTGACTTTTCCCATTACAAACAAAAAAAGAAACACAACTTATCATATCTTTCCTCTTTATAATATTAGTAGGTACTAATCATATTTAAACGAGGCACAGTGGCGATCGTTAGTGGATCAGTGGTCAGCTGATAGATGTGTTTTGTCACATCGATGTCGGGTCGGCGGCGGGCTGCGCGCGCGCTGATTGCTCAACGCAACATGACCGGCCGTCTCCCGTGATTACAGGCAGTCATAAACGTGTCTCTATTTTGAGCGAAGTTAAAGGCAAATTCCTCTAATTTGAGCGATATTGCTCAAGTTAACAGATTCGTTGCGGACGGCATTAAGTATTGTATCAGTTCTGATTTAAAAAAATAATCTTTTGACAGCTCGCAGGTCGCAAATGCGTCGTTCATACTCAGAAATTTAATTTCATATCGATTGATTAGGCATCCGTATTAATCGATAAAATAGTTAAGTAGGTAATATTTTTACGTGTAAACCTACACGGATCTACCGATGAATGAATCACGGCATATGAATGTATAATATTAACGTTAAACATCGTATCATGCGTAACGTAATACTTTCACGTATCCGCCTATGGGCACTTCGTAGTTAGAGAAAGCTGCTCGATGATTGCGATAGCTGAAGTGCTCAAGGTTTATAATCACAAAGGGAGATCGATGGCCAAAATACATCAAGAACATGAAATATATACAACGCCATAGATAAACTCGAGGACATTATTCGGATCGTAAAATTACCTAATAGGAGTAATAGGCATAGAACCGAATTCAGCGCACGCAGAAACGGTGGAATCACCTTACCTACTATAAGTATACTTACTGATACTTACTGTAGGTAAGTATACGTCTCTGTGCGTGAAGTTTTTCGCGCCGTTCCGTGCACGTCGTTTTTGTGGGTTTTTTTGACGTTAGATTAATTTCGAATTAATCTAACGTTCTATGTGTACTGAGGTGATGTGTACCTAGTTCTTCATTTTATTTTATTGCCAGTGTCAGAAAAAACAGTGGACAATTATATCTCTATGATCATACTTTACACTTCAAATTCTAAATAGTCATAACTACTCTTCCGGCGAACCGACTGCGTTGTGTAACAAGAACTCTAAAACAATGCCATATCTGAACACCAGTGCCGGCGCCGCCGCTCATTCCACAGTATCGGACCAATAATAACAATAACGGTAGCCTCTGCGGTTATAGGAATGTTCTCAATGTTTAAACTGAAACTGGACCAGTTAAGTTGTACACCGTGAAGTCGATAATGTTAACCGCACCGTGCTCCGACTGCTGTTTTGTTTTTATTTGGTGTTTCTGCTTCTTGTTAGAACTGGAACTTCTGGTGAGAAACTCGGTAGAGTAAAATCGGATGGCGTGATTTGCATTGGTTTCCGTCATGGTTTTCCTCCAATTTGCGTCGAAATTACAGGAATATTTTAATATATCTAAATTGAGCCATCGCAGGACGCCTGGCAGATGTGAAACATTTTGTAGAAATAATGAACATAAAAGGATAGCTTATTATATATGAATAATATAGCACAACTAAAAATATAATATTGGATGTTCATGGAATAAATATTATATTTAAATGGGCAAAAACTTTGAGATAGGACTGAGAAATGTGTGCGCGGCAAAATAACACGAAAATTTAATTAGTAATTCCTTTACTTTTTTTCTTCTACTAAGATGAAATAGTAACTAAAGGAAATAGTCTAGTTCAATCACAATTTTCGTAATGTAGATAGATATTTCGATCATCTACCTACTGGTCTAACTAGTTGAAATAAACCCTTATTTTGTAGTTTACATCCGCGTTTCACTTTTTTCGCTTTAGGACTTAAATTATTACAAAACCTGAAACACATGTTTGCATGAGTATAAGATGAAAATAAGATTTATTTATTTATTTATTTATTCAAAACAAGATAAAAGCGGGCGTAACTTTATTTATAAGAATAAACAATAGTTTTACGAGACATTTCCATTCCTTTTTCTAGACCAATCCATCATAAACCTCCTTTATTATATAGAATGTCTTTGATCATAAACAAATAAGTTTGTGTTGCTCAATTTCCATTTATTGTCATTGTTTTGGGGTGGAATTTTCTCGATGATTGATACAACGGCCTGTCAGGTTTGCCTCCATAAAAAGTCGCTAATGCGTAATAAACGAGTTACTTATTTTCTTGTGTAAGTACAGTCAGCTGCAGAAATACGTACCTAATACACTTTTAACAGTCATTGAATCTTAGCCATTGCAATAGTAATAGATTTCAAATACCGACCAAAATGTATCACCATATTGGTGCCGGTTGACTGTGCATTTATTATTTACTAGCCGTCCTGTGCGGTTTCACCCGCCGCGATAACTTCGAAGTTCCCGCGAAATTGTTCTATACAAAATTTGCAACGCCTTTTCATCCCCTTAGGTGTTGAATTTTCAAAAATTCTTTCGTATCCGATACCTACATCATACAAAGAACACACCCTCCAAGTTTCAGGTCTCTGTGATCAGCGGTTTAGGCTGTGCGTTGATCCATCAGTCATTCAGGCAAAGCATGTTATATGTATAGATGTTGCCTACATATTGACTGGTACAAAAATAGCAAAGCCCCGTAATAACTTGTTTTTCTTGTGTGGTTCTTTATTGGAAGAGTTTAATGTCGATTTCTTTTACTTAATAATTTTTTTTTTTATATAGGGGTGAAGTTTTGCATGTAAGTACTTTCTCCCCTTTAGTGGTTGAATTTAAAAATTCTTCCCTAGCGTTCGAATAAATTTAAAAAAAGCCAGTCCAAGTTTCTAGGTACCTATAGAAACTTGAAATGTGGTTTTGGAAAAATGGTATGTTCGGGGCGTCGATGATTTAGTTAGTCAGTGATTAAAGATAGGTATGTAATTTTATATCTATAGATAGATATAAAAAAGAAACTAGCCTGATTTTCAAATATCTATTGTGCCGTGATGTTAACCTTGAAATTAGAAATGAATGAGTTTGAAGCTTGTGTACCGTACCATAAATAGAGTGGGAAACGTTCCTAGCACAGACGCGAATTGAGCAACATATTGGACACAATCGATATAAAAACACCTACTGTATTTGAAAATACGAATTCAGGCAACAAATAGATAGGTACCTAATAGGTAGATATCTCGAATCTCGAGTTGACCTCTGTTTTGGAAAGTGTTAATGGAGTCACGTTTGATTACCCAAGTATTAAAATGTTATCAACTATTTATTTGTTGATACTATAGATTACTTGATCACTCAATTGGTTCACACTTAGTACAGTGTTGGTTTTTTCTTGTTTTATTATATATATTTTTATAGCAAAAATACTTTTTAAACCTGCATATATTTCTCCAGGGCATTCCAAATTTCTCTGTAACTGCATTGAACAGATATTAAAGTCTAAAATTTGTCTCGTTTCATACACTACGCGTTCAGAGTAGGTACATAATATGCGCAAGTGTATTCAAAAACCGTTTGACAAATGAGTGTGCATTAAGAAGACTGTATAGAGTCGCGAATCGCAGAGCAACATCCATCGGAGACGGATAAGAATACCAATGCGCTGTGATAAATTGCATTAACACACAATGCAATCTCGGCGACTACATGCAAATCATTCCACGTAACAGGGAAGCGTTATTTGACAGGTCGCATTGAATACATTATTTTTAATTACGATTAATTATCTAGTTACCATTTGTGGTGATTCTAAAGCGGTCTTTGATTTTTTTTTTTAAATCTTGTCACAACTTTGTTTATTTACTTTATAAATACTATTCAAGGAGAATATTATACTCTGCGTGCATCGTAGTCGGGTAGGTACCTACTATTCCTCTATTTTAAAGCTTGAAGTATTTATAATATTCTTTTTGTTTATAACTGAACTAATGTCACACTATAATAAATTTTGTGTTTCTGTAGTTTTTACATGACAATCATTCAGACGCATCAAGAACAGAAAAAAGTCTAATAAACTGTCTGTAGATAGGTACGCAAACGATTAACCAGATCTGGATTAGCATTTAACACTAAACTGTACAGACTCCCTATCATAAATAAATATTATCATTATTTAATATTCGATTGATAATCACTTAATCGATTTAAAAAAAAAATTACACCAAATGTTAATATAAAACTAATTCTGTCTGACGGTACAAAGAGTTCTACGACGGTAAGAATTCATTAGACTTTACATACTTATAGGTGAAATTGACAACATATTTTTCATCTTGTGTGTACCAACTAGATATACTATTATTTTTTTACCATTGTAACAACACTGCGCCCTATGATCTTTATTACGTACCTAACTAATAAAAAAAATTCATCCTAATGTCTTTTTTAAGGGAAGAAATCCCGGCCACGACAGTACCGTATCTATTTGCATGAAATAATGGCCACCGTGACCAATTCTGGCGATTGTGGCCATTGCTGGTTCGATACGACCATGTACGGTCCACACGAAAGACATACCGAGCGCCCGGGCTTAGCGTAAATGTGTAATTAATAGGCTAATCAAATATAGGCATTTTATAACGACATCCCGGCTACAAACAAAACGAGAGATGTTACACAGCGCAATCCTAAAAAGGGCTTTTTATTGCGAAATTTCCGCGGGTATATACTCCAAAATTCCTCCTAAGGTCAAATTGGCTGAAAAGAAACCGATAGAAGATTAAGATTTTTGGTTTAGCGACGAATTTTTTTTTAAATTATAATTATTAATTACCTCAATTTGTGTTTTGGTATGGGCGGAGTAAAATTATTACCAATGATTGAATTGATAAATTTTATTGTACATGAAATGGACTTAAAATATACAATGGAATAGAGGATGAGTTCGCCATCAGAGGGCGACGTAGTAAATCTAGCTTCCTCGCGATGCAATGGCCTCGGATCGTGATGCGTCCAGAGATTAGAGCCGTGATTTGTGTGAATTGTCTTCGCCCGCCGCCGGGTAGCCGCTGACCTCCAACTGTTCTAGCGAGATGGTTCTCTGAGAGTTTTTTCCTTACTTTTTGTTACCTATAATTCCTTTGATGGTCATTTTTCAACGTAACAACGAATGTGACGCGCGCAAAGTCAACGGAAGTGACATGCATGTGACGCGCATGAAGTCAACGAACGCGACATTAATTTACTCACACCATGGATGTATATTTCTAAAATAAGGTCCAATAACTAAACTAATGGAAGAGGTTTTCTTCGTTTGAATAATTATTATGAGTAGGTACTGTGCCTACTCTTGTTTCTGAAATTTTGCTGTGTGCTAGGCTGTGTTCTTTGCTATATTGAAAGTAAGAAAGTAGAATTATGATTCTTACGTATTTATTTATTTATTTATTTATTTATTTATTTATTTAAACTTTATGCACATCATGGTACAAAAGGCGGACTTAATGCCACAGTGGCATTCTCTGCCAGTCAACCTTCAGGTAGTTCAGAGAGCTCACTTGGCGGTGCATTTACGATATATATTTAGATAAAACTTACATAGATATAGATACTCACATACATACATACATACATACACAGACACATACATACATACATACACAAACACATACATACATACATACATACATACATACATACATACATACATACATACATACATACATACACACGTATTCTATTGCGTATTCTTTTCAGTATTCCAATGTCTTCTATACTTATAATAAAACTGTAGAGAGGTCAATTCTGTACATTGAATATATATTCAAAATCAATATTGGAGGATGAATGGTGATCGATACTGATGCCAAAAATGCAATAAGTAAATTTTTTGTCTGTCTGTCTGTATGTGCACGCACGGGTTAAACTACTGAAGGGATTTTAACCAAACATGGTACGATTGTAGTCCATACTCCTGGGCAGGTTATATGCTATATAACATAACGCTAAGACACATAGGAGCTGAGCAGTGACGATAAATTTGAAGCAAGTCGGATGAAAATGCGCTTTCGAGCTCTTATCCTCGCATGCGTTTACTCAATCACGCAAAAACAGCTGAATGGATTTGGATGAAATTTGGCATGCACGTTGTCAGGGGTACAGAAAAGGACATAGGGTACTTTTTATCCCGGAATTCCCGCGGGAATTCCGAAATTACCGTGGGTGAAACCGCGGGGCAAGTTTTGAATAAAATCTTTGATCTGCAACCTAAAAAAAATTAGCGTAGAATTAAAAAACATAAAATAATTTAACGACCCAATTAGTAGATCGCACACGAAGTGAATGTTATAATTAATATAAAGCGGGACATTACTGGGCTTGACACATGCGCCCCGCGGATACAAGCAATTATTTAATTACGGTTAATTGACTGGGCCCGTGTGTGCCGCGCCTAACGCAGCCTAAACGGGCCGATAAGCGTTTATATTCAAGTTTGGAAACCTCCCTCATTAAGTGGAACCGACAAAAACTTGATTAAAAGTTTGAGAACAAATTTTTTGCTAAAGTCAGTTATGGGATTGAACTTTTGGGTGATTACGAATTAAAAAAAGGTGAATATACGTGTTATAAAATGATCGTAAACAATACAATACATGTCTGTTTCTCTCTCTGTCTACTGATATTATGATGATAATATTAGGTACCATCGGCACATACTAGTAAGTGTTAAAGATGAAGAATAAAGTTGTTTATGATTTTAGCATTTTTCGATTCTGGTGTTTACAACTCCAACGTCAAAACCTTATCTTCTCCTTCTGTCTGCCCAAAATGAGTAGGTAACCTCATTAAGTATCTACAAATAATATAGACTTGACATTCACAACGTTAGTAGTGACAGTGTACCTACTTCAAAAAAGTAACAGTCGGTATAATATCTTTACAGCAGCTACATCGCGATACTATTTTGTTCCCGCGGGTAAATCTAAGACCATGTGAAAGAATTGCAAGCATATTATAGTATTACTAGCTGTGCCCCGCGGTATCACCTGCGTGAGTTTCGGAGTTCCGGCGGGAATTCCGGGATGAAAAATAGATAGTAGCCGATTCTCAGACCTACTGAATATGCATATAAAATTTCATGAGAATCGGTCAAGCCGTTTCGGAGGGGTATGGGAACGAACATTGTGACACGAGAATTTTATATATTAAAGATATAAAAATAAAAGTTGATAATAAATAACTCAGAGATAACATCGGAGCTTGTCTTTCCCTTTCCTTGACACTGTTTTTCTTAGTAACTATACGAATATATAAATGTACCTATATTACTCGCTCGAAACTCGCCAACAATTCAGTTAATCAAAATGATGCGAGGCTGCATCAATACTGTATGCCGGATGAAAGAAAGACGCATAAAATAGACACGTGTAGCACGTGTACGTTTACAGCGAGCTGACAGTAACTGCCATGTCTTTGAATAATTGTCACTGTGTCAAACTTTCCACGGTCTTAAGCAAGGTCATTTTCGCGGGGTATGAGGGGGCATGAAATTGGTGGAAGGCGGAGAATGTCGCTTCTTTATATAATCTCTACTCTTTGATATTATATAGCGTAGTCTGAGAGAAGCTTTACAGAGTTTAAATTGTATTAATTCATTTCGCGATATCGGTGATCGGTTATAAAAGTACAATTTTAATTAGCTACAATTAACAGTAGGTAATGTCCAAGGCTTTACGGCTCAAACGAGTAATAAAGGTACCTACGTAGAAATAATATTGGAACGTGTGAGTCGGGACGAACGGACAAACTTCGCAATACCGTCTTGATACTTCCAAAACTAATTAAACACCTCCGCGATTGGGCAATATTCTCTCTTGTGAGGGGAATCTATCGAAATATATATAATATTATATTATGTTTCCGTTAGGATATAGTAATAAGAAACGTATTATGTGAGACTTTTCGAGAATTGGCCTCAGTCCAAAATAGAATGTTTGCTAAAGATCAAATGATAAAAAGTAATATTTAGCATTGTTTTTGTTTGCTATTCATAAGACAGGCAGACACTGAAATGTAGACTTATTTTTAATTTTTATTCGACTACTGGATTGGCGCCTATAATATGTACCTACTTAGTCAATATTTTGTTGCAAAACGTATTTAATCCATGACATGCAAAAAGTTGGCACATAATAAAAAAAACAGAAAAAACAGATAGAGCGTTCCAATTTGAATTTGAAACAACTTCGACATTCCAAACAGGTCAAGAGTTTACTAATGAGTAATGACATTCTTCAGAAGAGAATCACGTCACGTTAACGTAGGTTTAGAATACGTTTCCACTCCACAACACTCGCAGTCATATACATGAAAACATTAAACTCTTCAATTAGGCACGGCCGTGCGGCGAACAAAACTGACCTCTAATGTGTGCACACATTGTGCTCTCATGTGAAATATTAAAACGTGCGCCTAGGGTTGCCAGCTCTCGGACTTTGTTTGTGGCATATCCGGCATCTATTAGGCGTTTTGTCTGGCTGCTGCGCGATTCGAAAGTCCAGCTTGAGCGAGGCGATAAACAGAAACAATGAAAAAACCTTTAAAAATTAATTTTTGGATATTATGAATGTCCGGCTTTAAAAAAGCCATAAAAATGTAAAAATTTCCGGCAAAATTAAGCACAAAGTCTGAAGTAACCCTAGGTGCACCTTCACAGGTGGGGTACCGCCTGCCCACTCTAGCTCGGGTCCACCTGACCCAGTTGAATGGGAAAAAAGGTTGTTTCGTGCGAGTAATTCGAGCGTGCACATCTTTTAACTAACTTTAGTAAATACTCGTATTAACTAACTGTTTCCTGCGGTTTCGATCGCGAATCAAGATTCCCTTGGGAACTTATTTTTTTTAGATTTCAAGGAAAACACCCGCCTCTTATCTTATTAATGGATTAATAATCTTAAAGTAACGATGTAGGTACTTACCAAGATTAGTTCGATTCATTCAACAGAAAGCAATTGTCTAAACATTACTAGGAAACATTTAAATATTTTTTTTACATACAATTACTAAATGTGCTCACTGCTCAATCATTATAAAAATATATCAAAAATAGTTGTATGATAAGGTTTGCTTCCTGCTAAACTCGTGATATTCTTGCACCTGCAACTTGCTAAAAATGGTGGTTCAGGTTGGTTGGTAACTGATGCAACCACAAACGCACGCATTCGTCATGTCTTCCCGGTTGAGTATAATATCTGAAAAGGTCCGTTTTTTGTATACTATGCTCAACATGTTACAGTTAAATGTTCTTTCTTCAACATGACTGATCAATTAAAAACCGACGTAAGAAGACGACTTCACAAACGCTGCTGTTGCTTAGAAATGATCAAAATTCTTCCTTTTTAATTATGGCTTCTATCGCGATTTGTTGCAATTTTACCAATGACAATGTTTTTGTATTAAAATATCTTCTTCTATTACTACATTGTTCCCCAAGATATAACATGATTTTCTCTCGATACTAATTTATTTCTCAGCGTACACAACATGGCTGCTGGATACAATGATATTTTAAGTATTAAATTGGCTGGAAACTAATCTTCGTGTACTACCCACGTTAATACAAAGAACGTGTGACATTGATATTGGGTCGTCAACAGTGTGCGAACTGCGAACACAACCGACCCTACGGAAGGATGCAATGACACCGAATCGTTCCCCAATACCGATTCCCGGGCTGCGCCCTCCCCTCGCCTGTTTAACACGTGGCAGATAAGATAATTTACGATAATGAGAGCAACGTACTCGGTCGTCGGCTGGCGAAGGTGCGATATGGAACGTTCAAGATAAAACACCCCCGATCAACGTTGGCAAAACGATAGAAAGTTAAGCGAAAGTTTACGATTGAAATAACATGGGGGTTGAAAAAATAGCGATAGTGGTAGACGTAAAATTGGAAATCGATAAGTTACAGAAGATTGATGACAGTAAGATGTAACTCAAACGAAAAAAAGATTGCACAAAGTTATTGATAGGAAATAGGAACGTTCATTTTCAATCCTAATAAAGACCGTCGCGACTCGCAAAGGATTTTTTTTAAGTAAAATAATATATACGTAGCGAGTAGCGACAGCGACGGTTGAATCAGGCAACCTTCCTATTCCTAACTAATATTATAATGTAAAATTTTTTGCGTGTGAGTTTGTGTATGCTTCTGAATATATTGTGATAAAAATATCTGTTTATTCACATATAATTTAGAGTAACTTGAATAGGACTTAAAATACATAAAGAGATCCCGAGGAAATCCTGAAAATAATGTAGTGAAATCTCGGAAAACATCGTGAAGGTATTGTAGCCTATAAACGCACACTATTAAAACAAAAACACCGATCAAAAACAAGGCATACAAATTATAACAACTTAGCATTGGTACATCTATAAATCTCCAAGCAGTAACGGCGCTCTGTGAAGGTAAAAAACATACGTAATAATTCTGCTTTAGATTGCTTAACAATCGCTTCATGGTACCTCTTGAAATCAACATTTACATTTGCGTTGCGTATGTAGGCAATGTGCATTCTGTGTGATTTGATTGCACAAGGAATAGACTTTGTCGACAAAACGAAATAACTACCGATATCATATTTGGTAACTTTTCATATGGTTTCGAATTAAGATTATTATGAGATTATAAATTAAAAAAAAAACTACTCAAAGGGTGCAAACTGCAAACTCGAAATGAAGCCCAGATATTATATAGAAGTTCCAATTAACATACTATCTTAACCAAGCACAAAAGTGGTTTGCTAGTTAGTAAGATTAGACAGAGATGACTAAGCGTGAAAAAAATTATAAATTAAACCAATTCTGAGAGTTGTAAAATTTATTCAGAAGATTTCATATACCTACACAACATACATATTTAATGCGTATAATTTTATCATACAAATCCTTTGTCAACACGTGAAACGTATTGTGTTTTCTTTGAGACTTAACATAGGTAATTATGAAATTACGAGTGTGTATAATTTGAGATGAGAGATTTGTGTAGATAAGATAAATTGTTTTGGGTGAACAAAATATGTGTTATATGTCTATAAATTAATAAGTTAAGACATAACGAAATCTCGAATCTAATCGAATCTCTAATTCGATTTCATAACGAAATCGAAATCGAAATCATAATCTGTCTTTTAAACGACAATCTTGAAAACCTCTTCTTTTGTAACTATTTCTTCTACATTTACCTTCTTCATAGTTCTAGCGCGTTCGAAAAGTACGTTCAGTTTAATCTTTATCGGTTTCAAATGTTGATCTAGAATCTAGTTGATGCTTTTGAACATAGGTCGAGCATTTGAAGATTCGAGAGAGAAGATGCGACAACAGATTCGTTGCAAGTAGGTAGCTATATATTAATCAGACTCAAAGAGAGAATTGAATGGGACGGTATCTCAAAGTGTTTGTCGACCAAATTGATTTTCCGTTTTTGCTAAGATTTGGAAACGGTTTGATCTTCGTTGGTTTTCCGAGTGGATTAATGATAATGGTATTGGTGAATATCTGTAACGTTTTTGGCTACATCTAATACTGATACATAATATAGAATACCCTGTGATTATGTTAAGAATATCTTTTGTTCAACTTCTGTTCCAATTGAAATTCTCGACGTTCACAGCGGCTGAATTTAAGTAGAATTAACTTCACTACGTCATACGTTATTCTATACTTCTATAGTAAGCACTTCAGTTTGCTTAACTTCAGTCAACGCTATAGTAGCTGATTTGTGGCTGATTATTATAGTTATTATAAGTTGACTTGCAGACTGTATACAATAGTGGGAAAACGCACTTAATAAAATAATAATCTTAATCCTGACAAGCTTTCACGCCATAACTACTCAACCGATTATAATAAAATTTTGCATACACGTCGTCAGGGGCACAGAAAAGGCCACAGGCCTTTTTATTCCGGAATTCCTGGAACTCCGGAATGAACACGGGTGAAACCGCAGGGAACAGCTAGTATTATATATATACGTCATAGTTATTGTGTGTAAGACACACGTCATGGTAGGGACGTCCAAATGGTTAGATCAGTGTTTCAACGATATTATCTCCACTCTTCAGCAAATATGTACGACGTACGTATAATAGTCGGTTGCACATTGCATAATAATGGAGTATAGATGAATTGTTATAACGCAGATCTCGTCTTGGATAATCTATACTTATTAAGTAAGTGGCTTGACATTGAGTGTTTCCTGTTCGATGAAGTGTTAGTACACTGTATATTTTAATTTAGGATTTAATGAATGTCGATTTTTGTTTTATTTCATTAATTGTTGTGTTTTGACTGGATTAAATAGAAATTTAAAAGCACCTTTGCTGTAGTTGTAAGCGAAACTGATCGCTACTTTGGGTATCGCGGGTTCGATTCCCGTTCCAGGGTAAACATTTATGTGGTGTTCATTAATTTATATTTACCTAAGTCTGGGTGTTTAGTATGCATCCTAATATATTTTACAAAAATCTACAAAAAGTGAGCCATTTTGATTTTTAAACACTTTCTTATGGAGTCAAGATTTAATAGAGCCGAAAATAAATTTTAATGGTGTTAAAATATTTTGAGAACATCTTAGTAGATTCACCTGAGCGCGGCCGTTAGAGGCATATAAAATCCAAAGCCTAAAGTTAGACAATAAACAAATAGTTAACTTAATTATAATAATATAGACTCTGTAGGGCAATTATGTAACCTTTGTTGCTATCGTATTTCAGATTCAATCAGAAAAATAGCGATTTTGTGATTGTTCAGACAGCTACAACTTTTGAAGTTGGTACCTATGATGATTTTGGTTGATTACTAGAAATAGTAGGTGTCAAAACGTCCATATTGTAATCACAAAACCGCCACGTTTTTGGTTGCAACCGAAAAATGATAGAAACAAAATTTACATAATAGGGGGTCTGATGTTATCCTCTACATGAAAGCATAATTCTCTTAGCTTTTATTCGATAAATGTGTAATTGTGTATAATCAATTAGGTAAGAGTATTATCTAGCTACTATTTCTTGCATGTCGTCCAGAATACAATGTGTATCCAAAATTCGAGTCTACCATCTTAACATTGAAGACCATTTTCCTTTCTGTTTTGCCACATGACGTATCAGAAAATGACTGCAGCACAAAATAAATCCCAGCTATCTCATGACGCAACGCAATTAGGTTACAACGATAGTGGCTTTAAGTTTAGCGCCTGAGTTGTTGTTAAATTGATTATTTCGCTAGATAGGTCTATTAATTATGTCTTCGATAACGGATCTATGTAAGAAAATCGACGTTTCAATCGAATTATTGGGTAATCGTCGTCTAGCGATATCTAATAGTACCTATAACTAGTATTCTAAAGAGAAAAAAAGGATTCGAGTCTTTATTTATTTTCTTTCAATAGATAAACTCTATAACAGCAACTTAGCTAGCTGTACAATATTTCAATAGGGGATTTTTTATTTTGGAATTACTACAGGAACATTGTAATAACGGGTGTGAAACCGTGTGGGATCGACTAGCTGACAAATCTATATATATAAAAATGTATCCCTATTTCACTTGGTCACGGCATCACGCGTGAACGGCTAGCGGCTGGACCAATTTCGCTTATTATTTCTTTGTTATGTTTGTTAATCTAAGGAGAAGAAGAATAAAAGAAGTTTGAAGTTCCTGCGGGAAAAAAATATTTGTGGCCAAGTATACAAGTTGACAAGTGGCTAAGTAGACAATTTACGAGTAAGTTACTCGAGTACTTCTCAAGTACCTTACCTTACCTTACTCCGAGTAACTCGAAAAGGTTTAAGCAGAAAATTACGTCGAGAATCAAGATTTTATCTGGACTGTTGCACAAACTTAGGTAAATCTCTCGCTTATCCTAGGTTCAATCTGAGCGACCTATTACACAGGTTGTATCATCACGGGCAAGCTAACTACTTTCACCGCGCTCTGTTTGAAGACTTTGAGACTGCGAGTGTGTTCTCATGTTACCAGTGAATGTAAGAAATAGAAGCTTCGGGCGCAAAGCTTCATTCAACTTTTTAATTTGCAAATCCATTTTGAAAAGTATAATAGAAGTCTTGCGGTCGCACTCAGAGTCGTTTTATTGATTACTTAATTTTAAGTAAAGATTTTTATAACAAAAATGCCGCACTCAGAGACGTTCATTAAAATAATGTTAATTGGCATTTAACTAATTAACTTAATTTAGTTAAATGCCAATTAACATTAATCAATTAATTATAATATTACAAATAATTTCTAATGTAGGAGTACATATTACCTGTTTAACCACCTAAGTAAAGCTACATTAAACACGGTTAGTTACGCTCTATCAAAAATTTCAACTTGACGCATTATGTATATCTCGTTTGTAATCTTAATAATTACCTAGTTATCAGATCAAATTATAATACATTACAAGTTATGTTGAGCAATAAATACCCCATACCACAAACTGTTATGATGACGTATCAATGAACAATCGCCCATCGAGCCTCGAAATGTTTGAATAATAAACAGCCTTTTGATTGGAGTAATCTAATACATATTACATGTTCTTTTAATTTGGTTGTGTTAACATCGCGTCGCTAGTGTGGCAAGTAACATTTTAATTTCGACATCATACCACTAAATGTGGATCGAGAAGATAAACTCAACCACTGACATGTTTTGATTTTGATACATAATTTGAATAGGTACTGCAATACTGGTGTAATCTATCTATTCAAAACGAGCAATTCGTCTCAGAAACGGCTCTAACGATTTTCATGAAATTTAGTTTGCAGGAGGTTTCGGGGGCGATTAATCGATTTGTCTAGGTTTCATTTTTAGAAGACGTCGTTTTATTCGTGTTTTTAGACAGTGAAAAATGAGTATTTGGTACTGCTTTTCTACTTAACAACAGATGGCGCTACAAGCGAAGCTCAGTCGCCCAGATAATTATGTACCAATAACGACGAATCTTTCGGTGCGCGGAAAAACCTAAAAAGGTTTATGTTGAACTGTAAGTAAAGCTGTAATAATTTTAATGCATTGAAAAATAAATAAAATACACGAATTGAGCACTGAAATGCTGAAAATCTGTTTATAAATTAAATTTGTGGCAATTTGAATCGAGAGAAAATCTTTATGCTGATAAGATAAACTTTGCTAAACAAAAATAATATAGTATACACACACTGCAAAAAATTTTAAGTAATTACTTACGAGTATTGTGAATGTAACTATGAATAACAAAGTAAATTAAAATTTCAAGGTTAGTAAACACAGTTTTTTTTAAGCTATACGAGTACCTACAGCTGATCAAATAGGTGTAGCGTTCTATGAAAGCTGGGCTTCGTTATCGTGTATTAACATGTAACAAACAAAATAAGTAGTTTTACAATACATTAACTAATTTATTACCTATTTGTAAGTGTTTTCGAAAACCCTAAAAGGACTATTCTAAAGCGTTTTCAATAATGGTCGAAACATCTCCCACTCGTTTTGCTAAAGATATACTTGACTGGTAAAATTATCAATTACGACTATACTAAAGTAAGACAAACAGGAAGTAAGGTAGAGTTGATGACTAATGGAGAAGAGTTAATGATTTTACCAAAATACCCAATTACACCCGCGAGGATCACTGCGTTAGTATTTTAATATAAATGTAGGTTCATTAAAGATAGCATTAGTACTTTGGAACGTGTGGAGTTGTAAACCATAGAAATAATGATAATAATAAAATTGTTTATCGCCATCAAAAAGGTGTACAAAAAAACATGAAACTTAGCCAATTAAAGGCAAAAGGAAGTGATTCAGCGTAAGCTGCTCGTGACCTAGGTCCCTAGCAGCGCTGGTTTTCAATCATTCCCCTCTGGAGTAGAGAGGGCTCATGCAATTCAGAACAAATCTGTAAAATATTAAAATAAACTACAGTAACAAAAAAAATAACAACATATAAATAATAGCTAAGAAATAAATAAGGTGAATTTATTTATATGTTTTGCATTGTTTTAAGGGGGGTACAGAAAAGGACCTAAGGTACTTTTTATCCCCAAATTCGAGCGGGAACTTCGAAATTAATGCAGGTGAAATCGCGAGGTATAGCTCATATTATAATTAATATACATAATATATTCTGTTCTTTATGGGGTGGGAATTGCGGAAGTGTTGTTGCCTAGCCACCACTCTCGATATGGCATTGAAACTTACGTAACGGGGTTTCACTTGTTATGGACGGGGTTGGGACAAAGTGAAACAAAGTTAGAATAGGTATTGCGATAAAGGCAATAAATAAAAGCCAGTTTAAA
The DNA here is from genome assembly GCA_907165275.2 of Zygaena filipendulae. Classification (NCBI taxonomy): domain Eukaryota; kingdom Metazoa; phylum Arthropoda; class Insecta; order Lepidoptera; family Zygaenidae; genus Zygaena; species Zygaena filipendulae. The sequence continues at coordinate 2,415,013 of OU015653.1, read as the reverse complement.
AAGAATATTGACGGGAAAAAATATAGATGAGACATGACCCGGTCAGCCTTGGAAATTGGAATGCATCAGCCTTGGAAATTGGAATGCATTTGAAAAAAATATTACCATGAACAAATACTATTAGGAAAGCTCAAATCAATTCTTTATCCCCTTTACTAAATTAATAAACAAAATTATCAAATAAATAATATAGCAGGTAACAAAAGTGATTAATTGAAGACTACAAGAAACACCGCAAGAATAAATCAACAAAATTTTATCGAGCCATTTTATCGATTCTCGTCGACATATTGTATGGCTTTGTCGACGAGAATCGATAAAATGGCTCGATAAAATTTTGTCGTCTTGCGCATCTTAGCCCCCGGCCTATTTGTAGCCGAAAAGCAGTAATTTTATACCTGTAGTAGCTGTCCTGCGCAGTTTCACCCGCGATAATGTCAATTCCATTTTCAAGTTCCCGCGGAATTGTTCTATACAAACTTTACCCCCCTTTTTCGTCCCCTTAGGGGTAGCCTTTAAAATAGTACATTGTTATCCTAGGGGTGAAAGTAACTTATTTAGTCCCGAGACGGGGGATCGAGGGACTAAATAAGTCTTTCTCCCGAGGATAACACTGTGCTTTTCATTAGGAATGCAAGGAAAGTCAAAATAAAAATAGGAATTAGCTAAAGAAAAGCTAAGAAGATCGGATAGTCGCTTGACACTTTCCCACCTATTTCTTTTTCTTTGGCCGGTTAGCTATTCAGCCAGTATTTTTTATTTACATTGTGGCGAACTAAAAAAAATATTATCTTTAATTATTAAATATTAATTAAAGAAAATAAAAAAATATAAATAGGAATTAGCTTAAGAAAAAGTGAGTGAATTTTATTTTAATTAATACCTACTTAAACTTTACGTTATTTCAATTTTACATCGCGCTGGCTGTATAGAAAGTTGAAACATGGTTCAATAGAAATGTGAAAATAAACCTAGTTTTTTTTTAATAATTTGACAGTTGTCAGTTGAAAGCGATTCTCCCTAGGGCTGAAAAGGGTTACTTTCAACCCGCTTCTCAGGCAACTTCAGACCTACTTTCCGAGTATGAGTAATGAAAAATCTTTTTTTATCGGATGCCTACGTTAAACAAAGAACACACCCTCCAAGTTCCAAGTCTCGTCGATCAGCAGTTTAGGCTGTGCGTTGATCCGTCAGTCATTCACGACAAAGCAATTTATATGTAAGATACAGATATAATATGTCCACGGATATACAGTCAAGTCCAAGCCTGGAACACGTGATGCCGCAGAGTAAATAGGTACAGCGGGTAAATATAATCTGGAAATTAAAGTAGGTCTAACTGTTGATACTAGATACTGATAACATATATTCTTATCTGAGCCTTATAAATGTGTAGCAAATAACAATATTGAAACTTTTATATCAATAATATACTTTATTTGCCAGCCAACAAAACCGACGTGAAAGATATGGAACAGTTCGAAAAATATTTAGGTTGGGTACATGGTTTAATCAAACTTTTTGCTTACTTACTAAATTAAACTGTTTCTTTCTTTGTATCTTTTGAATAATAAAAGCTATACTTTTAGTAAAGTAACAGAAATATAGGGAAATATGAGTTTTGCCATGGTATTATGGGTCAGGTACTTGTTATTTATATTATCTTTTCGATACGAAACCTCATCGATGAAACATGTTTAGAAATGTCAAGAAAACTCTGCAAAATTATCTTAATTGATATTTTTTACATGGTAAATGGATAGAAGTCGTATTGCAATAATTTTATACGCAAACTTTATGTTATCTTCCATTTTGGTCAGATATATCGCAATAAAGGTTGTTATGCAAGGTTAACAACGTAGATGTTTCATTGAAATTATCAACATGTTTTAATTAATGTAAATGTTGCCTCAAACCGTCGCAGTGCACAGGCAAACCAAATTTGGTTTTTGTTACACTGGAAATATGTGAACTTTGTATTTGTATCTATTGGTTTAAAAAAAAAAGTATACATGTAACCAGTTAAGTTTAGATTTTATTTAGATAGTATATGTTTTATAATGATCACATACATTTTGCGCTGGTTATTGGTAGGTACTAATGTAGAGTACTTATAGAGATATGACGTTTGGTTTATCGAAACTCGTTATCAGAGGTACCCCGAAAAAGGTTTCCCGAAAAAAAATGTTTAATGTAGGTACCTACTACCAGTCCGAAACAAATTGATGCGTTAGAGGTCAATTGTTACCGTTAGAAGCGTACCTGTTTGTATTTCGGGATATAGGAAAATGCATAGATAACGAAAAGTACGAAGAAAATGGAGATTAATGTAATTTTTAAATGGAATAAAAATGAAAGACAAGGTTAGGACTAATGTGGTAAAAGATTATAAATATGCAAGACGATAAGGGAGAAGAACACATTTAGTTAATTTGGAAAGGTTGAATAAAAGTACAGTGACTAAGAAAGTGTATACTGTATAGAATAGAGTAAAGATTTGTTAGAATACGTTCCCGGAAAGGCAAACATCAATAACAGTAGAAATAGATCGGCATGAATGTGAAAGGCTATGCGGCGTGTAAGGATTGTAGTTAGTCCGTAGTAGATGAAAGAAGATACAGTATAGTCAAGTGAATGATTCTATTGAATGGTAACTTTTGACCCAAATTTGCACTCTTCGGCCATAGCGATAGCTTTAATCGTCCATCCATTCCATAGTACTAGTTAAAACTAGTGATGTGCCGGATCGTTAAAAATGTGTATCCGCGGATACGGACCTTAACCTTGAAACGATATTTGACGCCCCTTGAAGCTTTGCTTGACAGGAAACGTTTTGACTTACATTGCGCAGATCTATTTTTTTTTGTTTATATATCTGAATGGAATTTGATATAGTTTTTCATTGCATCCTAATCACCTATATATAGAATTTCATCTATGCAGTGTAAATGATCCGTAAACTATCCGGCAAAAAAGTAACGGATACGGATACGAATCTTCGTATTCCCTTGGATATCCGCGGATACGGATACGGATATCCGGCACATCACTAGTTAATACCTACTAGCAAATTTCCCTGCTAGACCACACAATAATTGCGAACCATACCTAGATGTTTCATAATTCAGAGAACGCCAATCAATTTAACTGGCAGATAATAAATGTGGGTCACATTGCATAGAGGTTAGGAGGCAGCGTGCAGTGAGCTACAAAGAAATGGCCAGTCATGCGGAGTCGCCTCTGATTGACCCATGTTATAATGACGCGTAGCGGTGAGCGGTACGAGCAAAAGCTTTTAACAGAACGCTTTTATTTAGTGAAGTAGCTTGCTTAAAAAACAATGTCTTCGCTATATTGACGATCGACGACGGATAGCTTGCGATGGTGATTAAATCAATTCCACAAAATATAGAGGTGTGATGGAGGTATTAAATGCAGATTTATACATATTTGTTTAGTTCTGTGGCCGTGCATTGGGAATATGTATTTAATGCACAGCAAATAAAATTAGTTTCTTTACCATGGTTAGTTACAGGAAATTTTTATTCGCAATGAAAATATCATAAATAATGTAGTCATAGTAAATTAAGCCTCGGGACTTAATAAGTGAAGTGATACCATTATGTTCGGAAGATATTAAAATTCGTAAGGATTATGCAAAGTTGATAAATGCTCATGACATCTAGATAACATTACCGTGTTAGGAAGTAACTAGTAACGATGCGATGGCGTGATCGCGTTCCGCGCCTGCAAACAATGTCGTCAACATAATCATCCGCTTAGTCTTAAACACTCTTTTGACATTCTACAAGGCCGAAGCGACACACACCTAAATTCAAACAATAGATCTATCGTTGAAGCATACATTTTAATTTCAACTCATTACTCAACACTTGTATTTTTAACATTTCCTATAAGTACAGTCATTCTTTTGTACTTTGATGATGTTATGTTAACTGCTAAAGAAATGATAAAGGTAACTGACGATTGATATTAAACAGTGTAGGTACTTGTTATTGATATTTCGTATAATTTTATTTTTTAAGAGAATTCCTAAGAAAATTTATGACTAGCTATACGTTTCAATTTTAACTCTTAACCAAAAGAATTAAATGAACTCATGAGACATTATAAATCAATAACTTGACTAAATGTTTGACTGTTTGCGTAATAGGTAATTATGCAAAACTTCTCTCAGAAAGTCAAAGTTCAAAAGTCGACGACATTAATTTAAAAACTATGAACGTTTTTAATTACACCTGTTCGATCAGATTGCGTACGATAGAGAGCGATGGGGGTTACGGTAACAAATGCGAACGAAGTAATACATAGATTGGAATTGAGAACGTGTGAAAAAGGGTGATTGAAGTTATTCATAATTAGTGTTTCGGAAACCGATTGCGTATTGTTAGGTAGGTAAACAGCAGTTTTGGAATCGGTAATAACTAATAAGATATGGCCTAAATGGTTTTTCTTTTCTAAACTTTACTTTAGCAGAGATGCTTCTTCTTCAATTTTATTTAGGTTGAGTGCATTATTATCAGAGAATGGAACCGAAATACATAAACACAAAAGTCTCTGATATGTATTTGATTATTTTCCAACTGAATAATTGTAGTTATTTAATATTTTATTTGGTTAATAGATTATATCTACATATTTTTTTATATTTGACAAGAACATTTTCATACCTTACCAAACGATAAAGTTCAGTTCGAAAATAAAAAGAGTTTCAAATTATTGAAATGACAATATTGTTAGACATTTCTAAATATAGACTCGTTCCGTCTGACTGTCTAGGTGTTGTGCTCTAGTTCTGTTATTAATTTCGTTAGCTTATTTTAATATTTGATTAAGCGCGAGCTTTCTAATTAAACGTTTCGAAATCACACCTAGCTTGTTCCGTCCAGTCGAAATGCCAAACCGGACCGGTCTAATTAATATGGATAGATACGAACTAAACAGTTATTAATTTACCGTGATTGTTACCACTGTGCATATATAGAAGCTTTTCACAGAGATTTCTGCGAGCTGTCTGTGTATAGATATATAGCTAAAAAATAAAGTCAAAGACTTTGTTAAATCGATTTCATTATTGTGACATTTTAAAATCTAAATCGTACCTTTCTTCAAGCTTCCTTTGGAGGTAAGGTAGTTATAACAGATTCAAATCAAAGTATATACTATATATACCTACGTATCAAGGGCGGCTTATAGTAATAAAAAATTAATTATAATTTAATCCGCGATCAGTGAGGTTGAAACGCGTTTCAAACTGTACTTTAGTAATTTTGGAACAAGGTATATTTCAATATAAATTTCTGTAACCTAAGATACAATTTTGGTTCCTAAATAAAATACCATCATAAACGATTCCGGACCTTAATTTTTTTCGAACTAGACGGTTGCTGTCCATAAAAAAGCATATCGATTATATTCTATATTATATATATCGATTATATCGATATTTTGGCGCGCTTTGCCGTCACATAAAGCGACAAAATTAGAAAACTGATGGATGGATCAGAGTTACTACGACGATATCGGCGAGCAACTTTAATTGAATATTCGTGATTTGCCCACCAGCTGTTGTCAGTTTAGTGACTGGGTCAAAATTAAATTGTCTTGCGTTTGTAAAACAGGTGTGCAAAAGATGAAAGTTATCCATTCGGTTGCCGACCGGTTCCAGCTGGCCCGTTACGAATGCCAGTTTCGATTGACGACATAACATTTTGCTTTATAAATGTGATCTTATCCCCCGTCGGGTCACTGGGTTAAGGTTATAAGTTTTATGAGCGATTTTTTGTAATAATTGTGTGTATATTTTTAAAGAGGTAGACACTAGACAGCCTGGCGACGAAATTCTCATATACTTATACAGTAGGTATGTTTAGTTTACCTATATACATGTTATAACATGTGGTAAAATTAACTGCAAATATTTATAGGGCTGAAAGTTAATACACATTATCTTTCAATTTCGGGTCTAAAATCGTTGAGAAGATGCATCGCTATTGAACAATAAAAATTGATTGTAATACACAAATTACACTAAATTATGTTTATGAGGTGAGCGAAGAACTTTTTTTTTCGAGCAAACAAATTGCTTAATCTCCATCAACACTCGTGGGAAGACAACACAATCGAAACGTAAGTACTTACAAGAAATAAATGTCTTAATAGACATTCTATCTCTTAACTTTGATTACGTATGCGTTTGTCAGTATGAGATTGTGACTGTTATATTAAATTAATATTGTATAAAGCATTGATGTTATATAATCTACTAGCTGTCCCCCGCGGTTTCACCTGCGGTAATTTCGGAGAACCTTCCTCTTGAATCACTCTATCTATTAAAAAATATACCGCATCAAAATCCGTTGCGTAATTTTAAAGATCTAATCATACTAGGGACAGACAGACAGCGGGAAGCGACTTTGTTTTATACTATGTAGTGATGCAAAACTTGGGAACATCCAGTTATGAAGCTATAAAAATACAATGACTAATTTTAGTTCTTACACAGTTGTTAGTAGGTACCTTCTGAGTAAGTGCCGAGTACCCACGTTATTACGGTCATGCAAGCTTTGTGTTTTTCGAAAAGCAAAAGATAAAAATTAAGGGCAAATGCATTTTTACTGAAATTCACTGTGATCTCTTTCTCGACTAAACCAAACGGTTATGATAAACGGTAAACTTATGACAGACTCTGGCCCAAGCCTTTGGGTTTAGCTAGAAATTTTTGTGCACAAAACTTCCTTTTTTTAGTTGGTCGGCGACACTCAACGGGGCCTTTGTTATTATTTTGAAAATACCGCAATTCTCCGACCACATTTTCATGGCTAAACTGTTCTGAGCTGCCGTCAAAGTTACAGTTTAGTTAAAGTTAATCGTGCAGCAAAGCCGAACTCTTATGACAATAAAGACCGTTCCGTGTTTAAAAAGCTTGCGGCCCCATACTCGTTGACTATCTATGTAGTATGTTACTTGTTTGATTGACCCACATAGGTATCACTCGCCATAACCGAGACGATGTCGAAAACGCTGTGGAGTACCTACACAAAGCCGCCGACTCGAGCTTTCCTCACAGTCTTTTTTTATCGGAGCTTGTATATCAATGAGAGGCCCGTTCCGAATGGTGTTGATATCGCACGCGATCCCCACATAACAATGAAAGTAGCGCGTGCGAGCTGCACACGGTCGTTATGCAACTCGGACCGCTTGCCGTGCCACGGTTCGGAATACCATTTGGCGACTTAATGCATACGCGATTCGTCCTAAACAAATCATTTTTCAACTCACATTTGGCGACCAGTACACGTCACGGTTGGTTTTCATACTAATTTCGAGTAATAACTATATTTTCTTACACTGCGGCTGCCCTATACTTATTTTAAAAATACTTTAAAACGAATTAGAAGATAGTCAAAAAAAAAAAACTCTAAAATTTCAATTTAAATTCTTCAACCTGAGTGAGGATATTATTAGATGTCTCTGGCGGTCCCTCCGAGAAGTAAACGTGAGCTATATAATATCATCATGATCAATTGAGAATATCAATATAGATATAATATCTAAACTCTTTTCTTGGCTTGTATTTTTGGATTAGGTTAAATTTTTTTCAACACAGTTGAACACAGCTCATAAAGTAGCTCTTAGGCTTAGCTCCATTTTTAGGTTCATAATTAAACCATCCATGGAGCTAATTAAACCATCAAGAATTTTCCTTTACATTGCTGCAATAAAATTATCGCACTGCAACTGGTGTCTTCGAAAATGTGTTGATAAACGACATAAGAAATAACATCTGAGCATTGGTTACTAAACTGGCTGGCTGGATTATGGAGAGGAAAGCGAGGGCGTATAGGAGCCGAGAAGTTAGCTCATTTGTATCATAATGTCCTATTAGAGCTTGCGGTTGTATTAACGATTACGAGTGGCCAACGCGAATAGGTATAAATACTTTGTTGCGTACGAATCGTGTCCCGAATACGGTCTCTAGTTTGATACTAACATGACAAGATTTATGCACCTTAGTACCTACTTACTCGTAAATACCCATTTTGGGTCCGTGAACGAGGCATGTTTTGGTATTTTTTGGTATTATACATTGGTAAAATTTGAATCTACAAACTACTCTGTAGATTCAAATTACATGACACAGTAAGCAGACACCCAAGCGAGAATTAAGCCAGGGTTGTGTTAAATTTAGAATAAAGCGATATTATTGAAGCATATTAATATTATAACATGTTAAGATAAACAGAAAACGAGAAAAAATAAAGTATTCCACATTATGCAACAGAAACTAAATTAAGCAAAAACTGCTTTCAATATGATGACGACACATGTTTAAAATGTGATGTTTTGATTTACTTATGTAGAATGTTTTAAGAACCGATACGTAGTTTTATTTCTTTCTTTCTTTCTTTCTAAGTACCTACTGTTATACTATTTATTAAATCCCATTATCGTAATCTACTCGGGTTTGGGAAACTCCGTGAAATCAATGCTCTTAGCTGAAATGCCTTCCTATAGTCATAAACTATTTACCTGCATAATTTCTGCTTCATAGGTCAAGTAGTTTCAGTTTTTTTATCCGTAGTTGTCTGTCTGTAAATATTTTTTTTAACACACGCACTCACAAAAGCTATTGAACCAAACTGAGCAGAATTTTCACATTGGGTAATTATCATTAAAAATAAAAAATGCAACTGCCTTCCAAAATCTTAAAAAACAATATGTCTCGGTATCGAACAAAGTGTATCTAAAGTCTAGAATCTAGACTGATTTCTTTGGAATCACGACCCGCCCTCGCGAGGAGTCGGACTCATCACGACAATGACCCGACTTTTAAAGTCAGAGTTAAAGTTAAGAAGCATCAAGAGCCCCCTGGTTGTTGGCTTCGTGATAGAGTGCAAATGATTCTAGTAGAAGTTAAAAATCTTATTTAAAACACCTTTTCATTCTAATTCTTTACTTTGATTCTAATTACACTAGGTAATCGGGTTTATTTTATAAACTAACTAGCTGTCCCCCGCGATTTCATCCGCGGTAATTTAGGAGTTCCCGCGGGAATTCCGGGAAAAAAGTACTTTATGTCCTTCTTTGTACCCCTGACGGCCCTGACAGTAGTTTACGGTGATTAGCTGTTCCCGCAATAATTCCGGAGTTCCCGCGGGAATTCCCGGATAAAAACTATCCTATCTCTTAAGTTGGACCATATTATAAATGGTTACAAAATTTTATCAAAATCCATTCAGTAGTTTCGGAGTCCATCGCGGACAAACAACGTGACACGTGATTTATATATATTAAGAAGATTAAGATTAGCGGTTTTCCGCGGTTTCAGCCGCGTTAATTTTGGAGATCCCGCGGGAATTCCGGGACAAAAGTATCCTATCTATATCCTTTTCTGTACTCCTGACAACGTGTATGCAAAATTTCATAAAGATCAGTTGCGCCGTCAAGGTGTGGAAGCGTAACAAACTCATTTTCGAAAAATTACTTGTTTTAGTGGTGAAAACATATTTTTTATTAATAAAAAAATATAATTAACTAGGTGTTCTATATTTAATAGTTTTCACCTTGCATCGCATTGCGTCCATTAACATTTATATTTTACACACTACACGTAATATTTATGGTAATAAATAAATTTTTAATTTTCATTTTCATTTCATATAAAGTCGAAATTTTGGTCTAAGTTTTGTTATTTTATTTTTTTTATTTTTATATTGTAGTTCAAAAATAAACCATTTCTTCGTTTATATCGGAAAGTACGAAGTATCGGGCGCTCTTAAGTGACTTGGTTCATAGCTTTTTGCGTTGAAGCAAAGGTTCGTTAAACTACAACGTCCTTTGTTGCTTTTTGTCAAAGCTAATGAAATTAGTTACGAGTTATGCATGGCTTTATTGTTTATTATAATATTATTTAAAAATTGACGCTGATGCGAGAAATTGGTGGCGATGTGGTACTTAATGAAATATATTATACTAGCTGTGCCCCGCGATTTCACCCGCGTTAATTTCGGAGTTCCCGCGGGAATTCCGGGATAAAAAGTACCCTATGTCCTTCTCTGTACCCCTGCATGCCAAATTTCATCCAAATCCGTTCAACCGTTTTTGCGTGATTGAGTAACAAACATCCAAACATCTAAACATCCACACTTTCACATATATAATATTAGTAGGATAGAGTGTAATTTTATACAAGGTACTTATTCAAGTCATCGTTACCACCTATAAAAATAATATAAATAAATATACTTACTGATAAATCACAGAGAAAATCTCAAACATAAATAAATAAAATTGAAGTGTGTGTTTGTAATTCCAAATTCACAAAATTCATATGAAAGTTATAAGGTACGGTACCTACTTAGATAAAAAATATTTTTTATTTTTTTTTCTATCTGTCTGTTTGATCCGGTTAATCTCTGAAACGGCTGAACCGATTTTAACGACCCTACGGGTATACCCTGTATAGTAATCTATAACTGTGCTTACCCTCCGCGGAAACAAGTCGTCACTCAGTTTATGTAATGCTCTATACGGTATTTATTTAAGCATTAAAATCGGCTTCATGGAGCTTAAACAATATTGTTACCGCATAAACAGCCATATTTAAGAATGGAAGTACAGCCATAAAAGCGCTATAAATTCACGGGGCTGTTAAATCCAAGACATTAATTTTTATATGTAAAAGGCACCTAATGTTCAATGAAAACTGTTTGCTAAGTCGCTTTAACACATAATATACGCACCAAATAAGCGAGTAAATATTCGAAGTAATTAAAAGTAGGTAATATAAATAATGCTTGTACCTTAATTTGTACATACACTATCAGACAGCACCGAAAGGTTTCGAACTAAGCACAGCTTGTATATGGGTCCCTATCAGACAAATGATATTAATATAATACTTTTATTATTATAAAACTTACGGTACAAATTAAACACTCAGACGAGAGGTTAAATACTCCATAATGTTATGAATAAATTATTACAGCTGTTACCCGCGGTTTTACCCGCGTTAATTTGGGAGATAAAAAGTACCCTATGTCCTTTTCTGTACCCCTGACAACGTGAATGCAAAATTTAATGATGACCGGTTTTGTAGTTGAGGCGAGAAAAGGTAACAGAGAACAGAGTTACTTTCGCATTTATAATATTAGTATGGAAAAATTAGGATCCCTGACGCGAGGATCGAACCTGCCACACTTAGCTTAGCAGTTAAGTTCGCATTTATTATAAGACTATAACGGTAATACCAACTATTTATAGGAATTAGAGAATAATCTAATTAATACTGTTAACCTTTGGTAAATATTTTTTGGCAATTTTTTTGACACTTCATGCGCAGGAATTAATTAATCGCGTTACACAGGGCAGCCTTGGAGCGAGCAAAATTGTTATCCAATTAATGTATTAGATGTGTGTGTAATGGACACACACTGTGTTAATGAATTAACTGAAAACCTGATACACCCCATGTAAAAAAATAAATAATAATATGATAAAAATATATTTTATGTCGAAAAAATTTATACTTTAAAAGTTATTCAACATTAGTTTGGAGGTGACTTATCTACGAAATTCCAAGCGCTACCCCCGCGCCTACCGATTCGAATTGTTTTGCTGCGGGCGGCGTACGCGTCTAATATTGTATTATAAATAATTTTGACATGGGCTAGTAAAAAAAAAAAAAAAACCTAAGTATATTAAAACATAGTGCGATCGATTCGCTAGTCGATTCTGAGCAAATTACTTTCTAGTTTTCAGTTTATTCATTAACACGTTGTACATTTTCTGCCCACAATTAAATGAATATATTCATTTAATTCTAGGAAAAAAATTATAGGTTTCCTTATTTCATAACAATTATCCGATCTCTAATCATACTGACTTGCCTTATGGCATACCGAATATTAATTAATACTAGCTTTGTCCCGCGTTTTCACCCGCGTGAGTTTCGGAATTCCCGCAAGAACTCCGAAACTCACCGTTTAAATCTTCCCTGAACTTCCACAAATATTTCAAGAATCAAATTAACCAAATGGTCTAGCCATTCTCGAGTTTTATCGAGACAAACGAACAGCATTTCATTTTTATATACATATAAGATTTATGAATAATTGGCAGTTTTTGTATTTGTGGGACGCGCGTTATGGGCAAGGAATGTTGTTGTGAATAAGGGCCTTTTTTAACAATAGATACTTAATTTTTAGCATAAGAGTGATTTCATCAGATTCGACACAGTCATAATATTATACTAAAAACGCAAACGGCCAACTTTTCGAATCCTATCAGATACTTAAGGCCGTACGTGCTAATAGGTTAAACAAAGTTTTCAAACAAAAAAAAGAACTAAAAATAGGAGAAGTAATTATCTCGAGCTGTTTAACAGTCGACCCGTCCGCTCGCTGAGTAATTCAAAGAAAGTAAAAGTGTCAGAGTTAACGACAGACTTTAAAGAGATTTCTTTAAGCAATAAGCAGTATTCTTGGAATATCCAAGTGCAAGGGCGAAGGCGGCGTGATTGGAAATACAAAGCTGGGTTCACATGTTCATGTTAGACTAGAATGATTTGCAGACTGCAGCTGACTGTTGATGTCACAGAGCAAATAAATTATCTAGAGAGGACATGTAGGCGGGGCAGGCACGCTACCGTTGCAAAGGAAATTAGAGCAAATGCTCTAACTTGCCCAAAACTCCTTTTGCTGCCATCCCAAGTATATTTACCACAATATTCCCAAAACTGTGAATTTTAAAAACAGTGACTAAGTAAAAACATAACCATAAAGTGTTTAATGAATGTTTTAGTGCGTGAGGAATAGTTTTGTGTGCGAAAATCGCCCGACGACACTGGTTTTCGTCTGTTTTCATACCAATTAAGTTGATGTCCCTTCTATCTGTTATTTTCTGTTCTGTGGTTGATGTCTAATAATGTTTCACTCGTATAAGCTGTTAGGCTTAGGGATTGATGTTTGGACATACCTACGTCTGTAATAACAATGTAATATAATGTGTATGTAGTTTCTTCGACCAAATCTAAAAATTCATTGATATAGGAAGTTACAATATCCCTATGTAACCGGACTACTACTTTTATACCGTAACAAAAAGTGTGTCCCATAATTCAAGTGTAAGTGAAACCGCGGGGAGATCAGATAGTCTGAAATATGTACATATTTTATTACACCCTTGATTTCATGAAAAGGGATAAAGCCTTGCAGACGCTGAAATAGCTTAAAAACAAAAAAAGGGTATCATATTATGTTGTTTTTTTTTTGTATCTATACTCTTTATCAACTCCCTGGATACGCCTATACTTAATTTAGAGCTTTAAGATTAAAAGTGAATAGGCATCTAATTATAAGTTTAATGTAATAGTTTAAAATAATATACATAATTGGTTATGGACAAAATTGCGAACAAACGGGCACAATGCGAATCCGGCTTATTTGAAACAAATCCATCGCCATCGGAAGTCAATTAAGTTTTATTTACCTTCAATGGGCAATTCAAATTTACAACTCGGCATACTAAACTGAATTTTTTATTAGACTCCCTTTGTTAAATCGAGCAGTAGTCGTAGATCTACTTGCACAATAACGAATCTATATTTTGTAATGGTAATCCAATCCGACAACTATTTATAAAGGGTGTTATTAAAAATAAATACTTCGGGCTATAAATTAGTGGAACGTTTAAGTGCGGTCACTCCTCTGTTATTCATAGACAGTTAATTGGTTACTATTTACAAGTCAAGGCCAAAAGTTAAGCTTTAGTTGAGCGCAAACATTCGTCAAAATTGTATGTAATTTATTTAATAAATGACGCAGCTTCGGTGATAATATGTAATAACAGTAATTTATTTCGGCCTTCGCTCTGATTTTGTGTGCTCACTGCCGAGTGTAGTTTTACTTAGCAGTTAGGGTGTAGGTTGCACGAAGGGCTTATTCAAACCCTCGGTAAGTTATGGTTACATGTTACATATTACAAGAAAAATAAAAAATTTTTTCTATGTCAAAGCGTTTTTTTTTGGAGGTATTTCAGTCGAGAACCGGATACTGAAAAGCCTTCTTCAACCATTTTACATTCTATAGAGTGAGAATATTTTCCCTTTTCAAAACAACTATTCCATTGAGCTACTATGCCTTCCAATGTATGAATACTACGAACGAATACTATGAAATTGTACTACAAACTATAAAAAAAAAATTTCTACTTTTACAAAATTTTACAGTCCTAAATTTGTCCAAGTTCGTAAGCTCAAACGAGCGATATTGCTGGAGACATTATCGCGCGACGCGCGTGGTTCACGAATTCACGATCAAGAGCACGATGGCCAGGCAGTCCCCGAGGGTTTTTGATTCTCACAGTAAAGCTAAATATATTCGTTCAGAAATTATGTAAAACAATTAAAAACAATTAAGTACCTACTTGTCTTTGAACACAGTCATATAGTGGCAGCCCCTAACATTACTCTACTTTCCTCTTTATAAAACGTATAACTATCAGTGCAGACGTAGTTGAATAATTAGCATCTTATTATTTATATTCAAGTACGTCTGCCTTTTTGATAAAAAAACTTTGCCTTTTCATAAATGTACTTGAATGTACATGAATCTATTTAATCAGATGCTAATTAAGTATTTATTCAACTACGTCTGCACTGATAGTTATACGTTTTATAAAGAGGAAAGTTCCTGTTCACTATGGTCATAATACGCGCCACATTCATTGTTTGTCCCAGTGCCCAAATTATTGGTCTTACCTGCTCATAGTGAATCAGCGTTCTTAACCGATTCTAAAAATTGTTTCACAGATCGGATGCTAAAGTACTCACTTTTTATCCTGGAGCAAAGAGTTCCCGAGAGAAACAAACGGGAATAAAATCGCGAGAAAGAGGTAGTACAATACTATAAAAACATAGGTAATATGTCACATAGACCACAGCAGGTAGAGCTCTATACACTACTACTGTTGTCTTTGTCAAGCTTGCATTATGGTAAAATTAACGAAAAAAAAAAAAATCCACACAACACTCAAGTTCTTGCACGAAACGCAATTTTAATATTTCAACATTTATGCAATTATAATAGGCGGAAGTGTTAGCACAAATCGACACTTAACACATAACAACAGTGGCTATTGTTGCTTCAACAATCGTCGTCCAACAACAGAATGGGACAACAAAAAATACGGCGGTGTGGCAACAATGCACGCGCGTCTCACAAATTGACACTATCCGATTGATCTAGATCTGATAACGAGGGCCGAGGGTGTTATTTGTGATGTTACATTACCATGTAAGGGCGGTGCCACAGTCTTTGCGGCGGCGGTGGCGGCGGCGGCAGCGGCAAAACAAATGGTAGACAACATAAGAAGTCAGCCACAGCTATGAGCGCCGCGAGCTGTGGCCAACTTCTTATGTTGTCTAACATTTGTTTTTGCCGCTGCCGCCGCCGCCCGCGCCACCGCCGCCGCCGAGACTGTGGCCAAGGGGTACGTAAGACATTAATGTGAAAACCGAAGGGTATTTCCTGTCAAATGACTAGTATATCTAGTTTGAATGGAATGCTACAAAAACATGAAAGGAATATGAAGAGTGGTTGTGGTGGTGATCAAAGTAATTTCTTCATTTATAATTGAGATACTAACATTGAGGACCTTAATTGTTTGACAAATAATTGTAATATGACACTCGCTATTTGTATTTTTTGTACAATAATGATAACATAGAAAAAACGAATCTTTTTATTTTACAAAAGCTTTTCTTCTTACCATCTAGAAAATAGGTTTTCCCCTAATATTTTAATATGCCTATCCCAAAAAATATATTGCCAAAGCTACATACCTATTAGGTATATTTTGAACGACCTTAACAAAGACGGCGGGGGCGCTCAGGGGTCGATGTGAGACGCACCCAAGGTGAGACTATAGACACTTAAGATAAGAATACCAGACAATCTGACTAAGGTTACCTACGTTTTGTTTTGACAAAACAAAAAAAATGAAATTGAAAATAATGTTTCATCTTTCCTTTAGTCTTTGGAGAGGATAAGAAAGACGAATTATTATAATTTCATCAAAGGTTGTTTTTTTTTCTTTTCTCTCAACACAAACTCACATCTCAATACTAGATACTAGCTGGTCCCCGCGGTTACAACCGCGTTAATTTCGGAGTTCCCGCGGGAATACCATAGTAAAAAGTACCCATTGCCCTTCCCCAGACAACGTGTATGCAAAATTTCACGATGATCGGTTTAGTGGTCAAAGTGTGAACGCGTGACAGACAATTCGCAGACACATTCGCATTTATAATATAATACGGATTAATTACACGAGTTCGTCAGATTTACATATATATTATTAATTTAGCATAAGCCGTAACTAAACGTCGTGGTAACGCCAAACAAGCTATAGTTGGTTCAGTCAAGTCAAATCTGACAGTGGTAGAGGCACATTAAACTCTTAAAGTGTTATCTGAAACAGGCCCCAGGGGTCCCTAGGTTGGGTGAAGGTCGCTACAACACAGGTGTGTCGTGTAACACAGTGTTAGTAAACCGATCACGTATCTTTGCCTCAGGACAGTCGGCAGGCAAGTAATTCAAGTTAATTAGCGGCTAGCTGAATGTCGATCATTGATGGCGGTGTGAGAGGACGGAAACTGCATTCAATACCCAACCGATAGATTAAAAGGAAACGCAGTCCACGTTTCCATACAAAATGATATAAACGTATTCCTCGGTTTCCGCTCTGCCCCCTTAAACAAGTTGACAATCTTACAAACTATCCGCCGCACTCAGAGTCGACTTTAATGATTACTTAGTTAAGTGTAGATTTTTAAAACAAAAATGCTGCAATCAGACCAGTTTAATAAATTAATGTTAGTTGGCATTTAACTAATTAAGTTACATATCATTAAATGCCATGCCATGTTTTAAAAATCTATATATGCTTAACTAAGTAATCATTAAAGTCGACTCTGAGTGCGGTCGTTAGATCGTTAAAGCTATGGAAAACTGAGGAATCTATCGTCATGTCACGTGGTCACGAAAAGTTTGACTTTTGATTCGAAGATTTTACGACATGACGATACGTTTATTGTTTGCTATAGCGTTGAAGATCATAGTTTGTCAACTTGGCTGAGGGAGTCGGATAATAACACTAGTGCGAGTTCTTTTTACCCTCGATTGCGATGAAATCAAGACCGTCTAGGTTCTAAATCCGCATGTGATGCAATACGTTGCAATTCTGTTTATTGGTACTTGAGTGATGCGCGTAAGATGCAGAAATTCTAAGTTTCATTTACATATTATTTTTATTGAAATAACTAAGGTTTAACTATATTACAATATTTATAATAATATCTAAAGATTTCCTATACGACCCTTTGTGTGTTACATCACATTCCAAAAAATACCCCATCGGTGCTATCCATTATCCTCCTGTTACAGAACACGGGTACTTTCTTGGTCGCAAATTACAATCTAGATAATGGACAATAGTCCTTATTCCCAGTACATAGAGTGTGTATTATTGTCGTGTATTCAGTGAGTTTGCTCACCTGTTATTTGGTTAGAGCACGGTACGCTACGGTATCCGTTAGAGCAAATAGTATAGCGGAATGTGATAGTCAAAGACCGATCGAATAGTTTTTGTATTCCACTCCATTCAAGAATTTGAAGTTATAAAAGCGTACTTATACCTTCGACTAGCTGTCCCCCCGCGGCTTCAATCGTTTTGTGACTCCCGCGGAAATAAGAAAGTATTCTATTTTATGATACTCAAGAATAATGTAGCATTCTATCAGTGAAAGGACTTTTAGAATCGCTTCAGTAGTTCCAGATATCACCCCAACGACGTCTCGCGCTCTATTGGGAAGACTTGGATGCGAGGAGCAAGGTGTCGGAGCGAACGAGAACGGGATGAGAATGCCTACAATCTTGCAGTGTATAATAGGGAAAGCCCCTTGGCCACACTCTAGGCGGCGGCAGCGGCAAAAACAAATGGTAGACAACGTACGAAGTTGGCCACAGCTATCAGGGGCGCGAGCTGTGGCCTACTTCTTATGTTGTCGACCATTTGTTTTTGCCGCTGCCGCCGCCGCCACCGCCGAGACTGTGACGCCGCCTTTACTGGGCCCTTATTTACTATGACCATAACACGCCGCGCTAAGATAAGACGCCGCAAAAACTGTCTTTCCCTTCTAATCAAAGAAGTTTTACTCCAAAAAAATACATTTTCAACGTTTCTTATGGCATAAAGAATAATAATTTCTAATATTTTGGCATCTAGAACGTTTGGAAATGCGTTTTTGAGACGCGCGTTATGGGCAAGGAATGTTGTTGGTCATAGTGAATAAGGCAGGGCCCTTATTCACTATGACTATATTATTCACTATGCTTACGAGCATTGGCTCTTCATAATATTAGAACAGACGAATTGTGCATACTTACGGGATTTGTGCAAGTAGTCAACATGTTAGCGAATCTAGAGATCCTGGGTTTGATTCCCGGCGGGACGAATGTTTCGTGATCCACAGGGTTATTAACACCTAATGGCTCCACTACATTATCGCCGAGTACAGACGATTATGCGCGAGCACGATAGTGTACATAGAGGGAATACTCGGCTGTACTCGCCGATCATCGTCTATGATCGCCTGCGACCTGTGAATTGTCGGTTTTTGGGCACGCATCGAAGGGATTCCTTGTAGTTGCGTTGAGGTGTCCACATTATCGCCGATCAACGATCTTCGACGATAATGTAGTGCCAGCATAAGGAAACTTAAAAAGGTGAAAAACGTATGAATTCTGTTATTGTATAGATTTGGATTTGAATAAAGTTTGTCCCATAGATATCGTATTACTTACAGATAGATACTTTTTATTCCAGTACAAAGATTTTTCAAAGGCAAAACACACGGAACTAATTCTGGTGAAACCGCGAGAGATAGCTAGTTACGATTATCTAAATATTTGATTATTGCTAACGGTTACTTTCGCATGACATTACAGAATACTGTACGATTATGTTAAAAAGAAATGGTGAACCGATATAAAAACCCGATACGATCAGTTGTTGATCTGTTATAACAACTATTGGTAGTTTCGTGCCCTCAACAGATTTTCTAGTTATTTATTTATTTATTTATTATTTATTGCACAGTAAGTACAAATGGCGAACTTAATGCCTTATTTAATTTTTGAATTATTTTACTAGACGAAAACGGTTGCAAGCGAGATCCATTTAGATATGGTGCGGATATAGGAGTCCTAAAGTGAGGATAGAAGAGACAAGACAACTTTCATTAAACACACCAAAATTTTGAATCGGAACCATTCAAAATTTTCCTTTCCTTTCTTCCGTCTACTAAGATCCCCTGTCTCAATCCCCCCCCCCCCCCTTCTTCTACCGTAATGAATAACAGTGGACCTCCTTTCCGTTCCGGAGTGTATCGGGTTGCGTGCATATTCATTTCGTACTTAATCTTCGGTGTTCGGTGTCTTAATTGCCCACCGGCCTGATAAACGTTTGATATCGCGCCGCAATCAATGCCGCGTTGCATTGGTGAGACAACCGATTTTAGAGCTACAGAAACTCAATTCTGCCAAGGGAGAACACAAAACCGCACCCTTCCCGCATCGTTAAGGGTGTCAGGTATGATGGAGAAGATTCTGAGACCCGTGGATGGCTTGTCAAACAATGGGCTTGTCAACCAAATTTTAATTTTTAGTCCGTGTTACGGTATTCCGTGCATTGGTATAAACTATAAAGTATATAGTACTTGTATGCCTATTTCCTTAATCGTTATTTAAGTATTTAAATCCTTATGTCGCGCCTATAGCGCCTCCACTTGGTTAAATACAGTTGATCGGTTTTATTCCAGTGGCTAACGACAGTAATGTTTCAGTGAAAATGGCGGAATTGGGACCCAAATACCACGTTTTATTACTCCGTTAAAGGTAAGACTCTTATTCTCAACCTCTAAAATATTATTTGACCGCCAATTACGTATTTTCTGTATGTTACTTTACTATCTCCTTTGATGTGTACTAGTAATGTTGTCCACTTTATTCTCATATAACTGTTTCGAACGCAATAGTCTCGTAAATACTCTCTAAGGCGAGGCAATAACTACGCATGATAACAATAATCAGGCAGACAAATTGCCTAATTGTTGCAAATAGTCGTTAAATACACAATCCGCTTAGTAAATACTTAACGGGGGACCGGCAATAATACCTAGGTGTAATTTAATTGACCATTAATCATAGAATTTTGCATAATGCTTAGTGCATACCAATCGAGATCAGTTGCTAGGATAGATTTGAAAAGCTGTTGATTTATTAACTGCACAGATCGCAGATAACGTTATCGAGTTATCGCTCGATTACTGTATAGAAAGTGACGATTGACTTAGCACCAAACACGAATAGCGACTTGAAGAATGAACAAAGAATAAGTACAATTTTATATTTTGTTCAAAATATGCACCGCTTCCTTCAAGTATCCCACGGCACCTCATTTGTTATTATTATTAATATGCATAAATATTTAAATCATCACTTCAAATAATATGTAGCTGTCCAAATACTCACTTTAAGACATTAATTGAAGAGTCTGCTTTTGGACTGAATACATTATGATTTAAAAGTACAATATTATAAACACAGCGAAAAATTCGGTTTACGCAGATGGTTAAACAAAGTTTAGTCATTAAAATAACATAACATCTACTATTGTAACAATGAGGCTGATTTTCAGTAGGAACTAATTTTTTCACGTTATATTATGTCGGTAGGAGACATAATCGGATTTAAATTCAGTTCATAAATAATTACACGAAATTGCTTAGAAATCCAACGTTAACGAGTAATTTATATCGCAATTGTCAAGGTCGTCGAATGAAGGTTTTGTTAGATAGCGTTCAAATTAAAAGTGTTTTTCTTGGAAGATAGTTTTCCTCAATCTCATGTGTGAATTTTGCTCACCATAAATTTAAATTTTAAGATCCTTACCCACCTCACACTTATTATAAAAAAAACCTTCCTTCTATGATATACGTATAATATATTATTATGTTTAAATATTCATTTTATGTTTAAATACTCAGCCCAGGGCCCTTATTCAATATGACCAACAACATTCCTTGCCCTAACGCGCGCACCAAAAACAAACTCGAACGCTCCAGCTGCCAAAATGTTAGCCTGCTATAACACACTTTGAAAAATTATTATTTGAAGTGAAATTTCTTTGAGCACGAGGATGGAAACAGTTTTAGTGGCGCGTAATCTTAACGCGGCGTGTTATGGTCATAGTGAATAATGCCCCTGGTAACTGTTAAAAATTTTGCAATGTCGTAGGTACCTAAGTGAATATAATATCTTGTCGGTCTGTCTTTAAAAGACAGTTCTGAGTAATGTGCATATTAGCGAGACCTACGTACGTAGTACATTCTTGTTTCACCACCCACGCTCAAATATTATGTTGTTTTTTGTTCGTTAACATTAATGTTATAAACATACCGTATTTAGAGGTTAATAAGTTCAAAATACTTCGCCAGTAAACGTTTTTGTTTTTAGGATAAAGTTGTACCCGTTTCTCCCCTCGTTTTTTCTACCGGGTTAAATCAAAAACCCCGAAATACGATGCATTTTTTATTTAGAAACAAGAGCACAAATACCATTTTCAATAACTCCAACTACAACCAAAGGTTCCAACTTCCATACAAACGTTCATCATTGTGAATAACTTCATGTTCATGTTTATTGGGCGGGGCAGTATGCTAGGATGCAGGAAATGTACCAAATTTTTTTTTATTTTAATTTAAACTACCCTGCTCTTCCTCTCCCTCTGTGAATTTTGGGATCCCTATTAAACGCAATGATATTTTGTAACTCATGAGCGTATCTCTGAATGCAATTTTGTATCAAAATTTCATAGTAGGGAATCGGCAAAGAACTTTCGGCGAGTTAAGATTTCTACAATTTGAATATTTATTATATTGTGAATGAGTAGATTTAATTCAATATATTACCTACAATATCGGATTCAGATACTAGAGTCCGTATTCGAGCAAGGTCATAATAATATTAGAATATTTGTACCGAGAGACTGAGAATAATAAAGTCGTTTCCTATTTCATGCCTCCGCAATTCTTCGACCGATTTTACGATTTGTCCGCTTCGTACCGAACGTGAACCGAGCAAATGTTTGCATCGACTCCACTTATTACGCGTGATGAAATACAGAGATTTCGGTTCAGTGAAGACTCCAAAGTTTATTGGAGAAACGTTCGAGTATATCAATGTAATTACATTTTATGATAAAAATGAAGTGCTTAATGTGAAATAATCAGTTAAAAAAGTTCATTTAAAATATCTTTATGTCTATTTTTGGTATTATTGAAATGTTGTATGAAATAAAACAGAACTTTTTATTGCCAACTTTGAAATTTTTAATGATTATTTTTTTGTGAGATTATTAAAATTTATGTGAAAGTGAAAGTAAATCATAAGGCCCGATGAATTCGGATGTTCAATTTTATATATAATAAATTTTTTATGATAATTTCGTCGCTCAGTGAACCCTTACCATTTGTCGGTAGTCGACTCACGACAAACGAGTTACTTGCAGTTTCGAATCAATCAGCGAAAGGGGTCGTGACATTAAAGCACAGTGTGAGACATTTAATACAACGACATTATTTATAAGGAAGGTTACATCACTCGACATTTCCATGTATAGACAACCTGTACTAAAAACGCCCACAAAACAGCGGACACGAGTAATTCGTTGAGTCCGGCCAATTAAAATGGCAAGCGCGCATTTTTGTTTTTTGTTTTTTTTCTTTTGATAATTCTTCGAAATTTTGTTAAATTAATTATTTTTGTTACGTAGAATCGTTCATTAAGCTGCCTAAAATAAATAGACGGTAGAGAAAACTCTACCTATATTGCAAAACAAGCCAATTTGTATCGAATTTTCTTAAATAAGAAAGCCTTTAGACTGATATAGAATTGAAGAAGAATAAAACTTATAGTATAGGTGTACATAATAATTGGATAGATTATTTAATATAAATAGAAGATAATTATTTTCTATTCTTTGATATAAAATATGAAAGGGATACATTATACCGCACTACCACCACAGTAGCTATAACAGAACTTATGTAGGTACCTATTGTTGTAATTTTGGAAAATGCTAATAATACTTTAATATTTGTAAAAGCGGTGGGGAATGGAGACTCCAGGGAAAAGCGATTGGAGACCAAAGTTTTTGAAGACAATTTAACACAATTTAACAAAATAGACTTGCTTATGTTACAACTTACAGATCAAAGAAAATATTCAATGAATAAAAACAAAAAGGAAAAACAGTCGCTAATTACCTAAGCCCATTAATAATAATTTGGGTTCAAAACATTTGCATGTTCTTTTATAATTGTTAACAGGCTAAGAGTTTGATCACAGAACACCCAGATGTTAGGTGACGGTATGGTCGTAACTCGTAACCTACTTAGCCTGAAATGGGAACTGGCTCTCAAGCACGACTGCCGGAGCACACCGTTAGGTGGTTGGTGACGACACATTTTCAATTTAAGGTGGTAGCTGGTCAGACGGACCCTTGAAAGTGCCCGAGCACCATCTCCTGAGACCACCGGTATCACCTATGATACTTTGCAAAAACGTAATAGTGGAGACTTCGTTGGTTGATGTAATAATATTGTTTTCATGATGAGTAAGTAGGTAATCCAGATAAAACCTTTTGTCTTCCTAAACACACAAATAAATAAATTATTGGTTTCCTTACAATGTTTTCCTTCAACAGCTCAAGTTCATGAATAGGATTTGAACGTATACCTACGGCTTGCGACGTGTTATCCTAAAGCATCGACCACTGAACTATCATCGCTGTAAAATCATGTTGTGGTTGTTCAATTTCAAATTCCTTTCCTTATTTTTTACTTTTCCTATAAGAATCATTTGCTGTATACAAATTATAAATAGGATAAATAACTGTACGGAAAAGATAAGATTGCGGAAAAAGTACTCCATTATAATATACGTTTGGGAAGGAACGTGTTTATAATACAAGAAGTTGTAACATTCCGTTTGTGTTCCCATAATATACCTACAAGTGTCCCAAAGAAATGGGTCGTCAGTATATCAAGCAAACAATGCATAGGTACGTCACAACAACGAAGAAAAAGTGAGTCGAAATAAACAACAACAACAACAAAGATGAAAAATGTGTGTCCACCGCATGTAAGTAAAAAGTACGCAAAGATAGGGGTCTATTCAAATATGTAGGCCATTGTACAATGTATGTGTATTATGTGGGTTGTCTCTGCATGCATGGATTGCGATCTGCGATCACGCGAGAACTGGCCGAGTCTTTGCCGTGAGAATGTAAAACCATAGAGTTTTCGAGTCATTAAAAAAAAAAGAAATCACGCATTCTGCATTTAAATCGAAATTGGTGGTGATTAGTTGGTTTCCTTTATTCGCTGTGTTTTTTTTTATTGGAGTTTTTGTTTTAGTCGGCTATAATAAACTAAAACGCACGTGTAGCACGTTAATTACAGAAAGTATTAAGTACTTATAGTAAACATTGTTAAGAATATAAAATAGTCGTGCATATTTTATGCACATGCGTAAATTTTATGAGATACTTAACTATAATTTAGTACGATTACTTAAACTTTAGACATTAAATTAATTATAATAGTTAAAATGTATTTTATTAAAGAAACATTTAACAGCGCAGGGGGGAATCAAGACCAACCGGTCTCAAGTGGTTGGCTTACTTCATTCATAAAATATAACAGTCAGTCATGCAATTATCAATATTTGAAAAAGGTATCATGCAGTGTTACTGCCGTGATTACACACTGAATCATCGGTTGATTCATGCATTATATTATATTGTATTATATTTACAAAGTATCCGGAAAGGGGGTACCAAGCCAAAACTGTATCGAAAGCTACTCTCAGGTAACTTTAGCTGACAATTTTGTCCCAAAAGTCAACAGGGTTTTCGAGAAACGCCCTATCGATTATAGCTTTTTCAACCGCCCTCATCAATATCTTTGTTAGTATGTGACGTCAGTATGTGAGATCATGGCATAAGCCACATAAAAATATAGTAGGTTAGCTTTGTCTATAGCAATTTGTATATTTAAAACTACGTTGGACGCGTGGGTACTTTAATAGATATTGATATTTTTAAGTATTGGCGGCTCGATACACCCTTTCCGAGTAACATTCTAGACGGGTTAGTATATTATAATGTTTATAAGGGAGGGTTTCACAGGCCTTTATACAAAGTTGCATCATAAATGTCACATACCCTGTACCAAGTGGCCACCTGTGTGTGAAGTCGAAGTCACCACCGAAAACAACATACATAAATAGTTATTATGGGTAATAGTGTTCTATTAATAAATACAATATTCTTTTTGTATATTAAATAAGTAAATAATTTTATACCAAAACTGCTAAATTAAATGCTAGTGCTGCTAATTATTATTTTTATACAAATAAACGGTGACAGTTAAATTTAGCAAAATTGTATCATTAATATATATTATCACTAAATAATAGGTAATGTGTAAGGGAATAGGCTAGTTTCCTAAATTTTTATTTTTAGTCCGTTTTGTAGATTATTAAAAAATATTGGACACGTATTTTTTTATTTTTTATGTAACCAAAAAATTACGGAGATATATCAAGTTGAAATTTCACATGACGTCACGCCTCGCTACAGTTTGTTCGCACGTTATAGCGAGCTGTGACATCACGAGTCCCCCACCCTAAACTTTAATGCGCTTTATCTATGCATATTTCCATTATTTTAAAAAAGCAAAAAATACGTGTCTTTTATTTTTTTATTATCTAACTGACGGACTAAATAGAATTTCGATTTTTTTACCCAGGAAACTAGCCTATTATATAAGTTTTAAGAGTTATGTACAACTTACCTATTTTGAACAGATAACAATTACTAATATGGGTAATAAATATTGTTTGTATTATTATAAAAAAAAAAAAACTGATGACATTTATACCGTTTGTTTACAAACTAACCGATTATTACAATTATACGGCTACATAAATTATAATATTGTATATGTGATTATAATATCGTGACTCGTAAGAGGTGAGAGACTAAAGAGTGTAATTTTTGTTCGTGCAGAGTGACTGATTTTTTTGTCGGTCGAGTAAGTGAGTCTACGATTGGCGTGACCTAATAACCTAATGGGAAATATATTTTATGACTGACCTCAGGAAACATGACTCTCCTATAGGCTACAAGTCATTTTAATCCATTATAGGGTACAATTACTCACATGTTCCAATAATTATATAGGTAAGTACAATAAAAACACTCCACAGCTTGTGTGGTGGAAAACATGCAGAAGTGGAATTTACTCCATATTATTACAATAAAGTACTAGATATCTACTTATAATAAAGTACTAGATATAAGAGTATATACTGTTATATCTAGTACTACTAGTAGCGTGTATATACACGCTCAGACTGGGTAGTGGAACTCTGTATTCATCACACAAAGGCCAACCTCACCGGGAATCGAACTCAGAAGCACTTGATTAGTAGAGGTAGGTCAACCATGCGGTGACTTGATCGTCTTTAATTATTTCTTGATTGGTATATCAAGCAAATTATTAAAACATACTGCATTTTAGAATTAACAATGTAGTGCGTTCTTATTTCAAAATTGTTTAAATAAAGATACCGATTTCGCGCCACATCATAATGTAATACAGTCAGTATGCAAGTAACCGGAGACGAGTGAGTACCTCGCGCTAACTTCTTGCTAACCGTCACAGCGTTAAAGAAATCACTTCGAGCTAACGGTATGAGGTAACTGGTTAGTTTGGTTACTTCGTCTTGACCATGGTTTTTTAAGTTCCCACTGAGCGACCGCGAGCAGTCGTGAACTCAGGGACGTGGAAATAGAAAACTATTCAATGGAACTTATTACATTGGGAAGTTATAACTTGAGACTTGGAACGTAGTTACGCCGGTGTGTGTACAAATATTTAGAATTAAAAAATAAGTTAATCAAAATATGATGATTACTATCGGAATTTTACATAGGATAGATTGGTAATCTGATTGTTTGTATATTTAAACGTGCATCACGCAATAACTTCTGGACGGGTTTTAATAAAACTTAGCATAGGTGGATAGCTTAAAATCTCGAATCAACAATCAGGATTTAGGGTACTGTTAATCACAAAACACTACATTGCATCTGCTACAGTCACCTAAGCTTTACAATTATACTATTTGAACTATGTTGTTTACTTTGTCATTTTAAGATCCTCGTAAACTCCAGGAATACTCTCTCCATTTAATCCAGCTCCATTCGGGTAGCGTGTGTGTGACGTACTGTGTTATAATAATTAAATGCAGTCCTCCGACTCCTCCACTGTTTCATTTTACATCACTTTTGGGTTTGAATTTTCCAAAGCCTTTCCGTAGTGCTCGCTTAAATGGGCTTGTCAACCTAATTCTAGAACGTCTAGATTATTAAAAAATATTGGACACGTAATATTTTAATTTTTTACGAGAATTGTCGCGTGACGTCACAACGTGATATAAACTAGGTAGCACAGCGTGACGTCACGCGATATTTCCTCTTAATGTAACTCCGTAATTTTTTTATTAAGTACCTAGGTATCTACGTAAAAAATGAAAAAAAATACGTATCCAATATTTTTTATTAATCTACAAGACGTACTAAATAGAATTTTAATTTTTATACCCCGGAAACAAGCCTATTATGAAAACAATAGACACATTGAGCAAAAACCTGGATTATGTTAACACATTATATATAAAATACGATATTACCTACTTTTGTAAATATTTCATAATTATACAAATCCAAACCAGGATTATCAAATTGGAAGAAATTTATTTAGATATACATATATTTTAAGTATATACTGGTACAATAAACGCAATAGAAGTAAATAACAACTGAGTAAATAAAAAAGCAACACACACAATATAATTTAATCAGTTATTTTTATTAAGAAAGACGCAACTTTCAAAGCGAGGATTGTTTATAAAGATACAGTACCCATTGCAAAGGCGAGGTGCATCATGGTTATAAAATGGATATTATATATGCATTCAATATTGCGAAATGGTTATATTTATTGACCGCCGCCTCGGTCTGTGATGTTTTAATGCTAAGTTTATTGTAATTTACGATTGTCGTCGAACAAGCAACGCCCACGGCTGCCCACAGCTGCCCATTGCCTGCGAATGATCGGTGAATGCTACGTAGGTTACCTATACCTATCCATAGGCGTAGCTAGCGAGGAAGCAACTTCTTTGCCCACCCTAAGAAAATCGACAGTATTGAAAAAAATATTTTCTATATTATAACAGCCTTTAAATTGGACGCAGATAAGCAATACCATGTTAACCCACAAAATGAAGTTATTGATTCAGAACGATTTATTGAGAGTTAGAAAACGTTTTTTAATCATGTGTTTACCTTATTACATTGTTTAAATATGTAACTAAATATTGAACATAAAAAATTTGACACAAAATAGCGCTATAATTTTTAAACTTTAATTTAATCAAAATTTCTCCAGTGTGGGTTAACACACTATTGCTTATCTATGTCCAATTAATCTTGGGGGAGGGAAGAATTCAAATATATTTTATTGCCCCAAAAGAGATAGTAAAACTAAGACAAATAAAAGAAAAGACAAAACAAAAGGCGGCCTTATTGCTAGAGGCGATCTTTTCAAGGCAACCTTAACAACGATCAACAACATTCTTTACACATACCGCGTATGTCTCTCATAATACAATCCCAAAAGCTTGAATTACTAATAACTGTCGATCAATGAATATATCACCGACTACAAGTAATATTTGCAAGTAATATTTATTTGATTTGAAAATTAAAGCAATCCCTAAAACCGTTCTACAACTAACTAACAGACTAAATTACTAAATCTAACCCTTTTCACTTCACCCCTTTCAGCTTATTATTGTTGAAAAGTTTCAAACACTTAGACCCAGCAGTTGGCTTGTGCGTTGATAAATTAGTCAGTCAGTCAGGATATGTTTTACCCTAAGTACATAAATACGTTTAAAACGTCGCGTGGCAGTGCCATGTCGTTGCTGTCCGGTAAAATGCTCTATGTGAAGAAAAAAAAAAACTATTCAATAGGTTCCAAAGAATACAGCTTTGATTCGTTACCGCGTAATGTGGGCTGCTCATTATATAGCTGGTCAGATATCATGATTGGGTACCGAAAGGCTTGTTCAAAGTGGATAGCCTTGATTTTAACACAAAAGGTATCATGTTCGAATTTTAAAGGTTATAATTAGGTTAGTTTATCTGTTTTATGATTTAAATTTGAATAACATACATACTTACATATTGTGTAGTTGGTGAGTTATAAAATTATATCCTCTTTTTTGCTATTAATTATGTTATTTGGTATACTAATTAATTGAAATCGAACAAAGGAAAACAAAATTGAAAGACGTATATGTTTCAGCTCCAAGACCTCAATAACTCGCGACTGTACAAAGTTATAATTGATATCTATGAAATTAACTTAATCTACATTTCAACTAACCGCCGCACTCAGAGTCGACTTTAATGATAACTTAGTTAAGTATAGCTTTTTAAAACAAAACTGCCGCAATCAGACAAGTTTAATAAATTAATTTTCCTGAGTGCGAGGGTTAGTTGTTAAAGTTTAACGGTGACCTCAATTTTAGTAAGCACATTCGTCTAAAATGTAGAGTTTTATCTGTTTTTGAGCTTTATTACTATTAGAATAAAAATGTTTTTTTTTATGTTAACATACTCTTCATTGCGATTGTACCTCCAAATGTTTCAATTAGGCACTGGCGAACGCATAGTTATAGGGTTTTTAAGACTTCACAAAAACTCATTGGGCTCGAATCCTATTTATGTATTTACCTATATCAAAGAAATTGCTGGGCTGTGGGTATACAGAGCTGTTGATTTTGGGCTATAAGAATTCTAAAATAAAAATACTGACACGTCGATGTTAAAGTTTTGATGAATTGATTGACGATGAAATATATGAAACTCTTTAAATTGCTCAAATAAATTGGGTAACTACTCGTACCTCCTAGACTGAATTGATTACGAAAACATTCAGTGTTGAAGTGCACCCTTTCTAAATAACTTTTGTGTCATTTTTTTTTATCTCAATCAGAAACACGGTGATTTTGCGATTCAATCAATCATGCTGAGACAGGTACAATTTTTGAAGTATGTTGATTTTGGTTGATTGCCAGAAATTGTAGGTGTCAAAACGTGCATATGTAATCGCAAAACCGATATGTTTCCGATTGAAAAAGAAAAATTATTGCAATAAAAGTTACATAATTGCCTGCTTAGCTTATGTAGGTATTTATTTATCCCGTACCTACTTGTCCGAGTTTGCCTCGTCAAAAACACCTCATTGTGGCTATAACTTTAATGTATAGCTATAGTGAGGCAATAACGCTGAGAAATGGTCTGGCAAAAGGGTATTGCCTTTTCCTCCACACAGCATTGTCTATGACCTATTTTTAAAATAATCCATAACATCGTCTTCGTCACTCTAGTGGGACTAACGGCAATAGGTACGTACAGCTTCCGAAAGCTCGGTGCAGCGTATCGCTAAAATAATCCAATAATGACCACTGGGAGGAAGATAATTTATGGTTAATGGTCCATAGTGGCAGAGGCAAGTGTAGGTACAGGGCAATAAAAACCACGCAACGGTTGCAAAAAAAGTATGAACTCCCCATAACTTTCTTTGCTGGCAATTGGTATCATCGCAAGGACATTTTCTGAAATATGTACAAAACATTAACCGAGTAAAAGTAAAAAATGCCGTTTAATTAATTTCTTTACGTTATTGTAAGATTTTGTCAAGTAGTTGTAGGTAGCAACAAAGCCTTAGTCAATTCTTCTACATGTATTCTATTGAGTTATTATAACTGAACTGAGTTCACCCCTCCTATAATTTGGTTTTATCTGTGGTGATGTCACCGACTGACCTTGGGCAAGGCGGCGAGGCACTGCTGCTTGACGTCCCACACGAGCTGGTCCCTGGGGAACTGCAGGCTCTTCTGCACGTTTAGCTCGGGCACGTTGACGCGCACCAGGAGCCAGCCCTCCGGCCCCTCCGAGCACTCGCCCTCCATAACGCTACGCCATCTGGGGACAATGATGGGAAGATGGAATCAGAGGGGAAATTAATATCTCCAAAATTTACCACATAGCGATCGTACAAGATCTTAAGAGAAAGAGAGAAAGAGAGAGTGAAAGAAAGATGGTCTGAAGAAATTAAAGCTGTGGAATAAGCATGACCCCTGTGGTACATAAATATTTTTGTGCGCTTTAAATGTTAAATAAATTAATAATTTTGAGCTAGATAGTACCAGTCACCACTAAAAGCGAAAGTTCAATAAATAAATATTACGTACTAGCTATGCCACACGGTTGCACCCGCGTTAATTTCGGTGGTCCCGCGGGAATTCCGGGACAAAAAAAATCCCTATGCCACCTTCTCTGTACCGCTGACAATGAAAAGCTACGCTTTCGCGCAACAGACAGACAGAGTTAGTTTCGCATTTATAATATTAGTAGGGATGAATACTTGATTAAAAACCTATTTTATACAATATACTGTTAGAATTGGCTATGACAATGTTGCGGCTGCCTTAAAAAAATCTCGATTGCTATGCAATGAAGCTGAAATTGTTGTTTTTAATTTCCGTAAAAAACCTGTTTCACTGAATTGTTCTAAACATTTCGACATATTGCCGATCAACTTAATTGTTTTTAGTTGTGTGTATCAATTTTTTTTTTATTACACTTCATAATAATAGACTATGGTAGTTGCTTGCCAACGCAGTGATTACCTACCTACTTATATTCTCTTTGGCATGTACTAGGTGTCAATATCTTCGGCTGCAAAGATAATAATATTATAATCACTCGTGCAGCGTGCTCGACTGGATAGGTAAGCGAGTCACGTGGCGCGAATCCGGTTGCAATCCGTTGGAAGTTCGAATTTCAAATTCAAATAACTCGAGTCTCATAATGTGCAAGTGGCAAGATTCAATAAAATTCAATTTTAGTCTCTACACCATGGTGTTAACCGCGTTTCATACGCAGCGGGCAGCGAATGACATGGATGCAAGATGAAATATGCCAGATATTGTCTTGTTTATCTCTCTACTCGTAAGGGGCGCCAATTATTCATAATTCCGAGAATATTCTGACACTAACATGAGAATCTGACGCTGTAATAGCTGCCCACGCGTTTTACGGATTTCCATGGAACTATTTGCTTTTTCCTTTGCTAAATTATTAATATTGCTCTTAAAAATAATAGGTAGTATACATATAAGATTCGTTAGTAGAGTTTTCTTATCTTATTTTATCATTGACATGAATTACGATACCTAAATTTACAGATAAGCACGGAAATCTAAGTAGCTTACCTAGTTACACCTCATTATGTCATGTAATTTAAAGTTCACCTGACTATGTGATGCCCAATTCTAGCAACTCGTTCGGTACGTTCGAAACGAAACGAAGAAGGCATTTTTAAAGATTTTCTCTTAGCATACATAGTAACATTTTAACAAAGTAGCTTTGGATTGGACATTGTTGTCAAAATGCGCTTTTAATAGAGTTAATTTGTATAATTACCACGATAAAAAAGCGACTGTCAAAGCGTACTATAATTTTGCTAACACAGCATTTCCCTTTAACAAAAGGTTATGTTCTGCAGGTATTTTCTAAGTATATGTATAGAGACGATCTATCGTGCAAGAGGTTTATCGTATAATTATTAATAATTAACAAAAATATATATGTATAAACATAAAAAAAAATTGTCCCTTCATAATTACAAAATTCTGTTTCAGCTTCAACTTTTTCGGTACTGCATCGATACATCGGTCAGTCAG
Organism: Zygaena filipendulae; assembly: GCA_907165275.2. Lineage (NCBI taxonomy): Eukaryota > Metazoa > Arthropoda > Insecta > Lepidoptera > Zygaenidae > Zygaena > Zygaena filipendulae. Next base: position 2,381,981 of record OU015653.1, on the reverse strand, counting down.
TGAAAGTCTTAACCAATTTTATTTATGTTTCGTATCGTACGAACATGTTTAGTATTTAGAATAGTGCACGTACTCTATGCAGTTGAACTTACAAGGCATAAAATACCGTGGTGTTATCTCTTAGACTAGTTCGGTGTGTTAGAAGGTAAACCGAGATAGCATTATCTGTTAACACCTGCGCACGCGGCGAGCGGCCATTGCGCCATAAGTTCGGCATGTTTTGAAATTAGATAACTTCTAATTCCAAATAAAAAACTAAATAAATTATCGTAAAATTGAATTATTGTGTAATGATTGGTAGGTAAAAAAAACACGTGACAGAAATGATCCGTGAGTCGAACCCACTGCCTTCTCAGTGGTTAATAAATAATAGCTGAACATCCAATGATAAATGACCTGAAGTAATTTAGGATTTAAGAATGTTACGTTGTAGGTATACTAGGTATACTAGGTATATAGGTGACTACGTTTGAGTCCGAAATTTGAATTTTAAATCCGATATCCCTGACGCTATCTCTTTTTCTCTGGACTCAGGCCGATTTTCGGTCCATTTCCTTTTATCGCACCCGAAAAAGTTTCACTTCAAAAGTTCTATATTTTACTAGCTGTTCCCGCGGGAATTCCGGGACAAAAACTACTATATGTCCTTTTCTGTACCCCTGACAATGTGTATGCAAAATGTAATGGTGATCGGTTGAGCCGTTAAGGCGTAAAAGTGTAACAGACAGACAGACAGACCGATAGACAGACAGACTTACTTTCACATTTATATTATTAGCAGGGATAAGTAGGAATAAGTATCTATCATCAAATGAATTAAATTATTATTTCCAACTTAGACCTTGGTCGTTGTTAAGAAACGTGTCCTAGTTGAAGACAAGTAATTAGTACATTTGAACAAAATATTATTAGGCATATCGAATAATATCAAGTCGTATTAATCGAGACGTCGTCGTTAAAATATAAAATAGATAGGTATCATAATTGACGAACTAATTAATGGACTACGTACTGAGTTCACGCGAATAGATAAATAGTGCGAGATATTATAAGGAATCACATAATTGTCTGTATATTACTAATATTATAAAGAGGAACGGTTTGTATGTAAGTATGTTTGTAACGAATCGGCTCAAAAAGTACTGGACCGATTTTAAAAATTCTTTTACCATTTGAATGCTATATTATCACTGATTAATATAGATTATATTGTAATCCAGAATTCCCGCGGGAACTCCGAAATTACCGCGGGTGAAAATGCGCGGAACAGCTATCTCTGGATCTACTAAACCGATTTTGAACATTCTTTCACTTATAGGAAGCTACGGTAGTCCTGAGTGACCTAGGGTTCTTTTTATCCCGAAATTCCTACGGGAACTCCGAAATTAACGTGGGTGAAACCGAGGCGGACAGCTAGTTTTCTATACATTACAATGTGAAATTTTCAAGTGGGCGTGAATGGCTAAATCCGAAACCACGAGGAATAGAGAAAAATGGTCAAAGGAGTCTCGAAGAATTAAAACTGTATAGGTACCTACTCAGATTTAAAAAAAGTAATTTTCTTAGACGGGAATCGAATATATTTAAAAAAAAAAACAGTAGTTATTATCGCGCCAGCACAAAAGCATGAGTGCGGCATTAATAGTGGAATTAAAGATAAAGTTATGTAGAAGTAGTGGGAAGGTTTTTTTCATATCAAAAATACCATTTTATTTTTCTATCATTCCCAACAACTCATTCAAAATAAAATAGTAAAGTTTTCAAATAAAATAGTATGTTATTATTTCTAGATGATCCGATATCCGGAAAATGTTTCCGACAGTTTTAAATTTACTATTACTTCCTAAAATTTAATCCTCATGAGACCACGAAACTTTTTTTACATCAATGATGTAAATACATTTTATAAGTAAGGATGCAAGCATTTAAATACTATCCGACCGAAAGAAAACAGGTTAATTGCTAGTATGTAGAAGCTTATGTAGGTAACTTTAATACGTGTTGATTTTCTACCTAGCTTATCTACTGAATGGCATTATAACGACGTTCATCATTAAGTATGACAAATTGTCATATTTTTAACCTCAATGCTGTTGATTAGAATTTTTTGATTAATTTCAACATTATCTACAAAAAATATTTTAAAACTATTAGGGTACCTACTATAATATTGCATTGTCACTGAAGTTGCGTCAATATACCAAAATTTATCTCATATCTCATGGTGGTTTGTGATTGGATGGAGTGGTTTAAAAAGGGTTGCAAATTTCGAAACAGACAACTTAGATACATACGAAAACATTGCAAATTAGTTTTAAGCTTTTGATTACAGTTAATTTACAACATTAATTTGGTTACAAATCTACTAGGATACAGATCAACGCACATAAAATTGACATATTAGATTTTTAAAAGCAAAGCAAAACGGAAGAAAAAACAAAGTTGGTACAATAATTTAGAGTAGGTACAAAAAATAGTCGGAGAGTAAGCACGCAGTTTTTTTAAATATACATTGATGTCAATCACTTTATAGGTACGGCAAAAACAAGTATAGAGAACCCAGGTATTATAATGATAAAAAATTACACAATGACATCATTATATTATGGAGAGGCCCTGATTGCTTAGTATGTTTTATAAATTACTGTCTATATTTTTATCAATGACTCATTGCAATCGTTCTCAAGTTTAAAAAAGTGCTTAGTTTTATAAAAAAACATGCTTACTCAATGTGAATATTAGCAAAACGTACAAGACCTATAATCATGGTACAGGAACGATTTAAAATAAAAATTTTGTTTTATAAAACTGCTTTAGGCATGAGGGGAAAATTTTCGATGACAACTGAGCTACGTCACTCTTTAAATACGTACGTAGGTGTTTTATTATTATGATGTTTATGCGGTCTTATGGTTAAAGCTATACGTATACTGACCATTTGGGTGCTGGTTAGAACCGAAGGTTGACAAAGAATTAGTTATATTGTATAAGTTTAAGTTTTTGCATATGTACAAACCCATTATGTGCTTTATTCTGTTTAAATGCGCATGCAATATCCGAATCAATTTTAGGTTGGTTTTATTAACTTGTCTTATTATGAAATTGCCTCTAGACACAGAAATACTCAGTTGTGTTTTTATAACGAACGCAGTCTTTTCTCTAGTTGCAAATTTAATTTATGTTGGATTCGATCTGTTGATGACATCAGTAAGTACATCAGTACTCATACATTGAAGGCTTTCGCAATACATATTATGGCGGAAAAAATTAACAGAAGTTTCATGTAAATTGCCATCTTATTGTGCAGTATGAATTAACATATTCATACAAAATTTTTACACTGTAATCAGTAGTAGGCGTCCAATGTAAGCGTTATATAATTTCCATAGAATTGTATGTAACAATAACAAAAAAATCTCAGCTAGACGACTATATTAACTGTCACTCTTTTATTGGGTTATTGCGTGGGTGACTGTAATAGGTACGTACAATAGCTTCGTGGGTTGGAGAATGAACCGATTATTCTAATTGTTTGTTTATCATTAACATTTTATAAGGCAGTAGGCAACACGAGTAGGTATAGTATTTTACGTAAGTCAGTTATCAATAAATGCACTGAGCATCAGAAACACTTTTTTTACATTCGTTGAATCTTATTGCAATAGGGATAGAGTTGAACGATTGAAAAAGATTTGTTCAAAAAAAAAAAATATACGACGTATAACAATACTTCTTTTAATCATAACGCGAAGGTTGACACGTCATAGTTATTAATTAATTCAAGTCTATTTCGAATGTTCAAGCGACCAGCTTGAACTGTACGGTTTACTATTGTGAATATTACGTGAGAAACTGAGAACAGTTCATGACCTCGCTCCTGGACTATGTCTCGTATATTATAAGCAAAGAAAAAACAGCTTTTTTGTTTTAATTGTAATTAGATTATTTTTAATTAATTATAATTCGTAATTTATATGTTTAGTGCGTTGGTAAACGTCTTGTGTTCGTGTAAGCAAACATTTTTCTTTGTTAATTTTAAATCCAAATATAATACAATAATACGCTTGTGTTTAATTTCACAGAATAAGATGATATCATTTTCACCTAAATTTAAATAATAAGTGTAGGTACTTATGTCCCTCGTTTGACATTTAACCATGGAACATTATAGACACTTTAGAATAAATATTTGTAAAACCGTATAACTAGTAGGTATTAAACCAAACGCGAAAATATTGGTTTAATAATAATGTATACGATTGATAATATGACTCTGGGTGTTTAGTATGTGCAAAAATAATATGTATTTTAAAAAGATAAGAGTAATTTCTCCAGTTGTAACCACAGTGAAATATCGTTATAATATTAATATTGATATTAATTATTATTATTTTTATTTTAGTTTATACAAAGTATACGTAGGTCTTTATATAAGTATGCATGTGCAGAGATAAACAGAATGATTCTTTTAATTAATTTGAATTTTTACCTCATAACAATTAATTTGTTGAGAATAAAAGCAAAATCGATTGCACTAAGTTACACCTAACCTAATGTGTTTTATTTTACATTAAACCTATTTTCATAAATCTACCTACGGGCTACGATAATATTTTGCAGGGACACCTAGCTACTGAAGAAACATCCTGTATACCCGACGTATAAATAAAGGCAATACAGTTAGTTGTTGCGAACTATTTCTCAGATAGTACGCTACATTGGAATGTACTTTAAGTCGCCGCCTTATACCTATCGTTCCTTTACCACCGTATCTCGTGTGATATATCAAACATTGAGCTCATTGTCGGCGTAGCAAATATATAATGCCTACCTAACACTCCACGATAAGTATCTCCGAGATATCGACTGGCCGAATTAAAAAAAGAAACAATTTTAAATAACAATCTATGAACGAGGGAGTTTTTTGTCGGGAATCAAAGACGACGGTTCGGTCATTTATTTTCATGTCGATAAAAAATTGTTAAAAATTTTGCACGCACGGGCGCCGCCGGGCGGTACAAGGGGTAGCGGGGTGAGGGTTGACGGCCCCGACATCCGACAAATGTGAACAGCGCCATACTAACTCATAGGCGAGCTAGATCTGACACGATTTCTTTCCGGGCGTAGAGGGCTCGCAAAACAGCCGACATTTCTTGTCGGCGACGACACAAAATCTGTTTCTGACAAGTGCGAATAGCTTCATATAAAATGTTCTGCCACTGGAACATCCGATTAAAATCCGGACCCGACACCCGACAAGTGGGAACGTCGTCGACCCCCTGTCTCCCCGTTAACGTGTGACGTACTTCATGGATGGTCCCTAAGTATGTTTAAAAGAAAGATTATTGAAAACCACACTGACTGACTATTTTTGCTGTCAAGTTTGCTGCAAACACTGTAAATGATGCAAACAAAAAAACTTTACTTAGTTTACCCCATTTTGGATGTTCAATGTTCGATCATGTTGTATCAAGATGAATCTGCTAGATGGATGATGGCTTCCATTTTCGAATCTGCCACTGTACACTCCGTACAAGACCGTTTACGCCTGGTACGAATCGATCATAATCGGCTGGCAATTATTTCAAATAGGTAGGTAGATATGTACATAAAATAACTACGTATATGTTGCGTAGAAAATATGAAAATTATAAGAAAAAACGTAAAATTGGATTAGACGCAGTTTTTAGCCATAGTTTCGAGACTAGAACTAATAGGCACATAGCAACAAGAAATCAGCAATTTAAAAAAAATGTGTATGCACGTAATAAACGGAATTTTTAGATACATAATTTATTTTTGGTGGAAATCAGGAAAAAATAAGCGACATAGGTACAAGTAACAAAAAAGGTAATTAATATAATTTATGCGGATACGCGTGAAGCCGCAGCTAACAGATGGTTAAAATAAATTTATAAATCAACATATACAACAGCATAAGTTGGTCTGAGTAATTTATGAATAAAAAAACCTTTAATTCGCAAAAAAGTGTTTTTAATTAAGGCCGGTTTTCAATCCTTTTGATAAGGGTCCAGTACGTAGTATATTTATTACTCTGAGGTCCAACCCATTGATATATTATCTGTGTTATAGGTATGAATAAGTTCAAAATTAGAACAAGTTTCGTATTAAGTAACTGACACGTCTTTGAGAAATATAGTCCATTGAAATGTTACATTTTTTAGGCCTTACCTTGCGTTTTTTAGAGGACGCAATTTTATTTTTTTGATGTGTAGGGGGGGTCAGTGTAAAGCTAAAACCAAGTTTGTGGGGTCGCAACCCTTGTCCCACGGCCGCCATCTTGAAAATAGGGGTTGAAATGGTTTTTACGGTATATCTCTTAAACTATTTATTTGAGAAAAAAAATTTGTTAATATTTTTTGTTGCAAATTAAATTCTCTACAACTTTGGTCCAGTAACTTTTTATCGTAGAACTATAAATAAAAAAGTTATAAGCGAAAATCTTCAGAAATTCGAGAAAAAATTTTATATTTTTCGATGTAACTTTTTTTTTAATCATTTTACGAAAAAATGATATCTGACCACTTTTGTAGATCGTTTTTTGAGGAACAACTTTTATTTGCATCATTTTTTCATTAAGTCAATAGCTAAGGTTTTACAGCGCTCCGAAGTGAGTACTATTTTTTAGTACTCTTAACTATATATTATACGTGTGTACTAATAATATGTCATCAGTTTTTTTTTTTTTTTATTTTTTTTTTTACTTTGTTGATATAATTTTTTTGATTATTAATTTTGCAATATTATTAAAAATTAATTATTGACTCTTTTTCACTCCATAACAGAATTTAACAATTATTGATTTTTTAAAAAAAAAAAAAAAACGCGCCTCTAGACTCTACCTCGTAGGTGGTGGGGAAAAGAGTCAATAATTAATTATTAATAATATTGCAAAATTTGTAATTAAAAAAGTTATAAAAAAAAAAAAATAATAACTGATGACATATTATTAGTACACACGTATAATATAGGTATAGTTAAGAGTACTAAAAAATAGTACTCACTTCGGAGCGCTGTAAAACCTTAGCTATTGACTTAATGAAAAAATGATGCAAATAAAAGTTGTTCCTCAAAAAACGATCTACAAAAGTGGTCAGATATCATTTTTTCGTAAAATGATTAAAAAAAAAGTTACATCGAAAAATATAAAATTTTTTCTCGAATTTCTGAAGATTTTCGCTTATAACTTTTTTATTTATAGTTCTACGATAAAAAGTTACTGGACCAAAGTTGTAGAGAATTTAATTTGCAACAAAAAATATTAACAAATTTTTTTTCTCAAATAAATAGTTTAAGAGATATACCGTAAAAACCATTTCAACCCCTATTTTCAAGATGGCGGCCGTGGGACAAGGGTTGCGACCCCACAAACTTGGTTTTAGCTTTACACTGACCCCCCCTACACATCAAAAAAATAAAATTGCGTCCTCTAAAAAACGCAACCCCAAATGTAACTTTTCAATGGACTAATAAGAAAATAGAGAATTCTATAAGTTTAAACAACTTAAAAAAGGTGTATAAATTATATCGTCATTCATAAAAACAAAATTGAACGAAAGAAAATTGACCATGGAGTGAGGAATTTGTACTCACTTGCTGGCGTGTATGGAATCGTGATGAGTCAATAAAAGAGGTCGACGCACTTCAACTGATGATGCCGGCTTTTAAGCTAATATCCTATCGTGGTTTGACACCAAATAATGTCTATGAAAGTACCTTTTGGCTTTTTAGGGTTAATAAAATTCGGACGAAATACTCTCAAGGGAATCAAAATTTATAGGGTACTTTTCGTTGACCTAGACCTATGCAATTTAGCAAGTCATATCGTCTTATACTAGATGTACAGGGAAAAATCTGAAAACTATACATCTGTGGTTAAATCACAAAAATATAGTCTTTATTTAAAGTACGTATCAATCATCGAGGATCAGCAATGGTACGCGTGGTCATGTACGGAACCTTCGGTGGCGAGGCCGACTCGCACTTGTCTGGTTTTTTTTTGCTCGTTTTGAACGACATACGCTCTGTCATGGCATCATTGTCATGTAATAATCAGTACGGAAGTCAACTTTACTATAAATTGAATTGCATGTTGAATTGGCTACTTGACAAAAAAATTTTTTTTAGTCCGTCGCGTCGTGTAGATTAGTAAAAAACATTGGACACGTATTTTTTTCTTTTTTACGTAATCAAAAAATAACAGAGATACATTGAGTTGAAATTTCGCGTGACGTCACAATTCGGTGCGGTTTGTATGGCGCTTATAATGAATATTGACGTCACGAGCCCCCCACCCTAAACTTTAATGCGCTTTATCTATGTTCATTTTCATTAAATTGAAAAAGCAAAAAATACGTGTCTATTATTTTTCTATTTTCTAACAGACGGACTAATTAGAATTTTGATTTTCATACCTTGGAGAATACCCAATTGTAGGTACTCACGTAAGAAATCTAATTCCGTTCAAGTTTACAATCAAAAAGCTTTGCTTTGCCAATGGCCAATTTATTTCCCGATTAGCTATGGGTATTCTTGGGACGAGGTGGTCTGATTATTTGCACGCTTGGAATAAGTTTTGGTGGAAAAAAATTAAAGTTACTTTGTGTAATTTCAATTAAACACAGCCTTTTATTATCCGAGTTCGCAATGGTCGTAAAAACACCGTTATGTAAGCAAGGCTGCATCTAGACGTTTAATCAAAGATTAGAGAATTTCGGTAGAGTCTTTGGCCGGATCCGAATCGGTTCTGTCATTTATTTTTTTTTGGATAGCAAATTGTTATTGTGCTGTAAAAAAAACTTATCAAATCATTAAATTTCCAAACACAAAAACTGATATGGACATTGCGGACGTGATATCACGAAAGATATTATGGTTTTTTTAACATTACTGGCGTCATAACACGACAGATGTAATAATGTATATTTTCATTACTCATACTCGGAAAGTAGGTCTGAAGTTGCCTGAGAAGCGGGTTGAAAGTAACACTTTTCAGCCCTAGGGAGAATCGCTTTCAACTGACAGCTGGATACTGCAGAATCTCAAGTTTTTTTTTTATGTCACAGGGGGCACTTACTGGCCAGTAGCACACCTAATGGTTGATTTATGTAAAATAAAATTCACTCATTTTTTTCTTTAGCTAATTCCTATTTTTATTTTGACTTTCCTTGCATTCGTAATGAAAAGCACAGTGTTATCCTCGGGAGTAACTTTCACCCCTAGGATAACAATGTACTATTACATACTTACTTATATTCTGGCGTAAAAACACGACAGATACAGATTGTCATACTAACATTGCTGGCTTGTTTTGATCCAGCACTAGAAATAGAGTTTCTCTAAATAAATATGTAAATGATCAAACACTTTTTCTATACGTTTCAAAAGTTTTACTATTCAAATCCGATGCTCTTACAAAGAAAACCATACACGTTTCAAAGTGAGACTTAACAAATTCTTAAGTCGAGTAAGTGTTGCTAAGTTTGTTTATTGTGGCGGGTGTTAATTCCTTAGTTTAACACGAGCCGCCCGCACTCGGCGCTCGTGGGTGGACCGGACTCGAACCTCGTACATACGTTAAGCAGGAAGCTGACGCCCCACGCTACCACGCGCCGGTTTTGCGCCCATAATTCCAAATCTAGATTTAGTCAAGTTTCAACTAGAATCCGACCTTGAGTTCACAAAAGCGAATTGGTGTGGAACTTTTGTCCGAATTTTAACTTTATGTGGGAACTTTTAACCATGATGTTACTTTAAAAAAAAAATGTATTTTTGTCGGTCAATCCTCACTTTACTAATTACCCTTACTAATCTATGCTATTGTTAATATTATAAAGAGGAAAGATTTCAGTTTTTGTTTGTTTGTTTGTTACGATTTAATTCAAAAACTACTGGACTGATTTCAAAAAGTCTTTCACCATTAGAAAGCTACATTATCCCTGAGTAACATAGGCTATATTATAATCCGGAATTCCCGCGGGAACTCCGAAATTAACGCGGGTGAAACCGCGTGGAACAGCTAGTAATTAATTACTAATAATAATAAATGCGAAAGTAGCTCTATCTCTCTGTCTGTCTGTTACGCTTTCACGCCTTAACGGCTCAATCGATCATCATGAAATTTTGCATAAACATTGTCAGGGGTACAGATAAGGACATAGGGCACTTTTGATCCCGGAATTCTCGCGGAAACTCCGAAACTAACTCGGGGAACCCACCTCCAACCCAGGGTCCTACCAACCAGTCTTGGTTATACGGACCGAATCGCGGGCCGGAACGCCCCGGTCGCCCGGGACGCACCGTACCCTACACATTCTTTTTTGATCTTGTTCTTGCCTCTAGTTGCAACTCTCCCCTTTCTGGGGCTTGACGTTCACACGTACGACAGTACTCGGCCGCCTGCCTACCGCAGATCCTCCAACAACTTCCTCTTCTGAAACCATCGACGCGCGAAGATCTTGAAAGCCGCGAAGTTGCCCTCAGAACTCACCAGGTCCCCGAAGTACACCGGTCCCGCCTCCGTCTTCACAACTCGCGTCAGCAGCGCCAGGCGCTCCCCTACATACAGCTCGCAATCCCACAGCACGTGGTCCCGATATTCATCGGCGTGCCCGCAATGGCACAAGCCGGTCTCACTCAGGGATAGGTCCCGCAACCTCCCTCTGAACATTCCGTGTCCAGTCAGCAACTGAGAGACCACGTAGTCCGGCTCCACGAATTTAGCGTCTAACCTCGCGCCCACGTCCGGGAAGAAGCGGAACAAGTCCCGCCCCTTGGACTCACTAGCCCATCGCGCCTGCCATTCCGCGACAACCTCCGCGAGAACATCCCGCTTACGCCTGCGCCACTCCTTGCCTCGCAGTCCCGCCCTTGTGTCTTCCTGTCTGCCAACACGTATGACCTCCAGATCCGCAGGGAGTACTCCCGCCAGGACCGGTAGGGCAGCAGTGCTGGAAGAACCGTATGCCTTTGTCAGTAGAATCAACGCTGGTCTTTGTGTCCGCAAAAGGGGGCTGCGGACGACGTGAAGCGCCGCCCGCCGGAACCAGACCAGAGCTGCATATGTTATTGTGGCCACGTACGTACCACGATACATAAAACTCAACGCTTTATATCGTACGCCCCACGAACTCGCCGAGACGCGCGACATTTTACCGAAGCAGTTTGCCGCACGCCCGCCCATGTACCTCGCATGCTGAGCGAATGATCTGGTGTTGTCGATCACTACACCCAGCAACGTCGCCTCAGTCACGGATTTCACCGAAGCGCCACCCAGACGGATAGTTGGCGGTCGCTGAAAACGGCCCTTGAGCATCATCGCCTGGGATTTAGCAGGGGAAAATCCCAGACGGTTTCGCGTTCCCCAGTCAGCGACAGCCTTGAGTATTTCATCCGCCTTCCGCTCAATATCCGCCCTGGACCGCCCCTCTATCAAAACCGTAACATCATCCGCGTATGCGACAATCCTTGACCCATCCGGAAGCGGTATCCTAAGGAGGTCATCAATAAGGACGCTCCACAGCGCCGGGCCCAGGACAGAGCCCTGGGGGCATCCCATAGTGGATTTCTTCCACACCGCCTGGTGCCCCACAAACATACCCACCAGTCTGTTTGTGAAATAATCCAGGAGCATTTTGTACACATTGGGTGGGCAGCCGCCCTGCTTGGTCTTAACAAGGATCATTGGCCACCAGGCGTTGTCAAAGGCCCCAGAGATGTCCAGCATAATGCTCTGAACGTACGGCATCGTCGTGCACTGCGGTACGTCAAGGACGGCTTGAAGAGCCGTCACCGTTGACCTTCCTCTTACGAAACCGTGCTGGTTCGGTGACACTCTGGTCCCGATAGACGGGACACAATCGAGTATCACCCTCTCCAGCAATTTACCCAAAACCGGCAAAAGCGTTATCGGACGATACGCTTTCGGATCCGTCAAGGGCTTGCCGTTGCCTTTAGGGATGACTATAAGTCTACCCCTTTTCCAAATCCCGGGAAAGACACCCTCGCGTACGCAGGATGCTATCGCGAAGGTCAATTCACTGCTACAGGCAGGCCACGCCTGCCGTAGAATGCGAGCAGTGATGCCGTCGAGGCCCGGAGCCTTGTTCGGCAATTGTTTGATATGCCACCAAACGCGCCCCATACTAAGCGGTTCCGCATCCTTGCCCGAAGGGAGGCACGCAGCCGCGAGCCTCAACTGCCGATGGTGTGCGGAGTCCCGGTTGATGTCATCATCGGGGCACAGGGAGTACAGCAAACCTCGCATCGCGTCTATGTCATTATCGGCGAACCCCTCTACTAGTCGAGTACCGGAGATCACGTACGAGGGTGGGCGCACACGACCGGAAGCGGCCCTGTACGCCAAGCCCCATGGATCGTGGTTCCCGGTCTCCGCGATATCCCTGTTAAATCTGAGCTCCGCCTCGGCCATTGCCTTGCGGTAACGGCCGCGGGCCGCATGGTATGCGTCGCGGAGACGGAGCTCAGAGACGCCCCCAGCGGCACGGGCACGCTGCCATACCCTACGCGCTTTGCCATGCTCCCCACGAAGTTTGTCCAAGGCAGGAGACCACCACTCGTACCCGGTGCTATCCCTTGCCTTTTTGGTGCCTAGACAATCGCCAGCTGTACGCTCCAAGATGTTGCAGAAGTGAGAGCAGACTCTGATAGCTCCAGCGCTCGTCACGAGTCGCCCCATCCGATGGTGTAGGCAAGAGCGGAAACGCTTCCAGTCCACTCCGCGGTCCCGGTAAGTCTTCGGTTCCTCCGCGAGATTGCGCGCCGATGGTGCCGGGATGCCGGCTGCAGAAGTTGAGACATCAAAGGTGATTAGCTGGTGGTCGCTCACGCTCGCTCCCTCATGCACCGCCCAGTTTCTCACCCTGATGCATCCGCGCGTAAGAGTGAGATCAATGTTAGACGCACCGTTCGGTCCACAAAAAGTAGGCGGCTCTCCCTCGACGTTCGCGATACGGAGACCAGTGCCGAGCAGAAATCCCTCGACCTGGTTTCGGCGATACTCGGTGTCCGGCCCCCTCCCCTCGTACTGCCGGCGCTCGCAGAACCACAGCGGTGAATGGGCGTTGCAGTCCACGCCGATGACGACGTCCCGGCCACGCAGAGACTCCAGTACTCGGCGCAGGTGGTGGATGTGCACGGCGACGTCGTCCGAGTACTGGAAGTACGCGCTCACGACGTGGAGACTCCGCCCAACCCCGCTGATGTGCGCCACCGCGCAATGGGCATTCGAGAGGTGATGCAGGGCCGTGCAGGTGAGGTCGCCGCTCCGTACCGCAATGCCGGCCTTAGCTGACGGTGCGCCCTGGACGGTCACGATTGACGGTCTCGGATAATGCTCCTGTACGAGAGCGACGTCGAGACCGCGCTCCCGCATAATCGCGGGGAGCTCGTCGGTTGCCGCACGGGAGCCCTGCAAGTTCAATTGGCCAAACTTCAGTGTATTAGGTGTGCTGGCCATCTAGAACACGGTGGCGACGTACCTGGCTTCCGCGTGTTTCCTGGCAGGGCACTCAGGCGACATAACTCGGGGAACAGCTAAACCGAAATGGTGAGACCGATTTTGACCGAACTTTCGCTGGCAATTTGCTGATGTTACAAGGAGTAAATTCCGAACTCACGCGGGTAAAACCGCGGGGCATAGTTAGTCAGTTGATAAAGTTAAAGTGGGAAAATTATAAATTAATTATATGTATTTTTTATGAAGGAAGTCGTTTTATGAATAAATTTTGTTGGGTAAATACTTAATAGGTACTAGTTTATTTTATTTTTAGTTCTTTGGTTAAATCACTAAAGAAAGCAATGTAGGTATTATACTTAATTTATATTTACTTGATACTCACATTTAAATATTTTACAATAGATACCTATATCCACTAAATTGTTTCCATAATATTATAAACAAATAGGTAGACCTTTCAAGTAAAATATCGCAATGAAATCCAATTATAAGCAGGAAGAAGCAAAAAAACCTAAATAAGCAGCAATATTATGATAATGTTGATTTATGCAAAACCGTTTTTGAGAATAAAATTAATTGAAACAGGAAAAAATCACAACGAGGAACCGAGAACACTGTACCTGGTATTATTTCCAAATTGACCTTATTTGTGACTTAAAACAAAAGACAACAGTTAGTTATAGCAAATTAATTAAGACAACGGTTAATATTAAACTTCCACGTTTAGTGAGAAAAAATAAATTAATATTCAGATGGAACTTACGTTCGAAGTCCAATAAATTAAAATAAAATAATTGAAATGTTCAAAAAAGAAGCATGAGTTATTTTAGGTCGGCGTTTTCAACGGTATCAGTTTTGGCTGACATTGTCTGTTATTTTTTTAAGTTTTAACTTAATACCACAATCTTTCGCGTTTAATTTGGACTTAGCTGCCATAATAATGAATAAATATGAGTACCTACACCTTTTTTAAATGGACCATAAAAAGAGATTTTTGACTCCATGTACTCGTATTGTTATCATTGTTAAGATGCTATAATTGCCATCGATTTTAGTAGAGTAGGTAAGTTATGATGATTCATAACTTGCTGTTTAATAAAAGAACTCTTTAAACGCGCAGGTACTTCTCGAAGACCTCTATTTGCAAAGCGATTGAGATACAATCTTCTAATTATATCCCTTCAAGCAAATTCTTTGATGGACAATGCCTCTATTTTAGATGGCCTTCAATGGTTTTTTTATTAATATCTGCTTATAATTTGTTTTATTTTTCTGTTTCTCAATACAAAACGTTTGATCAAAGAATTCCGGTTCTTGCAAGGCTGTCAGGACCGGTTCGATTTCGGTTTTTGTGATGTCAAAAGAAAATGTTTTGATGTGGAGCTAATAAAAGCTGGTACAGAGGACGACGACTTCAACTAATTTAAATTTAACTGGTCATATTATGAAACAGGTATGTTGCTAATGTTTTAAGCGATTCCAATAGAACAGTATCACTTTCATCTGACATTCCTTAGATTTTAGGTGTAAAATTAATCCCTAATATTATAAATGCAAAAGTAACTCTGTCGGTCTGTCTGTCTGTTACGCGTTCAAGCCTTAACGGCTCAACCGATCATCATGAAATTTTCCACATGCATATTGTCAGGACTACAGAGAAGGACATAGGGTATTTTTTGTCCCGGAATTCCTGCGGGAACTTTGAAATTAACGCGGGTGAAACCGCAGGGAACAGCTAGTAATAAATAATAATGACAAAACATCTATTAATTATTATCGATAAATTCGATAAGAATTCTTTGTTCAGTTATACTTCAACCGTAAGTTATATTCTTAATGATTTTTATCAAACAGCAAATACCTATCTATCGAAAGCTTCTTTGATCAATTTTTAAAAGTACAATCACACAGATAATACTTGAAAAATAAATACATAGATAGGTAATTAAATAAAATTGTATTCATATAATAATATGTAGTTATCACGATCACATCAAAATACATTTCTATTGACGGTAACATGTTTTACACTATTTGTGGGTCACACTTTCTATTTGGAAATTCGTCGTTATTTGATACCCAGATCATTCACTGTTGTGTCTGTTGTATTGTTATAGTATACACTAGAGATGCGCCGAGTACTCGGTTACTACTCGGTACTCGGTGTATTCGGTGGTTTTTTTTTAATACTCGTACTCGGCCGAATAAGTCGGTCCAACTGCCGAGTACTCGTTTTAAATAAAGTGTTAGGTTAATGTCATAATGAAAACTACATTAAAAAGTAGTTAATCCCATTTATTATTTTTAAAACGTATCAATCTTAAGAAGTAAACAAAGAGTCTGAAATTTGCTAACTCGTCATCGAATTATAATAACATCGAATTAATATAAATAAATAAATAAATTTAATTTTATAATCAGATCAAATGTTGAAACACTGAAAAATAAAATAAAAATGCATTTATAAAATACCTGTAATATTTATTGAATGACTGTCCACTACCGTTTCTTGTTAGCTGGCGTGAGTACAAACTTGTTTTCATGCCATTAAGCTGGTAAACTCGTAAAGACTGAACCGAGTTACTCGGCCGAGTACTCGGTATTCGGTAAAGTAAAACCGAATAATATGTACTTGGTTACTCGATAAATCTAGTACTCGGCCCACCACACTATACAGGTACCATAATTGATTATCGGTGAATGTAAGGGAAACGATAGGATAATATACGCATGAATGAAACAATATTGTTTCTAAAAGAATTACAGCAAAGATATCTCTCAACTTGGCGTTTTCTTTTTTAGCATAGTCTATAGCTAACTTATAGCTGCTGAATATGTAACCATGTCAGTAACCGTTTGGCTAAAGACTTGTAACGCAATCCTTTCTGTGAAGTAACTAACATCATACATGTACCTACGCGACGGTACTGCACTTACGAATTACGAGGAATCTACTCATATCAGTGTCACGTGACGTCTCATTTCACGCGACTAACGTGTCTGACAAGTCTGCTACAAGGTGTGCATTACAAGCGAGTGCATAATATATAAAATAACTAAAAATAACAATATTATAAATGCGAAAGTAACTCTGTCGGTCTGTCTGTAACACTTTCACACCTTAACGGCTCAACTGATCATCATGAAATTTTGCATACACATTGTCAGGGGACATTGTACAGAGAAGGACATAGGGTACTTTTTGTCCCGGAATTCCGTGGGAACTCCGATATTAACGCGGGTGAAACCTTGGGGAGCCGCTAGTACATTTAGATTTACAAAGAATCTCAATTATGAAACCATAACATTTTTATGACAAAAATTTTATGATTTTAAATAGTAAAAAGTATTTTTTTTTCATAATATGGAATATTGAAGCTCTATGAGTAACGTCACCGTCAGAATTATCTATTAACTGACGCCATAATAAAAGAAAACGTTTCTAGGCAAACAATGTAATAACTAAGTAGATACATTTTATTTGTAATCAGTTCAAAAACGAAAACGAACTCTTATTACAAAATTCAATTCTATTACTTTTAATATCCGGAAAAAGAAACCGCTTCGCTTGGCTCGCCTTGGCGGGAGCACTACCGTGCCCCCAGATGTCACACAAAATAACCAAGTAATTCTGTATTAACAATTTTGTGCGTGTCAGTACGAATATAGATGTAGGGCTGCTACAAAGGCGTTTATTTGTACTTCGTAGATCGGACAAGACGAGTTAGGGCAAATACCTACTGCCAAACGGGCATTTTGAGATGTGTAATGGCCACCAACATTGGCAATACACACAGCCAATGTAATCAGAACACGTAGTTCTTATCTATTGATCTATCTATCTTATGCAAAAAAATTATTGTTTATTTGATGTACGTGGAAATATTCGCTTTAATGAGGGCCCTGTTCTGAGTTGAGGCAAAATATTTGGTCGGCGGCTTTGATTGGGTCGTTTTCAATTTCCCTCATAGTTCTATATCATAATAAATGTAAAGTTCTGCTCACGGGTTTTAATAATACGAAAGATTTATTGTCTTTTTTTAGGACTTACAAATACCTAATCATAATTACGAAAGTACCTTTAGTGAGTAAGAAGTAAGGACTAATTAAGTAAAATATCATTAGATAATGAATGACATTGGTCTAAACAATTAGACTATAAAGAAAAAATAATTTTAACAAACCACAGTACCCGTAGCCAAGTTGACAATCTAGAATCGTTAACGCTATAGAAAACTAAGGAACGAGTCGTCATGTCACATGGTCGCGTAAAATCGTCGAATCAAAAGTTCAGTTAGGTAAGTACCCAACTATGTACATACTATATAA
The DNA here is from genome assembly GCA_907165275.2 of Zygaena filipendulae. NCBI lineage: Eukaryota > Metazoa > Arthropoda > Insecta > Lepidoptera > Zygaenidae > Zygaena > Zygaena filipendulae. Next base: position 2,364,154 of record OU015653.1, on the reverse strand, counting down.
AAATAGTTAAAGTTTTTAAGTTTGGTTAGATGAACCCTACTCTAGTCTCTAACCAATCTCTGGAACTACTGATTTGTTTCTAAAAAAAATATTTCACTGATAGGAAGCTGCATCCTTGAGTTATAGAATAGATAGAGGATAAGAATCTCTCGAAATTTACACGGGTGAAATCGCAGGTAGCTGCTAGTATTATGATAGTGTGAAGTTAAGTGTACTTACCTAGGTAGATACCTATCTTCAAGTATTTTTTACTGTCGACATCGTATTGGTGGCCATTATAAACCAAAGACTGCCCACCTGTCAGGCGTCAGCTACACGATATTTAGATACGATAACTCATAACGTCGATAAGGTAATTTATTAATCGTTTTGGCAACAAAAAATATAACCGCATTCAAAGTTCAAAAAAAAAATTCAAGACAGTAAGCGTTTTAAATTAAAAATAAAGAAAAAAACTACAATTACAAAAATTGATCAGTTATGACTGACCGACGAATTCAGAATCTGTTCCTTTTTTGAAAAGGTACAAAATGGCAGTTTTTTTTAAATAAGGGGACATATTGACCGATTAGAAGGTACTCACTCATATAAGTTTTTACTGACCGTATTATTTAATTTTTTTTTTTAATAATACGCTACTATAGCTTCCAGCGTTTCAATTATTTTTTTTTAAATCCTTAGGTAAATCTGCTACGGTGCGGCCCGCACACAAGTAACCAAAGTTACATCGCAATTTGACGAACGGTAATGAGAGCACTAAGGACAACAAACAAAGAAACATTCATTTCTATATATATATATTGTACGTACTTAGGTAGGTACTTATATAAATAGATTATTGATTATTTTGTAAGTACACATTTATTTTAATAATTTAGATATTAAATTCAAAATCATTTAAAATGTCGTTTAATTAAGTTGTTAAAAAATTATGCGATTGACGCATCAGGTGTTTATTAGTATTGGACTACCTAACAAAGAAACATCACTTTAATATACTTATTTAATAGTTAATTGATTACTTTGTAAGTATTTACCTATTTCATTAATTAATATTAAAAGCAAAAACATTAAAAGTGTCGTTGGATAAAATCGATGGAAAGTATAGTGTTTGACGCATTATAGGAATTTTATTAATATTTAATATATAATTTTTCAATATTTAAAATTTTAAATTATAATCTCAATATACCTACTCAGCTACTTAATAGGAGCATCGAACATACGATAGCAAGTAAAACTTTTGAACGCCACACTCCAAAACTGAACACTGTCATGCCACGCCGCTGCCGGGCACTATTTTCGAGAGTACGCTAGACCGAAGGATCAGTGTAGTAAGTAGTTCTATACTTAGGTACCGAAAGGTACCGGTAGGTAAATTGACAAAACTCTTTTATGGCGCCCGCGGCCTCTTTCGGCTGAGAGGCTGCATATGGCAATATTGCAGCGCACCACCTTAATTTCGTTTAATTTCAAGACAAAAATATAAGTCAACGCCCACGCGGCTTTTGCGGATATATCCGTCAATGGCGTTCAACGGGTTAAAAATTACTATAGACTTGGTGTGACTGTACATTGGAAATATATTAATTAATGAAAAAATATATACTGATAATGCCTAGTCTCTAAGCGCCTCTAAGTTGTAGCTGACTTTTTTACTTCGTATCGTAATAGGGCAGAGTCTGTTCTGCGATTCTACATGCACGTGTGTAGCAAAAAAAAAAACGTGCAAGAATTCACTATTTTACAACACAGGTAATCTTTACGACTTCGTCTCGCTCAGGTACCTACCTACCTATCGGTTCTTGACATTGAAAAAAAAAACAATATCCACACACACAACGCTGCGCTGTATACAAAACCCAATAACTCTCTGCGATAAGAAACAATTATATTTTCTAAGCTCACGCAAACACCTATAAAAAAGACACAAATCCACAAAAGGAATTTTAGGCTCACTCTTCTATAGTAATAAGATACCGTAATAAGCCACATTTTATAAAACAAAGTCCTCCGCCGCGTCTGTCTGTCTGTCTACTCGCGATAAACTAAAAAACTAGGTACAGAGCGGATTTTCATGCGGTTTTCACCAATAGATAGTGATGAGAGATATAGTTTATTCTGAAATTCTCGCGGGAATTCCGAAATTACCGCGGGTGAAACCGCGGGGGACAGCTAGTATCTACATTCATACTTATTATGTTATAAATCATGGTGACTTTACTTAAACTTTGACGACTCAAGTCACCTTGATTATGTTGAAACTTGGACTCACCATAAAAACGTAGTAAGAAAAAATATCCAATTTAATAACGCACAAAAAATGTAATATCCACACACAAAAAACACAATAATAATGAATTTTATTATTCGTACCTACACACACAGACACACACACTATATTTTATTAATCCACAGTCAAGCAAATACCATAAAAAGTCGAAACGGTATGATGGAAAAACAATATTTCTTCAATCACGCATGTATTCGTTACGGTTTTTCGCGGGAATTTTGATGAAAAAGCGCGACACACAACCGCCGAGTGACGCTTATCGTTCACGACTAAAGAACGGAATGAACGAATGGCTCGATGACAGAGCGCAACGCCGTACCGGCCCGGTAGAAGAAAACATGTTTGCCACGGAAACCGGCTCGTTCTGTATTTTTTCTTACTCTACGTTTTTCCCAATAATTTTTTTTCACAGGTTTTTTTGTGAGTAAAACAAAGTACTAATTGTGCAACTCATTAGTGAGAAATAGTTGCAGATGGACTCTAAATAAACGATCTGCCGCTTCATATCGACCCAAGTCACCTACTTTCGTTTGCGTTCAAATATTTGTAGAAAAGATTGGCGCTGCCACGGGAAAGATAAACATGGCAGACTACCGAATAAAAGCGGTTATTACTACCCATCAATATATAACTTTAGGTCATAATATGAGCTTTTGATTCAAAGTCCATTAATCGCTAAGTTTCTTCTAACTGATTATAGAAATTGAACGAACGTTACGCCACGCATAGGTACGAAACCTATATTTTTGTTTAAAAAAAAAAAAAAAAATTGTTATGAATATAATATATTTTTTTAATACATTTATGACCGTAGCATAATTTTGGATAATTGATTGTTTTTTTAAATACATCTGTTTGTCTTTTCGGACCAATCTTCGGAACAGCTGAACGGATTTTTATTTTTTATGACATTTTCTATAAATGCACTTTAGATCCAGAATTGAGACACAGAGTAGACTGTATAAACTTTTCATCCAAAATGAAAATATAAGTTCCACAGGAAACCCGAGTGACACCACGGGGAACTGCAAGTCTTACGTAAATCAACTTTCATATTTTATGAGTAAAATATTAAGTAGGTATATAGTTTTATATTAACGGCATAACAACTCTTTTTTTAATAATAGCCTTTACTATGCTGTGCCCGGTCTGTGGTAACAGTCTAGCTCCACAACCGTTTTGTACTATTTTATTCAATGTCGATTGTTAGCTATTTTGTGAGCCCAATAAATAAATAAATAAAATACGTAAGAATACGTTAGAAAGCAATCAAACCAACAGAATTTACCGTACGGTTAATGAGTGATATTATAATAATTGAGTTCAAACTGTTTTATGGTGGTATTATGTTTGATTCACTCAACGGCGTATACCAATGCAATGCCGTGTAAAGCCGGGTTTTCCTGCGGCTCAACATTTATCGTGTTAAATTATACGAATACCTACTGAGTGGCTTTGTTAATCTTAAGCCGGGTTTCGTATGCCAAAATTCTATCCAATCAAGCTATATTTAACATGTTATAAAAACAGTAGATAATAGTATGTTAAACTAGCTGTGCCCTGCGGTTTCACCTGCGTGAGTTTCGGAATTCCCGCGGGAAGTCCAAAGTATAGCCTAATTTACTCCTTATAACATCAGCTAATTAGCAGTGAAAGTCCCGTCAAAATCGGTCCAACAGTTTCGGAGATTCACCCGCGTGAGTTTCCCGCAGGAACTCCAAAATTCTTTCATATTCTTCTTCTCCTTACAATAACAAATACAACAAAAATTGAATTAGCGAAATCGGTCCAGCCGTTCACGCGTGATGCCGTGACTAAGGGAAATAGGTAGTATTTTTATATACTAACTGTGCCCCGTGAATTCACCCTTGGTAATTTCAGAATTCCCACGAGAATTCCGGGATAAAAAGTACCCTATGTCCTTCTCTGTACCCCTGACAACGTGCATGCCAAATTTCACCAAAATCCGTTCAGCCGTTTTTGCGTGATTGAGTAACAAACATCCAAACATCCACACTTTTACATTTTTGTAATATTAGTAGGATATAGATAGTCTCTTGCGAAATTTCATTTGTCTATGTAAAGAGAGAACGCAATGTGATCCGGGCCCGTGATCTGTTAAAAACATACTGACTGTTAGATTTGTCACAAAGAATAACATCACACACTTTCCCTAGTCGGGGGTGAATTGCTCATTTCGTGCTAAGCATTTACTTTTTGCTCAATATCTCTCTTCTCGTACAATATAAAGACGTCTAATTTTAGGTTAATTCAACCATTTTGTTAGAATCACGGATAGAATCTTGGCGCAGCAGACTCGGCTTAACTGTTTTTATTTGTGTAAAATAACAACAATTATTTATATTACTATGGATAGAACAATCTAGAACACGGAAACACGGAGGTACTTGGTAATTATTGCAGTTATTGAATTAAGTTTTATTGATATTAGTTCTCAACACCTGCATAATCTAATTATAGACTCAAGTTTTACGATCTGTCTGTAGAAATGTTTAAAAGCTATTCCGGATCTTTTTGATAACCTGATAAAACAAACATTCGATTTAATAACTTTTTATGTTTTAATAAAAATACAATAATTAGATAAAAAAAAAACATAATGCGGTATAAATGTTACAGTATCGAGCTGAGAAAAAAAATTATATAGATATACCTACTTGATTTTGTTACATTAGCCGCAAAGACGATTTCGTTCAAAATAAAACAACTTTTCTATCCCGTTTACAACATTACGATTTCGTATTAACTAGTCTAATATTATAAAGAAGAAAGAGTTAGTTTAATGTTTGTTTGTTAAGATTTAACTCAAAAACTACTGGACCGATTTCAAAATTCTTTCACCATTACATTGCTACATTATCCCTGAGTAACAAAGGCTATATTGTAACGCGGAATTCCCGTGGAACCCTAAAATTACCGTGGGTGAAACCGCCTAGGGGAACAGCTAGTTAAATATAAAAAACGAAAAATAAATTTAATTTATATCAGGCAGAAATTGCTAATAATAATGAGATGAGTGTTGATCTGAGGTTGATATTTGACTTCAGTGACAGCTTGTCAAACGAATATGTATAATATGAGAATGTCTTGAGCGATATCGATTTTTCCATTCGCCTGACTTTGATTTTCCTAGGTAAATGTTGAAACTATCGAGTCATATCGAGCTTTCGAGCATATCTAGGCAATGCGGCTGCCCAACGGTAAAACAAAGTCATTGCAGCGGAATAAATTTTACAGGAGGAGCAAAAAACCTGAAATTGCTTTATTTAAAACATAGTCATAGTCAAACGATTGTCTTAATTTTAATTTATCTAAGACTAAAGCCTTTATGATGGTTGTTGCAGCAGAATAGACTTAACGGAAGGACCAAAAAATAGGAAATCACTTTAATTAAAACAAATCTTCCATAGTTAATTTAACGATTTTCTTAATTTTAATTTCTTTAAAACTAAAGCAATTTTAATATTTGCGAGTATGTAGGAACGTGTGTTATGCGTGAAACGTTCCAAAAAAAAAAAAAAAACTCAATTTGAAAAAAAAAACGTCAGTTGCTTTGTTTTTCCTTAGGGCAGCCGAATGCCGGCCGTATTGGAAACATCATAAATTTTTAATGACGAGCGAGTAGGTAGGTACCTACTGACATCACGGCAAAGCGGTAATAAAGTTCAATGTACCGCAAACTGTTTTAAAAAAACAGAAGCCATATTCAGTACGAGTTTCGTAGGGTTTGAGCTTTACGTTTTTACGGTTTTTTTCACTGGCCACACTTGGGCTTCACAATAAATTATTATCATCTTTATCGAAGCAAAACGGCACTCTTCAAAAAGGTAAATAATGCAATAACAGGTAATTTAGTAAGTCCCGACGCCCGACTGTACCTAACTACTACAAAAATAGCGTGACATTGCAACTTCTGAAGAATGGATTGCCACAAAATTTTGACACAATATGTATTTGTTTACCTATTTGAATAGCATACGGACTCTCTAAAATTCTTGTTTTGTTCTTATATATGTATATTATTATGTTTCAGATAATCTCGCAAGTAGAATTGCTGGGAACAACAGTTATAAATTCAACTACAACAGCTATTCGGTGTGTTTGGTAAACAGTAATTTTAGGTCTTGGAATTGTTGGGATAAGACATAGGGTAGGTACATTTCATCCCGACCGCGCGACATAGAGATCCCAATCGAATTCTGAAATTAGCACGAGTGAAACGGAGGGAAGAACAGCTAAGTGTATGTAAAGGGTCTTTCAATAGGGACGGGTCGATGTTGGCAGCCTGTGGCGGCCATGTTGTTTTAACGTCGTCTTTCTAACCTATATTTTTTTATTCAGTTAGTAATGCCAAATCACCATGGCAAGTTACACGGTTGAGCAACACGTCCAAATGTTAAAAATGTATTACCAAAATGAGTGTTCGTTAGTGCAAACGTTACGTGCATTGCGCCCATTTTACGGCAGACGGTGAGAGGTGACGTGAATTGGCCACCGAGATCCTGCGACTTATCACCTTTAGACTTTTTTTTGTGGGGTTTTCTTAAGTCGCAGGTCTATACCAATAAGCCACAATCGACCGATGCCCTTAAAGTCAACATAGCTCAGGCTATCGCTGAAATTCAACCCGAACTATGCGGCAGAGTTGTTGAACATTGGACAACTCGAATTCGTGCCACCGTGAGAAGCCGCGGCGGACATTTAAACGATGTGATTTTCCACACATAATGGCATATATAGCTCTTTCAAATAAAAAAAAAAATCGTTAAAATCTCACACACGGCCTTTTTTATTTCATGTCAAAATCGACCCGTCCTTATTGAAAGACCCTTTATATATAAATCAATGTTTCTTCGTATTTTATGCGCTGCCGTACAGCTCATCCATTGCGATAAAACTTTGTCCATTGCTTGCACTTGCGCATAGGTTAGGTAGACTATAGTAAAAAATAAATAATTTTTCAATTGACCCATTTATAACTCACATATGTGATATTTATTACCTACTACCGCGACAATTTCGGAGTTGCCGCGGGAACTCTGAATTATTATATAGCCTTTGTTATTCAGGGATAATGTAGCTTTCGAGGTCGAGTAGTTTTTGAGTTAAATCGTAACAAACAAACAAAGAAAAAATCAAATCTTTCCTCTTTATAATATGAGTATGGTATCTAGATGAATCTAAGCTTCTGTCGATTAGTGAAATCAAATTTGGAAAGGCGCTTCGTGTCTTTACGTAACAATTGGGATGTTGAATACTTTTGAAAATCAAAATTCTAATTAGTCCGTCAGTTAGAAAATAAAAAAACAATAGACACGTATTTTTTTGCTTTTTTAAATAAATTAAAATATACAGAGATAAAGCGCATTAAAGTTTAGGGTGAGGGGGTCGTGACGTCACTAACCGCTAAAACCGCCATATAAACTGTCAGAATAGTGACGTCACGCGAAATTTCAACTCAATATATCGCCGTTATTTTTTGATTACGTAAAAAAAGAAAAAATACGTGTCCAATATTTTTTAATAATCTACAAGAAGGACTAAAAAATAAAAATTAGTCAACATGCCCATTGTACCTATTGGCGCGGGCGCCGGTGCCGGCGTCGTGTTCGACTTGGCCTTATCAGGGGACTCGCATTAATCTTGGCCTAGGCTGTGCGCCGTGTCGCCTGTTTGGGCTTATCACGCCGCGGTAGACATGACACCGCAAGTATCCGGTACAGTTATCCATCCACTCCGAATAGTTTGCTGACTGTACACGCCCGTAGATCCAAATCGGATTCTAAATGTATAAGGACCGATTTACCAGCATCCTGTTCTAGTCTATACAGAAGATAATTTGAATTTTCTTTTGTTGAAATTGTACTTGTTTTGGCGCGTTGAGAGTTAAAAGAGTTAAAACAACGGAAGTGACGCGCGTGAAGTCAACGGATGTGAGATGTGACCCGCGTGATTCCTAAGATCCGATATCTACAAGAGCAGTTTATTTGTACACGCCAAGTATTTAACATAGGTAGTTTATGAAAGTACGCAACAGATAAATACATAAGTAGGTACATTTTTTAGACTTCTCAATTTTCCACAAATCGAATGTAAAAGGCTTTCACCTGAGCTGGTGAAGATACCCAAGTTTTTTATTAAGGTTTTTCTATGAGTATTAACTTTTTATCCGTTTTTATAGTTTTATTATAATTTATTCTTTCATAAAATAGTTCATGCTTCCATGTAACTGCATAATGAGCATGAATAATAATCAAAAAATTCAATGCCTATACCCTTCGTGTAAAATTGCATTTTGTATAGGGAGGACGATCCGATTGGCGTAGTAGGTCACTATGCCTTCCCGCTAATAAAGAGACTTCGATTCTTCGATTTTGTTGTCAGTCTGGGCGTGTTTCTACATCTATGCTCTATAGAATAATATTAGTGGGTATAGTGGTAGATCAGAGGGGCTATTATGTAACTTTTGTTTCTATCATTTTTCGGTTGCAATCAAAAACAAAGCGATTTTGCGATTAAAATATGCACGTTTTCGCACCTACAATATCTAGCAATCAATCAAAATAAATAAACTACAATAGTTGAAGCTGTCTTAACATGATCAATTTATAACAAAATAGCTATGTTTCCGATTGAAATCGAAAAAAGATAGCAACAAAAGTTACATAATTGCCCTACTGTTTGTTTTTTTGTGAAGATGTAAGTAGATACACAAGCACAATTTTACATCAGATTCGTCGATCGTCTACCACGTCCGCTGGTACCGTTCTGTTCGATCTTCGAACAGCAATGAGCCTTTCGATGCTTATCTCATCCGACCTTAGAGTAATAAACAAGACATAGACTGCGCAGACAGCGGACAAACGATTAGGAATTTCGCTTGTCTGAATTATCGTTTTTATTATTCTTTGCTACACAACCAGTCATCGTGTCTTTTTCTCGGAAAAAAACTTGTCACTATGGTTTCGGTTTAAGGCATGCTTTACAGCTAGGTAGGTACAGCTCGTTTCCTTCGCTAGTGAATTAAGGTAAGATTTATTGCTACACATAAAACCAACTCATGCAATAAAATTCACATGGAAACTAGAACAGGAGAAATAGAGTTACTTCTCCTCTTCTAGCTTTCTTTTCCTTCTTACATCTTCTGTTTTTGTTTTACTCTGATGCGTAGACATCGTGCAAGGTAGACGGTATCCAGTCTATAATAAGTAAGTGTTGTTTTATCCTCATAACGGAAATATTGCTGCTTTATTTTCTTTTTATGATTTAGTTGTGACTAAGGTAAGTACCTAAATCTTTCTTACGGCCGCACTCAGAGTATCGAGAGAATTAATTAATCATTAAAACGACTTTGAGTGCGGTCGTTATTGCGTGTATTTTAATCAGCATCTATTTGTTTACACTGCCGCTGATTGCCGCTGTGTTGGAAGATCTTACACCGTTTTAAAAGGAATTTCCTCCCGAGTTTCATATAAGGTCCTATGCACACCACGTTTTTTAAACGCGCTGTCGACGCGCGTTTGTAGCGATACAGACGCGATACGCACGTGAATCAGACGCAGCCTGTAGACTTTTGTAGGCTAAAAGCGCGCCGTCGACGTGCGTTTCGGAAACGAGCGTCGACGGCGCGTGTAAAAAACGTGGTGTGCACAGGCTCTTAAATGGAAAACTATGTAAAAAATATAACTATTATTTTTTTTGTTATATTTGTGGCATTTGTAAGAACAGAATTTTATCGCTACGTCAATAAAGTAGATACCTACTTATAAAAGTGCTAAAAACCTCATCAACACACATCGCAAACTGCCGAGTCTCAGAATTTGAAATTTCGCACAAGGCCTCTTTTCCATTAGAGTTTTTTGGAATTAATTCTATCAACATTCTCTGAGATTCTTATTTTATCAAAGAAACGCAAGATTTCACAGATTTTTGTAATCCCCTAAAAGGGTTAAACGTGAGTGAAATCAAGGGGGGGGGAGGGGAAGGGGAATTGGAAACAAATTACACAAGGTATGTATAGGTACTATGTACACAAGAAACATTTTTCTCAGAATCGATCAAAAATATAGGCTCGAGATATTCGAGTAATACTCAATTCGTATTCTTATAAAGTTAAGCTTTATGGGATAATATTTTAATAATGGGATGATACTTTAATAATTAGGAACGTTAAGTGAGCTGGGAGAGGAATATGACACCCCGTTTTGGTCTGAAGGAGAATTTTTTTCAAGAGCTGTTAGCGAGTTTCGATCGCTTAAAATATATGTTTATAAAGCGTCCACTTTTCGCTAAAACGATCCACAGTGAAAGACTATGGTTCCGTATGTTGAAAAAGCGCATGTTTATATACCTTCTTAAAAGAAGGTTAGGAGCTAAAATCGCTCATCCATCCAGCTGTCTGACTATCATGAAACTCTTTCCAGAAATTTATTAAGTACGTATATTATGTAGATAACCTATCACGGCTCATTTACCTAGCTACACAAAACTCTCACCAAGAATAGTAAATATTGGAAAAGGTTTCCATATATTTTCCGTCCCGATATTCGATCGAACGCGAGAAGCGCCTCTATCAGTTTAGCACGGAACCGGTTATGACGTAAATAAACAAACATCACAGACGGAAGTCGAGTGCGAGCGATGTAATCAGCCCGCAGGAAGTAGCAATTTGTTGACAATTTTGCGTCTACCTACCGTCACACGCCGAATTAGAACACGCCCAACCGGCTGACGGTTAATGGGATTCCCCAGTCATCGATGTGAGTGCTGCAGCTGAGCTGGGACGAAGCGTTAAATTGCATCGATTAGGAAACGGCTAAGCTAGATCTAGTGTTAATAAGTTTCAGGTTACTCTTAAATCCTAATCAAAACAATTTCCGTGAGGATAGCTTGAAATCTTTTTATGCAATATTTTCTACTCCCCGCGGTTCCACTCACGTTAATTTTGGAGTTCCCGCGGGGATTCCGGGATAAAAAATACGTAACGTCCTTTTCTATATCCCTGACAATGTGTATGCAAAATTTTATGATGATCGGTCGAGTAATTAAGGCGTGACAGTGTAACAAACAAACAAACTCACTTTAACATTTTTTTTTTCATAATATTAGGCCATTCTCGGAGGCAGACAAAGATTTAGGTGATATTGCAGGCTATCTAATTTTAAATTTTATATACCTACTTAAAAACTTCAGCTTTTGCCGGTTTGGGCAACATTATACATTTTTAATACAGCACCTACCGAGCACTGCCTATAAATCTGTTGTAAAATAAATGAATATGAACACGTTTTCACATAAATAATTAAGGTTATAGCTGATTAAAATTTGATTGAAAACTTCGTACCGAAATAATCTTGTATGGGATTACCTGAATAGAGGATTAGAATAGGAATTCTTGGATTAAGACGTCACTAACAAGTAGGTAGGTACGTGAGTATCGAACAATTTCTTGTAGCGTAATACATACTTAGACCATTATTGTATTGATAAGCGACTAGAGCAATTTTATTGTTTGCCATGATTAAAGTGGTGATAATATCAACAATATACATATATTTACATAGAAATATTTCATCGAATTTATTTCCTTTGTCATTTAATTTGTATTTTTAAAATCATTCCTTGATTTAAAATAAATTTAAAAATAAGAACGAATACAATAGGTAGGTGCCTACCTAGATATTTAGTCTGTTTATAATCCAGCAATATTCCCACCTGGGGAAATCCATTTGGCAATAAATGGGGTTCAATTAAATTTTACCTTTATGTAGCAAATAAAAACTGACAGCTACGTTCCGGAAACGGAACGGAGGGATGACGTCAAACGGACGTTAGTGTCACAACCCTTTTCACAGAACGTCAACTGGCTATTGGTAGGGACGTGCCACAACTACTCTCTTTATTGATAACGTCAAATGGATAAAAAAAAAATGGGAACAATTTTAGTATGGAATCCAGTATGGCGTTCGCTTAAAAAACCGACGACCTGTGTAATGGTCAAAAATATTTATTTTAATTGACAGAGAAATAAAAACAAACAGACATAGTTACATCGTTATTTTTTTTTATGAAAGAACAAAAGACCGACTAATATCATATTACTCATGTTCTTCGTCTGCATAGGTTTCTTGCACAGTTTCTTCGTGTTCGTAATGATCACATTATCTGATCCTGTAATTCATGTATCCCAATCCTATGCTATTAATAGATATTATAAATGGCAAGTACGTGAAGATGTCTGGATGTTTGTTACATTTTTATGCCGGAATTTCCGAAGAGATTCCGAGAGTCACGCAACCGGAGCCGCGGGCAACAGCTAGTATCCAATAACAATTTGTGTTCACCAAGTAGCTTTACTTTTCTCATGCAGATAATTCACTTAATTTACATACAAGCAGAGGTCAGTTCACGCTTGAACTTGAACTCCGTAGCCTCGTGCCTACCCACTGCAATAAACGCACCTTTAGCCTGCATTGCTACTAGGTAATAAGTCAAGGGATACACAGCAAGTCCTCACTGTTCAAGCCTGTCTGCCGACAGGGTAGGCAATGACTATAACGGGCATATATTCATAGTCCTTTGTATTAAACCCGGTGAAACGCGTCGTTGCTTCAGAATTTCTTTCTTCGTGTTCAGAGACACCATCAATATTCAAATCTACCTCTATGCTTTATGTTGGTCTTTAGGTTAGCCTGAGAGGACCTTATTTTTGTATGCTTTTCAGCACATCCTTAGCTCATTTAAAATTATTGCATTTTGCAATATACATGGTTTTTGCTAACCGATCTTTCAGCTACACAGTGGCGGAGACGTTTGACGAGCTAATACGTACAATACTATTTCATTATGCGAACGGTGTTCTGAGAGCAACGGGTTCCGGTGCACGGCAGGCATGCGTACGTGCAAACCACGCCTTAATATTTAATGGACGAGCCCGTAATAAAACCGGAATGACAGTGGATAGTTCTTATTCTGAGCTTGTAAAGATGCGTTCACGTGTTGTTGAAAATTAGGAATTTTCCCATTTACAATTTAATTCAAAGATGACTTAACTTTATCATAACATGATTCGTGATATTTTCTCGGCCAAATGGTACGTATAATATATTTTGTCCGTTAACTAACGGAGGGCGGTTTGTATACTACCAAGAAAAGAAGATTCGTTGTGTTGGGTGCTTGGGAATGGGATGTCAGTATAGGTAGGCAAAGAACCCAAGCTCCGGTTAAAAAACGTGGGCGTATACGGGCTTTTATCGGCTGTAAACCCAAGCAACGGGCTTTAACTGCCCATCTATATCAGGGATACCAGTAAAATCACTCTGTTGTGGTTAATGTTGAAATCTGTCTAACCTAGCGTGCGTGCAAATACAAAACAGCGACTTTTTCTCTTCTTTGTACTTAATATAAAAAACGCCATCGTTAGTTAACGAGCGAATTGTATTATACCATTCGGTTGCGACCACTGTTGCGACAGTATTACACGCAAGGCATGTTTTATCCCGATATTTCAGTGGGAAATCCGGTGCGTTTTTGAAGTTATTCCCGAAACTTTTTTTGGAGCGTTGAGAGTAAAATCGAAGAGATAAAACTGATGACGTGCTTACCTAAGTTGACAGACGTGTTTTTTACCGTGAACGAGGGCTTAGGGTGGAATATTAGGAAAATTAGGTTTTTATTCTATTCTATTCTCAATCTCCTTGGTTCGTGGTTACGTCACACCTTACCAGGTTAGCACGAGCGTACGCGCCGGCGTACCTGAAATTAGTGTGAATCCCTTGAAAGAATATTTTATTAGCACCGGAACATTCTCTAACATTAGCTCATTTATCTTATTTTCTGTGATTCTGCGAACACCTTCGGTGGATTGTACCTAACCCACCTGAGCATCGTGGAATTTTCCATAAGTTTCAAACTACTTCATCTGTCTTTGTGACTAGTCACAGTTTTGAAGAGATCTCATCAGTATTTGCGACGTCTTCCACACAAAAAGAATTGTAGACCTTCATGATATTTTCAACTTTTTGTATCGCGAGTCATAGAACATTTGCCTTGAGCTCGCCGATGCCATGGTAATTTTTCCACTGTGACTTTTAGCTTTCAGGTCTAATAAGTCGCAAGTTTAATAGCAGGGTACAATTTGCTATTAGTAACTCAATACAGCAGAACCGCAGTTAAGTAACGGCTGCTACTGTTATTACTGATCAAGGAGCGTGTTAAGTCAGTAGGTACTTAATTCATACACACTGGTCATCAGTGACTTTAAGCCGATTAATCGAAGCACCATCGAGCATCACGCAAAAACGATAGTAACACAAATATCTAATATAATCGATATCTAATAGATATACTTAAAAATATTATGGAAATTATCGTTATTCATAGATTAATTTGCATACAAGTACCCACGAGTAATATCTATAGATAAATAATATTAAAAAATACAATACCTTATCTTCGGATAATCAGTAGGTACTTATGATGTATTAATTTTAAATCCTTTACGGCCGCACTCAGAGTCGACTTTAATGATTACTTAGTTAAGTATCGAATTTTAAAACAAAACTGCCGCAATCAGAGACGTTCAGTAAATTAATGTTAATCGGCATTTAATGAGATGTAACTTAATTAGTTAAGTGCCAATTAACATTAATTTATTAAACTTGTCTGATTGCGGCAGTTTTGTTTTAAAAATCTATACTTAACTAAGTAATCATTAAAGTCGACTCTGAGTGCGGCGGTAAATCCGCTAAACATCTCTGACTTAATCCATATTGTAGGGATACTTAAGCTATATATTATTGCCTCGGAGATTCTGATATGAAAAGTGTGTGTTGAATCAGAACATTCTTTGTGTAATTTCATCGAAACCTATAGGTTTACACAAAACATGAACATTATTTTTTTATTTGGTTTTTAACACAGAACAGAAAATAACTGAAGAAGGGACATCAACTTAGTTTAGTATGAAAACAGGTGATTTTCGCACACAAAACTATTCATCATGCACTAAACTTTTTGGTTACGTTTTTACTTAGTCAATGTTTTAAAAATTCACAGATTTGGGAATATCGAAAATATACCTGGGATACTAGCAAACGAAGTTTTGGGCAACTTACTCGTAAAGCATTTGCTCTAACTAGGTACCTCTGCAGCCGTGGCGCGCCTGCTCCGTCTACATATTGTCATCTCTAGTTAATTTATTTTATCGTCGGGGCATTTTAATTTTTAATATGATACGATAAAAAAATCAAACTATAACTCAGTAACATAAGTTTTCTTTTGAAAATTCGACATGTAAAACGATAAATAATATTTCTGCCATCTCTAAACAAACGAATGACGATCTGACGAAAATTTAAAATTAGTTTGAATATTATTTTTTTGCACTGTAAGTTTAATAAACGTTATTATCGTGGAATTTTACAAGCACTATCCACAAGGAGCTTTGAAGAATTTATGCGTGCAGGAAAATTAACTATTCAAGGCTAGACAGACGAAGTGTGTGAACAAAAATGTTGAAAGAGAATACATTGAAAATACGCTCGACCGCTAAGCTTTCCCTTGAACCACGCAGCGGTCAAATGATCTCATGCTAACAAAATGCCGTTGGCTAGCAGAGACTATTGTCTATAGATACCACTTGACGGAAAGCGCCGTGATTGGCTATGTGATGTAGGTAGATACAAATATGTAAGACAGGTAGATATGTATTATGAGCAACGACCGTTTTGTCTGCAATAAACGAGTGCAACGAACGTACGTGTTTCCTTTACTTCAGTGGCGACGAGTAAAAATATTATAATTTAGAAAAAAAAAAATTCATAATAATAATAATGTCGTGCGGAAAAGTGAGAGAATTTAATGTAAGATCTGGAAATTGGTGTCTTTATGTGGAGCGCTTAGAAATGTTTTTTAAAGTGAACAAAGTGGACAAAGAGATGTGGCTGCCGACGCTTATAGCGGGAATGGGTGACGAAGCGTATGAATTACTGAGTAATTTATCGAGCCCTAAGAAGCCAGCCGAATTGATGTACGAACACGCCATAAAAATATTACGCACTCACCTGCAGCCCAAACCATCAGTAATGGCGGAACGTTATCGCTTTAGACAAAGGCGACAAAATGGCGAAGAAAATATAGCAAGCTATTTAACCGAATTAAAAAAACTGGCCAGGTACTGTGAGTTTGGTAGCAGCTTGGAAGAAAACTTAAGAGATCAACTAGTCTGTGGAGTCAAAAGCGAGGTCATTAGGCAACGGCTATTCGCCGAAGATAATTTAAATTACACAGCAGCCATCAAGTTAGCGAGCGCATTGGAAGCGGCGGAGCGAGACGCGGCGGCCGTGGAGCGCGGGGCGGCGTGCGGCGAGCCGGGTGTCGGCGCGGGCGGAGCGGCGGCCGCTACCGCGAGCGCCGTGAACGCGGTGACGTCAGCGCGTGCGCCGGGCAGCGGGCGGCAGCGCGCCGGGCCGAGCGGCGGGAGCGGCGACAGGAACGGCGCGCCGTGCGAATCATGCGGTTGGCGGGGCCATAGCAGTGAGAATTGCCGGTACCGGACGTTCGTGTGCAGCAGGTGCAGACAACGGGGCCACCTAAAGCGGGTCTGTCCACAATCCGCGGGGCGGTCGAGCGGGGCGCGGAGGCGAGTGAATCACGTGGAGACGGCGCAACGCGAAGAAGTCGAAGATAACTCTTCCGAAGTGGAGGAGGAGATGCATACTCTCAGCTTAAACGCGTATAGACCGGTAAGCGTCACGGTGTTAATCGATAAAATTAATATTAAAATGGAAGTAGATACTGGGTCGTCCGTTTCTTGCATAAGTAAAACTACCTACGATAGATATTTTTATAAGAGAAAGTTAGAAAAAAATTATTTAGTGTTAAAATTCTATGATGGTAGCAATATAAAGCCCCTAGGATTCATTAAACCGTGGGTTCAATATGAAAATATAAATAAACAGTTGGAATTGTTTGTAATAGAAGGGGGAACTACTTCACTTTTGGGCCGACAATGGCTATCGGAATTAAAAATGGATATCCCTAAATTTTACAATTGTAATTTTAATATTAATAATGAGAATAGTAATCAGTGTGGTGATGACTTAAGAGTGTTACTCGATAGTTTTAAGGAGGTGTTCAGCGGCGGACTGGGGCGATTCACGGGCGGCAAGGCAACGTTGCGGCTGCGCGAGGGCGCCACGCCGGTGTTCTGCCGCGCGCGCTCCCTGCCCTACGCGCTCAAGGGCCGGGTGGACGCCGAGCTGGACGCCATGCTGCGGGAAGGCATCATCGAGCCCGTGGACACCTCGGACTGGGCCACCCCCCTGGTACCGGTACGTAAGGCGGACGGAGGACTTCGTATTTGTGCCGATTATAAAATCACACTAAACCCCGTCTTACTGGTCGATAGATACCCTTTGCCTAAAATCGATGACCTTCTGGTTAGCTTGAACGGCGCCCAAATATTTTCAAAAATCGATTTATCTCAAGCTTATAACCAAATAGAACTAGATAACTCGAAATCACTGACAGTAATTAACACACATAGGGGTTTATTCATGTACAATAGACTAGTGTTTGGGTTGTCTTCGAGTCCGGGCATATTTCAGCGGATCATGTCAGGACTCCTAGGTGATATACCGGGGGTAGAGGTATTTTTGGACGATATCATCATAGGTACGCGGGGGGGGAGTAGGCAGCATCTGTCCACACTAGAAAACGTATTACGACGTTTACAAGAGCATGGATTAAAATTGAAAAGAAACAAATGTGCATTCTTAGTACGGGAAGTAAAGTATTTGGGTTACATCATAACGAAAGAGGGAGTTCGAGTGGACCCCGAAAAAGTGGCGGCCATTGTAAAAATACCTAAACCGAGCGATATTTCCGAATTGAGATCCTTTTTAGGGTTAGTTAATTTTT
Organism: Zygaena filipendulae; assembly: GCA_907165275.2. Classification (NCBI taxonomy): domain Eukaryota; kingdom Metazoa; phylum Arthropoda; class Insecta; order Lepidoptera; family Zygaenidae; genus Zygaena; species Zygaena filipendulae. The sequence continues at coordinate 2,345,919 of OU015653.1, read as the reverse complement.
ACGCTAAATTTGTGAAGAACTTGAGTACCATTCTGTTCCCACTATATGATCTTTTAAAAAAGGATGCCCCTTGGAAATGGAGTCACCAGTGTGAAGAATCGTTCCGGGCAGTAAAGCGGATATTAACCAGCGCGGAAGTGTTAACACACTACGACCCGGAGAGGCCGCTGGTGCTGACGTGCGACGCGAGCGCGCGCGGCGTGGGCGGCGTGCTCACGCAGCAGGGCGCGGGCGGCGCCGCGCGCCCCGTCGTGTACGTGTCGCGCGCGCTCAATGCGGCGGAGAGGCACTATTCACAGATAGAGAGGGAAGCCCTCGCTATTGTATTCTGTTTACAAAAATTTCATCAATACCTATATGGCAGACGTTTCACCCTGCGTACTGATCATAAACCCCTGGTGAGCATATTCGGGCCGAAACATGGAATACCAGCAATGGCGGCGAGCCGGCTACAGCGCTGGGCGATCATCGTATCAGCTTATACATATGACATAGAATACGTGAACACTAAGCAGAACGGCGCGGACGGCTTGTCGCGCTTGCCCGTGCCGGGCGGGGCCGCCGACGAAATGGTTATACCCGAACAAACATACTTACATTTTGCGCAGAACGCCTTGTTATTAGATCACAACACCATCAAACAAAAAACGGCACGAGATACTATATTAAGTAAAGTGTTAATGTATATAAGAGACGCATGGCCGGCGGATAACGAGATCAGAGAGCTTCAGCCTTACTACAATCGTAGAAAAGAGTTATACGAAGAGTTGGGTTGTGTCATGTGGGGCTACCGCGTTGTAATACCCGAAAGTTGTAGGAACAAGGTATTGGAAGAGTTGCACGAACCCCACATGGGTATAGTAAAAACCAAGGCGATGGCTCGGAGTTACGTATGGTGGCCGGGCGTCGACGAAGCGGTCGAGGCGACGTGCCGGCAGTGCGCAGTGTGCGCGGCGGAGGCGGACGCGCCGCCGCGCCACGAGGCGAGCGCATGGCCGTGGCCGGCGCGGCCTTGGTCGCGGGTTCATCTTGATTTTTTAGGACCGATTTTTGACAAGATGTATCTAATCATGATAGACGCTAGGACGAAGTGGTTGGAGGTGTTTCCGGTCCCGAGTACGGCCGCTGGTCACACTATTGATAAATGTTATGAAGTTTTCGCTAGATGGCGTACCTACACAAATAGTTTCGGACAATGGTCCACCCTTTACGAGCAGCGAATTCGCGCAATTCTTAGCGAAACAGGGAATAGAACATGTGTTTTCCGCCCCGTATCACCCAGCTTCTAACGGGGCCGCGGAGAATGCGGTGCGGACGATAAAGAGAGCTATCAAAAAAGCACAGCGACAGAATGCAAATATTCACGGGTTCCTAAACACCTTTCTACTACATTATAGAAACACGGAGCATTGCTCGACGGGGGAGAGCCCCGCATCACTCATGCTAGGAAGGCGTTTACGTACGAAACTAGATGCCCTGAGACCGGTTAGGGAAGACAGGGTCAGGAGGGCGCAAGAACGACAAAAAGTGCAAAACGGAGGAACAGAGCGTACGTTACAGCCGGGGGATGAAGTGTGGATGAGACAGTATCAGAGGGGACGGAAGTGGGAACCGGGCGAGGTTACCCAAAGATTAGGTACTACGGACTATAGAGTCTCGGATCAGGGAGGTAGGGAGTATCATAAACATATCGATCAGTTAAGACGGCGGACGCGAAGCTCTCTGGTGGGCCCGGGTAGTCAGGCCGAACGTAGTTCCTCCGAATCGCCACCAGGTAGCCCACGGCCACCTACTATGGCCCAGCAGGGGCAAGAGGACGGCGGAGCAGAAGAAACACAGGGGTCACCGAGGCCCACAGGGCCGCTAGAGTCAGCGCCCGACGACTGCGAACAAGTAGTCGCGACACCGCCCGTGAAGTCGCCTCAGTCCCGCCCCATACGAGAATGTCGGTTGCGAAACCCTCCCCGTTACAATCTGTAATATAGCATAGCTAGTATTAAGTATCATAAGTTAAACATTAGTAATATTAAGTTAATGGAACTGTAAAATTCGCATTTATCTTGCTGTATTAATATTGGTAAGCATTAATTAAGGGTGGAGGGTTGTGATGTAGGTAGATACAAATATGTAAGACAGGTAGATATGTATTATGAGCAACGACCGTTTTGTCTGCAATAAACGAGTGCAACGAACGTACGTGTTTCCTTTACTTCAGGCTATTTGAAATGTACTTTGTGGTGACTGGTATTTGATTGCATCGCAATGATGTGATTGGTTTTTATTTTGATCATTACCCCCGCAAGAACGACGAACGGTGGTTGACGTGGATTGCATAGTAAAAGTTTGGATTGTTCGTCTATTCTCTTATAATGTCTTTGTGTGTGAACACTGCCGAGGCAAAAGAAAGCATTATAAATGTCGGTAAATAACCAATAGTAAGCGAGTCTTTGTTATCCTTTCACAGAATTGAACGGTGGGGGAATATTAATAATCCCTGGCTGTGGGGCATTCGTGTCAGGACTCGGGAGGCAAGTCTGAGTAGAACTAACGAACTAAATGAAACCGGTCAAATAAGTTCCCCTAGGGGTGACATGAAACCATACTACAAATAGTCCAACAGACCAGGGATTTGATGGCTGGAGTGAATCCAAATTAAAAACGTACTTTTAGATTTATTAGTGCTATTTAAGTTTTATACATTTTAAAAAAGCCAAAAGAGGTTCAAAGCTTGTGTGGTCAAATTCAAGGTAGATAAAGGTTTGTTGTTTGGTTCCAAAATTCGTATCATTTATAAAGCTCGACTGTGTAAGTTCTATGTAGGTATTTTCTTTTAGTTTGATTTTTAACTGAAATAAATCCTTCGATCCAATTCTTCTAACAACATCTTCAGGAAATGTCAGTGATAATAATTTACTGAGACAAGTTTGCCACCTATCAAAACTAAAACTTCACCTATCTAGTTCAAAAGTTGTAACGGTTTGCTCGAGCTTCTCAAATCGCACCTTCCATAGAATCTAAGCAAATCAACTATCACAAGTTTTGCGATCCGAATGTTCGGTTGTCGTTCGAAACATTCGGTGATCGCGACATTCCGATTTTAAAAGTGAGGAATGACAAAAAGTAAAAAACCCATCACTCGTTGCAGCGGAACGCGAAAAAAAAACATTTTGCTTTCCATTCAGCAAAAAGCGCTCACCTAGGCTCAGCATCGTGATTCGCGCCGCGACAAGGACCTTTGACAAAGTAATGATGCCGGGCAGACAAAGGTGTCCCTGCCCCCCTACCCTCTTCCCACGGGCACCCTGTGGCGCACTCGGCCCTCCCTTGCGGGTGAAAAACTCACGAGGGTATCTGTGACTCAAGAGGATTTTCTCAAGACCGCTCGGTAAGTAGACATTTCCTTTTGTAAATGTAAAATTTTCGACGAAACATGTTTGACGTCGGCGCAGTTAACGTTTTTCGCTGACGTTGCTTTGATACGATAACCTTTGATATCTGGTGTACCGCAAAACAAAGTTGTGTTTTCCAATTTAAATTCACCTTTATACAGAGGTAGGTAGCGGCTTACAACGCCTACCTTAGCAAATATGGTACATCATACAAAAACACAGTTATCAATCAATTGCTTCTTATGTCATCTTAAGGAGTATAATGGTCCCCCGAATCCACTAATCGATTATAAAAATAGTCTCTTTATTGTTTGTGCTCTAAAATTGTTCATAAACAATGAACACCCTAATCCCGGCACGGCGGGAGTATGATCCGCCATTACAGATCACACGTTTCGATTCGCCGCGCGTACGTGCGACTTGAGGCGGCACGCGAGTCTCGAGTGCGCATAGCGCCATGGTTACCCCACTCACTGGTGTATACTTGCATTGTATTCGTAGGGCAACCAACGCAACGTAAGGAAAGCTATTTTATACGTGTAAGTGAGCGAGCCACTCGTCATTCCATTCTGGAGAACTTAATGCGCTAAATAAAACGAGTGTATCTGTATATCCGTGACAATATCTATTATATTGCGAAATATGTACCTACAATGGGCATGTTGACTAATTTTTATTTTTTAGTCCGTCTTGTAGATTATTAAAAAATATTGGACACGTATTTTTTCTTTTTTTACGTAATCAAAAAATAACGGCGATATATTGAGTTGAAATTTCGCGTGACGTCACTATTCTGACAGTTTGTATGGCGGTTTTGCGGTTAGTGACGTCACGACCTCCTCATCCTAAACTTTAATGCGCTTTATCTCTGTATATTTTAATTTATTCAAAAAAGCAAAAAATACGTGTCTATTGTTTTTTATTTTCTAACTGACGGACTAATTAGAATTTTGATTTTCAATAGTAGTCCACATCCCTATTGTTATTAACATATCACCAGAGATCGGAGTAGGTAGAGTGGTTCCGAGAAATTGATGTACCACATACATAATATGTTTGGATACGCCTTCGGGATGGTAGATACATAACAGGATTTTAAAACTATTTAAGTAAGTTTGTTTGTAAGAGGATGTAGGCACTACTAGGCATAGCATGCGAGCAAATATTACGTGCCGTGACAAGTCCCATGGAATTAATAAGTCCACATTAACTAAAGAAACTATATTTTTCTGAAATTGGCAACTCTACTATACCTACTTCCGATCTCTGCTTGTCATAATCATACATTTCTTAAGAGAAATTATTTCTGCATCCTTGTACATGAATCGATAGAACGAAGAATGAGACAATACTGTAAAGAAATTAGAACAAGAAAATTTAACACCTTTGTTCTCTAGTTCAACTGGGACAAACAAATATTTAACAATAACTTGGCCAACATGCATTTGCCTAGGAGTTATTACGGAAGTTTCAGCCGTAAATAATTCTTCGGGGACCTTTATGGGCGGTGTAAATTACAGTGGAGTCTGGAGCGTGGTATGGGTATCATTCATTTTGAATTTTACTGAACTACTTTCGTGTTGAGTTGATTAATCTTATTATGGTAACCAACGCCTCTTTATCCTAATTCTTTGGAGAACCTATTAGATAAAAATTAATCTTTTTTTAACACAATTCCATGTTTCAATTGAACTGTTTGTGTTTATGGCGATGCATATTTGACATACCTATTGTCCCTATGTATGCTTAGATCTTTAAAACTAATGCAACGGATTTTCATGCGGTTTAAACCAATAGATAGAGGGATTCATGAGTAAGGTTTATATCTATATTTTATCCTGGAATTCCCGCGGGAACTTCGAAATTACCGTGGCCGAAACCGCGAAGGACAGCTAGTTTAGATAAAAATAAATCAATATTTATTTACACAATTCTGTTTGTGTTTATGGCGATGCATATCTGACGTTTTGCCAGCTTTTTTGTACACAAAATAGCCGTTCGTGAGATGTGTCAGCGATCCAAATGACAGACTTGACGGGCCGTCAGTAGACTACAAGTTATTACTCGGACTGCGAAAGGATATTTTTTTGCTTCCAAGTGTAGCGTGTCTGCTGGCGGGTTATTCTGATAAAAATACACTCAGTGTTCACCCAAGTTTTAAAATATAGAATTTGAAATGCAAATGGCGTGGGAATACAAACGGTGAAGGAAAGATGGTGGAACTTCTTTTTCTGATAATGGACTCACAAACGGCGCCTTTTATATTAGCAAGTTCTCAACAGAATATAATTATGTAAAAGTCTACTTACCCCGTATTATGATTGAAAACCGCAGCTGACTTGTTGATAGGAATTCGAAAACCAAAGCTAAGATTGAAACGGAGCGAATATAGTACTTACTAGTTGTTCCACCCACGATAAGTTCGGAGTTGCCGCGGGAATTCCGGGATTAATAGTAGGTACCCTATGTCCTTTCCTGTTCTCTTGATAGCATGTATGCAAAATTTCATGATAATCGGTTGAGCCGTTAAGGCGTGAAAGTGTAACATACAAACAAACTCACTTCGCATTTATATCTAAATATTAGTGAGGATTATTATCAACATCAAAAGATAACTTTTCTATTCGAAAATCGAGATGTATGTTTTGTTGTGCATACAATCACGTCTCAAAGTTATGATAAAAATTTGCCGTCAGCTTATTTATAATGGCAAAGTTGATGCCACCATAATTATAATCTCACGGAGAGTTCACTGTCTGACTTTCATTATAAACAAGAGAATACGTCAACTGATGCCTGCAGGTCGGTAGCTGGCGCGTCCGGTAGACGCTCCGGGTCATATTCTAGACAGCATCGCATCGGCACCAACAAACGCTGCTCGCTCCGCCGCCGGCGCCCTTTGATGGACACCGCACCACTGTTGTTGTTGGTTTTAGGCAGGGATTTAGAAAAAAATCTTAAAAACTTCGTTGATATAGGAAAAATATGAAATGTGGATTGCTTTAACAAAATTGAAGCCAGAGGTGGAATGTTTCATTATTATTCTCAGCGGATGCTATCACAATTAAAAATGCAATGCACATTGCTGCAGCGGACCGATAGATGCTAGAAGATGTACCGATGGCGGTTTTCTTCTTATTTATGAAATGACGTCGACTTGATTACGATATATCTCGTCGATACGAAATGGTGCGAATGTAGAGTCACAAGTTTTTTGTTTACTTACAATTGGCTAGTTGAAATTTTTTTTTTAGTGCGGTTTATAAATTGATGAAAATATTGGACACGTATTTTTTCTTTTTTATGTTACCAAAATATACTAAACAAAATAAACTACCAGAAATCCCTTTATTTAAAACACACCTTCCATAGTTTAACGGTTTTGATAATTTTAATTTCTCTAAGACTAAAGCCTTTTTGATGGTTTTGAGTAGGTAGTTAGGAACGTCCGTTATGCGTGAAAAGTGTCAAAAATAAAAAAAAAAAATTATTTTGAAAAAAAATGACAGTTGTTTTGTTTTTCCGTAGGGCAGTCGAAGTGAAAATCAGGGAAGACCTAACCTAACCTAGTGTACTTGAAGGAAATATTCAGCAAATCAAATAAATATTTTATTAGTCTAGCCTATTCTACTACTTATTACTCACTCAAACCGATAGGTATAAAACATACAAGAAAAAAGGTTTTTGGAAATACAACCGCTAAGGAGGTGTAAAATATTTCTATGTATGTATTTTTGTAGGTAGATAGGTTTGAAGTTACATTCATAAAAAAAAAAAACGTTATTTATAATGTGCTTTTATTCAATAACTATTTTACACATAGACGAAAATTTAACAGTAATAAACTAAAACTAAACTTAACCTAACCTAAAATAAAGCTAAAAAATATTATTAAAAATAATATGTGCTTTTCTTTTAAATGAAGGCTTATTTCAGGGTTTTTGGTGAAGGGGTGAAATGAAGGTATTATAGCTGATTTAAAAATTAGTTTATATGTAGCAAGTAGGTAATCTCCGGAATTACTGAACCAATTCTAAAAAATGTTGAACTCATTAGAAGCTACAATATCTCCTATTTTTATGTATCTATCTGGTAATTTTCATGTTGATACGCGGGTGAAACTGCGGGTGGAACAGCTATAAAAATTGCTATAAATAAATAACACGTGTAACACTTTAGAAAAACGCATTACAATTTTCTCGAACAGTCATCGAACAGTGCCAAAAGTTGCAGTCGAATAAAAATGACAAGAGCCAGTGCTGCATCGACACGGTGACGCGACCGGTTATTTGCGTACCGTTAATGGTGACGAAACCCAAACCGATCCGGACGAACCTTATTCCAAGACAATTTACAACAGAACAACTTTTGACTGGTTTTGTTTAGTTATAAAACTAGACTATCTACCTATTCTCTAAGTACCTACGTGACTATCTTTCTTATTCCTAAATATTGTAGTTAAACAAAGTCCTTATTCACGTCAGCCTGTCCGTATCCTCTTAGCTCTCCTAAACTAAATAGCACGAGGTTTACGAGGGAATTCTAAAATTAAATTAGATATTGGTTATTAAAGGATTACAATCGCCCGTTAATTGCAAATCGAAAGCACAGTTAAGAATAAAAAGTTTAGAGTCGTTGTGTTGTAAAATTAAACCATAGACGTATTTTATCTTTTATGTGAAGAAACTTTATCAAGTCAAGCCAAAATTTAAGCTAGAAACAGTAAAGTTAGTAACAACTACTAGAAAGAATTTAAAAAATCCAATCCTTATATGAGTAAAAATGGTGGTAAAAGTTTTATAGAAGTACAGTCACTTAGGAAAATGTTCAAATAAAGAACACGTATTTCACGGTTAATGGTAGGTAATAAAATCTTATTCTAATTTTACCTAAATAAATTATTATTCTTTCTCCCTTTCTTTCATTCAGTAAGTGATGAATGAAAGATTGACTCGCCTTGAGTTTAAATTTTTTATATAATCTGTCAAAATTTTAATATGTATACCCGAATACCGTTCCGGAATAGTGCCTCGGTCTGAATCGAGCGGCGCATTTTTTTCATAGGCACCTATCATGTACCATTAATTCCTCAACGCTAACGTTATCAAAAACAATAAATTATTGGGCAACTGCTGTTCGAAGGCGATGCAATAACAACTGTACTACGGTTTACATTTTAAATGACGTGTATTTATTTGTTATTGCAAAATTTTCCTGTGTATAATACCTGTTATACACAGGAAAATTATATTTTGTAATACCTGTGTAACTATTCAATTTTAATAACACCAGCAACGACGATTGTTTCAATTCCGCCGACATTGCCTAATTGGCATCTGATTTCTTTTTAAGGTTTTTAGACGGCATATCGCAAAGTAATATTATATCTCTCATTCCTCATTAATTACCCTGAAATGTTGAATGAAAAGAAACTATACCTGTACAGGATGTTGACAAGAAAAAAGGGAAAATAGTTGCAAATTGAAGGCCTAGAGATATCTACTTATTTCATATTTAAAAATCAAACGTATAGAGTGAAAAATATTAAACACTATAGCTGTGCCCCGCGGTTTCACCCGCGGTGATTTCAGAGTTCCCGCGGGAATTCCGGGATAAAAAGCACCCTATGTCCTTCTCCGTACCCTTGACAACGTGCATGCCAAATTTCATCCAAATCCGTTTAGCCGTTTTGGCATGATTGAGTAACAAAGATCCAAACATCCAAACATCCGAACATCCGAACATTCAAGCATCCACACTTTCACACTATCACATTTATAATATTAGTAGGATAATATTTTTTTCTCGGGAAGTCTAAATACATTCTCTATTTGTGTGCCGAATTTCCAAATAAGTAAAAAAACAACCAAAAATGTTTGAAACAAACATGCTTGCACATTTACAAAAATATAGTAGAGTCTAAGGATGCAATGAATTCTCGATGCTAATTTTGCTGTATATTTGGCACATATGAGTTAGAAATGTCAGCTCCCTGAAGCTGTTACGGACAAAGACGTTGAATAAATACGAATCTTTCCAGTATGAGTGAGGACTTTAATAACGATAGATGAGAGAACCGATGCATTGCTTAATATAGTAAATCGTTGAAGACAATAAATCAAATATTTAAACAATAAAGACGGCCATTATCAGATGCAATTCATTCGACACCGCCGGTGATGGATGTGTGTAAACGCACAGACAGACGGTCGGACTATAAATTAGCTGAGAACAAATCGTTTACACTGTGTGATTGCGCGCAGACACCGCCGTTGCACACGAGCGTTTTAAACACGGACTCAAAAATATTTTCAACTTCTTCACCTCAAAAGACAGTAGATAATCCTACACTATCCTACTAATGTTATAAATGTGAAAGTTTTTTACTCAATTACAGATTTACGGATTTGGATGAAATTTGGCATGCACGTTGTCAGGGGTAGAGAGAAGGACATAGGGTACTTTTTATTCCGGAATTCCCGAGGGGACACCCAAATTAACGCGGGTGAAATCGAATTATTAACGTAATTCATTTTAAGAAATTCTAATTAACTGTTTTTGTAATTCACGCATTTCTGTAATCCCTACTTCCCTACTAATATTATAAATGCAAAAGTAAGTCTGCATGTCTGTCTGTCTGTTACGCTTTCACGTCTTAACGGCTCGACTGATCATCATAACATTTTGACACACATTTTTCACTTTGTCAGTGGTACTGGGAAGGACACAAGGTACTTCTCATCCCGGAATTCCTGCGGGAACTCCGGAATTGACGCAGTTGAAACCGCGGGAAACAGCTAGTTAACACTAAAGAATACTCGACATTAAATCCTACTAATATTATAAATGTGAAAGTGTGGATGTTTAGATGTTTGGATGTTGGTACTCAATCACGCAAAAACGGCTGAACGGATTTGGATGAAATTTGGCATTCACGTTTTCAGGGGTACAGAGAAGAACAAAGGGTACTTTTTACCCCGGAATTCCCCTGGGAACTCCGAAATTACCGCGGGTGAAACCGCGGGGCACAGCTAGTACATAATATACCTAACGTATTATTTTTGAGTACCGAACCCAGGTGTTATTCCTTGATTATATCTAGACTTGTAAAAACTATTATTTTTCATCGCAAATTGTGGGAAATTTTAAAATTAAAAGCTGCAAAAATGAAACCAGTTAGTGAAATAGTGGATATTATCTACTTACTGTACGAAAATATGTACATCATATTTCACGAGACGGAAAACGTTTCAAATTACAAGAGTTTATGCAGAGACACTTTCGTGCTAAAAGGCTTGCACCATTTTGTACAGTAAGCTCGTCTGGAGGGTCGAGGTGAACACACACACACACACAAGCAAGACGAGAAAAAGGAGGTGTGCCAATGTTGCCACAAGTATAACTTTCAAGAAAGTTTGAAGACAATAAAGCCGGATACTCATAATATGCGAGCTGAAACTGTAACTGGCAGATACAGTTATGGCGGCCGCACTCAGAGTCGTTGTAATGATTACTTAATTTAAAACAAAACTGCCGCACTCAGAGACGTTCATAACATTAATGTTAATTGGCATTTAACTAATTAACCGCCGCACTCAGAGACGTTCATAACATTAATGTTAATTGGCATTTAACTAATTAACCGCCGCACTCAGAGTCGACTTTAATGATTACTTAGTTAAGTATAGATTTTTAAAACAAAACTGCCGCAATCAGACAAGTTTCATAAATTAATGTTAATTGGCATTTAACTAATTAAGTTACATCTCATTTAATGCCAATTAACATTAATTTACTGAACGTCTCTGATTGCGGCAGTTTTGTTTTAAAAATCTTTACTTAACTAAGTAATCATTAAAGTCGACTCTGAGTGCGGCGGTAAGTTACATTTAGATAAGTTAAGTAATCATTAAAATGGGAACACAACACGTGCCACACGTAGTAGGCTCGGGAACCACGTCCACGCTATGATTTTTGGTCAGTACGTGCAACGATTACAGTTACTTCTCGCTAATGAGTACCCGGCGTTATACTAATGCCTCGGTGGGTCGGTGCAGCCCAGGGGTCATAGACATAATGGAGTTGCATGAGAATTTACTCCAACTTTGAAGTAAATTCTGTTGAGGAAACTGAGAGAGGAACTAAGCTATCATACGGCTAGTACAAACTTTTCATTTTCTAAATTTTAGATCACCGGAAGCACCGCGCCTTTGCTAGAACTACCTTATACTTGCTTCCTTCTTCTTCTTCTTTTTCTTATACCTTCACCTACAGATCAGAGACAGTTATTGACCGCACAACATTTTCGACTCTTTCTAGTGATTTGTCTTTTGTGACGGTATCGCTTTATTTTCTGTTTATACGATTATCTTTCTTATCTCTGCCTCCTTAGCCAAATGATAGAAAACTAAGGAAAGAAACGTGACGTCACGTGGTCGCATAAAATCGTCCAATCAAAAGTTCAGTTTTGCGTAACCACATGACATAATGATGCCGTTCCCTATTTTTCTATACTTTAACGATGGTAAATTGTCAACTTGGCTAAGGGGACTGATATCTGTTAATATTATGTGTGTCTGCTTAGTTCTTCTAACTTACGTAATGAATGGATTCCGATGCGTTTTTCATAATTATTGATAGAATTTCCTAGACTTACCTATACAAATATACATAAGTATGTATAATCTAACAGGATTTCTCGAGGTCATTCTAAAATTCAAATAGTTATTAGTTAAATTTAAATCGTTATAATCGTTCTTTGACCGCAAATCGCAGCCGCGGTTAAGAATTAAAAGCGCTCGTGCGAAAGCTTTAGTTTCAACGACACGCACCATTTACGCAACGAAAACTACCTACTGACAAATCGACAATGCTTGAGAACTAACCGACATGTTATCATTATGTAATTATAGTTATATTTGATGTGTAACACTCGTGTGTGTGTATGTGTGTAATAGGTGTATACCTATGTTTTCCCAAGACAATTAGGATGTGGACTACTTTTGAAAATCAAAAGTCTAATTAAACCGTCAGTTAGAAAATAAAAAAACAATCGTATTTTTTGCTTTATCAAATAAATTAAAATATACAGAGATAAGGCGCATTAAAGTTTAAGGTGAGGGGGTCGTGACGTCACTAACCGATAAAACCGCCATACAAACTGTCAGAATAGTGACGTCACGCAAAATTTCAACTCAATATATCGCCGTTATTTTTTGATTAAGTATAAAAAAAGAAAAAAATACGTGTCCAATATTTTTTAATAATCTACAAGACGGACTAAATAATAAAAATTAGTCAACATGCCCATTGTCTTGCGAAGATGATACTGTGCCTCAGGGATTATGGTGCATAGTCCAGGGTTGTTGCTGATGGACATTAATTGTTTTAAATCAGCTGATTTCATATTTTTTTTTATATGTAAAAGGCAAGGAAATTGTAGGTAATGGCCGTTCTAAATTTATGTTTGTGTCTCGTTTTGTGTGCCAATAAATAAATAAATAAATAAATAAGCAAAAGATTTAAAATTTTCCATAATACTATACTTGTATTTCGATTGATTATGTCCTTCCTTGTATGTTTATTTGTTTGTATGTTTGTATAGCATCTTTGACTACATCGTTCTAGGACATCGCCCTGGATATGACCCAACTACACGGATATATCTATTAATTCATTTAATAATAGAGTTAAATGTTTACTTATTAAATCAATTGGCTGTTTTTCTAACGGCACTCATTACTATAACCCCCTGCTGTAATCTCGATAAATAGGTTCTATGTACAGTGATGTTTAATGCTAAAAAATGTTAATTTAGCATTCCCATTAATCTGTTATCATCAGCATGGTAAATGCTAATTGAAAATGGATCCTCGATACTCGATAATGCCATAAAACTACTAACTGTCCCCCGCGATTTCATCCGCGGTAATTTCGGAATTGCGGGGAAAAAGTTCTTTATACCCCTGACAGTAGCTATTCCCCACATTAATTCCGGAGTTCCCGCGGGAATTCCGGGATAAAAACTATCCTATCATTTAATGAATGGTTACAAAATTTTATCAAAATCCGTTCAGTAGTTTCGGAGTCCATCGCGGACAAACAACGTGACACATGATTTATATAAGATTATTATTATCATTGCTTTTGCTTGGTTTCCACGACTTATAGCTTAGTGTGAAATGGAGTAGATCTGTGTGTTGTGAAGCGGATTATTATTATTATTTATTTATTACTATCTTAGCATCTGCTTATGCTAATTGACAACTAGCACGCTAATGCTAATTTTTCAATCACTGGTACTAGGTTGGCAGAAACGCATGGCACGCGGAAGGTTACGACGCCAATTGCCTCTATTAGACCCTCACTCCGGGATAATGATTGCGCTGGTCGTTATTCATTACTTCTAAATTCCACGCAAACTGGGGGTTTAACGCAACACAAGCATATTACAGACGTGCAAATTGCTGATATATGTTATATCACGACGTGTGTCCTTTGTTTGTGAAGGAAATAATTGAATTGGAAGTACTATCCTATAGTTGAATTGGAAGTTTCGTAAGTTAGATATAAGTGTTGCAAATGAACTTTTTCTTTATAAAATTGTGCTGAGTTCTTTTCTCTCAATTCAAATAATTTATTTCAACGTCAAAAATGTCATATTATTAACAATTAATTATAATTAACAAATTTTACCCAATTTACTTAATGGTGCGTATTAGGTATCATTGGTGTTAAAAAAAACCTTATTAATTAATATCAATGAATTCCTGATTCGCCTCGCAGAGTTTCGTCTCACACAAAAAAAATCCTTTTTCGACCTAGGTTTTATTCCTGTTTCGTTCTTTGGAAGTGATCGCTATCAAAGTCATAAGATCGACTTTTTGTTTCCCTATGCAGTGTTTTTCGACTTCTTAGAATTGAATAAGTATGGTAACCGTTAATACGCTCGGTGCTTTAATTTTTAACTTCATGTGTATCATTTCCGTTGTCAAAACAAGAATAACCTAAAAAAATTTTTCCAAAAATTTTAATTACATTTATATAACGAAATATGAAAATACAAGCACAAAATACTTGAAAACATTGCAGAATTACACCCGCAAGTCAGATCCAAGTACCGACGATACCTCTGATCCTCTTTAAAACCATTACTTGCGCATCATTCAAAGTATAGAGGTGTACGTACCCTACCCTTAATCATCCCTTATTATCGTATATTAGAGTTAACACGACCGCCGCGGGTACAACTGAAGTTCTACAGTCAGTCCAGACATGATCCACGAGATAGGGCGGTGGATAACGTTTACCAACGTTTAGGAAGCAATTAGGGTTGTCAGTGGGGTTTCTAATTTAATGTCAACTTCAAATGTTAGGTTGGCGTCGACGATGCACGTGCCACGTTATGTTGTTGCCTTTTTTGGCGTGAAAACAGAGTTGAACGCTAAAATTTTTGTGACATAAAAACAGTGGTGCATAAAATATTAAAGTCAAGCTAAGTGTAAAAGTTTGAGCTTATACAAGTTAAATTGAAGGACTTCCGAAGATTCTCAAACAATATGTCTATGGATATGATTGTTAAGTTTAAATGACTTTTTAAATTCGCTTGCCTAATAATGCCATTTAGTAACGGATTAAATTATCTTTACTATATCGAGTTCCATTAGTGCGCGTTGCTTCTAACTTTGTCCTTTCTATAAAATCTTTGGCCCACCCCTATGGAACGTGCGGCATTAGCGAAAGACGGTTAGTAGACGTCTCGACGGTTCGTCTTGTAGCCCGCACCTCCCCACACGAGCGCATAGCTCACGCTTCGCCGGGCCCAATTCTCTTTGAAGATTCGTACAAAGAACACAGAGACGTAGAACACAAATTAAGAATTCACTTTAATCAGAGTCTTTTTATAAAAGTTAAACTGCCTTTTGATGCGAACGAAAGAATTCTTGCATTTGAAATGGGTGAAAAATATAACTTGGCTAATTAATACGTTGTGCTTTGTAGTACCATTAGGATTCCGAAAGATTAAAATGGATCAAAATAATGTTTGTTATAACGTAGATATTATGACTGTACCTATCTAATAATACGGGAGGTCATAAAAATAATAAGTTATAACTACTTACCTAGTTATTTTGCACGACGCTAATTTTATAATATTAGAAAAGCGATAAAACAAAATATTTTTTGTAAATACCACTTAAAAAGGGGGATGAAAGTTCGCATCGATGTAGGTACTCAAAGATGTACTAATGAATTTGATTTTAAGAAATTTTATGTAGATTGATTTTGCAAATTCCAATTACCTATACCTAAACTTATTTTAGTACTTACGTAATAATATATAGATATGTATGTGCATATATCATGCAAATACTAATGAACACTCATTTGTGGAATGTATAGCAACAGTATAGCTACGTATAGGCATACGGTACGTACGGTGTAGGCATTAGGCATACTACCTTCATCAAAGGTAAGCCACGTGTTCAAAGTGGCTACATCGAAAGCGAAACGCCAATAATATGCTAATATGGAGACAATATCGTAGGTACGTACCTGCTACCTACTGCTTCCGAAACCGGAGCCGAGAGCGGCGCGCCGGCGCATGCATAATGGAACGCGTCAAATCAAATCATTCAGATTTGGAACAAGCGAGAAGGTACGGGGAGGTAGCTCGTTATGTCGCGACTCGTGAGCCTTCATAAGCCTTATTACATTACGAATGTGTATGAATAATGTGAATAAATGTTACAACTCAAGTGTCCCGTCACTTGTTTCATACTTGTATGTATCAATAAGCACATTTACGGATATATAAATAACTAGAGCTGTCCTGCACGGTTTCACCCGCGATAATTTCGGAGTTCCCGCCGGAATTCCGGATTACAATATAGCCTATGTTACTCAGGGATAATGTAGCTTTCTAATGGTGACAGAATTTTTAAAATCGATCCAGCAGTTTTTGAGTTAAATCGTAAGAAACAAAAAATCAAATTTTTCCTCTTTATAATATTAGTATAGACAATAATCAACTGCAGAGGAGTCGTGCACATTGAACGTATATATTTAAAGCAGTTGAATTTCAGAAGTAGAAGAGAATTTTTAAAGGAGTTTTTGAATTTCATATGGTTTTTATTTTAACCTTAAAATTCCACCCTGCCCAAAAACAATGTAGGCTGTAGCTAACTAGGCAAATAATCGCACTTTGAAGATAGGGTAAGGGTGCATTTAGCAGTAAAGGTTGTGAAAAAAAACATATCATGAGATAAGGCTTGAACCGGTGTCCACTGTCCATGACCGCTTGGACGCCGCGCCGGTTTAAACCATTAGACTCCAACTTAATAATCATTAGAGCCCCACTTTTTATACTCCGTCGCGAAATACGTTTTTAATTAAGTCTTTAAGAGTGACGCAAACTGTCATAAAAAAAATTACCTATCCAATCAATAAAGGCAAATATTGATTTTTTTTACTTTCAAATGCTCGCAGCTAGTGCCCCCTTTTTGACTAAATCATCTGTTTAGTAAAATAACTAAATTAACTATCGTCAGAGTAATCTCGGTGCAGTCGAACAATTATAAAGCGAAATATACCGTTCATTACTATCGTTCTGAAGGTTTGATACTTGCCCACCGTAGCTGAGTGCATATAGCCCGACTATAAACTGGTTGGAAGACATTTTCTTGCTTGGTCGATTTTATAATTAATGTTCATTAATTAATTGTAGTTGTAGTTAGTTAATAATTTTATCATTCTAAACTCTATAAATATTCGAGAAGCTTTTGTCTTACGAAATGAGATTGTCTATAGAAATTACGTATTCTATACTTTGTTTGTAAGTATATAAGTATACTTATTTGCAATAAAAAAATATTTTCATACCGAATATTTTAAATACCAGAGTCTTAAATTCCCATATTTCCGATAAGCATATAAAAAGAATAAAAAAATATGGTCTTGCTAGTGCAAACATAAAGAGAAAAGAACATCTTTTGAGCTCCGCTAAAAAAGTAAATACAACTAAAGTCTCTATGTTTTTAAAACAGAGCTCTATATATTGCCCAAGAAGGGTTTTATATTGAAAGGTAATAAAAGGATGGCTTTAAAGGAGTTATTCGCATTGAGAAAGACATTCCGGACCTTGTAGGGAGCCGCAAAGGGTCCACCGCGGGAGATAAGGATCAACACAGCTTCGCTTCAATACTAGAAACGGAATTATAAAGCCTAGGACACACGAACGTGCATGTCATCGGGCAGGTATGTGAAACTCCATCAAATGTTTTCGTTGTTGCAAGGATGAAACGTCGTGCACTGCGGACTGCGGAGTGACGACAATAAAAATTAAAAGTTTAAATTCGATTCAAACTTTTAATTTTTATATTTAAATTTTAAATTGAATTTTCTTACGGTGGATCGTGATAAAATTGGTTATAAGTAAAGATAAATTAAAGAACTTACATTAAGGCACGCAGCTGACTCCAGGATCCTCACGCAGGACTCCAGAAAACCTGTGACAAAATAGAGAAAACATAGTCATATAAATATTCCACTAAATATAATTTAGAAGAAGGAACTTTGGAACCGTCGCAGTGCACAGGCAAACTTTTGGTTTGTGTTGCACTGGAACTCTGTATTTATTTTTATTGGTTTTTAAATAAATAATAATACTTTTATTTGTTGTGTATTTACACTCTATTTTTAACTGGACTCCAAAGAGGAGGTTTTCCTTTGTAAGTCCTGGTTGTCGTCTAAGAAAATATGAATAGTTAAAAATTTCCTGTAAGTACCTAGTTCAAAAATTACCATGTTTAGTTTGCGTACAGCACGTAGCACATAACACATTATTGGCATCATTTTGAGTTTTGACACAATCTGAAGTTGTTAGAAATCGTCGGCTCAAAGTGACCCTAGAAGTGTTGTGTTGGAACGAATTTTTTTTTTGTATTATTTATGCTGACAAGAAAAAATCAAATATCTCAATATTCGATAGGATCGAAAGATGTAAAAGTTTTATTGACACGCAGCAAAATGTCACAGACGTCACAGCATGCATTACATACCCAATTCTATTAAGAATTCTCTTCATCACATTACCAGAACTTGCAGATCGTGTACTCGTGCATATTCCATGAGCCATGTCACTTACTTATTATGTAGGTATATGTATATTATGTGTATTACGCAAGCCGCACGTTACTGGTATTCTTGGCTTACGCATACCTACATCCCTCGGGAAATCTACCACATCGTATTGTATCCTTCACTAAGGTCTAAAATTAATTCCCACTTGCAGAATATACAAATAGCTGTTTCATTTTAGTACCCGAATTCGTTGATAGAAAAATTTTTTTTTTCATATTGAATGTTGTTTTTAAATGAAATAGGTATCTTGTATTGAGAGATATGATTTTTTTTGGCGAGTGACGTTCAGCGCTAAGGAAGATTTGGTTAAATACACCATCGAACAAAAACTCTAAAAACATTGTAACCCGTTTTTTCATTGCACAGACACGGTATGTTCACAATTTTATTATGATTAAGTATCTATAACACTTTCCTAACTAAATCTGTAGTGAGTAGTGACTCTTTACAAACAAATCCTTGGACAATGGCATGCCCTAATAATAATTGTGTGTAGGTATAAGCAAACTAGCAAAACGCTCGAAATTCACTGCAATATGTCATCAGCCCCTGTAATTTTGTCCAGGTAGGACAACATTACAGGATCGTAAATAAACGGGGGCCGAGCTAAATCACACAACGCTGTCACAATAAGCCATTCTTTCTGACCATTATTAGGCAATAATTAACGTCATTGTTATATTTATCGGCCGCCCTGAAACAGTGCGCGAGTTGGGTCCAGTTCTGACCGTTTTGAAGTGTAAGCGGTCGCGGGGCGGCGACTCAAGTCTTTTCAACCGGTTTCCAAAGAAAACCAGGTTCTACATTGTGCCCTAGCTAGATGGGCAATCAACTCGCTGCTTGAGATTAAACCCGATAAAAGCCTGCCGTTTCCAAGTTTAAACCCGATAAAAGCCCGTCGTATCAGGTTGGCTTTTATTGGGTAGAAACCTAAGCACCGGGGCTTATATATAGGGCCACTATATACTACAAGCCCTAGTGGATTTATAAACATTTTATACTTAGGTTTGTACTTTGTAGATATATTACGAACAAGATTTCACTGGAGTTAATCTATACACAAATTAATTTATGGAAAGGATTTAGTACTTATACAAAATATAGGTACAGGTATCGTCTATTTTTAACCGACTTCCAAAAAGGAGGAGGTTCTATGTTCGATTGTATGTATGTTTTTTTTTTCAATATAAGATTGTACTTCGCTGGCATAAAACATGCTATAAGTAGAATATAAAATTTATTTTATGCTCCAGTTTATAGCCTAGCTTAGTATTCTGCTTTTTAGTACGATTGTGAAGCGGTTTACGAGTAAGACAAGTCAAAAAATAACTATTTCACTTTTCATGCTGGTCTAGTTCTTGTTTGTTCCGTGTACAGGGCCCTTATTCACTATGACCAACAACATCCCTTGCCCATAACGCGCGTCCCAAAAACGCATTTCCAAACGTTCTAGATGCCAAGATATTTTAGAAATTATTATTCTTTATGCCATAAGAAACGTTGTAAATGTACTAATTTTTTTGCAGTAAAACTTCTTTGATAACGAGGGAAAGACAGTTTCTGCGGCGTCTTATCATAGCGCGGCGTGTTATGGTCATAGTGAATAAGGCTCAGCGCTTAAAAGCGGACTAGAATTGCCTTTTATGCTCTCGCGCATAAAACAATTTGTTGACACTATTTCCTTCCGGTTGCTGCGACAAACCCCCCGGTTGCCATTATTTATCACTTGCTGTTCCCCGCGGTTTCACGTGGTAATTTCGGAGTTTTCGGTTTTAAAAGATTTCATGTTGATCGGTTGAGCCGTTAAGGCGTGAAAGCGTAACAAACAAACAAACTCACATTCGCAATTATAATATTAGTAAGGATATGCTAGTGACCACGGTAAGTACCAACCAAAGACAATCTCTTTCAATGTCTTTGGTACCAACTTTACAATTAAGGCTCTACTTCATACGCGTCATTTCTGTTGCCTACTAAACTTTTACACGCATCCCGCTAAAATAAATGTATTTGTACCACGCACCGAAACACCGAGCTTTCGAAAACCCAATATTTTAAGGCAGGCTCACTAAGCGTCATGCTACCGAGCCATTACTCTAGGCCCGCGTAGGCTCGCCCCGTGTTTACAATGTAAATTGCATTCGCTGCATGACGCCGTTTATAATAATAATACTGCCTGTTAACCGCGGTTTTACCCGCGTTTTTCGGAGTTTCCGCGGAAATTCTGGGACAAGAAGTACCCTATGTTCTTCTCTGAACCTCTGACAACGTGTACGCAAAATGTCATGATGATCGGTTGAGCCGTTATGGCGTGAAAACGTCAAACAAACAAATAAACACATTAACAGTAAGGATAATAACACTTCACCACACACAGATCTACTTGATCCCAGCTATATAAACTTGTACCTAATAGGAATAAACACTAGTCTAATATATATAAATCACGTGTCACGTTGTTTGTCCGCGATGGACTCCGAAACTACTGAACGGATTTTGATAAAATTTTGTAACCATTTATAATATGGTCCAACTTAAAGATAGGATAGTTTTTATCCCGGTATTCCCTCGGGAACTGAAGGACATAGAGTACTTTTTTCCCGCAACCTCCGCGAGAACTCCGAAATTACCGCGGATGAAATCGCGGGGGACAGCTAGTCTAATATATATAAATCACGTGTCACGTTGTTTGTCCGCGATGGACTCCGAAACTACTGAACGGATTTTGATAAAATTTTGCAACCTTTTATAATATGGTCCAACTTAAAAGATAGGATAGTTTTTATCCCGGAATTCCCTCGGAAACTGAAGGACATAGAGTACTTTTTTCCCGCAAACTCCGCAGGAACTCCGAAATTACCGCGGATGAAATCGCGGGGGACAGCTAGTATTATATAACTTTAAGCTGACATAGCAGCGTGCTACTGGGGAGTTTATTGCTCAGCTTCTCTCCAGGCACACACTAGGGAGTTGTGAAGGGCTATCCGCGCCTATCCTATACTTTTATAGATGCTGTCATAGTTATTGTAATTTTATTGACGTCAAAAAGAGCCATTGAAGTCTTTAACTTTGTAATAATAGTACATTGTTATCCTAGGGGTGAAAGTAACTCATTTAGTCCCGAGACGGGGTTTGGCGCCCGAGCGTAGCGAGGGCGCCAATAGATCGAGGGATAACACTGTGCTTTTCATTACGAATGCAAGGAAAGTCAAAATAAAAATAGGAATTAGCTAAAGAAAAAAATGAGCTAATTTTATTTTACATAAATCAACCATTGGGTGTGCTACTGGCCAGTAAGTATGCCCCCTATGACATAAAAAAAAATTGAGTTTCTGCAGTATCCAGCTGTCAGTTAAAAGCGATTCTCCCTAGGGCTGAAAAGGGTTACTTTCAACCCGCTTCTCAGGCAACTTCAGACCTACTTTCCGAGTATGAGTAATGAAAACATATAAACACGCCCAAACTGAAAAGTTATAGGTACCCGCTGGCAAATTATGTAACTTTTGTTGCTATCATATTTCAAGTTTCAATCAGAAAAATAGCGATTACCTATGTTCATTTTGGTTGATTGCTAGATATTGTATAGGTGTCAAAACCTGCATAGGTATTGTTATCGCAAAACCACCATGTTTTCTATTGCAACCGAAAAATGGTAGAAACAAAAGTTACGTAATAGCCCCTCGTATTCCCGTAATAGGACCTCATATTCCCGACGACCCGATTGGCGCAATGGTCACCATGCCTGCCCGCTAATCAAGAGGTTCCGGGTTCGATTCCCGGTGGGGGTGGACGTTGTGTGATGAGCACAGGGTTCCATTTTCCAGTCTGGGTGTGTATATATATATCTATAGTATAATATATATGTAATAATATGTGTAGTATATACCACGTTTGCTTGGTTTCCACGACACAAGCTTATAGCTTAGTGTGGGATCAAGTAGATCTGTGTGTTGTGAAGTGGATTATTTATTTATTTATTTATTATTTATAGGGAAACGAACCCAGAACCTCTTGATTAGCGGGTAGGCATGGTGACCTACTGCGCCAATCGTCAAGTTGTATGACAAGTCGCAACAAATTACAGTTGTAGCAGAAATATCCCCTTATTTAGAATACCTATTTAGGCGCTTCGACTACCGAGCACTTACTAACTTAGCATAACTTACTTTAAGTACTTTGTATGTAATGTTTGTTTCAGTAAGAATTATTTACTTGTATTTTTTTATATTATTTATCTTTTATATTTTTATGTTTAGTTGGTGTACTTGTATTTATATGTATAGTATCATTTTTTTTCTATGCCTCGTCTTTTGTTACCCCCGTCCGTGCGCGACAGAGCGGGCTGCCAATTGAAAACCAGCGCTAGGTGTTCCCGCACCTAGCTAATGCAGAGTTGGTGACCCTTTCGGCAGAGCATGCAAGAGTATTATCTATGTCTCTTTAGATTAGGCACTGTTGATGTTTGTTTCTTTTTCTTGTGTGTTGTGCTGAAATAAATGTATTTTCTTCTTCTTCTTCTTCTACTTATAAAGATGTAAAAAATCAATGCCTATCGAGACGTGCGTTATTTGATGCATCTACAGGTATCTGTATTTACAGTGAAATTTCTATAAATAAATAAATAAATAAATCTACATTGTTATGTTACTAAGATAGTCTACTATATGACTCTTACTTGTTACGGCATTTGTTTGTTATCACATATTATATATCCACTAGCTGTGCCCCGCGGTTTCACCCGCGGTAATTTCGGACTTCCCGCGGGAATTCCGGGATAAAAGGACCCAATGTCTTTCTCTGTACGTGCATGACAACGTGCATGCCAAATTTCATCCAAATCCGTTCAGTCGTTTTTGCGTGATTGAGTAACAAACATCCAAACATCCAAACATCCACACTTTCACATTTATAATATTAGTAGGATAATTATATCTATAGGTAGGTATAAAAAAATTTATCCCTATTTCCCTTGGTCACGGCATCACGCGTGAACGGCTAGACCAATTTTGATAATTTTTTTTTGTTGTTTTTGCTATTGTAAGGAGAAGGTTCTTATAAAATTATTTTGGAGTTCCTGCGGGAGTTTCGAAACTCACGCCGGTGAATCTCCGAAGCGGTTTTGACGGGACTTTCACTGCTAATTAGCTGGTGTAATTAGACTACTTTGGACTGCGATAATTTTGAAACTCTCGCGGGTGAACCCGCGGGGTACAGCTAGTATTAGTGCCTATAGAAAAGAAAAACTATTCAATCAAAGTACCATCCAACCTTACAGCAGGTAAGTACCCTCTAATAAACAATCGAAAGAACTGAAAACAATTTGCAATACCGCCCACATTGTTCTTCGAAACATTTCCCAGGGCTTAACCTGTTGTTACGGTCGTTTTTTTCCCGCCATATTTTCTTTCAGCGATGTTTCGCCGAAACATATCGCTCGGAGACTTAAACACAATAGGCTAGTTTCCTGGGTAAAAAAATCAAAATTCTATTTAGTCCGTCAGTTAGATAATAAAAAAATAAAAGACACGTATTTTTTGCTTTTTTAAAATAATGGAACACCTACATATTTTCTTACGAGTACCTACCTAAGAAGGTACAATCAGCAGCAACAATGTAATCACGTTTGCGTCCATTAATTACGTGAGTTGGGGGGAAGGGGGTCGGGCCGAACTTCACCTCTCACGTGAGGGAGAGGGTTGCCGGCAATATATCACGCAATTTTTTGTTTCGCAAGAAACACTGTAAAATTGTTTAATTGCAAGATTAAATTATTCTTATTAAAAATACGCATACATATTGAAAAAATTCACGTGAGATTAGGGGAGGGGCGTGGGGGTCGAGCAATGTACCTGGACATTTCACCACGGGGAGAGGGGCCGAAAAGTATATAAATGGATGCCTCTTTGACAGTCGTTGAATCCCGCGCGAATTGCAGGATAAAAAGTAGCCTAAGTAACTCCTTATAACATCAGCTATCTGCCCGTAAAAGTCCCGTTAAAATCGATCCAGCTGTTTCAGAGACTACCCGGAACAAACAGACAGACAGACGGAAAAATTTTAAAAAAATATTTTTTGATGTTAGTACCGTATATAATTTCGTATGCATTCATTGAAAAGCAGTTAATTTGAAATTACAAACAGACACTTCAATTTTATTTATATGTCTAGATTCAAGACAAGTTTTGAATCAACAATACTTACCATAAAAACGAAGAATGTTCTCTTAACTAAGAATAAAACTAAAAGAAAACTAAACTCTATAGAACACCTCTTCAACTGCAATATTCACAAATATCGTTTCCAACTCAATATTGTGCAATAAAATGGGACGTAAAATGCATTAAAAAGATATTAGAAGAACACGTTTCCTAGAATCGAACTTGTTAATGGGATATTTATCGTGTCCTAAATTATGTTACTACGATGCACTATCGGAAGAATGAAAACTAAAAACAATTTGGTACTAAGGATACTTTAAAATTTGGTGTACAAGAATCTATGTTAGTTACCATCGAAGTTTAAGTGGCCGCTTACCCGCTTTAGTGACATAATTAAGGTCGATAAATTATCGGTTTAAATACTTTCAAAATGTAACACACAAACACACTCACATGTGCTTGCTACATCCTCACATAGTATAAAACAAAGTCCTCGGCCACGTGTCTGTCTGTTTTTTTGTTAACCGATTTCACAAAAAGGAAGAGGTTCTCAATACGACGCGGATGTTTTTTTGCGATAAACTCAAAAACTGCTGAATGGTTTTTATGCAGTTATCACCAATAGATAGAGTTGTTCAAGAGGAAGGTTTATACGTATGGTTTATCCTGGAATTCCCGCGGGAACTCCGAAATTACCGTGGGTGAAACCGCGGTGGACTGCTAGTTGTCTGTAATTAAAAAGCTGGCAACAATGTATCGGATATTTCGCGACTGCGGAATCCGTAGAGTCGGTTTCGAATTGCCCGCCCTGTGTTTATAGGGCTTCGGAAGAGGTCACATCAATGTATTATTAGATCAAACGTCCCAGTTTACGCGCTATTACCTCTGCCGAGCCTACTGTGCACTACCGTAGCTCGTAACAGTAAGTAAGTACTGATTGTAACAGTTCGTTAACATCTCTACCGATAAGGCTTCCTTATTCAGTAAACGACAGCGTCGGGAGTACACACTCGTATAACCGATAAAAAGAGATTTTAATTTAATCACTAGCTATTGCCCCGCGGTTTCACCAGCGTTAATTTTGGAATTCCGCAGGATAAAAAGTACCCCATGTCTTTTCCTGTACCCCTGACAACGTGTATGCAAAATTTCATTATGATCGGTTGAGTACTTAGTTAAGGCGTGAAAGTGTAAGAAACAAATTCACTTTTGAAGGATATTCTTCTATAGTATAGAATGTATACTTTCGTATTTATAATATTAATTAGGTCAGGAACTTAGGATGGTTTCGATTGCTGAAAATGACATTGAGCGAAATGCAAAACATTATTATCGCAGGGAGCGTTCAAGTATTACGTAACGAAAGGGGGAGGGATCTCATAAAACGTTACGATGCGTTACAGGGGCAGGAGGGGGGTGTTTGAACTATACGTTACGTAAAATTGTTTTTTTTTTTATATAGAGTATGTTTTTAATATCTATCACTTTACGCCACATGTTGAGAAGTATGAACGCCTACGCTAAGTTGGATAGCAAAGTACGTGGTGCATTTATCTGCCGTCTATATAGCAGAGTGGCGCCACTACCTACTACCTACCGCCTTGTCTAAATTGTGCACTGTCATAGTTAACCGCTCTGTAATTTGTCTCTCTGAAATAAATACCTTATATAGTTAAATTGTCCTCGCTATTATTTCATCAGGTTATGGGCCCAGGACCAAACCTGCCGTGTAAAGTTATTTTGTATTTTGGACATTAATTACAAAGTTAAAAGTAAAAATCGCAAGTATAACCTCACTTTCGGTTACCGGGCTCGCGAGTTTTTTATTTTTCAGCTAAGTAGTAAGTACATTATAAATATGGCTAGTAACAATAATTCAATGATGTCGATCGAGAAATTAACGGGCCGTGAGAATTGGGCAAGTTGGAGTTTTGCGGTCAAGGCATACCTCCAACACGAAGATTTATATAGCCACGTGTTGAAAGTACCAGATGCTAGTGATCCTAACTCAATCAGACAAGACATCAAAGCCAAGTCAAAGTTAATTTTATTAGTTGACCCGATTTTATATGTACACATACAAGAAGCCCAAAATGCAAAACAGGTATGGGACAATTTGGCAAAGGCATTCGAAGACAGTGGTTTAACTCGGAAAGTTGGTTTACTGAAAGAACTAATAAATAGTAATTTGGAAAATAGTTCATCTGTTGAAGAATATGTAAACAAAGTAATGACAGCCGCGCACAAATTGAGAAATATAAATTTCAATGTAGACGATGAATGGTTGGGCACTTTAATGTTGGCAGGATTGCCAGAAATATACAGGCCCATGATTATGGGCTTAGAAAGTTCCGGTATGAAGATTAGTGCTGATTTAGTAAAAAATAAATTACTACAGGAGGTAAAGAATTCAGACACTACCGCACTTTATACAAACACAAAAAAGAAACAAGAGCTCAAAAATTATGAGAGAGGCCCAAGATGCTTTAATTGCAATAAGTACGGACATCTCAGCAAGTATTGCAGGAATAAGAAGACAAGTTATGATAAAAACACAGATAATAAAACAGATTTAAACACTGGATATGTCGCAGCTTTTTCAGCGTCCACAGCAAATGATTCCAACTTCTGGCATGTTGATTCAGGGGCATCCATGCACATGACAATGCACCGGGACTGGCTCACTGATATCACTCCTTCACCTGTACCGTATATAAGAATTGCTAACAACGAAGTGTTAAAGGTTGAATGCTGCGGTAATGTATGTATCAACGTTTATACAATAGATGGCAGCACCGATTCAATACAGGTGAGGAATGTTTTATATGTACCAGAATTAAAAAAGAATTTGTTGTCAGTTAGTAAAATAATTAAAGGTGGAAATAAAGTAACATTCAATGATTATGGCTGTCAGATCTATAATTCGAATAATAAGTTAGTTGCAAACGCTAAATTAATTAATGAAACATATCTGTTAAATACTTGTAAAAATCAAGAAATGCAAGTCATGATGGCTGAGGCTGATGATGATACTTATCTGTGGCATCAAAGGATGGGTCACTTAAATTTCAATACCCTTAAAAAATTACCTAAATATACAGAGGGTGTACAGCTGTCATCAAGAAGAGAAAAATCCGCATGTGTAACCTGTCTGGAAGGGAAGCAAACAAGAAAACCGTTCCCCGATGAAGGCTCCCGTGCAACCAGTTTGCTAGAGCTTATCCACAGTGATGTGTGTGGACCGATGAAGCATACTTCTATAGGAGGGGCAAGGTATTTTGTAACCTTTATTGATGATTTTTCTCGACGGGTACATGTATATTTTATTAAAAATAAAAGTGAGCTATATGAAAAATTTGTGGAATTTAAGAACAGGGTAGAAAATGAATTAGGTACAAAAATAAAAATTTTGAGAAGCGATAATGGAACCGAATATAAAAATAACAATTTTGAATCCTACTTAAAGAAACATGGAATTTTGCACCAAACATCTAATCCGTACACTCCTGAGCAGAACGGTCTTAGTGAACGAATGAACAGAACTTTAATAGAGCGTGCTAAATGTATGATTTTAAATGCAGAATTGCAGGTCACATTCTGGGCAGAAGCGGTTGCCACAGCTGCATATATTGTGAACCGATCTCCTACCTGCACCTTATCCGATGTGACGCCTCATGAAGTCTGGACTGGAAAGAAGCCGAATCTGAAACACATGAGAATATTTGGATGTTCTGCAATGGTGCATATTCCTAAGGAAAATAGAACTAAGCTTGATGTAAAGTCACGTAAGCTAATATTTGTTGGCTACAGCGACAGCACAAAAGGCTACCGATTCATAGATCCTGAAACAAAAAAAGGTGTTATAAGTAGAGATGTTGTATTTCTAGAAGCTTCAATTAAAAGAAATAAAGTGGATAAAGTACCTGAAAAAGAAAATAAAATGATTAAATATAACATAGAGATAGAGGAAAATAAAAATGAAAATATGAAGGAAAAATATTATAAAGAAAAAGAAAAGAAGATTATTTACTTACCTCTGTGCGATGAACCCGGAGTACCTGTGGAAAGAAACATGGATGATGAAATATGTAAAAGACAAACACAGGATGTATCTCAAAATTATTTTTCAGATGATTCTTATCAAGATGTTAATGATGAGACTTACGTACCTGATGTCACTTTGGACTCTCCACCGATATCTAATATAACTTTGAGACCGAGACAGAGGAGAGATTAAATTAATAATGTTCACCGAAGTCTCTCATTGCTATTATGTCACAATTAATTTACATAAAAATTATACTTACATGATTTGGAATGAACGTAAGCCGATGTGGGTACCTGCCGATGCTAATGTTAAATTGAAGGAAGCTGAAAGTCAACAAGTAATTTTAGAGAACATTTCATATCAAGAAAAAGTTGACTGCTTATTATACTTATCGCAGGATACTCGACCAGACGAATTTTGAACTTAACCTAAAGGTAAACTGCGATAATCAGAGTGTGATTAGTCTTTCAGGAAACGCAGGCTACCACGCGCGTAGTAAAACAGATGTCCGCTGCAACTTCGCACGAGAGAAGATTGCTGCCAAACAGATCATGCTTCAATATAAATGCACTGGAGACATGGTCGCTGAATGAAAACTTCACCTCGTCAATGGGCTGAATTTTAAAGCGTATGCGTTCAGGAGAGGATGTTGAGAAGTATGAACGCCTACGCTAAGTTGGATAGCAAAGTACGTGGTGCATTTATCTGCCGTCTATATAGCAGAGTGGCGCCACTACCTACTACCTACCGCCTTGTCTAAATTGTGCACTGTCATAGTTAACCGCTCTGTAATTTGTCTCTCTGAAATAAATACCTTATATAGTTAAATTGTCCTCGCTATTATTTCATCACCACATAATTGTGATTTTAGGTAGAAAAATAAAAAAATGGTCACTTGGTGGTTACGTAACGTTTTACTAGGGGGGAGGGGGGTACAGAAAAACGTTACGGCGCGTTACATTGGGGGGAGAGGGGGTCAAAAATCTCCGAAAATTGCGATACCTAATGTATGTATGTATGTATACAACATAAAATTTAAAAAAAATTGTCGTAGACATAAAATATATAGTTGTCATTAAATGTCGATACTGAAATTGAAATGTTTTATGCATTATGTCTTACTATTAAGTTATCAGTAATGGTAATTCTAGCCGGCAGGAGTAAGGCGGCACCGTCGTCGTCGCCTGCTAAAAATAGCCTCGTCCTTATAACAACCGCGTCTAGTGAGCAATAAAATTATTTTATGCAATGATTATATTATGGGAAAACTTCCCTATCTGCGTCACAAAACGAGCTTTAGTACCGAGAAATGAGAGTGTAAAATTGTATGAAACGCCGATCAAAGGATGCATTATGCGTCGACACATATCTCGTTGAAGATGAGACACGTCGGTTTTTGTACTTTTTAGGTACAACGACCCCGTATGAACATTACTCGTATAGCTCCATGTTGCGTCTAGAATAGATATAAGCTTGTACATACAAGCCTGCCTACCTTCGGCGCACTGCCAGCTCACTGAAATATATGATTTTCGCGCTTAATACAAATGTAATGAAAATATTATGAGCACTTAAATATAATTATACTTTTTTTATCTCCTCTAATTTTATTGTGAGTTGAAATTAATATTATACAAAAAATACTTTGAATGATCATAAATATTATACGTTTATGAAGTTTTATAATAACAAAATGATAACTACTTATATCGTTCCAGTCTTCGAAATTCCTCAACTACAACATTAATTTTTCATACTGACCCACTAGTTCATTTTTACTATTGGCTTCCAAAGTGGTTTACCACAATTATTGTGACAAAGACAATTTTTTCATAGACGTAGCAAAAAAACAACGTCGTATGGTGACATTATGAGCAAAATCTATTCTTCTTTGCAGCCAATGCAATGTATCTCAGACTTCTCAGATGCCTTACGGCTTACCTTATAAAATATGAAAATGTGAGTTTATTTATTTGTCACTTTTTAACTACTCAACCAATCATCACAAACTTTTGCATACACGTTGTCAGTGGTACAGAAGGATATAGGTTTATTTTTATCCTGTAATTCCCGCGGTAACTCCGAAATTAACACGGATGAAACCGCGGGGAAGAGCGGTATACTAATATTATAAAGAGGAATACTTGTGAATTGTGAGTTTGTAATGTTGTAGGAGGTAATCTTTGGATCTACTGAACCGATTTTGAAGATAATTTCACTTATAGGAATCTACAGTGATCCTAACTGACATAGGGTACTTTTATCCTGAAATTCACACGGGAACTCCGAAATTAATACGGATGAAACCGCGGGGGACAGCTTGTACCTAATAAAAATCTCTTTTCCGAGCAAAATCTGTAAAAGAATAGCTGTACCTGACAGATGTGGCGTCACCAAAGGCGATTGATGTCGTCGTGACACAAATGTATCTAATGGCAACAACGCCACGTCAAAGCAGATAGTCCATAAGCTACGTACGATAGAGCATGAGTTACCGTTCGCTTAATACTTAATAGTAGTCATGAAGCAAGTTTAAGCGGTGTGAGTGTGTAATGAGCATGATTACCGGGATTACTGGGAAGCGGTGACGGATGCTCGTAACACGGTTAATGCGTGTCCACATCTCGGAGTGCCCGCAACGCATTAGGCCAGGCATAGCCAGGCCTAGCCAGGCCTATCCTGGGGTCGTTTGATGCTCGTTAAAGAGTAACTTTAACCACATTGGGCTTCAAATCCATCGTATGTCTCTAGATGTGGGTATACATACATCTGTATGACCTCCTCGGTAACACCTTTTTAACTATTGGGTTGAATCACCAAAAACTCTAAATTATGTGTTTCCCAATTTCTATAACTCTAATTTCAAAACTGACCAAGATTTAAATTTTGAAAGCATTCACCATTTCACCAAAAGGCGTAGATGTAAAAACGTTCTTACAAAAAGAGCAAGAGATTTGACGCATGACGCATGGCAAACGACTGGTCTCTAATAATGCTTACGTATACTATAAAAAAGGACAACTTAAGAATATTAAAAAAAGATAACCCCCTGCCGGACGTCTTAATTTCAGTAAGTTAAAACGTAAATAAGAATGTTTATATTAGTCTTCACTTACAACTTATATCTCGTAGCACAGACATTTTGTCATCGATAGAAAGTCGTTCACAGAAAGGCTATAGTTACGAGAATTTGCGACCGGGCCAATTCTGTTTGGAAATTACAATATTAAATCTTCCAGTGATAATACATTTCTGAACGGATCATCCTCGTTGGATCGAAATGATCGTATGCGGAAAGGTACGCACCGCGAACAATATTCATTAATATTCCAGTAGAAACGATTAGCATTCCGTTCCCCGCCTCGCCCCGGCCTGCCGCCGCTGGCCTGCCAGCCCGGGGACCCGTAATTATTTCTACTGTACTGTCTGTACTGGCATCTAATAGGCACATCCCGCGCACTCTGCCTCCTCTGCGTACACCGGTAGTTGCATAACAAAATTGCTCTTTCAACATTTATCTTGGGCGCTAGCCTACTGTGTATTCTCGAGTTTGATTTGTTCTTTTTCTACTTCTCTTAACCACGCCACGGTGCGAGGGTAATTGTGGGTTGCGATTGTGGATAGTGTAAAATGTTAATTTTTGCAACAGCCCGGTTTTTATGATCGCAATTCGCAACTGACTTATAAATCATGTGTTTTTAACTGTTATAACTATAGGTCCTTATACTCAAAATTAAAAGTCTATTTTATTTTTACTATTTTCGGCCAATCTGCAAGTTGCTGTGGCAAATACACATTTCCATGTGTTATAAATCCCACATTAGGGAATCACCATGCCGGCCATCGACGACCACATCCGATTCGCTTCGGATGTCCGAGGATAATGATCTATTGAGGTAGTAATACAGTCTCACAGTGAACTGTCATCTCTATTACTGTAGGTAAAGAGACGAAAATGGGACAACGCCGGATTGCCGTGATGTATATGGGGTGATGTATATAGACGACCTGGTCACTTATAAAGGGTATGGTACACTTACCTGCAGGTGACATACTACTGGGCCTGCCCCCTTAGCCAAGTTGACAAAACTATTAAACTATTAACTCATTAACGCATAGAAAAATAATAAACGGAAGTGTTATGACGTGACATTATGACGTTATAGTTTAGTCAACTTGGCTAAGGGGGCTGTAGTTGATTTTCTCCATATGAGGAAAACAATGAAATAGCTTGCGACCTTCTAGCATGCTAACATATTACAAGAATCGCTCGTTTAAAGGGAGTATACATATATATATATATATAGATAGATATAGAAAGATACTACTTTATAATACATAGAGGGCAAGAAATACAAATAAATATAAATGTGGAAATTGGACTTGTGTCGATTTGCCTTTTAATTGTTTATAATATGTCAGGAGGGACTATACCTGACATTTACGACAGTTCTCTTTCTTTCCCTCTCTGCTTCTATCCTTCACTTTAGCTGTTCCTTTCGGCTTTTCCCTCCCTTGCCATGACTGCTGGGATAGAGGCAGCTCACACCCTGCGTCAGGATGCAATCTTCTCCTTGATTTATCAAAATATATTGAGTAGTTTAGGCTTGAAAGGGTAAAAGACGGAGTTACTTTCGCATTTATGATATTAGTATGGATTGAAACACATTTAGTACAATGCAACTACATAAATTATTGAAAATAGTATGTCTTATTTTTCATATTGAAGTTATTGCCGTTGAAAACCACAAGAATTATGATGCGGTTATAATTGTGATTGGCGACGCGGGCGCATGGTCGTGATCATAAATTTATAAAATGGAAAGTGAAGGCAACGGAGTTGAGTGAAAGTGAAGTTAAAGTACGGATAAAATTAATTAAGCAAAATCCTAAAAACTGCCAAAACTAAACTAAAGTAAGTAACTTTAAACGCACCACGCAGTGAACTCTATCTGTAACTACTATATAAGATGTGGTAAAATTATCGGCAAATATTTACAGGGCTAAAAGTATACAGTACAACAAACAGGATAAGCAAAAAATAATATTTTAAGTTCGGTAGTTTTTCAGAATATGAAGAAAATAAATTCATTTAAAAAACATTAAAACTACATTCACAAGGTACACAATACACGTAGCTCACTAAAACATACGTAAACATACGTGGCGCGTGCCGATACAAAGCACGAGCCACACACTGCGAGCGATGCATCAGCTGTTCAGATCGATCGAGTGACGATCGAGATCATTGATCTTAAGATACTGGCGCGCGGTGTGTGTAAAGCGATTGAGCGGTGAGCGCCTTCACAGGTTATCTTTTTGATTGATTTATTTTGATTTATTGTTTTTTATATTTTTTTTTTATTTTTTATTTTATGAACATATTTATAACAATGTTTTCATCCCTGTAAATTTTTGTAGCTAATTTTACCACATCTTGTATACGTTAAATAAAAATGTTTGGACATTATAACACACTGCCAGACGCTACTAGACAACTGATGTTACAGAACGTAAGGTTAAAGGAGGGATTTATTGAAGTAGGACCTTCAATATTCACGAAAATTGAGACACGCAAGTTGCTGACGCTTTGACGGATAATTCAGTCAAATGTTAAGTTAAGGTTAAGGATCCTTATCTTCAAAATACGTAATTCGTTATCAAATATGAAACCGCTTAAAATTTTATTTTAATATTTTACGTTTTAAAGGTTTTGTTTAGATAAAGTCGTTAGATACCTATAAAAAGCGCGATCGACCTCCTGTACTATCAAATGCCTACTGTTCCTGATTGTAAACATTTAATTACATAACACTAGCTATTCCGCGCGGTTCCACCCGCGGTAATTTCAGAGTTTCCGCAGGATTTTTGGGGTAAAAACCCACTGTAAAAACCCTATGTCCTTCTCTGTGCCCCTGATAGTACGTGTATGCAAAATATCGTGGTGGTCGATGAGCCGCAAAAAACATCTCACTTTCGCATTGATAATAATAGTAAGTATGTAGGTACTTTTAGGTAAGTCTTCCTCAATTTCCAAATAAATTATAAAAACAGACAAAAATGATAAACTTCCAATATAACGACACTTATCGACGAACGACGATGCGACGGAATGACTTGCACACAGCGACTACTTCCGTAGTTCCGTCTCACGCGCCGACCGCTGTCATGGCGCTGCCCGTAGTGTTGCCGCTCTCCAAGCCGAGTCTCCCAACACGGCCTCTCCTGACACCCTGACGTCCTCGTCAGGATCAATCTGATAAGGTCTTATCAGACTCGTCTCGCACATCCAGCACATGTAACAGATCGGTTAACAAGGGTCTCCAGACTGCATCCAATTTCGTCATAGCGATGCAACAAAATTAAAAAAAACATTCGCAGATACAACAAAATTGACAAGGTTTTAGGTACACAGTTAGGTTAGTTTCAGTTATATTCATCCAAATTAATATTCGTCACACGAATTACCAACACCAAAATAAACCCAAGATCTACGTCTACATCCACAACCACATGCAAAATAATCAACACTGAGCCGCACTGTGAGAGTCTCTTCGTTGCACGGTCGCACACTCTCACAGTCGCACTCAGCGACTCTTCGGCCTAGGCCATTACCGAAAAGCTTTCACACGCTGGGTAGTGATCAGGTACCACAGCGACTCTTCGCAATAACGAAAAGGTTTCAACCCTGGGCAGGCATCCGGTGCCCAGTAACACTTCGCTCAACGAAGAATTCCGCAACCATCATCATCATCTTCATCCTCATCATCATCTCCATCTTCATCGTCATCACCGTCGAACGTAGCAACCCACTCGTAGGTCGGCTTCAAGATGACCTCGATGCTATACAGTCGAGATGCAAAACAGTGCGGTGACGGTGACGCTTCGCCGACACAGACGCAACGGCGTGCTGTGACGCGATCTGTACAGCGACGATGAACGGTGGCACGGTAATATCGCCCACAAGACACAAGACACAGCCTCAACTTGTACCAGCGCACTATAGCGTAGCGGTGCAGCAGCACGTCCGTGGCAGTACGGGCGTGTGCATACTGGAGTCCCACGTCGAACTCCTTTCAGACACTAATTGGTTCCAGAATTCGGTTCAGATATCCATCCTAAGAGTAAACTGCAAGTCGTAGAACTGACAATTGCATAACTTTAGTAAGCTAAAGTAATTTCACAAGAGCTTCGATCTTTCTTGAGCTCGGCCTAACCTGACCATTTCTAACAAGTATCCAAGTATTTATTGCTTACTAAGTGTACATAGCACAACAGAGTCTTATACATTGTTACAGTGAGCTTAAGACTTAGTTATCTTTTACAGGAGTACCAAAAATATTATGAAGCACTAGTAATTAAATTACTAGGCATCTACATAAATACATTTCAGTTCAACTATAACATTACATTACTCAGATGAACATTAAGCTTAACACTCAGAAGAATAGAGGCTTAACATTAGATTTACATCCAGATATCGGATTCACGTTTCAGGTTACATAAACTTAACATTAAATTCACATCTAGATATCAGATTCACGTTTCAGGTTACATAAACTTAACATTAAATTCACAACTAGATATCAGATTCACATTTCTGATTACATAAACTTAACATGTAATTCATCACAAATTATTTCATCACAAGAGTCAAGTTCAGACAAAATATCAGTATCAGTCATCAAAATATTCCTTCAATGAATAAAAACATAAGTTGCTAATTATTATTAGAATGAGCTTAATTAGCTCATATCTGCTCCTTTTTTTCAATAAAATGCTTAGGTATAAGAAATATAGGAGACACAAACTTGATAATTTCCATGCTACCTACATATATTTAAAATGGATGTTCCCATACCAATTACCATTGAAAGCAACACTCGTGTGTACGCAGCTTTATAAATCTGTGATGAAATTTATTAAAAAGAAAATATCACACAACATTCAAGACAACAATATACAGGTAGGTACATACAGATTACAGACAGACAATAAGTCTACTATGGGCACAAATATTCATTTCTTGTTTATTACACATACAATTGTTAAGATGTAATTTATCCATTCAATGTTTTGTTTTCATCTTTTTTTTTTTTTTACTTTGGTAGCTTACTCTTTGAGTTACATAAGTGATACTCTTCCTTCGGGTAACTTACAATGCAACATAAGTATTTAGTTACCTTAACCAATTCATTAAAAGTGTAGTGTGAAATTAATGGAATTTTGCATCGGCAGTCAATACCGATTGACCGATGTGATTGTAGGTATCTAGTAAGTAATGGATACGTCTTACTCAATAGGCGGCGATCATTAGCTCTTAAAGGCATATCCAGCACCTCAAACGCAGTATTGTCACCGTGGGACATGGTGACCTGCTCTGAGTCAGCTCCCAGGCAACTCCATCGCAGTGGCGCCAGACTGTCGCGGCCAAGCAACGCGCCGCGAGGCGCTCTGCTAGCGCTAACGCCGCGCTGTCGCGATTCAGTGACGCGGCGGCGCCTGCACTCGTGGCGCACGCACTCAACGTTTGCATCAGGGTTTAAAATCCTGGAGAAACACATTTAACCGGCAGAAAGGGATCGAGAAAGTAGCTTAGTACCTACTTATTTACACTGCACAGAAAACGAATGACAATAATAGGTATTGCTGCGATTACATCGTAGGTACCTACAAGACTTAAAAGACGTTCGATCGCGCAAACTTCGTTGACGTTGTCGCATTGACTCGACAAAGGTACTTCAAAACATTATAAGAATCACACAATCACACAGAAAATAGACACACGAAGAACTATTATTAAATAATTTTAATCACACTTGAAACTTACCAATAAAAATGACAAACCATAAGTAACGGGTAGTTACACAAATATTAAATTGTCATGTCAGAATGCCAATACTTGTGATCCGTGAGACAATCCCAATTCTGATTTTAGGTAAGTCTTCCTCAATTTCCAAATAAATTATAAAAACAGACAAAAATGATAAACTTCCAATATAACGACACTTATCGACGAACGACGATGCGACGGAATGACTTGCACACAGCGACTACTTCCGTAGTTCCGTCTCACGCGCCGACCGCTGTCATGGCGCTGCCCGTAGTGTTGCCGCTCTCCAAGCCGAGTCTCCCAACAGTACAACCTTTTCAACTCAACGTAAGTTACGTAAAAACGTAACGCAGGTTCTCAGTTGGTAAATATACAAAATTATGTCGGGAAAAAGTTAACAATAGGTACAGTTGAGTAGTAAATATTCCCGTGGGATCCCGTGTGATCCCGGTGTAATGGGAAATAGGAATTTGCAGACAATACCTATCATGCCTGCCGAGAAAGTAATACCTACTTTCACGTCGTGAACTTTTTGCTTCATTACAAATGCCAGGAAAAAATATATTATATTAGTACCTACGTAGTATCTACTATCTTTAAACGAGCAATTCTTGTATTTAAATTATATAATCTGAATCTCGGAAACGGCTCCATCGATTTTCATGAAATTTAGTATGCAGGGGATTTCGGGGGCGATTAATCGATCTAGGGGGCTAAGATGCGCAACACGATAAAATTTTATCAAGCCATTTTATCGATTCTCGTCGACATATTGTATGGTTTTGTCGATGAGAATCGATAAAATGGATCGATAAAATTTTATCGTGTTGCGCATCTTAGCCCCGCTAGCTAGGTTTCATTTTTAGAAAACGTTTTATCCGTGTTTTCAGGCAAAGAAAAATGAGTGTTTGTTTTTCTACGTAAGAACAGATGGCGCTATACACAACGAGCGAAGCTCGGTGACCCAGATATTAGTATAATATTATTATTCTGAAATTACACTAACATTTACTTTGTGCAAAATATTTTACACTGTGTATTGAACTAATGTATTGTAATGTATTGAAGGCGTAACAAACAAGCTTACGTTCGCACTTAAAATATGTTAGAATTTAAGTAATTAAATCTCTATAAATTTGAAAATAAGCCTTATTTTCAAAAAATAAGTGTAACCATGTACTAGGTAGAAGCAGTTAGCAAGCACTGAATGTCGTTGTTAAGTTTATACTAATAACAAAATTTCTCTATTCTCATTTATTTATTATGCGTCAAAAGCAGTAGGTACCAAAACTTAAAGTAACTTCAAAAAACCACAAATCAAATTTTACTTTTTGAGGTAGAGCAAATTAATTTTGAGTGATGGCAACCTAGCAAAAGCAATCGCTGTACAGAATTTTACCAAGCATTTTATGCATCCGATCACAGCGTACGTATCTCCAACGTATCTCCGATCGACGACGTAGCGGTTAAAATTTTATCGACGTATTTCGACCTGTAACGTAACCTGTACAATGTCGCATGCACTGACGTCAAATAAACCTGTCTCGCAAGTTTATTTGACGTCTGCTGTCACGCCATTTTACACTGGTTTATAGCGAGCGCGTTGTAAACATAAAATTTGATTGAAAGGCTTCGGCACAGTTGAATGGGGACCATGGAAACTGCTCTTCTTTCTAACTGCCCCCGCTTCATGACCAACAAATCTTTAAAGACAATTCGCGACGAAAGAAATGGGCGAGTTCAAAAATAAAAACATAGATTAATTTTAATTTATTTATTTATTTATTTATTTTAATTAAGTACAGAGAACTGTACCCCTGACAACGTTTATGCAAAATTTCATGTAGATCGGTCGAGTCGTTAAGGCGTGAAAGTATAGCAAACGAACAAACAAACCTACTCTCCCGCATTTGTAATATTAGTAGGGATGGAAATGCACCCTTAAGGCGGGGAACGGCTAATCACCGAAACAGTTGGAACCATTTTGATGGGACTGTCTGCTGTCACTGCTAATTAATTGATGTTTTATAGAGAGGAAATTAGGCTACTTTGGAGTTCCTGCGAGAATTCCGAAACACACGCGGCCCGGGTGAAACCGCGAGGCACAGCTGGTAAATGGTAATTAATAAATGTGAAATTTCTTTGAAGAGTAGGCGCCAGAGGTGATTTCAAAGTCAAAACTTATGACAGTTTTTGGATCTAATAAATTTAATTCACAAAGCCGACACAGGGTGATCCTTAATTGCAAAGATATACGTACTTGTAAAACTGAAAGCTTGTCAATTTTGGGTAATTGGAGTGTGTGTAAATGTGCCCCACTCTCCCTTTGTCGCATCCACCCGACTCTACCCTCGGGTGAACGAACCGTGCACGAGTGTCAGAGGCTTTGTTTGCTCAAGTAAGATATTCCGTGTCACGCACAGGACCGAGGTTCGAATCCCAGTTATTACATTTGCAAATACAACTCTACCGTACAACGGCTACTTACTATGGAAATTGGATAAAAAAAATGTATGTAACTACCTATTCATGTGAAAACATGTTGAGGACATGCAAAAAATAATTGCGAAAATTAATAGAATACTGTGTAGATTATCCTTTTGACCCCGCAATTTATACATAATTCTATTATAAAGACAAAAGATTTGATTTTTGTATGTTTGTTTGTAATGGATTAACTCAAGAACTACTAAACTGATTCTAAAAATTCTTCCTATTATAGAGCTACAGCGCGTGTCACATATGATACTTTTCACCTTGGAGCGAAGGGTTCCCACAGAAGGAAAAGGTAGTACTTTTAGGGTGTGAGGTAGACAGAGGGGTAGAAGATCTTTACATTTGATTTTTTGGCACGTCAGCAGATGCAGAAATACCTGTAGGCGTCGATTGACACTTAGTAGATAATTTATAATCCATCAGTATGTCGGCAAGTTGGGCGCTTACTTTTCGTGAGCAATAATTATTTTTACGTCATAAAATAATTTTCAGATATTTGAGACTAGAAAAGAAATAACAACCTCCTTCAATAAGTCCCTTGTTTCAACTTTACACCCTGTACTAATTTTAAGAAAACCTCTCTAAACGCTTCGATCGAATAAATTTTGGTGCGGCTGAAATTAAGAGGAAAATGAAATTTATAATATTATTATTATTATTATATAGATTATAGTAAAATTAATAATCTTATTTTGCTTTCTTTGCGTTTATTTTTGTTTATAGCAATGATGTTGTTATGGATGTTTTGCGTGTTCGTGCAAAAGTTGTTTTGGATTTCATTATTACTGTTATGTTGTGTCATAAATATTTAAACATTATTATTTGTTTTCATATTATGAACAGCAATACAAAATGAATGCTTTGAAAAACAGTGTAGAAATATTATATTCTTTTTTTAGGTATTTACTTTTATTTATTGTACCTACTTATTTAATACTAGCTGTGCCCCGCGGTTTCACCCGCGGTAATTTTAGAGTTCCTGCAGGAATTCCGGGATAAAAAGTACCTTATGTCCTTCTCTGTATCCCTGAAAATGTGCAGGCCGAATTTCATCCAAACCCGTTCAGCCGTTTTTGCGTGATTGAGTAACAAACATCCAAACATCCAAATATCTAAACATCCAAACATCCACACTTTCACATTTATAATATTAGTTGGATGATGTTTGATGATTGATCTACGGTTTCACTCAAGTTAATTTCGAAGTTCCCGTAGGCGGAATTAAGGGATAAAACCCTATGTCAGTCAAGAACACTGAAGCTTTCTATAAGTGAAAGAATTTTTAAAATCGGTTTAATAGTAGATAGGTATTTGAGTTTAGTCATCACAAAAAAAAAACATACAAAAAAATCTAATCTTTTCACTTTATAGTATAAAATATGGTATAAAGTATAAAATAATAGTATAAAATTATAGATAATAATATAAACCTTTATCCAAGATGGGGAGTTGCAATCAAGCTTGATTTTTAAAACACGTTTAGACCTGATTAAGCTGCGAATCAAGAGTTTCATTCCATAAAATATTGGTGCGAACCAATAATGTGCGTTTATTTGTTTGCTTGTTTGTTTAGCTTTCACGCCTTAACTACTTAAAAATCATCACGAAATTTTGGCACACACGTTACCAGGCGTACAGAGCACATACCGTGAAACCGTGGAAAACTGCAAGTATTATCTTCTTTATATATATAAATCACGTGTCACGTTGTTTGTCCGCGATGGACTGCGAAACTACTGAACGGATTTTGATAAAATTTTGTAACCATTTATAATATGGTCCAACTTAAAAGATAGCATAGTTTTTATCCCGGAATTCCCGCGGAAACTCCGGAATTAATGCGGGGAACTGCTTATCACCGTAAACTCCAGCACTTTTTCCGGAATTACCGCGGGAACTCCGAAATTACCGCGGATGAAACCGCGGGGGACAGCTAGTATATTATATAATACGTAGGTACAAAGTGACCCTTGCCTTTTATTGAGAATCGATTTCAATTTATTATTGATGTCAACATTTGCACATGCCCTGAGGGGCGTCAGCCGCGAGCTTTGGTGGCTTTATTAATGTACTAGCTGTTCCCGCGGTTTCACTCATGTTAATTTCGGAGATTCCGCAGAATTCAGAATTTTAAATCTCTTAAAACGCCACCTGTTAACAATCAAATAAACGAATTTTATGAGAAATAGCGTGAAACGATTTTTTTTCCACCAGTGGACGTACCGTTAACCTCAGAGTAATAAATATACTACGTAACAATGTAGGATCAAGGATGGCGCTAGTTCGACATCCATTTGCCTGAACCGTAAATTCGGTTGAACTGCGGTCAAGTGGCATAACATGACATTAATTTCACTTGAATACTACTTGAGTAGGTACTTGATGCACAAATATAGCCAGCTATTGTCAGCTCTCGTATCATAACATGCCGTGTGGATGTTTGGAGTCGGTTTACGTTCAACACTTGTACGATATCCCACTTCTGATACCTAACAGGTAACAGTTACAACTATGAAACATGAGTGTATTATATTTTATAAGGTAAGGTATGTTGCAAGAGTATGAAAAATAAACTTCTATTTAGTACTTCAGTAAGATAATAAAAAAAATAGACACATATATTTTAGTTTTTCAAATTAATGAAAAAATACTTAGATAAAGCGCATTAGTGATGACTTTTTCTAATGGTGTCTGTAGACGGTGTCTGTAGACACCATCAGAAATATGTAATCACTTTTGGCAGTCGTTAAGTATTATTGCAATAGCAATAAAGTGCAACGCCTGACAAAATTGTTAACATAGTTTCGGTGCTGACTGTACTTACTCATACCTAGTTGCCAGTAACGATCCATAGTTGTCTCTCGCTAGTTTACTCACTGAACAGTGGCCATACATAATATTTAGATGCAACATTCGACCTCTTTGGCAGTAATTAGCTTATTTATTTTTTAT
Organism: Zygaena filipendulae; assembly: GCA_907165275.2. Taxonomy (NCBI): domain Eukaryota; kingdom Metazoa; phylum Arthropoda; class Insecta; order Lepidoptera; family Zygaenidae; genus Zygaena; species Zygaena filipendulae. The sequence continues at coordinate 2,302,902 of OU015653.1, read as the reverse complement.
TTTATTTATTTATTTATTAATGGGTAGTACACAGCTTTTTATTTATTCTAAACACAATTTTTAATACTTAGATACTAGTAGTTCGAGACAAAACTATGTGAGAACTAGGTAGTTCCTTTTAAAATAAAATATTTCTTTCGTTGTTCACAGCTTCTTCCATTTAATTCATTTTCTTACATAGACATTAGACACATCTTGGTACGGGTGCGTTCCATTGAACAAAATACTGAATTCATAAATATACCCAGGTCCTAAATATGTGTCTAGTCAAAACTGAACGCTTTATTTCACCGGCCACATAAAATTATTCTGATCCAAGTTCTTACAAAGTTTTACATAAATCATTATGCATAGATAATAGACCTATGAATCTGTGCAATCCGATGGTCATTCGAAAATATCATCAGTCTAGATTTCTCGCCAGTTCTTGAAATAGTGAAATATATTTCAACAAACTGCAACGTATCAGGCAAATCGTATACACATCTGGCAACCCTTGCTTTAACACGGACCTATATTCATGTACGAAGTTAATGTGAAGGAAAGCTTCCAATTTACTGGGCACACGCAGGAAAATATCACAGAGAAATATCACCGAAAATCCCTACTAACAAAGTGTGATCAATCCTCTGGGTATTGGAACTTCGGAAACTTCCCCATTCCCTGTTCCAATATTACGTCACGAACTTTCTCAAATAATATGTCAATGAGGACCTCTTTCAAACCCACATCCATGTTCAGACCCGTATAATTATATTATTATTAAAACTCGAAGGTTAGTCGTGCGTTGTTTTGCTATCTATCTTATTTACAAGCTAAAGAAGTAAAACTTTTATAAAAACAACAATATAACTTATTTATATAAAAAACTCTTATATTATTTAGTAAGTAGTAGGCATGATCACAAATAGGAGATGTTGCATGTTTGGTAACTTTTACTGAATCGCAATTTATCATAAGAGTAATGAGCCTAGATTTATATTTAAAACGGTGATAACTATATATATAGATTTCTGACAGTTATTATGTGACATGGATAAGCTGAGATTCATACATATACAAACAGCAGAGTCAGAAATTAACGCAGCATTAAACGCAAATCTTCACATAAGAAGTTTCTATTCATGAGAGATATTTTCTTTCAGTAGAAACGGGCACACGCCTCAGTAATCAGGATCGTACAGAAAATTGGGGACCTTTCAACTGTGAAAGGTCCCCAATTCGATCCGTCCGTCCGTAATGAAAGTTCTAGTACTTCTATATGCTTATATTCATAATTATGAATCGGAAAGTATATGAAATTAATAGTTTGTGGTAATATTTGAAGCTATACTGTTTTTAAGAAAGTCAAGGTAATATTTTCGTAAACCTTCAGAGAAAATGTGAGCTAGTAAGAAATCTTTTGCTGTATACAAAAATAACAGTGTGCAGCCAATTACCAGTGTGTAGTAAAGTGGTTATAGATTCAGAGTGACCTGTGACATACGACATACACAATCAGCCTCATAATATTGGTAGAAATAAAGGAAATTAGCAAAGTGGTAAAACGCATAGAGGACCACTGTATGGTAAGTACTAAAGCATTCGATTTGTATGCACAGTGGTCGGTGCATAGACTGGGTACGTCGGGCGGGTGTGGGAGTGGAAGCTAGCATCCGCGCCTCCCCGGAGAGCCATTGTGTGACAACAACGTTGCATATTAAATGGGTGCATGCACTAAACGTGCAATACCAACGACTTTTGATTATGATCTTCCTTTGGTTACGTTTTTGAAATGAATAAATAGGGTTTAGATACTTGTACATTGCAATCAGCGCCGCTTCCAATGAAAAATCATATATTCTACGATACCCAACTACATATGTATATTGGGGAACGGCTATTAAAGAATCCTCACTATTTCAAATGCGAAAGTGAGTCTGTTTGTTTGTTACGCTTTCACGCCTAAACGGTTCAACCGATCATTATGAAATATTGCATATACGTTGTCAGAGGTACAGAGAAAGACATAGCCCATAGGTTACTTTTTGTCCCGGAATTCTCGGGGGAATTTCGGAAATTGCGCCGGTGAAACCGCGGGGAACAGCTAGTATCAGAATAATAGCGACACCACAATTGTCAGGATGGCGATTACGACCAACAACGCGCCGCCGCATCGACCCGCGGACGGATCATTACGTACAGTTACTGTATCGATGGCCTGCGGTCGAAAATTGCAACTCTCGCGTCCAACACACGACAGCGGCCGGGCGCCGCGTGCGCACGTCACGACAGCCGACCGCGGGACAAAAGTAAATCGCCGGATAAATGGCTACAGACCACGGATCACGGCGATGAGGGAGATATGCGCCTCGCGAGCGCGGCACACCACTGAGACCATCTCGATATGAGCAAACTCATAGATATTGAAAGAGAATAGAGTGACAATACGCTCGGCCGCAGGCCGCTAAGCTTTCCACTTGACCCACGCAGCGGTCAAATGATCTCATGCTAACAGAATGCCGTTGACTAGCAGAGACTATTGTCTATAGATTCCACATTACGGAAAACGATGTGATTGAAGATCTATAAATACTAGCCGCGTGTGTTCATACTACATAACTATATATATTACTTTTTCATGAGTATACGTGGATTTAGAGCAGTGGTTCCGAACCTGGGGGTAATTACCACCGCGGGGGTAAATCGGTTTTCTTATGGGGGGTAACGAAGAACCTAATAAATCAAGACCTTAGCATTTGAGCAATACCAACCATCACACTAACTTTAATTGTTTAAATATATAAAATACTTTGAAATTGTAAGATTGATATCCAATTTATTATATTGATAACATTTTAAGGTCGGGGTAAAATCTGTTTTCCTAATAGGTCACAAGGGTAACAATATTGAAAAGGTTAGGAACCACTGATTTAGAGGATGTTTCCTACACTATAGAATTTGACAGCCATGCTCTACATGTGAAGGTAGCACATCTTCTTTCTTCTGTCATCTGAGTAACAATCTTACGTGAAATGTAATGTTAATACTTCCCATAACCATTTAGCCGCGGGAGGCCTGGAGCGTGGTGCGTCTCATAATAAATGGCGGCTGACGGACGGCATTTGCATATCAAAAACAAAAACAAAAAATGGCACTCATCTTAACGATGTGGACGATCGTGTGCGATCAACAATCGGTGATTGATGCGAGGCGGGCTGCCATTAAAGATTAATAGATTCATTGAGCTGGAATTATTGTATACGGGCACAAAAATTAATGTAAAGCCCATGCAGAGGTTGTGTTAAAAATAGATTCTTACATAAATTACTTTCATCAATGAATAAACGTATATTTTTATACCCGCAAATAACCTCTATTTATATCCCTTCGTGAATAACTGAACACATCACATATAAAGAATGGGGATGTTGACTATACTTTTGAAAATCAAAATTCTAATTAGTCCGTCAGTTAGAAAATAAAAAAACAATAAATACGTATTTTTTGCTTTATCAAATAAATCTAAATATACAGAGATAAAGCGCAATAAAGTTTAGGGTGAGGGGGTCGTGACGTCACTAACCCCTAAAACCGCCATACAAACTGTCCGAATAGTGACGTCACGCAAAATTTCAACTCAATGTATCGCCGTTATTTTTGGATTACGTAAAAAAAGAAAAAAATACGAGTCCAATATTTTTTATTAATCTACAAGACGGACTAAAAAAAATAGTCAACATGCCCATTAGATTAGATTAGATTTCACGTTAGATTTTCTCACTCTTTTAAAACAGTGGTTATGTACTCTTTAGTCTCAAAGAAAAGGCAATAAAGAATAAATAAATAAATAAATAATCACATCATCTGTCTCTCCAAGCCTTAAAACTGTCACTTCGCGAAAAATCAATTCAAAAGAAAAAATATGCATAACTCTAAATAGGTTTTTTTATCGTTCGTTATGCAACATTATATCGAAACTTTCGACCATTGCATTGCGCTGAAGTCTTTAAATGACGATAACTTTTTTCCCCTATGTGCTATTTCGATGAAACAAAGCCTATATCTTGCTCCAGACTTAGCTTAATCTACTACTGAAAACTGCATGACAACCCGTTCAGTAGCTGCGGAGATTATCGCGAACAGACAGACAGACAGAAAAGAATTTTAAAAACATTTTTTAGGCTTGGTTACTCTTCTTTTATCACCCCTCTCAATTTTAGCTAAAAATATTCAATGTACAGAATCGCGGATTCTACTCTTTCATTATAGTATAGATAGATAAGACAATGTTTTGCCAATATATAAATTAACCCTATCTACTAATCTAAAAAAAATCGAACCGTTAGCCTTCGGAATGATAGATTCTGTGGTGGTCAGCACCATAGATGTTTCAACTCTAACCACTCGGCGGATATCGTAGGCAATTGCTAGACACACCCATAAAAATCCGCATTTTGCCCGTAGTGGTACGGTTCAGCTGACGAGCAACAGGACTACGGAAAAATAATAATATTTTCCATTGTATAGGTACGTACAGTTGACTGGACTACGGAAGATTTTGTTTTTCCGTGGCCGTGTTGATCGGACCATAGAAGATTCAGTTTAAAATTTTGTTTAAAGCAGGGAAACGCATTTTTAACAATTTTATGTGATAACCTACGAAAATACGTTTCATATTTTTTGCCATTGATTTATTTGTTTTGATCGTCTTATTTTTATTATTTAATTTTATTTTATTTAGTGTCGGAACTGCAGTGATGTTCCCGTCGAAAAGCTGTCAATCGAAAGTTCATTCATCGAGGCTCGATGGCGCTGCGCTTTTGACGGCTCGAAGACAATGCGATTTGCGATACGGTCAATTACGATACGATAGCATTACGATGTTACCGGCTAGAGGTAAGTAAATTATTGTCTTTTAGAACAATACGGAAAAAGAAAAGAAACTAACCTGTCGGAACATATACCTGCCCGCAGTTACATTATCTTTGCACAATATAATATGTGATGAAAGCATTATTGAAGACGTCACTAAAATAAAATCTTAAGTATAATATATTCTATGAATTTTATTGTTTAAATATAATGGCAACTTAATTTACCTACCTATTTAAAAAAAATAACACTCCGGAATTAGGTTCACGTATGTAAACTTTTATGTGCATTTTCTTTTTTGTCACTTTGATTTACAAGAAAATAAAAGAAAAGCTCAATAGTAATTATTAACAATTTTTAACGTAGGTACCTTAGTCCTTTTATGATATGCAGGGATCAAACCTGTAATGCCTTTGTGAATCACTAGAACAAAACTGCTCGTACCTAACATCAAACTTCCACCTTCGGTAATCACTTGACCAAAAATGCTGCCAATTGTTGGTTAAGAATTAAGATTGTTACCGATCTAACATTACTACTTATGTATGCTGATGTTTAGGTAACATTGGTCTTATTTTAGTACATAAGTAGGTATCTCTTTTATTTCGTCTGAGGTAGGTATCTATAAAATTAAACATTCAAGGAACTAATGCCCGGTGAGTATCCAAAAAAGAAATTCAATTGATCCGGTATTAATTACAATTAATAAGGACTTAATTATCGAAGCGTTTGTGTTAAGAGATCGTTGAGATTGGTAAATAAAGCAAAAAACATCCTTTCATCTTAAAACAATGCAGAACCTATCTCGTCACAGTGATCAACTTTTTGCTTCCGAATCACTGAATCCCCTCCCTTTGGTTTAGCGTTGAAAGCCTGTCACTAATTCAGTCCAACGCCCAATAATTGCGCAAAAACCTTCGAAGATGCCAGACTCGATAACAAGTTGCGTCATATCTTATTAGGGGGAGGCTGGGGAGAATGGGAATGGCTCCAAATATTTCTTACAGACGCGCTTATTATTGCTTATGTTTCAGACCGACCTTCAAGCTGTATCCTTCATTTGTTACGTCACAGTATTAGGTTAAAGGCTAAAAGGTGCCTACCTACTTTGTTTTCCTCGTCTGCTTATTTTGACAGTTCAAATTTAGTTTTTAAAAGCTGGTCGTGGTTATTATTTGTGTCGTGATATTTTTATTTTACACATGGTAGGTGAATGTGGGAATTTCTTTTAATCGATGTCAATGAAATTAGTAATTACTCAGGAGTATATTTGTGTTAGTTTCATTTTTGAATAGGTTTTTTTTTTTTTTCTTTAATTCCTAAAAACAAATTTGCAGCAGCTAAGTCTCACTTCAGTAAACAAATTTTAATGGTACTCACATATAATACTATCCCCAAGTTCACAACAAAACGAAAAAGTATCTCTAAAGACACGCGTAAACACAACTTCATATAAATATAACTATATGAATCAGAGGTTAACGAACAGACTGGATAGGGGGAGGCGCGGCGCATGCGCCAATTGTGTTTTGGATATTTCTCCCTGTTACTGAGACGAAATTTTCTGTTTTCTACTCTTCCCACTTTATTTTATGAAACTTAATAGGTACTTATATAACAGTACAAGATAAATCGCACCTATTCCAATTAGCCCTGAATTACTCTATGCCATATAAATCGTTATGGCTGGTTAGTAAATGTTAGTGGAATAATATAATTACATACTACAAGCTGTTAAAATAATAGATTGAAAGATATAGACACGTTTAATAGGTGTTTATTACGGATACATAATAAATTAACTATGTATTTAAATATTCGACACAATGATCATGCAAGTGGTCGGTTGCCATAGCAGTTTCATAAGGGGCCAAAAGCGAATTGAAGGATAAAATAATGTATCCAAATTATCTAAATATTTATTAAAACACGTCCTGTGGCGCTAGGATGCGTGCCACGATATATTTATCACACGAAAGATAAAATTGTCGATACGACAAATATTTGTGGGCGTCCAAGCAAAAAGGTTCAATAGTGGGGTATTGAGTTAAGACTAGATTCGGTATCTAGAATAATCAATTGATAGTAAAAATTGAAAAAATATTCAAAAACTGGCACATATTTTTTTATTAGGCATGTGATTCTGGAATAAGCTTTATTTTTATATATTATTGTAGATTAAGGTATTTTATGAAATTGTAAATAATTGAGCATTTATTAATATAATCAATTAAAATCGCGGAAGTATTTTTTTCACTCAACTTTACAAAAGTCTTATATCTCGGAAGAAGGAGCCTTTTTACTTGTACGCCCACGTTTATCACCGTGACAAGAAATGACAAAAAATTTAGTTTTTGGCAGGAACCATAGATGGCGGTTTTATCATTTATTTTCGTGGCGATTAAAACAATTTTAAAAGTAGATTCTGTTGTGCTTATGAACAATAATTTTCGCAGTGCGGGTTATTTCTTAAAAGTTAATAGTTCCTAACCAATTTTAGAAAAGTTCTAAAATCCTTTTCTAACCGCGATAGACGCCATAAGGCAGTCGCAAGTAGGTAAATAAATAAAAAATACCTATACATATACAAAAAAATTACACTAAAGTTTGATTGCTTTAGCAGATAAGATAAATGGGAAGAATTTATAAACTACCTACTTTGATGGTCCCCCTGTTATATTACACGAATCAATTTCGGGGTTCCCGCAGGAACTCTTCGTGTCAGGAGGAAAATCCTATTTCCTATTCTAACGGCCGTACTCAGAGTCGTTTCAATGATTACTTGATTTTAAGTAAAGATTTTAAAAACAAATCTACCGCTCTCTTTCAGAGACGTTCATTAAATTAATGTTAATTGAAATTCAAATAATTAAATTTAATATAATATATTAGTAGATATTATATATCAGTTTAATATTACTCAGGGATAATTGGAAATTTATAGATTTTAAGAATATCAATTTGAAGATTTTACTTTTTGAATTTAATTTATTTAATATAATTTATTTATTTAATTTAATTTATTTAATATAATTTATTTATTTATTTTATTTATTTAATATAATTTATTTATTTTATTTTATTTATTTAATATAATTTATTTATTTTATTTTATGTAAAGAAAAGAGATCCTCTAGTTAACTATACTTTTATTCTCACTATTATAGCTATTACAACCGCACATATACTATATATACAATAGAAATAGAACACTTATTACGACCACTTAAGTCGAGCAGAATAACTAGAATGAAGCTCTTCTGTGCTGACACTAGTATTTATACCCACAACCCCACCAACAATTGTGGGCGTACACTACTTTAATTTATCAAATGGGAATGAGGGTACCGACTAAATAACAGTGTTGCCATGACATAATGCTAGAATTCCCTGAAATAAGGAAAGACTAATAGAAAACATGACATTCGGCCATCCGACTACGTGCAGACTCCGGCGCACGGTACCTCCATTCACAAAGAATAAACTCTGTCTGGGACTCATTACAGTTCAACCACTAAAATAACAATAAATTGGATACAGCTTAAAATTATTTAAGTACAAAATGAGCAATTTTCTATGATAACCATATTTAAAGAGACTAATTTTAATTACCCTTTGTTAAGAGCCAATGCGTCCAATGAATTTTACCTATGGCTTACATAGTTTATACTGATCATGGCTTGGCTCTTGACAGATAACAGATGGTAATGGTTAGGATAAGACATATAACATGACATTCGGTTTTAGCCATCAAATGTTTTTAAACATTTGTTAAAATGCAATAATATGGTAGTCATTTAGTAACTAATAACTACCCTTTCATATGTTACTAATCTGCCTTATAACTCTTAATTTAATAACTTAATTTACAATGAACTGAAGTGCACAAAACACAATAATGTCTATTGCCTATGGTTAAAAAAAAATGCACCTTAGTATATTATTACATGCTAAAGTTAAGTAAGGGTCATGATGTTCAGCGGCATTCCAATATTGTTCATCTATTTCTATATTATTCAGTTTACGACAGTGAATGCGAAAGCTATTACGGAACTTATGGAACAAAAAGAAATAATGGAAGAGAATAGATATAGATACGGTACCACATTCGCTATTCCTTTTTAATTTAACCAAAGTGTCAATAATTTATGAAAATTATTATTTTAAAATTCAGATATACTAAAATAGTCTTATTTAATTACTTAATATGGTATGTAACTCCTCTATTTTTTCGTATCTTTGAATCATAATTATTACATTTGAAAAAAAAAAAGCACAACACGGCATTTTATAAATATGTCAATATCTGACAGACGCGCTTCTTTTCTAGCTGCTATTAGACGACTAAATTGAAAGGTTCTTATTTACGCACAAATGAATGCCTCACTTTCCGCACGCTAGTAATATCTACCTTATTTAATACTTAAAATCTTTGGTTTCAAATGGAACTTCAAATCACAAAACACATCAAAACAAATTACCTTAAACTAAGAATCATGATAGCTTGTTAAGTTTGCATATGTAAAGACAGAGGGGTTATAAATTATAAACCTCCGGCTAGCGCCTACATTAATTTGAATAGGACAACAGTTTTTTTTTTCTTTAAATAAAGTAGAAATGAGTCAGGATATATAAAAAAGTGGCATACGACCGCCTCGTTACAAGCTCTTTGCACTTGATTAATTGCAAAGTACTTAGTACATTATAATTTTCTTTAATATGACTACGAAAAGAACCATAGGTACTTTATAGGTAACAACTCAACTATATTTGGGAGCACAGCCGATAACCTAACTTAATGGTCGGCTTTATTTGTTAATGTTTCTATCAAAAGCCAATCAGGTTCTAAGATGCGGAAATAAATCAAAGCAAAATTTTAAATTTATTTTAAGCCTTGGAACACATGAATTTTTTTACATAGATTCCTTTTTATTTCGTTTGAGATAGATTTGTCTTACTCAACTTTTGCGCTCAAGCGCTGAACGGATAATATCCCGAAATACTACAAGGCCCTATTGACGGTGCACTAGTTAATGGTATTGCATATGCTTAAAATCAATATTCAATTAAATATATACCACTTAAAAAGTATTTATAATCACAATACTAACAAAATAATGCGATATAAATTAAAAAAATAAATAAATCGGTATGTATTTTTAAAGTATTTCAAAGCAAAAATCTGAACCTAAAATAAAGTATTTTCGATCGGAAGCTACTTATTGAAAGCATCACTGTTCTCAGATCATATTACAAAGAATAATAAAATATGTGGAATGAATTTATTCATTAAAAGGCTATTTTTATATCGAAACTACTTTCGAGAATAATGAGGCATGTTGCTGACGGCAACACGGCAACAGTCTAATAATCAAATGGTTTTCGAAAATAATTTGATACTCTTGAGTCTTGACAAGACAATTTAGGTATTAAAGAACTCCTCGCGGTGACCTAAGCGAGTACAGCATACCACATTCACTCTAATGAAAATGCAAATCTTTTCCCCATACAGAGAATAAAGTGAATACTCATGCGTAAAAATCATGTGTATTTGTCGATCTGCGTTTATATCTTGCTACATCACTCTTATCATTGCATAGTACATATTATTATATTAAGCGTACGAAAAGCTTGTTAAATCTTTATAACTAAACCAAAAACATAATAGCTACATTTATAGCATAATAGCAAAACCCTTCCACACTTCATTGTGACTTTATGATATTTCAATAAAGAGGAATATTCTGACAATATTAAACCGACTCAAAAGCACAATATTTGATTTTCAAGAAAACATTTTTCATTTCCGTATGTATAAACTTACAGGTATAAATGCAACAATCTTTAAAAAAAATTAAGTTAAGTACTTAAAATCGATAATTTCCGTAGCAAGTTATCCACGGAATCCTCGAAGTTCTTAAAGATTGCATGACGCTCAATGAATAGCTAAGATTTAATTTGATTACAAGTCAAAAATATCATTCATGATTATTTCTGTAAAAACATACTCTTGACAGATTCAAAACTACTTACACACAGTAAACAATAATTTTGGCTTCATGATCCAATGATATTATAAGTAATAAGTAATAACTGCCATAGTCATCTATCCACATAGTTGATATAGGTAAAGTTAACAGGAATTACAACATATCGAGCGTGGCAGAACATAACTAAAGTCTACACTGGGACTTTTGTATTTCGAATAATACGTGGACTATTAAAAGTTGAAGTATTTTATCAACATATTTCAACTTGATACACCACCGCTTTCTTACTTGAATCAAATAACTAAAAAAAAGTTTCTTAGTCATTCATACTACACTTGTATTCTAGTCAAAAATGTCACATAAATTTCATCCCGTCAAATCTACAATTTCATCCATCCCATCTAATCCAGTCTATTGTGAAGTAAACATAGGTAACACTTGAAATTACCGATGCACGGATGTAGCTGTGCAATAGTATGTTCCCTAACTGCATAATATAAGAATGCGACACCTACGCATAAAAGTTAACATTCGCATGTTATGGAAAGTACTCATTGCAATAAAACAAACTGGCTATAAACTCGACTGCCATGCCGTACACCATTTGCCATCAAATAGTTTCAATCTATAAATCCTAGCTCATCATCATATGAGCTCGAGGTCACCAAAACGTTACTTTGTCACTGAACTTACATAGGCAGACAAATACCATTTCAATCGCATACCAACAGGTGGTTGAGATATTATGGTTTGTAAAGGTTGATAAAAGGTGCGAACAACTCACTTTACATTCGAATATTGAAATTAAAAGCTCGTAACAATATATTAAGAATGATGCAAACTTTCATCCTAAATCTAACACGTCTAGACTTAGAGAGCGGAAACGAATGTTTATCACACGAATTAGACCATAGCGGGAATCGACCCCAGGAACCTCCTGAATAGCGGACAGGCTTGATCACTGTCATCATTATCTTCATCCTTAGTATGCACACTGGTTAACACTTTTGGGTGAAATCTATGCTAATCAATGTCGTAAATAGGTATAGTTTGTCAGTTCGTCTGGAATGGATAATCTCTAGAACTATTTAACAGACTTCAAATTTACTTCAGTGATCGGAAGTCATAGCATCATTTTAACGAGGGAATCATAAAACTGCGGTTCACACCACGGTCCCTAATCTATTGGCAGTATTGTCTTTTAATACACTTTTTTTTTTTCATTCTATCAAGAAAGTTGCTAATATCATGTAAAACATGTAAACAGCATTATCTACATCGCCCGTCGTAATAAGGTTTGCTGCACAATCCCAAATAACAGCGAAATGCCCACTGCAAAAATATGTCACGACTCACGTGTCATGACTCAGATTAAATAATTCTTTATGACTGTCAGTCGTTCTCTGATCTCTCTAACTGAAACTGGCATGATTAAGGCACTTACTTAACCAAGACGCCTGTGTCAAATTCGAAAAGAAGAAGAATATCTCTACGTCACAAACAAGAGGTCAGAATACCCCAATATGGTCCATAGTTGCATAGGTTAATGGTGCAATACATCTTTCTATCCATATGTCTACTTTTTTACAGTAATCGACTCAAAATTAATTCCCCAAAAAGTTACTAAATGCAAATACAGAAAGCTGCCCAGGGGTAAGAAAGCATCAGCTTTTGTTACCATCATTCATGTTCACTTTGACACCGGGTACCTTGAAATTAGAATTTCAAAGGAAAATTTAACTAACTGGTCAATCAGGATTTTCTTTCATAGTTAACTATCCAAGCAAACGCATTAACTTCATCTATATGATATATCGCATTTCACAATACTTGGGACACAAACAGTTTACCCAAACTTCACGTGGTTTCATTAAAAAGGCACACAAAGCCTATTTTAAGCACATCTCTGATTACCCCGGTCCCAGACGTTCATAGCCATTCTGAACACATTAAGCTTGACTTACATAATCATTCCTGAGCACACATGGCTCGGCATAAATAACCATTTCTGAACACACATGGTTCGGTATACATAATCATTTCTGAGCACACATGACTCGGCAGTCGGCATACATAGCCATTTCTGAGCACACATGGCTCTTCAGTCGGCATACATAGCCATTTCTGAGCACACATGGCTCTTCAGTCGGCATACATAGCCATTTCTGAGCACACATGGCTCTTCAGTCGGCATACATAGCCATTTTTGAGCACACATGGCTCCGCAGTCGGCATACATAGCCCTTTCTGAACACACATGGCTCGACATACATAGCCTTCTCTGATCACACTTAGCTTGGCATACCATCGCTGAGCATACTTGGTTCAGCTTACATAGCCTCCTGAGCACATTCAACTGGTATATACACATTTCAAAGAAAATATTTCTGCTTTAATTTGGAGGAAAGGATTAGTTCATCTCACAAAATAAACTCTAACAAACATTAACTTCATGTTCAAATGTGTCTCTAGTTCAATAAGTTGCTACTACTTTAATATGATGGCATGTAAAGGAAGGCAACTTGAATATACACAAAATCATACTGTTTTGGTCACTTGTGTAATGGTTCACTTTATTATAACTTGAATTCCATTAAACACACAACCACACAAGATTTGTTTAATCCATTTCATAAGTCACAATTCACAGATCTACTTGACCTTACACTAAGATATAAGCTTGTGTTATAGAAACCAAGCAACGTGGTATATAGGTACAGATACTTATGTATCAAATCACTTATCTCAAATATACTTTATTGTACACACACAATAAGAAACACATTTTACAAAAGCACATGTATACATGCCTAAATTACATGAAAAGTGGAACCCTGTGTTCATCACAAAAAGTCCACCCTCATCGGAATTGAACCCTTCCCTACTGCGCCAATTAAAACGAGTCGACAACGAAATTTAACTGAAGTTCATTCAAGAAAAAATATAATATGCATTAAGAGATGGCATCTCAATCAAATATCTGCGATTGCAATAAGGTAGGGTATTTACAAACAAAAAAAAAAAACAAAAAGTCGAACCCAATCTCCCTTTTTTTTTTCTTTTTCAGCGGTAATCACTACATTTGTTAAGAAAAGTCCTCTTTTCTGTCTGTCTATCTCTCTGTTTGCGATAAACTCAAAACAACTGAACGGATTTTCATTTGGTTTTCACCAATTTGTCAAAGATTATACAAATTGTTTGAAATACATATAACTATAATAATAAATGTTTGAATTGTCGGAAAAACTACATTAAATTTGCATACAACATGTTGCCAGGGGTACATAATTCCCGTGGGAGCTCGGAAATCAACGCGGGTGGAACCGTGGGGAATAGTTATAACTGAAGGAATGCTGCCATTTCTTATTTATGGCTCGCAAAAGTGTAAAATTGGAAAATAGAGGTTATTCAAACTGCTATTACTCGTTAAGGAGTTCTAAAAGCCGCCAGAGAGTAACATTAGGGTCATGACAATGCACTTCAATATTATTAATAACTAACTATTCAGTATTATTGGGAGGTACCCCGATAAAAACTGGAATTATCGATTTGCTTTGTCAAAAATTTCTGACTACCTTCATCACGAAACTAATAACATCGATTTTTTTTATGCCAATAATTTAAAATAACGAAAGTTCAAAGAAAAACAACGACCAACAGCGTCAATTAATTGTACTACCTCGGGACCATAATCAATTACGATCGATGGTCTCGGGGCTCTCATTTAAAGGAACAATATCAGGGAGTGCCCTGACCTAATGTTCTTTCCATGATTTGTACTTTGAACCAACAGCTATTGGCAGTCAGAATCACGTTTCATAGTATTAATGTTTCCATTCTACTAGTCTAATACCTAGCGAGTCAGTAATTATATCCAAAAATCATTGTAACAATAAAATCAATGTGGGTAAGTACTTACAGTTTCTCGGGTTCACGTCACACTTCTGAGATGTAAAGAAAAGAGATCCTCTAGTTAACTATACTTTTATTCTCACTATTATAGCTATTACAACCGCACATATACTATATATACAATAGAAATAGAACACTTATTACGACCACTTAAGTCGAGCAGAATAACTAGAATGAAGCTCTTCTGTGCTGACACTAGTATTTATACCCACAACCCCACCAACAATTGTGGGCGTACACTACTTTAATTTATCAAATGGGAATGAGGGTACCGACTAAATAACAGTGTTGCCATGACATAATGCTAGAATTCCCTGAAATAAGGAAAGACTAATAGAAAACATGACATTTATTTATTTGATGCAATTATTATTATTATTATTATTCTTGGTTCAATAAAGTTTATTATTATTATTATTATAGTTATTTATTTATTTAATTTAATTTATTTAATCTAATTTAATTTGTTTAATCTAATTTAATTTACTGAATTTAATTTATTTAATTTACTTTTTGTTAAATTTTATGGGTTATTTTCCTGATATAAATGAATTTTAATTTAATTTAATACTACTACTTTGCATTTTTTTCGCCTTTCATTCCTCGTATTTCTAATATTTTCGTATTATTAATATTATATATATTACTAATATTGAATTCTGATTGAATTATAATAAAGTAATACCATGTTATTCGCAATTAAGAACGAATTTTCATTTTATCGCGCTCACCAATCGTCGACGATAAAAATGTGAGAAAACAACGACAAAGTAGACAAAAATACATTCAAAAGTGCCGCATGTTAGGGATTGTCGACAATTTTATCATATATCGTTTTCTGCCATACAAACATTTTTTGCTGCCATGTTACCACTGGTAGACAAAACGATATAAGTACGAGTTTGTCGACGAGAATCGATAAAAGGGCTCGATAAAATTTTGTCATGTGCCGCATCTTAGCTCCGCTGCAAAGAATAGGTACAGGTTTCAAACTAACCAACCTATTTATCAATACGATTTACATCTAGTCCTATAAAACAGTACCATAAATGACAGACAAAAACAGGGGGTTTTGGGGGAAACTTATGATTTCACCTATATAATTATGGCTTCCTTATTGGTATTAGTAAGCAATGGAAAATTATAAAACCAAGTTAGCAATTTGGGTTCCATTAAAAGAAAGATTGGTTAAAAGGACAACAACAAGGACTTTTGCTCAGATCGACCATTGTCCATTGATTGCTCCAATAATATGTACAATTTAAATTACCACTTTTTAATGTACCAAATCTACTCGTACCTATGTATTTTGGATGAGGAAATACAAAATACATAATTATAAGTGAGATTCAAAGACAGTAATATTGGGTTAAAATAGTGGGTACCAACAAACGTACGTGACATTTAGCACTCACCCATAGTAAGTAATGGCTTAGCAACCTCGTTTGTGGTTCTGAACTTGACACACGTAATTAACATTGCCTAACTTAATCTACGACTACGACGATAGAGACCTCAGTGGGCAATAATAAATAGTACCTACCTTATAACAGGTCACATATTGGACACGAAGTAATTAAAAGTATCGCTTCTACGTAATAAGGCCGCCTATTTGCCATGTATTTAATTTACTTATGTACCTAACCGCCGCACTCAGAGTCGACTTTAATGATTACTTAGTTAAGTATAGATTTTGAAAACAAAACTGCCGCAATCAGACTAGTTTAATAAATTAATGTTAATTGGCATTTAACTAAGTTACATCTCATTAAATGCCAAATAACATTAATTTACTGAACGTCTCTGATTGCGGCAGTTTTGTTTTAAAAATCTATACTTAGCTAAGTAATCATTAAAGTAGACTCTGCATGAGTGCGGCGGTAACTGTTGTAAAAAAATGCAATAAAATATATATTAGGTACCTATTGTAAGTATTGCGAAATTCACTATTTTAACTAATTTTAAGTTACCTACATGTACTTTTTAAAATCATTTTGTGCCATATCATACTGGGATGTGTCAAACTTGCCTTTATTGTGTAAAGTAAACAACCCATCATACAATTCATACAGAAAGCAATAGCTTCTATGATTGTCAATAGACAATAATTTAAGTAAATTAAGTAGGTACCTACCTATCGACATGTTTTTGTACGATTATATCGAGACTTAGTAAACTTAGGCTTCATCAAATTAAAACCTTTAAGTATACTTTTTTAATATAATATTATTATTACACCTTCTGTAATTTACTTTAATTATAAATTGACATCTATTATTTATCAAAATCGGTACTAAACTGAGCACTTACGCTTTCCACGCAGAATTTTCTATGAACCATCAAATTTTCGGCGCAAACAATCCAATCTCACATGAAATCGTTCAACAGACAAACGTGAAGCACACACTTAACGTATTAAACATATACCATGGATAATTAACTTTATACCACATTGGATTTAAAAAGGAAAACAAAAGACACAGTGAGTTTTTTTTTCAAATCGCTTCGAAGCGACCGAGCTAGCGCGCTCGTTTCGGTAACGCGACTGGCCGATATCGAGCGAGGTACCGGCGCCTCCCCGCGCCACTCTAAACCAATTTATAATACATACGGAGACGCAGCATCCCCCGTGCCCCGGGCGCAGGCGAAAATCACTCTTAGGGCGTTTAATTAGAGGTACTAATCGATCGTGGGCCAGATGCCGCAGAGGCAAAAACGTCGCCAATTCTGTTGGAGGCGCGAAGGGTGCGAAATGTGAACGTTAACGTAACACGCCGTCACTAATTGGAATCGTCTTAAAAAGCATAGTACGCCTCGGTTGAAGCAGCTGAATCACGAAATTTCATATTTGTCTTATTACCAAACCGTATTAGCGTCAAAGATCCAAGTCGCAATCAGACCAGTCCTAAATCGGATGCACAATCAACCAGGAATTTTAGCCCTCTGCCTGAAAAAAAATTGATATTGCCAGTTAGTAGTAAATAGAATGAGAAAATACTCATTTTAACCATCCTAAATAATATAAATGCGAATGTAAGTTTATTTGTTTATTAAGTTTTCACACAATAACTACTTAACCGATCATCATGAAATTTTGTTTAACCTACATGTCGTCAGGGGTACCGAGAAGGGCATAGGTACTTTTATCCTGAGTAAAACGGAACGGAAAACGGCCACTTTTGGTAGTTTTCCATAAAGAAATTTCAAACTATATTGAACAACTGCAGAACTACCATCAAAAACTAGTACCTATTTATTTACTTTTTTTTACAAAGAAATATATTATCTTCTTCATGTCTCCAAGCAGGCCTTCAAAAAGATTAGGTACCAAATTGTGCGTAATAGATATTACTACACAGAATTTTGACCGGTTTTTCGAAACTGGGTCTCAAAACAAACCGAGTGGAAGTAAAGTTATACAATTGATAAATACGTTAAGAGCCCCCGCTTTGTTTCGACTGTGTTATTGGACAAGTGAATGTAAAACACGTATAGGTACGTTCCAATACAGGGCATTAACAAACAATTGAGAGAGATGTTATCGGTACAGTGAGATGGCAAAGAACTTGTCGACAACGATGCTTTTGTTTCGAACATTTTTAATACTTTCAAATAATTCCCATCTAACGTACTATACAACGTGTTAATGAATTGATTGAAAAATAGAAAGTAGTTTGTTCAGAATCGACTTCCGGATCGATCGCATCATGTTAGGTTAATTTTTATCATTTTTACTAGCCCATGTCTATATTATTTATAATACAATATTTGGCGCGTACGTCGCCCGTAGCAAAAAAATCGAATCGGTCATTGACATGTAGGCGCGGGCGTAGCGCTTGAAATTTCGTAGATAGGTCACCCCCAAACAATGTTGAATAACTTTTAGACTATTAATTTTATCTACATAATTTATTTTTAATCATATTATTGTTTTTTTTTTTTAAATGTATCAGGTTTTTGGTCAATTCATGTTATGTACCTACACAAAGAAAATTCGACCTAATCTCTTTTTTGAGCTCGATGTAAGTCCTAGACGCGTTCGAGTTCGAGTCCTAAACTCCTTAGCCAAGGACCGTATGTTCATGCCACGTGGTCATGAAAAATCTTCCAAGGATAAGTCCAATTAATATTTAAGGTTAAAAATGTATTTTAAATAACTAACACAGTTGCCGGTACATGTACCCATGTTGTGGGGTCCTATCTCTGTTTAGTTTTATAGATATTCGATATACATAGATGGCCAAGATAATAAAGATTCCATGTATAACCTCCAAGATCTTAATCTCCCTCCAAAGGCCCATATCGGATTACTGCACTCTTGCGCACTTTTTTTTGTTTCTTTCCGCCGCGCCGTATCAAGTTAAATGCTGGCTATTGAATAAAGACGGTCATTTCGATCGGGAACTTTGCAAAATGCTCTTCAACGGATGCGGTTTTCTTTTACAAAGCTTTCACTAATTGAATAGCTTAATTTTGATCAAAGGATAACTAAAACTAATTGTATCCTTTTTTTGTCCGTTTATAAAGATTAGATTTTATCCCAGTCGTTAACAGAGTGTCCGAATTTCACGCCTCTGAAACCGCGGGGAACATGCTTGAATATTTCGTAACATTACAATTTTTTTAATTTTATTTAACTTTCTGTAAAAATTAACACTAATTTTTTATTTGACAAATTAGCGTGGTTCATTTGACCACTTAAGTATCGCTTCTAATTAGTTATCCCAACTGTTTAATAGGTACAGCAAATGGACGCAGATAAGCAATAACACGTTAACCCACAAACTTAAGTTATTGATTGGACGCAGATAAGCAATAACATGTTAACCCACAAACTTAAGTTATTGATTCAGAACGATTTATTGAGGTTAGGGAACATTTTTTTAGTATGTGTTTACCTTATTACATTGCTTAAATATGTAACTAAATATTAAACATAAAAAATGTTGACACAAAACGGCGCTAAGCTTTTAAAACACGATTTACTCAAAATTTCTCCAGTGTGGGTTAACACACCATTGCTTATCTATGTCCAAATATAGGTTATTTACCTCCTTTTCATAATAGTTTTCTTTCTTCTATCCTCAGTTTTTAGCTGGTTACCATTGTGACAAGTTCGGCTTTACACGACAAACTGAATGCAATAAGTCACAGACGGACTACAAGGTACTGAGCCAACGCAAACTCAGTGTCAACTGTACCATCGCCTGTAACTCTCAAGGATAGAGATCAAAATTGCTTGATTGTTAGCATTTTATTAGCAAATGTCACACAGTGCTGTGCAGCTTTAGCTATAAAGGACCACGTCTTTTTGCTTAATTAAATATACCAACCGATTTGTTCTCGTATACGATTTAATGGAGGAAAACCTTATCGATTCTCGATGTTTTTCTGGTAGAATAAGCAAGCTGTTGGGAATAGAAGAAACAACTTTATGTAAGATTTTTTGTGAAAATTTTAATACCATACTTATAATATCATTGATTTTGTGTGATATGAAGAGTGTTTAATTACATATTTAAATATGATAATAATATGACAGCTGCTTCGTTGGTAATTATTAATAATAACTGGCGATTATGTAATCCCCACAAAATATTATATAATCCCCACATAATAATACATTGACCTCAACAAGTTTATTACATACTAGCTGTTCTCCCCGGTTTCACCCGCGGTAATTTCGGTGTTCCCACGGGATTTCTGAAATAAAAAGTACCTCATGTCCTTCTCTGTACCCCTGTCAACGTGCATGCAAAATTTCGTGATAATCAGTTGAGCCGTTAAGGCGTGAAAGCGTAACAAACAAATAAACAAACAAACAAACTCGCTTTCGCATTAATAATATTAGTAAGGATTAATTTGTTACTGCTACAATAGCTATGTTCATTGCTTGCCATTTAAACTGGATGTTAAATTAAATAAAAATGGCAAATACACTACCTATTTCTCGAACTACTATAACAGTCTGAAATAAGCCATCGCGTGTTTGATTTGCCCTTTTGATAAACACATGGACCGCCTGCGCACCCCTGTATATTTACGTGCCTATTTAAGATTTCTTCGAGTTCGTTGAAGGTTCCTCTAAGATTTGTGCCTAGGATTATTTATTGGTAGAATAAATTTAATAGAAGTTTTGTTTTTTGTTTTCTTTCTCTAGAAAAATCCGTACAATCTGTATAGCGAGGTATAGCGCTGTGTGGGGAGCTAGGGTTTTTAATATACATAGGCTTATATTCTACTAATACTCATTTGATAAATTATGTTGAAAGTATGCCAGATTAAAAAATCATAGTAATTCGAATGGTAAAGCTAAATTCTGTTTTCTAATTGTATTTCTCGCTTTACTATATATGCTTGTGCGACTGGGTCCGCTTAGTGCGCATGATGCAGGGTAATTAAAAAAAACATCTATTTAGTCCGTCAGTAGGACAGTAAAAAAATAATAGACGCGTATTTTTCACATTTTCAAATTATTGAAAAAAAACTTATAAGTACGAATTAAGGTTTAGGAGTGGGGGCTCGTGACGTACCTAATGACTTAAGTATAAAGTGTATACCTAGGCGTGACGTCACACGAAATTTAAACTCAATGTATCGCCAATATTTTTTATTAGGTCTACAAGACGGACTAACAAACTAAAATTTAATAATCCCTGGCGACAAGATGCCCCAAGAGTGGAGGGGTGGCTGGGGGCTGTTGATAATTGGCTCGTCAGCACAGCCGTGAGGGTGGGTACCCGCTCGAGTGGAAGGCTCTCGAGATTGCTTGCGTGCGGGGCCTGGGGACGCCTCACGCAGCAGTCGACGCCGCCGTGGGCATAGGGATGTACCTACCCTATAGTATACGTAAAATCATATTCAATTTGAGAAAATTGAAATTCTCAATTTAAATATTTTTAGGTTAGAGAGGTACCTATCTACTTAACGCGTTCGTAATAGTACATTGTTATCCTAGGGATGAAAGTAACTTATTTAGTCCCGAGACGGGGTTTGGCCAGTAGATCGAGGGACTAAATAAGTCTTTATCCCGAGGAAAACACTGTGCTTTTCATTACGAATGCAAGGAAAGTCAAAATAAAAATAGGAATTAGCTAAAGAAAAAAATGAGTGAATTTTATTTTACATAAATCAACCATTAGGTGTGCTACTGGCCAGTAAGTATGCCCCCTATGACATAAAAAAAAACTTGAGTTTCTGCAGTATCCAGCTGTCAGTTGAAAGCGATTTTCCCTAGGGCTGAAAAGTGTTACTTTCAACCCGCTTCTCAGGCAACTTCAGACCTACTTTCCGAGTATGAGTAAACACCTAAACTGTTTCCACCAGTAGGTACGGCCACGTTCAGTTTTTTGTCCACAGTTGTTGCAAAAAGAAATCGTTATAATATTAGATATACCTACGGGCAATATATCAATCTCACTTTTCACACGAACAGAACAAATGAATTAAAAACCTTTCTGGTTTCTCGACTTTAATAATGAAAATGGTGGTTTAGGTAACCGAGTCCGCGATTAGCTGATATATTATGCAGTGCCTAACAGGTATATCATCACGCTAATTGATTTCGAATCACAAACACTTGACAATAGAGACGCAATTGGAGCGCACAAATAATAATAATCTATAATGCATAAAATTCTCGTGTTGTTCGTTTCCATACTCCTCCGAAACGGCTTGACCGATTCTCATGAAATTTTATATGCATATTCAGTAAGCCTGAGAATCGGCTACTATCTATTTTTCATCCCCCTAAAGGGAGTTCCTACGGGAATTCCGAAACTCACGCGGGTGATACCGCGGGGCGCAGCTAGTTAATTAATAAAAATACTGATTGCCACAGAGATAGTCGTATTCTATTATTTTAACGATATTAAGATACCCTACATTTTTTTTTGTTTTAAACAGATATCTTCAATGTTTAAGTTTACCTGTGGTTAATAAACCTTTAACATTAATTTTAATTCTTTATTTCCCATAAAACTAAATGACTAAAAATTTAAACTATATTACTTATACATATATTTTTTAATTGTGGTACAGTAATTTCCTTTTATGAGCTTTTCTTTTTTGCTCATGATTTTTTATACAAAATAAGCGACGGCTCGTTTTTTTTTTAACTGAAACTTCTTTGAGCTTTTGAGCTTCTTCTTTCTTTCTTTGAAAAACAATTTTCGTGGTTACTTATCATAATGCAACCGATTATGGTCATAGTGAATAAGGGCCCTGCATTGCTGAGGCCCGGGCTGCCGTGATGCGCTCGGGAGCTCCGGATGTTGCCGCGCCACCGCCTCGCATGCGCATTTCCGTTAGCAACTTCCACCAGGAAGGAAATTCTTCGAAATTCTTCTAAAAACATTTTCTATTTTAAAAATGATCGTGAGCTGATAATTTTCAAGATTGCAAAACCAATAAGCAGAAATAATATTTGATTTAATCTGCATTCCAAGAGGTTAAAATCATAAACTCGTGTAATAG
This sequence comes from Zygaena filipendulae, assembly GCA_907165275.2. Classification (NCBI taxonomy): domain Eukaryota; kingdom Metazoa; phylum Arthropoda; class Insecta; order Lepidoptera; family Zygaenidae; genus Zygaena; species Zygaena filipendulae. Next base: position 2,279,671 of record OU015653.1, on the reverse strand, counting down.
TTCAATATAACCGGATTAGCGCAACTGATGAATTGTATAGTGAATTTTGTATTTGTATTTATTGGTTTATTAAAAATAAAAAAATAAGTAAAATAAAAAATTCGGAAATAAAGAGAATTTTAGACGTGGTTATAGACTATGTCGAAGTCGTCGACATCTTTTACTATCCGTCCGTTTACTGTTGGAAACATTAAAGTAAATAATATTGTCTATGATATATTTACTGTCTATGCCTATGCATTCAATGTCAAATTAAGTGACTCCAATAAATCTCCGTCGCAAGAGCACTACGCATTTTTACTAACTGGCCCTTCTACGAGTTCTACATGGTCCTTCAATCCGTGAACAAGTTTATAGTGCTAGTCAAAGTGTCGCTTAACGATTGTGGTAAAAAAAGTGCATAATTTCGGACATTTAATTTGTGTCATTTGCTACGTGGTTACTACGTGACCTTCAAAAAGTCATCGCTGGCATCCATTTCTGCCAGCCAAAACGTCTGCAGCCACCAGTACAACGTCACGTCCGACGAAAAAGACGGAGCTACAAGTGGAAGCGAACAAGCACGAAACTCAACGCTATTTCACGAAGCGCAGCGAGCATCCTTCACTGTCTAGCGCAGCAGAACGCAACGAGTGCGAGTGAATAAGCAAACAACAGTCATCGGCAATACTATTTCCGGTATCGACTTCAATAATTGCAAATCACGTCGTAATATAATTATTGTGGTTACGTTACGTGTCATCCATTTTTTTATCAACGTGTTATAATTATATTCGTACAACAATCAATCTCAAAGACTTTAAGCACCTTTTATACGTAAATAAGTTAGTTTAGTGATTACTAAATAGAAATAAGATAGTTTGTTTAAATTATATTTAGGTAAAATAAGGTTACAAAGTTAATAGTGTACGTACAAAATGGAGGATACTAAGTTGCTACAATCAAAACGATCGGCAATAAAAGGGTCGATAACTCGGCAAAGAATTACTCTTACGCAAGAATTTCTTAAAAGCGCATCTTATCAAATGTTGCTTCTTAGGGAAGAACGCTTAAATACGCTTTTCAATGATTACAACAATATATGCTACCAGTTAGGAGACAAAGAGGATCCAACATGCACCGAAGAAACTTATTTCGAGTGCATCGATTTCATACGGACGCAGTTAATGTCTTTTGATCAAGGTGATAGCAAAGGCAATAAGGTTTCGAATAATAATTTAAAACTTCCGAAAATAGAAATACCAAAATTCTCGGGTAAGTACTTAGAATATAAACCATTTATTGACCTGTTCACATGCTTAGTTGATAAAAATCCAGCTTACGATCCTGTGCAAAAGCTAGTTTACCTGCGTTCCTTTGTTAAAGATGAGGCTTATGATATTATCAAGCATCTTCCAGTCGTTGGCTCAAGCTATTCACAAGCCATATCCATGCTTAATGACAGGTTTGATAATAAACATAAGATTGTGTTCGAGCACATTATTCAGCTTTTAGACATCCCTAACATTAGCAAACAAAATGTTGTAGCTTTAAGAGATCTGATTTCAAACGCAAAACAGAACGTTGCAGCTCTCAAAAACTTAAATCAGCCTGTAGAACAGTGGGACAGCATACTTGTGTGTATTTTGTTGCGCAAATTAGATAGCAAAACTAACCTCGAGTACTGCCTTCAACATGATTCCACGCAAAATCATACTTTTACAGAGTTCATTAAGTTCTTAGAAGAGAGGGCGCTTGCTTTGGAAAACTCATCAGACAACAACGTAAGAGAAAGTAAGCCAATGAAGTCTACTTCTGCTGTTGTAACTACAAAGAATAAACAAAATTGCATGTGCTGTGGTAAGAACGATCATAAATTATTTAATTGTCCCAAATTTGCTTTGGCATCGATTGATGAAAGACACGCTTTGGTAAAAACCAAAAAATTATGTAAAATTTGCTTAAATAGTCATGCTGGTATATGCAAGTTTCATTTCAAATGCGTTCACTGTAAGCAGTCGCACAATTCATTACTGCATAATGAGCAAAATCCCACTGCTTTGCTTTCACACTTGAACAACAACAGTCAAGTGCTTTTACCAACAGCTAAGGTCAAATTAATCACGAAAAACGGTAAGCAAATAATAGCTAAAGCTTTATTAGATTCAGCTAGTCAATCATCATTCATTACAACCAGCTTAGCTACTAAAATAGGAAAAAAGATGTCTTGTAATGCCACAAATATCATTGGTATTGCAAACACTGAAAAGGTTATCCAAAATTCAGTGCGATTAGAAATATTTTCATGTATTTATCCTTATAAAGTTGCTTCTGAACTGCTTGTTGTGGATAAAATAACAACAAACTTACCACAGACTGCATTTAATTTGTCACAAATCAGCTTACCAAAAAATATAAAATTAGCTGATGACACATTCTTTGTAACAAGCGAAATAGATATTTTATTATCTTCCGATATATTTTTTCAGGCGCTGCTTCCACAGCCTGAAGAATTCAACAAGCTCAGTGATCCTGCACAACCCTGTCTCGTTCATACGCAGTTCGGCTACATAGTCGCAGGCAACGTTCCGGTTCGACCTCTTCAAAATGCTGCTGTTTCTTTAATTTGTCAGCAATGTGATACTGACATAAACAGTACGTTATCAAAATTTTGGCAATCAGAGGCTGTACCAGAAGTATACACTGAGCAGCTCACATCTGAGCAACAATACTGTGAACAACATTTTAAAAACACAGTAAAACTCGTGGACAACAAATTTGAAGTTTCTATGCCTCTAAAAACTTATAATGTCCATACATTAGGCGAGTCCTTAGGATTAGCTCTTAATAGGTTTTTAAATCTTGAAAAAAGATTCAAAAAGGATAAAGCTTTATTCCACGAGTATCAAAAATTTATTCATGAATACATAGATCTTGGCCATGCAAGCTATGTCGATATTAGTAATTATGATCTGTCACGAGATGTTGTCTATTTTTTGCCACATCACCCCGTCATACGGGAGAATGCTGTAAGCACAAAGTTGCGCACAGTATTTGACGGATCCATGAAAACTTCAAATAAAATTTCATTAAACGATATTATGTTAAATGGTCCAGTAGTACAACCTGAATTATTTGACATTTTAATGTTATTTAGATTACATAAATATTTTTTTGTTTGTGACATCAGGCGCATGTACAGAAATATTTTAATTTCCAAAGATCAAAGGTCATTACAGAACATTCTTTGGCGAGACAGCCCTGATCAATCTATTAAATGTCTACAATTAAATACAGTCACGTATGGACTGAAAGCTTCATCATTTTTAGCCACAAGATGTCTTAATGAATTAGCATATAGATTTCACAATGATTATCCTCTGGCTTCACCTGTAATATTAAATTCAAGTTATGTTGATGATATTTTGTATACAGATTGCAACATAGATAATATAATACAGGTCAAAAAACAGCTCATTGATTTATTAGCTAAGGGTAGCTTCAGTCTGCACAAATGGTCAGCCAATGATGCCAATATTCTTATAGATATTCCAGAAAGTCAGCAGCATTTTGGAGAAAGAATTATCCAAAATGAAATTAAAACCTTAGGGCTGAGTTTCGATATAAACTCTGACTCCTTTAGGTTCACTTCTCCGCCCAAGCAATCTGTAAAAACAAAAAGGCAAATTTTAAGTTTCATTAGTAAATTTTATGACCCCTTGGGATTAATTGGTCCAATTCTTGTTCATGCCAAACAAATTATGCAAAAGCTTTGGTTATCCAAAACAAACTGGGATTCCAATCCGCAGCCTGTTTTGCAAAAAGAATGGCAATCTTTTTATCAAAATTTAATTGAAATGCAACCTATACATGTACAGAGAAGTGTGTGCGGTATAGAGCAACCAACTGATGTGCAGTTGATCGGTTTTTCTGATGCTTCTAATGTAGCTTACGGCTGTGCCATTTACTTGAGAATAACAGATCAAAATAGTAATGTAAACATGTCTTTATTATGTTCTAAATCCAGAATAAATCCAAAGTCTAATAAATTATTAACTATACCCCGTTTGGAATTGAATGCAGCATTATTACTGTCAAAATTAATAACAAGAGTTTACAATACGCTTAACAAGAAATTGGCAATTAACAAGGTACATCTTTTCACAGATTCTCAAGTAACACTAGCCTGGTTGAAAACTGATCCAATAAAGCTCAACGCTTACGTAGCCAATAGAGTTAAAATGATTTTAGATTGCACACAAAGTTTCTATTGGGCATACATAAAAACAAATCTTAACCCTGCTGATTGCTTGAGTAGAGGAGTCAAGCCGAGCGACTTACAGAACCATCACTTATGGTGGTCTGGACCTCAGGTCATGTCTAACTCTGACTATGATTTTAGTTCTGATTGTAGTTTTGAAGTACAAATAGACTTACCAGAGACAAAGCCAGCTGTGTTGAGCGGGACGGCTTGTGCAGTATCGCACAGCGCTAAAGAGGTATTTCTAGACACATTTATTAATAAGCACTCTAACATTAATAAAGCTCAACGCATACTTGCATACGTTTTACGTTTTTGCAACAATATTAGGAAAAATAGTGTTAAAAATAAGCAAAACTTTATTACAGTTGCGGAACGCAACAGTGCCTTGCTTATTCTCATTAAACATGAGCAATATAAATATTTTTATAAAGAAATTAAATCTCTTCGAAATAGTCAAGCTATAAATTCAAATATTAAAGGGCTTAACCCATTTTTAGATAATAAAGGTTTACTAAGAGTAGGTGGTAGACTGCAACGATCTAATTTACCTTATGCTCAAAAGCATCAAATCATATTGCCAAAAGAGTCTATCGTCACTCGTTTAATAATTCATAATGAACACTTAAAGCTGCTACATGCTGGTCAAAAGCTTGTTCTGAGCAGCCTCAATCAACGCTACTGGTTAATAAATGGTTTGCGTTCTATTAAAAGTGTCATACATAAGTGTTTAATATGCTTTCGTTTCAAGGCTCTCACAGCCCAGCAGCTGATGGGATCTTTACCTCCTGACAGAGTCAATATGAGTCGACCATTCCAAAAAGTAGGTATAGATTTTGCTGGTCCTATCTTAGTCAAACAATCTCGCGTAAGAAGCGTTCTTCAAACTAAAGCCTACATTTCATTATACGTATGTTTTGCAACAAAGGCTATACATTTAGAATTGGTCTCTGACCTTTCCACAGACACTTTCTTGGCAGGTTTTAAAAGGTTTATAGCTAGGCGAAATGTACCTACCGATGTTTGGTGTGATAATCAATCTACTCACAAAGGAGCAAATAACGAATTAATTGCATTGTATAACTTAATAAATTCTAAAACTCATCAAACGAATGTACAAAATTTTGCTTGTAATTTAGGTATCAATTTTCATTTTATACCTAGTTATTCGCCGGTATTTGGAGGACTATGGGAAGCAGCCGTCAAAAGCGTTAAATATCACCTTAAAAGAAAATTAGGCAACCACGTACTTACTTATGAACAGCTGTATACCGTACTCGTCCAAATAGAGGCAATATTAAACTCCAGACCCTTGGTACCAATGTCTTCAGATGCTGACGACATGTCGTTTTTAACTCCCGGTCACTTCTTGACTGGAGCACCACTGAATTGCATTCCAGAACAAAACCTTATGGATGTACCAGACAATAGGTTAAAATTTTGGGAAAAAATAACCGCCCTTAAACAGCAATTTTGGAAACATTGGTCTAAGCAATACTTAAATATGTTACAAAATCGTCCTAAATGGAAGGACGACTTACCTAATGTAAAAGTAGGTGATTTGGTCATATTAAGAGAATTAGATACTCCTCCCATGACATGGCCAATGGCCAGAATCACAAGGGTATTTCCTGGTGATGACGGCAAGGTAAGAGCCATGGAGGTGAAAACATCTAATGGTAAAACTCATAAAACTTCCATTACAAAAATATGTATCTTACCAATAAATTAAATTAATGTAAATTAACTTTCAGTATCAAAATAGTTATATGTAATATCATTGATTATGTTATGTAGAAGTAGTTACTGTAGTAAATAATAATACTACAGTCAATAAGGATTTACGCTCATAAATACACCCTAAGTGTAAGTGTACCTAACTACTCATACATCAAAATTAAATTATATAATTTGTAAGCATAATCCACTTCAATGTACCAAATCTAAGCATAGTATAATTATACTTACCGATGTACTTTAAAACTTACCAATTGTATACCTTGTTTTATACTTATAGTAAATACTTACAATATTTACTATCAATTTTAAGTGTAACGATAAAATAGCAAGGATTGTAAGCAATGCATAGGGCAAATAATTAAGAAAGCTGTGCATAGAAATAAGTGGTTTATTCAATTAATTGTTTGCATAACATTTGCAGTCAAACTTGATGTCTCTAGCAGAACTGTTAACAACAATCCATCCAGATTAGCACTTTGAACCCAAACGTTCCTCATACAGTCCACTCAAGATCGAAGCATTTGTTGTTGTTGGGAGTATGTTGGAAACATTAAAGTAAATAATATTGTCTATGATATATTTACTGTCTATGCCTATGCATTCAATGTCAAATTAAGTGACTCCAATAAATCTCCGTCGCAAGAGCACTACGCATTTTTACTAACTGGCCCTTCTACGAGTTCTACATACAAACTATCGATATTTTGTGCCAACTGCCAGTAGGAATATCGTGTACCTACAGTCTGCAGCGGTTCCACTTTGGTCATTCTTTGAACTTTATTGCTATTGCAATAAGATTCAATGACTTTCAAAAGTTTTTACATATTTCTGCTAATTTATTTTAATTATTTAAAATTCAAGGTCCATAAATTTCTCACAATGATTCGCAAATTATTATTTTATTGTTATTATTATATAAATTTTTTTTTACACACCATGTAGGTTAAGATCGAATGTATGAACGTCGCATGTATATAGATAATTAAATTCCTTATACTCGTACATACTTCGGCAGGTTTTTACATTTTACCCCGATACATTTAAGTTCGAGAAGGAAGTAAGTACAAACAACATCGTTTCAGCCTTCTATACGTACCAAAAATCGTGCAAATCTATATTCCGCATGATTTGGCTACAATTTCCTTATTGCTACAGCGGTGCAGCTGGAAACTCGACGAAAACTTCGCTATTCGGGATATTAGCACTTACTATTCCCATTTCCTTAGCAGTTCCAGTTGGCAGATACCAGGCTGACTATACATACTCGCTTAAAAGTCTATATATATACCTGTACGAGCTGCACTGCCTTCGCAAATGAATGAAATGATATTAGCCCTTAATTACTTGCTTAATTACGTAGGTAATATTCCAACTCTTCATAATGTAGGTAGCTGAAGTTATTTTATTTTTTACTTTTTCCAAAAACTAATGATTAAGAAGATAAAGGTCTGGCTGTCTCTAAATGTATGTTTTTAAGTTCCCTGAAGAGAATTTGATATTTCACAATCTATAGATATAAAATGCTTTGTCCTGAATGACTGAGTGACGGATCAACGCACAGCCTAAACCGCTGATCGTAGTGACCTGAAACTTGGAGGCTGTTCTTTGTATGACGTAGGCATCCGAAAGGATTTTTGAAAATGGGTTGCAAAGTTTGTACGGAACAATTCCACGGGAACTCCAAAATTATCGCGGGTGAAACCGCGCGGGACAGCTATAATATTGTATATTGTCATCGTGTGAACTAATCAACAAACCTACACACAAACGTTTCCTGCAGTGTTTTAGTTGAAACCTATCAACGTAAAATACATAGGCCTAGGGCCTAGGCCTGACCAAGGAACACTTCTATCTATAACTTTATGTCACCTTAAGGTTGCCTTGAAAATATTTCTTCTGGCAATAAGGCCGGCGTTTGCTCTATCCTTCCATTTTTTGTCTAATTTTTTTAATGTTTTACATGTCACTATCACTACATACTATAAAACAAAGTTGCTTCCTGCTGTCCACGCAAAGGATTTTTATGCGGTTTTCACCAATAGGAATGAGGAAGGAGGGTTATATCTATCGTTTATCCTGGAATTCCCGCGGGTACTGCGAAATTACCACGGCTGAAACCTCGGGGGACAGCTAGTTAATAAGAATAAGTGGGTGCGGGTGGTATGGGCTAAAGAAGTCGAAGTAAGAAGCGATTAAAGAAATGATTTTCATATCTGTTTATACAGAATACCACTGCCCATGGTGCTGGAGGCGTCCGCTCGAGACATGTGAAGTGACGCCACTCCATTACTAACTACCTCGTGTACCTACTATCTGTAGATATAGGTACATATTTTATATTAGACGCACACTTTTAACGGCTCTCCGCCATTTTTCTTTTTGAACGCAAAATTTACCACGACGGTTTTCGTTGAGGTTGGTTTAAATATTCTCGCTGAGTAAGTATTTATATTATAACTAGCTGTCCCGCGCGGTTTCACCCGCGATAATTTCGAAGTTCCCGCGGAACTGTTCCATACAAACTTTGCAACCCCTTTTCATCAAATCCTTTCTTATCGGATGCCTACGTTATGCAAAGATCAAACCTTCCAAGTTTCAGGTCTCTACGATCAGCTGTTTAGGCTGTGCGTTGATCAATGAATTATTATTATTATTATTATCAGTCATTTAGGACAAAGCATTTTATATGTATGGATAGATAGAAAATACATTATAGAACAAATTGAAGTACGCCACCTGAATGCTTTTTTCGGCAACTTTGCGTTTACAACAATTCGTGATAATAAGTACGTACCTACCTATCAATGTTGCTTAAATCGTATACGGATATTATAAGACTCAATCTTGAGTTTTTGATATTTTCGTCATTTAGTTAGATTGTGAGCCGGTTAGCGAATGGTTAGCTTTTAATAGAGTTCGAATAGAAAAATTGGCCCTTCAGTATGTATGGAGAGTTGGAGACCATTTGGACGTGGGTAAAATTACAATAATTATTATTATGGAAGCAATAAAAGTATCAACCTTGAGTTTAAGTTATTGGTCATGTAATCACACGCCATGTATACAAAAATAGGAGCTCCATTAATTTATTTTTAGTACCACTCTATTTTTTTTAAACGGAAAGGATATGAGTTTAGATTAATCGACCAATATCGATAAGCACGCGAGGCCCCCGACGGCATTCTAGGTTCGCTGCTATTGATAATTATGTAACTTTGTTATTTCCTACCAGTTCCAGTTAGCACAATAGTAACAAATTAATTATTTCAAATTTCAAAATATGTTTATTACCTACTTAGGATCGGTACAATCACTTATAATCGTCAGCAAGCGGTTCTTACTTCTTCTTAATGGCGTCTATAATTATAATTTGCCAATGACAATGTTTCCTTATAATAAAAATCTTTTCATCTATACTTCTTCAATTATGGCAAAACGCCAATGACAATGTTAGATTGTTCCCCAAGTTAAAACATGGCTCTCTTGAAAGCTCAGGGTCCTCAGAAGAATAACTACTGTTATTGTTCTGAGTCAGGGTCCAAAATACATAGATGCTGAAAAGTGACTGACTGTTTTCGGTACGGCTTTCACCCTTCAACAACTTTTCATCAACTTAATTTTTTTGTAAGAACCGCTTGGTTGTTGACGAGTGAAAGCCGTACCGAAAACACGCGTGTCACGTTTGTCTTCGTTATATTTCAGTCACTATTCAGCATCTATTTTGGACCCCGAGCAGGAAACTGGCTTTGAAGAGAGCCATGTTTTAACTTGGGGAACAATCTAACATTGACATTGGCGTTTCGCCATAATTGAAGAAGTAGATGCAGAAATTCTTATTACTAAGAAACGATGTCATTGGCAAATTATAATTATAGACGCCATTATTGAAGAAGAAGAAGAAGTTGATGAATTACTGTCAATTCGGAACGCGCGCTCTACTGAGAAGAACTGACAAGAAACTCAGCAGCGTTGTCTTTTTTATTATTGGTACAATCAGGTAGCTTGGTACTACTTATAAAATAGGATTAATATTTTTTTTTTAATTAGACGTCATAAGTACCTAAACACTTGTACATTGTTAACGCAATTCACTAATAGCGAGGGCTGTCCGCCCACAGAAAGCGTAGCGACTAGCGGCGCGAGGCGCGAGGCGTCGCGGACGTCAAACATTGTCGCACTAATGCCTGCATTAGCATTGAATAGTAGTACCGCGCGACGTCAACGAAGGCGCCACTTTCGCCGACATCTTGCCGACTTATACCGACGCGACGCCACAATGACACCCCATTGCGTAGCAACGGCAGACATTCCTAAGCACAATGTGACATGTTCCCATTAAACGTCTATTATGCGAGGTTTTGGATGGTGAAATCGAAAATAGTTTCAAGCAAAATCGAAATTTATTTATTTACTAGCTGGTGCCCGCGATTTCACTCGCGTGGATTTCGGAATTCCCGCAGGAATTCTTTATTTCGGGAATCTTTGCGTGCAGGCAGAACAATCTGCCAGATATCATTAAAATCCGGCCGATGGTTTAAAAACGCATAGATGACAAACATATTACAAAAAATATTTTTTATTTATAAAGATTTATAAGGAATAATTATAAATAACATCATGGAACACGGCAACTCTGCTTTGATAAGGGTGTCCCCACATACACCCCCGTCGCGGCGGCGCGGCGCGGCGGGCGGCGGACGGCCGGTATCGCGAGTATCAAAGTGCTAGGAGTAAGGAGACCTTTATCGGGGCGATTATAATTAAAAGCAAGTCTTTACAATAAAGACTAACTGTGAACTCGAAGCTCCGTTTGAAAATTAGTTGACGCCATTGTCGCGCCCTTAGTACCTACTTACTTTACATTTCCAGTTTCAAACTGCCATATCCTATTTTCGTGAACCGATTGCTATAAAAGAAAAATATCTATTCACATTAAAATACTTCAAAATTTAAAAAAAACGTTTGAGTTTTCAGAGTGATGTACATAGTAGGTACCTACGTATAGTATATACATACCTACAGAGAGATTTGATATAAAAATCTGATACAACTATTACCTCATATTCTCAGAGCGAGTCACTGTTGTTACGTTGGCAAAGGCAGGAGACGTCCATAAAAGGATTACTTGTTAATGCAATTAGGTACCTACTTGCATCCATATAGAGTGGTGCAAGAGCCAATCCGGCCGCCTGTTACACCGACACGTAAGTTTTTTTTTTATAATAATAATAATAATTTATTGCAACAAAAACAGATATACAACGTGTTAATGAATTAACTGAAAACTAGAAAGTAGTTTGCTCAGAATCACCTAGCGAATCGATCGCACTATGTTTTAATATAGGTTATATTATTTCATTTTTACTAGCCCATGTCTAAATTATTTATAATACAATATTTGGCGCGTACGCCGCTCGCAGCAAAATAATTCGAACCGGTAGCCGCGGGCGTAGCGCTTGGAATTTCGTAGATAGGTCACCTTCAAACTAATGTTGAATAACTTTTAAAGTATACATCTTTATGACATAAAATATATTTTAATCATATTATTGTTTATTTTTTTAAATGGGGTGTATCAGGTTTACAGTTAATTCATTAACACGTTGTATAATTACACAGTGAGGCTTAAAACTAACAACAACAGTTCAATCCCTTTTTCATTTCAAACATTAGCTATGTAGTTTAGGTACTCATTTCCAGTGGTTATTGTAGAAAGAGCTACTTCTTTAAACTTATTTTATAAAGAGAAAAGATTTGATTTTTTGTAAGTTTGTTTGTAATGGATTGATACAAAAACTATTATCTACTTGATTTAAAAAATTCTTTCACTTATACGTATTTCACGAAGCTACAGGGTTCTTGAGTGACATAGGGTGCTTTATAATCCGGAAACTTTTGGTTTGCAGAAGACTTATAAGAAAAGTGAAAACAAAATGAAAGTCAGGAAAAACAAAAAGAATTCATATATTGCTATCAATTGTTTTATAAAGTGATAATGGCCAAATATTTTTTCTATTAGATAGGTACTGCGATATGTCATGCCTGAATTTCATTAACAATCTTTTATTGAAATTAAATACCAAGTGATGCGTTCGCGTCGGTGTAAATTAAATAGCATCGTCTGACAACGCAGCGAGTAGAAAATCATTTTATGTGACACGAAACGTATCCAATAACTTGGAAATATCTTAGCCTTAATATCTACCTACCTACGTATGTAGGTATAGCCCCTTTTTTTAACCACTGAGAGATTAATTTGTATTAATTATTGTCCACATGAAGTGTGTAGATTTTAATTACAATAGACGTATAACTAAAAATAAACAAAGAAGATGTCAAAACACACAAAAATTTATAACTATTTGGAGAATTTATAATTTCCTCTGTTCCTAAAACGAAATTATTTATGTACATAATATAGCTTCGAAAAAATTAATTTTAATATGACTATACCTTTTTTTTCTTAATGCGTCAAATTAAGGTACATTTAAAAAAAAGATAAAAATGTGGTTTGGTGCCATTGATATAGGTAGTTATTAAAAAACCCTATATCAATGTTTGTCGCTTATCTATATATCTATAGTGTATAGGTACATATAAATAAAATTAAGTGTCTGTTTTTAATTCCAAATCTTTCCAAAGCTTTTCACTAAATGCTTAAGAAAGCATATACGGTACTTACATAAAAAATCTTTTAAATTTTTCTCTGTCGCCTGCTTTCTGTCTATACCTATGTCTGTCTGTTTATTCCGGCTAATCTCTAAACAGCTGGACCGATTTTAACAGAACTTTCACTGGGAGATAGCTATCATGTTATATGGAGTAACTTAGGGTACAATTATTTTAGAAAAAAAAAGTTCCTGCGAGAATTCCGGAACTCGCGCGGGGGAAACCTAATACTTATAATATCATTGCCTAGTACTTACGTCGCGTCGTTAAAATTCCAAGCGCGTGCTCAATACCTACTGCCATCTCATAATTTGCATGCACAAAGTAATTCTATCACTGTCATTTCGATCCTCAGTCGTAGATATTATAGCCGTCAATGCAACGCCCTAATTCTTACTTATCAATTTCCACATAGCACTTTATCCAATATTTAGAACACCTAATAATTTCCGGTGAGTGGACATCAACAGATAAGCTAGCTCGGAGGTAGCTTCCGTTCGTCAGTGTCCGGGGTACAATCAAAACTTGGGGCATCCTCCACCGTGCATACTTTAAGAGTATAAAGTTACTTCCCATTGCGGGCGTCAGCGGAGGCGGAGGCGTCAATAAAGATAGTAGTAGAAGTGTCAATACTAGTATATATACTCTCAATAAGCTAATCGGCCATCGCATCCGTCATCGGTGGAGAAGATAAAGGAGCAATGTTACATGAGCAAAATTGGTTCTCAGTTCAACTGCTTTAACGTTTTTCTAACCAGTTATATCTCAACACCATCTAATTTAAAATCGAAATCCTTCTGAAACTATTTGTTTGACTAAATACCAGGATCCATATGAATACGTATATGATATCGGTAGAGCGCATTTTCTGCGGTTTTATATTTACATACCAACTCTAAGGAAATTCTGCTCACCGTTAACACGAAACCGCATCGCTCCTGCATATATTGAGTTAGCTGTTCTCCGAGTTTTCGCCCGCGTTAATTTCCGGAGTTTCCGCGAGAATTCCAGGATAAATGATACCCTATGTCCTTTTCTGTATCCCTAACAACGTGTATGCACACGCTAATCGGTTGAGTGGTTAAGACTTAAGACTCACTTCCGGCAATAAATAGAATAGAATAGAATACTCTTTATTGTACACCAAAATAATCCGCTTAATTTCAATTCCTAAAATCTATCCCTTCTACAACGATCGCTGTCTCCGGACTCTTCGGTTCGCTTTCACAGATTGCCTTTTAAAAGCTAATTAAAATACTTCCGAGACGCTTTTTAAAGACGCGTTAAAGTACAAAATACAAGCTATTCCATGAATGTCGGGATTCCCTTCGGCGACTTCTAATTTCGTAAAAAAAGTACATAATATTATATACATATTATACAACTTTGGCTTACAGTAGCCATTGGTGCCGTCTCATGAAAATCAAAATTCTAATTATTCCGTCTGTTATAAAATCTAATATATAAAATTCTCGTGTCACAATGTTCGTTGCCATACTCCTCCGAAACGGCTTGACCGATTCTCATGAAATTTTATATGCATATTCAGTAAGCCTGAGAATCGGCTACTATCTATTTTTCATCCCCCTAAAGGGAGTTCCTACGGGAATTCCGAAACTCACGCGGGTGGAACCGCGGGGCACAGCTAGTAAAAATATAATAGACACTCATATTAATTAATTCTATGTTCTTTATGTTTTAGTAGTTTAATATTATTATTTTACGATTTTTTCGTTACTTGCACACCCCATCCTTTATATTTCTTTGTCAACCCAATGGTTAACTGTTAGAGAATGCCGCAAGGCATTAAGTTCGTAATTTGTACCTTTTGTGCAAAAAGATCATATAAACAAAGAAATAAATATTTTGCTTTTTCAAATTAATGAAAACCTATAGCTGTCACTCGACATTTAGATTCAATGTATCACCGTTATAATTTTTTATTACCTACGTAAATAAAGGAAAAAATACGTGTCCAATATTTATGTCTACACGACCGACTAAAAACTAAAATTTATTCAACTAGCCTATTTTCTCCAAATATGCACTTGTTTCTAGATCCTTATAGAATTGAGAGAGAAAACTCTTCAACATACATTCCAAAAACAAGAAAATATCTACATTCCACCACACATGTGAAATGTATTTTCTTGTTTTTATTATTTTATTTTTTTATTATTTTTATATCATAGGGGGCAAACGGGAAAATGATGATTATTTACCTTAATCACGACTAATGAAAGCAGCTTTACATAAATAGTGGGTTGAGAACTTCTTACTATTTTTGAAGTTGATTAGAGAAAAACCGCTGTTTCGGACTTAGTGGAACCCGGAGAGCTAGGGCTGTAGTCTCGCCTATTCATAGCTTGGCGTTCGAATGGGATGTCTAGGGTATGTTATTGATTGGGGGCAGGCGTCGCTTAGCAACGGCGCGGCAGGCGTCAACACATCCGGCGGGCTATGGTGTGCCATGGATCTTTGATAAGGCGAAATGGTATCTTTGTTACGTCGCTGATTCTCACTTAATATGGTATTATTATTATTATTATTATTATTATTATTATTATTTATTTATTCAGAAAATTCCAGAAAAAGTACATACATTACACACATTACATTACACAACAATAACAATATGTACTTATTATCTAGAAAACTGGTATGGGTATTTATTTGTAGGTATAGCAGAGTATCATATTAATCTGTGGTATCTGTGAACGAATTCAATCTACGTTGCAAAAATACGTGTACATTGCGTTGCCGTTGTAGTTACTGTGTATAATTACAATTACAATTACAAAATATATATAATGAACCCCTATTTCCCTTGGTCACGACATCACGCGTGAACGGCTGGACCAATTTCGCTAATTCTTTTTCAGTTGTATTTGTTAGTCTAATTCGAACTCTTGTGTGCAAAAGAACGGAAACTTAAGACAGTTAAGTAGATAGTTAAGATTCAATATTTTCCCCCCGAAAAAATGGGGAGTCGCAATTTTTTTTTATAAAGTTTATAAAGTAAAAATTTTTATAAAGTTTAGATTGGGCCTCTATTTCTGACAATACACTCAGAAATAAAGGGCCTTCATCGCGGTATTTCGTCTACTTCGCTAAAGCACCACTCGCAAAATGACCACAAAATTTATAGAAATCGGAAACGGGTGAAACTGGATTGTTTTGAATCTAAATTGAGATCGGACGAAGCCGCGCCCACCAGCTAGTATCTGTATATATACCTTGTAGATAAGTAGTGGTAAAGATTCTTCGTGAGGCCAGAACTTTAATTAACGCCTGTGCCACGCGTACTCTTGGGGACAATTCTGCTCTCACAAAACACAAAATCACACCATTATAGCCTCGATAAGGATTTCCTTACATATCAATATACTAGTATACTCGAACTGAGCAGATGAGCAGACCGCTGCGACGGAGGTAAATGAAAGGATCGGTTTTGTGTTGTGTGTGCAGAATTGGCCCTTAAGACTCTCTGTTCTTCAATACGAAACACGTGACCTTTCGCAGCTTGCTTGTGACCAGCAGGGCAATTATGTAACTTTCGTTGCTTTCATATTCCAGTTTCAATCGGAAAAATTGCGATTTTGTGATTAATTAATCATTTTTAGACAGCTTCAACTTTTGAAGTAGGTATGTTTATTTTGGTTGATTGCTAGATATTGTAGGTGTCAAAATATGCATATTGTAATCGCAAAGCCGCCATGTTTTTGTTTGCAACTTACTCTTTCAGCTTGATATCCCCTTCTCGACTAACCCTGTATAGGCAAGTAATAAGTAGATATCTAGATTAGAAACACATTCTACGACTATTGTGCTTACAGTAGGTATCGCCAAAGTATAGAATTAATTACACTTAGTTAAGTACAAGGAACTTGTACATTACCTACATATTATACTGTGCTGTTGGTTAACACTTAATGAGCCGTCAAAATATAGGAACGCAGTATAATGGTAACTAAGATTAATTGACTGGAATTCGATCTAGCAACATTACATGTTTGACTTCGCAGTTGGGTCACTCGTACTTACAATTTGTTATATTATTGTAAACTCATTACAAAAGTAGAAACTGGTTTATAAAGTAAAGACATAGACGACTTTACTTGCATGGGATAAAGTAGGTACCTAGAGCCCATCCGCTACAGAAAATTATAATTATCTTCTAAGATATCTCATCGTACCTATTTAATAAAAAAATAAAAACCTAACCACTTACTAATTTTTGATAACAATAGGTAAGATATCTTAATATTATAAATGCGAATGTGGGTTTATTATGGTTGTTTGTTACGCTTTCACATCTTAGCTACTCAACAGAACATAGAGAGGACATAGGGTACTTTTTGTCCCGTAATTCCCGCGGACAAAAAAGGTCATCATCGACCACTTTTGGCGGATTATTACAATTTTTTTCACATTATTATTTTTTGCAATAGGTACTACAAATTGAGGTTCTAGATTAACAAAATGCCAAAGTGAGTTTTTTGTTTGTTGCGCTTTCCCGCCTTACTACTTAACCGATCTTCATGAAATTTTGCATAATTTCACGTTGCCAAAGACCATCGATAACCAGTTGGTCATTCTATAAGAGACATGGAAACTTTGAAATTATGTAACGATACTAGCTGTTCCGCGCGCTTTCACCCGCGTCACAGATAATATAATACTATACCCCGCGTTAATTTCGGAGTTCCGCGGGAATCCCGGGACAAAACGTATCCTATGTTCTTCTCTGTACACCTGACAACGTGTGTGCAAAATTTCATCATGATCGGTTGAGCCGTTAAGGCCTGAAAGGGTAACAAACACACAAACTCACTTTCACGTTAATCCTACTAATATTATAAATGTGAAAGTGTGGTTGGGTGTTTGGATGTTTGTTACTCAATCACGCAAAAGGCTGAACGGATTTGGATGAAATTTGGCATGCACGTTGTCAGAGGTACAGAGAAGGACATAGGTACTTTTTATCCCGGAATTCCCGCGGGAACTCCGAAATAACTGCGGATGAAACCGCGGGGCACAACTAGTCGGATTTAAACGCAAGCACCGGGCTTATGCCGCCCATTTTGTCACATTGTTGATTGCCCATCTATGGTTAATCTGATGTATAAGCTATAATATTGTAAAGTTTCATTTAATCATCCATCCAGTAGTTTTTGCGTGAAAGAGTAACAAACATCCATCCATCCATCCATCCATCCATCCATACATACTTACAAACTTTCGCGTTTATAATATTAGTAGGATAAAAGCTCGTAAACGTCCAGGCTTTTATCGGGTTGACTGCCCATCTATGTATAGTTGTGAGTATTGTGACAAGTTCTAATTTTATTATCAGCCTGTACCTGTTGCAAACCTGAGTGGAAAAAACAAAAGAAAACGGGAATGGGATAAAAATAGATAAAAACGAAACAAATTCAATTAGTATTTTTGTATTCATTTGTATAAATAAAATACACCCAGATGATACCTGTATTATAATATGAAATAAAATTAAACATTCCTAATATCTCCGCAACCAACGACAACAAAGTTATTCACTCCTAGTATTTATTTTTAAACGCCGTTAAAATTAACTTTAACTACAATTTTATAAAGCTATTTTTTTAATTAATTCATAAATCTTAAAAGAAAGAGAAAAAATACATTAGTTTCAACATAGTACACAAGAAATAACAAGCAAATACTCCTAAATTGACAAGTGCGTACTGCGTATAATGTAAACCCAAAAATGCATGCGAAAGGGTGACTAACTCAGGCGTAAAACTAAAGGCAAATATTTCATTTATAATATATCGATGGAAAATGTAAATTAGGGTAGGTAGGTACCAATATAATAATTTTTGATAACAACTCTGCAGCATTTAAATTTTTTATCAAATATTTAGTTCAAACTAAAGTGCCAAGAACGGGCACTGTTAAGTTTTAACGCCCCTTAAAAAAAAGTTGTACTCTCGTCAGTGTACTTACTTATTTAAGGCGAAACCTTATAAAATAGTGATGAGTTTAATAAAACAAAAGTTATTATACCTAACAGTGATCCGATCAGAAAAGCAAAAGAGAAAAAAAAATAACACAAAAAAACAATTCGTTGAAACCATTGGCTCGATGCCGTAGGGTCCAGGCCGAGACTTCCACTACGTCACATCACACGTTGTACCAGTTAGACCACGTGACTGTGAGGTAATGGCCATTTCAGCCCTGAACGTCTTCAGTCTTCACGACAGGAAATGAGGCTCCGAATGATGTTACAAATTGTCATAACAGAACTCTTCTTTCCGCGAACAGGTTGCGATGTAACAAAGGCTGTTGGAAAGACTGTAAGGAAGGTAAATACGTGAGCACAAACATGCAGACAAACAGGCAGAAATCAATGTACCTATTGTATTCTGCTAATGGTATCAATAGGTACTCTCGGCAGCTACAATTTTATTACCTTAACTAGCTGTCCCCCGCGGTTTCACCCGCGGTAATTTCGGAGTTCCCGCGGGAAATCCAGGACAAAATTTAAATATAAACCTTCCTCGTGAATCACTCTATCTATTGGTGAAAACTACATGAAAATGCGTTGGGTGGTTTCAAAGATCTAAGCATACATAGGGACAGACAGACAGCGCGGGAAGCGACTTTGTTTTATACTAATATATACTTACCTAGTGATTTCAATAAAAACGCAACAATTTAATAATCCTAAATATACTTAAAAAAACTTTAATCAACGAAATAAAAGCAAAATTTATTAGACATGTATCTATTTGCAATGAGAAAGGTACGTAAATAATTAAACAAAAAAATTAAGCATTTTATTCCACACGAAAATATAATATTTTTCAAATAATACCTAACATGACTTTGATTACCAACGGCATAACTAATTAAAGCTTCATTAGTAACAGAGTAACAAACTTGATATTACTGTGGAGGCATACCTGTTTTGTTAACTGTTTTGCTAACTGTACGTGCCTCAGTTGGTTCATGGTTGGATTTTAGCTATTAATGTCAAAGGATTCGTAAAGATGCGAATTTATTTGAACAACAAACTCTTACAAGCCGGCTACCGACCATTGGATTCACGGATCGATATTATACCCATGTACATAGTACAGTCAACAACAAAAGTAAATGATCAAAATCAGAAATTTAATACTAATGAACGGAGTTCACGTCAGAACTGTGTAGCGTCGAAGTGATTCATAAGTATGTGATTGTAAATTGGACATAGATAAGCAATAGTGTGTTAACCCACACTGGAGAAATTTTGAGTAAATTGTGTTTTAAAATTATAGTGCCATTTTCTGTCAACATTTTTTATGATGAATATTTAGTTACATACTTAAACAATGTAATAAGGTAAACACATAATTAAAATAAAAAAAAAATAAAAATAAAAAAAAAAAACGTTCCCTAACTCTCAATAAATCGTTCTGAATAGGTAACTTTATTTTGTGGGTTAACATGTTATTGCTTATCTGCATCCAATTATACCAAACGTTTACTACTAGTACAGCTGCCATATATTCGTGATCAGTTTTGACTCCAAAAGTTATAAACTCAATTCGCATCACATCTAAGAAGTAAAAAAAAATTCAAACCTAGTGAACAGTTAAAATCCAAAATTAATGATGAAACTGAGGCCACGTAATCATGAGGCAAATAATTCATCCATACTTATTTCATAATTATCCCAGTAATTTAATTTGTTTTGTTTTACGGAAAAACAGCACGGAGCTCGGAGCAGAGGACAAAAATAAAAAAAATATATTATTATATTGCTAATTAATTTATACATTAAAATATTATAAATAATCAAGAAATATAATTTTCTTACGTTTTTAACGGAAATCTGCTTTAGTATACTAATTTTGAAGCGTGGCCTCAGTTTCATCATTTAATTTTGATTTTAACTGTTCAAAAGTTTTATTTTTTTTCACTTCTTAGTTCTGATGCGATTTGAGTTTATAACTTTTGGAGTCAAAACTGATCACGAATATATGGCGGCTGTACTAGTAGTAAATGTTTGGTATAATTTACAATCACATACTTTTGAATCACTTCGACGCCACACAGTTCTGACGCGAACTTCCTTCATTAGTATTGAATTTCTGAATTTGATCATCTACTTTTGCTGTTGACTGTACCTACTATTGTATAATTCGTGATACTGTAATATATACACGTACTAACTGTTCCTGACGGCTTCGCCCGCCCGAATACCAGGATTTCCTTGGAAACTCACAGTCCTAGAATACAAACTTTCTATATACCTAGTGAAAACCACATGAAAATCCGTGACGTAGTTTGAAAGAAATAAGCGGACGCAAGACAGACACGAAATGCGACTATGTTTTCAAGTATTCACAAGAAGAAATAATCAAATTACTTTGTAACCGTAATAAAAACTATTTATGGTGTTAATTAGAGGGTACTTACGTGTATTTCAAACAGCAATCACCGATCCAAGGTGTCCACAGTTCAACAACTTCAGAAATATTGGTCTATTGTAAACGGAAATATTTTCATTAATTTAAGTAATGTACATTACTAAACTTGCTAACGCTTAAGGATGGGCTTTTGCCACGTCGGTAGAGTAAAATTTAAGTTAATTCTGATTATTAAAAAAACATGACATGCTCTAAGCTTTACTGAAACCCAATAAATCAAAATAGGGGTGCTGAATGCTAAAATGTCGTTGATAAATTCGGTGCGAACTCAAAATACAAATTTTTATATTATAATATTGTATTTAACTTCTACAAAAATACCTAGGTATGTTAAAAAATAATAGAGTTGCATAACATCGCTGTGGAAAATACCTTCTAATTAGGTACTACCTACTAGCTGCTGTCGTCCGGCGAGTTTAGAATTTCAAAAGGATAATAACTAAAAAGCGTCATAACAGCCTACTTTTTGGGAAAAAAGGACGTTTTTTACTATAAGTATAGCGACGTGATTAGTGATTACCTAACAAACAAACAGACAAACAGTCTCGTTTGATGATACCTTATGTAAATACAACAAACATGACCAGAATTAGAGAGTTCTTAACATTTTTTTTGATATGCTTAATACAGTATAAAAAAAAAAATCAACTTACACATTGTGACGTCGATCACGACTGTTCCAGAGCAGTGAGCTGCGCAGGAGTGGGAAATGGGCGCCTTGCGATACAGCACGCGTGGTGCCGCGCGGTGCTGAGTCGGCAAGTTGTCGAGCTCGCCAGGGTTCGCAAACCGTTATGTAACCGTTATGTCGTTTGTTATATAAATATAATAATAGTACATTGTTATCCTAGGGGTGAAAGTAACTTAAAAGTAAAAAAGTAAAAAAAAGTAAAAAAAAAAAAGTAAGTCTTTCTCCCGAGGATAACACTGTGCTTTTCATTACGAATGCAAGGAAAGTCAAAATAAAAATAGGAATTAGCTAAAGAAAAAATGAGTGAAGATCGGATAGTCGCTTGACACTTTCCCACCTATTTCTTTTTCTTTGGCCAGCTAGCTATTCAGCCAGTATTTTTTATTTACATTGTGGCGACCTAAAAAAAATATTATCTTTAATTATTAAGTATTAATTAAAGAAAATAAAAAAATATAAATAGGAATTAGCTTAAGAAAAAGTGAGTGAATTTTATTTTAATTAATACCTACTTAAACTTTACGTTATTTCAATTTTACATCGCGCTGGCTGTATAGAAAGTTGAAACATGGTTCAATAGAAATGTGAAAATAGACCTAGTTTTTTTTTAATAATTTGACAGTTGTCAGTTGAAAGCGATTCTCCCTAGGGCTGAAAAGGGTTACTTTCAACCCGCTTCTCAGGCAACTTCAGACCTACTTTCCGAGTATGAGTAATGAAAAATTCATTTATGTCTTATGGCACACAGAATATAATTTCCAATACTTTGGTATCAGAAGCGTTTAGGATTGTGTTTTAGGGACGCGCGTTATGCCTCAGTGCAAGGCTAGGCGTTCTTGGTCATAGACCATAGTGGATAAGGACCCCGTTTCTAACCTAACCCTGACCCTGTAAATAACCTACGTGTGTGCTACCTTACCTTCTGATTGTTTCGAAGTCGGTGCCAACTGCCAAGCCAAATAGGTAGGTAATAGACAAAGTCCGCTCCCGACCCACCTCATTGCAGACAAGACTGGGCCTGTATTTGAAGTATTTCCTCGATTTCTCCATGATCCTACCATCAGATCCTGACTTCTTTATAATGGGATCAACAGAAAGTAGGCGCACCCTATCGGCTATCAAACAAAAAAAATTCCAAATCAATCCAGCCGTCTTCGAGTAATCGCGTAACAAAAATAAAAAACAAAACACACAGTCGAATTGAGAACCTCCTCCTTTTTTTGGAAGTCGGTTAAAGAAATAGTATTGTTCTATTTATATAATGTATACCTACAATGCAATGTTTGGAAGATACGATCGTTTTTAATAAACTTTGTGTCGCTTTCAATGGACACGCCATAACAATTTATCTGTAGACTGTACCTAACGGACTTGTCTTGCCTAATTTAAACAGCGTCTTATTGTAACCTTTACCTACGCACCCCTGCGCGAAGCCAAAACCGAAGTTTGAGTTTTAAACAAATCACAAACGTTGCGTCTTAATTGTGAGCGTGTCAAACTATATTGGAATTCACCACGAAGTTACGGTATTAATTAGGGTTCATAATAAATAGTTGACCACACCTGAGGAGCATCGGATTTCTTGTGAAGAATTTATCGACACAGTTCCCGTGCATAAAACTAAAACCTTTCACAACTCGGCTACCTAATATTGTAACAAAGTAACAGAACTAATAATAACAATTCATTATAAATAACATGATAGTGTTATTTATTTTTCTAAGGAAATTCGACACTTATGAACATATATGCCAGCCGCATGTAAGTCGGAAGACGTCATTGCGCGTTACTGAATATACATAAAATCTATTTATTTTAAAATATAGGCATATTTCAAATGCAATTTTTTTCCTAAATGACGTAGGGAGACCTACCTTTTTCACTTTACGGATTGAAATCTGGGAAAACCCCTAATATCTAGGTACGTTCATTTGAAATGAAGATCCCACATGTATTCCAACTGTCTTGATCAATCTTTATCCTTCATTTTCACCAATACCGCCTATATTTTTATGCTCCAAGTTTGCTTAAATCCTGAAATCGCGAGCAACAGCTAGTATTGTTATAGGTAATTCATCCGTTTACAATCGGTCAGTATTTTCTTTTATAGACGGTACAAATATGTTGTAGTGAGTGAACCTGCATCAGAAATAGGTATCTACGATTTGATTCTGTTGTGAACTGCAGTCACAGTTCTAACCTATAGCTCGTTGGGGTGTTTGCACCTACTCCGTACAACACAGAAGATTTTTGTCCGTTATAAAAAATCCAAACAGGCGAATTATGCAACTTGACTGCGACATGTGTGCACTGCGAACAGACCCCACATGATACATATCGAATCCCTTGGTAATGCGAGAAGCCGTGTGCTTGTTACTTGGTAATTAGTAGGTATCTTTGTACGCGACCTCATTTCCGCTCCAAATTGATGAGTAGTTGACGATTTAATTTTAAAAATAACGCAATTCCAATATCGATAATAATTAATATTAATATGGTACTGGGCTGAGGGCTCGGTATTATTCCCTGTACTTTTACTTACTTGAATTTTTGGGATTGCCTTGGGAAATATTTTTATTTTTAGAATTAAAATTTCAACATTACGTAGGTACAGTAGAGGGTCAGAAATTCAGATGGGCGAGTAAGTCATTAGAAGTTATCTATATCGTAAAGTAACACGGTCGTGGTTGGACCCCGTTATTAAAGGTTATAATAAACCAAGTTTTTAGTCCTGTGAAGTTTCCCCGTGATGCATGCAGTGACAAACAGAAAGACAGATCTATTACAGCTATTTCTGAAGACCTGCCCTGTATTTCGTGGAGTTTGAACAAAAATTAAGTACCTAAAAAAGAATTACCTGCGTCATATTTCAATATGATCCGTTTTAGATAGGTAATGTTTGCCTAAACTAGGTGAGAAGTTTTGTAAACAATGAAACTCACTGGTATCAATCATACAATATATTTAATATTATAAGATACAGTACTTGTGACAGGTGGAGAAAACCATTCTTTATATTAAAAAATTCTTAATAAACACTACAATGAACTCCAAGGTTAAATTAACATTCACTATTATTATGCCCAAACGTGTGATAAATTAATTGAGGTAGATTTGGGGTCAAATTAATTATTCCAACTTTTTTCGGCTCCCACCCTAACAACTAAAGGGCGTAAGTGGACAAAAAAAAGACAAATCATTAAAAAAAACATTTTATACTATATAATTAAATATCTACAAATTGAATATAAGTGTGCACACTATCCGGGGCGCTCGCGCTGGAGGCCCGTATATAATAATAATAATAACTATTGTTATCTCGTCAAACATTTACAATAAAAGGGAACATTCATATAATAAACGCATTATATAGGAAACATGGTGAAAGACAAACGTACTACCACTAGCTCTACTCTCCGGCGCGTCCCGGGCCGCAGCGGCCGCTTGTATCCACGGGACCGCTTTGTCCCCGGGACCGCCCTGTCCCCAGGACCGCGTCACCCGGGACAGAGCCGCCGCCCTCTCTCCTTAGCGAGGCGCGAAGCAAATTACAGTAACATGCAGAAGAAAATATTACCTAAATATCTATTTACACTCCTCCGTTCGTCCGAATGACGCCCATTTAACTATATCCACGCGTCTGCATCGGCTGTAATGTGTTTCACGCCTGTTACAATATACAATTTTCACGACAATCTCCTCCGATACAAAAGAACGTTAAGTGAAAAATACAGAAAAAAAAAATGAAACCTTTATGATGGGTACTAACAATACCAACACCGAATTCATAATACATTTTTTTTTTGTATACCAGATATAAAATTCTGCATGTAAAAGTGTTTGCCAGAGGGGGAAAATACTAAATTATGTTTCGATACGCTCTGAGCACAAGGTTCAGGCATACTCAAACACGCAAAATCTCATTCAACACAAAGCACGACTATTTTTATGGCAGTGATAAAAATATATTTTTACTATTATGTTTTCGCCATCTTAAATGTAATTTTATGTATATCATCGTAAGTATTCCGATATAATTTGGTGCCTCGCGATAGCGAGACTTACAAAATATCACTCTGTCGTAACGATCCTCAAATTCTATACTCTAAACTAGATTAGGGTGCTAACTGTTCACCTCCCTTCAACTGTTACATTATATTATTACATTGCCAAATATCAATTACTTTTCATCACGCCGTTAAAAAAATATTGCAAAAAAAAATTGTTACAAAATTTGTACTTATACATTTTTCTTCGTAGGCCAAACATTGTTTCTTTTTTACCTATTTGGAAATAATCTGAAAACAGAGGAACTTAAAGTTTTGAGCGAAATTATAATCGAATTAAGGTCTAGATGGGCCAATTACCCAAACATCTCGCATGTATTCAGCAACTGACGATACAATTTCACTGCCGATTTGTTAATTGAGATCAAAGAATCAAGTCGATATTGTTTTATGCCACATAAAACGTTTTATATTAAAAATAAGAATTTGTCTTTCGCAATTTTGGTGTCGAATTTCACTACATTAGTGTTACAGTACAAAAAAAGCGAGCCAATATTATAAAAAATATGGCACTTCACCATCAGTGCTGTAAACAATTAAACTAGAGAAATTTAATAATAATTATAAAATCAGTACATTGGAAATGTTCCAAGAGATGTTTCTTTTTTCTAAACGAAACGAAATCGAAAACCGTACCCACGTCGTACATAGTGCGCCACATCAACCAACATTCAGGCTCCAACTTTACTAATAGAGAAAACAATTTTTTTCCTATTACACTTCTTTGGGACCGATCGGAGCGGATACGAGCGCCGGAATGTTGCCGTCTCACTCCCTCCCGCGCTGAACGAGCGAGAGGAGAGTATCGGGCGACCTGTGTTCACTCTAACCATAGACAAACCGTATTATTCTAAAAAGACTAGCAAAGCCCCATAGTGTCGTTCCGGCTTGGAGGATAACTATCGTATTAATTACCAATATACACGGCGGTTTGTCGACGCGTTATCGGTACTCTAAAGGGGTTGTTTAAAAATTTCATTTTAGAATAATACCTAAGTATACATAGTTTTAACTAACCTTCAACTTTACAATTTATCTATCTTTGCATTTACACACACCACCACAACGGTGTATTTCGCGCGCGAGCCAGCCGTAGCAGTATTGCTAAATTCTAATATTATTTTTAACCGACTTGGAAAACGCGATAGTCCACACCGCGCTTAAGGCTCCCTATGGTACATTTAAACACAGATTTACATATTTCAATTCACACTTAAACGGAATATAGCGCATTCTATACTACAAAATGTAACTGGCGCGCGACACTCCGTCTATTATTACTTTTACATTTTTCTTTATACAACTTCACGTTTCGTTACATGAAACTTTGAAAAATACGATTCAATTACATTTCTTTCTACGCGAAGTTCACGCACACAGTGTCATACTAACTTAAGGCTATATATAGGCACTAACTAAAAATACTAGCGAGATCGTGTGAGCACAGAACACAGTGTTTGACAATTTACACACCCCTTATTCACTAAAAGGCATGTTTTTATTTTAACCCCCAAAATTGTAGTGACCCCCGATACGGTCACATTAAAATCGCTATACATAAGCAGTCGCGACTTGTACTGCCCGTACGTGTGGGCCCTTATTCACTATGACCAACATTCCTTGCTCGTAACGCGCGTCCCAAAAACACCATCCCCAACGTTCCAGATGCAAAAATATAAGAAATTAATATTCTATAATCTGTACGCTACAATAAACGTTGCAAATGTATTTTTTTGGTGTGAAAGTTCTTTGAGTACGAGGGAAAGACATTTATTGTGGCGCGTTATGGTCATAGTGAATGGGGCCCTGGTGTTGTAGCGCTCCCGTAAGACACCTATCGTTATTTTATTGCTCTCGAGGCGTTATCGTGTATGTCGATCGATCACAACTCACGCTCACGTGATGGCATGAAATTATTTACAAAGGATAACATAACAAGGTATAACATGTTAACCCACAAAATTAAGTTATTAAAACACAGGAGTTACAGCACGTTTTTTTAATTAATGTGTTTACCTTACCAGGTACATTGTTTAAATACCAAACAAAATGTTGAACATAAAAAATTGTCGACAAAAAATGGCGCTATAAATTAAAAACGATTTACTCAAAATTTCTCCAGTGTGGGTTAACACTATTGCTTATCTATGTCCATTTATCGGAATCTTTTTAATCTTTTTCTTCTTGTTTTCTATTGCATCTTTTAAAAAGAATTTCGTAACCAAATAAATCCGAAGATAACTAATACACATTCGACATATCAAATTTAAGTTAGAACGTGAAGTCATACATACCTACAATCATTTAAAAGGTATTCTTAACAGTCTAAAGGAAAATACAATAATTCGTCCAAAATTGTGCGTTGTCGCTATGTCTGTAGCATATTAATTATTTTCAACAATGCAAATCACTTATCACATAAGAAAATTTATAGATATCGATTTATTTATTTATTGCTAACATTACAATAACAGTCGATGCAAAATAAAACCAATAAGACGTCGAGAACTAAACACAACACTTATGGCAGTGAATATTTTATTAATTTCCCATTAAATCTAATTAACACTTGCACACACAAAGTAGACAGCTGTTGATTCAGTCAAGCGTCATCGAAAATTGCTTTATTATTTTTTCCTCTAGTTATTAATCATTTATTTATATTGTATTAAAATAACATATAAAAACGTTGCACCCTCAACCAAAACCTTTTGTTGGCTAACGTCTATAGACTAACCATATTATTCTAGAAGAATCGTATAGGGTATATAACCTTTTTTCCCCATTTCTACGACACCGATAAAACCAAAGAGGAGATTAAAACACAAAACCTTCAGGTTACTTTAAAGAGCCCATTGTATGAAAGAGTAGATTTTTTCTGTTCGTAAAAAGACTTCTTTCTTTCTTGCTTTCTTTTTTTTCTCAAAATTCCGAATTACTTCCCAAGTTTAGATTACAGATGGTACCGAATGAGTAGAGTTGACTTAAAACATTTCGGGTATTGAAAAAAATTGTGGTGCCAATTTATTATTGTGTGACAGAATTAATATAAAAAAGTTCAGTAAATCAAATTAAACGTACCTATTCACGGGTAAAGTAAGTTCTTTTCCATCTTCTTTGAAACGATATGGTTAGTGTATGCCACCATTTTAAAGTACTAACAGCTAGTTTCATTTGATATGACTGCGAATGGCCATTATTTACTATATCCTCGGATTGTTAGACACAAATTTGAACACTACATAGCTGGGGTCGAGTACGTGAGCTGTGTGTCGAGGCACTTGGTGTGTCACGAATACGGTCCAAGCTAGATTTAGTTACGATAACTTGGAGAGTTGAAGAAAATACAAGTTGTCTAAGGTCTGCGAATACCATCGTCGGGAGTCAGATATACTTGAATAGTCTATCTCCCATGCTTGTGTTATCTATACTAATAGGTATTATACCTAAAAAACTAAAGTTTGTGAGTTTGTGACATTGTAGGGGGTAATCTCTGGATCTACTGAACCGGTTTTGAAAATTCTTTCACTTATAGGAAGCTACGGTAGTCCTGAGTGACATAGTGTACTTTTATCCGGAAATTCCCACGGGAACTCCGAAATTAACGCGGGTGAAACCGCGGGGGACAGCTAGGTAGCATATTATAAATTTAAACGCTTTAAATAAAATTGATAAAAGTTAAAGTTAATGTTAGAAATAAATCTAACATTCAAAAATATTAAATCTGGACACTAAATTTTAACCAGTAAAATATATTATTTTTATGAAATTGCAGGTATTCGTATTGTTTTAAGACATTCATTTTTGAGTCAAACATCGGTGAAATGGAAGTGTTCAATTTATTTGGGATTTATTTGTCTTTTTAGACATAGACATATCTTTATTTGGCATCACAAAATTTCTTAAAAGTAATACATGCATCAAATTTAAAATGGATCTTATATAGTTTCCGTGATGCCAAAATGGACACCGTCTCAGCACTTTTTCAGCGGTTTTCAGCGGAGCCCATACGGCGCGGGGATCGATCGCGATTTTTAACCAATCTCCGTGAAATATCGTTACATAAATTCAGCGTCATGTATCCGACATTCATGATCACGTAAAAGGATTAAAGTTTAGATATTATTACACACAAAATACGGTACCGATTGGCACATCCGTGCGAGTATCGCATGACGCGTTGGGCACCTGGCACAATGATTACGGAACTGAAATCACACTGGAACGATTTATAAAACTCAGTTTTAGAAATGCACAGACCGCGACTACCACGGCGACAGTTACGAGGTCACTCAACAAGTCCTGAGGGTAACTACTACGAAAGTAACATACCGTAATCTAGTGACGCTATTTTGAAATTAATCGCAAAATTATATAATAGAAATTGTTACATTTTACGTTTCGAAAACGATATATTTTACGGTTCCTATTTTTTTTTCAAATGACATCTAGGTGCCAGTCAGAATTGAGTTTTTAGTTCTCTGTAATGTTTGCTCTGTCTAGTTTTGAGAGAATAATTATTTTGACCTATCGCACGCAAAGTTGGTCTGAGCACTTTTTGAAAATCCGAATTTTCCTCGACTGGCCTTAACTCTCAAATACTAGTGTTCCTAAACACAAAAATTCGTCACATAGCGCTCACCCCGATACGGGAATCGAACCCGCGACACCCGGCGTCGCCGTCAGGCTCGCTAACCACTACACCACCATGGGTCATCGGCGTTTTATGTAAATTCCATAACCACCGCGCGTGCGAGCGAGAAAGTATTTCCGTCTTGTAAGTAGTTGTTTTTTAGTATAGCGACATCAAACTTTAAAGTTCGGTTTTCAGCCGCCTAAGCTCATTTTGGAAGTAACTAATCTAGTTGTTTTTGTCTGTTTGTTAATGATTGTGACATCGACAGAAGCGACAAGCCACTCGGCATTACATTGGCAATCCGTTGCACTCCTGAGCCGCGGTGTCCCCACCTACACCCTCGAGGTCGAAAATGACCACATCCTAAAGCGTCCACTTCCCTAAAACGACATCTTGGTTTTCCCAAAGACATATTATTATGTATTATATCTAACATTAAACCTATCTATATACACGGTTGGCAGTGATACACGAGTGCTGGTCGTTCGTGCGACACGCACTTAACTAACACGCTAATACGACTCTAATACGACTTACGAAATATCCAGACCGCACCCCGTCTTGGAACGATCGGACGGTACACGAAAAACAAAAAAAATTAAATTAAAAACGAAACCCCTCAAAACTTATTTAAATTACATTATTGTTAATTAATTACTAGATTTTTTTTTAATTTACTTAAAAATAATTATGTTTACACGACGCGGCGCGACGCTCGAATAGCCGAGACGATACTATGTTACATACATTTCAAACTAGCTATGTACAACGTTCTTTGTTCGCAAACACGGAACGGAATTCTCAATTTTATAATAACAATAAGTAATAAAAAAAAAAATTAAACAAAAAAAATAATTAAGCATCAGTCTTGTGAATATAATTTTCTTTCCCTCCGTCATCGCGTCCGACCGCGTCGCGGCGGACTTCTCTTTGGCGAGAATGCTCGAATCAACATCTGCCTAGCCCTAGGAGCACGCCCGGATCTGGTTTGGTACGCGACATAATATCTAACGCTTGAGGTTTCTTCGGGCTATGTCGGTAACCCCGGTTCGGATGCGGATCTCCTCATCTCCGATTCGATCCCGCAACCTTGGTGACCTTGAGCTTTCTCACGAGGCCCACAGTGAGCGACCATAGATATGATGATATCTTACGCTAAGTCCGCCTACCGGCCGCACGGCCAGAAGCAGTCGCCGCCGTGCCGCCGGCCCAGCTTCCTCTTCCGGGCGCCGCTCACTTGAGGCGTCTTCTCTTCCTCGCGGTACACCATCGGCAGGTTGGTGGCGCTGCAGTTGTCCTTTGGCTCGGTGGTCTTCTGCTTGGCGAGCAAGTTGTTGAGGAGGCGCGAGGAGGCGGGCGTGCGCGGGGGCTGCAGGCGGGCGGCGGCGGGGGCGGGGGCCGGCGCGGGGGGAGGCGAGCCCGCCTTCCGGTACGAGGCGCAGAACTGGTCGTATAAGAGCACTTTAGTGGCGGCGGGCAGGCGCGATATCTCGACGCGCTTGACTCGCTTCACGTCCGCCTCGGCGACCCACTCGTCCTCGACCCTGGGGGAATCATAGAACGGACCCGTTAACGTGCTGTCCACGCATTCGTGCCACACAGGTGGAAGCTGCAAACACACTGTATGTTTAAACGTTTGTATATTCAAAAAATTGATGCCATCTAGGAATCTCTGAAACAATATTTTTTTAAACACACAATGTTACTATAGGAATTCCTTAGAATCATTACACATATTCTAAGGTAATATTTTTTTTTAACAGTTGTGTCTGGAGTGTTTGCAGCGTTGACTGGGTTGCTATCCCGTTACGTTTAAAAACAAACGACTCGTGCAAGCTAGGCAGTGGGAAGTTTCATGAAATGTTTAATATCTAATTTCACCCTGGGTTAATAATTATAATTAGTCATGCCGAATAAAAGCTAAAATGATAGATAGAAAAAGCATAATTACTATACTAGGACTGGCAACCCCGTCGAGTTGTTAGCAACAGTTTCAATTCAACAGTACAAATAATAATATATCAGCAGGGCAATTATGTAACTTCTATTGCTATCATGTTTCAGTTTCAATCAGAAAAATAGCGATTTATTTGGTTGATTGCTAGATATGGTCGCTACTGAAAATCAGCGTCGAGGGACTAGTGTTCCACGGCATAATATACTGAGTGGCGGCCATTTTGGTACCTTATCTATTTTAAGGTTTGTTTAATAAACTTCTATTCTATTCTGTTCAATTCTATATTGTAGGTGTCAAAACGTGCATATTTTAATCTCAAAACCACCATGCTTTTGATTGAAACTAAAAATTATAGAAACAAAAGTTACATTATAACCCTTCTGTTGAGTGAATCGAAGATAAAAGTAGCAAATTTGGCTCAAAGGCAACGGGCAATTTTCATTTTGATTGCTAGCAACTTTCGACCGTTCCGATTTGATGTGACTGTGTGGCACAATGAGTGGCAACACTTAGCATGCAAGAGCATCCTGTTGCACGCGAGGACCAGTTGCATAAGCTCGGACAAACCTTTGTGCCATTTGCCAAATATAGATTTGCTCAAACTTGAAAGTTGACAAAGAATTTTGGATTCATAGAATGAATGCATATGATCCTGTTTATAACTTAATAGAAGCGTTCATTTGCATGAAATTGAACTGAATAGCAAAACTATAATAAAATTAAATGATATTAAAATATACTAATAGTAATGGTTATATACTGGAGTTACTGTGAAGAAACTAATTGTCTAATACACGAATTTTACTGTTTAGAAATTGGTTCGAACTGCTACACAGTAACAAAATACATGATACGTATATTTAAAAGTGAAAGGTAATTTTTTTTGGAATTCTAAAGTCGATTATTTTAGAATTTTCACAAAGAGTATTTTGGTTTATTTTTTCTAGTCTAGCAGATTTAGCCCAAAATCAAGAAATAACAGTGTGATCAAGTAATACACAGGTCACAGACAAGTAAACCGACAGACAGAGACTGGTGCCAAGTGCGTATAAATATCAACACAGAGATGATTGTCTTCTGAGAAAATCGAAACACGTGTACCGAGTCAAAGACTTGTATTTTTTTACAACCTTCTAGAAAGTCTTGTTCGACATAGAATCGATAAAAGAGGCATCAACTTAGTTTAGTATGACAACATATAAAAACCAGTGTCGCCGGGTGATTTTTCACACAAAGCTGATCATCACGCCAAAAACTTTCGTACTTGGATTTTTTTTTAATTGACAGTGCATGGAATATCGTCAAGCTTGGAATGCCGACGAAGAAAGGTTTAGAAAAGTATGAACATTTTTTGCCCCACCTTAATTGCCTCTCTAGTCAATATACTCTTTTCTCTGTGGTCGTGCCTTCATCATACCATCCAAACTTTTTAGTCTTTTTTCACCGGATAGCCTGATCGGCCCGTTTCTGTGTTGGCTAGATTCTTATTTGAACATAATTATTGTCAAGTTAACTGTCTTACTGTCTCATCAGAGAGGTGTGTAGAAGGCGGAAAAACAAGTGATCCTCTATAATGGTGCAATATTTACGCAAATAAAGTATAGGACCATAATGGTGAATAAGTGACTTTCAACTACAGCCTAGTGCACAAAAAATATGCTATTTAATAAATGCCCATCATTTTAATTGCACAATTTGTAAACCACTCTGAGCTTTGTGTATCTTTGCTTTAGCTCAAAGTCACCAATAAATTTAACTGTTGGAAAATAAACAATAACCAATCATGCAACAATGAAGATGGGTATGATAAGGATAAAAAATATGTTATTGAAGCCCAACTACCCATTATGTATAAACTCAATGGATAACACGGTCTACCTGTCTTTACCTTCGATACCGTAGGTAAACACTCTTAATTTTAATACTCAAGACCCTGGTCCTGTACAAAACAGATCACTTGATTAGTGGATTTGTTGTACACCTAATTAACTGCTAAATGTCGTCAACCATTTTCCTATTTTTCTCAGTAACATTAGGTACTTATAACTTTATAAGCCAATAACTCTGCTTCTATACTGTCACACTAATAAACTCCGGACATCCACAAGTAATTTTACCTGAAAATTATATTCTATTAAATCAAATGTTGCATCACTTTGTGACTTAGCAAAGTAGATACGAAACATGGATAATTTTGTCAAGTAAAAAAATTTATGGATAAAAATCTGTTCAGTCGATTTTCGATTTTCAGTGGATTTGGTGTATATTGGCGATTTTTACGAAACTAAACGATACAATGCATATACCTACAATATACGCTATTAAGGAAACTGGTAGGGTATAGATTTAATAAACGACCGTGAATTGCGGTCAAGGCAAATGTTTAGTTAGTTTTACAATAATATGGTGATCATTCGTGACAGACAGACACCATTATTCATCTCTATTTATTGTTCACTAACTCACTAGTTAGTTCTTCACATAATAACACATAAATATATTATATTTCCGTGTTACCAGAACTCTTATCTATAATAATTAGTCAGGGAGGGTAAACTAAACCGAAAGCATATCAAAGTGTCATAGTGAGTGACTTCTGATTGCAGTTCGGGGTCGCAAAAACTTGACATTAGAATTTCTGTGACAGTAAAGCTAACGATAGAACGCGTCTTTAAAAAAAAAGAAAAATCATTGTGGGTGGTTGAGATCAAACCAATTTAATGAAGTGAAACTTCTTCACGTACGGCAGGAAAAAAAACGTTACGTTACGTGTTACATTATACATTAAATTACAATAGATCGTTTGGTTGTAAACAGCTCGCGTTGTAATACAAAAAAGGTCATTTATCGCGCGAGTGCACACTTTTTGAAAAACCGGCCAAGTGCTAGCCGGACTTGCGCACCGAGAGTTCCGTACAAACTTGTACGTTACATAGCTCAGTTTTGGAATTTGGAAGTATTCTAAGCTTCTGATCCCCTTGTCTTGACAAACAAACAGACAGACGGATAACCAAGTTAGAATCACTCGGTTGTGCCTTTTTTAATTCGAAGTGCGGAACCCCCGAAAAAAGAAGATATGTAGGTAAGCAGACCGATAACGAAGTGATCCTTTTTCTTTTCGAGGTACGGAATCCCAAAACGAAGAAAAAATCATTAAATTAACGTTAAAAACGAATTCGTAATATCGTTTTTATTACGAGATACGGAAGCAGAATAAAAAACTCAACAAACATTAAATCGTATTCGTAGATACCATAAAGAACAATATTAGGATCTTATTATATCGCAGCACTCACACGTTGGGCGGGTAGTACGTGAGCAGCGCCTCCCGCCGGCCGTCGGCGGCGTTGTAGCGCGTGGCGGCGAGCGCCGCGTGCAGCGTGAGCGCGTGGCCGGCGGGCGCGTCGCGCGCCTCGCGCAGCGGGCACGCGCCGCCCAGCCGCCAGCGCGTGCTGCGCGCGAGCCGCCACGCCAGCCCCTCCATCGCGCCCGAATCGAAGAAGTCGAACATGCGCGCTGCCAAGGCAAGAGGAACATGCGGTTCACTGTCATGTTCAACATAGGTAAACCCAGCCGCCACGGCAAAGTTGACACTTTTTGTCGTTAAAGCATAGAAAACTAAAGAACGAATCGTCGTGTCACGTGGTCGCGCAAAACTAAGCACCATGTTTCCGATTGGAACCGAAAAAGGATAGCAACTAAAGTTATATCATAGCCCTGCAAAGTAAACTAGATTTAATACTAGTAGATCCCCGCGGTTTCACAAGCGTTAATATCGGAGTTCCCGCGGGAACGTCGAGGCAAAAAGTACCCTATGTCCTTCTCTGTACAATGTGTATTCAAAATTTCATGGTGATCGGTTGAGCCGTTAAGGCGTGAAATCATCGCACTATTCAACCTATCAGTGCGTATGATTCTGTTTCATCATTCTCTGAGCTAAAAGCTTGTAAAAGTGTAAAACTTTAACTCATCGCGAGATCCCCATTAAAATAAGATTAAAACACGAGATAATCGTGCACAAACATACATACAGGGCAAAATGAGAACCTCCTTTTCTTTGAAATTAGATTTGTCTAAATTTCAAACTTAGAAAAAACTGGAACCACCTTCAGAGTATTTAAAGTGGAATATTTGAGGCACAGTTACTTTCATATTATGAAGACGTCACTCACCGGACCAAGGCTGCCTCCTGTAGCGCAACTTCTTCCCGTTGCGCCGTATCAACTTGGGCGCACTGTCCGTTGCCTTCTTCCCGCCGCTCGTGTTGGGCGACGCCTCATCGAGATGGTTGTTCACGTGGCGTTCGAGCAAAATCTGCAATGGTACACGAAAAACAATATTAAATTTGTGAATATCACGACGTATCCTTCTAATTAATTAGGTTTAAAAAAATCTACATTCAAAAAAGTTCGTCTCATGTGTTCGTTGATCTCTGACATAAACAATGAACTAACAATAGATTGCCTTAAAAAATATGCCTAATCTAATTTTATTCTAGCACTGTACTTGACCAGATTTATCCATTGAAGTACTTGCTTTTGATACAACTATCAAAACCGTCACAGCTTCCCCGTCTCTCGTCGTGGTTAAGAAATCAAAACATATCCCACAATAAATTTATTGGAATCAACGTTTCAATTTGAATAAATTTATTGGACGATAAGAAATAATAAACAGACAATGAAGTAGATTCTGCAATGTAGGTTAATCCCTTGCAAACCTGCGTAGTGGTCCTGATGCCCTTAGAAAAAGAAAACACAAGACACGATTTATTGTTCGTCAAACAGATTATAGCGAGCCCTTCAAAGAACCACGTTCAAAAGTGGTAACATCACTACATTAAACATGATTCCAAAGAAGACGAAGTTTCAGAAATATTTTATCAAAAACAAATTTCCAAAATGAAAGAATCTATTTTAAAAAGACTAAATGTTAACTGTGATTTATACCACGTAGTCAACCAGTGATTGAATCACTATTATATTTTTGATGGTATCGAAAACAAAATAACCAGCAAACAGTAAATTCAGTTAAAAATGGAATAAGTATTAGATGAGGAAATGTTATTACTATCAGCAATTCGAACCTCTAAAAACTTCAATCACGTATCTTCGAGACTCAATCACTAGTGATTGAACGTGATTTGAAGAGCAACAAATTAAATAAAACATCATTGCAAGGTCAGTATGTGAAACATTAATAAAAAATACAATAAATTTTTTACAAAGCAATGTTTTAGTGAATTAGATAATTGTTTTAGTAACACTCAATAGTTTTGTAATCGCCTGAAATGTGACGTCCGCATTCAAAAATCCAAAGCGAGTTAATGTAGAAGATTATGTCTTAAGTCCAAACAGAAATACCCTATTACTACAGAAATGAAACTAAAAATCAAGTTGATTGAAACAATATTTTATATTACTGAAAACTAACTAGCCGCATGACCAAGTTGTAAAGGCAAAAGTTAGTAACAGTGGAATCACAGCAAGAAGTTAATAAAAGTTACAGTCTGCAAACTCGATAGAAAAGTTAGCATCCATGAATACGGGCCCAAAACTTTCGACGACCGTGCTACTCGAATCTACGCAATTAAATATCCAAACAAACCGTCAGAACGATGTAGACAATAACTGATTCAAATAGTAAATGCGTTGAAGATAGTTATTGTAGATTCGTTATGGCGACGTGTGAGGAGGTTTTGAAGATTAAAATGATAGAAGGAAGAGATAGGAAAAAGATAGAAAGAAAAGCAGAGGGAAATTTGGTAAATGATTTTGGTTGAGGATCCATAAGTACAGTATCGGCATAGTAGCAGCGAAGCAGGGAACGTAATTGTACCTGAGTCGAGAATCTCCTGCCACAGCTGTCGACGATGCACTTGAAGGGCTTGTTCCCGCCGTGGGACGAGGCGTGACGCTCCAGCCACAGGCGCGAGCACGATGGCTTGCCCCGCACCTTGCATCGTTCCCATAAGCATACAAAGTTTTTTTTGCCCTGCTGGGTGTCTACATGTGCAGTCTGAAAGATAGACAGTTGATCATATTTAAAATTTACTCGTGCAAATCGGTTAAGTACAACATCTACTGCCTTTAAACGAGCAATTCTTGTATATGCAGGGGGTTTCGGGGGCTATTAATCGATCTAGCTAGGTTTCATGAGTGTTTGGTACTGATTTTCTACTTAACAACAAATGGCGTTATATAAGCAACTTTCTCCGGGAAAATTATCACAACGAGCGAACCTTTATAAAGACCGAGACTGAGTAGGTACCAATAATATACAACAAAAAAAAAATGGCAGAAACGCACATTAAATTAAAAACAGCGCTGACTGCAAAGATTCCGATTGAATTTGCTTGTAGTCTAGTTTTATAGTGCTACCTGAGGATAGTTATATATGTATATAGGATAGTTTCAGTCGAGCTTGCCTCGCCTCGGCACGTTAGCCATCTCATAGGCAAATATAAATGCCTTAAAATTTAAAGCTTAAGTATTCTAACGAATGCTAGTAATGCTACTGCTTAGAATATTTTTACTAACCTGCAAATGTTCTAAGAGATCATTATCACTCTCCAACTCCTTTTTGCAATCTTCCCATAAACAGATGGTCACCGTCGCTGTCGTATCTGAACTCGACTTCCTCCGGTCACTGTCTGCTTTCGTCGGTTGGCGCGGTGGAAATCTCAATGTCTTAGGCTGTTTCAATATAGGACTCTTCTGACAACTCGGAACATCCACTGAACACACGCTGACACTTAGAGACAACGAAGAGTCCTCATCACATTCCTTACTAGTCTGAGAGTCACTCGGCGAATCTATTGATTTGTCCGTACCTATACCGGACTCTGAGGATTCAGTCGTAGCACTACTGAAGTTTGCTTCTATCACAGTACTCTGAACTTCGGACAAGACATCTTTCAAAACGGTTATCTGTGTGAACATCGTTTCTTCTCTAGAGATATCGTCTACTTTCATCATTTCAACATTTTCTGTATCTTTTTTATAAATTTCCTTTTCTTTGTCATCGATCTTTTTTTCTAAAAATGATGACTCTTCAAACTTTTTCGACAAGTTACTCAATTCCGCAAAAGGCCTCAAACACATTTTATTAGAATCCAGCGGCACGATATTGTTATTAACAGTTTTAGATAGCCACGGTATATCACACTTTTGACTCAACAATTCGCAGTTTTCGGGTTCTTTAACTGTGCTGCTGGGTGGGTCTGTGCCCTGGATTGGATTGTCTGGAGGTTTGACAGGAGCAATTGGTATACTACTCGAGTGCAATGTATGAGTAGCGAAATTAGTTAATAAAGATGGATGGTGTTGAATTAACGGGTTTGAGCAAGTTGCTTGAGAAGACGATACAGTGTTTGTACTGGTGTAACTCCAAGTTTCCTTTACGTTTAAATTTGGCACAGAAGTGACGATATATCCGGGTTGCGGAACCAAAACCGGATGACTAAGGTTAACTGTGTAGTTTGTCGCTTTTGGCTGAACTGACATCTCGACAGACTGCATCCCTGTGACGTTTTTATTCATCGTCGGAAGAGGCTGACTCGTAACTGGACCTGTTTTGTTTGTGTATGGAGATGGCATAGTATTAGCCAATTTCAGAAGCGTTCCGTTTATGAGGAATTGTGCTGCTTGTTGATTTTGTAAATGATCTTGCCTTTGTGCTGCTAATTGTGAGTTTTGCGGAAGAACAAAGTTCGGCATTTTCGCCATTATATTAGGAATTTGGACAACAGTTCCGTTTATATTTTGTACAAAAGGAAACACTAACTGGCCATTCAGTTTTGTTGGGCTTGAAACATTCATGTTTTGCCGGTTGAAGGCAGACATATTGTTCTGTTGGCTCAACGTTTGAGCCGGTAGGCCATTTTGAGGTATCCTTAACGTGGTGAGCATAACATTGTGAGGAACAGCAACGAACGATGCCAAATTGTTTGATGACACCGTTCCGTTGCACGGTTGCGGAATATTAATTTGATGACAATTTGGATAATTACTGGCAGGTAAGTTCAGGTTTCCAAGGTTACCGTTTACAGCCATTGAAATCTGCCTTACTCCGTTTGGGATGTTAATCTTTGGTGTGGTGTTGATCTCACCTGGATTGGTTTTAATTGATGTTGAAGTTGTAACTGAATTCATGCAATTTTGTTTTTGTAGAAGTTGCACTTGTTTTAAGTTGTTTGCTTTTGACCACGTAAGGTTTTTGCTATTAGCAATACAGGCTGATGATTTCCTGTTAGTTCGTTTGGTTGGTTGGGCAACCTTTTTTGGTGTTTCTTTTTGTTTAAGATTTTGTATTATTGATTTGTTCGTTATAGAATTCAAGCTTAAATTATTAGAACCGCATGTCACTCCATTCATAGGGTTGCCTAATTTTGTAGTCGAGCTGACTACACCATTCACTCTTGTTGTATCTGGTTTCATTGTAACAGTCTTTTTTGGAGACTGGCACAAAGAAGCAGCTGGAGCTCTCATACCGCATGCATCAGCCGATGCTGGTATGGGAACTTTACCAGCCACACCATTTGCCAGTTTTGAACTGTGAACAAACCCGTTGGCGGATGGGTCTATTGACATCTTAGAATCGAGAAGATGCTTTTGCATTCCTTTTATAAGTCCGTTGGAAAACTTTTCTTTAGAGGTCTCGGTCGCATGCCTAACTTCTACAAAACCATTCATCGACGTATTGAGTTTATCTTTATTGTCCTTTGGTCTACAATCCATCGCTTCATTACCGTTCGTAAGTGAAGTTGATTTATTGAGATCTATAACTTTTGCGTTATCCGTAACGGCATTTATTTTAGTGTTTATCGGTTTTCGTGCCGCAGCTTCCGCTTGCTTTCCAACATCGAGCAGTACTTTGGGACTGAGAGTTTGCGATAGGTAACAGATATATTTTTCGAGTTCATTCGTGACACCATTTTTGGGTAGGCACTTTCGTTTGGTGTCCTCGTTGATGTAGCCGTTGGCGTCACGTTTGACTCCATTTTGCGGCTTCATTTTGTGGTTGAAGAATTCCGTGATGCGGCGGTGCGCGGGCGGCGGCGGGCGGCGTGTGGGCGCGGGCTGTACCGCGATGCGTCTCTGCCCCGGCGGCGCCGGGTCGCTCGCCCAGGGCGGCATGCGCTCTCCGGCGCTGTCTTCCGCGTTGCTGCACGACGACGCGGGGCTGCGGGGCGAGCGCGGCTCGGTTATGTCGCTACCGCTGCATCCACCGCTCTCTGTCGGACTCAGCACCGCCACGCCACTGGAAATTGAAAAGAGAAACGTCCATGAACAAAAAGAAAAAAACATTATGTAACCTGTGTTCTAGTAACCTGTTCTAGTGAGTGACATTCTAGTATTTTAATAGTGCCCCAACCAGTGGGTAACGAATGTGATTTTATTGACAATCAGCTGTTGTATTGTTTCTATTGATTTTATACGTGAGGTGTGTGCGAGAGAGATTGAGTCGCAGCGCAGAGAACGCGGCGGGTGGGACGAGCGCGCTGCACAGCCCGCCGCCCCGCCCCGCCCCGCCCCGCCCCCGCGCCACGCACGGCCCGACGAGCTGCACAAGCAAGCCGCAAGGTGCATTGCCCCACAGCCGACAGCGCCGCCGCCGCCGGTCCAGTGCAGTGACGCAACGAGACGCGCCGCTGCACCGATTCGGACGGACGCGGACGGGATATTATTTTCGGACGTGTGACATTCACCGCGTGTAGACTTGACGTCCATTGTTACATATATTTCACACAAACCTCGCATCGGTTTATCTATACTAATATTATAAAAATAAAGATTTTTTCTGTTAGTTTGTAATTGAAAACTATTTAACTTATTTAAAAAAAAACACTTATTGAAAGCTACAGTGTTCCTTAGAGGTATAGGGTACTTTTTATCCCGGAATTCCCACGGGAACTCCGTAATTAATAAGAATCAACTAGACATTATATTTTCACATATTCAGAAAAGCTAAAATACCTATCGATCATCCGTTTAAGCTGACACACGTGACGCTATCCGTTCTAAAGCCATCCGAAAAATTGCTTCTGCCCATCCGACTCGAAAGTGAAATGTTTATTCTGGGAACGTTCCGCCCGCCTAACTCGTTTTAGAGTCTTTTGTTGAATGAGATCCACAGGTAAAATGCCGAATAACACAATTCGGCACGTAGGCACGCATGAAGAAGTTGGTTAGATTATGAACTTTGTGGTGAGAAGGGTTGAGCATATTTCTGGATGCGGTAAGTGCGATTGTCTCGCAGGGGTGGGGGGAGGGAGTGCGGGTGAGGGAGGCGACACGGGCGTCAAGGGTGCACCCTCGCCCTTTGTGAAGCCCCATCGCACCCTTATAACTATAGGCCTTCGTTTCTTTCGCTCTCTCACTTTGTTGCTAGGCTTCTGCGCTAATTGACCCATTTTTTTTTCTAAAAAGAGATTTTTAAAACACCTCGGATTTCGTGGCTAGGAATGCATTCCTCACAGAGACGATGGAATTGTTCGTTTTTAATTGAATAGAAAATTTACAGTCCTGCCCTCTTAGCCAAGTTGGCTATCTATATTCGTTAACGCATAGAAAACTAAAGAACGAATAGTCATGTCACGTGGTCCCGTAAAATCGTCCATTTAAAAAATCAAGTTTTGCGTGACTACGTGGCGTAACGATTTTTACAGATTGTCAACTTGGCTAAGAGGGCTGCTAAGATGGTAGATGAATACGAGAGTTTTAATTGAAGGACTAGTTTCTATGATGACCTACATTCGAGAAGTTGACATCTTTATTTCATTCACGTTGCGTCTGCAGGAAGTGTTAATTGTTGGCGAC
The DNA here is from genome assembly GCA_907165275.2 of Zygaena filipendulae. Taxonomy (NCBI): domain Eukaryota; kingdom Metazoa; phylum Arthropoda; class Insecta; order Lepidoptera; family Zygaenidae; genus Zygaena; species Zygaena filipendulae. The sequence continues at coordinate 2,236,392 of OU015653.1, read as the reverse complement.
GATGTGCGATGTGTGGAACTTGAGTTTTCGTCACCACACCCAATTAAGATTCTTTTAATTTTTTAAGTATAGCTCAAGATTAGTGACGCTCGTTAATATAGTTCTGGTCACGGAAACGCACCACTCAAACATTCCTGTGATTCCATTCTCATTGAATTGTTTTCTTTCAATCTGTTTCCATTAAATGGTTCGTTCTAATGTAAATTTAAGATATTTTAATCATGTTACGTCTTAATCTCCAAATGAATGCATTTTCTTTCTTTCCTTCTAATTGACTTACTCGTATCTTACGGGAACAGAGTTTGATCATTATATCAGAGAAAGGTTTTATAAAAGGTTCATTAATAAAGTTGTAATATTTTTTTATCTTAGTTGCGAAAAACCGCGTAGGTATAAAATTAAATTACGTATTTGAGTTTCCACTAGCGCTGTTTGACCGTGTCCGCAAGTAGCTTTTTTTATTTACACCATGGTGAAGAAACAGATATTTACCTGTTAATTACGCGAACTCTTCGTTTATACAAACTCAGCATATCCATTACAGTCCTATTTATGGGTCCGTCCGTTTCTCGTACGGCAAAGTGCCAAGCCAAGTATTCTTTTTGAATCAATTTAATAGATCTAAGCAAGTTGAAGTAAAAAAAAAAATGTCTAATAATATGACGATAGATTATACCACTATTACCCCACTGGTGTATACCCTATACATCAACTTATACGTATTCATAATCTAGTTCAATGAACTAAGGCACAATAACAGTCGACGGTCGAGTCGTAAATCACATTGCCGTCCGAGTAGTATTCATCTGTCATATGCGTGTACTATCCACAGCTATATTTATTGTCTACACTAGATTGAATGAGCAACGATCACCAGTCGCGTCGTCGTTGGTGGATTTATTTTTTCGCAAATTGCCGAAAGCAAAAGTGGCCGGCGCGTATGTAGGTGAGGCTGCGGCGGAAGGCGATGCAAGGTCGCGCCCGCGCCGATTTCGGTCGTTCACCCGCTCTGTGCCGCTGTGCCAATGTTACACCGTGCGATCTCGGCTCGCTGATCACTGTGCAGACTGGCGCGAGAGTTTTTGGCGGGAATCGAAGACGACTGTGACGTCATTAATTTTCAACACAAAAAAAAAAAACATTGTTTGAAAGTAGATTTATAGACGACAGTATAGAACCATAATATTCGCAGTGGCGGTTTTTTATGCGCGCAACAAGATATATTATGAAGTTTCGGGCTGATTTCTTCGGTGTCCCCGAAGAGATTTTAGATTTTGCAAACTAGCACCATGGTTTGCAATTTGAAACCGTACAGCGATATTACTAATATGTAACTGGCTAAATGCATGTAATATAAAAGAGTATAAGAAAAAAAGATTGAAGCAACTTGCGACGACAGCGCGTGCGGCACCGTTTACAAAATGCCTGTGCCTCCACCGTGTCTTCAGACACACGGTAATTACCAATATACACTATGAAACTTTTAGTCGCATCCACGATCTACGTAATTTTGTGTTACTTTTGTCGCTCAAGACATAATTTTAGTAAGTAAATAGATAATAGCTTAGTAAAAGTTTACCGAAGGAAAATTCCAAGTGCGTTAATTTGTACAGTTCTTTAATTTGTATATACGATGATAATATTATACTATGTTTTAAGATTTGACATGACGATTTTATTACTACGCTACGGTATAATTACTTCGAGACACAAGAACATCAGTGCATGTTATTTTTGGCAAAATGATTTGAATGTTGTTGAACTATTTTGTTATTACTTTATGTGAGAACTTTTTGTATTTAGTTTCTAGAAATAATAACAAGTTATTTTCGTATACAACTAGGTATTTTTGTATCTAGTTTCTAGAAATAATAACAAGTTATTTCCGTATACAACTAGGTATTTTTATCTACTATCTTTAAACGAGCAATTTTTGTATATATGTAGATATATGTATATATCTCGGAGACGGTTTCAATGATTTCAACGATTCGGGGGCGATAAATCGATCTAGCTAGGTTTCATTTTTAGAAAACGTCGTTTTGTCCCTGTTTTCAGACAATGAGGAATGAGTGTTTGGTAATGTTTTTCTACTTAACAACAAATGGCGCTACGAGCGAAGCTCGGTCGCCCAGATATTTACTATTAGTAGGAGTATTATTAGGTACTCGAACTTATTATATGTTTTAATGAAACTTATTTATGTACACAAGTACCTACCTACTCTAGGCTTTCAATTTTAAATTTACTCCACTTTTCATGTTCGTTTGTTTGGTTGGATTTGAATCCACTAATATTATAACTAAAACTCTGATTAGGCAAGGCAACTGTGAAAACCTGAATTCAGCCGATTTTGGGTGATAGGTACGCGTTCAAATATACAGACAACAGTCTAGAACTTGTATTCGATCCTGTAAACTCAGCAACAATTTTCTTTTTAATATAAGGTTAGATTTTTAAAAGACAGGACGTTGGACAATTTGAAATAATTAATATTATTAAAATAAAAAGTCGACAATTGACCGTGGCATGAAGAGTGACACAGTGAGATAGTATCTCTTCGACAAATTAACGCGTGCGGTCACTTAAGCGCAGCGCAGACTGGCGGGAAACGAACATCAAATTTTATCACGGTATAGCTTAAATTTTAGTTTCACGCGATTCTACACTATTGACGTAAACTTTCGAGAGTTGGTTTATCATTATCTAAAGACCAACAACGTTTCTTACTCAGGCGCGCGTGCCTTTAAGGCAATCTTAAACGCACTTCACGTTACACAGGTCACGTTCAACTATAATCATATTATACCTAATATAATTGTTATCGCTATAGAAAACTAAGGAACTTATCGACATGTCACGTAGTCACGAAAAATTTAACTTTTGATTGGACGATTACAAATAGTCAACTTGGCTAAGGAGGCAGTCGTGTGTAAATCTGTCTCTTTCTCTCGTGTTGCGACCACCATTTGTAGACAATGATGTATACTTTGTTAGTGATTGTTTTCGCTACGTGTGCGTTGACGCCAGCGCGCGTCGTGTCCCCCAGCGCGTACACCTGACGCGATGCGACGAGACGCATCCGCTATCGGTTTTATTTATTAAATTTACATTTTAAATTTATCAGATTACGTGTTATATTTGTATGCATAGTTCCGGTGTTGAGTGTGTTGGGAATCATCGAAATGTTCACTTCGGTGAATTAATTTAAAAATATGCATTGTCAACGAAAATTTACATACCATTCATAAGAATCAGAAATGCTTTGGATGCAATGCAGAAATTTTGGGTATACCTAAAGGTTTCGGTCGACAAGTAAGAAATAGTTCAATAATTATATTATTATTGGGACCAGGTTCCCTTAAATTATGGATAAAAAGTACCCTGTGTCCTTTACTGACAACGTGTATTCAAAATTTCATGATGGATCCGCTGAGCCGTTGAGGCGTGAAAGCGTAACAAAAACAAACCAACAAACAAACTCACTTTCGCATTTATAATATTAGGATATCGGTTTCATTAACTGACAATCAGTCAAAAAGCACATGAACAAGAGGCAGTTGTTTATGTTTAATTTTGCTGAAAAAGGAGAACGCTGTGTAGTTAAACAAGGTAGTTTAAGTGATAAAAAGTAAAAACATAAATCATAAAATCACGATTTTAATATAGTATTTACGTATAAATAAATATGGGAACAATAAATTAACTTGACAGTTGTAGAACTTTATTACTAAATTAAATTACTAGCTATCGAGTAGGTAGTGTTGACATATTTTTCACGCTGACCGCACATCGTACATTTGGTGTAGGTAGATACATCGCTAATTTGCACGTTCTCGGTAAAGTACGCGAGCGCGACACAAATACGTAGTAATGACACTCGATAGCGGTAATCAATCGAGTAGGCTATTGTTTCGCTAATTGATTCCGAAAAATGTGACCGAGTAGGTTCCTGCCTCAATGGGGATGTGGACTACTTTTGAAAATCAAAATTCTAATTAGTCCGTCAGTTAGAAAATAAAAAAACTATATACACGTATTTTTTGCTTTTTTAAATAAATCTAAATATACAGAGATAAAGAGCATTACAGTTTAGGGTGAGGGGGTCGTGACGTCACGCGAAATTTCAACTCAATATATCGCCATTATTTTTTGATTACGTAAAAAAAGAATAAAAAAACGTGTACAATATTTTTTAATAATTTACAAGACGGACTAAAAAATAAAAAAATAGATTGCCCATTCGTTTGGATTTGGAAACAAAGAGTTGCGGTTTCGAATTTTGAACCTACTCCACTCGGGGTTGAGATAGCAATTCCTGTGTTCCGGACCGTGACATTATTGTAGTTTCTATTCGTTGGATAGATGGCGTGCGTACAGCCAATTTTGTTATGAAACCAGAATAACTTCGATATCTCATAATTTTACTTTCATATTTACTTAATCTTATGATAGCGGCTAGAAATGTAAATAAAGATAATGTTATCTGTACATATTATGTGAAGGAAAAAGTATAAATAATAAATGTTTTCAAAACAATAAATAAATTATTATCTTCGTGTTAGAATGTCACAAATTTGCAAATTTTATGTATACCTAGTAAATAAAAACATCGATAGATATGGTATATCCCATTTTTAACAGACTTCCAAAAATTAGGACGTATAATTTTGTTGTTGTAGTTATGTTTTCAAGTGTTATTTTACATGTGACACAGAACCACTAAGGATTGTAAATGTGCGTTGAAATTCGAAACGTCTACCTCAACGTATATTTGCATATGGTGCATTGTGTAGTTTAAATTAAATTAGCTGAATAAAAACGTAGTTAAACTTTTCGACAACTTTTTTCACTAATCCAATCAGAGTAGACCGCCCTAATGCACAGTGGTTCGTATGTGCCACGGTGTGCGGCATAATGAGTGGGCGTACAAAAGCGCAAATGATACGTCACGCGCACATGCCGCGCTCGCAGCGGACCTGTGTGCAACGGGGACGCTTTGATTACAACCACCCCCCTGTGCGTACAGTGATGAAAGATTTTGTTGCGCTTTAATAACCGACTACGGAACATACTGAAATTACTTAGGGACTATTTTTCAATCGACAAACTTTAACTGGCGAATAAAATTGCTCTTGAAACATTTCTAATACAAAAGCATGTAAATGACCCCCAGACTAATAAAATGATTTCGCTAAATACCTACTAGGGAAAAAGTTTAGATATTATAACAATGCTTACAAGACTTATTTCCTCAGACTTTAGTCACAAGAAGTAAAAACACGCCCGCACACTCACAAACAGGATTAAAAACTTTCATCAGATCTTAACCAAATATTATGAGATCATTCTGAAAACCCTGCAAAAATAATAATAAAACTTGATAAAAAAAGATAATATCACGAAGGTTGAAGTTTGATAACTTCCTTTATAAAGTCGATTTAAAACTGCAGAATTCGAGACGTCGACATAATAATACATAATGATATCATTAGTATAAAACTAACAATGTAGCATAAATCAATAAAACATTTCAATAAATATACTGATAAAACAATTTATATAAAAAATTTACATAAAAAAATATCAGAGCAACAGGTCGATGTGAAAGAAACCCTAGTAAATAAACAAAAATCAAACAATGCTTCAAAAATAATTTCCAATTAAAGTTTCCACTCGGAAACTTTGCATTCTTTGTGGGGTTCGCAAAACGGAATATTATTACATTTAGCGTTGGAAATTGATCATCGTGCAGGGAGTCCCGCCGGCCACTGGGGGATTTAAATCCATGTCAAAATTTCGCCGAGGGTTTTGTCATGGCCGCGATGCCCCGCGGCGCGCACATGTGCCCCACTGTGCTGTCGGTACTCGATTAAGTTATTAGAAAGGTTTTTTAGATCCAAATGACGATTGTTTGTTTTTTTAATTTTTTATATTCTCATACTAAAATTGTTATGTTAAAAAACCATCTTGTTATGAATAAAGGCGGAACTTTCCCGCCGCGCCGGGAGATTCCTTTTATCAACCTGATAGGCAAGCCCACGGAAGAAACCTAAGATCAAATAAGTGAATACCTACTTGTAATCAATTACAATTTCCCATTGGATGTACTGTTGTCAACTGTGTCATTTAACATTTAAGCTAATAGATTACCTGTCTTTTAAACATATTTGTAGAAAATAGAGCGTAGCATATGTATCTACTAAAAGTAAAACCCAAAAATAGGCAGTACCTATGTGAAACTGCAAAATAATAAAACAGTAAAGACATAATGTTATGTTTCGTTTTGACAGTTTTTTCGGTTATTAAGTAAATGTTTTGTTTTCAGGCCAACATGTTTTTCAACAGATTCAACATTGTGCAAACAGTTTTACTTATATTAGTTTAGCTCATGTTTTCAGTGCAAGGCATTCTTCATACAGGGCAAGATCAGATATTATTTTAAGGGATATTTCTTCTCCGGTAGTACTGTAGAAAATATATCGACGAAAATCGATTTCCCGTGCGATTTTACCACGGGTTGGCAGCAACTGTTAGGTAGGTAAATTTAAACTTCTAGTGTGTTTAGTTCACGTTCATATTCATCTCGATTGTAACCGACCATAACATTGATATCGAATGCGAAAGTACTCGGCGACGACTTTCCAACACTCTCGACTGGTTCCCATTTCAATGGCGCGCTATACGCCGCCTCGCTACATTGTCTCTCCGTCATCGGTATTATTATGTCACTAGAGTCGAGTTTACGCCGTTACTCATTCATTACACAGTTGAAAGGAAGTCGGCTCGCGTGAGAATCGTGTCACGGAGCGCGACAGGGGGGAGGGGAGGGGGGCAGCACCCCATACATTTTTACTATGCGGCTCCCGGCTCCCTCTCGCCCCCTCGCCGGCGAGCCCCACCCCCGCGATTATTATGCTAAGTGTCTTTCTCGGTTATGGCGGGGTGAGTTTTTCGCGCATCTGCTATTTATTTACGCGCTTTTTATATTCATGGGATTGAGTAATTCGCCCGTGGCGAGGCGACAACCTCGCGGTTCATTACGTCGCGTTACAAGGATGCCATCGTGTGTTATGATTGTAGTCTTTGTTTTCGGGAAGTTAAGGCTCTATTTTTATTACTTAGATAGATTTTCGGCATCCCCTGTTACGGTTTTGCCCAAAAGTCGATAAAAATCTGTTCGAATTCATTTCATTATCGTATTTCTTACGAATCACGTTTCTTCATAAACCTTTTATGTATAAAAAATTATAAAAGCTCTCGCAATTTGCATGGGTGCAATGTCTCTATGACTTTAGTGTAGCTATTGTATGATAATGGCGTTGGTCCTTCGAACCGGATTGCATAGATTCTTAAGACCTTAGAGAACAAAAGCAAGTTCTTAAATTCTTCACAACTGTATATGTAGATACTATAAACCAAGGAATATTGTTCCCGCCTGACGATATTAAATGCATTGCACATAGGCAAGCTTTCAGAAATCTAATTTCCTATTCAACTTTTTTTTATTTATTTATTTAAAATGTTCACAAATATACATTACAAAACAGCAAACCAAAAATCACAGAGATTTGTCCGGAATGCTATGAGTACTAGAAACTAAAGTGGCGGTTAATATCCGACAAGAGGCGAATAGTTTCAGTCGTAATTCTCTATCATAGTTATAGTCAACCGATAAACAGTTTGAAGTTCTGAAAGCTTCAAAGTCCCTATCAGTGAAATTCAGTATTTCACAAGCCGCAACGTTTGTCGAACCTAACGCAAGGGCTGTTCAAATCGACACCTTCGTAGAATAACGTTGTTTACAAACGTGATAACAAACTGATATCTTTTGTGTTTTTACTGCACTTACAGGAACGAACTTATTCGGCATTTATCAATATTCTGTTGAACTGAAAGTTACAGAATAACTTATCTGGAAGAATATGGTACAATAAATGGTACAATATTGCCAATAACTTCACTCTCCTCATAATTTTACTTTTTTATAACGCAGAATGCTTACTAATATTATAAATGCGAAAGTGAATTTGTTTGTTACGCTTTCACGGCTAAACATAGGCTTACTTTTTATCTCGGGATTTCCACGGGAACTCCGAAATTAACGAGGAAGAAACGACATCAAATTTTGCATACTACCTAAGGATTACAATTAAAATATAAAACAAACAAGTTCCAAAATTGTAATTTATTATTTATATTTTAATTCTAAAAATGGTAATGAACAGTTCCAGTAAGTGTACCTACCAAAAACCACAATTTGTGACCTAGCTTGTGACTGTATCAAGTTATCACATCCACAACTCAACAGCGAACAAACTCGGAAATTCAAAACACTTATTGCGAAAACTCAGCGCTCGAATTTATTCCTAACTTTTTTATTACCTATCGCCTCGTTTGCATTACTTATATTTTGGACTGCCGGTTAAATGCGTATAAGGTTGTAATTTGCGTAACTCATCGGACAAGGCAACGTTTGCATTCGTCCGACGATGGTGCATCAAATAAAGACGTTGCACTGGCTGGTTCCGCCCGCGCCCGCGCCCACGTCTGGGCAGGAAACGCGCCCATCGACAAAGCACGCTTTGTCTCACACCGCGGAGCCGCTTCGGTTAATATCCGACGGGTGAAACTGTTTTAGACACGAGTTATCGACTGCGCCTATCTCGCGCCAGACTTACTCGGTGTTTTGTGAGGAGTTTCGTATTGGCTTTGGCATCGCATCGTTCTCAAATCGTTCCCTTGATCATTACTGTAGTCAACGTGTATACTGTATAATAGGTAAAAATAACATGTAGGTGTCTGACAACAAAAAAATAAACAATTGGGACAAATAATAACCACCTACTGTAAAAGGCGTCATTCAAATGCGTAATTTCAATATTGACACTGAGGCGAGTAGGTAACGATTGAGTATAATAAACTGCACAAGGTTAATCACTTTGGCGAGAGTTCGTTGACCCCCATCAGCTGATTAGTTTTGACCTTGACAAGTTTATATAACTGTAATTAACATTATGATAGCTATATTATTTTTTTATCTTTACACACTTTTGATCGTCATTTAGCAATCCAGTATCAATATTGCACTTTTATACCGTATACTAGCGAGCGTACTAAATTCGTCGCAGTTTTGCACTCGCGGTACCTCGGGATTCTCTCGGAAACTCTTTCAAAATAGGTATAAATATGTCAATGCAATTTGTACCTATTTCGAAAGAAAGAATAAATAAATAAATAAATGCCGAATTATGAACGATAAATAAGATAAAATGACTCGGCAGCGCGACTGCCATACGGTAAAACAAAGTAGGTAATTGCAGCTGAATAAATTTTAAAGGAGGAGCAAAAAACCGGAGATCGCTTTATTTAAAACACCCCTTCCAACGATTTTCTTAATTTTCATTTATCTAAGACTAAAACAAATTTAAAAAACCTAATATAAAAAAATACCGTAGCTTTGTTTTTCCGTAGAGCAGCCGAGCGGTTGGGATTGTGCACGTGCAGCGATCGTCAGTTAGATATAAATTTTCAACTTTAAATATTTGGATTCATATTTTTACTTCAGCATTACACACGCTCTATATACTAAAAGTATCTATAATAATAGGGTCTCATGTTAGCGTGATGAAATGGATCAATACGATAAAATATCTGTCGCAAAAAGCGTACGGGCGCTAATCTAGTGTATAGATACATACATAAGTATTGCAAAACCATTAGGGCGTTGCACTTAACCAATGCGATAACTTTGCGATGTCATTCCATGTCCATATCGTCATATTTCAAGCCCATATCAGGATCTATTTGTATATTTTGTATACTTACGAACAGTTTAACAACCTTTACTTAAGTTGGAAATACAAACCAGTCGGATTCTATCGTTCTCTACTCTAAAGTTAAACGTGTACCAGACTGTTGTAAACAAGCCTCCCCACAAGGTGATCTTGGCAGGAGGCTGGTTTAAAACTACCGTCGGTCGCCTGTAATTCGTTGCAAACTACCGTCCGCACTGTTTTAAGCCGCTGTTGAAAACTTCGGTTTGGGGCTTGTTTACAACAGTCTGGTGCACGCTTTAATAATACCTTAAATTCTCGGCAAACATTGCTGAGATCGAATCCGAATTTTCAATAGTATAATTTGTAATTTTTTGTAAAAACAAATTTTAAACTAGGTAGGTACCTACTTAATTTTAAATGGAGACGATTAGAATCCCATTTAAATATTGGTTGACGAAGCGTAACAGTGACTAACACAAAAAAAAAACACTATGAGTGAAGATTTATTTAGGAAAATTAGAATTTTGTTTTCTGAAGACTCACGTTTAATTTATATTAGCTGTTCCCCGCGGTTTGTTCCTACGTTAATTTCAGAGATTCCGCGGGAATTCCTGGATAAAAAGTAGGTACCCTACGTTCTCTGTACCCCTGACAATTTGCATGCAAAATATATGATTATCGGTTGAGCCGTTCAGAGGTGAAAGCGTACACAGAGAGAGTAACTTTCGTAAGTATTTGTATGGATGCATTGGATAGAATGTGGAAAAAGAATTTCCTTGGAACATTTAACATTCAATAGTCGAGCCATTGTAACATAAAACATTGCATTGCAAGCAAAACATAACGCATCAATCCTTTGTCTTTAATCTATGTCAAGTGCATTTGTGTGATATAAACACATCTGGCCAGTGGGTAATGAATCAGCTCATGCATCATAACGCCGAGTCTTGGCATTAAAATCTAGGACTTAGGTAAACTATTGAATAGAATTATTCATTGCAACGCGGAAGAGTGCTACTGTCGGCTCGTAATTAACTAGAAACTCGAAAGTGAATTCTCGATCGAGTTATCGCAACAATAATTAATCATCGGAATTGACTACAACAAGCGACGTTTAAGTTATTCCAAGAGAAAATACAATAAATCTAACTTTATCTGAAGCAGTTGCAAGCTAAAAAGGTAGGTGTGAGCAAGCAGTAGGCATATTTAATAAACTTTAAAACTGTCACAGTTACTATTATTAGGGATTAAAATTGTAAGCTAACAGGCGAGTTGCAATGGTAAGGTTCGAAACTTGCATAAAGGGCATTTGCAAACGATCGATTGCGCCGACCTTGCGTTACGTGACGTGACGACAAACGGACTGACCTCGCCGAGTCGTGGATATGCGACACAAAGAAACTAATAACTTTGCATTAACATATTATTCACAATGGATACTTAACTTGCATTATGTGGTAAGATTTAACTTGCATTATGTGGTAAGATCTGTTTTTCTTTATCAGCAAAGTTTAAATCGCAAATGGCGGTTTTAATCAATTTATCTAAATTACCCTATGTCCTTTTCTGTACAGGTACTTTATATATCGGAATTTCCGAGGGAACTCCAAAATTAAAGCCGGTGAAACCGCGGGGAACAGCTACTTGTATATAAGCTAATTAGGTGCGAAATACGTAAGTAAATATACGTAGTAGCTTGCTTTTAATGTAGGTATCCCGAAGTAACCTAGAAGCCAAGGTTGCGGCTAACCGGTACTTTTACATAATTAATCACGACCGTACAAATAGTATTCACGACAAAGATAGAGAAACGGCTGAATGAAGTCTATTTACATATAGATTAGCAAAGATTTAAATTACATTTGCATATATTTCTTTAATGAACAATGTTCTGAGTTCTAAATAAAATATCCAATACAATTTTGCCGTGCCTACAAGTGGAACAAGTAGTACCTACCTATCTGGTATTGAGTACAGAAACTGTAATAAACGACAATCTAACATGTCTTAAAAACCTTTAACATATCTCTAACTATAATGTGCTCGTATGAGAAAACGTTTTAACTACTAAAGCTACCTGTACCGTCATTTAACCATCCAGTAAATCAAGCACTTCATTCGTATAAATTACTATGATAACTATAAACTAACACGCAGATTGATTTTACGTAGTTAATAATAACGGCTGGTGAGATTTTTTTGTAGTTTTAAGCGTACCTACATTTTTTAATGCATTCTTTCAAGTTTACTTTAAATTTTGGAAATGTATATTGAGTTCTTAACTTATCTTGAACAGTATTATTAATGGATCTCTTTCACTATTTATTAAGAAATAAATAATTAGATATACATATTTAAGACTTATCTGATTCAAAATCTTATAATTATCATTAAAAACCTTATATCTATATGTAAAGTGTGTTACGGTTTTTTAACAGTGATAACTATACACTATTATAATATATTCTGTTTTAAAAGCGAGAAAAGTTCAAATTAATTATATGCACTTTGAATTCTTGGATAACGAAGTGAAGGAAGTGGTGGCCTTATTACAGAGCCAGTAACTAATATAATCCCATTTGTATTTCCACGTTTCGATAGTTCGAAATCGCGAAATAACCTTATCAAAACCGAGTGACGCCGCGCGATGTCATTAAATTTGTTTTTCTTTTTTTTTTTTAATAATTTTTGGACCATGGGAGCGACGCGACGCGACGTAACTGTACGACAAGGGCAGAGGCGATTTGAATTAGAAGAGGAAGTGTGCGTCCGGTGTTTAATTAGTCCAATGCTGCCTGTAGTGCTGCCGGCTCGACATCGCATCGACAGTTTCGGACCAACGGCGACGGCTCCAGGCAGTGTCAATATTTATTTATTTTATTTATAAGTACCTGTAAATCGTATCGTAAAAGAAGAAAAAAAAAACGGTAAGGGGTTCCTTGGAGATCCAAGAGGATTTACTGTAATAAAGATTTTTTTTTAATTTAGTATTTCAAAAATAATCATAATGTCCTTACAGGCAAACCTAATGCGACTGACTATATTATGACAACTTTAAACATTTACTTATTTAAGTTTCATGCAAATCCATGCAGCACTGCGCGTTTAGTGTTTACACGAAACCAAAATTACGGCAATAATATTTTGTAAAAAAGTGAGTAAATTTATGAAACTTTACATTCAATAATTCGACGTTACTTAATATAAAGTTATAATGCAGTCCGTCACGTATTCTCCCGTATTATCCCGTATTCTCCCGTTCTCTTATTCTCCCGTATTATTATTTTTTTTTCGCATTTATGACTCTGCACCTATGTATTATTTACAAAGAAGAAAAAGAAATCGGGCTCACGTGCTTATCAAGATGTCTTTCAACAATTCGAATACGGTCAACTTTGTAACGATATTGTTTCGGGTTGTCGATTGGTGTGCCATTCGCCCCGACGTGACAGCGCGTCTGGCGAGTGGCGAGTTAGCGGCAACCTCGTATTTGACACGAACCACGATCAATACTGGACCCTTATTCACTATGACCATAACAAGTCGCGTTACGATAACGCACCACAAAAAATGTCTTTCCGCTCGTGCTCAAAGAAGTTTCACTTCAAAAAATACATTTATCGTCCTTATGACATACAAAATATTAGTAACTACTACTTATGTAATATTTTGGCACCTGGAGCGTTTGGCATTGTGTTTTTGGGACGCGCGTGATGGGCAAAGATTGTTGTGTTGGTCATAGTGAATAAGGATTCAGCCCCCTGGGCGTAAGGCACATAAACCGACACATTTTTTTTAAATTCCTAGTTTTGTATGCACATGTATTTTGTTCTAAGTGACACACGGTACAATTAATTATGTGAAATCTCGCTTCTATATCGTCAAAGAATACTAAAAGTAAACTATTTTCCCAAAAAGCTACTCTCAAACAAATCCCATCAAAAACAAACTTGTAAAAAAGTCCAAGTCTCGCAACTCAGTTCTTCTACAGTAAAAAGTTGTGAGATCAATGTAATACCAAGTCGGTTAATTTATTCAGTGCATACTTAAGGGTCCTTTTGTCTAAAGTTATCATGTTATAAGCTAATCTAATAACATTTTATAGTGACCATATCAAATTTAAAAATCTTTTATGTTTTAAATAGATTGATTGGCTTGGCGATCACATGAAAACACAATGTATCTCACAAGTAATACATAATTATTGTTCTAAACAATTAATTATAATAGTATCTAATTTAATTATAATATGTATTACTTGTGAGATACATTGTGTTTTCACGTGATCGCCAAGCCAATCAATCTATTTAAAACATAAAAGATTTTTAAATTTGATATGGTCACTATAAAATGTTATTAGATTAGCTTATAACATGATAACTTTAGACAAAAGGACCCTTAAGTATGCACTGAATAAATTAACCGACTTGGTATTACATTGATCTCACAACTTTTTACTGTAGAAGAACTGAGTTGCGAGACTTGGACTTTTTTACAAGTTTGTTTTTGATGGGATCTCATTTCTTTTTGTAAATGGTCTTCCTCCTTTGAGCAATTTAGTCTACTTTAATAACTTGAAAGATTTTGGTACAACTTTATAATATAAACACATGCCCCATTCTTGCTTTTTCATTCCGTTGACAATTGTACCTTTGAACATAATTATGTCTAGGTAACTATGTATCTACACTTTATATCTAGGTAGGTAACTAGCTACACTTATTATTATTATTTATTAATATCTGGGCAACCGAGCTTCGCTCGGCTTAAATAGCTGTTGTCCGCGGTTTAACCCACGTTAATTTCGGAGATCCCGCGGGTATTCTGAGATAAAAGTACTACCCTATGACCTTTCCTGTACCCTTGACAACGTGTAGTATGCAATAATTAATTCACCCGCGGTGATATCAGAGTTCGCGCGGGAATTCCAGAAATGAATCCTAGCTAGATCGATTTATGGCCTCCGAAATCTCCTGTATACAAAATTTCATGAAAATCGTTGGAGCATTCAGATTAGGGTAATTTTATCTCGGAATTCCCGAAGGATCTCCGAAATTAACGCTGGTGAAATCTCATGAAATTTTGCATGCACGTTGTCAGGGGTAAAGAAAACCTAGGGATATAGGGTACTAACTACTTTGCATCTCTGAATTCCCGCGGGATCTCCAAAATTAACGCGGGTGAAACCGCGGGGAACAGCTAGTCTCATATATTTATATGGGATTACAAAGTTATTTGTGCAGTTGGTACATATAACTGCATATATAACTTTGTAATTCCATACATTTATATGGGATTACAAAGTTATTTATGCAGTTGGTGTATCTAGAAAACTGGACCGAAATTGCAAAATATTTTAATTTTTCCTTGATTTATACAATAAACACTAATTGTATTCTAAATTTCAAACTTCTATGTCTGCTAGAAGTGCCTTAGAGTTTTGATGATCGGTCAGTGAGTGAGTGAGTGAGTGACCTACAAAATTAAGAAACTTTGACTAGTTATAATTCTTAAACTACTGGTTCAAATCGAATGAAATTTAAACTATACCGTCTTTATACAATACCTGCTTGTTTACTAAAAATTCAGGCTTCTAGTTTTATCCACAACGAAGTTATAGGGGGTCGAAAATGGCCTGAATTGCTTCGAGAAAAGGATAGTACGGCCGTGCCGCTTTTGTTGCTCGACTTGGCGGGGGCACTGCCGTGCCCCCAGATACAGAACTTGTGGTTGAAAATTAACTATAAAGATTAACAAAATATTATGTTTCGTCTTGCTAGTAAAAATGAACAGCTAATCACATAGGTAGTTAGTTATTTTCTCTTCCTGCGTGAACGCTTGAAATCAGCAATTTCTCGCAGCCGTCACACGTTACATTCAACATACACGGGATAGTGTGTCTGAAACACAAATCGTGCACTAAACTTTCATTTTACACAAATCATTCATTGTGTGCTGCTTCAAAGCCTCAAGGCCTGACTGCCTGAGCGATATGTCGGTGCTTGCCTTTGTGCCTCGGGTGAGTCGTTACGTCTACAGTCCGCGCCACAACATTGCTACCTTCTAATTATAATATAGACCAGTATATTCTAAGAATTAATGGTATGTTCATAATTATAATCAAAAATGCTAAGAAATAAAATACACCAGTGTAATAATATAAATACATCTTATGCGTATAACAAAGCGCCAACTGAGCTTCTATTATGGGTACCAGACTAATCTAATACTACTGATATATTTTTTCTTTGTAAGTAAATAGTTACTTAAAAAGTATTTTATGTAACTTATAATACATACTAAACGCGCACTCTTGGTAAACATGAATATTGAATACGTTTAATCACAAAAAGGTTGAAGTCGGTTAAACCTATTGCGTCTTGAAATATTTGCATTCGAACATCCTAGCTAGCCGCTCTTTCATTGTGCGACAGGAAATTATAAGCGAGAAACTGGATCGCATGTTGAGAATCAATCTGTTGCAACATCTAAATTAATTAATTCAGATGCAGAAAACACAATAATTAGCATTGTTGATGAGTGTGAAAATGCATCGCGATTCGCGAAACAGCAATAGTGTGGGTGTGGGCGGAGGCGGCGAGGTCGCTCAACGAGCAGTGCAACAGAGATATAACTTGCGCAACGCGGGGCGATGCGCCCGCGCATCGATTGTATTAGCCGCAGAACAGAAAATAACAGATAGAAGGGACATCAACTTAGTTTAGTATGAAAACAGATGAAAACCAGTGTCGCCGGGCGATTTTCGCACACAAAACTATTCATCACGCACTAACACATTCATTAACGTAAAGAAATGTATTAAACGCTTTATGGTTATGCTTTAATTAGTACAATTTTCAAAATTTACAGTTTTAGGAATACTTATTGTGGTAAATATACTTGGGAGCAAAAGAAGTTTGGAGCAAGTTAGAGCATTTGCTCTAACTTCCATTGCATCGGTAGCGCGCGCACCTGCCCCACTTAGATGTCCTCTCTAGTTAATGTATACGCTCTGTGGTACTAGCCATTGTTGTTGTGAATGCGCTCCTCTGGTTTGTGTTTGGGCATTTGGTGCAACATACGCTTTTGGATGCGTTCTTCCAAGTATAGTTCTACTGGGTAGAACTATCAATAAAACTGCATGGACGTGTTTTTGTTTTTCTGTTCTAACCCATGTCACAGTAGAACAGATCGGAAGTTTTCTTCCAAGTAGTTCTACTGGTGGAACTGGATGGAATAGACCTTTGTTTCCACTAAACCACACATCATAGGTGGGTCAGTATTTTTAAATATAAATACCATGCATGTTGTGTACGTACCTACACCCTACTTGAAAAATGACTGCAGGCGGGTTTTTTTTATTATTTTATTTCTTTTTTTTTATTTGAGTCACCAAACAATTGCACACAAAATTTTACTTAATCTAGCTTACAAAATAATTATAATTCTATCTATGTGCAACTAGCAACGGCAACCACAGATTACTTAAATAGTATTTCTAATGCTATGCGCTGTGCCTATAAGTACCTATATCTATCACTGATCAATTCGTAATTAATCAAGCTTATTAAATCGTCCAAATATAACTTCAATCAATTTGATTACCTATTTCATGTAATTTGAATTGAACGCTTAATATAGAATGTATTCCAACGTTTTCTTTTAAAACAATCCATTTGCTCGATTTAACTTCAAACGGTTCAAAGCTACAGTCGGTTTCAAGGATTGAAGCAAAACCGTTTCTCTGTAATAACAAAAAAAAAACGCCCTTCTGATGTCGCGATAGAGAAGTTGTGATAGTATGTAGGTGTGTATTGGTTGGTGTTTTAAAAATTATTCGTTGACCGGGTAAACCGGAGAAAAAGAAGCAAAGCATATAATATTTTGTTGCTTATCAAAGCATATAATATTTTATTGCTTGGACAATTATCACGACAACAGCGATGATCATCCCGCGAAACTGGACTTTTGATTGGACAATGATTTTACGTGACCACATGACATGACGATTCGTTCCTTAGTTTTCTATGCGATAACAATTGTAAATTGAAAACTTGGCTAGGGGGGCAGAGTCCTGCTCTGTTCGTGCAGATACATTGTAGACGGCACGCCGCACCGTGGACGTACCGTGGCGTCGCGGTCGGACAATGGGCATGCGGGCGCGGGGATCCAGGTTCGTTGCCCCGTCACAAATTACCCCCATGGACCTAAGCACACTTCACGTGGCGATAGCATCGCTTCCATTAAACTAATAACACGAGTCTGTGAGTACGAAAACTTGAGCACCGCCAACCTGGGACGATGCGCATACGAGATAATATACCTATGAGTTTTATTAATTCGGAAATACGACATGTAATTATAAAATATATCTACCATAATTTGTAAATGTAACAATTAATTCAAGTGTTACGTGCCTTTATACACGTATTGTAGATTGTGTATCTCTATCACATAGATGTAGATACAGATCCACAGATAGGCGTCTGTACATTCATACTATGGGTTAAATAACTGCCAATGTGACTTTGTTTGTTTGTTTGTTACGCTTTCACGCCTTAACGGATCAAACTATCATTATTAAATTTTGCATACACTTTTTCAGGGATACAGGAAAGGATAAAAAGTACCTATATGTCCTTCTCTTTGTATCCCTGACAACGTGTATGCAAAATTTCATGATTAGTTAAGGCGTGAAAGCGTAACAAACAAACAAACACTTTCGCATTTATAATATTAGTGAGGATGTACTTTCGAACACCACGCGAGCGAAGCCGCGAAGCATTTTTGCACACAAGTGGCATTACAAGTTGAAAGACGCTAGCAAAAAATCAATGCACAAAGAGAACTAACTAAAACAAAAATATAGCGGTAAGCTTTAATTCAAAAGGCGGAAAGAGGGTCACACGGATCATTCTATTTTATCGAGGCACGAAAATCGTGACAATAATTAGCATTAATTGAAATTCCTTACACAGTGGCCAAAAAACGATGGAACAGAAGGAACGTAGAGTGTACCTACACATGTACTACAGTGTACACGGCACCTGGCGTTCCTTCCATACAAGCCCAAAAGCCCGGCCCGCCTAGCTGACGCGCTTGCTTGTGGAGTATCAAATATTTTAATAAGTATTTATACTTATACACTTTATTTATACTAATTAAAATATTGGTATGCTGTGGCAAGTGTTCTAGCAGAATGAAAGGTTTATTGCAGCTATAAATTGCTTTCACATATTATTTTGTAACATAAAATTTTGATAAACTTTAATAATATCAACGGAACACTAGCACTGAAGAAATATGAGGCAAGTCGTTAAATAAGTCCAACATCTAATTCTAAATCTCATCTTTGAGGACTAATTTGTTTTTATATAACAAGACGGCAGACATGATATCTGAGAAAAACTGACACGATTTCTATTCACATTTAGTTTCAAGCGGTGCTTAATCTATCTTCTATTGTTAATTTCATCAAAAAAGGAAATAACAAAACACATCAAAGGGTAGAGGTCATCATGGTATGATTTCTTGTTTTTATAATATAAGATTTTCAAATAATTCAATAGCTACCGGAGTCTTATAAAATAAAACCGTCCCTTAACAAGGTACCTATACAAATTGTACCTACAATGTAGGTTTAGTTTGAGAACTATACGATGAAAGAAAAAAAAAATTTGAATACATCATATAAATATCAATAAAAATATGTAATTAAAAAGAAAAGAATACTTAATCAATTCAATAAAATACCAATATAGTTTGCAGTACATTAAATTGCTTCAATAGTAATAAATAAAATCAGTCGAGTTGTTGACAGCAAAAATGTTAATGAAGACAAAATGAAGAAACAAAAACAGTCGGCCAACAGGTTTATAAGAAGTACATCGATCCACTCGTGCCAAACTTGACCCACCACCGGCGCAGGCGCAGGCGCAGGCGCAGCGTCACGTCGCGATCGATTTGGTCATTCACATTCGGACATGCATCACTCAGTCACTCACTCACTGTAACACCCTACAATTATAGCAGGTGCTTTAAACAATGTCCAACAATAATTATAAAAGCAAATATTTTGTACTGCGTTGCAATTATGTCGGAACCTTGACGTTTAAAATACATTTCGAAAATGAATGTGCAACTTTACTCATATACAATAATAAAAACAGAAGTCATATCACATAAATGAATTCGACTACGTAAAGAGCATGAATAAGCTTTGTCTGGGACAAAGTCACGTAACGACTTCATATGGGGTCGAAATGACAAAAGATCCATCAATTTACTGCGGAGAAATCGATATAGAGGCCGATATGACGCGCTCAAAGCCAGGCAAGTTTACAACGAAAGAGACGGCACGATCTCTCGCTCTGCTTAGCTTATAAATTGATGATAATACCGGGGCTGCTATATGAATAGCATTGGGATCGATGATAATAAGATTATAAGACGAGCATCAAGCGACAGATGTGAAGTTGTTTATTGACAAGTGCGTCTTTTTAACGTAATTATGCACGCACGTATCGCACGTAATTTTAGCGAGCGTCTCATGCATAACGTTCGGAGATACGTACGATTGGTGCGAGGTGAACGGCCCCGCTTTATTTTATTACGGAGCCCATTATGAGAGACCGAAGACGCATTTAACGACGGCTCGGCCGATGAAATAATAACCGAGTTTACCGGGCGCGGTGCCGTCTTCATTTCGCAACTTTTACCAAAATACTTATAGAGCAGGTAGGGACCTACACCGTACAGCTGCTGGCGGGACGTGAAGTACTTACCTACGTACGTGGTAATTGAAAGTATTCCAGAGCTAGAATAGGTTCCGGCAGAAAACCAGCGCTACCCCACATATTAAAATGTGTTAGATGGCATTATGCTGAGCCGGGACCATTTTGATGCCGCGCAGTTAAAGCATTTGTCAAATAAATTGATTTTCTTTCTTTCAAATATCCTTACATAATATTATAAAACAAAGTCCTCCGTCTATCTGTCTGTTCGCGATAAACTCAAAATCTACTGACCGGATGCGGTATTCACCAAATATAGATAGAGTGATTTCAGGGGAAGGTTTACAATGAAATTACCTGGGGTGAAACCGCGGGGTACAGCTAGTTAACTATATTTGTGAGTTTTATAATTGAGTTCTCTTATTACTTTGTTCTGGAGTTACAAACACACATACATTAAGATGTACCAAATGTTTTATGTACTGTGTTGTTTATTTTTTTTGCATAATGCAATACGATATTTTTAATTGACTAGGTACCTATTACTTTGATATTCTGAAACATACCCTTTTTCAAGGATGTGAATAGACAGTATGAGCTCCCACTTGCTTCGAATCTTTACCATCGAGCAACTTTTGCTTTAGATAACAACATTGAGTTTTTCTTTCTACCCCACTGATGTGGTATATCAATGTTCTACCCACTAATAATAATAGTACAATGGCAAATCTTATTCGCAGAAATTTATAATATTATAAACAAAAAGCACCAGCAGTGAAACAATGCATAAACGAACGCAGCTGTAATAAACTCACAAACAAAACAATACTTTTTACTACATTTCCATATTGTAAACATGGAGTAATAAATAATAATTTATGTAAAATCAAATAACATAACATAAAATATTACTCGGGCATTGTATAATAGAAATTTTATGAATGCAATTGCTATTTTACAAAGTTTATTTTGCACGAACGCAATGGATATTATGGAGTGACGATAAAGTCAAACAAATAGTTTGATTAGAGAAACGAGGCGTGTTATTGGTGCTAGCTAGCGCTACGACTTACGAGCACACACAAACACACACACGGTAAAGGTGTGCCGCCACCGGCTGGCGAGCGATAAAAGAGAGTATTTATTGAGAATAGGTATTTCAATTCTTATTGATAGCAGACTCGATGATCGAATATAAAATGGCATATGACGATAGAAAACCTCAATCGTTACTTACATTATAAAGAATAAAAAAATCCCTGAAACTACTGAACATAGGATACCTTTTATCTCGGAACAAAAGATTTACTAGGAAATACTAAAGTAAAACATCGAGGAGATCAGCTATTTAATGTATAATTACGAGTAGGATTAGTTATGTTAATTGGGAGTAATTTAGGCCTTGAAATAGGAAATAGGGTCACGAATCCTGATATAAAAAATTCTTGCGAGAATTCCGATATTGAAGTGGGTGAAATCGCTTGGAGATCAGCTAGTACTGTCATAGTTTTATGTCGTACCGTTCAAAACTAGAACACTCTAATCGGTGGAGTGAATACCTTAACTTTTGGTGTTCTGAAAGTAATCAAAAATGTGATAAGAAATGATACTATCACTCGGTTTTATCAGATAAACATGGGTGCGTCTATGTATATTGACTCAAGGGTACAATCGAGATATGATCGATGCGGTGCGTCATACGGACACTGCGATTCGCATAATGACCGATTACTCTATGAACGCTCGATATGCCTACTAAATCGATTATATAAATAGGTGAGGCATATTCTTATGTGTATCATTAGGTCAGTACAAGAAAAAATTATGGGAACTTGAAAAATAGAAGATTTATCAATACTTAATATCATAAATGCGAATTTGAGCTTGTTTGTTACACTTTCACGCCTTAACTGATTAACCAATCATTATGAAATTTTGCACGACGCGTTGTTAAGAATACAGAGAAGGACATAGTTTACTATTCATTCCGAAAAACCCGCGGGAACTCCGAAACTCACGGGGGTAAAATCTCGGGGAAGTAGTACAGAATTAAAAGCATCTGTTGTATTAGCAGTGCGTCGATTCTATGACCAGAGTCAGGTCAAACTGCCCATGTGGATAAAAATAAGTCAATAGATAACATCATACAACACTAATGCTAAGGAAGTCTGCGAGATAACACTGATAAATGATAAGTATGACGTAGGCCAATTAAAAAAAGCCTGTTTAGATTTACGATGCCGATAAAGATAGAAAAAAATTACATACAAGAAAAATAATGATGGCGATATGTGACCTTAAGCGGGCGTATATAACACCTAACCTACCTACGACAAAAACACATTAGAGACGTGTTAGTAATATGACACATTAGCTGTCCCCTGCAGTTTTACCTGCGGTAATTTCGGAGTTCCCGCGGGAATTCCGGGTTGCAATATTGCCTATGACACTCAAAAATAACGTGACTTTCTATTTTTAAAAGAATTTTTAAAATCGATTCAGTAGATCCAGAGATTAGCTACCTCCCACAACCTCCTCAAAAACTCATAAACTTTACCACTTTAAAATATTACTAAGATAAGTTGAAGACTCGCTTTTACACATATGTTTTTGTAGCATTGACAAATACTGTAAAGTGTAAAGTAACAATTATAAATGGATACAAGTAATTGTTTTATATGTACAAACAAAACTACAGTAGGTTTTGCTTTAGTTTCTATTTATTTTAAAACCTGTTGAACTTTCGGGATAAGTTTCAAGCAAAAATTCATTTGTATTATGCTCATTCTTTCGTGTACCTTTTCGGATTGGCCCCTTTCCGACTGACTTTGTTAATATGTAGGTACATATATATTATATGAATGTAAAACCAAGTCCAATACTAAATTGGAATTCCAATGCATCGACATATCTACCTAAAGATTCGTATTACGGATTTTAGTGCCCTTACGGAGCAGCGTACTTTGACACGACGGAAACCAGTTTGACGCTCCTGCAGCTGAGTGAGTACGTATATGAAACCGGGACGTGTGTTTAGGCGAAGATAACTATCTATAAATATATCAGGTTTTATTATAAGATGATATTTCAACGTGAGAATGCGGTGAATTAACCTGCAGAAAGAATAAAACTGAAGTGAAGATGAAAATGGATTACAATATTGATGGAAACAAAAGATTAAAGAAGGATACTGCAGGAAAATATTTGGAAAGGTAAAATTTAACTTGAAATAATGATGTCACGGAGGCATGCGATGATTGTAACAAAACTTTGCTTACTCCTTTGTTAAAATTGTACATTTAAGTAATCATTAGGTAAAAAAGTCGAGTATCTAATAACCTCGAGCAAATGTATTGCTTGATTTCTACCTATGAGTGTTGGTTAAGAGAGGATTTTTTTAAATTGGAGTGACGTTGAAAATTGTAACAGAAAATGTAGCTACACAACAGGGTGTGACATAAACTGCGAACATAGATGGCGAGCATTTGATGCAAGTGAAGAGTTTACAGGATCAGTAAGCATTCGTTGCGGAAATTGAGCGAGCGGCACGTCGCGATTGGTTTTAAATCGCATTACGCTCGCTAGCTGCTGCTCGCTGCAACCAGAGGCCGCGCACTCCGACGGCAGACAGCAGACCATTTTCTGTTCATTAATTAATAATGGTGCATTTCACCACAGCACGTCTTTATAATCACCACTGATTATTTCCTTTTCTGGTCTAGTTTATGTTAATTCGTCTTGCTAATCAGCGAATACATACATGTTTTAATTCTAATACTTTTCTTCTATGGTTGTAAATGTTTGTCAAGAGAATATATTCACTGGAATCTTCTCCAATGGAGAAGTATCATGTTGTTAATGCTATATTTAGTGTAATAACAAATAAATCACTGTTTTTTTTTTAATCTATCATTAAATTACCTACTGAGAAGTAGATTATTTCAGTTTACACGTCATCTTAACGCGTACCTAATGCGAATGCGACATCAAAACATAAGAGTTAGTAGGTAGATACTCGTTTTCTTTTAATTTCAGTCATCCTGTTTGTATTTCTTCTTAGTAGTAGTAAGTTCGCAATGTGAGTGTTATTCTTACTTCTCACTGTTTTGTACTGGGTTTTCTAAATAAAGAAAAGAAATCGATATGTTCTAATACGACCAGTTTCCTAATGATACGATAATGAATATCAATAATATTTTAACACCAACATAGATACATAATTGAAAAAAAAAAAAAAAAAAACAACTAAAATTTTGAATTGTAAGACTCAAGAAAGTATTTTCAAGTTACGAGGAAGTACAATACAGGGATGAAAATTAAAATAACAATTGCCAAGAGAATAAAGGAAAGTTGAAAAAATGTTTTGGGTTACAAAAGGGATGCATCGCATCGTAAAACTCGTAAAGCTTCAAATAACAAATGGAAAGAAAAAAAAAAGGGAACGAACGCAGACGCAGCATTCTGTATGATAAATAAAAAATGCTCACAAAAAATCCCCCACCTACTACGGCATGTTTCTGCCGTGAAACGATAAAAATCATACAAAAAAAGAATAACAACGGTAATTTTTTTTTGTCATATTTAAGAAAGAAGATTCGAAACGTTCTAGAAGTTTAATGAGTGTTAGGATTTAAACAGTTATAAGAAGTAGTGATAAAACTTATTAATAGCTCAGACACAACACGAACACTAACGGTTGGGCTTGTAGCTTATTAAAAAAAAGAATCGACTGTGCAAAACTAAGAGTGCGTCACTTTCCCGCGTTCGTTTTTGCTCGTGAAACCAGATGTATAACAAATGACTTCCCTATCTTACTATAATATTATAAAGAGGTAAAGTTTGTGAATTCAAAAATTCAAAATTCAAAAGCTCTTTATTACTTAGGATTGGTTGCAATCACTTGTAATCGTCAGCAGGTTCTTAAAACTATAAATTACCGTCAGTTCGGAATACGTCCTCTGCTGAGAAGAACTGACAAGAAACTCAGCAGGGCTGTCTTTAAATGATCTTACTTATAAACTAGGAGAACAAAAAATTGTAATTGGATAGAGCAATTCATTCCCAAACGTCTGTATCATTTAAATAGTCTACTACACTATAGTATGCTTTATCGCATAATCTGTGTTTAATAAGCGTCTTGAATTTATTAATTGACAAATTAATTACATCGTTTGGGAGTTTGTTGTAAAAGCGTATACATTGTCCTTTAAATGACTTAGAAATTTTATGGAGCCTAGTCTTAGGCACAGCGAGTTTGTGAGGTTGTAGGGGGGTAATCTCTGGATCTATTGAACCCGTTGTGGAAATTCTTTTACCAATAGAAACCCACGTTGTTTGTGAGTGTCATATTATTATTTTTACCCGGAATTCTCGCGGGAGCTCTGAAATCAACTAGTCATAAATATAAAAATGGCAGAGAAAATGATGGGCACTTAACGGTTACGTAAAACTGCAAAGATTAATGCCTGTCGTCGAAATGCCTAGTAGGTAGGTACCTACGTATGGTGTACTCTGCAGTTACCAATGAATGTTTCCATCGCAAATGCTCCTAGTCAACTCGACCCAAGTTTGCGAGTCGTTGACTTATTCAATCGATGACTAACGTCATTAAGCGGATACGGTGAACACGTCTCTCCCGCGGAATCATCGAGAATTTCAATGACTTCCTTACCGAGCTCCACATTGACATTACATGAATAGTCAACACTCAGTTAGCTTTACTCAACATGTTAAACTTGTACCTACCGACTGTTAGATGACAAATAAAAATACTGACACATTCTACTTCACTAGTCTTAAACTAGGACGAGATTACTATACTTTCTAGGTAAAGGGCAACTGAAAATATATTTTGTACTGACACCAGTTAAGATCAATCAGTTTTTTGGTACTTTCACTGAATATACTGAAGAAATGATATGTGGAACGGAGCACATTACAAATTATTCAAATTAAAAAAAAACAGAAGGACAAAATAGGTACACGTGCAAACGCACCTGCCAATATTGTTATATTCTTGGACAGTTTGAATTATGTATTTACGAGCTTTTTGACGTCTGAAAGAGGATATAAACTGATATGTGTAGTAGGTAGGTAGGTACATCGTCTGTTAGGTAGTTCGCTTTGTATTCTCTTTTGGGTATTGTGTTAATTCAATAAAGGTTTCAATAATTAATGACGTAACTTATATTTTTTACGTAACGTGATATCAATTTTCCTGTAATTCGAAAATTTCTAATAAATTATAGGCACCATATTCACTTCCTCTACGTAGGTAGGTAGGTATATGTTGCCTGGTAATTACCGCTTAGTAATTAGTTCAGTAACATGATTACTATAAACCACGAGCTTGACGTGTGTCGCGTATTTTACAAATTTAGGTACCTAGTAATGACGTTGGAGATAAAATAACCGATGATAATAAATATGACGCGTTATCATATAATATAAAAATTTAAATATCTACTCGAAGAATTTCACATTAATTTTAATTTTATTAACACTAGTTATAGCGGCTTGGATAGGTAGGTAGGTACTCACGGATAAACTGTCGGAAATTTCGGATTCATAGGGAATCCTTCAAGGATGAGTTTAGTACAAGTCGCTTTAGTAAGCGTTAATAGGTACCTAATATACGAACATTATTATGTCTCACGAACCTTAAAATTCAAGCAAGTAGGTACCTACCTAATTATTTGCAGCAAAATGTTCATAATAACTATGATAAACTAATGTATTGTAGCTACATAACTAAGTAGGTAATTATTATCTAAGAAAAAAGTTGTTTGTATGAAACTAAATAGTGTCGCAAAGAAAACTAATGTGATAAGTATTTATAGCGATATTTAATTTAGGGTTTGTTTGGTAAAATAATTTCCTCCTTAGCCATCTAATAAGGTATTTTTATCGTAGATCGTAAATACGGTTTATTTTTTGAGTGTGCACCAAGTTGTACCTCCTTAATTGCAAGTTTGTAATTCTTTAAATGTATCACCCATCTAGGTATTAAGATGTGGCAAAGTATAAAATATACAAGAATATTTCGGTTCATATTTCTCGGATTTTTAAAAACAATCTCACTGCATGATTCGAAATGGTTAAGAAATCTGATTCGATAAACAATTGTGTATCACATCACATAACGTCCTGGATGTCGTACCTAGTTAAATTATATAAAACTTTGTGGCGGATATAAAAAACACGGTTTCAAACTCCCTTTGTTAGCCCAGACCCCTATGCGTTGTGTGAAGAAGCGTGATTTTTTTTGTATTATGAAGCCAACAAAAAACCTCGGTGCAACGTTCGGCAAAGTTATTTTTGTTGCCAATAAAGAAAGCGCGAAAATATTAAATACAGCTTACCGAAGATCACCAAAAGCCCATGGCGTACATAAAACACCGAGAGAACTACGATCGGACCGCGGCCCGGCACCGTCTCACATGTGCACGTACGTATAGACGGGGGGTTTTGAGTTGGGCTCGAGATGTCGGGATAATCACCTCTTTCGGTGTCGTAACATAACTTCTCATAGCCCGATGGCGGCACGGTCAGCTCCTCGCCGGCGGTCGCACACTGCACATCCCTGGCATGGCTCACACACAACACATCATGGCAACAGCGGTGGGGGGATGGGGGGGAGGGGCACAC
Organism: Zygaena filipendulae; assembly: GCA_907165275.2. Classification (NCBI taxonomy): domain Eukaryota; kingdom Metazoa; phylum Arthropoda; class Insecta; order Lepidoptera; family Zygaenidae; genus Zygaena; species Zygaena filipendulae. Next base: position 2,208,233 of record OU015653.1, on the reverse strand, counting down.
ACAGCGGTCACTGGACGCGGCACAACACTATGTAGCACGGTCACTCTGGGCACGCGGTGTCGCGAGGCGGCCGGCGCGCGCTATCGACGCCGATGCATTGGCGCGGTCGGTCCCGGGCGCGCAACAGCTGACGGGAGGCGCAGTCCCGCACCCCCCGCCCGCCGGCCCGCGCCTCGCGGCTCCCCTCGCGCGCAGCCGCTGCGTGCGCCGCACCCCGCCCCCCCTCGCGCGCGCCTCGCCTCTCCCGCTCCCGCGCGCCCCACCTCTAATCCATTATTTACGGACGGCCGACCGGTTTCAGGCGCGTTCGTTTACTTCGTTTCGCTCGCTCCGTCCGTCCGTCCGTCCGTCCGCCGACACACGACGATCGTTCAAAATTTAATGCCCTTCCTATGTCCGGCCCCCGAATGCGATAAGATTACGGCCGGATGACAGGACCCACTCTATTCAGATATATACCTATTGTGGTTTAAAAACCGAAAACACCATTCGAATAGTAACAAACTGAATGAAACAACCAAAGTTACGAGTTAATTAAACGTCTCAACTAGATCGTCATTCTTTACAGCTCTTCATTACCGGAGGCACTTGAACTAAAAGAAAATCTCTTCATGAATGTGTAGGGTAAACAGACTCAAGCAAGCAGCAGCAGGCTGGTACCTACCAAAAAGAAATTTTAAAACTTTTACTCATTTTAAAACTTCGATATTTGCGTGCTGAGACCTCAGACCAAATAAAAACTAAAGACAGAACGCGTTGAATAAACAAGTGAAGCCAGGAAAAAGACACCATCACCGTGCACGTACACAAAACCATGCACACACTTACGAGAAAAAGACACCATAAATCCTAAGTAAACTTTGCAAATCCATACACTTTCCTAATCACCACATGCATACGCAACCGGCTTCACTTCGTTGTTCCAGACGTTTCGTCTTTAGTTTTTATTTGGTCTGAGGCTGACACAAAGTAAGCTGTTTCCATCACACTTGAAATTCCATGACTCACATGTGTGTGTGAAAAGCGGTGTTATGCCCATTAATTCTCTATGGCTAGTACCGAGTGAACCGAAAGCACTAAAACCTCTATAGAACCAAGAAATATTGAGTTGAAAGCCGCAAGTACACTTCGCAGCGGCAAATCAACGTGTTGAACATAAAAATATTTTAAAAATAGAATTGGAAAACCAACATAAAGTCGTCAAAGTCAAACGTCAGTCGTCGGTACTGCCGTGCTATAAGGTAGGTACTTCTAGGTACAGATATAAGGTAGGTACTTCTAGGTACAGTACAACCAATAGACAATACCTACACAATAAGCTCGGCTATAGGTTACCTCGGTTATTAACAAATGCTTCTTTCTCAAACAGACTGTAACCGTTGAATCCCTCCTACTAACGGCCAAGTTTTAGAGTTTTATCTCCATAATAATCTCGTTTCCGTGAAAACAAAAAAAAACCTCACTCGTTATCTCGTTCTGAGAAAACAATTTTACCACTTTCATGATGCCTTTATATCCAGGAAACCATCCGGACGGACCGAGCGATAGAGAAATGTCGAAAGAGCTAAATTAGATGAAATTTAAAAAGATTATAAATAATAGTCTATATCCATAGTAAGTACCTACAAAAAATGGACATAGATAAGCAATAGTGTGTTAACCCACACTGGAGAAATTTTGAGTAAATCGTGTTTTAAAAGTAGGAGCATTTTGTGTCAACATTTTAATGTTCAATATTTAGTTACATATTTAAGCAATGTAATAAGGTAAATACATAATTAAAAAACGTTCCCTAACTCTCAATAAATGGTTCTGAACCAATAACTTAATTTTGTGGGTTAACATGCTATTGCTTATCTGCGTCCAAATATCTCGAAGTTTCGCAGTTAATTTTATAGGCCGTTTTTTTTTGTCTGCAGGAAGACCGAGACAATAAACGACGCGGGAGATCAAACGACCATTAGACTAGGTAATTGGGTAAGCACTGCAGATTAATATAAACTAACACTCCTATCCGAGACCAACGCGTCGTTGACACTAATAGAATCGAAAGTATTTATGTGTGGCATTACGGCCAATAATGTGAGGTACCTAAATAATACAGGCACAATGTATTCAAACACTCGGTTTCCAGACGCGATGCTCCGGACAGCGCGGTGCGAGTGCGAGGACAGACCGCAGTATTCCATCACAAAGTTCCCGGTAAAGCTAGCGATGAGAGCCCCGGGACCGACATACCCGAGGATCCACTTTCGGCGGGGCGGCCGGCCATAGAAATCACGTAGGTAGTTCGCGGAACTTCGTTACCTGTGGTGCGCCAGCGAGCGAGCCAAGGTGAACGCACGGGCCAAGGACGAGCCGGCGCGGCGGCGGGGAGGGGACTCCCCTCACTCCTCACCCTCGACGCCCCCACCTCCGTGGCCCGAGTAAAAACGATCCGAAGGTTCGGAGGCGGTGCAACCCAGCAAAAAAAGGGCCCGACGACGACGACGGAACAAATAGAAAACGGTCGAACCAGAAAAAAAAATAAAGCAAATAGTTCGGGGTCTCGAATAACATAACGAGTGTTGTCCTATAACGTGTCGTATAATATATTATATCGTGTAGACGTTATTTTACAGTTTGCGAGTCACCTGCGGGCGCCTACGCAGACTTGTCCGTCACGCACCTAGACCGCGTGTATGGCTGCGTACCTAGCCACCGCGCTCTATGATGTAACGACGAGTGAATGAGCAATCAAATACGGAGCAACGAAAGAAGCGTGAGATCGATCCCTCTACTACGTATCACAAGTATTATTAATAAGCAAAAGTGCAAAAGAATTCTATACAAATACAAAATAAAAACTGAAAAATTTAAAGAATCACACGCAGCACACGAGGTATTAAAATTCTAGCGCGATAGTATCGTTTACATTATTCATTATGCCTATCTATTTTCTCATTCTAGCCATGTTTATCGTGGGCATATCAAAGAAAACGCTACAGCCATGCCGATATTCTCTAATAAACTGTCGTATAACAACGTCCTAACGTTTATGGCAGATCATACATACATATTATATTGCGACGAAAACTTACGTCGTTATTATGTTTATACCATTAGTTTTATTGTCGAAAGCATTACTATCAATGACGTTGACTACCCCATAAAGGTCAACGAGCATATTTCAAATTACCATTCTGAAGGGGAGTCTTTAAAAAAAATAGTGGTCGGTGAATTCATCCGTACGATATTGGGCCAATCTATTACCCATGTTACATCACCGTTCGTAAATAGAATCTCCTGGAGCCACTCGCCCGCGGTAGTGTGCCTAGGACACAACTCCATACTTCTCTAACCCGAGCGTCTTCGCATGAGAGCGAAAAGGACGAACCAGTGTTACAGTTAAGCAGGAACTCTATTTATATGCAAATATAACCTCGCTGCCGACACCTGTTTGCGTATTCTCGCCACTCGCCATGTCGCTTTGTGGGCAACACTGTCTCTTTGCGTATCCTGTAGATTATGAATATAGAGATATTTCATATAGAGCTTCCCTTTTTTAATGTCATTGTTCTTTTACACTCATTAGACAGAAATTTCTTTGTGTCGCAGTGCGGTCACGTAGCGACGACGTACACGTTTGAAAATGAATAATTGTTCCAAAAAGAAACGAATTTATTCAAGTTAGACCCGAGTACTCGACAGATAGAACGGAATCTTCAATCTATTGTGATGAGAAATTAGTGATATATATTATTTAATAAATCGTAAAAACCCCACTTGAAATTCTGAACCGATATATCGTCGGACAAGAACGCAACGGATAGTGCGGCGTTGTAAAATAACTTTTGTTAACATTCCCAATTTATCAACGGAGAGTTTCCGAAACAGATCGATTTCAATATCGATTTTCACACATGAAATAATAAGTTTTTATATACAATAATAGCTTTTGAAGAACAAAATATATTATGTTCACGCGCAATCAAATCAAAATTGAACACTACCTTGACTAACGAGAGTTTTGCTTGCGAGTTTCGTGTGTACGGATTTACAGAATTAATCAATACTTAGAGGAGTAGAGCGTTTTGGTATGATCGGTACCTAGTTTTTATTAGTCTCCGAGGCGGTTGTCCGCCGCCGTATCTTTCAATTACTGTCATATTTTGTGCTTACACGGCCACTCCTCTCCCGCACACACGCACAGGTTCAATAAAGAGAAGAATTAGGGCGGCGGCGCGCGGCGTTGGTCTGCACACAGAACCGATAGAAGGGGCATCGACTCAGTTTAAACACTTATTACACTATACAATTTGTCAGACACCAATGTAGGAAATCTGAAGGTGTAATCGAAGTTAGAACAGTTGGTTCCGATTTAGGATCAGTGAGTGAGAGAGAGAGAGCAAGTGATCACCCTACATTAAAATTTACCCTAGAGCAGTCGATTTAGGGTACAATTTAGTGTAGTGTGATCACTCGCTCTGTCTCTCTCACTTACTGATCCTAAATTGTATCCGATTTAGATTCCCTAAATTGGAAGTAGTGTAATAACCCCATTAGTGTGAAAACAAACAAAAACTTACTAGTCGCCGGGTGATTTTCGTATTGATCATGCATAAAAACATGAATGTAAAGAAATGATTTCGCCATTTGGTTACATTTTTACTTAGTCAATGTGTTCAAAATTCGCAGTTTTTGAAATATTTAAGAAAATATTATTGGCATGCAAAGAAGTTTTTTAAGTGAGTTAGAGCATTTGCTCTAACTTCCTTTGCGATCGTGGCGCGCCAGCCCCGCTTACATTACCCCTCTAGTTGATATGTACCCCATTGTGGTACCAGATATTCTTCGGTAGTTTAAAAAACACGTTTGAAAATTTTTTATTTATTTTTTGGTATCGAATTAACTTTTTTCTATTTTATTTATTCTAAATATTTATTTTCTCTATGGCTCTGCGGCTCGTTCATTTATCATACTCGGCCGCAGCTCGGACTCTCCGGCGCGCCGCTGAGTGCGTTCCAATGTCCGTCTGGACTCACTGGCTCTACACATTGGCTTGTTTGTTTTGTCCATATTTTACATACAAATCATTGAAAAAAGAAAAGAAAGTTGTACCCACTATCATTTGTACGTCGCGCGTCGGAGCAATTTTGTGTAAATTTGATTTTTCCTCATATTGCAAATCTCCAGTGAGGTAAATACTATGGTTGGTACCAGATGACAATGGTATTGTTGATCGAAGGGAAACAAGGAAAATTCGAAACTGCGAGCAATTTTAAAATAGACAAAAAAAAAAAAACAAAATATAGGTAATATTTAGCGCCTTAGCGGTTTGATCATACAAAATAAAAAAAATTGACGGCGACACAAAATGTCAGGAATTTTGTTAAGGAAACTTTGGATTCGGTGACTCCGTTAGGTAATGTAACACCCTACAACTTGTGTGTTGTTTGTTGCGTTTTCCATTGAGCCTCGAGGTCCGCACTCCGCGTCATCGACGTCACCGGAGCCGTTATTTGTCAGGTCTCATCGGTGTTATCTCGACTCCGATCGCATCGGCCCGAGTACAGACTGAGTGCGATGCCCGTCGCGTTCTCCTCTCACCCTTTTGTACGACGCCATTCTAATGTACCTACTGACTCCTGACTGAATATTTGACTGACACGCGCTTCTTCTTCTTCTTCAATTACGGCGTCTATCGCGATTTATCGCATTTTTTAGCCAATACCAAGTTTTACTAATTAGAATATCTTATTCTACTCCCTTATGATAATGTTAGATTGCTCCCCAAGATGAAATTCGGTTCTCTCTCTAAAAATAAAGTATAATAGGTATAATATATAGTTTCTTTTTTGGAAAAAAATAAAATGGCTGCTGAATGGTGATTCAGATATCGAACAGAATTGGGTATTCTCTAGGGTATGAAAATCGAAATTCTAATCAGTCCGTCAGTTAGAAAATAAAAAAATAATAGACACGTATTTTTTGCTTTTTCAAATGAAAATAAACGTAGATAAAGCGCTGTAAAGTTTAGGGTGGAGGACTCGTGACGTCAATATTCAGTATAAGCCCCATACAAACTGCACCGGGTTGTGACGTCACGCGAAATTTCAACTGAAATGTATCGCCGTTATTTTTTGATTACGTAAAAAAAGGAAAAACACATGTCCAATATTTTTTACTGATCTACACGACGCGGAATAAAAAAAATTTTTTGGCAAGTAGCCAATTAACACGTTAGGCGTGGATTTGTTACGACCTCCACCCGACAACAACCGACACGCGCATCAACTGATTTGATTTGCATTTGCATCATTTGTCTCTAATAATGTTTGTCTCTGGCATATTTTCAAAATAACACATACGAGTATCTTCACATATAGAGAATAAAAGAGTAGAATCCGCGATTCTGTACATTAAATATTTTTAACAAAAATTTTCAGGGGGCGATAAAAGAAGAGTAACCAACCACAAAAAAAGAGTTTTTAAAATTCTTTTCTGTCTGTCTTTCTGTCTGTTCGCGATAACCTCCGAATCTACTGAATAGATTGCCATACGGTTTTCACAGGTAGATCAAGCTTAACCTGGAGCTTACATATAGGCTTTGTTTCTTAATGCGGATGTCGGGGAAAAAAGTTGTTATATAAAAAAATTCACGCTAGTGAAACCGCGGGGCACAGCTAGTAGTAGGTATAATAAGATGAAGTCGCTTCCGCTGTCTATTCGCGATAAACTCAAAAACTACTAAACGGATTTTCATGAGGATTTCACAAATAGATAGAGTGATTCATGGGGAAGGTTTATATCTATAGTTTATCCTGGAATTCCCGCGGGAACTCCAAAATTATCGCGAGGGAAACCGCGGGGGACAGCTAGTAATATACAGAGACGAGTTTCGTAAGTAGGTACTAAGTAGGATTTGACCGCTACGTCAGGCATGGCAGGTTCGATCCCCGTATCAGTGTAAATATTTATGTGATGTATGTTTGTCTGTATGTACATAAGTCTGAATATGTATCTAAAGTATGTATTCACAAAAATTAAAGCACTGTAATATAGCTCTGTTTAGCTAGGGATCAGGCGGCACTGTGTGAATTACATTTTTGTACTAATTCGCTTTGGATACATTAATTTACTATCAACGTTTTGTTTAATTAATAGTTACAGGGTTTTATCCTGTGAATACGTACCTATAACATGTCAACGTATACTAGTTGAGGAATATTCATCGTTACACTCTGCGGTTTATAGAGGACATAAAATTTCCAATGTAGGTACCTACCCACACTTTTCGATCGTAAACTTTTTCCGGGGGTTTTTCCAAAACAAAACAAACGCTATAGATCGAATCGACTGGGAAAATTGTTTTTATATTACAGCAATTCAAATTTTCAACAGGAGCACCTTTAAACGACAGGATATAAATTTTCTCCTTAACTTCATTATAGGTAGGTGTGTACTTAGCTGGGTGAGTAGGTGCCTACCTAGCTATTGCTTTTTGCTCCGACTCGGTGTGTAACGAAATAATAAAAGCTTGCACTTTGATGTCGGTAACTAAGCGCTCGAGTGCCCTCGGCGAGAGTTCGAGAGGGTGGAAAATCACCCGCGGCGTCTCGCGAGCGCTGCCGAGCCATCTCCGTCGATTCCACCCGAGTCGACCGCGCGGCGGCGGCGTCGCGACGGAAGGCGGCGTTAAGTTGGAGAGCGCGTCTGACCTACAAACGCCGCCTCTCCACGCGGCTCGTCTACGTCTAGTTGGTACGTACGTATTTTGTATCGCTATCCACCGGATGGTTTCCGTGCAATATTTATGTTTTAGCATCTCCTGTCGCGATTAGAACGCTATTCCTCCGCCGCGCCTTCAAACGTTACCGGGGTGTTATTTCGTCCGTTTTATATGGATCTTTGAATATTTCACGACCCGAATTTACCGACGAGATTGCATCAGAAAGAATTTTCGAGTAGGTGAATTAGGCGCTTACAATAAAACTGCCTTTTCTTTATACATTCATGCATTCCGGCGATGGGATATGAGTTGAAATATGTGGTAGGTAGGTATATCGATTTATATAATTCAGACGTGACGAAGCCGGTCTCGCCCACACACCGAGTCAATGTTAATTGAATCGTCATGCAGTTTACAAGTGTGAGTCTTAGCGCTAAGAACCTGCCAGTGTCGACATTGGTAACAATTTTCACTTTTAATTAGTGTTTTATTGTTAAAGCTAGCAAACAGAATACGTACGTACATCGGTGAAATTTAAACAGAATCTTAAGATATAGGAAAACATTTTAAAATTTGTTAAATTTTATCTACACTGATGTTATAATGTATAAAGACGTAAACTTTGTAAGTTTTAGATGCAGGGGATAATATTTGGAACTACTGAAAGTTCATTTGCTGATAGGAAACTACAATATCCGAGAAAGACATAGGACACTTTTATCTCGGAATTAAGAGTTCCCGGGGGGAATTCCACGTTGATGCGGACACGCTGGGCCCAGCTAGTGATAGACGAAGGAACCGAAAAGAGCAAGCGATGAACTGGAAGGTGGACGTCGGCCGCCAGCGCGTCGACAATTTACCAATCAATCCACCAATGAATGATTGCCGGCTTAGTTCGACGAGACAAGCTACGGTTTATACACTTAAGAATGGGGATGTTGACTACTTTTGAAAATCAAAATTCTAATTAGTCCACCTGTTAGAAAATAAAAAAACAATAGACACGTATTTTTTGATTTTTCATATAAATTAAAATATACAGAGATAAAGCGCATTAATGTTTTGGGCGAGGGGGTCGTGACGTCACTAACCGCTACAACCGCCATACAAACTTTCCTGATAGTGACGTCACGCGAAATTTCAACTCATGTATCGCCGTTATTTTTTGATTACATAAAAAAATAAAAAATACGTATTCAATATTTTTTCATAATCTACAAGACGGATTAACAAAAAAATTAGTCAACATGCCCATTTTCAGGTTTCTATCGGGGGCTCCGTGATGCAAATCCTTTTTTAGCTGACGTCTATTACTCCCCTCAAACTACCTATATAGGTATGCCAAACAGCTTCATATAGAACTATATGTAAAAGTATATCTCAATAAAAACCTTGAGCCCCTTTTCATTCTTAATAGGAGTTGAATTTTGGAAAACCGTTCATTACGAAATATAAGAAAGCCTTGTTTCAAGTTTCACGGTTCTATACTCAATTATTTAGGATGTTTTTTTAACTGTTAATATGTCAGCCAGTCAGTCATAACTTCTTTTATATAATATGGTAGGTAGACGATTTAAAATCGTACATCAATTTCTTAACCTTCCCGAAATAATGGAAGTACATTCGAAAACCCAACAGTTTCCATGCGTCATTAAACAATATTTAGTCTAGTTTTTTTTTTAAACGATTCCGAGAAATCGACTCATCTTTTCTCGTTACTCAAAGTTTCTGGCATTGACCTCGACAAACGTTACGAAATCTCAGTTATGGAATGCATAGTTTATTTGAAATCCGTTGAGAAACATAGTTGTAGTTAACATCATTTCCTCTCAGAACAAATAGAACTTCCTTTAATAATATCACACGTTATCACGCTCTACAGCCATATTTCAACACCTATAAGAAGAAGAAGTTCTTCGCGATTCCACCTGGGCAACATTCGGAATGCCCTCGTGAACATTTCAGTCCGGGATAAAATGTTACTCAGGGATACAATTAAGTTTCCTAAACAAGTGAAATAATTTTAAGAATCATTTGAAGAGTTCCAGCGGTTACCCCTTATACAATCAACAAACTTTTCCATAGATCTGACCCATCGCTGTAAAATAATTAATTAAATTACTAAAAATCTATTCCAGTTTACAAAACAAGAAACTATTTATAGTGTACGTAACATACATACAAAGCCTTAAACTCTGTCTTGTCAAGTTGTTCTCTGTCAAGAGTAAAAAGAAACACAACCGCCCAAAAGATCAATTTCTATCGCAATTAAGACTGACAAAGTCCACAAGAATTCGCTAGAGCAGGAAGTGAATTTGTGAACGTATGTATAAATCCTGGGAGAGCTACAGGACAAAGTGAGTGGGAACAAAAACTGCGTCGTCACTCTCCCATCTCATCCCGTCCCTGTAAATCTGGTGGATAAATGGATTTGCGAGACAACACACTGCCATTACGGGAATGTTGAATAATAACAGCCTGAAATGCATTTTAAAGCAAGAAGATTTTGAAATTTTATTTTTAACTAGCCGACCCGCGCGGTTTCGCCCGCAATAATTTCGGAGTTTCCGCGGAATTGTTCGATACAAACATTGCCCCCCTTTTCCTCCCCTTCGGGGTAGAACTTTCAATTATCCTTTCTTATCGGATGCAAAGAACACACCCAGCAAGTTTCAGGTCTCTACGATCAGCGGTTTAGGCTGTGCGTTAATCCGTCAGTCAGTCATTCAGGACAAAGCATTTTATATGTATACTAGATAACTTATTCCCAACTCAGCCCAACACATATGCTATCCGCAGTACCTATTGTTTGAGGATTCTTTGCATGCCCTTAGAAATTTATTTTCCAAAAATCTGAATATATGCATTTCTTTTTGAAAAGTAGAGCCCAAATACCAAGGTACTATTAAGTACCCACTCTACCTATTACTCAATTTTAAAAACTAATGGTCAGAGAAGCAACTAGACGTAGGTACTATGCCAGGTGTCGAGGGTTTGATACCCGCATCAGAGAAAACATTTAAGTCTTTACCTGGCAGAGGTTTGAGTGCAAATTATATTTATCATAGATGTAGGTACCTGCATATTTACAAACAAAGATTATATCAGTTTTCTGATACGTACAAGCTTTACTTAGTTTGAGACCAGATGGCACTGTGTAATAACGTTCAAGGATTATTATTATAAATTCTTAGAAAAAAGCTTATTTCTATAGACGGAAAGATTATTATGAGGATACGTATGTAGACGTTATTACATAAAATCCACCGCGTATTATTATATCAGACGACACACCGTCGTCGCTCGTTCCCGCCAAAGTTGTGGGCTCGTAGCTCGTAACACAGGAAGTGTTTCTCGTCTCCTGTCCTATTTATACTGTTTACATACACCGCCATAGCTATACGTGCTACGGGTGTGTATCTAGAGCGTTTGTAGCATCGAGACTGTGCACGAAAACGGCAATTAACTTGAGAGGGTTTCGGGTAACTCGATAGAATGGTCCTTCTGGGCCGGATATTTTCGTTTTTGAAAACAACGATGAAAGGTAAAAGTTCATTGAAACAGAGGTTAAAGATACAGATGATTAAAATTTAAGCACGAAATAATCGCAAAAAATATTACTTAGTGTGTTCGGATAAGAAAATAATAAATTATCTCTATCAAAGTGTACGAAAATAAACTCGATTTACATAAAACCCAGTTTGTTTACATATAAAATTATATAATTTCTAAAGATCAAAACTAGTTGTGGCTGCATAAAATCAGTTCCTGCATTTAAATATACGTGATAAAGTGTCAAGTGGCGACATTAACGTTAAAATTTAGACCCACAGACGCGACGTAATAAATATAATTTAATTTTTATTTCGTACGGTAACCCTTTGAACGTTGTCCAATTACAAATGTTTAGTTTATACTCTGAATCTTGAACGCGTCGGGTTCCATCGGCAATACAATAATTCATCGGGTGTAGAGTTTCGTATTGACAAATCCATTAGGTTATTATTCAAGTTGGCGTAGCTGTAACTTTCTGCCTAGGGGCAAAAACAGTCTCCACACTCGGGTAAAAAGGTGCGTTCTCTACCTCGCTCGCACAGAAGTGAATTGAATTAATAATAATATAGCAAACTGCTTTACAGATTACGTATTAACATTGAATGGAGTGTTTTTTTATTCGCATCTACTTGTAACACCAGTGTCCTTTCGTGTATCACATACACGTTGTAATATTTATCATACTCTTTGTAAGACCATACCCGACCCATACTATATCAGTATCGAACTATATTTCAGTCAATTCTACTATATATTATAGAAAAATAATATAATACGTAAAATACTATAATTTTATCCATAATTCAACCGTCGTTTTTTATATTAACTATGACTGGTCTGGAACGCACCCGCAGCGCAGCACGGGGAATTTCAGAACGAAACGCATACGCGGCCACAAAACATCTACTGTCAAACTAGCAATCATATTTTGTAGAACGAAAGAAACACACACATCGCCATAAATACAAGAAATTGAATTGAATGCTGCCCGATACATAATGATTAAAAATAAATATGTATTTAGGTACTATGTTTTTCCCTGCATTTCCCAAACGTACTATATTTTTATTATTAGTAATGTATTACCAGTATATTTGTGTATCAGGTACACGTTGTAATATTTAACATGGAAGCAGTAAGATAAGTCTTCTTTTTGGACTCATCTCGAGCTCAAGTCTATTTAATCAGCTGGGAAGGGTCCATGATATCATAATAAGCATGTTGCGACTGTTGGCTGATTAACTTGATACAGATTAAGTATATAAACAATTTGCGTTAGTAACTACATAATATGTTATCTTACGTAGGTACTTAGTCAAATTTTACGAGTGTTAATGCAAATTCGGTAAGAGTTGGCATATAATAAATATTTTGTTTGTCAATTACTTTCTTATCAAAAAATTTGTTGTTAATTTTTGTTTGGGTTTTTTCTCATTATTTGGTACACCTGAAAATCTTTGAGTCAAATATTTCACTCTGTATTTAAAAAAAACGCCAAAGGCGAGAGTGGATAAAATATTAAATTTATTTTTATTCCTATAGATAAACTTTTAAAAATGCTTTTGATTAGATAAATCTATTTTCTATTTTTCAAGTACTCGATATACCTACCTATTTAAAACGTGAGCTTTGATCTCCGGCCGTTTGTGCAGTGCGTTAAAGCCGACAAATTATATTATTGTATACCACGTGGACCGTGGTTCGAGGAAGAAACCCGAGCTAATGGTAACATCTACTCGACATGTGACTATAACAAAGTCAGTAAACATTCCGAAGTTATTATTATACTTAGTAATGCAGGTATTGCTACTAAAGCCATGTCTATAAACATTCTTAGAGAGGTACAGTCAACATATAAATTGAATAAACTCAAATCCTAAACGGACCTGTATGTACAATAATTATGATATCAGAAATTTGTACTGTTTACTCCAATGATAATGTCCAAGAACACAACTGACGATGCCCGTATCGATACTCAAAGACGTGTGTAACTTGAGCGTGAATAAGTAAATAAATACGTACAGACATTTTTCAGTCTAAACGTTTTTCAATAATCTATCCCCAACGTACCAACCTTGCAAGGGATAGTGTATCTAGCATTCTAAAGGATTTTTGAAATCGTATCGTACAGTAGTTGTCAAGTTAAATCGTGACAAACAAACAAAAATGAAATCTTACCCCTTTATAATATTAGTATAGAGTAGTTGTTGCCCGCGGCTTCAACCGCATTATACTCGCGATTCCCTTGGTCACAATAATAATAAAACAATAATGTTCAAGAGTAAACACAAGTGTTCATCACATAAATAGGTAATAAAATTAATGTTTGATCTGTTGCGGAGATCGAACCTGCGACCAGTCAGCTTTATTTAATACTACACCAACGGTGCTGCTGCTGTCGATAAATAACAATAACGACAACTACAATGATTGATATTATATACTAACTAGCGGTACCCCGCGTGAGTTTCGGAATTCCCGCAGGAACTCGAAAGTAAAATTGTGTCCAAAGATAAAGATTTATTATTCTGAGTAGCAAACCTTGTAAAAACCTACCAGATATACACAAAAAATTTCATAAAAATCGACCGTGTAAAAATATTCAACGCGTTGGTGATAAATATTCATAAGAAACTACCCAGGGTGTCATGGTATCAATTGAACGGAAGTAAGTAAAGCATGGTTGATGCATATTACATTTTCACACATGAATTAGCTAATCTTGAAGTATCAAAAGACAAGTTCGCCTTTTACAATAGTAATTAAAACAACGGTCTTAAATGGGGTGGGTTGCTGGTAACTTGAGCGTTCCTTACAGTATCACGGGATGTAATATAAAGATATGTAGGTACTTACCGCCGCACTCAGAGTCGACTTTAATGATTACTTAGTTAAGTATAGATTTTTCAAACAAAACTACCGCAATCGGACTTGTTTAGTAAATTAATGTTAATTGACATTTAACTAATTAAGTTACATCTCATTAAATGCCAATTAACATTAATTTACCTACTGAACGTCTCTGATTGCGGTAGTTTTGTTTTAAAAATCTATACTTAACTAAGTAATCATTAAAGTCGACTCTGAGTGCGGCAGTTAGTTTATTTTCGCTTTTTTTTTTACATAAATTCAGAGGGACCACCCAGATTGTAACAACTGAGCAAAAAGGATAAAATTTTGTTCAACACGGATTTTTCAAGTGTTATTTTCTTTTTTGTCATTCTATGTGAATTATAGCCGTCAGGGTCAAAATTTATAATATAAAAAAAAAAATTAACTAGCATACAAATGAGTGCAGCTAAATTACACCCACGCACACAGACACACATTTTGATACTTGATTGTATTTGGTACAAACTTGTATTCAAACGTTTATAGCAACCTAATTAGTTAGTAATTGTCGAAATGACTCCGAAAGTCCAGGGAGCTACATACGTAGATACCTATCATTTGTTAAACCAAGTAAATACTGTATAGAATCTTTTCACACTAATTATACAGTAGAAAACGCAGACGAAGCTCTGGGCGAGTTCGGAAGGGAATGTTCAAATCATAACTTTGCTATTTGCGTGTGATGTTTGTAAAGTGTATTCCACACAGAACCGGTTTAGCGCAGCGACGGCGCGCGGCCCGCTCGCCGGAGCTGGTGACCGCTGCCTTAGGGTCACCCTCGGACGGTGGGTTCCCACGGGGCTCGCGCGCCTGCGCCCGGCTGATGCCGCCGCAAAACCACTATTCCGAATTAGGCTTTTGAAAAAAGAAAACTATTTGTCATTGTATTTTAAAAGTTCAGTACTATTAAATAATGATAGTCGATGCAAAGTTTTCAAACATTTTTCAACAAATAACTAAAAATGCACAAACGTGCCGACGTTATAGGTGGGCAATCATAATTATCATTGTGACGTCATGCGTACTCGGGTCCGCGTCGGCGGTGGGTTAAAAACTTTATTCAAATTGATATTGAGCTCAGAACATCGACTTCACTTTTGCGTACTCGGAAAATCACTCGCGTTGCAAAATCACCGTCACGCGGTTCCCGTTTATTTTTAGTTAAATATCTTTAGTTAACTACACAATAACTGAGTATCGGGGGTTTTTGCTACAATTATTTGGGAAGTTATGCTGGGAAATACTAATTTTTGATTTTTTGATGATATTTAATCGGTACATTAAGAGTAGGTACATTTTTCAAATACAGCGACGAAAGCATTTTTGCAAGACTTGTGTTTTCGTTGTTCGTTTGCGGTTATAAAGCAGTTTAATGGAATTTGGCACTGAGAATGACTGGATTTATAGCCTGGATTACAATATTATTATTATTACGATAAATAACAATATCTCAGGGAAAGTGCGGGCAAAAATAAACCTAAAGCTCTTGCCAGACAATAAGTAGTTATGTCTTCTGCGTGCAACGCGAATGCGGTCAAAAAGCTTATCGTTTCATTCGACGCAATATAGTCGATAAAGAGAGACAGTGCCAGCCCACGGTTATCGGAAAATTCCGCTCTTAAGAGAAACCGAAAATAAGAGGGGCCAAAATATCAATTTGAGTTTTCCTGGAAATAGTTGTTTTTGACAAAACCTTACAAGAAAAAAGTTTTTGTCATTTAGAATTTTCATTGCACGGTCTAAGCGCTGATATTTTGTTTACATGTATTACAAATTTTAAAAGTCAAAGTTCAGGTAAAACCTGCCCAAAAAAACTTCTACTGAATTAGTGTCACCAAATCAAAGTTTTGCCGACGTTGGTACATAAACCTGGATCTATGGTACAAGATACACGTAGGTGTGATGGGTACCGCATCTAAGCTTACCATGACTGTGAATTTTGTTAAATAAATAGGTAATATAAAATTCAAATACATAGTTAACAACTAGTGCTTTGCTTACAAATCGAGTTCAGAATGGCGCGTTCGATGCCACCGCAGATACACGTCGAGCGGTTGATCTACACATCGCGTGTCTACCGCATCGCCGATGGAGTACGTACCTGTGAACGACAAAACAACACTGGTCAGAATGGAGCAAGTCTTAATCGTACGAGGGCTTGAGTCAAGTGCATCGACTTGTTGGGAAGGTTATGAACATTACTGGGATAAAAAGGAATAAAAAGACTTAAAAACTCAGACAAATCGATTTCATCAATAATACATGGGGAATATGTCGATTAAGATTTAATATTCTACTGTGGAATGTTAATAAAAAATTAATAAGTAGGTACTAATATAGATAATAATCAAACTCTACAAGCGAATAGAAAATTAAATCATGTAGAGATCATTACAAACTAGTTATACAGAGTAACAGCTATATACCAAAGAGTCAAAAAACAGAATAACACGAACATCATATAAAACAATAGAAATATATTTGAGAATAAAAAAGAGAAGCCGGCGTAATCTTAAAGTATATTAAACGAAAATAATAATACAAATACAAGAGGCATTCCGTATCTATAGCGGTCCGTCATCGGTGAGGTAAATGAGATGATACCGAAACATATGACGACATCTAGGCGTCTAACGTAGCCGAGTTGTGGGCACATCAAAAGCACCGTTAGGTCGAGGCCATACAGCGGGCGACTTCCGAGGCGACATACCGAGAAGTCAACGTTCTTTAAACCGAACAAAGAGGCGTATATATGGCCACAATATGGTATAAAATGTAAATCTGCAAAAAGATACGTATAGTGTGATAAAATAGCGAATATAGCAAACGAATATTTCCTTAATGTCTTCATTAAACGACTGCAGAAAATATTATGACTCATTTGGTGTACGGATTATAAGTTGAGAACTTGAGACGTTTCTCGGAACTTTATCTTATGTGAATAATGAAGACTGACACGAGATAAAACGTACTTTGTGAATCATTTGCAATTTTGAAAGTGATTTTCCACTAATGCAGCTTCGAAAACCGGTGTGTCTTGATTGTAAATTTTGATGGTAAATTGGATACACAAAAATGATTAAACAAAAAAAAAATGAGATTACGAAATGCCAGTTAAAAGGTCCGTAGGTATTTGTTTAAAAGTCAGAGTTGGCCAGTAACGTTTTGGTAATAACATTGGAATGTACTCGTTGCACCACATGAACTATATGCCAAAAAGCGGAATTATTACTGATAGCATTCTTTTCGGTAACCTTGAGGAGACAATATTATCAATCATATTATTATGGTTAAAAAAATATTGCCAATAATTTTGAGCACGCTTTCTCTACGATCGGTTTCAAGGCCCCGACGGTGCCGCACCCGCAGGAAGCGAGCGGCGTAGGCGGACGTGTAGTGCGGGCGAGGAAGCATCGCGTCCGGTGTGCGGCGCGCGTCGGCCGTGTGTGTACACGTAGCTTAACACGAAAACCTATAGCTTTTAGATTTAACTATAATATAGTTAATGATTTCGCTATATATTATTATAGACTAGCCGAGTTAATATCGGAGTTCCCGCGAAATAAACGGAGCCTACATTCGGAGCCAACAATATAAATTGGCGGGAGAAGGTGCCGGTGCTCCCTCCCCCTTTTTCCGACTGCTAAGAGCTCCAAAAAGATATTACAATTTAGGCTACAATTATAAAATCATACACAACATGAAAAATAAGACAATTTGTAATAAAAGCAAGTCTTAAGTCCATAAATAAAAATAAATAAGAAATATCTTTAAAACATGAAACACTAAAGTTTTTTATTTATAATAATATTATGTCACCACGTTTTTTCAACTTTTAAAATAAAATAATAGACACAATAAAAATAATGACAATATTATGTTCGAATTATTGGGGCGCGTGCAATATCATCACCCACTGTATAAATTTTACTACTTTTTTTTTATATTTGCGTAAAGGCTTAACTTATACCATTGTATCTGATGAAGGCAGAGCAATTATGCATCAACACGTTACTCCATTGACTGCGACGAGGGGGGAGTAAAAATGTTAATTGGAGTGCCGCCAGCGATGCGGAGCGTCGGAATATGTTATTGTTTTGGCATACATTACCCACGTAGAGATTCCCATTTTTCCAATTAAAAACAATGACAATGTTTAATATACACATAGGTATGTTAAATGTTATCAACATTATAAACCTAAGGGCAGTTTTACAATCGCGCGAACACTTTGCACGATAGATAACAAAAAATGTCGTCGACCGCTAGATAATAATATGTCTATACACTTTGCATAATTATAGGTATTTTGACGTACAGCCTATAATTATTATTTTGGATCTCTTTATAAATAAAATTAATATTCTAACTGAACTTTTTTCTTTTAGGAAGCCAAACATTGTAGCCTTGGCATAACTATTGTAAACTTTGGACCATTTAAATTTTTATTTTATTTATTTAGTTGAACATTAACGGGTATTTAATTTACATAATATAAAGATATGTCTAATTTACATAATTGCACTTAAAATAATTAAATACCCTTAATGTTGACTATTAAGGTCAACAAAGGACGTTGAAAGAGAATAGAAGAACTACAAGTTGAAAAAAATGTTAAACGTACTATACATATAATAACAATGTTAATAAATGCGTGTACGTGAGTTTCACCGCGAGTTCCGTTTTTGTGGGGTTTTCGGTACCAATTCCTACATTTTCGCATATTAAGTACACATAACGTCGTTTCGACTCTATTTGGTTTCTTTATGTGATCTCTTCTGACACTCCCGCCGACTTTTAACCTCAGCATAAACTTTAATTCACGTCCAATCTGAAGCTAAGAAGTAGGTAGGTAGGTATAAAAGCACAAAGGCACACGCTCCTAGCTGGTTCTGTTATTGTTGAGCATTCCACGGGCCCCGTTGAGTGAATACCCCATATTGTACCCACCTTTGTTCGTACGTAAACACCGGCCGAGTGTTTGATAACTGGCGATATTGTAGAGCAATCGCCGCGTAATTAAAAGCAGCGAAAACACAGCCCCATTATATCAGTTCAGCCGGGGCCGGAGATGCGGCTGCTAAATAAACATTGGGACGAGACGTTACCGCTCCCGGCTCAGTGGGCCCAACATCAGTTTGTTAAACATATTTTCTTTTCATTTTACTATCGCGGCTGCCCTACGGAAAAACAAAGCAACTAACATTTTTTTTTTAAATTAGTTTTTTTGTATTTTTGGCACCTTCACGCTTGTACATACTCACAACCATCAAAAAGTCTTTAGTCTTAGAGAAATTAAAATTAAATCAATCGTTAAAATATAGAAGGTGTGTTTTGAAAGAAGCGATTTCCGGTTTTTTGCTCCTCCTGCAATATTTATCAGCTGCAATTACTTCGTTTTTCCGTAAGCAGCTGAACGCATTATGAGGTACTAATTTGTTTTACGATACACTTTTAATAAATAAAAGAAAAATGCATATTGAATAAAGTTGCTTACATTGAAGTCATAATTATGAAGTGTGGAGATTTGAATTATTTAATAAAAAAAAATATAATAATGAAAATACATACCTATTTGAGATAATTCGTTTAAAGAATAAGAAAAATATTGTTATTCACGTTAAATTAATAATTAAACATTTCGTCTTCCTTGTGTGAATAGTATCATAGCAATAATTATTCCTCGTTTATTATTTTTCAAGTCATAATAAGCTCTTAGATCAGAGCAAGCATGTACGACTATATATATTATTTGGCTGGCAACCTGGAACTACATACAAAGTTACAAACGGCACTGAGGGCAAACTGCGAAGTGCCGAACTCACAGTGAGGTCACAGCTACAGGTAAGCTAAGGAATACGAGCTCCGGCACACAATAGTCTCCGCCCGGCTCAACAGCTGTTTGTACCTGAAGATTGGAGTACCAAGACTGTATAAGGCTCGAGAAGTGCACGTTTTTCTCCATGATGAAAAGAGAGTAATCGATCCGTATGGAATCTATCTTGGCGATCCGGGAGAGCAGTGCCCGGGCACGCACCGTATATGCACATAGCGTACATTATAGGTAGGTACGCTATAGCCGAGTTCACCCCCCGTACTTTCGCAAGGGATACTTAATCCCCTGTCTATTTCAAACACGTTTTACCTCATTCGTTTCGCGTCCGACAAAAAAGAGCTCTTATTAGATTTACTATAGCCGTCGCGCTCGATCGATAAACTAGCTGCTGTGATTTGAGGATTTGCGCCTAAACGGATTTGACATCACTATACCAGGGGAGCGCCGACGGACGGACAGGTAGAGTTATAAATGATGCAGGAAAGGGAATATATAAGATAAATAATAAGTGATGTAAACTTTATCGAATCGAATTTTAATTCGACTGATTACAAATACAAATTACAAATATCCTGATAAATAAAAAAATTAAAGGCGTACACAGACCTACACAGTACCGGACACAAAAAGATGGCAGTAAAAAATTGACACCGTGCGATGCTAAGCAGGCGTCAATCCTATTTGTTTGTTTTTTGTTTGTTACTAAGAAATCGAAAATTGTACCAAAAAACTGGAGCTCAATTTCAGAAACTATTAAAATACTAACCTTTTTATGTATAAATGAAAAATTGACTGCTTTTTTTATTAAAACCGAGATGGTTACTCCGTGAATAATCAATTTGCATGGAAACTAACTCGCTTCAAGCGCTGCGTCCCAGAACAGTTCCAATTCTCAGGAATCGACACAATCATGGACACAATTATATTCGACATTTATTTAAATACTTAGCAATCGTTGAAGTTATCACTTGAGTGAAGCGAGGTGAGGCGAACTTTTAAGGGTCAGAAATAACCAAAGAGAGGGAGTTATTTCTTAATGCTCTCAAGTGGGGTCGTGTACACAAAGTTTCAATTTGAGTGACAAACGTCACTCACAAATAAAATTGGAAAATGTCAGCGAAAATTTCCAAAATGAACCTTGATTCTTAGGTGAGTGCTGTTTTTACCAAGATTCCTACGTTTTACAGGTCTTTCTGATGATGGACCTGGCTGAGTGGATTGGGGAATTGCGCAATAACAATGAGTTTAAAGGGCATCCACCATATCGTTTGATCTGGCCAAGCAGACGGAGTACTATTTATACTGTAAAAACCTTCAGGGTAGATCATAGTTTTTACTATAATTAATGCTGATGTGAGTTTGTTTGTTTGTTTAGCTTTCCCGCTATTATGAAATTTTGTTTTCACGTTGTCAGAGGTACAGAAAAGGACATAGAGTACTTTTTATCCCGGAATTCCCGCGGTAATATAATAATACTAATATTTATTTTGTACGTCTACCTACATACGTATATACCACGTTTGCTGGGTTTTCACGACACAAGTGTGGATCTAGTAACTACTATAAGATCTGTGTGCATTGTGAAATGTTATTGTTATCTATTATTACAGACCTTCACAAAACTCCAGTTAGTGTTGCTACTGCCGAGTTTAGTATTATTATCGTCGGTGCCCGATATCGATGGAAGCAGAGCGAAGGTTAATCATCTATGTGTGCGAGTGATAAATGAAAATAGTCGGCGAGGGAGGCGGTCTCCCGCGGAGGCTGCACACATGGCGCTATCGACCTGCGCCCGCGGCCCATGTCACGGGCGCGGGCGTCTCGTGACATGGGCTCAGTAAAAAGTGTTACAAAGTCTATTATACGCATAATTTATGAGTCTATTTGACGTACCAAAAACTGTATGTAGGTACGTAAGGGTACAGAAAAGGTATGCAGGTAACATACCTTTTCTACTACCCCCGACAAAGTGTGTACTTACCTATATGCAAAATTTTATGCGGTCTCATCCGGAGTTCCCGCGGAAATTCCGAGGTAAAAGCACCCTACGTCCTTTGCTGTAGCCCCGAAAACGCGTACCTATGAAACATGATCGGTTGAGTAGTTAAGACGTGAAAAGGTAACAGACAAAGGTACAGTTACTTTCGCATTTATAATACGTATCTATTAGTATGAAAGTATGAATTAAACGAATCGAGTGAATTTCTCTTTATATACAACTTACACGATCTTAAATCACGGCTACTCTTCTAATTCCATGCACATAGTAACAAAAAAAAATCCGCTGCGCCCTCGCATCTTGCGCCCGCGTCTAATATTAGAGCGTCGCATGCACGCATCTCGGCCGCTCGTAACGAGCGCGCACGCACGCACGCACGAGCCGCGCGTGTGACCGGCGGCTGCCGAAATAATTGTCCATTACGATCGGCAACGGCGCACCGCTCCACTCTGTGGGGGATAAAGTTTGTATCGACGCTACTCCCCCCCTCCGGACCAATGTGTATGCAAGCAAATATGAAATTAGAACATAATTATAACATCTTAGTATGTGGAATACGAGAATTTTTGAAAGTTCTTTTTTTAGAATGTGTTTGTGAATTAATTTGAAAATTGTGAATGAATTTTGTTCCGTGGATTTGAACTCTACAATTTGAAAAAGTTTCGGAGTGAGCGGTCGCCACGTCATAACTAAGTATAAAATGTACCTAGGTGTGAGTTGTGACTTGTGACGTAACACGGAATTACCGCAGTTATTTTTTGATTACTTACGTAAAAAAAGGAAAAAAATGTGTCCAATATTTCATATTAATCTACAAGACGGACTAAAAATTACTTAGTCATCATACCCATTGTTATAAATATTAAATGGTTCGAATAACTGTTTTTATCTCTTAAGCAGGGAGAAAAAGCTAAATCACTCATTTAATTTTAAAAAACTCAAAACTACATAAATACACTTCACTTCATAATATTTCACAAATCTTTACACTTTAATTCTAAAATGATGGCGTTCCGTTTCTTTAAATATTGATATTATTATTATTTTGGCCAAAGTGGAATATGCGGAGGCGTAGGTTGCTATATTAGGCAAAAACTGCGTGAGTTATCACTCCGAAATTTGAGCCAGCCATCAGGGGCGTGGTGTGACAAACAGACTACATATCCTTGTATTGGTTCACCTAATACGGTGTGATCAACTTAAGTTTATTATCTCCTATTTCCCTATGGTTTTATCCGAACTACGTGAAATTCTTTCTTAGCTGAACTCTCACACGTATAAAAAATCTTTCAAACGGTTTCAAACTTCACAGGTAGTTTTCGAGATATCGTGCTTATAGTTAGTGAGTCAGTGACTGTTCGCTTTTATATTAATTTCAGAGTTCCCCCGGGAATTGGGCGATAGAAGTACCCATGTCCTTTTCTTTACTCCTGACAACTTGTATGAAAAACATCATGATGATCGGTTGAGTATAGTTATTGCTAACAAACAAACAAACTCACATTCGCATTTATCAGATTATTGATTTGACAAGCTATAACATAACAACATACGAATATAATTTTAAAAACACGCAGTAGGTAATATTTGACCATCGTTTAACTCTAACCTGGCTACGAAAAAAAAAATCAAGCTAAAATTTAAGCATTCAAACTGTTCAAAGGAAGTGTAGACGCACGTGACTCGATACGTATATTGTTAGCTGCGGCTCGAAGCGACGCACAGCGCGCACAGGGATGAAGGACGGAGTCTGAGGAGGCGGGGGAGAAGGGGACTGAACCCGTAAAACTAAAAATAGATGCGACGACACCACGCCCACTGTGCACATGAGAATACAAACACACGTTTTCCGGTCGCTCGTGTCAACACAATATTCATCCTCGCTATTTCTAAAGCGGCAGAGGTCAAATTCCATCGAATTTCACTAAAATAAAATGTAGTTTTTAAATTTGTGACTTGCACACGCATCGTATACGACCAATAGTTGGCATCTGTCAAAACAATATCCACAGGAAACAATAAACTATTACGTATCATATTATCTACAGATTAAGTAAACTAGAACTAAATATATATTTTTTTTACATTGGAGTCATTCATATCTTCATCATGCCGGTTTATAGTTTGGTTATTGTATTTTTGCAGTATTCAGTGTCTGCTGTAACGTGATGTATGTAATACCACAACCAAATGTACTATTAAGTGGTATTACTCACATTACGTTACCGCAGTTATAAAAATACTAAGTATCGATATTGTACTAGGTGTCTCAATTAATTGCTAGGAATTTTGTGGAGGCCAACGACCTATCGTCCGAACGACCGCCGCCTTAATTATAATTTTATTTATGAAAAGGGCTTCTATCATTAAAATTGTTTAATTTCCAACACATTAATTTTTACGATGTTGTTTTATTGCTTTTTAGGAAAAAAAATGTTATTGTATTGAGTGGGAGTGAAAGAGAGAGGTAGTGAGAGATCAAATGGACGTAATCTTAAGAACCAGAGCTCTGGTACTGAACTGATTGAACCAGTGACATCACTTTACAAGACGTGTACCATCACTTCATCATCTATACAATATATAAAAGTAGAAACTGACTGACAGATCGATCCAGGCACAGCTGAAACCGCTGGGTCTAGAACCAATTTTTGCACAAATATTCCTTAAGTTATGTAGGTGAAAGGATTTTTGAAAATTCAACCCCTAAGGGGGTAAAAAGGTGTTGCAAAGTATGTATGGAACAAATCCGCGGGTACTCCGAAAATATCGCAGGAGAAACCGCGCAGTATACATGGAGGTACTAACCACTTCAATGCAAAACATGTGTAGCACGACCGACCGTAGCAAGTGAATAATATCCATTCGCCAATGTGCAACGCGACAGTCTGTGCGACCACTGAATAATGTGTCGGGATGTGTCGAACGATATTAGCATGATCACTTCGCTCCATGTGCGAGGAGGGAAGAGGTTGAAATCGTCTAACACCACGTCACTCAGAGTTACGTTGACTCACGAAAAAGTTGCCGCGGGAGCTGCGGCGCACGGTCGACTTTCCCCCAGCTTCCTCTCCTGGGAGAGAACTTCGGAAACGTTGCCGTGTTACGCGGATTAGGTAATAAATTATTTAGCTGTTGCTTTTTTTCGCAATTGATTTTGGCTTTACTTACTTTATACTCACTTTAGAAGTTTTAGAAATTCAGGTGCAGCTCAAGCAGTATACTTATATTTTAAACAGATGCAAGAGAGAACACAGAGAGCCGCAGACAGAAATATTAAACTTCGGTTCAATCATCCTCGTATACTTGCAAAGTGGAGCTGATGATTTTATTCATAGAGGTAGGAAACAAAATGAATACAAGTGTACCTAAATATAAAAACAAAATAAAGTAGGTACCTACTTGATAACACATTTTTTTTAAAGTTAAAGCGTAGGTAAACAAGTACCACAAGCGATTATAATAAAAATAAAACAAAACAGTCGGTAGCGAAGCGCGCGCGAAACACATCAAGGCACCTGTTAATCTTGACTTATCTTGACATCAATATGAGAACGTCAGCGGTTCGCATGTCGAAATTGTTGTACATATTCGCAGCCAGAGCTCGCGGTATAGCGCGAGTGAGTGACGGCACGCAATCAAACTTTAATCAAAGCGGCCGACAACAGTGCGTCGCAGGCGAACCCGGGCCGTGTGGCTAATTGAGCGGAATAGCCCAGCCCCAGCGCGGTGGGATTGGCGCCCTTAACCAAGTTGACAGTCTATAATAATCGTTAACTCATAGAAAATTGTCATGTCACGTGAAATCTATATTATATCAATCAAAAGTCCAGTTTTACGTGATCACGTGACATGAAGATTCGGTTCCTTAGTTTTCTATGCGTTCAACGATTATAGATTGTCAACTTGGCAAAGGGGGCGGGACACGTGACGTGCGTAATGTGGAAGCGACAGCGATGATATCATCAACATGTGAACTGCACTTGCTGTAACGGCACGGTGCAACCGAATGTCTCGAGAGTCGAGACCAAGAGCTTTATAAAGCTATTTCATATATTCATTTACCAACGTTTAATTACATTCATCACGATGAGGTACCTACATGGTATAACGGAATGTAAAAATACTTTATCATGTAAAAATTAAAAACTGCTGAGACAATTTACAAATTTCTCTCTGTTCAATATCTTTTAGCTTTTTACGAGACTGTCACAAAATGTTTGTGACCAAATTTTCACAATTATAGTTCACTAGCTGCTGTCCTCCGCGATTTCACCGACGGTAATTTCGGAGTTCCCACGGGAATTTCAGGATAAACTATAGACATAAACCTTTCTCATGTATTGAGTGGAAACAGTATGAAAAACCATTCAGTAGTTTTTGAGTTAGTGACTTCATTTTACACTAGATACCAGCACTGCAGTACAACTCAGGACGAGCTTTTAAGATCGAAAGATAATAACAAATAGAAGAATGCTTCCGCTATCGCTTTATTTCATCAATTGAACTCCAATACTGATATGGTGATGACAGCCAAAGGGTGAAGAGTGAGGGAACGGAAAGAGAGGCTCGACGGCGCGGGTTCACGCGCCCGTGGAATGTATGGAATGTTAAGTTTGGCCTCGTCGGGAAGGGTTTTAGAGAGGCTCTGGTAATGAATACGACAAACACTGAGGCGCACGCTCGGTCGGCGAGGCGGGGCGGGTGGGTAATCGATGTAGGTAGTTAGAAAAAATTCTTCTGACTTTTATATATGGTGAGAAAGATATATTGAGAGATAAAAAATAGTTAAACCATTTAGTAATTATTATATCTCATAGTTACGGTTGATGCAAAAAAAAGAAATTAAGTTTATACAAATGGTAAACAAATGAAATAATAAGGGTCGGGGACAATAAAATACATACTATTAATTACTGTTTATGCTGAGGAGTGAGGACAATCACTGGTCTTTGAATATTGGTAGTTAATTAGTCCTAGTCATAGCATTTGAGAAACTCGGTTACTGTTAAACAGATCAATATCAAAGATGTGATTTAGGTGTTATTATTGATATTGATGAAAATTAAAAAATGATTGATTGAAATAAAGTTAAATTTAGAATTGATTTTGTTTCAATACCCTTTTTATCCATGGACTTTCGCGTTATATTAATTTGTTAGTCAAGTAAAATAAATTAACTTGCATCGTTGTATGGTTTGAAATTGCAAAGAAACCAAAGAAATCAGCTCGAAACGTTTTATCTTGTAGTGCGCATTAAAAATATTGACTGCAAAAATTATCGTCTCATACACTTACTGTCTATAAAACACAACATAGACAGAATCCATTTTTAACAAGTTTTTATCTACACGAAAATAAATGACGGAACCGCTTTCTTCGATTCTCCCACAGGCTATTTCCCGAGAGTTTGAACCACTATCGTCCTTGTTGCAATACTACCTTCTATCAATTATTGACAGATTTGTGCACACTCCTCAAACGGCGCTTTGTCTATGGCCTAGGCACGCCGTCCGTGCATATATCGCGAGCTGCTTTCTCCGAAAACTCATTAGTTGGCAACTCGGCGCGCGTCACGTAGGGACCATAACCGGTTTTATTAGGTTTCACTAACGCCCCTGCGCCCGGCGCCGCGCGTTCGTACAACCAGCATCAGAAGTATGCAATCGCTTCCGAAGGTCGTTGAATCTTATTGTTACAGTAATAAAGTTCAACGAATGAAAATAGTGTTTACATATTTTTGTTGCTGGCTGTACAAGGTTCATCCCTATACGACTTTACGAGAGACCCGCTGCCCAGCAAATTATTACACTCTGTTTACGCTCATTGCTCTCCTAACATTTCTATAACATTTGCTATAATTTATTTACCTATTCGATTTTATTGTCTTACGTATCAAGGGAGTGGGTGTGGTAGTCTATTATAAAACTTGTACATGGTTTTTCAGTAAGTAGTCGTATATCACATGCAGATTAAATTTATGTTCACTATGTATCTATCTACCTGTACTCTAATCCTGTTTCTTAACAATAAGATATTATTACTCTTAGGTAAAAACCTGTTTACATTTCGTAACTTAACAATATTGTCTAAGCCACAAGTTGAGCAATCTCAGAAATCTCTAATCTAAGCAATTACCATATTGTATTAAGTTCAATCTCTAGAGTACAGTTATCGCAACTCAAATTTCCAGTTTGTAAGTAACTGAATACTTCAGATAGTATTCCTGGAAATAGCTGGTAGATCTCCTGTTTATACAACTATTTAACTTTATCGTACTAAAATTAAAACTAAAGTCCTACCTTTTTGCTATTTCTATTCGAATATTTTTTTCATTTACAAAAAAAAAGAAAACGCATGACATGCTTTCGAAAGCAAAAGTAGGTACTAGGCTTGCATAGAAGTGACTGAGCCGTAGGCTGTGAGCGGTGCAGACGTCGGCGCGGGAGGGGTGGATCGATACCCCGGCCCCGGCCGCATTGTTACCCACCACCCCCCTCTGACCGCCGCACCCGCGCGCCGCACCCCCGCGACGACCCGACGTGCACCGAAAATTCGCCCCATTTGATCCCGGCACGGCAGCACAAATCAATCGCTTTTGTTGCAGTAACTTGATGGCTGATGCATCATGGAGGGCAGAGGTTTTGTATGGATGTCGAACGAAACGTGTCATGTAGGTATGTTTAAAATGATACAATAAGATTTTCAACTGAAGAGTTAATAAACTCGTTAAATTAAAAACACTTACCGCCGCACTCAGAGTCGACTTTAATGATTACTTAGTTAAGTATAGATTTTTGAAACAAAATTACCGCAATCAGACAAGTTTAATAAATTAATGTTAATTGGCATTTAACTAATTAAGTTACATCACATTAAATGCCAATTAACATTAATTTACTGAACGTCTCTGATTGCGGCAGTTTTGTTTTAAAAATCTATACTTAACTAAGTAATCATTAAAGTCGACTCTGAGTGCGGCCGTTAATCAATTACATAAATAAGGCGAAAACCTTATCTTAATGATATAATAATTCAAATAGGTTGAAAGTCAATTTATTAAACTAGGTACAAATATTTATAAAGGTTTTTGTAACATCTACGTTCAAAGAAGTGTATAAAACATTTCTACTATTCACAGTGAGACAGAATAATGTTCAAACAAAGAAAGTTATCAAATAAAAAGGGCCGTAGAAGAATATTACAGTAAAGAGTTTAAAATTTAAAATTTTAAATAAATACCTACGCGAGTACAAAAATCAAATACGGTTTTTATTTAAATACATCCATATCAGCGAACATTATATAACTAGGAAACCCACCTAACTATATAATATGCATCAATGGAAATCCATATAAGTAGTGATTATTTTTGATCTTAGAACATTTAAAACGGGAGTTAACCTAACACCAAAGTAATTATAGTATCATCATTATTGTGATTCGTGACAGATTATATCATAAAAGAAAAAACTAAGTAAAACTAGTTGGCCATAATCATCTGATTTTATGCGTGTATAGGTATGACGTGACGTGACTGTAAAGATGTGTGCTGTTCGTGTTTCTCAGCCCACTCTAAATCGACAAAAAAGAAGTGTTGAAACACTATTTCAGCTATTCCCGGTTTAAATGCTTAAGTCTTAGACTACGCATTAACAACTATAAATTATTATGAGTGCAGTCTAAGAATAGAAGACGGTATAGGCGGTGTAACGGTAAGTGGTAAGTTACTGAATGTAATGCCTGCAATACATTATCGCCGATGATCGTTGATCGTGTGATCGGCGATAATGTAGACACCTCAACGCGACCACAGGCGATTCCCTTTGAGGCGTGCCCAAAAACCGACAATTCACGGATCGCAGGCGATCATAGACGATGATCGGCGAGTACAGCCGAGTATGCCCTCTACAGTACACTGTCGTGATCGCGTATGATCGTCTGTACTCGGCGATAATGTAGTGGAGGCATAATATCGCATTCGACCCTTGGCCCTCCAGTCATAAATACAATTTCACATGTTATAAATAATTGCGATTTGCGTTGCCTTTAAAGAGATAATAATATCTTATTTTCCCTATAGGCTGCATCTAAGCTATTAATTATTAATTAATCTGTAACAGTAATTACAAACTGTCCTTTTTTAAAAGTGCGAAAGTGAGTTTGTTTGTTACGCTTTCACGGCTTAGCGGCTCAACCGATCACCACGAAATTTTGCATACACGTTGTCAGGGGTACAGAGAAGGACATAGGGTACTTTTTATCCTGGAATTCCCGCGGGAATTCTGAGATTACCGCGGGTGAAACCGCGGGGAATAGCTAGTATAATAATAACACTTACATGCTCATATTTGGTAACTTAGTAACGATGACAAGTCTAATATCTACTAATACCTACTAATCTTATGAATGCTATTTAAAAAAGGCATAATATGAGAATCAATAATTACGGTCTAAATGTTCAACCATAAATACCATAATCATTTATATTGCGTGATAAGCGAACTTCAACTGATATCAGATGCATGGGACGGCCGAGAGAGTAAGCTCAGTATTATTCAAAAGAAGTTTATCAGCGACCATAAATAATTCACACTTATATGAGAGTGCAACAGATAACGCTGGCTTTATCGCTGTTACTAAACAAACAGACAACATTACAAGCGGGAGCGAGAAACAAACGAAAAGCGGCTTGAACACGTACCTAATATTCGACGTTTTTTTTTTGTATATAGACAACAAACGTTATAGACTTAGGAGAAGAGAGTTTAGGAAAAAGGATTGAGATATTATCATATCATTATTATAAAGAAGAATAAGTTTAATAAGTTATTGCAAAAGGAGACGAATTTAACATTAACTTTTGTCAAATACGTGGGCGCGTGGTGTTCGAATGAATTTTACGCTATAATTAAAATTGTCACAACTCCACCAAACAGATTGCTATTATATCTTATCACTACTACTTATTGTACAAAGCAAAGAATACCCTTAATATATTATGTAAGTATAAACAAGGATATTGGATACATTCGAAAAGTTTTATTTGTCATAGACTTATAAAAAAAACATTGTTTTAGATGATTTTTACGGCTGTTGAAATTTTTTATCTTACGATACAGCTAATCCGGTCTTTAAGAGCAAGTATACGTCGTTATTTGAAACTGAGCGTAGTATAGCAGTGCTTGTTGACGATGAACATTTCAATACATATTTTCTATAGTGAGCAGAAAAGTAATAACCGCTTACTCCCAACACTTGCGCCAGTATTGATTCCACGAGTTTTTAATTGCAACCGTTGAGTTGGGATTTCGTAGATGTTACACACGTAACACACATTCACTCTAACGGAGGGGACATGAATTAAAAACGAATCAATGCACTTGTAGATAACAAACATATATGCTGTCGAGACGCGGCGTCGCATACACTTACACAAATAACGGTGTGCGTCAACTTTGTTCGACAGTAATACGATGCAAACACAGTTAATCGCTATGTATCAATACATTTAGATAACTCTTCCTCTAATTAATGTTACGGCATCGAGAGTTAGGATATCACGAGTCATATCAACGACTGTTTTTAATATGTAAAAATGAACCAGCTAAAGTTTCGAATCAAATAACATTCCCAGAGTGAACAGACACCGATATGGATTTCGATTCCAATATGAAGGATAAGGAACGTTCCAACGAGCTAGGTATAGATGGATTTATGAGAACGTGTTCGTGTATACGAAAAGGGTGCCAATCGCACAGAGCATGCGACGTGAACGGCCGGATTCACAATCAACGTTCGCGATCACTGACCTACCGCAACTAACCGTTCACTATTGGCTAAACGCGTCATCCTCCGTAGACTAAACTAGATGGTAGAGCGACTAGCTGCTACACCACACCAATACGTAGTTAATACACACCTATTACATTGCAACCTTAGTGCAGGCGCACTCGGCTCGTGACGATAGTGATGGAAGAGTGAGGTAAGAATTGTTCACTTAACCAGGTTTTATTTGTTGTTTTTTAACAAACTAGTTATTCTCTGTGGTTGCCCACACGAATATATGCGAATAAAACGTCAGTTTTTTAATAGATGGAATGAAAACGTACTTTCTTGTTTTACCTTTGATATAAAAATTAACTAAAAGGTATTAAAATATATGGTTTGAGGTTGATTTAATCACTTGATTTTATCTACGAACTATCTATGTATGTAGATGACATGTTATGGACAGCAAGTAAACGTAAGCAAGTAACAGCTGCAAAATGGTAGGTGATACAAACCAAGGACGTCCTCTTTAGCAGCCAGCAATAAATTTGTAACATAATTACTACGGCCAATCGATTCTGATACACGTTCACTGTGTTTCCTTGGCGTCAGTGTAAAATCACAAACGACATGGTGACTTCATATCGATGTAAAGTTTCAACTAAGCGATATAAGTGCAATAGATATATTTCTGACTTTTCTCCGCAGATTATTATATTTTCAAAACCACATCCTAAAGCCAGTTTATTCTATGCTATTACCTCATTGTTCTGGGCACCAGAATTTAACAGTTTTTATTTAGGTACACTTTAAGTTTAAACCTTTGTTTGCCTATTTTTATCTTCACGAATTCCTTAAATAAGAATACGAAAGATTTTTATTTCAGAGTCGGTAGTGAAAACATATTTTGAGGTTATGGGAAAAAAAAATAACCATCAATGACCCCAGGATGTTCGGAACACGACACCGACTTCCCGCGCGCGACAGGTCGATGCCGCGTGTAGGTACATGCGAGCACCAGCACACCAACTCGTCATTGTGTCGTCGATTTGCATAATTAAATAACATTATGCATTCATTTATTCAGGTCACCCCTGCGACGAACCGCCAAAACAAAGAACAATATCGTAACAAGGCTATAGTATAATATGCGATATATTATTATTATTATGTTTACGACAACAAAGAGGCGAAGAAAAATCACGGCGTAATCGCTCTGACAGTTCAATCCCGGAGCGATTTTCTTATTCCCGGCCGCAAAAAGGGAAATCTGCTTCGGACGGGAATTAATGCTCGCTCGAGAAGTTCTAAATTAATCCCCTCGAGGTGGACGCCCGCGCCCGCATCGGAGTGCCAAAAGTAAACATTATCGCGAAGGTTTTAACCCACCCAGTTTTAGTTCGAAGAAAGCTCGGGGTGTTTCGCGGTAACGCCGCCGACCAGAGCCGAGCCCACCCGAAGCGCGAGGAAAGCGAAACCTCCCTCCGGCTCTCCCCCTCCCGGCGGCCCCCCGACCGGGGTCTTTGCACCCGAGCGACCCAGTTAATGACCGCCCCGCAGAAACGGCACATAGCCTCGTTGCGATATAAATACGCCTACTACACTTGACCTCCAAAGTTTTTATTGGAAAGCACGTGCCGCCATCGAGACTGTTGTGTTGTAAACAGTGTGTTCCCGAGTCGGCGCGACGCTACGTAATAGTTACAAACTAATTTGTCATCCGACTATGTATGTTGTTTGCTTCGCTTTCGCTCATTTTCTTTTTTATGATTTGCGAAGAATTGATTCACAGCGATAAAGCGCTTGATTTTTTTCTTTGCTTATTTTCTACCCGCAAACATTGGATAAGCTTTGCAAAGGGTTACCCATTCTGTCCACGACCGCAAAACTTCACTAATGCCACTGAACGAGAGACAGCTTTATTCAGTACCCGACAACATAGTGAGCCAATGAATCCTTCTAAACTTGAAAAGGGTTTTGTTGGACAGTCCGGTCGAGAGGTGTACTAGAGGAGGGGAAGGGGAAGGGAAAGGGGGGAGGGAAAGAAGCAACAAGTCGCGAAACAAAGTTAATTGTCGACCGATAAGCATCGACGTCACCAGAGCGAGACGCGAGGTGAGGTAGAGTACGGCCATCGGGCCCTTAATGCATTCAACTCGTTCGCTTACCGTTAAATCTGTTACAAAAATACCGTCATGGCTTAACAAATGATTTGGGCCCTTAGGTATTCACTATGACCAACAACATTCCTGGCCCATAACGCGCGACCCAAAAACGCATTTACAAACATACTAGATGCCAAGATATTAGAAATTATTATTCTTTATGCCATTAGAAACGTTGTAATTTGTATTTTTGTGCAGTAAAACTTCTCTGGTTACGAGGGAAAGACAATTTTTGCGGCGTCTTATCTTAGCGCGGCGTGTTGTGGACCAACCAGACCAGCGCTTCATTATGTTCTTAATGAAGCATTTATGCTGAGACAGTGACCGATTGGCCCCCACACAGCACACCCTTCTATCTCCTTCATAATACTTGTTAAGTTTCTATTTTTTTCGTCTCTTATTTTGTAACTTTTATGTGGGGACCAATAAACGCCTTTTCTTTCTTCTTTCTATCTTATGGTCATAGTGAATAAGAGCCCAGTAGAAAATTTTTAATAGATCAATAATATATTTTTTTTTTTTTTTATGTCATAGGGGGCAAACGGGCAAGTGGTACACCTGATGGTAAGTGATTACCGCCGCCCATGGACATCTGCAACACCAGAAGGCATGCAGGTGCGTTGCCGACCTGGAATGGGGATGGGAACTGGCTTTCAAGTGGGGCTGCCGGAACACACCGTTAGGTGCTTGGCGACAGATTTGCAACTTGAATAATCAGGGAGCAAAATGCATGTGCAGTGTTTGTATGCACATTAAGAGTTCTAAATAAATAAATACCCAAGTCGATCAGTAGCGCCACAATAATCACTATGAGTTTCAGGATTCTGTCGAAAAAAGTTCTGGAAGAATGTTTGAGCATCAATAACTTTCCCCAGTACTGTGACGCTTTGATCACAGAAATTCTGTGATCGAAGCTGCTACAGCATGAGCAGGCAAAAGGAGAATAATTAATCTCATGAATGAATATAAAACAGCTTTAAGCACTCCACCAACATTCTACAACAGTTTAGAATTCGAGCCTCCAGATACTAGTTTCCTCAAAAGTTCTGTTATTTAACTCGAAGCCATTAGCCAACTGCAGATGAACCAAGCTCTCAAGTCCCAGTCTTTGGAGATCTCACGGCCGGTTACAATAACATGGCAAGTTACGCCTAGATTGTTACTTGAATAAAGCTGCGCATCGCAAACCGCAACACTGAGGCGAATCTTTTATGATAGATATTATTAGGCTAGTTGCTGCCATCGATAAGTGATCACATGTCGATCTTGAGGCAATTCTAATATATCATCAGCAGACCACTTAGGATCTTATTATGCATCTTTTACCATGATAAAAACAAAAGTTATTAGTATCTGACTCATTGAATTGGCATTTAAATAATGATTGTTGAACCAATGGCGTAATTCCATAAATTCATGTATCTCGCCCACACTTTGGACCCAAACCGGGCACGGTTTATTGTGTTGCAAACGTTTTGCGAGCGGCTGGACCATTTATTATATTATTATATGCCTCAGGTCTGCCATCACAAACTATAAATAGGTATAATGATATTTTGTCATTATGTCACAATTTTCTACGTCTAGATTATTAATTTTCTCAAGGGATATCAATGATTTGTTTACATTTTAGACGCAATACTCGATCTAAGCCAGTTTTTGATACATACATAATATTGTGTTCGTCCATTTGTATGATGCCAAGAACGCATTGTGGTGGTTGCTCGCGCCTCAGAAATGGACGCCATTTGACTCCGTTGTAACAGTTTAAACCTAAACTTACTTAGAACCTACACAGTACCTACTTTAAGGTGCTCGTAAATACAAAACAATGGATTTTTGTCCTCGACAATGCGAATAAAATATACGTATCAGTTATAAAAGGACGAAGTAACCATTTTTTCTGCGCTCGCGTTCGTAAATAACATTATTGTTATTTTTTAGCGAGTCACTCCGATAAAGAGCTCCAGTGTACGCACTTTAAGGAAATATATTATTAAAATTATTGTTTCCTTTTTCGTAATCTTCACGATTACACTTTTCAACAGCAAGCGAACAAAGGGCATGTGTAAGACGATTGCCACGCCATAACTCCAGTGTTCGACTCGGGGTCATTGGTGGGTCGTAACTCGTAAATAACAATTTAGAGCAACACTTAATCAGCCCTCGAGTTAACTACGGTGTTGTTTATCGACATTTTTCGAAGGAAATGTGGCATTGTTCGGCATTACCATAAGCACTGGTCTCGCAACAAAATACCAAACTTTATGTGTGTTATGATAGGTTTCAAGTTTTTCCAAACTTTAGTATAGGTAACGAATATTATGTGGATTTGGTGTAAATGGATAATTACAAATAGAGTATATATTTTTATAGTACACCGTTATATTACTAACAAAACAACTTTAAAATTATGCAGGTATAATATAATAAGCAGTCTTGTTGCTTTAACCTTTAGATGGACAGGACTGGATAGATTTATTATTTATTTTAAGAATAATTGTACTTTATTACATAGTACAAAATATTTATAAATTAAATTATTATAGAAAAGATTGGTAAGACGTGATATATCTTGCGTTCTCTATCAAATACATTGCTAGACCTTTGATCGCCAGCGAACCATTCTCGAACAATCTAAAACAATGTACCTAACTTGCAAGTATGTACAAGAGTTGCATTAAATTGCAACTGCAGTTATTGCAACAGCGCCTATGTACATTACCTGAGCCGGGGCCTTGCATTCGCCGACCCACGACGCCGCGCCGGCCATGGGCCAAAATACCGGCATTTACCCGTTTCACTCTTTATCCTGACCTATTAAAGTCTAGAATGGCGTGCACCGACTGGCAGCGCAGCACAGTCGACAGTACTCGGTACAGTGATTGTGGTTTCTTGGTTAGACCTGGATCGTTGGTGTTAATGACGAAGGATGGTGGCGTAACCGCGACTTGCCTAATGTCTTTTAAATTTTAATAGGTCGAGGAACGAAAGCAGAGTTAACGCTGTAATGGTTGTAATTAAATTTACGAGTATCTAATGAGGGCTAGAAACCTGTTGTTTCTAGCGGCCTCAAAGGTACCTAAGATCACGACTAGCGAACTAAACTTGGAGGTTTGAAAGGTTAAAATTATATTTTTGACTAGCTGTCCCGCGCGGTTTCACCCGCGATAATTTTGCCGTGGAATTAACTGATATAGGATAAAAAGTCCTTATGTCACTCGGGACCACCGTAGCTTCCTACAGGTGAAAAAATTGTCAAAATCGGTTCAGTAAATCTAGTGATTGTCCCTAAAACGTCACAAACTCACAATTCACAAACTCACAAACTTTAACTCTTTATAATATTAGTATAGATGTGATCCTATATAATCATATATTCATGAGCAAAACCTGCGCGTATTCGCAACAATACGATATAAATGAATATTGGTACCAATCGCTTGTTGTCGTCGTGCAGCGGCTCATCGTGTCGTACCGTGTTGCGGTGTGGTTGGAGCGACTGCATTCAGTTTGTAAACAGCACCGGGGGGAGGTTACTGTAACCGTACACTGTAGGTACACTGTTTGCATACAGTCCGCATCGTGCACCGGTCGTGCGGACAACCCTGACGATGACGCCGCGCTACCAGCTCAGCTCTCGGTGCGTGGTGATACGAAATGAGAATCAATGAGGGACCAACTAATACTAATAATACTTGGACATTATCATACGGCTCTATCTATATCCATGCGCGTGCACAGGGGGGACATGAGGGTCACGAACGCCACCCCCAAAGACGGCCCGAATAAGCACTCTGAACAAAGAGACTTGAAAGAAAAGTGGTAAAAGAACATTTTCCATTCAAGAGTTTGGTTTGTAATAAGTGTCATGAAAGAATATAAAAGATAATACATATGTATATTTTATTAACAGCTTTTTATTTCCAAAGTCTCAGTAATAATTTACTGCCCCCCCTCCCCCTCCAAATTAAGGCCTGGCCACGCGCCTGTTTATATCTGCATCCTTTCTAAATAAAAAAGGACTAAATATAGGGAGCGATTTTAAATATTAATCGGTTCTTACAAAAGTACAATTGGGTATTTTATATGGTAGGTAATGATAAATAAATAAAATAATGAAAATAAAAAGGTAAAAAACGGGAAATTGTGTGCAATTAGAGCTTTAGTTTTTTAAGGACTAAATTCTTACATGTTCTATACAATCTACATTAATATTTAACAGTTAAACATTAGCAAGGAAAGTAATTACTTAACGCACGACCATTAGTATTTCGAAGCTCATTAAACGCTGCAACGATCCGGCACCCAATACGCGAGGTCATTCAACGTTGATTAGTGCACGAGCACTTTCCAGGTAAGCAACTAAGTCTTACATCAACGCAATAAAGGTAGTATACAATGAACTCGAAGTTTTTCTCTGTACTACTGAGATAACTGCCCTCTGTTGACCTCAGAGGGTTTGAGCATTTTTTTGGATTTGGTCTCCGGCTTTTACTTGAGATCGTAGGATCCTTCATATTTGAAAAATGTAAGTTCCCGAGTGAATGCCGAAATACAGGCGGGCTATGTAAATAACAGACGAATTCCTAGAAGCTGATTGTAAGGTGTAAAGGTACCTTACTAGGTACCTTTAGGGTAGGTAGGGTAGGTAGGGTAGGTAGGGTAGCTAGTAAGAATTTTACATTCAGTTCGTGAGAAAACCCTGAACGCACCTAAATCAATTAGCATCTACTAAGGAATAAGTATTTTGTGATTAAATTGGTCATATTTTGTCTGAACGATTGGTTCGGAGAAGATACTTAGATGGGTTTGATTCGCGGAGTTTCTATACAAACCTATAGAATTTAATTATCTACTTGGTAATCAAACGAAGAAGTTGACGAAGGAAGAAAATTATTTTCTTACAAAATTACAAAACTTTTGGTAAGTACGATAAGTATCTGTACCTATACTACTTATTTTTTCTATCTAAAAGTCAACAAATGTTGCAACATTTACAATAAACGTTACCTAATCGTATATTAAAAAGGTACGGAATTCCGAAAGGTTTTTTTTTTTAGTATTGTTGTACTAGTGTAGGTACCTCTGATTAAATCAGTCCCTTCAATTTGTATGCACAAGTGAATAAATAAAAGGTGAAAAAAAAAACAACTAAAAAAACAAAAGGGATTCTCAAAGTAATGACGTGATTGTTAAACAATATTTTAGGCGCCTCGATAGGTAGGTACCTACTATAGACGGTTCTTTTATGTGCTAGTAAATAAACAGAATATTACATTTTCCCTTCTTTTATATTATTTGGCTCCGGTTTTAAAGTCTTGTATTATTCAGTTTTTTGTGTGTGCGGCACGAATGAGTTTATCATCACTCACTTGTGCTAACTTGGGTTAAATAAGATCGGTCGACCGAAAAAATTACAAATAAAATACATTCTATCATCTTAATTTTTCCTTAATGTACGAGACTCCGGTCCCATTTTAGGAAAAATAGCAAAAAGCTTAGGTACTTAATAGCAAAAAAAAAGTATTAGGTTTTTTATCTACCAGGCACTAATCCAAAAGGGTACAACAATAAAAACACAATAGCATATCGTTACTAGAAGTGCCAAAGGCGGCCTGCAGTAAATCCGTGTTTCCCATTGTTCTGAGTGCAAGTATCGTTCCGAAATAGAAATCCGGCCGGGTAGAATTCTCGAAAAACAGCGATTCGCTCGACAACTTCGAATCGTTATCGAGCATAGCCCACACAAATAAACGTTAGCATTTTCAAGAAACAAAGACCTATGAAATCGCGTAACAATGGCCAAAACAATATTAAACTTCAAGAAAATGATTCTAGGAAACTGTATTATGCTCATATAAATTTAACGCAGTTAGCTTTTTAAGAGACTTGCAAAAAGTGTAAGAAATACTTCTAAGGTAACAAAAAATAACAGGAAAAAATTGGATCCTCAAATAAAGATCATTCCACTGCATAAAAAATCAACAAGAAGTGACAAGGTGTCGTGGAAACCAAGCAAACGTGTTATATACTACATAATATTATACTATGGATATATATACACTGGAAAGCCCAGACTGGAAAATGGAACCCTGTGTTCATCACACAAAGTCCACTGCCACCGGGAATCGAACCCGGAACCTCTTGATTAGCCGCTGGTAGGCATCGTGACCTACAGCATTTCTGTGACCCTGTCTCTCTACCTTCCCAGTAGCAAAGGGTAAGAATGACAATAATAATCTAGCATTGAAATTGATTTCAAATGTTGAATGTTTAATTTAAGGACCATTTAGAATCCCTACGAATCGTCCAAAGTTTCTTTTTTTGCGTTGATGCTTTTCTTCTGATAGATATTACTTGACAAAGCTTTAAATATGTCGGTGCAAAAGTATCAAACTTAGATCCAATTCCGAGTGAAACCTCTAAATTGCCGTGCTTTTGAAGTGACACGATTCATTAGACGAACTTTACATAATAATTAATTGGTGCAGAAACAAGCGTTAGAGCCGCGTTGCACAGTGGGTAGCGGGCGTGCGCCGCGGCCCGCGCCTCGCCGCTCGGTGGGCATCCGAGAACCGGATGGTAAACAAAGCAAAGTTCATCGCCACTGCGCCACTGCACCACCGGAGTCTGCACCCAGCCTGCCCCACTAGTCAAGTTGACAGTCTACATTCGTTAACGCATAGAAAAGTGTGAAACGAATCGTAATGTCACGTGGTCACGTAAAATCGACCAGTTTAGCGTGACCACGTGACATAACGACTACGTTTCTTAGTTTTCTATGTGTTAACGATTGCAGATTGTCAACATGGCTAGGGGGGCTGAGCGGCACACGCTCGCTGCATAGGTGGATCGAATATAAACGCTAAACATAAGGATAGTGGATAGCGAGCGCTTTGAAGTGTGATACCCGTTGCTATGAAATGCGCATGTTGCTATTTGACTATTTTTTTTTCTAAATTTTATTTGTCCGTCAGTTAGATAATAAAAAAAAATAGACATGTATATTTTGCTTCCTCAGATTAATGAAAATATACTTGGATAACCTCATGTGCAGATAAAAACTGCACCTGCTTTTGACGTCACGCGACATTTCGACTCAACGTAATTACTGTTATTTTTTGCTTACGTAAAAAAGAAAAAATACGTGTCTAATATTTTTAATGAATCTAGAGGACGGACTTAAAAAAAAATCGTCAAATAGCCTGCTTCAGTCTGACACCAGCAACAATCAAACTCAGTTACAGTTAATAAACAAGATTTAAAATATCTCTACTATAATATAAATCCATTTTATGTAAACCAATATTATGTTAAACGTAAACTTTAATTATTGTATCAATAAACATGACAAAACTCAGTGCGTTTGTCATATTTACAGAGCTTTCGAAGACGCTACGACGCGACGCGACGCTACACGAAGTTGTTAGTTTTACTCGTATGCAAATGTATTGAAATATCGTGTCGTTCTCACACCATAGATGCGCCGGAGCAGCATATTTTGTCCCACCACAGCTAGGTATGTAAAACAACCATAAATATGTCGCAGTTAAGTATAGTTAAGTTTATTATTGAGTTGAAGGCGTTCCGTTTATTGTGTTACACAGGTTACACAGCTTACACGTGTCGGGTTGTGGTTACTATTTCGTCAACATTTTACATAAGAGTTAAGTTATAAGCTCCTAAAGAGGTGGATGATTGTTGTTATCAGGTACCTAGGTACTTATTGACTAACATAAATGTTTATACGTATAGTATTCTCAATGAGAATTTTTTTTATTGCTATACAGATAATATGGCACGATTAGATTAGATACTCATGAAAAAAACTCAACTTGATTCGTCATTATTACAAAACTCATTTGCAAACTACTTATGTATACCTATCTAGTATTGAAAAAAAAAAAAAACCATTTTTCTAGTGTAAATCAAAGGCCTAAAGTTAAAATAGTAAAACTAATACGTGTAATA
This sequence comes from Zygaena filipendulae, assembly GCA_907165275.2. Taxonomy (NCBI): domain Eukaryota; kingdom Metazoa; phylum Arthropoda; class Insecta; order Lepidoptera; family Zygaenidae; genus Zygaena; species Zygaena filipendulae. Next base: position 2,166,327 of record OU015653.1, on the reverse strand, counting down.
AATCGACAGCTTATTCGCCGACACACGTGTAATAAAATACAGAATAGTCATAAAAATAGAAAAAACCGCGTGCGCCTACATAACCGGTGTTATCGAATCACACAATAAGCAAAGAGGTCAGGGAACCAGAGCTCGCCCACACCTCTCGGCTCGACCGACTGCAGGATCTCGCCCAGTCATTCATCGTTGCTCAGTTCTCACAATCGAGCATCGAGTCGGAACGGAAATAGTGGACATAGTCGATTCACCGCATCGATTACTCGTAACGCGATTCTGTGATATAAAGCGAATCACGTTTGTACTAAGTACCTACTCCTAAACCTGATAGTGCTGGAGCAGTACAGTGATTCAATTTATGTACGTACATGCGTCTAGTCTAGTTAAATGTATCTATTTTAAAAAATATATGTGCGTGTAATCCGTGTAAGTAATACTTCTTCAAAATTGTGACAGATAATAGGTATGACCACAGATATGAAAAACTAAAAAATATATTACGCCAAGGGGAAATTAGTTGCACGTTTACGTCATGCTTGTACCTACTTCACGCAAAATATTAGAAGCGCCTAAATAAAATTCCGAAAACTGAAAGTACTTACCCATAATAATTAATTATGATTAAAAATATTTGTTACTTATTTAATTTGTTTTATTGCATGACTGTCCGCCTAACGTATTTAAACTTGATGACTGGATCATCACAACCGCTCAGGAAAAGAAATTAAAATTTAGAATTAGAATAAAAAAAAAAAAAAAAACTGATTTACAGCTCTTTTGATGTTAATCCATAGAGCTGTCTCCCGCTGTGTCTTAAATAGTACTTCATCAAAATAAAGTTGTTCAGTAAACAAAATTATCCATTAAATAAATCATTAACAGTACGATGGTCTAGCAACTTTTTGCTTCAGTACAGAAAGCCAACCAACATATTATTGTTTCCCTTGCTCAAAGAAAGAGCACAAAAACAATTTGGACTGTCGAGTTGTATCAGCGTAATAACACAACTTTATTCGATTACTAATACTATAAATGCGAAAGTGAGTTTGTTCGTTTCTTTGTTAAGCTTTCACGGCTAAACGGCTCAACCGCTCACCACGAAATTTTACATACACGTCGTCAGGGGTACAGAGAAAGACATAGGCTACTTTTTATCTCGAAATTCTCACGGGACCTCCGAAATTAACGCGGAAAAAACTTTGTCAAGGGTAGGTGCTGAAAAAGATATAGGGTAGTAAGTACTTGTAACACGGAATACCCGCGGGATCTCATAAACTAACGCGGGTGAAGACGCGGGAAACAGCTAGTAACTTTGGAGTTCCCGCGGAAATTCCAGGATAAAAAGTACCCTATGTCCTTTTCTGTAGGTACGCGTACGCCTGATAACGCGTAGGTATGCAAAACTCTATGGTGATCGGTTGAGTAGTTAATGCCTGACAGTGTAACAAACAAAGACACATTCTCATTCACATTATTCAGGACATCATTAGTAAGGATAATTACTTACTAATTAGAATATGAGACTAAGCAATATAACGTGGTGTAGTACTTACGCCTACATTAAGTAGGTAGGTAAGTACACAAATATATCCTCAACCGCAATAATTCCGATTTCGTCATTTCATTGACTTATCAACTAGAACGTGATAGGTACTATATATAATACCTACTCTCGCTATCAATTATTTACAGGGAAATTGTATAACATTTTATAACATTATACACTTAACGTAGGTACCTATAGTACATTGATAATATTTATTTTATTATTTCAATAAAAATTAGCTGAGTTTTTGAAAATATTTTTTTACATTGAAACTTACTTTTGAGACAACCTGTACATGATGTATTTCTTCTTCTTACCACATTATGAAATCCTAGCGAATACAATTATATTACAACCGTTGAATCACTTTAATGCCCTTTTTTATTACGAGCTGATGATCCTGATGAGAATTCAAGGTCATAGTCATAAAATCGTCTGCAATATTGAACATTATTCATCGTTTAAAAGAGAATGATTTAACTGAAAGATTCCACTAGCTTATAGAAATCTTTAAGTTATTATAAATCATGTAAAATGTTTAAGTGAATATGAGTTTAGCAACTCGAACCACCGCATTATATTTTTCAGCGCACCGAGTCTAATCGTACACGCTACTTCTCAAACTACATGCCATCTCTTGATACCCCCATGATTAATTCTTTAAAACTAGAAGGGATTGCAAGTTTGCCACGACAAACATTCACTGCAACAGTACGTACTGAACATGTCAACTGGCAAGTCATTGGAAAACCACTGGCATGGCCGTTCCACGTATTGACTAAAAAGCGGTCGTTTCACCCGTGAGTTCCATCGTCGCCCAACATGTGCACACGACTGCGCAGGGTTAAATTGTTTCCTTATATGCAACTGTGGCATTAAAAACAGCAGTAGGGTGGTGTGGTGGGAGGAATGCGGCGGGCGGCACCCGGGGGGGGGGGGGGGGGGGGGTGTTCACAAAAACTCCGGGACGTTTCACGTTACCTGCGCAGCCGTTGACCTCGCTCCGATTAGCTCTGCTACGCACCGATGTTGTACTGCAACGCGCCTAATCCGAACGTTTTTTCTCTCTTTCGTCTTTTTCATTTGTTTTTTTTTTTCAATAAAATTCTTTAAAGGGAATATAAATTAATTTGGAAATCCGTCTTTTACCATCGTCGGACCTGATCGCATTAACAGTTTCTTCAACTCGATCGTCTTGGTCTTTGTAAAATATCGGACCGTTGGTAATTATCTCGATCGTTACTACTCTAGGTACCTACGTGTTTTTTTACGTAGCTTTAGTTACCTACCTCAGTAATTAAAAATTTTCGGATATTCTTCCTCTGTATATTCACTGCAAGAAATCAGTACCTGTAACAGAGAAACATTCTTTATGAGAACGGTCTTTCTTAGTAGAAGCGAATTTGTGAGGGAGTACCAGGGTAGGAGAAAGTTCACGCAGCCCACCGTTTAACATTCTCTGCACGTAGCATGCTGCAGGCTGTCGCCCCTATATACAGCGACGCTGGCTTCCTGTTTGCCTGTTCAAGGATCTGACCATAAATTAACCCCAAATGGTACTAAATCTGATTTAGATGCAACTGCTATATGTTTCTTAGTGCAAATAAACTACTGAATTAACTTGCGATTCTCTTAATTACTTACAATATTGATACCTGATCAATGATTCAACGGGCATTTTACGCAAATTGTTCAGTAAATTTTGGTGTTTTTTGTTCGATGCTACTACGTACCCGCGCTACGTTCGTAACGTGATTGATTGGACTCGACGAATTGAAAATGAGCCAATATATTTTACAAATTTATTGGGAACTAAAGCGAAAACATTTTTAACAAACTCATTGGATTCGGTTGGAGACCATTGTTTCTCGAAACATAGAATACATTGTAACTAAATCAATAGATATCTACTTAATGTAAATAAATTTTATACAGCTCGTACTAAATAGACAATATTTTCGATCGTCTCATGTATCAAAGTGTTGAAATAAGTTAGGAAGTAGGTAATACAAGACCGTGTCGACACGGTTTTCTGTTTGTAACAAACGCTATCGTTCAATCGCTTGACCGCTTAAAACATGGCGCGAGCTAACACCTCACATTTGTCTTGTCAAATTGTCTCTGTGGGCACTATTTATTGCTTTTGTAGTTATGTTTAGAGTTGATCCAATACCGCTCTATGTATAAAACTGGAGACGGTGGTAACAAGTTATTTGGCACCCGGGTTCAATTTGGTAAAGCTCGCCTATCATCAAAAGAAGTTATGGAAAGGAAAGGATGGAGGAAGCCGTTTGTTACATCTCGTTTAAAACTGAAAGTTTCTCATTTGATGAGTCGAATGTTAAAGTATCAAGCTACAAGTTTAAAGTGTGAACTTTGATCTTCAAGGCAAAAGATTGATAGACAAAAGAATTATAGAGATTGGGAGTGTCTTTTCAACTTTCTAAAGTCAAAACGGTGTAGTCACACTTGAATAATTTGCTGACGCAACTCAGTCTAGCATCGACAGTGGATTGATTTTTTGTTTAACATTGGATTGAAAAACTAAACACGCGTCTTATACCTGGCACGAGACAACCTTTCTAAATCCTGAAGGGTTAGTCAAGTTAGACGAGTATTGTTAAAGTTTATTAGATCCAGTTTTCGAGGCAGGTGCTGTAGCACATTAACTGCGCAACAAAAGGTGTGTCCAATGATAAATCACATGAAGTGAAGTTTGTACGCACATTGATTTGAGAATTGAATTCATAAAAAACCTGACGAACCCTTTCATACCTTGAAAACAATAACGAAACAGTTAAATGCTATGTTTAATTTTATAAAATTATGAGTTTGTGCTAATCCCCAGTCTTATCCTGCGGAGTTACAAGTTATTTAAAGCTATGAGGTTTTGAAGTTAGTTATACAGTATACACACTTGTGTTTTAAGAACTCCTGTTAAAGTTGTGCCAGTTGAGAGCGGTGCATTGCACATACAACTATTTTTCACTGTGTCCAATCTGTGGTGGATGCTAATGAACTATAAAATATTCTTTTAATTGACAAAAAGTAATATTGTAAAAGATAATAACAATTGTTTGCCCGACAGCACAGACAGAAGACAAAATAATATGATAATACATAGACAGTAATTAAGAGCAAGTGTTGGAGTGCGAGCTAAAGCGAGACATTCGTCTTTGACGCGGTTGAGAGCGGTGCATTGGTTACTTCTAAAATCTAAAATCAAATTACGTCTGAGCTGAACGTTGCGTCTGTTGTGTTGCGACGGCGTCGGAGCCGCGCCGTAATTACTGGCGCTGATGATTAATGAGCAATCGGACCCCCACTCTGGGGATTAGGGCCGCAGACTTTTGGGTCGTTTTCCAAAACGAAATATAGATAATTTAAAACGCGGCTTTCGTGAATGCCATTCTACTTACGAAGTATACGGTAGCTATTTGGTATTTGATATTATTTAAGGGTTAATCCCTCCGCGAGTTGCTATCTTAGGATGTAAGTTTTGAAATCAATTTTTGCAGTAGGTTTCTGCGCTTGAAAGAGTCAATTACTTTATAACAGTGACTGAGTGTGGAAGTTGGTGTCATTTTGTTTTGTACTATTAGTACGTCATTATTCAAGTTTAAAAGTGTAGTTATAATAATTTAGGTTCGACTTTTCAATCGACATTTATTAAGATATTGCTTTATTCGTCTGATAGTTCGTACTAGACTAATTCTATTTTTAACTTTGCCTCATATGACGATCGAAAAATTGTCCTTACTAATGTTCCTAACTATATACATATACGAGTAGATGTATTAGAGAACAGGCAGTAAATTGGTATAACAACCGTAGAATACACAACTGTTCTTTACTCCAACATTATTTCCAGTTTCGTAAACTATACAATAGAGGATCCTAAGCACACAATTCATGGGCCAAGCCCGCAACAAACATGACGCTTTCGGCGGCAGCATCGACCCTGTTGTATTCTCGCTGGTAGGAGCTGTATGTAAGGGATCAAGTGACTTTTTATTCCAAATATTATAATGATTATAAAATGTAAACTACGAGATATGGGCTGGGCTGGGCTTTACTTTGAAATAATATTTTTAACTTTTCTGCTTCATTTTCTATTTAACGAAATATTTTTGGATTAGTCTCATGGTATTTTTTATATTTGATTTTTTGCTTGTTTGTTTGTTTGTTACGATTAAACTAAAAAACTACTGGACCGATTTCAAAAATTCTTGCAACATCTACATAATTCCTGAGTAACCAGCTTTATTGTAATCCGGAATTCCCGCGCAAACTCCGAAATTAACGCGAGTGAAACCACGGGGAGCAGCTAGTTCTTGAATATAAAGACTAACTATAACGACAGCGTAATCCACTGTCTTAGTAAAGAAGCGATTTTTTTTTAATTTTCATTTGTACATTATTCTAAACATTTTCCGCTGAAAATAACTACAACAGATGGGACGTGTCTACACTTTACTGATTTGTCAATGCCAGTTCCCGTTAAAACTTAAAATTGCCAGTCAGACAAATGTTTCTATGGGAAGGGTGTGTCTTTTTTGAATTTATTATCCGGAGACTATCGCTTTCAAATAATAAAGAAGTACTGTTTTGCAAATGGTACACTCTATTATTCATTGTTATACATATTTAATAAGTTTAAGGTTTTGTTTTTCGCCCATTATGTTGCAGTGGTCGAAACCTGGCACGAAAATATCATGCAAGAAGGTAAAAGAATTCTAGTAGGTATAATGCTGAAGCACGAGTGGATTTGATAAGTTTATGCAACCAACATACCCACACATACTTAACAAGCAAAATTTAAAACAATATCGACATCATTCAAAGCATTTCCCACTGGTCACTCACGCAAATAAAAATAGAAATGTTTACTAAAAGTGGCTAATTAAAAACTGCAAGTCAAGTGAGCCGGTGAATTCATAACGACATGAATAACGAGTAGGGAACAATAGCTAGTTATTACAGTAATTGAAGCAGGCATCCCAACGTGGCATAGGTATTATTACCGCCAGAGTCGAGGGGTGAGCAGCGACCGTCGCCGGTGCCCACACATGCTTCCAAGATAACATTCACCCGATATAAATCTGCATAAAATATGTAGAATTAGTTAGTTTCAGATTTTGTTCGCTCAACTCAATACCTACTACTTCTCTCAGAACGAAGCTGAATCTTTGACTCATGAATTGTCATCTTTACTTTTTTTTAACGATTGCAGTGCAAAATTTCTTTTAAAAACTACTTTCCCAGAACAACTGTCGCCAGCAGATGGTTAAAGGGAAGTAAGTTCCGAATAAAACGGCTAATTAAAAGCTATCAATCAAACGAGTGATCAATAATAATCTCACTACAAAAAAGTCGATAGTATTCGGAGCCCCGCCCAACTAGCTCGCTCCCCAATCGACACAGGGCCCTGGTAACCCAATATGCAACTACAAGAGGGTTAAAGATAAAAAACGTTAACTAGATAGAACGAGTTGATACGAAAAAACACCACAAGCACAAAATGCTTTTTGAAACAAAGCTAAAAGATTGATTGATAACCTAGATCATGTCATACTCGTAAGAACACTTACATTAATGTATCCAAATTAACTTGAGCGTAATTATTTTTTACAATCTCAACTTATCATTCACAATCTTCAATTAAGATTTTATTAAAGAAACCGCAACTGGCACGATAATTACTAACAGTAGTAAATTAACATAGTAATATGAGCAGCGTTTGAGCTGACGTACATGTATACGAAGACGACGGACATCGTATATCTATTTTATTATCTATAGATGAGATATCGGGAGACGATAAGACGAATAAAAAACAGCAACTCCTCTTGCTCCATAGTCTTCATCGACCCCTCTGTGAGATAGCTTTTGGTCATCCTACTTGTTTTGGACACTGAAAGTCATGGTTACCGGAGTACCACATGGAGCACGACTGATAGTTATTTTTATAAAGCCAATTTTGAATAAATCGATCTTTATTTTGTGTGATCTATTCACCATGGCATAGGATATTAATATTATCCTTACTTAAATCAGTCGAGTCTACTGCTGACAAAGGTATCGTCCAATGATTCTGGTTTCTATTTCTGTACTGCCATCATCCAACCGGTTTCCACTGAGTTTTTCATCTTTCATTCTTTGTGGGTCTACCTACACCTCGTCGGCCAGCAAGCAGTCACCGCTCGAGAGTTTTACCATCGCAAACGCCATCAGCTTTATGAGCAATGTGCCTCAGCCAATATCGATTAAACTTTGCCTTTTTTACCTTATGGATCTCCTCCTTTTCTGTTGTCAGCAGATATATTACTCTTTATTGGTTACTTAATTGTACCAATATACAATAGAATATGGTAGAATTAAATTACTCGATCTATTCTTAAAGACAGACAGAAAAATCAAAAAGTTTAATCGAAAGACCGGCTCATCCAGTGATTTTTTTTTCATATGATCGCTAATAAAACAAGGGGGCCGGAGGGTTGGTGTGTGAACCAACCGGGTGGGGTCCAATCGACCCCATGTCACATCATAACGGCCACGGGCGATTGCTTACGGGTTTTGTTAAATGTTTTTTTCTTTTTTTGCAAAAGACATCTTGATTTACTTTCCGCGTTTTTTCATATGTTTACTTTCGGAAATTTAACTTTTGGGGCGATCGAAAGGTGTGAAATTATTTTAATATGTAAAAATGTGATATGTGAATAATGAGCAAGTGAAAAGCAGTAATATAATGTCTGGAGTGTTTTAGATCGCAAGGTCATTTAAAGTCTATGCGATTTACGCAAGTAGACAGCAATGACCTAAAAGGTAAGTCTCATAGTAAACCATACTCAAAGGCAGTCAAGTATAAATTCTCTGGTCAGAGTAACGCACACCAGTTAATGACTTAAAGAAAAAACAGGCAACTGCATAAGAGCATAAAAAAGACGCAGGTAACAATTACTATTATTAAAAACAAAATCAATCATTTTAAGGGAGCCAGTTGAACAGAAGTAGCAAAGCACTATTATCGATCAGCTCGTCCCCTAACTGATAACTCCCTAACACATAATATTTGCCAACAGCTCGCTAGCGGAGATGCTGAATTGGACAAATGAAAAGAATTAAATCCATAATATCCCAACAATGGAGGGAAGGGGTTGCTCTGTGAGACAGACGCGTGGCGATCCAACACGTGCGCCTATCTGGGGATTATGCTAATTTATGCAACGTCCACGTTTGTTGCCAATGTCCACGTTGGCTGATGGTGAACTTTTCAAAGCTAAGTTCAGTCTTTTTTTGTATATAATTAAACTGTATTTTTTGGTGTACCACGAAGACTGATAGCAAGTATTAATTTAGCGGTCACTAGGAACCAGATATACTAATCCTACTACCACTAATTGTACTATGCGAAAAATTGAAGATTTTTGGATGTTTATTCAGCTAGGCATAAACTAGTACTAATATATTTTGTTCAAAGATGCGAAATTAAACGGTAGTCGAATTAATTACAAACGAAACGGTCTGTCGGTGAATGGTCCCTTGGTGAAAGATTCTGTCGGCGAAACTCCCATAAACGAAACGTTCTCTCGACGAACAGTCTAAAGGAGAAAGACTTTTAGAGGACCGTTGCGGAATCTTATTAACATATAGAAGAAAAAGAAGAAGAAAACATACTTATTTTCAATACAATATGTTACAAATGCTTAACGGAAACATTTTAGTTTTACGTTTCTATCTATCGACGACACTTTTTGTAAGGACATTTGAATGAAACTGTGAATCTTGGTACAAAGTAACATTTTTTTACATCAACGGTTATTACTCATAAAGAATAAAGTGTCGACGAATCCATGTGAACTAAGTAACGTAACGTAACGTTGCAGTCGGTAGCGCCCAAAACTTATTTGCTATTTATTTTGGTAATACGCAAAATGCGTACGCACGTGTCACCTTCCACCCTCTAACAAACAACCCTCTATTCTAAAACCAAATTTACATAAAAGATTTATCAACTTGCACCTTGTCCCTACGTGATAAGGATCCAGTAAATGACAAATTTAAACCGGGGCAGTTATGGACTAAGTACCTAAGTATACTATATTTTTGTCTCGAAATTAAATATCATTGTTAGTAATATTCATTATTGCAATATTGAGTGCTCGCAAAATATGTATACGAAGGGATGGGATTTATTGTGTGCGAAATATATTAAAATATTTTTTTTTTAGTTTTTGCCTTTTGTTGAATTGAAATTTGTTTTAAAACTGACCTTGAAAGGACCAGTCATATTACCCACTGGCAAACCCATTGTATTACAGAAAATATATTTATAAAAGTCACAAGATATTTTATATAAAATTCAGTCTTTGGATATCAGTAACTATTTCTTGTGATAACGGTGAAATTAGTATGCCGCTACAGATATATAAGTGATAAATATAGTCATACAGATTAAAAACGTGATAGAAGCGTATGAAATATTTTTTAAATGGTAATAGAGCCGAAGGAACAGAAAAGAAACGTAAATATTTTGCAGATCAAGCGTTGAGTTTTAAAACAAAAGTAGGTGTAGTAACAGAATCCTTTACCTACATAATACGTACTTTACGACAGGACGGTATACCTATAGACAACTAATTGGTATAATCACAGCGGCTCGCGGCCGCGTGAACCGAGCCAGATGGGCCCGTATCGATTCACGAGCGAGTACACACCGACGGACAGACGAACCGACGGGGCTATTATCGCAAGTCGCAATCTCTACTACGGCTACAATATTATTAGCATAACAATCGTTGTGCACTAAGCTTTATACCACACACATGTTATCGTATGAATGGAGCGGTGACGTCGATTTGTGTGTGTAACAGAAAAAAAAATATTATTCGTACTCGCTCCGTTGTTGAGTTGTGACTATTTACGAGTCTCTAGGCACCCACGCGACTCGTTAGATCGTGTCTCTTCGAATTGACAAAGTATAAAAATAATTCTGAAGATTTAACACAAACATAACAGTTTTATGAACACGATGATAAACATAAAACAAAATCATGGAATTCATTAGTGTCACAAGAGAATTAAAAGAAGAGAGTAAATTAGAAAAAAATATCGAAGTCAACGAAGATACTTGCGTAGTTCACAAAAATAGTGTAGACTACAGAGTGATAGAGGACAAAAACGAAATAACGAGTATAACGGGCCCAACCCGCCGCGACGTTCCCACGAGGCGACAATTAGCTTTGATGTTTCACCAATTCATAGCGTGTTACGAAAATGAAAAGCTGCGCGCTCACCCCATTTTATACGATGCTCAATTCCGGAAACGTAAACCGCGCAAAGCAAACTCGGGAAAAGGATCTTTGCATAATAAATATTAGGTATAGCATTGTTGTACCTGAAGATTTGAAGTAATTAGAAAGACTTAAAATTGGTTACAAAATAAATAATGCAGGGTAGGGCAGCAAGGCGGGCACACAAGGCTACTAATCCCTCTAAAGTCGGTACGAGCCGCGAATCGAGTGACGGCGTGCGACCTCAACGCGTCGACTAATTGCAACTCTGCTGGCCCGGTACCTAATCCGTCCGCAGCGGGAGGCATCCAAATTAAAAACCCCCGACAGAAATTGTCCGGCCCTGGCTCGAGCTACGGATTACGGCTCTCGCGGACGGGGATTCTCTCGATGCCCCCCCGTAAAGCGACGGGGGGAAAACTCCAAAACTTCGGCACAAAATTTCGAAATCCAGAGATGAAATAGTAATTTATCAAAGGATTTTGAAAGTCCCAAGGAGCGGAAGTGAAGGATGGATTCCCTTTATCGTAAATTGCAGGCGTTTGCTTATCGGAAATTCCGTGGCAGCAAAAGAATTCTCGGGGAAAACAACTGTACTTTTTTTCATCTCGACCTTATTTCGATTTGATTTATTGGATTTAGATGTGTGTAGTTTCGACCCCCGCATTAAATTTTACATACCTACATACTAGTAATAGAAAATTCAACCATGGGGACTTCCATCATAGAAAGCCAAGATAACTATAATATGTAGGTATAATATTATGAAAGGTGTAAGTAGGTAGGTATGTGCGCTATGCGCTGTAGGTGTACCTGTACGTACATGTAAACGAATAAACCGTATAGCTATTAATATTCAAATGGCCTTCGGGTGAGCGGTATATGGGCCCCGGGGTCCCGATGGTATTAGTCCCATTTGCATTACGATGCAGCGGGCAGCGCCAGTGGCTTTATGGCGGACATGTAAACATTTTTAACCTAATAGGGAAGAATAATAAAAAAGGCAACCCTATATCTACTTATTAAAATATTAAACTCTATAGTTTCTCTTTCGCAATGGGCATTATATGATGACTAAATTTTAATTTTTAGCCCGCCTTGTAGAATAAAAAATAATATTGGACACGTATTTTTCTTTTTTTTTATGTAATCAAAAAATAACGGCGATACATTGAGTTGAATTTCCGTGTGACGTCACACTTAAGTACACTTTTGCTTAGTTATGACGTCGCGACCTCCCACTCCTAAACTTTAATCAAGTATGTTATTTTTTCATTAATTCGAAAGAGCAAAAAATTAGTGTCTGTTATTTTTTTACTAACTGACGAACTAAATAGAAACCTTGTCATCGTGCCCATTTCTCCTAACATCTATGTTCTAAGAACTATTAACATCTTAGAAAAATATTAAAATATCTCATTCCTCTTGGGGTTCAATCGAGCGTGCACAGCTATTTCCGTCATAGAATCGAACAGCTGTTCTAAAGGTTACGCCCTTATCCTTGCACCTGCGCTCCCTTCTCTCTGTCTATCCGAAGTTACTTTACCTCAACAAGTCCAATTAAAATCCTATTAGCGAAATCGTCTTCCCAACTTGGTGACACTTGCCAACACGAATTTGATTTGACAGTCTAACAATCTTTTACTGAATATGACCGCCGCTTTGTGGTAAAAAGTATTTTTCATTACTCATACTCGGAAAGTAGGTCTGAAGTTGCCTGAGAAGCGGGTTGAAAGTAACCCTTTTCAGCCCTAGGGAGAATCGCTTTCAACTGACAACTGTCAAATTATTAAAAAAAAACTAGGTCTATTTTCACATTTCTATTGAACCATGTTTCAACTTTCTATACAGCCAGCGCGATGTAAAATTGAAATAACGTAAAGTTTAAGTAGGTATTAATTAAAATAAAATTCACTCACTTTTTCTTAAGCTAATTCCTATTTATATTTTTTTATTTTCTTTAATTAATACTTAATAATTAAATTAATAATTAAAATAATACTTAATAATAATTAATTTTTTAGGTCGCCTCAATGTAAATAAGAAATATTGGCTGAATAGCTAGCCGGCCAAAGAAAAAGAAATAGGTGGGAAAGTGTCAACTGTCAAGCGACTATCCGATCTTCACTCATTTTTTCTTTAGCTAATTCCTATTTTTATTTTGACTTTCCTTGCATTCGTAATGAAAAGCACAGTGTTATCCTCGGGAGAAAGACTTATTTAGTCCCTCGATCTATTAGCGTAAACCCGTCTCGGGACTAAATAAGTTACTTTCACCCCTAGGATAACAATGTACTATTCTACTACCTATATGTCATGTCGCCAGTCGAATTTCAAATCTGACAACAATCGAGTTCGTCAAATCGTACAGGCACAATCGCCAACCCTATCGTGTTTGTGATGGGTTAAAAAGATTCGTTAGCGTCGCGTATACACGTGCGAGGGTATGAATTGACGAAGGGTTTTTATATTTTCATTCATTCGTAGCAAAAAAAATACCATCGACAATTATCAGATTACGGATGAAGAGGGGAAGGCGATTTTTTCTATCTCAAATTTGAATCGGTTAGGTTCGATTTCTTGCATTTTTTCTCGAGCTCGAGGAAAGTTTTCTCGTTCGAGAATGTTTTAATTAAAATTAATTCAAATAAATTAAAATATCAGTAGAGAGTCCCGACCGCCGGCGCCGCCCGAGGTGTCCGGGACGCGTACAGCGTCAGACAGTGTATGTTATTTCTCCGCCAATCGAATCCGAAGTTTGAAAATTGCATTTCATATTAATCAAGTTCCTTAATGAACTGAACGAGTGCATCGAATGTCGAGAATACTCAGCGAGAGCCACTCGAGGGCGTTGGTGTATGCTGCAAAAAGGTTTTATTTGAGATGTTTTTATTTGTGTTCGTAAGTAAAACCACCGTGTTTGTAACGTTCATAAGACAAATAATATTTATAACATGTGGTATCGTTGTGAAATGTGGTCTATTCACGTGCACTGGACTATCGTGGAACCTACATTATCACAGGAACCTGTCATTACAACGAAGCATCATACACGCATTGACATTGGTACCTAAACATTCTGAGGACACGAATTCTCAAGTGAAATTACAACAAAAAAAATCAAAAAGGAAGACAGCGAATTTACGGTGCGTAACGAAATAAGCGCAATAGCCTAATAACCGGCCGGTGGATAAGTGCACGTAATTTCACCCGTCCGCTTAGCTGCGGGCGCGCACGCACGCGACGCGGCGCGAGCCCACCGCCTCGACGGCAAACGAAAACGATCACTGTCTCCATGGAGATAAGAATCAGGTTAACCCTTTAAAAAACATAGCATAACGACAATGATGGACAGCCGTGTTCTTCGCCACACTAATTCCTCGTACCGTTATCGAAACCCGCTTCCGAGTTCACCCGCTAAGTATTATGTATGTTTATAATCTACATCGGGCACTGTTGTGATTGTTTCGAACGCAAGCTAAACTATTTTGATTAATGACTCGAAGGCGTTAGCGACTTAGCGTACTTAGTGAACCGAAGCGTCACGTCACTGTAAACTTTAGATACACTATGAGTGACTGTGAGCTGGTGACGTACCTACGTATTAATGTAATGACTGTTATACCCAGCTGTTGAAGTCCGTGTCACTGCGACGAAGCTTCAGGGCTGACACAAAAGGCCGCGATCGATCCGTGACTATTGTTCGCGCAGCGAATGCACCACCAGCGCACATCTGTTTGGTTGCTTTTGCCCTCGCCTTGCATAATGAAACTCGGCCCATTGTGGTGAAAACAACATAAGAACACGCACTCTGCCGCTGTTTTCAGCCGGTACTTTGAAAGAATAAAAAAATAACAGACGCCTGCAGGCTGAATGTGGGCGTCGCCGATGTCGGAAATAAGAAAGCCGAAGCAACTGTTATGACATACGCGGTTCGTTAAGTGTTATTGAAGACAAACAACGGGGTTTTCGCTTCAATGAGTCCACTTTTGATGTCAAATGGCAAAATAATGAGTACATATAAAAAATGAACACCCATCGAAATTTTAGGGGAAAAAACTACTGTTTCCCGAAAAATATTTTGAGTGCTTGTTTTTTTTTTTGTTACAGCAAAATTTTTGTAATATTAATTACAACATTTCTCAGAAACTCCTCAGGGATGGTATAGTTTCGTGTATTTTTTTAAATTATTAAAATCTTTCAGTAGTTCCAAAGAATCTCCCCTACAAATAAACTTTTTCCTTTTATAATATTTTTTTCGAAGAGAACAAAGAAGAAGACGAACGATCATAATAAAAAATAACAATCTTAAACTTTCAAGTACGTATCTACATATTACACGTATTACCGACTGGTGCGTAATTACACGAAAAAATTTGTAACACAATATCTTGGCGGCAGTCAGCAGCTGTTGATTGTTGAGGTCGGCCATTGATACAACAACTGCTGTTCGATTATTGCGAACACACCGCAGAATATTGGGTGACGGGAAATTAGCACAAAGCAACAAGTTTTCAAGTTAAAAGCTATATACACTTCAAACGACGATAAACATACTTGAGGGAATTTTTCATTTTCTTATAGATAAACTAGCTGCAGCCTTCGCGGTATCTCACCAGACGTCATCTTCGGAATTTCCTAGGGAGTTCTATCGTACCGTGGCGTGGAATATCGGGACTCCCTTGGTAACTTTTTGTTTTGAGATAAAACGTTTTTTATATTCCGATCAGTGAAATAATTTTAATAATCGTTTCAGTAGTTCGTTCTAGAAATCTAACTTTAATAAATTAGATAAATTACTTCATTTGATACGACGCCCAACGACAAATACTTAATATCATCAGTATCAGGATCAAACTGTAAGTGTATTAATTCAGTAAGTAAACTAAAAATATTCTTGTAATTATGTTACATATTATAACCAATAGCCATATGGGGCGGTCACAACCTACTGCAATCTTTTTCTGCCATAGGTACTCAAACGACCGCCGGACGCCGATGTATTAGGTAGGTATGTATTTTTATTTTTAATATCTACACGTTGTGCACGCCTATCTGTGATATCAGAAGTACACATTACTCGCCAGGAACGCCGTGTGGCATCGTGAAGAATGTGCATTATAAATGCGGGTGGTTCGGCGGACTCGAAAATTGTGCTCCCCCGGGCGGAGTGCGCCTGCGCTGACCTGACGATTAAGTGCACTTAATTCCGTCTAAACGTCGCCCCGTCGGGGAGTCACCGAGCCGCCCGCTGCCGGGCCGGGTCTCGTTGCTGCATCATTAAGGGCATTGCGTCTAAGGAAATAAACGTAAGCCACGTAGTAAACTCATAGCTGGGGAGGATGACGGTTGTTGTTTTAATACCATACATTTTTATTTTGTAAGAAAACCTAAGGCTAAGGTACGAGTAACAGAATTAAATAATATATAAAAAAAACAATAGTTATTGACGGAATTCAGAGTAATACACGCTGGAGACGATTACATGGCTATGCATATTGGTGGTAATGGTAACTAATCATAAAATTTGAGAAGCTTAGTCGATAGTACAGTACATTACTGTTAATAGTCAGAATTTTTACTAATTTTATATTTTTAAATTAGAAACGGACCAGACATCATTAAGAGGCACATGGAATCAGCAGAAATAAAGATTAGTTTAGATTTAGCGTATGGGTAACACTGATAAGTGCACATTAGTAAACTAAAAATAATATCGCATAGTTTATAAATTCAAATGAAGCATTCATAGAGCGCAGAGGGGTGCAGTGACAGCCCCGGGGCCTCGCCAATTTACCGCGACTCCCTTCGCGCCACAGATCAAAAACTCGTCCATGTCAGCCTAAATCGCTGCCACAAACAACCTGCGGTGTGCGAGTAGATGTATATCTCTGACAACTGATTATGGGTGTTTAGTTGCGCTCCAGTCACGCTTTTAGTTCGTTCTCTTGTATATTAAAATACCTACACATCGCTTTTTTAAATCAATAAATTTTAGATTTATTTTAGGTTAGGTTAAGTTTAGTTTTAGTATATTTTAATAAACATATTGTCCATAAATACAAAAGTCATTAATAAACATATTGTCCATAAATACAAAAGTCAATGTTGAAATATTATTAAAAGCAATTGCACACTCCAATATTATGCTGATGTTGTATGTCTTTATTGAAATTAACATTATTTTTTAGGTAATATTGTAATAAACTAGCTATTCCCTGCCACTTTTTCCACGTGAATTTCGATAATTACTCGGGAATTATAGAATCCTCCTCCTCAAATGTCAAATTTTACAATTTTACCAAAATCTTCTCACATGCATACGTACTTTCGAAAGTAAGAGCTTTAGTACGTATGTATGTAAATATCAATAGACAAGTCTAGGCACACTGCAAATACAGAACGATCTAATAACGTAGATTTTGGAAGAATATAACACCTATTTTGTGGATGTATATCCAGTTATCTACTATTATATTTTTGCAAAAAAAAAGAATATATTATGGTAGTTACAAATAAAGCTTTTAAAATAACGAGTACCAATAACGCCGGAATTTCGCTATCTAAAAACGAAATCAAATGCCAATGCAATTACAGAAAACACTGTTAATGTTAGCGATAAAATAAGTAATGCTTCATTACATCTTTGTCGATCTTCTCACGCCTGGAGTACTTCTTTTTTTTAAACAAATACTTTGTAGTCGCGTGTTGATATGCTGTTGCTTGAGTATAATATAAAATATAATATGTTGGTAACCATTTCATCGTCCGCATCGGACCCAAACGAGGTTGACTCTTATAGCGTTATTTTAAAGAACACTTTTGAACAAACCAATAGAGTGCGCGAGGTTTGTGTGACAAAGGTGAAATATTCCTCGCGTGATCCTCAGCATCGGATCGGATCGTTGCGAGGCGAAACTCTTCTTTAATAACCATCGTCGATTTATCTTTATGTTTGCACGTTTATCGAAAGCACATTATAATTTTAAGCTCGACCGCTATTATTTTACTAGATCTAACAACGTTTCATAATGATAACTATTTGGCTATGATTGATTATACATATTATTATTGTGATATGGACGAAAAGCACTCTAAAAATGAGTATTTTTACTAGTCTTACTTATTGTTACTCTACAGTAGTACAGGAAAAATTGTTCACAGCAGCAGGATATCGTTGAGCTGTCAGAAGTTAGCTAGGATCGAACTGATGAAGCAAAAGGTGGGTTATACAGGATGGAAATTTGAGACGGGTCAGTAAGCCACGCTAATATGGTCATAGGAGACCATCCCTTATTTTTTGAGTTATTGCAATCGGAATTTACAGATTAACAAAAAATGTACAGTCAGCGAGAAATAGACGATTTTTCAATATATTTTTTAGTAGCTTAATCAATCCGGTCTCCGACAAGTATCAAAAAGTCTATCATCTTATTTTTCTACTGCAAAAATGCTTAATAATTTAAAATTGCCTCGCTTTCGAAGTAAAATGGTTCATTAGACAGACTACTATATTCATGCAAGTAAAGAGTTAGGGATTCTTACACCAAAAAAAGGATCGATAATGGTGATAAAAACGAGACAGAAGCATTTATTCGGCTGAATTATTTCATTAAAGACACGCAGGTGTGACCGCGTCTCGTTAACAGCAGTCCGCACTTGGTCCGGCAGTTACAGGTCTCAGTAAGCGGCAACACATCATTACTACAGTTGATCATTATCGGCAATTCCAAAGATTGCTTGTTAAATTGTAAATTGCTAATAATATTTTTTGCTTCTTACAAATTTAATTAAAATTTCTGCGTCTTTTTTTTATTATAATTATTTTGTCATTCCAATCATGATTGGGGCGGGGCTATTAAGAAGTATACAAATATGATTCGTCAGTTTCCAAATAATTCTTCCAATACTTAGTGATTACCAATAGACTTATTAATTATTATTATAACTTTGAGTCCAAAACGTCCCAGGCAAAGACCTCTCCCCACTTCTAACTACCTCTGCGATGGCTTCCTCAGCTGTCCACTACCTTAGGAAAGCACTGAAATCATCTTGCACCACCGGCACCGTCTAGGGTTCACATGGCGTAGTTAGATATATATGGTGAATTCCAATAAGTAAGTCATGCATTGCAGGCTTACAGCGTACACGTCGCCTCACATGCAGCAAGTGTAACCACAGATTTACCTATTAGAGACTGAGAGCTAATACGGACTATGACATTAAGCGATAAAATAACAATGATTCACTTTCTATCATGTCACTCTATGTGACCATTCTTTATCCTTTTGTCGTTTTTTTTTCTTATTCTAACGCATCAGCAAAATTATCTAACATCACTATGGGTTCAGTTATTTTTAAATTTACAAGCCCTTTTGTGGTTTCTCGAGAATTCGATCGATTTACAGGTATGTATTGGCTTAGTGTTTTGGCAAAGTTTATCGAGACGTGCCTAATTCGCCACCCACGGAGTGTCTGGGGCCCGAGAGTATAAGGGTATAATATAAGCAACGCCACGGGCAAGACTTGTAAGACGAGACGTCTCAAGTGTCTGAGCTACCTGTGTTAGTCAATCCAATTTGGTTAGGAGATATATCGTTAAGTTAAGAATATAATATAGATATAAGACAATATTTTATTGAAAGGGTCTCTCTCAGTACATATAAGTACTACGTATAGTACACTTATTTCGTTACTCCATTTATATTATTTGTTTCTCTGTGTGTGTTGCGCAGTAAATATTTTTCAAATGCATTATTATAAGCGTAAGATACACCTACGTCACATTAAAAATGTCTCCAAAAACTCTTTATAGAGGTAACCAGAGATCAGTATCAACAATGAAAAGGTTGCATAACGTAACAGTTTACTTCTGAACCTTAGATAACATGGCTCAATTTCATAAACTACTCATGCCAGGCATTTCTTTCTAATTAGCCAAATATGTCACGTCCCCTGCTGAGCGAGCGCTATTATCGGACCGGAATATCTCTAAGGCAGTGTTTAAACAATGAGACAATTACCGTCAGTTTATAGGCAAACAAAACGTCCTGTTGTGGGATTATCACACAGTCGTGAGTGTTGCACGGACAGTGGAGAAAACACTGGCTTGTCAGAACAGGAAGTGGTCCTTTGTAGAGCACATATTATAAACATTGCGTCCATCATAATATAGGTAGTAGAAACCAATTACTTACTGAGAAATTAAAAAATAATATCCTACTAATATTATAAATGTGAAAGTGTGGATGTTTGGATGTTTGTTACTCAATCACGCAAACACGGCTGAACGGATTTGGATGAAATTTGGCATGCACGTTGTAAGGGGTACAAAAAAGGACATAGGGTACTTTTTATCCCGAAATTCCTGCGGGAACTCCGAAATTACCGCGGGTGAAACCGCGGAACTCAGCTAGTAATATTATTAATGTGAAAGTGTGGATGTTTGTTACTCAATCACGCAAAAACGGCTGAACGGATTTGGATGAAATTGGGCATGCACGTTATCAGGGGTACAGAGAAGGACATAGGGTAGGTACTCTTTATCCCGAAACTCCGAAATTACCGCGGGTGAAACCGCGGGGTACAGCTAGTAATTATATAAATAAGTGCACCCCTTATAACTGGCGCAGCATAGAAGCGATCGTGACAGAAAATTCTTTCATTATCATTCTTCTAGCCACCATCCGCCAAGCCCGTACCGTGCGACAAGGAACTTCGTTCCAAAAATAAAATGGAATTTATGAAAAAGAATAATGATAATAATGCTCGGAATATAGAGTCGGGATACAGAGTGGTGCACATTATGTTGGCGATCAATAAATAAAATAAAATATCAGACGGACGGACGTTATCACGTACAATTACCTATATAAGTAGAGCGTGTACCTAACTATGGGTACCCAACAACGATATTGAAATATTTGCCCCTACACTATTCTTGTAAATATATAACTACTTAACACCTAGACAAACAGACAAACGTTCGTCACATTTGTGTTTAACGAACGAGGATCAAACCTAAGACACCTAGCACAGCAGTCAGGGTTCGTTAACCACTGAAATAACAGTGTTGCCCAAAGAGTTAACAAGGCTCAGAACAACTAAAACTAAAACAGGCACAGCAAAGTCAATTTTTGTTTTAATAGCCCAATATTCTACGTCCTTACATCAAACTTATGTAAAACGTTGACGTGGTTTCCTGTTTACGTTTTTAGAAAGTTAATAATGTAAATTTTCACTTGGGTGTGGGCGCAAATTATACAGCTTCATGTTTTGATCAGACGCGTGTGTTATATTTCGAAACATCTCGAATCTCGGAAGCATAAAGCGAAGATTTTTAAGAATTTATAAGAAAAATACGTGTTAACCAAGAACGTGCTCAAGCTTGCCAGTGTAAAAACTTCCGAGCCAGCATTGCGGATGCCATCTGCAACGCTTGACAGGGCAGCGAACGAGACGATAAAAAAGATCACATCGCTCAAGCGAATATCGTATAACGACATAGACATACATGCTAACGCCGAAGAGCGTAGATATGAAATAGGTACTCAAGAGATACGAGAGATCTCAATAAGACATGCTAAATATCGAAGTGATAATACGCAAGTACTCAAGACCACGTGGAAACGGTGATGACGCAAGAGGGGGTTTTACACGTGCACAGAGAGAACTCGACAACGAGCGATGGCAATGACACGAGGACGCCGAAAAAACATTACATAAGTGTCTTACGATCGGCAAGGTCAATGTCGTGCGGAACAAAGATCGGGAAAGTGGTCCGGCCGACTGCGCGACGGACGTTACGACGGAGCCAGCTCTGTGCTCGCGGATAATTGCGATGTAATCGCCGTAATCCATCCTCGGGTGGGTTCTTGTTTCCATATACGGCGTGCAGCTTGCCAGCAGCCGCATAGAAGAAACAGCTGACCGCCGCGCCGGCCGGCACGCGCCTTCGACGCATATTAATGTCGCACCCGCGGCAAAAACAAGAAGTATAAAAATCGTATTGCAATACATCGAACCAGTTGCGAGTGCAGACGCCTCTCTTATGCAATATAGTCGCCAACGTCGTATAAATCATGCGTCCGCTCGCAACTAAAGTGCTTGTAAATGGATAATCGATTAATTTTTCAACAGCACCTTTTTAGTTTGCCAGTCAAGCTGACTTCTGAGTAGAGACTAGAAAAATAAAACGCCATAACAAATGTATGAGAGTACTGTGTGGTAATTTTGCAACTATCGATATATTTTTTTCCCCGGAAAATCGTCGTAGATTCTTGTGCTTGTCATTTCTTCCTTTACGATCCATGACAGCTCAATTCGTATTCATTAAGTTTCATTACTAAAAAATGTAGGTACCCATAACTTTTGCCTTTTTGACGACTTGTATAAATCTATCCATCGGCCTAATGTTTTTAGCAGCACTCATTACATACTCTAATTTACTCACTGTATTCAGATACAACAATGAGTTTACGGATGCTCCCTTTATTCTTTTCACATCACAAGTGGAATCGTGACATTTCTCCCCCGTAATGACCCAGCTGCCCTCTTCACAATCGATATCAACGATCTTTTAACAAAAACGGCTAGACTAATTATCGATTTAACAGTCAATTAAAACTTTTCGTATCGGTGATACGTAATATCTTTATTTTCAGTAACTTTGTCTAAAGATTTTTACAATTGATCTAAATTGCTGCCTGTTAGCGAATTTCACATTTTCCGATTGCATTTTATCGATCTGTATTGGGTACAGACCCAATTACAGAATAGACAGTAAAGTACAGCTGTATCAAGTATAATGGACACGAACTCAATAACAGTTCGAATATTACGCCCTTCCCCTTGCAAAAGCTGCGCATGATCAAAAACAAAATTAAATTGACTCGGCCGCATTAAACTTTATCGCCGGCGGGCATGCGACATATAATAAATGCTAATATACATACAGAACCGGACCCATTAATTGCCAATACTGATCTCTATTCATTAGCTTCTTGTTCCCCTGGCAATGTTTTGCGAAACATATTATGTTAAGCGACAGGTGATCGCGGGTCGCTGACTTTAGACCTTTTTCTATTTTCAGTCGCGTGCCATGATATATCTATATACGCATCTATGTGTAAAGTATTGCTGTCGTTCGATGCCGTGTGCGAATGCAAGTTATTTGCTGTCAACGCTAGCCATTTTACGCGCTCCGCGTAACCCGTATATAATCTTGTCGGAAACGGTCGATAAAAGAACATGTAAAAAAAAATCGCAATTTATCATGTTTTATGATAGATGTTCTGTTTCAATAATTCCGGTTTTGATTGAAAAATATTGCATACAATGTTAAACACTAATAATTAAGTATCTACAAATAAATCACAGTCAAAATGGAAAGTGCAAAAACTATTCTTTCAAGATTAAGATATTAAAGTACCTATTATAAATTATGAGGACATTAAATAGCACATGTATTCATCTCTAGTCCCTACAGTAACGTTAAACTATTATCTTGGTTAACTGTAATCTCATGTCTAGACTCGAAGCGCTTCACGCGTATCTACGCCACTATACTTAATTTTAATGAAAGTGAAGATATTATATGCATATTTTTTTAAACATCGTTCAACAATCGTTAACTTCAAAGAGGTATTTTTTTTCTTCTTCTCTGATTATTAATTCTTTCAATCTTTTTAGTGAATCAGAGTGATCAAATCTTTGAAGTTAAGATTTACCACTGGCATAGGTATAATCTAGGCACGTTCAAGTGTTTTAGGGGATCCTGACAAGTTGAGCGGGTTTCGAAACTGGTCGTGGAACTATTCAAATTGATCGAGGAATAGCTGGTCGCCTCGTGGTTCTCCTGCAGAAACTCTTTATATCAAGAAGAAAGTAGGTACCTACCCCATTTACTATTCAAAGATCCTATATTCCTTCACCAACTACATATTTATTCCCTCTGCGATTCCGACCGTGCAAATTTCGATATTCCCGGGGAACGAGATGAAATGCACGTATATATCCTATAATATCCGTAGATATTGTTGGATGTATGTAGTTATTTGAAATCAATTCAGTAGTTCCAAAATTACCGCCTATGATGTAGAGTAGAAACTTACCTGTGTGTGTGAAGTGGATTATTGTTATTATTATACACATTTGACGATCGATTGGCGCAGTAGGTCACCATGCCTACCCGCTAATCAGAGGTTCCGGGTTGGATTCCCGGTGGGGGCGGACTTTGTGTGATGAAAACAGGGTTCCACTTTCCAGTCTGGGCGCGTTGTTCTATACTCTATGGTATAATATATATGTAATTTTATGTTGTATTTACAACGTTTGCTTGGTCTCCACGACACAAGCTAATAATGGCTTACTGTGGGATCAAGTAGATCTGCGTGTTGTGTCGTGGATTATATTATTATTAAACACAAAGTTCACCTCTTCATAACATCAGTGTAGATGTCGACGGCTTCCTAAACCGGCCGTAGCAAAACACCTGCCCGAAACCGCGAGGGGGGGAGAGGACATTCTTCGCGAAGGGTGTCTCATTCCTTACATATAATTTATAATCCACGATTGAAATAGATATCTCGTTTATTTACCAATGGTATTTTTCATCCGTCGTAAAATTCGGTCGCTCTTTCAAACCTGTTCTGTCACAAGACTCATTAGACATGATGAATGTTTAGCTTTTATTGCATATCTGCAATAAAAAGATTTGTGACGTGTCAAATTCTTGATTCCTAAGCGCCTACGATGGCTATTAAGCGCAATAGAATTAAACCGAAACCATAAAAAAGCTATTAGACATTATAACAGTCAAGTATTTAGTCGTCAAACTTCATCTACATTTTGAAGTATATAGGCGCCTATGTTTCTCCTTCGCTGAGCGTGTTTAATTTGTAAAAGAACTGTTCAATTCCAATAATGATGTTGCATCTATACTTATCATTATAATATTACAAATTCGAATGTGAGTTTGTTTGTTTATTGGTAACGTTTTTACGAACTACTTAACCGAACGTCATGAAAGGCGTACACGTTGCCAGTGGCATCGAGTGAATATCCCGGAATTTCTGCGGGGACTCCGAAATTGACTATTTCGTCGTAACCGTATAAACTGTACCGAATCATGACGTCACGCGACATTTACTGTACTTTATGTATCGCCGTTGTTTTAGGATTAAGTACATATGTAAAAATAGAATGACGTGTCTAATTTTTTTTTTTTTATAATCTACACAATGGAATGAAAACTGAAAATTAGTCAAATACTGCAGGTGAAACCGCGGGACACGGCTAATGAATAAATAATTTGTTAAAAAATATACAATACCTACTACATTCGAAGATACGGTGTCGCAACTCGCAAGGGGCGCGCGCTCGCAATTACCAGAGCGCGAGGTGAGTCGAGTCGAGGTGTCGAGATATCGCGATAGTATCGAAAATGTTTTCGTTTTAACGTTACCGCTGGGTATTTAATCGAGGAATTTAATAAAATCGTCAAACCGAGCCGCGGCCCGCGGGTGACTCTCGAACGGGTGATTTATCGCAAGGGAACGCGGCTCGCTACACGCCGCTGGATGTGGATAGCGATACTCCGCGGGAATTTATTGGCGTTTAATTAAGAATTTTAGCTTTTTTTTACAAACCAGCCAATCGATTTGAGAAGTTATCTTTTCATCTTCTTCTGCGTCTGTCCTTCCGTCCCTGATATCTACTGTTGTTTGCGGTCGAAGTCCTCATTTGAAAGGAAATTTTTGCCGACGTAGAAACACTATCAAAGAGCTAATAAAAATTCCGTAAAGGTAAACATTTTTTTTTTCAGTAGCCGTCGTCAGAGAAAATCGAACCAATAAACGAAGAGAACCATGGTAATCGATCTTGATACAAAATACCCGCGTCATTTTGACCCAAACACTTTAAAAGACAAAACAACATAATACAAGAATTAAGAATGTGGACGTGGCGAGGGTATAGGGTTCGCAGCAAACGAAGTTCCAAAGTGTCTGCATACTCCTTTAAGAGATAAGCGTGAAGGTTTACGTACGTAAAGGATTTCTGTCAAAACATATAAATATTTCATGGGATCTACATAAAAACATGCGATACAAATTACCATCCGATTTTACACACCTAGTTCGCGCCTCTTGAATTGGGTTTCAGGAGTTGATAAAATATTGATGCGGCGGACAATGGACGAGACGAGCCCGTTTCGCTTTGTTATTTTTTATGACGCGACGCTGAAAGGTTTATATACAAATCTTCAGTTGAAGTATCTGTAGCTCTTGAATAAAAGCCTTCAATCACTCTAGACATGAAGATCTAAATATTATAAATCTCGGGAAACTGTTTACTATATACCATGTTTTATATACCATCACAAAATCGATACGATTACAGCTGTGCTAATTCAGTTATACACGACTTGTGGTGATAATGTAACGCTTATTTAACATTTATACTATTTGTAGGTATATGAAAAAAAAACACAAGCCAATATCTAACACAAATACCTAAAAAAATTGAAATCAAATAACATTGAAGTGATAATACATAATGAAAATACACGTTATACAATATCAATACGTATACGTGTAGACCTAACGACGGATGGAACGGCAAGTATGAAGTTTGGCTTCGACCGAAGCAGGTAGGTAATTACGAAATACCTTCAGTATTACAGGCTGTAATGAAAGGGGGGACGTTAAGTTTGATAGCAATCGTAAACTTGGGAAGCATCGGGAAGTTCACAACGGGGGCATTAATGTAAAACAGTTACATTTTAGAGCGCTAAGTAAACTGAGCACTTTGAAATTTAACAACAGAAACTGTCGAGTCAGCCCGACAAATGACAATGGAACGTGAGGGAGCACTATTAACGATGTACCGAGAAACAGTGGAGCGTGAGGATCCTCGCACTGTCGCCGAGGAAAAAAAAAACAAAGAAAACCAGAAATCATTAGATCTCAAATGTCATTCGCCTCTTTATGTCCACAGGGGGATATCGTGTGTGCTCACGTAGTCCGTCGGGCCATTACTAACACACGTTTTCCAGTTCTCCACAAACGATCAGTTTACAGAACGCGTCTAGTGGTGTTCGTTCGTTTGAAAATATAAAAAAAAAAAACACAATTAGCAGCACTACGATGCTAGTGATTTGCGGAGGCAGCTTGAAAGTTTTCCTGCGTTCGATTTGATCGATAGTTTCGTCGACGAACAATACGGGCAAGTTAAAAGAAATACATTAGCTCTAGTGTGGCGTCCATTGAAAGAGCCCTTTTGTACACGCCCTCTCTTAGGTAGTGGGTACAGTTAGCATAAATGTTACGTATGCATTCCAGTTAAAAGGATCTAACAATCCTAATGTGGCGGACATTAGAATTTTTATCCACCTCCCTACAGATTTTCATAGTTTGGGAGGTGGTTACCTACCTTTGTTCATATTATTGGTTCAATAAAATTTATTATTATTATGGTGACTAGACTTCGCACAGCCATCCAAGTAAAATATTTAGAGTCGAATACATTATTTTTTAGAGCTAAATTTTACTTAGAAAGCTGACAGTAAATAATGACTTCTTTAAAAATATAAAAGGTATTATTACTTATGTCTTCACTCTTCAATAGAACTAGCAGCCACGTCCACCTCTGTCAATATAGGTTTCGCTATTCGCTCATGCGACACAGTCACTATGGATGGATGCTTTGGCTGTCTGTACCATGAAGCAGTAGAAATGCAGAGGGATCATACAGCAATCTGCCATCCGAGGAGGGGTTGCCCTCCCCTCCTTTTCGAGACGTATCATGTTGCCAGGATTAATTGGTGTTTACCTCCAGGCCTCGAGGCAAATATTTCGAATTATATCACGCAAAATTGACGATCGTTGTAATGCCAAATTAATAAAGCCACGAAACATAACCGGAAGGTGAATCTCTGCGGTGGAAATTAAGAACGCAGAAATAATAGCCTTGGAAATATTATTTCCGTTAAAATGAATGCAGGAGAAACAAGAAATTTGTCTTTTTAATTTAGCTCCAGGTAGATAGATGCGTGAAATTTTATTATAAGTAAGTACTTATATTTATCTTTAATTGTCTTGCTTCTTTACTCATTTGCAAAATTAAAGTGGTGGATGCACTACCTGGTACCTACCACCAACTCTCATTTATTATGTTTTGGCAGCAAAATTGCGACCTGCATTCGGTATTTTTCTAAAGGTCCACTACTCTGAATGTGACAGAATATTTAAAATAGTATTTTGCGAACCGCCGTATGTATACTTTACAGTCATAATTTAATTTTAAAAATGCAACTGTCTATTGCATTTTTAAAATTATAATAATAATCCTCAGAACAATAAATAATCTAAAACGATATATTGACATTTAGTAAGCAATGATTTAATATCATGACAAAACGTCAAGAAAAAAGGTCAACGACCTCAGATCTACTACTAATTATTATCAATCTAACATCCATCCAATCAATCGGGTTCTGCGGACCGAACCATAAAAAAACTATGAATTCAAAACTAGGTAGGTAAGGTAATTCTTTAATTTTCAATCCGGTATTTTATACTTTTTTTGCTCTTGCTTTTTATGGAAAAACTTTAAACAAATACAATATGTACCTAATGCTCATCATTAGTAGACAAGTTTGCCCATTGAATTAGTACCGTTAAGCAAATCTTAATTAATATGTAGGTATTATTATATAAAATCATTATTTTCAAGTATCAAAAACTATACATTTATTACATTACATAGGTTCGGTTGTGTAGTTACATCGATCGACTAATAAACTACTACTATAACTATCTCAGTGCAAATCGAAACGGTCGATTAAAAAAAAAAAAAACACTTGCGCGATTGCACGTCGACTCAATTCGAGATGTCTAACGATCGTTTAGAAGCCAAATCGGCATCTAGACAAATTCTCAGCGGGAATTCGTTTAGACCGACCGACCGTAGACCGAGGATTGTTCAGTTGCGATTCCCCAACTGGGACCCGATGCAATTCGAGATCCAATAGTCTCGAGTTAGGACGAAATGCCTGCGTAATCGATTAAACTTTCTTGTTGGACAGGTGCCGCACGTACGCGAAGTGTTTAGTTCTGATACACAACTTTTTGTATATCTTTTCGCATAAACGGTTTCGGCAACCGGCACTCACGCGGGAACTTTTTATTCCAGGATAAAAAGTATAGTAAGTAGTATGTACCTATTACGCATTATTCTATATGCATAATAGGTACATCGGCATCCGTTCATCAGTCGTTTGAGCCTGATTGAGGCACAATTAAAGCACATATTAGACTTTGCAATTTGGCAGACACCAGTCTAGAAAATCGGAAGGTGTAATCGAAGTTTCTAAGTTGGTTCCAATTTAGAATCAGTGAGTGAGAGAGAGAGCGAGTGATCACACTTAACTAAAATGTACGTAATGTAATGCTATGTAGTAGTCGATTTAGGGTCGCTCTCTCTCTCTCTCTCTCATTCACTGATGCTAAATTGTATCAGATTTAGCATCCTAAATTGGTGCCCTGAAATTGCAAAGTCTAATAAGCGCTTTATTTATTTTAACCTATTTCTAATTTACCGTTAAAGAATAACTTTTAATTAAAATATGTCATACAAAAATAAATTGCCCACAATCTATCCCACAGTAAAAACAAACACAATCTTCTCGACTAAAAAAATATTTGTATACCTAATTATTTGGTAGTTGGTACGTATTGATAACAATGGTTATACATATGTAGGTCCTATGGTAGCTACCTATACATAATATCGAACGAGATCGACAGTTACATAACCAACGCGTGCGCATTTGCCGTCGGCGTCTGGCTTATTCGTTGGCAAAGTTAAACGCCATGTAATTTAGATAATAGCGAAGGGCACCTCCGAATCGTCCATGCGAAATCACCCACTCGACCACCACTAATTACAAATTACCCTGGGGAAGCCCAAATATAGATTTTCTCATGCCTTTTATATACCCACACACTTTGGCATCATATTTAATTGCGCTCCTCTATTTTATTGTGAACCCAATATTTTTAAGCTTTTATATTTGGTAAATTAAAGTCGTTTTCCTAAGGTAGGATGAAAGGTGATGTCTGATGAACATACGTAAATATTTTGAAATTTCAACACAATTAGAAGTGATCTTCTAGACCTGGTTCTAGCTTGGTCAGTGGATTTTAGTTTTTAATGCCTGCAGTATAATGAATGCAGTAGTTGCCTTTATTGGCCAAGTTTGAATAAAATCATTATGACAAAAGAAACGAGAATTCTTATTTAATTTCGATCACGATCAATGAAAGAAAAGTGTAAGTTAAGTATTATAATCAATATATTTAAGACAACGCTATTTAGTAAAAGCTTCTAAACTTATATAGGACTACTACTTGGTATAGTTACTATGTACTCTTTGTACTACAGACTGACTATTAAATAAAAAGCGGACATAGTGACCTTTACTAAATTAGAATAGTCAATAGTACCTACTTGTTACGGTAATTCTTATTTCTAATACAAAATCTAGAATAAATAAAAAAGGAATAGAAACGCAGGTATCATTAGTCAATATTGTGGAATGTCAAGGGTGAAATGAGCAGGTGTCTGACCAATCCAATGGCAGCTGCAAGCGTCAAAGCTGCAACTTCGCAAAAAAAAAACTCAAATACCAAACACTAATTGTTAATATATTATGTCAATGTAATTGCAAATAACGATGTGCATAACATATTCGGCTGCTTAATATAAAACAAAAAAAAATACATACAATCGAATGCATAACCTCCTCCTTTTTGGAAGTCGGTTAAAAAGCAAAAAACGTTCACAACTTACACCTTCAATAATGGAACAAAATAAAAAAAGAATACTAGGTACCTACCTAGTATTGATCTTGGAAGTTGTCGGTATCATAAACGAAACCGTATCGAATTGTGTTATTAAATTTATTTAAGAACTCGAGCCTAATGGAAAATAATGGTTATTTTTTGCACACTGTAGGTACCTACCTACTTGTGCTGATGAACCTTTAAGCGGGAAAGATACAATGATTGGTGGCAGCACGAATGAGGCGAACAATTAAAGTAGAAACTTGTTTGGAAACTTTTAGAACAAAGAACTTCGGCCCTGCAGGTGCTGGGGGTGGTGGATCTGTAACGAGTTTCGAAGGACGACAAATGAAATTTTGCATTTTGTAAATAGGCAGCAACAGAATTAAAGTTTAGCCCACCCTGTGTGTAGGAAATCTATCCTTATTATAAAATGCGAAAGTGAGTTTGTTGGATTGTCACGTTTTCACACCTCAACGGCTCACCTAATCATCATGAAAGGCATAAACGTTGTCAGGGGAAGGAAGACCGAGACGGAAATTCCCGCGGGAACTCCGAAATTTACTGCATTGTGAAACTGCATTAAATTTAGCATCATTTTGTCAGGGTGCAGAAAAGGGTACTTTTATCCCGGAATTCCCGCGAGATTTCCGAAATTAACGCGGGTGAAACCGCAAGGAACAGAATGCTTGTAGTTACATAAAAAAAGCCTAGCTTAGTGTGCGAAAATCAAAAGGCGACACTGGTTTCTGTCTGTTTTCATACAGAGCCGAGTCGATGCTTCCACTATCTGTGTTCTGCGGTCAAGCTCGCTTGCTCCAGCCATCACTTAAGAGCCACTCCGCCCGCCGGCCCAACCGATAATTGCATTAGCAGGAAACCTGTTCTTTCGTCTGCCCTTTGACTGAAATGATTCTCACTGACATATTACATGAGACTCTCTAAGCGCGTTCAAGACAAATATAACTCATTACGTTTTAAATGCAATATGTCGCTTATAATTATGATTTGATGGGTAATCTTTGTAAGATCTTTATAATTATCACGGTTCGGTGGGCAAATGTTTCTGACATTATAACATGGAAGCTAGTGAGTTTGTGAGATCGTTTTCAACTAGCAGCTTCATAATGACTTACCTAAGTATTGAAACTAAATATAGGTACATAGCATGTGTATTTTCATAGAATTAGTGGACTTAGACCAATAGACAGCGCAAGCAGAGTGAAGACATTTCAATTTCAAGTTAATAATGCTGAGTAAGTCATATTAATGCCGTTGTGTGCATGTCACCGAAACTAAATTTTAGACGATATTTTGACTAAAAATATAATTTGTTTGCATTTTTTTTGTGTTTTGTGTCAAATGATGTTATTTTCAATTTCAATGTTCAACGATATACGTGTATAGGTATGTAGTGATATTGTAAAACAGAACTTCACACAGTTAAGTTGGCACCAAGGCTGTCCACGTGCTACGTTCGCTGGGCTTAGACTTGCGTGACCCGGCATTAAGCGGTACACTTGGGGAATTGTAAAGCTGTACCTAACTATTAACTTTATAACTATAGTTACTTGTTATTTGCTTTTAGCTAATATCAAACAATTGGGAGGATTTAAAGCCGTGTGGGATTCAATTTATTATACATACGTTGAAGCTCCATTCCGATGTTTTGAGACCTTCATAATAAATATAACAATCTCAGATCACTGAAATAATATAAATGCTGTGAAACCAACCTTAGGATTTTGTTTTTCAAAAACACTTGGTTAGATTTTTGATTAATTACGTACGTACAATGCGTTTTATTTTATAACTAGCTGTGCCTCGCGGTTCCACCCGCGTGGCTTTCGGAATACCCACAGGAACTATTTTTATCTAAGTTATAAGTAGCCTTAAGTTACTCCTTATAACATCAACTATCTGCCAGTGAAAATTCCGTTACAATCGGTCCAGCCATTTCAATTATTGTGTCACTCTCATAAAATGGGTGAAAGGGTAGGTAATAAGGTAAGGACTCCATTACAAACAAAAGCAATATTAGATAACTATTAAGTTGTAAAGCCATAATTATCGAGTATTTGACGTTTTTATCCGGCACTGTGCTTAATTAGGTACCTACCTAGGTTCGTTATAAGTTATTGAGAGAAATAGGTAGTAAAATTAATGTTTTCTAAAATCTTAAAAAATAAATAATTAAAAACACAATTTATGAAATTTTAAAATTATACCTCAGCATGACGTTGTGTACCGCTGTATCTACCTACCTAGACCTACCTTGTAAAAGAATAGGTACCTAAGTACTGTCGGCTACTAAATGGTTCTTCACTAGCATTTATGTAATTTTAATTTCTTAAAAAGAAATTCTCATATTATAGGATATAGTACAAACAAACGGAAATATAAAGAAACGTGATAGGTATAACAAAAAGGATGCATTGATTCGATAACTTCTAATTATTATAAATAAAAAAAAAGAAACTAAGCAGGATCCATGCGTCGTTGCTCGGTCGGCAAAGTTTGTATGAAAAGTTGTAGGAGTTGGCGGGAAGCGGAGATGACGGTTCCGTCATTTATTTGCATGTCGATAAATAATAAAGCTTAAAAACGGATTTTGTGTGTTATATGGTGGTGTATGGATGGATAATTTTCGCAGTAGGTAGGTACCTATCGATTTTTCATGTGCGCAAGTATATAATGATGTTTCGAGCTGATTTCGAGCTGATTTCTTCGGTGTCCTCTAAGAGTTCCGGAGAAATATTTAAGTTGATCATAATACCATGGTTTCCAATTTCAAACCGCACGACGATGTTAATAGTTCAACATATATTTTACTTGAAACTGTCTAAATGCATAATGTTTTATGCGAAAATCCATACGAAGAAAAAGAAGAAGTGGTAGGATAAAAATTATTTTCGTTTGCCGACCGTACATTAACGACGCGGCTACGGTCAACACGCGTAAAGTGCACGCGTCAACTGTCAAGGTTTGTACCGACATCGACACGACATACGTCCAGTAAAAATATAAATAAACAACACACAACGAACGAAAGTTGAACGACCACGCCAAAGGTGATGAGTCAGTTTTTACCTGACCGGTGCGGCGCGGCGCGACCGGCCCGCGGACCTGTTACTGTATCAAGTCTCAGTACCGATCATCACAAAGACGGATGGGACGAGGTTTTCGATCGTATCCTTAAAGCGCCAAGAACTTGGCTGTTCCCAATTTCGTGATTACCCAGAAAATGTTGGATCCGGTATAAAAAAAGTATCCTATGTCATTCGTTTGGTGGAATCTATCTCCTTGCCCAGTTTCATCGTAATCTGTTCAGCGATCTATGCGTGAAAATGTGACATATCGAGTCACTTTCGCATTAACATACATACATACATGAGATAGCTAATGCCCACACTACAACTCGCGTGAATTTTTGAGTTCCCGCGTGAATTCCGCAATATAAGGTGTAAAGGTATTATCATCAGGTGCACAAACTAGGACATACACGTGCATGAAAAATTTCAAAATGATATTATTTAATACGTATTAATGGCGTGAAAAGAGGCAAAAGAGACTCGGGAACCCTTTTTCCGGGTTCGAAAAAATATCCCATATTACCTACTTAATGACAGCCATATTGTAGATATAAATAGCTAAGTTTGTCTCAGACAGTGTTTGACGTAGTTACTAAAATAAAAGTATACATATGACGACCTGAGTCACAATTCACAAACCATACTAAGTTTTAGTGGAATCCGTAGAGTCGTTATTGCATGATGCATGTTCAATCAGACAACAGAAAAAATCAAATGTAGATATTATGTCCATAATTAATGTAGATTAGATTACGAAACATGTATAAAAACCGACCAAGCGCGAGTTGGACTCGCGCATCGAGGATTCCGTATAAACTTAGTAGGTAGGTAGGTATGTAGATAAATAGTTCGTCCATCACGCGAATCGGGTTTCGAAGATTAATGCTACTGCTCCACCTGCGTAAACGTTAACGTTGATGTTAATGTCCAACTACGCGTTAATTAAGGCATTAAAATACGTGTTGGCTATTTTAGTTTGCAACGTGCCGTTAAGCGTTAATTTCTAGTGAAATAATGCGTTAACACAAAATGGAGGTCGAAGCTTCAAACAGCTGTTTTTTGCAATGGCGGTAGAAGCAGCTGTAATTTTGGACCATTCCATTGTTGTATTTTTATTGTTCCCGCCAAAACAAAGTAAATACGATCTTACTTCGCGCGTGCGCCACGCAGCATGAGGAGGCGTTAATGTAGCCAACACCGCTTAGTGCGCTAAATAACGCACTAAAACCCTTTGATGTGTCCAAAAAACCGACACCCGAGCTATCGTTTAGCGTTTAACGTCATTAGTAATGCCGTTAGTAAGTTAACCCGTTAAAATGTTGGCCACATCTACGTAATGCCTTAATTAGCGCACTAATTTACGCGTTAACACGCAGGTGGAGCAATAGCATTAGAAAGAAAAAAGTGATGTAACTTAACTGTAACTTAACTATAACTTAATTCAAAACGGTTTTTGGGTTTTCCCCTTACTTGTACCGTAAGACATTGCTTTTTGTTAAATTTCATAAATTTAGGGCAATGGATGTGAATGTGTCAGAATATGCCGTATCTTTTGATTACATTGACTTAGAAGTTTGATTTTTTCACAGCTCCAAGGGGTTGAAAACTTGAGTTTTGATAATAATTTTAGTTTAGTTTAGTTTATTTTATTTGTACTATCAGTGTTAACAAAATGTCAAGATAAAATGTCACAGAGAATAGTATTGTCAAAGGATATAATATTATGATACAATATAAAAATAATTATATTACAAAATAGCTTAGCTTTAACTTGATTACCCCCACGAGTTCCTTGCAAAAAGGGTCTTATTATACAGTCATACAGATAAACATCGAAGTGATCCTGTAAGGGTCGATTTTTCCTTTAGAGGTACGGAACTCTAAAAAAGTAAATAAAAAACAGCGTTCGCAATTTGTATGTTAATTACTGTTTTTATTTTTCAACATTCACTATGTTTGATAGGATCTATTATATTGTAATCTTATCATTTTTAAAACAAAACTCAACAGGAAAAGTAGAATCGGTTATTTAAAAAAAAACATATTCATTATTCACATACATACTCATTATATAATGCATATCGACTTATACATATTGTGATACGAAATTTTATTTCGACTCAATACAATATTATAGGACCATTGAACTTCAATATTGCATGGTGACTTGTGAACCTCTAAGAGCAAAGTCGCACTGACCATCAAAAGGCGACGTGCCCGCCTACCTAGGGAGCTCGAGCTCTAGGCAAGAACTCTACCCGGTACATCTTTGTATTTTTATCCTCTGCTTGCTTTTGTAATTGTTACTTACATAAGGCTGCTCATATCATTAAAACATCCGATAGGTACCTACCACTTCTGAAATTCATTAGTTAATTCTTTTTTTGTTATTTTTGGACCAAACTGGCAGAAGTAAAGTTCTCTACATGACGATCTATAAATTGTAAGAAAATCTGGCACATGACGCACGGAGATCGCTACTTTGAAGTTCCAAAGACAATCATTTCCCAATTTTTTTCGCATATCTATACCTATCTTCTTATCTTATCTAATATATATAAATCACGTGTCACGTTGTTTGTCCGCGATGGACTCCGAAACTACTGAACCGATTTTGATAAAATTTTGTAACCATTCATAATATGGTCCAACTTAAAAGATAGGATAGTTTTTATCCCGGAATGCCCGCGGGAACTCCGAAATTAATGCGGGGAAAAGCTAATCACCGTAAACTACTGTCAGGGATTTCCCGCGGGAACTCCGAAATTACCGCGGATGAAATCGCGAGGGACAGCTAGTATGTATATAAAAAGGAATTGCTGTTCGTTTGTCTCGCTAAAACCCGAGAATGGCTGGACCGATTTGGCTAATTTTGATCTTGAAATATTTGTGGAAGTTCAGGGAAGGTTTAAGGCTACTTTGGAGTTCCTGCGGGAATTCAGAAACTCACGCGGGTGAAACCGCAGGGCCCAGCAGGGGCCTACCTATGCAGGGGTAGAAAAGATGACATAGGGTAGGTACTTTTTACCCGGGAATCTCCGCGGGAACTCCGAAATTAACGCGGAGCACGGCTACTACGTATCACATTTCTAAAACTTGGTGGTTTTTGTCAATAAGAGCTGTAAGAACCTTCAATCAAGAATACCATTTGGTTTGGTTGGCATTGTAGACTCGCTTACGGTTTTTTTTCACTGCCTAATCCGACTGTGTTATACCCAAGTGTGTATTGGGATGCGCGGTGCACAGGGCCAATGCGCCTGCGCACACTGCGCGCTTCTAATGGCAGGAGTGGAGGGGAGGGGAGAGGAGGGGAGCTCGACCGGTCCGGGGGCGCTGCGAGGTAAGCAACCGACACTGACGCATCAGCTGTTTTGAGAAGAAAGGGGTTCGACTAATGGGTCGCGGGTTTTCAGGTTGTGGGGCGAACATAAAACTTCAGTAATCCGTATTCCTTACAATTGAAATGCGAAAGTGAGTTTGTTTGTTACGCTTAAACGCTATCATGAAAAATTGCATACACGTCAGAGGCACAGAGAAGAATATAGGGTACTTTTTATCTCGGAATTCCCGCGGGAACTCCAAAATCAACGCAGGCTAAACCGCGGGGAACAGCTAGAAGTTTAATGCAGCCCCGGTTACATACCGGGCGGCGTCCCGGAACCCGTTCGGTGTCCCCCGGGCGCGGCGCGCTCGGTTAGAAGTCCTAACCTTTTTTTATTTTTATTTCGCAGTTCACCATTTCGCGATTTAGGCCAGCGCGAATAGGTACTCTACCAACTACCTACCTACCTGCAGGCTAGTCTCACTTCGTGCGTCAAATTCTGCTACTTGATAAAACAATAGGGGAGTTTCCGGGGAATGAAAATCAAAATTCTATTTGATCCGTCAGTTAGATAATAAAAAAATAGCCTGCTCACTTCATCAGCTACCCGTTTCGAGAATCTTCTCAGGGTCAAAGCTTGGGCGTCTCGTCAAACTGAACCTACTCATGAAGTTTCAGCCTGTGATTAGTCACTGAGAAAACAAGGCGTGGGCTGCCGGCTGCCGGGCTAATAAAACTATTGAGTAAAATGCAATGACTTGTAGAAATTTCACGCCAATCCATCGACTAGGTACTTTTCGAGTTTTGCGATCACAAACATACGGATGCTGTATTTTTTTATATATATTTTTTAGCAAGTGTCAAACTGCGCGATAACGCTGGCCGAGTCGATAAAGAAGTCCTCGAACAAGAAATGGTTCAAGTGTCCCAGTTATCACACAGCACTACACACATAGTAGGTACACATAACCAACGTATTGGACCGTCGTCGCGTCGTTCGAAGCCGTCGCCGATAAGGTTATCAAAGGACCGGTGACACCATACTTATTAATTTCGAAGGTTCCAACTTCCAGTCCTTAATACTTACTTTAAGCACTTGCAGTTAGTTATACGTTTATAGCCCCTACGATTTCTATCAAAGTAAAAGATATTTAAAAAATCAGTGATATAACAATAAGAGACTTTCGAGTCAACTTTAACAAAATTATCGTAGACTAGCTGATCCCCGCGGTCTCACCCGCGCTAATTTCAGAATTCCCGCGGGAATTCCGGGATATAAAGTACCCTATGTGTTATTCTAATGCATAAGCTATATTATTGTTAAGTTTCATAAAATCCATTCAGTAGTTTTTGTGTGAAAGAGCAACAAACATCCATATACATCCAAACTTTCGCGTTTATAAGTAACCATTTGGTCCATGGTAACACATATTAGCAAGGATGCCACTGGATAGCGAGCTTGAGTAAAAAATAAGCGTTTTGGATAAAACAAAAACGATGGACAAACCCATTCTATTCTGTGGAAGAGAAGTGGAGCAAATGGTTATATTTTCTTTCATTGTTTGAATGATTTTAGGATATTTACTAATTACGACTTACGACCTAACTACCTCATTTGAACACCGACAATACCTACCTATTTGCTGTATTTTTAAAGAAGAAGCAATGTAGGTATTTATTGTATCATTATTCATCAAATAACTATCAAAAGAAGTTGCTTGAAGGAACATCCACTTCAATTTTCCTTAAATAAAGTTACCTTCCTACCCAGTTTACCAAAAAGATACAAATTTATAACTTTTCGATTAGTCAAGTATATGTATTTTTATATGAGTTAGTCATTCAGCGCCACCTATGATAATTTTGTTGAAACGAGTCTCCTAATTAGCGAACGTAGAAGCACAGATCCTACTGGTATTATAAACGCGAAAGCTTGTAAGAATGTATGGATGGATGGATAGATGTTTGTTACTCTTTTACGCAAAAACTACTGAATGGATTTAAATGAAACTTTACAATAATATAGCTTATACATCAGATTAACACATAGGGTACTTTTTATCCCGGAATTCCCACGGGAACTCTGAAATTAACGCGGGTGAAACCGCGGGGCACAACTAGTACGTAATAGAATACTAACATCAAGAAATTCCTGAATAGCCCAATAAACTATATACCTACATTCTGTAAAGTACCTACACGTTATAGAATAGTGTTCACTCACAGTTGCAATATAAACCTTAACACGACACAACTAGGTTTAAAACGTTTTTACGAATGCACTAACTAGATGAGATCCGGCAAGCGCATGCGATATTTTTAGGGTTCCCTAAAGGTTACTAAGACTTCGCTGTCCGTTCGTCCGTCCGTCTGTACGTTTGTCACTAGGCTGGCTGTATCTTATGAACCGTGATTCACTTTAAAAATAAATAATTAAATTAAAACAAATAGGTATTAAAGGGGGGTTCCCGTACAACAGACATGATTTTTTTTTATTTGTTTTTTTTTTTGCCGTTTTTATAGATAATGGTACGGAACCCTTCGTGCGCGAGTCCGACTCGCACTCAGCCGGTTTTTTTATTTAACTATTAGCCGTTACCGGTGCTTCCGTTCGTGTTGTGGTGGCAACATCAACTTTATAGTTATGTACCTACCTACCTACTTTGCGCCAGTTTTAATAATGTATTTTTATTCTTATCTAAGACTTATTAGAAGAATATTTTTGGAGATTGTATGTCTCAGTCAGATCTAGCAGGTCCATAACGTACCTATAATCTAATATATTTTTAACCGACTTCCCAAAAAAGAGGATGTTCTCAATTCGACGCGTATGTTTTTTTATTGATATAAAAAAAAAATATACTTATCGTTCCATTGTTTTTTTCTGTTTTGCTATCGCAAAACGATTGACGTTCAACTCCCATACGTTTAAATTAAATGATATTTGAATGCTTATAAATTGAGAATGGTCACATGAGTTAAGTGTTGCCATGTACGAGTTCTAATGTGCTCCTTTAAGAACAATAATCATGAGAAAATGTATCAAATAACACATTACATTGAGAACAAAAAGTTTATGTCCATGCAGTTAATTCGACGATAAATACCTATTTATATAGGTACGCTATCTTGTTACAA
Source organism: Zygaena filipendulae (assembly GCA_907165275.2). Classification (NCBI taxonomy): domain Eukaryota; kingdom Metazoa; phylum Arthropoda; class Insecta; order Lepidoptera; family Zygaenidae; genus Zygaena; species Zygaena filipendulae. The sequence continues at coordinate 2,126,095 of OU015653.1, read as the reverse complement.
TCGTGTTAATATTTTTTTTTATAATTTATAGACGAGCAGCTTTAATAAAATAAAAAAAATGTTAAGCTTTAAACCTAATTACATGCAGGTTAACATAATGCACGCCCACATAAACATCGACCGCACCCAGTACCCGATATTGTATGCGTTAGGTTCCTACCTATCTGAATAGTTTAACTTTAAACCATACTTTGTTGTCTTGTGTGGCAGATACCTAGGTTTTTTATTGTATTGCACATTCATAGATTAAATCCCTACCTAACTAGGTACAAACTTCCAGAAAAACGTATTAAACAAAAGGTACAGTCATTATCAAAAGTCCATAGCCTAGCAAAATACTAAATAGGCTAAAATCGCACACACATCACTCAAATGGACTCCCTCAAACATTGATAATATTAGGTACAACACAAGGGGTTATTATTAGAAACATTGTCTGCAAGCACGTTTTCGTTCAATTACTCTATTCACACTTTTGCAAATAACCGTACCTACCTATCTAGGTACCTACCTACTGTAGCTGTGTATAAAGCGGTTAATTAAAATAGTTGGAATTTTGACGGTCCATCATATAGATAATACCTACGTTATGAAATAACATACATAATATATACCTAGCTATAGTTTTATATGCAGTAATGGTTTTTATACCTAGTAGGTAGGTGCTAGCTGTGGCCCGCGGTTTCATTCACGGTAATTTTGGAGTTCTCGCAAGAATTCAGGGATAAAAAGTAGCCTATAACTATGTCCTTGATAACGTGTATGCAAAATTTCGTGGTGATCGGTTGAGTCGTTAAGCCGTGAAAGCGTAACAAACAAACAAACTCACTTTCGCATTTATAATATTAGTTAGGATTATTGTGGGTACCTACCTACCTACTTAGTGAAAATTTGGAATTACGTTTATTATTACGAAGTATTGAGCTGATTTCTTCAGTGCCCATACTCCACGCCCGCCTCCAGAGATATTATATAGGTAGGTACATTTTAAAATAACAAAAAACTTACGTAGGTACCTACCTAAGCTAATGCGCTTATTATACTTTGCAATTTCAGAGCACCAATTTAGGGCTCTAAATCGGATACAATTTAGGGTCGGTGAGTGAGAGAGAGAGAGCGAGTAATCACACTACACTAAATTGTACCCTAAATCGACTACTCTTGGTTACCTTTTAATGTAGTGTTATCACTCGCTCTCTCTCTCACTCACCGACCCTAAATTGGAACCAATTTAGGGACCAATTTAGGGTCGGTGAGTGAGAGAGAGAGCGAGTGATCACACTACATTAAAATACTCTACAGCAGTCGATTTAGAGTACAATTTAGTGTAGTGTGATTACTCGACTAATTGTATCCGATAGAGCACTAAATTGGTCTTGAAATTGCAAGGTGTAATAAACGCTAAACTAAAGTCTCTTTGCTAGAATGAATGAAAATTAATATGATATACCTACCTAGGGACCTACTTACTCATAGAATCCTCCATTTATCGAATAGATCCATTGAGCTTATAAATACTGTGATAGGTACTAATGAATATAATGATCTAAGAGCTAGCAACAAAAATTTAACATGATAAGGTATACCTACCTACCTACTTACCTACCTATCTAAATTGGTCTTGAAATTGCAAGGTGTAATAAACGCTAAACTAAAGTCTCTTTGCTAGAATGAATGAAAATTAATATGATATACCTACCTAGGGACCTACTTACTCATAGAATCCTCCATTTATCGAATAGATCCATTGAGCTTATAAATACTGTGATAGGTACTAATGAATATAATGATCTAAGAGCTAGCAACAAAAATTTAACATGATAAGGTATACCTACCTACCTACTTACCTACCTATAGAGGCAATTTATGCCTAAAATGTCAGGTTAATTTGAAACTAAGCGAATGCTCGATTGACTTAAGTCCAATCGATCTGGAAGTCTGAGTTGACGAATAGCCTACCTATGGGGATGTTGAAGAAAAATAACATGATGTTTTAGGTGAAAATTGGTTATACCTATACCTACGTAAATGCCAATGTGAGTTTATTTGTTTGTTGCACTTTCACACCTTTACGGTTCAACCTTTCATGATGAAATTTTGCGTACCTACGTTGTCAGGGGTACAGAGATGAACATTGGGTAGGTATCCACTACTTTTTGTCCCGGAATTCACGCAGGAACTCCGAAATTAACGCAGGTGAAACCGCAGAGAAAAGTTATAAATAATAAGCAGCAGTAGGTAGGTATTTGTAAAATTTGCAAAATTCTTCCGAAATCCAACCACAATGATCCATCCCATATTCGTGTAAATCTGGATTTAGGTGTTTTTTTTTTCACCACAAACAGTATATTGATCGTTATCTAGCGTAGGTACCTATCTAATTAGACATTTCACTATCTTTGTTGAAAATTATAATGAGTAGGTTAATTAAGGTTGTTTTTACCAAAACATATTATTTTAATCAGATATTTTTTTATCAGGTGTTATGTCATAAAGATGATAATGACATTGGAATGACGAAATAATTAAGATGTTTTTCCTTCCTTTAATATTCAAAAATCAAAATATCATTGCTTCAGGCAGTTTTGTAGATTTAGGCCTAGATTTGTATCATTCTTGTAACCCTAACTTTTACAAAGCTTTGTTTCAAAATTAATTAGGTACCTACCTACCAAAAGAGTGATTCAATCAACATGTTATACAATCACCTTAATACAATAGATTACAGAATAGAATAACATTCATTTCCATTTTATGCACAGCACACAAGAATAATAAAAAGTGCTATCCCCTAACCCTAGCCATTCTTAAAGCATGATTTATGAATGGATAGGCAGCTAAGATGTAGCTAGGTACCTACCTAATTACAATTCACAAGCAACATCAGACAAAAGGAAACAATAGGTAGGTTTTAGTAATTTTTAAAAGTAGATATTGACATTGCTGAAAGTTATGTAACTATGTAGGTTTTAATTTTTTGCAAGTTATAACTAGTGTCAAAAAGACTAGGTAGGTAGGTACCTACATAAAGGTAGGCTACCTATTTGAATTTAAAAAAGTTGGTGACCCTAGTAGTGCTATACAGACACACCTGTGGGTTTTGCAAAGTGTGTGGTGTGGTATTGTTACATGTTGATATAATATGATAGTTACAAATTAAGACAACAAAGATTTCCTGGTTGAGTTGGTAGTCCCTTCTAAGCCTCATATCCACAAAAAAGTGCCTTTGTTCTTATTATGAAGCCTCACATGTACACAGATGCACCATGGTGGAGGCCTGTTGTCTGCGCTTACTCCTTCTATTACCAGTCAATTTTAGAAGTGGATCAGGAGATATGATAGATGTTAGGAAACTAGGACAGGGGTTTAATTTTGGTAACTTTCATGTTACACAAGTAGGTATGGTGAGGATCAAGCAGGTAGGTAGGTACCTAGGCAGTTAGGCTAACTTTGTAACGGTTTAGTGGCACAACTTTATTGCGATCTAGACGGTAAAGTTTTTCTTTTCCCACCAGTTATTTGGTACTGGTATGTTGAATTTTAGTTCCCCTTTTTTACTCTGGGACCATTGATTTCATGGATTTATTTTAAATATTACTAACTAGGTAGGTAGGTACCTACTTATTGATAAAATGCCTTTTATAACTGTACCTACATCTTATTGCTTTAAGAGAGAAAGATACCATAAATAAAGCAAAAGTGGATTAATACTAGCATAATAGGTTACCTAACTACTCTGGTTTTTATCCTAACTTATAAATGTGAATGTGAGTTTGTTTGTTACACTTTCACACCTTATCTACTCAACTGATTATCATGAAATTTTGCATATTGCCAGTGGTACAGAAAGGGACATAGGGTACTTTTATCCCGGAAATTACCGCGGAATCTCCAAAATCAACGTGGGTAAAACATAAAACATACTTATTCTATCTAAAGAAGATGTAAAATTTCATTTTAAATGTTATAGTGTGTAATATAGGTAATTATGTAAACAACCTGTGCTTAAACTTAGGAGGTATCACAAGGTCATGTAAGAAATAAGAATTGAATGAGAATGAAGCCCATACCGACTTCTGACTTAGGTAATACCTACCTATCTCATCAGGCAATCATGACACGAGTTTAGTGTGTGAACATGTTACGAGACGCTCAATATCACTATCTACAGCGCATCAGCCTCGACCATTCCGAGGGCGTTCAACCGTACCGCCAAGACGCACCACCGCGTCAGCCGCGGCCTGGCAACCGATGTCCGAAAATTAACTTACTAGCAACATCATTTACCTCAGTGACCATGACACTACCGACTTCACAATACCCAACCTGGCGGCCGGTCACTAGAACATTAACAGCACATTAACCTATCAAGTTCACGGTGATCTATTAAAGGATTTTACGAGTTTTTTGTTTGTCAATTGAACGTTTTTGATAACAGAAAACCTGACCCACTGACCTGTCAGAAGACTCGGAGCTGTCGTATCTCTCGATACATCGCCTCTTCCTCTCGTCGGCAGCGTCCCGAACGAGATTCACACTTAGTTTATTCACCGCGACAGCCGCCTCGCAACGATCGCCGGCCACGCCGCGCGTACCTGTATCACTATTTTCACACGATTCACTCGCGTCCAGTTCGGTGTAGAACGACAATTTCAACCTGCCACTGCTGAAAGTTTCGTCACTGCACTTTTTTGTGTCACCATGTCCTAATTTCGGCTCGGAAAAAGTTGAATCGTTGATTTGTTTCGGGTCAGTACGGTCTCCGCGCGACCCATCCGCCATCTTTGAGCGCACGAGTGTTTTGTTGGACGTTTCCGCGCGGCGCCGCCGGCTGCATGGGCGCTAGCGTCGCGCATGCAGGAGAGCGGCGGGGCGGCATGCGAGGGGGAAGGTATTGCCTCGTGACGTCACGGCGACTGCGCGGCCGCGCGGGGGGCGCGTGCTGTGACGTAAGGTCCCCGCCCCGTGTAAGTGCAGAGGCGCTGTCATTGGCCGCGGATTACGCAACCAGCGCGCCTATTTCTGCGGCCCGAGAAGGGAGCGTAGGACTGGATAGGCCCATCCCAGCCCTAAACGTAATGCAACGTAATGACCGACCGACGCCGCCGACGCACACATGCACACGCACTGTGCACATAAGTGTGAACAAATGCATGGTTCAAACCAAAATTAATTAGTTTCAGCTAATGCTTTCAACTAAACTAAGTAGCTAGATATTATATAATTAGGCACTTGCCGTATCTAGATTCTAAAAAATAGGTACCTATATTTTAGTTTTAATTCAAAATTCAAAAAATTCAAAATTCAAAAGCTCTTTATTACTTAGGATCGGTTACAATCACTTGTAATCGTCAGCAGGTTCTTAAAACTATAAATTACCGTCAGTTCGGAATACGTCCTCTGCTGAGAAGAACTGACAAGAAACTCAGCAGGGCTGTCTTTAAATGATCTTACTTATAAACTAGGAGAACAAAAAATTGTAATTGGATAGAGCAATTCATTCCCAAACGTCTGTATCATTTAAATAGTCTAGGTACTACACTATAATATGCTTTATCGCATAATCTGTGTTTAATAAGCGTCTTGAATTTATTAATTGACAAATTAATTACATCGTTTGGGAGTTTGTTGTAAAAGCGTATACATTGTCCTTTAAATGACTTAGAAATTTTATGGAGCCTAGTCTTAGGCACAACGAGTTTATCTTTATTTCTTAAGTTAAGATTATGTAGATCACTGTTTTTCTTAAAGTTGCCTAAATTTTTGTGAACATATAATAAATTCTCGTATATATACTGAGAATGTACAGTCATTATTTTAAACTCGCTGAATTTAGTTCTCAGTGAATCCCGAAAATTACAGTCTAACTTTGATGTCTTCTAACCATTAGTCGATTTTTTCCTTTCTCTACGTTAAAGTTTAGTTTCAAAGTCCGCCCCCTCCCTTACTAGGTATCTTTGGGCGTTGTGTGAAAGAGATGAACTTATAGGAATCTCCGAGATTTATCGTGCTGTCTCCTTCACTCATCTAATAAAGGGGCGTAACCAAAAATATTTTAGGGGACTTTACAGAATTTAGAAATATTTTTTTTTGTGATTTTTTCTTCTTATTTGACATTGTGATCGACTTGCATCGCTGCTAGTCGATTAACTGATTGTTATGTAGGTAGGTAAGGCAAAACGTAGGTACTTATCAGTTAATACTACCACAGTATTAAGAAAATAATTATTATGATTACCTACCTAGGGGAAAGGTGTACGAGATGATCCCCTTAAGGGAGAATAGTCCCTATTTGAAGAATAATTAATTTAATTTAGATTTAAACACATTTACTGTTAGCATATTTATCTACCTAACTTTTTTCATACCCAAAATGTTTAATTAGATTTTTTTTATTGGTAGATTTCACTTTTTTTAAAACCCTACCAAAGGATCATCTTGGACACCAGGGTATCCAAGATGATCCCTAAGGTACGGTCAAGATGATCCTGGGGATCATCTTGCCTCCTGTTTAGGAAAATTCTGAATTTTGGTATAATTATTGAAAAAAATCCTCTGTAAGTGGTCACAAAGTCTTTATTTATCACAAAATTATTTATTAATTAGGATCAGTCATTATTTATGAAATAAATCAACTGTCAAAAGTCTTCGGAAGGCTTCGTATGTTTTAGGAAATGATCAAACCACTCGGTGAAAACTTCCAGTTTCATCCATCCTGTTGAATTACATGCCCATGTGGATCCTGGTGGGGCCCCATTCATTAGCTCTATCTTCATGCGAATCCTACGAAAGATGAACATAGTTGGGACAAAAGTTCCAGATGCGGACTTGCAAACTACCGCTGTTGTAGTTTCTCCTCTTTCAGCGGATGTTACTCTAGCCACTTGTTTACGTCCAGTTTCTGCAAACACTTTAGTGTTTTTGGTCAGTATCGTAGAAACACTCGTCTCATCAATATTGTAGATTCGATCGGGTGGAAAATGTTTCGCATCTTGAACTTCTTTCAACACGGAATAGAACTTATCCTCAACTGGTTTATTAAAGGCACGAGCTCGAGCAGTTGAGGTGGACTCTGGAGCACGTAGGTTAATATCTGGATGTCGCAGACGAAACCCTCTAAGCCAGTCAACACCAGCTTTTTCTCAATGGAATCGGTGTGATATGTTGTTTTTTTCAGCAAGTTGGTATGCCAAGGATAACAACTGTGATCGCGTCAATCCATACATCCTTATCTCCATATCTTTAATGTGCTCCACCAGCTCATTTTCCTGTTGAGGCGTAAAGGTATTTACCTACCTAAAAATTTAACTGCACCTAGAGCTTTTACTTTATTAATTCCTTTAGCACGTCTTTTTAATGTCATAACGGGCACCGAAAACTCTTTGCTTGCCATTCTTAACGGCATCGAGCGCTTTAATCATTCGATCTTCCGACCAACTCCCACGAGACGTTTTTCTTTTATAATTGCGCGGCATAATCTGAAAAAAATAATCTAAATTAATCAACTAAAACTCAAACTTGTACCTTATATGGTACAAGTTGATCCTGCGGATCAACTAGTACCTATATGATGGGATCGTCTTACCCCAAACACAGCTTTTTCAATCTTTGTTCGATAACATAACCTATAAAGCATTTACTGTTGTAGTGTCATGCAAAAACTAAAATATAGCATTATAGACAGCCATAAGTACAACAATCATTACGATTTATTGCATACAACAAAAGTAACATAGTCTCAAAGTCAACCTTACCTTAGTTCAGAGACACACAAATTATATGTTTCCGTGCAGACTCGCACTCGTCACTCGCGCCACCATTACACTTTGACTATTGCGGAGGGGTGTCGGGAGCTACGATATACCATATAAAAAACGTAGATGGCGTCCATAGATTCGCTGCAACGGCAAGGGATCATCATACCCCGTAGAATCAACTCGTACACCTTTCCCCTACTTATTAATTACTTAGGTCGGTTACTAGGTTTAATTTTAATACCTACCTGCTCATATTTAGGTAGGTAGGTAGGTACCTAGATCTGTAGCTAGTCTAACTTTTTACTAAAATCATAATTCATAATTTAAATTAAATCTTGACTTTAGAGATTTTTAAGTATTTCACTGCTACAAAACTATATTACTTACGTTTAGTTGTATCTAAAGCTTAGGTAGGTACCTACTTATACCTACGTACCTACCTACCTAGATAATATCACGTTTTACAGAAATACCCGGTAGAATATGCAGGAGTAAATTGGGGTAAGTCCGATTAGGTACCTACGACTACTGATATTTACCTTTATTATTGGTTTACTCAACCGAAAATCATGTGCAACCAACCAATGAGAATGGTTAGGAAATTTAAATTAAAATGTTCATAATGCTAAATAAGCAATAGCTAGACTTAGGTAGGTACACAGGCTACAAAGTAACTAGATACCTACTGACTTAACTACCTAGGTAGGTACCTACATACAACATATAAAACATACTTACCCAACCTTTTGTGTAAAGTAGGTACGTATCTAATTTAAATATACCTACTCAGATAACCACTTGCCACCGCGTCACGCTGCATTTAGGTTCGTATAGAAGGGACATCAACTTAGTTTAGTATGAAAACAGGTGAAAACCAGTGTCGCTGGGTGATTTTCGCACACAAAACTTATTCATGACGCACTAAAACATTCATTAACATAAAGAAATGTATGAAACGCTTTTTGTTTACGTTATTACTCAGTCATTGTTTTCAAAATTCAGTTTGCGAATATTGTGGAAAATATTTGGGATACTAGCAAAAGAAGTTTTGGACAAGTTAGAGCATTTGTTCTAACTTCCTTTGCTACCGGGGCGCGCCTGGGTATAGGCTCAGACGAAATAAAAAGTTTATTTCGTCTGAGGGTATAGGTTGGTACCTAATTTCCCACCTAATTCACATTTTAGGGTTAAGTAGTGGCGTGGTCGTGAGTATAATGTCATGCCATGCTCTTTTGTGGATGAAAGTATTTTTCGGATAACATGAACAACAATAAAAGAGGGCTAAGCTAAGTAAACTTTAAACCTAATAATAGAAATAATTTTTTTAATAAACATTACGTCAAATGAGATTCAAAGGAACGCGAACGTTAAAAAAATATGCTGAAATATCTACTAGCGCTATCTGTCGCAAATTCTGAAAAATACCTGATTAAACTTGAGAACAATGAGAACAATTGAGAACAATTTTCAAGGTTGCCTTGAAAAAATTGCTTCTAGCAATAAGGCCGCCTATTTGCCTGAAATTAATTTATATTATATTTAATGTTGTGAAACTCCTTTGGTGCAATAAAGTATATTGTATTGTATTGTATTGTATTGTAACAATGTAACGTACTCTCATAGGTCGTCGCACTAGCTATTAGTGAAGTACACTACATTATGTTTTGCATAACAACTTACAGATGGCGATGTTAGTACAACTTTATAGCCTTTTTCCATTGATCAATGACTTTTTCATAGTATACCAACTGTAAACTCAGACAAAATTTTCGTGAGACTGTAAACTAGAAAGAGAATTTATGGGTTTTGAGATTAGAGTAAACGTACCTATATCAATGAGATATCTACATATTTTGTGGCACTTATTTTGTCTTTGACAGTAAGTCTAACCTAAAGAGATAAAAAGGTATTGCAGTTTTCTTCGTCTGAGTTTTCTTCCAGATTTTTCCTATTATTTAGCTTAGCTTATCTCAATTTTTACCTGTGCCGGATAGCTCTGGATAACTTTCACCTTAAAAATAATAATAAATAATATTTTAAAATAAAAAACGGATAGATAGAATTTTAGTTTAATTCAGTACAACATAACACAGTAAAACAATACAACACTCACTTTATTGTGTGATACGGCGGTGGTATAAATTTCCGACGATGGGGCAAGTTTAGCAATTCAATTTCGCGAACTGGGTTTGTTATAACGAATGTTGAAAAATTTAAAAATCATGAACCAACTTTCTGCAAATGTGCTACAGATGTCAGGCGAATAATGTAGGTCTACGAAAGTTTACTACTCGGAGAGCCGGTTCAGCCTATTTTGTGCAGGTTTCACAATGAACCACCTATTAAAGGGTTCAAAAAACTTATCTAAATTGGTCTCTAGTTAGTCCTTGCGTGGACTTACTTGACCTCGCTTTGATTTGGTGACATTGCCAATTTTCAAGATTCGGCCAACATTATTAGCGCTTGTAATTAATTATAATATACCAACTACTAACACTTTTGGGACTTATAAGTGCCTACTAAAATAAAGTAGATACAAAAAATAAGCTTCGTATCTGTGTAAATGGCATTACTTCATTAGTGTTTAGTAGGTAAGTAGACCAACTTGCCCATTCTCCTTTAGATATTATAAAATTGGAATTTTGAATTTTGGAATTTTGAGGTTGGAGTTCAAATTTTTTATTTGCGTCGTTTATATTATTTTTAACTAAAAAATTGTAACAAAAAGTAGTAGGTATATTTAAAAAAGTATTCAGGTAAGACAGGTAAGTACATCTATAAAAGAGTAGAATCCGCGTGATTGTTCATGGTAATCTCCGGAACTACTAAACGGATAATGCGGCTTTCACAAGTAGCTTAAGCTTATCTTGGAGCAACATAGAGACTTCGTTTCATTTTAACTAAGCCGGATGTCGAGAAAAAAAGTTGTTATTTAAAAGCGTTTCACGCGGGTGAAACCGCAGGCACAGCTAGTTATCTATAAACAAAAAGTAGGTATTCATAGCGTGAGGTAATAGGTAGGTACCGAAATTCGTATATCAACCCGTAACAGTCCACCTCAATAAATAATAATTCACACATAATAAGTAATAGCTTACATTTACTTACGCATACAGGTACTTATATTATATATCAATAATACAACTTATTGCGATAAAAATTTAAAACAATAGGTAGGTAACAATGTCATAAAAATAGTATTCATGTAAACGAGTAAATTACAAAAATATATTATTATTTTGCTATTATGCACTTAATTACTTAATTGAGATACTTAGATTAAAATGCAGATTTAATAGAATAGATACGGTTTGTTGTGGTAGTGCATTTTTTTAAATCAATATTAAACAACACAACTCATTGATTTACTCCGTAATAATTTTTATTTTTATTGATAACTGAAAACGCACCTAAACCCAGACAGAATTATTAAAAAAAAAATAGCCGCTAAGGCTATTTCATAGAAGAGAAGTAAAACGTTGCACCATTCTTTGAAAAAAAAAAAAAATTATAAAATGTGTTTTTTTTTTATTTTTTTTACTAATAATTCTAAACATTTTTAACATAATCATAAGTTAGTAAGTTAATATTACAATCTCACATTACACCAATAAGATAAACAATAAATTAATCATACAAAACGGCAGAACGTACGTATGAGTTTGTTTGAGGTAGGTATTTTAAAAGGAATATAGTTTTAAAGCATTTGACTTTTTATAAATTTATGGGAAAGACATACATATTATATGACATGACATAGCAAGCAATAATCACAGCGTCCTCTGCTGAAATTTTTATAAGTAATTTTTCCATTGGACAATATGCGACTGACCTCATAATACATAGACAAAAAAAAACTGATTTAAAATATGCTGTGAATATAGTGTAAACAAAACAAAAAATCTTCACTCGGCACAACCAGCAATTAATTAAAATCGTAGATATTTATTAATATCAAAGGTAATTGTATTTATTTATTGTACAAGAATGTCAAAAGTTTAAAAAACCAAGAGTGATCAATACTACTGTATCTAATCTGAATAAAATGGAATGTCCAGTTAAGGTACAATACGGAAATGATAAAGGGATGATAGCTATTAAACTCTAGAAAAATACAGTCTGTTGAATCTTAAAAACTAGGTACGTATTTCTTACAACTTAGGTAAAGCGTTACAGGATGTGACGTCACACAATTGTCTACAAAGATGTTTCTTCAACCAATAAAATATAATAGGTATATTTGTGGCCGTCGAGGATCTCAAATTACGTTTGGGGGGGAATTTGTATGATTTTTAATCGACTTCCAAAAAGGAGGAGGTTCTGCATTCGGCTGTATGTTTTTTACCAATGTATATTTCAAGAAAATTCGTTCTAAACAAAAATTCTAGTTCGGTATCCATTTTTATAATAATAATGTGCATTACATCATTGAGGCCAGAAGTAAAAATTACATCAGATCTTAACCATTTTAACACTGGAGGTCAACATTTTTATATATTAATGCTTAACATACTACCTTCCCACAAGTATACAAGTAGATTACCCCAGTAAACAGTCGTAAATATCGGTCGGTATGTAGTTCCAAAAAAATCACCTACAAACATACCTACTTACTTGAGAAACAGAACATCTTCCTTTTTTCTAAGTAAGTTAAAATTGTATAACGACCTAAACTCTTCGATCAGATCATCTGCGTAAAACCTTTTATCAGTTGAATTAACGAATTCCTGAGTAGATCTCACTATGGTACAATAACCACAGATTACTAGGACGTGTTCGTAAAAAAACACTATTTATTGATTATTTACGATAAAATTGATTTAAAAAACTTGTTTTCTAGAAAGAGCTTCGCTAAGCCGATAAACGAAAAAAATAAGACACTTTTGCGGCTCGTATTTGCCACCGTATCAAGTCCACAAGGCGGTGGGCATCATGCCCTCCATGGACGTAGTCCTGGGCGTGAGCACCTCGTTGCACAGGAAGTCGAGCGGCATGTCCACCAGGTGCCCCTGTATGAGGTCTATTTTCCTGTTGGCCAGCGCCCGGTCCTTGTGCCAGAGCGTCTCGCAGTGTTCCTCTTGATACTTTCTCAGCTCCTCGAACGTGTGCACCGAGTTCGTCGGTATGCAATGGAACACCTGGAATGTAGGATCAAAGAATACTATCACTACGGGTACGTTCCGTTATTACGGCTCGCAGTGACGAGAAATTCGTTCCGTTATAACCTTCAGTATACTGCCGCAGTGTCCGCAGTAGATAGTATGACGTCATAATCGCCACCATTTTTGTACCGTGAGTAGTGAGCACTGGCGTTTTCGAAGTAAAGTGCTCTCACGTGGTTTGATCATGTGATCAACCTTGGATAATTGGTCAACCGCGTCGGTCGGTTGTCAATGAGTGACAGCTTGACGTGACAGTGACAGGGGCGGTAGGTGCGGTCGCACATAGGGTCCTCCAGACCGACCGCCACGGGGGATCTATATAGGTTCGTTTGTGCAAGGTGTGACAGGTGTACTCACGTCCTCGTAGAGCTGCGTGTTGGCAGTGGACGTGTCCTTCCACAGGCGGCGGTAGGTGTCGTCGCACACGGGGTCCTCCAGACCGACCGCGGTGTCACAGTCCAGCAGCCCGAGGTGCTCGCGGAACAGGCGCCGCCGCAGTGCGCCGGCGAAGCGCCCGCACGGATACCGCTGCCCGTCCATGGTGCCGTCCACGAACGACTCGTCCTGTTATGTACATACAGGTACGCTTTATTTAATCACTGTTAGCTATTCTCTCTCCGCGTTTCATAGAGTTCCTGCTGGAACTCCGGGATAGAAGTAAGTGCCCTATATCCTTTTCTGTGCCAGCGACATCGTGTATGCAAAATTTTATGATAATCGGTTGAGTACATAAAACGTGAAGTGTTCAAACAAACAAAATTCATATTCGCATTTATAACAGAGAGGATTTATAAATTTTTAAGTGCTAGTTGTTTGCAATTTCACCCGCTCGATAATAGGCATGTTGACTAATTTTTAATTTTTAGTCCATCTTCTAGATTATTAAAAAATATTGGGCACGTATTTTTTCTTTTTGTACCTAATCAAAAAATAACGGCGATATATTGAGTTGAAATTCCGCGTGACGTCACTATTCTGACAGTTTGTATGGCGGTTTTAGCGGTTAGTGACGTCACGACCCCCTAACCCTAAACTTTAATGCGCTTTTTCTCTGTATATATTAATTTATTTGAAAAAGCAAAAAATACGTGTCTATTGTTTTTTTATTTTCTAACTGACGGACTAATTAGAATTTTGATTTTCAAAAGTAGTCCACATCCCCATTTTGGAGGTTACGCGGAAATTCAGAGGTAAAAGTACCCTATGTCCTTCTCTGTACCCTCGACAACGTGTACGCAACGTTTCATAATGATCGATACGGCTTTTGGAGCATGACAAGTAAACTCACATTCGCATTTGTAACAGTAAAGATTTGGATTACTAATAATCATACAATTAAAAAAAAAAACACAACAATAACTTAAAATTGAGAGCCGCAAAAGTACAACTTCTGAACGTAACGGCGTTTTCTTTTCTTTTCATCCTCGAATTCCCGCGAGAATTCCTAAATTAAGGCGGGCGAAAGCGCAGGAAATATCATCCCTCGTCCCTCACCTGCAGCAGCACCGCGATCTCCGAGTCCCGCTTGCCGAGCATGGAGCGGTCGTTGATGTTGGCGCTGCCGCATATCACCGTCTTGTCGTCCGCCACCAGCAGCTTGGAGTGCACGTACACCAGCTCGGTGAGCGGCTCGCCGTCCAGCGTCGCGTGCGTGCGCAGCCCGTGGAACGTGATGTACTCGGCCGGCTCCGGCACGCCCGCCTCGTACAGCCGGGTCAGGATCGCCTCTTTACTCCTGGGCGAGTGACGTTGTGGATATACACGGTGTAAGGTTAGTACTTAGTTACACCGTGTATATCTGAAATGTGCAGTTATGCACGGTGGTGTAAGGTTAGGGGAGTTGCACACGGTGTAAGGTCAGGGGCAGTTGTACACGGTGTAAGGTTAGGGGCAGTTGTACACGGTGTAAGGTTAGGGGCAGTTGTACACGGTGTAAGGTTAGGGGCAGTTATACACGGTGTAAGGTTAGGGGCAGTTGTACACGGTGTAAGGTTAGGGGCAGTTATACACGGTGTAAGGTCAGGGGCAGTTGTACACGGTGTAAGGTTAGGGGCAGTTGTACACGGTGTACGGTTAGGGGCAGTTGTACACGGTGTAAGGTCTGGGGCAGTTGTACACGGTGTAAGGTTAGGGGCAGTTGTACACGGTGTAAGGTTAGGGCTAGTTGTACACGGTGTAAGGTTAGGGGCAGTTGCACACGGTGTAAGGTTAGGGGCAGTTGTACACGGTGTAAGGTTAGGGGCAGGTGTACACGGTGTAAGGTTAGGGGCAGTTGTACACGGTGTAAGGTTAGGGGCAGGTGTACACGGTGTAAGGTTAGGGGCAGTTGTACACGGTGTAAGGTTAGGGGCAGTTGTACACGGTGTAAGGTTAGGGGCAGTTGCACACGGTGTAAGGTTAGGGGCAGTTGTACACGGTGTAAGGTCAGGGGCAGTTGTACACGGTGTAAGGTTAGGGGCAGTTGTACACGGTGTAAGGTTAGGGGCAGTTGTACACGGTGTAAGGTCGGTTGCAGTTTGGTATACCCAGTGGGAGGTTAAACAATAGGACGCTCGAAACTTTCAGGGCGCTCACGTGCAAACCAAGCAAGTTGTCATTAACTATACGACGCATTAGCAAATATTAAAAGCTTGTAAATCAGTGTGGAAATCAAATAAAATTGATATTAGTAGCTTACAACCTATAATCAACGTGGAGTGACGGCTAGGGCTGCCGGCTGTTAGGTGAAAAAATAAATAAAATAAACTTTTATTTTCACCACTTATTGCCATAAACCGATTGGTTGCGGGACTGAATTTCGCAAACGTCTTCTTCTTTTTTTCAATTTCACTTATACGTTTAAATACGTTCACGTTATTAAAGCACTGATGACACGCCCGTCGTGCCACGCGCAACGAGTCGGAAGTGTGCCAGGCTCAGCAGTGGCGCCCACCTGCAGATGCTCTGGTAGTTCCAGTGCGTGACGGCGTGCAGCGAGGTGCCGGACGGCGCGCCCACCTCGCCCTCGAAGCCGGGCAGCAGCGGCATCACCACGTACACCCGGAACCGCTGGTCGGAGCGCACGGCGCGCATGATGCGGTTGTACAGCGCCTCGCCTATCTGCGACGACCACCTTACTGTTATTATTATTACTAGCCGTTTGTTCCCCAATTTTTTTATTTTTTTTTTATGTCATACAGGGCAAACGGGCAAGTGGTACACCTAGGGTTGCCACCTTTTTTTTGGAAAAAATATAGTATTTTTTCCGAAAAAAGGTGCAATAGGTACTTTGGGAAATGTAGGGAAAAAAATTGTACCAATTTTTTTAATCATTATGTATCGGGCAGCATTTTTGACAGTTGATTTTTTTTGCCGCGTAAGTATACCTATATGAATTTCGTTCTAAAATTCCCCGTGCTGCGCTGCGGGTGCTTTCCAGACCAGCCACAGTTAATATAAAAAAGCTCGTCAGTTGAATTAGGGATAAAAATACATATAGTATTTTTCGTACTATATCATTTTTTTTTTTTTTTTTTTTTTTTTTTTCATTTATTTATGACAACAAACGGTTATGTACATTGTAATGGAACATCAAAAACAGAAATTTACAATTAACCAAACAGTGTCACTAAAATATGTAAATCTAGAAATCGCATAACTTTGAGCAAGCAAACATGGCAAGACTCGAGACAATACAGTCACAAATTAACAAGACTTATGTCTTACAAAACTACTGACAAGAAAGTGATATTTTAATACAGTAGCGAGGGTAGGAACGATCTAATTACGGTTACAGTTCACAATTTTTCTTTTTAGTTCTAGTTTTAATTTATTTAAAGTTGTATTAAATAAGTCAAGGTCTACAAATTCAGCGTTGTAGGTTTTCTATAATATATAGTGCAATTGACTGAAATATAGTACGATACTATATAATATAGTACGGATGGCACCCTGTACACCTGATGGTAAGTGATTACCGCCGCCCATGGACATCTGCAACACCAGAAGGCATTGGAGGTGCGTTGCCGACCTGGAACGGGGATGGTTCATTTCGGATTTCCGGATAAAAGCTACACTATGTCCTTCTTTGTACCCCTGGACAACGTGTCAGTAAAATTGGCTATTTGACTAAATATTATTTTTAATCCATCGTCTACATAGTTTAATGAAAAATATTGGACACGTATTTTTTCTTTTTTTACGTAATCAAAAAATATTGAGTTGAAATTTCAAGTGACGTCACAACATAACCCGGTGCAGTCTGTACGGGGCTTATACCGAATAATGACGTCAAGCGTCCCTCACCCTAAACTTCTAACCTAACCAAGAAAGTCGGGGTGTTTTGCACCCTGTTTAAAATATCTCATGAAACGGCCGGCCACATCATGAACTGGCCAATTCCCGGATGTGGCCGGATCGCACCTGATTCCTGACGGCGACGCTCGACCTGGACTGGGTGATGAAGAACTGGTTCTCGATGTAGACGTAGTGCTGCGCGCGCGTGATGGTGTCCACGTACGCCTCGTGGATGCTCTGCTCCACCGTGTCCGGGTCGAGGAAGCCGCACGACCAGCTCGACACGCTGCGGAGCACCTGCCGCCCGGAGCACGCGACAAAATGAAGTTAGGTAGGTAACAAACAATATCTGCTGAATGGGTATGATGACTAAATTTTAATTTTCAGTCCGTCTTGTAGATGAATAAAAAATGTTGGATACGTATTTTTACTTTTTTTATGTAATCGAAAAATAACGGCGATACATTGAGTTGAAATTCCGTGTGTGTCATTATGATAAGTTGAGTAGTACTCACGTGCGTCTCGTTGATAGACTAGCTATTACCCACGGTTTCAATCGCGTTAAGGAGTTCCCGCAGGAATTCCGCGACAACAAGATGATGATTACACCAGACAGTATAGTATTATATTGTCTGTGACCAGACTATATAATAACCAGGGAAGGTAATACATAACAATATTAAAAGAACTCACCTGACAAGTGACATTTTCAATATCTATGGTGAGGAGTCGGTTCAGGTCTTGTAGCGGTTTGATGTCGGTGTACGTCTTTGGAAGCAGGTACGGGTAACTAGTGTTTTGTCTGGAAATGAAATAAATAAAATCTGATATTGTTTATTGTCACCAGAGTAAGAAAATAAAATACACACGGTGCTGCTGGCCAGTTCTGTTAGCTTGAACTTAGCTTGACACGCTACCGCGTGTCTAGATAAATGGTAGGGAATACAAGCAACAACAAGATAGTCCCAAAATAGTGGCATAGCCAAAGATATTTTAAGTTTATTTATTTATTTTTTAACTCAGCACATTTCATTCCTCTTATAATAACTGCTAAATTAATATCATGCTCTCTTGCTACGCTAGCGCTATTGATTGACCTCTAATTTGCTGCTTACAGCTGGAAACTTTTTCGGCTTGTTCCCCGTATGAGATGGTTCTCCTTACCTCTACCCTTTATACTCAGTATAAGGGAACGGCTTCGCCGTATACTGAATTGGCTACTTGACAAATTTTTTTTAGTCGGCCGTGTAGATTAATTAAAAATATTGGACAAATGTAGGTATCTACATTGAGTTGAAATTTCACGTGACGTCACAACCCGGTGCAGTTTGTACGGGGCTTATATCGAATGACGACGTCACGAGTCCCCCACTCTAAACTTTAATGCGCTTTATCTATGTTTATTTTCATTAATTTGAAAAACCAAAAATACTTGTCTATTATTTTTTTTATTTTTTTTTATTATTCTGATTTTGATTTTCATACTCAGGAAAATACCCAATTGACATCCATCATACCTTACAGTCCTACCCGTGATAGCGGAACATACCGACAGTTCTGCGTTACAACCTGACCTGGCTTTCTCCAGCTTGATTGCGTTCCACCGCTGGATGAAGTGGCGGGCGACGTCGCGCGCGGCCGCGCCCTGCACCAGCGCGCCCACGTCGTGCCACGGCATGCGCGGCGTCGTGTTCCTGTCCACTAGGTCTGGAACACGGAATAGAAAAAACACACATACAGCCGAATGCAGAACCACCTCCTTTTTGGAAGTCTGTTCAAAATAACAGCTAAAAGAGACGTCAACTTAGTTCAGCATGAAAACAGATGAAAACCAGTGTCGCCGGGTGATTTTCGCACGCAAAACTATTCATCACGCACTCAAACTTAAACGCTTTATGGTTATGTTTTTGCTTGGTCATTGTTTTCAAAATTCACAGTTTTGGGAATATTGTGATTTGTGGTGCCATCCCAAGTATATTTGTAGTAAATATACTTGGGTGCCATCCCGCTCGCTTTTATCCTACAAAAGTCTACAGGCTGCGTCTGACTCGCGTGCGTATCGCGTCCAGCTACAAACGCGCGTCGACGGCGCGTTTAAAAAACGTGGTGTGCGTAGGCCCTTAGACAAGCTATAATGGTGGTCAAAATGCAATCGCCGAGCCGCGCCCGGCGCCACTCACCAACGAACGGCAGGTTCAGGTCGTTGAAGTCCTTCACGATGAAGTTAGTGTAGTCCTTCCCGATCCACAGCTTGGAGTTGCCCTCCAGCTCCTCGAGCGCGCGCTGGCTGCGCTGCGTCAGCACGCGCCCCTCCACCACGCGCGCCAGCGGCGCCGCGCGCGCCGAGCCGCGGCCCGCAGCCCCGCCCGCGCTCGGGATACCTGCCGGGGACACCACAGCGGGGTTGGCCAAGTTGTTATTCTTCAATTGTTAACGCATAGAAAACATAAGCAACGAATCGTCATGTCTCTTGGTCAGCCAATCAACGAGATCAATTTTTGAATCGTTCGAATTGCTTGCTATTCACACACAGAATCGCAAGATTGAAAGTGAAATTGTATTTTTGAAATTTCATTGCACGTGAATTCTGCAACGAGTGGGTCGGACCACTCTTATTTGAATTCATCGATCGAAAGTTCGACGTTTAGTGGCAGTTTGACAACATCAAGAACGTTAAGTACCGTTTTATGAAAACCTATGAAAGTTACCTTCCGGTTTTTAAATATTATGCGTCAAATGAAACAAATGTAAAGGAGTTTCAGAAAACAGCAACACCTCCTTCGCCATAAACACAAGAAATTGAAATTGAACACCGTATTCGAATGATTCAAAAATATGACAAAATGGGATTCAGTGAATTTAATTTCACATGTGAATTGATTTATTGAATTGAGATACATAAGATATTGCCGTTTTTGCAGCTCCAATATTCGTTTGTAGCTTGTATTAGAATTTGGAGCTGCAAAAACGGCAACTTACAGCGTCATACAGACGTTTTACAAAAAGTTTAACTATACTTGTCTAACTACTGTTTAAGTATACTTGTCTATGTGGCCCACTGTACCTACTGTATTTTTAAAATTCCATTTTATATTTTTATGTACCCTCTATTTTTTGTTTACTCCATTCCTAGATTTCACACTAAATTGACATTCTACAATCGTTAACGCATAGAAAAGTAACGAATCGTCATGTCACTTGGTCAGCCAATCAAAACTTTAGTTTTCACATGGTCACGCAAAACTAAAGGTTTGATTGACTAACCAAATGATATGGGATGTAAAGATGACCATCACTCACTCAGCTCAGTGAAACTACCTTGAAGCAAAAGCTACTATGGATCTATGCGCGAACTTCCTTACCAACTTTGGCATACTTAACCAAATCCCTATCACCGCGTCATACATTGCATTGGTAAGGTTGGCAGAAATTGCTTTCATAGATCGGTTCAGCGATTAGTATGAAAGTGCCGACTCTTAAAATAAAACATGTGATTATTCGCTGAGTGCACTCACCTAGAGCTTCGCTGAGCAGCACCTGGTCATTGGAGAGCGCGTACTTCTCAGCCTTCTTCCTCTCCGAGTCGTCGTTCTTCTCTCTGTCGTCTTCGTATGGCGGGTAGATGATGCTGATGATGTCTTTGCCGCGGCCCGCGATCTTGTCGAGCACGTTTCGTTTCTGCAGCTCGGGCGAGTCGTTCTTGTCGAACTGTTGCGTTTTGTTATCGCGCTGCGACGCGATGAGCAGCTGATCGCCCGGCTCTAACACGGGCAAATCTGATCGCGGGCTGTCCGACTCATCTGTGTCGACGTTGACGTTTAGGTTGTCTTCCGGTGTCTGTTGTTCTTGTTCTCTGGAAATTATCGGAGTACTATAATATTTGTTGTACTAGCTCAGAGGTTCCCATACTTTTTTTCTCATAGACCACTTTAAAAATTTTGCTGGATCTGATGGACCCCCTGCAGCTATTACATTTACTAACTTACTTCCGAAACCCGAAAAAAGTATATGTCTATGGCAATCTGTAGGGGGAGCATGAATTTTTTCGCTCTCGTCTAGTCGATATCGAGCGTTTTTTTTGTATGGAAAATGAACAGCGCCATCTACCCAGTCTCGTTCATTTTCCATACAAAAATTTAAAACGCTTTGACATTACGACGATATCGACTAGACGAGAGCGAAAAAATTCGTGCTCCCCCTACTGTGTTGTGGCTATTTTCCAATCAACAAAAACAATTGCTGAGCTTCTTATAATATTGTCTGCCAATATTCATAGGAGAAGAATATTAACGAGTTGTGGACCCCCATTTTTTTTCACGCAAGCGTAGACCCCTGTCGTTCGGACCACTTTCTTAATACGAGTTCAATAATTGTAATTTTTATTGTGTGTGTCTGTATAACTAATTGAATACTTTTTCTCTGCAATAATCTGAACCAAGAACTTCCTAGTCAAGTTCTCTAACCACACTAGACTAACGCAACGGTGCCTTCAAAATAAAGAAAAGGGGCAGCTTGTTCGATTTGAGTTCTCTGTAACTATCCACACGAAGTGGGCACCTATAGATAGTGATACTTAATACTTTACATATTCTAATACATACATATACTCAAATAAAATTGAAGTGTTTCAGTTGAAGTTTGTAATTTCAAATTAACAGCTTTTCACTAAATGCATACAAAATTATAATTATACTAACATAAAAAAATTAATTATTAAAATTCTTCTCTGTCTGTCTGTTTGTTCCGGGTAATGTCTGAAACGGCTGGACTGATTTTAAAGGGACTTTCACTGGCAGATAGCTGATATTATAAAGAGTAACTTAAGGTACTTTTTATCCTGGAATTCCAGCGTGATCTTTGAAATTAACGGGGGCGAAACTGCGGAGCACAGCTAGTCTATGCATTAGTAGTCATAAAGAGGTAAAGTTTATGACGTTGTACGGGGTTGTTGTCTCTGGATCTACTGAACAGATTTTGAAAATTATTTTACCAATAGAAATTTACGTTACTTGTGAGTGTCATAGACTGTCATTTAACCCGGAATTCCCGCGGGCACTCCGAAATTACGGCGAGTGCAACCGCGGGGAACAGCTAGTTGGTGATAATAGTGTTACAATTTCATAGTAAATATTTCATGTTACCTATAACTTATCAAGTACTTATAAGTACTTAATATTATACAAAAAATTATTTAGTGTATAAATAACATAGTATACACACCGGCAGAATTAGCGGAACATAAAAAGACAGACAGAGTATAGAAATAATTACGTATATATTTAAAACAAATTATTATCGGGCATGAAGTAATAAATTAATATACATCTTTTAATACTTTAAAAGTTTGTAATTAAATTATTAAATTTTATTTAAAATAATAATAAAAAAAAACACTTTCTCTAATTTGTGGGCACACAAATAATGTTGCAAATTATAGATTACTGTGATTTTAACACTAAATAAATGAACGATTAATAACGTGTGTTTCCCCTTCGTGATTCAACTTTTATTTGCAACATTGTCTGTGTTCTCACAAACTAGAGTTTTTTTTTTATTTTGATTACTTTTAATAAAATTTAACTAAAAACTTCTTAAAGTCGATGTTAAAAGATGTATATTAGTTTATTACTTCATGCCTGATAATAATTTGTTTTAATATACAGGAATATTTTTTAAGCAATGCGCAAAAAAATTTTGGTGGTTCAGTATCAGTAATAGAACACATTTCCATTGTTTGTTCAAAACTTTTTTATATTTTTTTATCCGACTTTAAATTAGCAAAATATGGACAATATCTATTCGTAATAATATCAATGGGCGCGCGCGCCGTGCGGCGTACGCGGGGATGTTGCAGCGGGGGTGAACGACCTCGATCAGCTGTCGGTACATTGTAACCCATCTAGCCGAACGAGCGTTTCGCGCGCAGCGGTGGCGGCGGCGAATAGAGTAGCCAATAAATCAATTGCAAAGTATACATCTTTCGTTCATGATAACTTTACTTTTTTGTACTAAGACTTATCAAAATAAAAAAAGGTGTTTATTAAAACTCCTTTAAGTTTGATTTGTAAAAGTTTGCGCACTGAATAAAAAATATTCCTGTATATACGTAATTATTTCTATACTCTACCTTTTTATGTTCCGCTAATTCTGCCGGTGTGTATATAATATTAAAGTCCATTTCAATATAGAAAGGCAGTTGTCACTCACTCGCTGTGCCCAGTGACGATTTCCTTGGAAGCCTTGGCCATTTCCAGCGCGGCCGCCAGCCCGTTGGCGCCGTGCAGCTGCAGGCCCCCGCCCGGCGAGCTGGAGGTCTTCTTCTTCGTCTTTATGGAAGACTTGAGCTGCGTCACGCCGCCCAGGTCTGTCAGTCTGTGGGGGCGAAATTCGACCTTATTAACGGCGCAACAGTGATTAATATTGTACGACGGACCGATGAGAAATTCTACAGTTAACCATTTTGCCAAAAATATTAGAATAGTCTGTTTTGCAACTAAAAGTAAGACGGATTTGAACGAAATTTTCATCAGATATCAACCAAATGACGGGACAACACGCGAGGTGAAACCGTTTGAAAAATTAATACTTTATATACCTACTAAAACTTTATTATCAGAGAATCTCTCTGCTCTCATTCTTAAAGTCACTAAAAATTTACAAACTTTGATAAAAAGTACGAAGTATTATATTATCTGTGGTACGAGTAAACAAATCATCTCGCTAGTCAGTCATAAAAACGCGATTTTCCCAAGATTTTACACGAAAATAACCGCAGGGCACAGTTAGATTATAAATAATCATTGTACTATTGTAAATGCGAAAGTGAGTTTGTTTGTTTGTTACACTTTCACGCCTTGGCTTATAATGAAATTTTGCACACACGTTGTCAGAGGTACAGAGAAAGACATACTTAGGGTAAATTTATCCCGGAATTGCTAACATATCGCGGGTGTAACCGCGGGAAACAGCTATCCTACTAATATTATAAACGCGAAAGTTGGTAAGTATGTATGTATGGATGGATGGATGTTTGTTACTTTTTCACGCAAAAACTACTGGATGGATTTAAATGAAAATTTACAATAATATAGCTTATACATCGGATTAACACATAGGGTACTTTTTATCCCGGAATTCCCGCGGGAACTCCGAAATTAACGCGGGTGAAACCGCGGGGCACAACTAGTTAATAATATAGTAATTAATCAAATCATTCTCAAAGTCAATTTCGTAGTAAAATTTAATAGTCAAGAAAGTATCCAGTGTTCTGTCAAGAAAGAGTGTTTGTGTGATCGCGCTCACCTGTGCCGGTGGTCGTCCCAGCGGCCGTAGCACAGGTCGATGCCGCCCAGGAAGGCGACGGTCTGGTCCACGCACACGATCTTCTCGTGGTGCGCCCAGAACAGCACGCCGGCCTTCGCGTGGTCCGGGTGGCGGAACACCTGCGCGCGGCGAGGTGCACATTGAGAAAAAAAAAAAAAACTGCCACGACACCGCTTCGGTCGTCATCGAGCCGCTCGCGTTAGTCAAGTTAACATTTTTTTTTCTGAAGTAAATAAATAAAAAAATAAAAAATCTGTGATCGTTGTCGCCATGAAACTTATCGTCATGTCACGAAGTCACTAAAAATCATCCAATCGAAAGTTCAATTTGACGATAGCTACCTTACGGCCGCACTCAGAGTCGACTTTAATGATTACTTAGTTAAGTATAGATTTTTAAAACAAAACTGCCGCAATCAGAGACGTTCAGTAATTTAATGTTAGTTGGCATTTAATGAGATGTAACTTAATTGTTAAATGAGAGTTAACATTAATGTATTAAACTTGTCGGATTGCGGCAGTTTTGTTTTAAAAATCTATACTTAACTAAGTAATCATTAAAGTCGACTCTGAGTGCGGCGGTTAGTTTCAAAGGAGAATTTTTCATTCGGACAAAATATTTCTCTGAAGATTTCCGCAAAGAATACCAACTAATTACTACGTAAATAAACGCGACTCTCCGCCCCCCGCCGACTTCTTATCTCCCCGCGCCCCGTTGTGTATCCCCCCCATCCCCTGTTCAGACATATTGTATCCAAAATTATGTATGCCTAATCAGTAAACAAAAGGACGCAATCTTTCGTTAAATTTTTCAATTCTCACCTTGATGTTCTCCCCCACCAGCCTGCTCTTGCTGTAGTAGCTGTTGATGCCGAGCGCCATCTCCACTTCCTTGTATAGCATTATGAACACTTTCACCCCTTGAGACTGTGAACAACAGAACTGTCTTGATATTCCCGGTTGAATGTATTTACAGATGTGCATAAATGAGGAGATCTCACTGAAGCGAAGATTCTAACGCTTTTTAATAAAACTGCGTGTAATTTCGGAGTTCCAGTAGGAATTTCGGGGGTAAAAAGTACCCTTGTCACTCAGGACTACCGTAGCTTCGTATAACTGAAAGAACTTTCAAAATCGGTTCAGTATAGATCCAGATTCCAGAGATTATTATAAAAAAAACGACCACTAGAGAGTGGAAGTGTGAGATATTTTCGCACTGTCTATCTCACTTTTGCTCTTTCATAATTAATTACCTTATATTTATGTGGTCAAACGCCTAGTTTATTAACCGTAAAGATGGGCATGGTTTGTTTATGTGTGTGTGTTGGTGTGTGTGTGTGTGTTTGTGTTTGTGTGTGTTTGTGTTTGTGTGTGCGCGTGCGCATGTGTGCCCGCTTGTGTTGTGTAGGTGTGCGGGTAGGTGCGTGCACGAGCCCGTGTGTACTGTGTATTGCGGGCCACAGCGTCGCGCGTCGTCTCCACTCACGGCCTTCCGCTTGAGTATGGTGTCGAGCCGCCAGTAGTCGCCGCTGAGCGCGGGCCGCTTCATGTATATCTCGGGGCTGAGCCACCAGTCCGCCACGAAGATCTCCTCGCGCGCCAGCTCCATGGCGTCCGCGACCGCCGCCAGGTACGCGGCGCCGTCCACCAGCGCGCCCGCCGGGCTCGCGGCGCGCGCCGGCGCGAACGAGTGGTGCACGCTCGGCCACGTGAAGTCGCGGGCTGGCGGGGGGCGCACGCTTTTATTCGCGACTACTAGCTGTGATTCCCGCAGGGACTCCGAAGAGGTCTAATTTACTCCATATCCATAGTAAAAATAATAAAGGGGGCTGTAGTCCATAAAAGGTTGGGAACCTAGGGGCCGTTCAAGTATTAAGTAAGCACTATAGGGGGGCGGAGGGGTCTTTGCTTTGCTTATTTTTGATGACATAGGGGGTGGGGGGATCTAAATGGTGATTACGTCAGCAGTAATTATTTTCATTTTTACACATTTATGGCAACCGTCATAATATAGATAGATAGATAGATAATTCTTTATTGCACACCAAACTAAAAAAGTGTTTACAAATTTTATTACATTTAACTTAAAGGTATACAAAAGGCGGCCTGATCGCTTAAAGCGATCTCTCCCAGGCAACCTTTGAGTGGACAGATTCATAAGAGAGAGAAAATTAGATAGGTGTTTACATAATAAAATACTGTCTATGCTTTAAAACGAAATGCATTTACGGGGATTTCTACAAATAATGACCTTATTTCTAGACTTCTAAAAGCTGCAGCTGCTCATGAATCAATCAATTGTACCAATGTTTACGTAAACATGGGGGGAGGGGTAAGCGCTTTGTTTACTTTTGCTGACAAGGGGGAGGGGTAGGTTAATAATTGCAAAAAATCTGCTTACGTAATACCCTATGGTTTAGACTTAAGATTATAAAATAATATAGATTGTCACAATTAACTGAACACTCACCACTTTGGTTTGCAACCGTTTTGAGATACTGCAGCCACTCTTTGCTTTTGCGTTTGGTCCAACATTTGATGACCATCTGTCTACTCTGGTTCAATATCTGGAGGCCGTGGTTCAAGCCCGTCGAGTACATCCCGCTGGACACTTCGAACCTGGTAAAATGATCCGTATTTATACTCACGCTAAGGTGCATTATACGTCGCTTTTGAAATGGTACCGTGTATGCTAAAAAATGAACACCGGACCATGGTATTGTTATGAAGTTCGTTATTGAATGAGTACAGCCAGCGTCGAAAGTAGCTTGGGTTTTGCACATGTTCAATTTAGTTTACAATATCTGTACATTTTGCGAATTTATATGCATGCAGTGTAAAAGAATGAAAAATAAATAAATAACTGAAGAAGCAATCATATCAGGTGAAATCTTTGCTTCGTAATCATTAATTATCATAGAGGAAATTTATACAAAAAGTACTAAAAACCGGCGACTTTTGACGATTTTACAATACTGCAGAATTTTGATTATAACTGCTATTTTATTTTTTAACTTATTTAACATAATTATTATATTATCCTATCGATTTGGAAGATATGACTTTTAAAAGCGGGTGGCGCGAGTTCCCGAGGGAGTTCCGAAACAGTCGGTGAGATCTCGGACCACTGGTACACCAATTTGAAATGTTTTTGAATGTTGAAAACGAACAGTGGTTATATACAAATATTTTAGTCCCCAAAACATGACTGTTATTGTTTTAGCGAGTACATTGTTTGTGGCATCTTTCATGGCTACTCACATTTCCATCGCTGCGGGGAAAAAAAGGAATAAATTAATACATTTAACGGTCGATATCCTTTAAATAAATCAATTAAGAGGTTTATTATAAGCACACCATTGATGGAGTTCGGCGATACAACTGTATTTTATATGCAAGTTTAAAAAAGTGTACTATAACATAATATTATGTTCTATTGACCTATATGCATATAGACAAGCATTGTGTAAAAGCTAAAATGTAAGATAGAAAGTGCAGTGCGTGCTCGTCAATACAATTTGTATGTACTGCCCCCTTAGCCAAGTTGACAATCTAAATTAGTTATCGTGATTCCGAAAAATTGTCCAATGAAAATTCGTGACCACGTAATATAGCGATAGCCTTAGTTCACTCGGCTAAGAGGGCTGGAGTGTGTATCTACAATAATTATGTAGGTACTGTATGCAACGTGTTAATGAATTAACTGAAAACCTGATACACCCCATTTAAAAAAAAACAATAATATTATTAAAATATATTTTATGTCGAAAACATTTATACTTTAAAAGTTATTCAAAATTAGTTTGAAGGTGACCTATCTACGAAATTCCAAGCGCTACGCCCGCGCCTACCGTTTCTATTTTTTTTTTGCTGCGGACGGCGTACGCGCCAAATATTGTACTATAAATAATTTAGACATGGGCTGATAGAAATGAAAAAAATATAACCTATATTAAAACATAGTGCGATCGATTGGCTAGTTGATTGTGGGCAAACTGCTTTCTGGTTTTCAGTTAATTCATTAACACGTTGTATATAGATGGTATTTTCAAGTATCACGTGACCAACCCTTGGTCGAAGAGCATGACAGCCTTGACGACGCCGTCGCTGGGCCGGATGTACCCGAAGCAGGTCTCCTTCACGAAGAACCAGCGGTCCTGCCACTTGGCGCACACTAGACCCGTGCAGAAGTAGTTACACCTGGAATGTAAGATATCCTTGGTTTACGATACGTAGTTATACAGTCGGCAACAGCTCCAACGATTTTCATGTAATTTAGTATGCAGGGGGTTCAGGGGGCGATTGATCGATCTAACTAGGTTTCATTTTTAGAAAAGGTCGTTTTATCCGTGTTTTCAGGCAATGAAAAATTAGTGTTTGGTACTGCTTTTCTACTGAACAACAGAGGGCGCTATAAGCATCTTTCTCCGGGAGAAGTTATCACAACGTGCGAAGCTCTGTCGCCCAGATATTTACGTTTAAGTATCACAGAGTTCGAAAAATCGAAGTTCAGCTTCAGGTGGTCGCTAATATAAGATGCATTTTTGTTTTGTATGGTACAAAATCCTGGGGCCGTATTTTTTAATCGCTCTAATTACTTTTGCACACGGAATCGCAAGATTTCATGCGAATACTTAAATATTTCTTAAGATTGCGTGTGCGAAAGTAATCGAGCGATTCAAAAATATGGCCCCTGATATCGCGAGCGACTATACTTTATTGCTATGTAGAATAGAATTACATTAAAAAACTAGGTATTCCGTAGAGGTTTCACCCGCGTTAACTTTAACCGCGCACTTTGAGTTCCTACCCCTCCACTGCATACTTGCCTTCGCCGCCGAGGTCTTCGGGGAGTAGAGGGATGGGGATGGTACAAAGGATCCCAAGTGTCGAAGTACCGGGGCTTTATCTGCCTACCAAATTAATCAAGACTAGCTACTACGACTAAGTTTCACCCGCGTGAGTTTGGGAATTCCCGCAGGAACTATTGTTTCTGAAATAAAAATAGCCTAAGTTACTCCTTACAACATCAGCTATGTGCCAGTGAAAGTCCCGATATAATCGGTCCAGCCGTTTCAGAGATTAGCCGGAACAAACAGACAGAGAGAGAAAATTAAAAAAAAAAAAGTTCTTTTTTTGTAAGTACCGTATATAATTTTCATATTATGCATTTAGTGAAAAGCTGTTAATTTGTAATTACAAACAGACGCTTAAATTTTATTTATACAACGTGTTAATGAATTAACTGAAAACTAGAAAGTAGTTTGCTCAGAA
Source organism: Zygaena filipendulae (assembly GCA_907165275.2). Taxonomy (NCBI): domain Eukaryota; kingdom Metazoa; phylum Arthropoda; class Insecta; order Lepidoptera; family Zygaenidae; genus Zygaena; species Zygaena filipendulae. Next base: position 2,096,305 of record OU015653.1, on the reverse strand, counting down.
TCGAGAAGCGAATCGATCGCACTATGTTTTAGTATAGGTTACATTTTTTAATTTTTACCAGCCCATGTCTAAATAATTTATAATACAATATTTGGCTCGTACGTCGCCCGCAGCAAAAAAAATCGACCGGTAGGCGCGGGCGTAGCGCTTGGAATTTCGTAGATAGGTCACCTCCAAACTAATGTTTTCGAAAACTTTTATAGTATAAATGTTTTCGACATAAAGTATATTTTAATCATATTATTGTTTATTTTTTTAAATGGGGTGTATCAGGTTTTCAGTTAATTCATTAACACTATGTATATTGTATAGATGTGTAGACAAGACAGGGCTGCGCCTGCGCCCACCGCTCACCGCACGCAAACCATGGCGCCGAGCAGCCCACAGCAGTTGCAGCCGGCCTGCCCGGGCTGCGTGGAGCCGGTGCGCTTCTGCACCATGCCCTCCTTGCCCTTGCCGCCCAGCTCCGATATGAACGACAGGTTCGACACCTCCAGGAACTTCACCTGTATAGGGAACGTGACCCAGTTTTTATCCCCCCTCCTTCCTGCGACCACTGCACCGGTAGTATGCAAAATTTCCGCCGTCTAAAGTTACACAATATTTTACCTCCCCCCATCGGTGACCGCTACAAGACTAGTGAGGGTATATGCCAAGACCTCCCTCCTCTAGTTTTCACGTACCCTATATCTATACTAATATTGTAAACAGCAAAAGTTTGTGAGTTTGTGACGTTGTAGGGGGTAATCTCTGGATCTACGGAACCGATTTTGAAAATTCTGTTACTTATAGGGAGCTATAGTGATCCAGAGTGATATAGGGTACTTTTTATCCCGGAATTCCCTCAGGAACTCCGGAGTGTGTGAGTTCACGAGTTTGTAAGATTGTAGTGGGTAATCTCTGGATCTACCGAACCGATTTTAAAAATTCTTTCAATCATAAGAAGTTACAGTGATATTGAGTAACATAGAGTACTTTTTATCCCGGGATTCCTGCGGGAACTCCGGAGATTGTGAAGTTATAATCTCAGGATCTACTGAACCGATTTTGAAAATTCTTTTACTTATAAGAAGCTAAAGTGATCGTGAGTGACATAGGTACTTTTTATCCCGGAATTCCCGCGAGTACTGAAATTACCACGAGTGAAACCGCGGGGGTCAGCTAGTACTATGTACAAATGAATCCCTATTTCCCGTGGTCACGGCATCACGCGTGAACGGCTGGACCAATTTCGGTAATTCTTCTTATTATAAGGAGAAGAAAATAAGTTTGGGGCTGCTGCGGGAATTCCGAAATTCACGCGGATGAATCTTCGAAACGGTTGGACCGATTTTGGTGGGACTTTCACTACTAATTAGCTGATGTTATAAGAAGTAAATTAGGCTACTTAGGAGTTGCATACGCGGGTGAAACCGCGGGGAACAGCGAGTATATAGTATCTATAGTAGCCAAAAAAAGTCGACTAAAAACTCACAGTTTCATGATGATTTCTGTATATAGAAATGTTCAGAAGGTTGTATAAATATGCTTCTAACAGCTTCATCCTCAACTGGATGCCGTCGTAAGAGATCATCACTTCTGGCTTCCTCGGGAACCTGATCCAAGATTGTAGGGAAATGTAGGTACAAGTAATTTAATAATAGATTATCTAGGTACACGTATTTTAGTAGATTTTGGCAATTTTCACTACTTCTTAATTTTAGAAACGTGTTCAACTAAAAATACAATCTAAATCATAGGCAACCAATCCTATACTAAAATTATAAATGTGTAAGCTTAAATATATTTTGTTACTATCACCACACATAAACGGCTAAATGATGGATTTGAATGAAATTTGGCAGACAGTTGGACCTCCTCCCCCTTGGACCCCACTCACGACACTCCATACCGGCCAACTGAAACTCTCTATCACTACCGGGTATCGGCGAGAGCCGGAGTTCGAGTTATAGATTCACTAGCTGTCCCCCGCGGTTTCACCCGCGGTAATTTTATAAACTACGTATGAACCTTGCTTTTGAATCACTCTATCTAATAAAAAACACTGCATCATAATCCGTTGCTTAGTTTTAAAGATCTAGGGGGAGGGGGGAGGGGTGTCGCTTTTTTAAGATGTAATAGTCAATACCTACTAGCTGCTCCCCGCGGTTTCACCAGAGGAAATTTCGGAGATCCCACAGGAATTCCGGAATACAAAGTACCCTATGTCCACTTGTATACCCATGACAACGATGTATGCAAAATTTCATGAGATTTCACCGGCCTTAGTTTCGGGGTTCCCGTGGGAATTCCGGGATAAAAGTACCCTATCTCCCTATTCTCTGTATCTCTACCTCTGAGAACGTGTGCACAAAATTATTTCATAATGATAGCTTGAGCCGTTAAGGCGTGAAAGCGTAGTAGACAGACAGACAGAGTTACTTTCGCATTTATAACAAATACATATTAGCAGGGATCCACTCACCTCGGCAACGCGCATTTCCGCTTCTTGGGCCGCACTGAGCTGGGCGTCTTCTTCGAGGGCACCGCCTCCAGCGCCACCCTCTCGGCTTGCTCCTCTGTGTTGAGGTTATTCTTGAAACTGGCACGTCTCGACTTGTGAGTTTTCGTCGGAAACGGTATGTCTAGCGACGCCCTGTATAGCAGGAGCTGCTGGTGCAGATACAGGATGTGCTTGTAACGTTTCTTTATGGTCCAAGTGAAGTCGCCGTGCTGCAGTTGGATTGTGTACCTGTAGAAGATTTGAAACAAAGCTGCTGTAATCGTCGAATACTTTGTATTCTGTCAGAGTCCTTTAAGTCTGAAAAAAGTCACTTAATAATACAATTAATATTGAGTTCGTGTAACAAAAGAATAGGAAGAATAGGGCCCGGTGACGACTTTTGGAAATCAAAATTCTAATTAGTGCGTCAGTTAGAAAATATAAAAACACTAGATATCTACGTATTTTTTGCTTTTTCAAATTAATGAAAATATACAGAGATAAAGCGCTTTAAAGTTTAGGGCGGGGGCTCGTGACGTCACTAACCGCTATAAGCCGCCAATACAAACTGCACTGGTTAGTGACGTCACGCGAAATTTCAACTCAATGTACTGCCCGTTATCTTTTGATTACGTAAAAAAAGAAAAAAATACGTGTCCAATATTTTTTATGAATCTACAAGACGAACTAAACTAGTTTTAAACGGGCTCTGTTGCACACTCTGTAAATGTGCTCCTTGCGGACCCTTCTTATTTAGTTTTGTGTTTTCATTTGAACCAAGCTTTCATTCATTATTTTATTTTATCTTTTTTGTTTCTCTAAATTTTATGTTCAAATAGTATAAATTTTATTTGGAAATTGCATGCAGTTTGCACCTGTCAGTATAGTGATACTTATCCTATTATTTGATGCTAATTTGTTTTTTTTACTGTAAGTGTTAGTGTTCACTATGTTGGTGTAACTTTTAAATAAATAAATAAATAAAAAATAGTCAACTAGCGCATTGGATATTATAGAAAATCTCGTGTGTTTCGGGTATAATGACCAAGTAAGAGCCACATTGAGTCAGAATCCCAAACAAGTACATAACAAGTGAAATACACTTACAAATTAGGATTGAGTAGGTGTGTGGTGACACTTCTCTCGTTCTCTTCGAATCTGACCGTTATTTCCACGCCCGGTATGAACACTTTCCTTTGCACCGAGTTGAATTTGATCGGGGGGTCGTGGATCGTTTTGAACGCCACCGACCTGGGTTGGGATGCTGTAAAAAATATCATATGTATATAACGCGTGAAGAAAGGAAAATCAAAATTTATCAGTACCCTGCGGTTTGAATTACGTGAAACTATATCAGTGGTGGGCAACTTTCTTCAAGAACGGCCAGAAAATTTATGGAATTTCGAACTAGGGCCATGATTATTAGAAAAAATGCATTTTGTTTTTAATACTAATACTTGTACAAATGTTAGTTACAAATAATAATTACATTTTTATTCAAAGGTCCTGCCATGGTAGCGTGTTTTTTGTGTGTAAGGTGTTTTCTGCATTACGTGCAGTCTAGAGTTATACACACTAGAACTAGAAGGTCTGCCGCAGGCCGAATTAAATCCTTTCGCAGGCGGGAGTTGGCTCACGGGCCGTACTTTGCCCACCACTGATCTACATATTAACGAAAATCCCTCTGGAACTAACATTAAGAAAAGGAAAATTTTGTTTGTAGGGTTTAATCTCTGGAACTGTTTAACCGATTTTTAAGAGGGAGGGTTTCAAAAGTGACGCTGATAAAAAGGCTGGCGAGAAACAGTCATTTCGTATACTACAAGTACCTAATTTTGATCTTGAATTAAAGATACGGTGTTTTTCATTCCGGTAGAGAGTTCAAGGGAATTAGGAAATTGATGAGGATGAAACTGCGAGGAGAACCGCTAGTTACTGCTGTATTATTTAGATTGTATATACCTAGATATGTATATTGTTTTCTAGGCTGAAAAGGAACAAAGTACACTACGGAAATTTGTTTAGTCTTCACAGAGCTGAGTGGAAAGAAACACTGAGTACTTTAGTCACTTTATACCTACTGTTTACTGGATAAAACTGCCTGTGTGGAATAATGAGCATCTATATACAGATTTAGGGTCTGCGGTCAATTTAACATCCTTTTATATATCCATCCAAATTTCGATCTTACACATAACGAATACAGTCGAAATTACAATTTCATTCAGGGAATACAGACTGGAAAGACAATTTCGAGTCATTAGCAGCTCGTATTTTAGGAATACGGAATAGGAGGAAAAACATCATTATTATGTTCCATGTCCTGAGTTGAAATAATTATTATTACACGCGATAATTTCGGAGTTCCCGCGGAATTGTTCCATACAAACTTTGCAACCCCTTTTCACCCCCTTAGGGGTAGAATTTCGGAAAATCTTCCCTTATCGGACGTCGAATTTAATTTCGGAGTTCCCGCGGGAATTCCAGGATAAACTATACGTATAAATCTTCTTGTTGAATCACTTTGTCTATGGTGAAAACCGCGTGAAAATCCGTTCAGTAGTTTTTCGCGAAGAGACAATAATGTCTCTTGACAGACGCGGTAGTGAACTTTGTTTTATATAAGTAGTGATAACAATAAGAATATTAATTGTAACCTTATATTTACCATTTGGCGGCTTATTTGAATAAAACATTTTCGCGATAAAATAATTAGCATTTTGTATGGCTCATTAAAAAGAATTATGAAAACATGGACATGATAATATTATATCTTTTCGTTAATTACGAGTTTATGACGTATTATTATATCTGTTGTCTAATCTAAAAAAATATACCTAACGAAGTTTTTTTATAAACCTATAAATAGGTAGATGATAGAGTTTTTTTGTTTTGTATAGAATCTATGTATAGCTTTGGAGCTTTCCCTTATTTCGATTTTGTGACAAACTGGTAAATGGTTGTGGAGTACTTAATCTAATGAGAATGATAATTTGATACTTTCATGTTGTGATTACAATAAAATAAATCAATCAACTAAAGTACCTAAATAAAAATTATTATTAGTTACTAGCTGTGCCCAGCAGTATCACCCGCGTGAGTTTCGGAGTTCCCACGGGGATTTCGGGATGAAAAATAGATAGTAGCTGATTGTCAGACCTACTGAATATGCATAAATAAAATTTCATAAAAATCGGTCAAGCCGTTTCGGAGGAGTATGGTAACTAGCACTGTGACACGAGAATTTTATATATTAGATTAGTATGAATCAATCAACTGTGATAGAGCAATTATAATTTGGTCTTAAAACCGATTTGGGGAAACTAACCATAAGTGTTATGACTTTTTGATTAGCACAATCTGTATTTAAATAATTGTCATGTACACACCATTGTCCACCACTGACAGAGATTCAGGCACAGCGAGACTCTCATCAAAGTCGGAGTCTCCCCCAGGTGTCACCGGATCAGTTCCTTGGAACAGTCCCGATATGCAGTCTCCGACAGCTGTGCTGGGTGTTGGTGTGTCCATAGCGTAATTTGTGTAGCTATATAACTCTTCATCTAGGGAAAGATGACAATAAGCTAATTGAAAAGCATTTAATATTATAGGTACTGTGCTATAAGAGTGGTATGGAGTAAAATTAAATAATAAGTAAAAATTAAATTTTAAACTTAACTAAATTCATTCAAACTTGGTCAAGATTAAAATCTTTCTAAATCTGGATTCAACTTTTCAAGAATCTTTAAAGTTGCCTTCCTTTTACAATAAAAGTTACAACCACAGTTAAAAAAATACTAGCGGTATATTGAAGGAAAAATACTAAGTACATAATTATGTGGGTAATTATCATTATCTATACTTACTTACATAGGTTTTATAATAAAAATTCAGGAAAACAAAATGTTTTTCATTTTGAAGTTCTGTCCTATTCATAGAATACCCATATCAATAAACACATTGGATTTATTGAAATTAATGGAACCATTTATGGAAGTAACAATTAAGTAATGATTGATGGACTATATTAATAATTACTTGCCATTTCCATAAATTATAGAATTAAACTAAATTCCCAGTTTCCTTCAGAAATTCTGTCAGGTGATGCAGTTTAGAACCCCATAGTCAAATTATCAACAAACAGATGTAAATACATTGTGATTAAAAAGCAATGAAAACCTCATCAAATAACGACATCACTCACAACAGCAGCATCTTAATGTATCTCTAAATAGCTAGGTACATAGATGTTGGAAATGCAAAATAAATATTTCAAATAATCATAATAGTTACAAACAAATCACAAAAATGTCACCACTGATAACATACATAAACATCATCTGATTTGCTACACATGATGTGACAGCACAAGATTTATTTTTAAAACACTACCACTAAGCACAAACACTACCTCGTTTAATAAGGTTATGAAAACTCAATGTTAACTCCTTGCGCTCCATGAGTTCCTGGTAGCCGGACTGTTTTAACTGTGTTTGGACAGCACAGTGTCCGTTGTCTCTTCGGTGCTGATAACTAATGTGTTGTCCATTACACTGTGCAAACTCAACACCTGTACGCATTATCCTACTTGATACAATGATAAGATAACAACGATGACACACAGAACAACAATGCTGTCTGAAAACGATCTACAAGTCAGTTTAATTTCTATTATGTTACAGGAAACATTTAATTTTCTGTTCTTGTTAGTTTTAATTTCTAACGAAATAATGCAGTCTACGTCACGGTAAGTAAGCAAGGCTATATTCAAGGTTTTTTTCTCATTTTCTACAGTGAACACAGATTTTTTACTTACCTACTTAACTTCTTTCCGATTGATATCGCTACTGCTTTGCGTTGGTACTTTTTCACTACATTATAAATGTTAGGCGTTAAACGCTTTGAGCTGGACCACAAGCTGGACTGGACGAACCTCGTCAACTAAATTATGTACTCAACGACGTGAAGTATGCACTCGGTGATTCATTCAATAGAATAGGATAGGTAGGTCTACAATTTCCGATACTATACTACATTATAGGTCTTGTGTAAGGTATTTCCATTGGTTTAGCTCAAAAGTTTCCTGACTAGTAACACAATGGGCTTCTGTTTTTTCATCATTTAATGACGAAGACGATAAATCATACAACTTGCATACAAGTTACAACATAATCAATCCAACAAAGAAATTAATACTCTCAATCCGATTTGAAATTTCCAACAAAGATCATTCACTACCACAAATTAACTAGACATATGTTTCACTACGAGCACGATTTCCAAATTCCAATTTTCAGTGTAGGGCTGTTGATAAAATATCGATATATCGAAATATCAATAATATCGATTTTGGTTACGACTTTTTTGGACGATATACCGATAGTTCGATAATGCAGTATATTATGTAGATATCGACGGTCGATACTTTTTAATCATTAAGTTTTTATTTTTCATTTTTTCGCCAATTATTTAAAATATACAACATCATCGTTAACTTAATGAAAGAAAGAAAGAAAATACATTTATTTCAGCATAACACACAAGAAAAAGAAAAGAACATAAACAGTGCCTAATGTAAACTTGAACACGTCATAATTATGTGGACGTCCACGTAAAAAGGTACCAGTTGTGGGGTATTGAGTGAAGACTAGATTCGGTATCTAGAATAATCAATTGATAATAAGGATTGAAAAAATATTCAAAATCTAGCACAGTTTTTTTTAACAGACATTTGAAGTTGAAACTGAAAAAGCTTGATTTGAGAAGCCGATAAACTAAAATAAAAAAAAAATCGATATATCAAAGTATCGAAAAAAATTTCGATATATCAAACTCGGATATTAAAATTTTAAAAAACTATCGAAATATCAAAAATCCGATACCTATATCTATCTATCTATTTAGTTTACAAAATGCTGGTGAAAAAAATTGTAGCAGACATCAACAGACATTGCGGAAGTAAATTTTTCTTGCCTCATTTAGATTATTCACCAAGAATGATACGCCTGACCTAAAAGTAAGAGCAATTAAATTAAATTAAATTTAAAATCTGTCATAAAAGTACCTAGGCAGCAGTCAGCATGATCATAAAACCTCAGAGTAATAAATATACTACGTACTAATAAAACCGAAGAAGTTAGGGGATATAAATGAAATAATTAACTAGCTGATCCCCGCGGTTTCTCCTGCGGTAATTTCGGAATTCCCGAATTTCCCGGGGGAATTCCGGAATAACAAGTACCCTATGTCCTTCTCTGTGCCATTGAAAACGTATAGGTATGTAAAATTTCATGATGATCCGTTGAGCCTATGAGGCGTGAAAGTGTAACAAAAAACAAACAAACTCACTTTCGCATTTATATTGTAAGGATATAATTATAAAACCAGCACTTTCGACTTTAAAATCGCTCGAATTTAAGTTAATACTTTCACACACGGCAACCCTTAAGAAATATTAGAAAGAAAGAAAAGAAAGAAAAGAAAATACTTTTTTTTCAGCACAACACACAAGAATAAGAAACAAACATAAACAGTGCCTAATCGCATGTGAATCTTGCGATTAGGTCCATGTGCGAAAGTAATTCGAGCGATTCGAAAATACGGCCTGTCTCATGTTGAATGTTCATTCGTTTTATATTTTACTACTTAATAAAGAGTGTACAGGGAGGGTTCAATAATATAATACATGATATAAATAAAAAAAGTATAAATACAAAAAAACTTAGATTAAAACTGACGTAAAAAAAAAGTACGGAAATTAACAGCGCAGAAATGTTGACTAATTTTTATTTTTTAGTCCGTCTTGTAGATTATTAAAAAATATTAAATATTTTTTTACGTAATCAAAAAATAACGGCGATATATTGAGTTGAAATTTCGCGTGACGTCACTATTTTGACAGTTTGTATGGCGGTTTTAGCGGTTAGTGACGTCACGACACGACCCTCTCACCCTAAACTTTGATGCGCTTTATCTCTGTATATTTTAATTTATTTGAAAAAGCAAAAAACACGTGTCTATTGTTTTTTTATTTTCTAACTGACGGACTAATTTGAATTTTGATTTTCAAAAGTAGTCCACATCCCTATTGCTGAGACGCTGACGTATCATACCTACCCTAGAGGTCAATCAAACTTATTATGGCCGGTTTACACTTCCACGGGTATTTAAGTAAGTAAGTAAGTAAAAACCACGTGTGGAGGCCGGCAAGTAAGTAAGTGATTAAGTAGCAACTTGCCGCAGGATAGAAACCACTTCTATTTTTGGACAGGACTACTGTCCGCCCACCCGCCCTTACCTACGTTGGGGCACTAGCTTTAACGTAAATTTAATTTTTTTTGGTTTCCTCTGTTATTTAAGTGTTTTTATCTATATTTTTTTAAGTTAGATACATGTAAAATTATATGCGGAGAGGGCGCAACTGAGCCACGGTTCACATCGGCTCTGTTAAAAATATTCAAAAAAACATTCAAAAAGAATGTTTAATCAAATTAAAGTGTTATTGTGGAAGGAAACTTGATAATTTTTCGTGATTTAAAGAAGAAACCAACAGATACAACCCGAAGAAAGTTATTTGTACGACAAACAAACACTAGTGACTGCATGGCTGAACTTTTTTCGTGTGAAGTTTTTCGTATTTAATACCAATTATAAGACATTTTGGTGGATCTTTTGATCATTTTATTCGATGCTCAGGAGTGTTTAAAACGAACAATAGTGCTATCAAATACTTTTTTAGATAAAACATAACCTCTTTTTTTAATTAAGAAACCACAATTTGCAACGTCATCCAACAATATTTTTTGCTAATAGCAACGCCATCTGTGACAGCGCATAGTCCCAAAGATCAGTTAAAAAAATACCAAAACACGCCACTAGAGGGTGACACATACATGTAAACAAACTATTACTGAAAAACCATAAGAACAATCATGGACGAAATTATGAAAGCTCTAAAAAAAATCCAACTAGAACTAGACGATCAAAAGAAAGCGATTCGAGAAAGTGGAAGAAACGTAACAGAACAAGTTACACAAAATATTAATAAAATATTAGAGGAAAAGTTTTTTGCATTGGAAGAAAAACATGAAAAATTAAAGGAAATAGTAGATAATCAGGAGAAAAAAATATATTTCATTGAAAAACAGGCGAGACAAAGAAATATAGTTTTCTTCGGCATTGAAGAATTGGAATCTTCATATGGCACTTTAGAACAAAATATGCTAGAATGGTTACAACAACATTTCTCAATAAAACTATCCTATATCGACCTACAAGAAGTTAAAAGGCTAGGAAAGAAAAGCGATAGACCACGCCCAGTAGTGGTATCCTTCTTGAACCTGGGCATAAAGATCAAAATCTTTAAACAAAAAAGAGCACTACATGACACAAGTTACTACATGAAAGAAGACTACCCTAAACATGTTTTAGAAAAGAGAAACCAATTACAAGAACAGTTAAAAACAGAGAGAGAAAAAGGAAACACGGCTTTCCTAAAGTATGACAAACTGGTCATACTCAAACAAACATCTAAAAGAAAGTATTCTCCCTCACCAACAAAACCTACCAAGGACATGCCAAAGGAAAGACGCACACAAACAAATAAAAAGAACAAATCACAACAGCATGACCCCCCGGTGAGAAGATCAAACAGCATCTCAGAAGGAGTAATTAAACCAAGCATGCTAAACTTCTTAATAAAAAAAAACATTAATCAAGATACCTCCATAAACAATGCATAGCAATTAGCCGCTCCTCTCCACACAGATTCAACAAAGATATATTTTAACACAAAAAACATAAAAAATCCTCCAATCCGGTTGGTCACCGTGGAGGACTATGACCATAACCCTCCAAACAAAACCACAACTCCAAGAAACAAAGCAGAAGTCAATGAAGCACGGGCATCTTTGGAGGAGGCCTTTACCCAATCAGGGGTTCTTGCTGACAAAATTTAGAAAGTAAGAAAGAAAGTAAACTATACTTATTCCAGCACAACACACAAAAAGAAACAAACAAACATTGAACAAGTTGGTTGAAATATCTACTTATAATAACTTTTTAATTAGATACCTACTTACTAAAAATTTATCCATCTAACTACATACATTTAAAATTATTTTGTTTTCTTAAAGTTACTTACAAAAATGTTACTTAAACCTTGTAAAAGCAAGAAATAAATGGCTTATTTATTTATTTATTTATTTTACATGTAAGCATGAGTTATCGAGGGTTTGAATAAGTCTGTCCCTCGTTCAATCTTACAGCCCGTATAGGCTGTATATCGATTTAAGTAGCATGCTACTTATCGACGTTTTTTACTCGATTGGCGCAATAGGTCACCATGCCTAATAACCTGCTAATCAAGAGGTTCTGGCTTCACCTCCCGGTGGTGGTGGATTTGGTGAGATGGACTAGTCCATAAGGGCATATTTATATATTTATCTGATAATCTTAATGTGTGTGTGTGTGTTTGTTTGTTTGTTTGTCACGCTTTCACGCCTCAATGGCTTGACCGATCATCTTAAAATTGTTGCATACACGTTGTCAGGGCCCAGGGGTACCTAGAGAAAAAGACATAAAGGTATTTTTATCCCAGAATTCCCGCGGGAACTCCGAAAGTAACTAGGGTGAAACCACGGGGAACAGCTAGTATGTAATTGTATATACCACGTCTGCTTGGTAAAGTAAATTGGTGTGTTGTGAAGTGTAAAAAAAATGCGAGTGTTGTGGAACACTCGGTTAGGGCTCCGTTTCTGCGCCTCGTAGTTGCCGAAATTATATTAAGCTTTCGAAAATATGACTTTATTCAGATTTTTCGCCCCGTTGTTTTCTTCTAGCACATAATGATTTTTTTAGCGTACCTCGAGGATGCTTAAAATTTATTAAGAGGTCACCACTAAGTAAGTAAGTAATCACTTTTTACACATATGAAAAAAGCAAATAATCCAAAGCTTAGCTTGACTTTGGATTATTTGCTAGCCTAGGTCAGTAATTTTAATTTCGCTGTTATAAGTTTACGATACTTATAACTTTTTCGTAATTATATTTTGTATTTATTTATTTAAGTATTATGCTGCAATAAAAAGTATCTATACTATAATAAAAGAGTAGAATCCGCGCTTCTGTACATTGAATATTTTTAACAATTAACAAAAAAATTAAAACCGACTTCCAAAAACACAAAACTAAAAATCTAAAAATAAAAAGCTAAAAATAACAACATACCGATTTAATCCAAAAGACAAAAACACACGTTTGTGCTACCACTAATCGATCTACGAAACTAACCTAACCTAAACCTCAATCTATCTAGTTGGCCTATGCCTATAGTAGCATCTAAATGGCAAGACCAGAATAAGAGACGCGTAGCGTCAGTCTTCTAACGTCAAATTGTTTGGTCATCTTGCTCAATTTTTAAAAAAGTTACTATTATGAATCTATTCATGATTAAGTAGAGCTATAGAAGTGCAGATGGCTACTGTTACCTCACCATCTACGTAACAGTTGCAGAGGTCTGTAATTACTGAAAAGCATGGTTAATTGCTGTAACAGAACCAAACAAATAATCACAAAAGCATTTTACAAACCGATGTTTTCATTTCAAAATCAACTGAAAAACTGAACCAAAAACAAAAGTACAACATGCATGTTCACTTCTGTTAAACGGCTAGTGTTAAATGAGCTGTATGTGAGTGGGGGGTCTTTTCTGAAAGTCAAAGTAAAGAAGGGTGGTAGTATTGCTCAAGGTGGACTAACATTGTTTGGTTTGAAGCTGAAATAATATCACGGATTAACATCCAACACATACGTTGGCGGTGGGCAGAGAATGTCGCGAGTCAGCTGACCGCAGTTGCTTGATACACACCAACCGACCGACGCGTATTCGAACGCACGCTCGCAAGGTACATGCATTCACTTCCCGCCACAATTCAAAATTAAATACATTTATAAATAAAAAAGAGAAAAAAAGAATCGCGCGCTACGTTCAAATAATTATATTTTTCTTATTGCGAAAAGTGCACTCGCGCGTAAAATGTCCGAAACGCTCGCGGCCTGCCAGTGGCAAAACTGCAGCGCGATCGTTGACAACGAAACAATATTATTTACTAGGGGAAAATCCATTATCAAATATCGATACAAATCAATCGTGAATATGTAGTTTTGGCGGGAAGTGTGTGTGTGGTGTCGACGTGTCTTTTAACTTGTAAGGCATTATTTTTTTCAGCCAAGTGTTTAATTTAAAAGTGTAACCAAAAACGATGGTGAATTGTATACGAGAAATATAAGTGTTTAATAATTTTACTGTACGAAGAAAAATCGTAAATCTACTGGCATCATAGGTAAGATATTTTCGTAATGAAACGTTGTTTTAATTAGTTTATTATTTACTAAGTTATTATACTTACAGCGGCTAGTTACTCAGTATCGATCTTAATATCTTTCGCTTTCTAAAGATTCGGCCATGAGTGGGGCCAGTCACGACCACAATCAATTTTGCAGGAGGAAAATATTTAATTCACATAATCCGGGCGAGTGTTTCACAAAGTACACTTAACTGGTGCATGTAAACGGTAAACCACGTTCTATGAAAGTAACTCCGGTTGTAGGTATTCTAATTACGGTTACAACATTTCACCGGACACCAACTACATATTGAAGAGAAAAGAAAACTTAATGTTTTTTTTTTTAAATTTTATTACCTACGACGGCTTACACAATTAAAGTCGAATATATTCAACTAAAAAATTTATTGCCACCGTATAATTTGTTTGGGTGATTGTGGAAAATTGCTTGACCGCTCGCTGCGGTCGTTATTCGCGAGATGTGCAGAGAATAAAGATGGTCGTTCAATTAATAATAATTACGAGTAAATCTTTAAACACAAACATTGTTATATAAGTGTACAGATTGAGTAGGTGTGCACCTACAGTAGCACCCGCATGTCGGTATTCTCTCGAAAATACTCTGGTGAAACGAGTTACGGGGTAATAAAACATATCCGAAATAGCACAGCATGTTTACTAGTGAGTCAAGCTAAGTCTCAATTCAAACAATTTCATTCTGCACCGCTATAAATTTTTCCACTGACCTCCAATAAAAATGTGTGTAAAGTAAGTACGTAATAAATGCGTATCAATAGTAGTGAAACGACTAATAAAGCTCTATAATAATATCTTTATTCAGTCCTGAGTTCCTGACACTAAAAAATACGTTAATTTGTTTAAAAATAACTCGTCATCGTCATATCAGGTTGAAGCACTACATCTCTCATTTAAAAAAAAATCCTATACAAGTAATAGATTTTTTGACCAGCAGTAGATAAGCCAATCGACCGTTTTTGGAACCTTTATCAATGCAATAGCACCCTATACAATGATTGTAAGAATTTTTGTCTCTTTGTCTGTGCGTTTGTACACGCTAATCTCAGAAATGGCTTATCCGATTTAGATGGAGTTTTCATTAATATATTTTGGTAAGCTTCACTTATCATTTAGTGTTGGTTTCAAGTCAATCGGTTCATAAATAAAAACGTTATGCCAATAGTTGGTTCCTGCGGGAATTTCGATACTCACTCAGGTGGAACCGCGGGGCACAGATAGTTATTAATATTACACGACAATAATTTAAATTAATTTGTTTTAAATTGCGTTATTTCACCTTTCAAACATACTTTATTTTTTCTTTAACTATGGACATAGTATATTGTAATAGTACCTATTTTGAGATGAGCAAACAGCTGTTACTAAGATGCGTATAATATATGAGCCACCGATCAACTTTTGAGTTGATGATTTATCATAACCAGTACTTTAACTTTTTAAATTATTATTATTATTAAAAAAACCAGGCCGTTGACGTAAAAAAAAAGTCGTAGCGTATCGAATTTATATCGATCAAATGATACCTATAGAAAGTGAGTTTAAGCACGCTACATGCCGCGCCGGCGCGCGGTGCCGGCTACTGCAGTGGTCGCCACATTCACGTCATTTTATCAGGTTGAAATACTCACACGATTACGTGCTCTAACGTGATCACAAAAAGTTGAAGATCGCGTGAAGAACCCAAAAAAATAGAGAACAGAGTTGTCGGCGGTCATTGATTTTAAATGACTTAACATGATTAAACTTTCAAGTACTACTCGTAATTGTTGTTTATATTTAAATTACTCACTTTTACTCTAACGCATATGCTTCGTTTGTTATTTATTTATATTATGTAAAAAATGGTACAGATTAGATAAAAATTATAAAATATGTAATTAATCTATCTATATTAATATTACTTTTAAAATATGCTTATAAACAATATGGATTTACGAAATTAACGCTGATAAAACCGCGGGGAACAGCTAATATATAAGTAAAAAAAAATATAAAAATAAAAAATTATTTATTACCATAACACACATAAACCAGCAATTACTTGTAGTCCCCACACTACGCGTAGCCTGTAACGTGGGGGCCGTTTCAGAAACGTAATGACAAAACGTTAATGTGCGTTAACATACTTATCCCTCAGTCAAGGTACATAGGTATTTGCGTGTATGCATGAGTCCGCGTGTACGAGTGTGCGTGAGCGTGTAGTATTATATTATCTGTGGCGTGGGTATGTGTGTGTGTGTGTGTGTGTGTGTGTGTGTGTGTGTGTGTGCGTATATGTGTGTTAAACATGTTTAACAGTTTATATAAAAATAAGTGTATAAAAGGCTTTCATTTGATTGTGCATGATAATTAAAAATTATGATAATTTAGTTTTGTATCATTTTGATGTGCGAGTATGATAAGGTCTATGGCACGTTTTCGAATTACTTGGTTTTTAAAATAGAATTAAAAATAACTTTTATAACATTACTCTTAGAAACATAGATAAGGAACATGTTTTGATAAGTTACCAATGTTTTGCTTCCAAGCAGTATAAAAATAGGTAGATATTTTGTCTGTCCGTTTAGTTCAAAAGATTCGAATTCCTTATAAGTAACAAGGTCACTCTTGAGTGATTTGTTTTTGTACTATTTCACTCTGCAATATAATATTTTTCTAGGTTCCATAAAATTTATAACTGTTAATATATTAACAGTTCTAATAATGCTTAAATATAATTTATTTCACAATGAAATATTTATAAATAGATTTATATTTATAAATATTTCAATACAATAGTTTAAAGTTATTCAATTATAGGGTTCGCATTCAACGGAAAATTATAAGAATTCATTTACTTAGGCTGTGGAAAAAATCATAAACGACAATATTAAAACATTACTTTAATATTTATTCAAATATTTTTGGCATAATTGATTGTTTGAGTGGTTAAATGCTACCTTTCGGTAAATCCATAGAAAAGACTTAAACGCGCGCGATTCGATACTTTATTCAAACGGCGATTTTCTGTAGTAATGGTCCAAAATTAACATATCTTTACTACAATTTTGAATATACACTAAAATTATATTATAGCTACTACAACTTGTGAGTTTGTTAACAAAAAAAAATTGGTAAAAATAACCCAATTATAAGAAAGCAGTAATAATTCATGATCAATATTTATTTATTAATATAGATCTCAAACTTAAGTTATGTGAAATGAGAAAAGACAGACAAAAGTATATGGTTTTTAATTAATTAATCTATTTGGGTTTTTACTAGGAGGTAGTAATACATAATTAGTGAACCGTTTAGTAACGCGAACGGAAACGTTAACGTCGCTAAAGGAAGGCAGCTCAAAAGAGATTACTTTCTAAACTTACACAGGCTGAGTCTCAATTGTGGTACGGTTATGCCTTTAACATATCGATGACACTTTCGCTCTCAAGTAACCTGTATTATATTATTACTTATTATTAGTTTAATAATAAAGGATTAAAAAAAATACAGATTAAATAAAATATAAGCCTCATTGAGTTAGTACATAATTATATAGTATATTTGAATTGAATTGAATTGAGTAAAGAAAGTTATAGATACCAAGAAATAATTTAAAAATCTAATTTTTACTGGGAAAAAGCAATTCTAGACTCTATAGAGCGTCGAAGGTGGTGGTATTCTAGCATTTCGAACGAATACTGTATTTCTTTGAGAGCAATAAAGGATAGTTTGGTGAGAACACACAAAAGCCCTTTTTTATGTCATAGGGGGCATACACCTAATAGTAAGTGAATACCACCGCCCATAGACATCTGCAATACCATAGAGCCGTTGCCGACCTGTAATGGGGACGGGAACTGGCTTCCAAGTGGGGCTGCCGGAACACACCGTTAG
The DNA here is from genome assembly GCA_907165275.2 of Zygaena filipendulae. NCBI lineage: Eukaryota > Metazoa > Arthropoda > Insecta > Lepidoptera > Zygaenidae > Zygaena > Zygaena filipendulae. Next base: position 2,078,563 of record OU015653.1, on the reverse strand, counting down.
GTGCTTTGCGACAGATTTGCAACTTGAAGGTGGTAGCTAGCCAGCCGGGCACTGGAGAGCGCCCTACCACCATGCTATGGTTTCCTCGCGATGTTTTGCTTCACCGACAGCTCGAGTTCATTGTCAGGGTTTGAACCTACGAACGGACCAACTAATGAGCTATCATGGCTGCAATTAAGCAGATATCCGTATGTGATCAGTTCTAACTCAATTCAGGCTACCTGCTATCTAAGTTGGATTAACATATTTGCCAAAGTACCTACGATTTATTAAAGAAGCCTTACTTTTATGAATTGCGAAAGTGAGTTTGTTATTTATTTAATTGTTTGTTTGTTTGTTACGCTTTCACGCCGCAATGGCTCAACCGATTATCATGAAATTTTGCGCACACGTTCTCAGGGGTACAGAGAAGGACATAAGGTACTTTTTGTCCCCGAATTCCGGCGAGAACTTTGAAATTACCGTGGGTGAAACCGCGGGGAACAGCTAGTACCTATATAATAAAAGGCATTGCAAGCAGTCTTTTGAAAGCACGATTCGTAGCTCAAGTTGTAGATATTCTCGATTAAAAGTTTGATATACATTGTCACTATACCTATTAACTCATTCAACTAGTTGTATAATAATAAACATGGCCTGTAAACAATGTATAATAATGGTGACAACTTTCGTTTTTCAAGTCGAATTGTGTTGCACACGACAGAAAGCAAACGAGAGACGAAAGTCAGAAGTAGATTTTAAGAACAAAGAGCTTCCAGTTAATGTCACCGAAAATCGTTGCAAAATGTCCAAGTTGGGTTGCGTCACAATGGTGAAATATGACATTATAATAGTACCTGTAGTTCCGTGGGAAGTGATTGTAATCTATTGAAAAATATGACATGTACTTACTGGAAGATATAATGAAAATCTTTACTCCATCTTAAAATGGTCCCGTTGTATTTTTTTTTTCACTTCACAACACACAGATCTATTTGAGCCCATTCTAAGCTATAAGTTTGTATAGTGGAAACCAAGCAAACGGTCTATATATTACATATTATACTCTATATATATAAACACTCCCAGAGCGGAAAGTGGAACCCTGTGTTCTTCACACAACCACCCACCCCCACCGGCAATCGAACCCCTTGATTAGCGGGTATAGGCATGGTGGCCTACTGCGCCAATCGGGTCATCCCCGATATTGTTTTACAAATTTTAATGACATATTTTGATTTTATATTAATTTTAATTAACTAGCTATCAAATTTACGTAGGTATATTGTCACTAACGAACATGATGTGGCACATGTGTTATACATTTGTTAAAAAAAATAACTGAGAGGGTCCAAAGTAAATGACTGACAGTTAGTAAAATTCGTGTCCATTTATCTGTTCTCTCACATAGAACATAAAATAAAATCGATAAGCACAAGCCTGGGACTAAAATGAAAAGAGGCAACAATTCTCCAGCTAGTCTCCCGATTGTTTTTTTTTTGTGTTTTTTTTATATCATAGGGGGCAAACGGGCAAGTGCCCACCTGGAATGGTGATGGAATATTATGTACCATCCAGTTCTATAAAACTGATGGAGAATAGTGTAATTAATGTATCAAAAGCTTCAAGATAATCTTCGTTGCGAAGAAGGAAGTCAATACTTAATTAAACCAGTAAATAAACAATGCTCGATACCTATATCCATATAGTCTCTTTGGATTACTGCCGCCTTAATTACCATACAAAGTATTTGTAACCTTGTCACGTCCCATTGTTTAATTCAAACGTCAAATATTTAACATCTGTACAGTTGTTATCTGTCTTCTAAAATTGTTCACTTACTGGCATTTAAAATCAATATTGTGAGAATTCACAATGCAAAAATATAAAAGCACCACAAGTCAATCTATATTTATTTGATAAAAAAATTAAAATAGATCACTCACTTTTAAAATCTTATCGTAATTCGTGATCTAGGATAGAATTTTCAAATGGGTAGAGTAGAGACCACTGCAGTTGCATGATGCGATATCTATTGCATTATTATCTATCTTAGATCTTTGTGTGCAACTCAGGAGAAACTATGTGTAGAGATGTTATCAAGGGTTGTGACTCCGGTCAAGGCGTGTCGTCGAACGAACGGTGTCGCTGTCAGGGTTGACAAAATATGTTTATATATTACAATACCTTGAAGATATTAATAGAAAATATACGTAGTGTATGTTAGAACGAAGAAACATGGAGCTCGTACTTCGTGCTACAAAATGAATCAACATACATATATATACATACTGTGTAGCTTGTCTAAACTAAAATAACGCGCCCCTCCATTGGGTATACGCACACGCATAACCGTTAAAATATCGATACGATACATATAAATTTGGTCTGTCTATTCATCACAAGTTCGCAATACTGTCGCCGTAATCACACTATTAAAGAGATATTATCAATACAATAGAAATTTTGTCTTTCAAGTTTCCGGGTCAAAATGGCGCGGTTTCTATCAATAGCGGCTTCCATCTGTCTTCATTTATATGTGCAGGTAATACCACTACTAAAATATTAAATACTGAAACTGGAAAACACAGATCTTTTTCTATCTGCTTGTCCGCACTTTTGTACAAACATACTCGTATCACAAAAACTAGTGAGCTTCTTTAAAATTTAACCACATTGATATAAAAAATATGAAAATTTAATCGTTATTGATTTCTAAATAATCAATCAATCAGTGCTTAGATAAGATTGCGTGTGAATGTTTAAGTAATAAATATAATGAACATATCAGAAATAAATCTCTTGGCACAACCCTACACTTCGTTGACAATGAACGCATCGCCGACGGAGTGTGACACATGAATCATAATCTGTGCTCATTAGTAGATACAACTAAATTAAACAATTTTCGAGATTTATATAATTACATAATTGTTTGCAATTAAAACTGTAGGTACTTAATGCAATTTATGATCTTTGTATTTGATTTTTTTTTAATCAAGGAGACAGTTTTGATTGACTTCATCATAACTTAGTAATGTAGGTACAGTTTTTACCAACATAAATAAACACTTCGAAATATTAACGTTCAAAATTGAAGCACAAAAACAATAGTTGTAGGTATTAAGGTGGTTCCACTTCCATCACCCGTGAGATGGCATTACCTAGTACGTAGTAGGTATATTCTTTTCTGTGGCTTTCCTCTGCGTAATTCTATCCTTATTAGGTAATTATAAGAAAAAAACATATTTCAATTATCTCAATATTCAAGGTGATATTTTTAATCACGAAGTTTTGTAAAACTGGATAAAGATGCTGATTATTTATGGATACATATCTATACATATGTAGTAGGTATGTAGTCTTACTACCTCTATGTATAATATAGATATTTAGTTTTTTTGTAAAAAAGAAGTAATTGACAAATAAAAGATTTTGAAGAATGTTCGGATAGTCAAAAAAGATTTTTATTTAAAATTATTTTAATCCATTATTTAAACGTATAAAATATATATTTCAAAGAGTCTAATTGGTATAATAAATTGTGGTCTATTAGTGGCCACATATTGGTGACCCCGAAGTTGCTTTTTATCCAAGATGACAAACGATACTGATATCAAACCCGAATCTTCAGCGGTAAGCATTAAAATTCCACCTTTTTGGCCCGAAAAGCCCGAAATATGGTTTTTTCAAATTGAAGCTCAATTCGCCGTACAAAAAATTACTGCCGAAGATACCAAATTTAATTACCTTATTTATTTGTTTTTACATGTTACAGATGTACATACATACATATTATCGTTGTTAATTTACGTAACTTTATGTTACTGAGGAGGGGATAGTGTAGTATACTACCTCTATGTCCATTGTCCATAATATAGATATTTAGTTTTTTTGTAAAAAAGAAGTAATTGACAAATAAAAGATTTTGATGAATGTTCTGATAGTCAAAAAAGATTTTTATTTAAAATTATTATAATAATTACTTAAGCGTATAAAATATATATTTCAAAGAGTTTAATTGGTATAATAAATTATGGTCTATTAGTGGCCACAGGTATACTACCTCTATGTCCATAATACGTTTAGTTTTTTTGTAAAAAAGTAGTGATTGACAAATAAAGATTTTGATGAATGTTCTTATTGTCAAAAAAGATGAAAAAGATTTTTATTTAAAATTATTATGATACATTAGTTAAGCGTATAAAATATATATTTCAAAGAGTCTAATTGGTATAATAAATTGTGGTCTATTAGTGGCCACACATACATCTTATAGTGAGAATTTGATATAAAGATAACATAACAAGATTAATCTTACAAGTCAGCATCTGTCGACATACCTACATACATGGAGAACAGAGAGCTTTTAAGCTTCTTAACAGATTACTTCTACTCAGATTAGTTCCGGAAGATTTCTCTATATATACATATTCATCTTCACAAAACATAAAATGTAACGAAACGTGTTATTTCAATTCTCTCTCATGTAAACTTATGAGCTTACTCCCAAATGGAGCTATCAGCTAACGTACCTGCTATGAATGTTAGAAAAATGCTAGCCGAAAAACAATTAACGCATTACATAAGCGAGACCGCTCTACATAGCAAGTAGGTGGCGTGTGGCCACTGACCAGCGAAAGTGCAGTTGCAACAGTCGCACGCGCATACCTAGATCGATGCGCCGATCGCAACGCACGCCCGCCGTCCCAATATGGCGCAGTAAATAGTGCGTGATCGTTCGATCGTATTGGGATGACACGTGGCGTCGGTTGATCAATGTTTGTTGTACACGAAGAAAATCTAGACATATAAATAAAATTGAAGTGTCTGTTTGTAATTTCAAATTAACAACTTTTCACTAAATGCATACGAAAGTTGTAAACGGAACTTACATAAAAAAATCATTTTTTTTATTTTTCTCTGTCTGTCTGCCTGTTGGTCTATCTGTCTGTTTATTCCGGCTAATCTCTGAAACGGCTGGACCGATTTTGATGGGACTTTCACTGGCAGATAGCTAGGGGCATGGAGTGTTTTTATCCTAGAATCGCGGAAATTTCGAAGTTATTAATTGATAACCTTCCACAATACACTGGTCTACTTGATCCGACATTAACCTTGTGTCGTAGAAATCAAACGACTGAGATATAGATTACATACCGATAAAAATAACTTATATAATATTTATACCGTCAGATTGGAAAGCGGAACCACTGAGTCACCAAACAGACACCGAAATTGAATCCGGGATCCATTTGTCAATAATTCTTCGTGTTCTTCTTTTTATTTATATTTATTTGTGATTAGGATTTTAGGATTGTGATTTTCATACCTCAGTATACTGATATATATAATGTATGACTATATGACTATATATAATGTATACTTCCACCCGACGACAATCCATTCGCCAGTTTTTTTTTGAAGCCGTAGGATTGGCGCAGTATTTCACCATGCCTGCCCGCTAATCAATAACCTCCGGTTTCGATTCCTGGTCGGGGTGGATTTTGTGTGATGATCGCAAGGTTCCACTTAGTCATTGTATATTTATTTTACTTCACTATAATATATGTATATATGTAATAATATGTGGTATAAACCACGTCTGTTTGTTTTCCATGACATAAGCTTGTACATAGCTTAGTGTGGGATCAAGTAGATCTGTGTATTGTGAAGAGTTATTAGGTATAAATTATCATTTGAATGTTTGTCTGTTGGTTGCAGTAGACGAGTATGCGAGCTGGCTTGTGGTGGAGCGCGGCGGCGCTTGCTCTGGTCACCGTCGCCAGCAGCCTCCGGACCACGCAGGTATGATTATATTAGATTTATTTATTTCACTTTTACAAAAATAATAAGTAGATAATTATGTACCTACATTGTACATAAAATATGAACAAAGGTAGGTATTATAATAAGCACCTATAGTATAAGAAAAAGTTTGCCAATAGGTACGTAACATAGTCAGTATATCCAGAACTTTATCGCACACATAACATAGGCGTATATAAGGTGTCATTTCAAAAGCATGTAAGAAATAGCAACACTGCATGACGGCAGCGTCATATTAGTGTTGACATTTTGCTCTCTTGCAGCAGATTCAAAAAAGGGAGTAGGATTTAAAAAAAGTTAATGATGAAAGTTGGCGCTGAGCAGGATCTGGGCTTGAGAAGCGAATGCTTAAGCGTCTCTTAACAAAACAAAAAAAAAAAAACAATTTCGAAACGATAAAAATACACGAACGAATGAAAAAATAAAATGTAGTAATACTAATGTAATGTTCTGTATGTATGTATGTATTTAATGTACTGGAAAATAGCGGAGTTTTTTCAGCCAGAGTTTCGGGATTTTGAAATTATACATTTTTCGAGACGAAAGGTTGTCTTAGTGACATGACGGATACCGATCTGAGTGGTAACAAACAAACACACACACACACACGTACTACATACCTACACACAAAAATTAATTGCCTTTAATAATTGAGTTGTATCATTTGTACTAGGTACCAGGTTGGACTAATCAGTAACCTACTACTGAAACAGAGCGGAATTATAACTGATAGGGACCTCTACATTACTGTGCAAAAACTATTGCAGGTCAATTTCGCATGTAAGTTCATGTAGTTATTATTATGAGAATAAATGTAACTTTAAACTAAATATCAATAGCAAACACCTTAAACTGAGTAGTGTTTACCACATCTTTAGAATTAGCGCGCCAACTGACAAATAGTAATAGTCATCTAACTTCTAGTGATTGTAAACTATGTGTTTGTTTGTCTGTCAACTTGTATAGGCACTCGTATCTCATAATATCTCAATTGCATACCTCAAGGGAACATGAAATATTAATCTGTGTGTTGGCTAAATAGCCTTGATCGTTGACCGAGTATTGCCGACTATACCTTAGATTGTAAACTTATATGCCATAGTTAATAGTAGGCACAATAAAGGGTCAACTTTATTAGTTAATAACGAGAAGTGATGTTATTTACTGATAAAATATATTCTAGCTTATAGTAAATATATAAAACTATTAAAACTACTATATTAGATAATAGAAAAATTGAGAGGATGCGATAAAAAAGAGAAACCGAACACAAAAAAACTATGTTTATAAAAAAAATCTGTCTGTCTGTTCATATTAAACTCCGAATTTACTCAACGTATTTTTAAACTGTTTTTACAGATGTCTTGATCAATTTGTTTTATTGAATCCAATTTCAAAGAATGTTTAATCATGAGTATCTACCTAATGTGGAACTTTATACAATACTAACATTGCAGGCGTGTTTTGAACTGCTAGCAAAACTTACAATTTTTAATAAATAAAAAAAAAGTTTCAAACTGACTTAAAACTTACTAAGTTTTATTCGAAACCACTAGTTTTGTGTAACTGTGTTAAACAAAACTGATAAATATACAAACATATCAGGTATAATAATAATAAATAGGACCACAGTTTATGAATAAATTTTAGTAATTTACCGACTATTGTTTAGTTTCTTTATGTCAAGCACGGAAATATGATAGGTATACCATATTTATCGACTTTCCATTTTCACTTGGTATACCTACCCATACCTATACCAACAGGAAGTCCTGTTGCGACGACGCACGCAAAAGGTTTGTATGCACAATGTGATGTAAATTATTACAATACATTTTACAATACACAACTAAGTATTCTGTAGAAAGATCAACGCCATATTAAGAGTAGCTAGAAACAAAAATTAAATCATAGTTTAGTGATTCATTAAGTCTAAAAACTTTGCATAAGTTGAATTACTTTAAAATCAAATATACTTTATTGCGCACACAGACAAACATATACACAAACAGTAGAAAAACACATTTACAAAACACAGAAATATGTAAATACGTACAATGAATTAGACGACCTACTGTATATTGCTAGACGCAATATTTTCATAGACAATCTAAGGCAGATAAGGAAAAAAAATGTAGAAAGTGCGGCATTAAATAATCTAAATGAAACAAGCTTTGTTGAATTTTTTAATGAATTTAGATTCAGGATAAAAAACAAGTGTGCGTAACTTTTACGCGTAGCTGAGATAAAACTTCTTTTTCCGTTGTGACGCTATGATAATTAAATTTTAAATAGATTAATGAAATTACACTTACGTCAATTACGTACAATTCGGTCACGCTTACGTCACGCATCGTGAGAGTATTTTGTTACCCCTTAACGCATCTAAGGAAGGTTTACTTAAAAAAAAAGATACGCAGACCCCTGCAGAAAATTATAGCGTTTCCACCTTCAGAACCGTTTATTTTAATATTCATTATTTAACTCAAGAAAACTTAAATCACGTGAGATAAAATACAAAAGCTTGTACATAAAGCAACAACTTTTCAAACCTTGATGAAGAAACCGTCGAATAGATTTCCATACTTATAAAGATTCCAATCCACCTACTGGTTTTTCTTTGTTATTTAATATTTTATACATTGAACGACCTTTAATACTTGCGTCGCGTCCTAAGGTATCACTTATCAAGCAAAGCAAGTGATACTTCGTTTAATATTCACTTGCATTGGAACTAGATCAGTCATGTAATACCTACACTATGTACTTAGTTTTTCTTTAAATATTCTATCCTAGTTATAGTACCCAGTTACTTAAAACCGGTTAAGTGAGAAAATTAGTAACTTAATGTTTTCTCATGGCAGTTGATTAATACGTATATAACAGATTAGTTGTGCCCCAAGGTTTCACCCGCGTTAATTTCAGAGTTCCCGCGGGAATTTCGGGATAAAAAGCACCCTATGTGTTAATCTGATGTATAAGCTATATTACTGTAAAGTTTCATTTAAATCCAGGCAGTAGTTTTTGCGTGAAAGAATAACAAACATCCATCCATCCATCCATCCATTCATACATTCTTACAAACTTTCGCGTTTATAATATTAGTAGGATAACTAACCGACACAGCTCTTATTTGACTATACATCTATACATATAAAATGCTTTGTCCTGAATGACTTATGGATCAACTCACAGCCTAAACCGCTGATCGTAGAGACCTGAACAGAAACTTGAAGGAGGGTTCTTTGTATGACGTAGGCATCCGATGAGAAACGATTTTTGAAATCCCTAAGGGGATGAAAAGGGGTTGCAAAGTTTGTATGGAACAATTCCGCGTTAGCTTCGAAATTATTGTGGGTGAAACCGCGCGGGACAGCTAGTATATCTATAAAAATGAATCTGAAATCTGTTTAATTACCTATAGCAATGGATAAACCTATAGCAATGGATGGACACAATGAAAAAAAACAGAAAAAACCCAAAGAAATAGAAGTGGCAGGAAGACCCAATACTATATACTTATTAAACAATTTCAATGTAAGTAAATGGAATCTTCAGTAATATTATAAATAAGTAAATTTTGTAAGATGGGCTAATCTCTGGAACTACTAAACAGATTCTAAAAACTCTTTCACTGATATCGAGCTAATAGGATACTTTTATCGTGCCACAAAGAGTTTCCGCGTTAATAACCGAAATTTATGTACCTAGTTTAAACCGCAGGGGACCCGTTATTTTGTGTATTTAGAATAATTTAGGCTTTTAAATAGGAAATAGAGTACACTTTCGTCCTTATAGAAAGAGTTGCTGCGGAAATTCCGAAATTGACATCGATGATACCGCAGGGGACCCAGCTAGTGTCATAATAAAACTGCAACTGTAATAGTTGTCTGCGTTTCTAATGAATTACGTTTTGCGACCACCGACCTCTCACTTTCGCAGCTATTGACCGCTCTTGTAGCTCATACTTTGTGCTCATCAACTTCATCATAATTCAAAGTTTTCATAGCTTACAGCGTTCACTGTTGCGTTGCGAGCGTCTGCTCTTGTCGCGGTGAACGCACCTATACTCGTATACCTAATAACTGGTAATGCACGCTATTTAAATCTGAGGCTCGATTCCAAATCGATTTCGTACGCGTCGAAGTAATAATAATGAAACTTTATTGGCCATTTGTCACATTTCGTCAACAGTAATTTTAGTTCTGTAGGGCAATTGTGTAACTTATGTCGCTATAAAATTTTTCGATTTCAATCCAAAACATAGCGATTTTGTGATCAGTTTTTCATGTTAAGAGAGCAACGATTTATGAAATATGGTGATTGTGGTTGATTGCTAGATAATATAGGGGTCAAAAGTAGTGTATTGTAATAGCTAAAGTTATTGCAACCGAAAAATTATAGCAAAAAAAGTTACATTTGAAGTTCACACTATAGGTTTTATATACCTACCTGTGTCGTTATATCATCGCTTCCTTATACCTACTTGCTGATGATGTTGATTCTGCTCATATAGAAGCTATCAACGTTAGTATAGGAGCTATGCCACTAGCAAATAAAGCTAACGATAAAAGCCATGTAAAGTTAAAAAAAAACAAAAATATTCAATAATATAAATTCAGAAGTGATTTGTAAGAAGAATTCGGCCTTTTATAAATTCGTGAACTGATCTACATAAAGTAAGTAATCGACTTACATAATATGCAGAGAGTTCATAAAACCGAAACCACGAAGAAAAAATATTCCGAACGTTTCTATTTCAATGCAGATAATATCTAAGAAAGAGATATTTTTAAAAAGAAAAAGAGATATTATTTACAGGTTATTTAAATCGGAACAGGAAGTAGTTTTTTGGAGTTAGTCATGTCACTTTATTGGTTTAATTTTTTTTTCATTTCGCTTTTGTATCTATTATAGCTGGGCCCCGCAGTTTCACGCGCGTGAGTTCGAAATTCGCGCAGGAACTCCAAATTAGCTTAATTTACTCCTTATAATATAACATCAGCTACTTGGCAGTTAAAGTCCTGACTAAATCCGTCAAAACGTTTCGTAGATTCGGAATTCCCGCAGGAACTCCATTTTGATTTATTTTTCTTCTTACAATAATGAAGACAACAAAAAAAGAATTGGCGAAATCGGTCCAGCCGTTCACGCGTGATGCCGTGACCAAGGGAAATAGGGATTAATTTTTATGTACTTATATGGATAGATAGATAATGGTGCATGATTTCATTAAATAAAGGTTAGGAATTTGGCTTTGATTTGTATAATATAAACGTTTGGAATAGAGCCTGTGCAACGGTCTGCAATGCCACATAAAGTATATCTGAACAATTATAATTCTTACAACGTCATATTTAAGGTTGAAAACAAATCAAATAGGTATTTTGCTGGTCGCTCGCATGATATACAACGTAAAGAACGATCGAGGATAGTTATTAAAATATCAGATTTTCTAATTTTCCCTTTGCAATTTAACCGTTTTAAGTTAACCGCTTTTGCGGCCATGTGGTCAAAATTGCTGAGAATTAAAGTTTTTAGATTTTCGCGTTTTGAGCACATTATATTATATTATATTACAGATCGTGTTAAAGAGCACATAACAGCAATTAAAAAACAACAGACTCACAAATCGGCCGTCGCGGAACACATCTTGCAACCGGATCTGAACCACTGGATTGAGTTCCATCGTTTGAAGGTTCTCTCAACTGAACGTCATTACTACGCGAGGATAGTGCGTGAAGCGGTTGAAATAAAGAAACACAAAACTTTCAATCGAGATGACGGATATAGGTTGCCTACGACATGGGATCCTATAATTCAAAAAACAAAAAATCGTTGCGGCCGTCCGGAACCGGTGAATGCGGACCGAGTGAGTGTAGTGTGCAGGGACCTTAAAAGTGCATCTAATAAAAAAGAACATCCAGTGAGGGTAGATGTGGAATCTGCCCGCGCGGCTCGCTATCGACGCCGCAATGCTTTAGTCAGCCTGTGACCACGGCGTGATGCAACTCAGCCGAAACGTCAGGCAAAAAAGGTAATAAAAAACATCGCGTTCAAGTCCCGCGTAATTTACATAATATAATTGCTGAGAATTTTCTTCAAATACGTGAGGTATTAAATAAAGTTTTGAATTTTTGCTCATTAGTTGTTTTCTACCTACAATTTGAATTAACTACAATCAGGAACCCTGTGCAATTTTGTTTTTCTATTATGCAGCCTTTGTAATCTTTTAGTTCGTACCTACACTATTTATATGGGCTACTTGCGAAGAGCTGTGTTCTTGGATATTTGTATATGAATGAGTAACAGGTTTTAGTTTATTTCTATAAACTTTACATCTTACACAAAAGATTATCGATAGATTTTGAGAGGTTGGATGTGAGTTCAGCAAATAATTCAGTAAAAGAAGTAAACTAGGCTATTTTGGAGTTCGGGAATTCCGAAACTCACCCGGTGTGAAATCGCGGGGCCCAGCTATAAGCCGTTCATAAAATAAATGATCTTTAGTATTCATAGATATTTGTTTCTTAGTTTCTGAATTTAAGTGAATTCTCGGATATTAATTAGATTATTGACATAGCAGATATTATTTTGATTAAATTTCTTATGTTTTCTTTGCAAGAAATCATAGGTTACCTACTTTGTAGAGTTCTCAAAGGTTTACCGAAACTCATAGAGATGAAATCGTAGGCATATTATGTAGTAAACAGTGTGGTGATTCACCTATAATTTTACACGTCTCACTTTCAATAATAGCATGTCCAATGTTTCATTGGTTTCATGTTAAGTTTCATCACAAACAATTGCTAATTAATTATCGACGCGTGCGCATGCAGATTTATAATGTAACATGAATATATAAGCAGCGAAATACCACTTATCTATGTAGTCAATAACTAATCACGAAACCTCTAAACTGATTTGACCTAATGAAATTAGGAAGGTTCAATGTTCTCCTCGCCCACATAAATGACGGTTTGTTTGTTTGTTTTAAAAATTCTTTATTAAACATAATTTTACAATTTTAATACAGCCCAGTGACTTAGCCTGAGCTATATTGTCTTAAAATAAGAAGATACGACAGGCATACTAGCCTTTTACGAACTATTGGCAATGTAAATAATATATTGAGTTGGTAATTAACAGAGATGAAAACATATACTACATAAACTTAACTTATTGTAGCTTGAGTATAGTTACAATTTTTAAAATCAAATAATAATACGTTATTTAATATTATCGATTAATTAATTACAAACGCGCGGGTAAGTTCAAAACTTACCTACACGTTGAGTACAACAGCAGCGAACTATGAGTAGGTAAATGTCCAAGTGCAAAGTGCAAACATTAATTATGACGTTCACTCGTCACCCGAGTTCAATACGTAGTGATGGGGCAAGCGGTATCGGCAATACTTATCGATATAGGGCAGGTTTTGCGATCTTGTTATGCCGATTGTGGATATCAGGAAATTTTGGTGTTGAGAATTATTATACAAGTAAAACTTTCGTGTTTGTCTAAGAATAAAACTTTTTATAGGTAGTAATTTTATACGTGCATGTAATGATTTTAAATTCGCTTTAAATGGTGTATTGTAAGAAGATTTTAATGCTTTATTTTGTACAACTTGAAGTTTGGTGTAGTTAGAATCACATGTACTGCTCCAAACAGGTGCAGCATACGTCAAAATGGGTCTAATAAGGGTTGTGTATAGACGTAGTTTAGTGTTACTGGTGAGTTTAGCATTACGTTTAATCAACGGATTTATGGCTTGCAAGGCCTTCAGACTTTTGTCACGCGTAGCAGTGATATGGTTGGACCAATTGAGTTTAGTGTCGAAGTGAACTCCTAGGTACTTGATGGACTTACTCCATTTTATTTTGTGGTTCCTGACGATCAAAGATGTGATAGGTATGCTACGATGTCGAGTAAACATGATAGCTTCAGTTTTAGTCTCATTCAACTTTAGTTTCCATGTTGTTAAATATTTTTCAAGTTTTTCAATAGCAAGCTGGAGCCTTCCAATTACAATATGGGGTTCTCTATCAGAAGTAAAAACAGCGGTATCATCAGCAAAACAAGCAAGGTGCGTACGTGGTTGGATAGGGATGTCGTTGACATATACGAGGAATAAAAGCGGTCCAAGTATTGATCCTTGTGGAACGCCAGCAGGTATAGTTATCGCGGGAGATTGGGCATCGCCTAAATGCACCTTAAAACTACGATTGTGCAGGTAGGATTTTATGAGTTTCACAAGCTGGAGATGTGTATTTAACATTAGCTTATGGAGTAATCCATGGTGCCATACCGTATCAAAGGCTTTTTCAAGGTCTAAAAGGAACATACCCGTGTCGTTCTTTAAGTTTAAATTATGAGCTGCATGCTCCGCGACTCTAACCAACTGTTGTATAGTCGAATGTTTCTCCCTAAATCCGAATTGTTCATCGATAATTGAGCCACTTAAAGCTTTAAGTAGGTGGGAGTGTATAACTTTTTCAAATAGTTTACCTAGGCCGGGTAACAGGCTTATCGGACGATAGCTAACTGGAAGGGAAGCATCTTTACCTGGCTTTTTGATAGCTATTACTTTGGCCTCCTTCCATGAGTTGGGAAAATAGGAAAGTCTTAGGCAGGCATTATATATTTTTGTGATCAAAACGATTGCTTTTTGAGGTAAGTTACGCAACAAGTGATTCGTGATCTCGTCATAACCTGGTGCTTTTTTAGATTTTATACGACTGATTAGTTTACGTATTAAATAGGGTTTCGTAAAGAAGTTTGAATTTTCACAGTTATAGGAGTTAAGCTGTTCTATAGACGTCGCGACCAGACCATCTACATCACTGGAATCATTATAAGTCAATTTCATACTAAGCAAGAAGGAATCAGCCAAGGTGGCGCATTTGTCATGATCTTCGGTTACAATAACTCCATCCTGACGCTTTAATGGTGGAATATAACTTTGTTTAGGTTTGATAGATTTAACTAGATTCCATAATTGATTCCCGGGATTGTCAACTTTGTCAAGTTTATCGTTCCAATTTTTACTATTAAATTTAGTTATTTGTTTGGAAATGTTTTTCTGTAAAAAATTTATTTGTTTTCTGAGCGCACGTCTGTTTATAGGACTACATTCTACTTGTTCAGATCTTCGTAATTTATTTCTACACTTAATAAGTCTCTTAATTCCGCGTGGTAGAAAAGGTGATGCATTAGTAAACTTGACAGTGGGGATCGCAAGATTTCTTGCTTGCAGGATGCAATTAGATAAATCATGAACAACGCGGTCAACCTCAGTCTGGTTTTCAAAAATTTGAGTGGTTAAGTTGGTGTTTTGATTTATGTAATGGCGATAACACTTCCAATCAGCCCTGCTATAGTTATAAATTTTAGATGGAAAACGATCAATAGTTACATTGATACTAAAATAAATAGGTAAGTGATTTGACGATAAGGCTGTCAACGTGCGTATTTCCGACAAATCTGTCACATTACGACTCAGAACAAAATCAGGCAATGTTGGGGACCAATCAGTTGTGTAATGGAGTAAAGTTGGCGTAGATGGAGCATGCAGTTCTATATCTCGGTTTAGCAGATGATTAAAGAGAGTAACGCCATGACGGTTGTTTACTTTTCCATACCAAAATTCATGACGACTGTTAAAATCACCCATTAGTAGCACCTTGCTATCTAGGGAAAACAAGGTATCTATATCTTTCGTGGAAAGTGGTAAATTAGGTGACTGGTAAATACTGATAAGAGTATAAAGAGTACCACTGAGGTAAATACGCACTCCAACAGCTTCCATGTGCTCGGTAGATGGAATTATTAAAGGAGAATGTTTAAGATCGGCTCTGACCAGCATAGCTACACCCTGACCTCTACCAAGTGAATTTCCATCCTGCCTGTAGCATTTAAAGTTAGGAAGATGGAAAATTACACTATGTGATAGCCTGGTTTCACAAACTGCAACAACATCGACCTTTATTTCTCTAACCAGATCTAATAGTTCGCTGCTTTTGTTGCGGATACCGTCCGCATTCCATGAGATAATTCGTAATTCAGACGAGCTAAAAATACTGACTTAAATTAGTAAGAACTAACAGAATTTTATCCATGATCGAAGAGCACTTAGCGAATTCACCTTTGATTGCATTAATTGTCTTAAGAATACAAATAATTTGTTCAGTTTCACTGTCAAATCCTAGAACCGGAGTAACCTTGCTTGAATTTTGATTGGTAACCTGTGTGCAATCTTCTATAATCCAGTTATTCAGATTATTAAGCTGGTTTTTATTGGATACAATATCTTTTTTAGAATTGTTGATTAATATCTGAGATGAAGGAATGTTCCATGATTTGTAATTATCAGAAGTTTTGCTCGGTACACTTGGTTTCGAATGATTACGTTTTAGTTGTAATTTTTCAATATATGATTTTCGCGCACTACAATCACGAAAATTAGCCGGATGGTCCATGTTACAATTACAACACTTCGCCTTCTCGTCACGATTGTTTTTGGAGCAGTCGCGAGTAAGGTGGCTCCCTGTACATTTCACACACCTGGGGGGTAAATTGCAATTGCGTGAAGCGTGACCAAAAGCTTGGCAACGGAAACATTGCGTCCCACTAGAGGTTGTCACACGATATCTTTGTATTTGGACCACACAATTGCAGAGATACTTGATTTGTTTAAACTTTTGTATATCAGAACCCGATGGAAGTTGAACAAGAATAGGTGCGCACTGAACGACCTTTCCACCAGCTACTTTCATAACTGTAGTTTTAATATTATTAAAACCCATGGTATTTAATTCACTCACAAGATCCGTCTCAGCGTAGGTTGGGAGTCCATAAATAACAACTTTATAGTTCTTCTCATCTTTACGGGAATAGGTATGATATGGTATGTTCTCTTTGATTAATCCAGTTTTGATTGATTCATGAGACTGCGCACTGCCGCAAAGCACAGAAACTCTCTTATTACCTTGGTACTGTAGGACAAAATTTTTATCGTATTTTGCAATGAGCTCTTTCATACTACCATGGGTCCAGTTTGAGTCGATTACCATGACAATTGGTGGGATATTACTGCGCCTAGGTTTTGACGCTTCTTGATAAGCTTTCGCCTGAGGCCCTACATTCTCTTCACTTGCTAAGCCACTAAATCTGTTTTCAGTACGAACTCCCTTGGGTTGAGGAAGAGTTTTGATTTGTGCAGGTCGCTTGGGAAGACTCCATTTTCCATCCTCAGCAGGTCTTTTTGTAGGAGTTCTTGGGATCCTTTCAGAGGTTTTTAAGTCCACTACATGAGTTCTTAAGCCTGTTACAGGAGTTGTTGAGTCCATTGGAGCGTTTCCAGGGGTCGCCGTAAGGTTAGGATCGGATGCATGTCTTGTCACAAAGCGATCCATATCAAGCACAAAAATTTAATAAATGCGTAGGTAGGTATTAATCACACTGAAAATGTCGATAACATGAGTAGCCATCACTAGACGCACGGAACGCACAAACTTTACGGTAGTACGTGCAGGCACTTCGACTGCGACTTCGAAGGTAGTTGTAAGTTGTACGTAGTACTTATCATTTACTTTTTTCCTACTTTTCGTCAGCGCTCGGCGGCGTTTCGAATGCGACCGATAAATGACGGTATTCCCGTAGAACCTCTTGGTCCCGAGAAAAAGTACTCTATGTGTCTCAGAGATACTGTAGCTGTCAATCTTTGATGGAATTTTTCAGAATCGTGTCATGTTTTCTATTAGTTTTTCCTTATTTCAGGGAATTCTAGCATTATGTCATGGCAACACTGTTATTTAGTCGGTACCCTCATTCCCATTTGATAAATTAAAGTAGTGTACGCCCACAATTGTTGGTGGGGTTGTGGGTATAAATACTAGTATCAGCACAGAAGAGTTTCATTCTAGTTACTCTGCTCGACTTAAGTGGTCGTAATAAGTGTTCTATTTCTATTATATATATAGTATATGTGCGGTTGTAATAGCTATAATAGTGAGAATAAAAGTATAGATAACCAGAGGATCTCTTTTCTTTACAATCGTTTCAATAGTTTTACAGATTATGAAAGACAGTTAGTTTGGAAGTAGGTACAGGGGTTATTAGCCGAAAGACGTTCACTACTGGACATAGGCCTTCCTCAACGATCACTACAACGACCTCCAACTTTTAATAATATTGATAAATTTAATAATAGTGATTTTCGCACACGAAACTATTCATCACGCACTAAAAAATTCATGAACGTTAAGAAATATATTACCTAAATGCTTTTTGGTAACGTTATTACTCAGTCACTGTCTTCAAAATTCACATTTTTGACAATATTGTGGAAAATTTACTTGGGAAAAGTAATAAGGAAATTAATTTGCTACCCCATTTCACATATTCTCTTGTTAAAAGAAAAAATTATGTATCTTCGAAGATAATATTCTTATTTTCACAGTTGATCGCGTTAGTTGTAAATGCGGTAAACAGTTTCTATTTCTTACTTATTCTATATCTTTGTTGTTAGTCTGACTGTGTATAGGTATTAGGTAGGCAGTAGTGTATTATAAACCTCGGTAATGAATCGTTTCTCAATATAACGTTGATCGCTGCTCTTTACCGTATTCGCTTGATATTATGTATATATTGGAGTATTATGGCATGCAATATTACTTGCAACCGCTTATTATGATGAGGAAACCCACATTCGCGTCATGGATTCTGTTTGATTTTAATGGTAATGTAATCTCCATATATTGAGACAGTATATGTATATCACATACTAGCTGTCCCGCGCGGTTTCACCCGCATTAATTTCGAAGTTCCCGCGGCATTGTTCCAAACAAATTTCGCAACCCCTTTTCATCCCCTTACGTCTTACGTCATACAAAGAACACTCCCTCCAAGTTTCCGGTCTCTAAGACCAGCGGTTTAGTCTGTGCGTTGATTCGTCAGTCAGTCATTCAGGACAAAGCTTTTTATAAGTATAGATTAATTATCTGCTAGGTTTAGTGAGTAGTGAAAGCTTGATGATACAAGCCTATAAAATATGCCTTACTAAGTAGGTAAATTTCAACAAACAAACAACTTACATAAGTGATTATCATTATCACAACATAACCAGAACCAGACTGGTTCCCACATTATACAGAGCACTATTGGAGTATGCATGGGTGTCACTTGTCCGATTACCTACTGATACTTGATACTTACTAATTTTTTTTATCGATAAATTAAGTGAAAAATGCATTTTATAATGGGCATGTTGACTAATTTTTATTTTTTAGTCCGTCTTGTAGATTATTAAAAAATATTGGACACGTATTTTTTCTTTTTTTACGTAATCAAAAAATAACGGCGATATATTGAGTTGAAATTTCGCGTGACGTCACTATTCTGACAATTTGCCATGAAATCACCCGCCTGTAAATTTACTCTGTCGCTTAGGAAGCATTGCCTTTCAAGCAATGATAATATATATATTTTTTTGTAAATAATTAGGTACCTATATAATATACCTAGACATAACACAAATCGATAGCACATAGGTAACGTAAATGTTTACGTTATGTGCTATCAATTTATGCGTCCCCCAAAAATAAGTCTTTGGTCGCTACCATTTTCTTAAAAATATGAATTTTAAAATTATTTATAAAATTTATTTATATACCTACTTAATTGTAAAATTGTTTGAAAATTAATTTAAATACAAGAACTAAAACACGAAACAGATCTCTAAAAATTTATAATTTGTTTTTTTCCTGATGCCCTGTTTAGTTTAAACTTCCTACAGTAATTAAATTGATCTAGATCGTTATATTAGTTAACCTTCGAAATTCAATCAGTAGATAGCTGCAATATCTGCTGATTGAATATATTACCTATATATTATCTAAAGGCAGCTTTTAACATTTATATCATAACTAGCTGTGCCTAGCGGTTTGACACGCGGTAACTTCTTTCTTAAACTCCAAAGTAGCCTAATTTACACCTTACCTATAACGTCAGCTAATTAGCTGTGAAAGTTTCGTCAAAATAGGTCCAACCTGTTTCGTTAAAATTAAATCAGAACTATTTAAAATAATGTGTATCAATATTAGCAGGTTAGAAAAAAAAAGAAAACAAATATTCGTGTTAACACAAAATAAATCGATGATAAATACCTCATAACAATCGATCAAACGTTTCTGTAACAACTCCAAAGAGAATCGTAGCGAATTCGATTGCAAATCAAGAACATTCAACACTCCGGGGTTTGTGTGTCAATGTGCATAAAACTTCTGAACTGACGCTTGCTGGTTTCAATGACACATTTCCGTCTCTTAATTTGAATTATCATAGTTTTTTTTTAGGTAATTTGCCTTTTTTCCACAGCTTTTTTCTATCGCGCCATTGAAATATCAGTTTACAGCAAATTAGTCCTACTTTGAGTCGGAGTTGAAACATTCGCTGTGATCATTTATTTGGATAATTATTTGAGAAAATCTATGTTTTTACAAACTTTTGTTTAACTCTACCTTTTAGTATTTATTTCGCGAGGTTTAGAGTGAAATTAGCGCCGTGCGGTCTGCTATAAAATCATGTTCTAAGATATTGAATTAAAAAAAACAGTATAGTAGAATCCAATCATCATGGAATTTTGCATCAGGTTGCGAAGTCAAATTATGACGTCAGTTGCGTCGTGCTGTGACGTCAAAATGACGTAAAATGCTACCGCGCGTTATCAGCAGTGGGTACAGAGAAGAAAATAGGATAGGTACCTTTTATTTCATTCACGCGGGAACTCTGAAACAGCTAGTGCCCTTATAAAAAAAGTTTATAAAAAATGGCGGGGTAATCCAACTTTGTTTTTTTATGTTGCAAAACTGCAGAATTATCATCAAAAATTGGTATTAACCCCATTTTAAACATTTTACTATCGATTACCCTCTAGCCTCACAGTGGTTGCTTTCGCTATAATAATTTTAAGGAATGTTTCTTTGGATATTATTAGAAACTTGAAAAAAATGACAGTTTCTTTCTTTTTCCGTAGGGCAGCCGATCGGTCAAGGTGTAGGCAAAACACTAACCGATAATGATTGTCTGTTGTATTACCTATACTCTTAGATATCTTAATTTTTTGGCCAAGGCTGTCAAGTGTCAAGTAGGTACCTACCTACTACGCGTTGGTGATTAGTGGATTTACCTTTAACTAGCTGTTCCTAGCGGTTTCACCCGTGTTAATTTCGGAGTTCCCGTGACAATTTCGGGATAAAAAGTAGGTATCCTATGTACTCAGGACCATCGTAGCTTCCTATAAGTGAAAGTATTTTCAAAATCGGTTCAGTAGATTACCTGATTTACCTCTTTATAATATTAGTATAGATGTACATTGCACATTGCTTTGGTCAGAAAGGGTGGAAAGGTTATTTTGTATTTTAGATAGAAGTTTACGCGGAAATTTACCTAATGTCCTTTGTTATACTCTTAAAAACAAGTATGGAAAATTTTACGATGATCGGTTAGTTAAAGGATGAAAGCGCAACAAACAAACTCAAATTAGCATTTATAATATTCGTTACAATTTAATGTTATACATAATGAACGATTACAAGATATCATAATATATAATTTGAATAATATAACTCTACGATGTAACGACCAGATTAATGATAATGACAATGCCATCAAAAACCATAAAGTTTAATTTACGCGCATTTAATATAGTTTTGTTTGCGAGTTTTTTTTTAAATAACAACGGTCAATGACCTCAGAAATCGCGGTGGATTACGGAAACTGTAATTTAATTAGAAAGTTATTGTATTAATAAGGCAGTAAGTAAGAAATAAAGATAAACTCGCTGTGCCTAAGACTAGGCTCCATAAAATTTCTAAGTCATTTAAAGGACAATGTATACGCTTTTACAACAAACTCCCAAACGATGTAATTAATTTGTCAATTAATAAATTCAAGACGCTTATTAAACACAGATTATGCGATAAAGCATATTATAGTGTAGTAGACTATTTAAATGATACAGACGTTTGGGAATGAATTGCTCTATCCAATTACTATTTTTTGTTCTCCTAGTTTATAAGTAAGATCATTTAAAGACAGCCCTGCTGAGTTTCTTGTCAGTTCTTCTCAGCAGACGACGTATTCCGAACTGACGGTAATTTATAGTTTTAAGAACCTGCTGACGATTACAAGTGATTGTAACCAATCCTAAGTAATAAAGAGCTTTTGAATTTTGAATTGAATTTTTGTTCATTGTAACTGCAAGTCGTTTATAGCATAGGTACCTATGCAAGGTTTCATCAAAAATTTTTGCTTTATTATGTAGTGAATCGAAGTTATTTTTTTTCGTGGTTCACAAAATTAACAAAACATATTAAATTAAATTAAAGATATCTATCCCTACTAATATTATAAATGCGAAAGTAACTCCGTCTGTCTGTCGGCCTGTCTGTCTGTTACGCTTTCACGCCCAAATTGCTCAACCGATCATCATGAAATTTTGCATAAGTACACATTATCAGAGGTGCAGAGAAGGACATAGGGTACTTTTGTCCCGGGATTCCCGCAGCAACTCCGTAATTAACGCGGGTGAGACCACGGAAACAGCTGGTATCAAACAAATATTTTTTTTATTTAATGAGTTTAAGTCTTGTACAATATTATTTTAAAATAAAGTTTTGGCTAGGAAAAATATAAGTAAATAAAATTAAAGACTTTTTTATATACATATTTTGTAATCGAGGATATTTTAGGTATAGGTAAGGTTGTCTGGAAGAGTCTTCGCTAGTAAAGAGATAAGGCCGCCTTTTGTATGCCTTAATTATAAGATTGTTTGTGAACACACTGTAATATTTGGTGTACAATAAAGAGTACTTACCTATTCTATTCTATTCTATATTTTTCACTGTCGTGTTTTCTTTTTAAGAAATCCTAGACGATAACAAGAAACGTTCATATAGTGCAATTATACAAATTTTAATTGTCACGATATCCTCCAAGATATAATAATGAGGATGATTCGTTTTGACTAACATTTCCCTTCCTTTATTACTAAGTGTGTATATTGTTCGTATATAAATAACTTTTCGATATTCTATGTAGATATATATCGAGGTAGGTATATAACTCATCAAGTGCAAAAAATCGTTAGTTGTATAAGGCAAAATGATGCATATTATCTATGTATTGAAAAAACAACTGTAAAATGACTCAATACTAGACTCTATGATATGGTTAAGTCATAAGCGAGTCAAACTTTCGATGCTGCAACCCGTACGATATTTTATTTTCATCTCGTTCGCTTATGCTTCTTAGTTTGAAAGTAAAAGTACATTTTAGCATAACAATGTAAGTCCAGTCACCTTCACACGACGACGTCGAGCCAAATGGAATTATTCTGAAAAATAAAATGCAACAACATTATTTCGTTACGTTATCTTACATCTCATAAGATTAAGTAATTGCTGTAACGTTTTATCTGAAAATCTGGCGGTTAGGTGTAAATTTTTTATTTTTTTTTAATTTTTTTGTGAAATAAGTAGCGTATTTAGAAAGATAGATAGTGTGATAGTATGACCTAGAAATGCTTATCAGTTTTACTCTATTTGCGTTGAAATTAATCCTAATAAAGATATCCTTCTCATAAATATAAAAGAATCGAAGGTCGCTGTTAAATATTGTTATCTTTGCGGTCTAGTTACATTCAGCAATTCTGAAGAGGTAGGTTTTTAAATGTTACTTCAGCTTGGTATATGCAGAGTAAGTAAAGAGACAGAAGAAGCGGTGGTTGGTGAACACAGCAAGAGAAATGAAGCAGTAAGGTACGAAGTTTTATCTATGAAAGTACGACTAGTAATGTTAATATAGTTGTCTGTTAACTTATAGACCTATTTATTTTATCATTGGTGACATCATAATTTTAAAACAATAATTTATAATCGAAACCGATCTTTGTCGGTTAAAATGATTCTTTGCAATATAATATGTGTTTTGAGAACTAATTTGTTCTGCAAAATATTACGACATTATGACATCCGTGCCTGAATTTCATTTACCATTAAATTTGACAAATTCTAGATATTTTGCTAGAATTTATCAACAATAATTTTTAAAGGTTTGAACGGAAATATTGACTTATATTTTTTATTAATAAAAGTGTACCTATCAATGTTTTTTTATGTTCCAAGAGGTTACATTTCAAAATGATACTCCGTAGGTACTATTTAAGGAAATAAAGCGAAATATAAAACTAAAGCTTTAAATTAAATTCAGCTAAAGCTTTGTCTGTTTTTTGTTTATAGATCTGAGACTTGTTGTTTTACACGGTGGTTATTAGCTGTTATAAATTATAGCACCAGCAAATCTTGGGCTATTAATAATATTAACTTGTGACCTACATGCGGTTCTAGAAGTTCGGTAGGTATGAAGCATAAAAGTTGTTTAAAATGAATGTTACTCGTATGATGTATGTATGTGTTTGTTTTTATAAACAAGGTAACTAGAAAGGATTTAAAATACAATAAAAGATATTTTTGTTCACATTAAAAAAACCTAATGGTTTTTTATAGTTTTTTAATAGTTTTAAAGTTCGTTTATATAGTTTCAGAAGGTTTATTTTTGTTTTGTTTGTCAAACTTTTCGGAAGTCTCTATTTGAGTTTATTTTATTTTCTTTATTTCAACATTAACAGGTATTTAACATTGATAGGACAATACACAATTACAGTTTGACATGCACTTAATCTAATTAAATACCCTTAACAATGCTGATCCATAAGGCAAATTTTAAGGGACGTTGGGAGAGAGTGAAGGTCTAAAGAGAAAAAATACAGGTTCAAGGTAGTTTACAATTTTGAAAGTGAAGAGCGAAAAGCGGTAAATGTGTGAAATAAATTTCTATATTATATAAGTTTTGGCACTAATGTCGTTATATAATAGGCACATACGAGTTACAGGGTTGTTGCGCTGCCTCAAGGTATTACAAGTTGGGATGTGAAAGGCATCTAAGATATTTCCTGTTTTGTCAGTAAGTTTGATTCCTAGGAAGGTTTTTTCAAGGTGCGCCTGCAGTTATCATGAACTCCCAAAATAATAAATAGTTAAAATCATATTACCTATACTGAGAAATATTAAATGTGCATGTCAGATATACATAAAACGATTAGTAGATAATAAGGAATGCAATAAGTGAGGAATCTCATACAATGAATAGAAATAACTACATAAAAAAAGTACCGCAAAATGCTTGAGTTAAGCTTAATGTGTCCATAAATACCTATTAATATATTTCGTTACGATATAAATAGTCATTTCGATTTGAGTACCTACTCAATTTGTATTTTATCTAATTATTTCTATGTCTTTATCGAAAAAGAAAAAGATATTTATTTCATAGAAAGAATTAAGATGCTGGAACAAATAATTGAATGCGCTAAATAAATTTTACTGTCTATACAGGATTAGTACTTATACTAACGAATGATTCCGAGTATTCGTCATGAGTTGACTCTTGATAAATGACTTTGCAAAGCACAGCATCGAAATACTTGCCTTTAACGTTGTCGTTAAACTTAAATCCACAAATCCCACACCCAGTTGGTCTGTCATTCGCGTTTTAATGCTAGACATATCTAAGTAATTATCTTTTATCTATTCGAAAGGCGCATCAAAGAACGGCGCGCGGCGGTGAGCCATCTCCATTAAGGCAACAGCATTGGTATCTAATAGTGAACTATTCACACTTAATATGTCCATATTATTATATTCACTAAGCACTTTGAGTTAAAGGTTACGGCCCAGTTAGACATTTGATGCGATACCATTATATTGAGTTGTCAGGATGCACATTCACCGATAGCCGAAAAATTATATCACTAGTACATGTCTAACCTTAACTGTAGTATCTATTAGTAGATTTCAAAACGAATCATTTTCATCCGAGACTTTTAGCAGCCCGAGCCAAAGGCGAGGGCTGATAGTAACGTCGAGGATAAAATGGTTTTGTGGACGAGTTATAAATTCTGCTTTTCACATCGATTGCGAGGAAATAAAACAGTAGTATAACATAGCATTTCTTTAATTAAAATTCAAAGTAAAATTAGTGCAGTTTTGAATACTGAAGGAAATTGTTTTTCCCAGCATATTAACGGTATTTATGTCTTAAAAAACACATTAGGCAAATAAATTAAAGTAAATATTATAAAATAACAAATTCTATCTATTGTGTTTGACTGTATGGTTCATTTTCTTTGCCTTAATATAGATACATTTATGAGTAGATACGTTAATGCACTTGTGCACAAAATTCGATTTGATATTACAGCATGGTTTTTAATACTATATAATATGTACTTACAAATTAAAGCAATGTGGACATCGTTATCTTCATTCAATATATTTGAAGTTAGGCGTGAACAGACATACAAGAAACTGAAATATAGCTTTTTTTACTGTAACTCTTCTTTTATCGCTCGCTCTTAAATTTTGATAAGTATAATATTATATCCAATGTACAGACTACAGACCCGTAGATTCTACTGATTACAATCCTTAATAGGTAAATGCGAATGTAAGTTTATTTGTTTGTTTGTTACGTTTTCACGCCTCAACTACTCAACCGATCGTTATGAAGTTTTGCGTACACGTTGTCAGTACAGAGAAGAACATAAGGTACTTTTTATCCCGGAATTCTTGCGCAAACTCCGAAATTAACCCGTGTGAAACCGCGGGCAATAGCTAGTAAATAACAAAATCTCTATCAAAATGGCTCGCAAGTTGACGTCAAAGTTTACCTACTATTGAGTTGAGTAATAAGTAATAAATTAACAATCACTTTATTACTTACAAATATCCACATAATTGCATTTTCTTCTAAGAAAGGTCAACTAAACATTTTATTGTTATCACGACATACGTTACCTAATAAAAGATGATATTATTTATTTGTTTCATTTAGACACACCAGTTATGTCATACATAATAATGTTAAAAAAACTTATTGATTAGAAAATTTAAATCGTTATGCAAAACCATTTAAAAAATTCAAAATATCATTTTATATATTAAAACACCAAAGTAGTTTTTGAGTCTATTCATTAAAACAAATAAGTAAACACATACAAAAAATCAAGTCTTTCTCTATATATATGTATATCATTTATAAACAGCATAATATATATAATTTATAAATAACATTAAAACACCTATGTAGTTACTGAGATAGATAAAAAACAAATTTCCTTTTTTTGGAACGAAGTTCCTTAACGCGTCTTATAGTAGAAGTTAACTGGTAAAATCGTCCCGCATCACATTAGGAAAAAGCGTTATAGAGATGCAAATAGAGGCGTTTGGTTCCGTCCGGCGTAGTTTAGATAATATCGTCAAGCGCTGGCCTCCATACCTAGTTTTTTGCATTACATCATGACTGTGTTATAGTTAAATCTGACAATTTTTTCCAAACTTTTTCTAATTACATTCGGAGTCGAAGAAAAGGTATGAACTTCGTTCCAAGCTATAATAATAAAGTAAGATATACTGAATAATAAGGCTTGGTTAACAAGAGATTTGTAGACACGAAGGTATAAACATTTCGTCACTCACCTCACATTTAAGGTTGGATTGAAAACTTATTAAAACACGAGTTGTTATTTACTTAATGACGATTTGCGATACAGGCATGATCTACCCTTGACCCGATCATCGCTGACTTAAGGTCAAATCTTTAGGTCAGTTTAAGAAATGAACTCTAGATCGTTATCAATTATTTTTCAAAGATCATCACTGCGCAACTATAATAAAAGTTTATTTTGTTCGTTGGTATCAGCTTTATTTGAGAACCTGGACCGATTTGGCTAATTTGTTACCTATCAAATGTTCGATATAGTCTGAATAAGGTTTTTATAGAAAGAAAAAATGGAATAGTTCTCGGAATATTGAAAAACATTGTTTTTTTTGCAAGGAAATTAAGTCAACTAATTGTTAATTTAGACATGTACCTATTTTATTAATCCAACCTCGTTTTATCGCGTCCTTTATAGGTTTTCTTTCACTCGACTAATATATATCTTATAACTAATATTACCTATAAATGCAAATGTGAGTTTGTTTGCTTGTTTGTTGCGCTTTTCCTAACAAATTAATCATGAAATTTTGCACACACCGCGCCGTCAGAGATGCAGAAAAGGAACTTTTTTCCGGAATTGCCGCGGTAACTCCTAAATGACGAGGGTGAAATTATAGAAGACATCTATCTAGTACTAAATATTTTACATCGTAACATTCAAAAGTGGTCTTTACGGAATCGTTTATTAACTTCCTTAATCAGACAGAAGAGGTTTTGATCGCCTTGCATTGGGCGAAGGGAATGTTGGCGACACACGGGAGAGTATACTGATCAAATATGGTGCCCATCCGGACAGCGGTAGCAGAAATACTGTTGACCAATCTTCGGTGGGGAGCTTTTCGGTGGCGAACTTTACCGAAGAAGCCCCTATTTTTTTCCCAGGGTACGTGGATCAAATATCTTATATTTTAATTTACCTATTTAACAAGTGCAGGGTTCCAATTTTACAATTCGAATGAATTCACATAAAGTACCTACTACCTTAAAACTGCCTCAATATTGCATTAAAGCTCTTTGTGGTATGTAACAGTCTGCTATAGTAGCTATAGATTGCTCTAAAGCTTCTAATAATAAAGTTGTTTGTATGCAGATTGAAATTAAGGTCATAGCAATTTGATACGAAAGTTTGACATTGCTACACTTAGTTGTTATTATGCTAATGGAGTTACAAGTTAAATCTCTGATCTTAACAGCCATTGAAGTGCGAAGAGGAATGGACTTGAGGCTTTTCTGCGTAGGTAGGTATATTTGCGTAATAGTCGTAGGATGTTTTGTCTTTCAAACATTTGCGTACTACAATACGTTAACTTAAAGTATTTGCGTAATGAAGACCTGTTCAAGTAAGTCCGTGATGGAAAACAAATAATAATAGTAATGAATGCAGTTAAAAATTTCGAATCAATTTAATTGATAATTTAGTTATCAGACGTTTTGAATTTAAAAATACATAGAACACGGAATATGTACTTATATAATAAGTACAGAAGAAAGTATAACGATCGAGTAAAATAATTTTTTATTTTATTTTATTAAGGACATCAATAGCCATCATTATTACTATTACATCATATAAACTTAAACATTTAGAAGTAAGGCCAATAACAGTTATCCACTTAATTATATAATACCGTTTTGAAAACAACAACACTTTCAATACTTTAATCTAGTTACAATACTTATATATGTAGTTGAACTCAGCAAACATAAAGACAACAATAAAACGGTTGCATTGCTACACCAACTCTTAAGATTAAGGCGTAAAGTTTAAAGTTTTAATCTAACTTTATCTTTAAATGGACTATATGACTTTACTCTAAATCTGTATTTTGATTGTGATTGCTGCGATCATAAGCATTATGTTCATCATGACGTGTAAATGATAATTATAATTGTAGAGTATTAAATAAACAAATACGTCATAACCGATATTTTAACTGAAACCTAATGTATCTATTCAGCCCTTAACGTTCAACTTAATTTCTTTAAAATTCTACTGGAGTTACCTTTACCAATTCCCTTCCACTGAAAATCTGTTTAGGTGATTTTGATTTCGTTGATATCTCTTTTCTCTGTAGAGAAAATAGAATGTCTTCTGCCAAGCAAAAGGTAGTCGTAACATAATGAATACATTAAAACCGCATGAGTTCTTAATCTATTAGAAAAGACGTGCATTATTATGAAACATAAAAACAGAAAAATAAACATAAAACACATTCCACTCGTATTGTTCGAGCTCAGATTAAAATTGACGTAAACTCGCTCGTGTCACGTGCGCCGGCGCAGAAACGCTTAGTATTCGACGATGACACTAAGAAAATAACTCAGCGACGCCGATTGTCAAACATTTCACTTTCTTTCACTTTAACGTTGGAAAATTAGTGTTTTCTAAAATGTAATGACTAAGTAAAAATAGAAACGGGAGAATGGTACTAGCATACGGGTGAAACGTAAGTAAAGTTCCGTTTTAAAACTGACAGCCAATACTGCGAGCGAGATTACCAAGTATTAGTTTATTATGATTAGGTATACCTGTTTACTAAATTTGCACATGGGACTTTTTTTCGTAAAAACTAAATATCTTTTTTCTATCTTTCAGGTTTGGAATTAATGTTAGCCCTTAAGTTGCGCAATAAATAGTAAGTTCTAAAGCGCTCCCGACAATCGTAGTTATGGCTGCCAAATTCGCGCTAACCTAACCTATTTAAGAGTGACCTACATAAACTATGCCTAATCATTTGGTACTGAAAACAGGACTCTACGAGTAGTGCATGACTCCATGCGAGTAAGCAATTTGGTTTGTAAGGATCATGCTGGCATATTGCAATAATAGAGAAGACTCTATTTTCCTATTTTGATTAAAAAAAAAACTGGTGTGGGTCTTTTTTAATGTTTAAAATTACTTAGTTTAAAAGTTATAATAAACTTATTAAAACATAGTTCCTCTCATATTGATAAATTAGAAATCATGCAACAGTAATCGTTATGTACACTGACAAGGTGCAAACGACGTCTGCAAGTGGTTACAAGAAATAAATTATTTCTGTCTGTCAGACTTAGAAATAGGTATAGAGTTGTCAGTTTAATAATCTTCCAATCGGAGAGGCCAGATCCAACGTTTGACCCGTATCTGCCACTGAATCTTCAACGTTACACAACACTTCGACGGAGAACATCTCTAGATCACTTACCTGCCATCGTGACTGCACCGACCTACATTGCTAATTTCATAGCTATAGATATTATGAGAAGAGGAAATCCTCTCTATTACCTACCATATATAAGCTGTTACCGGTGGTTTCACCCGGGTTATTTGGGAATCCCCGTGAGATGTCGGGGATAAAGAGTATTCTATGTTACTCAGGAGTTAGCTTTCTATGAGTGAAGGATTTTTTTTTTCAATCATTTCAGTAGATTTATGTTTATCCATTACAAACACACAATAATATAAACATTCGTATTGCACTCATTTTGATTACTACGTACGTCTGGTTGTTAAGTATACCTACTTTATATTTTTAACAACAAAAATTTAAGTATAAGTTTTTAGTTTACTGTTGTTTGGTATAAATAAACGTATAGATACTGTCTGTAGTTCTAGCGTGGTCTGTAAATTTAAACTTTAGTTTAGATAATTTTACAGTTTTTCAAGTGACTGGTTTTGTTTACTAAATCCACCATCTTTGCTTTCTTCTTAATTCAATGTGTCTTCGCGGTTTTTGTTCTTTCAAAATCATTTATAGAATTTCTTCTAGAAGGTTTACAAATAGGGAGTTTCCAAGGAAATTTAAAATTTCTAAATTGTTTAACCGGATATGACATGTCGTAGCTTAAGAAAATAATCTCAAATCGTACCAATTTCAAAACTCGAACGTAATATTTTCATTTCTAATAATTATATCTATCAGTCTGACCTCGTTCAAAACTCAGTCAGTATATAATTAAGTCAAAACATATTACGTTAACTGCATTATTATTATATTACACTTTGAGTTAAGTGCAACGATTGCACTTTATAAAAGTGAATGTGCAGTGGTCCTATTCTTTATTTTTGGTATCTAGTTCCATTGATCTTGATAGGTATTGCATTCATTTTCCTGGTCTCTCGAAAGACTAAGCACTGTAATTAGAATTAAAATCTATATTGTAATCTGCAAAGCCTGCTATTTCTTTTTAATTTATCGTTTATGTAAAAGAAATATAATAAACGGTGGATGGAACTTTCATCAATGTATCTACATTATTTCCAAACTTTGTTTTTTTATTGAAATTATAGTTTGTTGATGGTTAGGTGAAAGCATTGTTACAAACACTAAGTTTTGGATTTAGGTATAGTGATTGGACACAAGTTTTAAAAGTGTTATAATATGTCCAAATAATAAATAAATTCATTTAATTTTAAAATACGAAATACCTATCTCAAACTTACTACAACGATATTTCGCGATTACCTTAATTGGAAAGATTTGCAACAGTATTTCGCAAATAGATTTTATTATAAATCCATATACGTTTTTTAAAATCAAATCTTTCCTCTTTATAGGTAATATAATTAATATAATTATGAACAACAATTTTAAAACTGAGTTTTGTAGAAATATACCATTCATTGCAACTGTTTAAAACAGTTTTTAATCTATTGGTTTCTAAAACCAGCTCCGCTGAAAACCAGCGCTGCCGCGCTTTATGCGACAGCATATTATGCTGAGACGGTGTCCATTTTGGCATCACGGAAACTATATACGATTCATTTTAAATTTGATGCATGTATTACTTTTAAGAAATTTTGTGATGCCAAATAAAGTTATGTCTATGTCTATGTCTAAATGAAAGTAATAATAATAATAATAATAATAATAATAATAATCCACATCACAACACACAGATCTACTTGATCCCACAGTAAGCTATTATTAGCTTGTGACGTGGAAACCAAGCAAACGTGGTATATACTACATAGAATTACTTATATATTATACTATAGATATATAAACACACCCAGACTGGAAAATGGCACCCTGTGTTCATCACACCAAGTCCACCCCCACCGGGAATCGAACCCGGAACCCCTTGATTAGCGGGTAGGCATGGTGACCTCTGCGCCAAAGTAGGAATGGTTTTTAAAAAGAATTATCATCAAAATATTTCTCTCGTGATTGAAAGTAGATTTGAATGCTAAAACGATTCTGGAACTTAGACAATTGGTTTGGAACATTGTAGTGTCTATTACGTAATATTAATTATCATTTAATTTTAAGTGGGTTCTGCTGTATGTTTGATTCAATTAAACGAGTAAATGATTGGCAACACTTTTGGCACACGAAGTGACCAGATGCAAAAATAATAATGATGATTCAAGACATAGGTAATTTTGCAATGACGTATACACAACCCAAAAATTAGTAATGTAATAAATTATGTAATTCTAGCTATCCCCACAGCATCACCTTCACTCGTTGTAATTAGATTAAGTTAGTTTATATTATTACTAGCTGTTCCCCGCGGTTTCACCTGCGTTAGTTTCGGAGATTCCCAGATAAAAGTTCTTACCTACCACCCTATATTTTTTCTGTACCTAGGTAGGTACTCTTCATAACGTATTGTAAGCAAAATCTAATACAGTTTCAACTACGTTAATTTCGTAGTTTCCGCGGGAATTCTCGGATAAAACGTATCCTATGTCCTACTCTGAATCCCTGATAACGTGTATGCAAAATTTCATGACGATCAGTTGAGCCGTTGAGGCGTGAAAGCATAATAAACAAATAAACAAAATACTCACTTTCGCATTAATAATATTATTAAGAATAGTTTACTAATGTATCACAATAAAAGAATAAAATAATTCGTGGTCGACGAATAAGTTTGCAACGAACATGGCGATTAAATAAAATATGGTTGGGCACAATAAATGAGAAAACAATAACTATTGACTAAGTTTTATCGATACAAGTTAAACAGCAGATCGTTAGTAGTATAGCGATTAAATAACTTTAATAAGTTTTGTTTAAAAATAAAAAATAATGTCAACTTTAAATTTTGAAGTATATAAAAAAAATATTTTGGAATATTACAACTTTTCAAAACTCTGATTAAAGTTTAAATTTGAATTAAATAAAGCTACTCGTAAATTTGAAATTAAATTTCATTTATGATTATGATACTGGTGCCAGCCGCCCTAAGTGCAGAGTAATTTTAAGTATTTTAAATTGCCACATCGGTTGTCCAATCAGTAGGAAACGGCTCTATCATAACTGCTGTGTACAGTCAGTGAAAGGAATATAACACAAAAATGTATTAGATCGATACGAGATAACCGAGTAACATAATAGACGGTTGTAAAACTTCTGTACCATTGTCTTGCTATCGTATTTATTTGATGCCGTAAATGTGATAAATATAATTAATAAAAATTGAAACCGGCCAAGTGCGAACGAAGGGTTCCGTACCATTATCTATACAACGTGTTAATGAATTAACTAAAAACCTGATACACCCCATTTAAAAAATAAACAATAATATGATATAAAATATATTTTATGTCGAAAAAATGTATACTTTAAAAGTTATTCAACCTTAGTTTGGAGGTGACCTATCTACGAAATTCCAAGCGCTACGCCCGCGCCTACCGGTTCCATTTTTTTTTGCTGCTGGCGGCGTACGCGCCAAATACCTATTGTATTATAAATCATTTAGACATGGGCTAGTAAAAATGAAAAAAATATCACCTATATTAAAACATAATGCGAT
Organism: Zygaena filipendulae; assembly: GCA_907165275.2. Lineage (NCBI taxonomy): Eukaryota > Metazoa > Arthropoda > Insecta > Lepidoptera > Zygaenidae > Zygaena > Zygaena filipendulae. The sequence continues at coordinate 2,044,387 of OU015653.1, read as the reverse complement.
CGATTTGCTTCTCGATTCTGAGCAAACTACTTTCTAGTTTTCAGTTAATTCATTAACACGTTGTATAAACGACAAAAAACATGTCTGTTGTATTTATTGTGTTTACCTAATTATTTATTTTCAAGTGAATATATAACTAATATTATCAATTTGCCATTGCCGTTATCAATATCGAGCAAAAACGAGAAATAAAATCACGTTTGTTGTAAATAAATAATAATAATAATAATAATCCACTGCACAACACACAGATCTACTTGATCCCACACTAAGCTATAAGCTTGTATCGTGGAAACCAAGCAAACGTGGTATATACTACACATATTATTGCATATATTATAGATATATATATACACACCCAGACTGGAAAATGGAACCCTGTGTTCATCACACAAAGTCCACCCCCACCGGGAATCGAACCCGGAACCTCTTGATTAGCGGGCAGGCATGGTGACCATTGCGCCAATCGGGTCGTCATCATATTTATTTTACTATGTTTTTTGGTATTACCTCAGAGTAATAAATATACTACGTACCTACTATTTTGTTATAGCGGACAAGAAATTCACTATGAAAATTTCAACTGTCTAACTGTCACGGTTCATGAGATTACAGCCTGCATGGTGATAGATGTAGAAACAGACGGACGGACTGACGGACGGATAGTGAAACCTTACCCCTTGGCCGCAGATAACTGTGGCCTACTTCGTCTGTTGTATACCATTTGTTTTCGCCGCTGCTGCCGCCGCCACCGCCCCCGCCGAGACTGTGTGGCGCCGCCCTTAGTACCTACCTAATAGGGTCCCGTTTTACCCTTTGGATAGGGAACCCTAAAAATCGGTAGAAAAACAAAAAAGAAACAAATGTAGGATATCATTCACTTGATTGTACCTACCTACCTATCTACAGTGTACCTTTTACGAAAGTTAGCTATTATTAAATTTGATTGAATTTATCTTCGAATTATTGAAGGATGAGGCAGAGATAAAGATATTACACAGAGAAATTAAATAGAGCAATAGTTTCATTCGTCATTCCGTTAAAATTAAAATATGAAAGCAATCGAATCGAATTTGATGACCCTATTGGCGTAGTCACCATGCCTGCTCGCTAATCAAGAGGTTCCGGGTTCGATTCCCGGTGGGGGTGCACTTTGTGTGATGAACACAGGGTTCCACTTTCCAGTCTGGGTGTGGTTTTATATCTATAGTATAATATATATGTAATTCTATGTAGTATATACCACGCTTGCTTAGTTTCCACGACACAAGCTAATAATAGCTTACTGTGGGATCAAGTAGATCTGTGTGTTGTGAAGTGGATTATTAAAAAAAAAAGTATGTGCGGGAATTACATAGCGCTGCGACACGAAGTAAGCTAGCTCCACCACCTGTGTACCTAATTCCATAACTCTGCGTGCGCTGAATGCAGAGATGCCTCTAAACTCTGTTCAGCCAGATGGGGTCTTAATCCACAGGTGCTTTAGCAAGAAAATAGCAAAATCAACAAAAGGCAAAACGACTTTAAAAAAATAGGAATCCATCATATCGATTTCTATGAGCGTAACTTAAAACAAACACTACTTTCATATTAAACTTTCACCGCCTTGGGTGTTGAATGTCCAATAAAAAAACATTAAAAGCTTGTTTACGTTATAAAAGGATGTTTTGTTGTTTCAAGTTCTTAGATCCAAGCGGCATTTGTAAGAGCCTTCAAAATTCTTAGATCGTTAAGTTTGTCAGATCGTTAAAGAACTAAAACCGGAAGTTCGATCGGGGCATTTACAGATTAGTGAGGCAGTTAAAAATATTACAAAAGTTCACACTTTTTTATTAAAGAGGAGTTTAAGTAAACTTTTCGAATACCTTTTTTTTTCTTTATTTATTTGAATTTTAGTAAAATATTTGTAGTTCTTATCTATACTTTTTAATTTTTATTAATATTATAAACAGAAAAGTTTGGATTTTTTGTATGTTTTTTTGTAATGCTTAAACTTAAAAATTACATAACCGAATTTAAAAACTCTTTAATTTATGAGAAGCTACAGTGCTCTTGGGTGACATATTATCCCGGAATTCTCACGGGAACTCAGAAGTTAACGCTAGTGACACCGTGGGGTATTGACTAGTTAAAAGACAAAAATTCAAACGAAATATGTATATACTTATTAATTAGTTATTTATTTTGACAACAAGAATAGTGTTGTCATTATTGTTTTTTTCTCGACTCACCAGCGGCATGCGATTCTGTTACATTATTCATAGACCATGAAATCGTAGCAATCTTATATTTGTTACATAAAAAAAAAAAAAAAAAAAAAAAAAAAAAAAAAAAAAAAAAAAAAAAAATAAACGAATATCAACTACCTATCAAGTTACTTTTATGTCCACTACTAAAATACGGAAACATCGTTCAAGCTTTTTTGTGACTCAGTGTTTTTTTATTTTTGGTGAAACTTCTTCAAAGTTTTATTAGGTAGGGCCATAAAAAGACGCAAAAAGCTTTACATCAACATCGAAAGTGTGCCTACGACTTATTAACTTGTTTTTAGTCAAATGGCTGGTTTTAAAGTTGTGTACAGTTTTTGTATAATTTTTATTTTATGTAGGTAACTAGGAAGGTACCCCGGGAACTCTTTGTTCCGAAATAAAAAGGATTCAGCACTCAGGGATTAATGTAAAGGATTTAACCAAAGAATAGTGTGTATGTATGTATATGTGTATGTAGGTATGTACCTTTGCATGTAATATATACATGTATTATTGTGGATAAATTATGTAAACAAATCACCAACTAACTACAATAATCTCGTAAATGCACCACCAAGTGAAGCCTCTGTACTATCTGAAAGTTGACTGGCAGAGAATGCCACTGTGGCATTAGGTCTTCCTTTTGTATATGTGCATATAGTTTAAATAAATAAATAGAGTTTCTTGGCAATTCCGAGGAAAGTTTGACACATGTAGAATCTACATGAGACAATTATTCACTGACAGCTGACAGTTATTGTCAGCTTGTTGTCAACCTACCCAACTATACACACATAGACACGTGTGCCTACGTACAAGCTATCTTTACTTGTAGGAAAGTTCTTAAATCAGTTCAATTTGTATGTCATCGGGTTTTTTTTGTCATAGGAGGCAAACGGGCAAGTGCCAATTGGTACACCTGATGGTAAGAGATTATCGCCGCCCATAGACATCTGCAATACCAGAAGGCATGGAGGTGCGTTGCCGACCTGGAATGGGGACGGGAACTGACTTTGAAGTAGGACTGACGGAACACAACGTTAGGTGCTTAGCGACAGATTTACAACTTGAAGGTGGTAGCTAGTCAGCCGGGCACTAGAAAGTGCCCTATCACTATGCTATGGTTTCCTCACGATGTTGTCCTTCACCGGCAGCTCAAGCTTATTGTCAGGGTTTGAACCTACGCCTTGCGGCATTTGGTCCGAACGCACCAACCACTGAGCTATCATGGCTGTAGATTTTTACAATCGTTCCAGTAGTTCCACACATTTATCCTACAAAGACAAACCTTTCCCTCTTTATGCGTCTAATTACCGGTAGGATACATTACCGTCGAATTTTGTATTTTTTTTTTCGAAAGAACGGCAAATGGAACGTATTTCGTCACCAGTTGTCATGCGTCGCGTCGCTCGATCGCGCACGCGTCATGTTATTTATTCATCGAGTCAACGGACCGCGGTGGAATTTCTTGAGTTTTGCAAAATGTAAACGGACACACAGACACCGTAGGTAATTAGTTTTGTGAAAACTTCTCACCAAAACGGAAAGAATGGATGAATACAGGCAGACACCTCAAGAGAGATGGTCCATGTATACGAACAGTATTTAATTTTTATTTGTATATTGTATAAGTGCATAAAGAATTTGTTAAGTACACTTTTCGTTTAAAAAATACTTGACAGTTATACAAGTAGGTACATATTGTTAGCACAGCGATTCGCGTCTGTTTACATCTATGGATCTCAAGTAAATGTCAAGATGTCTATGGTCCATTCTTATGACAGTGACAACGTCACCTTTGATGTAACTCTACGGACTCTACCCTCGATTACCATGACCACAGATAATATAATACTCCATGAATAAAATGAACTTAAACTTTATTTGGACGCTAAAGTCATAATGGTGGTGGTTCGAAAAGATAAACTAACGGTGAACACCGGCGCCTGCGCAGGCGCAGGTACACAGCGGAGTCACCGACGCATGACAATACCGAAATATTCGATCAGCCAGCTGATTGGTGTTGTGTAACACGAGCTAATTCAGTTCATGGTTTCTGAATTTGTTTTGACGTACGGATATTATTTGCGATTGATATTTTTTATTGATTTAATAGCTGTGCCCCGCGGTTTCACCCGCGGCAGTTTTGGAGTTTCCGCGGGAATTCCGGGAAAAATAGTACTCTATATCCTTTTCTGTACCTCTAAAAACGTGCATACCAAATTTCATCCAAATCCGTTCAGTTATTTTTGCGTGAATAAATAACAAACAACCACACTTTCACATTTATAATATGTATTAGTAGGATGACCAGCATTTTTTTTAATATTTCGAGTTCTAGGTGGAATTTCGAAAAAATCGAAACATGAGTATCTATTTAAGTTAGACCATTAGCAATACAACAAAAAACAGCAGTTTTTGCGTAGCACGAATACAAGCATACAGACAGACAAAAATTCGGTATTTTTGGCTTCTATATCACTCATAGAGTCGCCTAAATTTATTTTTCTTATTTATCTCCCATGTACAGACATTGACCTGTTACAATTTTATTATATGTATAGACTAGCTGTTAAACCCGGTTTCACCAGCGTTAATTTCAGAGTTTCTGCGGGAATTCCGGGATGGAAAGTAGGTACCTTATGTCCTTTTCTGTACATTTGACAAACTGTATGCAAAATTTCATGATGATCGGTTGACCAATAAAGGCGTGAAAGCGTAATAAAAAAACAAATAAACAAACAAACTCATTTTCGCATTTAGGCTTCATAGTAAGGATGACGGTTAGGTATAACTATAGCAAGCCTAAGATTTGATTTATAACAGTTTTCAGCGAACCTATATTTTATAAAAAAAAAAACAATCAATGGAAAAATATGTAAAATAAAATAGATTAAATATCTACTACTGTTCTTTGCGGATAATAATTGATATAATAATTAATATTATTAGGTATATTAATTAGCAATTTAACACCACGTAATAAAAATATAATAAAAATGCATGTATAAAGATAGGTTTCGAAAAAGGTAAACGAAAAACGTTGATATTTATTCATAAAAATACAATGTGAATTTTATAATTCTATTTTTAAAATCGTCTTTGTAATCTGTTATTCTAATGTCTAAAACGCCACTCGCCATATTGGTGACGTCACTCCATTAGTCAACAATAATTCTAGGGTGTGTTCCTCAGAACAAAAACAGTTCTGAGGTGTGTTAGCACTGCGAGCTGTAACGTATAACGACAAAACCATTCGCTTGTGAAAAGCTGTTAATTTGGCATTACAAACAGACACTTCAATTTTATTTATACGTAACGATTAATTGCATCGGAGAGTGACGTGGCAAGAGCAACTGGCTGCCGCCGCTGGACTGCCACTCGCTCGCCTTGTCCTTTCCGTCTCGGAACTATATCTAATTATGATCTGGCTTGGTCTTTTCATGTAGGCAGGGCAGGTTTTTAATGCTCAGAATTTCACAAACAATCAGGACATCATTTATTCTATAAATTGCAGAGAGATTACGCCGCAAGCCGGCACTTGGTTTCTTTTTTTTATGTCATAGGGGGCAAACAGGCAAGTGGTACACCTAATGGTTTAGATTCTTAGGTTACTCGACGCACGCCCTGAAGATCTCGCTATCAAAATCGTGGATGCGGATCCAAAACAAAGCCGCAACCTGAAAGAATGAGGCATTCTGCCCTCCTCGAACCTTTCTCGCCTCACTGCAGTAGGTATTTAGGAGTGTACCATGCATAGGTATAGTAAAATACAACTCTTATAGGAGATGACTCAGTGTAAGAATGTTTGATTAAAATAATATCCATACTATTATTTACTAACAATATATGTTTTTGATTTTTACAGGTAATCTCGGGACCTCTTAGCTTGCGAAGCGGCATGGTGACTATTTGATCGTCAAAATTATGGCTTTTGTCATTTGCATCGATTCGGGAACTCCGAAATTACCGCAGGTGAAACCGCGGGGCACAGCTATACAAAAAGTATTCTATATGCTTCTCTGTACCCCTGCCAACGTGCATGCCATATTTCATCCAAATCCGTTCAGCCGTTTCTGCGTGATTGAATAACAAACATCCAAACACAGCCAATCTTTCACATTTATAATATTAGTAGGATATATATCAATTAAGTACTAACAATTAATATCGAAATCTCAATTTTAAACCATTAGATAAATACTCGGCTTGCTTTACAATTAGGTACCTAATCAAGCGAGCGTAGGTGCCTTTACTATCATACGATTAAACCCGATAAAAGCCTGCTATATATGTGACCCATTTCTTGAAGAAAATTGGAAATCCATAATCCATACCAACAAACAAATAAAATGTTCCTCTTATTACATTAATATATACACCATATTAATTAATATATACACCATATACACCATATTAATTAGTATATATACCATATTATATATTAAAACGATGATATAATTGGTTACAATTCGCTACTACTACATTGATAAAAAATCTTCACAGGGGCGAAGTTTCACTACATTAGAGAACTGTAATATCTAATTATCCCAATTAAATGAAACGATACCTTTTGGTTATCAAACGGACGCACTTGTTTATTATTGAGAACTTGTAATCAATTATTAGGTTTACATTTAGTGTTATAACAAACAAATATCTATCATTATACTAAAAAATTATTAATACAATCTTTGTAAACAAATACGCGGCTTAAAATAAAAATTAATTAATTTGAACGAGTAGTTTTTCTAGGTTGAATGCCAGATAGAGTTTGTGAACTAGAGCACTGAACTATTTATTACTACACTGAAAAAACAAAATTATTACTACACTGTAATAATATATTACCTATGCCTATAATATAAAAATATAATAAAAAACAAATACTCATAAACTCATGATAACTAGCGAAACACAACATATAAAATCAATTTCGTCAGACGTGGATTAAAACGGTATTTCTCTAGAAATATTTTATACTTACGAGTAGGTATATATATCTAGGTATATTTTAAAACTCTCGAGTGTAAACAATTGACAGTCATTAGTTCCGCAGTAAAACAAAAAAAAATGAAACTCATCACAAAGTTCACTTAACGCTACATCTAATGGTAGAACATTTGAAAATAAAATGCTTGAATTGCAACGATAAAAATTTACACACAAGTCGTCTCACTCTCAATAGTAATTATAATAAATAAAAACTAAATCGTACAGGTATTAAATAATAACATAACATATCTAAATTAAGTGCAGTGAGAAAACGAATTGTTTTTGTATTTACAAATTACCCACTCAACTTACATTTCCTGCTTTGTTGTAACTTATTTAGCGAAAACTTAAACTTTATTGCACAACGTTACTTGTAACGTGGATTTTATATCTATTTCATTGTAATCGTATCACAGATTAGTAGTTTTATATTGAACTTGCCGTGTCCCTCGTGGTGAATTTTTCCTATTTCCAAGGGAACCCCCTTTGTTCAGGGATAAAAGTAGATATCGTAATATGTAACTCGGAAATAACTTAATAGGAAATAACATTTTAGGAATCGGTTCAATATATAGTTCTAAAGATTATATACCTCCTACTTCCAAACGTACAATTATATATATTTTTTTTAATTTGGATGCACCCCTTCCATCTCCTAGTTCTGTATCTTTCTAGAGAAAACAGCGAGCAAAATCTACAAATATGTTTTTCCTTTTTTTTTAAATCTACAGATTGATCAAAGACGGACTTCGTATTGTAGCCTTCTTAAGTTTCAATATAAATAAACAAATAAAATATGTAAAATATGCATTTAAGTCGGCGCTGGTAATTATTTTTATAGGTATGATGATTGATCTATTACGTTATTATGTAGAACGAAAAGATAAAACCTTGATTGAGGTGAATGCATCGTAATTACTGCGTCTAAAGTGCTACTAGTTATTGATAAATAAATACATCGCAAAGTATATGTCTGGTCCTTACCAGACAGACCTACACTTTTGAGGATTCAGTAGATTTTTTTTTATATTTAAACAACAGCTGCTATAAAATCATTCAGGTGAATGTTCTGTCTCAAAATATTTAAGTTTATATTGTTTTTGCTTACTCCGGAATTTGGTACGGAGATAACTGCTGCTGAGAATCGAAGTTTGTAAATTTGAATAGGTGATCATCAAGGATCGAAATCCATAGGTATATATAAAGGGATATAACCGTTCCTTCCAATAATTATGTTTCTAGACAAAATTTACTAGTTTATATATAGGTTATATAGGTAGTACCTTACATGGTACCTGGTACCTACTTATGTATGGTAGGTACCTATGTAACCTTTTTAAAGTTAAATTGATGTTGAGTGCAATAGCTATAAGTAAAAAAAAAACATACATACAGCCGAATGCAGAAACTCCTCCTTTTTGGAAGTCGGTTAAAAATAGATGATAACCGAAAAAACGTGTCCTTTGCAAAGATAACATAAAACTGAGGGTGTATAGAAGTGTGTATCTGACTTTATTGCAAAAGACTCCAAAAATGGAAGGATGTTCGTAATAATACGACAATTTTTATTAATTATTTCTCTTTTGACACGTGGAGGGTAAAATTTTAGCCAGAAACGGAAGTGGGACGAATTAAATCAACGGAAATGACGCGTCACTAGCGTGAAGTTCGCAATGAATGCCATATAAAAGTACCTATTTATACATATATTATATTAACATAAGTAAACTCACGCTTTTTGGTGTGATAATAATATTGCCGTCACTTCCAAATCAATACTGCAATTTCTTTTTTCAAAATGGTGTACCGAAGCATGTTCAAAAGGGTTCGATGAAAATATTTCAATTTTTTTGAAAAAGTTACCTACTTTTATTTAAAACCTGACTACATCCGTATTGTAGCGAATTTGTAAGGGTTTTTCGTACAATTTTGGAACCATAAAAAAACCGTTGCAGGAAGGTGACCGAGTAATGTGCCTAATGTAATACGGTCGTAAAGAAGTGCGGTTGTCCTTGTTTAAAGATCACTTGTTAAGAACTTCTCACTTGTTCAATGCAGCTCACTGTAATAATGTACCTAACAACCACAGAATAAGAGTCGTTACAAAATTACAAAAGTGTAACATTTGAAAATCTAAAAAAATCTACATCCTTTTGCATCAATATAAAGCAATACGGTAAGAGTAAGGTGTCAAATTTAATTATTAAATGTAATTGGGTATATAAATAACTTTTAGGTATAGAATCAGTCCACAATACTGTTAGCAAATAATTTCCGAACTCCAAATTTTTATTGACACCTAATCAAATGGCAGTTGATTAATGATACAAGAAAAGCAATTTAAGTAAAACAAGATCGGTCGGTAACTTTTTGAGTTGACATTTCCTCATGCATTAAACGCATTCTTCGCAGTCTGCAGTTAAAAAAACGTGTTCTTAACAGAACAAAGGAAGATTTAATTAACAAGACGAATGTGTGTGATGCAAAACAGGGAGTTACCGGCTTATTTTTCTTTTTACTAAAAAAACTGGCTGAAATATGTATTAGGTACACAAGCAGTAGAAAAGCAATGTTATAAACCTGACAACGATATAGAGTGTCTACAGTGTCTAGTAGACACGATAGATAGAAAAAGGGTAAATATTTATCTGAGCTCGTCGACCTCATCCAAATTGTTTCAAATAGTTTTAGCGCATACCTAAGTGCGACTGGTTGTTCTAAAAATAAGATTCAAGGCACACCCTCAAAGAGTCTTTCGCAGAACCATGTGGCAACTTAATATAGTATTAAAAAGCATTGCTGGTTCATACTGGTACAATGAATAAGTAAATGTCAAATCAGCTACTAGTTAGCATATAGAGCGGTTACAACGTCCGCATCAATCATCACAAGTACGTTTTTCGGTGCAATATTGTTTATAGTATGTAGACGTGCATATGACGTAAATGTCAATACTAACTGATCATTATGAAATGTCAATGAGTATTAGATTACTTTTCTAAATAGCCTTCCTGGCCCACACTATTTGAACCGACTTTATCACTACATAGTATAAAATAAGTCTTGATTGAAAAAACTTCTTTTTTAAACTTTTCTATATAACAAGCTTTTATTAAAATGCGCTATAAAAAATGCATTGTCATCCAAATTAAACGTAAAAGTATACAAAGTTTCAGCTCAATCGGTTGAAGATATCTGTTTCAAAATTGAGTTAGAAGATTCCATCCGTAGGTACAAACAGTTATCTCCTAAAGACATAGGCCAAAATCGGACATGTCGGTCAGATTTTAGGACGCGCGGACGGCCAAACCATAATATACTGGCTGTTGCTCGCGGTTTCACCCACATTAATTTTCTAGATCCCGCGGGAACGCTGGGATAAAAGTAACCTTTTTTCTTTTATGTACCCCTGACAACGTGCATGCAAAATTGCATGATGATCGGTTAAGCCGTTAAGGCGTGAAAGTGTAACAAACAAACAGATTACCTTTCGTATTTGTAATACCTACTCGTAAGGATTCAACAATTCTTCGACAAGGATTTGCTTATCTGTTCATCAAACAATAGTATCGAACTTCCTTTTATTACGTATCATAATATTGCAGACCTTGAGTTCCGAGGGTCTGCATCATTGAAAGCACGATTGAAGGTGTGATTACTGGTAATTTGCTTCTATAGTTAGCAATAGAAAGGCGTTCGGAAAATTAGTCGGTTATTAAGGATAATGTTCCACAGTTTTTTGTACCTAGGTACATTAATTTAGATGACTCTACATGCAATGCGCCTAGACGATGTTTTTGTCTATTGATCTAAGTGGTAAGTTAAGGAACCTGCAGCAATCGTGAAATCCCGCCATTGAGTGCTATTTCACCTTCCACCATGGACTAGTAAGAAAGCGTTTTTCGACAGCAGGTAACGGTAGTGACGCAAACATGCTGAAAGTTACGAAAGCAACTTTAATTTCTTTACACCAATCAACGGAAGTGACGCGTTCATGCTGAAAATGAATAGTTTTTTTATGATTTTTCCAAATTTTGTGACTTTCTTCAATATATACAGTACCAATACAATATGCCTAACCGTGAATGGTCATATTCCGCGGTAGGTACCTGCACTCCTACAGTGGGCATTATTCGTATGTACTTTTTACTGAGCAATACAACTCAAGCAAAACTTTAACAAAAAATAATTAAACCGACCTCAAGAGTTCCTTTGTCCGTCCCGAAACATTTTTTTGAAGTCGGTTAAAAAAGAAACAAACAGTTTAACCGTCGAAGATTCCGATGACCTACGACTTTTAAACTTTTCGGCTGCGAAGTGACCAGTACCATCACCTATCGACCTTGATCTGATTCCCAGGCATGAAGCCCATCTAAAATGACCATCTCCTTTCTAATACACTAGATTTAATACACGAATTTCGAACATCAGGAATCCACAAGGTTGAGGTTTAGTTAATGTATTAAAGAAGAAACTGACTGACTGACATAACAACTTACAAGCCAAAATAATATGTTGATAACCTTGAAATTAAGCACGAGGTATCCTTACATAGTATAGGTAATAGGTATGTACTATAGAAGGGTTTTTACAAAGTAGTGAGGGTAAAATTTGCACAAATTTATACATTTACATAGTCCTATGAAGCTGACATGTAGGTGCTTTATGAGGAGAAGACGTTAGCTATGAAAGGTTTGTTAGTCCGGAGTTGCTGAGGGAAATCCTCGAAATTCATGTGAGTCAAGTCTAAGGATAAAGCCACACTACAAAGAGCTTCGCTTATTGCTAAGAGCAAAGAAACTCTCCAAGTGACTAATCCTTGTGAACAGACACATTGCGTAGCTAGGCACCTACCTAGGGGCGTCGCTTGAAGTGTTTAGTCACTCGGCGCGTTTCTTGGCTCTTAGCCTTTGTAGTGTGGCTTTAGCCAAAAGGACCGGCTAGTCGCATAGGTATCAAATACAAGCAAATCAAAATATATAAAAGGCAAACCTGACTGACTCATCTATCAACGCACAGCCGAAACTACTGAACGGATTTCGCTGAAATTTAGCTTACAGATAGTTGTAATGACGTAGGCATCCGCTAAGAAAGGCTTTTTTGAAAATTTGGATCCTTGCGAGATCTCCGAAATTTCCGCTGGTGATACCGCGGGGCACGGCTAGTACATTATAACAGCAACAAATATCAAACAACATTTTAAGATTCCAGACACGTTTCAGTTTAATAACATCGTTATGATGTGTAAAAAGTTTTTACTGACAAAAGCGTAGCAATGCAGTGACCTAATAGGGCTTCGGTCACACTAAAGTCACTGAATAAAAAAAAATTACATACTCTAAGATATAAAAGAAACTGATGAAGAGAAATGCTAGATTGGCTTGAAACTGCTTGGTTTTGTAACACATAATGATGTATCGCTTACCGCGTTTTGATTTAGAGCAGCCGAGTTTAGGAACGTGCTATAGTTAACTATTAGGTATAAACATAATACATATAATATAATTAATTATTAATTGCAACGATTGAGTTATTACACCAACGGCGAAGCAGTAAAAATATTAATTGCGCTCCATTAATTGGTTTTAGCAAGATTGTACTAGTACTTAAAACCAATCTTCTTAAAAGGTCAAAATAATAAATTTTGTATTTAAATAAACATACTAAATTAATATATCGCGCCGAACGCTTTAAAATGCTGGCCAGTTTTTAAAAAAAGTGATGGATGTTTATATAGTTGACTCCATAATGGCGATGGTGCTTTATGAAGGTTACCGACGCGCATAATTTTAATTAGTGTCTCGACGACATTTTGTCTCGTCGACAAACTAAATAAAAATTACATCGAATCTTTCAGCATATAATAATAACACAGTCAGATGCCTATCTAATTTTTGCGTGTTTCTCGATCCGTAATAAGTATTTCCAAATTGCGGTCAACTGATGGATTTATACAGGGCAAATTTGGCCCAATTTGTAACATTATAATTTATTCATGATTAAATTGTCTAATTAATTCCGCGAGTTACTAATTGTAAGGACAAACGACCATACGTTAAAATCATAGCACAAGTATTATAAATTCGAATATGAGTTTGTGTTTTTGTTACGCTTTCACGCCTTAACTAGTAAATATGTAGATTATCAAATTTATACAGAAAAACACATAGGGTAATTTTTTTGTGGCAATTCCCGCAGGAATTCTGCAAATTAACCCGAGTGAAACTGCGAAGAAAATCTGAGTAAATTGTAAACAAAAATTTCATCCTTATATCAATATAAAATACATACCTATATGTTTGTAAAGAGGATAAAAAATAGGGATGTTGACAATCAAAATATGAAAATAAAAATTAATCAGAATTTTTATTTTCTATGTTTTTCTATTTTAGTTTTTATGTTCATCAGTTAGAAAAAAAAAAAAAATAAACACGTATTTTTTCAAATCAATTTATCGCTGTTATTTTTTGATTAAGTATGTAAAAAAATAAATATGTCCAATATTTTTATTAAACTACACGACGCGACGCACTAAAAAAAAATTTAGTCAACTGCCAGCACTTAGCACTTCTGTTTTATGTTAATTCCTTAATTAACTTTCTTAAAAAAAACAATTTAATAACCATATTACATGAACCATCTTCTGTAATATGGTTTTTGTTCTAAATAAAATAATATAAATAACAATATATCAGTATACAATAACAACCATCCATCAGCGACATTTCCTTGTATGTCGCAACATGTAGCTTTGGGTCTTGCAGTCACCGCACACATCCGTAATCCTCATCAAAATGGTCTAGACTGATCATATCACAATCGATTGGGCTAGTTACGTATACTGTCTAAACGGTTTTAGGGTTCCATAACCGATGCGCCAAATAACTAAAAATATAATTGAGGATGTGAGTTCGTTTTTAACCGACTTATATGATATAATTTATCTATTAGCATTGATGTTATCTAAAGATTTTCATATCTGTCGTGTGGTTTTAAACACATATTTTCTTTTTTGTTTGTTACGCTTTCAATTTAACCGATCATCATGAAATTTTGCATACACGTTACCAGGGATATAGGAATGGATATAGGGCAATTTTTACTCCACAAATTAAAACAGGTGAAATCGCTGGGAACAGCTAGTACATTAATAAAAGTATACCTAATAATAAGGCTCTGGACATTTATCACCGAGCACCAACAGCACAACCTGGTCTCAAACTAACCGAGCTATGGGTACTAGACAATTAAATTAATACGTATTAAAAAAATATTGTAAGTTGTACATCAAAGGTTTTTTTTCTCCAAGCCGACTCTATTTTTTACTGTTAGAATATAATGAATTCTTTCAGTTTCCTTTTACAAGGTTTTACAGTTGTTAGTTTTTGTTTCAATGTGTTCGAAACATTTATTTTTCTTTGTGTCGTTGTCAATTTGATGTAGTTCTTAATCTTCTTAAATTTCGTGTATTGATGTAATTTAAATTTTATCTTTCAAATTAAATGCTCAGTCATTGTTATTAACCTTTAAATCTTTATACAGATCTGCAAAATGTGGAAGTTATTATAAATAAAAAATGCACACTGACGTTACCTAATTAACAGTAGGTACCTACGGAACTCCAAATGTTCAACTTCGATACGTTCTAGGTTAGTTTTCAAACATTGCATTACGTCTCTTGTAATTTGGTGTAACCTATGATTTATGACAGCACTGCCGCTTGGCACCGTTTCGTTTGCACTTTGTTTTGTTTTTTTATTTCTTAGCACCCCGCGGCTAGAATTGACGAGATCGGATAAGTTGACGTCACACTGTCTACATAAATTTAGAAAACGATTGTTAAATTTAGAAAACGATTGGAACAGCTAAATTTTCTACACCAATATTATAAAGAGGCAAAGTTTGTAAGTTTGTATGTATGTAATGTATTTTGTAATATCTCTGGAACTGCTGAACCGATTTAATTCTATTTGACAGAGGATACTTTTATCTCGGTTCAAAAAAGTAATACCGAAATTGATTCAGTTGAAACCGCGGAGGGAACAGCTATTTGGTGATAGTTGCGAGTATTTTAGGTCTTGGAATAGAAAATAATTAAAAGTACTTTCATACTGAAAAAAAGAGTTCCTGTGCCAATTCCGAAAATCACTCGGGTGAAACCACGTGTTTTATATAATTTGTATAGGTCCTCGTAATTTACTGCTTTCTTGATAAAGCGAAAATTAACAAAAATCAATACCTATTTCGAGAGTGTCTAATACTCCTTAAGTTACTTTCACATTCCATCCTAGAAACGAAGAATTTTGCACGGCACAAACAAAAAAAAAAAATGTTTAGGTATGTATCAGATATCAGTGGATAAAAAATATGTTTATGCTGGAATAATAAATTCAAAAGATATACAGTCAGCAATAAATTAGAAAAAAGAACTATATTTCTGATTTTCACTTGCAATAGAATTTAGTCATTCAATTCCATTTATAATGATAAATGATAAACACGTTTTAATCAAAACTCAAGTCAGATAAATAATAGAAAAAAAAATGAATATTTTGTACATAATAATAATTAAATTTGCTGATATACAAAATAAATTCAGTTTTATTAGTAACTGTTAAAAAATGTACGGAGAAGAAATGTCTCCCGCTATATTTAACGACACTCTGTAGTGGGATTTCGCCAATATTAGAAAGGAACCTTAAAATTTTTCATCTAATGTAATTTAACTGTCATTAATATTATTTTGACAGTCATAACAAATATATAATATTTTTTCTTTACCGTGTTTCTTTTTCATAATATGATCGATCGATCTTTGATGTTTTCAATGACTTTCAACTGTTCATCGACATAATATAACCAGTTATAATATACATACATGTGAGGTTTAAAGCGGAAATCATCAGTGACCATTTTTTTACACCTCTACGAGTGGATAAGATACAAGTAGATTGGTAATCAAACGTTATTTAAGAGATAGCAGAGTGTGTTACATGTAAAGTAGGTACTTGGCTCATTTTGTCTACTTACATCACTGGTGGACTAAGGAGGGGGTGGAAGGGGCGGTCCGCTCCGGGCCTCCAGGCCGGGGGGGCCTCCAAACACCTCCATCGTCTCTTGACAAAAAGATTTTACCTAGAATTCGTTGATTACTTGGACACAACTCAAAGGTCACCTGTCACAAGGTCATCCAGTGTCAATTCAGTTTATTAACGAATTAGGCTCTTTTTTGATAGTAGGTATTTTGGGACAATTTATGGAGCTAATTTGACGGTAATTCGGTTGATTAAAAATTATTGAATTAACTGTCAGAGAATGCCGCAAGGCATTAAGTTCGCCATTTGTACTATTTTGTGCAAGAAGAATAAATAAATAAATAAATAAATATTAATTAAACGTGAACTGAATACAAGGCTTGTAAAATTTCATCAATTTCTTAAACTGGGGGACTCCAATGAAGTATATTATCATTTAACTTCACCGCCCCGGGCCTCTGACGGGCTTAGTCCGCCACTGACTTACATCATTTTATTAGAACAGTAAAGTACCTCACATTTACGAATTCCATCCAGGTCATCGAAAGAAGATTTATATCTGACTTTCAGAATTGCAGCTGTTGAAATCTGGCCTATATGATGTTTTGTGAATTGTGATATTGAACGTTTAATCCCGTAGTTCACTACACTACATTATTATAAACCTTGAAAGAGATGTTTCTTCATTTGGTATGAGTATCGATACAAAAAAACTTTTTAGGTACCTAAATACCGTTTTTAAAAAAACAAGCTTTTATTCAAATGCGCTAGAAAGAATAAACCATGCACTGCTGTCATCCAAACTAAACGTGTATACAAAATTTCAGCCCAATCGGTAAAAGATATCTGCTTCAAAATAGAGTTGCAAATTAAGATTCCACCCGTACAAACATAGTTATATACATAGGTATGTATATTGCAAGTTAAATAAAAGCTTTTAAAAAGGAACTCATAACACAGATTTCCTTAAGACTTTAGTGGAACTTAAATTGCTAAGAAATCATGTCTTTCTAAGATATTTAATTTAAATTAAGTAATTAATACTTATATAAAGTTTAGACGAATATTTCAAACGGCCATCTTTGATGGTTTACAGTAATTATCTAAGCTTTTTTATAATTTTATGTTACAAAACTGTATAATTATCATAAAAATTATGATTCTAATCCATTTCACATATCGTCCTATCAATTTGAGATCTTAATTGAGATATTTCTTCCAAGATAATGTTATTATTCAGAAATATGGCTTTTCAAAATTTTACTACTGTTTCGATCTGTATCGTTGATCTTTCAAAATATATATAATGTTTAAAATTGATAGGTATCTTTTAGCCAAGTTTGTATGGAATTATTCCGCGGGAACTACGAAATTATCGCGGGTGAAACCGCATGGGTCTGCTAGTCATTTAATATGAACAAAGTTGCAATAATTTATACATTCATTTCGTCAGATAACCATACATTAGGTGGGAATGACTTATTCCAAGTGGATTTGAATAAATATGGATCATCTAATGTAGGTTGTATCGTTAGATATCTGATGTATATGGGACGAAGGCCACGCGGTAAGATTTACGATTTTATTTAAAGTTTGTTTTCCTTTTTTTGAATAAGTTCGATTTAGATTTTAAGTTGTGCTTTTTTAAATCAGCTCTATCAAAATTGGTTTCGATGCCATTTCTTGTAATAAAATTTTTATGAAACTTCGAATTAGAAACGTAAGTTTTTTTTTACATCAATGCCCAATGGCGTAAAGGAAATTATCAATGCACGATGCTAACAAAATTGAAACTAAATCCTCAAATTACTATTCCACTCGAGTATAACGCTTCGTTGTCTCGAACTGGGTTAATACAATGCGTAGGACCTCAACAGCTTCTAACAAATGGCGAATGCAAGAAAGTTTTCACTCAAGATGATGACGACTCTGACGCCCACAATAACATTCATTGGTAAAATTGATACCTAAATACCATATAGAAATGAAATTTGTTAAAAACAAAAACAAGCTTTGTAATGTGAACTAGAAGGTTGATTTTTGCCTATCAGATCCTGCCATCAAAAAATGAATCCCTATACATCCCGGCTCCATCATCAGATCAGTTCGATTTTCTATGTACCTGAAGTGTTTCGAAATTACATAAGCAGTTAGTAGGTATGAATAAAAATATAATTTAAGCAATATTTTAACAAAAAAAATAATTACACCGACTTCAAGTGTTCCGTCGTCTGTCTCCGAAACTCATCAGATCAGATCTATATGAAATTTAAATGGGACCATTTCGGAATAAACCGCTTTCGTACAAAAAAAAGAATTTTGCAAATCCGTCAATACATATATTATGACGGAGATATGTCTGAACATAACTACATTAAAAAAAAAAATAAGTTGGTTAAATATTAATATTATTTTCAAAAGTTTTTGTTTTCGTTTATTTGACTTTCACGTCGCAACGCTGTTATTTTTTGCATATGTATAAACAGCTGTTCCTCGCAGTTTCACCTACAGTGATTTCGGAGTTCCCGCGAGAATTACAGGATAATCTGTACGTATAAACCTTCGTCTTAAATCACTCTATCTATTGGTGAAAACCGCATGAAAATCCGTTCAGTAAACTTTGAGTTGATCACGAACAAACAGACAGACAGACGCAGTGGAGGACTTTGTTGCATAATATGTAGAAATACAAAGCATAAGGCTAAGACCACACTACAAAAAGCTTCGCTTATTGCTACTGCTAGTCACTCGGCAAGTAGCTTAGCAATAAGCGAAGTTCTTTGTGGTGTGGAATTAGTCTAAGAAACTCCGTTGGGTAAGGTTTCTCATGACACATTCGATTTTTTTATATGATTATAAACTTGCCTCATAGCAAAAGTGGGATAGAATAGCAAGCAGCTGTTTGCTTACAAAATGTTTATGATATGAAAAAAGAAACGTAAGCAATTATCATTAATTATTTTTTATATATTGTATTTATTTGTTTTGTTGTTAAACAATGTTAAACGAATGTTTGTGTTGTGGTTTTGTTGTTGCTTAATTAAATATACTCTATTTCTACTTCTGATACTGAAAGTATTTGAAAGTAGGTGAGAATGTAATATATACTTATCAAAAAATAACATGTTATTACACTATCATTAATAAATAATATAATATCATTATTCAATTTAAAATTTCGCAGTAGTAGTAGGTGCGAAGGCTGTCTGTGGTCTCTTTCGAATTCAGAACAAAGCAAAACTTTTTTAAAAATGCGCATTGTTAATAGGCACACACTCGGGCGCTAATATTGTAGGGGCTACTGCATCTATTATGCTGTAGCACCACAAAAGATGTTACAAGCACTGACCTCGATTAGATTTCGTTTAAGTTCCGATGTATGAAATATCCATTATTAATTTTAACCGTAAGTTTTAAGTTTTACCCGTAAGATTGCGTAACGCGACCAAAAAGACGTGTCTTTTTGTATGCAAATTTGGCAAATTTTTTCACTTTTCAATTTACAAAAGCAATGCGGCATTTGTTTTAACTTGGGGTTCTTGTCAATTTCAAGGGATTGTGTGGTTTGACAAATGTGAGTTGGAACTTATGTTGCAATAGACAAAGCTTATGTTTTAAGTTATATTTTAAGCAAGACAACTGTGAAAATACCATTGAATTATAATATGTTACGTAGTTTTTTACAGTAGACACAGTGAAATTATGAAAACAGTCGCCTTGGATTCTGAGAATGATTTTCAAGATCCACTGCATTGTTTTTATTAAATACTAGCAGTGCCCCGCGGTTTCACCCGCGGTAATTTCAGAGTTTCCGCGGGAATTCTAGGATAAAAAGTACCCTATGTCCTTCTTTGTACCCCTGACAATGTGCATGCTAAAGTTCATACAAATCCGTTCAGCCGTTTTTGCGTGATTGAGTAATAAACATCCAAACATCCACACTTTCACATTTATAATATTAGTAGGACTAGTAGGACCAGCTGTTCGGTTTCACCCGCGGTGATTTCGGAGTTTCCGAGGGGATTCCGAGATAAGAAGTACCCTTTGTCACTCAGAACTACCGTAGCTTCCTTTAGGTGAAAATTTTCAAAATCTCTTTAATAGATCCAGACATTACCCCCTACAACATCACAAACTCACAAACCGACAATTCTCAAACTTTACCTCTTTATAATATTAGTATAGACATTTATCATCTTCAATGTCATAAATTCTATTATATTTAAAAGTGGAAAGTTTATACTTATACCATATAGATATTGTAATTTTTTTTATGTTTGGATCAAACACGCACAGCGCCGGATTAAGCCTATTTGATGCCCTAAGCAATTCACGCCTTTGCCTCACCATCCAGAGGTAACCTAGTATCAGTCTTAAAAAAAAAAAAAATTAATGTTTGTGGTGCCCCCATGATGTGATGCCCTGAGTTTGGTTTTGGGCTAATCCGGCACTGATCACGCATAACCAATGATATTATAAGTATGGCATAATCAACTGAACACGAACTCCTAAATTGAATATAATATCTTGGATTTAACTACACAAGATGTTTTTCTTCCGGAACGACGGGTATCTGAACAAATCCCGAAATGCTTCTTTTTTTTCGTATTGTTTCAGAACAATGTGACATTGTAATAATTATTTGTGTTTGAAGACGGAATCTCGAATTGCTGCAACATTAGAAAACAAAATGTAGCTGTAGCCTGTCACTAACTATATATGAAACACAATCAGGCTCTAAACGCAATTGAATCGTCATGCTGTAGCCTGGAGCGTGTCGTGATATTATCATAGTCCCACCCCAACTCGTGTGAGCCACGTACCGATTGTTATCTTTGGAAGTTGTCACGCCTGGTAGAAATGCGTTGTACGTAATATGTTCACTTGTTCAGATGCAGGATAAAAATAATCATGAGCTCTGGGATAACTTATATTAGGTCGTATTTACGTTCGATCAAATTGGTTTGAAAATGTTAATACCTAGTATAGTCACTGTTGAAACAAAACTCCTTTAGTAAGGGTGGAGTAGACTTATTTGACTATAATTTTTTGTAAAATTTATTAAGTAGTTGAATATCCTAGAATCAATCCCAAATTCTAGCTTATTCTGTTGATTATAAATATTTATGGCACTTATTTTCGTAGTATTTTTATAGCAAATATTATTCTATATTTTAAGTTTTGGTATGTATTTATATTTATGTATCTATCTATGTATGTATATAATTAATTTATGTGTATGTAGGTTTTATGTTATATTTATTTATTTCCGCATAGACGCATTTATGTACTTACCGTAAGTCGCATCGCAACCGTAGTCGCACTTTTCAATCAGTTTTTCAATCAGGTGAATACGTTGTTGACACATATTTAAAACTAACTTTATCATATTTTTGTAAATCTTTTGTATGTGTTGTTTGTATTTGGGAAAAAAATAACAAAAAAAATAATCAGTGTAGTGAAAGTGGTAAGTGACAGCTTGGGAGGTCCGGTTCGTGTAGCGGTTATTCTAAAAAAAAATGTAGTTTTTATAGTAGGTAAAATTTTATTTGGACGAATTTCCTTATTGAAAATATTTCTCGTCAAATATAAATATAAAGATTTTGTAATGATATACAAGATATAATTTTAAGCGAGGGGTATAATTCATGCCTTCATATAAAAATAAACGTAGGTACCTATACTAAAAAAGGACTCAAATCACAGACAAAACCTGGAGTGTAACTTAACAAAGAGTGACATTTCAATGAATAGGGTCTCTGAATGGCCTGTCAGCGCGTTGGCAACTTTCACAGTCAATTTCGTGAATAATTTTTCATATGTATAATAAAATTACGTTAAATACATGCAGTGTTTTTTTTAGATATTTGAGACGAGAATCCCATTTGAATTCCCTCTTTCAATAAGTGTCTCATTTATCCTAACACCCCTATTTTTTATTTACCTGAGTATCCATCTGATTCATACAAATTCAATTACGGTATAATTGAAGGCAAACGTTAGTTTTATTGGAATGTTTTGTCGTGTTTCAGACCTGAACCGATTTTTACATAAAAGGTTTCGAGTGGTCCGTCGCTAATTTCGTCGTTTTTTCCCTGGCGGATAACTTAGGTCATGCTTGATTTCACTCTAGATCTGTTAGTAGTTTTGAACCTAAGTCACGTAATTACGTGATCTACGTACAAACAAAAAGTGATTGCTCCTTGATCCTTTTTTGTCAGTAAAATTATCAAGCAACCGGAGTCAAAAAATACAGCAGCTATTTATCTGAAAGCGATATTGCTAGTAGAGCTTTAGTCATTTGCGTGATATAAATATATATCACGCAAATGACTATACCGTATATTTATATAAATATATAAATATAAGGTAAATTTATCCATTTTATTTATTTATTTATTTTAAAAACCACATAATCCTTACAGGCTAACCTAATTACCTAATAAACCTAAATTATAAGTAGGTATACGGTTTTTTATACATACATAATATATGTATAAAATTACATCCCTGAATGGTCCGTCAACGCACAGTCCCAACAATTTTGTCTATAAATTCGGAATTCTACAAAAGTCTTTTGAAGGTTAACAAAAGTATTTAAATGGGGACTTAGATAGGGCGGTGAATTTTTTTAGGGAAGTAGGGTTTGTAATTTATATTCATGGAATTCATCATTTTGGGCTCTTCTATCATTAAATAATTACAATATTACAAAGGTGTTGATATTTCTGAAACCATAAACCATATAATTAAAAATTTCTCTTATCATACTGAATGTAACAGAATCTTCTATATGATAGGTATATAAAAAAGCTTTCATACTGACACACCAACACCCAACCGGAACTACTGGAGCTATTATAATAATAATAATCCACTTCACAACACACAGATCTACTTGATCCCACACTTAGGTAAAGATAACTCGGTACCGTAGTTTCCTACGGGTGTAGTCTGTACGGTTTATGATGGAAGTTTGTATAGAAATGCCATTAGTTATGAAATCAGTATTTAGACTCTTCTTTTTAATAAAGAAAACGTACGTCAACTCTTCTGAGAGTAAAAGAGTTAAACGCGAGTTTGGTTTCATTCATAGTACATAGATTCATCTAATGTATCCAGGGAGTAGGCTCCTTCTTTCTTCATCCTATCCATCATTCAATTAATTGCAATTATAAGTAGCGCAGTTTCATTATCGTAAAAACAGTCTCGTTGTACCCGGAAAATACTGACAAAGTGGGTCTTTATGCTTACGTTCTGGCTTCGGCAAGGCTTTTAGCACTTTCGGAGCTTGCGACGCAACCTTGAACGTGTTATGTCGTTATTAAATATATCTGACTCTGGCGCAAGGGATAAACATTCGCGACGTTGATCGCGAAAGTGAATGAATGAAAAAAAAAACTTTATTGAGCACCACAAACAGTACAGACAACTGCAACTGATAGACTCTGAAACGATTTTTTTTTTTCTTCTCTCAAATAAACCTAGAACCTTCCTATCAAACCCACAGCTATAGCTAATTTGGTTTAAACTGTTATACGTCATACGTATCATTTATTACTTGGACTTTGAAGGACTCTCTTGACTCATACTATACAGAGCCACGGCGTCGTTTCTGCCAGTCGCTTGATACACATTGGTCCACGAAGAAAGCCGTCTGGTTCACTACGAAAGCTATCTAAACTGGTTTACTTTCGCTTAAATTCACTCAATGAGTGTTATCATATGAACGTAATACCTAGGCACCTGTACATACCTAATGTTGTCAATAGTAGATATTTGAAGATGAAATTCTTGTAGACTATTTTAGAAACTTTTGCTTTTTAAAATTCGTTATTATCAGTCATTTTGATTGGTAATTTAATGAACGAGGAATATTTGCCGAAATAATCTAAAAACGTACCTATATATATTTTATCTGTTTAATTGTTTAATTATTAACGAAATACCAACTCAATTCAATCATAAAATACTTTGTATCATAAAATTATGATTAATAATGGTTTCAACAACTTTTAAACCTATCTATATTTATTTTTTTAAATTATTGTATCGGCAAGTATGAGTGTCTATACATTTAAAAATTTTTATAACAGTTAACAAACTTAAATCAGTTTTAATAGAGAGAGAATATGTATGAATTAGATCACACTATACACATAGTACTTTTTAATATTGAATTAGATATGGTAGATCTTATTTCAGGTAAACTGTTTAATTTTTTTTTATGAGAATGTCTGTTAATCAAATCGCAATAACGAACGAGTAAGTCGATTATTATATTATAAAATAAAAATTAAGATTGTTTGTAAGAAGGTGAACGAATTCATTTGACAATAATTTTCTTCGTTCACACTTGTAAGATGAATTGAGATGTTTATTTGCTAGACTTACAATAAATCTGGTTTTTTTTTCGACTGTATGTTTTTTTTTGTATCTTTGTTACGCGATTACTCGAAGACGGCTGGACCGATTTGTAAAATTCTTCTTTTGTTTAATAGGGTGTACTTTCAAGTTGATTCCAATGTAAAGAAGTTGGGATCAAATGTTAGGATCATGGAGAAATCCAGGAAACTCTTCAAATATTACAGGCACACCGATAGCGATTTGGGCAGATAAATTATCACTTGATAAATTATAAACCAACCCTAAGGAAAATCGAAAAATAAGTAAAATTTTAACTTAAAATTAAAACCGACTTAAAAAACACTAAAAAGTTAAAAATATGCTACGTATGTGTAACCTACTGATCGTTTCGAAGACGGTGCCAAGCCTGCACGTGTCTGCAATATGGTATAAACGATCAGTAGGTAGCACATAATATGTAGGTTATTTTTAACTTGTTAGTGTTTTTGAAGTCGGTTTTAATTTTTTTGTTAAAATTTTATTTATATTTATAACAGAGCACAGAAATCTCAATATAACCAATAATAGAGCTAACATCCTTTCTTACAGAGCATACGAAATTATGGCTCACGCGTGCTAAATTTCTTGTAGTAGTTTTTTTTAAACAATTTTGAGTTGCCAGTTGAACCGTATCGAGACATCACTTTGTTAATATTATGTTTATTACAAAAATGTTTTTGTTCGCTCGTTATGGTTTGAAATGACTTATGGTTTGTGGTTTTCAAAATATCATGTTCTTGTCACCGTCCATCATGAATTTTGCATTGCTCTATTAAGACTAGCCATCCATAAAGATATAATTGTAAATGAACAGAAAATTAGTATTTTAGTAGGTTTAGACATAGACATAGACATACACATATAACTACTTTTTTGGCATCAACATCAAAATACCTAAAATATATAAATAATTTTTCCATTGCTTGTTTGTATTTTTTAAGCTTTATGGTAGCGATAGTAAAACGGTGTAAAAGACAGTGAAGGTTTTAGTATGTACTACATACATGTGCGTACTCCTATTCTGCATAATTGATTGGTTGCACAATATCCAAGTCAGCTTTTGCATGTATCAATCGAATTGAGTCACGAATTGGAGCGGCGATGAATACTTTACAATTCGATCAGGTATGTAATATAATATTAAACGTTGAAGTGTAATCCTTACCGAAGACGAACTAGCCATCGATTTCAAATTGAAATTACGGTAGAAGGTTTATTATTAGGTGTGATTATTGGTAAATAGCCAAGAGTCAAGGCAATTTATTTTTGTGATGATTCCTTCATTTTAGATTGTTATTGAAATATAATAATTAGGAAAGTACTAGCTGTGACCCGCGGTTTCACCCACGGCAGTGTCGGAATTCCCAAAGGAACTCCAAAGTAGCCTAAACACTCCTTATAACATCAGCTCAGCAGTGAAAGTCCCGTCAAAATTGGTCCAACCGTTTCGGAGATTCACCCGCGTGAGTTTCGGAATTCCCGCAGGATCTCTCTATATCAGGATTAGGAACCTTTGCGGACGCAGGCAGAACAACCCGCCAAAATTTCATCACAATCGGACCAATGGTTCAGAAACGCATAGAGGACAAACATACAAACATTGATTTTTATTTAAAAAGATTATAGTTGATCAGTTTCATAAACAAATTATTTTGATGATAAATTTTTTTTTTGCAGAATTGTCTTAAAAAATTAGGATTTACGAGTACTTTATTGCACTATATTTCTTTTTACATGAAATATTATGTCTCTAAGATAAGATTTTTTAGACTGGGTGGTTGTTTCACTGCTGTATGCACTTTAATTTACTAACAAGAACATAGAACGTGCACACGTCATAATATGTATTTCGAAATCCGCAACTCATATGGGTCACATACGGTTGTTTCAAACTTGAGCCTGACAGGTAACATTCGGTTCGTATGTCCCTCTCACTTTAGGCTTCGTTATCGGCCTCCTTACGCCGTAAGTGCCGCCTTCGTAAAACAACCCTTCTGTTTAAGTTACATGAGGCAAAGTTGTTCATGAAAGTTACAATAGCAAGTTTATATCCACACCGAAACAAAAATTGCTTGAAAGTTGTTGCTTCGTATAACTATATAACTATACTTACAACCGAGCGATATCGTTCTGAGAGAGTTTGCGAATGCGCTGCTAAAATTAAGTTTGTTAATACGCGTCCTTACTTCATACTGGAGCAACTTGCTAAAAATCATATAAGTTATTTTATTTAAAAAGAAATCGAACAATCAATTTGTAAAACAGGATAAATACCTACAAAAGTTTGCTTTGATAAAATATTTCTGCGGAATTTAAATCTATACTAAAGATTTGATTTTTTGATTGTTTGTTTGTTACGTTTTAAGTCAAAAACTACTCGAACGATTGCAAAAAATATTTCACCATTAAAAAGCTACGTTATCCCTAAGTAACATAGGCTATAGTATTTTAATCCGGAACTCCGAAATTACTGCGAGTGAAGCCGCGGTGAACAGCTACTATGATATAAAAAGTTTTTTGTCAATTTTGGTTACCTACTACTTTTTAGAGTCAAGTTTGATTAAATACTGCAGAAGTAACGTCCGGCCTATGTTCAGCGGTGGACGTCTTTCCGCTGATGTGAAGATGACGATTTGACGTATAAGACTCCAAAAAAGACTTTGTAACGATGCTAAATGTTTTTGTATTTAATATAGAGTAAATCCATTTATTTTATTTGCAACTGGCTATATTAATTGCATGCAAAAGTTAAAAAGAAAAAAAAAAGATGAATTTCTAACCAATATTCAATCAAGAATTCATTTACCTGTCTCCAGCTAACGTAAATGATTACTCATAGCCACTAGCTCGTTGTGAGCTAGCGGGTATACGACACGGCGTTGCAACTGTATCAGAACAAACCGGATCAAAGCCTCGGGTCATTTCGCGTTGGACAATTATACGACTGTTGACAATTTTGCATTGCGTTGACCACGCATTAGCCTCGCTTTGGAAACAATGTTATTATCTCGAGTTTGCAAAAATATTTCTAGATATGGCTTATACAAATCTGTAGTGTAGACGTAGGCTACCTCTCCATTGCAGGTTTTCCAGAGAGCGGAGTTGTGATTAGTAGTGGATGTTTCGTCATATTGCAGATGAAGAAAAGACACTTCTTTTACGACGTCAAAAAGCATCTATCTCTATACCATAGTTTGTATTTTCATCACTACTGAAATGACTTTCTCGGTACTTTTTAGTACTTATTATCGTTATTTTTTTGTCAAAAGTCCCAATTTCATTTTGTCACATGGTCCCACTATATGAACGCTCACCTTGCTTGCTTGCCTTTCACCCCCCGGCTCGTACAAACTTGCGCACGCGTCGATATCACACACAGCTTTGTTCTTGTACGATAATTTTACAACACATTTATCATTGTTAATCATTTATTTTAAAAACATTAGATACATATTCACTCATTAGTCTCGTTGTCATTATATATGATAACGGCCATTAGAATACAGATAATAAGCAGTAGGTAAGTAGAGTTAAAACTGTAAGTGCTGATAAAGTGGCCTTAGGACAGAAAATGTGCTGAATTACTTGTTACTCTACAAATGTCATTTATACTATAAATAAATTATCTAATTTTAAGTTTTAGATATCTATTGACTATTTTAAAGTTCATGATGTCGAATAATATATTGTTGAGAGAATAAAAAGCGCCCGATCTATTAAGATAATCAATAAGTTCCGAGGCTAACTATTACCACAGTAGCGTTGCTACAACCATACTGTAACTTGGAATCTAACGGTCAGACTTGCGTATTTATTCAATAGGAGATCCCATTGACGAACGATCTCTACAGCCAAAAGTGTAAGAGTACGGCTCATACGCAGCAGTATACAGTCGTATATTGTTGTAAGGTTTTTGTTACTCGTGTGCGTTACGCGACGTAGTATTAAGTTACCTTTCCCCCCCATAAAAGAAATTAGATAAATGAAGAAGAAGATATTTCTGTTCAACGGGTTTCGCCTATAGCGTCTCTTTGGTTAAATACTCCATGGAGTAGGGTTGTTTGTTTAAGGGCTGGTATTTTCATATGCGAATAATATTCCTTTCTCCATGGTATTTTGCTTGTTAGAGATCGGGATTCTACTAGAATCTCCTATTGATAAACAAAGGCAGGATAATAGTTTTAACCTAATTCTCCTATTGCATAGTAGCTTAACTGCTTAAAATCCAGGAGAAGAAAGTCCATAATAGTTTACAATATAAGAAAGTGTTATAATTTTGTAATCAATATTAAGTATTACATTTTGACCTTTAAAAAAATCAATAGAAATCAATAGATATAAATATAAAAGGTGTTCTACATTTAGTGTCACGACAAAATATCTGGCATTGTACAACGAATAAGTTCACGATCACATTGGGACTGTTAAGTTTGCTTGCGTTTGCTATTGCTTTGCTTTTTGCAGCGAGAGTTCCCACAGAGATTTGGGGGTAAAAAGTACCCTATATCCTTTTTGTACCTGACAACGTGTATGCAAAATTTCACGATGATTGGTCGAGTAGTTAATGCGTGAAAGCGTAACAAAAAAAAACGTTTGTGGGCTGATAAGACGGCGTTAATGAGAAAAGTAAGGAACAATGTTAAATAGATACTGACTATAAATTAGTAGCTATTTAATGTTTTTAGAACGACTAAACGACGGGGGGGGGGGGGGGGTTACCTACTTTTTATCTCGGAATTCCTGCGAGAATCCCGAAATTAGGGCTTGTGAAACCGTGGAGAATTTTAATTTATAATTATTAATTATTCACTAATTTAATTTAATGGTAAAGGATAAAAAATATAAAATAGAAACAACAAATTCGCGTTGGTCCTGTTGATTTTTCGTACCTACTAAATTCTTGTACAAATTACATGCTTCATAAATCTAGAAGCGTTTCTTACAAACGCATCGGTGTGTGAAATCAAGAAACACGACCCTCCAGCGAGTTGCATTTGATAGTATACACTTGATTAATGCTGCAACTTTGTTTATAGTTTCGTTTCTGAAGTCTAAACATAGAATTCTTATAGTTAGAGTAGTGTAGCACTTGTAGACTGTGACCTTTTTGCACGTCTAACTGTTAAAAACAAAGTACCTAATACGCATTTGTATCTATATATTATCTAGGTACTTTTACTAATATTATACAACGGTAAGACTTCATTTGTTTTCGATTTTAAAAACTCTTTCACTTGTAGAACAGTACAATAGTGATTGACGACATAAGGCACTTTTAATGACAAAATTCCTGCGGGAACTCCGAATTGGCGTGAGTGAAATTCGGGGTACAGCTGCTTAGTGAATAAACTCGTGATATTCAAGCGGATTTTCAAAATCCAAATTTTTATCGGCATGTCCAAGATTTTTCACTTCAGAAACATGCTTTGGTGTTGATAATTCATGCTGATATTTTACTTGTCATTCAGTTTTCTTCCAGCAAAACTGGGCTATCTATAAGTTATATAATAATTAATTTAAGTTACAAGCCGTTCGTTCCAATGACCGCCCGTCACCACTTTCCGTGCATTGTTTCAAACTTTGTTAACTTTACTACACTTTCTTTGTTGTACTATGTATCTGCATTCTAAAAGTAATACGGGAGATGCAACTCATGATTTCATAAGAATGCATTGTTGCGCATGTAATATGTTTATCATAAAAATATTGTTGTAACGCAGTTTAGTAGTAAAGACCTTTTTCGCATCGAGCTCATATATACCTATAGGTATACGTTCACGTACAAAAGTGAACGAATAAATCTGATACTTCCATTGAAAAAGTCAATTAATTTTCATTTATTGATTAGTAAAAAGTAAATAAAACCATAACGGAAGTGTTTACATCAATCAAGGATTCGAACAATATCCATAAAAAAAATTTAACGCTGTTTTTAAAAGAAACGCATGAGTAACGCATAACTAAATTTAACTTAATTAGTCAAATGCCAATTAAAATTAATTGATATCTTTGATTGCGGCGATTTTGTTTTAAAAATGTTTACTTAAAATTAAGTAATCATCAAGCAAGTGTTAACGTAATTCACCTCTACGCCATGCATGCGTGTGACTTTAATTTAATTACACTTTAATTTTAACTTTTACTTTGAAAAGCAATACATCTTTAACTCTGTCACCAATTTTGATAATGTATAATTTTAAATTATATAGCATTTATGAAAGTTTTTAAGTACTACGAACTAACGGTTTGTTATTAAATTTTCAGGCTGAAGGCGAATCAGGGATCAGAAGAAGGCCACCATTACCAGAAATTAACAGCGATGAAAGAGCAAATCAAGCTGAACTCACGCCACCTAAATTCAGATCTAGGAATTCAAGAAGAAGGGAGGAGACTACTTTGCCTCCTCAAGAATCTGTACGTATAAGGACCAGAAGCAGAAATGCAGAGAGACCAGAGGTGAAGTCTGAAACAGACCAAGCAAAAAATCAAACGGAGATTGATAAATTTAGTCCGAGGAGAACTCAAAGCCGAACCCGTAACAGGTCAAGCGAAGATGAAGTGACTAGAACAGTATCCAGCAGAGAAAATGTGCCACGTAGCAAAACCAAAACAACTACTAGAGGATATTTCTCTATTTCAACACCACTTCCTCAAGAAGCGTCTCCTCCAACGATTGAAGAAAAGAGATCTACATTCATCAGTTCAACTTTTGGTGATGTTAAAAATGTGCTCCCAGTTATTATCGAAACAACCACATCACAGATTTTTTCAAGGACTTCTACGATAGCACCAATTGAAAATATTACATCGAAAAGACTTCGTGGCCGCATAAATACGAGGATTAATATTGAATCGCAAGAAACCAACGACTCTTCTTTATCAAACACAGCAAATAATAAAGAATCAACTACTGCAAGTTCATTAGAAGATTTCAAAACATCTCGAAGACTAAGATATAAAACAAGATTTTCAGAGACAGGTGCAAACTCAACAGGTCAAACAGCAGGGAATGAAGTTATAAAGTCTAGTCAGAAGAATGAAAACATTACTAGTCAATCAGAGATACAAACTCCTCTATCACCAATTATTGTTGAAACGTCTCCAGCGAGCACAGAAATTATTTCTCCGAAAACTACGACGGTCAAAGTAATGAGAATAGAAAAACGTCCGACATCGAGGGGTAAAGGAAGTTATAAACCATCTGGTCACATGACAAAAGCCACAAAAAACACAGATGAAATTAGTGACGACGATAACTATCCAGAGAGTTTCAAAGCCTTACTACAGGCGAAAAATGCATCGGTAGGTTAAGGAATTTATAAAAAAATTTATTACGGCACTTGAATAAAGTATAGATACCTACTTATGATGTTACAATTTTCAGACACAAACGAGCTCTCCTTCCAGCGAGAGTTTGTCAGTGAAAGCATCACAAAAAGTATATAAAACTTACTCACAATCAACACAGCCTACCAACACTAGTTTAATTGAAAACAAATATTCACGGGTAAATTTAGATAAAAAGAAATTATAATTAAGTTCATCCAGTAGCTAAGCTAAAATTTATTAGAACAGACCCATACTCGGTTTCATTAATCAACGATTAATCATCATCTTTAACCTTAATTAACCACTTACACTCATACTATGTGTCTATACTTACAACACAAGTATTTAACTTGAGAAAGAAATTTTAGAATACGTTTTCAACGTAATTTCATACAATTCGACCGCTATGTTACAGTTTCGCAAGCCAACGCTGGACCCGGTGATTAAAACAGAAAATAAAGAGGAAGAGAAATCATTTGAACAAAGTTCGGAAATACAGAAGCCTAAAAAATCTGAATATAAACCGAGAGGAACCTATAGTTCAAGAAACCGAAAATTTAATTCTACCACGTCATCAACTCTTCAAACTCCTGTGTCTTCAAGTGAAAGACAGTCATATAGATATAGCAGAAAAAGTAAATTAAGCTCCACAGAGTCACCTAGTCCCGATAATATTTTAAAAACTAAAAGAGTTGAAACGAATAACGAAAGAAAAAAGATTCCAATAAGATCGTTATATTATTCAAGAAATAATTCCAAAAAAATTGAAGTTACTATACCTGAAACCTCAAAAAACGATACAAGCAAACGTAAGTTGCCCAGAACTTCCTATTACAACTTAGGTCGCAGAAATAACCTTAAGCTCGATGATAGCTCTACGGCTGAATCATTGAAAGATGAAAACACCACCGTGCCGGAAAGTAGCAGTGGAAAACCTGTTGATGCGCTATTAAATGTACCTTCGTCACAAAATTCTGCTCCTAACTCTTATTTCCCTGAAATGCAAGAAGGTACCGAAAACGATAAAAGTGTGTTTATAATTGCTGTAAACAGCAAAGAATCACGGGAAAATGAAACAGAAGGATTAAGACTGTACAATGAAAATGAAGTTGTAAATGAAGCCGAGGAAAGTGAGAATAGATCGGTGATTAACGAAGCTCCAACCACGCCAAAATATCATGCCAGTTACAAAGACAAACATTCAACGAATGCTGCTGAAAACAGATTCTTAAATACCCCGTCAGTGGCTCCGATCAAAAATATACTAACGACAAAACGTGGACGAAATTTTGGCAAACAAAAAGAAACTGTTGAGGTCGATACCTCCAAAACTCGTGAAAGAAACACCCGAAAATATACGGACTCTTTTTCTAAAATAACCGAGACTTTGCCTAATGGTGTAAGTATATTTTAATATAAAAAAAGAAATTTTAGATGTTAATTAAAACCAATATCTACCTATAGTGGCTCGTACTTTAAATCCAACTACAGATATTAACTATTTTCCATACTAACTGCGATTCACAGATTACACCTGAACCAGAAAAATCCAAGAACAGATTTAGTTCAAAATATCGTGCTTCATATATCGATAAAACTTTTTATAAGCCTACTGTCCCCACTGTCACACCCTCAACAGTAAGTACATTCACTTCAAACATATAAGTTAACAATGAAACATATTTTAATTTTCAACAGTTAAACAAAGCCCCTTTATGAAATTGGTATATAATGAACATTGCAAAACAGAAGCCCACTTCATTGATCATCTCATTACCACTTATATTTCTTTGTCAGACTATTCCACAAAAACATTTAAAAGGCGTCGATGAATTGTTTTTAATTTCAGAGTGAGACCAAGTATTAATACCTACATATTCACTTCATCTGCGTTTTTTAACTACGACACAAACTTTGCTAGCATTTATTTCATAGGCGTTAACTAAAAGTTTCTCATTGCAAAAGGCGTGGCTGAGATTCTACGTCACTGACCGCTTACTGACAAAGGCAACTGAAGAGTCAAATTGGTTCCATGAAGAGTATGCAAATGATATAACAACAGAGGCGATGTCAAGCCAAACCAATACATCGTCATCAATCATTCACGAATCATCGTTAGAACTGGTTAATGGAATCATATTATAGTAGTTACTTTTCATCATTAAATCACCATGAATCATTATAATCATATCATTTCACTTGTAATTTTATCATACGCTTATGTTTTAAAGAGCTGTAGGTAAGTTTACATTTTAATCCAGTGTCCAATGAACTTGATTTTTTTTTAATAAGCTGCCATTTTTTAGTTCTTATGTTTTGTTGAATAAATAAATTAATATTAAAATTTTACTGCATCTCTTTAAAACAAAAATTATTTATTATTTTATGAATATTATTGAGTTTAAATTTTTAATAGGTATAGGAAGATGCACAATGTACGTTAGCACAACTATGTGATGTCGTTATGATCAATGCCACTAAGAAAATATTGTAGAACTACTCGTAAGAAATTTCATATTCTCAAATTCAAAACAGTAGGTACTTATTAATTTAACTTTGAGGTAATTTTTATTTAAAATATAGTTCGTAAGTATTTTAAATCTTGTTTCAATAGTAAAAGTGAGTGTTTCATTTAAATTCTTTCTTTATAACTATATGTTATTATTAAATTAGAATTATTCATTCTTCTTCGTATTATACCTATATTTTACCCAAAAGTAATAAAGAGGCTTTGGTCTTTGCACAAGTTTCTATTCACAATCCATGTATAAAGCATATCTATTATTTCTTTCACTTATCTATTCTTCTATATTCATGGGTGAGATTACTTCTTATTTCAGGTAAAGGGAGAAGAAATACAGTTAGGGTCAGATATGAATGCAATTTCGTTCACCCAGACACGAAGCACATTGTCCTCTGCTGATTTAAGACTTTCTGAGAGCTTGGTTAAATCATCACACATTATGAACGTTGAAGCATCAAATCACTCACCGTCAGTGACAGTTTCCATATTTGATGCTTTAGCTGAAATACTCACGTCTACACCTAGAATTCAACCATCCTCTACGACAACACCGACTACAGGAATTCCGCAAATACTAAACAATAATAATGATGTAAAACAATCACTCAACGGCGTGAGTAACAACATTAATGTAAATAGTGTCAATGGCTTTGTTGATCAAGACACAATATTCACGACAACGAGTGCTAATGTATTCGTAAATACTAAATCTGTACAGAAAATTGAACACACTACACCAACTGTGATTAACAGTTTGTTGGTTGGGGAATCTGCCACACCATCGCTAAATAGTGAAGACAAAATCAAAACACCTGTTTATACATCACTACCTATTCTTACTCCTACTCCTACTACTCCTATTTCCGCAAGGAGACCTTTCGCCATAAAAGTATTATACTCTGAAACTGAACCGCAAACAGACGAACTTTTAACTACATCTGGACCTACGACATCTCAACCATCTACTGGCAATCCAACAATGGTATACAATACTGTGTCAGATTTATTACTTAATAATAATAATAATATAGTATCTAATGAACTAACTAGCATGTTATCTAATAATATTAAAAATATTATTCAGAATATGGATGAGAAAACGAGGTCTAAAATATCGACTGATATGATAAAACTATTAAATAACTTAATTCCAAGAGCTATTGATGGATTTTCAGCGACAAATAATGACATTGACATTGTCCCTAACACCACTCCTTACAGTTTGGAGGACATACGAGACACTGAAAATATAAGTATAAATAATCAATCTAACATTAGTGACAGTAATTTCCTCCAAAATGTAAAAGTAGAAAATCCTGTGGCTGATAATAATAGGCTTTTTTCTATTATAGAATTGGTTGGCACTCCAGATAACCTCATCACAAATGTAAATAGTTCTAACATTACTGTAGAAAATGAGAACAGTACAGTGTTTGTACCAAGTAGTCAGACTACAGTAGCTGAAACCTCCGTTACAACTGAGAATGTAAATAATATAAATTTTTCTTCTACGTCTGACTCCTTGGGCACAAATATAGTTGATATTGAAACTAGAAATAGTGATGAAATTAAAAATACACAAATAATCAACTCTACTAATACAGATCCAACACTCATGAATTTCCTATTAACTGAATCACCTCCTAAAAGATTCGAAGTGGAGAACAATACTTCTCAAGTAAGAAAAAAGCAATTTCTATTACCTGAGACTTCACAACGTCAATCTAAAGTATTAAACAATTTTAATATTCAGGATCCAAGTCAGGTTTCTCCATTACAATTATGGATTTTGTCAAAAAAAGCAAGAGTTTTAAAAATGATCGAAGAGCTTTTACTTGAACATAATAATGAACTTGCGACTGCTTCACCTTTGACTGAGTTATTGAACCGACCAAACAATTTACCAATGTCCGAACGATTGACTGAAATTATGAACACGATGAGTGTAATGACTGAATCTACTGACACAATTGATCAAACTAATAATGAACGTAATAATGAACTTGCGACTGCTTCACCTTTGACTGAGTTATTGAACCGACCAAACAATTTACCAATGTCCGAACGATTGACTGAAATTTTGAACACGATGAGTGTAATGACTGAATCTACTGACACAATTGATCAAACTGATTCTCCCACACCAATAAATACTCTCACTCCTGAACTCCTTCCTATATCAATACCCGCATTTAATACTACAACTGAAGAAAAAGCGACTAGTGTTACGCCCCAAGAAACATCAAGTGTAGTTTCGTCAACAATGACGAATAACATCGAATTGCTGCCTCGATTGGCTTCTATGGAAATGGAAGCGACCACAATGGAAACTTCTGATGATGTAATAGATGCATTTAATACTAGTCCCTTATCGACTACAGAAACAGTTGTCATTGGGACTAGTAATTTAGAAGCATCCACTACGATTGAACCAAGAGTAATGGAAACGACCACACAAAGTTATTCTACAACTATTCAGTCCGCAATCGACATAAAAACCACTACAACCATAGACTCTACGACGTTAATCGATAGCACCACAAACATTTCTACAGATATTGAAACCACAACTCAACAAGAAGAAATAACAACAATTGCACCAATTAATGAAACGGAAGCCATATTGAATACAACTTCTCTACCTTCACAAGCGTATGTTGCAACACAAACAGTCATTCCCAAAAAAGATTATGTTATTTTTGGGATACTGCCTAATAATACCGTGGTACGTAAAGACCCTAACGACGACGCATTGGAAAAATTAACAGAAGCGAGTCCTTACATCGTTTACGGTGTGCTACCCAATAACACAGTAATACGTAAATTTCCAAATGGAACTAGAGTACCACGGGTCATGCAAAAGATTGACATACTACCAATCAGTCCATGGAGTTTAAGAAATCCATACAGCCCCATCCATAATAATCCGGCCATTGTCAGACCGCGGTCTAACCCTATCCGAGTCTCCACTAATAATGTGACATCCACAGACATATCAAATAACGGAACGGAAAACTTAACCAACAACACTGTAAATAACCAACAAAATATAATGGTATTGACTTTATGTTATTTAGCCTGAACGCTTGGTGCTTTGTTTTTATTTCTAGATGGTACCTATCTCGATGGAGATCTGCGTTTGCCAAACGGGGTCGCCTTTTGGTGATTATTACTAACATGACCTTTGCATGTGTTTGCACTAATAAGGAAATAACAATGGATTAAATTATGGCTAGGCATAACATATGATTTCGTAATTGCAGATACCTTCATCGGCACCTAATATAAAAGAAAATTCATTGGGTATAACTTACGCCATAAATAAGCCGCCTGCTGAAAAAAGCACTGCCTCGCATGTTTTGAATTTACGCACATCTACAATGCTACCTTCTGTCGATGAAATTCTGCTTAATAGTTTATCTTCAGCCACTAAAGAGGAAATGGTCATATCATCAATGACGAGCTCTACCTATGAACCAAGAATATTAACATTGGATATCGATCCGGAGGTATAATGAATAATAAATAAACTGTCACAATTTATTAATTTCACTTGGTTTACTTTGTGCACTATTAGTCAGTAATAGTTAGGTTTCCGAAGTAGTATTTATCACAAGGTTTTTAATGGGAAATGGTTTTGGTGATGGGTTATTTATTTTTCACAAAAACGTAACAAAATGAATTATTTCTAAATATTAACTGTAATGTAGTATATTGACATTTGTATTTTATGTAAATTACAGACAAAACAAATTCGTACCGAAAAGCCAGGTGACGGCATTGGGAATGCAGTATTTAGATTTATACCCATAGACGAAGTAAAAACATCTCCACAAAACACTAACGTTTTGAAGCTGGCTTCGACCAAATCGCCAACAACAGCTAACACAGAAGAAACAAATGTTGTTACTATTACAGCTATAACAATCACTGAAACAAATACTCAACCACCAGTTCCACCAGCACGTGGGAAAATAATTAATGAGTTGCCAACAACGGTTCAAATGAAAGCCGAAACCGCAATAGAAACAAGTTCAGAAACTGATCAGTCTACAACGGATTCTTTACCATTATTTACAAATGCTCTTCCAGAAGCAAAAGAACCAACATTAACTACTGTATCTCCTATAGTAACAACAACAACACCAGCACCAACAACAACAATGAAACTAACGACTACCACAATAACAACGCCCGCCCCAGTAACTACGACTACAACAACAACAACAACAACAACGCCCGCCCCAGTAACTACGACTACAACAACAACAACAACACCCGCTCCAAAAACTACAACCACTACAACTACGACAACACCACCACCAACAACAACAACCCAACCAACAACTACCACAGCACAAACAACGACAATTATAGTTCCGTCAACGGGTGCTACTAGCTCGACTATATCAGAGTCAACTGTTACAAATAATGAAGATTATTTAACAATGAGTCTGGATAATGCAAAACTGTTGCAATCGTTATTGCAAGGTGCTGAACGAAACCCGAAAAAAATAAACATATTCAATAATGCTAATCAAATTAAACCACTGACAACAACGAACCCTCCATCGAAATTACGCGATATTAACCAAGATATACTTCAAGCATTGTTGTCAACTGCTGCCCGAACTCCTACCACTTTAACAATTCCAAATATTGGTGGAAACCTCCGAATATCAACTACAACTCAACCCACCACTACTCGTTCAATACAGGATGATATAAGGCAGTTTGAAGAAGACACAAAACTATTAAAAGCTTTGTTACAAGCTACGGGACAAAATCCAGATAATTTTAATATACCATCCTTAGAAAATATAAAAACAGTAGCAAAATTATCAACAACTACAACTCCATCAACTACTACAACTACGGTAACTTCTAGACCTTTTACAACAACATCTTTACCGAAAACAACAGTATCTTCAATTGATGAGGACACAAGGAAATTTCAAGAGAATACTAAACTTTTACAAGCCTTACTACAAACACCTGGGGATATAAACATACCTATAATTTCAGGGATAACTTCAAATGTAAGAGTCAATTCTAATCCATTGACAACTTCAATCGGATCTATTTCTACTACACCAATGAATGTGCGACCTGTATATACATCTAGAACAACGACCCAAGTCCCATCAGCTTCTACTACAAATTCTCCTCGAAATTTCATTATGAATATTTTACAGCCTGGACAGCTTTTTAGTTCTGTAACTGAAGAGTTTGGAATATCAACGACTGTATCGCCTCTTAGTCAGAGGAAACAAATACCGACAACAACAATATCTTCCCGAGTATTAGCACTATCTGGCCGACGCATTCCAAGTTCAGGTTTTACTAGTACTACTGAAATGCCAAGTACGTCGACATTTTCAGTGCAAGAAGATATAATGTTTTTGCAGAATTTGGTAAGATTTTTTCAAAATGTATTCTGAGATCTTGTCAATTATTTATGCCAACCACTTGAATAAATTATAAAAAAATATTATGTTCCAGAAATCAGTCCTCAACACAAATAATAATAAGATAGGGGATCCGGAAACAGAACTGGCAAATAGAATTATCGCTTTGGCTGTTGAGAAGAGTTTGAATGAACTGCAACCCGGTGACCGTACGGGAAAAGCTATCGTTAATAATTCCAACAATAGAATACCAACATCTACAACTACAAGTAGTACAACAACAACAACAACTACTACTACTACTACGACAACAACAACAACCCCTCGTCCAACAACAACCATTTCTAATCTAAAACAAAACACGCCATCAATTGAAGACGATATTCGACAATTTCAAGAAGACACTAAACTCCTCCAAGCATTGTTGAAGGCCACTGGACAAGATCCATCTAAATTTAACATACCAACGTTGACTAACCCAAAAACGAACGTAAAAGTGAGTTTAAATGTTCCTGAAGGAGTTAACAATGACTTGAATTTACTCTCAAATTTGCTTGCTTCACCATCGCCACTGAACGAGCCTTTTGATTCATTGACTTCAAAGCCAAATACTAAAACAAATTCAAATATAAAACCATTTGGTGCAAAAATAATTGTCAAAGATGATTTGAAGACTGTTCAAGATGATGCACAATTATTACAAACTTTGGTCAAATTACAGGATGTACAGGAAACTACGACACAAAGAAGTAAACTTGCGCTTACTGGTAATTTTTTATGTTCTCTGTTTCTTTTTGTAGTGAGTTTTTTGTGTGTTAATATTTTGCAACTTATATTTAACAATTCCAGGACAATCACCCGACGAAGCTTTGCAAACACTAATCAAGCAAACGAAACCGACCGGCATGGTGCCTGAAGCAACTAGATCGTCACTGTCGCTGAGCACTGAGTACGGAAATAGCAATGACGCCCTGTTAGCTGCGCTCCTGAAAGAACAAGGCTTTGGACCAACCACGGCAAGTTCCTTGGATGAACAACTTCGACTCGCTGTTAGTTCTGTCACTTTTCTACTCAAATCATTTAACATAACCTAAAAAGCATGCCTAATGTTAAAAAGTATGAAACCATGTTATCATATTTTAACTTCATCAAATTATTTTCATTTTCTTTATAGTTTCATTTTCTCATAGCGAAATTAACATTTTGCGATCAGCGCTTTTTAAAAACTTCATTTTCATCTCTTTAATTTAACAATTATCTTTTATTAATAACTATACTATGTAACTTTATTGATAAGTAAACGTAAATATTAGGACATTGTAGATATAAATTAATAACCTCGTAGGCTTTACTCAACCAAGTGGTAGTGACGCCGAAGGCCAGACGGACGACGACGCAACCACCGCCTCCTCCACCGCCGCCCGCCCCTAGAAGGCCGATTTTAGATGGCCTGGCTTGGATCTGGCAGCAGTGGCGGGAAACTGCCTCACCCAGTCCTCCAAGGGCTACGAGAAGGCCTTCAGTAGCTTCCTCTTCATCATCGACTGCAACGAGCAACAGAGTCAATTGGTTTGGCTCGGGGCCTTTCGTTGGCAATACCGATGCCAAACCAACATCAAACAGAGTGGGTTTCGCAGCATTATTACTTAAACTTTGCGATTGGAGTGGTGGTGGAAGCAGATCTTAGATTAAATAAATGTTTTTTTTTTTTTTAACAATTTTTTTGAGAAAATATAATTTCGTGCGCAACAAAATTGAACGGTTCCTATTTGATCTAAGTCTGTCTTACGTTTCGAGTTTTGTAAATTTTTCGAGGAATTTAATACATAATTATATTTGGTGAGGATTTATGTAAATAATGAACATTTTTTGTGTATTTTTCGAGAAAGACGTCGTAGTATACATAAGTGTGCCTGTAATAATTATGCTAGAGTGTTTTTTTTTAAGTTTTATTTATTTCGATTGGCATATAAATTGTTAAATATTAGATATAATTTGTTACCTGTGTATAATAAAAAATAACGTTTATCAATCAATTTTATGTAACATTTGGTGTAAGGAACCCGTAGTCACGTGTATATAATAAACTAAAAGTAATGTAAATGTATAAAAGACTAGCTGTTCCCCGCGGTTTCACCTGGAATAAAAGTACCCTATATCCTTTTCTGTACCCCTAACAACGTGTAGTATTCAAAATAGAATAAAGTTTCACCCACGTTAAGGAGCGATCAGACTTCACGGTATTCAGGGCCCGATATTTAAGGTGGGCGTGGCCCCTTGCAAGGGTGCGAGCGATTACACTACTCTAAATACCGGGACCCTAACTCTCTGTGTACAGTCCAGTGTTGCTATAGCTGGTGAATTTTCACCACATTTTGGTGATTTGACCCGCCAAGATGAGCCAGCGAAGCACAAGGGCACTACCTATCTTTTCTCGAAGCGCTTCGTCGTTTTTTTGAACCCTTGTAACTTAGGTCTGGATTATACCAGATAAACAAAATTTTCGGGATTAATATATTTAATATATTCGGGGTTGTCAATAGCAGACTTATTAACTAAATAAAGTTTTAATTGCATAGCTCTCACACTTTAGATTTTTATTGATATCTAAAAAATCCCGATTTCGTCACTGACTCACCGATGATCATCAAAATTCTTAGGGTATTTCCTAATGTCCTAGAAAGCTGAAATTTGGTATGAAAGCTAGGATTAGTACACAAACAACAAATAAATTATAAAATTTGTAATTTTTATCCCCCAACCCCATAAGCTTTCTAGAATATTAGGAGATGGAAGTTTGTATGAGACTTCCGCAATTTTGACTTACAAAAAGAAATTAAATCCCAGCAAAAACATTTTCATGTAAAATGTTGCCAGCACTTTCAAAACTCTACATTCACATGGGCCTAAGGTGAAAAATTGATCCATTGTTCATTACTTTTCTGTTATATAATAGTTCTTTGTAGTAACGAAACGGCCAAGTCACATATTTTGGCTAAGGTGTAGTTTGTGAAGTTAGACCTCGTAGAGCTAGGGAGTGTACTGAGTGTAGAGTTTGAAACTTGGCTCTACATAAGATCTGATAACTTTTTGAAAGTGCTGGTATAATTATGGTCTCGTCTTTATTATAACACTAAAAACATTTGGTTTGGTAAAATTTCACCAGCTGTGGCAACACTGACCACCCTAACTGCCCTAAGTCCGGTCCGTCCGTCCGTCCGGTCACCCTAATTAGGGACCCTAACTCTCTAAATCCGATCACACCACCCTAAATCAGAGTTAGGATCCCTAAATACCGTGTAGTCTGATCGATCCATTAGTTTCGGAGTTCCAGCGTTAATTCCGAGATAAAAAGTTTCCTGGATTTTTCTGTACCCCTGACACCGTGCATGCAAAATTTCGTG
Organism: Zygaena filipendulae; assembly: GCA_907165275.2. Lineage (NCBI taxonomy): Eukaryota > Metazoa > Arthropoda > Insecta > Lepidoptera > Zygaenidae > Zygaena > Zygaena filipendulae. The sequence continues at coordinate 2,001,037 of OU015653.1, read as the reverse complement.
ATGATCGGTTGAGCCGTTACAGTTACTTTCGCATTTATAATATTAGTAGAGATATATTATGTACAAAAAATTTATGTACCTACAGTTCTCTTTTTCCCATTCCTGTGAGCCATCTGGTTATTATCTAGTGAACATCCTTTAATTGCTTCTAATCTAATATAAAAATATAAACCTTAAAGCAAAAGTAGGTACTTACCGATTTGTGATATAAAGAGAACCTCCAACTAATGTTTTTGTAGATTTCTGTAGATAGTCATTTTATTGTATGTATAGTAACAACGACCATGTGAAAGTGTAATAAATATACATAAATTGGTGAGTAAAGTATAATTGTACCTATTTATCATAATAATTGGACGTGATATTCAACATTGGCATGTTATTAGAAAAAAAATTGTTAATTTGTAAATACGTATACAAAAACGAGCACTTGTATGAATTTTTCCTTCTTTTTTATATGCATGTGGTTGGGTTTCTTTTTACAATTTTTCTATTTTTAAAATTTTTATTATCATAAAAAAAAAACCATTAATTAGTGCCTTATTTATATTAATTTTATTATAAAAGTACGGAATGTTTTTGCTACAATATTGTCACAGTAGTCAATTAGTCATCTAGCATTACTGGTGATGGATTCCTTCAATAAAACTTTCTGTCAGCAAGTTAAGACTTAGCACATAAAATATCTATCTATCAATCATACCATTTATTTCAATCTATACAAAGTTTCCTGTTTTCTTTTCGACAGAAATTTAAAAAAAGGATTGGGTTATTTTTGAATGATAGCATCACAGAAACATAGTGTAGAAACAAATGTACAAAGAAGCGCTTGTAACACAAAATTTGGCAGTCTTTGGTGACTTCGTTCAAATTTAATTATTACCTATGTCTTATGCACTAGGTCTTAAAGCAATCTCTTACATATAACGCACAGCTTCATCACGGTTAGAAGTAATAGCATCCACTTAACTTCTTTATAACTCGACTAATAACTCATTTAACTCGATCGTTTACGAATAGATACCTCTGGAGCCACCCAGCTCGGTCACAGGCGAGCAGACGCCTGGCCGAGGGCAGTTGGTGTCAGCTGCCATTAATGTCACTAGAGCATTTTCACAGTTCTTAGGAGCTGCAATACAGGTAAACCAGTTTTTTTTTCACGAACTTTTTATAGAAATGTGTACGTAATTTCGTAATTTCATAAGATAACCTAGGAAACCGCAGTAACGTAAAGTTGAATCGGTGAATTGTACAGAATGAAAATTCGTCATCTATGGGTCAGTTAGGGATTAAAAATCAAACGTTCGTTCTATTACTATGGTAGAATTTGGAAAAAAAACAACTAGGTATAGGTACTATCTCACTGTGTCACGGAAAATTGGATATTGCATTCTGGATAAAATTATTTTCTCGCAATTTGGACAAAGATACATTTCTTTCATGTCTTTTCTCAATTAATTGAGTTCAGCCTTTGAAATTCAAGTTGGTGCTATTAATGTGCTTGCATTTAAATAAAAATTAAAATACTTTTTTTCTTTTTCAGTTTCAGCAAATAATACCATTTATATTTATTAATTTTTAATCCAATCGTTAACAATCGATATATTAATTATTTTAATACAGCATTATTTGTTAATTATACATTGCGTAAATTGCATTATATTTTATTTTTAACTTGTATAAATTTTTTATCCGTGTTTTACAGGGTGCTGCTCAAACTGTGCAAAGCGTGATCCGGGCGGGGCAGCGGGCGGCGACGGACGTGTACATGAACGGCTCCGGTGGGTCCGGTTAATCGGACGCTCACTGAACAATCGGACTCAAAACTTTTCCGGAAGTATTCTGTATGCACCATGTGTTGCTAGTGCTCAAAATGAAAATGTGTATATAATAAAATTATAGACATATGTGGTTTTAAAGTTAAGGGTCATAGCACGGGCGTAGGCAAGTTTTGATATCGGGGAGATTCAAGGAAATAATACAACAAAAAATATGCATAAATTGACACTAATCAAATATTAATGTAGGTATAATTTATTCATATTTCTCGCACGTCTGTTTCCATACAATACTCCCCCCACCCCCCCGGCTACGCCCGTGGGTCATATAAAAATATTCTTAGTGTTTCTTCGCAAATTTAAAAAAATCTTTTGTTTGAAAAAAAAATCAAACGTGGGATTTCTGAATTACCAATGGACTGTTTATTATTATTTTTTGTAACTATCGGTCTTATTAGGATTTGTCAAAATTCTTTCTTTTAGGTTGGATGAAAGAAATAAAAATTGTATCATAGATTTAGGGACAAAGAATGTGATGTTAGAACTATTTCTAGTTTTATTAGCTGATGTAAATAAATATTGTGAATCTTCGTCTTGTCTTAAGCACGGTCACGTCTTGGGATTTGGAAATCATCCTGTAGGTACATTGCACAAAGCGTACAGCAATATTATTATCTGCCTACGATAGGTATGTGAGTGTCTTCGTTTAGCTTCGTCAAGAATTTATTTAAAAGACAATTACCTTTTTTTAATAGTTTTATGAAAATATTGTGTGTTGTAGCTTAAGCTCTACATTTTATTGTCAATCGGCATTCAAAACCATATAAAATCATCTCTAAACTCAACGTATACCGAAAATTTTTCCTATCAACTCAGCAAACAAACAACGGAGCAAAAATTTCAATTTCAGTTCGTGTTTTATTTGCTATAAAACCTTTTACTCATTTTATGCACTAATAGTCTGGACACACTTAACGTTCCACCCCAGATTAGCCAATATAATAATCAAAAAGACTGATGTAATGTAATGTAAAAAACTTGCGTACCTCAAAATGTTTGGAAATCAAATTAGACCGGCTCAGTGTTTTCTTTGCGATTTGTTTTATGATTATTATAGTTACAAATGAATGCCGAATGATGATTACAAAATAAAATTTTGTACCTAGGTTAAGTCTTTACATGTGCCATTGGAGCACGTGCTTGTTTTATGTACTAGCTTCTTTACGTTTGGCTTTTTTATTTATTGGGTAACTAGCTGTCCCCCGTGGCTGCACCCGCGGCAATTTCAGAGTTCCCGCGGAAATTTCCAGAATAAACTATACATCCTATAAACTTTCTTCATGAATCACTCTATCTATTGGTGAAAACCGAGTGAAAATCCGTTAAGTAGGTTTCGAGTTTATCGCGAACAGACAGAAAGACACTAAGTATCTATGTATGGATATTGGTGTTAAATTCATTTACTCGTGTCAGTTTTATTAAAAAAAAAAGAAGAAAAAAAAAACACAATTCTTTAACAAATGCATTGTATGACCTAGTATTGGTTGGTTACCTACTTTTCTAGATATTACTTTTTTCATTTATATTAGTATCTACCCAATACATGTTGAGGGGCTCTATCCTGTTGTACTTATACCCTGCACTAATTAATTAATAAAATAATTATCTTATTTTACTACTTCACATTACTAGCTGTGCCCTGCGGTTTCACCCGCCTGAGTTTCTCCCAATTTTCTTTAATGCAAACCTTCCCTGAACTTCCATAAATATTTCAAGATCAAAATTAGCCAAATCGGTACAACCTCTCTCGAGTTTTAGCGAAATAAACGAACAGCAGTTCATTTTTATTTAATAACATGTATCGAAATTGCTATTTTGGCGGATATAGTACTTACTTTTGCTGTCAAGTTCATGATATCATAAGTGTATCAATGGTGGAAGTATTATCAAATTATTAAATTTTGCTATTAAATAGCTCTGTTTTTGCTATTAATAATAATAATAATAAAATATTAAATATATTTTAGAGGATACGATTCTTTTAGCGAGTGGCGTTAGTGTGACGGGATGGAGCAGCTTAAATTAATTGACTTCGATGTTATAATTATTTATAAATATCTAACCTTAATACCTATTTAATGTAAAAATGCTAGGTGCGGCTTCTCATTGCCTTAATAACGAATTTAAATAACAGTTACATAAAATATTAGGTTTAAAAAACTATCTACTATTATGAATGTATAATTTTATAAATTTATCACTGCCAATAATTAATTTAGAATTATAATTTCTAGATTTTAATATGTGTGGTGATTTTATCCTTTTTTCTATGCGTTCCTATGAAAAAATAATGTGTTAATAGGTATTAGTTAAGGGAATTTTGGCTTAAATATCGAGTCACGATAAAAGAGCAATGAGAATTCATCAAATTTTGTTTATTTAAGTTGCTTTCATATAAAGCTAATGCGCTTCCATTACGATATTTGTAATTTGATAATGAATAACTATAAATATTATCTCAACATTTTTTTTGTAAAAATTGTGTATTTTTTGTTATAACTAAAATTAAATAAAACTCAAAAAGTTATTTATGAATTCAACGGATTGTTTGATTTCCATATTATGTTTATAACTAATAAATTGATTCTAAGATTTATTTCGTTGATACGGCACGGAGAACTCCCGAGGGAGTCCCAATATGCATGCAAGTGAAACTAGAGGAATATGTAGGTACAATATTCTAGTAAAATTACAATAATAAATTTGCGGTATACATGTTGGTATTAATTAGTTAGGATTTGAAGATATAGTGGGAAATTAAAGTCGTAAAATTGGTTTATATGAGATTATGTCATGTGGTTTTTGAAATATATGGGATGTGTTTCAAATATATGTATACTATAAAGTTGGCTTGCAATAAATTTCTGCTCTCGGCGTTACACCAACAAATCTGACCGTTTGTAATGACTTGTAGTTGTTACAATTATCCGTTGATATGCTACGTACTATCACTAAGCATAAGCGCCTGATATAGTACGTTCAATAACCTTGCTCTTTTATTATTAACAGGAAATGAGTCGAGATTAAAACAAAATTACGTCGGTCTGTATATCACAGACATTTTTATTTTCTTTTTATTTAACGTCTCTGATTGCGATACGATTAGGTGAAATTAAAATTCAAATCCATTATATTTCAGGTCAAGTTTATACGGTCGCACTCAGAGTAGTTTTAATGATTACTTAATTTTAAGTAAAGATTAAAAAAAACAACTTGCCGCACTCTGACACGTTCATTAAATTAATGTTAATTGGCATTTGAATAATTAACCGCCGCACTCAGAGTCGACTTTAATGATTACTTAGATTAATGATTATAGATTTTTAAAACAAAACTGCCGCAATCAGACTAGTTTAATAAATTAATATTAATTGGCATTTAACTAATTAAGTTACATCTCGTTAAATGCCAATTAACATTAATTTACTGAACGTCTCTGATTGCGGCAGTTTTGTTTTAAAAATCTATACTTAACTAAGTAATCATTAAGTCGACTCTGAGTGCGGCCGTAAGTTAAATTTCGTTAAACTCCAATTAACATTAATTTGATGGACGACTCTGAGTGCAGCGGTAAGTACGGCCGTTGGAGCCGTGTAGATTTAGTAAACAATCAAATAAACTTTAAAATGAAGTTTAAATTTCATGTTGGATCAAGTTTTGTTCACTAATCCGAGGTAATACTTCTGGTGCGTAAACTGATATGGCTTATTGATTTGTGACCTTCGTCTAGCTTATATCCCTTCTAATAGCTCAGAGTAATAAATATACTAGATAAAAGTAAGTAAATAGTAAGATTCAAAGTAGGTACCAAAATGTATCTGGAACATGATCAAATGGTATATCCCCATTTTTTATTTAGGTTTCCGTTTTGAATTAATGCAATCAATAGACGTAGTACAATGAATCCTAATAAAGATTATATCTCTCCGATTTTTTGTTTGCGAAACCTTGTAATCGCCAAATGACATTGATTGGCCATGTTGTAAACAGATTTTTTATCCACCTACGATTTCATTTTAACCTTTGAAGGTATGTAGGTATGTGCTTCTAAATATATAATACCTGCTTGTCCTTTAGTTATTTATAGAGCCCAACGGCCGCACTCAGAGTCGACTTTAATGATTACTTAGTTAAGTATAGATTTTTAAAACAAAACTGCCGCAATCAGAGACGTTCCGTAAATTAATGTTAATTGGTATTTAATGAGATGTTACTTAATTAGTTAAATGCCGATTAACATTAATTTATTAAACTTGTCTGATTGTGGCAGTTTTGTTTTAAAAACTAACTAAGTAATCATTAAAGTCGACTCTGAGTGCGGCGGTAAGAGGAGTGAGTTTTATTAATCTAGCCTTAAACAATGCAGAAATTTTATATTATTCGTATTATTGTGAAGCATGTGATCTTTGAAACTAATAAATAATTTTAATGATCAGAAATTTTTTAAACAGTTAATCATTTTCCTTACTTCCTCGTTACTAATGTTTTAGTCTTAGTAGTGTGTTTGTTTGTGGTTGTTAGATATAGCTAAGAAACCATTTCGATCCCGGTGTTCCTGAGTGTCTGTTAGAGATTGTTTAACTTTTGAATGATTTGACCGATTAGTATCATATCCACATAATATTATTATATTGGATATAAGGTCATTCACCCGCATAAATCAAGTTTATATCCAAGTTTTTCTCTGTGATTTATCAGTAGTTACCTATCAGTAGCTATCAGTAGGTACCTAGAGGCCTTCGTATGTTTCAACCGTAAACTCTACTTCTCTTAGTAGGATCGTGGAATATGTTACTTTTCTGCTAAATTGAAGTTAATAACACCCATACGCTAGAACAGTTAATTCCAATAGTTACGGAACACTGTATTTATACAAATAAAAAATGTACTGACATCATAAAAAAAAAATTGACTTGGAAATTTATTTCCTCACAAAGCAGTTGTGCCTATTACGATAGTAGTCAAGCCACAGACATGCAAAGATTTTGCTGTGAGAGTTGGAAACTATTAGTTTCGAAAATGTTCTTTTTTGTAAAGTAAATACAACAGGTGAAGAGTATTTAAAAGTTTAGAAAATTCTACATACAATAGTATAAGCACGATTTTTCTGTGACTTTTGCTAGTGATTGTACATATAAAGAGGTGCGTAACTTATTTTTATAGCTAGAAATTATAAGTTTAACCTCAATGAGCTAAAGACCTACTTGTGGTTGTAAATGAGCTTGTATAAATGTTCTAGTAATTTATGACGTATGAAATATTTTTCATGTCTTACCAGTCGTTAGCTTTTTAATTACTATAGACTAAGAAGAGATTTCTTACGTTTTATCACCATCAATCTTCGATACAGCAAGTCCACAAGTGCGAACATAATAGGAATGTAAGTTTCTATTACATATCTAAAAGTGTGATTAGTCAAAGAATTAATTTTCCACGACTCAACTCCTAGAATAATTGGTTTATTAAAATATTATCGCAAATAGACAGATGAGAGACAGAAAACAAATTTTAAAACTTTTTTGTGCTCGGAATCTTCTTTTATCATCCCTCTTAGTTTTTGGTTTAAATATTCAATGTCCAGAATCGCGGATTCTACTCTTTTATCTATACTAATATTATAAAGAGCAAAAATTTGTGAGTTTGTGAGTTTGTGACGTTGTAGGTGGTAATCTCTAGATCTACTGAACCGATTTTTGAAATTCTTTCACTTATAAGAAGCTACAGTGATTTTTTTTTATGTCATAGGGGGCAAACGGGCAAGTGGTATACCTGATGGTAAGTGACTACCGCCGCCCATACACATCTGCAACACCAGAAGGCATGCAGGTGCGTTGCCGACCTGGAATGGGGATGGGAACTGGCTTTTTGAATTTTGAATAACAGAGGGTACTTTTTATCCCGGAGTTCCCGCGGAAACTCCGAAATTATCGGAGGTCAGCTAGTTATAGTATAAAATTTGATGTCGATTTGGATCCACTCCAAAACGCATATGAAGATCATGTCGATAATGAATAATTTTACACACTTTCTAAAAAGTTTAAGACTTAAAATATAAAAATCAAGATCAAGATGAATATTCTTATATGAGTATTTCATTATTTATTTGAATCAAAACCTCTTAAAATATCGCACAAAGCGCAAACAAAGTTGTCTTATATGATTACTGTATTGATGGATACAGAATTTATACTTGGGCTTAAAAATTGAAATTATAACCATACCATTTAACTTTGTGGTCACGAATTAGAATGCCCTGTAACGTTTCTGGAAATTTTATTCATCCGGAAGGTATAGAACTTCAACGACCATTTTACATCCGCATCTTATTGCTATAGTTATGTAATGGGAAAACACGTCAAACAAAATGTGTATTAAACCTTATTGAATATGTATTTATGGGATTTGCTCGCGGGGATTTGAAGTTTATGCTGCGACAAGTCGTGTTGCGGATGCAAGTTTGGTTTTTCGAATATTCATTACGCAAGTACCTATACTATTGTTACTCGATCTTAATGTTTATCTCTTTCGAATGAGTGTCAAAGTGTCACATAAATGGTGATTTCCACTTCAATCTGTGTCGGTTCTAAATATTGCGTGACCATCAAATAATGTAATCACGGTGGTTTTGTAATTATTCATATCAATCAAAAAAATCCAAATCAAGCATCATTAATAATTACTAGCGGTACCCCGCGGTTTCACTCGGCTTAATTTCGGAGTTCCCGCGGTAATCTTATTATAAAAAGTACTCTATGTCCTTCTCTGTACCCCTGGCAACGTGTATGTGAAAATCGGTTGAGCCATTAAGGCGGGAAAGCGTAACAAACAAACACACAAACAAATAAACAAACGACCTCACTTTCGGATTTGGAAGGTACGTAATTCCTTTAGGAACCCGGGTTGTGTCACGACTTTCACAGTCAACCCTACCATCAAAAACAAACTTGTAAAAAAGTCCAAGTCTCGCAACTCACTTCTTCTACAGTAAGAAGTTGTGAGATCAATGTAATACCAAGTCGGTTAATTTATTCAGTGCCTACTTAAGGGTCCTTCTGTCTAAAGTTATCATGTTATAAGCTAATCTAATAACATTTTATAGTGACCATATCAAATTTAAAAACCTTTTATGTTTTAAATAGATTGATTGGCTTGGCGATCACGTGAAAACACAATATATCTCACATGTAATACATAATTATGGTTCTAAACAATCGAATTTAATTATAATATGTATTACTTGTGAGATACATTGTGTTTTCACGTGATCGCCAAGCCAATCAATCTATTTAAAACATAAAAGGTTTTTAAATTTGATATGGTAACTATAAAATGTTATTAGATTAGCTTATAACATGATAACTTTAGACAGAAGGACCCTTAAGTAGGCACTGAATAAATTTACCGACTTGGTATTACATTGATCTCACAACTTTTTACTGTAGAAGAAGTGAGTTGCGAGACTTGGACTTTTTTACAAGTTTGTTTTTGATGGGATCTCATTTCTTTTTGTAAATGGTCTTCCTCCTTTCAGCAATTTAGTCTACTTTAATAACTTGAAAGATTTTGGTACAACTTTATAATATATATAAACACATGCCCCATTCTTGCTTTTTCATTCCGTTGACAATTGTACCTTTGAACATAATTATGTCTAGGTAACTATGTATCTACACTTTATATCTAGGTAGGTAACTATAGCTACACTTATTATTATTATTTATTAATATCTGGGCAACGGCTTAAATAGCTGTTCTCCGCGGTTTAACCCATGTTAATTTCGGAGATCCCGCGGGTATTCTGAGATAAAAGTACTACCCTATGACCTTTCCTGTACCCTTGACAACGTGTAGTATGCAATAATTAATTCACCCGCGTTGATATCAGAGTTCGCGCGGGAATTCCAGAAATGAATCCTAGCTAGATCGATTTATGGCCCCCGAAATCCCCTGTATACAAAATTTCATGAAAATCGTTGGAGCATTCAGATTAAGGTAATTTTATCTCGGAATTCCCGAAGGATCTCCGAAATTAACGCTGGTGAAATCTCATGAAATTTTGCATGCACGTTGTCAGGGGTAAAGAAAACCTAGGTATATAGGGTACTAACTACTTTGCATCTCTGAATTCCCGCGGGATCTCCGAAATTAACGCGGGTGAAACCGCGGGGAACAGCTAGTCTCATATATTTATATGGGATTACAAAGTTATTTGTGCAGTTGGTACATATAACTGCATATATAACTTTGTAATTCCATACATTTGTATGGGATTACAAAGTTATTTATGCAGTTAGTGTATCTAGAAAACTGGACCGAAATTGCTAAATATTTTAATTTTTCCTTGATTTATACAATAAACACTAATTGTATTCTAAATTTCAAACTTCTATGTCTGCTAGAAGTGCCTTAGAATTTTGATGATCGGTCAGTGAGTGAGTGAGTGAGTGAGTGAGCGAGTGAGTGATTGAGTGAGTGACCTACAAAATTAAGAAACTTTGACTAGTTATAATTCTTAAACTACTGGTTCAAATCGAATGAAATTTAAATTATACCGTCTTTATACAATACCTGCTTGTTTACTAAAAATTCAGGCTTCTAGTTTTATCCACAACGAAGTTATAGGGGGTCGAAAATGGCCTGAATTGCTTCGAGAAAAGGATATAGTACGGCCGTGCCGCTTTTGTTGCTCGACTTGGCGGGGGCACTGCCGTGCCCCCAGATAAATTTAGAAGTTCTTATCTTTAATAGGTGTTTATGTCATAATTTTGTCTTGGTACCATAGTAAAGGATCTATAGATCATACGTCCAGCTAGACATAGTAACCGTGATAATGATCTATAGATCACTCGTCCAGCTACTGTGTATTGTGGGTGCTATTTCCAAGAAGCGAACATGCCTTGTGGTTTTTGTAGTTTGCGTTTATAAATAAAATAACATTGCCCAGATCTGGGTGAAAAAAATGTTTATAATACCATGTCGTCATAGTTATGACGCAAAAAACAACAGATGGAGCAAAAGATTGGTTTATATCGTCATCATTAAGAACGAATCGTTACGTGTTTGAAGGTTTTTAGGTTTTCCTCACGCGCATGAACTCTCTTGTTAAAAAGGAGGAAAAATTGGTGACTGAACCGTTTTTTTGTTTCAAGATTATTGGTTAAATGCAATGATTGGTTTTAAATGATTGTAGTATCTTTTATGTTCGCGTTGTAGGTAGGTAACTTAGTTGTGTATTCTGAATACTGCAGTCTTAACGGAGACCGTGGAGACTTAACTTCAAGAAAGACAAACAGAAATCTAAATCAATCTGGAATTACCTGTGGTAAATTTACATATTTTCGTTAGTCTTAATCGAAAAATAAAAAAATAATAATCATTAAATAAGACTATAGGGAGTCCTATATATTTTTAATAGTCTTTGTGAAAAAACTACGGAATTCATTTCTTCAAGCGGCAATAGATCTTATGAGTTATGTTCATAATTAATTATTGTTATCAAAATAATTACCATAGAAACTATTTTATATAGGTATAGACAGATACTGTCTATACCTGATACGGAGATACGGTGTGACTTTTTTTACGACTCGCCGGCAATTCATTAACTCGGTATAACTAATGTAAGTACACAGCAGTAGGTGTTTCAAAGGAAAACTCAGAAAAAAAGAGTAAATAAGAAAAAAAAACACGATCAGCTTGACCGCCGCGTTTCGAAGTAGCGCAAAGTGGGTCGGCGCGGTCGGCTGCTGTCGGGGGGGCTCGAGACCGCTCGGCAATCGGCGCACGCGCATCCAGCCTCACACACAATCGAGACACCGTTCCGATTGCAACGCGCCGTACACGTTCTGCTAAAGAAATTGTACAATCCCGATATCAAAACGTCACGGGATACGTAACGTGAACAATTCAAACTATGGACTCATACGTTCGCTGGACGTAAATCGATTTTGTGCGCGCGACATAAAGAGCCCAATTGACATTTCACGCTCGCCTGTGTATCGAGAACTGTTTTCGTCACTAGATTTAAACGTAGAAAATGCTGTGGGAGACCAGTTTGAACGAAGATATAGACGCGGTGAGTTGTTCGTTTTCATTTTAATAAAGTTTAAATTTATAAAATGTTTTGTTAAAATAATAAATAAACCAATATGATTTTCCATTACGAAACCGAGCCGGTTGCTCACACGTACCCTGCTGAAGTATTTCGTAGACACTCTACCGGTGTGTGTGTGTGTGTGTGCGTAGACTTTCTAGTTTTCGCTCGCTCTAACGTATTTACATAAGACGTGTACTGTTTTTCATATTAAAAAGCACAGGGAAGCGTCGAAAGCATTTTAAACGTGCAAAATATTCGTCGAGCATATTTTATTATCGTGCCGATTCGCCGAGTGATTCGTATACGAGTCGTGTTGTTAAAATGTATGGAATTAACAGATAAATGCGTTTGCTAAGTCACGCAATCGACAAGTCAACGCACCAAGATTGTTATTGACTATTTCATTTCACGAAGCGGCGTTTTGTGCGTTGAATTTTCTCGCCTTCTTAACTATCCTATACATGTAATATTATAAATGCGAGTGTGTTTTTTGTTTGTTGCGCTTTCACGCCGTATCTACTCAACCCATCATCATAAAATATTGCATGTCACGTTGTCAGGAATACAGAAAAGGACATATTATAGTAATTTTTCTCATGGGATTTTTGTGGGAATTCCGAAACCAATGCAGAGCACAGGCAGTCCTGATATTATTTATGCGATGTGAGTTTTTTGTTTTGTTTTTTTTTTTCACGTATACAGGCCATAGGACAAAGGGTCTCTTCCGTTCTGAAAAAAGTACAATACTGTTTCCGCGGAAAAGAACATTGACAAAATATAAAGCTGTTGCTTAGTCAAAAAAGTTATAGCATAATTTGTTTTTACAGCATTTGAAATTCGAAGGGGGGGGAACTCAAAATTCAATCCAGCGTCCCAAGATGACCTACCAAATAGACACGTTAACTTGGATTCCCAAGTATTACTTAAGTAATACTAAAGCAAAAGTTGCTAATAGAGCAACAAAGCTTTTAAACATTCATATTTTGATATCGAAGAACAGGTTTTGTTTTTCAATCATCATTAAGTCATAAAACATAACTAAAGAAATACCTTATGTATATTGTGTGTAAAAACTAATGATTTATAAAGTCTAACAAAAAAAAATACATAATGGATATTGCTTCATTATACTGTACTAACTAATGCCCACGGCTTCACTTGTGTATACATATGTAGACGTCTATGCGTCTATCAATTTTATTTACTTCAGAAACAGTACTTTTTTCTGGATAAAAGTCTCCCTATGTCCTAGTTAAGGTGTGTAAGCGAAACATAGAAACAAACTCACACTCGAATTTATAGTACTATAGTTAGAATTATTATATGCGATGACGTGAGCGTATTGGAAATATTTTTAGTAACAAACAAGTTTATTTGTCAGATAATGTGTTATCTTTAACTATATTGACAGCTCAAATATGATAAGTAACTACCAACGTAGGGCAATCTATAAATAATAGACTATTTGACTAATTTTTCTTTCTAAATTCTATTTAGTTTGTCAGGTAATAAAAAAATTATACACAAGTATATTTTGCTTTATCAAATTAATGAAAATATACTTGGATAAAGCGCGTTAAAGTTTGGGAGTGGGGGCTCGTAACGTCGTGTGCAGGTAAAAACTGCACCTGCTTGTGACGTCACGCGACATTTCGACTCATCGTAACTCCGTTATTTTTTGCTTTCGTAAAAAAAGAAAAAATACGTGTCTAATATTTTTTATGAATCTACAGGACGGACTAAAAATAAAAATTAAATAATTAAAATTAATTAATTAAGCCTATTAGCTATCCACTCCCTGTGGTTGCACACACGCTATATAGGTACCCTGTTTATCATATTTAACTGCTTAACTTCCAATAACCCTTTCATATCATTTCATTTCAGAAAGTCAGATTCGTGTCGGTTTTTGTTTATTACTATTTATGTACACTCGTTTTTTTTTATCTATAACTTTTGCCCATGACTTTGTGTTCACGAAATAACTTCCGCGATATGTTATCATCACGCAGATAAAAAATCCATTTGTTCTTGGTTTTAAGTCAGGAAAAATACTAATCAAACTTTTATCTATAGGTTTTTTATTTATTAATAATATTTGTGATACCCATGTGATATTGAAAGATTGTAGAGAGAAGCTATTAATTATTTTTTTAAATCGAGTTAATGGATAAATATAATAATCAAGGTAGCAAGCAAGAAAGCAAGAAAACCGCTCTTTTTTAGGATTTTTTCCTAGTAATCTTTTCTCCCCGTATGTTTTTTGTCGGTTTAATTTACATAATTGTTATAAAAAAATTATATCGAGTCTCTTAATTGATTTCCGACTTAGAAGTATCTAATTAAGCGTAAAAAATTGAGTAAATTTGAACTCTAAGAAGCAACGGTTCTCAACTTTCGAGCACATGAGAAACACCAATATATTCCATATATTGAAATTATTAACTAAAATATTAAAAAATGTCGGGTGTGAAAAATTGAAACGAAAATTGGGAGTCGTTACTCAACACATTTTCATTGAATTACATGAAAAAAACTGCTAATTTATGCGGTTTTACCTACCTCATTTAGTCATTTCACAAAACAGGCTAGGCAACAGGTTGTGTTAATACCACAGAACAGATAGAAGAAACATAAACTTGGTTTAGTATAAAAACGAAAATGGCGACCAGTATCGCTGGGTGATTTCCGTACACAGAACAATACATCACATACAAAAACATTTATTAACCTAACGAAATGATGTATTAAATGCAATTTGTTTATATTGTACTTAATCATTTTTTTCAAAATTCACACTTTTGTGAATATTGTGGAGAATATGTCTATATCAGGTGAAGCAGACTGCAGATGTTATCAGGTGTGCCGCCTGCCCGTTTGTCCCCTATGATATAAAAAAAATACTAGAGATACCAGCAAAAGTACCTTTTCTTCGTAGAATTTGTGCATTTGCTCTACGTTCCTTAGCGACCGTGGCGTGCCTGTCCCGCCTACTTGTGCTCTCAAGTTAATTTATTCACTCTGTGGTTAATACGCAGGTTAACCTTTGAAATAACTGTTGCGCGGCACTGGACACCAAAGATTACAATAAATATGTAGCAATCGATCAGTTAAAACTCGGAAGTTGCATACGAAGGTCATCCATGAAGTTAATATATGTTTATAAAATTAACATAAACACGATTTAGTGAGTACAAACCGATACCACTCTTAATACAAAAACGTAAGAAACAAAGTCCCATAATACCAACTCATCCAGCATATTGTTACTTTTCTTATGAACAATGAATTTTATTACATTTAGATAAGATGTATCAATTAGTTTCAAAGATTAGGTACCTCTTGAGCTACATTGTGAGTTTACAAGTTTTCAATCCCTACTTATATTATAAATGTGAATGTAACTCTGTCTGTCTGCCTGTCTGTTACGCTTTCATGCCTTAACGGCTCAACCGACCATCATGAAATTTTGTACACATGTTGTCAGAAGTACAAAGAGGGACATAGGGTACTTTTTATCCCGGAATTCCTGCGGGAACTCTGAAATTAGCACCGGTGAAATCTCATAAAATTTTGCATACACGTTGTCAGGGTTACAGAGAAGGACATAGGGTACTTTTAATCGCGGAATTCCCACGGGAACTTCGAAAAAAACGCAGGTGAAACCGCGGAGAACGGCTAGTTACAAATAATAATGATTCTTTGAAACACACCGCCACTCGGTTACCAGAAAATTGATATATATATTTTGATAAAACTAATCCCTGAATTTTAGTCGGCCTAACTAAACACAAATATTCATTGCACAAACAATATGCAATGTGCATACGCTGCTGACTAACTGCTAACAACTGCCCATTATTATTTGTTTTGATTTTTAAGCAAAAATGTGAGTTAAATTCTTAAAAAAAAATATTTTATTTATTTAAACTTTATGCACATCATTGTACAAAAGGCGGACTTAATGCCACAGTGGAATTCTCTGCCAGTCAACCTTCAGGTAGTACAGAGAGTTCACTTGGCGGTGCATGTTTGTACAATTTAAAATGTACCGTAGGTGCATGTAAAATGTACCGTAGGTTTGAGTACGAATCTCTCTTATTAAGAGTTTCGATGGCATTTTCCGGAATGATACATTTAATTTTGTAGACAATTGAAAACCCACATAAATATGGTTTTTCGAAATGTCGAAGCATAACATAGACATACCTTACCTATACTGTTATATTAAGAACAATTTTTTTTTTACTATTAAAACTTTGGTCCCGTAGAAATAATATTTCTGTGCACTTAAGAACTGTACACTTACAAAAGCAATACACGGGCAAAAACGTGGATAGAAGTGGGATAATTAGTGACAAAGCTACTTTTAAAAAATGCCACTCGTCAAGCAATTTGTCTAGCTCAGAATTCAAGGAATTATGCTGGAGATAATCACGCATTTTCTTCCCATGCAAAGTTATTGTAAATATGTACTAAGTTGCTCATGATTCTGCAACGACACCTACCATTATTATAAAAAATGCAGTCTATTTTTACGTTTCGTTGCAAAAGTAATCATCGTGCTTTAATAATTTTTTTATTCGAGAGTACGTAAGTACATTTAGTAATAAAAATAAGTTTCCCGGAAACTGTAACTACTTGATTCAATATTTTAATGTATGATCAGCTAATCTGAACTTTATACGTTTGATGAAATTCTACTATACATTACCATGCTGAATAGAATTCAAATAAAAATTATTTGCGTTTAACTTTTACTTGATCTAGAATATATTTTTCATTAAATTATATTTATTGTCAAAATAAGCTATACACTATAAATTCCTTAAGCATAGCTATGAATATATGGTTATATTACCTATTTGACAGTAAATTTATGAGCTATCAGTAAAATTCAGCATATTTTTCTGCCGTCAAACAAACCGCAAATTTTTTTACATTGATATAGAATTTCTTTTATGATTTACATTTCATATTCACAGTTTCATAAAAATGTTATTTAAAAAAATTATGCCACCAATACTAACCGTCACAAATTCGTCAAAATACTGTTTTAATCAAAAATAACTTCAGATATTTTATTTTTGTGGTTCTATTGTTTTGAGGAAGTTTTTGCGTCGCTGATTTTGTATCTTTATTACCTGTCCCTCACGGTTTCACTCGCAGTAATTTTTTTTAATTTTTAACCGGCTGGTCAGACATTTGTCCATAATCTCGCCAAACACGTCTGCCAAATTTCAGAGTTCCTGCGGGAATTCCAGGATAAACTATAAATAAAATCTTTCCCCTCTTCCCCTTGAACCACTCTATTTGTGAAAATCTTATAAAAATATGTTCAGTAGTTTCCTATTTTATCACAAACAGAGACAGACAGACGCGGTGGAGGACTGTTTTATAATATGTAAGGATATATGTTTTATGAGGATTAGTTCAAAACAACACGCAGTCAGGCAAAACAATGAAATGACATCATCGACTTCATACTGTAATTATTACATCTACAGCGTGCAACTGTTTGTAGTCTTTAGAAAAACTTCAAACTTCAAAGACAAAAGTTTTTTTTCCACCCGACGCTAAGTTGTGTTAGTTTCTAAGAAAGAATTGAATGTATTGGTTCGCTTGCAGTGTTATTTTCACTTTTCTCTATGTTTAAGTATTGGGGTCGAGGACGAAGCGAGCGGGTGGTGTCGAGCGGTTAGTTACGTGATTCATCTTTTCACAAGTTGAAACTTGAACGAATATTAATATTGTTGACTAGCTGTCCCGCGCGGTTTCACCCGCAATAATTTTGAAATTCCCGCGGAATTGTTCCATACAAACTTTGCAACCCCTTTTTATCCCCTTCAGGGTTGAATTTTCAAAAATACTATCTTATCGGATGCCCACGTCATACAAAGAACACACCGTCCAAGTTTCAGGTCTCTACGATCAGCGGTTTGGGCTGTGCGTTGATCCATCAGTCATTCAGGACTAAGGATTTTTTATAGGGTAAAACCACGATAGTTGCCCTGGGGGTATAGTTGCCCCGATCGTAATTACTCTAGTTTTGCAGATGAATCGCGTGCTATTTTATTTATCTATCAAAAGACTTCCCAACTACTATTAAGTGGACCGCGTCTTATGTCTCTGTGCGATTGAACGGGAACGCAAGGTGCGATCAAAGATTTTTCGGGCTAGATGCCTTGTTCCCGGCGGGTCATCCATCCTATACGTAATTTATATGGACTTGGCAACTATTCCATTTATGGGATAGATGTTACAAAAACTAGAGGTCCGTAGAAATCGCTAATACTCTGGAAATTTCAAAGATAATGTATTTTACATTTAATAAATTTGTAGATAAAGAACCAAAGTACTTGTCAGTTTAAAAAATAAAATGTTTTGATTTTTGTACTGGGAGATATAAAATGATTTCAAAAAGTGTGGCAACTATCCGGGTTTTACCCTATATATAGATGACGTCTGTTCGATTTCTTTACGAAATACCATTTAGATAGGTATGGTTATATCTAGGTTAGACTATATTGGTGGAGAGAGGACCAAAATTGTACCAAATTGTATAATACGTTTCGGAGGATATTTATTTGTAATCCCCGCATCAGGGTAAGTATTTAAGTGAAAGAAAAAAAAAAAATCTGAGTCTCAAAAAAAAAGTATTTAAGTATGATATCAGTTGTTTAGTGCCCACAGTAAAAGTGCTGCTTAGATTGTCAGTTGACAATATCCGAGCATTACCTACTTATTCAAGGCGTCTGCAGTGGCCATATTGAAAATAAGTCTCTGTAGAAAAGCTTTTTTTTTTTGCTTTTTACTATAAAAGAAGCTTTTATTCAAATGCGCTAGAAAAAATCCTGTATTGTCATCCAAACTAAATGTGTGTATAAAATTTCATCTCAATCGATTGAAGATATCTGCTTCAAAATTGAGTTGCAAGATTCCACCCGTACAAACATAGTTACATACATACAGTTCAAATTAAATAAAAGCTTATAAAAAAGAAGGAGAAGAAAGCATTATTGAGGTAGATATATGTGTGTCCTATATAATTGTGTCTTATTAAAATATAGTGCTTTTTACACATTAGTAGAAGACGGGGAAGTAAACGTATATATGTATGTATGTACATATATACGTATAAATGTATTTCTCACCCATAAAATAGAGGTTGATTATTACTAATAGGTGCATCTTAATTCCTCCTTGAGTTTTCAATAAATTTTTATTCATCTCACTCTCATGATTCATAAACCGGCAACAAAAGATAACTACTCCGAACAGGAAAAAGTCGAATAGTTGTTGCAACAGTCTTGGGCAGGCTGAATGGCCCCAACTTGCCTTACGAAAGACAGCCTATGACTCAAACCGAACTATCATTATTACTGCTGACGTTCGACGATGGAGGTGAAGAAATATGTCGAACGTGCATTTTTTGAAAAGCTCAAATTATAAAATATAAATGACTGAACTATCGCTACTCATTCCCAAGGCTGATACATATCTATACAAATTAGGCATACAAATATGTGTCAAAACTTCATGAAAATACCATTATTTGTTAGGTACCGCTATAAGTTTTTGCTTTTTGTGGTTGAATGCAGCAGAAAATAAATCAACAAATTTAGCAAAAACCAATATAATATTTCTAAACGTACCATTCATTTTTCAACATCTTACAACATCAACATCTTAGGACATAATATGATTTCACAAATTTCTTGAGTAAAATCACATGAGGGCCAGTTATTTATAACATTAACTAGCTGATCCCCGTGGTTTCACCTGCGAAAATATCTTATATATATAAAAAGTACCTTCTGTTCTTTTCCGTACTCCTGAAAACGTGTGTGCATCTCATGATGATCGGTTCAGCCGTTAAGACATGAAAGCGTAACAAACAAAACTCATTTTCGCATTCAGACACCTTACAAATTTTGTTATGTACGAGTATATTATGTTACTAACATTTTATATATAGTCAATAGTGGTATTATACCAGCTCAATGCTCCAGATCGCCCAATCGCGTCGGTGAAAGGGAAACTGGCATTTGCGTCAGCAGTTATGCTGGCTCTCGTTACATATAATAATATATTATATATATTGTAGCAACCTTGGAGGCGTATTTGTTCACAATTTAATCACAGTATTGAAAAATCTGTTTGGTATTTTCTTTGTCTATGACATAATTATTGTAGTATTAATGCTGCTGTTCATTGTCAACAAATCAAAACAATTCAAAAGTTCTTTATCAAATAGGATTGATCACTTACAATCATCAGTAGGTGCTTAGAACTATAAATTACTGTAATAAGTATAACATAATAATAATAAACAACACTTTTCTTTGTAAAACTATATTTAGATTCCTAGAAAACATCTTTCAGGACTAAAATTATTGTTTGATATCCTTAAATAAAAGACAGATTTCATAAAAATCCGTTTTTAACATCATGGAGGTGAAAGTTCAACACATGCAGCTAGGATTTTTCATTTTACATTCGGCTTAAATTCACATTCGAAAGGCAGTTTTCCCAAGATTATATAGAGATGGGCAAAAATTCTTGGGTTGGGTACTCTTTTTAAGGTTTTCGTTAAATCACAATTTAAAAGGTCAGTAAAAACTGTTTGGTGGGTTATAGGTACATGTTAAAATTTTATTATTTAATCATTAAAACAGTGACTAGTTAACAATTTTAAGTTTATCATGTTTCTCTCTGTTTCTTGTTATAGAAAATATCACAAACATGACCTTTGATTTTATAGAATACTAGCTGTTCCCCGCAGTTTTACCTGCGGTAATTTCAGAGCTCCCGTAGGAGTTTCGGGATAAAAAGTACCCTATGTTACTCAGGACTACCGTAGCTTCAAAATCAGTTCAGTAGATCCAGAGATTACGACGTGAAAGCTAGACAGAGAGACAGAATTCATTTTGCATTTATAATATTATTAATATGATATGATATTATATGATGATGATATTATACTCACACAATGTTATAAATTTGTACAATAATAACAAAAACATACCAACGTCTAAATAGGGATGTGGACTACTTTTGAAACTCAAAATTCTAATTAGTCCGTCAGTTAGAAAATAAAAAAACAATAGATTCAAATATACAGAGATAAAGCGCATTAAAGTTTAGGATGAGGGGCTCGTGACGTCACTAACCGCTAAAACCGTCATACAAACTGTCAGAATAGTGACGTCACGCGAAATTTCAACTCAATATATCGCCGTTATTTTTTGATTACGTAAAAAAAAGAAAAAATACGTGTCCAATATTTTTTAATAATCTATAAGACGGACTAAAAAATAAAAATTAGTCAACATGCCCATTATACAAGATATTAAACATTTACCCATATTAGAATAGAATAGAATAGAATAGAATACACTTTATTGTACACCAAAATAATTTTACAGTGTGTTTACAGAAACTTATAACTAAGGGCATACAAAAGGCGGTCTTATCGCTTTACTAGCGATCTCTATATATACTCTATAGATATTAATGTACCTAGGTAAACGATGAGTTAGCATGGTTTTATCTATCTCGCTAAAAATACATACATTAAGTTACATTATATTTATTGATTTGTAATATTATTCCCAATTTCATACTATAATACAATATTTACGAAGCAAGAAAAAATTATAAATCAATAATACCTACGGTTATTGAATTATTCTCATCGACTCATAACAAGACATATGATAACCTTTAAAAAAATCGTAACGAATTCAGAGTTATTAGAAAATCAATGAAATACATAACTATCGAGGTACCTATAAAAAGCGACAGCAATAATATATTTGTTTGTTCACAAAACGAGTAAAAAATAATGCAAATCCACTAACGAAATCAAAAACACGATTGTGAAAAAATTGCAAAGCGCTCAAACAAAACCTGTGACTTTTGTAAAGGTCAAACGTGTTTCCTCAGTGCAAAAAAATAAGTCATAGTTTCCTGGAATCACGTTATTCGTAATAAAGCAAATAAAATGATGTATTTTTTTATTCTGTGTACATTTAGATAAATACTAGCTATTACCCGCGTCAAGTTCGGAGTTCCCGCAGGAATTCCTGGACAAAAAGTACCCTATGTCCTTCTCTGTATCCTTGACAATGTGTATGCAAAATTTCATGGTGATAGGATAGGCCGTTAAGGCATGAAATCGTAACAGACAGACTGACAGAGTTACTTTTGCATTTACAATATTAGTAGGGATTGATTATAAGAAAGAGATAACACTTTATCTTGAAACGGTATATACAAACTTTGAAACTTATTAATATCGGTTAACTGAATATGATTTATTAAAAAAAAGTATTACTTATTATTATTAAACCAATATAAAGTATTACTTTAAAGAAATATAAAGTAAAAAAAGTAAACTTATAAAGTATCTATTGGGTTTTTTATGCCTGGAATAAAAAGATTTATTATTATTATTATTATTATTATTATTATTATTATTTTTATTATTATTATTAAGACAATTTTTTTTGAGAGAATTGTATTTTAATTCTTTTTTCTACTTTGTGGTATGCCGATTATATTTCACTAGATATTAATTGAATAATGATTTCTCTACATACATAATACACCAAACCAAAACATTGATTTAGGTATCAGATTATTGAATTCAACAAAAAAGAAGGAAGATTCAGTATTGAAATGGATACAATAAAAATAACTGAAAAAAATGCCAAACATTAACTAAATAGTGGAATTGTGCCGTAGACGCCGACGCTAATGAACAGGCGGGAAAACCAGAGACCTTGACAACCTGTTTGGTTACCAGCAGCGCCTGCGCAGCCTGAGCGCACGACTTGGCAAATGTTGCTATGACACAGCCTATGAATTTAATGATTGTAATACTTGTGTGTCGGTACTTTGCAACAAAGTACCAAATAAAAAAAAAACATCTTATATAAAAGAATTTTTTTTAATGTAGAGCTATTACAAAATTCATTTTCCTTGTAGCTTCCATACTTTTGCATTGCGTTTTGAATGAACGAATTTTTTTGAAGAAATTGAACTATTTAAAATTCATTTCGAAATGCAAAATCACTTTTTAATAGATTCGGTATTTTTAAGATAAATCACTTCGTTTCTATAAGAAAATAATTCTGAGGACTCTTTTTCTGTAAAAATAAAGGGCTTAGCCTGAAAAATATTTTTCCAAGATATTCCATTTGAAAGGAAATCGATTGAGAGGAATGTAAAATAGATTTAATACAATTTTTTCTTTATGAAACATCAACAGTGGCCAATATCGACAGAAAAAAGTTGAAACCTATTTGGTAGTTATTGTACGATTATCTACTCAATTTATTACAAAAACAATATCTTCATAGATAATTATGATTGTTGTAACTAGTGGTATTAGTGATGACCGGATAGAGACCCTTAAGTTTGTAATTTTAATTTTTTTATGGTAAATAAAATGGTAAACTCTGCTAGTATGGTTTTCGAGGAACAAGTTGAAATGTAAAGTACCTATAACAACTCCGGCCGCACTCAGAGTCGGTTTAATGATTAGATAATTTTAAGAAAAGATTTTAAAAACTAAACTGCCGCACTCAGAGACGTTTATTAAATTAATGTTAATTAGCATTTACTAGTCAAGTTAAAAGTTAATATATAATAGATTAGATTTCTTTTGTGGCAAGATATAGAAATGTTTTGATTTGGTAATAAATGAAAAAATATATCATAGTTTGCGTCAAAAACTGTCTTATCTCTAAGTGATCATTTAACGCACTTTGAGCCGCCACGATACGTATGCTGTTGCTTGTCACTGATAAAGAACGAGTCGATACATATTAACAAAGATACAAGAATTAAAAAATACATTCACGCGAACAAATTTAAAGAGATAGCTCGATATCGATTAAAACAATTTAAATATATCAAAACTTATAAATTGATTTGATCAAAAGCAATAGCTAGTAGCTACTGTATTGTACAATTTTACTAATCAAAAAAGTAATACGATATTGTATGGTTTTGTGTTAAACATAATAAGAATTTCATTCATTGTTGCAATAATGGTGATGTTCTTGAATTATGAAGTGACCTATAAGACTTACTATGGATATTTTTATCAGGTATTTATTTATTAATATAGACCAGTTTCTTTTCCAGAAAAAAAACCCACCCACCCACTAATATTATAAATGTGAAAGTGTGGATGTTTGGATGTTTGTTACTCAATCACGCAAAAACGGCTGAACGGATTTAGATGAAATTAGGAATGCACGTTGTCAGGGGTACAGAGAAGGACATAGCGTACTTTTTAATCCGGAATTCCCGCGGGAACTCCAAAATTACCGCGGGTGAAACCGCAGGGCACAGCTAGTAAAATAATTAAATTAAAGAATAAAAAGAAATTTCAGTTGGTTCTGTTTGCATATATTAATTAGTTCCATAGTTATAAATGCTAATCAATACTAGATACGCTCTCGAGTCATCGTTTGTTTCGTTCATTGAGCTAGAAAATGAAGAACAAACACTAATTGATTGTTGACAGAACAAAGTATAAGCGGCACCAAAAATTTTGTCCAAGTTTTTGTCTACAACAAATTGTTGATATAATATATATATTTATATCAGTGATTATTATATCCATTACTCCGTGAATTACATAAAATAGTGAATATCAATAATGCTAAAACGTTTTTCTCATTTTCATAAATATTTGGGGGTCTCAAACATATTTTAGATGGTTTTTCAATTCTAAAATAAAAAGTTTGATTTAATTACAGTGCCGACTAATTGAAAATTTTATGTAAGTGGAGATATGGAGGGAGGTTATCTCTACATTCAAAACATGCGTGTGAAATATTGTATGAATGCTCGTTAAAGTATCTTCATCACTACATAGTATAAAACCGAGTCGCTTCCCGCTGTCTGTCTGTCCCTATGTAGATCTTTGAAACTACGCAACAGATTTTGATGTGTTTGTTTTAAATTGATAGAGTGATTCAAAAGGAAGGTTTATGAATACAATTTATTCTGGAATTCCTGCGGGAACTCTGAAATTACCGCGGTTAAAACTGCGTGGGTCAGATAGTACCTACATATATATACGTAAATGTGTGAGTTGTTTAGATTTGATTGTGAGTGTGTGTAGTTATTATGTAGCACATGTCTACGTGTGTTTTGACACTCGATTATAATAATATGCATGACTTGTGCGTATTGTGTACACTTTAAATAAGCAACGACTCGGCAATGGTTCGAAGGATTTATGAATGGGTTTTTGAAATGACATAATGATTGCAGTGTATTAGTCAAATGGTATTACCGCTTATAAAATCTGTTTAATGTCATAAAAATTCAAATTGAAAAAAATAAATAGGGCACGATAAATTGAATTTCCAGTACGGGAGTATTTTTTTAATACAATTAAAAGTAAAATTCTGGAAAATCAGTGTCGCCCGTTTAAGTCTTTTGTATAGGAAGGTGAAGTATCTTATTTTTTAATTATTTATTTTCTTTATGTATCCAAGTGTGGTTCAGGGAAAGAAGTATTCAAATCTATAATTTTGTCTCTGTCAATCCTTTTGTGGGACAGGCGTGAGTTTATGAATGAATGTTTTTGTTACTATGTAGTTATTAGAATACACTAGATAGTAAAGTACCAACTTTGTCTTTGTTTACTGTTACGTTGGTGCTATGATTAAGCGTTAGGTTGGTACTTGATAGATATTATTAAACCATGAATGAACTGCGGAAGGCGTGCGCCGGACTACGTCATCCATGGTGTAGGTTGATAAAAACTTAGTAGGATAAGAAGCTTATTTTATGGAGTGTGGACAATTGTTGTGAACTCCTGTTTATCCGGCAATGTATAAGTTAAATATATTAACGCCAACACAATCCTTACTATTATAGAATAGAATACTCTTTATTGTATCCAAAACAATTTTACAGTATGGTAACAAAATAAAAATTTATAAATAAAGGCATACAAAAGGCGGTCTTATCGCTTATAAATGCGAAAGTGAGTTTATTTGTTTATTTAATACGCTTTCACGCCTTAACAGCTCTACCAATCACCGTGAAATTTTTCGTATACGTTGTCAGGGATACAAAAAAGGCCATAAGGTACTTTTTATCCGGGAATTGCCTCGGGACCTTTGAAATTACCGCGGGTGAGCCTGCATTAAAAATTTTCAGGGGTACAGAAAAGAACATAGGGTAATTTTATCCCGGAATCTTGGGGGATCTCCGAAACTAACGCGGGTGAAATCGCGAAGAACAGCTAGTTTTAATATAAGAAAACATAGATATATTTTCTTAGATATTAAAAAGAAGTCATAACGAAATATTGTATTTTATTTACAAGTAGCTGTTTTACACAATTTCACTTATTTGATCTCTACTAAGTTTAATGACATAGTTAATATGATCTAAACTGACGTATATGTAAAATATCTGATTATTTTTACAATGGGCCTGAAATAATCAGATTCCACGACAATCTATCAATTAACTTTTCAACCGGGTAATTGTATTATCATGGTCGTTTAACAAAGAGGAAAGGAGTTGAAACGGAAATGAAACAAATTAGAGCTAGCAGTCTCCGCAACGTTAGCCAATTTATTTTTCTTCAATGAAATCATTGTTCAGTAATTGAAAAATACAGATAATATTAAGTAAACGTCACAAAAGTATTATCGAATATTAGTTGACGTAACTAACGTAACGTATGGGTCTATTAATAGTGTTGTATTATTTTAGTATAGCGTATTTCCCAGAGCGAGTGACGCAGGCGTTCATTGAAGCTAAGGTATTGTGCGCTAACTCTGAGCTCAGTGGCTGTGTGGTCCGGCCGTCGCGCACACGCACCGAAAATGGAGGCAAAAATCTTCAATCGCCAGTTCTAATAACTAAAAAAAAAGAAAAATAACTCCGCTTTACATATTGGTAGCTCACGTTCTAAATTTAAAGTGCAAGAGTTGCATTGTGTCGGAGCCGGCCGGCGGTTATAACCTCAAAAATTATTTGACAACAAGAGCTAGACGTCAATGGTGCATCGAACTCAACATTGACGACCGTGTGAGTGTTTTGTTTCTAAAGTTCGTTTTTATACAGTTTGAACTGTGAACTTCGTTGACTGTAACTTTTTACTATGATTGAAGATATTTGGGTGAACCAAGTGAGTTGATCAGTTTGTACGTAGTGTTGTTGTTGTAATAATTTTCAATATGGTCATTTCTAGTATAGACTTGAAAAAACTCTAATTTATTATTCGTAAATACTTATGGGTTAAAAATGTAGCATGATTTAGAAATATTTATGTTGATTTTTCACATGAATATTCTCGACGACCTTGACTTTACATTTGTTTGAATGTCATGTTCAAATTGAATTACTATTCACATTCGTTTTATTGAAAAACACTGCATGAACGGAAGCGGATTTAGGCATAGGCCTGCGAGGCTTGGTGGGTGGCAAGAGTAGAGGGACAGAAAAATATCGGAGACGATCAAAATCTAGAAGTGTTTAGAATTCTTTTTTAAGAATATTTCGACTCTACGCCTATTCTAATGAAACGATTTTAGCTTACATTATATAAACAGGGGTCAATGAAAGTAGCGTTTCAGTAGCCGGCCGATGAAGTCATAAATATTTATATTGGTAACTGTTCCATCTTTCACGGTCTAAACATGAAAATTGTAGGCAATATTGTGAAGATTCGGATTGGAAAAATGTGTTAAAAATTGTATCGATTTGAAAACTATACCATATTGACTGAGAATTTTAGGTACAGGGCATGATATAAAAAGCATCATTATTATGTTATATGATTACTAGCTGTGCCCCACGGTGTCACACGTGTTAATTACAGAGTTCCCGCGGGAATTCCGGGATAAAAAGTACCCTATGTGTTAATCTGATGCATAAGCTATATTATTGTAAAGTTTCATTTAAATCTATCCAGTAGTTTTTGCGTGAAAGAGTAATAAACATCCATCCATCTATCTATCCATCCATCCATATATTCTTAATAATTTTCGCGTTTATAATATTAGTAGGATATTACAAGAAAGTTGGCATATTAGGCTGGACCTACGGCCACATTAAATTAAATTAAATTAAATTAAATTAAAAATTGTTTATTTCATAACCAAAAGTATTTTTGCATATATGGTTTGTTGGACATCCTTTATACTTGTGTCAGGATATCCAGCTCTTCGATATCGTTAATAAAAACGAATATAAAACAAGATACACATTACAATTAGTTTTAAAATTAAATTAAATTATAAAACTTTTATGAGAAAACAAAATATAACAGATCATATCCACCCTTGCAGCCAACCCATATTCACAACATGTGCATTGTGCATATTTAGTTTTATTTAGAAAACATGCAGGTTAAATTTGAACAGATTCGGTCGTCCTATGAGGGTTTTTGACATTTAAAAATGGCGTACATCTTTTTTACACTGCGATAGAGCTGTGGAAATAAAACCTGTACATTATAATTCATGCGGCGGCGTGCGGACTAATGGGCAATTTAACTTGTCTATCTACCACCAACATCTCGGAAACAGACGACGAGACGCATGCTCTTTATTGTCGTATTATGCAAAGTTCTCCTTCAGCAATAAAAACCTCTTAAAGTGCGATTTCATGGCGCTCGAGTCACGTTCCCCAGTGATATCATTTTTATTACAAACATATACATGCATATAATTCTCCGCTCTATTTGTAGAGCGAATAGAATCAAAATTTGTTATTAAATAGTCTAAATGGTTGAGCGAACTTTGTGTGTTCGTGAAAAACCCCAAGGCCTCGTCTAAAATGTAACAGGAGGCTGCAATACCAGCGGTCACGGTCCGCGTATGCGTCTGCGTCGGTTTATATCGATGGTCGATATCAACACAATGACGTGACGTCAACGCGTAGAGTCTGTGTGTAGAGAACCAACCTTGTTTTTTTTGTGCTTTGTGGTCTAATCAAATATTCGTTTTCCGGTAATCATGTCGAAGCAGTCAAACATTGGTGTACCTACCTGCACCATTTGACACGCGGGTCGAATTTAAATTAGTTTGAATTACAACAAATTAAACAAAATCGTTAGTTAATTTAGCGTTTGTTTAACAAATAAAATAATTTTTAATGTAGTTAGTATAAAATATATAAATAAACAGCAATCAGCAATTATACCAGAGATTTTGCCAATGATAAATTATAATGAATCCTATGGCCATTACCAAACGAGAAATATTCTAAATCAATTTGGGTCTCTCTCGAACTGGATTGATAAATATCGTTAATTTTTTAAAGTAATGCGCACGCACGTTAAAATGGAGACGGGCGTCGAGAATTTTCTATAGATTTTTAAAAACATGTTGCCTCATTACACATACCTGAATTCAAATATTCAAAACATAATCTAATCCATTTGATTTTAATGCCGCTTGGTATCAACACATAAATTGATATGATCCTTAGATATCATTTAAGAAAATTACAAATGGTATTGGACCATAGAGCATACAGTCTATGGCATAGATCATAGAGTATAGACCAATAACTGCCAAAATACGCTTGCGCTTAAGCATGTTAACTGCGACAGCCACAAGTTTTACAGTTTTAACGTAATGCGTAAACAAACATACAGACAAACGGAAATTTCAAAAGTTTGATATGTAAAACCCCTGCGTTATTTACTTAATCTTCAATACAGACTCACTTAAAATTATGTAGTTCGGCTTCGGCTAATTATGTAGTTTTTACTCTCTAGGTAGTTTAAAGTGGCCTTTTTAAAATATAGGCAACCGTTGTATAAAAGCTGATAAATAGTACCTATCTATTTTAATCAAATTCAAGTCAACTCATTTGAATATTCCCATAGTAGGTAATTATATCATGGATACGAAGAATTGTATCGTGGGAAATTTGGTGCGTACAAGTTGCATGTACAGTCAACCCCAGTCCAGATAATTTTTGGAATGCTCATATACGTGACTATATCTATATGTAAAAGGGCTTATTAAAACAAAATTAACATTTTAATTGAATTTTTTGTGTATTAAAAGGCTCATTTTCGTCAATTGTAATTATTATTCGGATAAGGATTTTATCTAAATGTCATTGTCTGTCTAAAAATATTGCTTAAAATAATACAGTCAAAGTCTATCAAATCTAAGTACGAGATTATTTTGATAATTTATAACAATTTTTCTTTAAATGCTATTGGTGTACTGCCTAATATTAAAATGGTGATAGTATAATATTACATACTATCAAATTTATATTACTTGTCTGGTATAAAACCTGCGATTAGTTTGCAGCTCACTATCAGCAAATCAAGCTAGGTTCGCTCGTCATCCCGCATTTTTTCTTTTTGTTAACTGTACCATTGTTGTTTTTATCGTCCTGAAAGCAAATAATATGTACCATAAATAAAAAATAGAACTTGCTTCCCGACAATTTGTTGTTATGATTGTTCTAAAACCGGTAAAACTTGAAATTAGTGTTTTCAATGGAAATGCTTCAGATAGGAAATAAGTCAGTAAGGTCTGAGATACGGTCACGATGGGTCTCTCGTTATTGAGGGTAAGAAGTTCATATTTGTTATTATTTAGGAAAAAATGGGCGTTTTGATGACTTATCATTCTTGATAATATTTAATCTAGATTTAAATAAAAATTGTATCAGTATGATAATTATAAAACTATCAAATAAATAAAGTTAGTTAATTAATCAATTAAATATTTAATTAATTAGCTTTATTTATCAATTATATATGATTTATTCGGAATATATACGAAAATAGCTTTTATATTTTGCAATAAAAGGCAATTAGGTATCAAACTCGTTGTTATCTGTATTGGAATTATTTTTAAAGCGCCTAATTAAAAATATTTTCGAATAATTTAAAATCAATAAAGTATTCCGAACTTTAACAAATCTCTCTAATTAATAGATAAATAACATTTTTTTTAATTACATTTATTATATTTCCTATTCAATTCAGTTTGCTTTGCTTAATACGTGCGTAACGAGAATAAGGCGTCATCTTGCGACTCTGACGCACCCGTTATTAGATCTATGATGCCCATCGACGTAGCTTCTTAACATAATATTAATTTTTGCTATACCTCTGCCGTAATCCTGACGACGACCCGTTGGCGCAGAGGTCACCATGCCTACCCGCTAATCAAGGGGTTCCGAGTTCGATTCCCGGTGGGGGTGGACTTTGTGTGAAGAACACAGGGTTCCATTTTCCAGTCTGGGTGTGTTTATATAGCTATAGTATAATATATAAGTAATTCTATGTAGTATATATATACCACGTTTGCTTGGTTTCCACGACACAAGCTAATAATAGCTTACTGTGGGATCAAGTAGATCTGTGTGTTGTGATGTGGATTATTATTATTAAACCTATACGACACAAACTTTGGACACCTGCAATCACTCCAAATTTTTTTAAATATTACGCATCGGTAAATAGGTAAATACATAATTCTGAAAACAATTTGTTCTTCTAGCTAATTAGGCAAGAGTAAACATACTGTGTTAGCACGAATCTTTATATTTCTATGTACAAATACCAAATCCAATGAACCGAAAATCCAAGTGTCATTTTTTAAGGAATACAATACAATAGACTTTATTACATCACAGATCTCTACAATATTTAGTTAGATTTAATAGTTAAAAATATCGAAGTCATCAATTGGAGAAGAAAATAATCACCATTAAAATCATTAAAATGTCTACCTCCTTTGTCAACAGATGCCGCAGACAGTGCCCCGTTCCGGGTGCAGCCCCCCATCATCATCACAAGACGAGAGAGCAGTCCCAGCCTCACCAGCCGACATCAACCATCTCCTGCATCTCCTGGGCGCCGCATCACCCCCGGATCCCATGCTGCACTCCCCTCCCGCTCCACACACGAAGCCACCACCGCCGTACCCCGAGCACCAAGACAACACCAGCTTCCTGGAGCACATCTACGACTTCGAGGGCTTCCTCACCCGTTCACCCTCCTCGGACGACTCAATCCCCACAGTGGCGTTCCAACCCCCCTCCCCGTACAACTCCCTCCAATATTCCTCATCGGTTTATATAAAAGAGGAACCAAACAGACTCGCAGTGCGCGGCTTCGCATCTCCCTACCCTTTGTCCCCTTCGGGATCCTGTGTCTCGTACAGCAGCAGCCAACACCAATACTCATCACCTGCCTCCCACCACGAAGATTACATCGACATAGAGGAGCTCCTGAAAGAAAATCAGATACTGCAAGAGAGTGTTCAGCACAGTTACATAACGCCGAAACTGGAGGTCGAAGAACACAGGGACCATGCTCTACTGAGATCGGCTTTGGAAGACACATCTTTCCAGACCAGATTTAATTTGAAGCCTCTGGAGATCGGAAATTTGAAAATGGAGGACAACGATGGCGAAGCGAGCGGAGCGACCGACGACGCCTTGGCAACGCCTGATATAGACAGAGTTCTGTCGTTGGCGATTGAGCAGTCGAAGAGAGATGTGGACAATACCTGTACCGTTCTCGGAATCTCACCCGGTGAGTCACATCGAATACCTATTGATTTCACATTACTCATACGAGATATTTATCACAAAACTATTTAGATTCCATGACATGTCACAGAAATTCTATATACGTGTTTCTCTATATGTGACATGACATGGGAATGTTATGCTCAGTTAATAATAATAAATAATTAGTTATTATATCATCGATGACGACACTCGCGCGTAGGAAAAAACGAGTGCTCCAAGTCTTACATTTAATTTTCATGTCAGCTACCTCTCAACCAATGTTTTTTTTATTGATAATAATAATTTATATTCAACAATTCTAAGAAAATTATCGACGGACGATTACGTAAGATGTTTGTACAGATGTACAGCTTCAGTTAAGAGTTACTCGCTGTTGGTACTTAGAGCTTCAAAATAGATATAACATGTATTCTCTATAGCAGAATATAGCATTAAATTCTTGAAAAGTAGTTAATAAATTATATTTGGGGACCGATAACGTTGCAAAATTTTTTGGTTTCGTCGTAATATACAAAATCATTCAGTAAAAAAACTAGATATTTCGGTCAAATGTTGCATACTCTACTAGATTTTGACTGTAATGTATTTAATTCGAATCAATAAGTTCTATGGCCTTTCACTATAGGACAGGTAGTAGTCGGTCACGGTTTTTTTTTCCTTTTTGTCAAACAGCTTTTCTGTTTCCTGTTTTTTGGGCGGTTAATCTGTAAAAGTGAACTGTTCTATTTTATTAATAAGTCGGTTGAAGGTATTGCAGACGACTATTGTTGTGCTCAGCTCAGTAATTACTAATGATAAGCATCTATAATAGTATACTTAATGATCACATCAACATTATCTTCTTTACAAATTATGTGAATAAAACCATTGTTACAGATCCATTGCAGTGGAACACGGGTGACGTCAAATCGTGGGTGATGTTCACACTGCAGCACTTCAACCTGCCGATGGTGCCTGCTGATTACTTCTCCATAGATGGCGCTGCGCTAGTTGCACTTACTGAAGAAGAGTTCAACCAAAGAGCACCTCAGGTAAATAATAAAAAAAACACAAGTCAGGTTAGGGATGATGGGACGGGTTCTTTGAACTCTGGCTAGCTCGTTAACGTTATTCTATAATCAAAAATGTTGTAATAGAGACAATCGTTTATTTTTAGATTACAATGAAAATTAGTAAGCAGTAGTAAGAATAGTAATTTTGATCTAGGAATGGAGTGACATTGTGTACAAAAAATTACATGATTTGAATTTAAATTAAGGAATACCAAAAAAAAAAAAAAATTACAGCAGTTATCAAAAATAAGGACGTTATAAAAATAAGGTAGGTTAAAATAACGAGTGGCATACCGCCGGCGCGGCCTCGTTACAACACTATTAGTTTCTCGTTGATTTAGGTACTTAGTGAAGGATAAATTAGCACTAGAATTAGAGCTTAGTATAAGCAGTTGTTAAGATACAAAGCAAGTTTTAATTAATTCTAATTTGTTGAGTAAGCTCCTTTCATCTGGACGGTCCGGATTTTATTTTATTTGATTATTATTATTATCTGAGCGTTCACAAATATTCAATTGTTCACCTCATTTCGAGTAAGTGATATGTTATTTCACGTTTTCTGGTAGATTTATTTCGTTTCTTGCATTCGAAGTGCCTACTTAGCACCTATTTATCTTAACAAATCTGTCTTTAACAAAGAGAAAAAGCTCACGTGTCAATACATTTATCGGACTAACGTTGCTTTTGTGACATGTGATGTGATAATATGATCCTATATATTATCGATAGGCGACTGACCTCACGACCTAGAAGGGACTCTCGTTTGATAACAATAAAATATGTTGAGTGCTCATACATTAGATTGAAAAACAAAGATGATACAAAATACTTAGTGACAACTACAAAGTGATAAGTATCAAAAAAATAGTGGTTAGAAGCGGGTTTATTCAGCCTTTTTTAAACACTTAAAAAAGTTTCTGGGGAAAGTATTCGCAACAGCCCAATGACTAATTAGAGTAATTAATTGAATATTATTATTGTTAGATATTATAATTCTATTATTAAGCTTTGAGACCTAAATTTCTAGATAGGTCAAATCACTCGACATTTTGCCTGTCACTGAAATCGAATTAGAATTTCAGTCCCTTTATCCCCTTTACGTATAGACGTATACACGCTCATACAGTTATGGTTATCGTGTGATAATAAGTTATGACTTAATGAGATTTAAATCTTGTTGACAACACCTGCCGAATGTTAAATGAGTTTAAGAGATAATATTAAAAAAATAAGAATTAACAGAAAAATTACAATCCAACTTCAATTTTACTTTGGTTTCACGTGATGTTCGAAGTTCAACCGCGATAACTTTATCTCCATGTTAAATAACGTACTACCTAAGTAGTCGTTTACAATCTTATAATATTGGATTAATGACGTGTGAAATAAAGTATTGTAATACAAGTAATATGTGATATCATCGCCGAACGAAGATGTAGGTACCTACACGCACTTACGTTTTAACCTACGTGGTGTTATCAGCAACTTATTGCGTTTTAATTTCTCTAAAAAAAATTCTCTACATAAACTCGAACATCAGTAAGAGTTTTCTGCTGTTAATTTAGGGTGCAAAGTATGTGCTATCGCCATTTCAAATTTCATTAGTATCTGTCCAGCCGTTTCAGCAAGAGTAACAACAAGTTTACCATTTATGATATTATCTTTGTTATTCCCTAAGAGGAAAAAGTTCGAAGCAAAAGAATCAGTGAACTGAAAATTATTTCCAGACTCTTTGCTTTTTAAATTTTTTTTTTGTTAAACCCTTTATAAGATATTTCACATCATCGGCACTGCTTTTGATCACTTGTTTTTTTTTTATCTATTACGTCACGTCGTGTCTGAGTATGGCTCGGACGCGTTAATATCAAAGATTCCACAGGAATTCCGGGATAAAAAGTACTCTATGTTGTATACTGTACCTTTAGCAAAGGGTATGCAAAATTTTAAGATATATAGAGAAGATAATAGAGTTAGTTAGAGAGAGTTAGAGCAGCAAAGCATAACAAACAAACTCTCTTTCGCATTTTTAATATTCGGATTATTTTACTAGCTACTTTAGATACCCATAACGTTTCTTTTGGATTTATGGATTCTCTCGGTAAATATTGTTTGCTTTGATAAGAAGTAACACGTATTTTTAGTATATATTTGTTTCTAATTGCATTCGGATCTTCGACCGTTATGGATAAGAATAATATGAATGGAGAGTGTCTATTTTTTTCGAATTCAACTTTACGTCTTTATTACAACATGCCTTATCATTTATTTGGGTTCAGATGATAACTTTAACAATGTGCCTACACTTTTTTAACAATAATATTTTTAAATTCGTATCGAGAGGTGATTGTGTTTGCTGACACTAGTAAATGATATTAAATTAAATATTAATTGACAGCAAATCGCTCTTGAAATTTGTGAATTTAATTTTTTAACTTAAGTGTATTTTGCTAACATTGGCTTTTTATTTTTTAATGGAGTATATTAATTCAGGTGTGAGAATCTTAGATTTTACTACAATTCCATACAAATAATTTAAAGTAGGTGAGGCTTTTATAAAAATGACTGACGATGAGTATGCAAACCCAATAGTTGGGTACACATACAAAACAAACACACATACACTATTATGATAGTAAAATTATTATTCGCGCCTTCATTAAAAAAAAGGTTATTAATGCGCATTTTTGCAAGAAATTAAGATATTGTATGAAACGTTGGCGGTAGTGAAACTAGAGGTTAATGAACGATTAAAACGAGGAGTTTCATTCATTAAAATCATTAATATTGTCTATGAATGAGGATAGTAAAGCGTCGACGAACTATACGGTCGGCGTACTGAGGAAATCCGTTTGCTTGTGGACCGTGCCGAATGTTGTTATGCAACTCATCACGAGTCGCAGCCCGACTACTCAGTTACCTGGTTTATTTTAATATTGAGACACGGCTAGGTCCGTTTTCATTATAAAATTACATCACAAATCACAATAATTGTTTATATATAAGTACTGCGAATTGTTGAAAGTATTGAGGAAAACGTATGTTTATTCGATGCACAAATTAATAGGCACGTTGCCGGTGTATGAAAATCAAAATTCTTTTTAGTATGTCAGTTTGATAGTAAAAAAATATACAGTTTGCTTAGCTTCAGTCAGTCTCTATAGTTAGTCACAGATTTGCAGTTCAGGCGCCGTTGATTGTAAGAGTGAGCGACGGGGATCCCGGGTTAAAGGTACCCTATATATATATTCTAAAAGGTATTTAGTGTTTACTTTACACTATAAAAGGAATCTACAAAGCCAAAGTTCATTATTCTAAAAACGCCTCATCCACGGATGAGTCAGTGAAAAAGATTCTTTATATAGCAGAAGCTATATGATAGATATGTATTAAATGTCTCATATCAAGATTAAATCATAACTATATTCAATATTTTGTAATATCTATATCTTATCGATTATCATTGTATATTAGACTCTGTAATAACAATTGTCAATTGATATAATCAATAAGTACTTATTTGATAGCACTTTGTTGCCACCTAAATTTTAATTAGACATCACTTATATAACTCACGAAACAATCCTTCATTATGATACAACTGTGTACAGTAAGCGCAAAACGATCAATTATATAACAATCGGTTCTTATTGTAAGTAGTGTTTCTAATGAGGTCGCTAATCGACGCGTGCGCCGCGCAAGTGCGCGGGTAATTGCCGCGATTGTACGCGCCGGTGCGTCAACTTTCACCAAGGCCGACGAAAGTCTGCGACACACCAACGGCACCCACTGCGGCTCCTCACTTGACTGCTTATTTGTCTATTTGCATACAAATAGCTCCGTCTGCGTACCTTATTAGGTCCGACACGTAAACATTCCTGGTTTCATCATCTCCCAATTCGCAGTGATCACAGAAATCGTCTTAGCGCTGACGTCACTACTGCTCGCTCAACTCCAACAGATGAATGTCCTCGAACGTTTTAAAACACATTTACGTTGGCAACAATAGGTAATTCACCGAATAAGGGGTTTAAAAAAAATTATATCGGAGAAACAATTGGAAAATTGGAAAATTTTTGAGTAAATCGTGTTTTAAAAGTATAGCGCCATTTTGTGTCAACATTTTTTATGTTCAATATTTAGTTACATATTTAAGCAATGTAATAAAGTAAACACATAATTAAAAAACGTTCCCCAACTCTCAATAAATTGTTCTGAATCAATAACTTAATTTTGTGGGTTAACATGTTATTGCTTATCTGCGTCCAATTTTGAAATTGGTTGAACAGTGGCAATTGTAACCCTACAAACAACATACATACATACATTTTCCTGTACTCATCATCTTAATATATCCATCGTCATTGTTACAGGCTGGTAGTACTTTGTATGCGCAACTAGAGATCTGGAAAGCAGCTAGACATGACCCTTGGAGATCAACGCAGTGGTCTGAACCCCAACAACCTTCCCCCAAACCAGCACCGCCTGCCCAACCTTCGGCTGACGACACTAGTGACGGTAATTACCATTGTAATCCTACTAATATTATAAATGTGAAAGTGTGGATGTTTAGATGTTTGGATGTTTGGATGTTTGTTACTTAATCATGCAAAAACGGCTGAACGGATTTGGATGAAATTTGGCATGCACGTTGTCAGGGGTACAGAAAAGGACATAGAGTACTTTTTATCCCGGAATTCCTGCCGGAATTCTGAAATTACCACGGGTGAAACCGCGGGGCACAGCTAATTAATAAAATATATTTAATCTGCATTATTTCTAAGAATAGGGAGAAGGAAATTTTAAGAAGTTTACACCAAATTTCATAATAGGTATTACAGAAAATTGAACCGTCGACGATAATTGTACATTGTAAAGTAAATTATTCATAAAGTCTATTGACGATAAAATAGTTGTTATCGCAATAGACGGTTATGATAAAAAAGTATTGAGGAACGCTAAGTTTCGATGCAATGTGGCACGGCGATGCATCAACTAGGCACGTGTATTGTGCTCAACCGTTAGTCGATACTGCACGGGCGTCCCACATACTGATGGTACAGACAAACAAGCTAATGATATATGGCCAAGTTGAGCTGTAAACATGCTTTGTGTGGAAATTGAAAACGCCAATATATCGTTTGTGGAAAGCGGCGGTTATATTTCAACAGATAAAATGTGTGATTCAAGTCAATTAGTATCTGCGATGGAAAACTTTTCAAGAATCTCATTGAAATAAAACCCAAGTATATAAAATATGGTTGCGTGTAATTTTCAGTTTAAGTAAAATTACATTTACATTTATGTCCTTCACATTTTACTATACCAGTCGTACTTAAAGAAGTTTTACTTCAGGGATACTCGTTTTGGTCGTGGAATGTTTGACCGACTTTAGAATTGTTATTTTATTATAAAAAAATCTACTCGTATTAGTGGCGCAGGAAATAGCGATCAGCAATTATCTTGCTTGTCCAGTTGTCACAATATGTGGAGCAAGCGAGTTACAGATTTATGTCTAGAGGGAATCTCAAATTGATTTTTTGCTTACTTTTACCAAACCTTTACTGTATACTTGTTGCATATAACTTGAGATATACTCTCCAAGTTCCAATTATTTGCAATGACTAATTTTTTAAGGCGAAATTATTTTTAAAAGTATTTATAGGCGTTTAGTTTATAAAAAGACAAGAGAAATTAACATACGCAAAATGGTTAATTCACTTTTATAAACCTTTGTAATATATCCAAATCTATTATCGTTTATTACAATCACATTTTGACCACTATGTAACGCGATAGTAATATTTGTATCGGTAATTATTTCAAGATTAACATTGGTCTAGATAGATCCATCAACGATAGTATTTCGTTTAGATTAAACGATTGATACAAACAAATAATGAAAATCAATGACCAACAATTTAACAGCTTTATAACATGATTCAACTAGCTCTCAATCGAACGCCATGCCCGTTACAGTTGATCCATCGATCAGACCTATGCTGCCATCGTCTTGGCAATCTATCGTGCCTTAGTAAACCTAAGCAGTATTGGATCCATATACGTCAAACCAAGTTTTTGTATCATTTCCCGAAGACCCAGATTTTATGAATGGTACCATGGCCCCACAAGGTTAAGTCGTTTTACCAATATACATTTACGGTAGACGATCTTAGGTTTCTTACTGATACCAAAGTTTGTTTGGGTTTGAATTTTTTTGTTTTCAAAACATATTCGTGAAAATGTTTGACTTTTAAACTCTCGCCTTGGTTGAATGTTTCATTAAAATTAACAGCTTTGATGAAATGAATACATTTATTTGATTGTATAACACTTTATTTGTGTAAATAGAGTGTAAATATACTGTTGTTTATCCAATCATTCGAAGTTTACTACTGGAACCTTGCATTGATCTATAATTTTCCACTGTTTAACTGTTTGAGTAGGTATACGTTTTGTTTATCTTTAAACTCTAATGGCTGTTTACAACTCTTGCTTTAGCTGTAACAAAATTATTTTTTTATGATTGAACCAAAAATAGTTTCGTAATCAAATCAGATTTACCATGTCATGAAGGCGTGATCATCCTCACCAAACAGGAAAGACTTCAAAAGTTAATGTATGCATCATCTTAGAATTTGTTCTCAACAACCGTTAGTTTCATCGAATGAACGATAACGTTCTTAAACTTTGCCTTAAAAAGCGTAAACCTAAATGTTACATATTTTTCCCGATTTTAACTTTATATTACATTATATTATACTTCGCCTATTTCTCTCATCCATAATTAGAATTAAATTATTTGAACCTTTCCCATAAATCCCTCATTGTCTATTGTTCATCTTATTGTTATTGGTGCATCTACTCCTTTTTTTATCTATAATTATTGCCATGTACATTTGTTGTTTATTTAGCTTTAATAAAATTGAAAAAACACCTGGATATAAATTTGACGAAAAAATGTTAGTTAAAATTTTTGTTATGTATCGTTCAGGTATTAAATTTTTTTATTTTGCGTTGTTAGCAGAGGAAGAGTCAGAGCCAGCTGGTACGAGTACTGCCACTGCTGGTGGGAAAATTAAATCTGGCAGCACTCACATACACTTGTGGCAATTCCTGAAGGAACTCCTGGCGTCACCTCACATATACGGCTCTGCTATCCGGTGGCTGGATAGAAGTAAGTGTTGAAACACAATTTATTTTAGCTGTTACCTAATTGGTCTCTGTTTAAGTTATTATTTTACTTGCTTAATCTTAATTCTATAGTATTCGATGAAGCCATCAAAATCAGATATCTATCCTTCGATTAACAATACCAATTTCTGATCTAAGTGTCTATCACATTGCAGCAAGAAATGAATAGTTAGATCTGCTGATGTCTGAGTAAAAGTATTTTTGCTTAATCTAAATTAGGTACCTTATTCATGACGTATCTGTTTATGATTGCCTTAACCTCAAATGTTCCTTCACAAATCACCTAAGTAGGTATGTCATTTTGTTTTTTCATGTGTTTAACCTATTTCAATATTAACCCTGAAAGACAGCAAAAAAAAAGTTAGTTATTGTTTTAATAACATGCAAATATTCCTTAGCTCAATATCAGATAAATATCTCGATACTATAGAAATACACTCCGATGTTATTTATATATATTATGTAGGTACTAGGTACCTTAGACTTGCATTTAATGTATTTCATAGCAAATGCAGTAGTGTCGTGACGATGAGGATTTTATAGCTACGAGTATAGGTTTTAATTGCGTAATATATTATACATTTATATACCAACAGTTACTCCTCTTAACTAAAAATAATCTTATCGCGCGTGATTTTGTAAATGTGTATATACCTATAATTTCATTATAGGTATATATCTAAAGACAACATCTTGGTCGTACATAGAGTTTAATGTTGTGTGCGTATTTTGTAGCTGTAAATAAATTTTATGCATTTTAGACTAATTTGTTTAAGTATATGAGCTTTTTAAGAAGTTGGATTGTTATTCACGATTTCCGAGTTTCGACTCAAGGCAGAATGAAAAACGGAGTTTGCGTTTAAATTTCTTTTGGTATTTAAAATAAGAGGTATGGGTACCTACCGATCATAGAGATCCAATTCTGAGATTTCGGTAACCTTTCCATAAGTTGCGAAGAAATAGTGAATAGGAAATAGAAACGTGCTCGCGCTGTTTGACCGTTGTGGTGATTGGATTACAATTAATGTTTGACTTTAAATTTTTATCCCGGTCCCATCGACAGCTCGTAACTTTTCTTAAGCTAAAGTCCCAAATCTAGATTGGGTTTTTCAATAACGTACTTAAATTAATACACTAAAAGGCAGCGAAACGCAACAAGGAAGAGAAAATTATAGAGCAAGCTGTAAACGTATACAACCAAAACTGGTTCTCTTAAAACGAGTCTTGCAATAAAACTTTACGCCTGTCTGTAATCTGTAGCTTGTAAAATATATAAAAAAATACCAGACATGTTGAAAATAATTGTCATTGTTTAAGGGATCTTTTATCATTACAACAATAATTGCATTAAAAAGTAGGTATTTTTTTGTTTGTCCCGCAATAAGTAGATGTTACAGCTTCCGTCATTGCTTGACTTTAAAGCTATAAAATAAAATCTTTTATTCATAAAAAATGAAGGACCATATAATTTCTTTATTCTGAACTAGCTATTCCTTGTGCCTTCACCCGCTGTATTGCCTATGTAACTCAGGGATAATGTAGCATTTTACTGGGGAAAGAATTTTTGAAATCGGTCCAGTAGTTTTTTAGTTAAATCGTTACAAACAAACCAAAAATCAAACCATCTTTCCTCTTTATATTATTAGTATAGATAAGGAATGGAATTGCTATTTTAAGCCTTCAAAGAAATAATTTAAATTCTTTCTAATAACATTAGGACTGGTTCTTCCAACTCTTTTCGACATTCAAAAAATCACAGGAAAATATAATATGACAGGTTCTTCCAACTTAAATTATGGACCTCAAATTTATTTGCACGAACAAACAAACAGCGTTAGTTAATTTCTAATTTGTCCTCGTCGATTATTATTATTACTTTTGTCGTTTTATAGTTTTTCTATATTAGATTAAATTGGCAGGAAAACATTAATTAAAAATCAAAACACGCGAAAGCTTTGCTCGATATTTTTTTGCTTGATTTTACCTATACTAATTTTACTGATAGGTAGGTATCTATGTCTTTAAGAATATCATTTGTGGCACTACGACATTCTAAGTTCTACCTACCAAGGCAAACCGGCCTCTTACTCGAATTCTTGACATCTGTTTGGTATAACTTAAGCTTAAAATCACAGCTATGCTTAAGGTGGACCGTCGCGCGTCGGGGTTAGTTTTCATACGAATTTCAAATTTTAATTATGCCTAATTAATAAAATATTACATATTTTTTCCGATATAGTCAATATCAAAATTAACGCAGAAATTTAATAATCTCTAAATGACCTTTTTTTTAAGTAAAAACTTCTTTAGCACCGTTATGATTTGAAATTTCTATGAAACGAAAAAGCAACAGACAAACATAATTATTCTTAAATAGGATTACGTGGCGAGAGAATTAGATCTTTAATGATTTTAAAGCAGCCGTAGAACGAGTAAATATTTATTGAAGTACATACATCCTACTCCTACTAATATTATAAACGCGAAAGTTTGTAAGAATGTATGGATGGATGGATGGATGGATGTTTGTTACTCTTTCACGCAAAAACTACTGGATGGATTTAAATGAAACTTTACAATAATATAGCTTATACATCAGATTAACACATAGGGTACTTTTTATCCAGGAATTCCCCCGGGAACTCTGAAATTGACGCGGGTGATGCACAACTAGTAGATATATATAAAAACAAGCCCTGACATTCCACCTTAAGTTCAAGCGAGTTAGTATGCATCGTGACTGTTGTGGTGGTCGACGGTCGTGGATTGTTTCGATTTATAGGCCAAGACATTTAACTTCATGTCACGATTTTATTGTGTTTTTCGTAAGAAATTTGTTCCAAAAATTATAATATACAAAACTTTGACAAGGAAGATCTGAATTGCCTTTTTTGCAGTAGGTAGGTTCTAATTTACGATGCGAAATAAATTTTTGTCTGTATTTATGTTTAAAAAAAAAAAACACCGTCCAATGTTTATTAGACCTAAACGTATACCATAAAAATACTAATAAAATGGTTACGCACTTATCCCAATTCATATTAGGGTTCCATTTTCTAGTTGGTTTCAGTTTGGGCTCACACACACGCACACACACGCCTATTCTATAAAATAATTAAATAAACTATATGTATTAACATAACATAACATAACATAATATATAACATAACATTATACATAATACCTCATCTGCGCTAGGTTTTCACGAGCTTGTAGCTTAGTGTAGGATCAGATCTATTATTATGACATAGATACAATTTTTTCAAAGGTTGCGACGATTTTATCTATTTATATTTCGTATATACCTACCATATTAGTATGCAGATGTTTCTTCGAAGCTCATTGCTAATTCGTGGTACGTTTTTGCAGGTAACGGAGTGTTCAAAATCGAAGATTCCGTCCGCGTCGCAAAACTTTGGGGCAAAAGGAAAAACAGACCGGCCATGAACTATGATAAACTATCAAGAAGCATCAGGCAGTACTATAAGAAGGGTATCATGAAGAAAACCGAAAGGAGTCAGAGGCTTGTTTATCAATTCTGCCACCCCTACTCCTTATAAACAGTGATACTCGAGTAACAGCAATAGCTTTAGGATTATTAATTGTAAATATTTATTTTTAACGCCCTGTATATGTATAGGATAAGTAAGAGCCGCGGTAATGCGGACAAGTATAGAGACTGGCTGTCATTTGTGTGTTGATCGCAAATCCCAACTCAGTCGCAGTGTGTGAGCCGAATTTCCAAAGTCTAGAAAAGGATGTATCAAAGTCCACAGACCGAGGATTATTAGGCGTCGTAGTTTAAAAATCCCTCCATAAAATTCGGGAAAGGTAATTTTCTCTAGAATTCTATTGGACGGGAAAACGCTGTGTGCAGCGTTAGTCATTAAGGAATTTTTTGGTTACCGGCGATTAGACGAGTGTGATTCATTTCTCATTTGTTTTTTTTTTTTAACTTGTTTGTGATGTTACACTCGTCGAAAGCTGGTAATGTTTATCCCATATATCTATGATATATTTCTAGTACGTTCTATGAACTTTTAGGTGTTTAAGCAATTTATTTGTACCTAACTTCGTTAATTATATTCAATTAAAATAATTATGTACGCACGTACTCAAGAGAACTCTATAGTAGTGATATAAAGAGATTTTTTTTGCGGTATGATTAGAACTATTTTATATTTTAAGTTATTTGCAAATAGGCAAGTTATGCCAGATTTAAGACAAGTTATGTCTAAAAACAAGGAC
This sequence comes from Zygaena filipendulae, assembly GCA_907165275.2. NCBI lineage: Eukaryota > Metazoa > Arthropoda > Insecta > Lepidoptera > Zygaenidae > Zygaena > Zygaena filipendulae. Next base: position 1,956,048 of record OU015653.1, on the reverse strand, counting down.
AAGTTATGTCTAAGAAAAGGACAAGTAATGTCGACCAAAAGGACAAGTTATGTCTTTAATGTAGTACCTATAATATAATGTTTAGAGTAATTATCGGTTGAATTTTGTAATTTTACTAGGCTATAAGTTTATACCAATAACTTTTGTATAAAACTACTAAAAAATTATTATTATTATGTCTATGCCTATGCGAATACGAAAAAAAAATTGAAAGAATTGAATTGGCTTTTGTAAATTAGGTGTTTTAAAAAAGGAAAGTTTTGTGCCAAATAGACATTTTGAATTTATTTGAGACAAAATTTGTTTAAAAAATTCTCATCGTCACGGAACCCGCCTATTATTCGTAAATAAATATTACGTTTGCAATATTTGTATAAGATATTTTGGGTAACGGGATTTATTAATATTTTTTATGATAAACCTACATTTTTATTGTAATACTTGTAATAAAGCTTACACTATAAGCGAGCTTGTTTTGATTACATAAGGTTTAAAATTAAATGTTCGACCAAACTAATTTAGTACCTACTTAAGTAATAATATATTAAAATCGTGTTTTATATATAACAAGAAATAAATGAAATGGCCATTATTAGATTCGTTTTATTTACAGTTACTATATACTCGTATTATTCTAATAAGTTTCATATAGATAAATGGAGTGACTACATAGGAAAATATATAAGAAAATTCAGCAAAATTACTAATATAATTGAGGAAAACGCTATAACATATTTTTTCAACACATTATGTAGGTACTATAGATTACCTATCTTAATAAAGGATAGTAAAACTTTTCGAAAAAATTGCTCGAAGTCTTTGTTTTGAGGAAAGAGAAAAGCTGTTACTAAATTTGTCATTTATCAAGGTAAAATATTCTCTTTTAAAATAGGTATTTTTTAAGTACTAGCTGTTCTAAGCTAATGTGTTAATCAAGAAAATATTTACTTCATCCAAATTCGTTCAGTTCTGCGTTAATTTGGTGATTCCCTCGGAGCTCTTTGTATCCGGATGAAATCTTCCTTAAACTCGTATGTCCTATTTCAAGACCTGAGTTACTAGTAAGTATCTACTAAACAATAGGTAAATTCTGGGAGAGTAAGAGCCAGAGTAACAGACAGACAGATAGACAGATTTACTTTCGCATTTCTAATATTAGTAGGGAAGTTGTTATAGTAAGGTATTATGATAGGATATTATGTTCATTGAAGTTAAGCCTACTTATTCTTGTAAAACAATTGACCTCATTAAGTAATTTCTCAGATATGATTATGCACAAGTTGTCAACAGTTTTTCCTCAATTCACGAAGACAAAACTGCAAAAACTATAGTGTTGTGTTGCGTAAAATTGCGCAAAAATGACGTCACTCGCCCGCCAGCCGAATTCCAAGAGTGAAAGTTCCTTTCGCCGGAGAGAGGGGAGGACGACCTTAGCGGAGGGTGAGGGGGGCCAGGGGGGTGCACTGGTTGTGTAAGCAGCGAATGGCGCATATAAGCGAGACGTTTGTCATATTATTTATTTTTATACAATCGATTTATCGATGCGCATATAAATGTAGGTAAACCCTTACTAAAGTGAGTTTGTTTGTTTGTTACGCTTTCACGCTTTAACCGCTCAACCGATCACCATGAAATTTTGCATGCACGTTGTCAGGGGAACAGAGAAGGACATAAGATACTTTTTATCCCGAGATCCCCGCGGGAACATCGGAATTACCGCGGGTGAAACAGCGGAGAATAGCTAGTATCGCTATATAGCTTTACTATAATAGGCTCAGACGAAATAATATTTCGTTGGCGAATGGAACTCCTTAGGTTGTTGAAGACAATTCTGCCTTAATCTGCAAACAACTGCACATAAAACATATTTTTAGTGCATTCCGTTGTGGTTAAAACCGACCATTGTGGTTAAAACCGAGCCATTTTATCTTATTATTATTTACGTCAAGCCTATTTAGGGCAGGACAATAATTTTGCATGTGGTCTAAAGTATAAGAAATAACCGGGTAATTAAATAGCGTGAGTACCTAAGCCTTTATGGTAATATAAATAAATAAGGTATAAAGAAAAATATTGAACGGGCTTCGTCGATTAACTTGAATACTGAAATCATTTCTAATTTCTGTTACAGTGTCTGATTTTATTATTGCAGTTTTGTAATGGAGATTCATGAACTAGAAGTAAGTATGTAGGTACTTGCCGTAGAAATGATAAGTAATAGGTAGGTAGATATATTTTAGGGACAGCAAAAGCAAAATTACATTCACGCATGTCTACTTAAACATTCTAATGACAGGTAAGGGGGCACCCAATAATTACCTACGTGATTACGTCGTCGTGGGATTATGCAAACCCCGTAACGCCTCGCCCCATATCTCACATGAGAGTTTTCAAAATGAATCAAAATGCAAAAATGATTACTTTTAGACTAGTGTTTGAGATTTCTAAAAATGTATCTATAATTGGGTATTCTCCAAGGTATGAAAATCAAAATTCTAATTAGTCCGTCAGTTAGAAAATAAAAAAATAATAGACACGTATTTTTTGCTTTTTCAATTTAATGAAAATGAACATAGATAAAGCGCATTAAAGTTTAGGGTGGGGGGCTCGTGACGTCAATATTCATTATAAGCGCCATACAAACCGCACAGAGCTGTGACGTCACGCGAAATTTCAACTCAATGTATCTCTGTTATTTTTTGATTACGTAAAAAAAGAAAAAATACGTGTCCAATATTTTTTACTAATCTACACGACGGACTAAAAAAAATTTTTTTGTCAAGTAGCCAATTACAGTCAGAGAATCGAATAACAATATTACTTGGTCCCCTCAAACGCCTCATAGGACGTGGACGCCCCCTTACCTAGCAGGATAACGCTTCAGCTTATGAGTTAAACATGGCTGCCAGGCGTTAGCAAGGTCGGCAGCATTCCAAAATTCTGAGTCCAGTCGCCTACTGGTACCAAGCACCGACACCACGGCGCCGCCCATAGCATGTAGCTTAATTGTTAATTTATTCGCAACAATATGCTTTTGTAGTTTTAAGTGTTACACTTATTTTAAGAACTTTTAAGAAACAAATTACGGGAATTAATTTTATTACACATGTTTCCCATGGGCCTTGAGAACTGACATTTAACCTGGACAAAAGTTCCATCATCCATATCCTATTGCTAGACCGAGAGTTATTGCATGTATAAAGAAAGAGTACTATTACCTATGTATATTGTATACCATTTGTACTATTTTGTGCAAGAAGAATAAATAAATAAATAAATAAATAAATACCTAGATATGCATAGGTACATTATACTCTTTGATTAATTACCTTTGAAAATAGCATTTAGTAGATTGTTTACAACGCCACCTCGTAAATCTTTGAGGTACCTACTTGTATTGTTGCTATCGGATGTTATTACTTTTAAAGTTAAACCTGAGGTTAAACTATCTTAGCTACCAAGATGACACTAAAATCCCCGTAGAAAGATCACACCACACGAAGTTCGTTCGCACAGATATTATTCCTACTTATCATATAATTACAATATCAAATCAAATCAAATAGGTAAGCTTTATTGCACGCACAAAGTAAGATCACATTTTACAAAAACACAGTTACATAGTAGGTAGGTACGTACAATTTAGATGACCTACATTGCTAAGAGCAATCTTTTCATAGGCAACCTACGTGAGAGAAGGAAAAATAAAGGTAGAAAGTGCGGCATTTAGATTACATACTATAAACAGATACAAAATGTACGAATAGGAACTACATAAACATACAGCAGACGGACACATACAAATATAGGTATATATACACATACAATAAACAACAGGTAGACTACATGCTTATAATGTAATACATAGGTACACTTAACTTAATATCACAATACTTTATTACATACAGAATCCTGACTCAAAGGATAGGAATTATATCAAAACTAGCTGGGCCTCGCGGTTTGCCCCGTGTTTATACTTTATATGAGGAAAAAACTAACTACCTACATAAAACTCGTACGCATTAGAAGCTCTCAAAAGGTATATTTTTTACTGTTTTAGCAACATTGCCTGATTGCGCGTTCAACCAAAAAAAATAAACAAACTCTTCAGCTTTATAATATTAGCACAGATGATTTATTATAATACTATACTATGTCTAGTATAGCTACCTACTTTCATCCTGATATTATAAAGAGTTTCTGCGGGAAAACGCGGAGTATAGTTTTAGTAATAGCATGCAATAAACTTTCGTTTTTCAAATATTTTTCAGGATTTTCCATCCTTAATTGGATATTATAGGGAAAAGGAGATTATATCGGAGGCTACATTTTCATACCTCTTCTCCATCCCATGAAAAACCTAAGTATATCTACATACCTACGTTTACGTGGAACGATAGCTAGTTTATAAGCTTCACTTCACGCAATCATGAAAAGATGTACTAAGACGTTATAATTAAATGCTATGTTATCTGTTTTATACAAGAGACATTTATCAAACTGTTAAAAGAGGCAAAACACTATTTTAGATGAAACATTGAATAAAAAGTGCTTGTATTTGATAATTCTTAAATTCGAACATGAATGAATTGTGACGTCAATACGTGCTTTGTTCGTGACGTCATTGGCGAAATTACCATTGTCCATTTGACATTTAGAGTTTTGTAGAGGTGGGTCGTTGTCGCGTTTTCGAACGACGAAACGAGACCATCTGTTCTAAATCGTCGACTAGCAATTATAATTTGGACATACTCGGACAAAGAATTAGTCTAAGTATTGAACAGGGGAACACTGCGAAATCTTGCCTAAAGGGACTCCTTTTAATAATAATAGGTATATTTTAGCCTAATATTATTATTTTTTGATATTAAGAGATTATTATAATAAAATTCAAATTTATTTGATCGACAATGCTATTTAACGGCCTAAATTGTACTTGTTTGTATTTTATGTCAACGTTTCGCCCGTTGCCATAAACTTCTCCGTTTAGCCATCTTCGAATGCAACTAGTCGACTGAGGAACGGCGCACTGTCCGTTTGTTGAACGAACGCGAACGGTTAATGTAACTAGTCCGTCCGTACAACGCCCACCGCTAGTTTGGACCACCGATTGACATTTTAAATTTTGAAAGAAAATAGTCTCTTTTTACTAAACATTTTCCTTGAATTTTCGTATAAACAGCTGTCCAGTGAAAATGTAGCGAAAATCGAAATGCCAGAATATGATTTACTGGTATAAATTAATAGAATGCACCAAGATTATTGTATTTACTGCCGCAAAATTAAAGCTTTAAAACGCGCAGTGTAGTGTTGTGATTATTTATAAAGCTTTGTGTGTGATATCCATGAATTTAATGTAGGTACCTAATTTAAAAAAAAAATGAAGCCTGGAAAAAGTGCGGATAGTAGCGAAGAAATAGTTCAGGTACACACAGCTGCTCGGTCGCCGAGTCCGAAAAACGTAAACAAAACACGGTCACGCAGCCGCTCCGCGTCGCGGAAGATATCCAACGGTCATACCCACGACGGCGAAGCCCTAGAGTTGACCGAGAAGGCCCCTGAGCCGTCGGACCAGTCCAAATCCCGCGACAACTGGATCAAATCCGAACACGAATCGCTAGACATAGAACTTCCCATCCACGAACAATTGAAACAAGGTATCTTGGGATTCGTTGAGAAAGAAATCAAGAAATCCGATAACCCCTCGTTTGTCTTCTATTCTCACGATCCCAATGTGCTTGACGATAAGTTGTTGAAGGCGTCCAGGCCCTCGAGCAGTCACAAAGAGAAGCGCAGTCCGTCTTACAGAAGGAAGAAAAGGCATTCAACAAAGAGTAAAGATAGAGAGCTTCAGGAGTTTGAAATCCCAGCCTCGAGTCTTAGTGCTTTGGAAAAGGTGAGGTTTTTATTAATGTTTCAAACAAGCAAGTAATTGCCTTGTCACAACATGTCCTAGCTATCAGATAAACAGTTGTGGTGTACATGGCATGAAGCAGTTAGCTTTCAGACATGCTACTTTACATGCCCAAAACCTTTCTGCAGTGTTGTTTTAACACTTGAAAAGCAAATCTTACTATACCACAATAAGTAAATTTACAGAAGTGATTTAAAGTTCACATATTAGTTAAACAGTAATTAAGTATTAACTTTATGTTTTTTTTTTCTGATTGACCTTCAAACCTTTCTGTAAGACTTTATTTCGACTTTATGTTAATACTGTTAATATGCTCACTAAAATATTTTAATTAAAACTTATCACAGGTAGATGACTATCTAAAAGAATATAATAAGGATGAAGTGGTAACATTGAGTGGCGAGCTGGAGATAGAGGCAAATGATGTTGAAAACAATAATGGATCCTCAAGGGAGCTCCGGCACAAGCCTAGAAAGACCAGAAGGAAAACAAGAGATGATCACCAAGATAGCAATGCCAACAGTAGAGACAGTAAAGTCAGCCCTAAGGTATTTAAGACTGCAAGCAAAAATAAAGGCACAAAACCAGGTATAGTCTATATCTGTACTAATAGTAAAAAAATATTGCTTGTTTGTAGGAAGTATTTTGTGTATAATGTAGCTTTTGCCTTTTACTGTAGTTTTACTGATATTATATTTTATAGTTTGTTTATAATATAGTACTAGCTGTCCCCTGCGATTTCATCCGCGGTAATTTCGGAGTTTCCGCAGTGGTTGCGGGAAAAAGTACTCTACGTCCTTCCTTGTACCCCGACAGTAGTTTACGGTGATTAGCTGTTCCTCGCATTAGTGCCGGAGTTCCCGCGGGAATTCCGGGATAAAAAATATCCTATCTTTTAAGTTGGACCTATTATAAATGGTTACAAATTTTTTTATAATCCGTTCAGTAGTTTTGGAGTCCATCGCGGACGAACAATGTGACACGTGATTTATATATATTAGATAAGATAGTTACTATAATAAGTAACTAGTGTAAAATTTTTTAGTTACTCCTTATTGCTATGATTACCTTTACTTATATTTTATATTATTTTTTTTTTGTAAAATTTAAATAAACCTAATCCAATTTGTAAAATAAATTACAACTATATTTTTTCAGTTCGTCCGACAGACCTATCATCAATGCTGGAAAGTCTGGAATCCAGCATGCCTTACCACGACCAATACATTGACAATCCGTTCTCATCCCCATCACCTCTCACGTCACCCAATGATGAGCGACTGGGACCGTTCGGTTCTCGGAGACCGGACAAGTTATACATGCAAGGAGGTGGCACTTTTACTGCTGTGTCCAGAGATAGGATATTGGAGTCGCAGGAGACAAGGAAGGAAGAGAAATATTTGAGGTATTGAAATAATCAAATCATCAAATTAAAATTTATTTACTGTGAAGAACATTTGAAAAAATATTTTAAAAGAAACCATTCTTTTAATATGTTTTATGTTTGTTCATGATCATCACACATTTGGCCAAAGCGATTTTGATGCGGTTTTTAGGCAGATATTTGTTATAATATTCTGGAGGTTTTAGTATACAATTTTTATAATTTTTTATATAGTTTCACCACCTCCTCCCCTAATTCCAGTGTAATGTGTTTTAATTAAAAAAAAAACACCAACTTTGATCCTCTAGCTAAATTTACCCCAGACATGTATTGAAAGATCATAATCAAATGTGGAAGTAACACTGTCTGTCTGTGTGTCTTTTTGTCTGTCTGTTACGTAAATAATAATGCATTTCATTCACTCTCCTGTTTACCATAATATAGTATATCATAAGTGCTCACCCTGTCCCCCTTTCTAGAATCATAAATTTAAAAGTCATTGATACTTCAATACTGTCCAATAGGGATGTTGACTACTATTGAAAATCAAAATTCTAATTAGTCCGTCAGTTAGAAAATAAAAAAACAATAGACACGTATTTTTTGCTTTTTTAAATAAATTAAAATATACAGAGATAAAGCGCATTTTAGTTTAGGATGAGGAGGTCGTGACGTCACTAACCACAAAACCGCCATACAAACTGTCAGAATAGCGACGTCACGCGAAATTTCAACTCAATATATCGCCGTTATTTTTTGATTACGTAAAAAAAGAAAAAATACGTGTCCAATATTTTTTAATAATCTACAAGACGGACTAAAAAATAAAAATTAGTTAACATGCCCATTTTTCTAGAGTGGGCAAATTTCCTACCAAGTCACTGCCCACTCTATCCCCTTGTCCCCTTCCCGCTTTCTCCTTGCCTCTTGTCCCCCTGTCCCTCCTTGCCACCTTTCCCCTTGCCTCCTGTCGCCTATTCCCCCTGCCTGCGCCCCCTGCACCTCTGATGATGGTGGGCGTGTCTGTGTCGCAGCCTGGGCGAACTGACCCCGCTGGACGCGGCGCTGGCGGCGCAGCGCGCGTGGCGCGGCGCCGCGGCCGCGTGCCCCGGCGTGCTGGGCGGGCTGGCGCTGATGCACCTGCTGCTCATCAGCGGCACGGACGGGCTGGACGGCGCGCACCTCGCGTTCCACGCGGCCGTCACCACGCCCTACGTGGCGGCCTACCACTTCTTCTGCGTGCTCTGCTTGCTCTCCGTGCTGGACCGGTGAGTGTGCATCACGTTCGGGTAGACATGATGGGTATGTTCCGTTATCGCGGATAGCATTGTAAGGTATGACGTCAATTTAGTATACTGCAAAGTCGTTCCTTTAGTTTAGCTATACTGGATACTGTTTAAAACGGAACGCAGTCCAGTATACTGTCATCCATGTCATTGTCATGTCACGCTGTCAACCGATCTACGTGGATGATTAATCATTGGTCCGAGGTTGATCACATGATCAAACCACTGAGAGCACCTTACCTCAAAACGCCAGTCCTCACAGTACAAAACTGTTGACGACTATAACGTCATACTAACTACACTAGGATACTGCAGCAGTATGCCGTCCGCTATAACGGAACGAATTTCTCCTCACTTCGAGCACCACTGATAAAATATGAAACCCTCATAAAGCTCGTCGATACAGAAGTTTATTTTTCACCGTCGTTTCCGTTTCCCAGACTGGACATAGCCGGCCTGGAGTTGACCAACGGCCTGCAGCCGTACTTCCAGCCCATCGTGCTGGTGATCCTGTACACCGCCTGCCTGCTCGTTTCCACCGCGGCGAGGACGTACGACGAGCTGATGGTCCACCAGTACCCGACCCTGGTGTTCAACGTCACCGGCAACGTCACCGCCGCTGTGAGTGTTCACCACTGTTACTGGCTGGAAAACTAGTCGATCACTTTTTTTTTTCGACGTCAATGAATAGGTGTAGAACCATTTTCTTTTTTAATTGTGACGAATCCGAATCGATTCGATGCCATGGATCCAGGTAAAATGTGTAAAATGTCTTTGGAACCCTTGAATACAACACAACAATTCAAAAATATGATTTCTTTGAGGGATGAGGGAATCCCAAAGCTGCGGGGCGACAGCAGCTGTTCTCTACGTCTATGGTTTACGCCTATTTTAATGGACTTTTTTTTCTTTCCAGCCAACAATACCTACGTTTTACCACACATGGACCCATTTCTCCATATGGCGCGCCGTTCTGTCGATATTGGGACTCGTTTACTTCGTCATATCGAATCCGCAAGACTTGGTCTATTTGAATTTGAGCAAACTGTTGCAATTCAAACAATCCTTGCAGAGCATTGGATGATTGGTCGGTTAGTGGAGATTGAGCTTTATTTGTATGGTTCATAGGGTAGATTTTAAGTTTGCAACAGAAGTTTCGTTTGTTTTCTTTGACTTTTTGCTATGCACAAGAATTTTTGCAATTTTTATTACATATTAGGTTAAAAGTTAAATTTCATAATTTTTTTTTATCCAACCCACCCAGCTGTCGTGATAAACCAAATCTAATCCAAAGAATCTCTATTTATTTATAATATTTATTATATTTTAATTAATATTTTCTCTAAAGTATTACATTCACAACATTCCAAAGTTAATTTTAAGTGCATAAATATGTATTATGGTTGAAAATTACTAGTCCTTTTATTTGTTAAAACAGATTTTGACTGTGTCTTAACTCTAATAAATAAATATTATATATCTTTAAACGCAAAATATTTATAGAATATTTAACTAAAATAGTGTTTCATCTCTTTCATACCGATAATTAAAAAAAAATGGATGGATATTATACTATTTTAGTCAAACATTCTAAGAGCATATTATCTTTGTTTTAAACTCGAGTTAGAAAAATTAATAAAGGTTGATAATAAAAATAATATTAATATTATATTATTACATATTATTAGTATATCAAATTCTAAAATTAGGAAAACAATAATTATTATAATATATCAATAATAATTTATGTAAAAGGCAGCTAATATACCTAATAGGATAAGAATAATAAATTATTATATTTAGGTTATAATATCGTAGGATAAACGTACAAATATATTTTGTTTTTTTTTAATGAAACTCAAATTGTAGGAGAATATTCAGTATTCTTGTCCTAAATATCTTTCAAAAATGTAATGTTATTTTTTTTTTAGTTACATAATAAAAGAGGGTACCTAATAAAATGCACAGTTCCTTCGTATAGTAGCCGGCAAACAAGTTGAGCCAAAAGTGACGTGAGAGGGGAAAGTTCGCGCACGTGCGACTTGTGCCACCAGCGCCAACCACTGACCGACCACTGATTAACCAATTAGGTGCAAGCGTTTCCGCGAACTCCCCCCCGAGCACGCTTCGATCCACCTAAGAGACAGGCGCAATTTATACGCCATTATTAAAGAAGAAAAACAAGAAGAAGACAGGCGCAATCCGACGGGGGGGGGGGGGGGGGGGGGGGTCACAGGGGACATGAACCCCCCCCAATCGTACATATTGTGTGCAATAAAATTATGTATTTTGCAATGAAGTCTAATTTACTGGAATATTTTATATTTTTAAATAGCTGTGCCCCGCGGTTTCACCCGCATGAAAGGTTTTTATACAACATTTTTTTTTCTGACATCCGATTTCAATGAAACAAAGCCTATATGTAACTCCAGGCTAAGCTTAATCTACCTGTGAAAACCGCATGACAATCGGTTCAGTAGATACGGAGATTATCGCGAACAGACAGACAGAAAAGAATTTTAAAAACTTTTTTTTGGGCTTGGTTACTCTTCTTTTATCACTCCTCTCAATTTTAGGTAAAAATATTCAATGTACAGAATCGCGGATTCTACTCTTTTATTATAGTATAGATTTATTAGCGACCCTTCAAAATTTTAGTCTGCGATCGCGTCTGCTAAGAATCCTAAAAATCGTTTCTGCGCAGCCAAGGTCATGAGCTCAACTTGTTTGCCGGCTACTATACTTTCGCCACCGATAATTTAATACTATACTAACTATCGCTGATGCGCCGAAAAGTCCTATGTACCTACCTGCAGGTAACTTGAATAATATGTATTATATAGAAAAAGTCTTGTCAGTCGTTGAATTTTACTTTTACGGTTGTCAAAAGAAGAAAGAAAGAAATAAGAACAGGAGTTTATTGGTCCCCACATAAAAGGTACAAAATTAGAGACAGTAAAAATAGATACTTTAATGCTACTGCTCCACCTGCGTGTTAACGCGTAAATTAGTGCGCTAATTTAGGTATTACGTAGATGTGGCCAACATTTTAACGGGTTAACTCACTAACATTACCACGTTAGACATTAACATCAACGTTAACGCAGATGTAGCAGTAGCATAAGAAATATTGTGAAGGAAATAGAAGGGTGTGCTGTGTGGGGGCCAATCAAAAAGGATTACATAATTATTTCTGATGCTGATGTGAAGGACTGCGTTTTTTCTTCCCGTTTTCTCTATGATTTGACAGGTTTTTTTTTGTTTATTTACGTTATTTAAGTCACGAAATCATTTAAGTTTAAGTTTTCGACAATTGCAAATGTCCTTCGTTTACAATTAAATATTAGTATTTAATATTTTGTTAGATGTAACATAAAAATTTTGTTGAAGTTGCTTGAATGTATTCGTTAAATAATTATACAGTAGGTGTAAGTAACACTATAGGGCTCTAGCAATTTATTTAATGTTTGGTTGCGATAAAAAAGAAAACTAGGCCGTTATAAAACTATTATTTAATTTGTTCTTTTCATCACTGATGCACAGAAAGAAATAGTATATTTCATTACGAGTGCGGAAAGCCTGTCATTTCAAAGAGAAATGACGGTTCCGCACGTCAGTACTGAACAACTATTTTTAATACAGTTGCGAAAAATTAGCAATTTAATTAAAGAACATTTTTGGAAAATGGCGCCAACCGTAAAAGAATATAAGCAGAGATTTTTTTTTGGTTTTCTTCACCCATTCTGGGTAGGCAAATGGAACTATGCCCATACAGCCAAGTCTTCAGTAGAATTTTTTTATTGATATGAAATGAAAATGAAATTTTATGATATGAAATGAAATGAAACCTAACCTAACTCATTGAATCAAATGATTAAATCTGATATTGAAACAAATTAGTAGCTTCTTTTTAGAAATATTTGCATGAATCATGAAAACTTCTATGAATTTTTTGTAGTAAACACTTTGTGGTTGGTTTTTTCTCTTTAATAGGCATTATTTTGACAGTTTGGAAAGAGAACGCACGAGTTCGGAAAAAGGTAATGAAAAAGCTCGAGTATGTAATAGCCCACATCCCGAACGCTATACGTCTCTGCAATACGCCACAGGTCACTTTTTGAGCAACTGTATTAAAAAAACATTTACAGACATATAAACCTTTCTCTTGAATCAATCTATCGATTGATGAAAACCGCATGAAAGTCCGCTAAGAATTTGAGTTTATCGCGAACAGACAGAGAGACAGACAGACGCGGCGGCAGAGGACTTTGTTTTATAATATGTAAGGATTGTATTATGTTTGAAATAACAAGACAAAAAGAGATTAGGCAAGACAGGTGAGATATTTTCCACTGTTATTTACCAAGACGAGTGAGTTACCGATTAGGAATGTAAATAAGTCCGGTACAATTTTACTTACATCCTTGGGCGGAAAATAAAATTGCCATCCCCCATTTGGGGTTAAATACGACCGACATTCCGAGCGTGAGTGCTGAAAAAAATATATACAAGCTGGCATAAAACAAAACTAGAATCACTCAATACAATATGACCTATTCGTTAAGATTTTATGAATTTCTTGATAGTTAAATAGCAATAATGATGAAAACGTTCCGATGATATCTGAATAAATGTACTCGGAGCATTTCAAGTCGTAAAACGCGTGTCGTAAACCAAACACAAAGAAAGCAATAAGAAATATCAGCTATATTATAGGCACTCTCGTACTTCAGTCGGCTAGGTGACATTTAATTTTGAACAATAATAAAAGGGACACTTTCATAATAAAAGACATTCAGTTTACGCTTTGTGGGACCATTCGACAGTGTTTATCGATAAAATCTTACATTATAAATGATAAATATCTTTGAATAGTCAGAAAGGGTGTACTGACTCGTGAGCACTTTAATCTATACCTAGTGGTGAATGATGCTATTTTTTCCAAAATACACTGCTGAGTTCGCAAAGAAATTATAATCGAAAGACATTTATCGTCGTGTACATTGGTTGGCCCTTTCTGTCTATTAATAGTTATTTAAATCACTTCACTTAAAATAAAATGTATAGTATTAGATATGATTAATTGATTGTGTACTATTAATATTAAATAAAAATATTATTGCACCTAACAATTTTAGTTACGCAGTGTTAAAATAGAATAGATAGTACCCAGGCACTATCACCTAAACCTAAAATTCATTGAAAAATAGTGCAAAAATCAAGTTTTAATTTTTTTTTATGATATTACAATGAGAGAAATGTCTTTTTTCTAAATTTAGTTTGACGAGTATAAATGTAGAAAAAATACGATACAAAAAAATAAATAAATTAGTATTTGCTTTTTGGACTTACGTAAAAGCAAATACTAATTTTAGTTTTTTTTTTTAACACAGTCACAGACAAAGCGCCTTCAAAATGTTTTAATTGTGCTTATGTACAAAGTGCTTCCTGGAGGTCTCTGTCAACTACCTAAGTACCTATTCTAAAATAATATGATATTGGTACAGGTTTAGTTGAAAACAGATGCCGAAATGCGTAATCTATGTACAAAAAAATGTTTTTATGTCAGTCCTCTATATGCATCCCATCCCCATTCCAGGTCGGCAACGCACCTGCATGCCTTCTGTTGTTGCAGATGTCCATGGGCGGCGGTAATCACTTACCATCAGGTGTACCACTTGCCCGTTTGCCCCCTATGACATAAAAAAAAAAAAAAAAAAAAATGCATTCCGAAACCACTGATCCGATCCATATTTGGTGGGTTTATCTGCGTACCTATGCCCGCGAGAGTTCCTGATAAAGAATTCCTATGAGAATTCGAAAACTCACACGAGTAAAACCGTAGGCACCAGCTGGTAATAATAAATAACACACTACCCATTTTTTTCTAATAAAAATATCTACCCATAGTACCTAATGGACAAAAGGTTTTAGTCAAAGTTTTATTATTGACTGACTGTTCCTCTGTGGTTTTACCCGCGTGAACTTTGGGTCTCCCTCGGGAACTTTTAAATATCCTATGACCTTCACGATAATGTGGCTTTCTATCAGTGAAATATTTTTTTGAAATCAGTTCAGTAGTCCCAGAGATTAGTGTAATACATCATCTTGGCTCAAATATAAACACAAGCTCACAGCTGATACGAAAACGTTTAAAAAAAGAAGTACGTAAACTTGTTTATTGTCATGGATACTTTGCTATCTATTCGGCTTGGCACCCCCTTTCCGACTAACTCTGTATAGTTGTAGTGCTAATGTCCAAGCATACTTACTTTTTTGATGTTAAAAAAGATAAATGTAGGGTTAAGCATCTCTATTAACTCCATATCTACAAGAAAATTGTTGAAATAAATTAATTGCAAAAGAAAACATTATCTTTATTAATATACCCGCTATTAAAGGTCATACTGTCTCTTAAGATTTTGAAAATAAATCGGTGGTATTAAATTCAGGTAAAATGGGGTAAGTAAATACTTTTTTAAAATTAATTCTGCAGTAGATATTGCAATAGGACTATAGTATCAGAAATAGTACTTGAAAACCGCCAGCATCTGAGCTTGCTATCAACGTTACCAATACCGTCTTTTGTAAATGACCTTAAATTGCTAGCAACAATGAAGGGTGTAGAGTGTGAAACTGTTGGAGCGCTTTTTTATGAAAGTATCCAGTGTGTTCGTAGCTTCCTTTTGATCATAAATTATCATCAATTCGCGCCTTGAGCACTCCGTTTGTGACCAGCGCAGGGAGAGCTGGTAGGGAGTCAGTTTATCTCAGACATAGAGCTCGTTTTATAACGGGCGTTTTCATTATTCAACGGCCAAACAAATCCGCGGTTCACTATGTGCCTTAGCTTAATATTAAGATTCTGGGTCAACGTTTGGTTTAAGAATCCGTGGATAAATCCACCTAATTAGCTAAAACGAATTTTTTAAGATCTAATTTCGTACAAAAATGGTAGATAGGTAGGTACAGTTTTAGCGGTGTTCAATAAAGAGTATTATTGTTATTACAGTGTGATACCGACAACTAAGCCCCACATAACAATTTGGTCCCTTTTACTCACTGGCATTTGCCTATAAATAAGATTTGGAGTTAACTGTTAAGGCCTTTAGATGGCGCCCGATTTGTGTGGGACTTATGATAATAGGGTTTTTATCTCTCGGATACGGTGAAATATTGTAATTTTGTAAAGCTAGGCAAGTTAAATGCTAAAAAATATAGCAAATATACATAGGACTAAATACGGTATAGTAGATTGCAAAAGTCCATAATATACGTAATTTGAAAAGTACATATTCCTTGACATACATATGTAGATGCAACATACTTTCTTAGTTGTATGCCTACTAGCTGCTTCACCTGCATTAATTTTGGAGTTTCCGCGAGAGTTCCGGCATAAAAATTACATTATCTAACCCCTGACAACGTGTAGGTAGATATGAAAAAGTTCATGATGATCGATTGAGCAGTTAGGTGTGAAAGCATAACAAAAAACAAACTCACTTTCGCATTTGCAATATAAGGATATTAATAAAGTAAGGATGATCTCCTATTTCCATTCCAGGTCGGCAACGCACCTGCATGCCGTGTTGTAGATTTCCATGGGCGGCGGTAATTACTGACCATCAGTGGTGTGCCACCTCCCCGTCTGACCCCTATTACATGTGAAAAAAAAAACAAAAAAAAAAATCTTTTGCAAATGGCCGTACCTACGTATCTAGTATCTACGTACACAACGAATAAGTTACGTAGGTACCTACATAAACTTAGTACGCGGGCAGAGTCGTGATCACAAATCGTTAAATTGACATTCTTATCCAAAGTTTGATGATTTGATCCAACTGCTGCAAAAGTAGTTAATTTTATGGTAGAGCAACTTTTTGAGAGAGGTAAAAAAAAAATCACAAATTCGCGCGCGTCGCCGATTACGTCGAATGTTGGTTCGTGCGAATCGTTTTTTTTTAAGGTTGGTGCCTCCTGCAGCCAGAAACAAATGAGAATTTAAGATAATATCGAAATGAGAACTATGCAAAAGAAAATTATTTTTTAATAGCCTCAGAAATTTTTATAGTACCTATGTACTTCTTTTTTGGTTTTTTAATAACTTATCGTAAAGCATTTATTTGTAATTCTAACCAGAAAGACCCAGGATACAGATAGATACAGGAGTTAAACTACTGCTAGGTACCTATAAAAATAATATTAAAAAAAAACATTTATTAATTTAAAATTTATTTACTTTTCTACAACCTTTAAAAATATCAAAAAAAGTGTTTAAACAAATTGTGCCAAATTTTTCCAGTTTTCAATTCAATGGATGAAACTGCGGACAAAAGCTAGTTAATTTAATTATAGGACTTAGGTACAGGCGCAAAAATTGACTCTGGTTTATCTGTCGAAATTGTTCATTTGTTTCTTGGACGATTGACAGTTCAATCTCTATCAGTTTGTAGTTTGAGCGCCAAACTGAATAATTTAGGTAATTAAATTGGAACAACGACTTCACCAGTTAATCAACAAGAATTAGGCTCCCCCGAAATCTCTCGATTTATCTCTTAAAGTAAGCCATAGCGGTGACAATTTGTGTAGATGTCGTGGCTATATCTACGAATTGGCAATTTCATGATGTGGCCGGCCATTTCATGAAATGGTGGCATTTCATAAAATGGCCGGCCACATCATGAACTGATATATTACCACTAGAGCATCATTCTGGGTTTGGTTAGAGTTTAGTATTATATTATCTGTGGTTAGGTTTGCATACTGCTGACCAAGTCGCGCGAGCCGAGCGAGCGGGGCGAGCGTGCCGCGGCAGCGGGCGGCGATGCGCCAAATAGGTCAATAATTGTCATAGATATGTATCACCGTTTTAGCTTTCATAGTTCATGATATGGCCGGCCATTTCATGAAATGGTGGCATCATGCCACATTATGAATTGGCCAATTATTTAATGTGGCCACGACATAAACAATAGAAATGGCGGAGCGTCCGCCACAAAAGTTCATTACGCAGCACGATGAAATCATACTTTAGTCTGCACGAGTAACAGTGACGTTTTTAATGTTTTTGTTAGCTACGATCATAGTTCAAATATCTAATAAAACAAAAGTAATAGAGCAATAATACGAATTTAAAGACTGTAACAATTAAGATACCTACCTAGATGTAAAAGTAAAAAAAGAGACACTGATGCACTTTATGCAGGAACCACCTGTTAGTAGATAGTCAAGTTTTTGGGCGCTCGAGAGGGCTTTTTAAAAAGACAATTTAATTATTAAAAAGCTTTAATAGTGTTAGCCCTTAGGTGTTTTAGTACAGACTGAATACAAAAAGGAGTTTCTTAATTCTAATGCTTACAAGCTACTGGGTGGCCGTCTGGCCAACAATGCTTCATCATCAAATCGTCAGGTGCGCAAAGCGTGGGCGCGAGACTAGCGTCCAGCGAGTGTTTATCATATAAAGCTTAGGCTGCAAGAAACGCATGACGACTAGATGGTGCTGGCGACATAACTCCTCCCTCCGTAAGTTCGAGATTATCCAACAGAGGAGGATTATCTCGAGGTTTTTCACAAAATTTCTTAATGTTTATAGGCAAAAAGTAGCAAAAGTAATAAAATAATTATAATAATTACGCAAAACACAAAATTTCCTACGCTAAGGTACTTATGATCTAAGGCACTTTCACTTTTTTCACTATTGTTTATTTCACTTTCACTTTCAGATAATTCAGAAACTGGATGTCCATGAGATCTATTCCGTTTACGTTGAAGGGTTTTCTCTGGACATCTGATGGTTTGGCTATTATCTTAGTTAGATTAATCAAGGGGAAGTCTGGGTAAATTATGTCTCTCCCCTGATGCTGGAGTCTTTCTATCTTAAGTTCTTTTATTTTAATTTGGCAATCGTCATCCATGGATAAAAGATAGGTTCCACAGATGCTTTCTTGAGTTATTTCGTTTTCACGGTATTTTGTGAGTAGGGTTTCGGTTTTTGCGTAAATTATCCAGCGATTGGGCTGAATAAGGGCAGCTCTTACGTCATCAATAGCCACCGGAACAGGGTGACAACTTGAAATGTTAGTGGAAAACCTCAAAAGTGTGAAACACAATCATCTTCAATCAGCGGCGAAACATTATTTTCAAAACACAGGAAACGGGCCTCGTCGATCTCACTGCATGACTGGGAGAGCGGCTTAGTGTTCAACCCTTTCACAAGAAGGTAGGGGTATTTAGGAAGGATAAGGGTTGTAATACCACTGCTGATATTATGCACAGGTAAAGGAATCAATTTAAAATAATTAAAAACTTCGTATCTAATTAATGGAATGTGCATAATAAACTTTATCTGATTTTGTTTCACGTATGCCTTAATCTCTATTAATTGCTCTATTTTAAAAACATTTTCAATGATTGCTGGAAAAACTATTTTTTCAGTTTTTTAAATTTATTTTAACAGTAATAATAATTCATCGGTATCTACAATTGATTGATGTAATAACATAATTTTAGCAAAAGCAACAGCTGTTTCAATTTCGTTCAGCCGGATGTAGAGCGTTTGAAAATTATTTGTAATAATATTATCAAATATGTGAATTATTTTATTGCCTGTTTGAAGCAACTTTGATTCGGTTATAAACGGTTAATATCTTGTAAGCTTTCCTCCAACTGAATGAAATTGTTCATGGTAGAGTCGGCTATTCTAGTAATAGTTGGTACCCACCATTTCAGCGATAATTGTCATTTTCTTATCGGTTCGGACTTGTTTAGTTTATATTTCAAGAATTGATCTTTCGTACATTATTGCGTCATCATTATCCAAATTACCAGTAAATTATTTTATTAGAGAACCAAAAGGTATAGAGAAACCGCGTTTAGGTCTTACTAATGAGAGAACCAATTGTTTATACTTTTCGATAATATTACTCGTAATATGTTCTATTTGTGTTTCGACTTCTATAAAATCGTAAGGAATACTTTCATTTGAAAACAGCCATCAAATTGTTGTTTAAGAGTAAGAAGACTATTAATATTTAATTCTAACTGATCATAAACTAACTAATTAAGATCCAAGATTGTTATGAGTGCGTCACTATTATGATAGGACATCACTTACTAGTCTATGCTATATAGAGATACACGTCTTGCGTCTTGTACACGGCCAACTCCACGATACGTATTAATGTAAAACATATAAACATAATATAGTAAGACCAAGTTTAATTGAAGGCCAGTATTAAAATTTATTTAATTCACCGTCCCAAACAATTTTGATGACAATGCATTTATCATGGGTGATAATGGCTTGAACCGTAGTTGAATATATAGAATGCTTATACAACAGGATTGCATAAGACATAACATAATATGGAGTATCAGTAATTTTAAGTTGGTATTTTGCTATACGATAAATTCTATAATAGTAGAGTGGTATCTACAATACCCATAGAGTTAGGATTTTGCGAAGTACCAATGTGAAAAATCAATTTTATAAAATAATGTTTCTTTGATTAATGTGTAAATAAATTCAGTACCGGGGTCTGAGCTAATTCTGCTAGGGACACCGTATATTGAAAAATATTTGATAAGTGCTCTAACTGCTTCTGGAGTCGATTTACTTAAGAAACATGAATAAGCTAAAACTTTTTAAACATAGAACTGGATATGGACAGAAAAATACTGTCTGAAGGAGCACGGTTAAATATAATATATAAAGGCCTAACAACTGAATTAAGAGAATGCAACTCTTTAAATATATTTAAAAACAAACTCAAAATGTATATTAGTGATAAGATAATTTAAATGTTTTGATTAGCTGGAACTTATGGAAATAGGTATTCAAATACACCTTAAACTCATTGTAAGTGAACTACATTATTTTTAATGATTAAAAAAGTTCTTTAAAGCATCGATTATCGTTAAATAATTTCTTCTTTCTATAGAAAAAGTATGTATGAATAATTCCTGGAACAGATTAGTTTGAGTTTGAGATAACTGCAGTTCAGGTTTAAATGGTTTACGATTGTAGATGTACTTAAATTTTTCACACATATCGCACGCATTTATAATACAGTTAATTCGCCTAAGATGCACTAATGTTTCCTTAATTTCTCTGTGACTTATAAATTGCTTATGATGTTTTTAGCTTCGAAATAAAAGAAATATTTTATTTTAGGTCGTATGTATTCTTTTTTAAAAAAATATAATTATTTGTTTATTTATCTTGTTTAAGTAAAATTGTAGTTTTTGGCTCCTTTTTATCTAAGTTCACCTTCATAGAATTATCATATTTTTCGTCTAATAAATTATTTTTCATCCGTGACAAAGCGTCGGCATTGGAATTTTGCTTTCTGCTTTTATAAATAATTTGATAATCGAATCCTGCAAGACGTAGTTTCCATCTCGCTGGTTTACTGTTCGGCTCTTTTATAAAGTTCAACCAAGCTAACGGTCTATGATCAGTATATATGGTAAATTTCTTTCCATACAAATTCGAAACAAAATTTTGTTTATCTGTGTCAACAAAGAAATTGCACTGAGCTGAAGGCATGTGTACACTATCTCTCTGAATAAAATTAACAATATCGTCTGCGTTTTGTAAGTTACTTGGTATCTTTGCGTGTACTTCGGATGTAGGTGGTACATTTATTTCGTACGGTGGGTTATAAATTATAGGTATCGTTGCATTTTGTGTCCGTAGAGTCTGATTTTTCATGTCAATAGTCGCTGACAATTTTTTTAAAAGGTCGGAGCCTATTAGTCCGTCATATCGTCCATCAACGTCGTAAATATAAAATGTATGAGGCAGAGTACTTTTAAATGTTTTTAATAATGGGATATTAATAACTTCGTTATGCGAGCTTTTAGCATGCGTACTCATTACTGTAAAGGGTTTATAATATTTAGACTCTTTAAAGAATTCATTAGCTTTGGCAGGACTGATAAAAGAACGAGTACTTCTGGTATCAATGAGAAATTTCGAATTGATTTCCGGGATTTCGATATGAGGTAATTTTAGAATACTATCACAAGAATTAAAATTTATCACAACACCATGTCCTTCGGAGTTGTTTCCGGAAAAATCATCAGTGGGTTCAGTCTCTACATTATTCTCTACATTATTCTCTACAACTATACAATTAGGAGGTTTCTCTACTCTAGTTGTAAAGTTACAGTTTTCAACAATGTTACAATCTTTAGGGGGTTGGTCTTTAGGTTGATCTTCTTCGTTTGTATAGTAGTAGTTATCGTTTTCTTGAATTAGGGGTGGTTCTTCAGTATAAAATAAGTCATGTGTCATATTTTGCCTAATAGGTGCTGTGCGCATCGACACGTCAGTCTGTTCAAGCTTAGGTGCCTGTTGGTTTGGAATACCGTATTTAAAACCTTGTTGCTGAGGGATTCCAAATTTGTATCCACCGTATTGGAAAGGCGGGCGCGCCTGTTGAAAAGGTGCCTGATGAGTTGGTCTAGATTGATGACCTTGGGATGCAAAATTTGGCTGATTAAAATTCGGTCTAATGGCATGCCCTTGCGGAATGCCAAACTTAAAATTGTTTTGAGGAATGCCATACTTAAAGTTGTTTTGAGGAATGCCATATTTAACCGGCGACGTTAAGTTAAATGTAGGCTTGTTATTAGGAATATCGTATCTGAAATTACTATTCGGTGATAAATTAATTGTGGGCTTATTAAATCCCTGAGCCATATTATTATTAGGAATACCGTATCTGAAATTACTATTCGATGGTAAATTTAATGTGGGTTTGTAAAAACCTTGAGCCATTAGCACTGGCATCAACGGATTATGTTGCTTACCTAATTTATTTCGTGCGTTATACTGGAATTTGAAATTTACTTCTTCTGTCACAATACTTAAAGCATTTTCGAGGGTATCACCACCCTTTAAACGTACGATATGAATTAAATCCTCAGGTAGACTATATAAAAATACATTCAAAGCCGTATTATTATAAATTATCATTTTTGCTGCTTTGGTTCCTTCATCGGTAAGTCTAACTACTTTTGCTATCAAAGAACTACGCATGTTTTGGATTCTATGACAAAACTCTATGTACGACTCTCCATGTTTTATTTTCATAGTTTCTAATTCGATCAATATGCATGCTTCCGATCGCGGATCGCCGAAATGTTGTGTAAGAATTTCTTTCAATCTATCCCATGATTTTATATTGGGATTATCGCTAAGTAGAGACGCAGCTCTACCAGTAAGTTTACCGCTTATAGCGTGAAAAAGATATAATTCTTGTGCTAAATTTCCTGGTATTCTAGTACCGCTAAGTACATATTCACACTTTGAAATAAAAAGGTTTAATAATTTTTCATCACCATCGTATTTAGGAATAATACACAAAATTTCTTTTTGAACTAATTGAATTCCTTCCATTTTCACTTAAATTGAATCACCAAATTACGAATATTAATTTTACTCAACAAGTATACGTAATTATAAAAAGAACTTCGTTCCAAAATATAAAAAGAAAGTTAGTTATAATATGCAATTAAAAATAAGAAACTTCGTTCCAAAGTATAAAAAGAAAATTAATTATAACATGTATGAAAAATAAGGAACTTCGTTCCAAAATGTAAAAAGAAAATTAATTATAATATGCAATTAAAATAAAGCACTTCGTTCAAAAATGTAAAAAGAAAAAGAATTATAATAATATGTAATTACGAATAAAAAAACTTCGTTCTAAAATATTAAAGAAATTAATTATAAAAATGTAAGAAAGACAACAATAATTATAATATGATACATAAGGAAATTCACTTCAAAATTTTAAAGAAATTATTTAAAAAAAATTCAAAAGAAAATTAATTATATTATGTAATTATAAAAATGCAAAAGAAATTACTTAATTATAATTTTACTTATTTTAGTATATTAATCATTTATCATTTTCATTTATTATTTATTTTAATGTATTTCACTTATCATTAAAATATTTTATTCATTTATCATTTTAATATA
Source organism: Zygaena filipendulae (assembly GCA_907165275.2). Classification (NCBI taxonomy): domain Eukaryota; kingdom Metazoa; phylum Arthropoda; class Insecta; order Lepidoptera; family Zygaenidae; genus Zygaena; species Zygaena filipendulae. The sequence continues at coordinate 1,932,472 of OU015653.1, read as the reverse complement.
TTATTCAATTATAACTTTCATTATTCTTTTTAACATCAGATATTTCAATTTATTCAATTATTATTTTGCCTATTTTTGTGCAAAAATAACAAATACTTAATTTATAAAATATAATCACTTAATACTAACACAAATTAATCACGAGAATCATAAGTTGCCAATTTTAGTGCAAACAAAATCAGATAAACGCAATTAATAAGTCCGACGATTTTAGTTCGGATATTTTTTAACGAAGAAAATTGGGAATATGATAGAGACAGGATGTGAAAAGGTTTACTCACCAGCTGCTCAATCCCATGTCCTCCGGAGTCAGTCAACACCTTTACACGAGCTTCCAACAGGAGACGTATTTATTTGTTCGTAGAGATATCCGCTAGAAAAACCACACGCGAAACCGATTTTTGTGCTTGCGATCGATGGTATTCAATTTTCGCGAGATATCCTACCGGCTGCGCCAGTCAAGTTTTTGGGCGCTCGAGAGGGCTTTTTAAAAAGACAATTTAATTATTAAAAAGCTTTAATAGTGTTAGCCCTTAGGTGTTTTAGTACAGACTGAATACAAAAAGGAGTTTCTTAATTCTAATGCTTACAAGCTACTGGGTGGCCGTCTGGCCGACAATGCTTCATCATCAAATCGTCAGGTGCGCAAAGCGTGGGCGCGAGACTAGCGTCCAGCGAGTGTTTATCATATAAAGCTTAGGCTGCAAGAAACGCATGACGACTAGATGGTGCTGGCGACATAACTAGATATTATTATGTAAATAAACCAATGATACCCATTATGTATATAATTTTTTATTATTTTTATCTTTCTACTATAAGAACACATTGTATTTATAACTTTCAACGCTGTAAATATTTGCAGCTAATTTTACCCCACCTTATACATTATTTATATAGGTATGTTTTAGACATCACAATTTTTTATTTTTTCTTACAAACTAGATGTTCTCTTATACCTCTATTTACCCTTTCCACTTCAGGGGATGAAATATAAGGAAACCCTTAAATAAGGATTAAGAAGAGCCCGTAATACCTACCGATATCATTGACTCTTATTTCAAAACTTGGTACCTACATGCTTCAATACAATCTTTAACTTCTCTTTTGGGTTGCATTTTTAATGCTTAATAGTTGTCTAATGTCTAAGTAGGTATAACTTATTCAAAAGGAAAGCCTTGAGGAGAATTGCAAGATTATAAAACCAGTCGTTGGCATTGATGGAAGACTCGGTCAGAACGAGTCGAAATAGAATATTATTATGCAACTTATAGTGGTGACATAGTTTTTATTATCCTTACTAATATTACAAATGTGAAAGTGAGTTTGTTTGTTACGCTCATCCCGAAATTTTGTATACACGTTGTCAGGGGTCCAAAGAAGGACATAGGCTACTTTTTATCCCGGAATTCCCACGGGAACTTTGAAATTATCGCGGAAAATACTACATTAAATTTAGCATACTACCTACACGTTGTCAAGGGTACTTACAGAAAAAAATATACAGTATTAGTAAGTACTTCTATCTCGTAATACCCGCCGGATCTCGGAAACTAGCGCGGGTGAAACCGCGGGGTATAGCTAGTGCCTACCTAATAATTACTACATGTACAAGATTTACCTATCAGATTAACTGGGTAAACAACAACAAGACAATTAATCAAGCTACAAAATTTGGTTACATGAAACACGAATCACTGATCAGTCCAGTGATTATAGTTGGTAAACAAACTTTAGACGCGATGAATCCAAATCCCACAGAGACGAGGCTTAGCAATTTACATCCGTCAGATAAGGTAATTACTGATTTTACTGGTGTAGGTATGGCTGTTGCCCCTGACTCCGTTTGCTTACTGGACCATTATTCACTATGATCATAACACGCCGCAAGGCCGCGTTATGATAACGCGCCACGAAAATCACTTGTAGCGTGTTCAAAGAAGTTTTACCTACTTCAAAAAATACTGTTCCAACGTTTCTAATGGCGTACAGAATATTAATTTCTAAAATTTTGGCATCTGGAGCGTTGGGGATTGTGTTTTAGGGACGCGCGTTGGGCAAAGTAAGTTGTTGGTCATAGTGAGTAAGGTCCTTGGTTGGACGTGCGTCAGTAGTTGAAACCCTTTTTGTAGCTTTAATAAGTTAAGGCTACAAAAACATCGCCATCACCTCCAGACCTTATGGTTTTGCTTATGTGTGGTGGTTATGCTTTATACATGATTCCTCCTAACGTTGGGAATGCTTAATATATCTCTACCTACTTACATACAGATATGGATACGTAGGTATTTATGAAAAAATTGTTGCCAACGATAAAATAAACCCCTTGAATTAATTTTTGATATCTACAGACCAAAAAGGATATTTGGATTCTGTGGTATCTACAGACTTACCTCTGGTTATAATTATATCATACTAGCTGTGCCCCGCGGTTTCACCCGCGTGAGTTTTTGAATTCCGGCAGGAACTCCAAAGTAGCCTAATTTACTACTTATACTTAATATCAGCAGTGAAAGTCCCGTCAAATGGGTCCAACCGTTTCGGAGATTCACCCGTGTGAATTTCGGAACTCCCGCAGGATCTCTTTATATCAGGAACCTCTGCGGACGCAGGCAGAACAACCCACCAAAGTTTCATCACAATCGGACCACTGCTTTCGAAACGCATAGAGGACAGACATACAAACATTCATTTTTATTTATAAGATATGTAGATATATAGATAAACCTAGAGAAACGATTAACTAAACTCGTTATGCTGGCTAGGCTTGGAGAGATAGTAATTTTTGCAATGTTTTGGAAAATAATACTACTTATGTGGCAACCCTCTTCACATAGTGTTGTAATATATTATAATAAGTCGGCGTCCAAGCAAAAATATACCAGTTCTCACATTTAGTTTCCGCGATATAAAAAGTTTTATAAAGTTGAAAAAATTGCGTCCTCGATTTTAATTGATTATTTTCTACAATTTCATATATCTTAATATACAATATTAAATAAAAATACGAGATATATAGCAAACAAATAGAAAATATGCATGTGTTTTTTTCTTTTCACAAAACCTTTTAAAATGCATTTTCTTAAAACAAGCCTTTTCAGAATTTCAACGTCAAATGTCTGATAAAAAAAATTGTGCTTGCTTTTGAATATTTTTTCAATCCTTACTATCAATTGACTATTCTAGATACCGAATCTAGTCTTAACTCATTACCCCAGTACTGGTATCTTTTTGTCTCGACGCCTACATATTATATTATATTTGCCCACTTAGGGCACGATAACTGTGATTCTACGACAGCGTCTCGCGTCTATTTCACGAAATACACTTATTTCGGTTATGAAATATGAACAGCTCGCCTATAAAGTTAATATTTATTTTACTGTCTGAACTTTTCAACAATTTGACTTATGGCCGAATAGCAACCGGATAATAATACTATGAAATAAATTATAAGCAAAACGAGATTCTTCCATAAAATATAGGACCATTTGCCGAGGCTGCGGTCCCACTTGTGGACTGTTTGGATCATGATAGGGATCAATAGGCCCAGTGTTGAGAAAAATATGGCGCCAACTAGACCTATTAGTAGTTCCAAGTCTGGTATTGCAACTGCTAGGACCACTGAAATCAGAAAATTTATAATAATATTATAAACGCGTAAGTGATTGTATATTCAACCGATTAACATGAAATTTTGCATAGTATAGTATACACTTTTGTTTTCATATGCATTTAGTGTAAAACTGTAAATTTCGAATTACAAACAGATACTTCAATTTTATTTATATGTACAGATTAGGGTACATTACATGCTGACATATTTTATTATTTACATATGTACATAATTCATATCATTTGCCCGTGTGAAAAACCTTGAATGAAAAACTGATACTAATGGCCAGTTTACACTTCCATAAGTGGACATAGATAAACAATAGTGTGTTAACCCACACTGGAGAAATTTTGAATAAATTAAAGTTTTAAAATTATAGCGCCATTTTGTGTCCAATTGTTTATGTTCAATATTTAGTTGCATATTTAAACAATGTAATAAGGTAAACACATAATTAAAAAACGTTCTCTCTCTACTCTCAATAAATCATTCTGAATCAATAACTTCATTTCGTGGGTTAACATGTTATTGCTTATCTGCGTCCAAGTAGTAAGTAAAAAAACACGTGTGGACGCCGGCCGGCAAGTAAGTGATTAAGTAGCAACTTGCCGCAGGCTAGAAACCACTTCTATTTGGACGTTGCTGTCTACTTTTCGATTAAGTAAGTTAGATGGTAAGCTGGACTTACTTACTTACTACTTATGGAAGTGTAAACCGGTCATAACTTGCAGGCAGGTGGCTCCCATCGTTTGTTCCACAGGAAAGCAATAAATAATATATTACTGTGGGTTGCCCGTCATCACCGAAACCCCGCATTCTTATTTCTTTTAAGTACCTACATTAAAGTATTAAATATGAATTTATTGTATCCTCTTTCCCCTGAATTGTAAAGAATTGTATTTATAATTTAGATTCAAAGGAAAAATATCAAGTAAATTAAAAAAAAAATGCATATTCCCTGTTCACCTTAGTATAAAACGCGCTTCAGTATTCACTTATTTTTCCCACTTATATTATAAATATTTCAGGACGGTTTGCTTTAATATACGGTGTATCCGAATAGATAAAAACTGGCCAAGTGCCTGTCGGACCACGAACAGTGAAAGGTTCCGTAATTGGGATTAAAGTTTTGCTGTTCAAATTCAAAGTTAATAAAGATTTAATTTTTATTTTTAAATAGAACCCATACAAATACGACTAGTACTAGGTACTACACAACAATCTTATTGAAACAATATTTTTTTTAGTTTTATCTTTTTTTAAGTCTAAAGTCCCACTATCTAGAGCTTTTACAAAATTTCCAATCAAACCATTTCAAACCAAAAATATTTGGATGGTGCGGGAAGGGAATACAAATAAAAATACAAATAGGGTACTTGCATGAAATTTATAATAAGAAATTGTGTCAATACTTCAAAAATAGAGCCTTAGAAAAGCAATAACGTGAAAGATTTACTTAAAAAATTATCAATAGCAAAAATAGCGTGTCGCAACAAAAAGGCAACCAGCTCAGCATCATAGGCAGCATTGCTAAGGCGGACAGATATGAGGAAACCGCATGGATTCAACTTTTGCCATTTGGCTATGGAACCCGAAAAAATAGTGGATATATTACTAGGTGCCCGATTCAAACATGGCGCATCAATTGTCGCCGCCTCCCCGGTGGATATTGGATAAAACTTTTCACAAAGAAATGGCCTGCGGAGTTCGTTCACTTTAGTATTCTTTCGACTTTTCATTTGGTATTGATTATTATGAGTACAAAGCTATTGCAAGCGGCAATTATTTGCTTCGTTTGAAATTGGAAATATTTCGAATACGGTGCAGCGCCTCGAGAATAACTTGACTTTTGTAAAATTTATGAAACTTATTATAGACTAGCTGTGCCCCGCGGTTTCACCCGCGTGAAAGGTTTTTATACAACAATTAACTTTTTTTCCCGACATCCGATTTCAATGAAACAAAGCCTATATGTAGCTGCAGGCTAAGCTTAACCTCCTGTGAAAACCGCATGAAAATCCGTTCAGTAGACAGAAAAGATTTTTGAAAACTCTTTTGTGATTGCTTACTCTTCTTTTATTGCTCCTTGTCAGTTTTTGTTAAAAATATTCAATGTACAGAATCGCAGATTCTACTCTTTTATTATAGTATAGATAGATAGATAGATAATAATTTATACCTACTATGTATACTTCTTTTGTTGGTGGAGTCTTATCGCGGTAAGGCATTAATTTCTAAAATATATTTTCTATTAAGTACTTTTTAGAATAGGGATATTATGCATGGTTAGTGTACCTAATGAGTCGTAGATAGGTAGGTATATACTTACTTGCAAATAAAATATATTTTATTATCTTTATTTTTATAATAATGCCCCAATTACCGCATATATTCGCATCTACAACATAATATTTTAACTATTATAAATGCGAAAGTGACTTTGTTTGTTTATTACGCTTTCACGCTTCAACGGCTCAGCCGATCAGCATGAAATGCCGTGCTACAATAGGCTATTTGACTATTTTTTTTTTCTTAGTCCGTCTTGTAGATTAATAAAAAATATTGGACACGTATTTTTTCTTTTTTTACGTATTCAAAAAATAACAGAGATACATTGAGTTGAAATTTCGCGTGACGTCACTAACTAGTGCAGTTTGTATGGCGGCTTGTAGCGGTAAGTGACGTCACGAGCCCCCACCCTAAACTTTAATGCGCTTTATCTCTGTGTATTTTCATTTATTTGAAAAATAAAAAAATACGTGTCTAATGATTTTTAATTTTCTAAAAGACGGACTAATTGAAATTTTGATTTTCAAAAGTTGTCAACATCCCTATTAGTTACTAATATGTATGAAATAGTAATTAAAACTCAGGAGTCAATATAAGAGATGTATTTAGCTAGGTAGCTAATTAACAAGTGAGTAGGTCATGTCACAATCTCAAACTACCCACATAATTCACTTTATTAAAACAATAAAGCAAAAATGTACCCACATTAAATTATATTACAAATACCTACCTACTTTGTATATGACATACCTTACCCCCAAGTAGAACACTAATAATAATAATTAACAAAATACGATAAATTAACCTTTCCTTAAATAAACAAAACTATCTAGCCAGATTATCCTTGATTCTAAAGTACAAATTAAATGAAAGAAAAACAATAACTTAAAGTAAATACAAATTATCTTTTGAAGAACTTGCTCTTTGATAAGGCGTTTTAGGATACAGGTTGAGCTTATTTTTTATTTTGCCTGCAGCTGAAGGAACCACTTCAGACCCCTCCGATGATGGTGGAATTCCCAACATGTCTCTCCATTTGTCTGAATCTGGAATCTCAATAATCATCTCAGATTCTTGACTACTCTCGGGGTGTGCTGTTTTATCTGAGCTTGCAAGCTCCACCATTTCTTCATCTTGATCTGTAATCACTCTCTCTTCCTCCTCCGACTGTGATTTCTCCTTCTTTTTAATTAACTGGTCAATGTGTCTGTTGACTCTCACACCATCATCAGCTTCAATTTCGTAACTAGATGGGCCGTTCTTACCACAAACTTTGCCTGATAACCATTTTGGCCCAATATTGCTGTAATTCCGGAACATTACTTTTTGACCCACATTCGATTCTCTAGCTTTAATCTGAATATTATGGGTAATTTGCTCTTCCATTCTTTTTTGCTGTAGGTTGTCGGGATGTATAGTATCCAGCACAGTACGCAGACGTCGCTTCATCAGTAGTTCTGATGGACTTTTATTAGTTGCAGTGCATGGTGTGACACGGAGACCTAATAGCAAGTTTGGAATCTTCACGTCCCATGATACGTCTTCCATTTTCTTCAGTTTATCTTTAATAGTTTGAACCATACGTTCGGCTAACCCATTAGTAGCTGGGTGATAAGGTGCCGTAGTCACATGACGAATATGGTTCGCTCTTAGAAACTGTTCCATTTCGTTCGATACAAAATTAGTGCCATTGTCGGACACCAATACTTCACACAAGTCATGTGTAGCAAATGTCATTCTTAGAAGACGAATTACTGTGGTTGATGTGGTTGAATTTACCATGAATAATTCTGGCCAACGGGAAAATGAATCAACAATTATTAAAAAATACTTAGTACGATACGGCCCGGCAAAGTCAATGTGTATTCTTGACCATGGTCTACTAGGTGTAATCCACTCATGACTAGTCTTTGCAGGCATGTGCCGCGTTTCAAGACACCTCATGCAGCCACTTACCAATGACTCTATATCTTCGTTAAGGTGTGGCCACCAAACGTAGCTTCTGGCTAGTGCCTTAGTTTGAACGATACCTGTATGTGTCTTGTGTAACGTTCTCAAAATTAACTGTCGGAGTGGGAGTGGTACTACTACACGACAACCCAGCAATATGCAGTCGTCCTGAACAGATAACTCTGAACGATGAAGCCAGTATGGACGTAGGTCTATATCCGTTACTCTACCAGGCTATCCCCGTTGAATGTAGTTCATGACTCGTAATAAGGTCCTGTCCCGTTTTGTTTCTGCAGCGATGTGTCGTACATCATATGGGAAGTCTTCAGGAGCTTCAGACATTAACAAAACTTCGTAGAGCTGCGGTTCCGGTTGTTCTGGTACCGGTTGTGGCCAACGACTTAAACTATCTGCACTACCAATTTGAGAGCCTGGATTGTAGACAATCTCGTAATCGTGAGATGTCAGTGCTAGAGCGATTCGTGTTAAACGCGGTGAGAGCATACTCGGCATCGGTTTTTTTGGATCAAATATACCAAGCAGTGGCTTGTGGTCCGTCACGATACGAAAACGTCTTCCCATGAGGTAATTATGGAACTTTGTAATACCAAACATGATCGACGCGGCCTCCTTGTCCAGCTGTGAATACCGCCGTTCATGAGAGTGCAGAGTCCTAGATGCCATGGCTATCGGACGTTCCTGGCCGCCGTCCATCTCATGCGCCAGTACTGCTCCAACTCCATACTCAGAGCTGTCGCACGTCAGTATTAATGTTTTGTTAACATCGTAGTGAACTAAAGTCAAATCAAATGTTAGAAGGGATTTCGCTACGTCAAAAGCTTTTTGTTCACGTTCCGTCCACTTCCATGTCTGTGATGTGTCTAATAGCCGGTGTAGCGGCTCTAGTAACGTCGCCTTGTGTGGTATGAACCGCTCATAAAAATTATACAAGCCAAGAAAAGCTTGTAGTTCTTGTTTATTCTTGGGCTCCGGGGTATTTGCTATCGATTCCACTTTGCTGGGTGCGGGGTGAATGCCTTCGGAGTCAATGACGAAACCTAGGAACTCGACTCTCTGCTTTGAAAATTTGCACTTGTTTTTATTGAGTCGAAGACCTGCTATCTCCACTCGTTCCAGTACGACATCAAGCCTCTCTTGCATCTGTAACATGGTGCATCCACACACAATGATGTCGTCGATCAGGACTGCGACTCCTGGGATGCCTGCCAATAGAGAAGTCATTAGTCGTTGAAAAATTCCAGGGCACGCCTTCACCCCAAAAGCTAATCGATGTACTGTATATAACCCTTTGCAGGTGTTTAAGGTAAGTAGCTTTGCAGTGTCGTCATCTACGAGCACCTGCGTATAAGCTCTATCCAGGTCCAGCGTAGTAAAAAACTTTCCTCCTGCGACGGTAGCGAACACTTCACTGGCTGTAGGCATCGGATAGGTATCTGATTCGGTCGCCTCGTTGACGGTGCTCCGGTACACACAACCGTATTTCTCCTGACTTTTTAACGATCGGCACGACAGGTGTAGCCCACTCGGAAAAAGATGTGGGGCGTAATACTCCTTCGCTCGTTAGTCTGTCTATCTCCTTTTCGACTCTATCTTTTAACGCATATGGTACCGGACGAGCTTTAAGATACTTCGGTGTAGCTCCCGGCTTGATATGTATCTTTACAGGCCGCCCTCGGTATGTACCGAGACCGTCCCTGAAAACCTCCTTATGCTTCGATATAATTGTGTCCATTTGTAAACGCTCGTCGGACGAAACGAAATTTATGTTTAACGCGATATCGAGTGGGGCGAGCCAGTCACGACCCAGCAGGTTAGGCCCGTTATTGCCCTTAGCTACGATGAGACGCAAATTCTGCGCCGCGTTCCGGTATTGCACAGGCAGCGTGATCTGCCCGAGGAGCGGCACGGGCGCACCAGTCCATGTGCGCAGTGCGAGCGCGGCGGGCTGCAGCGCGGCGCGCGGCGCCTGGGCGCGGAGGGCGCGCCACGTGCCCTCGTTGACGATGGAGAAGCTGGCGCCCGTGTCTACTTGCATGCGGAGGGGAGCGCCCCCCGCTAACACCTCCACTTCGTACGGCGGCACGCGCTGCGCGCTCTCCAGACTGTACATGCCGTTCAAGCAATCGCCCGGTGCCTCCGTGAAGTTCACTAATCGATTTGCGTTCTTCTTTTTACTGATGCAAATTTTTTCTAGGTGTCCTTTTTTCCTGCAGTAGCGACACACGGCGTTGACAAATCGGCACTCTCCACCGTGACGGTCACCGCAGCGATAACACAGACGAACGTTCGTCTTCGATTGCACGGCGTTAATGTCCATCGGTTCCGAAACGGCGTCGCCGGTGGGCGATTGTTGGTCGCAGGGCGTAGCGCCCGAGGCGGAGCCGGTGGCGGCGTTATGTATCATCCGCACATCTCGACCCGCGCTTTCAGAAGATAACATAGCGTCCACCACGTCTTGATACCGCAGATTGTCCAGTTTAAGCAGATCGTACTGCAGCCTCTCATCGGACATACCACACACAAGTCTGTCACGTAACATTCGCTCTAAATCTGTAAAATTACACTCCGCACTAAGTTTTCTGAGATTAGCTATGTAGTCCGCCGCTGTTTCACCGCGTTTCTGGTCACGTTTGTAAAATTTAAACGACACTGATATTTCATTCGGTTTCGGACTGAAATGTTTGGTTAGAATTGTTACAATCTCACTAAAAGTCACTTCCGTCGCTTTTTTCGGTGTAATCAACGCAATTAATGTCTCATACACTCGCGAACCGCATATTGTAAAAAAATTTGCTCGTTTATCTGAATCTAATACGACTCCATTCGCCTCGAAACAGAAATTTAAACGATCTATGTAATTATCCCAATTGTCTGTTTGTGGGTTGAAAACATCAAATCTCACTGCTTTTTTATCCATTTTGTTCACTTTTCACCAAACGTCGCCACTAATATGTATGAAATAGTAATTAAAACTCAGGAGTCAATATAAGAGATGTATTTAGCTAGGTAGCTAATTAACAAGTGAGTAGGTCATGTCACAATCTCAAACTACCCACATAATTCACTTTATTAAAACAATAAAGCAAAAATGTACCCACATTAAATTATATTACAAATACCTACCTACTTTGTATATGACAGTTACGTTGTGACGTCACGAGAAATTTCGGCTTAAGGTACTATCTCCGTCATTTTTTTGATTACGTAAAAAATTAAAAAATATGTGTCCAATATTTTTTATTAATCTTCAAGACGGATTGAATATAATTTTGATTTTCAAACCCCGTAAAGTAAGTAGGCCCTATACTAATTTGTGTAAAAAATGCCTATCTGATGAACTCACCAGTAATCACAACGCTGACAGTCCTGAGCGATATCTGCGCGATATTGTGGAACTTTTCGCTCACTCTGCTCTTGATTCTTATCCAAATAATATCCATCGGGGCGTACATTTGTAGACAGTATGTGAAAAACACCGCAACCGCCACCAAAAACCTTGCTATTATGGATAAGCTGAAACAATTTGTTAATACCCATAGTTAGATTTTATTTTTAATTACAGTCTCTTTCAACAGAATACGATTATTCTGACATCGTCTCCGCTTTGTGTCATTAGCGTTGTGGACATTATTGTTCTCCTCTCTTTGATTCTAATACTCTCTTTGATTGCAAAGTGAAATTTTGATATCACTGAGACACTTACAATTCTGCTTTGATGAACTTTTAATAACTCATTAGACAAAGATTGTCGGATTTTATAATATTAAAGGTTCTATTAAAATGAATTGTATCTATCTATTTCTTATGGTTTATTATTATGTAAAATAAGTGCCATTTTAACTTAATCATATTACGATTACTTATGCCTACATGCTACCGAATTTCATGAATTTTGTCCAGTACAGTTTGAATTGGGAGTTGAAACAAAAATATTTCGTCTATTCGAGCTAACTATATTCCATCCTTCGGTAATTAGTTTTGTGTGAATATTTGAAAACGGCCAAACGACTCCGGATGAAATTGGCACACAAACTAGTAAACAAAGAAAATATGGGTAGAGACACCTCGGGATAAAGCATGTGAGTACAATAAGCGACAACAAAAGAAATAAGTGTGGGATTTTGGGAGCCTAATCCATGGTAAAGTGACTCGTTATTATCTGAAAGGATAAATGACTAAGAGAAAGTAACGACGCAGCTCAGACAATATCTGGACTATCTCTATATCTTTCAAAGTACATATGGTTTGTATTACTAAAAGCTTCCTGCTGATCCTTAATTAAATACATGCTAATATATTATGTACCTACATATTATTAACATTTGCCTTCAAATAAGGTTTGGTGTTAAGCAAGTCACGTGTCTTTATGTAAATAGATACAGTTAACTAAGGTAGCCTTATCTCATCTATAGGTTAGGTTAACTTACTGATAGTGAAACGGTTGTCTGTCGGTTTATTTGAAAGCATGTAATGCAAAAACTGTCTAATGGATTTAAAAAAAAAAAAACGACATACGTCCGCACTCAGAGTCGTTTTTATGATTGGTGATGACATTAACGTTAATTGGCATTTAACAAATTAAGTTAAATTCAGTTGGATGCCAATTAACATTAATTTAATGAACGTATATGAGTGCGGCAGTCTTGTTTTAAAAATCTTTACTTAAAATTAAGTAATCATTAAAACGACTGAATGCGGCCGGTAGTTATTGAGTTTAATTTTATTAATTTACTAGCGATTTCACCTGCGATAATTTTGGTGTTCCCGCGGGAATTCCGGATTACAATATAGCCTATGTTACTCAGGCATAATGTAGCTTTTTAATGGTGAAAGAATTTTTGAAATCGGTCCGGTAGTTTTTGATTTAAACCGTAACAAACAAAAAAACAAAAAAACAAAAAAACTTTCCTCTTTAAAATTTTAGTATAGACAAATGGATCAATAAAAATTTTTCTTTGAGTGAAAAATAATAAAGTGAGGAAATTTCTCAATATTTTACCTATACTTAAGTATATCGGGAAACAAATTGGTGCTTTGTGAGTTTGCGACTCTTATCATATTTCAGTAGTGTCACGAACTCCTGGCGATAAGAAATTGCATGGTTCAGAGGGTCACATCGTCAATTTATGTCGAAAAAATAAATTTGGACAAACGCTGCAAAAGGGTTTTTTCCCGGCGAGTAATAAATTCGGCTGACATCAGGCTAGCTCTTCATACAACCCCACATACCTCCGAAACTTCAGGGGTAACGGTGGGCGAGCTTGAACTTTCGGGTCTGTTGTTTTAGTTTATTTACAGCTACGTGTATAAGTATTAAACACATTAATTTACCACTTGGCTAATATTTATTTACCTATACTAACAATGTGTATTGTAATCCTACTAATATTATAAATGTGAAAGTGTGGATGTTTGGATGTTTGTTACTCAATCACGCAAAAACGACTGAACGGATTTGGATGACATTTGGCATGCACGTTATCAGGGGTACAGAAAAGTAGAAGTGAAGTTTTTATCCCGGAATTCCCGGGGGAACTTCGAAATGACCGCGGGTGAAACCGCGGGCGTCGGCTAGTTTTCCATAAAGTTTTCCCGAGCGGGAAAATCTCATGATTTATGTTATGTGTTCATTGTGGCATTCTTAATGGTAATGGGCGTGATGACAAATTATGAAAATCAAAATTCTATTTAGTCCGTCAGTTAGATAGTAAAAAAATTATAGACATGTATTTTTTTGCTTTTTCGAATCGTTGAAAAAATACTTAGATAAAACGCATTAAAGTTTAGGAGTCGCGCGTTTAGAGGTCGCGACGTCATAACTAAGTACCTACAAAGTGTACCTATGTCATCCAATTCAATGTATCGTCATTATTTTTTAATTACTTACATAAAAAAAGTAAAAATACGAGTCCAATATTTTTCATTGATCTACAAGACGGACTAAAAATTTAAATTTAGTCATCACGATCAATGTACAATACATGTAATATATCTGTGAAACTGTAACTGTTACTACGAGTATATCCGTTGTTTCAGAAGTATTCTATGGGTGTTCCTGAAAACCAGGCATTTTAATTAATAGCGATTGGCTGTCTGTGGTTTGTCGTCGTCTATTTTAGAATCACAACCTCGTCTAATATTATACGCAGATCGGAATATTTGTGGAAGATGTTTGAATGTTTGTTTTTGTTACTGAATCCCTCCTTAATGATTGAACAGATTTGAATGTAATTTGACAAATACAATATGTTCAGGGTGGAGGGCACTTGCCCCCAACTGTTTCTAAAATTAACAGCCTTAATAGGGCTCTGTTGATTATATAAATTACTTGCCCTACGCGTGTTGATTCAAATTTGGGACGATATGCCTACGTCACGGAAAACAAGTTTATTGTTTAATTCTTGCTGTTATAAATGCGAAAGTGAGTTTGTTTGTTTGTTACGCTTTCACGCCTTAACGGCTCAACCGATCACCAACAGATTTTGTACACACGTTGTCAGGACTACAAAGAAGTATATAGGGTATTTTTATCACGGAATTCCTGCGGAAACTTCGATATTATCGCGAGTGAAACCGCGGGGAACAGCTAGTGTTTATATATTAGCAGTGCTGCATCAGAGTCTTTGTGGTCTGGAAAACATCACAAAGAACTATACTAGAAGACCGCCGTTTGTATTTTAATGTCTAAAAATAAAGAATAAAGAAATATTTGTGTGAGTCCTAATTAAAAAAAAAACTGACCGCCGCACTCAGAGTCGACTTTAATGATTACTTAGTTAAGTATAGATTTTTAAAACAAAACTGCCGCAATCAGACTAGTTTAATAAATTAATGTAAATTGGCATTTAACTAATTAAGTTACATCTCATTAAATGCCAAATGAAATTAATTTACTGAACGTCTCTGATTGCGGCAGTTTTGTTTTAAAAATCTATACTTAACTAAGTAATCATTAAAGTCGACTCTGAGTGCGGCCGTTAATCTTATTTAGCAGTGCTTTAGATAAAAACTTAGTATAGATAATTTTAAACTGCACTAATCGTAAGTGTAAATGGTTTACTGGTTGGTCCATTATGTGTTTTTGTTTTCTTCAAGTTACTGTTTTGTAGTGTACTGAAATTTTTCAACGTATCTATCGATAAACACATGGAAACAAACAGAACTATACTTAATACCAGCCCCACAGATAATATAATACTATACTGTCAGCCCGGTGACACTCCATGTAAATGAATTGATTCAAGTACTTATTGGAATATTGGAAAATGCTATTTTATTATTCTATTTATTTCTTAATTTAGTTTCATTGTACTAAAAGTATTGTATTATAATTATTGTATTATAAGTAGTGTATTACAGATCTTACAGTATTTATAATGTTTAAGTACTTTGTATGTATTGTTTATTTCAGTAAGAATTATTTACCTGTATTTTTCTATATTATTTATCTTTTATATTTTTTATGTTTAGTTGGTGTACTTGTATTTATATGTATAGTATCATTTTTTTCTGTACCTCTTCTTTTGTTACCCCCGTCCGTGCGTGACAGCGGGCTGCCAACTGAAAACCAGCGCTAGGTGTTCCCGCACCTAGCTAATGCTGAGTTGGTGACCCTTTCGGCAGAGCATGCAAGAGATATTATCTATGTTTCTTTAGATTAGGCACTGTTGATGTTTGTTTCTTTTTCTTGTGTGTTGTGCTGAAATAAATGTATTTTCTTCTTCTTCTTCTTCTACTTTTCCACAAGTAAAGAACGGCGTACGTACACGTGCTGTACGTGTGTGCGTATCGCAAGGCTGACAGCGAGCTGACAGGAAATCTCAGCTGTCAGTGAACAATAGGCTATTTGACTAGTCCGTCTTGTAGATTAATAAAAAATATTGGACACGTATTTTTTCTTTTTTTACGTAATCAAAAAATAACAGCGATACATTGAGTTGAAATTTCGCGTGACGTCACTATCTAACATAACATAACATCTATATTCATAAAATTAATTTACATGTCACGTTTTTACTCACATAAATACTCCAAAAATATTGTAGTTAACTAAATAATAGTTAGTGCACCATAAAAATGTATGAATAAATACAACTTAGCTAATTTAACCGCATAAATTAAATTACATCATTGTATTAGGTAACTAGTGCAGTTTGTATGGCGGCTTGTAGCGGTAATTGACGTCACGAGCCACCCTAAACTTTAATGCGCTTTATCTCTGTGTTCTCATTTATTTGAAAAATAAAAAAATACGTGTCTAATGATTTTTAATTTTCTAAAAGACGGACTAATTAAAATTTTGATTTATAAAAGTGTTACATTAAGATTCTACTTGTGTCAAAATTTTCTGTGAACACTATATACTAGGTTCATATTCTTCTTTTGTATAATATCAAAGCCTCGATAAAGTTGGAATACGTATCTAAAAAGTAGTACAAAGACAAAGTTACCGTAAACATCCTAACCACCAAGTATATATACTTATTACTAATTAAATTACCTTTTGGAGATTCACTCAATGTCGAGCTCGTTGTTCGATGGGTATATTTAATCAATTTTAATAGATATTTCCAATATATTATATTCCAATAGGCTTTCATTAAGCTATTTACCAACATACATACATGTTACTTATGTTATTTATGTTTTCAGAATTATGCTTTGATATCCGATCGTATTTATCTCGAAACGCGGAATATACATTATTATAAGTACTATATTTAGACAAGTAGGTTGTTGTTTGGATAAACAGATTTTAAAATTCTTCTTTTATATTATCATCATAGTCATTTTAGAGACTTTTTTATATGACAGCAAATCTGGATCTCGTGCAGGGACGAAGTTATTGGGCATAGAAAAAATATGTTTATTTGTTTCGCCGAGATACGCAATTTAATAAAAGTTTCGTATGTTATTGACTATAACTTTTGCGTTTTTTTGCTATAGACTTGATCTGTTTTTTTTTTAACTAACTAACGTAGTTTTCGTATGACTTGTGATCGCAAGTATTGCAAAACTTGATAACCTGGTATATGACAGCCTTAAAAGAAGTCATCCACGTAAGGGTATGGGCTCAATCTCCTTTGACGACAAAGTACCTGGAGGTAGTTATCTGCCTTTATCTACTGTAATAAAATTCTAAGCCTGTAAACTTACAGTAGAGACACGTATGAAGCAGCAAAATATAAAAAAAACCACCAGAGAATCAGACAAAGTGCTACCATAATATTTATGATTATATTTATACAGGCTGTTGCATAAAAATGTAGTCATATTTGGCGATCGTGTTCACGTTATCGTCTGCAATGATTTGACACTACTAACCGGTACCATGAAATAAACTTTCCTAAAATTTGCTAGGTTTGCTGTTATTAACTATTGCAGATCTTGAACCCGTCACCTATAACCAGTTGATGATCTATCCACTGATGTGACATATGTATTTTGTTGCGGAAGTGGTCGATAAAAATATTTTTTATTTTGTCATGAAATTTCGAAGTAAGGTTTTTGAGCTAAATACCACACTCAAATTATTGTATAAGATTGTCAGATCACAGTAATATGACTACACCTTTCCGTAACACCTTGTGCAGATACGTTTTTCAGAGTTCAATGAACCGGACGAGATAAACACAGATACAGTGAACTTATTTTTTTCCTTTTCATACAGGCATACTGAAATTCTAAATGTCTGTCTTATGATTTCCGAAAAAATTCTATGTTTATTCGAGGAAATCGCGAAATTCAAGCGGATGGAACCTTGGAGAACAGATAGATATATTATCCTTAATGTTATATTATACGTAAATGGGAATGTGAGTTTATTTCTTTGTTAGTTACGCTTTCACGCCTTAACGGATCAACTGATCATCACGAAATTTTTCGTACACGTTCTTAGGCGTACAGAAAAGGATACAGAGTGATTTTTATCGTGGAATTCCCGCAGAAACTCTGAAACTAACGAGGGCGAAGCTGCGGGGTACACACAGTAATAAATAAAAGTTCACAGGACGCTGTTTTATCGTTACAATAATTTAAAACAATATAATTTTTATAAAGATACTCGCCTCTATTTAAGTTTAATCATCTTACCTAGTGAAGTTCTATAACTATAACCAAAGCCTCTGCCCATCACTCAGCGGGCTCAGGCGTGAGCTTGCAAGCTCACATCCATCACCCCTGTAATGACGCGTGAAAGGGAAAAGTGAATAAATCATTGGTAACAAAACGAAATATCGTTTCGGCATCAAAATCCAATAACAATCCCGAAAGTATTATTTTACTCATACCTAAGCCGATATTAAATGTATTCAACAAGGTACATACAGTATTCGATGATAAAAAAAAAATAACGCTTATAGAAAACCGGGTTGTTGTCAATATGTCACAAAGTAAACTCGTCACATTTTGTAAACTCCATACATTGAAAGTAAATTCGTCACATGCATCAAAATATGTGTTAATTCGTCACAGGCTGGTAATAGTACATTGTTATCCAAGGGGTGAAAGTAACTCATTTAGTGCCGAGACGGGGTTTGGCGCCCGAGCGTAGCGAGGGCGCCAATAGTTCGAGGCACTAAATAAGTTACTTTCTCCCGAGGGTAACACTGTGCTTTTCATTACGAATGCAAGGAAAGTCAAAATAAAAATAGGAATTAGCTAAAGAAAAAATGAGTGAAGATCGGATAGTCGCTTGACACTTTCCCACCTATTTCTTTTTCTTTGGCCGGCTGGCTATTCAGCCAATATTTTTTAATTACATTGTGGCGACCTAAAAAAAAATATTTTCTTTAATTATTAAGTATTAATTAAAGAAAATAAAAAAATATAAATAGGAATTAGCTTAATAAAAAGTGAGTGAATTTTATTTTAATTAATACCTACTTAAACTTTACGTTATTTCAATTTTACATCGCGCTGGCTGTATAGAAAGTTGAAACATGGTTCAATAGAAATGTGAAAATAGACCTAGTTTTTTTTTAATAATTTGACAGTTGTCAGTTGAAAGCGATTCTCCCTAGGGCTGAAAAGGGCTACTTTCAACCCGCTTCTCAGGCAACTTCAGACCTACTTTCCGAGCATGAGTAATGAAAAAGTTATTGTAAATTCCAGCCACAATATCCTCAATAAATTTTCGTCACTATTGTTTTACTAAGTTCGTTGCAACTATAAACAAAGGAAATATCTTTGTCCGTCAAATCGGAACTTTAAAAAAAAAAAATATTGGGTTTGGGTTATAGATGGGCAATCAACGCGGTGCTTGGGTTTAAACTATCTATCTATCCCATCTACTTTGGGCTAGCAACTAAAACCTTGTAAAGAAAGAAGAAAGAAAGAAAAGAAATTTATTTGCCAACCAACCAAAGGTATTCTATCATTGCCAACCAACACAAAATATGACAACTGCGACCATATCTATAAAAATGTTGACAATATGGCTGTACACGTAGTTGAGACGTCAAGTTGCTGATTTATGGTTTTTTAGGGAAATTAGATACGTGAAATTTTCCCGTAAGCTAAATGCACATTATTTACGGAAGTCTTTAATTCCCACTGCGTGGTATAAATGTTAATTTGAGTTTACTTGTTTGTATGTCTTCTTCTTCTTCTTTTTTTTTCAATATGGCAACAGACGCCTTGGATAAGTAGGCGCACTATTCATGCCAATGTCAGTCAGAGAAAACAGTGAACAATTACAAACAGCAAATAAGTATTTGTTAGGACATAATATGTACGGATAATCACGAATTTTGCATACACGTTGCCAAGGTTATCTACAGAGAAGGACAAAGGGTACTTTTTGTTCCGGAATATCCGCGGGATCTCCGAAATTAACGTGGGTAACAGGTAGTGTCTAATAAAAGATGAAGTAATCACTCACACTTCATCCTGGGGCAGGTTGAATGTCACGATGGATTTTACTGCGTCGCCGTATTTAAGGTAGCCAAATAGCCCCACGACACCGTACAGAGCGGCCACAAAGGTCATAGTTATGTTCAACACACCGGGACAGCCCAGGAAGTGTCCCGGATTGGCCATCTCATTCTCAACGGGCATAACCACGTTTATACCTTCCATTGCGAATATTGCTGTGCTGTAAAACAAAAATAAACTTTGTTTAGTTGCTATGAAATCTTTAACTATAGGGAGAAACCGTGAGTTTCGAATTGGCACCCATCAGCCGCATTTATATTACCACTACACCACAATTTCTTACATATTGTGCACACCTTGCACATGAGCACAGAAATACTTACGAAAATACCTACCTGCTCGTAATACCTCCGCTACAGTGGTGACCCTCCGACAATCAAGAAGAAAAAAGGAATCAACAAAAGGCTGAAGCTATGGCCGAGCAAGAACAGAAAAGCAAGCCACCGTATTCAGAGATCCTATCAAGATTGGAAAAACTCACATCACAAGTGGCGGAATTGCGAGCACGGCATACCACGCGTCAAACATCTCGTCAACCATTTCGCGGACGCTACCGCTCTCACTCACGCTCATCATCATCCCGTGTGAAGCCTGGCGATCCTACGTGGTTATGCAGATACCATCACAAGTTTGGCAAGAAGGCAATACGCTGCGAGTCACCGTGCGCACAACGTAACAAGACGTCGGAAAACTAACGTCGACACCGACCGCGGCGGATGTCGGTGTCCCCAAGATCAGCAACCGCCTTTGTGTTCATGATCGCGACTCACACGAACGTTTCCTCGTGGACACTGGCGCAGATATATCTGTTTGGGCTGCAACATCGAAAACTAAGAAAAAGGCCGCACATACCTACAAACTTTACGCGGCAAACAACACACCGATAAATACCTACGGCGAGAAAACAATCAAGCTCAACCTGGGACTACGGCGCAGTTTCACCTGGACATTTATTGTCGCAGACGTGAAGACTTCCATATTGGGTGCAGACTTCTTACGTCACTACAAGCTCCTTGTGGATCTTCACAGAAAAAAATTAATCGACGACGAAACCAAGCTTACCGTCGACGCCACTGAAGTATCAACAACCGCCGAGTCCATTCGCATCGTGAGCTCCGACCAACAATATCACGATATCTTGAAGCATTTTCCTGGCGTTCTCCGACCCATGTCTCTTAAGCAGCCAGCCAAACATGACGTCGTACATCACATCGAAACGACGGGTCCTCCGCTTTCGGCACGCGCCCGCCCTCTACCGCCCGACAAATACAACGCCGCAAAAGCCGAATTTGATCGGATGATGGAGATTGGCATTTGCAGACCTTCAAGCAGTCCATGGGCCAGCCCTCTACACGTCGTCACGAAAAAAGACGGCGGACTTCGTGTATGCGGCGACTACCGAAGATTAAACGCAGTGACGCAACCCGATCGCTATCCGATACCACGCATTCAAGATTTCACGTACCCACTCAACAACAAAAAAATATTTTCGAAACTTGATCTCAAGATGGCTTACTACTGGATTCCCATGGCGAGTAAAGAAGATGCACAGAAAACAGCCATAATCACTCCGTTCGGGCTATACGAATTTACATGCATGACGTTCGTTCTACGCAACGCAAGTCAAACCTTTCAAAGATTCATGCATCAAGTTCTCCGAGGCATAGAAGACTGTTTCTGTTTCGTCGACGACATTCTCCTATTTTCTGAAGATGAAAACAACCATAAGAAGCTTCTCCATCAAGTCTTAGAACGTCTCGACAAACACGGCGTCACACTCAACGTCGACAAATGCCAGTTTGGAGTTGAAACTATAAACTTCCTAGGCTACGAAGTCTCCGCCAGCGGTATCAAACCTACGATAGATCGCATCGAAGCAATTTCCTCGTACCCGAAACCGAAGACAATCGTCGAACTACGACGCTTCCTAGGCATGCTTAATTTTTACCGAGATTGCCTACCTCATCAAGCCGATCATCAACACGAACTCAACAAGTTTCTTCACAACAAGAAAAAGAATGACAAAACGCCAATAGAATGGACACCGGAAGCGAACGAAGCTTTTGAAAAATGCCGCCAAAGCATTACCGAAGCAACAACGCTAAGCTACCCCGTTCACGGTTGCAAACTCGCTATAATGACAGACGCCTCGGATCACAGTTTAGGCGCAGTACTACAACAAAAGGTTGAGAACAACTGGAAACCATTAGCATTCTTCTCGAAGTCAATGAGCCCTACGCAACGCCGCTACAGCGTGTACGATCGCGAATTATTAGCTATGTACATGGCTGTAAAACACTTCAGAAGACTAATCGAAGGCTGCGAAGTAACTATACTCACCGATCACAAGCCTCTCTCTTTCGCACTCAGCAGACCCGCCAGTAGTAGCGACACACCGAGACGAGAACGGCAGCTACATTTCATATCTCAATTTTGTTCGAGTATCAAGTACATCAAAGGTGAAGAAAATCCAATCGCCGACGCATTATCACGAATCGAAGACATCCAGAACCCAAATGTCATAGACTACAACCAACTTGCAATAGACCAAAGCAACGACGAAGACTTGAGAAATCTAAAGAAACAACCCAACTTGAAATTCGCCGAAGTAACTCTTCCCGGACTCGACCGACCAATCACATGCGAGCTATCGACTACGTCACCCCGTCCGTATTTACCAAAAACATACCGCTATGTCGCATTCAAAGCGCAACACGGGCTATGTCACCCCGGGGCAAGAACCACACGGAAGCAGATAGCATCGAAATTTTTCTGGCCAGCTATGAACAAAGATGTAGCAACATGGGCCAAAGCATGTATCGACTGTCAGCGCAGCAAGGTACATCGTCACGTCGTCACTCCTCTGGCAGAGTTTCCACCTTCTCAACGTTTCGAACACATACACATAGACGTCGTGGGACCGCTACGATTATCGCACGATTTCAAGTTTTGCGTCACCATAATAGACAGACGCACCAGATGGCCGGAAGCTGTTCCAGTTCAAGACATCACCGCAGAAAGCGTCGCAAAAGCCCTCTACGAGAACTGGATAGTGCGATTTGGCGTCCCGCTCAGAATTACGACAGACAGAGCACAAAATTTTGAGTCAGCACTATTCAACACACTACTGAAGAGATGGGGTATATCTAGAATCCGCACTACAAGTTATCACGCCCAGTCAAACGGAAAAGTAGAACGACTTCATCGTACAATGAAGGCAGCTCTCATGGCGCGCGGTGCAACCACAACATGGGTAGACGAGTTGCCCACCGTACTATTTGGTTTACGCACCGCACTACGAGAAGATAATCTCAGCCCTGCACTGATGACCTACGGCGCAACACTACGAATACCGTCCGATTTTTTCGTACCTACACAGTCGAAAATCGAAGATGCAGAATACGTGCAACGGCTAAGCCGAACAATGGCAACGTTAATACCCACAAATCGTGCCACAACGTCACGACCTACGTTCGTACACAAGAACCTAGCTACGTGTACACACGTTTTCGTTCGAAACGACGCGGTCAGACCGCCATTGACCCCGCCATACGACGGACCCTATCAAGTTCTACAACGTCACGAGAAGTATTTCAAGATACAGTTACCACTACGCACAACCGTGATATCACTGGATAGACTCAAGCCTGCCTACCTACTTAACGAAGAAGACGTAAGCACGAGCGACACTGACGTCACGTCGGAACGCAAGAGATCGAGTTCACCGAACCGTGATCCAGTCGAAACACGTGAAGCAAGGAATTCGACTCCAGCTGTCTTACCTACGTCACCTTACATCACCCGGAGCGGACGAGTCGTGAAGAAAACCGTACGCTTTGCTTGAAGGGGGATACTGTGCACACCTTGCACATGAGCACAGAAATACTTACGAAAATACCTACCTGCTCGTAATACCTCCGCTACAGTGGCGACCGTATTACAGGTAACTTTTTAACGTATTCGTAATAGTTAATTATTTTAACGACTAGCTCTGAATTAATCTAAGGAAATTGGTAATTAGACAAGACAAAAAATTACCATCAAATTACTCTACAGTCAAGAAAAAAGATAACCAGCATATAATTTCACACTATTATATTTTTTTAAAGTCCCAATACCTACTGTGATATTGGCAGAATCATGGAGACATTAAGATTGGAAATTGCATTGCGAATTTAAATTGAAAACAAATTATCATAAAAATAATTAAATCTTTCATGACAATTTGTCTTTTTTTTTGTTTTCTTTCACCAATATTTTTTTATTCTCTCCAAAATTATATAAGTATTCGGGGTCCTTGAACTTTTTATTTATACAGGGTGTAAGGTCAAACGAGAGGCGTTTTGAAGGAAAATTAAATTGGAGGAGGGTGTAAGTTTTCGATTCTTGTCTCAAATATCTAAAAAAATGTATATAATTAATTTTTATCTTAAAAATATTTTACCCTAACAATCATCCAACGCTTTTGTATTGTCGCTGGCGTGCCGACAAATAAAATAAATTTTCATTAAACGATTAGGTACAATAAGTTACAATAGTTCGGTACAGTCAACCTCGGAATAGTGGACATTTGTATAACAAGTATAGATGGGAAATCAAATCTTTTATCGGGCTTAAACTCATAGCACCGGGCTATGATTTTAAGCCCGATAAAAGTTTTGATACCAAGCAAAAAGTTATCAGTGTAATAGTAATAAATATTTACTATTATATAAATGTGAAAGTAAGTTAGTTGTTTATTTGTTTATTTGTTGTCACGCCTCAACGGCTCAACCGATGATCATCAAATTTTGTATACACGTTGTTAGGGGTACAAAGAAATACATACGATACTTTTTATCCCGGAATTCCCGCGGGAACTCCAAAATTACCGCGGGTGAATCCGCGGGAAACAGCTAGTACCTACGTATAGTTATAAACCTCAATACTACGGTATCCAGCTATTTCCACTGCCGGCAGAATTAATGAGATAATCCTGTTTAATTTATAGTTGGGACTACGTATACAACTATACACTTCTTTTGGCAAGCTGCTGTGAGAGGCTGTGAGTAAAAATTTTCCAGGCAGCGAAAGTGACGTGATTCATGCTAACGGAAGTGACGAGTATTTCAATATTTTGCCTCGATGAAGTTATTTATTTATTTCATAATAACATATAGGTAACATTACAGTCAAAAGACCAACGCGTTATACAATTTAGTTAATAAAGAAACATAAAAGTTGTAAGTTTCACTTCTTCCGTGCATATAATTTATGTACTTTTAATTCACTAAAATATATTAGTTTTAATTTGATTCCGTTGGGTGGAACGTTAAAAAATACCTTATAAAAAGCGGCCATTCTGTTATACCGACCGCCAGTTTCGCTTCAGTAGCGGACGGATCGCCGACGAACGTGTACCGGCACGTTATGAGGAACGTGACCACCAAGCAGAAGTTGGAGAGAAAAGAGAAAGGCACTAAGAACTTTAGGTACCGAACTTGGGTTATGAGTATCAAAGGCATGAGCAGTATACCGCAGTAAGCTTGCACTGATAACTGTCGGTCCGGGAAGTAAATATCGCATATCTGAAAAAAAAAAAACTGTCATAAGTTAATCTTTTTACACTTCAATAGGGATGTGGACTACTTTTGAAAATCAAAGTTCTAATTAGTCCGTCAGGTAGAAAATAAAAAAACAATAGACACGTATTTTTTTTGCTTTTTTAAATAAATTAAAAAATACAGAGATAAAGCGCATTAAAGTTTAGGGTGAGGGGGTCGTGACGTCACTAACCGCTAAAACCGCCATACAAACTGTCAGAATAGTGACCTCACGCGAAATTTCAACTGAATATATCGCCGTTATTTTTTGATTACGTAAAAAAAGAAAAAATACGTGTCCAATATTTTTTAATAATTTACAAGACGGACTAAAAAATAAAAATTAGTCAACATGCCCATTGTAATCATCTAAAGTCTATTATCCTGTCTATCATTGAATGTGAAAGTGACTTTAAATATTTGTTTGTTTGTTTTTTACACTTTCAAGGCTTAATGGCTCTACCGATTACCACGAAATTTTGCAGTCAGGGGTACAGAGAAGGACATACGTTACTTGTATCCCGGACTTTCCACGGGAACTCTGAAATTACCGCGGGTGAAACCGCGGTGCAACAGCTAGTATTATATAATTAAGTTCACTGACTCAACAACGCCCACTCGAAATAACTGAAAGAAACGTGGAATTTACACAATTTTTTTTTTACTTAAGAAAGCATTTTTTGAAATGCAACTTCCAAGGTGTCACCAAACAATTGATAAGTAATCTTCTTAATAATAAAAATAACGAAACTTATCTGACCAATTAAAAATTGGACCAAGTCCAATTTCGAACTGGACCAATTGCGAATTGGACCATTTGCGAATTGGACCATTTGAGAATTGGACCATTTGCGAATTGCACCATTTGAGAATTGGACCATTTGCGAATTGCACCATTTGCGAATTGGACCATTTGCGAATTGGACGATTTGCGAATTGGAGGATTGGACCATTTGCGAATTGGACGAAATGCGCCTGAACGGTTTTTTTATGTCATATAGGGGGCAAACGGGCAGGTGGCACACCTGATGTAAGTGATTACCGCCGCCCATGGACATCTGCAACACCAGAAGGCATGCAGGTACGTTGCCGACCTGGAATGGGAACTGGCTTTCAAGTGAGGCAGTCGGAACACACCGTCAGGTCTCAGGTGCTTGGCGACAGATTTTTCAACTTGATGGTGGTAGCCAGCCAGTCGGGTACTAGAAAGTGCCCTGCTACTATGTTTTGGTTTCCTCACGAGGTTTTCCTTCACCGACAGCTCAATGTTAGGGTTTGAACCTAAGCCTTGCGGCGTTTGATCCCAACGCACCAACCTCTGAGCTATCATCGCTGAAGGTGAAAACAGTAGAGGAAAAACTATGGAGATACCGTTAGTCTTGATATTAGAGTCATGGACAAAACACGAAGGTACAACGGCACTTACAACTTCCTTCGGTATCAATATTTCTTTTGAATGTTTGCGCGTGTCGCGTAAGATAAGCTTTTTTGCGTAACAGTTCGCCAAAATATGTCTTACTAGCTGTTCCCCGCGGTTTCACCCGCGTTAGTTTTGGAGATCTCGCTGGTATTCTGAGATAAAAGTACCTACTTACTACCCTATTTTATTCTGTTTGGCAACGTGTAGATATAGGTAGTATGCAAAATTTAATGTAGTTTCTTCCGCGTTAATTTCGGAGTTCCCGTGGGAATTCCGGGATAAAGAGCAGCCTATGTCCTTCTCTGTACTCCTGAAAACGTGTATGCAAAATTTTGTGGCGATTGGTTGAGCCGTTTAGCTCCGAAAGCGTATATTTTATTTCGCATATTTTATAATATTAGTAAGAATTCCACTTACATCTTTGAGAGAGGTAGCAATAAATATCACATATACGCTCGTCCCGCCCAAGCAAACGCCGGCCATTGCGTAATCGGCGAAGGTCCTGCATAAAAACAAGTTTTGCATCTAATTTACATACGCTTTCTACGCCAAATACCAATAGTAGTAATAGTTCAGTTCGGTAATAATATACGCAAAGTCAGGAAAAAATCGACCTGACATTTTTTTTGATAATTCATAAATGGACGCCGATAAGCAATAACAATATTAATCCACAAAATTAAATTTATTGATACAGAACGCTTTATTGAGTATTATAGAAAGTTTTTTAATTATGTGTTTATTACATTGTTTAAATAGGTACAAATGTTGAACATAAAAAAACATAAAATGGCGCTATAATTTTGAAACACGATTTAAACAAAATTTTGCCATTGTGGGTTAACACACTATTGCTTATCTATGTCCAAATGATATTCAAAAGCACGACATTAAACAAGTCTCGATAGAAAAAAACTTTATTTTTTACTTTTTTATAAAACAAGCTTTTATTCAAATGCGATAAAAATAATAAACTATGAATTGTAATTCAAACTAAACGTGTACCTACACAATTTCAACTCAATCGGTTGAAGATACAAACATAGTTACATACATACCTACATACATTGCAGCTTAAATAAAAGCTTTTAAAAATAGAGTGTCAAACACTTTGATGACTCCCTAAGGCTATTAAGCGTTTTGATAAGTAATTAATGATTTCACTACTGACAGCCTATCGAGACCTCACGTGCTCTCGTACCACCCTTGTATGTATTTAAGGTACCTATTGAAGTAGCATTATGATATAACTATAATAGCTGTTCCCCGCGGTTTCACTCTTGATAATTTTGGAGTTCCCGCGGATATTATATCCGCGTCCTTCCTGTCCCTTATGTAAGTACCTTAGTACCTTATTATGTCCTTCTCTGTACTCCTGACAACGTCTATGCAAAATTTCATGCTAATCGGTTAAGTCGTTAAGGCCTGGAAGCGTAACAATCAAACAAACAATCTCACCTTCGCATTTACATTAGTACCTAAGGATAGTAGACCTAATGAAATCAATAAGACGGACCTGTTATAAAAATAATAAATATAAAAGCCTTTTTATTTCCTGCAAACGAAGTTAACTTAATCTTATGTTTTAAATTATCTTATTGCATAATATGAGGTCCCTCCCCTGCAAAGGACCTGTTTGTGTTGCTATTTCACTTAACACAATATCTACTAGATACGTAAAGAGCGACAGAAAACGCACTTTAAATTAAGATTTTTTTTTTTTAGTAAAAGTGAATTAGTTAAAAATTAAGTTATTTTTATTCTATTAATTGGATTTTGTATCTACGTGTTTACCATATAAATTAAATCAGTTAAAAAAGCCACGTTTTTGTGCTAAAATACAGAAAATATTTTGATTAAAATTGATTGCCGGCTGTTTTATTTCATGAGACTTTCAAATTAAACAACTAGTACCTAGGTACCTTTACTTTGTTCGTAAGAGAAAAAGATACGTAACGGTTGCTCTATGATTTGATTTTATTTCATTATGTGACCCAAGTAACTCGTGCTTTAGTAATAATGTCGTGAAACCAAAGCAAACGTGGTATACATATTATTGCATATAGGGTAAAACCAGGATAGTTGCCCCGATCGTAATTACTCTAGTTTCGCAGATGAATCGCGTGCTATTTTATTTATCTTTCAAAAGTGGACCGCGTCTCATGTCTGTGCGATTGCACGGGAACGCAAGGTGCGATCAAAGATTTTTCGGGATAGATGCCTTGTTTCCCGGCGGGTCGTCTATCCTAAATGTAATTTATATGGACTAGGCAACTATCCCATATATGGGATAGATGTCACAAAAAGTAGAGGTCCGTAGAAATCGCTAATACTCTGGAAATTTCAAAGATAATGTCTTTTACATTTAATAAATTTGTAGATAAAGAACCAAAGTACTTGCCAGTTTAAAAAATAAAATATTTTGATTTATGTACTGGGAGATATAAAATGATTTCGAAAAGTGTGGCAACTATCCGGGTTTTACCCTACATTATACTGTAGATACAATTTGTATACATACCCAGACTGGAAAATGGAACCCTATGTTCATCACACAAAGTCCACGTCCACCAGGAATCGAACTCGGAATACTAGTATATATATTATCTGTGTTCTTGATTAGTGGGTAGGCATGGTGACCTACTGCGCCAATCGGACCAATCGCATTAAATTAATGACTTTGTTGATTTCTTATATATTTTAATGATTCTGTTGATTAATGGGCATGTTGACTAATTTTTATTTTTTAGTCCGTCTTATAGATTATTAAAAAATATTGGAAACGTATTTTTTCTTTTTTTACGTAATCAAAAAATAACGGCGATATATTCAGTTGAAATTTCGCGTGAGGTCACTATTCTGACAGTTTGTATGGCGGTTTTAGCGGCCGTCACGACCCCCTCATCCTAAACTTTAATGCGCTTTATCTCTGTATATTTGAATTTATTTGAAAAAACAAAAAATACGTGTCTATTATTTTTTTATTTTCTAACTGAAGGACTAACTAGAATTTTGATTTTCAAAAGTAGTCCGCATCCCTATTATTATTATTGAAGTAATTTTACGTGTATTTGTGTTTTTAATTTTTTTTTATTATGGTACTTAAGTAGGTATGTTTAAATACATAATATGTAAGTAGGTATACCTACTGTGATTAAGGTGTTGAAAGTACAAGCACCTCTCTATTCCAAGATTAAACAATTATTACCTGCGATTAACAACACCAACATTGTCATTACAAAATACTTAGGTACTTATATCTAACACGTTGATAAAACTGGAGTTTATAATGATTTTATCTACGGCATACTTCACGAGTGTCCACAACAAAACAAATACCTAGATGTTTCGTGTATTATATAACCTGGCTTATCCCACCTATTCTGAAATCTAAAATGGTGCTGGGAATATAATAATTCTGTGTTATCAATATAGCGAATTAAATTGAATTGAATTGAATCGATAACCTTTATTTGACATAACACAAAGATTTACAGCATACGTATACAACTAAACATATATAACAAGTATTGAGGGTTCGCTTCTCAACCGAATCCTACTAATATTATAAATGTGGATGTTTGGATGTTTAGATGTTTGGATGTTTGTTACTCAATCACGCAAAAACGGCTGAACGGATTTGGATGAAATTCGGCATGCACGTTGTCAGGGGTACAGGGAAGGACATAGGGTACTTTTTATCCCGGAATTCCCGCGGGAACTCCGAAATTACCGCGGGTGAAACCGCGGGGCAGAGCTAGTAAATAAATAAAAATTACGTAAAAAAAAATTAAGTACTATACGGTATCGAGGTTTGGTTATTTAAGGCATAATCATGCACATACTTAATTAATACGTACTTGCAAAGAGGACTTCAATACTCAATTTTAATTATGGCATCAACTCGGTTTAGTATGAAAACAAATGGACATAGATAAGCAATAGTATGTTAACCCACACTGGAGAAATTTTGAGTAAATCGTATTTTAAAAGTAGAAGCGCCATTTGTGTCAACATTTTTATGTTCAATATTTAGTTACATATTTAAGCAATGTAATAAGGTAAACACATAATTAAAAAACGTTCCCTAACTCTCAATAAATCGTTCTGAATCAATAACTTAATATTGTTAACATGTTATTGCTTATCTGCGTCCAAATATAAAATTTAACTAACGTATTCGGTTACGTTACAGGTCGCCTGGGAGAAATTGCTTTTAAGCAATAAGGCCGCCCTTTGTTGCCTGTATTTTCCACCATGTATTTTATATTTTTTGTTTTTGGTGACACTAAAGAATATTTGTATTGTATTGTTTTAATTGTTCACAGTTTTCGAAATTCACAATTTTGGGAATATTGTAGAAAATATACTTGAAATGCCAACAAAGGAAGTAGAGCGCTTGCTACAATTTTTGCAACCGTGGCGCGCTTACCCCGCCTACATGACCTCTCTAAGTATTTATATTTTATTTTAGTTAGTCTAGAAGCTATCATAAGACCCTTAGAAATGAAAAGGCAAATTTGAATCAATTGTGTTGTTACAGCCCTTGTGTTTACATACCTTACGTAACCAGAGAACCTGCGCCATCTCTTCGGTCCATACTTAAATACTTTTTCGCATGAGTCCGTGTAGTTGAGTGAGGGTACGCGGCATTCTCTGCAGATATCCCTCGAAGTGGATACCTGTGGATTTTTTTTTTGTTTTTTCTTATCTTTAAGATACACTTGTCTGGATTGTGGCACGAAATAGCTGGATCGTAAAAAGTCGATGGGAAATATTATTTTCATTACTCATACTCG
The DNA here is from genome assembly GCA_907165275.2 of Zygaena filipendulae. Taxonomy (NCBI): domain Eukaryota; kingdom Metazoa; phylum Arthropoda; class Insecta; order Lepidoptera; family Zygaenidae; genus Zygaena; species Zygaena filipendulae. The sequence goes on along the minus strand of OU015653.1, from coordinate 1,900,861 downwards.
GAAAGTAGGTCTGAAGTTGCCGGAGAAGCGGGTTGAAAGTAACACTTTTCAGCCCTAGGGAGAATCGCTTTCAACTGACAGCTGGATACTGCAGAAACTCAAGTTTTTTTTTATGTCATAGGGGGCATACTTACTGGCCAGTAGCACACCTAATGGTTGATTTATGTAAAATAAAATTCACTCATTTTTTTCTTTAGCTAATTCCTATTTTTATTTTGACTTTCCTTGCATTCGTAATGAAAAGCACAGTGTTATCCTCGGGAGAAAGACTTATTTAGTCCCGAGACGGGGTTTGGCGCCCGAGCGTAGCGAGGGGTTACTTTCACCCCTAGTATAACAATGTACTATTTCATACCACCTGCTCGATAATGTCCAATTACATATCACGCAATCTCAATGTAAAGCAAGGCATTACATTCCAACCCAAGAGAGGGAGGTAATGTGGTATGAAACTCCCAAGGGAGTAAAGTGATTTGAGTTTGGAACGTTATTTGTAGGAAAACTCAGCGTTTTGTTTTCTTTTTATGTGTTCTGCCTGTGGTGGCCAGTTCTATTTTCGAATAAACCGTCTGCCCGTGTAAAGAGGGTTTATGTCTCGCAGTAGGTGTGAAAAGTAGAGTATGCACCTCGAGGATAAAGCCTGTCTTCGTCACGGACAGCTTAAACCCCTCGATTCACTCAGGACTCTACATAACTCCCTCGCTTCGCTCAGGAGTTAAATTTTTAAATCTAGAGTCCCTCCTTACCCTCAGGATTCAATATGCCGCCCGTGACGTAAGACACTGCTTTACTCCCTCGGTGCATAATCTACTATTGCATCAACTGGTATCATGCGTGGATACACAGATGTGGCACGGTGGGCATGCCCACAACTCTAATTGAGGTCGATAGGCAGAATTACTATTAGCCTAGCTCATCCTTAGACTGTCTCTGGAGGTACTCTATTTATTTCAGTTGGAATTTTTTGTTAGTGAATCCGTAGGTGCATGTTTATTTCGCTGATTTCTACTGAGTGAAACACAAATAGGTACTTTTCGTTAAACTTTTCGAATAATTTTTATTTAACTAATTGAAAGCTAAGTCGAATCAATTATTCAAATTTTTTTTCTGAAATATAACGGCACCCAAACAACGATTTTCCATCTTTATCGAAAAAAGTATAATAGGTAACCGACAGACAAGACAGGCGGAGAATTACTTTCGCATTTATAATATTAGCATGAATTGATAAAAGTTACTCGATGATGAAAACGGTGATTATTGTTGTTCGGCGTTACATTAAAATCATAACTCAAATTCAAATCTAATTTATTTCCCCAAAAAAAACTCTTTATTAGAAAAAAAAAATGAAATGACCGAGCAAAAGGCAAATTAAGTACTTACTGCTATAGGTACTATATTTTTTTCAAGGCAACCTTAAAGTGGTAGCGAGAACTGGAGGCTTATTATGAGCTCTTAAGCAGGACCTAAATTGAATAGGCTTTTTGACATTTTTTTTATTTTTAGCCCGTTGTGTACCTAGATTCATAAAAAATATTAGACACGTATTTTATCTTTTTTCACGTATCGAAGCAAAAACTAACGCAGATACATTGAGTCGAAATGTCACGTGACATCACAAGCAGGCGCAGTTTTTAGCTGCGTATGACGTTACGAGCCCCCACTCCCAAACTGTAATGCGCTTTATCCAGGTATATTTTTATTAATTTGAAAAAGCAAAAAATATGTGTCTATTATTTATTTTTTTATCTAACTGACGGACTAAATAGAATTTAGAAGAAAAAAGTAGTCAAATAGCCTATTGCTCTACTCTATCGTATTACATATATCACCACCTTTAAGCAGTCCAGAGATATCTTACCAGTATATGTACACAATGCGTCGCTATGATGGCCACGATGGCGGTCCCTATACAGCCCGGTACCAGGCCTGTGTGCTTGAAGGCAGCCGGCATCGCGAGCAAACCGGATCCGAGCGACGATTTCAACAGGTGGAAAAATGCACCCACTGTACTTTGGAGGAAATTTTTTTGTTTATTTTATTAACTAGGTTACTAGCTGTTTCCCCGCGGTAATTTCAGAGTTGTTATTATTATTTTTGGTAATGCTGGGGCCACACTAACGGGAAATGCCGTTAATTATCGCGATAATGGACGTTTAACGTAGGTGTGGCCACGACTTAACGCGATAATTTGACAACGACATTCACATTGCCGTTTTTTCATTTTCACTTAGAGCCGGTCCAGATGAGGCGTTTTACACGCGAGTCGAGAACGCGCGTGTTCCCGAGATACTAGAGCCACATAGATCCCGTCCAGATGCTCTCGCGCGTAAAACGCTTGCAACGCGTCGGACTCTCGACTCGCGCGTTCTCGACTCGCGCGTAAAACGCTTCATCTGAACAAGCTCTTACGATGTAGGGTGAGCAACATTTCTGTGCTCGAACGGATTATATTCGTCGTCCTTTTCCATTTTCGGCGACATCTCCAGCGTTGTTGTAGAGTCGGTGTGTGACGGCAGCACATCGCAACTGCCACTTGTGCTGTCGATGGACAAGGTAAGCATAGTGAACGGCAGTGAAGGACAATATCTCAATCCTTAAGCCCGCTCTACATTCACGCGAGAATCTTGCGAGAACGCGAGAAAACCACGAGAATCGGCTCCACATTCACATTCTAGACATAGACATAACTTTATTTGGCATCACAAAATTTCTTAAAAGTAATACATGCATCAAATTTAAAATGAATCTTATATAGTTTCCGTGATGCCAAAATAGACACCGTCTCAGCATATGCTGTCGCATAAAGCGCGGCAGCGCTGGTTTTCAGCGGAGCCCATACGGCGCGGGGGTGCGTCCGCGCGATACCCGATCGTATGTCTGCCTGCCAATTCAAATACATACACATTACATAGATAATATATATGATATATAAATTATATAGATACATAATATATTATAGTGATTTATTGATAGTAAATAGAATAATAATAAAAATAACATATGATATAATAGGATAGTAAAAACAATTATATTCACATAGCAATATTTCGTGGTTTTCTCGCGTTCTCGCAAGATTCTCGCGAGAATGTAGAGCGAGCTTTAGATATTTAGGAGTTTATTTGTTTGTTACAGTTTCATGCCTTAACGGCTCAACGGATCATCATGTTTTGCATACACGTTGACAGGGGTATATAAAAGCACATAGGATACTTTTATCCCGAAATCCCCTCAGGAATTCCGAAATTAACGCAGATGAAACCTCATTAAAATTTGCATACGCATCGTCAGGGGTGCGTAGGGTACTTTTTATGCCAGAATTTCCGCTGGGCCTACGAAATTATCGCGGTTGAAAAGGCTAATTCTAAAGTTTTTAGATTTTCGCGTGTTGAGCACATTATATTTTGTACCGGAACCGGTAAATGCGGACCGAGTGAGTGTAGTGTGCACTGTGCAGGGACCTTGAAAGTGCATCTAATAAAAAAGAACATCCAGTGAGGGTAGATGAGGAATCTGCCCGCGCGGCTCGCTATCGACGCCGCAATGCTTTAGTCAGCCTGTGACCACGGCGTGATGCAACTCAGCCGAAATGTCAGGCAAAAAAGGTAATAAAAAACATCGCGTTCAAGTCCCGCGTAATTTACAAAATATAAGGCTAATATTGACCAATCAACAATATGAAGAAAGAAAGAAGAAAGAAAAAGAAAGAAAATACATTTATTTCAGCACAACACACAAGAAAAAGAAACAAACATCAACAGTGCCTAATCTAAAGAGACATAGATAAATATAAATGGAGATATAATTGGATTTTCCGACCATTTCGATTTTGGAGTGATTTATGTTTACAAATATTTCTGTTATGAAAGCAATGAAAACACCACTTTTAGCGCATTGTTTGGAAAATACGCTAAGTTTGGTGACGATAGCGAACGCCATACGAGTAAATCATATTAATTTATAGGGTAGGCACGTGGAGTTTTTCCTTGAGATATTTTTTTAGTTTCACATAGTATTTAGTATTTACACATTATGCATAGTGAAATAATTTTACCTTTTCAAATTTTTACTCATCTTCCAATCCTATTCTGTAGGTACTAACTATTACCCGCGGTTTCACCCACGTGAGTTCGGATTTCCCCGAAGGAACTCTAAAGTAGCCTAATTTACTTCTCGAACCTTCCATAAACTTTAACAAATATTTCAAGACCAAAATTAGCCAAATCGGTGCAGCCGTTCTCGAGTTTCAGCGAGACAAACGAACAGCAATCCATTTTTATATGGACGCAGATAAGCAATAACATGTTAACCCACAAAATTAAGTTACCTATTCAGAACGATTTATTGAGAGTTAGGGAACGTTTTTTAATTATGTGTTTACCTTATTACGTTGTTTAAGTATGTAACTAAATATTGAACATAAAAAATATTGACAGAAAATGGCGCTATAATTTTAAAACACTATTTACTCAAAATTTCACCAGTGTGGGTTAACACACTATTGCTTATCTATGTCCATATATAAAGTGGTGTGTCTTGAAGTCTTTGATTCGGATAATACATAATATGTAGGTATTTTTATAATATAACATATAATTATGTTATGCCTATTTCAACGAGTTCACATAAATCCTTGGTCAATTATATACCTTAACCTTCCTCATGAATCACTCTATCTTTGGTGAAAACCGCATTAAATTCCGTTCAATCGTAAACGCAAACGTGAATAAAAGTTCCGTAATACTACAAATATTACATAGTTATTGCTGTCTTCTAGAGGTGAATTCAACATATTATTATAGGTACAAAGTTAAAGTTATCACAAAAAGCTAGAGAATAGAAAACAGAATGATCATTATGTATACCTGCCTACCAGTTTATATTACTAGCTGTGCCCCGCGGTTTCACCCGCATTAATTTCAGAGCTCCCGCGGCAATTCCGAAACAAAAAGTACCCTATGTACTCCTCTGGACCCCAGACAACGTGTAGTATGCAAAAGGAGAGTGAGCCGTAATATATGAGCTCCATTATGACTTCATATTATAATATCTGTACCTCGCGGTTTCACTCGCGGTAATTTTGGAGTTCCCGCGGCAATTACGGTTCTAATATAGCCTACGTTACTCACGGATAGTGTAGCTTTCTAATGGTGAAAGAATTTTTGAAATTAGTCTAGTAGGTACTTTTTGAGTTAAATCGTAACAAACAGACCAACAAACAAACAAAAAATCAAATCTTTCCTCGTTACAATATCACCTAGTATAGGTTATGATAGTTGTAGAAAAACATTTAAAACTCGCCTCACCTTGTACTCGTTGATTTCATGGTGCATAGACTTCATTAACACAACACGCGACAGTCAAAAACAAACTCTTTGCAGTTGAAATAAATGTACATTTAAAACGAACGCGGCATTCACAGTAATATTTGTCTTTTGCGAAACAATGTCGTAAACTAACTTGATACAACCAACACGGCTGCGTGTTTGCAAATAACTACATAGATGAATCGTTTGACGTTACGTTTTGTGTGCACGATGACGTACAACGTTTTCTACTTAAGTTGAAGAAAAAATCCTTTAATTAGGTATACCACTTAAATCGCATGTGACCACAATCTGTTTATTGCATATTAAGTAGGTTGGAGCACACGTCAGACAACAGTATGGGCTCCTTAGAAGTAGCTGCGCCTCGCGGTTTCTCCCGCGTGAGGATCGGAATCTAGCAGGAACTCCAAAGTAGTCTACTTCACTTCTGTACAATGTTTTAAAATCAGCTAATTAGCAGTGAAAATCCCGTCGAAATCAGTCCAACCGTTTCGGAGATCCACCCGCGTGAGTTTCGGAATTCCCGCTGGAATTTCAAACTTTCATATTCTCCTTCTGCTTACAATAACAAACACAACAAATACGAATTAGCGAAACTGGTCCAGCCGTGCTCGCGTGATGCCGTGACCAAAGAAAGTAGGTATTCATTTTTTCATATATAAAATATATATATATAGATAACACTTATTCGGTATCTATAGTAAATTCAATGACATACAAGTCTCAAATAATTTAAATAAAATAGTTATATGTATTACAATGAATAGACCATACCTAATTTTACCTTATTATTTTATTTGTTTTTTTATATTACTTACTATATTGTAGGTATATCTAGTCATTCGGCGTATATAGTGACGAGTAATTTAGATCTTGGGAAAGAAGATATAGGATACCTACTTCCATTCTGATGTAAAGATATTCTGCGGGAATTCCGACGGGAAGATAAACTAGTTTTCAACTTCTCTTTATTATCTACTGTTTAAATCTTCTTAAAACTTACTTTTAATAGGTAATTTTATCATGAAATAACTTGTTGTATTTCATGATATGACAACCCGAACGGCGCAGTGTCACCATGCCTACCCGCTGATCATGAGGTTCCGGCTTCGATTCCCGGTGGGGGTGAACTTTGTGTGATAACACGGGGTCCCACTTTCCAGTTTGAGCGTGTATATATATAATCTATATCATAGATATTATACTACAGATTGTATAGTATATTAATATGTAGTACATACCACGTTTGCTTGGTTTCCATAGTTTCTACCACACAAGCTTATAGCTTAGTTTGAGATCAAGTGGATCTGTGTGTTGTGATGTGGATTGTTATTATTATTATTATAACTCACTTAGAAGCGGATTTTATAAATTGATTTGAATAAAAAAAAGTGTATTCTTTGACTTTTGACATTTTAATTAAAAGTTTTAATTAGCAATATTCGTATCAAAGAATACATTAGAATAGATAAAGATGCGACACTTTCCGCTGCCCACCAATTTCATGCCTCCTCACACTCCGCGAAAGCTTCCTGGTAAATTCCGAGGAAAGTTTGTCACATGCAAAATCTACATGTGACAGTTGTTCACTGACAGCTGACAGTTACTGTCTGCTCGCTGCCAACCTTACGATACGCACACACGCACAAACCGTGTACGCGTGTACAAAGCCGACCTTCGTTACTTGTGGGAAAGTACTTGAATCAGTTCGTTTGTATCAAGTGTCACCGGGCCGGTTCTCATAAGTAGTCCGCATCTACAATATTTCAAAATTAGCAAACTATTTGTTTTTTTTTTTTTTTATGTCATAGGGGGCAAACGGGCAAGTGGTACACCTGATGGTAAGTGATTACCGCCGCCCATAGACATCTGCAACACCAGAAGGCATGCAGGTGCGTTGCCGACCTGGAATGGGGACGGGAACTGGCTTTCAAGTGGAGCTGCCGGAACACACCGTTAGGTGCTTTGCGACAGATTTGCAACCTGAAGGTGGTAGCTAGCCAGCCGGGCACTAGAGAGCGCCCTACCACCATGCTATGGTTTCCTCACGATGTTTTCCTTCACCGACAGCTCAAGCTCATTGTTAGGGTTTGAACCTACGCCTTGCGGCGCTTGATCCGAACGCACCAACCACTGAGCTATCATCGCTGTAAATTTGTCGTTTACTAGCTCGGTATTCGATTGAGATGAAACTTGGCGTAACTCCTTAACTAAGTTCGCTGACAATGCAATATTATGGTATGATCGAGCTGATCTGATGATGGGGCCAGGATGTAGGGACCAAAACTCCCTGATGGCAAATGGTAGGACAGGCGAATTTGGGCAAATTTGTTTTAGTTTCATGACTACTATTTAGGTAGGTATGTATTTTCATTACACATGATGATAGTGTCTGAAGATGGAGCTAGAAGATTGCCACTGGAACTCCCTAAAGGAAACTGCAAAGTGTGTGGGCTCGTTTGTTTATTTGAAAACAAATTTTCATATAGGTCATTTTAAAGCTTGGTTTTTAAATAAAATTATCTATCATTAGGTATTGATCATCTACTTTGTAATACTAAATATCTAAACATAAAATGCGTTTTACGTAATTAAACGTACTAAGTTTTGTTGACGTTAAAAAGATATCTACTTACTCGTAATGATTTAAAACTGGCAATCCTGGATACGATTTTTATGATTTTGACGGTGAAGCAGAAAAAAAAAGAATTCTCACACAACCATTAATTTATTTTTTATTCCAATTAAATTGTTCATTGTTATTTTTATTCATCCAAATGTTGAAAATCTGGAAGTTCTTATTATAATATTTATGTTGTATACTGACATCGATTCTTTTACCCCTCTTTTTAAATACAGTAATAACAACAGCTTTAACCATTAGAACACAGAGCATTTTTCAAAATTACTTAACAAAATTACTAACCGCCGCACTCAGAGTCGACTTTAATGATTACTTAGTTAAATATAGATTTTTAAAACAAAACTGCCGCAATCAGACAAGTTTAATAAATTAATTTTAATTGGCATTTAACTAATTAAGTTACATCTCATTAAATGCCAATTAACATTAATTTACTCAACGTCTCTGATTGCGTCAGTTTTGTCTTAAAAATCTATACTTAACTAAGTAATCATTAAAGTCGACTCTGAGTGCGGCCGTAAGTAAGTAAGTAGGTAGTTAAGTAAAATTTTTGAACAAAGAAAGTATAGATTCGCGAATGCTTAGACCGATTTGTATAAGTTCTTAAATTTTTTATACATATTAACGGTCGGTCGTTTACTGATTAAAAATTGGGCCTATAGGAGTATTAAAGTATTTCCTAATAGTTTTCAGTAATAATATCATTATATAAAACATCAAAAATCATGAACATTTACAATATTTCTGTTTAATTTCATATGATACATAAAATGTTTTTGATAAATGTGTTGTACCTAGATATTGAATCACAAAATTCCTTATTTAATTTAAATTCTTAACATTATCATATATTTATAAAGTATACAAAATTACTTTTAATATACTAATAACCATAGTGGTCAAGTTCGGTTATCATTCCATACAAATTTTGATATTTTCTCCACACCCATCCTTTTGAAGTGGACGAGCCATCTGAGCATCCTCTCTCTACATATTTTAGTCATCTTTGACTAAAACAGACTTTTGGCGAATTTCACGGATGACCCGGTAGGTACTGTCTCCTAAAATCGCTGTGCACGAGTCTCATAGAGCTCTTCTATCCCTACAGAAAAAACAAACTGTTTGGAATCTAAGGTCACAACGTCGTTTATGGGTTGCTTTTTGTCGCCATTTTTTGTGACCCTGTAACTTTTATATACCCTAAAGCTCACAGTAGCTTATCCAGTTTTCTTAAGACTAGTTTCTTCACCTAACTTTCTGGCGTCCAGGTAATGGGCAATCACACTCTCATAGAGTGGGTACCGCGTACGTTGATTACTCTCATAATTTTCTGGATCATTATATTCTACTTCCATTATAACAATTTTTACATAATAATATATTTATTTCAAAAGGAACACATTTTTCTTGATCGATAAAGAATTGTTGACATTTTTACAAAATCCCAGTTTAAATTTCACTTCGAATTTAGTTTTTTTTTTGTTTTTTATTTATGTAATGCTCTGGAGTCTTGATCATAATATTTACACTGTACACATATTCATGCATTTTACACGTCTCTTGCTCCAACCTAGAGTTCGATATTGCACAACATAAAAAAAGTCCCAGTTTTACTTTCACTTCCAATTTAGAAAAATATTTTTATGTAATATTCTTGATCATAATATTTACACTGTACACATATTTATGCATTTTACACGTCTCTTGCTCCAACCTAGAGTTCGATATTGCACAACATAAAAAAGTCCCAGTTTTACTTTCACTTCCAATTTAGAAAAATATTTTTATATAATATTCTTGATCATAATATTTACAGTGTACACGTAAGTTTACACGTTCCCACCTTCAGAGTTCACTATCGCACGACACTTTCAGAGATAGTTCACGGCGCAGTGTTCACTCATAGAGTGGCTGAGGCTGGCCCGTTCCTTTTGAGAGGCCCGTTCGGGCCCACGTAATGCGGTACAGGAACTGGCTGCCCTCTTCGCCGGTTTCTATGACCTGGATTTGACAAAAAAAAAAAATTACCAACCTTTTTTTTTACTGACCGGTTAGACATTTGTCCTGAGGTATATTGTAAATATTTTGTATTAAACAAAAAGTTTATAATAAGATTAATTAACATTGCATTAACATTATACGGACTGTGATCGTGCAAGGGCCGGCACAATTATTTGGGTGTTTGGGGAGTTTATGTCAGTTTTCAGCCATACACTTCCTAAGTTTCCCGGTAATTGAGAGTTCTTTTTTCAATCTCGACCTGACGTTTTATTTGCGGCGCCTTTTAAATTATAATATTTATTAACTTTATTACATTGTTTAAATACCTACGTAAAAAAGAATGTTGACACAAAATGGCGCTATAATTTTAAAACACGGTTTACTCAAAACGGTTTCAGTGTAGGTTAACACACTATCGCTTATCTGTATCCAATTAGCTCCTCTTGAGAAACTAAAACCCGCATTTAGCTTCAATCATAATTATGATATTCACAACCCGGATTTATCACAGTACCATTTGAATACGAGGATTTATTCTATCTTTACGACCAAAGCTAATGTTCCGAGTATATTTCGGCCGTCTAGATAACTTATCCAATATCTCAGTTGCGTGACCCACATTGTACGAAATGACGTCGGCCATTTTATTTCCACATGTTTTATTTATCTTTCATTTCTCATCAAGCTCTCTCCCTCGAAGACTAAAGTTGGTGAGTACACTTGTTTCTCAAGAGTTTTTGAAGGGAAACGTCTTGTTTGATCGCGGCATGAAAAAAGTCACGATGACCATTGACCGTTAGAAAGAAAGAAAAGGAGTTTATTTGTCCCTCAGAAGAATAATTTGTCCTCACAAAATAAAGCACAAAATAAAATAGATATTTGAAAAAAAAAACAATTTTTAACAAATATTGTGAAGGAGATAGAACGGTGTGCTGTGTGGGGGCAACTCGGTCGCTGTCTCAGCATAAATGCTTCATTCTCCTGTTACAGAATATAATGAAACACTCTTTATGCATGATTGTCTAGGTATAAGTGTGAATATTATACGTATTATCGCAATCCTAATATTACAAATACGAATGTAAGTTTGTTTGTTTGTTTATTTGTTACCCTCTCACGACTTTTTCACGAAATTTTGCATACATGTTGTCAGGATCAGATCAAATAGTTTAGGCATAACTGAACCTCAATAAGCAAAAACGTGTTAACCCACAAAATGAAGTTATTGAAACAGATCGATTTTATCATCAATTGACTATTCTAGATACCGAATCTGGTTAACTCAATACCCCACTGGTGGTACCTTTTTACGTGGACGCCCACATATAAGTAGATCTGTGTGTTGTGAAGTGGATTATTATTATACTAGCTGCGCCCCGCGGTTTCACCCGCGGTAATTAAGATGTTCCCGCGGGAATCCCGGAATAAAAAGTACTTTATGTCCTTCTCTGTACCCTTGACAACGTGCACGCCAAATTTCATCCGAATCCGTTCAGCCGTTTTTGCGTGATTGAGTAACAAACATCCAAACATTCACACTTTCACATTTACAATATTAGTAGGATTATATCAACTTGGTATAATATAATGATCCTGGTGTTACCAGGAGTGCCTAGGATCCCGAGCGTTGACCTACCTGTGTGATGGGTCGCGTGACGACGGTGGGCGCGTGCAGGGCGGGGTGTGCGCCCGCGCCGCTTGCCGAAGCAGTGCCTTGCGAGCTGCTGCTAAACACATTCCTCGCCCTCCAGCCCGTCTAGCTCTGCCGGCAAAAATTACTAGTTTTGGCGGGAAAGTAACGTAAATTCAAATGTGAATAGGTATAATAGAACGAAGTTCTTTATCGCACGGTCCAGATGGGAGTAAAAATTCATTTTCCGTCACGGCGTCTACGGAAAAACAAAGCAACTGTCATTTTGTATTCTTGCCTATTTTCACGCATAACGGACATGTTTTATATGAAAAACAACTTCGTTCCAACCAAAGTGTTCCACGACACTCACTCGTTTTTTTGTTTGTTAATTTTTCACCAAACGTATATATATAGCTACCTACACAATATGTACCTATCTTTATTAGTAGATAGATGGCACTAAATTATTAAGTATCAGACAGGATACATGATATAAAAAAATAGCATAAAAAATTTGAAAACAGAAATAAGAAAGACATTTCTGGAGATTTAACAAAATATCCTACAATACACAAGTGACGCAACTCTGCGATTCTGTCCGTTCAATTTCAGTTTAAATTCTCGCCGTATCAGTACCTACCTACTGAATATATATAAAATTTCGCGTAAGCCTAAGCTTATCCATTACAGTAAGCTTCGTAGAACATTTCGGTGCGTTATAAATAAATAATTCATATTCAAGGAACATATTCTTTCAAACATCTAAAGTATCGATATTCAGATTTGACTTCAGTATCTCAGTGAAGAAAATTTTACATATAGAATGGTACAGGTAAATGGCACCATTATACATTACATTACCATTACAGTAGTATATAACATTTAAGTTTTGACAGCACCAAACCACTCGGCGAAAACTTCGAATAAAAAAGTTTTGAATTCATTACGTTTAGGAGAAGTAAAATTGGCATCTCTTTAGATATTTTATTTCCAGTCGAAAGTTAACAAATCAAATTGATGGATACATTAATCAGACGTAAAAAATTGCCTACTGGAAAGAAAATGTGGTTATTCATTTAAATTTCAATCGTATTGATATATTGTTTTTCTTTATATCTACTTAATGAGAAAGTAAAAAAATATTGGTGGGTAAAATTATGGATAAACGTATGATGTCTAAGTATTATTTTAAAATAAATAATATTATTTTACAATTTCGAATAAAACAATAAACAACGTACTTTAAATTAAAAAAACTCAACACAGTAAGTGGACGATTTTTAATTAGCAGGTATGTGTGCTGTTCGTGTCGGTATAACTTTGCCTTTTTTGATATTTACAAATCCCACCAAAAACATTTTCATGTAAACTGATGCCAAGACCTATTTAATCAAAGGCCAAGACGAGACCATATAACAGGCACTCTCAAAAAGTTAACAGATCTCATGTAGAGCCAAGCTTATAATTCTACACACCGTAACTCTACAAGGCCTAACTTCTCAAGCTCTACACCTTAGTCAGTATATGTGGCTTGGCCATTGCGCTCCATTCACATCTTAATTACTTTTTAACCGACTTCCAAAAAGGAGGAGGTTCTACGTTCGATTGTATGTATGTTTTCTGTTATACAATAGTTCTTGTAGTAACGAAACGTTATTGTTTGTGTACTAACACTAGCATACATACCAAATTTCAGCTTTCTAGAACATTAGGAATTTAAGAAAGAAGAATTTTGATGATCATCAGTGAGTCAGTGACGAAATCAGGTTGTTTTTTAGGTATCAATAAAATCTAAAGTATAAAAGCTATGCAATTAAAACTTTATATGTTTAATAAGTTCGCTATCGAAAACATCATATAATGAATTCACAAAAATAACTTTGTTTGTGTTAACTTGTAAGTCAAATACTTAAAGTTGGCATATAATCGCATTAGGTTAGCCTGCAAGGATTATGTGGTTTTTGAAATAAATAAATAAATAAATAAATAAATAAATAAATAAATAAATAAATAAATAAATAAATAAATAAATAAATAAATAAATATCCCGACAATTTTGTTTATCTAGTTTTATACAAACCCACGTTATAAATACCCATATTGTTGGTTTCAATTAAGTTTTTATTATTATTATTAACCGATCGTCATGTTTGCATGCACGTTGTCAGGTAGAAAAGGACATAGGATTATATTTATCCGGGAATTCCCACAGGAGCGAAAATTAACACGGGCGAAACCGCCGGGAACAGCTAGTATCCTCATAAATTGAAGAATAGAAAATTCAATGTGCTTACGAGAAAACTTGAGGTTAGGTATTCAGGTTCCAATCGAAACTTGTAATGAGTTTATAAAGTATAAATTTCAGGACTATACGATACTTCAAGGATGCTTGAAGGTTAAAATAAGTAAATTAATGATATGTATTGCCAAAAAAAACATCCAAAAAATTAAAAAAATCAACAAAATAATTAATATTATAACTAATTAATTTGTGGTAATGGGTTTCGTTAATTAGTTTGACGTATGAATTTTATTTTCCAAAGACAATATATGTATTTGAGAAACTAATTTGAATATTTGAATTTAATTTAATTTTATTATTGATGGAAAAAATATTATTTTCGATACGGGATTATTTTTATCTTGGCATACAAAGGTGTGCCACTGCCGTAGCTTAAAAAAATGTTACCTGTCACTAATGTCAAAATTATTAATCGATAGTAAATAATTAAGAGAAATAAAAAGAATCATGCAACTATAGTAAATTCAACTGGCGAAGTTCGTTTTCTTCTTTTTTAATGTCGCAACAGACGCTAGTGTTGCCACATTGAAAAAAAGAAGAAGCATGTTACGGTGCGCACAAACTACATAACAAAACATGTTATATAACTTAGTCACGTTAGCTTTTTTGTTTTTCTTTTGTTATTTAAAAGTACAACAGTCGGTGCTGCAGCTAGTGAAATGTCCTCTCAGCGACGACATTGTGGATAGCATAGCACTGAAGAACGAGAAACGATAGTGGTTACATAACATTGTTATATTGCATTGTCATTCTAATTAATAGTTAAAATTAAATTACATTTAAAAAACATTAAACATTAAGTAAAAAAATATGGAATTATTGAGAATTTATCCGTTCGGTCAGTAGTAACTCTATAAGCCAGGAAAGAGTTCAACAAAATTCAATGTTAGGTTAGGTTATTATTTTTAGTGTTTTGATGGTACCTATAGGTATAATAGACAAACACTAAAACGTTGATGCTTCTTCGTATATTCATGAGATACAGACGTACAGACAGATGGATGGACGGACAGCGAAGTCTTATAAATAGGATCCCGATGTCTTATTAATAGGGTCCCGTTGTACCTACCCTTTGGGTACGGGACCCTAAAAAATGGAACAGAGAAATAAAGGAGAAAAAAAATAATTTAACTTTTTATTTTTTATGAGCATAATTAGGTGGTATGCCGCCTCGTTACAAACTTACTCGTAAATTCCCGGCTTCGTAAATTTAATTTAGAACTTTAGCTTCAACTAAAGCAAAGTTCAAACTTTTAAATTGTATATTTTAGGTCCAGAATAGTTTCTGCTGCCCTAAATGTTTTAGCAATTTCATTAAATTTATCAATGTTATTTATATGCTGTAAATACATAAGTAGGTTCGATAGTACATACCTACACAGGTATAGGTTTTATTCTAAAGGAATTCATTTTTTAACGATAACAATTTTGATTTTTATAATATTCGAATTCCAATATTTATTTCAAAGTTCCCGCGGAGTTGTTCCATAAAAACATTGCAACCCCTTTTCATTCCCTTAGGGAATATTCAAAAAATCCTTTCTTATCAGATGGCTACGACACACAAAGAACACACCCTCCAAGTTTCAGGTCTCTACGATTAGCGGTTTAGGCTGTGCGTTGATCCGTCAGTCATTCAGGACAAAGCATTTTATATGTATAGAATAACTATTGTTATCCTACTAATATTATAAACGCGAAAGTTTGTTAGAATGTATGGATGGATGGATGGATGGATGTTTGTTACTCTTTCACGCAAAAACTACTGAATGGATTTAAATGAAACTTTACAATAATATAGCTTATACATCAGATTAACACATAGGGTACTTTTTATCCCGGAGTTCCCGCGGGAACTCTGAAATTAACGCGGGTGAAACCGCGGGGCACAACTAGTTTAAAATATAGGGGTAACATTAAAGCACTATTCAAAAAACCATCACACCACATAAATCCTACCGAGTGTCTATTTTCAATTGTATTTTAACTGTATGGTAGGGTTGCCAACCCTAAGGGGATGAAAAGGGGTTGCAAAGTTTGTATGGAACAATTTCGCGGGAAATTCGAAATTAATTATTTACAAAAAATGCTAGTTCACATTGAAAAGGCTATTAAAATAGGCATAGTATTTCAGTAGCCATGAATATTGATGATAGGGATCCATACTTATATTCATACTTCCATGTAACTAATAAAAATATATTTGGATGAATAAAAAATACTCATAAATCACGAGGAAAATATTAAATAGAAAACGTGGGTATAGGCAGGTGAATGACATTTATGATATACTAGCTGTGTCCCGCGGTTTCACCCGCGGTA
This sequence comes from Zygaena filipendulae, assembly GCA_907165275.2. Taxonomy (NCBI): domain Eukaryota; kingdom Metazoa; phylum Arthropoda; class Insecta; order Lepidoptera; family Zygaenidae; genus Zygaena; species Zygaena filipendulae. The sequence continues at coordinate 1,884,632 of OU015653.1, read as the reverse complement.
ATTTCAGAGTTGCCGCTGGAATTCCAGGATAAAAATTACCCTATGTCCTTCTATGTACCCCTGAAAACGTGCATGCCAAATTTCATCCAAATCCGTTAAGCCATTTTTGCGTGATTGAGTAACAAACATCCAAACATCCACACTTTCACATTTATAATATGAGTTGTCACGTGTCAGTAACAATACAAAGGGGCGTTGAATGCAAGGTAGGTAAAAGGTTAGCAACCTACGCGCCCAATTCTTATAAAGACTCCACGTTTTTTTACATCATAAAAGGACCTTTTTCTTTTTCTTTTTTTTATATTATAATTTAAGACGAGAATCGAATAATGTATGCAACAATACGTTCAATACGTTCCTCATCTAACCTTATAATGTCACATTAAAGTAAGTTATTACGACAGACCTGTGCGTCCAGTGTGGCTGCCTCTTATCACGCAGGCGGTCGCATCCTGGCTCGAGGGTGGAGGTGTCGCCAGTTTATCGCCGGAAGATTTTTCAGTAAAACAACCTCTGTGCAAAAAAACATAAATTACTCGTCTTTAATCACACAATAGAACAAAAAATAACAGATACAATGGACATCAACTTAGTTTAGTATGAAAACGGATGAAAACCAGTGTCGCCGGGTGATTTTCGCACACAAAACTATTCATTATGCACAAAAACATTCATTAACGTAAAGAAATGTATTAAACGCTTCATGGTTATGTTTTTACTTAGTCACTGAACTTTTCAAAATTCACAGTTTTGGGGATATTGTGGTAAATATACTTAAGATGGCAGCAAGTTCTTTTTCTCAAGTTCTTGTTCTTTTGGGCAAGTTAGAGCTCTAATTTCCTTTGCAACGATAGCGGCAGGGCAAGCGTGGCTCACCTACATATGTCCTCTCTACTTAATTTATTTGCTCTGTGATCACACGTGTAGTAAAATGACGTAGAAGTCGTAACCAGCAGGGAAATTATGTTACTTTTGTTGCTATCATATTTCAGTTTCAATCGGAAAAAATTGCAATTTTGTGATTAATTAATCATGTTTAGACAGTTTCAACTTTTAAAGTATGTTTATTTTGGTTAATTTCTAGAATTGTAGATGTCGCAAAACCACCATGTTTTTGATTGAAACTGAAATATGATAGCAACAAATTGCCCTGCGTATGCTGAAACGATTTGGATCTGGTGCCAGGGGACCAGAAAATAGGTGTAATAAGACAGCCTACCACATCACCCAGGATTTCAAAGACATTCTTATAAAGTTTCTAGCAAAAAGGAAAGACTTCCGAACCATTTGTCAGTCCAGTCTGTCGGTTAACTGAAAATATGCGTATTTGAAATTCTGATCAAAGTCTCTGCCTTACAGAAATTCGAGATTTGATTTAATAAAAAAAAAAATATTTTTATAACTAGCTATTCCCGCGATTTCACACGTGTTAATTTCGGAGTTCCCGCGGGAATTTCGGGACAAAAACTACCTGATGTCCTTCTCTGTACCCCTGACAACGGGTGTGCAAAATAAATAGTTGAGCTGTTGAGGCGTGAAAGCGTAACAAATAAACAAAAAAAACAAACATTCGCATTTATAAATAGTAAGGATTTTAACAAAGCTAAAGTTTCACGTTATCCTTAGTGTTATCCCTACTAATATTGTAAATGCGAAAGTTAATGTCACGCCCTAATCGCTTAACCGATTATCATGAAATGCATGCACGTTGTCAAGGGTGCAGAAAAGGACATAGGGTACTTTTTACTCCGAAATTCCCTGCGGGAACTCCAATTATCGCAGAATTTAATTTTCATTAACTTAAGCATACTAGGCCTACACTTGCCTACACGTTGTCAGAGGTGAAGAAAAGGATATCTAGGATAGTTTTATCCCAGAATTCCTGCGGGAATTCCGAAGTTAAAGCGGGTAAAACCGCGAGGAACGACTAGTGTACTAAATGTAAATGTGAGTATTTTTATCTATATCACTTTCAAGCTTTGGACTCAACTGATCACGAAATTTGGCAAGGTACAGGGTACAGACATAGGGTACCTAGCACCTACTCTTTATCTTGGAATTTTCGTGAAATTAATGTCTCAGATTAAGAAATCAACGTCACGTCATTATACAAAAAGGATAAATGTAGTTCTTGTCGATCTTGGCAACTTCTTTTATGTCATTTAGTGTAATGAACGCACCAAGCAATGAACCCAGACAGCCTCTTTAATCCGTAACAGCCAGATAAGCATCGCAATCAGAGAAAAAGTGAGCGAAAAGCAGTTAAGCTATGATTAATTAAATATTTTTCTTCCACGTCTTACTTTATGTTGCTAAATGCGAATAGTTACTTCAGATTTGAATGAGTTTGATATAACAATTGAAAGTTCGGGTGTTCAAAGTTGAACAATTAACTATAATTCTATCAAATATTCTCTTAGGTACCTACGGCCTTTCAAACACAAACTAAAACAATCAATTAAAATTGAAATTGGCCAATTAGGTAAATATGTTGTAGTTAGGTACTATTTTTTTTTTATTTTATTTCCTGAATTCAATTATGTAATACTAGCTGTTCCCGCGGTTTCACCCACGTTAATTTCGGAGTTCCCCTCAGGAATAGGGATGTGGACTACTTTTGAAAATCAAAATTCTAATTAGTCCGTCAGTTAGAAAATAAAAAAAACAATAGACACGTATTTTTTGCTTTTTTAAATAAATTAAAATATTCAGAGATAAAGCGCATTAAAGTTTAGGATGAGGTGGTCGTGACGTCACTAACCGCAAAACAGTCATACAAACTGTCAGAATAGTGACGTCACGCGAAATTTCAACTCAATATATCGCCGTTATTTTTTGATTACGTAAAAAAAGAAAAAATACGTGTCCAATATTTTTAAATAATCTACAAGACGGACTAAAAAATAAAAATTAGTCAACATGCCCATTACTACTACACATGACTTTCAAATTTTCATTGACATCCTATCGCAGATATAGCTAGGTACATAGGTGTTTTGACCCTAATAGGTAGGTACGACCTTATATAGAGTTAATTCTGTGATCACGTGCGTAATATTTATATTAAATTTAAATTTAATTTCCCACACCGCGTCAAAGGTAGCTTGGCTCAAAGCTAGTATAAGTAGTGTAGAGTACTCGATAGTTGTGCAAAGGCATTCCTTCTATGTGAACAGTGCTTAACATTTCATATAAATTTCAATCGGAATTTAATTAAAAACCGTAAACGGCCGAAAAACCTACCCCTTTCAAACAAGGGACCGCAGGAGTGTCAACGAGCTTACATCTTCATTTATAATATATAGGTACTATATACATATATCCTACTACAATATTATAAATGTGAAAGTGTGGATGTTTGTTACTCAAGCACGCAAAAACGGCAACGGATTTGGATGAAATTTGGCATGCACGTTCTCAGGGGTACAGAGTACATAAGTTACTTTCATCTCGGAATTCCTCCGGGAACTCCGAAATTACCGCGGGTGAAACCGCAGGGCACAGCTAGTATTATATATGCGAAAGTAACTCTATCTCTTTGTCTGTCTGTCTGTCTGTTACGCTTTCACGCCTTAAGCGCTCAACCGATCATTATGAAATTTTGAATACACGTTGTCAAAGGTACGGAGAAGAACATAGGGTAAGTACTTTGTATCCTGGAATCCTCACGGGAGCTCCGAAATTACCGTGGGTAAAACCGCTGGGCATAGCTAGTATAATATAAATGGTATCTATGTTGGTCGCGGTTTCACCCTTATCGCTATAAGGGTTGAATTACCAAATGGCAACCCTGAAATAGGCACGTACCTATTGTTACTTTGCTTAAAATAAAAGCCCCAATATCAAATTAGAATGCCTTTATTTCAAGTTCAAGATCATTTATTTTTCGATTTAGGCCTGTTTACAGCACTTACGAATGTCAAATATACATGTTTACAAATTGCATATAATATTAACAAGTAAAAAATAATAATAATAATAAATTATAAAAAAAAAAACATTGATATTAATATCCTTAATAAACCAAACTTAATTTCAAATACTAAAAAATAAAAATGATTAAAGTTATACAACATAACGACACTTTTAAAAAGTAACGATAAAATTAGAAACAAACATTATATTAATATTAATAATAATAAATGTCCAAAAAATACGAAATAATCAAAAGTCAAAAAGTCAAGTTACAGTCAAAATAAAAATAAATAAAAAAATAAAAATAAAATAAAAATAAATTTCAAATCTCAATGCAATATTAAACTTTGAATGTAAGAAAGAATTTCTGTCAGTTTTCTCTTTGTGATCGCTGTGTTCCCTTTCGAAACTTAACGAGCGCGCAAAAACAACTTCTTTCTAGAATCTAGGTATTAATAAAACTTTTTGTATTATTAAATGTTTACGTATTAAGTATTAATATAACTGTAAATAACCGTATGGTAGGGTTGCCATCCCTAAATATAGAAAACCAGGATAACAAGGTGGAAATACCAGGACACTACGGATTAAAAACGGATGCAAAAGAGAATAAGGTTAGAGTACCTAGTAGTTAATTTATAGTAATACTAGCTGTCCCGCGCGGTTTCACCCATGATAATTTCGGAGTTCCCGTGGAATTGTTCCATACAAACTTTACAACCCCTTTTCACCCCCTTAGGGGTTGAATTTTAAAAAATCCCTTCCTTATCGGTTGCCTACGTCATACAAAGAACACTGCACCCTCCAAGTTTCAGGTCTCTACGATCAGCAGTTTAGGCTGTGCATTGATCCGTCAATCAGTCGTTCAGGACAAAGCATTTTATTTATAGTAATATTATGATATTTACGCAACGGAAACAGAGTAAATGAAACACAAATAATAGCAGTTCAAATTATTTATGAAAGTATCTTCACTCTTCAGTTAAATTATACCGGGCCCATCGATAAAATGTAGGATTGGAGGCAGTCATTTTAAAACCAGGACGCTCTAAAAACCTAGGACACGACTTAAACAGTCAGGACCGCACCCCAAAAATTAGGACAAGTCCTGGGAAAACAGGACCCTATATGGGCTCCGCTAAAAACCTGTAAACTGTAGAATTTTGTTGCTTATTTTTATATTTAAGTGTTTCTGTGATGCCAAATAAAGATATGCCTATTTGTCTATTTGTGGTTGCTTTCATGAAAGAAGAAAAAAAAGAGAACAAGAAAAGAACAGCTTACCCGAAAAACTTGCAAGTCTTAATCAAGCCGATAAAGGCCTGTCTGAATTTGCGGTTCATAAAGCAATAGGTGATTGGGTTGCAGCACGAAGAGCAGTAGGCGAGCAGCTGTAGAGACACTACCCCCTTTGGGCCTATATACTGGTACAGCTCGTCTGGGTAGAACAGGTAAATCTGGTGACAAACACAGTTCTTTTAAGTGCGAAAAAAGCATATAATACCAATTATTACTAATGATCAAAAAGTTTTCGTGAATTCGTGTTGGTGACCTTTCGCTTTTGTCTATACTGATATTATAAAGAAGTAAGATTTGCTTTTTTTTTGTTTGTTTGTAACTTTTGGACCCATTATTCAAAAATTCTTTCACCATTAGAATGCTATATTATCCCTGATGTATATTATCCCGTACGTAACATAGACTATATTTTATCTCGGAATTACCCCGGGACCTCTGAAATTACTGCTGATGAAACCTTAGGACACAGCTAGAACTATATACAGGGACGAGTAAGAGCAAAATATCTAACACATTTCTTGTTTTGTTATTTGAAATTATTATTTTTGCTCCGATGGGTGGATAAATAGTTGAGTGTGACGGATCAAATATATATTTTTTTATTTAGCATTCATAGGACTATTTCGATCGATGATGTTCCTAACTGTACCTACCTCATGTGAAAGACGAGGACTGAGAGTAAAAAACAGTAGTAATGTTTTTCTTGTAGCCTGTTAACATTTTATTGTTTTGTTCATTTATTTATTTGAGCTTATTGCACAACATTTTACAAAAGGCGGACCTAACGCCACAATGGCATTATCTACTAACTTGAACCAAAACTGAAACGCAAATGGATGCTTCGTGCTGATAACAGAATTTCACGAGCGGAGCACAACTTTTTCACGACTAATCAATTCTCTGCCACGACTTTTCAAATTGGCAGAATCAGCGTCGAAACCGCGGAGCCCTTAAACCACAAATTGAAATTGGAGTCACGTCTTACCGTATTGATTACGTGCAATGGCGTCCAGCACACGAAAAACTCCAGTATGATGACGAATAACATTCTAATGACCTGAAACAAATGAAATATGATTATAGTATAACACAAATGTCTGTGAATATAATCTACTTAACAAAGTACTAAAGTGAGCTTTAAATTACGTACTAGTTACTACTATAAATGTGAAAGTAACTCTGTCTCTCTGTCTGTCTGTTACGCTTTCGCGCTTTTCATGCGGTTTTCACCAATAAACAGAATGATTCATGAGGAAGGTTTATATCTATATATTTTATCCTGGAATCCCCGCGGGAACTCCGAAATTGCCGCGGGTGAAACCGCGAGGGACAGCTACATTCTAATCGATGCATCTTATATTTTAGTAGGATTGAAAAAAAACTCACTTTGCGTTTCGCGTCTATACTCTTGTCGATGTGTGTGGATCGTACGAAATGCCGGAAGTCCAGGTCGACAGTGTGCATGCAGTAGTTTCCGTTCACCTTCGTTTCCATCCTCTGGTCATTCTCCTGGTGGCGAAAGAGATGAAAAATAAACTTAATTATGAATATGGATTTTTAAGCGTACCAATACTAAAAGGGAATAAAACTTGTGACCTTTTTCGACACTTTCAATAAACACAAAACATTAACGAATTTTATAAGTACTAAATCTTGCACACGAATCACTCTATAGATCAATCGGTGAAAACTGCTTGAAAATCCGTTCAGTAGTTTTTGAGTTTATCGCGAACAGACATGCAGACAGACAGACGAGGCGGAGGACTTTTTTTTATAATATAAAGTCGTATGTGTTAAAATAAACGAACTACCTAAAGGGAAAAAGGTACCCAAAGGCAATATTGCGTTTACTGATTTTTTTTAACTCGCTTGCCTCAGCCGGAAATTGAACCGACTGGAATAAAAAAAAAATTACATCCTGTAATTTTATATCACGAATCGATAGTATAAATCTTAAGGATCAAATCTCTTCAAAAAACATTGCATATTTAAGTTACTATTCACCCGGTATAGGGTACGATTATTTTACCCTTTTGTAGGTGTAACGCACGCCTTCCGTAACCGTATATTTGAGGGCTTAATATTAATACTAACGTCCCTTATTATCATGTACCTAATTGACTACTTGACAATTTTTTTTTTAGTCCATCGTGTAGATTAGTAAAAAATATTGGACATGTATTTTTTTTTTTACGCAATCAACAAATAACAGCGATACATTGAGTTGAACTTTCGCGCGACGTCACGTCACTACTTGGTGCAGTTTGTATGGGGCTTATACTGAATATTGACGTCACGAGTCCCCCACCCTAAACTTTAATGCGCTTTACCTATGTTTATTTTCATTAATTTGAAAAAGCAAAAAATACGTGTCTATTATTTTTTTATTTTCTGACGGACTAATCAGAATTTTGATTTGCATACCCTGGAGAATACCCAATTTATTATTTATTTGTGTTATTATAACCGAGCAAATAAATTAACTAGAGAGGACATGTAGCGGGGCAGGCGCGCCACCGTTGCAAAAGAAGTTAGAGCAAATGCTCTTACTTGCCCAAAACTTCTTTTGCTGCAATATACCAAGTATATTTACCACAATATTTCCAAAACTGTGAAGTTTTAGAACAGTAACTAAGTAAAAACATAACCATAAAGCGTTTAATACATTTTTTTACGTTAATTAATGTTTTAGTGCGTGATTTAGTTTTGTGTGCGAAAATCACCCGGCGACGCTGGTTTTCATCTGTTTTCTTACTACGAGTAAACTATAAGTTGATATTCTTTCTATCTATTATTTTCTGCTCTGTGGTTATTATTCAACGTCGCACTTTGCACTAGAGCGAATACTGACAAAAGAAAAATATTAAACCGACAAGACGTCATATTTTTTGTCACAAAAGAAATCGTGACTATTTTCTTATTTACCTCACCCATACTTGTATTTACCTCAGGATATATTGTATAGGTATTGAATCACATCTTCACGAAATCGCTTTTCAAAGAAAAAAACAGTAAACAGTACACTTATTTACCTTTATATACTGATAAGCAAGAAAGGGTGCTAACTCTAAAGGGTATCAAATACCCATTACTTTTTAGGCGCGTTGAAATAAAAATATTAGCAAACAACAAATTCAAAGATATCGTATCTAACTGGTTCAGGATCAAGTTTAACTTTTGGGGTAGCTACCTACGTAGGTAAAACATGCTTTTTTAATATTGACAGTGCCACGTGATCACATACAATCGTCCAATCAGAAGTCTGGTTCTGCGTCACCACGATTCTTTCCTTAGTTTTCTATGCGTTAACGATTTTAGATTGTCAATTTGACTAAGGGGGCAAGTCCCTACCGTGGGTTCGATCCCCACATTAGTTTTAGTATGTAATAAGTAATACGGTACAGCCGAGTATAGTACTTTTTTGTATTATACCAGTTTACCTTATTGTACATTGTACTCTATTTAGTTTAGGACCAGGTTGCTTTGTGTAATTTATTTGATCCCATCAAAAACATAAATGTGAAAGTGGAAGCTAAAGTCAGTATTAAACTTATGCTTAGTTGTCGACTTCGCCGATAAAAGAATTGATATCTAAATAGGTGCCAAGTTCTGTAGATAATCCTGATATATATTCAAAGGAGCATACAACTTAAAATAATGCAAAGGTTAATGCAAAATTTCAATGATGATCGGTTGAGTTGAATTAAGGCGTGAAAGCTTAACAGACAAACAAACAAATAAGCTCACATTCTCAAGAATTTAGGGTAACGATAACTTCAAAGCATTATTTTTACTATATTTCCCAAATTTTTATATTCAGTTCACAGGTTTTTTACAGGAATACCGTTCCAGTTTCCTATTTCAAAGGTTAATTATAATTTTTTTTCATTTTAAATAAGTACATAAGATTTATGTAAACTCCACCGCAGTTGGAGATACCTGTTTAATTGACAGATTTATGTTTGCACGTACGCCGTAAATTTTTTTTAACACCAGCAGTTCACGTGTTAGGTAGGTGGTGGCAACCCTGAAGTCGTAAAAGATAAAATTAACATAAATTTTAGCTTCGGTATAATTTTCGTGTACGTACAAATCCTACGGGTATACGTACATTAGTAATACTTGAACATGTGAAATTAGTTTAAGTAAGCCGAATTAAGTGCCCCGTTTTGTATGAATAATAAAATGGCCGGTACCTAACATTAATTTTTGTTGAACTCTTTCCTGGCTCATAGGGTTACTACTGACCGAACGGATAAATTCTTGAATATTTCAATTATAATTATGATTATTTAATAATTTTAATTATGTTATGTTTTTTAAATATTTTTTTCATAACTCATACCTACTCCAAAAGTAGGTATGAAGTTACCTGAGGAGCGGGTTAAAAGTATTAAAAGTAATAAACTTTTCAGCCCTAAAGGAAGAATCCTTTTCAACTGACATGCAGCTGTCAAATTATTATAAAAAAAAAACTAGTTCTATTTTCACATTTCTATAGAACCATGTTCCAATTTTCTATAGGTACAGCCACTCAATTACAGCTTGATGTTAAATTGAAATAACATAAAGTTAAGCATTAATTAAAATAAAATTCACTAATTTTTCCTTTAGCTAATTCATATTTTTTTTTTACTATCCTTGTATGTATTCGTAATGAAAAGCATAGTGTTTACCTCGGTAAAGACTTAGTTAATCCCTCGAACTATTGTTTTTCGAACTATATTGATACCAAAGTAGGTACCTATTCTAAATGTTGCCAGTATATAGTAAACAACTTAATATATTCCAAGTGTCATTCTACGTAATCCGCCTGAGGTTTTCCTGATGCGCGTTTAAACAAACCGACAAATTGTCATATCTTTACTATAAAAAGAAATTAAACTGAACAGATTTTGTCATGAGAGCGACACATAAAAAAAGTTACAACGTACGTGTTTAATAAATATTTTTATCATCACAGATGTAAAAACTTTTTTTCGTATTCGTACAAAATGACTATGACTGTTTCCTGCAATTTGATCCGCGCTAATTTCAGAGCTCCCGCAAAACTTTCGCAATAAAAAATCCTTTTCTACACCCTTGACAAAATGCAAAATTACATGGTGATCATTAATAAGTTAAGGTGTGAAAAAGTGACAAACAAACAAACTCACATTCGAATTTATGATTTCAATTAGAGTTATAATTGATGATCCGCTTCCCAACTATCAAACGAACACCGACGAAAGGGCAAACGATCATAGAGCGCGATAGACGAATATGATTGATGTATAGCTATCCCTTTCATACTCATACGTTTCAAACTAGTTTTTTGCTACAGGATTTTAGAGTAAGTACCTTAAAAAGGTCAATTTATAGCAGAGTCAGAATTAACAAGAATTTTGAGTTAGGTCACTTTAATTCTAAGTGTGCGAATTATCTTGAGATACGACCGGCTCTCGAATAGCGTATAAATATGGACCTGCAGGGCTATTATGTAACTTTGTTGCTATCATTTTTCAATTTCAATCTGAAACATAGCGATTTTGTGATTAATTTATAGGTAATCGCAAAATCGATTGGAACCGAAAAACGATATCAACAAAAGTTACTTAATAGCCTTGCAGGGACCTTAGGTACCTACTTGAGTGGGTACACGTGCGTGACGCGGCTGTTATGGAATGGCAAATGTGCGGAATTGGAACGCTAATAGGCACAAAATATCCACTCATATTGCGTTATCCCCGATATTAATCCCATAACAATAAAAAAAAGCTCGTATAATATCCCAAGTCTCAACCCGTCATCGCTGAACCCTCATAAACCGGGGCATTCCTATAAAGCGGCAGAAACATGTTCCGTAAACAAATAAAAAAAAAAATACGATGAACTACGACGTTCGTTTATATAGCTTCAATGGGTGCTAACAATGTTCTTTGACAAAACCACCTTTGGCTCTGAATTTTTTTTTATTATGATTTCGAAACTTTTAGTAATTTTTTTTTCTAACAGTTTTTCAACAATATTCAATACATCTGAATTTTTTATGAAGTACTTATAAAGGGATGCGATATCACCGACAGCTGTTTGTGAGTCGTTATAAGAATGATTTCCTCATTTTTTTTTTACAAGCCGTTCTCCCGCGGTTCATATTACAAAAAAAAAATTCTTTGACGTTTCCATGAAAAAAGAAAAATACACCGAAACTCACGTTTTTTGATGTGGTTTTTTCTTTATTTTATTTTTACATGTACATTTTTCATTAGGTATCGAGGTAGGTATCGAGGCTTAAAAAGGTACTTCGTTTAAAATTACAAACCTGTATAGGGAAAATATCGCTGAAATCAGCACTTATACTCGTATATAGGGTAATTTATATCCCGGAACATCCAAAACTTGTTGAGGAAATTGTAAAAACGCACGCAATATTTGCATCATCACAATATAGGGTCACGGACTAAAAAAATGTAATAATATTCGTCTGGATGTGGTATGCCTGCCTACACGGTATAGTAACAATGTCACAGAGTATAGTTCCGATGTATATTTATATAGGTAGTAGATTATATTAAAAACAAAATATATATTGTACTAACTGTCCCCCGCGATTTCATCCGCGGTAATTTCGGAGTTCCCGCAGGAATTCCGGGACAAAAACTATCCTATCTTTTAAGTTGGACCATTTTATGAATGGTTACAAAATTTTATCAAAATCCGTTCAGTAGTTTCGGAGTCCATCGCGGACAAACAACGTGACACGTGATTTATATATATTAGATATTTGCAAAAATTTTTTTTTTTAATTTTTTCTTCAGCCCTATCGATCGAAGTGAGAGATTATGTATAATATGAAAATAGATTATTATTTATACGAGTACTAGCTGTTCTCCGCGGTTTCACCTGTGTTAATTTCGGAGTATCCGCAGGAGTTCCGGGATGAAAGTATCCTATCTCCTCAGACAGACAGGGTTACTTTGGTATTTATAATATTACTAATTGTCCCCCGAGGTTTCAGAGTTCCCGTGGGAATTTCGGGATAAAAAGTACTCTATGTCACTCAAGACTACCGTAGCTTCTTATAAGTGCAAGAATTTTCAAAATCTGTTCAGTAGATCCAGAGATTACCCCCTACGATGACGTCACAAACTCACAACCTTTACCTCTTTATAATATTAGTATAGATTATTATGGATTACTTATAAATTATATGAATATACGTATAGATAGGTACATACCGTGACAAAATAAAGTTTGCGAACAAAATATAAAGATAAGTAAATTAATAAATGATTAAATAGTCATCAATCATTTAGATGAAAAAAATATAATATCAAGCCAACCTGTGGCCATTATTCGCAACTCAGTAGTGCTCTACACGAAATAATAAAACGTTTCTTAAAGTGTTCCAGCATAAATTTACTTAATAGCCATATCTGCATTACCCGGCCCGAGTAAGACGCCTTATCAAGAGCACATTTTGTTGGTGAAAAATTATTTAATATTTGTCACACTTCGCTGTCTCACTTAGGCTTTTTGAACATCTGTTAGTTTGCCGTTTCTAAGTAGCTTCTAGTTGAAGTCAAAGTAACGGTTGAAGTCAAAGTAACGCCTCTAGCTATAAAAATCATGTTTAAAAGAAATCAATAGGAGAATAATGTAAAATAATGCACTAAAATGGATCATGGTATTAAAACTTAAACTTAAAACTTGCTATCAAAAAGTTTAATCCAAAAGTGCCAAAATTCGCTTCGCTTGAAATTGAAAAAAAAAATAACACCTCATGTACGCATGAAACGGTGCGAAATTGTGTTCGCACAGAAAGACGTAGTACTATTCATAAAACCACACTGCATACGCTGAATATGGTTCTATGCTTTGATTTCTTTTTAAATGAAATGTCTTACAAGATAATTTTATTATGAAACCAGGGTGGCGGGTAGTATGGTCCTCTAAAAGCCTTAAGTCGTTTTTATCTTTAAGCTTTAAGCCCAGAGTGAATAACAATTTTACAGACTCACCCTCTTCATTTACAAAAATAATTTTATGGCGAGTTAGTAGACGTTAATAAGTTAAGTATTCTTTGCAGAAGTATGATTAAACTGTCATGCGCTTGTAATAAATCTTGGTTGCAGTTTACGACCTAGATTAAAACTTGGAAAAATGTTTAAATCTATAACCGATAGCGGTCCTCAATTTAGTTAAGATATAAATTGCTGTGGATTTTGTAAAAAAAAAATTAAAAGTGTTTTATTGTTCGATTTATATAATTTAAAAAAATTGTCACAAGTAACTTACAAAAAGAAGTGAAATCCTACCAAATAAATTTTCATGTAAAATGACTTGCGCTATCAAAAAAGTATCAGATCTCATGCAGCTTCTAACTCTACACGTCCTAACTATAAGGCGCAACTACACAAACTCTACACTTTTTACTACAACAACTATTGTTTAACAGAAAAATAATGAACACAGGATAATTTTTTCACCTTACACCCATGTGAATGTAGCAAAATGACCAAGCCACATATTTTGACTAGGGTGTAGTGTTTGTGAAGTTAGGCCTCGTAGATTTAGGGCGTGTAGAGATAGAAGCTTGGCTCTACATGAGATCTGATAACTTTTTGGCAGTGCGTGTCATATGGTTTCATCTTGGCAACATTTTACACAAAAATGTTTTTGGTGGGATATAGTTACTTTAGGATTAAAAATTGACCTAAGTGGCATATTAGAAGCGAATTTTAACCCTTTTTCGTTTGTTAAAAAAGTTTTCCCTATCTGTCAAAAAACATCACTACAAAAATTAACTGTTGAGATATTATTTAACAGCCTATATACCAGTGAAAATGATTAATGAGTTTATTCAGTGTGACGGATGATAATGCGCGTTTTATCAAGTACAGTTGGCGGCAGAAATATGTACCTAACCACTTTTGACTGTCATTGAATCTTATTGCAATGGTTATTATTATTTTTATTTTGTAATTAAATATACAGTATTTTTTTTTCGTTCAAGAATTTTTAAAGGTGTTAAAAAACGTGTTTGTAGGTTTGTCTAAACACCGACATTCGTTAAAAACACTAATTACTTAGTAACTAGACAAAGTCGTATTTATTTACATATCTAAGCAATATTATGAAGGTAAGTAAATGGGATTTTGTGACAAACAAGAATCTACCCACCAGACCTGTCGCCATTTTTCATCTGCAACTGGGCATAGTACCTACATGTACTATTACCATGATAGAGGTGGCAGTCACATTGAATACACAGGATGAATTTCATTCTATGGACCTTTAGAATTTATTTTTATCTCTTTTTTAAATGTATTATTATTATTATTTTTTGTTTTAATGATTTATATCTTCTATACTTATAATAAAACTGTAGAGAGGTCAATTCTGTACATTGAATATATATTCAAAATTAATATTGGAGGATGAATGGTGATCAAAAACATGGGTCAAAAACTACTGAAGGGATTTTAAACAAACTTGGGCAGGTTATAGGATATATAACATAACGCTGAGATACATAGGAACTGACCAGTGACGATAAATTTGAAGCAAGTTGGATGAAAATGCGCTTTTGAGCTCTGATCCTCGCATACGTTTACTCAATCACGCAAAAACGTCTGAAAGGATTTGGATGAAATTTGGCATGCACGTTTGGGGTACAGAGAAGGACATAGGGTATTTTTATCCCAGAATTCCCGTGGGAACTCCGAAATTACCGCAGTTGAAACCGCGGGGCACAGCTAGTTTATAATAATCTTCAGAGACTGATGAGTATTTGCAAATTTTTGGTGTTGACTGTTCCGCTTGTCTTGCTCGTGCGAATGGATAAAGCTTGCTTAGAGAATTGGTGATGAGGTGATTAACGAATTGCTCCTCTCGCTTTTACGTAATTGTTTCTGTACGACTTATACCTACTATGCAGGTACTTATACCACTATGATCATAACGCTCGCGCTCTAGCTTTTAGTAATTTAATACTTATAATTTTCTTACAATCAACAGAGAATCATCACCTGATGATTTGAAGAAAAAGAACCTTTTTCTACCCTACTGTTTGACAGTTGAACGAGCCAGGGCACTGCTGAAAATCAGCGCTGAGGTCTTCTACCTGGGCATTTCGCTGAGACTGCGTCCTTTTCAGCACCACACCACAGCACATTCTACATGTAGGTATATAGATACGTTTTGTTGTACGGTACGTAGTATGTCTATGTCTATCATATTCATATTATTGGCTATCACATATTATACTTACTTACATTTATACTTAAAGATACATGTTTTCAATAAATAAACATGAATTTGTACTAAATGATATAAGGAGTATAATAATAACTCTACTATTCGAAAAGAACCGCATATCAATAGGGATGTTGACTACTTTTGAAAATCAAAATTCTAATTAGTCCGTCAGTTAGAAAATAAAAAAACAATCGACACGTATTTTTTGCTTTTTTAAATAAATTAAAATATACAGAGATAAAGCGCATTAAAGTTTAGCATGAGGAGGTCGTGACGTCACTAACCGCTAAACCGCCATACAAACTGTCAGAATAGTGACGTCACGCGAAATTTCAACTCAATATATCGCCGTTATTTTTTGATTACGTAAAAAAAGAAAAAATACGTATCCAATATTTTTTAATAATCTACAAGACGGATTAAAAAATAAAAATAGTCAACATGCTTGCATTTTGTGGTTCTTTTTTTGAGGACGTTTCTGTGTCGTGTACACTTAACACCGGTGTTGGAGTACTTATATTATGTAGAGTTAAAAACTCTTTAGAGCTGACGTTCACTTACCCTTATCATCTTCTTCGTGGACCAATTGCTTTTGCAACATAAGTCTGTGGAGTTGCCTTGAAGAATAGGTGTGTTGGGTATTATACTGTGGTTCGCCTTACATCCCCCTTGCGTGGTCACTACGAGAAAAATTCAGTTTAAACAACATACCTACATTGATCTAGTTGATATTAAGTTTATAAGACAACTACCTGTTCCTCCGGCAACGTGTATGCAAAATTTTATGGTTATGTTTCATGTAACAAATAAACAAACAAACTCACTTTCGCATTTATAATGTAAGTAAGGATATCTAATAAAACAATAGGACACGTAAATTGTAATTTTACCAATATGAAATAAATAACAAACTAAGCAATAAACAAACAAACAAACTCACTTTCGGATTTGTAATACCTACGCTGCTTTCTTTTGGGAATTTTTTTTGAAAACAAAGAGATTTTTCGTGAGTTTTTTTTTTTAAAGTGATGTTTTGATATATAATCCATAGGCCATACCTACATTTGTATGTCAACGACTGGACAAATTTTTTCCCGCCTCTAACGAGCGGCGCACAGCGTACATCGTTGCGTCTTTTATATTTAACTTGAAAACCAAGTTCAAGAATGTGAACGTGATTCAGTTTTTATCTTTCAATATTAATATTGATGCACAAAAACATTTTATGATTGTGTTTGCGAGCCTCAAACAGCTTGAGTACGAAGCAACTTGATTCAATCCCTTTTATGAGGTAAATACTTTCTTGAAATTCTTTTAGTGTTACTACATTTTTGGCGACACATCAACATTATTTTTTGTCCTTTTACTATATTTTTTGCCAGAAAAATGAAAGTTGAAACATATTTACGCAGTTCATATACTAATACTTGTAAGTGTTGAACTCGAACTGTGTACTGTGTTTCGGAATTACTCCGCAAAATAATTGTTTTAAACTAGGTTTAATCTGGACATATTACTGTGAAATTTGCACGAAGACTTTAATTTGTTATCAGTGAATTAATTACAATACTGTGATGTGATATTATATCTTAATAACAGACGATTTAAAGCAAAACTTATACCGAGAACTTCGTTTTCATGGCGGTTACGCCTATTGGCTCGCGAGACTTAACGTCGACTGCCTAACCGATCTCCAACCACCCACATTATTGAAATGTTAAAACACGATACCTAATTAATAAATATTTCATTCAATCTTAAACGTGATAGCCGCATTTAAAGAAGAGAAGTATTATATTATATGCGTAAAGGTACTGAATCCACGTGGGACTTGGGATGTGGCGGAGTTTCTGTGTATTTACCGCATTTGCTGTGGGGCAGTGACGAACTACTGATAATAGTCTTTTTTTTTTCTTTTGTTTTTTTTTTTTTTTTCTACATAAAGTCTGCGCCCTAAAATAATGACAACATTCTCTGCGCACTCTTGGGGCTGCTGCGCTGGTGAAGGCACTGATGATGAACATTTTGTCGTATGCATAAGCTGTGATAAACCTTTTCACAAAGCTTGTTTGTCTTTGTCAGTAGATGGTAACGATCCAAATATCCTTAGTGATTGGAAGTGTCCGATTTGTACGAGCCGTGTTCCGAAGTCTGCTAAGAACGACTCCACACCTATTCGTAATACTCCTGCAGCTCGACAGAATAAAAGACCCGCGCTGTGCTCACCCTCCCCTCCTGCGCCTAACACTTATATAACAGGAGAAGATGTGCGTTCCATTGTTAGGGAAGTGATTAGAACCGAACTTGCTGATATGATGAACCAGCTGAATCAAAGTATGGTTGCCACCCTCAATCGCGAACTTGTTACTATAAAGAATGAAATCAAGGACGTCGCAGATTCCATGACTTTTGTGAATGATAGGTTTGTTGAAATTGAAGCTGAACAAGTAGCAAATAGAATAACAATTAAGAATTTGCAAGAGGAGAATACAAAACTGAAGGATACGGTGACAGAGTTTGGAACCCGTATCAATTTTTTGGAGCAACATACTCGCTCTAATAATATAGAAGTGCAGTGCGTACCAGAAAATAAGCAGGAAAACTTGTACAATATAGTAAAGAAACTGAGCGAGACAGTGGGCGGAAAATTAGAAGAAAGAGATATCGTAAATTGCACTCGAATTGCCAAAAATAGTTCAGCGGGCGCCCGGCCGCGTTCCATAGTGGTACAGTTTTCTACACGCAGAGTCCGCGAACAGTTTCTGGCCTCCTGTTACAAATATAACAAAACAAACCCTCAAAACAAGTTGAGCAGCATCCATTTGGGTATCGAAGGTAGTAAGACGCCAGTCTACGTCGTAGAACATCTCTCGCCTGCGAATAAATCTCTTCACGCAGCAGCAAGACTTAGAGCTAAGAATAAAGGATACAAGTACGTCTGGGTCAGGAACGGCAAGATTTTCGGGAGGAAGAGCGACGACTCGGACTACATTCTCATTAAAAATATAGATATCTTAAATAAAATTATTTAAATTCTCTGCTTTTATTATACTCCGTTTCTTTGTTTTTTTTTATTGTTATTAATTTTTTTTATATTCCTATTTCGCTTTTTTTTTCTCCATTAGTTTACCTAATGGTGCCAAAATTTCATGATTTCAAGCTTTTTTACCAAAATTGCAGAGGTTTAAGAACAAAAACTCAAGATTTTTATCGCAATTTATGTTGTAGTCAGTATGATGTCATAATTTTAACTGAGACGTGGTTGAATGGTTCCGTACTGAGTAGTGAATTATTCGATGACAGGTACGTGGTTTATGGGCGGGACAGGGAGAATTCTGCTCTGCAGAGTGGAAAAGACGGTGGTGGTGTATTAATCGCAGTACTAAAAATTTTTAAATCAAAACGCACTACTAAATGGGAGAGTGATTGTGAAGATCTTTGGATTACTATAGATGCCTCGGTAACACGTTCAGCGCAACAAATAGCTCTATGCGCAATTTACCTTCCGCCGCCAGTAATTAGATCAAGATTGAAATACCTCTTGGATCATTATACTGGGGTTCTTGAACAGACTGACACGCCAACATGCATTGTCGGAGATTTTAATTTGGGGAAGGTGGATTGGAATGCCTCCGCGTCGAGTACTTCATTGTCGGGTACTTGTCAGTACCTTATTGATTTTACTCATGCAAATAGATTACAGCAGCTGAATACTGTGAGGAACTCCAGCGGTCGAATCCTGGATCTTGTTCTAACCACTATGCCTTTCTGTGTAGTCGCTGAGTCGAGTGGACCTCTAACTGCTATCGATGCTTATCACCCTCCTCTAGATATTAGTTTTTCTTTAAATGAGAGGCCGAAACTCCAGTACAATACTTCTAACACGAAACCAAACTTTTATAAAGCCAACTATGAACTAATATATAAGTACTTAGATGAAAAGGACTGGGTGTCAATACTTGGAGGACTTCAAGATGTTAATCACATGACACGTACGTTTTATGACATCCTTCGCTCGGCTATTCAAGAATTTGTGCCCTCTCATAGATCCAAAGGGAAAAAGTATCCTCCATGGTTTAATAAGAACTTGATTAAATCATTGCATGAAAAATATAAAATAAGAAAGCGTTACAAAATATACAAAAATCCAATGGATCTACTAGAATTAAGACTTTTAAACAAGCGCTGTAATAAATTATCCAAGGATTTGTATAATAAGTATATCAAAGGATTAGAGGATGGAATTTCGAACAACCCTAAATTATTTTGGACATATGTCAAATCAAAGCGCGGGGGATCTAGTGTGTATCCCTTGTTTATGACGGACGGCCTACACACTACATCTAACAATACTGAAATATGCGAATTATTTGCGACAAATTTTTCGTCGGTTTACAGCACTAGTAACAACAACAGCGGAGCACTGAATTATTTGAATTTGACTAATCTAGAGTTAAACAGTCAGTCGTTGGTGGCTCCTTTGATTTCACCAGAAGCACTTTACAAAAAGCTAAAAAATATAAACCTAAATAAAGGCCCTGGACCTGACGGAATTCCTCCAGTATTTATAGCAAGTTGTGCTTCAGCCCTAGTGTCACCTCTTTTGATGATATATAACAAATCCCTTGCATCTGGTGTTTTTCCTGCAGAATGGAAGAAAGCTAAGGTAGTTCCTGTCTATAAATCTGACAGTGACGATCACGTATCTAATTACCGTCCCATCTCGATCTTGTCTTCATTGGCCAAAATTTTTGAAACTCTAATCTTTCCTTGTATACAAGACCATTTTCAGCTCTATTTAACCGCCCATCAGCATGGCTTCGTCGGGTCACGGTCTACAACGACAAATTTGGTGGAATTTACAGAGTCCTTGATTGGTGCGGTTGACTCTGGCAAACAATTTGATGTGATATATACGGACTTCTCCAAGGCCTTTGACAGGGTATCACACAGGATCTTAATTTATAAATTGGCCGCATATGGAATCACGGGATCATTACTCGCATGGCTGAATTCGTACTTGGAAGATCGAGAATTTTACGTGGTGGTCAACGGGTATCAATCCGCAAGCCGCAAAATAACTTCGGGTGTACCCCAGGGCTCACATTTAGGACCTATACTGTTTAATGTTTTCGTCAATGACCTCCCTAACTGTTTTCGATATTCCAAACCATTTATGTATGCCGACGACTTAAAATTTGCTAGATCAGTTGAAACTATTGAGCACGCTGAGCAACTGCAGGAGGATTTAGATAGACTCATACAGTGGTGTGACTATAATGAAATGTATCTTAATTCAAAAAAATGTTTTCATTTAAAGTTCTCAAGAAAAGCTCATTTGATTGATAGTGAATATCTTATTGACACCGAAAAGGTCCAAGAAGTAAGTCTTATTAAAGATCTAGGGGTTCTATACGACAGAAAGGTCACGTTTGTTCCACATTTAGATAATATAGTCAAAAAAGCGTCTAAAATGCTAGGGTTTATTATTAGGAATACTAAAGATTTTAAAGGGAGCAAGGTAAGGGTTTTGTTGTACAATAGTCTGGTTCGTAGTGTGCTGGAGTATTGTAGCGTCGTCTGGAGACCACATTACGCTACACACTCACTACGTCTGGAGCATATCCAGAAACGGTTCATGTATCATCTTTCCTTTACTAGCGGCATGTCAAGGAGGTTGCTCTCTTACAACTGTAGACTGAGATATTTTAAAATGAAGTCCTTGGCTTTGCGTAGAGATCTGATCGACGCAATGTTTTTGTACAAGGTCCTCAGGAACAGAATAGACTGCTCAAACTTGTTAAGTCAGTTTAATTTCCGTGTCCCTTCTAGGTTCCCTCGTAGCAGAATAACGCCCTTATCTCCTCCACTGCGTAGAACACTTCTTGGTTCAAGCTCTCCTGTCCCAAGACTATGTAAGCTCTTGAACAGCTGTAGCGAATTTGTCGATATTAATGTTGACGGTCCTGGTAAGTTTTATAGGAGCGTACTTGACCACTTATCTGACATCGAATAAACGACCAGTAAACGACGACTGATAATTTCAGTCAAAGCTTTAGTACTTACCTAATTTCAATTTTGGTACATTTACATGATTTAATTTTTCTTTAAGTTTCCTTTTTTTTTTACATATTCTTTTTTAGTCACAGATTGTGTAGTGCATGCTGAGCTTACCTATAAGTAACTGTTGTACTTAATTCTTTTAATTAATGTTAAAAATATAATAACATTGTAATTTGTAATGGTATGAGCAGTTGTTGGTGAGCCTAAATAAATAAATAAATAAATAAATAAATAAATAAATGATAAATTCGACTGCCACGGAACTTTAACATTATAGTTTCAAGTTTCTATAGAAGCTCAGTGGTGTTTTCTGTCAGTCTTCGTTCACCGTCTGTCAGTCAGTAATTACCTCTTTGACAGTATTTTAGGTATAAAATATTAGAGGATTTTTAACTATTACCAATATTTTTTTTATATACCTAAGGAAGAAGAAGAAATGAGTTTATTGGTCCCCACAATCCACATAAAAGGTAAAGGCTCTAAAAGCAATCAAAATTATAAGTATGTAATATTCTACAGATAAGTATTGATAGTATTTTGATTCGTGTTGGCAATGCTCTCGACAAGGCGGTGGTTTCGACGGTCTCAAAATGCCGAGTATCTGTGGCGATGGGAGAATAATAATTGACATTATATGTCTCTTAAAGGTTGTTGTCGCATTGATATCATATTAATAGGTATTCTATTTGGTTTTCGTGTGGAGGCTCTACCGTGTGCACGTGTTCGTTATCCGCAACCACGATTCAGCAGCCATTTTGTTTAGGTACCCTAAGAAGAACCGCGTTTTTTCTGGGGAATCTAACATCTAACATCGTCGTTTGGCTTTCCACTATAATTCAAGAAGTATACGAAGATATTTTTATCACTGGATCATTGTCATTGGCAATATTAACGCGAACAATCGCGATAGACGCCATAAATAAAGCAGAAGAAAGTCTCTCATCTCATCTGCAGTTAATACATTCATTGAGTTGTATTCTCTTTAACACGTATATGTATATAGCTACCGTTATACCGTTATACTTAATTGGTAGTAGATTTAAATTATTTTCAATAAACATGGAAGTGTTTGTAAATAAGTCGGCCGTCAGTCAATAATCGACTGAGCCGTTGGGGCGTAAAAGCGTAACACACAGACAGACAAACAGACAGAGTTACTTTCGCATTTGTAATATTAGTAGGGATTTATTAACAACATACATTGTGATAATTTACTTGGCTTTTAATGTGTTGTTTTTTTTTTAACTTTTTATTATTATCTACTTACTCTATTTTTACTTTGTAAATTATTTTTGAAACTAAGAAATGCAGATTGTGGACGGTCTTATTGGTAGTGTGAAGCCATCTCCCTTCTACGGTCGCCACTGAAAATCAGCGTCGTGGAATTTAGTGCCACGGCATAATGTTGAGTGGTAGCCATTTTGGTACCAAGTATTCTAGTTTAAGATTCACGCTTGTACTTATTTTATCTTTATGGTATCAAATAAACTTTTTTCTATTCTATTCTATTATATTCTAAATAATCTATGATTCATAATTGCTACACTTGATTCAATTTAAATGTGATATACTCACAATGCGATTGCCAATTGAAGTTGTTCTGTATTTCATGCCTCATTCCTCTCCATAACTTGGTGACAATCAAGCAGTACGCGAATGACATTATGAATATGGGCAGCAGCAGTAAAGCTGCGTCCAAGCCGAGATTGAAGAGTCTCTCCAACTCGAGACTGCGCCAAACCTCTCTGCATTTGAACGCTGCCAACAAAAGAATTTGTAGATTAGCCTTTATTTACTACTACTAGCTGTCCCCCGCGGTTTCGAAACTTCGGAGATCCCGCAGGAATTCCGGAACACAAAGTACCCTATGTCCTTTTCTGTACCTCTGACAACGTATGTACAAAATTTCATGATGATCGGTTTGGTTGTTAAGTCGTAAAAGCGTAACACAGACAGACAGAGTTACTTTCGCATTTATAAAACATATTAGTAGGGATTTACTATTAGGTACCTGTTCCCCGCGGTAATTATGGAGTTTCCGCAGGAATTCCGAGGTAAAATTACTCCTTTTTTGTACCCCTGGCAATGAGTATGCAAAGTTTCATTATGATCGGTTGCCTAGTAAAGGCGTGAAAACGTAACAAAACAACAGGTGTATATGTATACGTATTTGGAAGAAGCGTTTCGTAAATAACAATTTAATACAAGTAAATGGTTTGTGAGTTGTTAAGATTTGCATTCATCGTAATCAATATATACTCATTAAAATCTCTCATTGCAGCGGGAGCAAATAATTTAAAAACCTAATATATTATATTCAACACGTGCATTTGCCTGAGACGTTAGAGAGATAAGATTACAGACTTGGATTAAAATCTAGATGCTTTTACTCAGATTAGTATTCCAGTGGGTTTTCTCGATTTCATTTCAACACTCACTGCTGTCATTGTTTGTTTACATTTCACGTTTCAAATCAAATAAGCAAAATAAGATATTCAATGACGCTTAGAATTTGGAGACAACGGTTTTATAAAGTCCCATGAATTACTAGCTTTCCCGCGCGGTTTCACCCGCGATAATTTCGGAGTTCCCGCGTAATTGTTCTATACAAATTTTGGAACCCCTTTTCACCCACTTAGGAGTTGAATTTTTAAAAATCCTTTCTTAGTCACACCTACATCACTTAAGGAATATTTGTGCAAATTTTCATAGTTCTATAGTCAGTGGTTTCAGCTATGCTCTGATTAATCAGTCAGTCAGTTTCTGCTTTTATCTATACTAATATCTATACTAATATTATAAAGAGCAAAAGTTTGTGAGTTGGTGACGTTGTAGAGGGTAATCTCTGGATCCACTGAACCGATTTTGAAAATTCTTTCACTTGTAGGAAGCTACAGGCACAGATAATATAATACTGATCCTGAGTGTCATAGGGTACTTTTTATTTCGGAATTCCCGCGGGAACTTCGAATTTCCCGCGAGTAAAACCACGGGAAGACAGCTATCTCTGGATCTACTGAACCGATTTTGAAAAAATTTTCACTTATAGCTACAGTAATTCTGAGTGACATAGAGTTTTCATTAGAATTCCCGCGGGAACTCCGGAGTTTGTGAGGTTGTTATCTATGGATCTACTTACTACTAGGAAGCTATAAAGTGATCCTGAGTGACATAGGGTAGATACTTTTTACGTCTGAATTCCCGCGGGAACTACGAAATTACCGCGGGTGAAACTGCGGGGGTCAGCTAGTATAGATATATACAGACTAGCTGACCCGCGTGATTTCACCCGCAATAATTTCTAAGTTCCTACGGCATTGTTCCTTTGACTGGACTTTGCGACCCTTTTTAATGCCCGTAGGGGTTGAATTTTCAAAAATACTTTCTTATTGGATTTCTATGTCATATAAAGAACACACCCTCCAAGTTTCAGGTCACTACGATCAGCGGTTTAGGCTGTGCGTTGATCCGCCAGTGAGTCATTCAGGACAAAGCATTTTATATGTATAGAATATAGCTATAGAGTACCTACTAAAAATAAGTTCGATTTTCGGGTAGGTATCTTGTGTTATTTAAGCGTTTATTTGAAGTTCTGTCTAAAAATAAAACACAATTACAATAAATTGTCCCCTTAGAAAATAAATTCAAAGTAGCCTTTGTTTTGATCGCAGAGTACCTACTTGTGACTCAATACAATGAAATGAAATAGAATTGACAATCACCAACGTATTGACAAAGCTTTAAATGGAATTTCATTTACTTTTCGTCTAATAATAGGTAATAAGTAGTCTGACCTAACAAACTTAATTTGTTCTTTGTAACTGTCCACTGTTTTCTTTGGCTGACATTGAAAAAAAGAAAAAGAAGAAGGTAATATGTTGAAGGTTGAAAGTGTGATTTTTTTCATTTTAACCTGTCGGATTTTGTTTTTCGCAGTCACATAAAATGCGACATAGCCCCTTAATATTTAAAAAAAATTTAAACTTTATAGATCATAAAAAATATTTAGAAATTTTTGAGACAGAAGCAATTGAGACTGCACCTCCCCACATACCCAAAATCACGCGTATGTTTTTAGTACAAAATATATTTAAATTTTCAGAATATTATCTTTAAATACAGGTATAATCTGATTAAATTTTGAAAATCGTTGCCTGGCAATGGTGAGTCAAGGCCACGCGTCGCTGTTTTATCTGTGGTTTAGACATCGTGCGTTCAACGAAAAATAAACACGTGATATTTCTTTATATCCCCCCCCCCCCTCCCTCCCTGTGATATTTCGTGATTTTTTCCGGACCCCTCCCCCCCCTTTCGAGCCTCACGGTGATTAATGGGCGTCCCCTAACGGGGCAACCGATCGTCATGACATTTTGTGTAGGTACTACACGTTGTCAGAGGTACAGAAAAGGATATAGAGTACTTTTATCCCGGAATTCCCGCTGGAACTCCGAAATTAGCGCGGGTCAAACAGCGGGGATCAGCTAGTTTTTATAGTAGGTATATGTATACATATTTACAGATACTCCCTGAGTGTTAAAATTATTATATAGTCGCGGGAACCTTTGAACGTAGCCATTTACAAATCACAATTCAAAATGTGAAATCACTCGTCAAATTGCACGTAAAATTTTCAGAAGCACTTAGCTGTCCATGAACGTTACGAATCAAAGAGTGCTAAATCAAAGAGAGAATCTTCATTGTCGAGATAATAAACTATGGGCTATGCAGGTTTTTTGGAATGAGTAGGCATTTCAAGAGGAACTGCATCCTTTTCTTCACTCATTTCACTTGACATATCTATACTATAATAAAAGAGTAGATTCCGCGATTCTGTACATTGAATATTTATAAGAAAAATAGATATAAGCGATAAAAGAAGATTAACCAACCACAAAACAAGAGTTTTTAAAATTCTGTTCTTTCTCTCTGTCTGTCTGTCTGCCTATTCGCGATAATTTCTGAATCTACTGAACAGATTGTAATGCAGTTTTCACAGGTAGATTTAAACTTAGCCTGGAGCTACATATAGGCTTTGTTCCATTGTAATCGGATGTCGAGAAAAAAAAAGTTGTTGTATAAATACCTTTCGCGCGGGTGAAACCGCGGGGCAAAGCTAGTTCTGAATAAGTAGGTTACCTACCTAACGAATTGAATATTGTAACAATATTTATCAAGTAAATAATATATTGTAAGAGCAAAGAGGTGTGTAAAAGAGAGGATCTCAATTGAAACAAATTTAATTTGTCATTTGCCATCTTTCAGAGTGTTATTAAATTCGTCAACACCGACGTACCTCTTAAGAAATCCAAGCAAAAGCTACATGATTATATTTGCTGAAACCGAGCGATGCGTATGTTTATCTTACACTGAAAGCCTTCAACCTATACTAATTTACCATAATGCCATTAATTTACTCAGATAATTTAATATTTTATCAACATATTTTGTTATTATTGCTTAATTTTTTTTTAATTAAGAAGTTTTTGAAATAGGGTAGAGTTTTGTGGGGAACGTTCACTTTTAATACTCACTTATAATATAATGTATTTATGTAATAATTCACCCGCGGTAATTTTGGAGTTTCTGCTGGAATTCCGGGTTACAGTATAGCCTATGTTACTCAGGGATAATGTATCATTCTAATGGTCAAAGAATTTTTTGAAATCGATCTAGTAGTTTTTGAGTTAAATAATAAATTGTAACAAACTAACTAACAAAAATAATTTTTTTCCCCTTTATAATATTAGTTTAGATATACCACGTTTGCTTGTTTGCCACGACACAAGTTTATAGCTTACGACCGCACTCAGAGTTTTAATGATTACTTAATTTTAAGTAAAGATTTTTAAGCAAAATGGCGGCAATAAGAGACGTTCTTTAAATTAATATCAATTAGCATTTACCTAAATTTAAATTAACTAGTCAAATCTTTACTTAAAATTAAGTAATCATAAAAACGACTCTGAGTGCGGCCGTAAGTGTAGGAACAAGTGGATCTGTGAATGAATGAATGAAATGAATGAATGAATGAATGAAATGAAAGAATGAATGAATGAAATGAAAGAATGAATGAAATGAATTAATGAAATGAATGGAAAACACTTTATTGAACTCCACAAACAGTACAGTAACAAAAAAATTAAAAACAGAATGTATTAAGTGACTCCAAATGGCGGCCCTATCACTAAAGCGATCTCTTCCGGCTAACAGGTCGAGTATGGAGACATTTATTACAGTAAAGACAGTAGGTAGGTGGTGCAATCCAAAAATGTGTGTGTTGTGAAGTGGATTTCATTTCACTATCCTATTAGCCTTACCGTTTCCCCTCATAGGTTGTAGTGTGGACACAATCAATATGGGCGAATTGAGCACAGTGGACAGTATCCAAACGGTGGCGATCATTTTGTAAGCGTGGCACTGAGTCTGCCATTTCCGCGATTTGAGCGGGCGGCAGATAGCGAAGTATCGCTCCAGAGATATGGCGACCAGGGTCCACACGTCCACCGACACCGAGACAGCTGCAAACAAACAACAAACACTGTAAAATTACTACTTACTTCCCATACTTTTTTCTCTCATAGACCACTTTAAACATTATGCTAGATCTGGTGGACCCCCTGCAGCTATTACATTTACTAACTTACTTCCGAAACCCGAAAAAAGTACATGTCTATGGCAATCTGTGTTGTGGCTATTTTTCAATCAACTATGAGTTAAAAGTTTTCGAAAAAAAGGTGAGAATTTATATTGCTTTGATAATGCTGTGAGTGGATGTCATTTAAGCTAAGTTTCAAGGCCAATCTAAAAAGCGTCTTCATTCAACAGTTGGATTCCTGCTTTACTTTTTTGTATTCTAAGATTGACTCACAGTACAAGAAACCAATAAGCTCCCACTTCGGAGTGGTAAAAGTAAACATAAATATTTTCTTGTTTTGTAGCAATTTATTCAAACACAAAAATTACTACCTACACTTTTAATTATTCATAGGAGAAGTCAAGTCAGGTCACCTAATACATTTTTATAGACCCCCGTTAACGAGTTGTGGACCCCCATTTTTTTTCTACGCAAGCGTAGACCCCCGTCGAGCTCCCGTGGACCCCTGGACCACTTTGGGAATCAATGACTTAGAGTATTTAAGAGGATTCCATCGCTATAATCGCTATAACTGCTGGTACTTATGGCACGGGTATTCCCAGTTTAAGTACCAGCTATAGAATTAAAGTAAAAAAAATATGTAGAATAAGACTAATAGACTATTATTATTATTAATTGCAAGAAAGAAAACCGTAGATTTAGGTATATATAGTAGATATAGAAGAGAGATATAGAGATAATAGAAGTTTTAATTAACCCTTTCACCGCCATCACGTAATAATAATAATAATAAAGAAAAAAAAGAAAGCCTAAATTTAAGATAATAAATGAATAATAACAATAATGCGTGCTCCTGGGGCCAGAAACGTAAAATTACGTTACTAACAAATAAGCACTGACTTTTATAGTTATTAGATTTTATGATAGATTATAAGCATTTCCAACCCTTGGAGAAATCCCTTAAGCGTGTGGTCTGGGGGTGATGGTCATGTACCTCCCCGCGGTTTTACCCGTGGTAATTTCGGAGTTACCGCGACAATTCCTGGATAAAAAGTATCCGATGTTTCTATTCCAGACTATAACCTATCTCTGTGCCAAATAGCATCCAATTACGTTCAGCCGTTCAGGCACACGCTTAAAGCTTAGTATCTCTTTGTGTCAAGTAGATCTTTGTGTTGAGAAGTGTTAAAAAAACCTACAACCATACCAAATTATTATCCTATCCTACTAATATTATAAACGCGAAAGTTTGTAAGAATGTAGCTATGGATGGATGGATGGATGGATGGATGGATGTTTGTTAATCTTTCACGCAAAAACTACTGGATGGATTTAAATGAAACTTTACAATAATATAGCTTATACATCAGATTAACACATCGGGTACTTTTTATCCCGAAATCACCGCGGGAACTCTGAAATTAGCGCGAGTGAAACTTCGGGGCACAGCTAGTACTTTAACAGATCGCAGTTCAAATAAGCTACAAACTTAATTAAACACCGCCAGCCGTAGACAAAGGTAACAATAACACAATAAGAAACTGAACTAATATAAACTAAATGGCTGTTAAACCAGCCGTAAACGACGTAATAAAATGCAATTACATAAATAACAGTTGTTTAATATTGTAGCTCGAGAATAATTATTGAAAAGCACTATATAAAACAAGTGCCTACCCACTTTTAACACATAGTTAATAATGAGAACGCAGTCGAATCTGCTTTTATTGCCCATTGCAAATGATATAAGCTTTAAGCTAGCTAGACGAACAGAAAGCAGTAAGACTAAGCCAGTAATGTCATTTGCATACGTTAAGTATTCAAATTAAATGAAATTTTGTTAAGCACGTTTTATTGTTGTAAGCAGGCACATTGAATTTCATTGGCTATTACCATCTTGATAACTGCTGCGCTAACTTTAATACATAATCCTTACTATTGCCTTGTAAATGCGAAAGTGTGTTTGTTTGTTTGTTACACTTTCACGTCTTTATTTGCTATAGGTACACGTTAACATGTATACAGAGAAGGGCATAGGGCATAATTTTTATTCTGGAAATCCGGCGGGAACTCCGAAATTTCCGCCGGTCAAACCGTGGGGAGCAGCTAGTAGTTACATAAACTGTTGTCTATACAAGTAATTATATTTCTTGTTGTTTGGGAGAGTAATCTATTTGACACTAACGGAGGGATTGTACGATGAAAAAGTGAGGTTAAACGAAGTACCTATGTATTGAAAAAGTACGGTTCCACTCGCAATAATTTCCCCGGGGTAATTTATCCTGTCACTTAGGAACACACTTATGAAAATCGGTTGAGTGGTTTTTATGTTTATCCATTACAATCATCCCAATCCAGATAAGCGATCTCAAGCCTGCATCTTGCTGGCGTTAGTGCATCTCACCTTCCTATTGCTCAAGAGCCGTGCAATGAGTTAAAAAAATGGATTCCCTTGTGCACAGTGCACAGCAAACACACAGTAAATAATGCTTATATATTTACTGTGCTTGCAGGCTGCCGCATTTTCACCGGCGTGATAAAAGCTATCTATCCGGTATTTTCTCCGGGAAACTCACAAAAATTTTGCTCTTTATAATATTAGTAGGTATAGATTTAAGCAAAAAAGACTAAACTTCACCATCCACCTCGTCCGAACCGAAATATTTTATTATAATTATAATATATAAAGCTGGATTGCCACTCACTCATTGACATAATTGTTCTCCCAGAAGGAGCATCTCTAGGTCGATATAATGTATTTAAGATGTGGAAAGGAGGTTTCTGTGATTGTGGGAAAACCTTGAGATCTTCGATTCCTGCTTCTCATCAGGTAGTGAGTCGACTGCCCGCCGAAACTATCCATCGAAAGTGAAAACGTTTCTAACTAAATTTCATCCACACGTTGGGCAAATTTCAATAGTGAAACTTTTTTTTCAAAATGGCGGAAAAAAACATGGCCGCCAAACAAAATTCAAACTCGATTATCTCCGAAACTATAGGAGTCTGATGGGGGGTGCCCAAACAAATGTCATAGAGGTCAATGGGGGGCAACCGCCTGGCGTGGTAAAAATCCAAAATGGCGGATTCAAAATGGCGGCCGAAAAAAAAGTTGATCCGATCCGGGTGAGGTTCGGCATCCGGGGGTTTTTGGGGTCGCTGATGCCGAATATCGAATCAGTTTTTCGATTGCGTCATTTTTCAAGATGGCCGCCGAACATTAGTTGTTTGTATGGGGAAATTGTTTCGGCCCTGGCTCGGAAACTATCGGCCGTGGGTATTGAAAAAAAATTTGTACAGTTGGTGGTGCACTACCTTCTTCTATCGGGATATAAATAATTCCAAGATGGCGGACGGATTCGAAATGGCTGGCGAAAAAAAGTTAAGCATAATTGTTCTCCCAGAAGGAGCATCTCTAGGTCGATATAATGTATTTAAGATGTGGAAAGGAGGTTTCTGTGATTGTGGGAAAACCTTGACATCTTCGATTCCTGCTCCTCATCAGGTAGTGAGTTGACTGCCCGCCGAAACTATCCATCAAAAGTAAAACTGTTACTTACAAAGTTTGATCCACACCTTGGGCAAATTTCAATAGTGAAACTTTTTTTTCAAAATGGCGGAAAAAATCATGGCCGCCGAACAAAATTCAAACTCGATTATCTCCGAAACTAAAAGAGTCAGGTGGGGGTGCTCGAACAAATAGAGGTCAATGGGGGGCAACCGGGCACAGGGCGACCAAGCCTCGCGAGCTGCTCGCAGCTCGCGCACAGGGCGAATCTAGTTATTATAATATATAAAGCTGGATTGTTATAATATATAAAGCTGGATTGCCACTCACTCATTGACATAATTGTTCTCCCAGAAGGAGCATCTCTAGGTTGATACAATGTATGGAACATGTAGAGGGGACGTTTCGGTGATTATGGGAAAACCTCGACATCTTCGATTCCTGCTTCTCATCAGGTAGCGAGTCGACTGCCCGCCGAAACTATCCATCGAAAGTGAAAACGTTTCTAACTAAATTTCATCCACACCTTGGGCAAATTTCAATAGTGTAACTTTTTTTTCAAAATGGCGGAAAAAAACATGGCCGCCGAACAAAATTCAAACTCGATTATCTCCGAAACTAAAAGAGTCAGGTAGGGGGTGCTCAAACAAATGTCATAGAGGTCAATGGGGGGCAACCGCCTGGCGTGGTAAAAATCCAAAATGGCGGATTCAAAATGGCGGCCGAAAAAAAAGTTGATCCGATCCGGGTGAGGTTCGGCGTCTGGGGGTTTTTGGGGTCGCTGATGCCGAATATCGAATCAGTTTTTCGATTGCGTCATTTTTCAAGATGGCGGCCGAACATTAGTTGTTTGTATGGGGAAATTGTTTCGGCCCTGGCTCGGAAACTATCGGCCGTGGGTATTGAAAAAAAATTTGTACAGTTGGTGGTGCACTATCTTCTTCTATCGGGATATAAATAATTCCAAGATGGCGGACGGATTCGAAATGGCTGGCGAAAAAAAGTTAAGCATAATTGTTCTCCCAGAAGGAGCATCTCTAGGTCGATATAATGTATATAAGATGTGGAAAGGAGGTTTCTGTGATTGTGGGAAAACCTTGACATCTTCGATTCCTGCTCCTCATCAGGTAGTGAGTTGACTGCCCGCCGAAACTATCCATCAAAAGTAAAACTGTTACTTACAAAGTTTGATCCACACCTTGGGCAAATTTCAATAGTGAAACTTTTTTTCAAAATGGCGGAAAAAATCATGGCCGCCGAACAAAATTCAAACTCGATTATCTCCGAAACTAAAAGAGTCAGGTGGGGGGTGCTCGAACAAATAGAGGTCAATGGGGGGCAACCGGGCACAGGGCGACCAAGCCTCGCAAGCTGCTCGCAGCTCGCGCACAGGGCGAATCTAGTCGTATAGTAAAAGCAGTTTCTAATAGGGTACTTGCATGAAATTTATAATAAGAAATTGTGTCAATATTTCAAAAATAGAGCCTTAGAAAAGCGTTATCGTGAAAGATTTACTAAAAAATTTTCAACAGTTTCCAAAATATTCAACTTTTAATTTTGTGAAATGGAACGTTGCAATGAAACACCAATCACCGCCAAGCTTAACACATGACGTCACTTTTATTTTTTTAGTAAATATTTACCTCTTTCAGAGAAGGCAAAAGAAACTAAGTGCATACAGTCAACGCATATTTTCCATTTTCTGAGTTTTTTTACTTTAAAATGCATCGGTAAGATGCATTTCGATTCTTTACTGGAACTTTTGGAAGTAAATCGACACAGTTCAACCTTAATTTCGCTTTTGGATATTGAAGTTATCTATCTGTCAGTGTCACATGACCCTGTCAATACGACAGTGACATTTCTATCACAGATTAATAAGGCGTAATTTTGAACAGGTAACGTCATTCCGCGTTTCGGCGGCAAGGTCTAAAGTAGGAATTTTGAAACGCTCCATTTAATTAATTTATGCATATATTTTTTTTCTTTTTCTTGCTTTGTTTAAGTAGGCCATATATCTTTAAAATAGACTAAAAAAAATTCATGCAAGTACCCTATTGAATGTGACAATAACAAAACAAATACTTTAAAGGTTTCGCAAAGCCTTAAATCTTTCTAAATTATCGAGTAAGTCACTAAATTCTATTAGTTGTATGTGCGGTACGGTCTTGGATTCATACATCTATCTTAGCTTAAGGTCTCCCGTGCAGCCACGCCCGAAAGCTGTCAAAGGGTAGACGAAGACAATTTATTGTATCCATATTGAATTGACTTTCCCAATAATGACTGTGTACCCAATAATGTTATTTGTAATGAAATAAGGTCTCAGTCAATATGGGGCGTTCAAAGACGTTAAAGCTCTCAGTGGAAAGTAGAGTGTATCTTTCTCGGGCGTAAACCAATTTTACCCTCGACTTAAATGCAATACTTGGATAAAATAACGTTATTACATATATTTTATGTTCTTGATATAGGTTTAATTATTTCACTCTGGCAACATTCTATTTAACTCACCGTTAGATCCTTACTAATATTATAGATGCGAAAGTGAGTTTGTTTATTTGTTTGTTTGTTACGCTTTCACGCCTTAACGGCTCAAACGATTATCATGAATTTGGATTGGATGAAATTTGGCATGCACCTTGTCAGGGGTATAGAGAAGGACATAGGTCATTTTTTATCCCGGAATTCCCGCGGGAACTCCGAAATTACCGCGGGTGAAACGGCGCGGAACAGCTAGCCTTGAATAATTAATGTATATTAAACCTTCCTCTTGAATCACTATCTATTTATGATAAGCGCATAATAATCCGTTGCGATTATTTGCTTAGACCAAGCGTACAGACGGACAGACGGCGGGAAGCGATTTTGTTTATTCTATGTAGAGATAAAGATACACACCAAAGAGTATTGGTATTAGACCAATGGCGGGAAAATTTTCTTCATGAAGGGCCAGAAAGTCCATCGAATTTCGGAGGAGGATCATAATTATAGAAAAAATGCATTATGTTTTGAAATCTTTCAATCATATTATAAAGTATTAGCTGTGCCCCGCGGTTTCACCTGCGGTAATTTCAGAGTTCCCGCGGGAATTCCGGGATAAAAAGTACCCTATGTCCTTCTCTGTACCCTTAAAAACGTGCATGCCAAATTTCATTCAAATCAGTTAAGCTGTTTTTGCGTGATTGAGTAACAAACATCCAAACATCTAAGCATCCAAACATCGACACTTTCACATTTATAATATTAGTAGGATAAACATGCATGACCGTCAAAATTTAATTACTATACATTTCGAAGGACCGTCGCGCGCCGTGGGCCGGATTAAATTCTTTCGCGGGTCGGACTTGGCCTGCGGGCCTTACTTTGCCTACCAATGGTCTAGACGACAAAAACCATCTATGTTGGCATGCCATAGTTTACTTGTGCTTTCTTAAGCCTTTACCACAGTCTTAGTACCCGCACAGTTACCCGATGGAGATGTTTTGTTCGGTAGAGTAAACATACGATGTGTACAGTCAACATAAAAACACTTTAGTTAATCTTTGAACTTTATTGCTATGGCAATAAGGTTCAATTGCCGTTAAAATTGTTAAGTTCTTACTGCTACTGATTGTATAGGGTATAAGTACATGCTCGGAGCATGACACGCCATTTGCTGGCTGGCTGATACTAACTTTTGGGCAAACAAAGGCTTACTGGTGCCACTATACAGGATGTTAGGATAAACGAGGAAAGTATAGGAGAAGGATGTCAGAATTCGATATTCATCACAAATAGTTGTATAAAAAAAAAACATTAAATAAATTATGGACGTATAAAAAAAAACATCCGCGATCATTGAGCGAGTCCACCTGCTCACAAGTCATAGGTTATTCAATGCTCATTCCCTTTGTGTTGCCTCTGAAACCCGTGACAACTCAAATGTAAAGGTGTGTTAACTCACGTTTTCATCAAAGTTTTTGTCTGTGATTTATTTGTCACAATCTCAATGTGTCCTTTATTCAACTATATATTCATAAGTTATGTATGAGCATGAGTTATCAAGGGTTTCAATACGTCCCTCGTGTAACCTTACAGCTTGCCTTACAGCCTGTATACAAATATTTTGTGTATATTGTGCAAGTTCAACCCAAAGTCGCATTAGAGTGGAGACAGCAGTAACGATTGTGTCACTCCCATGTCTCTCAAGTGGGTAAATACTCAGTCATTTTAAATTAAATAGAATTTTGAAGGTCCGTTTTGTAATATGAAATTTTGTTTTCTTTTTGGTTCGCTGAGAATTTTAGGTTCACTAGTATGGGAGCTAAAATAACACTACCTACATAATATATTCCAGTCCAAGTTTGTTTTAAATCTCAAGTCTTATACAAGCCCTATCACCTCTTTTACCACGATTCCGATCTTTACATTTCTTTTTGTTATCGACAGCTTTGAATAAGTTTATAAAACGAAAGTTACAACGTTGTCCCTAAAGATCTCACATAGGTACGTTATAATTTCTGTTTATAAAACTACATGATGAAAGAGAAAAATCTTTTTTATGTCCAGCGCAAAAAACAGGGAAAAGGATTTTAACCGAAGAAAATGCTAATAAGCCATCGTTGTTTAGTAAATGGAAAATGCTCCAATTAGGTTTGTGAAGAGATTATTTTAAAGAACAAAATTCAGAGTTAGTTTAGTTTAGGCCATCCAAAGTTGACATGATGGGCTTCTAATTATCTTTTTACTGATGGTTATAGCTATACAATTGTGCTGTTCTCTAACCTTGGATAACAAAAGCATAAGTTTGTTAGCATACGCACGTCGCACAAGTTAAAGTTTTCGTTGCGAATATATTTTAATATGTACAAAATAACGTGAATTATAATAATCGCTATGCGTGCAGCAAAAACTAGCTACACTTATACCTAATATTTTAACCGCTTTAGCATTAATGTGGAGTGATTGTGGCAATGATAAGATCGACTCATGACTTGGGTTCCAAGATATATACGTGCTAAATCCATGCTTAAATCCATTAAGTGATTTTTATTTTTTGGAAATGTTTACCGTTATTTTCTTAGTTAGATTAAAAGGAGCGATACTTCACTGAAATAATAATGTTATAATATAGTGTGGGCTGTATCCTGGAGGTTATATAACCTACTGCTGCAGAGTGGGTGTTGTGCAAAAAACATATACATATAGGTAATTAAGCTGTCTACTCAATACGCAAATGCACTAGCGTTTTTAAAACTCTAATATGGACTTTAAATCATGACCATATCTTATGAAGACAATATTCAAATAAGAATTCTTTGATTCATAGAACTCATAAGGAAAAAGAAATACAATAGTATTAGTAAGAATGAAGATAATATAGAGAACTAAGATAAGATAGATAAAATAGATAACACTGTCGAACCCAAACGAGTTCCAGAGTCCTTCTAAGTCGGGTCGTTAACGAAAGATAATAGAAATGAATCCTTTGTCCGGATTCTGTAACTTTTCTGTCAGGATAAAATATAATGGTCATCTTAATAAACTTTGTCACCCAATACACTCACTGTTGAGGTGTAGTCTAAAGAAAACTGACTTCTACGGCCATATATCGCGGGTTCGATCCAGGGATACTATATTTGGTGATTTTTTTACTATAATATAATTAAACTTTTTTCAAATTGTAAACAATAGTGAAACTTTAGCGAAATTCTCATTAATTAGGAATTTTGGTCGGATCAGTTTTGTAAACAAAGCTGAAGACAAAATACATGTGCCTATACTATACGTTATTAATTAGCAGAGTTCGAAATTTTGCACCTACTTTGCAAAATCTTTCTAAAAACATCAAAGAAATCACACGCAAAACACAGCCACTGCGAAAATTAGTGTCCCTTAAAGCGTCTATTTATAGATAATCCCAGTAAAACACCTAATGTCTCTATGTCTGTACGGCAGTTTATTGCTGGGAACGGCTCATTGTTCTCACATAATTAATTGCAAGTTGAGTTACCACTAATTATATTATAGATATATCTATATTATAACTTTAAACTGACAGCGTGCTGCCGAAGAGTTTGTTGCGCAGCTTCTTCTCTTCAGCCATAGCACTAGGAAATTTTATGGGTGCCGTCATAATAACTGTAATTATATTGGCGCCAAAAAGAGTCACATTATGGGCCGAATTTGAATAAAGGATTTGACTTTGACTTTATTTGCACCATAAAACACAACAAGAGCTACTTTTAACAAATTTTTATCCACACGAAAATAGTTAATGAATCGCCATATCCGATTCTCCTTAGTCAATCTAAGATTTTTTTATCATTTTTGAGCGAAGGTTACTAGGTACTCAAATACCTACGTTTGTAACGGTTACGCTACGTCGTAGGTATGGGTTTTTCGTAGCGATATTAAGAAGCGTAGCGATATTGAATGGTCAGAATAGATGTACGGCTTAAAGCCCGCTTGAGTGCTGGCGGTTTCTTTAGTTTTTTTTGTGGATCTAAGTTTCACTGCTTGCGTGTATGTGCACCGGATTCTTTTTTTATATAGATGACGTCACAGATAATAATATAGAAGGGACATTAACTCAGTTTAGTTTGATAACAAATGAAAGTCAGCGCAGCCGGGTGATTTCCGTACACAAAACTATTCATCACACGCCATTTGCGTACGTTTCTACCTCGTCACTGTTTTTAAAATCCACTGTTTTGAAAATATAGTGAAAATTATACTTGGGATGCCAGCACAGACGTTTTAGGAAATTAAGAGCATTCGCTCTAATTTTATTTGCTACCAACCATAGCATACGTGGCCTGTCTACTTAATATATTATTTTTCTTGTGGGTGGAAAGCACCGGCGACTATAATACGTGCGCTTCAAAAACACATCTAGTTCATATTTTTATTAATGAATATGGACAGTTAGAGCTTCGAGGTTAATTTAAATTTTCGACATGTTATCATATAAGAAAAATATATAATTTTACATGTTAATTAAACAGGACGATAGTCCGGGTAATGACCTTTGCACTTTTTGTACCTATTTGAGGCTTTTGTCACGTATTTGAAAATGGAAGCTTCAAAGCGACGATAATATATTTTACAAAACTCATTTACATTTTAATGGTATTACCTTAAATGTGGGCGTAAAAGTAATTATTATTTAAAGAACAGAGCGGTAATTACCTATGTTGTCTGGATCTCTCTCTATTAATAAACCAATTACGCAATCTTTGCTACACACTTCGTTATAATCTCCTGTGATTTTTACAGCTTTATAGAAGTAAAATCTTGAGAATTTAGAGTTCAAATCGGTTAGTAAGAATTATTTTAATTAATTATTACGATACGAACAGAATCCAAAACAACTTCTATAGTCTATACATATAAATAAAATTGAAGTGTCTGTTTGTAATTTCAAATTAACAGTTTTGTACTAAATGCATATAAAATATATACGATACTCACTTTAAAAAAACTACTTTTAAAATTTTTCTCTGTCTGTCTGACTGTTTGTTTGTTCCGGCTAATCTCTGGAACTGCTGGACCGATTTTGACGGGACTTTCACTCGCAAATAGCTAATATTATAAGGAAAAACTGAGGCTACTTTTTATCCCGGAATTCCTGCGGGAACTCTGACATTAACGTGGGTGAAACCACGGGGTACAGCTACTTTTTATATATAGTAATTTATGTCTGTATATCCGTATGTTTGTTCACGAATACAATGCTATAACTACTGGATCAATTATTTGTTGATTAAGATTTTCGCGATTGCGTTTCTAATTTAAATCGTGAATCTCTTTTAGCCCGAGTTATGATAGCAATAAAGGTGCATTTTTAAGGTGAAAAGTACTTAATGGTTACAATACCTTGTAGGAAAGGGATTAATTTACACATAACAGCACCAAACAGGAACCTCCTGTATATCTGGCCCACCAGCGTGAAAGGCAGACAGAAGACGCCGAGCAGGAAGTCTGATATCGCCTGCAAACAAAATAAAACATCAATTGGCATAGATTTAATAGGAATTGATAAAAAAAGAATACAAAAAAAGAAGAAATTAAAAAAACTTTAGTCCCCTGCCGCGTCTGTCTGTCTGTATGTCTGCCTGTTCGCCATAAACTCAAAAACTTCTTCGTCGGTAGGTACGCTCTTCGCAGAGCGGTCGTGGCCCCCACGAAGTTGTCACTTTGGGCAGATATTACCTCGCCACTCGCTACTCGCATACCAGAATTTCCGCGGGAACTCCGAAATTAACGCAGGCGAAGCCGCGGGAAACAGCTATCTAATTAATGTTATAAATGAGAATATAAATATGTTTTTTGATTGTTTGAAATTTTGTAAAAATTTTTGTTTTGTAGAATGTCTGTCTGTCTGTTACGCTTTCACGCCTTAACGGCTGAATCGATCATCACGAAATTTTGCATACACGTTGTCAGTGGTACAGAAAAGGACATAGGGTACTTTTTATCCCTGAATTCCCGCGGGATTTCCGAAATTAACACCGGTTAAATCTCATGAGGTTTTGCATATACGTTGTCAGGGGTACACAAAAGGACATATAGGGTACTTTGCATCCCGGAATTCCTGCGGGATCTCCGAAATTGCCGTGGGTGAAACCGCGGGGAACAGCTAGTAAATATATAAATTTAACAATTATTTTTCGACTCTAGTACTCAGCTATTGGAATATTTGCCCTGCTTTGTTTAAGATTTGCTTTTCAAGTTTTTGTTTTCATGTTTTCATGTTGATGGATTGAATGTAATTATTATAAATAGTCGCCCTCCTACGGTTTCACATTCGTTAATTTGGAATCTTGTGGGAATTCAGGGATAAAAAGTACCCAATGTTGCTCAAGGACATTGTAGCTTTGTATAAGTAAAATATTTTTTTAAATAGGATAAGTCATTTTTAGGTTCATCCTTTAAAAAAAAAAAACATACAAAAAATATTTTTCATTTCTCTTTTAAATATCAGTATATGTACTTCCAGATTAACTGTTGCATGCGGCTCTGCTCCTAGCTGTACCTATGCGTATTGTACTAGTAAAATAATATGTGGCTACGATATTGGCTAAAATCTATCAGACTTACACTTGGAATTTTGCGTTTAAAGTAGGGCCTTCTTCTAAGTACCGTACGTTAAGTGTATCAAATGTTAGATAGATTGATTGTTACCTACTGTCATACTTGTACTAGCTGTTCCCCGAGGTTTCACCCACGGTAATTTCCAAGTTCCCGCGGGAATTTCAGGATAAAATATCGATGTAAACTTTTCTCATGAATCACTCTATCTATTGGTGAAAACCGCATGTAAATCCGTTGCGTAGTTTTAACGATCTAAGCATCTTATCTTATCTTATCTTAGACAATGGGGTGGGCTCCTCGATCCTTGGGATCTTTTGTACCATCCCCATCCTGTGCTCCTCCCTCTACTCCCTGAAAATCTCGGCGGCGAAGGCTAGCGTGCAGTGGAGGGGCAAGAGCCTAAAGTCCTCTGGTTCTGGGTAAGCCATCCCCAGGAGGTCCATTCGTTTACGAGCCAAGGCATCGCACTCGCACATAAGATGTGCCATTGTTTCCATCTCTACGCCGCACTTCCTGCAGGATGAGTCGTTTGCGAATGCGCATGTAAATCCGTTGCGTAGTTTTAACGATCTAAGCATAGATAGGGACAGACAGACAGCGGGAAGCGACTTTGTTTTATACCACGTAGTGATACTTACTAAATTCATTAAATAAACATTGGTGACTGTCCTCATTCTCCTATTGCTAGCTAGTGTTGCTATCACCAGACAATTTCCCGATATCGATAGCATGAATATTAATATATAAGGTGGCAGTATGAACCGCCACTCGTACGCGTTGCCGGTGAAATTGCGAGCGACGCTCGTGTTGCGTACAGCTATGTAAGCGCTTACAGTCGAAGCCACTTCTCTCATCCGAAGCAAGGACGTTATGTTGATCATCGATGTTGTATTCAAATCTTCCATTTCCATCTTGTGTTTATATATCTAAAACAAAAGAAAAAGAAGACACGATTAATTTCACATTGCCATTCCAGGTCGGTAAAGCCCTTGCATGCCTTATGGTGTGGCAGATGTCCATGGGTGGTGGTAATCACTTACTATCAGATAAGCCACCTGCCCATTTGCCCCCTATGACATAAAAAAAAACTGAAAAGTTCCATAGTTAAAAATAACAGACTGCAGTCATGCTTTTTTAAATGAGCCGGTTTAATAATTAAAATTTCTGAACGGTTGCTGTGCAAGTGAGTTATCAAACATTTTCAATTGTAAGATTGTGCAAATATGCCGCTTGTTTCTGCTTTGATATAATAACTAGACTTTGAAGAACAAGGTAAGTCATGACATTGGCAATAGATTATTGAGAAACATGTGGAAATTGACTTTAATGGAACACATTTTGGAGATATACTTCAAGTAACACGTGGAAATATACTTTCAAGGATCATTAAGCGATAAATTTTGAAGAAGTTTAAGAAAAATAGGTACCTACTTGGAATTAGAGTTATTTATTTATTTGCAAGAATATGGTAGGTACATAAGTTGGTGCTACTCTTAAGATTGATTCAGCATATTCTGCCGTTGCCGGCGTACAAATGTCAACTTTAACATGCTACTACTATTATAAACGCGCAAGTTTGTAAGAATGTATGGATGAATGGATGGATGGATGTTTGTTACTTTTTCACGCAAAAACTACCGAATGGATTTAAATAAAACTTTACAATAGTATAGCTTATACATCAGATTAACACATAGGGTACTTTTTATCCCGGAATTCCCGCGGGAACTCTGAAATTAACGCGGGTGAAACCGCGGGGCACAACTAGTAAAATATAATATTTTGAACAGTTAAAAACATACATACAGCCGAATGCTGACCCTCCTTTTTCCTAGTCGGTTCAAAATTAATATGAAAATGCCAACAAGGTGTCAGTCGCGTAGATTTTCATATATCGCGTTTAAATGGACATTAATAGTAATACCTATACTTTTTGCTAAATTTTTATTTATCTTATTGCACTCTTAATTATATTTCTGTTGAACGAAAATACGATTAAGTCTAACATCAAAGGTTCACGATTCTGAGAGAAAATACTATGTATTACAACCAATCCATTTCACTTTTGGCATCATTTATTTTGCTCCTTTCGTTTCATTTGTTTTGTCTAACTCGTTAATTAGTTAGGAAAAGTTACTTGATGTTAGTTGTGTAACTAATTAGACGTATAGGTATTTTATTGGTTTTTTTGACCAAAAGGCACCCAAGTATTACGAATTACTCGTAATTTGTGATCCCATTGCGCAAAAAGGTTAAAAGCTCGAGAACACATCAATAATGGAGACTTTGCCTCCTCGACTAGTTTGATTTGTTATTAGCCTAAACGAGAACGTCGAGGCTATCCAGCTCCTCGACAACACAAAATATAATACGAAGACTAAAAAGGACAACACCTTTTGAGTTAGTTTAATGTTCAGTGATAGTGTATTCAATGCTGTGAGTGCTATATCCAAAGAACACAATAATAAAGTTTCTTCCCCTTAAAACAGACAATAAGTGAGTTTATGTCAAATATAAAATACTTATGAGTCATTAGGCTAGACTGTATTATAATGATTTACCTCCTTGGGTATATCATTTAGAAAAAAAAAGCCTAATTATTGTGAACATAGCATGCAAGAGCTGCTAAAAAGGTTCTACTGTTGTTAACTGTATTTATTTCTAAAGTAGTCCTGCTTCGCAGTTTCGATGTAAAGTAAAACAGCTAAATATCAAATATCATGAAAATTTGTTCAGTTCAGACAATATTTATTTATTTATTTATTTAGACATAATAATATATACATACTAAATACCCAATCAGACATGATAAAACGTCCTCGCGAAACGACTTGCTAAATTAAAATATAAAATAATTGGTATCTTTGAAAAAAAATTCTTTGTGCCGTATAATTACGACTTTTGTTAGTTCAATCAAAAATATTTGACTATTAGTTCTGTCGTACCTTGTGAGACTAATGAAAGGCAATAGATTTTTATTTATTAGGAGATGAAATAATATAGATTGAACCAAACCGAAAAGCCGCATTGGTCAAATGAAACTCTGATTTATCACTCGTAATTACGTATGTGCAACCATAGAATTAATAGGCAGAGAACGAAAGCAAGCGCAAGTAGAGTGAAGACATTAGTTAGGCTAAAAAGACCGAGTATTTCGTATGTATATATCTACAATATAAATTCGATTTGTTTTTGTTTTAACTCTATGGGTGCATGAAACTGTTGGTTGAACAATGTGTTAAAACTTAAACTAGCGCCAATCGTTATAAGAATCATATCTACCTATCTTAAATTAAAAAGAAATTGACAGTAGAATACTTAAGATTGGGTAAATCCAATTTTTTCAAAAATAATTCTGCAGTATTTAAACACGAATTTGAAAGTTAAGTTCCAATTTGACTTTAAATTAATTATTATTATTATCAATTATTATTTTTATGTTATGTTGTATTTACTCTATTTTACGTACATTACATATAGTTTGCTAATAATAAAATATTTTTGATTTTTTCTAAAGCCAGTGGTGCTGGTTTGCCTGTATTGATTAAATGTAATACAATAA
Organism: Zygaena filipendulae; assembly: GCA_907165275.2. Lineage (NCBI taxonomy): Eukaryota > Metazoa > Arthropoda > Insecta > Lepidoptera > Zygaenidae > Zygaena > Zygaena filipendulae. The sequence continues at coordinate 1,840,376 of OU015653.1, read as the reverse complement.
GCATTATTTAAGTTAGATTTTATTATTTGAACGTTTTCTCACTTGTTGTAGTTTTAAAACCTAATATGTACGTATTTCAGAGTTTTGCTAACCCCTGCCACGGTGAAAAGTTTGGAACGTGGGTATAACCACGGGAAATTGCTAGTGTTTGTATATTTTTATTTTGTAAGAACCTCGCTTACCTAATCTTTATTAATTAAGGCTCAGTAATGAATCAAGTAGGTTTCATTTATTAGTTTATTACGGTACTCGTAACGTTGTAATGTAATAAGAATGTTCTGAGTTAAAATATATATATTACCTTAATATATTAATTATATCGGTATATACATATATTATATAGGTATGGTTATATAATTAGCAACAGGTTTGTATCCGGGGTATGAAAATCAAAATTCTATTTAGTCCGTCTTGTAGATTAATAAAAAATAATTACCCATATTTTTTACTTTTTCAAATTATTGAAAAAATACTCGCATCAAAGTTTAGGAGTGGGGGCTCTTGACGACGTAACGTGCTATAAACTGTAGCACGGCGTGACGTCACGCGACATTTCAACTTAATGTATCTCTGTAATTTTTTGATTACGTAAAAAGAAAAAATAATTAACCTAGGTTATACTTTTTATCCCGGAATTCCCGCGGGATCTCTGAAATGAACGCGGGTGAAACTGCGTGGCAGAGCCAGTCGACACTATAATATAGACAAGACCAATGATTATATTGTTACGAAAAGCTAAAAACAGAAAGAGCAATTAGGTAAGTAGTCTTAAAACATAAATCAAGCGTGCTGTTTGCGTTTTGCACGAACTTCGTAATAACTTTTTCATATTTCATCAATTCATCGCCCGCAGTAGGTATCGGTGGAGTAATTGTGGATAAATAATTAATAAATTACGTCTATTCATCATTATAATATTTTATAAAAAGCTAATAAATTACGTACAAATGGTAGGTATATATGTATATCAAAAGAAACTAAAATAATAATAATCTTTCTTCGTATTTTCACTATTATTCCCAATTTCTTTAAAGATTCCAGAGAAAGAACAGTGGAATTGGGAAATCGTATTCTAGAAAATGATTTGATCTATTGATCTATTTCTTTAAAGATTACGTAGGTATATCATCTATATATATGTGTAATTATAATAATAATATAATCTTCTTCTATACATCTAAAATGCTTTGTCCTGAATGACTGATGGATCAACGCACAGCCTAGACCGCTGATTGTAGAGACCTGAAACTTGAAGGGTGTGTTCTTTGACGTAGGCATCCGATAAGAGTGGAATTTCCGAAATATTACCCCTAAGGGGGTTGAAAAAGGGGAGGAAAGTTTGTATGGAACAATTCCGCGAGATCTCCGAAATTATCGCGGGTGAAACCGCGCGGAAAAATATCAAATATCATTTAATATTTTTCAAAAATTTTTATGTGATAAGTACAGCCATAATAACTCTCTTTATCCTTAATCAAAATTAATGATTCGAACACCATTTTAGCGCTTATTTCCCCGCTATTAACATAACTTTGAGACAAATAGGTATAGTTTAGTCCCTGTCTGTCTGTCCCTATATATGCTTAGATCTCTAAAACTACGCAACGGATTTTCGATTTTCATACGCTTCTTACCAATAGATAGAGTGATTCAACTAGAAGGTTTGTACTATTTATATTTTATTCTGGAATTCCCGCGGGAACTCCGAAATTAGCGCGGGTGAAACCGTGGGGGACAGATAGTAATTAATAATACCTATAATTGGACCGCATATAAAGTGTTCCAACAATTTCAACATTTTAGAAACAATTAGGTGTAAGTACAAATGCAAAGCAACGATACAGCAAAACAAAATAATTACAAACAGAACAAAGTAAAGCTACTAATTATTTTGACAATTAAGGTTCATTATTTTCTTACCAGAATATACGTATTACCGGTGTGGAAATAAGTACTTAATCTAAATTAATGCCGAGAGCAGAAAGTACCCACCGATGTTTTGTGTTAGCGAGTAAGTCGACGCAATAAAAATTTATTTTAGGAGTCGTTTTTAATTTTGTGTTCATGGAATTAGCAAAATATGTAATGTAATTTTTCACTTATATTTAAATTAAACTATATCATTGGAAATAACGAAATTAGAAGGCGAATTTCCTCGACACTGATACGCAGCCCTATTCTGATGGTACCTACTCATATTATAGCCTTTTATTTTTGTGATATCTATGTGACTCTGCGTTCATGTGACTAGGTGATTAGTGGGGATATTTTGCACATGTTTCAGTTATTACAAGTCGCACAAGAAGCTTCAATATCGGAGATCCCGCAGGAACTCCGGGATAGAAATACCCTGTGTTTTTTACTGTATCTCTGACAATGTGTTTGCAAAATTTCGTGATGATCGGTTGAGTAACGAACTGTTCAGGCGTAAAAGCGTAAAAAAAAAACTCACAATCAAATTTATAACAGTTAAAATATCGATACGTCACATATAGATAGATAGAAGAGATATTATCAATACATGTGATCTCGCACATGTAAAACTGCTAGTTAAGTAGTGGGGCGGGTCATTTTCGTTTAGACAAGCTATACACAGGTAAGAAACAGTGATCTTTCTTATGATAATTATTTAATTTATGGAAAAATAAAGATAGAAGCAAGGCACTGCTAGATAATATATTTTAATTGACTTAAAACTAGAAAGTAGTTTGCTCAGAATCGACTTCCGAATCGATCGCACTATGTTTTAATATAGGTTCCTGTTTTAATTTTTACTAGCCTGTGTGTAAATGACTTGTAATTCAATATTTATTTGGCTCGTACCCCGCCCGTAGCAAAAAAATCATATCCGTCATTGACACGTAGGCGCGGGCGTAGCGCTAATTTCGTAGATGGGTCACCTCCAAACTAATGTTGAATAACTTTTAAAGTGTACATTTTTTCGACATAGTTTATGTTTTAATCTTACTATTGTTTATTTTTTAAATGGGGTATCAGGTTTTGGGTTGATTCATTAACACGATGAATAGATTGTATGGTGAATTACTTATCAGTACGTAATTGCTTTTGAGTTCACGGAGAAAAGAACTATACTAGCTGTTCCTCGCGGTTTCACCCGCGGTAATTTCGGAGTTCCCGCGGGAATTCCGGCAAACCAAATTTCATGATAATCGATTGAGCGGTTAAGGCGTGAAAACGTAACCAACAAACAAACTCACTTTCGCATTTATAATGTTAGTAAGGGTGGCTAAAACAATAGAACGCGAAAATTACTATAATTTTATTAATCTAGCTATACTATAATAAAAGAGCAGAATCCGCGATTCTGTACATTGAATATTTTTACCTAAAATTGAGAGGGGTGATAAAAGAAGAGTAACCAAGCCCAAAAAAAAAGTTTTTAAAATTCTTTTCTGTCTGTCTGTCTGTCTTTTCGCGATAATCTCCGCATCTACTCAACCGATTGTCATGCGGTTTTCACAGGTAGATTAAGCTAGGAGCTACATATAGGCTTTGTTTCATTGAAATCGGATGTCGGGAAAAAAAGTTGTTGTATAAAAACCTTTGTTGTGAAACCGCGGGGCACAGCTAGTATGAAATAAATAACTAAATATATAAAACAAATAGAGCCATGCTTTTCATTTTAAACGTCGCATAAGTGGATAGTTGAAGAGAAAATCATTCCATGCGTGTTTCGGTGCGTTACACTTATCTTAAAAGGATTTTATCTGGACCCTCTAATGCAAGTGTATCCGAAGAGCTCTCTTAAACCTTTTCACAAACTGTTTTCTAAGCACTTTTTACAGTAAACTTACATTCTGAATCTGTTAAATTGCCTTTTGATTGTGCGCAGTTACAATTTTCATTGTTTTTAAAACTTTTAGGCATTGGGCTTGAAAAAGGTTCGACAAATTCGCACTCTTAAATGTTTTATTGAAAAAAAAAGGAAAGGAAAGGGAGACGAGGGTCAATTTATTTAAATCGAGCATTGGTTAAACCTTTTTCTACAACAGTACCTACTAATATTATAATTTATAACACCAGTCATTCCTCGTCGTTTCATTATATAAGGAAATTAGGAATTCCTTCGGGACCTCTTTATTGGATCGGATTTAAAACCATTTTTATTAAAGACATTTTACGTCTATCGCGTTTGTAGTGACAAAGTGTATGCAAAATTTCGTGATGATCGATTGGGCCGTTACGGCGTGAAAGCATAACAGACAGACAAACAGACAGAGTTACTTTCACATTTATAGGTAATATAAGTAGGAATTATCTCTGTGATTTAGACATGGTACTCTACGTTAAGTCCCCTTCAGTCCCATTCGTAGGTAATCAAAGTTTCGTAACCAGCTACGAAAAAGGAGTTTTCTTCGCTGAAATCGCGCATATTTGTTTCGCCGACGGTACATTACGGCTCACGTATATGAGAGATCACGTCACGTTGACTATAACGTATTCCCCATACGTATTTTATTTACATACCAGAAATTCTAAAAGGGAACTCACGTATAAAATACATTAAACGGCTTAAGTGTATTTTGATGGTTCGTTTTGAGGAGTCTCCTGTAAAATATTTTTTTGTTCATAACCCTGTTTTCGTATTTACCTGTTTGTTTTATGTTTATCTATACATATAAAATGCTTTATCCTGAATAATAATAATAATAAATTTTATTTGGCATAAAAAAACATTACGAAGAGAAATCAAATTAAAACTAAAACAACAGTTACAGAATACCTATCACTAAATCTAAAATTAATTACTTAAGCCAAAATGGTGCCCAGCTCAGTATATTGCTAGGCACGGAATTGAATTGAATTGGAATTGAATGACTGGTGGATCAACGCACAGCCTAAACCGCTAATCGTAGAGACTCGAAACTTAATAGAATAGAATAAGAAAGTACCGCGCGGGACAGCTAGTCTGAATATATAAAAATGAATCCCCATGGTCACGGACTAGTTTTGCTAATTCTTTTTGGTTGTGTTTGTTATTGTAAGGAGTTTGTTTGTTTGTTATCTTTGTTATTGTAAGGATTGCAAGGAGGTTATTGTGAGGGAATTTCGAAACTCACGCGGGTAAATCCACGAAACGGTTGGACTGATTTTGATCTGACTTACTGCTCATTAGCTGAGGTTATAAGAAGTATTAGGCCTTGGAGCTCCTGCGGGAATTCTGAAACTCACGCGGCTGAAGCCGCGGGGCACAGCTCGTACAGGATAGAAATAAAGACAAAGAAAAAAAAATACTTTAAAAAATTTAAGATAGCAAGTTTTACTAAAATAAATGAAATCAGCTAGGAATAATGGCAAATAAAATAGAGAATTATTTAATTTGTAGTCATCGATTTTATATCACATTTTATTCAAATTACTTATTCGGTACCTGCGGGAATATCCTGTCATTGTTTTATTTTGGATTCTATTAACTTAAATCTACAATAAATTTTTGTTCTCTGTCATCTATATTATGAATACAAAAAAGAAATACCTAAATAACTTGAAAACAGCGCCCTTATTTTTATGACCAACATTCCTTGCCCATAACGCGTGTCCTAAAAACACAATTCCCCTCCAGATGCCAAAATATTAGAAATTAATATTCTGTATATCCTAAGTCATAACATACATACATATATGTTGTAAATGTATTTTTTTTAAGTGAAACTTCTTTGATCGCGAAGGAAAAACAATTTTTGTGGCGTCTTATCTTAACGCGGCGTGTTATGACCATAGTGAATAAGGGCCCAGATATACATACAAGAAATTATAACGAGTTTGCAAATTTTCAAATAACTCCGTAACAATATTTAGTCAAACAAAATTTAATGTAGTCGAACTCGTTAGCTATGATTGATTACCTGTCACTCTTCTTCTATTAAGCTTTTTCTCTTTACATAAGCCGGCTTAAGTTTATAAATGCTGACTAATATTTGGCTTACATTCAAAATTATTCGAAACTGCCTGTGGCCTGCGGTTTCACCCGCGTTAGTTTGAGGAAAATCCTACTAATACAAAATATATTCAATTACTACAAGGTTTTAGCGTAACTTTAGGTAAAAGTTTACGCAGCTTACACAATGGCAGCTCTGAAAAGGAGTAATTTTTCTCGTTTTATGCAACATTTGTTACTGCTGCTCCGCTCCTATTCTCGTGGCCTGATTTTATATAGCTTATAGCCTTCCTCGATAAATGAATTATCCAACACAATAACAACTTTCCAATTCTAACTAGTAGTTCTGGAGATAAGCACGTTCAACAAAACAAACAAACTCTTCAGCTTCAGCTCCTTTGCGTTTCACCTGCGTCCACAAAAACTTACAACCCTATTTTTGGGTTTCCTTGGGGATGAAATTTGACAATTAATGATAAAACAAATTTTCAAAGAGGATGTTAAATTTACGCAATGAGGAGCGCGAACGCGAGGATGCAAAGTTGTACTTGTTGTTGTCGTTGTACAGCTAGTTTACAAATAAAAGTTCCTTTAATCATTCATCTGATTACGATTAAACTTTGAGGAATTTATATACCGAAATAAAAACAAGAAGCATTACAATGCATGTAGGTACAGTTAATATTATTGAATAAAATAAAATTGTTTATACTCACAAGTATAATTTTCATGGAAAACTATTACTTTTAAACTTCATCAAAGTTTTGATTTCATAAACTTAATAACACACACACATTCACAAAGACATTGTTTTTGTAATCTAAACTTTGTAATCTATTGTACCTATACACACCATAATATTACACATTAAGATTTTTTTCTCTCATCAACCGAAAATTTTTCGAGTATTATAAACTATAGAAACTTGTTTTTGAAAGTTCAATTAATAATATTAATGTATAATCTATTACTAGTTTAGTTCTAGAAAAAAATTAATTGATGAAATAAAAACGTTCCTTTGCACATTAAGAGTTGTTTAAATTCGACATATTGTTATCACAAAAGCTCATTGTTTTACTACTCCTAACATATATTTTACAATATTTCTACTTAAAAAAAAATTAACTCACTAACACTATACACATATATGGTTGATCAATATTTAAATAGTCCTAATGACTTTGAAATTCAAAGTTTATTGTGAACTTCGAAAGCTCTCAGTGAACTTATAGCAGTTCAGAGCATGTGTTTACTGTAGGAGCGTTTGTCCGACTGGCCTCGGATAGCGATGGGCGGCAGCGGTACGCATGTGCCAGCGAAACTTCCTTTTTGTAAGTTTATTTGCGTTTATTTCAATATATTTTTAATAATATAAGAAAGTAGTAATTTTTTGAGGTTTTTTAAACGCAATAATCATTTTAAAAAGGGATTTTTTCCAAGCTAAATTTTTGTATTATATGTAGAGTATGAAAGAAGTAGAGTTTGTTACAAGAAATACTGTCGCGTAACAGCTTAGAAATATATAAAGAATTTTTTTGTTTTTTCTTTTCTAACTTGACACGGGATTTTCTTTAAACCTAAACGAAAATATTTACTAGATGCGGGGTTTAGTAAAAGGACTTACATTTAGCTGTATTGACATGCATATGCGAATATTTTTGTTGTACCTACCTTGTATTTTGTTTACTTAGATTATATCATTTATTGGTTTTTAATAAAATCAAAGATATTTTGTACTCTAAAAAACATTATTCGCGTATAGGCACTAGAGCTGGCGTTAATATTTAGATATTTTGTCAGTTAAAAACACAACCACATTAGCATTTAAAAGTTGCAAGGAAAGTAAAAATAATGTTTTCGAGGCGCTTTTTAGTACCAGCACCATATTTCACAGATTGTCATTGACACGCGACTATAAGAAATTTATTGACCGTGTTATTACTATTTTTTGTACTGGCAGTATAACACGTCATAAAGTCCGAGTGAGCGACGTTGGTTTTGGTGATTTTTTTTTATTTCGTAGCCTTACTTAAATATCAACCAAGAAAACAGTCTAAAGTTGGTTCCGAAATTATTAGGGCGAAAATATTGGTCTTATAAAAAATAAATAATCATAAGCAATAATGTCTAGACAACATTTATAAATGTTATTTAAAAATTACGGCAAAAATCCTGGCTCGAGTAAGAAATTAATAATAAGTAGTAACAAAAAAATAAGATATTAAATATAGAAAAAAACATAAGAAGCCGAAACTCCTAAAAATACCTCCATAAATATAATACCCCAAAAAACATTTATTCATCCCCTAAATTTAGGGGGAAGAAGACCCCTAAGTTGGGAACCGTGGGTTGATTAACGTTTGACCGAAGTGTCTAAGACAAAAAAAAAAATACAAATAATATATCTGAAGTTTGTAAAATTTGTTTTGATAATGTCCTTCAAAAATATCGTGTTATTTCGGTACGACATTATCGATACAATAGGTACAGCGAAAGATCACTTTTTATTTTTATTTCTTTACTAGCTGTGCTCTGCGGTTTTACCCGCGAGAAAAAACAACCTTTTTCCGAACATCCGATTTAAATGAAGAAAGCCTATATATTGCTTCAGGCTAAGCTTAATCTACCCGTGAAAACCGGACAACCACCCGTTTAGTAGATTCGGCGATTATCGCACAGATGGACAGACAGAAAATAATTTTAAAAGTTTTTTGTGTTTGGTAAACCTTCCTTTATTGCCACCTCTTGATATTTTGGAAAAATATTCGATGTACAGAAACGCGGATTCTAGTCTTTTATTATAGTATAGAAGATATATTATAGTTTAGATATTCTGATTTCAAGTTCGGTCCAAGGTTAACCAACAATTAATTTTAATTAAGAATTGAATCGCCCTCTATAAAACAATCAGGGCGATAGCAAATGTGCTTAAAATATCATTTTAATATTCCAATTTACGACTTTGTTTTTGTAGAATCGTTAAGAAACAGCTCGATCGGCTACCGGCTGCCCTACGGAAAAACAAAGCAACTGATATATTTTTCAAAATTAGTTTTTTTTTGGCACTTTTCACGCATAATGGACGATTCTTACATACTCACAACCATCAAAAAGGTTTTAGTCTTAGAGAAATTAAAATTAAGAATATCGTTAAACTATGGAAGGTGTGTTTTGAATAAAACGATTTCCGGTTTTTTACGCCCCCTGTAAAATTTATTCTATATTTATACTTATCTATTCTATATTGTAGAGTAGCCGTCATTTTGTATTCGTACCTGCACTTTTGTATTCGGATTCAGTAAAAAACATTAATAAAAAAAAAATGCATACAACTATTTCTTAATTCCACATTGCATTTATCATAAATTATTTTAAACTCGCAAATCAATTACTCGATTGCGGGATTCCTCAAATTGGTTTATAAATGACCATCTTTTTCAATAACAATGTACGTCATTACAAGTTTCCATTGGCATTACATATTTTATTCCACCTAATGGGAATGAGAACTAATGAGAACTCGTCTTGTTGAAAGTTGTCTCCAATAAAGCAGTATTGTTTTATCTATACTATCATTAGTACACACACACACAATAGTAAACTTTTCCTCTTTATATCATTATAAAGAGGAAAAGTTTGATGAAAAGGAATAAAAGTACCTACCTAAATCCTATACCTATACCTAATCCTATACCAAGAGCTAAATTACTCGTAATATGTACCAGAGAGATGTTTCTAGCGATTCAACGTAAATCTCTGGACAATGAATTTCAAGATAAAAGTATCCTATGTTACTCAAGGAAACTATATTAGCTTCCTATCAGTAGTATAATTTTTACGAGTTGAATTGGTTTCATAGTTCGAAAGATTATCGCATAGTTCGCAAGTAACCAAACTTTTCCTTTATATCTAATATATAAAAATCCGTGTCACAGTGTTTGTTATCGAACTCCTCCTTGACCGATTTTTGTGAAATTTTTGTGTATGAGCGGGCTTCATGCGGCCGCGTGTGTGCCGCTGTCAGCTGTAACTGACAGCTGTCGGAGAATAATTGTCCCATGTAGATTCTATACAAGTTGTTGAAGGGTGAAAGCCGTATCGAACACACGCGTGTCACGTGAAGTATTCGTTATTTCAGTCACTTTTCAGCATCTATTTAGGACCCCGAGCAGGAAACTGGCTTTGAAGAGAGCCATGTTTTAACATTGTCATTTACGTTTCGCCATAATTGAAGAAGAAGATGAAGAAATTTTTATTACTAAGTAACGTTGTCATTGGCAAATTATAATTATAGACGCCATTAAAGAAGAAGAGGATTCTATCCATGTGCCAAACGTTCGTCTTTACAGATTAATTTCGCGGGGTATGAGGAGGCAAGAAATTGGTGGGATGCGGAAAGTATCGCTTCTTTATATAATCTCTATTCTTTGATATTAGTTTGGATGACTTTGGATTTGTTTAACAAAACGTAAGTCGTTTAATAGACCTCAATTCGAGCTTATCTCTATTGTTACTCTAGTAAGTGTAGTCTCGAGTAATATTAAAGCTGCAACTTGTGTAATAAACGATTCCTAAGACGTTCCTATGGGTGAGTCTTGTTTGAAGATATACAAGGTCGACGGATAGGATTCAGATCATGTGTATATATTGTGCTCGGATACAAGCTGTTTGACCCTAATTCCTGTCCTAAAGTAATTAGTTGAGATATGATTTTCGTTTCGTTGTTTTTAATTGCATCAAACAAGTCTTTGATCTAGTGGCTAGCCAATTTTTGATGATTTCTGACGTCAGGTGTCGCTTGTTCGATCCCTGCACCAGGATAAACATTTTTGTAATGAACTTCATATGTTTACCCTGAAGTACGGTGTTATAGTTTTAACCGTTCTCGCTTTAAAAAGCTAAGGAGCTCATCGTCATGTCACGTGTACCTGAAATATTGGACGATAAGAATAAGTTCCTTACGGCCGCACTCAGAGTCGACTTTAATGCTCACTTAGTTAAGTATAGATTTTTAAAACAAAACTGCCGCAATCGGACAAGTTTAATAAATTAATGTTAATTGGCATTTAACTAATTAAGTTACATCTCATTAGTTTTCTATACCGTTAACGATGGGTATTTTCTAAGGTATGAAAATCAAAATTCTAATTTGTCCGTCAGTTAGAAAATAAAAAAAATAATACACACGTACTTTTTGCTTTTTCAAATTAATGAAATTAATCATAGATAAAATGCACTAAGATAAAGCGCACTAAAGTTTAGGGTGGGGGACTCATGACGTCAATATTCAGTATAAGCCCCATATAAACTGCACCGGGTTGTGGACGTCACGCGAAATTTCAACTCAATGTATCGCCGTTATTTTTTGATTACGTAATAAAGGAAAAATTACGTGTCCAATATTATAAACTAATCTACACGACGGGCTTAAAAACAAAATGTTAAGTAGCCAATTATTAACTTAGCTAAGGCGGCATATTGTGGCACTATGTAATAATTTCCGAGAAATTGTTATTGTCATTTTATATGCATATAAAATTACAATAATTATAATTTTCGTATTTTATGATACTAATGCATTAGTATCATAAAATACGAGTACTTATATAACATTCTGTAAATAGTGGCAACACGAAATTACTGGTCATATTATAAAAATACAAATGCACTCATATCTTTTACAAACAAGATGTTTAAGTCGCATTAAATTTTGTATCTTATTTTCATGTTAACATACCAAGTGTGGTATACACCGAGCTGTAATTTAGCTAACGTCTTTGGCTTTGATATATTCTCATAAGAATGTTTTTCAGAGTTATAGAACGAAACGAATGACTCTCACATTTAAAGTACGTTTATCGCCTACATACGAGTAAACGATTCAACTAGGGCTGCCATCCGCACCTACTATAATATATTATAGTATCATACTATATCTCAGTCAATGGGCTAGTAGAAGAAAAAAGTGAAAAAGTTTTGAAAAAGCAAAATATACGTCTATTAATACGTATGTCTATTATATATTTTATTTTATAACTGACGGACTAAACAGTATTTTGATCTTCATATGCCGGCAATATAGTAGCTACAATGGGCATTATACCTACTATATATTATAGAAAAATACAATAATTTTTCAAACGTGGTGCTTTTTTAATTAACTTTGACTGGTCTGGAACATAATTTGCCGATGAAGGAAGCCCGATACTTACATGATGATTAAAACTAACTGTGTACTTTTCCCCTGCATTACCAAAATTACTACTAAATACCCACTATTTACACAACGTGTTAATGAATTAACTGAAAACTAGAAAGTAGTTTGCTCAGAATCAACTAGCGAATCGATCGCACTATGTTTTAATAAAGGTTATACTTTTTCATTTTTATCAGCCCATGTCTAAATTATTTATAATACAATATTTGGCGCTTACGCCGCCCACAGCAAAAAAAATCGAACCGATAGGCGCGGACGTCGCACTTGGAATTTTGTAGATAGGTCAACTCCAAACTAATGTTGAATAACTTTTAAAGTATAAATTTTTTCGACACAAAATATATTTGAATCACATTATTATTTATTTTTTTAAATGGGGTGTATCAGGTTTTCAGTTAATTCATTAACACGTTGTAGATATACTTATTCAAAAAAAGTGTCAACCCTAGATCCAACCCCTTCCACGGTCTGCATTAGAAAAAGTTTTCACGTGAAATTTTCGTTATCGCTCAGTTGAACTTTACGAGTGTAAAGCTCAATTATGAACGCTGTTTATTACATGCAGGACGAAACAGCTTAATGGCTCAGAAAACATTGTGTTAATGTTATTATCGAATTTATGACGATTAAATTTTATTGGACGTTTTAACTACCTACGTATAGTTAAACGTGCAAGCATAAATAATTCGACCAGAACCTGGATATTTGGATATTCAGTTAATTCGCTGAATCATCCTGAATTTTCTCTTAGGTATTTATATTTTGCTTTAATTAAGGACGAAATGTCTCAAATTCAAATAGCTAATGACTACCTACAATTCCGAACAAAAACATTATTTACTATTAATTCAAAGACTTTGTTAATCCATTTTCTTTCCCTCGTGAACCGCATTTTTTTTCTGAATGAAAGGTACCACAGTCGTGTCCGTTTGAGTACCCCTGACAACGTGTATGCGAAATTTCATGATGATTAGGCGGCTAGTTAAGGCGTAAAAGCGTTCGCATTTATAAATCCAAGGTCAAATTAATAACAATGTTTTGAGAACAATAAAATGTTCCATCATCTAAGGTAAGTATTGTCTATAATGTAGGCAATGTATCGCTACATATTATAACACAAAGTCCTCCGACGCGTCTGTCTGTCTGTTCGAGATAAACTCAAAAGCTACTGAACGGATTTTCATGCGGTTTTCACCAATAGATACAGTGATCTATGAAGAAGGTTCAAGTATATAATCTGTCAATATTTTGTGTAAATTGGTTGAAAATGAAATGTGACGATAAGTGTCGGCAAAAGTGCAGAGAAGGATATAGGGTAGGTACATTTGTCCCGGAATTCCCGCGCGAACTCCGTAATTAACGCGGGTGAAACCGCGGGGTGCAGCTAGTATAAGATAATAATAAGCATTAATCAAGTTTTGTTGCCATGCAAATTGATGCCATGTATTGTTTTTAGTGAGTAGTTAAGTGGGCGCTAGGTACAGACAGCAATTAAAGGCGTAAAACAAAAAAAAAAAAAAACTTTTTTCTATAAGTATCTACTTAGATCGCAAAGTACATTTTATGTCATAGACAAACCACTATAGTAGTTTGATATATAATCGACGTTATGTAATTTTCTATGTAAATAAATTTGTAGCCATTAAATATATAAAAATAACATGCCGTATAATAACAAACACGTTATCGTAACTACTTTTGAGTGTGACTGTTAACTCGTGACATTGGGAGGTAATGCGTTGGGTTATTGTTGTTGAATTCTATGGTAGGTATATTACGTCTATGTCACTGGCAATATGCAAAAAAAAATCGTTGTCCTATGCCACAATGAAAAAGTATATTATTACGAACGAGGTATTTTTTCATAACCAAAAAATAACGGCGATGAGACGGGCCTTATACCGGTTAATGACGTCACGAGCCCCCACTCCCAAACTTTAATGCGCTTTTTCTCTGTATATTTTCATTAATTTGAAAAGGCAAGATATACGCGTCTATAATTTTTTTATTTTGTAACTGACGGAATAAATATAAAAAATGAAACCTAGCTAGATACAAAACTTCATGAAAATCGTCGGAGCCGTTTCCGAGATTCGGATTATCTAATATATACATTTCTCGTGTCACAATGTTCGTTCCCATACTCCTCCGAAACGGCTTGACCGATTCTCATGAAATTTTTTATGCATATTCAGTAAGCCTGAGAATCGGCTACTATCTATTTTTCATCCCGGGATCCCTGCGGGAACTCCGAAACTCACGCGGGTGATACCGCGGGGCACAGCTAGTTATATTATATAGTTAAAAGATAGTAGATTGCTGTTCGTTTGTCTCGCTAAAACTCGAGAATGGCTCGACCGATGTAAATTTTTTTTTTTTGGTTCGTAATTATCAGGAGATGGTTTATATTAAAGAAAATGGGGAAATTCACGCAGATGAAACCGCGGGGCACAGCTAGTAGATACATATAAAAATATTGCGGTAATAAAGCGTTCCATATTCGAAATCTATCATTTTATTGGTAAGCAAAATCAATATTTTTATAGGTACTTACGACAGGCGCGCTTTTTGAGATGATGAGATGAAAATAACAATACTTACACACGGATGTGATATATTATATTACTTACAGAGTAATGACATAAACGGTCCTTTACAGCGACGGCAGGTATATAACAGACGCAAACTAGCGGATACTGTTTATTCTAACCTCATCGCCTATGTGATAATCACAATTGCTTTGTCACTATATAATATAAAATGTTTCTGACGCAATTCTTTTTGCTCGTTTTGTGGTTTTATACATCTGAAGCGGCGAACGATCGGTACTACCCACGTTACCATCTCGCACCACCTTTTGGATGGATGAACGATCCAAACGGATTCAGTTTTTTCAGAGGAGAGTACCACCTTTTCTACCAGTACAACCCTGAAAGCAGTTTGGAGCCCGGCATAGCGCATTGGGGCCACGCGAAAAGCAACAATCTAGTGAATTGGGAACATCTCCCAATATCAATGTATCCAAACAAATGGTATGACATGAGTGGCGTATTCTCCGGTAGTGCTATCGTGGAAGATGACAAAATGTACATATTTTACACTGGAAATGTCAATCATCCCGGTGAAGATCCTGATCACAAACAATATCAAGCGCTAGCCGTAAGCACGGACGGTGTTAATGTCGAAAAGTATGAAAACAATCCTATTATAAACGGATCTGACCATCAACCTAATATAAGGGATCCAAAAGTTTGGAAACATGCAGACACTTACTATATGGTATTGGGGAATTCGTACAACAATAACACTTTAGGCCGAGCACTGCTTTACTCGTCCAAAGATATGATGTCATGGAACGAAGTAGCCATACTAGACAAGTCCGATGGACCGTTGGGTTTCATGTGGGAATGCCCCGACTTCTTCAAACTTGGACTAAAACATGTACTTCTGTTTTCTCCCCAAGGCGTGGAGCCACAAGGCGACAAGTACAAAAACCTCTATCAAACTGGCTACATCACAGGGCTATTTGATTATAAAACGCACAATTTCAGACCTTCAACGGAATTCGTCGAGCTCGATCACGGTCATGATTTTTATGCCACACAAACGATTCTTGACAAATCGAACCGTAGAATTGTGATCGCTTGGTTTGATATGTGGGAACAGAATTACCCAGAAAGGGCTGATGGGTTCACAGGTCACATGACAATTCCGAGGGTACTTCATATATTACCTAGCGGAAAAATTATTCAACAACCAATCAGCGAAATCGTATTGGCGAGAGGCCGCGAATTGTATTCGGGTCGAGCACAGCCGAAAGACGCTGTGATTTTAGAAGACAAAGCGGGAGAAGTGAGAGTTAGTGCACCACCGACGGTGAATTTGGAACTGTTCATTGAATCGGATGATGACGCTGACACTGTTAAGATAAGTTACGATACAAAGGAAGGTAAGATAACTCTTGATCGTGGTGGAAATGACGGCGTGAGGCGGACCGATTGGCGTCCTATAGCTGATCTGAAATGGAGGATTTTCATCGACGCTAGTTCTATTGAACTCTTCTGTGGAGAAGGTGAGGTTACATTTTCGAGTAGATTCTTCCCTAAAGGCAATATAAAGGTGCGTTTTGGGGAACAAAGTCAACCTTACAAGGTAATAATTAACGCGATGAAACGTACCGTTCCAGATATGACTGTTTAAACTTATACGTATTTTTATGTTTATATGTAATAAACATGATTCAATAAAATATTGGAAAAAATTTAAGTTGTCAAACTCTATTAAAAGTCACAAACGATAATTTTTTTGTTTTCTTCAATTCTTAGATACTATTATACCACAAAGTGAGTTTGTTGGTTAGTTTGTAAGGCTTTCACACCTCAACCGCTCAATCTATCATCATGAAATTTTGCATAGGTACCTACTCGTTGTTTGGGGTACAGAGAAGGATATAAGTCTTTTTGTCCCGGAATTCCCGCGGCAACTCCGAAACCAACTGCATTAAATTTTGCATACTACACGTTGGCAGGGGTACCTATAGAAAAGGGGATAGATTACTATAATCCCGGAACTCCCGCGGGATCTTCGGCAATCTCAAATCTCAAACGTAGATGTCTTTTTTATATTGTCACTTCCTTGTCAATTTTTATCAACCTAAAGGGGTTTATGTTATGTTTCAATTGCTTGTTGTTAAAAAAGCATTAGCTCTCTGTATTTTTATTTTATGTATTTTTGATTGATGTTTCCATTAAACTGATGATAGAATATAAAGGAATAGTTAAATAGGTACATATCTAAGTAACAATAGAAAAGCGTTAAGAACAAGAAATGCTAACATTAAAAATACAATGTTACTTTATTTTCCAGAACAGGTAGGTTCAATTTCAAAGAACTCTTTTTAATTAGATTTTTTTTCATCCTAACTCCGACTTTCTTACTTCCATGTAATCTTTGCCAATTTTTTTTTTTTTCGCTGATTCTTTTCTCAAAATGATTTATATTTATAATAACTTTATATATAATACTAGCTATGTCCCGCGGTATCGAGGTTTGGAATACCCGAAGTAAATTCACAGGAGCCTAATTTACTCCTTATAACATCAGCTAATAACAGTGGAAGTCTTATCAAAATCGGTCTAACCATTTCGGAGATTCACCTGCGCGACCTTCGGAATTCTCGCAGGAACTTCAAACTTCTTTTATTCTTCTTCAAACACAACAAAAAAGAATAAGCGAAATTGGTCCAGCCGTTCACGCGTGTTGCCGTGACCAAGAGAAATAGGGATTGATTTTTATATATATAGACTAGCTGTCCCCCGAGATTTCATACGCGGTAATTTCGGAGTTCCCGCGGTAATTCCGGGAAAAAAGTGCTGTAGTTTACGGTGATAAGCAGTTCCCCGCATTAATTCCGGAGTTCCCGCGGGAATTCCGTGATAAAAACTATCCTATCTTTTAAGTTGGACCATATTATAAATGGTTACAAAATTTTATCAAAATCCGTTCAATAGTTCCGGAGTCCATCGCGGACAAACAACGTGACACGTGATTTATAATAGATAAGATAACGTTATACTCTAGAACTAATTAACCTATTATCAAAATTATTTCATGGATAAAAAGCTTAGATAATTACCCCAGATCACGGAATAAGGGGTTCCCGAGGTAGTTCCGAAGGTTACGCGGATGCAGATGGAACTACGGCAAACAGCTCTTTGGTATGTACCTACGGATAATTTACTATATTATCTGTTATTTAAGTATTGCAAAAGACAAATATCGATGAACAATGTTTTTCATTGCGATACAGAGTTCCCGAGAGAATTTCGAGAATCGACGCCCGTGAAACCGCGGGCCTAACAGCTAATTATAACTAAACTATAAATGCGTATGTGAGTTGGTTTGTTACGCTTTCACTCCTAATAAAATTTTCTTAGAAAAAGCACTTTCAATTTTTTCTAGTTTACAAATATTTCGAGCAACCTTTTCATTTTTTTCCTCTAATATAATAATACTTAATCGTTTCCTAAATGTGATTTTGTTTGTTTGTTACTTCTACTCAACCCTTTATCATGAAATTTTGCATACACGTTATCAGGAGTACGGCAAAGAACATACGGTGTTTTATATCCCGTAATTCCTGCGGAACTCTGAAGATGAAGCGGGTAAAACAACAGGAGAACAGCTAGCTGTAGCTAAATATTTAATTTACGGCCATAACACTTGTTTGAGTGAAAACTGGAAAGAAAAACAACCGTTCTAATTATAACTTTCTTCAAATTCTCTCGATTCCATCCTCAGCAAATACCATTGTTTTCGGTTACAACGTTTTCCTCTCCACACAAAGCGAACAAAAGAAAAATCCGAGGTCGAAATTCGAGGCAGGCACTTCTTCACGTAATAATGCAAGCTGTGCTATGAATGAAATAAAAAGGGTATAGGTATAACGTATATACATAGTTCACGATTAATACTTGGCTATGTAATTACATGAGTATATTCTGCTTTTGACAGAATAATATTGAACGTGAAGGCGTGATTGAAAACAAGAGTGCGTGGTTGTACTCCTAGGTACTCAATTTTGTTATCACTGAGAGAAAAATAGAAAGAAGAAAGAAAGAAAAAAAGATTTATTTAAGAAAGATAAGACACACAACACAAATGAACATAGAGAACAACACAAATGGAAATAATCCTACTAATATTATAAATGTGAAAGTGTGGATGTTTGGATGTTTGGATATTTGTTACTCAATCACGCAAAAACGGCTGAACGGATTTGGATGAAATTGGGCATGCACGTTATCAGGGGTACAGAGAAGGACATAAGGTACTTTTTATTCCGGAATTCCCTCGGGAACTCTTAAATTATTGCGGGTGAAACCGCGGGACACAGCTAGTGAAAGAATAAGGAAATAAAGAATATCGCAATAAAGAAACAAAAGAAACAATAACAAATATTTTGTCATTTGTGTGGTATGTTTCCATGCTCAAAGTGGACCTTGACTCAGTGTAGCCGAGGGGAGCTTTGAGGACTGATTTAAAAGGCTATTTTAACCTATGAACTGTCCTGCGGACTACTAGGTAAAATATCCTGTGGACTACAGTAGTCCACAGACTCTGCCTTCCTTTGCAACGGTAGCGCGCCTGCCCGCCTACATGTCCTCTCTACACTGTTAAAAATTATGTAATTTTACATGAAAAAAATTTACATAAACCTGTAGAAAGTGCCCAAAAAAATGTAAAAGTAAATAAAATTGTGGCAAAGTACATAATTTTCGTTTATTTTACATATTTTCTTCGAAATTTCATATTTTTTTGTAATTTCAGTGTAAATTTATGTAATAGTAACTAAAATGTGTTTAATTACAGAAATATTTGTATTTTTACACATGGGTTTGGGTTTCCACAGGGGCAATACATAAAAAATATGTAACTTTACTTTAAAAATGTGTAAAATTGCCAAAATAGAACTTGATGTTACATAAAATCTGAAAAAGTACGCAATTATGTAATTTTACTTTGATTATAAGTAGAATTCAGGAAAATCGTCATTAAAATTAAAGAAAATATAGGTAAATCTAACCAAAGTTTGTGTAAATTGACTCAGCATTGTGATTTACACAATGAAACAGTAATTTTACCAATCAATAAAGTAAAGTTGATGTAATTTGTCAGAACAATGTGATTTCACACAAGTTGATTTATTTGCTTTGTGGTTTGCACATTATTGACAACGGAATAGGGATGTGGACTACTTTTGAAAATCAAAATTCTAATTAGTCCGTCAGTTAGAAAATAAAAAAACTATAGACACGTATTTTTTGCTTTTTTAAATAAATTAAAATATACAGAGATAAAGCGCATTAAAGTTTAGGGTGAGGGGCTCGTGACGTCACTAACCGCTAAAACCGCCATACAAACTGTCAGAATAGTGACGTCACGTGAAATTTCAACTCAATATATTGCCGTTATTTTTTGATTACGTAAAAAAAGAAAAAATACGTGTCCAATATTTTTTAATAATCTGCAAGACGGACTAAAAAATAAAAATTAGTCCACATGCCCATTCCCACGGGTTTTTGTGTTTTTTTTTTGTTTTTTATGTGGTTGAAGCTTGTCTCATTGACACATCGCAAAATGTGTTTCCCGGTTTGCTATTGGACTATTTTTCGGCTTTTCCGGTGGGGTGGTTATGTAAATTTTTAATCAGATACCTACAAACCTTTTTATGACCTAACGAAATAAGGTTCTCTCCTCACCGGTACCTAAGAACAGGTGTACTTTCTTGTAGGTAATAATTCGTTTTCCACCGTTACGTCTACTTTTATTATATTTTACAAGAGTCACTTGAGAGAGACTTGATGTATGAGCGTACTTACATTAAGAATAATTTTTAATATTATTGTAGCTGTGCGCCGCGGTTTCACCTGTACCTAGTAGTAGTAACTTATAAATGACTAGCTGTCCCCCGTAGTTTCACCCGCGGCATTTTCGCAGTTCGTGTGGGAATTTTGGGATAAAAAGTTATCCTATATGTCACTCAGGACTACCGTAGCTTCCTAAAAATAAAAGAAATTTCAAAATCGGTTCAGTAGGTCCAGAGATTACTTTGAGAGTTTCTGGCCGACCCACAAACTCAAATTCACAAACTTTACCATTTGATAATATTAGTATAGATATGAGAAACCACTGTTATATTTTTACTTTGTACCTACCTAAATGTAATATTTACCTAAATATTATAATTATGGTATATCTCTCTCGTCACCCTTGTTTCACTGGAGTTGATAACTTCGCGGGCTAAGTGGCAGCTGTTTCAGTTGTTGGGGAAAATTTGCAATTAGGGATTTATCTCGAGTGCTTAATCCGGTAGCTAAATTATACTGACAGGCAGTATTAAAGTAGGTATATGATGCGTAAGGTACGTGTATATATACACAGGTTATTTTATTCGATCCCACCATTGGTTTGAGTGGTTAACACACTTGAGCCGACGAACGTTAACCCGAGTTCTTTTGTGTACGAGATACTAGAGAAATGCACGTCGTGGAGTTAGGGTTACATCCGCGGTAATTTCAGAGCTCCCGTGGGAAATCCGGGCTACAATATAAACAGTTTTACTCAGGGATAATGCAACATTCTAATGGTGAAAGATTTTTAAAAATCTGTTCATTAGTTTTGGAGTTAAATTGTAACAAATAGTTATAAACCGTAACAATCAAAATAGTACATTTCATTACAAGTGCGTGACGTCCGTCTGTCATTACAAGAAGCGAGCTATTCGCGCAATCTATAAGTTGGGCCCTCGAGATTCACTGAGAACTAAATTCAGCGAGTTTAAAATAATGACTGTACATTCTCAGTACATATACGAGAATTTATTATATGTTCACAAAAATTTAGGCAACTTTAAGAAAAACAGTGATTTACATAATCTAAACTTAAGAAATAAAGATAAACTCGCTGTGCCTAAGACTAGGCTCCATAAAATTTCTAAGTCATTTAAAAGACAATGTATACACTTTTACAACAAACTCCCAAACGATGTAATTAATTTGTCAATTAATAAATTCAAGACACTTATTAAACACAGATTATGCGATAAAGCATATTATAGTGTAGTAGACTATTTAAATGATACAGACGTTTGGGAATGAATTGCTCTATTCAATTACTATTTTTTGTTCTCCTAGTTTATAAGTGTGATCATTAAAAGACAGCGCTGCTGAGTTTCTTGTCAGTTCTTCTCAGCAAAGGACGTATTCCGAACGGACGGTAACTTATAGTTCTAAGAACCAGCTGACGATTACAAGTGATTGTAACCAATCCTAAGTAATAAATAGCTTTTGAATTTTGATTTTTTTGAATTTTCAATGAGTGCCGACTTCTTGGCCTGAGCCGAAGGCATATTTGTGTCATTAAATCACTATTAAAGTAATAACTTTGTTGTATTTAACATAAACATTGAAATTCTTATAGTTTTTAATTGGTATTATATCGACATTAATACAAACAAATATACCGAGTAAAAATTCATGAAAATGGCACCAAATACTACCACAAGTTTATCTTTCGTCTGCGTACAAAGGTCATGCGTGTCGTACAGCCGGTTAGGGTTTTTTTTAATTGTTTGTATAGATAATTATTGTATATTTAAATAAATATCACCTTTTGTCTTAAAAACACGTGATTATTTTTTTCGTGGAAATTTGCAAATTATAAAATTATACACGTACTATACGTAGAAAGAGTAAAGTTTGAAACTAAAAGCTCTGTGTGTGGTTTTCTTCTTCTTATTGGTAAAGTGAAAAGCACTAGTGTGTAATAGTCAACTTTTCGCACGCTAAACATCTACCCATCTAGCTCCGGCCAACATTTTCCGCACAAGTAATGAAATGTTTCGTCAATTTCCGTCATCGTGGAATTTTCGTAATGAATAAACCGATCGCATTGTGCTTTGCCCCTTATGATGCACCGTAACTATAATTTTTCTAGCAGAATCTCATAATGGAACTTGTCGTATGTTTTTGACATGTCTAAAAGTATCTCTCTGATATTATTATTTTGTATTTATGAGTATTTCTAACGTTATTATTAGAAATGCAAAAGTAAGTACAGATAATATGTTTATTTGTTCTGGTTTCGTGCCGCAATGGAGTAACAGATAAACTTCATTTTTGTACAATGGTAGTTGTACACACGTTCCAATGAATCCCTGAGGGATTACCGAATGAATTCAGCTGACAGCGATGATAGCTCAGTGGTTAGTGCGTTCAGATTAAACGCCGCAAGGTGTAGGTTCAAATCCTAACAATGAGCTTGAGCTGTCGGTGAAGGAAAACATCGTGAGGAAACCATAGCATGGTGGTAGGGCGCTCTCTAGTGCCCGGATGGCATGCTACCACCTTCAAGTTGCAAATCTGTCGCCAAGCACCTAACGGTGTGTTCCGGCAGCCCCACTTGAAAGCCAGTTCCCATCCCCATTCCAGGTCGGCAACGCACCTGCATGCCTTCTGGTGTTGCAGATGTCCATGGGCGGCGGTAATCACTTACCAACAGGTGTACCACTTGCCCGTTTGCCCCCTATGACATAAAAAAAAAGGTAAAATAGTGGGTAGCAGTAGATGTAATGTTAAATGCGAAAGTGAGTTTGTTTATTTGTTTGTTCGGTATGCTTTCACGCCTCAACGGCTCAACGGATCATCATGAAATTTTGAATACACGTTGTCAGGGATACATAGAAGGATGTAGGCCACTTTCTACAGCCGGCGAAATTTACTATACGTTACCAAGAGTATAAAAAAAGAATATACAGTACTTTTATCCCGGAATTCCCGCGGGGACTCTGAAATTACCACGGGAAAAAAAGCGGGGACCAGTTATAAATGAAAATGCTGATTATAACAATCCTTTTTATTGTTCTTACTTAATTCTAGAAATATTGTTTTTAAATAAATTATTATATAGATATATTTTATTCTGTTATATAATTAAACTGTACTTATTTCGATTATTGTATAAGGTTGTACTTATTAACTAGGTATAACAACTAATTTCATAAACTTATTAAAAATCCTTTAGATTTTAGTAGACAATATTTAATTTAGTCTATAGAAAGAATTATTTAGCTACTAATTTTGCATTCTTTTTATCATTATTAAAACCTTGCAATATATATGTAACTAAATATAAGTATTTGTACGGGTGGTGGTGGTCTTGCAACTCAATTTTTAAGCATATATCTTCAACCGATTGAGCTGAAATTTTGTATACACAGTTTTGATAACAATGCATTGTTTATCCTTTTTTAGCGCATTTGAATAAAAGCTTTTTTTATAACAAAGTGTTTTTTTTTTAGGTTTTTTCGAAATTAAAATTGGTAAGCGAATTAAAAACAATATTTTAAATAATTAGTCAAGAGAGCCTGGAAATTTTTAGCCTTGACTTGTAATTAGCATCAGCGTTGTTTTCAGTGGGTATGCAAGACTACGTAGTCCGTAGCGTGTACGTACACGCTACGAATGATAGCTACGAGGATTCGCTACGCAGACAAATCGCTACGTGATACTCTCCGATTAACTATGACGTTACAAAAAATGCGCAACAAAAATGGTTTCTCCCACGCGCCCAATAACAATGTGTATACAATGTACAATATATACAATTTTTTTTACGTCCAGAGCGTTTGGTTACAGGTATGCGCGTTATGGGCGATATACATAAATATGTTGTTGGTCATAGTGAATCATTGTTATCTGTCGTGTCATTCAGTATATATCTTGTATGGTTCTAAAAAAATATGAACACATCACACACATAATATCTCTACGATAAATATTTCTTAGTAATCTTTTTCTATTTACAACTAGGTATCTAATAGAGATGTGGACTACTTTTGAAAATCAAAATTCTAATTAGTCCGTCAGTTAGAAAATAAAAAAAAACAATAGACACGTATTTTTTGCTTTTTCAAATAAATTAAAATATACACAGATAAAGCGCATTAAAGTTTAGGGTGAGGGGGTCGTGACGTCACAACCGCTAAAACCGCCATACAAACTGTCAGAATAGTGACGTCACGCGAAATTTCAACTCAATGTATCGCCATTATTTTTTGATTACGTAAAAAAAAGAAAAAATACGTGTCCAATATTTTTTAATAATCTACAAGACGGACTAAAAAATAAAAATTAGTCAACATGCCCATTACAAACGCATAATATAGGACCTACATAATGTTTAGTAAAGTAAAATCAATCCCGTTTTTAGCTCACAAATTCTCTTACTACACTGGTAATAACGATTCTCTTGTCACATTTGGAAGATATACCTAGGTACCAACAAGATAACCGGAACTCTATTAATTGATTCAAATCAAAGTGGTTTAACGTGCCGCAATTAGCTAAAACACACATTGCTTAGCAACTAAAGTAAATGACTTGAGCATTTGGTGACTGATTCATAAAATGACAATACCTACCTGTAAATCTATTTATTTTCTATATACATATATACAAAAGGGAAAGGTCACTGACACTGACTGAACATGAAACTTAAAAACTCACGTGCATTATGGAATTGAAAAGCGAGTCGGCATTCTATGGAGAATAGAAGTCAGCTTAGAAAGGATTTCACGGAGTTCCCGTGGGAACTCCCAGATTAACGCGGGTGAAACCGCAGGGCACAGCCGGTCAACTGTAATATGAAAAAATAACTATAAAAAAAATATATCATAGATACATAGTCACAAAAACTAATAATACTAAACCTCAGTCATAAACTAGATTGAAAACGCTACTAAAACTATCGTTCTTTTTTAAGTGTTTCAGGAACCTGACTACTGCCAGGTGTCGCGGGGTCTATGCTCACATCAGGGTCATCGTGTTTAGAATATCATAAGAATGTAAGTAATTACTAAATTGTACAAGTATGTAGTATCAAGCATTGCTTAGTATGGGACCATAGGTAATTTGATTTCTATTTTTTATATTTTGTTTTACACGTTTTTAAACGTTTTTTACGTACTTGCAATTAAATAACTACAAACCAAAAAATTCAAACGGCTCTTTAAACGGATACATCACAATGGATTCCCTTCTCTGTGATTGATATCAGTCCCGAATGCCGACCTATGTTATTGATCTTTGTCAGACCGTAAAGAGACGAGACAAGAAGTATCCTCTTAAAAATAATTCACGGTAATGTTCTAAAACAACCCACTGCTGTTTTTCGTTGAAAATTATACGGCAGCAGATGATTTCTACTCGCAAGTTAAGCCTTAATAATCGAGTTTTACATTTCATACTGTCAAAGTTGAATTGGCATGGACGTCGACTTCACTTCCGCTGTGGAAATCCCCGATCATACCAACAATAGACACGTAGGAGCCGGACACTAGTGCGATGATCGAAATAATGCCAATGATGATATTCTTGATCAGGACGTAGTAGCACCAGCCGAGATCTTTATCCCAGTGGTAAACGGTATCGACGACCGCTGGGATGAGCAGCCCGAGAGTCGAGAAGAAAACAGCTCCGACGAGGCTTATGACGAGCTCGAGGTTGGGGAAGGCAGCTGCGACGGCGACTGTGGAAAAGAAAAAATAACTGATTCACCAACAATAGGCATGTATTTGGAGTATGAAAATCAAAATAATATTAAGTTAGCCATTTATATTATAATAGATTATAAAAATAATAATAGACATGTTTATTTTGTTTTCCCAAATTAATGAACAAATTATAAATATAAAGCACATTGAATTTAAGGGTGGCTCGTGATATTTCGCTATTAGTTTTTGATAACGTTAAAAAATACGTGTCCAATATTTTTTATTAATCTACCTACACGACAAACTAAAAATTAAAATTTAGTACACTGTGACTAGCCTATTAAAAAAGTAGTTTAGACAGCGTACTGGCCACACAAATCTGTTTTATTTTGTCTTTTCTTGCTTCAATTTGTGTACGTCATTCAGTTTTAATGCTGCTTTAGTAAACCTGATATCATTAAAATCCTTACTAATATTATAAATTCGAAAGTGAGTTTGTTTGTTTGTTACGCTTTCACGGCTAAACGGCTCAACCGATCACCACGAAATTCTGCATACACGTTGTCAGCGAAGGCCGTAGGCTACTCTTTATCCTGGAATCCCCACGGGAATTTCGAAATTAACTCTTAAATTTTGCATATTACCTACACGTTGTCAAGGGTAGGTACAAAAAAATAAGTTAGTAAGTACTTTTATCTTGGAACACCCGCGGGATATCCGAAACTAACGCGGGTGAAACCGCGGGGAACAGCTAGTTAAATAATAAAGTCAGGCCCGAATCAATACTATTCAGACTGGTTGAGCTCTAGAGACTTTAACCCGTAATAACAAACACTACTTATGAGCCGATTACCTTACAAGATATTGTGAAATAAGAAAACTATGCGAAGGGTCAGCTATAATTTAAGACACAACTTTTGTGGGCTGAAACTTATTTGATAATGAAAGTTTTTCACTCCCAGTAGTAACATTATATTATTATAGTGCAAGAGCATAATCTTTTATTAATCCCACTAGAGTTTGGAAAGGAACAGATTACTCTTCTTGAAAAACTTGATTTTTAAAAGATTTTTTTACACACAATTCTCGTAGTAATAGGCTATTTGACTAACTTTGTTTTCTGAATTCTATTTAGTCTGTCAGTTAGAAAAAAAAATAAAAAAATTGACATAATATTTTGCTTTTTCAAATTAATGAAAATATACATGGTTAGAGCGTATTTAAGTTTGGGAGTGGGGGCTCGTAACGTCATATGCAGGTAAAAACTGCACCTGGTGGGACGTCACGCGACATTTCGACTCAACGTATCTCCGTTATTTTTTTGCTTACGTAAAAAAAGAAAAAAATACGTTTCTAATATTTATTATAAATCTACAAGACGGATTAAAAATAAAAAAATATTTTGACGATACATGTATAAAAATAATTAACTCTATCCCAAGCTCAGACATACCTGATAAGGTGACTAAGCTTATCCTTATGCCAATTTGTATTACGTTCTCATGTTTCGTAGAATCCCTTTTCAGCAGCATTCGTGTGATCATTTCCATCGGTACGTAAAATTGTAATGCGTAGGAGAAGAAAATCACCAAGGCCATCAGGAGTTTGGCACTTTGCGCGACACTGGAACAAGGGTAGAGGGTAAGGTAAGGCAACTACTGTGATAATGGACAATATAGGTAGGTACAGCGAAAAATTAATTGTGAAAATAAAAAAAATACCAATTCTAGATTGGCCTTTGGAGAATCCAGGAAAAATACTTAGAAAATTTTTGTCACTATTTTACGAGAAATCGTAATTTAAGTTTCATATTTTATTTGATTTTAAAATCAAATTTTCAAATAAAATCTAATATTTTTAAAATCATGGATTTAAATCCACAGTTGTAGAATAAAAAGCTTCATCCAAGAAGTCGGCAAAAAGCTGCTGACCGCGTAATCCAATGGCCGGCGTAAGTTCATTTTCATCATGACAAATGGTAAGCTTATAAAGCTTATTAGGTAAGACTAAAAAAATACGCTTTCCTTTTCTGTGGATTATTCGTTTTAATCGAATTAAATGCATTTCCTTGCTGAATTGTTTTGGTTACATAATAAATAAACAATTCAAATGGGATAGACTCCTCGATTGCTTGAAAATGTGATTGCACTTCTAAGAATACGTTTTGGTTAGCATAATTTCTAACTTAATCCTATAAGTAAGAACACCAGCAAGAGAAATTTAAATTTTAGCTGGATGTGAACACGATTAGGCGTTTTTATTCGACTAACAAAAAATAATAATACAATCAACACATACAAATTATCATATTGTATTATAAAAAAGGCTTTTCTTGAGATTTATCTGGAAAAAATGAAACCAAACATAGTAAATGTCTTTTCGTAGATATTTATAATATAAAAACTCACAAAATAATAAGTCGAAAACTATTGTACTTGACTTATGAAGCTGAAATTTCGCAGGAATGTGGTTTGTGGGGAGTATAGATGTCAGTCAAGAAATGATTTTCATATTGGAGTTATCGAGCTAATTCAGAGATTCAAGCGGGTGAATTCGCGAGGAAGTAGGTATTGTATTAGTGAAGTATTGTAGTACCTTTTAGTAGTGTTGTGATTATTAAATTATCTTTGCTATTGACTTCTATTCTATTCTACGTAGGTATTAAAAGCATTAACAGTCATTCAAATATGATTCGGCAAGATTACTGATGACGAACTTATCTAAGCCCTTTGCGGAGAGAATAGTTTGCGGACCAAATTATTATTGCCACATGTAATAGGTATTGCGTCAACGTCCTTTGTGTATATTTTATGTATTATTATTATATAGTTAACATTGTTATGGTTTATGTAATATATATTAATTGATGCAGATGTTAATTTTATCGACACTTCCATCGTTTCTATAGGACAAGAGACATTTTCGTGACATGAAAATTTTATAACAATAAATCCATATTAATTTCGGATAAATGCGAATTCAAATAATTCGTGTACCTACACGCGAAAGAAACTCCTTTCGTTGATTATTTTTTCCCGCCTTATCTACTCAACCGATAATCATGAAATACATATCTAAATTTTCATGAAATTTAGTATGCAGGGGGTTTCGGGGGCGAGTAATCGATGTAGCTAGGTTTAATTTTTAGAAAATGTCGTTATATCCATGTTTTCAGGTAATGAAGAATGAGTGTTTATTTTTCTACTTAACAACGGATGGCGATATTACTATTTATGTAGTTTACCGCCGCACTCAGAGTCGACTTTAATGATTACTTAGTTAAGTATAGATTTTTAAAACAAAACTGCCGCAATCAGACAAGTTTAATAAATTAATGTTAGTTGGCATTTAACTATTTATGTTACATCTCATGAATTGTCAATTAAAATTAATTTACTGAACGTCACTGATTGCGGCAGTTTTGTTTTAAAAATCTATACTTAACTAAGTAATCATTAAAGTCAACTCTGAGTGCGGCCGTTACACGTCGTTAGTTTTGATAAACGTTAGAAGTGTTAAACACCTTCTAATGTTCATTTGTGTTGTGTTTCTCCTTCGTTTGAATAAATCTTTCTCTCTTTCTTTCTTTCTTTCTAATGTTGAATCGCAAAAAATAAAACTAATAATACTTTGTAGTTTCCGACCGACAGGGTCTAATCACGTTTGCATGTACCATGTCTCGAATATGGATCGCATATTATGGTTCTGTACATAGAACTCTTGATATCCTTTCTTTTGCGACCAACGGATCCGACCCGTCATGCAGTTGCGATAAAATTTAGCTGACGACTTCAGTATGCTGAATTACCTGTACTCAATTAAACGTTTCTAATGAACTTTGTTTTGATTAATGTAATATTTCCAGAACTAGATGTAAAAATCTTTCTGAAAAAAATAATAATTTTATACAGTGCCGATGGAAACTCGAAAAACTATTTCGTCTACAAGTGAATTAAAGATAGAAAGTTTAGTTGTTAAAACTAAATTGGTACAGTCACCTGCGCAAGTCGTTAGACGCAGGCGTGTTGCGAAGCGATAAAAATTGAAGTTATTTGAAAAACAATAATGAAAGCGATACAAGAGAACATCAGTGTTGCAATTTAGCAACAACAAAGTCCATTGTACAGTCGCGTAGAAAAGGTTTAAAGTGGCACATTTCCATTGTAACAACCATTTGAAATGTTCCGTTATCTAATAATATAGATAGCAATCGATGCACTTATAACATTCCTGCCCCCTTAGCCAAGTTGGCAATCTAAAATAGTTAGCGCATAGAAAACCAAAGAATTGTTTCACGTGGTCACGCCAAACCGGACTTTTAATTCGACAACTTATAAACAAATTTACAACACACAATAAAACCGATTTTAAAATTTTCTGTACTTAGGTAATTCTGTTCCTGAGACATAGGTAACCTATGAGTAAAACTCGACAAAACGGAGGAGGAACATAATCGGATCAGGCTCTTTTTGATGTCAGTCGAAAATGTCCGCCCTTTCACAGGTTCATAGTGCTATGGCTGGAGAGAAGACGCTGCGCAACAAACTCCCTAGTATAGCGCGCGTTCAGTTTAATCCTACTAATACATCGATCTCATATAAAAAGTAGATACACAGTCCCATACAAAAGTTCACTTAAAAACTGTCCACAGTCGTGTTTACGTAGTTACAGCTGTGGTTATAGACTATAGTTATAGTGGGTTGGTATTAGTACTTACCGAAAGTATGAAATTCCGTCCTTTTTGGGGTCTAGATGTATGATTTTTACAATTTGTAAACGAGCACGAATCCGTGTGATTTAAAAGCGCACCCAAATGTTCAAGTGGGCGCTCATTTCATGAGGACATTTTTTGACGCTGATTGTGTATCTACTTTTTATTATAAATGGGAAATTGTGGATGTTTGGATGTTTGTTACTCTTCTTCTTCTTCTTCAATAATGGCGTCTATAATTATAATTTGCCAATGACAACGTTTCTTAGTGATAAAAATTTCTTCATCTACTTTTTCAATTATGGCGAAACGCCAATGACAATGTTAGATTGTTCCCCAAGTTAAAACATGGCTCTCTTCAAAGCCAGTTTCCTGCTCGGGGTCCTGTTTGTTACTCAATCACGCAAAAACGGCTGAACGGATTTGGATGAAATTTGGCATTCACGTTGTCAGGGGTACAGAGAAGGACATAGGACAAGTACTTTTTATACCGGAATTGCCGCGGGAACTCCGAAATGACTGCGGGTGAAACCGCGGGGCACAGCTAATTATGAAATAAAATTTTATGATATTAATGTTTTACTTTTTTTGTCAACGTCTAAGAACAAAGAATAAAATACTCACAGTTCTTCTTCAGGCAGATTCAGAGTGACACTTCCCTTCACGTCGTTTCCGTACTGTAAGTAGCCAAAGAAACCCACTATTCCGTACAGCGGGATGACGATCATCATGGCCGTATTCAAGACTCCCGGGCAGCCCAGGAACTTCTGCGGATTCGCCATTTCGTTCTCCACCGGCATCACCACTCCGATGCCCTCCATCGCGAATATAACGGTACTGAAAAATAAAAACTTGTTTTTTTTTTATGTCATAGGGGGCAAACGGGCAAGTGGTACACCTGATGGTAAGTGATTACCGCCGCCTATAGACATCTGCAACACCAGAAGGCATGCAGGTGCGTTGCCGACCTGGAATGGGGATGGGAACTGGCTTTCAAGTGGGGCTGCCGGAATACACCGTTAGGTGCTTGGCGACAGATTTGCAACTTGAAGGTGGTAGCTAGCCAGCCGGGCACTAGAGAGCGCCCTACCACCATGCTATGGTTTCCTCACGAACATCGTGATTCCTTCACTGACAGCTCAAGCTCAGTTGTTGATTCACGAATACACTACCCAATGATATTATTACTATAGCTGCGCCCTTATTCACTATGAACAACAACATTCCTTGCCCATAACACGCGGCCCAAAAACACTATCACAAACGCTAAAGACATCAAACTTAAAATGAATATTATTTATGCTATAAGACACGTTGTAACTGTAATTTTTTGAAGTAAAATTTCTTGAGCACGAGCGAAATGCAACTTTTGTGGTACGTTATATTAACGCGGCGTTTTTTGGTCATAGTGAATAAGAGCCCTATTACATGAAAAGTAATGACGATTTATAGCCAAAGCATACGCTTTTTATTT
Source organism: Zygaena filipendulae (assembly GCA_907165275.2). Lineage (NCBI taxonomy): Eukaryota > Metazoa > Arthropoda > Insecta > Lepidoptera > Zygaenidae > Zygaena > Zygaena filipendulae. Next base: position 1,808,022 of record OU015653.1, on the reverse strand, counting down.
TTTTATTTTTTTTATTCCGAATGCGTGAACAAGGACTCGAGCATTCCAGAAACGGTTTATGAATTTTAATAAAAAAAAAAACTTCATGATGAAATTTGATAAAGGACCATAATGAAATTTTTATAGATAACTACAAAGACGGATCAAATTATTATGTATTAAGGATTTTTTATAATTGATTTGGTTTCTTTGTTGGTGATAAAATTTTTGCAATATATACGAGTATGTATGATTTACGGCATAAATTGATCGAGAATTCACGAAATTCCAACGTGTCATCGAAATTAAATACTCATATTTTAAAAACTAAGGTATTCTGGAATAGAGGCTACCCTTTTATCGTGGGATATAATTTATCGCTCGGTCAAATATTTAAATGGATCTGTCAAATAAAAAAAAAAAAAATAAATAAAAATAAATATTATAATAGTATTCAGTCACTTTGTGTTAAATTGTAACTAAGTCTTAAAATGTAAGTAATTAACCGCCGCACTCAGAGTCGACTTTAATGATTACTTAGTTAAGTATAGATTTTTAAAACAAAACTGCCGCAATCAGATAAGTTTAATAAATTAATGTTAATTGCCATTTAACTAATTGAGTTACATCTCATTAAATGCCAACTAAGATTAATTTAATGAACGTCTCTGATTGCGGCAGTTTTGTTTTGAAAATCTATAAGTACTTAACTAAGTAACCATTAAAGTCGACTCTGAGTGCGGCGGTAAATGCTTAAAGTTGTCATATAATCGCATTAGGTTAGCCTGTAAGGAAGTTTTTGAAATAAATAAATAAATAAAAATAAATAAATATTATGTGATCATTCAAACACTTGCGGCCGCACTCAGAGTCGTCAATTAAATTAATGTTAGTTGGCATTTAACTAGTTAAGTTAAACTTAGTTAAATGCCAATCAATATTGTTTTAATGAATGTCTCTGATTGCGGCAGTTTTTGTATATAAATCTTTACTTAAAATTAAGTAATAATTAATACGACTCTGAGTGCGGCCGTTAAACTATTCGTAGTTTATATAATAATTCTAATCTAATCTACCTTCCATTATAAAATCTTAAATATTTATCCTAGGCTAACAAAAAGACAACTTCCATGCCTCCATTAAAAATATAGGTACTCATCCTCATAAAATATACATTAACAAACGTATTGAGCCGGGTAAAATATTATATAAAAACATTAAGCCGTCGTCAAATCCATCTTTTAGATTACGTATTAAAAAAGCATTTTTTCCTTTTCTTCTTTATCGTAATATCATATTTTCGAGTTGAAATTTCTATCTTTAGATAAGTAGTTAAAGATAAGCCCATTCAAATTCAAGTCTTTACGCGGTGTTATCCAGTTATTTGCTGCATTTACGGACTCACGTGTCGTCCGTAAATCTCTACGCTATCTAGACAAGACTCTGTGATAGTAGAGTTTGGAAAAAATAACACAAATGCTTGTGTTTGATCACATACGTACAAATAGTGTAAGGTTACTCGAGGGACGTATTCGATTATCACCTGAAATATTGTATAAAAAATTACCTACTTCAATTTTTGTAGGAATTATCGAAAACAAAAATTTGAAACAACTTTAAATAGTAATGGTAAGAACATAGGTACAATGTGATTTTAACAGAACGGTCCTAATTAATTGCGGGCACAAGTTGTCGAGGCTATAATGGATCGTACTTTTGCCTAAGGGTCATTCGACGCTGATTTCCTTTCTAATTTCTATTACCGCTGGTACGCTGACAAATCAGATGTAGGTAAATGTCGAATTATCCTTCGTCAATCCACATTTTCTTTGCGTTTTACCTTTTTTATTATAGTAACAAGTAAGTAAGCATGAAAAACATGGTCTTGAGCAAGTCCCTTATTTAAAAATATAGTCAGTGCTCATGGATGCCTGTCTCATAGAGGGATAAACAGAGACGAAAATTATGAACTCCATATTCTAAGATTCCTAATAAACCTTCGCGCCTCATCAGCATTCAAAATTTAGCTAAGTACCTACCTAATTTATAAATCACAAACCACCTCTCGATTCTTGATGCCCTAGTACCATTCACATTTCTTCGTATTATTTTTTAATTATTATGGTTTTTTTTGTTTTAATGAATAATATTTAAACATTCATTACATATTGCTAATGATTTCATGTTTTTGCTTATATCGCCGTCCTATTGACTGGTTTTTTTCGAAATAAGATGTACTCTATACTATATAATCTACGTTATAGACCAAGATCCCAGAGCAAACAGACATAACTTATTTTCACACGGATGAAACCTGAAGTTTTCAGTAGCGTCTCGTGCGCCTTGAATACCTACGCGCTTTGTGGAACTTGCCGAGTGACACCTGGGCAGGTACCAGGTGAGAAAGGTAACTAAAAATAAGAATTATTTAACTTAAATTCACATGTCTGATTTTTATATATGTCATGTAGAATATTATTTTAAAGTAATATCATAAGTGCCAGACACTTTTGATGAACCAGAGCTTTTGACAGACGCTTTTAAGCTACCCAAAAAATAAATGAACTTTACTTATTTTTACATGTCTGATTTTTTAATATGTTATTGAAGTATTTATTTAAAAGTTATATTCAATCAGTCAGACAAATTAGAGTGACCAAACATCCCCTAAGACAAAAATTATTCAGCCAGAAGTATGAGGGCGAGAGCACTATGCATGCGCTTCAGAGTGAGTGAGACGTCCATAATAACTCGGTTCCCCTTCTTAAACTCACCACCTGTTTCAATCTACTGTGTATGTGCTGTTTGCGTGTAATATAACTTATAGTATACAGTATAGTTCGAGCCTGCGAGAGCACATGTTTTTGTTGTTTACATCAGGTTATTTGTGAGTGTTTTATTAAGTTGTTTGTAATAGTGATAATCATGGAAGAAGAGAAATCTCATGATAAACTTATATTATTCTCCGAAGAAATATTGAAAAAGTGCAAAAACATTTTAAAACAGCGACTAATCCATAACCTCAAATTCAAAGATGTAGTTTTACCGGATGACTTGTATGACTCTTGACTTCACATTTGGCTCAACACTTGGTTCAGGCATTGAATTAGCTGGATTTGAGTTCTTACACTACATCTAAATCTGGAACTGTTTAATTATTTTGTTGACTTGAGGTAGACGCTGTACATAGATCATCGTTAATTCTAAGATTACAAGGTTGGCTTGATGTCGATGCAACTGATGAATTTTCAACAATACTCGATGATTATTTTTCAGCATTTTTTGGTTTTTCTGGTATGGCGGAAAAATATTTTTTTGGCAGAGCAGTAAAATTTTTATAACATTCTCGATGGTAACCATTGTCATACAAGTCATCCGGTAAAACTACATCTTTAAATTTGAGGTTATGGATTAGTCGCTGTTTTAAAATGTTTTTGCACTTTTTCAATATTTCTTCGGAGAATAATATAAGTTTATCATGAGATTTTTTACAAAATGTACATTTCAATTTCTCTTCTTCCATGATTATCACTATTACAAACAACTTAATAAAACACTCACAAATAACCTGATGTAAACAAAAAAAACATGTGCTCTCGCAGGCTCGAACTATACTGTATACTATAAGTTATATTACACGCAAACAGCACATACACAGTAGATTGAAACAGATGGTGAGTTTAAGAAGGGGAACCGAGTTATTATGGACGTTTCACTCACTCTGAAGCGCATGCATAGTGCTCTCGCCCTCATACTTCTGGCTGAATAATTTTTGTCTTAGGGAATGTTTGGTCACTCTAATTTGTCTGACTGATTGAATATAACTTTTAAATAAATACTTCAATAACATATTAAAAAATCAGACATGTAAAAATAAGTAAAGTTCATTTATTTTTTGGGTAGCTTAAAAGCGTCTGTCAAAAGCTCTGGTCCATCAAAAGTGTCTGGCACTTATGATATTACTTTAAAATAATATTCTACATGACATATATAAAAATCAGCCATGTGAATTTAAGTTAAATAATTCTTATTTTTAGTTACCTTTCTCACCTGGTATCTGCCCAGGTGTCACTCGGCAAGTTCCACAAAGTGGGTAGGTATTCAAGGCGCACGAGACGCTACTGAAAACTTCAGGTTTCATCCGTGTGAAAATAAGTTATGTCTGTTTGCTCTGGGATCTTGGTCCATTAAAGCTACTTCAGCTTTAAAGAATATTAAAGCTGGTCATTCCTTTCAGCTTTTAATGCGTTATTTCATTAAAAAAAACATCCAATTACTTTGTTAAAATTTCCCAATTTATACAATGAACAGCATATATCTAAAAGTTTGTAAACCGTATTTCGAAGCAAAATCAAATTAATGGCAGCCTTTAATATAATTATACTCGTGCTTTGTCCTCTAGATTAGTATTTCAGGTAATTATAAAACACAATGTAGTAACGCATAGTGACTCCACTTCAGCACTATAGTTGAGAGAAAAAAAAAACAAAAAAGAAAACAGTAAGTACCTTACATTTTTGTTTTGTGACATCTACCTACCGCTTTCTACCTTGTGCCGACTCGATCAACTCTCTTCATTCGCAATTTAGTGCTCGACCACTTCGCACGCTCGCACTACAAGATGCCGAAAAGACAGAATATCTCAAATACTGTCGAAATTTTGGCGAAAAAATTAAAAAAATTGGAAAAAGAAGTAAAGAACTCTCGCCGCCGCGGACGTCACCGATTACGAGTGTTATCTACTTCGTCCGTCTCATCACGCTCGTCGCGCTCCGCCTCGCCGAGTACTTCGCACACCGTCACCGCCTCACGGAGTGCCTCGCGCACCATCACCGCGTCGCGCACACCGACGTCGCGGGACCCACCGCCTGTTCCGGAAATATCTAAAAGTTAGTAAATGTTTTTTCGACTTATCACCATACCTATTGTTCATAATTATGCAATCAGAATAGTCTGCGGGACTACTTCGCTGCATTTAAATTGACGTGCGCAGATCAGTCTGCGGGACTGCTTCGATGCACGTTCGCTTTGCACCAGAGCAATCTGAGGGATTGTCTCGACGCATACGATATTCATTAATAAAACCAGAATAGTCTGCGGGACTACTTCGCTTTATTAACGAACCGGTTGTTGACGTTTCAGACCGAGACGCAACCGAACCCGCGGTGTCACAGGCAGCGCTGCTCAATGTTGATGAAGAGGGGGCACCATTGCTCGTGCCACCAGCTTCACCAGTGCTGCCAACGCCCCACGATGTACTGATTAGTGCAGACGTGGTACTGCCACCAGTTTTGGACCAAGTCAACGAAAGTTTGGACCCTGATATCCTCGATATCCTGGGTACCGACCCGACATCTGTACAAGAGTACGGTGCCGATATTAACAAAGAACTTGCTACCCGTCTCGTACATCTAGCTACGTCTGGGTTAGACAAAGATAAGAGAAAGGAGCTTATTGACAAGTACCTGGTGCCGGCTAACTGTGCACAAGTAGCCGCTCCCCGTCTCAACCCAGAAATTAAGGCAGCAGTCGCTGACACTGTAGTCAAAAGAGACAAAGCCATCGAAACCAGACAAACTGAAATTGCCGCTGCTATCTCATGTCTTGGTCAAACCATTTCTTCTCAACTTGTCGACAAGAATAAAGATCACGAGTTATTAAAACAACTTATTCAAAATTCAAAATTCAAAATTCAAAAGCTCTTTATTACTTAGGATTGGTTACAATCACTTGTAATCGTCAGCAGGTTCTTAAAACTATAAATTACCGTCAGTTCGGAATACGTCGTCTGCTGAGAAGAACTGACAAGAAACTCAGCAGCATTGTCTTTAAATGATCTTACTTATAAACTAGGAGAACAAAAAATAGTAATTGGATAGAGCAATTCATTCCCAAACGTCTGTATCATTTAAATAGTCTACTACACTATAATATGCTTTATCGCATAATCTGTGTTTAATAAGCGTCTTGAATTTATTAATTGACAAATTAATTACATCGTTTGGGAGTTTGTTGTAAAAGCGTATACATTGTCCTTTAAATGACTTAGAAATTTTATGGAGCCTAGTCTTAGGCACAGCGAGTTTATCTTTATTTCTTAAGTTAAGATTATGTAAATCACTGTTTTTCTTAAAGTTGACTAAATTTTTGTGAACATATAATAAATTCTCGTATATATACTGAGAATGTACAGTCATTATTTTAAACTCGCTGAATTTAGTTCTCAGTGAATCCCGAGGGCCCAACTTATAGATTGCGCGAATGGCTCGTTTCTGCAACACGAATACAGAATCGATATCCGCGGCACTACCCCACAGCAGTATGCCGTATGACATAATGCTGTGGAAATAACTAAAATAAACTAAACGCGCGGTATTAATATCAGTAAGTTGACGGATTTTCTTAACAGCATAAGCCGCCGAGCTTAATCTACCTGATAACTTTTTTATATGTGGGCCCCATTGTAATTTTGCATCTAATGTTATACCTAGAAAGACAGTTTCATCGACCATTTCCAAATCCTCATTATTAATCAGTAATCTGGTTTTTACTTGTTTAACATTTTTGGTCACAAATCTTATACATTTGGTTTTATCACGGTTTAGTAATAAGTTATTAGCATTAAACCAGTGTACTATTTTAGAGAGAGCATTGTTCACATCGTCTACAGCCGATTGCTGTCTATTAACCTTAAACACTAAAGATGTATCATCTGCAAACAATACTATCTCATGGTTGTCCCTCACTAGATAAGGTAAGTCATTTATATAAACAAGGAACAGGAATGGTCCTAATATAGATCCTTGGGGTACTCCCATTACCACGGCAGAACCATGTGATCGTTTTCCGTTGACATCAACCCTTTGGATCCTATCACTCAAGTACGAAGTAAGAAGATCCAAAGCTACACCTCGTATTCCGTAATAGTGTAGTTTCCTGACCAAAGTTGTATGCTCAACACAATCAAAGGCCTTGGATAAATCACAAAACACTCCATAAGCATCACGTGACTCCTCCCAGGCCTCAAAAATATTTTCAATTAATTTAATTCCTGCATCAGTTGTAGAGCGACCACGAGTAAAACCGAACTGTTTATGATGCAGCAAGTCGTTTTTATTAAAGTATGCGAGTAGTTGGCTAAGTATAAGCTTTTCAAATATTTTACTAAATGTGGGTAGTACTGAAATTGGTCTAAAGTTAGTAGGGTCTGTTGTACTACCTGTTTTAAACAAAGGTGTTATTTTACTATATTTCATTTGGTCAGGAAACACACCACAGTCTATACATTTATTAAATATATCAACTAAATCTAGTGCAATAATATCAATTAATGAACTTATAATAGTAACAGAAATCCCCCACAGATCAGCTGTTTTTTTAAGATTTATTGTCTTAAACACTTTGAAGATATCATATACACTTACATGGCTAAAACTGAATTCATTAGAACATTCTGGAACATTTTCCTTAAGAAGTGACTCTGCAACGGGGGTGGAAGAGCCTAAAGTGCTGGTTAAAGAAACGGGTATTTTAGCGAAGAAGCTTTCAAACTCATTCGCGACTTCCAAATCTGACTGAATGATTTTACCATTAACACATAGCTTAAAGTTAGTGTCACTAGATTTAGCTTTACCAGTTTCTTCATTGATTACTTTCCATGTGGCTTTAATTTTATCATTACTATTTTTGATCTTTGAACTAATAAAATGGGACTTACATAACATGCAAACTGTTTTGAAAATTTTTGAATATGATTTTACATACTCTTTAAACTCTTCACTATGATTGAACTGCCTTTCATAGTATAACCCATATAACACTTGCCTACTTTTGTGTATTCCTACTGTTGCCCATTCGCTAAAGGCTGGACTGTTGGTAACTGTGATCACCTTGGAACTAAATATTGAGTTATAATGATGGTGAAACGTTTGAAAGAAAGAATTATATAAGGAATTAGGATCTGAGTTTGACTGTGTAAAAGATAAGTTATTAATCAATTCTACCCGCATTCGCTCCAAGCGATCAGTAGTTACCGGCACATAATTAATTTTCCTTTTAGTTTCATGGTTTTTTATTATTTCAAAATTTATTAACTGACCAGAGTGGTCAGAGTCTAATTTGTTAATAATATTCTTGTGTTTGGGAACTACATCACTATAAATATTATCCAAACTGGTTGACGTAGTAGTGCATATCCTAGTAGGCTCCATAAATAAATTTAAAAGATTGTGAGATTTGAATAAATTTAGAATATTACAAGACAAGAATGTTTTTTCTAGAATGTTAATATTAAAATCTCCACATACAAACAACTTCTTACCAGTATTACTTAACTTGCATAAAACAACATCCATAATTTCTGAAAAATAAGTGTAATCGCCAGAAGGAGGTCTATATACACAAACAACAATGAATTGCTCTAATTGTACACAGGCAAGCTCAATTACACATTCTACAGAGAGAGATACAATATCCTTCCTTTCTTTAAATTTAAGGTTTTTATTTATAAAAATTAACGACCCCCCATGTATTGCATTCACTCTGCAGAATGAGCTACCAACCCGGTGATTACTGAAATTAAACATGAGCTGATGCCCCCTTAACCAGTGTTCTGTAATACACATAATACTAATACTCTCCGAATTCATGAATAATTCCAGCTCCAGCTGCTTGCCTGCTGTCAAACAATATATATTTTGATGCACCAGGTTAATACAATGAACATTTGAAGTATGCTTTTTCTTTGGACTCCCTTTCAAACAATAATAATCATTTGTCATGTCAGATAACTTAATTAGATTAGTGCCAGAGGTCATCTCTATTGTCTTATTATTTAATTTAAATTATTTTGAATTAATTGTGATGTCAATGAATTATCATCATATTGTATGTCAGGATTAGATGTCAATAAATTATCATTTTGCATGTCAAAATTGTTAGGTGTTAATTGTATGTCAAAATTATTACTATACATAATGTCATTGTTACCAATGTCATATAACTGCTCAATAGAAGCAGAATAATTATTAGCCAAGTTCTTGGCTAAGATTTCAAAATAATATGATAGCGCAACTGCTACCTGTCGCTTAAAACTATGAGAAAGGTAATAACTACCTTTTGTCAAATAATTATATTTATTACTAACAAAAGTGTTAGTGTCAATTATATGGAACTTATCCTTGTATTTTGAAATAGTGTATAGATATTCATTAAGCTTATATCTAATATTATTTTCTGCTTCTGGCAACGTCCTACAATATGGGAATGTAAACAAAATTACCTTTTTTAAGTTGGAACTTAACAAATAATTACAATATTTAATAAGGTCTTTTTTGCCCACATTTCCCCTATTTTGCACAAAAACAATTAAATTTGTGTAAGCTTTCAGATTACATTTTAATGTTTTATTCATTATGACATCAAAACATGCTGACGGTGAACAATTATTAAAAATAGAATGTCCCTTGAATTGAGAGTTTAGTATTGAGCCCATATTTCTCCCAATGTCATCGCTGAACATAATAGTTTTTTGCAAAGAACTTAAAGACTGCTGAGAACAGGCATTCAAGCTGTCCTGCATTGAAATAGTAGGTTGGGAAGAGGGTTCACTCGTCTGCTGTGAACGACTAGAGCAAACACAACTAAATGAATTATTGTTAACTTTTGAGTTAATGTGTTCTGTATTACATTTTGATGGTTTTAAAAGGTTGTTCACTGCATTAGAGTACTCCCTGATCACCTGTTGAGAAGTTTCATATTTTTTATTGATGGATGTTAAAGAGTCTGTCAGTTGCTGAATCTTTAATTGTAGTTTTTGTGTGTCAGCTTCATGCTGTAACCTACTATTTTGTAATTTATTGGTACATATTTCTAAATCGTCTAATAATGTTATTTTTTCTTTACTTGCCTTTGCATACAAGGATACAGATTTATGACTTTTAATTAATTTTTGAGTTTTTTTAATGTACCTGTTGATTTTTATATATTTTTTGAGTTTGTTCCTGCTACAATATAACAAATCAGTTGAGTGTTTAGAGGTTGTTGTTGTCTCATCTTTTGTGAGATCTATAGTGGTGATTGGATTACTTTTTGTAGCAGAAACCAACTGCGGGGCAATCTCCACCAATTCATGAAATAAGCTATCATTTTGCCGCACAGTGATATTCAGAGCAGCCTCTTCTAAGTCGGAGATGTGAAGATGGGCCTCGCGAAGCTCCTGCTCCAGTGTAGATGTCCTTCTCAATGTTTGCTCATACTCATCACTGCACCGGTCAAACTTATCCACTATATTTTGGAGATGGTCCCGCTCCTCAACAATACAAGTGTATTTCGAATATAAAGCAGTCATTTCTGTTTTCAATTTGGTATTACTATTGATTAATTGCAAAAGTTCCCTTTCATTATCTTCTCTTTCACTGTTAAGTTGTGCACACAAGTCCTTGGAAACCCTTAATTCCTGCAAAACCAGTTGAAGCTTAGACTCCTCCTGGCGAGCTAAAGCCTTACGGGTCATCATTGTTTACTTTAAGTGTGAAATTATACAAAAAAATAAGCCAAAGACTTGTATCACAATAAGTGTCGGGTAGTTTCTAGGTTAACGGTCAATTATATTATTCGATAAAAATATATAATTTACGCTTAAAATATAATTTACAATAAAATAGTATAGTTAAAGAACACGAAAACTAGTTAATTTAGTCTTTACTTGGTCACAACAAAGAAAAAAACATTTAAATTGACATAAAAACTTATGGATACTGCACGCATTCTCTGTGATATCCAGTACAACGAATCTATCTCAAGAAGGAATTTCACACTATATTCACTAAAGAAAGAAATGAAAGAACAATTAACAAATACGAAGGTAGATACTTTTTTGTTCGGAGAAAATCTACCCGAAACCATAAAGACAGCGAAGGCTGTTACAAAATCAGTTTCTGACTTAAAAGTCGAACAATCCAAAAAGTCAAGACCTTCGACATCAGCGCAGTCATCTAAAAATTTAAACTGGAAGACGGGGTCCGGAAACCGCAGGCCGGCACCGGGCCCCCAGCGCCGGCCGCCGCCTGCCGCAGCGCCCAGCCACCCGGCCCCTGCACCGAAGCCCGCCAGCTCGTCGCGCGCCTATCCGCAGCGTCACAGGCAGACGCGCCGCCGATAGACACATCCGCCGCCAGTACGTCACAACCGGTATGTTACGCGGGTAGACTCTATTTATTTTATAAACAATGGTCACAGATTACTCGCGATCGAACTGTGTTATCATGGATAAACGGATATAAAATAAGATTTAACGACCGAGTACAACAAATCGACCCGCCTATTACAATTGTTAGCACTGATTCGGATAGAATGCACTTTGGTGAAGCTATTAATAATTTAATATCTATAGGTGCTATTTCTGAATGCGTACCTGACCCTCACCAATTCGTATCTCGAGTTTTCTTAGTGCCAAAACCGAATGGAAAGATGAGATTCATCCTAAACTTAAAAGCTTTAAATAAATTCATAGATACACAACATTTTAAGTTAGAAGATATACGTACGGCTCTCAAGCTAATAAATAGAGACTGTTTCACAGCCACAATAGATTTAAAGGATGCTTATTTTTTACTAAAAATTCATCCCGAATCCCGTAAATATTTGAGATTTATTATGATGGAAGAGAATGACATGAACAGTAAACGAATATATCAATTTAATGTTCTACCCTTCGGACTTTGCACAGCACCTTTTATTTTTACCAAATTAATGAAACCAGTTATGAAGCTATTAAGATCTTGCGGATTCATATCTTCTATATATTTAGATGACATATATCTAGTAGGAAGAACATATTTTGAATGTATACAAAACATAGATACGAGCAAAAAATTGCTCGAAGCTCTCGGGTTTATTATTAATGAAGAAAAAAGTATGTTCATACCCTCAAAGTCGTGCAAGTATCTCGGATATATAATAGATACGCACGAATGGCACGTGAGCCTACCCTTCGAAAAACGAACACGTATCAAAACAGAGCTCACAATTTTTACTAGCTTAAAACGTTGTAAGATCAGAAGGTTTGCCCAACTAGTAGGTCTATTAGTTTCAGCCTGCCCAGCTATTGAATATGGGCGGCTATACGTCAAGGAGCTAGAACGATGCAAATATCTAAACTTAAAAGGTCATGACGACTATGACCGGGTCATGACTGTACCTAAATCCTTATTACCGGATATTAGTTGGTGGCTACATGAAATTGAAAAATCTACACACAGAATTAGAGATGACTATTATTCATTAGAAATATTTTCTGACGCCTCAACGACAGGATGGGGCGCCGCATGCGCAGGGCAGACCGCAAGCGGCCAGTGGTCGTCTAGCGAAAAAGCCCTACATATTAATCGCCTTGAATTGTTGGCTGCTTATTTTGCCATTAAAATTTTTGCTAAAAATTGTAGAAATAACCAAATACTTTTGAGGGTAGACAACACCACTGCCATGAGCTATATAAACCGTATGGGTGGTGTTCAATACCCTCATCTAAACAAAATTACAAAAGAAATATGGCAATGGTGTGAGGCTTGCCGAATATTCGTGGTTGCATCCTATATTAAATCTTCCGACAACACTATTGCAGATTTTGAATCAAGACGTACCCACCCAGATGTAGAATGGGAACTATCTAACTCGGGTTTTCATAGTTTAACAGAGACATTTGGCACGCCTCAAATAGATTTGTTTGCTAGTCGCTTAAATAGGAAGTGCACTCAGTATGCCTCTTGGCATCGAGATCCTGACGCTATCGTAATAGATGCATTTACTATCGATTGGTCCGAACTATTTTTCTATGCTTTTCCCCCGGTAGCAGTAGTATTGAAAACGCTCAGAAAAATCATTGCTGACAGGGCAGAGGGCATCATGGTCGTGCCAGCTTGGCCGTCACAGCCATGGTACCCTCTGTACATGCACCTTGTAAATTCTACTATCATTACATTCAGTCCAAATGATCTCATTCTCCCATATTACAGCAACCGGAACATACACAACAGCGTTACCCTGGTGGGCGCAACCTTGTCCGGACAGCGCTACTACGAAGAGGTTCTCCAGCATCAGCCATAGATATCATGCTGGCGTCCTTGTCAGACAACACCTTGAAACAGTATGACGGATGCTTCAAGAGATGGTTCATGCATTGCATAGAAAATAATATCGACATGTTTGCACCATCTGTTCCCACTATAATCGAATATCTGACAGATATTTTCAATAGCGGCAGTCAATTTGGTACAATGAATTGCTACAGGGCAGCGCTATCTATATTAGTTGGTCCGATAGCCCAGGACGAGCGGCTCTCGAGATTTTTCAAAGGCATATACAGGCTCCGCCCACCTATGCCGAGATACAACATAACATGGGATGCGAGTAAACTATTAGATTATTTAGCAACATTACATCCAAACGAATCATTATCTCTAGAAAAGCTCTCTAAAAAATGTTCAACCCTACTCGCTCTCGTTACAGCACACCGCGTGCAGACGTTATCAAAAATTAACATTAAAAACATCATATTCTCCACGAGTCAGATTATTATAAAAATTCCAGATTTGATTAAAACTTCAAAGTTAGGAAATCGTCAACCAACTTTGTTCTTACCATTTTTTGAGGATCGCCCTGCAATATGTCCTGCGAATACCTTGGAATATTATCTTAACAAATCTAAAGATTACAGGAAATCTGATAAATTGTTCATCAGCATAAGGAAACCACATAACTGTGTAACTTCACAAACTTTGAGTAGATGGATTAAAGCTACACTAAAGGATAGTGGAATTGACGTTTCGGTTTTCTCTGCACATAGTACGCGACACGCCGCGACCTCGATGGCCTACAAGTTGGGCGTCAATCTCGATGTGATTCGGAACACTGCAGGATGGAGTGGCAATTCCACTACCTTCGCTCGATTCTATAATAGAAACATTACAAACGATGAGGATTGCTCTGCTCTAGCTAGAACTATATGTTCTCTATAAATTTATAAAATTAAGTTGCATTTATTGCTTGTTGATTAGTTAAGGACTATGTGAACATTGTGTTATTCCAAGTTGATTGTATAACATGTTCTATTTGTTTTCATGATATTAATAAATCTATTACAAAAGTTGAATTTACATATTCAACAAATTTATGATATTTCCTTTGTCTTTCAACATCTACATTGTGTTTTATAATTACCTGAAATACTAATCTAGAGGACAAAGCACGAGTATAATTAATGATTAAATGAACTTACCTGTACGTGAAGTTCAATCATAATTATACGAAGTGCTTTGTCCGAAGAGATTAGTATGAAGGTCCCACCCTCCCAACTGTTGTCTCCAAGGAATCAACCCCAAGGCTACGGAAATATCATGATCGGCATCAGCTCTAAACTAAATGAAGAGAGTTGATCGAGTCGGCACAAGGTAGAAAGCGGTAGGTAGGTGTCACAAAACAAAAATGTAAGGTACTTACTGTTTTCTTTTTTGTTTTTTTTTTCTCTCAACTATAGTGCTGAAGTGGAGTCACTATGCGTTACTACATTGTGTTTTATAATTACCTTCATACTAATCTCTTCGGACAAAGCACTTCGTATAATTATGATTGAACTTCACGTACAGGTAAGTTCATTTAATCATTAATATTTTAACAATATTTGGACAAAGGTTAGCAATAATTATAACCAAAATAGTGTTTTAAAATTATAGCGCAATTTTTCGTCAACATTTTGTTGGTAATCAAAGCAAAGTAATAAGGTAAACACAGAACGAAAATATTTTATAACTCTTAGAAAGCGTTCTGTATGAACAACGTAATTTTGTGGGATAACTTGTTATTGCTTATTGGCGTCCATTTATGATTAAATCGATTAAAGTACTTACCTCAGGAACAGTGGCCACTGCGTGACGCCGGCAACCATTTCTCTCTCTTTCGCCGGTGGTAGGTCAACGAAGACGTAATACATTGTGATGGCGAATACGACTACGATGAGGAAATTGGCAATGGCCGAAAACGGCACTAAGTACTTCAAGTTTCTTATTTGACAGATCAGCACTAAAGGCACTAACGTCAGTACGCAGTATGCTTGGATGGAAATGCGGTATTCGGGATAGTAGTAATCGAAAACCTATAAAAAATTATAGACAAGTTATTTATAATGAATCTTGGTAACGGCTCCAATGATTTTCATGAAATTTAATATGCAGGGGGTTTCGAGCTAGGTTCCTTTTTTAAAAAACGTCGTGTTTTCAGGTAGTGAAAGATGAGTGTTTGGTACTGCTTTTCTATTTAACTACAGATGGCTCTAAGAGCGAACGAAGCTCGGTCGCCCAGAAAATAATTATGTACTTACGACAAAATATTCGACACCCATAATATAATAAAAATATACGAGCTTGTATCGACGCAATTAATAAAATTAGATTCCAATCTCCATATCCGTGGGAACTCTGAAATTAACTCGGGTGAATCCGCGGAGAACAGCTAGTTATATTATTATTAAGGTCAAATGAGACGAAGATAAAATAATCATTTAGTTTTACGGCTTATTTTTAATACAAAAAAAAAAATGTTAAAAGTTGACCTTGTTGTGAGGTAGGTACGCGGTTCCGCTACTGTTGTGGACAGCATGGTTTTACATCTTTCACCTTTAAACGAGCAATACTTGTATATCTATTATCTACTAGCTGCGTCCCGCGTTTTCACCCGCGGTAATTTTGGAGTTCCCGAGGGAATTCCGGGATAAAAAGTACCCTATGTCCTTCTCTGTACCCCTGACAACGTGCATGCCAAATTTCATCCAAATTCGTTGAGCCGTTTTTGCGCGATTGAGTAACAAACATCCAAACATCCAAACACTTTTACTTTTATAATATTAATAGGATATATACATATATACTAGCATATATAATATATATTCCTGCGGGAATTCCAGCATGAAATATAGATACCTTCCTCATGAATCACTCTATCTATTGGTGGAAACCGCATGAAAATCCGTGGCGTAGTTTCAAAGATCATAGCATATTTAGGAACAGACAGACAACGGGAAGCGACTTAGTTTTATACTATGTAGTGATAAATTGTAAATTCCCTACTTTGTAAAAATGAATGAATAAATAAATAGAAAAAAAAACGATAAGCGTTTAGTGGAATATTTTGCTGCTCTAAGGTCGATAGTGTGGTGCGATATAAATATATTGTGTTACAAGCTGTCCCGGGCTTACAATATAGCTATACGTTACACAGGGATAATGTAGCTTCCTAATGGTGAAAGATTTTTTTAAATCGGTCCAGTAGTTTTTGAGTTAAAACGTAACAAACAAACAAACAAAAAATCTAATCTTTCCTCTTTATAATATTAGTATAGATAAATACAATTCACCTCTTTGAACGATGATCCAATGAAGACTACGTATACGCAAAGCAAACTTATATACGTGAGGCTCATCGAGTAGTCGACCAAAGTTCTGCAACAATGAATTAATAAAATTAATAATAATTTAAAATTAATAATTAATAAAACATTGGTCTTGTTTTTCGTGAAGCAGACTGCGATGTTAGGAAACACATCCCTGAAAACGATAGGGTCAACGGTATGTTTTCCACGATAAACGATTTTAATACTAACACAAATGTGTGTTTACCCTAAATTTGAATGTTTGGTACCTAGGTATTACCCTATTTACCAATAAATTAACATCAGTTCTATAGTTAAAGATCTATTTAGATTGGAACTAGGCGGCGGTGTGTTGTCAGGGCCGGTCCTGCATTTAGTGCAGGGTGTGCGGTGCATACGGGCGCCGACTTTGTAGAAGGTAAGTACCTTCTACAAAGAAGGTAAGTACCTTCTACAAAGTATTAGTAAACGTTATACAATTATGTAGGAGGTATAGAATAAAATAAAGT
Organism: Zygaena filipendulae; assembly: GCA_907165275.2. Classification (NCBI taxonomy): domain Eukaryota; kingdom Metazoa; phylum Arthropoda; class Insecta; order Lepidoptera; family Zygaenidae; genus Zygaena; species Zygaena filipendulae. Next base: position 1,791,114 of record OU015653.1, on the reverse strand, counting down.
GAATTTAAAACAAAATATGATATTGTATAATCCTTACTATATAAATGCGAAATTGAGTTTGTTTGTTACGCTTTCACGCCTTAACGGCTCAATCGATCATCATGAAATTTTGCATACTCATTGTCAGGTGTACAGAGAAGGACATAAACAATTTTTTTCCTGAAATTCCCATGGGAACTCCGAAAGTGATGCGGGTAAAATTACATTCCATTTTGCATACATTTTTACGTGTTGTCAAGGGTAGAGATAAACAGAAAAAAATAGGGCAGTACTTTTATCTCGGGATACCTGTGGGATCTCTGAAATTAAAGCGGGTGTAACCGCAAGGAACAGCTGGTAAAATAATTACTTTATGAAACCGCCCCAAGGTCGCAGACGCTTCGGTCCGTGTGTGAAGGCAGCGCCGCATGTTTCGGCGAAGCCCATAGACGGCTTTTGTGCATCAACGCAAACTTCCTGCGAAGTTTTAACCTGAAACCATATACTTACTTGATTAATAAATAAGTATACATATAAGTGATCTGATGTTGGTTGACTGTTTGTTAATTATTGACTTTTTTATATTATTAGGTACTAGCTGTCCCCCGCGGTTTCAGCCGCGGTAATTTCGATTTCCCGTGGGAATTTCGGGATAAACAATACTCTATGTCACTCAGGACTACCGCAGCTTCCTATATGTAAAAGAATTTTCAAAATCGGTACAGTAGATCCAGAGATTACCTCTACAATGTCACAAACTCACAAATTCACAAGCTCACAAACTTTACCTCTTTATAATATTATTATAGGTAGATTAATTACTTTTAGTTAAAAATTTGTTTTACGGGGTAGTAGTAAAGACGGGATAAGGACTGAATAAGGATATAATAGAATAGAATAAAATTTATTTCTGCACAACACACAAGAATAATAAAGAAACATTAAAGAAGTGCTTAATCTAAGCCCGAGTTGTCTTGCATGCTCTTGCTTGGATAGGGGTGGGGTTTAAAAAAATATATTTTGTGATTTTCAGTGGTTTAACTTTTAGAAGGCGGTTCTCCTTTTTAAAAGGGGAAAGAAATTATTGACTATTGTTGTCGCCCTCTCCACTTCTCTGAATAGAGATAACTAAATATCTCTAATGTTGTTTCATTTTGAAATTAGTTAAACTCTCCGTCTTGAAATAGCTTTGTTTGCAACGTCAATATTAATCCAACACCCACGTTGATAATTCATTGCTTTGTCAAGTAAATCGTTTAGTAAACACTTGCAAACTGCAAAGTTTATAACGTCACTGTTTGTTGTTAGGGCCGTGTCTGTACGTTTTGTATGTTTGCTTGTTTGCTTTTAATGGATAAACTAAAAAAAGGGTTAACTGATGAAAAAAACAAATCACTTATACGAAGCTACAGAGTTCCTGAGTGACATAGGGTACTTTTTGTCCCGGAATTTCTATGGGAGTAAAACATTAGGGGATCGATTATTTTATTATTAACTAGCTGTGCCCCGCGGTTTCACCCGCTATAATTTCGGAGTTCCCGCGGGAATTCCGGGATAAAAAGTACCCTATGTCATTTTCTGTACCCCTGATAACGTGCATGCCAAATTTCATCCAAATCCGATCAGCAGTTTTTGCGTGATTGAGTAAACGTATGCGAAAGCGGATTTCATTCGACTTGCTTCAAATTTATCGTCACTGCTCAGCTCCTATGTGTCTTAGCGTTATGTTATATAGCTTATGATCTGCCCAGGGGTATGAACTACAATCGTACTAAGTTTGATTAAAATCCCTTCAGTAGTTTTTGACCCATGCGTGCATATTCAATGTACAGAATTGACCTCTCTACAGTTTTATTATAAGTATAGATATACATAGATGCATACACCTTTTGTGGTTGTATTTAAACCTAACTTATAAAAATATACGTAAATATACATTAAAAATTGCTGATAGATCACAGAGAAAACCATCATAAGAACTGATGCAGGTGAATGACCTTTACATTTCATTTGACGGCGCCTCATTTCGGCGATACAGAGGAAATTGGTGTTGAATGAATTTAAAGGTACGATTCGTGGACGCTTTTTCAATTTGCGAATATAAATTTTGTGATATTTTTTTTTAATGGACAACCACGTCAAAAATAAAAGGGGATCGAATACTGAATACCTTCATTTATACCCCCCTCGTTGAACGGGCATGTTGACTAATTTTTATTTTTTAGTCCGTCTTGTAGATTATTAAAAAATATTGGACACGTATTTTTACTTTTTTTACGTAATCAAAAAATAACGGCGATATATTGAGTTGAAATTTCGCGTGACGTCACTATTCTGACAGTTTGTATGGCGGTTTTGCGGTTAGTGACGTCACGACCCCCTCACCCTAAACTTTAATGCGCTTTATTTCTATACATATATTTTAATTTATTTAAAAAAACAAAAAATACGTGTCTATTGTTTTTTTATTTTCTAACTGACGGACTAATTAGAATTTTGCTTTTCAAAAGTCGTCAACATCCCTACTTTACACCCTCTATAAACTCAAAACTCATACAGGTATGCGATGAAAATATTCTGTCTCGCTCATTCCGCTGATAAATGAAGAGGACAATGGACAGTCGACTTGAAAGGGACTGTTTGACTAGAGTTTATAATCGCGGGCCTGAAAATCGTGTGCCACTGATGTGTCCAAAAGAGTCATACTCATTTATTTTATGGAATAAGATACTATTTTACTTTTAAAACGTTGCCGTATAACGTTGTATATAACTGTCGTGATACCAACGTACCTACTTTATTTAAATTGCGGTACGAGACACCAGTTGGTGAAAAAGAAAAAAAAAGAAAAAGAACTTCAGGTTTACTTGCATCCAGCATAGTTCTACAGTTCCTGATAGATTTCAACAATAGTTCTGTTGATTTACCAATTTAAACGCAATTTAAAGAATGAGATGCCAACTTCACAAATTACATTCCAGCATCTCATTATAATAAGAATAATAATAATCCACTTCACAAATCTACTTGATCCCACACTAAGCTATAAGCTTGTGTCGTGGAAACCAAGCAAACGTGGTATATACTACACATATTATTACATATATATTATACTATAGATATATATAAACACACCCAGACTGGAAAATGGAACTCTGTGTTCATCACACAAAGTCCACCCCCACCGGGAATCGAACCCGGAACCTCTTGATTAGCGGGCAGGCATGGTTACCATTGCGCCAATCGGGTCTTCATTAAATTTGAAGTATTTGAGCATGCTGGAATGTCATCTGAAGTTTTTTTTTGAGATGCCAATATTTGATATGCTAGGTGCGAAAAATCTTTGTAATTTGATAATCATATCTACTGCTTTATTAACTAGTGGTTATATTATGGAAGTATTAAATTATGAACTTACCAGCATATGAACGGTGTGAGTGCACACGAACCCAGCCAGCAATGTACCGAAGGAGCCGACCACTAGACCTGCGTTTTTGAATGCCGAGGGCATCGCCAGAATACCGGAGCCGAGACATGCTTTCAAGAGATGCACTATCGAGCCAATCGTTCTGTTGAAGAAAACGATGTATTTTATTTATTTACTAGTTGTGCCCCGCGGTTTCACCCGCGTTAATTTCAAAGTTCCCGCGGGAATTCCGGGATAAAAAGTACCCTATGTGTTAATCTGATGTATAAGATATATTACTGTAAAGTTTCATTTAAATCCATCCAGTAGTTTTTGCGTGAAAGAGTAACAAACATCCATCCATACTCACAAACTTTCGCGTTTATAATATTAGTAGGATTTATTTATTTATTTATTTATTTATTTATTTATTTATTTATTTATTTATTAATGCCACAGTGGCATTCTCTGCCAGTCAACCTTCAGGTAGTACAGCTCACTTGGCGGTGCATTTACGATAGATCCTACTAATATTATAAATTTAAAAGTGTGGATGTTTGGATGTTTGTTACGTAATCACGCAAAAACGGCGGAACCGATTTGGATGAAATTTGACATGCACGTTTTCAGGGGTACAGAGAAGGACATGATGTACTCTTTATGCCGGAATTCCCGCGGGAACTCCGAAATTACCGCGGGTGAAACCGCGGGGCACAGCTAGTATTTAGATAAAAACTCACATACATACACATATACATACATATATTTTGTACTACGAGTTACTTTTTACCAAGTAGGTACCTACTTAGTGAAACCTTTTTTAATAATTCGAGCTTACTATACCTAGGTACATGAAACTAATAAAATATATTATCTATGCATAAACAAAAAATACTGATAAATCTAAAAGAAAACGTAAAATAAAAACCTGGGTTTAAATATGGATTGTCGGCGTGGCAGCGGCAATACAAAGAAAAGAGGTTTTGAATGACCCTTATTTGTATTCTCGCCAAGGATGTTAATAAAATTACGACATGATCGAAAAAGTAGTAGGTACTATTTTAATAAGGTAAAATGAATTTCTTTCTTAAAAGATGCTATGGTGTATAAAATACATTATATGTATTGCAATTGTTATAGTATAAGTGTTAATCAACCGATGAACTCACTCACCTTAACTTGACTTTTTACTCAATGGGTATCATATTTTTTTATTTATTTTTACTTGTAATTTGTACTTAAAAACAATGTTTGACGAAAGATTTTTCACGCTTCGAATTTTAAATAAACAAACGAACATCAATAGTTTTGTAAAATTTACATTTGTAAAAAACGCAATAAGCGGTCAAACAAGCGAATCGAGCGTGAAATCATAATAATTTCGATTTATAGACGCTTCGCGATTCTGTGCATTGTGTACGTGTACCGGAATGTTTTCAAATACCATAGTGGTGTTCTTGTGTTTCGTACTAATAAAGCGTTACCTGGTTAGTAGATTAAGGAAAAGAAACCATGAAATTTATAGAAAAAGTTTTTTTTTTCAAAATAACAAACGTGTTTATGCAATAAGAAGTGCATGGAGGTTTAAGTAGGTACTCGCGACTTTGTATGTACCGCATATTTCATATGCGAATGTATGTTGTTCGTTTGTTACGCCTTCACACCTTAACAATTCAATAGATTTTCATGAAATTTCAAGTACACGATGTCGGGGTTACAGAAAATGACATAGGGTCCTTTTTATCTCGGAACGTTGTATGCATACACGCCCTAAGAAAATACCGGTACGTGGTGATGCACTGATAGCCGCTAGATGTCGCCAGTACCATCGGTAACACTTGTGCCATCTGTTTCTGCGATCAGTAAATAAAAATATTTTCCGGAATTATTCATTTTAGGACGGTCACGTTTGTTTGTATGAGATGAGGCATCTGTACTAGTATAGTATTATATTATCTGTGTCCAAACATGATATTGACATTCTTATGGAAGCGGCCTTACGTATTGGGATGTTCCACGGTGCGATGGTCGAATGGATTGTAGGGTTTTTCGTTGACTAAGTCTTTGGAAGCGATGGTCAGGGAGGATTGGAAGCCAGGGTTGCTGGTAAGGTTGGCGCTGAAACAAAAAACAGATTTAATTAAAGTTATTGCTAAAATTATACATGATTTGTTGTGCCCCGTGGTTTCACCCGCGTTAATTTCAGAGTTCCCGCGGGAATTCCGGGATAAAAAGTACCCTATGTGTTAATCTGATGTATAAGCTATATTATTGTAAAGTTTGATTTAAATCCATCCAGTAGTTTTTGCGTGAAAGAGTAACAAACATCCATCCATCCATCCATCCCTCCATCCATCCATCCATCCATACATATTTACAAACTTTCGCGTTTATAATATTAGTAGGATGTAGGATTTATGTGACCGTTAACAACACAGAAAACTTGTACATTCCGGCTAGAACCAATCTTTAAAAACTTAACCAATAGTGAATGTGATTAAGTTTAGAAATTATGAGGAAATAGCTGATGAACATACATACATATACTTATCGGTTAAAATCATAACCCTCCCCTTTGCCACTTTACGAAAACTAGCCAAGTTACGAAAACTACCTTTTCTCGTAATTAAATTTCAAGGTTATCTACAGGACTTGGCACCTATTTAGGTCTCAATTCTTTTGTCGGTAAAGTCGACAATCAAGCAAGCATAGTACGCTTAATACCTACTGAACTTTGCTTCCAATTTCATATATTTATGTTTTTGATGCGATTTTTATTTTCTTCATTTAATTTTTATTTTCTTCATTTAATTTTTATTCTTCCCTATTTGTTACATTTGTTATTAAACTGACTTCCTTCAAATATGAGACGTTTGCTTTATGGAACGGACGGATAGAGGAGTGTATGGTAATAATAACAGGCGAGCGGAGCCGCAGGCGACAACTAGTAGCAAGAATATAAGACCAAGTGACACGCACCGCGGCCCAATGCAAATCCAATTGACGCAACGTTATTGTAAACAAGGCTTCACCGGTAACAATAGGTATTTTAGCTGTGAAGCTTGTTTGATCGATTTCACATTGTGAATTATTTTTTGAACAAAAAGCCACCGTTCCGGCCGATCGGATCGGATCACAACATAACGAACGGATCAAGGGCGATTCGATGTGTAACGTTCAATAGAGTCGCCTTAGACGCTGAGCCGTTGGAGGTCGGGGATCGACTACTTTAAAAAACATAGTTCGGTGCTAAAAAGGCGTAAATGTTGTGGAACACTTGGTTAGAACGAAGTTTTTTTGAAAATTATAGGCAAAAATATAAAAAAAAAACTAATTTGCTTTGTTGCCGTGGCGGAAAATTAATTTTACTCCTATTTGTACCGTGCTAGCACTTCGTTCTAAAAGAAAAATCTTCCTTCTTCCGTGTGCCTGCACTTGGGTTATTTTGGAATGTCTCCTTCATTTTTATTTACGTCTAAAACAAAAGCAGTCCCTCGGTTTTAACCCGGGGTCACATTGAGTAATGGATGTTTTGTTTTTATTCTTTCATGTTTCCTGTTACTTCCTTCCTCGACACTTATCAGCATAAAATGAAAATAACAATGGGAAATAAAATATTTATAGATAATAATTGTTTCTTTCTCTACACTCCAGTAGCGAGCATTGTCGCTTGTTGTGATTATAATTCGCGTGGTCTCATTAAATTATAGTCTCGCACTTAGGACAGACGCAAAGCCATGCTTAATACAACAATCACGTGCCGACTCACATGACTTCAGCTCCTAATTATCTATTGTTCATTGACATATCGGTTCTGTGACATTAAAAAATTTGAACGAACACAATGACTTACAACGAACGCATCCAAAGTTTCCATCTGACTATTAATCTCATGTGAGACTGACCGCTGCTCTTGGAGACATATTTTAATGGCTAGCTGTTTCCTACGGTTTCACCCGTGGTAATTTCGGAGTTCCCGTGTGGATTCCGGGATAAAAAGTATCCTATGTAGGTACTTTTCTGTACCCCTGACAACGTGTATGCAATATTTAATGACGATCGGTTGAGCCGTTAAAAAGAAAGCGTAACAATCAAACAAATAAGCAAATAAACTCACTTTCGCATTAATTATAATAGTACCTAAGAATTAGATGGTCCGAATTTCAAATATTATAATAATAATATACTAAAATTTTGACATGGAATCATTAAGAAGCCCAACTCCCTACTAATATTAATGCGAAAGTAACTCTGTCTGTCTGTATGTCTGTTAACCGATCTTTATGAAAGTTTTGATACACGTCATTAGGGTGCACAGAAGGACATAGAGTACTTTTTATCCCGGATTCCAGCGGGAACTCCGAAATTTACGCGGGAACAGCCAATCACCGAAACGGTTGGAAGGTTGTTTTAGGTGATTTTTACCTAGCTGATGTTGTAAGAATGTTTCCATACTCCACCTGGTAGCCTGGAAGAGATCGCTTCATAGTGATAAGGCCGCCCTTTGGAGCGATTGAATACTTCTGTTTTCAAATTTTTTGTCATTGTACTGTTTGTGGTATTCAATAAAGTGTTTTTCATTCGTTCATTCATTAGGCTACTTTGGAGTTCCTGCGGCAATTCCAAAAACTCACGCGGGTGAAACAGCTAGTCATTAAACATATCTCTGAGCGCAACGTGAGTCGGTTAAACCGTCTCTGACACTTGTCACACATAAATTTCACGAATCATGAATATTAATGCATAAATCATTTGAATATGAATTGCAAAGCAGTTGCTATGAGCATTGAGCATATTATATGTTATATCCTGAAAACGCGCCGCCCGGTCCCAAACTGAACAGACCTTACAGGTGTAGCTTGTCTAAACTAAAAATAACGCGCCCCACTACTTAATAAGCAGTTTTAGATGTGCGAGATCATATTGCGTTGATAATACCTCTTTAATAGTGTGAGTGCGGCGACAGTATTGTGCACTTGTGATGAATAGACAGACCAGATTTATATATATCGTATCGATATTTTAACGGTTGTGTGTGTGCGTATACCCGATGGAGGGGCGCGTCATTTTAGCTTAGTCTAGCTCTACCAGAAAACTGATATCATGCATAAATACGACGAAGGACGATTGTATAGCTTTGACGTCAATAAATCTACAATTATGACGTCACCCATAAAATGTCTACCGTTCACAACCCCCTGGCCTATAGTGCTATGGCTGGAGATAAGAACCTTCGCAACAACCTCCCCAGTAGCAAGTCGTCTATTTAATTAGAGAATAAAGTTATTAAGTACTAATATTTTATTCCGGTAAATTTATGTGAGAACAAAATGCCGTAACCGTTACAAATCCGCCCCCCTAGCCAAGTTGACATTCTACAAGCTGTAACGCACAGAAAACTAAGGAACGAATCGTCGTGTCAAGTGGTCACGTAAAATAGTCCGATTAAAATACCAGTTTTGCGTGACCACTTAACGATTCTGTTCCCTAGATTTTTATGCGTTAACGATTATGTTATACAACGTGTTAATGAATTAACTGAAAACCTGATACACCCCATTTAAAAAAAAAAAACAATAATATGATTAAAATATATTTTATGTCAAAAAAATTTATACTTTAAAAGTTATTCAACATTAGTTTGAAGGTGGCCTATATACGAAATTTCAAGCGCTACGCCCGCGCCTACCGTTTCGATTTTTTTTGCTGCGGGCGGCGTACGCGCCAAATACGCGCGTATTATAAATAATTTAGACATGGGCTGACAAAAATGAAAAAATATAACCTATATTTAAAAATAGCGCGATCGATTCGCTAGTTGATTCTGAGCAAACTACTTTCTAGTTTTCAGTTAATTCATTAACACGTTGTAGATATCATACGGCCGCACTCAGAGTCGTTTTGGCTAAAGAGGCAGGATACAGCTGGATTTATATAACAAGATACGACGAGCGCCAGCTGACGGCACCCATTGCGTCGTTACCATAAATGACTATCAATTAATCGAACAAGCATGCAAAGAGATTCATTTTTTGATTACAACATTTTTGATGCAGTTGTTACAAAATATTTAATAAACATTTATGTTTTGAATCAATCGAACTTTTACGGCTCAATTTTACCTGGCAATTTCTTAACTGCAATCTCGTACTTCTAGGTACTTCTATGTAGGTTAATCTATAGCTATGTCACGCTTACTATACCTTATAGTATATACGTACTTATACATCTATCCAAACCTTCATAAATTTTTCTAACATTCCGTTTTAGAAAGTATTGAATAGCTATTTTTGTTATAAAATCTCGATTGAACGGATTCAAATGAAATTATATTCTGGATTAAAACAAAGGATAAAACTTTAATCCTACAACAAATAGGTATATTGTAGTCCCCAAAATTCACGTGAGCGATAACGCCAGCAACAGCTAGTTAAGAAAAAAACAAAAAACAAATGACGTCTTTCGATACAAATTGAATTTTCAAATATTGTCGAAACACTTACGTAGAGTTAAAATTGACATCCTCGTGTTTTTTGTTCTCCTCCATTTTGTAATGTTACTGAAACAAAAAGCGATTAAACAAGTGATTAATTAAAGCGTTCAGAGGGTTTTACGAAATCCTATTTATGTAAGGTACAATTAGCAATAGCCGTGTAACTGATGCGAATTGTTTGTTAACTGTGATGAAACTAAATGCGATGGGTAGTCCCAACTCAAGACTTGCTTAGCTATACTGCAATTATTATGCTGCAACAAATCTGAGTAATTGAGTACACAGTTTTAGTTGATCGTCGGCCGGGAGAAGCCTATGAGCAATATTCGCTGTTCCTCGTTTAGGATTTGGTAATCCACGCTCATTTGAAAAATTCAACCTCTTTAAATAAAAAAAAAGAAAAGAAAAACCAATGAGTTTACTCTCTTTGTCGTACGCCAAACGTTCGTTGAAACAAAAGTTGGAATTGTCACAGTGAATCAGATGTATATTTTTATACTACAAGTGCTTGTACAGTTTTAGGATTAACGGCTGCACTTACGGCCGCACTCAGAGTCAACTTTAATGATTACTTAGTTAAGTACAGATTTTTAAAACAAAACTGCCGAAATCAGAGACGTTCAGTAAATTAATGTTAATTGGCATTTAATGAGATGTAACTTAATTAGTTAAATGCCAATTAATATTAATTTATTAAACTTGTCTGATTGCAGTAGTTTTGTTTTAAAAATCTATACTTAACTAAGTAATCATTAAACTCGACTCTGAGTGCGACGGTAAGTGACGCTGTGTGCAACTGTTCCACTATTATTCTCCTTATTTTTTAATTTTAAAATTCTCTATTATATTACGATGTTTCATAATTTAAAATATAATAATTTTAAGTCTTATATAATGTTTTATTACTTATGTTTTTTATGGGATTCCATTCTAAGATACACTTATACGTATGTAAATAGCACAGTTACTTTATAGGTACTATATTTAATCTATAACAATACCTAACGTTCAACAATAATAGGTACCAGAAAGCCTCGAACTTTTAATGTAAATGATATTTTTGCAGCATTTAAAGTTAATACTTATTAAAAAGTTTTAACAAAAAGTGTCATAAACAGCTTCGTTGGACGGTTTTCAATTAAACTTTTCCCATATAATGTTGCAATATTTCACAAGAAAGAAACGTTTGAAAATTTCAAAATACAGCCGCCTATCGCTTGACGCTTGTACCTGACAACAGACAAGCGAAGAGTTATGGTGTCCTAGTACGAATAGGTATAACATTACCACACTAATACGCGTATTATAAATGTGCAAGTAGGTAACTGTCTGCTTGTCTATCTGTATGTTACCATTCACGCCTTCACTATTCAAATTAATATTCACACCATCATTCACATCATGAAATTGTATAGGTATACGTTGTCAGAGGTACAGGAAAGGACATAGAGCACTTTTTATCCCGGAATTCCCTCGGGAACTTCGAAATTAATTGTTTCTATAAATTCATCATAGCAGCTGTAGAACGACTGTTGAATGAGCCACTGTTTACCCTTTGATTGATTTTATTGTTTGAAAAAAAAAAAATTATCTTTTTTATTTGATCTACATTTTTATAACGATGTATACTTTCAACCTAGTAAATATTTGCAGCTAATTTACCACATCTTATATTAATAGAAAGGTATACCGTATATGAGGAAACTATCTGAAAGTAACACAGGCATTGAACTCGGAAGGTTCTTGACCAGACTAAAGGTGAATAAGTACCACTTTATCACAATAAGCCAATGAAATGTCATTGATGATTCCATTTTTGTCTTATATTGCTACGTGACCAGGTAAATATTTACCGCGTTTCGTAACAACCAAGTCTAACCTAGCAATAACCTCAAAATGTGTATAATACGATACAGAACTGCAAACTACCGTACCTATGCATGTGTGTAGGAAGGGCAAATACAATTTAACGGCCGCACTCAGAGTCGACTTTAATGATTACTTAGTTAAGTATAGATTTTTAAAACAAAACTGCCGCAATCAGACAAGTTTAATAAATTAATGTTAATTGGCATTTAACAAATTAAGTTACATCTTATTAAATGCCAATTAACATTAATTTACTGAACGTCTCTGATTGCGGCAGTTTTCTTTTAAAAATCTATACTTAACTAAGTAATCATTAAAGTCGACTCTGAGTGCGGCGGTTAGTCACTAAACGCATAATAGTAGAAATAATAACAATCATGCTGCCTTATCAGATGATTCCTCTCATTGCCAAACTAGGTCATAAAAAAAAACATGATCTCGTATAATATGCTTGGTTAAGGTCCACATATTACGATTACACCTCCATGAAGGAGAGAAAAAAAAAAGGAAAATAATCCACTTCACAACACACAGATCTAATTGATACCACAGTAAGCTATTATTAGCTTGTGTCGTGGAAAGCAAGCAGACACGGTATATACTACATAGAATTACACATATATGGATATCTATATAAACACGCCCAGACCACAGATAATATAATACTATACTAGCCCAGACTATAGAAAGTGGAACCCCCACCGGGAATCGAACCCAGAACTTCTTGATTAGCGGGTAGGCATGGTGACCTACTGCGCCAATCAAGTCGCCATTATGGGCAAGCTAAAAGATTTATAATGATAATAATAACGTTTGGACATTAACACTGAGCGCCATCTAGTTCTAAAGTCAGCTAAGTTTGTAATACCTACATACCTACATGCTTAACAGCCTATTTCAAGGTAAACACAAATGATTATTACATGTTACTTTACACATTACATGTTACTTTACACTTTGCACATTACTGATACGGGGGATCGAAGCCGCGATACCTCGCGTAGCGGTCATTTTAACTCACCACAACTATATGCAGTCAGATCCATGGTTCGTCTATTTATTTAATAAGCATTACTCAAAAATCTAAATTTATCTAACAGCGTTCAAAATTTATTTTAATTTCCTTTGATCTTACCAAAAAGCCCCTTGTTTGATATTTGTCTACATTTTACTCGGAAAAGGAATTTTTGTATAAAATTTTAAGTTTCTCGAGGCTGCGGTTTTGCCTGAGCGTTGTTGATTCAGTTGGTCAGTCGGTAAATAATATTGTGGTTACAAATGTTACAGTCGGTAAATTGCTGGCAGTCAATTTGCAATGATACAAAACGATTAACGTTTTTACAAGCAAACGATTGATCTTTGCCACCTATCATTACGAACACAAAAAAAAAACTTTACAATAAAGTTACTACTTTATCGACGCAAGAAAAAACGTTGATTGCAGATTTTTCTTCTCGCACCGACGAATGATTTGTTTTAACTCCATTAGCTACGAAGGAAAATTAATCCAAAACTTTCATTTTGAGACGTAATTAACGGGAGTACTTGAAAAACAAAGCACTGCATTAAAACGCTCAAGTTTGTTCAAAATACTTATATGATCATTATCGTACAACTATTTATATAAAACTTGTCTAAATCGATCATTAAACAAGAAATGGATATAGAGACAATAACAATAAATGGCTATAGAGACTCAAATGCTTTCTTTTATTTACGTATCTACGCAATCAAAGTTCAGTAGAAATTCAATCCTCAAGGATGTAAATAGATAAGGGCAGTATAATCGGTTTTTAAGGTAAAAATTACCAAAATCTATCTAAAACATCAAAAAACTATCGAAATCTAGTCCTATATTTTTCTTATAACAATGTTCCTGATTCATCTTGATCACAAGTTTAATATTACCGAAATGTGTCTTTGTTCCATTGATTTACTACTAGACGTAGATTCAACATTGACGCTAAAAAAATGGGATGTAAAAATAGTGCACAAATAGCAACGCGTATGGATTTTGGGTATTTCGATAGTTTTTTAAAATTTCAATATCCGAGTTTGATATATCGAAAAAAATTGCAATACTTTATATCAATGCTTTGTTCTATAAAAGTTTCTTTTAATTTTTCACTTTAAGGCAGAATTTCTGCTAGACCTTCAAAGTCTCAGCAGGAAAATGTTCAAACATGATTTGATCCATCTTGATCTTTTATTATATCCATGGGCGAAATTGGATTCAATTCTTTCCATGGATTCAAGACTTGGATTCAAGGTTTATTTTTTGTGCAATGTTAAAAGTAAACCGTGGATTTGTAATAATGAATCCCTACTGCCCTTGGTCACGGCATCACGCATGAATTTTTTGTTGTGTTTGTTATTTTTAGGAGATGAAGAATAAGAGAAGTTTTGAGTTCCCGCGAGAATTTCGAAACTCACGCGGGTGAATATCTGAAACGGTTGGACCGATTTTGACGGGGCTTTCACTGCTAATTATTATTATTATTTATATTTATATAATAAAACAGCAGTGGGTTGTTTTAGAACATAACCGTGAATTATTTTTAAGAGGATACTTCTTGTCCCGTCTCTTTACGGTTTGTCAAAGATCAGTAACATAGGTCTGCATTAGGGACTGATATCAATGACAGAGAAGGAATCCATTGTGATGCATCCGTTTACGAAGCCGTTTCGATTTTTTATCTTTCATAATTAAATTGCAAATCTTCTTTATAAATAAAAATCAATGTTTGTTTGTCCTCCATGCGTTTGTAAACCATTGGTCCGATTGTGATGAAACATTGGCGGGTTGTTCTTCCTGCGTCCGCAAAGGTTCCTATATAAAGGTCCTGATATAAATCTCCTAAACAGTTGGACCAATTTTGACGGGGCTCTCACTGCTGATTCGCTAATGTTATAAGGAGTAAATTGGACTTCTTTGGAGTTCCTGCGGGAATTCTGAAACTTACGAGAGTGAAATCGCGGAGCACAGCTATAGTGTGCAATAACTCTTAACCATTTTCACAGTCACGTACTATGAATATTCATTATACGTGACTGTGTAACAAACCTATATCGCCACTCCGTCTACAAATACGTATATCATATATGTGGGCGTCTACGTAAAAAGGTACCAGTAGTGGGGGGTTACTGAGTTAAGACTAGATTCGGCATCTAGAATAGTCAATTGATAGTAAAGATTTTTCAATCCTATCTCATATATCCCAATATACAAAAACTAGCACATTTTTTTTTACACACATTTGAAATTGAAACTCTGAGAAAGCTTGATTTGAGGAAAAGCATTTTAAGTGTGTGAAATAAAAAAACACACTTCTACTTGCTTGTTAGTTGTAACATAGATTGTAAATTAAGATATACGAAATTGAAAAAAATTGAGCATTTAATAATAAAATCAATTAAAATCGCGGACGCAATTTTTTCACCGAACTTTATAAAACTGCTCATACCTCGGAAACTACATGCCGAGAACTGGTACCTTTTAGCTTGGACGCCCACATATTATTATGTAATCGCATTAAACATTGAACATGCGTCGGGACGAACAAAGTGATACAACGTTATCTTATTATTAACCTGAAAATACTATGTTCAGAATCAGCAACTATACGAATTTTGGCAATTATTTTTTACTAGCTGTGCCCCGCGGTGTTACCCGCGGAAATTTCGGAGATCCCGCAGGAATTCCGGAATGCAAAGTACCTACCCTATGTCCTTCTCTGTACCCCTGACAATGTTGTACCTAAGTATGCAAAATTTCATGAGATTTCACCGACCGGAGTTCCTGCGGGAATTCCGGGATAAAAAGTATCCTATGTCCGTTTCCTGGTTCTAAGCTACCTCCCCACCAATTTTCAGCCAAATCGGTTCAGCCGTTCTTTAGTTATAAGTGGAGTAACTAACACGACTTTCTTTTATATATATAGATTATTAATTTTTATTAATTTATTTTTGATACAATAAAGCTGGCTGTCAGCGCCCCGTTCGAAACGCAGTGTTCATATTCTCTTTGCCACCGAGTGCATGAGATATCCAATAACTCGAATGACTGGGTGGTTATTGTTTTGTACCATTTTGTGGGAATAGTAGGTAACCCAAGGAATCGCCTTATAAAATGGACATAGATAAGCAATAGTGTTTTAACCAAAACTGGAGAAATTTTGAGTAAATCGTGTTTTAAAATTATAACGTAATTTTCTGTCAACATTTTTTATGTTCAATATTTTGTTACATACTTAAACAATGTAATAAAGTAAACACATAGTTAAAAAACGTTCCCTAACTCTCAACAAATCGTTCTGAATGGGTAACTTAATTTTGTGGGTTAACATGTTATTGCTTATCTGCGTCCAAATATTGTTTTAATTTTTTTAATTGCTTTTTTTCCCACGATTCTTCTACAAAATCCGGTCGTTATGTATTGGCTTTTGTCTCTACTAAAAATTAACTGTAACATAGATGATAGATAAGTATCATTGTGACTGAGTGAACGAAAAATCACCGATCGTCAACCATGAGACCCGTCGTCTCCGATTAGATTGGAGTTGTTATCATATAATATTTCTTAAATACTGTACAGATACTGTCATCTTGCCTAGTGCCCGGACAAGTTGTGATATTTCCTCATCGATATATTTCTGACAGGGAAGATAAGGAAAAATACTCGAATCTCTCATGAAATACCTACCCTGGGGGCCGATTGCGCTATTTTTGAATTATGATATTATACTTTGATATTACCAAAACAGAATTATTGTGAAACTAGCCGTGCCCCGCGGTTTCACTCGCGGTAACTTCGGAGTTCCCGCGGGAATTCCGGGATAAAAAGTAACCTATGTCCTTCTCTGTACCCCTGATAACGTGCACGCCAAATTTCATCCAAATCCGTTCAGCTGTTTTTGCGTAATTCAGTAAACGTATGTATGCGAGCTGATAAGAGCTCGAAAGCGCATTTTCATTCGACTTGCTTCAAATTTATCGTCACTGCTCAGCTCCTATGTGTCTTAGCGTTATGTTATATAGCCTATAACCTGCCCAGGAGTATGAACTACAATCTTACCAAGTTTGGTTAAAATCCCTTCAGTAGTTTTTGACCCATGCGTGTACATACAGACAGACGTAATTTACTGATTTCATTTTTGGCATCAGTATCGATCACCATTCATCCTCCAATATTAATTTTGAATATATTATATTCAATGTACAGAATTGACCTCTCTACAGTTTTATTATAAGTATAGATATAGAAGATGTCAAATATTTGTTTTTAGATCCTGACACTCGTTCAAGTCCGGGCAAAGATTAAAGAACATTGTTTTTCTAAATAAGAGTTGAATCGTCATCTTCAAAACTAGCTGTGCCCCGCGTTTTCACCGCGAGGAATAGCTAGTACCTATTATTACAAATGCGGAAGTGGGTTTGTTTGTTTGTTACGCTTTCAAGCTTTAACGATTCAACCGATCACTATGAAATTTTGGACACACGTTGTCAGGACACAAAAAAGAATATATGAAGGTAGGGTACTTTTAGCCCGGAGTTCTCGCGGGAACTCCGAAAGTAACGCGGGTGAACCGGCATTAAATTTTGCATTGCATGTAAATGCATTGCAAAGGATGGTAGTAATAAATAAAGATATAGCAATAGATAAATATATCTGATGATAAAATGAATGATGATGATGAAGTATGATAAAAAATATGTTTGCTTAGTCGGTCCAGAAAGAAAACAGAGGAATGTATTTTTTTAGTAGGAATAAACCCAGCCAGCATTTGTTCGTTTTGATTATTATTATCATTGACTTTTCACACATTTTCCGCTTGATACCTTCTTTCTAACTAGCCTTTAATATGTATACCCATAATGTTAACTGTTACTATAAAGAAATTTTATATTAATAAACAAAATTCGATTAAAATTTATTGAGAGTTGGAAAATAATAATCAAGGATTCGTACCCAGGACTCCTTGCTTAAAATGACATATTTACTGACATAAACGTATATTATATTTCAGAATCTAAAACAAATAAGGTTGCGAATTATTCAAGGTAATAAACTCCGTAGAATCTCTTTTCCATTTACAAAACATATTTCTTCATAAATTACTTTAGGAAAATACAAATGTATAAGTATGTTTATTTGAATAATATTAAACAATCCGATATTCCACAAAGGTGTTTTTCATTATTAAAACACTTGTGTTGTACACAGACGGAATAACAGATGTTCCTATTTACAAGAGAAGCAAACTCGTTTATTGCTTCGATCGTAGTAGATAAACGCGACCTTCCCTACCATAATAATGGAGTGAAACTGAAATCACTTATTTGTTATTCCAGAAAAGTCATCAGCATTTCTTTTCTCTATTTCAACATGTTTAACATGAGATAACACGCAATTGGCTACTTAACTAAATTTTTTCTTAGTCCATCGTGTATATTAATAAAAAATATTGGACACGTTTCTTTTTTTTACATTATAAAATACCCCCCCAAAATAGAGTTATATTATAGAGTCCCCCCATTATAGAGTCCCCCACCCAAAATTTTATTTTAAAGCGCTTTATCTTTGTTTATTTTTATTAATTTGAAAAACAAAAAAATTATCTATTTTTTTTTCTAACTGACGAACTAATTTACAATTTTGATTTTCATACCCCGGAAAATACCCAATTACGATATGATATTGCAGTTCAAATCAATATTACTTTCGAAATTGAAGCACAAAAACGCGCTGCGCGTTATTACGTTCGTGTCGAGAGACATAGAGTAAGCTGTTTCCATCGCACTTGAAATTCATGCGCTGAATGCGGTTCTATGCGTACCTATTAGTTCTATGGATTATATTATGGAACTAAACTTTTCATCCGTTTCCGATCGATTACAACAGTTTTAACTAAACGCTACATTATATTCGTCATAGAGACTGAATTAGAATTATAATAATGTAAAGTAAAAATAAACTATTTAAATATAAAAAAAAACTCGGAAACTAAATGCGGAGAACTGGACCCTTTTTTCTCGGACGCCCACATAATTGTTCCTTAGTTTTCTAAAACAATAACGATTGTAGATTGTAACCTTGGCTCAGGCAGCTGATGATAAATGCCGGTTTGGTCGAAGATTGTAAGCACCTATTGTAAACCTGGAATGGCAACTAACTTTCAAGTGCTGCAACTGCGGGAAAACTTGAACAACTTGAAATTGGTAGTTAGCCAGCCGGGCACTGGGAAGTTTGCTCACGATGTTTCCCTTCACCGTCGGCTCAAGCGCTAGCTGTTCCGCCGCGGTTTCACACGCGGTAATTTCGGAGTTTCCGCCGGAATTCCGGATTCTGATTACAATATGAGATTCACAAATAACGTGACTTGCTATTGGTAAAAGAATTTTCAAAATCGGTTCAGTAAGTAGATCCAAAGATTACCCCCAACAACGTCACAAACTCAAAATTCACTAACTTTACCTCTTTATCATATTAGTATAGATTAGTATAGATATATAGTACGGGAGATACCGATGCTAATTCGGGAGTGACTCGAGCGTCGTTGGGACCTATTGGGTTTTGAAGATTAGGAGATATAAACAAAATAAGGTCATATGATATTTTTTCATCCACCAGTGGGTTTAGCTTCTACAGGCTTTCAAAAATGTAAAAAAAAATATTAAAATGGAAATACTCGAGCGCGTCAGATATTGTAGTTTAGATACTCCAAGGTGTCTCTGATATCGAAAATATATTCATCTGCCGATTTGCGTGGTGGGGGTGGCCATCCGGAAGTGGAGAAAATGAAAAAAAAAAACATTTACTCCAGCGCGTCAGATATTCAAAGGGGATGTTAAGTGAGCCCTAAAAATGCTCCCCTTCGAAAATCTGCCAATTTGGAGGTGACGCAAGGTAGTAGCGAATTTTTGAAAATGCAAAAAAAAATCTCAATTTTGAAATACTCGAGCGTGTCAGATTATTTTACAGAAGGTTCAGCTTGCACTCCAAGTTATATTGGCTTAAAATCTGACAATAATTTTGAGGGGTATAATTAATCTGACTGCTAGAAACAAAAATTATGATTTATTTTTAAGATTTTTTTTTCTTTCTGACGTAAGTCTAATAACTTTATGAGCTATTTCTTGTTCACAAAAAACACACTTTATATTTCTATGAAATATGTAAAAGCTCACAAAATATTATTCACAAAACTAACTTTAAAGCACAAACAAGCCAGAGCGTTTTACATATAATAACATGAACGCGTTGTTTTGTGATGAGCTTTATTATATAATATATATATATATAATTACATTAAAGTGAAAGGTTATAGGTGAACCTATAGTTTGATGTAATACTTACCTTAACTTATTTTAATATGTATTTTAACCGACCAAAAAAGTTATAATTTGACACGTTTAGCGCCGTGATATACTGTGATGACATTATGGCGAAGGAAAGTAGTGTGAGGACGGTGCGAGAGAGTGAGAGATAGAGAAAAAGTAAAAGGGAAAGAAAGACAGAGATATGAATAGGTACATGTTTCACTGCAGCTGCTCGTTCGATTCGAAGACGATTTTTGTTTCTTCGGCTTATGAAAATCGGCAGATTATATTTTTCCCGCTATCCTTGAGTTATTTACTTTAAAATAAAAAAATAAATCAACTGCGCTCGAGAATGTCGAAGTCGCGTTTTTTTTTGCAAGTTTGTGATCCTCTAACTCCCTTACGTCACGTTCAAATGGTCAGATTATTCATATACATACTTCTGACTATGTAATTAACCCACCATATCTTAATCTGACGCGCTCGAGTATTTCGAGTTATCGATTTTTTTTTACTAATCTGATCGGTTATTCTAGACGCACCCACCAGTGTAGAGGGCCTATATTTGGTGGAGGTACTCAACATGGTGCAAGGTACCCCCCTTATGTTCATCTGACGCGCTTTAGCTAATCCACAAATCCCCTCTTGGCGGTCCGTACTAATAAGCATAAGGACAATAATCACTGTAGATACCTATCGGGTAGTTCGTAGATATGGCTACGACATACGCATATCTAACGTCTTTGTGGTCGGTAAATCGATTGCATTGTCAAATCAATTAAAATCCTCGAATGGGAGAAATTACGTATGTACGTACGTAGTACGCACGTGCGCCACTATGCTCCTTATGGTCTGTCTTAAGCTTATCTCTAAACGTATTATACATGGTGTCCTAAAACACAACATCAACATGAAAATAAGACACACGCCATATCATGACTATTTCGAAATCATTATTGATCGTACCCCATATTTAGTTTGCACATACAACGATATTCCACAATGCTGTCGGTACTTTGGTTTTCAGCTAAAAGTAGACAAAATTCAAATTCAAAATATGTTTATTACTTAGGATCGGTACAATCACTTATAATCAAGTTGATGAACTTGAGACTTTTGGTTGTCCTACGGGTATAAAATGAATTGGTCAAAGTGGGTCGTAAAATGACTAAATCTGATATACCTATCATAATGCACTTTAAGTATTAAAGTATTGGCACTTTAGTATTTTGTTAACTTTAGTGTGAGGTAATAAACATACCTATCTCAACTTAACCTTCAGTAGATTCAAAGGTGTGTGAGATAGAGATAATACTGACGATGACCGCATATTACTCTTTACAAGATTTTAAAAGGGAAAAATAAAATCGTGGACAGTGAATACCTTTCATTTTACGGTGTCAAAACTAAGATAGTAAGTTTATGTACCTATGTACTAGCTGTGCACCGCGGTTTCACCGGCGTTAGTTTCGGAATTCCCGGAGGGTCTTTTTTTTGCTTAAATAAAAGTAGCCTAAGTTACTACTTAAAATATAAGCTATCTACCAGTGAAAGGTTGGTTAAAATAGGTCCAGCCGTAGTTGTCAAAAATTAGCCGAAACAGACAGACAAACAGTGCGAGAAAAATTCATTTTTTTTTAAATAAGTACCGTATGTACTTTCATGTGCATTTAATGAAAGCTGTTAATTTGGAATAACAAACAGACACTTCAATTTCATTTAAATATGTATAGATATATAGATATTTTATGTGGAGCAATAAAGTAAAAAGTAAGTTATAATGTTATTTTTCAATAGAGTTGATAGTAAACCCTAAAATATTAAGTGCGTAAGATAGTCAAACGGGTGGGCACGTTGAAAGGTATCGAACGATTTGACTCTCACAATTTAACCAAAACCCTTGATAGTCCTCATCTATAAGTACGACAACACTGACCGTGCCTGATTATCATCGTTAATTTTAACTATGAAAATAAAAATGCAAGTAGGCAAGTGTGAGCTTTTTCTTTGTTACGCTTTCACGCCATATCTACTCAATAATCTTGAAATTTTGCATACACGTTGTCAGGGATTTATTTATTTATTTATTCTTCTTGCACAAAATAGTACAAATGGCGAACTTAATGCCTTGCGGCATTCTCTGACAGTTAACCATTGGGTTGACAGGGAGATAAGAGGGACGGGTGTGCAACCTACGGAAAAAACGAAAAAAATAAATAAAAATAATAGTATTGAAAACTAAAAACTGTTATAAACTACGACATACATAAGGACTGAACATAGAGGGATACCTACGGGAAAGGAAGAAGGGTAATTTTTATCGCGGAGCTCCAGCGGGATCTCCGAAATTAACGCAAGTGAAACCGCGGGGAACTGCTAGTTATAAAATATATGTCATAATAATTGTAAATGATGTAGATTAACGACACATACAGTGCGAAAACATTAAATGGAGGTAGGTATTTAGGCTTAAGATTTCACACAGGTGAAATTAGTCAAGACTGAAATTGGGTAAGGTTAGGTTTGTTGCTAAGGGGGTGTCAAGTTGTAAGCATACCTTTTTTACCTTTCTTTGATAACTTTTTAAAGACGAATGTTTTTATATTTAAAATTAAGAAATATCATTTAAACGTAAAGCAGTTCTTAAAAATTACTTACTTTGTGTTTAAGAGTTAGAGAGCTTAGAGTTTGTATAAATCAGAATTGAAAGTTTTGAATTTGGCTAACATAGCGTTAAAACTGGAATGGCTGACTATTTTCATAAAATAGGTTTTTAATAAGATGTAATTAACCAATCATAAAGAATTCTCAATTTTCAAACTCTGAGAGGATGAAAGTGACAGGTAAGTAATTATTTTTATACGTTTATAATTGTGAAAATTATTATTTTGCTCCAAGGTGTGAGTAAAACATATCGACCAACCTCTTCGACTGCAGCTGAGCACGAATTAAAATATTTCTACTTAATGCTTATTATTTTACACTCACAACCACATGATATTATATTGTATTTCATTTAAAAATTATATTGGTATTGTGCACAAATTAATGTGGCCAGTGTTTATCGCTAGACAATTCAAAATGCACTGACAAAACTCTTCAAAGACACGCGCCGGAGTTGCGTCCACGACAACTGCCAAGGTCCATTGATCATTGCTGCCTTTATCAAAACTTCAACATTGCAGTGCATTTCGAAACCTATCCTTTATTCAATAAGGTTTTATTGTGTTTGAAATAATAAAAAAATTGGCTAATAGCACATTTTTACAGTTAGTATGCATGTCGTGGCCAAATCTAACAATTGGCCAATTTATGATGTGGCTGGCCATATCATGATATAGTCGACCACCAGTTTACCAGTTTTATTTCTCGCATTACTAAAAGTAAAATTACATAATTATATAAAGATTATTTTAGTATTTATATTCAATAACTATAGCTGTCCCGCGCGGTTTCACCCGCGATAATTTCAAAGTTCCCGCGGAATTGTTCCATACAAACTTTTCAATCCCTTTTCATCCCCTTAGGGGCTGAATTTTCAAAAATCCTTTCTTATCGGATGCCTATGTCATACAAAGAACACACCCTCCAAGTTTCAGGTCTCTAAGATCAGTGGTTTAGGCTGTGCGTTGATCTATCAGTCATTCAGGATTTATTTTATAGATAAAGATAATAATAGGAGATGATAATGAGAATAGGTAGATGTATAATATTAGTTGAATTACTAGAATTGATTGAATTACTTGAATTATATGATCCAAAATTTAAAAGGTATAAAATAAATATAATATAGTATACATCCTGAACTATGAAAGCAAAATATGGTGATATCTATGATAAAAAATTAATTAATTCGCCATTTGTATTGACGCATCGCTGGCCGCTGCGGCGGAACGCTCGGCTCGTGCGACTTCATCAGCAAGCAGTACAAACCTAACCTAACCCAGAATGATGCCCTAGTGGAATATATCAGTTCATGATGTGGCCGGCCATATTTCATTAAATGCCACCATTTCATGAAATGGCCGGCCATTTCATGAAATGGCCAATTCTTAGATGATGCCACGACATGCACATGGATGAAGTTAATTTCTTACTCTATCTGTGTCAAATTGATTTTACGCGGTTCTGCTTATTTACGAAAATATAGTATTGTAGCCTGCGGTTTTACCCGCGCATAAATCCTAAATGTTGACATAGGTAAGCTACCTACATAATATAAAAAAAAAAAAATATAAAAAATATATTAAAATCCGTTTAATATAGTTATCATGTTATATGCGTAAACAAATTACAGTTAAAATGGGCAAGTTGACTAATTTTTTTTAGTCCGTCTTGTAGATTACCTACGTACCTAATAAAAAATATTGGACACATATTTTTTTTATGCGTAATCAAAAAATAACGGCGATACACTGAGTTGAAATTTCGCGTGACGTCACTAACAGGACAGTTTGTATGACGGTTTTAGCGGTTAGTGCGCTTTATCTCTATCACCTTTTGTGAAAAATCCAAATAAACGCCTATAACAGAAAGTTGTCACATTAAGAAAACGAAGATCTTTAATTTGATTAGTGTTTAAGATTTTAGCCATTTGCGAATGGTTAATTAATTGGCTTGGCTCCATTCAGAAATTACTCGATACCTAGCACCGTGCGGTGGAAACTAAATTTCGGCGCTTTTATCTCTAAATTTAATTTGCTAAACTGAATTAGTACGAGTTGAGTAGTCACTTCGTTCCATACCAACTGCAGTAAGGCGCTAAGTGGCAATATAGTTTCAAAACAATGGTTTCATCTTCACAAAATTAAACTATAGAAAAAAAAAACAAATTGGAAATTTGAAGTTAATTAAAATTGTACAGATAGCAGCATCAATATGTGAACACTTTGCTCAGTCTTTGAACCTTATAACTATTGGAAAAATAGCAACTTATGTACCTACCTACTACGAAGTTGTTTCAATCTTTAGGCTTCCATCACTCACTAGTTAGTATCTTTAAGATATTTTATTTCAAAAGAAATCTGTAAATGGAAATGCGGTAAATAAGACTACAGGAACAGAGTAAAAACATTGTTTGAGCCCCATAATATAACAAATTAAGGGTAGCCTGACCCACGGGGCTAGAGTGACGCTTCAGTCATTGCTTTGTTGACTGATGGGCCAGAGATATATTATGTCTATACAATCTCGCTCGGTGGAAAGCGATGATAAGGTCTAATGACACTCCCTCCAATTAAACACCTACTCACTCTAGTCTTATACAACGTGTTAATGAATTGACCACAAACCTGATACACCCCATTTAAAAAAATAAACAATGATATGATTAAAATATAAATTGTGTCGAAAAAATTAATAGTCTAAAAGTTATTCAACGTTAGCTTGTAGGTAAAAATGAAAAAATATAACGTATATGAAAACATGATGCGATCGATTCGGATGTCCATTCTGAACAAACTACTTTCTGATAAGTTGGTATATCTGTACTCTTTGCAATTGCAATTGCAATAAGTAAAGTAATGTAATAACTTTACTCACTCAACTTGTATGAACTCCATACAAGTGCACGACTTCAAAAAGCAATTTACCTCTTACCAAATTTGTATGGGATCATATAATTCTGATGAAAATATTAAGCCGGATTTCACTTTTTGTTGTCACGTGAAGTAAGAGTATTTTATAAACGCCTACAGTTAAATATTAGCAACAATATTAGATGTCAATTGGTTTTATTGCATACCAGCTGTGACCCGCGGTTTCACCCGCGTCAGTTTAGGAATTCCGCAGTAAAAGTTCCGTCAAAACTGGTCCAACCGTTTCTGACATTCACCCACGTAAGTTTCGGAGTTCCCGCAGGATCTCTTTATATTAGGAACCTTTGCGGACGCAGGCAGAACGACCCACCAAATTTTCATAACAATCCGACCAATGGTTTAGAAACGCAGGACACACATATAAACATTCATTTTTATTTATAAAGCGAAGATAATGGATAACATAAGTAAGCCTTGCCTTTTTACTTTCCTATATCTTAAATACTTAATATAATTAATTATGGGTACAACACTTACACTAAAACAAACTCGTATAGTAATATTATAAATGAGAATTTGTTTGTTTGTTCCTTACGCTTTCAGCCCTGCACGTCGTATTTACTCAACTGACAAGACATAGGGTTGGTAAAACTCACTTTCGCATTTTTAAATAGCAAGGATCCTTACTATTATAAATGCGAAAGTGAGTTTGTTTGTTTGTTACGCTTTCACGCCTTAACCGTTCCACCGATCATCCTGAAATTTTGCATAGGTAGGTAGGTACACGTTGTGAGGGGTACAGAGAAGTACATACTCTTACGATACTTTTTATTCCAGAATTCCCGCGGGAACTCCGAAATTGTCGCGGGTGAAACCGCGGGGAACAGCTAGTAACATAATAAATATTTAAAGGGAAATTTAGCGAAGGCAATTTATGATTTGACATATTAAAACGTAGGTAGAAACTCAATTTCTTTTATCAAGATAATCCAACGTGGATGGTTCATACGTCTGATTCTTGAGATATATTATTCTGTAAAGATAAAGATAGATTAATATACCTATATTTCAAAAGGACTTTTGTATACAGGTACGTATATTATAAAAACGAATTCGATTCCTCGAAACGAAAAAGAACGAATCGATTTCTTTTTTCGTTTGTCTGCTGGGCTTTCCTTAAGCGTTACCGTGGAAGGTTTGAAATAAAAAAAAAACATTGCAGTTAATGTTTTATTACCATTTATTATTATTTTATTAATTTCGAAGAAGTCGTAGTTTAAAAACTACACATGCGGCTTCGGCTTCGGGCATCACCCGCGTAAATTTCGGAGATTACGAAAAGTACCCTATATGCTTCTATGTACTCCCTGAAAACGTGTAAGTTTTAAGTCATTGTACTGATTGTGGTAAGTAATCAATAAAGTGTTTTTCATTCATTCACAAGTTTCTTCTAAGACAACAATACAGCGAACAGGGACCTACAAATTATTATTATTGGCTATTAATAAGGCATTAAAATATAATTGTAATTGCTACTTTAAAGTAATTACTCCAACTACACTTAAATTTTACGTGGTAATTAACAACAAGAAACTTTTACTTAGCATTTCTCTGCCGGATTCCAATAAGTTTAATGTCCTCAGTCCTATCATGACAATGTTTTTATGTACAAGAGTTTATTAGATCGATCAAAATCAGAGCCCTTATTCTGTAAGACCAATTGACCACCAACATTCCTTGCCCATAACGCGCGTCTTAAAAACAAAATCCCGACCGCTCCAGATGCCAAAATATTAGAAATTAATATTCTGTATATCATAACACACGTTGTAATGTATTTTTTTTAAAGTGAAACCTCTTTGATCGCAAGGGAAAAATAATTTTTGTGGCATCTTATCTCAACGCGGCGTGTTATGGTCATAGTAAATGAGAGCCCAGGTGTGGTAATGGTCTCATCCAGAGATGTTGCGGATGCCGATTTTTTCACATCAGCGGATATGAATGCGGATGCGGATTTTCGAATGCTCACATCCACGGATGCGGATGCATATTTAAGATCTTACCTATATGAATATATGAATATATGAATATATATTACCTATATGAATAAAGAATTAATACAAAGATTATTATCACTTTTATCAATGAAAATTATCATTAAAAATATATTCATTTTATTTTTTTAACTACACTTACTAATTAATTTTCATTCGCCGGCCCCACCCAATATCTTTTTTATCGTGACTTGTATTACATCTGCATCCGCATTAACATCCGCAATATTATTGCGGATGTGGATGCAGGTGTCCAAAATGCAGAAGCTCCACATTTGCGGATGCGGATGCGAATATTTGCAACATCCCTGGTCTCATCTACATGGCTCTGAGGCGATGTTAGCTGGACATCTATCCCTACAAATATTATAAATGCGAAAGTAACTCTGTCTATCTGTTACCCTTTCATAGCTTAACTAATCAACCGATCACCGTAAAACTTTGTATACAGTGGTACAAGGACATATTATGGTACTTTATATCCCGGAATTCCTGCGGGAACATCGAAATTAACAGGGGCGAAACTGCTTGTTCTGCACAGAAAAGGACATATGATGCTTTTTGTCCCGGAATTCTCGCGGGAACTCCGAAGTTAACACGCGTGAAACCGCGGGGAACAACAAGTATTGTATAAAGAGGTGCTTTAAAAGTGACGAATAAAACTTACATTTCATATACATATACGGCCCCACTCAGAGTCGTTTTAATGATTAGGTACTTAATTTTATGCAAAGATTTTTAAGACAAACTTGTCGTAGTCAGAGACGTTCTAATGAATGTTAATTGGCATTCAACTAGGTACATATATTTAAGTTACCTAAATAGTCAAATGCCAACTAAAAATAATTGAATGAACGTCTCTGATTGTGACAATTTTGTTTTAATAATCTTTACTTAAATTTAAGTAAACATTATAATGACTCTGAGTGGGGCCGTATAGTTTTTACCAGTTAATTTGTAAACTAAAACGCTGATCCTGTTTGCAGACCCTACTTTTGAAGTCATATTTATCGGGCCGAAGTAGCTGGAAATGTTGGATATGATTTTTCCTTGCAATTGCAAGAACGATTCCGCGATTCAAGGAGAAAGTTCCAGAGAAGTTAATAAATAGTAAAAAAAATACTACATATATTGTTCTATAAAAAAAAACATACTAGAAAAACACGGTTTATTACTTAACTCTCGCTTTATTGGTATCTGTTTGTTTGATACGAACTTTTGCAATTTGTGTGAAACTAACTTTTTGATAAGATGATTGTCAACGTTAAATCATATTCATTTCTTTTCGCGGATTTGTACACCGATAAACATATTATGTACTAGCTGTTCCCCGCGGTTTCACCCGCAATAAATTTGGAGAGCCCGTAGGAATTACGGGATAAAAGTACTCAGGACTACCGTGGCTTCCTGTAAGTTGAAGAATTTTTGAAATCGGTCAAGTATTTTTGGAGTTTATTCGTTACTAGCTGACCCCCGCGGTTTTACCCGCGGGAAGTTCGGAGTTCCCGAGAGAATTCCGGAATAAAGAGTACCCTATGACACTCAAAATCACTGTAGCTTCCTATAAGTGAAAGAATTTTCAAAATCGTTTCAGTAGATCCAGAGATTACTCCCTACAACATCACAAACTCACAAACTTTTGCTCTTTATAATATTAGTATAGACAAACATACAAAAATATAAAAAAATACGAATCTTTCCTCTTTATAACATATTTATTTAGTATGTCTTTTGGTATAATTACTGTATTCTATAGTATGGCCTAGCACTACTCGCTGTTCCTCGCGGTTTCACCTGCGTTAACAATAATTTAACTTCGAATTTCCCGTGGCGATTCTGGGATAAAAGTATCTCATGTTTTTTTCTGCACCCCTGACAACGTGTATACAAAATTACATGCGGTTTGACCCGCGTTCTCGTTTCTATCTACAGCTCTCTTTCACCTAAAGGTTGTCTTGAAAAGATTGCCTCTAGCAACAAGGCCGCCTTTTGCTCTGTCCTTTCGTCCTGTTAGCTGTTTAATTTTTTGTGTTTCTTTTCTTTTTATATTTGAATTAAAAGAATCATAAAATTTTATCAAACCGTAACGTGACACTAGAATAATTATATCTATTCTTATCTACTTTTGCTCAAAAAAATCTCAAGCTAAATTTGTACGATTATAATTTTGTTCGTAACAAGCTGCCGTAGCGCATTAAAATGGCGACCCACCTCGATCAATTATATCTTTTGCGTCCGCCCATACCCCAAAGAGAAAAGGAAAGTCTTTATGGTCAATTCTGTATCAAGTCAGACGCAGTCGGTTGTCGGATCTAGCAGGCGCACCGCGCATCCCGCCAGCGGAAGCGCGCGTAATTCGAATTTTGAATTTTGACAGTCGTGCCGCGATATCATTGTCGGTGTAAAAACTCTGTGGAAGTGATAGTGCAGTCTAGGTACACTGGTTTTTCGTAACCGTTGAAATTAAAATTGGTGAGCGAATTCACTTCACTAATTATTATATTATGCTTTCAAATTACGTAGTTAATTAGCAGATATAATGATAGCATCTGATGAAAAATTTATAAAATGGGTTTAGATAACTATAATTAGCCAATATTATAATATTTTGTAAAGTTAAGTAATTGTTAATGATGTAATTTTTTGCGGAAACTTGCATTGCTAAAACGACTTTGTTTTAATTAATGCACATAGTAGATTCGATACATCTGGTACTTAGTATTTTTTATCTCGTGTAATTACATAATTAACTAGGTATATCCTACTAATATTATAAACGCGAAAGTTTGTAAGTAGGTATGTATGGATGGATGGATGGTTTTTTGTTACTCTTTCACGCAAAAACTACTGGATGGATTTAATTGAAACTTAACAATAATATAGCTTATACATTAGATTAACACATAGGGTACGGTTTGTCCCGAAATTCCCGCGGGAACTCTGAAATTAACGCGGGTGAAACCGCGAGGCACAACTGGTTATTAAATAAATACATACAATATATACATAGAAGCTGTCTGAAAGATCTAAACATCACAGATATAAGTTATTGTAGAAACATCTTCCTTAATTGAGACGGGTTGGAATTGTTATTTAACCCTTAATCTGAAAAATGGCGGACTTTCGTAAGCGGGTGAATTATACAATTTTCTTCTTTTGTTCTTCTAGCTGTTCTTTCGCTACCCTAAAATAACGCTTTATTGTTTTGATGCATTCAGAGTTCAGATGTAGCTGAGTTCGTAAAAGCTTTTTGATTTTTAATCGACTTCCAAAAAAAGAGAAGGTTACTCGACTGTATGTTTTTTTTTTGTATCCTTGTTACGCGATTACTTGAAGACGGCTGGACCGATTTGAAAAGTTTTTTTTTTCATTCTTAATCGCCTATTAGGTGTTGTCTATGGCTCAGGTCATGGTTTGATGTTAAGTGACAGTTTGATCAGGGTTGCCAGGACACTTTCGTTTTTTTTACGGACGTGTCCGGTCAAATATTTTCTTGACCGGCCTGTTTGGTTTTTTGTCTGGCTGCCGCGCGAGTCGAAATCCGAGCGCAAGTGAAGTCGCAACACATCGTAAGATGGTCGACGGCAGATATTAATTGAACTCGAAGATCGTAGCTAGCTTGTCGGATAGAGACTGCTCTACAAAACTATGCTATGGTTTCCTCGTGATGTTTTCCTTCACCGACAAAGCTCGTTATTGGGAATAGACAATACCCACGCCTTGCAGTGCTTGATCCCAACACACGTACCACTGAGCTACCATCTATACATAAAAATGCTTTGTCCTGAATGACTGATGGATCAACGCACAGCCTTAACCGTTGATCGTAGGGATCTGAAACTTGGAGGCTGTGTTCTTTGTATGACGTGGGCATCCGGATCCGATCCGAATCCAACCCCTAAGGGGATGAAAAGCGGTTGCAAAGTTTGTATGGAACAATTCCGCGGGAATATCGAAATATTTTATAAATATATTTATATTTATATATATAATATATATATATATATATATATGAATATGAAACTGACTGACTGATCGATCAACGCACAACTGAAACCGATGGGTCTAGAACTATCAAATTTTGCACAAATATTCCTTAAGTGACATAGGTGTGCACTAAGAAAGGATTTTTTAAAAATTTAACCCCTAAGGCGGTGAAAAGGGATTGCAAAGTTTGTATGGAACAATTCCGCGGGGACTCCGAAATTATCGCAAGAGAAACCGCGCGGGACATCTAGTATATTATATAGTGAGTAGATCCCGCGGGAATTCCGGATTACAATATAACCTATGTTACCTACTCGGGGATAATGTAGCTTTCTAATGGTGAAAGAATTTTTTTCCCCTTTATAATATTAGTAAAGACCGTGGTAAAGACAAACTAGTGACATAGGGATTGGTAGGTATACAATATTGTATTCACGAAGAAACGGACGTCCTGTCGCACTTTCGAAGGGGAACATATGTCAATGGACCAACGGACAAACAAATCGGAAAGCCTTTTCTGTATTGTTGTGAGATGCCACAGAGCCAAAGTCAATATTGAATGCGGATACTCTAACATCTCAAAGGTCAAACGGAACTTGCTTCAGACCCTCATCTTTGAAACCTTACCTTATACCTTTCCCTTTCGTCAACTTGCCATTTTGTATCTGTTAAAATAATATTGTGTCTCTTTCGTAAATACTTAACACTTTCACTCGGCTGAGTGACCGCCGCGCCGAGACAAGGAAGTGTTTTCGTAATGCTGCGTTTACACGCGGTTACACTTGATGCGGTCCAGCTACTCGCCTGGGGAGTGGAACTCTGTATGAATATAAGTACAGAAGAAGAAAAAAACAGTGCAACGTAATATTTGTAAGTGGACACTTCTTATACCGCCACCTTGTTAGGTTAGATCTTCACTAGATTGATTTTAAACACAAAGAAATAAATCTATAGCTACGCATTCGCTTAAAAGGGTTTTTTTTAGTTATTTTTTAGTTTTCCGATCAAAATTTAATAATTAAGCATTGATGCAGCATGAGTTATTTATTTATTACTTTTGAACTTAATAGCTTTAGGCATTTTATTCCAGTTAACCAATGGATTGAGAGAGAAATAAATATAGTAGGGTGTGCAATTAATAATAAAAGTTAAATTTATAGCCAATTGATAAACTAATAATTACAGGAAAAAAATCATGGTAATAAAAGTAAACAATAATTAATCGATCTATATAATAAAAATATATGGCTTAATTATTGTTAAGTGCAAGGCTCGAGAGCGATTCGACCGATTTGGCTGTCGTCATCATAGACGGGATTTTAAGTTCCGAAAATTATAATAATGATAATTGATGAAATTAATGAAATTGATGAATTCTTTATTCCAATTATTCTCCGTTAAAAGAGTTAAAAAAATGTTTTAGAAGTGACGTTCAAGTTCAATTTTCACACAAGCCCGGGTAAACGAGATCCGAACAAAGGAGTGTCCACTTCAAAAACGCGACAACTATCTGAACGTAGAAATTACTCGAACAGAGAAGCGAGTCACGCGTTGAGAAGTAAACGCAGCATTACACAGACTATCTATCGCACAATAGGCAACCATCATTCTCGCATCAAGTGCCTTTTATGGGCAATCTTTTGTCATACTCAAAGGAATCGCGTACGTAACAAATTTATATATTGTATTCTCAGAAATGAAAACGTTTAAGTATAAAATTGTTGCCTTCAAAATTTAGAAAACTACCTGTCACCTACCTGTGTTTAGAAATGTTATTAATGCTTCGTCATAACATCATCATTTCAAATTAACTTGGTAAATGCAAGTTTGTTTCTTGTGTCGCTCATGAATAACTAGGTGTCCCCGCGGAATTCCGGAATAAAAAGTACCCTATGTCCTTTTCTGTACCCCTGACAACGTTTATGTAAAATTTAATGGTAATCAGTCTAGCCGTTCACGCGTAATGCCGGGACGAAGGGAAATAGGGATTCATTTTTATATATGTATAGACTAGCTGTGCCCGCGGTTTCACCCGCGTTAATTTCAGAGATTCCGCGGCAATTCCGGGATAAAAGGTAGCCTATGTTCTTTTCCATGTCAAAGGCTACATGCATGCCAAATTCCATCCAAATCCGTTCAGCCGTTTTACATTTATAGGTAAAATGACCAGCATTTTTTTATATCTAGAGTTTCAGAAGGAATTTTGAAAAAATCGAAACATGAGTATCTAAATTAGATTCTTAGCAATACAACAAAACAAACCGCATTCAATTTGGTACAGAAGTTTAGCAGCGTAGCACGAATACAAACATACAGACAGACAGACAGATAAAAATTCAAAAAACGGTATTTTTGGCTTCTATATAGAGTCCATAGAGTCGCCTAAATTTATTTTTTCTTATTTATCTCCCATGTACAGACATCGACCTGTTACAATTTTATTATATGTATAGATACCGAAAGGTTAATTACAAAGTACAAAGTAATATGATTTTTTTTTAGGAACGAGAATCGTGTACTGAATACCCACTACCTTATCACTTAGGTAGTAATTACTTTTATCCAATCTTTCCAAATGGCTGAACCCTCTAAACATTCCATTCTCTAAATATTCTAGAAGAGTACCTAACTACAAGAAGGTTTCGTAAACCTCAATATGCGTGTTGTTTACGTTCAGTTTTCACATTTGTACCTTCCTTCTTGAATACTTAACACTTTTTATCACACCTACTGCCTAATTGAAACTATAAGTATTACTTAAAAAGGTAAAGGCTTTTATGTATTCGCTAACCTGTTTTTGAAAAAGAAAGTATTATAAGTTCCTCTTTTTTTCTAGTAGATACCTACCTATAGCTACCACAAAGAATGTAATTATATTTCGAATTAAAGAGTAGGCTCATATTAATTGGAATTGTAAATATCTATATCTATAAATATAATAAAACTAAGTCGATAAAATGTGCGTGCCGATAAAACTTAAAAAGGAGTC
Organism: Zygaena filipendulae; assembly: GCA_907165275.2. Lineage (NCBI taxonomy): Eukaryota > Metazoa > Arthropoda > Insecta > Lepidoptera > Zygaenidae > Zygaena > Zygaena filipendulae. Next base: position 1,756,481 of record OU015653.1, on the reverse strand, counting down.
CCGACACGATAAAGGGACTTATGTGGTGTGATAGCCCTTTATCCCCCCTCGAACAAGAAAGTTCCCGTTTTAATCTAAAGGGCATGTTTTTAAAGATATAAGGGACTTTCCGACCCTTCAACTTGGAAATTAAGTGCAGTGGCGCCATCTGTTATCGAATATTTGAACTTCGTTCAAGACAACTATGGAGACTATACACTCCAATAGTCATAGTGTATAGTCTCCATAGTTGTGAGCCATTGCAGCATGTGTAGTAGTGGCGCGAAATTTAAAATTCCAATTTCAATAAAATCTTAAATTTCATTTGTTCCTATAATAAAGTTGTTAAATTTTGTGTATTTATACGTCATTATTTAACGTATATTTTGGAGTTAAAGCGACATAATTTTAGTTATCCAAATTAGTTCTCAAAATATTTAAAAATTTAGGTTTTTAAATTTCGCGCCTTTACTACATACGCTACCGCTACAGAAGCTAGAAAGTTCCCGTTTTAATCTAAAGGGCGTGTTTCTAAAGATATAAGGAACTTTCCAACCCTACAACTTGGAAATTAAGTATAGTGGCCCCATCTGTTATCGAATATTTGAACTTCATTCAGGACAACGATTGTTTGGGTTGCATTTCCAAAAGCGTTGCGAGCAATTGTAGCATGTTTAGTAGTGACACGAAATTTAAAATTCCAATTTCAATAAAGTCTTAAATTTAATTTGTTGCTATAAAAAAGTTATTAAATTTTGTGTATTTATACGTCATTAGCTAACTTATATTTTGGAGTTAAAGTGACATAATTTTAGTTATCCAAATTAGTTCTCAAAATATTTAAAAATTTAGGTTTTTAAATTTCGCGCCTTTACTACATACGCTACCGCTACAGAAGCTAGAAAGTTCCCGTTTTAATCTAAAGGGCGTGTTTCTAAAGATATAAGGAACTTTCCAACCCTACAACTTGGAAATTAAGTATAGTGGCGCCAAGCTTGCTCAAGAGTAGGAAATCCGAAAAATTTATATATATATACTCCGGACAATAAAATGAAAAATGTTGTTTATAAACAAGTATTGTAAATAATGAGAAAACGTTTTCAATAAACTTTTTTTTTTACTTTTTACGTCATAGTTTATTTTTTTATTTCGACTCTACCACGTCATCTCATATCAACTCCCGGGCGAAGCCGGGTTTTTTAGCTAGTTTTAAATATTTATAAGAGCGTGTTTTAGCTGGTGGATCTTATACTGTATTATTATATAGCTACCGATATCTTTCTTTCTATAATACCAACATTACACATCCTTACTAATATTATATAAATGTGAAAGTGAGTTTGTTTGTTTGTTACGCTTTCACGGCTAAACGGCTCAACTGATCACCACGAAATTTTGCATATACGTTTTCAGGAGTAGAGAAAAGAGAATAGGCCCGAAATTCTCACGGGAACTCCGAAAATAAGGAGAATTAAAAAACTACATTAAATTTTGCATACTACCTAACGTTGTCAAGGATAGGTGCAAAAAATATAGGGTAGTAAGTCCTTTTATCTCGGCATACCAGCGGGATCTCCCGAACCAACGCGGGTGAAACCGCGGGGAACAGCTAGTAGATGATAAATTTTACTGTAAACAAATACTATTGAATTAATCTAAATACCATAAAACAAAGTTGATCTTGATCTTCTTATTTCCTCTAGACTGATACAAAATAAGTGTTAGAAAAGTAGGTACCAATTTGGTCGAGATAATGCAATAAAGCTTTGTCACAGTAGTACCTAAGTATTGCAAAATATTCTTGTTAACGTCTCTACTATCTGCTTTTGTCAATAAAAGTTAAGAAATAGTACATTGTTATCCTAGGGGTGAAAGTAACTTATTTAGTCCCGAGATGGGGTTTGGCCAATAGATCGAGGGACTAAATAAGTCTTTCTCCCGAGGATAACACTGTGCTTTTCATTACGAATGCAAGGAAAGTCAAAATAAAAATAGGAATTAGCTAAAGAAAAAAATGAGTGAATTTTATTTTACATAAATCAACCATTAGGTGTGCTACTGGCCAGTAAGTATGCCCCCTATGACATAAAAAAAACTTGAGTTTCTGCAGTATCCAGCTGTCAGTTGAAAGCGATTCTCCCTAGGGCTGAAAAGTGTTACTTTCAACCGGCTTCTTAGGCAACTTCAGACCTACTTTCCGAGTATGAGTAATGAAAAATAACTTTTTGCCATTTGTAATACAATATAAGTATAAATTACTTTCGAAACAGCTATTAAATAATTGGATATTTTATATAAATAATTACCTCTTTTATTTATGTTTATTTATTTGACTAGATGCTTATAAAAATCTGATTTGCCCCCTCCTGGCCCAGAACCAGGTTACGCCCATGATTCTGGGTTACGAATAAAAGTATGTGTTTATTTCCAAATGAGTGTCTCAGGAAATCTAGGTTGATTTCGTATAGGTTGGTGACTTGTTACAAGTTCAGAATGGATCCCAACACACGTAACGAACTACGTAGTCTGCAGGGATATGACATATTGTATACGTAGATATCTAAAATTGTAATTGCACAAATTAGCTTAGATGAAATAAGAGAAGTTTGAAAAGTCCTTTACAAAAATGACTTATACTTTAGCGAAATTTGCGTTGAACTCCAAGAAAGATTTTGTACACACCACACATTGTAAAGTAGAAACTCCATAATTTACTATGCAGAAACCATATTTCAAGAGCTTTTATTGCGGGTAAAAGTTTTAAGTAGGTACTAAAGCGAGAATACATATTTCGCAGAGCTTTCTGGAATTAACAGAATATAAAAAATAAGGGACGCTCTTGCTATTCGAAAATAAAATCTAGTGAAAAGCGAACTGGGAACAGCCATGAAAGGTTTGTATACTGTGGCAAATAAAGAACTCCTTTTGTGGACTCTTTGAACCCTTTTGGCATTTGAATAGCAGTGATAGTTGGGATGATTTATCTAAATGCTAACCCACGCTCGTTTCAAGTCGTTATAGGCAGATATTTCAAAAAATCGTTTTTTTAACCTCTACAAAATGAGAATGTGAGCGTTGCTAATCGTCTCGAGGGAGAGCTTTGTCTAGAAGTGGTCAACGTCTGTCGTGATGGTCAAGAAAATATCATTGCCAAAAAATCAATTACCTAATTGCAAATTATTAGATATTAGACATATAAATATTATTGCAAAAAATGCCAAAATGGGATAGAGCTTTATATATAGCGTTTGGACCTATACCTACTTATCCGAGGCGCCTGTTACCATAATTATGGAAAAAATAGAAGAAGAAGAAGACATAAAAGTGGACATGACTGTCATGATATGATGTCATCCGGTTCTATGTAAAGAATAAATAATAACAGAATTTCAAGTGGAAGAAAATTTTCTAGTCTACCTCCGGAATGACTGGCTAAGCAACCTTCTATACCGTGTTCCGTCAAACAGAATTGCCGTCAAATCGGTGGAGCCATAAAACCACAAATTGGATTGGTTAGGATCTCAGAAGAATAACTAAATTCTTCTGAGGTTTGGATAACTCTATAGATACCTACTTATACAAAAATCAATTGCCATTCGGTAGTTTCGCAAAAATTCGAAAATGGGTTGACTGATGTGAATATAAATTATATGCCTATATTTTTTATTTTTTTTATTTATTTATTTAATTCTTTATTGCACATAAAATAACAATATCACTAAAGAAAAGGAAAATGCAAATGGCGGTCTCATCGCATTGTTGCGATCTCTTCCAGACAACCAATGATGCGAAAGGAAGAACAAAAATACATAAAAACAATTTTTTGTTCTCATAATTTTGTCAGAAGAAGGTTTGTATTAAACTTACCTGAGTGAAACCGCGGGCACAGCTAGTCTAGTATATATCTATACCTATATACATATATATTTGATAGGTCGTTGCCCGTAGTCTTTGCATTCATAACCAAGGGTATTTATACATACTGTGTATCCTAAAGTTTTTCATAGGAACAAGGATTTTTTTTAATCCAAATTGCTTTAATCAGTTAAAGCCGCAGCAACCGTGGCCAGGTTTAGCTAGTTGATAGTAAATAATATTTTTATGGTACCCATGGTATGGTGATTTAGACACACGCTTCCGTTTTAAGGAACGATAATATGTAAAATACAATCACTTTGAGTTTTGCCATCCAATATAGATAATAGAAAGTTATCACAGTTAGTTATGTACCTACTTATACAAAATATAAGTACGATTGTAACAATATTAACTAAATAAAGTCGAGTCATTGGAGAAATCTTTACAATATAATCTCTAAGCGCTTTTGAGAATGTATCTACACTTTGAGGTGGGGTCATTAAGTCTTTTGTGGTAGTACGAATCACATGGATAAATAAACGAAAAATAATAATATCTACAGTCAATATAATATGTAGAGTCGCATTCACTCATCAGTCATCATACTTTCTTTTCTTTCTTTCTTCTTTTTATGGACTTTCGAATTTAATGCATTTAGCCAGTTTCAAATAAACTTAATTAGATCCATTTTTTTTTTCTATTACAATGCTTCGTTGTATCTACGGTTTGAAATTGCCACGGTACTATAGCTTGCAAGAACTTTCTCGAAGCTCTTGAAGGAAACCGAAAAAAATCAGCTCGAAATGTCATGTATCTTCTTGAGCGCATAAAAAATCGTCACTGTGAGAATTACTGACCAAAACAGCACCTTATAACACAACAAAATCCATTTTTAACCTTTTTTTAGCGACACGAATATAAAATATGACAGAAACGCTTCGCGATCTTTGATCCTGCCAAAAAACTTCATCTAAACTTTCATAAACATGAGTTAAGTTTCCCTCTGTAAATAAATAAATTCTTATTCTTCTGAGTTTACCTACCTACATGGTGTTAAAATAGCCTTTTTCATTTTTTTACGTCAGTTCTCTTTGGTTTATTTATAGTTAATGTAGATTGGGGACTAGGTTATAAAGCATTTCTCATACCGGAGTGCATTAAGCCAATTTCAAAATGCACGTCGGCCAAACTGCGGGAACAGCTAGTTTATACCTCAGAACAATAACAGTAGCATATTCTTCTGAGGTTTATACATAAAAATCGATGAAGTTTAATATTTTCGCCAATATCAAGACGAAGCTGTGTGGCTTAGTTCCTTCGCCTCTCCGAAAGAATCATTAATGACGCATACAATTTCAAAACTGCAGTCAAATAAAATAATAAAACCACTGGGAAAAGTCCCGTTATATCCATAACTTGATTGGTAGAATTGTTGTGCAAGTTACAATCAATTTAATACTTAGAATATCATTGGTCACAAAATAATCCAGAATTAAAGAAATGAAGTGAAATTAAAGAAGTCATGGCGCGCTTTCAAAGTTGTAATGATTTTTTTCAATTTGAACCTACTGCCGTTATCAATATAATAAAATGGACAGAATGAAGGGGTTCGAGAAACAATAAACTATGACGTTCTACAGCTTTTAAAAGGTATAAAATATTTGTTGCTATTAGTAGAAACAACTAAGTGACATGCGATTTTGCTTAGATTCAAAAGAATTGTAAAGCAATAGGTATTTATAATTACAGAAATGCTTCGGGAAAAGACGCTCGTAATAACGGTTTTGAGAAATATTTTGGCTTTCTTAGTTCATTCGCGTTGCTTTGTCTATCAAGTCACACATTGTCATTAGCACAATTACAATAAAAATTGCCATTTAATAAAAGAAGCAAGAAAGGAATATTTTGTTACAATTTCAAAAGTTTGGAAAAGTATCTCGTCTAAAATTACATAAATAATATATTTTTACCACCAGTAACAAGCCGCTCAGAGCTAAACAGTTTTGAGCGCGCCTCAAATTCAGTCTCCTTAATCTCTTAATTCATCTTGCACTTGCTAAAATAATTAATACTACCAAAAATATTTTCATGTACAATGTTGCTAAGACGAGAGTATCACTCGCACTGTCAAAAAGTTATCAGATCTCATGTAGAGCCAAGCTCGCCCTAACTCTACAAGGCCTAACTTCACAGACTCTACACCTTAGTCAGAATATGTGGTAATCACACTTTCACAGCAAAAACTAATATTTCTCATGAAAAATTGGAGAAAAACAAAATAAATCTATTCATCACTGCATATAATTATTATTATAAAAGAAAGTCCGCTGCCGCGTTTGCCTGTCTTTCTGTTCGAGATAAACTCAAAAATTACATAATGGTTTTTCATCACCAATAAATTGAGTGATTCATAAGAAAAGTTTAGGTAATTTGTCAAGGTTTTGTGGAAATTGGTTAAAATACATAATTGTTAGAAGTGTCGAAAAAAGTCGGGGCGCCTACGTTGTCACAGACATGGACATAGGGTAGATACCTACTTTAGAGTGAGAAAAACTGCAGAGTACAGCTAGTCTTAATATACCTACATAATTATTATAATATACATTTTCTTATTTATAAATAAAAATAAATGTTTGTATGTCTGTCCTTTATGCGTTTCGAAACCATTGGTCCGATTGTGATGAAACTTTGGCGGGTTGTTCTGCCTGCGTCCGCAAAGGTTCCTGATCCCAAAACTCGCGCGGGTGAAAACCGCGTGGCACAGCTAGTACTTTATAAATTTCAAAGAGTTTTAAGATCAATTGACTTAAAAATATTATCCTCTCAAAATCAATTAATCTTGACTTCTCTTAAAATTACCTACTTGTCTTACGGCCGCACTCAGAGTCGACTTTAATGATTACTTCGTTAAGTATAGATTTTTAAAACAAAACTGCCGCAATCAGACAATTAACATTAATTTACTGAACGTCTCTGATTGCGGCAGTTTTGTTTTAAAAATCTATACTTAACTGAGTAATCATTAAAGTCGACTCTGAGTGCGGCGGTTAGAGTTAGTCAAGTCTTCTTCCAGCCAATTGAGACATCGGAACGCTTTACAAAATTGTAATTACGTAAATTACGTAATTATAGTAATTTACAATACTTACTTTCACCACTCGATTGTATTATTATTAAAATAATTAATATTATTGTACTATTATAATCATGAATAAATTATCATCTATATTTTCATGAGGACAATTAAACTTTAATACTCTCAACTGTACACACTTTTTAAAAACTTAATTTTATCATTAAAATCAGATTTAGAAAACTGTTATTAAAGGTAATAGCTGTTTCCCCACGTTCTGACCGCCGCACTCAAAGTCGACTTTAATGATTACTTAGTTAAGTATACAATCAGACAAGTTTAATAAATTAATGTTGATTGTCATTTATATAATTAAGTTACATCTCGTTAAATGCCAACTAAAATTAATTTACTGAACGTCTCTGATTGCGGCAGTTTTGTGTTAAGTAATCATTAAAGTCGACTCTGAGTGCGGCCTTGAGTCGCATAAACTTTGGAGTAAGATTTAAAATATTCAGTTTGTATGTGCATTAATAACATATATTATTATTTATTATTCTATCAGTGAAATTGTGTTTTAGATCGGTTCAGTAGTTCCAGAGATTACAAATAAACAAACATTTCATCAGTATTCTCTATAATTATTTCGAATAATAGTAATTTTTTATTTCGGTTCCATAGTTACACTTGACATTTTTCATAATTTTATTTATTTATTTAATTTCCTATCAAAGACCAAAAGCCAAACTAACCAAATGTCTCTGAATAGGGCAGTCAGCTGCAATCATCTTTAGGATGCTATTGCCACTGGTTCGAAGGCGCTGCACCGAGGAGGCGACCCTTTTGCGCATGATGGCGTGAAATCCATCCAAAAAACTGTTTCTCGCTATTTCGCCCGCGTGACTCCCTCGGGAACACTAAAAAGTATTCAATCTCTCAAATTGGATCAAGCAAGACAGGTAAACAAAATTTCATTGAAATCTGTTCATTAAGTTTTGGAGATTAGCAGGGATAAACAAAAGATATTATATCCCTACTAATCCCTACTAATATTATAAATGTGAAAGTAACTCTGTCTGTCTGTCGGTCTGTCTGTCTATCTGTCTGTCTGTTACGCTTTCACGCCTTAACAACTCAACCGATCATCATGAAATTTTGCACATATGTTGTCCGGGATACAGAGAAGGATATAGGGTACTTTTTATCCCGGAATTGCCGCGGGATCTCTGAACTTAACACGGGTGAAACCACGAGGAACAGCTAGTTATCTATATGAATAAAGTTTATTAATTAAAAGTTAGACAGTCAATCGATCTGCAAAGTCCTATATAAGCACTTACTTAATAGGTTGGTACTTCGAGAAATATAAAAAGAAAATACGTTTACATTATACGGCATAAAAATATTATATTTATTATTGATAAAATATGAAGTCAAAGTACATAGGTATAGGTAGGCACAAGTTCGATCAATGATAGTCTTTTGGAAAGGGCTTTTCAATTTTCCATTGCGAATATAAGTAGGGTTTCAATTCGACGTAGGTAATAACTTCTGAGCATTTCGTAGCCTTTGGAGTTTTTTTTTTAATATATATATATTCCGTGCATTCAAGGTTTTCTTTATAACCGACTTCAAAAAGGAGGAGGTTATCAATTCGGATGTTTATACTTGTTTTTATGTATGTACTTATGTTCGGGCCCAACTCCTTCATATAAGGACGGATTTGCCAAAGTCTTTTTTTTGCTCGAAAGGGGTTTATTGCAAAATGGTCCCATTTTAATTTTATATAGATCTGATGATGAGATGCTTCCATTGAGTTGGACTGTATACCTATTGCGACTTGGAAAATCTGCTATGGAGTTCAGTTTCATAGACAATATAGCAGTTATTCAGAAACTTTGGAACGATATTACCTATTGGTAGTGTGATAACTGATAGAGTTTATCTAAGCTAAAATGGCGCGCCCCTCCATCGGGCATACGCACACGCACATACGTTAAAATATCGATACTACACACATAAATATGGTCCTGCCATTCGTCCTCAGTTGCCGCATAGTGTCGCCGCATTCACACTATTAAAGAGATATCATCAATACATGATATCGCACATCTAAAACTGCTTATTGAGTAGTGGGGCGCGTCATTTTAGTTTAGATAAGCTCTACCACTTCTGATAAATACCATGTAGGTTTAAAAGAACGTTGCCTCAAAATAACAAAATCCACTAACTAATGACATTCGTTGCAATTTAAATTTTATCGACTAACCCTATGTCTGGCCCATCTTTTAACCCTATGTTTGAGGTCAACGAAACGTTGCGGTCAGTAGAAATATGACACGACCAATATAAAAAGCGCCAGACTGTAAAAACATTAGATATTCAACAAAAGAACGCGTGCGTGACGCATCTAGTGACGAGTCTACTCACTTACACCTACACCAATAATTTTGGCTGTTGCTAGTCGTCCTCTAAACGGACGAATAATATAAAATTAACCGTCCGCTAAACGTAAAATGTATTGATCTTTTCTAAAGTTTTTTTTTTGTAATGAGATTTGCACGTTGATTGATAAACATTTTTATAATAATATACAATTTTTGTCAAAAGTTAAGTCTTTGGCGACTTGGTCAGCAGTACAAACCTAACCTAACCATAATAATAACCAACCGCAAAAAATGCGTTAAATAGGTACGTTTAATGGGGATGTGGACTACTTTTGAAAATCAAAATTCTAATAAGTCCGTCAGTTAGAAAATAAAAAAACAATAGACACTTATTTTTAAAATATACAGAGATAAAGCGCATTAAAGTTCAGGGTGACGTCACTAACCGCTAAAACCGCCATACAAACTGTCAGAATAGTGACGTCACGCGAAATTTCAACTCAATATAATATCGCCGTTATTTTTTGATTACGTAAAAAAAGAAAAAATACGTGTCCAATATTTTTTAATAATCTACAAGACGGACTAAAAAATAAAAATTAGTCAACATGCCCATTGTAAGCAGTACCTATGTTAGGTACAGTTCATATACGTAACTTTTGACAGTTTACAATCTCGCGAGATAGTTTATACCTAATCTGAAGGTATTTACAATTTTACGGTAATATACTATTTACAATATATTGACAACATCTTTCGTGAATTTATGTAGTTTACTATGTTTAGCAGGCGACTTAATAATATATATTTATTAATTTGCTTAGCGGACGTCTAGACACTTCGATTAATTTTAAACGAGGCCGCGATAAAATTAAAGCTGCCATTGGTAATTAATAATTTATGTTTTCAATTAAACTAAAAAAAAAAGGAATGATAAACCAGAATTCTTTCAGATTTATCATTTCTTATCATTTCTCAAATTACTGAAAGTAACCTAACAAATTTTTTAGTTAATTTTATTGTCTTATATTGTAATTTTGTATAAGTATATACTTAATAGGTATGTTGCAATTTTTTATTCGATAAATCTATGTAGGACTGATTTAAAGGTTTTTTTAAAAAAATTTTAATACGGAAAATATAATAGGTTGACAAGGGGCTTATGTCGAAAGTTAATTTAAAAAAATTACATTCTTGATAAAAAATTAAAATATACAAAATTATTAATGGTTGGGAACATTGTATTGGTATGGTCTGTTAGTTCATCTTTTTCTTTTACACTAAATTTTCATTAATAATATATCTTATTGTATAATTTGGTAATATACGTTGTGTATTTTAGATATTTGGTATAAGAATCCAATCTCTCGTTTAACGTTACATCCTTTCGGTACCTATATTAAAGAGGTGAATTTTTAAACAGTGTTTTAAAAACACTTTCGCTTACCGATAGTGAATTTATTTCCCATTTATAATAGGTATCTATTTTAAATATACGAGTATATACGAATATACGAATAACAAAAAATCTGTCTGTCTATCTATTGTTAGAATTCCTTTTTAATTCTGTTTCAAAATGTCCAGAAGTAACTCCATCGTTTTGTAAGAAAGTCGAATAAGGGCACTTATATTCTACCTTTTCAAACTACAACATCAATTTTTTTTGTGTTGATTTTAATGTTTTCCTATATTAATTTTACCCTTTTTTTGTTACAGAATTTAGAAAAAACATCTAAAGGAAATGGCCAAAGTGATAATAAATTCAACGCAAGGTGTGCTCAAAGAGACTTACGACTATTATTTATGGACTTTGTCACTTTCAGGTGAGAAATTTTGAATGTTAGTGTATGCTTGCAGTGTTTCATCCCCTATAATTTTCGAAATTCCTTTTAAAAATAATTGATAAATGGACATAGATAAGCAATAGTGTGTTAACCCACACTGGAGAAATTTTGATTAAATTAAAGTTTTAAAATTATAGCGCCATTTTGTGTCAAATTTTTTATGTTCAATGTTTAGTTACATATTTAAAAAATGTAATAAGGTAAACACATAATTAAAAAACGTTCTCTAACTCTCAATAAAACGTTCTGAATCAATAACTTCATTTTGTGGGTAAACATGTTATTGCTTATCTGCATCTAAATATGTACTTCCCAACCCTAAATCTACTTATCTGTTTTTGTATAGAGGGAAATCTAAGGAACTATAACTGCTGAAGCGATTTATAAATTAAATGTCTATAGCTCTCGATAAAAAACCTTTTTCACCAGCGACCAAAAACAATATCCTGTTTTTCAAAGTTTGCACTACTTTTAGGACCTCTGAAATTCTGATCTGATAATCCTCGCAAGAATACTGTTGGCCGTGGTCATATATTATAGTATAATCATCGGTTCCTATAATACCTACATCTGTAGAATTTCAAACCATTCAGATATTTGAAAGTGGTTGTAGGACCACCAGTTCTTCTTCTTCTTCTTTTTGAATTTGGTTAAAAAGAGTCCATTACATTCATGTATTCCTTACTATTATAAATGCGAAAGTGAGTTTGTTTGTTTGTTACGCTTTCGCACCTTAACGGCTCAACAGATCATCACGAAAATTTACAAACACATTTTCAGGAATACAAAGAAGGACATAGGGAACTTTTTATCCCAGAATTCAATTGTTGAGACCGCCGGGAGCAGCTAGTCTTATACATAAAAATCAATTTACGTTCGTTGGTCCAGCTAAAAGTCGAAGATAGCTCGATCGATATAAATATTACTTTTTCAACGTGTTAATTGTCAGGACAAAGTTTTTATTAAAGAAAATTAGGAGTTCCTGCAGGAATTCCAAAACTTACGCCGGTCACAACTACCTCTGAACCTATGTATGAAAGTATACATAAATCCTCACTATTGTTACGAATGTGAGTTTTTTTGTTGGTTTTTATGTTACGTTTTTACGGCTTAACTACTCAACCATCATAAAAATCTTAATAAAATTTTGCATACACGCTTTCAGAGGTATAGAGACGTATATAAGTTACTTTTTATCCCGGAATTCTGGCGAGAACTCCATAATCAATGCCGGTAAAACCTCAGGGAACAACCAGTAAATAAATAAATTAAAAAAACTCGCCTGTTAAAAAGACTCGTACATAATCGCAAATATTAGAAAATAGTGATTTGCATTTTAATCGTCCAAATTAAATGATAAGACACGAGTAGCTATAGCTATATGCCGTGTCCGATCTCTAATACATAATAATATATAGTAACGCTAAAGCTGTTGCAGGGGGCGTAGCTCAGATGGTAGAGCGCTCGCTTAGCATGCGAGAGGGACCGGGATCGATACCCGGCGCCTCCAGATGTTTTTTTTTTACTAATAAATGAAATCTGGATTTTTCAAAACAATAAATATATTAATAAGGTCGGGTATCATAAAATAATATTAGTTAGTTTACGCAGAAATAATCATTAATTTTATTAATACTATACCTTTTTTTGTTAAAATTATCAACCTAGATCAGTGATATTATAATATCATAATATTATAATATTATATATTCATTTTTCTTCATGTGTTATTTTTTTTAAAATATTTTGTATTTTCCTAATGAATGTGCTTTATTGTGTTTATGCCCTTGTCCATTTTGTGTCCTTTTTATTTAAACAAAATCTATTTACTAGTTTCTCTGAAGGAAAGTAATAAATAGGAGCTGTACATAAGTGCCACCAAAATATTTACTCTGAGGTAGCGCATCGAGTTACTTATAGTCATTGATGTAAAAAAAAAATTACGTTGTACCTAGATTCACAGCTCCATAAAAATATCCTAGGTTACAAAAAGAGTCATCTATAGATAAAAATAAAAAATAAAACCGTTGGTAAATTTTTTTTAATATTGAATAAGTATATTTCGTACTTATGGTTCGGCAGCCCACACATTGTTTTTCGGTGACTAATACAAACTGCTAAATCTTCGTGAGTAGGTTCAGTTCGACAAAATGCCCAAACTTTGTTTCGGCTGTAAAAATTCTCTTAACGAGTAGCTAATGAAGTGCGCAGGTGAAATCTTTTTTATGTATAATTATGACATAACGCATGTTATTTTTACATCTCATAAATGATATCGCGTCGTTTTTAGTGATTGTTTGCAGTCACACGCCAAAGAGCACTAATAAAAAGCGGTCAAGTGCGAATCGGACTCGCCCATGAAGGGTTCCGTAGCAGCAAGTAACATAATAATATAAAAGTTCTTGTAGTTCGCAATAACTTTGATCGATGTTTTAATAATAGTGTATTTTTTTTGGCGGTTTACGATTTATGACGTATTAAAAAAAACTACTTACTAGATCTCGTTCAAAAAATTAAAACCAATTTTCGGTGGAAGTTTGCATGGTAATTAGTTTTATCATTCTCTTATTTCAGAAGTCACAGGGGAGGGGGGATACACATTTACCACTTTGAAAGTGTCTTGCGCGCAAAATATTCAGTTTAGAAAAAAAAATACTAGTAACCTCAACATCATTTTTGAAGACCTATCCATAAATACCCCACACGTATGGGTGTGATGAAAAAAATGTTTTTGAGTTTCAGTTCTAAGTATGGAGACCCCCAAAAGTTTTGTTTTTTTTTTTCTATTTTTGTGTGAAAATCTTAATGCAGTTTACAGTTCACACATCTACTTACCAAGTTTCAACAGTATGGGTCTTATAGTTTCGGAAAAAAGTGTCTGGGACATACGGACAGACAGACCAACAGACAGACGGACAGACAGACAGACAGATAGACAGACAGACAGACAGACATGACGAATCTATAAGGGTTCCGTTTTTTGCCATTTGGCCACGGAACCCTAAAAACCTGCATACAGGTTATTTTTGCATGAAAATTGTTACGTCTCTGTTTAACTTATGTATCAATTAGTAGGTACATCAGTGGCTATAGTATCACAAAATTTAGTAGTAGTAGGTATATTTTACTAAGTTTAAAAATAAAGTAGGTAACGACTTAAAATATCCATTAAAAATAATTATTATGCCCATCATATCGCATTAGGTAGCCTAAGCCTGAAAGGACAGTTAAGTTTTTGAAGTATAATTAGTAATTATATTATACTAGCAGTGCCCCACGGTTTCACCCGCGGTAATTTCGGAGTTCCCGCGGGAATTCCGGGATAAGAAGTACCCTATATCCTTCTCTGTACCCCTGACAATGCGCATGCCAAATTTCATTCAAATCCGTTCAGCCGTTTTTGCGTGATTGAGTAACAAACCATCCAAAACATCCAGTAATCCAAACATCCGAACTTTCACATTTATAATATTAGTAGGATTAATTATAAATTGCATTCAAATATAAATACATTAGGTAATTGGAATAATAAAAAAGATATATTTTGTTCAAACTAAATTTTCTTTACGTGAAAAATTCCGTAGATATAAACTTCTTTTTGTACAACTAGACTTCTGTCATGAATTTTTCCAACAGTTACTGGATTACCAATGCTATAAACAGTTTACATAATACAAATACATTTTTTCGATAGTATAAAAATACAAAGAGAGTATAAAAAGGTTTTTACAAGTCAGTAAAAAAAATATTTGACCGAACCTTTAGATATTTAGTTGCGAGAGGCGATTTTTTTATTAAGCATTATGAGATAATGAGACACAGTATCGGTGAGTGAAAGTGACCGTCACAGCAGCTTCCTCTCACGGTTGCATAAGTCGGTGAAACCCATAGTCGCGGGTTCGAATCTGGGACGACGTAGACTGATGGTAGGCGAGATTGTCGAGATCACACATACCTACCTTTCGGTGCTAATTTTTATGTTGCGTAAGAATTGTAATATTTTTTTAATAACAGCACAAATTCTGCGTGGTTCTTTATTTGCACCTAATTTACTGGTAGAACTTTGATTTTTTCTTTATTCAACCAAAGCTAAAAGAATAGTATATTACTAAATTACAAATTAATTAAGGTGTGAAAACGTAATAAACAAACAAACTCACATTCGCAACCATAAAGAGTATCTAAGGATATATGTAATATACACTTAATATACCTACCCACTGAATTCCATTAAAAAAAAAATAAACCGTTTAGCCAATACGGGACTGACGGCCGCACTCAGAGTCGACTTTAATGATTACTTAGTTAAGTATAGATTTTTAAGACAAAACTGCCGCAATCAGCGACGCTCAGTAAATTAATTTTAATTGGCATTTAATGAATAGTAACTTACCGCCGCACTCAGAGTCGACTTTAATGATTACTTAGTTAAGTATAGATTTTTAAAACAAAACTGCCGCAATCAGACACGTTCAGTAAATTTATGTTAATTGGCATTTAATGAGATGTAACTTAATTCGTTAAATGCCAATTAACATTAATTTATTAAACTAGTCTGATTGCGGCAGTTTTGTTTTAAAAATCTATACTTAACTAAGTAATCATTAAAGTCGACTCTGAGTGCGGCGGTTAATTAGTTAAATGCCAACTAACATTAATTTATTAAACTTGTCTGATTGCGGCAGTTTTGTTTTAAAAATCTATACTTACCTAAGTAATCATTAAAGTCGACTCTGAGTGCGGCAGTGAGTGTTAGAAGCAAAAGTCACAAACGAAGCCTCTGCAAGCTTTCGATCCAGATTGAAAGTGTGAAAATCTCTTATATTACAGACAACAGGACAAAAGGATGGCCTCTGGTCGACTCGCCCGTGCCGACGTTTCTATACACACTGCTTTACCTGTTCATCGTGTGGACGGGCCCTAAGCTGATGAAGGGCCGGCAGCCATTCAAACTGAACTGGCTTTTAGTGCCTTACAACCTAGCAATGGCGGCATTGAACGCATACATTGCAGTCAGATTACTGACGGCGTCGTTCCGATTGAGATACAGTTATATTTGCGAGCCGTGCAGACAGAAATACGATCCCGATGAAATGCAAGTGAGTGTGGTTTGTTTTATTTTTGTTTTTTTTTTTTCCCATTACTTACTCTCCTTAGCTATACTTCTATACTAATGTAATAAAGAGGTAAAGTTTGTGAGTTTTTGAATTGTGAACTGACCTCTGGATCTACTGAACCAATTTTATAAATTCTTTCACTCATAGAAAGCTACGGTAATCCTGAGTGGCATAGGATACTTTTTATCCCGGAGTTCCCACGGGGACTCTGAAATTACCGCGGGTGAAACCGCGGAAGACAGCTAGTAGATATTATAATAAAGTTTGCAATATTGATTGTTACCCCATTAACTCACATTCGAGCTTATAATGTTGTAGTAAGGTTTCGGTATTGTTAGGTAGTACCTAATAAGTACACACATAGTCATAGATACTAGTCTTTATACTTTATAGTCATAGATACTATAATCTTTATAGATACATGCCTATTGAGGCCAATGACACGATACTGAAATGTCACTGTGTAGAACAAACCAATCAATGCTTTATTGGCATTGATGTAAAAAAAAACGTTGCTTCAATGATTATTGTTCTCTTTGGCTGTTTATTGGAGCTTCGCAGAGAATTTATTTGCAAAATAAACTTATTTTACAGAAATCATTATGCTTGTCGCATTTGTATAATTGACAAGCATACCTAATGTCTAGACTCTAGAGAATTCGTATCTCCGTATATAAAATACTTATCATGAAATGCCTTTTAAATTAATGACCATAACTTTTCCTAACATTCGATTACGGTGAAACAAACTTACTTATCTATATGTTGCTATCTATAGGTATGTTGCTTCAAGCTAAGCTTCTACTTGTGAAAAACATAAATGAACATCCGTTCCGTAGTTTCGAGAATAGCTTGAACAGACAAGTAAACAGAAATATTTTTTTTTGGTGTTATATTAGTTACTCTCCTTTTATCTCCCCCTCGCAATTTTCGATAAAAACGTAAGCACTGACGCGCGAATTCAAAGTTACTTTTACAATACTATCTTACTTGAATATAATTAATTTCTTGTGTTATTGTTGCCGCGAAATCGTCGGCTGGAACTCCTAAATCACCAGCAGTCTCCTAAAATGTGACTGCTCTGTTTATAGACAAAACAGCAATATATTATTTTGATGTTTGTCTGTTGCGGTATTATTCAAATTTTTGAATTTATATTATTATGATTATTTATTGGACATCAGCAAACTCATCGCCTGTGCACACACAATACCTAATGCACGTCGCCTCCCTCACAAATTGATATTTGCGTATTCAAATTGAACTCCTAGTCCACTTTGTTTGTTTTTGATAACTGCAAGTATTGGCAATGCGATACTCTGTTGATTTTATTCGATCTAATAACTTATCGTCTGTCATGTTTCACCGCAGAAGTTTTTTTAATTTTTAAATTGTACATTTTGCGTAGATCTTTAAACAAACAACTTTTCACATATCCCGTGTGTAAACAACACAAAAATAAGAAAAAAATTACTTCTTGCGTACCTGTATCCTACTAATATTATTATATATTATTGTGAAAGTGTGGATATTTGGATGTTTGGATGTTTGTTACTCAATCACGCAAAAACGGCTGAACGGATTTGGATGAAATTTTGCATGCACGTTGTCAGGGGCACAAAGAAGGACACAGGGTACTTTTTATTCCGAAATTCCTGCGGGCACTCCGAAATTACCGCGGATGAAATCGCGGGGCACTGCTAGTAATATAATAAATTATTTGATACTCACACTCTTTTTTTTTCGAGAACTTTCTGAATGTCGCAATTCCATAGCATTTTACAGAATACTAAGACGATAGGTACCAACTAAAAGAAGCTTTATGTGCGCACACGTAATGTTAAATTTAGTTTATTTATGTCAATGGTTTAATTAAACCCCTTAGTAAATAGACACTCTAGTACCTTAAAAGTTTTCTTCTATCGACTACATATTAAGCGTACTTTTGGTTTGTCCGCCAAGTATCCTTCAAACGGCCTTGATCATGACAACATCCCTTATTTGCTCCAGCTAGCTAGCAGGTACATTTAAGCGCCAGCGCACTCTATGCGACATTTCATTGCGTTTTGCCGCAACGACTTGTCGTCGACGCAAGCGACAGCTCTGCGTCTTGTCGGTGGGGCTTCACCCCGAACGAACGAGCGCACTCCGACTCCGCTAGCTTGTCGTACTCTGACGCCAAGTGTGCGGAGCTTTGAACAAAATATAATATGGAAATTGTAGGCCACAGCCTGTCGTCGCGTCCAGTCGTCGAGCTGTCGCTGTCGCCTGGCGCATAGTGTGCACTGGCTCTAAAAGCGAATCAAAAGAGTCGAACCATTTATACGTAAATTGCATACTGTCAACTGGCGTGATGTATTTATTACCTATTCTAAAATCTTGTCTTTGATTTTCTTTTAACAGCAAACACCTAGGTCATGTTTGAATCTAGCTGATTTTTTCCGTCTTACTGTGTAGGTATAAGTATACCATAGCGTCCGATAGAAAGAAGAAAGTAAGAACGAAAGATTTATTTAATCAAATATAACACAAATGTACGTAACACAATTAGAATGCAGCGTTCACAAAGTTCAGTGCACAATTTGAACAGCGCTTGCTGTAGTAGTTAGTGTGCACTCCCCTTATTGTATGTATTTTTTCATATTTCAGATAGCAGATGCTGTCTGGTGGTACTACTTCTCCAAACTTCTAGAGTTTTGCGACACGTTCTTCTTCATTCTAAGGAAGAAGGATGAACAGCTGACCTTCCTGCATGTATACCATCACTCCACCATGTTCAGTTTTTGGTGGATCGGAATCAAATGGGTACCGAGTGGATCGAGTAAGTAATTTGGCAAATTTTTCAAACGTTTTAGCTACAGAGCTTTTTGGGATCCGTACCTTAAGAAAAGGGAAACGGAAACCTTCTTGTCCGTCTGTCCATCCGTCTGACACAGCGATTTCTTTAAAACTAATCAAAAGTAGAAACTAGAAATTTGGCGTAATCAATACACATCAAATTATTTAGCAAAGTTTTAGTTTTTATCAAAAGCGACCCAGAGACCACTTTGAGAAACTATTCTTCGAACTTTCGGATCCATGTCTGTTGAAAATGTTAGAATAACATGAGAAATATTAAATAAATAAATAAACAACTTTTGCTAGTTGGAAGAATAGAAGATTTTATTGAAGTGACGTTCAAAAATAATATTAGAACAATATATTTAAAAATTTAAATGTTTTCGATTACATTGACACATTCTTTGGTTGCTAGTAAAGCAAAGAGTATAATAACATACAACATGCCCCCTTAATCGAAAGCATTTGGCCCCTTAAGTTATACAATAAATATAGTCTAGAAGCCTACTAAAAACTAAGATAGCCCTAAGCCTTTGAGACATCTTAAATGTTTAACTCGGGCTAAAGGTTTCGTAAGTACATCAGCGGGCATTTCTGAAGTGCTAATGTACTTTAATTTAACAATGTTATCACAAATCTTTTCCCTTATGAAGTGAAACTTTGTGTCAATATGCTTGGTTCGTGCATGGTGGCCTAGCGGATTTTCAGCAAGTAGCTGAGCACTCTGACTATCCGTGTGTATCAATACTACATTTTGCTTACCTGTTATATCATGTATAAAACGACGCAGGTAACAAGCTTCCTTTGCCGCCGAACACAAAGACATATATTCAGCTTCAGCTGAAGAAATCGCTACAGTGGGTTGCTTTTTTGCTTCCCATGACACTGAACCTCCTGCCAACTTCATACAGAAGCTAGTGTATGAACGACGATCAATTAAGCAATTTGCCCAGTCAGCATCAACATACCCCAAGAGTGGTATGCCAGTCTTTCTGTAAACAATAGACAAATCAATTGTACCCTTTAGGTATTGCAGAACTCGTTTAGCTGCCAACCAGTGAGTTTTGTTATACTTATTATTGAATTGACTAAGATAACTCACCGCATAGGCTATGTCTGGTCTTGTATTTATAGCTATAAACATCAGACAGCCTATAAGATTTTGATAAGGATAATCATCATCCCTGCCCCCTTCAATGGTTGCTGCGGGCACGAGTTTATTACATTCAATCGGAGTAGAGTATGTTTTACAATGCTCTAAACCGAAACGCTTCAGTAAACTCTCGATGTAAGTCTTCTGATTTATCACAATCGAGTCATCAGTTTTGTAAATATTCAATCCTAAATAATACTTCAACTCTCCAAGATCCTTTAATGAAAAATATTTTTCTAAATCTGCTTTGACAGTGTCAAATGACAAATCATTTTTATAAAAACAAATTATGTCATCAACATATACTGCCAAAATAACAGTCTCTGTACCAAAGAGTTTGGTATACACACAAGGTTCTGAAGAGGTTCTGTTGAAGCCAATCTTCGAAAGAGTATCATTCAACTTTATGTTCCAAGCTCTGGGAGCCTGTTTCAAACCATACAGAGACCTCTGTAGCAAACAGACTTTATTTCCTTCGGAGAATCCAGCTGGTTGAGCCATATAGACCTGCTCCTGGAGATCACCATTTAGAAAAGCTGTGTCTACGTCCATGTGACGCATTTTTAGGTTTTCTTCTGCAGCTATAGCAAGCAAAGTTCGCAAAGAAGAATGTCGCACCACCGGAGCAAAAGTCTCGTAGTAATCGATACCTTCGACTTGATTGTATCCCTTCACAACTAGACGAGCCTTATACTTGACCACATTACCTTGAGCATCTCTTTTAAGTTTGTATACCCATTTACAAGGCAAGGGCTTCACACCTTCAGGTTTAGGTACCAAGGTCCAAGTATTCATTTTCATTAGAGAATTATACTCGTCATTCATTGCATTACGCCATCTATCGGCATCATCTGAATTAATAGCTTGTGAGTAAGAAATAGGTTCTTCTGGATCATGAGAAACCAAGAAAGAAAAATGTTCTGTGGGCTTTCTATCTCGGGAAGGATATCTTTTCTCAATAGATGCTTCTTTTTCAGACTGTTCCACTTTAGACCACTTTGAGAAACTATTCTTCGAACTTTCGGATCCATGTCCACTGGAAAATTTTATTAAGGTGCTGTTTATCAGAACACATATAGATACATTTTATTCTTTCTTTCCTATAAAATCAATGATGTATCATTTCACAGTGTTAAGGAGCCAAGATATATGGCTAATATACTAATAGATAAGTCACCCAGTCAAAGGAGAGAACAATGTTTGGAATTTCCCTACGAAAAACAATCAGACACAATGAAATTCCATGTAAGACAAAGTGGCATTTGGCTGTGGGCGAGCCACATTGCGTCTGGTTACTAACAAAAACTATATAGATGGAAAAATCTCTTTCGAGTTGAACTTTTGCCTGGAAGGTCGCGGGTACGGGTGAGAGTAGCACAGAACGGGAAGATTTAATATCCAGTTATAAGCGATTGAGAGAATTTCCGGTCAGGTACCTGTGCCTCATGGTTTCACCCGTATCAATTTCGGAACACCTTCGGTAATCCTTACTAATATTATAAATACGAAAGTAAGTTTGTTTGTTACGCTATCACGCCTTAACGGCTCAACCGATCATCATGTAATTTTGCATACACGTTATCAAGGATACAGGTAAGGACATGGGGTACTTTTATCCCAAATTCTCGCAGGAACTCCGAACTTATAGCGGGTGAAACCGCGGGGTACAGCTAGTCCCGAGATAAAAAGAACCGTAAAAATGTCCTTTTCTGTACCCCTGATAAAGTGTATGCAAAATTTCACGACAATCGGTCGAGTGTAGTTCAGAAGTTAAGAATATCCTAACAAAGAACCAGAGTAGATATTCAGGCCTTTGCCTAAGCTTTTTGGTAACAGCAATAACTGAAGTACCGCTTTCTTTTCTCTCCCCTGTCCAGCTTTCCTACCAGCGATGGTGAACAGCGGCATTCACGTCCTCATGTACACGTACTACGGCCTATCGGTGTTCGGACCAGCCGTGAGCAAGTTCTTGTGGTGGAAAAAATACTTGACCATTCTGCAACTGGTGAGTCAAATTTTATTTTCAACTAGCCTTTTCCCTCGGCGGCAAGACCAAAAGCATTTAGAAAGAAAAGAAGAAAGGAAAGGCATTTATTTGGAAACGGAGACACAACACAATTACAATTATTTTATACAAACATTATTCAACAAACAAACAAAAATAATTAATTATATTTAAATACATTTATGACAATATTATGAAAAAAAATGGCAGAGGTAATCAAATCTTGCAAGTTGATATTGACCCACTTCCCGGCTCCCGATCATGCATATATAAATTAGATGACAATGCAATTACATGAAGCTGATCTCATGATGGAGCCAGAAGGTGGCTATAGAAACTCTATTTTAAAAGAACGCATACCCATCAAGTTTCGGCTCGTTTCATTCGTTTTGAGAAGGGCATTAAACTAATTATTTAACTTCATAAATAATAAAAAATAAAATATTAATAAATCAGAAACAATTCGTTTTTTAAACAAGCTTAGGCTAAGGCCACACTACAAAGGGCTTTGCTTATTGCTAAGAGGCAAGCTACTCGCTGAATGACTAATCCTGGAGAACACTATCGCAGCTGGCCATACTGCAAGCAACGCCCCTATGTACGATAGTCCTACTAATATTATAAACGTGAAAGTTTGTAAGTATGTACGGATGGATGGATGGATGGATGTTTGTTACTCTTTCACGCAAAAACCACTTTATGGATTTAAATGAAACTTTACAATAATATAGCTTATACATCAGATTAACACATATGGTACTTTTTATCCCGGAATTCCCGCGGGAACTCTGAAATTAACACGGGTGAAACCGCGCACAACTAGTATGCAATATGTCTGTTCACTAGGATTAGTCACTCAGCGAGTAGCTTGGCATTTACCAAAAAGCGAAGCTCTTTGTAGTGTGGCCTTAGCCATAACGCAATAAAATCGTGTTACATTTTAATTTTTAACAGCAAGAAAGAGAAAGAGATAATGAGAGGGAGGGGTTCCTATAGTAAGCCCCTCGTTTAAACTTTCAAACTCGATATGAATTCGATCGTCATTCTTGACGATTAATTATGAGTATAGAAGCCGCTATAGATGGTGATGTTAATATACATTCCTTGTACTTCCAGATACAGTTCACCTGTGCTCTAGTCCTCGGCATTAACGGCATCAGGACCGGCTGCGAGTTCCCTCTCTGGATGCACTACGTCCTCATCATATACATGATCTCGTTCATTGTGCTCTTCGGCAATTTCTACATGAAGGCGTATATTGCTAAGGTAATATACATATGATTAATTTATAATTCATTAATTTGTATGGGGAAAAACGTAGGTATATAAATTGAAATTTGTTATTAAAGCATACAGGGGTCAAACTAACGTCAGCCGCTATGAAAAATCATATCTTCAAAGAGTTAAAAAGCTTTTTTCATTTAGCTAAAAAGAAATCGACAGTAGAATAACATTGTGTAGAATAGAATGAGGTGTCAGATTCGTATGGTGGCAGGGGTTCATAGACCTCCGTCTGGCTCTGCTCATACTTTTAAATAAATAAAAGGGTGATTGGAGACTGATGTCCTATTGGAGAAAAATAAAAGTACCATAATAATAATTTTGATGTGTGTTGTTCGATATCTCAATATAGAGTGAGTAAACAAAAAATAGAAAACACCCACTCATTTTTAACCGACTTCAAAAAGAAGGTGGTTATCAATTCGGATGTTATCTCCATCCTATATAGACGGATTTGCAAAATTTCTTTTTTTTTTCGAAAGCGGTTTATTCCGGAATGGTCCCATTTAAATTTCATATAGATCTGCTCTGATGAGTTTCGGAGAAAGACAATGGAACTCTTGAAGTCGCTTTAATTTTGTTGTTAAAATTTAAAATTATATTAGTTATAGGTATATTATTTGTTAAATGTCAAAATAGAATACAAAATACATCAAGTTTTCAAAAATAAAAAGTAGGTTATATCGATGACGCTAGATATCACAACGAGTGGTGGCATACTGCCGCCTCGTTACAAAGGTTGGTAGATGGGTAGCTAAAAAGTTTTGATGATCATTCTGCCGTTTTGTTTTGTACCTACCCATTAGTTTAAAAAGTTTTTTAAGCACCTTTCGTTTAAACATTTTTATAACTAGAGCTAATACTGCAGAATCATCATTAAAAGTTAGTATTTGCTCTTTTTTACATATTCTACTTCGGATTTATTTTTAAACTAGCTGTTCCCCACGGTTTCACCTCCGATTAGTTCGGATAAAAATGTCCTTCCTCGTACCCCGGACAACGTGTATGCAAAACTTCGTGATAACCGGTTGAGCCGATAAGGCGTGAAAGCCTAACAAACAAACAAACAAACTCACTTTCGTATTTATAACATTAGTAGGTTAGGATATCGAAGAAATATATTTTTTTTATGACGGATAATATTAGTTTCACTCCTGTAAAATACCAGAAATACATATTTTTAAGGAACAGCTAGTATTTAACACAACTGAGGCTAAAGACAGATTTTCATCACATATATGTATGTTCACCCTAACCTGGGAATCGAATCCGTGATACCTGGAGTAGCAGTCAGTTTCGCTGACCACTGCGTCAACGGTGCTGTCACTGTTTAATTGAAAGGTCAAGGTCGTCATCCAATCTTGATTAATGTAGCTTGACTGACTTTTTCTACGTAACTACTAAACTGTAAATCCATTGTCACATTTATATATATATATATATTTTTTATTTTTTTTTTATATTTACATTTTATATACAAAGAAATATTTCTTTTGTGAATTGTGAGTTTGTGACGTTGTAGACGGTAATCTTTGGATCTACTGACCCGATTTTGAAAATTGTTTCACTTATACTATCTTAGCTACGGTAGTCCTGATTGACATTTTATCTTGAAATTCATTCATTTTTAATCAATTCAGTCAATTCATTCAATTAAATTCATGTTTATCTCGAAGAAATGTGAAAGCTGATAATCGGCCTTATTTTTATCTATTCTTACTTTTGTATATCTAGTTGTAAGCTTTCCAAGTAGTGCAAAATAAATAAAATTAATTCCCACGGAAACTCTGAAATTAGGGGGTGAAACCGCGGGGGACGGCTAGTTGTTAATATTTTGCACATTGACCTTTAAAATTATAAATAACTCTTAGAAAGTTCTCAAACGTTGTTATTGCATAACCAGATTATGATGCAAGTATAAAACAGCTGATAGAAAGAAACAAGTTATATAAATGGACCTTTCACTTGGAATGTTAAAGCTTATGCAACTTTTAACGTTCCAATAATTTTATAGCGTGACCAGAGCAATCTTGGTACCTACGTCATAGACGTAAGAGTTTTTGCTCGTTGAGTGTAAACGCCTTATAACTTAAGTAACACGAATCTTTTTTAACAAAATATAAAAAGTCAGTGTATTAACAAATTGATACTGAGGTTGTATGTAGGTAATTTATTGAATGAGGTTATTTGATTCTGGTGCGATCGTTGAATATATACAGATTGTCCCGTAATTAGTACGACAAAGTAAAGGAGAAGGTAGATGGGAGGGAATGTGAACTATTATAATATGATAAAAAAATTACTTTAGTAAAAATTGCCGTTTTCGAAAAAAGAGAAGAAAAAAGAAAAAATAGCTCTTGTAGTGAACTGAAGAAAATATTTAAATATCTGATTGTTTGCACACATTAGTAAAAGAAAACATACTACAAGAGCTTATTTTCGGAAAAAATAAATAAAATTTAAAAACTCTCGAAAACGGCAACACTTTTACTAAAATTTTTTTTTGTCATATTAGGTATGATAGTTCGTTCACATTCCCATCTATCTTCTCCTTAAGTTTGTCGTACTACTTACGGAACACCTGTATACGTATTTCTTTTGTATTGATATGTAATTTGAAAGCACTGTTGATGTACCTACGTCTGCTACCACGGATGTTGCAGGTTCGAGTCCCGTATCACAGTTCACATTTATGTGATGTTACAAATGGCTCTGTTTGATAATTTCCAAGCATTATTATAGTTGTTATTCTAATTTAGCAGAGACTACGTTAGTATTGGTTACATTGTGTTGTTTTTTTTTTTTTACAGGGAAGCAAATGCATGGAGGTCAGATATGGTCAGTGTCTCGACGACGACGATGTCATAGAACAAAGAAAATTGAAATGCAATTGATCAATCAATCAATCGAAAAACGAACTTGTTAATTTATTATGAAGGTTAATTTTTTAATAGGTCGGTGCCTATACGTGTCAAGACTTGTATAGTATTGTTATAATGTAATTTAAAAAAAAAAAAACATTTAGATTTATTGTTATTTAATAATAAATGTTTAGTTTACTTATTAAAATATAGCATATTTCACTATTTATATAATAAACATTTACAAATGTTAAACGTAAATTCATTTTTAGTACATATTGTCTGTGCTGTGTGTTTCGTTTTATTGATTTATCCATAAGTTTGCCGGTGGTTTATTCGGGACGCCTTGTGGTGATGGGATAAAATTAAAAGCAAAGATATAGCTATAATAATAAAATCCTAAATACAAAGGGACAATAAACCAACCAAGATAATCCTACTTACCAATATTATAGATGTGAAAGTGTAGATGTTTGGATGTTTGTTACTCAATCACGCAAAAACAGCTGAACGGATTTGGATGAAATTTGGCATGCACGTTATCAGGGATACAGAGAAGGACACAGAGTACTTTTTATCCTGGAATTCCCGCGGGAACTCTGAAATTACCGCCGGTGAAACCGCGGGGCGCAGCTAGTATGTGTATAAAATAGAGTAAATACTAGTTGTTAATTAATTATTTATTAATCTGCAACATAGCAATCTAATTTAAAGAAGCTTTATTGAAAACCGCCATTTTTGGCACTTTTTGAGTAAACACTTTTTGCTTTTTTTTATGTTTTAAAGGATAATATTATGATTGATTATAAGCTATAGCGGATATACTCTGACCTCTGTGAAAATTGAACCTTCCAGTATAACTATTCACACAGCATACAACTTTTAACAGTTTCTACAACATAATGAAGATTTTTTTTTTTTAACGACAACTATTCCGCCAAAACGTTGCAAAAGCGAACTCAAATAACTTCTCGCAATTGACGCAACAGGGTCCTTATTCACTATGATCAACAACATTCCTCCAACGCTCCAGAAGTCAAAATATTGGAAATTAATATTCTGTATTTCATAAAACACGTTGTAAATTTATTTTTTTGAAGTGAAACTTTCAACAATTTTTGTGGCGCGGTGTGCTATGGTCATATTGAATTAGCACCCAAAGCTTGGCAAGCTTGAAGGTTGAACTTGCGTAAACTGTTGTATTTCTACATTTGCTGGCATTGCGCCCGCGCCATGTAAGCGACCTTCTGTGCTCTTTGAACCACTTCCGGACAACGCTTCCTTTTGGTTAGCCTGCAGTCTTGGAAGAAGCCTTCGTTGCGAGGGAACCCGTTGCTACCGTCGTTGAATGTCACGAGTCCTGGAAATAGAATTTTGAATACTTCATTACATAAAATTACATTGTCCTTACTCGTTCAACAACGCCCAGACATTATTGAATCAGTAAGGACCAAAAGCTTGGGTGTAGATACTACATTTGAAATTTTGCTCAAAACTTTCTTTTATAATGTTTCAAGATACTTAGTACTTTTTTGAAAACTACTAAACCGGTTGTGACTTCTAGTTTTCAAGCAGTAGGTACATTGTCAAAAATATATTTAGGTTTATACATTATGAACATGCAACATTAAAAAATTGTACACTTATGATTTATGAAGATAATATGTGAGTTATTATCAGACTAAAACATACGAATATTGTGCAATCCCGAATATTGTGCAATCCCAAAAATATTATAATCTATTAGGTACCTAATGTAGATAGTAAAGGAGTAGAATTCTTTATTCTGTACATTGAAAAGGTACTGTTACCAAAAGTTGAGAGAGGCGATAAAAGAAAAGTAACGAAACATAAGTAAACGATTTTTTAAGTTTTCTGTCCGTCTGCTCACGCTAATCTTCGGAATCACAGAACGGATTATCGTACATATATAAGCTTAGCTTGGAGCAACATATACCTATCTTTTGTTTCGTTTAAAACGGATGGAGATAAACGTCGTTATAATGAAAGTGTTTCACGCGGGTAGCGGGTGAAACCACGGGAAACAAATAGTTATATGTACATATGGGTCGAATTTATAGCCTCTTTTTCTGAAGTCGGCTTAAAAATTCTATGTCCTAATAGCAATATATGTTTTCCGATTAAGTGATTTCCGCTGTTAATAAGCCAAATAAATCACCGGATTGTCGTCAAAGAGAGATTTCGTAAGTATATAATATCGTGAATGGAAACGAAATGTGATTGCAGTGTCGTAGCCGTGGTCGTAACAAAGGGATCGACGATCAGATTTTGTTATGGAGGATTTATGTCCGAGATGTTAACATTCGGGATGCCCACCCAGAATAAATTGAATCTTGATTATAATACAGGATTGAAATTATATTTAGGCTTAGCCTTAGGCACGTTATACTTACTCGGATGCAGAGTCATAGTGACCATTGTTTGGATGGAAATACATTTTATTTATTTAAAAGAGTAGATAACAAGTATTAGAGTTCAATACACTTCCCATAAGAAATAACTATGTTTCATTTTTATTGTCGTTATTATCAGCTTTACTATTTTATGATAGGATTTGTAAAATAGCTATTAATGGCAATCTCTTTTGTGAATTTATTTATATTTTGGCATAAAATTTAAATGTAAATTTTCAAAGAGAATAAAAGATCTCTCTATCTATCTATCTATCATTTAGGAGCGCCATGTAGGTATTGGTACCTATTTGAGGGAGGAAAAAACACCATCCAAAAAATGCGTGTAAATATTTTTTTTTAACGATTTCATTATTCGTCGGCTAATACCATTTAGAACTTTGAAAGCAATATAAAAAAATCTATACTATAATAAAAGAGTAGAATCCGCGATTCAGTACTTTGAATATTTTTACCTAAAATTGAGAGGAGTGATAAAAGAAGAGTCAAGCCCAAAAAAAGTTTTTAAAATTCTTTTCCGTTTGCCTGTCTTGTCTGTCTGTTCGCGATAATCTCCGCATCTACTGAACCGATTGTCATTTTCACAGGTAGATTAAGCTTAGCCTGGAGCTACATAATATATAGGCTTTGTTTCGTTGAAATCGGATGTCGGGAAAAGTTGTTGTATAAAAACCTTTCCTGCGGGTGAAACCGCCGAGCACAGCTAGTTTTGAATAAATAATAAATATTTTGTTTTTTATTGAGTAATTCTCGGTAATTTTCTGACAGAGCAGTTTTGGTTGAGACTTGAGGCGTCACACAGTGAATTTTTAAAAGATTAATCGACAACGACTTTCTCTGGTCGTAGAGGACTAGCGTAAAACAAGTAATTAGGCACAGAGTAAACATTGCAGCGTTTGTTTCAACAACTTGTCTATGGTTGCCGAAACTTCTTCGCTTTGAGTTTTCGCGACACACAATTAAGTTACCTACTCGTGTTGAATATAAAAATCATCTTTAGATTTAAAACGATTTTTATTTAAATGCAAAAAAGAACCCGGGACTCCGAATAATTTTTTAACAAAAGAAAATCCTATTTGAAATGTCTAAGATCTATCGAGTGAATGATATATCGCTTCGACGATCGTATTGAGAAGTTGAATTTTTCAAATAAAGCCCGACGTTACTAGAGGCTTATCTTAAATGAAGGTGGAAGGTTTTCTTGTCTGCTTTCTGTTGGTTTTTTTGTGCTGCCTCAGTTTTTGCTGCATATTGAAACATGAAAATATTTTTTACTTATTCTACTTTGCAAATAATAGATTTGTACACATCAGCGAAAAATATGTTTTGTGTTGCCTCGTCTAAAACTTTTTTTGTAAAAAGATCCGTTGAATTTTTTGACAAATGAAAAAACGCTGTATTTTTATTAAAGGGTAGATATCAGTTAAAGATTAGGTATTGGTGAAACTGGTTCCGAAACAGGCCATGGACAACAACTGTTTCCCGCCGGAATTAATAATAAAAAATGTTTCAGACTATAATATCCGTCTCTGTGATTGAGTAACAAATATCCATTCATACTCACAAAATTTCACATTTATAATATTAAGTAGGATAGTCGGATATATTCCAGGAAGAATCCCGAATTTCACGTAGGCGGAAACACATGGAACAGCTAGTACCTCCTATTATAATTTGAAAACAATATAAAACGATGTCAGAAATATGAAGTCATATTAAATGGTAATGACTTCTGACGATTGAAACAAGGGCTTAACATTGTGAATGTCTCATATTAATTTTCCTTATACCTTCAACAAATGAATCCCCAAACTCACACAAGTGTGTATAAACCTCTAGTTATTATTTTTACACGTCTCCTTTGTGTTCAAAGTCAAAGTCAAATAATTTTATGCAAATTTGGCACATAAGTATGGTTTTTTTGACGTCATTCCTAGTACCTACTATGACTGAAGAGAAGTTGCGCAACAAACTCCCCAGTGGTACGTACGCTATCAGTTTAATTCATTATCTCCTAGCATATGGGTGTCTCGTAAGTAGTACGACAAACTTAAAGAGAAGGTAGATGGGAATGTGAACTATATAATATCATATATGACAAAAAACATTTTAGTAAAAGTGTTGCCGTTTTCGAGAATTCATACTTGTAACTAAATTATGCATAAATTGTAGACTACGTATCTAAGAGTAATTCAGTGAAGAAAAAATTTAAATATATCTGATTGTTTGCACACACAGTAAAAGAAAACATACTAAGAGCTAATTTTCGGAAAAAAAATCTCGAATACGGCAACAATGGCAATTTTTGACATTTCCTAAAGCTCTTTAATATTTGCTTTGCTATATAGACGTACTCCACCTGATTAATACACGTATATATTTATGTAGTCTTCAGCGTCTTCGGAATCACCGTTTTGAACTGTTTTGTACATTTAAACAAATATTGTTTGTTGGTTTGTAATGATTATTCATTACAAACAAAGAATTTTTTAAATCGGTTAAGTAAAAATCGGTGAAAATTACTTTACCTATTAAAAGCTATCAACGAGTAACGCAAGCTGTATTTTATTTTACTTGTAAATTAGAAATTCCTAATAAAATTGCAACAATACAACCGAAGCTATAATAAACTATAAAATTCACCAATAAAAGTCACAATTTTCCGTGAAAAACTATTGATGATACAAATAATAATGTACAACATGTCTATAGTTCCTTATAAAGAGGTAAATAGGCATGTCCGTAAGCTTGAACGTAGAGGTAATCTCTGGCACTGCTGAACCAATTTTGAAAATACCGTAGTCCATATCTTCATTTATCATCAGGTGAGATTTATTTATTTATTTATTCATTCTTTATTGCACAACAAGTACAAATGGTGAACTTAATGCCTTGCGGCATTTTCTACCAGTTAACCATTGGCATTTATAACAATACAAAAAGAGTAGTGTGCAATTATTAATAATTAAAATTAAATTTACATAGCAGCTGTAAAGTACAAACAAATAAGCACAAAATAAGTAGAAACAAATAAGCACAAATAAGCTACAATAAATGAATAGGTAGGTACACACACAAGATAGGAAAAATTACGAAGCAGAGATTAGGTCTTATTACAATTTTGCTGGTTAAGGAAGTGATAGTAAACTTTGCTCTTAAAGATATTCAGTGATGGGGCCAACCGAATACGCACGGGAAGACTGTTCCACAATCGAATAGCCGTCACAGTGAAGGATCTTGAGAATCCCGTAGTACTATGCTTGGGGACACGCAGAAGTAAAGATGTCGAGGATCTTTGAGGGCGCCCATCGGTATTAAGAGGTTGGAAGCGATGTCGTAAGTAGGAAGGGGTAGAGGGATTGTTAAGAATGCCATGAAGGGTGGCGAGAATGTGAGCATTCCTACGGAAGCGGATGTTGAGCCATTTAAGTTTGAGGCGATATTCCGAGATGTGGTCATATTTACGCAAACCGAATATTACCCTGATGCATAGATTATGCAGAGATTATGGTCAAATGTGTAAACAATCGGTTAAAAAAAATCTTGCGCTGATAGGAAGCTAACAGTATCCTTGAGTATTTAGTTCCCGAAGGACAACCGAAATTCATTTCTTTGAAACCGCGGAGGACCAGCCAGTATTTTGTACTTCCTTCATAATTTGACTATCGAGCACTGACCTAATCCCCAAACTCTTCCACCTCGGAACTCCCCTTCAAACTTCATCCCATCCGCTCTCCAGAAGACGCCGTGCCCGTGGAACCAGCCCTGCATAAACTCCCCCTCATATCTGAAATGTCAGTTTTAACACTGTCTGAGGCCTAACTTCTCAAACTCTACACCTTAGTTAAAATATGTGACTTGGCCGTTTCGTTACTGCAAGAACCTTTATATAACAGAAAAGTAATTAGCAGTTGATACAATTTTCACCTTAAGCTCATTTGATTGGAGCGAAATGGCCAAGCCACATATTCTGACTAAGGTGTAGAGTTTGAGAGGTTAGGACTTGTAGAATTAGGGTGTGTAGAGTTATAAGCTTGGCTCTACATGAGATCTGATAACTTTTTGACAGTGCCCGTCATATGGACTCGTCTTGGCATTACTTTACATGAATATGTTTTTTGTGCGATATATATTTACCACAGAGGTTTGATTTCTCCCATTAAGCTTAATATAAAATGTATGAATTAGATCGATCAAAAACGTACTGGCTGAAAATTTAGTTCCGCTGAAAAAAACCCGACTTGGTGAAAATTAATTATTACCCGTAGTTTTTTCGTATTTCGCATCTTTTCTAATAAATGCTTTT
Organism: Zygaena filipendulae; assembly: GCA_907165275.2. Lineage (NCBI taxonomy): Eukaryota > Metazoa > Arthropoda > Insecta > Lepidoptera > Zygaenidae > Zygaena > Zygaena filipendulae. The sequence continues at coordinate 1,723,347 of OU015653.1, read as the reverse complement.
TTCTGTCTTTTATTTGATTATGCTCAAAAGCTTATTCCAATTCCAAGCCACTGCTTGTAACTTTCCTAACCTAGTTGCCTAACAGGCTAAAATGTAATTTTGTCAACTCAATTATCAGGCTTTTGACTAGAGACGACATATTAAAAGTGAATTGAATTTGAATTTGAATTCAACCCTGCTGAGTTTCTTGATGGTTCTTTTCAGTTGAGGGCGCGTTCGGTACTGAGAGATATTTCAACTTAGTTTTAAGAACCGGCTGACGATTACGAGTATACGAGCGATTGTTCCAACCGATCCTAAGCGGCCTCAGTAACGATTGTGGTTTCGATACCTTTCTGCGGGTGCAAGGTTGTCCTCACAAAAGGTTCACGTACTTAGCCCCGTCAGGAAACGCCATGACTCCAAGCCCCGAGCACAATCCTTGTATCAGAGACCCATCGTATCTCGTCCCATCGGCCAGAACCAGGTGTCCCATCCCATGCTTCTGTCCCTTCGAGTTCCAATCGCCGATGTATTTCGTCCCGTCTTCGTATTTGTATGCACCCGTTTTGAACACGCCGGGGTCAGCTACTGCAATAAAATAACGTGTTCAGATTTTAACTCTAGGTATACACAATTAGTCAAAACAGGGGTGGGTACTTAGCTGAAATTGTATAAAAGTACCTATCCATGTCAATAAATGACTATTTTACAGTTAAGCAATCTATGTATTAGTATTTAATTTTACTTATATTGTATATGGACATAGATAAGCAATAGCGTGTTAACCCACATTGGAGAAATTTTGAGTAAATTGTGTTTTAAAATTATAGCGTCATTTTGTGACAAGATTTTTTTATGTTTAACAATTTCTTAGTATTTAAAAAATGTAAGGTGGTAAAAATAATAATAAAAAAAACCGTTCTATAACTCTTATTATAGCTGTCTGTATCAATAATTTCATTTTGTGGGTTAACATGTTATTGCTTATCTGCATCCAAATATTATTACGTTGTACACCCACCGAGTGCTTCTCGTATCTGTCCGCAGGGCCCTTATTCACTATAAACATAACACGCCGCGCTAAGATACAAAAAAATCGCCACAAAAATCGTTTTTCCCTCGCGATCAAAGAACTTTCACTTTAAAAAAATACATTTACGACGTGTATTATGGTATACAGAATATAAATTTCTTATATTTTGGCATCCGGAGCGGTCGGAATTGAGTTTTTGTACGCGCGTTATGAGCAAGGAATATTGTTGGTCATATAAAGAATAAGGGCCCTGCTCCTGTAACCTAAAGGATGCTTTGAAAAAATAGCCTCTAGCAATAAGGCCGCATTTGGCTCTATCCATTCTTCCTATTTTGTTTGTTAATTTTTTGTGTTTCTTTTGGGGCAATAAGTATAAATTTGAATTGGATTTTTGTTCTTTGTTTTATTAAAAGGCGACTTATAAAGTAATTATGCCAGGACAATGTGTGACTTGACAGACGCCAATGAATTATGAAAGCACTCGAAGAATTTTTCCTTAATCCTGACGTTTTAACGAGAAATACCTTTCAAAGATGAAAAAAGCTTTCTAAACTATGTCATCAGCTGTCTGCTTAGATTAATAGTCTCATTTATTCATGAACAAATTGGCCGACTTTCCAGGCAAAAATCTAAAAAAAAAATCTATACTAATATTATAAAGAGCAAGTTTGTGAGTTTGTGACCTTGTAATCTCTGGATCTACTGAACTGATTTTGAAAATTCTTTCACTTATAGAAAGTTACTGTGATCCTGAGTGACATAGAGTACTTTTTATTCCGGAATTCCCGCAGGAACTAAGAAATTAACGCGGGTGAAACTGCGGGAAACAGCTAGGATATTGTAAAGGTATAAACGAGTGTGCGTCTCAGTGTATAGGTACTTATAATCACAAGAAGTGTTTATTTATCTATACATTTATATCTATACATCTTCTATACCTATACATATAAAAAAGTAAAGTGTCTGTTTGTAAATTCCAAATTAACTGCTTTCCACTAAATGCATATGAAAGTTTAAATTCTTGTGTCGGTCTGTTTTTTTCGGCTAATCTCTATAACGACTGGACCGTTTTTAACAGGACTTTCACTGGTAGATACTTAGCTGATGTTTTAAAAGGAGTAACTTGGCTACTTTTATTTTAGCAAAAAAATAATTCCTGCGGGAATTTCATATAAAATAACTTTACACGTTGAACGCGAAAACCTGTTTTACTTTCAAAAATCAATATTCCAACATTAGTTTTAATGGCTAGAACGAAATATGTTATAAAGAGTGAAATTTTGTTTGTTTAGAACGATACCGAATCGATTTAAGAAAATGTTTAACTGATATAAAATAAAATACTTCTGAGTGACAGAGGATAAGTAAGTACTTTTTATTCCGGAACAAACGATTCCCGTGAAGTTCTAGTGGTACTTATTATGTAAGTAGAAGACGTAATCTATAGATATTGGAATAATTGGACATAGAATACTTTCAATACTAATACAAAGAATCCCTACTGCGGTCAACATTAGCGAGTTATCGACTACTAAAAAAACGTTCAAAAACTCACTAATCTGAAGGAGAATTTCGTAAATTAATTTTGATGATATAAAAATAACATCTGCGTAAAACTTACCGTCAACCATCGCTTCCAAGTACACCCTGACCGGAGAAAAGTGACACTGAACAGGTTTCCGCGCTACAGCGATGGATTACAATGCCTAATTCAATTATTTTACCACTTACATACAGTCAACTTCTGAATTAGATAAATCCTACTAATATTATAAATGTGAAAGTGTGGATGGTTGGATGTTTGTTACCTACTCAATCACGCAAAAACGGCAGAACAGATCGGGATGAAATTTGGCATGCACGTTGTCAGGGGTACAGAGAAGAACATAGGGTACTTTTTATCCCGGAATTCCTACGGGAACTCCGAAATTACCGCGGGTGAAACCGCGGGGCACAGCTAGTAATTATATAATAATTAAGATAATCACAGATAGACATATTATTATGTACCTACAATCCCTACTGTTACAAATGCGAAAGTGAGTTTGTTTGTTTGTTGCGCATTCACGCCTTAACGGCTCAATCGATCGTCATGAAATTTTGCATACACGTTGTCAGGCGTACAAAAACGGACATAGAGTAGGTACTTTTGTTATCCCGCAATTCCTGCGGGTACTCCAAAATAAACGCGGGCGAAACCGCGGGGAACAGCTTAGGTAGGTACAAGTACATACATATTATAAAACAAAGTCCGCAGCCCCGTCTGTCCGTCTCTCTGTCTGTTTGCGATAAACTTCAAAACAACTGAACGGATTTTCATGCGGTTTTCACCAATAGATAAGAGGAATACGTGCATTTAGAAATTACCGCGGGTGAAACCACGGGATAGCTGGTAATATTTTGATAAATATTGAAAATCGGTTCAGTGATTCCAGTGATAGAAACAAAAATATCTAGTGCCGTTATTTCGAGTTCAGAAAAAAAAACAATTTTTTCTTGTTTATATACATACATAACGAAACAAACATAGCATAATGGAGAAAACATTACGTATTATCAGTGTTCTGGTGATTTCGCGTGAACAAATACGTTGTGTTGTTATAGGCGGACAATAATAATAAATGTATCACCAACCTACGTTTATACTGACAAGAATAAAGGGAACAGCTGCTGTCGAACGAATAGCTTTTCAGAGAAATATCGAATTCACAGCTGTTTGCCTCCATTGATGTGTCAATTTATTTATCTCGGAAAACAACAGTTCGGGTGATAACGACAAAACATTTCTACTTTGTGTCTACTATTTGTACTTCTTTTATACTCGGACATTATGTCACAGCGCCATCTGGTCCCGAATTAAGCAGAGCTTAATGCGACATTTGTATCAGACAACTGATTTATTACCTAGGTACATTGATACTGAACACTCAGTTGACCCAGACTCGGAGTGAACATCATCCATCAAAAAACGTTTACCCTGATGAGGGGATCGAACCTGCGATACCTCGCTTAGCAGTTAGGTTCACTTACTACTTACTGTTGATGCAATAATTTTGTCAAATATGATCAATTAAAAAAAAAAAGCTTAAAATCTTTGGATTAGGTAGGTACTAATTTTTTTTAATTATTAAAAGGGGTTACACGGGTCGATTTTCGCTTTGTGGCTAGTCTAGTCGCTAGCTAACCTAGGCGCTAGCTAGTCTAGTCGCTTCACAAACCCACTTTAGGTACACGGAATGGGAAGTTGATGCGACAATATTTTCAGTGAGCGTGACAGTGGCGTCTCACATAAGATTGTATATAAGACTGGCTGTCCCGCGCGGCTTCACCCGCGATAATTTCGAATTCCCGCGGACTTGTTCCATACAAACTTTGCAACCCTTTTTCATCCCCTTAGGGGTTAAATTTTTAAAAATCCTTTCTTATTGGATGCCTACGTCATACAAAGAACACACCCTCCAAGTTTCAGGTCTCTACGATCAGCGGTTTAGGCTGGGCGTTGATCCATCAGTCATTCAGGACAAAGCATTTTATATTTATAGATATATAATAAGATTACCTACAATTTGTTGTGAGATGAGTGCTCGAGGTATTTCTACTGCTCACTTACCTACTATCTTACTAATTAGTCTTTCTTGTTGTTCGCGATAAACTAAAAAAAAACATACTGTCGAATTGAGAACGTCCTCTTTTTTGGAAGTCAGTTAAAAACTACTGAACGGATTTTAATGCGGTTTTCACCAATAGATAGAGTGATTCAAAAGGAAGGTTTACATATTAAGTTTATCATTTCATAGTTTATTCTGGAACTCCCGCGGGATTTCTGAAATTATCGAGTCTTATCCGAGTCTCTCTTTTCATTCTTTCTTTATAATTAAGACTCTGACTGTACATAGGTAGCCAGCCTATAATATATCATATTAAATTACTATGTGAAATATGTTAAGTAGATATACTTTTAAGATAATATAAAACCAGTCAGATCGGATGACTGATCCTGAGACTGTCCCTAAGGATATAGAGTGATACCTCTCTTAGCGTCAGTGAACATCAAGCTGAAAATTGCTAGTGTAATTTCAACTTTATCACACTTCAAATACATTTCAACATAGGTTTGCTACTTGTGAAACACGCCTAGAAATTAATATTAAGATATTCTGGATTTGGTATTTAAAACATTGGCAATATAGTCGTTTTTACATTGGCAGTATGAGAACCGAGTAATTTTCTGCCATGTTTTCGCAACGTGTAATACATATGAAAGTTAAATTACAGTTTTAAACTGAATTTAATACGTACTAGAGTTTCATTGGTAAAAATAACTAATTTAACTTCAGTAGGTATATGCATAGTCACTTTGCGACTCCCTTTGACCAATTCATTTTATATAGTACGTAAATATTTACAGGTTTTGCCAAAACTCTACGGTTTAGCTGAAAAGAAAAGTACCGAAAGCATTGTGGAATATTATTGTACCTATGTCTAAACTAGATATTATGGATGCTCTTATATAAAAAACAATTGCCGTGCGTCCAATAAAAACTCAAAAATGGTTCAACCGATTTGAACCGGTAATTGCGATTTTTTTTTTCGGTTTAGTTTGATTTTGAAAGTAACGACAGAATCGAAATTACATTCAGGTTTCTATTTTAATCTTTACTATTATAAATGCGAAAGTGAATTAGTTTGTTTGTAACGCTTTGACGCCTTAACGGCTCAACTGATCATCATGAAATTTTTCAAACACGTTGTCAGGGGTACAGAGAAGGACATAGGATACTTTTGTCCCGGAATTACCACGGAAAATTCGTAATTACCGCGGGTGAAGCCGCGGGGTACAGCTAGTGTAATATAATCGTATAAAATTGTATACTCCGCAAAGCAATCGATAAATACCTACGTACTTATAATTTGTGGAGCCACAATCTAACAGCATTTCTTATTTTTAACACTACTTCGATTTTTGTCCATCGAAATTTCGATTACACAAAGGACGCAGTACCTACTCGCAAGTAGTCAGGGGACTGATTGCCGCATACTAGCACGTAACGGTGTCAGTCCCCTAGTTTGTTATCCAGTTTTACTCTGTGTAGTGACGTGTGAAGATTGGCCTTCAGCTAATTGTTATTTAATGGGAGGAACAGTGGCATACGACATATCCTTGTTCGATAGACGCTAAGGTATAATTGTGCCGTATTGTCCGTGTTCACAATGAAGAAGTCACGACGTACGCCAGACACGACATCAGATAAATATTAGAGTGAGAGAATTATTGTGTCAACGGTGATTTGAATGAAACTGATCAATTTTATTTACATGTATAGATGTAAAGATAAAAGTATACGTAAATGCGATGCAATTAAACTTTTATGCTACTGCTCCGCCTGCGTTAACGTTAACGTTGATGTTAATGTCCAACTGCGCGTTAATTAAGGCATTAGAATACGTGTTGGCTACGTGTAAAGTGACGAGAGGTAACCGAAAAATTAAACGTAAACTTAAAGCACTAACGGCCGCACTCAGAGTCGATTTTAATGGTTACTTAGTTAAGTATAGATTTTTAAAACAAAACTGCCGCAATCAGACAAGTTTAATAAATCAATGTTAATTGGCATTTAATGAGATGTAACTTAATTAGTTAAATGCCAATTAACATTGATTTATTAAACTTGTCTGATTGCGGCAGTTTTGTTTTAAAAATCTATACTTAACTAAGTAACCATTAAAGTCGACTCTGAGTGCGGTGGTAAGCGTTTGTTTCTAAATTTTACATGTTAAAAATGACGAAAGAAGTTTTCATTCATACCGCTGTTGGAAAAAAAGGTACATAAGTACGTAGGTTGATTTCTGCGCGCGCCGCGCACGCTTCATATTCTTTGTGCAATGATGAATTGCCGAGTAAAGTGTGTGCGGCTTTTGAGTTCACAAACAAGTACAATCTAGCGTTTCCCGTCACGACAGCGACTTCTGAACGGGAATTGCAGTGAACGTTGTTAATATCTCTACCGTAGACATATTAAAAAAGGTCCATGGATCAATCGCGGATCAAAGTGTGCTTTAAAGCGAAATAGCGTTCAATGATTTGATGACTAGCTGTTTCCCGCGGTTTTACCCGCGGTGATTTCGGAGTTCCCTCGAGAATTCTGCGATAAAAAGTACCCTTTGTCCTTCCCTATACCTCTGACAACTTGCATGCAAAATTTCATAATGATCGGTTGAGCAGTTAAGGCGTGAAAGCCAATCGAACAAACAAACTCACTTTCGCATTTATAATATCGGTAAGGATAACGAAATCATAATAACCTTCATAGGTCAGCAGTAAACTATCTATCTGCAAGTCAGCTAAAAAATAAAGTAGGTATTTTAATCCGCAGATCCGAAGTAAAGCGGAGAAAGGCTATTTCAGAGGTTTTAGTGGTTGGGTAGTTTGTGTGTGTGTATGTATGTATACCTATGTGACAGTATAATTACAACATCGCCGTAAAACCGTACAATTTTATACATAAAATACTTACCTAATATTATTTCAGCCTTGAAGCTTTCTTCATTCAATTCACAAAAAGTTATTATATTATTTCATTACTTAAGATAAACCTAGTTTCACATTCTCAGAAGTAAAATTTAATTACTCAGTTTCCACTTGAAAAATACGAATGTATTACAACATACATAATACGTAGGTGTCGTAGGTATATAATGTATCATTTATTTGCCAGGGCTAGTTGAAATTTTTTTTTTTAATTTTTATTAGTAAAAAATATTGGACACGTATTTTTTCTTTTTTTACGTAATCAAATAATAACGGCGATACATTGAGTTGAAATTTCGCGCGACGGCACTACCCGGTGCAGTTTGATTGGCGGCTTACAGCGGTTAATGACGTCACGAGCTCCCTACACTTTAATGCGCTTTATTTCTGTATATTTTCATTAATTTGAGAAAGCATAAAATACATGTCTATTGTTTTTTTTATTTTCTAATTACAATTTTAATTTTCAAAAATTGTCAACTGCATCAGTTTTTTGCGTTATTGCGTTATAATATTTACTTTTTGTGTGGCAAACATGGGACCAATCCCTTCAGTCGATATTTCATGATTGAGTAATAAACATCCGGACAAAAACTTTCACGTGTATCCTACTAATATTATAAACGTGAATGTTTGTATGTATGGGTGGATGGATGGATGGATGGATGGATGGTTGGATGGATGTTTGTTACTCTTTCACGCAAAAACTACTGGATGGATTTAAATGAAACTATGCAATAATATAGCTTACACATCAGATTAACACATAGGGCACTTTTTATCCCGGAATCCCCGCGGGAACTCTGAAATTAACGCGGGTGAAACCGCGAGGGTCAGCTAGAACTGTATAACATGAGTAAGTTTAAAAGTGTTCTTTGTTTTCCACGCCACCCCAACGGTGAGTGGTGAGTTGGTGACTGGTGGTGGCGATCGATCCCACGACCCACCAAGGTCACACCGCATTACCAGCACAGCATTGCCTCGCCACCACGTGAACCACATAAAATACAAACTGGAAGGTCAATTGTTTAACAAGAATTACCTATATTTCAATAATATTTATTAGAATTTTAGCTGACTCATATTGAGGTACAACGAAATATTGTTTTTGCGTGTATGTATACACTATACTGTATCGATTATGTGTACAATTTCCTATTGTATTCGAAACAATGGGATCTTAAGGAGTTATCGTAAATAACTTTCTGCTTCTATTCTTCTAAGTGTTTAATTCTTTATTTTATCGTTATCGGTTGACGAAAAGAGAAAATACCTATAGTATGGACTATGGTGACACACCTACTAATTACCTAACTTCTATTTCAAAGTAATTAATATCTAATGGTTCAGGATTATCAAACAGCGTCACCTGCATTATCCTCCTTACTATTATAGGTAAATGCGAAAGTTTGTTTGTTTGTTTACGCTTTCACGCCTTAACGACTCAACCGATCGTCATGCAATTTTGCATTTACGTTGTCAAGGGTACAGAGATCAACATAGGGTAGGTATACTTTTTATACCAAAACTCCTGCGGGCACTCCAAAGTTCCAAAGCGCCAATAAAACCGCGGGGAACAGCTAATACTTATAAAAAAGCTACAGCAATTTTGCAATTGACAAGTAGGTACTACTTACGATAATATTATAATAAAAACACACCAAAACCAATGGATTATAGAAGTGAATTTTTACCTCGATGTGCTGATTGAATCCGCGACACCTGACGTATAATTGCAGTCAGTTTATTAACTAACTACTAGACAAATATCGACGTGTAAAAAAATAAACTTTTTTTTTTAATAATCCACTTCACAACACACAGATCTTGATCCACACTAAGTCCCAGTCCCAGTCTGGAAAATGGAACCCTGTGTTCATCACACAAAATCCACCCCCACCGGGAATTGAACCCGGAACGTCTTGATTAGCGGGCAGGCATGGTGACCTACTGCGTCAATCGGGTCGTCTATAGATAATAGTCTTTTGAGAAAAAAAAAATTAATAAATTAAGTAATTAAAATTATTTATGGTTAAATTTCGTTTGTAGTGGAAAGTGTCTACGGAAAGTGTCTATGTCACAAAATCAGGAGTCAACAGATTGACATCATCAATACTACTTATAAGACAAACAGACCTCATCTCATTTTACAAAATGTTTTGTAGGAACCCGTCTCGACTAACAAAGGACGTGTAATTTATCTCTTGAACCACAATTTTTCATGCAATACACGATCTTATCGCTCCAACAATAAAAGCTACGAGTGGTTCGAGCATTATGACACTTTGTGGCTGGAGAAATGGGCTTTTTTTTACAAAGAAAAAGCTTTTGAGTAGATTGATACCCTTTTGAAATACGTAAGTAGGTAGTTAAATGAACATGCACATTTTTGCAGCAGGAAAATATCTGTAAATAATTTGTAATTAAAAAAAATAACAAATACAAAATACAATACTTTTAGAGCTTTCATGAAATATTAAAAAAACGGAGTAGAATTTTTATATTATTACTAGCTGTGCCCCGCGGTTTCACCCGCGTTAATTTCAGAGTTGCCGCTGGATTTTCGGCATAAAAAGTAGTCTAGTTACTCCTTATAACATCAGCTATCTTCCAGCGAAAATCCTGTTAAAATCGGTCCAGCCGTTTCAGATTAGCCCGTAACAAATAGACAGACAGAGAAAAATTGAAAAAAAAAAATATTTAAGTACCGTAAATATATACTTTCGCATGCACTTAGTGAAAAGCTATTAATTTGAGATTACAAACAGACACTTGAAATTTATTTATATACCTACTTATGTCAAGATAACTTTAAACTTTCTCTTCTCATAAAAAATTTCGACTCTTGGTCTCATACATTGGCAGTAAGGTATTTATTTGAAAAATAAAATTATACTGTACTTACTTACCAATTTTTAAATCTTTTTTATGAATTATATTACACAAATTAATTAGGATTTAGCATAAACTCGCCGTACCTATAGACTTCATGTAAGACTAGCAAATCTTGCTGTAGTTCATTGAGTCCCAAACAAACATTTTCTATAAACGGATTTAACACCTTTGTTATGTAGGTTGGTACAAACTATTGTGTACAATATTATAACAATGTATGAATATCCGCCGCACTCAGAGTCGACTTTAAATGATTACTTAGTTAAGTACCTATAGATTTTCAAAACAAAACTGCCGCAATCAGAGACGTTCAGTAAATCAATGTTAATTGCCATTTAATAACATGTAACTTAATTAATTAAATGCCAATTAACATTAATTTATTAAACTTGTCTGATTGCGGCAGTTTTGTTTTAAAAATCTATACTTAACTAAGTAATCATTAAAGTCGACTCTGAGTGCGGCGGTAAGATCGGATACCAACTAATCAGAAAAAAAAACATAGATTTTCTTGCGGTTGTTCTTCAAGTAATCACTGTACCCGAATTTGTTAAAAATTACATAATTTTTAAGAAGTTTAAAAGTAGAAAAAATAAAATTTCACGTAATATACAAAACGCGTTCTTAAGTAAGCCAGTAATCGAAGCTTCTGCATAAATGCATGTGATTTAAAAAACAAAAAACAAGTTTCGGATTAAAAAAAAATATATTATCTTTTTAATTTTTACTCTTGAGTCTTGGCTGTCATAAAAATAAAACTCTGCGTACCTATAAAATTGTATGAATTTCGTCTTTCTTTTAATCGCTGATGTAGGAGAGAGGTTCGTTGCAAAAAGTAATAAAAGAAACTCACCTTAGTGCGATAAAGAGATAGACAACGATAAGCACCAATGTTGTAATATTTTATTTGCTTTTACAATGTCAAGGACAGTCCGGCTGTGTGGTCCACTGGTCCAATATGACCATCACGTAATCGGACCGCGACCGGGACCGTCGCGTATACCGCAGTCGCATGTCATATTGCTAACCGTCAGACGTTCGCCATGGCAGTGGTCAACAACCTTTATTTACATTTGTGGAAAAATTAATATAATTTTACCTCAATAAAACCTACTTACAAGTTTACGCGATGAAAATGAGACTGCGACTAGTATTAAAGATTCTGAATGCTTGAAATGAAATTTCGTTAGTTAAAGAACTATTTTCAACATACTGTGATCATTGATCAAATTTTGTGTAATATTATAACTGTTTGATAGTTACGTAAATTAGGCAAGCTAAATCTTAGTAAATTTTTTTTATCCATTATTTCACATGTACATATACATAAATTACCTGTTTTACCTATAAGTACATAAATTTTACACCTCATACACCAAGTTGAAAAAGATCAAAGTAAAATTTAACATACCGTTTGGGAAGTAAATTAGTAGAAATTTAATCATTTATTAATTTCCCCATTCATCTTCTATCTAATTACCTACCCTTATCCTATGTGCAAAGTGTGACGAGGCTTGAACGCAAACTAATGAGCAAGGCGGAATATATGAGATATAATTAATTTGTATCGTCTTAGTACTTCGTGGAATTCACAGTGAACTAACAAAATATCCCACAACGGTACATCATACATATTTAAGACGTATTTAATAATACCTCGCTTTTGTTATCACAATCCGAATTCACGCGTGAATTGCACCAACTGTTTCCATTCCACGTGTAAACCTCGTTGCCATGACAACCCGGATATCCACACAAACTATTACAATCGGAATTCACTTTCATACTTCCACTAAGTCTAAATAAAAAAGCAAATGCTATCAAAAGTAAAGCTGGTTAGATTGAAGAAATACGAAATTTGAAAAAAAAAAAAAAAGATTATGGAAAATAAAAATAAATAAACTGTTGATGACATCTGGCAAGGCGAGCGGTGGGTGTACCTCATACTATGCGATGGAAGCACGCAACCCGCTCAGCAGCGAATTTTCAGTTAAAACTACCGCGAGTGCCGTCCTTAACGCGCCCGATGCCGTCAAAAAGAAACAAATAAATAAACTGATAAATAAATATATAAATAAATACAAATGACGCGTATGCGGTACGGTACTACAATAGTGATGTGATGTGCGGTTTTAGATTATTAGCAGACAGATCCGTGTTTGGTGTGTTGTCCAGTTGGCTATTTAACTACATGCCTGTAAGTTGCAAAATAATTAAGAGGAAACTACAACATCAAACAATCGTCCTTAGATTCCCCAGTTTCCACCCTTAAAATGACACTGAAGTTTTTTTTAAGATAGGTGGGTACTATACCACTGTCATAATTGTTATTTTTTCACAAACTCATTATAATAGGAATCAGGAACTTTATAAAGTAATTAAAATCACAAAGATGTATCTTTGTGATTGGTTATAAATTAACTAACATCACAAAGATGTATCTTTGTACCCAAAAAACAAATTTGACAAGCATAAAGGTAAAATTAAAACATGCAGGCGAGGCATAGTCAAAGTCCGTCTTATATTATACATATTATAAAAAAATATGAAAATCTGTTCAGCTTTGAAGAAGGAAACAAAGAAACACACATCAGGTATCATGATACCTGATGTGTGTTTATGATTTCGGCTATTTCAAATCTAGGTATAATATAGATAATTATAATCAGTCTGAACTTCCGTTATTTCTTTTGCAACACGAAGAAATTAGAGGGAGGGCAATAGCAAATATATGTAGATCTGAAAAAAATAAAAATCTTAAAAGTAATATGTCTTCTAGTCTACGTTACCTTTTAAGTGCTAGCTCTGCTAGTCCCTGGTTTTGCCGTATGTATTATATTCCATCTAGAACTCTGTTGGTAGGTCCTTCCAAGGTGACTCGATACCGTAGTTCTTCAAAATCGATTCAGTGTTATAGCTGTTTTGTCGTAACAGAATTGCTTTCGTATTTATTATAGTACTTATAGCATGGTAACTCGGTTTCTACCGTTAATTTTGAGTCAATTTATTTGAATTTATTAAAATATTTTACAACAAAATATTAGGTATATATTATATATTATAATATTATATATTTTACTAGTCATAATTTATTCAAAATTTGATAGTTTATTGAGGGAATAACAAAAAGGTCGACAAATTTTGACCGGTTTCTTATTTTCGAATAAACTTTTGTCTTTGAAGATTGAGAAATTTGATTCTTGTGTGATTTAGGAACTATTCCATAGTGATGTCTTTTTTTCGTTCGTACCCTATACCTTCCTACCATACCCATTTCTTCAAGGTATTTTTTGTCTGTCCGTCTGCATCAGTTCGTAGATTTTTCGCGACCGAATTGATTTTGATACAATTTGGAAAAAAGTACATTGCATCCTCAGGCAGAACTATCACTTTATCCTGAAGACGCCGAGATGCTGAAGGAATTACGAAATTCTCGCAGGCAGTGCCGCGCTTATATCTAATAGAAAAAAATCTAAGATAGACCCTAAGCATTTCTTTTTCCAGAAACTAAAGTGACCTGTGACAATACCTATTAGTAGTATTACTAATAAAAAAAAATTGGTTGTATTTTTGGTAGGTACTGTATTTTTTTTATTGTTAATGTCATCATCTTCACAATTAATATGTACCTAAAATTAGCATATTATTATGGCCTGATATTATGTTTTCAGTTATGTATGAAAGTTTAATACCTACTTCACGATCAGTACCTATATTTCATGGATAAAATTGGTACTTACCTAAGAATTTTTCACCGATAAATTTGTTAAGAGCATAAAGTGATGTAGGTACAAGTTATAGGTAACTTGTACCACAATAAAAAAACTTTTCATAAAATTTCTTACCAAGAATCTTATAATACATATAGGTATTACTTGGAAAGTTATTTTCATAAGGCTTCTAGGAAAATTTATACGTAACTTTAAAGTTGATTCACCGTTCTTTTTTGGTGCTTCGTGAAAAAACTGCGACTTGCAATGTAGTCGTATTGTTTTTAAAATATAGGAAAAGGTTACCTCTTAGTAGTAAGATATACCTAATGTATATTATATTATGTATGTACGGCATTAATGAAAAGATGGCGAACACCTAAATACCTATAAGCACGATTCAAACAAAATTACTTTTAATGGAACAGTTGATTGCCACAAGTGGCACTAGACGGCAGACGTTGTGTGACATAGATCCGGAAAAAAAATACAGTTACCTATGCCTGCTTAAATCTTGAGCAGAAAACTCAAAAACTAGTTTTCTCCATTTTTATTCCAATAGCAGTTTTTGTTTTTCTTTTTATATGTAAATCTGAATTCTCTTTTCACTTGATCAACGTTCAAACGAGGAATTCCGAGAAGAAGTTAATTCCGAGAGTTTCATATCTTCCGTTATCATAACGATAGAGCAAAATATGTTCCAAATACAACGAGTATTTGGAACTTTTGCTTCGTACCGGGGAACGAAAGTAGCTCCCCGACTTGGGATTATATACTTACTAGCTGTGCCCCGCGGTTTCACCCGTGGTAATTTCAGAGTTCCTACGAGGATTCCGGGATAAAAGTACCCTATGTCCTTCTCTGTACCCCTGACAACGTGCATGCCAAATTTCATCCAAATCCGTTCAGCCGTTTTTGCGTGATTGAGTAACAATCTTCCAAAATCCAAAAATCCGCACTTTCACATTTATAATATTACATAGTAGGATATAATTATTGTACCTGTATCCCATTGCAAAGTGGTCTGTCGATAGCGAGAATCGAACGCACGACCACCAACGCTGGCGTCATGCGTCACTCTCCTTCACTTACCTACCTACATATTATCTCAAATAAGGTGACGATAAAAAGTAATGTACGTATTTAGAAGACTATGAACAATTTAACACCTTTGAAACCAAATAATTGAATTTACTCAAGCCAGATTTCCACTTAGCATTTATGTGCATATAAAATGACATCAGTTACGTATAGCCTTACCATCGTGCAAATTATTATTATACATTCCTTTGCATAAATTGTAATGAGTATACCTTTTTCATTATACCTTACTTTCTTATTTATGAAAGGAATACAAAATAGAGACTTTATATGTAAAGGCTCCGAGGTACAGTCGTCATCAGAAATTATGTTAAGATTTGACAACCATTGAGTGTAATATAATATCGTTAAAGCGAATGTGAGTTATGTTTTTAACGCTTTCACGCCTTAATTACTCAACCGATCGTGATGAAGTTTTCCATACATGTTGGCAAGGATAAAAGGACATAGGGTAATTTATTCTCACGGGAACTTAAAATGAACGAGAGTGAAACCTCAGGAAACAGCTAGTCGTAAACAGAGTTCAGCGACTTTTAAAATGCTTACTTATTTTTGATGCTCATTGTACACTAACGGCCTTATGTTATTTTCTACAATGGCATCGAAGGCGCACCGTCCTAACACTACCCGTTACCATGCCAGAATTTTTTCGGAAGAGCTTTTTTTATTCTAAAGTCGCTAAAGTCTGAGTTTGTGAGGTTGTATAGGGAGTATAATCTTTGGATCCACTGAACCAATTTTGAAATTCTTTCTCCTATAGGAAGCTACAGTGATCCTGAGTGACATAGAGTACTTTTTTCCGGAATTCCCTCGGGAACTCCGAACTTACCGTGAGTGAAACCGCGGGGGACAACAACAACAAGTAATATTAACACAAGGAATGATTTGTATGTTTTTAACGAATAAACTCAAAACTAATGAACCAATTTAAAAAAATCTTTCACCATTGGAATGCCACATTATCTCTGAGTAACATAGGCTATACTGTAACCCGGAATTCTCTAGGGAACTCTGTAATCACCGAGGGTGAAACCACTGGAAACAGCTAGTAATTTCATAATAATTATACTCTTAGTGGGAGATTATTCGATTATAAAAACTTATGAAACTTATAAAAAGAGAGGATAGAAGGATAGAAGACAAATTCTTTTATCGATAGATCTATCCTTGAAAGAAAAAAAAATTTGGAAATTCGTTCCATTTTATACTACACAAAAGTTACTTGAATTTAAGTAATGAAATGTAGAATTTAATTTTGTGTGAAGAAAGCATCCAGAATTTAATTATACATTGAGAAAATGTCAAAATTAACAATTTTGTCATAATTTGTTTCATTTCAAAGCTCCTGTTTAATAATATTATAATATTTAATAATATTATAATACTCTTTGTCCCGTTTCCAATATTTAATTAAAGCATTTATACTGAAATAACTTATTGAATAACAAATGTTTTTTATTTAATAAAACTTAAAGTTCGCAAAAAAATTGAATCGAAATCGTTACACTCATAATGATCGTTGTCATCACTCCCGAGATGTGAACAAAATTCTGCACTTTCGACGTGTTTTCAATATTCAAAAGGGAAATATTTGTGGAAAATATTTGAATTCGCAATGGACATTGAGGTTTAGCAGTTCATGACTCTAAATACTCGAATAACATATGAGTTACAAATAAAAAAGTGAGTGTGCTTTAGACCACACAACTCGAGTTAAACTTTTTCGCAACATACAGATATATTGGTAAATAACATATACATATGAAAGTAATTTTTCATTAAAACGTAAGATAAAATATTCAGACAAACGAAATATAACTGTCTCACATTATTTCTTTTCCAACGTATTTTCTTCAACTTCCGTTCGCCTCGCCCGATCACACTTTTCGTAACGCGTTCACCAGTTTATTCCCCCAACATAGAAGTTTTTCCCCAAAAAAAGAAAGTGCCTAATCCTATCCAAAAAAAAACAACAAAAACATATTTATTCATTATAATATAATTCAATATATATATGTAGCACTGTCAAGTTGTTACAATGTTTGTAAATTAGTAAATAAATAAATAAAATAAATAAATCGAGGAAGTTTTGACAAGAAATGGAGTGATTGTAGTGTCGCAGCGTTTACATCTATTTTTTGTACCAACTGTTCCCCGTTGTTTCACCCACTTTTATTTCGGAGTTCCCTCGGGAATCCCGGGATAAAAGTACCATGTCCTTTTTGTCTCAAAACATTTTTTTATTCCCCTGACAACGTGTATGCAAGATGATCGGTTGAATAGTAAAAAAGTAATGAAAACGTGACAGAGTTACTTTCGCATTAATGAATATTAGCACCTAGCAAGGATTGAAACAACATACTACGCTCAGGTAAAGTTTGCATGTGTGAATAGTGATTTAGGTATTCTGTACTAATATATTAAAATTGATTAATATTATTATCATTCTTATGCTATGTAATGTGATTCTTAATTTAAATAATTATACCAATGTTTATTAAAGTGATTTAAATTGCATTTCCATGGCCAATCCATATTTAATAACTGGCAACATTGTGAATTCATAGACTGTAGAGTAAATAAAATGTTATTTGAGATAGCGGGAAAAACGCGCGGGAGAACATGTTTACATAATGGCAGCAACAAAGGATCGAGTCAGTGGTGCTGGTGATTTCCTAGATGGAAGACATCATAACATCGAAAGTTAAGTATTGATAGACAGTTTTGGCTCTATTTAATGCTTGTAATAATAATTGTGATTACAGTATTGTTCTCATAAAATATACTGTTCAAGCTTAACTTTAGCTTCCGAGATTTGATTACTTTGTGTGTAACATGTTTTGAGATTCCTATTGCTTATCTATACTGGCTTTGATTATTATAGAATTTGATACAAATTATATCAAGGAGTTTTTATTATAATTGGTAATACAGACACAAAGGAATAGTTTTGTTAAAATCAGGTTGTTTTATTTACCAGGTATCCTTACTAATGCTAATAATTTAACATTTCAGAAGTGGGATTATTAAGGATTCAAGCAGCCAAAGCATTCTCGGAGTCCTGTTAAACGAAACGACGGTCATGGATCACTTCCAGATCCTGGGCGCCATGGCGGCCTAGAGATACGCCTTCTCCACGGGCCGTGAGAAATAAAGAATCTTCACAACTGGATGATACTGGTAGGGTCGCTCCATATTATAGTAACGTCTTGGTTAAACCCGTATTTTTCCCGAATTCGATTTTGAGAAATCGGAATTGCCGGTATTACAATGGCTTAATAAAATCTTGATAAAATCGAACATCTACATGGTTGGAACGATGATGGAAAAGTTATTATGTGCAGTCACGTTTGACTGGATTGGCTAAGTTGTGGCACAAGACTTTGCGTTCTTATGAATTTACATGGCATAAATAGAAACAAAAGATTTTAGAGGCATTCCCTGACAATATCGATTACACGGGTTAATTTAGATACTCGAGATTGCTCGCTAAAACTTGTCTTATTGCTTCCATCAGATATTTTTGTAAAAGGTTTTGGAGGTAGTCCAATAAAAGTATGAAGGTCAGGTGTCGATAGAATTCGTAGTAAATGGGTTTGAAGTCCTGGAGATTTTTTTCTTATAGGAATATATCAATGCTTATAAGTCTAAAAATGTGTGATTATGCGCGGGTATTCAATTACAGCATTTCTTCTTTAGTGCGCTTAGTAGCGGAGTATACTCGTGGTTATTGTGGTAGCGGTAAGTCTTTCTTAATAATTTGTAGTGGAATTACACAATATTTAACTTGATGTTAATTAATGCAGTAGTAACTCTATTTAACCATTGAGCTTTTGAAGAAAATAGATAGGTAAAGGTACTTTCTGTGAAATTATTCTGTAATCCTCCTGTAATTTAAACAATTTAATTAAACGTAATATGCATTTGTATAACACATTAAAAGGTTGCGATTCGAGTGTGGTCTCTATAAGTTAGTTTTCAAATTCGAATCTTGTTTAAAACAATAGTCACAGTTTTCTTTTTTGATTATATGCCAACATTCATTAATAATACTTAAATAGATACGTATAGAGAACAAAATCAGTTTTAGAGTATTATCATAATTTACCTTCAACGATAAGTAATATTTTACTGCTAGGTGCCTACTATCCCCCGCGATTCAACCCGCGAAATTCCTTTACATCCGGATAAAATGTACCTACATATTGCCTATTTCACTTTTATCCACCTACCTAACCTACTAAAATATCTGTTTCCCCGCTGATTTCCCAGCGTGAATTTTGATATTTCGGCAGGAATTCTTTGTTTGGAAATGGAAAGTACGTGTCACTCCTGTGCTGTGTCAGTATCTTTTATAAAGGAATTTTAAGAATCTGGTCAGTAGTATCAGAGACTACCCACTACATCCAAACTTACAAAGTTTGCAAACTTATATAACTTTACCTCCGTATATTATCTGATAGGCGCCAATAAGGACATAAGATCCATTTTTGTTTGTTTCCTTGGTTGTTTGTAATGGATAGACTTCTTTCTTTTCTTCAACTAGAACTTGTCCATAAGGTGTCAAAGCATAGTCAGATTACATACAATTGTTCTAAATAGACTCTGAGACCGATACAATCTCGACAGACGAGTCAGGTGGATAGCATAGAAGAATTTATAGTTAATTTTGGGTTTGGTGCGCTTGCGATCTCTCGGTACGTTTCTGATCGTTTGGCGGTTGGGAAGCAGTCCCTTATTCATACTTTAAAAAAAATTAATGTACCTATGTGTTGTGTCAAATAAAGTTCTTTCAATGTCAATTTAATCTAGGTACTTGAGGGAAAAAGAATTTACTCTACCAATTGTGTAAGGAATAACTAGCTGGTTAACTAGTTAAAGCGATTTTGATTATTGGATTTAATTACTAATGGATTAGGTACAAAAATTAAATACTGGAATATATGGTCATGTACCTGATGTACCTATACTAAAGTAATGGTTAAAAGTGGTTGATAATCTAAGTGATGAATGGTATAAAAGTAATAAATGGAATAATTAAATTGATCTCTGGTATTAATGAATAAATTGGACTAAATGAATAAAATATTGGTAAAAATGGAATTACTTGAATAATTGGATAAATTGGATAAAAAAAAAATATGGTTGAAAATAAAATGGTTATAAATAATGGAATAATAATGAATGGTTATAAATTATGGTTGAAAATAATGGAGATAAAGAGTGTGAAATAAATTTATTTATTTATATATATATTTATTTATTGATTACTAGCTGTGCCCCGCGATTTTGCTCGCGTGGATTTCGGAGTTCCCGCAGGAACTAATTTTTGGAAATAAATGTAGCCAAGTTACTCCTTATAACATCAGCTAGGAAGCTGTGAAGGGTGGATGTTTTATGGGTGTTGTCATAATAACTGTAATTATGTTGACGTCAAAGAGTCATATTATGGACCAAATTTGAATAAATGATTTGACTTTGACGATTTGCCAGTGAAAGTCCAGTTAAGATCGATCCAGCCGTTTTAGAGATTACTCGGAACAGACAGACATATAAGTAGGTGCCATATTATAATTATACTTATTTTCATATTATGCATTTATTAAAAAGCTTTTAATTTTGAGTTACAAACAGACACATAAATTTTATTTATAATTATGTATGTATGGATTATTGTATTTTTATATTTTATTTTGTTATATTATTATATTTTCCAGTCTGGGCGTGAATATATAATATACTATATCTATAGTGTAATATGGACATATGTAATAATATGTAGTAAGTACCTATAGGTATACCAAGTTTGCTTGGTTGCCATGACACAAGCTTATAGCTTAGTGTGGGGTCAAGACGCTTATCTGTGTGTTGTGAAGTGGATTATTATTATTATGGGAATTTGGATTTTTGAATTCTTCTCAGCTAGACCGGTATTAATTGGCAACCACGGGCCAAAGCCAAGTGGAGGTTAGTTTAAGTGGAAGTATTAAGAGTTGTGTGGTCATCAGTTTGGAGGAGTTTGCGGACGATTCGACATGTATTTAGTATTACCGCCTTCTGCATAATAATGTAAGTGTACCTAGGTAATTGGAGGGTAGCGAAGGGTTGGTGCAGTTGACAAGGGATTTCAGATGGTGGTAGTACAACAGGGATGAAGGTAATATTCTGTAATTTCCACATTTTTTGCTATTTCGTTTTGAGGTCAGTATATTTTGTAAGCTTTCAGATATTGTGCTCTACAGCCTGTGGGTTGAATTCCCTAGAACACTGTCAGGTATGTATTTTTAATAAGAAATTGGTTCATTCGTCCTCAGTTTAGATTTGCTTGCAAGTTTCTGATGAATAATCTTAGCAACCTGGTCGTAGCGGTGTTTATAATCTTTTTGTACTATTGACTTGCAGACACTTATGAGATGCTGTATCGTTTCCGGGGCACCGTTACATTTTCTGCAGCTGTCATTTGATATATTATGGACTTTTAGTATATGCTTTTGGTAGTTTCGTGTTTCGATGACTTGGTCTTGAATGGCAAGCATAAATCCTACTGTTTCGGGAAACAGTTCACCCCAAGTAAGCCAGGCATTGGATGCTTCTTTATCGACGTTAGACTTGCACAAATTTTGCCGGTGTTGTCTATGCATACCCTTTTGAGTCCACTCTTGTATTTTTAGTTGTCGATCTGTTATTGTTTAGATTGATTGAAGCCCAAGTACTTGTCTCTTTTTCATTAAGCGAAGGTATCTGTTGGCCAGTCTGCATCTGAAAGGTAATATGACCCGACGTTTTTCCTTTGAAAAAGTTTCCGTAAGATCAGCCAAATAACATAGGTCTTTCGTGGTGGCGTACAATTTAATATCATCCATGTAGAGCAAATGGTTAAACTTTTCATCAGCTTGTTCATTACTTCCTGCAGCATAGTATTTTGAGAGATTTCCCATTTTCGTTGAATTTAAAATAGGATAGAATACTCTTTATTGTATACAAGAATAATTTTAGTGTGGTAACAAAATAAAAATTTATAAATAAAGGCATACAAAAGGCTATCTTATCGCTTTACTAGCGATCTTTTCCAGACAACCTTTGGGTGGACAGGACAAAAACAGTAAATTTATATGTTGATTTGGTATATTATATGTATAGGTGAAACGAATCATAAAATAATATAGAAGAGACACATAGAAAAGACATACACAAAAAATGGATATACATAGATACACGCATAGATATAAAATATACACATAGAAAATATATACGTACAATATTTATGGGTATAAATACTAATTTTATAAATGCGTTTAAACACAGATGCATACTATAAATAATAAGGTTACACTACAGCGAGTCACGATCCATGAGTGAGGTAGAAAGTCTTCACCAGGTTCTTAAAGGGGCAGGAATCATAAGAAGTAAGTTCTGGGATGATCGAACAGGCAGAAGAAGAAGAAATACGAAAGAAGAAAATTGAAAGAAAATTGAAGAAAATTGAATTGAAAGATTGAAATACGAAGAGGTCTTTTAGGTAGTTGGGGGAAGGTGGATTGAACAGTATGCTATATAGACGGAAGAGGACATGCGCATTCCGGCGAAGGCAAATCGGTAGCCACTTGAGCTTGGTACGAAATTCGGAGACATGGTCATATTTGCGTAGACCAAATATGAACCGGATACATAGATTCTGGAGGCGCTCAAGTTTATTTAGCTGCTCCTCGCTAATGTCAGTAAAGCAGGTATCGGCATAGTCGATCATTGGTAAAAGGAGTGATTGTGCTAACGCAACTTTAGTAGCAGTTGGAACTTGGAAGAAAATTACGTAATCGTCTAAGCGAGTCCGCAGATAAAATATTTGATAAATGGTTCAATGCTAAACATTATTATTAATACTATTGGTTATTAAGGAATAAAATAAAATCTTATTATGGATAATAGATAGAAGTTAAGTGGAAGTTGGTGGAACTTAGTAACATGGATTGGATAAAAAAAGAATCATGGTTTGAATTTGTGTTACATTTAGATAAAGTGAAATTATTTTTACAAAACCTTTTTACTTTGCAGGGTCGCAAAGATGTCAGGATGGGCGAGTGTGAATAGTGATTTAGGTATTCTGTACTAATATATTAAAATTGATTAATATTATTATCATTCTTATGCTATGTAATGTGATTCTTAATTTAAATAATTATACCAATGTTTATTAAAGTGATTTAAATTGCATTTCCATGGCCAATCCATATTTAATAACTGGCAACATTGTGAATTCATAGACTGTAGAGTAAATAAAATGTTATTTGAGATAGCGGGAAAAACGCGCGGGAGAACATGTTTACATAATGGCAGCAACAAAGGATCGAGTCAGTGGTGCTGGTGATTTCCTAGATGGAAGACATCATAACATCGAAAGTTAAGTATTGATAGACAGTTTTGGCTCTATTTAATGCTTGTAATAATAATTGTGATTACAGTATTGTTCTCATAAAATATACTGTTCAAGCTTAACTTTAGCTTCAGAGATTTGATTACTTTGTGTGTAACATGTTTTGAGATTCCTATTGCTTATCTATACTGGCTTTGATTATTATAGAATTTGATACAAATTATATCAAGGAGTTTTTATTATAATTGGTAATACAGACACAAAGGAATAGTTTTGTTAAAATCAGGTTGTTTTATTTACCAGGTATCCTTACTAATGCTAATAATTTAACACATGTTTGTAAGTTTTGATGTAGGAACTAGGCGGTACCTAATCTCTGAAACTAGCAAACCGCTTTAAATAACAATATTTCACTAATAGAAAGCTGCAGAGGCTTATATTATTATTTGTGGCTACAGTAACGCTTAGTGTCATAGAATGATATAACTATCTAAGAACAAACAAAGCCGCGAGAATCCTGACTATAACCTATAAAAGTAAAAGTGAGTTTGTTTGTTTGTTTGTTACGCTTTCACGCCTCAACGGCTCAATGTATCATCATGAAATGCATACACGTTGTCAGGGGTACAGAAAAGGATATAGATAGAGTCCTTTTTATCCCGGAATTCCCTCGGAAAATCCGAAATTAACGTGGTTTAAATAAACTGTTGTAATCAGCTGCCTCACTCTTGAAAATTATTTGAGGCTGATTTCGATTTTGGTTTGAGTTCAAAATGAGATCGTTTTTGGAATCTTATTAATGTCAAAAGATGACGTTTGACAAGTCAATAAAAATGGATTGTTTTCGTTGACAACTTAAGGAAATCGAGAAATTTGACAGATAAATATACGATAGAGACGCGATCTCAAAGCTTAATAAAAATAACAAAATATCGAATTAATCCAAATGACAAAAACACGCGTAATATTATTATTGGTTTGTGCTACCACTGATCGGTTTGAATTCGGTGACAAGCCCGCTGGTGTCTGCCCACTTGGGTTGTGCTTACGAAGAGCTGGTGGTGGGAGTCGACTTAGCCCATCTAACCTCCATATTTGGCTTGTCACCGACTTCATACCAATCAGTGGTAGCACAAACCAATAATAATATTACGCGTGTTTTTGTCATTTGGATTAATTCGATATTTTGTTATTTTTAGCTTTTTATTTTTGGCTTTTTATTAGTTTTGTGTTTTTGGAAGTCGGTTTTAATTTTTTTGTTAAAAATTTGTTTATTTCTTGCTTTTTAGTGAGTCGGTTTGTAATTTATCTAAGTTACAATAGCCTAATTTCAACTGCTCAGAACCTTATACAAAATATTGCTTTTCCCGATGCAGGGACGTTAATTTTTGAGGAGTTCTGCTGGTACACCACCATCAGTTCCACTTCACCATATACATTGTGACGAACATAAATTGTTTAGAAACCACATTAAAGTTAACGAATCGGAATCTGTGAAATACCTATTATTTAGTAGTTCCGATGACCATCTGTGGTCTTCATCATCAGTTCCACTTCTTCAAATTTTGCTTTCCGAAAGCAAATAAACGATTTACTATAAAAAATACAAAAATCGCTATAGGTGTACCTATAATTTTTGAAGAGTTCCCTCGATTACTCCAAGATCCCATCATCAGATCTCGACTTGGTGATAATGGAATCAATTTGGGAGTATCCCCTTTCAAACAAAAAAGCAATTTTCGAAATCGCTCCAATCGGAACCCGTGAAATACGTATTATTGTTGAGTAGTTCCGATGACCATCTGTGGTCTTCATCATCAGTTCCACTTCTTCAAATTTTGCTTTCCAAAAGCAAATGAACGATTTACTATAAAAAATACCCAAATCGCTATAGGTGTGCCTATAATTTTTGAAGAGTTCCCTCGATTTCTCCAAGATCCCATCATCAGATCCCAACTTGGTTGCAATGGGACCTAATTGGGAGTATACCCTTTTAAACAAAAAAAGAATTTTTGAAATCGGTCCAACCGTCTTCGAGTAATCGGTGAACATACATAAAGAAAAAAAAAAAAAAAAAAAAAAAAAAAAAAACATACATACAATCGAACATAGAACCTCCTCCTTTTTGGAAGTCGGTTAAAAAGTAGCAAAATTTGATTCTTTTTTGATCTCATTTCGATTCGAGTTTGATTTGATCCTACGCTATTGCGTCAAGAGTAAGGCGGCTGTTATACGCATAAGCATTAAGCATCGTGCAGTATATTAATCCTCTTCGATATCAACATTCGATGGAGATAAGCTAAAGTATAAGTGTTTAATATACTTATTATGGCTAAAGTCACGGATGCTTCCACGTTAAGTATCAATTTCCTAATACAAATAAGCACCTCAGTCGATCAATCTATCAACCGCTTAATACGAAAGCACTTCGTGTTAGGTGAATGAAACTGTAGGGCAATTATGTAAGTTGTGTCGCTATCATACTTCAGTTTCAATCAGAAAATTACCGATTTTGTGATTAATTAATCATGTTTAAGCAGCTTCGACTTTTGGTGTGCGTTCCGTGGGTTTGGGTGCGTTGCTTGGTTAAAATTTCACTCGTTTGAGTTGCAACCAAGCCACAGAACGATCGAGTTGTTTTTATAACCTCAAAATATTTGAAATTTCAGGCGCCATTTGTTTTCTCTCAACTCACATTGCAAATAAGACTGTTTTACATCCAGTTATAAACTTTTTGTGACTACGACACCTCCCCTTTGTTCGTAAGAACTCCGATTAATTTCTTTTTCAACGAATCCGGTTTTTGGCGCAAACTTTGACACTTCTTAAACAATACATAGCTGTCAGAGTGACAATTAACCTGCTTCGGAGATGGTTGTTTGGTTGCTGCACTCTGAGCCACGGAACGGGTGAAACTACGCTCTGACAGTTGTCAGAGTAAAATTTCACCGAGCCACAGAACGGGTTCAGAGCGCGCTCGAGCGCGTTCGAGTGCATTCGTGCGAAGCCACGGAACGCACACTTGGAATAGGTATGTTTATTTTGGTTGATTGCTAGATATAGAATAGATATAGTAGGTGTTGCAAAACGTGCATATTTCTTTTCAACATTTCCATTTACATAATATTATCTTGTCATGATCATATCCAATTCCAATTTGTTGCTTTTAATGGCTCCACCGTTTTGACGATGATTCTGCCAATGTCAAAGTTTGAAAAGTCACGGCATAGAATTGATTTGATTATCCGGTACCTACTGTTTTGTATGCGATATGTCGATGTCACGATCATATCAGATCATGGGATTGTTGGTTACATTTCCAAATGAAGCCAAATCTTGAGACTTGGTTTTATTTTTTTTTTTGTTTAATCGACGTAATTTAATGATATAATTTGATTTTAAAGTAAGTAATTGGAGTACCCCTTAAGAAAAAAATACAACCTTTATGCTTATGGAATTATCGCGGGAAAACCAAAATTAACCGGTATTAATACCGTTTAAATATGATTAAAGCTTTTCTCTGTGATAGTTTTGTTATGTTAATTATACCATTTTGCCCATGAGCAAGTTCTAACTGACGTGCAGAATCTATTTTGAGGATTATCAAATTAATCCAAACCATTTCGATTATACTTAATGAAATAATTAGACGTTAATTTGCGACCCGATTGGTGCAATCGCAATGGCCCGCAATACCTGCCCGCTAATCTAGAGGTTCCGGGTTCGATTTCCATTTCCCAGTCTGGGTATGTAATTTTTTTTGTACACCTTTTTGATGGCAATAAACAATTTTATTATTATTATTATTATATTACTAGTGTATTTATATACCAATTAAAAACGTCATCTCTTAATAATATTTGAGGTAGGTTGTGCATTGTTCCAATTGGATTTTATTGCTTTTAAAAATTAATTGGATTATTTTTCATATTAACGATTTAAGAATGACACTGTATTTCCTCCTAAGTTATCACATTAAGATATTACTTACGCATATTAATCACCGCCTCCTCCTGCGTGCCGGGATACGACAGTGACGTTACAATGACGGTTCAGACACTTGATTAAGTTGGTATACCAACGTAATACGTATCATACCTACCTATCGGGTTGGATATGAAAATGATATAAAGTATATAAAATTATATCACCACATTAGAACATTACATATACCTACTTCTTCTTCTTCTTCAATTATGGCAATCTATCGTGATTTATCGCATTTAATTCTGCCAATGTACGTATTTTTAGCAATTAAAGTAATTATGGCGAAACGCCAATGACAGTGTAAAATTGTCCCCCAAAGATAAAACACGATTCTCTCTCGAAAACCAGCTTTTTCTTGGAAAACAAAATGGCTGCTGAACGGTGAAAATGTCGAAAAATAACGCGACAGGCGTCCACTCGGTATGACCTCCACCGGTCAACAACCCATACCTATACCTACTGGAAATTATTAATTATGGCAGTTTTTTGCCCGCCAAACTGTTATTACTCTGAATGGCCTTACCTACTCGTTTATATATTTTAGTACTACTTAGATTCCACTGCATTGTTCTTAATTGGAAACGTCTGAAGCATTATTGCTAAACAATTTGAACAATTTGCAAAGGTTTTACTTTTATCCCACCCATCTAATGAAGGATTATGTTGTCTTTGAACGCAGAAACAGTAATTAAAATAGCTTTTCTACATTTCCAATTCAGAAAATGAGGTTGGTACCATTTTATACTCCAAAGTTTAACCTTTAAGGTTTAAGTTTCAATGTAGTACGCGAATTATGGCCGCCAAAGCTCTGCTGACAGAAAAGTCACTGGTAGGTATTCTTTTATTAAAACGGAAATCATTTTAGAATAAGCTCCGTTGTGTTTATCGAATTTGTCGTTAAATTTTTTGCTTCAGATCTTGAATCGCGTCAGGGTGAACTTTTAAAGATTCATTGATAAAAATTTATGGAAGCTCAAACATTTTGTAATTTTTTTTGTCATATTTTTTTTTATATATTTTTTTGAAACTTTTTACTTTATCCCTAATCAAAGAAAAAAACCAATGCGAAATTAAATTGGAACAAAACTAAAACCGCTGACTTATGGCGCAATCGGCCTGTGATGTGATCTTGCAAGAAAACTCGGAGCATTCCCTCACCAGTGACTTTTGAGTTATTTTGAGCCTGAGGGCCTTATAGGCCAGATATAAAGATCTACCAAGTTACTAAGTGAGTAATATGAATAAAATATTGTTATGCCATTTTTTTCTCTAACAAAGATAAAACTATCTTTAGGTATCCCCATTCTGGAATGGAATGGAATCGGCAACGCACCTACAAGCCTTCTGGTGTTGCAGATGTCCATGGGCGGTGGTAATCACTTACCATCAGGTGTACCACTTGCCCGTTTGCCCCCTATGACATAAAAAAAAAAGGATAATAAGTAAAATAGGGAAAATATTTAGGTATTTTTATGATAATTTTGGAAAATTGCAACACAATATAAAAAGGTATAAGTACTTAATTGAAACTTTCAAAGGTGGCCTTGTTGATTATTATTTACATTTTTCATACCAAGTTTATTATGCTGCAGAATTAAAATAAAAGTCATTAAAAGTTACTATTTACTAATTAGTTCTACTACTAATTCTAATACTGCTAATAATACTCTGTATCCCAGAAGATACGAGTTTGGGCCATAACACTCTTGTAGGTAATTCATATAAATACTAATGTCTTAAAGAGGGCAAAATATGTTAATGTAATCACGTATGGTGCATTCGTTAAATAAATACAATAGCACCTGACTGTGACCTTGGCGAGAAATGGGTAGAGGCTTTCTGAGGTCTATGTCCTTTAATGGCTAGGCTTGTCGTTCATTATTTTTTATTTGTTTCAGATAAAATAGCGGCATTGGAATGACCTCCTACGGACGTCCCTCCAGCCCACCAGCCATCGTCTTCAACGAAAATGATATCTTGCTCTCGGCCTACTATACTATTTTTCTTGATTTGGTGAGAGATTTATTGTACAAATTAACCGACTCCCTAAAAAGGAGGTTCTCAATTCGCGACGCGTATGTTTTTTTTTTTAATATACTCGTACCTATGTACCTAGTACCTACTGCCAAAAAGACAAACCGAATGAAAATTTGTATATGGTCATACACAAACAGTTGCCTATAATTTTGCATCCCTTCTATTAATAGACACCACTTATAACAATACTAGCTGTGCCCCGCGGTTTCAACCGCGGTAATTTCGGAGTTCCCGTGGGAATTCCGGGATAAAAAGTACCCTTTGTCCTTCTCTATACCCCTGACAACGTGCATGCCAAATTTCATCCAAATCCGTCCAGCCATTTTCGCGTGATTTAGTAACAAACATCCACGCTTTCACATTTATAATATTAAGTACGATTATATTGTGTACTAGCTGTCCCCCGCTACAATTTCGGAGTTCCCGCGGGTATTCCAGGATAAACTATACGTATACACCTTCCTCATGAATCACAGTACCTAAAAACCGCATGAAAATCCGTTCAGTAGTTTTTGAGGTTATCGCGGACAGACAGATCGAAAGACGCGGTAGAAGAGTTGTTTTATAATTATGTAAGGACTAGCTGTGCCCCGCGGTTTCCCCCTCATGAAAGGTTTTTATACAACATCTTTTTTTCCGACATCCGATTTCAATGAAACGAAGCCTATATGTAGCTCCAGGCTAAGCTTAATCTACCTGTAAATACCGCATGATAATTGGTTCAGTAGATGCGGAGATTATCGCGAACAGACAGACAGAAAAGAATTTTAAAAACTTTTTTTGGGGCTAGGTTACTCTTCTTTTATCACCCCTCTCAATTTTAGGTAAAAATATTCAATGTAAAGAATCGCGGATTCTACTCTTTTATTATAGTAGAGATAGATATTTTTCTATTCTAATCTATATAATATATAAAATGCTTTGTCCTGAATGACTGATGGATCAACGCACAGCCTGAACCGCTGATCGTAGAGAGCTGAAACTTGGAAGGTGTGTTCTTTGTATGACGTAAGCATCCGATAAGAAAGGATTTTTGAAAATTCAACCCCTAAGGAGATGAAAAGGGGTTGCAAAGTTTGTATTGAACAATTCCGCGGGAACTTCGAGATTATCGCGGGTGAAACCGCGCAAGACAGCTAGTATACTATAAAATTCACTCTCACTCAATTATTTTATGGTTTAACTTGATGCAATTTTCAATTCAGACACTACAATAAAGAAACGCTAAGAAAAAAGTGCGTACTTAAGTCTTTGTACGTGGCTTTCAGTGACAAAAGATTCTAAATAAAAAATTCTGAGTGCTCTATATCTAATAGTGTTAGTAAATAGAAATAAAAAACAAAAGGGTAGTACTTGACAAATTCAATTTGTTTACGCATATTTTTTTGTATTTTTTGCCGTTGTCCAGCGTTATCGCGGCTATCTATCTTAAACGCCTCACTTCAACCTTGAACTTTACCACTTGTCTTGAGGAAAAAGTAAAGTATAATATACCTACTGTTGTTAAAAAGATAATAATTGCATTATAGATCGAGTATTGCATACCGAATAAACACAAAATATAGAGAACGTAAAGAGAGAGAGAAATAAATCAAAGACAATCCTGTTTCTAGAATCCTGCAGAATAAACAAATTTAATATACCTAAATTATGAAAATCAAGTAAATCAAGAAATCCCGTTTTCGATTCCCTGTGGGCGGCGAATGTATTTTTTTTTCCAAAATCGAAAAATTAGTTGTAACTTTTTTATTTGAATAATAACTATTATCAACTATAATAATATACTTCATAAAAACTATTTCCTTTACATCGTTTACACGTAATAAATGTTTTGTAACTTTGTAAAACATCAATGTTACCAACCTACCGACGTGGGTGACGGTGACTTCGATCTGGAATCTGGGGGTGTATTATCCGACTTATTATATATAAATATCCGACTAGTCAATCTTCGTGATATCATATTCTTATTAACAAAATTCAATTTGGATTTTTTCCACTCCAAATAAAATTATTTCTTTATTTTTCCATCTAATCAATTCCAAATTTTGCTAGGTACCTATTATATCTATATTTTTCCATCTAATCAATTCCAAATTTTGCTAGGTACCTACCTATTATATCTTTATTTTTCCATCTAATAAATTCCAAACTTTGCTAGGTACCTATTATTTCTTTATTTTTCCATCTAATCAACTCCAAATTTTGCTAGGTACCTAACGATTTTTTTTTTGGTTAAAGAAAGCATTTGACCTTTTTTGTACATCATACACTGCTACCAATAAAAATCTAAAACAATAAAAAGCTCCCCGTGATGTCACCCGCGTCAGTTTAGGAGATCCCGCGGGTATTCCGAGATAAAACTACCTACTTACTACCCCATATTTTGTTCTCTACCTACAACGTGTAAGTAGTGTGCAAAATGTAATGTAGTTTCTTCAGCGTTAATTTCGGAGTTCCCGTGGGAATTCCAAGTTAGAAAGTAACCTATGTCCTTTTCTGTACCACGTGTACGCAAAATTTCGCTGTGATCGATTGAGCCGTGCAGCCGTGAAATCGTAACAAACAAACAAACAAACAAACAAACTCACTTTCGCATTTATAATATTAGTAAGGATAACTAACCTGGCTTCAACTGACATCATTAATCAACTAACGACCAATCTCTCAACTGATCTCGCTGTATACCGTTGTCTTTCTCCAACTATTGCGTGACCGCTCACCGTCAGCGCCCCTGACACTAGACTCTAAGTGCTAGGTCTTAAACGTATCTGACATTGCAAGGTCGAGGCCGTGGCTATCCGTCAGGTAGCGATAACAATCAGCAGCAACCAATGCGCCACTTAGCAGCCCTGGAGTTAGGCACGTAGGAGGTTTATGCGTACCTACCTCAGACGAAATAAAAACTCAAGACGGAGCGCTGTGAACAAAGAAGTGAAGCCGATAAAACTATGCTTCGGCGTGTACATGCACAGTTACACGCACACACATATAACGAAACTACGCCTTACCTTGTCATTCGAGCTATTCCGGCGCGTGGAGTGTCTCGCTGTAATAATTCCTATTTTTTAAAGAAAACATGCCGAATTTTGTAGTGAGAGGGTGTAAAAACCAATCTTCGAAAAATAAAAAGCAGGATAGAACCTTTTTTTTCGAAAAAAAAAAAAAATTAATTTTATTAATTTAAGACAACTTGGGACACAAAACCTCCACAACTTTCATAAGTGTTGCTACTAGTGAGCGTCACAATAGTCCCCGTTTTTAGGGTAAGTTAATGTGTCGTGGAAAGTAATGTAACACGTTCATTTAACTATTTCGATTTTAAGTTTTAATATTCATAAAATTAATGTAAGTGGAAATAGGCGTTAATTTTTATTTTCCATGTTTTATCATAACTTCGAAACCTATATTTTTAAGGTTCTCGAACACACAACCGAGGTATACAACTTAAAAAAATACTGACTTATCTATTTACTTATCCATTTATCTTTCTAGAACTTAACAATTTTGGGTAATAAGTTTTCACTGCACGGCAACACTCGCTAAATGCCCACATGTTTACGAAACCGACTTCACTTTTTTGTTGACAGCGCTACGTCTTGAGTTTTTATTTCGTCTGAGGTACCTACCTATAATCCAACTAATATTATAAATGTGAAAGTGTGGATATTTGGATGTTTGTAACTCAATCACGCAAAAACGGCTGGACAGTTATAGCCCTTTGACATGGAAAAAACATAGGCTATCTATTATCCCGGAATTCCCGCGGGATCTCCGAAATTAACGCGGGTGAAATAGAAATAATTAATACATACTAACTTTGTCAAAGGTACAGAAAAGTACATAGGGTACTTTTTATCCCGGAATTCCCGCGGGAAAGTATAAATTCTTTCGATATAAAATGTATTTTAATCATATTATTGTTTATTTTTTTAAATGGGGTGTATCAGGTTTTCAGTTAATTCATTACCACGTTGTATGTTGTTTTTTTAATTATGTAGAGACACGCTACTCTAATGTACACAGTGTATTAGTAATTTTGTCACTCAACTACATTAGCGATGATAGCTCAGTGGTTAGTGCGTTCGGATTAAACGCTGCAAGGTGTAGGTTCAAATCTTAACAATAAGCTTGAGCTGTCGGTGAAGGAACGGTAATCACTTACCATCAGGTGTACCACTTGCTCGTTTGCCCCCTATGACAAAAAAAAAACTATGCATAAGCATATTTTGCAGGCAGATAATAATTATTTTCACCAAGTCGATTTTATTCAACCTAACTTAATTTTCAGCCAGTACCTTTACGATCAATCTAATGCATTCTTTTTATAATAAACTTATCAGGTATATCTAATTTATATATACAAAAAACACAAACAATGCATTATCTAATGAAAAACTGTGCACACTTCTGCACTGTTGTGGTTCATAGCAAAAAGACGTCCCATGTGCTCGGTTTTTTAGGGATATATGATAACGTTACTACGTAGTTGAAAGAAAAACAAATTTCAACCATCATCATAATCATCAGCAACCCTCGAAGAACTAATGAGGGATGAAGCAAGAAAATTCTTGAGTGGCGACCACGCATCAGACGATGCAGCGTGGGTAGGCCCGCTACAAGATGGATCGATGACTTACCCCTTGGCCACAGTCTCGGCGGCGGCAAAAACAAATGACAACATAAGAAGTGGACCACAGCTATCAGCGGCGCAAGCTGTGGCCAACTTCTTATGTTGTTTACCATTGTTTTTGCCGCTGCCGCCGCCGCCACCGCTGCCGCCGAGACTGTGGCATCGCCCTTAGAGCCTGTCCAGGATGAGGCGTTTTACGCGCGAGTCGAGAACGCGCGTGTTCCCGAGATACTAGAGCCACACTGAAGGTAGCGGGACGCCATCGGATGCGGGAAGCGCAGGTCGCATCGTCGCGTTGTGGCGATCCTTGAGAGAGGCCTATGTCCAGCAGTGGACGTCTTTCAGCTGAAATTACAATCATGAAAAATTAAAATCCCAAAGGCAAATATTAGGTATACGTTATATGGGGTATACGGCTATAGGTATAAAAAATACAATGAAAATTTAAATATAGTGACATAGCGTGTTGGCTGCAAAGCAATCGATGTGGCATTGCCTTGGCCTGGAAACCATTACGGGTATGTCAGTGAAATTCTTCGGCCTACAATCATCATACAAAAGCAATATTTGTCACTCAGTATCACTGTAGCTTCCTATAAGTGAAATAATGTTCAAAATCGGTTCAGTAGATCCAGAGATTAGCCCCTACAACCTCACAAACTCACAATCACCAGAGTTCCCGCGGGAATTCCGGGATAAAAACTACCCTTTGTCACTCAGGATCACTGCAGCTTTTTATGAGTAAAAGAATTTTTAAAATCAGTTCAGTAGACCCAGAGATTACCCCCTACAATCTCACAAACTCACCCAACTCCGGAGTTCCCTATGTCACTCAAGATCACTGTAGCTTCCTGTAGGTAAGTTAAAGAATTTCAAAATCGGTTCTGTAGATCCAGAGATAGCTGTTCTGCGCATTTCCACCCGCGGTAATTTCGGAGTTCCCGCGGGAATTCCGGATTACAATATAGCCTATATTAATCAGTGATAATGTAGCATTCAAAATATGGTGAAAGAATTTTTTAAATCTGTGAACTGATTTTAAAGATTCTTTTTTTATCATAATAAATATTCCATTCTGATCTAGCCTGGTAAATGTATCCAAAGGTTTTTACAAGTTTTAATTTCTTTCGATTTTCAAATTGGGCTCAAAACTCTATGCCCAAAGGCCATTAAACACAATCCAGCTGTTAACCTAAATGTTTGCGCCCGCATGACATTAAAACACCTTCCATTGACGTCAGAGCTCACCGACTTGCCAAGTTATAAATAAGTTAGTCTGAACCTAGTTCTAAAACTACAATAGCTAGCAGATGTATAAATAGAATTGAATATTCATGCAACTTTCGGGTTACATAAATATGTATTATTTCGTTCTGTTAGTACAATTAGTTCATGGGAAATAAAATTAACGTAAGGCCTTATTCAGTCGTAATTTTTGCTCCCAGTTACGTATCTTACGATTCCAAACAAAACAATATTTTTCGTAACTTTATACAAAGCGTCAAAATATCATTCTCATAAAATCCTTTATCATTTATGTTCCAGTTGAGCAAATATTAGGTTAATGTATGTTGGTGAACTTGGCATATCATTTGCCAGCAGATCAATTTTTTTTTAGAGTTCTGTTCGCATGCAGCTGAGTTCTAGAGTTCCTGATACTTTTTAGAAATAGTTCCGGCGTTTAAACCTGAAAAAAACGCTGTTGAAAAAATGATCTGCTAACTTCCCGTAGCAGATCATTTTCCGGAAAATCAAAAATAAAAGCGATTTTCTTTTGCGTTAAGGTTAGTTGTGGAGTTCCTGATACTTTTCAGAAATAGTTCTGGCGGTCTTACCCTAAAAAAATCAATCCGTAAATATGGGTCTAGAAGTAAAAATAATTAGGTTTTAATCGTAATAAAAGGGTTTTAAAGCTGTTTTGAGGCAAGAAACCTTTTGTTCCTTAATGTTCGATATCAGCACTCTAGAATAGAACTAGAATTAGGTGCAGAACTCCCGTTAAAGAGCCAGCAGATCATAGTGCAAAAGTAAAAAAGGATAAAGATAAATTTTAAGTGCTTTCACCAATGCGTGGACTAGCATGTGGAGGCCGGAACTACCTCGTTTCTCACAGATAAGTATCAGAACTTCGATACAGAAGTGGATCGCAAACCAGAACTCCTGTTTAAAATCCAGCAGATCATAGTAGAGTAGTAAAAAAAATAAAAATAAAAATTTTAACAGTTCCACTAGGACGTGGAGGTCGGAACTCCATTGTTTCTCACAGATCAGTATAAGAACTTCGATACAGAAGTGGATCGCAAACCAGAACTCCTGTTTAAAATCCAGCAGATCATGGTAGAGTAGTAAAAAAATTAAAAAATATATTAAAGGGTCTTTCAATAGGGACGGGTCGATGTTGGCAGCCTGTGGCGGCCATGTTGTTTTAACGTCGTCTTTCTAACCTATATTTTTTTATTCAGTTAGTAATGCCAAATCACCATGGCAAGTTACACGGTTGAGCAACACGTCCAAATGTTAAAAATGTATTACCAAAATGAGTGTTCGTTAGTGCAAACGTTACGTGCATTGCGCCCATTTTACGGCAGACGAGGTGGTCCTTCAAAGTCGACTCTCCAACGTTTGGTGGCCAAATTCGACTTATCACCTTTAGACTTTTTTTTGTGGGGTTTTCTTAAGTCGCAGGTCTATACCAATAAGCCACAATCGACCGATGCCCTTAAAGTCAACATAGCTCAGGCTATCGCTGAAATTCAACCCGAACTATGCGGCAGAGTTGTTGAACATTGGACAACTCGAATTCGTGCCACCGTGAGAAGCCGCGGCGGACATTTAAACGATGTGATTTTCCACACATAATGGCATATATAGTTCTTTCAAATAAAAAAAAAAAATCGTTAAAATCTCACACACGGCCTTTTTTATTTCATGTCAAAATCGACCCGTCCTTATTGAAAGACCCTTTATTTTAACAGTTCCAATAGTACGTGGAGGCCGGAACTCCTTTGTTTCTCACAGATCAGCATCAGAACTCCGATACAGAAGTGGATCCGAGACCAGGATTCCCGTTTAAAGTCCAGCAGATCATGGTAGAGTAGTTAAAAAGTTAAAGAATATTTATTTAACAGTTCCACTAGCACGTGGAGGCCGGAACTCCTTTGTTCCTCACAGATCAGTATCAGAACTTCGATACAGAAGTGGATCGTGAACCAGAACTCCCGTTTAAAATTCAGCAGATCATGGTAGAGCAGGTAAAAAGTTAAAGAATTTTAATTTAACAGTTGCACTACCATGTGGAGGCCGGAACTCTTTTGTTTCTTACAGATCAGCATCAGCACACCGATACGGAAGTGGATCCGAGACCAGAACTCCCGTTTAAAATCCAGCAGATCATAGTAGAGTAGTAAAAAAAATTAAAAAAAAATATTTGAACAGTTCCACTAGCACGTGGAAGCCGGAACTCCTTTGTTTCTCACATATCAGTATCAGAACTTCGATACAGAAGTAGATCTAAAACCAGAACTCCCGTTTAAAATCCAGCAGATCATAGTAGAGTAGTAAAAAAAATAAAAATAAAAATTTTTACAGTTCCACTAGCACGTGGAAGCCGGAACTCCTTTGTTTCTCACATATCAGTATCAGAACTTCGATACAAAAGTAGATCCAAAACCAGAACTCCTGTTTAAAATCCAGCAGATCATAGTAGAGTAGTAAAAAAAATAAAAATAAAAATTTTAACAGTTCCACTAGGACGTGGAGGTCGGAACTCCATTGTTTCTCACAGATCAGTATAAGAACTTCGATACAGAAGTGGATCGCAAACCAGAACTCCTGTTTAAAATCCAGCAGATCATGGTAGAGTAGTTAAAAAATTAAAAAAATATTATTTTAACAGTTCCAATAGCAAGTGGAGGCCGGAACTCCTTTGTTTCTCAAATATCAGTAACAGAACTTTGATACAGAAGTGGATCCAAAACCAGAACTCCCGTTTAAAATCCAGCAGATCATGGTAGAGTAGTTAAAAAATTAAAAAAATATTATTTTAACAGTTCCAATAGCACGTGAAGGCCGGAACTCCTTTGTTTCTCACATATTAGTACCAGAACTTTGATACAAAAGTGGATCCAAAACCAGAACTCCCGTTTAAAATCCAGCAGATCATAGTAGAGTTTAAATAAGGTAAAGAATATTAATTTAACAGTTCCACTAGCACGTGAAGGCCGAAACTCCTTTGTTTCTCACATATCAGTACCAGAACTTTGATACAAAAGTGGATCCAAAACCAGAACTCCAGTTTAAAATCCAGCAGATCATGGTTTCCAAAATGTTAAAAGTTAAAAATATTATTTTGATAGTTTGACGTATCACACTTATATGTTTGAGATTAAAAAAATCATATTTAATTATAGGATACAGCCAGAGATGGAAACTCTTTTCTATAGAGTGCAGGACCACTAATTCTCTCGATTACACCTCCCAATGAGACCAGAACTCACATAAAAATATCAGCATATCACACTTATATGTTTGAGATTTAAAAAAATCATATTTCATTATAGGATACAGCCAGAGATGGGAACTCTTTTCAATAGGGTGTGAGACCACTAATTCTCTCGACTACACCTCCCAATGAGACCGGAACTCACATAAAAATATCAGCATATCACACTTTTATGTTTGAGATTAAAAAAATCATATTTAATTATAGGATACAGCCAAAGATGCGAACTCTTTTCTATAGAGTGCAAGGCCACTAATTCTCTCGAAAAATATCAGCATATCACACTTTTATGTTTGGGATTTGAAAATTAATATTTAATTATAGGATACAGCCAGAGATGGGAACTCTTTTCGATAGGGTGTAAGACCACTAATTCTCTCGACTACACTTCCAAATGAGACCGGAACTCACATAAAAATATCAGCATATCACACTTATATGTTTGGGATTTGAAAAATTCATATTTAATTATAGGATACAGCCAGAGATGGGAACTCTTTTCGATAGGGTGTAAGAACACTAATTCTCTCAACTACACCTCCCACTGAGACCGGAACTCACATAAAAATATCAGCATATCACACTTTTATGTTTGAGATTAAAAAATTCATATTTTATTATAGGATACAGCCAGAGATGGGAACTCTTTTCGATAGAGTGTGAGACCACTGATTTTCTCGACTACACCTCCCAATGTGACCGGAACTCACATAAAAATATCAGCATATCACACTTTTATGTTTGGGATTTGAAAATTCATATTTAATTATAGGATACAGCCAGAAATGGGAACTCTTTTCGATAGGGTGTAAGACCACTAATTCTCTCGACTACACCTCCCAATGAGACCGGAACTTACATGAAAATATCAGCATATCACACTTATATGTTTGAGATTTAAAAAAATCATATTTAATTTTAGGATACAGCCAGAGATGGGAACTCTTTTCAATAGAGTGTGAGACCACTAATTCTCTCGACTACACCTCCCAATGAGACCGGAACTCACATAAAAATATCAGCATATCACACTTATATGTTTGGGATTTGAGAATTCATATTTAATTATAGGATACAGCCAGAGATGGGAACTCTTTTCGATAGGGTGTAAGACCACTAATTCTCTCGACTACACTTCCCAATGAGACCGAAACTCACATAAAAATATCAGCATATCACACTTTCATGTTTGAGATTAAAAAAATCATATTTAATTATAGGATACAGCCAGAAATGGGAACTCTTTTCGATAGGGTGTAAGACCACTAATTCTCTCAACTACATCTCCCACTGAGACCGGAACTCACATAAAAATATCAGCATATCACACTTATATGTTTGGGATTTGAAAAATTCATATTAAATTATAGGATACAGCCAGAGATGGGAACTCTTTTCGATAGGGTGTAAGACCACTAATTCTCTCGACTACACCTCCCAATGAGACCGGAACTCACATGAAAATATCAGCATATCACACTTATATGTTTGAGATTTAAAAAAAATCATATTTAATTTTAGGATACAGCCAGAGATGGGAACTCTTTTCGATAGGGTGTGAGACCACTAATTCTCTCGACTACACCTCCTAATGAGACCGGAACTCACATAAAAATATCAGCATATCACACTTATATGTTTGGGATTTGAAAAATTCATATTTAATTATAGGATACAGCCAGAGATGGGAACTCTTTTCGATAGGGTGTAAGACCACTAGTTCTCTCGACTACACCTCCCAATGAGACCGGAACTCACATAAAAATATCAGCATATCACACTTTTATGTTTGAGATTAAAAAAATCATATTTAATTATAGGATACAGCCAGAGATGGGAACTCTTTTCGATAGGGTGTAAGACCACTAATTCTCTCGACTACACCTCCCAATGAGACCGGAACTCACATAAAAATATCAGCATATCACACTTTTATGTTTGAGATTAAAAAATTCATATTTAATTATAGGATACAGCCAGAGATGGGAACTCTTTTCGATAGGGTGTAAGACCACTAATTCTCTCGACTACACCTCCCAATGATACCGGAACTCACATGAAAATATCAGCATATCACACTTATATGTTTGAGATTTAAAAAAATCATATTTAATTTTAGGATACAGCCAGAGATGGGAACTCTTTTCGATAGAGTGTGAGACCACTGATTTTCTCGACTACACCTCCCAATGAGACTGGAACTCACATAAAAACTCCAAATATACGTCAAACTATCAAAATAATATTTTTACATTTAAAATGCTGGAAACCATGATCTGCTAGATTTTAAACAGGAGTTCTGGTCTCGGATCCACTTCCGTATAGGAGTTTTGATGCTGATCTGTAAGAAACAAAGGAGTTCCGGCCTCCACATGGTAGTGCAACTGTTAAATTAAAATTGTTTAACTTTTTACTGGCTCTACCATGATCTGCTGGATTTTAAACGGGAGTTCTGGTTTCGGATCCACTTCTGTATCGAAGTTCTGGTACTGATCTGTGAGAAACAAAGGAGTTCCGACCTCCACGTGCTAGTGGAACTGTTAAAATTTTATTTTTTTATTTTTTTTACTACTCTACTATGATCTGCTGGATTTTAAACAGGAGTTCTGGTTTTGGATCTACTTCTGTATCGAAGTTCTGATACTGATATGTGAGAAACAAAGGAGTTCCGGCTTCCACGTGCTAGTGGAACTGTTAAATTTTTTTTATTTTTATTTTTTTTACTACTCTACTATGATCTGCTGGATTTTAAACGGGAGTTCTGATTTTGGATCTACTTCTGTATCGAAGTTCTGATACTGATATGTGAGAAACAAAGGAGTTCCGGCTTCCACGTGCTAGTGGAACTGTTAAATTTTTATTTTTTTATTTTTTTACTACTCTACTATGATCTGCTGGATTTTAAATGGGAGTTCTGGTCTCGGATCCACTTCCGTATCGGAGTGCTGATGCTGATCTGTAAGAAACAAAGGAGTTCCGGCCTCCACATGGTAGTGCAACTGTTAAATTAAAATTCTTTAACTTTTTACCTGCTCTACCATGATCTGCTGGATTTTAAACGGGAGTTCTGGTTCACGATCCACTTCTGTATCGAAGTTCTGATACTGATCTGTGAGGAACAAAGGAGTTCCGGCCTCCACGTGCTAGTGGAACTGTTAAATAAATATTCTTTAACTTTTAAACTACTCTACCATGATCTGCTGGACTTTAAACGGGAATCCTGGTCTCGGATCCACTTCTGTATCGGAGTTCTGATGCTGATCTGTGAGAAACAAAGGAGTTCCGGCCTCCACGTACTATTGGAACTGTTAAAATAATATATTTTTTAATTTTTTTACTATTCTACCATGATCTGCTGGATTTTAAACGGGAGTTCTGGTTTGCGATCCACTTCTGTATCGAAGTTCTGATACTTATCTGTGAGAAACTAGGTAGTTCCGGCCTCCACGTCCAGTCCACGCATTGGTGAAAGCACTTAAAATTTATCTTTATACTTTTTTACTTTTGTACTATGATCTGCTGGCTCTTTAACGGGAGTTCTGCACCTAATTCTAGTTTTATTCTAGAGTGCTGATATCGAACATTAAGAAACAAATGGTTTCTTGCCTCAAAACAGCTTTAAAACCCTTTTATTACGATTAAAACCTAATTATTTTTACTTCTAGACCCATATTTACGGATTGATTTTTTTAGGGTAAGACCGCCAGAACTATTTCTGAAAAGTATCAGGAACTCCACAACTAACCTTAATGCAAAAGAAAATCGCTTTTATTTTTGATTTTCCGGAAAATGATCTGCTACGGGAAGTTAGCAGATCATTTTTTCAACAGCGTTTTTTTCAGGTTTAAACGCCGGAACTATTTCTAAAAAGTATCAGGAACTCTAGAACTCAGCTGCATGCGAACAGAACTCTAAAAAAAAATTGATCTGCTGGCAAATGATATGCCAAGTTCACGCAGACGGTTAATGTAACTTATTTGTTTAAAAGCTCCCAAAAGCCTAGTTTGTTTAAACAGTTTTTGCCCGCGGTTCCGCTTGCATGGTGTTTCAAAGTTTCGTCATTATTTACTGTTCCGCTTAACTTTACGCTTTAAGTTACAAATTGTACTAATTCTTCATTCAGTAAATGAATTTCGATTAACAATTGCTTGTTTTATCTTATGCTATAAGAAAAACTACTCCAAAAGCAATGTTTAACTCTATACAGTGCCTTTTGCGTGTTGCTCGTGATCGATCTGTCCAAAACATACAAACATACAGACAGACAGTCGCAAAGATTATGTTAATTCCGTAGCAGTAGTGTAGAATTATAACGTAACTCCAAAATAATTATTAATTAATTATCAATAGCCATAATTATGTTAGCGATTCTAAGATGCGTTTTTCTTTTGCAGGCTATGTAACGACGTCGCATCGAAAAGAAACCACACGTTGAAACCGCGTGTCGTTTT
The DNA here is from genome assembly GCA_907165275.2 of Zygaena filipendulae. NCBI lineage: Eukaryota > Metazoa > Arthropoda > Insecta > Lepidoptera > Zygaenidae > Zygaena > Zygaena filipendulae. The sequence continues at coordinate 1,680,117 of OU015653.1, read as the reverse complement.
ACCTGAAAACTATGTCAAAGGTTAGTAAGTTTTGTGATTTTGTCATTATTTAGGTATCATAAATAGCAAAATAAATTAAAGTAATGTTTTAAAGTTGATTTCTCCCAGAACGCGTGGAGGCACCAAGTTGTAATTAATCAAATAGGTACCTACTGAACAAATCAAATTTCTAAGTCAACGCAATCAAAAGTTACGGCCATCTATGCTGCATATTTTGACCTTTACAAGGGTGCTTTTCAAGAAACTATGCCTTACTGCACAAGTATAGAGAAAAATCCGAATACCGATTTGTAGTCATCATACCTACAAGTTTACTACTACCGGATGCGCGAGTCCGCCTTGCACTTGGCTGGTTTTTAACCGACTTCCAAAAAGGAGGAGGTTCTATGTTCCATTGTATGTATGTTTTTTTTTTTAAACGAAGTACCTTAACGCGGCTTGCGGTAGGAGTTAAGTCGCAAAAATCATCATGCGTCACGCCAGAAAAAAGCGTTGATACAAATCGAGACGGTCGGTTCCGTCGGGCGTAATTCCGATATTATTGTCAATTGTTGGCTGCCATACATGTTTTCTGTGATTGTTTTAACTCATACGTGAGTTATATCGTCTGATTATTGCAATTTTGTAATAGAGATTCAAGATAAGGAAAATTAGAAGAAAAAATATTTTGTTACAAATATTTACTGCCTTCATACATACGTATGATGTTATTTGAGTGTTAACTACTTACTATTTACATCCAACACAGGGAGAACTTCGTTCCTGACGAGGGTCCCTTGACGACACACACGTTTTTTTTCTTTAATATTCATTTTTAATTGTTTTTATTTTTCTCATACTGCCAATGACTAATTGCTTTTACAGAAATGCGTCCGCCAGGTCAGAAGGGTCAGCCGGTGATAGTCGAGTTCAGCATCTACGTGGTGGATGTGAACTCTATAAATGTTGAGGATATGGATTTTAGGTACGTATTGAAGGTTTTTTTATAGTGAACAGGCTAGGCGTTTGACCACAGCTCACCTGATGGTGTGCTCGAAGATTTAAGCACATCTAGACTGAAATGAGAACTTGTGACGAGGCGACCGTATGCCACTCGTTATGATATCTCGCCTCATTTATAATACTTTTTTTATTTTTTTTTATCTGTTCTTTTATATTTTAAAATTGATGTTTAAATTATTTTTGATGGACTCTGATTATGAATCTTCTAGATACACATAATTTTTTTTTTAATATGTAATAAATTGTATTTCTACTCTTTCAAAAATCTAATTTTTTTGCTATTGAGCTAGCCGAAGGCCATACGTATACTTTCGAACCTTACAAATTAGCTTACAAGTAAGGCTGCTAGAACAGTGGCGCTTGGCGACAGATTTTCAAATTGAAGGTGGTAGCTACTCAGCCAGGCACTAGAAAGTGCCCTACCACCATGCTATGGACTCCTCACTATGTATTTGGAACTGCGTCGATTTCTCTTGCGTCCAGAATTCACTTTAACTTTTCTTTAATAGATGGAGATTAAATAAAGCCTAGATAGGTATTATTTTAGCTAGATTATGATTACAGTGAAAAAAGCATGTCTGTTTTTTGACATATGAAAAAATTTAAATGTTTTTCTCGAAAACTTATTCAAAGGCAAATTAATTCTGTTCAAACCTTTGAGAGAGTATTTTGTTAAGTCGTCCGGAAAACAGAGTGACTGGCATATCATATAGGTACCTATTTTATGTGTAGGCAGAAAATGAAAGGGCCCAGTACCAAGCCTTGTGGTAGATAAGGTAAAATTTTGACTGTATCCACAAAACTCCCGGAAAATAATCTAAATACATCGTGACGTACGTTATTTTTTATATTCGATTATATGTTATACTGGATTCGACGTTCTCAAATTTTCAATTGTATTTTTAAGAGAGCAAAAGTGTGTGGAAAAAGAGAGAGAGAATATGAAAAATAAATGCGTGGGTATATCTATTGATCCGCGTTGTGTTATGCGAAAGATTTGTTGAGGTCGGACACAATAAATCATAGAACAATGAAAATATTACAGATAAGCGCGAATGTTTTAGAAACTTCTCCATTTACATTAGAAGTTTTTTTTCTAAAGGATACACTGCTGGATCTGTTGAAAATGATAAAACTAGTTACGCACTAATAAAAATTGTAGGAGTCTCGATACAAAAAACTTTTTTGAAAACAAGTTTGATTTAAACGTACCTACTAAAAAGAATAAACCATGCATTTTCATCCAAACTAAACGGGTAATAAAGTAATAAATTGGTTGGTAATAAAGTTTTGGTTCATTAAAATCTGAACAATTTTTTTATTAGGGTGGATATGTTTATCCGACAAACCTGGAGAGAGACCCGGTTGCAGCTTCCCGAGGACATATTCGAGGAAGGCGACGACCACGTGACCTTGCCTCCAGAGTTCTTCGACAACCTGTGGCATCCCGACCCTTACTTCCTGAACTCGAAAGTCACAGGTGAGGGCGATGTTGTTACCAGATAAATCGTCAGCGTCAAATTTCGCCGTTTTTCTATAGTGATGCCATACCGTAATGATATCAACCACCCTAAAATATGGTGGATTTATTAACTTGTCTTGATTATTAATTTGCACCTCAATGATGATAAATTACTTCGAATGATCTCGAACTCATCACCTAATTCATGACCTTGCTAGCGATTTTTGTTTTTTGTGGAAGTAGTAGGTACTTAAATTTTTTTGTTGTTTTGTTTTTAGAGTGTCATAATGTACCTAAACGATTACCAGGAAACAGCTTGTCTTTATGTAACATCCTGTAATTTATGTAATGTAAGTGTTTGTGTAAAGAAAGCCTCCGGTTCGACGGAAGCTGCGATGTGACGTGATAGACCATTGACGGAACATATCTAGTGTGTCGATGCTTATTGGATGGTATCTTTAACATTGAATTATTTGCATAATCTCAATTGTCAAAAAAAAAGTTTTATTCCACCCACGAGCGATTGTAACCTAAAAATTAAAACTACAATTCTCCAAGCGACACAATTTCCATTTGGCTAATTAATTTATTCAATAAAGTTAGCCCCTTTGAGACTTTATTTAGTTTAAGTAATTTAGCAAGCGTGGTCCTAGGGCGTTGTTCTGTTTCCAACGACCGTGGTCCTTGTTTCAACTGTAGTAAACACAATTTGCCAACGAAAACTAGCCGGAGGCTAAATTATATTTATTTGAGAAACAAACGGTACAAAATGATCTGATGGTCTGTATGTAGGTAAATAAATATATTTCTATTCTATTCTATTCTATTCTAAATAAATGTTATCTATTCTGAATGCAATGCTGGCGTTCTCAAACTGTTTTGTATGTTAGTATGAAGATTAAGTAAAATATAGATTTGAGGTTAAGTTAGGTTGATTAAGATAGGGACTTACGGACGGTATGTTGAAAATTGTATCGTCTTAAAACTTTATTATGGAAAATGGAAACAAAATAAATTAAAAACGTAATACACTCTCTAGACTCTAGAGATTTTATTTATTACCTACTCTTTTACCCATGGGGAAATTCAGAAAGCTGACGCCGGTCACGTTTATCCGATAACTTTTTGTAAATGGTGTCATTTAGCATCATTATTTTGAAACATCATCTTTCTTATATCTTAGTATATACCAAACACTCGGTTTGTTAACACTTTTGGTGATTGAACTATTTTTATGCATCATTTTCGAAGAGACTTCTTTGAGTACGTTGATATTCCAGCGGCAACGCACCTGCACCCCCTATGACATAAAAAAGGTTCTTCCGACCCGAAGAAGTTTCACTTCACTGTTTATTTAGTTGCAAACAATCTTTTTTGCACATAGTCATTAGCTGACGCACTCATGATACTTTTGCTAAATGAGACCATTGTTATCATCAGATAATTGTTATAATAATTATTGGTTTAATTTGCTGATGCCCGCGGTTGTACTCGTTTTACTAGTAGAGGGTGAATTATCTATCCACGTTCTTTTAAGAAGAGCTATAATTACATGACAATTTCAAAATGGCCCGCGATTCTGGTGCAACTAACATGGTCATGCATGCATGGTAGTGTGGAACCGGTCAAAGTCAAATAATTTTAATAAACATCTTAGATAATGTCCGAAAAAATCTCCTTTCTTATTTTTATGTTGAATTTTAGGAGGAGCCATATACTACCGTCACCAGTCAGCTGGTAGGATATGTTAAAGACAAATCTATAAAGTTTTTATATCAACCACATCACCAGGCTTTTCACTAATCGCAGTTTTAATATCATGTTTATAATAGCGCTAATCTCTATATTCACTTTGCAAAGTTTATTGACCCTAGAAAGATAACCGACGTCGCTAATTGAAGTCTTTCGACACGGTTACAGTTAGTTTTCACACTAAGTTCAGTATAATTATAACAGACTAAGTAAACTACAAAAAATATTAACTTCATGTTATTCCATCCCACGAATGCCAACATCATATTGTACACTAGCTGTTCGTTCGTAAAAATTTCGTTCTTGAAATTTTTATGTTCATCGATAATGATTAGTTTTATTTAATCCGATTGGTTATCTTTCTGGGATTTAATTTTATATGACTGAATATCCAATCGAGTCACCTTATTCTCCCAAAATGCACCTAATGGATAGGCAGATATATCCGTAAAGTTCACTTACTGTCTCAAATTTTAAAGTGGGCCCAATTTTTTGTGAAATTCCGTAATCCCGAGTTGCTATTTCACCCAGCGTAATGGGACACGAGTAAGGGAAGAGGTAAAAGCGCTATTTTTAGTCCCTAGTGAAAGGGAATTTATTTCGTATTTTCAATAGATAATATTAGGATTAATTAAATTAATAGCTAATTATTTTTAGTTATTTTTAATCTATTAATCATGGGTGTTGAATTTTGTTTAGATACACGTGTTTATCATTTAAATTAAATCACTTGATGTTGTAATTAATTATTTATTTTAGTGGCGAAAATACTTAAATTTGTTTTAGCTTAAATTGATTTTCGGGTGTATTTTTTTATTAGTAGCAACAACTCCAACATAACTGTATATAAATAAAAGACAAACCTGACTGACACATCTATCAACGCACAGCCGAAACTACTGAACGGATTTCGCTGAAATTTGGCATACAGTTAGTTGTAATGATGTAGGCATCCGCTAAGAAAGGATTTTTTAAGATTAAGGGGGTGGAAAAGGGGTTAAAATTTTGTATGGAAGTCCTTCTTTTTTAGAGCTGTAAGCCTGCAACTTTGTTTTCAGGTTAACCTAACCTAAAGATAAACAATTACGTGTCCTAGGGTTTTTGAAAATTAAAGCCCTACTACGTTACGCTACGATATAACCGAACTCCACAAAGCTAGTACTTAATATACGCTCAAATATAGCACAAAAAAACGTTTCAATCTTTTACTTTCAATTGAGGTTTACGCTGCACCTATTCATAAAAACGACCCTTAAAATAATAAAACAAATCAGCTCTAATGGTACTACTAAGATAAATGGAATTTTATAAATCAATTATTCTCAATAGGGAAGGTGACTCGTTAAATATTCCACAACTTATGATCTGATTGCAAAGTTTGAAGCTTTAAGTGCTTCCCTCAAATATTTTATCACGCCCTTTCACTGAAATTATGGTAATTAAATTTGTTTTCGTTGGATATTTAGCCAATATCCATTATTATAGATAACACCGAAATATTTTACCCCAATCCTTTTCACTTTATGATCAATATTACGTAGTTTTATACTTACAATATTTTAAAATTTTACGGCTTTGATCACTGCTACTCTATTTATTTACAAACAACCTTTGACGTTTCCAGAGATCGCAGAGCTAACGCATAAGTTCTCGTCGGTGACCCTGTACAGGAATCAAACAGTCAGATATTCAGCACGGATGCACGCGATAATTGCATGCCAGATGGAGTTCCAGCTGTATCCGATGGACATACAGTCGTGTCCCATCTATATAGAAAGTTGTGAGTATACATAACTTATATGTAGGTACTAGGTAGTGACATGATTGAATTTTCTTTTTTAATTTCTTTGTAGTCGCGGACAAAGGTTTTGTTGCATGATACATAATATTTACAAGGTGTGATCTTTTCATCAAGGTTTCATCCATACTTTGACGACCCGATTGGCGCAATGGTCACCATGCCTGCCCGCTAATCAAGAGGTTCCGGGTTCGATTCCCGGTGGGGGTGGACTTTGTGTGATGAACACAGGGTTCCATTTTCCAGTCTGGGTGTGTATATCTATAGTATAATATATATGTAATAATATGTGTAGTATATACCACGTTTGCTTGGTTTCCACGACACAAGCTTATAGCTTAGTGTGGGATCAAGTAGATCTGTGTGTTGTGAAGTGGATTATTATTATTATTATTATTATATTATTACTTTCCAAATGCTCGACTCATCTAGATACTCGTCACTCTAGGTATATTATTGAAGGTCAATATCACTCCTTATATGTTGGGGAATTTTTAAAATTGCTTAAGTAGTTTTATATTTATTCGTTACAAACAAACAAACACAAAAAATGAAATCTTTTCTCTATATTATATTAGTAAGTATAGATTAAATTATATATTTTTATTATATGCATTTAACAAATTCCAAACCAATCACGATATTAACATTTAAATCCAAAAATACTGAAATCTCAACTCTCCAAGAACAGTTTTTTTATAATTTTCTTATTATATTGAGACATTTTTCCATCAAGGCAGCTAATCTCCGTGTATCTCTAGAGAAATTCGAAGAGCGAATTCATTTTTAGATAATAGAGTTTTAGTGAGTAAATAAAAATAACAGTAGCGTAAGTGTAATGAAAAAGTTTATTTTCTAATTTTTTAATATAAAAGTTCTTTCAGATTTGAAATATTGTGAGACGGAAAGTTGGTTGCATTTTTTTTTATCACATAAACGTACGAAGAAAACCCAGTCTATGATTATTAACTAAACTAAATTGGCTCGTAGTGACTGAATTAGAAAAGACGAGACGAGAATAATTTTTCAAAGTAAAAAGTCTGACAAGAGATTTGTGACAAAGAACAGGCTAATAAAAGTATTAGTATTCCGCTAAAGAAAATACATTAATTTATATTTCTTTGATATTGAAGATGATAAATATCAATGTTTAAATTATATTATAGGCACTTTAATTGGCTACTTTACAAATTTTTTTTTTAGTCTGTCGCGCGTCTTGTAGATTTAAAAAAAAATATTGAACACGTATTTTTTCTTTTTTTACGTAATCAAAAAATAATGGTGACAAATTGAGTTGAAATTTCGCGTGATGTCACAACCCAGTGCAGTTTGTACGGGGCTTATACTGAATATTGACGTCACGAGTCCCCCACCCCAAACTTTAATGCACTTTATCTATGTTTATTTTCATTAAATTTAAAAACCAAAAAATACGTTTTTTTATTTTCTAACTAACGGACTAATTAGAATTTTGTTCTTCATAGCCTGTAGAATACCCAATTGTGTTATAGGCTATGTGAGTAATTAATTTATTAATTACTAGCTGTTCCCCTGCGGTTTCAACTGCGATAAAATAGGAGTTCCCGCAGGAATTCCGGGTTATAATATAGCCTATGACACTCAAAAATAACGTGGATTTCTATTGGTAAAAGAATTTTCAACATTGGTTCATTAGATCCAGAGATTGCCCCCTACAACCTTACAAACATAAGTAGAAGTAGGTAAATGTTTTTGTGTTATTTTTAGTTTTTTTTTTTTCGCAGTTTCATACAGCAATCAAAAAGTGAGATTTCGCTGGAGTGAATCCGGGGTGACGATCAATCCCGAACTGAAGTTATTGCAGTACAATATAGGCCAACCTTTGCGACTAGAAGAAACTAACGGGTACATGATCGACAAAGACGGTAAGATCAAAATAAGATACCTATTAAAAATACCTTTTGATTAACTGACAGACATGGTGAATCAAGAGCAGCGCTCTTCCAATAGGCTAGGCCGCTGGGTGACTATAATATTATAGTTTTTAGTCTCTCATTCCTACTATTAAAGGGTCTTTCAATAAGGACGGGTCGATTTTGACATGAAATAAAAAAGGCCGTGTGTGAGATTTTAACGATTTTTTTTTTATTTGAAAGAGCTATATATGCCATTATGTGTGGAAAATCACATCGTTTAAATGTCCGCCGCGGCTTCTCACGGTGGCACGAATTCGAGTTGTCCAATGTTCAACAACTCTGCCGCATAGTTCGGGTTGAATTTCAGCGATAGCCTGAGCTATGTTGACTTTAAGGGCATCGGTCGATTGTGGCTTATTGGTATAGACCTGCGACTTAAGAAAACCCCACAAAAAAAGTCTAAAGGTGATAAGTCGCAGGATCTCGGTGGCCAATTCACGTCACCTCTCACCGTCTGCCGTAAAATGGGCGCAATGCACGTAACGTTTGCACTAACGAACACTCATTTTGGTAATACATTTTTAACATTTGGACGTGTTGCTCAACCGTGTAACTTGCCATGGTGATTTGGCATTACTAACTGAATAAAAAAATATAGGTTAGAAAGACGACGTTAAAACAACATGGCCGCCACAGGCTGCCAACATCGACCCGTCCCTATTGAAAGACCCTTTAGAAGGAAAAAAGGATTCGAAAGTCTGTCTGTCTGTCTATTACGCTTTCACGCCTTAACGGCTCAACCGAACCTCATGAAATTTTGTACACACGTTGCCAGAGGTAAATATAAGACCATAGGGTACTTTTTGTCTCGGAATTCCTGGGAGAACTTCGAAATTAACGCCGGTGAAATCTCATGAAATTTTGCATACAGATTGTCAGGGGTACAGAAAAGGACATAGGGATTCCTGCGGGATCTACGCAATTTCCGCGGGTTAAGCCGCGGGGAACAGCTAGTATAGAATAATAATAATAAATTATCCGGCGATACATTGAGTTGAAATTTTAATAAATAGGTAAATTTTAAATCGCATTTTACCGTTAATTTCGGCATTCCCGCGGGAATTCCAGGACAACTTTTGTCCTGGAATTCCCTATGTCCTATGTCCTTCTCTGTACACCTGACAACATGTACCCAAAATTTTGTGATCGGTTGAGTAGTTAAGAGGTGAAGCGTAACAAACAAACAAACTCACATTCGCATATTATGCAATATTACTTATAAATTCCGATTTTCTTTTATTGTTGCAGGAAATTACTCTAGATTGGTCGTGTACTTTAGATTTGAGAGGCAGATCGGCCATCACCTCATCCAAACCTTCGCGCCCTCGTCTCTGGTCGTCATGCTGTCCTGGTTCAGCTTCTGGCTCGACCTGGACGCCATCCCGGGCAGGGTCACTCTACTCGTCACGTGCATGTTGACTTTGGTCACCATGTTCACTGGACTGAGGGCTGATATACCTCCTGTCGCTTACGTTAAGGTAAATGAAAAAAATGGTGTTTCAGATAATGTGGACCCAGAATGTTATATAACTTATAACATGTTCTATAACTTTGTCACGTTAGATTTATTTTTTATTTTCTTTTGTTATTTAAAAGTACGACGTCCTCTCATTGTGGATAGCATAGCACTGAAGAACGAGAAACTGTAATGGTTATATAACATTGTTAAATTGCATTGTTATTCTAATGTGTACAGTCTTGTTTTATGTTGCGATGTTGGATAACAATGTTACATAGTGTGAACGTGTTATTATAACACAGGTTATCTAACATGTTCCATAGTCTGTAGGTAGAAAGTGACGGTTTTTTTTTTTATAAAATCACTTTTATAATATGTCGCTCACTGCAAGAAGTACCTGACTACCCGTCGTTGTAATGCGGCACCGCCAGAAGAAAGAAAAAAGATACGAAGAAAGAAAGAAAAGACTTTTTTTTAATAATATAATTAGAGTTAGTTTAAAGTTACGATCTAACAGAAATATTTAAATACATACCTAACAATCCTATTAAAAAAAATGCAAATGTGAGTTTGTTTGCTTATTTATTTATTACGCTTTCACGACTTAACTACTCAACCAATCATCTTGAAATTTTGCATATACCTACGTTTTTAGGGTACAAAAAAGGACACAGGTTACTTTTTATTCCGAAATTCAATTGAGAACTCCGAAATTAACGCGGGTGAAGCCGCACTTAACAACTAGTATAAGAATAAATTCGCAGAGGTGTTTGTGTGGTAGATACCTGCCCATGACCAAAACGCCACTGTCTCAGTATGTTGCTATAAGAGCGGGCACTCCTTGTGCTGATATTCAGTCAGGACCGTTATGGAGACATGGATGTGCCTCCTTAACGCCTCCGCCGTCACACCGTGCCGCCTCGATCCTATTTGCTGAGAGCGATAGGCCTCTAACAGTTGTGAATCGGAAGTCATTGTTTCAAACTAAAGTATTTTATGATGAAAACTTCTTTAGGCTCGTTTGTGTCACATCATGCTGGGCTGCTGCACACAGGTCTTCCCTAACGCTGAGGGTGTGGGCGGGAGTAGGTACACTAACTAGGTCCTGTGTGGGTTGGTGAACTTTGCACACGCTTTCAAATTGCTATACCGTAAAGCCTGTAATAGTTTAATTTCTCTACGAGACAAAAGAATGTAACAAAAGTTATTTTAAAAAGTTTCATTAACATTTTGTTATCATAATTATAATTAATTTTATTTTTCTCTTTTTCCATTTTTAACCGAACACTCGTTCTCGAATTAAATAAAAACATTTTTTGTATTAAATAGATAAGTACGTTAAAAGTTTTTAGTTGAAAATAATTTTATTCTGGTACCTACGTACCTGAGCCCTTATTCACTATGATCAACACGCCGCGTTAAGACGCCGCAAAACCTCTCTTTCCCTCGTAATCAAAGAAATTTTACTCCAAAACAATACATTCACAACGTTGCTTTTGGCATAAAGAATAATAATTTCTAATATTTTGGCATCTAGAACGTTTGGAAATGCGTTTTTGGGACGCGCGTTATCGGCAAGGATTGTTGTTGGTCATAGTGACAACACTTACTAACAAACCACAGCACTGACTTTTATCCTTATTAGATTATCGGCCGCTCTCAGAGTCGTTTTAATGATTACTTAATTGGCATATTGACAAATTTTTATTTTTTAGTCCGTCTTGTAGATTATAAAAAAAATATTGAACACGTATTTTTTTCTTTTTTTACGTAATCAAAAAATAACGGCGATATATTGAGTTGAAATTTCGCGTGACGTCACTATTCTGACAGTTTGTATGGCGGTTTTTGCGGTTAGTGACGTCACGAGCCCCTCAACCTAAACTTTAATGCGCTTTATCTCTGTATATTTTAATTTATTTAAAAAAGCAAAAAATACGTGTCTAATGTTTTTTTTATTTTCTAACTGACGGACTAAATAGAATTTTGATTTTTAAAAGTAGTCCACATCCTCATTGTAAGTAAAGATTTTAAAAACAAAACTGCCGCATGCGGAGAAGTTCATTAAATTAATGTTAATTAGCATTTGACTAATTAATTAATAATGCGTGCTTTTTACTTACTTAAAATCTTTACTTAAAATTAAGTAATCATTAAAGCGACTCTGAGGGCGGCCAATAATCTAATAAGGATAAATGATAGATATTAAGCATTTCCAACAGTAAAGAAATCACGCCCCAAGCGTGTGGTCTGGAGGAATTCGCAAATTTTTGTAGCCTTAACTTATTAAAGCTACAAAAAAGTGACGGTAAAGGGATGGTAAGATCTAGTTTTTTTTTTTAATTCACAGGCTCTAGATCTGTGGATGGCCGGATGCATGATGTTCGTGTTCGCTGCCCTCGGCGAATTTGTGGTGGTGAAGGTCCTGGACAAGCAGTACCAGTTGAACAAGACCAAAGCGCAGGAGGCTATGCCGAGGATTATTCCCGTGGTAAATTAAAATCAGTTTTTTTTTTATCCACTTCACAACACACAGATCTACTTGATCCCACACTAAGCTATTATTAGCTTGTGTCGTGGAAACCAAGCAAACGTGGTATATATTACATAGAATTACTTATATATTCTACTATAGATATATAAACACACCCAGACTGGAAAATGGAACACTGTGTTCATCACACAAAGTCCATCCCCACCGGGAATCGAACCCGGAACCCCTTGATTTGCAGGTAGGCATGGTGACCTCTGCGCCAATCGGGTCGTCATCGGGAGATCAGTTCATATAACTCTAAACTTACGATTTAATATTCATATTTCGTTGGTCAACGAAGACAGATTTAATGGAGCGTTGCACGTTGATCTAGTTTTAGTGACCTTCATTGCTACGCTAGTTAAGTGTCGCCGGTTCGAATCCCATTTCAAGTTTACAAAAATGTGACAAATATTTGAATTTACTCGAAACCTGGGTGTTTATTGAGTAATGTATCATAAGCATTTGTCTGATATTAATAATATAAGCTCTGCTTTGTCTGGGACAAAGTGACACTGAATGATAATGACCTAGTAACAAGATCGTAAATATTCTTGTAAGAAGTATTTACTCCTGCAATATGCGCTAGAGCAAATATTAATTAATCGCTAATTGCTAATGTAAATCCCAAGTTGCATGTGCATTAAAGTTTAGGGTGAGGGGGTAACCGCTAAAACCGCCATACAAACTGTCAGAATAGTGACGTCACGCGAAATTTTAACTCAATATAGCGCCGTTATTTTTTGATTACGTAAAAAATATAAAAAATACGTGTCCAATATTTTTTAATAATCTACAAGACGGACTAAAAAAATAAAATTAGTCAACATGCCCATTACTTACATACCAAACAACAAATCGAATTTTCTCAGCATGAACTGGATACCTAAAGCTAAGGTCACACCACAAAGAGCTTTGCTTATTTCTAAAAGTCAAGCTACTCACCGAGTGACTAGTCCTAGAGATTATTGCATACAATCGCAGGTTGCCACACTGGCATCGCATGGTGACTAGCTAGGCACCTACCTAGGCAATCAATCCGGTTCTTAGGATTAAACCGATAAAAGCTTGCCATTTTCGGGCTTAAGCCCGAGTTTAAATACGAAAATGGACGTGAACAGACGTATCGCATATTATATGCGATAGGTACTACTATAATTAGTCACTTAGTGAATACCTTGCCTCTTAGCAATAAGCGAAGCTCTTTGTAGTGTGGCCTTACCCTAATAAGCACTGAGCACTGAATTTTGGACGTGACTGTTCAGATTTTTCCTTGCCATTTTTTACTTTTTTTTTACATTTTTTTTCGCGTAGCGCGTAAACGGTGAGAAAGGTTCCTGCGGCACAGTGGCGGCGTGGGAGGGCAGCGGGGTGAGGTGTCGGAAGGTCGATTTGACGTCTCCCACATCACCCTGTGCAGCCACGCCCGCGGTTCACCCGGCACCCTCCCCGGGCCACCCCACGGCTCATCTCGTCGGCATTGAGAGAAGGCAGAGTATACTTCAGGTGGGCCAAGAAATGCAGCGCCAGATAATACGGCGCTGATCTTTGTATAGAAATCTTATTTTATTATTACTTAGTATAGCTGTTCCCCACATGAATATGGGTGTCCCTCGAGAATTTTTTTATTGTGCTGAGACAAATCCTAATTAATAAGTATTATAAATGCGAAAGTGAGTTTGTTTGTTACACTTTCACGGCTTAACGGTTCAACCGATCACCATGAAACTTTCGTACACATTCTACGGGGTACAGAGAAGGACATAGTCCCAATTTATATTTTAGAACGGCTAGGTAACAGTAAACGAAATTAATTTACATAATGAACATAATTATTATAAGAAAAAATAATAGAATTACTCCATCAGGGTTGCCTACTTTTTTGATCAAAATTATTTATCTTGGAACCCGTGAAAAATAGAAGATTATTTTTAAAGTATCTTATGAAAGCTTTATGCCTTAGTCTTAACTATTAGGTACAATCTAAGTTGAAAAACATCATTAATCCGGCTCAATGTGTGCCAAAAATAAGATATTTCCGTTAGTTTGCCTTTTTTCATAATTCCCTAGAATTAGACTGTTATAAACTACTCTTTTGTGAATTTATTAATTATGTCTATAAAAAGCAATAAAAATATGTAAAGGGAGAAAAAAATACCTGTCTATTATAATATGGAATGGCGTAATAATACAGAACTTGTCTTTTTAGGGTTCCGTATTTCTAAATCAACGGGTTCAATTCCTAGTCCAAAAAATATATTTTGAACAAAATCTAAGTCAGTTTCAGTTTTCATCAAAATAGGTACCCAGACTCCTTTGAGCATTTTTCGCTTTCCCCAGTCCGGTGACACTCCATGCGAATTGCTTCTTTATGATATACTAACTGTGCCCCGCGGTTTCACCCGCGGTAATTTCGGAGTTCCCGTAGTAATTCCGGGATAAAATGTATCCTATGTTCTTTTCTGTACCCTGACAACTTGCATGCCAAATTTCATCCAAATCCGTTCAGCGCTTTTTGCGTGATTGAGTAACAAAGATCCAAACATCAAAACATCCACACTTATAATATTAAGTAGGATTCGGAATTCCTTGACTTTCCCTCGTAGTTTCGAATTTGGCCATTCACTTGAAAAATACACTCAGTAAATAATAACTATTATTCAGACCCTTAAGTTATAGAGATACTAATATTGGCAACCCTAAGCTCAACGTTTAAATAATGCCAGGCTTTCAGTGTTATTTCCCAGCCTTCGACTTCCCTAATGAAGGAAAAAAAATAAGGTTGCTTTGAAAGTTTCCGAATGTAGTTAGGACTTTGAGTAGGTATACTCTCCCTATAACGATATATATTTCAATTTCAACCACTGCTCTCATGTCTGTTCAATCTGTCTTCTGTCTTCTTCAATTCTAAGGCAAAGTAAGAAACAGACAGTATCTTGTTTAAGGTGATCATTTATTAATACAGATCTTAATTATTCTAGTAAATCATTTATAAACTCAATGGTGTAGGTATACGATCTCACATATTAGAATTTGAAATGAAAACGAAGGACAAATACCTACACGACGAAAAAAACCATATTTTTATAAACACTTTTTATTTAAAGTAGGTTAATGACGATTCACTTGTCTTCCTCAATGTACTTCACCGTCAATTTTTGTCATAAGATGCGCCTTTTATTTTCATTAATTGCCTTTCAAGCGTTGAACTATTCTTCCAGGTCGCTTGGGTAGATGCAGACACAGGCCAAGAGAGAGTACTTTGGAGCGAGATAGACAAACTGTCTCGCGTGGTGTTCCCAGCTCTATTCCTTTTATTCGTGACGATGTATTGGCCGGTGTTGCTGTTGAAAACAAAGACTTCCTCATAACAATCAAATGCGTTTCAGTCGTCAGAGAATTAAAAACTAAATGATGAACGATTCACAGTGTAATACCAAGTTTAAGCTCAGCATTATTTGTTTTCGTGTCAAAGTTTTGGTGTTAGATTTTATTTTATAACAATAAAAATAAATATTTATAATACCAATTATAATTTATGTACCTACACTTGTACAGTGTGTAACAAAAAGTTGTGATCGTATTTGTAAGATTAATACAATATTTTCATACCATTAGTATTTAATGAAATCCATAAGACCTTCTCACTTGCTTGATTATTAATTATCAATGTAGAGGTTATAATATACCAATCACCTTCTGGTGATCATCAAAATTCAAAATCAATAGTCTAAAAGTTATTCAACATTACTTTGGTGGTGACCTATCTACGAAATTTCAAGCGCTACGCCCGCGCCTACGTGTCAATGACCAATTCGATTATTTTGCTACGGGCGGCGTACGCGCCAAATATTGTATTATAAATAATTTAGACATGGGCTAGTAAAAAAGAAAACATATAACCTATATTGAAACATGGTGCGATCGATTCGTAAGTCGATTCTGAAGAAACTACTTTCTAGTTTTCAGTCAATTCACTAACACGTTGTAGCTAAACTTGTTATGAGCTAGGCAGTCACAGTTATAAAAGGAGACGAAGAAAAATATATAGAATTGTGGATTGGAAACAACTGTACATCTTACAATAGGTTACAGATTCCAAAATTATTATAAGTCGCAAATTCTGTCTTGCTTATCCACAATATCATACGTTACAAATATTACAACCTGTATAAGTTTTTTTTAGGGTAGGTATAATAATTAATTAAATAATTAAAATAGGTATTATTTAAAATGCATTAGATATTTAACTGAAGATAGAATATTAAGTTATAGGTAAGTAGGTCAAATTATAAAAAAAATTTGGCGACGATGTCAAAAATTAACTTGATATTATAAAAACAGATTAGAAATATAAAAACATAATATTTATTAAAAAAAATAACGTGATTTAAAAACAATATAACTAAATCATTAAACACCAAACAAAACGTCCATTTTAAAATTTGTTGATTGAAAAAGGTAGGTATAAAAATAAAAGATTATAAAACGAGAAGTCTATTTATATTTAAGCAGAATTATGTACTATAGGTACTTATCTTCTAAGAATTATTAATTAAGAACTAAAAATTTTTGAGAAACACACAATACTTACTTTTTTTTTAAATAGATTAGCTTTATTCCAGTTACAGATTCAAAAAATTCTAAAATAAACAAAATATCTCACAGTGTTTGACGAACTCCTCCAAAACGCCTCGATCAATTTTTATGAAACATTTTGTGCATATTTGGTAGGTCTGAGAATAAGTCGTAGTAGGCATTTTTTTATACCCTTAGGTGATAAGGGTACCTAGCCCTCTCCAGAGCTTTTTTTGTGCAAAGTTTACTTTGGGGTTCCTGTGGGAATTCCGAAACTCACGCGGGTGAAACGGCGGGGCACAGCTGGTATGGTTATAAAAATCACAAGGTTTCTATACCAGGGCACCATAGTTCCAAAAACAGTATGAGCAAACGCTCATAATTCGCCCTAACTTTGACCCAAGGATATATTGCTTTAGGGTGCATATAGGTAGGTACCTACCTACCAGAGGGAGACTGGCGCTACAAGCTTTTATATAAAAAATTACTTATATTTGTTATGATATTTCATTTAAATGAAATCGATTGTAGAATATGCACAATAGGATAAAAACTTACTTTATGATGATAATTATTTAAATATTTTTAACTAGATCATGTTATTTTTAAGCATAAGTAGCTAGTGAAATATAATGTAAATAAATGAAGCTTATCTCTTCTAAGTATAGGTAGGACAATAAAACTAGATAAAGTATAAATATTGTAAAGTGCTTTCTTAATAAAATAAAAACGAATTGAGGCTCAGATGTGGACAACTAAAATGTAACAAGTTATTTTCCTATAATATTAAAAATGTATTAGGTAATACTAGTAGATCCTGAACGGCCCTTCAAGATATTTCATATAATATATTATGATATTAGGTAGTTAAAATATAGTTATTTATTATCAAGAACACTTTTATATCCTTTAGGTAATATTTCCGATACGATTCGTTACTTTTAAATTAATTTGTAATCAGCATTCTTATCCTTTTTACAGTATTATTTTTCATATAATAAACACTAAATCACTAACATCTGTAAATCTTAAATAAAAAATTAATTGTTGTTCGTTTGTCTCGCTAAAATTCGAGAATGGCTGGACCGATTTGGCTAATTTTGATCTTGAAATAGGCTACTTTGTAGTTCCTGCGGGTATCCCGAAACTATACTCTTCAGATATGTATTTCGATCGTTACGTCATCTCTTAAAAGTAATAGTCAGAGAGCTACCGCCAAACTTATCCATTGAATTGAAACGTAACCAATTCCAGTTCACTCGAGCGGAAATTGCGTATATTTATTGTCACTACTAAACCGAGTCTATTATTTTGGAGTTATTAAGTAACCACGAGTAGAACATTAAGACGGAGTTGCGTGACGTAACGGCTAACTACTGTTCTTAACTCCGATTAAATAACTTTAATACTAATCTCTAGAGAATTGCGCATCCGCATATTAAGTAATTCTATTCTATTGTGACGAATCTCGCTGGCGTTATGACGTATGTCAGCGATTAATGGGGATGTGGACTACTTTTGAAAATCAAAATTCTAATAAGTCCGTCAGTTAAAAAATTAAAAAAACAATAGACACGTACGTAATAAAAATTCGAAATACTGCACCCACCGTGATAATATTGCCACTAGACTCTAGTGGTTAGGTATTACCTACTCGTACTATACTTACATATCTACCTACAATAATAAATACATACATCTATCATAATCCATCAATCCGTTTCGGCTTAGGTAAGTAATATGTTGGGGCAGGAACGCACAGGCCGTCAGTCAACAAATGTTGGCTGACTTATTTTTTGCTTAATCGCACTGTTGTTTTAGTGAAAAAATAAAGTTTTACCCAGATACGCGGCTGCTATAAACCTTATTTTAAAGAGTGCGGTCGAAACCAATTGTCTTTTGATTGTAAGCACAAATCCGTAATTAAGGCTACCACACAAAGCTTTTCTTTTTAGACTATAAAAACCGGCCAAGTGCGTTCCATACCAAATAGTTTTAACCGCAAAATAAAGTTGCGGTTTCTCATGCATTTGAGATGATGTTTTTAAAAACAAAAAATACAGCTTTTATCTAATCATTGAGCTCTATTCAACAACGCCTCATTCGATTCGGTAGATAAACAAAAAATTTTTGCGACCCCCTTTAAAAGTATCGCAGCCCTCATTAAAAATCTTTAAAAAAAAATTTACAATAGGCCATTTGACAATGTTTTTTCTTAATTCTATTTAGTCCATCAGTTAGATAATAAAAAATAATAGACACATATATTTTGCTTTTTCAAATTAATGAAAATATACTTGGAGAAAGCGCATTAAAGTTTGGGAGTGGGGGCTCGTAACGTCATGTGCAGGTAAAAACTGCACCTGCTTATGACGTCACGCGACATTTCGACTCAACGTATCTCCGTTATTTTTTGCTTACGTAAAAAAAAGAAAAAATACGTTTCTAATATTTTTTATAAATTTACAGGCTAAAAATAAAAAAAACAGTCAACTAGCCTATTTGTTAGCTTTGGGTCATCAATATACGTTTGTATACATTACAAATTTGAAGACTGCAGCTTCTACGGTTTGGCTGTAAACCCGTGCGACAGACGACGGACCGACGGACACGCGAGTGTCAGCAATAGAACTTCGCTTGGACCCTTCGGGTGTGAAACCCTATAAACCTTAAAAAATATAGAAGATGTTCTTATAAGAGCCTACACGAACAAACTAACCGAACCTATCCATGTGAATGTAATGAGGGATGATACTTCAAACAAAATTAATAAATAATAATTGATAAATTATGAAAAGTGAAACTCACAAAAGGGATTTCCCTACTTGTTATCACTGATTTCGCTCAAAATAGGACATGCAGGGCTTGCTTAGAAATGAAAGTAGGTACCCAAAGTGGGAACTGCAGATGGTCAAGCGTTAATAAAATAAAACAAAGTAAAACTGTTGACGCGCCGTAAGTTCGTAATATAAAAATACGTCTCCACACGTCTTTTGAACCCACGACCAACGAATGACTAGTCCGAGCTCTTACCGTTACGCCAACGACAGCTTGACAAGTGGGCCATAAAACTAGCTTAAATGGCACGTTTTATATTTTTGGTTTTAATTTATTTATTGTGTGCAATAAAGTATATTTGATTTGATTTATTATGTAAATACTTGGCCTTGGAGATACCACTTCGGGTACCTACTTTTATTTCTAGCCTAGCAGTAAATGTCCTATAAGTTAGAGCGAAGGGTGTGTGAGGGGTGGATATTTTATGGGTGCTGTCATGGTAGCTGTAGTTATATTGACGTCAAAAAGAGCCACATTATGGGCCAAATTTGAATAAAGGATTTGACTTTTGACTTTCGAAATCGGTGATGACGAGTAGGGAATGCCCCTTTGTCAAAGTGTAAATTTCAATTTAATTTGTAGACATGGAGAGAAGGCATAATTTCCTCATTCGGAATTTAATCTTTCAACTCCGATGCTTCGAATTTGAAGTTAGAAAATTCAAATTACTCAGAAATTTGAATTGTGCTGATTTAAATTAGCGGGTTGGAACAATATTCTGATATTTCAAAGTAAATGTTTAAGAAATAGATTCAGCAATTGTTATTAGTCGAGTGGATATGAATTTTATATATATTTTGCTTTTTATATGTAAACCATACTATCTTATTTACAAAACACTAATGTTTCGTATTATACAAAGAAAACTACATAATTATACTAAAAAAATCTGCATAGATTTTGATATTGGCGATAGGTATCTAAAAAATTTTAGTATTTTATTAATTATATAGGTAATTAATAGAATGTATATAGTAAATTACAGGTATATTGTAAAAAAAAGTCTATTAAACTTCGCATGAGAACTACCCTTGACGATTCACTTTAAAAAGCTCAACATTTGTTCTATAATTGAGAGCTTGCTTTTGAAAGCAAGATTGAACGTAAATCGACTGTAATGGATTTCATGACACAAAATAAAAAATGTCTTGTTTTCATAAGATTAACACATTTTCATACACTGACTCCTAGTCTACACTAATATAATAAAGAGAAAAGATTTCATTTTTTGTGTGTTTGTTTGTTTGTAATGAATAAACTCAAACACCACTGAACTGATTATAAAAATTCTTTCACTGATATAAAGGTACAATATTCCTGAGTGACATAGAACACTTTTTGTTTGGAAAACTCCGCGGAAATACCTAAAATAGTGCGGGTGAAGCACCAAGGAGATCAGCCTTTCGGTCTGTTATGTTAGGACTGAGGAGTAATTGAGGTCTTCGAATAAAAGATATACTTTTACCTAATATTAAGAGATTCTGCGGAAATCCCGATATTGACGAGAGTGACACTGCGGCGAACGGCTAGTTCATTATTAAATTATGCTAAATTTAGTGCCGCTACCATCTCAAAGCTTTAATTATATTGTGATAGTAAATAAATGTATCTAACAATAATTATAGTTGTTATTAAATTTTAAATTACTGTATTTATATTAACTAAGAAATATATATATATATTAAATAATACACTTATTTTTTTTTATACTGAAGAATAATAACAGCAGAATTTAATTACTTTAATATGATTCTATTTAAAAAGTAACCACAAGAATAATAATGTTATAGTGCCGAATGTACAAAAGCTATATTTGTAATTTAGATACCTATCATTTTATTAAATATTTATAAAAAAAAAGTTTATTTAGTAAAAATATTAAGTAGGTTTGTGTATATAATTATGTATTACAGTACCTATTATGTTACAGTTATGATTGTCTATGAGTATTTTTTTTTTATAATCGCACACAAAAATGACATTGTAACTGGCCATTTTATGCATTAGAAAAATAAAATTATAGTATTTATATAAATAATGTATGTTTTATTTTTGCTTCCCACGTTCCTGATAATTATACTTATCTAAGAAATAAAGATAAACTCGCTGTGCCTAAGACTAGGCTCCATAAAATTTCTAAGTCATTTAAAGGACAATGTATACACTTTTACAACAAACTCCCAAACGATGTAATTAATTTGTCAATTAATAAATTCAAGACACTTATTAAACACAGATTATGCGATAAAGCATATTATAGTGTAGTAGACTATTTAAATGATACAGACGTTTGGGAATGAATTGCTCTATCCAATTACTATTTTTTGTTCTCCTAGTTTATAAGTGTGATCATTAAAAGACAGCACTGCTGAGTTTCTTGTCAGTTCTTCTCAGCAGAGGACGTATTCCGAACTGACGGTAATTTATAGTTCTAGGAACCCGCTGACGATTACAAGTGATTGTAACCAATCCTAAGTAATAAATAGCTTTTGAATTTTGATTTTTGAATTATCCGTGCCAATATTATGTTAAATTATTAGACAAAAATAGGTATAAATTTATTCCGGAATTCCCGCGGGAAATTCGGAGTTCCCGCGGGAATTCCGGAATAAATTAAAACCACGGGGGAACAGCTATCTCTGGATCTACTAACCCTATTTTAAAAATTTTTTCACTTATAGTAAGTTAGTACATAGATCAGGTAAATAATTTTATTAATACCTGAGGCCAAAAATAAAACTAATACCTACGGTACTAGTATACTATTATGTTATCTGTGCTATGGTCTTGTATAAAATGGATTAATTAATCAATCTGACATGTTTATCTATTGATTAAAAAACATTATTGAATTATTAAAAAACTATACACATAGAAATAATAAAAAAATATTCATATTTGATATTGGTATTGATGACACAAGTTTAAGGTGATTTTAAGACAATAATACTGAATCATTATGATGAAAATATAAAGGTGTATACTACTGTATGTTTAGATACTGTCAGGCTATTTATAATTACAGCACGCTAGTTTATGTCTGTTAGTATACCATTACAAATATCCAGTATAAAACGTGACTTGTCATTGTGATATGAAATGCATTAACTTGACTGGAATGTAATTCGATGCTGTGACATCAAATACCAAATTATAAAAGCTAGCAGAAGAGAAAACCAAAAAAATAAGGACGTGACTCTAGAAAATATGGACAAAATAACTCAACATATTCACCCCACAATGAAGACCAAAAAGGAGACAGAGTTTAATTCATAGGTTAAAGATTAAATTCCCAATTTATTCTAAAAACGCTATTCTAAAAACGTCGCCATTTGAATCTTGCAGCAACATGAAAAATAATTGCGACCGCACTCAGAGTCGTAATGATTACTTAATTTTAAGTAAATATTTAAAAAATTAAACTGCCGCACTCAGAGACGTTCAATAACCAAATTGAACTTGATTAGTTCAATGCCAATTCACATTTGGACATAGATAAGCAATAGTGTGTTAACCCACACTGGAGAAATTTTGAGTAAATCGTTTTTGCCATTTTGTGTCAACATTTTTTATGTTCAATATTTAGTTACATATTTAAGCAATGTAATAAGGTAAACACACAATTAAAAAACGTTCCCTAACTCTCAATAAATCGTTCTGAATCAATAACTTCATTTTGTGGGTTAACATGTTTTTGCTTATCAGCGTCCATTTATTAATGAACGTCTCTGAGTGCGGCTTTTAAAATCTTTACTTAAAATTAGGTAATCTTAAAACGACTTTGAGTGCGGCCGTTATACATTAGGACCCTTCTAACAAATTATAGTACAATAATTCAATACCAAAGTTCATAATACGCTACTTCTTGAGTAGATTCCACTTCTTTTGTTGTTTAAGTATTTAGTTTATTGGTTTCTTCTCAAAGAAGTTTTATTAAGAAAACGTTTAATGTAGCGAACAGACGGTTAGTTTAGCAATTTATATCTATTGCATATTTTATGGACCAAGTAATGAAAAGGGGCATTTTTCATAGTGCCCGGGCACTGTCGTTCGAAGTTCCCGGGAATCCGGGATTATAAGTTCCCTATGCCTTTTTCTGTATGTCAGACAATGTGTATGCCAAATTTCATGATGATCATTTGAGTAGTTAAGGCGTGAAAGCGTAACAAACAAACAAAATCAAATTTGCATTTATAATATTATCTAGGATAGTGTCTAACGTGAAATATTTCGAGAGAAGAAACCTTTTCTTTTTTGCAAAAGTTCAAGTTCTGTCATTAAATTTTGTCAGTGTTATAAATTTCTTATTATTTAATTGCCTCAAATTTCTGTTCATCACTTTTAAAAGGTTACAAGCATCCTGTGATAAAAACAGAGGTCAATTTGTTTTGTTTTTTATCAAGATACTTAATTATTCGTGTTTTCACTTTCATCAGATACTAGCTGTTCCGCGCGGTTTCACCCGCGTTAGTTTCGGAGATCCCGCAGATATTCCGAGATAAAAGCACTTACTACCTACTCTATATTTTTTTCCAAAGTAGTATGCCAAATTTAATGCAGTTTCTTCCGCGTAAACTTCTTAGTCCCCGTGGGAATTCCGGGATAAAAAGTAACCTATGTCCTTCTTTGTACCCCTGACAGCGCGCGTATGGAAAATTTCATGATGATCGGTTGAGCCGTTGAGGCATGAAAGCGTAACAAACAAACAAACTCATTTTCACATTTATAATATTAATAAGGATTCAATTATATGCTCAATTATATCCGTATATCCGTATATAATATGTCGTATAAGTATACTTATATCCGTATTATATTCGTATGTTATGTGTGTTATATTCATTTATTAAAAAATCAAACACATTTTTTATAAAGCTACACCACAATATAAAATTCTTAAATAGGTAGGTATCTACTATAACGAGTGAGTTATGTAAACGTAATGACATGTCAACATGATATTGTTGGTAAGCATTCATTTATTTCAAACCAAAAAACATATTTGCATTTCAACGAAATTTTTTCGTCAGTCTCGTTTCGTTTATTTTTAAACTGTCTGCAAGCAAAAATGCTTTACTCGCAATTGAGAAACGAAAAAATGTTATGATGATCAACGAAATCTACGGTCACACCTACGAGCTACGTCGCGCCTCTAATAATACTTGCATGGCGTAAAACAAATCGTGTCTGAATCCTTAATATCTAAAAATGTGAGAGTTTGTTTGTTTGTTTATTACACTTTCACGCCTCAACCGCTCAACGGACCATCATGAAATTTTGCATACACGTTGTCAGGGATACAGAGAAGGACATAGGGTACTTTTTATCCCGGAATTCCCGCGGGATCTCCGAAATTACCGCGGGCGAAACTGCGGGCATCACCAATCACGCAAAAAAAGAAATAACATTATTTAATAAAAAAGACAATCCGGACGCCATTGGCTACAGAAATAGATCAAAGAAATAATGTGTCGAGTTTTCATTAAGTACTATTAGTGAACTCGTTCGATTAAACTTGGTTACAATTTAAATTTGATCATTTTCTAGCATTAATTTTATCTTCTATGTTTCTTTGTGTATTGTACCTACCGTGTTAAAAGCACCCCGCTAAACCTACAAGGATCCTATAGGTATTGTGAACAAAGATCAAATCAGGGCCCTTATTCACTATGACCATAACGCGTCGCGTTAAGTTAAGGCGCCACTTAAATTGCTTTTCCCTCGTGTTCAAAGAAGTTTCACTTTAAAAAAAATACATTCACAACGTTTCTTTTATCATAAAGAATGTAAATTTCTTTTTGCATCTGGAGCGTTTGGGATTGTGTTTTTGGGACGCGCGTTATGGGCAAGTAATGTTGTTGGTCATAGTGAATAAGGGCCCTGATCGTTGCAAAATTAATAAAAGAATAAACTTTTAAAACAGATAACAATAAAAGTTTTGTTTCCAAGTATTGGGTTCGCCATTATGACATGTTGGCCGTGAATTTTAGTGACCACATCATAAATATAGTTATATAAAAATACACCTATATAAAGTTACCGATCGCCAATAAATTAAGGGAGTTCTCAGTTCATTTATTTTAGACTAGCTGTGCCCCGCGGTTTCACCCGCGTGAAAGGTTTTCTACAACAACTTTTTTTCCCGACATCCGATTTCAATGAAACAAAGCCTATATGTAGCTCCAGGCTAAGCTTAATCTACCTGTGAAAACCACATGAAAATCAGTTCAGTAGATGCGGAGATTATCGCGAACAGACAGACAGACAGATAGACAGACACTTTTTTTGTGCTTGGTTACTGTTCTTTTATCACCCCTCTCATTTTTAGGTAAAAATATTGAATGTACAGAATCGAGGATTCTACTCTTTTATTATAGTATAGATTTTATAGCGAAATTGCGTGAGATCATTTATTAAGAAGAGATTTTGGTTAAGATTTTGTTTGTTTGTTACGCTTTCACGTACTCAGCTGATCATCATGAAGTTTTGCATACACGCTACAGAGGAATTTTATCCCGCATATCTAGCGGAAACTTCGAAAACGCGAGTGAAACCGCAGAAAACAGCTAGTACCTACTTTTATATTTGAAACAAGTGAAATAAGGAGTAACACATAAGCTTAGGACAGGTCTGCCTTGATGCTTCATTCTTGACCCACAAAACTGCACAACGCACGATTTGCATACAAAATATGTGGCTGAATGCGAAATTTAACGATTCTGTGACATTTTAAAATGCCTAATATAAAATACAATAAACATACTTTTGCAATAAATGTGATAAAAAACCATTCAAAAATTAAATCACATTGAAAAAGAGTTCGAGTAAAAAATTTAGATGAATTGAAAACATCCTCTTTTTAAAGTCGGTTCAACAGCAAAGCAGATGAGGTGCGAAGTTAGCTTGCAGAGCATATTTCCCCAGTGGGAGCATCTCCATATTTATTCAACAGTAGCTGTTCCACGCGGTTACACCCACGGTAATTTCGGAGTTCCCGTGGGAATCCCGGGTTAAAGTACCCTACGTCCTTTTCTGTATCCCTGACAACGTGTATGCAAAATTTCATGATGATCCGTTGAGCCGTTGATGCGTGAAAGCGTAACAAACAAACTCACTTTCGCATTTATAATAGTAAGAATTAGAACATCGTGCGACCCACGACCAAAACGGTCACCGTGAACTCCCAGCGCTGATTTTCAGTCAGGACCCTACTGTCCTCGTAGGTCTTATTAATTACTAGCTATGCCCCGCGATTTCGTCCTGAAATTGTATAAAAACTATTAGATTCGTGTTAGTAAAAAAAAAAAAATATTATGGTAGGCGAACCTGCTCCGCCAGGTGTCGCGTGTTCATAACTAATTCTTCTTTTTCTTCATCTATCCCTGATGCCGTTATTTGGGGTCCAGCCTCCTCACTTTCTTTCTCCGGGATAATCGGTCTTGGGTTGTCGTTTCTAGCATTAAGCTTGCCTGAGGTCTCTTTTTATATTAAACCACCAGGTCAATAGCGGGCGTCCTCTATTCACTTGTGATTCGGCAGGTTTAGTGCAATTAACACAGCTACATAATGGGGATGTGGACTACTTTTGAAAATCAAAATTCTAATTAGTCCGCCAGTTAGAAAATAAAAAAACAATAGACACGTATTTTTTTCTTTTTGAAATAAATTAAAATATACAGAAGCGCATTAAAGTTTAGGGTGAGGGGGTCGTGACGTCACTAACCGCTAAAACCGCCCTACAAAGTGTCAGAATAGTGACGTCACGCGAAATTTCAACTCAATATATCGCCGTTATTTTTTGATCACGTAAAAAAAGAAAAAATACGTGTCCAATATTTTTTAATAACCTACAAGACGGAAAAAAAATAAAAATTAGTCAACATGCCCATTGCTGGTCTATACCATCTAAGACAGTTTTCGGTGATTTTGTCTATAAATGGTGCGATTTTAAATATGCCACGTAAATATTAATTGCTAATTAATAAATAACTAATGAGTTATTCGGTAATAGGTATTCGGTAGTTGACTCATCATATTAAACACAGGTTTACTACCGTTTATATGTTATGATGACACACATTCCTTCCTGCAATCGTCAACAGGTGAAAACATATTTTTGCACTATATTTTTTCTTGCTTTTGTGTCGTTTTTGATTGGTGGGTTGGTGTTTAATTGCAAAATGAATACGGGTCAGCGCAAACCAGTTGCAGAATTGGTCGAATATAGTCAAGCACTTTTTTAAGTAAAACTTCATACTATACAAGGTTCTTATGTTTAACGTTTGCGTAACTATCTAACTCTAAGGTCCGTATTCCAAAAGGTTACTCAAGTCCTGAATCTAGTTTTACAACCAATTTCAAGTACAGCTTTAATTTTAGAACCTTACTTGAAACGAGATTCATCAATCAACAATCAGCTGAGTTACTTCCTTATTCTAGAACGACGCTTGAGTACTAATCTATACTCAAGCAAAGATTTGATCTTTGTTTACGTCTGTCACGTCAAGACCACTCAACCAATCAGAGCTCAAAATCTCTACTCAAGACTAGTTTCAACTGATTAGAACCAATCAGAGTTCAGAATCCCTACTCAAGACTAGTTTCAACTGATTAGAACTTAAAACGCATTCTATAATAAGATGTTCGCTTGAGTTATGATCTGAGCTTACAACTAATTTCAAGTAAAACTTGATCTGAGTCACCTTCTGGAATACGGGCCTAAATCTGTAGGTACTAACATTACAAAGAGGAAAGATTCGATTTGTGTTTTTGTTTGTTTGTAATGATTAAACTCAACAACTACCGGACTGATTTCAAAAATCCTTTCACCATTATATTACATTATAAGAGAATAACATAGGCAATATTTTAATTTTAACATAGGTCCTGGTAAATACATGGTAGATAAGTATGGTGATAACCTAAGTATATAATATGAACTAATATCATAAATACGAATGTGAGTTTGTTTGTTTGTTAAAATTTCACGCCTTTACAACTCAACCTAACATCGTAAAACTTTGCATGCAGGTTGTCGATGGTACAGAGAAAGACATAAGCCACTTTCTATCCCGAAAATTCTCCGGGAACTCCGAAGTTAGGTAATGCAGCTGAAACCGCGGGAAAAACAAGTAAAAAATATGATGAGGTGGAAAGGTTTGATGAACTTTATTATTAGTTTTACCACAGATAATATAATACTACTGTTTTACTTTTTATGTGTGTATACATAATATAAATTGACTAATTTTAAAAGTTCAAAAACCGCTTAAATTCAAAACTATAGGTATTTGCGAATCCCAACGTGAAATTAAAATTATATGAAAACCACTTTATTGAGCAGTACAATCAGTAGAAACGACTAAAAATACTAAAAACTAATAAAATGTGCTAGGTTAAATTAAATTTCTACCACAACAGAGCAACCACATCAGAGTCTGTGGTATCAATTTTCGATACACGAACACCTATCGCGAGTCGCAACGTATTTTGTATGCGACATATACATTGACACACGCACCTGTTCCGTTTTATTCCATGTCACTGAATAAAAAACTTATTGCACTACTCGTAAATACAAAATGCATTGCCAAG
This sequence comes from Zygaena filipendulae, assembly GCA_907165275.2. Taxonomy (NCBI): domain Eukaryota; kingdom Metazoa; phylum Arthropoda; class Insecta; order Lepidoptera; family Zygaenidae; genus Zygaena; species Zygaena filipendulae. The sequence goes on along the minus strand of OU015653.1, from coordinate 1,651,146 downwards.
CATCTTTTCGCGGCAAACCGACACTTCTTGTGTACCTACGATACGCGATAAAAGACGTACAAGGTAAAATCCCGAACAGGGTTTGTCCCGTGATAAACAAAAACCTGTTTTGAGCCAAGCTTCTGCATTTCAAGATGGTACGAAATCTTATTTAAATATACAACGTGTTAATGAATTAATTCAAAACCAGAAAGTAATTTGCTCATTATCGACTTCCGTATCGATCGCACCATGTTTTAATATATGTAGGTTATATTTTTCATTGTTACTAGCCCATGTCTATGCAATATTTGACGCGTAAGACGCCCGTAGCAAAAAATTCGAATTGCATGTCATTGACCGGTAGACGCGGGCGTAGCGCTTGAAATTTCGTAGATAGGTCATCTCCAAACAATGTAAAATAAGTTTTAAAGTATTCATTTTTTTTCGACATAATTTATATTTTAATCTTAATATTGTTTTTTTTTTTTTAAATGGGGTGTATCAGGTTTCGGATTAATTCATTAACACGTTTTATAAAAAACAAACCGAAGAAAGATAGAAAAATCAACTATACTTATTTTCTTTTACATCTTAAAATTTAGTACTATTCCTGTTTTCTACCTTTGATATAATCGATAAAGAGCTAGCTGGAGATCGCAGATAGGTATCTGATGATACCTGACAATCTCAGTAGGTATGAAAACTGATGAAAACCACTTTGCCTTCTGAAAAATATTAGGGTTTTATTTTTTTGAATCAACATGCCCGTTGACTAGTTTTTATTTTTTGTTCGTCTTGTAGATTCTTAAAAAATATTGGACACGTATTTTTTCTTTTTTGACGTAATCAAAAAATATCGGCGATATATTGAGTTGAAATTTCGCGTGACGTCACTATTCTGACATTTTGTATGGCGGTTTTAGCGGTTAGTGACGTCACGATCCCCTCACCCTAAACTTTAATGCGCTTTATCTCTGTATACTTTAATTTATTTAAAAAAGCAAAAAATAGGTGTCTATTGATTTTTTATTTTCTAACTGACGGACTAATTAGAATTTTGATTTTCAAAAGTAGTCCACATCCCCATTGTGGTGGTTTTGCTCGATCTTATCGTTTTCGTCCTAAGGAGTAGAATTATTAAAAACCACTACTTATTCCCTGTCACATTAAAAAGACGCTTTTTCCAGTATTTATGTACCTAACCGCCGCACTCTAGCTAATGCTGAGTTGGTGACCCTTTCGGCAGAGCATGCAAGAGATACAATAATATATTGTGTACAAATTTAGATTAGGCATTGCTTGTGTTTTTATCTTTTTCTTGTGTGTTGTGCTGAAATAAATGTATTTTCTTCTTCTTCTTCTTCTTCTTCTTCACTCAGAGTCGACTTTGATGATTACTTAGTTAAGTATAGATTTTTAAAACAAAACTGCCACAATCAGACAAGTTTAGTAAATTAATGTTAATTGGCATTTAACTAATTAAGTTACATCTCATTAAATGCCAATTAACATTAATTTACTGAACGTCTCTAATTGCGGCAGTTTTGTTTTAAAAATCTATACTTAACTAAGTAATCATTAAAGTCGACTCTGAGTGCGGCCGTAAACTTTCTAGTCCTAGCAACTGTGCGATCGTCAGACAACCGTCGCGTCGTCTCGTAATACTAAATGATTCCTGGGATTAAAAGTCGCTAAAGATGTTCGTTTTCTCTGTGTTGCAAAACCAATTTTATCGAAAACTTTACAAAAAATACAACATGATTTTCTCTCAACATGTCCCGACAACTCATTGAACCAGTTCTAAAAGAAACTACAGATACACATTATTGTAGATAGGGCAATTTTATAATAATGTACGAAAGCAAGCGTGCTGAAATGTCTTTGTTAACTTTCTTCTGGGCAGCTGCGTCACTTGCAAAATACCTAAAATATATAATTTTCGTAATGATCGTAACGGTTAGACCAGTAACAGTGTCTCTAAGAAATTTTTGCGTTTTTATTTCAAAGTTTTGCTTCTTTTGCTTGTTTTTATTCTAACGGAGCTTTGATTATATTACGAAATACCTTAACTAACTGCATTAGTTCGATATAGTCAATTGCCATATGTTCAAAGAGATAAACTTGGATAGTGTAGAAAATAATATGCCTGTGAGCGAAACCTATTTCCTCGCTCAACATTGTCTGGGCGGGTAATTGCAACATTTACTGAGGCATGTCCCAATACCTTCGCCACAAGAGCCGTATGTTTTACACACGAGTGCCGCGCATAGCTTTTTATGGTTTCGTACCCAAATGTTATAAACAGAACTCTTACAATTATCATTATATCCATCGTTCCGTGTGTCTCAGTCATTTATCTTGCAGACTAAGTATTGAGACTGTTCAAACGAAATTTGAAACGAATTAACGTATATTTTATGAAGAAGAAAATAAATTTTGGGGGAAGAGGCTCTTAACACAAGATGTAGTAAATTTTCAGCGCACATAGGTAAGCGTTTTGGGTTTCTGGGTTATGAAAAATCATCATTATGTTTAACTGACTTTATTAAAATAGATAGTTGAAGAGATGTGCGCTTCTAAAATTGTAATCAAAATTTACTTTATTACTTAAATTTAATTTCAATTTGCAGTTTTGCAATTAATTTATTTTTGTATACTTAAAACGTACGTTGCAGAGAGCACTACTGTATCATCAAGCATTTTTCGGACGGTTTTTGCACGATACCCGTTGGTGATTGATGGCACCTACGAAAATTCCTTTGCATTGGTCTTAAATCATTTTTAAAAAAGTTCCACTCAAAGTCGTTCAACTGCGCCAGTTCGACAACCAAAAATCAACGTGCCAAAGCGTAACGATGATTGCAAACCGTGGCCATTATACCTTGGTCTGCATCGCTCCCTCGAAAGTCTCGAAACAGCAACTTCGAAGGCTTCTCGGTTATGGTGACGTAAGGTTTCATCTATACTGGCTGTTGACAAGGTCCTGCGTTTGCGCAGCGCGTGGTTTCGTTTGCTCCAGTCGGTGTCTAGATTTAGTTGACGAGTGACGTTCGTTACGACAGTTATAAATAATTCGCAGTGCGTGATTATATTTTCATGTTTCGCGAAATTGTCGCGCAACCAGCAATATTTGAAGATTTTGAAGTGATGTGTTGACAAGCGAAGGATTTAAAAGGTTTGTTCAAATGATGGTTTTTATTAATAGTTTTGTTGCTATCGTTCGTGATATTGTCTACATTGAATCGATGTAGGTATCAAAACTTTGAATCGTCTTTCGCCACATTTATAAAATTGGCACCGGAATGTTGTATTTTAGTTTTTTTCAATTAATTTCTACTCTGTATCCAAAATGATTTGTTTATTTTTTTATACTTTTTCTTTTATATTATTAATCCTACTAATATTATAAATGTGAAAGTGTGGATGTTTGGTTGTTTGTTACACAAATCACGCAAAAACGGCTGAACGGATTTGGATGAAATTTGGCATGCACGTTGTCAGAGAAGGACATAGGGTACTTTTATCCCAGAATTCCCGCGGGAACTCCGAAATTACCGCAGGTGAAATCGCGGGGCACAGCTAGTATTTTATAAAAATTTATTAATTTTTTATTCATTATTATTTATATTCTTATCAAAATATTCAATGTTCTAATCAGTTTTTGTATCTTTGGTCGTTCTTCATTTCCGAAAAGAATAACCTGATATCACGTCATATTAGATACAATTTCTTTCCTAAATGTTACAGTCTGAGTTCGCTTGGTGTTTTATTAATTTAAAATCTTGTCAAAAGTATGTTAAGTTGTTTACTATGTCACTTAATTAATTCATCAATTATCATTAAGTAATTTGGCATGGAAGATTTCGGCGTCTAATTACTGTATCAATTGTTGTAATAACACGTACGCGGAAAATTTAGGAATCAATGAAGTTTAGTTACCTACTTCAATAAAGGTTATTGAGAAACCAAGACACTAGTAATATTATATAAACTAAAAACTATAAATGCGAAATGTGATTGTTTTGATACTTAGATCCTAGATTTGGATAGAAGTTGTAACATGAATTATTAGATGAAGCATTTATTCTGACCACAAGAGATCCTGAGAAAATTCAGTTTACGCATGAAACCTAGAAATGCTATCAAACTTGGAGAGTTATTCTATTACTAGCTGCTTCCCGGGGATTCACCCGCGTTAATTTTGGAGTTCGCGCGCGTTCTCTGTTCCTACCTGATAACGTGTAGGTATGCAAAATTTCATGATCATCGGTTTAGTAGTGCCAAAAACTCAAATTTGCATTTGTAAGGATGTATGCATGTCTAGGTACTCGGGGTAATCTCCCAAAAGGGTCAAAGAATTTTGACCCGTTTGGATCTGAATCTCTAATCTCTGGGATACGTTCATACAGAAGTTTCGAAGAGAATTTCAGAAATTTAGGTGCGCGGCTAAAATGGCGGATCACCGATAAATTGCAATAAATTATAACAATATTCTATGAACCTTTTATAAAAACATATTATCTGATGTGCCACTAAATGATAGAACTTGAAGAGTTTTAATTCGCCACAGTTCAAACAACTTATTGTTAGTCAAGTACTTAATGAATTCTATTGAAACTTTATTATCTGTTATATTAATCACGGAGAATCTTAAGTGTCTATGATTTACAGATATAATAGAGGTAGTGTTTGGGTACCGACAGTGGCAGAAAATTATTTTTCATTACTATATTGTCCATGTTATATTTGATTTTGAGTACCTACATTTCAATTTTCTATTATGTTATATGTTTTGACAATTTCTAAGTGAGACACTTAACACCTACCTACCTATTTAACTTATATTATCTACAAGCCGTCCCCCGTGATTTTATCCGCGGTAATTTCGGAGTTCCCGCGGGAATTCCAGGATAAAATATACTATAAACCTTCCTCTTAATTACTTTATCTACTCTTAATTACTTTAAGATATTTCCAGTGTATTATTTGATGGTAGACCAATAAGTAAATGAATAAATAACAAATAAGTTATGAAAACAACGCGTACAATTTCCGACAAAACCTGTAGGGTAAAACCAGGATAGTTGCCCTGGGGGTATAGTTGCCCCGATCGTAATTACTCTAGTTTCGCAGATGAATCGCGTGCTATTTTATTTATCTATCAAAAGACTTTCCGACTACTATTAAGTGGACCGCGTCTCATGTCTCTGTGCGATTGCACGGGAACGCAAGGTGCGATCAAAGATTTTTCGGGATAGATGCCTTGTTTCCCAGCGGGTCATCTATCCTAAATGTAATTTATATGGACTAGGCAACTATCCCATGTATGGGATAGATGTCACAAAAAGTAGAGGTCCGTAGAAATCGCTAATACTCTGGAAATTTCAAAGATAATGTCTTTTACATTTAATAAATTTGTAGATAAAGAACCAAAGTACTTGCCAGTTTAAAAAATAAAATATTTTGATTTATGTACTGGAAGATATAAAATGATTTCGAAAAGTGTGGCAACTATTCGGGTTTTACCCTAAAGCACGTTGCCTTTGCAGATAAAGACCGATCACAACTCAGTGCTATAGATTGTCAAGATATTGGCTTCAGATAAACGACAAAGCATTGCCGAGCCGCACTTAATTAGGTAACCACCGGAGCTAAATTAAGTAGATTGGTGCAGCGCGACTGCACGATTTCATAAAGGATTTTCTGTGTCCAATATCAATAGTGAACTGCCTAATTAACTGTGTACGGTAAGTATCAAAAACATGTGAACTATTTTCGACAGCCGTTATAAAGTCGTTGACAGTGGTCGTGAAAGCTCTTAAAAAAGAATATAAATAAAAAATACTAATAAATAACAAAGAAAAATGTGGATTTACGTGGGAGGGCATTAGATTTGTCGGTAATACAAAGGAATGAGGCGTCTACAACTTGCGCGCTCATTTTTCGTGCATATATTTTACGTCAATTTTTATTTTATTTTTTTCGTTTTTTTAGTTCATTGTCAAATAAATTCCTAAGTCACTCCTTTTAACATCAGCTATCTGCCAGTGAAAGTCCCGTTAAAATCGGTCCAGCCGTTTCAGAAATTAGCTGGAACACAGACAGACAGACAGACAGACAGAGAAAAAAATTAGAAATTGATATTTGTATGTAAGTACCGTATATACTTTCGTATGAATTTAGTGAAAATTGTTAATTTGAATTACAAACAGACACTTCAATTTTATTTATAGGTATGTCTAGATAACTGATTAAATTTTTTTTAAGTTGTAATACCTACGTACCTACTGTAAGTATTTCAGCTGAAATGTTTGTTCACTTTCGCGCAATTGAAGTACTTACCTATTTTGTTCGAGTGCAAAAATGTGATTGGAGAGGTAGGCAGTAATTAGAGATCTCCAATTGCTACGATCAATAAACGATGCGACATTAATGTAGTTAGGTATATGTAAGTGCCTATTTAACTATTTACTTAAATAACTATTTAACTTTTCGCATATAGTACTTAAAACTAATAAGAATTTTACTGTTTATGAATAAAGTTAACAATAACAAAATTCTAATAAATTCAATTTGTAAAATGACCTTGCTGACATATAGACACTACAAAATCATTAATAGAATATAAGTACTAACATAGTTTTTAAGTTACTAACAATAAAATGGATCCTTTGCTGTCTGACAGTAAATAAATAAATAAATAAATAAATAAAATATCTAGCTATTATTTGAACATGTTAACGTACAGAAAGACTGACGATTTCTGTGAGTCCGTTTAGCTCCACGTCTCGCACATCAATCATGATTACGAATATTAAAAAAAAAAATTCCTTATATTATGTTGCGTTAAGACCACGGAAACTAGTTTTACTATAAATATTCAAACTAAAGTTATAGATAAGAAGTGCCGCTTTGCACGAGCAATAAGTACTTGTATACTCGTATTACTAGCATTACGAGGTACGTTTAAAATGTGTTTAAATTAAAACTAACAAGTAGTTAACCCCGGTTTCACCCGAGTCAATTTCAGGATTCCCCATAAACTCTTTATTGCGAGCTGAAAAATAGCCAACTCGCCAAAATTTTATCGAAATCTGTTCAGCTGTTCAGGGGTGAAAAGGTAACAGATAACAATAATTTAGGTTTCTTTTCACGTTAATAAAATTAGTAGCTGGTACCGGCTTTCAACGTCATTTTTTCGAGATCCCGAGAGAGACTTAACACGTGAAAAGGTAACGGACATAGAGAAATACAGACAGACAGAGTTAATTTCGTATTTATTACCTAATATTAGTATAGATATTATATGGATGAATTAGCATATCAGCTATATGTACCATATTTTGACTTAAGCACTGTAAAAACTGACCTATTACGTTATACATAAAATTAGAATTGTAACAGAGTTATGAATAGTTTCCTTTTTAAAATACTAAATATATATTGGTTTTAGTTTTGCCACACGGTTATCTCGACTGAGTCAGCTGGCCCTTTGGGGGCTCACATTATTTCTCGTGGCTTAGAGGATTCTAAATCGTAAAACTTTGTAACCCACATAACATAAAACATGAAATTTCGGTAAAATCTAAAATGATAACTTAATTTAGGTACTTGACTTTATATAATTTTAATATCTGACTTAGCTGTATATATTTATTTTCCTCTGCCTTTCCCAAAAAGTGCTTTTTCAAAAGAAAATTAGATAATAATAAACGTTAAAGTTCAGCGTATACCTAAATAAAAAATGAAAAATCAATTTCCATATTAATAAGATTTCAGTCAGTACTTGCACAGAATATATTACACAAATAAGTTTTATACTGTAACAGATAGACAGACGTCTTTGTAATTTTAATCGTAAACATTGAATTTTCCGCATTTTGTTCACGGGGAATTTCACAGTAAGTAGGTATCGTGTAATTGGACCAACGCACTGATAAAACATTTCAAAACAGTTTACATACGGACACTCAATCATTCATTGACTTTATGTAATGAATCTATAGAATATCTTAATGTTTTTCATTAAAATAACTACTTTGAAAGGGTAGATATGTCCATGTCAACTAATAACTTTTGCTTGAAATCATCAGTTATCACTAATTTTATACTACAACTAGCTGTGCCACGCAGTTTCACTCGCGTTAAGAGTTAGTTAGAGAGTTAGTTTCAGAGATCCCGTGGGAATTCCGGAATAAAATGTGTGTGCAATAAAGTATATTTGATTTGTATGATAAAAAGTAGCCTAAGTTACTCCTTATAGCTATTTGCCAGTGAAAGTCCTATTAAAATCGGACCAGCCGTTTCAGAGATTACCAGGAACAAACAGACAGACAGACAGAGAGACAGAGAAAATATTAAAATATGTTTTTTGATGTTAGTACCGTATATAATTTCGTACGCATTTAGTGAAAAGCTGTTAATTTGAAATTACAACCAGACACTTAAATTTTATTGTCTTATGAGCTAATATGTCTAGATGAGCTGCTTTCATCTGAGATCATTGTGTTACCGCCGCACTCAGAGTCGACTGTAATGATTACTTAGTTAAGTATAGCTTTTTAAAACAAAACTGCCGCAATCAGACAAGTTTAATAAATTAATGTTAATTGGCATTTAACTAATTAAGTTACATCTCATTAAATGCCAATAAAGATTAATTTACTGAACGTCTCTGATTGCGGCAGATTTGTTTTAAAAATCTATACTTAACTAAGTAATCATTAAAGGCGACTCTGAGTGCGGCGGTAAGTAATTCAAAATCTCGCTGTAAAACGAAACAGCCGACTACGTCAATAACACTTTATAGTTAGGTACCTATTAAATTTTTTCCTTACGTTGTCAATGATACTTCAAGACTAACCTTGTGTCTAATTTTGATGAACAAGAACATTATTGTATGGTAGTATAGATGCCTTATCAGTTAGTAAAATAATGGTAAATAATTGTAACAAAGAATAGAGATTGTAAAGAAGTGACACTCTCCGCCTCCCACCAATTTCATGCCTCCTCATACTCCGCAAAGGTTCTTGTAAATTCCGAGGAAAGTTTGACACATATAGAATCTACACGCGGCAATTTTTCACTGCCAGCTGACAATTACTGTCAGCTCGCTATCAACCTTAAGTTACACACACACGCACAACACGTGTACGTACGTACAAGCCGGCCATCTTTACTTGTGGGAAAGTACTTGAATCAGTTCATTTGTATGGAGTGTCACCGGGCTGATTACAACCACAAAAGTTATTCATTAGAAAATAAACTGTCGACTAATGCAATTTTATCAGTACCTACTCAGAAAATCTCCCATGTCTAAAAAGCACGACGTATACAATAGTGTCATATCGCAAAACGGTATGTATCTGCTTTTACGTATATAATATGTATGTACATGATTACGTATCCATCCTATATTCCGGGTCGACACGTGCTTGGAATACTATACTGTAGCTAGAGGTTCTACGAGGGCCGGATAAATGAACGCATTTTAGCACGTTAGTTCAGCAAAGTACTGTCTCTATACTGGTCTGAATAGAATTTTCTCAGAGGAAAAACTTGCGCGTTTCGTCGAACTGAACCTACTCACCAAAATTCAACCTGTTATTAGTAACTGAAAAAACTGGGACTATACGGAATAGGATATACTTGAAAAATTATAACAGATGACTTATGGCTGTGCCCTTCGCAATACCGTGAAACGCAGTAATTTTATAATAATAGGTACTTGCTAACTAGCTGATCCCGCGGTTCCACCCGTAATAATTTAGTAGTCACCGCGGGAATTCCGGGATGAAAAGTAAACTGTGTCTTTTTCTGTACCCATGACAACATGTGATCCCGCGGTTTCACCCGTAGTAATTTTGGAGTCACCGTGGGAATTCCGGGATAAAAAGTAAACTGTGTCTTTTTCTGTACCCATGACAACATGTATGTATGATGATCAGTTGAGACGTTAAGCCTTGAAAGCGTAACAAACAAACTTGCTTTTTTGTTGTTGTTTGTTGCGCTTTGTTGTTGTTACTTTTGCATAATAGTAAGGATTTTCTAGATTGTGAAAATCTTTATTATTATAGCATTTTTTACAATAAACAATAAACATACACATAATATTTTATGGATTATGTTTTCCTGTAGGTATATTTTGTTCTTTAGTCGTCTGAAATTACACAATATACGTAGGTATAAATAAAATATCAGAATTCTATCGAACAAAACCGCGGGCAGTTGTGCCGTATGTTTAATTTTATTGGATTACTTAGTTAAAACAGAACTTATATAATTATATAGGGAACATTTATAAAACGCGGCCCAAGTATCTAGAAATCTATTCCGGATTCTTTTACAATGGTTTTTTATTTGTATGGGTGCGGTGCCCTATACAAACATAACTAACTAACTCATGAGCAATTCTATTGTAAGTATAAGTTGAATGATGCCACTTAAATTGTTACAACTTATTCTTTACTAGATTATATCTGTAACTTCTGACTTCTTCCGGCTGATTTGCGGGTTCCTTCAAAACACTTTTTGATATGCTAAGGTGAAAAGAAGTACCTACTTACCTATCTTTAATGATTATTTCGTAAAATGGGCATGATGACTAAATTTTAATTTTTAGTCCTTCTTTTATATTAATAAAAAATATTGGACACGCATCTTTCCCTTTTTTTACGTAATCAAAAAATAACGGCGTTACATTGAGTCGAAATTTCGCGTGAGGTCACTATCCGGCACAGTTTATACGGGACATAATACCGGTTAATGACGTCACGAACCTCACTCCTAAACCTTAATGCGCGTTATCTATCTATATTTTCATTGATTTGAAAAAGCAAAATATACGTGTCTATTATTTCTTTAATCTAACTGACGGACTAAATAGAATTTTGATTTTACTCCTTGTCATCATGCTCATTAGCTACCTAGGTTGGGTACATATATGCCGCGTTTTCATCAAACGTTTTCAGTCTGATATTTATTTTATCCATATCGCTGTGGTCCAATTTTAATTACTTACTTATTCACAATATTCTTAAAGAGATACTCTTTAGAAACAGAAACATTGTGGAATGTAATGAATTGTGGAGTATTGACATTGACTAACACAAAGTTTGATAATTAAGGAGAAAAAAATAAAACCAGCTGTCGTCAATTAATCTGACAAAAAGTTATGGGCCAAGGCTATGCCAGGAACTTCCTCTCTGCTTGTTTTAGTTCTTTGATTCAACTTGGGTAAATCTTTTGTTACAACTTTTGTCTAACAAGAAGTTCGCATGCATCACTAGATATTACATACTAGGTACATAGTATAAAACAAAGTCGCTTTAAAAGCCTGGGCGTTTATGGCCTTTTATCGGGTTTAAACCCAAGCACCGGGTTTACGCCGGGTTGATTGCTCATATATATGTAAAACCAACATCGACTGCTATTGTTGTTTAAGTGCTGACTCGACCCAAATCTAAATTATTTTTTTACCGATTCTCTCAACTACGCCAAATGGGCATGTTGACTAATTTTTATTTTTTAGTCCGTCTTGTAGATTATTAAAAAATATTGGACACGTATTTTTTTTACGTAATCAAAAAATAACGGCGATATATTGAGTTGAAATTTCGCGTGACGTCACTATTCTGACAGTTTGTATGGCGGTTTTAGCGGTTAGTGACGTCACGACCGCCTCACCCTAAACTTTAATGCCGTTTATCTCTGTATATTTTAATTTATTTAAAAAAAGCAAAAAAACGTGCCTATTGTTTTTTTATTTTCTAACTGACGGACTAATTAGAATTTTGATTTTCAAAAGTAGTACACATCCCCATTGGCGTAGTCACTGCGTCAACACATGGTGCCCGAAACAATAAACTAAAGAGGAGGAGATGAATAAATTTCCTAAACGTAACGATGAGGCAACTACACGGTGGCACGTGAATTCCAAGGGACGTGTTTGGTTTGTACGCGTAAAACGTTGCGTAAAATTATACAATGAATCATGTGGCGTAGAATTTCGGCAGAACATTACAACGTGTCTATTTTTATCCTAGACACAGCAAACGCGGGACGGCGTTAATGTACAGTCAGGAGCCGCAATATGTTGACATTTTGGTCAGTCTTTGAACTTTATTGCTATTGCTATAAGATTCAACGGCTGTCAAAAGTGTCCAGATATTTCTGCTGCTGAGTGTACGCTCGTCGGTTGTCGCAAATTTCGTACCCGCCCACTCGTTACGAGAAATCAGCTACATTATTAAGCAAGCAAAGTGTTATGACAGCTCAATTATTACAATAGTTCAGCTAGTAATGTAATATGACAAAAAAAAGGTTGACCGCTTGCTTCTACACGCACGCACGCTCAATCATATTTGGGCAAATTCCCAATTGCACAAGCGAGTATTAGGTAACGTTATTACTGATGGGAAATTAATAGCGGTGCGTGAGTTTAAACTCGATAAAGGCCAGCATTTCACAGTCTTTTATAGGCTTTAAACCCAAAAATGGCAGGCATTTATCGGGTTTATTTATCCCTAAGAATCCGGGTCAATCTATAGTTGTTACCCATCCCGGCCCGACAATGACTATATGTCTGTCTGTTTGCGATAAACTCAAAAACTACTGAACGGATTTCCATGCGGTTGTGGCGACCACACGTCAAGAACTGAGATATCTATATTCACTACAAAAATCCTGAATCGCGCTAACGAAGTTTACATGCTACGCTCGCTGCATATGCACGACCTCCGACGATGTACAGTCGGAGTCACGTTTCCCTGGGCGTCACACCTCGCCCGGCGGGAAGCTTCCCCTTTAATGGCGATTGAGCGATATTACCCAGCCGCTCCGCTACATGGTTTACACCAATAGGTACACAGAATGATTTAAGACGAAGGTTTATACGTATAGATTATCCTGAAATTCCTGCGGGAATTGAAAAATTACCACGGGTGAAACCGCGGAGGACAGCTAGTTATCTATATTTTTTGCCGTTCGGTTTTGACCATACTCATTTTATCCGTCCAAGAAACGTCAAACTATATCACTTAATTTTAGTGCTGACTTTAGGCACAGGTAGCGAAGTGCTCATGTTAATTCAGTCAAGGTAAAAACATCAATGAGTCACGCCGATGGTGATCTCTGCAGTACTGTCAATATAAGAGGAATAACAAACATGTACCTACCTATGTATTGAGGAAAAATATTGAAGATGCCGACTCCTCCATTAAAAAAAACGTCTGTTTTATTCATCTGTGAGCATCATATTACCAAATCCAAAATATGTTTTCCTGAAACATATCCCCGACCACTGAGCAAATAATCACTACGTTATAAGAGTCTACGTTATCATACTATCGCTGAAATGTATGGAAGCATTTTGTGCCAACCTTAACCTTACCAATGTAAGACGCCGTCAGGGGGATTTGGTTAGGTATTCCAAAGTTGGTAAGGAAGTCATTGCATAGATCCATAGTAATTTTTGCTTCAAGGCAGTGTCGATGGGCACTCAGTTTAGTATGACGATCGGATTGGATTGGCGCAGTAAGTAGGATTATTATGGGATCAATTTTATACATATGTGTTGTGATGTGTTATTATTAGATACTAGCGTTTCCCGCTGTTTCACCCGTAGTGATTTCGGTTTTTCCCGCCGGAATTCCGCATTACAATATACTAGTTGTGCCCCGCGGTTTCTCCCGCGGTAATTTCAGAGTTCCCGCAGAAATTCCGGGATAAAAAGTACCCTATGTGTTAATCTGATGTATAAGCTATATTATTGTAAAGTTTCATTTAAATCCATCCAGTAGTTTTTGCGTGAAAGAGTAACAAACATCCATCTGTCCATCCATCCATCCATCCAATTAATGGTTTTGTGGACGAGTTATAAACTCTGCTTTTCACTTCGATTGCGAGGAAATAAAACAGTAGTATAGCATAACATTCCTTTAATTAAAATTCAAAGAAAAATTAGTACCTGCAGTTTTGAATACTGAAGGAAATGGTTTTTTCCGGCATATTAACGGTATTTATACCTATCTTAAAAACACATAAGGCAAATAAATTAAAGTAAATATTATAAATTAACAAATTCTATCTATGAAATTCTTATTGTATTTGACTGTATGGCTCATTTTCTTTGCCTTAATATAAATACATTTATGAGTAAATACTTTAATGCACTTGTGCACAAAATTCGATTTCGTGCAGCTTATATCCTGCACAAACAAGCACTTTCAGAGCATGAAAAGTGAAAAATATCTTTGGCTAAATTATCTACCTTTTTATTTTATTTTTTGTTTTATGCTAGTTAACTACTAGTATACAAAATACTTTTAAAGACGTTTTACTGATTAATGACTGTCTATCTAACGCAAACAAAACCACGTGTAACAGCTGGTTTTATCATAAAAATAGAACATTAGTTACATAATGATGTCGTTAATGTGCTTGTGAAAAATCACTGCGTAAAAATTGGCACATTTCCCATTGAGCAATGAGCAAGATTCCATTTAACACTTAATAGTTACGAATGAACTATTACGTCTTAAGTCAACTAGGTCAACTAAGTCAACCACGGGGAAGGTCTCCCCCGCAGTTTCAGTCGCGTTCAGGCACATCTGAATTCCCGCAGGAACTCTTTAAATAAGGTTGAAAGTAATCTCCAATTTTCAAGACCTAAATAACTCGTACATACATCCAATAGCTGTTCCCACAGCGTTCTCACCCGAATGAATTCGGTAGCCCCTCCGGGAACTATAATTGCTCCGAGATAAAAATAATGTGACTTTTCAATAAATCAATAAAACTTGGGTTTAAAGACTTTTATTTCTCATAAAAAGAAACAATGAGAATGAAAAATGAGATACATAGGCAAATATGGTATAACACTTATAACAAAAATAACACAAACTTGGAAATCACAATAAAAATGAATTTTACTCTTTCGTTGAAAACATAACTCGAAACCTAGAAGTCATTGTATTATCATCATTCGTCACAACTCAGATTCGCATTAAAACACTTTTTATGAACGTTTTATCCAATGTTAATTGTTTTTCGTTAACACAATACACCTCTCTATAGGTAACTGACAGGTGTTAGATTGTTAATTACTATTATAATTGACTATTGTTACATCACGCACCAACACTGGGACGCTTATGCGAATATATTATTACCAGCAGTATTTGGTACAATATAATTAAAGCACATAATGAATAATTAAGTAAAATAATATTAGATTATGAACCGAGGGAGTAAAGCAGTGTCTTACGTCACGGGCGGCATGTTGAATCCTGAGCGTAAGGAGGGACTCTAGACTCTAGTTTTCCTACAAATAACGTTCCAAACTCAAATCACTTTACTCCCTTGGGAGTTTCATACAACATTACCTCCCTCTCTTGGGTTGGAATGTAATGCCTTGTTTACGTTGAGATTACGTGATATGTAATTGGATATTATCGAGCAGGTGGTATGAAAAATAAATTAAAGTACTACTTTATGTGGCGAATCAGTTCTAGAGATGTTTTCGCAAAATTTCTTCAATTTAGAGAAACTGGGTCAGAGTACCTAAACTCACGAAAAAATCTATCGCCTACACAAGCCATAACTACAGATGTACTTAAACTTATTATTAAAAATTGTCACGTAATATCTTTTTGTTATTTTGTTTACAATCCTTAATTTTTTTTTTTACAGCCTAATGCACAAAAATGGAACACGACGCGAAGAGTGGCCACATTGTTCTCGAAAATTTTAATTCCACGTAAGAAAACATCTTATTTCGTCGCTTGGTGTGTGAATTTACGTTTTAAATTTTAAATTGTCACGACTCCTTTTTCCGTGAACCGATTACGATAAGATGATGCGTATTTAAAATAGAAGTAGGTATAAACAAGGCAACTGTAAACATCTGGGTTTATTTTATTCGGTAGTTTTTACCTACAAAATAAAATTAACACATTTAACAGCCAAACAGATGGAATAAAAAATATTACTATGATAAAATTATTGTATGATCTTCTGCATTAATATATTTAAAAAACATATTTCGCTTCTTATTAGTGTCTTATTTTGTGTGTGTTATTTTGTGTATTGATAATATCTCGTATAAACAGACACGTTCTCATAATTACAAAACCGATTAACCTCACGAATGCGTCTCGGTTATCTCGTGAAATCTTTAAATCCTTCGCTATCAATAAAATTACAACCGAAGGCACGTCTGTAGATACGTTAATTCTTAACAATAGAAATTTATTAACGTACACAGTAGTTTATTTTTCTCTAACAATAATAAACCTAATGACCGAGTGAGATTTTATCCGAACTCGAGCGTCTAACTAATTAATTAAGAGTGAGCCAGGTACTCGAATGAAAATTAGGTAATTTTCGAGTGTTTTTGTTTAACGCAAACTGAAATAATTGTTAGAAAAAAATTGTCAAATCTGATTAAATGTTTTGTTCACAAAGTAATAACTATAGTGTTCAAAACACTCATTCCTTTTTATGTACCCATAGTTTATTTCGTTACGAAAACAAAGTGTTTATTTAGTTAAGAGATAAAAAGGTTTGTCTCATCAAAACAAGAGTTTTACGAATACTATACGATTTTTTATTTATTTTTCCAGCGCAAATTTAGCCTCAAATCCAGGATTTCAATCTACACTGACACTGGGCTCCAAAGAAGTGATCACCGAGAAGGCTTACGATCCGTTCGAACATAGAAATGTGGAGCATCCTAATTCGTAAGTTATCATCATCGTAATCAGCCCTTCTAATTCTCTACTGCTGAGACTTCACACACGTTTGAGAACATTAGGGTGGGAATTTAACTTTGAATGAATCACCCATAAAAGCAATCTCGTGCGGGCTAGCACTGACCAAACCAGACCAGATATATGATGGATTGGGATCTATCATATCGACTATCGACTGGTGAAAGGCTATTTGTATTAAGCTGCATTTTTTGCAATACTGAGTTATACCTATATATCAGCTATTTTTTCTCCATCGTTTAAGTTTGATTTCAAATTTTTACAAGCATTTTGTTGGTTTTTTACACGGAGTCTAGATTGAATGAATTTTGAGCTAAATAATATGTATTTTAAAATTAAGTAGGTATAATTATAAAACTAACTCAGAGAACTGCGTGCGTAAGTTTCACCTTTCTAAGAACGCCAACCGTTTACATATGGTTTGGTTTATATCCTCTTCAGACCAATTTTGTACCAGTTTTACATTACTCTTGTCTTTAATCTAATCTGAAGGTGTTCACTCTTTCATCTTTCCTTATCAGATCGCTCGGGTCGCTGGTGCACCTGCTCAAATCGTCTCTCGGGTCTGGCATTCTGGCCATGCCAGCCGCATTCAAAAACGCTGGCTTGGCAGCGGGAGCTATCGGCACAATATTTATCGGCTTCATTGCTACACACTGCGTTTACGTACTGGTAAGAGTCCATTCCTGCAAAAAGTGTGAAGAAAAGATGAAAATAGTGGATTACCTTATGTATGAGTGCGATGCCTTGGCCCGCAAAACAATAAACTTCTGGGGATGGCTGGTCCAAAGATTTTTAGGTTTCTAACCTTTTATTTTACCTTTGCCGCCGAGTTTTTTAGGGAGTCGGAAGGGATCATATTATGAAATGAAAATGAAATGAAATGAAAATGAAATGAAATGAAATAAACTTTATTTGTTACGACAATCGTTAATATATGAAATAACATAAACAAGCACAACCAGCGTGTCGCAACAAAACGGCAACCAGCTCAGCATAAGTCGGAAACCGGGGGGCCCGACGCTGATCTTCCGCTGGTGCCGCATGTGGCGTCACGGATGTGAGCGAAGAGAGAAAACTTAAATTATACTTTTATATTAATTTCATACATAGGAATCTCAAACAAGGCAAAAATAAATCATTATGATCATTATCATTATAATCAAATTATGATGAGTTCAGTAAAAAGGATCACAATAATCAAAGTGCCTAGGCAACATCTGCCTGCCCATTGTATACAATAAGATATTATTTCGCATTGGACACTTCACACTGCCATCTGAGGGAGCCACAGATTTTAAGATACTACCGAGAATAAAGTGTAAAGTGATGAAGACGCAAGCTCTAGTTGGCGCAAAATTAATGTTTAAATCTTTTAACCTACCTACTGTTTCGGAAATTCCAATTTAACTGTTTTGAAATGAGGGTCTCTTCAATATAATGTCCCGGTCAGTTGGCTTTATTTAAACTTTGTAGTTGCAAAAGTACAAAATACTACTAAAGGTGAACTTAATACAAACAGTGCCATTCACTGTTCAAGGTTACATAGCACAAAAAGGGTTTATACTTGCGGCTTGAGAGTCTATCAATAAGTGATAGACTGAGGATGGCTAAGAACTGAAACGGCTTATGTTTTCATCAATACGTTAGGTTCAGAAGTCAGCACTCTTTTACAACTTTTTTTTTAATAGCGGTCACGGCTGATTTACGCGCCTTGGCAAAGAATGATCTTAAAACGGCTTTGGTGACAAACGGTTTCCTCTTCAATGAGTTTCTGTATCGATTTAATCCATTGTCTCTTACGACGTACAAAGCACCTACTTGTTAGTTGAAGTCAGGCTATTCTGCAGCACCACAGAATTAAGATACTGAGAAGTGATGTCCTATTTTACCAATATAACGTGGATGTTTGGATGATACGACTTTTTGTCACGACACAAAAGGATTTCCTGAAGCAACTCCAAAATTCGTGTAGATGAGACCGAGAGGAATAAACAGCTATTATCAATAATAATAATCCTCACTAAGTACGAGTGAATGTTTGTTTGTTGGTTACGCTTTCACACCTTAACGGCTGAACCGATCATCATGAAATTTTGCATACAAATTGTCAGAGGCACAAAGGTCGTGGGGTACTTTTTGCCTCGGAATTCCTGGGGCAACTCTGAAATTAAGGTGGGTGTAACTGTGGAGAACAGCTAGTAATTCATATAAACCTACTTGTGATTTTCATAATGATTTTATTATTAACTAGTTGTGCCCGCGGTTTCAGCCGCGTTAATTTAAGAGTTTCCGCGGAAATTCCGGGATAAAAAGTACCCTATGTGTTAATCTGATGTATAAGCTATATTATTGTAAAGTTTCATTTAAATCCATCCAATAGTTTTTGCGTAAACAGTAACAAACATCCATCCATCCATCCATACATACTTACAAACTTTTGCGTTTATAATATTAGTAGGATGTAGATACACACAAGCCTTATCCGGTCTGTATTATGAGCGATGAGTCAAGTTTAATGTCACGGAGACCAGTCGATAGGTGCTCGTACGTGAAGCCAGAACAATATAGCAAGGTCAATGACATCACCAATGGACCACGAAACGGTGGCACGCCAACAAATCACTCGAGCCCGGGGGAAACCTACAACGTTGCTACCTTTAAGAGCTGTATTTTGTTTAAAAGGTGTTCAGACGTGTTTCTATCAAGTAAATGACAATACATGAACTTAATATTATTATGTACCTACATTTTATAGAATGTAATTTGAAGTAAGTACGTCCTACTCGATTATAATGAGCTGAAGGAAGATTCTGCGGGCGTAGGTAGTTCTTAGCTTGTTATTCTAATATCATAAATGCGATGTGAGTTTGTTGGTTACGCTTTCACGCCGTAACTACTTGACCGATCATCATGAATTTTTGCAAGCACGTTGTCAGGAGTTGTCGTTTTCAGATTAAATGAAATATCTTAGTAGATATAAGTTTTAACAGCGGGTGGCGTGGGTAGAGTCTTTGTGTCGCTGGCTGTAAAACCAATATTGTTCCATTTCAGAATAAAAAATGTTAACTTGAAATCCCTGTTTTACAGGTGAAAACATCACAAGAATTATGTGCAGAAGTGAAACAACCTCAAATGGGATTTGCGGAAACGTGCGGCGCTGCATTTCAGTATGGACCCAAGAAGACGCGCCGTTTTGCTGGATTCGCTAGGTAAATTACCTATAAGATACAGTTTTTCTACACTTATATTATAAATAGATTTGATTTGTTTTATGTTTGTTAATAATGAACAAACTCAAAAACGAATTAACCGATTTGAAAAACTCTTTCACTTAAGGAGGCTACACTTTTGCTGAGTGAAGTAGTATAGGTAGGTACTTTTATCCTGGAGTTCGCACAGAAACTCCCAAAGTTTACGTGAGTGAAGCCGTTATTAATAAAATGTAGGTATTTTTATACAACAGTTGAGTTCTTTGGTATTTTATATTACGTGAAGACAAAAATGTGTAATTAAGCGAACATAACTCTAAAAAGGTCTCCAGAGAACTCCAAAATTCGCCCATTGGAAACAGTATTTAAAAACTTTATTAAAATACCTACACATAGGTCAACACCTTGATTTATTGGATTGACTAATTTCCTGAAGGATAAAATATTTAATACCACAATGACGTCATCAACCACAACAATAATATTCATTCATTAGTATTCATCAATGATAATAATATGACAAGAAACATTTATAGCTACGTCATTAGCGCACGAAATTCCAGTGATTCTCGTTGGCGTCATCGAGTCTATTTTTGATTTTCCTATGATTTTTTTTTTCTATTTTTACAGAACTTTCGTTGACTACGCTATGGCTTGTACGTATTTTGCTGCCCTCTGTGTTTACGTCTTGTTTATAGCTGAAAATTTTCAAGAGGTGAGTAATAATTGGGTTTGTAATAATTGAGAAAATGGTATTGGATGGTTCTAATCTTATAAATACTAATTAGGAGTTCCATGATGATCGGTTGAGTAGTTAAGTGGTAAAATCGTGACAAACAAACAAACAAACTCAAATTCGCATTCGTAATATTAAGGATTCACCGACTCATTCCATTGCCAACCCAGTAATCTCTGACAACGGATTTCAAACAATCAATATTATGGATATTTATTACTGTATTTGACATAATTATAATTAGCCGCTAGTTTTGTATTCAAAAATGTTTTTTTTTTCTTGAAAGCTGTTGGTCTTTCTAAAAATAAATAGATAAATAAATCTGCATCATATCTTTAAAAAAAGTGTCTGCAGCCACGTAGTTACTAACACAAAATTTAAATAATTACTTAAATATTCTAAATATTTGGGTTTCGGGTTTTGGAGATCTATGTTAGGTACTCATACAGGTTAAGCTAAATAAGGCTAGATAACTTTAAAATTATTTGATACCTCATGAGCCTACCTAATTATAGCTGAGATAAATAAATAAAAAATAGGCTTGTTTCCAGGGTATGAAAATTAAAATTCTATTTATTCCGTCTTATAGATTGACAAATAATATTGGACACGTATTTTTTTATTTTTGTACGTAATCAAAAAATAACGGAGATATATTAAGTCGAAATGTCGCGTGACGTCACGCCGTGCCACAAATACCACGTTGTGGCGTCACACGATATTAAATACGTGTCCAATATTTTTTATTAATCTACAAGACGGACGAAACACTAAAATTTGGTTGACAAGCCCATTACTTACTATTCGATAAACTTCTCTAACTTATATTTTAGGTTTCCGATGTCTATCTGCCGGAATACAATTTGACTGTGAAAATATATTGCGCGTTGACCCTGGTGCCGCTAGTGCTCATGTGTCAGATAAGGAACTTGCAATGGCTGGTGCCTTTCTCGGCGATCGCCAATGTGCTGCTGGTGCTGTGCTTCTCCATCACAATGTACTACCTTTTCAGCGATATGCCTGATTTTTCGTCGAGGCAAATGGTAGCACCAGTACCGCAGTGGCCTCTCTTCATAAGGTGAGTAAATAAAAGTCATATAGGCATACCAGCTGTGCCCCGCAGTTTCAAAAGTACCTTATGTCCTTCTCTGTACCCTTGACAACGTGCATGCAAACTTTCATGATGATCGGTTTAGGCGATAAGGCATGAAAGCGTAACAAATAAACAAACAAAAAAACAACAAACTCACTTTCGCATTTGTAATATTAGTAAGGATAAGGCAATTTTGATTAGAATTCTTTAGCTTTGCCCTTGAAACAGGCTTGGTTGAGTGATTTAAATAACGAACGATCAGCTGGACGAAGGTCTACAGTTGTCCACATCAAGCATTACTCTTTTATATTCTGCAGTACCGTGATATTCGCTATGGAAGGGATCGGCGTGGTGATGCCGGTGGAGAATGAAATGTCAAAACCACAGCAATTCCTGGGCTGTCCTGGTGTACTAAACATTTCGATGAGCATTGTGGTCGGATTGTATGGGCTATTCGGGTTCTTTGGCTACCTGAAGTATGGAGATGCTGTCAAGGGAAGCATCACGCTGAGTCTGCCTCAAGACGAGATGTAAGTGTCGTATAACATTGAAAACCTCTGCCTTGCGTGGTACCACAAAATATCCTTACTCTCTATGGTAGAATACCAATCTCGTGTTTTTGTGACAATATTCTCTGTCAACCAATTGTGGTAAAACCACTCTAAAGCTACTCATTACTTTCCTGGGTGTCAGCCGTCACTTCTGGACCTCTGCATAGTTTCCTCGCCTGACCACGTAGCTTACCATGGTCAGATGGACGCTGACGCATTTTCCTATCATGACCTTATCTATCTTTCTTACAAGCTTCGTCCACCTAAGCCTAAGTCAAAGGTGCTTATGCTGCGTAATTTTAAGGACATGGATCTCGACAGGCTTATGGAAGGGGCCGAGAACATGGAGTGGGCACGGGTATATAACGCAGCCACAATTGACGACAAGATCACTGCTTTCAATTCCCTTTTAGT
This sequence comes from Zygaena filipendulae, assembly GCA_907165275.2. Classification (NCBI taxonomy): domain Eukaryota; kingdom Metazoa; phylum Arthropoda; class Insecta; order Lepidoptera; family Zygaenidae; genus Zygaena; species Zygaena filipendulae. The sequence continues at coordinate 1,628,389 of OU015653.1, read as the reverse complement.
AAACTTGTACGAGGAACATGCTCCGGTCCGTGCAGTGCGAGTAAAATATCTCCCTGCTCCATGGTTAACTCCTGATCTCCGAAATCTCCTGACAAAAAAGGCTACTGCAAAAGCAAAGTATAAGAGGAAGAATACCGAACTTAACAAAAATAAGTACCTTGAAACAAGAAACTACTGTAACACCTTGTGTAGGGACGCAAAACGGCGCTATATCCACTCTTCCGTTGAGGACTGTGATCCGCCATCTGTTTGGAGGTTTCTCCGGACGCTTGGTGTTGGAAAACCACGTAAGGAAGCTGGGGATGTAGTGAACCTGGATGCCGAAGTTCTAAACAAGCATTTTTTGTCTAGCAATCTCCAGTTCGACAGTGACACTAAACGTGAAACTATTTCTCGACTCCAGAGTTACTCCCCTCCTTCATACAACTCTTTCTCCTTCCTTCCTATCTCCGAAAATGACGTGAGGAGGTACATATTGTCTATTTCTTCTAACGCTGTGGGTAGTGACGATATTAGCCGTAAAATGATATTTCCTATTTTAGACATTATTATTCCTGTAGTTTCACATATTCTGAACTTCTCTCTAACTTCCTCTAGTTTTCCTGAGACTTGGAAGCGAGCCATTGTGATTCCATTCCCTAAAAATAGCAACCCTTCCTCCCTTTCCCACTATCGTCCTATCTCAATTCTCCCGTTTCTCTCCAAGATTCTTGAACGAGCGGTTCATAGTCAGTTGTCCGTCTTTCTTTCTCGAAACAACCTGTTGAACGCGTTTCAGTCAGGCTTCCGGCCCGGACACAGCACTACTACTGCTCTTTTAAAAGTCACCGATGACATTCGCTTGGGCATGGAACAAAAGAAAGTCACTTTACTCACCTTACTGGACTTCAGCAATGCGTTCAACACGGTTGATTTCGATGTTCTCTTAGCTCAACTGGAAGCTCTTAATATATCGCCTACTGCTATTCCTTGGTTCCGTAGCTATCTGAGCGGGCGCCAGCAACGTACCCGTATTGATGATATATACTCTAGTTGGTCTGACATAACTGCTGGTGTCCCTCAAGGTGGCGTCCTATCTCCTCTTCTATTCTCAATTTTTATAAATTCCATAACTCACTCTCTATCAACCAAGTATCACCTTTATGCTGACGACCTTCAGTTGTATGCTCAGGAAACTGTCAACAACTTCAATCATGCGGTGTGTGCGATGAATTCGGATTTGGGAAGAATTGAATCTTGGTCCGCTTCTCATGGTTTAAATGTAAATCCTAACAAATCCCAATGCATTGTTATTGGAGGACCTGGACAAATTTCCAGAATTGATCAAATTTGCCCTCTGCCCACTATGAATTTTAAAGGCACTCCCATTCCCTATTGCCCTCACGTCAAAAACCTTGGCCTCTTTTACGATCGTACCTTGTCATGGTCTCGACAGATGGGTGAACTTAGCAGAAAGCTATTTGCTTCTCTGAGTTCCCTGCGTCGTCTTCAAAATTTCCTCCCCATCTCCACTAAAATCTCCTTAGCACAATCCTTACTCCTTCCTATCCTTGATTATGCTGATGTGTGCTGTACTAACCTGACGGAGGAGCAATGTGACAAGCTGGAGCGGCTGCAGAATGTGTGCGTGCGTTTCATCTATGGTCTGCGCAAGTTTGACCATGTCTCAGAGTTCCGAGCTAAGCTCAAGTGGTTGCCTATTCGCCTTAGACGTACTACACACATTCTTTGTACTATATTTAAAGTGCTACACGATCCCAGGTCACCAGCATATCTCAAAGATAGTTTCAGGCCTCTTTATATCGGTCGTGAGGCTAGGTCGGGTAGTTGTCTTCTCTGTTTCCCTAAACATGAAACACGTTTTTACGACAAGTCTTTTGCAGTGGAAGGAGTGCGCCTCTGGAATTCCTTGCCTGGTTACATCAGACAAGTCGAATCACTGTATACTTTTAAACGTTACCTAAAGCGTTATTTCAATGAGAGATGTGGTTACCAGTGAAAACACTCCCTTTTATTCTTGTATAATATATTTTATATGCCTATCTTTAATATTATACTCTGGTTTAAATTAATACTTGTATTCGTTTTTATGTCTAAACTATATATCTATTGTTATGTACCTAGTATCGTTATTTTTATCAGTATTTTTAAAGATATTTATTATTTCATAATGTCTATGAGTATGTATATTTAATAATATTATAATCTCACAAGGTATCAGCCTGCACCCACCCACTGTATGTATGAATGTAATGAATTCTCTGTACTATCTCGTCAAGGTTGCCTTGAAAAAATTGCTTCTAGCAATAAGGCCGCCTATTTGCCTGAAATTAATTTATATTATATTTAGTGTTGTGAAACTCCTTTGGTGCAATAAAGTATCTAAATAAATAAATAATAAAAAAATAAAACCATATCAATCACGAAGATAGTGTTAAATTCCGTACGGTAATGTTTTGCGAAAGGACATTAATTCATTCACATGGTTGGTTCTTATGACATGAATAATTTTCATTTTCTAGTCTCGCCCAGAGTGCCAAGGTACTCATGGCTTTGGCCATCTTGTTCACGTATGGCCTGCAATTCTACGTGTGCATGGAAATGATATGGAGACAAATACAAGACAAGATCGCTGTTCGCTTTCACAACGTCTCGCAAATCTGTATTAGAACTGCCCTTGTTGTAGCCTCGGGTGAGTTTTAAATCATTGTTTTTATAATGTTTTGATTTATCTTTTTGATAAATAATCCATATAACGTTGGATTGAACACTTCTATTATTTTGTTTATTTTGAGAGTAACACTCGTGTTAGATGATATAAAGGCTCTTATTGACGTCTGCAGCAAAAATTGCAATCTTTGAATTACAATGTAATAGCACCCACAAAACGTCCGCCATTCCCAGATTCTAAATGCTATGGCCAGAGAAAAGAATCTGTTCAGCACACTCAATTTTATAATTAGTGAGAGTTTCTGAACATACAATGGAGCAATTCTATGGCAATTAGTGCATCAACATAACGTAAAAAATAATTAAAAAATGCATAGATTTAGTGCCCTAATTCAAAAATTATTGTTTTAATGAATTTTATCCTATTTTGTGTATTTGCCATGTATTTGCCCCTGAATAATCTTAATGTTCTATTTTATTTTTTGTCTCAGTAATTTTCGCTATCGCGTTTCCTGATTTGGAGCTCATCATCAGCCTGATTGGCGCTATATTCCTCTCGACGCTCGGCCTCCTTACACCAGCGGTCGTCGACACCGTCCACAACTGGGAGAGGAACATTGGCTTCCTCTACTGGAAGGTTTGGAAGAATATCTTGATCTCCTTCATTTCACTCCTGGCGTTATTCGTCGGCTCTTACTCTTCAGTTAGCAAAATGATCACGAAGTTTGGACATGGTGCTGTTGCTCACGAAACGGTAGCAAACCAAACGCTGACTGGAATGCTTAATGATACTATTGGTTTATAATAATTTATTTAGTACAAAGATTAGTTGGATCAGTTTAAAATGCGAGGTGTTGTCTCAGTCCATCATAATACTTCTAAACGACGCAGAGATGAATATTATGGTGGCTATGATTTTGTATGTATATTTGTAACTATATGAGGTGCAGATTTTAAATGTTTTAAGCCACTTGCCATAATATTAGTTGATAAGAAAATTGGTTGGATTCCGTCTGAAAGAAAAAAATAATCGCAATACTTTTATGTACTAAGAAAAAATTGTATTTTGTTTTAATAATACTGACAAGTAATTATAATATAAGTACCTACACCTAGATCTTAACAATACTTATATTACAACATAAATAAGTATGTACCTAACTGAAAGTGTACCTACCTACAAAGTTTAACTTTCTTAAGAAAGTAGTATTTCGAAACCGCTTCCAATTTGCTATGTAGCTAGATATTTTAAATTAATATCACAAACCAGCAGCAAACAAAGAATCAAAGAGTACAAATTTTATTATCAAATAACACTATATTGACAATCTGCAAACTAGTTTTAGAACTTTAAATGTTTAAGTTTATATAGATTTAATCAATTTGTGCTTCCAGATTTTTCTCCTTCCAACATTCGATAGAATCTTTTATTATTCACTACGTCTTATCTTCGATTCCCTTTTCTATGTGACATCAGCACCTTCAACATGGGTGACTCTAATAAGTGATATGTCGCGAAGTTTCTTCGATTCTTTTGTAATAGAATTGACACATGCCACGGTCTAACACCCCGTTCCCACTAGTCGGATGTCGGGTCCGGATTTTAATCGGATGTTCCAGTGGCAGGACATTTTACATGAAGCTATTCACATTTGTTGGAAACAGATTTGGTGTCGTCGCCGACAAGAAATGTCGGCTGTTTTACGAGCCCTCGACGCCCGGAAAAGACCGTGTCGGATCTCGCTCGCCTATGAGTCAGTGTCAAAGTGTCAGTGGAGCTGTTCACATTTGTCGGACAAGTGTGAACAGAGGCGCCGACGTCCGATTAAAATCCGGATCCGACATCCGACAAGTGGGAACAGCGCCGTGCGTCTGTCGTTGTCATACCTATCGTATTCCCTTTTGCCGTTTTCTCATTTCAAATTTGTGTTATAATTTGCTTAATTATTTATAGCATTTCATAACGTTTTCGACCAATTTTTCATCGAATGTCGTTCGCCTGAGTTTCTCGACTTGACGTCTGATGTATAGTTATGTATTTTATTTCTCTTATATTTTTTTTATAATACCTAGTTTATTTTTTAATAAGTTACCAGCAGCATTCATAATGTGTAAAAATATGGTCTTTTTTTAAGTTTATAGATTAAAACACAATATTAAACTTAGTCCATTGTTTTGAGTGAGTTTAGTGTCAGTATGAAATAAATGTTTTCATAATAATTATTGTTAATTTTAAAATATATACTTATGATTCTACTTAGTTTTCGTCATCCGTCCTATCTAACATGGGCAGGCTAATAAAATTAGTTTGTTAAAGTACAATGTTATTATTATTTATCTTTTTACATTTTTTGGAACTGTTATAAAATAATGACTTTTATATTTTATGGCGACCAAACCGCTTTTGTTTTATTTGTGGTTAAAATTATAAACTTGTGATATTATAAATAAAGAATTTAAATAGGTACAACAGGAACTACACATGCAAATGGACGTTGTGAATTGTGATCAATTAATAAAGATTATTTTAACAAAATCATCTTTTAATTATTTATATTTTATCAGTGGACTATTCTCTTAATCCTTTGATTAATGAAACACTTAAAGATTAGGTACTTACTAGCTGCTTCCTACCGTTTCACGGGAATTCTAGAGTACAAATTTATTTACTGTGCATAACCCCCTAACATCGAGTTGTAAAACTGTCGCCAAGCACCTAACGGTGTGTTCCGGCAGCCCCACTTGAAAGCCATTTCCCATCCCCATTCCAGGTTGGCATCGTACCTGCGTGCCTTCTGATATTACAGATGTCCATGGGCATTACTTACCAAAGCAATAATAAATCACTTACCATCTGGTGTACCTACCACTTGCCAGATCCATTGATTGAAAGACACATAAAGAAGAAGGGGGCAAACAAAGATTTGAGAGCGTATCAAGTTTATGTAGCGTTTATACGGACCCCAGTGGTGATGAAATTATCAAAAATCCTGGAACTTGTACGATAAAAAAAATTGGGGTCCGCGATCCGCAGCGAACGGCCGAGCGGGAAGCGATAAATTACCGCTGATACATTTGATAGGGGTTCGACACGAAATGAGTACCCGTGAAATTTAATAAGATAAGTAGGTATGTAAGTAAGTACATACTTTTCATAATCCGGAGAGATTGCGCCAGCTAACCAAGCTGAAAAGTGAAATGCTACATCGCAAATGGGCGTGTGTAACTTACAAATGTAAACTTGCAACGTTGCTGCAAACTTAAATTTAAAGTTCTTAAGTCTTGGAAATCACTTTAATATTACTGCAACATTTGTTTAGTAAATTTCAAAACTAACATAGACAAACTTACTGTAACCGCTTGTAAAGTAAGCGAGAGAAAACAATTAATGTTCAGTATCTTATTTTTTGTTTAAGAGAATTCATTCGCTCACTTGCTAAAAGAATATATGTATTAATTATCTTCCAAGAAAATTCCATATAAAACTTTCGAGTTCATCCCCAGTTGACAGATTTAAATACTACAGGTTAAAATACTACTGCTTACAAGTTGTCAGGGATACGGAGAAGGACATAGGGTAGGTACTTATTATATCGGAATCCCCGCGAGAACTCCAAAATGGGCATGTTGACTAATTTTTATTTTTTAGTCCGTCTTGTAGATTATTAAAAAATATTGGACACGTATTTTTTCTTTTTTTACGTAATCAATAAATAACGGCGATATATTGAGTTGAAATTTCGCGTGACGTCACTATTCTGACAGTTAGTATGGCGGTTTTAGCGGTTAGTGACGTCACGACCCCCTCACCCTAAAGTTTAATGCGCTTTATCTCTGTATATTTTAATTTTATTTGAAAAAGCAAAAAATACGTGTCTATTGTTAATTTATTTTCTAACTGACGGACTAATTAGAATTTTGATTTTCAAAAGTAGTCCACATCCCCATTATCGCGAGTCAAATCGCGGAGCTATAACAGCTATCTAGTACTGTTATAAGAGGTAGCAGATCCCCGGTTCTAAGTATAGTACCCACAAGTATTATTATTGATTGAAGACTAACTGTTCCCCTCACCCGTGTTAAATCGGAGTCCCCGCGGGAATTCCGGCATTGCAAGTTCTCATGTCCTGTTCTGTAGCTACTGCAAATTATGGGATCATGAGTGCCCTATGATCTTTTTGTTCCTCGTTCAACGTGTACACAAATTTTCATAATAATTGATGTGGTAGTTAAAGCGTCATGCTCTATAAAGTCACATAAAGCAATAATGACGCGGCGATGAGAAGAGGCGGTATTTTAAATTGAAATAAATGAATAATGAGCAAGAAATTTACAATTCAAACTGTCAAACTGTCATAAAATGTCATTGCGATAAATGAAATGCGATCAATGTGTCAACTTTTAAATTAGGAAATGAGATTCATTAGGTATCAGATACTCATTACTCCACAATTAAAATTCAATAAGTACCTAAACATAGCAATTTAAACTTGATTGCACCCGATGTGATATAGAATCTAATTTGAATAGTGATAAACGTTTTAAGACCGCGATCGTACTTATGTTATAGCTCTACATTACCGCACCTAAAGGACTATATAATGTACTTACTAGCTGTGCCCAGCGGTTTCACCCGTATGGGTGTCGGAATTACCGCAGAACCTCCAAAATAATCTAATTTAGCCCTTATAACATCAGCTTCCCGTTTTCCCGTCAAAATTTATCCAACCGTTTCGGAGAATCACCCGCGTCAGTTTAAGGATTCACGCAGGAACTATTTTTTTTTTTCTAAAATAAAGTACCTAGTTTAAGTTACTCCTCATAACATCAGATATCTGCCAGTGAAAGTCCCGCTCAAATCAGTCCAGCCGTTTCAGAGATGAGACAGACACACAAAAATAAAAATAAAAATTATGTTAGTACCATACACCTACTTACTTACTTTTAATTAACTAATTATGCATTTAGTGAAAAGCTTTAAATATGGAACACAAACAGACACTTCAATTTTATTCCCATGTAATACAGATGTAGATATAGATTTGTAATATATACTTAGGTACTTCCTGTATTTGGATTATTACCCAGCCAACAGGTGTTTTGGATGATAGTCACCGATCCATAAAGAACATTACACACCTGATTTAAAATAACACTCACAATAGGTACTATTTTTTACGAAGTAAGTAGGTAAGTACCTATAGTTTTTTTTTCAAAATATATTAGGTATAACGAATAAAGAAATAAAATACATTTATTTCAGCACAACACGCAAGAAATAGAAACAATCATAAACTGAACGAAAACAGAGTCAAATGCAATGTTAGTGATTACAAAATACTGAGCGTTTATAAACAAACTTATTAAAAAATATACGGATGACAAAGACAATGGGCATGTTGACTAATTTTTATTTTTTAGTCCGTCTTGTGGATTATTAAAAAATATTGGACACGTATTTTTTCTTTTTTACGTAATCAAAAAATAACTGCGATATATTGAGTTGAAATTTCGCGTGACGTCACTATTCTGACAGTTTGTATGGCGGTTTTAGCGGTTAGTGACGTCACGACCCACTCACCCTAAACTTTAATGCGCATTATCTCTGTAGGTATATTTTAATTTATTTGAAAAAGCTAAAAATACGTGTCTATTGTTTTTTTTATTTTCTAACTGACGGACTAATTAGAATTTTGATTTTCAAAAGTAGTCCACATCCCTATTACATACTTCACTGGCGGTGCAACAAATACGATAAGGCTTGTTTACCGGTGGAGGTCGTAGCGTCCATTACCGTTCATCAGCCATTTTTTTTCCAAGAATTAAACTAGTTTTCGAGAGAGAACCGCGTTTTATCTTGACAGACAATCTAAAATTGCCATTTGCATTTCGTACATTAAATCGCGATACATGCCATTATTGAAGACAAACAAGTAGTAGATACAATCGCAGGGGGCATCGGAATTTTTTTTCCGATGAATAATTATTAAATTTTGGTTTTATAATGTTGTACGGGACAATAATTTTCGCAAAGGCGGTATTTTTTTGTTCGAAGTATAGGTACATTGTTTTTTAAATTCAAATAATGTCTTCTATAAAATGTAAAATTTTCCATCTCTACAATATTCAAGGTACTTTCCCTCCATGTGGCATATCCGTAGGACGCCCTGTATACGTAATATAGCCCTGTATACTAACGTTGCGAGCTGATTCCTTCGATGTCCGCCAAGAACTCCGAGAAGGATTTCGCTAACTATAGCATCATTGCTTGTTATTTCAATCTGTAAGTATATAATTATACTTGAATCTAGCTTTGACAATTTCATTGAATTTTATTGATATTGATAATAATAATGTATTACATGCAAAAGTCCATGAGAAGAAAAATAAGCGTTCACAGCTGCATACATTCGCTATGGATGTGGGACTAGCAACAAGGCTGCAGCTATCTGCTGTTAAGGCCAACGAAAGGGATTCGTAACGCTACGTCATTGCAAAACCATTCTACATTGGACCATTGTGTTTACTAAATACTATTACGATTCAAACATCTAAGCAGCGAAGGTGAGCGGCAGCTGAGGTCTTGACCAACGGTATGTTAGATCAGTCAGCTCCATTGAACAATACCGTTTGCTCTTTCGAATTCAATGTTTATGAACGCTTAGCCTACTGCAAACGCGCGTCTTGCAAAACTGGTTGCGCGCGAAATTTTAATTTTATTATTTTATTAATTGCCAGTGCCATAAAAAATAAAAAAGTTGGATCCAAGTGGTTTTTTTTAGATTCAAATCGGATTTTTGTGTCGACCGTTCCAAGGAGTAGAGTTAAATAGTGAGTTACTTACCTATACTATTTTTTATGTATCTGTACTTTTCTGATATGAAATTTTTCTGGACGCCACAATAGTCGAATTGAAATGTTACTTTTTATTTACTAATCCTAACTATTAAATAACTTGATGACAATCTCCGGTACAAAACATAAATTAATATTATATAAATAATAGAAAGTTTATAATTCGTCAATTGTTAACAACACGTTTATCAAAGCACAAACGTCTTAAGCCTTTAATTATAATTATTTTTACAAATAAAACTATAATTTTAGTGCAGTTTAAAATATAACATGTAGGTAAGGTACGTACTTTTTAGTTACCATATTTTTTTTCTTATCCCTACTAATATGTACTTATTATAATATATGCGAAAGTAACTGTGTCTGTCTGTCTGTCTTTCTGTTACGCTTTCAAGTTTTAACAGCTCAACCGATCATCATGAAATTTTGCAGACACATTTTCAGAGGGTACAGAGAAGAACATAGGGTACTTTTTGTCCGGAATTCCTGCGGGAAATCCGAAATTAACGCGGGTGAACAGCCAGTCCTATTTATAAACTAAAGCCAGTGGGCAAAGATATTAAAAGAGAATAGATTGACAATACGCTCGGACAATAGCTTCAACCACGCAGCGGTCAAATGATCTTATGCTAACAAAATGCCTTTGGCTAGCAGCTCAGACTGTTGTCTATAGATAGCACTTGACGGAAAGCGATGTGATTGGCTATTTGAAATGTACTTTGTGGTGACTGGTATTTGATTGCGTCGCAACGATGTTGTTAGTTTTCATTTTTATCATTCCCCCCGCAAAAATTGGTTGACGTGGATTGCATGGTAAAAGTTTTAATTGTTCGTCTATTCTCTTACAATGTCTTTGGCAGTAGGTATGTTAAAACCTTGAATCGGGATAATATTTGCAAGACAACCCGTCAGTAGAGTTGTGCTATTCTTTTGTCAACATTAATTAAGAAGTAGAACACGTTTTAAAACTAGTAGTGGCAGTATACCTACTAGCATCTTCACCGGTATTTTCATATTAATTATATTCTTCTTGTTAATTTCAACGACGACGAACTTCGATCGATCGACTTCTTTGAATTACAGATTTAAAACCAAGTCTCAATTTATAAATGAAGACCGAGTGAGTTTTATTTTCTACGAACTGTTCCCCTTGATTTCACCCGCATAAGTTTAGGAGATCCGACGGATATTCAGACATAAAAACCTGATACACCCCATTTAAAAAAATAAACAATAATATGATTAAAATATATTTTATGTCGAAAATATTAATACTTGAAAAGTTATTCAACATTATATTAGAAGAGAAGATAAGGATATAGGTTACTTTTCTTTAAGGAATTACCACGCAAACTCCGAAATTACCACGGGTGAAACCGCGGCGGACAGCTAGTGAGATATAAATTAGTATCTAGGTATATATAGTTAGTACCTTGTTCCATACAAATAGAATAGAATAGAATAGAATAGAATAGAATAGAATAGAATAGAATAGAATAGAATAGAATAGAATAGAATAGAATAGAATAGAATAGAATAGAATAGAATAGAATAGAATAGAATAGAATAGAATAGAATAGAATACACTTTATTGTACACCAAAATAATTTTATAAAAATAATTTACAATAATATGATAAAAATATATTTCATGTCGAAAAAATTTATACTTTAAAAGTTATTCAACATTAGTTTGGAGGTGACTTATCTACGAAATTCCAAGCGCTACGCCCGCGCCCACCGGTTCGATTTTTTTTGCTGCGGGCGGCGTACGCATCTAATATTGTATTATAAATAATTTAGACATGGGCTGGTAAAAATGAAATAATATATTAAAACAATTGTTATTATTTTAATATATTAAAACATTGCGCGATCGATTCGCTAGTCGATTCTGAGCCAACTACTTTCTAGTTTTCAGTTAATTCATTAACACGTTGTATATTTTCTCACAAAAATAATTATAAATTCACTTTCACAATCGTAGTTCCGTGATTAAAGATCTATATTCTATAATAAACTAATTTTATTATTAAGTATTTTTTAATGTTATGAGAATCTCCAATCAGAATGTTCAGCATTATGCATCTTCCTAACTTGTTTACTGATATTTTTATATGACGTCAATAAGTCTACTATATTTTTGAAGTGAAACTTCCATAAGGTGTTTTTTTAATGCCAGTAAGTATATCGATATATCTACTTGAATACCTTACTGAGACTTGAGGCTAATTAGAGTTTAATTTATGTATACCTATCTATACTAATTACTAATATTATAAAGAGGTAAATTTTGTGAGTTTGTGAATTGTGAGTTTGTGACGTTCGTTGCAAGGGGTAATCTCTGGATCTGCTGAACGAATTTTGAAAATTCTTTCACTTATAGGAAGCTACGGGAGTCCTGAGTGATATACAGTACTTTCTATTCCGAAATTCCCACGAGACCTCGGAAATGACCGCGGGCGAAACCGCGGGGGCAGCTAGTATGTAATTATATTTTGTACTCCCATCGCGCAAAAACTACTGAACAAAGTAGTCGTACGATATTTTACAGCTGCCTTCCAAAAACATAATTGATAATATACTTAATGCTTTGGCTCAATCCAAATGTTTCATAAACCAAATGCAAATTGAAGTGTATAGGTTTTTATAGTCTTCAATAACTACGTCAGGGGTCGCGGATTCGATTCCAGTGAGTCAAGGTCATTTTTTTTAAAGATCAAATCGTAAATCTATAATTTAGAGTAGGTAGCTATTACAAAGGTGCTGTGTTGGTACCATCTTTAAATCTTTTTGTCAATCAAATGAAGCCTTGTCCTCGATTTGTTAAGGTTGTAAGGTGATTGGACGGTGTGGTTGAATTTTTATATGCATTTTTTCCTTGTAACCTCTATATATGTCTAATAAAACAAGTGTCGTGAAATAAATCATTTTGACTGGTCCAATCATGCGGTCCTTGTGGGCAAGCCCATGGAAGTTTTCGTCAACATTGAAATACAAGAGTAGAATATAAAAATTTAATATACTATCTGGTCTTCACGATTTCACCCGCGGTGATTCCGGATTTCTCGCTGGAATTCCGGGATGGAAAGTACCATATATGATATTCCAGACTGCTCTATTATCTCTGTGCCAAATTCCAGCCAACTTCATGCATCCGTCCAAACTTTCTCATTTATAATACCTATTAGCTGTGCCTTGCGGTTTCACCCGCGGTAATTTCATAGTTCCCGCGGGGATTCCGGGATAAAAAGTACCCTATGTCCTTCGCTGTACCCCTGACAACGTGCGTGCAAAATTTGATCCAAATCCATTCAGCCGTATTTGCGTGATCAAGTAACAAACAATAAAACATCCCAACATCCAAACATCCAAACATCCACATTTATAATATTAGTAGGATTAGTCGGATTAGGTACTAGCTGTGCCCTCCGGTTTCACCCGTGTGAGTTTTGGAATTCCCGCAGGAACTCCAAAACTCTCACCACTTAGACCTTTCCTGAACTTCCACAAAACTTTCAAGATGAAAATTAGCCAAATCGGTCCAGGCATTCTCGAGTTTTAGCGAGACAAACGAACAGCATTTCATAAGACTATAAATTACCTATGCGGGATGTGTAGAATAATGATATAGGTCCTCACATTTGCATTTCGGCTGCTCTTATACAAGGCAAATGTATTTTTTTTTTTCGAAATGAGTTTTTCTTTTTGTATTTTTGCCACTTTTTATGCGTACCGGACGTTGTTAAATACAACCATCAAAAAAGCATTAGTATTAAAATAAATAAAATTAAGAAAATCTTAATCTATGGAAGGTTTGTTTTAAATAAACAGATTTCCAGTTTTTTTCTCCCCCTGTAAAATATATTCAGTTGCAGTTACATTGTTTTACCGTAGGACAGCCAATTTAATATTTATTATTTAATTTATTATTTATTTTATATTTCGAAAAATCTTTTCAGTGTTTTGTTTGTGACAAATTTTACGGTGAGACCTACCTAAGCTGTTTAGGCACTAATTTCTAATAATATAATATAATTAGGTAGACTCTTATCCATATAATATAAGTTATATTTTATATTTGGTCAATGTGGTCAGCAGTACAAACGAAACCACACATCTTAGATACGAGTATTGTGTAATATATACGTAATAGGACATTATCTGTCCATGTACAGAACTCATAAACACTAATGCATATGTTAAAAAATGTACTACAAATGTTAAAAAAAAGCTTAAGAAAAATAACAACATTTTATTAAATGTGTTTGAATAACGATCTGTTCAAGGCTCTACATAACTCTACTGAGTTTGTTGTGAATAGTAATCTACATACATATTTTAGTAACGCTTTGAAACATGCTTTAGGAACACATTTTCGACGTGGTTTTGCATTATAATACCACTGAATAAATTAGTTGAGATGAATATAATACTTACTAAAATGTCTATTTGTATTTCGTTTCTTATTAGCTACTTACACTGATAAATCGCTATAGGTTTGCCTATAATTTTGAAGAGTTCCCTCGTTTTCACCTAGATTCCGTCATCAGATTCCGATTTGGTGGAAATGGAACCAACTTGGGAGTATACCCTTTCAAATAAAAAAAGAATTTTCCAACCGTTTTCGAGTAATCGATGAACATACATAAAAAAATAAACATATATACAGCCGAATGCATGACCTCCTCCTTTTTGGAAGTCGGTTAAAAATATAAAAGTAAACACCTTCAATACGTCCATCGTTTTCCCCAATACCGGTGTAAAAACAGCTTAGTGACAGAACCGTTTCGTTTGAAAACGTTATATGATCAATTCTGACCAAAATAAAAGTTGGCATTGGGTGTTGAAGGGTAAAAGCCGTAGCGAAAACACGCGTGTCACGTTAGTTTTCGTTATTTCAGTTACCTTTCAGCATTTCTGAGCAGAAAACTGGCTTTCAAGACAGCAAACAGCGATTGCATTTTCGCCATCTTCACGATTCCCTCCTGTAAAAACTAAAAGATTATATAGCATACAGTCATTCGTAAAAGAGTTTTTTTTTAATTGAACATACAATAATATTATCTCAAGTAGGTACTTAATGTATTTTAGATGAGGTCTTTTAATCCCTGACCTCACGCAATGACCTCAATAGGCACTCAGCTTGCAATAGAATGATAGGGTTGAAAATACTTATGTTTTTTTTGGTTTGTCATACTGATAACTGATGACAATGAGTCAATATTTAGAAAATATTAGATACTTATTTCATATTTTACTAGCTGTGCCCTGCGGTTCCACCCGCGTGAGATTCGGAATTCCCGCAGGAACTCCATTTAGGGGGATGAAAAATAGACAGTAGCCGTTTCTCAGGCTTACTGAATATGCATAAAAAATTTCATGAGAATCGGTCAAGCCGTTTCGGAGGAGTATGGGAACGAACATTGTGACACGAGAATTTTTTATATTAGATATTACTCGTGAGAAACCGTGGACATAAGCCAGTGCAGTAATATAGGTGGTAACATCGCGTTCCGTTAATTATTCATACATTCTCAATTTTATGATTACATATGTAATTATAAGTACTCTATTGTTCCAATTGATATATTATTATCGATTGTTATTCAAATAGATCTAAGCTCAGTGGTAGACTGGTATTTCATCGTGAAAGGAGAACTCGTCATCAAAATGGTATGAATTTATAAACAGACTTGCTGTCCCGCGCAGTTTCACCCGCGATAATTTCGGAGTTCCTGCGGGAATTCCGAATTACATTATAGCCTGTTTTACTCAGGAATAATGTAGCTTTCTGATGATGAAAGAATTTCTGAAATCGGTCCAGTAGTTTTTGAGTTAAATCGTAACAAACAAACAAAAAATCAAATCTTTCTTCTTTACAATATTAGTTAGATAGATTAGCTGCTCCCCGCGGTTGTACCCGCCTTTCATTCTTATCAGAGGTAAATGAACAACCCAGGAAAATGTTCAGGACATGTAATTTTATATGTATAGTAGAAACTATACGGTCTATATGTACTTATGTAGGTACCATTAAGGCGCGTGAGTAAATCTTCCGCAGAAACAATGTGATGGGAAGGTGTAACGATCTAACACAAGTATAGATAAAATTTTTTGTAGTGGGTTTTTATGCACATATCCAGTCCACCTTTCA
The DNA here is from genome assembly GCA_907165275.2 of Zygaena filipendulae. Taxonomy (NCBI): domain Eukaryota; kingdom Metazoa; phylum Arthropoda; class Insecta; order Lepidoptera; family Zygaenidae; genus Zygaena; species Zygaena filipendulae. Next base: position 1,612,708 of record OU015653.1, on the reverse strand, counting down.
CATTTAAACTTGAATTATCTACCAAAAAACTCAGACAAACATGTTTCTTTTTTTTAAAAAGGAGTGCCCAATCTTACTTCGATGTTTGATCTTATACAAAATATGTTATATAAATGTTATATAAATGTTTATGTGTAACATGTTAAACACAAATTAGTTATGAGGAGCGGAGTCTCCTGGCACAGGCATATTTATGCTTAAAAGGAGGCTCCAGCTATTTATTTAGTTATAAGTACACTTTGTGAAAGTAAATAAATAATTTTTGATTTTTTTTTTTTTTTTTTTTTATTTTATATAAATGTTATATAAATGTTGTGTTGTTTCGATGTACAAGAAACATAAGGAAGTTTTAAAATGAGATTGCTATAGGTATACGTGTATGTACACGAAGTGACGGTCAAGGGCACTTGGAAGTTGTTATTATGAATAGGGAATTCTACGTACTACATGACTCTACATTCTACATGCCGATTATTGCCAGTAAATAAGTGGTGATCATATCGTGTCGGCTCACGTTTTTTGTGGTTTTTAATAATCAGAAATCTTCAATACTAGGTACTATTACAAGGATTCATTACTTGGCCATGACAGGGTTGACGCAATGGTCACTATGCCTCTCCAGCAATCAAGAGGTTCCGGGTTCGATTAACGGTGGGGGTGGACTTTGATGAACATCGTGATCCACTTTTTATTTTGGGAAAGTTTAAACATATATATTTGCTTATGTAGGCATATAATAGCATAGCGAGTCAGTATGTCAGTATGTAGAAGTGTTATTTATTTCGCTCAGTTATTGTTACGGACTAGCTGTGCCCCGAGGTTTCGCCCATGTGAATTCCATAACTCCCTCAGAAAGTTTTAATATAGGTAATTTTATATAGGTAAGTTTAATAGGTACCTGATTATAATCTCTACAAAGGTATTTTGAGGTAAAATACGTACCAGTGTTAAATATTGTTATAGCACACGTTTTCTAAATACATTTAGGTATAGGTGAATATATACATTTAGGTACATGACAATGTATAGATAATATATAAATAATAATTATGTAATCTTTAAATAGTAGGACTTGTAGGAAAATTAAATGTCTGTTTATAATAAATATAAATTTATTAGAAACAGACTAGCATATTTATATATAGTTTCATTTTTACAATCCCATCACGATAGTCTTTGATAGATTCTTTGTTACCCAGTAAAATTTTACTGAAAACATTTTTAAAGCAATTTTTTATATTTTTAAACTTGGGTTATAATGATAATTTACTGCTACAATATTAATTACTCACTACATTATTCAGCAGCGTAAACCGGAGAAAACAATATTTTATAAATCAGTTTTCCATTAAAACACAAAATATAATTTTGTGGTTAGCGATAAAAAATAACTCGAATTTGTTGTTGTTGTTTGACAAATATTTTTTTTTTTGTTTTTGCTTTCAGGGAAAAACAAACCAATTCTCTGAAATGTAAAGGAACAAACATCAACCACGAACCACGCGTCGTTAACCAGCTGGGTAAAGATTTCGACAGTTTGCGTTGTGAAAATGACGAAGAAAACACCATCGCCGCTTCCACTCCGAAGTATGGTTGATAACTACAGTTCGAAGTGAGTCGGTTTAAACATAACTATAGCATCGTTTGGCTTGACACGCTGCCGCGTGTCTAGATTCCTCGCTACGCTCAGGATTCTGCTTTAGAATCCTTCGCTCTGCTCGAAATTCAAAATCACACCCTCGGGGAACAAAAATTTGTTTTGGCCCCATGTAACATAAATAACTATTTCGTCGGATGTTGAGATCCGACCACATGCTTTTCATGTCCAGATATTATAATAATAATAATAATAATCCACTTCACAACACACAGATCTACTTGATCCCACACTAAGCTATAAGCTTGTGTCGTGGAAACCAAGCAACCGTGGTATATACTACACATATTATTACATATATATTATACTATAGATATATATATATACACACCCAGACTGGAAAATGGAACCCTGTGTTCATCACACAAAGTCCACCCCCACCGGGAATCGAAGCCGGAACCTCTTGATTAGCGGGCAGGCATGGTGACCATTGCGCCAATTGGGTCGTCGTTATGTTCTTATACTCACGTTCATACAACCATGGGTTAAAGTTCAGAAAAGAAAATATATAATATCTCAATTTATGCACCAAAAACCGTCATGTTTAATCCTTACTAGTACTGTAAATGCAAATGTGAGTTTGGTTGTTTGTTTGTTACGCTTTGTTACGTTAACTATTCAACCGATCATCTTGAAAATTTACATACAGGTTATCACATATCAGTGATAGGTACATAAAAGGACAACATAGAAATTTTACTGAGAAAATCTACATAAACACTAGAGAAACCGCGTGCAAAAGCTAGTGAAATAGGTATATTTAATGTAATCCTACTAACATTATAAATGTGAAAGTGTGGATGTTTGGATGTTTGTTACTCAATCACGCAAAACGGCTAAACGGATTTGGATGAAATTTGGCATGCACGTTTTCAGGGGTATAGAGAAATGAAATGAAATGAAATGAAATTTTATTGTGAGCATAGGTAATACAGAGTTCAAAAATATCTTAATATGTAGTAGGACCACTATGTTCTGCCTATGGGGGCATACAATATATTTATAAGAAATAACACTATAGCAAAAAAATAACTATGTAACAAATCATTAGAATTATATTAATTACCATACATTATATTATGTTACGGAATCAACATTAACATTAATAGCAATATTACGGAAAATAATAAATTCATCAATTTGTTTGTAAAAAATAAAATAATAATAAATTTAATGTCAATTAAAATGTCAAAACTCTAGGATCAATAATTTGAAGTCAGGGAAACATTAATAGAATTACCACGAATTATCATATTATTTTATCATTTAAGAAGTCACTAACTGTATAGTAACATTTATCCAGAAGCCATGCATTTAACTTAAATCTGATACGGAAGAGGCTTCCACCGTTGAAACTTTCATATAATTTGTTATATATTTCGATTGCCATGAAATACGAGTTACGAGAGATACGAGATACGAGAGAGAAGGACATAGGGTACTTTTTATCCCGGAATTCCCGCGGCAACTCCCAAATTACCGCGGGTGAAACCGCGGGGCTCAGCTAGTTATAAATGTAATATAATCATATTACAACGGAGTCGAACAAAAGTCGAAACCGTCCTTGTACGGGCGTATAGGTAAGTAACATTGATTTACTACTGGTAAGTAATAATAGGTACTCGTAGGTACGTACACTTACGTTGCAACTGCAATTATAATAACAAGTAAATTCGAACACAAGCAAATTAATATAGGTAAATAGGCAATTCACGTTCGAACCGCGGCTAATGTCGAATGGATGATGCAATGAAAAATATGTGTTTCATCAGTGATAGGCGTGCATTGATTTAGATTGGGGTTAAATCGGTAGCAATTCCGTTTGGAGCGAATTTATGGGCGTGCAATGTCAACGTATGAAAGGAACAGTTATTCAACATGGTGTGAGGCGAGGGAGCAGTTGTAGTGTCTCGTGATGGAAGTTTTCTCTAAATTCATCATCAGGTCCGTATGGTTCTTTTATTATTTTTTAATTTTAGGGTGACAATGACAATGTAGTTAATAATATCTAATTCTTTCGAATATCGTCTTCGTAGATTCCAAAGAGTTTTAGTTTTAAACCAAATCTAGAAGGGTTTTTTTTTAATCCGTTGTACTGAGAACATATTATAATTAAAAATTCCTGATCTATTGATAAATTTATTTTGTATTTAATCTATACATACTAATATTATAAAGAGGTACTTAAAGTATAATCTCGGGATCTAGAGAATCGATTTTGAATATTCTTTTACCAATAGAAAGTCTGTTATTTGTGAGTGTCATAATTATAGGCTATAATGTTACCCAGAATTTCCGCGGTAACTCCGAAATTACCGCGGGTGAAACCGCGGGGAACAGCTATCTATATATACCGGCGTGAGTTTCAGAGTTCCCACAGAAACTCCCAATTATTTTTATACAAACCTTCCCTGAACTACAAATATTTCAAGATCAAAATTAGCCAAATATGTCCGACCATTCTCGAGTTTTAGCGAGACAAATGAACAGCATTTCATTTTTATATAAGAAGAAGATTGCATATGAAATTTTGAAATAAGTTTTACTTTAATTATACACTATAGTGTTGAGTTATTGTATCAGTATCCTTTTAGTTGTATAATGAGAATGACAAGCTTGGCTAATAGTTTTAAATTTTCGTGAATTTTTGATAGCAGAAACTTTCCTTCTGGAAGGAAAGTCAAACTTTGCAGATAACTTACTCTATAGTATAAATACTTATCTTCTTATAAAGTCCCTTTGAAACAATTTCCCATGAATATTTCCAAATAAAAAAAACACACGAAAACCAATAAAAGTTAGTGACGTAATTCACCAGGGGCTTATAATTTATTCTCAGAACTAAATTTAAAGGTAAATACGGAAAATTCATTGGTGAACTATGTAGTTGAGATGGTTAAATTACGTGATCAGCATAAATTCGGATAAAATGAAAACAATTTAGGGTAGAAAACGGAAAACGAAAAACAGCAAATTCGGAGGAAATTATTATTATACTAGAGCAAAATGCAAAAATAAGAGAAACAAAACAGGGCCCTCATTCACTATGGCCATAACACGCGCGCAACGACCGCGCTAAGATAAGACGCCGCAAAATAGTATATTTCATTACAAGTGCGGAAAGCCTGTCATTGCAAAGAGTCCCGACAAATGTCGACCCGAGCCGAGGCGCAGCCGAAGGTGAGGGTTGACAGTCGGAACTCTTTGCAATGACGGTTCCGCACGTGTACTGAACAACTATTTTTAATACAGTTGCGAAAAAAATGAAGAAATTTAGTAAAATAATAAAAACACAAACTCAACTAAGTTCCAACTGTGGTCAAGAGATGGCGCTAGTCGTATTAGTAATACGAAACCTACGTTGCGCAATACAAAAAGTGTGTCAAAGTCGTTTCGCCATTTTTGACAGTTGAGAAAGAGAACGCACGAGTTCGGAAAAGGTAAAGAAAAAGCTCGAGTATGTAATAACCCACTTCCCGAACGCTATACGTCCCTGCAATATGCCACTTTTTGAGCAACTGTATTAAAAACTCTCTTTCCCCCGTAATCAAAGAAGTTTTACTGCTAAAAAAATACATTTACAACGTCTCTTATGGCGTAAATAATAATAATTTCTAATATCTTCGCATCTAGAACGTTAAAAAATGCGTTTTTGGGACGCGCGTTATGGGCAAGGAATGTTGTTGGTCCTAGTGAATAAGGGGACTGGTTAATGTCATAATTTATAGTACACTAGCTGTCCTTCGCTCATCCGCGGTAATTTCGGAGTTCCCGCGGGCTTTCCTGGATAAGGTATAGATATATACATAAACCTTCCTCATGAATCATTCTATCTATTCGTCCAAACCGCATGAAAATCAGTTGCGTAGTTTTAAAGATCTAAGCATACATAGGGACAAACAGACAGCGGGAGCCGGGAAGCGACTTTGTTTTATACTACATGACTAGCTGTTCTCACCTGTTTCACCCGCGTCAAATCAATTCGCGTAGGAATTTATCCTTTTCTGCACCCATAGGAACGTATAGGTATGCAAAATTTTATTCTAATCGGTCAAGTAATCAAGGCGTGAAAGTATGACAAACAAACTCACATGGGCATTTATGTTATTAATGATTTCCTGCATACTTCTGCAACACAGAGCAAATAAATTAACTAGAGAGGACATGTAAGCGGTGCAGGCGCGCTACCGTTGCAAAGGAAACTTCCAAAACTTCTTTTGCTACCATCTCAAGTATATTTACCACAATATTCCCAAAACTGTGAATTTTGAAAACAATGACTAAATAAAAACATAATCATAAAGCGTTTAATACATTTCTTGAATGTTTTAGTGCGTGATGAATAGTTTTGTGTGCAAAAATCACCCGGCGACACTGGTTTCATCTGTTTTCATACCAAACAAAGTTGATGACCCTTCTATCTGTTATTTTCTGTTCTGTGATCTACAGTATATAGCACTTTCAAGGCGTATTATGACGATGAAGTCAATGTTTGTTTCCAGGGTAGAACTGGCATACAATGGATCGAGGCAGGACTTGGACCCGTACGTGCCGGGCGACCACAGACCGATGCAGACGAGCACTTCGTAAGTAAATCTTCTTGTATCTTCTGCGTATACAAGTGTTTAAGCTTTATGTACTGCATTATTTTTCTGTATCGCGCTATCGAAATTGGTCACGCGTAATATATTAGCTATGTATAAGCGACTGAAACGTGTAATTTTTTTGTATAATAAATCGGGTTCAAATTCAGTTGTAATCAAACAACGAGTAAAAGCGATTATGGCTCACTGATTAAATACGACGTCTCGAAAACCATCACTATTTTGAAAAACAAATAAATCCTACTAATACTATAAACGCGAAAGTTTGTAAGAATGTATGGATGGATGGATGGATGTTTGTTACTCTTTCACGCAAAAAACTACTGGATGGATTTAAATTAAATCAGATTAGCAAATAGGGTACTTTTCCCGCGGGAACTCTGAAATTAACGCGGGTGAAACCACGGAGCACAACTAGTAAATATTAATTATGATAACATCAGTGTGACTGTGCACTTTTCAGGAGTGTCGGTGCTCTTGCGCATCTCCTCAAAGCATCCCTCGGGTCCGGCGTGCTGGCGATGCCCCTGGCTTTCAAGAACGCTGGTCTGTTGGTGGGATCTATCGGCACCATTGTCATTGGGTTCATTTGCGCACACGTTATTCATATACTGGTGAGTGTTTGCATATACAGTGTGTAAGGTTATGCTAGGGACTTAATAACATATAAGGATATGCTAGGGACTTAATAACATATAAGGTTATGGCTAGGGACTTAATAACATATACAGTGTGTAAGGTTATGCTAAAGACTTAATAACATATAAGGTTATGCTAGGGACTTAATAACATATACAGAGTGTAAGGTCTAACGATAGTCTTATTCAAATACTAGATAGCTCATGTTTACATTTGTAAAAAAAATATATAAATTGAAAAAAAAAAGCACAAATAACAGAGACAGTATTTGCAATACCCAACAAGGTACTGAACTGGATTGCAATAGCATCATTGAAATGATTATTGATAAGCAATTTATTAAGTATTGAGAAAGAAGTATTGAGAGAAGAGAGAAGACCTTTGCGAGGGTACAAAGAAACGGGACGTTGAATGACTCTTGAGGTCATGATCTGTCAGCGCGTCAGCTACTTGCGCACTCAATTTTCGATTTTTTATTAATCTAATCAAATATAGGTATTTTTTTTGTTTTAAGTATATACTAGCTGTGCCCCGCAGTTTCACCCGCGGTAATTTCGGAGTTCCCGCAGAAATTCCGGGATAAAAAGTACCCTATGTCCTACTCTGTACCCCTGACACGTGCATGCCAAGTTTCATCCAAATCCGTTCAGCTGTTTTTGCGTGATTGAGTAACAAACATCCAAACATCCACACTTTCACGTTTATAATATTAGTAGGATTTAAGACGAGATGGACGCTGAACACCCTTCTTCAATAAGCCTCCTTTGCCGTTCAAGTATTACGTAAGCAGATTTTTGCAATTATTAACCCACCCTCCCCCTTGTCAGCAAAAGTAAGCAAAGCGCTTACCCCTCCCCCCATGTTTACGTAAACATTGGTACAATTGATTGATTCATGAGCAGCTGCAACAGTTAGAAGTCTAGAAATAAGGTCATTATTTGTAGAAATCCCCGTAAATGCATTTCGTTTTAAAGCATAGTCAGTGTGAGGGTTACAATATGTGTAAAAATGTAAATAATTACTGCTGACGTAATACCCATTTAGATCCCCCCTCCCCCCATGCCATCAAAAAATAGATAAGCAAAGACCCCTTCGCCCCCCCTATAGTGCTTACGTAATACTTGAATACTACCCTAACCACACACTGTGTATGAATTCGTAAAAATTTGACTTAGAATTTAGGTATCACAGAAATATAATGATGGTAGAGACAAACAAGAAATAACAGTAAAAATGAAACTGTATCTCAAATTAGTAGAAGTTAAATTTAACGATGCAAAAGAAACAGCAGGTAAAATTTGGTGACATACTATGTAATTTCGTTTTTATTACTAAACTAGCTGTTCCCTACGCGGTTTCACTTACATCAATGTCGAATTTCCCAGAGGTAATCTGTAAAGTTTCGCGATGAAAATACTTTTTCCTACAGGTACCAAGATATAAATTACTCGTAGGTAATTCACGAAATAACTGTTAGTTGTTACTCGCTGTTCAAATTTTGCTAGTCCCTCGAGTTCTTTTCCTCTTGGATGAAAAGCATCTGTCTCTCAAGAATACTCTAACTTCCTTTTAGTTCACCGACTTCTTTTTGGAATCGGTTCTGTAGTTTCATATACAAACGTATACATACAAACTTTGTGTTCTCTATATCATTTTCTATACCTCTGACAACGTGTATGCAAAATTACATAATGATCGGTTGACTATTTAGGGCGTGAAAGCTTAACAAACAAACAAACTTACATAGGCGGATTAGTATGGAGATAATATCACATTGTATTTATATTACACAAACTTGCACAATTCGTTATTCGGTATCTTGTGGAAGGTAGGTATTAGAAAGCGTCGAGCTTCATTCAACACACTTTCCTATACTTTGCACCTTGCAAGTATGTACGTACTAGCATCTACTAAAGTCAAAGCAACAATGAATTTAAATTAAAATCATTAGCATCCTTTTAACCAAAGACTATTCGAGCTTGAATTTAGAATACCTAGTATTGAAATTTATGCTAAACTAATGAATATTGATTTTTTTTTATCTTTTGCGTGTAAATTTAACATCTCCAATCAAAAACCATCTTTAAACTGTTTTTAAATTTCCAATTATATAATCACAGAAATATAAAAAGACACACCGCAAAGTTGATACTGTTGTGGCTATTTTTTATACTTGCACATAATTATTATGTCTTGATATAGGTAGGTACTTACGTAACTAAAAATAAAAATCTAAAATTTACCCTGAGGTAAAGTGGATCCACACTTCAGGGACACATTATACCTACGTTTTTACTTTCATAAATAAATCTTACCTACTTTGGCGTAATGATTTTGCACTCCTCAAAGAGACGGTTTTTTTTTTCACTTGCCAGAACTTTTACCAAACTATAAGGTCTTTTTAGCGTAATAACATTGTACTATACATTCAAAAGTAAAAAAAAAGAAATTTAACTTAGCAACTACTAATTTATAATTTATGGTTTGTAATACAAAAAAGTTGAGTTGACGACTTTTGTCACTAACTGTACAGTGCGAAGAGCTAGGTAGGTATACTCGTAAATGCCATTATTTCGTTTCGGACATTACGCAACGCTATTATACTCGTATCTATGACGGTGAGATGTGTTGCATAGTAGAGTTTTACTTTCAATGACATTGGCCTGATTATGTAACTTTGCGATGTATTTCGGTCGAAAAGTATGTACTATTACTATTCATCCGGCCAAAATTACAAAAATAGATAGATACATACCTATTTACTAAATAAAAGCAGAAACTGACTGACTGATCGATCAACGCTGGGTCTAGAACCATGAAATTTTGCACAAATATTCCATAAGTGACGTAGGTGTGCACTAAGAAAGGATTTTTAAAATTCAACGCCGAAGGAGGTGAAAAGAGGTTGCAAAGTTTATATGGAACGCGGGAACTCTGAAATTATCGCGGGTAAAACCGAGCGGGACAGCTAGTATCACATAATTGTGGCTTTCCTTTTTTTATAGGTAAAAACATCTCAGCAAATAAGCGCAGAGATAAGACGGCCGTGCTTAGGTTACGCTGACACATGTGATCTAGTCTTCCAACACGGACCCAAGCCCGTGAGAAAGTTCGCCCCGATTGTAAAGTGAGTATTATAGCACACTTACCGCTGCACTCAGAGTCGACTTTAATGATCACTTAGTTAAGTATAGTTTTTTAAAACAAAACTGCCGCCGTTAAATGCCAATTAACAATAATTTACTGAACGTCTCTGATTGCGGCAGTTTTGTTTTAAAAACCTATACTTAACTACTACTACTTACTATCTTACTATCTAGACTTTTTACTTATTACGGCAATACGATTTGTTTTCAAAACGTCAAATTCAGTTGGCGGTCTCTTGGCGTTTTGCAAAAATATGCTGAAAGTTTGTAAACATAAGGTACAAACGAAGTGTTTCGATTAAAAGAAAAAAGAAAGAAAGAAATAACATTTATTTCAGCACAACACACAAGTAACAAACATACAAGCGCCTAATCTAAGCCTTTAGGCATATCGCTTGCATGCTCTTCCGGAAGGATCACCAACTTACGATTAGCTTAGTGATTAGGTGTGCCCTAGAGCTGGTTTTTAGTTGATTGACTATTAAACCTTTAAAAATGTTTTTGTTATTTTTTTTTACAGAGAACTGTCTGATTGGACATTAGCGATAACACATCTCGGCGTCTGCTGTGTGTATATCGTAGTAGTAGCGGAATCTTTCAAACAAGTAAGTTGTTTCTACAAACGTTCTTTAATTTTAACATTGCATCAACACACAACTCTCGCGAGATTGTCGGGTCGAAGTCGTGACGAACGCACACGTTTGTGGCTGTAGCTACCGGCTAGTCGCCATTTTGTTTGCTTTGAACAAGCAAATGGTTCTTGCGAGAAAACCACGAGATTAGGTCAAGGAGCAAACCTCACGGTACCATTGTCGTCGACGACATTAGTGATGATATCTCGCAACCACGCGTCAAAAATGGAGCCACGAATAAATATAAAAAAAGAGAATAATTCTATTTCTTTCCCTTTCTTTACCATAATTATGAGAATATCAACTCTACCATGAGAATACATATACATACAAAAACAGTTCTAAGATAAATACAATAAAATGAAAGAAATTAAGTTTGAAATGGTTTGACCCACCAACACTTTTGAAGCCCAAAATAATACTAGAAATATAACAGCAATATAGCAGAATAGACAATTACCTCCTGCTGAAAAAAACATTGTACGCGTTTCTTGGTACCACGTTGTACCAAACTATGCGGTCATTATACATCATTGACTATACTATTAACTAGAGAGGCCATGTAGGCCATGAAGGCGGAGCACTACAGTTGCAAAGAAAGTTAGAGCAAAATTAAATGCTCCAACTTCCCCAGAGCTTCCTTTGCTGACATCCTAAGTACCTGCTATATTTTCCACGATAGTTCCGAAACTGTGCATTTTAAAAACAGTGATTAAATAAATACGTATCTATGTAAACGGTGTTTAGAGGCGAAAACACACTAATGTATCTTGTCGTGTTGTGACGCGACAGAAGCATGTGTGATACATTAAGTATGGTTAGAGACGTTTTTGAATGTTGTGTCGTCCTATCTTCTGTCGCGACACAACAAGACACGACACATATTATCTGTGTTTCCGCCTTAATAGATTTTGCTACGATTAAGAATGTTTTTATGTGTAATGAATAGTTTTGTGTACGAAAATCGTCAGGCGACACTAGTTTGAAATGAAAAGAAATGAAATTAACTTTATTCGTTACGACAACCGTTAATACACAATAACAAAAAAAAGCATAAACAGCGTGTCGCAACAAAAAGGCAACCAGCTCAGCATAAGTCGGGAACCGTTGGGGGCCCGACGCTGATATTCCGCTGGTGCCGCATATTATGACGTCACGGATGTTTTCGTACTTAACTGACTTGACGTCTGTGCTGTGCATAAAACGAGTATCTTCTTCCAGGTCTCAGACGAATACGGTGGCCCAGATTGGACGGTAAGGGTCTACTGTGGCCTAACTTTAGTACTACTGGTGCCTCTGACCCAAATAACTAAGCTAAAATACCTAGTGCCTTTCTCGGCGATTGCCAACATCATCTGGTTGGTTTCCATTTGCATTTCAATATATTACTGCGTGAGAGATAAACCTGACATATCACAGAGGCACATCGCTACTTCTATATCGGGGATCCCTAATTTCATAACGTAAGTAATGCATTTACAGTTTCTAACAATACATACTTCTGAAGGCCTATCATGCTATTTCATAACCACACTAGCTGTGCCCTGCGGTTTCACCGCGTGAGTTTTTGAATTCCTGCAGAAACTCCAAAGTAGCCTAATTTACTCCTTATAACATCAGCTAAGTAGCAGAAAGTCCCGTCAAAATCGGTCCAACCGTTTCAAGATTCACTCGCGTGAGTTTCGGAATTTCTGCGGGAACTCCTAAGTTCTGTTATTCTTATTCTCCCTACAATAACAAACACAACAAAAAAGAATTAGCGTAATCGGTCCAGCCGTTTACGCGAGACGCCGTGACCAAGGGAGATGGGGATCCATTTTTATATAATACTAGCTGTGCCCCGCGGTTTCACTCGCGGTAATTTCGGAGTTCCCGCGGGAATTCCGGGGTAAAAAGTACCCAATGTCCTTCTCTGTAATCCCTGACAACGTGCATGCTTAATTTCTACCAAATCCGTTCAGCCGTTTTTGCGTGATTGAATATCAAACATCCAAACATCCACACTTTCATATTTATAATATTAGCAGGAGAGTAGGTGCCTATATAAAAACAAAACCCAACAAAACCTCTAAAACGTGAAGTATCTAATAATTTCGTATCCCACTGATTTTATTTTAAAAGATGAAATCGAACTCCTATTTAGAATATAATTTCGTTTCAATTTTATTTTATTTTATTTATTGATCGTTGACATAATGCGCACTACAAGAGCATGAAACATAACACAGAAGAAACGCGCTGAGTGACATCACAGTTATAGACGAAGACAACATTTCACAAAAATTTCGACTGAAATCAAACGAGCGTCAGCAGCAAAACTAAAAACAAATATATCGTTGAAAATCGTTACGGTCGGCCCCAGCCCTAGTTGGCAATCTGCAATCGTTATTGCTATAGAAAACTGAGAAGAGAGAACTTACCGTCATGTCACATGGACTTTAAAAAAAATTGAACTTTTGATAGGACAATTTTTCGATTTAGATTTCGATTATAGATTGTCAACTTGGCTAAGGAGGCTGATCTCGTCACAATTTTATAAAGAAAAAAAAACATACATATAAAACGCTGATGTAAAAAGTTTACAGTGGGTACTTATAGTAAAAGCGTATTGTGGATAGTGCCAAAACAAATCATTGTATGTCGTGGACACTAAAACTTTAGGATACCACAGAAGATACGGGCATTTATATCTTAATATATATAAATCAATCATAATATATATAAATCAAGTGTCACGTTGTTAGTCCGCGATGGACTCCGAAACTACTGAGCGGATTTTGATAAAATTTTGTAATAATATGGTCCAACTTAAAAGATAGGATAGTTTTTATCCCGGAATTCCCGCGGGAACTCCGGAATTACTGCGGGGAACAGCTAATCACCGTAAACTACTGTCAGGGGTACAAAGGACATAGAGTACTTTTTTCCCGGAATTCCCGCAGCAACTCCGAAATTACCGCGGATGAAATCGCGGGAGACAGCTAGTAATATTTATATATTTTAATGAATCCCTATTTCCCTTAGTCACGGCATCAAGCGTGAACGACTCGACCGATCACCATTCAATTTTGCATACACGTTGTCAGGGGTACAGAGAAAAAAAAATTTAAAATGCGTTTATTTGGTTAGATAAAAGGGAGGACTGTAAAGAAAAGAAGTCCTCCAGTTAACTATACTTTTATTCTTACTATTATAGTTATTACAACCGCACATATACTATACATACAATAGAAATAGAACACTTATTATGACCACTTAAGTCGAGCAGAGTAACTAGAATGAAGCTCTTCTGTGCTGACACTAGTATTTATACCCACAACCCCACCAACAATTGTGGGCGTACACTACTTTAATTTATCAAATGGGAATAAGGGTTCCGACTAAATAACAGTGTTGCCATAACATAATGCTAGAATTCCCTGAAATAAGGAACGACATGACAGGACATAGGGTACTTTTATGCAGGATTTACCGCGGGAACTCCAAAATTACCGCGGGTGGCACCGCGGGGGACAGCTGGTGGCCAATAAAAATTAAATCTGAAGTTATTAGGTTCAAACATATTTTTTTACTCACAATGAACTTCAGTTGTTTGATTTATTCTTTTGTAGTCGTATGTCCTCTATTATTTCCGTGTTATTTTGTTTGTATACGCAATTTTGTAATAAATTAAAAAAACCGTTTTATTATTGTACCTATACGTTTGTAATTATTGTTGTGATAAACAACAAAGAAAATCTTAACAATGAACAAGAATTAACACGGGTGAACGGCCATTGACAATAATAATAATAATAGCTTACTGTGGGATCAAGTAGATCTGTGTGTTGTTAAATGGATTATTATTATTATTTATATTATTACTAGCTGTGCCCCGTGGTTTGACCCGCGTTAATTTCGGAGTTCCCGCGGAAATTCCGGGATAAAAAGTACCCTATGTCCTTCTCTAAACCACTGACAACGTGCATGCCAAATTTCATCCAAATCCGTTCGGCCGTTTTTGTGATTGAGTAACAAACATCCAAACATCCAAATATCCAAATATCCAAATATCCAAATATCCAAATATCCAAATATCCAAATATCCAAATATCCAAATATCCAAATATCCAAATATCCAAATATCCAAATATCCAAATATCCAAATATCCAAATATCCAAATATCCAAATATCCAAATATCCAAATATCCAAATATCCAAATATCCAAATATCCAAATATCCAAATATCCAAATATCCAAATATCCAAATATCCAAATATCCAAATATCCAAATATCCAAATGTCCAAATGTCCAAATGTCCAAATGTCCAAATGTCCAAATGTCCAAATGTCCAAATGTCCAAATATCCTAATATCCAAATATCCAAATATCCAAACATCCACACTTTCACATTTATAATATTCGTAGGATTATTAATATTGATTTTTCCGCGCAACAGAGCTAACAAAAGGAATAGGGCAATATTTTTATACAGGATGTAAGTTTACCCTACTTCTTTGTTATCCTGTGGTATTATCACATTCCAGAACATGCCTGTTTGCGATGGAAGGCATCGGTGTGGTGATGCCGATAGAGAACGAGATGATGAAGCCGCAGCACTTCCTCGGGTGTCCGGGCGTGCTGAACATTGCCATGTCGGCTATAGTGCTGTTATACGGCTTCGTTGGCTTCACCGGTTACATGAGCTACGGCGAAGCGATCAGAGGCAGTCTTACACTGAACTTGCCGTCCGGGGAAGTGTAAGTTATATATTTATCATTTTGAGAAACAAACAGATTCGCTATGAAAGTTATATATAACATTACTAGATAGGTAGGTATATCTTGTTACAAAACGGTTTCAAATATTAATCGACCTTACGAATAATTTGAATTTTTGAAACCTAAACCATACTCTCTACAACGTGCAACGTCAAAATCAAACCGTGGAGTTGAAAAATATAAAATAACTAGCTGTCCCCCGCGATTTCATCCGCGGTAATTTCGGAGTTCCCGCAGAGGTTGCGGGAAAAGAGTACT
Organism: Zygaena filipendulae; assembly: GCA_907165275.2. Lineage (NCBI taxonomy): Eukaryota > Metazoa > Arthropoda > Insecta > Lepidoptera > Zygaenidae > Zygaena > Zygaena filipendulae. The sequence continues at coordinate 1,597,009 of OU015653.1, read as the reverse complement.
CTATGTCCTTCTTTGTGCCCCGACAGTAGTTTACGGTGATTAGCTGTTCCCCGCATTAATTCCGGAGATCCCGCGGGAATTCCGGGATAAAAACTATCCTATCTCTTAAGTTAGGCCAAATACAACTGACAAAGTTTCATCACGATCGATTCAGTAGTTTCGGAGTCCATCGCGGACAAACAACGTGACACGTAATTTAAAAAGAACGAGCTAGCGCTAGCACTAAGAAGTTCACAATGACTGATGATGATTTTTTTAAACTGAAGAGAAAACTACTCTAACTGTGTGACATTTGAACACTAATAACTTTATTTTTTCACTTTGTCTATATGTCTATTTGTGTGTCTGTCTGTCTATTCGTCTATCTTCATAAAAAGACATAAAATGTTAAAAAGGTCAAGTTCTAAAGCAAAAAGTAACGCCCCACAATTTTATTGGATTAAAATTCTTTTTTTTTCTAGTATAGAAAGGTTTTTTTTATTACAAATAATTTAATATAGTAAAAAAAATTAAAATCTGTCCCGAATTTGACAAAATTCGAGATATGCTAATTTATATAATTACAACATGACATTAATAACATTGAATACGCTTCTGCTTGAGACGTTTCAAAAGACTATGCTTTAAGAAAATTGCTTTTATCAGAATTCAAGATTTTCAAATGCAAGGGAATGAGAACATTGCAAATTATACATTTTACAACAAATTATAAGAAAAGCAAATCTTTTACATTTTTTTTTCTATTTCACTCCGACCGGAGAAGCCTGTATTGAAATTACCAAAAGGGGTCGCTTAACAATTTTAAATTAAAATTGGGGCCGCCTTCCTTGTTTTCTCGAAATGCTTGCTCGATTTGTATTACAATTTCCATAAAGGGATATGGCAATTTCACTGGGTCCCAGATCGATTAAAATATCCATCGGTTGCTGGATGTGGTAATACACGTGTATGGCGTGCTTAGTTTAAACTGTATCCTTCATAAAACTGCGTTTTGTGTTTCTTCTTTTTGTTTTTGTATGTGATCTCAAATTCAGATTATTACAAGCTATTTTTTATAACTTAATAATTTATATATTTGCGAGTAAGTTTTAGTTCATAAAAAGTTTAATATTAGAATACTAGTTTCATACTCGTTATTTTTGGGATTCTAAATTTCCAATTATTCCCTTGTATTTTTGCAAAAAAAAAAAACTTTTATACCGCAAACGCAAACCGCATCAAAAAAAATCCGTTCTTAAATGGTGCTCTGTCATATTTTTATTTATAGAATGTGAAGAGTATGAAACCCCAGATTAATATTATAGCAGTCGTTCATTTTAAACAAAAATACAAAACAAAAAATAATCCGTCCCGAGTCGAAGTGAAACCATTAATATACTCGTATACAGGGTAAAGTTAAAAAATCTTGTCCTTTGATCGCATTATTTTTGATATCTTTTTTTTACATTTTATTACTTAAATTTGTGAGAGACTGAGAATCTAACATTCATTTATTTATTTATTTGCAAGAATATGGTAGGCACATCAAATACTGAATACTCTCCTTCATCACGTCTGTTATTTAACCTTTACAACCTCTATAAAATACTTTGACCCTTTAAGGGCCTTAGGCTAAAGCTAAACACTACAAAAAGCTTCGCTAAGAAACTCGCCGAGTGACTCATCCTAGTAAACAGACATATTGCTGTCCCCCGCGGTTTCACCCGAAGTATTTTCGGAGTTCTTGTAGGAATTTCGGAATAAAAGTTAGGTACCCTATGTCACTCAGGACTACCATATCTTCCTATAAGTCAAACAGTTTTCAAAATCGATCCAGTAGATCCAGAGATCCTCCTACAATGTCACAAACTCACAATTCTCAAACTCTTTATAATATTAGTATAGACTATCGCAGGTGGCCACGCTATCAACTAGCTAGGAGCATCGCTTGCAGTGTGATCAGCTGCGATAGTATGCTGTTCACTAGGATGAGTCACTCGGCGAGTTTCTTGGCTCTTAGCAATAAGCGAAGCTCTTTGTAATGTGGCCTTAGCCTTAAGGTGAATATCTCTTTGCAGTTTAGCACAAGTCGCCAAGTTATTAGTGGCGTGCGTCATGCTGTTATCCTACGCACTCCTGTATTACGTGCCGGTGGATGTGATATGGAGAAGTGTCAACGAGAAAATACCACCCAGAGCCCACAGTTGGGCCATTGCTGGTATTAGATTTGTTGGGACCATATTGACAGGTAACTTTCATATGTCTTTCGTAATTATTCCTTAAACAATAATTTTTATTTTTCAATTCGTGCACAATTGCGTTTTTGCGGCGTTCTGCGGCGCGACAGTTTTTGCGGCGTCTTATCTTAGCGCGGCGTGTTATGGTCATAGTGAATAAGAGCCCTGGTGTTTAACCCAAGCACCATGTTTAAAACCTGTTGATTTCCCATCTATAATAATATATGTGACTAATTTTAAAAATCACAATTTTTTCAGTTGCCCTCGCATGCGCTATACCCAGTCTGGAGCTCTTCATGGAGCTGGTTGGAGCAATCTGTCTGTCTGTGATGGGCCTATTCCTCCCAGCTGTGGTGGAGACCGTCTGGCGATGGGACAAGAGCCTAGGTCCTTGGAATTGGATCTTGTGGAAGAATATCCTTATCAGCCTCCTGGCTTTAGTCGCCATGGTTACCGGTGTTACCTACTCTATAAAATCCATGCTTTAATACAAATGTGATATTAATTATTGAAGTATTAAGTTTAGAAATTAAATAATAATTTTACATTTAATTAAAGTTTAAGACTTAAGTTTAATTTAAATACTAAATAGTATTATGTATATTTTTTTTAATTTAAGTGCGACTCAGTGACTTTAATATTATTACATATTTGATAAAATATTGGATAAAATGATTTCTGACATATTTTGCATTGTTTTTTCTATTCTATACTTTATAACGGGCTGACGCGAAGTCCCAAGGTAATTGAGCAGAGATTAGATAGCATTACCTACTCTTACAGAATTCCATTACGAAGTTTTCGAAAGAAATTGTAGTGATATCTTACCATTTTCTTTGATATCCTACTAATATTATAAACGCGAAAGTTTGTAAGAATGGATGGATGGATGGATGGATGGATGTTTGTTACTCTTTCACGCAAAAACTACTGAATGCATTTAAATGAAACTTTACAATAATATAGCTTATACATCAGATTAACACATAAAGTATACTTTTTATCCCGGAATTCCCGCGGAAACTATGAAATTGATTCATGTACAATATTTGAATTTTATTCATCGGCATTAATCATTCATCATCATTGAATAAAATTTTAATGGTTAAATATGCCATATTATATTTTTCGGAGATGAGGTACTACACCGATTTGAATGAAAATTATATTTTGACGCGGGACTTGAACGCGATGTTTTTTATAACTTTTTTTGCCTGACGTTTCGGCTGAGTTGCATCACGCCGTGGTCACAGGCGGCGTCGATAGCGAGCCGCGCGAGCAGATTCTTCATCTACCCTCACTGGATGTTCTTTTTTATTGGATGCACTATTAAAGTCCCTGCACACTACACTCACTCGGTCCGCATTCACCGGTTCCGTTCGGCCGCAACGAATTTTTGCTTTTTGAATTATGGGATCCCATTTTGAAGGCAACCTATATCTATCATCTTGATTGAAAGTTTTGTGCATTATACACCATAAAGAATTATTGTGTATAATGTGATCAAAACGCAAAAATCTAAAAACTTTAATGAAATAGGCCTTATAATTACCATATTTTCACACCGGTAAAGTAAAAAGTTTTCAAAGGAATTCCGGAACAGCTATAATTTACAAACGGTTTGTGATTGCTTAACTATCAGTTTAGCCAAACTAAATCAAGTAGTGAAATGAAATCCCACATAGCTTTTTAGGTCATATTGTATATTTGTAGATAAATTAATTAATTTAAAAAAAAAGTATATTTCATTATAAGTGCGGAAAGCCTGTCATTGCAAAGAGTTCCGACAAATGTCTACCCGAGCCGAGGCGCAGCCGAAGGTGAGGGTTGACAGTCGGAACTAGTTGCAATGACGGTTCCGCACGTGTACTGAACAACTATTTTTAATACAGTTACGAAAAAATTAAGCAATTTAATAAAATATCAAAAACACAACAAACTCAACTAAGTTCCAACTGTGATCAAGAGATGGCGCTAGTCGTATTAGTAATGCGAAACCTACGTTTCGCAATACTAAAAAATATTTTTTAATACAGTTGCTCAAAAAGTGGCGTATTGCAGGGACGTTTAGCGTTCGGGATGTGGGCTATTACATACTCGAGCTTTTTGTTTACCTTTCCCGAACTCGTGCGTTCTCTTTGCCAACTGTCAAATGGCGAAACGACTTTGACACACTTTTTGCATTGCGAAACGTACGTTTCGCATTACTAAAACGACTAGCGCCATCTCTTGATCACAGTTGGAACTTAGTTGAGTTTGTTGTGTTTTTGATATTTTATTAAATTTCTTCTTTTTTTTCGCAACTGTATTAAAAATAGTTGTTCAGTACACGTGCGGAACCGTCATTGCAACTAGTTCCGACTGTCAACCCTCACCTTCGGCTGCGCCTCGGCTCGGGTAGACATATGTCGGAACTCTTTGCAATGACAGGCTTTCCGCACTTATAATGAAATATACTATTTACACCAAAAGGCGTCTTTATACTTTTTTATTTCTTCTGAGCATGAGTCTTTATAAACGAATACTGTTGTCTTAAACTGTATTAAGTAAGGCTTGAAACAAGACTTTAGTCTCGAGATAATACTGATAAGTGATAAATACTTCTCAGCGATAAGGATCGCCGAACTCGAGTGAGCCCGTGCGTCAAACATAATCACACTTTAATTAGAAATTGGAAGACGGTGAGTGACAGTAATCTGTTTTTGCTTAATATAATATATGTATGTGCCAATATTTTTTGCAAGATGTAATTGTTTTAAGGACAGAACTGGTCATGGATAGTAATAATACCCCTCCTTAAATCAAGAGCTCATGGGTTCGATTCCCGACGGGGTTGGATTTCGTATGATTTTCAGTCAGGGTCAGATCATTCATAGTATGTTATGAACAATAATCCAAATGGTCTATAAACCAAACTATCCATGTATATTATACTAAAATTATAAAGGACTAAAGTTTGTGAGTTTATGAATTGTGAGTTTGTGACGTTGTAGGGGGAAATCTCTGGATCTGCTGAACCGATTTTGGAATTCCTTTCACTTATAAGAAGCTACCGTAGCGGTGAGTGACATAGGGTAATTTTTATTCCGAAATTCCCACAGGAACTCCGAAAATACGGAAATCCGGGTAAAACCGCGGGGACAGGTAGTGTTTAAAATGTTATAGGTCAAATTAGATTTTTTTATTTTAGGTGTTTTTTTACAAGGGCTGTGGTATGAACAAATAAATATTAGATATTCTGGAGCTTTCAGTCTGAAGGTTTAAATGAGCCGTAGTTTGTTATAATACAAACTGTGCAGCTGAAACACGTAATGGACTCGAAATCCCCTACACTTCCTGTAACAATAGTACAAGATAATTACAGTTCGAAGTGAGTAAAACAAAATAATTATGTTTTAAATGTTTTTATCTACACTAATGTTGTAACATTCTACTTATGTTTCCAATACTTGACTTAATTACTACTGTTATAGCGCAGACAACAAAACACTCAATTTAAGCAATTTCACATGATGGTATAATATCCACATCGATATCGTAAAATCTCATTATAACATCAATAAAACGCGACCAACTTGATTGCAGGGCCAATCAGGTTGGTCGCGTTTTATGATGCGCGCAGCTGCGCTCTCATTGGTTAGATTTTAATGGCGGCAAAATCACGTACGCGTGAATTTAATTTAATGCTTTTACTCTTGTTGTTTGATTAATTGCATTAGTGAAGATAAAGTAGTGTATGCAACTGCATATAACACTTCATTATATGACAGTTGCATAAACTACTATTAATGTTTTAAAAAAAGACCTATCTATACCGACTCGTAAATGCTAATTAGAGTTTATCTGTTTGTTTGTTACGCTTCACGACTTAACGGCTCAACCAATCACCATATTTTGCATAGGTATATGTTGTCAGGGGTAGGCAGAACTTTGGACATAGGATACGTTTCGTCCCGGAATTCCCGCGAAACCGCAAAGAACTGCAGCTAGTTTATAAATCAAAATCAATTGTCACATGCATGACGGACCATCAGTGAAAAATGGCTTTGAGTGAGTTCTTTTTCGTTATGTCCGTAATATACAGGACAAAGTTTTTGTGAATTTTTTTTTAACCATCGGTAATATGAAAATTCACTGACCAAATTAAGAAAACTATAATAGCATATTATTTAAAAGAATTTTCATCCTGGAGTCCCCGAGGGATTCCTGAAATTCATGCGGGAGAATCCGCAAGGAACGGTAAGTAGGATTATAAAAAGCTGTTCATAACTGACCGCTATATTGAATAACATTTATGCATGAAAAACAAAAGAATAGAAAACCTTTTTAGCGGCGGGTCAGTTACGAGACGACCTGTCGCACACCGTACACTAATTGCAACAAAAAACCCGAAAGTTATCGGGCCTAAATTATACAACTGCCTGCCTGCTAATCTTAAAAATGAAGTGAGTGACGAAGTGTTTGTGCGTAACCTCAAAAATCTCTTGTTGACCAAGCCATATTATTCAGTAAATCAATATTTAGAGGACAAATTTATTTGATAATTAATTTTTGTATTATATAATTTAATATTTCAGATATCCAAATATCAGGATATCAAAATACGTATAAATTTTAACTATCTCGGTACATACTTTGTAATATTTATATTATTTAAATTATATCTGAGAAATAAATAAATTCAATTCAATTCAATTTATTATTATTTATAAACTGTGTAAATTATTATTTGTCTACTTGCTGTTCCCCGCGGTTTGACCTGCGTTAATTTCGGAGTTTCCGCGGGAATTCCGGGATAAATGTAGGTACACTATGTCTTTTTCTGTACCCTGACAACGTGTATTGAAATTTTTTCGATGATCGGTTGAGCCATTAAAGCGTGAAAGCCTAAAAAACATACAAACAAAATGACTCACATTTATAACAGTAAGGTTTGTATTAGTGGGAGTAATAAATTGCTATTTTAATAAAATAAGCTGAAGAACACAAATCTCTAGCGTTAGAAAATAAATATCATCTCTTTCAACAATGAAAACTAACGCTACTTTTACAGCACATTGCCTGATGCCCAAACCTTATGATGTCAGCAAATAAATGTAAAGATAAAATTAGGGTAAAATAAAAAGATATAATGCTTCTAGGTAGGTATGATAAATAGAAAACACCTGCAAATGTCGTTAAAGAAATAAGATTAAGTTGTGGTTTTAGAAAACTCAAAACATGGAATGATAAAATTTATGAAAAGTACCTAAACCAACTCTTACGGCAGCACTCAGAGTCGACTTTAATGATTACTTAGTTAAGTATAGATTTTTAAAACAAAACTGCCGCAATCAGAGACGTTTAGCAAATTAATGTTTTTTGGAATTTAATGAGATGTAACTTAATTAGTTATATGCCAATCATTAAAGCCGACTCTGAGTGCGGCCGTTAGAGTCGACTTTAATGATTACTTAGTTAAGTATAGATTTTTAAAACAAAACTGCCGTAATCAGACAAGTTTAATAAATTAATATTAATTGGCATATAACTAATTAAGTTACATCTCATTAAATGCCAATTAAGTAATCATTAAAGTCGACTCTGAGTGCGGCGGTTATTGTTCATGTCCGCACTACGGATCGATGTAACAATAGACATCTCTTTAATGCTTACAAAGTATGTATTAATTTTTTATTTATTTATTTAATTTCAAGTAACAGTGACTCATTTTGGTTAGTATTACGCACTTAAAAACTATGTGTTAGTAGTTGACGAGATTTTATTAAATACAAATATACATATTAGATAAGTACATGAGTCAACCCTTAGCTTATTAAGCTTATCAACCATTGATATCCATTTCTTGTACATCAATGTTATCAATACAAAGGAAACACAAAAGGCTATTTGGCTTTAGAAATGTCAATAACCGACTGAATAAGCAGGTTTATTCTTGAGTGTTTTACAATATTTAATCAATACTTAAGTCCTTCTATCTACACTTTTCTGTACTGTACACAGATATTATAAAATAGAAAAGTTGTTTATTCAACAAAAAGTATGTCTTGGTCTTTTTAGATTTGCGGATTTTTGTTGGATTTGTATTTTGATAACACATTCTAACATCATAAATGCAAAAATTTGCGTGTGTTTGTTACTCCCGCTGATATGGCTGGACGAATTGGAATGAAATTTAGAATGGAGATTAAATAAGTAGGTTTCTTGCGTTATTTTAAAAGTTTCCCCGGTAATTCTTTGTAATCCTTACTAATATTATAAATGTGAAAGTTTGTATGTATGGATGGATGTTTGTTACTCTTTCACGCAAAAACTACCGAATGGATTTAAATGAAACTTCACAATAATATAGCTTAAATACATCAGATTAACACATAGGGTACCTTTTATTCCGAAATTCCGGCGGAAACTCTGAAATTAACGCGGAACTAGTATGATATTATTTTTATTCGTAACATCTACGAGTATTTCGTACGTTCACTTTAGGTTATTACTTATTAACTAGTTCAAAATCAACTAACGAAATAACTGTATTCTGCATTCCATCCGCTAGAATTGCGGAACTGTTTTGGGAACTCTCTTTTCGGAAATAAAAAGGGTCCCATGTGACTGAGAGATACCTATTGTATAAAGGCTTCTTCAGTCAAAAAAAAATTCTGATTTTTTTTTGTCAATTACCCCTGTAGTGTTCACGCACACTACGGAGATACCTCGGTAGGTATCGGTTTATCTCTGACTCACTAATACCCCCAGATCCGAGCGCCGACGCACGTCTGCCTCGCTCCGTGCCCAACAAGAGACTGCCGGTCGGTTGATGTTGACGATCTTTATATACCCACACGATATTTCTTTATACCCTCTCTCGGGTACCTGTACATGAGACAATGTATTGTATCCACTTAATAGTCACAAACACTACAACCCCCTGCAAATCTCCCAACTTTATCTCTTTTTATTATGAGAATAAACCAACTCACTGAATAAACGGAAATAGCCAATATCTACTAAGTACGTATTTAAATTGATCTTTTATAATACGAAAGGTCACTGACTCGCTGACAAAACAAGAAATCTCGAATTCAGCTAAGAGAGGATTTCACGGAATCGCCGTAGGAACTCCTTTCAAACTGTGAGGTAGATAATCAAGTTAGCCAAGTTTTCCATCAAAGGTAGAATTGGTTTCGTTCGAAAATCTAATTTTATTTTTGCCGTTCACATTTCAGGGTTGAATTAGCATACAATGGTTCGAGGGAGGAGCTCGACAAGTACGTGCCGGCTGAGCATCGACCCCTCAAGTCGAACACTACGTGAGTTCAATCTCTTTCCGACTAAAAATGTTACTAATAGAGGTAATGTTTGTAAGTTTGTGAATTTGTGAGGTTGTACCGTAAGTAATCTCTAGATCAGCTAAACCGATATTGAGTATCAATCAATCAGTCAGCCTATTGCAGTCCACTGCTGGACGCAGGCCTCCCTAAGGGTACGCTACAGACTACAGTAGGTAGACGATCTCCCGCCTTCCTCATCCAACCACTACCAGCGACCCTCCTCAGGTCATCGGTCTATCTGGCAGGGGCATATTGAGTATAGATAACAGAAATGACGCGTTCTCATTATCTCTGATCTCTATCTCGATCGAAGAATCTAAAAAAATATATTTGTCTTTAGGTACAAGAATCGAAAGTTTATCCAGATGTGGGTAACCGCGGGCACCAGCTATTGTATAAACTGGCTGAACACGAAATCTTGAAAACTACTTGACCTATGAAGTGGGTTAGTTAAGTAGGAGAGGTCAGCTAAGACAGGATTTCGCGGAGTTCCCGCGGGAACTCCCAAATAACGCGGGTGCAAGTGATAAGTACCGCAGGAAATTGCTATTAAATTTATATAAAACGAAAGACAACGAGATTGTCAACAGCAGCCTAAATGAATAACATTTTTTGATAGATTCAACAAACGATGACAATAATTTTTGCAAGTCCAGATTGTTTGCTCCCCAATTTGCGTGAGACGCGGCCAAGTTATAAGACTTATAACAAGAAGGTCACCGATTTTCCCAGAAAATTACATTTATCTTTTTCACTTACAGATGCTTTCGCCGTTTGGAAATAAAATATGTTTTTTTACTCTACAGTATTTATTTAGGATGTATTTTTACTCTATGAGCGGTGGTTTAATGTCTCCATTAAAGTATGCAGGATGTCGGTAGGTAATTTTAAACGAAGGAAATAGAAAAACTTGTAGTAATCTTGACATAATTTATATATGTGTCAAGATTTTTTATTATCTCCAAACGCTGTGTTTCAAGACTCACGTGTTTGCACTTTTTACACATTTGAAACGAAAAGGTTGAGGTACTAACGATAGGTTGAACGGAATGTGGATTATACCTACGGAAAAAATCTAAAAATCTAAAAAGTTCTTGCACCACAAAAAAAAACTATATATTTGTGTTATCTTCAAAAAAAGTATAAAGAGGTAAAGTGTTTGTATGTAAAGGATGAACTCGTACCTACTGAACCTGTTCTAATATTTCTTTAATTAAGAGTAAGGCTAGGTTACACGATCCCTGAATGACATGGGATACTTTTTTTCGGAACAAAGCGTTCCCGCGGGAATACCGACATTCTCGAGCGTCAATCTGCGATAGAACAAATATGACTGATATATTAATGTATGATTTTCAGCATTACGTTTTTTCTTTTTCAGGAGCGTTGGCGCTCTCGCCCACATCCTGAAAGCCTCCCTCAGCTCTGGCATACTGGCGATGCCTCTGGCTTTCAGGAACGCCGGTCTGCTGGTAGGCTGTATAGGCACTGTTGTCATAGGCTTCGTGTGCACACATTCTATTCATATATTGGTAAGCTGACACAACACTGTACCTATACCATGTTTTTACAATTTCGTCGCTTACCTAACAAAACCCCATAAGTAATTTTTACACCCACTTTACAGAAGACGAAAAAAGAATCTTTTTTTAAAAGAATCGGTGAAATTTTTCTACACGTTTAAACGTAAAAATAATAATTTTATCGCTTAGTCGCTAAACCGGTGTTTATTAAGTAACAACAGAAAAATTCTCCCAACTTCTTTAAAAAGACAGTCGTTTTCGTTTCCTGTAAAGTTGGTAGAAATGACTAATGCGGTGTTGTTAGCTAAGGGAGGATATGTACCTATTGTCTGAAAGAACAATTCCTGTTCAATAGAATGAAAAGTGCTCGTTACGAACTACATGCGCGTTGCTTCCATCCTCAAAATTTTAGTCACAACGAGCCTAAATCACCTACACACCACCTTCTGGCAGTAGGTGAAAATATTCCTTTTGTAAATAGGTACCTAAGTATTACGAAGTAATTGCTACAACGCAGCGATTATATTCTCAGATCGCCACTCAACAAGATCAGAAAGAACATAATAATTGTGTCTGAAAATGTTATCTTTCTTCTTTATTGACATCATAATCATAAATTATTTATGTCCTAAGAATATTGGATGTTATAAACGAAAAAAAAGACATAGACATAGACATAAAAAATTTGCCAGTTAACCGGTAACCTTGCCTGTTTAGTGTTTAAGGAAATTTATTCATTGGACAGACTTAATCCTCATTACCTAGTTCTTCCAACGTAATCACAACTGTACCAGTAATATTATTTATAATATACCTATAACAAGCCGTTCAACGCGGTTTTACCTGCGGTAATTTCGGAGTTCCTGCGGTAATTCCGGATCACAATATAGCTTATGTATTATTCTGAAGTATAAGCTATGTTATTGTAAAGTTTCATTAAAATCCATTCAGTGGTTATTGCATGAAAAAGTAACAAACATCCATACATTACAAACTACGTATATAATGTATATAATCTACACTATACTACATTATTTATTACCAAAACCTAAGTTGTTTTTCAGCTGTAAGCTCTATATAGGTATCCACAAATTTGCCGTGCGTTAGTTAGCCCTGTAGAAACTATAATTTAATTATTATTATTATTATTTTTTGTGTGTTCTTATGAGTTTGTCAGGTTCAGGTTTTCAATAAAGAAAATCAAGAATCAAGAATTCCGATACTCACGCGGCTGAAACCGCGGGCACAGCTAGTTATTGGTCAAGTTCACATTTCCTCATTAAACTGTGACATTGAGTACTTTACTAACCGACAGTATTTTCTTTTATTAGGTAAAAACATCACAAGATCTGTGTGTCGACATCCAGAGACCGTGTTTGGGATATGCTGAAACCTGCCATCTAGTGTTCAAAAATGGACCCAACTTTACAAAGAAATACGCTTCATTCATAAGGTAAATGGTTTAGTAGAGGCATTATACCTACATTAATTTGTATAAGTTCCTAGCTGATTGATCGGGTTACTATCGATTTCGATTTTATTTTAAAACTTTCTTTCCTCCTAACTTTGAATATAAAACCTAATGGACTTAAAGTCATAGATCCCTAATAGTTTTTATCGAAATGTAACTTTTTGGGTGCTTACGGCAAAGAGAATTACTTGCGTACGGCTTAGATGTTTTCTACACTAAACGTTTAATATAATTGCAAAGCAGGTTTAGTCGAAAACTTACAAATAAATTTGACGACACCAGTTTTAGTCACATTTTCTCTGAGGACATTTATACAACGTGTAAATGAATTGCTGAAAACTAGATAGTAGTTTGTTCAGAATCGACTTCCGAATCGATCGCTCCATGTTTTAATATACATAGGTTATATTTTTTATTTCTACGAGTCTAAGTCTAAATTATTTATAATACAATATTTGGCGCGTACGCCGCCCGCAGCAAAAAAATCGAATTAGGACACGTAGACGCGGGCGTAGCGCTTGAAATTTCGTAGACAGGTCACCTCCGAACTAGTTTATTGCTGGTTACGGCTCATTGTCCTCACATAATTAAAGTTGAGTTACCACTCATATTATACATATTTTAACTTCAAAAAGATAGCGTGCTACTGGAGAGTTTATTGCGCAGCTTCTTCTCTTCAGCCATAGCACTCGGAAGCTGTGAAGGGTGGATATTTTATGGGTGCGGTTTACTGTAAACTGTAATTTTATTGACGTCAAAAAGAACCACATTATGGACCTAATTTGACTAAATGATTTGACTTTGACTTTAATATTAAATAACTTTCAGACTATCAATTTTTTCGACGTAATTTATATTTTAATAACATTATTGTTTATTTTTTTAAATAAGGTGTATCAGGTTTTGTTTAATTCATTAGCACGTTATATAACGCCTCTATTTACATTTTAACACAACTTTCACCTCCACCTTTATGAGTTTTTCTTTTCATCCCTTTTGACACGACACCGACCCATCTCAATATAGCTTCCTCTATTTTAATCCCCGCAGTAATTATCTTTCGGCCGCAGAGTTGCCGGGATATATCCATTATTGGCCAACCATTCGTGTTACAGTGAACTGGCAGATTGGGGATTAGCGCTGACGCACTTGGGGGCCTGTTGTGTTTATGTCGTGGTCGTAGCGGAATCATTCAAACAAGTGAGTTGTTTACCAAGATTCTTTTGAATAGGCTATTTCACTGTTGTTAAAATGTTGATCCTACTAATATTATAAATGTGGTTATTTGGCATGCACGTTGTCGGGGGTACAGAGGACATAAGGTACTTTTTGTCCCGGAATCCCCGCGGAACTCCGAAATTACCGCGGGTGAAATCGCGGGGCACAGCTAGTATCCAATAATTACACTCGACAATATCATGGATAAGCATAACATAAGCGAAAAAATCAATAGATTTGTTTAAAAAATAAAATAGTTATAAACTGTTTAATTTTGACTATGCCTGTCTCTTTCTAAAACGGAATTTTGTACGGCGGTTTCAGAGCACTACAAGCCGAGTGACGTCACTAGGACTGTAGCGCTTTCCTTGTCTAACTTGAACTTTTAAAGAGTCATATCTCTGAAAGTACAAAACATATTTGTAAAAGAATAATGCTATTATACTACTAATACATAAAGGTTTATAAAATAATTAAAAATGTAAAAACTAAAATTCTCTATTGTCGCTTGCGTTTCAAACAAAAGTTCAGTTTTGCGTTACCACTAGAAATAAGAGTTTTCTATTTGCGTTAACGATTCTATAGATTGGCAACTTGGCTAACTATTTTATATTTAACTAGCTGTCCCGCGCGGTTTCTCCCGCGATAATTTCGAAGTTCCCGCGGAATTGTTCCATACAAACTTATCAACCCCTTTCATCCCCTTAAGGATTGAATTTTAAAAAATTCTTTCTTTTCGGATGCCTACTTCATACAAATAACACATCCTCCAAGTTTCAGGTCTCTACAAGCAGCGGTTTAGGCTGTGCATTGATCCATCAGTCATTCAGGACAAAGGATTTTATATATACCTATAGACATAATATTTATCTACAAGAAGTATACAATTTTCTTTTGCAGGTGTCAGATGAATACGGTGGACCGAGCTGGTCTCTCAACGTGTTCTGTGCTCTTACCTTGATCATAATAGGTCCTCTTACACAAATAACCAAGTTGAAATACCTGGTGCCGTTTTCGTCACTAGCGAACCTGGTATGGCTCGGATCTATATGCATATCATTATATTACTGCCTGAGGGATAGTCACGATATATCTGAAAGGAATCTTGCTACTTCTATCAACGGAATACCAAACTTCATAAGGTATTAATTCTTCATAGATATTAAGGGAGCGGGAGGATCACATTCCAATAAAAGGATATTGAATATATTGCCTCTTTTTACTTACGATATCGGAAACTTATTTTATGAGCACGAGTATTCAGTTATTCATTGACCAGTAATTGTTTTCCTTATGTAGTTAGGTAGAAACTATAAGCCTTTATTTGTGAAGATCCACCCACCTTTTTCACTTCGTACACAGTATCATGAGTATATGTAGGTATATATAAATTAGCATAATCCTTCGCATCTATAAATTTTGATGACACTCTTATTCTTTATCTATTAATAGGTATTAAACATGAATTTCATGTCCTCATTAGCAATTTTATTACAAAACTAGCCACCCACGGTAATTCTGGAAATTCCCGCGGGAATTCCAAGATAAAAATACACAATGTCTTTCTCTGTATCCCTAACAACGTGTATGCAAAAATTCATCCGTTCCGATCCGTTAAGCCGTTCAGGCGTGAAAACGTAGCGAACAAACAAACAAAATCACTTTCACATTTCCATTTTGAGAATTCATCCGTAATTCAAAAAGGTCATTAAACAATATTTTTCATTCGTCGTATTTCACAGCACATGTCTTTTTGCAATGGAAGGCATAGGAGTAGTGATGCCGGTTGAGAACGAGATGCTGAAGCCGCAGCACTTCCTCGGATGTCCTGGAGTCCTTAACATTGCGATGACAGTGGTCGTGGTTCTCTACGGGTCCTTAGGTTTCGTCGGCTATCTCAGTTTCGGTGAAACTGTACGAGGAAGTATCATATTGGATCTACCCAAGGATGAAATGTAAGTTTTTGTGTGATACCCAAAAACTCACAAACCGTGTGCCATGACACCTCTATCCTCGGAGACTCGTAAGAGCTGAGTTAATTTTACTGTCTGCAAGACAGACAGGATACCTTAAGATCGTCATAAAAAGTTATATGACCTCTAAGGGGAGCTGCAGTTAAAAAAAATTTTAAACTCCTGTGATGAACAATAAGCATTCTACGAAGTACAAAATAGGTACTATTATTTTAACATCTTGCTAACTAGACGTAGAACGTTAATAAAATTTGTAATACAAGATTGTAGACTAATAATAAATACATAATTATTATCTTTTCGCCGCAGGAATTTCGGGATGAAAAGTAGCCTATGTGCTTCTCTGTACCCCTGACAACGTTTATCCAAAATTTTATGATGATCGGATAAGTTAAACCGTGTTTTAAAATATACGATAGATTAACATAATAATAGATAATGTATTATAGACCTGAAAAATATCTCCCAGTTTAGCGCAGACGGCCAAGATACTTGTCGCCTGTGTGATGCTGCTCTCTCTAGCCCTAATATTCTACGTGCCCGTGGATGTGGTATGGAGACGGCTAGAGAAGAGGCTAACGGTGGAATCGCAACCTTGGGGTTTGGCTGTTCTGAGGCTCATAGGAGCCCTCGTCTGCGGTTCGTATAGAAATCATTGCTTTGCTTTTTACTTTTTTAACGATAATTACCATTAAATTAATAATTGAATGGAATTAAGAGCTGGGCAGTTTGGTCATCAAAAAATACATTACTTATATCAATCTCTCAGTTGAAATTTAACTCTAAAAAGTTCCAGTTTAATTGTTGTTTTTAACTCCAGTTAATCCTAATTGCATTTAATTTCAGTGTAAGTTTCACAAAACCTAGAATCAATCATTAATGGAAAGCCCATCTTTATTTTTCCTAAAATTACCGATTTCTTACTCGTATTTTATGAGTTGTTTTATGTTTTAAGTTATGCTTTATCTATCAATTTAAATTCTATGTTTCAAACTAAAATTCATCATGAAAATAAGCGATGTTACGTCGTTTCATTATTTTCTCATTAAAAACATTAATTCCAGTGGGCATAGCCTGTGCTGTTCCTAAATTGGAGCTTTTCATGGAATTAGTTGGAGCTTTATTCCTGTCAGTACTAGGGCTCCTTTTGCCCGCCGTGGTGGAAACAGTCTGGCAATGGAACAAGGACCTTGGACGATGCTACTGGATCGTATGGAAGAATATTATAATTGGTCTTTTTGCATTAATCGCTTTAGTGTCCGGTGTCACGTTCGCTATTTTATCGATGGTTGAAAGTTTTTGAATAAAAAGGCCGGAAAAAAAAGCAATTCTAGTTTATTTTTTAACCTATTAACATGGATAAACATAGCTAGATAATCATGATTCGACATGTGTCTTTTTTATTATGGCAAAACATGACAAAATAGACACGAATGATTAAATATAGAGCATTCCGTAATAACTCGAGGTACCTACCTTCATTGTATAATGATTCCCATATGGATGGATGGATAGCTGATGGATTTTGGATTGCCGATTTCATCATAAAAAGTCAAAGAACAGTAATAAGTTGATTTCCATTAATAAATCTAAGCGCATTAAACATCCAATTATTTTTATGACTCCACATGAAGGCCTCGGGGGATCTAATCATATATTCGGTAGCGCAGCGGAGCGCAATAATTGCATATCATGACTATGCTAGGTGATGTCAAAACACTGTGCTGTACTGTGTTCTTTATTGATGACACGGACTGTATGTGATATAGTGTGTTGTTACAATTGGAAAACGGATAGGGTCATCGTGACAAGAACTAATTCGATGCCCTTGAATATTCTCAACTCATTTCCCAAAACATTCAGTCTTTTCTTGTAATCGTTATGCCTATAGGTACCTAACTTGTTTTTAGGAGATATTTTGACGTGGAATTTTCCTTTCGTACGAGTTTGAAAGCAATTTTTATAACGTTGAATTCTTGTTATAATGGTTTTGAGTTATAACGATCCACATTTACGTGTACTTCGTGGAAAGGTCCACAGATGAACACACCTTTTTTGTTCACCGAATACAAAGCAAAAAATATTTAAGCTGTGGAAAAACGTTTACAAAAATATATCCCATTTTAATGCTACAATTACAACCATTATAAAGATGTAATGCTTATAATAAAGATTAGGACATATAATATTGCGTCACGAGTTATTATTCTGTAACATACTCGTAACGAGTGGTTCCCATGTCGCGTCCTTGATCTCACCATTAAAATTAGCTTATTTTTGCAACCGGATGGTAAAATAGCAATCGGAAATTTTAAAACTTTAATTTTTTTATAGACGTGCCGACATAATTTGGGTGAAATAACATATTTACCTACATAAATTATTACTTAAGCTTTATAAGGTAACTTTTGAATTTAGAACCTTACGAAAATAGTTGTTCAGTACACGTGCGGAACCGTCATTGCAAAGAGTTCCGACTGTCAACCCTCACCTTCGGCTGCACCTCGGCTCGGGTCGATATTTGTCGGAACTCTTTGCAATGACAGCCTTTCCGCACTTGTAATGAAATATACTATATTTTTTGTTTTTTATTCATTTCAAAAACCATATATTCCTTACACGCTTACCTAATGCGATTATATGACGATTATAAGTATTTGGCTTACAATTTAACACAATAATGTCGATTCGCGATCATTTAACATAATTATGACCTATTTTAGCTTCTTTGGGGATAAGGTGCAGAACTTTGGTTACAGTGGCGCGTTATTGACATTAATTAAAAATATACTAAACGTATATTAAAAAAATCTGGTGAAATGCTATAGTGACCGCTTAAATGCCAGTTCAAACTTACTCTAAAATTTTGTTGATTGTTCAATATTTTAAGTTTTAATTTTAATTAACTTAGTCGAGGAATTAGAGGGCAAGAAAGAAGTTAATATAACACAGGCTTATATTTTTGACATTTTTGATATTGGAAGGCCAGTGCCTTACACAGGCAACTGAGTATGTCTCAAGTTCTCAACTTATACCTGCGTAATAAATTTTATCTTTACATTAATTAAGACTGTATAGTAAATTTTCCGTTTCTGACGATTCAAAATATAAATTAAAACTCAAATTAAAGTTAGGTAACATGTTTTAATAAATAAATAATTCGTTATAGGCAAAACCATTTTCAAACTACTGTATTTCAATAATTCATAAACTTAAAAAATGCAAGTCGTGTCGGAACATCTTTGAAAAAACCGAAATATCGTTATCTCCCTTCAAAGACCCGTGTGGTTAGCGATGAAATCTCTAATAGGTGGGGAGGCTATATCAGCAAATACAGATGGATTGAGAGGTTGCGCACATCCACGGCCAAAAGACACGATCCCAACGGCCTGGCCATCTTGAATTGCTGTGCCACCGGAATCACCCTGTGGAAAAAAAAACAAACAAGCGTCTAAACAACATGGTGTCTCTCACATAGAAAGAAATAGGTATATAAACCATAGGCAATGTGGACGGACAAACACGCTAAGCGCCTAGCCTGTAAAAGGCTAACAGGTTATGCGGTTAACCAAAGCTCATCTGATGTTTACTGACGGCGTGGTCGAAGATTCGAAAACTATAGAAAACATTACTATTTTTTTATTTGCATTCTATTGGAAGCGTCGAGTATTGAAGAAGTGATTTCTTATAAAAGACTTATAAGGAAGTCTACGTAGACGCATAGGTATAATACAAACTATTTGAAAAACGCTTAAACCAACTTCCATCTAAGACAGGAAATACTTTTATATTCCTATAGTATTCCTTATTTTAGTTCATCATAAGATTTAGGACTGTAAACGAAAGAAGGCTGGTCGTGAAATTCAGGAGGAGGTTACATCTGAATTTTTACAGAAAAATAAGGACGAGTTTGTGAGTAAGTCGGCTGGAAATAAATCTTCAAAAATTGAAAATTTTAGTTTCAGGAAGTTGTTGGGCAAACTGAAAGAAGTTTTCATTTCGAATGACGATATTGGGGACAAATTTACATTTATTTTGAAATACGTGGTTTCGGAAATAAAGAATTTTATCATGAGTTTTTTGAACATGGATGTTTTGATGGAGGTACTTGGATACATTAAGGATGGCTCGTAATTTTAATAAGCAAACTAGAATAACGAATATTTTACAGTGGAATGCAAATAGCTTATGTCCTAAAATTAATGAATTTCAATTATTGTATTAGTAGTTTTATATTACAAAATGTAACACATTACGAGGCTGGCTTGGCTCATGAGCGTAAAAAGCCTCACTAAATAAATGATTTAAAAAAAAAAGATTTAGGACTGGTGTTACATTTATTTTTTCTCTATGCTTATCTACCAGATAATCGTATAAGAAAAACTAAAATGATTCAATACCTGACAAGTTCCCTGACCTCCCAAGAAGAAATTACCAGTACAAAACATATTCCTTGTCAAAACCGTGGGGTAGCTCAGCAAGCACTGGTAGTAATTGACCACCGTCAAACGCACATCCATCAGTGTTTCGGGTATAGATGATGCACCTTGCTATAAAAAGAGCCAACAAAAAGAAAAATAAATAAGTTTAACTTTACTTGTTATATCTATACTAATATTAAAAATTTGGATGCATAGATCGATGTTTGTTACTTCGTTCACCAGAAAGGCAAACGCAATTCAATGGGATTAGGCACAGATAGATTATAGATAGATTATAGTTTGGAATAGGACATATTATACGAAAATATTTTAAACCTAGGCAGACGGTGCGGAGTAAAGCAAATGTCTTCAAAAAACTGATTTTATTATAAATATTTATTTTTATAGTAGTTGACTTTAAAAGTTGTAATATTAATATGTATAACGCAGTTTATACTCCTCAATTAAAGTTAAATCATTTATTCAAATTTAGCCCATAATGTGGCTCTTTTTGACGTCAATAAAATTACATTTATGACAGCACCAATAAAATATCCACCCTTTACAGCTTCCTAGACCCTAGTGTTATGGCTGAAGAGAAGACACTGCGCAACAAACTCTCCAGTAGCATGCTGTCAGTTTAAAGTTATAATATATATATAATATTGGTGATAACTCAATTTGAAATAGGGTTTGGACTACTTTTGTAAATCAAAATTGTAATTAGTCGGTCAGTTAGAAAAAAAAAAAAATAGACACTTATTTTTTGCTCTTTCAAATAAATTAAAATATACAGAGATAAAGCGCATTAAAGTTTAGGGTGAGGGGGTCGTGACGTCACTAACCGTTAAAATCTCCATACAAACTGTCAGAATAGTGACGTCACGCGCAATTTCAACTCAATATATCGCCGTTATTTTTCGATTACGTAAAAAAAGAAAAATACGTATCCAATATTTTTTAATAATCTACAAGACGGACTAAAAAAAAAATTAGTCAACATGCCCATTCATTATGTGGGGACAATAAACCGTAACCAGCAATAAACCTTAATCAATTCCCTAATTTCCACATCAGATCACTGCTATCCTGCTATTTCAACGCAAAATAATTGCAAAACTTACCATGGTTCTGCCCCATCCACTGACTACGATCTCCGAACCTCCTTCTATTGGTCTGTTCCTCGTTGGTAAGGGTATTGGCTGAACTGTATCCGTGAAGACGATTGGGCTCACTGTTCTCATTACTGCAACATCTTTGTCAAACGCAGGGTCATCGTATTCAGGGTGCGGGACCACTTCAGCTATAGGGATGACGGTGCCGTTTTTTCTTGAAGTGCTTCCAGCTCTTAAAACCACAGTGGTAGGATCTACTCTGAAAATTACATTTTATTCTTACAGTTTTAAATTACTCTAATAAATAACCTCTAACTACTTACTTACTGGTCTTTGATTTCGAATTACGTACATTTGTGTATATTTTTTAACTTTTGTTTACGCTTTATGTAATTTTATTTTATAATTTTTCTGCGAACCTAAGTAAAAATGACGATGGGGTTGAATGACTTTTAGGTTAAGATTCTTCAGAGCATCGGCAACTTGCGAGCTAAATTTTCAATAATAATAATAAGCACAATAATTTTTTTATGGATGATACAAGGATCATATACAAGATTCCCTTCTTTAATACGTTCCATGTTTAGTGTTACACCCTGTATAACGCAGAACTGTATAATTGTGGACTCTTCGAAATGAATCATATGAGCCCAAATGGAAGGGTCTACCCACTAGAAGCCTCCGAAGTGTTCAAATATTCACTTCCTGACTCCATAATCGTAATCATAAAACAGTTCCAATCATGTTCCAACATATAAAATCACATATATTATAGTTTTGTCATTCCAACTACAAATAAATACAAAGTTTCATACCGATACGACCATTAGCAGTAGGTTAAAATTGACCTCCAAGATTTTATTACATTTTAATTGTTTGTTAATTACAAGTGAAGCTAATAAAACAGTGCATAATAAAAACTCAAGTCTCACTTCTGAGCACAATGTCCAGCCGTTAGAATATAGTTTTCGCTGACAATAAATCCACCACAAAAGAAACTATCATTCACTATAAATGACACTTGGTAAGGGTGCTCCTCTATAGTCGTCGATTGCCCACCCACTATTCTTGGAAAGCTATCTTGATCCCCGCTTACAGGACCTTCATAAACGGGCAGTGGCTCTGACTGTAATGCTGGAAAAATTTTTGGAAACAATTATTATCAGGAGACATACTATCCTGATTTAATATTATAAATGGACGCCGATAAGCAATAATATTAACCCACAAAACTAAGTCACTGATACAGAACGATCTATTGAGAGTTAGAAAACCTTTTTTAATTATGTGTTTACCTTATTACATTGTTTAAATATGTAACAAAATGTGGATCATAAAAAAATGTTGACACAAAATGGCGCTATAATTTTAAAATAAGATTTTCTCAAAATTTCTCCAGTGTGGGTTAACACGCTATTGCTTATCTATGTCCAAATGAGAATGGGAGTTTGTTTGTTTGTTATGCTGTCAATTAACGTTTCGTGTTTCGTTGTTAGGGGTAGAGAAAAGGAGATAAGGTACGTAGTAACAGAGTCAATCGGTTTCACCCGATATAGAAATAAAACCGAATGTTTAAATATGTTGCTAATCTCGGCTAATCATAAGTAAATTTTATTTTGTTTTTCTTTTTAATACTAGTTGTGCCCGCGGTTTCACCCGCGTTAATTTCAGAGTTCCCGCGGGAATCCTGGGATAAAAAGTACCCTATGTGTTAATCTGATGTATAAGCTATATTATTATAAAGTTTCATTTAAATCCATCCAGTAGTTTTTGCGTGAAAGAGTACAAACATCCATCCATCCATCCATACATACTTACAAACTTTCGCGTTTATAATATCTTATCTTATCTTCTTATCTTATTCTAATATATATAAATCACGTGTCACGTTGTTTGTCCGCGATGGACTCCGAAACTACTGAACGGATTTTGATAAAATTTTGTAACCGTTTATAATATGGTCCAACTTAAAAGATAGGATTATAGTTTTTATCCCGGAATCCGGGAACTCCGGAATTAATGCGGGGAACTGCTTATCACCGTAAACTACAGCACTTTTTTCCCGGAATTACCGCGGGAACACCGAAATTACCGCGGATGAAATCGCGGGGGACAGCTAGTCTAATATATATAAATCACGTGTCACGTTGTTTGTCCGCGATGGACTCCGAAACTACTGAACGGATTTTGATAAAATTTTGCAACCATTTATAATATGGTCCAACTTAAAAGATAGGATAGTTTTTATCCCGGAATTCCCTCGGGAACTGAAGGACATAGAGTACTTTTTTCCCGCAACCTCCGCGGGAACTCCGAAATTACCGCGGATGAAATCGCGGGGGACAGCTAGTATTATATAAGAAGGATAGGACTAGCAGGATTGCACTCCGACGAAGGTAGACCAAACCAAAAATTTAAAACTTTTGACTTGGTTTTTTACGGTTTTATACCTTAAATATACTCAACTGATCATAGTGAAACTTCGTTGTCAGGGGTAAAAAAAGTTAAAGGGTTATTTTTTATCCCATCGGAACAAGCACTCCGAGAACGAACGCGTGCGAAACTCTAAACACAGCTATTGTACCTACAATAGACACGTATATAACTATATACCTATAGCGGCTTATGCTGAAATCATTTACTCCCAAGTCCCAATGAAGGCTCCTGAAGAGTTCGAAACATGTAGGCCCGTTCCTGAGGATTAACTGGTGAATAAGCCGTAGCGGTATTACTGTTAATAACACACGTTATACATAGGTTTTTTCTTTCTCTTTTCGTTTTCCGGCAGTTAGGTCGGCCTATCTAGCTTTTGAAAGACTTACGCAGGTACCTAATAAATAGGTATTTTGTATATGGATTGTTTTTTTTTTTATTTGATAGACATCAATTAGTGCCACTAGAACAAATTTCGGATTATTACCTAGATTAGGAACGTTAGTAACTATAGCAAAAATGAGAAACACAAATACCTACACTGTTGTTATTTTTGTTTGTCCCACTATCTGTTCCCGCTTCATCCCGAAAACATAATCATTATTTTATTATCCTACTAATATTATTATAAACGCGAAAGTTTGTAAGGTGTGGATGGATGGATAGATGGATGTTTGTTACTCTTTCACGCAAAAACTACTGAATGGATTTAAATGAAACTATACAATAATACAGCTTATACATCATATTAACACATAGGGTACTTTTTATCCCGGAATTCCCGCGGGAACTCTGAAATTGACGCGAGTGAAACCGCGGGGCAGGACGTAGATTTCTACACAAAGTATCATTGTTATACTAGAGAGAAATTTATTTAATCAAAGATACTCTCACTAGCTATGCTTGAAAACGAGACACACAAAAAAAATATAGCACAAAAGCTTACCGAACGATATAATGCAAATATTTAAAACTACAATAGTAATTAATTTCAACATGATTGCAGAATAAAAGTATCACTTTTAGCTAATGAGTACTCGTTATAACTTCATACGAAGGGCTTACCATCTATTTAAATGAAACGCAATCATATGAATCTAATATCGCAAAGCCCGCATCGTTGATATCGATAATTGATTTTCGTTGTCATAACAATTCATTTACAATTATAAGTACTTTTCTATGTAAATCAGTGACTTTCATGATGGTCGTGTTATAGTATAACGGCACTTCTTAACGGTACTTCCTTGTAAATTTAAAGTAGATAACTTTTGTAACATTAGTTTTTTAAACTTTTCAACAGTTGGTCGGATACCTAATAACAATACTGCCAGTGATGTTTTTTTTTATTAACTTCTGTGTGTACATGCAGTGGGCCATATATACAAGTATTTATGTGTAGAATATAATTTGTAGTATATATTGCGAAATTTATACTTTTTGTAAAACGTCTGTATGACGTTGTAAGTTGCCGTTTTTGAAAGTCCAAGCTCCAAATTCTAATACGAGCGAAAAACGAATATTGGAGCTGCCAAAACGGCAACTTATAACGTCATAAAGACGTTTTACAAACAGTATAAATTTTACAAGGTGGTATACTTGTCTATGTGGCCCACTGTACTTACGGACTGGGATGAACGCCACTTATCAAAAATCCTTACATAATATTATGTATTATAAAACAAAATCCTCCGCCGCGTCTGTCTGTCTGTTCGCGATAACCTTACAAACTACTAAACGGA
This sequence comes from Zygaena filipendulae, assembly GCA_907165275.2. Lineage (NCBI taxonomy): Eukaryota > Metazoa > Arthropoda > Insecta > Lepidoptera > Zygaenidae > Zygaena > Zygaena filipendulae. The sequence continues at coordinate 1,571,569 of OU015653.1, read as the reverse complement.
TTTTCATGCAAGTTTCACTAGTAGATAGAGTGATTCAAGAGGAAAGTTTATAAGTATAGTGTATCCTGAAATTCCTCATTGAAATTACAGGGGGATAGCTAGTATTTAATATATCAACATCAATATAAATAAACATTAAATAGGTAGGTACTTTACATTGGTAAGCAAAGACATAAATTCAAAACTTTTGCGGACCGATTTGGCATTTTCTTTTTGTCCGATTTCGTAATAGTCTGTGGTTTTCAGTGAAAGAAAAATTGAAAAGTTGCCCTGATAACTGGAAAATTTGGACAAAACCGCAAATAGCACAACACAACATCGGATCCTGACTAAGATTATAAATGCAAATGTGAGTTTGTTTGTTGGTTACGCTTTCACGGCTTAAAAACTCAACCGATCATCATGGCATATACGTTGTAGTACGGGAGATACCGATGCTAATTCGGGAGCGACTCGAGCGTCGTTGGGACCTATTGGGTTTTGAAGATTAGGAGATATAAACAAAATAAGGTCATATGATATTTTTTCATTCACCGGTGGGTTTAGCTTCTACAGGCTTTCAAAAATGTAAAAAAAAATATTAAAATGGAAATACTCGAGCGCGTCAGATATTGTAGTTTAGATACTCCTTAGCTTAGATACAGATGAATATATTTTCGATATTAGAGACACCTTATATGGAAAATATATTCATCTGCCGATTTGCGTGGTGGGGGTGGCCATCCGGAAGTGGAGAAAATGAAAAAAAGAAACATTTACTCGAGCGCGTCAGATATTCAAAGGGGATGTTAAGTGAGCCCTAAAAATGCACCCCTTCGAAAATCTGCCAATTTGGAGGTGACGCAAGGTAGTAGCGAATTTTTGAAAATGCAAAAAAAAATCTCAATTTTGAAATACTCGAGCGTGTCAGATTATTTTACAGAAGGTTCAGCTTGCACTCCAAGTTATGTTGGCTTAAAATCTGACAATGATTTTGAGGGGTATTATTAATCTGACTGCTAGAAACAAAAATTATGATTTATTTTTAAGATTTTTTTTTCTTTCTGACGTGTAAGTTTAATAACTTTATGAGCTATTTCTTGTTCACAAAAAACACACTTTATATTTCTATGAAATATGTAAAAGCTCACAAAATATTATTCACAAAACTAACTTTAAAGCACAAACAAGCCAGAGCGTTTTACATATAATAACATGAACGCGTTGTTTTGTGATGAGCTTTATTATAAAATATATATAATTACATTAAAGTGAAAGGTTATAGGTGAACCTATAGTTTGATGTAATTCTTACCTTAACTTATTTTAATATGTATTTTAACCGACCAAAAAAAGTTATAATTTGACACGTTTAGCGCCGTGATATACTGTGATGACATTATGGCGACGGAAAGTAGTGTGAGGACGGTGCGAGAGAGTGAGAGATAGAGAAAAAGTAAAAGAGAAAGAAAGACAGAGATATGAATATCGTTCGATTCGAAGACGATTTTTGTTTCTTCGGCTTATGAAAATCGGCAGATTATATTTTTCCCGCTATCCTTGAGTTATTTACTTTAAAATAAAAAATAAATCAACCGCGCTCGAGAATGTCGAAGTTGCGTTTTTTTTTTGCAAGTTTGTGATCCTCTAACTCCCTTACGTCACGTTCAAATGGTCAGATTATTCATATACATACTTCTCACTATGTAATTAACCCACCATATCTTAATCTGACGCGCTCGAGTATTTCGAGTTATCAATTTTTTTTTACTAATCTGATCGGTTATTCTAGACGCACCCACCAGTGTAGAGGGCCTATATTTGGTGGAGGTACTCAACATGGTGCAAGGTACCCCCCTTATGTTCATCTGACGCGCTTTAGCTAATCCACAAATCCCCTCTTGGCGGTCCGTACTATTGTCGGGGACACAGAAAGGAACATTTTTCTCGGAATTGCCGCGGAAATTCTGAAATTAACGCTGAAACCGTGGGAAAAACTAGTATTACAATAACAATAAACTGAAAAACTGAACTTGCTCTTTTGAATAAAGAGCTTTTCCTTGCATTTATTTGATTTACACTATGAACTGAACATCCTTACGATTATAAAAAAAAACCATACAGACGAATTCAGAATTTGGTAAAAAAGTGAAGCCGGGTTTGTTTGTTTGTTACGCTTTCACGCCTCAACCGCTCAACGGATCATCATGAAATTTTGCATACCCGTTGTCAGGGATACAGAGAAGGATATAGAGTACTTTTTATACCAGTAGTCCTGCGGGAACTCCGGAATTACGGCGGGTGAAACCACGGGGATCAGCTATAGTATAATAATTTACAAAAAAAAACATGTTCCAATCTCAGACGAAGTAAAACATATCTGAGATTCCAATATTTTCCTACTCATATCTTTTCAATTACTCGACTAAGTATATTGTTATTATATTTCGCGCCTCGTCCTCGAGATTAGTAACTGAAGATATATAATACACATGTAGTAACGCTAGGTGTCACCACTCTGCACTTTGTTCGGAGGTATTTAGGTTTTTTTTTGTTTTTTTTTTTTTTTACTTGTGGGTATGTCTAGATCCTTTGGCTCTGCCACCCATCTTTGCAACCGTTCATACGCAATCAAGTGCTCGACCACTCCAGTCACTTTTAACTAAATTAAAGTGTTTGTTCATACTCTCGCAAAAATAATGTCAAAACGTAAACGCGTAACCAATTATGAAGAAGATTTAAATAAATTAGTGAAAATCATTTCAAATTTTAGAACGTAAAATTCACAACCAAAGTGAAAGTGTGTGGCCACACAGTGCTTCCATGGACTTCGAACAACAGAATACAGGTAACTAATTATAGGTACCTAGACCTACCTATTTGCACTCAGAATAGCCTTTGGGGCTATATCAACGCAAAAATTTGACGGTTTGCACTCAGAATAGCCTTTGGGGCTATATCAACGCAAAAATTTGACGGTTTGCGTTCAATTCATTGGGAATTGATACCTACCTAACCGAAACAATATGCCTTCAATCAATGATTGTCACGTAACAAAGATACATTTATTCTTTAATACAATACATTGTATTTTTAATTGCATCTAGATTAGTCATTGGGGCTAATTTGACGCAAAGTTTGACGGTTGGCGTACAATCCATTGGGGATTGTTACCTAACTAATTGATAAAGATAACAGTCGTTATCCTGGTGCTAAATGAATTAGAAATTTAAATCATTACGCGAAATGCTATTAAAATAATATTTACAATACATTAAATTATTATTTAATTAATGATTTAAAGGCAATTTAAAAGGTTTAAACATAATACATTATTGACTTTACAAATGTACCCGCATAATTTAAACCAAATACATTATTGGGTACTACCATGAATCATGATTATCTAGTATTGTTATAAAGCATTTGTGGAGTTCCTCGCAATCTATAAACGTGATGTGACGCCCTATGAGGCTTAAAAATTTATTTATATTCGAAAAAGCATTTTAAAGATATATGTATAATGTATTATAACATAATACACTATATGTATAATGTATTATGATATAATACACTATAAAACTTAAGTTGAAATATATTTAAAGTATTGCGAGTTGATAAACTCACAATCTAAATTTTGTGTGATTATTGATGTATAATTCATAAACTAAAATGAATAAAGTAATTATTCATATGAAATAAAATGTTTATAATAAGGTATATTAACCGTGTGCTTGGTTTCAGATGTAACGGTGATATCGACTTGCACCCCCCAACCCCCCGCATACCCCTCTCAAACGAGACGTGAACGCACCGCCAGTATCCACGCGGGCGGCTGAGACGTGAAGTGGCATCGGCGCGGCGAGCGGGCGAGCGAGTCGCAGGCGACGCGTCGCGCGTACAGCGCGTCGCGTATACAACATTTAATGTTGTTAAACGAGTTTGGTGGTGGCTCGTATACAGATATTGTATTATTATACAAATCTAAATAATTATATTGGAGACTCACATGAAGGTCTAGGTGAAAAGTCCGTCGACCACTGATCACACAAAAGATGATGAAGTTGGGAGTTCGAACGAGCTTACGTGCTTAGTGACTTTGTCGCTCTGTACGAAAGCCTTGTCAACGCGCTCGACGTCCGTTAGGATATCTTGTGCGAAGACATATATTATTATGAGGAAGGCTTTCGGTGTGTATGGATTGTAATTTTATTGTTATTAAATTATAATTCATCACATCTTATCGGCTCGATGCAAACGTGTATTTTCAATTTATTGGAATTTACAACGACGATGAACTCTAATCCTGAGCGGTTAGACGTCGCGCGTCGCGAGCGTAAGATAACGTGGAAAGGTAAAAATCCGCGCCTCGAGTTGTCTTCGCCGTGACGGGTTTCGTTGTGCACGTATTGTATCTTGTCTATTGAATAACTACGCCTTCCGTGTTATTCAAAACTATCGACGAATATGCGGCTGACTGGAGACGCGGGATCGCTTCCTACACCAAGGGAGTGTTGAACGCTCTTCTTTCAGGATAACATTACTTTCTTTTTATTACAAACATTAATTATAGTCAATGCGCTTTGTGACTTTGTTACGTTGTGCAGAGATTATGGGATCGGCTGTGGACGACCTAGTCGTTAACGCTTGATCTCGGTAAACAGTTGTGTTTTTCAACACGACTTGTTTATCAAAATAAACGAGTGCTGAGTGGGTGTTGTACGAGGACGAGTTGTGATCCAATCAATTGGGCTTCGGCCTTAGCTACGTGTAGCTACTATAACACAAATTGACCGACTGAAGTTATGATGTCCGGCGAGACTGGTCTCATACACTTATATTTGAATTATTGGGATGGTGTTGAGGTCGCGGTACTATCCGCATTACGGCCTCGGTCTTCGGGCTGACACGTACCCAGGGGTCTCGGCATCGCCGAATTATGACCTCCAACGATTGCTGCTGATACGGGACGTACAGTCTCATATAGCTGATTCATCCTCTAACGGATGTCGGTTATGCATATTTGGAGAACTCTCTACCTTGTGCAACACAGGTGGGGGGGGGGTGGTATCTGCTTATGAGCAGGTGGATGACCATCACCGTGGGTAGCGCAGGACGGGGCTATTCCACCTCTCGCTATATAATAAACTTGTTATGTAGTGAGAGCCATTGTAAATATTCCTATTGGAATATCAAGTTGATTATAATAAACATCGTATGGGAGGTGTTCTATGAGCATCATATTCCTATCTCAGAATCCGAACACTACTAACGTCGATAGATGTAAGTTAGTGATTATGTGTACCACTGTAATAAGGATACCGTCTTTGGAGTCTCTCTGCTTCCGGGCTAACAACACTATTAACGCACAGACGTTAAATAAATGTACAGTGTAGTCTCGCACTTAAAAATAGAACCGTTCGTGTAGAGCGAGTTCATATAAAGATCGAATGTCACCCAACTCAAACGCAGTTGGGTGTACTAAATATAAATATTTCTTACAGAAATATTATGCACAAATATTAAAATAAAATGTCAAATTAATTGATGGTTGTTTTATTCAATTAATACCTAAGCCCAACCTCGACCCATTATAATAGTGCGGATAGGATGGTGACGGAATCGAATCTCAACCTAAAAGAAACTGGAGTCATTTATAACACAACGTAAAACTGGGTCTAACTATTAGACGAAATTGGCCAAAATTAAAATGTTCAACATCTTTGATGTTGTTCATAAATTGATGAAGGAGGGTGAAAGTTACAATTTGGTGCCGTGACCAGGATCATGGCTAAGTTAGTAATGTAAAAGCGACCGCGACAGCGTATCGCATGGTTGGCTTACATAAATGTAAAAGCGACCGCGACAGTGCATCGCAAGGTTGGCTTACATACGAATAAACGACCGCGACAGTGAATCGCATGGTTGAATCAAATAAATAAAAACGACCGCGACAGCGAATCGCATGGTTGACTGAAATGAATACAAGTGGCCTAGGTAAATAAATACATGGCTATTTAAACATAATAACGTAGGGGTAACACCCTACAATTTGTTGTCCGTGAAATGGAAAGGTTATGAGATTCGACCCTGACTCTGATTATCCGCATTATAAGTGTTGAGGCTGGGAATATTAACTTGCAATGTTCTTACAGATTGCCGATGAATAATTAATACATATCTCGAGTAACATTAATAGTGAAAGTGATATTTAAATACGTATCTTGAGTAACAACAATAGTGAAAGTGATACGTATAAAAGACATTATCTCGAGTAACATCAATAGTGAAAGTGATATGTAAAGACAATTATTGACATTTTAACAGTGCTAAAAGCGAATTACTGACATCGCAAGGACGATCCTTAAATTAATTGTATCATAATAGTTGTTAAGTGTAATAGTTGTTAAGTGACTTGTCTTGTGATTTAGTTTAATTTTTAATAACTTTAATCTAGTGAATCAGTGCATAAATAAAAATGGGCAAGAGGAAGGAGAATGAAGGACCCACGGAGTCTGTTGAAGCCGAGACCGAAATAGAAAATGTACAGCCACAGCGTAAAAGGCGGCGCGAAGGCAGAGAAAAGGAGGTACCTGATAATGAAACAAAATATGATCGTTTGTACAAGTTGTTCAAACGAACTACACGACGGTTACAAAACAAAATTGAAGTTCTCGAACAAGAGCTTAAGCGGCCATCTGAAAAGGAAGATGTACCTCAAGAGGTTACAATTGAGAGTTCAGAGCCGGAAGTTCAAGAGAAAGTCATATATGTAAGCGATATATCGAGTTTACAACACGAAAAACCTAAATTCAGTAACCCGGAGAAGGGGCATCCGGTTACTTTTATCGAGGACCTAGAAACGTATCTTGAAAAGAGACGTGATGTGAAAGGACGAGAGGTACAGATTGCTATTGAGTGTCTTAAGGCGGAGGCAAAGGCGTGGGCCCGAATTTATAAAGATTCATGGTATAGTTTTAATGATTTTAAACGAGAATTTCTCGAAACTTATTGGGGAAAACCCGAGCAAGACAAAATACGTAGAGAGATTGCGTATAACAAATGGAACGGGGAAAAATGTCCGAAAATGTCCGATCATTTTATAAAGCTCGTAGGGCAAGCAAAAATGCTTACAAGACAAATACCAGAGGAGGATCTGGTGTCCGATATAATCAAACACTTTCCAACTAATGTACAAGATTTATGGTTCTGGTCTAAGAGTCAGTCAATTGCTGAGGTAACAAAATTCCTCAGGGCTTTGGATGATAATAGAGCGGAGGAAAGGCAACAACCTGTGAAATTTCAAAAATACAACAAGAATATCAATGAAAATTGGAAAAAGGATTTTCAAAATAAATACCGCAAAAGAGTGGCGGAAACCTAGTGAAACAAAACCGACGTCGACAGTGACATCGGGCAATTTAGAAGAGGAGCGGGAGAGTGAAGGCACCGCACCTTTAAACAACTAAAGACTGCGAAGAGGGTTCCGGTTGCAGTCGGCAGTGTAAGGAACCGTGGGTTCGACATTATGAAGAGCATGGGGTGGCGCCCAGGCGAGAAGTTAGGAAAAAATTCTCAAGGACTCTACAAACCTATCGAACTAAATGGTCAAACTCACAAAGAGGGGTTAGGCTATGAGTTTAATAATATGAAGTACAACTTTGTAAAACACTTACAAAATAGACAAGACATGTTACAACAGGGAGTCATTATCTCAGAACTTAATGTTAAGTCTGTTTTAAATGAATCTCAGAGAGAAATTGAAGTACTAGAAAATTTTAAAAGTGAAGTTGTAATAAATATATTCAATTTTGAGATAGAGGCTCTCCTGGACACAGGGAGCGATATTACCTGTATATCAGAAGAGCTCTGGATCGAAATTGCAAAGAAAAATCAGAATTTAGCTACTATGCCTGTAAAAGCAATCCAAATAAGAGGTGTCCTCGGACAAAAGAGCTCTAAAATACAACAGATAGTATTGTTGCCTGTGAGATTTAATGATTTAATTATTGAAACAAGTTTCTTAATTGTGCCTAAATTAGTAAGATCTTGTATTATTGGTTTTGATTGGCTAAGGATGAATAGGGCCATCATAGATTTAAGTACTGATAAAACTGGAATGTATATAACTAAAGATGCAAAAGAATATTTTATAGAGTTGTTCAAGAGGAATATTGTAGCAATATGCAAAATTGATTTCTCAAGTTTTGAAAGTATTTTTAATAACATAAAAATTGGTTGCGACTTAAACACTAAAAATAGAGAGACTTTAAAAGTTGTTCTAAAATCTTATGCTTCTATGTTCTCCGAACAACTAGGACGAGCGAATTGCTACGAACATAAGATAGAGATGATCGATGAGCTTCCTATCGTAAACAGATCTTACCCTATACCATACGCCTACAGGGCGAAACTTCAATCGAAGTTGGATGAGATGGAGAGTAATGGTATTATAACGAGAATGTCAACACCATACAGTAGTCCGTTAACATTCACATTGAAGAAAGACGGCTCTATAAGAGTCTTATTAGATGCTAGAGGCATAAACAAAAAGATGATTGGCGAAACTGAAAAACCTCCAATGCAATTGGATGTTTTGAATTCATTTCATGGTGCGAAATATATAACCACTATCGACTTAAATAATGCATACTTTCAAATACCGATTTGTAAAGAAAGTAGAAAGTACACAGGGTTCACCTTCAATAGAAAGTCGTATGTTTACAATGTACTACCACAAGGATTGAAGACTTCAGTGGGAAGTTTCAGTCGTGCAATGGACAAGATATTGGGTCCGGAAGTAAGAGAGTTTTGTGTGAATTACTTAGATGACTTGGCAATTATCACAACTGGAACGTTGGATTTACACTTCGAACATATACAGACGGTCCTTGGCAAACTGTATGAAGCGGGTATGACCTGTAACTTGCAAAAATGTGAATTTATATGTAAAGAGATTAAGATGTTGGGTTTCATAATATCCACTGAAGGGATACAAACAGATCCAGACAAGTTAAAGAGTATAAGAGATTTTCCAAAACCTAAGAAAGTAAAGCAATTAAGAGCGTTTTTGGGACTCTGTAATTTTTATCGAAGATTTATACATGATTATAGCAATTTCATCGTACCATTGTGTAAACTATTAAAGAAAGATCAATCATGGAATTGGGGTTCTGAGGAACAAGGTGCATTTGATCGATTAAAAGAAAGATTTATAAAAACCGTGATGTTACACCATCCGGATTTTAATAAACCGTATTACTTACTAACTGATTGTTCGGGCATTGGATTGGCTGGTGTGCTCTATCAATTGGACGATAATAACGAAATGAGGATTTTAGGATACCACAGTAAAACATTAAAAGGACCAGAATTAAACTGGACAGTAACTGAACAAGAATTTTATGCAATAATAAGTTGTATAAAAAAGTTTGAAACATATCTAAGAGGTGCACAGTTGACGATTAAAACTGATCATAAAGCTCTGATATTCGTGAAGAATTGGAAGCTTTATAACAGTAGAGTAACGCGTTGGATACTTTATTTGGAACAGTTTAATTATAAAGTAGAACACATAACAGGAAAACAAAATTTAGTTGCTGATATATTATCGAGATATTTGCCTGAGGGCAAGCATATACAGGAAGATAGGGGTATATGCTTCGAGATTTTATATACAGAAACTACTGAAAATGTTGAGCTCAAAGAAAAATTGAACCGATTATCTGAACTACAATCATTAGACGCTGATATCAGCGCAATTAAAGAACGTCTGGGAAGCGTGAGTGTGGCACAAAGTAGATCAGATAGAATTATATTGCGATGTAAATTACGAAACAACATTTTGTATTATAGTTCAATTGAGACGAGCAAGGAAGTCATATATCTTCCAAAAATCTTAATTAACGATATAATCGATCAAGTACACCTTGAAATGGGGCATCAAGGTGCTTATAAAGTTGTAAAATATATTAAAGATAGATTTTATTGGCATGCGCTTACTAGAGATGTGAGAAAGAGGATTAAAACATGTCATGTATGCCAAATGTCAAAGAGCGAGAATATTAAATATGTTGGACCCTGTCAGTCGATATTGTCTAAAGACATTGGAGACATTGTAATGGCAGATATATACGGACCGCTACCAGCAGGAACCCTCGGGCTGAAATTCATAATAGTCTTTCAGGACACATTCAGTAAATTTATAAAGTTATACCCGATGAAAGATGCCACCGGCAGAAGTGTTTTATCTAAACTAAAACACTTTTCAGAGATTATAAAGCCGAAAACTATAATGACAGACAATGGAAAGCAATTTATAAGTAATGTGTGGAGAGATGGTGTGAAAGAGTTGGGCATCAAAGCTATATATACCACTGTAAGGAACCCTAGACCGAATACAGTTGAAAGAGTAAACAGAGAGTTGGGTAGATTGTTTAGAACCTATTGTGGTTCGAATCATAAGTCTTGGCCTAATATACTACCGACTTTAGAAGAGTTATATAACAATAGTTTTCATGACAGTATAGGCTTCACTCCGTGTGAAGTTATGTACGGTGAACCAAATAAATTATCATTTGATGAGAAGCTCATGATCAACAGAAAACCCTTAAATTTACACGATATCAGAACTCAAGTTCGAGAGAATTTAAAAAGTGCTAGTAATGTACGACGCACGAAATATGACAAGAGTCATAAATTAATTGTATTTCAAATTGGTGACTTAGTAAAAATACGTAGAGATAACAGGTCCGTTAAAGGGCGTAAAGAGACAAAAAGTTTGAATTTTTGTATGAAGGTCCATACAGAGTGGCCGCCGTGCCTTTCAATAATGTTTATACTTTACAAGACGTGAACACTGATAACCTTAAAGGCAATTATAATGCTATTCACTTGTACAAATATTATAAATAATAAAGGACTACCCCGAAGGTCCGATAATAATGTAAACATATTTAATGTTTAAGATGGTTGTTAATATGTAAATAATGTTGTTGATTCGAAATAATAATCATTAAGATTGTATCTTATGATTGTTGATGTTGTTGATTCGATGTAATAAATATTATTAAGATTGTACCCTGATATGATTGTTAATAATATTGTAAGAAGGAACTAATCATTAAGATTGTATCTTAAGATTGTAAATATTGTTGATTCGAATGTACATAAATAATTGTGATAATTATTTTAAGTGAATAAAGACATAGAAAATAAATTGGGTCAGGGAGAAGTGGCTCAATCACATTCAATCAGTTAAACAATATATATTGGTTCAAAAACCAAAAGATGTCTTGATATAACAAACATACTTTAATCGCCTATTATGCGATAAAGCATAACTATATGAGATCTAGCAAAACTAATTAATACCATAACAAACACATCGCCATTCCACATCACCTTATTGGTGAACGATTGAATGTGGTTGGAGGGGTGTTGGGGCGGCTGCTTCCCAAAATAATAATAAATTTATGGTATAATTAAAGAGGCGAAAATAACTTAGAAAGTTTTATTACTCAGTGTTTCATAAAACTTTGGGGGGGGATTGTGACGCCCTATGAGGCTTAAAAATTTATTTATATTCGAAAAAGCATTTTAAAGATATATGTATAATGTATTATAACATAATACACTATATGTATAATGTATTATGATATAATACACTATAAAACTTAAGTTGAAATATATTTAAAGTATTGCGAGTTGATAAACTCACAATCTAAATTTTGTGTGATTATTGATGTATAATTCATAAACTAAAATGAATAAAGTAATTATTCATATGAAATAAAATGTTTATAATAAGGTATATTAACCGTGTGCTTGGTTTCAGATGTAACGGTGATATCGACTTGCACCCCCCAACCCCCCGCATACCCCTCTCAAACGAGACGTGAACGCACCGCCAGTATCCACGCGGGCGGCTGAGACGTGAAGTGGCATCGGCGCGGCGAGCGGGCGAGCGAGTCGCAGGCGACGCGTCGCGCGTACAGCGCGTCGCGTATACAACATTTAATGTTGTTAAACGAGTTTGGTGGTGGCTCGTATACAGATATTGTATTATTATACAAATCTAAATAATTATATTGGAGACTCACATGAAGGTCTAGGTGAAAAGTCCGTCGACCACTGATCACACAAAAGATGATGAAGTTGGGAGTTCGAACGAGCTTACGTGCTTAGTGACTTTGTCGCTCTGTACGAAAGCCTTGTCAACGCGCTCGACGTCCGTTAGGATATCTTGTGCGAAGACATATATTATTATGAGGAAGGCTTTCGGTGTGTATGGATTGTAATTTTATTGTTATTAAATTATAATTCATCACATCTTATCGGCTCGATGCAAACGTGTATTTTCAATTTATTGGAATTTACAACGACGATGAACTCTAATCCTGAGCGGTTAGACGTCGCGCGTCGCGAGCGTAAGATAACGTGGAAAGGTAAAAATCCGCGCCTCGAGTTGTCTTCGCCGTGACGGGTTTCGTTGTGCACGTATTGTATCTTGTCTATTGAATAACTACGCCTTCCGTGTTATTCAAAACTATCGACGAATATGCGGCTGACTGGAGACGCGGGATCGCTTCCTACACCAAGGGAGTGTTGAACGCTCTTCTTTCAGGATAACATTACTTTCTTTTTATTACAAACATTAATTATAGTCAATGCGCTTTGTGACTTTGTTACGTTGTGCAGAGATTATGGGATCGGCTGTGGACGACCTAGTCGTTAACGCTTGATCTCGGTAAACAGTTGTGTTTTTCAACACGACTTGTTTATCAAAATAAACGAGTGCTGAGTGGGTGTTGTACGAGGACGAGTTGTGATCCAATCAATTGGGCTTCGGCCTTAGCTACGTGTAGCTACTATAACACAAATTGACCGACTGAAGTTATGATGTCCGGCGAGACTGGTCTCATACACTTATATTTGAATTATTGGGATGGTGTTGAGGTCGCGGTACTATCCGCATTACGGCCTCGGTCTTCGGGCTGACACGTACCCAGGGGTCTCGGCATCGCCGAATTATGACCTCCAACGATTGCTGCTGATACGGGACGTACAGTCTCATATAGCTGATTCATCCTCTAACGGATGTCGGTTATGCATATTTGGAGAACTCTCTACCTTGTGCAACACAGGTGGGGGGGGGTGGTATCTGCTTATGAGCAGGTGGATGACCATCACCGTGGGTAGCGCAGGACGGGGCTATTCCACCTCTCGCTATATAATAAACTTGTTATGTAGTGAGAGCCATTGTAAATATTCCTATTGGAATATCAAGTTGATTATAATAAACATCGTATGGGAGGTGTTCTATGAGCATCATATTCCTATCTCAGAATCCGAACACTACTAACGTCGATAGATGTAAGTTAGTGATTATGTGTACCACTGTAATAAGGATACCGTCTTTGGAGTCTCTCTGCTTCCGGGCTAACAACACTATTAACGCACAGACGTTAAATAAATGTACAGTGTAGTCTCGCACTTAAAAATAGAACCGTTCGTGTAGAGCGAGTTCATATAAAGATCGAATGTCACCCAACTCAAACGCAGTTGGGTGTACTAAATATAAATATTTCTTACAGAAATATTATGCACAAATATTAAAATAAAATGTCAAATTAATTGATGGTTGTTTTATTCAATTAATACCTAAGCCCAACCTCGACCCATTATAATAGTGCGGATAGGATGGTGACGGAATCGAATCTCAACCTAAAAGAAACTGGAGTCATTTATAACACAACGTAAAACTGGGTCTAACTATTAGACGAAATTGGCCAAAATTAAAATGTTCAACATCTTTGATGTTGTTCATAAATTGATGAAGGAGGGTGAAAGTTACAGTGACAACAAAACATTGCTGCATGTCCTCAGCATCGCCTATTCTGTGGCCAGATGATTGGTTTCCAGAATACCCAGATGAGGAGTTAATCATTAATCCAATTAATCTCGACAAGAAACAGCTTCATCCCCTTGAGGATCTGAACAATCCTATCGAGGATCAGAAAAATCTTGTCGAAGATCAGCATACCTATTATGTTAAGGATCAGTCAAAGCCTATTGAGGCTCAACAAGACGCCTAGTATCTGACCAGCATGCAGGCTATCAGGTTCAACACCAGTGCCACATCAACAGCGAGCACATCGACAGCTGATCCCATAGCTATCAATGAAATATCGGGCAAAAGCGAATTTAGATGAATATATTTTACAAATTTTAGGCGACGATCCTTCATCAGTCATAAATATGGCAAAGATATATATTATGTACAGAAATCGCTAGCCGCTTTGTACACAGCCACTGAGGGTAGGTATAACAAAAGAAAGATAAGATCTTATAACTAAATATCCGATACCGGGTAACCGCGTAAAAATAGGCGCTCCAAAGCCTAATCCTGAGATTAAAGCCGCTATATCTGAAATTTTCACTAAACGTGATAAGGGCATTGAGTCCAAACAAAAAAAATATGGCAAGCGCGATATCTTGCCTCGGCGAAATATTTACAGTTAAATGCAAAAAAAAGAAAAAAAAAAAAAAAAATAAATAAATAAATAAATAAATTACGACTTGTTACAAAAGTTGATGGACCTCAGTTGTATTTTATGTGATTTACAATACGCAGATAGCGTAACAAGGCGAAACTTCAAATTACTTACTCTAAAGAATGACCTAAAAGAAAAAAAAAAAAAAAAAAAACGGCCAAGGCTGTTATGTTATTAAATCGGGTGTTGAAATAAAAGCGGCTACTCCAAAGCAGCAGACCCCAACACAATACAGGCTTAAATCCACGGAGACGCGGCCTTTGAACCGCAGAGGCCTCGCGGTGCACAGGTCGCCGCCGTGCCCGCCGCCGCCAGCTCCGTCTTCGAGGGGCCGCGCGCCTGCTCCTCGCACGCCAGCCCCGTCTCACCCTGCCCCAACCGTGCGCTACTACAGACCGTCGTACGCGCACCAGCCCCAGCAGCGTCGCTACTAAATACAGTTAAGTGACCGGCCGTCTATTACTGTTTAGTACACAATGGGCGCTCATCACGAGTGACCGTACTATTCTGTCATGAAACGGTTGCTATTAAGTTAACTTGCTGAGCCCTGTTGTCCAAAATTCTGCCATCTACTCCCGAATATTTTAAAGAGGAGAGGTTACATTATGTAAATGCTATAAGTAATTTACTTGAGATAAATGCGGTATCTAAATGTAGGTACTCCTTGTGAAGATCAATTATGGTATAGTACTTACTTTTCTAATATGGAAACCGAACGGTAAAATCAAAAATACGCTTCATTCTCAACCATAGAAAATTGATTTATAGAAACGGATCACTTTAAGCTTGAAGATTTACGCACAGCTGTAAAATTTTTTACTACAAATTTCCATATGGCTACCCTTAACTTAAAGGGCTTAACTTATTAATTAAAAAAAATAATAATAATTTTAATAATAATAATAATAATATAAATAAAAATCATTAATTAATTAATTAATTAATTAAAAATAATAATAATAATAATAATCACGAAGATTCAAGAGAGTATCTTCGTTTTGTATTTGAAGGACAAAATAATGTATCATTTCAATGTTTTACCGTTCGGTCTCAATACGGCGCCATATATTTTTAAGCAAAATAATAAAACCGGTTGTTTAACTATAACGCTCCGCAGGTCTCCTTTCCATGTCGTATCTTGAGAACAATTGGCTCCTTTTTGACTAAAATTACCAACACCGCTTAAAAAATATAAAATTAACTAAAAAGTTGTTGAAGTCACTAGGCTCCATTATTAATGAAGAGAAAAGCGTTCTTAGACCTTCGACATCATGTAAATTCCTCAGCATGATAATAGACACACCATTCCAGATTAAACTTGGATACCACCTGAAAAAAGAATCAGAACTAGAATTATTTTTACACTTTAAGTGTTGCAAGATTAGGCAACTAGCACAACTTAAAATGTCGCTACAGCATGCCCAGCCACAGAGTACGGATGACTCTACACGAAGGAATTGGAACGCTGCAAGTTCCTTAACCTACACTGTAGGTCCTACAAGGTCATGATAACATCAATCCAGTCGTACGATGAGCGTGCCCAGGTCTGTCCTCCCTAATATCTATTGGTGGTTAAAAATATTAAAAATGTTAGTAGGTGGTTAAAAATTTAATAAAATTTAAATATGTTATATGCTGACGCCTCAACTACGGGGTGGGGAGACAACCTACGGAAGCAATATGGCAAGCTCTAAAAATATTTGCACTTAATTTGTATAACTGCAATATCCGGCTAGACAATTATACTGCGATAGGTTAAATCAACAGAATGAATGGTATTCAATACTGGCACTTCACCCAAGTTACCAGATACTTGGCAAAAGTATTCGTTTTCGCATCCTACATTAGATCCCGCGACAATACCGTAGCTGACTTTCAGATTGATTTATTAGTAAGCCACATAAATAACAAGTGTCCAAAGTACATTACATGGCACAAGGATCCTGATGTTCTCCGACGCTTCCCCTTCTTTTAGTAGCTTTGAAAGCCCTCCGTTAAATTATTTCTGAAAAAGCTAGTTAGCGTGATACCCTTTTGGTCAGCCCAACTATGGTACCCAGTCTTTAAAAGTCTTCTTGTAAGCGAATCCATAATTTTTCAGCCTTATAGCAACACCTTAATTTCTCATTCCAGTTTCGGTCGAATACAAAACTCAATTACCCAGGTCGCAGGCCTATTATGCGGGACGCGTTATCGAGAAGAAGCTTGGCACCGTCTTCTTTGGACATTATGATAGCATCCTTGTCACTGAATACTATAAAACAGTATGATGTGTGTCTAAAAAAGTAGTGGCACTCTTGCCAAACCCACTCAATCAACACATACGAAGCAGCTGTTCCTACAGTAGTTTATTTTCTGACTCACCTGTATAATAAGATAATTATGTCAGTATGGGACACTGAATTCACTGACACTGAACTCGTGTAGGTCAGTTCTCTCCTTAGTAGTTAGAACCGAAAGGATACCTATCTAATGACGATAGGCTTCAGAGTTCCTTTAAAGGCGTTTTTCACTGGCGTCTCTCAAATCTTAAATATAACGCAACTTTGGATACCAATATCGTCTTGAACCATCTGAGCGACTGGTATCCTAACAATGAGTTAACCCTAGAAAAACTTTCTTATAAAACAGTTACATTAATTTAAGATAAAAAATATTAATATTTCTCCGAAACGTATAACAATTAAAATGCCAGACATTTTAAAACCTCTATGCTTGGTCATAAGCAGCCTATTGTGTGTTTACCTTTCTTCACTGAAAACCTTTCCACATATCCAGCGGGGGCGCTCACGTCCTACTTAGATAAAACTAAGCCTTTAAAATACAAAGAAACCATATTCGCCAGTAGGCTCCCAATCGCTGAGCAGATGGATGAAGCGCACACTGAGCGAGTGCGGGATCGACGCGGCGGTGTTCAGCGCGCACAGCACGCGGCACGCCGCACGCCGCCGCGTCGCGCGCGCACTCAGGCGCTAGGCGGCGTCACTAGGTATAGACGCCATCCGCAACACCGCAGGGTGGAGCGGATAGTCTAACACCTTCCTTAAATTTTATCAGAGGCCTAACATTCCTAGCGAAGACCAGGTATCCTTAACGCTTTCAATATTAAATCAATAGTTTCTGTGTCGTCAACTGTTAGGTAAACGATAATGTTACACATTTTAGAATAACTGATTAACTATTACAATAATAAAGTATACGATAAAGTAAATTTTTCATTCTTATATAAAACATAATAATTATGATCTCCAATTAATATGGTACCACATATGAAAATGATTCACAAGTAAAACTAGTAGGTACTTGTTTTACAAGTAGGTATAGGTACTTGTATTGGGGAAGGAGAAAATTGTAACAATTATTATAATCACTAATTTTATTCTCAGTTTTCACAGAAAACAATGAAATTCACTAAAAAATAAAATCATGTAACTTGTGCTATTCAGGATCTACAGACAACTGTCACGTTATTCGCTTAGATTCCTATGCCTACCGATTCTTGTAACCTTAAAGACTTGACTTATTTACGTTAAGCACTATAATGCTTAAATTAATTCAGTAATTTCATCTCATTCGTGTCATTCACAACATCTAAATTTTTTACCACAGTAATTTAAAAAATAAATTATTATTTAACTGTTTCAGTGATATTAATGGTGGCTACCCTGTCAATGTCATTGATTGATGATATTTCAAACACTTATTACTCTCAAAGTCTACATGTGTATTATATATCTTCAGTTACTAATCTCGAGGACGAGGCGCGAAATATAATTAAGGATTAAACGAACTTACCTGTAAGTGAAGTTCTATCCTAATTATATGAAGCGCCTCGTCCGAAGAGATTAGTAACATAGCTCCCTCCCACCCAATGCTCCGCCAATCCCATTACCTTTCTATAAATAAATATACATCAATCAATAAAATTCTCTCAACTTAATGAACGGTTGCAAAGATGGGTGGCAGAGCCAAAGGATCTAGACATACCCACAAGTAAAAAAAAAAAAAAACAAAAAAAAACCTAAATACCTCCGAACAAAGTGCAGAGTGGTGACACCTAGCGTTACTACATGTGTATTATATATCTTCAGTTACTAATCTCTTCGGACGAGGCGCTTCATATAATTAGGATAGAACTTCACTTACAGGTAAGTTCGTTTAATCCTTAATTATCTTTTTAATGGCTTCGTTTAATATTCGAGATAAAATATTAAATAAATATATTTTTTTTTATTTTAGAACAAGAATAGAAAATAGTGTATTAGTATAATAGTTGTACGCTGTAAAAACCGACAAAGTACGAGTTGCAGAGTTACTCTCGCACCTGTTACAAAGTAGATGGGTAGGTACTAGGTATACTAAATAGTAAATACATATAATTCGTTCATCACGGGACTTGAGTCCGGAGATTAAATTCCAAGATTCTGTATCGATGACGGATACCTACTGTTGATTTCTATCAGTGAAATCATATTTGGGATCGGCTATAATATTTAGCTTTTGAGTAGGTATATCTATTACAAACAAACATACAAATAATCAAATCTTTTTTTTGTTAGGTATGTATATTAGTGGAGATAATAAAACTAATTAGATTTATGAATAGAAGATTTAGACTTAGGGTATGATTTTTTGAGGTTATATTTTCCTCTCCTATTCCTTTATTCTACACCAGCAGCAATATGTAAACATGGTCAGTCTTTGAACTTTATTGGGTGCTATTGCAATAGGGTTCGATGACAGTCATTTGTGGTGCGGACATCTCTGAGAACCATCGGATATATGGACATAGATAAGCAATATTGTGTTAACCCACACTGGAAAAATTTTGAGTAAATCGTATTTTAAAAGTATACCACCATTTTGTGTTAACATATTTTATGTTCAATATTTAGTTACATATTGAAGCAATGTAATAAGGTAAACAAATAATTAAAAAACGTTCCTTAACTCTCAATAAATCGTTCTGAATCAATAACTTAATTTTGTGGGTTAACATGTTATTGCTTATCTGCGTCCATATATGCTGTCGTATTTTATTTTTTGCATAGTGATTATATTGTGATATGTTTGATGTTTTAAACTATTCTACATTAGCGTGACGATAATTGCCGTGATAAATATCATTGCCTCATTGCGACTCCACGATTGCCAAGGTCGATCATGTTGAAATATTAGACCGAAAGGATTTACCTACATGTTATATGTACATTAAAAAGGTTGCAACTTACAATGATAATTACTGTGTCATAATAATGGAATATTCTTAATACTTACATAACATAGAATTTAAGCCGATAGATATCAAAATGACCATTAACATAATCCTGTAATGTAATTTGCAAATGGACATAGATAAGCAATAGTGTGTTAACCCACACTGGAGAAATTTTGAGTAAATCGTGTTGGAGTAGGAAGTAGGAGCGCCATTTTGTGTCAACATATTTAAGCAATGTAATAAGGTAAACACATAATTAAAAAACTTTCCCTAACTCTCAATAAATTGTTCTGAATCAATAACTTAATTTTGTGGGTTAACGTGTTATTGCTTATCTGCGTCTAAAAATGAGTTTATTTGTTCGTTTCTTTGTTACGCTTTCATCACCTTAACCACTCAACCAATCATCATGAAATTTTGCATACACGTTGTCGGGGGTACAGAGAAGGACATAAGGAACTATAGGTACCCCGAAGTTCTCGCGGGAACTCCGAGATGAACGCGAGTGAACCCGCATGGAACAGTTAGTACGATTTTTTTGTTATTGTATTGTATTTTTATGTACCCACCTAAATAAATACCTACCTACATATGTACATAAAAATATAATATCCTGCGGATCTGCTGAAAGAAATCCTGGCTGATGTTATTAGGAGTAACGTGGGCTACTTTTGTCTTAGAAAAAAATAATTCCTGCGGGAATTTCGAAACTGACGTTGGCGAAACCGACGGGCACAGCTAGGTATATTTTATAAAATATTAAATACAAATATATATTAATATTAAGATAAGAAAATAATTCGGAATAAGTTCCCTGAGCTGCTTCTCCTACTTTAGAACACCACATGACTAGATTCAAGTGTGAACTACATAATAATTATGTATAGGTACTACAAAAGCTTACAGCTTTACGCAATTAAAGCCCACTCGTGCGAATATTTGAATTTAGAATAAAGTTTCTAAGCATCTATACGTACCTATAAACGTGTGAAAACTGGAAACTTACATCCCTTAATTTCCACATCCCCTATGTGGAAATTAAGGGATGTAAGTTAGCTTAGGAAATTAAATTTTAAAAAGTTTGGTGTTTTTTAATTTAGTTCAGTAAACTGTTGACAATATAATATTCGTTTATCTATTAAGTGGTAAGGAAAAAACCATTAAAGGTCAATTACCTACGTAAATTCTAGATATTCATTATTAGAATTTAAGGACACACTTGGAAACTAATGTACCTACATTCTTCCAAAACGAAACTTTTATAGGGTAGCAAATGTCAAACGCGGAAGTTGTTTTAATTGTTCCATCCAATACAGTCATTTTAATCCCATCAAAAACATAAATGTGAAAGTGGAAGCCAAAGTTCAATATTAAGCTTAAGCTTAGTTGTCGACTTCGCCGACAAAAGAATTGATATCTAAATAGGTGCCAAGTTCTGTAGATAATCCTGAAATATATTCAAACGAGCATAGAACTTGGCTAGTTTTCACACACCAGTTATCTTATATTTGGTTAAAAACTATTGTATAAATATTTTTGATATTGGCTTGTTTTTACCAGCAAACTAAATATTGAAGGGGTGAGATCTATTGAACTTACAGTATAAAAACAGTAATTTGCTCATAATAATATAAAAAAGATACACAATTTGACTAGCTAAAGATAACTTTAATGTGAAAACTAGCCGAGTTCTATGCTCCTTTGAATATATTTCAGGATTATCTACAGAACTTGGCACCTATTTAGATATCAATTCTTTTGTCGGCGAAGTCGACAACTAAGCTTAAGCTTAATATTGAACTTTGGCTTCCACTTTCACATTTATGTTTTTGATGGGATATCAGTACTTTTTGTGCAGAAATTACTAGTAGGTATTAGGTACTTGTTTATTATAAAATTAATACCAAATGGTCTCTGTTAATCTATTGTATTTCAATCTGTTTACGGGGTAGTATCTACTGAAAATAATATGTTTGGATTTAAAACAAACTATGTAAAGACCATAACACATAAACATATACATAAATATTTAAAGACCATAAAATCCAAAGACCGGCTGTCATCAATTTTGATTGATGATTCTTACATTACAGGCAGAATAAGTAAGGGTTCGTGTAATATTACACACAGTGCTGCTCGCCAGTTATCAGCTTGAACTCGGCTTAACATGCTACAGCGTGTCTAGATTCAATAGATCAAATAATAAATAAAACAAACACGAATAAAAATAGTTACATTTATAACTAAAACGTATTTTGCTTACATTTAAAGAAAACACCGCATGCAGTAAAATATTTTGGAGACATGACACTACAACTCTTGTCGACAGACACCACCTGTATAAACGATTATATTTTTTTTTCCCCTGATCCTGCATCGCTCCTATCGCGTGAAGTACTAACGAGTGAAGAATCAGAGCTTCTATTTGAGAATACGTGATTCATATTGACATGTTTATGTGAAATAGTTTTTGAGTTATGACGGGGTCAAAAGTTACACACGGTGCTGCTCGCCAGTTCTGTTAGCCTGAATTTGGCTTGACACGCTACTGCGTGTCTAGATATATAGGTCACAATATTATTGTATATTAACAGAAATGGATAAATGAATCGGAAAAGAAAAACTTTTTACAGTAATTATTAGTAGGTACTTAAAATGGTTTTTGTCAATTTATTTTCCTACGTTTCCGTGGTATAACTATCTTTTTTGTGTTTTCTATATTTTCTTGGACGTTTAAAATGTTTGAGTAAATTGCCCATTCAGTATCCGGTTTTTTTTTTTTACGCGTTTTCTGTTTATAGTTAATTTGGCCAAGTTAGGGTGGTATAACGTGCGCAGGCAGTTGTACTCTACAATAGAGCTCTCTTGTGCCTGATTTGACTTGGATCTAAATTGATAAGATGTACTCCATCTAAGGTTTTAACTCTGGAAAGTCCAACGTAAATAATTTGGTGTAACGTAAAAGTGTCACCCACCAGTAATTCGATTGTACGACTCATTGTACGTAGTAAATAATTAATATTTAAGACGATCAAGACGAAGACGACACTAAAAGAATACCTACACTAGAAGACCCGGTGAACTTCGTATGATCTACAAGACAACCAAGTGACACTATTTTTTATTTCTAAAATGATAAAAGAGATCGGACTTCACTTCATCAATTCTTTTGCGACAAGTTAAAATCAAAGTCATAGTCAAATCGTTTAATCAAATTTGGCCAATAATGTGTATCTTATTGACGTCAATAAAATTACAGTTATTATGACAGCAGTCAGCAACCATAAAATATCCACCCTTCACAGCTTCCTAGCGCTATGGCTGAAGAGAAAAAGCTGCGCATCAAACTCCAGTAGCACGGTATATTACGTTACCATTCGCTTAAAGGTGCATATTGAGGACTTAAGCCTCCTAGAAGTCGAAGTAGAATTGCAGCTATTGAAGCATCTTCCATAACTTTGCCTATATCGGCTAAATCTTGCACAGTGTACATGACTGCAATTATACAGCTGCCTTTTAAATCCATGTTGCCATTCCAAGTGAGAAGAATTGCTGGATTATGCCGTTAATGTAAATGGATTCTTCTGTAGGTACTGTCGCAGCCTGAAATTTTTGAGGAGGTCAAAAATTTATTGCACAATACACAATTTTATTGCACACTAGCTGTTGCCCGCTGTTTCACCCGCGCTAATTTTCGAGTTTCCTTAGTAATTCCGGGATAAAAACCACTACCCTATCCTACCTTATGTCGCTCAGGAAACTCGCCTACATGTATATCTCTATATTGGAGTCAAAATCATCTAGACAGTACCTGTACAGTTTCTGTTCGAGGATTATACGTCGCACTCGTAGGCGGACGAAAGAGCCAAATAACCGTCTCTATTCAGAAGCAGTTTTATTCTTGAAAAAGAATTATTTATTCATCATTTTTACATACAGAACTTTCTTTGTCAAATGTAAATAATATGTAATGGAAATTGATATTTCCGTGAACTGATGAAAATATTCACAGATATTCATAAATTATATACGTATTACGTCGTACGTAAAACAAACGCTTATTTACTTTTAATTTGAGAATAGCTAGTTTTATACGTATAAACCATAGAAAAATTCGTGCTGATAACGAAAGTATTAATTGTCAATTTTTGACTCAGTTTAATGGAGTGACGTAAAATACATCATTAAGAATATTTAAAAATTCTGATTAGCCAGTTGCATACTAAAATACTTAACTTTGTTATATTACCTTCTTGATTGGAAAAATCTAAAAACTTAAGTTATTGATAATTATCATTTTTTTTAAGTTTTTCCAGTTTTCAGATTTTTCCCTTTGTTTACGCCTAAAAGTCTACCTTGATGCCAAATATCAAGT
This sequence comes from Zygaena filipendulae, assembly GCA_907165275.2. NCBI lineage: Eukaryota > Metazoa > Arthropoda > Insecta > Lepidoptera > Zygaenidae > Zygaena > Zygaena filipendulae. Next base: position 1,547,443 of record OU015653.1, on the reverse strand, counting down.
TCCTAGGTCATCTGGAAGTCGGTTATAATTTTGGTCTATAGGTCAGTCAGTGATAAAAATCACGATTTTTGGACGTTAATATCTAAAAGCCCGTATGAGGTGTGCTTATGAAATTTGGAGCACATGTTTATCTCGCGAGTCTTAATACATGAGCCAAATTTGACATGTTTATGTTAAATAGTTTTTGAATTATGGGGGGGTGAAAAGTGGCTCCAAATGGTTCGTGTAATATTACACACGGTGCGGCTCGCCGGTTCTGTCAGTTTGAGAACTTCGGCTTGACACGCTACCGGCGTGTCTAGATTATTACACACGGTGCGGCTCGCCAGTTCTGTCAGTTTGAGAACTTCGGCTTGACACGCTACCGGCGTGTCTAGATTGGGAGGCTAATGGCACTATAGGAATATACTATATCTAGATGATGATTGGGAAGAAAGGTATATATCTTTTTGATGACTTTTTGTACCGCTGGTTGTGTGAAATGGACAGAGGACATGTAGGCGGAGCAGGCGCGCTACCATTGCAAAGAAAGTTAGAACAAATGCTCTAACTTGCCCAAAACTTCTTTGGGATGGCTCCCAGTATATTTACCACACTATTTCCAAAACCGTGAATTTTGAAAACAGTAATTATGTAAAAACATAACAATAGAGCGTTTAATAATTTCTTTAAGTTAATAAATGTTTTAGTGCGTGATTAATAGTTTCGTGTGCGAAAATCACCCGGCGACACTGGTTTTCATCTGTTTTCATGCTAAACTAAATTGATGTCCCTTCTATCTGTTATTTTTTTTGTTCTATGGTACTTGTGATCAGTTCATGATGTGGCCCACCGTTTCATGAAATGGCCGGCCACATCATAAATTGGCCACGACAAAATAAAATATAGGTACCTATGTACATGTTAAGAACGATAAGCAAAGCTCGTCCCCCAAATGTTTCCGGTTATTAACAAAACATTGAAAAATGTAACTGTATCCAGGTATAGGCTGTACCTACACAAATTATAATAATAATATTGATAAAACACTATTATCTCCGATTAGATCAGGACATAGCATAGTGATCACGAAATTGAGGACAATTTGGCTGCCCGATGGCCCCATCGTAGATAATGTCCGTAAATTGTTGTACTGTGACACTAAATACTAATAAATAATTATAAAGCACTTGATCTGAGTAATATATTCAGTGATAAGCCTTAAAATAACAGGTAGGTAGGTAGCATTCAATTGATTTGAGAATTGAACAATTTCTATAATTGCTTTTAATGATGTGGGCATATTTGACCTTCATATTGGTATACCGTATACAACGTGTTAATGAATTAACTGAAAACTAGAAAGTAGTTTGCTCAGAATCAACTAGCGAATCGATCGCACTATATTTTAATATAGGTCATATTTTTTAATTTTTAATAGCCTATGTCTAAATTATTTATAATACAAGATTTGGCGCGTACGCCACCCGCAGCAAAAAAAATCGAACCGGTGGGCGCGGGCGTAGCGCTTGGAATTTCGTAGATAGGTCACCTCCAAACTAATGTTGAATAACTTTTAAAGTATACATTTTTTCGACATAAAATATATTTTAATCATATTATTGTTTATTTTTTTAAATGGGATGTATCAGGTTTTCAGTTAATTCATTAACACGTTGTATACATAATATGTATCACTTATTAATACCTATATACCTAAAGATAAATTAGAAAGAGTCAAGAGTGGGTTTTGACGGGAATAGAAGATGGCGGTTCAGTCATTTGTTAAAAGTGGATATTTCGTTGTACTGTATGGTGTAATAATTTTTGGCAGAGCGGTTTTTATGTGCGCAAGAATGTATATTATATATACGTAATATGACGTTTTGAGAAATGAACACGAAATAGAAAGAAGAGTTTCAAATGCTTGGAAAAAGTTAAAAAAAAGTTATGAAGAGTGACATGCATATCACAATAAAGCAGAAAGTGATGGATTCCTGTATACTGCCATCATTAACCTACGCTTGTCAAACATGGAAGCTTACTCTTCGCGCGAAAACAAAAATTAGATCATGTCAAAGGAGCATGGAGAGAAGTATACTAAAGATTAAGAGAATTCAAAAAATATCACATAACATTATTAGAAAAAAGACAGAAGTTATCGATGCTCTATATCACAGCAAAAAACTTAAGTGGCGCTGGGCTGGTCACGTTGCAAGATTAACAGACAACCGATGGACACAGGCTGACTTGCTGGAAGGGACCACCAGGCACTAGAAAGAGAGGCAGACCAGCAGATGGGCAGATGACATTATACAAGTGGCTGGCGAACAGTGGATGGAGATAGCGGAGAACAGAGACGCTTGGCAATCTCTAGAGGAGGCCTTTACCTTCGAATGAGGGGTTCTTACTTACTAAATAAGTTGTATTTAATTAAAAATAAAATAAACATAAGGTCAGGGTGGGATATTCCGTCTATGGGGCGTAACCGTCTACTAGAAATTATTCTCGTTACAGTCGAGTTGCAGCGTTTGTAGAAGCGTCGGTAAAACAGTATTACTTTTAACTTCAAATAAAATTCCCTAGATGGTGATAGTCGCTATAAAAATGGGTAAAATCGTCTTCAAAGTTCAGTTGCTTTTTTAAAGTGAAATGTGAGTGTCCTACGCTTCTGTATTTTCGAACATAAGTTTAAAATTATGTAACTTACAGTGTCGAATGAATTCAATATATATAGTGTAGGGTCCTTGTAGAGGTTTCGTGTATTATTTTGCAAGATAACGCTGCAAATGATTAGATTATTCAAAGTAACAAATTTACAACCTCGAAATCGTTAAGTGCATAATTCCGTCTGTTTTGAATGGAGCTAGATCGTCATATGACGAATTTGCCCCATTTCTGAGATCGTAAACCTTTTTTGTCCCAACTTTTTAAAAGAGAACCAATCAATATTCAGCTTATGTACTTACTTGGAGTTCAAAGAAAGTTCATTCGAAAGAGAATAGATATTATATAATTTGTGTAATAATAAATAATCGCCACCACAATTAATTTAAGGGACATTTATTCTGAATTTGTTTTTTTTTTTTTTGATGATCACAAATAATCGTTGTGTGTATAGTGAATTTAGATAATTCGGTTGGTACTAAATGAAATTAAGTAATTAAATTGTTTCAGTTCACGTAGATAAATCGAATCACCCAATGTTTTGTAATATAAGAAGAAAAATGTTAAAATTATAATTTTTTTGTGCAAAATAGCGATACCTATTTAATTAAGAATAATAGATGAAAAGGCTTGACTGGGAGAGAATGCCTTAGGCATTAAGTCCATATTACATATTATGTGCAATAGAGTTTTTAAATAAATAAATAAATAATAGATGAGCTAATAACGCTCGAGTAAAATATGTTGATCACCCCTGCTTGTTAAGGCATGCCGAAATAGCCCCCAAAACAGATTTTTACGTATTTAATCTGATAGAGACTTTATTTTTAAGTTCTTTAAGCACAGAATTGACTGTCTCTTACGGACGCTTGTCATTATTACGTGTTTCCTTAAAACCACTAAAGATTTCAATAAATTCTTCCATTATGACGGATTTTCCCGATTTAGAAGGGAAAATCCGTCTACTGGTCAAGTTTAAAAAAAAGTTGTATATTCTTGTACTGGTGATAGTTTAATTAAATAAGATCGCTGTATTTGAAAGTTAAAAACATTATTATTTTCATGAGACCATAACATTGATCATAAATCAAAATGATCATCGGATACGGGCACTCAAATATAAGTCGAAAAAAAACTATGCCGGAATTAGCCACCCTGACCTTATTGTAAAAAAAAAAAAAAACTTTTTAAGAATTCATGTTTTATAAGTTAGCGTGTAGTATGAAATAAAAGGCTTTTTTATTTTTATTTATTTATTTAATATGACGTTTTGAGCGGATTTTTGGTTGTCCTCTAAAAGCTCCGAGAAAGATTTAGCAAACTATGGTTTTCAAATTGAAATTGCCATTTCATACCATAAAACGTTTAGGTACTTGAAACTGGCTAAATGCATAATATGCCTTCACATCTGATAATGGCAACCTACCTCTTTGTATGGTTATACAGACTACTGCATATCCAATATCCATCCCCATGACGACAAGGTATAAAAATCCAAATTCCGTTTAGTCCGTCAGTTAGTAAAAAAATAATAGTGGAAGGTCGCGACATCATAACTAAGTAAAAAAGCACCTACATATATGGGGAGCACGAATTTTTTCGCTCTCGTCTAGTCTATATCGTCGTAATGTCAAAGCGTTTTTTTTGTATGGAAAATGAACGACACTGGATAGATCAAACTTTAAAGTCACTGACAAACACTTAACTTTTATTATATTTATTTGTATTGATATTATTTGCTTTGTTTTATTTACAGAGACAATGAAGGTCGAGTTATTTGTAAGACTAAGTACTTAGGTACGTACATTACAACATCGCTGTAACCTGCAGGTACATAGGATCTGCTAGTATTATTTATTTTTCACTTCAGTAGCTCAAACATTTTGCTGCCTGAAATGAGTGAGCAAAATGCAATTTTGCTCTCTGAGTGAGACAAAGTAACTTTTTAATTCAGCCTCGGGTTATTCATACAATTCGAAACATTTACACTCTATCTCTTTCCCGCCATTAAAAAGAGAAAGAGACCAAGACCAGCCCTTTCGAAGTTCCAATTTTGAGTTCGACCTCAAAGACAAACACGTTCGGAAATTTGTACTAACTAAAGAAATAAATCGTCATTAAATAGGCAACTTTTTGAAGTAGTTTGCCGCACAAGTCCCATACATTTTTTTATACTACAGCTGGTTAAAATAGCAAGAAAATTTTTCGGTTCAGAAAAAACAATTAAATTAAGTGGTCTGTGCTCGAAGTGCAGACATTTTTTTTTGTAAAATGTTAACAATCAGTCGAAGCAACCTCTAACAATTAATATTGGCAGAAAAAAATTACAAATTATCCCAAAACGCGATAATTAGAGCTGGAAACTTAGAAAATTTTGATGATTTTTCCGTTTTTTTGGATATTCTTTTTTTTTATGGTCATGTGCGTTTTTTTTTTTATTTTTTTTATGGATATTAGTTTGATTCACCATTTGTGGGACACCCGGTATATATATATGTATATACATACAAGAATTGCTCGTTTAAAGATAGTAGATATTGAACTCGTATTTTTTGCTTTGTCAAATTAATAAAAATATACATAGATATAGCGCATTAAAATTTAGGATGGGGGCTCGAGACGTCATTAACCGCTATAAGCCCCCGTACAAACTTCACTGGATACTGACATCGTGTCAATTTCAATTGAATGTATCGCCATTATTATTTCATTTCGTAAAAAAATAAAAAATACGTGTCCAATATATTTTTTTTTATCTACAATACGGATTAAAAAATTAATTTTATCAACTAGCCCATTTTGATGTTGATGGTAACGCCATGTACCTACCTACAGACTGTCTAAGGACGGTATTCCAAAAGGTTGCTCAAGTCATGAATCTAATTTTAAAACTGAATTCAAGTAAAGCTTTAATTTTAGAACCTTACTTGAAACGAGATTCATCAATCAACAATCAGCTGAGTTATTTCCTTATCAATTCTAGAACGACGCTTGAGTTCTAATCTTTACTCAAGCAAAGATTTGATCTTTGTTTACGTCTGTCATGTCAAGCCCACTCAACCAATCAGAGTTCAATATCTCTGCTCAAGACTAGTTTCAAGTGATTAGAACCAGAGTTCAGAATCTCTACTAAAGACTAATTTCAAGTGATTAGAACTTAAAACGAATTCTATAATAAGATGTACGCTTGAGTTATGATTTGAACTTAAAACTAATCTCAAGAGAAACGTGATCTGAGTCACCTTCTGGAATACGGACCTTAGTTTCGAGCACTAAACTACTTATGGCAATTTCCTCTTCTGTGTAAAGAGAATCATCTTCGTTCATGTACCTAAAATATGTCTAGATAATAGACATATAAGGTTTTATAGTATACAATAAAAACAGGACGGCATCAGTTTCGTGCAGTGTTTCAGTAGATTCTGATCAAATCATTATATTAATTTTAGTATTTACCTATCGTCAGTGTAGAGCAACATTATCGGTACCTATAGTTATTATCTATTACGTATTCCCTGGTTTCACTTGCTTTAATTTCGGAAGTCCCGCGGGAATTCCGGGATAAAGACTAACTATTGTCCTTTCCGTACCCCTATAAACGTCTACGCGGGATTTCATGTAATATATGTAGGATATATGTAGGATATAATATGATATAGGTACCACGTTTGCTTGGTTTCCACGACACAAGCTCATAGCTTAGTGTGAGATTAAGTAGATCTATGTGTTGTGAAGTGGATTATTATTATTATTTTATTCTCTACACCTGGCAACATGTTTAGGCGTGGAAGCGTTACAAACAAACAAACTCACATTCTCACAAGGATTAGTTAAGAACTATGAGACATTTTCGGTAGAGTCGACTATGTCCATGTTTCCGCAACTAACATTCCGTCCAGACGAGGTATAGTCAAAGGAACAACTAGTCTGGATGGCACTCGGATCTAATAGCTCATTTATGACAAAACGAAGTTAACTTCCCATACTAAATAGTCATTCAGAAGATGATTGTTCAATAATTGTTTTATTCCGTGACCATTCTGTTTTTTGTTACGTACATGCACTACGAGCTGTATTACGTTTGTCCATGTTCATTTGTCCACATCGAGCTAATCAAGCCTCACCTATAACGCCCGGACGTCATTGATGTAGTCATAAAAACAATAATATCGTTCGGAAAAACGACCACTGTGCTACAAGACGAATATTACTCAGCAATATAATCATAAACGTGTACAACCTTAATTCTGAGACGCTTCTATGTTTTGCTGGTCTGCTTGTTAAATGTTTTCAAATTATATTTTTGAATTTGATTTTCGAACAAAAAATTTCGTAAAACTTCATTCAGTGGCGCAAGTATTACATCTATGACAGCTTTTTTAAATTATTAAGTTTTTTTTTTTTTAACTTAAAATGTACGGAAATCGTTCCACGTTGGTGTTTGTAATATCTTTGTTTGTGTTGTTTTTAACTATCATATTAGCGACACGGGGATTGCCATTAATACTGAAGAAGCAGATTAAAAAGGTATGTTATAATAATGTATTTAACTGTTCATTCGTTCAGTATTTTAGAACATAATATTATACATATATGTAAGTAGGTACAATATTTCACTTCAAAATGTCAATTTTAAATTGATTCTACTGAATAGTATATAATACTAGCTGTTCCCCGCGATTTCATCCGCGGTAATTTCGGAGTTCCCGCGGAGGTTGCGGGAAAAAAGTACTCTATGTCCTTCAGTTCCCGAGGGAATTCCGGGATAAAAACTATCCTATCTTTTAAGTTGGACCAAAATTCGTTCAGTAGTTTCGGAGTCCATCGCGGACAAACAACGTGACACGTGATTTATATATATTAGATAATACTATAGATATAGACCACCCACAGCAAAAACATACCTACTTACCTATTCTCTTTATAGAATGCTATTTGCTAACATGATAGTTTTTGTAAGACTGTTCATAAAAAAAAATTTTCTACTAAAACATTTTATCGTATTTTTTTTTTTCAATTTATATTTTGAATTTTTTTCAGGCTATCTAAGTGTTTCCATGCCCTTCGCACAAAATCCACAGAGAAAATAAATTAACTAGAGAGTTCATAATATAGGCGGGGCGGGCGCGCCACAGTTGCTAAAGAAGAGTATATTTTCCACAATATTCCCAAAGCTGTGAATTTATAAAACAGTGACTGAGTCAAAAACGTTACCAAATGACTTTTAATATGTTTTTAATGATTTAGTGCGTGATGAATATTTTTATCTGCGAAATAACATATACATAATATATTTGCAATTTTTTGAAAAAAAAAAAAAACATACTTTACCTCCAAAAAAGGTGGTAACCCTAATCAAAGGTTACCAGAAAGGATCCATTTCCATCCAACCTTGTCTATTTATCTGTTTGTCGATTTGTTTCTAAGTAAAAAAGACATGAAACTCGGCATAGGTATAGTAAGCTAATGTCCTAACTTCCCATCCCGGCACAACGAAATGTACCCCAGAAGACTAGCTAGTATCATAACAATAACAATAATATCAATAGTATCTAACATTTGCTTATCAGAACATACAGCTAGACAACTCGTCCGCCATGTTTGAAAAGTGGCGGAAAATGCCAATGCCGCTAAATTTCAAAGTCTACGTCTTCAATGTGACGAATGCCGATGACGTCAGTTCCGGATTGAAGCCTAAGTTCAACGAAATCGGACCTTATGTTTACAAGTAAGTCATATTATTTAAGCAGTATGCAAACGTAATTTATTTATAAGGCTCACAAAGCCCGTAACAGTAACAACGTACGCGCAATAATATATTAGCTTGTATATTACCACAGCGCCAACTGGTACTAAACAAGCAGAGCTTGTAACTACATTCCGCATTTATAAAAGGCACTGAGTAATATCATAAATGCGAAAGTGAGTTTGTTTGTTTGTTTGCTACGCTTTCACGCCTTAACGGTTCAACCGTTCATTATGAAATTTTGCAACAAATGTTGTTTGGAATACAGAGAAGGATATACGATAATTTTTATCCCGGAATTCCTGCGGCAACTCCGAATTTAATGCAAGTGAAACCGCGGGGAACAGCTAGCAAAGTGATAGAGGACAATCGGGAAAAAGAAAATATAACAGGTTAATTTAAAAAACGAAAAGTAATAATGTTGGTTTTGTTAAAACTTAATTATTTCCATGACTGTTTAATTGAAAATTTGCACGTTGAGAGTAAAATTTTAGCAAACAAAATTACATATTTATTCGCTTCAAGTGGCACGCACTTAAATTGTTTTTATATGCATAACTACATGTTTGTTGATTTTCTTATTTACCAACCTACTAGTCACTGTTTGAATATAATGGTGTTTGCTTTATCAGATCTGTAATCAAATTAGAATAATAATTATAGTTAAAAAAGGTGCTTCGTCACAACTTTAACGGTTTCCAATCGTTCATGTTCAAAAGTAGATACACAAAATCTTATAGCGTTTGCCACCTACTAAAGTTTTAAAATTTGATTTCAATACTGATTTTAGATTAGAGAATGACAGACAGACAGACTCAAGGAAAAAAGTCATCATCAGCAACTCATAAAAGCAAAGTCAACGTATAGATTTACCTACCAAAATGCTGGTCATTTTTTACATGTAATACATGTCTATTTCTATGTCACCAATCCTCAATCTAAATATCTAAATAATCAAACTAAACTGTTTCATTCAAGACAATACAGAGAAAGAACCATCCTTGGCTATGGTCCAAACGATACTGTGAAGTACATGCTGAAGAAGAAATATATCTTCAATGAGACTGAGTCTGGAGGTCTCAAAGAAGACGACGAAGTCACTGTCATACACTTCTCGTATTTGGTAAGGATTATAATCAAAGAATCCTTACTAATAATAGACACAATTAATACCTAAAATAGGCATAAGTCCTCAAGAATAGCTCCGATTTTGATAAAGACAATATGAATAATTCTTTCCCCGCTCTAAAACGTTTCTGATTTGAAATAATACAATAAAAAAAATCATTAAAAATTCATCATGTCGGATTTCCGACCAAAAATCTTCATTAATGCGACTATAAATGCGCATATAAGTTTGTTCGTTTGTTTGTTATGCTTTCACGCCTTAACAGCTTAACCGATCACCATGAAATTTTGCATACACGGTGTCAGGTAGGGTAGGTAGGCATATGATACTTTATATCCCGGAATTCTTCCGGGAACTCCGAAATTAAGACAGATAAATGAGACTAATTTCAATATGTCCCTTGTTTTACCTCGTAGAACCAGTGAGAGTTGAGGTCTTAGAAGGATGTTTATTTTATTTATTATATTTACTAGCTGTGCCCCGCGGTTTCGCCCGCGTTAATTTCAGAGTTCCCACGGGAATCCCGGTATAAAAAGTACCCTATGTGGTAATCTGATGTATAAGCTATATTATTGTAAAGTTTCATTTAAATCCATCCAGTAGGTTTTGCGTGAAAGAGTAACAAACATCCATCCATCCATCCATACATACCTACATACTTACAAACTTTCGCGTTTATAATATTAGTAGGATAGTAGGATTTATCCACAAATACAATCCATAATATGACATAATATAGTATAGGTATATCTCGCCAACCTATAAACATAGGTTGTTGGCCATTTATACTGCCTGATATACCTATTTTTTTTTCAGGCGGCCATACTAACTGTGCACGAAACTCTGCCATCTCTGGTTACCATGATCAATCCGGCGCTGGAAGAACTCTTCGGTAATCTGACCGATACTTTCCTGAGGGTCAAAGTGAAGGATCTGTTTTTCGACGGGATCTTCCTCAATTGTTCCGGCGGTCATCAAGCATTGAGTAATTTCGAATTTCAATATTATTTTTAGTAGATACGTTTGAGAGCATTGTATTGTGGGTGTTTTGATTGTTAAAAGATGAAAGTAAGTACTCATATGTTTGAGCACAACTGTCTAGCTTTAAGCTAGGATACTTTTGTGTACTGTGGTAACTTTAAATCTAAATCTAGTAAATTAACGAATAGATTGAGACTTGAAGGGATTACAATGACCAAGCCCCCTCACGTCTGCCTGCTTGGGTTGTTTTGTTCACAACAAGACACTCACACGCTTACAGTTTACAGGGGGAAAGGACTTTAGTATATCAACTTCCGTCACAGCTATTTGCCTAAGCAGCTAAGCACCGATTTCTAATCGATCAGTTGGTTCAGACCTATGATAAAATTACGTGTATTTTTGTCTTTTTGATTAGGTAGTAGGTACCTATATCGGTAATTTTTTAAGTGTAAGGTTGAAATTTTTAACGGCATTCGTTCATTTGTTTCGTCCGTGCACTTAGCTAATATCTTTCTACTTGGTGTATCTGTTATTCTTTTATTAACAAATCACTTAAATATTAATTACTAACTAGCTGTTCCCGCGGCTTTCTCCTTGTAAATTGTGGCAACTTTATTCTAGGTACAAAACTTGATACGGCCTGTAGTTCGTTTTTTGATAATCCCATAAGGCTTTAAATTTTTCCAGGATTAAAGTATCCTATGTGCTAATCCGGATAACAAACTATCTGTGTGCCAAATTTCATATAACTCCGTTCAACCGTTTGCGCGTGATCGAGTAACAAACATCCAAACGTACAAACTTTTACATAGTACTGTGGCGACCCCTACGCCACAAATCACGAACTACAACGAAGCGACGAGTACTGGCTATATGGAAGTCCTGAATCGCGCTAACGAAGTTTTCACACTGCGCTGCATATATACGACCTCCAACGATCTACAGTCGCAGCCGCGGTTCCCCAGGCATACCACCTCGCCCAGCGGGAAGCATCCCCTTCGGTGGCGGTCGAGCCATGCCTATCACTATCCCGCTCACACTACATTATAGTATGAGTATGTAATATGTATAAGTACGTATATTATAGATGTTTTATGTGTTTACAGGTCTCGTGTGTGGACAAATTAAAGCCGACAAACCCGTAACAATGCGGCCCTCTGAAAACGATACTGGGTTTTTCTGGTCTATGTTTGGACACGTATGTTCCTATTTTGTACCGTTTGCCTTGAACAATACAGATTGATACACCGTGAGATTTTCGTATTGAAGTTTACTATGGACGAATTTTAGAGCCTATCTTTACTAACACTATTGGCATATTTGCTATGGCAATGCCTGTGATTTCCATCGTAAAATTCTCAATAGTGCATTAAAGACGGGCGCTAAAATGCTTCCATAGTAAATTTCAATACGAAAATTTCACCGTGTATTATTCTATACTTACGTATTTCATATTAAAAAAAATTGTTATGTAGGTATGTAGTTGTAGCTAGTAAGTATACACACCCTTTATTTATAGCTAAGCGAAGATAGTTTTATTTTTCTTTATCTCAATGATAGTGGCACGCTTGGTAAAACACAGTTTTACCAACTGTTTTTACAAGAGAATTGCCTCTAGAGGGCTATTCTTGAAACACTTCAAGTGAAACGAAACAACACTTTAAGTCCTAATTTCAAGATATTTGCATATTTTAACAATCATTGCAAATTATTATTGTAATAAGACGGTTAGTAATCAGTCAAAAAAAATTGTTTTGCATTGCAAATAAGTGTGCAGAAACGCCAGAGACTAATTATAAAAAACTATTTTGTTTCAATTATGGTTTAATCTTATCAATTATATATTATACGAACTAACTTATTTATAAACCGATAGATGTGTGCCTTTTTTTTGAAAAATTTAAACAAGAAAAAATCTAACAAAAATTGTAAATCAAACAATTTGTTCTCTCTGTACCTACTCAGTCACGGATTTTTGAACTCGCATTTAGGGAGTTTTAACCCATTAAAGTTAAAACAACAAAGTTAAAACAACAAACACATGGTTTTTACCTCCAGACCACAAGCTTCAGGTATGATTTCTCCAGTGTTACCTATGCAATACTATGCATCTATCATCAAATATAATAATTAAAAAATCCAGTCCAGTGGTTTGTTAGTAACGTAAAATTACGGTTTCGGCCCCAGGAGCACGTCTTTCGTAAACCGTGATATTACGGGGACGGCGGTGAGAGGTTTGACCGTATTTCGGGTCGATCCCTTGCAGGAATTCCGAGATGATAAATATCCAATGTCCTTTTCAGTACCCCAGGCAACGTGTTCGTAGGTAGGTACGCAAAATTTCATGATGATCGGTTGAGTAGGCAAAGCATGAAATCGAAACTTAGTTTGAAGCACGGAGCAAATAAATTAACTAGAGAGGACTTGTAGTCGGGGCAGGCGCGCCACCATTGCAAAGGAAGTTAGAGCAAATGCTCTAACTTGCCTAAAACTTCTTTTGCTGCCACCCTAAGTATATTTACCACAATATTCCCAAAACTTCGGATTTTGAAAACAGTGATTAAGTAAAAACTTAACCATAAAGCGTTTAATACATTTATGTATGTTAATGAATGTTTTAGTGCGTGATGAATAGTTTCGTGTGCGAAAATCATCTGGCGATACTGGTTTTCATCTGTTTTCATACTAAACGTGCCGCCGGTGTTCATGTATGGAACAGCAATTGCGGTTGTGAAAAAATTTCAATATCTGGGCCATGTTCTCAACGAGTATCTCAATGATGAGGAAGATATGGAGAGGGAGCGCAGGGCTTTGGCCATTCGATGCAATATGCTTGCGAAGAGGTTCGCTAGGTGTTCGGAGGGCGTCAAAATATCTCTGTTCAAGGCATTTTGTCAGGTATTTTATACCTGTCAACTTTGGACGAGATACACAAAACGCGCCCTTAATGTGCTTCGAGTGCAGTATAATGACGCCTTTCGAGCTTTAATGAAACTTCCTCGTTATTGCAGTGCCAAAGCCATGTTTGCCGACTCTGGTGTACCCGATTTTTTTGCAATCATCAGATCACGTTCCGCATCGTTCTGGGAGAGGATTATTGCTCACAATAATTCGATCTTAGTAAACATTGCGGATGATGTTAATAATAATGTTTATTTGGGAACATGGTCTAGACTGCACCTGTGCGCGAATGATGAGTTGAGATAGTATCTTAAAAATTGTAGACACGTAATAAGTTATAAGAAAATTATGTTACATCTTTTTTACATCTTTTTTATGGGTTTTTTAATGCCTGAAATAAAAGTATTATTATTATTATATTATAAACTAAGTTGATGTTCCTTCTATCTGTTATTTTCTGTTCTGTGGTTTGAAGTTATCATAGCTATTCATTGGTGTGGTATATCAATGTTGCTATTACATTAATTTGTAAGAGGATTAGCGAGTGTCTTTGAACATTTTACGTTCACTCTATTACCGACCGAAGCCATTAGACATAGTAGTTATATATATATATATATATATATATATATATACCTACCTAACGAAATGTTCCAGGGCGTGTATCTATTGCCCTATTATTTATTATGTGGTCAAGTTAATATTAGGAGCCGTTCAGCCGTTAATACGTGACTAAATAAAAAATAACAAAACGTCTTCAAAAAACCATCACATTTTTAATATTAGTATCTAGATAGGAAAAATAAACAATAACTTTTGTAATTAGATCCGATAAGTTTTAGTAGGTACGAACTTAAGGGCTTCCAACGTCGTAAATTTTCACAAAACTTTCTTTTGTTATAAAGCCTTAAGTATCGCGGGCTTTTAATTTGACCAGCTTTTACTTTTGTTACACAAAGTAAGTAGGTACTTAGGTGCTTTAAAAGAAATTTAATGGTAGGAAAATCATTCTTTTATTACAGGCGTTGAAAAAATATCCCCGATAAAATATCTTGTCGGCCTGTAAGTGGTTTGCCAAATGACCCGCTATATTCCCTCGCTTAATAAATAAAAATGTTTCTCAATGACTCATCAAAGTCATGACGTGAAACTACTGCTCAAACTAGAAACATGAAGGGCTTTTGTTTAAAATGTTGACAAAAATTTTGGAAAACCCCCCAAGGGTGTAAAAGCGAACGCACTGTCAGCTAAGTGCATATCTTTGACTTTGTTATTGACGACTTTTGAAAATCAAATATCTAATTGGTCCGTCAGTTAATTCGCTTTTTCAAATAAAGTAGGTATTATTATTATTATTTATAATGTAATTTGAATTCGATAATGTGAAATAAATGAATCTAATCTACTCTAATCAGACAGACAGACAGAAAAGAAATTTAAAAACTTTTTTTTTTGCTTGGTTACTTCTTTTATCACCCCTCTCAATTTTAGGTAAAAATATTCAATGTACAAAATCGCGGATTCTACTCTTTTATTATACCTAGTATAGAGTAACTACGTAAAAAAAGAAAAAAAATACGTGGCCCATATTTTTTATTAATCTACAAACCGGACTAAAAAAAAAATTAGTCAACTAGCCCATTCTGTCGATTTGTTCCTGTTTCGCCCCAAGTTTTCGTCCCACATTCCTAAAAATTCTTGTTTCGCCCCGTATTATTTTTTATTCCTGTTTCGGGTCGCTTTATAAAATGTTACTTTGGTAGAGTCAGAAAAAAAAAGTGAATTAAAACAATGTTTTATATACATAAGTCATGGGAATCGGTATTTTAATTCGGGATGCATAAATGCATATTTCAGTTTTCGGTGAAACGTGGGCCGGCTTGTGATATCTTTAATATCTGCTAGAGTTGATAGAGACCATACAATGCCATTTTACAAACCAATTTAGTCGCTTTACTGTATACGAGAAAAAATATTGTATACCTATATAAGTATTCTGTATTATCATATCATATTCTCTAAGGTATTTATATCCTCAATTTGGGGATGCATAAATGCATGTTTCAGTTTTCGGTGAAACGTGGGCCGGCTTGTGATATCTTTAATATCTGCTAGAGTTGATAGAGACCATACATTTACAAACCAATTTAGTCGCTTACTGTATACGAGAAAAAATAATGTATACCTATATAAGTATTCTGTATTATCATATCATATTCTCTAAGGTATTTATATCCTCAATTTGTTCCACAATAAACCTCTTACGATGGAAGTTATCTTACGAATCAATCATCATTTTCTGCGGAAAAGATTAATGATTCATGTCTAACAGTGTTGAGTAGCTGATAGATTAGGTATACTTACCTATATTGAATGAGTTATGTAAATTCGCATTTCTCTCAAATTTTCCGTGATAATTCGCTTCGTCATTTCATTTAATTTCAAAAACTTGCTTCAGTACCTACGCTATTCCCATTTTTCTATAAGTTGAGGAAAGATTAAATTTTTTGTTTATTACGATTTGACTCAAAAACTATTGGACCGATTGTAAAAATTCTTTCATCATTAGAAAGCTACATTATCCCTGAGTAACATAGGCTATATTGTAATCTGTGATTCCCGCGGGAACTCCGAAATTAACGCGGGTGAAACCGCGAGGAACAGCTAGTTTCTTGTATTGAATGAGTAAAATTTCTTAATAATTTTACTGATTCAATACATCAATAAAATTATATAAGTAGGTACAAACGGATTTTTCGTCCATATTTCTACACATATTGTTGTACTAGCTGTTCCCCGCGGTTTCATCCGAGATAATTTTGGAGTTCCCGCGGGAATTCCGGGATTTAAAGTACCCTATGTCCTTCTCTGTACCCCTGACAATGTTCATGCAACATTTCATGATGGTCGGTTTAGCCGTTAAGGCGTGAAAGCGTATAACCAAACAAACAAACCAACAAGTTCACCTTCGCATTTATAATATTAGTGAGGATTGTTTTTCAAAATTTAACCCACACAAAATTTTAACACCACAGCAGAAAGCATACGGATCAAAATCGTCTATCTTTCTATGTCACCAGTCTTTCACATCTACAAGTATACCTACCAGGTATTTTAACTTTTCCACAGTTGAACAGGACAGAAACGGGCCCCTACGAGATGGTGCGCGGTACTCAAAACATCGACGAGCTGGGCCACATAGTGTCTTACCAGGGCAAGACGGTGATGAAACAGTGGGGTGATCCGTACTGCGGCCAACTGAACGGATCCGACTCGAGCATATTCCCGCCCATCGACGAGAGTAATGTTGCTGAAAGACTGTACACCTTCGAACCAGATATTTGCAGGTAAATATTGTTTCGTAAAGAATCAATTTTATCAACTTTCATATTGAAGGAAACAGATTTTTTCTTTTCAATTCTATACAAATCTATACGTTAAGTAGGTATATAAAATGCTTTGTCCTGAATGACTGACTGACGGATCAACGCACAGTCTAAACCGCTGATGGTAGAGACCTGAAACTTGGAGGGTATGTTTTTCGTATGACGTAGGCATCCGAATCGAGGATTTTTGAAACTTCAACCCCTAAGGTGGTGAAAAGGGGTTGCAAAGCAAATCGTCACTGACTTACTGGTTAACTGCGAAGTGAAGTCTCGGAAAACAGGAAAAAACCTAGTTATCCTTTCATTACCATACATAAATGCGAAAATAAGTTTGTTTGTTTGTGACTCTTTCACGCTTTAACTACTCAACTGATCATTATAAAATTTTGCATGCGCTTTATCTAGGGTACAGAGAAGGACATAGGGTACTTTTGATCCCGGAATTCCCGCGGGCACTCTCAAATTTACGAAGGTGAAATCGCGGAGAATAGCTAGTTATCTATACTAATATTATAAAGAGGAAAAATTTGATTTTTTGTTTGTTACGATTTAACTCAAAAACTACTTGACCGATATCAAAAATTATTTCAACATTAGAAAGCTAAATTATCCCTGAGTAACATACGCCATATTGTAATCCGGAATTCCCGGGGGAACTCCAAAATTATCACGGGTGAAGTCTATAATAAATCACTCTGAGTTAGATACAACAACGGAAACTCAAGATTTTACCATTCAGATTCCAAATTAAGTAGGTATGACACAAAATTAACTATCGTAACTTTTTAGTTTGTATGATTTTTGCCTCCAGATCTTTGTACGCAAGTCTAGTCGGCAAGAGTTCACGTTTCAATATTAGCGCGTACTATTACGAGATATCTGCGTCAGCGTTGGCCTCCAAGAGTGCGAACCCGGACAACAAATGTTTCTGTAGAAAGTAAGTAAATTGAATTAACTGAAGTATTATCAACAATAACACAACAAAATCATTAATAACAATATTAATAATTATGGATGTTACAGATAATGTGGACACTGAATGTTATATAACATGTTATATAACTTAGTCACGTTCGTTTTTTTTTTGTTTTTCTTTTGTAATTTAAAAGTACAGTGAAACTTCCTCTCAGCGACGACATAGGTCAGTGCTATACTATAAAACAAAATAAAATATTTATCTTGTCTTTGTTTTATTCTTGATTGTACGAGGAACTTTCGTTCTATTGTATCTCTTTTAAAGTTCCACAATACCACTCGCTCAATAGAAGCTAAGTTACCTATATCTACTAAGTATATAGGTATTCTAAGTCCTTTTATTAAAAACATCGACGACAGCTGTCTCCCGGAACTCCGCAGCTGCTGCGATAAGAAATACCCTTGTTTATCCTACTGGCTACTCACAGTAGTAAAACTACATGAATCTAGACATAGAAACAAAATTGAAGTGTCTGTTTGTAATTTCCAATTAACAGCTTTTTAAAATGCATACGAAAGTAGGAATATACGGTACTCACAACAAAAAATCCATTTTTTTTCTCTGTCTGCCAGTCGGTCCGTCTGTCTAATCTCTGAAATGGCTGGGCCGATTTTAATTTGACTTTCACTGCACTGCACTGCACTGATGTTATTAGGAGTAACTTGGAAAACTTTTTATCCTGAAATTCCCGCGGGTTCTTTGAAATTAACGCGGGTGAAACTGCGGGGAACTCATCGTGTTCGTATTATGAAACTCTCATTATGAATTTCATAATTAATTCACTGTATGAAAATGTTTACAGGCTAATGATTTCCTACCACATTTTCCGAGAAACTGAGTTTGCATTATATATATCCAACGAGAAACCAGCCACCGTTTGATGATTGTTCCAAACTGCTAAGAACTTATCTACCACTGCCGTATACAGAATATGTGGCTTGGCCGTTTCGTTACTGCAAGAACCTTTGTATAGCAGAAAAGTAATTAACAGTAGATAAATTTTTCACCTTACTTATGGCCAAGCCACATATTCTGACTTAGGTGTAGAGTTTGGGAAGTTATGTCTTGTAGAGTTAAGGTGTGTAGAGTTATAAGCTTGGCTCTACATGAGATCTGATAACTTTTTGACAGTGCCCGTCATATGGACTCGTCTTGGCATCTTTTTAAATGAAAATGTTTTTGTATGATTTACCGGTCTCGTGAGTTAACGAGCGGTTTTAAACACTCGCATCTTATCCTGCTCTTGTTGCACATTTTTACATTACCTACATCACTGGTGCGATAACCACCGTGTCATGAAGCATTATGTTTTTATATAATACCTTACCTACCTTCTCTGTAATCTATTGTGTACCCTGACAATGTGTCTGGAATTTTTCATGATTGGTGAAGCCGTTACGACGTGAAAGCGTAAGAAACAAACAAACAAACAAATAAACTCACTTTCGTATTTTATAATATTGAAAATTTATATTTTGAATTATTCAAACTTAGTTAGGGCCCCAGTTTTTTTGAACTAGGGCCTTTGGTTACCTGGCCACGTAGACAGAGGCACCCTGAACTGAGATGTTCCTGCAGGAATTGGAGTGCGAGCCACGACGGGTGCCTGCTGATGGGCGTGCTGAACCTGATGCCCTGCCAGGCGGCGCCCGCCATTGTCTCGCTGCCACACTTCTATCTGGCGTCCGAGGAACTCCTCGAGTACATCGCCGACGGAATCCAACCCGACAAGGAGAAGCACAACACTTACGTCTATCTAGATGCGGTAAGTGGAAAAAAAAATGGAAATGCCACAAGAGAAATTGATTATCTTCAAAGAGAAATCAGATTTTTGACAATAGGCAGTACCTGTACCTATAAAAACTGGAAATAAATTAGAAAATTAGCTGTTCCCCGCCATTTCACCCGCGATAATTTCGGAGTTCTGCAGTGATTCCGGGATAAAATATATAAAACTAGCGGTCCCGCGCGGTTTCACCCGCGATAATTTCGGAGTTCCCGCGGGAACTTCGGATTACAATATAGCCTGTGTTACTCAGGGAAAATGTAGCTTTCTAATGAAGAAAGAATTTTTGAAATCGGTCTAGTAGTTTTTGAGTTAAATCGTAACAAACAACCAAACAAAAAATCAAAAAAATCGGTCGAGTAGTTAAGGCATGAAAACCGTTACAGATGAACAAACAACTTTCGCGGCTGCTTATTTTTTTTATTGTATGTAAGTACAACTGATTTATCTTGTCCATATAATATAAATAACCAATAATTCTCTTTATCTAAGCCCGATTTTCACTTTGATTAATGCGATCGAGTGCGACTTTGAGTGACTGTAGATGTTTGATTGTAGATATTGCGAATAGTCTCCAACGTGTAGATACTTCAAGTATTTGGTCGTCAAGCAACAGTTGCTAAACAGTATTGGACACTTTGGGTATACTCGACGTATTAGGAACTAGCTGTGCCCCGCGGTTTCACCCGCGTGAAACGTTTTTATATAACAACTGACCATTGTCCATTTATGCAACAAACGATTTATGATTTTTGTGAGCACCCAGAGTTTTAACTATACAACTGGTCCCTTATTTCCCCTTTAAGGCCAATAACATTCCTTACCCATAGCTGGTAGGCTGGAATGTGTGTTTGTTACGCTTTCACGCCTTAGCTACCTACTCAATCGATTGCCATGAAATGTTGCATGTACACGTTGTTAGGAGTACAGAAAATCGACCTTAACCTACGTCTAGAATCTATTACAAGGGTACAAATCTTGGTATAAATGGTGATGTGTATGTCACCGTAAAATTGTAAAAACCGTTAGATTGTATAAACGATTGGCATTGAATAGTATTATCATGTACGAGCACCCACCACCACGCATTTCCTGTCCTCAGAATTTCACAATATTACCGTTATTTTATAAACTAACGGTTTTTACAATTTTACGGTGACATAATATATACGTGTAGAGATGACGTGCTTTGTGGATAGTTAAAGTGGCGAGATCATTCAGATTGCGAATGAAAATGTAGAATGGTGTAAGTGCGTAACATGAAATCAAGAATCGTGACACTTAATTCAAACCGTTCTACGAATATCAACATACCTTTCGAAGGCAGACATAAGCTCCGTTGTCGAAGACTTAATATAATCATTTTTTATTACGTGTATGTTGTACAGTCAACAGCAAAAGTAGATGACCAAAATCAGAAATTCAATACTAACGAACGGAGTTTGCGTCAGAACTGTGTGGCGTCGAAGTGATTCAAAAGTATGTGATTGTAAATTATACCAAATATTTACTACTAGTACAGCTGCCATAAATTTGTGATCAGTTTTGACTCCAAAAGTTATAAACTCAATTCGCATCAGAACTAAGAAGTAAATTTTTTTTTCAAAACTAGTGTACAGTTAAAATCAAAAATTAAATGATGAAACTGAGGCTATGTAATCATGGTTCAAATAATTCATCCATACTTATTTTATAATTATCCCAGTAATTTATTTTTTATGTTTTACGAAAAGACAGCTTGAATTGGATAATAATAAAAATTTGCATATTTAAATATGCACATTTTTATTATAATAATTATAATTATGTCAAATTTCATCCAATTGAACTCCGAAAAAAGCATATTATACTTTTTTCGGGGTTCATTTATGGCAGCTGCACTAGTAGTAAATGTTTGGTATAATTTACAATTGAATCACTTCAACGCCACATAGTTCTGACGCGAACTCCGTTCATTAGTATTGAATTTCTGATTTTGATGATCTACTTTTGCTGTTGACTGTACTACTGCTTTATACGTGTACTTATTGGGCATAATATCATGGCCGGAAAATTCTCCTTTTTCATTTCTTTTTTTTTCTACCTTACCCTTAATTTAATCTTATGGAATTGAAGACATTCGAAATATTGCTTATGATTACGTCTTATGCCCTTTGGCGTTTCTCCCTTAAAACATACGGAATATTATATTTCTCATTATTTATCTTGTTTATGGGTACAAGCTCAATATTTTTTTTTTGTAGACGTCTTCCTTCTTCTTTATTCTGTACCTACTAGCTGTGTTCCGCGGTTTCACCCGCGTGAAACGCTTTTATTAGCAACTTCTTTCCCGACATCCGGTTTCAATAAAACAAAGGCCATATTATGTTGTTTCAAACTTAGCTTAATCTACGTGCGAAAACCCGATAAGAATAATTGTTAAAAGTGAATTTGTTGTGTTTTTTATGAGATCGATGGTACCTACGCAAGAAGATATCTTCTTTATTATGACGTTTCGAACAAACTTCTTCAGTGTCTCGGAGCTCTGAGAAAGATTTGGCAAACTGTTGCACCTTTATAGCACTATAGCACCAATAGTTTACAATTTCAAGTCGTATGCTAAATGCCAATACAAATATAGCAAAATATTTTTTTTTTATTTCAAACTGGCTAAATGCATTAGATATAATATGCGACAGTTCGTAAAAAGAAAAGAAAAATAATTAGATACCTTTAAGCGGCATGTACCTATATAAAAAAGACTTGTTTAGAACGTCATTAAGTTTTAAAAAACGTGTACCTACCTGCCTATTTGCCAATAACCTATTTCGATTCGTTTTGATTTCAGACAACGGGCGTTGTGTTGGAAGGTGTGAAACGTCTGCAGTTTAACATTGAACTTCGCAACATCAAAAACGTTACGCAGCTGAACAATGTCAGGACTGGCCTGTTCCCTTTGCTGTGGATCGAAGAGGTAACACCCAGTCCCACACCTAGTAGCTTATAGTCAGCACCTTCGTGCGAAACCAATGAAGCTGTTTTTTAACCGACGAAAAAAACGGAGGAGAAAGGTACATTTTAGTTACGCTATTTTAGGTAAGTACCTAATGGGCATGTTGACAATTTTTTTTAGTCCGTCTTGTAGATTAATAAATAATATTGGATACATATTTTTTATTTTTTTACGTAATCAAAAAATACAAAAATAATTTTGCGTGACGTCACTATCCGGCGGTTAGTGACGTCATGACCCCCTCACCCTAAACTTTAACGCGCTTTATCTCTGTATATTTTCATTTATTTGAAAAAGCAAAAAACACGTGTCTATTATTTTTTTATTTTCTTACTGACGGACTAATTAGAATTTTGATTTTCAAAAGTAGTCAACATCCCTATTGGATGTTAATATTTTATTATTTTTCGACATAGCCCCTTTAACTTATTGTTAGTGAC
Organism: Zygaena filipendulae; assembly: GCA_907165275.2. Lineage (NCBI taxonomy): Eukaryota > Metazoa > Arthropoda > Insecta > Lepidoptera > Zygaenidae > Zygaena > Zygaena filipendulae. The sequence goes on along the minus strand of OU015653.1, from coordinate 1,524,460 downwards.
ACAGTAACACAATGTGCTTAACAGTGACTCACTGATATTGCGTAGATACTTACTTACATCATTTGCACATAACTCTTAGGTACCTATATATCTACCTACATATAGACGCAGATAAGCAATAACATGTTAACCCACAAAATTAAGTTACTGATTCAGAACAATTTATTGGGAGTTGGGGATCGTTTTTTAATTATGTGTTTGCCTTATTACACTGCATATGTAACTAAATATTGAACATAAAAAATGTTGAAACAAAATGGCGCTTTACTTTTAAAACACGATTTACTCAAAATTTCTCCAATGTGGGTTAACACACTATTGCTTATCTATGTCCATATAATATTTCGAATGAGTTTTGAATGAATTTTTCATTAAAAGTCCACCTACGGCTTTTCCGAGACCTTAATATCTCAATAATAATGATAGGTGGTTTATTTTATAACTCTAGAAAGCTTTATAATTTATGTACATAAAGGGATCTAATTTGGGTACCGTAAAACTGGCATAACATGGCCACAGTAGGTACCTATGTAAACTTAAGTAAATCACGTGGGTGAAAATATGATTAAAATTTCGTTTTCAGATAACTTCAAAATATCATAACACCTACGCCTGACAAAAATTTCATAGCCAAAAAACATCATTCAGGCGATGATAAAAAACAAACACGTGTGTCGTGTATACTTGCCAAAATAAAACTTAAAACAGCGACGATAGCTCAGTAGTTGGTGTATTCGGATCAAACGCCACAAGGGGTAGGTTCAAACCCTAACAATGAGCGTGAGCTGTCGGTGAAGGAAAACATTGTGAGGGAACCATAGCATGGTGGTAGGGCGCTCTCTAGTACTCGGCTGGCTAGCTACCACCTTCAAGTTGCAAATCTGTCGCCAAGCACCTAACGGTGTGTTCCGGCAGCCCCACTTGAAAGCCAGTTCCCATCCCCATTCCAGGTCGGCAACGCACCTGCATGCCTTCTGGTGTTGCAGATGTCCATGGGCGGTGGCCATGGACCAATAAAACTAGTATGACCATGGCCTACAAGTTCAAACCGTACAACGATGCTAAACGCTAATTTGTGCATATAACTTACTTATTTTACTTGGAAACTGGCTAAATTCATTATATGCGAAAGCCAATAAGAAGAAAGAAAAGAAGTTTCACTTTAAAAACATTAAAATTTTCCAGGGCGCCGTACTGCCGGAGTCGCTACGCGGCGAGTTGCAGCAAGGGCATACAATGATCAAAAACGTGACCGTGCTCGGTTGGTTCCTGTTGGCAGCTTCCGTAGTTTTCACCGGCATCTGCTATCTTGTGGTAATTCGCAACAGATGGGCGATTGTGTGGCCGCAGACCAGTAGACCTGTGAATATCGTCTTACAGCCAGGCAATACTCTCAACGCGATAGACCTTAATAAAGTACAATGAAAACTAATCAAGCATTATAATACATAATGAAGCATTTATGCTGAGACCGTGACCGATTGGCCCCACACAGCACACCCTTCTGTCTCCTTCATAATATTTGTTAAGTTTGTATTTTATCCGCCTCTTATTTTTGTTTTTTTTATGTGGGGACCAATAAACTCCTTTTTCTTTTCTTTTCTTTTATTTTCTTTTCTAATCGTAATATTTATTCAGTTTTAACCTATCCCCGTGTACAATAAAGTTGACGAAAAAATTCGCATTTGATTATTATTTATCTACTGCCTGTTCCCCGCGGTTTCGTCCGCGTTTATTTCGGAGTTCCCGCGGGAATTCCGGGGTAGAAAGTACTCTATGTCCTTCTATGTACCCCTGAATACGTGCATGCGAAACTTCATGATGATCGGTTGAGCCGATATGGCGTGAAAGCGTAATAAACAAACAAACAAACTCACTTTCGCATTACATTACTAGTTAGTAAGGATGTAGACACAACAGGCACCTACATATACGTATTATGTATTTACGTAGTCACGAAAAAATTGACTTCGGATTGGACGATTTTACGTGACCACGTGACATGAATACGTTCCTTAGTTTATATAGCGACTAGCTGAACCCCGCGGTTTCACCCGCGATAATTTCGGAGTTCCCGCGGGAATTCCGGGATAAACAGTACCCTATGTTACTCATGATCACTTTAGCCTCCTATCTATAATAAGACACTCAGGATTACTGTAGCTTACTATAAGTGAAAGAATTTTCAAAATCGGTTCAGTAGATCCAGAGATTACCCCCTACAACGTCACAAACTCACAAACTTTTGCTCTTTATAATATTACTATAGAACATATAGAAGTATAGATAAAGATTATAGATTGTTAAGATCATTGAAAAGTCATAATATTGAGTTAAATAAAAATCAACGTTTATTCGATACACAAATAATAAGTAGATACATATACACAAATAATGATTGTATAATACACAACGATATCAAGTTATCAACAGCCATAGCGTCGACTAATCGCTATCACCGTCGGAGGGCTCCGCGTCGACCTCCATTCCATTCTCAGTTTTCGCCATCTCGCCCACTGTCTTGATGCAGCGGATCGTGTATTTGTTGAATTCGCATCTGAAAATAAAACACAGTGAACAATTTAATTCATTCGGCACTTATGTTTTGAAATTTCGATCAAAGATTTGTTTGAATATGTATTATGTTTATAACATAAAAACACCACTGGTTTGGATGAAACTTTGCATACAGATAGTTAATGTCATTAAATTGCCGAATATAGCGGTTTTGAGAGTACAGTTGCCGAATATGGCCGCTTTGAGTAGAGCTGCTTAATATGGCGGCTTCGAGTAGAGCTACCGAATATGGCGGCTCTGAGCTGCCGAATATGGCGGCTCTGAGCTGCCGAATATGGCGGCTCTGAGCTGCCGAATATGGCGGCTCTGAGCTGCCGAATATGGCGGCTCTGAGCTGCCGAATATGGCGGCTCTGAGCTGCCGAATATGGCGGCTCTGAGCTGCCGAATATGGCGGCTCTGAGCTGCCGAATATGGCGGCTCTGAGCTGCCGAATATGGCGGCTCTGAGCTGCCGAATATGGCGGCTCTGAGCTGCCGAATATGGCGGCTCTGAGCTGCCGAATATGGCGGCTCTGAGCTGCCGAATATGGCGGCTCTGAGCTGCCGAATATGGCGGCTCTGAGCTGCCGAATATGGCGGCTCTGAGCTGCCGAATATGGCGGCTCTGAGCTGCCGAATATGGCGGCTCTGAGCTGCCGAATATGGCGGCTCTGAGCTGCCGAATATGGCGGCTCAGAGCTGCCGAATATGGCGGCTCTGAGCTGCCGAAAATGGCGGCTCTGAACTGCCGAATATGGCGGCTCTGAGCTGCCGAATATGGCGGCTCTGAGCTGCCGAATATGGCGGCTCTGAGCTGCCGAATATGGCGGCTCTGAGCTGCCGAATATGGCGGCTCTGAGCTGCCGAATATGGCGGCTCTGAGCTGCCGAATATGGCGGCTCAGAGCTGCCGAATATGGCGGCTCTGAGCTGCCGAAAATGGCGGCTCTGAACTGCCGAATATGGCGGCTCTGAGCTGCCGAATATGGCGGCTCTGAGCTGCCGAAAATGGCGGCTCTGAACTGCCGAATATGGCGGCTCTGAGCTGCCGAATACGGTGGCTTCGAGTTATCGAGTATGGCGGCCACTCACATCTTGCCGATCTGCGCGTACTTGACGGTGAGCGCCTTCTCGAGCGCCAGCAGCACGGCGGGCGGGCAGCGCCTGGCGCCGGCGCCGGCGAGCGCGTGCCGCGCCCACAGCAGCAGGTGCTCCAGGTGCGGGCTCTCGTCCAGCAGCCGCGCCACCGCGCCCAGCACGCGCCACAGGTAGTCCTCCTCGAGGCTCGCTATGGTCAGCTCCACTGGGGGAATTGTACTCGGAATTATTATCAACCGCGGGTTAATATGATATGATATTGTTATTATCACTACATAATGTTATAAAACAATGTCCTCCGCCACGTCTATCTGACTGTCTGTCTGTCTCTCCGTTTGCGATAAACTCAAAAATTACTGAATTCGGATTTTCATGCGGTTTTCACCGATATATAAGATGTGGTAAAATAGCTGCCGTTATAAACATGTGCATATTATAATAAAAAGGTTTTTTTTTCAAACAAAATAAATCAATCAAAAAGAAAACAACCTGTCAAGGCGCTTGCCGCTCAATCGCTTTACACACACATCGCCGCGCGTCGGTATCTTAAGGTCAATGACCCCGATCGAGCTGATGCATCGCTCGCTGTGTGCGCGGCGCGTGCCTTGTATACGTATTAGTGAACTACGCGTATTGTATACCTCGTGTATGTAGTTGTAATGTTTCTCATATTCTGAAAAACTACCGAACTTATAATTTTATATTTTTCGCTCATCCTGTTTGTTATAACGTATACTTGCAGCCCTGCAAATATTTGCAGCTAATTTTACCACACCTTATATAGTTTGATGTTAGTAGGGAACTGCATTGTGAACCTTAAAGCTGTGTGCAATAAGAGCGACTCTAGACTAACCGCCGCACTCAGAGTCGACTTTAATGATTACTTAGTTAAGTATAGATATTTAAAACAAAACTGCCGCAATCAGACAAGTTAAATAAATTAATGTTAATTGGCATTTAACTAATTAAGTTACATCTCGTTAATTGCCAATTTACATTAATTTACTGAACGTCTCTGATTGCGGCAGTTTTGTTTTAAAAATCTATACTCAACTAAGTGATAATTAAAGTCGACTCTGGGTGCGGCGGCAACCGGCAAGTGTATTTACGGTCTGGCGGCGGCACCGCCTCGATGCACTGCCGCAGCACGGCGTGGTCGTTGAGCTGCGCGGCCGCCACCAGCGCGGGCCCCCAGGCGCGCGCGCGCAGCCGCTCCGCCACCGCCAGCGGCGTGGAGCCCGCCTCCAGCCGGTACGGCCTAAGGCACCCAACACACACCACCGTTTAGCCGCGTAAACCGTTATGCACCGAGCGAGTAAAGCGCTGTCTTACGTCACCGGCGGCATATTGTACCCTGAGCGTAACGATGGACTCCAAAGTTAACCCCCGAGCGTAGCGAGGGCATTTAATAGTACATTGTTATCCTAGGGGTGAAAGTAACGTAACGTAACGTAGGGGGTAAAGTAAGTCTTTCTCCCGAGGATAACACTGTGCTTTTCATTACGAATGCAAGGAAAGTCGAAATAAAAATAGGAATTAGCTAAAGAAAAAAATGAGTGAATTTTATTTTACATAAATCAACCATTAGGTGTGCTGGCCTGCTGGTACTGGCCAGTAAGTATGCCCCCTATGACATAAAAAAAAGCTTGAGTTTCTGCAGTATCCAGCTGTCAGTTGAAAGCGATTCTCCCTAGGGCTGAAAAGGGTTACTTTCAACCCGCTTCTCAGGCAACTTCAGACCTACTTTCCGAGTATGAGTAATGAAAAATATCATGTAATGTTATGTAGAGTCCTGAGTGAATCGAGGGGTTTAAGCTGCCCGTGACGAAGACAGGCTTAATCCTCGAGGTGCATACTCTACTTTTCATACCTACTGCGAGACATAAACCCTCTTTACGCGGGCAGACGGTTTTTTTTTCGAAAATAGAACTGGCCACCCCAGGCAGATCACATAAAAAGAAAACAAAACGCTAAGAGTTTTCCTACAAATAACGTTCCAAACTCAAATCACTTTACTCCCTTGGGAGTTTCAACTTGACTAAGGGAACCGGTGTTGTGAGTTCGATCCCCGCATCACAGCGAATCTGAGTAGGTATTTACTATTTAGTATAGAAATAATATAAGTACCTAATCTATACATATAAAATGCTTTGTCCTGAATTACTGATGGATCAACGCCCAACCTAAGCCGCTGATCGTAGAGACCTGAAACTTGGAGGGTGTGTTCTTTGTATGCCGTAGGCATCCGATAAGAAAGATTTTTTGAAAATACAACCCCTAAGGGGATGAAAAGCGGTTGCAAAGTTTGTATGGAACAATTCCGCGGGAACTCCGAAATTATCGTGGGTAAAACCGCACCGGTATAAAGAGTACCGGCCGGTTCTCATAGTAAAGTTAGCATCAGAACAACAACTAGATCACTTTTGACAGTGCATGACTATTATTGCAATAGTAATAAAGTTCAATTATACTGTAATTTTTTTTATCTACACTAATGTTGTAACATTCTACTTATGTTTCCAATACTTGACTTATAATTACTATTGTTATAGCGCAGACAACAAAACACTCAATTTAAGCAATTTCACATGATGGTATAATATCCACATTGAATGAATGAATGAATTGAATGAATGAATGAATTTATTGAACACTTTGTTACTTATGGATTTTTCCTGTATATGTGTTTAGGGTGCTTTTTGCTTTCTGCTCGAAACCGCCGGGAGTGGCTGGTGCAACACAAACTCACCGGAACGTGCCGTCGATGCCCGCGTTCTGGCTGTATATGAGGAGCCCCTCGGTCGCCGCCACCGCGAAGCTCTCGCCGGTAGGTGAGAACCGCACGCAGTGTACGCGCACCTTTATCCACGACATTTTTTTTTTATCCACTTCACAACACACAGATCTACTTGATCCCGCACTAAGCTATAAGCTTGTCTTGGAAACCAAGCAAATGTGGTATATACTACAAATATTATTACATATATATTATGCTATAGATACGTATATACACACCCAGACTGGAAAATGGAACCCTGTGTTCATCAAAGTCCACCCCTACCGGGAATCGAACCCGGAACCTCTTGATTACCGGGCAGGCATAGTGACCATTGCGCCAATCGGGTCGTCAAACATTGCCAAATTAAAATTCGGTCATAGAAGATACTAGCTATACTTGTGTACCTACTAGTTTCTGCAAGATAAAACCGCGTGTACAGGTAACTTTGTAAGACTGTGTAATGCCTGCACAATTTTAATTATCGTGTGTGTGATAATATAAAAAATTGTGACAAACACAAAAAAAAATCGTAACAAAGGTATGAAAGATTGTAACACTGTATGAAAAATTGTAACAAATGTGTGAAAAGTTGTAATAAATGTACGAAAAATTGTAACAAATGAACGGAAAAACTGTAATAAATGCCGAAAAATTTGTAGCAAATGACGAAAAATTGTAACAAATATACGAAAAAATTGTAACAAATGAATGGAAAAACTGTAATAAATGCCGAAAAATTTGTAGCCATCGACCACACAGCCCATAGACGCCTAATTTTTGATTTTGCGTATTGAATGCATTCTGGCGACTAGCTGAGGTAAGATGAAGCGGGGTTGCAACGCCGTGATTGGCTAATTCAAGGCCACAGGCCACAAGGCCAAATTGCTACAACACTAGTTACACGCGCCACGAAACGTTGGAAAGAAATAGATTAATTTACGCAACGGGAAAGAATGAGACGGCACGATAGTTTGAGTACTTTGTTTTAAAACCACGACCAGTGAACCGTGAACTCCGTACTTTCGAAAAATTTTTTGTTGATTTTCTTGTTTCTCATAAACAAATAAAGATAATAGTTACTTACAAGTGAAATGTTATCCCATCTTTCTCCATATTAGATGTGTTGCTTTTTTTACCGCACCATTTAATGCTACACTGAGGCATTTTGAGTTTTTTTTAGCACTTCCTTTATGCACTCCGATCGTGTTGACAGGTCACAGTAGTGGTCGACACTGATTGAGTATTTCCGCGCGGACATTTATATCGGAACTATAAGTCAGATGTGTTGTCAGGAGCCATTCGCCTGTTATTAGGCGTCTATGGGCTGTGTGGTCGATGTTTGTAGCAAATGACGAAAAATTGTAACAAATATACGAAAAATTGTGACAAATGTATGAACTGGAAAATGTTCATACATTTGTTACATTATACAAGAACCGCTCACCTCTGGCTTGGCGCGCCGCTCGGCCAGGTCCCCGGAGCGCGCGCCCGGCAGGCGCAGGCGCACGTCGCCGCCCTCCAGCTCCGTGCGCTGCTCCACCAGCGCCATGTTGCCGAACTCCGTCAGCAGCCGCCGGTTTATCACGTCCTAGTTGTACGATAAGAGGACGCGAATATTTCATTATTAACAATTATAATATATAAATGTTAAAGTTTGGATGGATGGATGTTTGTTACTTTATCACACCAGAACGACTGAACCAAATTGGATGGAATTTAACTAAGACATAGACTATTTATATAGTCTGAAATAGGGTACTTTTTATCCCGGTATTTCTGCAGAAACTCCCGAAAGTCTTATATGATATGAGAAAGGTACGATATTTTTTTAAGGAATAAATCAACTAAATAATATCACAAATAATTAAAGCTGTTTCCCGCGATTTCACCCGTAAACTTTTCGGAGTTGCCGCGGTAATTTCGGGGTTTTACGGTTTTGCGGTTTTAATCATGCTCCGATTGCAACAAAATTTACAAAAGTAAAAACTGTACCTGCTTGTGACGTCACGCGACATTGTAAAACGTGTCTAATATTTTTTTATGAATCTACAGGACGGACTAAAAACAAAAAGTCAAATAGCTTCAAACGTAGAGCATGCCTGTGAAAACTTGTTTTACAGCGATGATAACTCAGTGTTTGGTGCGTTCAGATCAAACTCCGAAAGGCGTAGGTTCTAACCTTAACAATGAGCTTCAGCTGTAGGTGAAGGAAAACATCGTGAGGAAACCAGGAGCATGATGGTAAGGCACTCTCTAGTACTCGACTGGCTAGATACCACTTTCAAGTTGTAAAATCTGTCGCCAAGCACCTAACGGTGTGTTCCGGCAGCCCCACTTGAAAGCCAGTTCCCATCCCCATTCCAGGTCGGCAACGCACCTGCATGCCTTCTGGTGTTGCAGATGTCCATGGGCGGCGGTAATCACTTTCCATCAGGGCCCTTATTCACTATGACCAACAACATTCCTTGCCCATAACGCGCATCTCAAAAACGCATTTCCAAACGTTCTAGATGCCAAAATATCAGAAATTATTAATCTTTATGCCATAAGAAACGTTGTAATTGTATTTTTTTGGAGTAAAACTTCTTTGATTACGAGGGAAAGACAGTTTTCGCAGCGCCTCATCTTAGCGCGGCGTGTTATGATCATAGTGAATAAGGGCCCAGGTGTGCCACCTGCCCGTTTGCCCTCTATGAGATAAAAAACTAAATAAACAAAAAGCACTCACATTGACCGCGTCCAGCGACCTGTTCTGGGTGATGACGTACTTCTTGACGAGCACCGCCTCGCGCACGCGGTACAGCAGCACGTGCTTGCTGTTCCCGCCGCCCAGCACGCACGTGCCGTCCGCCGAGTAGCATATCGTCGTGAACGCTCTGGCACACAACATACAACACTATGGGTACGTTCCGTTATCACGTATAGCACTGTAAGGTATCATGTCAATTTAGTATACCGCAAAGTCGTTCCTTCATGGTTCGCTGTACTGGTTACTGTTTAAAACGGAACGCGGTCCAGTATACTGTCCCTATGTCATTGTCATGTCACGTTGTCGACCACTCATTGACCAATTTTGGGACACTGTCGCCCACACATTGACTAATTTTGGGATTGTTGACACGTAGTGGTTATATATACTATTTGGTTGTTGATAGGTGAAAGCCGTAACTAACATGCGCGTATCACGTTGTCTTCGTTATTTCAGTTACCTTTCAGTGACGCCGCGTGCAGTCAGGCGCGTGCCCAGTCCCATAAAAAGCTACTAATACGTTGTCTTTTATATTCTTTAAAATAAAATTGTTTACAAACCAACCTTTGTTGGTTCGTTTACAAACCAACCTTTGATCAGATGGCTCACTTTGGCGGTCTTGGGGGGTCATGGAGGTCCTGAGCCCCCAAGACAAGCCTCTCCCCCCTGTGCACGCGCATGCGTAAAGTAGGCAGGAGGAAAGTACTCACTTGTGCTTGAGCATCTTCTCGGGCGTGATGAGGTCGGCGTCGGCGCGGCCCGAGCCGAGGTCGGCGCGCCCCTCCACGCTGCCCGTCTGGTCGCGCGTCGCCACGTCGAAGAACGATATGTCGCCGTCCAGCGTCGACACCGCTATCTGCCCACAATACAACAACGGTGAGGCCTTTTGCACATTATAAGAAATTTTCTTGTGTCTTCTTTATAAGTAATGTGTTATAGGACAGTCGCTTTGGTTGTTATATGGGACCGAACATATCACAAGTAATGTCTGGTAAGACAAGCGCATAGTAATTTTTGTCGGATGCATGTAAATTTCTTATATGTGCATAAAGAACACGAATTTTATGACTTTCACAAACGTTTTCACACAAAATTCTATTTCACGCGACATTTCGGTAAAAACCAAAATTTAGTCTATAAATATTTTTTCATTTTTTTTTTCATTTATTACGTTCACAATGTAAGTTTATTAACTACATCAATAGCTGGAGCCTTTTTTCAGGTATAAATATGCTTGTGCCAGGAGACTCCGCTTCTCATAACTAAAGAGGGAGTTTGGACTACTGAAACATGATAGGGTAGGTTGTTTTTACATCCCCGTTTGGAACATGATAGGGTAGACGATTTTACCTTCTGCCCGTCTGGGACATGATAGGGTAGACAATTTTACCTTCTGCCCGTCTGGAACATGATAGGGTAGACGATTTTACCTCCTGCCCGTCGGGCCTGAAGGCGACCTGCAGCGCGTCCGCCGCGAGCCGGATGGGCTCGCTGCCGGCGCTGGCGTCGAGGCAGGCCCACAGGCGCACCGTCTTGTCCCACGACGCGGAGGCCAGCTGCGAGCTGGCCGGCGCCGGGCTGAACGCGACGCACGACACGGGCGCCTCGTGCCCGCCCAGCACCTGGGATGGACACCGACGGTATTGAGCACTGAACAAATAATCACTACGTTTCAAGAGTCGGCACTTTCATACTAACCGTTGCACCGATCTATGAAAGCATTTTGTGCCAACCTTGCCAATGCACGCGCTCATAGGAATTTGGTTGAGTATTCCAAAGTTGGTAAGGAAGTTCGCGCATAAATCCATAGTAACTTTTGTGTCAAGGGAGTGTCGCTGGGCTGGTATTAAGTACACAGCAACATAACAGGATAGGCATGTTGACTACAGTTTTTTTTTGACTGTCTTGTAGATTAATCCTACTAATATTATAAATGTGAAAGTGTGGATGTTTGGATGTTTGTTACTCAATCACGCAAAAACGGCTGAACGGATTTGGATGAAATTTTGCATACACGTTGCCAGGGGTACAGAGAAGGACATAGGGTACTTTTTATCCCGGAATTCCCGCGGGGACTCCGAAATTACCGCGGGTGAAACCGCGGGGCACAGCTAGTAATATTATTTATTTATTTATTTAACAATTAATGCACACAAGGACAACAAAAAAGGAAAAAAAGTATAAAAATAATCATGTACAAGGGTCATGCTTATTCCATGTGGAATTTCTTCCAGCAGACCCGCAACAGGAAAAGAGATAAGAATAGGCTGATCTGGTGTGCATCTGTTCGATAGGTACAATACAATAATAATACAATAATAATACAATAATAATAAAATAATAATACAATAATAATATACATACAAAATAATAGAACCAAATAAACATAATAATAATAACATTATCTAACTACATACCTACATAAAATTACATGACAATATAATATATAATAACACGTAATATATACAAATAAATACTATAACTATAAATAAATACAAAAATGAATACATAGCTACACAGGCAGTGATAGATAGTGTTCCTTGACTCGCTTTTTAAATAAAGAGATAGTCCTACAGTCACGGATTTCATGTGGCAGAGAATAATAATTTATTGCACCAAAAACGTAAATATAAGTGTGGCTTAAAACCAACATCGATATAATACTGTGAGCCTGGTGCCTAAACAAGGTTCGCATAGAGCCCGTGTGGTCACCAAAGCCTTAAGGTTTCCGGTAAACAAATAGATCTATACAGTGTGCACTCACGTCGAGCAGCTTGCCGAACTTGACGGACCACAGGTACACGTCGAACACGTCCTGGCCGCCCGCGGCGCACAGCTCGCTGCTCGCGTCCAGCGCCGCGCAGCTGAACTGCACCGCGCTCGCCGACGTCAGCGTGCGGAAGTTGCGGTATCTGCTCACGAGCGCGCGCGCACACACGAGCGCACACACACGTTATTATACACGCAAAGTAAGGATAGAACCTAGCGGTTTTAGCACCCGCTAAATAAAGGCAGGACCTGTCGGTTTTGGCACCAAGTAAAGATAGTAACTGTCGGTTTTAGCACCCACTAAATAAGGGCAGTTCCTGTCGGTTTTGGCCCCAAGTGAAGATAGTACCTGTCGGTTTTAGCACCCACTAAATAAGGGCAGTACCTGTCGGTTTTGGCACCAAGTGAAGATAGTACCTGTCGGTTTTAGCACCCACTAAATAAGGGCAGTACCTGTCGGTTTTGGCACCAAGTGAAGATAGTACCTGTCGGTTTTAGCACCCACTAAATAAAGGCAGTACCTGTCGGTTTTGGCACCAAGTGAAGATAGTACCTGTCGGGTTTAGCACCAAGTAAGGATAGTAACTGTCGGTTGTAGCAACAACTAAGGATAGTACCTGTCCGTTTTAACACAAAGTAAGGATAGAACCTGCCGGTTCTTGCAGAAAGTAAGGCTAGTTAGTACTTATCATTTTTAGCACCAACTAAGGTTAGTACCTATCAGTTTTAGCAGTAAGTAAGGAAAGTACCCGTCGGTTTTAGCAGAAAGTAAGTCTAGTTACTTATCATTTTTAGCAACAAGTAAGGATAGTACCTATCAGTTTAAGCACCGAGGATAATACCTATCACTTTTAGTACCAATTAAGGACAACAACTGTCAGTTTAAGCAAGTGGAGCTATTTTGAGTCTAACTACCTTGCGAGGCCTTGGGAGGTCTGTTATCAATGGTGGAAGTATTTCGATCGACATGATGATGATGATGATGACTTCGAAACGACTCACCTGGTGAGATCATAGCACCTCACAGTCCCGTCTAGAGATGAAGACACAAAGAATTTCTTGTTGGCGCTGAACGTGACGCTGGTGACCGTCGAGTGGTGCTCGGCGAAGGTGACCAGGCAGAAGCCGGACACGGGGTTCCACACTTTGACCTTGATATTTAAATGATACATGCGTATGAAAATGAATTGCTCTAATCAATTATTATTTGTTGCGACAACCCTGCCAAGTTTCTTGTCAGTTCTTGTTAGTAGAGAACATTTTCCGAACTGACAGTAATTTATAGTTCTAAGAACCTGCTGACGATTATGTGACTATAGCTGGTCCCCGCAGTTTCACCCGCGATAATTTCGGAGTTCCCGCGGAATTGTTACATACCAACTTTGAAACCCCTTTTCACCCCCTTAGGGGTTGAATTTTCAAAAATCCTTTCTTAGTGCACACCTACGTCAATATTTGTGCAAAAGTGCATGGTTCTAGTCAGTCAGTTTCTGCTTTTATCTATACTAATATTATAAAGAGGTAAATTTTATAAATTCTGAGTTTGTGACGTTGTAACTTGTAGGAGGGTAATCTCTGGATCTACTGAACGATTTTGAAAATTCTTTCACTTATAGGAAGCTACGGTAGTCGTGATATTTTTCACCCCGAAATTCCCTCGGGAACTCCGAATTTACCGCAGGTTGAACCGCGGGGGACGGCTAGTGTAATATACAACGTGTTAACGAATTAACTGAAAACCTGATACACCCCATTTAAAAAAATAAACAATAATATGATAAAAATAAATTTTATGTCGTAAAAATTTATACTTTAAAAGTTATAAGTTATAACTAACATTACTTTGGAGGTGACCTATCTACGAAATTCTAAAGGGCCCCACACATTATCAGTCCGCCGGCGGATATCAGCCTGTCAGTTAATCTCAATAGGTCACAGACTCACAGTTTCCCTGAAGGTTTTGGACTGACGGCCAATGCGAACCCGGAGTGTGTGGCCGCTTGCGGCCTGCGTCGACAGGTATCGGCCGGACAGTCCGAGATCTCAAGGCCAATTCGAACACAAACTAGCAGGTCGGCCGGCGGCCTTTCGACACTGCCGCCTGCTAGTGTGTACGTCCCGTGCCGGCAGGCGAACTGTCGATTGCCGCCGTATGTTGCCGCCTGCTAGTGTGTAGACGCAGAGCTAGCATTCGACCATTGCCGACAGGCAATAATCGTTATAGTGTGTGGGCTATGCAGACTATGGACGGCAGGCCATCCGATAGGATCAAAGACTGCAGGCAGACTGTTAATGTGTGGGGCCCTTAAGTGCTACGCCTGCGCCTACCGGTTCGAATTATTTTGCTGCAGGCGGCGTACGCGCCATTGTATTGTATTATAAACAATTTAGTCATGGGCTATTAAAAATGAAACAATATAACCTATATTGAAACATAGTGTGATCGTTTCGCTTGTCGATTCTGAGCAAACTACTTTCTAGTTTTCAGTTAATTCATTAACACGTTGTATAGATAGATTGTAACAACCAATAGGTACTAAGTGATTGTAATATCACCTTCCCGTCGCAGCCGCCGGTGACGACGTGCAGCCCGTCCGGCGAGTACGCCACGCACGTCATGTCCAGCGAGTGGCCCTGCTGCTTCAACACGTACTGCTCGCCTGGGGATTGGATTTTAAAAAATCTTTCGTTTTTTTTACATTTACTGTGTTCGTCTAGCCGCCGTCAATCCTTACTAATTCTAACTAATATTATAAAAGCGAAAGTGAGTTTTTTTGTTTATTTGTTTGTTACGCTTTCACGGCGTAACGACTCAACCGATCACCACGAAATTTTACATATTCACACGATGTTAGGGGTACAGAGAAGGACGTAGGCTACTTTTTATCCCGGAATTCCCACGGGAACTCCGAAATTACCGCGGAAGAAACTGCATTAAATTTTGCACACTACCTACACGTTGTCAAAGGTAGGGTACAGAAAAAAATATAGTTACTACTATATTTTTTTCTGTTCGGTAGTAAGTACTTTTATCTCGGAATAGCCGCGGGATCTCCAAAACTAACGCGGGAAACAGCTAATATTAAATATGCGAAAGTGAGTTTGTTTGTTACTCTTTCACGCCTCAGCGCCCTAACAGTGATCTGTTGCATGAAATTTTGCATACACGTTATCAGGGGATACAGAGGTCATAGGGTACTGTATTTTTATCCCATAATTCCCGCGGGAAGTTCCAAATTAACGCGGGTGAAACCGCGGGTAACGGCTAGTACTCGAATACATTGACCACTTACTTTGCCACTCCCACACCAACAGCTGCCCGATGTTGGGACAGCCGAACGCGATCCAGTCGCCGGGGCTGGATATGGCGATGCTGCTTATCCGGTGCTCGGATATGTTGAGCGTGTGCACCAGGTTCACGTCCGGCATCTCGTGCAGGAAGAATATGCCGTTGGAGAAGCCTGGACGATCCAATGGGCAATTAAACGGAACTATTATAACATAAACTCCTTACTTAACTCTTAAGTTCGCCATTTGTACTATTTTGTGCAAGAAGAATAAATAAATAAATAAATAAATAAACTCGGCTAAAGAATTATCCAAATAAGCATGACAATCTAAATTTTATTTGGTCCGTCAGTTATTGAATAATTAATACATACATATTATTATAAAGAGAAAAGATTAGATTTTTTGTTTGTTTGTTTGTTACGATTTAACTCAAAAACTAATGGACCAATTTCAAAAATTCTTTCACCATTAGAATGCTACATTATCCCTGAGTAACATAGGCTATATTGTATATCCCGGAATTCCCGCGGGATCTCCGAAATAATATATATAAATAAAAATGAATCACCCAATGTGTTGCTAAGCGCTTAACTTCCACATGACTGCAACAAATTGGAAAATTCCTTTTGTTGTGTTCTTTATTTTCAGAACGGTTTATATAAAAGTTTGGAGTTCCTGCGGGAATTCCGAAACTCACGCAGAGGAAACCGCAAATTAACGAAAGAAAAAACTTTAATAAAACGAATTAAAGTTTAGATTAAATTTTCATGGATACAGCAGCAGTAGGATGTCGCATTGTAATTTTGTTGACATCAAAAAGATCCGCGCTTAAAGTCTTAGTTTGAACAGAAAGGCTATGGTCTTCATACCTGTGACCAACATCTTCGTTTTCTTGTGGTACTGCGCCGCCGTCAGCTTGACCTTGTGGCTGGCGGACCTAATCTCGTCCCCAATGTAGTGCCGCCCCAGCTTCCTGTAGTTCAACCTCTTCTCTTCAGCTACCTCCTTGTTCACTGGCAATTGCGACTCTTCTTCATCTCCACACTCCTATAAATACATATATAATAATGTGTATCCATATCGTCACATATTATAGAACAAAGTCCTCCACCGCGTTTGTCTGTCTGTTCGCAATAAACTTAAACACTACTGAACGGATTTTCATGCAGATTTCGCAAATAGAGGTAATCACGAGGAAGGTTTATACGTATAGTTTATCCTGGAACTCCCGCGGGAACTCCGATATTACCGCGGGTGACAGCTAGTACTTCCTATGAAAACTGTGAATAATCGCGCGTGAAATCGCAATAATTCATGTTTTAATGTTTTTTAACAGCTGTTAAAAAACATTAAAACATGAATTATTTACTTTCTAACCGTGAAAAAGCTAGTAAGACACAATACATAAAGCAGTAAGGGCGGCGCCAGGGTCTCGGCGGCGGCGGTGCCGGCAGCGCCAGTGGCAAAAACAAATAGTAGACAACATAAGAAGTTGGCCACAGCTCGCGCCGCTGATAGCTGTGGCCATCTTCGTATGTAGTCTACCATTTGTTATTGCCACCGCCGCGCCGCCGCTGAGACTGTGGGCAAGGGGTAAGTGTTTCTTCTTACATTATTGGATATAAACATAACATATAAATTGGCGTGATATGGTGAATCACTACGTAGTATATAAAACAAAGTCGCTTCCCGCTGTCTGTCTGTCTCTATGTATGCTTAGTTCTCTAAAACTATATTATATCTATATTTTATTTTGGAAATCCCGCTAGAACTCTAAAATTACCTTTTTAATAAGATTCAAATTCCTACTGAGCTTATGTACAACATAACTAGCACTGTATAGGTCTATTCAATAACTATTTATTAATTAAATAATTTGCATTATGTAGCTATTACAATCACCGAGATTAATCAGATACTTACATCATTCTCTTTCTCAATTGCTTCTTTTTCGTTCACATCATCTTCGCTGTCATCTTCCTTCTGTATCTTTCTTCTCTTTCTATGAGAAATCTGTACAGCAGACGTGACCAGGTCGTCTGGGTCAATATTAGCATCCCAAAGACACACTTGACCATTCCTACTGACAGTTATCAGGTCCAAACTCATCAGCTCAAAAAACACACCAACTATTTTATCTGTGTGCCCGCTTAGAGAATACATATTGAGGTTATCCAAATAGTCTATGGTGTAAATTTTAGTTGTGGTGTCTTTGGAACCCACAGCAAGGAGTCTGGAACACGACGACCAGTCCAAACAGGTGACATCGTCGTGCGCCTTCTTGAAGACACGCTTCAAGACAAAAGAACGGAATTCACCCGTGAATGTGCTCGGAGCGGTCATTATGAATACTGAAAATAAATATAATTATATTGAAATAAATCCTAGTTTATTCAACTGGATACAAAATACCAAATAGAGAAGATATTATGTCTCTTCTTGTACTAACCTGTGTCATCACAACAAGCAGCAAAGTATTTGCCATCTGGACTGAATTTCAGAGCATTGACTTGCTGTTTGAACTTATATTTGTGTATAACTGTACATGTCGACAAACTAATCATCTGGGCTTCACCCTCTGAAATGTAAAAGTAATTGATCATTAACAGTTAATAAGGATATTATTACTTTCGATTAATCTCGCATCAACCGCGCTATCAAACGGATGCACCTGTGTTGTATTGAGTACAAATACGGATGAGGGATAAAATACAGATTTCTTTGTGATTTTCTTTTGAGTGATTTGCAGCTTGTAATTATGATAAGATCTCCAGTGAGTGCTGAGAAGAGTCATGGATCAGTATCCGAGATATTTCTAAGATTCAAAACAAAGAAAAAAGTATAATTGTTGGGTAAGTGTAGCACACGCAAAAAAGAAACGGCAAGTGCAGGAGTCTGATAGTGATTCTTCTATTTGTCAAGAGAAGCGTACAAGAGGCAAACTAGAAGATAAAGTGAATGAGACATTGCGATATTTCGGTGTAGAAATGAAACAAATGGATGCTTTATTAAACTCCATAAAATATGCACATAACTCACGCTTTTTTTAAGGATACGTTACTAAATTTCAAATACAATGTTATTTTATTTTTTGTGAGTTATGATATAAAAGAACAACATTATTAAATTTGCTATATAGACATAATCTTTATTTGGAATCACAATGACTTAAAGTAAAATGCAGGAATTTCATATACTCACTTTCATTGATAGCCAATAAAACAGATCCATTTGGTGACACATCTAGTGCTGTGTAATTGTAACGACTCTCAACTGCTAATGTGTTGCTTTTATTTCTGCAAAAAAATAAGTGATTGTTGATTATTACAAATCAATGCAATAAAACAGGCTGTTAAAAATGTTAATTTCATTTGGAGGTCACTATAATTAATAGTATTACTTTTAGTCTTTTAATATGGTAATAATAATAATGCTAGACATTACTACAGTGCCACTTGGTTTTAAACTAAGCAGAGCTTGTACTATGGTGTCTGTCGAGTCAGCTAGTTTATAATATAATCTATACATATAAAATTCTTTGTCCTGAATGACTGATGGATCAACGCACAAGACTAAACCGCTGATCGTAGAGACCTGAAACTTCGAGGGTGTGTTCTTTGTATGAAGTAGGCATCCGATAAGGATTTTTGAAAATTCAACCCCTGAGGGAATGAAAAGGGGTTGCAAAGTTTGTATGGGACAATTCTGCAGGTAAAACCACACAGGATAGCTAGTTACAGTATAGCTAGAATAAGCAAATGCAAACTTATATTATGTTGGCTTGGTCTGTTATTGTTACACTTTCACACTATAACTACTGAACTCCATCACTATTAAATGCATACACATAGTCAGGTACAGACGGGTGTGCGGTACTTTTATCCTGGCATCCTAGTGGGAACCCCAACATTAATGCCGGTGAAACAACAGATAGAATGGTAATAACTGTACTTACTGTTTTAGATTGTATATTGTGATCTTGTTGCCCACCGGACTGATGACACAGTCAGCATCATTCGTAAACAGTATGTCGCCTTTGTGGTACACTGTACCCAACAGATTCTGAAACTGTAAAACACTAAATTTGATGACAGCTGTGATGACAGATTTTATTTTTATCTATTTTCATTCATTTATTTCATCATCAGAATTAAAAATTATACTTATGATAAATGGATATAATATTCTTTAATCTCTTTGCTTTCCATAAAATAATGTAATATTTAATCATATTTGAAATTCAATCACACGATATGACTGAAATAATATTATTTTCAACAATAAAGTAGTAAAGATAATCATAATATATAATAATAATTTATGCTCAATTGATATATGCTCAAAAGTGGAATTTTTAAATAATAAGAATTTATACATAAAAAATAATAAACACTGACTCCACTAAATGAGGTTATGATTAAAGGCTAAAGCAATATTTCTACATTATTCTTATGATCTAAATATGTGTTGCGACGCCCATTAAATGGAATAGACTGAATTGTACGAATAACTGCATAAGTTTAGATAATGCCAGAAGAAATCAAATAGCTTAATAGGTATGAAATTTAAAAACAAAATCAAAATAAATTTGGTTTAAAATCTAACATTTTATAGAAACAAGATCTTAGCTATACCTTGTAGTTTAACTTCATTATTGCCGATTTATCTTTATCCTCTTTGTGCTTTAGAATGTGAGAGTTAATACATAATTTCCAAAATAAATTTTAAAAACCACACGCCGCAAAAACACTGACAAAGTCAAAAACCAAAACAGAATACACCACAGACGATTAAGAGAACATACTGTGAATACACTAAGTTATTGCCGACAGCCGACAGCGGTCAGCGACCACAGACTTTTTTTTTTTTTTTTTTTTTCGTTTATTTATCCTATATAGGAAAGGCTAAGAGTACAGGGCCCATACTGCCAATTCTGATGTATATTATTTAACAATAATATTATACAATAAGGCCTAAGCCATTTCTTTTTTCATTTTATCTTCTTTTATTTTCTTCTTTCACTTCTTTTATTCTCGTCTTTCTCTTCTTATGTCATTTTCTTGTTGTAAAACTCATTTAATTTTATTCTTTGTTTGATTCCTTGTGGTGTGTCTTCGTGTCTTGTGTTCTCTTAACTCTTTGTTCTCTTTGACATTTAACGTCTTTTTAAATATCTTCAACCGTTGTTAAAATAAATTCATACAATGGTTTGTAACATTGAATATTTTTCAATAATTGCTGAAGGGAGCGCGGGACATCTTCAGCGTTTTTATAGATGTTGCTAAGACAGTCCATTAAAATGTGTCTTTGGACGCTGAAATTATTGCAGTCAAAAAATATGTGATGTAATGTTTGGGTTTCACTGTTGCAGAAGTTACAGGTGGGTGATGAAATAATGTTGATTCTATGTAGATGTGCATTGAAACGACAGTGTCCGATTCGCAGGCGACAGATGGTGGTATAAAATTTCCTGTTAGTGAATGTTTGACCTTTGGTAAACCAAGGCCGTCTTATTCCATTTTTGATGTCGGCATACCACTTACCCTTCACTTGGGTTGTTTCTTCCCAGGAATTCATAAATTTTTGAAGTAGCATGGATTTCAAAACAGTCAAAATATCAGTATCGGGTAACTGTAAGTCATGTATTACAAATCGGGTGCTTTTTGTGATGGTTCTAGCAAGAAAGTCAACTCTATCATTGCCTGTAACGCCTATGTGAGAGGGTGTCCAAAAGAGAACTATGTCTTTGTTTTGGCTGTGACATAATTCATAATACTTCTCTCGTATGCTGTAGATAATATAGTTGACACCAGTACTGTACTTTGGGTTATTCAAAGCTTCCAAGACACTTAGACTGTCAGTGATGATTAGCCATTTATCCTCCGTTTGCTTCTCTATGTATATCAGGGCACTAAGAATTGCATAGGCCTCAGCAGTGAAAATACTGGCATTCTTGTGAAGTCTACTTCCATACCCTCTTCTCTTTGTCAAATCATAGATGGACATAGATACAGCTTCACAATTTTTGGAACCATCTGTATACAATTGACAATAAGCTGGCCATAAGGACAACAAATTATATACATCTTGTTTAAAAACATGTTTTTCTATTACTATTTTAATTGAAAAAAATTTACTTTCATAAGACCCAGAGTAACAGGGCCATAAGGAACATTGGAATAGATTATTATCTTTCCTCAATTTAATAATTTCAGATAGATCTTGAGCCAAAAAAGGAGCACTAAATGAAGTGTTAGTGAAGATCCTATGCTGCAATTTGGATATGAGGGGATGACCATTTAATGAAGATAATTTAATTAAATATTTGTATTTGAGGAATTCAAATCTTAATCTAAGTGGAGGTATATTACATTCTACTTGCATTGATATGATAGGACTAGATCTCATAGCCCCTAAAATGATTCTTAGACAACGATTTTGAATTTTGTCTAATTTATCCACTAATTTGTTGTTATTGGAGTAACAAATAAAAGCATATTCAAAATGACTTCTAACTAAAGCCTTGTACAGAATCAGTAAAATTTTGGGATCAGCACCCCAATATGTGCCAGCTAAGGATTTTAAAATATTGCAGGCTTTTAATGCTCTAGTTGCTAAGCAATCGACATACATGTTCCATCTAAAATTGCTTTGGAACAAAACACCTAAAAACCTGATAGAATCAACCAGTGGCAACAAGCTGCCTTCGTATGATATTTTTATATTCCTTGTATTCATAGTCTTCTTGCAGAATACAACAGCTTTGGTTTTTTCCTTACTTATACTAAGGTTTATGCGATCGAAATAGGAACTTAAGTTATTGAGGGCTAAATTTAATTTTTTACACACCTCAGCTGGGCTATTACCACTAGTATACACAACTAAATCATCAGCAAACTGTAAATTAGCCACATCTAAGCCCACTTCAATATTCAACCTATGTATGTACAAAATAAACAACAATGGACTTAGAATGCCCCCCTGACAAACACCTTTATAAGAGTACCTAGGTCCAATTAGATTATTGTTATATTTTACAAAAACTTTTCGACCATGAAGAAAATTAAAAATCCAACTTACAATTTTTCCAGGTAAACCGAGTGAGACCAAAATTGAGGAGAGTATATTGAGGTTGACATTATTAAATGCACCAACCACATCAAAGAAGACACATGCCAATATTTTATTTTCAGCCAGAGCTCCATAAACATCCAAACATAAATGACTTAGGCTCTCCCGAGCCGAATGGCCACGACGAAACCCAAACTGATTATATGGTAATATTCTATTTGTTTCTATATAAAATTCTAAGCGCTGCTTTAGTAATTGCTCAAAAATTTTGCCGATACAAGATGTTAGTGTTATAGGTCGATAAGAATCAGGCAAGTTAGCATCTTTTTCTGGTTTTAAAATAGGTACTAAGCAATCAGTTTTCCATTCCTCTGGTATCAAAGAATTTTCCCAAAGCAAATTAATGACATCTAAAAATAGTTGCAAATTATTTGAATTAAGTAGTTTGAGCATTTTATATGATAGCCAATCTAAACCACAAGCTGTGTCCTTTCTGGATTTTAAGGCCGATTTTAATTCGTCTTGTGTAAAATTTTTAATGAGGTATGAGTACCTATTATTAGCAGAACTTTCAAAACAGCAAATGTTCTCAACTGTATCTGGGGTGTATTTATTAAGAAAATCAGATATCCAACTGCAGTTTGAAAATTCACTAGAATTATTATTAAAAGTTTTATTGAATTTTCTCATTTTTCTCCATACAATGCTCATAGGGGTTAGACGATTAATGGAATAACAAAAGTCTTGCCAGCTGCTCAGTCGTTCCTTTTTCAATGTCAGTTTTTTTAGAGCCTGTTTATGTTTAAAATTTACAAAGTTATCAATAGATGGGTTTGACTTGAATGCAATAAAAGCTGCTTTTGTCTCTTGTACAGCCTTGGAGCAAGTATCATTCCACCATGGAACAGAAATGCGTTTCTTTTTGCCAGAATTACTGTGTTTAGAAATATTAGAATTTTTGTGGTTATGTACATGTATTTTGGATTTGTCGATAGCTAAAAGAATAATAGAACAAAACAAATTGTAACTAACCATAGGGTTAAAAGATTCTGTACAGAAATTAGCTAACATAGTATTTACATTATGTTCATAAACTTTCCAATCAACAAGTTTTAAATTTACATGGTCAGGAATATTAGAGGAATTATTCAGTGTGTAATCTATAGGAACCAATGTATACTTTGTTACAGTTGGCAGATGGTAGCTACCCAGAGGGTCGTCAGCAACCTGCCAGGAACAAGATAGAGCCATAGAAGAAGAAACCATTGTTAAATCAAGACTATTCGGTCTCCAGTTATGGGAGCCAACTGTGGTTGGTTGGTTGTCGTTCAGGAGTACCAAATCATTATCATCGATGATGTCCATAATATCTCTGCCACGAGAATCAGTCGTTCTACTACCCCAGGAGGTGTGATGAGCGTTAAAATCGCCCGCAATGATTACCGGCTTTGGAATAAGAAGCAAGATATTATTTAATTTATTCTTATCAAATAGAGGGACACAATTACCAGGGCAATAAAAACTTATTATAGATAGAGAAGTTTGATTAATTTGAATTTTAACTGCTATATTCTGCAAGGAGTCATCAAAAAAAGTGTCAATTTTAACAAAAGGTATACTATTATGTATTAAAATGGCTACACCATTGTGGTCATTGCCACAGTCGTTTCTTTCAATTGAGTAGCCTTTTAAATTATACTTGTGATATGATTTGAACCATGTTTCACAAATAATAGCTATATGAACATTGTTGTCATACATAAATTTTTGAAAGCTAAGCCGATTGCTTAATAAACTTTGAGCATTCCATTGCATAATATTTAGGGTGGTGAAGAGGAAGGAGGGGAACGTATGGGCTGAAAAGTTTGTTTTAAGGCATTAGTTATTAGATCGGACGTAATGCTTGTATTTTGCGATTTGTTTAAAGTGATGACTTTAATTATAGATTCCGTAACCAATTTCAGTATTTTCTTATCATTTAAAATGTAATTTAATAAATCTTGTGAATTGTCTGTTTTTTTTAATGTTGGGAAATTATCTTTCTTTAAAATGTCGCCATAAGTTGGAGGAGTAATTTTATTTCTATTTTCTAATATCTTTTGTTTTTTAACAGGACACTGTCCCGAAATCGCTATATGATTGCCTTTGCAATGTACACAGATGGCTTTATCAAATGGGGTGGTACAAACTTTAAAGCTGTGTCCTTCAGTGCACACGGAGCATCTCTCTGCGTTCTTACAATATTTAGCTAAGTGCCCATACCGTAAGCATCTAAAACATTGTTTTACCGGAGGGATATATGGCAGCACTGGAACTCTCCACATTTTCAAATATACATAATCAGGAAGTGAGGATGTAGAAGCAAAAGTGAT
The DNA here is from genome assembly GCA_907165275.2 of Zygaena filipendulae. Classification (NCBI taxonomy): domain Eukaryota; kingdom Metazoa; phylum Arthropoda; class Insecta; order Lepidoptera; family Zygaenidae; genus Zygaena; species Zygaena filipendulae. The sequence continues at coordinate 1,499,775 of OU015653.1, read as the reverse complement.
TGCCACTGTTTGAGTAGGCTGTAATTCAAAGGTGTTGTTAACTTTCACTTTGCGCATGATGCGTCTAACACATATAATTTTTTTTGTGGTGGTAGATAATACTTTGAATATTTTTTTGTTTGACATATCAGTAGGTACATTAGTGATAACTCCTGTGGATTCTGTTGCTGTAGCTGGTATTGAAGCAGTTAGTAAATGTTCTTTTAAGAAAGTAACATTGTCTAAAAAGGCGTTGGCAAAACTTGCTTTATCAAAGACTACTCCGATTTTAAATTTATTTACTTTCTTTAAATATTTAATGCCTTTGATGAATCTCGTAAAAGAGTTGCTTATATACATCATATCCCTTGTTCCTATACATTTGGTTTCGTCTGAACTTTGAACAAATACGATAAATTCATATGCAGCAGAACAATCTTCAGGATAACGCCTGCTGTAGTCAGTTACCCGATATGCTTTATACTTATCCTCATGCTTTTCAAATTCTGATAGAGTATCCGAATAGTCTGACTCACTCGTGTCTTCAGCTGAATCCGCCACTTCATCATCCACTTTCTTCTTTTTCCTTTTTCTACCCCCAGCCATCTTCATACGGTTATTAAACTTGTAGGCGTAGAATTAGTTCAGGTTCGTAGTTTATACAAAAATATGTTAGTTTAGGGAATATGTACATAAATTTACTATTGTAACTGATTATCTAAGCAATTTAATAAAGTATTTACAATAAAAGATAAATAATTAATTTTTATGTTCAAAAAATCCCTCCAATTCGTTTGAGCGTTCCCGCGCTTTTTTCGCGACCACAGACTACAAAGTTCTTTTTTTTTAATTTACCCCGATGGGGAAGGCAAAGGAAGCTAAGTTCATACAGCCAATTCAGTGGTATTTTTCTTCTGAAGTTATTTACATCGATATGCATTGGTGAAATGCATTTTGATGGTTTACTGGAACTTTTGACAGCAACTCTTCATAGTTGAACCTTAATAGGACGCTCTGTGGGAAGTTGTATAGTATAATGACAACCTCCCGATGAACGCCCCATTTCATATTATTTCACTGCTTCCACATACTGTTCATCACTAATGGATCACTATTATGCAAAATCCACCACATTCACACAATATTAAATAAATCCATTTTCATTAAATATTTTCAATTCCGCCGGTAACTCTGACACTCCTTATTCTCTATGACTTTTTAAAAACTAGGTATCTTTTTAAAATAGAAAAGAAAGGTATTAAGAAAGGTAACCTAATGAAAGAAACATATAGTGGGTCTTTAGAACTTTGTTTTCGGTTCCGGCTAAAACCCCAAGGTACAAAGTACTATTATGTATACTTTGAATTATTTATGAAACACACTTGATAGACCCGAATTTTTACCCGAATCTTTTCAAATGCCGCCAAATATTACGAAATTTGTTTTTGGTAATACTTTTATATCAGTACAGTTTCTAATTAGTTAAATTTCAAACTTTAAATCAGATTAGAAGTAAGTAAGTCACATTTTTGGCAATCATAAATAATTAAATATTTATTTCAAAATATTAATGGTATTTTGGTCTATATTAATAATATAAATTTGAATTATTCGTATTAAAACGTGACGTTGGTACATGCGCAATCAACATTTTCTGGCCAGCGATCCACATCAATGATAAACGTCACAATGCTGCGAAATCTCCAGCTCACGATTGGTCGCGCATTTCGGAAGTGACATAAAAAGCCAATCAGAACCCGAGCACTGCCTTGAACATCAATCGTCATATGACCCATTCTATCCAGTCTGCAAAGCTTGGATCGTATTTGTCTGTTCGAAAGTAGTTTCGTGGAGTGAGTGTGTGCAGATAGTCATCACAGTTTTTGGGACCTGTAAATACTCCCACATTACGAATCCAAAATGTCGGCCGAAAATCCCATCTATGGACCCTTCTTCGGAGTGATGGGGGCGGCGTCTGCCATCATCTTCAGCGGTACGATTTCTGTGTTCTTCTCGTGATTGAAATGGCTGTCTCGTATCATTATCGATCTGCTGAGATTTGTTCCTTAATAATATTTCACCCGGTTATTTTAATGTATCTTGACATTTACAGATTATAGATAATAGTTTTGCTATAAATGTGAATCTAGTTATTTTGAGCTATCGTTTAGTGTCCTAATTATAGGAACAGCCGCGCCTTGTGGCATACATTATCCCTATAGACATAATACATAATATAACCGTATTGGCCACTTTATCATAGAAATAATCTATATAATATGTTGACACAGCATCAAAATGGATGAGAAAAGATGCAACGGGAATGCCATTGGAAAATCCCTGATGAATCACCAAAAAAATCCCAATGAGAATGATCCATTATAGCTGGCTAACATTATAAATTTTAGATAACCAATGCCTATCAAAACCGAAACTTGTCATTTAATATCAACTGTGATTTTTTGCTCATTGTTATAAACATTTTGTTTGTATAATTTATATCACATAGTAATATTGAGGGAATATATATCTTATGTCAAAGCCAAAAAGACTAAAATGTCATTCTAGATTATGAGAATGTTCATATTCCTTTATGAGGTTGTTGAAACTTGTTTTACACAGATGGACAGTCATCACATGACAAAACTGAAATCATGTGACCATGTCAGCTGTTTGGTCATGCCTAACTTGGTTTAAGTATGGTTTAAGTTAAGTAAACCTACTTAGCCTTTATTTGTATGGACATAAAAATCACAATAGTTTTTAACTGTGGTTTTCCTGCTAGTTACGAGAACTATTGATGAGTAAATTAGTAGAAATAACATACCAGTTTATCATCAATATTGAATGTATAAGTGTAATTTAGAATAGTGTTATACTATTTGGAATATTATATTTACTTCAATCAAGGTGGTAGAATTGCAGTCTGCAATTGTATTAAAGAATGTATTTTTTTGTCTTATTTGTAAATTTTCCTCTTATTATCTTTTAAGTTGGTAATTTTACTATGTGGAGTCAAGTGTCATGTGCCAAGGGGTTTTTTGTTCTATTCCTAATGACCCTTAAAGACATTTCATTTAAAAAGAAGTCTGTAGAATGATAATTCTGCAGCATTTAAACTTGTTATAAAATATTTTTAACAAAAAGTGCCAGATATAAAGGTCCACTTTAGGTGATCTAAACTTTTTTATATTAAGTTGCAAAACTACAGGACTATTATGATTGATTATTTTTCAAATTAGGTGATGCTAGTTTGTCCCCTGTAAGTGCCTTTACTATATATAATTACATTATACATAAAAATACCTCTAACTAGCCAGATCATTTGACACCCTCCACACAGTTTATTGAAAAGTTTCATTTTATCTACTTTCACACTTCTTTTGGTATATTCACAGAATCACAGTCTTAGCTAGTTTTTGCTATGTTTACTGCAAAGTAAGTTATCCATGAGTATCCCAACATGGGATGATAAATACATTACCAATTTGAATTTTCTTAAATTTATCTGATAGAAATGTGATTCAAAATTCATTACATAATCACATGACACATCTAAATTTCCACATTTACTGAACTATGATAATAATATGCTGAGTAATCAAACATTAAAATACCCTGACCTGTGATAGCTATAGCAAAGGAGACACAGAAGGCCAATATCATTGATACACAACTAACTAAACAAATAATATAGACTGCTTGCATACATAGGGTCCCGACTGTGGAGGCTAGAGGCCCTTAGTGTATGATTAACCTGCCTAGATGGCTTTGTAAAACCTATAGAGATAGATACTAACTCTGTACTATATAAGTGTGGGCAACTTTATACACAATCCCTCTTGTAAGAACTCAAGTCTGATGTTTTGAATAAGAACTATGTACTATTTAAATTTCAGCGCTGGGAGCTGCATATGGTACGGCCAAGTCAGGTACGGGTATCGCAGCCATGTCGGTGATGCGGCCCGAGCTGATCATGAAGTCTATCATCCCTGTCGTCATGGCTGGTATCATTGCCATTTACGGGCTAGTAGTTGCGGTCTTAATCGCCGGTTCATTGGAAACCCCATCCAATAACTACACCCTGTACAAGTGAGTATTAATGCAAAAACTGAAATTATAATCTTTGGTCTAGTTCCAGTTTGGTTTGGGATAATATAAAGGTGTCTGCCCACTAGATGGCTGATTCCATGACTGCTAGAAATGTGCCAGACATAAAAATATTCTTTGTATTTAAAGTATAAAACTAAGCCCACTACACCATTCTGTCACTAACCAACACCATCGCGTGCAGTGAACGAAGCATCCACAGTAATATTATTGCCAATAGAATATTTTGCCAGTGCTGATCAGTGGCGTTCCTTCCATATACACCCAAAAGCCTGTTTTGCCTAACCAAAACACTTGCCACAGAATATCAATATTTTAATAAGTATAAATAAAGTGTATGAGTATAAATACTTATTAAAATATTTGATACTCCACAAGCAAGCGCTTCATTTAGGTAGGTCGGGCTTTTGGGCTTGTATGGAAGGAACGCCACTGGTGCTGATAGGTTTTATTTATTCATTTAAATGGAGCAAAATTAGATACTTACACATTCTATGTGGGGGAGTTAGATTGTTGATGTTTTAGTAGGCACAGTACCCAGTGTTGTGTACTTCCATGGTTGACACGTTCCTAGCACAGTCATGGTATGATCTAGTGGGCAAACACCTTAATATGTGTATAGTTGACTCTGGGGCATTCATGCATAACTAAAGGCATTCTATTTTGTTAATTACGCAGGACTTGAATGCGATGTTATCTAATGTGCTCAAAACGCGAAAATCTAAAAACTATAATAACTAAATGCAATTGCGTACAGAGCACTTAAGCAGGTCTCTGTATTGGATTGTGTGTTCCATAAGATAAAATTATGCAGATGCTTCCTCGAATGCTAGCTTAAGTGTTAGGAATGATAGTTATTAGTAGAGAAGTATAGCATTAGTAGTTTAGATAGATACAAATGCAATTACTATCAGCATTTTGGTACTTTGTATAAAATGTGTTAAACACTAGTTGGTGTACTGTATTGGTATCTGGGGGCACGGTAGTGCCCCCGCCAAGACGAGCCAGCAAAGCACAAGGGCACTACCTACCTTTCTCGAAGCGTTTCGTCGTTTTTTTGAACCCTTGTAACTTGGGTCTGGATTATACCAGACAAACAAAATTTTCGGAATATGTTGTCAATAGCAGACTTATTAAATGTATAAAGTTTTAATTGTATAGCTCCCATCCTTTAGATTTTATTGATATCTAAAAAACCTCGATTTCGTCACTGACTCACTGATGATCATCAAAATTCTTAGGGTACTTCCTAATGTCCTAGAAAGCTGAAATTTGGTATGTAAGCTAGTATTAGTAAACAAACAACAAAAAAATTATAAAACTTGTAACTTTTATCTCCCAACCCCTTAAATTAGGGGATGGAAGTTTGTATGAGACTTCTGCAATTTTGACTTACAAAAAGAAATGAAATCCCAACAAAAACATTTTCATGTAAAATGTTGCCAAGACGAGACCATATGCCAGCACTTTCAAAAAGTTATCAGATCTTATGTAGAGCCAAGCTTCTAACTCTACACGCCTTAACTCTACAAGGTCTAACTTCACAAACTCTACACCTTAGCCAAAATATGTGGCTTGGCCGTTTCGTTACTACAAAGAACTATTATTATATAGGTAACAGAAAAGTAATGAAAAATGGACCAATTTTTCACCTTAGGGCCTAAGGGCTACTAATTATTCTAAGAGCCAACCCACACGGTACGGTGCGGCTCAGGTCAGGCGCCTGATCGGCGCCGCTGCGGTATATTACATACAAAAATTCATTGTGGCCATACGGCGCCTTGCGGCGCGCTCCGGCGCCGCGCCGCGCTCGCAAAGGAGTCGAGACGAGGCGGGGAGGGAAGTAAGCGGCTCGCTGTTGTTTGTCCTGTTCTGTCACGTCGCGATGGGCATGCCTACTCTTTTTGTCGCCGCTGCGACGCCGCACTGCCCGTGTGGTTGCCACTACTGCGAAATGGCTTGTGCTGCGGCGCCGCACCGCATAGTGTGGGTTGGCACTAAGTCCATAAAAACGGTTCAAAGAACTGATTTGTGCTGATATTTTACAAGCAATTTATATAAACGACGAAGTATAAATAAGTCTAGATGGTTGTTATCTCATGACACTAATGACTCACAATGATGAGTTTAAATAACATGTACAGTTTACATTACTTACTTTGTGTTAGAGACACTGAACACATCTGATATAATGTGTGATAATTTTTACGAGTACATAGAAAATCATGGTATCCACTAACAATTTTTTTTTTTCTTTCTATCTGTATGTTTGTACCTACTTAACGGAGTTGAAGGGTTTTCCCATTTTCCTTGCTTATAATGTTACTTAGATCACAGATTTTGTTTTTATCAAAATCAGTTCACAGAAAGAGAAGTGACGGCTGATCGTTCACTGTCGACGCGTTCTACACAAATTTACACAATATGCGATCAAAGCCGCCGTCAACAGCTATTTAGATATCGATTGTGGAATCCTTGAAAATATTTAACATTTCTTCACATGACTCTTGTTTTCACGTTGCACATGACGAGCGACAGAACAGTAATCTGTGACTTGTGAGTGATATCCACCGATAAAGGTGATAAATGATCCTTTATCAGAGACAGAAGTCACCTACTTATGATTGTGATATAACAAGCTTAAAAACTAGTGATAAATCAATACCAACAAGTGAATTATTGTTATAAATTTAACCCCCTCGGCAAAGATAACAATCTAGGATCGCTAACACATAAAAAACTAAGTTTTCTGTGCGTTAACAGTCGGCCTTTTTAGTCTGACTTAAATAGTTTCAATCTGCATGCGCTCACTGTTGTTCTAATCGATTATAAATTCAATAAAAAAATCTTTAAAAAGTATTCAATTATCTTTGTGATGTAAGGTTACTTATAAAGGTTAAACTTGATCATGATACCTAATTATAATAATTCAACCTTTATTTTGTTTCATAAGAACCTAGCGATTAGATATTATTCAAATTTTGAATGGAGTTGTGGATTTCTTTTGTTTTTTTTTTTTTTATTCCAATTAAGGTATTCTATATGCCTCGATCACCCAAGGTCTATGGTGACTTTCAACGTCTTGATGCGATCGTTACTCTGTATTTTCCAGAGGGTTCATCCACTTGGGAGCGGGTCTGGCTGTGGGCTTCTCCGGTCTGGCGGCCGGCTTCGCCATCGGCATCGTCGGCGACGCGGGCGTGCGCGGCACCGCACAGCAGCCGAGGTTATTCGTGGGCATGATCCTGATCCTCATTTTCGCCGAAGTGTTGGGTCTATACGGTCTCATCGTAGCCATCTATCTCTACACGAAACAACAGTAAACGCTCAGGCGCGCACACTCCTCGTATCGCGCGCGTGCTCCGAGTTTCTATGCGAATGAATCTGCTCAGTCGAGACGCGCACAGGGAAACGCGGTCGTCGCCGGTAGCCAACACCACACTAGTCTAGCATAGAGCCTCGGGGCATTCTAAATTATTTCACACTTGTACAAAAACTTAAATCTATCTCCGCACCGCTTCGGTCGCAGCCGTTGTTTTGAGTGTGCGCTTTCTCTCGGTTGCGCGATAGTGAACTCTACGCGGAGGCGAGAGAGCGTCGTTACGAACGGCGCGAGCGAAACGATCTGCAAGTTTATACTTATAGAATCGGTTGAGGCGTCGCCGCCCCGCTCCGGCCCGGCGCTGCTTGGATGCTGCCGCCGCGCCGCGCCTCGAGCCGCGGCGACGCATACAATAATATATGATTTTGTATCTTCCATTTCGATTTTATGTAAACACCGATCGCTATTCGAATACTCGCGATTAAGAATCATGTCAGACAAGCAACTGAACGCTACCGCGCGACGACGGCGTATTTAATTTTTAATGTAATATTTTTAATTTATTTTAACGTTCCCTCCACCGGCTCCCGCGTGTCTCCAGCTCGTCGGCGTCTGCCATCGACATATCACTATACTTTGCGCGCTCCGATCTTCGCATTTCCCTTCATACCATCTGACGATATCACTTTTTAGATTATTTTAGCGTTAAGGCGAAACTAATGTACAGTTAGAAGTAGAAATTTAAGTCCAAACGAGTTATCTTAAAATAATTTATGAACCGTTGAACCCCGTCGGTACTTTAGTACCGGTGTCTATCTCTAATGCTGATTATGTTGAGGTCGAACCCTGGCTAAGGACTATATAATATAATATACATAATTATAGCTTTCAGTGTTATAATAGTGGATGTATTGTATCTTAAGTGTGCTGTTACGTTAACTAATGCGTATCTCGAGTGACTTGAAGAGAGTACTATTCATTGAGCAAGTCAGATATATTGTATTGCCAGGAATCAGTAAATAAACATGATTTGTACATTCCATATTATTTTGTTTCTACTTTGTTCTTGCGTTTTATTTTCCTCTTGAATTTATCTTCTCGTTCAATTATTTATTGCGAAAACAACATTAATAATTTTTAAATTATACTTAGCTGGAAGTCTGATGCTTTCATGACATGATATACGGCACTGTTTATAAACTTAAATTGAATATAAAAGTATTATAAATAATATACCTACCTTTCTAACGACTTAATATTGTGAAATATTTCCAAATAGGTACATTTATGTATGTATACCTCATAGTCGAAATGTTTGAATGAATTATAAATTGGTACATACAACTCTTATAGGTAAAAAAAATGTATTTTATTTTAGGTATCATGTTAGAGAATGTTATAATCTTTGGTGTTATTGAATGAATTGTGTTAATAAAATATTTTTAAAACAACTTCCTACTCTAAATTGATGTTCAGCGTTTCTATTAATATTTCAGTTCTTTTCATAGAAACACCTCATTTTTTAAATAAAATAAAAACAACACTTATAGTTCATACTCCTCGGTCCTATAAATATCTGGAATGTCCAGTCTGGTGATTGCGTCTATTCCTGGAATCTTCACTTCTTGCCCTCAACGTCCATTCCACAGTACTAGGCAATTAGGCATGTTGACAAATTTTTAGTCCGTCTTGTAGATTATTAAAAAATATTGGACACGTATTTTTTCTTTTTTTTACGTAATCAAAAAATAACCGCGACATATTGAGTTGAAATTTTGCGTGACGTCACTATTCTGACAGTTTGTATGACGGTTTTAGCGGTTAGTGACGTCACGACCCCCTAACCCTAAACTTTAATGCGCTTTATCTTATTTTCTAACTGACGGACTAATTAGAATTTTAATTTTCAAAAGTAGTCCAAATCCCCATTCTCTTCGGTCCATTCCCTGAATGTTTTTTTGTTTGGCTGTTCTAAGCATCAAATAGGGATGTTGACAACTTTTGAAAATCAAAATTTTAATCAGTCCGTCTTTTAGAAAATTAAAAATCATTGGACACGTATTTTTTTTATTTTTCAAATAAATGGAAATACACAGATAGTCAAATAGCCTATTGCGTCGGCGCTACGGTGGCTAAAGATGAATTTCCAAGCGTCAAAAAATCCGTTTTTGTCTATTCAATTTCGGCTTTTTTTTTCGATTGTTCGATTTTTTTCTAGTTTTACGATGGTCAAGAGCTACACTAGCCAAGTTGTAGGTAGTCAATAGTCACCTATCAGAGTCCTACCTATAGTTGTAAGGTCGGTTTAAAACGAATCAAACCATGCCGTTTAAAACCAAAATTTTGGTTAAAAACCGTTAAAAACGGTGTTTTACGGTTTTTATGGTTAGAAACAGTGTTTTTTTAATATGAACTCGCGTGTGTAAGACGTGCGCGCGCGTCCTTCAACCCAACAAAGCCGCCCCCTCCGCGCTCCTTGCCGCGTTTTTTCGTATGAAGTGCTAAGAGAACTATTATTTAAAGTAACCAATAATATAAAAAGTAGTAATATTCTTTTTTACTTGTAAATATTTTATTTCAACAAATAAAACCATTAAAGTAACTAGCTTGTAAAATATTGCACATTATTTTATGCCTTTACAATTCTAAATACATAACTCTCTTTTGTCTCCGCAGTCGGGTATTACACCGTTTAAAACGGTGGCTTTTGGGTTTTAAACGGTGCGTTTCAGTTTTAGACTGGTTTTTTTACAACTATAGTCCTACCTCATATATCCATAATAACTTCACCAATGATATTCGTCTTCTCAAGCTACACTAGCGCTATTGTCGTGAGTTGTTGAGTTGTAGTTTGCTGGATTTTTTGGACACTCTGCTTTTTCTCCATATAAGATGGTGCTCCTCATCTCTAAATATAGCCTCTACCCTCCATACTTGAAAGTGCCAGTACTCCAATCCAGTACAAAAATGGTGACGATTATGACGTCATACCGGCTACCACACCGGCTACTACGGATCGGATGTTATAGAGTCAGGGGCGGATCCAGGGGGGGGCACTGGGGGCAATTGCCCCCCCTGAAGACCTAAATAGGTACCTACTTTAATTAGACCTTAGAAAAATCTTCGCAAGGTTGTGGCTTTTCACAAAAGTTTCATCGTAATTTGAATAGAAATATACGAATGAACCTGAATGAACGAACAAATATTCATTTTTAAAACTCTATAAATTATTAGTTCGTAACGAACCCCTATGGAAGTTTGTATCTATTATTGTAAAACAAACACAAAATCTGTCAATTCTTTCTCGTTAAAACAAATTTTCTGTTTTGAAACTACGTGCCGTATGGTATATTTCTCATTTAAAAGGAGAAGTTTCTGCGTTTGGCTGTATATAATATGTTTTTACAATTATCCTTATATATGTAGTTTCTCTATCCCTTTTCTTTAACTTCATCCAACATCCTTGAGACTTGGAAGTAAGCTATTGTGATTTCACTTCCCAAAACTAGTTGGTACCTAACTCTTCTACTTTTTCCACGTTCAAAGCAAATCTATCCATATTATTTATTTATATTATGTTATATGTAACTGACGAACTAAATGGAATTAATAGAATTTCGATTTTTATTCCCCGTCAATATGAGGTCAATATGTACCTCTGTGCTCAAAAAATAGTCGGCGACTTTTATCACGTGCGGTGCGCGATGAATTCGGATTTGGAAAAAATTTTGGGCAAATTTCCAAAATTTATCAAATTTTTCTTCTGTTGACTGTAAATTTTAAAATCTTCTATGGTCAAAAACATCTTTTTGTTTCAATAGTACCTATTTTTCCGTATCTCGTCATATGGACGAAAATTATTCACTTCTCTGAGTTTTCTGCGTTATTTCCCAAATTTTCTCCTCATTTTACTAATCCAAGGAGTAACCTTCTCCTTTTTGTTTACGCCGATGTGTGCTGTATGAATCTGACAGAAGAGTAATTGAAATTGAAAATTGAAATTGAAAAAACTTTATTTGACACAACACAAAGATTTACAGCATACGTATACAACAACTAGACATAGTAACGCGATAAGTTGGAGCGGCTGCAAAATGTGTGTGCTTTACATATTCGCCAGGCGCACTACACATATTCTTTGTACCATCTTTAAAGTGCTGAGGGATCCCAAATCACCGACTTACTTCAAAGAAAGTTTCAGATTGCTTTATGTCGGTCGTGAAGCTACGTCAGGTAGTTAGGTAGTTCTTTGTTCTTTTGATCACGAAACACGTTTTTATCACATCACATGTGCACCTCTGATGGTATTTTTTCTCAGTTTAGTAAAAAAATCGCTATTAACCATAACACTTCCCATTATTTTCCTATCACTTTATAGATACAAACCTACAAAATTTTAATTTAAAATTGTTAATTCAGGTCAGATTCGCTGGAACGTAAATTTTTCATTTTTTACTTTTATCTGTTGTAGCTTCCATGTAGATTATTTTATGCATGAAAGTACAAGTTGAAATTAATAAAATACTAAAAAAACTTTGATTTTACAGAGAATCGTACTCAAAAACCGCTATACCTACCTAAGCTCTATCGTTTTCGACACCACATTTTTTTTTAATATGAAAAACATAAAACTAAAAAGCTAAAAATAACAAAATACCGACTTAATCCATCAGACAAAAATACATGTAATACTATTGTTGGTTTGTGCTACCACTTTTTGATTTAAATTCGGTGCCAAGCCCGCTTACGTCTACCCACTTGGGTTGTTCAGCTCACAAATTAACTAGACATATGTTCAGCTCACAACGAACTCGTGGCGGGACTGGACTTAGCCCATGTACCTACGCCATATTTGGCTTGTCACCGACTTCAAATAATAACAGTAGTCAAGTGGTAGAATAAACCAATAATAACTACTGGTACTGGTATAATAACTACTGGTAATAACTACCAAAAATAAACTTACGTGTATTTTTGTCTGTTGGATAAAATCGATATTTTGTTATTTTTAGCTTTTTAGTTTTGTGTTGTTGGAAGTCGGTTTTAATTTTTTTGTTAAAATTTTGTTTATTTCTTGCTTTCAAGTGAGTCCGTTTGTAAATTTATCTAAGTTACAATAGCCTAATGTCAATTGCTCATCGCCTTTTACAAAATACTGCTTTTACCGACGGGACGACAGGGACGTTGATTGTTGAGGAGTTCTCCTGGTACGTCATCATCAGTTCCACTTTACCATATATGTACATTGTGACGAGCATAAATTATTTAGGAACCATATTAAAGTTAACGAATCGGAACTCGTGAAATACCTTTTATTGAGTAGTTCCGATGACCATCTGTGGTCTTCATCATCAGTTTCACTTCTTCAAATTTTGCTTTCCAAAAGCAAATAAACGATTTACTATAAAAAATACAAAAATCGCTATAGGTGTGTCTGTAATTTTTGAAGAGTTCTCTTGATTTCTCCATGATTCCATCATCAGGTTCTCGATTTGGTGACAATGGGATCAACTTGGGAGTATACCCTTTCAAACAACAAAATCAATTTTCTAAATCGGTCCAATCGAAACCCGTGAAATACGTATTATTGTTGAGTAGTTCCGATGAACACTTGTGGTCTTCATGATCAGTTCCACTTCTTCAAATTTTGCTTTCCGAAAGCAAATGAACGATTTACTATAAAATATACCCAAATCGCTATAGGTGTGCCTATTGTTTTTGAAGAGTTCCCACGATTTCCCCAAGATCTTTTGAGGATAATAAAGATTCTTAAACCATAAGATCCCATCATCAGATCCCACTTGGTGGCAATAGGACCTAATTGGGAGTATACGCTTTCAAACAAAAAATGAATTTTCGAAATCGTTCCAACCCTAGCTTCGAGTAATATAAAAAAAAAAAAACATACAGCCGAATGCGTAACCTCCTCCTTTTTGGAAGTCGGTTAAAAAATCGCGAAACATACACACAGATAATATAATACATACATAAGCTCAATTCAGATGCTCTCAATATGAAGCACTTAAATTTTATTAATGGACTTTTTTGTCTATCCTGTTAATTCAAAAAATTTCATGGTGCAACCAAATTGCCTCCCCCTCAACCAAATCCTGGATCCGCCCCTGTATAGAGTATTATTATAACCACTACGGCGGATACTGCGGCAGTGTTATTCGGAATGAATTTCAGGGCACTTTGAGCACTGGGCCAATGCTATTAGTAGACCTACCCCTAAAAAACGCCTCGTGCCAAAAATACAAAATTGTGACACTGGTTAAAAGCTAAGTATTTTGCAATTTGTGCGAAAGTAGGTACTAGACTTTTGTGTAAGTATGCGAGTATCGAGTGATATCACTCCACGAGGTCATGCGACTTCAACCATATTAGCTAAAGAAACAAAAAAAAAATCACACTAATATCTCAGATTGTTAACGATTTTGAAGGGAAGGACCGCTACACAAGGTTCATTTTCCTAAGGCGTCGAGCAGTGTTTTAGTGATACGTAATGTTTGTTTGATTTTGGACGCTGTGACCGCTGCATTAGGTTCATTTTTCTTTACAACGCGACGAGTAATGTTTAAGTGATAGTGATGTTGATTGTGATACGTAATGTTAGAGTGATATCCCTCGACCGGAAAAGTAATGCCTTATCACACTGAAAGGTGAATATGTTTCGCGCAGAGAGATTTTTTTTTTCGTTTATTTATCCTATATAGGAAAGGCTAAGAGTACAGGGCCCATACTGCCAATTCTGATGTGTATTATTTAACAATAGATTATACGATAAGGCCTAAGCCATTTCTTTTTTCATTTTATCTTCTTTTATTTTCTTATTTCACTTCTTTTATTCCCTTCTTATGTCATTTTCTTGTAATACTCATTTACTTAATTTTATTCTTTGTTTGATTTCTTGTGGTGTCTTCGGGTCTTGTGTTTGCGCAGAGAGAAGGTAATCACTATGGTTTTGCGCATGTCTAGAAAGTACCTACGTGGAGTTTTCTTTAAACTCCTCTTGGAGAAGGCAAAGGAATCTAAGTCCATCCAGCTAGTTCAAATGTTTTTCTTTTCTGAAGTTATTTACATTGAAATGCATCGGTGAGAAGCGTTTCGATACTTTACTGAGACTTCTGGAAGCAATTCTTCACAGTTAGGCGTTGGCTCATAATGGGATGGTCTGTAGGAAGTTATTAGTAAAACGATAACCTCTCAGCGAACACTCCATTTCATCTTAATTCACTGTTTCAACACACTAAGGGATCACTATTATGCAGATACCACCTTTACACAATATTAAAATATTATCCATTACTAATTTGAAAACAAAGAAATAATCCTGAAGTCCATTTTGCTCAAATCCCGCCAAAAGTCTCAATGGTCAGTCCATTCCATTGAGAAAAGGGTACTTCCATGAAATTTATTATAAGAAATTGTGTTAATATTTCAAAAATAGAGCATTAGAAAAGCGTTATCGTGAAAGATTTACTAAAAAAATTTCAATAGTTTCCAAAATATTCAACTTTTAATTTTGTGAAACGGAACGTTGCAACGAAACACCAATCACAGCCAAGCTTGACACATGACGTCACTTTTATTTTTTTAGGAAACATTTACCTCTTTCAGAGAAGGCAAAAGAAACTAAGAGCATACAGTCAACGCATATTTTCCATTTTCTGAAGTTCTTTACTTTAAAATGCATCGGTAAGATGCATATTTTCGATTCTTTACTGAAACTTTTGGAAGTTGGAAGTTGGAACTCGACACAGTTCAACCTTAATTTCGCTTTTGGATATTGAAGTTATCTGTCTGTCAGTGTCACATGATCCTGTCAATACGAAAGTGACATTTCCATCACAAATTAATAAGGCGTAATTTTGAACTAGTGACGTCATTCCGCGTTTCAGCGGTAAAGTCTAAAATAGGAACTTTGAAACGCTCTATTTAATTAATTTATGCATATATTTATTTCTTTTTCTTGCTTTGTTTAAGTAGGCCATATATCTTTAAAATTGACTGAAAAAAAAAGTTCATGCAAGTACCCTATTATACCTATATATTGAGATGTACACGTCATTGAACTTTTTGACAGTTTACAACACTGGCTAGGGAAGTACAACGGCATTAATAATTCTTAGCATGCTACTTTTTTCGATTGAAATTAGCAACAGATAATAGAGTGGTAATTTAGATTGATATAGCACAAGCATGAAATAAGAGACCTAAGTTACTCTTTATAACATCCGCTATCTGCCAGTAAAAGTCCCGTTAAAATCGGTCCAGCCATTTCAGAGACTAGCCGGAACAAACAGACAGATCGACAGAGAAACAATTTAAAAATTCTTTTTTTTTATGTCAGTACCGAACTTACTTAGTACCGAACTTTTCATATGCATTTAGTGAAGAGCTGTTAATTTGAAATTACAAACAGACACCTCAATTTTTTTATAGTATGTATGGATGTATAGATATTAATCAAATTGGTTTTATGGGCGCATGAGGACTGGGAAGTTTTAATAATCATTTTAGAAGGTTCCTATTTTTTATCATATAATACAACGTGTTAATGAATTAACTAAAAACCTGATACACCCCATTTAAAAAATAAACAATAATATGATTTAAATATATGTATGTATTTTATATCATAAAAAATTATACTTTAAAAGTGATTCAAAATTAGTTTGGAGGTGACCTATCTACGAAATTCCAAGCGCTACGCCCGCGCCTACCGGTTCGAATTTTTTTGTTGCGGGCGGCGTACGCGCCAAATATTGTATTATAAATAATTTAGACATGGGCTCATAAATATGAAAAAATATAACCTTTATTAAAACATAGTGCGATCGATTCGCTAGTTGATTCTGAGCAAACTACTTTCTAGTTCTCAGTTAATTTATTAATACGTTGCATAGGTATTATATAAAAAAAGGAATACCAATTAGCACATTTTTATTCTGCAAAACTATTTTAATAACATTGTTTTACATCGCTAATCTAACGTTGACGTGAGTTGACGTGACGTGGGAAAACTTGTTTTGACAATTGACATCGTTGATTTCCAAATTTCTATTTGGAATCTCGAAGTTTTTTTATTTTTTAACTCGTCAGTAAATTAGAAAATTTATTACGAAAAATGAAATTAAAGACGGTGCTGTGTTTTATAACAGTACTCGCTTGCCATGAAATAAAAGCTCAAAATCGAGTTAAAGGGGTAATTTCCCCTTTTTTCTTATTCTATACGACCGGTGTACTGAGCCGGTGTATTGATTGTTAAATATTTCTACAATTAACGTTGCAATGTTTCATATATTTCGTAGGCTGAAGACAAAGTCCAGCAGTTGATGGATATGACAGTGAACAAGCCGATAATATCATTAAATCTCAACAAATTCAAGGAATATGTCAAGTCACCACCCAAGGACTACTCTTTTATAATCATGTTCACTGCAATGGCTCCCCAGAGGCGTTGCGCTATTTGCCAACACGTATACGACGAATATCTTATTGTGGCCAACTCGTTCAGACTGTCGCCGTCCTACAATCAAAAATTATTCTTTGGTATGGTCGACTTTGATGAAGGTTCTGATGTTTTCCAAATGGTAAGCCTTTAGATATGCTACTTCAACTAATTCACCATGAGCCATATTTAATGGTGAATACATGACCTGAAAGGATAGGTATTACAGAAGATAATAAAGTATGGGCATTATTTGTTATAACTTTGTATTCTTTCATGAGCTGCATGAGATAGCTATCAGCTCACAGCTGTTGAAGTAAATAAGCTCTTTATGAGACATGGACATGGTGTGGATTATGGGGGGGGGGGGGGTCCAATAATTTAAGTATAATGACCTTATAATAATTATGATGATGACTCACTATTCTGTAAAAAAAAACTGAATTTGTTTTCAATTAAGAAAAGCTAGTGTTGCCTATATTTTTTACTACTGCACTGGTGCTACTTTGACCCATGCAAATTTTAGGGTTCCTTCAAAAATCTTATTGATCTTATTCTTTTATTAAGATCAATAACATTTCTAGTTTGCTGTACAGCTTACATACTATAGGACACACTGATGGTACTTACATTTGACAAAGTTGAAAGGTATTGTACCAGGTGCTAATGGTACAGTCAACTTAGTGCACTGTGTGTTCCATGTTCTCTGTATTTATGGACCCCCCTCCCTGTGAATAAAAATTCTACCACTGGGCTACTTTATTAACAAAAAAAGAATTAAAATCTTTGGCAAACTCCTTTGGTGTGTAGTTTTTATTTACAAAAATATATACAAACACACTGGACTAACAGTCTTATTGTTAGTCCAGTCCTATATCCTACTAATATTATAAACACGAAAGTTTGTAAGAATGTATCATGGACCAATAAAACTAGATGGATGGATGGATGGATGGATGTTACTCTTTCACGCAAAAACTACTGGATGGATTTAAATGAAGCTTTACAATAATATAGCTTATACATCAGATTAACACATAGGGTACTTTTTATCCCGGAATTCCTGCGGGAACTCTGAAATTAACGCAGGTGAAACCGCAGGGCACAACTAGTGATAGATAAAATTGATCAATGTTTACAGTTGAGGCTCAACACTGCTCCAGTGATCATGCATTTCCCAGCAAAAGGGAAACCAAAACCTGCGGACTCTATGGACTTTGAGAGAGCTGGCATCCATGCTGAGGCCATCGCCAAATGGATACAAGACAGGACTGATGTTCAGGTTGGGTTGGCATTATATCATAACTCATAAGTTTAATTATTATCCCTGAAAGATAAGGAGATAGAGACAGAAAGTTCCTAATCCTTCATTACAAGTATGGCAGCCCTATAGCATAGCACCATACAGCATACTTGTGTACAGTGGGCCATATAACAAGTATACCACCTTGTGAAATTTAAACTTTTTGTAAAACGTCTGTATGACGCTGTAAGTTGCCGTTTTTGCAGCTCCAAGCTCCAAATTCTAATACAAGCGAAAAACTAATATTGGAGCTGCAAAAACGGCAACTTATAACGTCATAAAGACGTTTTACAAACAGTATAAATTTTACAAGGTAGTATACTTGTCTATGTGGCCCCCTGTACATGGATGCTCAGAAATATCTGTCACTATGAGCACCCTGCTTAAAAGTGCTCCCTACTCCTTTAACAGGCGGTAATTTTTCTCTACATGTGGGTGTGTGTACAATTGTACATTAATCATAAGGCCAATTCTAGCAGAGTCAATATAAAGCTCCGAAACCGTAACAGCAATCATTGTAATATGTACTTTTCTGTCTAAAAAAGAACCCAACGAAAAAAACACTAGAGCCTGGCAAAATGTCAAATATGCATTGCTGTAAACAAGAAATTGAATTGAATTGAATAAATATTCTCTGGTGATAATAAATTTAAATTCTATCCACTTTCATTCCTGTTTCAGATCAGAATATTCCGTCCAGCCAACTACTCTGGAGCGTTAGCCTTCGGCTTGCTGTTTATCTTAGCAGCTGGCTTCCTTTACCTACGTCGCAACAACCTGGAGTTTCTGTACAATAAACAAATGTGGGCGGTTATAGCAGTTTTCTTCTGCTTCGCCATGGTCTCCGGGCAGATGTGGAACCAGATCCGTGGACCGCCGTTCTTCCACAGGACCAAGACTGGACCAGTCTATATAAATGGTGGCTCGCACTCCCAGTTTGTCTTGGAGAGCTATATCATAGCTATATTGAGTATCCTTTTTTATAAGTCGAATATTTCTAGCTGGATTATGATTTCAAAAGGATTTAATTTAAAAAGAAATTGATAGGAGAATAAAAGGGTATTTTTGGTAAGGGTAGTTTCCTGGGTATGAAATTAAAAATTGTATTTAGTCCGTCAGTTAGATACCTAATAAAAAAATAATATACACACATTTTTTGCTTTTTCAAAATATTGAAAAAATACTAAAATAAAACGTAAGTTTAGGAGTGGTGGTCCTTGACGTCATAACGTGCTATAAATAGCTCAGCGTGATATTAAGGTCTAACGCCGCACTCAGACGCTCATTAAATTAATGTTAGATGGCATCTAAATTTGACTTGATTAGTTAAATGTCAATTAACATTAATGAACGTCTTTGAGACCGGCAGTTTTAGTTTGTTTTTAAAAGTAGTTACTACGTAAAGTACTACTAGTAAACTTAAGGTTACAGAGTTGTGTAAAAAACAATATCATTTCCTGAACAAACAACCCAGATGCTGCAGTAGTAGTCGGTATGATCCTAATGATAGAAGCGGCCGGCGGAGTGAAAGGGACGGATGTAGCGCGCTCCCAAGCCGAGGGAAAGAGACGGCGGTTCCAATCTGTGGTTGGACTAGCGCTGGTCTGCGTTTTCTTCTCGCTTTTGCTATCCGTGTTCAGAGCAAAAACACAAGGATACCCGTATAGGTTAGTGCCCAATGTATCCAATGCGTGACAAACGAAATATATGGGTGGGGGTCATCCATAAAGACTTTTTTGGCAACCCCCGGACAGTTGGTCACATTTACGAAATTTTTAAGTGTTTCGTTAATAAGTTCAAATTTGGCATTGATGTTTTTTAAAATGTGACGTAACGAAATTAAGTAATTAAGTGGGGGGGGGGGCACTCCTTTTCACACAATCTCACATTTTGTCGACTCCCTCCCTCCAACGTGTCACAGATATTAATTTAATAAATTTTACTTCAAAGGGTCACACTAATTATAAATATATTTGTTTCAGTTTCCTATTCAAGTAATGACGACGAAAATAGCGGCAGAAGGTACTTGTAAGAAGTTCTCTTATAAATCCTATATAATTTATTCTTTTAATACAGTGATTTTTTTTCATTGTAATGTGCAATTGTGGTTATTTGAGTTTTGTTGTAAAAAATCTCTTCTGAATAATTATTAAGAAATAAATGTTTTCGAATATTACAGACAAATGTGTTTTAGTTTTATTGCTAAAATTATTTTCTAGTTGTTAGTTTAAAGTAACCGCTATTTACTAGTTTTTAAAGTGAATGGGCAATGGCAGCTTATAGATAAAAAAATTATTAAACAAAAAAAACTGTTTGGGCTCGTCCGGGATTTGAACCCGGGACCTCTCGCACCCAAAGCGAGAATCATACCCCTAGACCAACGAGCCATACACACAGTTGATTGAAATTAAAGAACACTTCGTATCGTAATGGAAAAATAACAGCTATTGCAGGTTATCGACCCCTTCAATGGAGAAAGTAGACAACGACGAATTGATTACGACGAACCTCAGTCTTTGGTTGAAAAGCCTTAGCTGGCTAATATATGTCTCTCCATATGTATATGGAGTATCGACAGTAAAAATTCAGATTCAAAATTGCGTTTATTAATTTGCGGTCAACATCCAAATAAGCTGAACAAATTTTACGTTGTTGAATTTTATTGCCATAATGATAAAGCTCAAAATATTCAGGTAGTTATTTACAATGCTAACTGTACAACCTCATCGTGGTCAAGAATATCCTAAATCCTAACCAATATTAGTAAACTAATGCACTTATTATATTGTAAGTAGGTACCTATGTTTTTGTGTGCATAAATTAAAATTGCGAAAAATACACTGCTGGCGGATTATAATGAAGGGTATTGGACCCTGGAATAGGACAGACAATTTATTTATTGTAGGTAAATAATAAAACATTTTCAAGGTATAAAATTATATATTTTACAATTAACTAACAAATATGGTATAAAGTCACCTATATAAATTGCATTAGTCTTTTAGAGAGTTCTGAGTATTAATATACCATCTTATATTTCTCAATAGATTTTTATACCTAAATCTTGTATCTATTTATTAATTTAACAGTTAATGCACACTAGGACAACAACACACATGTACAAGGGTCATGCTTATTCAATACAAGTGAAATTTGTTTAGGGTTGCCACCCGTACTATATTTTAGTCAATTGTACTATATGTTATAGAAAAATAATATAGTACGAAAAATACTATATTTTTATCCTTAATTCAACTGTCGTGCTTTTTCTGTGATTGGTCTGGAACGCCCTCGCAGCGCAGCATGGGAATTTCAGAATGAAACGCATACGCGGCAACAAAACATCAACTGTCAAACTAGCAATATTTTGTAGATGAACGCTGCATTGCTGCCCGATACACAATGATTCAAAATAAATAATATGTACTATTTTTTTCTCTGCATTTCCTATAAGTACTATATTTTAACATCTTTTTCCGGAAAAGTACTCTATTTTTTCCAAAAAAAGGTGGCACCCCCCAAATTTGTTCCATGTAGTTCTTTTATGTAGTTATCTGTTATATAACTTTTATTACTATTAATTTCATTTTTATATCTAGGTTCAGTAAATTAATTACCTACTTCTTAAAATATTTTAAGTACAATCTACAGTCTACACCTTAGAATGCAAAGATAATGTATATGTATAATATAATTATAATTTCTTGTTTAGTCAGTCTTACAATAGATGTGGAAACAAAGCTTTCCTCTCTAAAGGATAACTTTTAAAAGTTTTTTTGTACCAATCATGAGCTTGGATTGCTGTTTGTATCTGAAACGAGAGTGAGAATGGCATAAATTAATTAAAAAATACAAATTATTACCTAATATTCAACAAATATCTAAGTCATCGTACATTACTCTATTTGGGCATGAATGTGAATGATCAAACGTAATCAATAAAACAAACATACATGCAAATAAACTAGACTTATTTTTAGATCTGAAAATTTCATTTTCTTTTTCAGTTTATATAGACAATGTAGGAAAACGTATTTGCTGTATGTTGTAACCCACAAAGGACTCCTTTGTGGGATACAGCAGATACGTTTACATCGATGTCGCTTTGTTTGCATGTGTGTCAAAATGACTAAACCAATTTTATTAAGTCTTTGTACTTTTTATTCAGACACAACAAAGATTTCCCAAGAGTACCCTTGAAACACGGGGTTGGAACTAGATATTATGATAATATTCTCTACACTACATGAGTACCTCACCTGGTTACCAAAAACCCACAAATAAATGCAGAGGAATGTTCTCGTTGGGACCAGTAGTAGCAGCACTGTGTACATAAGAATCTCGCACATTCTATGCGGACTAGAAACTCTCTCGAACCACCTCCCATTCGGTATTCCATGCTCTTCTGTTACTACTTCACCGGACTTCTTGTCTCTGCGCATGTTGGCGAATATTATGTTCGTTCTGTATTGTTCCAACCATGCCCATAGGAATACAATGATACATGGCAATCCAAACATTCTGGTTGTTGAATTAGTCCATTGAATAGCTTCTCTATTTTGGTTGCCTGCAAACAAATAGTATAATCTTTACACATAAAATGCTTTGTCCTGAATGACTGATGGATCAACGCACAGCCTAAACCGCTGATCATAGAAACCTGAAACTTGGAGGGTGTATTTTTTGTATCCGAATCCGATAAGAAAGGATTTTTCAAAATTCTACCCCTAAGGAGATGAAAAAGGGGGAAAAGTTTGTATGGCACATTTCCCGAGGAGGACAGCTAGTATAAAATGAAGTTGCTTCCGCTGTCTGTTTGCAATAAACAATAAACTCAAAAACTACTGAACAGATTTTCATGCGGTTTTCACCAATAGATAAAAGTAATTCACGAGGAAGGTTTATCTATAGTAGTTTATCCTGGAATTACCTCAGGAACTCCTCCGAAATTACTGTGAGTGAAACAGCAGGGTACAGCTCTTATAAATAAATAGTATATTATGCAGGCAAAACCACAGGTGATAGTTCCAGCAATAAAATATTCTTACCACAAAATAATGGAGCTTGACCAATAATAGCAATGATACAGCCGAAATAGTGAATGTGGCCGACCAGGTAGTGACTCAGGTTAATTTTGCTGGATTTGGCAAACACTTGCATGTAATATGTCTCATACAATCTACGTGTACATTGTACTGCCAACAGAAGTAATGCTATCAATGCCGATAATGCTGGAACTGGAAGAAAAAGAGAAATTATTATATTTAATCTAATAAGAATACCAACAATTGGTTTTTCAATTAGAAATAGATAGATATTAATTCTGTGTACCTACCTACATTTAGTCATCTGCAATTGTGTTACAAAATATTCAAATTTTTTCAAATTTTTAAAAAAATATTTTCCAAACAAAATCAGGACCTGCCTACCTATTTAATTTTACTGAGAAAATTATTTAAGCAAATACATGTTTATTCACCTGATGCTTCCTGCTGTTGCAATAAGATCCTCAAAGTAAATGACACAAACGAGTGTACTTTTAAATTAAGAAAATACACCAATATCATGTACAAAAGACTTAGTAAACTAAACGGAGATGAAAATAAATAAAAATGCCTGTAATACGCCTTGGGCATTTCTATGACCTGAAGAAAATTGGCTCCAGCACCTTGGTATGCGAAACTACCATATTTGTAGCCTTTAACCAGAAACGCGGGTAAGTGGTTCTCGAAATTATTTATCAAAACACCCATAAAAGTTACGGAAAATGCCATGTTTAGAAAAAGGATATCCAATATGTTTAAGTCCCACATTTTAAAGAATAAACTTTAGAAACAAATGTAAAATAACTCGGGAGTTCAAATTTACAGGATAGAACTACTAATATACGTCTAGTTGTCTAGTTTAACAAGAAAATAATAATATCATGCTATGATTCTAACTGTATCTTATCCTACTTTCTTGTTCACAGTCCATTCTACTTTCTTTTCTATTTGACAACAATTTAAAAAACCACGAGTTCACTAAAAATCATTAAAAAATAATTCGGAATATCTTTTGGTTAACCACTTGCAATTAACAATTAATAAATTTCAAATGTATTTTTATTTAAATGTATTCAAAACAAAGTTCTAACCTCCAAATTCTGATCATTTTTTTTGTTAAATTTACTCCAATGGGAAAGGCAAACGAAGCTAAGTCCATACAGCCAATTCAGTTGTATTTTTCTTCTTCTGAATTTACATAAGTACTTAATTACATCTAAATGCATTGGTGAGATGCATGCTTTGCCGTAACTTTTAGCAGCAACTCTTTACAGTTGAACCTTAATAGGACGCTCTGTGGGAAGTTCAGAAGTTGTATAGTAAAACGAATATCTCCCGATAAACGCCCCATTTCATCTTACTTCAATGTTTCCACACACTGTTCATCACTAATGGATCACTATTATGCAAAATCCACCACATTCACACAATATTAATCACGATAAAATATTTTTAAAAACAAAGAAATAAAACTGATGTCCTTCACTTCTAAAATCCCGCCAAAAGCTCCTCTTCTTCTTTTTCTTTAATAATGACGTCTATAATTATAATTTGCCAGTGACAATGTTTCTTTATAATAAAAATCTCTTCATCTACTCGCCAATGACAATGTTAGATTGTTCCCTCAGAACAATATTCTTCTGAGATTGTTCCCCAAGTTAAAACATGGCTCTCTTGAAAGCCAAAAGCTCCTTATTTTTTGGTTCTACTCTCAGAACAATAACAGTAGCATTATTCTTCTGAGGTTCTACTCCTTCTGAAGAAGGCAAAGGAATCTAAGTCCATACAGCCAGTTCTGATGTCTTGAAGTTATTTACATTGAAATGCATCGGCTCTTTTTACGTTGGTCATCGAAACTGCCGCGGCCGGCCAACGCGCGCGCTGGTTGGGGCTTGCTGTGGAGCTGAGCCCGTGTGCAACGCACACCCTGCACCATAGGTAAAAACGCTTTACTTCTTATAACAACACATAACAATTGGCAATGAAAATCCCTTAAAAATTGTTCCAACTGTTTTAGTGATTAGCTGTTCCCGCATTAATTTCGGAGTTCCTGCGGATTCTGGGATAAAAAGTACCCTATGTCCTTCCCTGCACCCCTGACAACGTCGTGTACCTATGCAAAATTTCATGACAGACAGACAGCGAGTTACTATAGTACCTACTAGAAAACTTACGGCCGCACTCATAGTTTAACGTTTGATGATTACTTTTATAAAAAAAAGTAAAACTGCCGCACTCAGAGACGGTCATTAAATTAATGTTAGTTGCCAAATGCCCATTAACATAAATTAATAATTCATTTAGTGAGGTCCTCATGAGAACATAGACCTAGGACTCTGGCAAATATTTTTTTCGTAATATCGTAATCTTTAAAGCGCGAGATACAATAGGTAATAGGTATAGTTTGGTTTACACAATATACATAGAGCTGGAATGATTTCCCATATCCATGCGAACCTCCCTACCTATATCTCTCACCTGTCCTCTCCTATGCTTTGGGTTTGACAGGTTTTTTATTGGATTCCTACTGCTGCTTACCTATTCAATAAGTTTCGGGTTTGTTAGCTTATTCACTGGACCATGAAATGTTTCGCTAACGTATAATGTGGATTGTGGTCTATGTGCGATGCTTTTATAGTGTACGACTTATCGCAAACGATATGGAGTGTAGTGGGGAAACAATTACAGTAGTAAAATAAAAAGAGTTGACAAGCCAAGTTGTTTGTTGGTTAACGTTTTTTTTTCTGAGACTATAGTTAGTCAGTAATCAAATATATATTATGAGATTATGACGCAGATCAATGTGTCGTAATGTTTAAATCAAGATAAATATTTTAAAATAAATTATGATGATGACGTCCGTCACCGTTGGTGTAGTTGTTAGTTAAGCTTACTGATACACCTGGTAGGTATCGCAATTCGCGAGTTAGTTTCCCGAACAAGGGGGTAAACGTGTATGACGAAAATGTGTTTACTCAGAATCTGGGAGTTTAGTATGTGCCTATCGTAACTCGACTAACTCGTATGTAATAATTTACAAAGTAGTAATAAACAAAATTACGTACGTATACTAGGTACATAGATACCAGGTGATAATGTCCAATTTCCAATCATGATTATTATTATTGCATCAACGTCGTATCTCAAACTTAAAGTATAAATGGATACGATCAAGAGTGGCACCCCACAGAAGAATTTGTGACAGCAAATGAGATGGGTACCTACTCGAGTGTTATCTTGTTTCCATTATGTTGTTTATCTTTAACCATAGTAAGCTAAAGGTCGAAATTAATTAAAGGTCTCTCATGAAAACTGGAGACTATAATTAAACATTTTACTTGATAAAGATGAACTAGAGAACTTGCCCATTTACAATTATAAAATAAAAGATATTAAACTTTTTGGATTAATTATCCGACTATTAATAAAACTTAACAAGTTTCGTCGTAGAAATGATCATAACAAATTTTCTTTTGGAGCAACTCAAGAACGTACCTACATGACAGGAGATATAAATTATAATTAATGGAACTTCGAAAGAACTTGGTATCCAGTTAGATCCCACTTCTTATAAGAGCGTTCAGTATCGTGCTAGGTTTTTGGTGAGAACTTGGCTTTCTTTTACATTTATGTTTTCGTTGGGTTCTTTTTAAATTTAATATTCTAGAAGATATTACTGTTTTTGATAGCGAGAGCTAGTTTCAGTACTGTAGGTATGCTCCTTAACATTAAGGATCCTTTAAAGTAAAACAAGCTTTGTGGTATAAATAGTTTCGCGGCCAAACGGAACGGTTATAATATCTCTACTTATACTAGCTTTGGGTTAGGTAGGTATATCATAAAAAAAATGGTAATAATAATAAACTCTTTATTGAACACCACTTAAAATAAACCTATACCTAGTACCTAGTTAGTTGGTGCCTAGTACCTAAGCCGCAGATAATCGGTAGTAGGTAAGGCCGTAGTTTAGCCAAGTCTATCCCTTCTATTATAAATTTGAAAGTGAGTTTGTTTGTTTGTTACTCTTTCATGTCTCAACGGCTCAACTGATCATCATGAAACTTTGCGCATCCGTTGTCAGGGGTACAGAGAAGGACACAGGGTACTTTTCGTCCCGGGATTCCCGCGGGAATTCCGTAATTAACGCGGGTGAACGCGGGTCCAGCTAGCAGACTTATAAAGTTTTCCTGAAATCTACATAATGGAATACATTGTGGCTATTATTATTCTAGTAATTTTACTAACACATTCAACTTAAGTGATGTCCATTAGAGACTGCAGAGTTTGAATTGAAGCAAACAAGAGATATCCAAACAATAAAACCTTAGTTAAGTACCTACCTACCTCTTCACTCCACTCACTATTGTGAT
This sequence comes from Zygaena filipendulae, assembly GCA_907165275.2. Lineage (NCBI taxonomy): Eukaryota > Metazoa > Arthropoda > Insecta > Lepidoptera > Zygaenidae > Zygaena > Zygaena filipendulae. The sequence goes on along the minus strand of OU015653.1, from coordinate 1,472,192 downwards.
GACCAATTCACCACCAATTAATTCTGATTTACCGTCATTCGTTCAAGAGGTAAGTATGGCGGTATAGCTGAACAATTTCAGGCACAATGAATCGAGTGGAGTGAGGGTGAAACCACTTGATATAATAACAGAGGTCGGGTGTTCGGTTCGGACATATAGCTACAGAGTAAGAATATCACAGAGGTCACAATCGAAACAGAGAAGGTCATAATGGTTTTTTTAAATTCTTTATTGATGAGCATAATCACAATGCGATGCAACTCGGTTATATTTTTTCATTTTTACTAACCCATGTCTAAATTATTTATAATACAATATTTGGCGCGTACGCCGCCCGCAGCAAAAAAAATCGAACCGGTAGACGCGGGCGTAGCGTTTAGAATTTCGTAGATAGGTCACCTCCAAACTAATGTTCAATTACTTTTAAAGTATAAATTTTTTCGACATAAATATATTTTAATCATATTATTGTTTATTTTTTTAAATGGGGTGTATCAGGTTTTCAGTTATTTCATTAACACGTTGTACCTATATAAAAGTAGATTTGACAAAACAATGTTGCACTCAGCACATTCTTTCAAAAATTGCTTTCATGTGTTTTCACTTGTCAGTATTTACACACGTTAGGCTTCGCCAAGCCAAGACCATCCTAACTAATATTATAAATGCAAAAGTGAGTTTGTTTGTTACACTTTCACGGCTTAACGGCTCAACCGATCACCACGAAATTTTGCATACACGTTGTCGGGGGTACAGAGAAGGACATAGGTAGGTACTTTTTTATCCCGGATTTCCCGCGCGAACTCCGAAATCACCGCGGGTGAAACCGCATTTTATTCTTTGCCTCATCCCATGACCTGCGACAGACATTTTACACACTTAATTAATAATAATTAATTAATAATTGAGCCCCACTCTATTATCCCTGTCGTTTTAATTTCTTTCCTAATTGTCCCACCTACATTAAGTTGTAGGCTGTGTGAAATAATTTATTACCAAGGGTACCTATCTACTTATCCAAATAGGAAAAGTAAAGTTTTGCAATATCCTTTTCCTTAATCTATCATACTCGTAGATATAATATCCTTATTGCAAACGAATTTACTATCGCCGCTTATTCAAACTTTCTTAAGACAACAACTAGTAGGTAATTCAAAGACATTCTATAATATACTTAAAATATCATTAAGGTATCATTCAAATCAAACAGCAATTACATAAAGAAATAGCTTGTGTTTACTTAAGCGTAAGCTATGAAGTTACATTTCCTTGATTTGAATAAATAAATAAGAAAAACATAGATAGGTACCTTTTTATATAAACTTAATAAAGGTATTTCGGACTGGTTTGCTATACTTTAAAAAGTAATTTAACATGTTGAAACATAATATATCGATACTAGCATACTCATACAAATCACAGTGTGTAGAGACCCTTAAAAATTTTACTCTCAACGCTAAAAAATAAATAGGTAAGTATCTAGCTATGGCTTACCACACCATCTGCAATTTTTAGGTGTAGGCAATATCCAGCCCATCGACACTACCTTGAAGCAATTAACAAAAAAATAAAAACTGACTTTCAAAAACACATAACTAAAAAGCTAAAAATAACAAAAACCGATTTAATTCAAAAGACATAAAATAGATACACGTAATATTATTATTGGTTTGTGCTACCACTGATCGGTTTGAATTCGGTATCAAGCCCGCTTGTGTCTGCCCACTTGGGTTGCTCTGCTCACGACGAGCTCGTGGCGGGATGTACACATCTACTCTATATTTGGCTTGTCACCGACTTCAAACCAATCAGTGGTAGCACAAAAAAATAAAAATATTACGTGTATTTATGTGTTTTGAATTAAATTCGGTATTTTGTTATTTTTAGCTTTTTAGTTTTGTGTTTTTGGAAGTCAGTTTTTATTTTTTTGTTAAAATTTAGTTTATTTCTCGCTTTTCAGTGGGTTGGTTTGTAATTTATCTAAGTCACAATAGCCTAATGTCAACTGCTCATCACCTTTTACAAAATATTGCTTTTCCCGATGCAGGGACGTTAATTTTTGTGGAGTTCCTCTGGTAGATTACCATCAGTTCCACTTCACTATAGTATACATTGTGATGAACATAAATTGTTTATAAAACAAATTAAAGTTAACGAATTGTAACCTGTGAAATACCTATTATTGAGTAGTTCCGATGACCATCTATGGTCTTCATCATCAGTTTCACTTTTTCAAATTTTGCTTTTCGAAAGCAAATAAACAATTTACTATAAAAAATACCTAAATCGCCATAGGTGTGCCTGTAAATTTTGAAGAGTTCCCTCTATTTCTCCAAGATTCCATCATCAGATCCTGACTTGGTGACAATGGGACCAATTTGGAAGTATCCACTTTCAAACAAAAAAACGATTTCCCAAATCGCTCCAATCCAAATCCGTGAAATACGTATTATTGTTGAATAGTTCCGATGACCATCTGTGGTCTTCATCCTCAGTTCCGCTTCTTCAAATTTTGCTTTCCGAAAGAAAATGAACGATTTACTATAAAAAATACCCAAATCGCTATAGCTGTGCCTATAATTTTTGATGAGTTCCCTCGATTTCTCCAAGATTCCATCATCAGATCCCGACTTGGTGGCAATGGGACCTAAATTGCAGCATACCCTTTTAAACAAAAAATAATTATCAAAATCGGTTCGCGCAGTCGAGAGTTAAACATACGCGTCGAATTGAGAACCTCCTCCTTATTGGGAAGTCGGTTAAAAAAGAACTTGTAGTTGTAGTTCGAGAGGAAAATAGGATGGGAACAAGAGTGGAGATAGCTTTCATATTCCGAACAAAACGTAAAAGTGTATTGGTGATTGGTTTTACACGAGCGCTCCTGTGATGCGGGCGGCCATTACAAAGTAATCAAGCTGGGATCTATTGCGATCTCACATCACACCTAACGCCTAACGCTTAAAAAAAACATACGCGTCGAATTGAGAACGGAGAACCTTTCTGGGAAGTCGGTTAAAAATTACTATGGATCTATGCAATAACTTCCTTACCAACTTTGGAATACCTAACCAAATCCCCCTGACTGACCGCGTCTTTATTGATAAGGTTAAAGTTGGCACAAAATGCTTTCATAGATTTCAGCGCTTAGTATGAAAGTGCCAACTCTTAAAAACGTAGTGATAATTATGATTATTTGTTTTTATTTTTATTTATTTATTTATTCATTGCTTACTAAGTGTACAGAGTGCTCAGTGGTTATGTATACCTATACTATAAACTGCTCTAGGATTAATTGCTTTACTAACCGGTAGGTATGACAGCTTACGAAAAACTAATAGTACGGGAGATACCGATGCTAATTCGGGAGACACTCGAGCGTCGTTGGGACCTATTGGGTTTTGAAGATTAGGCGATATAAACAAAATAAGGTTATATGATATTTTTTCATTCACCGGTGGGTTTAGCTTCTACAGGCTTTCAAAAATGTAAAAAAAAATAGTAAAATGGAAATACTCGAGCGCGTCAGATATTGTAGTTTAGATACTCCAAGGTGTCTCTGATATCGAAAATATATTCATCTGCCCATTTGCGTGGTGGGGGTGGCCATCCGGAAGGGGAGAAAATGAAAAAAAAAAACATTTACTCGAGCGCGTCAGATATTCAAAGGGGATGTTAAGTGAGCCTTAAAAATGCACCCCTTCGAAAATCTGCCGATTTGGAGGTGACGCAAGGTAGTAGCGAATTTTTGAAAATGCAAAAAAAAATCTCAATTTTGAAATACTCGAGCGTGTCAGATTATTTTACAGAAGGTTCAGCTTGCAGTCCAAGTTATGTTGGCTTAAAATCTGACAATAATTTTGAGGGATATTATTAATCTGACTGCTAGAAACAAAAATTATGATTTATTTTTAATTTTTTTTTATTTCTGATGTAAGTTTAATAACTTTATGAGCTATTTCTTGTTCACAAAAAACACACTTTATATTTCTATGAAATATGTAAAAGCTCACAAAATATTATTCACAAAACTAACTTTAAAGCACAAACAAGCCATTTCGTTTTACATATAATAACATGAACGCGTTGTTTTGTGATGAGCTTTATTATATAATATATATATAATTACATTAAAGTGAAAGGTGAACCTATAGTTTGATGTAATACTTACCTTAACTTATTTTAATATGTATTTTAACCGACCAAAAAAAGTTATAATTCGACACGTTTAGCGCCGTGGTATACTGTGATGACGTTATAGCGACGGAAAGTAGTGTGAGGACGGTGCGAGAGAGTGAGAGATAGAGAAAAAGTAAAAGGGAAAGAAAGACAGAGATATGAATAGGTACATGTTTCACTGCAGCTGCTCGTTCGATTCGAAGACGATTTTTGTTTCTTCGGCTTATGAAAATCGGCAGATTATATTTTTCCCGCTATCCTTGAGTTATTTACTTTAAAATAAAAAACAAATCAACTGCGCTCGAGAATGTCGAAGTTGCGTTTTTTTTTTGCAAGTTTGTGATCCTCTAACTCCTTTACGTCACGTTCAAAAGGTCAGATTATTCATATACATACTTCTCACTATGTAATTAACCCACCATATCTTAATCTGACGCGCTCGAGTATTTCGAGTTATCGATTTTTTTTTACTAATCTGATCGGTTATTCTAGACGCACCCACCAGTGAGTAGAGGGCCTATATTTGGTGGAGGTACTCAACATGGTGCAAGGTACCCCCCTTATGTTCATCTGACGCGCTTTAGTTAATCCACAAATCCCCTCTTGGCGGTCCGTACTATAACCCATGTAAAGGCGCTGGAAAATAACCCTTAAATATCGCTTTTATGTTTATACGTTTGACAAACAATGGAGCCCACAATCTTGTCAATAAACGCCAAGTAACACAATTTACATTCAAAACGTACTTAACGTTATATTGACCGCTCCATTTTACCGCATTGTGTGTCTGAGTCTCAAACTCTCTACTCGCTTCCCTTGCTCGCTCTTTGCATAGACAAAAGCGGGAAAACGTGGAATCCAATCAGAGATGTGTCGATATGTCCGGCAAACGAACGAGTTGCGTTATGGTGGTCCTTCTTTAATGTTCACGAGTCGACCACGTCATGAGTCGAATTGCAATTTTTTGATGTCTCAATAGGTAGGTAGATACAAGAGTGGAACGAAACGTTCGAGCTTCGAATGCAAATTAAATACTCAGCGAAATCGGCACGACTGCACCTGGATTGAGATTGGATTGGCAGAGTAAAATTCAGGAATGTGAACTTAAGTTTAGTTGGTACTATTTGCTAAATGAAAATAAACATGCAGTCACTTTGGAATAGCAGAGGATTATTTTATTAGTACCTATGTATTTTTTATTTTAGTATTTATCGTTAAATTACCTACCATTTAATTGACTCTATTGAAAATATTCGAGTAATAAAATATTATGGTGAAATATGCTAAAGTGAGATTCTTTTGTTTGTCTGACTGTTTAGTTACAACAGAGCAATTTCTTTTCGTTAACGTGTATAGGTATGGAAAAAAATACGTAGGTAGGTACATCAAAGAGATCCCGAAAAGGCCCCTAAATTCAGGCGTTTGAAATTACGGATGCATCAGCTATGATTATATAAATTTCGTAATTGCAGTGTCGCTGAAATGTATTCAGCGGTTGATTTATGAAACTATTTTAAAGGGTGAGCGCTCACTAGGTGAACCACCCCGTCGCTGCCGTGCCGCCATCCGCGCCGTAACAAATCCGCAAAGTTCCAAATTTTCGACACAAAAAGTTGTGAGTGCTACGACTCGCGAATGGCCGGCATAATGGTGTTTACATGTTTTATTTGTTAGGTGTATCAATCTACTTTATTATGATATAATATACAATACAAAAAAATCTCTCCGGCACTACGTAGATATACCTACCTAAAACCTTATTGTCACAAATAATGGTATTTTTATTAAGACTCCTGCAGAGGTGAGACCACAACTTCTATTTGGCTTATAGCAAGCTCCAGTGTCCTGTCTGATATAGGTTTCTTTTTATACCGGAATTCCCACGGGATCTCCGAGATTTGTGCGAATGAAACCATGGGGAATCGACTTATACGTATCTATCTATAGGTACTAGTTGACCCCTACGAGCTACGGTTTCACCCGCGGTAATTTCGGAGTCGGGTAATACATATAAAACCTTTCTCATGAATCACTCTATCTATTAGTGAAAACCGCATGAAATCGGTTCTGTAGGTATTCTATGAATTTATCGCGAACAGACATACAGACAGACAGACACGGCGGAGGACTTACATATTACATATTAGGACTTACACACACATATTATGTAAGAATAATCAAATATTACTAAGATCTATAAGAATAATATTATGTGCATGTGTTTGTGTGGACGTGTGTAAATTCGCGAGTTTACGGCTTACTACAGTCTATACATATAATAATGTACTTATATCAGGCAGTTTCAAAGAAATGTAGCGCCGGTAGCCAGCTTCGCGCTCCGACTCGCGCGCGAGTTTGACATTTAGACACATTTCCCATTTTATTGCGCGAGAAACAGCATGTCTAAAGGGAGACGGCTGGCGGAGGCTAAATAAAATTCCCCGATGCCACATCGTGTCGTATCCGTCTACGTACGAAACGTTATCCTTTGACACTTACGTGGCTAAATAATTGATGGATGCAAGTTGCTATGCAAAAAATAAATGTGATCCCATATATTTTTGTGGAAATGGCTAGCAATATTATATACTGCGGTCTGTGGTAAGTGATATTATTACCTAGTTTGTTTGTTACGCTTTCACGCTTTAACTACCCAACCTATCATCATAAAACTTGGTATAGGTAGGGACGGTAGGGTATAGTGTCCGTGGGAAATTTGTATAGGTAGGGTAGAAAAAATACCGTGGGTGATGGGCGATGGCCGATGTGTGAATGCGGGTGAAACCGCGGGGAACAGCACTACCTATATACCTACTTAATTAAAATAATTAAAATAATCAACGACCTATACTTACTTAACAGTAACTCTGAATGACCTAACACGATGCGATTGAATTTTTAATTACAAGCCACATGCAAGGTCAGTAATTCAATTTTCTGCCGATTTGCACACCGTAGATTTTCTCTTGGAACATAATATTCCGATAATAAAAGCTTTGTAAACTTAAACGTAGGTAGGGTAGGTGCCATACAACTGAAAGCCCACAAGTGGCACTGGCAAGTAGGTATTACGAGCCGCGAATAAACGTAATAATGTGCTATAAAATCGCGTATGTTGTTATCGTGGCCCGTTAAAATTGAAAATAACGCATTATGAGGCGTAAGAAGTTAAAGTTACGCCCAATAATGTGCCCCGAGGACATAAAAATATAAACATTAAAAACTGTAGCCGTGGCCCGTGACTGCACAATTTTTTTTTCTTAAATTTACCCCAATGGGTAAGGAAAAGGAAGCTAAGTCCATACAGTCAATTCAGTAGTATTTTTCTTCTTCTAAAGTTATTTACATCGAAATGCATTGGTGAGATGCATTTTTTATAGTCGGTTAGAAATTAAAGCGTGAACGAATTGCCTTCGGGTCGTTCATATTTTTATTCGTATGCAATCAACGAGGGTTAATAGTATTATTTTACGACGGCTTAAAATGTTATGTAAAGTTTTAGTTCAATTACTCCGTGGACTGGTAGGTAATTGTCGTTATTTGCCTATTGGAATTGCATAGCGTAATAGGCCTTTTTAATGTCTCTGCTGGGGCCTATGCCTACCCTCATGCTAAGGGGGCGATAGTCACACACGCCTTCAAATCCATTATAATAATACGATGTGGGAAACTTGGGTTTTGGGTTTAGATTAGGTACTTCTTTAATGTTTGTTTATTATTCTTGTGTGTTTTGCAGAAATAAATTTTATTCTATTCTATTCTAATCTATGTGTAGGTTACGATAATATTTCCTACAGATATTTCCCCTTTATCCTTTACTAGCTGTCCCACGTGGTTTCATTTGCGATAATTTCGTAGTTCCTAGTTTAGTTTAGTTTAATAACGGCGATATATTGAGTTGAAATTTCGCGTGACGTCACTATTCTGACAGTTTGTATGTCGGTTTTAGCGGTTAGTGACATCATGACCCCCTCACCCCAAACTTTAATGCGCTTTATCTCTGTATATTTTAATTTATTTAAAAAAGCAAAAAATACGTGTCTATTGTTTTTTTGTTTTCTTACTGACGGACTAATTAGAATTTTGATTTTCAAAAGTAGTCCACATCCCAATTGTCTGAATATTATTCGTCGATTTGTATGCGTTTTTCTCGATAGGTACAACAAACACCTAAAGGCAACCTCAATGCGAAACGTTTTATACAATCCACACGATTGTCGGCGGAAACTGAAAGAGTTCTGAAAAACGAGGGGGTGGCAAAAAAAAACCGACCAAGTGCGAGTCGGACTCGCGCACGAAGGGTTCCGTACCAATATCTATAAAAATGGCAAAAAAATGACGTTTGTTGTATGGAAGCTCCCTTAAATAATAATTTTATTCTGTTTTATAGTTGGTCGATATTTGTTGTCATAGCGACAATAGAAATAGGTACCTAGATTATCTGAGAAAATTCCAACTGTCTATCGTGGTTCACGAGATACAGCCTGGTGACAGACGGACGGGCAGACGGACAGCGGTGTCTTAGTAATAGGGTCCCGTTTTATCATTCGGGTACGGAACCCTGAAAAGGCGGCGGAAAACTTGGCGGGAAGTTTCTGTTAACAACCCAGCGGAAGGTACGGGGCGGACACAGAAGTTGCATTAAAATTCACTTTGGACTTAGCTTCGTTAATGAAACGTTTTCTTCTCCCACGGATTAGTAGAATCAAAGTTTTTCTTTTTGCGTACTACAGTCTCTCAACAGTACGGCACAGAGCCAGCTAACCCTGCGCTTGATAGGTACTTGGATTGGTTTCTATAAACTTTGTTTCGGTTTTAGTTTTATTTTTTTTGGGCAAGCTAGGTATTTCCTTGTACGGCTTTTCTGAGGAGCCTGCAACACCGCCTTTTTTGGTGATTTATGTCGTCAGTAATTGTTACGGACACAAACACTAATATAGTACCTATATGTATTTATAATCTGAAATCTCTAATGAATAGGTATTATGAATAAAAATCTGAATCATAATCTAAATCGGAATCGTTTGAGTACCTATACCTAGTTATGGCTTGAAAGCGTAACCAACCAAACAAACTCAGATTCGCATTTATAATATTAAGTTAGATAAGTTTAGGAGATTAGCGGCCGCACTCAGAGTCGTTTTAATGATTACTTAATTTTACTACCTAATACCTCAGAGTAAATAACTACGTACTACCTACCCTGAATGAAATTCTCGTAATTAAAAAACGAGGCTCCGCATTCGGTGGATAAGTTTATCTTGCTTAAAGCGTCCTCGACATTAAAAGCTAATACTAGATCCTTATTGGCACTAAGCCATAACGACTTCGATGCAGTTTCAATTAGCCTAATTTAAAGCTTGAAACTTATCTATTTATACGGAAAAAATGCAATTTAAAACATAATAAATTGTTACTTAGTAGGTCAATTATTATTTTTTATTCGAATTTGTTTAAAGTTTTATTATAAGCTTATTTTAAGATTTTTTTATATATTTTTATATAATATGTAAAAAAAGTCAATTGCAAAGAGAATATAACTGCGCCAATTGATCATTTATCTCAGATTAGTATGAGTGTATATTCTATGATCTCAAAGAACAAGCCGCTGTAAAAGAAAATGGACACCGAACGACTTAGAAAATCGACTTTGTGTAACGGGAAAATGCTAAGATAAAAAAGAATCGATATTACACTAAAAACAAACCGAAACAACTCCACGTAGGACCCTTGCCTTACCCTACCTGACCGAGGAAACTAAATGTAATTTAGTCTAACATCACCCATAGGTATTGTCTTGTTCAGGGTTCGAAAAGGATCTCTTATGTGTTGATACTTACTACGTATAGGTATACAATATACATATCCTTTTTTATTATGTAGCTGTACAGACCGACCTAAAATTTTTAGGTGTATATTTTTGTTGAATATCTGAAATATTAAAATTATTCAATAAAGTCCATCACATAAAGTAGTACCCTAATGTCTAGCACTCTGTTGTACTTCATATAGTATTCTGTACTCCTGACAGTGTTTATGCAAAATTTCATGATGATCGGTTGAATAGTTGAGGCGTGAACGCGTAACAAACATACATTCGCATTTATTGTACTTATACAACGTGTTAATGGATTAACTTAAAACCTGATACACCCCATTTAAAAAAATAAACAATAATATGATTAAAATATATTTTATGCCATAAAAATGTATACTTTAAAAGTGATTCAACATTAGTTTGGAGGTGACCTATCTACGAAATTCCAAGCGCTACGCCCACGCCTACCGGTGCGAATTATTTTGCTGCGGACGGCGTACGCGCCAAATATTGTATTATAAATAATTTAGACATGGGCTAGTAAAAATGAAAAACTATAACCTATATTAAAACATAGTGCGGTCGAATCGCTAGTTGATTCTGCGCAAACTACTTTCTAGTTTTCAGTTAATTCATTAACACGTTGTATAATATTAGTTACAATAGTAAAGATTATAAGTGGACTGTACATTGTACACTCATCTACATAATACTTACACGGCACGGCAATGCTAAGCTTAAGGCGCTGTTACACACACAATTTCTCAGGAAAGTCAACCTATTGGAGTAAGAAATGGAGCAATTTTTAGTAGGTACCTATGCAATTTCATAACTACGGCAATTTTTTCATAGTAAATTTGCTTAGAGTAGTCGTGTTGTAGGTACTTATCAGGTACCTGAAATTTCCCAATTTGGTTGGTCGTGTGACAGCTCCTTTAGTTCGGTAAATAGATTTTCACACACATACGTCGTAAATAAGAGATCGGTTGAAATGGTACGTGAAAAGGTAACCTCAAAACACAACTTAAACAAGTCGCCAGATACACTCACTTACGTGCGATATTGCTAACATTCAGATTAAAATATAAGATGAATAAAAAATTATGCCATCAATTAATGCAAGTTATTTTTACAACGTTTTTTGGTTATTTCTGGATTTACTCGGGTATAAGCCTGCAATAAAATAAAGTGAAATTAAAGAAAAAATCTTACCTTGATTGAAGTTCGGGATGTGAGCCTGCCGGCTTTTCTCGCGTCGGCGCATGGGGTTGTTGGCCTTGTTTCTAAAATCGTATCTGCTGATGGAGGCAGGGCTAGCATACCTTTTGTTGCTGATGCGGTGATGGAGTGGACGGCGTGCTTCCCGGGCGCGACTATACCCGAAGCTCCAGAGGTTCTTCTTATAGGTACCTACAAATTTAATGAACCTCAACTAGATACAATCAGAAAATTATTATAGGTTGGTATTTGTTATTTTCTACGCATTTCCCAAAAAACAACGTTATAAAACAAATGTCATCTGTCAACCAATTTGATCGAGATTATTTATCAACGTCACAATTACGGAGTCTTTGAAACAAACCGCTGCGATCTCCGTTCCCCAATATTTCAGGCCTCGAAGCTTATTACGATGGGAATGTTGTAAATAAAATATTATTTTTATATTAAATATATCGGAAAAAAAAATATAAGCAACCTCTGGCCTATTGAGTCCCGAAGAGTTTTGATATGAACAAAGAAAAGATTGCGTCTGTTATCGGTCTAGGTATTTACATATTTTCCTCGGGTCGGACAGGGTTGGTGCACCCTAAAAGTTTTTCCTCAAATTCGATTATGCCCAAAGATATCGCGGCCCTCCAACGATATTGTCCTTTTGGTATTTCGCTTTTCTTTCCTTTCTTTCGCCTCCAATGTTTTATTCCGTTTGTGTTTTTTTTTCATATTCAATTTCTTTTTTTTTGCCATCCGCAGATAACTTTGTTAGTGTTTAGAGAAGTATATACTTTCCAATTGAATCGCTTTCAAATATTGCTTGCGGCTTTACTTGCGCGTGAATTTTGTGTTTCCTTTGGGAAATTTTCAACTTACTGGCATACAAATTATCCTGTAGGTTTTAGGTAAACTCGGAACATAAGCTATGTACATGCGATGTTTTGGTCAAATTCGCGCGCCCATGTGGCGCCCACTAACTTGAACTATATCTATTTGGAACAAACAGTCAATACAAATCCAAAAATTCTACGGCTTCTACATATATTCTCTGCAGTCATAGCACTAAGAAGCTGTGAAGGGCGGATATTTTATTGGTGCTGTCATATTATTGTAATTTTATTTAGGTCAATAAGAGCCACATGTAAGGGCAAAATATTTAAATTTGACTTGAATAGGATAATAATAATAATAAAAAATTTTATTTGGCTTTAAATTCAATTCAGCAGGTTCTCAGAACTAAGTTGGAATGACTGCCAGTTCGGAACGCGCCCTGTAGTGAGAAAAACTGATAAGAAATTCAGCGGGGTGTCCAACATCGACAAGGTCAGCTAGCGTTCGGGTTGCGACATAATATTATCTTCTCGTTCTAGTGTCTGTATAGACGGATTGTATGTTCTGCCAGTGATACGTCACTAAAACATGTGATCGTTAGCAATGGTTCATAAGAAAATTCAATCACCAAGGGGCACTAGAGAGCAATATAGAGCAATGCTGACGTTTCCTGCAAAATCGAATTGGAAATCAAGGGATCTGGAAGGACTTAATAACCAATATACCATAGTTCAAAGCTAAAAGTGGTATAAAGCTATAAGTGGTAGTTCCTTTGATAGATTAAATTTATTAAAGTTGGATACTTAGGTATATGTTGCATAAATTAAAGTTGGGTAAGTCAATATACCTACATATAAACGCGAAAGTAATTCTGTCTGTCTGTCTGTCGGTGGGCTTAACCGATCATCATGAGATTTTGCTTACACGTTGTCCGCTGTACAGAGAAGAACATAGTAGGGTACCTTCTTTTCTATCCTGGAATTCCAGCGGGATCTCCGAAATTACTGCGGGTGAAACCGTGGGGAACAGTATCTATAGATAAAATAGAAAACACAATTTGGTAATAAATTGGTGTCTGCTAACGATTAAGATCTAGTTACATACCTAGTCGTAGGCAGTAAATAACTATCTACATTAGGCGCCTAGCCAAAGTCCCAGCTCGGAGTTTTAGCCTAATTGTTCGTAAGTGAAAATAGGTATAAATCTTCTAGCTGAATGAAAATCTAATGAGGCTTCTACGGGGTCAATTGGAATAATTCGAATTTATTTCACTTAATTTATTAATCAAGCGACGGCGTTTAAGAAAAATGTATTATGAAAACGTGCTTTCCCAGTAGCTTTGTTATACATGCTGTTTTTTTTGTTGAAATTAAAATATTAAAGGACTGTTTTTGTTTTTCAGCATCTGGTGATTGTCCATAATCTCGCCTAATCGTAAACGATGATTGAATTCCAGTGCTAGACGTTAGCTAATGCTTATTCACTCCTATTTTGAAGAACTCTACACTCATAACATTCCAGAACTTGCATACATCACAAAATAGGACGTCAAATAGATAGTCTGCTAGTATCTGCTTATTTTTACAATTCATAATATAATTAATTTAGAAAAAAATTACCTCCAGTCAAAACTTTTTTCACTTGTTACTTAATATTTGAATCAAGTTTTTAATTGTTATACCGGCTGGTACCCGCTGTTTTTCCCACATTTTTCCTTTTCACCCCTCAAGGATTGAATTCCCAAAGCCCTTTTTGAAGGGAAGTCTCGTGCAAAATTTCAAGGTAGGTTTTGCCAGCGGTTCGAGCTGCGTGTTCTCTACACCGTAATGTTGTGCAAACATAGAAAAACAATTAAAAACAACCGCAAAAAGCTTTTTTTTTCTCATAATTATTTTCTCGTTGCCAACGTCTCCGCCATATTGACCGCTCCAAATGTTACGTTAAATAGGACATCAATCAAAACTTCTTGGGCTATTAAAATAAGCACCCTTTTTCCTTCCCTTCGCCATAAACAGTTTACCTCTGTTGCGTTAACTACCAACGTTTCACGAGACCATCTCACCTTTGGTACCGGTATCAACTTTAGTTGATACAAGCTGTCCCGCACAGTTTCACCCGCAACAATTTCGAAGTTACCGCGGAATTGTTCCATACAAACTTTGCAACCCCTTTTCGTCCCCTTAGGGGTTGAATTTTCAAAAATGCTTTCTTATCGGATGCCTACGTCATACAAAGAACACACCCTTCAAGTTTCAGGTCTCTACGATCAGCAGTTTAGGCTGTGCGTTGATCCATCAGTCATTCGGGACGAAGCATTTTATATACTGTATAGATTTCACCTTCATACCTATGCACCTTCACTATTACTTGATCCTCCGTAATTTCAAAACTCTCTCGGCAAGTCTTCGCAACAAGTGATAAAATATTCCACGTGCCATTTCAAGACTTAAATTACTCGTAATTATGTATATGCAAAACAGCTGTTTCTCACGGTTTTGCTCGTATGAAAATTCACACACTAGTAGTGAAAGAATTTGTAGAAACGCTATGGTAATGCAAGGCATGTTACTATAGATCTCAAGAACTCTCTCGGAGCTCTTGGAGGATACCGAACCGATGAAATCAGGGCGAAATGTCAATATCGTATTGAGTACCTAGAAAACCGTCACTTTGAAAATTATTGTCCAATACAGCACCATAAAACACAACAAATTCCACTCTTATGATAATTTGTTATCGAGATGAAAATAAATGACGGAACCGCTATGTTCGATTCCCTCCAAAACCTCCTTTAGTGAGTTCTCAAATCACAAGTACACCTCAGCAACATTACTCTCGTGTACCAACATATAATAAATCATTGTCAGCTGGGGCTCAGTTGCAATACAGTTGTCCGTCTCACTTCTAACCCCTTTTTTCTCAGCCAAATTACCTAATGTAATCAATTTGAGCGACGCAACAATTAACACAAGGTGACAACACGAAACTTGGTATAACTTGTACTGAATAAGGTGATCGTCTTGATTATCACCTATTAAAACAATCTTAGGGATGTTGACGACTTTTGAAAATCAAAATTCTAATTAGCCTGTCAGTTATTAATCAACAAGATGGACTTAAAAACAATTTAGTCAACATGCCCATTGCCTGGAAATAATCTTCAATCCTACCAGAGTAATGGAGTCATTCTATAGAAATCTCGAAGTCTTATTGTAAACAAACAGAAGCACCTATCTTGTCAACTTAGGTGTAATAAATATCTATAGATTTGTTTACAAGCAACCAAATTCTGGAGTAGATATATAAATAGCAAAGCGATTCTAATTTTTATTTATTTTCTTTGGCATCTATTGCCCTGTTTTAGATTCGTAATGCTGCCAATGAAAAAAAAAACATACATACAATCGAACGCTATGTTCTTCTTCTTCTGTACGTCTTCTTCTTTTTGGACGTCGGTTAAAAAACTTAACACTCTGCACTATTAGTGGGGTAATTTTAATTACCCACAGATTTCCCACAGATAGGACTATCTGTGGGAAATTGGTAAAATCTATACAATTATATTGTATTATTAACCTGGTAAATATTAAAAAACAAAGTCGTTCGCCGCGTCTGTCTGTTCGCGATAAAACAAAAAAACTACTGAACGCATTTTCATGGCGTTTGCACCAATAGATAGAGTGGTTCATGAGGAAGGTTCAAATACATAATTTGTCAAGGTTTGGTGTAAATTGGTTGAAATATACCGATAATTATTGTTGGGAGTGTCGGAAAAAGTTAAATTTTGCATACCTAAGTACTAGGGACATGTTGTCAGGAAAAAGAAGTGTAGGTAGAGCTTGTCGAAACTAAAATGACGTGCCCCACTACTTAATTAGAAGTTTTACATGTGCGAGATCATGTATTGATAATAATATATATCTTTAATTGTGTGAGTGCGGCGACACTATGCGGCAACTGAAGGCGAATAGCAAGATCAGATTTATATGTGTCGTATCGATATTTTAACGGTGTGCATGTGCGTACACCCGATGGAGGGGACGCGTCATTTTAGCTTGGACTAGACATAGGGTAATTCCCGCGGGAACTCCGGAATTAACGCGGGTGAAACCGCAACACAAGATAGTATTGTAATAAAGCGAAGCAGGCGTACTATCGTTTGATGTCACAGACAACACAGTGATGTAAATTTTATCGAAACGATATTTCGTTGGTCAAATATACCAAAATGTTGTACTTGGCAATAGGTATCCCTTTGCGTTCACTCCCACTCTAATTACAACGTTGTATCTGTGATCTTAATGGAGCTAATTTGCGTTAAAGGATCGATAGTAAAGTCCAAGGGAAAATTATCGACAATTAAGCTTAGTGAGTCTGCAAATTACATTAGCTAATTAGAAGACTAATCGTATAAAGGCACTAATTATTTGGATGGATAGGGTTGGTTACGTCCTTAGACCGGCAATAGACTCATGTTGCTGCGTTTGTAATCGAACGTGTTAATCTATCGCCTAGACGAGGGTTTAGCTCACAGATATACATTAAATAGAATAGACAACCACAAAGATGTTCGTCCAAGCGTGCAATAACTCGGCACTATTGCGCCAATGGGCATGTTGACAAATTTTTATTTTTTAGTCCGTCTTGTAGATTATTAAAAAATATTGGACACGTATTTTTTCTTTTTTTACGTAATCAAAAAATAACGGCGATATATTGAGTTGAAATTTCGCGTGACTATTTGGACAGTTTGTATGGCGGTTTTATGGTTAGTGACGTCACGACCCCCTCACCCTAAACTTTAATGCGCTTTATCTCTGTATATTTTAATTTATTTAAAAAAGCAAAAAATACGTGTCTATTATTTTTTTTTTCTGACGGACTAATTAGAATTTTGATTTTCAATAGTAGTCAACATCCCTATTAGGTATTGCTTGGTCTTGAATCAAATCTCCTTGAGAACACAAAAAATGATTTAGACATTGAGATATGACAGTAAAAAAAAATTTTAGTGGAGTGAATACCTTTATTGGAAGTTTTTTTATTGCGTTAACAACCGTAATAATGACAAGCTTTGATTTAGTCGATTTGTGAACTTGCTCTATCTACTCTTAATTAGGTCTGTGGTATAGTAACAATAGCTACTGACAGATCTTGTGACCCGAATCACAATGAACCAATGTCTTTGAATCCTACAAATCCGACTTATTTTGAGATCCAACTGCATAATATCGACAATACCTTCTTTATATCACCAAGTAAAATATGGCTCATATTTACCAAATTGTAATAATGAGACTAATGCTCAATAATTGATTATTATAAATAGAAAAACAGTTAAAAAAAATTGCATCAGTCTCCCAAAAACTTGAAAGTGGTTCGAATGATTGGAATACAAACAAGGAGTGGGAAAATCCCTCTGGTAACCTCTATACTTAGTTTACAAATAGAATACCATGTAGGTACATGGCACTTGAGAATTCACTAAGGCTTATCAAAAAAAAAAAATACAACAAACCATGGATATAGGAATTTTTGGTGAACCGCAGAAATGAGACAGTGCTACGACAAAGACGACAAACAACAAGTCTTAGTACTGCGGTATACGTATTCCATTATTATAAAACGTTTACCGATACGGACCGATACTTTGCATTAATATTTCATTTTGCTCAAACTAAATTCAAATTTATGCACTCCGGCCATATATACAGCGACGGGACGGTCAGAAAGGGGGTGTCAAGCTGAAATAGATATCTAATATCGTCTTCATGACGGCAAAACGCTGTTATAAAATACTAGAGTTTTTTGCTTTAAGCTATTTTTTCGCGGAATCGTATCGTTTCAGTAGCCCTTTTAGATATACTCATGCTTCCTTGTTTTTTTGAAAAATAATTAAATTACAAAAGCGTTGAAATTAATATATGTATTTACTTCTTGCTCATGTTAAAATCGACTTAAATTACAATTGATCATCATGAAATTTTGTATAAAAATTGTCAGATACAGTATTCTATCCTTGAAATCCCGCGGAAACCAGGCCAGCGACACTCTGAACCAAAAGTCACTATGGATTTATGCGCGAACTTTTTTACCAACTTTGGAATACTTAACTAATTTTCTATGACCGCGTCATACATTGCATTGGTATTGTTGGCACAAAATGCTTTCATAGATCGGATCAGCGATTAGTATGGAAGTGCCTACTCTTAAAACGTAGTGATTATTTGCTCAGTGGCTGAAACTCCGAAATAAATGCGAGGAACAGCTAATCTGAAATAATTCGAATTCCGAACTCAGCCGAACGTTATGAAACGGATCGCGCAAAATCCGTACGTCAATTTTTCTTTGGCGGATTAACTTTACTCTCATACTTATCAGAACCGAAATAATTTCGCCCCCTTCTCGACTAGCTGTATAGTTTGCGTAGGCAGGTCTATCGTGAGCGCGGCGCGGCTACATCTGTATCTAATATCTGATGTAAAATAACTTCGCCTGAATTTCAATATGCCCAAAACAATATGGAAACACCTGTGTGGCTGATTTCCATTCTATGGTGAGGAGGTTTAGCTTGATTCCTGTATAAATTTTCAATAAAACCTCGTGTCTTCTAATCTGCTATGCTTATGTGCATTTATAAAAAAAAGCACATCGATTTTTGTGTTTAAATTTGGAACGGAATTTTGAACGAAACTAATATGACGCTGAGTATAAAAGTAGATACACAATCAGCGTCAAAAAATGTCCTCATGAAATGAGCGCCCACTTGAACATTTGGGTGCGCTTTTAAATCGGGTCATGAGACGGTTCATAGTAGGTATTTATTACGTTTTCACCCAATGCTTTAGGTACAATTGTAGTAAAAAAATAGCATAAAATATATATTATGTGTTCATTACATTTAACACAAATTTAATTACATATTACAAATCAATATAACCACAGCTATAACTACGTAAACTCGACTGTGGACAGTTTTTAAGTGAACCCCGCAAGGCGTAGGTTCAAACCCTAACAATGAGCTTGAGCTGTCGGTGAAGGAAAACATCGTGAGGAAACCATAGCATGGTGGTAGGGCGCTCTCTAGTGCCCGGCTGGCTAGCTACCACCTTCAAGTTGCAAATCTGTCGCCAAGCACCTAACGGTGTGTTCCGGCAGCTCCACTTGAAAGCCAGTTCCCGTCCCCACCTGCAAGCCTTCTGGTATTGCAGATGTCTATGGGCGGCGGTAATCACTTACCATTAGGTGTACCACTTGCCCGTTTGCCCCCTATGACATAAAAAAAAAACGAACTTTTGTATGGGACTGTGTATCTACTTTTTATATGAGGTCGATGGTGTTGAGGTAATATTGTATTATCTCTATGATTGTAATAGACGCTTTAAAAACGATGTAAATTTCGAGGCCGATGTTCGAAACTCTTATGTTTGCGATCTAGTAGTCCGTTGTGGTCAACGGCAAAATACTTCGATGGTCAGAATAGTTTAGTTTGCCTTTTGAGCGGCGTGCGGTTTTCGTGGTCCAGTTAGTTATTATTACGTATTCATATCCAACCGCGGTTGGCTCCCGACTGTTACATTTTGCTGTGTTATTTACTTATTAATTTCCTTACCTATACAGTGTATCAAACGTTAAAAGGCTGTACAGTGTACATATTGAAGAAGGGGAATAAACTGATTTAGCTGTTCCCCGCGGTTTTACCCGCGTAAATATCGGAGTTCCCGTGGGAATTCGAGCATAAAAAGTACCCTATGTCCTTTTCTGTACCCCTGACAATGTGTATGCAAAATTTCATGATGATCAGTTCAGCAGTAAAGGCGTGAAAGCGTAACAAACAAACACACATTATCGTCTCAAATATATAAAAAGCAGTTTTCCGCGAGTGTGTGTTTGTGTCTGTGTGCATTCGTTTGCAAGATTTTATAGCGAATAAACCGCGCAGTCAGCCTATTTTATCAATGACTAGCTGACTCCCGCGGTTTCACCCGCATAAATTCGGAAATAAAAAGTACCCTATGACACTCAGGATCACTGTAGCTTCCTAATAAGTGAAATAATTTTAAAATCGGTTCAGTAGATCCAGAGATAGCTGTTCCTCCGTGGTTTTACCTGCGGGAAATTCAGAGTTCCCGCGGTAATTCCGGATTAAAAAGTACCCTATGACACCCAGGATCACTGTAGCTTCCTATAAGTGAAAGAATTTTCAAAATCAATTCAGTAGATCCAGAGATTACCCCCTACAACGTCACAAACTCAAAAACTTTTGCTCTTTATAATATTAGTATAGATAAACTTAATTTTATTTGGGCGTTTCAGTTGCTTATCAGCTAAAGTCCTAGGTTCGGTGTACGAAATCGGTTAGAAGGGGTCACTATCGCAAAGTGTCATTAATCATAAACTTTAGATGGGCCCGCTCCTGGGTCCTCCGCCTCGGTCTAAATTTCAATTACATTAAATACGCACTTGTCCTTTAATTGAAAATTACGTTTTGATATCTTGGTAAGGATATACCGAAGTATAAACTGGTGAGATAATGTAATTTGTATGCTAAAGTCTGATCGTTTCTTAACGAAATTACTGAGACGAGTTTGTAAACGTCGAACCACTTGATTGTGAGTGAAAACACGAAAGTGATGTTGGTGACTGATGACGTTTGGAGGAATGTCTATCAATCTGTACATATAAAATGCTTTGTCCTGAATGACTGAGGGATCAACGCACAGCCTAAACCGCTGATCGTAGAGACCTGAAACTTGGAGGGTGTGTTCTTTGTATGACGAAGGCATCCGATAAGAAAGGATTTTTGAAAATTCAACCCCTATGGGAATGAAAAACTGTTGCAAAGTTTGTATGGAACTATTCCGCGGGAACTTCGGAATTACCGCGGGTGAAACCGCGCGGGACAGCTAGTCTATAGATATAAATATAACAGATATCCACAGTTTGTCTTGTTTCGTCCCCAAAATGTCGCTGTACATCGTTAATCCGACACAGAATGAATCAACAAGAGATTATGATTGTCCGCAGCTTGGAGTGACAAATCAACTTTGGGGGAACAATGAGCGGGATTTAGTTGGGCTTAAGGGTCGACGCACACGGGCGCAGGAAGCGAATGCGGAACCAAAAATGAAAGGGACAAACGAAAAATATTACTCAAGTTTAAATGTAAACATTTTTTATAGGTTTTAAAGGCAGGGGATAGAGAAGAAACTGACTGACAATTCCGATTACCACCACCAACCAGCCCAAAGCGCGGAGTTCAGAAAGTTGAAATTTTACATAAGACTTTTATAAAGACTGGAGTTCCCAAAAATCGTCTCCTAAATACTTCGTATATAACTCTGCATAATATCTATTGATAAACATAATCTTCCTCATACTCAGAAATAGATAGATTGTTATTATTTTTATCATTAGATATTGATTAAAAAAAAATCAATTCATTCAAAAAAATCCGTAGATAAGTAATCTCACTACAAAAAGAAATCACGAGCATAATCGAGGCAGATAATCATGGAGTTAATAAAGTACCTAACTATATTACATACATATCTCCATACAGATAATAATAGTAGGTACACACACATTGAATTCAGGCAACACTCCGCGAGACTCTTCGTCAGATCGTTAAATATTTCCGCTTCACAAAGGAACGTCGGTGTTAAGACACGATTTAGTTGGAAGATGAATTAATCAAATAGCCCTAAGAACAGAATAGATGCGGCAGTCCCGAAGTGCAAGACTGATGGAGCCCGCGGGCTGGTTTCCGTGGTCGGGTGCCTCCGGCGTCCGAATCACAACACGGGCGGTCATTGTTTGCGGCTGTTTCAATTAATGATTAATGCTTTTGTTTTGCTTTTGGTGGATGGTCCGTGACATTGTATAAATCCCTACTAATATTATAAATGCGAAAGTAACTCTGTCTGTCGGTCTGTCTGTTACGCTTTTACGCCTTAACGGCTCAACCGATCATCATGAAATTTTGCATACACGTTTCAGGGGTACACAGAAGGACATAGGGTACTTTTTATTCTGGAATTCAGGAGGAACTCCCAACTTACTGCGTGTGAAACCGCGGGGAACAGCTAGTATCTATGGTATATCTATAATAGCTAATTATTAAGCTAGCTAGAACTTTTAAAATCTGGAATTTTTACTAGTATTTAAATCTCAAGTATTTAGGTGAGAACCTAAATAAATCATTACAAATACTTTTCAATGTCATCGGCGCGGTGCGGCGTGATGCAGATTAAGGAGTTGCCATAATAATCTACATATATATATTTATAAAATCCTTTGTCCTGAATGACTGATGGATCAACGCACAGCCTAAACCGCTGATCGTAGAGACCTGAAACTTGGAGGGTGTGTTCTTTGTATGATATAGGCATCCGATAAGAAAGGATTTTTGAAAGTTCAACCCCTAAGGGGATGAAAAGGGGTTGAATAGTTTGTATGGAACAATTCCGCGGGAACTTCGAAATTCGAACTTGCTTATAATTCAAAAGAAAAAGAAAGAAGTTCCCTCGATGTCACCAAGATTCCACCATCAGATCCCTTAGGATCCCTTTCAAACAAAAAAAAGAGTAATCCGTGAACATATTCCATAAAAAAAACATACATAGGTACAGCCGAATGCAGAACCTCCTCCTTTTTGCAAGTCGATTAAAAAAAAAACGTCCCAGGTCAAAACAACTATAAAATTAATTCGCCTTATCATTAATTCCACTACTTTTACGAGCCGATTTTTTTTTTGATTTGCACTCTGTCTACTTATTTCTTCTTGTTACCAAAGAATGGAGATTATATTATAAAGAAGCAACACTCCGCCTCCCACCAATTTCATGCCTTCCTCATACCCCGCGAAAGCTTTTTTGGAAATTCCCAGGAAAGTTTGACACATGTGACAATTATTCGCTGACAGTTGACAGTTACTGTCAGCTCTCTGTCAACCTTACGATACACACACACGCAGAACACGTAGGTATATGTGTTACGTATGTACAAGACGGCCGTCTGTACTTGTGGGAAAGTAGGTAGAGCTTGTCTAAGCTAAAATGAGGCGCCCCTCTATCGTGTCTACGCACACCCACAACCGTTAAAATATCGATACGACACATATAAATCTGGTCTTGCCATTCGTCCTCAGTTGCCGCATGGTGTCGCCGCACTCACACTAAGCCACTAAGGATATATTATCAATACATGATCTTGGACATCTAAAACTGCTAATTAAGTAGTGGGGCGCGTCATTTTAGATTAGATAAGCTCTACCTACTTGAACCAGTTCTTTTGTATTGATTGTCACCGGGCCGCCATTACTGACTGACTACTCACATTCATCGCCGGAAACAAAGATAAAAAGCAATTCAGGTCATAAACGGGCCCGAACATGGCAGGTCGGCTGAACCACAGATGATATGCTGAACTATCCGGAACGCTTTAACAAGACTACGTTACTTGAACTTGTAACAGTTGCGTAATGGCTAGTTAAGAGGGGCTGAGAGGAGTTGCGGGAGGGGTATTTTAACATCACCTGAGGCCACGCCCCTTCCGTGTTGCTCCACCAAAACGCACCCCGGGGCTGCAACGCTCACTGTCCAGGGCCCAGGCATATCCGGATGTGAGTACTACAGTATTTATTCTGTGGTTCTACGATTTATTTTTTACTAGCTTTTCCCCGCAGTTTCACCGGCGATAATCCTACTTATATTATAAACGAAAGTGTGGACGTTTGGATGTTTGTTACTCAATCACGCAAAAACGGCTGAACGGATTTGGATAAAATTTGGCATGCACGTTGTCAGGGGTACAGAGAAGGACATAGGGTACTTTAGTAGAAATATTTTATTCCTTACATACTTTCTATCCTGGAATTCATGCGGGAACTCCAAAATCATCGCGGCTCAAACCGCAGGGCACAGCCAGTTTAATATAAAGGTTGACTGGCAGAGAATGCCAAAATCGCATTAAGTCCACCTTTTGTGCAATACTGTGCAAAAAGTTTAAATAAATAAAAAAATAAGTGATCTTGGGTTTCCCGCGGGAATTCTAGAATAAAAAGCACCTTAATTTGTCCTTTTCTATGCCCTCAGGGACATATTTGCAAACTTCATGATGATTGGTTGATTTAATTTCTGAATATACCCAAGAGGCAGGCTAGTGCTACAGTGTACTTTTTAGTTTTAACGTAGATTAATAAAAATTTTGGGCACCTATTTCTACTTTTTTACGTTATTAGAAAAAAACGGTGATTGAGTCGAAGGGTCGCGTGACGTCACGCCTTGCAGCAATTTACACGTCACTTATAACTTAAATGCGCTTTATCTAAGTATATTTTCATTCATTTTTATTATCTAACTAAGGGACTAAATATAAATCCTTTTCGTAAGTTGCACACTCCATCTTCTTCATCTCTGCCTATCCAATAAATAAATTTCATTTATTTTGACCAAACATGGATCAATTGTGTTAGTAATGGTACTGGAAAGATTGCCGCAAGGCAATAAGTTCGCCATTTGTGCATAGCTACTGTACAATGAAGAAACCGTACTTATATTATAAATGCGAAAGTGAGTTTGTTTGTTTCTTTGTTTGTTACGCTTTCACGAATTAACGGCTCAACCGATCGTCATGAAATTTTGCATGCACGTTGTCAAGGGTATACAGAGGTACATAGAGTAATTTTTATCCCGGAATTTGCGCGGGAACTCCAAAATTATCGCGGGCAAATCCGCGGGGATCAGCTAGTAAATAAATAAATGTTTATTTTCATACCCCGGCCACATGCCTATCGTACAGTGGTACCGCAAACGGTTCAATCACCAGACACGGCGCTTACCATGTCACGTCCACTAACGTCCCCCAAGAGCCCACTCCTGACACTTGTGCTTCACCAGCAACAGTCTACGTACCTGAGGACCAATTCCACTCAAACAAAACACAATACCGCACCGCTCCTATATTAATAAAGTTCTCACTAATTTTCGACGGCAAATCGACTTAATGCAGTATCCAGAGTATATTATACAGAGTGCTGTGCATACAATTATAATTATGTTATACAAGGTGTAAGGGTAAACAAAGAACGTATTGAAATCCTCGGTAATTCATGCATGTAAGTAATAAAAATATAATTATTTAAATAAAAAACAATGATGAATCACAGAGAAAAACTTTAAAGAAGAAAAACAGAGGAAAACTTGATTTAAATGACTTTTACATTAAGTATTGCTTATTCGGCGCGCCAGTGGCAAACAAAGGAATAGGACGTTAAATGACAGGGTATGATTCGTTAGAGCGTCAGCTAACTACGTGCTCAATTTTCGTGAATATTTTTTTTGTAAATCAGTATATATAATTTGATATATTTTCCTACTACTGAATATTCTCCTTCAGTACGTCCCTTGTAATCTTACACGCTGTATATTATTTTAGGAGATCCTTATATCTCATTCAAGCGAGAATCTAAACTACATATATTAGATTTGCAAATAAGGTAATATCTTCTTATCTGAAAATATCGACAACATTACACTTTAATATAGGTATCTATAGAATAAAAGTTAAATAATCGTACCTTACTAAGTATAATATTGAAAATAAATTTTCTCTACCCATGAAGGTATCACCGCAAAAAGTCCGCATGGCCACAGTTCGGAAATCAGTTATTCCAAATGTGATTTGTTACAGAAGCCGCTCCGAAACCGGTATCGTCGACCAATCGACACCCGATCCCGGCCGATAATAAACTTCAGAACGTTATTTAATTAATTCCAATTTCGAAGCCGCAACGTTCGGAAATTTGCACGGATATGGCGCTGAAACGAGTTATAGTAACTTTAACGGTCGAATAGTTAGTCAACTCTGTCATTTAATAAATTTTAAACTTTTGATTTTAAATACATAATTATAATATTTTCTTTCCAGAGCCGCGCATCAGATTAATAATTCAAAGTTTTATTAAAAAATGTTGTTCTACAAAAAGTTGAGTTTCGTATTCGAGTGGAATTTTTATTTTACACTAGCTGATCCGCGCGGTTTCACCCGCGTTAATTTCGTGGTTCCCGCTGAAATTCCGGAATAAACAGTATCGTAATAAACAGTATCCTTTTTTGCAGGCGCGGATCTAAGATTTGGTTGAGGGCGGGGCAATTTGGTTGCACCATACAATTTTATAATAGGTATACACTATACCTACAGGGTAAAAAAAAAAAAAAAACTTAAGGTCCGTTTAAAGTACCTAATTAAAGTAAAAAAATTAAAGTAACCCTGACAATCCGTGGCGTCGGAAGGACCGAACAGAATCGCCGAAGCGAAACAAACAAACCAACTCGCATTCCCATTAACTGTCTCTGCGTTTGCGTTCTCATCCGTGTTAATTTCGAGGTTCCTAAGGGAATCCGTTTCTGTACTCTTCCCACTGCGTATGTATAAAATTTCAAACAAACAAACAAACTCACATTTGCATTTATTAATGTAAATTAGAATCCACAGTAGTTGTAAAAAAGGTAAAAACAAAAGGCATTTTAATTTATTTTTCTTGAAAAAAAAAATGTGATAATATTATAAACTATTTGCGCATAACGTATCGCGTTATTCACAACAGCTGAATTGAATGGAAAACCCGTGTAGCGATAGTAGGGGCACGTTTATAGATAGAGGAATTTAAAATGCAAATGCTCCACTGCCTGCGCCCGCCGGCAACACGTTTGAAGCCCCCTTCTAGCGAGTAGCATGGGGCGAAGGTGCACGGAGCGACGGCTCGCTGGAAACGACCTCACGAGACCACAAAACAGAAAATAACAGATAGAAGGGACATCAACTTAAAGCGGCTACACACGGCCCTAAAATCAGAGGCAATATTTTTTTTTTTGGTGAAGTTTACCCCTTTCGGGGAAGGCAGAAGGAAACTTAGTCCATATAGCCAATTCAGTTTT
The DNA here is from genome assembly GCA_907165275.2 of Zygaena filipendulae. Taxonomy (NCBI): domain Eukaryota; kingdom Metazoa; phylum Arthropoda; class Insecta; order Lepidoptera; family Zygaenidae; genus Zygaena; species Zygaena filipendulae. Next base: position 1,445,216 of record OU015653.1, on the reverse strand, counting down.
AGTTTAGTATGAAAACAGATGAAAACCACGTGTCGCCGGGCGATTATCGCACACAAAACTATTCATCACGCACAAAAAACATTCATTAACCTAATGAGATATATTAAACTCTTCATGGTTGTTTTTACTTAGTCACTGTTTTCAAAATTCACAGTTTTGGGAATATTGTGGTAAATATACTCGGGATGGCAGCAAAAGAAGTATTGAGCAACCTTTGCGACGGTAACGCATCTGTTGCTCTACGATAGGGATGCGGTCGAGGCTTGAAAATTAAATTTAAGTTAAATGAACTTGCGGTATTACCCGCATTAATTGCGGAGTTCCTGCGGGAATTCCGGGATAAAAGTACATTGTGTCATTTTCTGTAAGTAGGTAGATACCTCTGACAATGTTAAAATTTCATGATGATCGGTTGAGTGGTTAAAGCGTCATAGCGTAACAAGCAAAGAAACAAATAAACAAACTCATATTCACCTTTCTTTTACTTATTTTTTAAAGATATGTACATAATTATGATGGGTAAGTAAGCAATAAACACCCAGTTCATAGCATGTTTACCCCGATGCGGATATCGAACCCGTGACGTCATGACGTCAAATAGAGCCATGAATAAATGAAATGACTTTGACCTCAGAGTAATAAGTATACTACGTACTTGACTTTGACTTTGACCCTTTGCTTCGCTAACCACCAACCGTGCTGACTTTAATGGTAGTTGTAATAGTATATTTCATTACAAGTGCGGAAAGGCTGTCATTGCAAAGAGTTCCGACAAATGTCGACCCGAGCCGAGGCGCAGCCGAAGGTGAGAGTTGACAGTCGGAACTCTTTGCAATGACGGTTCCGCACGTGTACTGAACAACTATTTTTAATACAGTTGCTCAAAAAGTGGCGTATTGCAGGGACGTTTAGCGTTCGGGATGTGGGCTATTACATACTCGAGCTTTTTGTTTACCTTTCCCGAACTCGTGCGTTCTCTTTGCCAACTGTCAAAAATGGCGACACGACTTTGACACACTTTTTGCATTGCGAAACGTAGGTTTCGCATTACTAATACGACTAGCGCCATCTCTTGATCACAGTTTGAACTTAGTTGAGTTTATTGTGTTTTTGATATTTTATTAAATTGCTTAATTTTTTCGCAACTGTATTAAAAATAGTTGTTCAGTACACGTGCGGAACCGTCATTGCAAAGAGTTCCGACTGTCAACCCTCACCTTCGGCTGCGCCTCGGCTCGGGTAGACATTTGTCGGAACTCTTTGCAATGACAGGCTTTCCGCACTTGTAATGAAATATACTATTTTAATACAGTTGCGAAAAAAATGAAGAAATTTAGTAAAATAATAAAAACACAAACTCAACTAAGTTCCAACTGTGATCAAGAGATGGCGCTAGTCGTATTAGTAATACGAAACCTACGTTGCGCAATACAAAAAGTGTGTCAAAGTCGTTTCGCCATTTTTGACAGTTGGGAAAGAGAACGCACTAGTTCGGAAAAGGTAAAGAAAAAGCTCGAGTATGTAATAGCCCACTTCCCGAACGCTATACGTCCCTGCAATATGCCACTTTTTGAGCAACTGTATTAAAAATTCGTTTCCAGCATTTCTACATCCCTGTAAAAGGAAGTATGCATTCATTGTTTGCACTTTGGATGGTTAATCAGCTAATGCGTCTATATTTAACGTCGTGTGACTATCGACTGGCGGACTATTTCTGTGACCGAAATCGCGCTAATGGCATCCCGGACCCGTCTCGCAACTTCCATTTGAAATTGAACTAAAATGCATAGATGGAGGTTTGATATGTACCTACCTTCCCGTTATATACAGAATGTCAACTCGTTTCTTAATTCACAACCCGCTTGGTTACGTTTGTGGAAATCTATTTTCGTATGTGGACCCTCAGACGAAATAAAAAGTCAATACGGAGCGCTGTGAACAAAGAAGTGAAGCCGATAAAACTACGCCTCGGCGTGTACATGCACAGTTACACGCACACACATATAACGAAACTACGCCTTACCTCGTCAGTCGAGCTATTCCGACGCGCGGAGTGTCACGCTGTAATAATTCCTATTTTTCAAAGAAAAATACCGAATTTTGTAGTGAGAGGGTGTAAAAACCAATCTTCAAAAAATAAAAAGCAGGATAGAACCACATTTACATACCACCACATAAAATATCAATTTTATTAATTTATGACAACTTGGAACACAAAACCTCCACAACTTTCATAAGTGTTGCTACTAGTGAGCGTCACAATAGTCCCCGTTTTTTGGATAAGTTAATGTGACCTGGAACGTAATGTAACACGTTCATTTACCTACTTCGATTTTAACTTTTAATATTCATAAAATTAATGTAAGTTTAAATAGGCGTTGATTTTTATTTTCCATGTTTTAACATAACTTCGAAATCTATATTTTTAAGGTTCTCAAACATACAACCGAGGTATACAACCTAAAATCTAAAAAACCTAAAAACTTATCTATTTACTTATCCATTTATTTAAATTTTGGGTAATAAGTTTTCACTGCACGGCAACACTCACTAAATGCCCACATGTTTACGAAACCGGCTTCACTTTTTTGTTGACAGCGCTCCGTCTTGAGTTTTTATTTCGTCTGAGTGTGAACCTAAAATAGGTTATGGAATTGATTTTAAACTATAAAATATAAAAAACTTTGATATAGGCTAGGCGTTGGACCACAGCTTACCTGATGCTAAATGATGGTGTGGTGGATGTTTGCAAACACATCTAACCTGACGTGAGAACTGGCTTTTAAGTGAGAGGTCCTGATCATACTGTTATAGATACACCCTTCATTACGTCCTTTTTAACATTACACGCTGTATACGCACTCAATATTGATTTGCAGATTTAGGTAAAGTGATTTTAATCGCCTGTTGAAAGCGAAGAAAATCCCGTGTCAAAGAAATTAAACGAACATCTTTAAGAAGCACCTTGTAGTCGATCGGAAATACCATCCCTCTATTTAACCGCCCCGATTTCTGAATCTATATTCATCATATTCTGGTACCTACCAATTTGAAGTGTTCCATTTTTGGTCTTTGTTTAAACACTTTTGAAATGTTTTTTTATTTAATTCGCTTTCAAGAAATATTGAAAAAAAATTTACCTACTGATTCATCTATCTTGAAATGAAACAGATTCTATGTTATGTACTTACATAATTATTATGTCACAGATGCCGCTTTATTTTCTTAAAAATAATTATGTTGATCACTTTTTCTTGAGACACGAAATTCTAAAAATCTGTTTTGAACCTTAATGATCATAAATCATAATATTGATTTAAAAAACTAAATTTCATTTGGAATTATTGTGTCAATATTTATGTTTATTTTTCTCCCATTTTGCGTAGTTCTAACAACTGTATAGTTGATTTGATCTTGATTGATCACTACACAGTTTACTCGTGGAGTCTACTTACACAGATTGGTATTTTTCTCAATCGCTTTGATTGCTTGCGCACAACTAATGGGAATTTTATTGCGGCAACATCCCTTCTGCGGCCCTTTTAACGTTTCTCCTGATGGGATAGTCAGTGGCGAACACTATATCTTTTTTAAGCAGTTGCTAAACGTTTGAAATGTATGCCGTGTTGAACGAACTTCATTCTGACCGCAAGGTAATCTACTATGAAAAAAATAAATTCTTCATATTATTATTTTTTTAAATAAAAAAAGGTTTCATGAATTCAAATGCTGTCTTTTTTAAAATTAATGTGCCTATCTGCTAGTTGGATCTGCTTCTCACATTGTAATCATAAGTTAGTGGTAATTTTCAGATACTTCAGTACTAAGACGATGCACGGGTCTATAATATTTTTTTATATTTCTGATGCTCAGTCAGATATCCGTACATCTATACAAATGTGTAAAACTGTGTCCGTCTGTAAGGTCAAAATGACAAGTTTTTCCTAATTAAATAATATGAAAGTACATACGGTAGATACTTATTTAAAAACTATTCGTTCCGGCTAATTTCCGAAACGGCAGGATCGATCGGGAATTCCGAAACTCACGTGGATGAAACAACGGGGCGCAGCTAGCTTTGAATCTGAAGCGTTGAATTCTCTCCAACGTCCGAATGAATATGCAGTTAGCACTCAAGAACATTAACATACTACAGGGACTCGCTATACTGTTGAATGGATTTAACATGAAAACAATTTATTAGACAAATATAAAATCCGCTTCAGTCATAACCGATTTAAAAATGAACATAGGACAAAATGTTATATTAGTAGATTAACGTCCACAGCTGGGTTAAGTATCGTGTCGTATTTAAAAAGAGGCTTACTTACAGTAAAATTTTGTAGAAGCGTCAAGAATAGAGTATTGTAACTTGTGATCCAATGAAACAAGGGGTGTATGAAGTTCTTTTTGCATAAATCATTTTATAATACCACTAAATATATCTAAGTATTAGTTTTCTATTATCCTTATATAGTATATAGCTAGGTATTACGTTGTGCACCCAGCACCCGCTTCTATTTTTTTTCTACAGCTCTCTATCACCTTAAGGTTGCCTTGAAAAGATTGCCTCTAGCAATAAGGCCGACTTTTGCTATGTATTTACTTTTTATCTGTCTTGGTTTTTATTTTCTCTTCTGGGGCAATAAAGCATATTTGATTTGATAAATTTAACGAACTTCGAACTGGGATACTACGCTACAAAAAGCAAAAACAGAAAATATATTTTATTAATCTTTAAGTTAATAATTATGGTAACAGAGATTAAGATAGTAACATTAAACTCAAAATCTTGACCTGAACTTTATTCTTTTTGTAAGCTTTACAGAACTAAAATGTGCTTATTTGAACTCGAATATCTAACTTCTATGTACATTGTACAGAACCGTAATAGTAGATTTTACAACGAGTGCACAAAACGAACCCTTTTTATCTGAGACTTTTAGCATCCCGTGCCGAAGGCGAGATAGTAATGTCGAGGATAAAATGGTTTTGTGGACGAGTTATAAACTCTGCTTTTCACTTCGATCGCGAGGAAATAAAACAGTAGTTTAACATTACATTTCTTTGATTAAAATTCAAAGTAAAATTAGTACAGTTTTGAATACTGAAGGAAATTGTTTTTCCCAGCATATTAACGGTATTTATGTCTTAAAAAACACATAGGGCAAATAAAATAAATATTATAAAATAACGAATTCTATCTATGAACTTCTTATTGCGTTTGGCTGTATGGCTCATTTTCTTTGCCTTAATATAGATACATTTATTAGTAGATACGTTAATGCACTCGTGCACAAAATTCGATTTTGTGCAGCCTATATCCTGCACAAACAAGCACTTTCAGAGCATGAGAAGTGAAAAAGTTTTTTAAAAGTTCTGCAACCAATCTCGTTTTTGCAACTCGTATAGTTGTTCTATTTCAAGAAGTCCGTTTGGCTATGATTGCGTTGAGATTGTATAACCGCATGTCGCCAGTAGATCTATACAATATTTTATTCCCAGTGGGCTCACCGATTAGATACCCTGGTGGACTCCCACGGGAATTTTTATTGCTTCAGTGTGCGTAACTTTGGGAGCGTTCAGTTTCTATTGCAATAATCTTCACACATCCAAATCGGTACATGTCACTACTACAGCCAGGGCAGAAATAAACTTCAAGAAATAGAAAACAACTATACGTATTGTTTTGTAATTTCGAGCTTTCGTTTGTGAAACGGGACCATTAAAACTAAAACAAAAGAAAAAAAGGAGGTGACAAATAACCTGATTGGAGTACTAGGCAAACAGGGGTCATGGGAATGTGTTTAACAATTCACACGCCGTCCTCAAACCGCCTTTGTGTCAGGCCTGTGTCTGGTGTTTGCTTTCAATTAGACGCAGCAAATTGCTGCAACGTCCGAGCTGGCTATGATACTCTGGTACTAGGTGAGTTTCTATTCATGTTAATGCGAATTCGATGCCAGATTGGTTGAATTCGTATTGTAGCTTGCAAGCATCTTTGCACCTTCGAGGTTAAATGTGAGAGTTTCCTTTCATCCATAATTGTTACTGCCAATATTAATGGCCTCGAAAATTCTAATACAAAAAGTATAAATATTATTTTTACATATCTAGATTCATTCATCTATCCAAACATCCAATTTAACATATCATATTAATATGGATTAGATTAGAAAACAAATAAACTTTGTAAATTTCCCCGCAATGCGCTATCACGATGAAAAATTACAAAATGCTCATACGGAAAGTATACCTATAGGTTAGCAATAGCTGACAAATGAGCCTCATTTAAAAACTAACCAGCTAACACTTTATCAATATTCATAACCACCACGGGTGGTTACCCTTTAGTCTCGGTTTCTTTTTTCGATTTTAAATTATCTTTTATTCTATCTATATACCTACTTTGTATGGAACAATTCCGCGGGAACTCTGAAATTATCGCGGGAGAAACTGCGTTGGGTACTCTCCAGAGTATGGAATTAAAAATTCTAATTAGTCCGTCAGTAAGAAAAAAAAAAAATAGACACGTACCGATTTTTACTTTTTAAATTAATGAAAATAAACATAGGTAAAGCGCTCTAAAGTTTAGGGTGGGGGACTCGTGACGTATAAGCCGTACAAACTGGACCGGGTTGTGACGTCACGTGAAATTTCAACACAATGTATCGCCGTTATTTTTTGATGACGTAAAAAAGGAAAAAATAGTAGGTACGTGTCCAATATTTTTTACTAATCTACGCGACGCGACGGATAAAAAAAAAAAGTCAAGTAGCATTCGTCGCTTGTCACAGCACAGCACATACTGTAGTGTGTGGGTATTTGCGATCCCCCGGGGGTAGGTCGCTAATATGGCGGCGGCGAGTGGACCGGGGAGAACTGGACACCTGCGGTCGACGGTTCGGTGGCGAACTCAAATGTAGGATGACACCGCGTTTAGTTCAGTGGCGGGTTGCGGCATTAAACCAATGGTTGAATTTTATACCACTACGAGTGAAATGTAGGTACACTACCTGTGTTTCACGGTTTCATCCACACGAGTTTCCCTCAATTCCCTCAAGAAGTTTTCTAAGACAATATTATTAATTACTATCCAAAATTGTTTGGTAGTAAAAGTGCGTGAGCAAAACTCATTTCGACAAAAATGACAGTTGCTTTGTTTTTCCTTATAACTGCCGTATGACGCCGTGACGGAAAATGAATTTTCACTCCCATCCGTACCGCGTGATAAAGAATTTCGTTCTAAAAGAATATACGAAAAGTAGTCTTCATCTCTTTATTTGTAGATACTACAGGATATTAAAAATAAGTCTTAACCTAAGACTTTTAAAATAGGTGGAAAAATAAGTCTTAACCTAAGACTTTTAAAATAGGTACGTGTACCTGAAAGTCATTAGCAATAAAATTCATAAAAAAGGAAGTCATTCAATAAAGGGACTCGTTAATAAAAAAGTAGGAGAAAAATAAAACATGAGCACCACCCGCCCGCCCACGCAAAGTGCCGACATAGTAGGTACTCTTACAACGTGACGCTTAAAAATTTCAAACGTTACACTTTTATCTTTTCGCAGTGCCATTAGGTTATTCGTATCTGACACGTTGAAAATATTTTTTGTGTCCAGCTGTGCTCGGAGCTCAACACATTTTGTGACAGGTGTGACCGCCATAATACGAGTACTGTCACCTTTTCGCCCCTGATATTATTCGGACTTGACAGCGCCAGGAGAAAAGGCATACATTTTTAAACAATTTTGAAAAACTTACTAATACACAATACACGGATTTTCGCTTTAGGACGACGATAGGAAAATTGAACTGAATTGATATTGAGGACTTGAATATTCTGTCTGGTAAATTCTTGGCGACGCAGAAGTACCTACTAATACCGATCTCGACGCACGGAGTACGTCAGGCCAGGTTCTAGCCCAACGCCCGTAAAATGTCGTCTATAATTTTTCAACATTTCATTTCTGTAAACAGACGGTAAAAAAAAATAGCATCTATAATGATAGTAAATACCGTATCCAAATCAGTAGCTTAACAGAAGTAAGCGGACAAACAATTGATACAGAAAGCGACTTTGTTTGTACTATAAAGAAAGTTGTCTCGTTGCTACCTATTTGACATCAGACTCATGGAGATATTTCCTTCGTTTCCATTTTTTACCATTTATAGTAGTAAATTAAGCATATTTATTACACATTGTTTTACTACTATATTACAACCGACTTCAAACAAAGCCTATGTTTTTGCCGTCACGAAAAAAAAACAAAGTTCCACCGATGTGGCTGGGGTGAGGTGTCATGAAATATGCATCGAACACAAGAATGCAGGTCGCAGTGGAATAATTCGCGTGTCACTTCAAACGATATTCTCTTACGACTATCTACACGGATTATTCTGTGAGCCTAGATGGGTTTCACTTCACGTTTCACTTTGAGTAAATTTTATCTTAAAACGAATAAATCAAGACGCACAGCAGAACGTCATGTCAATTTATAGTCAATTTACGTGTTATAAAAAACAATTTCTAGTTGTTTTTATCACCACACACTTTGCTCTTATTATATAGCTCACAAAACGAAGTTCCAAACTTTTCCATTGAACAGTTACTACGATCTTTGAAAGTATAAAAACTTCTTCTTTTTTAAAAGTTGGAAGAGGTCTGAGACTTGGCAATAATTTTTATCATATTACATTTATAAGCTAAAACTGTTTTGGATTGGAACCTGACTTCGCTCTTTTTGTCTATTTGTTATCTTTGTTTTTGTTGTACTTGTCTGCGTTATTGATTTGCAATTAAAAGGGGATGGATTTATAACATTACTAGCTGTCCCGCGTGGTTTCACCTGCGATAATTTCGGAGTTCCCGCGGAATTGTTCCATACAAACTTTGCCCCCGTTTTTCACCTCCTTAGCGGTAACATTTCTTATCGGATGCCTACATTGCCTACGTCATACAAAGAACACAACACACCCTCCAAGTTTCAGGTCTCTACGATCTGCGGTTTAGGCTGTACGTTGATCCATTATTCATTCAGGACATAGCATTTTATATACATAGATTATAGATATTGAAAATTAGGGGCACTTTTATTATCCTGCACTCATTTTTATCTTGAAGCTTCGTGTTATTTCTACGTATGGTATACACGTTACAGAATTTTACAGCCTATACGGTTGGGCCTTCGCTTTTTAACTGGAACACATCTATTATTCAAAACTACCATTCTCTTGTTTTTTTTTTCTTTAGAAGGGTTCGTAGCAGACGTAGTATAAATATTTTGTTTTTATTTTATTTCGCACTGAGTGTTATTGGCCAGTATTTTTCTTTTGGAAGAACATAGTATTTTATATAAATTATTTTTAACACACCAACTATGTATTTAGTTTTAGATATGCAGATTTATAATTACACGCACTAATTAAATCTATCGCCGAAAGTCTTATATTAAACCGACTTACCGCCGCACTCAGAGTCGACTTTAATGATTACTTAGTTAAGTATAGATTTTTAAAACAAAACTGCCGCAATCAGAGACGTTCATAAAATTAATGTTTATTGGTATTTAATGAGATGTAACTTAATTAGTTAAATGCCAATTAACATTAATTTATTAAACTTGTCTGATTGCGGCAGTTTTGTTTTAAAAATCTATACTTAACTAAGTAATCATTAAAGTCGACTCTGAGTGCGGCGGTTAATCGCACAATTTAATTAATACTATAGGTTTAAGATGCTCCAAAAAAATTAAACGAGAATATCACATCAAATATTTTTTATTGTTACCACGATAATACTAACAATATATAAAGAAACAACTGTAAAGTAGGCAACAAAGTGCCTTATTGCTAAAAGTCAATATCATAAATTATTTTGAATAAAAAAAAATAACCATAAATTATGCACCTAAAATAAATAACCTCAAAAACCAATGGAGATTAACAAAACAATAGGTAGATACCTAACAAGAATATAATATCGGCAGGCCGGGTAGCTCTATTTTTCCGGACACAGCCGGAGTCTTCAGCAACCGGAAATACCTTTGGCTTGAGGGGTATTATGGAACGGAAGTGCTTTGGCGCCAACCGGATGTTCGACCGCACTATGGTGCATCTGCATTTTAGCGCCAAAAGCTGCGCACATAAGATTTTATTGTTTAAAGTACTGGATATATATATACTTGCAGTTTAAAAATAATGATGAGGTTTTGTTAGGTGCTTAGGAAGGTATATTTTACCCAGATTTTCAGTTACTTTTTCTTGCAAATTTCCAAACTAAGTGTTATATTACTATATATTTATGTATTTACTAACTGTTCCCCGCGGTTTCACTAACATTAATTTCGGAAATTCCGCGGTGATTCCAGAATAAAAGTGCCCTATATCCTTTTCTGTGCCACTGACAACGTGTATAGTATGTAAAATTTGATGCAATTACACCCGCGCTTTTGCGGAGTTCCCGTGGAAATTCCGGGATAAAAAGTAACCTTATCTGTACCTCTGAAAATGTGTATGCAAAATTTCATGATGATCCGTTAAGGCGTTAAATCGTGACAAACAAACTCACATCTGAATTTAAATGTCAAAAAATTACTATAGCCGTCTGATGGAGAGTATATAGAGTATATATAGAGTATATGTGTTATAATTATAATTATAACTATTGAAATATGGCGAATCCGATACAACAATTTCTGAGCAATGTGAAAAATAATAATGAATAAGCGTCTACCTAAATACTGCTCAGGAATTCTTTTCAGAAAAAACAATTTCCTCTCATTAAAATTTCATTGTGAATTTCGTCTTCGCCGTGTAATATTTCAATTACTTTGTGTAATATTAAACACATTTTTTTATTATTACGACATTTTTGTGTGTCAAGTGTCAAATAACCTATTTAATATTCAAGTGAAATATATTTGGGCGTCCAAGCTAAAAGGTACCAGTTTTCGGCATTTGGTTTCCGAGATAATTATGTTTATGCAGTTTTGTAAAGTTCGGTGAAAAAATTTCACATGTCTTAATGTAAAATAATATATAAAAATCTATGTAACAACCAAGTAGAAGTGTGTTTTTTTTATTTCACACAAACTTTTAAAATGCTTTTTTTCAAATCAAGTTTTTTCAGACTTTCATCTTCAAATGTCTGTAAAAAAACTGTGCTAGTTTTTGAATATTTTTTCAGTCCTTACTATATTAATTGTCTATTGTAGATACCGAATCAAGTTTTAACTCATACCCCACTACTGGTACCTTTTCACGGGGACGCCCACATATATACTTATATAGGGACCATCCTCAAGCGGGAGGGCCCCTTGTGTGACATTGTGTGACAAGCGGTGGGAGAGGCCTTCAGTTTTGTGACGTCACATTTCAAAATCTTATACATCTAAGTGTTAAAATGCCTTTGAACTTTTAACGAAAAACCAAAAAATATTTTCAACTTTTGTTGGCGAACTCCAAAATATGTGACGTCACTATGGGGGGGGGGGGGGGGGTCTCACAAATGTGTTATGTAACCGACTGTGTCAAGGAGAGGGGGAGGGGTCCAAAAATCAGGAAAATAGTGTTACGTGCTTGATGGATGACCTATTTGTAGATTTTTTTTGCAACCGTTTGTTCATCAGCCAATGACTAACTTGGGAATTGACATTGACCTGATTTTAACCAGCTTAGGATTGTATAAGTTTTATAACCTGTTTTTAAAGTAATAAGAAGCTTTTATTTAACTTGCAATGTATGTATGTAACTAACTATGTTTGTACGGGTAGAATCTTGCAACTAAATTTTGAAGCAGACACCTTCAATCGATCGAGCTGAAATTTTGTATACTACACGTTTAGTTTGGATAACAGACAATGCATGGTTTTTTCCTTTTTAGCGCATTTGATGAAAACTTGTTTTATAAAAAAGGTTTTCTTTTATTCAGTTTTTTTATCGAGACTTTTTACAACTGTTCCTTGATTCAACGTCCAACGCTAGCGAAACTTAGCGAAAGCACGTTTTCATACTTAGAAGAGACCTGCCCATAGCTTATTTGAGACTCTATAAATAAAATTATACATTGTTATATATAATAATGTATAATATAATAATATATAATGTTATCGCTATCGTAATTTCAAATATATAATTTAAATAGCTCCTTATATACAATGTATATAGGATCTATTTGGCGTTACAGCCTGTGTTAACTAAATATTTATTATGTCCATTACAATTAGGTCTAGCACTAATTCTGTGATGTAATGTTTTATTGCCTGATAAAGAATTAAAAAAAAGAAAATCGTTATTGCAACAGATAACTAAGAAAAATATCATTGGACGAAAAATTTGATTTATGATTGGACGATTTTGCGTGACCACGTGACATGACGATATGTTCCTTAGTTTTCTATAACGATAAAGATTGTAGACTGTCAACTTGGCGGGGACTGAATCGCACGCAATACCTACGTAGGACTAAGTACAGACAAAACGTTGCCGCGAGGACCAGAGCCTCTGTTTACATTCGATCACTCGCCGCCCGCCGCTGGAACTTATGCATAATTTAAGCTCGCCGTAGCAGAAGCACTACGTACATTATGTAAGCACAGTCAACAGCAGCAATATGTTAACACATCTGTCGGACTTTGGACCTTATCATCTGTGATTTATGCTAATAAACGTGCTAACACCGATGGCAACATTAACATTAGTCTGTGGACGATTGCTTGTACTCTACGGTTTCTGTGAACTGATTTGTCTCGATTAAACTTTTAGAAGCAAACACGCGTCGTGTATTATTCTCAGTTTTTCCTCTCCGAAAAGATTGGTTTACATGTGATTTTTTCACCGACATCTGACAGTTACAGTCAACTCCTGTCAATCTTAAGATACTTATGTACCTCTTATTGTTTGTGTCTCGTTTTGTGTGCCAATAAATAAATAAATAAATACGCACACACGCACAACACGTGTACAAGACGATCGTGTTTACTTGGGGGAAAGTCAAAGACATTCTATAATGGGGAAAGTACTTGGATCGGTTCATTAGTATGGAGTGTCACCGGGCTGTTTATTACTATTAACAAAGACGTTATAAGAGAATAGACGAACAATACAAACTTTTACTATGCAATCCACGTCAAACAATTTTTGCGGGGGGAATGATCAAAATTAAACCAATCACATCGTTGCGACGCAATCAAATACCAGTCACCACAAAGTATATTTAAAATAACCAATCACATCGCTTTCCGTCAAGTGATATCTGCTAGCCAATGGCATTTTGTTTGCATGAGATCGTTTGACCGCTACGTGGTTCAAAGGGAAAGCTTAGCGGCCGAGCGTATTGTCAATATATTCCCTTTCAATATCTTTGACCATTACAATAAAATTTAGTGACTGTTAGAAGCGTTTACATACTTTAGCAGATGACTGTACGTCTCCATTCGACCGGCGCTATCGTTTACCGCTCTATTTCATACCGACAAACAGTTGAACAGTGAAAATTGTCCTTTTTAAAATTTCTCTGGTTATAAATATTATATCGGTCGAAGAGTGTAGGTATAAAATAGCCGAGCTGCGTGATCGGGGATAACTAACTGGGTTTAGTTTAACGAGGGAATTATTGAAAGAACAGCCCTCTTAGCCAAGTTGACAATCTATAATCTTTCAAATCAAAAGTCCAGTTTTGCTTGACCAGGTGATATGATATGACGACTTGGTTAAGGGCGCAGGAGGTCGATCGAGTTCTTTTTATTATATTTTAATGTTTCGAGCACATTTTCTTATTATTTTCAGGTTTTATTTACTTACATATTTTTCCTTTTTTTACGTATTCAAATAATAAAGGCGATACATTGAGTTGAAATTCCGTGTGACGTCACACCTAGGTACACTTTATACCTACCTTAATAGTTATGTCTTCACGACCTCCCACTCTTAAACTTTAATGTGTAATTTTTTCAATAATTCGAAAGAGCAAAAAATACGTGTCTACAATTTTTTTTACTGACGGACTAAATAGAATTTTGATTACCTTGTCATCATGCCCATTGTATCTACCTATTACTGTTTATTGTAGGAAGTTATATAACTAAAACGTCTAGCATTCTAACTCTACAATAGGTCTAACTTGACCATTACTGCAAATAGGCTGAATGCGTTTTGAACTACTAAGAACGCTTTACCAGTTGCAATTTGATCATTAAATTGCAACATTTGACCACTCGCAGACTTACCGCCGTACTCAGAGTCGACTTTAATGATTACTTAGTTAAGTATAGATTTTTAAAACAAAACTGCCGCAATCAGACATGTTCAATAAATTAATGTTAATTGCCATTTAACTAATTAGGTTATATCTCACTAAATGCCAATTAACATTAATTTACTGAACGTCTCTGATTGCGGCAGTTTTGTTTTAAAAATCTATACTTAACTAAGTAATCATTAAAGTCGACTCTGAGTGCGGCCGTTAGTCTTTAGATTTAGATACAAGGTGGTTGTCCATTTCAAGTTTTGGACTAAAGTACCTAAGTAATGCTCGTAGCAGTAGCGTTAACGGTTTCCCGCTACAGCTTTGCCCTCGATTTGTCCATAACAATTTGCTACAAAGCGAGCTTTTTAATTGATTTATTACGGTAAATTTTAACAAAATATATTAAACTGACTTCAAGAGTTCCGCTGTCTGTCCCCGAAACTCATCATCAGTTAAATTTAAATGGGACCATTACGTAATAAACCCCTTTCGAACAAAATAAGAATTTTGAAAAACCGTCTATATTTAACGGAGTTATGCCCGAAAATACATACATGAAAAAATGAAAAAATAAAAATCCGAATTGATAACCTCCTCCTTTTTCAAGTCGGTTAAAAAGGAGAGGTTATCAATTCGTCTATATAAAGAATATCCTTCTCAAACAAACTTTCCCTCTATAAAATATTTGTAGGTATTCTTTTACTTATTTGTATGATAAAGGAGAATATAAGTTTGAGTGTTTGTTTGTTTGTTTGTTTCGCTTTCATAACATACGATTTTGGCTTTAAATTTTGTATTGGGTTTACTTTTATCGCATGCAGAATTCCCGCGGGAACTCCGAAATTAATGCAAGTGAAACCGCGGGAACAGCTCCTAGATATATATGTGATGATTAACCATATGGAAATGTTTCGGCACAGTGATGTTTCTTTGAGGTCAAAATGTCGGTGCGTGGAAAATATCTGGGGGTGCGGTAGTGCTCTCGTCAAGTCGAGCATAAAAAAAAATGTTTTATTAAAATAACAATAGTTCTAATCTCTTTTCCTGTTGCGGGTCTGCTGAAAGAAATTCCACATGGAATAAGCATGACCCTTGTACATGATTACTTTTATACTTTCTTTCTCCTTTATGTTGTCCTTGTGTACATTAATTGTTAAATCCTACTAATATTATAAATGTGAAAGTGTGGATGTTTGGATGTTTGTTATTCAATCACGCAAAAACGGCTAAACGGATTTGGATGAAATTCGGCATGCACAGAGAAGGACATAGGGTAACGGAATTCCCGCGGGAACTCTTAAATTACCGCGGGCGAAACCGCGGGGCATAGCTAGTTGTGAAATAAATAAAGTACATAATGACTTTCAAATAGATGTGCAACGAATGAAATGCATATAGTTTGTGGCGTTGCGTCGCGCCTCGCATCGCCGGTGCACCGTGCAATACGTCAGACGCGCGTGCATTTTGATAAATCATGAAAATCGTCCTTCGGCCTGTCGCCACCGCACCGCCCGCCCGTGACAAATGGCGAGCGCCCCCTGCCGGCGCCACGCGGCCTCGGATTGATGACCCGCCCTCGGATATAATAATTGCACTCACAAAAATACATAAATACCTTTGTGTTCGAGACTCTACAAAGTCTCCAACTACTGTAGCTACTGTAATTTCAGAGATCGAACGGAAATTCCGGTATGAAAGTAACCTATGTCCTATATTCCACTATTCCTCTGTTCCTGCCTAATTTACTCATTTTAACATTAGCTAATTGGCATAATAATATGGTCCTGTCAAAATCGGTCCAACCGTTTCGGAGAATCAACCGCGTGAGTTTCGGAATTCCCGTAGGAACTCCAAACTTCTTTTATTCTTCTTCTCCTTACAATAATAAACACTAAACAAAGAATACGCGAAAGTCCAGCCGTTCATGCGTGACCAAGGGAAATAGGGATTCATTTTTATTTCTCGCTGACTGTACATTTTTCTTTCAAAATTTTTTGATAAGGCATGGTCTCCTAAGACCATATTCGCGTAGCTACAACCTTTAAGGTAGCCTCCCTTACTGACACGTCTCAAATTTCCACCCTATATAGATAAAGATACCTAAATAAATAAAAAAATATAATATTATGTTCTGCTTTTTCTTTAAAGAACCATTAACCTAAAAAAAACTCAATGAGGTGCAATCAGTTAACGTTACGTTACTTGCGTCCTCGTTACTTATTTAATACCTGCTCTAGCCATCACAGAATTAATAAATACGATGTTTTCTAGAGCAACAACAACAGACAATGAGTCATAGACAATCCAGCGATGCCAACCAGCGACGTGCACCAGGCATGTACGGGTTGAGCAACGCACACGGTAAACGTTTTTTTATATTATGGCAACATTATTCTATGTCGTGTCGTCTCCCCAGGAGACCGAATGTTCTGTACACATTGCAAAGCTCAACTATACCAGACATGACACAGTTTAGTGATTTAATGTAATTTACTACATCTTCCCTGTAGTTAAATGCGCTTGAATCTTGGGGTGAAAGTCCTTTCTTTTTGTTGCAATTCGCAAAGTTTAATCACACATAGATATTTTTTAAAGTAGTTTTGCAGTAGAGAGGAAGAGAGTTAAAACATGTAGGAATTTTCTTCTTTCCCAATAAATTTTTCTGTCGCTCAGTCTATAAAAAACATGTGTATTGTAATTATTTTTCATAAAAGTAAAACATAAAAACAACCTCAGAATTCAAATAAGATCTCAATAATGATTTGTACGAAGTCTAAAAAGTGACAGAGACAAAATCCCCCACCTGCGAGCTCTCCACGTTTCTACCGCAAAGCTTTATATATTCTATGGCGACGGTTGCCAATAGACTAGAGAGATTTAGTGGAGCCTGCTAGTTGAGTTATAGCGTCACGGCCGCTCTCGATATGTGACACATTACCGTGGTCGGCGGTAATTTCGAAGGGATAGAGCGGTAGGTAGGTAGTGATAGTGACTAATGTTCGTCGCCCTTCTGCGGCGTCACCTCTATCCTATTCTATATTCGCGCTCCATTTTTTTTTTATATTTCGCATTGAGAGTTAAGTTTCTTTTCATGGTGGGCAAAATTATTTCAGCCAGTTTCTATCTATTTAGTGTTTTCTTTTCTTGAATAGTTTTTTTTTTCGATTTATGAAATTTTATTTAGTAAATAAATTTAGTAATAGTAGAGAAATATAAATTGATGGAATTACAAAATCTTTCATTAGCACCCATTAGCTAGCTATGTACCAAAATAAATAGCATTTGCAGCACCGTATAAAGGTACTAAAGCTTATATGCACTATATCAAATTCACTCCAAGCTGTGTTTACGCTGCAATCTGTACAGTCGATATCAAAAGTATTTTAAGCATATTTAACATAGAGATGTAAACAATACATATTCTATAGTTCCATAGATTACCTATAACTAGAGATGAGACATGGATGAGACGTTAAAAAAAGGAGTGATGTTTTTTTTAATTGTTTTGTTTTTTCTCATTTTTTGGTGATTTAATGTGAAGTGATAATTATACCAACAGCTTTTTGGTGATGTGCTTAGGACCATACGGTCCGCCATGGTCCAAGAACACGATGCAACTTTTAATCCATGTGGAACAACCTTGGAGTTAGTTCATATGACATATTTTATATTTTTACTAAAACCTTTTGATAAGTAATAAGGTATGTATGTATAGTAAAATCAGTCACTGTACATACATAACTTAATTTCAGTCGCCGACTGTACAGCTACATTTGTTAGGCGTTAGTGGCCACGTACGGTGCATTTTGTACCTGAAGTGTTTGTTTGCTTACCCCCACTTCCGTCACCTCACTGGCTCGCTCGTTTCTCACCCCGAGAACCACTTAGTTTCAACCCAAGTGATGGCAACTGTTGCTCTATCTGCTAATAGCTTAGCAGTCATGCGATTTTTGAGGGCCCAACTTGCGGCTCACTTTTATTTATAACTCTACATCCTACTAATATTATAAATGTGAAAGTGTGGATGTTTGGATGTTTAGATGTTTGGATGTTTGTTACTCAATCACGCAAAAACGGCTGAACAGATTTGGATGAAATTTGGCATGTACGTTGTCAGGGATACAGAGAAGGACATAGGGTACTTTTTATCCGGGAATTCCCGCGGGAACTCCGAAATTACCGCGGGTGAAACCACGGGGCGCAGCTAGTACATTATAAAAAGAAACGATTAAATTTTTTCTATGTTTGTTTGTTCGTAATGATTAAATCAAAGTAAATTCTTTCACTAATCGCTTTTAAGAAGCTCCTGTTGCTTAGTGACATAATTCCAATGGAAACTCAGAAATCAATTCTAGTAAAGCGGCATAGGGGATCTAGTAGTTAGTAGATAAAACTAGGTAAATTTTCCACCAAAAATTATCAAAATGCTTAAATTTTTTTTTTTAAGTTTCTCTGACTTAAAATAGGTATGTCATTTTTCAACAACTTACCAATAATTTTGATTCCACTAAAATCATCATTGGATCTTCGCAGCTACGAGAGCTACTTTAGTTGCTAAAAATCATGATGTATTGCTATAACGCCTGCTGTTGCTGATCCCATCACTAATTCAACACCATCCCGGCTGGATTTACTGTGCGAAGTTGTGGTAATGTCTTAATGTGTTGCATTACTGTTGTCCGGTGTTGTATTGCTCGGGCGTGTCGTTGTTGTGTTAAAACTTTAGTGCACTTAGCTGGCATGGACCGTGGTCTCTAGCTCTCATACACGTAATAGTTTGCGAGGAATTTGGTGTTCGAAAACAATATTGATTTAAAGGGTTTTCCAATAAGAGGTGTTATTTTGAATAGCCCGCTATTTCGGTAGATGTCACTTTTGAAGCTGTCATTTCTTGGCATTTGACAAGTAGAAACTACGCCATTAATAAAAATGGTACGATACACGCTTCAACAACGCATTGAAATTATTAAAATTCACTATAAAAATGGTGAAAACAACGCACAAGCAACGAAACCATTGATCTTTTAAGGGAAAAGTTTCCGGACCGTGTTATCTCTCGAAGAGGTGATCACAATTGGCCACCGAGATCTTGTGATTTAACACCTTGCGACTTCTTTCTTTGGGGCCACGTGAAGGAGAAGGTCTACGCCAACAGCCCAGTATCGATTCAAGACCTCAAAGATGGAATTCGTGAGGCTATCGAGGACATAGAGCAGCCACTTTGCGATTTAGTTATGGAAAATTTCATGAAAAGGATTTTGTCCTGTAAGCGTGGCCGTGGTGGTCATTTGCCTGATGTTATTTTCCACTATTAACGGCATACCTTCCTCTTTGTAATGAAATAAACATCTGATGATTTATAATAAAAAATGGCATTTTTCTTTGAATATCAAAATAACACCTCTTATTGGAAAACCCTTTATAATTAATGGTATATTTAGAGGTTGGACTTTTGTAAGATGTTACTGGGTAATCAATGTTTCGATAGTAATGAACACTTTCGACATACTTATTTACGAACTAGCATGAAAGGTTTTTATATAACAACTTTTTTTCCCGACATCCGATTTCATTGAAACAATGCCTATATTTAGCTCCAGACTAAGCTTAATCTACTTGTGAAACTGCATGACAATCGGTTCAGTAGATGCGGAGATCATCGCAAACAGACAGACAGACAGAAAATAATTATAAAAATATTTTTTTGGGCTTAGTTACTCTTCTTTTATCACCCCTCTCAATTTTGGGTTGGTCTCAGGGGTATAGAGAAGGACATCGGGCACTTTTATCCCCGAATTCCCGTGGGAATTCCAAAATAAACGCGGGTGAAACCACGGGGAACAGCTAGTTTATAATATCTAATCCTATTTATCATAGTTGTTAACAATCGAAAGCCAACACTCTACCCGCCGTGGGTTAAGCTGCGTACACACGTGCCTACCTTCACGTACATGTAACGTGCAATCGTATTTGTATTTCATAGAACAAAAGGCAGCAGTAAACAAGGGTTAAACAAGGAGTAGGTGTACCCGTCGCGGCGCGTGGGGCGTGGAGTCCGCGGGCCCGAGGGATCGCGCACGTTCCTGACAAGTCGGGCGGATAAAATGCTCTTTTATTTACCTCACTTATCATTTATTTTGGGCGCGTTGAGAGTAAAATTTCAAGGTCTTTGAGTGTTTAATTTTACCTAAAAAAAAAACGACAGAAAAGCAAAGTCGAAGTCAAATAATTTTATTCAAAAGTTAACACACTCATAAAATATCCGCCATCTCACAGCTTCCTACAAACTGTGGCTGGAGAGAAGAAGCTTTTCCAGTCCAAAGTTATATACCTACGTATAATATTTTTTTACTCGAGTTAATTAAATTTGGTTGAAAAATAAAATAGAGAACTTATTTGGTCTTTTTATTTTCCAGTGCAGTGATCGAGACAAATAAAATTCGAGAGGAGAGCGACTCTTAAGTAGCTATTGCAAAATAAACTATACTTACGTGAAAATTCTGAAGTTTGTAAAGTTACAACAAACTTTATACCTTTGTAGTTCTGCAATAATGTAGCCTAAATGTTTCCCTATTTTAAAGCCTTAATTAAAAGTAACTTAATATAGCTGTTTGGTAATTGTTGCTGTATTTGTTGAACTCTATGTTCTCGGATAAAAATATCGATGAAAGTATTTTAAGAATCGGAACCAATAGTTTAAATTAAAGATAGAAGGTAGGTACTTAAATAAGGAATACAGCCGAATGCTTCCTAAAATAAAAAAAAAAATCAGAAAGTAGGTAAGTCATCTTTTTGCTGACTTCAAGAAGATCGTAGAGAAACAACAGAAATATTGAACACTAGTTTATTACTCATTGTTATATCTCATTTATCACTCCGAAGCTTTTAAGCGTCCAACTCAATCCAACTCGGAAACTAGAAGCGTCATTTTATGCGTCCAAGATGTTCTCCGTAAATTCGCTTATACCGGCACTAAGACTGAACAGCTCAAGGGACCTACGTGACACGAACAAATAAAAATGAACTCAACTTTTGATAGCTGGAAATTGTTTTAAACAACGAAAATGTCGAGATTTTGTCGCCGGACTGTTAACTTAGTGTGTCTTTGTACACATAGTAGGTACGTGGCTATACCTATGCAATCTTAGGAGTCTCCGCAAGTTTGTTTTCAACAAACGTCAGAAGTTTACTCAAAACTTTGTTTAAAAGTGAATAGATTGCTTGGTTTGACCTTATTTATCTTTTGTTATATGTTTAAAACAATAACCTAAGAAATAAAAGGCATTACAGTCGTATCCAGCGCACGCAGAGTGCTGCGATATCACGAGTGGTGGAACCAGCTTACTTCAACTCTCGGCGGGAACGTAACTTCACACCGTTCCATGCACAAATATTTTGTTTTGTGCTTTAACTCCGAACGGAATATTGAATTCTACTAACGCTCTATGGCAATTTTATATTAGAACCATCATTATTCAGTAACCTGTCAGACTCACACATTTGGACAAAATTCAGAATCTACTTTAACGGCCAATACTCTACGAGCCCGTTGCCACCGAACTTGATATTATGACCTCAAGTCTGTCTCCTTCATTTTCCAGCGTAATTACAAACGAAACAAAAAACGCTATTCAAATCTCAGGATGTTATTGGGAATAGGGATGTGGCCTACTTTTGAAAATCAAAATTCGAATTAGTCCGTCAGTTAGAAAATAAAAAAACAATAGACACGTATTTTTTGCTTTTTCAAATAAATTAAAATAAACAGAGATAAAGCGCATTAAAGTGTAGGGTGAGTGGGTCGTGACGTCACTAACCGCTAAAACCGCCATACAAACTGTCCGAATAGTGACGTCACGCGAAATTTCAACTCAATATATCGCCGTTATTTTTTGATTACGAAAAAAAAGAAAAAATACGTGTCTAATATTTTTTAATAATCGGACTAAAAAATAAAAATTAGTCAACATGCCCCCCCATTGATTATCATTTTTTAATACTAGCCCAAAAGTGAGAATAAGCGGTAGGTATACTGTGTGTGTGGTAAATTAATAAGCTTTCTTAATAGCTCACTTTCGTTTTAGTCCGCAGTACGACTTCATTTCTCACCGACAAAATATTTTCCTTTCAAATATAAGTACGTATTTTTCTCCGATGACAAACATGTTCTAGAAAAAAAAAAAAAAAACGAAAATATCAACAATATTAGAAATTCGTGAACACGTAGAAAATTGGATGATTCGCG
Organism: Zygaena filipendulae; assembly: GCA_907165275.2. Taxonomy (NCBI): domain Eukaryota; kingdom Metazoa; phylum Arthropoda; class Insecta; order Lepidoptera; family Zygaenidae; genus Zygaena; species Zygaena filipendulae. The sequence goes on along the minus strand of OU015653.1, from coordinate 1,422,720 downwards.
GAGGTAAATGTAGTTCATAAATAAAAAAAAATATTGCCAACTACACACTTATTTTCGAGTTATTCAAGTTCACTCGAGCGTCTTGTACGAAAATCCAATTTCCTTGGCATATCTACGTGATATCTATCTTGTATCTAGAGACTGTGGGTGTGTGGATGTAGACAAGTTACTGTGGCGGGGAACATATACTTACACGAACACCTACGGTGAATTAGTTAAGGCGACGTACATATAATGCAGAAGAAGGAAAAAATAAATTTATTTAATTTTTTGGTTTTTAGGGTTCCATGCTCAAAGAGCTCATAGAGTTCCATACTCAACGGGACCCTATTACTAAGACTTAACTGTCCGTCTGTCTGTCCGTCTGCATCTGATGAACCGTGATAGTTAGACAGTTGAAATATTCACAGATGATGTATTTCTGATGCCGCTATAACAACAAATAATAAAAAACAGAAAAAAATAAATATGGCCTCCCATACAACAAACGTGATTTGTTTGTCGTTATTATAGATAGTGGTACAGAACCCTTCATGCGGGAGTTCGACTCACACTTGAGTGGATCGACTTAGAGGATTTTTTCTTAGCGAAAATGTAGCATGTAGAGTTTTGAAGGGAATGTTAACCTGTAATGTAACACGTTCGTCTGACTCGCTTGGACTATTAAAATATATTGGTGGAGTAAATAATTAGCGCATAAAGTCATTGGGAAATACATAATAGTGAAAATTTGTAGTTTTTTTTTTATTTTTACTTAATTTTATTTTCTTCTAAATTCTACGTAGGTATGACATCTCTATAGGATAAGTTTTGCAATCTTTCAATTAGAGATAGCACTGAAATAATGGTTATATTTGAGTGATTTGCAGTAAGTATGCCTGACCTTAATTGAAACGCATCACGATAAATTATCGTGTTTTGAAGAAGTGATATTTTATGTAGTACCTACAATTTTTTTTTTAACTCGATAAAAAAGGATCGTTGGTTTAAAGTCGCTAATTTGATGGTTGTTTTCGATACATTTTTGTGCTGGTCTGTAATCTATCTTACTATAGTATAGTATAGTAGAATAGAAAGACCAGTATAGTATAGGTACCACACCAGTAAACTTATACTGGTCTATGGTACCTACTTAATACGAGTGAATAAAATGAAAAAATGCGTCTTCAGTTCTTCGATATGATTCTATTATCGTCCTGATAAATATGCATTATGTATACTTGTATAGTAAACCATGTTATTTATATTTATTATGTATTATATTTCCATGTAGGTATTATGTTGTATCTGTTAGTATTTATTTACGTACCTACTCGTAGCTTAAACATTAATGAGTTACCTTAATGGGCATGTTGACTAATTTTTTTAGTCCGTCTTGTTGATTAATAAAAAATATTGGACACGTATTTTTTTTTGTACGTAATCAAAAATAACAGCGATACATTGAGTTAAAATTTCGCGTGACGTCACTATTCGAACAGTTTGTACGGCGGTTTTAGCGGTTAGTGACGTCACGACCCCCTCACCCTAAACTTTAATGCGCTTTATCTCTGTATATTTTGATTTATTTGAAAGAGCAAAAAATACGTGTCTATTGTTTTTTTTATTTTCTAACTGACGGACTAATTTGAATTTTGATTTTCAAAAGTAGTCAACATCCCCATTAAAACTAATATTATCTATATAATAAAAATGAGTCGCCAAATGTGTTGCTAAGCGCATAACTTCCAAACGACTGCACTAAAATGGATAATTGTGTTTTTTTTGTGTTCGTTATTATCAGGACAAGGTTTATATAAAAGAAGTTTGGAGCTCCTGCGGGAATTCCGAAACTCACGCGGGTGAATCTCCGAAACGGTTGGACCGATATTGACGGGACTTTCACTGCTAATTAGCTTTTGTTATAAGGAGTAAATTAGACTGAATTGGAGTTCCTGCGAGAATCCCGAAACTCACGCAGGTGAAACCGCGGGGCAAAGCTAGTTACCTATATAAATGTAGAAGTAATTTTTCTCTACAGGTGTACAGAAATGGATTTATGGTAATCTTTTTATATCGACATTCCCGCAGGAACTCTGAAATTAATGCGGGTGAAACCGCAGGGTACAGCTAGTAATTAAATGAGTTTTAATTTTTTTTCGTAATCATGTCTTATCGTAGATTCTTATCGTGACTGAAAGTTGATCATAGATTTACAATTAATAATTCATAGATTTAAAACGTTTTATTGTCGGATCCGAATTCTGGATTTTTTTCTGGTCAATGGCCCGAAAAAGATTATATTACTAAAAATTTATATATTTCTAAATACCACTACTAAAATTATAGTTAAGATTTAACAAAACTAGTACAAAAGTATAATAAAAGAGTAGAATCCGCGATTGTGTACATTGCATATTTTTGACAAATTTTGACAGGGAGTAATAAAACAAGGTAACCAACCACAAAAAAGAGTTTTTAAAATTCTTTTGTGTCTGTCTGTCTGTTCTCGATAATCTCCGAACCTACTGAACGGATTTTCAGGCGTTTTTCACAGGTAGATTAAGCCTGGAGCTACATATAGGCTTTGTTTCATTTAAATCGGATGTTGGGAAAAAAGTTGTCATACAAAAACGTTTCATGCGGGTGAAACCGCGGGGCACAGCTAGTATAATACCTGTAGAGGAAACCGAACCAAGATATAAGTGGTTGTGTATAGGTTGTGAGAATCCTTCAGTTGCGTTTGGTAATTGGCCCCATGATTTGGCGTCTAACAATAAGTAGAAAAGTGTGTTTTGTGTGTAAGTCACTCAATCAGTCAACTCCTTATTTTATGGCATATTCGTTTTACCTACACAAGACATTTTTCTTTTCTTTATGCTTATTTTCTTCTAGTTTCATAGTCTTATGAAGTCTGTGCCGAAGAAAAATTGCAAGGATAATATAGTGAAGGGTGGACGATAGCGTTTTCAATTTAACTTATCTGGGCTTAGAGCTTTGCGCACGAACCTTCGCATTCTAAGAGCCTTGCTGCTGGAATCGTAATTTTGTTCTGGTCTTTTTAAATAAGTGTAAGTATACAATAAACTATTAAATATAATGCCAGCAGTCAATCTGAAAGAGACCATGCATGTCCTCATATTTCATGCGACCCTAGTATTTTAAATAAGTGTCACTAAATAAGCTATTCAATTTGAAAGAGGCCATGTACGCACAGTCAGCAGCAAAAACACATAAACACTTTTGACAGCTATCGAAGCTTATTGAAATAGTAATAAGGTACAAAAACTGACAAAAGTCATATTGATGCTAGTGACTGTAGTTACTTCTCATATATTATAGGACTATGGTTTTTTTAAATAAATGTAACCGTGCATTAAGGTATTCAGTATAAGACCAGGAGTCATCTCGGGAAACCGCTAAAATAAATTGTTCCTAATTGAATTGAATAAATGGATTGAAAAGAGTCGACAGTGAGATTTCTTCTTTTCTCTTAACGTACGTATCTACATATGTTCATCACACATAGATAACTCATCTCGAACATTATTTTCGAGGCAGCAGTAAAACCAACTTATCTCGCGGAAGAAAGACAAAATCTTGACGTGTCATATTATGAGATATTTCTGCCAGCGCAACGCAGCAACCGTAAGCCAGTGTGTAATCGGCGCGTATATGTTGAGAGAACATTTATAACTGCGTCACACACTTATAAAGGCGAGTGCAGACAGATGAGTCAGGTCACGTCGCTTTATCAAAGTAATTTACACCGTTCCCGCGCTAACTCCATCAAACTTAGCGAAAGTTGCTTGATTGGGAGCGTGAGGGGACTACGCGTGGCGTTCGCTAATTTCAGCCGGCGCGCCAGTGTGCGCCGGCCCTTATGTTGGTTTATGTCAGGCTTTGTATTAGATAAATTAGATTTGTGAAGTCTTTTTCTTTACGTGGCAGCTTCTTACTTACCTATAAGTAGTATTTTCGTAGTTTCTATGTACTGTAGAGTGTGGGAACCACGTGGAAAAACAACATCTGGTAGTTTGAGAAACGGATAAAATTTTACACTGTTTTACGTAATTTGATGTATTCATCGACATGATAATAATTTAAAATATCACACAAAGAAATATAAACAATATTTTTATCATTACGGTTTACCATTATAATAATAATAATAATAATAATCCACATCACAACACACAGATCTACTTGATGCCACAGTAAGCTATTATTAGCTTGTGACGTGGAAACCAAGCAAACGTGGTATATACTACATAGAATTACTTATATATTATACTATAGATATATAAACACACCCAGACTGGAAAATGGAACCCTGTGTTCATCACACCAAGTCCACCCCCACCGGGAATCGAACCCGGAACCCCTTGATTAGCGGGTAGGCATGATGACCTCTGCGCCAAACGGGTCGTCAATTACCATTGTAATCTCAACTTAAAACACACTGTGCAGGTTCGAAATTACAATCGTCGAAATTTTTGTAATTACAATGCTCGAAGTTTCGCTGTTTGTTAGTTTGTTACGCTTTCACAATTAGCATACACAATATCATAGGCATAGAAAAAGGCATAGAGTATTTTTTATATATTCCCGCGGAAACTCCGAAAATAAAGACAGTCAAACTGCATTAAATTTTGCATATCACACGTTTTCAGGGGTATAAAAAAGGAAATAGTATAGTAGTCTTATTCCGGAATTCCCGTGGGATCTCCGAAACAGCCAGTGATATAATAACACTGTCAACGAGACAGCGGTAGGGCCCCCGGAGAGATGAAGCAGTATTATCACGTTATTGTGATAAAATACGTATGTAAATGTAAGTTTAAAATTACTAAAATACTACCATAATATTATTCATCCGAATAGGTACTAACTTGAAAGTTGTAAGAAAATTGAATTTATTCCAGCACACAACCTAAGGAGCGAGCGCTGCTATAAATTAATGTATGCAGATGAAAAACAACACAATTTCGAATAAATGTAATTATTCGTTTGTTAAAGGCGTTACTACACTACGAAAGATATTTATTGTAACTAAGATAATATTATTATTGGTTAAAAAATAAAGTGCATGTCGTAGATCTATAGATAAGATCATGGGAATAAACAAATAGGCTATTTGACTAATATTTTTTTTTAGTCCGTATTGTAGATTAATAAAAAATATTGGACACGTATTTTTTCTTTTTTTACGTAATCAAAAAATAACGGCGATACATTGAGTTGAAATTTCGCGTGACGTCACTAACTAGTGCAGTTCGTATGGCGGCTTGTAGTGGTAAGTGACGTCACGAGCCCCCACCCTAAACTTTGATGCGCTTCATCTCTGCGTATTTTCATTTATTTGAAAAATAAAAAAATACGTGTCTAATGATTTTTAATTTTCTAAATGACGGACTAATTAGATCTTTGATTTTCAAAAGCTGTCAACATCCCTATTGGAAATGGTATCACCATGGTACATGTATCAGTAGAAGAGGAAGAAAAACAACAGAGAAAGACCAGGGGGCCAGAAACTGATTGTATTAAGTATAGCAGAAGGTCAATTCTCTTCGAACGTCTTGATTTCCAATGAAAGGATACATCAAAAATATTTCAAGTCAAAAATTTAAGGTATTAAATAACGCCGGATTTCGTCTTTGGACAAAACTAAAACTATTGAGATATGTATTATAAGAGTAAAAAAGACGGGCAACGTTTTTTGGCGGTTAGTAAACAAACCTTCAATTCAAGGTATGTGTATATGCCGTGGGAAAATCAAGTAAAATTGATAATAAAATTTACGTTACAGATTAATATTTATTGTAATTACTTCGAGTTTTGAGATAGATGTTTTAATAAACAAAACGAGCATCAGTTCAAGCTGTTTCACAACGTAACTAACGCTGGAAAATGAATTTATTTTTCATCGCTGCTGCCGCTTCGCTCCCGCTCAGCTTTCATGGTGTAATTATACTTTTACAACTATCCGGCAACTATGAGAGGGGCAGAATTTCTACCATTAAGATAAGACAAATTGTTTGTTCGTTTGTTATTACAAATGGTTTTTTAATGTCACACCAGATATGTTTACAGGGGGAAACTAAACTTCTTTGCGATAATTAAATCCGTTAAAGCTATCTCTGGGATTTATCGTTGAAGTCGAACTTGTAAAATAACTATTAAGAAGTTTGCGCTTACGCCGCTTCTTTTGTCAAGTTCCTATCCAGCCATCTTAAGGCTTGAAACAAATTCAGCAAAACTGTTAAAATAAGTAGGTATTCATCAAGGGTCAAATAAATGAAATGTGAGTGTGCATAACTACATTCATATCTAATACTGGGTGTTCCCCGCGGTTCCACTCGCGTTACTTTCGGAAAATCTGCGGGTATTCTCAGATAAAAGTAATACCCTATATTTTTTTGTACCCACCCTCGTTAACGCTAGTATGTAAAGTTTAATGTAGATTCACCCGTGTTAATTTCGGAGTTCCCGTGGGAATTCTGACATAAAAAGAACCCTATATCTTACTCTGGGCCCCTGAAAACGTGTATGCAAAATTTTATAATGATCGGTTGAACCCTTAAGGCGTGAAAGTGAAACAAACAAATGAACTCCCTTTCGCATTTATAAAGGACTAGCTGTGCCCCGCGGTTTCACCCGAGGTAATTTCGGAGTTCCCGCGGGAATTCCAGCACAAAAAATACCCTATGTCCTTCTCTGTACCCCTGACAACGTGCATGCCAAATTTCATCCAATTTTCAAGTTACTATGGAGATCTGACATTGTTCTTTCATCCAAATCCGTTCAACCATTTTAGTGTGATTGAGTTACAAACATCGAAACATCCGAACATCCACACTTTCGCATTTATAATATTTGTAGTATTATGAAAAAAGAGTAGGTAGGTAATAACTATACCTACTTATGAATGCTCATTTTAGTAGGAAGCTAATAGATATATATTAAGTAAAATCATGTTCCATAGATTATATAGAAGCTGTATAGAGAATGTAGAGAGAATTGTACGGTACGTTACGGAAACACCGGGCAGCGTTCCAAAATCCATCGATTTACTGTTGTTACACCGCTTGTAACTTGTAGCATAGTAGCTAGTGATGTTCCAATTAGAATTCTGACGAAAATAATCGAGGGAATAAATACTGGTAGATAAATGTAAAATAAAAGGTGCCCTATGTCCCTCTCTGTACCCCTGACAACGTGCATGCCAAATTTCATTCAAATCTGTTCAGCCGTTTTTGCGTAATTGAGTAACAAACATCCACACTTTACACAACACACATATATACTATACATATACAATATTATCCACATACACATCCACACATATATAATATTAGTAGGATTACATAAATGAATAATTACATTTAATGGTTATTTCATAAGTTTTTTTTTCTGTCATGAAAAAAACAAATAAACGATGTATCTACCTAGTGATTTACCTCTTCCAGTAATTAACTACTTTGCAGTAGATCTTTGTATCTGCCCACATCGGCCTTGAGTGGTGGTCTCATAAAATGTATGTTGTACACTTGTGTCTCACCTACCTGTCTTTTTTTGTTTTTTATTCTTTTTGTTGTAATTTTTTCGTGTATTTATGTTCCCTGTGTACCTACCTATGCTCATCGACGACATGGTGTTTGTACTTAGTTTTTAATTTCTCATGTAAGCGAATAAATAATATATTCTTATGAAAATAAATGCTCTTTAACCCGAAATGTACCTACCTATAATTGTAAACTTTATATAGGCACGTAAATTTTTCATGTTCACTGACCACGCTACGGTGGGAAAAAATTAAATAGGAACGCTAATAAGTTTAGAATTAAAATTAAACTTATACCGTTCAATAAAATGAATCGACATTTTTTTTGTGTGGACTATTTACCTACTAGTACGGTTTATGTAAGTAATTGTTATGGTTAATTTAATATATTTTTAATGTGCTTTATAATTTATTATGCTAATGCTTTTTTATTAGATATATACCTATGTAGTTGTTATGTTACTGTCGAATTCTAATCTATCAAATTATTGACCCGTGTAGGCATGTAATATCGATAGATAATTAAAGCACATCACTAGTAGCGCATCGTTCCTTCTGAGCAACCGCAATAAATTTTCAACCAAATAGAATCAGATCATAGTGCAATTTCTTTTGTCGATAACGTACGATGCGTCAACAATCGCTTTGTCTCAAAGTAGTAAAACGTCTCCCGCGCAAAATACTTTTCGGCGTGTTTGTGTATAGATGCAAAACTTCTGCCCGATCCAAAAAGTAGAAAGTGCATTCACAATAATTCATGTATTGCATCTACATAAATATTTGGGGAAGATTCGGCGCCGATGCTCGCTACTCTGAGTTTTCGAGTTGGAGAAAATTTGTGATTCGATGTACAGCTATTTTTCTGTCGTGGACGTATCAAAGAATTGATTTTTTTCATTATATGACCGACCGATCAGTTATGGTTATTTATTTTCCTTGTTAACGGCTAAACGGATTTTGATGAAACTTATTAGGTTTGTACGGATAGCCTATGTCCCGGGCTATAGAATGCCTACCTATATTATATTGTTAGTTATTTGTCAAGTGTTTGCACTTGTATTTTTTTTTTTCAATTTAAAATCTGTATTTATATGTATAGATGAATCCCTATTTCCCTTGGTCACGATATCACGCGTGAACGGCTGGAGCAATTTTGCTAATTTTGTTTCTGTTGTGTTTGTTACCGTAAGGAGAAGGTTCTTATAAAACAAGTTTGGAGGTTCTGCAGGAATTACGAAACTCGCGTGGGTGAATCTTTAAAAAGGTTGGACTGATTTTGACGGGGCTTTCACTGCTAATTAGCTGATGTTATAAGAAGTAAATTAGGCTACTTTGGAGTTCCTGCAGGAATTCCGAAACTCAGATGGGTGCCGCGGGGCACAGCAAATATATAATACGTATTATTTTAAATTTGTATCATATTGAAGATCTTTTTTGTGAATTTATTTATTTTGAAAATAAAATAAAGTTTATTTTTTAAGAGACACTAAAATCTATCTATCTCTTTCTAGCAACTGAAGTAATGACAAAGTTACTCGTGTGACCGAGAGACGGGAGATATGAGTGAGTTGCAATAGTGACGAAACCTTCTTGCACTCGGTAAAAAGCGTTGCAGAGTCTTCCGTGAAACTCGGTGCCGCGTCCGTGATGGTGTGGGTGAGTCACAGATGCAGACAGAATAGATACCGTGATAAAAAGAAAAAACACCGCGGCTCACTAAAATTGTAGTGAGGAATCATCGCCACTGAAAAGTTTCACTCGATTATTTCCTTTCATACACTATCCGTTCCGCTATAAGTTGCAAATTTTTCTTTTTTATTTAGGACTTGTTTTGGGTCAGAAAACTACGCGGACGCGCTCACGAAAATTCACAAAAGTTTCATCACAATGGGATTATTGGTATAGGAAAGGTAGAAGTAGAACCTACCGGATAGTAAATCTTTTGAATGATAGTGAAAACCACATCAAAATCCATTGCGTTGTTTAATTTCTGCAGATGCGACAAGCGAGTTAGGACTTAATTAATAGTTTTTTTAGTTATCTAACGACGATACATATACATAGGAAAACATAATAGCGAAATATTTTACCCATAAATTGTGTTTACCGTGAACTCATAGTTGATTGAAAAATAGCCACAACACAGATTGCCATAGACATATACTTTTTTCGGGTTTCGGAAGTAAGTTAGTAAATGTAATAGCTGCAGGGGGTCCACCAGATCCAGCAAAATGTTTAAAGTGGTCTATGAGAAAAAAAGTATGGGAACCTCTGACTTAGCCTATCACCTGGTTCTGCCTTGACGTTGATTTACGGGACAGTTTGTATAGGTTTGGACTTGAGGAGTTCACCAGGAGTGAGGTCCCGACCATGGTGTGCATTGATCAGACAACTTGCGTCCTATATTTTCCCTATATCTGTGGCACGAGTGCTTGCTAGAAACAATTGTTTATTCAAAACAACGCCCGGTTTTAAACTCTGCTCGACTCTTGATGGAATTAAGCCTGCGACGAATACTTAATTCTGAACTGATGTTAAGGCTCCCCAGTGGTAAGTATAGGAACTCGGGAAATTCCGCGACGATGTGTTCCAATTTTACCCTATAGAGAAGGAAGGGAGACCAATGGTTTCGAAACGCATAGAGGACAGACATACAAACATTCATTTTTATTTAGAAAGATTTGTTAAAGGTAATTTAATTTTATTATTATTATTAAGTTTTATTTAGTTTTAAAATAAAAAACTATACATTCTCCGCGGCTTTCTGCGCTAATTTGTTAAAAAAATGTTTGTTCGGTTGAGTATTCACACATTCGTCTTTATAATATATGTATTATAGTTGGGATTATTCGTTTCTTTTATTACATTAGATTCTTAATATACCTACAGGTTGTTTTTTTTGATTTTACGTTAAATCCGTTGGAAATTACTTATTTCAGAGGTAAAAATATAAAAAACTTTTTTATCACTTCTTAATTTCTGTGATTTTTGATTGTTAACTTGTGCTTCATACACGTAAATACGTAAGATTTTTTTTTAATCATCCTTGGTATTAATTCTTTATTCTGTTACTTATTTGTATGGTAAAGAAAGGAGTTATGGGCGCTCTTAAGTCCATGAAATTAAGTATTTGTACAAAGCAAGTCTCCACTGGTGCTGAGATTCATAGAATAAAGTATTCAAAACCTTTTCGACGAGCCCCGTAGGATATTAAAATACCTTGTCAGTTATGTATGTACAGACCAATTAAAATATTAATGAACTGAAATTGAAATATCTATAAAACTGAACAATTGCTTGGTCCCAAACACTCGATCTAATTTTTTTTTTTTGTAAAACACACACTACTACCTATGTATATAATTACTAACTGTTCCTTGCGGTTTCACCCGCGGATATTTTGGAGATCCCGCAGGAATTCCGGAATGCAAAGTACCTACCCTGTCCTTCTCTGTACCCCTGACAATGTGTACCTATAAGTATGCAAAATTTCATGAGATTTCACCGACGTTAATTTCGGAGTTCCTGCGGGAGTTCCGGGATAAAAAGTATCCTATGTCCGTTTCCTGGTTCTAAGTTACCTCCCCACCAATTTTCAGCCAAATCGGTTCAGCTGTTCTTGAGTTATAAATAGTGTAACTAACGCGACTTTCTTTTCTATATATAGATAATATTGAATCCCATCAAAAACATAAATGTGAAAGTGGAAGCCAAAGTCAGTGCTTAGTTGTCGACTTCGCCGACAAAAGAACTGATATCTAAATAGGAGCCAAGTTCTGTAGATAATCCTGAAATATATTCAAAGGAGCATAGAACTTGGCTAGTTTTCACATTCAAGTTATCTTATATTTGGCTAAAAACTATAGTATAAATATTTTTGATATTGGCTTGTTTTTACCAGCTAACTAAATATTAAAGGGGTGAGATCTATTGACCTTACAGTATAAAAACAGTAACTTGCTCATTATAATATAAAGAAGATACATAATTTGACTGCTAAAGATAACTTTAATGTGAAAACTAGCCAAGTTCTATGCTCCTTTGAATATACATATTTCAGGATTATCTACAGAACTTGGCTCCTATTTAGATATCAGTTCTTTTGTCGGCGAAGTCGACAACTAAGCACTGACTTTGGCTTCCACTTTCACATTTATGTTTTTGATGGGATATCACTACTTTTTGTACAGAAATTATTAGTTACATAATATAAGTAGTATTATATTATTATTACTTTTTATTTCGTTAATTAAAACTTTTTATTTCGTCTGAGTGCAGTACCTGTAAAGTTTAAGAAGAAGAAGAAGAAAATACTTTTATTTCAGCACAACACACAAGATAAAGAAACAAACATAAACAGTGACTAATCTAAATGTGTATACAGTTTCTGTTCGAGGCATATACGTCGCCTTCATAAGCGGACGAAAGAGCATCCCAAGCCTGCTTGGCTGACCTTACATGAGTGGATAACTGTGACATGCCCTGTCTACTGGGAGACATATTTTCGATAATTTTCGATAACGCCTTTTGATTACGAGATTTCTGCTGAGCAGATATATCGTCACCTTCATGATATCCGACGATAATGTACATACGGAGTTTAAATTTCCATACGGAATAACCGTCTCTATCCACAAGCGGTTTTATATTTGAGAAAGGATTATTCATCATTTTTACATACAAAACTTTCCATGTCAAATATGTAATGGACATTTCCGTAAACTAATGAAAATATTCACAGATATTCATAAATTATATTCTATGTTCGTACCTATCGTACGTAAAACAAACAGATTCAATTTAAACTTGAGAATATAAGCTAATTTTATACGCATAAATCAGTAAAAATAGGAAAATTCGCGATGACAATGAATGTATTTGACTCAGTTTAATTGAGTGACGTAAAATACATCGTTAAGAATATTTCAAATTTCTGATTAGCCAGTTGCATACTACAATACTTAACTTTGTTATATTACCTTCTTGATTGGAAAAATCTAAAAACTTAAATTATTGTTATTTATATTTTTTTTTTAAGTTTTTCCAGTTTTCAGATTTTTCCCATTGTATACCCCTAAAAGTCTACCTTGATGCCAAATATCAAGTTCCTAGGCCATCTGGAAGTGCGTTATAATTTTGGTCTATAGGTTAGTCAGTGATAAAAATCACGATTTTTCGACGTTAATATCTAAATAACCGTTTGAGGTGTGCTTATGAAATTTGGAGCACATATTTATCTCGCAAGTCGTAATATATGAGCCAAATTTGACATGTTTAAGTTAAATGGTTTTTGAATTATGGGGGGGTGAAAAGTGGCTCCAAATGGTTCGTGTAATATTACACACGGTGCTGCTCGCCAGTTCTGTCAGCTTGAGAACTTTGGCTTTGACACGCGGCCGCATGTCTAGATGCCGAAAGCAATGCGGTTGAAACTGTGGCAAAGAGTAATCAATAACTATTCGATTTTTTTTTACTTTTTCAAAACTAACAACTAAAAATCAAACATTTTATAATATTTATTTGAATAATAATAAAAATAATTTTTGGTTATGAATCTTTAGCAAAAAGTTTATAAAAAAAATGTCGAAAAAGTCCCTTTTGGTGGTTTCAAATTCAACTTACGCATGCATGATGACTGCAGAATTGTTATAAAATAATAATTTTTACCCTATTCTATACAAGAACTTTCCTATCAATTAATTTTTTAATAAAATATTTTAGATGGTATGATTTTTTATAGCGAGTGGCTATAGTAACTATTTTGAACCCCTGTAAGGACCTTAATTTTTAACATAGACTGTCACACTCCTATTGCTATTGCTGCTGTGTGTGTTGGATAATATCAACTTAAAGTTGATAAATTAATAAAAAAAAACATTTATTGCCAAAATAAAAAATCATACATCATCACACTACACACACATCTAACTAAATTTAAAATTCTTACTAATTATAAAATAGGAGAGCCCCAGCATAAAATTAATAAAAAAAAATGTGGCAATAGGCAATGAATTCGGAACTCTCCTTCCGCCGCTCGCTGCGCCCCGGCGGCGCGAGCCCTACTCCACAAACACACCCTGCACGATGTGCACACAAGCCGCGCGCTTGTATTAGTAGACTTAAATCGGCTCACTTGAATGGAGTGTCACGGGTGTTTTATGGACCAATGAGAAGCGTTACAACCTTATTTTATGACAATACCTAACTTAAAGTTCATTAACAAATTTCGCTTCAAAACCTCCAAATAAATAAGTTTTGGTTAATTTTAATATAAACATGAGGCGGTCTCTTTGTCGACTGGAGAAGTCGTCTATAAGGTAAGACTAATTTTAAGTTTGTTGTAACTTATTTAGTGTGACCCGCGCTTCAGGCGGAGAGCGTAGAGGCGCATTCACACCACGGTTTGGAAGAAATACGTCTTATTTTTCTATCCGTACTAAAATGCAAAATCTCTGTCCGTCTGTCTGTTTCTTTTTGACGCCTTACCTACTACCGATCATCATGAAATTTTGTATCCACGTAGTCATTTGTCAAAGGTACCTATAGAAAAAGACACAGGGAACTTTTATCCAGGAATTACCGCGGGAACTCCGAAATTAACGCGAGTGAACAACTATAGTTATTATACAACGTGTTAATGAATTAACTGAAAACCTGATACACCCCATTTAAAAAAATACACAATCATATGATTAAAATATTTTTTATGTCGAAAACATTTATACTTTAAAAGTTATTCAACATTAGTTTGGAGGTGACCTATCTACGAAATTCCAAGCGCTACGCCCGCGTCTACCGGTTCGAATTTTTTTGCTGCGGGCGGCGGCGTACGCGCCAAATATTGTATTATAAATAATTTAGACATGGGCTGGTAAAAATGAAAAAATATAACCGATATTAAAACATAGTGCGATCGATTCGCTAGTTGATTCTGTGCAAACTACTTTCTAGTTTTCAGTTAATTCATTAACACGTTGTATAGATATATCGAGATATCGAATGCAATCTAATTGAAACTATTTGCATGTAGATTGTAAGTACTCAATACTAGATAGCTACCTAAGTTAACAGTTAGGTTCTCCTTTATATCCTTCGCGGCGTATGTCTGTCGGTCTGTCTGTCTGTTCGCGATGAACTCAAAAACTACTGAACCTATTTTCATGCGGTTTTCACCAATAGATAGAGTAATTCACAGTTATTCATTTATCCTGGAATTCCCGCATGAACTCCGAAATTACCGCGGGTGAAACCGGGAGGGGGGGGGGGGGGGACAGCTAGACTTATCTTACGTAATAAATATTATTACTAAAAATTTTCAGAAATTTTTAATGTACTTATAAGTAGGTAATGTTAAACGCTTCTAATAAAAATGCTGCTTTACAAAGCACTTCGTATTACGAAAACATTATTGTATCTATTTTTTACAATACTATAGGTACAGACGTTTCCGTTGTTGTAATTAAAAAATAGACTAGAATAAATGCTTATTTGATACCATAAAAAAATAGATACAAGCGTGTGTCTTAAACTGGAATAATTGGTACCAAAATGGCTGCCACTCAGCATTATGCGTTGGAACTAAGTTCCACGGAGCTGATAATAATTATTCATTTAACTTTTCACGGAACAGGAAATATATACAAGTTAATTATGTACTAATTAGAAACATAGAGATCACTCGAATTCGTTATTGCAACCCTTTCCAACGATCACATCAGATGCTTTTATTGGCCACTACATATCTAATATATATAAATCACGTCTCACGTTGTTTGTCCGCGATGGACTCCGAAACTACTGAACGGATTTTAATAAAATTTTGCAACCGTTTATAATATGGTCCAACTTAAAAGATAGGATAGTTTTTATCCCGGAATTCCCGCGGGAACTCCGAAATTACCGCGGATGAAATCGCGGCGGACAGCTAGTCTTATATATATAAATCACGTGTCACGTTGTTTGTCCCTGATGGACTCCTAAACTACTGAACGGATTTTGATAAAATTTTGTAACCATTTATAATATGATCCAACTTAAAAGATAGGATAGTTTTTATACCGGAATTCCCGCGGGAACTCCGGCACTAATGCGGGAAATAGCTAATCACCCTAACATAGAGTACTTTTTTCCCGCAACCCCCGCGGGAACTCCGAAATTACCGCGGATGAAATCGCGGGGGACAGCTAGTTTTATTATAATTCCTGTCGCCAGTCTTAAAGAAGAGGCCAATCATAATACAATAAAATTCCCGACGGCAATCTTAAATCCTAAAAGGAACCTCAAAATGAGGTCAATTTGTCCTCCAGACATTCCGATCCGAATCACTTAGGTGGTACTAAAAAGGCTAAACCCAGTGAAGAATACCAGTGTGAACCGATCCTCCCCGGGCCAAGTTTTAAAATGAGATAATCAAATATGGCCGTATAACTTTGAGTGGAGATTTGAGCAGAAAGTTCACGTAGAACCGACTGAATTTTCCCGGTTTTTCAACAGCATTTTTTTTTTTGGACCGTGAAGACCGAGTTCGGACGTAACTTCGTTTATTTGTGTTTTGAAAGGATGTAAATTTTTGCTTACCTACCTACTGCGAAGGGGAAATGTAAAACTAATCGTGATTGCTTTGATATTAGTCGACTATGAAATTGATGACTATGTTTTTGAGTAAGTTTACTACTAGTTAGTTTTATTACTACCTCACCCACGTTAGTTACAAAGTTCCCGCGGGAATCCCTCGATGAAAACGTATCCTATGTCATTCTCCGTACTTTTGAAGACGTGTACGCAAAATTTTATGGTGAACGGTTGTAGCGTGAAAGCGTAACAAACAAACTTGCTTTCACATTAATTATAATAATATACTAGTTGACCCCCATGGTTTCAACCGCGGTAATTTCGAAGTTCCCGCGGGAATTCCGGGATAACAAACTCCCTATGTCACTATGTCACTGAAGGAATTTTCAAAATTGGTTCAGTAGATCCAGAGATTACAACCTACAACGTCACAAACTCACAAACTTTTGCTCTTTATATGTAGGTATATATAAATCACGTGTCACGTTGTTTGTCCGCGATGACATCCGAAACAACTGAACGGATTTTGATAATATTTTGTAACCATTTATAATATGGTACAAAAGTATGGTTAAAGATAGGATAGTTTTTATCCCGGAATTCCCGCGGGAATTCCGGCACTAATGCGGGAAACAGCTAATCACCGTAAACTACTATCGGGGTACAAAGAAGGACATATAGTAAGTACTTTTTTCCCGCAATCTCTGCGGGAACTCCAAAATTACCGCGGGTGAAACCGCAGGGCACAGCTAGTATTAGTATAGATTAAGAATTTTTTGTTATGGCCAGTTATATCGGAATTGGTTCGCAAAACAATCTTTTTAACACCTTTTTATGACATGAAACGAAGTTTGAATTTTATTTAAACATGTCAATCGAGGAAATCTCATCCGCTGGGAGTTTGGTGTTTGAATTTTACAGTTGACTATAATCCCTACTAATATTAAAAATGTGAAAGTAACTCTGTATGTCTGTCTGTCGGTCTGTTACGCTTTCACGCCTTAACGGCTCAACCGATCATCATGAAATTTTGTATACACATTGTCAGGGGTATAAAGGGATTCCGGGATAAAAAGTACCCTATATCTTTTTCTGTACCCCTTAAAACGTGTATGCATAATTTCGGGGTGATCGGTGGAGCCGTTTAGCCGTGAAAGCGTAACAAACAAACAAACAAACTCACTTTCGCATTTATAATATTAGCAAGGATAAGTTATACACAGTGTTATAGCATTATAAGGGTTGCCACTCGTTTGCAGCGTAGGGGATACGGCGGTATCGCAATCCATACGAATAGGGTACTTGCATGAATTTTTTTTTAGTCTATTTTAAAGATATATGGCCTACTTAAATAAAGCAAGAAAAAGAAAAAAAATATATGCATAAATTCATTAAATAGAGCGTTTCAAAGTTCCTACTTTAGACCTTACCGCCAAAACGCGGAATGAAGTCACTTGTTCAAAATTACGCCTTATTAATCTGTTATAGAAATGTCACTGTCGTATTGACAGGGTGATGTGACACTGACAGACAGATAACTTCAATATCCAAAAGCGAAATTAAGGTTGAACTGTGTCGATTTACTTCCAAAAGTTCCTGTAAAGAATCGAAATGCATCTTACCGATGCCTTTTAAAGTAAAAAACTTCAGAAAATGGAAAATATGCGTTGACTGTATGCACTTAGTTTCTTTTGCCTTCTCTGAAAGAGGCAAATGTTTCCTAAAAAAATAACAGTGACGTCATGTGTCAAGCTTGGCTGTGATTGGTGTTTCGTTGCAACGTTCCGTTTCACAAAATTGAAAGTTGAATATTTTGGTAACTATTGAATTTTTTTTAGTAAATCATTCACGATAACGCTTTTCTAAGGCTCTATTTTTGAAATATTGACACAATTTCTTGTTATAAATTTCATGCAAGTACCCTATTGTACGGGGCGGTGCTTTGTAATGACCGGCGTTGCACAGCCGGCGCCCCGGGCCCTACGCAGTACGCATCACCCGGTTTATTATGAACGGTGTAGATAAGACACGTACGCGATGTTAATATGCTCGTGTTGTTTGTAACGATGAGATTACGCAGGGATAAAAACGTGTACTACTGTTTTATTGTTTTTTTTTTTCGTTTTGTTTCCTTTTTTGTTTTTTTGTTTCCATTACTCCGCGTGCTGCCGTGGTGGTCCCTTTTTTGTTTTTCACCAGAATTTTCATTTTCAATATCGGGTGGAGATTACAAAAAAAATACCGACGTGTGTAACGCTATAGCTCATACTAATGATAGGTACATAACAAAATGTTAAACAAAATGCAAGTTCATAATTTATTGTAAAACTAATTGTAATGTATATCTTGTTTTATATTCGTTTTTATTAACGATATGGAAGAGCTGGATATCCTGACACAAGTATATATTTATACTTAAAAAGATGTCCAACAAACTATATAATATGCAAAAATACTTTTGGTTATGAAATAAACAATTTTAATTTGAATTTTTAATTTTATTTTTTAATTTTAATTTTTAATTTTAAAATGTTACTTATACTTGTCTTTATTATCTATGTCTCTTTAGATTAGGCACTGTTGATGTTTGTTTCTTTTTCTTGTGTGTTGTGCTGAAATAAATGTATTTTCTTCTTCTTCTTCTTCTTTCTAAAAATACATCCTACTAATATAAATGTGAAAGTGTGGATGTTTGGATGTTTGTTACTCAATCACGTTAAAAGCTGAACGGATTTGGATGAAATTTGGCATGCACATTTTCAGGGGTACAGAGAAGGAGATAGGGTACTTCTTATCCCGGAATTCCCGCGGGAACTCTGAAATTATCACGGGTGAAACCACGGGTACAAGATAGCTGTGCCCGCGGACCAGATTATACTAGAGCAACGTCTCACCAATCCTTAACGTTACATCGCACATTATTGCAGAAAAAACCTCCTGTTTGAGGATGTTAGCGGTGATAGCTCAGTGGTTGGTGCGTTCGGATCAAACGCCACAAGGCGTAGGTTCAAACCCTAACAATGAGCTTGAGCTGTCGGTGAACGAAAACATGGTGAGGAAACCATGGCAGGGCACTTTTTATTGCCTGGTTACCTTCAAGTTGAAAATTTGTCTTCAACTACCTAACGGTGTATTCCGACAGCCTCACTTGAAAGCCAGTTCTTATTCCAGAATTCCTGCGGTAACTTAATGCAAGTTAAACCTAAGTATTTGATTTGATTCGTACATACACCAAAAAATACGTAGTATTGAGTTACGACTATTATAGTAAGGATCGAAAAAATATTAAAAAACTAATTCAATTTCTTTTTATTAGACATTTGAATTTGAAATTCTGAAAATGCTTGGTTTGAGAAAAATCATTATAAAAGTTTGAGTGAAAACAAAAAACACACTGCTACTTGCTTGTTACATAGAATTTAATATATTATTGTAGATTAAAATATATGAAATTATACAAAATTGAGCATTTATTAATAATCTTTATTTTACTAACTAAACAACTTTACAAAACTTCTTATATATTGGAAACGAATGCCGACAAACTGGTATCTTTTTGCTTGAACGCCCATATATGTATAAGTGCCTGAAATCAACCTCTCGTTTTTAAGGAAAGGGAATTCTGCTTCATCTGGGACTACAGCCCAAACTTACGTATCCATAAAGTAAATTAAGCACGTGGTGGCGCCGGCACCGAGATAAACCGTTAATTTGCAATGAAACAGCAGAACGCTAGTTTAACAGTTTGCAGCACCATGATCAACTGAAGTTAGCCACATAATCAAAACACGGCGCTTTGGGCGCACCTAATGCATACCGTATACATTGCATTTTGGTTTCGCATCGTGCACCTACTAAGGTTTCTCGGCAAACTTTAAAGAGTTACTCAAAATAAGAGTTAAGTAAACGTAAGCTCAAACTTGAACTTATGTCACCATAAGTATACCAAGGTAACCTAACCTCTCAGCTGATAGAGGGCACAGGCGACGTGCGGCGTCATAAAGGAGTTTTCTCTGTTTAAAGAGAATCACAAGCTAATTTACAATATTAATTTCGAAACAATTGTAATCATGTCATTTTATCACGTAATATCTGCGTAGATTTTGGAGCTGCGGCATCGGTAAAAGTAGTAGTATTTTATTTAATAGAAACATAAATACAATTAGTATAATAAATAGAAATAGAAACAATAAAGTTTAATAAATAGAAACAGCCGTATAGGCTAGTTTCCTAAATTTTTTTTTAGTCCGTTTTGTAGATTATTAAAAAATATTGGACACGTATTTTTTTTTTATGTAACCAAAAAATAACGGAGATATATCAAGTCGAAATTTTACATGACGTCACGCCTCGCTACAGTTTGTTCGCACGTTATAGCGAGCTGTGACATCACGAGTCCCCCACCCTAAACTTTAATGCGCTTTATCTATGCATATTTCCATTATTTTAAAAAAGCAAAAAATACGAGTCTTTTATTTTTTTATATTATCTCACTGACGGACTAAATAGAATTTCGATTTTTTACCCAGGAAACTAGCCTATTGTCAGAAAATATTGATGGCAATTTGTATGAAAATTAAAAACTATGTAACCGAATAAAAAAAAATCACTTATAGTAAGTTACAGTGTTCCTGAGTTACCTTTTATCCTGGGATTCCAACGGGCATTCTGAAGTTAACGTAAGTGAAACCTAGGAGGTTCCAGTAGCGAATAATATAGGAGTGCTGGAATGTGCCGAAACTATTATATTATACGAAATGCAGAGGCGTCTTTACCTATGGTGCAGGGTGTGCGTTGCACGCGGGCGCAGCGCTTCTGGGGGCGCCGAGCCTCGCTGCGGAGCCGAACTCGGCGCGCGCGTTGGCCGGCTGCGGCACTTTCAATGACAAACGTAAAAAGAGCGCCGCTTTGCACAAATTTTGTACAACATTTGCAGCTATTCTTATATTTACTTACTAGGGGGCGCTAGGGTAACGTTTGCACACGGGCGCTACATGGGCTAGAGACGCTTCTGACGAAATGTATAAGTCTCCTAGGCTTATGAGAGACTAGCTGTTCCCCGCGATTTCACCCACGTTAATTTTAGAGTTCCCGAGGGAATTCCGGGATAAAAAGTACCCTATATGTTAATGTGATGTATAAGCTATATTATTGTAAAGTTTTATTTAAATCCATCCAGTAGTTTTTGTGTGAAAGAGTAACAAACATCCATCCATCCATCCATACATACATTCTTACAAACTTTCGCGTTTATAATATAAGTAGGATGCATTTTCCATTACTTTTCAGTTACAGGCTTTGTGTAAATTAGTACATACTACAGCACACTTTCAAATAGCCAATGGATAATAAAAAAATACATTAAATATTATTATTTTGAAGACTTTTGAAATGTTAACCGTAGTTGGGGCAAACTCCTTGTGCAAACACACCCAGGTTCCAAACATGACCAGAAAACTGCCGCATGAACGCTCCATATTTACATTAATAAAATTATTGCACACGTAGTATGTATATTATGTATCTACTTTAGCATATAACATGCTACCTCTGTTATGTAAACAATATTTGTGTTTGAATAACGTGATGGGAAAATTATTGTTCGTTTAACGTGACTTGTTGGAACAAATAAACTGTGTTTTAACTTTAATAACTCCAGTGAGCGATGACCTCGTTGACTTTAATATTGTAAAGTTAAATGTGCGTAAAGGGATTTAATAACATGTATTTTTGAGGCTTCGTTTTTGTGACATTAGGGAAGTACTTATAAATGTATATATATAAAATGAATTCCTATTTCCCTTGGTCATGGCATCACGCGTGAACAGCTGGACTAATTTCGCTAATTCTTTGTTTTGTTGTGTTTGTTATTTGTAAGGAGAAGAAGAATGTGAAAGGCTACCTTACCGTTAAGATCTATTAGAGTGCGGCATATGTTGTGGGGTTTGAACTGCACGCACAGACAAACCACACTGGTTTTAATTACATTATAATAATTTTAATGTTAAGGAAAACTATAAGTAATGAAAATAAAATGTCGAAACCACGCTATCGATTTTTTTGGTCAAATATTTTCGCTATAGCTATAGGGTATAGTAGAATTCAAAATAAGTACCTACCTGGTTGACCGGTATTTTTTTTCGTAGATTTTTCGCAAGTTTTAAAAAGTTTATAATATTTATCATAAACTTTTTAAAACAGTTTAATAACGCCATCTATTGTTAAATAGCTTTAGTGTTGCTGTGTCGGTAAAGCAGTACTAAACACCCATTTTTCCTTACCTGAAAACATAGATAAAACGAAGTTTTCTAAAAACGAAACCCAGCTAGATCGATTAATCGCCTCCGAAACCCCTTGCATACTGAATTTCATGAAAATCGTTGGTGACGTTTCCGAGATTCGGTTGTAAAGTTAGTAAATAAAGTAGGTATGTACAACACATACCTTCTGTAGCTGTTGAGGTCCTATACCTACATGAGAAAAAGATAAAATTTTAATTACAAAAGTGAGCTTGTTGTGACAAAAAAAAATGTACTGAAAATGGGGTTTACGCAGGAAAATGACTGAAAGGCGAATATTTGAGGGTGAAAACCTTAAAATTTATCTCAAGCTATCAGTCACAAAGATATTAAATTTTGGTATTAGCTTTTCGTTCCAATGCAAAGTGATAACTGATGCCGATTGCTAATTCATGCTGAAATATAATCGTCGAATCAGCTTATCACTCGACTAAATGTAAAGCATAATTTATTTGATCTATTTGCACGAAGAAATTCGATGGAGGCGTTTTCGCTTCATTTCTACACATTTCTCTCACTAGTTTTTTTTTTGCAAATAATAATTTGTATCAATTTTTTCACTAGCTGATACCGCGGCTTTGGCCACGCGTTGGTTTGTAATATAATGGTCATATTAATATTTCTTCCTATCGTGAATCGATTCTGATTAAACAACTAGCAGAAACATTTTGGACTAATATCTGTATGTTTGACAGTGAAAGATGTTTCAAGTCAGACACTAATAGCGATTTTCTTATAAACCGTTTTTGAAGACTAGCTGGTGTGGCCCCGAGTTCATCCAGTTGATTTTATCATAATACCTAATTATATAATACTAGCTGATCCCGGCGGTTTCGCCCGCATTCATTTCGGAGTTTCTGTACCCTTGATAACGTGTATGCAACATTTCACAATAATCGGTTGAGTAGTTACAAACAACAAAGTAACGTATAAAATCATACTATAACATTCGCATTCATAATGTTAGTAAGTATGTAAATCTATACTATAACTAGCTGTGCCCTGCGGTTTTACCCGCATGAGTTTCGGAATTCCCGCAGGAACTCCCTTTAGGGGGATGAAAAATAGATAGTAGCCGATTCTCAGGCTTAATGAATATGCATAAAAAATTTCATGAGAATCGGTCAAGCCGTTTCGGAGGAGTATGGGAACGAACATTGTAACACGAGAATTTTATATATTAGATAAAAGAGTAGGATCCGTGATTCTGTACATTGAAAATTTAAAAAAAAAACTGACAGAGGGCGTTAAAAGAAGAGTAACCAACCACAAAAAAAGAGTTTTTAAAATTCTTTTCTGTCTGCCTGTCTGTCTGTTCACAATAATATCAGAATCTACTTAACGGATTGTCATGCGATTTCACAGGTAGATTAAGCTTAGTCTGGAGCTACATGTAGGCTTTGTTTCATTTAATCGGCTGTCGGGAAAAAAGTTGTTATATAAAAACGTTTCATACGGGTGAAACCGCGGGGCACATCTAGTACAATAATATATCGCCCTAGGCGAGGTTTGTTTCACAATTATCTTTACTCTGATACCTCCAAGACAAATAAAATTAACTGTAACATTTCTGGTCGTTACTCGTTACAACTCTTACGGCCGCACTCAGAGTCGACTTTAATTATTACTTAGTTAAGTATAGATTTTTAAAACAAAACTGCCGCAATGAGACAAGTTTAATAAATTAATGTTAATTGGCATTTAACTAATTAAGTTACATCTCATTAAATGCCAACTAACATTAATTTACTGAACGTCTCTGATTGCGGCAGTTTTGTTTTAAAAATCTATACTTAACTAAGTAATCATTAAAGTCGACTCTGAGTGCGGCCGTAAATGAACTGCTTCGTAAAAAAGGCATTAGAAAAATATTTTTTCCCAAACGTTGCCGTTTATGTGCCTTTGCCATCATCGAAAAAAAAAAAAAACAGCAACACTAAACTCCTCATTCCACCCCTGCCGCGTAACGCGCATTCGCTAAACCAATCTGTGATCGTAGAGCAATTACTAAGAAGTAGATGGAGCATTGAGATGTGACTACTATGTACGCTTTCCTTACCCTCAATAGGGATGTCGACTACTATTGAAAATCAAAATTCTAATTAGTCCGTCAGTTAGAAAATAAAAAAACAATAGACACGTATTTTTTGCTTTTTTAAATAAATTAAAATATACAGAGATAAAGCACATTAAAGTTTAGGATGAGGAGGTCGTGACGTCACTAACCGCAAAACCGCCCTACAAACTGTCAGAATAGTGACGTCACGCGAAATTTCAACTCAATATATCGCCGTTATTTTTTGATTACGTAAAAAAAGAAAAATACATGTCCAATATTTTTTAATAATCTACAAGACGGACTAAAAAAATAATTTTAGTCAACATGGGCATTCTTGCTCGTCTTTCAATAAGATGAGACAGCACGCTTTACAGCATTACACTACAGCATAATATGTTGTATTTTGGTTTACTTGTGTCTTCTTTTTTGCCATTCTGTATAGTTCCCGCGGGAAGTCCAGGACAAAAAGTACCTACCCTTCTGACAACGTGTATGCAAAATTTTGTGACGATCGGTTGAGCCGTTAAAGTGTGAAAGCGTAACAAACAAACTCACTTTCGCATTTATAATAGGATAATATACTGCGTGGTTTTTTTGAATATTTTTTATACTAATCGCTTTGATACATTTTAAATAATACTAGCTGTTTCATGCCGTTTCACCCGCGTTTTTTTTTGTTAGATTTATTAAGCCTTTATTGATAGGCGTGTACCGATTAGTATCACCATAGTTTATAATATCAACGTTGTAACCACCAGTCGATTTTGTAAGTTTCTCATCGAAATTCACAAACGGAACTCTATCTGTTTCTCGTCCATTACTCTGAGGTCTTAAAGCAATTCGTTGTTACGATCTTCAGTGAGGTCCTATCAACTTTCCACCCCATAAAAGACCCGCGGGGCGCATTGATTGTCGACTTTGATTCCGTGGAATTTACATTTTATAATTAAAGAATTAGAGAGAGACCGGTCTCAAAGAGTGGGTGAGCTCGGGCCAACCATTTTATTTACATTGCTCGGGCTGTGACGAACTTTACATATTAATGGCGGAGACCATTTGTTCTTGAGTTCTCTGTCGCATTCTTCAGTACTGAAGTTTGTGCTCGTTTATCGGCTTTGAAGGAACCGTTAAGAAACAGCTTCTCCGTTCTTAGCTTTCCGCAGGTCAGCGGTACGTACTACTAAACAGAATATTTGGACATAGATAAGCAATAGCGTGTTAACCCACACTGGAGAAATTTTGAGTAAATCGTGTTTTAAAAGTAGGAGCGCCATTTGTGTCAACATTTTTTATATTCAATATTTAGTTATATATTTAAGCAATGTAATAAGGTAAACACATCTTTAAAAATCGTTCCCTAACTCTCAATAAATCATTCTGAATCAATAACTTAATTTAATGGGTTAACATGTTATTGCTTATCTGCGTCCATTTATTTAATGAAATATGTTTTTATGCTGGGTGTATAGTTGAATGAGGGCAGTTATTGAAGGACTAAATCAGTATCCCATTCTCATCCCAAATATACATATATATAAAAAAATTATGGAATTATTATTTTTTGACGTAAAAAATATTACAAAATATGAGCGCATAAGTTGCCGACGCGCTGATGGATCACATAGCCTAAAGACCATTCGACGTTTAATTCTTTTGTATTGCCGCTGGTAGCTGGCGAAATCTAATGTATATAGATCTAATTTAACCACGAAAGTTCACGTTTTTATTTAAAGTTTTCTCTGTTATTTATAATTTTATTATTTATATATTATTTAGTATATATAGACATAAGCGTAAGTTATCGTATGTTTCAATACTTTCAACAATCTCAAACCTATTACACCCAGCATTCATACTTATAATCGATCGTAAGAAAATATTAATTTAGTAGTATCTATTAGCAGTAAGTTATATAGTTTAGTTTAGTAGTTAAGTAGTACGAATAAAATATTCAAGTCGATTTTTTATTGGAGCAATAAATAAATTTCTTCTACACTGTTTTTGGCACATCTAGAAACATGAATTTTTGCACAAAGATTCCCTTTGCAATGTAGGCAAGTATTTAAAAAGGAACTTTTTAGAAATTTTACCGCTCCTGCAATGAAAAGGAGATCTGATGGTTTGTATGGTACGTAAGTATCATATTTTTTACATAAGAACCATGAAACTCAATATCAGTATTTGGATTATTCTTTTTCAAATTAAAAAAAAATATTTATTTATTTATTTTATAAGTATCATATTTTTTACACAAGAACCATGGAACTCAATATCAGTATTTGGATTATTCTTTTTCAAATCAAAAAAAGATTACACGACGATTCATGAAAATTTAACCTACTTGTCGAAGAGAATAGTAAAACCTACTTTGAACGGTTTTGTTATGCAAAAGTCTCTCGACTATAAAATTTTGCCATTTGTTTTTTTTCTTAATGTAAAACATCTACAAAAACCACGACTTGACATGATGATTCATCTCCCAACTGGTATAATACCTACTCACTACAAACTACGAGCGGCCCAAATAAAGCCCC
Source organism: Zygaena filipendulae (assembly GCA_907165275.2). Taxonomy (NCBI): domain Eukaryota; kingdom Metazoa; phylum Arthropoda; class Insecta; order Lepidoptera; family Zygaenidae; genus Zygaena; species Zygaena filipendulae. The sequence continues at coordinate 1,395,714 of OU015653.1, read as the reverse complement.
TGCCATATATCAGAATTTATTATTTAAAACTCGAATGCATATGAATAGTGTGAGGGGAATCCCAGCGGAGGCGTTTTGTCGGAGTAATGACGCATATAAGGAGGGTAGCGGGTTCTTTTCCGTTTTAATATAATATTATAACGTAGGTATGCGATCTCACAAAAAAAAAACTTTATGAATTTACTTGACTTATGAATGAACATTATTTTATTTCCTAAATTTTGCAATGTTTGCATTTAAGATCGTTTTTGACGTTCACAAAATCGAGCGTGTTTTAATGTTATTTGAAAATTCAAAGCGTGTAGGTGCTTTCTTTCTCTTAAGAATATAACGGAGTTACGGACACAAGTTCTTCAGCCGTTCTTCAACCCTGTGATAAAATTTTAAAGGATGCGCTAATACAATGATAAATCAAAGTCAGCTATAGGGTGTTATAATTCATTGGCATTTAATTAACATATTAAATTAATTTTCTCCCGCGTGTAAAGTTTATTAGATTAACTTTAGGGGAGATACTAGTAGATGTGTGGTTAAAAATAACCCTTGGCGAAATGGATCTCTCGGTGCCGAGTGGGTTGTAGTCATTATGCGTTTTGCGATTTGGGGCCCGCATTTATCCGCACTTTCCCGCGCTATCAGCGCTTATTCTTTACAGACACAAGCCAAGCAAGCTTGTGCCTGGGCCGTAATATAAAGTTCGAGGAGTTACTGCGGACTGAAGAACTGCTTGAGAACTCAGAATGAAAGCAACTTATCGGTATTTTTATTACGAAAATCAATGGGTTTTTGAAGCGCTATTAAGTTACAAACAAATTGCTCACTAAAAGAAAGTTCTTACTTATCAACAATGAAATCTTAGAAATACCTATTTCTAAATAAATAGATAAAAATAACATTTAATTTACTTTATTACTTTCTGAAGATTGGCTTGGACAGAAAAATAGACATATTTTTTTATTGATTTTCATATAATATATATATATACCTACTACCAGACATATACATTTATTTTGTTATATAGATTAATTATAGAGAAAATATTGAATTTAAGCGGCGCTGAATAAGTAAACTTGGAGAGCATCGATGAAACCTGAGAGAAATATTATTACTTTATGCTAAAATTATTGATTTCTACTTACAGTTTGGCTCTTAGGAATTCGTTCTAGGCCTGTTGCCTTTTGTAGTAAATAAAGGTCTATTAAATAGTTTTTATTTTTTATAAGATTTTTTTTCCGATTTATATACTAAAGCCTGGCAAAGTTTCATTACAATTGGACGAACGGTATAGTATATAGGAATGCACAAACAGAACGAACAAATAAATAAAAAAAATTTATAGTAAGTAGATACCTACCTAGAGAATTAAAGGACCGCTTGAATATTATAATTTTGTAAAATAAAAAGGTTGATAAACATATTTTAATAGTTATAAAATATAAACATACTTAATAGATGGCAAATTAAATCATTACTTACAGTTTTAGGTATATTTATTAGATCAGTGTTGACATCAATGGACCTAAAAAAAAAATTACAAATACACATTTGAAATTATATTCATTGGAACTGAAGCTGCCGCCGGAAAACTTTCCGACTTTTGAAGTCTCGATGACATGTGGCCCTCAACTTTTAAAGATCACATCCAAACATATAAAAGCCTCTCTTTACGAAGGCAATTCGACGTCTACGCTGGCGCACGCTTTTATTTCCAACAGGTTAACAGGCAATTTCGCTCGATTTACGATTCTTTTATAAGTTTGTTCATTGAAGATGTTACGGAAAAAGCTAGTTGCACGACGCATGCGCCCTCCCCAATGCAGGTTTACACCGTGAAACTGAAACTCGCAGTGCTGAAACGTCAGTCGATAGGTAACCGTGGGGCGGGTCGGTCGCGCCTTTTGGTGCTAGAAATCGACTACGCACGTAACCGTATTTCGTGTTATCAAAAAACATTGAACATTTTCAGTGTAATAAAGTTTTAATCGCACATTTTTAGACAGCCCGCTTGTAGAAAATATCTATTATTATAGATTACAAAAGAAAAAAATAATTTTTAACGTTAAGTTTCAACCCTTTAGATAAAAATAATGCTCGGGTGATTTTGTATGAGATAGAAAAAATGAGTTCTGCGTCAGCCAAGGGTTGATGGTAACCTCAAAGGAATTAAAAAGGTAAGATTGATGAAGCGAGTGTTTGTTCAAAATTGTTGTTCAAACCTTCGGGAAAGGATCTAAAATATTTCATACTGAAGTTAATTTATTATTCCTACGTACTTATCTGCAGAGAGTTTCAAGAAATGATTATTTTGGAGTATTTTTTCTTATTATTCCAAATGATGAAATTAGATTTCATTATTGCCAAAATGTTTTCAGTTGTATCTAATTTACATTATAAACTTTCCTTTTGCACACTTCTCATGAAATACAATTTCAAAGGATAGCCGTTTCTCGGAATCTTTGCGGGATCTAATCTTCTACGATATCTATAGGTAGTTAGGTAGGTATATTCAATTTTGTATCTTGATTTATCCGCAAATTTTTTGAGTGTTTCCCTTTTCTTTCTGTTATTTATATTATTCTTCTTTCATTTGGACGCAGATAAGCAATAACATGTTAACCCACAAAATTAAGTTATTGATTCAGAACAATTTATCGAGAGTTAGGGAACGTTTTTTAATTAAATGTTTACCTTATTACATTGCTTAAATATGTAACTAAATATTGAACATTAAAAATGTTGATAAAAATAGCGCTCCTACTTTTAAAACACGATTTACTCAAAATTTCTCCAGTGTGGGTTAACACACTATTGCTTCCGTTATGGGATTGTAATGATGGTTATTGTCAATACCATTTTTTCTATTCAGATAAATATGAATTTTATGAATTCATCTGTCGAAAATATGGTTCTTATAAGCGTATTAAAAGTATGCTTGTGTCAGTGTATTTGTTATTTATTTATTTATTTAAGTACACAAAACAGATTGTAGTCATTACAATTTTTACTTATTATAGTGTATTATTATATGTTCCGACCACTTTGTACATTGCTCGATATTTTTAGTCTTTCTAGGTATGCATATCTCTGGTTTGTTAATTTATTTATAATTTATCCTTCTCATAAACTTGCTAAGCAGCTAAAGCTTGCTTAACCAGAGTGACGACTATAGGTATAGTATTTACAATTTACCTACATGTGAATTCCATCACCGAACTACGTATGCCTCTAATTCTAAAACCGAACACGAGTTCTCCCGTGTTCAATTTTTTGTAGCTATAATTACGAATACTTTTGTAATTTATTTATTAAATATCTTCAACTCACGTGTTTTTTATATATGAATAGTAAATACATACTTAAAGTAACAAATACACAAACCTTATTATTTTGGTATTTTCGGTTTTCAGGGCTAACCTAATATTACGTAATATAACCTATAGTTTGGGAAACACTGTTCTGATGTATACGCAACGAATTTGGAGCCGGTTTTCACAATTTTACAGAATTTCTTCCGGATTTTTTTATCAATGGAAGTTCCCAAACCCCACATTCACATGAAACTTTGAGAGACGGCAATCATTATTATCAGTGTGAAAATAGCCGAATTTTTTTTACGTAGTTCAACTTTTTATGTAGAAACCGAACCGAACCGGTCATAACACTCATAAGTGATACGAGTAATCCCTACTGATATTGTAAAATACGAAAGTAACTCTGTCTGTCTGTCTGTTACGCTTTCACGCCTGAACGGCTCTACCTATCATCATGAAACTTTGCATACACGTTGGCAGGGATGCAGAGAAGGAAATAGAGTTTTATTCCGGGATCCCCGCGGAAACTCCTAACTTATCGCGGGTGAAACCGCGGGTCGCAGCTAATATGCAAATAAAAGAAAAAAATCACTGGAGCGAATCCGCGTCGGACTTAACTTTACGGTGGAAAAATTGGGGTAAATTCACCGAGTATAGAGGTACATTGTAAAAATATATTGCCGAAAAATCGGTTTACGAACCTTACATTACGGTATAAATAGTCGGCAATGTGGATTTTATTTCGTGCCGTAAAATAATATATTTTTATGGCCGAATTTAGGGTAGGTAGAACGTAGAGCGATCGGTGGAGGTAATGTTATACAACTAGTCATCCCCCGTGGTTTGGCCCGCGGTAATTTCGGAGTTCCCGCGGATATTCCAGGATAGACTATACGTTTAAACCTTCTGGAATCATAGACATAGACATAGACATCTTTATCATCACTCTATCTATTGGTGGAAACAGCATGAAAATCCGTTCGGTAGATTTCGAGTTTATTGTGAACAGATAGACAGACAGACACGGCGGATGATTTTGATTTATAATCTGTAGTGATGCTTTACTGATAATGTCGCGTTGACTTTTACATTAAGAATCCGAAAGATCTGTAAAACATAACACACAGCCGAATGCAGAACCTCCTCCTTTTGGGAGTCGGTTAAAAAAATTGAGAGTGAGGTCAGACAAGCGTGGTTTGTAGTTTGTGATGTGTGCAAATCAAACTGTATTACATATTTTGTGATAAACGTTTTTGTTTAAACCCCGAGTTTGAGTATTTTATGCATCATATTAAGTACTAGCTGTGCACCATGGTTTCACCAGCGTGAAAAGTTTTTAAAATTTTAACATTTTTTTCCCCCGACATCCGATTTAAATAAAACAAAGCTTATATTATGTAGCTCCAGGCTAAGCCTAATCTCCCTGTGAAAACCGCATGACAACCCGTTCAGTAGATCCAGAGATTATCGGGAACAGACAGACAGATAGATAGACAGAAAAGAATTTAAAAACTTTTTTTCTTGGTTGGTTACTCTTCTTTTATCGCCCCGTGCCAATTTTTGTTAAAAATATTCAATGTACAGAATTGCGGATTCTACTTTTTTATTATAGTATAGATAGATAGGTACAATCAGTTGTCTGTTATACCCATATTACAAGCCCTGTCCAGTTTGGGACCAGGGCCCTTAATCACTACTAGCTTGGCCCCGCGGTTTCAACCGCGCGTGTTTCGAAATTTCCGCAGGAACTCCAAAGCAACCTAATTTACTCCTTATAACATCAGCTTCAGCAGAAAGGAAAGTCTTGTCAAAATTGGTTCAAGCACTTCGGAGATTCACCCGCGTCAGTTTTGGATTTCTCTAACTTCCTTTATACAAACCTTGTCCTGACAATAACGAACACAAAGAAAAATTATCTCATTTGGTGCAGTCGCTTGGAATTTATGCGATCACATACCTTACGGCGATTCATTTTTATTTATATAGAAGATTAGTAACAACATTCCTTGCCGTTTTGACGATCATTTTGGATTTAAACAATCACCGGCGATCACACATACCATAAAAAATTAAAAGAAAAAGGGACGATTTTCCGACAGTCATACCTACTGTCATTATTTTTTCATTAGCGTACTAAAACGGGAATAGTATATTTCATTATAAGTGCGGAAAGGCTGTCATTGCAAAGAGTTCCGACAAATGTCTACCCGAGCCGAGGCGCAGCCGAAGGTGAGGGTTGACAGTCGGAACTAGTTGCAATGACGGTTCCGCACGTGTACTGAACAACTATTTTTAATACAGTTACGAAAAAATTAAGCAATTTAATAAAATATCAAAAATACAACAAACTCAAATAAGTTCCAACTGTGATCAAGAGATGGCGCTAGTCGTATTAGTAATGCGAAACGTACGGTTCGCAATGCAAAAAATGTGTCAAAGTCGTGTCGCCATTTTTGACAGTTGGCAAAGAGAACGCACGAGTTCGGGAAAAGTAAACAAAAAGCTCGAGTATGTAATAGCCCACATCCCGAACGCTAAACGTCCCTGCAATACGCCACTTTTTGAGCAACTGTATTAAAAAATTTATTGACAGTAGAATTTGTTTCTCACTCAGCCGATTGATCCGTGAATCTCTCTTCAATTCCGTCGCTTTAAAAGAAAAAAAGTACGAGAGAAAAAAATGCTTAATAGCTTTTAGCAGGAGAGTGGGGATTACAGTAAGGAGCTTCGTATAATCCGCAGGCCTAGTCGGTCACGAGCCAGACTTTTTTTGTAATTAGCTCTTTCTATTTTTAGGTCACACGTCTACGTAAAGAGGTTTGTTTTGACCATTTGACGATTTTATTTAAGTCAATAAATTAAGAGGACTAAAGAAGTTAAACTAGTCGCGCCTGTTAATAAAAAAATAAATTCTAAGATATTTATTTTAAAAAATAATCGGTAGATTAGTGTAAATACTGACTTTTGATGGCGATGACTATAATATTAGTCTCTGATTAATCCCGAATGTCCTAACAGGTGCAGCTGCTGGCAAATGTGTAATAAACAATTTACAACGATTCTTAAAATAAGGATGTGGACTACTTTTGAAAATCATAATTCTAATTAGTCCGTCGGTTAGAAAATAAAAAAACAATAGACACGTATTTTTTGCTTTTTTAAATAAATTAAAATATACAGAGATAAAGCGCATTAAAGTTTAGGGTGAGGGGGTCGTGACGTCACTAACCGCTAAAACTGCCTATACAAACTGTCAGAATAGTGACGTCACGCGAAATTTTAAATCAATATATCGCAAAAAATAACGGCGATATTATATCGCCGTTATTTTTTGATTACGTAAAAAAAGAAAAAATACGTGTCCAATATTTTCAATACGTGTCCAATATTTTCAAGACGGACTAAAAAATAAAAATTAGTCAACATGTCCAATATAAAAGGAAACGTTTGTTGGTTTGTCGGGATATAGATTATCTCGGAAACAATTTGAGAGATTTAAAAAATTCCTTCACTGATAGAAAGCTAACAGAATTCCTTTCCAACATAAGATACTTTTAATTCCGAATATATTCCTGCAATTCACACAAGTATAGAACTGCCTAAAAATTATATTCGGTATATACCTAGTATATCTATAGTCACGAGTAATTTAGATTTTCGCATAGTACATCTGGATATGAAAAGCATATTATTGTCGGATCTCAACATCTGACGAAACTACTTTTTAACACTAATACAAAAAGCAGTTTGTTAAAAAATAGTTTTAGTGTTAAAGACCAAAACAACCAACTCTTTAACACCAAAATACTAAAATATTTGATATTTTAGTGTTAAAAAAAGCAGCCTTGGTTGACATCCGATATGTATAGGCACAAAGGTTTGTTACTTCTTCTTCATCTTCTTATTTATTTATTTAAGCTTATTGCACAACTTGCTACAAAAGGCGGACTTAATGCCACAGTGGCATTCTCTACCAGTTCAGAAAGTGTGCTTGGTGGTGCTTGAGAGGAGTTAAATATAATGTCTTAGTACAATACAAAATACATATAAATTATACGTAAAACAAAACTGAGACACAAATCTTTTTCTTCTTCTTTAATAATCGCGTCTATAATTATAATTTGCCCTCGTCTCGATGTAAAAAGTTTCAGAGGGTGTTCCGACAGTGACGTGATGTCAAAAAGTTTTCAATAACATTGTAATCACAACAAGGTCAAAAATAAAACGACGCGACGCTGCGTGGCCATTTTGTGTACTTAGCGGTGCGAATAACGGCTGCCCGATAACAATAACCTGCATTACCTTACACAATGGGAGCGATTTTCCGCCCGTCTCTCCCCTAAATAATACCAGTCGGTGGATGCTCCACAAAATTTCTCCTCTTTCATCCCGCGTAGGTACAACTTTGAATTATTTTTTTCACATCAACAAAGATCTGTTTACATTCAATAATGGAAAAAACCTTTTATACCCACTAGGTAAGTGTAAATTATTATTCGACAACGGCTCTCGGTGTAAGGTACCTTATTTATACATGATACATTTGGATTCTATTCAAATTTTTATTTAGCGTTTTAAAATTCTTTGATTATCGAATGGATTAAGAAAATGGTTTTTAAAACGCGTTGCCGATTATTTTTCTTTACGAATGGCCGTTTATTTTTTTGTCCGTTTTATCTGCCAATATATTGTTTTTTTTTTCCTTTTTTATTAGCTTAAAAATTGTGTCAAAATAATTATACCTAATGGTTATAAATACTGTTTTTTCACCTGCAAATGTAGAGAACTATATTCTTAATTTTTTTTTGCTACCCGTAGTTTGATCCTCATTAATTTTGCAGTTTCGGCGGGAATCCCAGCATAAAAACCTATGTCCTTTATGTACCTTTGACAACGTGTATGCAAAATTTCATGGTGACCGCTTGAGTAGCTAAGGTTTGAAAGCGTAACGAACCAACTTACATTTACATCCCTACGTAATATTATAGATGCGAAAGTAACTCTGTCTGTCTGCCTCTTACCCTTTCACGCCTTAACGGCTCAACCGTTCATCATGAAATTTCGCATACACATTGTCAGGGGTACAAAGAAGGACACAAGGTAGGTTTCATCCTGGAATTTCTACGGGAACTCTGAAATTAACGCGGGTAAAACCGCGGGGAACAGCTATTTTATAATAATAATAAGGATTTAGATGCGTCAAACTTGATGGATTTAGCATTTTGCAAATCTTTTTTGTCACAATAAAAGAGATCGAAAGTCGCTAGAGTTGAAAACACTTCACACAAAAGTTTCCTTCTTTTTCTATTAACATACTTGTTCAGATTGTAAAAAAAGGGTCACGACGAAAACGCGATCCCGACGAGTATTATACATTTAAAAAAACTTCCCGGAAACACTTTTCACGGATCCGGGCAAAACGAATTCGCAAATTTAATCTTGACCCTTCGGAAAGAGCTGTCCCGTTGTAATAATAATTTGCATTTAACCACAACAATGGCCCGTAATCCTTGGGACGGTAAGGAAGCGATCCGATCCGTGATCCGATTTTAAAACCGCAAATCCATTGTGTGCGTATCCCGTGAAGGAGTAGCGATCGAACAGTGCACCGGGATTGTGGAGCGAGTCGAGGTCGAGTTGTGCCAACCCTGCCACCTAGCCGCCCGTCGCGAATTTCAAATTTCAATTGTAATCAAATATGTTGACACAAGTCGCAGGGCTGCCGGCGACTGTGTCAATAAGATAAAGCGTTGAACACGTGCGTGTGTGAATTTGTAATTCTCGCCTTTGACAACCCTCGCAGTGCCGTCGCTGGATGGGAATGATGAGATAAAATGCCTCCGAGCTCGTTTGACTCCGACCGCTTTCCCTTTCAACACTGCGAACTCGCGAATGTTTACTTTTGTATTATTTTATTATTTTCGTTGGAGCGGAAATATGTTATTGCGTAATCAACGTAATCTTTTTGTCTGTAAAGCGTATTATTACGCGCCAGTACTATCGTTTAGTTAATTCTCTCTTCACAATCTCTCACGTTTCGTTTAAAAACTCTTTTCTTTTGAAGTAAAAATAAATTTTTCGTCTATAGATCTTTATATTCTGTTCGTCTTGAAATGAAATTCAGAATTTAAGTAATTTTTATTAAATGAGAAAAAAATCCTTAGTATAAATACGAAAATGCAAAATATGCACAATAAGTATACACATAAACCTGAATAACTCTGTCTATTGACGAAACGCATGAAAATCCGTTTAGTAGTTTTTGAGTTTATCGCGAACAGACAGACAGACGCGGTGGAGGACTTATTTTATAACATTTAGGTTTATAGCTTCCTACAGAAGCTATTCTTTTCTGTTTGCGGGGGTAAAATAAAATTGTTTAATTTAATTTGAAAGCCTGATCAAAACCGCGGTCGACCGTAGTGAAGCATTAAAATGTCGCATGTTATAATACGGATAGAATTCACATGTCTCAACGCATTAAGCGTCCACTTAGAACCGACGCGAACCCTTGCCCGACACGTAATCTCTCGTTCTGCGGTGTCTACATTTATTCATAAACCAAGAGTAGCACCGGCTAAATGTAATTTATGGCCGCATTTCGGCGCTTAGTCGCTTAGTAAGGGACCGAGGGGCGGAACTCGTAATGGACTGTGGAGTAAGGTACACTGGACTATGCTAACACTGGATAACGACAGATCAAACATCAGTACTTAAATGATTTGAGTAAATCAGCTGTAACAACACAAAGAATTTGAGTTGCGTAGGTATAATGGAAGTGGGGAATTTACCTACTTCACCGCTTTGCTCTCAAGTTAAGCTTTGTAAGTGATTTCACTTAGGATGTAGCTCTATTGTTTATGTAACTGGCTGGTTAATTTTTCAATTGAAAATTTTCTCATTAACACAAAAAAAAAATGGCTGCTGCTATTCGGCGTTTTGAGTTATTGGACAATAATTTTTACAGTGACTTTTTTTGTGTGCTCAAGAAGATATAATGAAATTTCGAGCTGATTTCTTTGGTATTCTCCAAGAGCTCCGAGAAAGTTCTTGTAGTCTATTCAGTACCATGACCTACAAGTTCAAACCGTACAACGATGCTAAACACTAATTTGTGCATTTAACTTACTTATTCTAATTAAAACTGGCTAAATGCATTATATGCGAAAGCCAATAAAAAAAAGAAAGAAAAGAAATAAAATAAAACAAATGATTTTTATTAAACTCATCATTTTTTATCGCATATCTTGAATTTGTGTTTCAAAATAGAAAAAAAACTGAATTTAAATATCAAAAAACTTAAATATAAAACTAAATTTATATAAAGCTCTTCTCAAATATAGTAAACTCTTCTCTTCTTCTCAAGTAAACGATTTATGTACTTTATTTAAAGTAGGCAATTACGGCCACAGTATATACCTACATAATATGCAGGTATCCCAAATATAATATAAGGAATTGCTGAAAGAAATACCAAAATTTAACAAAGAAAAGGAAATAATTCGGACTCGTGTAGTAAAATTTTGAATTTAGCAGAAAAAATATTTCTCCTAAAAGCTGTTAATTATTATTATTATTTAACGAAAAGAGTGGAGCAACAATGACGTAGTTATCGTTAATAAGACATCGTTAGCTCTGAATAGAGTTCTTTCACGGTCTCCGTCGGGCAGACGAAAATAAACCTTTCGTCACGGATGTAAAGTTTATTCTCGTTTGTGTTCGGCGCGACGAAAAAATACTGCTCGAAAAACCGCAGAGATTTTAAGTCAAATAAGGTTTTCCGCCGTTTATTCATGATGGTTGTATATTGTGTGGACCAAACCTACGCCTGTAATTTTATATTTTTTATTAATTGATAACATTTATTGGGCTTTATTTTGCAACGTAGCTGAAGGGAACAATTAGGTGTTCGAGTAAAAAAAGAAAAATAAATTAATGTCTTTCACTTCAAGAAATGATGTAAAGTAAGTATATAATATAAGTATACAATAATATACTTATTTGTCAAAACATACTTATGGTACACTAGTTGTTCCCTGCGGTTGCAACCAAGTTAATTTTGGAGATCCCGCGGAAATTCCGGGATAAAAGTATTATATTGATGTATAAGCTATATTATTGTAAAGTGTCATTAAAATCCATTCAGTAGTTTTTGCGTGAAAGAGTAACAAACGTCCATACATCTATACACATACAAACTTCTGCGTTTGTAACATTAGTTCACCCCAACATAGTAACCCAACGTAGCAACATTAGATACCAACCAACAAGTTGCTGGATGAACCACATAAACGTTTACTGTGATGCGGGAATCGAACCCACGATACCTGGCGTAACAGTTAGGTTCGGTAATCACTAGTCCAAAGGCGCTACGTTCCAACTCGCATCACGAGTTTTCTTTATTCTCAAGAAACATAAATCGCTATTTTCCCCCTCGGTGTACTGTAAATACCATTTCTAACAGCGTCACAACCTTTATACGTACATTATACGTCGAGGACATCAATACAAAAGTTTCCTAATGCAAATTTCATAGCGACAAATGTCTCTTGACTCGAAAAAGAAAACAATATATATCCCAAGAAGTGCGCAGTAGGTGCCTACAGCCGACGATAAATTAGTGTAGCGGAGCGAGCCGGAGAAACTTTGTGTGAAATTAGTGTGTGTGTACGTAGCTCCGTATTTATATATTATATATATTTTTAAAACAAAATGCTGGGGTGTGCGAAGGCGTTTATCATGTGCTTTACTCAATCTCAGAGGGCGGTGAGTTTAACGACCTCCTGACTCCTACTTATTTATATGTATATGTATATATACATTGAAGCCGGGCGCTTTATTTGATTTTTTGACGAGAATTCCTTTGAGACTTTGTCAGTTCGCTTATTTAACTTCTGGAGATATTTTTATTTAGTTTATTATATTTTGCAGCCGTAGGTGATATGATATGCGTTAAAGAATTAATAAATCCACATTGAGGCACAAATGTCTTTCTTATTATAAGATAATACTAATAATAATCCACTTCACAATAATAGATTTACTTGATCCCACACTAAGCTATAAGCTTGGGTCGTGGGAACCAAGCAAACATGGTATATACTACATATTATTACATATATATACATAATCTAATATATATAAATCACGTGTCACGTTGTTTGTCCGCAATGGACTCCGAAACTACTGAACGGATTTTGATAAAATTTTGCAACCATTTACAATATGGTCCAACTTAAAAGATAGGATAGTTTTTATCCCGGAATTCCCTCGGGAACTGAAGGACATAGAGTACTTTTTCCCGCAACCTCCGCGGGAACTCCGAAATTACTGCGGATGAAATCGCGGGGGACAGCTAGTAGTATATATATAAACACGCCCAGACTGGATGATACCGTGGGTTCATCACACCAAGTCCATCCCCACCGGGAATCGAGCGCGCAGGCATGGTGACCTACTGCGTCCATGCATTGGTATAGGTATACATAAAAATACAAAATTAACCAACGGGCTTTATGTGTATTTAGTAGACAGAAATAGTATTACAGCAATTCTTATTAAAAGTAAATACCAATAAAAATAACAAACAAAACCAACAGCCGTCTCCTCCGTCAGGCGGAGCTACGTCGTAGACAATCCGCCTAAGCAGCGGCGTAGCGCCTGTAGGCGTGCTACGAATACTCGTAGCCTCTACGCCTTTACGTATAGCTGTCACAGATAACCCACAGTTTTAACAAAGTATTAGAATATTATCATATCATTGGTAAAACTATTGTTCATACAACTATTTCAAGATTTTTTTTCTACTTTTTTATGGACTTTCGCATATAATGCATTTAGCCAGTTTCAAGTAAAATTAATTAGATTAATGTATTTTCTATTGAATGCTTCGTTGTACGGTTTGAAATTGCAAGCAACGGTACTATAGCTTGCAAGAACTTCTCGGAGCTCTTGGAGGAAACCGAAGAAATCAGCTCGAAATGTCATTATAATATCTTCTTGAGCCTTCATTCTTCGTGAAAATCATTGTCCAACACAGCACCTTATAACACAACAAAATCCATTTTTATATAACCATTTTTTATTGACATGAAAATAAATGACCGAGCCGCCATCTTTGATTCCCGCCAAAAAAGAAGAATCTCTTATAATTTCAAGATATCTCTTATAATAATAAAAAGTTCATTTTCTGCTAACCGTTTTAGCCAACGCCCGTAGTACCTACCTAGTTTACATCTTAACTATTCTTTTCATGAAACAATTATGATGAAATCACGCCTATGATTTAAGTTTGAAAGGAACTACATGAACCCGGTTCAAATATTTTGAGAATTTTTTGTGTAATGCGCTTTCTAACATACAGCCGAATAGAAATTTCTTTTTAATTATGGTTATATCCTTACTAATTTTATAAATGCGAAAATAACTCTGTCTGTCTCTCTGTCTTTCTGTTACGCTTTCACGCCTTAACGGCTCAACCGATCATGATGAAATTTTTCACACACGTTGTCAGGGGTACAGAAAAGGACAAAAGGTACTTTTTATCCCGGAACTCCTGCGGGAACTCCGAAATTAACGAGGGTGAATCCGCGGGGAACAGCTAGTCTATTATATACTCATTATATGTATATCTAATATATCTATTATAGATATTTGTATAGTGTATACTCATACCAATTTTACCCGCCTACGAAAAAAGTGTAAAGGTAATTACCTTCAAGCTGTGAGAAGTTTTGGCCGATTTGCACCAGGATCTAAAGAAAAATGGTTATATGGAGTCCATTTCCCCGGTTTCTTGTAAAGAAACCCGTTAATGTAACGGCATGTAACGTCGTTATAACGGCACTTAACGTCACATTACATTCATTTGTGCGTCAGTTGCCTTCTCTCTTTCTATGTACATAAGTACATACTAAGTTTGTTATTTACTTAGAATAGATTTAAATTTGAACGTTTGAACGTTAATATAAAAACAAAAATTAGGTAACAAATATTTTTTTATTCCATTTATAGCTATAAAAAAATGAACTTTAAATTGTTTCAATTTTAATTATAATCGTGTAAGGGCTAAAGGAATATATTTTGATACTGATGATGCAGTAATAAGTTGTATCTATTTCGTTTTTGTTAAGAAAAAAAAAAACTATTATTAATATCTTAAGTACTATCTTTAATTTTTATGTTAGGAATATTATTAATATTTATTTATTTATTTAAAGAACTTTATTGCACATTTATGTACAAAAGGCGGACTTAATGCCTAAGGCATTCTCTACCAGTCAACCTATATATATCTCAACTTTTAAATTTTCTCTTGTTAGTGGTAGATTTCGTCTTCTTCATCCTCGCCCCCTCGCCTCCCGTTACGCGGGGTCGACTTTTTCAATCATTTCGCGCCATTTTTGCCGACGCCGCATAAAAATAATATCTTTATTTGTCTCTACACTATTATTAATAAATAATAGTCTGCTTTTGACATAATGGCTTTGTTGTGGTCATAATTATGAGCTTGTGTTTCTGGTAGAACCTTAAAAGACAATCCTTAATGACTGATTGATGGATCAACGCACAGCCTAAACCGCTGATCGTAGAGACCTGAAACTAGGAGGGTGTGTTCTTTGTACGACGCAGGCATCCGGTAAGAAAGGAGTTTTGAAAATTCTTACCCTAAGGGGGTGAAAAAGAGGGGCAAAGTTTGTATGAAACAACTCCGCGGGAACTCCGAAATAAACGCGGTTGGAACCGCGCGGGACAGCTAGTCTTTACGAAAAAAATGTCTTTTAGTTAATTTTCACAAATCAAAATGGACGAACACTTATCATACGGAGGAGTGTTGTATCAGCCGCAGAGAAAATAAATTAACTAGAGATGACATGTTAGCGGGGCAGGCACGCCGCGGTTGCAAAGGAAGTTAGAGCAAATGCTCTAACTCGCTCAAAACTTATTTTGCTAGTATCCCAAGTAGGTATATTACCACAATATTCCCGAAACTCTGAATTTTGAAAACAGTGACTTAAGTAAAAACGTAACCAATAAGCGTTTAATACGTAAATTTTGAAAACAGTGACATAAAAGTAAACACTTAACAAAAAAGCGTTTACATTAATGAATGTTTAGTGCGTGATTTGTAGGTTTGTGTGCGAATATCACCCGGCGACGCTGGTTTTCACCTGTTTTCATAATAACCTAAGTTGATGTCCGTCTATCAGTTGTTTTCTGTTCTGTGGTATCAGCGGTATTTAGCTACACCAGTTTCCTTGCTAAGTATAATTTGGGCACTGCTTTTGTTTTTCTTTTCTTAATTCCATGGCGCTATAGTTAACACAACAAAGCTAATGTTCCAATGTCATGTTTACTATTAATAACGTGCGTTGACTTACGAATTTCAAGAGGCCCTAGTTAATTCACAAAGAAGTTAATTATGTTTTTTGATCCCCCGCGGGCGTGCTTAGTGCCAGAACTAATGTACTTACATTGTTAATACACATCGCGGGCGCAAAGCCTAGCCTTAAACGATTAGGCAGGTTTCCAGTGAAACGTTCAGGCTTAAGTCATAAGCGGAATCTTGAGAAAGCTCTTTTATTAACGACCCCCGCTTCTCGGCATTAATTTCGTCGTTACTGCGGGAATTCCGGGATAAAAAGGACCACGTGTCTTCTTCTGTACTCCTGATACTTTTTTCCCCCTTTTTATATAACATTTATACACAATATTAGGTATGTATGATGGGTGTGATAATATGTATTCATTATTTTATAGAATTGCAATAGTGTGTTTATGTATGTGTTTATGTATTATGCTATTTATTATAGATGAGTCATGATATTATGGTATATTAAATTTACTAATGATGTATTCTATTTGTTTGATTTGGCGGAG
Source organism: Zygaena filipendulae (assembly GCA_907165275.2). Lineage (NCBI taxonomy): Eukaryota > Metazoa > Arthropoda > Insecta > Lepidoptera > Zygaenidae > Zygaena > Zygaena filipendulae. The sequence continues at coordinate 1,379,524 of OU015653.1, read as the reverse complement.
AGACGGGCGGCCGGGTATCGCGTGAACACATCGCATTATGGGCTCCGCTGAAAATCAGCGCTGCCGCATTCTATGCGACAGCATATTATACTGAGTCGGTGTCCAGTTTGGCATCGCAAAAAATACTTAACAATTCACTCCTACTGAAGATCTCTGCATTTTTCGTACCTACTTGTGTTTTTTTGTATTTCGATCAAAGATATTTAAGGTATTTTGATGTTGATGCCAAATAAATAAAGTCTATGTCTATGATAACAAATTTACACAATTTCGTGACGATCGGTCGAGTAATTACGGCATGAAAGCGCGAAACTCAAACTAACATTGGCATTTGTAATACGTGTATTAGGGTTGTGATAAAACAAATCTATGCACAACATACATAATATATGATTTGAGCAAACAAAATTGTTACGTGTAATTCGGAATGAGTTATCAAATATATTTTTTTTGTATTTCTAATAAACTTACTAGGTATAAACTTACTTAAACTTACTACCTAATAATATAAATGCGAAAGTAAATCTGTCTGTCTGTCTGTTTGTTACGCGCTCAACCGATCATGATGAAATTAGAAAGGGGTACAGAGGAGGACATAGGGTACTTTTTATCTCGAAATTTCCGCGGGAATGGGGGAGTTGACTACTTTTGAAAATCAAAATTCTAATTAGTCCGTCAGTTAGAGAAAATAAAAAAATAATAGACACGTATTTTTTGCTTTTTCAAATAAATTAAAATATACAGAGATAAAGTGCAGTAAAGTTTAGGGTGAGGGGGTCGTGACGTCACTAACCGCTAAAATCGCCATACAAACTGTCTGAATAGTGACGTCACGCGATATTTCAACTCAATGTATCGCCGTTATTTTTTGATTACGTAAAAAAGAAAAAATACCTGTCCAATATATTTTATCAATCTACAAGACGGGCTAAAAAAAAATAGTCAACATGCCCATTCCGAAGCGGGTGAAACCTTACAGCTAGTAAGCTCATATTTTTAAGACGACCGCACCGCACACATTTCAATTGAAGGATTCGTGATCACCCGAATTCTTATCATGATAGATCTTACTATTTCTGACACTAGAATAATATTTAGCAACAGCCCGCGTCATTTCTTTTGTGAGTTGAACCGTAACTGGCATCGAATAAAACTAAGCGACTGTCATGCAACTATTACCAGTATGTGCGCAATGCAGGTGAATTCCTTTACAAAAACAGTCCACAATTAATTATTTACATCGAACTGCAAATGTTGCTTCCATAATTATTTCTCTATAAATAGACCGAATAGAACACGAAATGACGTACATTGCGATTCTGCTTAAACATAATATTATTAGAATTTATAAAATAATACAATATACTAGCTGCGCTGTTTCATTTATATTGGAACTATTAATTGTATAACATTCGACTTGTTGGTTTTTTAACGCTCGTCAATAAAAAATAAAAAAAATAGAATTGAAAGGATATTTTGACGCAGATAAGCAATACCATGTTAACCCACAAAATTAAGTTACTGATTCAGAACGATTTATTGAGAGTTAGGGAACGGTTTTTAATTAGTTGTTTACCTTATTACATTGCTCAAATAAGTAACTAAATATTGAACATAAAAAATGTTGATACAAAATGGCGCTCCTACTTTTAAAACACGATTTACTCAAAATTTCTCCAGTGTGGGTTAACACACTATTGTTTATCTATGTCCATTTATTTGGTTGCGACAGATATATTACCTAGAATAGAGTACCCAAGTGTGATATTTATTCTATTTGCATCAATTACGCACAGCTTTGTATTAGTTAGACCTCGCAAGTTATCCCTCCTAGTGTGCTTTTTTGCGTCTATTAATTGTTTCCAGTTCAATTCACTTCCCAAACACGTTCGTGAAATAAAACATCAGTAATATAACTAGAATTTTTTTCAAAGTTTTGACCATATTTTAAACATTAGTCGACACAGGTATTCAAACCAATTTTCGTTGAAGTTCTACCAACCTGTTTTCAAAATTTTCCACCCCGTAGTTGTAAACTAAGAGGGTAAAGGGAAAGGGGGAAACACCCTTTTAACGGCTTTAGAAGCGTATATTTTATTACCTTATACCTAACTTAAATAAAAAAGTCAGTTACTAAAAACTGAATAATACACAAGTTTACATAACTGCTTCGTTGACGTAATGAAGGCAGTTTAACTGTGACGCGGAAAACTTTTTTAAGCTGCGGAAGCTTGAAGATCCACTTTATTCTAAATTTAACTTTAATCCCAATAAATAAAGCTCGTTTCAGCTCGTGCGAGTTTATCGCTTCATACTCTACTTCATCTTCGATTATAGCGGTGGAGTTTTAAGCTTGCAGAGGGGCAGGGAAATTTAGAAAGTCCCAAAGTTCCCTGTAATTATTGTAAGGGACCGGATCGTTGGTAGTATTTCTGTCACGATGCTTTTGTAAAACTCAACGTTGGAGGCTTTCGTGGAATTAATATAAATGATTGCGATGGGTGTGTCTTGAAAGATTCAAAAAGTGATAATATTTCGAAACGATTTCGGGATTCGGTTTTTTTGTCCTTTGTAGTGTAATTAATGAACATTAATTTAACGTTTTTGTTAATTTTTGATGGCCGCACAATTTTTTTTTATATGTAACTAGCTGTTCCGCGCGGTTTCACCCGCGATAAATTCGAAGTTCCCGCGGAATTGTTCCATACAAACTTTGCAACCCCTTTTTATCCCCTTGAGGGTTGAATTTTCAAAAATCCTCTCTTATCGGATGCGTCATACAAAGAACACACCCTCCAAGTTTCAGGTCTCTACGATCAGCGGTTTAGGCTGTGCGTTGATCCATCAGTCATTCAGTACAAAGCATTTTATATGTATAGATATCTGTATGATGCCACGTCTGGTCTATAAAAATAGCTATAACATACCACACACTTATTGTGTTTTGTAGTTATACCCAATTTCTTTGGGCACGGGAGGATAAAAATTTTCGTAGCGCGTTATCTTAACGCAGCGTGTTATGGAACACATCGTAACATCGGATCAACTAAAGAGCGATAAAATTGTCACAGTGCGCCGCGTTGATTGAAAAAAATAAGCCCCGTTCACACGGTACAACCGCAGGGGCTGTATGAATAATAAAGAGCGCGCGGTAAGGCCGGCCACACACGTGCGACCGGAACATAAAAAGGGAACGTGCGCGCGACGGTAATCGCTCCAAACGATCGCGTGCTGCCGTACCGCGTTCGGATAGTTTGGTGAAATTGCATTAGAAATGACTGCCTTTTTCCTATTGTAAATTCAAAAACGGAAATCTAATTTTTTTTTTTTCTTTTAGCCATTCATTTGTTTTACAGTTTGAAATTAGTATCACGACCGAGCTGGCGAAGTGGCTATCGGGCCTGTCCACTTGTCAAAAGGTAGATGAGTTTAATTCCTAAGTACCCCCTTTATCTACTTTGCTTCAAGACTTTGCTATTGAGAATCTGTAGAAAATTTAAAGTGGTAAGTCTTACCTGCGAGTTGCGAAATCTAATTCATCAAGGATTTTTTATTCAAATTAAAAAAAAATCAAAATTCAAAAGCTATTTATTACTTAGGATTGGTTATAATCACTTGTAATCGTCAGCAAGTTCTTAGAACTATAAATTACTTTAGAGAGTTACAAACTAAGTCACCTCTGTTGTATTGATGGACTATACATTTGAATAAAAATAACGCTTAATTATGAGTTTTACAATTAAGTGCCTTTAATATCTTTATTTATAAAAATGTATCCCTATTTCTCTTGGTCTCGCCACAACTTGATAAAATGCACTAAATGCAACCATTGAATGCATGTTCAGCGGTACAGAAAAGGCCATAGGCTTCTTTTTTAATTCGGTACTCCAGCGGGAATTCCAAAGTTTTCGCGAGTGAAACCACGGGGACAGCTAGTTAGAGATAAAACTTGTCTTATTCAAGCAATATTTATTATCAATAATTATTTGTTTAATGCGAACTACCTATATACATGAGTGTTTTAGAAATATCAATTTGCGCTAAACGCTTGTCGTTTGTTTTCGTAATATTTTCACAGTCGTAGTAATGTTTATGAAATGAGTCGAAAGAATCTACATAATATATTTTTACACAAAAGGTACCTATATAATTATTATATCAGTCGTTTGGAACCTGTTAAATCCTAACAGACCTTATATAGACTGTCCAAATTAAGTACAATTTTACAAAGATCCTTTAAAAAAAAATTGAAATTGAATTTGACTATTTCCGGGGAGAATTCACAATAAAATATACCATAAAAACCTTATACGGACTGTTAAGAATATTTTAATACAAAAAACAGCCAATTTTATCCCGCAGATCTCAATGCGCTTGACAGCAAATAGTATTTCAGTTTTGCACATATTTAAACGAGCAATTCTTGTATACGTACAAATATAATCGGAAACGGCTCCAACGATTTTCATGAAATTTAGTATGCAGGGGGGTTTCGGGAACGATAAATCGATCTAGCTAGGTTTAATTTAAAAAAAAGGCTTTTTAGCCGTGTTATCAGGCAATGAAAAATGAGTGTTTGGTACTTTTCACTTAATAACAGATGGTGCCACGAGCGAAGCTCAGTCGCCCAGATACTGATTATTATTCTATTACTGTGAGTAGGTAGGTCGTACAAGATGCTGGATAAACTGTCTAAATGTTTTACGAAACATCAATATTTTGAATTTTTAACACTTCCCAATGTGGAATTTCAATATTTTGCCGATTTTCCCGAATCGCAGGTAACGTAAGCCGAAAAGTTCAGAAAAATAGCGTGTTGTGTTCACATTTCGTTAACTATGAGGCCGTTCGGCCACATTCCGACCTTTTTCGGCACCAAATTGCCCGGCGATTTGTTTACTTAATTATAAAGTTGCGTAATCCCAGGCTTCGGCCACGCTGCTTTTGTTGACGTTCACAAAATGTTTGAAGAAACTTAATGGAGGGTTTTCAAAGCGGAATACGGATGCTAACCGACATAGGTTAGCGTTTATTTGTCAGTGTCGGTTATACATTTATCGCCATTTAATTACTCTGTGTTTATTAAAGAATCGTAAAAAGATATACGTCTGTGTCTTTGCTAACCTAGTTATGTATTGTGCTCTACCTATATGATTTTACTAGCTGTGCACCGCGGTTTCACCTGCGGTATTTTCAGAGTTCCCGCGGGAATTCCGGGATAAAAAGTACCCTTTGTCCTTCTCTGTACTCCTGACAACGTGCATGCCAAATTTCATCCAAATCCGTTCCGCCGTTTTTGCGTGGTTGAGTAACAAACATCCAAACATCCAAACATTCACAATTTCACATTTATAATATTAGTAGGATTTACCAATGAATGATTGACTGATTTCTCTAGGCTAGCCAATGCTAAGCTATTAGCCTAAGTAAATGGCTTCTCGACCACAAAGATTTTAAAGATTTTATAACACTAAATAAATAGGTATTTTGAAATGAACTTGAATATGTTATTATTTATACACTAAAATAATGATCGTTGTAAATTGAACGAGATAATTTTTAACATAAAATATAATATTTAATATGAAACGTATGACTCGTAGTAGGTACTACAATAACATTAATATTTATCAATAAATAAAGTATGATAAGATTCTTAAAACATCTATTTAATTAGTTTGCTGGAAATGCTTAGATGATTTGGATGAGGTTATTGATATGTAATTAACAAGGTCGAGTGTTTAAGTAATTAGGTCTTATACATACCTAAATAACTTTTTGATTTTCCATCATTCTTAAAATTTAATTCCCGATCAATGGTTGGATATGAAACGAAAATACAACAAATAAGTAATGCAATGAAAAAGTTTTAATTAAATAACTTTTGCGATTCCAGTTATTAATATTTGTCAAAGACGTAACATTGAAAGTCTCGTTGACGGCCAACATAGGAAATCCCAAATTTGTTGTAATATTATAAAGTTTAATTAAATAAGATCAGGTATATTGAATGCGGCAAATTAATATTCAGTTATTTTACCTTATTTATATACGTCATATATATTCACGTAAACGTTAAGTTCTTATACTTTTAAGATTCTTTTAGGGAATTTTGTATAAAAACATGTTAGGTTTGTTTCCGGGGCAGGTAGTTCAAATTTCTATTTGGTCCGTCTTGTAGATTAATGAAAAGTACTTTTTTGCTTTTTCGAATTATTGAAGAAAAACTAAGATAAAACGCATTAAAGTTTAGGAGTGGGGGCTCTTGACGTCATAACGTGCTATAAAATTGTGAAGTGGATTATTATTATTATTATTAATGTATCTCCGTTATTTTTTGATTAAGTACGTAAAAATTAAAAAAATACGTGTCCAAAATTTTTTATTAATCTTCAAAACGGACTAAAAATTAAAATTTGGCTGACAAGCCCATTCAATGCAGTAAAAAAATCAAATATCAAAAGCTTTTATACAACTGTAGCTTGCTATAGGTCTGATAAGATGCTTTCACGAGAGTCGAAGATGGCGGTAAACAATTTATATTTGTATCGATAAAGTATTGTTAAATGTGGACTTTGTTGTTTTACAGTGCTGTATTGGACAATAAAATTCACAGTGGCGTTTTATGTGCGCATGAAGATATATTATGTCGTTTTTGTTTCTTTCGGCGTCCGCCAGAAGCTCCGAGGCAGATTTGCACCATCAATTGTTATTTCGAACCGTGCAACGATGCTAATATAAATACATTTATTTTACTTGATACTGGCTAAATGCAAAATGTGCAAAAGTCCATAAGAAAATAAAGAGTAAGGGTATAGATAAAATGGACGCAGATAAGCAATAACATGTTAACCCACAAAATTAAGTTATTGATTCAGAACGATTTATTGAGAGTTAGGGAACGTTTTTTAATTGTGTGTTTACCTTATTACATTGCTTAAATATGTAACTAAATATTGAACATAAAAAATGTTGACACAAAACACGATTTAATCAAAATTTCTCCAGTGTGGGTTAACACACTATTGCTTATCTATGTCCAAATATAAATAACTTGAACACTCCTTGAGTCTCTCAACAGAGTGTATAGGTAGGTACAAGAGGAGCCTTCTCGAATATAATAGATGTTTAATCCATTCTATGGCCCAGTCAAGTAATTTAAAGAAAAATAACATTAGCAATTCAGATTACGCCCTCTGCCGTCGCGTTATTAACTGTCAAACTGTGAAAAGTGAGACGTCTAGCAAATTGACTTTTCCCTGATGACGGAACCGGATTTTCGTTTGATGAAGCAAACGTCAATTTCACTCGACTCAACCTATCGGATTGGCAAAAAATATGATAGTGATAGATAACGAAATGTATCTATTTTGTGATATTAGGTAAAATATATTATTTTGTTTTTCTTTTCACAATGTATTATTATGTCGTAAAATATATAGGTATACTTACTGGATGTAATTTAATATGAGCTACCTTACCTATTCATATCCCCGGTAAAATTCCTACTTAGGTACTAACATAACATCGTAACTAACGAAATCCTTATTATTAAAAGTGCGAAAGTCAGTTTGTTTATTTGTTAGGCTTTCACGCCTCAACGGTTCAACCGATCATCATGAAATTTTGCATACACGTTGTCAGGGGTACAGAGAAGGACATAGGGTACTTTTTATCCCGGGATTCTTGCGGGATCTCTCTATTATTGCGGGTGAAACCGCGGGGAACAGCTTGTCATAAAGCAGATGAAATCGGTAACTATGACTGTATGTAATTTTAAACGTGGAACACACGACAACAAGTTCTCGACAAACTGGGTTTTTGAATGTGATTTTCTTTTCTTCTTCTTCTTCTTTAATAATGGCGTCTATAATTATAATTTGCCAATGACAATGTTTCTTAATAATAAAAATCTCTTCATCTACTTATGGCGAAACGCCAATGACAATGTTAGATTGTTCCCCAAGTTAAAACATGGCTCTCTTGAAAGCCAGTTTCCTGCTCGGGGTCCAAAATAGATGCTGAAAAGTGACTGAAATAACGAAGACAACGTGACACGAGTGTTTTCGGTACGGCTTTCACTCGTCAACAAACCGTGATTTTCTTTTAAGCCCAAGTTTTGTTCGGATGGTTTCGTTTGCGTCACTGTCAAGTAACGTCAGTTTTACCTTAATTGCGTTACTGTTGTTACAAAATTGTGCCACGGTCGGTTTGATACAATCTATATGAACTTGCATAGTCCTGTCTGTCGTTATGTTTTTATCGTTATGTGCTATTGGTGGCACCGTGGCTGATTTATGAAACCCAGTTAGGGAGTCATTAAGGAATCCAAAAAGCGAATAAATCACATGAAATGAAACACATTTGTTCGTGTGTAGTTCGATGTGTAAGTGCTTTTGTCGGGATCTCACTCGTCTGAGAACAATTACCGCTATATCTTATACTTTTTCGTATACCTCTTTCAGGGTTATCCTCCACATTCAAACTTACAATTTTTACCTTTTTAAAATAATATAATACAAGTCGATCCCCCATGGTTTCACCCATATTGATTTCGGGATTCTCGGGGTAAGAAGTACTCCATGTCCTTTTCTGTACTCCTACCAACGTGCATTAAGCCGTTCAGGCGTGAAAGCATAACAAACAAACAATCAAACAAACACACTCACTTTTACATTTATAAGGTACTAGCTATGCCTCGCGGTTTCACCCGCGGTGATTTCGGAGTTCTCGCGGGAATTTCGGAGTTCCCGCAGGAATTCCGGGATAAAAAGTACCCTTTAACCTTTTCTGTACCCCTGACAACGCGCATACCAAATTTCATCCAAATCCGTTCAGCCGTTTTTGCGTGATTGAGTAACAAACATCCAAACATCCACACTTTCACATTTATGATATTAGTAGGATAAGGACAGTATTGGTAGATATAGACTGTATAAGTATCTTGCTGAAAATAGTGATGTAATAATGACAAAAACACCCAAAAACACAGTAGTAATGACAAAAAATCAAACAACGCCAAACGAAGTGGTTACCCTAATTTGTAAAGAAACTTCTGTCGTAGATACCATGCCTATAGTCTACACCCGCACCTCGTAATCTCAGCTAACAGCTACGACGATCGCATAGAAACAGAACTCCCATACATCTACAAGCCACTAGCATTAAGTAGTTAATCCGCGACAAGGCGTCCCTATCTCGAACCGGGCGCGGGTAACGAGTAACGACAGGACGGAAGGACGAACTATCGCCACTTTATGTGCGGCGATAAATGCCGATAACTGCTCCGCGGGCGGTCGGTACACCTCTACCGCTTCCTTTGATGGGTGCCGTCGTTTTGTAAAGGATTTTTCGCCGTTGCTTTTTTAATAGTTTACCTATAGTTATAGCAAACATACATTTGAGGTTTACAAAAGATAACGTTTTTATTATATTTCAGTGTACAGAGCTATAGTCGGAAGTCGGTGTTATGGCTTTCTTGGGCATTGAAGACTTTATAATTGTGAATAAGTTTTGCTTAAAATTTTTGGTACCGAACTTCCAAATATAAATAAACTATTATTTCTTTAACCATAAATATAAAGCGACTTCTAAATTATCATGTTTTATAGACTACTAACTGCAGTCAATTTCTAAATGTCCCAAAAAAAAAAGTTTATCGATTTTTAAAATCATCCAAGTTCTATTATACTATAAATCACTATCAATTAAATTAACTTTTTCGAATAAAGATTGTTTTAAAATTCGAACTCTCATTCTCTTATTCAAAGAATTTTTTATTACATCAAAAAGCTTTCAACGTGCAGTACACAGCATAATCCTTACTATTAATAAAAGCGACAGTGAGTTTATTTGTTTGTTACGCTTTCACGCCTTAAGCGCTCAACCGACCACCATGAAATTTTGCATACACGTTGTCAGGGATACAACTGAGAAGGAAATAGGGTACTTTTGTCCCGGAGCTCCCGCGGGAACTCCGATATTAAAGCGGGAACCGCGGAGAACAGCTAGTGCTAAAATAATCCTAATATTCAAAATGCAAAAGGGAGTTAGTTTTTTATTACGCTTCCACGGCTTAACTACTCAACCGATTTTCATGAAATTATGCATACGCGTTGTCTGGAGTACATAGAAGAAATTGGGTTTTATCTTGGAATTCGCGCGGGAACTCCGAAACTTTACCGGGGGTGAAACCTCGGGGAACACCTTGTAACGAGGCGGCCGTATGCCACTCGTTATGATATCCCGCCTCATTTCTAATATTTGCTTTTATAGACTTTTTACTTTTTTTGACAGATTGAATATGAATTTTGAACAATACAAAAGCTCTAATTTACTAAATTTATCTTTTATTATTTTTATTTGAGCCAGCCGATGGCTATTACTACCACGAACCTCACAACCTAGTTATAAACCCGGAGCGGACTGGAAAGAACATAAGGTAGTCTCGGCCGTCGTAAGTTCACGTAATAAGCAATAATCTTAGTGTTGTAGGGCGCCTACTGCCTGCCCTTCGGTAATTTGCTGCTAAACGTCTGACTCCAGATAGCAACTCGGTACGTGACGGCCGGCCAATTGGCTTAACCAAGTGTGGTAATGAGTTCTGCACCCGGAGCGAATGATGCGCAAGTATTTTATACTGCCAGTAAACGAAATTGTTATTGACCGGCTCAGGGGTCTAAAAAACCCCTGAGCCCCTGAGTATTTAAGTGAAAAGTTATCGGTCAAATTATCTAAAAAAAAAAAAGTTTCTCTTTATCCTATCTACACAGATCACGTCATTTTCAGGAATGGGTATAAAAGTTAATATACTACTAACCGTATTACAGTTTTTATGTAGAGAAAATTAGCATAAATAAGCAATGTATACGGATACGAAAGAATGAAAAATTATCTTGTTGATATGTTACAATAGCGAGAATCGTTATAATAGTTCCAGAGATTATACACACAGAATTTTCTTTTGTTGAGAATACATTAATATTAGTATATCAGTATTCTAAACAAAGGAGAACTTCGTGTTTTGAAATTGATCGTTTTAACGCTTTAAAAGCTATTAAAAGTCTAGTTTTTTATGTGTGAAAAATAGTTTGGGTAAAAGTTCTATGCCCTGCTAACGTTATACAGAAGTTTATTCATAAAAATATTCTTTTATAACATAATATTCTAATTAATTATTTTCATTTAAAAACAAAAGTTTTACTAAAGTACAAGCTAAAATTTTTGTTTGTTCTAAGTATTCTAAGTACGTATCCTTTATACTAGGTAAGTACTCTAAGTAGGTATACATTCTGTGGCAAAATGAGCAACCCCAGGTAAGCTGAAAACAGCACTGGTTTTCAAGCTGGTATCTCACCCCTGTTTCTATGTTATTTTGTTAAGCCTTGCTTTTATACGTATTATAAAAATTCACAGGTTAAGTGCTACTCACAGGGTTGTCTGGATGTATATTGCAACCATTTTAATCAAGTTGAAATATTTTTATCGCACACGCAAAGATTTAATGTAAAAAATATTTAACCATGCAAATGGAAAGATAGAACGAGTGTCTCATTACATATCCAAAGTCTCGAGTAATCAGTGGAGAATGAAATTGTACTCCTAAATAACATCTGCTGAACGAACGTAATTTATTCAATGGCCGACGTAGCTAGGGGTTAGCCCCTACCCTACTATGACCTAACCCCTACTATGAGTTACGGTTCGTTAATAATTGCACTTCGATTTTTGTATGTAGAAATCGTGATGTACGCGCGTGCACCTATTTTACTATCTAGATTCTAGAAGTAGGATAGGAGGGGATAGAAGGGAATTAGGCGCAATTGATCCCTTTAATTACCTTCCCCTTAAGTACTTTTTATTGCCCAATTCTACAATTTTAAAATATAGTAAAAGCATTATTCAAATGAATTTTTTTATTTAGCAAACCAGTTTTTATGATTAGAAAAAATGAAAAATGAAAAAAGTGTTTATTATGAAAGTACTTTTAGAAGATACGAGTACCTAAGTGAAATTGGACAAAAATTGAGCAAGCTACAATCACATAATCGTAATGGATCCGCGACTGCGAATATCTGCATTTGTTTTTGCGAGTCAAGAAACTGATTTTCATGCATAAATCAAGTTTTTCGACGGGTGTATTTCATGTAAAAGATATTTTATTATTTTATATTTTATGTTGAAATTTATCTTTATAAAAACAAAAATAATAATAAAATAGGTGACACTTGGTTTATATACCTATTAAGCGCTAATTACACTTTGCAATTTCAGGACACCAATTTAGTGCTCTAAATCGGATACAATTTAGGGTTCGTGAGTGAGAGAGAGAGAGCGAGTAATCACACTACACTAAATTGTACCCTAAATCATTAAATTATAAATAAAATTGTAAATTGTACCCTAATAAGAGTAAGATAAGATAAGATAAACTTTAACTCTAAAGAATAACTCTTGTTTTGGAAAAGCTTATAGGCCTCATGGTAGGGTCTGTCGCCCGTACAGCGATGGTAAATCGTTACAGTAATGAATAATTGGATAAGAAACAGAAATTTACAGCAGCAACTGCTGTATTTATTCTTGTTATTCCTTACGTACATTGGAGCATACAACTGTTATTTTCAAAAGAATCAACTTTGTTGATTGACAGCGAGACTACATTTTGTTTGTCATTTCCGTCTGTTTGATTTACCTAACCACAAATGTAGTTTCACATTAATATTACATACAGAGTTATATTTTGCAATTTAAAAAGATGTAGTAAGTATGCGATTGAAACTATTACCGTTGCAGTCATTTATTAAAATAACTTCCGTTTACTTAAATTAAATGAATTAAACTAAACAACTCTAAGAAGCTATGTGGAATCTATTGTATCTCAATCGATTTATAAGAGACGACTTGGGACGACCATTTCTTATCTGTCCACCGAACCCTTAAACCCTTCGCAACCATCCGACACAGCGATAGCACGGCCTATCACCGAACGATGGAGCTGTTCAAAATAACACTAAAATGGAAGCGAGCGTCATAAAGCCGAGCGCACTAAAACCTTTTCCTGGGGCATTTGCGGTCCACCACGTGCCATTTACATCCCTAATGGTTAATCATGACGTGTGACAAGTCCGTTCACGCCATAGACACTATAGTGTAGGTAATACATGCGACTACCTATTTTATATTTGTATGCTTTGCGCCCCACTATTACGTTGTCATGTGGAGCTAAATGGATGGTATTGTATAACTTCTTTTTAATACAGTTGCTCAAAAAGTGGCGTATTGCAGGGACGTTTAGCGTTCGGGATGTGGGCTATTACATACTCGAGCTTTTTGTTTACCTTTCCCGAACTCGTGCGTTCTCTTTGCCAACTGTCAAATGGCGACACGACTTTGACACACTTTTTTGCATTGCGAAACGTAGGTTTCACATTACTAATACGACTAGCGCCATCTCTTGATCACAGTTGGAACTTAGTTGAGTTTGTTGTGTTTTTGATATTTTATTAAATTTCTTCATTTTTTTCGCAACTGTATTAAAAATAGTTGTTCAGTACACGTGCGGAACCGTCATTGCAACAAGTTCCGACTGTCAACCCTCACCTTCGGCTGCGCCTCGGCTCGGGTAGACATTTGTCGGAACTCTTTGCAATGACAGGCTTTCCGCACTTATAATGAAATATACTATTTGGGGTCAGTGAACGGTAATAGACGTGCCTTTGTGTAATTGTTGTGTATAATGACGTACAATATAAACATACTATACCAACGGCTATGTAGGTAATAGACTGCTATAAATACTAAAAAATAGAATGAAATAAATATTTAAGGGGACCTATACATTATACAACAAACATGATATTTTTGCTCGTTTTTGCTAGACATTGATAAAATAGCAGCAGGTACACGATCGAAATATTCACAGAATATTTAGTGAAATATTCAATTTAAAAATAAATAATTAAATTAAAATAAGACAAAAATTTAAGGGGGGCTCCTATTATATGATTTTGTCGTTTTTATAGATAATGGTACGGACCCTACGAGCACGAGTCCGACTCGCACTTGTAAGCGTGAGAATTAACTTTATAACTAGCGGCACGAAACTTTAGCGCTGACCGTTATTGCGCAGAAGTCAAAATTAGGTATCACAGGGGAGTGGTCCATCCCCCCCCCCCCCCCCGCGCGACTGTATTTTTTTTTAAGAAATTGCTATTTCTTTTAAAGAAATTGCTATTTCTTTTAAAGAAATTGCTGGCTGGTTTTTCTCACTGCAAAGGCCTTAACATAAAGATGTTTGTCTTATAATAATACTAAGATACGTAATCGTATTACCCGTTAACCACTGAATAGGAGGTAGGATGTATCTGACACTCCATTGTGGAGCCAGACAATGTGCTGTCAACATTGAAATGTTTTTTCCGCCTTTCTTCTCGCACTATTCTTTTATTTTAGATTCATGATAAGATCTCTTTCAGCAACCGTCGGGAAACTAGGCTGTGTAGTGAGTACGTTCTGTTTGGATTGAAATTTGAATAGATCCGGTGAAATTAGTCGTTAATTTCTTTGTCATTGTTAGGCGAGTAATATTACAATGGATACCTACTAATTATTTGCTAGTAAACCGTATATTAGTAGTACTAGTAAACAGCATCGACCATTGAATAATTTAATTTTAGATTTATAGATTAGTACCTGTTCCCCGCGGTTTTACCCGCGTTAATTTCGGAGTTCCCGAGGGAATTCCAGGACAAAAACTAACCTATATCCTTCTCTGTATCCCTGACAATGTGTATGCAAAATTTCATGATGATCGGTTGAGCCGTTAGGGCCTGAAAGCGTAACAGACAGACAGACCGACGGACAGATAGAGTTACTTTCGCATTTATAATATTTTTAGGGATTACATTTTTGAAATATTATTAGGTTACTGTTTGCTTTATTATAGTAGGTAGATATTAATGATAAATTAATGCTCAAGTATTTGATCGCAATAATATAAAAAAATTGAAGTCATGTTGCTGACATCAGTTGCAGATAATCGATATCAGATATGAGTAAGCGATGGTCTCACTCTATTAAAACCAAATTATAAAAAAAAAATAGATCACGCTAGAATCGCTATCAATGATTTGAGTGAAATCTAGAATCAATATTTGCAAAATATAATGGCGTCGATGGCGTCTCTATTCGATATCTGTTCGTCACATCACTCTTGAGATCACGACGTTGCCGCAAACCAAGGTTGAGTCACGCGGCAGCCGGGGTACATTCTAGTTCATGCATACCACTGCAGAGGCGGTTGGTGGTTATGCTCGCTTTGACATAATATGAAGTATCCCAAACATTCTGAACACTGTCATGTAGTCATACAAAATTATTGTTCGACTTGCCAACAATAACTTTGTGACCTTTGAACTTCAAAATTACACTGGACATACTTAAAAAACTCCCCTGTGTCAGATACACAATTAGACATTTGACGGAATTATTGCCAGAAATAAGGAACCCAGAACTCATGTGGTGGAGTTAAGTCGAACTTCCCTTAAGCTTTTTTACACGGGCTAATTTGAATGATTGGTTTATACTACTAGCTGTTCCCCACGGTTTCTCATGCGATAATTTTGGAGTTTTCGCGGGAATCCCGGGTTATAAAATATAGCTTATGTTACTCAGGGATAATGTAACATTCTATGTGAAAGAGTTTTTTAAAATCATTGCAGTAGTTTTTGATTTAGATCATTACAAACAAACAAGCAAAAAATCGAATCTTTGTAATATTAGTTTAAATTGTATTGGTTCGTTAATTAGATATAATGGAGCACTAGTCTAGCCTAGTTTTACTGTGTACTTAGTTGTGCTGTGTGTGTGTGGTAGGTGTGTATGTGTGTATATAACACAAGGAATCCTAGTTTAGGGACTAGTGCTCTTTTATCGTATAACGTTGTTTTTTGTTTTTAATAAACGCTTTTTTAATTTCATTTTTATTTTCATTTTTTCATTTAATTAAACTCAAAATACATAAATACGGCAAAAAAAATATTAACGTTTCTAATAATTAAACCCCTTTATAAAATATTTGTGACCCTCCTGCAGCAAAGGTAGCCGACCCTTGGTATGAAGTAATGAATCATGAAATTGATTTTGTTTTATGGATTTGCTTTTCCGTTTGATGTTTGCAATTGCCGAACCAATCTAAAATAATGGTCACCGGGTTTTCGAATTAAAAAAAATGTAAGGTTACAGTTTATTACAGATTATTAATACATAAAAAGTGCTTGGTCGGTCGGTCGTTAATTTTACGACGATAACAAACACATAAAATTATTATAACATGCCGTAAATTAGGTACATTCAGCCGTGGGACATTTATAGCCAACTATAATTTTGTCCAAACACTTGAACAAGTTAAGTGAAATTATTATTTCCAAGTCAGCACACAATATAGAAGCGATTGGTTTTTGTAAGTTGGTATTTTCAAAGCACCGTAGGTTTAGTGGTTAGCGAACCTGACTACTACGCCATTTGTCGCAGGTTCGACCTCCGCACCAGGTTAAAAAAATTACGGTAAAAGTAATTAGTAATCTGACATCAACATCAACCAGTTTTTTTCTGTTACACTGTTACAATAGTTCGCGTAACAGAAAAAAAACTGATTGATGTTGATGTCAGATTACTAATTACTTTCGTAACATCTGAGCTCTTATTCACCACGACCAACAACATTCCTTGCCCATAACGCGCGTCCTTAAAACACAATCCCATGCGCCTCAGATGCAAAAATATAAGAAATTTACCTATACTCTTTGTGAGAAAAGAAACGTTATAAATGTATTTTTTTAATAGTCACAGTGAAAAAGAGCCCTGCTTAAAGTAAACAGAAAAATCTAAAAATATATAATTTTTATATTATATGATACCTAATATGCCTCTAGTTACAACTTTATAATTCTTACAGACAAAATGACTATATGAAATGAAAAAAATGAAATGAAATGAAATGAAATAAACTTTATTTGTTACGACAACAGTTAATATATGAAATAACATAAACAAGCACAACCAGCGTGTCGCAACAAATAGGCAACCAGCTCAGCATAAGTCGGGAACCGGGGGGCCCGACGCTGATCTTCCGCTGGTGCCGCATGTGGCGTCACGGATGTGAGCGAAGAAAGAAAACTTAAATTATACTTTTATATACAGAATGTGTCGTCTTCAACTTTTTCTCAGTCAACGGATGTAATAAAATTGTTATTTAGTTATGATAATATGAAAAAAAAAAAGAAAAAAAAAGACCGGAAATACAAAATATTTACGTATCTACCTACAGCCACCCATAACTGCGTTCCTTCCAAATATCTCGCGTCGCGAATTCGAAATATCCGTGCCCCAAGTTTCTCTCGCCCTCTATTTTTTTCCATTCGCTAGACCTGTATATTTCAGGCACGTACCGCATTTTCTTGGCGGAGTCGGAGAAAAATTCATAGCCCGCAATATTGCTGACTATATTGAAAAATAGTTATTTAGATTAGAGAGTTTTTGCCATACATAATAAAGTCGCCCTTATAGATGTACCGTCGGCGAAATGATGCGGATGTTTGGTATTTGGTAATCTAATAGATGGTAGGTACCTAAATCAAATAAATAATATAAATAATAAACGCTAAAGTTTGTAAGAATGTATGGATGTATGGATGGATATTTGTTACTCTTTCACGCAAAAACTACTGGATGGATTTAAATGAAACTTTACAATAATATAGCTTATACATCAGATTAACACATAGGATACTTTTTATCCCGGAATTCCCGCGGGAACTCTGAAATTAACGCGGGGCATAACTAGTAATGATATAGATGTAGTGATAAACTTCCCCACAATTCATTTTATAACTTAATTAGTGTAGAATCTCGCAATTCCTCGTACTTTTTATAGCGAAATTCCCGCGGGAAATGTGAAATTAACGCGGGTGAAACCGCAGGGCACAACTAGTTATACACAATTATTATTATATTATACGATTATGTTTTAATGTTACTTCATTTGTCTCCTCTATCTTTTCTTCGACCGATGTTTACTACGAATTCTTTTGATATTATCTAATATAGGTATAATTGATGTATGAGCGCCGACAAAATGCAAATTGAAATTATAGGGCGTTCTTTTTTTTAATGTTTTTCATTAATTTCATTCATTAAACGATGCAGATTCCATAATATCACTTTACAGTTTCGCAATATCTTTATTCAGCTGTACCTCGCGGTTTCACCCGCGTTAATTACGGAGTTCCCGCGGGAATTCCGGATTACAATATAGCTTATGTTACTCAGGGATAATGTAGCTTTCTAATGGTGAAAGAATTTAGTTACTTATAAAAATAAATAACTACTCAAAATACCAACTACTTAAACAAGTACTTAATTAAAGTACCTATGTGATACATTTTGCTTTCTCCGAATTTGAATTGTTTTGTGCTGTGCCCTATAAACAGGGTCCACAAAGAACCGTTTACTAACTATCTCAACACCTTATGTTACTTAATGGATGTGTAATAAATAAATAAATAAGAATTTTTGAAATCGGTCCAGTAGAAAAATCATATCTTTCCTCTTTATAATATTAGTGTACCTAGATATCGACTCTTTAGCCGTCTGGACACACTTAATGTTTCCAGCCTCTACCTGTTTATCTTTTTAAATCATATAAAACCGTTGATTTTTAAGTTTATTTTCGATAATATGTCGTATGAAATTGTTTGTGTTCATGCTTATTTTGCCAACGCTACAAAAAGCTTCTATTATATTCGAGGATTACCTTCACAGCGGCGTGTAGGCTTTGGAGATTTAGTTTTTCCCTCTGTTAAGTTTATTTCTAATATTAAAGATATAATGTGATATTCCTTCAATAGATGGAGAAGGGAGATGTACGATGTGGAGCTGATGGAATCACGTTCTGCGAACTTGCTCTTAGTTGAGGCGTGAAATTGAATCAACTATTTTCGTATTTTTAGATAGAAAAATAATAACACTTCACAACACACAGATCTACTTGATCCCACACTAAGCTATAAGCTCGTGTCGTGGAAACCAAGCAAACGTGGTATATACTACATAGAATTACTTATATATTATACTATAGATATATAAACACACCCAGACTGGAAAATGGAACCCTGTGTTCATCACAAAGTCCACCCCCACCGGGAATCGAACCCGGAACCCCTAGGCATGGTGAGCTCTGCGCCATTCGGGTCGTCAAATTTTTAAAATAATAGTTTTTATTCCTTTTGTTCCAGACAGAAGAGATCTAGCAATTCCAACATCGTCGCACGCTCCGAGAGTGTCGAGTGCCAATGTGCAAATGCCGAAGTGTCGCTTTCAAAATTAAACCGATCAAAAGCAACGCTAAAATGAGAAGGAAGTGCCTGGCGACCGTCCGCGAGGACTCACCCAGCAAAGCGCCGAACAACAGTGACCTGTGCGTTTACATAGTGGTGACCGTGACCGCCGTGGTGAGTTACGTGAATAGTTTGAGTGGGGAGTTCGTCCATGACGACATACCGGCGGTGGTGACCAACGGTGACGTCACGGGCGCGAACGGTCTGAAGCAACTGTTTTTGGACGACTTCTGGGGCACGCCGATGGCTGACGTGAACAGTCACAAGTCGTACAGACCCCTCACCACGCTGTCGTTTAGGTGAGTGATGTTTCCATGGGTATAGTTTGAAATTCAATGTTTAATGAAACTACATACCTATTTAAGTTATAGTTTAAATAAATTAAATTTGATTTTCAATTTAAAATTCAATTTCACTGTAATATTTAGTCTTAGATAGAGTACCTACTTCATAATGACCTGGCTGGCTAGCTAGCTACCATCTTCAAGTTGGAAATCTGCCGTCAAGCACCTATTGGTGTATTACGGCAGCCTCAGTTGAAAGCAAGTTCCCCTTTCTGTCTAGGCTGTTAAGCATTAGAAAAAAAAAAAACTAGTGCTTGACTTGTTTCTTAATTTTATTATTTATCATGATACATAACAATGGGACAGTCAAAAATAAAGGTTTAAGTTTGAAGACTTATACTTGGACATAGATAAGCGATAGTGTGTTAACCCACACTGGAGAAATTTTGAGTAAATCGTGTTTTAAAAGTAGGAGCGCCATTTTCTGTCAACATTTTTATGTTCATTATTTAGTTACATATTTTAGTAGAGCGGCAAACTGAGAAAATTCCTTCTCTAAACCGAATCTCGTCGGTATCTCTTATGTATACCTACAACAGGTATGGATGTGTTCAGGGCGTTGTGTAGATTACGAAACTGCTTGTTGTAATGTTTTTTAGTGGTGGAGGGGATAGCAGTGACGTCATAAACATGACCGCCAACGGTTTTTGTTTTTGTTAATTACATCGCACCTATTAGGTCTATCTGATTGTGTATGGTGTCATTTGAAAGCTTATTAAATGTTCTTTAATTTATTTCCCGACATCTAAAGCGTATCTATTATATTTAAAAAAATATTTGACAAAATATGATTTTTTTTTAGCGATTTCAAAAATATTCTCTTTTTACTGAGAAACCGCTACACTTACGGTAAATTTGTTTAATATAAAAATTAAGTAAAATTTTATTACCTATTTAAAAATGCCAGTTTCATTAAAATAGGACTTAAAACAACTGAAATATGTCTCATTTTGTGGCGCAAGGAGCAAGATTTTGTATCGTAATCTTATAGAACTGCTGTTAGTTTGTCGCGCTAAAACTCGCAAATGGCTCGACCGACGTGAATATTTCTTTTTTATTGGGTTTTTAACTACCAGGAGAAGGTTTGTGTTAAAGAAAATTGGGAGTTCCTGCGGGAATTCCGAAATTCACGGGGGTGAAACCATGGGGCACAGCTAATGTAATGTAATGTAAAAATATGTCACATAAATCTTACTATATCATGCTGTTAACCAAACGTGCTTTCTTCATAATGCTGCCCTAAATCCTCACTATAAATGCGAAAGTGAGTTTGTGTGTTTGTTTGTTTGTTACGCTTTCACGCCATAACGGCTCAACCAATAACCACGAAATTTTGCATACACGTTTTAAGGGGTACATTTTATTGCGGAATTCCCCTGGGAACTCCGAAATTACCGCGAGTGAAACCGCTAACCGGGAGCAGATAGTAAATTATTAAATACCTACGTATAAGTTGCGTGTGTGCTATGTCAAGACTGAACAGTCAAAACAATAAGTTATGGTACTGTTATAAAAATATAAGCCAAAACTTATTATTTAATCATCAAAAAATGGACGAAACCTGGATCTGAAAACAATTTTGAAAAATTAGTTAAGGGATTCGCCCACTGCTCTATTCAATACGAAATTCCGAACGGATGGCTTCGACAATGCACAAACTCAGTTTTAGCTTATTTTACACGAGAAGGGAGAAACACTGAGTTCTTTGGATTCTGGATCCTCTAAGCCCAAAACTGCAAAATTAATTGACGGTCAGGCGCTAATTCAAAATATACTCGTAGGTAAACCAAAAACTACCAAAAATTTTGATGGATTTGTGAAAATTTTTTTGAAGAACAATCGCAATCAAAACGAGATAAATGTGAAAACCGCATGTGCTTTTTGAACATACATAAAATCCGGGATAAGAGACAAGAGGAGTCCGTCTATTACTCCTGTGGAATATAAGATAACGGGCGCTACTACTCCTTTTCCAACGAAATGGGACTAGTGTCGGCAACCTGAAGCGAGCTTATTATTATATCAACCAGAGTACCAGGGGCGTAAAATTATCAGTTAACCATTACTTATTGCAGGATTATGACTATTTAGACATATTCTAGTTCTAGTTCTAGTTAGTTTTTGTCATAAATGTGTACGACCATACGAGGCACAAATTATCGTATGTTAACGATAGTAATTATCGTACGGTTACGAATATCTTTATATTTTTCGGTCAATAAATTAAATCTTAATGAATTTCTTTCATAACATATTTCCGATCAAGCGGCAAAAGTTAGTAAAGTTAGTGAAGAAACAGAAACAATCTTCTAATGGTCACAAAACAACGCTTAGGGGATCCCGTAAACGTATGGGATGTCGGTGAAAACAGTAATTAGTGCTGGTTGTCGTACAGCAAAATGCGGCTGTATGTCAGGAAGGAACAGGAATGTTTGCAAGTCCTTTTGGAGATGAGATTTGTTTCAATCAATACAATTTTTGTGTTCGAGATAGTTAAATAATGAATTTTAGCTTATTTTAACCCTATTATCATAATTGCCTGATACTAACAAATATTATATAAAATGCCTGCCATGTCCTAAATGATTGACTGACGGATCAACGCAAAGCCTGAACCGCTGATAGTAGAGACCTGAAACTTGGAAGGTGTGTTCTTTTTACGACATAGGCATTCGATAACAAAGGATTTTTAAAAATTTGAACCCTAGGGGGACTAAAAGGGGTTGCAAAATTTGTATGAAACAATTCCGCGGGAATTTCGGAGTTCTCGCGGGTGCAGTGTGACCACGTGGGACAGCTATTATTTTATAACAGTACTTATTGTTTTGATTGTTCACTATTAACACAGCACAATTGCAACTACAATTTATAATTTATTTAAGGCAGTACTATGAAGAAAGCACTTCTGGTTAACAGCATGAATTAGTAATATTTATGTGACGTAACTAGCTGTGCCCCACGGTTTCAGATTCGGAATTCCCGCAGGAACTCCCAATTTTCTTTAATACAAACCTTTTCCTTGTAGTTAAAAACCCAATAAAAAAGAAATATTCACGTCGGTCGAGCCATTTACGAGTTTTAGCGCGACAAACGCACAGCAGTTCTATAAGATTACGATACAAAACCTTGCTCCTTGCGCCACAAAATGAGACATATCTCAGTTGTTTTAAGTCCTATTTTAATGAAACTGGCATTTTCAAATAGGTGATAAAATTCTACTTAATTTTTATATTAAACAAATTTATCGTAAGTGTAGCGGTTTCTCAGTAAAAAGAGAATATTTTTGAAATCGCTTAAAAAAAAATCATATTTTGTCAAATATTTTTTTAAATATAATAGATACGCTTTAGATGTCGGGAAATAAATTAAAGAACATTTAATAAGCTTTCAAATGACACCATACACAATCAGATAGACCTAATAGGTGGGATGTAATTAACAAAAACAAAAACCGTTGGCGGCCATGTTTATGACGTCACTGCTATCCCCTCCACCACTAAAAAACATTACAACAAGCAGTTTCGTAATCTACACAACGCCCTGAACACATCCATACCTGTTGTAGGTATACATAAGAGATACCGACGAGATTTTACAAAATCTGGTCTCCGCCGCTCTACTACAATGGTCACCTGCCCGCTAATCAAGAGGTTCCGCGTTCGATTCCCGGTGGGCGTAGACTTTGTGTGATGAACACAGGGTTCCATTTTCCAGTCTGGGTGTGTATATATATATCTATAGTATAATATATATGCAATTATGTGTAGTTTATACCACGTTTGCTTGGTTTCCACAACACAAGCTTAAAGCTTAGTGTGGGATCAAGTAGATATGTGTGTTGTGAAGTGGATTAGTGGATTGTTCTAAACATCCAGACTCAGAATAAACGCCAATACTCATCGCATAAATGTTTGCCCTGTTGAAGGGATCGAACCCGCGACACGTTGTCTAGTAGTCAGTTATCTTAACACTACACCACCGATGCAATATAAGGGTGAAATCAAAGACATTATAAGAGAATAGACGAACAATACTAAGTTTTACTATGCAATTGCACGTCAACCAATTTATGCGGGGGAATGATCAAAATAAAAACCAAATTTTTTTGGCGCCAAATAGGCTAGTTTCCTAAATTTTTTTTTAGTCCGTTTTGTAGATTATTAAAAAATTTTTTTTTTTTTATGTAACCAAAAAATAACGGAGATATATCAAGTTGAAATTTCACATGACGTCACGCTCGCTACAGTTTGTTCGCACGTTATAGCGAGCTGTGACGTCACGAGTCCCCCACCCTAAACTTTAATGCGCTTTATCTATGTATATTTCCATTATTTTAAAAAAGCAAAAAATACGTGTCTTTTATTTTTTTATTATCTAACTGACGGACTAAATAGAATTTTGATTTTTTTACCCAGGGAACTACCCTTCATGTATAATGTAAACAAAGCGCTTATCCTCCAATAGAAAAAATTGTTTAGCTATCTAAGATAGTTATAAATTATGAGAAAGATTGCGTCCCTCTGTTATGTTCACTGATTAGGCATACATAATTTTGGATACAATATGTCTGAACTTAATTACTTATTAGGTACTAATATGTATTTATAATACTTAACATGTAATCTGTGTTGTGTGCTTTAATAAATAAATTATTAAATAAATAAATCACATCGTTGCGACGCAATCAAATACCAGTCACCACAAAGTACATTTCAAATAGTCAATCACATCGCTTTCCGTCAAGTGGTACTATAGACAATAGTCTCTGCTAGCCAACGGCATTTTGTTAGCATGAGATCATTTGACCGCTGCGTGGTTCAAGGGGAAAGCTTAAAGCCGAGCGTAATGTCAATCTATTCTCTTTCAATACCATGAAACAGCAATAAACAGCTATACCCTACCTGCTATAGATTTGTCGAATATTTAATGCAACAATAGGCTCTATCAATTAAGCACTCCATGTGCCTACAGGCCTGTACTTATGTACATCAGGTAATTAGGCATATCTCCTGATGCGTAGCGACTAATAACACCCTCCATTACGCCCGCACATACGAACATCCCTGGGGCAAATATATATACATATAATATATAGTTACTAATGCTTCAGCAGTCAGCTTATGTGTTTTGTACAGAAGTACCTAAATTTTATGACTTCGAATTTGGTATTATTATAATATATAAAGCTGGATTGCCACTCACTCATTGACATAATTGTTCTCCCAGAAGGAGCATCTCTAGGTTGATATAATGTATGGAACATGTAGAGGGGACGTTTCGGTGATTATGGGAAAACCTCGACATCTTCGATTCCTGCTTCTCATCAGGTAGCGAGTCGACTGCCCGCCGAAACTATCCATCGAAAGTGAAAACGTTTCTAACTAAATTTCATCCACACCTTGGGCAAATTTCAATAGTGTAACTTTTTTTTCAAAATGGCGGAAAAAAACATGGCCGCCGAACAAAATTCAAACTCGATTATCTCCGAAACTATAGGAGTCTGATGGGGGGTGCTCAAACAAATGTCATAGAGGTCGATGGGGGGCAACCGCCTGGCGTGGTAAAAATCCAAAATGGCGGATTCAAAATGGCGGCCGAAAAAAAAGTTGATCCGATCCGGGTGAGGTTCGGCGTCCGGGGGTTTTTGGGGTCGCTGATGCCGAATATCGAATCAGTTTTTCGATTGCGTCATTTTTCAAGATGGCCGCCGAACATTAGTTTGTATGGGGAAATTGTTTCGGCCCTGGCTCGGAAACTATCGGCCGTGGGTATTGAAAAAAAATTTGTACAGTTGGTGGTGCACTATCTTCTTCTATCGGAATATAAATAATTCCAAGATGGCGGACGGATTCGAAATGGCTGGCGAAAAAAAGTTAAGCATAATTGTTCTCCCAGAAGGAGCATCTCTAGGTCGATATAATGTATTTAAGATGTGGAAAGGAGGTTTCTGTGATTGTGGGAAAACCTTGACATCTTCGATTCCTGCTCCTCATCAGGTAGTGAGTTGACTGCCCGCCGAAACTATCCATCAAAAGTAAAACTGTTACTTACAAAGTTTGATCCACACCTTGGGCAAATTTCAATAGTGAAACTTTTTTTTTCAAAATGGCGGAAAAAATCATGGCCGCCGAACAAAATTCAAACTCGATTATCTCCGAAACTAAAAGAGTCAGGTGGGGGGTACTCGAACAAATAGAGGTCAATGGGGGGCAACCGGGCACAGGGCGACCAAGCCTCGCGAGCTGCTCGCAGCTCGCGCACAGGGCGAATCTAGTTATAATATATAAAGCTAGATTACCACTCACTCATTGACATAATTGTTCTCCCAGAAGGAGCATCTCTAGGTTGATATAATGTATGGAACATGTAGAGGGGACGTTTCGGTGATTATGGGAAAACCTCGACATCTTCGATTCCTGCTTCTCATCAGGTAGTGAGTCGACTGCCCGCCGAAACTATCCATCGAAAGTGAAAACGTTTCTAACTAAATTTCATCCACACCTTGGGCAAATTTCAATATTGTAACTTTTTTTTCAAAATGGCGGAAAAAAACATGGCCGCCGAACAAAATTCAAACTCGATTATCTCCGAAACTATAGGAGTCTGATGGGGGGTGCTCAAACAAATGTCATAGAGGTCGATGGGGGGCAACCGCCTGGCGTGGTAAAAATCCAAAATGGCGGATTCAAAATGGCGGCCGAAAAAAAAGTTGATCCGATCCGGGTGAGGATCGGCATCCGGGGGTTTTTGGGGTCGCTGATGCCGAATATCGAATCAGTTTTTCGATTGCGTCATTTTTCAAGATGGCCGCCGAACATTAGTTGTTTGTATGGGGAAATTGTTTCGGCCCTGGCTCGGAAACTAACGGCCGTGGGTATTGAAAAAAAATTTGTACAGTTGGTGGTGCACTATCTTCTTCTATCGGGATATAAATAATTCCAAGATGGCGGACAGATTCGAAATGGCTGGCGAAAAAAAGTTAAGCATAATTGTTCTCCCAGAAGGAGCATCTCTAGGTTGATATAATGTATTTAAGATGTGGAAAGGAGGTTTCTGTGATTGTGGGAAAACCTTGACATCTTCGATTCCTGCTCCTCATCAGGTAGTGAGTTGACTGCCCGCCGAAACTATCCATCAAAAGTAAAACTGTTACTTACAAAGTTTGATCCACACCTTGGGCAAATTTCAATAGTGAAACTTTTTTTTCAAAATGGCGGAAAAAATCATGGTCGCCGAACAAAATTCTAACTCTATTATCTCCGAAACTAAAAGAGTCAGGTGGCGGTGCTCGAACAAATAGAGGTCAATGGGGGGCAACCGGGCACAGGGCGACCAAGCCTCGCGAGCTGCTCGCAGCTCGCGCACAGGGCGAATCTAGTTATTATAATATATAAAGCTGGATTAGCACTCGCTCATTGACATAATTGTTCTCCCAGAAGGAGCATCTCTAGGTTGATATAATGTATGGAACATGTAGAGGGGACGTTTCGGTGATTATGGAAAAACCTCGACATCTTCGATTCCTGCTTCTCATCAGGTAGTGAGTCGACTGCCCGCCGAAACTATCCATCAAAAGTAAAACTGTTACTCACAAAGTTTGATCCACACCTTAGGGAAATTTCAATAGTGAAACTTTTTTTTCAAAATGGCGGAAAAAATCATGGCCGCCGAACAAAATTTAAACTCGATTATCTCCGAAACTAAAAGAGTCAGGTAGGGGGTGCTCAAACAAATGTCATAGAGGTCAATGGGGGTCAACCGTCTGGCGTGGTAAAAATCCAAAATGGCGGATTCAAAATGGCGGCCGAAAAAAAAGTTGATCCGATCCGGGTGAGGTTCGGCGTCCGGGGGTTTTTGGGGTCGCTGATGCCGAATATCGAATCAGTTTCTCGATTGCGTCATTTTTCAAGATGGCCGCCGAACATTAGTTGTTTGTATGGGGAAATTGTTTCGGCCCTGGCTCAGAAACGCGAGCTGCTCGCAGCTCGCGCACAGGGCGAATCTAGTTATATTATGTGTCTAGTAACCCTCTTACGGCATATAATCCTTACTATTATAAAATATGCGATTGTTTGTTTGTTTGTTGGTTACGCTTTTCCACTATTCGAATAAATAGTGTTTGTAGAATATACATTTACAATTTACTTTATAGAATACTAGCTGTGCCCCGTGGTTTCGGAGATCCCGCGGGTACCTACCTATAACTACTACGCTATATTTTTTCTGTACCTACCCTCGACAATGTGTAGGTAGTAGGCATGCAAAATTTAATTTAATTTCTTCTTTCCCATGGGAATTCCGGGATAAAAAGTCGCCTATGTCCTTATCTGTACCCCTGACAATGTGTATGCAAAATTTCGTGGTGATCGGTTGAGCCGTTTAACCGTGAAAGCGTAACAAACAAACAAACTCACTTACGAATTTATATTTATAACTAGCTGTGCCCCTAGCTGGCAATTTCGGAATTCCCGCGAGAATTTCGGGATAAAAAGTACCCTATGTCCTTATTTGTACCCCTGACAACGTGCATGCCAAATTTCATCCAAATCCGTTCAGTCGGTTTCGCGTGATTGAGTAACAAACATCCAAACATCCAAATATCCAAACTTTCACACTTTCACATTTATAATATTAGTAGGATAGATAACAAGGATACAATATCGTAATGAAACGTTATAATTATTATTTTGGGCACGACGGGCGTACCACTGCTGGGCGAAGGCCTCTCTCTGCTATCGCACGCTCTATTTACGGCTTCCTCTGCCCACATTAAAATTTCAATTAAGGCCCTAACAAGACTCAAGCAAAACAACATGTAACATAATATTTTCTGCATTTTTTAGAGTTTACTTTACCTATTTAAATTTTTTTATATCAATAGGGTACTTGCATGAACTTTTTTTTTCAGTCTATTTTAAATATACAGAATGTTGTTTTGGTCAGCAACGCGCGTAACGGAGGTAGTAATATAACTAATATGGGTTCTAAAAAAAATATAAAAAAAAAATATTTTTTATAATTCGGAACATTATTTAAAAGAAAATCTCTGCACAAGATATCTAAAAATGTTTACATTAAATGGTAATTGGTAAAGCCTTAGCGCGTAGACTAGAGCTACGACATCTACGCGCTACGAGCAGCTACATCGCGCGTCGCGTCGTCGCCGGTACCTACTTAGGTAGGTACCTACTTTTGCACAAACGTTTTACCTATTTAGATCACGGTAAGTAAACAACACATTTTAGACTCTCTTTCCCTCCATACTTTACTGGGCTTAGGACCGGCAAAGGAACTGAATAATTTAGAAATTATTAAATTAGAAATGACATTTTTATCCATTAATAATATCCATTAAAGTTCTATGGCGCTGTTATTAAGTACCTTTGGCGTATTTAAAAAGGTGAACGAACTTATTTACAATCATTAAACGTGATTTACAAATTATTGATTACACATAACACGAAGTCTTCTAAAAGTTTTTTTTATTTACACTGATTTTACGTTAACGGTTTATCTGTTCAGTGTCTACCGCGTTGCGCGATGCACACAGAAGCACGACATCGCAAATTGTCTTTTAATCACGATAAAACAGTTTCATTCTTCGTAATCACTTCTAAAGCGTTCAGTATCTCTTGTTTTAATGTGTCGGCGTATTCGTCATGCGTACCACTTTACGTCACCCCACAAATAAAAGTCCAATTGAGTTAGATCGGGTGAACGTGGTGGCCACGGTATGGGTCCACCTCTTCCTATCCAACGATCACCAAACTCCGATGTTAAATGGTCAATGCCAAAGCTTCGCCCAGCATCCCAGGTAGGTATTCGCGCGCGGCTGCGCACGAAAGTAGGTATTCAAGGACTGCATCTTGAACATTAACAGGGAGCCCAGATTGACCTCTACCTGTTGTGTGACGAGGTGTAGCGAATGTTACCCATTCCCTGAGACTAAAAACAACAGTCCTTATGGTGTAACGAGTTTCACTTGGACGAGTTGAAAACGTCGCACTCCACTCGGCCACACTATTCGCTTCATCTTCGCTATTACTAAATACTCAATAAATCGTAAATTTCACTATTGGTTAATCCTGCGAACGACCGAGCCATTTTAGCATAGAAACAACGCACGCGCAATAGCCGCGGCTGTGGGAGGCAGACTGGCTGGCGCCTGGCGCTGGCCGCTGGCGCTAGCGCCGGCGGGCGGGGGTGGCACATCGCCGCGCCCCCCGGCCCCCGCCGCCCGCCCGCCCCGCCGCATTCGCCCGCGTTCCCACCGAGGCGGGGTGTATGTAGGTACTATGTACGTAGGTACTATTGCATGCCATATGATGCGCGCCGCGCCGCGCGGTCAACGACCGGTAGCGTAGGCTCGCCCGCTTGTATAAACAAAATAAATAATTTTTTCGGATTTTCCTTGAAAAAATAATTATTTTTTTTTATATTTTTTTTGACATCAGTATCGTTAGTACAACCACCTCTGTGACGGGCGTTGTTGACCAAAACAACAGCTTGTATATGGCCTACTTAAACAAAACAAGAAAAAGCAAAAAAATATATGCATAAATTAATGAAATAGAGGGTTTCAAAGTTCCTACTGACGGAATGACGTCACTTGTTCAAAATTACGCCTTATTAATCTGTGATAGAAATGTCAATGTCGTATTGACAGGGTCATGTGACACTGACAGACAGATAACTTCAATATCCAAAAGCGAAATTAAGGTTGAACTGTGTCGATTTACTTCCAAAAGTTCCAGTAAAGAATCGAAATGCATCTTACAGATGCATTTTAAAGTAAGAAACTTCAGAAAATGGAAAATATATTCGTTGACTGTATGCACTTAGTTTCTTTTGCCTTCTCTGAAAGAGGTAAATGTTTCCTAAAGAAATAAAAGTGACGTCATGTGTCAAGCTTGGCTGTGATTGGTGTTTCGTTGCAACGTTTCGTTTCACAAAATTAAAAGTTGAATATTTTGGAAACTATTGAAATTTTTTTAGTAAATCTTTCACGATAACGCTTTTTTAAGGCTCTATTTTTGAAATATTGACACAATTTCTTATTATAAATTTCCTGCAAGTACCCTATTCTAAATGCTGCTGTGTTAACTAAAATAAATACTTTTTACGCTATTTTAATCCTCCCTCGATTATTTTGCCACTCCCCTGGATTTTAAACGACAGTATCGTTCATTAAGTATATAAATTGATGTAGAGTCTTGCAGAATTCGGAGGTTAAACCAGTTTCAGGTCTACCTACATAAGACCTCACATCGTGGATATTTGCTACTAAAACAAACATACTGATAGATCTTACAAATATTATAATAAAATAAACGGAAGATACTGAAAATACTTAAAATAGTATATTAAGTTTTAAATAATTTCCAATTTGAGCCGGTAAGCCTATGGAACGCCGTAACAATTTGTGGATGCTAAGTTCGTAGCCTAAATTGCTGCAATCTGGGTAAGCAGGCGCGGCTGGCTGCTAAATTTTAATAAACTATGTGACCGCAATAGCTGCGTTAGGTTCCAGGCTGGAGCAGGCAAGCATTCGGCTTCGAAACGATGCCTGCAATATTAGCTTTGTATACAATACCGCGCAGTATTAGCTTGGATATGTTCCAAAACGTGATCCTATAAAGATACTAACATATATACAACGTGTTAATGAATTAACCAAAAAACCTGACACACCCAATTAAAAAAATAAATAATAATATAATTAAAATAGAAATTATGTCGAAAAAATTAATAGTTTAAAAGTTATTCAACATTTGCTTGGAGGTGACCTATCTACGAAATTTCAAGTGCTACGCCCGCACCTACATGTCAATGACCGAATCGTTTTTTTTTTGCTATGAGCGGCGTACGTGCCAAATATTGTATTATACATAATTTAGACATGAGCTTATAGAAATGAAAAAATATAACCATGTTGTATATAAATATGTTGCAATCGATTCGGAAGTCAATTCTGAGCAAACTATTTTCTAGTTTTCAGACAATTCTTCAACACGTTGTAGAAGGTAAATTGTTGAAATATCCTAACAAAAGGTCAGTTTAAAAATCGTAAGTAAATGTCAAATACTGCAATCAGCGACTATATATTTTTTTTAAGAATGGGAAACATTGTTATATCAAATAGGTGTAGCCAGATGAGGCGAGTAAGTTTGAAAAATCTTTCAATCCTACTAATATTATAAACGCGAAAATTTGTAAGAATGTATGGATGGATGGATTTTTGTTACTCTTTCACGCAAAAACTACTGGATGGATTTTAATGAAACTTTACAATAATATACATCAGATTAACACATAGGGTACTTTTTATCCCGGAATTCCCGCGGTAACTCTGAAATTAACGCGGGTGAAACCGCGGGCCACTACTAGTATATTATAAGTGTAGGTACTAGATTTTTATAAACAAAGCCTCTACAAATCAAGCCTCTACAAGCCTCTACGTGCGTCTTTAAAAACGCCTACTTTGTCCCTGATCATCATAAAATGGCATCACATAATTCAAATTAAGATCCTAGCCGTACCCGTTATCCACCGAAAATCTACCCTTCGATATAATTAAAATCATAAATTCCCGGTAACAATTACCAGCGTGTTTCGTTCCGGCCAGTTATCTAGATCTGCCGCGATTCATCACTCCTGAACTTCATGGAGTATTAAGTGACAAAGATTAATATCGTTAATTTATACACGAACGCCCCGCGGACCGCTCGCCGACGCGGAGTTTCGGAATTGCGAGATTCTACACTAATTAAGTTATAAAATGAATTGTGGTAAAGTTTATCACTACATCTATATCATTACTAGTTATGCCCCGCGTTAATTTCAGAGTTCCCGCGGGAATTCCGGGATAAAAAGTATCCTATGTGTTAATCTGATGTATAAGCTATATTATTGTAAAGTTTCATTTAAATCCATCCAGTAGTTTTTGCGTGAAAGAGTAACAAACAAACATCCATCCATCCATCCATCCATCCATACATACTTACAAACTTTTGCGATTATAATATTAGTAGGATAATATAAAAGTGAAAGTGAGTGAGTGAGTGTTTCTTTGTTTATTTGTTACACTTTCACGCCTCAACGGCTCAACCGATCGTCATGAAATTTTGCATACACGTTGCCAGGAGGCACAGAGAAGGGATAGTGTACTTTTTATCCCGGAATTCCCGCGGTGATATTTTTAGGATGTCTGTGAAGAGAAAGAAGAAATCTGTTCTAGGTGTTGGTTGTGTTTATGAAGGTTGACTAGCTGCTTCGCCCAAAATTACTTGGAAGCTTGGCCTTTCCAAACTGCTTTGGAATGTTAATTAAATTCCTTATTTAATACCTTCAGTATAGCTATAGTTATTCTATCCTACTAATATTATAAACGCGAAAGTTTGTAAGAATGTATGGATGGATGGATAGATGGATGTTTGTTACTCTTTCACGCAAAAACTACTAGATGGATTTAAATGAAACCTTACAATAATATAGCTCATATATCAGGTTAACACATAGGGTACTTTTTATCCCGAAATTCTTGCGGGAACTCTGAAATTAACGAGGCTGAAACCGCGAGGCACATCTAGTAATATATAAATATAAGGAAGTTAGCTTCGCAATTCCCGCAGGAACTCCAAACTTCTCTCATAATATTCTCCTTCTCCTTACAAACACAACAAAAACAGAATTAGTGAAATTGGTCCAGCTGTTCATGCGTGATGTCGCGGCTAAGGGAAATAGGGATTCATTTTTAACTGACTTCCAAAAAGGAGGAGGTTCTATGTTCGATTGTATGTATGTTTTTTTTAAATATAATATAGATACGTATAAACCTTTCCGTCGATGAAAACCGCATTAAAATCATCAACTGGCAGACAATGCCACAATAGCATTAATTCCGCCTTATTTACCATATTGTGCAAAAAGTTTAAATAAATAAATAAGTTTTAAACGAGAGAAGATGATAAAACAATGTGATAAACTATCATTATTTATAATATATTTTTTTGCACCAAAATGTTATAGGTATTATGCACACTATAGACTGGTTTACATATAAAACACAAAACAGCACAAGAATTCGTTGGATAAAATAAATATTTTATTTAGTTGGTAACGTTTGCTTTCTAAGTCGGGTTCGGGTTGGGATAATAAAAATATTATATACCAGAGTGTTTCTGGTCGCCTAGTTATAGGTCCAAGTTAGCAGCGATTTCTTAAAGTTTTAACTTCATTGTTCAATTTATTTAATTTGATTATTCAATTTAAATATTTATCTCTCTTATCTATCTATATAATATAAAATGCTTTGTCCTGAATCACTGACTGACGGATCAACGCAGACCCTAAACCGCTGATCATAGAAACTTGAAACTTGAGGGTGTGTTCACTGTATGACGTAGGCATCCAATAAGAATGGATTTTTAAAAATTCAACCCCTTGGGGGGTGAAAAGGGGTTGCAAAGTTTGTATGGAGCAATTCCACTGGATCTCCGAAATTATTGCGGGTTTATTCAAATGCGTTAAAAAGATTAAACCATGCATTGTCATCCAAACTAAACGTGTACCTACACAAAATTTCAACTGAATCGGTTAGAGATATCTGCTTCAAAATTGAGTTGCAAGATTCCACCCGTACGAACATAGTTATATACATACATTGAGAGTTGAATAAAAACTTTTAATGTTAACATACTGTATTTGGTAGTACTATATTTGCCTTTAGGTTAAACACCAACTGGTGTTTAGCTGGTGAATTTCACATGTGACATGTCTAAAAGGCTTGTTTATTCCCGCTCTTCTCATGTCACTTGGAGTGTCTGAGTCAGCGAAATGGCACACCGCTTTAAGCTTCTGCAGCTAGCGATATATTCATGTTTATGTTTTCTTTCGGCTTTGTTATTGCACGCTTGATCCCTGATCTTGTAAACTGTGTCTGCAACAGCTGTAATTCTATTTCTATTACGAGTTTGAATATTAATGTCGTAAATAACACAAAGTTAGCGGTTTAGAGATGTAAGTACCTAATACCTGACAGGAGTACAACATTCCCATGGCGATAGGACCCTACGTACCTGAAGGGTTTGGTTATGCTATAAAAAGCTGTTCCCCGCAGTTTCACCCGCGCTTATTTCGGAGTTCCCGTGGGAATTAAAAAGTCCTTTTTTGTAGCCCTGAAAAAATGTACGCAAAATTTCATGATGATCGATTGAGTGTTTAAGACGTATAAACTTTAATAATTGTAAGGGTTTGAAAAACTACTTTTTTAATTTATATAATAAACTAGCTGTCCTCCGTGGTTTTATCCAAGGTAATTTCGGAGTTCCCGCGGGAATTCCAGGATGAACTATATGTATAAACCTTCCTCTTGAATTACTCTATCTATCAAAAAAAACCGCATCAAAATCCGCCGGGTAGTTTTAAAGACCTAAGCATTACATAGGGTCAGACAGACAGCGGGAAGCGACTTTGTTTTATACTATGTAGTGATGATGGTAATTGAATTAAAATAAACAATTTAAATGGTTGCGTGGTGATGTCCAATTATAATGTTTAGGCGATGTGTACAGAATTTGCCCTACGAGTTACGAAAGCACGAGTCGTTGTAGAGTTTATTGCGTGCACCGATATACTCTAAATGAAAGATTCCTAGAAGTGAATACAAGTTTTTAGTGGAGAAATATTGCGAACAAATACCATAAACCACCAAAAAAATTTAAAATGTGGAAATGAGAACCAATTTCAACATTCATTATTACGCGTGGTTTCCGATTTCGCCAACAAAAGAATTGAGATCGAAATGGGTGCTATTTTCTGTGGATACTCGCGAAATTTATTTAAAAAAAAAACATTAAAAAAATCTAAAATAAATTAAAACACAATTGGGTATTCTCCAGGGTGTCAAAATCAAAATTCTAATTAGTCCGTCAGTTAGAAAATAAAAAAAAGAATAGACACGTATTTTTGCTTTTTCAAATTAATGAAAATAAACATAGATAAAGCGCATTAAAGTTTAGGGTGGGGCACTCGTGACGTCAATATTCAGTATAAGCCCCATACAAACTGCACCGGGTTGTGACGTCACGCGAAATTTCAACTCTATGCATCATGTATCGCCGTTATTTTTTGATTACGTGAAAAAAGAAAAAATACGTGTCCAATATTGTTTAAGTAGACAATTGCTTGTTTTTGTGCTACAACAATGTTACTCCTTAAATTACAACAGTCGAATTTTAATCAAAGTAGGTACCTATTTAAACCTAGGATAAACTGAAGCACAAGATTTGACTTGGCTTTTTTTCACATTCGAGCTATAGATATAGATAAGTGTAGATCTAGTTGAACCTTACACCCTGAAAGAAGATCTAGTAATTTAGGAATGGATATCTTCGTCGCCCGCATGTCTGCGGAACAGGCAGGTGAGGCACGTGCCGGGTACGGGCCCCGAAGTAAACATAATTACGATTACCCTACGAGGGAGGTCGCGGTTTCCGCAGTACGTACCTACCATCGCTAATTCGCCGCAAGTTACGGGCTCATGCCAATTTTCTTTCGAGGATTTCCTCACGACTTGATATATTATTTCTACGTTATAAACGGCTTTATGCTTGCGTTTTTTTTCGTTTATAAACAGGTTAAAAACAATTGGGGTTTCATATCTTAATGTTATATGAACAAGGACATTCAGAGTCAACATGAAAAATATGTATTATGTACATTTATAACACTTTTGTTAGTCGTTGAACTTTTTTACTGTTCCAATAAGATGCGACGTCGTCCTTAAGTGAATAACATCACTGCTGTACCAAATTAAAACAACAATACTTTTTCCTTATAATTATAGCTATTAGCTAGGTATTACTTGTTGCAAAAATATAACTAAGGAACATAATGGTGGATCGGTAGTTTCTCTTACCGCCGCACTCAGAGTCGACTTTAATGATTATTTAGTTAAGTATAGATTTTTAAAACAAAACTGCCGCAATCAGACAAGTTTCATAAATTAATGTTAATTGGCATTTAACTAATTAAGTTACATCTCATTAAATATCAATTAACAGTAATTTACTGAACGTCTCTGATTGCAGCAATTTTGTTTTAAAAATCTATACTTAACTAAGTAATCATTAAAGTCGACTCTGAGTGCGGGGGTTAGTCTTTGTATAGAGTTGAACTTGTTGAAAATAAAAAAAGGTACTTGATTTTTTTTAAACTGCCGCACTTAGAGACGTTCATTAATTAACTTTAATTGGCATTTAACCAAATTTAACTTCATTAGTTAAATGCCAATTAACATTAATTTTATGAATGCCTCTGAGTGCGGCAGTTTCTTTTTTAAATCATTAATTAAAATTAAGTAATCATTAAAACGACCCTGAGTGCGGCCGGTTATGGTTAACAAGCCTGTCGCACAGTCACGATATAATCAATTTCTCATTTCCGAAACAATTTCAACGCTATTACAGACATCGAATGAAAACTATCAACTAATTATAATTTTTTCTATACCCTTCAACACTAATATATACATATAAATAAAATGTAAGTGATTGTTTCTAATTCCAAATAACGCATATGAAAAGTAAAAGTATATACGCTACTTACATTAAAAAAAACGATTAAGTATTAAACATTTTCTGTCAGTCTGTCTGTTTGTTCCGGCTAATCTCTGAAATGGCTGGACCGATTTTAATGGGACTTTCACTAACAGACAGCTGATGTTATAAGGAGTAACTAAGGCTACTTTTATATTAACATAAATTGGTTACCTATTTATTTATATATTTTGATATAAGTTGACATTTTTTCGTTCCAATTGTCATCATATATTAATATTTCAAACTTTTTATTTAATCATATTGACCATCTCTTTAGTGAATTTATTTAATTTTGACATAAAATGTAAATGTAATTTCTAAAGAGAAAAATAATTGTTCCTGCAGGAATTACGAAACACACGCGGGTGAAACCGCAGGGCTCCGCTAGTAACCTATAAGGTCATCAGTTATTCCCAGTCATCATTCATTTTTGTGTGTATGTGACTTATTAAAGTATGATTATAATGGAAAAAAACTGTCGATATGTATAATCAGTGGTAAGTTGGACATGAATATTTGAACGGGTCGTCACAAAAAGTTGGGGAGGGGAGTAGTTGAAGGTTGAAGAGTCCGACGCCCACTAGTGGGACGGTACGAAATTTTAGATGAGGCAGAGTAATCCATACTAATAATTGGACATAGATAAGCAATAGTGTGTTAACCCACACTGGGTAAATCATGTTTTAAAATTATGGCGCCATTTTGTGTCAACATTTTATAATGTTCAACATTTTGTTACATATGTAGGAAAAGAATAGGAACAGGAACATGAAACTATAATAGGCAATTGCACCAACATAGTTATAGATAATACAGCATACCAGATATCCGTAGGGAACACGGAGCAGTGCCTGGGACTTGCGACCCAGGTGTAGGTTTAATGGGGCCCCTTTACAATGCATGAACGCTCACCTCCACTGCCCGTGCTCCCGACTTAAGCAAACCTCTGGAAACAACTAGATGACACAGCACACGTAATCACTATTAGATTGATACGACACTATAACTGCACTGAACCGAACACAAAGTAACAATGAACCGTGGCTTACGCATACCCGCGTTTTATATCAAGTTCTCACAAAGACGAGTCGGGCAATGGAGTGGAGCGGGGGAACGAACGAGTAATGGTAGGTTCACACGCGTGCGTTCAACTCTACATTCAACGTGCACATTCACATTCACGAGCGTGTAAACGGTACGCCCGAGCCCGTGAACGCGCCTGTGAACGTGAATGCCGCGAATCGGGCAAGTGTCGGTTTTTTGGCAAAGTTCAAAGGATGAATGTGCGGGCGCCCGGTGACTGTTTACACGCGCGCGGGCAGTCAGTCTGTCCCGCGC
Organism: Zygaena filipendulae; assembly: GCA_907165275.2. Taxonomy (NCBI): domain Eukaryota; kingdom Metazoa; phylum Arthropoda; class Insecta; order Lepidoptera; family Zygaenidae; genus Zygaena; species Zygaena filipendulae. The sequence continues at coordinate 1,340,848 of OU015653.1, read as the reverse complement.
TTTCGCGACGAGTGGATCTTCATTCAACGTTGCTAAGAAAGTCGCTACGATCGGATATTACAATCGTTCATAATTTTGTTCCTTTTTCCAATAAAAATAAGTTAAGCCAAAGGATATGGCAGCAACAACACCGAGATCCTCGCTGCTCGCCATTCTGGCACTGACTGACACGACGGCGTGCGTGTAAACAGCTTGAATTTCCGCCGGCCCGGGACGGGCTGCATGCCGCGCAGCCCGCCAGGCAGCCCGCCGGGCTGCACGGCGCGCGTGTGACCGTAGCATTACGACCTATACGCCGGCGGGAAACGTTATTGATAACGAAACTACCCTCACGCCCACACATATTTAAACAATGTACGGTAAACACATAATTAAAAAAAACGTTCTTTAATTCTCAATAAATCGTTTTGTATCAATAACAAAAAAAAAGTAAAAAACCTATATAAGCGATGCCTTCTTCATAAATGTTTAAGTGGGTAGTAATAAAAAATTAAAAGCGAGGTACATACAAATATAGTAATATTGTATTCTAATAACATCAGATGACTGCTATTGCGCAAATACAAACTCAAAAGAGTTTAAATGTGCGCTGTGATAACCAACGTTATAGGTATTGTAATTTTTAAATTGTTCAATAAATAAAAATAAAAAAAACTAAGTTTTGTGGGTAAACATGTTATTGCTTATCTGTGTCCAATTATGATACTCGTAAATGCAAAAGTAACTCCATAGACGTCTGCGTCTGTTAACCATTTCACACCAGTACTTAACCGTTCATTATGACACATGTACTTTACACGTTGTCGGAATCCCTCGCAAAACGGCCGCGCCATAGAAAAGGTTAAAGTTGGAATTTAAATAATGACCGTATATAATAGAATTATTTGCCGTGTTTGATTTTTTTCAATTTATTATAAACTAGCCGTTCCCCGTGGTTTCACCCGCGGGAATTCCGGGATCAAAAGTGCCCTATGTCCTTCTATGTACCCCTGACAAAGTGTATGCAAAATTTCATGATGAGCGGTTGAGCCGTTGAGGCGTGAAAGCGCGCATTTGACATTATAGAAAATTTAGACATTATTATCAGTAGGGATTATAATTGTAATTTTTCTATAATGTCATCTTTACATACACATACATATAAACAAAATTGAAGTGTTTGTTTGTTATTCCAAATTAACAATTTTTCACTTAGTGTATACTTAATTATGTAATTCACGGTAGGTACTTAGTAGTTATATATTCTGTCTGTCTGTCTGTTTGTTCCGGGCTCCAGCTAATCTCTGAAACGGTTGGACTGGTTTTTACGGGACTTTAACTGGCAGATAGCTGATGTAATAAGGAGTCACTTAGGCTAATTTCAGTTTAGGGAAAAAATAGTTCCTGCGGGAATCCCGAAACTCACGCGGGTGAAACTGCGGGGCACAGCTAGTATACTACTATTATTCGTCACCTAAAACTCCCTTACCGTGGCGTCCCGCCAGTGGGCGCCGAGCTTTAGTAGGACGATGGGAGTTCCATTAAAATAATGACAACTGCAATGCTAGGTATCGTAATGACTCTTCGTTAACGAGTGGAGTGGGCTTTGAAATACTATATCGGTCGAGTATGGCTTTTATTAAGTACAAGGCTAGTAGGTAGGTACTAGGTACTTAGGCCCATACTCAAACGCGTCCCGGACGAAAATGAAAAAGATAAACGAATACATAAGTACACTGAATATTTTTTTTCTGCATCCCCATTCATTATGCACAGGTATATGAAAAATAACAATAAATAGCCTTTATTATTAGTTTTCGGAAATTTACTACTGCATTTTATAGACTTACTAGCTGTCCCCCGCGATTTCATCTGCGGTAATTTCGGAGTTCCCGCGGTAATTCCGGGAAAAAAGTGCTGTAGTTTACGGTGAAAAGCAGTTTCCCGCATTAATTCCGGAGTTCCCGCGGGAATTCCGGGATAAAAACTATCCTATCTTTTAAGTTAGACCATATTATAAACGGTTACAAAATTTTATCAAAATCCATTCAGTAGTTTCGGAGTCCATCGCGGACAAACAACGTGACACGTGATTTATATATATTAGATAAGATAAGATAAAATGATCGATTGCGCTGATCGACTAAACGAACAAAAACTACTAAACAGATACGCCAAAGAAGCGTCAAACATATCGTCTTTTTCTTAGAGAACCTTTAAATCGAATGGTATGGAACCGGTATATTGGAACCTTTATTCATTGGTTCCAATACCGGTACACAGGGAACCGGAACAGAACCGGAACCGAAACCGAAAAGGGAACCTTTTTGAGAACCGAAATGAAGAACCGGAGCCCATATTGGTACCGGTTTTCAATCCCTGTTATAGAGGCCCTTAAAATGCAGCCTCCTGGCAAATTATAATAATAATCCACTTCACGACACACAGATCTACTTGATCCCACAGTAAGCATTATTAGCTTGTGTCGTGGAAACCAAGCAAACGTGGTATATACTACATAGAATTACATAATATATTATAGATATATAAACAGACCCAGATTGGAAAGTGGAACCCTGTGTTCATCACACAAAGTGCACCCCCACTGGGAATCGAACCGAGAATATAATTATATTTGTCACTAGTTGTGCCCCGCGGTTTCACCCGCGTTAGTTTTCAGAGTTCCCTATGTATTAAACTGATGTATACGCTATATTATTGTAAAGTTTAATTTAAACCTATCGAGTAGTTTTTGCGTGAAAGAGTAGGTAACAAATATCCATCCATCCATCCATTCATCCAAACATACTTACAAACTTTCACATTTTTAATATTAGTAGGAGTAAGATGTGACAATATAATCTCAAAGTTAAATGATTTATTGAAATTAGGGATCAGTTCTGCTATTTCGCGCTAAAGCAAATTAAACTAAGTACAATAAAAAAAATTCCAATGCAGAGTTAGTGACAGAATTGAAACCTCTATGCTTCAGAATTAAAATAACAACGTTACACTCAAATTAAATATCTTTCATCGCGTATAGAGAAGTTCTAAAAACTAATTTGACATGCTGACACCGGATACAGGGCGCCATGCTCGTTGCAAACTTCATGGGTGGCACGTCATAACGTGATATTGATCAAACAATTTTAATTTTATATACGGACATAGATAAGCAATAGTGTGTTAACCCACACCGGAGAAATTTTGAGTAAATCGTGTTTTAAAAGTAGGAGCGCCATTTTGTGTCAACATTTTTTATGTTCAATATTTAGTTACATATTTAGGCAATGTAATAAGGTAAACACATAATTAAAAAACGTTCCCTAACTCTCAATAAATGGTTCTGAACCAATAACTTAATTTTGTGGGTTAACATGTTATTGCTTATCTGCGTCCATACAAAGTTTCACCCATCAAACAAATCTGCGTACGGGCAGCTACAGATATATGTATACACTTTTGACAGTCATTGAACCTTACTGCAATAGTAATAGAGTTCAAATACTGACCAGAATGTATACAGTCATATTGGTGCTGGAGACTGTACGGGCGTCTAATAATTCACCTGATTAGCGCTACGCCATTGGCTTTCTTAGTCAAATTAACAAACACAAAAGTTTTTGGAACGCTCACAAAAAGTTTCTAGAGAAAATGTTATCGGCACACGGAACTGCTTTCGACGACGAGCACCGATAAATTTTCATAGTCAAAATCCATCCATTATTATTATTTGTGAACGGAATTGCTTCAACGCTCCGGGTCGCGTTGGCGCGTCGGTACCTACCCACCAACGGCAGTCGCTTCATGTACCTATTTCACGTTTCTTTTCACGCACCAAATTAATGGTGGGGCTCACGCGAGTGCTTTTTTTCTTCTCTCTCTTTTTTATATTTAAATTTGGAAGCGGATGTTTTGGGAGGAGAGCGGACAATGTTGGCAGTCTAAGCCCAGAAACTAAAGCACCTATGCAAGCAGTCTATTCATACTTAAATTACGTTAAATAGCTATGCAGGTTATGGAGGAAAATATGACCGCGCCATGATTCTACGCCACGCTTATAATATGTATTTATCTTTACTATTCACTGAGTCACTATTCAACTGTTGTATTTAAGATATTTATACGTATTTTATTTAAATCTTTATAGTATAATTTTGGTAAATAGGGGGAAATTACTACTTTAATAGTTATTATAAATGCGAAAGTTTGTTTGTTTGTTACGCTTTCACGCCATAGCGACTCAATCGATCATCATGAATATTTGTGTACACTTTGTCAGGGGTACATAAAAGGACATAGGGTACCTCTATCCCGGAATTCCCGCGGGATCTCTGAAATTAACGTGGGTGAAACTGTCTGGAACAGCAAGTTATAATATTATGTGTAAATGATAGCATCGTGGTTAGTGGACGAGCTGTACGCCAGCTTATAACGAGTTCGATCCCTGCATCAGGATAAACGTGTCTCGTAAACGTATGGACCTTCTGGAGACGGCTCACCCAGAACCAGAGGACTTTAGGCTCTTACCCCTCCACTGCACACTAGCCTTCGCCGCCGAGGTTTTCAGGGAGTAGGAAGAGGAGCACAGGATGGGGATGGTACAAAAGATCCCAAGGGTCGAAGTACCGAGGCTTTACTTGCCCACCCCATTATCTAAGATAAGATAAGGATAAACGTGTGTTGACATCTTGTTTATCTTGAGTTCGTATGTTTAGTAAATATTATTTTTATTTTATTTATTTCGGCACAAACAGTAGGTAAATAGATAAGATACAATCTATGTAGGTCCAATAGAAAACCTTTCAAATAACAATAATTTAGTACGAGTCGTCACCAGTCAGACAGTAAACAATGATCTATTATTATATTAAAACATGTTGCGATATATCGATTCGGAAGTCAATTCTGAGCAATCTATTTTCTAGTTCTCAGTCAATTCTTCAACACGTTGTAAAAGGTAAATTGTTGAAATATTTTAACAAAAGGACAGTTTAAAAATCATAAGTAAAGGTCAAATATTGTAATCAGCGACTACATATATATTTTTGGTGCGATCGATTCAGAAGTAGATTCTGAGCAAACTATTGTCTAGTTTACAGTCAATAGGGATGTTGAAGAATTTTGAAAATCTAAATTATAATTAGTCCGGCAGTTAGAACATTAAAAATCATTGGACACGTATTTTTTTTTATTCAGATACATGAAAATACAGAGATGAAGCGCATTAAAGTTTAGGGTGGGTTTACCGCTACAAGCCGCCATACAAACTGCACTGGTTAGTGACGTTACGCGAAATTTCAACTCAATGTATCGCCGTTATTTTTTGATTATGACATGAATTGATATGAAATATCGATACGACACATATAAATCTGGTCTGTCTATTCATCACAAGTGCACAATACTGTCGCCGCACTCACACTATTAAAGAGATATTATCAATACGTCATGATCTCGCACATCTAAAACTTCTAATTAAGTAGTGGGGCGCATCATTTTTAGTTTAGACAAGATATACAATCAATATTAGTATTTCGTATGTGACGTAATAAGACCGATGACGACTAGTTCTCCTGTAACTTGTACCGCACGAAGTAGCGTTGAAAAGAAATTTTGTCACGGCCGCTTCCGCTTGAGTCAGTGCCAAATGCCAATGCTACATTGTGCCATTCTGTGACGGTTACACAAAAACCTAATGATAATTTTCTTTTTCTATAAATAACTTAGTTCACCAATTTGTCCCTTTAGTGATATTATTTATTACATTTTCCGAGCGAGAAAATGTTGAATGCATTTATATTTTATGTAAGAATGATTTCAAATGTGACGAGTTTCTCTTCCAGAAAAGAGAGACGTTCTTGATTTGTGTGTGTTTATTGAAGACTAGCTGTGCCCCGCGCTTTCACCTGCGTTAATTGAAAGAAAAATCCTACCTACTTAAGTATATTCCACTATAGCTGTCCTGCGCTGTTTCACCCGCGGTTATTTCATATTCGCGGTGAATTCCAGGATAAAAGTATATGTCCTTTGTCCTTCTCTGTACCCCTGATAACGTGTATGCAACATTTATTGGTGATGGGAAATAGGGATTAACTTTTATATACAACGTGTTAATGAATTAAGTAAAAACCTGATACACCCCATTAAGGAAAATAAACAATAATATGATTAAAATAAAATTTATGTCGAAAAAATTAACAGTTTAAAAGTTATTTTACCTTAGTTTGGAGGTGACCTATCTACGAAATTTCAAGCGCTACGCCCGCGCCTACGCGTCAATGACCGATTCCATTTTTTTGCTACGGGCGGCGTACGCGCCAAATAATGTATTATAAATAATTTAAACATGGGCTTGTAAAAATGAAAAAATACAACCTATATTAAAACATGGTGCCATCGATCGTAAGTCGATTCTGAGCAAATTACTTTCTAGTTTTCAGTTAATTTATTAACACGTTGTATATACATAGACAAAATGGAACGTATGTACGAGTATGTCAGGGTTTCCAGTAACTCGACAACAAAGGTGAAAAGGTTGAATTTCGGGTGAAACCACGCGATCTAAGTACGCGGACTTATCTATGGTTTAGTGAGGAAATATGAGAGCTGCCCGTCTAAGAAGCCATAGGTAATTCGAGTTTTCAGTCAAGACGCCTCGCAAGTGAAACTTAAACCAAACTTTAATTACAAAAAAAAAACACGTTCCGTTTCGAAAGCAATTAAGGTTCTCGCAGAAGAACAAATAAAGCCTAATAAAGTTTGCGTTTTTGGCCTACTCTATAACAGTTTATTATACACGGAAACAAGTACCTGGTAGGAATCTAACTAGAACTGTGTTTATAACGTAATTAGTTATAAGTTTGGTAACGTTTATTTGAAACTAAATATAGTAATTTTTTCGGTAAATATTGTTTTAATCGGTATTAAGTTACTATTTTATTTACGGAATTGCAACTTTTGTGTTTCTGTAAAATTATCTTATTAATTCTGTTTTTTTTTTTGTCTTTTTAACTTTGTTTACCCGTTATTATATAGGGAACTATAATTTTTATTAATGAAATTAATAGTTCTGTATGTCTCCTTCCAGGACCTAGAGTTCTGCTCAACTGACAAGCACTTATGCACACACACAAAAATATACATTAAAATAATCACATTTGTTTGGGTTTGACATAAAAATATTATAGGATTAATATTAAGATCAATTGATACAACTGTACTTGTACAATGTTTTAAGGCGGTCATCTAGTATATTGATCTATCTTATTGCCAAACTTCATCCAAATCTGTTAAGGCGTTTATGCGTTATCGAGTAACAAACATCTTTGAACACTTTCACCAAAGATAATCACATTTACTTATTTATTGATTGCACGTCCATTAAGTAACAAAACAACAATAGGATGTACAGAAAACAATCAAATGTAAACTATTTATTTATCTTCTTTGTTTATTCACCAGTTAATCTAAAGCCAATTAAGTGGACCCTAATTGGGCGGAGATTACATTTTGTTGTTGAAAAAGGTTCTCAACTTCTCATCCTTTATTTTCCTCGACAAAGTTACTAAATATTAAAAAAGGTACGTCGGCCCGTACGGCGTTCCCTTCACAAGTCACGTAATGAGAGCGGATGCTTCAGGGACTTTCTAATGAGTGCCGGATTATTTTTATGTGTATCATTATTTTAGGGCTCAGAATAATGTCGCGGGACAAGCTTCCTTGGGTTTGCGGGCGGTAGACTTTATTACTTCTCGACTAAAGCTGGCTTCCGAGGGTGCTTAGTTTTACGGATTGCACTGTGGTGATTCCCACGAGCCAAAGAGCTCGTGCGTGATGATTCGTTGAATAACGCACCGTGGGAAGTTGTTGACCATCTCGCATGAGATCGCATCCGACACATGATTGGGCATTTATGTTGTCATTTTAAAATGAACAACTATTTCTGTTACTGCATTTGATTAACTTGATAAAGGACAACAGATGAAATGCATTTTAAAATGAGAACGGAAATAATGAAAATAATAATTTTGATGTGATTTGTCTGAAAATTCCGAATGGAATGATATTTTAAAGCATATAAACATAAATTTTTAACAAAAAAATTAAAACCGCCTTCCAAAAACACAAAACTGAAAAGCTAAAAATAAAATGCTAAAATTAACAAAATACCGATTTAATCCAAAAGACAAAAACACACGTAATATTATTATTGGTTTGTGCTACCACTGATAGGTTTGAATTCGGTGACAAGCTGGTAGTCTGCCCACTTAGGTTGTTCTGCTCACGTAGAGCTGGTTGCGGGAGTTGACTTAGCCCATCTGGTCCTCCATATTTGGCTTGTCACCGACTTCATACCGATCAGTGGTAGCACAAACCAATAATAATATTACGTGTGTTTTTGTCTTTTGGATTAAATCGGTATTTTGTTAATTTTAGCATTTTATTTTTAGCTTTTCAGTTTTGTGTTTTTGGAAGGCGGTTTTAATTTTTTTGTTAAAAATTTATGTTTATTTTTCGCTTTTAAGTGACTTAGTTGGTAATTTCTCTAAGTCACAATAGCCTAATGTCAACTGCTCATCACCTTTTACAAAATATTACTTTTCCCGACGCAGGGACGTTAATTGTTGAGGAGTACTCCCAGTGCATCACCATCAGTTCCACTTCACCATATACATTGTGACGGGCATAAATTGTTTAGAAAACATATTAAAGTTGACGATTCAGAACCCGTGAAATACCTATTATTGAGTAGTTCCGATGACCATCGGTGGTCTTTATCATCAGTTCCACTTCTTCAAATTTTGCTTTCCGAAAGTAAATAAACGATTTACTATAAAAAATACAAAAATCGCTATAGGTGTACCTATAATTTTTGAAGAGTTCCCTCGATTACTCCAAGATCCCATCATCAGATCTCGACTTGGTGACAATGAAATCAATTTGGGAGTATCCCCTTTCAAACAAAAAAACAATTTTTGAAATCGCTCCAATCGGAACCCGTGAAATACGTATTATTGTTGAGTAGTTCCGATGACCATCTGTGGTCTTCATCATCAGTTCCACTTCTTCAAATTTGGCTTTCCAAAAGCAAATGAACGATTTACTATAAAAAATACCCAAATCGCTATAGGTGTGCCTATAATTTTTGAAGAGTTCCCTCGATTTCTCCAAGATCCCATCATCAGATCCCGACTTGGTGGCAATGGGACCTAATTGGGAGTAAACCCTTTCAAACAAAAAAAGAATTTTTCAAATCGGTCCACCCGTCTTCGAGTAATCGGTGAACATACATAAAAAAAAAAAAAAAAAAAAAAAAAAAAAAAAAAAAAAAAAACATACATACAATCGAACATAGAACCTCCTCCTTTTTGGAAGTCGGTTAAAAATTGAAAATATATGATGATTAAAGGATTCCAAAGTGGGAAAAATAAAATAGGGCAGTAATAATGTTACAAGGTGACTTACTACGGTGTGTGACTGTGCGGATGTCTGCTGTCTGTTTATGTCTTGGGATTCGAAGCTATTTTGTCATTGAAGAACAGAAAGTGGAAGAATCTTGTTGCGTGAGCTCGCACAGCACTATCAAAGTTCGACACCGCGACGGATGTGTTTGCGCTGCTACGGATGATAATGGGCAATGGGCATGTGGACTAATTTTTATTTTTTAGTCCGTCTTTTAGATTATGAAAAATATTGGACACGTATGTTTTCTTTTTTCACGTAATCAAAAAATAACGGCGATATATTGAGTTGAAATTTCGCGTGACGTCACTATTCTGACAGTTTATATGGCGGTTTTAGCGGTTAGTGACGTCACGAGCCCCTCACCCTAAACTTTAATGCGCTTTATCTCTGTTTATTTTAATTTATTTAAAAAAGCAAAAAATACGTGTCTATTGTTTTTTTATTTTCTAACTGACGGACTAATTAGAATTTTGATTTTCAAAAGTAGTCCACATCCCTATTCGCTTTCGAAACTAGTTCCGGACTTGGTTTCGATGGCGGTCAAAGCGAGTCTTCCCAGAGTGCGTCGGTACGGATTGTCCGGGACCGACGCGTTGGTCCAATACCACGTACCGTGGGAAACTAGCACGTATAATGAAAATGAATCGCCAAATGTGTTAAGCGCATAACTTCCAAACGACTGCACCAAATTGGATAATTGTTTTTTTTTTTTTTTTTGTGTTCGTTATTGACAGGACAAGATTTATATAAGAGAAGTTTGGAGTTCCTGCGGGAATTCCGAAACTCACGCGGGTGAATCTCCGAAACGGTCGGACCGATATTGACGGGACTTTCACTGCTAGTTAGCTGTTGTTATAAGGAGTAAATTAGACTGCATTGGAGTTCTTGCGGGAATACCGATACTCACGCTGGTGAAACCGCCGGGCACAGCTAGTCTTCAATAGTTATCTATATAGAAAACTAAGAAACTTTAGTCATGTCGAGCGATCTCGTAAAATTAAATCGTAAAGTTCCTTACTTTCCTATAGATATGTCAACTTAATTAGCTAAGGGGTAAGGTTCTCCCGATGCCGCGACGTGATTTGTGCGGTACGTGATAATCCGTATATTGGGAATGTATATTTGTGAGAAGCCAGCTTTAAAACCGACTGTAAAACTTTTTATTGCTTCGACTGGTTCGCAGCAGGTCTAGTCAGAGTTTCGACATCAGTGAGAGAAAATAATAACATTTTTAATAAATTCAGTTTCACAATATTATTGTACCTATACTTTAGAGAAAGCAATAATTTTTTTACGATCATTATTATTCTGAGAGTCATTAACTTTATGACTACGTGAAATAAATTGCGATACAAAATGTAGGTTACTATTAAACAAAATAATTACAATACAAAACAAAAGGCTTTTATGAGAAGTGTGTAAATGATTTTGTTTTAAAATCTGAATCTTGAAAAGTAAAATATTTTACTGCTTAATAATAACGAAGTAATATAATAAATACCTATATCTTATATTATTGAGTTCTAAAAAAATAATTAATTTTAAATTTTTAGTCCAAAAAAAGGAGCATAGATTATTTCTTTCGTTTTATTTCAATGCTTATAATGAGACTGACCGTGATTTAAAAACTTAATATTATCCTACTTCCTATACTAATATTATAAACTAGCTGGTGCCCGCGGTTTCACCCGCGTGAATTTTCGACCCTCGCAATGACAGTAATGACGTTAGATTTTCTCACTCTTAAAACGTAGTGGTTATATACTCTTTGGTCTCAAAGAAAATATAATCACATCATCTGTCGCTCCAAGCCTTAAAAGTTCTGTCACTTCGCGAAAAATCAATTCAAAAGAAAAAAAAATGCATATATCTAAAAAGGTTTTATCGTGTTCGATATGCAACATTATATCGAAGGTTTCGAACATTGCATTGCGCTGAAGTCTATAACTTTTACCCTATGTCCTATTTCGATGAAACAAAGCCTATATGTTGCTCCAGACTTAGCTTAATCTACTACCGAAAACTGCATGACAATCCGTTCAGTAGATGCGGAGACTAGACAGACTAGACTAGAGAATAGACAGACAGACAGACAGAAAAGAATTTTAAAAACTTTTTTTGGGCTTGGTTTCTCTTCTTTTATCACCCCTCTCAATTTTGGATAGGTAAAAATATTCAATGTACAGAATCGCGGAAACATCCATTTTCATATAGATGTGAAAGTGGATGTTTGGATGTTTGTTACTCAATCACGCAAAAACGGCTGAACGGATTTGGATGAAATTTGGCATGCACGTTCTCAGGGGTACAGAAAAGGACATAGAGTACTTTTTATCTCGAAATTTCCCCGGAAACTCCGCAATTACCGCGGGTGCAACCGCGGGGCACAGCTGGTAAACACATTGCGTTTAAAAGTTTTATTCTTAAAAAAGCACAGATTGTTTCTTTCATTTTATTTTAAATGCTATAGTGAGACCGGAGCGTGATTTTAAAACTTTGGAACGGTTAAAAAGCGTCGCGTCGTTTAAGTTTTACTTTCATAACGGCCGGGTAACGAGCTGACGTCAGACGTACTCCACGAGACTCAACTGTAGGATTCTAAAAACTTTTAATTCAGTAAAAACTGTAGAGTTGTAAAAAAACTCTGATAATTTGTGAACATTCTAACAGTTTCTTCTTGTTATAAATTATAATAAAATACTGTTGAACTGAACGAATTGGGTACTAGAATAGTAGTTTCACCCGCGATAATTTCTAGTTCCCTTGGAAATCGAACGAGCAAAACCTTTTGATTTCTTGACCTGAAATTTCTTCCAAGAAAACACGTTGTTCCATACAAACTTTTCACCTCCTTAGGGGTTGAATCTTCAAATATCCTTTCTTAGTGCACACCTACGTCACTTAAGGCATATTTGTGTTTTATTTTATGGTTCTAGACCCAGCAGTTTTAGCTAGTTTCTGCTTTTATATATATATATATATATAGGTATGTAGATATCTAATAAAAACTGTACATCTGTAAACAAAATCGTTACTTTTGTCACAATCCTGACTATTATAAATCCGAAAGTGAGTTTATTTGTTTGTTTGTTACGCTTTCACGCCTTAACGGCTCAACCGATCACCATGTAATTTTATATATACGTTGCCAGGAGTACCGAGAAGGACATAGGGTAGTTTTTGTCCCGAAATTCCTGCGGGAACTCCAAAATTACCGCGGGGAACAGCTAGTTATTTATACTTAGCTACTAGTGATGGCAGGTAAATTAAAGATTTGTATCTAGTTCCAGATTAATATTTCGTTCATTTATTTTAATTCATTAATAGTTCATTTAGTAGATACTTTAGGCTTGAATTCAATTAACTCCACGCCATTCACTAATCATTTATCGATTTGAAATTCAATATTTGCCTATCGTCGCTGAAAGCAGACGTCCTTGTAACAACTTTATTGTTATTCTGTTTATTCGTATCTATTTCTTATTGACACATCCGTCCGCCTGCGTCCGTGACGCATCCGCAAGGCTCCAGCGGAAGACCAGCGCCGGTCCTTGTCACCACCCGACTTATGCTGAGCTGGGCCTTTTTGGCGCAACTCAATTGTGTATTAGTTTTAAGTGTTCAAATTTTTGGGGGTTGTGCCAAATAAAGTTATTTTCATATTTTTTTTTTGCGTAACAACGCCACAACCTGCAAACAATTAAATAGCAATTGACGATAATTCTAAACGTAACGTGTAACGAAAGGTTTTTCTCAAGAGTCGGGTCATGTAATGTAAAGGTTTTTTATTTTAGCCTTAAGGTATAATTTTTATTTTTTAAATTTAATAATAACCAAAAGTTTATTTATTTATTTATTTTTCGGGAAATAAACGGTACATAATAAAATACAAATTAAAAACAACATATAAAAAAAATTCTTAGACCTAGTAGTTCCCACATATAGAAAAAGTATACATAAAAATCTGCTATTCTAAAGTTCTATGCTAAAGTTCTGCTATTTCTAGCAGAAAATAGCTAGAGACGCGCTGTCTCTATGTATAGGTTAAACTAGCTACTCCCTGCGGTTTCATCCGCGTTAATTTTGGAGTTCCTGCGGGAATTCTGGGACAAAAAGGTCCCTAAGTCCTTCTTTGTATCCCTGACAACGTGTGTGCAACATTTCATGATGATCGGTTGAGCTGTTAAGGCCTGAAAGCGTAACAAACCAACAAACTTACTTTCGGATTCATAGTAAAGGACATCAACAAACTAGCACACCATTTATGTTGGCCACTAATGTACAGGACGATGTATTCAGATTTTCACTATCATTTCGACAAACGGACTGTGTAATCGAAATGTCCCAATTACCGTACGTTAAATCTAGTTTTGGCTCCGGACAGCGGACGGAAATGTTTACTCTCTAGTCTCTAGTCTATTATTTTATGCTTTGTCAAACCACTGAACAACAAACAGTTCAAATAACATCCATTCCTTTGTTTCTGAATGGCTGGTCTACGCTACACAGGGATTTTGTAAGGTTTTATAAACAAAAGAAAACACTTATTTCAATGGCGGCTTGTAATCTAATATATATAAATCACGTGTCACGTTGTTTGTCCGCGATGGACTCCGAAACTACTGAACGGATTTCGATAAAATTTTGTAACCATTCATAAAATGGTCCAACTTAAAAGATAGGATAGTTTTTATCCCGGAATTCCCTCGGGAACTGAAGGACATAGAGTACTTTTTTCCCGCAACCTCCGCGGGAACTCCGAAATTACCGCGGATGAAATCGCGGAGGACAGCTAGTCTAATATATATAAATCACGTGTCACGTTGTTTGTCCGCGATGGACTCCGAAACTACTGAACGGATTTTGATAAAATTTTGTAACCATTTATAATATGGTCCAACTTGAAAGATAGGATAGTTTTTATCCCGGAATTCCCTCGGGAACTGAAGGACATAGAGTACTTTTTTCCCGCAACCTCCGCGGGAACTCCGAAATTACCGCGGATGAAATCGCGTGGGACAGCTAGTCTTTATAAATAAACTTGAATGTTTGTTTGTCTGTCCTATATGCGTTTCGAAATCATCGCGGGTGAAACCGCGGGGCACAGCTAGTCTAATATAAATATAAAAATGAATCCCTATTTACTTCTCTAGGTCACGGCATCACGCGTGAACGGCTGGACCAATTTTGCTAATTCTGTTTTTGTCGTGTTTTTTACTGTGAGGATAAGAAGAATAAAAAAAGTTTGGAGGTTCTGCGGGAATTCCGTAACTCACGCAGGTGGATCTCCGAAATAGTTGAACTGATTTTGACGGGACTTTCACTGCTTTCAATTAGCTGACGGTATAAGAAGTAAATTAGGCTACTATGGAGTTCCTGCGGGAATTCCGAAACTTACGGGGGAGAAACCGCGGGGCACAGCTAGTGCTTAGTAAAAAATCTACAACAAACGCAAAACGGGCGTACGTACAAAGCCTTAGCCTTAGCCTTAGCCTTAGGCATTTATTAAATAGGCATTTTGTATAAGAAAAAAGAAAAGAAGTAAGAAATAAAAATCGGTTCATGCTAAGTTTTACTTACATAATTTATAGATATATAGTTATGAAGTTATTTTTATTCAACTTTGTGTTCTGATGAGGAAACAAATTGATGAATATTTATAGGTAGAAGTTTTTACAATTTAATTAACTTGCAATCTTCGTACCTATGTACCTATTTGATTGAGATGGAAATTCGAATATAAGTAAGTTTTGTGACGGTGCAAAATTATGGCGTCATTGAGCTGATGGAGCTTAAGAATTTTTTTTTACTTTTAATTTAATTTACGATTTTACCCCGTTTCACGATTCCGTGCAAATGTCGTTTCAAAACAATTTGTCACATACGATCGAATAAACACAAATTCATTCTTAAACCGTTCTAATTGAAGAGAAATACAGTGTAGTTTTAAATTTGAATAAATTCAATTATTGACTTGAAATTGTGAGTTTTGCTCATTTTGTCATTATGGGTTTATATTATCTATGCTTATACGGTACCCAGTTTATTTTAATTTATCATTTTAGTACAACTAGATACGAAGCAATTTAAAACGAATGGTCGCTATATGACAAGAATTATACTCTTTGACCCAACAGGGCCCTTATTCACTATGACCATAATACGCCGCGTTAAGATAAGACGCCGCAAAAACTGTTTTCACCTCTCTATCAAAGAAGTTTCACATTAAAAAATACTTTTTCATTACTCATACTCGGAAAGTAGGTCTGAAGTTGCCTGAGAAGCGGGTTGAAAGTAACCCTTTTCAGCCCTAGGGAGAATCGCTTTCAACTGACAACTGTCAAATAAAAAAAAAAAACTAGGTCTATTTTCACATTTCTATTGAACCATGTTCCAACTTTCTATACAGCCAGCGCGGTGTAAAATTGAAATAACGTAAAGTTTAAGTAGGTAGATATTAATTAAAATAAAATTCACTCATTTTTTCTTTAGCTAATTCCTACCTATTTTTATTTTGACTTTCCTTGCATTCGTAATGAAAAGCACAGTGTTATCCTCGGGAGAAAGACTTTCTCTTACTTTCACCCCTAGGATAACAATGTACTATTACGACGTGTGTTATGGTATACAGAATGTTAATTTGTAATATTTTGTCACCTGGAGCGGTTGGAATTGTGTTTTTAGGACGCGTGTTATGGGCAAGGAATGTTGTTGGTTATAGAGAATAAGGGCTCAGAACAACCTAATAAACCGTTTCGTTTCCTTACAAAAGTGTCGCAGCGGGTACCGTCTTGTGCCAGCCTCATTATAATATACGGGAGGTAACGTTTTTCCTCCATAAAACTAATGTTCCTTTTACTGTATAAAAACACGCAATTGTTTATGTACCTAACTCAATCGATTGTGTACTCTATTCGATTTAGATTTAAGATTCACACTCCGCGATTTTGACAAGTTGGGTCATGTTTGTTTTGTGTTAGCTCGATTGAACGATACGCCGTATTGATGTTTTCTTGTCTTGAATTATGACATCGGAGGAAATTGGGGACATTATCGTTGGTCGTGAAGAAAGCCGTGAAGGCTCATGTGTTATTGAAGTTGTGGTCGTAAAGCGAAAGCAATAAGTGGTTATGAACGTTTGTCGCAAATACCTTACGGAAAATTCGAGATGAGAAAATAAGAAAAAAAAAACCCGCAATTTATGATATAACCTACATCGCGTTGATATTATTAGAGTTATACTCACGTAATTTTTCCCGCTTCTTATACCTACCAAACATAGTTTATTCGTATTGCTGGTAGCTGGAGCAATATCTATAAGAATTTAGTCAGCAGTCGTAGATCAAATCATAATATAGCAATTGAGATGCAAAAACTTTTTTTACAGTACCTTGGTTATTTAGTATGCTGTAAATTTTAATACATCACGGGAGATAAAAAAAATAAACTTGAGAACCTCCTCCTTTTCTAGAAGGCGGTCAAAAATAGTTCACATTTCTTAGCGGAATATGTACGAGGTAACATGCACTTAACAAAGTTACATACAGCATACCATTAAAATATGAGCTTACAACTAAAAAAATAGGCACACAAATAAAAAAAAACCTTATATAATCATCAATACATCGCTGTTTAGATATGTGTGGGTATGAGCCGTGCTCACATACTCTTGACAGAAGGAAACGTCCGTCAATGGCGTCTCCGTGGTCAATATATGGTCCCTAAATTCTAAATTCGCGCAGATTAAACCACTTGTAACTTTAGATAACGGGGCAGACATCAAATAAAAGCGCCTAACTTTTTCCCGAAAAATCTGTTTCCAAGCAACGGTGTGTTCCGGCAGCCTCACTTGGAAGCCAGTTCCCATTCCAGGTCGGCAACGCATCTGCATGCCTTCTGGTGTTGCGGATGACTATGGGCGGCGGTAATCACTATGGCGTCTCACCTGCCCGTTTGCCCCCTATGACATAAAAAACAATCAACAAGATTTAGTGCAAAATGATATAGTTTCAAAAATTAAACAAACAATATGATTTTTCAACTCTATCGTCAGTTTTGGGCTGTGTTTAAGTTTGAGGATAAAGTGTCAAAAAGTAGATATAGCCGACATTATCCATCGCGATTAGTAATTTTTTTTATTAATAATCAATTGAGAATGTAAAAAAATATCTGGTCTGTCACCATTTGCTTTAAAGTGCTTGCGGCTTTATACGCCTTTTTGTGCCAGCACTGTACATAAAAAGCATTAATCATTTGCCCGTGGCGCTCCAACGTTTTTGTCTAACCTCTAAGAACTGAGCATTCTCCAAAAGACCCGGGAGAAAGGTCCTCTAATATTTACCATTCAGTGGTCTGGAGATTATATTGTTATATAATAAATGGCATAAGTTGGTAAATTGGGCTCTGTACTAACAATAGGGGCTTTGTTTTTGGGCCCCCGTTGTATTATGGAGCCGTTATATTTATGTTCTTAAGGTTGAAATTAATTTAGCATCACGAGAGCAATAAAATGTCCGGCAATATTTCACTTATCGAACGGAGACCGTTACATTGTGAATACTTCGCGAGCTTTATTTATAGGAATGTTTATAATATTTTTCTTTTGTGTTATTATTTCTTTGGCTTGATCGGTATTTTATTAGGTATCGGGGTCAGTTTTTGTAGCAGTTATTTTCAAATGACGTAGAAAATGTGAAAATAAACATATCATAAAGCAGTTCCATTCTTTAGCAACTATGTCAACAAGTATGAGCGCCACCACAGATATTTTATATATAATAGATTACGCAAGTCACTTGCCAAAGCGTGTACCAAATAAGCTCTACATATATTGCACCAATTATTTGGAGCTAATCTTGTTTGCTTTAAAAATTACGAAACTAAAGCTGCCTTTATACTTTGCGTCCTCTTTAGCAACCTAACCTAACCTAACCTAAGCTCAGTGGTTAGTGCGTTCGGATTAAACGCCGCAAGGTGTAGGTTCAAATGTGAAGGAAGGTGGTGAAGGAAAACATCGTGAGGAAACCATAGCATGGTGGTAGGGCGCTCTCTAGTGCCCGGCTGGCTAGCTACCACCTTCAAGTTGCAAATCTGTCACCAAGCACCTAACGGTGTGTTCCGGCAGCCCCACTTGAAAGCCAGTTCCCATCCCCATTCCAGGTCGGCAACGCACCTGCATGCCTTCTGGTGTTGCAGATGTCTATGGGCGGCGGTAATCACTTACCATCAGGTGTACCACTTGCCCGTTTGCCCCCTATGACATAAAAAAAAAAAAAAACCAACAGGGACCGACGGAACCGTTGGTGTTTGTGGTTAGTGTGGCTGACTAGTGACTACTAAATATCACGGGTTCGATTTCCGCATCAGTGTTATTGTGTTGCTTTAAGCAGTCTGGGCGTTTAATATGTAACATAAGTAGTATATATTTAGGAACAAAAGTAGGTCAGTTGTCTGGTATGTACTATATATCGTGTCAATGAATTAACTGAAAACTAGAAAGTTGTTTGCTCATAATCAACTAGCGAATGGATCGCACTATGTTTTATTATAGGTTATAATTTTTCACTTTTATTAGCCCATGTCTAAATTATTTATAATACAATATATTACGGCGCGTACGCCGCCCGCAGCACAAAAATTCGAACCGATAGGTGCGGGCATAGCGCTTGGAATTTCGTAGATATGTCACCTCCACACTAATGTTGAATAACTTTTAAAGTGTTAATTTTATTAACATAAAATATTAGCCATTAATAACTTTTAAAGTATTTAATACCAAGAAATAAATTCTAACTTTTTACATAAAATATATTTGAATCATATTATTGTTTATTTTATTAAATAGGGTGTATCAGTTTTTCAGTTAATTCATTAACACGTTGTATAAGTACGCTGTGTGATAATTTTAAAGTACAATTAGTTTACTTACAGTGAGAATAACACGCGTTTAACTTGGCCTATTTACAGTAATCGTCTAATATATGTGTATGTATATATGTATGACGGACGGTTGGTGTGATTTCCACTACAGAAAGTACACACGAAAATTCGTATCTGATTCCATAGGGAAGGGAATTTGTATTTTGAAATAGCATTAGTTATACCTACTACAAGCCGTAATCAAAATACGAGTGGATCACAAGATTACAGCGAAGCAAAACTTACACCAACACGACTGTCACTCAACACAGACAGTGCAAACAACATTATTATTATGATAACAATATCGCAAGTTCACTAAGTAAATATCATCCGACATGTCCATACATATGACACAGGGTTGCCAACTTTACGTAGGTACTTATATAACACTAGCTGTTTCTTTTAACTGTTCTGTTCTGTTAACTGTGCGGTTTCACCCGCGATAATTTCAGAGTTCCCGCGGGAATTCCGGGATAAAAAGTACCTTATGTCCTTCTCAATACCCCTGACAATGTGCATGCCAAATTTCATCCAAATCCGTTCAGCCGTTTTTGCCCGATTGAGTAACAAACATCCAAACATCCACACTTTCACATTTATAGTATTAGTAAGATTGTATTCTACTATATTAGGAGTGTATGATTAAAATAAAAGGTAGGAGTAAAGACAAGTGCAGTCAGTATTAATTTAAAAGCGGAATCAATCGTGTTTTGCAAATTTTTTCATTATAGATTGAACTATGAATTTTATGAAATAAAAAGGAAAAAAAAATATATCTGGGTACTAAATTTTTATAAAACAGAAAAGACATTCCTTTAAAAATATAATAATACTAGCTGTCCCCCGCGATTTCATCCGCGGTAATTTCGGAGTTCCCGCGGAGGTTGCGGGAAAAAAGTACTCTATGTCCTTCAGTTCCCGAGGGAATTCCGGGATAAAAACTATCCTATCTTTTAAGTTGGCCCATATTATAAACGGTTACAAAATTTTATCAAAATCCGTTCAGTAGTTTCGGAGTCCATCGCGGACAAACAACGTGACACGTGATTTATATATATTAGATAAGATGTGATATGTTATATCTCGGCATAGTTGGCAACCCAACGAGTACGTAACCCTTTCGGATAACCAACTTGTCACACTTAGATATGCATGGTATAATTATGTAAATATCGCACACATAGTTCAGGGGCTGTCGTCGAGTCAACACGGAACTAACTCGAGAGGCGCCCCTAACACAAACACAACGCTATCTGTCTCCTAGTTCCCTGGTATCTGAACCTCCCACCGTTGATGAAACACTTCGCGATCTGAACCGTTTTAATAATCAGCACGAAACTCCACTATCTTCTGTTTTTTCTTCTATTTATTCTATGTTCTCCTGGTGCCTGTCGTTTTGGAGTTTTTACAAATTCTTTACAATTTTTTTTTACTAAAAATTATGTAACGGAATAGATGTCTTGGGTTTCTGTTAAAAATCATATCTTTGATCTTTTTGCGGTTGCTTTGCGCCTTATCTGTTTTCTTCGTTTATAATTTTTATAATAAATAAATATTATTTTTAACCGTCTAAATTCTGTAGACTTGAAATTCATGTCAAGCGAACCAAAAACAAACTTTTGCACCTAAGAGAGCAAAGGCTGATTTCCAAATTTCGCTTTGCAAATACTGCTAAATAAAATTGCCAGTAGCAAAACTTTCTTTAGAAGAAAAATTACCAGTGTTGTATTTTTTCTTATCCAATGAAGCAATACGTGTATACTCGTAGTGCAGCACAAAATGTTACATCAATGGATTTTATGGAACGGGAAACGTTGAGATCGGAGTCAATGTAACAGCATTCTAGAATCGAGTAATCGAGCACCATCTCGGGCAAATTTCGATTAAACGCAAACATTCGTTCTCGAAATGGCCCAGAGAATGCAACGCATTGTAGTTGGTATTTGCTTGTACCTACGATTTTTACGTATTGCGATGTTCAAAGAGACCTCATTCCGAAGCTGGTTTCAATATCGATTTTTTCATGAATCATTTCAGTTTCAATGAATCCAAGAGGATAATTTTAAGCCTTCATAAGTTTTTAGTTTTTCTGAAATTGTAATCATGTGCTGTGTGCTCAAATAAATAAAAGAATGAATGAATGTATGAATGAATGAATGAATGAATAAATAAATGAATGAATCAACGAATGAATGAATGAATAAATCCTACTAATATTATAAACGTGAAAGTTTGTGATTATGTATGGATGGATGCATGTTTGTTACTCTTTCACGCAAAAACTACTGAATGGATTTAAATGAAACTTTACAATAATATAGCTTATACATCGGATTAACACATAGGGTATTTTTTATCCTGGAATTCCCGCGGGAACTCTGAAATTAATGCGGGTCAAACCGCGGGGCACAACTAGTAAAATAAATACATAAAAAGTTGATTTTGTAAAAAACAACAAAAAATATAGTATAGGTGTAGTAGTTACTTGTTTGTTACGGGGTCACAGCTTCAATCTCCGCGTTAGAGAAAACATTTATATGATGAACATAATACTTATATGTTTTTACCCTGAGTCTGTCTGCGTAGTAAATTGGATCTTAAATATGTAGGTACTTAAAATGTATGTAAGTTTTATATCAGTTGTCTGGTACTCATAATATGGTACATGTTCTGCTTAGTTTGGGACGATAGCATTGCGTAGTGCGATAATGTCCAATCATTATTACTACAACGTGTTAATGAATTAACTAAAAACTAGAAAGTAGTTTGCTCAGAATCGCCTTCCGAATCAATCGCACCATGTTTTCGTAGATAGGTCACCTCCAACGTAATCTTGAATAACTTTTAAAGTATACATTTTTTTGCCATAAAATATATTTTAATCATATTATTGTTTATTTTTTTAAATGGGGTGTATCAGGTTTTCAGTTAATTCATTAACACGTTGTATATCTACTACTTATGTATTATGTACTCGCAATTATAATCCGGGACTGTTTTTTATCTATTACTAGCTGCGCCCGCCGTTTCACCCGCGTGAGTTTCGGAATTTCCGCAGGAACTCCCAATTTTCTTAATACAAACCTTCTCCTGATAACTACGACCCCACAAAAAAGAATTATTCAAATCCGTCGAGCCATTCTGTAGTCTAGTACAGTTACCTAGGTAGGTACTCTCTGGTTTCAGGAGTAAGACAGGAATTCATTTTTATGTATAACATCTATATACATATACCTAAATTAATTGGAAGTGTCTATTTGTCAGATATCTGATATTGTAAACGGTAGGTAAATAAGGATACTTTTACCAGAGTTTCCGTGGAAATTCCGTAACTTACGCGGGTAAAACCGCGTTGCATAGCTAGTTGTTATTATAATCATATGAAAATGAATAAACGTAGTCTGAAAAACGCGATACTAGTAGATAACGGAACCACATACAAAACATACTCGTAGTAGTAGATAACAAGCGGTCCACTGCTGGAGCAAGGATGTCCACGATGCCCGCCCGCCGCTTCCTGAACTCTTCACCAGATCTTCAACCCATCTTGTGTGAGGTGTACACGTGTATAAGGTAGGTCACTTGAGAGCTTTCTCCGCAGCCGTCTACAAGCATCCCGCCCACTGCCTAAACATTCAACTCTTTGAGCTATTTCGGTCACTTTGGCCCTCTTATGGATCTTGAGTTATGATTCGATTTCAAAGGAAAACAAACAACATTGTTCGCTTTGTTGTTCAACTTTTCTTCATTGTTCAGCTTCTCCAAATAGAAATATTGCTGTTATTTAATACAATTGTATTGAATTCTAATGTTATAATTATAATGTGGTTACCCTTTTACGCTTTAACTTCTCCACTTTTTTTTTCTCTATGAATCCTTAGCAATCTGTCCTGAGACAATAATCTGATTGGCTGGCTTCGTTATTCTATTAACCAATATGAAATTTTCCATGTAAACCGAATGATCCGTTGCCAAACTTTACAATGTTACACCGAATGGTCCGTTGTTAATCATTACAATATACCCTGAGAGAAAATTCGGTAAAGTTGTTCGGTAAAGTTCGTGACCGAAAAGTTTCCCACCGAAGATTGGTCAACAGTATTCTTCAGTATACTCAGTATCCTCTTCCATAGTTTCCACATTAGTGACACCATGCGGGGTCGGTCACTGTGCCTGCTGCATGGTCACCGATATTGTGTCGCCAACATATCCTTCGGGCAACGAAAGGCGACCGAAACCTCTTCGGTCTGATTGATTTCTCTCCGTGATATAGGTAGTTCTAGTAGAGAATCTGTGAATATTTGCAAAAGAAAATGTATTGTTAGCGACGATTTCATTGTAAACATTCACAGAATAAGGTTTCTGGAATCGATACAATTTCTCGGCCGATCGCCCAGATACGTAGGTACCTAGCTGGCCGACCGAGCCGGGGAAGATTTTATTTTAAAGTGGTTCCGATCGGTTGCGATATAATATATAATATGTAGGCATGTATGGCTGGACATTTATTGTTACGTTTCGGGAAAGGAGACATATTATCGTAAATTGATGGAGCACTGACCGAGACCTTTTTCAGCGGAAAATTAAAATGAATTAAAATAATACAACATATTTTCTGGTCTGGTTAATCTTTTTTCAAATTGACATAATTTTTTAATAATTTCATATCATAATGAGGTGATTGTATTCATAATGAGGTGGTGCACTCAATGAGGTAGTAGAGACAGTAGACATACTGATACTGACCTGTCTCTGAATGAATTCACAAAAATTACTTTGTTTGTGTTAACTTGTAAGTAAGCCTTAAAATTTAATTAAATGCTTAAAGTCGTCATATAATCGCATTACATATAGGTTAGCTTGTAAGGATTATAATTATATGGTTTTTAAAAATAAATAAATTTTTTAATACAGTTGCTCAAAAAGTGGCGTATTGCAGGGACGTTTAGCGTTCGGGATGTGGGCTATTACATACTCGAGCTTTTTGTTTACCTTTCCCGAACTCGTGCGTTCTCTTTGCCAACTGTCAAAAATGGCGACACGACTTTGACACACTCTTTGCATTGCGAAACGTAGGTTTCGAATTACTAATACGACTAGCGCCATCTCTTGATCACAGTTGGAACTTAGTTGAGTTTGTTGTGTTTTTGATATTTTATTAAATTGCTTAATTTTTTCGCAACTGTATTAAAAATAGTTGTTCAGTACACGTGCGGAACCGTCATTGAAAAGAGTTCCGACTGTCAACCCTCACCTTCGGCTGCGCCTCGGCTCGGGTAGACATTTGTCAGAACTCTTTGCAATGACAGGCTTTCCGCACTTGTAATGAAATATACTATTACAGTATCTTAATTTATATGATTTTGACTGTGATTTATCACGACAATTTTACAAGATTTACCCTACATACGTACATGATACATTCTTCAAGTAGTCTAGTAAAAGTAAAGAATAAATCTTATATATACATTCTACTTAATATTATAAATGTGAAAGTGTGGATGTTTGGATGTTTGTTACTCAATCACGCAAAAACGGCTGAACGGATTTGGATGAAATTTGGCATGCACGTTGTCAGGGGCACAGAAAAGGACATAGGTTACTTTTTATCCCGGAATTCCCCCGGGAACTCCGTAATTACCACGGGACACAGCTAGTACGATTATAAATGTAGAGAGCGATCGATTTAAATAACATAGCAGATTGCTTTATACTCTGAATCTGCATATAAAGGGCAGTCTGAGCACATCCGGTCCTATTAAGGAAAGCTAAAAGTATCTAGACAAAGAGGCTTTTAAAATATTTATAGTGCAGAAGACTGGCTGCTTCCGTTGCAATTTAAATATTAAATTTTATGTAGATATTTTAAAATAACCTTACTTTTATGAATACAGAAAGCTTGCGAAAATCATAAAAATAGATAAAGTTGACTAGCCTCTCGTTAGCAAATATTTTCTTGTGTTATTATAACTCTGTACAAGTAAATAGCTTTTAGAACGCTCATTTAAGTTCAGTATGGTTGTGAGGTTACAAAAAAAATATTTCCAATAGAATAAAGTAGAATTTACTTACCTATTAATTGGAATTTAATATACGGTTACCTACATTGCAATAGGCTATTTGATTGTTTTTGTTTATTTTTAGCCCGTCGTGTATACTCATAAAGCATATTAAACAGGTGTTTTTTCTTTTTTCACGTAAGCAAAAAATAACGGAGATACGTCCAAGCAGGCGCAGTTTTTAGCTGCGTATGAAGTTACGAGCCTCCACTCCCAAACTATAATGCGCTTTATCCAGGTATATTTTCATTAAGTTGAAGAAGCAAAAAATACGTATCCATTATTTTTTTATTATCTAACAGATGGGCTAAATAGACTTTAGAAAAAAAAAAGTAGTCAAATAGCCTATGTGGCCGCGTGAACCTCTCAACTCCCCTGAGAACTCCAGCATCAAAATCCTCTATTAGGTCTATAGTTAACGTCGTCTTCCATGACCTATGTAACTACTTGCCTAATTGGACGCAGATAAGCAATAACATGTTAACCCACAAACTTAAGTTATTGATTCAGAACGATTTATTGAGAGTTAGAGAACGTTTTTTAATTATGTGTTTACCTTATTACATTGCTTAAATATGTAACTAAATATTGAACATAAAAAATGTTGACACAAATGGCGTTCCTACTTTTAAAACACGATTTACTCAAAATTTCTCCAGTGTGGGTTAACACACTATTGCTTATCTTTGTCCAATTTTAGTTTCATATACCAAGTAGGTAATTTTCGAAATCTCGTTATCAGTCAGCGACTCACTCACTCACTCACTCATTATTTCACTATCATTTATGTACCTATGACTAATAAGATTTATTGAATAACTAGCTGTTCCTCGCGGTTTTACCCGAGGTAATTTTAGTTCCCGCGGGAATTCTGGGATAAAAAGTACCCTATGTCCTTCTCTGTAGGTACCCCTGACAACGGGTGTGCAAAATTTCATGATGATCGGTTGAGCCGTAAAGGCGTGAAAGCGTAACGAACAAAAATACGAAACTTCGTATTTATAATATTAGTAGGGATGCTTGGACATTTTAAAAGAGCGCCTCTAGGTTGCAAACTAAACAAAGCTTGGGATCTAACTTATGACACCTGGCGCAGCAGTCATGTTTACTTAGCACTACACCAACAGTGATGATTACACAATAGGTTCCCGGTCATTTGGAAAAAAAACAAAAAATATGAAGCAAGTATTGATTATCACGGAGTTCCCGTAGACATCATGAAATCGACGCAGGCGACGCCGCAGGAAACAGCTTGTCTGTTCTAGAAAGCTGCTTAAGTATATATTATATACAAATTATTTTTCAGCAACAGATCTCTTCCTTTGTTCTTTGTCCAGTATCCTGAGTATCTAAAGAACAAAAAAAGGTTATCTACGAATAATTTCCATTTTAGTTAGGTAAAAAATATATACCTAGATATAAAAGTGAGCATGTGAACAAAACGAAATGAGCAAATCACTTTCACGGACTAGCTCTTTTATATTTTTTAATATTAGTTGAGTGTTTCTTTTTATATTATTTTGCACAATAAAGAGTTCACAATAAAAGGGTTAATAAATTTATAAAAATGGCTTTACGTCTCACAGCGGGGCCGGGACTTTAAAAATTTTGTGACTTGGCGCTTTATTAATTCTAAAATAGAGTTTTGGATTGTAAATAAAATTAATATGCTAGAATATTACTATCGTACTAATATTACTATATTGTAGGCAGGAGCCTACAATATTAATATTAAGTTAAAATAATATCAATATTTACCTACTCAAACAATGGTAGGAACGCAAGATCATATTCATGTATTTAATCTCTAATTCCAGCCATGCTTAAGTGGTACACTAAGCTAATTTGATGACAAAAGTAGTTGTATAAAGCCTCCCTTTTAAGTCGCAACCTGACATAATGGAACTCTTATCTATTAATCTATGAATGCGTTAGGGCTCTCCCCACACATATTAATACTAGCATACTCCTAGTAAGCCGATGAGATGCTACAACAAGAGAATATCAAAGGAGACCCATATTGTATTATTATCTATGGGAGATCCTTATAGAAGCAGGAGTGGTACAGTTGTGTTTTACGTTATCAGAATTTACTCTCGGTTATAGGAAAAAGACTTTTTTAATTCAAATTATGGTTAACGAAATACGAATCAAATATTAGGGAATATTACGGAAAAAATTTTTAACAAAAAAATTAAAACCGACTTCCAAAAACACAAATCTAAAAAAGCTAAAAATAACAAAATACCGATTTAATCCAAAAGACAAAAACACACGTAATATTATTATTGGTTTGTGCTACCACTGATCGGTTTAAATTCGGTGACAAGCCCGCTGGTGTCTGCCCACTTGAGTTGTTTTGCTCACGAAGAGCTGGTGGCAGGAGTCGACTTAGCCCATCTACCCCCTCCATATTTGGGTTGTCACCGACTTCATACCGATCAGTGGTAGCACAAACCAATAATAATATTACGTGTGTTTTTGTCTTTTGGATTAAATCGGTATTTTGTTATTTTTAGCTTTTTATTTTTAGCTTTTTTAGATTTGTGTTTTTGGAAGTCGGTTTTAATTTTTTTGTTAAAAATTTGTTTATTTCTTGCTTTTTAGTGAGTCGGTTTGTAATTTATCTAAGTTACAATAGCCTACTGTCAACTGCTCATAAACTTTTACAAAATATTGCTTTTCCCGATGCAGGGACGTTAATTTTTGAGGAGTTCTGCTGGTACATCACCATCAGTTGCACTTCACCATATTCATTGTGACGAACATAAATTGTTTAGAAACCAACAGAAACAAACATTAAAATTAACGAATCGGGATCTGTGAAATACCTATTATTTAGCAGTTCCGATGACCATCTGCGGTCTTCATCATCAGTTCCACTTCTTCAAATTTTACTTTCCAAAAGCAAATAAATGATTTACTATAAAAAATACCCAAATCGCTATAGGTGTGCCTATAAATTTTGAAGAGTTCCCTCGATTTCTCCAAGATCCCACCATCAGATCCTGACTTGGTGACAATGGGACCTAATTGGGAGTATACCCTTTCAAACAAAAAAAGAATTTTCCAAATTACTCGAACTAGAACCCCTAAAATACGTATTATTGTTGAGTAGTTCCGATGACCATCTGTGGTCTTCATCATCAGTTCCACTTCTTCAAATTTTGCTTTTCAAAAGCAAATGAACGATTTAGTATAAAAAATACCTAAATCGCTATAGGTGTGCCTATAATTTTTGAAGAGTTCCCTCGATTTCTCCAAGATCCCATTATCAGATCCCGACTTGGTGGCAATGGGACCTAATTGGGAGTATACCCTTTCAAACAAAAAAAGAATTTTTGAAATCGGTCCAACCGTCTTCGAGTAATCGGTGAACATACATAAAAAAAAAAAAAAACATACATACAATCGAACATAGAACCTCCTCCTTTTTGGAAGTCGGTTAAAAAGCGACACTCCTCGCCTCCCACCGATCTCAGGCTTCATGCCCCTTGAAAGTTTGGTGGTAGTTTCAGTAAACAATTGTTACAGAATTTAGGTACCTACGTGTCACAATTTTTCACTGACAGCTGACGGTTACTGTCAGTACTGTTAACCTCACGATACGCATACACGCACAACACGTGTACCTAGAAGCCGGCTGTCTTTACTTGTGGGAAAGTATATTATAATACTTGAATCAGTTCATTTGTATGGAGTGTCACCGGGCTGATAGAATACAGGAAGAATCAAGACCGCGAGCGGCAACATTGATATTGTATCTCCGTTTAAATTAAAAAAAAAGAAGAAGAAGAAAATACATTTATTTCAGCACAACACACAAGAAAAAGAAACAAACATCAACAGTGCCTAATCTAAAGAGACATAGATATATCTCTTGCATGCTCTGCCGAAAGGCAGATTCATAGCATAGCATGGTGGGCGATTATGACTATTGCTCCAGCCACGTCCTCATAATGGTCATAGTCGGGCACCTCATTCGAGCGGTAAACCAAGTGCTCGGAGAATTAAGTAATTAACATTATTGGTACACGTAATAACATATTCTACATATATTTGTAGCTGCCCGTTGTGGTGCACGAAGTCAAAGAGCTTAATGTCCACTCGTTAAGTGTAATTCGGTCGGAAGGCCGCTAGGGGGCGCTGGCGCTGCGTGGCTCCGGACGGGACCGCAAATGACCCGCAAAATTGTTCGGTCCGACGCAACTCGAACCAAACGGCCGCCATAAAGGGTTAAGTCGTGTTCGAAATTCGAATGTTTCATATTGCTGTTATTGTCTCAACTATTTTAAATTTTACTATTTCAAAATCGTTTCCCCATACAGTGCTTTTACATATAAAAATGATATTGCATTTATTTATTTATTTAACTAATCCTGTATGTCAGTCTGTTTATTTTTCATTTTCGTAAAAACTTGTTTTCAGTTTAAACAAAAATATTATAGTATAAATCAAAATATAGAAAAAACGAAACATTGATTCGAAGATTACCATTCCCGCCAAATTCACAAGACACTCGTCATTTCTCATCCAACGCCTCCAAACACGTGTTACACTGAAATCTTAGTATCAACATTCAACTTCAAAAATGCAACATTCACCCTTATTTCTACGACAGTAACGGTTGCTCCTTTCATCGGCCGATAGCAAAAGACCGCGTTAACCGTGTGTTCGGAATCCGTCGCGCACGTCACAACTCACAGGGCATAAAACACCCCGGTGATAAACTGGAGTCGTTTCGGAACGTAACGAGTTTCGCATTCGTCATGAGGCCCGGGTAACTTTTCATCCGCCGCCCTCCCTTATCACCGGGCCCGGACTCGCGCTCGCGCTAGAGACTCGCACTAGCGCTAGAGACTCATATGAGCGTAAATAAATCTATATAATCTAGTATAGATTACTTATTACTACTAGTATAGATTAATATTATAAAGAGCAAAAGTTTGTGAGTGTGAGTTTGTGAAGTTGTAAGGGGTAATCTCTGGATCTACTGAACCGATTTTGAAAAAAAAATCACTTTTTTGATGTATATACTTTCGTATGGATTTAGTGAAAAGCTGTTAATTTAAAAATAAAAATTACAAACACAAACTTCGTTTTTATTTATTTGTATAGATTATAGAATTATTTAGTAAAACTATACACGATATTTAGTGGATAATGCAAGGCTATATATTAGTAGGTAGTTATAGAATTTTCTACTTAATTACAGATAAATTATAGAATTATCTACAACCTAAATAGCGTCAGTAAAACCACTGTCATTTGTAAACGAATTTTGGGACTGTTTTGAAATTATAAGACAAATTTCTTCGTATCTTTGTTTATGGTAGGTACCTGCTTTCTGAAAATACGTATAATTTTATGAAATTTTATATATTTATTAGTTTCGGAACTTGTTAAAAGATGTACAATTTTTTTTTACATCTTTTAACATGTTTGCTTTGCTTTTGCTTTAAAAAATATTATTATCGGTAAAAGCATAGTCATATGACTAAAACATATCTAAAAAGGAGACTACTAGGTCCACGCTGAAAGCTTCCTAAGCTTCTCTTGAGAAAAGAAAATACTCCTTTGTACCTAAGTAATATTAAAATAGTATCTACTAAAAACAATAAGTACTGGAAAAAGCCACGATCCCATTCAATCTGTTTAAAGTTGGGCTTATGAAACAAAACAAAAAAATAATAAAGGAAGCTTTTGGTGTACACTCTTATATCATCCGCGGTAATTTTGGAGTTCCCGCGGGAATTCCGGGAAAAAGTACTCTACGTCCTTTTTTGTACCCCTGAGTTCTGGAGTTCCCGCGGGAATTCCGGGATAAAAACTATCCTATCTTTTAAGTTGGACCATATTACAAATGGTTACAAAATTTTATCAAAATCCGTTCATTAGTTTAGGAGACCATCGCGGACAAACAACGTGACACGTGATTTATATATATTAGATTATAACATTATATTGTAACATTTTTTTAAATTTTAGACCATCAATTTTCAATTTTACTGTTGATCCAGTCTGTCACCGAACTGATATTGTTTTAATCAGTCTGTTGCTTCTTAGGATAAGCCTTAGGAAGAGTTCGAGGAGGAGTGGCTTAATTGGAGCAGTGATTTAATTGGACGACAAAATTAATTGGAAGGGTGCTGTCGTAAACAACGGATTTATAGTCAGCTATATTATTAGGTAAACTAGTTTGACGAATGAGATGAGGGAAATAAAGAACGTTGACATTCATATCGAGGATTAGCGGGTGAAAGCAGCTTCATTTTGTATAGCCTGGGCAAGTAGTTGATAGTTAGTTATCCTGAGAAAACGCGTGTTTGGCTTAGAGCCTGTCCAGATTATATGGATATATTATTTATATGTAATACAGTGGTCATTCATTCATTTTCATTCATTCATTTTTTGGGCTTGGTTACTCTTCTTTTATCACCCCTCTCAATTTTAGGTAAAAAATATTCATTTTTATTATATTATAGACAGATGTATGAAAGAAAATGCTTAATGAAAGTAGCCTATAATTTTATTTATATGTAATACAGTGGTCATAATAATATGTAACGTTCCACGAGAACTGCTGCCGACAAACTGCTATGCAGTTTGGCAGACTTTTGTAACATGCCATGTATTTATATTTTTGGTAAATAAAAAAAAAAAAATAAGATGAGGCATTTTACGCGCGATTCGAGAACGCGCGCGTTCCCAAGATACTAGAGCCACATTGTCGGTGCGCGGAATAACCTAAAAAGGTTTATGTAGCACTGTCAAGTTGTTAAAATGTTTGTAAATTGGTACATTAATAAATAAATAAATAAAAAAAAAACACTGATCCCGTCGAGATGCTCTCGCGCGTAAAACGCTTGCAACGCGTCGGACTCTCGACTCGCGCGTCCTCGACACGCGCGTAAAACGCGTCATCTGGACGGGCTCTTAGGAAACAAAACTCAATGAACAACGGTGCCTGTAGTTTAATACAATTTTTAACTTGAAACGTTTCGTAAATACGTATACAAT
This sequence comes from Zygaena filipendulae, assembly GCA_907165275.2. Classification (NCBI taxonomy): domain Eukaryota; kingdom Metazoa; phylum Arthropoda; class Insecta; order Lepidoptera; family Zygaenidae; genus Zygaena; species Zygaena filipendulae. The sequence goes on along the minus strand of OU015653.1, from coordinate 1,308,401 downwards.
CTTTTATATTAATGATGCGAACAGTAGTAGTTGAAGTAAGTAGTTAAAAAGTGGCAACTATAGAGCCCAGTGGACTGTCAAACAAGTTCACTAAATTCAGAAGACGAGCGTAGATATTTCATAGCTAATCCATCTGTAAGTCAGTCGGTAAGTAAATCCGTTCAAACTAAACAGATTAATTGCGAAGAGACGACACCGATCCGATCTTCAACTCTAAGATAAAGTCTAGACATAATAACAATGATTTCTATGAAAGTTACAGATACCACTAGTGCGATAATAAACAATTTATGCTCATAATCATATACTTTGGCAGGTTGCCCACTGCTGAGATATGTTAAAACAAAATTGATGCTCTTATATGTAAAATTCGATGCCTTTCCCTACTAATACTATCAATACGAAAGTAACACTGTCTGTCTGTGACGTTTTCGCGCCTTAAAGGCTCAATAAATAATTTATATAATAAAAATGAATCGCCAAATGTGTTGCTAAGCGCATAACTTCCAAACGACTGCACCAAATTGGATAATTGTTTTTTTTGTGTTCGTTATTGTCAGGATAAGGTTTATACAAAAGAAGTTTGGAGTTCCTGCGGGAATTCCGAAACTCATGCGGATGAATCTCCAAAACGTTTGGACCAATATTGCTAATTAGCTGGTGTTATAAGGAATACATTAGGCTACTTTGGACTTCCTGCGGGAATTCCGCAACTCGCGCGTGTGAAACCGCGGGGCACAGCTATTAATAAATAAATATGAGAAAGTTTTATTAACCCGTACACGTTACAATGTTTTTTACAAGGTACAGTATAATAATAATATTTGGTGCGGCATAAAGGAGATAGGACTCAGTGAAACCGCTGATTTTCAGTCCCCAACCCCTCACAACTATTTTATCTAACCTAAAAATCATATCTAATAATTTATGACAAAGAACTTCGTTACGTAATATGATACAATTTGTTGTTTTTTCAATCGATCATCATGAAATATTGTACACACGTTGTCAAAGGTACAGAGAAGGATATAGGGTACCTGCTTGGTATCCCGGAATTCCTGCGGAAACTCCGAAATTAAGGCCCTGAGTCTGGGTGCAACATTAATATATAGAGTATACTAGCTGTGCCCTGCGATTTCACCCGCGGTAATTTAAGAGTTCCCGCGGGAATTCAGGGATAAAAAGTACCCTATGTCCTTTCCTGTACCCCTGACAACGTGCATGCCAAATTTCATCCAAAAAAAGCCAGCCGTTTTTGCGTGATTGAGTAACAAACATCCAAACATCTAAACATCCAAACATCCAAACATCCACACTTTCACATTTATAATATTACTAGCTGTCCCCCGCGATTTCATCCGCGGTAATTTCGGAGTTCCCGCGGAGGTTGCGGGAAAAAAAGTACTCTATGTCCTTCAGTTCCCGAGGGAATTCCGGGATAAAAACTATCCTATCTTTTAAGTTGAACCATATTATAAACGGTTGCAAAATTTTATCAAAATCCGTTCAGTAGTTTCGGAGTCCATCGCGGACAAACAACGTGACACGTGATTTATATATATTAGATTAGGATTATATAGAGTAAGTTGTTATTACCCTTAGCATATTGATTATTCTAGGAATTATTGTTATAAGGTTAAAAGGTAAATGGTAAATGACAAAAAATTTGTCTAGCTATGCGCCATGACAAAGCTGGTTTTACAGTTTAAAAGAAATACCCATCCCTATAAAATTTTGATAAATTCCAACACAATTTAACCCGGAGCGACTCGTGTACCTATCGAGTAAAATTGACAATATCCTAACCAAAATTGGACGGCTCTCGCCCACTTTCACCCGGCGTTGGCGCTTTGTGGCAATATCCAATGTCCACGGATAGGTGATACGCCGAAGGGAACAGCACAGTCACCCGTTAAACAATAGCATTGTTACACTGTAACAAATAACGCACTATGAGCGCTAACATATAGTTACAGCTGTGTGCCTATATTGCCCACACCACCCACTGCAATAACTGTACATCAAAAACGAAAAAAGACACAAATTGCGCCACCAATTCTCCCCGAAACCCCTCTCTAAGTTACTCTCGCGTCATTTTAAAGATCGTAAATGTTGAATTGGTTGAAATTTATCTTTCGTTTATGGTATTTTGTAGATTTGTGAAATGAAATACAGCTGTTGTAGCAATATTATTGAAGAATTATACAGAATCAGACACATCGACAGTGGTCTAATTTAAAATCTATCCGTCTAAAATCTAAAATCTAAAGCAAAATGTCACTAACAAAACTGTAATTTCGAAAACTTCTTCACCTATGAACCTGAAATTTGGCAGAAATCAGTTCTTATAAGACAAATAAGACGTCAGATAAAAACGGCATTTTAAAAAAGAGACTTTATAAGTAGGACTAACAAAAGTTGGTACATAGGTAAGTAATTTCATTCCGCAAAAGATAAGTTGCCGAAGAATATTCACACACATTCATAGTAGATGTTTCTTGATAACTGAATTGGTATAAAAAGATTTTTTTTTTTTTGGAAGAACAAAATCTACAGCATTACCTTTTAAACTCTGTGTTTGCTTACCAACTATTTTTCACCCAAAAAAGAGCCAAAGATCGTGGCACGTTGTCTTTTGTGTGTGTTGCTAATAGGTAAACCATTAGCGTCCACTTTGGCGGGAGCTCTTTCTAATTTTCGTTAAATCTCGCGTAAAATGTGCGCACGAAACTGCAAAAAATGCTTGCAAATTCGTGCTCCTTTTGTTTCCTTTTTTAATAAGCACGAACAAAGCAAAGCTACTCTCCAGTTGCTGCGTCCGAGATTGCATGTGTAATTACGCATATAATTATCTGTTATTTTTACACTGGGAGATGTTGAAAAGTTTTGTTTTTTGTCTCTACTATAGGTACTTTCTTTGAAGGTACAGTGTTTTTGTCGGAGATCCTTCTCGTGTTCGGGCGTGTTTTTACTTTGTATTTCTACTTTCTTTTTTATTTATGCCATAGTAACTCGCGTCATTGTAAAATTTGTACCTATTGTTTTTTAGAGTCAAATAATATTTTTTGTACAAAATTATATCTACCCCGGAAAGTGGAACCCTGTGTTCATCGCACAAAGTCCACCCTCACCGGGAATCGAACCCGAAACCTCTTGCACCAATCCAATAAAGTTTTCATTACACTTAAGTATAGGTACCATAAAAGTCCAGAACCAGAACCAATTGGGCAATAATTAACTCATATTATTATATTGACATTATATTGTCGTATTATTTTTCCTTTTGCAGTATTTCTTCCTTTAGGTTTGTAATGGCCGCTTTGAATATGCCTCGTCCGCATTAAATTGTAACACAATGTACCACAATGATAACATTATATCGGTAGTTGAGTATGATTGACATGAAAGAGGAAGGGAAACAAAGGGCTTGGGCGCCACGATTGCCATACGACATGATTACGGACTGCTCGCTGGGGCACTCTTAATTTGTAATGAATCGGGGTTGTCGGGTGGAAGCATCGATCTCATATTATAAAAAATAGATACACAGTTCCATACAAAAGTTCACTTAAAAACTGTCCACAGTCGTGTTTACGAGTTATAGCTATGGTCGGTCGGTTGAATTGGGTTGTCCTGCTCACGAAGAGCTGGTGGCGGGAGTCGACTTAGCCCATCTACCTCCTCCATATTTGACTTGTCACCGAATTCAAACCGATTAGTGGTAGCACAAACCAATAATAATATTACGTGTGTTTTTGTCTTTTGGATTAAATCGGTATGTTGTTATTTTTAGCGTTTTATTTTTAAGATTTTTAGTTTTGTGTTTTTGGAAGTCGGTTTTAATTTTTTTGTTAAAATTTTGTTTATTTCTCGCTTTTAAGTGACTTAGTTCGTAATTTCTCTAAGTTACAATAGCCTAATGTTAACTGCTCATCACCTTTTACAAAATATTGCCTTTCCCGACGCAGGGACGTTAATTGTTGAGGAGTTCTCCTAGTACATCACCATCAGTTCCACTTCACCATATACATTGTGATGGGCATAAATTGTTCAGAAACTATATTAAAGTTAACGATTCGGAACCCGTGAAATACCCATTATTGAGTAGTCCCGATGACCATCTGTGGTCTTCATCATCAGTTCCTCTTCTTCAAATTTTGCTTTCCGAAAGCAAAGAAATGTTTTACTATAAAAAATACAAAAATCGCTATAAGTATTCTCATAATTTTTTAAGAGTTCCCTCGATTACTCCAAGATCCCATCATCAGATCTCGACTTGGTGACAATGGAATCAAATTGGGAGTATCCCCTTTCAAACAAAAAAACAATTTTCGAAATCGCTTCAATCGGAACCCGTGAAATACGTATTATTTTTGAGTTGTTCCGATGACCACCTGTGGTCTTCATCATCAGTTTCACTTCTTCAAATTTTGCTTTCCGTAAGCAAATGAACGATTTCCTATCAAAAATACCCAAATCGCAATAGGTGTGCCTATAATTTTTGAAGAGTTCCCTCGATTTCTCCAAGATCCCATCATCAGATCCCGACTTGGTGGCAATGGGACCTAATTGGGAGTAGACCCTTTCAAACAAAAAAAGAATTTTTCAAATCGGTCCAACCGTCTTCGAGTAATCGGTGAACATACATAAAAAAAAAAAAAAAAACATACATACAATCGAACATAGAACCTCCTCCTTTTTGGAAGTCGGTTAAAAAACTAGTTCTCGAGAGAAAACCGTGTTTTATCTCGAAGAAACTTTGACCGTACAACGTGGCTTCTTTTAGTGTAAAGTTAATAAGAAGTACCTATTATTATTGGCAGAGTACTGTAACAAAGAGAAATTAATTTAAGTTTTCAACTTTATTTTTGTTACTTGTTCCTCTATATAGATATCGATAGTAAAACTGAAATAACTGTGTCTGTATATTGAAAATAAATTTTGACGTGTGGAAATTCAAAGTAACCGATGGCACTATAATATTTTTCGACAGTTTCATTTGTTTGAGCGTAATTTTTGTGAATATAGTTATGTACTGATTTGAATGTTTTCCATGTACATATATAGCTGTAACGTACAAATAAGATATTTTACCTTTGTGAATGGTTTATGATTTTGACAATAGGTATAATTAAACATAATTATATAAATAATAATAACAAATACTTACTATATTAAGATAGTATTAATATGGTTCTTTATTTTTTAATCCTGCATTTGTTAACATAAACTAATGTCTGGACCTAAAACATTATTTGTGTTTCATGACTGAGTAAATACTTCAATTTATTAAAATTTAAGCCCGTAAAAGCGCCTAAAGCAATAAAATGAAATTTAATTTCAAACAACATATTTTATTCATTACATATATCACACTCATTTTTAGGCTGAAGTAAGTCATGTTTGAATTTTAGAAAATTAAACAAAATATCCCATTTTAAAATACAATTTTATTTAAAAAAATATCGACGAATCGCATTTTAATTGAAAATAAAAGGTGCAAAAGTATAGGAGAGCAAAAAAAGGAACTAGTTGTAGTTCGAGAGGAAAATAGGACGGGAATAGGAGTGGAGATAGCTTTCATATTCCGAACAAAACGTAAAAGTGTTGGCGATTGGTTTTACACGAGCGCTCCTGTGATGCGGGCGGCCATTACAAAGTAATCAAGCTGGGATCTATTGCGATCTCACATCACACCTAACGCCCCGATATTTACCTTATTGCAATATACTTTTCGGAGAGCATACGGATTTGTGATTTGTCAACGAATTGTCGTTCGAAATACAAAGTTGTGGGGGTTACAATGACGAAAAATAGCCTAACTCAAAAAATATATAGATAACCAGCTGTCCCCCGCGGCAATTTCGGAGTTCCCGCGAGAATACCGGGATAAAAAGTACCCTATGTCCTTCTCTGTACCCCTGACAACGTGCATGCCAAATTTCATCCAAATCCGTTCTGCCGTTTTTGTGTGATTGAGTAACAAACATACAAACATCCAAACATCCAAACATCTTAACATCCAAACATCCACACTTTCACATTTATAATATTAGTAGAATAACTAGCTGTACCCCGCGATTTCACCCGCGGTAATTTCGGAGTTCCCGCGGGAATTCCGGGATAAAAGTACCCTATGCCCTTCTCTGTACCCCTGAAAACGTGCATGCCAAATTTCGTCCAAATCCGTTCAGCTGTTTTTGCGTGATTGAGTAACAAACATCCAGACATCCACACTTTTACATTTATAATATTAGTAGGAAGTAGGATTATCTTATATCCTAAAGCTGAAGTAATGTGGGCGACAATACATCACGTGGGCCCAGCGTAGCAGGTGTACTTGAATACCTGAATGCTTTTTATTCCAGTGAAGAAGTTTATGGTAGCCTGAAAATACTAAAATATAGAGACTATAATATTATTTTTACAGGAAAATTTTGTCCTAAATTTTTACTAAAAAGCTATTTAATGAATTATATAAACTCGTAAATCGAACACTATTCGAAGAAAATTAGAATATATATTTTTTTTATTCAATAAACTTCCGATAAATTTGAAAACATTGATTCTATGAATCGATTCGATGTCTATCGGCAATAAAAAGTAATGAGTTCACTTTTTAATCGAGTTTTAAACGTTTATCGATATTTTAGTGGTTCTATCGAATAAAATGGGTAACGTGGGAGGCGAGGCAAGGCTCTAAATTTACCGCCCGCCCTGCGCTGTTTATTGCATTGTGCCTAATTTGCTTTAGTAGGATTCGTTACCGAGTCTAACTGAATATTGATGTAAGTTTTTAACCGACTTCCCAAAGAGGAGGAGGTTCTCAATTCGACGCGTATGTTTTTTTTTAATGTTTGTTACCTCAACAACTTAGGTCCCATTGCCACCAAGTCGTGATCTGATGATGGGATCTTGGAGAAATCGAGGGAACTCTTCAAAAATTATAGGCACACCTATAGCGATTTTGCTATTTTTTAAAGTAAATCGTTCATTTACTTTGGAAGTCGGTTTTAATTTTTTTGTAAAAATTTTGTTTATACAAGAAACCAGTTGTTTTCCCCGGGGTTTGACTCTCCTTTTCACTTTAGAGATGTGTTAAATTGAATTTTAGAAGTTTAGTGTTTGTTAAAATTATAAAAAAGAAGTCGTTATAAGTGATTTGTCTAAGCTAGACGTTGATGAATTTCGTCTGTCTATTAGAGAGCAAGACGTGTAATTTTTTACAAATAAAATATATAAATAGCTGGACACATGACACACATACAACTTGTAAAAACTTTGTTTATGCTCAATAAAGTATACAAACAAACAAACAAACATACAATTTAACTACTTATCTACCTGTGCCTACTTAGTTTTTTTAATTTATTCTATTGTAGCACAGCACATCCTAACTAATATTATGAATGCGAAAGTGAGTTTGTTTGTTTGTTGGTCTGTTTGTGTAATCAAAAGTATTAATATCCTCTGTTAACGAATATATAATATTTATTATCCAAAACTTTCCTTCACAAGAATATATACGAACAAACTTCAGTTAGGACTCGATACAACACCAAAGAGATGACGCAGATCAGCTAGAGTTATCTCTAAGACAAGAATTGTTGTCAGTTGTCTTGCTGTCAATGAGTTGGATGCTAGGCATTTCAGACCGTTGGCAGTTGGCACCACTGCGCTGCTCCACCACCAGAATAGGGATGTTGACAACTTTTGAAAATCAAAATTTTAATTAATCCGTCTTTTAGAAAATTAAAAATCATTACACACATATTTTTTTTTAATTTTTCAAATAAATGAAAATACACAGAGATAAAGTGCATTAAAGTTTAGGGTGGGGGCTCGTGACGTCATTTACCGCTACAAGCCGCCATACAAACTACACTAGTTAGTGATGACACGCGAAATTTCAACTCAATGTATCACTGTTATTTTTTTGATTACGTAAAAAAAGAAAAAATACGTGCCCAATATTTTTTATTAATCTACAAGACGGTCTAAAAAAAATTATATTGTCAACATTTATTTGTTTGTTTGTTTGTTACGCTTTCACGGCTTAACGGCTCAACCGATCACCACGAAATTTTGCATACACTTTTTCAGGGATACAGAGGACATAGGGTACTTTAAATCCCGGAATTCCCGCGCGAACTCTGAAATTACTTACCGCAGTTGAAACCACAGGAAACAGTAAAGTTATAAACCTCTTACGTATATGCCGTGATCAAATTTAAATTTCAGTGTTTGTTGACTTCTGGCTGGCTGGCCACATGAAATATTACCTACCTACTGTCTTATTTGATTTATTGATTTCCATTTTAGGTATCTACAAAGCCTGCTACAGTACAGTCGTAGAGTTTGTCATTAAAATGATTAACGATTGCTGATGTCTTTTTTTTTTCAATCAGATACCACTTTCCCTAAACTGTGGTACGAACTGTCGATAGTTATTGGCCATTAAACCCAGCCATGCCCGCGGGCTGTCCCCCACGTGGCTATATTAAAACCACATTACCGCGGCGTGTGAGGTGGAGTTTATTCAATACGGAACCATCCGAACCATCAGTGACTTTGTATATTTCTCCACGACAACTTGTGATAAATGAATCGTTCCGGGTACTAAAGGCGAGGGTTGGCTGTCCGATTTATTCTCAAAGACAGACACTTTTCTAAAGTAATATTCTCGTGTCGTATCTACCCACGTAGTTTATTTATTTATTTATTTAAGTACACAAAACAGATTGTAGTCATTACAATTTTCACTTATTATAGTGTATTATTGTATGTTCCGACCACAAACCAGAGATATGCATACCTAGAAAACTAAAAATATCGAGCAAAGTAATATTTAAATTTATTTCTCAGAAATGATAGAGCCACAATTAGCAAGTGCGACGGAGGTAGTCGTTGATATTTTTTAAGTATACCCTAAAATTACAATTAAAAACGTCCACATCTGCACCTTTAGTAGTATATTATAGTATATATTATATTATAGTAGTATATTTACCTATGTATTTGGCAAATATGTTGCCAACAACGTTGAATGTATAGATTGTAATGTAAACCAGATTATAATATAAGGCCTGTAAATAAGATTATGAAATACTATCATCTAATATATCATGAATATCATATAATCTGATATCTTTAAATTTATTTTCCATCGATACACAAAATTTATTTTATTTATTTACTAAATACTCATTTAAGTCCTGAGAAATGATACAAAAACATTGAAATCTTAACGTTTTTTAAATTCAGTTCTATGATGTAGGTTTAGGTACTTTATACAAAGTGTTCGGTCAATGAAAACTATAGTGACACTTTATTCCGATACCGCTTTTTGAAATTACTGAAATGTAAATGAATTTGTGTCAAGAGTGCTTTTACAAACTTATTTCTTTTAGTGAGGTTAGGGTATAAGCATTAAATCTACTAACACTATATAGATGCTTGGTCCGAAATAAAAGTTATTATTATTATTAATTTCAGGAAAACCAAATCGCTCAGTTTCACGGCATTATGATCGGGAAAAGTCTTAAACTCGAAATCAAGTAAACCCGTTTGAAAAGTCAATAAGCGCAAAGTTTGTAAAAGAAATACAAAGAAAGAAAAAAAAATGAATTGTCAAAGCATACTTGTGTTCTTCGTTTAAAATGTAGTAAAATTTCCGAAATACGGTTAATAAGGGATGTGCTTTGAAAATACAAAAAAAACCTTTAAATATACGGAATGTCCTTTTAAGATATCTATTTTAAACTACTTGCATTTTTAATTAAACAAGTCATACTTATTTTAAGTTTCAATAAAGATAATGTGATGTTATTTTAAGATTATTATTTAAGTATTTTAAGTTTTTCTTGCTAATATTTTAAGATATTACCTTTTTGGTTTTGTTTTGTAATATAATATTTGAAGGTAAAGTTTTCAACAATAAAATATACTACTCTAAACAACATCGATCGTACATTGTTTGTCATACAATTACTCCTATGAGCCATGAAAACACAATTGGAAATATAAACAGACTACACGTTTATTTTATGTACACGTGGAAAACTTCACTAACTCACCTGCGTACTTATGAAAACAAATATCAGAGCCTGTCACCACTCCACGTCGCATGTAAACACACTATGTGATAGCATAGTGTCAAGTAAGTGTGGAAAAATCTATTTCTGATAGCCCCCTCGCCCATACAAATAGGTACTCAATAAATAATAGGTAGGTACGTAATCAAAATACTTAATCGCTGAACCCACAAAGATCGAGTATTAAAAACCAGACAATCACAGTGTTAGAAATGAATTCCAAAAATATGTTACTCGTTAGAATAGGTATTATAAAAATTATCTTGAATAAGTTAATGCAATAATAATAATGTGATTTTGTTTTTTTTAAATATATCTATCTATTTATCCATGTATATAAATATATACAATACGTATGTATATAATCTGAATCTCTGAAACGGCTCCAACAATTTTCATGAAATTTTGTATGCAGGGGGTTTCGGGGGCGAATAATCGATCTAGCTAGGTATAATTTTTAGAAAACGTTGTTTTATCCGTGTTTTCAGGCAATGAATTTGAGTGTTTTGTACTGCTTTTCTACTTAATAACAGATGGCGCTACGAGCGAAGCTCGGTCGCCCAGACATATTTTGTATACTCTATATATTGTCACGAAGAGCCGGTTGTTTGGTTTGGTCGTGACTATTTCCTATATAACTTCGTAATCACACACACTAAACTTTAATGTCAAGAAAGATTAGGACGCGGCTGGAACGCCACCAACAAAAATTTCTTTGAATAGGTTTTCTTAGAAACCGGCGACATTGGTTAAAAAAAACTTTTATTTATAGTTATTTATTAAATCTCCGTTCCAATCCTTGATTATCGCCATTTATGTACACCCATATATAATAAGCATGTCACTTATTGGTTTAAATTAGTTTCGAAAACTCTTCTTTACTCCTCCTGCTCTTATCTGATTACTTAACCTCCCCACTTCTCGCTTTTCTTCGTTAAACTGCTTTTTTAAAATGATTTTACAGGAGTGAAACTAACGCCATCCGCTTTGAAAATCGTATAGATAATTTATATTTTAAGATTTTCAAGAAAAATTGCCGTTTTTCGACCACTTGCAAGCTTTTAGATATCGAATTTAAACGCTACAAAATTGAAAAAAAAAAAAATAATTTACCCTAAATCGTTTTTTTTTTCTTAAATCATTTTTTCAGAATGATTTATATAGCGTTTACATGAAACGTTTCGCTCCTTAGTTATACCTACTAAGACTACGAGCGTTCCCATAAGAACTCAATTATTCCAGCGAACGATAGATCAACGGAACGTGGGGTTTTAAAACTTCCATCGCTCTTACCATTTTTTCGTGAACGGCTAGCTTCTTTTCACCGTGGCATGACAGCATTTGTATGACAAATGATCGCGGTTGTCACACTCGACAGGAGTGGCAGGCTTGGCGGGCTTTCCGATAACACCGTGCCACCTCTGCGTTTTGTTTAGGCACCCAATCTATGGTTGCTTTTTTGTGATGGATTTTCATTAATTGCTTTCGGAGAATATTGTCCGTAACTTTTTTATGAACAGTTCGTAAAGCCACTTTTTTGTGCAAATATCGCCTTGTTTTTTTTGGAGACTCTATATTATGTACATATTGTTAAAAGTTTTGATTTAGGGAGGGTTTTGTAAGCGACTGTAGAATGTCATATTTCTTGATGCAGAGAAAAGCAGTAAGACCTCAACTGTTCGACCAAGTCACAGCACCTTACGGTTTCCATAACGACCTCCTCCACCATGCTTATCCAGCCGGCTCCTATGAGCTTCACCAAGCTGTCTTTCCATCTTGTGTAAAACCTTTTCTACCCTCAACAGCTGTCAGCTTCACGAGAAATGTCTACCCACTGCCACTCTTCAGGAGTTTCAGCAGCAGCTTTCTTTCCAATTCTTTGAATTATCTGCAAAAATCTCCCGAGCCCTGCCTATATAGAGGTAGTATCATTGTAGTTCTTTATAATATATTTTGTAACATTAAAAAAATTTCTTCAACACAGTTGACGCAATACTTAATATTGTTGCAAAGCTATTGGACTTTTATGTCTACAGCGCTAGTAAATTTCATGAAAGTCGTATTTTTTCGTGCTCATTTGTTTTGGGGTCACTTTTACCTTAATAAGAGAGTATTTGTCAATAGTAACTATAATATGTATTGTAAATGAAAAAACAAATCGCTATAAGTGTGCCAACAATATTTGAAGAGTTCCCTCGATTGCTCCAAGATCTTGACTTGATTACAGTAGGACCATCTCGAGTAGAGGTATATAATAATAAAAATATTAAAATGTAATTAAATTATTAATTATTATTAATTATATTAAAATTATCTCTCATCGTTGAAAACAGAACATTGTGTCATAACCGCTTCGCTTTAAAATGACTGTCATGACATCGTGATGTGATACACTTGTCAATAATTGTTATATTTCATAGCCTCGTTAGAACATGCGTTGTCAAAACGCTCGTGCAAAGGGGGCTTTTAGTCGTATGAGATCAGTGGATCATCATCATTGCGTAATGGAATGTAATCTTTCCAATCCATCTAAATATTATAAACTCGTAAATTCATTAAAGCTAAGGTCAATGAGCAAAGGGCCTTTTAAAGCTTCTAACAACTTTTAAAGTAAGCAAAGCGTGCAGAATTACTCGTTGCTAACTTCAACGAATTTTGAATGGTGGCTTTACAAGTAGGTAAGCCGTGAGTACAGTCAATTACTAAAGTTGTTGAACACGCGTGAGCTTTTAAACTTTCTAAACTTTCCACTTGCCAAAATTTGAAAATAAATTATCAGATGATTCTATACTATATTATGTTTCGATGTTTATCACTTAATCGCGCATAACTGAAAAGAGTTGAATGAAATTTTGCACACAAATAACAAATTTTGTAAAGATTAACAGAGTTCTGGTGGGCACACTGGGATTCACGACGCCCAAATATCTTCAAATGTGGACGCAGATATCACTTACCATCAGGTGTACCACTTGCCCGTTTGCCCTCTATGACATAAAAAAAAAAAGATAAGCAATAACATGTTAACCCACAAAACGAAGTTATTGATTCAAAACGATTTATTGAGAGTTAGAGAAAGTTTTTCAATTATGTGTTAACCTTATTACATTGTCTAAATATGTAACTAAATATTGAACTAAATATTGAACATAAAAATGTTGAAACAAAATGGCGCTATAATTTTAAAACTTTAATTTACTCAAAATTTCTCCAGTGTGGGTTAACACACTATTGCTTATCTATGTCCATGTTAATTTTAGTTTCCTGAGAACATTTTTTTTATTAACTACAGCTCTTTGTCACCATGAGGTTGCCTTGAAAAGATTACCTCTGGCAAGAGGCCGTCTTTTGCTCTGTCCTTATTTTTTTTTTCATTTGTCTAATTTATAGTGTTTCCTTTTGGGCAGTAAAATATATTTGAATTTGAATTGAAACTTTAGCATAGCTATCGTTAATTACCTCACTGCCCTAACTCCGTTTTCCATCCTGCATAGTGTTGCGGCTCGCCATTTATACTCTTGTTATCGACTGTATTATATTAATCAGCTATCGATAATTTTTATGTTGCTCATTTACTGTTATTGTTATTTGTTCAGAAGTTTTGTTTGGTCAATTATTGGTTTTCAATAGCAAAGTCTTGAAGCTTACCTTTATTAGTTCAATGTTTTGTCGGTTAGAAGTTTTCTGTTTAGTTTTGTTTGTTTTAATTTGTATTGTTAACAAAACTCGTACATCAAAACAATACTGTTGATAAAGACCTTGGCTAACTAGGTACTGCAAAAGTAGTACCTATCTATTGACTTTGACTTGTGAACTTTGATTGACAGACTAACTGTACTGTAACTGTCTAATTGTAATGTCTATCTATTAAGTTTGTTTCAGGGTTGGCAATCTTTGGAAAATTATATGAATCAAAATTAAATATATCTTTATTGATTTTGATCTTAATCAATAAAGATATGTTAAGATCATTTTCAATCGTCACAATAGAAATTTATTATAAAAAAAAAAAAACATAAGTACTGAGCAAACTACATATTTTCATTTAATATACAATGAAACAATTTTTTTTTCTAACCCGTTTTTTTTCTCTCCCGCAAATTTAAAACACATTCCAAAGACATTATAATGCTACATTCTGCAAGTGAATTGTTTTTTGTATTTGCTTCGTGACTTAATTAGAGTGTCGTGATAAATGACTGTTCTAGTTCTAACACCCTTAAATTTCAATTTGCACAAGAAAACTTTCGGGAAAATCACGTGTCGTGATGGCTTCGTTCGCTTTTGAACTTTACACTCGCGCCAACTTGTGTTCTACTCGTAGAAAAACTTTCTCAAATCCCTGCGAACTCTTTGATTTCGGCGGCAACGTTGCAATTACGCTCCTCGACTAATGGATGCTACGCCCCTAAGTAGCTATTATGTCGGACTTTCACCTTACCAACTTGAAGGAGGCGTGGCTCAATACGACTGCTAAAATGTATATAATTATTCACTGCTTTCGTTTTTCCCATGGGTTTTCCTATATATAGATCGCGATGGACCGTTACTATTAACTATTGCCTAGCATTTAATTACGGCGTTTATTGACTTGATGGAACAACACTTGCGTTAAAATTATTTGTTCACATTCATGACCAGCTACTTAATTGTACAAAAACAAGTGCTTAAGTTTGTCTTTTAAGTTTATTTATATCACTAAGACTGCGGTATCGTCAGTTTGAATATAGATCAGCATACTAGCTGTTCCCCGCAGTTTCACCCGCGTTAATTTCAGAGTTCCGGCGGGAATTCCGGGACAAAAAGTACTTTATTTCCTTCTCTGCACCTCTGACAATGTGTATGCAAAATTTCGTGATGATCGGTTGAGCTGTTAAGGCGTGAAACCGTAACAGACAGACAGACAGAGTTACTTTCGCAATTATAATATTATTAGTAGGGATTTAAGGTGAAAAAGGTTGATTTTGTGAAAAATATACGTAGGTACTTAAGTACACATACATAACATAATAATACATGTTTTTGAATAATAAAGTTTTGCTAACGTGCCAATGTATTTTGTGACTATGTAACACATAACATCTTGTTGTTCACAGGATTTCTTTTTAGCTTGGAAGAAAATGCTTGGAAAAATGTATTGATCGACTATCATCAGTTTAGATACCTAGAGGCTTATCTATACTAATGTTATAAAGAGGAAACATTTGATTTTTTGTTTGTTACGATTTAACTCAAAAACTACTGGACTTCTTTCACCATTAGCAAGCTACAGTATCCCTGAGTAACATAGGCTATATTGTAATCCGGAATTCCCGCGGGAACTCCGAAATTAACGCGGGACAGTTAGTTATAAATATAAACTTTTAAAGCATGAATTATCCAGGGCTCAAAAGTCTGTAAAAGATTACAGCCTGTATATAATATTATAATAGGTAGGTACCTACATCAATATTTTATATTAAGTATACAAATTAATTAGGTATATAAGTTTCATAAAAGCGAGCGATATATTTCAATGGTAATTGATAATATAAATAATTAATTGTTACAGACTGAACCACGCGCTTGCGGGCCTGCGGCCGTGGTGGTGGCACGCGTGCAATGTAGCGCTCCACGCGGCGTGCTGCGCGCTCGTCGCCCGCGCCTGCGTCACTGTGGCGCGGCTGCAGCGGCCGTTTGCAGCGCTAGCCGCGCTACTTTTCGCTGTCCATCCTGTACACACTGAAGCGGTAAAGAATGGGGATGTGGACTACTTTTGAAAATCAAAATTCTAATTAGTCCGTCAGTTAGAAAATGAAAAAAACAATAGACACGTATTTTTTTCTTTTTCAAATAAATTGAAATATACAGAGATAAAGCGCATTAAAGTTTAGGGTGAGGGGGTTGTGACGTCACTAAACGCTAAAACCGCCATACAAACTGTCAGAATAGTGACGTCACGCGAAATTTCAACTCAATATATCGCCGTTATTTTTTCATTACGTAAAAAAAGAAAAAATACGTGTCCAATATTTTTTAATAATCTACAAGACGGACTAAAAAATAAAAATTTGTCAACATGCCCATTGAAATTAAAACAATACATTGAGCTATACTATTGAGCTATTTTAATGAAGTCTTGTATAATTTGGTGCATTGAGAATACAGGTAACGGAAGTGACGAACCTATAGGTATATCAATTTGATCATCAAAGAAAAAATACTACATCGGGTGTAAGACTGACTCATTTGCGACTGACGCTATATTACTATCAATAGATTAAGCAATCATGTTACTAACAAAATTATCTAAGTTGGACCAATGAATAAATAAATTATTATATTATTATATCGAAATTTGTAAAAAAGTGTTTTATCTTCCATTACGATTGATAGTTGTATCTACATATTTACCAAGATAATTATAAAAAAATACATTTCACGTATACGACCCTTTTATTAGTATTTATATGTCGTACTTAGAAGAAGTATAATGTTTAAGGTAATTGTGCCGTCTGTGTGTCACGCAGGTAGCCGGCGTAGTAGGCAGAGCCGATGTCCTAGCTTGTATATTCTTCCTATCTTCGCTTTTAGTTTATCATGGGTAAGTTAAGGCACAACTACCTACTTAATCCAATCGATACTTCTAGATATTGTTGACAGACGTCTAGTATTTTTTTAATATTTTCATGACCAATTGTTCTAGGCCTTCGAGCAATAAAAAGTGTATATGGCTCAGCATAGCCCTTGGAGCTCTCAGTATGCTGGCCAAAGAGACAGGAGTCACCATACTGCTGCTCAATTTAGCCTTCGATTTCTATAGATGCTGGCCTCTTGTGAAAAGGTAAATAGCCTTCTCCAATTACTTCCCAAATAATTAGCTACAAATTAGTTTAATGGACAAACTCATTCAAGTTCTTCTGATAACTATAATATCTACTTAAATAAACAACTGAAAACTTCACCAAAGAAGCAACATTGACATCAATTCCTCTTTGGACGCAGATAAGCAATAACATGTTAACCCACAAAATTAAGTTACCTATTCAGAACGATTTATTGAGAGTTAAGGAACGTTTTTTAATTATGTTTTTACTTTATTACATTTTTTATGTATGTAACTAAATATTGAACATAAAAAATCTTGACAGAAAATGGCGCTATAATTTTAAAACACGATTTACTCAAAATTTCTCCAGTGTGGGTTAACACAATATTGCTTATCTATGTCCCTTTTTACTTCTTATGGACTTCCATATATAACGCATTTAGCCGGTTACAAGTAAAATCAAAATGTATTTCTCTATTAGCATCGTTCTACCGTTTGAAACTGCAATTTATGGTGCTATAGATTGCAATATCTTTCTCGGAGCTCTTGGCAGACACCGATATCTTCATGTGCACATAAAGTTGTTCAATAACAGCAGCGTAAACCGTTTAAAAAAAAACAAAATCCACTTCAACCATTTTTTCCTAACCCAAAAAGAAATAACGAACCCGCCATCTTCGATTTCCGCCAAAAAATTTTACGCTGACTCTGCGGGAAAATCATTTTCGAATTTGGATTATTTAAAAAAAAAAACTTACAATATTTTGCATGTTGTTACATTAGAAATATTGACAAAAAAAAACATTCGCGGTTTTTGGCGGGAATGGAAGTTGGCGGATCACTTATTCTTGTGTCGATAAAAAATGGATTTTGACGTGTTTTATGATGCTCTATGGGAAAATAATTTTCGCAGTTGTGGCGGTTTTTTATGTACGCAATAGAAAATAATATATGAAATGAATGAAATGAATGAAAATGAATGAAATGAAAAACACTTTATTGAACACCACAAACAGTACAATAAAAATATACGTTGTGAACAGATTACTTTGGTATCCTCTAAGAGCTCTGAGAAAACTTTTGCAAGCTGCAGCACCATGGTTTGCAGTTTCAAACCACCGCGTAGTAAGTACTGTCCTAATGTGATCTCAAAGACCGATTTTACAAAAAAGGATTTTCAAACTGCGATCCTGCATAACTTATTAAATATTGCATAGATTAAATGCAAGGTTAAATGGCACTCTTAGAGCGGGGTCAAGATGAACTGAGATTAAAATAATTTGTGTAATATGTACCTAAATTCATTAAAGCAAAAAAATGAATACTTCGCAATATCACACTGTTGTCGCAAGTGGATGAAATATAATTTTCTTGTAAGTGGATTAATACATTTTATGCGAAAGACAGTAATTTGTTTGCGTAGGTCGATATGCGCATTGAAGATCGAGAAGAAATGCACCGGTCTGACGATACGAACGGCGAAGGTGGCGGTGTCTTTGGCCCTCCTGGTGTGCCTGAGGCTGGCGCTGCTGCAGGGGACTTTGCCCTCGTTCTCAGCACAGGACAACCCCGCCGCCTTCCATCCCAGTTTCGTCGTCAGGTACCTATACTAAATGCAAATTATATTCACACTTTTCTCCTTGACAACACTGGGATTGTGTCTCAAATATTTCATGTAAATAATAATCCAGTAGCATTTTCTGTTCTCGTCATTACATAAACGGGCAAATTATACAATTTGTCTGCGACAAATAAATATCGCCCCGCAGCGCTATGTAATTCAATTATACCTTTCTTTTGTTCCCGCTTGACTTATCCTTTCTAAAAGGGTGAATTTATTATAGACAGTAAGCTATCAATTTAACCCTATATTGCTTTAAACAGTTAAGATACCTACTTAACAAAAACATTCTTAAATACAAATTAATAGTTTTGAGACATTATAAGTCGCAGTTCCGACAAAATTTCGTCATATGGTTGCTCTCAACAAAACACGGGCATGTTTTCTGAATGGGGATGTGGGCTACTTTTGAAAATCAAAATTCTAATTAGTCCGTCAGTTAGAAAAAAAAAGACACGTATTTTTTGCTTTTTCAAATAAATTAAAATATACAGAGATAAAGCGCATTAAAGTTTAGGGTGAGGAGGTCGTGACGTCACTAACCGCTAAAACCGCCATACGAACTGTCAGAATAGTAACGTCACGCGAAATTTCAACTTAATATATCGCCGTTATTTTTTGATTATGTAAAAAAAGAAAAAATACGTGTCCAATATTTTTAAATAATCTACAAAACGGACTAAAAAAAACATTAGTCAACATGCCCATTCTAGATAAATGCAAACACCCATTGTCTTTTTTCATTAAATCGAAAAGTTGTAATTTCTCAACCATTGATAACATCGATTGTATTTGCCTATACAGACGTCGCGTGACGTCACAAGCAGGTACAGTTTTTACATGCATATGACGTTACGAGCCCCCACTCCTAAACTTGTCGATTATTATTTATTTATTATCTAACTGACGGACAAAATAGAATTCAGAAAAAAAAAATACAAATCAAATAGCCTTTTCCGCTTCATACTTGTCGCGAATTCCAGATTGATGACCTTCTGTTACCTGGCGGCCTTCAACTGGTGGTTGCTCCTGTGCCCGTGGACCCTCAGCCACGACTGGCAAATGGGATCAGTGCCTCTCATCACCAGCGGCTGGGATCCGAGGAACTTGCTCACTTGTGCGGCGTTTGGGGCTCTACTACTTCTATGCTATCGTTGCATAGCCGACTTAGATGTAAGTTGAGATTGCGTCGAATTTTACCCTATAAGTATAGGTACATCTAAAAAATCCGATAAATCGAAAATCTACAAGTAATTTCAAAACTTATTTCGCCGATAGGAAACTACAGTATCTTGAATAATAATATATTTATTTATTTATTTATTTGATCCTTTATTGCACATGAAATAACAATGATACAGTACCTAAAGAAAAAGGAGAAA
Organism: Zygaena filipendulae; assembly: GCA_907165275.2. NCBI lineage: Eukaryota > Metazoa > Arthropoda > Insecta > Lepidoptera > Zygaenidae > Zygaena > Zygaena filipendulae. Next base: position 1,288,496 of record OU015653.1, on the reverse strand, counting down.
GCAACTTTCATCCTAATACAAAGAGTTCCAGAGGAAATTTCGACATTCACCTGAGTGAAAAGTGGGGAGAAGCTAAATATTTTTATATCCAAACAACTTTTGAAGTTATTTGAACTTAACCTTCGTTAAATTGATACTAATCTGTCCATATTGTTGTTTAAGTAGGCAAGCATGTAGGTATTCAACTTTCATCCATCCTATACAATAAAGCTTTCTTCCCCTATTCGATTCGCTACATCGTATTTCATCCCACAACACTCTTCGCAATATTCTATGACAATTGTTTTGCGAGTTAAATAGTAGAAAAAGTGGCGGCTACTTTTGTTTCAAAGTTCAGCCGGCTTACTCTTGACGCAATCGAGTTAGGATCAAATCGAACTCGAACCGAAATGAGATCGAAACGGAATCAAATTTTGCTACTTTTGAAGCTCACACGATCGCGGCTCTATCGTTTTTTTTTATCTGTTATTTCTCGATTTCATTAAATTATCAACAAAAACAATCCTTTTTATTGACTTGTCGGACGCCATTTAGACATTAACACAATGGGCATGTTGACTAATTTTTATTTAATTTTTAATTTTTAATTTTATTTTAATTTTATTTATAATTTTAATTTTTATTTGCGGTTAGTGACGTCACGACCCCCTCACCCTAAAGTTTAATGCGCTTTATTTCTGTATATTTTAATTTATTTAAAAAAGCAAAAAATACGTGTCTATTGTTTTTTTATTTTCTAACTGACGGACTAATTAGAATTTTGTTTTTCAAAAGTCGTCAACATCCCTATTCCATATACGAATTTCAATTTGAAGTCGAATCAAAATCAGCCTCAAATAATTTTCAAGAGTAAGGCCCCGGAACGCAGCTCGCGGCACATCAAAGCGCTTGATATCACAAAAGGTGACACCCCTCCAACAGGTGCAGCGCCACACGCCCGCTGTTATTGGATTATTGCTCCTGGTCATACCCTTTGTGCCCGCCAGCAACTTGCTGGTCACAGTGGGATTCGTCATCGCCGAGCGGGTGCTGTATATACCAAGGTAATACATTACTACCTGCTGACTTTGTTAACCGACTTCCAAAAAGGAGGAGGTTATGCATTCGATTCTATGTACATGTTTTTTTTTCTTTTTTTTTTACTTGCAATAGAAGAGACTTCCTTTATATCCTCGAACAGTAGTTAAAGTAGTAAGTAGTGTAGTTGTTTTTGTTATTGTTTTTTTAAGTGGTGTTCAATAAAGAGTTTATTATTATTATTAAATATTTAATCGAAACAGAAAAAAAGAATCGTGAATTCTATGAGTTCGTACATTAGTTTTTGTTTTTACTTTTTGATAATTCTTCACAATTTTTCACTATTGCCATTTAGAATTGTGGTCATTTTTTTATTTTTTCATATAGCTCAAGTTACGTTTATCTCGATTTTACTTCGTAAAACATTAAATTGTCTGTTTGTAATTCCAAATTAACAGCTTTTCAGTAAAAGTATATGAAAGTATAATTATACGCTACTTGCATAAAAAATCAATTTTAAATTTTTGTATGTCTATCTGTTTGTTCCGGCTTATCTCTGAAACAGCTGGACTGAATTTAACGGGACTTTCACCAGCAGTTAGCTGATGTTATAAGAAGTAACTTAAGCTACTTTTATTTTATACAAAAAATAGTAATGAGACGCTTGGCCAGCAAGACTTTACACTCCCCAAGCTCTTCCGTATAACTGATTCAGACCGACTCTTGTAAAAGTTCCCAGCTTTCCACTTTCTTAATCTTAACTTATATTATAAATGCGAATGTGAGTTCGTTTGTTTGTTACGCTTTAAACACCTTAACTATTCAACCAAAGATCACAAAATTTTGCATACTCATTGTCTAGATTACCTGTATAGAAAAGAGTATAGAGTACTTTTTATCTCGGAACCTCCGCAGGGACTCCGCAATGAACGCTGGTGAAACCGCGTGTAACAGCTAGTCCAATATAAAAAAAATGCCTTTGGTTTTAACAGCGTCGGCAGCGTTATAATCACGGCGTATGGCGTCCAGCTGATGTGGTACTCTAAGCCTGGCGCCAAAGTGTTTCTGGTGGTGGGTCTGGTGGTACTTGCTGCTAGCGGGGTCGCTAAGACCCATCGGAGGAATGCCGACTGGCGGGATCGGGCTACATTACTCAGGTAATTTGCAATTTGCTCTCAATATAAAAAACTACAAAAATAATCTATCTATCTATACTATAATAAAAGAGTAGAATCCACGATTCTATACATTAAATATTTTTAAGAAAAATTGACAGGGAACGACAAAAGAAGAGTAACCAACCACAAAAAAAGAGTTTTTAAAATTCTTTTCTGTCTGTCTGTCTGTTCGCGATAATCTCCGAATCTACTGAACGGAGTGTCATGCGGTTTTCACAGGTAGATTAAGCTTAACCTGAAGCTAAATATAGGCTTTGTTACATTCAAATCGGATGTCGGGAAAGAAAGTTGTAATATAAAAAATTTCATGTGGGTGAAACAGCGGGGCACAGCTAGTTTCATGATATGCGTTGTCAGGCGAATTTATCGTGGAATTCCCACGGGAATTCCGAAATTGCGGAGAACATCTACTTAGTTATCCATAAAATAAAAAATATCCATGTTTTACTGCGCAAGTTGCCGATGTTCTTTTGAATTGATGCTGATGCGTCGACAATGGGCATGTTGACTAATTTTTATTTTTTAGTCCGTCTTGTAGATTATTAAAAAATATTGGACACGTATTTTTTCTTTTTTTACGTAATCAAAAAATAACGGTGATATATTGAGTTGAAATTTCGCGTGACGTCACTATTCTGACAGTTTGTATGGCGGTTTTAGCGGTTAGTGACGTCACGACCCCCTCACCCTAAACTTTAATGCGCTTTATCTCTGTATGTTTTAATTTATTTGAAAAAGCAAAAAATACGTGTCTATTGTTTTTTTATTTTAACTGACGGACTAATTAGAATTTTGATTTTCAAAAGTAGTCCACATCCCTATTCAAATGTAAAGGTCTTTCCCACGTTCTATTGAGGTTTTTAACCGACTTGCAAAAACGTTCTGTATTCGGCTATATGTATGTTTTTTTTTTAATATTTGATCACCGGTTTTTTTTGTAGGAATAACTTATAATTTTTTTAAGATACATATAAGCATGAATTATCGAGGGCTTGAATATGTTCTTCACTAAAAATAACACTAGAGAAGATAAAAACAGAACATTTATTTATTTAAACTTTATGCACATCATGGTACAAAAGGCGGACTTAATGCCACAGTGGCATTCTCTGCCAGTCAACCTTCATGCGGATGAAGTCTTAGACTCGGGTTTGATCAAGAGAACGTTTTTTGTACTCTTGTTTAGATCGGATATATCCTACCTATATTTAGTGCTACCTTTATAGTAAGTTTATGCTTACTTTTATGAATCCGAAAGTGAGTTTGTTTGTTTGTTAATTTGTTTGTTTGTTACGCTTTAACGCCTTAACTGCTCAACCGATAATCATGTAACAGAAAATACAGAGTCAGTGTTTTACCGACGCTATTTAGTAGATAACTGTTGCTGTTTCCCGCGGTTTCGCCCGCGTTAATTTCGGAGTTCCCGCGGGAATTCCGGTATAAAAAGTACTCTTTTTCACTCAAGATTCCTAGCTTCCTATAAATGAAAAAAATAATTAATATTGTTTAAGATATTTTGTTAGTAATTTTTAACATTGTAAAATTTATACAAATATTCTTTAGATACTTAATAAAATTTATGTCTGTTTTAGGTACAAATACCTCTCCCTTATTAATTAAAATTAACAAGCTCTTTCCCATTACAATTATAATACCAGTGCCTTACGGCAGAATATTACTGGGAAATTCCTTTAAAATTAACTAAAATTGAAACGACAAACGAAAGAATGCGATATTATTTTATACCTTAACTAGCTGCTGCCCGCGGTTTCAGCCACGGTAATGTCGGAGTTCCCGCGGGAATTCCGGGGTAAGAAGTTCCCTATGTCTTTCTCTGTACCCCTGACAACGTGCATGCAAAATTTCATGATGATCGGGTTCACCGTTAAGGCTTGAAAGCGTAACAAACTCATTTTCGCATTTATAAATAAACTAGCTGTTCCCATTGGTTTCACCTGCGGTAATGTCGGAGTTCCCGCAGGAATTCCGGGATAAAAAGTACCCTATGGTACCCCTGACAACGGGTTTGGAAAATTTCATGATGATCGTTTGAGCCATCTAGACGGGAAAGCGTAACAAACAAACAAAAAAACTCACTTTCGCATTTACAATATTAAGTGAGGTTTTATCCAGAAGAGTTGTGACCAAAATGCTTCTCTTGTTACATTGAATATAAAGAGTTCTGGTGATAATTCGGAAATTGGCGCGGGGGGAACTTCTGTTTGATATACCAAAATTTCAACTTTTGAAATCGTCTTTTGACCGCGCGCCTCGCTCGTAAATCACTTCTAAATGTGTTTTGTTTCAGAACGGATTTAGTGACTTTGCCACACAACGCCAAACTGCACTACAACTTCGCTAACTACCTCAGAGAGACGGAGCAACCGGAGACCGCTATCACACATTACAAAGAAGCTTTGAGGTAATAGACGCGTTGCTTTGACGCGAGTAAGAGCCACCGTGTCTGGTTTTTGGGACAACTTATCATCGAGAACGTGTGGTAATTTGATGACTTCGGACCGCTTGTTTTGGCCGCGCTAGGGTTAAGCGGTCAGTCTTGTTGGCGTGAAAAGTTAGCTGGTGAAGGTGTCGTCTATTGTCATCTACCCATAGATACTCTGGCAAAATCCTCAAGTGTTACCGAAGATGCTATGATTTTCGGTTTCGTATTATGTCTGGACGCAGATAAGCAATAACATGTTAACCCACAAAATCAAGTTATTGATTCAAAACGATTTATTGAGAGTTAGGGAACTTTTTTAATTATGTGTTTACCTTAATACATTGCTTAAATATGTAACTAAATATTGAACATAAAAAATGTTAACACAAATGGCGCTCCTATTTTAAAACACGATCTACTCAAAATTTCTCCAGTGTGGGTTAACACACTATTGCTTATCTATGTCCATCTATTCAAACCATGCTTTGAACACGCACTCACATATTCAGGTTCTTTAGCATTATGAAAAAAAAAAAAACTTTAACTAAGGTATAGTTGGTTTCCACAGCGAGGTGAAAAATAAAAAAAAAATCTAGATGTTGGAATTCAAAATTAGATTTCAGAGCAAGTAATTTGAATGAGATAAGGGTCGAAAAGAAAGACATAAATTCAACTTTGATTTTAAGTGTCGTTCTTCTCTACTACCCATCTCCATTAGTCCCTTCCGCACTAATCCATCGAGAATGAAAAGTCATGTATCCCCTTCCTTACTACCCCTTCACTGTGCCATCGACAATGAGCGGTCGTGTTTTAGGTTGTGGCCGAGCTACGCCAGTGCCCACAATAACATAGGCACCTTAGTCCCAGGCGTGGACAGAGCGGAGCACCACTTCCTGCTCGCCATCAAATACAACAAGCACCATGTGAACGCACACTACAATCTCGGCAAACTGTACAAGTAAGTCACCCAAGTGAAGTGAAGTGAGAATGAATTACACTTCAGAAAATAAAGGACAAAAAAGAAGCAAAAAAAGTTTTCCGGTCAATTTTCTATGACTATCTTTGTCCCAAGTGAAAGCAGCAAAGAATGATGATAAAAATTGTGGGTTATTTAAATCAAGTCATAGATTAATGAAAGCTAATAAACAATATCAAATGCATAAAAAATGAGAACTTACCGCCGCACTCAGAGTCGACTTTAATGATTACTTAGTTAAGTATAGATTTAAAAAAAAAACTGCCGCAATCAGAGACGTTCAGTAAATTAATCATAGTCGGCATTTAACTTATTAAGTTACATCTCATTGAATGCCAATTAACATTAATTTACTGAACGTGTCTGATTCCGGCAGTTTTGTTTTAAAAATCTATACTTAACTAAATAATCATTAAAGCCGACTCTGAGTGCGGCGGTTAGATCTCAAATTAAAGTTGGTTCATTATTAAACAGTTGTTCTTCACAGCTCTATATTAAGTTACTAGCTGTTCCGCGCGGTTTTACCCGCGATAATTTCCATACAAACTTGGCCCCCCTTTTTAGACTCGGATGCCTTTTTACGGATAGAATTTTCAAAAATACTTTCTTATCGGATGCTTACATATAAAGAACACACCCTCCAAGTTAAGGGGTCTCTACGATCAGTGGCTTAGGCTGTGCATTCATCCGTCAGTCAGTCATTCAGGACATAGCATTTATATGTATAGATAACTCAGCTGAAATAGAAAAGAAAAACGTCTGTCAAGCTAGAAAGGTCAAGTCGGCAGAATCAATTGATTTTTAGGTCAAAATTTAGTGCTCAATTAGTGCTAATTTAGTGCTGAAAAAAAAAAATTTGGTGCTGTGATAGGTGGAACAAAAATGAGAACACTGCTAACTTTTTATTAAGCTAGCAGTGTACCGTTCGTGACCGCGTTACAATACAGTTGCAGCGGAATTCACATGGGCTAATAATTTAGTGCTCAATTAGTGCTGCCATTGTAGCGAAAATTTTTTGAAAAATAATCGTTTTTGAATTTTTTTTCAAATAAAATACTGTACTAGCGACACCGGCCGGTCTAAGAGCTCAAAAACGTGAACTGATGAAATTGAAACACGTCACCATTTAGCGCTCAATTAGTGCTGCCAGTATAATAAAGAATTTTTGAAAAATAACCTTTTTTTTTAATTTTTTTCAATAACTTTTACTTAATTAAGCTAGCAGATTTAGCTAGCAGTGTACCTTTCGTGACCGCGTTATGATACAGTTGCAGCGGAATCCGCATGAGCTAATAATTTAGTGCTCAATTAGTGCTGCCATTGTAGCGAAATTTTTTTGAAAAATAATCGTTTTTGAATTTTTTTTTAGCTAGCTAGCTAGTTATTGAAAAAAATTCAAAAAAAGGTTATTTTTCAAAAAATCTTTATTATACTGGCAGCACTAATTGAGCGCTAAATGGTGACGTGTTTCAATTTCATCAGTTCCCGTTTTTGAGCTCTTAGACCGGCCGGTGTCGCTAGTACAGTATTTTATTTGAAAAAAAATTCAAAAACGATTATTTTTCAAAAAATTTTCGCTACAATGGCAGCACTAATTGAGCACTAAATTATTAGCTCATGCGGATTCCGCTGCAACTGTATCATAACGCGGTCACGAAAGGTACACTGCTAGTTAAATCTGCTAGCTTAATTTACAAAAGTTATTGAAAAAAATTAAAAAAAGGTTATTTTTCAAAAATTCTTTATTATACTGGCAGCACTAATTGAGCGCTAAATGGTGACGTGTTTCAATTTCATCAGTTCCCGTTTTTGAGCTCTTAGACCGGCCGGTATCGCTAGTACAGTATTTTATTTGAAAAAAAATTCAAAAACGATTATTTTTCAAAAATTTTTCGCTAAAATGGCAGCACTAATTGAGCACTAAATTATTATCTCATGCGGATTCCGCTGCAACTGTATCATAACGCGGTCACGAAAGGTACACTGCTAGCTAAATCTGCTAGCTTAATTAAGTAAAAGTTATTGAAAAAATTCAAAAAAAGGTTATTTTTCAAAAAATCTTTATTATACTGGCAGCAGTAATTGAGCGCTAAATGGTGACGTGTTTCAATTTCATCAGTTCCCGTTTTTGAGCTCTTAGACCGGCCGGTGCCGCTAGTACAGTATTTTATTTGAAAAAAAAATTCAAAAACGATTATTTTTCAAAAATTTTTCGTTACAATGGCAGCACTAATTGAGCACTAAATTATTAGCTCATGCGGATTCCGCTGCAACTGTATCATAACGCGGTCACGAAAGGTACACTGCTAGCTAAATCTGCTAGCTTAATTGAGTAAAAGTTATTGAAAAAATTCAAAAAAAGGTTATTTTTCAAAAATTCTTTATTATACTGGCAGCACTAATTGAGCGCTAAATGGTGACGTGTTTCAATTTCATCAGTTCCCGTTTTTGAGCTCTTAGACCGGCCGGTGTCGCTAGTACAGTATTTTATTTGAAAAAAAATTCAAAAACGATTATTTTTCAAAAAATTTTCGCTACAATGGCAGCACTGATTGAGCACTAAATTATTAGCTCATGCGGATTTCGCTGCAACTGTATCATAACGCGGTCACGAAAGGTACACTGCTAGCTAAATCTGCTAGCTTAATTTACAAAAGTTATTGAAAAAAATTCAAAAAAAGGTTATTTTTCAAAAATTCTTTATTATACTGGCAGCACTAATTGAGCGCTAAATGGTGACGTGTTTCAATTTTATCAGTTCTCGTTTTTGAGCTCTTAGACCGGCCGGTGTCGCTAGTACAGTATTTTATTTGAAAAAAAATCAAAAACGATTATTTTTCAAAAAAATTTCGCTACAATGGCAGCACTAATTGAGCACTAAATTATTAGCTCATGCGGATTCCGCTGCAACTGTATCATAACGCGGTCACGAAAGGTACACTGCTAGCTAAATCTGCTAGCTTAATTAAGTAAAAGTTATTGAAAAAATTCAAAAAAAGGTTATTTTTCAAAAATTCTTTATTATACTGCCAGCACTAATTGAGCGCTAAATGGTGACGTGTTTCAATTTCATCAGTTCCCGTTTTTGAGCTCTTAGACCGGCCGGTGTCGCTAGTACAGTATTTTATTTGAAAAAAAAAATTCAAAAACGATTATTTTTCAAAAAATTTTCGCTACAATGGCAGCACTGATTGAGCACTAAATTATTAGCTCATGCGGATTTCGCTGCAACTGTATCATAACGCGGTCACGAAAGGTACACTGCTAGCTAAATCTGCTAGCTTAATTAAGTAAAAGTTATTGAAAAAAATTCAAAAAAAGGTTATTTTTCAAAAATTCTTTATTATACTGGCAGCACTAATTGAGCGCTAAATGGTGACGTGTTTCAATTTTATCAGTTCTCGTTTTTGAGCTCTTAGACCGGCCGGTGTCGCTAGTACAGTATTTTATTTGAAAAAAAATCAAAAACGATTATTTTTCAAAAAATTTTCGCTACAATGGCAGCACTAATTGAGCACTAAATTATTAGCCCATGCGAATTCTGCTGCAACTGTATTGTAACGCGGTCACGAACGGTACACTGCTAGCTTAATAAAAAGTTAGCAGTGTTCTCATTTTTGTTCCACCTATCACAGCACCAAATTTTTTTTTTCAGCACTAAATTAGCACTAATTGAGCACTAAATTTTGACCTAAAAATCAATTGATTCTGCCGACTTGACCTTTCTAGCTTGACAGACGTAAAAGAAAATTCTAAGAAGAAAGAAAAGGCCTTTTGAAAATAGTAAAAATTTTGTAACAGGAAAAGCGGTCGTATCGCACAAGCAATATCAATGTTGGAAAAATGCTTATGGCTTCAGCCGCGCTTCGTGCCAGCGCACGTGGAACTGCTTTCAGTCAAGTCAGAACAGGACAAGGAAATGATATTGAAGAGGTTGATCGAACTGGAACCGACCAACTGGGAACATTACGTCTTGTACGGAGACTGGGTTAGAGCGAGAGGTAAGGATAAATTTAAATTTTGTAGAGTATATTGGGATTATGTACAATTTTATGATTAAAATTATCAAAACATTATCAAAATTATAAACTCATGATTTCGAAGGTCATAAAATTATCCCAATTGTCTTATAATAATGACCTGTTCTGCAAAAAGCGTGAAATCTTACTGAATATGTTTCTAATTAACAGATCGACTAAGTACAATCTTGGGCTTGAATATTAACCTTTTTTTAACGATCTTGTGTCAAAATATTTCTAATTCCTTTAGGTTTTGACCCTTACAATAAACTAATCAGGTAGAGCTAAAGTTTTCTGAATGTAACCATTTTGGGCACATTTGTTTTCTCGCTATATTTTCAAATGAAAAGATTTTGGTGCAAAATGGTTTCGCTTAATTCTCACGAGTAACAGGGATAAAAGTGTTTTTTTATCTTCTTTTCTTGCCGACTTTATTTATTTCTATAATTATTATTTCAAAATTTGTGTATGCTTATTAAAATACAGCTATTCAAAATGCTTTGAACGTCTTCTCAGACCGATTTCCCGTAACTACAATGGTTGTGGTAGCTGCCTCCGTTGCCACGTCTCGTATATCTATTCTTTCCTTATAAAAGAGTATAACAGTAATATTAAATCGAAACTCGATATTAATCAATCAACTAATTTTGCTTGTAAGCATCAGAGAAATAGGATATGCCTACGAATAAAGAGAACGTAAGAGCCCAATATCAAATAAATTGTAATGAATGGTACATGATAAGCACTTTCCGATGCTCCCAATTTAATCCATCGGGCTATCTCAATAAAAAGATAAAGCTCATAATGAAGGCATACCATCTTGACCTAATTTTGAGATTACTTCAAATATTTATTTGTTTATTATTTAGCTGTGCCCCGCGGTTTCACTCGCGGTAATTTCGGAGTTCCCGCGGGAATTCCGGGATAAAAAGTATCTTATGTCCTTCTCTGTACCCCTGACAACGTGCATGCCAAATTTTATCCAAATCCGTTCAGCCGTTTTTGCGTGATTGAGTAAACGTATTCGAGAATAAGAGCTCGAAAGCGCATTTTTATCGCTTCAAATTTATCGTCACTGCTCAGCTCCTATGTGTCTTAGCGTTATGTTATATTGCTTATAACCTGCCCAGGAGTATGGACTACAATCGTACCAAGTTTGGTTAAAATCCCTTTTTTAGTTTTTGACCCATGCGTGCACATACAGACAGACAGACAGACAGCCAAAAAATTTACTGATTGCATTTTTAGCATCAGTATCGATCACCATTCATCCTCCAATATTAATTTTGAATATACATTCAATGTACAGAATTGACCTCTCTACAGTTTTATTATAAGTATAGATGTAAGATTCCGTGATCCATTGAATCATTCTTTCTAAATAATAGGGCAGGTTTCTCTCGTGAAAAAGATGGAGCGATGAAAATGTCGTGGAATCGATTCCCTCGGGTGATTTAATGTTTCTTAAAACAGATAGCTGTTTGTATGCTTCTAGTTCACTACATTGTTATGCGAACCGTATCTAACGGTCCGTAACAAAGGAAAATAAGTTTTATAAGGTGGCATTTAACATCTGGGTAGGTTCCGAATCTCCGAAAAGGTTGGACCGATTTTTACAGGACTTTCACAGCTAATTTAACATAGGTATGTCATAAGCATTAAATTAGGCATTAAATTCCAAAACTCACGCAGGTGAAACCGCGGGGCACAGCTAGTAAAAAATAATTTTCTATTGGAAGCTGATTAAAAACAAATAATCCTACTAATATTATAAATATGAAAGTGTGGATGTTTGGATGTTTGTTGCTCAATCACGCAAAAACGGCTGAACGGATTTGGATGAAATTTAGCATGCACGTTTTCAGGGGTACAGAGAAGGACAAAGGGTACTTTTTATTCCGGAATTCCCGCGGGAACTCTGAAATTACTGCGGGTGAAACCGCCGGGCACAGCTAGTAATTAATGAATTATTGAATAACTGTGTTTTTTTTTGTTAAATACGAGTATAATATAGGTACGTATTTCTTTGTTTTCTTTCAACAGTATTAAATTACAGGTTTTTCCGGACTGGCCTCTAAATACTATCTGGAAGCCACAAAACTCAGTTTCCGTAACCAAAACTCGGAGCGGTCGGCGAGAGGAGATCTCGTTTCGTTCAGATCCACCGCCCTCATGTACCGGGCGCTCGGACAAAAATCGAGAACACTACAATTGTTAACAAGGTGAATGATATTTTAGATACCTTTAGGGATTCATTTATGTACAGATGATACTTTAGAAACAATATCTTGATAATTTGCAAAAAGATACACTGATTCTAGGATACTAACGGCGTTTATAACAATTTTGTTCATTGAAAATTGGCATCAAAGAATTCGATCACAACAATTTTGATATTATACAAGATGTTACAGAAAGGTGCAGCTCTTATTTGATGATCATGTTCACTTTACTGTCTATATTGATTTGACACTAGTAACTGAACCTGTACCATGAAATAAACTTTCCTAAAATTTTCTAAGTTTGCTGTTATTATATTAACCTGTCTCTGCACCCAACGTTACCAGTTCATGACCTACTCAGTGATTTGACATGTTTATTTTATTGCGAAAGTGGTTAAAAAAAATATTTTTTAATTTTGGTTATGTTTTGAGGTTTTTGAGCTAAATACCATAGTCAAATTATTACATAAGATTGCCAGATCACAATCTTCAAATATGACTACAACTATCCGCAACAGTTATAGGTATAATTTCTGTAATTGATTATGATTTGGACATAGATAAGCAATAGTGTGTTAACTCACACTGAAGAAATTTTGAGTAAATCGTGTTTTAAAAGTAGGACCGCCATTTTGGGTCAACATTTTTTATGTTCAATATTTAGTTACATATTTAAGAAATGTAATAAGGTAAACACATAATTAAAAAACGTTCCCTAACTCTCAATAAATCGTTCTGAATCAATAACTTAATTTTGTGGGTTAACATGTTATTGCTTATCTGCGTCCATTTATATTTGTTGTTTGTCCACCCTGCACAATTCTCCTTAGAAAAAATTATTGGAATGCTGGAAGTGGCATAATCTAACTTACGAAGGTGAAAATGTGGGCAGTAATTTCCATGATCATTAAAACAAAATTACATGAAAACAAGATTTAACAGAAATATTTCCAGAAAACAATTTAGTACAGAGTAAGAAGAAAAAGAAACGTTTACATTCGTTCTCATGACCAGAAGCTTTGCTTACCGGTCGAGTTGAGTCGGTTCAAGACGTTCGTTGGATACCAGGTGGCACACTTGGCGCCGAGGCTGGTCGAGTGCGGCCGCGGCCCACATGTACCTCCGGGAGTGGCGCCTGAGGATGGAGCTGGAAGGTCGTGTCCAGATCTACTCCAAGGCTGTCAATCCCACAGTGAGTGTAGTAGCGAGGCCAAGTTGAACGAAAAGATCGTAGCGTTTCTAAGCCCAACCAATTAAGCAAGTCAGAGGGGCTATTATGTAACTTTTGTTTCTATCATTCTTCGGTTGCAATCAAATACATGGCGGTTTTGCGATTGCAATATGCACGTTTTGACACCTACAATATCTAGCAATCAACCAAAATAAACATACTCCAAAAGTTGAAGCTGCCTAAACATGATTAATTAATCACGAAATCGCTATTATTCTGATTGAAACTGAAATATGTTAGCAAAAAAAGTTACATAATAGATAGGCTAATGTTAGTTACTTTTGAAATCTTTCTTAACTAAGCCGAGAATTGACCAAAAACATCACCCTTTAATTTTATTCCACGATTTTTTTTTTCCAATTTGGAGAAACATAGTATCTTAAATTAACAGTAATTCCCTGGAATAGCTAATTAATTTAATGGGATATTAAAGAAAAACTCATGGGCAATTGAAGATAAATAGTTTTTGGATTATTGGAATGTTTCATTTGAGTCCTTTATCATGTTTTTCAATCAAAAAAATCGTGGCTTGCCATCAAAATTTTCACAGTGCTTTTCCTTCACAGAAAGCATTTTTGAAATTCACCTTTTATCAATTAATGTACCTACATGTTTTTTGTTTTTTGTGACCTATCTATATAATATGGTAGCACGTAATAAAAATGTATTTGTCCTTACAGAAATCAACGAAGTGCTTCGATCACAATCAGCTGTCGGTCGACACAAGTGACACTAATAGGAATGCAATAGTTATCCAAAACAAACATACAGACACAGACAATGCTAATAGTGTTGATATTAACAACAATTATAACGATAAAATGAACAAAAAATGTGACAACAGTGTAAATAGTTCGTGCAAATGCAAAACGTGCGGTAACAAAAAACGTGACGTGTCGATATCAAGACAATTAAAGACCACACACAATAAATCCGAGATCGGTCATAAAGACAAAAGTTGTAGTTTACATAGAAAGAAGAAGGCGGTGAAAACGGATGTGATTCCGAAAATCGGTGCTACAATTACCGAGCATTTTCTTATGAAGACTTACTAAAATAAGATGTTACTAAAAGTGTGATATCAAATTATTATCCTTATCTTAATACAAAACCTAGGCTTATGGTTGTACCAGGTTTCAATAATAGATTTAAGATAAAGGTGTGCTGAAAGGTCAGCATTCGGGACATTCCGCAGACTCGTAGATAAAAAAAAAACATCTATGAGCCAATTTATTTTGCAGGTCACTCAAAAAAATAGACATAAGTACTACAATAAAAGTAGTGTCACTAAAATGGCTAAAACTTATCAATTAAAATATCTACCTATTTCTTTAATACGGCCAAGTCTGGTCATGGTGATAGGCGATTTGAGTTAAAATTTCGACATCATAGTTCAGTAACTTTTAAAAAATGGGAAACTACCATCGCCTTGTCAGCGCAGAACCAAAGATATTCGAAGCTAGAAAACTCAATCTGGAATATAAGTTTCTGTTACCAGATAAGAGTTCTGAAATAAAAAAACTCAATAAAGAAGCAAGTGTTTCAAAATTTAAAATTGACCAATGGCCGGGGTCGTAGCAGCATTCGCCATGAATAAAAACTAAAAAACTAATTGTTTGAGCAGTGACTGAAATCGGTGATTTGACTCATAATGCATGATGAAAATATATAAGCCTGAGTAAAATTTTCCACGTTTGACACACACTGAGTTGTTATGTTAGTAGGTATGGCGACAATATCGCTTTTTATAATGTAGAAAATAAAATACATTGGTTGTTAATATATTACATAGAAGTTTCCTTTTTAATATTTTAACAATCATTTCTCTTTTAACCGAATCGAAGAAAAGAATAGAGGTTCAAGTTACGCAATGTTGATGAACATAAAAACAACCCTAAACCACCGTAAACTATATAATTAGGTACTAAATTAAAAAGGAAATTTCTATGAACATCATTAATAGATAGAAAAACTAATTAATAATAAATAATAATAACATAACAATTGTAATACTCTTATAATAATTAATATAATAAGTCTTTTTGAAAAAAGAAATACTTAATAGAAAAAAAAAACAAAAGAGATTTATATTTTTGTCAGAAATTAGTATCTACTCGAGTGGTTTTTAAAAAAAAATGCACAACGTTTTTACGCTAGCGTCTAGATTTGGTCTAAGTACTTACATAATCGATAACACAGCTAAGGGATGTGCCACGTAACGATAGACTAAGGAAAACGCTTGGCCTTATGTAACAAAACAAAGGAAGGAGTGTGAAAATCCATACGGAGCGGCGATCCGAAGCAAGAAAGAGAGTTGCGATAATAATTTATTACGGTACCTACATAAGTACCTACATATTATTATTATATTATTACCTATATATAGTACCTACAACTAATAACAAAACCACAACAAAATGGCCAACCGGCAATTGATGTCTTTGATAGGTAAGGAAACTAATTGGTTGTGTTGCGAAACGGCAGAAAATTCTTAGTTGACTAATTGTTATATATCTTATCATCTATCTATCTAATATATATAAATCACGTGTCACGTTGTTTGTCCGCGATGGACTCCTAAACTACTGAATCGATCATGATAAAATTTGGTCGATATGTTGTAATTAGGCCCAACTTAAAAGATAGGATAGTTTTTATCCCGGAATTCCCGCGGGAACTCCAGAACTCAGGGGTACAAAGAAGACGTAGAGTACTTTTCGCGGAATTCCCGCGGGAACTCCGAAATTACCGCGGATGAAATCGCGGGGGACAGTTAGTCTAATATATATAAATCACGTGTCACGTTGTTTGTCCGCGATGGACTCCGAAACTACTGAACGGATTTTGATAAAATTTTGTAACCATTTATAATACTTATGCTACTTATGCTTTATCCCGGAATTCCCGCGAGAACTCCAAAATCACCGCGGGTGAAACCGCGGGCTACAGCTAGTTGTATAATTGTGGGCGTCCAAGCCAAAAGTTACCAGTTCTCGTACATTTAGTTTCCGAGATTTTTGTAAAGTTGGGTGAAAAAAATTCGTCTGCGATTTTAATTGATTATTACTAAATGCTCAATTACCTACAATTTCATATATCTTAATCTACAATAATAGGCATATAAAAATCTATGTAAATCTTTTATACTTAATGTTTTTTTTTTCAAATCAAGTTTTTTCAGAATTTCAACTTCAAATGTCTGATAAAAAATAAAAACTGTGCTAGTTTTTGAAATTTTTTTAATCCTTACTATCAGTTGACTATTCTAGATACCAAATGTAGTCTTAACTCAATACCTAACCCACTACTGGTACCTTTTTACGTATGGGCGCCCACATATTATGACATTATCATTTAAAATTTAAATCCAAATAACAAACTTTGTAACTTCTTTACTACCAGTTACCACATTGCCGTCCCAACTGTGGACAGTGGGAGCTCTCTTTCTTGTCTTTCGATCGACAGTCACAGTATAGATAATATTTGTTCGTCGTCAGCATCACAAGTATGTAAAACTCTTGTCAATCCTTCAACTTTATTACTGTTGCAATAAAATTCAACGAACGTTGAAATTGATTAAAATTTCTCATGCTGACTGTACACTGAACACACATATAATATATCAGTTTTTATTACATACTATCTGTTATTAATGGTTTACTTTAAAAAAATAATTATATGTCTACTTATTTTAAATATTGCGTTTAATACAATAAAATGTTAAATAATTTTGTATTTCAGTATTTTTTTTGATTCTTTTAACATCTGTAATATACGTAATATGCCGAAAGTATGTTATACAAAATTATTATAAAGTTACGCTAAAAAAAACCGTTTAAGTTATTTTTTTGAAGTAGGTATGGAATATATTTACTTTTATTTATGTGACGAAATATGATGTTGTTTGAGAATATAATATGCAAAAAACCGCTTTATCTACAAGTCGAATGACGAATAACAATAATTTGTACATAATGTATCGCTAAGTATATAGAACTAACAGGCACACTGTTACGACGCTTTCTATGTACTGAGAAATAAACGGTCGAAGTACTTGCTGTGATTTGGTTTTATTTATTTCAACAACCTCTGTCTACGACTAAGACTATTCAACCACTCAGGGAAACTGCCGTGGCATTATGCTTATAACTAATTGGTATAACTGGTATGTTGTCGTGTATTTTTAAGCAACTTCAAAAAAGGAGGAGCTGCTCAATAGGGATGTTGACGACATTTGAAAATCAAAATTTTAATTAGTCCGTCTTTTAAAAAATTAAAAATCATTAGACACGTATTTTTTATTATTCAAATAAATGAAAATACACAGAGATAAAGCGCATTTAAGTTTAGGGTGGGGGCTCGTGACGTCACTTACCGCTACAAGCCGCCATACAAACTGCACTAGTTAGTGACGTCACGCGAAATTTCAACTCAATGTATCGCTGTTAATTTGATTAAATAAAAAAAAAAAATAAAAAATACGTGTCCAGTATTTTTTATTAATCTACAAGACGGACTAAAAAAAAAATTAGTCAACATGCCCAATTTTCTTGTGGCGACCTCTACAAGTCGGATAACTACAATTTATAAAACAACGGTTGGCTGTGAAATTTATTCTAATTAGTTTTTTCCTCAAATTAACACGGGTGAAGCCGCGGAGCACAGCTAGTAATGAAATGAAGCTCTTGACAACACTATTTAAACATATTGCAAAGTTATATCACGTAGATAATAACAGTAGAGGACCCACCAAACTTCTTAATACTCGGAAAGCAGAACATAAGCAGCTAGCAGCGTGCAGGCGCGGATCTATAGGTGGGCGGTAGGTGCTAACCACAGAACAGAAAATAACAGATAGAAGGCTCATCAACTTAGTTTAGTATGAAAACAGGTGAAAACCAGTATCGCCGGGTGATGTTCGCACACAAAACTATTGATCACGCACTAACGGCCGCACTCAGAGTCGACTTTAATGATTACTTAGTTAAGTATAGATTTTTAAAACAAAACTGCCGCAATCAGAGACGTTCAGTAAATTAATGTTAATTGGCATTTAATGAGATGTAACTTAATTAGTTATAATGAGATTTAACTTAATTAGTTAAATGCCAATTAACATTAATTTATCAAACTTGTCTGATTGCGGCAGTTTTGTTTTAAAAATCTATACTTAACTAAGTAATCATTAAAGTCGACTCTGAGAGCAGCGGTTAAACATTCATTAACGTAATGTATTGAACGCTTTATGGTTGTTTTTACTAAGTCAATGCTTTCAATTTTCACATGCGAATATTGTGGTAAATATACTTAGGATGGCATCAAAAGAAGTTTTGGGCAAGTAAGAGCATTGGACTAAAGTAGGTACTTTGATCAGACCTCAGAAAGATTTCTGACCCTGTATACTTATTCAAAAAGTTTCATTATACTACCAAAATTGCCCTCCCTCCCCTCAACGAAGTCCTGGATGCGCGCCCGGTGGCGTGCCATACTTAGTAATAGCATCGAAACTGTGTGGTGCGGAATAAACTTTACCAAGACTCCCGGATCATGCAATGCGGATGTTTTGGCTCACTTTTATAACGAAAACGCAGGTCGTTATTTTATATAACTTTTGATACCTACGAGTCAACTTTGTATGTACAAATAAACAATAAAACAGCTCTCTTTTGATTTACCTATATTTCATTGAAATTTCAACTTGGTACATAAGCAATAAGCATACCATATAAAACTACTGGCTGTCCCCCACGGTTTCACCTGCGGTAATTTAGGAGTTCCCGCGGGAATTCCAAGATAAAAACTATCCTATCTTTTAAGTTGGGCCAAATTACAATATAGTGACCAAATTTCATCATGATCGATTCAATAGTTTAGGAGTTCATCGCGAAAAAACAACGTGACACGTGATTTATAAATATATTAAGATAAGATAAGATTAGGTGGGTCCAAAAATAAGACGAGGAGAATTATAGAAGTGCAAGTTTAATCCATACCTACTAATATTAAAAATACGAAATAAATCTGTTACGCTTTCAGGCCTTAACGGCTCAACCGATCATCATGACATTTTGAATACACATTTTCAGGGGTACAGAGAAGACATAGGGTACTTTTTGTCCCGGAATCCCCGCGGGAACTCCAAAATTAACGCGGGTGAAACTGCGGGGAACAGCTAAGCGAGCCAAGCTAAATGTAGGTACCTACCTACATACTGCATTAATGTGTCGATTGCAAAGTGCGCTCGAGTAACTAATTCCTCGTGGAACGGGAGCCGAAACGGGGAGAGAAGGGTTGCAACACAATGGACGCCCGAACAATCTCCTTACGCAAACACAAACGTTTTATTTCTTCATCCACGTTCCCGGTAGCGTCTGCAAAATAGAGCAAAAGCTGAGAAATATTGTGGGCATCTCGTACAGGTATTTCCTTGGTCGGAGAGATGCAAACGCAATGGCAAAAAAGAAAAGATAAGAGAAATATATTTTTGTTTGTGTGGATATAAAGATGACGTGGTATGATATACGGCCGTAGATTCACTCGCGGGAGTTACGGGATTTCTTTGAGAACTCTTTGATGTATACTGAAATAAGAAATATCTATAAACAATCATAATAATAATAAAAAAAAACAACAACCTCCATAAGCTTTTAAGCGAAGAGAGTATAGTGTTGAAACGAAACGTATCGTAACTTAGGGAACATATCCATTCTACAATACCTACGCACTTTTAATAATTCCCTCCCTTCCTCTTTAGTTGTCACGTTCATACATAAATATGTATGATTTTTGCAAACAGAAAGTTGAAAAATAAAATAATATGGCCCATATTTATCTATTAATACGGTGCATCGTGCGTGACGCCAAGTCTGAGTGCAACCTACAACTGAAAAACAATTTCATATGCGAATACTGCTCTAAAAAGCGCAAGATTTGCCTAGAGGATAAATGTTATGTGACGAAATCTAAGCCTCTCCAACTTGATATTTTGAAGACCTCCCACCCTAAACAGGTCACCTAGTGTGGGTATTTTCCCTTATTATTGTTGTAGTACGGAAGTCAGTACCATTAAAAAAAAAATATTGTAGCGTTTTTTGTCGATGGTACATTCTCGAGTGATGTCTGCGCCAGCCGCTGTGGAATCTCATGCAAATGTGTACGTATTCTCTGGCACGATACACTGTATCCAATGACAATAGGTATTTTATTTCGTCCATCTGTCTGTTTGCTTGTGTTATTTGAATTTTAAGTTTATTTTAAATAGCTAGATATATTTATTTGATTAAAAAGCTGGGAAAGTTTATTGATAGAGTTAGATGGGTGTTTACACTACTAGTTATTTTTAATACCGACTACGGCAAAGCCAAAAGGAAGAGTTACGTAAGTTCCTATGTCTGTATTTACGTATGTTATGCCATAGCACATAAACTGTCAAACTATCATCGAATGAGATGTCAATCAATGCGTTACTACGGTTCAAGTGACTTAAAGGTACAATTTTTTTATCATATCTTTTTTTTTTATTTTTTTCTCCATCTTGGTAGGATTAAAGGTTTTGGAACTTTTGTTGCATTGTCGGGTTACAGTTTTTTTAACTCTCTCTTTTAAACATTTTTTCATCTAGCCGGAGAGGGGGAACTAAGCCGCGTTGGTTGAAAGTATCATTGATAACCTTCTGTTACATTGGTCTAAATTTACATGGACTGAAATTTAGTAACCTTGACCTAACTTACCTAGCCTTTAATATATACTCTTATGCTAATATAATGAGTTCCTGCGAGAATTTCGAAATGGACGCTTGTGAAACTAGACCGAAATAGCCATGTGGTGTATGATTACGAGTAACCTCATATAGGTACCTATTGGAATACAACCTTAGGTATCCTAAGGTGCCTATAATTTTCGCTCCTGTGGGACTTCCAAAATCGGCACAGGTGAAACCAATAGGCATGTTGACTAATTTTTATTTCTTAGTCCGTCTTGTAGATTATTAAAAAATATTGGACACGTACTTTTTCTTTTTTTACGTAATCAAAAAATAACGGCGATATATTGACTTGAAATTCCGCGTGACGTCACTATTCTGACAGTTTGTATGGCGGTTTTAGCGGTTAGCGACGTCACGGCCACCTCACCCTTAATAATGCCCTTAAAAAGCAAAAAAAGTAAAAAAAAGCAAAGTCGAATTTTTTTTTTATTTTCTAACTGACGGACTAATTAGAATTTTGATTTTCAAAAGTAGTCCACATCCCCATTATAAAGACGCCAGTTCAAAATTGCACGAAGAAAGTTATTCGTTCTTTTACAGCCACGACTTCCCTATTCACTAAGTAGCTGTTATCACGCGATCGGTGGTTCGTTATGTCACCTTTAGAAAGTATAAATGCCGACGAGTAAATGAGAAAAACCGGGGATGTGAGATTATGACAACTAGGTTCTTGTATTAAGATTTATTTATTTTAGGTAAAACTACCTGTCCACCGCAATAATTTCGGAGTTCCCGCAGGAATTCCAGGATAAACTATACGTATAAACCTCTCTCTTGAACCACTCTATCTTTGTGATAACTGCATTAAGATCCGTTTAGTATAGTTTTTGAGTTTATCGCGATCAGACAGACGGACGGACACGGTTGTTTTTATAAGTGATAAATTCACCGACTCGCGTTCCTGCCACGATGTTAATTTTATGTGTATACAATTTATATATTTATCTTACTGTAAATTTTTGTAACGTTAGCTGTATTCCAACTTGTAACTGTTTTTTCTCCAATCCTACTATATCCTACTAATATTATAAATGTGAAAGTATGGATGTTTGGATGTTTGTTACTCAATCACGCAAAAACGGCTGAACGGATTTGGATGAAATTTGGCATGCACGTTGTCAGGGATACAGAGAAGGACATAGGGTACTTTTTATCTCGGAATTACCTCAGGAACTCCGAAATTACCGCGGGTGAAACCGCGGGGCACAGCTAGTAATATTACAAATGTGAAAGTGTGGATGTTTGGATGTTTGTTACTCAATCACGCAAAAACGGCTGAACGGATTTAGATGAAATTTGGCATGCACGTTGTCTGGGGTACAGGGAAGGACATACTTTTTATCCCGGAATTCCCGCAGGAACTCTGAAATTACCGCGGGTGAAACCACGGGTGTACAGCTAGTAAATAAATAAATAATATGTAAGGATGTCACTGTAAACTGGTAATAAACCGCTAGCGTGTCGGGGCACGCAAATATTTTGGCAACGTCTACCGCTTACAATCCAACGGTTTTTATGATTTTACGGTGTCATCTGGCATTTCGTATAATGACGAGGACAGATAATGTTACTGTTTTGTATTTGCGGGCACTCCGGCGTGCTATCTTTAGGTACCTACTAGTGTTAATAAAGAGGTTAAGTTAGTAATTTTGTTAATAGTGAGTTTGTAAGTTTGTGACGTTCGTTGTAGGGGGTAATCTCTGGATCTACTGAACCGATTTTGAAACTTCTTTTTCTTATAGGAAGCAACGATAGGTAGCAGGAGGTTCTGAATTCGGCTGTATGTATGTTTTTTTATGTATGTTCACTGATCACTCGAAGACGGTTGGACCGATTTGGAAAATTCTTTTTTTGTTTGAAAGTGTTTACTCTCAAGTTGATCCCATTGCCACCAAGTCGGGTTCTGATGATGGGATCTTGGAGAAATCGAGAATACTCTTCAAAAATTATAGGCACATCTATAAAAATTTGGGTATTTTTTTATAGTAAATCTTTCATTCGCTTACGGAAAGCAAAATTTTTAACCTTTAGATTTGAGAAATGGAATTTCTCAGATTGTAAAAGACTCGTAAGAAATATGCATAGCTGTTCTCGAAAGTTTGTCCAGGGGTGAGGTAGGTTCCTTAATTTTTAACAATTAGTAATACCACTTTAACAGTGTTCGAAGATGTTTCGATGTTTGTATGTACAATGTACATACATCTATAAATATAATAAAACTAAGTCGATAAAATGTGCGTGCCGATAAAACTTAAAAAGGAGTCCCGACACGATAAAGGGACTTATGTGGTGTGATAGCCCTTTATCCCCCCTCGAACAAGAAAGTTCCCGTTTTAATCTAAAGGGCATGTTTTTAATGATATAAGGGACTTTCCGACCCTTCAACTTGGAAATTAAGTGCAGTGGCGCCATCTGTTATCGAATATTTGAACTTCGTTCAAGACAACTATGGAGACTATACACTCCAATAGTCACAGTGTATAGTCTCCATAGTTGTGAGCCATTGCAGCATGTGTAGTAGTGGCGCGAAATTTAAAATTCCAATTTCAATAAAATCTTAAATTTCATTTGTTACTATAATAAAGTTGTTAAATTTTGTGTATTTATACGTCATTATTTAACGTATATAATTAGTTCTCAAAATATTTAAAAATTTAGGTTTTTAAATTTCGCGCCTTTACTACATACGCTACCGCTACAGAAGCTAGAAAGTTCCCGTTTTAATCTAAAGGGCGTGTTTCTAAAGATATAAGGAACTTTCCAACCCTACAACTTGGAAATTAAGTATAGTGGCGCCATCTGTTATCGAATATTTGAACTTCATTCAGGACAACGATTGTTTGGGTTGCATTTCCAAAAGCGTTGCGAGCAATTGTAGCATGTGTAGTAGTGACACGAAATTTAAAATTCCAATTTCAATAAAGTCTTAAATTTAATTTGTTGCTATAAAAAAGTTATTAAATTTTGTGTATTTATACGTCATTAGCTAACTTATATTTTGGAGTTAAAGCGACATAATTTTAGTTATCCAAATTAGTTCTCAAAACATTAAAAAATTTAGGTTTTTAAATTTCGCGCTTTTACTACAAATGCTACCGCTATAGAACCTTTTATTATGGCGGACGATAATGACCAGAATACTCTAGAAGGTGTGAGAGAGAAAATATTTTCAAACTTTCTCGAATATTCTAGAGCCTAGCTCTCTGAATATATAAGAGCCCGGTGTCGCTCACCAGAGTTAGTTTAATTTGAACAGCGAAACGAGCGATTTCAAAACGAAAAGAAGAGAAGTTATCTGTGAGCTTTTATTTAGAAGTATCAGGTGTGAGTATTTTTATTTTAATAGTGTGTTTAATTAACTCTCGATTTTGAAACGAAATAGAAAAAAGTTGTTTTCAAATGTATTTTTAATAGTGTTTAATTAATTCTAATGGAGTAGGAAATCCGAAAAATTTATGTATATATACTCCGGACAATAAAATGAAAAATGTTGTTTATAAACAAGTATTGTAAATAATGAGAAAACGTTTTCAATAAACTTTTTTTTTACTTTTTACGTCATAGTTTATTTTTTTATTTCGACTCTACCACGTCATCTCATATCAACTCCCGGGCGAAGCCGGGTTTTTTAGCTAGTATGTCATAAACTGAACCACGCACTAACCGACCTTGACTGAAATTTTTCACAAAGAATATATTATTCAAAGTGTTTTCGAAGTAATTTCGAAATTCACGCCGGCGAAGCGTGGTGGCGTAGCTAGTTCGTCATAAAAAATATAATAATTTTTATTTCTACGTAATAGATTCGGTGCGTTCACTGAAATAATATTAAATCATAAGAAAGAAAAGAAAAAAAAAATAGAAATTGGGCCCGACCGACAGACGTACAATAAATAAGAAAACACAAATTCAATGAAGCGTAACAGCGCAGATATTGAAATTTATGTGATACTATAGCTTTTGCTTGCGGTTTTCCATGTGTGAATTTCGATGAAGGTTTTCTGAAGAAGAAAATAAGTGAAAATATACACATAAATGTGGCTCCAAACTAAGCTTAATTAACTTTTAAAATAATATGAAAATGTTTTATAACAACTATTCCTAATACCATGTAGTTCGATGATGGAACTCATTGGACATTTTTTCTCCAAATTGTTTCATTTTTCCTTTAGTTAGTTTTTTTTATTAAGTTTTTTTTTATTTTGTGCTGTAGGTAAGTTTGTTTTTGTCACAATAAATATTACTAAAGTATATTTTTTCTTCACGACCTAGTAGGTATGTTAAATGTTGATGTCGGCTTTACCATGAGTACAAAGGCGTCAATATTGGTATGTCTTTTTAATCGACTTCAAAGAAGGAGGTTCTATGTTCGACTGAAGTTTTTTTATGTGCCAGTTCATTAGGCAGATTAGGTCATAAAAATCTGCCCCTGCGTAGGGTTGAGAGGTCGCCAAACCTAATAGCCAGACAGACCAGGCAGTTTGGCCGGACATTTTGGTGAAAAGGCCGGACACTAGATTGAAGATTTTGTGTCTCAGTATTCATAGGTAGTACGACAAAAAATTGTACTAATAGATTATTACAATAAATATTGTTAAATTCTAATGAAATATAAGTAAAATCGAATGCCAAATCCGTCTAGTATCTACTTAAAGTCATCAGTCAAAATTAAATTCTAGATAAACAATTTATCAATATTTTCATATTCTTCTTAAAGGCCACGCTCGGCGCCTTACAAAAGCCGGACTGGCCGGACACCGTTTATTATGGCCGGACAGTGGACACACAATCAAAAAGCCTATATAACTAGGTCCGGCTTTATCCGGACGCCTGGCAACCCTAACCTAGCTCCCTAGTCAAGTTGGCACGCTACATGCAATCGTTACCGCATAGAAAACTAACTAACGAATCATCATGACACTTGGTTAGGTAAAATCGTGCAATCAAAACTGTAGATTTGCGTGGCCACGTTATTCCGTTATTTAGTTCTCTATGCGGTAACGATTGCACATTGTCAATTTTGCTAGGGGGGAGGTATGTAGAGAAACCCTAAATAAATTGTAGGAGAGGTGCCATTTTAAGAATTGTTCTTCTGGCAGTAGTCATTAAGAAAGAAATAGCGGCGAATTGCTGAATTTGTCACCAATACCAAAAATCCTAATTGATAACCACGACTATTCTGCCAAGAGTAGAGTTAATAACGACTAGGAAGGAAAAATCCCTCAATATAATTTATTGACTGATGCCAGTATATCATCATCTGTTAATCACTACACAATATTAACACAAAATCTAAATTCTGGAGCCATAAATTCCTGTGTCTGAGACATAAAACAATTCACCGAAAAAAGCATAGAAAGGATCGTTCGAAACAGAGCAAATAAATTAACTAGAGAGGACATATAGGCGAGGCAGGCGTGCCACCATTGCAAAGGAAGTTAGAGCAAATGCTCTTACTTGCCCAAAACTTCTTTTGCTGCCATCCCAAGTATATTTACCACAATATTCCCAAAAATGTTGAAAACAGTGACTAAGTAAAAACATAACCAAAAAGCGTTTAACACATTTCTTTACGTTAGTAACTGTTTTTGTGCGTGATGAATAATTTTGTGTGCGAAAATCACCCGGCGACACGTGATTTTCATCTCATATTAAACTAAGTTGATGTCACTTCTATCTGTTATTTTCTGTTCTGTGCCTACTAGATACCTAGTGCGAAAACTTTAAATTCCACCCAGTTGAATACGTCGCAATCGGCTAGTGTCGTATACATAAGTTCGCAGTGCAGACACTTTATATTCATCACACAGAGCCATTCCGCACATCGTAGTCAGATCGTAGTCACCTCGTGTTCACCTCGAGTTCACCTCGGGCAAAGGAAACGGAACACTCAGCGTCGCGTCATTAAAAGTTACATAGTCGGGATTTAAAAAAGGTTCCCCAGATCCACGCCCCATAGGAAAATGGAAATGCACTTAATGCATACGTAATCAAATTATGTTAGAGCGCGCCGCGCGCCCACCGACGGGGGCCGTGCGTCACACCGTCACGTAACAAATGGTGAGGTGAAAGGAAAGTAGTTTTTTTTATAAAAAATATACAGACCTGTTGAACGAATGACGTTTTAAAGGAAGGTATTCGATATTTACTTTTCATTACAAATCTAGTCTATACATATTATTATCTTTTATACTAATATTATAAAGAGCAAAAGTTTGTGAGTTTGTGACGTTGTAGGGGGTAATCTCTGGATCTACTGAACCAATTTTGAAAATTCTTTCACTTATAGGAAGCTACAGTGATCCTGAGTTACATAGGGTACTTTATATCCCGGAATTCCCGCGGAAACTCAGAAATTACCGCGGGTGAAACTGCAGGGGTCAGCTATAGTATTTTTCTCTATCTATCTGTCGGTTTGTTCCGGGTAATCTCTGAAATAGCTGGACCGATTTTAACGCGACTTTCACTGGCAGATAGCTGATGTTATAAAGAGTAACTCAGGCTACTTTTTATCCAGGAATTCCCGCGGGATCTCTGAAATTAATGCGGGTAAAACCGCGTAGAACAGCTAGTATCTTAATAAACCATACTTAATCGGCAGAGCATGCAAGAGATATTATGTCTACAAATTTAGATTAGGCACTGTTTATGTTTGTTTCTTTATCTTGTGCGTTGTGCTGAAATAAATATATCTTCTTTCTTTCTTTCTTTCTTTTAATTATTTTAAACGTAATTAATAATAATCATCCAAAGTAAAGGATTATAAAACCATACGAGCAAATTGCCAACATGCTGACAGATTCATACTCGTCATCCAACTGTATTGCTCGAATATGTTCCTTGATCAAAATTACACCCTAATTAATATAATAAAAAACAAAACAAAGAAAAGCGCGTTTCAATTCGGTGTGAGGCAACATCTGCGAGTAGTCGGCGACTCTGTTACGCTGCTTCCTCCCGATTCCCGCGAACAACCTGTCAGATACTAACGAGGATCTGGGAGCGTGCGAATGCGAACTCTTCTGTACATAACATTATATGCATAATAACATATAATATGTTTTTACGAGCCAACAGAGTCCGTAGATACAGGTTAGGTAGAGTGGATTTAAAATTTAAAAAACAGTTTTTAGAGCGAATTCAATACTTACCTTTTCAAACTGCTGTCGCTAGTGGCCTCATGTAAATGTAGTGTAGAGTAAATGTAAATATAATGTAATAGTAGTTATACCTAATCATCAGATAGCTCCTAACTTTAGTACTTTGTAATGCTAGCTGTAACCCGCGGTTTACTCCCGTGGTTATTTCGGAGTTCCCGCGGGTATTTCAGGATAAACTATGCACATAAACCTTCCTCATGAATCACTCTATCTTTCAGTGAAAACCGCATGAAAATCCGTTCACGTGTCAAATATGAAATTTTGTTCTGAAAAATGAAAAGCTGGCATTGCCATAAGGACAACTGAGAAGTATTAAAAATGTTAAAATTCATGGTCTTCCTTTTATTTTTGACAATATGTTATTTAGAAAAAAATTATCCTTATGACGAAGCCTTTCGATCGTTATGATGAAGCTACAGGGTGCATATTTTTCTCATGTAACAGGTTCGATTCCCGGTTCAACCATGTAATCATTTAAATAATTATGAATGCAGTTGAAATTGTTTTTAAATTCAAATAATGCAGTAAAATGTTCCATCTACAATATATAAGGTACTTTCCCTCCGTGTGGCATATCCTGTATATAATGTATTTTTACCTAAGTAGGTATATGTTACGTTAGAACGTGCTTCTCAACTCTTTTGCTGACCGTTACTCTACTTTGAAATGTCAAACGATACAGATATCTTATGCATTTAAAAATTTGCTGAATTTGTGGCTGCGGCAGTAGTATTTTAATATCGTCTTTTCGTGTATTAAAAACTTTGCTTTTCAAGAATCGTAAAATGAACTAGCCGTCCCCCGCAGTTTCACCCTGTTTAATTTCGGAGTTCCCTAAAGAATCCCAGTATAAACTATAGACATAAATCTTCCTCATGAATCACTCTATCTATTGGTGAAAACCGCATGAAAATCGGTTCAGTAGTATTTGAGTTTATCGCGAACAGATAGCGGAAGCAACTTGATTTTATACTATGTAAAGATAATGCCTAATTAAATTAACCAAGTTCATTATTATAATACCTATAATTACATAAGTAATTATACTTTACTACATATTATTTATAAGTACGTGAAACAAAGGCCTCCGCCGCATCTGTCTGTCTGTTCGCGATAAACTCAAAAACTAATAGACGGATTTTTATGCGGTTTTCACTAATGGATAGTGATTCTAGAAGAAGGTAAATACGTAAAGTTTATTCTGGAATTCCAGCGGGAACTTCGAAATCACCACGGGTGAAACCACGGGGGACAGCTAGTGTAACATGAAATGTCCCAAAAGTTAACTTAACCTTTAAATAGGTATAAAAATTTAAGGTTCAATTCTTTTGAAACACTCATCTTTACTAATGTTATAAAGAGCTAGTTTGTGAGTTTGTGACGTTGTATGCGGTAATCTCTGGATCTAATGAACCGATTCTGAAATTTCTTTCACTTATAGGAAGCTGCGGCAGTCCTGAGTGACTAGCCATCCCCCGCGGGCGAAACCGCGGGGGATGGCTAGTGCTTGTATAAGGCGCAACTCTTTCTAAAGTGGTATGGATTATAGAGGTTTTTAAATTATTTTGAAAATTTTTGGACTACAAACGTTGTAATATATCTAACATTAATAACAAAATTATCTTATATATATAAATCACGTGTCACGTTGTTGGTCCGCGATGAACTCCGAAACTACAGAATCGATCGTGATGAAATTTGGTCAGTATGTTGTATTTGGCCCAACTTAAAAGATAGGATAGTTTTTATTCCGGAATTCCCGCGGGAACACTAGAACTCAGGGGTACAAAGAAGGACGTAGAGTACTTTTGCCCGGAATTCCCGCGGGAACTCCGAAATTACCGCGGATGAAATCGCGGGGGACAGCTAGTAATAATATAAATGCGACTGCGAATTAGTTTGTTACGCTCCAGGACTTAACACTCACCCGATCATCATCAAAGGCAAACGCATTGTTGGAGGTACCTAGTACCTACAAAAAAGGACATACGATCCTATTTATCCTGGAATAAATATGTAGTAGCATAGTAGCATAGCACGTTTGCTTGCTTTCCACTACACAAGCTTAGAGCTTAGTGTGGTAGGTATCAAGTATCTGTGTGTTGTGAAGTGGATTATTAGTGTTATTATTATTACCGCGGGAACTTTGAAAATACGGGAACAGCGAGTAGGTAGGTACACAAAAAACATAAAAACTTGAATGTGAAAAAGCGATATACGGTAGGTGCCCAAGTAACCTAAATATTCCAGATTTATTGAAGTACTAGCTGTTCCCCGGAGTTTCACCCGCGTTAATTTTGGAAATGCGGGTATTTCGATATAAAAACTACCCTATATTTTTCTTTCTCTACCTACCTCTGACAACGTGTAGTAGTATGTAAAAAGTAATGCAGTTTCACTTGCGTTCACTAAGGAATTCTGGGATTAAAAGTATCTCCTTCCTTGTAACCCTGACAACGTGTATACAAAATTTCATGATGATCGGTCGAGTCGTTAGGGCGTGAAAGCGTGACAAACAAACAAAGTCACATTCGCATTTATAATAGTAATTTGGATCTCCGTCCTACATTTTTTGTGAGTACCTTTATAAATGATGAGTGGTAAAATAAAAAATACATCACTGAACCTGACCGTTCGAAGTGCTAACGTGGGTATTTTAAGAGATAAAAATTTAAAATTCCTCCTTTTAAAAAAAAATGCGATCGTGTATTTTGCGATTGGTATAATTTTGTGTTTCTCGCACCCATTGGTGTTGAAAATTATAATATTACACACTAGCTGTGCCCGCGGTTTTCGATTTCATTTCGGAGTTCTCGTGGGAATCCCAGGAGTAAAAGTATAGGTTTATACTACTATGTCCTTGTCTGTTTTGTGTACTTTTTCCGACATTTCCAACAATTATCATTATATTTCTACCAATTTACACGAAAACTTGACAAATTATTATACAACGTGTTAACGAATTAACTGAAAACTAGAAAGTAGTTTGCTCAGAATCGACTTCCGAATCGATCGCATCATGTTATATTTTTAATATAGGTTATATTTTTTCGTTTTTACTAACCCATGTCTAAATGATTTATAATACAATATTTGGCGCGTACGCCACCCGTAGTAAAAGAATCGAATCAGTCATTGACACGTAGGTATGTAGGTGCGGGCGTAGCGCTTGAAATTTCGTAAATAGGTCACCTCAAAAATAATGTTGAATAACTTTTAAACTATTTATTTTTTTGCCATTATTTATATTTTAGTCACATTATTGTTTATTTTTTTTAAAATAGGGTGTATCAGGTTTTCGGTTAATTCATTAACACGTTGTATATTATTATACCTACACCTTCCTCATGAATCACTCCATCTACTTATTGGTAAAAATCGTATGCAAATCCGTTCTGTAGTTTTTTAGTTATCGCGAACAGACAGACGGATGCGGCGGAGAATTTTTATATGATGTAGTGATACAGAAATATTATTTACTTACAGTGAAATAAATATACACAGATACCTAGATATCGTGGCTCGCTCTATGTAATTTTCGTAATGAAATTCCCCATTAATGTAAAAGAATTTAGATCTGTACGAAAAAACAGCAGACCGGCGAAATCAGCATAATTTCAACTGTGAGATTTGCATTTTTGATTACATAAATCGTAACGAATGAGAGGGTCGTCTGGATTAAAAAAAATATTTTTTTTCGCACAGTGCATAATAAAAGTGTTCCAACACCCCTTCCAGTGGAGTTCGCAGATTTTCCAAGCGCTCCCGCCGTTATACTTACGTAAACAGTATCTGCATAACTAATTTTTGATACAGTCGGCTTCTGTTAAATTTAATTCTTATTTAAAAAAAAAGAGAATACCAAATCGAAAATAATTAATCAAATTTATCGAAAATAACTCGTGAGAATAATTATGCGCTTCAATAAAAAAATTGATTTATAATTGATTATATCTTTTCGGCCAACGATGCTCTTCTTGAAATATTTTATTGATTGATTGATCTCATTGATCGATATTTAACTGCCGCTACAGTTTAGGGATAAATTTTCCAATTCACTAATACCAATCCATCGTACTTATCAGTCTTTCGAGAGCGTGCGGATTTCCAGGTCCTATCGCATACGCGGATACACACGCTTGGGAATGCATTGCTCTATTCAATAAAGTACTATTTTTTGGTCCACTAATTTATAAGTAACTACGATTATTAAAAGACAGCCCTGCTGAGTTCTTCTCAGTAAAGGACATATTCCGAAAAGACGGTAATTTATAGTTCTAAGAACTTGCTGACGATTATAATGTGATTGTAACAACCAATCCTAAGTAATAAATGGCTTTGAATTTTGTTTTTTTTTTTTTTTTTTAATCTATCTAAGTTCTATTTGGGTAAGACCTAAATGGACCCGATCTTGTTTATACACAGCGCCATTAGCCAAGTTGACAATATGTAAATCTGATTGCTATTGAGAACTTAAGGAATCGTGAACGTCATAAACCAAACATGATCACGTGACATGATAATAAGTCCCATAGTTTTCTGTACGATATTATAACGATTACAGATTGACAACTAAGCTAAAGTGGTCATACATAGATTCAACGAGTGCAACTGCTAGTGGAAGGAACCGGAAGTCGAGAAAGGACAAGCGGTGTATGTAATTGCCTCTTTACATTGCAAAGCAAATTCGCAACTGCAAGTTCAGCTTTTGGTTAAAAACGTGTAGAGTTAACCCAAATATATTAGCACAAAAGTATAACCAAGCAAAACTGGAAGCGCAATTTTTCTCGCATCGCGACGCGACGTTCACGCCTCCGCCCCGACGAAATTTTTTACAACATCCCGTACCGCATACATTTTCTATACTGACCATTTTTTTTGCATTTTTGATTAACTTAACAAACGAAGTGACAAACTAAAAAATAGTGTAAACTTTTTACTTACAATTATACCTATATGAAAATATGCAATAGGCTAGTTTCCTGGGTAAAAAAATCAAAATTCTATTTAGTCCGTCAGTTAGATAATAAAAAAATAAAAGACGCGTATTTTTTGCTTTTTTAAAATAATGGAAATATGCATAGATAAAGCGCATTAAAGTTTAAGGTGGGGGACTCGTGATGTCACAGCTCGCTATAACGTGCGAACAAACTGTAGCGAGGCGTGACGTCATGTGAAATTTCGACTTGATATATCTCCGTTATTTTTTGGTTACATAAAAAAAAAAAAATACGTGTCCAATATTTTTTAATAATCTACAAAACGGACTAAAAAAGAAAATTTAGGAAACTAGTCTATACTTATTATTTACTTATTTCTGTTTTACCGTTGTCATAACGAATAAAAATAATTTCATTTCATTAGGTACATTCATTTCTAATTCTTAGTGGTCAAGGTAAAATCCCTATTAATACTATAAATGCGAAAGTAACTCCGTCTGTCTGTCCGTTACGCTTTCACGCTTTAACGGCTCAACCGATCATCATGAAATTTTGTATACACGTTGTCAGGAGTACAAAAAAGGACTCAGGGAACTTTTTGTCTCGGAATTCCCGCGGGAACTCCGGAATTAACGCGGGTGAAACCGCGGGGAACAGCTAGTAAAAAATATAAAGGAAAAGCCGATTCACAGTTTTGTGATAGCGAGAGGGACGGCAAATTATGGCCACTTATCGTCAATACAAGAACGTCTTTAGTTATAACTTGTCTGTTTCCAACTGTACAATGTAGATACACTGAGCCGCGACCTCGTCACCTACAATTACAATACTAAGTTTTTCTCACCGCCTCTCAAGGTTTGTACGTCTTTGTTGAATTTGGTATGCAACCTTTGTTCTCCAGACTAATTGCAGCGTACTGGCAGCCGGCCAGCTGTTTCCTGCGATACCCAACTGAGAAGTTACAGACGTCTGAACAAGATTGGGATTAATTCATTAATGTTTTTAACTACTTCATAAAATAGCGGCTCTCCGGGGTCCCACTCGCGTTTATTTCGGAGTTCACGCGGGAATTCCGAGATAAAAACACCCTTTGTCGTTCTCTGTATCGCTGACAACGTGTAAATGCAAAGTTTTATGATCATCGATTAAGTGATTAAAGCGTGAAAGCGTAACAAACAAACAAACTGAAGGATTATTTATTTTAAAAAAAGTTACTTAGGTATATGGCATTTTTTTTTATTTAAAATTTTTAATTTTATGAAGATCAATATCGCTTTTACATTGATAATATTGCATTTTTTTTAATTCTTCAGTTTGTCTCACAGATAGTAAGATATATCTGTATATATCTGTTGCTTAATATGAAAAATCACACCTTTTTAACATAGCTTCCGCTGTCTGTTCGCGATAAACTCAAAAACTGAACGGATTTTCATGCGGTTTCCACAAATAGACAGAACGGTTCATGGGGAAGGTTTATATCCATAGTTTATCCTGGAATTCCCGCGTGAACTCCGAAACTACCACGGGTGAAACCGCGGAGGACAGCTAGTACCTAATTCTACTAATATTATAAATGTGAAAGTGTGGATGTTTGTTACTCAATCACGCAAAAACAGCTAAACGGATTTGGATGAAATTTGGCATGCACGTTATCAAGGATACAGAGAAGGACATAGGGTACTTTTTATCCCGGTATTCCCGCGGGAACTCCGAAATTACCGCGGGTGAAACCGCGGGGTACAGCCAGTAAGGAATGAAATTAGGTCAATATGCGTTTTTCATTTTATTTATCAGCAACAAAGTCAAGTGCCAGTGGGATAAAATTACCCAATAAAAAGTATTGGCAGCCTTCCAGAGGCATGTATCTAAGTTGAGTGACCTGCAATATTTTACGTACGAACATGCAAGTTTATTCGATAGCTCTACTTACTGCAAGCAAAAACCTTTTAAATGTAATTTTACTAGCTGTTCCACGCGGTTTCACCCATTATTATTAT
Source organism: Zygaena filipendulae (assembly GCA_907165275.2). Taxonomy (NCBI): domain Eukaryota; kingdom Metazoa; phylum Arthropoda; class Insecta; order Lepidoptera; family Zygaenidae; genus Zygaena; species Zygaena filipendulae. The sequence continues at coordinate 1,253,545 of OU015653.1, read as the reverse complement.
TTCGGAGTTGACGCGGGACTTCCATAACAAAAAGTATCTATATCCTTTTCTGTATGTATCAATCATAAAATTTTGGCATACACATTATCAGGGGCACATAAGAGCATTTTCTCCCAAAATTCCCACGGAAACTGTGAAATTAACGAGGGTAAAACCGCGGGAATGAGCTTGTACCTAAATAAAATTTCCGAAAGACTCGGTGCGATAACCGCGTGCAAAAGCCAATTAAATAAATTAACTCTCATTTTATTAAAGGGAAGTTGGGCTTTGGAGTGCGATACAAAGAATGCAAATGAAAAGTCAACTTTATATTATACCGCCTATAGATGTTGGCCGAACTTTGGTCAACACCAATATCTACAAATTTATACGACGTGAATGCTTTTAGTAAAGTTCAAAGTGAGTTTGATGGTTCAAACGGCCGATGTAGACGAGTTTGAGTTGGTCTGTTTATTACGCTTTCACGCCTTAACGGCTCAATTGATCATCATGAAATTTTGCATTCACGTCTTCAAGGGTACAGAGAAGGACATGAGATACTTTTTATCGCGGAATTCTGACGGGAACTAACGCGGGTGAAACTTCATTAAATCTCGCATACTACACGTTGTCAATGGCCGGTACAGAAAAAAATATAGGCTAGTATATTTTTTTCTGAAATCTCGAAATACCCACGTGATCTTCGAAATTAACCAATAATATTATCGTTCGTTTTTAACCCATGACCAAGTTAAGGCGAGCTTCTACAAGCGACGGTAAAGCTAGCCGACTTGTCGCTCCAGAAGTCAGTATTGACTTGGTATTGATATTTCTTTATGTGCATTGTAAGTTTAAAATGTATTTTAATGTATGTTTAAATTGCATTGTCTCTGTTTCCAAATAGATGTCATTTCTTTCTTTCTTTCCTTCGGCCAACATGTATTAGCTGCTTTACGTTGACAATATTATTTTCAGCAAAAACTTTCGTATATTTTTTTCAGCAAAACAAAGTACGTGTAAATAAACCAAATTCAGTAGGTAACGTTTCGGTATTCTGTGAACTGAGTAGTTTTACTTTATTTATTTTGGCTTATATTCCATTTTTGGCATTTCGGTTTTTTATATTGGGTACAGATAAAAATATTTTTAGTATACTCACTTACTACGAAAAGCTGCATAGACATTATAAGCTAATGCTTCCGAAAAACTAAGTAATTTATTTAACACAAGCTGGACACCGATAAGCAATAACACGTTAACCCACAAAATTAAGTTATTGATACCGAACGCTTTATTCAGAGTTATAGAATGTTTTTATGTGTTTACCTTATTACATTATTTAAATACCAACTAAAACGTTTCAAAAAATGTTGACACAAAATAGCGCCATAATTTTAAAACACGATTAGCCTACTCAAAATTTCTCCAGTGTGGTTAACACACTATTGCTCATTTATGCCCAGCTGTCCCCCGAGGTTTCACTGGCGATAATTTCGGAGTGCCCGCGGGAATTCCAGAATAAACTATACGTATAAATCTTCCTCTTAAATCACTCTATTCATCGGGGGAAACCACATGAAAATCCATTCAGTAGGTCGTTTTTGTTTTGCATTTATCGCGAAGACAGACTCAGCGGTGGACTTTTTCTATACTCATAATAATTATTATAAAGAAGAAAGATTTGGTTTTTTGTTTGTTTGTTCGTTTGTTTGTTACGATTTAACTCAAAAACTATTTGACCGATTTCAAAAATTCTTTCACTATTAGAAAACTACATTATCCCCGAGTAACATTAGGCTATATTGTGATCCGGAATTCCCGCGGGAACTCTCAAATTATCGCGAGTGAAACCGCGCGGGACAGCTAGTTTCATAATAATTAAATGTAAGAAAGTGCCGCCATTTTGACAGCTACCCAAAAACCAAAAACCATAAAAAGTTCATGAAGGAATTTCAGAAATTCCAGCGAGTCTCTGGCAAACAAATAGTAGAAAACAATAACCACTGTTTTTTTTTTAAATTATCGTTCGCGAGTTCAAATAGATTCGTGGGAAAACCTACAAGTGTTGTATAAATATTGTCTCTATACAAAATATATTACATACAAACAACCCAACACTTATCTTCCTGTGTAAATATTGAAATAAATAAATATAATAACGAACACCCAATATTATTTTTGGATACGACAGCGGTTGATATTTGGACGCAGATAAGCAATAACATGTTAACCCTCAAAATTAAGTTATTGATTCAGAACGATTTATTGAGAGTAAGGGAACATTTATTAATTATGTGTTTACCTTAATACATTGCTTAAATATGAAACTAAATATTGAACATCAAAAATGTTGACACAAAATGGCGCTATACTTTTAAAACATGATTTACTCAAAATTTCTCCAATGTGGGTTTACACACTATTGCTTATCTATGTCCATTTGTCGAACTGAGTTTAGCTAACGCACTATACTAAAATAACACTTGTTACCTAAAGGCGCTAGGTATTCCCTAACCAATATTAAAAGTACGCGCTATATCTTAAGCAATATTAAAAATTTACGCTTTAGCTACTACACCATCATTTAATTCAGCATACACGTTGGCAGGGTGGCAGAAATGCACTTACTTAGAGTATTTTTTTCTTGAAGTCCCGTGGAGACTCAGAAAGTAGGTATATAACATCGCGGGGAACGGCTAGTAATATAAAAATTATAATTTTGATAAATCGACAAACAGAAAATTTTAATAGTAGATTTTACAACAAGTGCACAAAACGAAGGAGGGCTGATAGTAATGTCGAGGGTAAAATGGTTTTGTAAACTCTGCTTTTCACTTCGGAAAACACTGAAGTAAATTGTTTTTTCCAGCATATTAACGGTATTTATGTCTTAAAAAACACATAAGGCAAATAAATTAAAGTAAATATTATAAAATAATAAATTATATAATTATATGAACTTCTTATTGTGTACATATACATACATTTATGAGTAAATACGCTAATGCACTCGTGCACAAAATTCGATTTTGTGCAGCCTATATATCCTGCACAAACAAGCACTTTCAGAGCATGAGAAGTGAATTTTTTTTTTATTATTTTCTAATAAAATATACTTACATTCTTATTTCAAAATATCTTAAATATAATATAAAGTATAATACATAGATATTTAACACTACATCGAGAGAAATTGAAGCGAACCTCTATACCTAATGGGGCAAACATCGGAGGAGTGTGAAAAAGTGGTCAGCGCACGGTTAATAAATTATCTTGTCGTAGCTTTTGAGAGGATAACAAATATACAGACCGCAACATTATGTCCCACTCTGTCCGCATTAAAATAAACCTTATCGTCCACGAATAGAGTTCAAAACAACCGCACAAAAACACGTTGCAATCTACCTTTCTAGAGATATAAAGAACTCTTCAATCCAGATGGTCACTTTGGAATTCCATGGAGCTCGTTCAACATCTTCACACAAAATTTTCACAACAGGAATTAAAAACAGGCAATCAAAGAAAAAAAAAGAAAAAAAAAAACTTACTAACCCCTCAATACAGCACTTTTAGCAAGACATGATGCGTATCATAATCATTATTGGATACAAATTAGAAAGAAAGAAAAGAAATTTATTTTCCAAAACAATATGTAACAAATGCTTAATTGAAACATAATAATTATTGTTGACAAATTGGATATGGTTGTGGCGAAATGACCAGTTAAATACTAACTGGTCCTCCAGCAATTTTATCTGAGTCATTTCGGAATTCTCGCAGGAGCTCTTTATGTCCGGATGTAACTATAGTTGGACGCAGATAAGCAATAACATGTTAACCCACAAACTTAAGTTATTGATTCAGAACGATTTATTGAGAGTTGGGGAACATTTTTTTATTATGTGTTTACCTTATTACATTGCTTAAATATGTAACTAAATATTTAACATAAAAAATGTCGACACAAAATGGCGCTAAACTTTTAAAACACGATTTACTCAAAATTTTTCCAGTGTGGGTTAACACACTATTGCTTATCTATGTCCAGTTATTAGTTAGGTACTCGAATCAAATAGCAGATGGAAACCTCGCCAATAATAATTTGTGTTACATTTTTCTTTTGAAAGCATATATTTATTTATTTTTAATTTATAGGTATGTCACATAAATATTCTTTCTTTCTTATTCTTCTTTGGAATTGATGCTTATTAGAATATAAGAAATTTTCACAAACAGCATATTGTTACCAACATAATAATATGCAGGCGTCGCAAATGGCGAGCTAATTAGGTATTTTATGTCGTAAAATAAGGAGAAAATACATACTTTCAAAATGAGAAGAAATTATTTATTTCTCATTTTTTTTAATCATATTTTATTGAAATGTACTAAAACCTGCGCTCATTTGCGGGGTTAAATGTACCTAGTTCAAAGGAACTCGCTCCGTAGGGCGAGAGTTCAAAGACCGAGCGGCTTTTCAGTTTTGTTCTATAAGTTTCTTGTATGAATTAATATTTTTTCCGTAATTTCCGTACATTTACTAAATAAAAAACATATTATACAGATTTTGTACAGAGCCTGAGATTATACTCGTATATTGAATTTGCCAGTCTGCCATTCAGGTTTTTAAGGTTCTATCATAATCACAGGATAAATCTCCTTTAGAAATATGCCTGGACGTACAGGGTTTTACGAAACGTGTAAGTAAAAATAAGTAAAAAGGGGCGCTAGGCACAGAACAAAAAATAACAGATAGAAGGGACATCAACTTAGTTTAGTATGAAAACAGATGAAAACCAGTATCGCCGGGCGGTTTTCGCACACAAAACTATTTATCACGCACTAACGTAAAGAAATGTATTAAAGGCTTTATGGTTATGTTTTAACTTAGTCAATGTATTCAAAATTCCCAATTTTGGCAATATTGTGGTAAATAAGTAGACTTAGGATGGCAGCAAAAGAAGTTTTAGGCAAGTTAGAGTTCTAACTCCCTTTGCAACGGTAGCGCACCTGCTCCGCCTACATGTCCTCTCTATTTAATTTACAATATTTGATCTGTGGCGCCAGGTATAAATCTCATTTATGATTACTTATGACAAACAACGCTGTTTCAATATAATTATTCTGTAATAATCAGTTTATAGGATGAAAATATTTTTAATTTTTTTTTAACGTCTTAGATATTTCAGTTACTGGATTGGAGAAACTAAAACTTTATTTCCCCCAGTACTAGTAGTGGTACAGCGGGCAACGGTTACACAGGAAGCGTTTAAGACCTTTACCAAACAAGCTTGCGCCAAAGTTTGTCAGTTAATATTCGAATATGGCCGCAAAGGAAATTGAATCGCAAAGTTGGCTACTACGCAAGTCCTTGGCGTCCAACTTTCTATGCACATTACATGATAAATGGACGCCACTCGCAGTTTGTGTTGAACCCCATCAAACCATCAGGCACAACGGATGCGTCTAAAGTGAAAATCAAAGTAGAAGGACAGAACGACAGTGTAAGCGGGGCAGGCGCGCCACAGTTGCAAATAAACAACGATGACAGGTCAGTGGATGGTGCGTTCGGATCAAACGCCGCAAGGCGTAGGTTCAAACCCTAACAATGAGCTTGAGCTGTCGGTGAAGGAAAACATCGTGGTAGGGAAAACCATATTTCCCTTAGTACGGCATCACGCGTGAACGTCTGGACCGATCACAATTGAATTTTACATACGTTATTACATAATTGTACATTTTACGTTGTCAGGGGTGCAGAGAAGGACAGGGTACTTTTTATCCCGAAATTCCCGCGGGTACTCTGAAATTACCCTGGGTGAAACCGCAGGAGACAGCTGGTTGTTGATGAATTCAAAGGAAAAAATACATAGTTTGGAAGTCGGTTAAAAAGAAATATACATTAGGCGTTCTGTGTGCTTATTTAAAATCCATTTACAATTTATTTGTTTGTCCGTCCGTCGTAAGAAATGCCAATTTAACCCTGACCTGCGTTTCTTCTTGTTTTTGTCGGAAAAAACCTTCAACGGGATGAAGAAACGAAGTCAACTCGCGTTGGTTGTTTGGCGCGATAATTTATTTATGGGCCCAACTTTTGGGAACACTTTAACATTGCTGGTTGTGTGTTCGCTTTTTTGTGTTTGTTACATAATTTACGACAGGAAAAAAATTTCAAAGTTGTTTTTTTTTATATGCAGACTTTTATATTACAGTCGCTAAATGGTTTTGACAAGTTGACAATAAAAACGGCTAGGTGTTAAACGGGTCGTAATAAGACGTGGCTCATAAATTTATAAAAGTGTAATCAGTACAGAAGAGTAAGTTTACTATACAACGTGTTAAGATTTAACTGAAAACTAGAAAGTAGTTTGCTCAGAATCAACTAGGGGATCGATCGCACTATGTTTTAATATAGTTTATATTTTTTCATTTTTATTAGCCCATGTCTAAATTATTTATAATACAATATTAGGCGCGTACGCCGCCCGCTGCAAAAAAAAAACGAACCGGTAGGCGCGGGCGTAGCGCTTGGAATTTCGTAGATAGGTTACCTCCAAACTAATGTTGAATAACTTTTAAGGTATAAATTTTTTCGACATAAAATATATTTTAATCATATTATAGTTTATTTTTTTAAATGGGGTGTATCAGGTTTTAAGTTAATTCATTAACACGTTGTATATATGTATAGGTATAGATTATTCTGGAATTCCCGCGGGAACTCCAAAATTACCGCGGGTGAAACCGCGGATGACAGCTAAAAGATACGAAGCAACGATAGACATTGTTCATATTTCGATCCGCGTTTTCTCCACTTTCAATATTGCGGAGGTGCCCAGTCCAGCCTCGATATTGGACTCAAATGTATTATTCATCGAGGTTAAAGGAGAAAATGAATATACAATATTGAATGAAAAACAGCTATACCCAGTACCTATATGCTCAAAGTGGTTTTTAAAACGTCACATCCGAACACAAGTAGATACCAGTAGAAGTACAAGCTCTGTTTAATTTTGGACCAGATGGGCTATTATGTATAACTTTTGTTTCTATCATTATTCGGTTGCAATCAAAAATATGGCGGTTTTGCAATTAGATACATCATAAAATATGCACCTTTTGGCAGCTACAATAATCTAGCGATCAACTAAAATAAACATACCTACTTCAAAAGTTTAAGCCGTCTAAATATAATCAATTAATCACAAAACCGCTGTTTTCGTTTAAAATCGAAAAACAAAAAATAGAAACAAAAGTTTACATAATTACCCTACAGGTGACGCTGCACGCTGTGTGTTGATGTCAACAAATATGTATGGAAGTCAAATAAAGATAATTAAAAATTGATTTTTTCTTTTTAGATTAATAGCTATGTAAGAACTGTGATTTTAAAAACGCCACTATAGAAAATGTCACTGTTTTGTATTTGCGGGCACTCAGGTACGCTAGGCTATGTAGGTTTGAACGATGTCACAACAGCCGGCTTACTCTTGACGCAGCAGAGATTACGCCCTAAAACTTCATAAACTCACAATTCGCAAACTTTACCTCTTTATAATATTAGTATAGATTAGTGTTGACTCATATTCCAATTAAAATTTAAATATGTGAGAACAATGAGCCGTAACTAGCAACTATTATTATGGATTGTCAACTTGGCTAAGGGGGCAGATCTAGCCTATAGCGTGTCGGTTCTACTTTATGTTTTCTATAGACTAACATGAACGGCATCTAAAAAGCGCATGCAATTCGATCTTTATCGAGTATGAGTTTCGAAACGACTTTCCAAGATACCTAATACTAAATCTAGATTCCATATATTATTTATCACTTATCCATCTTGAAAGCACTACTGAAACTTTTACGCTACTCTCATGATGGCCCAAATATTTTATTTTCAAGACAAATTGACATTTGATACTTAGAACCTGATGCTATTTTAACGCGTCAAGACGATATCGGAGGCAAATTGTTAGAAACGGCTGGCGTTTTTTAATATTTGGGAGCACCCCGACTTTCCAGGTAAGTTTTGCTATGACTGACAGCTGAAAGCACAGCAGTTTCAAGTACAACATACGCTGGTGTGCGCAAATTTTAATTTCCGCTTATATTGTAAATATCAAAATTGTTTGGATTTTCTTGATATTTGCTACAAATAGGTGGAAACAATAAGTTCTAAATAATAATAATAATAAAGATAATTGTATGTAGGTAAATTAGTTAGGTACGTCATAAACAAAGATATTACAGAAAAGGGACAGTAAAATTTATGCGCTGTTATTTCTGTAGATCTACCAAGATGAAGATAGAAAAATAAGAAGTTAAAGATCTAAAAGTAAATGTTTATTTCAGTAAGAATTATTTACTTGTATTTTTTTATATTATTCATCTTTTATATTTTTATGTTTAGTTGGTGTATTTATATGTATGAGTATAATTATTTTGCCTCTTCTTTTGTCCGTGCGCGACAGCGCGCTGCCAACTGAAAACCAGCGCTAGGTGTTCCTGTTCCCGCACCTAGATAATGCTGAGTTGGTGATCCTTTCGGCAGAGCATGCAAGAGATATTATCAATGTCTCTTTAGATTAGGCACTGTTGATGTTTGTGTGGTGTGCTGAAATAAATGTATTTTTTTCTTCTTCTTCTTCTTATTCTTCTAAAAGGGGAATCTACAAACTTCATCCCGAACAGCCGATGGGAGAGTTACCGCAAACCTTAAGAGTCTATATTATACCTGTTATATTAATATTCGAAATCGGACTTCTTAGAATCGACCGAAATCCTTCCTAACATTATAAACGCGAAAGTGAGTTTGTTTGTTAAGCTCTCACGCCTTAACGGCTCAACCGATCATCATGAAATTTCACATATACGTTTTCAGGGGTACAGGAAAGGACATAGGGTACTTTTCATCCCGGAATTCCCGCGGGAACTTCGAAATTATCGCGGGTGAAATCGGCTAGTTGTTCATATTGTTCTTTTTTTTAATATGTTGTTTTATATCAAAAGTATCTTTAACTGGTTATCTAGGTACGTACATAAGTAAGTACATTTTTTTTTTAAGGTTACAATATAATGGTCCCTATCGTTAGCTAATGCTAATACAGGCAAAAGATCTAGTTTACGTTGTCATCTTAATACCCTGAAGGTGTTTAAAACTGTAATAGGTAGGAAAAACATAGAGGACAAACGTAAACGCGATTTCTCACGTTATGTAGTGCCATTTCACCTTGCCCTGGAGGCGGCTACTATTTGCTGAAACCAGTAATAAAGCATAACAAACGAATTCAAAGCAATACCATCCCCAATATCAGTGCAATAAGAATTACGAGGGAGTTGTCGGAGCGCAAATTGAGGTGGTTGCTGTTGCGAATTTCGTATTCCGTTTGAACAACTTCCCAGCTTAGTGAGAGCCTCTTCATAGTAACTTAATATTTACTTGTATTTTCAACGGAATAATAAAAACTCGTAATGTGACAAATCTCGCAAACATCTATTTTAGGAAAGTGATCATTTTCGATCTCGAGGTTGTACCTACGCTGTAGCGCATTGGTTCGGTTAAACCTAAGAACAATAAGTTATTCTTCTGAGGGTTAAACATTGTGTAGTTCATAGTTGTCATAGTTACAACCACAGAACAGAAAATAACAGATACCTTACCTTACCATATCCAGGTGCCGTTTCCAGGACAGAGTAGTGTCGATAATAACGCCCAGGTTTTTAACTGCATTACGACGACCCGATTGGCGCAGAGGTCACCATGCCTACCCGCTATTTAAGGGGTTCCTCGTTCGATTCCCGATGGGGGTGGACTTTGTGATGAACACAGGGTTCCCTTTTCCAGTCTGGGTGTGTTTATATATCTATAGTATAATATATATATAAGTAATTCTATGTAGTATATACCACGTTTGCTTGGTTTCCACGACACAAGCTATTGTTAGCTTACTGTGGGATCAAGTAGATCTTTGTGTTGTGATGTGGATTATTATTATTATTATTGCTATACGGTATGGTAACTGCATTAAACTGCACCGGCGGGAGGGAGTTCATGTCAAGCTTGGAGATAGATCGTGGACTACCGACTATAATAACTTGGGTTCTGGCAGGATTTACTTTCAGACCGTACGACTTGCTCCAGTCTAAGATGCGTGCAAGATCATTATTTCATCATTAGATAGAAGGGACATCAACCTAGGTTAGTATGAAAACAGATGAAAACCAGTGTCGCCGGGTGATTTTCGCACACGAAACTATTCATCACACACTAAAAAATTAACTGACGTAAAAAAATGTATTAAACGCTTTATAGTTATGTTTTTATTTAGTCACTGTTTTCAAAATTCACAGTTTTACGAATATTGTGGTAAATATGCTTGGGATGGCAGCAAAGCATTTGCTCTAACTTCTTTTGCAACGGTCGCGGTAGCGCGCCTGCCCCGCCTGCATGTCCTCTCTAGTTAATTTATTTACTCTGTGGTTACTACTTAACTTTTGTGCGTTTATTGTGCTGTCACTTTTCATCTGGTTTTAACCGTAATACATAGAATATCATATTTTGTTATAACCAATAATTATTATAATATTTATAACCAATTCTTAATATTATAATATTATAAATGGACATAGATAAGCAATAGTGTGTTAACCCACAGTGGAGAAATTATGAGTAAATTAAAGTTTTAAAATTACAGCGCCATTTTCTGTCAACATTTTTTATGTTCAATATTTAATTTCATACTTAAACAATGCAATAAGGCAAAAATAAAATTAAAAAAACGTTCTCTAACTCTTAAAAAATCGTTCTGAATCAATAACTTCATTTTGTGGGTTAACATGTTATTGCTTATCTACATCGCACGGCTGCGTTTCGCGGCAGCTTCAAATATGCGGCCACCAAATGTTGGAACAACTTGCCTCCGCCGATGCGCGCGCTTAAATCAGTTTATGGCTTTAAAAGCTAACTAAAAGCCTATCTTCTTTTACAGCAAAAAAACGAGTATAATATTGGTGGCCAAACTATTTGAAAAATTTCCTTATTTAATATCATGTATAAATATTGCTATGTGAATATAATTGTTTTTACTATCCTATTATATCATATGTTATTTTTATTATTATTATATATATTATTATTATTATTATTATATCATATGTTATTGTTATTTAATATCAATAAATCACTATAATATATTATGTATCTATATAATTTATATATCATATATATTATCTATGTAATGTGTATGTATTTGAATTGGCAGGCAGACATACGATCGGGTATCGCGCGGACGCATCCCCGCGCCGTATGGGCTCCGCTGAAAACCAGCGCTGCCGCGCTTTATGCGACAGCATATGCTGAGACGGTGTCCATTTTGGCATCACGGAAACTATATAAGATTCATTTTAAATTTGATGCATGTATTACTTTTAAGTAATTTTGTGATGCCAAATAAAGTTATGTCTATGTCTATGTCTCTTATCTGCGTCCAAATGTGAATGTGAGATTGATTGTCAGTTACGCTTTCACACCTTAACGGTTTAACCAATCGCTATGAAATTTTGTACACGTTGTCAGAGGTTCAGAGAGAGCCTACTTTTATCCCTGAATTCTCGCGGAACTCCGAAATTAACAACGATAAAACGTACCTAATGAAATGGGGATGTGGACTACTTTTGAAAATCAAAATTCTAATTAGTCCGTCAGTTAGAAAATAAAAAAACAATAGACACGTATTTTTTGCTTTTTCAAATAAATTAAAACATACAAAGATAAAGCGCATTAAAGTTTAGGGTGAGGGGGTCGTGACGTCACTAACCGCTAAAACCGCCATACAAACTGTCAGAATAGTGACGTCACGCGAAATTTCAACCCAATATATCGCTGTTATTTTTTGTTTACGTAAAAAAAGAAAAAATACGTGTCCAATATTTTTTGATAATCTACAAGACAAACTAAAAAATAAAAATTAGTCAACATGCCTATTCTGCATATCTCAGGACACAGGGTAGTTTTACCATGGAATTCTCGCAGACAACCGTGGCGAATAGCTAGTCTAGTTATCCTATTAATATTATAAATGTGAAAGTGTGGGTGTTTGGATGTTTGGATGTTTGTTACTCAATCACACAAAAACGGGTGAACGGATTTGGATGAAATTTGGTACCCACGTTGTCAGGAGTACAGAGAAGGACATAGGGTACTTGGCGAAGGTACCATAGAAGCCGATTCCCGCCGGCTTCCCTTCAGACGCAACATCTCTCTCTACCGTAATTGAGAACGTTGTCAGGGATACAGGGAAGGACTTTTTATACCGGAATTCCCGCGGGAACTCCGAAATTACCGCGGGTGAAACTTCGGGGAACAGCTAGTAAGTTAATAAAATATGACGAGCTTGAAAATCTCCTAAATAGGTACATACACCGTGCAATCATTAGGAGGTTCCCTTTTATTTATTAAAACGAATTTCAATTAGGGATGCAGCGCGAACATTAATCAAACGAAAACATAGAAATACATTTTGCAACGCGTTTCGATGATAAATGGTGGTTCGTTGCAGCTCCTGATGACATTAGGCGAACGTGTTCGGATAATATGATGGTTTATTTCTCGCCATGTTACTCTTCTAGCGATCGTGATTTGTATTATAATGTTAATCCTACAAAATTAACATTGGCATTAAAATCACCAAATTAAAATTACAAGTTAAAATTACAATCATATTTGGACGCAGATAAGCAATAACATGTTAACCCACAAAATTAAGTTATCTAATCAGAACGATCCATTGAGAGTTAGGAACGTTTTTTAATTATCTGTTTACTTTATTACATTGTTTAAGGATGTAACTAAATATTGAACATAAAAAATGTTGACAGTAAATCGTGTTTTAAAATTATAGAATTTTAAAACACCATTTAAAATTAAAGAATTAAAAATTAATTATTTTGTTTTAAAATTATAGAATTTTAAAACACGATTTACCTACTCAAAATTTCTCCATTGTGGGTTAACACACTATTGTTTATCTATGTCCATTTATAACATTATGCCTGCACTACACTATCGCCCATGATCGTTGATCGCGTGATCGGCGATAATGTGGACACCTCAACGCGACCACAGGCGATTCCCTTTGATGCGTGCCCAAAAACCGACAATTCACACGTCGCAGGCGATCATAGACGATGATCGGCGAGTACAGCCGAGTTTGCCTACACTATCGTGACCGCGTATAAACGTCTGTACTCGGCGATAATGTAGTGGAGCCATTAGAATGGTCAAATCGTGAAGGCGTGAAAACGTGACAAACAAACTGAAACTTACGATCGAATTTATTTATAATAGTAGGTACCTAAGGATAACTAGCTGGCTAGCGCGGTTTCACCCATTTGACGTTTAGGGGTTGGATTACGAAACACCTTGTTATACATACATACATGATTTGAAAAACCAAATACAGATTTTCATGGTTATCTTAAAATTTAAGGTGCTTCCTGCGGGAATTTCGGGTAAAAAAGTAGGTACTCTATGTCCTTTACTGTACCCCTGACAACGTGCATGCCACATTTCATCCAAATCCGTTCAGCTGTTTTTGCGTGATTGAGTAACAAACATCCAAACTTTCACATTTATATTATTTAGTAGGATTATAACTAGCTGTCCCGCGCGGTTTCACCCGCGATGATTTCGAAGTTACAAACAAACAAACTTTGCAACCCCTTTTCATCCCTTTAGGGGTTGAATTTTCAAAAATCCTTTCTTATCGGATGCCTCCGTCATACAAAGAACACACCCTCCAAGTTTCAGGCCTCTACGATCAGCGGTTCAGGCTGTGCGTTGATCCATCAGTCATTCAGGACAAAGCATTTTATATGTGTAGATGATTATTATTCTTTAAACACTATAACTTCTATAAAACATGCCGTACCGATTATATTACCGAATCGTTCATTTTGGCTTCTGTATCGAACAACGTTTCCATTCTGGAGTCAGCGAACCGATTCGTACAAGATAGAGTGCATCACTTAACGCTATGTCGATAATAAATGAAAACATCGATACGTCGTGGCGTATCGATAAATCAACCGGCGTAAATTCATGCGAGTGAACCACGGCAAAGTAGAGCGTGTAACTATCAAAGATACACCACTTTTCAAGCGTTCCTCGCCGTGTTGTTGCGATTGGCGTTTGAATTCGTCCAGTTGATGGAGCAAGTAAATGGAACGACCTTTTTCAGTACATTGTTAGTCCTACTAATATTGTAAATGTGAAAGTGTGGATGTTTGAATGTTTATATGTATGTTACTCAATCACGCAAAAACGTCTAAACGGATTTGGATGACATTTGGCATGCACCTTGTCAGGGTACAGAGAAGGTCATAGGGTACTTTTTATCCCGGAACTCCCGCGGGGACACTGAAATTACCGCGGGTGAAATCGCGGGGTACAGCTAGTTTACGATAAGTCTCGATGGAAAACTTTTTAAAAAAACTTTTTTATACAACAAGCTTTTATTTAAATGCGCTAATAAGAATGAACCATACATTGTTATCCAAACAAAACGTGTATACAAAATTTCTGTTCAATCGGTTGAAAATCTGCTTCAAAATTTAGTTGCAAGATTCCATCCGTACAATCATAATTATTATAAAGTTACATACATACATGGCAAGTTAGTAGTAGTTAGTAGTAGTAGTTGCAATTCATACAGAAACATTTTTTCTCTCTATTAGTATACAAGTATAGATAATATTAGTATAGATATAAAGTATAATACCACTTACTCATCACAAAATCTTAACTTAATAATAACTTTAAAAATACAAAATTGTGAAATTTAAAAATATTTTCTATTTGTTTGTAATGAATTTAAACCGGGCTTTAATGAAATTAATGAAACAGAGAAGGCAACCATACCAAACTTACAAAAAAAAGCAATTCAGTTTGTTTAATTTTGGCAAGTGGAAGTCGTGATTAGCGTACTTGCTTTGCACTTCGAACAAGTTACTGGTTCATGAAGTTGTCTTACGGCATAGGAAACAAACACTACAAACCTTATTAGTTTTGAAGCTATTTCAAGTCGATATTGGTGAAATTTTTTGCGCCGCCCAGCCATATTTAAGAAAACGTTCAAGTCAACTTGTTCGAAGTGAACGAACACTCGTGAATTCTGAGGCGTTGCGTTTACATACTATTTCCGTGGTCTCATCCGCCTTACGTCTGCGCTCGCTCGGAACTCGGTATTTTCACTTTGCCGAGTATTTCTCTACATTTTTTATCGCAATTTACATGCACAATTTCGGGGTGTCTTTGTTCACAACATTCATACATAAACTCCCGGACAGACAGAGAATACAATTCTCAATTGGTATATAGCGGTGCTTGCGATTCTTGTTCCTTTTTTATATGACATGTTTTATAGTTTTCTTTTTAAGTATAATTTGGGTGCCTTCAAATGTGTTTCTTTGATACACATTTAACTTTACGACAGTGTATTTACAATAATAAAAAAATACTAAATTAATAATAAATGTGTTTTCTATTTTCTTACAATATTTTGAAGAGTTTTTTTTTGTTTTGCAAGACAGTAGTCAGACCTTAGACCCTTATTCTTTTATACAAATAAATGAATGATATATCATTTTATACAAAAAAATCATCGATCCCGGCTGTGTCGATTCCAAGCAATTTTGATTTTTGAATGAAATCCCATAATAACGTTCTTAAAATTCTCTTAATCAAATCACGAAAAAAGCTTCGTAACATTCTCTTCGAATCGTCCAATGTTTTATAAAGATTTGCTCCATAAAAAATGATTTACGCACAATACGCCGCACAAATTTATAACCTACTATTATTCAATATCGGTGTTTTATTTCGCCACAATAATATCCACTACGGCGCAACTTTGTTTCGCAGAAATACCTTTTCCATGCCACTCGGCATATTCCGGGAACGGCCAGCGCCGTATATCACCCGTGACGTTTCCCCATTTAATGTTTCACGCAGAATTGTAAAATATTATGTGCAAAATTTTAATCTGTAGGTGAGCGAACCCAGTGGGCACAATACGCCCGATGATTATTGTTTCCGTGCAAACATTCGATGTTTCAAGCGAGCGGAAGTCGGCAACGTGCAACGGAACAATTGCAACGCTCAAAACTAATATTTTATCGATACACTGCTAATGACTTTGTGCTATTCGGGATTACCGCGATATTGCTAAATTAACAGCTAATGTGATACATTTCGATGGAGTATAAACAAAGGAATAAATAAACGTATCTACTATCTAAAAGCAAATACCCGTGGTGTAATATTAGAACCAACGTATTTGGAATCCACCCAGTAGGTTTTATAGGAGCGTTGGAATAATATCAATAGGCTAGTTTCCTGGGTAAAAAAATCAAAATTCTATTTAGTCCGTCAGTTAGATAATAAAAAAATAAAAGACACGTATTTTTTGTTTTTTTTTAAATAATGGAAATATGCATAGATAAAGCGCACTAAAGTTTAGGGTGGGGGACTTGTGTCGTCACAGCTCGCTATAACGTGCGAACAAACTGTAGCGAGGCGTGACGTCATGTGAAATTTCGACTTGATATATCTCCGTTATTTTTTGGTTACATAAAAAATAAAAAAATACGTGTCCAATATTTTTTAATAATCTACAAAACGGACTAAAAAGAAAAATTTAGGAAACTAGACTATTTTCGGTTATTTTATTCTGCATCAAGAACATTAACCATGAGTATTAAGCTGCTATGTTAGAAAAAAATCTAATATATATATATAAATCATGTGTCACGTTGTTTGTCTGCGATGGACTCCGAAACGGCTGAATCGATCATGATGAAATTTGGTCACTATGTTGTATTTGGTCCAACTTAAGAGATCCGGAATTAATGCGGGGTACGGCTAATCACCGTAAACTACTGTCAGGGCCGTCAGGACTCAGGGGTACAAAAAAGGACATAGAGTACTTTTTTCCCGGAATTCCATTCGGAAAAATTGATGTATAAGTATGAGAATAAATTTAACTCGTTCACAAGGTATTGTTTAATATCATTGCCCTATATAAATGGTATGAGTATATCTATATATTTCTGACGGGCTTCAGGCTAAGTTTATTGAGTTTTATCTTTCGCCAAATTGGTAGACTTAAAATACTTTACCCATATTTAACAAAATACCTACACTCATGTATATTGATTGCATGCACGCACGCGGGCACGGGCGCACACATACAAACACACGTCATAATACGTCTTTTATGTCGCCTGACATCCTGACATCAAACTTTTAGCTTCGTTTGTGGAAAATATTGTGGGATTTCACAAGAAAAACTATCCAAGCCATCAATGGAACGTTGGTTCCCTCAACCGAACCAAACAAAGAGATTCTGATATATATCTCTTTGATAGCTAACAAGCCGTATTGGATACCAACATTTTCATATTGAAAACAAGTGAAGGGGAAATAGGGATTATAATGAAATCATTCGGGCGAAATGCGACGATATTGTTGACTGTACAAACAGCAAAATAGATGGTTTTGCTGATTTTGTTGGTCGACCTACATTGGATATATGGATTACCGGTACCTACGCCCCTTTTTTTGTGTATGTTGTACTTTTTTATGTACTTACTCATCTTTCTATTGTATCCTTACCATGCAAAGTTCAAAAAAACTAGTTACAAAATCGTCCAGAAACAAATCAAATTGCAAAACAAAACCAGTCTCTACGAAAGTTTTTCTTTTTAAACTATAAAACCTAAATAAAAATACATTAGAAAACTACATGTCCTGACTGACTGACGAAACAGTCAGTTAGAAAGTCAACAGGTCAAAACTCAGACATAACTATACCGAGACTGGAAACTAGAAATTTTGCACAAGGCTTCCCTTTTTAATGTATATAGATAAGGACTTGTGAAGGGTGAAACCGCCAGAGGAAAGGGCTCTCTACTATGCATAAATTGATACAAATAAAAATAAAAATTTACCAAAAAAACAGTAATATGGAACTTGTAGCGTGCATGTGTCTACGCCAAGATTGTGTGAGTGTGAGCGGACAGATAGACGCATAATATATTATTAGTATTATATACCTAGAAACAGTGGAATCGCATGAATTGTGTATGTATAAAATTATACAAATGCTCGTACACTTCAGTTAGGATATCGTTTACTTGCACTTTATAAATGGGTAGAGCGCTCCAGACCTTCACCACAGAGGTGAAGTCCTTTCAATCGTTCAAATAAAACGAGACGCACCTACTACGAGTGTAGCTTCGTCCTTTTTTTTCACATCACGATTCGTGGAAAAACCGAACTGTGTCGAGTACAGCCTCTCTGCTTACAGCAAACGCGGGATCTTGAGTAATTGAAACAAAAGCCTGTGGCGTCTTACAACCGTTTATCATTCGCAAACCTACGCAGATATAAATTGAAATATTAAATTATACTGTATGTAATATTGTCATAAGATTCAAAGTTTCGCCTTCCGCTTCAGATATGAATCTTACTTGGGTTGCGTCTCGATCTAATGTTTCTAGACTCGAGAGTTTACTTATTTTTATTAAGGTTCCGTACCCAAAGGGTAAAACCTAATACTAAGACTTCGCTGTCCGTCCGTCCGTACATCCGTCAGTAAGTCCGTCACCAGGCTGTATCTCATGAACTGTGATAGTAAGACAGTTGAAATTTTCACAAATGATGTATTTCTGTCGCCGCTATACCAAAAAATAGTATAATACTGAAAAACATCTCCCGGCTCCCATACAACAAACGTGATTTTTTTGCTCGTTTTTGCTAGATAACGGCAACAGGTAGACGCTTGAAATATTCACGGAATATTTAGTTATTTACTTTAAGTCACTTTAAAAATAAATAATTTAATAAAAATAAAACAAATATTTAAAGGGGGCTCCCATACAACAGACAATATGATTTTTTTGCCGTTTTATAGATCATGGCACGGAACCCTTCGTGCGCGAGTGCGACTCGCACTTGGCCGGTTTTTCATTTGTGAGTTCTTACGTAGCGCGCTGAGTGTGAAACGTTAGCTGGCAACGGAAGTGCCACCGAGTGCAACATCCGGTGTCTCTATTTCAAATTAGTTCCAAGTCTTAACTCACACAAATCACAATAGATGGCATTGGTTTTCATGTTTGCTAATTTATTTTTATACGTTTAAAATTTTTAACTAGCTTCACCCGCGTTAATTCCGGCTTTAAAAGTAACCTGCCCATGTCCTTCTATGTACCTCTGACAACGTGAAAAATTTCACGATTTCACGTTGATTGACTGGGCAGGTAGTTATAGCGTGAAGGATTCACATCAAGAAAGTGTAACTTCTCATAAATGCATACGTGTATACGGTGTACCTATACGTATGTATTTATGAGAAGTTACACTTTCTTATATATTAGTATGTATATACTTTAACGTTTAATTAATTTTTCATTACTCATACTCGGAAAGTAGGTCTGAAGTTGCCTGAGAAGCGGGTTGAAAGTAACACTTTTCAGCCCTAGGGAGAATCGCTTTCAACTGACAGCTGGATACTGCAGCAACTCAAGTTTTTTTTTATGTCATAGGGGCATACTTACTGGCCAGTAGCACACCTAATGGTTGATTTATGTAAAATAAAATTCACTCATTTTTTCTTTAGCTTATTCCTATTTTTATTTTGACTTTCCTTGCATTCGTAATGAAAAGCACAGTGTTATCCTCGGGAGAAAGACTTTAAAGAAGTTACTTTCACCCCTAGGATAACAATGTACTATTTGTTTACACCGTTTTAATTCGATTATAATAATAACTAGCTGATCCCCGCGGTTTCACCGGCGTTAATGTCGAAGATTCCGCGGCAACTAAGGGATAAAAGTGCCCTATGTCCTTCTCTGTATCCCTGGCAATGTATATGCAAATTTTCATGATTATCCGTTCAGCCGTCGAGGCGTAACGTAACAGACAGACAGACAGAGTTACTTTCACATTTATAATATTAGCAGATTATAATAATAATAATAATCCACTTCACGATTATAACAAATATTCTTTCTTCCTCTGAAATACTAGCTCCATTTCGGTACTTCTGTTTCCTTACGGTGCTATTCCATTGCGAATGGAATGCAAACTTCGATACGCTATTTACTACAATACTAGTATAAATGGACATAGATAAGCAATAGTGTGTTAACCCACACTGGAGAAATTTTGAGTAAATCGTGTTTTAAAAGTTTAGCCCCATTTTGTGCCAACACTTTTTATGTTAAATATTTAGTTACATATTTAAGCAATGTAATAATCTAAACACATAATAAAAAATGTTCCTTAACTCTCAATAAATCGTTCTGAATCAATAACTTAAGTTTGTGGGTTAACATGTTATTGCTTATCTGCGTCCAAATAAAATCTCTCTTTGTAGAAGCACCGCTGCGCCGCTCGGTTGATTACTTACCTAGGGCTAGTGCTTTGTTGTGCGGAAATGATACACGGATATTGGATATTCAGGTACTCAGGTCTTCTAGGAATTCTATTAATGGAGATGAGGATGCTTGCATTGCGAATAACAATCTGTGCACATTGAAGAGTAGTTACCAGAGCTTATCTAAACTAAAATGACACGCCCCACTACTCAACAAGCAGTTTTAGATGTGCGATATCATGTATTGATAATATCTCTTTAATAGTGTGAGTGCGGCGACACTATACGCAGAGGCGTCTCTATAGCCCTTGTGGGACCCGTGTGCAGCCAGTAACCTGGCGCCCTCAAGCGGGCACCCGCCTTTGGTAGCGATGCGACATTACGCCAATTTCATCTTTTATTATCTGTTTTAAGGCTGCTTTCATGTTGAAACAAAAGTAATTGTGTAAATTTAAATAGAGTAGGTAGGAAAAGGAGTAGTTTTGCTTTGCTACCGTGCGCCCGGCGTCGGCCACGGCGGGCGCAGGGTCTTTGAGAGCGACGCATCTTCGGATGTGTCGCAAGGGCGCTCGGCGCGCGGCGCCCGTGTGCGCCGCACACCCTGCACTATAGGTAAAGACGCCTCTGACTATGCGGCAACTGAGGACGAATGGCAGGACCAGATTTATACATATAAATATGTGTCGTATCGATATTTTAACGGTTGTACTGTTTTAGCTTCGATAAGCTCTACCTAGTATGTTGTTTAATCAAATGAAACTATTCGTTTTTTTTTTCTAAAATCCATAAATATTGTAGGTATGAGTTATTCTTTTTGCTAATCCGGGTGAACGTTTATCGAAAAGGAGAAAAACACCAGAAACAGCCAATAAAACGTCCCCGGGAAACCAATACGCAACTTGGACCATTTGTTTTGGTGGACAATAAAGAAAAAACGCGCCGTTAGTGGGCGAATAACAAAAATAAAATATTCAGTGGCTCGGAAACTGGCGTCCATTATTTTTCTTAACGTGCCTATAAACAAAAGTCCCGGCTTGTTTCGCACGGGGTCCCCCCTAAGGCCCACGCGTCCCGTTCCCCCAAAACTATACGACGAGCTACACACGGACGTGTTGTTTATGCGACATGGGACTTTTTTTTTAGTATTTATTTAGTTTAGATAATACTATCAGCGTAGTGTGGGGCGCCCCCCTGCCAGATGGAGCGACGATCTGCGGTGGGTGGCTGGTAGCAACTGGATGCGAGTGACTGAAGATCGGGATAGGTGGCGAGCCCTTGGAGAGGCCTATGTCCAGCAGTGGACTGCTGCAGGCTGAAAATGATGATGATCTAGTTTGTATTTATAAAAACATTATAAGATTACATGAAATTTCATAGGACTGCAACAGTTAGTAACACTGAACAAGACAGAAAAGGCATCAACTCAGTTTAGTATGACAACAGATAAAAACCAGTGTCACTATTCGTCACACATACAAATGAACGAAGTGCATTAATATACACACCGGCAGAATTAGCGGAACATAAAAAGGCAGAGTATAGAAATAATTACGTATATATATTAAAACAAATTATTATCAGGCATGAAGTAACAAACTAATATACATCTTTTAACATCGACTTTAAGAAGTTTTTAGTTAAATTTTATTAAAAATTATCAAAATAAAAAAAAATAAAAAAAATCTGTAGTTTGTGAGAACACAGACAATGTTGCAAATAAAAGTTAAATCACGAAGGGGAAACACACGTTATTAATCGTTCATTTATTTCGTGTTAAAATCACAGTAATCTTTAATTTGCAACATTATTTGTGTGCCCACAAATTAGAGAAAAATTGTTTTTTTTATTATTATCTTAAATAAAATTTAATAATTTTATTACAAACTTTTAAAGTGTTAAAAGATGTATATTAATTTATTACTTCAAGTCTAATTATTATTTGTTTTAATATATATACGTAATTATTTCTATACTCTGCCTTTTTATGTTCCGCTAATTCTGCCGGTGTGTATATATACGTCATTTGGTGCGTCGAATTCGATAACCAATGACAATTCAATATTGTCGACACCAAATAGATATATTTGAGTTGCCAGAAAGTTTTCTGAAATTATGAACGTTTGCTCGAATTTCTTTGCAAACGTGGCGCCATCTACCCCGCTTGTATTGTCTCTCTAGTTAACATTTTCATTTTATTGTTCTTAGCACAATCCTCGAATTTGTTCGAAATTGTTATCTGTTCTTGGAACTGTGCGTCTGTGTGTACGAAGGTGCGAGTCCTAGGTGCGCGCGAGCGGTGAGAAGCGGGCAGAGCCGGGCGCCCTCGTCGCGAGACCGCGCCACCAAACGATTCTACTTTTTTCATTACGCGACCCACGGCTTGTGGCCTCAGAATTGACGATTTTAATCTTACAAAAAATCGCTTTTGTTTGCGAAAATCTGATTTTACCAGAAATATGAGACAAACCCGGTGATAACTGATAAACCCTGGAATCCTACCTATTTCTCATCTGACTCACTAAACACGAAATCTCAAAGAAGGGATTCCCCGGAGTTTCCGCGAACACTTAAATTAAGGCGGATGATATTGAAGTGAACAAAAGGTACCAACCTCCTGAGTTAAATAAAATAATTAATCGGAGTTTAACAGAAAATCAAACTTTACGCGAGTTAGTACAACTAGCTGATATAATACCTACCTAGGTAAGGTATATGATTATTTTAAACGAGAAGGAATAAAAGCTTCTAGCGACTATTTCAATTTCAATCAAAGCTTTTTTGTGTATTAGTTTTCACGCTTTACGCTTTCACGCCTCACTACTACTCAACAGGTCCTCATGAAATTTTACATACCTACTCACACGTTTTCAAGGGTACAGAGAAGGACATATAGTAGGTACACTTTTGCCCCGAAACTGCGGGAACTCCAAAATCATTGCGGGTGAAGGCGCGGGGAACATCTGTCTCAAGATAGTCTCACATTGTTCTCCCGCTCATTTCGTGGCTCTACCCCGCGGTAAGCTGTCGCGCTTGTTTTATTGTTTTGTACTAGCACGGCTTAACACTCTCGTTATTGTTACGAGTTATACGTTCCGTTTTACGTTATTTGCTACTTTTGTTTTTTTTTTTTCTTTTTCTTCTTCTGTTACACTCCCGTCGATTTGCGGAGCCGTCGCGTTACTTTAAAAGTCAATTACGCGAAACTTCGGCCCGCGAACTTTGCGTAGTTTATGCGGGTACGTGTAATGTAAAACCGGGGCGTGTTGCCGAGTCGGTGCTTAAATTAGAAGGGCTTACTGTTCTAAATTTCGCCGCGTTAATATCGGAGTTCCCGTGGGAATTTGTATGTTTATTCCTGAGTTGTGGTCTATATATTTTAAGTAAAACAATATTTTTTTTTATGAAATAGTTGGCAAACGGGCAGGTGGCACACTTGATGATAAGTGATTACCGCCGCCCATAGACTGCAACAGCAGAAGGCCTGCAGGTACGTTGCCGACCTTTAAGAAAGGAGAAGGCTCGTTTTTTGAAGGTTCCCAGATCGTATCCTTTCAAAAAAACTGCCGGCGAAAGCTGATTCCACAGAGCGATTGTGCGAGGCAGACATATTTTTTTACTCAAAATATATTATGTGGATAACTCGGTAATAAACATAGTAAGAAAATTTAAAGTATTGAATTTACAAGATATTTCGCAATTCGCACGAGCACAACCGCGGTTCACAATTAGTTGTAAAGTAAATAATTTATATTTACAGAACGGACGCTAACATCCTGTTATTTCAAAGAGGATGCAACTTTTCCTAGTACGGAAGATGAGTTTCCTTTCAGGAAGTACCTATATCTTATAAACAATCTTATTTTCTTTGTTCATATAGATTTTTCAGCGATAAATCGGAGCGTTTTCCGGTAGGTACATCTTTTTCTTCTTCTTCCTAGTCGTATCACTCTTGGCAGAGTGGTCGTGGCCATCACGTTACGTTAAGTCAGTACACCTGTAATGCTAGTGAATATATTCCACTTGTAAGGGTGTCTCGTAAATCGACGTCCAGCCAGAACCAGGTGATAAGCTAAGTCATAAGAGCTGTTAACAGAAAAAAAAATTTGTTACGCCTATTTAAAAAAGGACATAATTTTGAAAACTTCATTGGCAAAACGTAATATTTTTTCTGGTCAGGAACAAATGGCTGTAAATTTTAAGCAGTAGTTTTCAGAAACACTATTCAGGATTACACAATAAGAAGAAAATTGAAAAAAAAGTTAAGATTTGTAATTTTTATAATTTTTATAAATGAATATTTTTTTAAAGATAATTTTTTTACGTTTTTCTATTAATAGTTATGACTTAGCCTATCACCCGGTTCTGGCTTGATGTCGATTTACGGGACACCCTGTATATTATGTAAGTATTATTTATTAAGTAAATCAACAAGCGAAGCAAATAAATACACGTCTATATACCGAGTGTAACGGTTGAACGCGGGGGATTTATTGAATTCCTCGCAAGGTCATGTTAACGTCTGACTAAAAACAAACACTGAGCAATAACAGAGATAAACCTTAAACAAAAACGTAGATTGATGCAGGTGAATGACCTTTAGATTAGATTTGTCGCCGCGTCAACAGCAATCATGGACCAAGCAATATATACGTCAATATACAGGAAGGGGGCATTTAATATAATATGTAGCGCTTAACTTTCGTGAATTCTACGTCAAAATTATAAAATACCGAGTGTTCCCCGCAGTTTCACCTGCATTAATTTCGGAGTTCCCGCGGGAATTCCGGATTACAATATTACCTATGCTACTCAAGGATAATGTAGCTTTCTAATGGTGAAAGAATTTTTGAAATTGGTCCAGTAGTTTTTGAGTAAAATCGTAACAAACAAACAAACAAAAAATCAAATCTTTCCTTTTTATAATAGATAAATATATATAAAATATATACAAAAGTATAAATAAAGGGCTTACTGAAGTCCTTTGTTTAGCCTTATACACTGTATACTGGAACATTTTCTGTCCTTGTGGCTTGTATAAATATTTTTACTTCTACTATACTTACATTTTTTTATGAAATACTAAACCATTTTACTCTCTCGCGAATTTAATTTAGTAAAAGTTTTTTTTAAATACCTTTTGTAGCCAAGCTTCGCCAAGCAACACTACACATAAACATAATAGGTATATAGCATTAAGTGGTACACAAATAGAACTTTCCTCTGTCTTTGAAAGTAGGTAAATGGTTGGTTCATGGTCCACTTGAGGGTCCACCAATGCCCATTTAATTCGCACCGTGCGTCACTTGTTGGCGCTGACGCAGAAGACCCTGTCCATCTGTTCCATGTTGAAGGCCGAGATCAAATGCATTTTCCTATAACTTTTCAGGGCCCTTATTCACTATGACCAACAACATTCCTTGCCCATAACGCGCGTCCCAATAACATGACAAACTCTCCAGATGCCAAAATATCAGTTGAATTCCATAAGTCATAACACACATTTTAAATGTATTTTCTGAAGTGAAACTTCTTTGAGCACGAGGGAAAAGCAATCTTTGCGGCGCATTATCTTATCGCGTCGTGTTTTGCTCATAGTGAATAAGGGCCCAGTTTTCATATGATGTACAGTCAGACTAAACGACTTTAAACTTGAATGGTAGTGTTTCGTTTTCTGCGACATTATACTTAGTATTATAAATGCAAATGTGAGTTTGTTTGTAAGATACGTATTCACGCCTCAACTACTCAACCGATTATCGTGAGATTTTGCATACACGATGTCAGGGGTACAGAAAAAGAGATAAGGTAGGTAATTTTCATACTGGAATCACCGCGGCAACTTTGAAATTGACGCGGGCGAAACCATGGTAAATAGCTAGCTAAAAAGGGTTTTTAGTTCAAATGAAAAAAGATTATATTTATCTAAAAGCACTACTTTGAAAATCAAATGGATTCAACAAAAATAATGAAAAATACGTAGGTACCCACCACGCGGAAACCACGATAAATAGCTACTATAAAAAAGTGTTTTTAGTTCAAATGAAAAAAAAAAAAAAAATCTAAAAGCACTACTTTGAAAATCAACTGGATTCAACAAAAATACCAAAAAATACGTACCCACATAATATACGGAACCAATAAAATCGCAGGGAGACCTGCGTGCTAACAAATAGTTTAATAATAACCCTCATTACATCACACTAATGCGACAGTATTGCTACAGGCACATACATATAATGCGTGATAAGCGACAATTTCTCACTACACGCTGTTCATATGGCGTACGGTGTAACTCAAAAGCGATTAGCGGTTAGACTTATTACTAGATGTTTATGTGTTTTAACTGAGTTTTTTTCAAGGTCTATGGGATTTTTGTCCAGGTCTATGGGACAGCCAGATTAACTACACTACGACTAACAGATTGAATACGACTAATTGGTTGAAGATTAGGAAATGTTAATCAGCCATTTTAAATTCTAGCGTTACTACCATAATCCTAACTAATATTATTTACCTATAAATGCATGAAGTTTCTACTTTAACCTTACTACAACAATCTATATAAATAAAAAATAATAGCTAAACTTGCTTAGCACGGAACTCGAAAACAGCTGAAATATTCATTGAAATTTGAAGAAGGTAGGTATTTATATGAAGAGGAAACTGTAAAGATTGCACGGAAAAGGGCGAATGTGAGCTTGTTTGTTTGTTTGTTATGCTTTCTTGACTCAAATACTCAACCGATCATCATAAAACGTTGCATACATTTTGTTGTTGTTCTTAGTTCTTAGCTGTAAACTCCATTCGGCGTGGTGGTGATCATAAATTGTCTGATAGGTTTGTTGCAGCCTTTGTGAGATATCGCCATCTCTCCCTATGCGTCACGCTGCCTGTACACTCAATCGTCACTCATCTTCCATGCTGTTAGGGGTACAGAAAACGTCACAGCTCACTTTTTACCCCGGAATCCCCGAGTAAACTTTGAAATGTGTATGTGTTTACTAAAAAAAAAAAAAACAAAAAAAAAAAATATTAGCACTGTTGAAATAACGGGAACCACGTACTAATACCTACATACTAAATTAATACAAAAGATTCTCTTGCACTTAGAACGAATAGTTTCCGATGGAATCCCGGTATATTAAATCTTGTGAAATACTATATTAAAGTTAAGTATGGTAAAGTAAAGAGAAACTGAGAAAAAATTATGTAATATCTTATCCGCTAAGTTCGGAAACGTGTACCAACCGTAACATTTCATTGTCATATCTACTGAAACTTAATACCGGATGGAGATCGAGCGGCCATTGTTAGAGCGGCACAGTGCTGATATTATGGCACAGTATCAAACAGCGGAGATTAAATTGCATTCATGCGTGACCAGCCTAATTAGACCTGCGATTAAATTGAACCTAGCCAATAACACAATCGAATTTAATAGTATAGTACCTAATATTACATAATATTGTTTCAAATAAAGGATTTCTTTATTTACTAGCGGTCTTTCGTGGTTTCACCCGCGTGGATTTCGAAGTTACCCCGAGAATTTCACACTAAAAATAGCCTGTACCCCTGACGACGTATATGCAAAATTTCATGATGATCGTTGAGTCGTGAAAGCGTAACAAACAAACAAATATAAACTCGCATTCGGATTTATGGTGTAAAATAGTTAGGATTCAATTTAACTACATTATTAAATAGTTTCAAATGTCGAAGAGGTAAAATAATATAGGTAGTGGTTAATATGTCACTCACATCGATCCATTGGTTTAATAAATTAACGGCTGATAACGTGGTTGGAAACTTCATCGCAGCTACGCACGAAGGAATGTGGAGCTAGGATATGCTACAAAGATGTAGGTAAGTAATTATACGTCAATGTTCTAAAAATTCCTACAAATCTTCATCGAATGAGTAGGTGATAGAAGATTTTTTGTTTCTGAAATGCTATTGTCTGTCAGAATCACGGAGGACAGTATGTATTGTCCTCTATGATCAGAGTCAATATCAACAACGTCTTTAAAAACTATTCGCTAGAAATTCCTTGCTCTACTATCATTCTCTAAGCATTTCTCTAAAAAAAATTCCGTCATTTTGTAGACGAACGAGAGACTGGCATGATCATGTTAAGGATCTGTGCTATTTTTTTTTCGCACGCCACTACACCGCATCCTCACACCACACAGCTTTGCATGCAGCCTTACAAAGCAGCCTTATTGAACTGCAGGTTCCATTCTGTTTGGTTTTTGAATGATTCCTTCATCAGTTTTTAAATCTATTTACTTTCCAACGTGGCTTTTTGTGGATTAACTATCTATAAAACTTGAAATGAGAATGAAGCCTTTTTATTACGTGGCCTTCTTCATACTTCTTCTTGCCATGTAATGTAGAGTCCACTGTGCTTACTGGTTTTCTCATTCATGACGATGATCTCAACTCACATCACCACGTTGTTTTCGTAAGGAATAAATTCATTTCATTTCATCTCTCTTTTGATAACTATTATGACTCCGACAAAACCAAATTTTAAAACTCCGACTCCGACTTCTCTGGTTTCAACGACCCGTCGGTTTTACAGTAACCATTTACCGAAATAGTTTAAACAACCGTCGACGTAGAATCAAAGGCTGGACAATTATTCTCTGAGCAAAATTCCATCCAATTCCATTCAGCTGTTCTGGCCTGGTTGAGTAACAATCTATTAATCCAAACTTTCACATTTACTATATTAGTAAGAGATTAGTACAGACTGTATACTGTATAGTTTATCAAAACTCTCGTCGCTTATGACTTAACCTACGGGTATCGAATACAGGCGGAAGTTAAGCGAACTGAGCTTACACAACTACACACAATACGAGTAGCTCTCCGAAGATCCTGACCGTTTGAACTTAGGCCACCTTTGTATCAAAGTCTGCGCTGTACGCAGTTGGTGTTTGCTCAAACTATCTGCGGATAAAGTGAGCGGTGCATTGTGATACGTGTGCATGTTGTACGGAGCTGTGGCAGACTGTTGGTCGATCTAACATACACACATAAACTTCGATCATAGGTAGGTTCGTTGAATCACATATTATACGGCCGCACTCAGAATCGACTTTAATGATTACTTAGTTAAGTAATCATTAAATTTCATTAGAATAGAATAGAATAGAATAGAATAGAATAGAATAGAATAGAATAGAATAGAATAGAATAGAATAGAATAGAATAGAATAGAATAGAATAGAATAGAATAGAATAGAATAGAATAGAATAGAAACAAGTTTATTTGATACCATAAAGATATAACAAAAAAATTAAAACCGACTTCCAAAAACACAAAACTAAAAAACTAAAAATAAAAAGCTAAAAATAAAAAAATTCCGATTTAATCCAAAAGACAAAAACACACGTAATATTATTATTGGTTTGTGCTACCACTGATCAGTTTGAATTCGGTGACAAGCCCGCTGGTGTCTGCCCACTTGGGTTGTTCTGCTCACGAAGAGCTGGTGGCGGGAGTCGACTTAGCCCATCTTCCCCCTCCATATTTGGCTTGTCACCGACTTCATACCGATCAGTGGTAGCACAAACCAATAATAATATTACGTGTGTTTTTGTCTTTTTGATTAAATCGGAATTTTTTTATTTTTAGCTTTTTATTTTTAGTTTTTTAGTTTTGTGTTTTTGGAAGTCGGTTTTAATTTTTTTGTTAAAATTTTGTTTATTTTTCGCTTTTAATTGACTTAGTTCGTAATTTCTCTAAGTTACAATAGCCTAATGGCAACTGCTCATCACCTTTTACAAAATATTGCTTTTCCCGACGCAGGGACGTTAATTGTTAAGGAGTTCTCCTAGTACATCATCATCAGTTCCACTTCACATTCACTTCACATTGTGACGAGCATAAATTGTTTAGAAACCATATTAAAGTTAACGAATCGGAATCTGTGAAATACCTATTATTGAGTAGTTCCGATGACCATCGGTGGTCTTTATCGTCAGTTCCACTTCTTCAAATTTTGCTTTCCGAAAGCAAATAAACGATTTACTATAAAAAATACAAAAATCGCTATAGGTGTACCTATAATTTTTGAAGAGTTCCCTCGATTACTCCAAGATCCCATCATCAGATCTCGACTTAGTGACAATGAAATCAATTTGGGAGTATCCCCTTTCAAACAAAAAAACAATTTTCGAAATCGCTCTAATCAGAACCCGTGAAATAGGTATTATTGTTGAGTACTTCCGATGACCATCTGTGGTCTTCATCATCAGTTCCACTTCCTCAAATTTTGCTTTCCAAAAGCAAATGAACAATTTACTATAAAAAATACCCAAATCGCTATAGGTGTGCCTATAATTTTTGAAGAGTTCCCTCGATTTCTCCAAGATCCCATCATCAGATCCCGACTTGGTGGCAGTGGGACCTAATTGGGAGTAAACCCTTTCAAACAAAAAAAGAATTTTCGAAATCGGTCCAACCGTCTTCGAGTAATCGGTGAACATACATAAAAAAAAAAAAAAAAAAAAACATACATACAATCGAACATAGAACCTCCTCCTTTTTGGAAGTCGGTTAAAAATAAGTACAAGTGTGAGGCTTAAACTAGAACAGTTGGTACCAAAATGGCTACCACTCAGCATTATGCCGTGGCACTAAGTTCCACGACACTGATTTTCAGTGGCGACCGTAGAAGGGAGATGGCTTCACACTACCAATAATACCGTCCACAATCTACATTTCCTAGTTTCAAAGATAATTTAAAAAGTAAAAGTAGAGTATGTTGCGGGGATGCCTAATATTATATTATCATTATTTTTAGTTTTATAACAAAACTGCCGCAATCAGAGACGTTCAGTAAATTAATGTTAATTGGCATTTAATAAGATAAGAAGTAACTTAATTAGTTAAATGCCAATTAACATTTTTTTTTACGAGTTTACTGACCAAATATGGTGCCCAACAACCAACAACTGGTACAAGAAATACTGATGACCGATCCTCTGTGGGGAACTTTCGGTCGTGAAGTTTCCCGAACAAACCTGTATTTTTCTCTCAGTATACTGCCCCAGTAATATTGACAGTATTGAAGATTTACTGTTTAATCGATGCTGATTTAACATTCGGAGAGCGAAAAGGGCAGACTGGGCATGTTGACTAATTTTTTTTTTAAGTCCGTCTTGTAGATTATTAAAAAATATTGGACACGTATTTTTTCTTTTTTTAAGTAATTAAAAAATAACGGCAATATATTGAGTTGAAATTTCGCGTGACGTCACTATTCGGACAGTTTGTATGGCGGTTTTATCGGTTAGTGACGTCACGACCCCCTCACCCTAAACTTTAATGCGCTTTATCTCTGTATATTTTAATTTATTTGAAAAAGCAAAAAATACGTGTCTATTGTTTTTTTTTTATTTTCTAACTGACGGACTAATTAGAATTTTGACTTTTAAAAGTAGTCAACGTCCCTATTAGGAGTGATGAAAGAGATCATAATATCGTAATCAGGAAAGTGAATGAAGTTTATCATTATTTATTTGTATAGTGAACAGACAGACAGACAGACAGACGCGGTGGAGGACTTTGTTTTATAATATGTAAGGATGTCAAGATTTGAATTTCAGGCGTGTGCTCGTATAGAGCAATATTCGTAACTAATACAATGACCCAAAGTTCTGATTTTTATTCAAATTTAGATCAGCATGAAATTTTGCGTACACGTTGTCAGGGGTACAGACTACAGAGAAGGACATAGGGTACTTTTCATCCCAGAATTCCTGCGGGAACTCTGAAACACGCGGGTGAAACCGCGGGAAACTAGTATCTAATATAAGACAATAAAAGGCTACCGAAGGATACGCCTGTTTATTGAAAATGTCAGGTGGAATTTTTTTTTTGTTGAAGTTATAACTTATATTAAAGTTATGACAGAGCTTTTTTAATATATTACTAGCTGTTTCCCGCGGTTTCACCCGAGATAAGTTGGGATTTCCCGCTGGAATTCTGGGATTAGAATGTACCCTATGTCATTCTCTGTATCCCTGACGTGGATGTAAACTTTCATGATGATCTGTTGAGCCATTGAGGCGTGAAAACTTAACAAACAAACAAACAAACTCACTTTCGCATATATGAAAAAAAAATGAAAAAAAGAAAGAAAAATTTAATATAATAGTAAGGATACTGTCAAAGATTGATAATATACAAAATACTGTTAGTTTTGAAATTAGAGTCGTTAAAATCGTTGTTTACGCTTTACATTTTCGAATAAAGAATGTTTAAACATAAGTGAATTCGCGTGCAACAGCTAGTCGATAAAAATTGCTCTTAAGAGTCATGTCATCAATATAAAGCTAACTCAGGTAGCAATCGATCACAGTTTCACCTTCCCAATACATAATATGTAACAAGTAAATGATAGGCAACCATGAAACCACAAGATATATTACGTAGATACTCGCTGGTGCCCGCGGATTTACCCGCGTGGGAGAAGATTATTATAGATGTACTTTACAAACAGCAAATTATCGAAAAAAATACGTAGAAACTGCGAAATTACTGCCAGCCAGTTCATGTCTTCTATAAATAAAAAAAAAATACATACAGCGAACACAGAACCTCGTACTTTTTGGGAGTCGGTTAAAAATAAAATTCCGATCGTTGGTAAGCACATCATTTGAAAAGAGCGGGACCAATTTAGTCATTTCTATTATGTGTGTAAAAATAGTCTAAGCTTATTTTATTCATACAAATCTCAACTAATTTATGAACCAAGGATCTAATCTGGGGGCACGGCAGTGCCCCCGCCAAGTCGAGCAACAAAAGCGGCACGGCCGTACTATCCTTTTCTCGAAGCAATTCAGGCCATTTTCGACCCCCTATAACTTCGTTGTGGATAAAACTAGAAGCCTGAATTTTTAGTAAACAAGCAGGTATTGTATAAAGACGGTATAATTTAAATTTCATTCGATTTGAACCAGTAGTTTAAGAATTATAACTAGTCAAAGTTTCTTAATTTTGTAGGTCACTCACTCACTCACTCACTCACTGACCGATCATCAAAACTCTAAGGCACTTCTAGCAGACATAGAAGTTTGAAATTTAGAATACAATTAGTGTTTATTGTATAAATCAAGGAAAAACTAAAATATTTTGCAATTTCGGTCCAGTTTTCTAGATACACCAACTGCATAAATAACTTTGTAATCCTATATAAATGTATGGAATTACAAAGTTATATATGCAGTTATATGTACCAACTGCACAAATAACTTTGTAATCCCATATAAATATATGAGACTAGCTGTTCCCCGCGGTTTCAACCGCGTTAATTTCGGAGATCCCGCGGGAATTCAGAGATGCAAAGTAGTTAGTACCCTATATCCCTAGGTTTTCTTTACCCCTGACAACGTGCATGCAAAATTTCATGAGATTTCACCAGCGTTAATTTCGGAGATCCTTCGGGAATTCCGAGATAAAATTACCCTAATCTGAATGCTCCAACGATTTTCATGAAATTTTGTATACAGGGGATTTCGGGGGCCATAAATCGATCTAGCTAGAATTCATTTCTGGAATTCCCGCGCGAACTCTGATATCAACGCGGGTGAATTAATTATTGCATACTACACGTTGTCAAGGGTACAGGAAAGGTCATAGGGTAGTACTTTTATCTCAGAATACCCGCGGGATCTCCGAAATTAACGTGGGTTAAACCGCGGGGAACAGCTATTTAAGCCGAGCGAAGCTCGGTTGCCCAGATATTAATAAATAATAATAATAAGTGTAGCTAGTTACCTACCTAGATATAAAGTGTAGATACATAGTTACCTAGACATAATTATGTTCAAAGGTACAATGGTCAACGGAATGAAAAAGCAAGAATGGGGCATGTGTTTATATTATAAAGTTGTACCAAAATCTTTCAAGTTATTAAAGTAGACTAAATTGCTCAAAATTGCCACGAACGAAAGAACACTATGTATAACATCATAACCGCGGCCGGCGGAGGTGACTTGCCTGCGCCGCGACTTCTAAGCTTAATTAATATCGACTTGGAAGTATTAAAGCGCAGAAATCCTCAATTTGTGAATACAATAGACTAAGGTCCGTATTCTAGAAAGTGACTCAGATCACGTTTTACTTGAGATTAGTTTTAAGCTCAGATCATAACTCAAGCGTACATCTTATTATAGAATGCGTTTTAAGTTCTAATCACTTGAAACTAGTCTTTAGTAGAGATTCTGAACTCTGATTGGTTCTAATCAATTGAAACAAGTCTTGAGTAGAGATTTTGAGCTCTGATTGGTTGAGTGGTCTTGACATGACAGACGTAAACAAAGATCAAATCTTTGATTGAGTATAGATTAGTACTCAAGCGTCGTTCTAGAATAAGGAAATAACTCAGCTGATTGTTGATTGATGAATCTCGTTTCAAGTAAGGTTCTAAAATTAAAGCTTTACTTGAAATTAGTTTTATAACTAGATTCATGACTTGAGTAACCTTCTGGAATACGGACCTAAGAAGCATTTACCGTCCAGATTTGTCAAAAATTGTAACATCGAAGCCTCCGAGAAAAATCCATAGAGACGGGAGTGGGCTTTGCGAAAAACTGTAGCTGAAGCTAAAGAAGTAGTACCAGAAAAGAAAAGGAGGAAGACCATTTACAAAAAGAAATGAGATCCCATCAAAAACAAACTTGTAAAAAAGTTCCAAGTCTCGCAACTCAGTTCTTCTACAGTAAAAAGTTGTGAGATCAATGTAATACCAAGTCGGTTAATTTATTCAGTGCCTACTTAAGGGTCCTTCTGTCTAAAGTTATCATGTTATAAGCTAATCTAATAACATTTTATAGTGACCATATTAAATTTAAAAATCTTTTATGTTTTAAATAGATTGATTGGCTTGGCGATCACGTGAAAACACAATGTATCTCACAAGTAATACATATTATAATTAAATTAGATTGTTTAGAACCATAATTATGTATTACATGTGAGATATATTGTGTTTTCACGTGATCGCCAAGCCAATCAATCTATTTAATACATAAAAGATTTTTAAATTTAATATGATCACTATAAAATGTTATTAGATTAGCTTATAACATGATAACTTTAGACAGAAGGACCCTTAAGTAGGCACTGAATAAATTAACCGACTTGGTATTACATTGATCTCACAACTTTTTACTGTAGAAGAACTGAGTTGCGAGACTTGGAACTTTTTTACAAGTTTGTTTTTGATGGGATTATATCTACTGCGACTTGTCTAGACAAGAAATTAATGATAAGCAAGACGGGCACGGTTATAGAATTGTTAAAGAAGGAAAACGAAAAATCCTATACTAATATTATAAACGCGAAAGTTTGTAAGAATGTATGGATGGATGGATGCATGTTTGTTACTTTTTCACGCAAAAACTACTGGATGGATTTAAATGAAACTTTACAATAATATAGCTTATACATCAGATTAACACATAAGGTACTTTTTATCTCGGAATTTCCGCGTGATCTCTGAAGTTAACGCGGGTGAAACCGTGGGGCACAACTAGTACCCAATAATTTATTTCCAATCCAATTCATCGTTTTTTTAATATAAAAACATGTATGGATCACACATTGATATTATTACTATGGCATCCAAATTTATCATAACCAGCTAGTTTTAAAGTATCCAGTTCGTGCCGATTTGTCAATTTCCATAATTAAACAAAATGACCAAAGTGAAAAACCCTAAATTAAAGAATCCTATAGAGAAATATTTCAAAGAGATAACGTTGTACCATTATTATTTATTCTCCTTATTATTTTTGAGCAAGCTCCTTCTGTTCTGGCACATTTTAAATTTGATCTTCCTATCGCCACCGATCAACTTTTATTGCAGTAACAATATTACGACATCGGATGGAGCTAAGAATTTTTCCAGTTTTAAGAACCTATGTCC
This sequence comes from Zygaena filipendulae, assembly GCA_907165275.2. Classification (NCBI taxonomy): domain Eukaryota; kingdom Metazoa; phylum Arthropoda; class Insecta; order Lepidoptera; family Zygaenidae; genus Zygaena; species Zygaena filipendulae. The sequence goes on along the minus strand of OU015653.1, from coordinate 1,217,190 downwards.
CTGTGATAAACCAATTTGGGATAGGGGTGTGTTCACGCAAACTGTGCAGACGAAATTTGGCGTTTACTGCGCAAGATCTTGGCTGTTGACTTTCTCACAGTCGATGCTATATGCCGGATTGTTGATTGGCTCGTTGATTTTCGGATTTCTATCTGACAGGTAATATTTTATTACCTTTTAATTAAGAATTCTGTGAACTGTAAGTAAAGTTTGTTTTATTATGCCTTAATTTTTAGTATATTTGTTGTTACCTTTTACCTACTTTCGTTTGTCGGAATTCAAACATCCGCACTCACAACAAAAACGGACTTGACTGACATGTTGAAAATCCTTACTATTATAAATGTGAAAGTGAGTTTGTTTGTTTGTTACGTGGATTACTTTTGTCCCGGAATCCCCGCGGGAACTCTGTAATTAACGCGAGTGAAACCACAGGGAACATTTAGTACCTACCTATAACTATATTTGCAGATACGGTCGACTGTCGATGTATATGATATGCGCCACAATGATTGCTGTGTTCGGATCCCTGGTGAGCGTTATGCCGGACATCACCTCCTATATCTGCATGAGATTCTTCGAAGGCATCGGCGCTGGGGGAGGCTTGGTGATATGCTTCGTCCTCTGCATCGAGTACTGCGGCGTGAAACACAGGGAGGCGATCACAGCTCTCTTCCACCTGCCGGGGAATCTTGCGCACATGAGCTTAGCAGGGATATCGTACTTGCTGAGGGATTGCGATAACCTACAGCTAGCATTGTCCCTGCCGATGTTTGCGGTGATCTCTTACAAATGGTTGTTGATGGAATCTCCCAAATGGTTGATGGACAACGACGGGGTGGATGAAGCGGCAGCGGTTATGGAAAAGATTTTTCGTTTGTAAGTATTAATATAATACTTGGACATAACTATGCGGACCAAACTAAGCAGAGCTTGTATAATACTTATGCACTTTTTGTTGTAAATATATTATACATAAGATTGATAAATCACCCAGATTTAGTGGTAAACCGAAAAAAATAAATCAAACTGTATAAAATATCTAGGTATCTAAATAAAATCTTCATAATTTCACTTTTCTGATTATTCCAGACCAGAATCACCACACAAATAAGTTTAACTTTCAGAAAAAAGATCTTAGCACGTAACAAATTTACTTTGTTCCAGCAACAAAAAGCCTTATGAGAATCTCAAAGAACAAATCGAAACATACCACTCAACCCATCCTGATAAGATCAAGGGCAAAATGAAATTCTGGGAAATATTCAAGCATAGAAAACTCGTCATATACTTCTGCTGTATGTCGGTTATATATTTCGTATGTGGAATGGGCTATTATGGAGTGTCGCAGTTTATTGGCAAAATGGGTGGAGATATTCACGCAAACGTCGCCATATCCGGCACACTATTGTTGCCTGGGACGATAGCATCGATATTCTTATTAAAAATCCTACCTAGACGCAAATTTTTAATGGCGACCAACTTCCTCTCGGGCCTTTTCATGCTCATCGTCGTATGTATACCCGATAATGAATCCAACCTACGTTTACTTAGAGTCGGAACTGCTTGCGTGTGCAACGCATTCTTCTTCATGTCATTTATCATTGTGTTTTTGTATGGTGTCGAATTGTTTCCTACGTCGATCAGGAATTCGGCGTTGGGTGTTTTGTCTGTGCTATCTAGAATAGGTCAAGTCGTAACGCCGCCTATCAATGAGATGTCAGAGTTCGCGTCTGGGATTGTTTATGGTGTCATGGCGATAGTAGGCGCTGTACTATGCTATCCACTGCCGGAGACGAAAAATACGGAACTGCCTTCGTCTTTTGATGATACGAAGACGTTGACCAAGAGGAAGGTACGTCTAGAGGAAGACACTGGCACTGATACCGCGCCATTGCAAATTCCCCGGTAAAAAGTCGAGGTGAAACGATACAACAGTAAAGCTACTACTAGAGGAGGACTAAAAGAGTCTATTCGAAGAGTCCCGAAGTGTTCTACGAACGTGTTTACTGATATTGAGATATACAGTGGCGTATAGTACCTACATAATAACGAAATGAGTTTACGATGGCTTGTGCCTGCCTAAATAAGATTATACAAAAATATGGTGTTGACTTTAAACTTTGAATCTATATGCAAAATGAAATAAACAAATTAAAAAAAAGGAATGGTCTTGTATAAACAAAAAGTAAATGTAGAACAAAGGTCGCCCGAGCTGTAATTTCAAAGGTAATGATCATCTGAATGCCCAGGAACACGATTCGCCGCTAATTGTGAATTCACGTGGAGCCGCCTAATAAAGCGTCATAAAGCGGCCGCTTATTAATACGCTCGCTTAACGCCGCGCTATCTGCGTGTCGTTTGTTACCAACACGAACTTTGCTGCTAAGACAATATGCAGGTATACAGGCCGAATTTTTTAAGTGCTTTTTAAGTGAAAAATGCTCAAAGGAGTCTCGGTATCGATTTTGATAAAAACTAAAACTGTGTATATTCAGATGAAAAAAATCTATTAAATTAGTCGGGAATCGAACCCATTGAATTCGTCCACCCAGTTGTCTTAGTAGCAATCTTACACTCACAGAAAATTTGGCTCACAAAGCACAATATTAGCTTTGTAGATTTTTTATTGTTTGTGGGACAAAAAACTTTATCCATGCATTTAAGTTAATTTATGTACAAACGCAATCTTTTTATTGTGAAACTCAATGTTAAGGAATAAACAACTTCATTTTTGCCAAATTTAAATTAGCTAAACTATATGGTTACGATCACAGTAATACTTTGTGAAATTATTAAAGTTACTTTGTTCGAAATTGACAATTTTTTACGTAAAGAATCTGACAATATTTTATTGTTGCGGTCACAATATTACCTATGTGAATTTATTTAAGTATAACTTTGTTAAAAACTGACAAAATTCGACGTAAAGTATTTAACAAATTTATTTTGATGTCGGAACAACTTTGCGATGCAACAAATAAACGTGAAGAGTTTGACAGCGTTCGGCGCGGTGCGGAGGACAGGGGGGATGTTGTATCTTGTCGCCTGCGCAAAAATTGTGAATAGTCATCAATAGTCTGAGATGGAGAACGGACTGCGCGGACGCTTCGCACACGGTCAGTGTTTGATTAATGGAAAATGGACTTAGCCAAGTTCCTGGAGACTGTCGCGGTCGGGCTCTCACACTTAACACAGAGCATGTTGGGTAAGTTTTGTTTGTTTTATTTCGCTTGCATGCCGCACCCCGGCACGGGTGAGGCTTGGTAGGCATGTAATGGCATGAGCATGTCTTTGTCCTTTCCACGTTCCACATACTCTACCTTTAAAACCTGCCAAGGTCGAATAGGACCAGGATAAAATGTCTTATTTTTGCTGTCTGTGGCGACTTCCCGGCAGAATTATTTATTGATCAAAACTGTATCCTGTTGCAATGTAACAGGCCTTCAATCCAGAATACCTTTTGTATACCTATATGTTATTTGAACTTGGCCTATCGGGACTATTCAAGAGAGACTAAATTCTACTCTAACAGTCGTCTATATCTTTCTTCTTACTCTCATTACCCTTTTTCGAACGGGTACTACATCTATAACGTTTTACATCCTATTTGACTTGACAGTCGAGTCGTCGGTAGGTATCCGGCACTAGCTTTTGTTTTGCCAGCTGAATTGAAACATGTGCACCTACTTTCAGTGGAGGGAGTACAAGCAACAGGGTGCGGCCATTGCTAGATGAATTTGAAGACTCATCTGGTCGTGCTAATGTTAACTGTGAAGACACACTAGACTGGCTACGAGGTTCATCCCATCCTCAAGAAACCCTTATAATTAAATGGCAGGCCACTTTCGATTTACGAATGAAAATCCTAAAAGAAATTTGGTAAGGTAAGTAAAGTAGATGATGATAGAAGGCTTATGCAAAATTGTTATTTTTTGGTCAACTTTTATGTTTTAAGTAGGTAATAAAGAAGTGTCACTTCCATTAGTAATTAGTGTATAAAAAGAACTGATATCAACTCATAGTTGGCTATGTAACTGTCACATAATAATACTAATTCGGCGCACATTGCTGAATAAAGTAAGGATATTGGAATTAGCATAAGAGTACTTCAGAGAGTGTTTATTAAAAAGACTGTTTAATTGTGATTTCATGAAATTAGAAAATAATAAATGCATATTATAATCATTATAAGTCAATGTTTTATTTATCCCTCTTATCATAGAGATCGAGGGCAAACTACTTTGTTTATTTTGGCTATTACATTTTTGTTGTTGAAAGTTATTTTTAAGTTGCCTCTATGTAAACACAGTTTTTAGTTAATTATTTCTACAAACCGGTGTGTATTATCACTACGTGAAATGTTTTTGTACGTTCAACTACCTGTTACTTACTATGTTTATGGTCGATCTAGCTTTTTTGCAATAAAGGCTGTTTTCAGTGTTTTTATACGAATTCTGACGGAAAAATCATAATTTTATTTAGTGTCAGCGTTCGTTTAAAAACGATGAAAACAACCCTTATTGCAAAAAAGTTCATCGACGGTAGGGTAGCAATAACCGGTTTGTTGGAATGGCAAAGTAAATGTTGTGTTTATAAAGTAGTCAACTTAGCAACGTACTTTTGCCTTAACAACAACAATTAGTTTGCACTCCTAACAAAGTGACTTAAATATAACAACAAAATTCTAAGAAGAAAGTAAATACAGTGACAAAGTGAGTCGATATAAACGTTGCGATATTAACAACGGTTAAATGAACTTCTTCGGAAACATTGCTACAGTGACATAGTTTTGTTGTTATATTGACAATATTTCTGTAGTCGAAATGACAATGTTTCTCAATTTATGACCAGTTCCTTTGCTACAGTGACACAGATGAACTGTTATATAGACAATATTTGTATTAACAGAGTGACAAAACTAGGTTTGACTTTATAACAACGTTAACATTGTCATTATGATTTGTATATTTAACAATATTTAAGTTGCTGCGGAATGTTGTTACATCGACAAAGACCTGGTGACAATAAAAACGTTGACTTATATGCAACGTTCCTATGTGGGTTGTGTGGCGTTAAAGTTTTGTTGTTAAATTCACAGTAATTTTCTCTCAGTGTAGTATTTATTTAGTACTAGCTTTTGCCCGCGACTTCGTCCGCGTGGAGTTTAGTTTAAATAATCTTGTTTGCCCATACAAACTTACAATCCCCTTTTCACCCCCTTAGGGGTTGAACTTTCAAAAACCCTAGAACCCTAGAAATTGTTTATTTCTAATCGTCAACCTAAAAACAAGACTAAGACTTCCATACAAAATTTTGACCTCTTTGTCGCCCCCTTAGGAGGCGAATTTTCAAAAATCCATCTGTATGCCAAATTTCAGCGAAATCCGTTCAGTAGTTTCGGCTGTGCGTTGATAGTAAGTCAGTTAAGCCTTTTATATACCTATTTAGAAAAAGCAGTGTCTTACGTCACTAGCGGCATATTGGACCCTAAGCGTATAACGGGAGACTCTAGAGTAAATTTAGATTTGACTCCTGTTATGTACAGTCCTGAGTGAAGCGAGGTGTTCAAGCCGTTCAAGACGAAGACAGGCTTTATCCTTGTGGTGAATACTCTACTTTTGATACCCATTGCGAGACAATAAAAACTCCGAGCTAAATAAAAAAACGGTTTATTCAAAAATTGAACTGGCCAGCACAGGCAGCTATCAATGTAACTAACTACTTACACAACTATGATAATCTGAGATCTATGCATATAAAATGCTTTGTCCTGAATGACTGATGGATCAATGCACAGCCTAAACCGCTAGAGACCCGAAACTTGGAGGGTGTGTTCTTTGTATGACGTAGGCATCCGATAAGAAAGGATTTTTGAAAAATCAACCCCTAAGGGGATGAAAAGAAGTTGCAAATTTAGTGTGGAACAACTGCGCGGGAACTTCGAAATTATTGCACGTGAAACCGCGCGGGACTGCTAGTAATAATATAGAAGTTATATATTACCCGCGGTTTCACCCGCGTTTTTTTGGAGGGAAAATATTTATGCTAAAAATCCTGAAGTAAATGTACAAATCAAATTCAGTAACTACTTTTTCACGCCTTTACTACTTAACCGATCATAATGGAACTTTGCATTTACGTTGTCAGAGGTCCAGAAAAGGACGTAGAGTAGGTACTTTTTATCCCCGAATTCCTACGGGAAATCCAAAATTAACACAAGTGAAACTAGGAGTCTGACCATAGAACATTGAAGTACATTTTTAATCCAAATCATATACGAATAGTTCATGTTTTTTAACAAACAAGAATCCAATTCCAATCTAGAACTTTCGCCGCCTTGTGTCTAAAAATCGTTAAAAAAGAAGCTATTTTCATCAGGATAGGTCATAAAGGAGATGTTTTTTCTCTTCCCGCGGGAAATGTTTGTAGTAATTTACAGTAAAACAGTGCGCCCGGCTGTCGGCAATATTATTATTTTCAATAAGCTCCGATAATGCGGGTATAATGAAAAAAGTTTTTATTGCACCGCTACAATACATTCTCCCGTTCAAAAGCCCACGCGCCGCGCTAGTCTGAATAGAAATACCTAGTCACCAAATGACGCAACTTTTACTGCAGTGTTTTTGAGTCATTTTTCAGTAATTTGTTTGTCAAAGTTTAATTAACTTTCAATAATGTTATAAACTAGCTGTTCTCCGTGGTTTCACCGTCGTTATTTTCGGAGTTCCCGCGGGAATTTGGGGATAAAAGTATAGTATATAATGTCTTTTCTGTACCCCTGACGTGTACGCAAAATTTCGTGCGATGTTTTACCTACGTTATTTTCGGAGTCCTTCTCTTTACCCCTTACTATGTGTATGCAAAATTTCATGAAAAAGTAACGGATAGAGTTACTAGCCAAGATAATCATCCCCTGAGAAAAGTAGCTTACAGTGCCATTTGTTGTTGAGTAAGCCAATGCATTATTGATATTAACAGCATCGGTGATTACGTATGTTTCTTTAGTAAAAACCACGTTGTGTACAAACGAATTTTCTCAAGGATGATAAATAAAAATTAAGGAAAACAAAATATCAATTAAAAAAAAAAATTTTTTTCCAGTTCCTTAGAACCGTTTCTGAGCAAACACAATCTGTGACTTGGACCGTACCTATATTTTGTTTATGAGTGACTGAGTTAACATCCAAAATATTTCCCTCTTTCGTTACTAAATGATCGAACCATCTCAGAATAATTATAGTAAATATGTCTACTTATAAAAAAATACATTCTTGGAAACTTCTACGCGTTCCTGAAAAAAAGAGTGTACCATATAAGTACCTTTCCATTTTCTCTTTGTTCTTGAGTGTATTACAAAATTTCACTTTTGACGCCTCTGTTGACACCATCATTATATCAGCCGAAAGAAGCCCACTGCTGGGTTGTTGACGAGTGAAAGCCGTATAGAAAACACGCGTGTCACGTTTGTCGTTATTTCAGTCACTTTTCAGCATCTATTTTGGACCCTGAGCAGGAAACTGACTTTCAAAAGAACCATGTTTTAACTTGGGGAACAATCTAACATTGTCATTGGCGATTCGCCATAATTGAAGAAGTAGATGAAGAGATTGTTATTATTATGAAACATTGTCATTGGCAAATTATAATTATAGACGCCATTATTAAAGAAGAACAAGAAGAAGAAGCCCACTGCTGGACATAGGCCTCTTTCAAGGTCCGCCATAATGCCTGGTCCCATACTTCCCGCATCCAACGGCGTTCCGCGACCTCCACCAAGCCGTGGGGTCCACCTTGTGGCGGGCCCACCCACGCCGCGTCTTCCGTTTTTTTTTTCTTTTTTTGTTATGGCGTCGCGCGGTTTGCGCATTTTGCCAGTTTCAAGGTAGGGAAACGATGATAAACATGAAAAGGATGCGGATTCGGAATTTTGGATAGGATCAGAAGACTATAGGTTATTGGTTTACATAGGTCTGCGTCTTCCGGTTCGCGGTCACCACTCGAGAACTACCCTGCCCATCTATCACCAGTTTATCGAGCGATGTACTCAGCTTACTCGCGGTTTGCTACTCTTTAAAAGTGTTCACATATTTTTTTTAATGATGACTTTTTACACCTTAAATACAAACCTATTAAAATCACATTTCGAACGTGCGCAACTAAACGTGATAAATACTTAAGGAACACTTACAATTTACGCCATTATTTCCAAGACTATAAGGGCTGGGGAGGATCGTAAATATCGTATCGCATAAACAAGCGCAGGCGACCGGATCTGGAGCAATCCCCCGCGAACATTACGACTCGGCCCCGGGGCGCGAGCAGAGCTGTAAATTATCAGTCGCCTTGACCCTCGCAGCCGGCTGTAATAGATAGCAACTGAACCACACCCAAACACATTAGTGCTCATGTGTGACATCGACCTACTAATACTATACCTCAGTATATAGGGTACTTAAACGTTGGAAACTTAGCTATTTCTGAGCATCAAAGACCGCAAGTTTTGTAGTTTCGAAGTTTTAAGTCTTTCGCCGCTTGGCGTTAAGGATCCGCTGAAAAAATATCATAATCCCTACTAATTTATAAATTCGAAAGTAACTCTGTCTGTCTTTTACGCTTTCACGCCTTAACGGCTCAACCGATCATCATGAAATTTTGTACACACGTTTTCAGAGGTAAAGAGAAGGACATAGGGTACTTTTTATCCCGGAAATACCGCGGGAACTCCAAAATTAAGGCCGGTGAAATGTCATGATATTTTGCATATACCTATACACGTTGACAGGGATACAAAAAAGGACATAGGGTACTTTGTATCCCGATATTCTTGCGGGATCTCCGAAATTTGAGACAGCTAGCCCCTGCTAAATAGGAATGTGAGTTTGTTTGTTTGTTACGCTTTCTCGCCTTAACGGCTCAACCGATTGTGAAAATTCGCATGCACGTTGTCAGAGGATTAGACATAGGCTACTTTTTACCGGAGTTACCGCAGTAGGTAATTAGCAAACTAACGCGGGTACAACCGCGGGGAAACGTATTATAATTAGGTAAATAAATTCAAAATAATTTACAGGGATCTTTCTTGTCTGTTTGGACTTCGTTTAATAATTATAAAATAAAAGCGTTATTTTTTAAACATTTTATTTAATAAACACGTTAGGTTCACGTATTTTATTGATACAATACTTACTTAAGTCACGTAATAAGGTCGCTACGTAGGTACATACAATAAAATCACAATATTATAGCATAATTAATAAAATATAATTAAACGAAAATTTTCACTTCACTGTGTTTATAAACATCTAGTCTATGATCTAATTATATTATTAAAACCGCTGGTTTGACATAACAATAATAATTATATTTCCAATTAATAGAAAGGCAAATTATCCGGTTTAAGAGAAGCCATCGTCATGCGGGGGACGTATTGAATGTTAAAACAATTACATCTAATCTCAAAATTACTATATTAAAATAAAAATTATTTTATTATCCAATTTATTTGAATAAAAATAAATTTAGCTGAATAGCGGCAGAGTCGTTTTAATGATTACTTAATTTTAAGTAGAGATTTTAAGTTCATTAAATTAATGTTAATTGGCATTTGACTAATTAAGTTAAAGTATTGTTTTAAAAATCTTTACTTAAAAAATAAAATTAACTAATCAAAAAAAGGGCTGTGAGTGCGGCCGCAATAATAGGTAAACTATTCCAATTAATTTGAATAAAGAAATTTAGCTGAATAAGACTCATATTCTCATCAAAGAGTAAAAAATATTCTTTAACAATTTGTATCTAGATCATCCAGGTACTTAATTTTACAAAAAATTATATTTTACTTTACATCGAATGGTCAAATTCGTCGTCGATTCGGTCGTTGAACTTTATCCATACTAATATGATAAAGAGGTAAAGTTTGTGAGTTTGTGAGGTTGTAGTGGGCAATCTCTGGATCTATTAATGAACCGATTTTGAAAATTCTAATACCAATAGCAAGTCACGTTATTTGTGAGTGTCATAGGCTATATTGTAACCCGGAATTCCCGCGGGATCTCTGAAATTACCGCGGCTGAAATCGCGGGGAACAGTTAGTCACTATAATATAAAGATAAGATTCAACGATTTGCAAACGTAATATTTTATTGCCAACTGTACAAAAGGTTTTAGATAACAAACCAACAAAGAAATATAAGTAGGGGGTATTTGCACCATTCTAATGGTACCTAGATACTTATTTAACAGTAGTTTGCTGTTTAATCTATAATGTATTAAACTCTAATGGAGTGTTCACATTAAGCTCACCGTTTGCCAATACGAATTAATTGAACATTTACAGTCAGTCACTGAGCAGCTGCATAGTTGATTTGTGGTCGAACGTCAGTCGGAAGATAGTAAGTACGTACGCCGCTTACCGAAAGCTTGTTGTGAACACGCCTTAATGGGATTGGTGACAAAATTTCGTCGTGTACTCGTAGAATAATAAACAAATATTGGACACGTATTTTTTATTTTTTTTCGTAATCAAAAAATAAAACGTCACAATATTGAGCTGAAATTTCGCGTGACGTCACGATCCAGCGCAGTTTATAGTTCTATACGCCATATTATGAATGCTTATGACGTCACGAGCCACCACTCCTAAACTTTTTTGTTTTAATTTGAAAAATCAAAAAATACGTAATCTATAATTTTTTTTATTATCTGACGACGGCTTAAGTAAATATAATTTAGATAATATTCACACCCTGGCACTAAAAGCCTATTGTAGTAAAAACTCTTAGACAAGACGGATACCACTCAGCCGGGTCGATGGACTTATATGTACCTATGTGAAAGTTTAATATTATGTAACACACTAACTTTGCTGGTTTAAGAGTCTCTCAAGTTTCGCCGGCGACGTAAGCCGAGGTGACACGCGATAGAATCGTACGAAGTTGGTTGCACGCATTATCGCCAACGATTATCGCATATCGCCCGTTGTTACTACAGCATGCGCATGGTATCTCCTCCCGTACTACAGTTGTTGAACTTGAAGACGACGCCACATAGCACACGGGAGACGCACTGAAGGCGGAAACACACTGTGTCGTGTCGTGTCGTGTCGCGACAGAAGCATATTATCTGTTTCATATATGTTTAGTGTGGGCGGCAGCTGGTATTGACTTGCATCATTGGTCACTCAATGCTTTTAAGAAGGAGTTGCTGCAGTACAGAACTGACTCTGGGTAACTTGGATTTGCATAGTGAAAAGTTAAAAATTTGCAAAATATATAATATTTATACATACTTACGTAAATAAATAAGAGGAAAACTTACCTATATAAATTTAATGTAATATATAGATTATAGGTGTGTGCATGGCGTGTTTGCCTATAGTTGGATTTGCATTGTGGCATGTAATGTACTCACTAGGCTTATCATCATCATCATCACGGCCCTATGTCGTCCAAGAGCGGACGTAGGCCTCCTCCAAACTCTTCCACGTCCGTCGATTGGGCCGTCGCCATCCAGTCTCGGCCTCCGTGTCGCCTGATATCGTCAACCCACCGCAGGATGAGGCACCTTCACACTACGCGGCGCTCAAATATTGTTCCTCTATGATGACATATACATGGCTTTTCAATTTATGACAGTGAATGTGATAGCTAATACGGACATCATGGAACAGAAAGAGATAGGTATCTGTTAAGTTGAACTTGAAATATGCTACCATATTTTCTATCCCTTTTTAACATAATGTTAATAATTTATACAAAATATTTTAAAATTCGGATATTTTACAAATAATACTAAAATAGTGACGAACTTTTGTTATGTAACTCTTTTATTTTTTCGTATGTTCGAATCATAGTTTTCACATTTGAAGAAAGCACAAACCAACATTTTATACCTAAATATACCAATATTTCACATACGCGCTTTTTCAGTCGCTGCCAATAGGCGACTAAATTCAAAGCCGCTAATTAGGGGAAATTCAAGGCCTCAGTTTCTGCGCTAGTGCGATGTCTTATCGCCTTTAATACTTATAATGCCACTGACTAAATGTATGAAACCGATATGCTTTCATACTTTTAGAAGAAAATTTTCTTCTTTTTTTCAATATGGCACCAGACGCCTTGGACAGGTAGGCGCGCTATTCATTCAAATATCAGTCAGAGAAAACACAGTGGACGGTTACAAAGAACTGATAGGCTTCTGTCGCGACAGAACACGACAAGAAACATCAGTATGTTTCCGCCTTGACAAGTGACTTTTAGTCATCGTCCTTCAAACACGACAGATGTCGCACATTTTCCGACAGTCGACCCGAAATTTGCGTGTCACTACGAGTCACGTCGCCGTATGGCAGAAGCGCCTCAATAGACACCGTATTGCTCACTAGTCGGCTGTGATCAGCCCACACTCCCTCACCACTTGTGCTGTTGACACCGGATTGAGGAACACTGGGAAAAGATAACAAATATAATAGGAACTTAATAATCATTTTGAGAGAAATTTTAAGGTCTCAAGATCCTAAAAATGAAAACTAGCCGAACTCGCCCCACGTTCGAACTCAACCCGCCAAAAATAATCAAAATAATGAATCAAGGGCAACAATATCTATATTATTATCTATTATGAAAATGTTGTTTATCTGTTAGAAAGAGTAAAAGGTACCGAACGGATTATCGAAGAAATACTTTACTAGAACTAATTTTATCAAGAAGTCCTAAAATTAAAAATGAAACGGACATCGACAGTGTATATCTCGCAAATAATCATATTTAAGAAATATGTTGTATTATCTTTTAATAAATAAGTAAAAAAAAAAACTTATTTATTTATTTATTTATTTATTCATTTATTCAGCCAACAGAAATACACCAGCTTACAAATTACAACGTACAAATGTATGGAAAGCATATAGGTACCTTAGAAAGGCAAACTTCAAGAGCATTATAGAAACTGACGTACTTGTAAGGGAAAGCTTATCTAAAGATCGTATTACGTATAGTAAAAAGTGGTTTTGATGCATGTATGTATTATTATTAAGAAATTTTGTGATGCCAAATAAAGTTATGTCTATGTCTAGGTGCATAGTCTCTAGTCTCTACCGACCCCTTCGGCAGACAGGCATGAGCAATAATTATATTGTAAAGATGTTTAAACTTACTTGTGCTGCCACTGAATAAACTCTGGTCGGGAATTATGCTGGCTGCAGCAATGGCTGCCTCGTCCAGGACAATCACCTGGAGTTCAAACAGTATCTTTATTAATACCAAAGTCTCCCTGAAAATATTATATTAATTTTACTGAAACTAATTTACTGTGTACGATGTGTAAATTTTTTTCTTATTTAAGAAAAATAAAACTTTCATTTTGATTTTTTATTTATTTGTCGCTTAAATCAAATACTTACACCTTTCAACCTTTAAAATGATGAAACTCTATTATGGTTCTACCATACGTCATCTTGTCCATGTAACCAAATTTTTGTTTTTGGTCCGTCTTTTATTGATTACTAGCTGTCCCGCGCGGTTTCACCCGCGATAATTTCGAAGTTCCCGCGGAATTGTTCCATACAAACTTTGCAACCCCCTTTCATCCCCTTAAGGGTTGAATTTTCAAAAATATTTTCTTATCGGATGTCTACGTCACACAAAGAACACACCCTCCAAGTTTCAGGTCTCTACGATCAGTGGTTTAGACTGTGCGTTGATCCATCAGTCATTCCGGACAAAGCATTTTATAGATAAAAAAATATTGGACAGTTTTTTTTTTATTTTTTACGTAAGTATCTAATTAAAAAAAAACGAAGATACCTTAAGTCGAAGTGTCGGGTGACGTCACGCCATGCTACAGTTTATGGCACAAGACGGAGTATATAGAATTTAGATTTTCATACCCCGGAAACAAGCCTTTTTGCCTATCAGTGCAGCGCGAGCGGTGAAAACTTAACCACTGTAACTCAGAAGTACAATTTGTGGTACCTTACCTTTGGACATTCTATAATGCACTCCTGGATATCTTCCTCGGCTGCCTCCTCTGCGTACTCGTAGACCAGATCGCCTCTGGACGGCAGCAGATCCAGGGCGTTGGCAGCCAGGGACCACAGGTGGCCGGCGCCCTGCGGAGCCCGAGCGCCCTTGCGGAAGTGAGGGTTGATGGACAGGTTGTGTCGCACCGAGTTCTTCCAGCGCTCGTCGTTTGCTTTGTAGAAGGGAAAACGGTCCCTGGAAACATAGATACATGAGCTGGAATGAACTTCATGGAAGAACTAATAGCAAGAGCCTGGCTGTTGTCTGTGGCTTTACTCAAGCGGTGTTTGGAAGCCTGGTGACACTCCATATAAATGAACTGAGTCAAGTAATTTCCCACCAGTAAAGACAGCCAGCTTCCACATACGCTTGTTGTGCGTGTGTGCGTATCGTAAGTTTGAGCGAGCATGTCAACATGTACCTACAATCTACAATTAATGACAATTTTTTTTACTGAAACTACCACCAAACTTTTGCGGTTCTGCTTTAGACAGTAATATTCTAGTTTTACGTTCTATGTTGAAATAAATCATCAGATAACAATGTCTTTTAATCTCACTAGTATTATAAATACACAAGGTTTTATGTCTGGAAGCAACATGCCCATAATGCTCAGTGAAAAAAAATCTACTTATCTAAATTGAAAAGGCATTGCAACAACGCTTGCGAGACGGTCGAATAAAACTTCTTGGATATTTCTGGAAGCGGAGTCGAAAATTCCAACAGTGTCGTGTCAGCGACTCGTACGTAAACAAATTTATACGTATTTCGAGCATATCGGTACGTAGAGTTGGTGCGTGTCGCGATGACTGCGTGTTGTGTCTACCTACTGCGCTGCGTTGCGACCGCGGGCGACGGCGGCTAGGTCGTGCGTCCCGTCGCCGCCTGGCACTAACCATCGATCACCATGCACCACCGAACAAGTGATCGCTGCGGGCCAGCGACCGTCAAACTTAACAGAACCCAATTTTTTGACGGGACACGTCAAATATGGAGGGTCAGAACGGCTGCGGCTGTGTATCGCGCTATGTGATAGCTAGTTTAAGTAACATGTAGGTAATTTTTTTTTTGTAAGAAGAATGCGTCATGTTATATAAGAGAGAAGAAAGATATATAAAATCTAGAGATAAGGAGAGAGATAACTATAGTCTAAAAATCATTACGCGTGCGAAAATGCGGCATATTGATAGCGAACACATAGAGGGAATTAGTTAAAACCTAATGGTTGTATTTCGTTTTGCTACTCCACGCTAGATGGTACTATAACCAATTCCATATTCTATCAAATTATTTTATTGCATATAAACTATAAAGTTACATTAGGTGCCAATTTTCATATACAAAAATGTAATTAAGAATGCGTAATTCGTATTTACATTTTCTCGGAGCCATCTCGTAATAGGGAATTTTAGTGTTTATTTTTTATTATTATTTTATAAACCTTTATGTATTAGTAATATAATAGCATTATTCTTTTATAAATAACTTCAAGTTAGACAAGGAAAGCGCTACAGTCCTAGTGACGTCACTCGGCTTGTAGCGCCCTACAACCGCCCACGGAGCAGATACAAGATTGTATCTGCTCCGTGCAACCGCCATACAAAATTCTGTTTTAGAAAGAGACAGACATAGTCGAAATTAAACAGTTTATAACTTTTTTATTTTTTTAAACAAATCTATTGATTTTTGGATTTGGAAAATTTGATTGCACGACGAACATTACAAAACGAAATATCAGAAATTTTTAGTTTAAAATACCAAAGTGTTCGCCATCAATCGATTACAGTTTGGGAAAAACTGTCCCATTTAGATTTGATACCGTGACCCTTTGATTCGATAATCGTGACGTCCGGGGGTTGGAGCGATTAATTCCCGAGGGGATGAAAACTCCCCCTCCGATATTGTTTCGTTTAGTGCGTTCAGTTGGTTGCACCTGTTGACACTTGCTGTTTACTGAGGTTTTATGGTTTTATAGCAATCTTTAATGTTTATAAACGACGGAAAAGTACTGAAGAAAAGTACAAAATCTTCACTGAAATAAAAGTACAAAATCTTCACTGAAATTTCAAAGACTTTGTAAGTTTGGTGTTAGGATGGATGTTGTAGGGGCTTGGGGCTTATGTCTGGAACTAACAAAGCGATTGTAAAAATTCCTTCACTAATCGAAATACTGGATGAACTGCAGGGCAGCAGCAACAAAAATAATTTTTAAACTTGTTCAGTGGTTCTATAGAGATCAGACTTTTTATTGGTTAAGTTAAACAAACTTGTACGCGTTGCCATCACAGTTCTTGATTTGTAGCGTAGAGGTCACCACAAAACTTCTTTCTTCATTTTTATAATTAGTTAAGTACCTTATATTTATTCATTATATTAGAAATGCGAATGTGAGTTTGCCTATTTGTTGGTTACGCTCTCACGCCTAACTACTTGACCGATCATTATGAAATGCATACACGTTGTCAATGGTACAGAAAACGACATAATTATACTTTTCATTCCGGAATTCCCGCGGGAACTCCGAAATTAAAGCGGGCGAAACCAAGGGGAACAGCTTATATTAGTATAATGTAAATCATCAGAAACATACGCAATATACACATAACATTATCAACGTTATAATTTAATATATTAAAAAAAAGTTTAGATAACCTCCCTATGTTTGCACAGCGATAACCGTTGAAGCCATACATGCAACAAGTTCCCCTATCGGATCACACACTGATTAAACACTTATACACTTGTCTAATCTGTTTAAACAACACTCATCGACATTAATAAAGCCGTCGCTCGGCTGCCCTACGGTAAAACAATGTAATTGCACAGGACGAGTAAAAAATCTGAGGGGCTAAGGCGCAGGCCAGACAGAAGAGACGTAAGACGAGGACGCGTCGCGGACAGGGCGGAGACGAGACACGGACGCGACTTTTGAAGTTATATAGAAGAGACGGGGCGCGGACGCGACGCAGTCGCGCAGTCAGGACTATTTTCGGCATTCAACAGTCTGATTTTGTCACGTCGACATGTCTTCTTCTGAAGATGAAGATGTACTAGCACTGGTAAATCTCGCTAATATACAGAGGGTTAGACGTTACTGGGTACATCCGGTATGGCTAAGCAATGAAGACAATCGATTTTTTAAAATAATGGAGGACCTACACAATTACCCAGATCGTTTTGTCACAGTGTATAAAATGACTCCACAGTGTTTTAATATTATCATGTCCAAAGTGAGAAATGCTTTACAGAGAAAGCACACAAATTGGAGAGTATCTATTAGTGCTGAAGAAAGATTACTTATAACGTTAAGGTAAGTGAAATACATTATCTTTTTTAATTACTTTAATACTAACAGAAAATTGTGTTACATAATAAGGTTTAATTAACTTTTGAAATATGTGCACGCTCAAACCGATGTTGATGTGTATAATTTTTCTACACTAAAGTAATCCGATGGATTACTTTGGTGTAGAAAAATTGTACGTGTAGTTCAGAGGTAATTCTTCATTCAAAAAAGATGTATTGGTGACGTGTGCAGCCGAAACTGAACTAATTGTTGAATAGGGTGATAGAGTGAAAAACGTTGGGGTATTCTCATCCTGCACAGATATTGATGGAGATGCAACATTCTGATTTTGCTCTATTGTTGATGGAGGTGCAACATTTTGATTTTGCTCTATTGTTGATGGAGGTGCAACATTTTGATTTTGCTCTATTGTCGATGGAGGTGCAACATTATGAAACGGCTGTTGTATAGAAGACACCGTGGCTATGTTGTTTTGAGAAATGCGGGTAGAATATGCTGGTTCTGATGTCGATGCTGCCTCGTTTCCATCTAAGATTTGCGCCGCCAACTGCATTACTCCCATCTTGAACCTTCGTTTTTGAACAAGATTCATGGCCTTCATATCAGACAACATGCTTTGAAGGAAGGCAAGATCTGTATCAAGAGGTTGCATTTGTTTCTCGCTATTTTGTCGTTTTCTGTTAAAGTAATCAAAAGCAGATTGATTGACGTCTTTCAAAGTAGGCATTTTACTTTTTTTACTCGAGTCCGATGATAACGGCGAAGGATGATTTTGAGCCTGTGGAGAGGGTGAATGGGACGGAGGCCGAAACGGCGACATTGACTCCTCCTCATCAAGTTCACTTTCGTCCGTATGAGTATCTGACCTGCATTGTGGTTCTAGATTAGATTTGGAAGGTCTTGATTTCAAATATTTATCCAAAAAATGCAAGTGCTGGGCAAGGTAATATTCTTTTACCTTCTTGGCTGCAGAGCCAGATGGAAGTGATAGAAGTTTTTTGTATTTTGCATATCTGTTCCTTATGTTTTTCCAACGATCTTTGCAAGCTTGTACTGAAACAATCAAATCATCGAATAAATAAAGGGTCTTTCAATAGGGACGGGTCGATGTTGGCAGCCTGTGGCGGCCATGTTGTTTTAACGTCGTCTTTCTAACCTATATTTTTTTATTCAGTTAGTAATGCCAAATCACCATGGCAAGTTACACGGTTGAGCAACACGTCCAAATGTTAAAAATGTATTACCAAAATGAGTGTTCGTTAGTGCAAACGTTACGTGCATTGCGCCCATTTTACGGCAGACGAGGTGGTCCTTCAAAGTCGACTCTCCAACGTTTGGTGGCCAAATTCGACTTATCACCTTTAGACTTTTTTTTGTGGGGTTTTCTTAAGTCGCAGGTCTATACCAATAAGCCACAATCGACCGATGCCCTTAAAGTCAACATAGCTCAGGCTATCGCTGAAATTCAACCCGAACTATGCGGCAGAGTTGTTGAACATTGGACAACTCGAATTCGTGCCACCGTGAGAAGCCGCGGCGGACATTTAAACGATGTGATTTTCCACACATAATGGCATATATAGCTCTTTCAAATAAAAAAAAAAAAATCGTTAAAATCTCACACACGGCCTTTTTTATTTCATGTCAAAA
Source organism: Zygaena filipendulae (assembly GCA_907165275.2). NCBI lineage: Eukaryota > Metazoa > Arthropoda > Insecta > Lepidoptera > Zygaenidae > Zygaena > Zygaena filipendulae. The sequence goes on along the minus strand of OU015653.1, from coordinate 1,198,212 downwards.
TCGACCCGTCCTTATTGAAAGACCCTTTATAATGAAGTGAATTACTTATTGTGAGTTTTTATTCGCAGAGACTATAGAGCCTATATCAGTAATACGAGTACCTACTTATGTAAAGAATTAAGAATGTTACTTTCTGGCTCAATAGCCTCCGCGAATAAAAAATCACGGTGCACAGTATAGTAATATGTATACCTAATTTATATTTGTATATTTATTTACAGGTATTTCGCAGATGGGTGTTCATTTAAATCACTGTCAGTTTACTTTCTACGAGGAAAATCTACAATTCGAGAAATAGTACATAATACCTGTCAAGTTCTATGGCAAACATTACAACCCGAATATATGCCTACACCCAATGTAGAAAAATGGCTAGAGATAGCTGCGCGTTTCCATACTCTTTGGAATTTACCGAATTGTGTGGGAAGTCTGGATGGCAAACATATTAGAATAAAAGCTCCATCTAACACGGGATCAGCGTACATAAATTACAAAGGATACTTTTCGATTGTGTTATTAGCATTGGTAGACGCTGACGGGTTATTCGTAACGATAGATGTTGGGGAATACGGGAGAAATAGTGACGGGCGTGCATTTCAAGCCAGTGCTCTCGGACAAGCAATGCAGCGTGAAGACCTTAATTTACCGGACCATAGTCCATTGCCCGGAGAAGTACAACCTATGCCATATTATTTTGTGGCAGATGAAGCTTTCTCTCTGAAAAAAAACGTAATGAAACCTTATTCGCGGAATCAATTGACAAATGATAGAAGAATATTCAATAACAGACTAAGCAGAGGACGGAAATCAGTAGAATGTGCCTTTGGAATGGCAAGGACTAAATTTCAAGGACTGAGCATGCCCATGTGCTGTGAACCTGCTAAAGCTGATGTAATTATACAAGCAATGTGTATATTGCACAATGTTATTCGAAGATGCGATGGAAAATTTACAGCGCCATACATCCAAAATACGTTGGTTGGAACAAGAATTGATTCACTATACAGAGAAACTGCAGATGGTGTCAGGGAATACCTCACCAACTATTTTGTAAATCGGGCACCTATTCCGTACCAAAATAGGCACAATGTATAAACACACACACACACCATCACACACACACACACACACACACGCGCGCGCACGCACGCACGCCGCACCCTCGCACACACACACACTCACACAACGCATACACACAACACGCAGAGGAATTAAGAAAATATTACATTAATATTACATTAAAATATTTCTGTTTTACCATTAAAACAAAGAGTACACATTTTTTTATTTCTAATGTACTACGTAAAGAACAGATGTAGGTACGCACGAGGATAAGTTGATGTTTTTTAAATAAAGAATAGGTACTACTTACCGTTTTCGTTTATTGTCCTGGCAATCGATTCCCAAGCTTGGTCTTGAACATTTCTGTTACAATAGTCAGACCTATTGTAATCATAAATAACAGAATGATTCTCAATTAATTCACAAAACTGAATATTAAAAGCTAGGTCGTCACGCATTTTTATGAAAAAAATTATAACAACTCAAAACATGACGCAACCATTCAACGTCAAGACGGTACACGTGACTGTGCGACGCGAGCGAGCCCCTCCCGGCGGGCATGCCACCCCGCGCCCCGTCTTCGCCCCCGCCGCGTCCGTGCCCCGTCTCTCCTGTGTGTTTTGAACAAAAGGCGCAGACGTAAAAGCGTTGCGCCCGCGCCCCGTCTATTCTGTATGTTTTGCGTCACGACGCTTCTATACATTTTATATGAAAGGGACGTGGAAGAGACAAATGTCCGCGCCCCGTCTGCGTCTTACGTCTTTTCTGTGTGTCCAGCGCCTAATGTAACTTTTGTTTCTATCGTTTTTCGGTTGCAATCAAAAATATGACAGTTTTGCGATTACAATATTCAAGTTTTGATACCTACAATATCTAGCAATCTACCAAAACAAACATACTTCAAAAGTTCAAGCTGTCTAAACATAACTAGTTAATCATAAAACCACTATTTTTCTGATTGAAACTGAAATACGAAGGAACAAAAGTAACATAATTGCCTTGCTTAAATCGCTTTATTTAAAGCAAACCTTCCATATCGTTCAACGATTTTCGTAATGTTAGTCCCTGTAAAGCTTTTTTGATGGTTGTTGCAGCGGAATAAATTTTACAGGAGGAGCAAAAAAACGGAAATAGGTTTATTTAAAACAAATCTTCCATAGTTTAACGAAGTTTTTTACTTTAATTTTTTTATTTTGATGGTTGTGTAGCAACGTACGTTATGCGTGAAAAGTGACGAAAACACAAAAAAACTCATTTCGAATAAAATTACATTTGCCTTGTTTTTCCGTAGAGCAGCCGCGCTGGTTATGATTGAAATCTTTCGGTAGCAACAATGTAGATCCTACTAATATTATAAACGCGAAAGTTTGTAAGTATGTATGGATGGATGGATGGATGGGTGGATGGATGTTTGTTACTCTTTCACGCAAAAACTACTGGATGGATTTAAATTAAACTTTACACTAATATAACTTATACATCAGATTAACACATAGGGTAGGTACTTTTATCCCGGAATTCTCGCGGGAACTCTGAAATTAACGCTGGTGAAACCGCGGGGCACAACTAGTACAAACTATATCCCAAATGATTTCAGGATAATGAAAATTATAAATGAATAATATTAAAAATATGGACATTGATGTATGTAATTAAACAGTTTTCAACAGGAAGGGTAACTAAAGTATCTAAACCATTTATATGACCTACTTTTGCTTGAAAATGTTATGGCAAAAAATGTCATAATTATGATAATAAATAATCAATACTATTATACATCTATGCATATAAAATGCTTCGTCCTGAATGACTGACTGACGGATCAACGAAGCAAAGTCTTTATGGAACAATTCCCGCGAGAACTCCGAAATTATCGCGGGTGAAACCGCGTGGGACAGCTAGTAATATTATTGTAAAGGGAAAAGATTGTATGCTTAACGGAACGGATTGTACAATTATTAATGATGGCACAGATAATATAATACTGATGGGAAGCTGCGGTATTCTTGAATGACATCATAAGATACTTTTTATCTGCGGGAATACCAAAATTATATTAGGTGTGAGATCGCAGATGAACATTGCTGTTAAGTTACGAGTAAATTAGGTCATGAAATAGAAGATAAGGTTCTTCCATCCTGATAATTCCTGCGGGAACTCCAGAAGAGACACGCATGAAACCGCGGTCATAGTCAGTACACATATTTTATAAAAAAGGTAAAGTATTTATGTTAATAGAGTAATCTCTGGAACTGAACCGACTTAAAAAAAAGAATATATTTCACTGGTGGGTTTAGATACTCGTAGGTGCACATAATATGATACCTGAGCAACAAAAGATACAAAAAGATATCACGTGGTTGAAACTGCAGGGGAATGCCTAGCTATTTTGCTATATACGTATACCTACCTCTATCTTTACTTGTCTTTATCTTTTTTGTTTGTTACAAGTATATATTTGACGGACAATTCACAGCATACCACCTTACCTACATAATACTTATTTCATCAAATACAAAGTTGATTATTTATTGTGTGACCGTGTCCTAGTGAATAGGAAGTAATTCACTAAAAATATGTACTACGCAATACACAACAATGGTAAGAAATTGGACCACAATACCAACAAAGCACCCTTCCCTATTGTACAAGAACTGATGGCAATTATAGGCAATGGGTATCAAAAAGGTTTATTGTTCAAATAATTCTTTAAAGGCGACACAATAAAAATATTGCAAGACCTCATTATTGTCACAAAAACTACGAAGATTGCTGATGAACCACTTAATTAGATTAGTTAGAGTTTTTCTTTATAACATTTGACTATTGAATTCCCAATAAAAGAAACCTGGCAGCCAGGTTTTTTGTTATCTGGAAGGAATATTGCTGAGCTCTTTCAAGAATTTTTTTAATAATTTTTTATTTATTCCCAGTTAGGATATAGTTATTTTTAGTAGGTTAGTTGTGGCCCGCGGCCTCGCTCGCTCCCGAGGTGATATTTAATAATTTAGCGTGATGTGCTTACGATAATATCGACCGCTAAAAAAAAATATAATAATTATTAATCATTGTTAGATTCTAGTAGTTACCGTTATTTAGTCTCAATCCTAAGTTTTTAAATGCATAGATAATAAGAGCAAATAAAGGGATTTTAATTATAAAATACCTATTTGTTTTGATAACTGATAGGCCTTTTGCACATTATAACAAATTTTCTTGTGTCTTATAAGAAATTTCTAGTAAGATATCCAGTCACTTCGTTGTTATATGGGACCGTACATATAATGTCGGATAAGACAAGCGCAAAGTAATTTTTGTCAGATGCATGTAAGACAAAAGAAAATTTCTTACAATGTGCAAAGGCCTTAAGAAGTCTTTATAAATAGATACCTATGTACATCATTCAAAGGTACGAATTTGCTTTATTACTGATCATTTCTTATTAAAATTTTAACTTAAAATTTATGAAGATTTAAAATTATTAATGAACAAAATTATACTGCTTGGCTTCGTCGAAACCCATCTTAAATTCATGGCCTACTCGATTACGTAAACCGAACACTTCTAGATTGCAAACAATAAACGGTGTACTTACGAGATCCATTGGTATATGGCTGACACGGTCAACTCTCCTTTCTCTCTCAACGCCCTCTCGATCAGCTCAGGATACGTATACGGTGGCTTCCTCAGGGTCGGAGCGACGTCAGTAAAATCAGCTCTGGTCTCTGCTGCCGCAGGTTCATCATCGGGAACTCGAATATTAACAAAATCGTCCAAACGGAAATTAAGCAGCCACGCGAGACTGGCGCAGTCGTTATCTTCTTCTTGCGGTTTGGTGCATTTCCTCCGTCTCCATTTCGTTCTATCGAGCCGGTATAACTCCCTCGGCTTGTCAGCTAACGTTTTGGTTGCCATCTTTGACAGCACTGTCAGGGATAGGTCGCGACTGCACTGCGCGCGGTTCGAGTTTGGAACGCGCGCCGCGATTCGTTTGTTTTCGTGCCAGCACGCGCTATCTCCGGAGCTTATGAACCCCATATAAAAGCCAGAGATATAGTAAAACTTTGGTTTCGTTGCTTTTTTTTTATGGCCAAAAAGTTGCATTTAGAAATTTTTGTAGCAATAAGCAATGTTCACGGATTGTTAACTTTGGTTGAATGACCTAATAAAACTATTGAATAGCAGTAGTACCTATTTGAGTACCTAGATAGTAATATCCGCCATTATTAAAGAAGAAGAAGAAGATAGTAATATCAATGGTATGTTCAAATTTTAAGCAGTGAGTTTTAGGAATTTAAGTCGACTTAGGATCATGGAAGAGGTTTGTTCTATGGCATTTTTGAAGTGAAACTTCTTGTAAGATGTATGTATACTGCAGGATATGAATTTTGTTGCACTTAGAGAGAAGGTAATCACGTTCCGCTCTAGTGCATGTGTATAATGCGAATTGTGTATTTATATAAGTTTAAACATGTTTTATTGGTAAAAGTTTCATATATATCTCTGTTGAACAAGTGTTATAATAATATGTTATTTAAATAGATTTTATTTTATTTAGAAGAGAGGCAAAAAAAGTTCTCGGCATTATTACTAGGTACATATCATAAAACAAAGTCCTTCGCCGCGTCTGTCTGCCTGTTTGCGATAAACTCAAGAACTACTCAACGGATTTTCATGCGGTTTCCACAAAAAGATAGAGTGATTCAAGAGGAAGGTTTATACGTATAATTTCTTCTGGAATTCAGGCGGGAACTTCGAAATTACTGCGGGTGAAACCGCGGGAAACAGCTAGTACCTACCTAAGTAATAATTAGTAAATTGGAGATAATTAATAAATTATTAAATCGAAACAAATATGAAACGATAATCGGAATACATTACCATCTTCATAGAAGATTCTGAAATTATGCACCAAATGGAAATGGATTAAAAGCGTGTCGATAGCAAATTGTATTATTGAATTAATTAATCGACGCAATCGTATCGACTCGAAAAGAGTATCGATTTTAATTGGAGCACGGATACGTTTCAATGAAAGGAAATGCAATTAATTCGATACAATTTAAACATGTATTGTAAATAAACAGACACTCGCCAAAGCGAACCGGACATGTTTTATATACATATAGGGTAAAACCCGGATAGTTGCCACACTTTTTGAAATCATTTTATATCTCCCAGTACAAAAATCAAAATATTTTATTTTTTAAACTGGCAAGTACTTTGGTTATTCATCTACAAATTTATTAAATGTAAAACACATTATCTTTATTTTTTCCAGAGTATTAGCGATTTCTACGGACCTCTACTTTTTGTGACATCTATCCCATATATGGGATAGTTGCCTAGTCCATATAAATTCCGTTTAGGATAGACGCCCCGCCGGAAAACAAGGCATCTATCCTGAAAAATCTTTGATCGCACCTTGCGTTCCCGTGCAATCGCACGGAGACATGAGACGCGGTCCACTTAATAGTAGTTGGAAAGTCTTTTGATAGATAAATAAAATAGCACGCGATTCATCTGCGAAACTAGAGTAATTACGATCGGGGCAACTATACCCCCAGGGCAACTATCCTGGTTTTACCCTACTAGCTGTCCTGCGCGGATCGGATCTCCCGCGGAATTATTCCATACAAACTTTACAACCGCTTTTCATCCCCTTCGGGGTTGAATTTTAAAATATCCTTTCTTATCGGATGCCTACGTCATACAAAGAACACACCCTCCAAGTTACAGGTCTCTACGATCAGCGGTTTAGGCTGTGCGTTGATCTGTCAGTCATTCAGGACAAAGCATTTTATATGTATAGATATAGATGTAGGTGCTTACTCACCTATTTACTTTTGTAGAAAAGTACTAAAAGCTTGTACCTACATAGCATACCTACCTATTATGTTGATATTATACATAGTTTGTTTGTCTCGTTTGTAACCCAAAACTTTTGTATATCGTTTACACTACAGTATTTTCGCAAATTATCCATCTATACATATAAATAAAATTGAAGTGTCTGTTTGTAGTTCCGAATTAGTAACTTTTCACTGAATGCATTTGACAGTATGCAGTACTTACGAGAAAAAAAAATCAATTTTTTAATTTTTTTCTCTGTCTGTCTGTTTGTTCCGGCGAATCTATGAAACGGCTTGACTGTGGGCTTCGCTTAGCTGGGCTTATGCTTAGCTGTGGGCTTCACTGCAAAAAGGATGGAGATCTAAATGAGTGCGAAGTTCTATGCAAAATCGAAATATGTAAATTATAGGAACAAAATAACATTATGAACAAGTATAATTATTATAGTATTATTATTATTACTCTATTTCTTTGCTTTATTGGACACCTATAACAATTTCTGTTATTTAAAAATGTGAGATCTTAAAGTAGGTTAGATTTGACTTGGTCCAATACAGCACCTTCCACACAATAAAACACCACACACAAAACTATTTTAACATCATTCATTTTAACATTTTAACATCCAGTTTTAACATCGACATGAAAATAAAATATGACCGAACCACCATCTTTGATTCTCGCCAATAAACTCCAAAGAATTACTAAATCCCATTGAAGGAATGATCCTTTCGACCGATGACAAATGTTTTACAGTTGATTTCTTTTTCTCTCAAATTAAAAATAAATAAATATTTTTGCGGGATCGGTTCCATTCCCTGTCGGTACTAAGTCGGTACTATACGTTTAATAGAGAAGAGTTCCATTGGAAGCGATTTCCATTATCATTGTGGAGGAAGTTGCTGAGTGTGCGCGAATTAATTCCGTTGTGCGCCTGTTCCTAATGGATTCCTGCAGTGTAGGGCCACTTGATGACTTGGGCGAGTGCAGCGCCGGGCTGCAAGCTAGTCGATAGCTATCTATTCGAGTGGTTTGCTCAGACTTTACGCTGATTCATCGCTGATTTAAATAAACGAACTAGTTGTCGATATGTTTTGTAAAATCTCAGATTGTCCCTTCACCGGTATAATAGAATGAAATGCCTTAATGTATTACATATAGTTACGGATTACAGATAGTTGATTTTATTCAATTTCTATGCGAAGTGCAAAAACGTACGTTCAATAATTGATCATCGTTTGAAATCTCCCGTTTTTAATGCTCTTAGGCGAATATATTAAAGAGGAGAATTAATTAAAAAAATTGCTAGGTTTCTATATTTATGAGGAGAGTACAAGCTGAGCAGTATGCCGCCTCGTTACGCTCACTGATTAAATCCAACTAACCACACTACAGCATCCATGGCTATAGTAAAGTAAACAAGGACGTTGCAAAGGTGATTTAATAATAATATTTATGATCTGCGGTGCGACCGTCTTGGGCCCCCTACTCAATAACTCAGACATTCCGTCTTATGCGGAGATAAACAAAACTCCTTCGCAAACCACGTTCCAAGTACGTACGTACCTTTAGCAGTAAGATTGCGATATTCTGGAGCATTGTAATTTATACATCATTTCATGAAACTTATAATATCACTGACTTCATTTGTGTTGGCGATGTCATTCAATGCACTATTCATGCCAGGGTCAGTTAAATAAAACAGTGGACAGTTAAACAGAAATATTGCCATAGGTACCTACCCAAGGCATCTGTTGCCATATGAATGACTAGTTGGGCCCCGCGGTTTCACCCGCGTCAATTTCAGAGTCCCCGCGGGAATTCCGGGATAAAAAGTACCCTATGTGTTAATCTGATGTGTAAGCTATGTTATTGTAAAGTTTCATTTAAATCCATTCAGTAGTTTTTGCGTGAAAGAGTAACAAACATCCATCCATCCATCCATCCATCCATCCATCCATACATTCTTACAAACTTTCGCATTTATAATATTAGTAGGATGTGACTGTACTGAGTTATGTCCTATCGTCTCCGTAGAGAGAATATTGACCAAATCGTGAATTGGAATATTTTTCAAATTTCAGTCTTATCACCATGTCCTTTCTTCTAAACTCCCTATACTATTTAAATTGATTGAATTTTTTTATATTTTTTTTTTCAGAAAATGATACCCTATGTCTAAATGGAAAAACACTGACTTACCGCCGCACTCAGAGTCGACTTTAATGATTACTTAGTTAAGTATAGATTTTTAAAACAAAACTGCCGCAATCAGACAAGTTTAATAAATTAATGTTAATTGGCATTTAATTAATTAAGTTACATCTCATTAAATGCCAATTAACATTAATTTACTGAACGTCTCTGATTGCGGCAGTTTTGTTTTAAAAATCTATACTTAACTAAGTAAACATTAAAGTCGACTCTGAGTGCGGCCGTTAATGTCTTTTCGCTCTATGGTGACGATACCCGGATTCAGAATACGTCTTCTTATATTGTGTTCGGGTACTCGAGAAGGCGCCGGACCCTTGTCACACCGCCCATCAGTATTCCGACCGGTTCACACAACAAATATTAACACATGCCTCGTGCTAAATGTATTTGCAACCCACACACTCTATTCCACACTCTAATAGTCTATAGCACTAGCTTTATCTGATATAATTACACCGGAGAAATTATTTCTGTTCGAGTAGTTACCTATTTACTACGCAAGCCAAGGTTGTCACAGCAGTTGCACTAACTTAAGACCGATATTCTTCTATTTTTTTTAAATTTGTAATATTATGTTGTGCTGTTTTTTTTATTTACTAGCTATTGCCAGCTTCCCATGGAGTATCAAATGTGCCTAATGTCATTAAACTCAGTCATTACTTAGAGTAGATCAGAATGACAGATCAAAATTTTGAAAATAGTTATCCATTTCAGTGCCATGTAAACTCTAAACTGAAAAGAAACTTTATATAACTAACTAACTTTATAAAGTATATTCAAAGTTATCGTGTAAGGATATTAAAATAATCTTGTCCTATTTACTTTATTTAAATTGTATACCTTAATAATCTTAATATATATAAATCACGTGTCACGTTGTTTGTCCGCGATGGACTCCGAAACTACTGAACGGATTTTGATAAAATTTTGCAACCATTCATAAAATGGTCCAACTTAAAAGATAGAATAGTTTTTATCCCGAAATTCTCAAGGGAACTCCGGAATTAATGCAGAGAAGTGCTTATCACCGTAAACTACAGCACTTTTTTCCCGGAATTCCCACGGGAACTCCGAAATTACCGCGGATGAAATCGCGGGGGACAGCTAGTCTAATATATATAAATCACGTGTCACGTTGTTTGTCCGCGATGGACTCCTAAACTAATGAATCGATCATGATAAAATTTGGTCACTATTTTGTGTTTGGCCCAACTTAAAAGATAGGATAGTTTTTATCCCGGAATTCCCGCGGGAACTCCGGAATTAATACGGGGAACATCTAATTACTGTAAACTACTGTCAGGGGTACAAAGAATGACATAGGGTACTTTTTTCCCGGAATTCCCGCGGAAACTCCGAAATTGTCGCCGATAAAATCGCGGGGGACAGCTTGTAGGTATATATAATTAGAAGACGGAAAATAATACATTCAGTCTATACGTATCTATAGTATTCACATTAGTGCAAGTAATTGAATCTCTTTGAGGACAGTCAGATGGCTGCCACCCAGGAATTGAGTTGCCTACACATAGTGTACTTGCGAACGGAACTGTCTTTGTGTCTAAGAAGCATCTAAGGTATAGGTATATAATATAATACATGTGCAGTGGGGTGATTCAGTGCGTCATCGTCAGTCTAAACCTCAGAACAATAAGTTATTCTTCTGAGGTCTAAACTTAACGGCAAATAAATAAAAGTTTAGCTATTACAAACTCATATGAATCTCGGAACTGCTTCGGAAGTTCTTTGATGTAACTATACCAGGAGAAAAAGTGTTATGTTAACTTTAGAGTTTAGAGATTTCAGTGAAACTTAATATCACATAAGTAACTGAAACTGCATGACAATAAATTTCATTGAAATTCGGCAAGTAAACTTAACTCTGCAGTTAAACACAACAAAACTTTTTGAGACGCGTTCTCAAACAAAAAGATAAACAACACAATGCATTTTTTCTTGTTGACTTTCAACCATTTTAAACCTACAAATTATACAATTTTCCAAGAACTTGATATACTAGCTGTTCCACGCGGTTTCACCCGCGTTAAAGTTAGAATTCCCGCGGGAATTCCGGGTTACAATATAGCTTATGTATGCATTCTAATGGTGAAAGAATTTTCAAATTCGGTTCAGTATATCCAGAGATTACCACAACCTCACAAACCCATAAAATTTAACTCTTTTTCAGTAATACATTAGTATAGATAAGTTGAAATAAAATTTGAGCGGGTTTTTAATATAAAACTAGTCGATCCTCTACGGTTGCACTCGCGTTAATTTCAGAGTTCCCGAGGAAATTCCAAGCTAGAAAGTACCCTATGTCGCTCGGGACCACTGTAGCTTTGTATGAAGGAATTTTTTAAATGAGTTAAGTATCAGTTAAGTAGTTCTAAAAGTCTGTTACATACAAACAAACGAAAAATCAGTTTTTTTTTCACAATAATAACTGATTTAGTCAATAATTTGTTTACAAATATCACCCATTACATTTTAAAAGGTTGAAATTGATTTCAGTTTTAAATCGATAAAAGTTCAAGTTGAAGAGATTTTAGTGACAGAATCACTGCCAATATCGATTATTTGCTATGTTCAATTAGGTATTGCATGCAGCTAATGGATGCGTTCTATAGGTATACGAGTAGCTTTTGATGTTAACCCTTTCGCCGCCACCTTTTTGTAGCCTTAATAAGTTAAGGCTACAAAAATATGGCCTTACCTCTAGAGCACCCGCTTTAGGCACGATTTCTCCTAGTGCTGGGAATGCTTAATATCTATCATATGTAATAAAAATAAAAGATAGTGTAGTGGGTTGTTATTAACGTAATATTACGTTTTTGGTCCCAGGAGCTGCAATATCATGATCTTTCGTAGATCATGACTATACGGAGGTGGCGGTGAAAAAGTAACTTCAGAATACTTTTTATATATTATATTATTTTATAGTCAACACCGCAATTCTATATTATATTTATATTTTTATAATATACTTATATATATAAAATCAGTTGTGCTTCTGTCTTTGCTGTTGTCTGCGTAGATTGATTTCGAGGCTACTTTATTACTATCGACAAAATGTAAGCCCATGGCGTATGTTGTATCTATCTATATTATTATTTTGAGTCAACTCGTTTCAGATCGACGGACAGATAAAAAAATACGTAGAATATTTTAAAATTAATTTTTTAAAGGTACAATTAGAACCAGTATTTACCCACTATTTCATTTACCACTGGCTTTTCCCCGCGGTTTCACTCGCGGTAATTTCGGAGTTTTCGAGGGAATCACGGTTTACAATATAGCCTATGAAATTCACAGATAACGTGACTTAAAACGTGATGTAATAGTACATTGTTATCCTAGGGGTGAAAGTAAGTAGTCTTTCTCCCGAGGGTAACACTGTGCTTTTCATTACGAATGCAAGGAAAGTCAAAATAAAAATAGGAATTAGCTAAAGAAAAAATGAGTGAAGATCGGATAGTCGCTTGACACTTTCCCACCTATTTCTTTTTCTTTGGCCGGCTAGCTATTCAGCCAGTATTTTTTATTTACATTGTGGCGACCTAAAAAAATATTTTCTTTAATTATTAAGTATTAATTAAAGAAAATAAAAAAATATAAATAGGAATTAGCTTAAGAAAAAGTGAGTGAATTTTATTTTAATTAATACCTACTTAAACTTTACGTTATTTAAATTTTACATCGCGCTGGCTGTATAGAAAGTTGGAACATGGTTCAATAAAAATGTGAAAATAGACCTAGTTTTTTTTAAATAATTTGACAGTTGTCAGTTGAAAGCGATTCTCCCTAGGGCTGAAAAGGGTTACTTTCAACCCGCTTCTCAGGCAACTTCAGACCTACTTTCCGAGTATGAGTAATGAAAAAGAATATTCAAAGTCAGTCTAGTAGATCCCGAGATTACCCCTAGAATCTCACAAACTCACAAACTTTACCTCTTTATTTTACCTATCCACCTGTAGATAAACGATAGTTGGAAAAATAAGAATACTAAGTATCTAAGTACAGACTTAGCTAGGTTCAACTAGTAAAAATGTTCGACTCACTCGACTGCGTTAACTCCCAAAACAGACTTTATGTAACTACACCAGGGCCCTTATTCACTATGACCAACAACATTCCTTGCCCATAACGCGCGTCCCGAAAACGCATTACCAAACGTTCTAGATGCCAAAATATTTGAAATTACTATTCTTTATTCTATAAGAAACGTTTTAAATGTATTTTTTTGGAGTGAAACTTCTTTGATTACGAGGGAAAGACAGTTTTTGCGGCGTCTTATCTTAACACGGCGTGTTATGGTCATAGTGAATAAGGGCCCAGCATTAATTTCGACATCAAAGCAGTGGCAATGCGACTTCAGGGCACAGTTGAGAGCAAATAAAAGAACAATGGACGAGAAAAATGGGCCTCTACCAACGTTTGTATGGCTCCCCAGTGGCAAAACCTACTGCTTACACTTTAGATGTCTTGTAAAAATATAAACTAAGCAAATGTCCGATCGAACGTATTTTATACTAGCTGTGCCGCGGTTTCACCTGCATTAATTTCGGAGATCCCGCGGGAATTCCGAGATAAAAAGTATCCTATGTCCTTCTCTATACCCCTGACAACGTGTAGGTATGCAAAATTTCATGATGATCGGTTGAGCCGTTAAGGCGTGACAGCATAACATGCGCACTAGCCAAAGCAGCTCACCTAGCTTGGCTCCACTACGCCTCGTGAGTTATAACCCCCCACATTACGCCCTTGCTTTATAATGTACTATTACGTTGTACCTATATCAATGATGTAGCTTTATATTTTTTTATATTCCATTTGACATAGATTTGTTTGATTTCAGTTTTTGTTTTGTTTATGTTTTCATGTCAATTTTAATTTCTATTTTCTTTTGACATCATGTATATTGGTAGGTATAACTTAATCTATACAGACATTTACTTATACAATGTGTTAATGAATTAACTGAAAACCTGATACACCCCATTTAAAAAAAATAAAAATAATATGATAAAAATATATTTTATGTCGAAAAAATTTATACTTTAAAAGTTATTCAACATTAATTTAGAGGTGACCTATCTACAAAATTCCAAGCGCCACGCCCGCGCCTACCGGTTCGAATTTTTTTGCTGCGGGCGGCGCGCGGCGTACGCGCCAAATATTGTATTATAAATAATTTAGACATGGGCTAGTAAAAATGAAAAAATATAACTTATATTAAAACATAGTGCGACCGATTTGCTTGTCGATTCTGAGCAAACTACTTTCTAGTTTTCAGTTAATTCATTAACACGTTGTATAATCCTATGACACGTTATGATATAGTGTAATGTAATGTTATTTTTAATTCGATAATTTCAAATACTAAACATATCTAATCTAATCACATCAGCGTGCAACTTCGTCACATGCTAAAATTACATGCGCCTAAAGTGGTAGGTATAACTTCAAAAATATTTTTTTAAAGTTGATAAAAGTCACAAACGAAGCCCTGGTATTAATCAAATAAACTAACTCACAGTAAGATGCCACATTAATAACGGTTTAGAAGAACATTTATAATTTGCTTCAGCTAATTAATATTAGTTACCAGCTGAAGTAGAGTGGAAAACGTTCGTAAATAATTATTATATTATTCAGATATTTTGTATGAGCAGACCGCAGGCGAATTTTAATTTAGAAGTAAACAAGATTTATGTTTAGGCAAAGTAAAATAATTGCTATATCAAATTAGGTACACAAGTAATTACTACCGTAAATCTATGTTTCGAAAACAGAAAACTAAGTACCTACCTATTTCAGAATTTTCTGAAATACACGTCTTAATTATATTTTACTGCATACAATATGTAATATGTTAAGTCTTAATTTATCCCGTCTTCTACCTTCGAGATTTAATCCTTGACCATGTAGTAGCCCTGCTACGCGCCAACTATATCGCACAAGTTTTAGAGTAGAAAGAGAAAGCATCACGCCGTCTCTTTCACTCCACGCCCTAGCATCCGCGCCAAATACCTTCATTCTTGTCCGTGCGCGCGCGGCTTTCGCACAAGGAAAAAGTAAACAAATATTTATTTGAAAAACGCCCGAAAGAAAGCTGGAAGAAAGCCCTGAAGAAACTCTGGCTAAGAAAAATGAAGAAGTATAATATAAACAGAAATTGTAAAGAAAGCAACGACGGAGGATTCTACGAACCATCGATTTAGAGGTTTCGAATGATGTGCAACCCCAAGGTTTTTATTTTATGCGATTCATTTTATATCACATTATTAAGAATCATGTTTTTTATATCCGTTGTATTCTTCGGATATAATTTAACACCCGTTGCATTCATCGGGTGCAAAAACATTACCACGTCCTGTTGCATTCAATGGGAATTACTTTTTTTTCTGTATTTTGTATCCGTTGTATTCTTCGGATTATAATTTTATACCCGTTGCATTCATCGGGTAGACAATTTAAGTTATTTACTATGGTTTATGATTTAACACTCATAAAAACGGGCTATACGTGCATAAACATGTACCTACCTAAAGCGTATACCTACTTAATATGTTTTTGGTTTTGGTTTTTTTTTGGATAGACAGCTATAGCCTAGCTATATCCTAATTGTGCTTCGCACATTACTCTCACGGAAATATAGTAATGATTTAAGATTGTTTTAGATATATTAGCTGTCCGTTTATTTTTCTTTTCTTCTCACAAAAATATAAATCTACCTTACATATAGATAATATTTTTTTTATCTCGTTGCTACAGCACATTCATTTATTTAAACTTTTTACACAATATGGTACAAAAGGTGGACTTAATGCCACTGTGGCATTCTTTGCCAGTCAATCTTCAAGATCTGCAGAAAGTTGCTGAAAGTTGATCTCGATGCTGATTTATTGCGCGAGCTGGGCGATATCGAAATAAGGCTAGTTGATAATGGTGATAACATACAGACTGACCTGGCCGGAAAAATTCAAAATCTTACAAAGTGATCTTAGAAAGGAAACAAAAGAGGAGCTGTTAAAAGAGGTATTCCTTTCCTAAAAATGTACCTACCTTTTTTCAAGGACCCGACTCTAAACCTGGAAATCAGGGCAATGTTGATAGATAAATGCGAACTGTGAGACAAAAAGAAATAACTATTTGTTTGAAGAAAACCTGGGATTTGGTAAAAAATCTGGACTATTAATTAAAGCTACATCTTCAAATACCTCTAATTCAAACGTCAAGGGCCCACCGTCCCGCACGAAGCAGCAGCACAACGGGAAAACCTACCCATTCCGAGCCGGTGGGCCGAAACCAAGCCGAAACCGACAAAGCCGTACCGATTCCCTAGCTTCCGACGAGCGTCAGCTCCGCTGCCGCCATCGCCGCCAGTCAGGCGCCAGCAGCCGCACCCGCCTAGCCGCCCGCTGCCTGGCGCGGCCAACGCGGCGAGACCCGACCACTCGCGCGAAATAAATAAATGGATGCAGGTACTTCTGGCCGTCTGAAATACTTTATTCACGAACGGCAATCGATTGCCAATGAGAGATTTATATTAGATACCGTCTTAGTTTACAGAATCCCTTTCATTAAAGAGCCTCATCAGGATCCGAAACCTAGCAATGCACATTTTTTCTAGCATTGATTCCATCACATTAAAAAACGAGTTACACCGTTTATTGCAAGTTAAAGCTTAATGAAATGTAAATCAACAGCCGGCCAGATTATATTAGATATTTTCTTAATTTCAAATAACGATGGACAAATGCGTTTTCTTTTAGTTAAATAAAAAAAAAAATTATTTTTAAAATGGAGGACGTTAGAACGGCCACCAAACTTATGACGAAAGGTATATAAGGCCAATATCGACCTTATAGAGACTTATTTTTTATTGTCCATCCACGATTCGCATACCTAATACGAAATTTTTTACGCTTTCGTTTTGAAGATACTCTCTTTGAATTTGTGGTAGGTACTTCCGTTTAAAATATGTTCGGTGCCTTATATTTTCACAAAAACATTACAAGCGGTTGTTTCTCGCTTAAGATCTCAGAGTCTTCTCTCAGTTATAGGATGATATTTTATCTATAGCAAATTCTCCCAAGGATTGCCTACAAAACGTTAATTCTACTATTCAATGTTTAACGCGTTTATCTCTATAACAGTTATTAACAGTTGCCCGCTCTATTATTAACAGTTGCCCGCGTTTCAACGCGGGAATTCCGGGACAAAGGTACCCTATGTCCTTCAGTACTCCTAAAAACATGTAGAATGCAAAATTTAACACAGTTTCACCCGCATAAATTCCGGAGTTTCCGCGGGAATTCCAAGACGGAAAGTAGCCTATTTCTTTGTCTGTATCTCTGACAACATTGTCAGAGATACACACACATGTGTGCAAAACTTCATGAAGATCAGTTGAGCCGTTAAGGCGTGAAAGCATAACAAACAAACAAACTCACTTGCACATTTATAATAGCTGAGATAATAGTAAGGATTACGAAGAAAGCCATTTAAATCCAGAGACATCCCGGGAATTTTTTAAGTTTAATTTTAAATTCTGAAAATAGGTCAATTAATTTACCAGAGTCGAAAAGACAAATTATTTAAAAAATAATATTAACACAATATTAAACATTTTTAAATTCTAATAGCATTCGGATACGAGAATTTGCTCGTTTAGGTACTAGGCTCTCTTTCGGTGGCGGGTACAAAATAGCATAGGTATGGATGGGCCGCACACATAATCTCTGGAAAGAGCTAAATAAGTATTAAGCGTTACTTAATAATAATGAAAATTACGTTACCTACTGCATGGGAGTCTCAGTTTAGGTACAAGATAACCTCCTATGGTGTAAAAAAAAAAAAAAAAGAAAAAAAGAAAAAAATATATATATATTTCGACAACAGCAATAATTGGATTATTGCTGTCGTATCATAAATCTATACCGATGCCTCGTCAACGGGTGAGGCGCTGCTTGTGGCAATGAAAAAATCGGGGATCACTCAATGGACAGCTATAGAGTAAGACATTTATATAAATTATGATTATTATGATATTATGATTTAAATTAAATGAAATTATGATTTAAATTTCAGGCATTCCACGTTTTTGCTCTGATAAAAAACAAAAAAAAACAAAAATCACATCAAAAATTGTATAGCCATTCCAGAATGGCTATCTTAACCATGGTACTTTCTTTATAGGTCATTTTGCATGCTTCAAAAATATATAATAATTAATACTCGCTCCTAATAAATATCAGCTTTCTTATCCCTTCAGGGAAAGATGTTCCTGGTTGCGTGCGTATTGTCCGGAAAGGATTTTGAAGGCAACAGGTCCCGAAAACGGCATTAGACATAATGATCTCTTCCATATGTCAAAGCACGAAATCCCAGTATTCTTCTAGTATTTAGTTGTGATGGAGTTTTGCAGTCGAAAAAAGATTGTTACGAGGTTAGGGTATCGGCCTTTTTTAGAATTTCTTTCTGATTGTTTTCATAAAGGATCCTCAAATGGTATTGTAAATAATATTACTGTACTGTACTGTAAATTATATGTAATATTAGTGACGACACGCGAATGAAACTTTTTTTCAAAGGGTTCTTTAATTTGAGGCCCTCATTTCCGCGGTATATCGTTACATGAATGCCTTATATTTTGAAGATCTAAGTGAAAAGTTGGTCACGCTGTTAGCACTGGCAACTGGACAAAGAACGCTGACGCTGTCCCTGATAAACATTTCAAATATAATTCTATTAGATGATCATATTATAAACATTATAATACAATATTATTATTTCGGATATAATAAAAACCTGTGCAGTTGGCAAAGCGCAACCTACGTTAAATTTACCATTCTTTCGCCAGTATACCGGTATTTGTGCAGCTTCAGCATTACAAAGATACACGGAAGCGTTGTCTTTGCTAAGATAGCCTTTAGAAGATGGTCTTATTTTAACTTTTAAAAAACCACATAGACTAGCGTCAGCGCAACATATTGGGTGCTGGATAAAGCAAACTTTATGTAAAAGTGGTATCGACACTTCCATTTTTGGTGCTCACAGCACTAGGCACGCCTCGAACTTCAGCCACCTCTGGCATAAACGTTGATGTTTTATGAAGAACGGCTGGATAGTCTAAACGATCTGCGGTCTTTGCTAACTTTTATAACTGACCTGTAGTTGATTTGAATACAAACTTACTGGTTGATTCAGTTATTGATTATATTTAGTTATTAATTATTTCCAATATATAATTAATAAGACTTACACTGTATTTATGATTTTAGCCTGTAAAATCGTTATTTTCTGTTCTTCTCGCAACATTGATCATCGTCTCTAAACATCTACATGGTCAAGGATTAAATCTCGAAGGTAGAAGACGGGATAATTGGATGATCAAACGAACTTACCTGAAGTGAAGTTCGATCCTAATTATCCCGTCTTCACCGAAGAGATTTAAGGTCCCTCCCTTCCCAAAACTTTTTTCCTTTTTTCTTCCCTTGTTTTATCAACGTTGCGATTTCTGCTCTAAAAAGAATGAAGGTATTTGGCGCGGATGCTAGGGCGTGGAGTGAAAGAGACGGCGTGATGCTTTCTCTTTCTACTCTAAAACTTGTGCGATATAGTTGGCGCGTAGCAGGGCTACTACATGGTCAAGGATTAAATCTCTTCGGTGAAGACGGGATAATTAGGATCGAACTTCACTTCAGGTAAGTTCGTTTGATCATCCAAATAGTCTTATTAATACTAGCTGTGCCCCGCAGTTTCATTCGCATAAAAAGTTTTTACAACGACTTCCTTTTTCCGACATCCGATTTAAATGAAACAAAGCCTATATGTAGCTCCAGGGCTAAGCTTAATCTACCTGTGAAAACTGCATGACAACCCGTTCATTAGATTCGGAGATTATCGTGAACAGACAGACTGACAGACAGAGAGAAAGTAATTTTGAAAACTCTTTTTTTGTGGCTGATTACTCTATTTATACTACTCTATCTATTACTACTCTTATCGCTCCCTGTCAAAATTTATCAATAATATTCAATGTATAGAATCGCGGATTCTACTCTTTTATTATAGTAGAAGATAGGTAGGTACATTGTAATTTTGTTTTCAATAAATAGGTCTCTTTTTCGTCGGTATGCTCTTGACTGACCAGTCGTGGTCCTCACGAAGATGTCACACTGTGGGCAGATGTTATGTGCCTATAAAGACACCTCGCTGGCTCTACGGGTCGTGCGTCGTTTATTCGCCATGGACTCTTGAGTTTCGTACTTACTCCCTTTCTTGACAAACATTGTACAGTATTACAGCAAGTTGAATAATTATTATTTTACATAAATCAACGAGTTCACTTTGAGTTGGTTATAGCATTGTTAAACATATCAATTAAATCAACAATCAGCGCTGCAAACACGTCAAAAAGATCCACAATCTTTGACCATTAGGATAATGTAGGTATGTTTATTAATATTTTGATGGTTCTGTTTAACTGAAATTTTGATTAAACTGTGAATCTGGGTGAAAACATGTTACGTAGGTAATTTATATTACGACCCTTCGCTGCAACAGTTTTTCGTAGCTAGTTCCGGATTTTTTATCGCTCATTCGTAACTAATTTCGACAGCAGAATTATATGTATTTACTTCAACGTAACGATGTATCGATTAAAGTATTTTAATTAAAATTTAAGTTAGCTTACACTACCTGGCGGTGAGCTCAGCTTGCATGCAGCTAACAGCAACACAACCCTTACTAATTAGCTGGCTGGAGCTAATTATTCCGCCAATTTATCACGCTCACAAGAACTTGTTGTAGTTATTATGAAGTAATGTAACAATATCAGATGTACCCCGCAGCTTCGCATGCATGAGAGACCTACAGTGTGGTAGCCTACGTCTGCGCTAGACAGCAGCGTAGGTGTAGTGGTGAGTAAATCAGACGGCGACGCCGGTTGAAGCGGGTTCGATCCCCCCAGGGTAAACAGTTTTATGTAATTGAACATATTTGGTGTTTATGTCTCAGGGATCAGGGACGGAAGAAGAAGGACTGGGTGTTTAATTTGTATGATATGTATCTAATACAACAACAACAAAAACCTTTTATCAGTTGTCTGGTATCTATTGTCATATTACAAGCTCTGCTTAGTTTTGAACTAGGTGGTGCTGTGTGAGAATGTCCAAGTATTTTTTTTGTTCTTTTTAACCGACTTCCCAAAAAGGAGGAGGTTCTTAATTCGACGCGTATGTTTTTTTTTTAATAGATAGCAACGACAAGTGAATAGTTTTACGAGCTGCTGAACACCGTTTCGACCGCATTAATTTCGGAGTTCCCGCTGGAGTTCCGCAATTACCGTACCCTGTGACCTATGTACTTTTCTGTACCCCTAAATATTCATGAGGTTTCACCGCGTTAATTTCGAAATTCTCGCGGGGAATACTGCAGAATAACTTCAAGTACTATTTTATATTAAAAAAACCCTGCTGGGTTTTTGTGTCTGACCTTGTAAAAATTTTGTACTTTTTTCTGAGTAAATAAATTAAAACAAAAAAAAAAAAATGATTCCTAGCGGTTATGTCGCCGGTCTTTTTACACTCTGTATATCCTTTCTCTGACAACGTTTATGCAAAATTTCATGACGATCGGTTCATTGGCTTAGGCGTGAAAAGGTAACAGACAGATATACAGACAATCTGACAGATAAACAGATAATATATAAGATAATAAAGATGGTCCATATTATTTCCATGTCCGTTTACTCTGTTATTTCACTTGGGTTGTCTTTAAAACCATGTAGGTTTTCAAACAACCTACTTTATAGAAATGAGAATTTCTTAGGTAAAATTTTTAGGCACAAAAATCTCTGCATCCGCGTAAACAAGGCAATAATTCGCAAAGTAATTGTAACTAATTCTCCATTTGCTAAGTAAGTCTTAGCGAGAGTGGATCATAAATAAGTTAACTTGATTAAATTTAGCGCCGTCATAAATCACCCTTATAACTCTTACTTGGCAAATCTGGCGAATAAATTTCCGAATATACCATCTAATAAGATACAAAAAGTGGGTGTCGGGCACTTTATTAATTCATTTTCGTAAGGGACAATAAGCTTTGGAGCTTACCTAATAAATGTCAGTTGGTAAAACTTGGCTGGGACGCACACCTGAACCGCTTTGGGTCCCTCCGGCCACTAAGTATGAGTTTTTCGCAACGTTCCTACACGGCGTGGCGTGCGGTCACGGTAGAAGTCAGTTCGCAGATATCGTCATGTGTCACAACAGGAAAAAGAGTTTGTTTTTACAAGTTGAGACGTTTCCTTCCGTCATAAGAAAAAAATAATAATTAACATTTTTGATGCATGATGACGAGGATCAATTCCATCACGACGAAGATATATACAACGTGTTAATGAATTAACTGAAAACTAGAAAGTAGTTTGCTCAAAATCGACTAGCGAATCGATCGCGTTTTAATATAGGTTCTATTTTTTCATTTTTACTAGCCCATGTCTAAATTATTTATAATACAAAATTTGGCGCGTACGCCGCCCGCAGCAAAACATTCGAACCGGTAGGCGGGGGCGTAGCGCTTGGAATTTCGTAGATAGGTCACCTCCAAACTATTGTTGAATAACTTTTAAAGTATAAATTTTTTCGACCTAAAATATATTTTAATCATTTATTTTTGTTTATTTTTTAAATGGGGTGTAACAGGTTTTCAGTTAATTCATTAACACGTTGTACATGAAGGGGATCCTTATAGAGTAAGAGCATTTTAGCTATGTTTTTGCGTGAGCAGGATTAGCTCTTTAATGTTAGGTACTACGAAATAAAATTCACAAGCTAAGTTAGCGCAACTCATTGTGAAGCTACAGCCCATGCAGCTTATTCCAAGTTATTATCTGCGACAAAATTTAGATAAATGGTTACACTGGTATCTGTTTGAATGTAACTTTGATAAAACTTAAGGCTGTTACTAGTCGTCCAACTCGTCCACTAAACGGACGAATAATAATCGTCCGCTAAACGCAAAATGTAGATCTTTCCTAACGTTCTTTTTTTTGTTACGAGATTTGCACGCCGCGATTGAAAAACCTTTTTATGTGATATGCAATTTTCGGCCAAAAATAAATTGTATATATAACTGTTAAGCTGTAAATACCGTTAGATTATAATCTATCTCGCGAGATTGTAAATTGTCAAAAGATCGCAACCGTAACACTGTCTTCGGCGCACCGCCGGCCGCTGCCGCGTCACGCTCGTTACGCTCGCTCGGCTCGCGTGACTTGGTCAGCAGTACAGACCTAACGTAACCATAATTGGACATAGATAAGTAATAGTGTGTTAACCCACACTGGAGAATTTTTTATTAAATTGAAGTTTTAAAATTATAGCGCAATTTTGTGTCCAATTTTTTATGTTCAATATTTAGTTAGATATTTAAACAATTTAATAAGGTAAACACATAATTAAAAAACGTTCTCTAACTCTCAATAAATCGTTCTGAATCTATAACTTCATTTTGTGGGTTAATGTGTTATTGCTTATCTGCGTTCAATTATAATCAACCGAAAAATAATACGTTCGATGCATTGAATTGTAAGCAGTATGTTATGGTTCATAATCTTTTGAGAGTATACATGCTCGCGAGATAGATTATAATCTAACGGGGTTTACAATTTTACGGTGACATATTTACAATATATTGACTACCTTTTTTGCGAATTTATGTAGTTTAGTGGACCATGGACGACTAATAATAATCCGCTTAGTGGACGACTAGACACTGAGAAAACTTAAACCTAATGTACATCAAATAATTTTATATATTTCTAGCTGTTCGGCCACGGTTTCACCCGCGGTATAAGTACCCTATGACACTCAGGAACATCGTAGCATTGTATTGGTAAAAGAATTTTCAAAATCGGTTTTTTTATGTCATAGGGGGCAAACGGGCAAGTGGTACACCTGATGGTAAGTGATTACCGCCGCCCATGGACATCTGCAACACCAGAGGGCATGCAGGTGCGTTGTTGATCTGGAATGAGGATGGGAACTGGCTTACAAGTGGGGCTGCCGGAACATAGTGATTACATTATTATGTCAAATCAAATCAAATCAAATATCCTTTATTGCACGCACACAGTAAGAAAACACATATTACAAAGACACAGTTACATATAGTAGGTACGTATCATATGGATATCATATTATGTGATATGATATTATGTATGTCATATGATATGACATATTAAAATATGACACATTCCTTTAAAAAAGAAAGATGAAGTACTATAAGGACATTATCTAAAAAAAATAACATATTATAGAAAATGTAGCCAACCTACATTATCAAGTATTCGAAAGTCATTAAGACGAGCCTGGCAATTAAAAAAACTACAACACGATTAACGTCCTTCAGTCGAGCGGAAAAGTTGTCCCAAGAAATGACAAAGAAATATAAGCAAAACCTATTTTCATTGTTTCTCAGAACAATATTTTTCAACATCATTCTCACTGGGGATCTTTTAATAGTTGAAAAAAGAAAAAGTTAAGAACTATTTATAAAATAGGGTTCTGGCCGACAGCCTCGCGGGTTACAACTAAAAATTACATATAGTTATTAATTACTGATAACCAAGTGACTTCGGATTTGCCTCTATAATGTCTTAAATGTCTACAGCTACCTCCATGCAAAGTTTCATTCAAATCAGTTTAGTAGTTTTTGTGTAAAAATAATCGAAAAAAATATCATTACCATCCGTACAATATTTTGCAGTTCTTCTATTATTTTTCATTTATTAAAAAAAAAATCGAATGAGTTTGCTACGTTGAAAAGATCTTTGGAAAAGATTTAGTAATAATAATAACTTTTATTTCGGACCAAACATCCATATATTGTAAGTAGGTATATAATAATTTTTCATGAAAAACGGAGGTTAGTAAGGTGACTGTTTTTTAACATGTTTTTCAATGAGTAAGTTGTCCTTAATGCACGCGCCATAATTTTCCCTTCGTTCCCGAAGAAGATTGAACTCAAAAACCTAATTTGGAAAAATTTTGGATTACTTATATAATATTTATCACAAAATGGCTAGAAAAATAAGTTTTTATTTTATTTTTTGTGTTTAAAATGTTTCTTTAAAACTCGCGCGGATCTCTGAAAGTAAAGAGACTCGCCCGACGGCCATTCGTATTCATAATGATGGAGAAAATAATTAGTTTTCATTATTCATCGGTCGCCGCTTGCCGGATCCAGTGTTACCAACTCTCGAAAATATTCACCCCTAAAGGTTAAGTCGAAAACCCCTACCTTCCCCTAAATAAAATAATATTACTAAAAAGTTTATAAAAATAAACAGCGCCAAAATTTTTGCCTTAGTTTCGAAATTATTGTTTTAATAAAAAAAAAAATTGATCAAAAGCAAAAATGTGTCTCTTGATTTTTTTAAGACCAATATTTAATATCAAATATTCAACATTATTGTTATAATTGTTATTTAAAAATTGCAGCATAAATCCTGGCCCCTTATAATAAATAAATAATAATTAGTAACAAAAAAATATTCTTATTTTTATCTTAAAAAATTAGAAAAAAACGTAAGAAGCCAAAAACCCCTAAAATTACCCCTAAGAATATGAAATGCCCTTAAAATAATCCCACCGCATTCATTTACCCCTTAATTTAGGGGGAAACCCCTAAGTTGGGAACCGTGGCCGGGTCTTGCGGGTTGATGAAGCGGTCAACTAAGTGAGGTTAGGATCGACCTCCACGACGTCCAGAGACTGTCACTGTTATACAAATTATCTCTTCGTATATTTTTAGGTGTAAATTAATATTACGATAAACTTTACTAACGACGTTGAATTTTTGGATAGGAGCCGAAAATGGTATTTTCGGCATTTTTTTATTTATTTTTTTGTTAAATAGTACATTGTTATCCTAGGGGTGAAAGTAACTTATTTAGTCCCAAAACGGGGTTTGGACGAGATCGAGGGACTAAATAAGTCTTTCTCCCGAGGGTAACACTGTGCTTTTCATTACGAATGCAAGGAAAGTCAAAATAAAAATAGGAATTAGCTAAAGAAAAAATGAGTGAATTTTAGGTGTGCTGTATTAGGTGTGCTACTGGCCAGTAAGTATGCCCCCTATGACATAAAAAAAACTTGAGTTTCTGCAGTATCCAGCTGTCAGTTGAAAGCGATTCTCCCTAGGGCTGAAAAGGGTTACTTTCAACCCGCTTCTCAGGCAACTTCAGACCTACTTTCCGAGTATGAGTAATGAAAAATATATTGATGACTAGTTTTTGTTGTTTTTATGGTGCAATGTACGGTTTCGCTGTGGTAATTTTTTATGAACGTATTTACGTGACCGTCAAGAGCTCCGAGAAAACAGAAATGCAATTTGAAAATATACAAGGATGTTTTAGTATTTACCTATGTCTTTTTGGATAAAATATCGCAGACTACTTTTAGTGCCAGCGTGACCGGAGTTCTAATGGAGTTCTAATTATGTCCTCTTTTCATGTTTAGAGGATTTTTTTTTATTATTAACAAAATAATAAGAAAAAAAACTAGAGAGTAAGAGAAGTTAGAGTCATATATTATATCGAAGTGACCAAATCATCACCCGCCTCATTAGTGATGTTACTCAATTTTACGGTCCATTTATATCTACAGACATTGAGCGTGCCAGACTCGTTCCGTGGCAGACAAAATTACGTAATATTGTCCTATACCTACAGTGCGTATTGACGTATTTATTCACCATCTCTATCGTACACGGCCCCTCAGACGCGGACAGACTCAAGCCAGTGTTCGCGGAAACAATATTTTGTCTCTCTGTTCATTTCTGTACGTGTCTGTGGCTACATGTCGAGCAGGGTGAATAGAGCATCGGAACCGTGCAAACGCCTTTTGTAAATAAACGGTGTATGTTGGTTTTTTTTTCCCACATTTTTTTCTTGGCACGTGTCTGGAACGCTTCATGTATGTAGATATAAATGAAATAAATGAATTATTCCGCCTAAATAAATGAATTATTATAGTCAACCTGTGACCACGGCGTGATGCAACTCAGCCGAAACGTCAGGCAAAAAAGGTAATAAAAACATCGCGTTCAAGTCCCGCGTAATTTACATAATATAATGTGCTCAAAACGCGAAAAACTAAAAACTTTAATAAATGAATTATGTTTCGGATAAACCGTCATTCTATTCGATTTGTTTTACGATATTTAAATCTTCCAAAAGATACTAAACGAAAAGTTGTGACAGAAAAAAAAAATCGAACACGAATAAGTACGCCACAGTTAAAAATGGTGTGCTTATGACGTCACAGAAAGTGATTTGTCTTGTCGTAATTAAATTGTTTCTAAATCTTCATCCTTCGTTGTTTTATTCCCTAGAGCTTCTGCTTGCTTGACGTCATCAGGCAGGGAATTATTTCCTGTGTCTGGTACAAAAATGGTTAGAATACCAGCCAGCAGCGCCATGCTGCCGTAAATGACGGTTGGAAGGCCCGTCCAATACAGCATCTGAAATACATCATACAGCAAACTTTTCTCCAAAATATTGTCAAACAGCATCATAAAATTCATAACAAAAAATATATTATACCTACTTATAAAAGATAGTTACGTTGTTTTACCAAGCAAAATACACTATTTATGTGCCCGTGCTTTTATCCCGTGTAAAACTCCTAACTTACTTCAAATATAACAAAAAATACATAGTATGAAATGGGTCGCGCCATTTTCGAGTTTTTGCGTGACTAATGCAGGCCAACTGATTTTTACATAAATCGATATAAGTACTTTTTCTACCACTACCATATCCCATTCGTACCTACTATAACTAACATCTTTCAAAAACCCAAGAGTGCGGTAGCTATTATTTCTAACGCATGACTTTGAGTAGCATCTAAATCAGTTTTTCACTAATCATAATAATTTTAAACGTAACCCTTGTCATTGTACCTAAATGTAAACAAACATAAATAATAATTATTTACTTTTTATTGTCTAACTTGAACTTTATTCGTCGCTTCACCACAATTTTCCTGATCGAAGATCACTATATTATTTTAAATGCTCCTTTGTGGTAAAGTTTTATCTTTTGTCATATTATTTTCTAAATAACCTATTCAGATGGCAGATTGCATTGTTTTGGCATGATATTGCCAAAGAAAACTGTGAAGTGTCATAATATTTGTTTGATTTTTTTAAATCCCGACGCTCGTTCGAGTTCGATCAAATCATTATTTTTAAAATAATCAGCGCGATACGAAATAGTTTTGAATGTTATTTTAATAATCCTTATAAAATAGCGCTTGCCCTACTGGTCTCAACTAAATTTTCTTGCAATAGCAAATTACCAAAAGCGGTGTCTGCGGTCCTGCTATAGATCCTATTTTTCCCACAGACGAGCATAACGCGTGCATTGAGTTCCTGGTGTATGTCGGAAATAGTTCGGAAGTATATATGTAAGTGATATCCATGAATAATCCGCCCATTAACTTGCCAGCCATGTATAGTGACACCGATAACCAGGGTATATCTGAAACAATTATTGTTGTTAAAGCAATTGGGAATTAATAACTGAAAACCAGCGCTAGGTGTTCCCGCACCTAGCTAATGCTGAGTTGGTGATGGTGACCCTTTCGGCAGAGCATGCAAGAGATATTATCTATGCCTCTTTAGATTAGGCACTGTGATGTTTGTTTCTTTTTCTTGAGTGTTGTGCTGAAATAAATGTATTTTCTTCTTCTTCTTCAATAAATTCAGTTTATTAACAACCTTATTTGACGCAGCCACAGCTGCTGTTCTACACTTTTATTTTGAAGAAATAAATGCGTGTAATTTTAAATGTTATGAAGTTCGATTATCCTACTAATATTATGTGAAAGTGTGAATGTTTGTTACTCATTCACGCAAAAACGGCTGAACGGATTTGGATGAAATTTGGCATGCACGTTGTCAGGGGTACAGAGAAGGATATAGGGTACTTTTTATTCCAGAATTTCTGCGGGAACTCTGAAATTACCGCGGGTGAAACCGCGGAGCACAGCTAGTATTCAATATATTAATTGGACATAGATAAGCAATAGTGTGTTAACCCACACTGGAGAAATTCTGAGTAAATTAAAGTTTTAAAATTATAGCGCCATTTTGTGTCAATTTTTTTATGTTCAATATTCAGTTACATATTTAAACAATGTAATAAGGTAAACACATAATTAAAAAACGTTCCCTAACTCTCAATAAATCGTTCTGAATCAATAACTTCATTTTGTGGGTTAACATGTTATTGCTTATCTGCGTCCAATTGTACTGTAGTAAGAATTTTAGCTAGGCAAGCCAGGCTTTTGGACTTGTATGAAGGTACCACCACTGCCGGGCTTGTAGTAATTCAATAAAATTAAATTGGTGTTCATACTCACTATCCGGAACAAATGGCTGCGTCAAACACAAAATGGCGCCAATGAAGAAACACCCCATCAAAGAGTACTTCCTCTGATATTTTTTCAATATATACATAAGCATCGAAACTCCTAGTAATCTAACGGCACCCATAATTGCAAAGTTAATGTATTTATTGCCTTGCAAAGACACCGAATTGACCACCATACCGTAGTTCACAAAACTCGACGTGACCCACCATATCACACAAATGAATAATCTCTTCAGCATGATGTGTGATGCAAAAGTTATTTTCAACAATTCAAGTATATTTGCAGTTTTTCCACTGACATAAGTCAACTTTTCTAGTGTTTTATCATCGATTACAATGTTGTCCATTTTCGCTGCTCTTTTTAATTCTGCTCTGGCTTCTTCCACTTTTCCTTTGGCTAAGAGCCATCTAGGATTATCAGATCGTAAGAAGAAATAGTAGAGGGCGAAGAGAAGACCTGGAGTGTACAGCACTCGGAGGTACGTCCTCCAGTAGGAACAACTCCACCCTACCAGAGGTGGAACCGTATATCCAAAGGGAATTCCAAAAGCCGAAATCATCATAAAGATTACTCTTTTTTTTGTTGCTACTAATTCTACAGCTGAAATGGGATAAAAAAAATTATAATATTTTTGAGAGGCCAATGTTTAATATTTGCTCCCTTAGACTCCACCCGCTTTAATTGGAAATTTCCGCTGAAACTTCGTGAAATCCGTTATTATTTGACGCCTCCTACCTATAAACTATCCACTTGCCAAGTTTTATCTCCATGAGGCAAGTAGTTTTCGAAATTTCATGTTTAGTCAGTGAATTTTTCGCTTTAATATAATATGTTTTAAAGTAGAAATGAATAATTGTTTGTTGATACTCCTCGCTGTTAATTACCGTTCAACAGCTAGTGAAACTTGGATGGAAAGTGAATACGACATTTCAGATGATTAAAAAAATAGGTACCTATATCATTCTACCAAGATGGATATCTTACTCACACAGCGTGAATGCGGGTGATAATATATCACCAATAGCAGCCTCCAAGAACTCGAGTCCGATGTACAACCAGTACTGAGTGACGAAGCTTTTGGCTATCCCCAACACTGCTGCCATCAGTCCTGTGAAAACTATCATCGCTTTTCTTCCTAACCTAAAGAAAATGAAAGGACACCATTTTATAACGACTAATTGAGACTGGAGTTCGAAATGAGAATTTTCCTTTCTTAAAATAATGATTACATTTCTTAAATATAATTAGGTACATCATTATCATACCTATCAGATAACGGTCCAATGATAAGCAGGCCCATCATGAAACCAAAACTATGAACACTGCCGATCAAAGTACGCTTCCACTCTTGGCCGGCGAGGTTAAACTGCAAAAGGAAAATTTGCATTATTTATTTTACGTGTAGTATTTGTGTGTGTATGCACAATTGGCTACTTGACTAAATTCGTTTTAATCCGTCGTAATGTAGATTAATAAAAAATATTGCACACGTATTTTTTCTTTTTTTTTACGTAGGTACCTAATCAAAAAATAACGGGGATACATTGAGTTGAAATTTCGCGTGACGTCACAACCCAGTGCAGTTTGTACGGGGCCCTAAACTTTAATGAGCTTTATCTACATATGTTTATTTTCGTTAATTTGAAAAAGTAAAAAATACGTGTCTATTATTTTTTTATTTTTTAACTGACGGACTAATGAGAATTTTTATTTTCATACCCTGGAAAATACCCAATAGTGAGCCGCCTCGGGGAAATGAAATATTGTTTTTCATTACTCATACTCAGAAAGTAGGTCTGAAGTTGCCTGAGAAGCGGGTTGAAAGTAACCCTTTTCAGCCCTAGGGAGAATCGCTTTCAACGGACAACTGTCAAGTTATTAAAAAAAACTAGGTCTATTTTCACATTTCTATTGAACCATGTTCCAACCTTCTATACAGCCAGCGGCGCGATGTAAAATTAAAATAACGTAAAGTTTAAGTAGGTATTAATTAAAATAAAATTCACTCAATTTTTTCTTTAGCTTATTCCTATTTTTATTTTGACTTTCCTTGCATTCGTAATGAAAAGCACAGTGTTATCCGCGGGAGAAAGACTTATTTAGTCCCTCGATCTATTGGCGCCCTCGCTACGCTCGGGCGCCCGTCTCGGGACTAAATAAGTTACTTTCACCCCTAGGATAACAATGTACTATTATTACTTAGGTGATTAAAATAATTAATGCTTTAACTCACTTCAGCGACGAAGCTGTCTGGATCATCGTATTCCCACTCGTGGCAGGAGTTTTCGTCGTCTCTTTGACTGCAGTTGGTGTCGTTGCATGTCGTACCTGGAGTCTTACATCTGCGAAACAAACGTAGGCATTTGTAATAATTCATTACTATACTAGGTAGATATAGAAAATGTTCAGCAAATGGACCGGATCATAATAGCTTTAATAGCATAAATTAATTATCATTGCATTTACAGTACAATAGTTCTGACCAATTCACTTTTTCAAGTTCCGATATCACTTTTTGGTTACATATCACATTCACTTTAGATAGTGACTGATAGTGGTTGAACTAACCAGACCATCAGCACCACACTCGCCAGTAACATCTTATCTTCTTAATATATATAAATCACGTGTCACGTTGTTTGTCCGCGCGATGGACTCCGAAACTACCGAACGGAATTTGATAAAATTTTGCAACCATTTATAATATGGTCCAACTTAAAAGATAGGATAGTTTTTATCCCGGAATTCCCGCGGGAACTCCGAAATTAATGCGAGGAACTGCTTATTACCGTAAACTACAGCACTTTTTTCCCGGAATTCCCGCGGGAACTCCGAAATTACCGCGGATGAAATCGCAGAGGACAGCTAGTAGTATAGTAAATAAGGCCTATGTCCATCAGTGAACTGCTATAGTCTGGTGATGATGATGATCATGATGATAGTAAGTAAATGAGGGCCCTGGCTTAGCAGTCAGTTTCACTAATCACTACACCTAGGGTGCTGTCAAATACATATAACATACGTAAAAAAGGTTTTGTTTGCATTGTACTTAACAGTATTACGCATTCATATTGTGGTGAGGAGTTGAGGACTGATCAGCAATAATATATGGGTATACTAACTGTGCCCCGCGGTTTCGCCCGCGGTAATTTCAGAGTTCCCGCGGGAATTCCGGAATACAAAGTAGCTACATATGTCCTTTTCTGTACCCCTGACAACTTGCATGCCAAATTTTATCCAAATCCGTTCAGCCGTTTTTGCGTGATTGAGTAACAAACATGCAAACATCCACACTTTCACAAACATCCAAACATCCACACTTTCACATTTATAATATTAGTATAGGACTTTAATAATTCATACCTAAAAAATTACAAAAACTAATGACTTTTATTTATTTCATATTTTATTTCACTTTATTTCACAAATGTACTTGATGGACTCAGTACCCAAGGTATTCTCTACCAGTCAACCTTTTGGCTGAGTGAGATTTTAGTGGCAGATTTTTCCCAGTACCTACCTATTCTTAAGATAAAAAGTTTATATCAAGAAGCTACTATCAAAAGTGTGAGTTAAAAGTAATGCCGTGATGATTGATATACCAATGACATTTTCATTACTCATACTCGGAAAGTAGGTCTGAAGTTGCCTGAGAAGCGGGTTGAAAGTAACCCTTTTCAGCCCTAGGGAGAATCACTTTCAACTGACAACTGTCAAATTATTAAAAAAAAACTAGGTCTATTTTCACATTTCTATTGAATCATGTTTCAACTTTCTATACAGCCAGCGCGATGTAAAATTGAAATAACGTAAAGTTTAAGTAGGTATTAATTAAAATAAAATTTACTCAAATTTTCTTAAGCTAATTCCTATTTATATTTTTTTATTTTCTTTAATTAATACTTAATAATTAAAGATAATATTTTTTTAGGTCGCCACAATGTAAATAAAAAATACTGGCTGAATAGCTAGCCGGCCAAAGAAAAAGAAATAGGTGGGAAAGTGTCAAGCGACTATCCGATCTTCACTCATTTTTTCTTTAGCTAATTCCTATTTTTATTTTGACTTTCCTTGCATTCGTAATGAAAAGCACAGTGTTACCCTCGGGAGAAAGACTTATTTAGTCCCTCGATCTATTAGCGAAACCCCGTCTCGGGACTAAATAAGTTACTTTCACCCCTAGGATAACAATGTACTATTAAGTAAACCTCAGGATATATCAAATACAAATACCCACTTGAGACACCGACACTGAGATAAAACTCATATATCTATATTCTATATGGACGCAGATAAGCAATAACATGTTAACCCACAAAATTAAGTTATTGATTCAGAACGATTTATTGAGAGTTAAGGAACGTTTTTTAATTATGTGTTTACCTTATTACATTGTTTAAATATGTAACTAAATATCGAATATAAAAAATGTTGACACAAAATTGCGCTATACTTTTAAAACACGATTTACTCAAAATTTCTTCAGTGTGGGTTAACACACTATTGCTTATCTATGTCCATATATTATACTTATATTATGTAAATAATGTTGTAGAGATTATTCTCAACTGTCTTAGTGGTATCGTTATTGATAAAATAACCTTGTCCGATATATTTTATCTTGAGAAAAAGTGCACCATAAAATTTTACTTATCCATGCGTTTTTCTTCTACTTTGTAATGGCCTGATTTCAGATGACAAATGTCTATCTTATGTCTTCTTCTTCTTCTTTAATAATGGCGTCTATAATTATAATTTGCCAATAACAACGTTTCTAAGTGATAAAAATTTCTTTAGGAAACTGGCTTTCAAGAGAGCCATCAATCTAACATTGTCATTGGTGTTTCGCTATAATCGAAGAAGTACACGAAGAGATTTTTATTATTAAGAAACATTGTCATTGGCAAATTATAATTATAGACGCCATTATTAAAGAAGAAAAAGAGAAGACACAGAGTATATTAAGTAACATGATGTGTTCAGTTGGATTTTTGATTAAAACTGAAGTGCTGGTTTCTTAATACCCTAGATACATATTACCAAAATGTCAAATCTAAAATTAATTAATTGATCATGCAATTGGCGAAACTTGATGTGTTTTTATGAAAATATTTCAATCAATACTAGGTAATAATAATTATTATAAAGAGCTAAAGTTTGAGAGTTTGAGAATGTAATGTGAGTTTGTGACGTTGTAGGGGGTAGGTAATCTCTGGATCTACTGAACCGATTTTGAAAATTCTTTCAGTTATAGGAAGCTACGGTAGTCCTGAGTGACATAGGATACTTTTTATCCCGAAATTCCCACGGGAACTCCGAAATTACCGCGGGCGAGATTGCGGGGATAGCTATATTATAAAGTTACAGAACGACGCGCAACACGACGGTGTAAATTCGGTCAATATTGGTTTAGTATAGTTTTTACAGACATATTGACGGCGATAGTCAAAAATGCTTAATATCATTGTTTACAAGTATTAATATTACAGTCTGAGTTATTCTCTTTTTAATAATGTCTTTAGTTTCGTAATCGTACTTATTGTATAGTCATAATATATATATTTACCTGTAGCTAACTGCTTCGGCGGCAAAAATGTAATTGTAAGATATACACACACTGAATACGTATGTGAAGAAGAGTAAAATTATATTTATCATATGGTAGCGTCCACACAAACGGAAATTCATCAGCACCTCGTCCAAATCGATGCCTTTTTTTGAGATGGTCATTTTAAATTTGAAAAATAATTCACTGGATGTCCAACAATGGCCGCAGTTGTCACTCAAATTATTCAGAAAATCAACACTGTAAACAAATTCAAACTTTTGAATGAACTATTTTTGACGTTAAACTTTGTTGCTCACAAAAGGATTTCTGTTTGATATGTTTGAAAAAAAAAAAAATGACAAAAAGTCTTAACTTTCAAAAACCACCTTCGCAGCGAATCAAAACTGAAATCAAATTTATATTATTCAGAATTTTATTTTGTACATACAAAATGAATATTTCTTTTGTCTACTTGTGTGTCTTTAATATGTGTCCACTAACACTTTTCTAGTAAATTTTTGGCGGTACTTGAAGATGGCGATTTAGTCCTTTATTTTAGTGGCGGTGAAAAATTACTCAGATCGGATTTTAAAATTCGATTATTAGAGTCTTTCAATTTGTTTAACAGTCGATTTATTATTCTCCATTTTCGCGCTAGTGTTTTTAAACAGGGGATGTTCTGTTTCCTTTTGTTTTTCTTTTGTTATTTTATTCTTTTATTTTATAACTAGCTGTGCCGCGCAGTTTCACCCGCGATTATTCCGAAGTTCCATACAAACTTTTCATCCCTTTTTCATTCCCCCAGGGGTTGAATTTTCAAAAATCCTTTCTTATCGGATGCCTACTTCATACAAAAAACAGACCCTCCAAGTTTCAGGTCTCTACGATCAGCGGTTTAGGCTGTGCGCTGATCCATCAGTCATTCAGGACAAAGCATTTGATAATAGATAAAGATAATAGATAATATAATATTACGGTTAGTGTAAATACTTGTAATATAAAATTATTATTAAAGTGAAGCTATAGAACTTCACTTTAATAATTAATTATACCTACTCGTTAAAGCCTTGCGCAATAATAACTAGGTCATCGCGACTCTACCGCTGTCTTGAAGTGTTATGTTTTTAATAATATTGTTTATCAATTAGACGCATAAAAAACACGACTGTACTCAGCGAAAATCGAACATTACGAATAGTTAATTATTCTAAGTGACTTTTTTTAGAACGAAGTTCCTTATCGCATGACACGGATGGGAGTAAAAATTCATTTTCCGTCACGGAGATCATACCACTGCTCGACGGCAAAACAAAGCAGCTGTAGTTATCCTCGAAATGAGTTAATTTTTTTTTGTACTTTTACCTCTTTTCAAGCATAACGGATAATGAAAATCCGTTCAGTTGTTTTAAAGTTTATCGCGAACAGATAGACAGACATACACGCGCTGGAGGACTTTGTTTTATAATATAAGGATGCGCTCATAAAAACTGCCACGGCAAAACTTATTGTCCAACTAGCTGTTCCCCCGCGGTTTCACCCGCGGCAATTTCGGAGTTCCTGCGGGAATTCCGGGTTACAATGACACTCATACCTATTTAACGTGGCTTTTGTATTAAAATACCTTTCAATATCAGTTTAGTAGATTCAAAGATTACTCCCTACAACCTCACAGACTCACAAAATCACAAACTCATAAACTTTACCTACCTCTTTATAGATACAGCACCATAAATAACCACTAAATCAACTTTAGTAAAAAAATTATCGTCAAAAAGTCATTGTCACAAAAAATAAAAGACATAACCGCTATTTTCAATTTGCGCCAAAAACTTTAACTTGCTTTTTAAGAAAAAAATAATAATTTACGAAATCCGACTTTGATTTCAGTACTTACTGATCTGCTGAGAATTTTTAAATTTAGTGTTAGGTACCAACAAACCGCACTGCCGTCTAACTCTCACAATATGTTTGACTAAAGTGTGCAAAGTTATCTCAATAAAATGGTAGCTGCATTGCTATTTTAGACAAATATGTATACTTATATACCACTGAAGTCACTTGCAAATAGTGCAAACTTATCGCTTGTGATAAGCATCTTGTGATGGGTAACAACAACGCACATTTCAGATAGCAATGGGCATCTGTAAAAAAAAAATAAAAGAAGCAATATAATATTTCTTCTATAGTACCTATTTCTTCATCGAGAAAGATTTTTTTTCGTAGAAAAAATACATAAATGAATCAAAATAAAGATTTTTTTCACGTAAAAAAATATTGAAATTAAGCGCGCGAGTTTCCGACGCGCTGACGCATCGCTCGACACATCATAATATCAGTCATTCAGGACAAAGCATTTTATACGTATAGATGAATGTACGCCATCTCTTATTCAAAGACGGAAATTACTCATAACTGTGCCCTAGGAAGCTGTTCCCGCATAATAAATAAAATAAAAAATAAAAAAGCCTTTTATTTCCTGACATTTTACACTCGTTAACTACTTATAATCTCTTTAATAATACTATTTATACTAAACTATATATTCATATAATTTTTATTTTTTATTCCCGCATACATTTCTTTAATCAAGCAGGAACTCTGTTCTGAGATAACGACGATCCTATGTCACTCGGGGATCGGTTTGGTAGTTCCATAGAGTATAACTTGCATCTAAACAGTCAAATGAACAAATTTACATTCATTATAAAAACTGCAGTTAATATTATGAAATAAAAAATTAATCTAAAATAGAAAGTGTGTAAGGTAGGTACATGTTATTGCGACCTCCATTGCATTTGGGTCACTGCTCGCTTTTCATGGTTGATTTGCATGACGTCTTTGCCTTAATAATAGCTACAAGATCCGTTTATTGAAAAGTTGTTAGTAATTTAGTTATGCTATCTCGCTATATTATAAAGTCGCTGCTATTAGCGCTAGATAAATAGCTACCTAGGGTCAGACCGATTATTGGGGTGGCGGAATGCATCGCCGCGCTATGTGATTGTATTGTGTTAGAAATGAAACTAGATAAATCCATCAGACAACTGTTTATTTTACTGTATCACAAAGAACTCCGCGAGTAGCTCTACTCTTCTTCTTCTTCTTCTTTAATAATGGCGTCTATAATTATAATTTGCCAATGAAAATGTTTCTTAATATAAAAATCTCTTCATCCACTTCTTCAATTATGGCGAAACGCCAATGACAATGTTAGGTTGACAGTTGCTACGTCAAACACTTGTCATATATCATTTCATGTCACCTGTCACTGTCAGCGATATTTAGAGTGAGTCGCTAAAGTCCCGGGCATTGCTCGGTTTTCCGTACAAATTCATGGTATTCTAGAAAGTTATCTGTGTGCCGTTTTTTATGATGCAGGTTTCTAGTCTTTTCTATGTACGCTCGTTATCTTACCTACCGCCGCACTCAAAGTCGACTTTAATGGTTACAAAGTCGACATTACCAGATGTACAGAAAAGATCGTAGGGTAGGTACTTTGATACTCATCCGATATCTAAACCGATCATCATGAAATTTTGCGTACACATTCCCCGATGTACAGAAAAGAACGTAGGGTAGGTAGGTACTTTTATCCCTGATT
Organism: Zygaena filipendulae; assembly: GCA_907165275.2. Taxonomy (NCBI): domain Eukaryota; kingdom Metazoa; phylum Arthropoda; class Insecta; order Lepidoptera; family Zygaenidae; genus Zygaena; species Zygaena filipendulae. The sequence continues at coordinate 1,159,481 of OU015653.1, read as the reverse complement.
TTTTGCACGAAGCTGCTAATAGGTAATTTTGTTATTCTGTAGATTTATTAATTTTTTTAGTTATATCGGGAAATATTTTTCCTTTGCACTGCCTCAAGGAAGACAATGGTATAATTATATTAAAAATGTGAACTAGCTGTGCCCCGCGGTTTCACCCGTGGTAAAATCGGAGTTAAAAGTAAGTATGTGTTAATCTGATGTATAAGCTATATTATTGTAAAGTTTCATTTAAGTAGTTATTGCATGAAAGAGTAAGAAACATCCATCCATCCATCCATACATACTTACAAACTTTCGCATTTATAATATTAGTAGGATGTGAATGTTCGGATGGATGTAACTCAACCACGCCAGAAGGGCTGATCGGTATTGCATGAAATTTGTGGAAAGAAAACTGTTTTATTTTTCATCACAACGCATCATCTTTTGTTAATTGTGAAAGAATTTCTGGTCAAAAACTCAACATTGAAAAAACATCGTATATTAGGTAGTGTATATATTATGTATGTAGGTGTATAGATTAAAAAAAAATTGTTTTCATTTCATTTTTTCGGAAGGCTTTTCTAAAAATAATAAACATTTTGTTTTACTGACAACTTTTTTGACACAGCAGTATTTTATAACTACTGGATAATGTTATATAGAAATAGTGTTTTTGTTTCCATTAGAACATAAACAAACATGCAAAGTATGAGTATAATGGTGTGATTGTATCACAGAAAATTATTTGTCCTAATGAGATAAATATCTATTATTTTGTTTCTAAATCTTCCGGCTTCGTTTTATTACTCCCTAAAGCTTCTGCTTGCTTGACATCATCAGGCAGGGAATTATTTCCTGTGTCTGGTACAAGAATGGTTAAAATTCCAGCCAGTAGCGCCATGCTGCCAAAAATTATGGCTGGAAGGCCGGTCCAATACAACATCTGAAAACACCATATCAATCATCAAATAAGTATTAAAGGAAGATATAATATTTCTCATATAATATGTATATTTCTCAAACTCTTAATTATGCGCTAAATATGACCCTAATTTTATTTTTGGAACATTACTTCATTAAAATGTAAAAATATTTTTTCATCAATTATAATATAATTGTCCATCTCTAATTTTGTCCATCACTTTACCACAATTTTCGAATGATTTTCCTGATCGAGTACAATAATTTATTATATCAATTAGTACAATCATTATTTAAAAATAATCTGTGAAAAGGATGAGTTATGTAAAAAGTTACCAAAAGCGGCGTCTGTGGCCCTGCTATAGATCCGATTCTTCCCAAAGACGAGCATAATGCGTGCATCGAGTTCCGAGTGTATGTCGGAAATAGTTCGGAAGTATACATATAAGTGATGTCCATGAATAAACCGCCCATCAACTTGCCAGCCATGTAAAGAGTCACCGACAGCCAGGGTATATCTGAAGCAATAATTAAGTAGTAAAAGATTTGTGAATTAATAAAATCATTTTAATAAAAATCTCATTCGATGGAACCACAGCTGCATTCATACTCACTATCTGGAACGAATGGCTGAGCTAAACACAAAATGGCGCCAATGAAGAAACACGTCATTAAAGAGTACTTTCTCTTGTATTTCTTCAATATGAACATCAGCATCAAAACTCCCAGTAATCTAATAGCACCCATGATAGCAAAGTTAATATATTTATTGCCTTGTAAAGACACAGAGTTAATCACTAAGCCATAGTTCACAAAAGTCGACGTGATCCACCATATCACGCAAATAAAGAACCTTTTCAGCATGATGTGTGATGCAAAAGTTATCTTCAACAATTCAAGTATACTTGCGGTCTTTTCATTGACAAAAGTCAACCTTTCTAATGTTGTATCATCGATTATAATTTTGTCCATTTTCGCTGCTCTTTTTATTTCTGTTTTGGCTTCGTCTAACTTTCCCTTGGCTAAAAGCCACCTCGGGTTATCAGATCGTAAGAATAAATAATAGAGGGCGAAGAGGAGGCCTGGAGTGTACAGCACTCGAAGGTACGTCCTCCAGTAGGAGCAACTCCACCCCACCAGAGGTGTAACTGTATATCCAATGGGGGTTCCTAAAGCAGCGAACATGATGAAGAGTACCCTTTTCTTTGTTGCTACTAATTCTACAGCTGAAACAAGAAACAAGAAACAATGAGACACTGTTTTTTATATTGAATCTGCATAATATATTATTATAAAGTATTAGCTTTGCGCCGCGGTTTCACCCGCGTCTATTTGAGAAAAATACCTACTAAATAAGAGTCAGTTAAGATTATTTAATACAATTAGTACAGCCACCAGCACAAATATGTATGCATTCTGGTCAGTATTTGAACTCTATTACTATTGCGATAAGGCTCAATGACTCACATGACTGTCAAAAGTGTATACATATTTCTGCAGCTGATCGTACATTACCCTCGCCTCTCATGACCACCCGCCTTCCACATCATTATGCGCGCGTTTGTTGCAGCGCGCGTATTTTATATTCATTGACATCAAATGATATCAAGGACAATAGGCTAGTTTCCTAAATTTTTTTTTTAGTCCGTTTTGTAGATTATTAAAAAATATTGGACACGTATTTTTTTTATTTTTTATGTAACCAAAAAGTAACGGAGATATATCAAGTCGAAATTTCACATGACGTCACGCCTCGCTACAGTTTGTTCGCACGTTATAGCGAGCGGTGACGTCACGAGTCCCCCACCCTAAACTTTAATGCGCTTTATCTATGCATATTTCCATTATTTTAAAAAAGCAAAAAATACGTGTCTTTTATTTTTTTATTATCTAACTGACGGACTAAATAGAATTTTGATTTTTTTACCCAGGAAACTAGCCTATTTTGTCCTTTAAATATTTGTGATGAATGAAGTACTTATTTGGATAAGGATTATGTTTATAAGAACACCTTCGCAAATAATGTCATGGGCCCCACTGTATACAATAAATTACCTGATTGCATTCTGTAATCTGTTCATTTTGATCTCTTAAAAAAAGGTAAAATACGATATTTCCTATACAAAGATGTTGCGAGAGATTACAGGTGTGAACTCTGTGTGTACAATGTACTACCATAATTTTTTTCTCTTAATGACCTGTAAACATGTTTACCAATAAAAACTTTGAACTTTGAACTTTAATGGCTGTGCACAAAGTTAACTTACCCATCGTGTATGCGGGTGAGATTATATCACCAATGGCCGCCTCCAAGAACTCAAGTGCAATGTACAACCAGTACCGAGTAACGAAACTTTTGGCGATCCCCAACGCTGCTCCAATCACGCCTGTGAAAACTATCATTGCTTTTCTTCCTATCCTATAGAAAGCAAAAAGAAACGATGAAATAATAACGTCTGATTGATATGCAGGAATGAAAACTTTCACTGTGGATCATTTCAGCAAAAAAATCTCAGACCCATAGCTCATCGGCAGTTGCAATATAGCAGAATTGATATTTACCGTACCTACTTTACATAAAATCTAAAATCTATCTCTTTTTAAATAAAATACCTATCTTAGAAAAACTATTTTTTGTAGCGAGTGCCGCTAACCTTAACGAAAGTGACGTGGGAAGTTTGTGTCAAAGGTTGTTTCAAAGATTTTTGTGAAAAATTAGTGATGAATCACAACCTCTCCAAATTTAGGTAGCTGTCATCATGCCAAGTTCCAACAGCAAAAGTATCACCACAGAATAGGTGCACCACCCGTATGCAAATCAAAAACCACCCTAATATTTTTACGGATATTAGGTTATTATACCTTTTATGAATGTAACTACTATAACATACCTATCAGATAAAGGTCCTATGATAAGCAGGCCTATCATGAAACCGAAACTATGAACACTGCCGACCAAAGTACGCTTCCACTCTTGGCCGGCCAGGTTAAACTGCGAAAGGAAAATTGATATTTACTTTGCGTGTATATGTGTTTGCGTGTATATGTGTGCGCGTGGATGTGTTTGTGCGTGGACAGTTATAATGTCGAAAATATTTGATTAGATGTTTCAGAATTCAGATGATTAGTGTTTTTACTCACTTCAGCTACGAAGCTGTCCGGTTCATCGTATTCCCACTCGCGACAGGAGTGTTCGCCGTCTGTTTGACTGCAGTTGTCGTTGCATGTCGTATCTAGAGTCTTACATCTGCGAAACGTTAGCGTAATAAACCATAACTATACTACAGAGTGTTCAGTGTTTTGCGCGTAGAACTGTTTACAATCGAAAAAATTAATATTATAAGCACAAACTCGAGCATAAAAGTTTAAGATGTATCATTACCGTGACCTTGAATACCATGATATGCGTGCACAACAGAGTAAGGACAGGAAAAATAATAATAATACTGGTTAAAATACATCTTGAAATAAGGAGCAGGTATACAAAATATGCATAGCAATTCATTTACGACAACCCTGCTGACAGTTGAGGGCGTGTTCTGAACTGACAGCCATTTCAATTTATATGTGGTTGTAATACCAATTCTAAGAATATGTGTAAATTGGTTGAAATCCATAATATTATAAATGTGAAAGTGATTTTGTTTATTGGTTTTTTGCTTGTTTATTCGTTACGCTTTCACGCTTTAACGGCTCAACCGATAATCACGAAATTTTGCATACACGCTACCAGGGATACATAAACGGTACACACGTTTTCAGGGGCACAGCGATGGATATAGGGTATTTTTATCCCGGAATTTCCACGGGAACTCCGCAATCAGCTAGTAATAAAATAAAAAAGAGACTTCTTTGCACATTTTTCGCTATTTAATTCGTCATAATTTAGGATTAAGTCAACGCAAACATGAAAAATTCATGTAAGATTTTTTTCCTACATTTATTTATTAATAGATAATAAAACATATTTCTTAAATATTACTATCTGCCAAACTGCAAAACAGTTATAAGTAATGACTTTTTTATAGCGTTTGTGCGAGTTTCAACCATATTTACCTAAAAAAGCCGTTAACTTTCAAAACGCCATACTACAAGGTGCAAGGTGTCTATAAAGAAAGATATTATTTATTTTTTTATTCATTAATATAGAGATGTTAGATGACTTCTTTGAAAGAAATAAATTCTGCCTCAACAGCAAAACTTTCTTGGCTTCTTTGGTCAACCAAGGTCGTGATTGCCCAGTTTTTTCTAGGACGGAAAAACTGGGCAATCACGAGTTCCAAGCCCACTCTTATTTTTTTTTTAACATTTTTGAGATCAGTTACTCGATGTTCTTTTATCACCCGTTCCAAATTTTTCTTAAAAATATTCAATACTAGCTGTCCCCTTGGTTTCACGCACGGTAATTTCGGAGTTTCCGAGGGAACTCCAGGTTAAAATATAGATATAAACCTTCCGAATGAACCACTCTGTCTATTGGTAGTTTTAAAGATCTAAGCATACGTAGGGACAAACAGACAGCGGGAAGCGACTTTGTTTTATACTATTTAGTGATATAGAATTTTTTTATTAAAGTAATAGATAAACCGGATAATATTTTATCAGATAAGGTCATATTTACCTATTCTTCTAAACTAAGTTGTAACTAACTGATAAAACAATCTCACGCAATATCATTGTAATATTCTTGAGAAAAATATTTGAACTATAAAAGGTTTCCTAATCCATGCGATTGGACGTGACGCATGGTGACAGTTGTCTTGGCATAATATCAGTTATAAAGGCGCCTTGGATAAGTATATCCCATCAAAAACATAAATGTGAAACTGGAAGTCAAGTTCAGTATTAAGCTTAAGCTTAGTTGTCGACTTCACCGACAAAAGAATTGATATCTAATTAGGTGTCAAGTTCTGTAGATAATCCTGAAATATATTCAAAGGAGCATACAACTCGACTAGTTTTCACAAACAAGTTATCTTATATTTGGCTACAAACTATAGTATAAATATTTTTGATATTGCCTTGTTTTTACCAGCAAACGAAATATTAAATGGGGTAATATCTATTGACCTTACAGTATAAAAACAGTAACTTGCTCATAATAATATAAAGAAGATACATAATTTGATTAGTTAAAGATAACTTGAATGTGAAAACTAGTCAAGTTGTATGCTCCTTTGAATATATTTCAGGATTATCTACAGAACTTGACACCTAATTAGATATCAATTCTTTTGTCGGTGAAGTCGACAACTAAGCTTAAGCTTAATACTGAACTTGACTTCCAGTTTCACATTTATGTTTTTGATGGGATATCACTGCTTTTTGTACAGAAACTATTAGTAGGGACTTATTCATAATAAAATTAATAAATACCAAATGGTTTTTGTTAATCTACTCTATTTCCCTATTTGAGAGTTCATGATTAGTATTGACATGTATAATAATATGTGGAATAATTTTTGAGTTATGAGGGGGTCAAAAGTGGCTCCAAATGAACGTCTAAGGTGAGGACTTAAACTTCCTAGAAGAATCGCAGTTATTGAAGCATCTTCAATAAATTTGCATATGTCGGCTATTTATGACGTATGCAGGCGCGGTCACAGCCTGAAAGTTTGAAGGGGGCTTTAATAACAAAATTGTTTATTTATTTATTTATTGTCACACCAACAGCAATTGGCAATTGTCAAGTAAATTAGACTTTATTGCACAATACACAATTTTACTACAGATTAACGGTTGCCCGCGGTTTTACCCACGCTAATTTTGGAGTTTCTGTATTAATTCCCGGATAAAAAACCCCTACCCTACCCTACCCTATGTCACTCAGGACTACCGCAGCTTCTTATATGTGAAAGAATTTCTGAAATCAGTCTAGTAGTTTTTGAGCTTACTCGTTACTCGTATTTGTGGAGATGAATAAATGATATTATTATTATTATTATTATATTATTATTATTATAAATAGACAAAAATACAAATCTTTCCTCTTTAGGTATAATCATCCGTTGACACTCTTTACAAATGAACTGTTTCAAGTACTTTCCAACAAGACAGCCGGCTTGTACATACACGTGTTGTACGTGTGTGCGTATCTTGAGGTTGACAAGTTGGTATAATATTAGTATAGACACGTATGATTGGGGGGAGGGGTCATGTCCCCTCTGTGACCCCCCCCCCTTTCGGAACGCGCCTTTATGTATGTCTCTATATTGGAATCAAAATCATCTATGCAGCATAAATTAACTAGACTTATGTCTAAAGAAAGCTATGCAGTACCTGTACAGTTACTGTTCGAGGCTTATACGTCGCGTTCGTAAGCGGACGAAAGAGCATCCCAAGCAGAAGACGAAGAAGAAGCATCCTAAGCCTGCATGGCCTTACATGAGTGGATAACTGTGAGTCTGTGACATGCCCTCTACTGGGAGACATATTTTCGACAACGCCTTTTGATCATTACGAGATTTCTTCTCAGCAGATATGTCGTCACCTTTATGATATCCGACGATAGTGTTCATACGGAGTTTAATTCCATACCGAACCGTCTCTATATCCACAAGTGGTTTTATACTTGAAAAAGAATTTCATTTTTATTCATCTTTTTTACAACTTTCTATGTCAAATGTCAATAATATGTAATGGATGTTTCCGTAAACTGATGAAAATATTCACAGATATTCATTAATTATATTCTACGTAAAACAAACTCTGATTCACTTTTAACTTGAGAATAACTAGTTTTATAGGTATAAACCAGTGAAAATAGGAAAATTCGCGCTGACAACGCGTATTGTTGTATGTATTTGACTCAGTTTAATTGAGTGACGTAAAATACATCATTTAAGAATATTTCGAAATTCTGGTTAGCCAGTTGCATACTAAAATACTTAACTTTTTTATATTACCTTCTTGATAGGAAAAATCTAAAAACTTTAATTATTAATAATTATATTATTTTTTTAAGTTTTTCCAGTTTTCAGATTTTTCCCTTTGTTTACGCCTAAAAGCCTACCTTAATGCCAAATATCAAGTTGCTAAGTCATCTGGAAGTGCGTTATAATTTTGGTCTATAGGTCAGTCAGTGATAAAAATCACGATTTTTGGACGTTAATATCTAAATAACCGTTGGAGCTGTGCTTATGAAATTTGGAGCACATATTTATCTCGCGAGTCTTAATACATGAGCCAAATTAGACATGTTTATGTAAAATAGTTTTGGAATTCTGAGCGGGTGAAAAGTGGCTCCAAATGGTTCGTGTAATATTACACACGGTGCTGCTTGTCAGTTCTGTCTGCTTGAACTTGACTCGACACGCTGACCGCGTGTCTAGATAGGCACTCTAGCACCTACTTATCAAGTCGTTTAGCATGATACCTACAGTCAAAGATATTGAAAGAGAATAGATTGACAATACGCTCGGCTGCTAAGCCTTCCCGTTGAACCACGCAGCGGTCAAATGATCTCATGCTAACATAATGCCGTTGGCTAGCAGAGACTATTGTCTATAGATACCACTTGATGGAAAGCGATGTGATTGCCTATTTGAAATGTACTTTGTGGTGACTGGTATTTGATTGCGTCGCAACGATGTGATTGGTTTTTATTTTGATCATTCCCCCCACAAAAGTTAGTTGACGTGGATTGCATAGGAAAAGTTTGTATTGTTCGTCTATTCTATTCTAATGTCTTTGCCTACAACATACAGGCAGATTGACAGCAAAAATTCTAAAAATCATTATCAATTATATAAGTAGGTACCTGTGACTCATTATTTTCTTATAATTAATTTTGTTATAATTGCGTTAGTGTTATTGAATTTATAGATTTACCTGTAGCTAACTGCCTCGGCAGCAAAAATGTAATTGTAGGATATACACACACTGAAAACGTATGTGAAGAAGACTAAAATTATATTTATCAAATGATAACGCCCGCACAAACGAAAGTTCATCAGCACTTCGTCCAAATCAACGCTTTTGCTTGAGAAGGTCATTTTATAAAAAAAAAAATAGGTTACACTGAAATGTCAACGATGGCCGCAATTCTCACTCATACATAACATCTAAGAAATCTTCTTTTCAAATCAACACTGAAATCAAATTCAAAGTTTTTATTATTAATTCTTTTCTATGTTAAACTTTGTCCGGCACAGAGCAGAATTTCTGTCTGATTTCTGAAAAAATAAAAACAACAATACCTACCTAATCACGATTCGCCACTATAACCGCCGAGCGCCGCCTTGCAGTGTTGTGTTGTGATAATTTATTATGTAAGGACTTTTATAATACTATTATATTATAGTATAACTTTTAAAGTGTTAAAAGATGTATATTAATTTATTACTTCACGTCTAATTATTATTTGTTTTAATATATATACGTAATTATTTCTATACTCTTCCTTTTTATGTTCCGCTAATTCTGCCGGTGTGTATATTTTATCTATGAGGCGCACAAGAACACGACTGTTCTCAGCGAAAATTGAACATTGCCAACAGTAAATCAATTTGCTTGGTATACTTAATTTTTGTAGTGTTATTTTTTGTTGTGACAGCTAGTTAGTTGTATTACCTAACTCGTAAAATATGCAAAAAAAATGTAACGAAATTTTTTTCGTAATATTGTTTTTTTATATTTGCACACTTTTGGACATATTTAAATCAATCAACATTATCCATTAGGGTTCAGTAGAGTCAATAACTAAGTCAGACAAAGTAATGCGATAGAAACTGACAAATTAATCAATATCTATACCAAAAACGAAAGTTATAAACATTAGATAACATAATAATAATCTACTTCAAAACATACAAGATTAAAGGCGGAAACACACTATGTGTAGTGTCTGTTGTGTCGCGACAGAAGTATATCGATTTCATACATTTAGTATGGTTAGAGACATAATATTTGTATGTTGTGACATGTTGTGGCGTGTCCTGTTGTGGTGTGTCTCTGTAGCCTTATCAAATGTATGAAACAGATAATAATTCATTATTACCTATCTATCTAAAAGCTCTCGGTGCACCGAAGGAATCGACTCGAACGTTATACCTAGCTTTAATGGGCACATAAAAACCGCCACTGTGAAACTTATTGTCCAATACAGCACCGTAAATCACAACAAAATTTAATAATATTTTTATTTTTACTGTCACAAAAATATAAAAAAATGAAATCGCTACCTTCGATTCCCGTCAAACACTCCCTACATTTAAATTTAAGGAACATGTTATTCGCTTTTAAAAAAAAATTTTTTTTAAATTGCCAAATTAGAATTTGATTTCAGCACTCACTAAACTGCTAAGAATTTTTAGGTTTAGTGTTACCGAGGTATCACATTGCCGTCTAACTCTCACTATATGTTTGGCTAAAGTGAAAAAAATTATCTAAATAAAATGATACATGTATTATTATTTTAGATAAATATATACCATATCATTTTAGTGACATGTAAATAGTGTAAACTTATCGCTTGCGAATAGTAAGCATCTCGTGATGGATTAAAACAACGCACATTTCAGAATGTTATCATAAACGTTTATGTGTAAAAAAAAAGAAAACCAGCAACATAGGTAGATTTCTACGTATTTTTTCAACGAAAAATTTAAGCAAATGTAGAAATAAAGAAAATTATTTCAAAAATATATAAAACGGGGGATTTAAAAATAATTTTCTCACGTAAAAAAAATTTAAAAGTTAAGCACGCGAGTTTCCGACACGTCGTCGTGTCATATAAGTACATAAATGGTCATTCAAAGCCCCTTTCCTTTGTATTTCATCATAAGTCCACGTTTTTAGTCAAAGTTGTCTTTGGGATCATAATAATATGTTTTTTTATTTACTTATATTTTTTTTAATTACATGTAAGCATGAATCGAGGGTCATTTGAAATGACACTCTGTATAATATGTTAATAATTATTTCCTTGCAGTTTCACCCGCATCAACCTCGGGATTCCCCCGGGAACTCTTTATTATATCAGAATGAAAGTACCCTGTCTCCTTTTCTAATATCTAAATTACTCGTCAGTTCAACTTTGCTGTCCTATCCGCGCTTTTACCCACACCAATCTAGCAACTCCCGCCAAACTATTCATAATTATCAGGATCTCAGACCAAATAAAATTAGGATGAATGTACGCTATCTCTTATTCGAAGATCAGAATTACTCATAACTGTGTAACGATGCGGCCGCATGCCACTCGTTATAATATCCTGCCTCATTTTTATTATTTTTTATTTTTAAAAACTTCTTCTTCTTCTTTTTTCAATATGGCCACAGACGCCTTGGATAGGTTGGCGCACTATTCATGCCAAAGAAAACAGTGGACAATTACAACAAGCAAATAAGATTTTAGAAACTTGTTGTAGAGGAGTTTTTGGCGGGAATCAAAGATGGCGGTTCGGTCATTTATTTTCATGTCGATAAAAATGGTTTAAATGGATTTTGTTGTGTTATAAAGTGCTGTACTGGACAATAATTTTCACAGTGACGGTTTGACGGTAACCTAACCGCACGCTTGGCGTGAAAGCGTAACAGACAAACAGACAGAAAAATAACTTTCGCATTTATAATAATATTAGTAGGGTTTGCTTACAATTATTATTATCAATGTATTTTAGTAATTTTATAAGCGATTAGCATTTTGTTTTATATTATAATCTAACGGTACCTATTGACAATTGTACGGTGATATATTTACAAAATAGTCCTCCACGCGGGTGAAGTCGCGGGGCACAGCTAGTTTTTTTTCATAAAAATCTTTTGATGGTGAGATTATTGCTCGTAGTGTATTTTTCGAAAGAAGTCTACTTTGAAGGCTATACAATAAATTGGGATGAATAAAAAACAATTTGTTTTATTGACCGGACCTTTATTGGCATATCCGTAATTTATGGCTACTGGAAGACGCTTTTCACATTTTAATTTACACAAAAATAAATACGTAAAAGTTCATATTGTCAATAGTGTGATAGTGTCACAGAAAGTGATTTCTCTTATTGAGATAAATACGCTAATTGTTACGTTTCTAAATGTTCAGGCTTCGTTGTTTTACTGCCTAGAGCTTCTGCTTGCTTGACATCATCAGGAAGAGAAATATTTCCTGTGTCTGGTACAAGAATAGTTAGAATTCCAGCAAATAACGCCATGCTGCCATAAATGACAGTTGGAAGGCCGGTCCAATACGGCATCTGAAATACATCATCATATAACAATCAATGATATTGTACAGTTATGTTAAAAAATAATAATATTTATCTCATAAATTATTGTACTATGAGATGAATTTTTTTATTCAGCAAAAAAAAATTTATTTTGGTTCAAAAAAATTAGTACAAACTTATTTTTGTTGAAATAATTAATTTTTTGCTGAGCAAAACGTTCATCACTTATCAAAAATTCAAATTATAGCCCTAGAGCTACTGTTATCCAATGGTATTTTACAATAGCATTGCTATTATCGCATTGCTTCACCAAAGAATACTAGATACATATTTTACATTTACTGAAATTGTTCTACTCTCTTTATACGTATAGTATAGCCCATTTACTATATACGTATTAATAATGCGCTGCTGCGATAGGTTTATGTGGCTTCGATTATCTATACAACGTGTTAATGAATTGACCAAAAACCTGATACACCCCATTTAAAAAATAAACAATAACACGATTAAAATATAAATTATGTCGAAAAACTTAATAGTCTAAAAGTTATTCAGAATTAGTTTGGAGGTGAAATTTCATGCGCTACGCCCGCACCCTACGTTGACCGTTTCGATATTTTGCTACGGGCGGCGGACGCGCCAAATATTGTATTATAAATAATTTAGACATAGGCTAATAATATAAATGAAAACAAAAAATATAACCTATATTATAACATGGTGTGATCGATTCGGAAGTCGATTCTGAACAAACGACTTTCTAGTTTTCAGTCAATTTATTAACACGTTGTATATAAACTTTCTTGCAATGAAAAGGAAATCATTTTTCTTAGTACCAAAAGCGGCGTCTGTGGCCCTGCTATAGATCCGATTCTTCCTAAAGACGAACACAACGCGTGCATTGAGTTCCGGGTGTATGTCGGAAATAGTTCGGAAGTATACATATAAGTGATTTCCATGAATAAACTGCCCATCAACTTGCCAGCCATGTAAAGAGTCACCGACAGCCAGGGTATATCTGAAACAATAATTTATTAGATAGTAAAAGATTTGGGACTTAATAAAATAATTTTGCTGAGAATCTCATTCGATGCAGCCACAGCTGCTGTTCATACTCACTATTTGGAACGAATGGTTGAGCCAAACACAAAATGGCGCCAATGAAGAAACACGTCATTAAAGAGTACTTCCTCTTGTATTTCTTTAATATGAACATGAGCATCAGAACTCCCAGTAATTTTATAGCACCCATGATAGCAAAGTTAATATATTTATTGCCTTGTAAAGACACAGAGTTAATCACTAAGCCATAGTTCACAAAAGTCGACGTGATCCACCATACCACGCAAATAAAGAACCTTTTCAGCATGATGTGTGATGCAAAAGTCATCTTCAACAATTCAAGTATATTTGCGGTCTTTTCACTGACATAAGTCAACTTTTCCAGTGTTATATCATCGATTACAATTTTGTCCATTTTCGCTGCTCTTTTTATTTCTGCTCTGGCTTCTTCTACTTTTCCTTTGGCTAAGAGCCATCTAGGGTTATCAGACCGTATGAAGAAATGGTAGAGGGCGAAGAGAAGGCCTGGAGTGTACAGCACTCGGAGGTACGTCCTCCAGTAGGAAAATCCCCACGCCACCAGAGCTAGAACAGGATATCCAGCAGGGATTCCAAGAAGAGCAAACATCATTAAGATTACTCTTTTCTTTGTCGGTACTAATTCTATAGCTGAAACAGAAAAAAAAAATTCAGGAATATTTCTAGCTGTGCATATTGTGCGGTCTAAGAGGAAAATTTGGACACGTATTTTTATCCGGTGCAGTTTGTGTGGATGCTTATTATATAACGGTTATTGACGTCACGAGCCCCCACCCGAAACTTTAATGCTCTATATCTATGTATATTTTCATCAATTTGAAAAAACAAAAAATACGTGATCAGTATTTTTTAATTTTTTAACTGATGGACAAATTAGAATTTAGATTTTTAAAAGTTTGTTTGTTTGTTTGTATACTTTATTGAACATAAACAAAGTTTTTACAAATTGCTAAAATTAAAATAAGTAGGTAATTTATGCTTAAAAGTCACCAACAACCCTATTTCTTACCACACGGCACAGATAATATAATACTATCGGTAAGAACTTGGCGGATGGGGACAGCCGAAAAAAAGTGTAAGAAATTTGTGTAAGAAATTACGTGTAAGAAATTACGTAAAGTACTGTTCGCCACGCTGTCATAGACGAGCGCTTATTAGGCGGATCCACACCAAACGATCCGACGCGCTCCGATCGCGGGCTGCAGGAGCGTGTTGGATCGTTCTGAATTTCCTTCAGTATTCAACACTATACTCATTTTACTTTGAATTTTAATTAAAGAAGTGTTATGGTAGGTATAGTTACTACTGTTTTATATCCTCACAATCGAAGTGAAAAGCAGAGTTTATAACTCGTCCACAAAACCATTTTATCCTCGACATTACTATCAGCCAGTAAAATGGTTCGTTTTGTGCACTTGTTGTAAAATCTATTATTAATTGTATTTGTTAATCAATAACGTACTGCAAAAATAACTTTGTTCCAATCAAGTGTTCCTCGACACTCGCCCATTTTTTTTCCAACGTTCTTCTACTGTCTACTTATCTCTGGATTTCACTCAGTGCACATAGGTAACTTACCCATCGTATATGCGGGTGAGAACATATCACCGATGGCCGCCTCCGAGAATTCCAGTGCAATGTACAACCAGTACGTTGTAACGAAACTTTTGGCGATCCCCAACGCTGCTCCAACCACGCCTGTGAAAACTAGCATTGCTTTTCTTCCTAACCTATAGGAAGCAAAATACACGATTAAATAATAACGTCTGATTGATATGGATTGAAAAATAATAATAATAAAATTCGTAACTACAACATATCCAAGTAAAGTCTCGTAAATATACATTATTTTTTTGGACGGTTATTGAACTGTTATTTGCTGCTTACAGCTGGACACTCTTTAAACTTGTCCCCCATAGGAGATGGTGCTCCTTACCTCTACCCTTCATAGTTCAATGGCATCGAAGGATTTTTTTATTGTGAGTAAATTGCGTCTTTATGTTTTAGTTATTAATTATTAGTATCTAGTATTAAGTATATTATATATTGTTTTGTTTGCACACCCCACCTTCTATATCTCTCTGTCTACCCAATGACTAACTAGTAGAGAATGCCGCAAGGCATTAAGTTCGTCATTTGTACCTACTGTGCAATAAAGAATAAATAAATAAATAAAATAAATAAAGAATTGAACATTCTCAATAGTTTAATATTTGCCGTAAAACGTCAACGTGATTGAACTAGAAATAAACATTTAAAGAAAAAAAATTAACAATTCACTTCATATTAACTTAATACGTGCAAACCGTATTGAAGATGACATAGACTTCAGTCAAACGATGAATTTTAAAGAACAGTCACTTCCAATAAACTGTGTAAAGAATATACATCGTGTTAATGAATTAACTGAAAACTAGAAAGTAGTTTGCTCCGAATCGACTAGCGAATCGATCGCACTATGTTTTAATATAGGTTATATTTTTTAATTTTTACTAGCCCATGTCTTAATTATTTATAATATAATATTTGGCGCGTACGCCGCCCGCAGCAAAAAAAATCGAACCCGTAGGCGTGGGCGTAGCGCTTGGAATTTGGTAGATAGGTCACCTCCAAACTAATGTTGAATAACTTTTAAAGTAATAATTTTTTCGACATAAAATATATTTTAATCATATTATTCTTTATTTTTTTAAATGGGGTGTATCAGGTTTTCAGTTAATTCATTAACACGTTGTATATCCTTTCACTTTTGCATCTTGCAACTAAAGTGAATCAATTTTGTAAAACCGAATCGGCACGTCCCTCAGCGGCAATACCTACAAAAGTCAGCCTAATATTATTACGGATATTAGGTACCTACTTAAATTAATATACCTAATTACAATGGCATACCTATCAGATAACGGTCCTATGATAAGCAGACCCACCATGTAACCGAAACTATGAACACTGCCGACCAAAGTACGTTTCCACTCTTGGCCGGCCAGGTTAAACTGCGAAAGGAAAATAAGTAATTATTATGATTAATTACTAGCAGCTGCGCATCGCGGTTGTACCCGCGTGAAACGCTTTTATATCACATTCTTTTTCCCGACATCCGATTTCATTAAATAAACCCGCCGAGCTCCAAGCTATGCTTACTCTATGTACCTACTTGTGAAAACTGCATCACAGTTCGTTCAGTAGTTTCGGAGATTATCGCGAGCAGACAGACAGACATAAAAGAATGCTAACAATTTTTTGTGTTTAGATCTTTCATCGCCCTCCCAATTTTTGGTAAAAATATATTCAATGTACAGAAACACGTATTCTATACTCTTTTATTTTAGCGCTAGCTGTTCCCCGCAGTTTCACCCGCGTTAATTTCAGAGTTCCCATGAGGATACCGGGACTAAAAGTACCATATGTCCTCTGTACTCCTGACAAGTGTATACAAAAGTGGTTGTCATGATAATCAGTTGAGCCATTAAGGCGTGAAAGCGTAACAGACAGACAGACAGAGTTACTTTCGCATTTATAATATTAGTAGGGATAGATTTGTGTGTACAAGTGCGTGTACTATAATGGACTAGTTGAATAAAAACTCTTTTTAGTCTGGTTTGTAGATTAATAAAAAATATTGGACACGTATTTTTTCTCTTTTTTTCATAATCAAAAATAACGGCGATATATGTATTAAGTTGAAATTTCGCGTGACGTCACAACCCGGTGCAGTTTGTATGGAGGCTTATAGTGGTTAAAGACGTCACAAGCCACCCCACCCACCCCGAACTTTAATGCGCTATATCTATGTATATTTTCATTAATTTTAAAAAGCAAAAAAATAGGTGTCCATTATTTTTGTATTTTCTTACTGACGGACTAATTAAAATTTTGATTTACAAAAGACGTCAACATCCCAGCTATTGTGAGCCGCCTGGGGAAAATGCATAAGATATTTTATTAGATGTTTCACATGATTCTGTTAATTAGTTTTTAAGTGCTGTGGATTAAAGTAAATAAATAAATAAATTATTGTTTAACTCACTTCAGCCACAAAACTGTCCGGTTCATCGTACTCCCACTCGCGGCAGGAGTGTCCGTCGCCTGTTTGATCGCAGGTGTCGTTGCAGGTCGTATCTGGAGTTGTACATCTGTGAAACGTAACATCACTTCATTTTTCTAATAAAAAACTGAAAACGTTTCAAACTTTGTAAAATATTAGGTTGTTTATTCATATCTAGTTATTAATAACTAACTGTGCCCCGCGGTTTCACCCGCGTGAGTTTCGGAGTTCCCGCAGGAACTCCAAAGTACCCTTATTTACTTTTTAAACCTTCTCTGAGCTTCCAAAAATATTTCAAGATTAAAATTAGCCAAATCGTTCCAGCCGTTCTCGAGTTTTAGCTAGACAAACGAACAGCAATTAATTTTTATATATAAAAATATAGACAGGTAGGTAGATAGATAAGAGTGCTACGTCGTAGAGATGAGTAAGAATTTTATTTATTCAATAAAAAAAAATTGACCATCTTTTTTATTCTTCGTTTTCTATCAACAACACTTTTTGTAATGCCATTAGTATGGAACTGTGAAACAATCTATGATTACTGATTATGTTCTTGTAAATAGTATTTTTCATAACAGTTTATAGTTAGTGTTATTAAACGTATAGATTTACCTGTAGCTCACTGCTTCGGCAGCAAAAACGTAATTGAATGATAAACATATATTGTAAACGTATATGAAGAAAAGTAAAACTATATTTATCAAATGATAACGCCCGCACAAACGGAACTTCATCAGCACTTCGTCCAAATCAATGCCTTTGTTTGAGAGGGCCATTTTGTAAAAAAGACAGTGAATTTCAATTCTCACTCATTCTTATCATCAACTCAATAAATACTGAAATCAAATTCAAATTATTACTTTTGATGGAAAACTTCGTTGGGCATCAGGAGGATTTTTGTTTGATTTATATATCTACTAGCGACCCGGTTTCGCCCGCGGTAATTGCAGAGTTCTCGAGGGAATTCCGGTAAATAAAGCACCTTATGTACTCGTCAAGTCGTTCTCAAGTTACGACGTGACCAACGGAAATAGGGATTTATTTTTATATTTTATCGTTACTAACATTATAAAGAAATAATCTCGCTATGAATTACAATATATACAATATATTTCCCGGAGCTATTGGAAAAACCGAAGGACCCAGCTCGAAACGTTATGTCCTCAAGTGCACAGTCAGTGTCAACCCACACGATGCGGTGCGGTGCTGCGGCGCATCGTGTGGGTAATATACCGCAGCGGCGCCGCTCACGCGGTGCGGCGCGGCTCAGGTAGGGCGCCGCTGCGGTATATTACATACAAAAATGCGTTATGACTACACGGCATCTTGCGGCGCGCTCCGGCGCCGCGCCGCGATCGCATCGGAGTCGAGACGAGGCGGGGAGGGGAGTAAGCGACTCGCTGTTGTTTGTCCCGTTCTGTCACGTAGCAATGGGCAATGGGCATGCCTTGTCGCCGCGCCGCGCTGCCCGTGTGGTCGTCCATGCGGCGAAATGGTTTGGGCTGCGGCGCCGCACCGCATCGTGTGGGTTGGCAGTGAGTTGACTCTTACTAATAAAGCAATAACACCAACGTAAAACACAACTTTTTTAACTTCGTCAAAAGTAAACGACGGAATCGCCATCTTTGATGTCCGTCAGAAACAAAGTCTATATCCGGTCAAGTGGCATGGAGGTTTTGTTGGATCTGGCGGGGCTCCCCGCGGGTGGCCACCATTATTTTCAATTGGTTAGAAAAATAATTATTTCACGGTATTTTTGTATGGAAACGATATATGAAAGTTATACCAATGGAATCGTCTTAGGCTGAGCTACCTGAATGAAAGTTTTTATAAGTAACTTCACGAAAATGAATTCAACGGTCTAAGCTAAAGATAGAGTTAGTAGTTAGATAGGTATTGCACTTGAACCAGAAATTAGAGGACGACATAGGATGTTTTTCCTGAATTATAAACACTGTACTACGCACCCAAATCATCACAAAACACAAAAAGATAGTCCCAAAAAACTATACAAAAGAAGCGCACGCGGTGGCGACAACTCGGCACAGGTGCGGCGAGGGCACTGACGTATGCGTATTTGAGCAAATCTCTATTGACAAACATTCGAAATCTGGTTTACACTATTTTATCTACTGAACCGATTTTTAAAATTCTTTTAACGATAGAAAGCTACGTTATTTGTGTTATAGGCTATAATATTATGTATCCAGGAATTTCCGCAAGAACTCCGAAATTACCGCGGGTGAAACCGCGTGGAACAGCTAGTTTTGAATAAAACTAATGCTCTATTTGTACATCTTTATGATAATTAATATTTATAAGCTTTAATAAGGCTTACCTTATCATTTATTTTTTTTATTTCAACATTGTCATGTATATAAACATCAAAGAGATAATACACATTTTTATTATATTATAATACATTAAATATTAATTTAGAACCTTTAGCGATGTTGACTATTAAGAACACAATGAAACACGTGTTTTCAGTATTCTCTAGGTTTGTCTCGTTAACATGCTTATTCAGTATTAGACTTCGTCTTTACACCTACTGAATTATCTACTTCTTTTATGGTTAAACAACATAATTAGGGTAAAACCAGGATAGTTGCCCTGGGGGTATAGTTGCCCCGATCGTAATTACTCTAGTTTCGCAGATGAATCGCGTGCTATTTTATTTATCTATCAAAAGACTTTCCAACTACTATTAAGTGGACCGCGTCTCATGTCTCTGTGCGATTGCACGGGAACGCAAGGTGCGATCAAAGATTTTTCGGGATAGATGCCTTGTTTCCCGGCGGGTCGTCTATCCTAAATGTAATTTATATGGACTAGGCAACGATCCCATATATGGGATAGATGTCACAAAAAGTAGAGGTCCGTCGAAATCGCTAATACTCTGGAAATTTCAAAGATAATGTCTTTTACATTTAATAAATTTGTAGATAAAGAATTAAAGTACTTGCCAGTTTAAAAAATAAAATATTTAGATTTATGTACCGGGAGATATAAAATGATTTCGAAAAGTGTGGCAACTATCCGGGTTTTACCCTATCTGTACCACAGACAATAGGTATAATACTATAGTCCGCACCTAATCATTACACAAAAGAATAAAATAAACGTTTCCTTGAAAACTTTTACTATCGACTTATAACGTCATATAATATATACAAATACATATTTGACAAATAAAGGCTTGTCGCGAGATTTACCTGTGTATAGTAAACAAATAAATTAGGTAAATAACTTCATCTGATTGATTTTGGTTTTTAAAATTTTCAAATTAAATAAATACGAGTAGGTACCTACTGAAATCTCGCGACAAGTTTTTATATCATACTAGCTGTGCCCGACGGTTTCAACCGCGTTAGTTTATTAAGAATTCCCGTAGAAACTAAAAATGATAAACTTTATCCAAAAAATTAAAAAAAATATCAGGAGAGGGGCTACCCTTATCACCTAGGCGCCTAGGGGTACAAAAAATAGCCTACAATCTATGGTCAACCTACCAAATACACAAAAATTTCATAAAAATCAGTCATTAGACGTTTCGGAGGAGTTCGATAACATACACTGTGACACGATATTTTTATATATTAGAAGACTAGCTGTTACCCCGGGGTTACACCTGCGTTATATAGGATAAAAGTACCTCCTGTTACTCAGTAACATCACAGAAGAAACTTTAACATATTATTATAACGCTAGTTTATACGGATGATGACTTTTGCATGATTTGCCAACGCATCGGCGACAGTACAAAGACTTTTCTTTGTACTGTCGCCTATACAAAGAAAAGGAGCGCCGACTGGTATGAACACCCATGTTTTCCGTTTTTTTGCACGTTCAGATTTATGAATTGCATATGTACATTTTTAGTACCTATTGACTATTAGTAATGAATGATCTTAATTAATTCACTAGTCTCCAGAAGAAAAACTTTGCTGCAAGTAATTATACTTCCTACAAAATTGAAGTAAGCGAGAGAAAAGACAACGCCTGAAGTTGATGATCTCCCGGTTGGTAGGCGGCTAGCTGCCGCCATGTCGAAATTCTAAATGCCAATACATTGAAAATGAATATGTTGACTAATTTTTTTTTTAGTCCGTCTTGTAGATTAATAAAAATATTGGACACGTATTTTTTAATTTTTTACGTAATCAAAAAATAATGGCGATATAATACATTGAGTTGAAATTTCACGTGACGTCACTAACCGGTGCAGTTTGTAATTAAAAATATATTTTTTTAAAATTCGTCAACATCCCTATTACAATGTAACTTCTCTAAAGCATAGTATTTGTGACCATGGTTTTCAATGTTCAAACTGTACAACGATGCTAATACATAGATACCTGTGTAATCTGTATGTGTGTGTGTCTGTTGTGCAATAAAAATATTCTATTCTATTCTATTCTATTCTATTCTATTCTATTCTATTCTATTCTATTCTATTCTATTCTATTCTATTCTATTCTATTCTATTCTATTCTATTCTATTCTATTCTATTCTATTCTATTCTATTCTATTCTATTCTATTCTATTCTATTCTATTCTATTCTATTCTATTCTATTCTATTCTATTCTATTCTATTCTATTCTATTCTATTCTATTCTATTCTATTCTATTCTATTCTATTCTATTCTATTCTATTCTATTCTATTCTATTCTATTCTATTCTATTCTATTCTATTCTATTCTATTCTATTCTATTCTATTCTATTCTATTCTATTCTATTCTATTCTATTCTATTCTATTCTATTCTATATTTATATAATTTCACTTGAAACTGAACGAATTCGTTTTATGCGAAAGTTCATAAAGAAAAGAAGGGAGGTCACAATGACGTATTGAATGGCTGCATGATATATCACTGTGCAAAAATCACAATGGCTAATCAAAAGAATAACTGAAAATAATACGCCCGTATGACTCGACGGAATAATTACGGTTCGTTTCTCACCGAACTAATGGCGCACAAAATTAATACTCTCCAGTTTTTGACAGTTTTCTATTAACTGCGGATAATAACTGAGGCGGATTGGAGCCAATTACCACGCCGCAAATCTATACATAACATGTATACGTGTATATGTATGTAGGTATAGCTGTGGTTCCGGGTTTTCATCCTCGTACCATTCTTTTCACCTCAGCGGTTGAATATTACCTATATCTTTCTTTATACAGAGTGTAAAGAACGACTGACACATTGTAGGAGGGTTTTCAGTATTCGATTCTCGTTTCAAATATTAGAAAATACACATTTTTGTTTAAATTTTCACGTTAAAAGAACTAACGACACGCTGACGGATTATAACATAAAGCCATGGGCACACTTGTGTGTCGTCGTGTTGTGTCGCGACTCGCGACAGAAGCATCGATTTCACACATTTACTATGGTTTAATTTGTTCACCGAACTTTACAAAACAGCTTACCTATACCTCGGAAACTAAATGCCGAGACCTGGTATCTTTTAGCTTTGACGCCCGCAAATAATCATTAATCAGATTGCATGATCATCTTAGGCGCGTCCTCTAGACTTACAATAACATTGTACAATACATTTTATTGTACAATGGGCGCGATCAAAACGATCAATCATAATATTGCACAATAATAAGAACTGCGCAATTCTCTATTTCCGCCATTTTGACGTACGCGCGCTCGTGTACCTAATCCTCCTCAAGACGAAACACAAACTATAGTATATTTCATTACAAGTGCGGAAAGCCTGTCATTGCAAAGAGTTCCGACATATGTCTACCCGAGCCAAGGCGCAGCCGAAGGTGAGGGTTGACAGTCAGAACTCTTTGCAATGACGGTTCCGCACGTGTACTGAACAACTATTTTTAATACAGTTGCGAAAAAATTAAGCAATTTAATAAAATATCAAAAACACAATAAACTCAACTAAGTTCCAACTGTGATCAAGAGATGGCGCTAGTCGTATTAGTAATGCGAAACCTACGTTTCGCAATGCAAAAAGTGTGTCAAAGTCGTGTCGCCATTTTTGACAGTTGGCAAAGAGAACGCACGAGTTCGGGAAAGGTAAACAAAAAGCTCGAGTATGTAATAGCCCACATCCCGAACGCTAAACGTCCCTGCAATACGCCACTTTTTGAGCAACTGTATTAAAAAAAATATTGCGCAATTACTGACCTTACACGGTGAGGTGGAAAAATATGGTGCAAAATAAATTAATATCGCTCAAACTTTCAGCAATCTTCAATATTAACATTATACAATTAATAATATTGCACTCAGTAGTTTTTAAGTTTATCGCGAACAGATAGACGCGGTGGAGGACTTTGTTTTATAATATTTAAAGATGTATTTAGGTTAAAAAAGTACTAGAACTCTATATTCAACTAGCTCTTTCCACTGCGGAACTCCCTCGAAAACTCTAACAAGTATAGGATACTATGTCGATTTATACATTGAAACTTACGATCTTGCAAACTTTACCTTTTCATAAAAGAAATTAATACAGATAACTGATATAACCTTGTACGTATCGTATAATATTATGTATAATACCGTCTGAAGAATTCATATTAGGTAGATACTAGTTATTTTTACCCCCTAAGTTCTCTCCTGCCCCTTTTATTAGCAACAAAATAGCGAATTTTGTAATCTCTCCAGTTACAATTAATTATTTTGTATATTTCTTGTCTCCCTCCACCCTCTTTTTTAATGGAGAAGATAGTCATTTAAAATTAATGGACTGCCATCTTGTTTCTCATCAAGATGGGAGTCGGAATAAACAGAGCGGCGTATTGTAGGCCTCCCGTAAACATCGACGGCTCAAGTTTTCGGTGAGTAAATAAAGTTTGATGTAAAGCAATTTGAAATTTACATGAGCTTTTCTAGACTTTAAGACTTACATTAGCTTTGTAATAGTAGTTAAGAGTAAAACAAAATTAGTTTTTATTCAGCTACTAATCTCGTTCACTACTTATAATTTTGTTTTTTTTTGAATAATGCTGACTATCGATTATATCTACTAATTAGAACATATACAAGTATAATATACATAACGCTTTATGTTTTAAATTGCTTTCCGCCGCACTCAGAGTCGACTTTAATGATTACTTAGTTAAGTATAGATTTTTAAAACAAAACTGCCGCAATCAGACAAGTTTAATAAATTAATTTTAATTGGCATTTAACTAATTAAGTTACATCTCATTAAATGCCAATTAACATTAATTTACTGAACGTCTCTGATTGCGGCAGTTTTGTTATAAAAATCTATACTTAACTAAGTAATCATTAAAGTCGACTCTGAATGCGGCCGTTTGATAATAATTAGGTACTAAGCTTTGTGTTGATAAATGTGAAAGTGGAAGCCAAGTTCATTATTAAGCTTATGCTTAGTTGTCGATTTCGCCGACAAAAGAATTGATATCTAAATAGGTGCCAAGTTCTGTAGATAATCCTGAAATATATTCAAAGGAGCATACAACTTGGCTAGTTTTCACATTCAAGTTATCTTATGTTTCGCTAAAAACTATAGTATAAATATTTTTGTCTTCTACCCGCCGATTTGTTTTATTTTTTATACTATTCTATTGGTAGCAACGTGGCACGATCCCATTCGTTCCGCTTCCCTCACGTTGTCCGGCAAGGCTTCATCCGCCAGATCAGGCACCAGCAGAGTTAGCATCCCAGCGAATATTGATATGCCACCGATCAGTAGAGTCGGTAAGCTGTCCATGTACTGCATCTGTTTAAAGAAAGATTACTTACCGCCGCACTCAGAGTCGACTTTGATGATTACTTAGTTAAGTATAGATTTTTAAAACAAAACTGCCGCAATCAGAGACGTTCAGTAAATTAATGTTATTTGGCATTTAATGAGATGTAACTTAGTTAGTTAAATGCCAATTAACATTAATTTATTAAACTTGTCTGATTGCGGCAGTTATGTTCTAAAAATCTATACTTAACTAAGTAATCATTAAAGTCGACTCTGAGTGCGGCGGTTAATATGTCCTATAATAAAAGAATTATAATAAAAGAGTAGAATCCGCAATTCTGTACATTGAATATTTTTGACAAATTTGGACAGACAGTGATAAAAGAAGAGTAACCAACCACAAAAAAAGAGTTTCTAAAATTTTTTTCTGTCTGTCTGCCTGTCTGTCTGTTCGCGATAATCTCCGAACCTACTAAACGGATTTTCATGCGGTTTTCACAGGTAGATTAGGCTAAACCTGGAGCTACATATAGGCTGTGTTTCATTTAAATCGGATGTTGGGAAAAAAATTTGTCATACAAAAACGTTTCATGCGGGTGAAACCGCGGGGCACAGCTAGTCTATACTAATACTAATATTATAAAGATCAAAAGTTTGTGAGTTGTAAGGGGTAATATTAATATCTACTGGACCGATTTTGAAAATTCTTTCACTTACAGGAAGCTACAGTGATTCTAAGTGACATAGGGTAATTTCTGTCCCGGTATTCCTGCGGGAACTCCGGAGATTGTGGGTTTGTGAGGTTGTAGGGGGTGATCTCAGTATCCACTGAACCGATTTAAAAAAAAAGTCTTTTACTTTTATAAGAAGCTACAGTGATCCTGAGTGACATAAGGTACTTTTATTCCAGAACTCCCGCGGGAACTCCGAAGTTTGTGAGGTTGTAATCTATGAATCTACTGAATCGATTTTGAAAATTCTTCCAGTTCTAGGAAGCTGCGGTAGTCCTGAGTGACATAGGGTACTTTTTATCCCGAAATTGCCGCGGGTGAAGCCGCGGGGGACGGCTAGTTAATAGATAATACACAATCCCCTGGGGTTTATTAGAAAACTAGCTGTTCTCCGCGATTTCACTCGCATTAATTTCGGATATCCCGCAATAATTTCGAGATAAGAGTCTCTTTCCTTTTCTGGGTCCCTGAAAACGTGTTTCCAAAATTTCACGATGATCGGTTGAGCCGTTTAGGGCATGATAGCGAAACAAACCAACAAACAAATAGACGATTATTTATTTATTACTGTCACTATCACTCACGTTACTTATAAAATACTTGGGTTACTCATTTAGTTTTTAGTAATTATACGAGTAAAAGCTGGGCCCCTACTCACTATGACCATAAGTGGCACGTTAAGATAATGCGCTACAAAATTATCTTTACCTCGTAATCAAGAAGTTTCACTCCAAAAAAATACATTCACAACGTTTCTTATGCCATACGGAATATTAACTTCCAATATTTTGACATCAAAACGTAACGTTTGGGGTTGCATTTTTGGGACGCGCGTTATTGGCAAGGAATGTTGTCCTGGGCCCTTTCTTATTTATATTCTTTATTATAAAAGAAAACTTTGTAAATGTATTTTTTTAAGCAATTTAAGTGGCGCCTTATCTTAACGCGACGCGTTATGGTCAGAGTGAATAAGGGCCCTGAATCCTGATGTAGTTCAATGAACTATAGTATACGCTCTACTAACTATACCTATTAGTTTACGCTCGTATTGCCATCAATACGATTTTGCTACTAAGTCCCACATACATAGAACGGATAACGGTAGGTACCTCATCGAACCCGATTAAATACAATTAGGCCCCATTACAATCCACTCACCAATAAAGGTGTCATCGGCGCTAATATAGACCCGATCCGTCCTATAGCCGAGCACAGCGCGTGCATCGAGTTGCGCGAGTATGTTGGGAACAATTCGGACGTGTACATGTAAACTGTTGCGAAAACGAACGTCGTAATGAATCTGCCGAAGAAATATAGACCAGTGGAGAGCCAAACTAAACCTGAAAAGAAACATAAGAAAATTTATATAAGTGATAGCATCGTGCGCCCGGATGCCTATTTTTAAAACAATCAATAGATTTAAGTAAAAACATGTACCTATATTTCAAGATCTATATGAGTTTTTATACAACGTGTTAATGAACTAAACAAAAACCTGATTTAAAAAAATAAATAAAATAGTTTGACCAAAATATAAATTATGTCGAAAAAATTTATAGTTTAAAAGTTATTCAACATTAGTTTGGAGGTGACCTATCTACGAAATTTCAAGCGCTACGCCCGCGCCTACGTGTCACCGATTCGATTTTTTGCTGCGGGCGGCGTACGCGCCAGATATTGTACTATAACTAGCTGTGCCCCGCGGTTTCACCGGCGTGAGTTTCGGAATTCCCGCAGGAACTGCCTTTAGGGGGATGAAAAATAGATGTTGTCCGATTCTCAGACATACTGAATATGCATACAAAATTTCATAAAAATCGGTCAAGCCGTTTCGGAGGAGTATGGGAACGAACATTGTGACACGAGAATTTTATATATTAGATTTAGACATGGGCTAGTAAAAACGAAAAAATATAACCTATATTAAAACATGGTGCGATCGATTCGGAAGTCGATTCTGAGCAAACTACTTTCTAGTTTTCAGTAAATTCATTGACACGTTGCATAACGTGTTGAATATGAGTCGGTAATATAGTGTCTATAAGTAATATGGTGTAGTATAATGTATGAAAGCACAATCATGCAGTGTTTTTTTGTCTTATTAGTTTACAAAATGTTAATCCATAATAGGCTAGTTTCCTAAATTTTTCTTTTTAGTCCGTTTTGTAGATTATTAAAAAATATTGGACACGTATTTTTTTATTTTTTATGTAACCAAAAAATAACGGAGATATATCAAGTCGAAATTTCACATGACGTCACGCCTCGCTACAGTTTGTTCGCACGTTATAGCGAGCTGTGACA
The DNA here is from genome assembly GCA_907165275.2 of Zygaena filipendulae. NCBI lineage: Eukaryota > Metazoa > Arthropoda > Insecta > Lepidoptera > Zygaenidae > Zygaena > Zygaena filipendulae. The sequence goes on along the minus strand of OU015653.1, from coordinate 1,131,520 downwards.
TCACGAGTCCCCCACCCTAAACTTTAATGCGCTTTATCTATGCATATTTCCATTATTTTAAAAAAGCAAAAAATACGTGTCTTTTATTTTTTTATTATCTAACTGACGGACTAAATAGAATTTTGATTTTTTTACCCAGGAAACTAGCCTATTGGCAGTAAGTCGTGTTTAAATGTACTGTTAATTAGTGTTTTAAGTGCTGTGGATTAAAGTAAATACATAAATAATAAAAACCATTAAGGAAAATAACTTTCATAATAATTTCTTAAATCACTACATTATAAAGTTAATGTATTTCTTATAAAAACAGTGTACGAACAAAGTACACGTGTAAGGTAATACTGTAAAAGTCGGCACAGCCAGAAAACAGATTAATAGCACCTTAAATATTTAGGAACGAGAGATTACGTCGGGGAAAAACCGAGGGGTGAATTGTAAGCAGCAGGTACCTACGAGTAAAGTTAACGAGAGGGAAAAGTAAGTTGTCAAAACAAGAAACGCAAATAACGTTTTAAAATTACATCAGCCCCCTTAGCCAAGTTGACAATTGTTGACAATTTCGGTTTTGCGTGGCCACGTGGCATGACAATGGGGATATGGACTACTTTTGAAAATCAAAATTCTAATTAGTCCGTCATTTAGAAAATAAAAAAAACAATAGACACGTATTTTTTGCTTTTTCAAATAAATTAAAATATACAAAGATAAAGCGCATTAAAGTTTAGGGTGAGGGGGTCGTGACGTCACTAACCGCTAAAACCGCCATACAAACTGTCAGAATAGTGACGTCACGCGAAATTTCAACTCAACATATCGCTGTTATTTTTTGTTTGAGTAAAAAAGGAAAAAAATAAATGTCCAATATTTTTTAATAATCTACAAGACGGACTAAAAAATAAAAATCTGTCAACATGCCTATTCGTTATTGAATTTTCTATGAGCTAATGATTATCACAGATTATTATCTACTTGACGTATGGGGCGGCAGCCAGCAACCAAGCCTGCACATACACCATGGCTAACACTTTTAGACATGAACAACATTCCTAGACTTATGAATGACTAGGTGCGCCCCGCGGTCCCGTGTCAATTTAAGGAAAAACTAACTAAAATACATATATTCCACAGCTAACCGTTAACGAAGCGTACGCAATAGAAGCTCTCAAAAATGTCTCAAAAGGAATATTTTTTACCGTTTCAGCAACATTTTTTATTGCTGCTCCGCTCCTATTGGTCTTACCGTGAAAATATGTAACCTGTAGCCTACCTCGATAAATGGGATATCTAACACTGAAAGAATTTTTCAAATCGGATCAGTAGTTCCTTATATTAGCGCGTTCGAGCAAGCAAACAAACAAACTCTTCAACTTTAGCTAAGGGGGCAGGAACCAAGCCTTGTACACCATGGTAAACAATTTTTGACATAAACAACATACCTAGATTTACGAATGATTAGCTGCTCTTTGCAGTTTCAGCCGCGCTACTTTCGGAGTACAACTATGCAAAGTATCAATATACCTACAGGGTGCTAGGACATATGAGTGACGTATTGCAGGATCGTATTTATCCATATTACCACCCACACCACACCACACCACACCCACACCCGTGACGCCACACGCGGCTCCAGCGGAAGACCAGCGTCGGGCGCCTAATGGTTCCCGGCTTATGCTGAGCTGGTTGCCCTTTTGTTGCGACACGCTATTTATGCTACTTTTTGTTTATTCATATTATTTAATTGTGGTCGTAACTAATAAACTATATTTCATTTCATTTCATATTAAAAAAATTCCGACGCGCTAACGAATCACCATATGTACCTACCCTTATTCACCACCATTTTCCTTTGTATTGCTGCTGATGCGCCGACAAATCAATATGCGTAAAAATCGTTAACTGAAATTCCCGGATTTTCTCCCCGATTAAGGAGTTTATTAAGTTTTTTAATGCATATACAAATTGTCGAGGGCTCAAATTACACCCTGTTTAAAGTCGACTTACTTTTAGGCACAAACGGTTGGACCATACACAGCAATCCGGCTGACAAGAATGATATAAGCAATGGTTTTTTCCTCCTGAATCGTTTTAAAGTGTAAACCATCGCGAAGCTGGCCGGCACATCTGACAAAGACATCAGGCCGAAATTGATGAACTTATCACCAGCCAACGACACCACATTGACAATCAATCCGAAACAGATGAACGTGCAAGATATCCACCACACCAAGCAAACCATGAACCTCTTCACTACGACCCTCGAACGGAATGTCTCCCGCAATGGAGAACTTTCGGCCGTTTTCTGTTCACATTGTAAATTCAAAAGGGTCTTATCATCTATCTCCATTCCGTTTGTCTTTGCTATTTTCTTCAATAGTAATATTGCTTGTTGTTTTCTCCCTTTGCTCAGTAGCCATCGGACGCTTTCGTCCATTACGAAGATGTAAAGTATGAAAAGCACGGACGGTGCGTACACGGCTTGGACGAAATGCCTCCAGTAAGGCAAGCAATAAGCCACCACAGCCATTGTGACACCACCCGCGGCGAATATAATGCATATGAATATTTGCTGCTGCAATCTGTGGTCGCTATTCACCAACTCTACGCCTGAAACATGAAAAATATTAAAGATCAAATTAATTTGCACAATAAATTTAATGAATCTATACTATAATAAAAAGAGTATAGAATCCGCGATTCTGTACATTGAATATTTTTGACGGGAGTGATAAAAGAAGAGTAACCAACCACAAAAAAAGAGATTTTAAAATTCTTTTCTGTCTGTCTGTTCGCGATAATCTCTGCATCTACTGGACGGGTCATGCGGTTTTCACAGGTAGATTAAGCTTAGCCTGGAGCTACATGTAGGCTTTGTTTCATTGAAATCGGATGTCGGGAAAAAAAAATGTTAAATAAAAACCTTTCACGCGGGGCACAGCTAGTCTAAAAATGGACAGAATTCTATTCAATTTTAGTTTGAACATTTGATCTGATCTAGTGTTAACCACGAAGCCAGCCAGGGTCCCCGAGGCCCGAGGGCGAAACAAACAATAAAATACTATTTCTGCAGGGCTATTATGTAACTTTTGTTGCTATCATATTTCAGTTTCAATCAGAAAAATAGCGATTTTGTGATCAATTAATCATGTTTTGGCAGCTTCAACTTTTGAAGTATGTTTATTTTGTTTGATTGCTAGATATTGTAGATGTAAAAAAGTACATTTTTTAATCGTAAAACCGCCATGTTTTTGATTGCAACCGAAAAATGATAGAAACAAAAGTTATGTAATAGCCCCTCTGTAACACTAACGAATAGATATTTACAATTACGGTCGGTTTAGCCTAAACAATTATATAAAAATAATTAGACTATACTATAAATTGGTAGCAATTCGATAGCTTGAATTAAAATTACGAAGTGCTATATATTAATTGCCATCTATCTTAATGACACCACTTTTCAGGCTTTCAGTTGTAATGGTTCAATAAAAACTAGGAAGTGCTCTCTACTGCTTTATGACACCAAACATCTAGGGCAGATGAATGTGGTCGAATCATAGACTATGGTAAAAGTTGATTATCTATGATCTATAGTCCTTGCGTGAATCATCAAGAAACAATTATGTTTGTAAGTACATACTACATCTTACTCATTATAAACGCCGGCGAACAGTTATCGCCGAAAATTGCTTCGAATAATTCCAACAGAATAAATATGCCATAAGTACTAGCAAAGCTCTTCGCTAAACCGAACACGGCTGCTGCTAAACCAGCTATTATTATAGCTGCTTTCCTACCGATTCTGGAAGAAATAATAGCAGATTAAGTTTAAAGTTAAAGTGCATACGACCTATATATTCGTTTTTAAAGTACGAATTTTAATTCTAGAATTTCAAATATCAAAAACACGGATTAATTCTTTCTTTAATAACCTATATTATCTTTGGATTCATTACTAAACAAAATGGCCAGATATTTTTTAGTACTTAATCTGTATTACTAAAAATATTCAAACTGCACGACCAAACCATACGATCAAATTTTTGTCAGTAACCATAATGTCTAATCTGTTACAAAATATATTGGACAATAATTATCTTCGCAGTGATTGCAGGAACTGTAAGGAAAACGAATATGTAATATTACAAAAATGTCATGGGTCCATTTTGATTTTCGGAAAAACGTTTTAAGTTTTTCGAGTTTTGCTAAATTTCCAATAGACAATTGTTACAATTTTGTTTTTTTTTAAAGTGGGGACTCCGAAATACGGACGTGTACGTATCATAGACAATCTGTATTCTGAATGTACACAAAAGTAGCACGTCTTTTTTCGTCGTTTTCTGTACATGTACCTACCAGTATCTGAACAGGACTTCATATAGGAAATTAGGAATATAGGAAATTATGTAACTTGTACTAACTTGTCAGACAACTGTCCTTGGAAGAAGAGGCCAATCATAAGCCCTATGCTGTGTACTGTGCCCACAAATGTACGTTTCCAGTCCTGACACGCCAATTGAAACTGGAATCATATTAACAACCCTCAATGAGGACTTCCGAGCCATCAGATGGATTAAATTAACTACTGATAAGATAAACAATTTATTTACCTAACAATTATTACAGACATTATGGTATTCTATTAAAATGAGATCGTCTAGATTTAAGTTAGTAACTATTTTTGATTCCTCCTTATTCATACGATGTACAATTGAAAAACCGACAAAACGGTAATTTAATATTGTAATAAAAAGTTATTTCCAAATCTTGTTGAGTAAAGCTTATTCAGACAGTTTTTCGCTTTTTTAAAAAAGAAAGGTTTTTGTTTTAAATCATTTAATTAGTGAGGCTTTTTACGCTCATGCGCCAAGCCAGCCTCGTAATGTGTTACATATTGCAATATAAAACTACTAATAAAGATAAACAAAAAATAAACTAAAAATTAACCTTCCTAAAACTTCGGCGGAATGCAGCGCCCCCAACAACTCAACGCCACCGCTATAAGAAGTAGTCCGCAATACTCTAGTTTGCTTATTAAAATTACGAAGAAATGCATTAAATCACGGATTTACAAGAAATCCAAAATATATTCACCTCGGAAACGAAGCTGTTTTCAACACTGTACACCCACTCCGAACACGGTTCAATTACGGAGGTATTGAAATCCATAGGCGTACATCCATTTGTGTCTGTCGCTCCGTATTTATAGCAGCTTCTGTAGCCGGGTGGAGCGGTGAAGTTGTACCATGGCGATTCGAAGCTCCGATTTGTAGTTTCACATTGATCAATTCTACATCTACAAGTTCAAAAGTTAAAAAACCTTCTTCAAAACACACAAAAATGTACTACACTAAAAAGTTAAAAATAACCTACGTATGTGTAGTGTGCATGTGTGCTGATCGTTTCGAAGTCGGTGCCAAGCTCTATCTCATCTCATAGTCTATCTACCTATTACCTATTTGGCCTGGCACCGACGTCAAAACGATCTGTATGCACATACGGAGTTTTTTTTTTTTTAAATTTTGGTGTAGTGCATTTTTGAATTTTTGAAGTCGGTTTTAATTTTTTGTTAATATTTTATATATTTTTCACTTTTAAGTGGGTTGGTTTATAAAGTGACAATTAATCTACCCAAATCCCTGTGCTGTGCCTGTAATATTTGAAGAGTTCTCTCGATTTCTCCAAGATCCCATCATCAGATCCTGACTTTATGACAATGGGACCACTTTGGGAGCATACCCTTTCAATCAAAACGAGAATTTTTCAAATCGATCTAGCCGTCTTCGAGTAATCGCGTTACAAACATATAAAAAAGACATACAGTTGAATTGAGAACCTCCTGAGATTTGGATCCCTTTTGTTAATACTCATATCTTTATTCCTATTCTGTATTACGTACCATAGTAATTAGTATCACTTAAAATAACTTTTACTTGTTACAAACGGTAATAACGCACACGCCAAGGATCGACCTGTTTTTGCACTGCAAATATCATAGTCACCTAAGATATTGTAATATAAGATGTAAAAGTTCACGAAATTTAGTGGGTAAAGATGAACGGGGAAATAAGATGTAGGTAAAATTTCACGAAATTCAGGACATTGAAATAAATAAAACGATTTTAATTCTTTATTGGAACTAAAGAATTGATTAAAAAAAAATGATGGAAAAATGTGACGATTTAAAGATGGATCATCAGCCTATAATAGTGAAGATTGAGTCTAAAAGCTGGATCAGGGTATAGAATAATGAAAGTAAAGGCCGGCTTGCCAGGTGGATGTGAAGGTATTATTAAAAAAAAAACACACAAGACCTGTAGGGTACATCTTCAGCGACGAATATGAAGTTAATACAGTGCATCCCATTGTTGAAGAAAGCGAAGCCGATGAGAAATATCGTCTGTAATTGATAACGACCGAACGCACCGAACTTTGACAGCACTTCGTCCAAATGCACCGTTTTCTTATCAACTTCCATGACTATTTTCAGTTAGTAAAACTCACATTCACTGGGTCACCAATTCCACCCACATTATTTGTAAACTTTATGCAGAAAAACTTCTTTAGAACAGCAGTAAATACCGAATTTAATCATCTGATTGTGAACAGAAAGCATTTACACAAATATTTCACTTCTTTCTCGCTTAAATTTTTTTGATACAATTTATTCTTATGGCCAACCACTTTTCTTGCTTCAATTGAATCATATGACCAAACTTTTCTCGGTTTCATACAACATGACGATGCCACTGAACAGGTTCGAAGTGAGACTGTCCCCTCGTGTCTGCACGGTTCCATAAGAATAGCACAAGAACTCACAAATTGTTAACTTCCTGTAAAGATGAGGGATCTAACCAAATAATTGGCGTATTACTGTAATGACTTGTGTCCTATGGAACCATTTGGATCTCGTTTTAGGAAAGACTATTTAAATTAGCGACATATGATACATAAATACGTACACAATCCTCACACTAACTCTCATATACAGCGTGTAATGAAGAGCTATAGTCATATTTCAAAATCGTATGTTGGTCGTAATGTCACACAATAATTTAACGCTAGCATTTAAACAAGACTTTCATACCAATCAAAAATAACGTGTGTGTCAATTGGTCACACCAGTTAGGATATAGCATATATTCCAAGGATATCTTTTACCTGGGCACAACAAACAGTTCCATAGAGAATCTATAAATTCACACGGGTGAAAAAAACTATGAATAGGATACAAATTTTCTGATAGAAAGTTAAAAAAAATTTAATCCCTTTAAGAAATCTCATGCTTTTTGGTCATCCATAATAACTATTAATGCTAATTTCTTTCTTTTGTAATTGTAATAGTATATTGATACGAGATAATTAATAAATTTTTCATTACTCATGCTCGGAAAGTAGGTCTGAAGTTGCCTGAGAAGCGGGTTGAAAGTAACCCTTTTCAGCCCTAGGGAGAATCGCTTTCCACTGACAACTGTCAAATTATTAAAAAAAAACTAGGTCTATTTTCACATTTCTATTGAACCATGTTTCAACTTTCTATACAGCCAGCGCGATGTAAAATTGAAATAACGTAAAGTTTAAGTAGGTATTAATTAAAATAAAATTCACTCACTTTTTCTTAAGCTAATTTCTATTCATATTTTTTAATTTTCTTTAATTAATACTTAATAATTAACGAAAATATTTTTTTTAGGTCGCCACAATGTAAATAAAAAATACTGGCTGAATAGCTAGCCGGCCAAAGAAAAAGAAATAGGTGGGAAAGTGTCAAGCGACTATCCGATCTTCACTCATTTTTTCTTTAGCTAATTCCTATTTTTATTTTGACTTTCCTTGCATTCGTAATGAAAAGCACAGTGTTACCCTCGGGAGAAAGACTTATTTAGTCCCTCGATCTATTGACGCCCTCGCTACGCTCGGGCGCCAAACCCCGTCTCGGGACTAAATAAGTTGCTTTCACCCCTAGGATAACAATGTACTATTTCACACCTATTAATTTTGATGATTAAAAACATTTGCATAAATTTTCATTACGGATTCCAATATAATTTTATTACTATTTGCATTCATTTTCATTTCACTAAAGTTTAATTGCACCTTGGCATTGCGTCTATAGTGCAAGCAAAGTGCTCAAGTGGCAAGGAATTTATGTCTTAATACTGACTAGTCTATACAGGATTAAAACTTTAAGTGCCATGTGTTCAGAATTTGTAGGTACTTCTGTTGCTCTCATACATTAACTAAGACATATACTTATATATATACGAAACCTTAAAGTAAAAGAATTTATGTTTAACTTTCTTTTAATGTTTGACTTTATCCAATGTGCTACATATAATAAATGTAAGAGAGCCGCAAAAGTACCGACAAATTCTAAAGAAATGGCGACTTTTGAAAAATTTTTGTTAATTATTTTATGCATTATGCGATGCAGATTCCATATCACCTAAACGTTTTTTTAATATCTTTAAAATTTACGAAACAATCGCCTGGACACACTTAACGTATCCATCCTGTATGTAAAGGAATGATAGTTCCTGGAGGTCCAGCACCGAGACTGAATTTGTACAGAGATAATACTTAAAATAACATACCTACCTAAGTTATAGCATAAAATTACCTACCTATCAAATTTTCGAAAAATCTTTGTAAGCGCTTACTCAGAAAGGTTTTTCGGAAATTCAATCCATTGTGTATTTTCATTTATTGAAATAAAGAATCACGCATTTTGGGATTTAGGCAATTCAACCCTTAAGATGAAAAGGGTCAATGCTGTTGAAATTCCAGAGAAACTAAACTTCCAAGTGAGTTTTCAATCAAAAGTTAGTTTAAAATAAAAGTTTATAGTGAAAGCTCTATTCAATCTCGAGAAAGCACGTATGTCGAATCGACAAGCAAGAATCAATAGACACATATTCCTCGTAAAAGTTGTGTAAATATAATACCGACACAGCCTCAGACTTCAATATTATATTGTACGTACCTTCGTCCGTGTGATGGGGCGCCGATGAGAGCTCCACAAATGTTTGCCCCAAGTTAATTAAACTGATATTGCTTACAGATTGTCGTTAGAAAAATAATGCCCGCTTGGGTTCGGTTTTAAACAGAACTGTGCCGGTACTATACCCCCTTTTCATTTTCAGATCCGACGAAAGGGATGGAGCAATCCTCAACGTATAGCGTGGTCCTTTTTTCGCAGCAATATCTGGTGTTCCTTAATGAGGTGTCGGTAAGGTCAGTGGTAATTGAGTGGTGTCCGCTCCGTCGAAGGTAAACAGTGCGGTGCTACTCGCAAAATAGTTGGGACGCAATTTTAAGCTGCAATAGAAAATTAAATTTCTATCAGTGAAATGAATTGTGCCATGTGTACAGTGGTCGGTCGTCTATTCTTTTATAATGTACTAGCTGTGCCCCACGGTTTCACCCGCGTGAGTTTCGGGATTCCCGCAGGAACTCCAATGCAGTCTAATTCACTCCTTATAACAACAGTTAATTAGCAGTGGAAGTCCCGTCAATATCGGTCCAACCGTTTCGGAGATTCACCCGCGTGAGTTTCGGAATTCTCGCAGGAATTCCAAACTTCTTTTATATAAACCTTGTCCTGACAATAATGAACCCAAAAAAAATGCGCTTAGCAACACATTTGGCGATTCATTTTTATTATATAGATAGATTTGTTTGTACCTACCTATCTACAATCTACATATCTACGTATTAAAAATCTTGAATGCACACCGGGGATACGCCGTAAGATCTGTTTGTAAGTGAACACGTAAACCCGTGGATTTCGGTGCGGATTTAATATCAATCGCCTTTTGATCCCGATTGTGGAACGTGGCGCGAATATTGACCGGATACGGAACATTGTTTCCAAGGCGGATGTTCACTAATGCCGCGCCGGTGATTTCCGGCGTTCCATCCATTTTGAATCGAATCATTTGTTAGAAATCTATTGTAAAAGATAGATCAGATGAACGTTATCTAACGCCGAAGTTGAGGCGTGTATAACCAGCCAGTTATCAGCTATTCCATGGACCGATTGCGACGAAACAAAATCCGTGTTATAGATATTCCAACAACAATTATTGACAGACATCCAGAAAGATATCTTTAAAATCTCTGCTAAGTTTTTCTCTAGTGAGGTCAAATAACACTGCTTCATCTTCCACTTCCTAAAAGTTGAAATGGATTAAAATACCTACTTTTTAGAAGAAACTGTAACGTAAATGTCAAGTCCTAAAAGTCATAATATAGAAGCATTTCAAATAGATTAAAATACCTACTTTTTAGAAGAAACTGTAACGTAAAGGAAAAAATGTTGCAACGATCTCCACAGACAGTGTAATTTTTAATATATATTACTTTAAAGTGCAGCTACGATGGCGCTGTACGTATTAATATTACATGAGTGTTCCTTGCGGATCGCTACTCTATGTAGTTCTCTCTAACAGGGTTGCCAGTAATGTAGAGTTCCTAGAATGGAGGGAAATCGGTTTTGATAATGACACTTGGACCTCTATACATAGTATAAAACAGAGTCACTTCCCGCTGTCCTGTCTGTCCCTATGTATGCTTAGATCTTTAAAATTACGCAACTGATTTTCATGCTGTTTTCACCTATATAGATAGAGTGATTCATGAGGAAGGTTTATCCTGGAATTCCCGTGGGAACTCAGAAATTACCGCGGTTGAAACCACGGGAGATAGCTAGTTATTAATAAATGCTATTCTCCGACTAATTGCGCTAAAAAATTACGAAGCCAAACACTTACTTGAGAGCGTGTCCAGTTTGAGGAGCCGAAATTATAAAAAAGACTTGTCTAATCGCTGTTCTTAGTTCAACGAAAATAAGACCAATCGAATATCTACTACTAAATTCTGAAAATTATTTCCATTTGCAGCTTTTCTCGCAGTTTTTTAGTCCAAAATTTATATTCCCGACTTCCCGACTTTTATTGCTATATTTTTTTTTCTTTTTTTTTCGATCAGTCATAATCCTAATTCCTAAGTGATATTAAAAATACGAATGTGCATGTGTGTGAAATAAATCGAAGCCAATCAGCTATTTAAAGTAAATACTACATGATTCGTCCCTTAAGTATTTGGCATTATGGAATTCAATTACCGATTTAATTTAGAGAATTTCACACCACCAGTGCTGACAACCCCGCTCTATTATGGGAATGACCAATTTTTAAAGCGTCTACCTCAGGTGGCTACGGCTCTCACTTGATAACGTCGACGCGACGCGACGTCTCGATTCGGTTACATTAATGTGCCGTGTGTGAGTTTGTGTGTGTGACCTACTTGGCCCATTCAAAATGTTATTTTTAAAAGGAATACGGGTGGTTTTGGAGATTCAATTTCTTGCTACCTAGTACTTAACAGTTATTTTAGAGTAACATCACAGAAATATGTAGGTAGGCGCATAAGTAGCATAGATTAGCCTTAATATTAAATAATTAAATATATGAATGAAGTGCATTTGTTTGTTTGTTTGTTACGCTTTCACGCCTTAACTACGCAACCCATCATTATGAAATTTCGCATATACGTGGGCGTCCAAGCAATAATGGTCCAGCTCTCGGCATTTAGTTTGCGAGATATAAGAAGTTTTGTAAATTGGATGATAAAATAGCTTTCGGGATTTTAATTGATTATCAAATATCAATAAATGCTATCTCAATCAATAATAATATAAAAAAATCTATGTAACAGCAAGTAGAAGTATCTAAGTTTATTTTTTTTCACTCAAACTTTGAAAATGTCTGTTAAAAAATATGTGGCAGTTTTTGGAATTTTTTCCAATCCTTACTATATCAATTGACTATTCTAGATACCGAATCTAGTCTTAACTCAATACCCCACTACTGGACCTTTTTGCTCTTTTTCTTGGACTCCCACATAATTTACATTTACCTACCAAAGTTGCTCGAAGATGCTGGTTCCTACTAACAAGCGAAGCACCTACCAACTTACCAACTTTATCCGCTTTAAATTAGTTTAAAGCAGAAAAATATTATTAATATGAACAAAAACACCAAAGAAAACTCCGCTCACCTTGTGTTTTCTTACAACTTTCCCCTATTAAAGGCAGCTCAAACAACTACTAACATTATAAAACTTTAATCTGATTCAAGGAGTTTCCCCCCACTGTTTATGCAGCCCGAGTCGGTCTCATTAGGTGGGGTGATTAAGCCTGTTTTTGCTTGGCAAACTGGCCTTTTAATTACTGAATAACGTGTAATTACTTAGTGTGCTTACACCTTTTGTGGCGGTTACGCTTAAGCGGTGCACACACGGGTTCGCACAGTGTACACGCGCGGCACACGGTCGCCTCAAAGAGATACAGACGTTTAGTTTGCACAGACGGCCGGTTGAAATGTTTGAGGTGAATGTACCTACATCCTGTGTAAATTTATCTTAAAGACTAGCTGTGCCCCGCGTTGTTACCCGCGGAAATTTCGGAGATCCCGCAGGAATTCCGGAATGCAAAGTACCTACCCTATGTCCTTCTCTGTACCCCTGACAATGTGTGCCTAAGTATGCAAAATTTCATGAGATTTCACCGACCGGAGTTCCTGCGGGAATTCCGGGATAAAAAGTATCCTATGTCCGTTTCCTGGTTCTAAGCTACCTCCCCACCAATTTTCAGCCAAATCGGTTCAGCCGTTCTTGAGTTTAAGTGGAGTAACTAACACGACTTTCTTTTATATATATAAGATTTTCTTTAAAGCGATCCCCCCCAGCGTGTTCAGATGTGTTGTTCTTTGGTAAACATTATGTCCATTATGGAGGGTTGTTAAGGGAAACAAATTAAATAAATTTAAACATGGGGAGCCGTTTTAGGGACCGCTGTGGCAGGCGCGGATCTACGAATTTTGATTGCACCACGAAGTTATTAGAATGAGGTACTTAAATCAGACCTTATAAAAAAACTTTACAGGGTCAAAGCTTTTTATAAGGTCTGATTGAAGTACCTCAGAGGGGGGGGGGGGGGGGGTGTTAATGTGTGTGAATGATTTTCCTGAATTCCTGCGTGAACTAACTGTGCCCCGCGGGTGAAACCGCGGGGCACAGTTAGTTCAAGGTAATATTGTCCGATACACACACAGCAGCAACTGCCCGCACCTAATTACTACTAAGTACTAGGAAAGTGTCGCTTCTTTACCGATATCGTTACTATTCTTTGGTATCGACTATTAACTTAATTGTCTTGTATATTATGTTGTTAAAATATTTGATTTTTTGAAAAAAAAAAATTTTTGAAAAAAAAATTACAGTTTATTTATTTATTTACTAGCTGTCCCGCGGTTTCACCCGCGATAGTTTCGAAGTTCCCGCGGCATTGTTCCATACAAACTTTGCAACCCCTTTTCATGCCCTTAGGGGTTGAATTTTCAAAAACCCTTTCTTATCGGATGCCTGCGTCATACAAAGAACACACCCTCCAAGTTTCAGGTCTCTACGATCAGCGGTTCAGGCGGTGCGTTGATCCATCAGTCATTCAGGACAAAGCATTTTATATGTATATGTATTAATAGAGAATTAGAGTAACAGCCGAAACACGATTTACTTTATAGAACAATGTTTAATTAATATTAACGAGTACATAACCACTACAATTAATATTTCGTTGCACACGTCTATTGCACACGGAGTACCGCAGAGGAAGAGAGCGATGCTACCGCACGTCGCTGCTAGTGTTGCCCATCGCGCGTGTAGTGTTGTACCACACCGACTCAGAACGAGTGTTGCACCAAATCGATTCGAAAAACCGATCTAACAGTATAGATTTAAACTTTATGCACATCATGGTACGAAAGGCGGACTTAATGCCACAGTGGCATTCTCTGCCAGTCAACCTTCAGTTTGTCGGGGGTAAGTGTTTGAATATTGGATGCCATTGCGTATTCAGCGTTACGAGAGACCGCGGCGCCGGCGAGCGCTCGGGGACGCGAGGATATCAACATTCACACCTGGATGCCGCCCCATAACAATAAAAGTAGACTTTCTGCATCGTTCACTGCATTTTTAACGTGGCCGCCACAGATATTATACAAAATGGACGTAGATAAGCAATAGTGTGTTAACTAATGCTTAACACTATTAAATGATTATGTTTTTCTTACTTAACTGTTTCTTCTGAAAATTTAAATAATTTACTAATAAAAAAGTTCAATGATGCGTTAAAATAGTTCCCTTACATTTGAGGTTGGAAAGAGTAAATTCGCATTTTTATTTTGTGTACATTTATTGCTTCTTTCTCTCGTGCATGCTGTGGCGACCTATAATTGAGGCAGCGCCATAATTTTTTCATTATAATATTCTATATTGTATCACTACCAATGTTACGGTGTATGCTTTGTTGGTCGTCCTTTTCAATAAATAAATAAATAAATAAATAAATAAATAAACCCACACTGGAGAAATTTTGGGTAAATCGTGTTTTAAAATTATACCGCCAATTTGTGTCAACATTTGTTTTTATGTTCAACATTTTATTGCTATTTAAACAATGTAAGGTAAATACGTTATTAAAAAACGTTCTGTAACTCTCGATAAAGCGTTCTGTATTAATAACTTAAATTTGTGGGTTAACACGTTATTGCTTATCGGCGTCCAAATAGAAAACGCAAGTCTCTCTAATTAATACCTAAGATATGATAAATGTAATATTTGGATATGTTCAAAATCAATTTTTGAAGTCAAACAACGTATGTATCTACTCATTTATATATTTTTTACTTAGTTCCCACGGGCTTAATGTGCCTGAACTTCAAGATTATCTCGGGGCCTTTCAGAATTATTTTATACTACAGTCATATCAAATATCGATCCTAATTTTAAATTTATCATTGCCCTGTCAAATAAAGTGAATACTTATATACATAAATTCGGTTTTAAAATAGCGCTTGCAACATAGTGGGTACGTGACAAAAATGAAATGAATGAAAAATAGTTTCGTTTGAAACGATGATCTCGAACTTGAAATAATTCTAACTTTAATCGCGCCCAAAGAAGTTTCACTGGGTACTTCGCTTCAATAAAGTTCAGTTTTGTAATAATCCAACCACGATTAGCTTCACTCGCGTAGCTAGAATAGTGAACTGAAACCGCCAAGCGAAATAGACATAATAAGTGGCACAACTTGCGTTGTCTATTTATCTACATCTGTGAGTGTTACACTTAGGTATACCACTGAAGTGTTGCGGAGGAAACTGTTACTATGTATGTCTTCAAATGTACCATTCAAAGGCATTATAGATGTATTTACCTACTTGCATTGTTTAGTTAGGTGTTTTGTACTTTTATAGTGAATACCGTTTGCCCCCTATGACATAAAAAAAAGAATAGCTGTTCCCCGCACTTTCACCCGCTTTAATTTCGGAGATCCCGTGGGTGTTCACAAAAAAAATCTCCGAAATTAAAGTGGGTAAAACCGGGAACAGCTATTCATTAGGTAAAAAACCTACCCTTGACAACGTGTTGGTAGTATGCAAAATGTAATGTGGTTTTTTCCGCATCAATTTCGAAATTCCCGCGGGAATTCCGGGATGACAAGTAGCCTATGTCCTTCTCTGTACCCCTGACAACGTGTATGCAAAATTTCGTGGTGATCGGTTGAGTCGTTTAGCCGTGAAAGCTTTACAAACAAACAAACCAACTCACCCTTCTTTGGATCTTTAAACCTACAATAACTTCGGCATGTGATTTCGGCTAATTAGTTCTGAAATCAAAATCAATTTTGAAGTCGTGTTTTTCGATTAGGTATTTATTATAAGTAGTTACCGTGGGCCGAAATTATTTTTCAATGGGCATGTTGACTAAATTTTTTTTTAGTCCGTCTTGTAGATTATTAAAAAATATTGGACACGTATTTTTTCTTTTTTTACTTAATCAAAAAATAACGGCGATATATTGAGTTGAAATTTTGCGTGACGTCACTATTCTGACAGTTTGTATGGCGGTTTTAGCGGTTAGTGACGTCACGACCCCCTCACCCTAAACTTTAATGCGCTTTATCTCTGTATATTTTAATTTATTTGAAAAAGCAAAAAATACGTGTCTATTGTTTTTTTATTTTCTATCTGACGGACTAATTAGAATTTTGATTTTCAAAAGTAGTCCACATCCCCATTGTTGTCTTCATATAATAATACCCAATAAAATTATTAAACGAAGACAACCATTTCTATCATTATTGTATAGCGTTTTATTATTCAAATGGTAGTAGGTATGGATCATGTTTTCTTAACTTTTCCTAGGATAAAATAAAAAAATCCCTCTTCTGTCATATGCACATACACATACACACACAATATAAAGTCTAGAACCAAATAAACACTATATAGTAATTTACGTCATTGATCCAGGATAGAACTATAGGCTATAAGCTTCGAGTTTTTTTTTAATCGCAACGCTGTATCGCTGTCATAAATTAAAGCAAGGGTCGCTTCAGCTGTGAGGCCATAAACGTCATCGGCTGAGCTAAACTGCGCCGCTGGGAGCGGGCCGTGTCAGCTGTCGGTTGGTGCGCGGTATCGAGTGTAGACTGTTGGTTTCTTTAATAAAATTATCTGGGTTGTGTATAGCGCCATCTGTTCTTATGTAGAAAAACAAACACCCACTTTTCATAGCCTGAAAACACGGATAAACCGACGTTTTCTAAAAATGAAACCTAGCTAGATCGATTAATTGCCCCCCAAACCCCCTGCATACTAAATTTTATGAAAATCGTTGGGCCGTTTCCGAGATTCAGATTATATATATATACACACCGGCAGAATTAGCGGAACATAAAAAGGCAGAGTATAGAAATAATTACGTATATATATTAAAACAAATAATAATTAGACGTGAAGTAATAAATTAATATACATCTTTTAACACTTTAAAAGTTTGTAATTAAATTATTAAATTTTATTTAAAATAATAATAAAAAAAACACTTTTCCTCTAATTTGTGGGCACACAAATAATAAAAAGATTACTGTGATTTTAACACTAAATAAATGAACAATTAATAACGTGTGTTTCCCCTTCGTGATTCAACTTTTATTTGCAACATTGTCTGTGTTCTCACAAACTAGAGATTTTTTTTTTTTTTATTTTGATTACTTTTAATAAAATTTAACTAAAAACTTCTTAAAGTCGATGTTAAAAGATGTATATTAGTTTATTACTTCATGCCTGATAATAATTTGTTTTAATATATATACGTAATTATTTCTATACTCTGCCTTTTTATGTTCCGCTAATTCTGCCGGTGTGTATATATACTTATATATGTATATATATATATATTGATATATACAAGAATTGCTCGTTTTAAGATAGTAGATTGTATGGATTAGTGTTTTGATATCGATAACATACCTATTGTGTAATCCACCACTCACTATTTTCTGCAGTACTCTTCCTATCACTATAAGATTGTCTTTAGAAATAACGGCGCCTTTTTGCTTCGTCCTTGCTTATGGGGCCATAAAGTAAGTAGGGAAATTTGTTTTTTTTTTGTCCACACACACTAATTTGTTGGTTCATATGCGATGAAACGTTGATGGGTTGACTATGAGTTGACCATAATAATTTTATTGAACCGTACGATCAACGGTAAGGTTTCTGCCGTTTCTGTATTAAGTAAAATAATCGAACGAACTTTAATATGAGAAACTCCCACCGTTTCTCGCTTGGATCCTACTAAAAATGCAGCAATTTAAAACTGTAACGGCTATAGGTATTTAAAAAATTTATACCGACACGATCTTTGTTGTGCAATATTTTAAAAAAATTCAATGAGAAATAAAATTAAAGAAAAATCGGCAAAATCAACATAAAAAAATTACCTATTTAACACTTAGGATCGATATCTTCGATCAACATAACAGAATCACTTAGGCAGCATCCACGACCCAAGCTTAATTATAGCTTATATTGTGGGATTAAGTAGATCTGTGTGTTATGATCGCTATGGAAGTGTCTAGATAATATTTAAGCAGATCCTCGATTTTTCTAAGACCCCATAATCAGATCCTGACCTGATGATAATGGAACTATCTCGAACCTACCTTTTTCAAACAAAAAAGAATTTTCCAAATCCGTCCAGCTATCTTCGATTAATGAAATCAGAACCCGTGAAATTCGAGATTATTGAGTAGTTCCGGTGCAGCAAAATTTAGTAACGTGGAATTTGCTTTTCGAAAGAAAAAAACAATTTAGTATAAAAAATACTTTTCAAAGAGGTCCAACCGTCTTCGAGTAACCGGTGAACATAAATTAAAAAAAACACATAGGTACAATGCAGTGCATCATGCAGGTAGGTACATGGCGAACACAGAACCTCCTCCTTTTTGGAAGTCGGTCAAAAAGAGCACGGGGACGTTCATTATCACAACACTTACAAATTATACTAAAATGTGAATTCTCTCACGCAGATTTACGACGTGAGTTAAAAAAAATTAAAAGCTCATTTAAAACCGACCGCTATCAGAAGTTTCACGTAAAACACTACACTCCGGGGCGTAATAAATAGAGTTTCAAATTAAAATCGGATTCCGTGCATCGGTGCAGCGAAGGTAACTTGTCTGACGCTTTATTTATAGTTAAATGGAAAAATGCGAGACGATATTTACAATTGTTTGCAGTTAATTTTGTAGAAATGTGAGAACGTTATAATAATAATAATCCACTTCACAACACACAGATCTACTTGATCCCACAGTAAGCTATTGTTAGCTTGTGTCGTGGAAACCAAGCAAACGTGGTATAATATACTACATAGAATTATGTACATATATATTATACTATAGATATATACACACCCAAACTGGAAAATGGAACCCTGCGTTCATCACACAAAGTGCACCCCCACCGGGAATCGAATCCGGAACCTCTTGATTAGCGGGCAGGCATGGTGACCTACTACCCCAATCGGGTCATTCGATGTTATGGGTGATGTTCATGGAAATGAAATTAAAATCTCTGAAAAAAATCCATAGGCAATACCAGTCGTTGGTCGCGATTTCGCGATTTTATTGATTTTATTTTTATTGATTGCTGTTAGAATAGCAATAACCGATATGATAAATATCGTTCGGAAACATCTCGAATTTTTCTCCAAGATTTGCTCTGGTGCGACGTGACAGCCAAATAGACAAACACACATTTCGCATCGATAACAGGCTGCTGAAGTAGACATCGGTGAAATTAAATATCATGCGAACATCATAGTATATATACCCATAGCAGAGTATAGTAGATTATTATTTAAGGTAGGTACCTAAACTAAAAGTTACATTAGAATGTTTTGGCCTGTATAAAACTAAAACTGTGATAAAAGGTTGGTATGTAATTATTATTTTTTTTAATTATATTGAAATAATTGCGTAAAGAAATTAGAATCTAAGGTTAGTTAGGTTACTTAAATACCTGCAGTGTCAAATTTTTCCCACATAATATATAATAGTATGGCAACTCTATCTAATCTAATCTATCTTAATATATATAAATCACGTGTCACGTTGTTTGTCCGCGATGGACTCCGAAACTACTGAACGGATTTTGATAAAATATTGCAACCATTTATAATATGCTCCAACTTAAAAGATAGGATAGTTTTTATCCCGGAATTCCCGCGGGAACTGAAGGACATAGAGTACTTTTTTCCCGCAACCTCTGCGGGAACTCCGAAATTACCGCGGATGAAATCGCGGGGGACAGCTAGTAATAATATAAAGTTAAATGTAGAGAGTAATCTCTGAAAGTACTCAATCGATTCTGATAAAAGCTACTTTGAATATTCCGAAATCGGAAATTGACTTTTGTGGAACCGCAGGCACCAAGTAGTATAGTAAAAAGTAAAGCGTATGAAATAACAAACAATTAATAAAGTTTAATTTTATTTATCGAATCACTCCGTCTGATTGAACACTCGAATTGTCATAAACTTGAAAGTCGAAAATCAACGATAGTCAAGAATTTGTCATTCATGTTATTCGGTAACTCGACAAAAGTTCCAGTCCAACGGCGAGTTTCTTCACAAGTATTTCAATGAACGTCATTAATTTAATTGCTTGAATTTTCTTATTTATTTATTGATGAGTCGGGAATATTTGATTGCGTAAAATTGTTAAAATGTATTATTTAAAAGGTCGATCACAATTTGGAATTATGAATTTTATTCAAGAACACCTCCTTTTAACCTAATCCTAATTCTTATATCCATAACAATATTATAAAGAGCTAAAGTTTATGAGTTTGTGAGTTTGTGACGTTGTCTCTGGATTTACGGAACCGATTTTGAAAATTCTTTCACTTATACGAAGCTACGGCAGTCCTGAGTGACATAGACTAATACTTTTTATGCCACCCACGGGAACTTGAAATTACCGCGGGTGAAACCACGGGGACAGCTAGTATTATTAAATGCGAAAGTGTGTCTGTTTGTTACGCTTTTACGCCTCAACGGCTCAACAAGTGAAATTTTGCACATGTTGTCAGGGGTACAAAAAAGGACATAGGGTACTTTTTGTCCCGGAATTCCCGTGGGTGAAACCGCGGGAAACGGATAGTAGTTATGAATGCGATTGTGAGTTTGTTTCATTGTTATTGTTATGCATTCATGCCTTAACTATAGTAACTACTCAACCGATCATGATGAAATTGTGCATAAACGTTGTTAGGAGTACAAAAAAGTTCATAGGGTACTTTTTATCCCAGAAATCTTGCGGGAACGCGAGTGAAACCGTGGGAAACACCTAGTAAATTATAAAATAACCTGCGATGCGTCCCTGTTACCAGAGAATACCTCTCGTAATATTCAAATAAATTAATACTACTATGAAAAACATCTTAAGAATAGTGAAGTGGGCTATAATTCTCGGCACTGTCACGACCAGACCCTGCGGAGCAGTCTCCAAGTAATTGTATCAAGTATCAAGAAGTATTAAGCCTCACAGCGCGGCGCGGCGTCTGGCTCGGACACAAATTTGCATGACTAATGAACTGGTGAAACCCAACCGTGTTTTTCACAACTTCCCGCCGCTGTAAAGTCTCATGTACAATTGTTGAACGTCTTAAACATCTCATAATTATCATCCCCACGTACCTGAAATACATTTCACACTTTTCACTTTGGATGGGGGATAGATAACCCCGAAAAAAATTTTTTGTACACCAACTTGTTTGACTGTTTTCTTTATGTTTAACAGGCTAGACGTTTGACCAGAGTTCATGTCTTGATTTTAATGACGGTGTAATCGGAGATAGTAAACGCAACTAGCCTGAAATGGGAACTGGCTTTCAAATGAGGCTGTCGGAACACACCGCTAGGTGCTTGGCGACAGATTTTCAACTTGAAGGTGAAAGCTGGCCAGCTTAGAAACTCCCGTACCACCATGCTATTGTTCTTCACGTGGTTTTCCTTCACCGACAGCTCAAGCTTCACTGCATAGTATAAAACAAAGTCGCTTCCCGCTGCGGCTGTCTGTCTGTCCCTATGTACGCTTAGATCTTTAAAACAATGCAACGGATTTTGATGTGTTTTTTTATGGTACTATACTATAGTACCAAGTTCATATTTGAACCTACGCCTTGTAAGCCGAACGCACCAACCCCTAAACTATCACCGCTGTGAAACAGTGTGAACTCTTACTTCAAAACTAGGTTATTTGGGTCAAAACTCAACTTTACATCCTTACTCGATACTCGAAACCGCCAACTTAGGTATTTTATTTTATTTAACGTACCTTAGTGAAATCTTGGTAAAAGTTTTATTTCAGATCCCTTCATTTGTGTTTTCCTCTTAAGTTGTAATCTCTTGCACTCAGTGCTGACTACTGGCAACCCCAGTTCCGAGAAGTTGCAATTAACCACCGCCTCACTAACGCCCTCTGTTTATAACTGATGTTATTATCACAAATTAGCTATTCAAATTGTTTGCCACTCTAATTCTTTTTGATTTATAGCAGCCATGTTAAAACTTGTTGTTAAATACTAGAATCTCCACTGTTTAAGTGCAGTCTATGTTTCTTTAGTTTACGCAATGTTGATGTTTGTTTCTTTTTCTTGTGTGTTGTGCTGAAATAAATGTATTTTCTTTCTTTCTATTTGCTTAAGAAGTTTAATTAGCTAGGCTCCCTTGGAGACGTTGAATTTTGTACGTATAAGAAACGTGACTTTGCCTTTTTTAAGGTAAGGCTTGCTTAAGGTAGGTATACCTAAGTGTATACAGAACGTTATTGGTGAATAACAAATTCATTATTCTTAGGTTTTAACGAAGTATGTAGGTGAATATAGGTTGTGAAACCGCGTTGAACAGCAAGTCCTTCATTCATACTAGTAATATTATTATATCATCAGGCCTCCCTAGCCAAATTGGCATCCTACAATCGTTAACGCATAGATAACAAGTAAAACTCTAGTTATGCGTGACCACGTGACCTAACCATTCCGTTCCTTACTTTTCTATGCGCGAACGATTGTAGAATGTCAATTCCAGGGCGGCTGACCCATGAACGTCTTTAACTCCCTGCCCAACTCACAGCATCTGTATAGGACGCCGAAGAAACAGCGATCAGCAGCACATCGACAAGCCGCCGAGGGAATTCGCGCCGGGTGTAGTTAATCAACAAACTTGGCCGACGACGCCGTCCGTCCGTGGAGACGTGATCCCCATCCCGCCAATACGGCACGTGACGGGAGCCAAAGAATAGAGAATTATGCAGATGAAACACCCCCCTACCGATACCTACGCGAGATACGCTACTATGTCTGTTCAATGAAATTGTGCGGACGCTTTTCGGTGGCGGAAACTGAAGGCTTTTCACCGAGTCTTAATCGAAAGTGGTAATTGGAAATCACTTGGGGGTTAGGATGGGTTGCATTAGCATTTCCTCGGTGGTAAATGTAATGAAAACGTTATTTTCAGTATGCATTCTAATTCTGATAATAGTTATTTGTGCTAAAATACATATATCTAAGGACATATTCAAAACATATAGTTATTAACTACCTTCTATACTTTTTACACATAGAGCATCCTGCGCCTTTCCCCTCAGATATATTAAAAAATAAACCCAAAAGTTTTTAAATTCAGAATCAGTTGCAATAGTTATTAAATCATATTTTGGTAAAAAAAAAAAGTTTGGAAACAGCCAAGTTCACAGTCAATAGTTCGCACTATTCGAGTACCAGCACATTTCTTAATTTAGTTAGTTATAGCGCCATCTTTTGATAAACAAAGGACAAATTTTATGGCAAAACTTTTTAGTTAAATTTAAAGTTTCATCAGACAACATAATCCTACGACGATTAACTGTAAGTAAGAGCTGCTTTAGATATTACTAGCAGTTCTCCGCGGTTCCACCAGTGTTAATTTCAGAGATCCCACGGGAATTCCGGGATAAAAACTACCCTATTTCCTTTTCTGTACCTCTGACATTGTTTAGTATGAAAAAGTAATTCAATTTCACCAGCGTTAATTTCAGATTTCCCACTGCAATTCCGGGATAAAAAGTACCTACCTTTGGTGATATTCTGATGTAAAAGCTACATAATATAATATTGTAAAGTTCTATTAAAATCCTTATAGTTTTTGCGTGAAAGAGTAGCAAACATCCATACATCCATACATACAAACTTTCACGTTTATAAGTAGAAAATTTGTTCATAATTTACCAAAAAAAAAGATGTCTAGTCTATGTACGAACTTCAATGCGTGTGCTATGAACGCTATTAGCAAATTAATGGCACCGACGCACCACACTGTGCGATCGTCGGGCGCCGACGTGTGCCCATAATGAATCGACGCTCGTTAAACTAATGCCGCGTATATTAATGTCCGATTAGAATAATTATCCTCGTTAACACGAGTCGAATGTGGGGGCTGCTGATCTAATTAAATCTGCTTCGAGAAAATCATCTCATAGATTAGAGAACTCGACTTGTACCTACTAGCTGAGTAGCTACCATAGACTCAATGCAAAGTTGAACTATTTAGTATTTGCTATTATATAAAGTTAACCAGAAAGAAAATCCTACTAATATGATAAATGTGAAAGTGTGGATATTTCGATGTTTGTTACTCAATCACGCTCACGTTTGTTCTCAAAATGGCTGAGCAGATTTGGATGAAATTTGTCAGGGGTACCGAGAAGGACATAGTTTACTTTTTATCCCGGAATTCCCGCTGGTACTCCGAAATTACCGCGGGTGAAACCGCGGGCAACAGCTATTACTATAATTATAATTGTGTCAAGTTAGGATAATAGAAATCAAATGAAATGTAGTTTATTCGTTACGACCACAATTAAATAATATGAATAAACATGATAGGACTCTATGACCTCCGGCTAGACTGTTACTGAATAAATTTAATGTTGTAAGAAAATGAGCTGTTTCCCGCGGTGAAAACGTGTATAGGTACTTACGCAAAATTTCATGATGGTCGGTTGAGCCGTTAAGACGTGAAAACGTATCAAATAAACTCACATTCACATTTATGATTTTAAGGATTATAACGCAACGTAGTTTATAGGGCAATTTTGATTTGATCAATGTTAAATCTAGGAATTTAAAGACAATGTTAAAAAAAAAAGACTGTTTGAATTTAAAAATAAGGAATGCAAAAATGGAATAGAAAAATACAGCAACTTTAAAAAGAAAGACGTAATAAAATTAAGGCGGGATATCATAAGGAGTGGCATACCGCCGCCGCCTCGTTACAACTGTACATTGTGAAGTCGTTTAAGTACCTATCACATAATATCATAATTAAATAGTGCGTTGCAAGACACGCATTGAGCGAATAAGTGCGGCGACGTAAAGTGCAACTTAAAATCCGTGTGTCTGGTGCAAAAAATCGCCTCGTTAAGCCCGCTCCACATTCACGCGAGAATCTTGCGAGAACGCGAGAAAACCCACGAGAAACGACGGAGAAAATAGAATAGAATAGAATAAAATAGAATAGAATAGAAAAAAGTTTATTTGATATCATAAAGATAAAACAAGTACAAGCGTGAGTCTCCAAATCGGCTCCACATTCACATTCTCTTGGTTTTCTCGCGTTCTCGCAAGATTCTCGCGTGAATGTGGGGTGGACATTAGAGTGTATTCGGTGGTGATCTATGCATTGCCTTCGGGGACCATCATTTTGTGCCATGTTTTAGGAATCTCCACGTCAATTAAAATGAAGAGAGAACAACATGTAATCAAAATTTCACCATGATCGGTTGAGTACAGTTTAGGCGTGAAAAAGTACCAGACGGACAGGCAGATAAACAGAGTTAGGTGTGATTTTTTATATTGTTAGTATGGATGAATAAGGCTATTTTTAAAGTATAGATTCTATTTGAGTTAATACATAACTATTCATGGTTGAGTCCGACACAAAGGCATAACAGCCCCAAATCTGGGACCACTTAGTGGAACTTTGCATAAATGTCGCAATTAAAGCATAGCGCTGCAATCAAATCGTTGGTCAATTTCGTATATGGAACCATGTTGAGTGGGATTTGCATAATAGAAGAGTAAGATATTACTTCAACCTGTATTTATGTACAATGAACTAGTTCCGAACAGCTATTATTTTGACCCATATAACTAAAATTAAAAATCATATTCATAATTATAGTCATTGATAATATTGTATTGATTTGATAGAGATCTAAAAAAAAAAACTTTTGTCCACAACTCCTTATACATTTTACACTTTTTATCTAATTGCGAATTCCGCGAATGGCTGTTGGCTGCTAATTAGACATAGATAAGCAATAGTGTGTTAACCCACACTGGAGAAATTTTGAGTAAATCGTGTTTTAAAAGTAGGGGCGCCATTTTGTGTCAACATTTTTTATGTTCAATATTTAGTTACATATTTAAGCAATGTAATAAGGTAAACACATAATTAAAAAACGTTCCCTAACTCTCAATAAATGGTTCTGAATCAATAACTTAATTTTGTGGGTTAACATGTTATTGCTTATCTGCGTCCAATTATATATTTAATTTTGTTACATTAGCCGTAAGGTTTTCCTCCAAAATAAAATACAAATAAATAAATAAATAAAATTTGACAAATTGTAGTTATACAAAATTCTATATGCAGTTTCACCTGCGTATATTCGGAGTTTCCACGGGAATCCCGAGATAAAAAATACCCTATCTCCTTTTCTGTACCCCTGACAACGAGTACGCAAAACTTCATAATCGGTTGAGCCGTTAAGGCATAAAAGCGTAAAAACAAACAAACTTACTTTCGCATTTGTAAAATTAAGGATTCGATAATATTTATCTATAGCTACTCAGTGTTTTGTGTTGAATAATATATTTTGTTCATTAATACATTGAAAGGATTTTTGGTCTTTAATTACAACAGTATGATCGCGGGTAATGACAAGCCAATTTCAATGGCGACTTGATTACAACTAATTTTATAATTATCAATACTGAATTAATTGGTACTAGACTATGCTGATTAAATGTGAAATAATTAAAACCAACATGGTCACAGTCTGTAACCATCTTTCCTTTTAATCCTTCCTTTGTGATCTGTAAGCTGGTCTCACTTAAATATAAGCTTTGTTCCGTTGGAATATGTTTAGAAAAAATAAGAAATAACGTAAAAGCTCGAATATGGTAGAGCTTATCTAAACTAAAATGACACGCTCCACTACTCAATAAGCAGTTTTAGATGTGCGATATCATGTATTGGTAATATCTCTTTAATATTGTGAGTGCGGCGACACTATGCGGCAATTGAGGACGAATGGCAAGACCAGATTTATATTATGTGTCTTATCGATATTTAACGGTTGTGCGTGTGCGTATGCCCGATGGAGGGGCGTGTCATTTTAGCTTAGATAAGCTCTACCGTCTCACGTTGAAAAACCCGAGTGATGCCGCAGTCAACACCTAGTAGAGCAATAAAGGCGAGGAAGCAAGGTCGACGGGCGAAATCACGGCATTTGATATCCTTACACGTACGTGACGCGCATTCAATATACAATATTGATCTCTAATAACGTTCGCCGGTCCTTCAGAGTAGGCCGCGCGGAGACACTTCGCTCCAAGTTGTTGAGGGTGGCCGCCGTCGTCCATAAACGTCGGCGGAAAGGGAGAAGTTACGAGTAACTATTGAAAGGTGAATACAAACAACTTTGGCAACCAAAAGTGAGTGAACCAACTTTAATTAGGGGGATCCGATCGCGATATTGGACACAAGTCAACCAGAACCAAGCACTTTAGGCTACGGTGATTCGACTATCACTACAATCTAAACTAACAGGTATTATAAAGAGCTAAAGTTTGTGAATTGTGAGTTTGTGACGTTGTAGGGGGTAATCTCCGAATCTACTGAACGGATTGTCATGCGGTTTTCACATTTAGATTATGAAATATAATTAATTAATTAACTATTTTTTTATGAAATATAATTGGGTATTCTCCAGGGTATGAAAATCAAAATTCCGTCGGTTAGAAGATAAAAAACTTATTAATTTTATTTTATTTTCTAATCCACACAACGGACTAAAAAAACTTTTGTCAAGTAGCCAATTATTTAATATTCAATTAAATTATAGTTCAGTCAAGTACATAATTATACCAGTTGATTTTTTTTGGTACAATCCTTCTAATATTATAAATGTGAAAGTGTGGATGTTTGGATGTTGGTTACTCAATCACGCAAAAATGGCTGAACGGATTTGGATGAAATTTGGCATGCACGTTGTCAGGAATACAGAGAAGGACATAGGGTACTTTTTATCCCGGAATTCCCGCGGGAACTCTGAAATTACCGCGGGTGAAACCGCGGGGCACAGCTAGTGTAAAATAAAATACTCGTGAAATATCCCTAACCAGAATTGCCACTGAAAAATACAGCCAGTGGCAAAAATACGAATAGTTCGCAGAGAGTGGCGGTATTTCCTCCGTGTGACGTCAGCGGGCAGATGTGGCGGACGGCTTCCGGTCGGCCACTTCCGCTCCTCGGATATAGGCATTCCCACGTTAAGGATACCTACGCTCCCAATAAACACTATTATTAAAATGAAATTTTTCACAATACAATGCAGTTTTATTTTTTCACAATAATACACCTAAAACAGAAAACTATTTAGGTATAGTTAGGTATTGATTTTTAATATTACATTATGCAAAAACACAGCTTTCCCACTTCAAATGCAATCTTTTTGAGGTTGTCTGAGAGAGATCGCTTTGAGCGTTAAAACCATCTTCTATTACACTTGGCACTTAAGTAAAAATGTGATATTATCGTTTTCAAGATATTCAACAAAGAGTTGTTATATCCGTCCATACAGCCGCGATTTAACAAGTTTTAATTTTCTTAGTCGGGAATCGAACCCATTGATCTAAAATAAAAGACATCCTGTATTATTGCGCTTTTCGGTACTGTCACTTATAAGGATAAAATTCTGGGAAGTAACGGTAAATGGCGAACTAATAGAAAGTTGTAGGAACTAATAAAATACGATTTTTAATTTTTCTTTCATTTCGAAAAAAAGATTAGATCTTCAAATAAAGTGGTATTTTCTTAAAAATGAGACCTTTATATTACTTTAACTTTTAACCAGACTTCCAGACTTCTCAGGTGAGAAAGAAAGAAAGAAAGAAAACTACATTTATTCCAGGACAACACACAAGAATAAACAAACAAACATTGAACAAGTGCCTAATCTTAACCCTTATTTCATTCTTCTACTTCCTTAATTATGACGAAACGTAAGTGACGGATTGTTCACCTAGTTAAATAATCGTGCACAAACATACATATATACAAACATACGCACAGATGAAACTGAGAACCTCCTTTTTTTGAAGTCGGTTAAAAACAATTCTATCTAAAAAAAAAACAGTTTCTTGCTTTGGGTTAACAAAATGGATGCTGAGATGCGATACGCGTGCACTCGGTGCGTCTTTCACCCGACAGCAAACCAGGGCTCTTATTCACTATGACCATAACACAGCGCATTAAAAAAAAATGTATTTCCCTCGTAATCAAAGAAGTTTCACTTCAAAAAATACATTTACAACGTTTCTTAGGGCATACAGAATAATAATTTCTAATATTTTCGCATCTAGAACGTTTTGGAATGCGTTTTTTAGACGCGCGTTGCGCGCACTTCTGAGTTTTACAATAAAGCAAAGGTGACACTCCACTACTATTAGACACATACCTATACGCACCTACAGTTTAAATACTAGCTCTGAAGTTTGACAAGAGTGACATTGACACTTTGGAATTAGTTTGGAAATGTCATTCGGAGTGACGTCAAAAAGTTAGGCAAGCAATTAGAACAATTTCTTGAACATTCAATAGGCTGTAAGCTGTCAAATTCTGTGCTTAGTTTTGTCGCTTCACCAATTACGTTTTGCTGCGTCTTAAATGATTTAATTCGGAGTAAAACGCAAACAGCCAAATAGCGAGAAGAATAAAAGGCAATAATAAT
Source organism: Zygaena filipendulae (assembly GCA_907165275.2). Classification (NCBI taxonomy): domain Eukaryota; kingdom Metazoa; phylum Arthropoda; class Insecta; order Lepidoptera; family Zygaenidae; genus Zygaena; species Zygaena filipendulae. The sequence goes on along the minus strand of OU015653.1, from coordinate 1,102,056 downwards.
ATTATAATCTTACGAGCAGTTCCCCGCGGTTTCACTCGCGGTAATTTCGGAGTTCTCGCGGGAATTCCGGGATAAAAAGTACCCTATATCCTTGTCTGTATTCCTGACAACGTGTATGCAAAATTTCATTATGATCCGTTGAGCCGTTGAGGCGTGAAAGCGTAACAAACAAACAAATAAACAAACAAACGAACTCACTATCGCATTGTAAGGAATTTTCTTTTTCTTTCTTTTCCTATTGCTGGTATTGTCTTTCAGAGAAAAGAAGAGAGAAAATATCACTATATTTTATGCTTTGAAAGCTATTTTTAGCTTAGCAGTACCACGACACTTAAAGCAACGTATTAATGGATATATCTACAAGTTACAAATTTGTATGGACATGTCATTATTATAAAACACACCTACTTAAGAGCATCATTCACCGCTACTCAAGAATAAAAAGCGAAAAATAAACAAAAATTTTTAACAAAAAAATTAAAACCGACTTCCAAAAACACAAAACTGAAAAGCTAAAAATAAAATGCTAAAATTAATAACATACCGATTTAATCCAAAAGACAAAAACACACGTAATATTTATTATTGGTTTGTGCTACCACTGATCGGTTTGAATTCGGTGACAAGCCCGCTGGTGTCTGCCCACTTGGGTTGTCCTGCTCACGAAGAGCTGGTGGCGGGAGTCGACTTAGCCCATCTACCCCCTCCATATTTGGCTTGTCACCGACTTCATACCGATCAGTGGTAGCACAAACCAATAATAAATATTACGTGTGTTTTTGTCTTTTGGATTAAATCGGTATGTTATTAATTTTAGCATTTTATTTTTAGCTTTTCAGTTTTGTGTTTTTGGAAGTCGGTTTTAATTTTTTTGTTAAAAATTTTTGTTTATTTTTCGCTTTTAAGTGACTTAGTTGGTAATTTTTCTAAGTCACAATAGCCTTATGTCAACTGCTCATCACCTTTTACAAAATATTACTTTTCCTGACGCAGGGACGTTAATTGTTGAGGAGTTCTCCTAGTGCTTCACCATCAGTTCCACTTCACCATATACATTGTGACGGGCATAAATTGTTTAGAAATCATATAAAAGTTAAGATAAGATAAGATAAACTTTATACGATTCGACGACTTTATAACGATTCAGAACCCGTGAAATACCTATTATTGAGTAGTTCCGATGACCATCTGTGGTCTTCATCATCAGTTCCACTTCTTCAAATTTTGCTTTCCGAAAGCAAATAAACGATTTACTAAAAAAAATACAAAAATCGCTATAGGTGTACCTATAATTTTTGAAGAGTTCCCTCGATTACTCCAAGATCTCATCATCAGATCTCAATTTGGTGACAATGGAATCGATTTGGGAGTATCCCCTTTCAAACAAAAAAACAATTTTTGAAATCGCTCCAATCGGAACCCATGAAATAGGTATTATTGTTAAGTAGTTCTGATGACCATCCGTGGTCTTCATCATCAGTTCCACTTCATCAAATTTTGCTTTTCATCAGCAAATGAACGATTTACTATAAAAAATACCCAAATCGCTATAGGTGTGCCTATAATTTTTGAAGAGTTCCCTCGATTTCTCCGAGATCCCATCATCAAATCCCGACTTGGTGACAATGGGACCTAATTGGGAGTAAACCCTTTCAAACAAAAACAAAATTTTCCAAATTGGTCCAACCGTCTTCGAGTAATCGGTGAACATACATAAAAAAAAAAAAAAAAAAAAAAAAAAAAAAAAAAAAAAAAAAAAAAAAAAACATACATACAATCGAACATAGAACCTCCTCCTTTTTGGAAGTCGGTTAAAAATCAAAATTCTCAACAGACACTCGAAAGCAAAGAAATTACATATTCCAAGTGCACCCCGAACCTCGTGCCGAAATGTATCCAGGTGGATTATTCAAATCTGAATATTATCGTTTTTCAACGGTTTATTACTGGATCTCTATCTTATCCCGGATCAATGATGGACACCGTTAGTACGTTCACCATGTCTCGCTGACGTAATTTCGGGACATCTTACACCAAATACGTCGTCTCTGAACGCATTTTAAAAAAAATGAAAAAATGAAAATTTTTTTAGCAATTGCTATGTTTTATATCACAAAAAATCTTCGATAATATTACTATTCAGTACCTACTATGATACATAGTAGGTACCTACTTACATAAAAATATATCTATACTAATATTAAAAATAGGTAAAGTTTGTGAGTTTGTGACGTTGTAGGGGGTTGTATTGCTGGATATACTGAACCGATTTTGAAAAATTCTTTCACTTAAAGGAAGCTACGGTAGTCCTGAGCGACATGAGGTACTTTTAATCCCAAAAGTACCGCGGGAACTCCGAAATTACCGCGGGTGAAACCGCAGGGCCCAGCTAGTAGGTATATAAAAATATCCCTATTTACCTTGGTCATAGCATCACGCGTGAACGGCTGGACCAATTTCGCTTATTCTTTTTTTGTTGTGTTTGTTATTGTAAGGAGAAGAATAAAAGTATTTTTTAGTTACTGCGGGAATTCCGAAACTCACGCGGGTGAATCTTTGAAACCGTTGGACCGATTTTGACGGGTTTTCGATGCTGATGTTATAAGGAGTAAATTAGGCTACTTTGGAGTCCTGCGAGAATTTCAAAACTCACACGGGTCACAGCTATGATATGCAATAAAAAAGAGGTATTACATAGGTACGTAGACACTAGACAGGTCAAAAACTCCGAATTTATCCAAATCTCCAATCTTATCATACGAGACAGATGTTAAACTTTTATATAACAGAAACCCAGTTTTTACTGCAGTAAAATTAAATTTGACTAAACAATGTTATCAAGAATAAAATCGTCCCGTTTTCTGTCAGTAGCATAGTGATCCTTGTCGGGGCTCGCTCCTGAATTTTTATGTAAGGTCACGACATCTGAATTTTAATAGGTCTGCATTAAAGGCGACTCAAAGCAAACAAGTGGAGAATCCCACTTTGGAATAGAAAATTGCTACACTGGTATTAGATAATGTAAACGCGATTTTAACCAATAAAATCTCAACACTTCTGATAATTAATTTAAAAAAAAAACTAAGGTACCAAATACAGGAAATCGCTGATAGTGAATCAAAATTATCGTCAAAACGTTGGACCCATAAATCCACAAATTGGAATTAAATAAGTTAAGAGAATTTTGTTGCTACAATAGGGATGTGGACTACTTTTGAAAATCAAAATGACGTCACGCAAAATTTCAACTCAATGTATCTCTGTTATTTTTTGATTAGGTAAAAAAAGAAAAAATACGTGTCTAATATTTTTTACTAATCTACACGACGGACTAAAAAAAAATTTTTGTCAAGTAGCCAATTGCTTCAAATATAAGTAAAAATATATATAAGTAATAATATAAATATAAGTGTAGGTATATGTATGTTCATGCAGTAGGAACCTAAATAAGAAATGTTAAAAGTGCATTCTCTGAAGGGTGTAGGTACTTGGATTGCGGCGCCTGAAAATAGCTTATAAATAAAATATGAACTCGAACTTTCAATCGAGGTTCAATATAGTGTTATTTTCTCAGAGTTTTTTTTAAAGTAAAACATTGCAGTGTAAATAATAATGAGCCATTCAGCATTTCAACACGCCAAAATTTTATTATCAAGCTTAATGCGTTCAAAATAAATTTTCTTATTTATATTTTCCAAATTTACTCGTAATGTGTGACGGAGTCGCTTTTTTTGTGTTTCAGGATAGCAATAGCACATGAGTGCCTATATTCATTCATTAATCATGTGACAGTTAAGATTAAAATTTAAGCCAATAATAGACATCCTTGTAAAAGAGCACAGAATGTGATAATAAATTAATAGCTTTAATTTTTAATTTAAACTATTAATGGTTTACATGAACTCACCACATTTGTATAAATATTTAAATTCAATTGATTTTCACAGCCATTGATGTACATATAAGGTTTTTTTTCTAAATCTACGTCTACGTATATACTTACAGATGACTGAAAAAAAAACCATACCTACCTATATTTTTCTTTAGTTACCGGATTTTTATAAATATGTAGGTATTTCTTAAAAGCAAAAATTAACTATTGGCGCCCCATTTTACTGATGGAAAGTTAATACAATATATCTAATGTACAGCTACTTATAGGTAGGTACAAATATGTATGTATGTCTCTGTACTTGTCTCTTAAGATAATTATTATCAGTTTAACATCAGATAAACCACGATTATTTCGATTTGAAATTCTTATTGAAACCTATTCTACTCCAGTCTTAGTAATAAAACACGATTATGTAGGTAACATATATTATCGTACGTAGGCAGACGTGGCGTTGCGGTAGCAATTCTCAGCATAGGAATTCCATTCACGCATCGAAATTCATAGTTCAAGAGCTGTATGATAAAAACTTCGTTTTAATTCACCCTGAATGTATAGAACGTTAATTGACTGACAATCGTTTAATCAATCAATAAAACTGAAAAGCAAAACTTACTTTATCGTTTTGTTTGATTGTCTATCAAACCAACCAACTCACTATGAAAATATAAAAAAGATATTTACAAATAAGAACTATACTGCATATATTATAATGCATTTGACATCAAATTTGAATTTAATGTGAAGACTTTATGTGCGAGAAACTGATGGTAGTTAAATGTGGCTCATGGTAAATTAAAACGAAAAAACACCAAATCAAACATTATATATTTTTTTTATTAAATTTTAGCCATGTTATATTTAATTTACATAATATCATTGATTTTTTAACCGACCTCCTATTAAATTAAGTATCTAATTTCCGAATGATATCACTGATTAGAATTCATATAAAATCTGCAGTCAAATAGACGTTACATTGGATTTTCTTATTATCAGGAGGAGGAGTTTTGGAGGCTTTCAAAAACCATTTTTTTTAACATACCATCTTAAAATCAGTTTCATTGGTTGATACGTTCAATAGACTAAATGCCACTAGTACTTTTATCATACTTCTGCTGCTTACTAACATAGGATACCTTTTTCCCAGAGGGGAATCATTAACTAGTCAACATAAAAAACAAAGTTCCTCCCAAAATGATTTTTAGTGCACAAAAATAACCCTGTACAATTTTGTAGCCTTCTAAAAGACACTCGTCTCCTAGTCTATGTGTGCACGCGGCGCTGTGCCCACGGATTAATATTGCAGTAACATCCCGCAGGTGGTGTTTGGAGCCAAATTGAAAATTGCTTGCGCCGGGGCCGTATTCGGCTCTGAGGGTCAATTCTACTCACGCAGAACACATACCTAATAATCATTACGATAATATCAATCAATACACAGATCTGCTTGATCCCATACTTAGCTTTATGCTTGTGCCTTAGTTTTACTGTAATGCTGTGAACTTTTTGTTATAAATAAATAAATAAATAAATAAATAAATACCTATATTTTATTTTATTTTCTTTATTTCAACTTAACAAGTATTTAACATTGTTAGGATATTATATTACATACACAGGTATATAATATACCTAAACATGCCCAAACTGGAAATTGGAACCCTGTGTTCATAACCCAAAGTCCACCCCCACTGGGAATAGAACCTGGAACTCCATGATTAGACAGCGGGTAGACAGAATGCGCCAATCTTGTCGTTAACTGCATCAAACACAAATCTGCATCGCTCTTCTGTATCGAACGTGGTTTCTCCAAATAAATAGTTTTTTTTTTTTTCCTTTTTTTAAGTCATAGGGGGAAAACGGGCAAGTGGTACGTACACCTGTTGGTAAGTGATTTTCGCCGCCCATGGACATCTGCAACACCAGAAGGCATGCAGGTGCGTTGCCGACCTGGAATGGGGATGGGAACTGGCTTTCAAGTGGGGCTGCCGGAATACACCGTTAGGTGCTTGGCGACAAATTTGCAACTTAAAAGTGGTAGCTAGCCAGCCGAGTACTCGTATACTCCCGTCGTCGGTTATAGAGACGAACGATGACGATGCGGGAAGACCTTTATCGATGCAAAAGCTACGCGGTTTTTGTCCTCCGTGAGTAGAATTGGTCCTTTGTTACACTGCAAGCCCAATGCAACACTATCGCAATTATTACCTACATCTTTAGGAGCAAGATGTTTTCGTTATTCAAACGATCACATTACCAAAACATAAGCATCGATTAACTTTTATAAAATAATTTAATTGAATCAATAGAAAAGGATGGATGATAAATTAATAATTCCAAAGAGTTTCATTCACAATTATGTTTTTTTTTATCCTATTTTAGATTAATAGCTACATAGTTGAAGACTCATGGTGACTTATCAATATATTTAACGCTATTAACGCTATAAACGCTATAAAACTTGGAATTTGGACAGTATTTTCCTTTTGTGATTTAAAGACTAATGATAAAGAAATACATAATGACTCTTCGAAATATAACTAGATGGAAATTAGGGTGAAAGTTTATACAGAAATCAGTCAGTTATAAAGTCAGAAATATAGTTGGGTACGAGTATTTGGGGTCTTCTTCTATATGAATAAAAATGAATGCTGTTCGTCGGTAAGCGCGTCACTTGAGAACAGCTATTTTTAATTTTGATATGATCGCAATGTTCCGAATAAAGTTTTCAGCGAAATAATATTGGGAAAAACTGAAAATGCTTTTTTCTTTGGAATTTGTGTAGAAATCCAATCAATAATATCAATTAAACATAACTGAAGTTTCAGGCGATGGATATGCCTACGCAATTTTTTTTTTGTTTTATTTATGCTCATTTAAAAAGAATCAGAAGAAAACCCACAGAACAGTAAATAATTACGTAAAACTAATTCAGAATATTTTTCTTAGAAAGGAGAAATTATAAGAGCTATCCGGAAAATTAGAATATTCGGGTAGCAAGAAAAGCTTTTTTCAGTTATTGTAAAATTGTAATTTGGACAAAATAATGCGTCTCGGATCCATTAGCTTCACATAAAGGTCTTATTGACCACGCACGGGCCAGCTCGTCAAATGCAAAAATAGTTTTATACACTTTCACACAAGTCATAATAATATGGTAATTTTTTTATACTCTCGTACTTTCCGACACCCTCTGAACAATATCTGTTTCATTGACCTTAGGGTTGTCTAATTCTTTTATTTCAAGATCCTTTTCAGCCTCCGTCGCCTTCCTTCCTAAGGCTTCTGCTTGCGCCACGGTATCAGGCAGCGCATTACCCGCCGTGTCCGGCACAAAAATAGTGAGAATGCCAGCCAGTAACGCCATGCTGCCGTACACAATTGCAGGAAGGCCGGTCCAATACGCCATCTGAAACACACATTCACATAAAGGGTGTAAAATTGAACGAGGGACACAATTAAAATCTTAACTGGACGCAGATAAGCAATAACATGTTAACCCACAAAATTAAGTTATTGATCCAGAACGTTTTAATGAAAGTTAGGGAACTTTTTTTAATTATATGTTTACCTTATTACATTGCTTAAATATGTAACTAAATATTGAACATAAAAAATGTTGACACAAAATGGCGCTCCTACTTTTAAAACACGATTTACTCAAAATTTCTCCAGTGTGGGTTAACACACTATTGCTTATCTATGTCCAACTCAGAAATGGGATTATAGATGTATTTAATAAATAAACAAAAAGAACAGACCATTCAAGGTCCTTTTCTTTGTGTTGACATTGACGCGCCGACAAGTCAAATGTAAGGTCATTCACGGGCCATCCATAAAGAAAAAATACATCTGAATTGGCTGTATGGACTAAGTTTCCTTTGCCTTCCCCGAAATGAACCAAAAAAGAATTCTCTATGTGTATTGAGTATCTATATATAAAATATTTTTATTAATCACATATAAGAATTAACTATCAAGATCTTAAAGATGTACCTACCTCATTTAAAATAACACTGTAAATTACAATTTAGTTATGGTTGAATCTGGAATGTTATGAATCAGTCAGTCAGTCGCTCAAGATATTTAATTTTATATGTATAACATTTTAGTCAAAACACTGACACACTACCTGCTGATGTAAAAAATGTAAACTCATTTAACGTATTTAAAAAAAACATTGTCACAATATGTTTCAAAAAATTAGGCGCTCTTTAGCTGAGATTGTTATACGTGAGATTCCTACCCATTACTAATGTGACGACTTTGTTAAAGTCAGATTTTTATTAATATTCTCATGTAAGCGATTTTTATCTTTTTTGAGAATAAATTCTTCTCTAAACCTTATGTAGATTTACCTATATTTAGTTAGATTACCAATAGAGGCGTCTGCGGCGCTATTATGGATCCAATCCTTCCTAAAGACGAGCATAGCGCGTGCATCGAGTTCCTGGTGTACGTCGGAAATAGCTCTGAGGTGTACATGTAGGTTATTTCAAAGTAAAAGTTGCTTATAACCTTGCCAATCATAAAAAGAGTTACGGATAGCCATGGCAAATCTGAAACCAAACAGTCATGAGGCGAAAATATATTGCAGATAACAGTACATTCAAATAAAAAGTTGCTGTTAAAATCTCAGACGAAATAAAAAATGTAATACCTAACTGTAAAAATGTAATATTTTACTGAATAACTTAAAGCATTTTGCAATCCTACCAGAGCGGTCCCCCGCGGTTTTACCCGCGTTCAAAACTCACTGACTGCCCTATGTTCTTTTCTGTACACCTGACGATTTGTATGCAAAATTTCATGACGATCGGTTGAATAGCTAATGTGTGAAAGCGTAAAAAACAAACGAACTCACATTTGCATTTATAATACCTATTAGAAATAAGGGTTCTATTGCCATCTGTTATACGACGGATATAAACTGTGAAATTATAATTTAATGAGCCTGGTGAAAATCAATTGGAAACACCTGAAAGTTTTTGAGTAGTTGCTTTGTTTAATTTTTTTTTAAGTGTAATTGATTTATTTTTAGATTTAAATAGGTACCTACCATAGAAATATAATCTTGTTTAAAAAATATTGCGATTGCTTTTAACAAGTGGTCACTGGTCAGTCTAGTAAAATTAAAAATAGGTAATCCTACTAATATTATAAAAGGTTTGTAAGTATGAATGGATGGATGTATAGATGGATGGATGGATGGATGGATGGATGGAGGTTTGTTACTCTTTCACGCAAAAACTACTGGATGGATTTAAATGAAACTTTACAATAATATAGCTTATACATCAGATTAACACATAGGGTATTTTTTATTCGGAATTCCCGCGGGAACTCAGAAATTAACGCGGGTGAAACCGCGGGGCACAACTAGCAACTAGATAATCGAATTTTTCTACTCACTGGACGGAACAAACGGCTGGATCAAACAGAAAGCGGCGCCCAGAAAGAAGCACATTATCAATGAGAACTTCCTCTTCAAATGGCTCATTATATACATAATCATGACAAGCCCCGGTATATCAAGAAGGCCTAAAATTGCATAGTTGACATACTTATTCCCTTGCAAGGTCACCGAATTAATTGTCATGCCGTAGTTCACAAACGTCGATGTGACCCACCAGATAACACAAATGAGGAATCTCTTTAAAATCGTCGGCGACGAAAAAGTTATCTTTAACAGCTCGATTAGGTTAACGGTCGCGGTATCATCTTCGTAAGTCAATTTCTCCAATGTGTTGTCGTCAATCTCCATTTTGTTCATTTTGCAAGCTTTTTTTAGAACTGCCGATGCTTCCGCTGTCTTCCCTTTGGATAAAAGCCATCTCGGACTCTCTTGTAACAGATACCAGTAGACAATGAAAAGGAGGCCTGGAGTGTACAGCACTCTGAGGTAAGTCCGCCAATATGGAAATCCCCATCCCACCAGAGCTAGGATCATACTACCGATGGGAAATCCAAAACTGAAGAACAATACAAACATTATCCTTTTCTTTGTTGCTACTATTTCTACAGCTGAAATAGAATGATAAATATTAAAACTATATATTTCGTACTAGCTGTGCCCCGCGGTTTCACCGGCGTGAAACGTTTTTATATAACAACTTTTTTTCAGACATTTAAATGAAAGAAAGCCTATATGTAGCTCCAGACTAAGTCTAATCTACCTGTGAAAACCGCATGACAATCAGTTCAGTAGATTCGGAGATTATCGTGAACAGACAGAAAAAAAAACTTTTTTATGGTTGGTTATTCTTCTTTTATCCCCCTGTCAATTGTTTTTAAATAATTCAACGTACAAAATCGCGGATTCTACTGTTTTATTATGGTAATATAGTAGATTATCCGTAATGTTCCTAGATAATTATCTTTTTTGTCTATGACCTACTAGTTACTAGCCTTACTAGTCTCTTTTGTAGTATCATGTAGGTACAACTACAAACTAGTAGTTTCATGTACATTTCAACTAAAACCCATGGAATGCATATTCATTTATTTGAAACTAGCTGCGCCCCGCGGTTTCACCCGCATGAGTTCCGGAATTCCCGCAGGAACTATTTTTTTTTTTCTAAAATAAAAGTGGTCTAATTATTAAGTTTACCAGCAGTTAATACACGAGTTCTTCAAATAACAATACGGGTTTAGGTGTTTAGCTACGTGTACAACTGATATAGGTAAACACAACATGCTTAAAATTACAAAAAGTTATTTCAGAGGTTTTACTAATTGCAATCCTTTTCTATTTACAGAAAAAAAGCAGTAAACAACTTTTAAATTTATAGAATCGGATATAATTTTTGGATTTTTCAATTGTGATGTAGCTGTAATGTGACCTAAAATAGGATCAACTTTTTATGCTCACCCATCATGTATGCGGGGGAGTAAATATCGCCAATGGCAGACTCCAAGAACTCAAGAGCAATGTACAACCAGTACCAAGTGACGAAGCTCCTTGCGAGCCCTAACACACCCCCCATCACTCCTGTCAGAACTATGGTTGCTTTTCGTCCTATCCTGCCAAAATAAGAAAGCTTCTTTTTTGATATACAACGTATTAATGAATTAACTGAAAACTAGAAAGTAGTTTGCTCAGAATCGACTAGCAAATCGGTCGCACTATGCTTTAATTTAGGTTATATTTTTTCATTTTTACTAGCCCATGTCTAAATTATTTATAATACAATATTTGGCGCGTACGCCGCCCGCAGCAAACAAATTCGAACCGGTAGGCGTGGGCGTAGCGCTTGGAATTTCGTAGATAGGTCACCTCCAAACTAATGTTGAGTAACTTTTAAAGTATAAATTTTTTCGACATAAAATATATTTTTATCATATTATTTTATTAATTTATTTCAATGGGGTGTATCAGGTTTTCAGTTAATTCATTAACACGTTGTATAAGATACACAATAAAATTTTGTGTGATCCTGAGTGTGATCTGTTTGTGGATGCATGGCATGAGATAATGACGGCATGCTTGCGGTTTTGTGAGACTTATACGAGAGTGTCTTCTATATAAGTTAACCTTTCTATGTTAATTATTTTAGTTGGTTTTACCGTTATAATTAACTATAAAATAAATAAATAAATAAAATAAATAAATTTTATCGGCGAAGGAAATTTCACATGGCAAATGGCCTAATGGTAAAAGATTAAAAAAAAAATTAATAGTAGAGTGTTTAGTATTTAATACAAAATTATTGGAAATTTTCATTATTTTGCAAGACATTTCTTATCTTCTCGAATTTTGATGTCTTAAAGCAAAAAAAAATTCAATTGAGTCGTTGAACTCTTTTACATTGACGTTAGAGCGATCGAGAAAACGAACTTTTGACAACGCTAAAATTGTTATATCGCTGCTTTCTGCCGTAACCTCTTGTTCGGTTTTTTATAACAAATCATTATTATATAAATTACGCAGCAGTCTATTAATGGCTTTTCTTTTGTATCACTTCTAAGTCATACGAAATTATTTTGTAATGCTGTTGACTCTAATAAATAAGTAAATAAAAGAACTATTTACCTGTCAGATAGAGGTCCCACGATGAGCAAACCTATCATGTAACCAAAACTATGCGCACTACCAACCAAAGTCCTCTTCCATTCTTGACAGGCCAAATTGAACTGCAATGTATATAAAAAACATGTTACAGCAATAGATGATTAAGAATTTTCCTGTGACATATTATTAACACTAATAATATTCCGAACTGACGGTAATTTATAGTTCTAAGAACCTGCTGACGATTACAAGTGATTGTAACCAATCCTAAGTAATAAATAGCTTTTGAATTTTGAATTGAATTTTTAATTTTTTAATATCTATAGAGGCTTACTTACGGTTCGACATGTTTCGAACTATTCAACTACCCTTGCTCAGCGGAATTGAGTAAGTGCAGTTCTGCACTTGTTGGGTTATTATGCCACTATACGTAACTAAGCCGTTATAGATATTTAGTCAAATAATATCCATCGATTCGCAAAAAAGGTTGCAGCAGGACGGCGGGAGGTTGATGATGTTAAGTGGACGCAGATAAGCAATAACATGTTAAGCCACAAAATGAAGTTATTGATTCAGAACGATTTATTGAGAGTTAGAGAACCTTTTTTTATTATGTGTTTACCTTATTACATTGTTTAAATATGTAACTAAATATTGAACATAAAAAATTTGACACAAAATGGCGCAATAATTAATTTAATTTAATCAACATTTCTCCAGTGTGGGTTTAACACACTATTGCTTATCTATGTCCAAGTGTTAACTCACTTCGGCGACGAAACTGTGCGGTTCGTTATATTCCCACTCGCTGCAGGTATATTCACCATCCATTTGACTGCACGTCTCGTTACCAATTGTCGTATTTGCATACTTACAGCTGGAAAAAACATACCAACAATATTATAGGTAATATTTGATTTTTAGATTAGGTAAAACTCAATCGAAAGTAAATTGCATTTCTTTTTCTTTTTTGCTCATAAAATAAATTTAGATTACACTAACACTCTGCCGATAGGTTTTCTGTTTTTATGACTAATAATAATTTCGGTGTGGGAAAGTTCAGGTTATAAAGTTTCCTGTGTCCTACTCCAGATAATACTCCTTCTCTGTGCCAAATTCTATCCAATTCCGTTCAGCCATTCTGGCGTGATTGAGTAACAAACATCCATCCAAACTTTTCCAATCTAAATCCAATCCAAATATATCCCCGTGGACCCTATGTCCTTCTCTGTATCCCTGACAACTTATATGCAAAATTTCATGATGATTGGTTGAGACGAGCGCGTTACACACAAACAAACAAACTCAAATTCGCATTTATAATAGAAATAATAAATATACTCACATTTTCACACAAGGTTTATCTTAAATAATAAGATTTGGCTTCAATTATGATTAAGCAAAGTAAATCTGCTCATTACGTACTAGATATAGTACAGCTTTACCTAAATGTGGACATAGATAAGCAATAACCCACACTGGAGAAATTTTGAGTAAATCGTGTTTTAAAAGTAGGAGCGCCATTTTGTGTCAACATTTTTTATGTTCAATATTTAGTTACATATTTAAGTAATGTAATAAGGTAAACACACAATTAAAAAACGTTCCCTAACTCTCAATAAATCGTTCTGAATCAATAACTTAATTTTGTGGGTTAACATGTTATTGCTTATCTGCGTCCATGTATAAATACACTCGCTGTTCCCCGCAGTTTTACCCGCCTTAATTACAGAGTTCCTGCGGGAAAAAGAACCCTACGACCTTCTCTGGTCCCCTGAAAACGTGTATGCAAAATTTCATGGTGATTGGTAAAGCCGTTGATATGTGAAAGGGTAACAAACAAACAATATCCCCAGTTTACTCTTTAAAGAAAACCTACATTTTACCGGACCAATCCGATTTCAGACTGATCTAGTTTTGCATAAACCAAACTAATGTATGTTTATAAAGCTATTATAAAGTCGGGTTTAGTCGATAACATATTATAAGTAAATATATGTTATAAAGAGGTAAATTTAAGGAATTGGTGGCGTTGTAGGGGGTAATCTCTGGATCTATTGAATCGATTAAAAATTCTTTTGCCAATAAAAAGCTACGTTATTTGTTGGTGTCATATACCAACCCGAAACGAACCGAACCCGAACCCAAAATTCTCGAGGGAAGTCCGAAATTACCGCGGGTGAAACTGCGAGAAACAGCTAGTTATAATAATCATAATAATAGTAATCTATACTCCATAGGTGTTGAATACCACTGCGATTTAAGCGCCATCGAAGTGTACAGTATGAAATTAGTAATAATAGGAGTTTACAGAACTGGAAACGGTGACATTGCGGAATTCTTAAATAGTACATTGTTATCCTAGGGGTGAAAGTAACTCGATCTATTACCTCTCTATTACCCTCGATCTATTGGCGCCCTCGCTACGCTCGGGCGCCAAACCCCGTCTCGGGACTAAATAAGTCTTTCTCCCGAGGGTAACACTGTGCTTTTCATTACGAATGCAAGGAAAGTCAAAATAAAAATAGGAATTAGCTAAAGAAAAAATGAGTGAAGATCGGATAGTCGCTTGACACTTTCCCACCTATTTCTTTTTCTTTGGCCGGCTAGCTATTCAGTCAGTATTTTTTATTTACATCGTGGCGACCTAAAAAAAATACATATTATCTTTAATTATTAATTAAAGAAAATAAAAAAATATAAATAGGAATTAGCTTAAGAAAAAGTGAGTGAATTTTATTTTAATTAATACCTATACTTAAACTTTACGTTATTTCAATTTTACATCGCGCTGGCTGTATAGAAAGTTGAAACATGGTTCAATAGAAATGTGAAAATAGACCTAGTTTTTTTTTTATAATTTGACAGTTGTCAGTTGAAAGCGATTCTCCCTAGGGCTGAAAAGGGTTACTTTCAACCCGCTTCTCAGGCAACTTCAGACCTACTTTCCGAGTATGAGTAATGAAAAATTATTGAAATGTTAATGTCTAAGTTAAGTGACGAAAACAAAAGATTCATTTTGGTTGGCGATATTAACGTGGATTACCTCACAGACACCTGCGATAGACGTCACTTAGACGATCTGCTGCGAAGTTTTAATTGTAAAAATATTGTTAATTTCCCAACACGTACTACAGATACATGTAGCACATCGTTAGACTGCGGAATAGTTTCTCGTAACGAGAGTAACATCGATGGCTCGTCAATAGACACACCGATAAGCGAACACAGCGCTCAGTTGTTCGTATTGACAATACCACAAATATGTAAAACTAAAGGTAAGTATACACTACGCAGGCTATTCACCGAAGATTCAATATTTATGTTTTATTTTTACATTATTAATTATAACTGGGATTTTATTGAAACTGATGACATTACAATAAATAAAAAAATCAGTAAGTTATTTACAATTCTGACACATTAAATTAATATTCATTTTCCACTAAAAAAGGTAATTTGCAAACAAAAAAATTATACACGTTGGATTAGTGATGAACTGTCTAGTTATATTAAAAAGTTTGATGATTTTTGTGCAATCAAGCAACAATACCCCAACGACCGAGTGATAGGTAATTGCGTACGTCACTATTCAGAGCTTATCAAGTCGCTCACATAACGATCACAGGTTACTGACCACTAAAAATCCGTCGAAAGAAGTGTGGCAGATTGTTAATCACGAAATATCGCTTAAAAGCAAATCACAAAATATTGATTTAATTAGTGAGGGGTCACATGTCGATACAGAACGCATACCTGACTGCTTTAATGGTTACTTTCTCAATATCACATCCAAATTACAATTAGGAAGTAATAAACACCAAGCACTTAGTTACCTACGACCGCGTCTACACGAACTAAATCCACCACAATTGGCACTACCGCTGAACTCGTGAAAAATTGGATAGGATTCTAACCCTTTACGGAGCCACGTTGTACTTCTGCAACACACCATTCCAGTAGATGTAAAATTATTTCAAAACCCGATAGATCGACTTTACTCGGTATTGTACATCGGCAACAAAGCAGTCTAACGATTTAGTAACAAATTGGCTAAATAGATGGCGACACCTCTATAATTTTGGTATTCAAGTGATGAACGTGTACAAACCGGTTTACCTCTCTTTGAATTTGCTTTCGAAGAGTGATTTATTGGTGAAATACTGATATTTGGTTATTCAAATTGATGTGAGTAAAAGGTAAGTTTATAGATTTCCATAATAAATAATATTTTTTTGCAAATTCAAGTATTTTTTTAATTTTTGGACTAATTTTCTCTGGTTGCATGAATGCAACATTGCGCTTTTGTGATTGATTTTTTGCCGTTTTATTTGAATATGGGATATTTCTTTATCAGCATCAAAATGAGTCGTAATTTGCGTAATTTGACTACTCCGGAGCTCGAGAGAATACTAGGAGAATGGGAAGACAGTGAAGATGGCTTAGATTTTTCTGACGACGACGATGTCGCCTGTCCAACATATAATTTCGAGCCGAATGAGTACGAAAGTTATAATGAGGACCCAAAGGAACCACCTGACTTCCAAAATGAAGTTCAGGCTGCAGCCACCACCCTAGAAGCTACATCCATAAATACTCAGTTCAGTAATACTGCAACGGATGCAAGTCCCTCCATCGTTTCTCCCAGTACTAGTTCTACATCAGCTCAAAGTACATCTAATCGTGTACCTAGGACAAATATCATACGGAAAACGAAAAGCCTGAATATAAATGATGACCAACTACGTTTTCATGGATCTGACAGATCACCTCCAGAAATACTTAGTTTAGACTCTCCATTTGAGGTAATTTCATATTTATTTACTGAAGATATTATAAACCTCATAAGAGACCAGACTAATTTGTACTCTGTCCAGAAAGATGCTAATAAACCCAAAATGTTGATGTAGCTGTAGTAACTTGGAGAGATAACAAAATTGTCACCCTGGTATCCAATTTCGCCAAAAAACATCTAAAATCTGTAGTAAGAAGGTGGGATAAGTCTGGAAAGCAATACATTTCTGTGATGGATGATGTAGAACTTTGGATGGTGTCGATCTTTTAAATTCTGTGATGGGCCACTTTAAGATCAAACTTCGTAGTAAACGTTGGTAGGTATCTACGAATTTTTTATCATTTTTAGACATGACTATGTGGAATTCATGGCTTTTATACCGAATAATAATGGCTGCAGAGGTAAAAGAGTAAAACTCTCAACTCTGCTGAATTTAGAGTAGCTATAGTAGAGGAGACATAATGCAAATATAAGACAATTAATCGTACAAAGCGTAAAAGTGATATTGAATATCTTATTCAGGATAAAAAGAAGAAAGGTTCAGCTCAACATGTTCCTCCGAAAGATGTGAGGTTGTACCAATACGGGCACTGGCCAGTTTGGGTGAATAAAAGAATTAGGTGCAAATTTCCAGGCCGCACAGGGTATACGCAGACAGTTTGCGAAAAATGTGGGGTTAGCTTGTGCTACAATAAACAAAACAACTGTTTTAAAAAAATTCATATTTCATAACTTTCTTTAACATTTTTAGCATTAATGAAGCAATGTTGTATTCCTGCAACACGTAATTTTTTTTAGAAAAATACATACTTATTTTGTAATGAGATTTTTTTAATTATTTTTCCCATTAATAAATCCCTATTTGCAACCTAGTATCTGTACACTTAATATAAATAATGACCTTGCGCCATAAAGGGCTAAGAAGCATGTTTCACAAATCAGGGACAATGGATATATACGATATATCAATTAATATTATAATGTCTATTTGACCGCTACTGGCTGATAAATTAGCGTTTATTATAAATGAAATGTTTCGCGATGGAGTATACCCTGATGTACTAAAAACTACCAGTCTGTCCGGTATATAAGGGTAAGGGAGATAGGACTCAAGTCGATAGTCATAGGCCTATTACAATTGTCCGGAACATCTCAAAACTAATTGAGTCGATTATATCCAACAGCCTTATGGACCATCTCGAGACAACTTCTATCTACTTACCGACAGACAGTACGCTTATAGAAAAGGAAAATCAACTACTGCCGCAGCACATCAAGCAGTAGACTCAATACTCACGAGCATAGATGACGGATATAAAACAGCGGGCGTTTTTTGTGATCTCACAAAAGCTTTTGACGTCAACTCACACGAGTTGCTTTTGGCAAAATTGAATTCATACGTTATAAAGGACAATGCCCACATGCTGCTCAAATCCTTTCTAGAGGGCCGCAGGCAACGCGTAGTAGTGACTGCTAATGGCCAGAGATACAGATCTGAGGCGGGAGATGTCAAAATCGGTATACCACAGGGGTCCTCACTTGGGAATACTTTGTTTCTGGCGTTCATTTAACGATCTTGCCCACTTCATCACAGACGGTCTAGTTGTCTTATTTGCTGATGATACGACGGTTGTGATATGTGCCCGCACTTATGAGCAGCTGAACTCAAAAATAAATTTCACTCTAACGGCCGCACTCAGAGTCGACTTTAATGATTACTTAGTTAAGTATAGATTTTTAAAACAAAACTGCCGCAATCAGAGACGTTCAGTAAATTTATGTTAATTGGCATTTAATGAGATGTAACTTAATTAGTTAAATGACAATCGACAAAAGAAATCATTCATATAAAGTTTTGTGACAGAGTTCATATATTACGGCGCAATCTGCTTTTGCTTAGTAAACTTTATCAGGAGTACAGAGAGTACCTTTTTGTTTCGGAATTTCCGCGGGAACTCCGAAATTCACGCGGGTGAAACCGCGGGGAACAGCCAGTAAAATATATTTTAGTAGGTAGGTTTTTTCTCCAAATTAACGCAAGTGAAAGCGCAGGCCCGGCTAGTATATAAAATATAACATTTATCCCCAAGATGATACAGTACTGTCGTTTGTATGTTTACATTGAACTACTTTTCATAAGCTTTTTTACGTTTTTTTTTAATGCACAAAAACAAATACTTAACCTTGTTTGTTTTTACTAATAATAATTGAAAAAAAAACTTGAGGAAAATTTTGGCGCTAATAAGCATATTATTATTATTATTGACGATTATCCAATGCTTACAAGTAATATACTGACTTGTCCTTGTGTCAGGCAAATAAGGAAAACGTGCTAAATAAAAACACCTGTGTCGGGATGTAAGGAAAACGGGGTATACGACCACCTCTCATTGTAGTACTAGCTCACGTCATTACGTCAATTTGTGCAATCCCTAGTGAACGCTTTAATAGTACCCGATGACCTATCTCATTTAAGATACTGCAGCTTCCAACCAGTGAAACAATGTTCAGAATCGTTCCAGACATGACACAAATAAGATAGATATTACGTATTCTGACCACGAAAAAAAATACCCAAGGAATAACGCGTAACGCGTAACAAGTTAAGTTTGACTGTTTTTGTTTGTTTGTATTGGTAGTGGAGCCAGCGACTCATGTTCTTATCACCATGCTTAATGCTAGTCGTATAAAATGTAACATATCTGTTGGAAAGTTTACGGCATAAGTTATAGCGTCTTGTTGTTTTTTTTTTTATACTTTAACTATATCCCAACTTGCTTCTGTTTTTTCGCCAATAAACAATACATTTATATAATAAATACTGCATTATTTACCTGTAACTGACTTCCTCAGCCACAAAAATATAATTATAACAGTACAACGCGTTCGAGAAGCCGGCGATGAAAGTCAATAATATGTTTAAAAAGTGATAACGCCCGAACAAACGAAAATTAATCAGCACATCGTCCAAATCAACACCTTTGCCACTCACAACCATTTTTACAAAAAAAAAACACTATTGAATAATTTGATATAAAAAAGAACACCTCACGGACTTGGTTTCTTTTTTCTTTTCTTTCTTAATTTATCATTATCAAACAAATATAATAGCAGATGCAAACTGAACAAGTTTTTCGCCACTTTAATCCACGATAATCTTAACGATAATTCTAAGAATATTGTATTGAATTAAGCGATAGATTTTTATTCAGGCGACCGATAATACAAAAAACTTCACGTCATCCTTTGCAACGGTTCATTTATCATTAATTTAATTTGAATGCAACAATACAACAGTCAATACAGAAAGCGTGTGGATTGAACCGTTCGCTTCCACTGATCGCTACAAAGCAAAGGTGCAGCCGCACGCCATAGCTCGTGCGTTATGACATTGGCCGAAAAAAAAAACTCAACATTCCGGTGTCACTGTACTCACAGAGAGCTATTAAAACCACACATTCGTATCGGGATTGGTGAGAGATTCGTTGCGTTTGAATCTGGTTTTAATTACTCATATTATGTACTAATAAGGTCAAGTAGTCATGGCCGTGGCTAAGCCACGTGAAAGTCATGCTAGTTTGGTCTAGCTTAGTGAATTCGAGAGAGACAGATTATTTATTAATTTACATATTAAAGAGTAGAAACGAGTTTATAAGATGAGCTCTATTAGAGATTGATAAACTGAACATCATAATATAAATTTTTATTCTCATAAATTGTTATTACTATTTATTATATTATCTGTCTGCCTGCGCCCGTGACGCCTCCGAAAGGCTCCAGCGGAAGATCAGCGTCGGATGGTCTTTGCACCACCTGGATAATGCTGAGCTAGCCACCTTTTTGCCGCAACAAAATCAGCATATTGTAATTTTTAAGCGCTTTTATTATTTGAAGCAGGTCGGTCTGTTTCTCAGTCGCCAAATGGGACTCGCCTGGTGGGAGGGTTTGGTGCGCTGGCGATCTCCCGGTACAGTTCTGATCTTTTGGCGGTTGGGAAGCGGTCCCTCATTCATGTTTTTTTTTTTAAATTTATGTATGTTGTAACTATCCATGTGTTGTGTCAAATAAAGTTCTTTCAATTCAATTCAATTATAGGTATTTTGCATGCGACCCTACTCGCGCTATGTTCACGTCTATACGGTTGTTACTTCTGAAAAAAGGTTTTTAATTTATCCTTTACTCAATGCTTCCCGCATGGATACCGAAGCATGAAATCATGAATTACTGTCATGGTCACCTTCCATTCAACTGTAGGCCTCATTTTTATGCTATTATTATATTTGGAAGCGAAATCTATATTTTAAAACCGTTAAAAGTCAAATCTCATACACATTGTCTATGGTATACCGTAACACTGGAGGCTGACGTTATGATCGATGTTTCTTTAAAACACGTATCGACCTGCTGAAGTTATTACTTACTTAAGTTTGTTTGTTCGTTTGTAACTGTGTCTGTATTCACTATTTATTCACTATTTCACCCGCGTTAACTCCCGCAGAGATCCCGCGGGAATTCCGGGACAAAAGTCCCTGTATCCTTTTCTGTACCTCGGACTTCGCTCTCGTTAATTTCGGAGTTCCCGAGGAAATTTCGGGATAAGAAGTACCCTATGTCTTTGTATGTATGTTCATCGGTTGAGCCTTTAAGGCGTGAAAGCCTAACAACAAACAAAGAAACAAACCAACTGACTTTTGCATTTATAATTATTTAACCAGCTATAATTAGTTCCCCAGCGGTTACACTCGCGGTAATTTCGGAGTTCCTACAGGAATTCTGGGTTATAACCTAGCCTATGACACTCACAAATAACCCGGCTTTCTATTGGTAAAGAATTTAAAAAATCGGTTTAGTAGATCCAGAGATTAGGTAGTTTAGGGTACCCCCTACAACCTCACAAGCTCACAAATTTTACTTCCTTATAATATTAGTGTAAATAGTAAGAATTACTAATTCACTCATTTATCACATTGAAAGATTGGCAGATCTATTCTATTCTATTTTTAGGTATTTTTTTTTAAAAAAAAACGTCATGAAGATTTTTTTTATGATAGAAAGATGGATATTTTATTCTCTCTTTAAAAATTACATTTACATTTTATGTCAAAATTAAATAAATTCTAATAAATTCTAATTCTAATGATAAAGAGATTGTCCATATGTTTGAAAAAATTCAAAAAGTGTGACTATTTGACTAATTTTTATTTTTAGTCCGTCGAGTCGTGTAGATTCATAAAAAATATTAGACATGTATTTTTGTAATAACGGAAACACGTTGAGTCGAAACGTCGCGTGACGTCACAAGCAGGTACAGTTTTTACCTGCATATGACGTTACGAGCCCCCATTCCTAGACTTTAATGCGCTTTATTCAAGTGTATTTTTATTAATTTGATAAAGCAAAATATACGTGTCTATTACTTTTTTTACTATCTAACTGAAAAAAATAGTCAAATAGTTTGAATCACAGCTGGTTTTAATATAAATAAAAATTTGTGTTACAGTGTAAATATTGTTTATTTTTAGGTAACCGAATAGAAAGATCTTTTGCTAAAGTCAAAATATAGTCCAACTAGCAAAAAGCAGTTTCATAGCAGTGAAGGAACAGTAAAGACTTGTTAATGAAAACAAAAGAATGCAGCATGTTTGCGAAAGAAAAACGTTCAAACGGCAAATGTTTTCAGACAAATCCAAATGACGACCACAGATTGTAATCTATCGTCTAATATGAGGGATGAACTCGAATGGTACCTACATAAGATGATAAAATCTCTCGCCAAACGAAAACTACACTTAGCCTACGGCGCTATAAGCCTAAGTAATGAAATGATTTTAATTCCGCTATATTAAAGAGTTCCCGGAGCAATCCTGAAATATAAATAACACAAATTAATTAATTCAAGCGGATGATATTGCAGATATTGCTTTACTAGATGGTTTTATTCCCCTCGAACGTAGAGACGACGTTGATTCGATATTATTTTTCTCCTCTCTGAATTGTTCCGGAACATTGTCTGTTAGTTTGGCAGATTTGTTTCCAATTCCTTCCGCCTGGTCGATTGTCTCGGGCAAGTCATCGTTCGCGGTATCGGGTACGAAACACGTCAATATAGCGGCAAATAACGCCATTCCCCCGAAGAGCACGGCAGGAATACCTGACCAATACGCCATCTGGAAAAAAAACTCATTACCGTCTGCCTAAGTATCTTTTAGCCGTTGTTTGGTACCCACAGTACAAGATCTGCTTAGTTTGGCATCAGGTGTCGACGTGTGATAATCTCCATGCGTTAGTTGATCTAAGCGACAAAAACAAAAAGTTGTGGAAACTGGAAGAGCGACTAAGGCTCTATTTTTGAAAAAAAAAAATCCGAAAAAATTATATACTGGCTAACTTTTAGTTCAATTACTACGATATTTTTATAAATGAACCGGGCAGTTTTACGAATTAAAGATTTTAAAAAATATACTCACTAGCTTGATATTCAGAAATGCATGTTACTTAGCTCAAAACGCTTCCAATCTGGAGTAAGATAAAACAAAGCAACAAAATGCTCCTTAAAATTTGGAACCAAGCTTGGAGCGTAAAAATTTGTAACGATGGAAAAAATAAAACTTAAAAATTGCACTTAAATCAATTAGCCTTTCAGTCTATACGTATATGTCACCATATTTATATTTACAACATAAAATCCATCGGTTTTTAACGGTTAGTATTGCTCAGATATTTGAGTGCACCCCGACACAGTTGGTTAGATTAAGTTTGAACTGTGACAACAGCGTCCAATTTTACTGATGTTTAACGTACAAGGATGCAGAAGTTTGAACTGTGACCAGAACAGAAACCAATTGTACCGATTTCTTACGTGCGAGGATGCAGAATGCAATTTCTGTCCTCATAAATATATAAAAAATATCTAACTATTCCTAGAACTACTTGTTGACATAACTAATGTAAAGCTTACCAACAATGGTGTTTGTGGAGCCAGTATCGAGCCGATCCTCCCCAGAGATGAACAGAGAGCCTGCATTGAATTCCTGGTGTATGTCGGAAATAATTCTGACGTAAATAAATATGTAGTGTTGAAGTAAAATGAATTCATTTCTTTACCAAATATATATAGTGTTGTAGATAGCCATGGTAAATCTGAAATAATGGATAAAGTTACAGTAGTTATATTTACTGTGACTGGTTCGAAACCGATAACTAATGTTAAGACAATTTTTATACTTACGGGTTGGAACAAATGGTTGTGTCAAACATAGTACAGCTCCGACACAGAAATATGACATAAGTGGATATTTTCTCTTGAATACTGATAAAATAAACATGTTCAAGAAAACTCCTGGCAAATCGATTAGAAACATAACCGAAAAGTTCCAATATTTGTCGCCTTGTAACGTCACTGAGTTTATTATCATACCGTAACTTACAAACGTAGATGTTATCCACCATATAGTGCATATGGCAAATCTCTGTAATAAAGTTCTCGATGCAAGTGTATTCTTGAGAAGTGTTGTTAGATTTATACGAGTATTTTGCTCTTGCTCATCGCACGTCAATTTTTCCAAAACTGCATCTTCAATATCAATTTTGTTCATTTTAGCAGCTTTTTTTAAAACAGCTATGGCTTCTTCCTTTCTTCCTTTAGCGAGTAACCACCTCGGACTTTCATCCAATGCGTATTTGTAAACGCAAAACAGCAAGGCCGGCACATATATTACTCGAATGAACGATCTCCAATATGGAAATAACCAAGCTATAACTGGCAAAACGACTCCTCCCAATGGATAACCTAAGTTGCAAAAATTTATAAAAGCTACTCTATTTTCTCTGGCTACCATTTCTATAGCTGAAAATATTATAAAAAAATAATATTATTAAGAAAACACGCAACTAAGTTGCGGAATCGGTTACTGTCATTAGCTAACTTTTAACATTATAAACAAGAAAAATATTGCCTCCCATATATTATAGTATAAGGGGCCGGAATCCGTAACACGGGATATCCTAGTAAAGATTCAGCTCTCTCACTTTGGCTTTTCTACATTCAGAATACGTATACTAGATAATAATAATAATAATCCACTTCACAACACAGATCTACTTGATTCCACACTAAGCTATAAGCTTGTGTCGTGGAAACCAAGCAAACGTGGTATATATTACACATATTATTACATATATATTATACTATAGATATATATATATATACACACACTTAGACTGGAAAATGGAACCCTGTGTCCATCACATAAAGCCCACCCCCACCGGGAATCGAACCCGGAACCTCTTGATTAGCGGGCAGGCATGGTGACCACTGCGCCAATCGGGTCGTCAAACAGAGTTTAACCCTGGAAAGATAATCTGCGTAAAATTGACGCATATGCGTTCGAATTATTGCTCTCTCGTTTTTAATTTTGCGAATATGTTGCTGTGCTTTTAGGACATCTCTCACGTTGCTTAGACCTTCCGTGAGGTGCATGTCTCACTGAGGTAAGTGTCATCAATTTGGAAATATAACTACCACGTGAGTCAAAATGACGCATGATTATCTTTTAAGTGATTTTTAAGATTTTGACCTAAATAGACATTCATGATGTTTTTCTATCTGATGATACTTGTTACTTTATTTTATGTATTATTTATATATTTTCGTAAATATCCTGATAAAATAACGCGATAATGGACAGTAGAATTTTGGGAGAAGATCGAATCCTGAACGTTTTTTTAGAGCGTGATGACGAAGCCGTCTGTAAGGATAGGAGAGTGAAGACGACGTGCAGAGTGACTTCGAAAATGGTTTTATGACTAAGGAGAGAGAAGACAAGGCGAGGTCCAGCAGAAACGAACCCTTACACGAAGAAATGATTCAACAACTGGCTTCTTCCTCGGCTTCTCATCGAATACTAAACTTGCCAAAGCGGACTGTTAGAGGCAAGGATTGCTGGTCGATTATGAAGGTCACAAGATGTAGCAGAATATCAGCACTGAATATTGTTAGATGTCAAAGGAGTCCGACATGTATATGATCCTCTCAAAATTTAAATTTTTTTTACTTATGAAATAATATCTATCGAAATTGTAAGATGGACACATACCGAGATATCGTTGGAACGGCAATCTATGATTGTTGCTACATTTCGTGACAAGAATGAATGAATCCTTGCTTTGATTGGCATCCTGATGATGACAGCAGAGAGGAAAAAATACGACGAAAGGCAAATGCATCGCGAAAATGCAAAAAAATCTATTTGCCGACAACATAATATACCTGGATATGGAAGAAAGTTGTGTCTGACTTATTTGAATTGAAATTATTATTGAAATTGTATGTTCCTATCATGTGATATATATAATGTCTTTATTACTGAGTTATTAACTTAAAATGGCTGATTATTAGAAAAAAAAAGTTATTTGTGATAAAAGAAAAAATATTCCAAATTTTTGTTGATTTTTGAAGGCATTTTATGGTTCGGTCTTGTTTTTATATAATAAATAGATATAAATATATTAATTATGGTATTTATCATTTTATCAGAGTGTAAAAAAATAATACTGGTAAAGTTTATTTAAATCAATAAATAAAAAATCACATTACTACTACTTAAAACTTACGCGTCAATTTTACGCATGATTATCTTCTACGTACATAAAAATATGATTATCTTTCTAGGGTTAAAAAGCTTACTTATCTAGTTTAAAAGCTTACTAGAGAAGTAAGCTTTTTAAACTCTGCAGTTTAAGTACATAGTTTTAGTCATTGTGACTGGGAATAAATGTTTAATATTATAATTATGAGTAATTCGAGGTAACTTAAATCTTTTACAATATAACAGATGACACTAGGGATATGTAATTTATTCAAACTTAAGGTATATTATAGTGACTAAAATTTACGACGACTCAAAATCCAACCGCAATGATGCCCTACGGAAAAACAAAGTAATTGCAGCGGAATAAATCTTACAGCAGGAGCAAAAACTGGAAGTCAATTAAAACAAATCTTCCATAGTTTAACGATTTTCTTAATTTTAATTTCTCTAAGACTAATTTGCCTAAGCCTTTTTGGTGGTCGTGAGTATGTAGGAACATCCTTTATGCGTGAAAAGTGCCAAAAATACAAAACAACCCATTTTGAAAAAATGTCAGTTGCTTTATTTTTCCGTAGGGCAGCCGCACTGTAATCATAGCTGTTATTTTATAAAAGTTTTATGTCTTGAACACATAATCGCTAGCACTGTTATTGTAGGTATTTAAAAATTTTAGTATCCCGACACAAATCATATTAGTTAGCATTCGTCATTAACCAGGACTCTAATTCACGTCTATTAATAATTATTGTAATACCAGCTGTGCCCCGCGGTTTCACACGCGTGAGTTGCGGAATTCTCGCTGGAAATCCAAAGTAGCCTAATGTATTCCTTATAAAATCAGCTAATTAGGAGTGAAAGTCCCGTCAATATCGGTCCAACCGTTTCGGAGATTCACCCCTGTGAGTTTCGGAATTCCCGCAGGAACTCCAAACTTATTATATATATACCTTGTCCTGACAATAACGAACACAAAAAAAAATCCAATCCAATTTGGTTCAGTCGTTTGGAAGTTATGCGCTTAGCAACACATTTGGCGATTTATTTTTATTATATAGATTACAAAAATTTAACAGCTAAAGGTGGGAAAAGTTGAATTATCTAGTTTTAAGATTTAGTAACTGATGGCATACCCAACGTGAACATGGGAGAGAACGCGTCACCTACGGCAGCTTCCAAGAACTCAAGTGCTACATACACCCAGTACCTCATGACGAAACTTTTGACCAAACCGACCACTGCACCGGCCACGATAGTCATGATGAATGTGGACTTCCTTCCTATTCTGGAAGACGTACAATGAAAATGTAATAGGGTAGTTGACGACTTTTGAAAATCAAAATTCTAATAAGTCCGTCTGTTAGAAAATAAAAATAAGAAACAGGTATTTTTGGCTTTTTCAAATAAATGAAAATACAGAGACAAAGCGCATTAAAGTTTAGGGTTGGGGCTCGTGACGTTACTAACCGCTACAAGCAGCCATAAAAACTGCACCGGTTAGAGATGTCACACAGATAATTGAATTTCGTAGATAGGTCACCTCCCAACTAATGTTGAATAACTTTTAAACTATTAATTTTTTCGACATAATTTATATTTTGGTCACATTATTGTTTATCTTTTTAAATGGAGTGTATCAGGTTTTTGGTTAGTTCATTAACACGTTGTATAGAGTATTCGTGAGAAAGTATTCTTTGTTATTTATTTATTAAGTACCTATGGATTAGTATGGACTAACTTACCGATCAGAAATTGGTCCGATTAGAATAAGACCAAACATGTAACCAATGTTATGGGCAGTACCGATCAGGGTTCTCTTCCATTCTTGGCATGCTAATTGAAACTGCAGATTAAAATATCAAAAGGTTTTTCATCACGCTGGACTAATACGAATGTCCGTTCGATAAGCTGTGCCCCCCGGTTTCACCCGCGCGAGTTTCGGAATTCCCGCAGGACCACCCAAATTCTTTCATATTCTTCTAATTCTTACAATAAAAAACTTAAGAATAAAAGTATTATCGAAATTGGTCCACCCGTTCACGCGTGATGCCGTGACCAAGGGAAATAGGAATAAAAAATACAGGAATATTTTTTATTCAGGGCGCAAACTTATACAAATTAAACTTAAAGGAGTTTTAATAAATACCTTTTTTTTATTTTGATAAGTCTTAGTACAAAAAAGTAAAGTTATCGTGAATGCAACATGTATACTTTGCAATTGATTTATTGGCTACTCTATTCGCCGCCGCCACCGCTGCCTGCGAAGCGCTCGTTCGGCTAGGTATTTACGTGGGTTGCAATGTACCGACAGCTGATCGAGGTCGGTCCCCCGCTGCAACACCCCCGCGTACGCCGTATGGCGCGCGCGCCCATTGATATTATTACGAATAGATAGTGTCCATATTTTGCTAATTTCAAACCGGATATAAAAATATAAAAAAGTTTTGAACAAATAATGGAAATGTGTTCTATTACTGATACTGAACCAACAAAATTTTTTTGCGCATTGCTTAAAAAATATTCTTGTATACATAATTGTAGATTGATGACGACTTTCGTTGGTTACACTTTAATTTTATTACCTCTGCAACAAAACTATTTGGATTGTCATATTCCCATTCTGAACACCGGTAACTGGAGTTGAAGCTGTCACATGTTGCATTATTGCTGCCGAAGTCCTTACATCTGAAAAGAAATTTTAAAATGGTGATAGAATAACTTTTTAACCGACTTCCAAAAAGGAGGAGGTTATTGTTTTGTCTTACATGTTACCGTCACGTCATGACTGTCACGTACTTATACCTATCATATTACGAAAAAAATAAGTAAATGACATATGACATAATGTTGCCAAACTCCTCCGAAAGGGCTTGACCGATTACTATAAAACGTTTTGTGTGTTTTCGGCAGGTCCAAGAATAGGACGTAAATTATTTTTCTAAGAGGTACGGGCGGTTGACCCCAAAAAAAGATTTTTTTTATTGGACATGTTTGTTACGCTTTCACACCTTAACTGCTCAACCGATCAGTTTACGCGTGAAAGCATAAAAAATTAAATGAAAATGAATGAAAATGAAAATTTATATAATACCAGGCTCATTGGGTATTTTCCGGGGTACGAAAATCAAAATTCTAATTAATCTGTCAATTAGAAAATAAAAAAATAATTGATACGTATTTTTTTCTATTTCAAATTAAGGAAAATAAACATACTTAAAGCGCATTAAAGTTTAGGGTGGGGGACTCGTGACGTCATTATTCTGCGTAAGCCCTGTACAAACTGCACCGGGTTGTGACGTCACGAAATTGCAGCTCAATGTATCGCCGTTGTTTTTTTGATTACGTAAACCAAAAGAAAAATACGTGTCCAATATTTTTTTTTTGTGTCATAATCTGCACGACGCGACGCACGAACTAAAAAAAATAGTCTAGTAGCCCAAATAGGACTTGTGGTCACCACCATAGTGGTTATATGGACGCAGATAAGCAATAACATGTTAACCCACAAAACGAATTTATTGATTCAGAACGATTTATTGAGAGTTTTTTAACTATGTGGTAAACACATTATTATTACATTGTTTAAATATGTAACTAAATATTGAACATAAAAAATGTTGACACAAAATGGCCCTATAATTTTAAAACTTTAATTTACTCAAAATTTCTCCAGTGTGGGTTAACACACTATTGCTTATCTATGTCTATATACTCTTTGGTCACAACACTAGGCGCAGCCTACAGGCTGTTACGTCAAAACATGGGAGCCGTTTCAGAAACGCAGCAACAAAACATTCAACTCACATTTGTATTTATAATGATAGGATTGGTATTAATCAAATATTTTCTTACCTATAACTATCTTTTTCCACAGCAAACACATAATTAGTTGATGAAAAACAGTTAAACGCGTTGCCTAATATAATCAAGAGAACCAATACACAGTGGTATTTGCCGAACAATTTAAATTTAACTAAAACATCGTCCATAGACACACTGTCAACTATTGCGGATTCCTTTCGATCATCGACCGAAATGGTATTTAGTTCCATTTTTTTTTTTTCAGAAAACGACCTGTTATATTTCTACTTCATCACATTATTACGTAGATTCATCGTGGACACTCTATAAACTTTTTGTTTTATGTCTTCATGTACATCACTAGGTGAAATGAGTGTTTTATGCAAGAAACAATCTATGATTTGTAAAATACATTTTTTCCTCAAGTACTTGTTTTTATGTTAGGTATTATATGATATAAGGTTAGTTGAAAAGCGGTCACAAACCATAATCACTTCAATATATTGCTAAGAGCCACATGATATTATGTAGATGCGGCTATTTGTATATTATTACTAGCTGAGCCCCGCGGTTTCACGCAGGAATTCCGGAATAAAAAGTACCGTATGTCCTGCGCAGTATCTCGGACAACGTGTGTTCAAAATTTCAATAATCCTTTCAGTCGTTAAGACGTAAAGCGTAACAGACAGACAGACAGAGTTACTTTCGCATTTATAATATTAATAGGGATTATTGCTTCTTTTTTTTACTAAAATTTAAAAATTACGATGGACTGCGTAAACGACTGCTTTTAGGATTTTGCACCTCAAAAGAGAAAAGGTACCCTTATAATATAGGATCTCTTCGTGGTCCGTTTGCCTATCTTTCTGTCAAGAACCTTTCTCTTAAGAATAGAGTTATCAAGTTAAAATTTAATCTATTTCTATACTAATATTATAAAGAGCAAAAGTTTGTGAGTTTTTGGGTTTGTGGGTTTGTGAGTTTGTGAGTTTGTGACGTTGTAGGGGGTAATCTCTGGATCTACTGAACCGATTTTGAAAATTCTTTCACTTATAGGAAGCTTCAGTGATCCTGAGTGTCATAAGGTAATTTTTATTCCGGAATTCCCGCGGGAACTCCGAATTTCCCGAGGGTAAAACTACGGCGGAACAATTATCTCTAGATCTACTGGACCGATTTTGAAAATTCTTTCACTTATAGGGAGCTACAGTGATCCAGAGTGATACAGGATACTTTTTATCCCGGGATTCCCGCGGGAACTCTGGAGTTTGTGAAGTTATAATCTCTGGATCTACTGAACCGATTTTGAAAATTCTTTCACTTATAGGGAGCTACAGTGATTCAGCGTGATATAGGGTACTTTTATCTCGGAATTCCCGCGAATATTCCGAAATTACCGTGGGTGAAACCGCGCGGGTCAGCTAGTATCAAATATTGAGGTTTGCAATCCCTTAGAGCTGTAAAAAATCCTAAGTGCTTCTAAATGAAAGCAAAGCAAAGTTGCTGTATCAGTACTTTTTTTATTCTTTATCTTCGAGACTCGGTTCCCATGATGGTATCTATAAGTTTGTACGGAACCCTCGGTGCGCGAGTCCGACTCGATTGGCCGGTTTTTCCGAAAAACTATTGGTCCCTGATACTATATATAAATTCCTTACTTAAAAGTACAGGTGCATTGTTTTTAATCTTACGCAAAAAATTGCATTTGTTTTTCGTTTAAAGTTATTCACTCTCTTGCAAATTTATACTACGACTTGTCACCACTTTTCTGACTAATTTTATGTGCTGTTTGTTTTTAATAGATTAATTATTTATAATAATCACGATCTCTTGACACAGCTGGTTTCTAATTAAGTATAAATAAGGTTAATTATATCTATACACTTGATGACAGTAAATATGGGTCGTTTACATAAAATACATATTATTATGTATATTTTAATAAGTATGACAGTATTGGAACTTTCCCCAGGGAGACACCAAATCGGTGTCAAAATGTCGTAAAGTACGCTGCGTTAACGGTTAGCTGTAGAATATATTTTAGTTAGTTCTTTCCTCACATTAACAAGAGTGGAATCGCGGGGCACAGCTAGTATGAATATAAAATCACAGAGGTGCTTGCGTGATTCGTTCTCATCCACCATTTTATCCTCGAGCGAAAGAGTTTTCACCGAGTGAAATCAGTCAGACCGAAGAGGTTTCGGTCGCCCTTTGTTGCCCGATAAATATGTTGGCGACACAATATCAATGACCAGCAAGCACAGTGACTGACCCCGTACGGTGCCTATAAAGTGCAAAAGTACGGGAGAGTATACTGACCAAATATGGTGCCCGACCGAACACCGGTAGCAGAAATACTGTTGACCAATCTTCGATGGGGAACTTTTCAGTCGGGAACTAAACCGAACAAGCCCCTATTTTTTTTCTCTTAAGGCTCACACATACAAAAGCGCTCATCGGTACACGTCACTACAACCAAGGCAGAGCGGATTTCGTGAAACAGAACCACTATCTATACTAATATTTTAAAGAGGAAAGATTTAGATTTTTTGTTTGTTTATAACTACATCGAGTTAATGAATTAACTGAAAACCAGAAAGTAGTTTGCTCAGAATCAACTAGCGAATCGATCGCACTATGTTTTAATATAGGTTATATTTTTTCATTTTTACTAGCCCATGTCTAAATTATTTATAATATAATATTTGGCGCGTACGCCGCCCGCAGCGAAAAAATTTGAACCGCTAGGCCCGGGCGTAGCACTTGGAATTTCGTAGATAGGTCACCTCCAAACTAATGTTGAATAACTATTAAAGTATAAATTTTTTTGACATAAAATATATTTTAATCATATTATTGTTTATTTTTTTAAATGGGGTGTATCAGGTTTTCAGTTAATTCATTAACACGTTGTATATAAAAAGAGTCTCGATAGAAAAAAAGAAACATTTTAAAAGCAAGCTTCTGTTTAAATGAGCTCAAAAGAATAAACCACGCATTTTTATCCAAACTAAATGTGTATACAAAATTTCAGCTCAATCGGTTGAACATATTTGCTTCAAAATTGAGTTGCGAGATTCCACCCGAACAAAAATAGTTACGTTGCAAATTAAATAAAAGCTTTTGAAATTATTTTTCCCCGCGGTTCCATCTTTATATTTGTCCAACACCATATTCAATCATAGACTATAGTTAGTAGACAAACTATAGTTTTGTTATTCAAATCTGAACTTTAACCCTTATTATAAACGATACCGGGGGTTATCAATTAATTAAACGATTACTTACATATTTGAAGTACTTAGTAAGAACTCGCAAACCGAACATAACACTGCTTATACCTATAATTTGCGTTCTTAATTTTCTTTTTTTCAGATTCAGTCTTATTTTCATTAAAGTAGATTTTTAGAAGTTACTATAACTATGTACATACATAACTCATTGAAAAAATGTAAGTGACCTAGTACCTACTCGGAGTTAAATTGATTTATTTAACTAATTGATTGATTTTATTAAACTGATCTACTCTAAGACACTGTGGTGAAAAATAGCCCGAATTATAAGTACTTTAGTGACAGGGACATTGGTCACTTTCGTTGTATGTATGTATATATGTTGTGTGAAGACTTTCTTTACACTGTTTTGCTCATTTCCCACAATTTCGACTCTTTTCGCTAAAGCGTCGAATACTTTATTTTACCTATTTCAACGGAGGTTAAAACATAAAAGAAAGAGAGAGAGCGGGGGAGAGAAAGAGAGGATCGCGTGCCTGATACGGCCATTAAATTATATCCAACATCTTTCACCTTAAGGTTGCCTTGAAAAGATTGCCTCTAGCAATAAGGCCGCTTTTTGCTCTGTCTTTACTTTTATGTTTTAGTTTTAATCATCTCTCCTGGGGCAATAAAGCATAACATCTGGGTCACCGAGCTTCGTTCGTTGTGTATAGCGCCATCTGTTGTTAAGCAGAAAAACAACACTCATTTTTCATTGCCTGAAAACACTGTTAAAAACACGTTTTCTAAAAATGAAACCTAGCTAGATCAATTAATTAATCGCCCCCGAAAACCCCTGCATATTAAATTTCATGAAAATCGTGGCAGCCGTTTCCGAGATTCAGATTAAACAGGGATACTTTTATTGAATTGAATTGAATTGAAAAAACTTTATTTGACACAACACAAAGATTTACAGCATACGTATACAACAACTAGACATATATATATAACTGGTATTGTGGGTACGCTTCTCAACCGACGGACAGACGCCGCCAGCCGAAGATCTGTGGGCGGACTCCATCCGACGACTGAGAAACGGACACCTACTTAAAATAGCGGAGACACTTTTACATTATTACTATAGCTGTGTTCACGATTTTAGTTGCGCGGTCCCACATTTTCTCCTGTCAAAACATTTGTTTTTCGATAGTTGTTTTCTCTAAATAAACAAAACGCTCTATGGAAGCTGCAGCAGCGAATACATACACTGGCGGTACGTTTACCATCAAACCGACGCAAAAGCAACCAACGTGATCTTCTTTGAGCTGTGAACCTGATTACTGCAATAGGCACTGCGAAGACTAAAACCAAATCATATCCATGAACGATCAGGCAGAATCCAGATTTTTTATTGGAATCAAAACCACATTAATAGTTAGGTATATAACTGTAATTAAATTTACTTTTTATTACTACTTTATTTTTTATTTTTCTGCTACATCTATGATGTAGATATGTTTTTCCGTAACTGTGTTGTGTTCTTATCTCCGAATAAATGCATTTATTTCTTAATGTAGGTAGGTGCTCACAAATAGAGGTTATTGAAAAAAATCACAGACAATAGATAAAATGTATGTTTGTTTGTGCATTCGTGGTGAGATCGATGGCTAAAATAGCGATGTTTCAAGTTCACTTTTCGCTCGTTCTGTTAGTTTTGTAGAATCTTTGCCGATTTCCTCCGCCTGCTCGATTGTGTCGGGCAATGAGTCTTTCGCCGTGTCTGGTACAAAACACGTCAGTATTGCGGCGAATAACGCCGTGCCTCCGAACAGCAGGGCCGGTATACCCGTCCAATATTTTCTCTGGAAAACCAAACGTCGATTTGTTAAAAAATAATATAAATTGGACCATTACATGCAGCATCGAAAATATTTAAAAACTTTTGTCAATCGTTGAACTTTTTTACTAGCACACTAATATTCAACTAATTTCAAAAGTTATTACATATTTCTGACGCTGTCCTGCTGATACTCATTATTGTCTTTGCATGTTGTCCAAAGATTTTTTTTTTCATTTCTTTATTGAATGTTATTCAAACTATTGGTATACACCAATTAACTATAGCCTTTTAAGTTCATGCATCGAGCTTGCATTAACTGGTCTGAAGCCTGTAGGCGTTGTGTAGCAATTAGTACTATTTCATGTTCATTTCATATTATTTTATTATATACTAGCTGTGCCCCGCGGTTTCACCCGCGGTAATTTCGGAGTTCCCGCGGGATTTCCGGGATAAAAGTACCCTATATCCTTCTCTGTACCCCTGACAACATGCATGCCAAATTTCATCCAAATTCGATCAGGCGTTTTTGCGTGATTGAGTAAACGTATGCGAAAGCGGATTTTCATCCGACTTGCTTCAAATTTATCGTCACTGCTCAGCTCCTATGTGTCTTAGCGTTATTTTTATAGCCTATAACCCACCCAGGAGTATGGACTACAATCGTACCAAGTTTGGTTAAAATCCCTTCAGTAGTTTTTGACCCATGCGTGCACATACAGACAGAAAGACAAAAAATTTACTGATTGCATTTTTGGCATCAGTATCGATCATCATTCATCGTCCAATATTAATTTTGAATATTATATTCAATGTACAGAATTGATCTCTCTACAGTTTTATTATAAGTAAGTATATAGATGAAAACTTACCAATAATGGTGTTTGTGGAGCTAAAACGGATCCAATCCTTCCCAGAGATGAGCAGAGAGCATGCATCGAGTTCCTCGTGTAAGTTGGAAATAATTCTGACGTAAACAAGTACGTAGTGTCCAAATAAAATGTGGACATAAATTTACCAACCATGTAAAGTGTTATCGATAACCATGCGATGTCTGCAACAATAAAGATTAAAACATTAAAACATTAAAACATTAAAACATTAAAACATTAAAACATTAAAACATTAAAACATTAAAACATTAAAACATTAAAACATTAAAACATTAAAACATTAAAACATTAAAACATTAAAACATTAAAACATTAAAACATTAAAACATTAAAACATTAAAACATTAAAACATTAAAACATTAAAACATTAAAACATTAAAACATTAAAACATTAAAACATTAAAACATTAAAACATTAAAACATTAAAACATTAAAACATTAAAACATTAAAACATTAAAACATTAAAACATTAAAACATTAAAACATTAAAACATTAAAACATTAAAACATTAAAACATTAAAATATTAAAACATTAAAACATTAAAACTTCAAATACTAACAAGGTGAACC
Organism: Zygaena filipendulae; assembly: GCA_907165275.2. Taxonomy (NCBI): domain Eukaryota; kingdom Metazoa; phylum Arthropoda; class Insecta; order Lepidoptera; family Zygaenidae; genus Zygaena; species Zygaena filipendulae. Next base: position 1,065,445 of record OU015653.1, on the reverse strand, counting down.
CCAACTCAAAACCCCGTATACTAAAGAAAAGAAAAACCACTTACTAGTCGGAATAAAGGGTTGTGCTAAGCACAACACGGCTCCAATAAAAAAATATGATATAAGTGAATATTTTCTTTTGAATACTGATAAAATATACATGTTAATGAACATTCCAGGTATATCAATGAGAAACAATATTGCGAAGTTCCAATATTTATCGCCTTGTAACGTAACTGAGTTTAACGTTAAGCCGTAATGCACAAATGTAGATGTGAACCACCATACAGTACAGATTACGCATCTCTGCAACAAAGCTCGCGATGCAAAAGTATTCTTTAGGAGTGTCGTCAGTTTTACAGAATTCTTCTCTTTTTCATCACACGTCAACTTTTCCAATAGTGCATCGTCTATTTTCATTTTATTCATCCTAGCTGCCTTCTTCAATACAACTATGGCTTCTTCCTTCCTTCCTTTGGATAGTAACCACCTTGGACTTTCGTCCAATAGATATTTACAAACGAGAAACAGAAGAGCCGGCACGTATATGATGCGGACATACGATCTCCAGTATGGGAACAGCCATGCAACAAGGGGCAAAATAGCACCACCCAATGGAAATCCAGTGTTGCATAAACTTACAAAAGCCACTCTTTTTTCTGTCGACACGAGTTCCACAGCTGAAATTACAATTTTATATTATTAGAATCGGTCATATGCACATACATAATCTTTAAAAATAGTCTACTAGCTGCTCCCCGCGGTTGCACCCACGGCAATTTCGGAGTTCCCGCGGTACTCTATACCCTATTATGTACCCCTTACAACGTAAGTATAGTATGCATTTAATGCAGTTTCATCGGTGTTAATTTTGGAGTTCCCGCAAGAATTCCGGAATTAAAAGTAGCCTATATCCATCTCTGTATCCCTGACGACGTGTATGTAAAATTTCATGATGATCGGTTGAGCTGTTGAGGCGTGAAAGCGTTACAAACAAGCTCCCTTTCGCATTTCATATAAGGATAAGGATTAATATACCTATATTGCATGTAGGTAGTTCTCTGAGAACCAGTATGAAAACAGCAAAAAAAGATTCATATAAACCGGTTTAGCAGCAGCCGTTTCAGTTTAGTAAAAATATTAACTTCTGTTTCTATCGTTTTTCGCTTGCAATCAAAAACATGGCGGTTTTGCGATTACAATATACACGTTTTGACACCTACAATATCTAGCAATCAACCAAAATAAATATATTTCAAAAGTAGAACCACATAACCAATTAATCACAAAACCGCTATGTTTCCGATTAAAATCGAAAAATGATAGAAACAAAAGTTACATATTTGCCCCACTGATTGCTGTTGTTAATATTATGTAGATAAGTATGACGTAATTGATGCATACCCAACATGTAAGCAGGAGAATATGCGTCACCAACGACGGCTTCCAAGAACTCAAGTGCCACATACACCCAGTACCACGTGACAAAGCTTTTGGCCACACCAACTATTCCGCTAGCTATGGTAGTTACCATGAGTGTTGACATCCTTCCTATTCTTTTAAAAGAAGAAGGAATACATAAGTTTCAACCCCATCAACATGCAAAATTTTATCATGATGTGGGTCAACCAAATCGAAAAACATAAAAATCACTTATTTATTAGCATTTTCAGAATTTGTTATATTATTTTCAACCTGAAGGTAGTGGTCCTTCGAGGATTTACAACGAAACCAGTTATGGAGATTTTTTAATAATTTTTGAGTATCTACTTCATTTTTACTAACCGACTTCCAAAAAGGAGGAGGTTCTTTATATTATGTAAATTGAACGCGATGTTTTGTGTGCTGTTGTGTGTGCTCAAAACGCGAAAATCTAAAAACTTTAGGAGGAGGTTCTATGCTCGATTGTATGTATTTTTTTTTTGTTACTCACCTATCGGACAATGGTCCAGTTAAAATGAGACCGACCATATAACCGATGCTGTGTACGGTACCGACTAGAGTTCTCTTCCAGTCTTGACATGCCAGTCGAAACTGCAATGTATTAGTTTACTCAAGTTTGATATAATTTTTGTAATTATTGTTAATCATGGTGACGAGTTCATTCATTCTTTTGTTAATATAATAATTTACCTCAGCAACAAAACTATCAGGGTTGTCATATATCCACTCTGGACACTGGTGTGTCGAATTGAAACTGCTACATGTTTCACTTTCATTGAAACCCTTACATCTGGAATAAATAGAAATGAATTTAAGTAGGTACATAATATGCAACAAATAATTTCATGTAATATTACAGATATTTATGGATCGCAAAGCGATGATAGTGAGAAATATCATTTTAATATTTTTGTAATCAATCGGCATTTAGGTCAAGTGCTTGTTTTTAAAATCCAATATTTTGAAACCATTATTAAGTACCAATTTACCGAGGCTAGGATGATTGCTGGATATCAATGAGATCCACTGACAACATGGTTACCCAATAAGTAAAGAGAGTAATGGAAAATTGGAACGATCTGATTAGATTACTTGGATATTTTCTTCCATCTTCAGAAATAATTTACATTCAATGTTAAAATTCACGATTCACCAAAAACATTGTCAAATATTAAATATTACCGATTATTTTTTGTTATAAATTCTATTGAAAAATTTATACTTCTTTAAGTACTATAAATATGAATCCCTATTTCCTTTGGTCACGGCATCACGCATTGCTAATTATTTTTTTGATGTGTTTTTTATTGTAAAGAGAAAAAGAATAAAAGAAGTTTGTAGTTCCTGCGGGAATTCCGAAACTCACCCAAGTGAATCTTCGGAACCATTGGACCAATTTTGACTGAACTTTCACAGTTAATTATAGCTGATATTATAAGGAGTAAATTAGGCTACTTTGGAGTTCCTGCAGCAGTTATTAATAATTTTATTATCATCGGTAATAATATGTAGTTAATATTAAATTAAACAATAAATGTATACAAGTCAAAGTTTGTTTCCAAAACATAAATAAATAAGATAGATAAATCAAGCAACATCGACAGCAGTCAAGTCACATATCAACTAGTACTAATTACCGGAGTGCTTTAACTAATAGTAATTAGTATGCCTACTGCAGTAGGTACCTCAATGAACACGAGGTACTTGCAATAAGAAGTATGCCTATTATTTAATCATTAAATCTTTTATTCATTTAATGCTTTTGTAACTGTTTCCCCGCGGTTTCTCCCGCGTTAATTTCGGCGTTTCCGCGGGAATTCCGGGACAAAAAGTACCCATTATCCTTTTCTGTACCCCTGACAACGTGTAGGTATGATTTTCATGATGGTAGGTTGAGTGGTTAAAGCGTCACAAACAAATAGACTCACATTCGTATTTATATACCTAACTAGCTGTCCCCCGCGATTTCATCCACGGTAATTTAGGAGTTCCCGCAGGAATTCCGGGAAAAAAGTACTCTTGTCCTTCTTTGTACCCCAGACGGCCCTGACACTTGACAGTAGTTTACGGTGATAAGCTGTCTGATTTCATCCGCGGTAATTTCAGAGTTCTTTTAAGTTGGACCATATTATAAATGGTTACAAAATTTTATCAAAATCCGTTCAGTAGTTTCGGAATTTATCGCGGACAACGTGACACGTGATTTATATATATTAAGACTAGCTGTCCCCCACGGTTTCACCCGCGGTAATTTCGGAGTTCCCGCAGGAAATCCGGGATAAAAACTATCCTATCTTTTAAGTTGGGCCAAATACAACATAGTGACCAAATTTCATCACGATCGATTCAGTAGTTTCACAGTCCATCGCGGACAAACAACGCGACACGTGATTTATATATATTAGATTAAGATAAGATAAGATAGATGTTAATAGTAAGGATTTTGCCAATAATTTCATACAGGCAAAATAACTTATTTTTCTGACAGTAATCGTACGTTAAACGCCCTAAAAGCTTTGAATTGACCGCAATAAAATCTATTCTCAAAGAATTTATTTTAACATTTCTATTTCAATAGAGTTTGAGTGCGCCAGATGCGTGTTTTTTATTACTATCCACCAGTCAATCTACTAAATTACACAACAAAACAAATAAATTAGCTGTACGAATTTTTTTATGTGAAGTCATAATAATACTTATCGTAAAACTACTTACAAATTACTTTAGAGAATTGAGAACGGGCTAGAGTCAAAAAACTTTAAAATATGTTTTAATAATAGAGTGGAGAATGCCTGCTATTTGGCGACATATTTTAAGAAATCAATCTTTCTGCTAGAAACCTAGATATAACTGTTTGCTACAGCTGAACCTTTTTCAAAATTCAATATTCGAATAAAATTTCAGCATAAATTGCATACACCAACAATTTTATGTTTTCTCTACAGATGGAAGTCGTACCAAGTGCATACGTGTTGCGGTAAATGGTTGTTATTCGATCTACCACTCAGCAGCCATTTTGTTTATCTTGATTCTTGACCAAGAATCTGGTTTCCGAGAGAAACCCATGTAAAATCTTGGGTAGTAAATTTCAACCTTGTGAGGTTGAAAGTCCCCAACGTTGCCTTTTTAACCGACAAAAAGGAAGAGGTTCTCAATTCGACTGTTTTTTTTTTTATTTGTCACCTCAGAACTTTCGAGTGGGTGAACCGATTTTTTTTTTATTTAAATGCTGTTGCTTCCTGTGTGGTCCCATTGTCATGAAATCAGGATCTGGTGATAGGATCTTGGAGAAATCGAGGGAACGTTTCGAATATTATTGGCACACCTATAGCGATTTGGATTTTGGGTATTTTTAATGTAAATTGTTCATTTTCTTTTGACAATCACCAATTGATGAAGTGGAACTGATGATAAAGACCATAGAATGGTTACCGGAACAAACAACTAATAAGTAGTTATTTCACAGTTTGCGATTCGATTACTCTAAAATGCTTGCTAAGCGATTTATGTGTCACAAATCACAATGCATATGGTGAAGTGGAGCTGATGGTAAAGTAGCAGGAGAACTCCTCAACAATTAACGTCCCTGCATCGGGTAAAAGCAATATTTTGTAAAAGGTTATGAGCTGTTGATGTTAAGCTATTGTCACTTAGATAAATTATAAACCAGCCTACTTAAAAGCGAAAAATAAACAAAAGTTTAACAAAAAATTTAAACCGACCAACCTATCAGTGGCAGCACGGGCAGCACAAACCAATCATAATATTACGTGTATTTTTGTCTTTTGGATTAAATCGGTATTTTGTTTTGTTTTACTTTTTAGTATAGGGCATTTTTGTATTTTTTGAAGTCGGTTTAATTTTTTTTATTATTTTAAAAATATTGTCTTGACAAAATCACAACGATAGGTATATCGCGATGACGCTATCATTAAAGATACCTATAGAAAAAAAAAATCTAATGTTTAAAGCAAACAAACTGTCCCTATTAGGTATTCTTACCAGGCTCACATGGCTTGAAATCAGAGATCCAGTAAAGAGTTAATAGTTAAGCAATAGAGGCCAAAGTTAAATATTCTATTCCAACTTGTTGTGAGTTTTCCATGTTTGTTCTCCAAGGCTGTCATGTATTTTGTGTTCAAATAAAATCTTGTAATATATAATAATATATATATAAGATATTGATATCTGTATAATATGTCTTCTTCGCGTCGCTATATCATTCATTCGATTATGAGGAAACTTGGGTTTCAACCAGACCTTTGAAATCTAGGATTGTCAGAAAGTATCAATGATTTTTTTTTAGTTTTTTTTTTTCTTTTAAGCATTCTACGATTTACAAATCGCTATAGAAAAGACCGACTTCTATTCTTAAGATTGACATCAACAAACCAAATAAAAAAATAAATAAGTACTTATGTAGACGTTTATTTCAATAAACCGAACCGGTTGGTGATTACAATATTATGTTTATATCGAAGTACTTATTGAGGTTTGCACCTGACTATGAAACTCCTTCCGTATCGGTGACATTGTATATTGTAGGTATTGGTCAAACTACATTTATGTAGTTCGCCTAATTTGGGATTTATGCTGTTTCACCTTCGTTAATTTCGGAGTGCCCGCGGGAATTCTGGGATAAAAGTACCCTAATCCTTCCCTGTGCCTGTGATCGGTTAAGTAGTTGAGGCGTAAAAGCGTAACAAACAAACAGACTCGCATTCGCATTTATAATATAAAAAGCGGATATCTATAAAGAATTTATTTTGAAGCGCAAGCAAGCGCAACTCTCATCGTACAACGTTGCCTATAGTTTTAAAATTATTTTTAGCTTGACATTTTAGCGAAATTGTCGCACAGTCGCGCGAAACAATAAAAAAAAAACAGAAAAAATAGTTTCTTTGAAAAAATTAGCAGATGGCAATAATAAATGGATGTGAGATACGAAAGTTCTCCACACGCAACAATGATGCTTCTGATTTACATACTACAGTCATAAATCGGTTGCACACGTCAAATAACGCCGTCGAGTGGGAGACATGCAGACAAGGATATGTAGTCAGAATAATTAGGTATGATAAAAGGATACCTTTGTCAGGTCTCGAGTCGTGATTCCATTATAATAAAAAACAATTAATTATGGGTCACGGCTGCACTTTGTAGAAATAAACAATAAATTAAGATGTGAACGTAAATAATGATAATGACATCAGAGATATACCTACATACTTGGTGCCTCTATATCGAATTTACTTTTGTCGTAATTTCAACTCGTACAATGTAAAAGGTTGAAATTTTAATGGATGTAATTTTGACATAAGGTGGCAATAATACCTACTGAGAGGTAGACAATAGCTACCATGTGTTAACTACATATTTTATCTGGATTTAATTACATCATCATCGCATATTAGCCTAAAGATGTCCAATAAGCCCGCAGTATTGGCAGCTTGGAGCGAGCTTATTACCGTTCCGGAAAATGTTTTATGTACTTACATACTTAAAAAAAACATATTTACAACGTTTCTTATGGCATACAGAATATTAATTTCCAATATTTTATCACCTGGAACGTTTGGATATGTGTTTTTGGGACGCGCGTTATGGGCAAGGAATGTTGTTGGTCATACTGAATAAGGGCCCTGATATTGTCTCTCTCAGCACCGTTGGTCTTGTGGTTGACGAATCTAACCGCTACGCTAGATGTCGTGGGTTCCGGGCAAGGAGGTTCCGGGGTTCCGGGCTTATACAACGTGTTAATGAATTAACTGAAAACTAGAAAGTAGTTTGCTCCGAATCGACTAGCGAATCGATCGCACTATGTTTTAATATAGGTTATATTTTTTCATTTTTATCAGCCCATGTCTAAATTATTTATAATACAATATTTGGCGCGTACGCCGCCCGCAGCAAAAAATTCGAACCGGTAGGCGCGGGCTTAGCGCTTGAAATTTCATAGATAGGTCACCTCCAAACTAATGTTGATAACTTTTAAAGTATACATTTTTCCGTCATAAAATATATTTTAAGCATATTATTGTTTATTTTTTCAAATGAGGTGTATCAGGTTTTCAGTTAATTCATTAACACATTGTATATGTTTATTATGACGAAAATATTTATTTACTCTGAGTTTGGACGTTGACCTACTATTTCAAGTACCTACCTATTTGTTCACAGTAAAATTGTGCATAAGTATTATACCCACAGTACAAGCTCTGCTTACTTTGGGACCAGCCAACGGTGACATGACGACTCGTTACCTAGTTTTCTATGGGTCAACGATTGTAGAATTTCAATTTGGCAAGGGGGTGTAAGTGGCTCTGTGTATTGATGTTAAAGTATAATGTGATATTATAGTAGGTACAATTTTACATCATACTAGCTGACCCCCGCGGTTTCACCAGCGGTAATTTCGGAGTTCTCGCGGGAATTCCGGGATAAAAAGTACCTACCCTATGTCCTTCTTTGTACCCCTGACAACGTGCATGCCAAATTTCATCCAAATTAGTTTAGCCGTTGTTGCGTGATTGAGTAACAAACAACCAAACATCCACACTTTCACATTTATAATAGGTATTAGTAGAATAATATTATAAAAGGTAAAGTTTGTGAGTTTGTGACGTTGTAGTCTCTGGATCTACTGAACCGATTTTGAAAATTATTTCACTATTAGAATGCTACATTATCCCTGAGTGACATAGGCTATATTGTAAACAGGAATTACCGCGGGAACTCTGAAATTACTGCGGGTGAAACCGCGGAGAACAGCTAGTACCATAATATACCTACGTGAGGTGAAAGACCTGCGAATACGTTTCACTTTCACCTTCGTTTATTTCTGGTTTCCTTTCGCTATTAACGCCCGCAATATAAATACATATCTCTAGAGTGGTCGCCGATGCAATTTGTTTGTTGATCTATAGTATCGTTAAAAACTTTTTGATGTTTTTATATTTTTTTATAAAACGCAATAGTTACTCACCTATAACCAGTCTGCTCAGTCACCCAAACATAATTAAAACCAGCAAACTCAGCGATCATATTCGATAGCATTATTAATAAAAAACACGATACGTGGTACCATCCAAATATATTACATTTTGACAATATTTCGTCGATATTCACATTATTCTCTTCGGTTCTTAACTTAGCACTCGTCATAGTTACGAAATGTTTTGTAAAGAATTAACGGGAAACTTGTATACAACACTACGAGGCGGTGCGTACGTTGAGACAGAGATCCCACTCAACAATCAATGTTGCCAGCTCGGTCCGTTTAAAAACAACCATCAGAATTTCAAACAGTTTTTGAACAAAAAGTTAAATCAAAGTACCTATATTAGGTATATCCTAATATCTTTGTTGCTTGATTAAATTTTGCGAACCTCGTAAAACGTCTTGTGTTTTGGATCGGAGACATTGTAACTATCGCTTCTAAAAACGAAGTTATAAGTAACTCGATAAGTCACAAGGCTAACTACTTTAGAAGTAGTTACCTACAGTATCTGAGGCGCATATTGCTAATACTTAACTTATTCTAACATCACCTGTACAATGTACATACTTAAGCCTTGTTTTGTCTTCTTCATTTACTAGCGCAATGAACGAGACAAATAATGACTTGAGAGCTTTCTTAAGCTTGTGTTTAAGGACATAAAACTAGTGTATGTGTAAATGTAGGTATTTTTTTCACACAGTCATAGAAAAACGATAACCTCCAAATGAACGCCCAATTTCATCTTATTACACTGTTGTCATACACTGTTCATCACTAATGGATCATCCACCACATTACGCAAAATCCACCACATTTAAGCATACAATATTAATCACAATAAACTAATTTGTAAAACAAAGAAATAAAACTGACGTCCATTTCTGCTCCAAACCCGCCCGAAGTCCTCTCCATTACATTATTTCCAATTGTTCAATTTAACTTCAAGAGTGTGAAATTGGCAACACTCTTTGGAGTATTTAAAAACGTGGATATATTTGTTATTTTATTTACAAACCTGTATAACATGCTTTAACTCTCAACTCACAATGTTTTTTCCTCTTTTGATTTGTCATTATCTAAAGTGTTAAAACAACTTCTTAATTTATTTTTTCTTAGTTCTTAAAAAAAAATTACTTAACTAAAATAATTATTCAGAACTAACGAGCTGGTATTTAAGTTTTACCTATATTTTTATTTACTAAAAGTATTGTCACGATTATAGCGAATTTAGCTTTTCATTTGTTAGGTTGGCGCTAATTCTTGTTAGTTATAATTCTGTAGACACAAAATTATTTGATGAAGATGATGTCTTAGGCCCGTATTCCAGAAGGTGACTCAGATCACGTTTTACTTGAGATTAGTTTTAAGCTCAGATCATAACTCAAGCGTACATCTTATTATAGAATGCGTTTTAAGTTCTAATCACTTGAAACGAGTCTTGAGTAGGGATTCTGAACTCTGATTGGTTCTAATCAGTTGAAACTAGTCTTGAGTAGAGATTTTGAGCTCTGATTGGTTGAGTGGTCTTGACATGCCAGACGTAAACAAAGATTAAATCTTTGCTTGAGTATAGATTAGTACTCAAGCGTCGTTCTAGAATAAGGAAATAACTCAGCTGATTGTTGATTGATGAATCTCGTTTCAAGTAAGGTTCTAAAATTAAAGCTTTACTGGAAATTAGTTTTAAAACTAGATTCATGACTTGAGTAACCTTTTGGAATACGGACCTTAATTATAATATAGGTTACCTATATCTGTTTTTTCATTGTTGTTAATGTTTTGTATTTCTTTGACTACCTACTTTATATCCTTTATTTGCTATACAGTTTGTAGGATGGGAGCCAACACAATACAGATCACATTAACTTCATTTCCTTTCTATAGTTTGTTTGTTACGCTTTCACGCCTTAACGACTCAACCGATCACCATGAAGTTTTACATACAGGGCCAGGGGAACGGCTAAAGGTATATAGCCAATCAACCCAATCGTATCCCAATGCATCTTAGTCACCTGACACTATATCCACGAGTATTGTCGTGTAACATGGCACTCCAAACGGGTACAAATTTCTTTTACATTCTGTAACGAATGTTGTCTCAGGTTCACAATTTCGTACTCCTTGCTTGCAAACACGGCAAATAAGAACTGACTGTAGATTCTGCTTAAAACTTTTATTTACTTATTATGTTATCATGTAAAAGACTTGTAAGTCGTAATGATAATAAAGATTCTTAAACACAACTTTGCAAGGATATTTTGTACTGGTAAACGTAATTTCACAACTCTCTTCAGCCCAAGCTCCTATTTTTCTTCTCCCATCCGTCAAAAACCACTTCTCTCTTTTTAAAATAAAAAATGGCGTACCAAAACAAAATAATAATAAAAAAGGTGAATATTGTAGCAGAATGCTACAATTCGCAACATGTTTGCACATTCGTAACTTGCATTTTTCTCTTTGTTTAAAGTTAGCGAAAGAAAAATTAAGTGGTTCTTTATATAGCCTACCTAGTTACCATAAATCTCAGTGACAACGTTTATCTTAACATTGTTACTGATTAGCCTTTTTAGCGGTAAACTAACTTAAAATATTCTCTGACAACAAGTTGATGACGGTTGATTATTTCTTACAATAGTTGGAGATTGAAGCAAATTTCTGTCGACCTTTTCTTGGATTTTATCATCACCATCGCCCGAGTATCAAATAATAATGTACCTATAGTGGCCGAGTTAAGTGGAGGCGTTTTGTGTATTTTGTGTTATTTTTCTCAACTTTTTCACCTTCTCAAATTCTTATCTTCTTAATTTCTGGAACAAGGCTTCTTCATCCGATACCGCATTCTATACATTATTTGTTAAAAGAAGGTTCAGGAAAGGTATTTCCTGAAAGGTATGTCAGGTATGACACGACAGACTTTTCGGTTACTCTTAGACTATATCTAATTATTTGACTATAAATATCCTTATTATTAAACATCCACCAGATAAACCTCGTCTTTCTTTTTACCTTTCTATATCTGAAATACTAATTCCACGCGAGAAAATTACTTAAATATACTACCAATTTTATATTCAATGCGATAAGCAGTATCTACTAATGTTCAAAATAAGCATGAAATATGAGTTGAATTAAGCTTATTACACTATCCAATTTTTAGGGAATCTAAATCAAATACAATTTAGTGTATAGCTTTTCTAAACTAAAATGACGCGCCCCACTACTTAATTAGCAGTTTTAAAGCGAGATTTGCCGTTCTAAGATGCGCAACACGATAAAATTTTATCGAGCCATTTTATCGATTCTCGTCGACATAATTATTGTATGGCTTTGTCGACGAGAATCGATAAAACGGCTCTATAAAATTTTATCGTGTTGCGCATCTAAGGTCCGTATTCCAGAAGGTGACTCAGATCACGTTTTACTTGAGATTAGTTCTAAGCTCAGATCATAACTCAAGCGTACATCTTATTATAGAATGCGTTTTAAGTTCTAATCACTTAAAACTAGCCTTGAGTAGGGATTCTGAACTCTGATTGGTTCTAATCAGTTGAAACTAGTCTTGAGTAGAGATTTTGAGCTCTGATTGGTTGAGTGGTCTTGACATGATAGACGTAAACAAAGATCAAATCTTTGCTTGAGTATAGATTAGTACTCAAGCGTTGTTCTAGAATAAGAAAATAACTCAGCTGATTGTTGATTGATGAATCTCGTTTCAAGTAAGGTACTAAAATTAAAGCTTTACTTGAAATTAGTTTTAAAACTAGATTCATGACTTGAGTAACCTTTTGGAATACGGACCTTAGTCCCCCAGGTGTTGATAATATCTCTTTAATAGTGTGAGTGCGGTGATAGTATTGCGCACTTGTGATGAATAGACAGACCGGATTTATATTATGTCAAATCGATATTTTAACGGTTGTGTGTGTAAGTATACCCGATGGGGGGGCGCGTCATTTTAGTTTAGACAAGCTCTACCCGATTTAGGATCAGTGAGTGAAAGAGAGAGCGAGTGATCACACTACCCTAAATTGTATCCTAATGAAGTCGATTTAGGGTACAATTTAGTTTAGTGTGATCACTCGCTCTCTCTCTCTGACTCACTGACCCTAAATCGGAACCAAGCCAACTTCGATGACATCTTCCGATTTCCCAATTAGGGCCCCTAGAAATTGGATAGTGTAATTTAGCGCATAAATTATCAGTTTTCGTAATTACTCGTATCTAATGGCTTGCAAATCAAAATTTATAATTTAATGATACGAGTAGTCTTTCGCGACTAAAACTAAAGTGTTCCTCTTTTTCTTCGCTGCAGGAATGTTATAATAGCGGATGGTTTGTTTCACTTGCTAATTTAGTGAAATTCCAGTTTTCTGGTCTAAATTATGAAGTAAACCGTATTATAGTGAACAGCTTCGTCTTAATTATTGCACTTGAAGCCAGTTGGGGCCTTGCGTAATAATAACTGGGTCACCGCGGTCCGACCGCCGCGCCGCTCGCTGCAGCGCTGCACGTCGTGTTTTTATGCGTAAGCGCTTTATTTACAAACTGATGGCTGTTCTCGGTTCCGTTAGCGGGTATCGGTCATTGTTACGAAAAATTAGATAAGATTACTTACTAAGCAAGGTCTAGACGAAGCCAGTGTTGGCTTCCAGTGTCACTGGCAGCCAGCGCTGGCTTGTTATTGGTCTCGTATAAACATTTTTTCAAGACAAGCCAGTGCTGGCTGCTTCACTGGCTTGTCTTGAAAATTTATGCGGATAAAACCGTCGGGGATCGACTAGTATATATATTATAAATATGGATAGTTTTTTTTTTTTTTATTAATCCCTGAAAGTTCTGGAGCCAGTTCCCATCCCCATTCCAGGTCGGCAACGCACCTGCATGCCTTCTGGTGTAGCAGATGTCCATGGGCGGCGTTAATCACTTACCATCAGGTGTACCACTTGCCCGTTTGCCCCCTATGACATTAAAAAAAAACTACTGACAGGATTATTAAAACTCTTTCACTATTCGGAAGCTACAGTAATAATAATAATAAAAAAAATTATAATCTACTTCACAACACACAGATCTACTTGATCCCACACTAAGCTATAAGCTTGTGTCTTGGAAACTGAGCAAACGTGGTATACATTTACTACATATTATTAGATATATATATTATTTATAACTAGCTGTCCCCCGCGATTTCATCCGCGGTATTTTCGGAGTTCCCGTGTGAATTCTGGGATAAAAACTATCCTATCTTTTAAGTTGGACCATATTATAAATGGTTACAAAATTTTATCAAAATCCGTTCAATAGTTTCGGAGTCCATCGCGGACAAACAACGTGACACCTGATTTATATATATTAAGATAAGATATAAGTACACAATATAATATAACGCCCATATTCGTAACACAAAGTCCACCCCATCGGGAATCAAAGCCGGAATCTCTTGATTAGCGGGTAGGTATGGTGACCTATACTGCACCGAACGGGTCGTCAACAGTGGTATGTAGATGGGTACTTCGCAACTTGTCGGTAATTAGGTAATATTGGGTATAACTAACTCTAAATTAAAATTTAAAAAACACGACAGTTCAGTCTGTAGAAGATAATCACATCCATAAGAAAATAATATATAAATAATCCGACATTTTGTCGTGGCGGCCATCTTGGACCGATTTTCATCAAATACCTATAAATATTGGGCATGATGATAGGGTTTAAAAATAAAAAATCGATTTAGTTCGTCAGTTAGATAATAAAAAAATAATAGACACGTATTTCTTGCTTTTTAATATTATTAAAAAAATACTTCGATAAAACGACATCACAATCCTACTATCCTACTAATATTATAAATGTGAAAGTGTGAATGTTTGTATAGTTATTTGGATGTTTGGATGTTTGTTACTCAATCACGCAAAAACGGCTGAACGGATTTGGATGAAATTTGGCATGCACATTGTCAAGAGGTACAGAAAAGGATGTAGGGTACTTTTATCCCGGAATTCCCTCGGGAACTCCGAAATTACCGCGGGTGAACCCCGCTAGTTAAGTATAAAGTGTACCTAGGTGTCACGTCATACGGAATTTCAACTCAATGTATAGCCGTTATTTTTAATTACATAAAAAAAGGAAAAATACGTGTCCAATATTTCTTATTAATATACAAGACGGACTAAAAATAATCGGTGAACATACATAAAAAAAAAAAACAAAACATACCTACATACAATCGAACATTGAACCTCCTCCTTTTTGGAAGTCGGTTAAAAATAGCCATCATGCCCATTCACATTCAAACAAAAAAAAAACAAGTTAATATTGAAATTGTGAACATTACAAAGGTCATATGCAAAAAACTTTAGATGGAAGTCATTTGGTTTGATTTGTGTGATGTGTCAGAGATAAAAAAATATAATTAATTATATGTAATACTTAGTAATAAAATAAAACTTCAACTAGAATCAAATGCGTTAAACATAATATTTAATTATATATTTTTTAATATACATATTATGTTCAATGTACACCTATCTATATCTTTTCATTCCGCAAAACTTGTTCACGGAATCAATTTTTTTTTTCTGCTCAAGAATGTAGCTAGAATTTGTTTAATTATGTAAATGATATTAAAATATTAAGACGTATTCAGCAGAACAGCGGCACCAGCATGCTTTCAAAACCCATGTGAATGTAGTCAAGAGCAGCAACTGATGCAAATAAAGTTTTATATACAGTGTCTATCTACAATTGAGTGATTTGAAACTCATTTTTCACACCGTTTTTTTCTGGCACGCTATCTCTCAGTTTGGCCGATTTGTTGCCAATTCCCTCCGCCTGCTCGATCGTGTCAGGCAACGCATCGTTGGCGGTGTCGGGCACGAAACAAGTTAATATGGCGGCCAATAGCGCCATGCCTCCAAACAGCACTGTAGGTATACCAGACCAATACGCCATCTGAAAAGGAAAATGGGAAATTTGTGACAAAAGTAGGTACCTATTATTATCAATGACGAAAAACTCACGATTGGTAAATTTCGGATATTAATGGCACATTGATAAACAACCAGAACCAAATCTTGAATTGTATGTATACAAATCATACCAATAATGGTGTTTGTGGAGCAATAACGGATCCGATCCTCCCCAGAGACGAACAGAGAGCGTGCATTGAATTCCTGGTGTACGTCGGGAACAATTCCGACGTCAATAAGTACGTGGTGTCGAAATAAAATGTAGACATTAATTTACCGACCATGTAAAGTGTTACTGAAACCCATGTCAAATCTGAAACAATGAAATAAAACAGTTACGTATATATCTAATATGTGACTTTTACATAAAAATTATGGTAAAAAAAGATATATGTGCAAAAAGCTAACTTCTCTAAATTACTAATCTTCTATACGTATAATAAAAGTGTAGAGAGGTCAATTCTGTACATTGAATATATTATATTCAAAAATATTAATATTGGAGGATGAATGGTGATCGATACTGATGCCAACAATGCAATCAGTAAATTTTTTGTCTGTCTGTCTGTCTGTCTGCCTGCCTGTATGTGCACGCATGGGTCAAAATCTACTAAAGTGATTTTAACCAAACTTGGTATGATTGTAGTCCATACTCCTGGGCAGGTCATAGGCTACATAACATAACGCTAAGACACATAGGAGCTGAGCAGTGACGATAAATTTGAAGCAAGTCGGATGAAAATGCGCTTTCGAGCTCTTATCCTCGCATACGTTTACTCAATCACGCAAAAACGGCTGAACGGATTTGGATGAAATTTGGCATGCGCGTTGTCAGGGGTACAAAAAAGGACATAGGGTACTTTTTATCTCGGTTTCCCGCGGGAACTCCGAAATTACCGCGGGTGAAACCGCGGGGCACAGTTAGTCTCTAATAATAGAAAAATCACCAAAATTCTAGACATCTAATGTAAAGTGATTATTTTTTTCCTACCGAGTCCAAAAAAATTTACTTCAAGTAGGTGTAGGAGTTATGATACTTACGAGTAGGAACGAAAGGCTGTATCACGCATAATACGGCTCCAAAGAAAAAATAAGACATGAGCGCATATTTCCTTTTGAATACTGATAAAATATACGTATTAAGGAACACTCCAGGTATATCGATTAGAAACATGATTGAAAAATTCCAATATTTGTCACCTTGCAGCGTGACAGAGTTTATCATCATGCCATAATTCACAAATGTCGATGTTATCCACCATACAGTGCAAATAAGAAACCTCCGAAACAAAGCGCTCGATGCGAATGTGTTCTTGAGGAGTTTCACTAGGTTGGCATTCTCTTCTTTGACATCACACGACAATTTTTCTAATACTGCATTGTCTATTTTAATTTTATTCATCTTAGCTGCTTTCTTTATTATAGCTACAGCCTCTTCTTTCTTTCCGTTAGCAAGTAACCATCTCACACTTTCGTCCAGTAGATATTTGTATACGAAAAACAACAAAGCTGGTGCGTATATCACTTTGAGGTACGATCTCCAATACGGGAACAACCAAGCTACTAAAGGTAAAATTGCTCCACCCAATGGAAATCCTATATTGCTTAATTGTACGAAAATCAATCTATTTTTTGCTGCCACCATTTCAACAGCTGAAAATAATGTAATACATATTTTATCAATCATACAATGTAATCATGATTTTCATACTACGCACATAATTCATACTGCACCCGCTTCACCAACTAAAAGCAGTGAGCAGGCCTGTGATTCAACAATGGAGACATTGAAAGAGCTGATAACATCACAGCAGAGGATGTGATTAAATGGTTAGTTTTTTGAGAATATACACACCCAACATGTACATAGGAGAGAAAGCGTCACCAACTACAGCTTCCAAGAACTCAAGTGCCACATACACCCAATACCATGGGACAAAACTTTTGATCAAACCAACCACACCACCGGCCATTGCTGTTACGATAATCGCTGACTTTCTTCCTATTCTTTAAATAAAAAGACATTATAAGTTAATATGACAAATTTAAACTCTGGTGTATTCATTTTTGAAAAGTTTTGAAGATTTATCGATAGATATACAACGTGTTAATGAATTAACTGAAAACCTGATACACCCCATTTAAAAAAATAAACAATAATATGATTAAAACATATTTTGTGACGAAAACATTTATACTTTAAAAGTTATTCAATATTAGTTTGAAGGTGACCTATCTACGAAATTCCAAGCGCTACGCCCGGGCCTAGCGGTTCGAATTTTTTCGCTGCGGGCGGCGTACGCGCCAAATATTGTATTATAAATAATTTAGACATGGGCTAGTAAAAATGAAAAAATATAACCTATATTAAAACATAGTGCGATCGATTCGCTAGTTGATTCTGAGCAAACTATTTTCTAGTTTTCAGTTAATTCATTAACACGTTGTACATTGGTAGCAATATAACCAAAATTTTGCTCACCTATCGGACAGTGGTCCTGTTAAAATGAGACCAATCATAAAGCCAAAATTATGTACGGTGCCAATAAGGGTTCTCTTCCACTCTTGGCATGCTAAATTAAACTGCAATTAAAAAATACTATGGAAATTTTGCTCGATGTTTCAATAGAAATAAGTTCTCTCGTTCTAGCATAATGGGCATGTTGACTAATTTTCATTTTTTAGTCCGTCTTGTAGATTATTAAAAAATATTGGACACGTATTTTTTCCTTTTTTTACGTAATAAAAAAATAACGGCGATATACTGAGTTGAAATTTCGCGTGACGTCACTATTCTGACAGTTTGTATGGCGGTTTTGCGGTTAGTGACGTCACGACCTCCTCATCCTAAACTTTAATGCGCTTTATCTCTGTATATTTTAATTTATTTAAAAAAAGCAAAAAATACGTGTCTATTGTTTTTTTATTTTCTAACTGACGGATTAATTACAATTTTGATTTTCAAAAGTAGTCAACTATATATATATATCCCTATTTTCTACATTTATTTTCATTGTTTCAGTTTACCTCGGCTACAAAACTGTCTGGAGTGTCATATTCCCATTCTGAACACCGGTGAGTGGAGTTGAAACTGTCACATGTTTCATTATTACCAAAATCCTTGCACCTGAAAAACATTGTATTAGGTATTCACTATCCGCCCGGACCAAGGGTGGGTGGATACTTAGGTCTAGGATAAAATTGATTTTTCATTACTCATACTCGGAAAGTAGGTCTGAAGTTGCCTGAGAAGCGGGGTTGAAAGTAACCCTTTTCAGCCCTAGGGAGAATCGCTTTCAACTGACAACTGTCAAATTATTAAAAAAAAACTAGGTCTATTTTCACATTTCTATTGAACCATGTTCCAGCTTTCTATACAGCCAGCGCGATGTAAAATTGAAATAACGTAAATTTTAAGTAGGTATTAATTAAAATAAAATTCACTCATTTTTTCTTTAGCTAATTCCTATTTTTATTTTGACTTTCCTTGCATTCGTAATGAAAAGCACAGTGTTATCCTCGGGAGAAAGACTTATTTAGTCCCTCGATCTATTGGCACCCGAGCGTACTCGGGACTAAATAAGTTACTTTCACCCCTAGGATAACAATGTATATTATGCCTGAGTTTGCTGTTGTTGCTGAACTGTGCTGTTCACTTGAGATGACAAAAATAAAAACATTGGCTTTGTAAATAACTGTCAATTATTGCATAAAATATGTCGATTTTTTTATTTACGCACGAGTTTTTAAACCGTGGAAAGATTTGTGTTTGTTTGTGTGTTGCGATTTAACTCAAAAACTACTGGATCTATTTCAAAAATTCTTTCACCATAGAATGCTACATTGGCCCTGAGTAACATAGGCTATATTTTAATCCGGAATTCCCGCAGGAACTCCGAAATCACTGCGAGTGAAACTGTGGGGAACAGCTCGTTAACTATATATTGCTTGAAGTAAAAAAAAATAATTGATTAAAATATTTTAATTTGAACTATTTGAAAACGATGATGGTTTTTTTTAATTTGAGTACACAGACTTAACAGAAGACTAAATTAATTAATTGTTTAATTAGGATTAAACAGAATATTGTCGCTTATTCGACAATCACAGTGATCAGACTAGTTGTGCCCCGCGGTTTCACCCGCGATAATTTCAGAGTTCCCGCAGGAATTCCGGGATAAAAAGTGTGTTGTATAAGCTATATTATTGTAAAGTTTAATTTAAATCCATCCAGTAGTTTTTGCGTGAAAAAGTAACAAACATTCATCCATCCATCCATCCATCCATCCATCCATTCATACTTACAAACTTTCGCGTTTATAATATTAGTAGGATTTGAAGCACATGCAATGCCTTTAATGCAAGCAAAATAGGGATCTACCGAGTCTCCTAACCGTCTCATAAGGCGACCTAGAACCTACATTTACACATGTGCAGTAAAAAAAAGCATTGCCCTATTTACCACAATCTAGTTGTATAGCTATTCCACTAAAATTATATCACATTTTTTAAATACTCACCTATAAGCTACGGATTCAGCTGAAAACACAAAGTGAACAAATGGCATTTTTCCAATTATACCCAAAACAACAAACAAAAACAACATAGAACGGTAATATCGACTGAAAATATTGAATTTAATAAGCACTTCATCTAAATTTTCACCCCCAGATCTGTCTTTTTCCACTTTATCTCCCATCACTGCCATTTGCTATTGCTGTCTTTACTTTGCAGTTAATAAAACTATAATAACTAATCCCGTGTATCTTTACAAGCGATAAAGTTTCGTTCGTTTGTTTTGTTTACCTATACATATAATAATATATTCTTTACTGGCCGTTGCCCCTGACTCTGCTCGTCGCTGGCGTCACTATAAATTGTCATATTACATTTATACTCTTCATGGTATACAATATTTTCAACATGCAACTATTGTCGAATCTTCAATGATTAGAGTGCCATCAAACAAAAACTATAGTGAACATAAGATTTTAGGCTAAACATCAGCTCAATTCTTCACAGATAATGTATGTAATGTAATCACGTACAGACATACAGAACGTCTGAGAACCAATGTTCAAGATTTTAAATTGTTTTACCACATATTGCAATGTGTTTTAAAGCTTCGATTTAATTATTTAATCATATTAACATGACTATAATTATTATAGTTTTGTAAGATTAGTCTCACTAGACTAATCTGATACCGGCACCTCGGGCGCTTGCAAAACATTATTTTTACCGTAGCTTTACCTCAACTAAAGCACCACATTTATTGTTCATGCTGAAAATAGTTCACCCGCATTAATTTTGGAGTTCCCCAGAGAATTCCGGCATATAAATTACGCTATGGCCTTTTCTGTGCCCTAACAACGTGTATGCCAAATTTCATCCAAATCCGTTCACCCGTTTTTGCGTGATTGAGTAACAAACATCCAAACATCCACACTTTCACATTTATAATATTAGTAGGACTAGCTGTGCCCCGCGGTTTAATATTAGGACTAGCTGTGCCCCGCGGTTTCACCCGCGTTAATGTCGGATTTCCCGCGGGAATTCCAGAATAAAAAGTACCCTATATCCTTTTCTGTACCTCTGACAACGTGTAGTATGCAATAATTAATTCTATTTCACCCACGTTAATTTCGGAGATCCCGCGGGAATTCCGGGATAAAAGGTAGCCTATGTTCTTTTCCATGTCAAAGGCTACATGCATGCCAAATTTATCCAAATCTGTTCTGCCGTTTTTGCGTGATTGAGTAACAAACATGCACACTTTCACATTTATAGCTAATGACCAGCATTTTTTTTAATACCTCGAGTTCCAGATGTAATTTCGAAAAAAATCGAAACATGAGTATCTAAGTTAGGCCCTTAGCAATACAACAAAAAAAACCGCATTCAATTTGGTGCCGCAATTTTTACGTAGCACGAATACAAACATACAGACAGACAAAAATTCTAAAAACGGTGTTTTTGGCTTCCATATCACTCATAGAGTCGCCTAAATTTATTTTTTCCTATTTATCTCCCATGTACAGACATCGACCTGTTACAATTTTATTATATGTATAGATATTTGTGACCAGCTGTTCACCGCGGTTTCACTCGCGGTAGGTAATTTTGGAGTTCCCACGGGAACCCTGGGTTACAATTTAGCCTATATCAATCAGTGATAATTGAAATTGAAATTGAAAAAACTTTATTTGACACAACACAAAGATTTACAGCATACGTATACAACAACTAGACATATATATATAACTGGTATTGTGGGTACGCTTCTCAATCAATAATGTAGATGTAATCCAAGGATTACCCCCTACAACCACACAAACTCACAAACTCTTTATAATATTAGTAAGATTTTTGCATAAAATACACACTCACCCATAACCGGTATTTTTAGTGACAAAAACGAAATTATACGCAGCAATTTCACTCATGCCATTTGTTAATACAATCAATAAAAGATATAAAAGGTGATATCGTCCAAAAATTTTTAACTTTAGCAACAATTCATCGGTGTTTACAAGATTTTCTTCAGTTTTCATCATATCACTTGTCACGGTTACAAAATCTAGGTAAGAAATCACAGAAAACTTTGCGAGATGTTAAATTTGCTAAATATACTTAAATGCTAAAGATTCACTGACATAAAATACATATTACATACCATTTTAAACGTACCTACATTTTCATGGTAGTTAAAGTGACGATTGTTCTTTTATCAACAGTCCCGTACACGTCATAAGCATAAAAATACTATAATCATCTTTTGTTACCTACAAATTATTTCAATGTAAAAATTTAAGTCATTTTTACGAAGATTTCTTTTAAATTTTCCCCTTCGTCTCAATTTTAATCGGCAACTAGCTTGGATTCTTGTTAATTATTAAAAAACATATGCTTCATTTGGTTACATTTTTTTCAATAATGACAATCGTTTTTACCTACACCTTTGGCTAGTTTTTACTTACTATAAAATACCAGGAAAAATGACAAGAAAAAACCGACCGATTGCGTACCTATCAGATTAATATGCAAAGCTATTATTAAATCATTTTTTACATTACTAGCTGGTGCCCGGGGTTTCGCCCGCGTGATTTTCGGGATTACCTTGGGAACTACAATAGCTTTATCCTATCTGAAGTTTATGGGTGGTGATATCCCTTTTTTCACCGCTATCTCCAAAACGATATTCATTTCACAACCTTCTGGCCGCAAACCCTGAAACTTCTTCATGCAAAGAAGAGCGCAAGGCTATCGTACCTACCATAATTATAAGTTAAAGGCCTATGAGCCCCTTTCCCACACTCTAATGGTACAGTACAGAAAAGCGTTGCGGAGTTTTAGCGAACATTTAATACCACACAAAATTTTAATATTAAAATATAGATTACGCCTTAATAGTCGATTTTAATTTTCAAATTTCAATCACCTTGAGTTTTTAAAAGAACATTTTTGATGATAAATCCTACTAATATTATAAACGTGAAAGTTTGTAAGAATGTATGGATGGATGGAGGGATGTTTGTTACTCTTTCACGCAAAAACTACTGGATGGATTTAAATGAAACTTTACAATAATATAGCTTATACATCAGACTAATACATAGGGTACTTTTTTCCCGAATTCCCGCGGGATCTCTGAAATTAACGCGGGTGAAACCGCGGGGCATAACAAGTCCTTTATATTTCTCTATTAACCCAATGGTTAGCTGCTAGAGGATTCTGCAAGGCATAAAGTTCGCCATTGTACCATTTTGTGCAAAAAGAATAAATAAATAAATAAAAAATTTATTATTTTAATCTAGAGGCATTGAAACAATACTCGTAGTGTCACGCTTTTATTCAATTATGTTTTTGTAATGGCACAAAATGTTTATGTTGTGTTAACACGAGTAACACGACTGAAATAGTTACAGTTGGAATATATCTTAAACTAGCTGTTCCCTGCGGTTCCACCGGCGGTAATTGCAAAGTTCCCGCGGGAATTGCGGGATAAGAAGTACCCTACGACACTCAGGAACACTGCAGCATTCTATTGGTAAAATAATTCTCAAAATCGCTTCTGTAGACCCAGAGAGATCTTCGATCGTTGAATTTAGCAAGAAAAAATCGCTTGTCGTATCGAGATTAAATATCTTACAATGCAAGTCTCTACTGTGAATGTTATCAACAGTTTTTCTGCGTATGAGTTATCAATAAAAATCGTTAATTTGACAGTTGTGCTCGATAACATAGCGAAAAAAATCGATATTTAAAATGTAAAGACTACGAAAAATAGATTACACACCATTACACTACATACGAAATGCCCAAATTCAGGGTAAATGCAAATGTCCCTCACCTAATTATATTATTCACCCTAACGTCTGGCACAGCAATCAGGTTCGCTAACCACAGCAACAATATCACACTGTTGTTTACCTATGTTTCACATTCGAGTACACTCTTTGTTCTCATTGACTCTACAACCATTGTTCCGATAGTTGCTTCGGCAAACGGTTTGATAGCGAAGATGCTCGATCTACATCTCGAGAGACTCCCTAGGTCGTTGGCTCAAGGTGCAGATGCAGAAGGCGATAATCCGCGACACGACACGCATTGTAGAGAGGTTCCTGTCTCTATGACCTTAACCACCGGTAGCTTGAACTCTCCTCCACTGTCGGTGGCACACTGGGTTTAGGTTTTTTTCAATAATTATTATTAAAGAGAGAATAAAATATAAAAAAAAAAAAAAATTATAAATCGCCATTGTAAAAAGCTTAAATTTAAGATTTATGTAAATCCTCGATTTCATAGAATTTCCTATTAGATACACCGTGTAGATACCCTCCAAAAAATGTCTACTGTATAGTGTTATTTTCATTCACTTGAGGTTGAGCAATAACTATCTCAATAGGCTATTTGACTAAATTTTTGTTTTTATTCCACGAGTGTAGATTCGTAAAAAAATATTGGTCAGGTAGGTATTTATTCTTTTTTTTAGCTAAGCAAATAATAACGGAGATATGTTGAGTCGAAAGGTCAAGTGACGTCACAAGCAGATACAGTTTTCACAGCTAGTAACACAATAAATGACATTTAACATTTTTAAGTTCGATTATTTATTATTAATATATTTAAAATTACTAACAAATCAAAATAAAATAAAATCTTATAAAAAAAAGATAGAAATAACTTAAGACGAAGCATAGGTAACACGCGGTCTCAACGCATGTATTACCTCTTAAAAGATATCGAAATTTGGTCAACTGAAAGATGACCGTTACAAACGGCAAAATATCGATGGTGCAGTGCAGAGGTACCTACTCAAATTCTGCAGCAAACCCATAGACTATAGAGCATTGGGCAAGTTAACTAATTTTTATTTTTTAGTCCGTCTTGTTATTATAAAAAATTATTGGACACGAATTTTTTTCTTTTTTTACGTAATCAAAAAATTACGGTGATATATTGAGTTGAAATTTCGTGTGACGTCACTATTCTGACAGTTTGTATGGCGGTTTTAGCGGTTAGTGACGTCACGACCCCCTCACTCTAAAGTTTAATGCGCTTTATCTCTGTATATTTTAATTTATTTAAAAAAGCAAAAAATACGTGTCTATTGTTTTTTTTATTTTCTAACTGACGGACTAATTAGAATTTTGATTTTCAAAACTACTCCACATCCCCATTGATTCACTTCATACTGAGCTGGCATTTTCATCATCTTTCAGCTTGGGCTTGCTGCCCAACGCTTCAGCTTGTTTCACGGTGTCCGGGAGGGAACAGTCTGACGTATCTGGGACGAAGATGGTCAAGAAACTAGCGAACAACGCGACACAGCCGAAGATCAACGACGGCAATCCACTCCAGTACACCATCTGAAACAAAAGTTGGTTTGTTTGTTTGTGTAATCTGAGACGCTACTGAAACGATTTTGTAAAATCTCTCACTAATAGGAAGCAATTAGGATTTCATGCATGATAAAATTTCCCTGGTAGTTCCGCAAATCACGTAGGTGAAATAATAGCAATAGATTTTACTAATATTATAAAAGTGAAAGTGTGGATGTTTGGATGTTTGTTACTCAATCACGCAAAAACGGCTGAACGGATTTGGATGAAATTTGGCATACACGTTGTTAGGGCACAGAAAAGGCCATAGCGTTGGAATAGCAGACAAGGTAATTTCATCCTAATACAAAGAGTTCCTGTGAGGGATATTCGAAATTGATACGGGTTCAACGGGGGGGGGGGACAGCTAGGTCATTCAGCTAGTAATAAATCCATATGAATCAATGGAAAAAAGCAAAATACGTATATTTTGGTCCTAATAATATAATCATTTATGAGGCAACTCTGCCCATCATCACCAATGTGATAAGGCATTTTCAAGAAAATATCTGAGATTTAAAGACAATCTATACAAATTAAAATTAATTGCAGGCACTCTAGTTTCAACAGATAGCATTAAAGGCTTATTATTTTGCCTTCAATGTTCGATATAGGCCGCATAAAGTTTTTAAGGAAAATATTTTTTAAATATTTGCCCGGAAGAATTGATAATGCGCTTTTTTTAAATTTCCTTTTCTATTATTTGTTATCTATTGTTTGGACACAACAACATCGGATGTTAAAAAACATATAACTTAAAAAGGTATTTATAACATTATTAGCCATATTGAGTATACCAGTAGCGGTGTCATCGGCGCAGCAATGGATCCGAACCTGCCCAACCCTGAACACAAGCCGTGCATGGAATTCCTCGTGTACGTCGGAAACAACTCCGACGTGAACAGGTATGTGGTGTCAAAATACAAAGTAGACATCAGTTTTCCCGTCATATACAGGGTAATGGAAAGCCATTGCAAATCTGAAACAAATCCTTACTAATATTATAAATGCGAAAGTAACTCTGTCTGTCTGTCTGGTACGCTTTCACGCCTTAACGCCTCAACGGATCATCAAGAAATTTTGCATACATATTGTCAGGAGTACAGAAAAGGACATAGGGTACTTTTTGTCCCGGAACTCCCGCAAGAACTTCCAAATTTAAGTGGGTGAAACCCCGGGGAATAGCAAGTATTTAATAACTAGCTGTGCCCCGCGGATTCATACGCGTGAAAAGTTTTTATTTAAGCATCTTTTTTTCCCGACATCCGACTTGAATGAAACAAAACCGCATGAAAATCCGTTCAGTAGATTCAGAGATTATCGCTAACAGACAGACAGACAGACAGAAAAGATTTTTAAAAACCCTTTTTTTGTGGTTGGTTACTGTTCTTTTATCACTCCCTATCAGTTTTTGTTAAAAATATTCAATGTACAGAATCGCGGATTCCACTCTTTTATTATTATAGTATAGATAGATTATGATTTAGGTGCTTTTGTTTTAGGCACTTAGAAACTCTAAAGACTCAAAAATAATCCTGCATAAATATTGTCTATGTGTACAAATAATTATAATCAAAGAGTATATAACCACTACGTTATAATAATAACTCGACCACAGCGACTTTTCCTTTTTTTGAAAATGGCAAAAGACGCCTTGGATTGTTTTTGGGATTTTTTGTCCCTGAACTGGAACTGACAACTTTTACTCAAAGGAGGAAATAATAGTCATTATAAAGAATATACCTACTTATAATCACTAGGTTTTAAGTCATTAAAAAACAGTATATAACCGCTGTATTAACCAACAGTAACATTAACTGTGATCGCTCATTAGATGGTGAAATCTACTATAAACTAATATCAAATGAATATAAAATGCCTGAAATAATAATATAAATAAATTAATATAATAGTTACCTGTTGGCACTAAAGGCTGGATTAAACATAAAATAGCACCAATTAAGAAGGTCAGCATCAATGAATACTTTCTTTTTAAATATTTCAATACAAATATGTACAGCAATGTTCCCGGTATGTCTATGAAACTCAGTATGCCAAAATTCAAATATTTATTCCCTTGCAACGATACAGAGTTTATGATGATGCCATAATTCACAAAAGCTGATGCCGTCCACCAAAAGAAACATATGATGAATCTTTTCAATATCGTCCTAGATGCAAATGTCGTTTTCAGCAGCTCGACAAACTTCAGACTGTATTCTTCTTGGGCTGACAAATTGTCCAGCACTTTATTATCGATTGTCATCTTATTCATTCTTGCCGCTTTTTTCATTATTGCAGTAGCTTCTTCTTTTCTACCATTAGTTAGTAACCATCTGGGACTTTCGTCCATTAGATATAGGTAAAAGATAAATAGCAACGGAGGCCCATATATGGCTCGAAGATATGACCTCCAATACTGGAAGAGCCAACCTATAACTGCTACAAACACAGCGCCGATATACCAGCCGAGGTTGCATAAAGTGATGTAGGTTATTCTCTTCTTTGTCGCTACTATTTCGACGGCTGAAATATTCAGAAAATTCATTTTAAAGTCGATCGAAGAGTAAACCTTCAGATATTTCCTTCTACAGTCAAAACGTGGAAGTGCTAAATGACCGCGTTAGTTATCATTGAAAAACTTATTCATGTTTAATAATATAATAATAATAATAATCCACTTCACAACACACAGATCTACTTGATCCCACACTAAGCTATAGGCTTGTGTCGTGGAAACCAAGCAAACGTGGTATATACTACACATATTATTACATATATATTATACTATAGATATATATATATATATATACACCCAGACTGGAAAATGGAACCCTGTGTTCATCACACAAAGTCCACCCCCACCGGGAATCGAACCCGGAACCTCTTGATTAGCGGGCAGGCATGGTGACCATTGCGCCAATCGGGTCGTCAAATGTTTAATCTTTATTGAATCATCATTCATATTCATGTTTAATCTTTCAAACAGTCACAATATTATGGTTTTAGTAATATTTAAACAGGTAGGTATACTTTCAGAAAAACCAGGTGACTTCTGTGAAACTCACCGAACAGATAAACAGGTGAGAAAGTACAACCGACCACAGCTTCCAGAAACTCTAAACTAACATAGAGCCAGTACGAAGAGGTGAAGCTTTTAGCCAAGCCCATCATTGCACTTAGCACTGATGTTAATACTATCGATGCTTTTCTACCCAATCTAGAGGATGTAAAAAAAATATCTCATAATAGTTTGAAAGAAACATTAGCTATGGCAGGTAACGAAGGGAGAAGGAGAATGAAGAGAATATGGAAACCAATTTTCTAAGGAACCACTTAAAAGTAACCACTACCCACTCGGTAACCACAAAGTTAAAACAACGAGTTCATAGGAATAATGTCGAGTTTTTTATTATACGTACGACATAGTTACGTGCAACTAAAACTCAACCTTATTTCTTTCAAATTTCAGCTTAATATACTAAATACGTTGGAGTGTAGGTACATTCGTTTTTTTTATATAATAATAATCCACTTCACAACACACAGATACTATACTATATATTACATATATATTATACTATAGATATATGTATATACACACCCAGACTGGAAAATGGAACCCTGTGTTCATCACACAAAGTCCACCCCCACCGGGAATCGAACCCGGAACCTCTTGATTAGCGGGCAGGCAATGGTGGCCATTGCGCCAATCGGGTCGTCGATGTTGGGTCATTTTCCATCACAAAGAGCTAGTTTCCATAATATTATGGTTTTCTTCGTTCACCGAGGGCAGGTAGTTGCTAAATTATAATTTCTTACTATAAAAATATATCATTGATATAATGTTTATATAGCCGTGCGCCGCATCTGCTGGCGCGCGGAAATTGTGCGAAAACCAGATAAAACTTTAATTAGCTACCTATCTAACCTAGTAATTTAACTAAGAGCTTGTAAAATTATAAAGTAGTCTTTGTAGATCTACTTTGGGTAGGTATAAATTATAGAATTTATTATACCTGTCCGATATAGGTCCAACTATACATAAACCAGCCATATAGCCGACATTGTGACTCGATCCCACTAGAGTTCGCTTCCATTCTTCGCACGCTAACTGAAACTGTAAATACAAGTTTCAATTGTTTAGGTAAGAAATGTATTTAATGCTTGGACACATTTTTATTGCTTGGGTAATATCACCACACTCGACATTAATTGTGTTAATCTCACTTGAGTAAATAAGTACAAATGTTTATCGCTTGAATGTGTGGGTTGGGGTAATCGAAGCAGCGACAATGTAGTATAGTAGTCAGTTTCAACCACTAGACTACAACTGGACATAGATAAGCAATAGTGTGTTAACCCACACTGGAAAAATTTTGAGTAAATTAAAGCTTTAAAATTATAGCGCCATTTTGTTTGAACATTTGTATGTTCAATATTTAGTTACATATTTAAACAATGTAATAAGGTAAACACATAATTAAAAAACGTTCTCTAACTCTCAATAAATCGTTCTAAATCAATAACTTCGTTTTGTGGGTTAACATGTTATTGCTTATCTGCGTCCAACTATCAGTCACTTGATCCTTGATCCGTTTTCCTTATGGTATTTAGGTATGAAGTGACAATATATACTGTGTGCTAAAGGCATGAAACACACAGGGGTTTTCGCATTACCTACTTAGTCACTAGCTGTTCCCGCGGGGATACCCGCGTTTATTTTGGAGATCTCGAGGGAATTCCGGGATAAAAGTACCCTTTGGAGGATATAGGACCCCTGACAACGTGTGAAAGCGTAATAAACAAACAAACAAACTCACTTTCGCATTTAAGGATACAAATTATACACACTATGCACGGTGATAAAGGCATAAAACACAGGTATTTCCATATTAATTATCTATAACAAGATTTTTAGTAGGAACTTTTGAACAAATACCAAGCTTAGAATATGAACAAACTAGCTGTACCCCGCGGTTTCACTCGCGTTAATTTCGGAGTTCCCGCGAGAATCCCGGATTACCAAATAACTCATATTACTCAGGGATAATGTAGCTTTTTAATGGTGAAAGAATTTTTGAAATTGGTCCAGTCGTTTTTGAGTTAATTCGTAACAAACAAACAAACAAAAAATCAAATCTTTCCTCTTTATAATATTAGTATAGATAATACAGAACTACAGTACAAGTAAAAAATGAGGCAAAATACCCTCTCACCTCAGCTACAAGACTGTTTGGATTGTCGTAGATCCATTCGGAACAAGTGTTCGAGCCACACGTCGCGTTGATATCGTTCTTGCATCTGCGGATAAAAACATAATTTGGTGTCTATTTTATATATTTTTTTGTTATTAAATGGCAACACTTAAAATAAATGTGCCAATGACAATATGCGACTTGATAGCCAAAGCAATGCGGACGAATTTTTGTGCCTTGACTGACAGAAAACAAAGCAAATATTTATTTAAGCAAGACACACAACACAAACATGATATACAGAATAACACAAAAGAAAATAATTAAAGAATAACAAAATAAAGAAAAACGAAATAAAGAGTAACGAAATAAAACTAAACAAGAAACATTATCATATTTAGACAACTAGCTATTCTCCGCGGTTTCACCCGCGTGAATTTCGGAGGTCCCGCGGGAATTCTGGAACAAAAAGTATGTGCGTGGCAACAAAATTCAAAAAAATTCAAAATTCAAAAGCTATTTATTACTTAGGATTGGTTACAATCACTTGTAATCGTCAGCAGGTTCTTAGAACTACATATAAATTACCGTCAGTTCGGAATACGTCCTTTGCTGAGAAGAACTGACAAAAACTCAGCAGCGCTGTCTTTTAATGATAATCCTTATAAACTAGGAGAACAAAAAATATGTAGTAATTGGATAGAGAAATTCATTCCCAAACGTCTGTATCATTTAAATATAGTCTACTACACTATAATATGCTTTATCGCATAATCTGTGTTTAATAAGTGTATGAATTTATTAATTGACAAATTAATTACATCGTTTGGGAGTTTCTTGTAAAAGTGTATACATTGTCCTTTAAATGACTTAGAAATTTTATGGAGCCTAGTCTTAGGCACAGCGAGTTTATCTTTATTTCTTAAGTTTAGATTATGTAAATCACTGTTTTTCTTAAAGTTGCCTAAATTTTTGTGAACATATAATAAATTCTCGTATATGTACTGAGAATGTATAGTCATTATTTATGTAAACGTAATATGCAACATACATACACAAACAACGTATATATGCAAAATTTAATGCACTTTTTTCGACACTTCCAACAACTATCATAATTATATTAGGTAAGTACCTACATAAAAAATCAATTATACCTACAACTGAACCTTCCTCATGAATCACTTTACCTACTGGTACAAACTGCATGAAAATCCGTTCAGTAGTTTTTGAGTTTATCGCGAACAAACAGACAAACACGGCGGAAGTGCTTTTTTAATAATAGTACTATTATTACGCTACTTAGCGATGTTTCGCCTGGTGCGAGAATCGAATATGCGACCCCCGTCGTAGTAGTCACTAATCTTTATACATACAAATGAATTGGTGTTCGTTTGTCTCGCTAAAACTCGAGAATGGCTGGACTGATTTGGTTAATATTAATCTTGAAATATTTGTGGAAGTTTAAAGAAGATGAATTAGGCTACTTGGAGTTCCCGCGGGAATTCCGAAACTCACACAGGTGAAACCGCGGGGTACAGCTAGTAGTATTATATTATCTGTGCTAACAACTACACCTAAACGAACGATTCTGTCAATAATAGTAGCTGACGTCGCGCGTCTCAAGTACCTATACGTATAGCATTAGGCATATCTTATTGTCATACATTGATTGTTAAGAGCTATTTCGTCTGAGGTTAAGAGATCATCAGTCTCGATGATACCTTACTATTGCAACATTTACAATAAATAATCTGCAAGGCAATGTCAGATTGCTTATTTTTTATTTTTTTTTTATTTTTTTAATTTATTTAAAGACAATACATCATATTTCCTGAATGCTACTTTCTGCCAAACTGCAAAAACAGTTTATCGGCAGGCACATTCTCGCTTATTACTATTTAAATATACTTTAGGACAAACAGACAATATCTAAGTAGGTATACCATTAAAGACAACATTGTTATAGACAAACGTATTATTCCTATTTATATATGTAGGTATACATATAAATAATATTGAAGTGTAATACAAAATTAATAGCTTTCCAATAATGTTTTAAAAATTAATTAAAATTAATTTTTCCGAAACTCACGCTCAACTCACTCACGGGGCACAGTTCTAATAAAAAAATTTAATGCCTTAATTTCAGAATATACGGAATTTAAATAGGCCATCACGGTTTTTAAAACATTGAATTTAATTATAGTAAACATTCAACTGTGTATTTAAATCATTTCTACCTGTATTCAATTGGTTCGGCCGCAAACACGTAATTCAAGCAGGTGATCCCGGTGTATATATTAGGCAGCAGGATCAGCAGTAACATCCAAGAGTGATACCTTCCGAATATATTGAATTTCACCAGCACATCCTCCAGGTCTACGCGTTTATCGACTTCATTTGTCATATTTATCCACTTTAATTTATTTCCATAACCAAAAAACACTCGAAATCTCGAGATAAGTTAAACACAACAAAGAAATGCAGGTAGATTCACGTTGTAACTTGATATAGAACGATTTTTTAATTGTTTTACTCCACGTAATATGAATAAAATGTATATAATAATCAGTCTACATTCCACACTACAACATCCATGTTTCGTTGCTTTATCACTGTCAGGTATAGGTTTAATAGACTGATAATGATATTTGTTTATATATCAGAGCAAAATACTGGCGGTAAATAAACCGGTTTATTTAATGATGCAATGTGGAGTTCTTTATTGGAATTTTTTTAAAACCCATTTTTTTTTTTGACGATATTATAACATAAAGGCAGATTGCTTGTAAACGGAATAGCACCTTGTGGATTTCGCGTAAACTGACGAATGCACAATGATACTTAGTAGGTTGATGATGCATGGTAATCGCTTAGGGCGTGTTTTCACTTGGTCAGATTGAACCGCGTCCTGTCTGTCAACTTATACCTACAGTCAGCCGCAATTCACGAATCGACCACTAACTAGCGCTGGACTAGAACTATCATACTGAAGTTCGTAAAGTTCCTTTGCAAATCGCCCGCTATATTCCATTCACGGCCGCACTCAGAGTCGACTTCAATGATTACTTAATTAAGTATAGATTTTTAAAACAAAACTGCCGCAATCGGACAAGTTTAATAAATTATATTATGTAAAATTACGCAGGACGCGATGTTTTTTATTACCTTTTTTGCCTGACGTTTCGGCTGAGTTGCAAATTACACGTAATTTTACATAATATAATGTGGTCAAAACGCGAAAATCTAAAAACTTAAAAAAAAGTTTAATAAATTAATGTTAAAATCTATATATACTTAATTAAGTAATCATTAAATTTGACTCTGAGTGCGGCCGTTAGTGATGCAGGACGCTAACACGCGGTTGAGTGATAGCCGCAAGCTGTGGGCTTTATGTGAACACGTCCTTATCGGCGACAATCATCTTGTCGGCGATTATTTTAACTGACTGTACAAACTAACAGAAACCTATCATAAGCCTCGAGACTCGCCGATCATCGTCTATGATCGCCTGCGACGTGTGAATTGTCGGTTTTTGGGCACGCATCAAAGGGAATCGCCTGTGGTTGCTTTGAGGTGTCCACATTATCGCCGATCATACGATCACACGATCGACGATCATCGGCGATAATCAGCGATAAACTCTAATGTTCCCCAAGCAGGTATTTTATATAATACTAGCTATGCCGCGGTAATTTCGGAGTTCCCGCAGGCATTCCGGGATAAAAAGTACCCTATGTCCTTCTCTGTACCCCTGACAACGTTCATGCCAAATTTCATCCAAATCCGTTCAGCTGTTTTTGCGTGATTGAGTAACAAACATCCAAACATCCACACTTTCACATTTATAATATTAGTAGGATTATCTGCGTAAGTATTATATGTATTTATTTTCTAGTAGGTAGCTTTTTTTGTTCTTGGTTATTGGGTTTGTATTTTATATCAGGGCCCTTACTATGACCATAACACGCCGCGCTAAGATAAGACGCCGCAAAAACTGTCTTTCAGACGTAATCAAAGAAGTTTTACTGCAAAAAAATACATTAAAAACGTTTCTTATGGCATAAAGAATAATAATTTCTAATATCTTGGCATCTAGAACGTTTGGAAATGCGTTTT
Organism: Zygaena filipendulae; assembly: GCA_907165275.2. Taxonomy (NCBI): domain Eukaryota; kingdom Metazoa; phylum Arthropoda; class Insecta; order Lepidoptera; family Zygaenidae; genus Zygaena; species Zygaena filipendulae. The sequence goes on along the minus strand of OU015653.1, from coordinate 1,030,851 downwards.
TGGGACGCGCGTTAGGGGCAAGGGATGTTGTTGGTCATAGTGAGTATGGGCCCAGTTCTATTTTCCAAAAATATAAGAATAACTATCAAGATTGGACCTCATGTATTTTAACACATACCTACCTACTTGCTGTTCCCCGCGATTTTACCCGCGGTAATTTCGGAGTTCCCACGGGAATTCCGGATTACTATAGTGTAGCCTATGACTCTCAAAACGTGGCTTTCTATTGTTAAAATAATTTTCAATATCGGTTCGGTAGATCAAACTTTGATCAAACTCACAAACTTTACCTCTTTATAATGTTAGTGAAATAAGCATAAAAAAGTAGGTGTTTATGCTCTTTTTATTTTGCCAGTTCCATGTATTTATTAAGAAATCGTGAGGTATACATATATTACAAAAAAATTACTACTTTTTATATTACTTAATGTACTACCGTAACTTTTTAGATTACTTTTATTGTGAAAAAATACCTGTCTCCTAAGGTTGTTTGTTGATTCAATTATTTTTTAGCGTGAGTTTTGTTTTTATGCATTTACGTCAACGCCGAGTATAGTCTTGTGGTACCTAATGCAACAAAATAATAATATTATTAAGTATACCTACAATAATTTGCTGACCTTACTACCTTACTTACTATGCCGTATTTCCTGTTTCCTTCATAATCTTCTCCATCATTATCGTCATTAAACAATGATTTTTAGTACGATACAAAAAAAAAATCGGCCATTTGCTTTGCAATCTACAAAATGGTACAAGCTTACACAAAAGTGTAGTCAAGATTTTGTCCTCGAAATTGTCTACAATGATTTGATAGCAGTACGGTGAAATAAACCACGCGCCAAAATTTGCTGAATTTATCTTTACTAAGATTCTCTGCACGTTTATAAGAAACTAGCTGACCCCCGCAGTTTCACCCGCGGTAATTTCAGGATCACTGTAGCTTCTTAAAAGTGAAATAATTTTCAAAATTGGTTAAGTAGATCCAAAGATAGCTGCTCCCCCGTTGTTTTACCCGCGGTAATTTCAGAGTTCCCGCTTGAATTCCGGGATAAAAAGTACCTTATGTCACTCAGGATCACTTTTGCTTCCTATAAGTGAAAGAATTTTGAAAATTGGTTCAGTAGATCCAGAGATTGCAACCTCACAAACTCCGGAGTTCCCGCGGGAATTCCAAGATAAAAAGTACCCTATGTCCCTCAGGATTACTTTAGCTTCATATAAGTTAAACAACAACCTGTTACAATTTTATTATAATATATGTAGATTGTAGATAATTCTTTTTAAGTAAAATCCTAAGATCCAGGCATTACAATATAAACATTCAATGTAATTTTAAACATTTTGTCAGTGAAATCTTATTCTTATATTTGTTTCTTTATCTACGTAGCTCAGGTGGGGGTCGGTTTCTTGTAGCCTTTTTGTGTCTTATAAATTAATTATTTCAACCATTCTATAACGGAACATTTTCCGTCATCGCTAAATCAATCTCCATAGTTTCCGTTGACGAGTATCTTGAATGGGGCCTGTGAGAAGTTTGACTAGCATCGTGTACATTTATCTCACTCTTTGGTTTGACTTTAATATTTTCGGCTTGCTTCACCGTGTCAGGTAAAGACACGGCCGCTGTGTCTGGCACGAAGAAAGTCAATATCCCAGCGAACAGCGCCATTCCTCCAAACACCATTGCTGGCAACCCAGACCAGTACACCAACTGGAAAATCATGTATAGTAGTGGAAGATCACTCACCGACTAAACATTAAATCTAGGAAACCGTTTGACCTATGAAGCTGAAATTTGGCAGGTACACTGCTTATAGGTAGGATCCAAGAATCCAGATTTCAAAGAGTTTCATCGGGAATCCCCAAGTTAACCCTGATGAAGCCTTGAGGAACAGCAAGTAGTATGTAGATAAAGGACTTGTAATATAGTTGTAACTAAAGACTGTAAAAACTACTTACCACCGCACTCAGAGTCGACTTTAATGATTACTTAGTTAAGTATAGATTTTTAAAACAAAACTGCCGCAATCACACAAGTTTAATAAATTAATGTTAATTGGCATTTAACTAATTAAGTTACATCTCATTAAATGCCAATTAACATTAATTTACCGAACGTCTCTGATTGCGGCAGTTTTGTTTTAAAAATCTATACTTAACTAAGTAATTATTAAAGTCGAATCTGAGTGCGGCCGTTAGTCACCTACTTTAAATAAAGGACAATCCGACAGTTCAAAACAGTGTTTCAAAATTTTTATCAGTCAGTATACTCGTATGTCTGTAGGTTAATATAGTATGCGCGTCGCATAAAAACTATGGAACGGCATTGTTTTATATTTTCGTAAAAAGAGAATACTAATAGGACTTCAATAGAAACACACACACACATTTTCCTACTTATTATAAACACGAAAGTTTGTAAGTATGTATGGATGGATGGATGGATGGATGGATGGATGTTTGTAACTCTTTCACTCAAAAACTACTGGATGGATTTAAATGAAACTTTACAATAATATAGCTTATACATCAGATTAACACATACGGTACTTTTTATCTCGGAATTCCCGCGGGAACTCTGAAATTAACGCGGGTGAAACCGCAGGGCATAACTAGTTGCAAATATTGCAATGATGAAAATGTGTCAAGTCTCACCAATAGTGGGGTTTGTGGTGCCAAAATCGATCCTATTCTGCCCAAACAAGAACATAGCGCATGCATAGAGTTTCTGGTGTATGTGGGAAACAATTCCGATGTAAACAAATAGGTAGTGTCAAAGAACAAAGTAGACATCGTCTTCCCAGCCATATACATAGTTATTGACAGCCATGTCATATCTGAAACAGAAATAGTCATAAAAACTATGTTTACTGATATTTTAAAAGATCTGATTAGTATGAATCTATAATCTTGATCTATCAAGTCAAACCAAATCAAATCAATTCTACTTTACTGCACACATGCAGTAGAAAAAAATATTTACAAAACACATAAACATGCTGCTGTTACGTATTACCCTGGCGATAAGAATTTTTCGTCGGATCGCAAAATCCAACTATATCCTATCGAATAACTTTCATTGTCATTTTTTTTTATAATTGTAGAAAATACGATTATTTCAGTTTCTAACTGAATCATATAATTTTACGTTACTTGGCACTCACCAGCAGGCACAAAGGGTTGAGCCAGACACAACACAGCCCCGAATAAAAAACTCGCAATCAACGTCATCTTTCTCTTCAAATATATCAGCATGTAAAAGTTTAAGACGCCACCGGGAATGTCAATAAGGTTCAAAATTGCGTAATTTGCATATTTGTTCCCCGGCAGACTGACCGAATTGATTGTCATGCCATAGTTCACAAACGTTGACGTTATCCACCACACAACGCATATTAGGAATCGCCTGAACAAAATTCTCGATGCAAACGTATCTTTCAATAGTACAAGTATATTGACACTCTTTGATTCTTCAACCACTATATTTTCCATTATACTTTTATCTAGTTTCATCCTGTTCATCTTAGCCGCTTTTTGTATTATAGCATTAGCTTCATCTTTCTTTCCTTTTGTCAGCAGCCATCTTGGACTTTCATCCATCCAGAACTGGTAGAGTATAATGACTAAAGCTGGTGCATAAGTCACTCTGAGATAAGTCCTCCAATACGGAATGAGCCAGGCTATTAAACCCATCACCATTCCACCGACTGGAAATCCCATATTGGCAAGAGTGGTGAATGTAACTCTTTTCTTGGTTGCTACAAATTCTACGGCTGCAATAACATAAAATCATATTAGTTTAATAATAAGTAGTGAAGATTGTAAATGGGGGGTTTATTAATATATATATATATAGGGGTTTATTAATAATCACCGGTTGTTACCGATAATCACCAATGAAGTCAATGATATTGATTCATTTTGTGATATTGATATGATATTGTTTGTACTGCTGGCCACGATGAACGAGCCAAAAGAGCGTGCGGCAGAGGATGTTCCAAAAATGGTTTAACCCGAAATAGCAGCTCTGGGCCCTGATTCACTATGACCAATAACATTGCTTGCCTATAACGCGCTTCCCAAAAACGTAATTCCAAACGTTCCAGGTGCCAAAATATCAGAAATTAATATTCTGTATGCCATTAGAAACGTAAATGTGTTTTTTTTTTAAGTGAAACTTCTTTGAGAACGAACGTGGGAAAGACAGTTTTTGTGGGATGTTATCTTAACGCGCCGTGTTACGGTCACAGTGAATAAGGGCCCTGTTTGACAACTTGATGACTTTGTTACAAAATGGAAGTCGGTTCAGAATTAACCCAACCGCACCTAGCATGGGTGCTCTGCATCTTATTTATGGAGTCGACCAGTACCATAGCAGACTTAATGTAAAAAATTTATCACTCTCACCACCTTCGTTGATGAGTAATTATTTATTGATAACTAGCTGTGCCCCGCGGTTTCACCCGCAGTAATTTCGGAGTTCCTGCGGGAATTCCGGGATAAAAAGTACCCTATGCCCTTTTCTATACCCCTGAAAACTTGCATTCCAAATTTCATCTAAATCCGTTCAGCCGTTTTTGCGTGATTGAGTACCAAACATCCAAACATCCACACTTTCACATTTATAATTGAATATTAGTAGTAAGTAGGATAGTAGGATGGCTATATGGATTATTCGCAGGTTTGATTTCCGCATCTGGGAAAACGCTTATTGTTTTTCCTGTGTCTGGATGGTTAATGGGTTATATCTGTCTGGAGAGATGGGCCCTGAGAACCACGGAATGGAGACCCCGGACAGGACGTAGGAGTGCGGGAAGACCGCCCGTGAGGTGGGCCGATGACATCGCGCGCGCTGCTGGGAAGACTTGGATGCGAGGAGCAAGGTGTCGGAGCGATTGGAAGCGCGATAAGAAGGCCAGTGGATGGACATAGGCTGAAGAAGAAGAAGAGATATCTGTCTGGCGGTTGGGAAGCGCACCCTCAATCATACCAGTTGTTGCACTCATGTTTACGTGTCTTCTAATTTTTAACCGACTTCCAAAAAGGAGGAGGTTCTATGTTCGATTGTATGTATGTTTATTTTTTTTTATGTATGTTCACCGAATACTCGAAGACGGTGAATGAAGTCGGTGACAAGCCAAATATGGAGGGGGTAGATCGGCTAAGTCGACTCCCGCCACCAGCTCTTCGTGAGCAGAACAACCCAAGTAGGCAGACACCAGCGGGCTTGTCACCGAATTCAAACCGAACAGTGGTAGCACAAACCAATAATAATATTACGTGTGTTTTTGTCTTTTGGATTAAATCGGTATTTTGTTATTTTTAGCTTTTTAGTTTGGTGTTTTTCGAAGTCGGTTTTAATTTTTTTGTTAAAATTTTCTTTTTTTGTGTTATGTCAAATATTTTTTTTCCAATTCAAATCCAATGTAAAAATGTCACGTACAATGTTCATACACGTATAGTAAAATCTTTGCTTATTGTAAAAGTAGATAACGCCATCTTTTGTTTTTCTTTTACTCATCCCGTTCAATCTTAGTTTTATTGTTATCTACAAGTAGATAACATAGGTGAGTGGCAATTACCCACTATAAATAGGTATTTGTTACTTGCGTACTATTTATTTGTTAAGAGCCGTCGTCGACGATAATAATGTAACGATCATGAATTAACGTACGTTATAGCGATATTTTATCCACTCTTGTAGATACGATAGTGCTCATAATCTTGCACCAATCATTTAAAACGACTTCTACAGCGCCAATAACTTTATTTTGTGCTTTATATTAGCTGATATACGTGTCCTTTAAACTTACCCAGCATATAAATAGGCGAAAACATATCACCCAACATCGCCTCTACGAACTCTAATGCTAAGTACAGCCAGTAAGTTGTGATGAAACTTTTTAATACTCCGATCACACTGCACGTTACTCCCGTCAAAATTGTAGTCCATTTCCGTCCAATCCTGCAATCAATATCCATTAGGGTGGACAAGAGTTTTCAAATGTTAAACCACATTTTTTTTAAATATTTAGGTACATAAATTATACTAAAGTACACACAGATCTACTTGATCCCACAGTAAGCTATTATTAGCCTGTGTCGTGGAAACCAAGCAAGCGTGGTATATATTACATAGAATTAAATATGTATCATACTAAAGATATATAAACACACCCAGACTAGAAAATGGAACCCTGTGTTCATCGCACAAAGTGCACCCCCACCGGGAATCGAACCCGGAACCTCTTGATTAGCGGGCCGGCATGGTGACCTACTACGCCAATCGAGTCGTCGTTTTTGTTAGAAAATCCTTACTAATCCTTACTAATATTATAAATGCGAAAGTTTGTAAGTATGGATGGATGTTTGTTACTCTTTCACGCAAAAACTACTGGATGGATTTAAATGAAACTTTACAATAATATAGCTTATACATCAGATTAACACATAGGGTACTTATTATCCCGGAATTCCCGCGGGAACTCTGAAATTGACGCGGATGAAACCGCATGGCACAACTAGTATTATAAATGCGAAAGTGAGTTTGTTTGTTTGTTACGCTTTCACCCCTCAACGGATCATCATGTAATTTTGCATAGACACATATTGTCAGGGATACAGATAAGGATATAGGGTGGGTACTTTTTATGCCGGAATTACCGCGGGAACTCCGAAATTACCGCGGGAAACAGCTAGTGTGCTTCTTCTGTCTGACAAAACTGATGACACAGTAGGTACTAAAACAAAAATCTAACAAGAATTTTACGCATTTTCGCTTTTTATTGCAAAAGTGATTCCAAAAGGTAATCCACAACTCGCAGCGTACGCAATGGAAGCTCTAATTAAATAATTAATTAAATAATTTTTTAACGTTTTAGAAACATTTTTTATTGCTGCTCGACCCAATTAGTCTTAGCGTGATGATATTATAGCCTATAGCCTTCTTCGATAAATGGGCTATCTAACACTGAGAGTTTTTCAAATCAGACCAATAGTTCCTGAGATTAGCGCGTTCAAGCAAACAAACAAACACTTCAGCTTTATAATATTATATAGTATGGATAATGTTATAATGCTTAAATTTATTAATTTTTAAAATTTCTAGCGAGTTAAATACAGGCGATCTCGGCATGCCGTTTTATTTTTGGGAGAAATCTTTATGTATAGGCAAAACAGGTCTATTGAAAATGAATTGTACCGGAAAAAATGACCAAGGTCTAGTAAGTACATAGGTACATATTATACGACCGTGACATTAAATAAGGAAAATCTAGTGGTTTTTTTTTTGACCTAATACGAAATTTACCTGTCTGACAATGGTCCGATTAAAATAAGTCCAAACATGTAAGCGAAGCTGTGCACCGAGCCGATCAAAGTTCTTTTCCATTCTTGACATGCCAGATTAAACTGTTGAATATAAATTGGTCATTATTTTATGTATTAGTAGTATAATTATTTTATTTATTATTATAATTATTTATTTAATATTTTACAAATATCTTTTGTACTTTCAGAGATATGACTCTTTAAGGTCCGTATTCCAAAAGGTTACTCAAATCATGAATCTAGTTTTAAAACTAATTTCAAGTAAAGCTTTAATTTTAGAACCTTACTTGAAACGAGATTCATGAATCAACAATCAGTTGAGTTATTTCCTTATTCTAGAACGACACTTGAGTACTAAGATTAGTACTCAAGATATACTCAAGCAAAGATTTGATCTTTGTTTACGTCTGTCATGTCAAGACCACTCAACCAATCAGAGCTCAAAATCTCTACTCTAGACTAGTTTCAACTTATTAGAACCAATCAGAGTTCAGAAACCCTACTCAAGACTAGTTTCAAGTAATTACAACTTAAAACGCATTCTATAATAAGATGTACGCTTGAGTTATGTTCTGAGCTTAAAACTTATCTCAAGTAAAACGTGATCTGAGTCACCTTCTGGAATACGGGCCTAAAAGTTCAAGTTAGGCAAGAAAAGTGCTGGCCCTATAGTGACGTCACTCGGCTTGTAACGCCCTACAACCGCCATACATAACCGTTTTAGAAAGAGACAGACATAGTCAAAATTAAAAAGTTTATAACTATTTTATTTTTTAATCAAATCTATTTATTTTGTCGCTTATGATAAGCTTATCCATGATATTTTCGAGTGTCATTATTGGATACCAACATTCCAACAACTGTGAAATAGCTTATTCATTAAACGTTACTGACGAAAGGTCTTCAGGGGCCTTAATACCATCACACAACAGTCTTTTCGGTCTTACATCAAAATTTCGTCCATTGTAATTTCAACTTCACAAAGTGATAGTGGCTGGTGGTAGATATTGAATTTATTCAAACCTCTAAAAGAATAATTTGTGCTTATAGGAAACAAATATAATAGAACTGTTTTGCATTCCAACAAAACAGATATTATGTGTATGAAAAAACACACAGCGTTGTTTGAAGAAGCAGTCGTGGGATTTTGCCAATATCTCAGTAAATAGTACGAACTTACCGACATCTTCCGCCTTTTATGGTCCCGCTCTTTACCTCAACAGCAGGGCGCCGGCTTGTCTTTGGCGCGGTGTCATCTGTCACTCATAGAAGTCTTCAAACTTACCAGCAAGTATTCTACTGCAACGCTGTGTGTTTTTTCATACACATAATATCTGTTTTGTTGGAATGCAAAACAGTTCTATTATGTGTCTTTTCAAAACACACAGCGTTGTTTGAAGACATGTTTGTTATCTGCTGGTGAAAGAGGTCTGAATATTTGAAGAAGGCAGACGCTATGTGATTTATTTCATACAGTACATTATGGTTAGGTATATGAATATTCTAAAAAGAATGTACTACACTATATCAATGATATACTTATATCATTACATAATAGATTTGAGAATCTTAATGAATTATGCAATAAAATTACCATCATAATCTAATACTACAAATAAAAATAACTTCTTGAAGCAATTATTCAAAAGGAATTCAGAATTTAACAAGGTTTGATATTCCTGGTACTATACCAAGACAGTTTGAAGTGTGGACACAATAGATATAAGTTATCTGTAACTTACCATATAATATAAGTTATCTGACAACTTACCATCTTTTTAAACTGTGAAAAAGATCTGCAAATAAGTTCAAATTGTCTTTATCTAACCAACATTTTCCTGGATTAGCTGGTTTAATTATGCCTGTGATAAGATATAATCAATCTTGGTAACTCAGTCTCCTCAGAACTTCTGATTTCTATAATCTGAGACTGGGCATGTGTTCTCAGCCCTCAGCTGTCTTATCAACTAACGATAAGTGTCTTTCCAATAGTGAGCACTGTACTTCTTTTGAATTTGTCTTCATACTGTTAAAACTATATAATTTGCTCTCTGAAATCTGAATCATAAATACTGAAACACACCCCTTTGAATCCTGAATCTGCTTGTGTTCAAAATAATAATAATGATAAACTCTACAGAAATGGAAAAGTATGCACTTGTTTTATAAACTAATCAAATAAGACTGTAGCTTAGCAGTTAGCACAGATAAAAACTTAAGTAGCTTCACAATCAAGAATCTAAACCTCTCAATCTAAGGCAGGTGATATCTCTTTGCCCTAATGTTTAAGTCACTTTAGAGTCATCTTGTCTTTGGGTGGTAGACTTCTTTGACTGAATACCTTGTCACACAGTGCCTGTGGAGACTAGAATTGAATCTTTTATGTCTTGCTTAATAAATTATTCTGGCTGTGATCCCCTATATGTGTAGGTTTAGTATAATCAGTCTCCTACTTGTTAATAAGTATATTATCTTATCCTATTATTTCTTTAAATTTACTTTACTGCATCTGCTGTCTTATTTATTATTTTATTTTTATTATTTATTAATATTATTATTTATTTATTATTATTATTATTATAATTTATTTTTTCTTTTTTAAATAATATTTAAATTATCATTAATACTTATTATCATCATTTTTTATCTGTATAGATTTAAATAACTTTAACTATCCATATTAGAATCGTAATTTAGTTATTACTAAATTCATTATTTTTAGTAGATCTTTTAAATTGAAATAGAATATGTATTATGTAGGTAAGTATTTACCCAGATCAGACTTTATCATATTTAGGTACATAATCTTGTTTATGTTTTATATCCTTTGTTTTCTTTTTAGTAAGATTTGTCTACAATACCATGACAATACTTTGTTCATCTTTTCTTCTGCTCATAGTTAGGAAGAGCTTTCATTCAGAATTAAGTTCACCCTTATATTATTTATAACATTAACACATTACTTAACCATGTCTTTGTACATGTTTGTGTAAAATAAAAATTATCAGAATTCTTGACTAGGTAGGTACATGATTAATTCATTAATCTCGTCATTTATAGAAATAGATGTAGGTACCGTTCTGCAGTGTGATAGTTTACTCGAGTACCTACTACTGCTTTATGGAGAAAAGTTGTATTACATGTAACCTGGTACACCTTTAACCTGAACCTTTAGAATTATTAGGTCCTAAATTCCTTCATCTTGGCCAAAAGTTATTTACAGTATTCTAAAACTCATGTGAGCAGAATCACAGTACCTGGCCTTTATGTGTACTTGGGGTCGTGGCACTCGTGGTATAGATTATTATACTTGTGGTACAATTCTTCGCCACAAAGTTCACAAGACTGAAACCACAGAGAACAGCTGGTAGTCTGGAATAAAGTAACCATTAAAAACTACACAAATATAGGGTAATAAAGGTATAAGGTCATAAACACCCTAGTCTTAATGCCACAACAAATGTGGTTATTTTGAACCCTTTTTAAAAGTATCTCTTTAAAACAGTGGAACGCAATGTGTATAATATTAACTGTATTACAATAGGGATAGCCCTGAAATCTTGGTGAATACAGTTCGATAAATTTGTCCCTGAGGCACAAGATAACTGAAATCAAGCTAAAAGTGGTCCTGCCTCCAGCTCTTTGTCTTTGTCAGTTGTCTGTAACTAGTGACTGTAGACTCTATCTGCCCCCCCCCCCCCCCCCCTCTCATGCTAGAAGCTGGAGGTTCGACATCTGGGGAGGATCTTCTTCCTGGAAATGCATCAGGTAGTTAGGTAGGTAATCTAGGATACAGGATACTGGTTGTATCAGTTTTTACACCTTCACATCTGTTGGCCACCTGTCAACATCTGTGTTTAATGTGGTGCAACCCTGATCTAAATTACTAGTGACATTACTAGTGATCTTAGGTTAGTAACAATTTTTATCTTGGACAAACTGTGTAGCCGAAATATTTTCGCATCCCGTGTGTCCTGTGCCCTTGCCTGTACTTGTCCCAAGTGACGTATTGTCGCACAACGGCCGACATATTTGACGCACTGAGGTCCACGTCTGGGACGCCCCACCTTTTGACTCTGGCCTCCGAGGCCTGGGGCAACATATGCCCTTCCGGCATGCTATGGTTTTTTTTTTTTTTTTTTTTTTGTAGGCGGCACAAAGGTTCATCTCCAAGAAGGCCCACTTTTAGAGCCTTGGCCTCCGAGGCCTTGTAGCAATATGCACCCTTCCGGCACGGGTCTGTTATAGGCAGCAAAACAAAAGTCCACATGTAAGATACCCCATTTTTGGAATATGGCCTCCGAGGCCTGGGGCAACAGGCACCATTCCGGTACCAGTTTGTTTTTCTGATCTGCATTCAACGATGCCACTATTACTGCAATTTTTACATTATAACATTTCAAGAGGTAAACCGCAGCTAGAGTCAAGTTTATCTGTCACATCTCCAGGCTGCTGGTTAGGTTTAGAGGTGCTGCTAGTAAGCTGATCGTTCATTCGTTCTACCCTCCTCATGTTTCAAGTAGGTAGGCTATTTTATTTAGAGTAAGCAAAAAACTTCTGTTAGGTCTGCTGACCTACCTCTTATGTTAATATAGTTTTTATTATTCCCTTTCTGACGGGTAAAAATCCTTCTTTAAGGGAAACAGGTCAAAGCCTTCAACACACACCCGCTGTGTTTCTGCTAGGAAACTAGGTTACCTGACTTTGTCTTGTTACCACTCTGTTTATACTTGTGGCAGTACTAGTAGTGTTACATAATATTAGCATGTAGCTCCTTGATAAACTAGAGCCAACTGCAATAGTAACACGCCAGTGTCTAGGCTGGCCCTGACCTTACTTTTTTTTGGGAATATTTGAAGGCAATGTAGTCACCCTTCTGAACTGGTGAGATTGACTAGTAAAAAATTAATAATATAAAAACTGATTCTATTCTTTAAACTTATAACCTTAGGCATTTTAATCCTATTTTAACTTTCTTTAACACAACTTACAAGAAACGGTCTAACTGACACAAAATAACAGAAGTATAAAATTAATATTTATAAACTAAAATATCACAGATAGGTATTCTACCTGTTAAGAATTTTCATAACTCCTTTACCACATTAAAATATCTGGATTAGTAGGTAACAGGTGGATTGTGACACAAAGAAACTGTTTTACTTTATGTAGGTACCCTTGTTTCTACATAAAACATACTAATTTATATTTTTATACAGGTATCTTTTCCAAAAAGGATGTAGGAACACACACTCCACAAAGTTGTCTTCTAACAGGTTGTAAAGGATAGACCAGAAAACTTTATAACTTGTAATAAATATATACCAGCTAAAATAAGATTCCTTTGGATTCACTTGTCACCGAGCAGTAAGAAATTAAATTCACTGTCCTTCGAAGGTTGGAAGAAATATAGATTCTAACATTGTAGCCCTGTCATGCAACTCCTCTTCCACCTAGTTAGTGAGTGCTGTTAACATCTTGGGGGCCGATGATAGCCCAATTGAGACATTTATTACTTTAAATTTGACAAATTTTGGTAAAGCAGTACCTGATTGTAGGTATTTCCTCAAAGTGAATCGCCATTCACCAGTATTTAGTTTAAACTGCAAAAGGAATTTTAGTGCCCTAGACCTTCAATATAAGCTTTTGGTAATAATTTCTAACTCATGCACTTCCACAAAAGCCTCTGCTATAATTATAGTTGTATTTCAAAATTCTGTCTTTTGTCAACCGTCTGTTGATGATGTAGGTAGGAGAGATCTAGTCCTGGTGTCATATACCTGATATATGACTTACCTGGTTACTTAAACTTAAAGTTCGAGGATCCGATCCTCGATTTAAGATTAGATCGCTTGTTAATCAGCGACGAGGCAGCGCTCTTCTCCATCTAGGATGAAGAGCGTACTCTTTTTATTTTTTATCGACTTAATTTTTATACGGTAGAGGTACCGAGAAGGCGAAATTCGAAAGGATTTTAAACCCAAATTCCAAATTGGAAGCAACTTAGGTACTTTATTAGAGGTGCCGGCACGTTGCAATTTCACGGCAGTCGGCACAAGTTCTTCGAAACTACGCGTACTCTTTCGTAATAAACACAATAAACTTATGCTCTGAGCATTAATTAACACTTTTTATGCAAATATTTCCGAAAAAACATTGGAATTATCATGTAATTTTACATAAATTCGCGGAAGGAAAATTTTGTATGCATTAGCGGCAAAATCTTTAGACGCTATGAGTGACAGATGACACCGCGCCAAAGACAAGCCGGCGCCCTGCTGTTGAGGTAAAGAGCGGGACCATAAAAGGCGGAAGATGTCGGTAAGTTCGTACTATTTACTGAGATATTGGCAAAATCCCACGACTGCTTCTTCAAACAACGCTGTGTGTTTTGAAAAGACACATAATATGCAAAAGATATTCATTGTTACAAACACACTACACCTAAACGTACCTACACTACCTACACACATTATTGTGCTTAATAATGCAGCAACTTCAAGCAATGATTCGCCAACAACGAATCAAGCATAATACGTACACATTACGAGGCTGGCTTGGCGCATGAGCGTAAAAAGCCTCACTAAATAAATGATTAAAAAAAAAAAAGCATAATACGTACGCACGCTCTAAAATTACGTATTTCCGTTCAGCGAATACGTATATCCGTAGATTATTAATTATTTGTATTTGTAATGTCACAAAAACAACTGAGGGGCTAGTAACTTTTGTTTCTATAATTTTTCGGTTGCAATCAAAAAACATGGTGATTTTGCGGTGACAATATGCACGTTTTGACACCTACAATATCAAGTGACCAATCAAAATAAATAAGTATACATACTTCAAAAGTTGAAGCTGTCCATACATGATTAATTAATCACAAAATTGCTATTTTTCTGATTGAAACTGAAATAATTATGATAGCAACAAAAGTTACATAATTGGCCTGCTGTACTCACCTCAGCAACTAAACTGTTCGGGTCATCGTAGATCCATTCCTCGCACACATTTCCCGTCGCATTAAATTCATAGCACGCGTTTTTGCTGCTGTCCTTACATCTGAAAATAAATACGTAACTTGCTATATCATTAGCACACTAGCCGTTGCCCTCGGCTCCTCTATTGCATTATTAATTTTACGCTACAAGTTGCTGAGGATGTGGATGATGTGGATTCTGACGGCTAGATTGGCTAATCAGCTGGTTAGCTTAAATTGAGAGATACATTTAGGTAGGTAGATACGTTGCAGACAATTTATACAATACCTTTACAGTTTACAAACCTTGACTCTTTTGTATTTGCAAGAGTATCTTTATGTCCAGTTACCTTGAATTTGATCAACGACCTCGTTTGGTCACAATGCTATTTCTCTGCCCTCGGCAATAAACAACACAAAAATTGCCTTCGCATTTTAACATATATTTTTGAAGAATTAACATAAGTAAGTAAATAATAAATATTATTATTAAAATTTGTTATTGTTTGTGATAATCTCTGGAACCACTAAAATGATGATAGTTTTTATCGCTGAGTAATAAAGGTGACTTTTCAACTCAGAACCAAGAGTAAATACCGCGGTTTACAGCTGTTTAATGAATATAGGTTAGTGACTTTAGTCCTTGGAACAGTTCAAGAGATCTCTGTACCAAGAGTCTTCAGGGGATTCCGAAATTAACACAGCTGAAACAGCTAGATATAAAGTGTTTAGGTATACCAGGGAGTAGATATCTCGTCCAACCAAATCATACAACCAGTTTTCAGTAATATGAAAGACTATAGAATATTACTACCTATGTAAAAAACCAACACTCTCCGCCTCCCACCGATTTCATACCTGCTCATTTAGAATCCAAATTGTCCTACCAAATTGTCAGTTTCTACTACAGTGTCACTCCCAGTTTTTACTGACAGCTTACAGTTAATGTCAGCTCGCTGTCAACTTTAAGAAGCGCACACACGCACAACACGTGTACGTATATAAGCCGGCCTTTACTTGTGGGAAAGTACTCGAATCAGTTCATTTGTATGGAGTGCTACCGGGCTGGTATTATGAGAATATCAAATACCCACCTATAACCGACGTCTGGAGCGGCAAATATGTAATTGAGAGTGCTGAAACTGTTGAAGAAGTGGCCAAAGAAAATCATAGACAACACACCGATGTGATATTTCTTAAACGTGCTGAATTTCATCAGCACATCGTCTAAATCGACTATGGTTTTCTCCTCGGATATTTTGCTCGACATATTCACCGATGAAAAACTTCGATGATTTTAGCTGGGCAGTTTAATTTTGGAAACGTTATGAAAGACAGGCGTTGCCTGTGGTTTCTGTCTCATGTATATACCTATTTTACTGTAGATTTCCTCGGGAACTCTTCGATGTTGCCACAAAAAGTCTTATAGTATTATTACACTGCAATATTAAAATCGCGCACTTCTTCCACTTATCATTTAAGGGGCTATGTAAAAAAATTATACTTAATAGCCTAAAAAGTTATTAGGTACCTACTAAAGTTTTAGTTTGATTTTCGAATATAATATGTTAATTAAGCGTGTACAATTAAGAATCTGATTGATCATACGATTGGGTACGATAAGTTTACTCGTTACAAAAATCTAGTTTTTTTTACAGAAAACTTGTAACTTATAAACAATAATTTATAGAAATTCGGAACTCTTCTAAACATTGACAAAATTAGAATGTCAGTTAGGCGAATCTCATAGGGAATCAGAAATCACTGGTTTTTCCTTTTCCTTTTTATTTAGCCGCTCGTCATTTTTTCTGTCGCGTTCATTCATTTAATACACTATCTTATTATTTCTAATAAGTCAGGTTTTATCACTTGTAAAGCATTAATAACAACAACACAACACATAGGTATTTAAATCAGACACGGTCTAGGCGTTGGTTTTATATTGTTCCACTTTTTATTCCTAGTCCGTTATCACACTTGGCAGAGCGGACGCGGTCGTCAAAATAAGATGTCGGTACATGTTGATGTTCAATCTATAGCAAGCGCAATTATTAACAGTTTGAACGTTTAAAAAATAATAATATTAATAGTGAATTGACGAGTTTTTCCAACGAATATGTGTACATAACTAAAGCAGGTAAACTTAACGGCAAGCGATGTTCGAAAGAGAGCCTTATTCTTAAACTTGTTTGCTTTCGACACGTGTAGGTGCCAACCGTGTATAATCCTATTGATTAACAATACTATCACGGTTTCCTGCGGTTTCGCCTCCGTTAATTTGGGTATGTACCTATATATGTATGTGTATATGTATTATATGTATCCTCCTATATATTTAGCATATTATGTATGTATCAGCTTTATTTAATTTATTTAATTTATATTCGTGGTAATATTATTTATACAAGTTTTATATTTTTTTTCCTGTTCTGTTACCAGCCACTAAACTATCCCCTAGCCAAAAGGTTAACTGGTAGAGAATGCCTTAGGCATTAAGTCAGCCTTTTGTACGAAATAGTGCAATAAAGTCCTTAAAATAAATAGATGAATGTACCTGCTCCTCAAAGAAATCTCGCGGCTCCAGCATTATGGATACGGTGGGCATTACTTTTTTTTCTAAATTCTATTTAGTCCGTCAGTTAGATAATAAAAAAATAATGGACACGTATCTTTTGCTTTTTCAAATTAATGAAAATATACCTGGATAAAGAGCATTAAAATTTGGGAGTGGGGGCTCGTAACGTCATACGCAGCTAAAAACTGCGCCTGCTTGTGACGTCACGCGACATTTCGACTCAACGTGTCTCCGTTATTTTTTGCTTACGTGAAAAAAGAAAAAATACGTTTCTAATATTTTTTATGAATCTACACGACGACGGGCTAAAAATAAAAAAAAATAGTCAAATGGCCTATTGAGGTCCATAGACTAGGGTTAGATATATCAAATGGATAGGTTAAAATAAACCAATGAGCCCTGCGTGATTTGGAACGCGATATGGTCAAATCTTGTCTACTATTTTATATAAAATCCTTTTACATAACTTCTAATGTCTCTGTACCGTAATAGGGATGTTGACTACTTTTGAAAATCAAAATTCTAATTAGTCCGTCAGTTAGAAAATAAAAAAAACAATAGACACGTATTTTTTGCTTTTTTAAATAAATTAAAATATACAGAGATAAAGCGCATTAAAGTTTAGGGTGAGGGGGTCGTGACGTCACTAACCGCAAAACCGCCATACAAACTGTCAGAATAGTGACGTCACGCGAAGTTTCAACTTAATATATCACCGTTATTTTTTGATTACGTAAAAAAAGAAAAAATACGTGTCCAATATTTTTAAATAATCTACAAGACGGACTAAAAAATAAAAATTAGTCAACATGCCCATTAGTTACGGTTCTTTGTTCTCACATAATTAACTGCAATATGAATTACCACTAGTATTATATTACTTTAAACTTACAGCGTGCTAATGGAGAACTTGTTGCGCAACTTCTTCTCTTCGGCCATAGCACTAGGAAGCTGTGAAGGGTGGATATTTTATGAAAGCTGTCATAATAATAACTGTCAAAAAGAGCCACATTATGAGCCAAATCTGAATAAAATTATTTGTTTTTTTTATTTATTTATTGCTTGATAAGTGTACAGAGTATAAGGTCTTAAATGTTAATGTTAACAGTGAGCTTAGGACTTAGCTGCCTTTTACAGGTGGTAAACTATCTTTACATCAAATTCACGTCTACTTACATTATTATTTTCTTGTCAGATTTAATAATCAACTCATAATAAAAACATAAAAAAGGTCGAAATTAAAGAAACTAAATACAATTTCATAAAATTCATCAGTAATAAATAAATATAATATTGACTTTGACTGTATATTTTCAAGCTGAAATGTGTCACCATAATCGGTTTAGTAGTTTAGATATTCTGATATACCTACATAAAAACATATATTCGGATGGCCGTGCCCACTACCTTTTTAGGGACAGGATCCACGCCTGAAAAACCAGGTTTATTTATACGTCTAGTAATTAACGCATGAATACGTCACAAACTGACAGAGTATTAATAAAGGTACCTATATTATATGTTAATGAATTTAAAATGTGACAATAGTATAGTAAAAATATTGTGTCTGATCGTTGAAAATATCGTGACTAAACGAAACACCGTGTAGGGTTGCCTCTGATGTAGGATACAATAAATTTGAGTCTAAATACCTACTACAAAAAAACAAACCTTCTAAAAGTCTAATTAATAGTGGTTAAGTTATATTTTGAAAGTTTTCTTTAAAAATAACTTTCCCTAAAAACTCCCTAAAAGCTTGATACTTATTCCTTTAAAATATAAAAAAAATTAATAAAACATACCTTTACTTTATTTTTCACTAGGTAATCTATAATTCTTTGCAGAAAAAATTAAAATGAGAAATACCTACTACATGTGATTTATTTTCAAGCCGTCACCAGTGGGATTCGTTTCTGAATACCTACTTATATACAACAGCTTTTATAATCCACTTCACAACAGCTTTGGGTTTTCTTCGGAAACCCTGATTTGCTAGAATAAAGTCCTAGTTGTATAAGATCAGCTGGACCTGTTGTTCAGTAACAACTTGCAACATGAAAACACATTTTTGTCTTTACAATACTAGTAATAATATTTTTATTTGGATAAAAAGTTTAATTAAGAATAGAAGAGTATAAAAATATTTTTAACTACAAACAATTAAAAACAAAGTTTATGAAGTGTAACGTCTATTAATATACAGGAATATTTTTTTAACAATGCGCAAACTCAGACGAAATAAAAAGTCTGAGTGCGCAAATAAATTTTGGTGGCAATAATAGAATACATTTCCATTATTTTTGCAAAACTTTTTTATTTTTTTTATCCGACTTTGCCGTGCGGCGTACACGGCGGTGTTGCAGCGTGGTTGAAACTCCCTCCCGGGTGTAGCCCTAAAATAAATTTCAAAGAAAACATCTTACGTTCACGATAACTTTGTTTTTTGTACTAAGACTTAAGAAAATAAAAAATAGATTTTTGATATAACTCATTTATGTTTAATTTATCAAAGTTTGCGCACTGACTAAAAAATATCGCTGTATAATTAATAACAGGAAATAAGATTTTCTCGGATAGGCATACAGATGAGTAAAAATAAATCCTTACTTAATAGTAATGAAAACAAATGAGTAAGTGAATCTGTTTGTTTTTTATATTTTTTACGCTTCTACGCCTTAACGGCTGAACCGATCTTCATTAAATTTTGCGTACACGTTGTCAGTGGCGCAGAGAAGAAAGGTCACTTTTATCCCGGAATCCCTGCGGGAACTCCGGAATTAACGCGGCTGAAACCGCGGGGAACAGCTATAGTGAGGCCAATAGCGTGGTACAAGATAGTTATTGGTACATACATGAATGTTTTAACTTGTATTATTATGTAAAATAACGTTATGGTTTGAGATACTCGTTGCAAACAATAAACAATGTACCTACATTAACCCAAAAATTATTTTATTCATGTAGATATGAATTCTGAAAACGCCTTACTCTGCAGTATTTCAACCCTGCTGGTATTGGTACATTTTTCTTGAATCTATGACAGTCAATAGTAGGTACTTATCATACGTTTAATGCCGGAATTCCCGCGGGATCTCCGAAATCAACAGCATGTAATAAAATACCAAATTACAATTTGAAACTTTTATTAAACACATTTCAGTAAGCACCTACTGATTTGCCTAAAGTTTAGGCTAGGTTAGGTTATGCTAGAATTTACACTTGTCACGTGCATGTTGAACACCTAATGGATGATAAATTACTTCATCTTTTATTTTATTATAGCGACTAATCATTTAGCTTTCCTAATGACGATATTCCTTAGTAATCCTACTAATATTATAAATGTGAAAGTGTGGGTGTTTGGATGTTTAGATGTTTGGATATTTGGATATTTGGATGTTTGGATGTTTGGATGTTTGTTACTCAATCACGCAAAAACGGCCTAACGGATTTGGATGAAATTTGGCATGCACGTTGTCAGGGGTACATAGAAGGACATAGGGTACTTTTTATCCCGAAATTCCCGCGGGAACTCCGAAATTACCGCGGGTGAAACCGCGGGGCATAGCTAGTATAAGTATAAGTATTTTTTTTCTAGGTTTTCTTTAATTATGGCAAAACGCCAATGATTCATTGAGCATGAAACTTACAAAAAGTTTCAGTTAGTTTGTCTAACACACATTTTAAAGTCACAAAAATACTTATAGCAGCATCATTAAGGTTATTCGCCCATATGCTAACCAAGACTTTATTTTCGACTTTGCAGCAACGTTCCTCAAACATTGCTAGGACTTTGCAAGTTTTACATACTAGGTACCATTTGCGATGCTCAGCAATATTGTTGCAATTTCTGCTCGCTCAGTGGGTACGGTGTTAGATTGTACTCCAAGTTAAAACATGGTTCTCTGGAGAACCAGTTTCCTGCTCAGGTCTGAAAATGGATGCTGAAAGGTGACTGGAATAACGAAGACGAACGTGACACGCGTGCACTCGGCACCGCTTCCACCCGTCAACGACCTGGTCTCGATTAAGAGCCCCATAAATCCAAAGACACGATGTTAATGGTCGACGACACGAGACGCCCGCCGCCACTCTCGGGACTGCGGCCCCGATAACTTTGATAAAACGAATTAGCCGAGTTGGAGCGAACGCGTCAACCAGCATAAGTTTGTGCTGCGAAGCTCCCACACACTCCGGTACGACAAGCTATGGCCCAAGACAGGGGATCACAGAGATTTTACAGCGTGTTAATGAATTAACTGAAAACTAGAAAGTAGTTTGCTCAGAATCGACTAGCGAATAGATCGCACTATGTTTTAATATAGGTTAATTTTTTTCATTTTTACTAGGCCATGTCCAAAATTTATTTATAATACAATATTTGGCGCGAACGCCACCCGCAGCAAAAAAATTCGAACCGGTAGGCGCGGGCGGAGCGCTTGGAATTTCGTAGATAGGTCAGCTCCAAACTATTGTTGAATAACTTTTAAAGTATAAATTTTTTCGACATAAAATATATTTTAATCATAATAATATTATTGTTTATTTTTTTAAATGAGGTGTATCAGGTTTTCAGTTAATTCATTAACAAGTTGTATAAGTTGTCTGTCGATGTAATTTTATTAGCATACTCGTAGATGTTGTCACATAAGTCAAAACAACATTATGACTTTATTTGCACTTTTGGCTCTAAAATTTTGCAGAAAAGAAAACGTTGGAGTTTATTTTTCTGTGTACATAATTTTTTTTGGGGCAGCGCTAGCATCTTTGTCAGCAGTACAAACCTAACCTAACCTAGCATTAATTTACAGTAAAAACTATTTTTACCGACCTATTCACGATCAGTCAAAACTAGCTAAAAGTATTGTATTTTTATCCATTAAGAAATCTAATTGTAACATATTATGTAATGCATGCAAAATAGATACTAGGTAGGTACATATTTTGCTTTCCATATTCAGGGCACCTACATATACTTCCATGTAAGCTTTAGAAGCTGAATTTCAACAAATCCTCTTTTAGTTGTTCTAAAAAGAAGCTAAATTTAAGGCGTTTATGAGCCGTTGAATAAGCTCCTTCAAACTTCATTGGTTGTAGGATAATTTTGTGTGTATTTTGTATGATATTTCGAAGAGCTGCGGATAGTACTGTTCAGTTACAGATATCTATAAACAGATTTATGGAAATATATGTAAAATAAATTATTATAGGTAAAAGCAGTCTTCTGTAACTCACGCCAAAGTAAAAGCTGCCGAAATTTTCACGTAAACATGATCATTGAGTTAGCGCCAACTAGGTACTGCGCTGCGTTACGTACGGAATGTGTTAGCTGAAGCTGAAGGATATCTAGAGTTCGAATTTATCATTTTATTATTTTATTAAGTTTACCAGCAGTTAATACACGAGTAGTATAAATAACAATGCGGCTTTAGGTGTTTAGTTACGTGTAGGTATAACTAATTATAGGTAAACACAACATGCCTGAAGTAATGCAAATTAAATTTAGATCCTTTTCTACTCAAAGGAGAAAAAGCAGTAAACCACTTTTAACTTTATAGAATCGGACACCATTTTTGTATTTCATCTATACATCTATACATAAATAAATTCTCCTCCAACGTATTCGGTAATAACACTATATTTAAATTATACCACCCAAGTGCATCGGATTACGCACAGTGAAGGGTTCTGCTATGAATTTTTTTTTGTGTTCATTTAACGTCCTTCCAGTGCATTGCTTGTTTTTCACAATTCAAATTAAATGGATGAAACTGGCACTCTATGAGTAATATCTCTATGGTTGCATCACTTTATAGCGGATCATAGAAAAACATAGACCTAGACAAGCACACTCTTTCATGTATTTAATCATGTGTGCCAACAATCTCCGAGTGACGGACGTGCATGACGAAACTGTGAGGGTTCTGTTTTGCATATGTTTGCATTTGAAACAAAGACATTCTATACATTAATATCATTGGTTTTAAACCATAAATAATATAATAATATAATAATAAACGTTAATATAATTACTAAGTACTAAATCAACAGTTAACACTGTTGATTTAAAAGTAAACGGTCTCCGACACAATAAAATAAGAGCATTAAAAATACTATTTTATTAATCTTATAAGCAAATAATAATAATAATCCACTTCACAACACATAGATCTACTTGATCCCACGCTAAGCTATAAGTTTGTGTCGTGGAAACCAAGCATACGTGGTATATACTACATATTATTACATATATATTGTAATATAGATATATATATACACGCCCAGACTGGTAAATGGAACCCTGTGTTCATCACACAAAGTCCACCCCCACCGGGAATCGAACCCGGAACCCCTTGATTAGCGGGCAGGCATGGTGATCATTGCGCCAATCGGGTCGTCATACTCTACTCAATGAGTTGTCTAGTACGTATAATAAAGGCTCTGCTTAGTTCGGGACTAGATGGCGCCGTGTGATAATGTCCAAGCCTTATTATTATTACTTTAAACTAGTTAAAAACCAGTGTTTGCCTATCGCTGTTAATTTTCGGCTATAATAAGCAGCATTGTTCAGATGACATTAGAACAAGGGCCCATCAACTACACTACAACGGACAACATCTTAATTAAATCTTCAACCATTATTACCTCCATAATTATATAAAAGCTAAGAGCTAACGCCCGACTCTTAATTGCATCACCCGGCTTAGCTTTTGCCTCTATACATTATTCCATTGTGATTAAAATGCAAAATGGCCTCACCGCAAAAACACTTTGACGGTTACCTAAATTCACAACAAAACGTCCAAAAGAGTTGAAAATTCATGATGGATTATAAAATAATGGCTTGCATTCGGCGACAGACCTATCACGATGGGTATCACATGCATGTGGGAAGTCTTATTAACTTACTAGCTGTCACGCGCGGTTTCACCCGCGATAACTTCGAAGTGTCCGCGGAATTGTTCCTTACAAACTTTTCTTCCCCTTTTCATCCCTTTAGGGATTGAATTTTTAAAAATCCTTTCTTATCGGATGCCTACGTCGTATAAAGAACACATCCTCCAAGTTTCACGTCTCTACGATCAGCGGTTTAGGCTGTGCGTTGATCCATCAGTCATTCAGGACAAAGCATTTTATATGTATAGATTACTACTTACATATTAACTTATTACTATACTTACATCTATTATGTATTTATGTAAACCTCAAGTAGCAGTGGGCGGGCGGCGGAGCACATCGCTCAAAGAACTTCCTCCTTAGCCAAGTTGACAATCTTTAATCGTTATCGCTACAGGAAACTAAGGAACTTATCGTCATGCCACATGGTCATGCAAAATAGGACGACTGGATTGGACTTGGCTAAGGGGGCTGCTGAACGATGAAGTAGAGTTCTCGAGGTAGGCCCGCTAAAGATTGAACCGAGGAACCGACTTTGGCGAAGGTCGCGGGACGCCAATGGATGCGGGAAGCGCTGGACCGGTCGTTGTGGCGATCCTTGGGGCAGGCCTATGTCCGACACTCAGCCCCGTATCTTAATTTTTTTTAAGCGGAGCAAAAACTGAAAAATGCCGCCGCCATATTGTACGTATACAAATTTTAATTGTGCTGGTGGTCCTAATAAAGCCTTGTAAATGCGAATGTGTGTTTATTTGTTACGCTTTCACGCCGTAACGGCTCAACCGATCGTCATGAAATTTGGCATACACGTTTTCGTACCCCTGAAAAGGATATTTACAGGGTATTTTTTGCCCGGAATCCTCGCGGTAATTTCGAAATGCCGGTGAAGCCGCGGTCAATAGATAGTTATTTTAATAAAGCGACGCAGAGTTGAAAGGTAAAATATTTGCCCCCTCCTCCCCCTCCAGTTCGTCCCGAGTGGAACGCAACTTTTTCGTAACTTCCCAATTGAGAGCGAATATCCAGAATTCTTAAACGAAGAAATTTCCTAAAGGATTATAATATTGTTTAATTAAAATAGCGAGGTAATAAAGGAAGGGCGATGCGTTCCTTTTTTTTTCATCGCTGCGACTATCATCATAGGAATTTAATATCGCTTTTGTCTCTTAATAGAAAATTGTTTCCAGCCCAATTTGGGAGTTAATCTCTTTGGGAATAAAGAGATAAGGAAGTGAGCGAGGTCCATACTTTTATATAGGTATTGAGGTTATGGGTAAAACCAAAATATTGACTGAGTAATCCTCACAGCGCTGAACGGTTTAAATTTTATAATGTTCCGTTAAAAAATCCAAATAAACGTTTTGACAAAAATCGGTATGAAAGAGAGAAAAAAATCTTTCTAGGTATAATTACTTTTAACAGTAGTGTAGGAATATAATACTAATTATTATGTATTGTACTTAGGTTATTAAATAATAATGTAGGTATGTACAATTGTACATACGTAGGAACCTACCAGCTACCTACCTACAGGGGGAAATTTTGCTATTGACTATGGACGCATTGTATTGTGAACTTTACTATGGAAATTACAGGCATTGCCATAGTGAAATTGTAAATAGTGTTACTAAAGACGGCCTTCAAAATGCGTCCATAGTAAATTTCAATACGAAAATTTCACCGTGTATATACATTGGTTAGTTAGCTTCTGTTTCACGAAAGCAAATTATTAATCCCATTGTCATTAGTGAGTATTACTGAGTATGGATCTGTATTCGGACTGAATTGCATTCAGTAATTGAATAGGTACCTATTATAAATAAATAATTTTACATCGTCTGCAAAACGGAATGCTCAACGACTGCATAATTAGCATGAAAACATGAACTGTTTATAACAGCATATAAATATTTACGTAATGTGAACCACGAATTTATTACTATTCAGCAAGTCAACCATTTTGATACGAAACATCATGCAAATCAGGGATTGAAAAAGGTCCTAAAATACCGGTAAAATAACGGTTCCGTTACTAGAACCCGAACCGGAACCGAAACCGAAATCGGAACCTTTAAGAACCTTTATTTTACCGGTTCCTCGTGAAAACATGTCACAATTTGTTCGATTTCATACGATCCCGCTCAACGCAGGACGATAGCGACGCGCGGCAAGCTTCGAAGTCTTGCAAGTTTCCTTTTCAATCATTCGATGATAAAAAGTTATGACGCGTGCGCTACGCTAGTTGATTTAATTACTAAAATATAATCTATTTTTTTTTTATTATTCAAGATAATTATATACCTAGAGTTTAAAAAAAGGGTCGGAAAAAACTAATTTTGTTTACAAATATTTTTTATATGACGAACAGCAGAACAAATCCATGTGTACCTACCATAAACATATTGCATTGCAAATATCTTATTTGTACAAAAACAACAACAAACAAAATAAAGTTGGTACTAATCCTTACTAATATTATAAATGCGAAAGTGAGTATGTTTATTTGTTTGATACGCTTTCACGATCTAACGGCTCAATCGGTCATCATGAAATTTAGTAGGTAACTCCGAAATTACCGCGGGCGAAATTGCGGGGAACAGCTAGTAATGAACAGAACTTGGCAATGAACAGAACTTGGCAAAAAACTTGGAAAAAAATATGAAACGGGGGTTGAATATTTGTAATCTATTGTTACTCAGTAACACGTAAACAGCTAAACAGATTTTCATTGCTAACTAACCGTTGCATTAACCGTTCAAACGACCGTTCAATTAAATTATAGGTTAAATTTTTTTGTGTTGGGTGCTCGCACATCGAATATCGACTCACCATTACTCACATAACCATTTGACTCTGTTGTTCACAGTTCAAACCTAACCTTATAATCTTACCTAGCGTGTGGACGCAAACCCAAAACAGCGGTGTTTCATTTCCTTGGTAATATACAAAATATCGACCATTATTTGAACGGTTGCTACATCTGTGTAAGTACATAAAATACGAAACGAATATTATATTATATTCAAAATATGTAAATAAAAATAAAACCTACATATTTTGTTATTTAAAATACGAAATCGAAACGAGCCCGCAATCGAAAGCACCCAGCGCGTTCGGTGCTCGATTCACGCAAGAACAACCCGCGCAATTAGCATATTTTGCTTTTATTTTTACTTGCACATATGTAGTTTTTTTACATTACTCTAAGTATTCGTCGTATATTATGAAGTAACTGATCCCGCTGCGGTTTCGTATGGAATTTCAATTTCAATTTTGGAGTTCCCTTAGGAGCTCTTTACGTCTGCATAAAAGTACCTACCCTATTCCAAGAATTAAATTACTTTTTTTAATAATCAAATCAAAGTCCTCCACCGCATCTGTCTGTTTTCGCGTAACTCAATAACACTGAATGGATATGAAATTTCATCCAAATCCGTTCAGCCGTTTTTTCGTGATCGAGTAACAAACATCCAAACATCCACACTTTCACATTTATAATATTAGTAGGATTTAAGCAACTTTATATAATCTGTAGCATTCTGCTACACTATTAAATTTTTTTATTATTTTTTCTTTTGGAATGTCATGTTGGTTTTGAAGAACGGAGGTGTCAAAGAGACAAAAAAAGAAAAGAAGTGACTGAAAAATAGCGTGAATGCCTCCAAGTGTCTGGTCTGTTTAATATGGATAACTCGAATATAGGCATCTATGATTTATTATAAGTTTATTTATTTTATTTATTCATTTAAAGAACTTTATTGCACTTTATTTTACAAAAGGCGGACTTAATGCCTAACAGAACAGGAAAAAAGAAGTTATATAAATAATATTGCCACTGTAAATTATTTATTTATTTATTTTATTTGTTGCTTTATTGCCTTACACGAGTTACTTTTTGTTAGTAGTTATTGCGGTAGGTAATTTATAAGATGAATGGTAAAAAAAAAAAAAATATTTTTCTCATCTGAAATTATAAGTTATAAACGATGAAACTGAAGCGCATTATTTTTTGTCCCCACCAACGACATTATCAGTATTGGTCCCACAGATTCTCCTGGAGAATGGACAGTGAAAGAATTATAACTTTAATGTTAACTAAAGGCGATCAGTTTAGCGCATATGCTGCTGGCCTTTGAGCGGGTGCGGGCTTGGATGCCTGACCCAAGTTCAGAGATGAGATGAACAGACCATAATTGGTGCTGTAGCGACAGGAGCGCTGCATTAGCGACGCCGTGACAGTCGCTTGATTATTTCACGAGTGCCGAACTTGAAGAGGCATTCACTAGAACTTTATGCATGAATCTATAAAAAAAACATAAAAAAGAAAAGGGGTTTAATGAACACCCTTTCCACCCGAACAAAGCCCAGCATTTCAAGCTCCTAACCGTTTTAAAATTTCCATTCCCGTAAATACGAGCTTACACACAATATGACGCATAAAGCTCGTGATAAATAACTGAAACTCTATTTACTGAAACAGAGATGTAAAAATACAAAAGAAGATAATAAACTTATATAGTATACGGGTGAACTGTGCTGAATTTTTACGTTCGCTCTCTCGTAAAAGTGTTATAGCATCAGGTACAAACGCCTTCGACGGCTTCAAGCGTAAATAAAACGGCGCTTAATATTACATAACCTTATTTTATTAGAATTGGGGTGATACTAGGCTCTATAACTTCCTGATGAACGTGTCTCGCTCGACTTCCCCGTAGGTATATGACTTTGTTAAGGTTAAGCTTCTAAGTGCGGCAATCTGGCGATTTGTTAACCGCGGATCGTTTGTAGTAACGATCTTGAAATGCAAGTCTCTACTGGCAAAATACCAGGAACATCGTTTTTTTTTTTAATTCTATTCTATTTTTCGTTCTTTCAACATCAAAGCTTCCAATCATTATAGGAAAATTGTAACTTCAACAAATTTTAAGAAGAGGGACACCCAATATTAATTTCGTATAAGTAGGTGTCTATTTTAATTGTATAATTAAATATTTTTGTGCAGTATAGAAAATCACACAATTCCAACATTATGATAGCGTTGGTAATAGGTACACGACAGTGTTCGAATTAACTTTTCTCTTTTTTTTTATTTGGAAAATAGTTTTTCGTTGTTCTCTTTTTACTTACTATCTTTTTTACGAAATTAAAAATGTCCTCATTTAATATTCTACAACCGTAAAGTTTTGTCAACAAAATAGAGAAAATATAGATATTCTATTTATTTCTATTTATTATTATTTGTTATCTTTTTAAATTCGATCCTCTGTACTATGTCCAGTTTCAGTAACATTAAATTATATCGTTATTTATCTATAGAGAGTGGATGTGAAGGGATCAAAATAGAATTCGACGTAGGTGAAGCCCGTAGCAATTCAATTCCCTGCACAAAACGTTTTAATCATCGGGCGAGGGGCAAGGCGGGGCAAGACGGTAAAACACTAGGTATCATTTCACGGATGACGACCGACGGATGGACGGTTAAAATGGTCATGTTTGACCTCCTACACTTACACGCGTCTTTGGTTGGAAATCGCGGTCATTGTGTATGGCTCAATGATACAGGTGAGTATCTAAAATAAATTAACTAGAGAGGACATGTAGGTGGGGTACCTAGACGCGCCACCGTCGTGTTGCAGAGGAAGTAAGAGCATTTGCTCTAACTTGCCCAAAACTTCTTTTGCTGCTATCCCAAGTATATTTACCACAATATTCCCAAAACTGTGAATTTTGAAAACAAGTAAAAACATAACCATTAAGCGTTTAATACCTACATTTCTTTACGTTAATGAATGTTTTAGGGCGTGATGAATAGTTTTTTGTGCGAAAATCATCCGGCAACACTGATTTTCATATCTGTTTTCATAATAAACTAAGTTTATGTCCCTTCCATCTATTTTTATCTGTTCTGTGGCTTTCACTAACTACTCAACCAAAGATCATGAAATTTTACATACACGTTGTCACAGAATACTTTTTAACCTGGAATTCGGGTGAAACTGTGACGGAAAAGCTAGTATATACACACACATACAATATAATATACCATACATCTTTATCGAAGGTAGGTTGCGGCGTGTAAGAAGTTCTCGTATCGGTCTCGCGGCGACCGTGAGCGGCAGGCGCAGGAAATAAGGGGTCGCTCGGGGCGCGAGACGGCCACAAAAAACATTCGGCCTGATTGGCTCGGAAGGTTTCAACTACATGCCGCTGAGATGTGATGCCTGTAGATGCGGCATTCGATCCGATGAGATATCGAAACACTCACTATTAACCCTTATTAAACACAGATAATGCGATAAAGCGTATTAAAGTGCAGTAGATTATTTAAATGATACAGACGTTTGGGAATGAATGGCTCTATTCAATTATTATTTTTTGCTGTCGAAAAATGCAGTAAACATTATACCAAAAATTACAGTTTAAAAAATTTTGTGCACTTAAATCGGCACTTAAAAACAACGGTCAAAAAATCAAAAACAGCATGGAATCACTTAGCACCAGTAAGTAAACTTAGCAAATCCATGCACTTTCCTAATCACCGCGTGCATACGCAACCGACTTCACTTCGTTGTTCGAGACGTTCCGTCTTTAGTTGGACGCAGATAATCAATAACATGTTAACCCACAAAATTAAGTTATCGATACAGAACGCTTTATTGAGAGTTATAAAACGTTTTTTCATTATTTGTTTAACTTATTACATAGCTTAAATACCAACAATTTGTTAAACATAATTTTTTTTTAACACAAAAAATGGCGTTATAATTTTAAAACACGATTTAATCAAAATTTCTCCAGTGTGGGTTAACACTATTGCTTATCTGTGTCCAGTTTTTATTTGGTCTGCGATACCACATCTACATTTCAGTTGCCAGCAACATCCCACCGGCGTAATGTTCGTCGTGTTCCTGTACCGATGCCGATGGTGGGAATCGTTTACTTTTATGTATCCCCCCCCTCTCTCAGTCCGCACCGCACACCCCTCCCGCGCTAGTGAGGGGAATCGAGTTTGTGCGACATCCACTCGGATCTAAACAGTAACGAAATGTCGTGACGGTTAATAGGGAGGAGATGAAATCAAAAATGGTAGATTTGTAGATTAGGATTGTTGGAGACTTAACACTAATCGCTTATACGAATTCGAACACTTTTCTTACGCGTATCTATTAAAAAGTAGGTACCTAGGTATTTAAAAAAAAACTAACACATCACAGAATACTTTAAATACGAAACGAACTTCATAGGTTTTGTCGACGTGCCCACGGCAATATAAAAGAAAGTATTGCTTAACATCGGCTACTTGCGTAGGTACTTAATTTTACATAATATTTTTCACCAAAACTTTGTCTTTTTTTAGATATTTAAAACCGGAATCAAACACTTAACACGTTCCTTCAATATTATGTCCCTTATTTAAAAGTCTATATAAAGAAGCTTTCCCAGCCTCACTGACACTTCAACGCTGAGCCGAACGAAACTACTGAACGGATTTCGCTGAAATTTGGCATAGAAACAGGTTATATTTCATCCAATCATTCATACAAGTCACCAATTAATTACTAATGATTATGCTACCTTTGTACAGTCACAATACTGAAGCCCTTCAATATAAATCAGTGGGCAGATTAGACTTTAAGGTCCGTATTCCAAAAGGTTACTCAAGTCATGAATCTAGTTTTAAAACTAATTTCAAGTAAAGCTTTATTTTTAGAACCTTTCCTTGAGACGCGATTTATCAATCAACAATCAGTTGAGTTATTTCTTTATTCTAGAACGACGCTTGAGTACTAATCTATACTCAAGCAAAGATTTGATCTTTGTTTACGTCTGTCATGTCAAGACCACTCAACCAATCAGAATTCAAAATCTCTACTTAAGACTAAAGACTAATTTCAAGTGATTAGAACCAATCAGAGTTCAGAATCTCTACTAAAGACTAGTTTCAAGTGATTAGAACTTAAAACGCATTCTATAATAAGATGAACGCTTGAGATATGATTTGAGCTTAAAACTAATCTCAAGAGAAACGTGATCTGAGTCATCTTCTGGAATACGGACCTAAATGTAATGAGATTGGCATCCGCTATAAGAAAGGATTTTTGAAAATTCGAATTCCTGCGGAAGATCTAAAATTTCCGCGGGTGCAACCGCGGGGCACAGCTAGTAAATCAATGTAAATATACGTATAAGTTTTTAATTAAATATCTTACGTATTTTATAAATTAATGAATTCATTCCCACCATCAAAACTTCGACTATCGCATTAAAATTTAACTCAGATATTTACTATTCAGCATCGCGCGGCGGAGACGGATCGCCGAATTGGCAGCAACTCTGATCCGGACGCCTAATGAGCCTCTAATTGAAAGGCTCGTTGGCTCAGGCGCTGCATCTAATTGCCGCGGCAATTATTACACTTCATTTCACATGCAACGTCACGCCACCACGCGCTCCCATTTATCTAAACTATATTGCTTAATTGTTTTATTTACCGCCGCACTCAGAGTCGACTTTAATGATTACTTAGTTAAGTATAGATTTTTAAAACAAAATTGCCGCACTCAGACAAGTTTAATAAATTAATGTTTATTGGCATTTAACTAATTAAGTTACATCTCATTTAATGCCAATTCACATTAATTTACTGAACGTGTCTGATTGCGGCAGTTTTGTTTTAAAAATCTATACTTAACTAAGAAATCATTAAAGTCGACTCTGAGTGCGGCGGTGAGTAACTTACCTACTATAGCTGTTCCCTGCCGTTTCACCCGCGTTAGTTTCGGAGATTCCGCAGGAATTCCGGGATAAAGAGTACCCTATTTTGTTTTCTGTACCCCTGAAAATTATGTCTATGTCTAAAATGTCATAATGATCCGTTAGGGCCGTGAAAGCGTAACACACAAACAAACTTACTTTCACATTTTTACAATAGTGTAAGATTACTCATTTGTTACAGATATAATTTATTAGCTGTTCGTTAATTTCGGAGTCCCTACGTTAATTCCAGGATAAACAGTTATAGGTACCCTATGTCCTCTTCTGTACCCCTGATAACGTGTATATAAAATTTCATGATAATCGTTTAAGTATTTAAGGTAGATAGCAGACAGATAAAGTTAATTTATGTTGCTCTTACACCTAACTTGTACAATTTGGGGCATCTTTGAGATCATGACGCCTTGGTGTAAATCGCTGGAAAAATATTGCTAAAATCCACGACATTTACATAATTTGTGGACAATATGTGTATCACAGGCAAATGTGTGTGTATGTGTATCACATCCACAAAACTAGACGGGTAAACTTTACTTTCTTTATCTTAGAACTAGCTGCCCCGCGCGGTTTCACCCTCGGTAATTTCGGAGTTCCCGCGGGAATTACAGGATAAAATATAGTTATAAACCTTCCTCATGAATCATTCTATCTATTGGTGAAAACCGCATCAAAATCCGTTGCGTAGTTTTAAAGATTTAAGCATACATAGCGATATAGGGACAGAGAAAGCGACTTTGTTTTATACTATGTAGTGAAGTTAACTATAACTCGTACACCAATCAACATTTTTATAAGCCGTGACCAATTTTTGACGCAAAATTTGTGCATTATCTTGATTGTTACGTTTAGTCACAGATAATATAATACTAAGTATATTAGTGGACATAAGTTTTATTTGTAACAGTAGTTTAGGTATGTCATAAAACCATCGTGCATCGTCCTCTGCGATGACGGCAACAATGTTATGTAGCTGACAATAAATTATCCGGCGGATAGTAATTAAATGCGGTAACACTGCCACGAATACATTTGCAACGATAATTGCATTCATAATTCGTGACAGTTGGCGACATTCTCAACGTTATTATTACAGTTGGTCGCGTATAATATCCACGTTAGTCTGTTTTGAATTGCCCGAAACTTTTTGAGACTACGTTCTTGTTCTAAATCGGTCCAAAGATAAATAATACATACCTACCTACCTATATACAGTAGACCGAGGCGTTTGATTTTGGTAATTAATATGCTGTTAATGATATACATAAGCAATAGTGTGTTAACCCACACTGGAGAAATTTTGAGTAAATCGTGTCCAGTTATGCAGTCCCTGCTATGCAGATTGGCAGACTCTTGTAATATGCCATGTACATGTACATGTAAAAAAAAATGTATAGCGCCATTTTGTGTCAACATTTTTTATGTTAAATATTTAGTTACATATTTAAACAATGTAATAAGGTAAACACATAATTAAACACGTAATTAAAAAACGTCCCCTAACTCTCAATAAATCATTCTGAATCAATAACTGAAGTTTGTGGGTTAACATGTTACTGCTTATCTGCGTCCGTTTAAGGCTAGGATTATCACAGGTACAATCATCTATAGTCTACCTATACTTAAAGAGAAAGATTCAAAAACTATACGTACTACGTAGCCGATTTTAAAAATTCCTTTACTTACGTAATATATGTAGGTATGTATATACGAAGCTAGTGTTCCTGAGTGACATAGGGTACTTACCTACTTTTTATCTTGGAATTCCCAAGGGAACACCGAAATTCATCCGCGTGAAACCGCGGGGCGAAATCAGCATGCGTGCAATGCGACAACATTCGACATAGGTCCCCCAATCCAGAGGTCATTGGGGATCCATCCGTCCGTTTCCGCTTACCGCACGATTACCCTGTCTGCGGCGTCATTGAAGGTCTATATTACACTCTCTAAGTCTGTCCCTCTGTGCTCTGATGAAACTCTGTTGAGACCACGAGAGCTAATATCTTAAAATATATTTTCATTACTCATACTCGGAAAGTAGGTCTGAAGTTGCCTGAAAAGCGGGTTGAAAGTAACCCTTTTCAGCCCTAGGGAGAATCGCTTTCAACTGACAACTGTCAAATTATTAAAAAAAAACTAGGTCTATTTTCACATTTCTATTGAACCATGTTTCAACTTTCTATACAGCCAGCGCGATGTAAAATTGAAATAACGTAAAGTTTAAGTAGGTATTAATAAAAAAAAAATTCACTCACTTTTTCTTAAGCTAATTCCTATTTATAGTTTTTTATTTTCTTTAATTAATACTTAATAATTAAAGAAAATATTTTTTTTAGGTCGCCACCATGTAAATAAAAAATACTGGCTGAATAGCTAGCCGGCCAAAGAAAAAGAAATAGGTGGGAAAGTGTCAAGCGACTATCCGATCTTCACTCATTTTTTCTTTAGCTAATTCCTATTTTTATTTTGACTTTCCTTGCATTCGTAATGAAAAGCACAGTGTTATCCTCGCGAGAAAGACTTATTTAGTCCCTCGATCTATTTTGGATTTGGCCAAATCCCGTCTCGGGACTAATTAAGTTACTTTCGCCCCTAGGATAACAATGTACTATTTCTTTTTGGAATACTCGATTAGCGATAAAGAATGGTGGAAACTTGAAAGTTCTAAGCTTAAATTCCAGCGCCCATTTTGAACACGTCTTCGCGCCATCGACGTCAGCCCGCCGCCGCAGAGAGCCGCAATTCACATCACGTATGATTTTCGATGAATCGCGAACGCGCCAATATTGATACGGTTTCCTTACTCAGCTAGCCGTCTCCAGTCGAGCGTCACTCGCGTCAATGCCGCCAGATTGAATGCTCGAACGCCAGCCCGCGGTTACTGCGCTCACATAATACATATTATGACGACTTCAGTTATGAAATATAGGTACTTTTGTTGAAAACGATTCAATAATATAAATTTGCTTTCTTTTAGGATATTGTGTTTATAAAGTTTGGAGATTATCAATCAATTTAACGTCTTGTACTCGATAGGTACGTAATAATATTTTTATTGATATAGGTATAGGAAAAAACTTAACGTACTTAATTTATTTTTTGGTTACTCTAAATACATATTATTTTATGTAAAAAAAATTATATAACCGATCTATACATTTAATAAACGTAAAACTGTGTGCAATACCTATACATGCAGTGTCGTCCATTGAATAAATATGAAATGTTAGAGAAAGTACAGCGCAAATTCGCCAGATATCTGTACAAAAAACTGTATCGGTATTACACCTATACCCATCATCTTTTGTAGCGGGAATGATCGGTCTCGATACATTAGAATTTAGACGCAAGATACTTCTGGTTATCCATTTTTATAATCTTCTGCACAACGTAATCGATAACGGTTGCTTTGGAACGGATTGCACTGTACGTCCCCAACAACTACGTGTGCGCCCGCTTCTCGCGCCGGCCGCGTCGCATACGCGCCGCACGCTCGGGCCGCGGACTTACTGAACGCACTGCTCGCCTACTCACCTGGCACTGATATATTTGCTGACAGATTATCAACAGTGGTTGCAAATGCCATTATGTTTCTAAGTCAATCGGACTATCTAACACTGTAATCCATTGGGTACTTACCTGTATTAACAGTGAAATGTCTATAAATAAATAAATAAATAAAACTAAACAACGGAAAAAAAAATGGAAAGACCTCTGTCCATAATAGGTACCATATTGTCCGATTTAAGTAAAACAACGCATTTTAAAAAACCTTGACATGTAAAGACGTGCATTATGAGTCCTGACTTAACATTGGTATTTACCACAATCCTAAAACACGCGAGCGAAACCGCCTGATGCATCCGCTGTTGAAATTCAATAAGTCGTCGAAAAGATCGAAAAGAAAATCTTATTGCGAACCGAATAAAGAATTCCATACAGTCGCCGATTACGCTCGCGTTATGGTAAAGGGATTTGAGCCATTCGCGTCACGTCGCGTCGACCGCGGTTCAATTGAAACTAAGCTATATTGAATTAGGATTAAGCCGCGCGCCGGCACACAGCGCGGATTATGTGTGCAGTATTGAAAACTCCATCAGTCACGGTAATGCGGACTGCAATGGAGATCAATCCTAGCATCAAACTATGCACACGGAACCGAGGGTGTGTTCACACTAGGCTCAAATTTAGCGGCGTATTGACTGCCGACGGCAATGGGCATGTTGACTAATTTTTATTTTTTAGTCCGTCTTGCAGATTATTCAAAAATACTGGACACGTATTTTTTTCTTTTTTTACGTAATCAAAAAATAACGGCGAAATATTGAGTTGAAATTTCGCGCGACGTCACTATTCTGACAGTTTGTATGGCGGTTTTAGCGGTTAGTGACGTCACGACCCCCTCACCCTAAACTTAAATGCGCTTTATCTCTGTGAATTTTCATTTATTTGAAAAGCAAAAAATACGTGTCTATTGGTTTTTTTTATTTTCTAACTGATGGACTAATTAGAATTTTGATTTTCAAAAGTAGTCCACATCCCCATTCTGAGTTCACAGTCAGCGGCTTTTGAGCGGCAAACGCAAATTGGCCACTAAAATACGGATGACTAAAGCTAAGCATATTGAAGTTTGCTTTAGTTGCTTTCGTTTGCTAAAGTTATCAATGTCTATGAATAAGTTCAGTTAGTTTAAAAAAACGAAAAAACACACTTTAAGATTAAACTGAACTAAAATGTAGGTAATCAATTAAGCATCTGGGACCAGAGTCCTTGTCAAGACCTATTCCTAAGTAAACATCCAATAACAAAACTTACAAAAGTCCATCCATCAAAACAGCTCTAGCCTCCATATCATGATAATATTGCATTCTCATCCGAAATACATGGGTTACATCCCAGACGAAATTAGACTTTTTAATTCGTCTGAGGGTTACATTTGCTATACAGATAATATAATACTTATAAAAGGTACATTTCCACAAACCTTAGGTACAAAGTTTCATTTCGAAACGACAGTTAAAAGTAACTTAAATTGACTTCTTAGATTTTATAACATTGTTTGTTAGTTAGATACAAGTGAAACTAAAAATATATATTTTATGCGTTTTAAAAAAGGTATCGTGAAGAATGTCAACAAGAAAAATTACGGAAATGCGAAATGAAGCGGAACCGATTTCTTCAGTGTCTGCCAAATACCTACTCCCCATTTTACCATCTAATTTAAGTACAATACACTTAAATAATTGGAAAAATGGCGAAACGTAGTGCCATAAATATAAAAAAAATCCGTGCACTTTTCAAAATTAGCTTTAAAAAGCGATTTATTGAAATTTGAAATTAATTGGCAACGGATCGAGAGTTCAGTGGCGCGGCCCGGCGCCCGGCGCGGCGCGACGATGGCAATTATCAAAATTGGCGCCAAACCTCGGCTCACTATCTGGAAATAAGCTACTAAAATTATTACAGTATTACAGTCCACTATAAAGGCATATCGACGGTTGTGAATACTGTATTTGGAGTATGCAAGTGTAACAATCTGTTTTTTTTTTAATAGATTCTTATCACAAGCTCTTGATAAAATGCTCCGAATTACATGTTACATTCGAAGAAGTAGTGAGGAAATCAGGTTTATTCCAAACAGTCCTGCCAATTGTCTGATGATCGAACTATATGGACATTCTCTTTCCAACTTGTTAGACGGACTGAGATAATCTATCTGATTGGATATAAGTAATTAAAATAATAATAATAATAGTAATGAAAATTGTTAAATTGACTAGGTAGTGGACGAATTCCACATATTGGGCCAAGGCTGATTTCATTTGTGTTGTTCTGTATGTGTTCATTTGTGTTGTGTTTCTCCTCTTGCTTGAATAAATCTTTCTTTTCTTTTAATAATAATAATAATTCTTTATTTCGGAATATTAAAAATCCGTACTAACATTTAAAATATAAAAATAAAATAAAATAATAATGAAAAAATCCACCAGCAATATCTATTTAAGATATCCACTGTGGTGCACAGACAGCCAATGCCTGAAGAAGTTGTTGTCTGGGCACTCAGCGATCGTCCTCAGGATCACATTGGATGATGCACGCAAACGAGACCAGAAGGACTCGACTTCTTTCTTCTTTATTACTGTTAAAATAAGAATTTATGACTGTCAGAAGTGGTTATACATAAACATAATATAAACATATTTCTGCAGCTGACTGTACAGTTGACGCTGGACCACATTCAAGTGCGAAGTGCGGAGTCCCATGTTCTCTTCATTGTCCAAACAATTCGTAGGATACATTCGACTAGGACGGCGCTATGCAAATGCACGGTAGGAATCTCCCACTCTGACAATACGCTCAAACAGAATCCCAACACGTTACGACACGACGCGGGAACGTTCGAGTCTTTGCCAATGTCACACCAATCAGATTAAAGTGATTAAATCTTTTTGGACGGAATGAATTTTAAAAATCTCCGTGATTGGGATGCTGTTTTGCTAAATTCCTAGGGAACGGCGAATGTCAGTATCGCCATAAAAGAACAATAATATCTTCTATGTAGTATAGCATAGTATAAAACAAAGTCACTTCCCGCTGTCTGTCCCTATGTATGTATGTTTACGGATTGTCATGCGGTTTTCACCAACAGTTAGAGTGATTTATGAGGAAGGTTTATATCCATATTTTATCCTGGAATTCCCGCGGGAACTCCTAAATTACCGCGGGGAACAGCTAGTTTAATATACTTAAATGAAATCCATACTAAAATAATATTATGTAAAATCGAGGAGGATTATCCTCCTAGTGTAAGATAGAGTCAATCGTTGAATACTAATTTTTAATGATACCTAATTCTGTGGCATTTAAACTTGTCATCAATTTTTTTACTAACCTTTAACCGCCTGGGCGTTTACGGGCTTTTATCGGGTATAAACCCAAGCACCGGGTTTAAACCTGGTTACATAGTCTACTACCGATTCAATTTTGGTTATTTTTATAGCGGTTAACGCTTGATTTATCGCTTTATGTACCTTCTGGCTTGACACTAACCTGAAAAAATTCTGGTTACAGTCGAGAAATTCCATTGTTTGCCCCTTTTAATTTTCGCTCTGGAGTTAGGTGGATTTTCAAACTGACTGATAAGGCACGTCTGATTGTAAAGTGGACACTTCACTAAGGCCAATAATAGCCCTTGCTATCGTGGATCCTTCCTTACCTACTGGGCTGTTCTGTACTCTGTAGAACCTACTACTCTGTAAGCGATAACGGTAGATAACCAGTAAGTACTCGTAGATGTTTCAAATCTTTATTTTTTTATTTTCAGTCGTTGTTCTTTTTTTTAATATAGCAACAGGCACCTTACACGGAAAGAAATCAATCAGACCGAAGAAGTCTCGGTCCCCCTTCATTGCCCGAAGGATATTTTGGCGACAAAATATCAGTGACTAACAGGCATATCTAGTGACCGACCCCGCACGGTGTCAATAATTTGCAAACTATACGGGAGAGTATTCTGACCAAATATGGCGCCCGACCGAACACCGGTAGCAGAAATACTGTTGACCAATTTTCGGAGGGAAACTTTTCGGTCGCGAACTTTACCGAAAGAAACCCCTATTTTTCTCTCAGGGTATAGATAGGTAGGCGCATTTGATAGCATAGTGCCCAACCCATCGTTCATTAATTATTATCATTATTAATGAATGAAACGTCTAGTGAAAATCGTTATTATTATGAATAGCTTTATAAATCGTTTGCACCAAGAAGTTTGTTTTGCTTTTATCTATGGCGAACATCACTGTCTGGGAGCGCAAACTTTTTTCATAATAGAAATAACTTGGAGTTGTTCATTGCTCGATCGACCCCGCGGTAGAGAGTTGAAACAACAGTTTTATTGCAATTGTCTTTAACCTTTATTGGATTTTTTTTTTGTATAGTGGATACCTACCTTTATAGTGACATTTTGGAGTCGACAAGATATCGTTTCGATATCTACGTAATACGTATATTAAATACAATTATCTTAATAGTTGGCCCTCGCGTGCTTTTCGGGATTCCCCCGGGAGCTCTATATTATACTATATTTCTCTTCTCTCTTCTCTTCTCTCTTCTCTTCTCTCTTCTCTTCTCTCTTTTCTCCCCGGTGTCTCGTGGCAATTCCAGGATGAAAAGTCTACTATGTCCTTTTCTGTACTCCTGACAACGTGTTATGCAAAATTTCGTGATCGCTGAGGCGTGAAAGCTCAACAAACTCACATTCGCATTTATATCAAATACTAGCTGTCCCCGCGGTTTCACCCGCGGTCATTTCGGAGTTTCCGTGGGACTCAGCATAAAAAGTACCCTATCGGAATGAAAGAATTTTCAAAATCGGTTCAATAGATCCAGAGATTACCCCCTACAACGTCACAAACCCACAAACTCACAATTCACAAACCCACAAACTAGCTCTATAAAATATTAGTATAGATTATAGATACTACATAGGTACCTATTTATTATGCTAACTCAGACATAGTTTCTTAACTCTTTCATTGTCAGTCTTTTTCTCTCATAAAATAGCCATATTGTAACTAAGTAAATGCCGTAAAAAGCCAAAATTAATAACTATAGTCTACTAGCTGTCCCACGCGATTTCATCCGCGGTAATTTCGGAGTTCCCGCGGGAATTTCGGGAAAAAGTGCTGTAGTTTACGGTGATAAGCAGTTCCCCGCATTAAATCCGGAGTTCCCGCGGGAATTCCGGGATAAAAACTATCCTATCTTTTAAGTTGGACCATATTATAAATGTTTACAAAATTTTATCAAAATTTTTCAGTAATTTCGGAGTCCATCGCGGACAAACAACGTGACACGTGATTTATAAATGGACATAGATAAGCAATAGTGTGTTAACCCACACTGGAGAAATTTTGAGTAAATCGTGTTTTAAAATTATAGCGCCATTTTCTGTCAACATTTTTTATGTTCAAAATTTAGTTACATACTTAAACAATGTAATAAGGTAAACACATAATTAAAAACGTTCCCTAACTCTCAATAAATAGTTCTGAATAGGTAACTTAATTTTGTGGGTTAACATGTTATTGCTTATCTGCGTCCATATATTAGAATATACCTACCATATTTATGAGCACAAATGAGCAAAATATTATATTATTACCTGCGTCTGAAATTTCCACACAAGCCCGCCCGTTCTATATAGTACCCACTAACTACTGGTAACAAACGATAGATATTTTATAATATCTGAAATGCAAACTAGGTAGAAAACTCCATAGGAAGCAGAATGCATTAGACACGGCGAAGCATCGGGGTGGCCCGCCCACATCGTGCTCTGAATATTAAAACTGGTACAGCTAACAAGCGTTTAGCAGACAACCTGCCAGCGTCCCTATAACTGCCTCAAGATTTATCACTGATAAACAATTCCTTCATCATTTTCAATTTGTCTGTAATAACTGTAGGTATGTGTCTACTGTAACGTTCCGGGGCGGGAATGTTAGCAAATTATTTATTGAAGTAAGAATTTTGTGTTATTTTAGTCAAAGATATTTGGACATAGATAAGCAATAGTATGTTAACCCACACTGGAGAAATTTTGAATAAAACGTGTTTTAAAAGTCTAGGAGCGCCATTTTGCATCAACATTTTTTATGTTCAATATTTAGTTACATATTTAAATGTAATAAGGTAAACACATAATTAAAAAACGTCCCCTAACTCTCAATAAATCGTTCTGAATCAATAACTTAATTTTGTGGGTAACATGTTATTGCTTATCTGCGGCCATTTATTAGGAGAAAACTATTAATTTCTCTAAGCTTCCATCCTTACTAATATTATAAACGCAAATGTTTGTATGCAGGTACCTAATACCTACCTATGGATGTATGGAGATTTGTTACTCTTTCACGCAAAAACTACTGAATAGGTTTTAATTAAACTTTACAATAGTAGGTATATAGCTTATACATCGGAATAACACATAGAGTATTTTTAACAGCTCGTAGATTTTTTAACTATGAAATCCCATTCAAATCCAAATATTACATGCATTTCCAACCAGTGGAAATGGAAGTTAACCTCTACAGTACCTACATATCTATACACAACGAAATAGGTTTAAAAAAAAATTGGTAGGTAACTACCCGCTAAGCACGATTTTCAGCAAGTTTGTCTACTTACCTATCACGGATCTGAAAGTTCAAAATAAATGTAGCAGAAATATTATTAAGGTGATTTTCAAATGCTACCCAAGACTTTAACTTCGACTTAGCGTTCCTCAGACATATTTTAGCAAGAGAATTTTGCAAGTTTAGGTACTTTTGTGAGTTACAGGTAGGTACATAGGTACTCCCATTTGTGATGTTCAGCATTCTATTTCAGCTTGCACCTAGTAGGTACTTACTTACTATTTAAGATAAAAATTAATTAAAAACAATAATGAATCACATATTATCATAAAATCACTACATTATGTAGTATAAAACAAAGTTCCTTCCCGCTGTCTGTCCCTATTTACCTGCCTATAGGTACTTAGATTTTTAAAATTATGCAACGGATTTTCATGTAGATTTCACTAATAGATCGAGTGATTCATGGGGACGGCTTATATCTATTCTATATTTTATCCTGGAATTCCAGCGGGAACTCCGAAATTACCGCGGGTGAAACCGACGGTTTATACCGCTATCCCTATATTTTATCCTGGAATTCCCGCGGGAACTCCGAAATTACCGCGGGTGAAACCGCAGGGGACAGCTATTAAGTAGTAGTAAGTAAGTGTAATTCTAGAGCTACTTATGAATGTTGCCAAAAGAAGGAAATGGGCAGTGAATAAACCTTTAGTACCTATCTAATTAGTTACCTATGAATTGTCCGTCAGCAAAAATAAATTGTCTTCAACGGAATAAAGAAAAGAAGATACGAACTCATCTCTTTTTTTTAGGTATATCATTGGCAGGTGGCACCTGATGGTAAAGTGAATACCGCTGCCCATAGACATCTGCAACACCTGGTAGCAGGATTTGTCTGATGATAATCTACCTCTCAGTGTTTGAGTAATCAAGTTTGAGTAAGAAAGTTGTTAATCAATAAAGCGATCAAAGTAGTCTCCTATATCGTCCTATGGCTGTTTCTATCTATCATAGTTCGATCCTATCTAGGACATAAGCTACTATACTATAAGTGACGTCGCATCTAATGTTCCGCGCCGTTTCATCTCATTTGACGGCTTAAGTGCGCTCTAGATCGGAAATCACGACGAAACGACGCGCGCCGCGCCGAAGAGAAATGAGGAAGTTAAAATAATAGATAAGAAATGATTAATTTTGTTTTAAATTGTATTTAGCTTTGTTGTTTTCCTTTAGATTTGGTTGGTGATAATATTCTGTCAAATTGCTAGTTTTTAACCCTCGACGTTAACAGAGGGGTGTTTAAAGTTTATACGTAACATTTGGCTGTCTGTGCCATTTTAGATCCCATACAGATGAACTGATTTTTATTTATTCGATAGATTCGATCGATAAAATCAATTAATCAATCAATCTTACAATTACTCGTAGTTATGTTTCAAAAAAATCTGTTCAGCTGTTTGAAGATTTATGAACTTGTTTCTAAATTTATAATGTAGGTAAAACAGAGGTTTCCAATCCTAAAGTACCTACCTACTTTCCATATATTATCGTCTCAGCCGATACAACTAGATTTGTGTTAGATACAGATTGAAATTAGGGATGACTCGGTTCATAAATTGAATTTAAAATTAGATCCATATTTTGACGTTGGTGGAATTGTTTCTGCTGCCATACGGATATGGCAGTAGACTGTAGAAGTTAT
Organism: Zygaena filipendulae; assembly: GCA_907165275.2. NCBI lineage: Eukaryota > Metazoa > Arthropoda > Insecta > Lepidoptera > Zygaenidae > Zygaena > Zygaena filipendulae. Next base: position 986,455 of record OU015653.1, on the reverse strand, counting down.
ATCCGTATAGTTTCTCCTCAATCCTCATGATTAAATACATATACTCTGCAATGGTGTGCTTATGGAAATAAAAGAAGAAGGAACTGTTGGGAGTTTTTGGCGGGCATCAAAGATGTTCCATTTTATTTATTTTCGTTAAAAGCGCATTTTGTTGTTTTATGGTGCTTTAATGGATACCTAATAATTTTAACAGTGGAGTTTTACTTATATGCTCATGAAGACAATATAATATGACATTTCGAGTTCATTTCTTTGGTATCCTCCAAGAGCTTCAAGAAAATTCTTGAAATCTACAGTCCCAAGACTTACAATTTCAAACCGTACAACGCTGTTAAACACGTCTTATACTATACCTTTATTTATCTAATTATAATTATAATATAAAAACTTCAAACTGGCTTACTGCACTACTTATATGCAAAAGAATAAAATCTCAACATTTCAATGTAAGTATATAACTTCAAAAAGAAAGACATCTTAACTGGCTGTTTGGCCTTAAGTTCTTTTGCCTTCTCCAACAGGAGTTTTAACAAAAAAGTAACTGCTGTCAGTTGTGAATTGACAGTTAAGAGTTGACAGTTGACACCTAACCTAAGTCCCAAATAGTGAAAAAAATAAACATTCTCTTACGGTAGTATCTCTAATAGTTTGTGGTTCTCTTATTCGTCTGTGTTAAAAACTAATCAATTACGTTGCTGATTAATGTTTGTGTAAATTAAAAAGGGAATAATATTAATCACAAATTAATAAAATCTATTAGTAACATGGAACACATCAGGCAGTTTGATTGGTAAGTACTTCAGGACTCAGGTAAATCTTTAGCTAAAATAATTAATTAATAAATAATAATCTTAATTTAGCTATATTTTCCATTAAATATCATCAGTAACTTCTAAAGTATGATCATTAATTGCATATTATTCTAATATTAGTTTAAGCTTTGGTTTAAGTGAAATTGTTGAATGATGTAATACTAATTAAATATGAGTTTAATATACAAAAAAATATTAAAGTACACAGCTCCGATTACGTGTACTTATAGTACACAAACATAGACATACATTCTTGTAGTTTTATATTTATTAGATTTAATGATTGTTTTAAGCATTCTCAACACTAAAAGAAATCATGCCTAAAACATGTGGCGCTGGAGGTAAGTTAAGACTACCAAAACAATGGTGGTAAAAAGGTTAATAAATCAGAATTGCAGTCAGGAGAAAAATATTTTTTATGTGTGTAATTCTTCACTGCCCACTTATGCAATTAGGCAATTAGACATAAACAAGTTTTTTCTGTAATATTTCAGGTGCTCTGCCGAAGGTGATCCAAGAACTTTTCTGACCGAGTATGATATCGACAATTTCTGTGTAACAGAGAAGATCTTACGCAATAAATTTTTTGACCCATTAATATCCAGCGACTCAGAAGATGAAAAGCCAAAGTTTGACTGGGATACGTTATTTCAAAATAATAGTAAAAAAGTAAGCAAAAAGTTTAGGTGTAATTTTCTTCTGTGAATTATTGAGTTTTGTGTGAAGACCTATCACTAGCAATTTTGTTTACATTTCATATATTCTAAGTATAATCAAGCTGCTGGTCATCCAAATAAATAAATAAATAAATATAAAAAATGAAGATTGGTCAACCATAAACTAAACACACACAAACAAAAAATGTTGCTTACACATTGTTTTTTTGGTAGGAAGGAAGGTGGTAATTCCTTCATTTACTTTTCTTTGTGTTGTTGATATACAGTCCTGATAGCAAAAGTAAAGTCACACTGGGCTTTTCTTCATAAAACCCCACTGCAATTGATCTACAACTTGACAGTAGCGGAATGGGCATTTTGACTATTTTTTTAAGCCCATCTTGTAGATTAATAAGAAATATTGGACACGTATTTTTTTCTTTTTTTGCGTAATCAAAAAATAATGGCGATACATTGAGTTGAAATTTTGTGTGACGTCACTATCAGGACAGTTTTATGGCAGTTTAAGCGGTTAGTGACGTCAGGACCCCCTCACCCTAAACTTTAATGCGCTTTATCTATGTGTATTTTTATTTATTTGAAAAATAAAAAAAAATTGTGTCTAATGATTTTTAATTTTGTAACTGACGGACTAATAATTAGAATTTTGATTTTCAAAAGAAGTCAACATCCCCATTGTGTTAGTTACAAGAGAAGCCTGAATTAAAGAAGTAAACAATAAATTTGAACAATTCTTACCTCATTTCTGAGTTAGTTTCTTAGTTTATCAATCTCATATTACTTACCAACAACCATTGATATTATATTTTATTTAATGTTTGCACGATTATAGCTTATTTGTTCATTTGTTTTTCTAGGGAGACAATCCACAACATGTATATGTGGCTGGGTTACGGCCACCGCCTCCGTTTCCAAAGCTCTCCTCACTAACAGTCAATCAGCACTATCAGTGCCTCAAAGTTCTATCTGCTGAAAACCCGGATGTATTAAAAGAGAAGTTCTTTCCAAAACCGACGAAAAGCGATATCAAGCTTTTTGAGGTCTGTATAAAATTTTGAGTAATTATTTTTTTTATGTTCAAACAATAATTAAAATTATCGTAGGTAAATATTCAAAAAACCACAAGTATACTCAGGTTTACACACACTAAATCACTTATTTATTGTACAGGAAATAAAAGAAGAATATCTTAAAGAGCAGAAAGAATTCTTGGAATGGGCTAGAAACCTCTGGATAAACGACCACTGCATCAGAGCACTGCGGCACAAGCCCAACATAGAGACAGTGTACGATACAGAATTCAAACTGAAGGCCATGGAGTTGCGGTCGTTCCCGAAAACCTATAAAATGGTCGCTCAAATTCCTCTGGAGTCGCAGAAAGGCACATTTGAGATGATTCTTGACAAGGATTTGATTTCGGTGAGATTTATTTTTCAAAAAATTGTTACTACTGTTTGAGTGGCTTAAACCTGAGCAGGTATAGAGAGTTTAAGTTAGAGTAATTTTATAAAAGTTACTTTTATAAAATGCTATTATTATTTAATTTTTTTCATTCAATAAAAAAAAATTCACAGGAAGATAATTATGTAAAATAGTACCTACCTAAATATTAATGTTTGATTTTAAACTTAATTCTACATTTCAACTCTATAACAAAAAGTGCCAAAAATGGTCACTCTCTGCCATTTCCAATGGCGCTAACTTGATCCTTGTAAGTTGTAAGGGTATTGAATAACTTCACGTTCAGGTGGACCCAGCGCAGCTGCCTCAACTCAAAGTGCCGGACCTGTCCAGGAAGTTCAACGTGATGTCGCTGTGTCCCCTGCCGCAGCCGTGTGAGAAACACCCGTGCAGATTCGTGCTGCCGAGTGAGTTACTGTCATCATCGTCCTATTTCTCTCGGGCATCCATAAATCTCCATTTCGAAAAAACGGCGTGCTCGCCCAGCAGCACGCACACACACACACACAGTCTATCTATCGATCAATATCTATCTAGCAATAATAATAATAAATCTACTTCACAAGCCAAGCTATAAGCTTGTGTCGTGGAAACCAAGCAAACGTGGTATATGTATATATATACTAGCTGCGCTCCGCGGTTTCACCCGCGGTAATTTTGAAGTTCCCGCGGGAATCCCGGGATACAAAGTACCCTATGTCCTTCTCTGTACCCCTGAAAACGTGCATACCAAATTTCATCCAAATCCGTTCAGCCGTTTTTACGTGATTGAGTATCAAACATCCTAACATCTAAACATCCACACTTTCACATTTATAATATTAATAAGTAGGATGTATATACATACTACAAATTATTACATAATCTATCTATATTATATTATAATGAAAAAAGTTTGTCCTGAATGACTGATGGATCAACGCACAGCCTAAACCGCTGATCGTAGAGATCTGAAACTTGGAGGGTGTGTCATATGTATGACGTAGGTATCCGATAAGAAAGTATTTTTGAAAATTCAACCCCTAAGAGGATGAAAAGGGGTTGCAAAGTTTGTATGGAACAATTCCGCGGGAACTTCGAAATAATCGCGGGTGAGACCGCGCGGAACAGCTAGTCTATCTATAAGATGTGTTGCAACACGCAGCGGAGCGCGGCGTGTCGGTGCTGCCGCTGGGCGAGGTGCACGCGCAGCTGGCGCAGTGGGCGGCGGAGCGCGGCGCGCGGCACGTGCTCAGCGAGGGCGCGCTGCGCTGCCTCGCCTCCGCCTCCGCCGCCGAGGGCGAGGCCGCAGGCGAAGCCGCCCCGGACGCGGACGGCCACTGGACGCTGCCGGTCTCCGTCTGCGAGCTCATCGGGCCCGGTCAGTGAGCGTGTGGTGTGTGTACATGGGGGGGCGCATGGTATAGTGTGGGCAGGTGTGAGTGTCAGGGTAGTAGATTCATTTATTTATTTATTTATTAGGAAAATCAGCAGCACAATGTTAATGATGTATATTATATAGATTAAATATAACAATTATGGTGTGCGTGTGCGCAGACGGCGACCGGTACACGGCGGTGGCGGTGGGCGGCGGGTTCGCGCCGCGCCGCGAGCCGCCGCTGGCGCGCGCGCGCCGCGCCTACCGCCGCCTCGTGCTGCACGCGCTCGCGCCGTGAGTACACGTAGTATATAGTACCTACATGTATAACATGTACTATAGTATATAGTACAACATGTATTACATGTATTATAGTATAAAGTACAACATGTTTAACATGTACTATAGTACATAGTGCAACATATTGTATGACATGTCCTATAGTTTCAAACCTTTACGCAGGGTATACCTAATACGCAGAACAACTACTTCGTACAACATGTATAACATGTACTATAATACATAGTATAACATGTATATCATATACTATAGTGTATATTACAGCATGTATGGTATACAACACATTATAAATTATATTGAAATAAAGTTCCGTTTGTAATGTATAACAGCTTTTTACTAACAATTATAGATCGGCAAAGCCCAAGAACCGGATTTAAATAGGATTGATTGCCCACTACTAGGCCCTTATTTAAAGGGGCCTAGTAGTTTTTCAGTTAAATCGTAACAAACAAACAAACAAAAAATCAAATCTCTCCTCTTTATAATATTAGTATAGATTATGTCCCATAGGCTATATTTTCACTGTTGTTGAAATGTTGATATCCAATAATTACACTCGAAAATATCATGGATGAGCATAACATAAGCGACAAAATCAATAGATTTGTTTAAAAAATAAAATAGTTATAAACTTTTTAATTTTGGCTATGTATGTCTCTTTCTAAAACGGAATATTGTATGGCGGTGGTAGGGCGTTACAAGCCGAGTGACGTCACTGGGACTGTAGCGCTTTCCTTGTCTAACTTGAACTTTTCAAGAGTCATATCTCTGAAAGTACAAAAGATATTTGTAAAAGAATAATGCTATTATTCTACTATGACATAAAGGTTTATAAAATAATAATAAAAAAATAAACACTACAATTCCCTATTGTAGCCTCATATTTATAAGTTTTTTTTTTTATTATGTAGCTATATACTTCATGTTTGTGAGTGTACAATAAAGTTATTTCACATCAGGCTGTCGGAGAGGGTGAACCTGTCGAAGCGGCCGGTCGAGTTGCTGGACGATCTGAACGTGAGCGGCAGCTCCGCCTCGGACGGGGGAGGCCTCTCCCTCGCGCCGGAGCCGGACCTCAGCGATGACGACGACGACGCCATGGTCATCGACGAGGGTGAGGGTCCTTACTGGAGACGAAACGGATAGTGGTTTGGCTGGATACCGGATACCATATTATATTCGGCAAGCTACGAGGCCGGAGCGCCGGATATCCGAATGCCGGATATTCGGCCCTTTATCGCTGGATATCCGAATACCGGATATTCGGCCCTGTATCGCTGGATATCCGAATACCGGATATTCGGCCCTTTATCGCTGGATATCCGAATACCGGATATTCGGCCCTTTATCGCTGGATATTCGAAAACCGGATATTCGGCCCTTTATCGCTGGATATCCCAATACCGGATATTCGGTCTGTTCAGGCAATAAGGTTCAACTTACAACGCGGTTGTGGGAGCGAAATAAAATGCGTCCGTCTAGTTTTAAATTTTATTGGCAACTGGTTTTAGAAATTACATCTAGTAGGTGTATACATATGAATGTATCTATAAACCTATCTACAATATGAGTGGACTGCAAATCTATATCAAACGATTAACGTGTTGCAAAATGAATCATACATACCGCCCACCAAAGGGCACAGTGATGGGTCCTTTCCAAAGTATCCTACCCTATTAAGATAACCTAAACTACTTTAATCTCTACTAAGGAATCATTCCTAATTTTGGCCTATTCTTAAATCATCCTTTAAATCTGGTGTTTTAACTACAATATTAAGTTTCAATTTCAACATTATGCAATGCATTCAAAATCATAGCTTCTACAACTAACCTCCTTATAATCTTATGCTTCACTGGTAAAAATTCATTAACTTCACTATTATCTAATTGACATTTACAGGAAGATAACACAATTTCATAACTGATCTCTTAACAATTTCATTACGCGTTCTAACACTGTATACTCGGGTCAGTCCATCAGGCCCTGGGTGTTTATCTACGATGCGACCCAGAGACCACTTGCAGGGTGGCAAGTGATCATCCTTCAAAAGTACTATGTCTCCTATATTAAATTCTGTCTGAGTCTTAAGCCATTTTGGCCTTTGCTGAAGGCGAGAGAGATACTCCGCTTGCCACCGATGCCAGAAATCCCGGGTTAGTTTTTGCGTTAATTGCCATCGAGATAATCGATTAATATTTACTTCTCGCAAATCGGGACAAGGCACAGTTACTGGTGCTTCTCCTATCAGGAAACTTCCGGGTGTAAGCGGTGCTAACATATCAGTATCAGTTGGATCGATTGGTACTAGCGGTCGCGAGTTCAGACACGCTTCTATATCGCAGAGCACTGTGCTGAGTTCTTCGAAACTCAGGTGACATGAAAGGATTCGTCTTAAGTGGTGTTTAACCGACTTGACCCCAGCTTCCCACAAACCTCCAAAATTCGGGCTATAAGGTGGTATGAAATGCCACTGGGTACCTTCAATGGCAAGAGTCTCCACGAGAGGGCCCGGCAACTCCAACTTGGCTTCTTCTAAAGCGGCTGCTAACTCTCTATTAGCACCGATAAAGTTACGCCCCTGATCACTCCATATATGAGTGCATCGACCACGTCGGGCAACAAATCGATGGAAGGCTCCAATGAAAGAATCTGTGCTCAAATCTCCAACCAATTCCAAGTGAATGGCTTTAGTAGCCATACAGACAAAGATCGCTATATAAGCTTTGTTGGTTCTTACTCCTCTGCCTCTTGAAGCTAAGACTTGCAAAGGCCCCGCAAAATCAACTCCGCTGTGGAGGAAAGGTCGCGCCTCCGTTATTCTAACTGCTGGTAAATCGCCCATCATTTGCTGTCTGGTGATTACCTTTTGACGGGCACACACCATACATTGATGAATACATGTCTTTATGGCATTTTTCGCACGAACCAACCAATATTTAGAACGAAGATAACATAACATGAGCTGAACACCGCCATGAAGTGTTTGTTGGTGTGCGTCAGACACAATTAACTTGCTAAGTTCTCCGTTGTGTGAAAGAATTATAGGGTGCTTTTTATCTATAGACAAGGCTGAATTTTTTAATCTTCCGCCCACCCTGAGAATGTTTTCTTGGTCTAGGTATGGATTGAGTGCGAGTAGCTTGCTTGTTTTTTTTAGATCCTTTTGTTTCTGAATGTGCTTTATCTCGTCACTGAATTCTTCCTGCTGTTCAATTCTGATACATTTTAACAGCGCATTTTCCAATTCTTGTGTAGTTATTTCAGTTTGTATTAAGTGCGGACATCTTTTACTGTTTAAAAATCTAATACAATATACTATGGTCTTTTTCAATTCTGGTAAGCTGTTAAAATTATCGAACCTTGTAGCGCACCTATCATTTTCAATTTTGACATTAACATTCACCTTCGTCATTACTTCTAAATCCGTGGTAATAATATCTGGTTTGTGTAAATCTATGTTATCATTTTGCAACCAACTTGGTCCTTTCCACCATAACTCACATTCTTTTAGGTCAGGTACTAATAATCCTCTGGAAGCTACATCCGCGGGATTCTCTTGTGATTTCACGTGGTACCATTGGTTCCCAATGTTGTCTAGAATCGTCACGACGCGGTTCCTCACAAACGTTTGCCATCGTGATGGGTCTCCTTGCAACCACGCCAGCACGATGGTGGAATCGGTCCAAGCGTGGATGCGTCTAGCTGGAATTCGGGTGGCTTGACTTATTTGTTTTAACAGTTGCGATAAAAGCACAGCGCCACACAACTCCAACCGAGGTAATGAGACAGGTTTTATCGGCGCCACTCGAGTCTTAGCAGCAATAAGACTAGTTCTATAATTGCCATCCGATCCACGCACTCTCAGGTATGCCACGGCGCCGTATGCCTTATTAGAGGCATCACAAAAGCCATGGATAGTTGCATCGTTAATTGTTTTTTGCGTAGTCTGCAGCCATCTGGTTATTTTAATGTCACTTAAATGTTCAAAACTATCTCTTATGTTATACCAAGTTTCCTTCAGTTCATTATCGACTTCACTATCCCAACTTACACTTTTTAGCCACAAAGTTTGGATTAATAATTTTGCAGGTAATAAGGCAGGGGCTAGCCAACCTAATGGGTCAAAGAGTCTTTGTATTTCGGATAGGATATTCCGTTTTGTGATCATTTTGGGTGCCTGTTGCAATGCAAGTTTGTATCTAAATATATCTTCACCGACGTCCCAAGTTATACCAAGCGTCTTGATAGTACCACTAAGTCTCAAATCGACCATAACCTGTGTACTTCTTTCGGAGGTTCCAAATGCTTGCAGAAACTCAAGATTATTGGAAGCCCATTTTTGTAAGACAAAGCCACCTCGCGCTAAAATGGCAGCAATAGTTTTTGCAGTGTGGATAGCCTCATCAGCGGTATCCTTTCCCGACAAAATATCATCCATAAAAAAATCTTCTTTTATGATCTTACCTGCATCCTGATGCTCTTCGCTCGCTTCTTCTGCTAATTTATGGAGTGTTTTTACCGCGAGGTATGGAGCTGCAGCTGTACCGAAGGTTACTCTCAATAAGCGGTAATCCTTTACTGGTTCTGTATCGTCCCTTCGCCATAGCACCCTCTGGTAGTCTGCATCTGCGGGCTTAACTAATATTTGCCGATACATTTTTTGAATATCTGCTACAAAACACACCGGCCACAATCTCCATCTCATAACAAGATACCTAATATCTTCTTGGAGTTGTGGGCCTACTAAGAGATCTTCGTTAAGGGATGAATTATTAATGCCCCTTGAGGATGCGTTGAATACCACCCGCACCTTTGTTGTCTCCTTGTCATCTCGGATCACCGGGTGATGTGGAAGATATACTGCTTTATTGCTTATTTCTTGACTAGGCACTTCCTCCATGTGGTTCATTTCTAAATAGTCATCCATTACCCTTACATATTCTTTCTTCAATTCTGGATTCCTTTTAAGTCGTTTTTCTAGTTGTAGTAAGTTTTTCATTGCAAGGTCTCGTGTTCTTCCTTCTAATACCTTAGGTTCTTGATTCTTAAACGGTAGCTTCACTATATATCTTCCTTCTGAATTCCTTTCGTAATTTTCTTCATAAATTTTTTCACAACTTTTTTCTTCCTTCGTTAAAGTTATGTTTGTGTCTGTATCTAACTCCCACATTCTTCTAAGCATATCATCGAGATTCAGTGTCTGATGTAGAACCATTATCTTCTCTTCTGCAGCATCTTCTTGGATCTCTCCAAACAGAATCCAGCCCAGACGAGTACTTTGAGCACATGGAGTTCCAGCTGGCCCCTCCACTACTTCTCCTTTCCATATTTTAGCACAGACCTCCACACCCAATAGCAAATCTATTCGATCCGGTATATAAAAACTTGGATCAGCGAGCGCGAGTCCTTGTATATGGGGCCAAGTATGCCTAGAGATTGAGCTTGATGGTAATTGTGATGTTAATCGTGAAGGCATGACGTATGCTTTAACAGAAAGCTCAAAGTCTATTTCATGCCTTGATAGAATTTTTAAGTTTACAACGTGCTTGACCAATGTCTCTGTCGATCCAATTCCAGTAACGGTACCACGAGCAGGTTGCTTCTGGACCCTTAAAAGTTGAGCAGCACGCTCACTGATGAAATTTGCTTGCGAACCTGGATCAATCAATGCCCGGAAAAGTGCCACTTGTCCGAACTCGTCTCTAACCGGGACGATGGCAGTGGCAAGTAAGGCGGTAGACGATTTCGATGCAAAGAGTGATGTTATCGGCACCTCATCCTCCTGCACAAAATTAGGATCCTCTTCACTATTCTCCACTCCGCTGTGAAGAACTTGCACATCATTTTGCGGAATGGAGTTACTTTGATGCAAGAGCGTGTGATGACGTCTTTGGCATACATGACACGACGCAGTTACCCGACATTTGTGTGCAGGATGGCCAATCGTTAAGCAATTATAACACAAATTGTTTTGTTTTACAAACTGAGCTCTTTCTGTCACTGAAAGTTTTCCAAACGCCTCACATCTGCATAAATGGTGCGAACCGTTACACATGCTGCACAATCTAGTCGGTGCTAATGTTGATAAATGGAATGTTCTTTCTCGTGTCGGTTTTTCTCTCCCTGTATTAGGTGTGACTAATTCTAAAGTTCTAAATTTCGATTCTAAGAAATCTCTCAAGCCTTGCCAAGTAGGTAACTCGTTCGCGTCTGTTGTATAGGCACATTCCTCCCAATCTTTGTGCGACTCCAAGTCCAATTTAGACACCACGAGGAAAATAATCATAGGATCCCATGACTCGGTTGAAACCTTTATATTTTGTAAACTGTTAAGGCACTCTGTGGTAGTATCTAATAAGATTTTAATCTGACTTGAATTTTGTGTAAACATTTTCTTGAGTCCAAATAATCTTTTTAATAGGGAGTTAACAATGAGCCGCTTGTTCCCATAACGTTGTTCTAGTGTTTGCCACGCTTGCTCATAATTATTTTCGGTGATTTGAATATGTTTTAATAATGCTTCAGCTTCACCGGAGACACTAGACTTTAAATATTGCATCATCTGAACCTTGCTTAATGTTGTGTTGTTGTGTACTAGAGATGTAAATAAATCGTGAAATGTGGGCCAATCCTCATAGTTACCATTAAATCTCGGAAGTTCTATTCTTGGTAATTTAACTTGTGTGCAAGAAGGCATATCCTGAGGAACTATACTCATATTCTGCACCTGAGCAGGTTGCACCGTCTTCAAAGTATCTTTTATATCTGCTTGCAAACATAAATATAAATCCTCACATATATAATAATCTTCATTTACGAAATATGACATATTGGAACGAGTTTCTCTTGGTGTACATCGTACGAGATCTTGGTGAGCTCCAACAAAGGTTTTCCAATAATCTTCGATACATTTTAGTCTTGCTTCTAGATAGCCTTGCGTTAGTCGTGATTTTGGGCATTTTTTTAAATTCAGTTGTGTTTTTTGTAGTAATTTTGCGGTATCTTCTAATACATTAAGCAGTTGATCGGACGCATTCATCTTGATTTAACTTTTAAGTATTCATTAAATATCTTCTTGTGGTATTAATTAATAGAATGTCGAAATATTAAATTTTAGTCTAAAATAAGTTGATGCACCGTAATTGCATTGCACTTTTTACTCACAAGTTCCTTATCTGTTATCTCGATCTGTGCCTATTGTTCTCGTCGCTCGAGCTTCGATGTGACGATGCGTTTACGATCCGGCTCGAATTCGACCATATGTTCAGGCAATAAGGTTCAACTTACAACGCGGTTGTGGGAGCGAAATAAAATGCGTCCGTCTAGTTTTAAATTTTATTGGCAACTGGTTTTAGAAATTACATCTAGTAGGTGTATACATATGAATGTATCTATAAACCTATCTACAATATGAGTGGACTGCAAATCTATATCAAACGATTAACGTGTTGCAAAATGAATCATACACGGTCCTTTATCGCTGGATATCCGAATACCGAATATTCGACCCTTTATCGCATTACATGACGCGTTTGATTTGAATATAGCTGCGGTGAACGAAATCGGAAATATCGGGCGCGTTCGGGTGTTATCGCCCAGCGGACAAACAAACAGATGTGATGTGATTTGAGTACTAAACAAAGATATCATACAAATATACGGTGTTCATAACTTATTGTGGTATGATTTGCCTTGTGTAAAAAATAATTTTTGGGATTTCACTATCCGGAATCCGGCCGGATACTGAAGTACTGTCCGATATTCTGCCGGATAGCGAAAACAAGGCTGGATACCGGATAGTTATCGGATATCCGTTTCATCTCTAATCTTTACTAGTGTCAGGGGTACGGAAAAGGACATAGGGTACTTTTTATCCCGGGATTCTCACAGCTAGCATTGATATAAATTAATTACATGGCAAAATGGCGGCCTTATTGCTTGAACTTATGTTTAATTATTAATTATTATATTTTTTCATTTCATTTTCATTGTGTTCACGGGAATTCAGATTGTAATATTTGTTTTTTTGTTTTGTAGATCAGGGAATGGATAGGAATTCATCCGAACGAACGGATTTGGATTCATTAACGCCAGGGAACGAACAGTCTGAGAGTGGAAAAGAGCAGGAGTGTGTCAAAACCAACGGGGACGCCGTCAGAGATGCTGCCTTGAAGCAAATCGGTGTTTATAACTGCACTTGTAAAGGTGAGATTCGTTTGAATTTGAAACAAATAAAATGAGAGACTATTGACGAATTTTGACCTACGTTTGAATTTATTTTTCTTTAATTAAAAATAAGAACAAATTTTATAGTTACAGCCAACCACCAAACCAACTGTCAATTTATCTGATATTTGATCGATTAATAAAGAACTGTATTGGCACAAGCTCGAAGTCTGCATTAGATTTTGCATTTAAATGCAATGTTAATACGGCTCTTTGTACAGTGACAAGTTCTCGAACAGTTTTTCGCTTAATCTCCGCTGAATTGTTGCAGACTTTGATCTGGAGGCCCCGGCGCCGCGCTCCTTCAGCAAGTGGCAGGTGAGGAGCAAGTCGGGGCTCGCCAAGTCCTTGGACATCGTCGTGCACTGCTCGCACAAAGCCAGGGTGAGTGACGTCACCGGGGAGACTGGGGACTGGGGAGCCACCGGTCTGGAGTGCTGTCCTAATTAAAAATACTCACAGCACGCGCTTCGCAGTCGCTTCTTTACGTAGTTACGTTTTTTAAGTAATTGTACCTAATTTTATTTGGTACATTTTCGAGGAAGGCAAAGGAATTCAGGTCTATACAGCCGAGTCTGACGTTTTTCTTTTTTAAGCTATTTAAGTACATGGAATAGGTTATTTGACAATTTTTTTTTCTTAATTCTATTTAGTCCGTCAGTTAGATCATAAAAAATAGTAGTAGTAGGTAGTAGTTTTAAAAACCCGAAGTTCGACATTTCTGCTCGAATCTCTGCGTCAGAGCCAACCCACACGGTGCGGCGCGGCGCCGCTGCGGTATATTACATACAAGAATGCGTTATGGCCACACTCGCATCGGAGTCGAGACGAGGCGGGGAGGGGAGTAAGCGGCTCGCTGTTTGTCCTGTTCTGTCACGTAGCGATGGGCATGACTACTCTTTTTGTCGCCGCTGCGGCGCCGCGCTGCCCGTGTGGTCGCCCATGCGGCGAAATGGCTTGCGGTGCGGCGCGGCGCCGCATCGTGTGGGTTCGCACTTAGTCCTAATGCTAGTGTCGTTTGTGGCGGTGGGCGGTGGGCGTGGGCGCAGGACGCGGCGGGCGAGGTGGTGGTGGAGGCGACGCCCGAGTACCAGGCGGACGTGGCGGGGCGCGCGCCGCCGCCCGCGCTGCGCCGCGCGCTCGCGCTGCTGCTGCGCCGCCGCCCGCAGCGCGCGGTCGCCGCGCTCCACGGTCAGTATTGTTGTAGAATAGAATAGAGTAGAATACACTTTATTGTACACCAAAATAATGTTACAGTGTGTTAACAAAAACTTATAACTAAAGGCATACAAAAGGCGGTCTTATCGCTTTACTAGCTATCTCTTCCGGACAACCTTTGGGTGGATAGGACAAATACAGAAAATTTATATGTTGATTTGGTATATATAGGTAGAACAGGAATCATAAAATAATACAAAATATGCACATAAAACATAAATATAAAAAATAAAAATACATAAAAAAGATATACAAATGTAGTAGTTCATTTCGGAATTCCCGCGGGAATTCCAGATTAAAAAGTACTCTATATCCTTCTCTGTACCCCTGAGAACGTGTATGCAAGGTTTCGTGATGATCGATTGAGCCGTTAAGGCGTGAAAGCGTGACAATCAAATAAATTCACTTTCGCATTTATAATAAACTAGTTGTGCCCCGCGGTTTCACCCGCGTTAATTTCAGAGTTCCCGCGGGAATTCCGGGATAAAAAGTACCCTATGTGTTAATCTGATGTATAAGATATATTAGTGTAAAGTTTAATTTAAATCCATCCAGTAGTTTTTGCGTGAAAGAATAACAAACATCCATTTATCCATCCATACATTCTTACAAACTTTTGCGTTTATAATATTAGTAGGATATCATAGAAAGGTGAAATTTTTAAATTTAGATTTACACAGCCGTTTCTGAACCGTTCAACAGAAATGTGAAAATAAAACTAGTTTCTTTTTTCTATAATTTGACAGCTGTCAGTTGAAAACGATTCTCCCCAGGGTTGAAAAGTATTACTCTCAACTTTCAAGTTTCAACTCGCTCCTCGCTGGCAACTTCAGACCTACACTTCCGAGTATGAGTAATGAAAAATTTATTTATTTATTTAAGCTTATTGCACAACATGTCTTGTTACGTTGTGCGCACGGTGACTCGCAGCGTATTGCCTTCTTGCCAAACTTGTGATGGTATCTGCATAACCACGTAGGATCGCCAGGCTTCACACGGGATGATGATGAGCGTGAGTGAGAGCGGTAGCGTCCGCGAAATGGTTGACGAGATGTTTGACGCGTGGTATGCCGTGCTCGCAATTCCGCCACTTGTAATGTGAGTTTTTCCAATCTTGATAGGATCTCTGAGTGCGGTGGCTCGCAGGTGCTGTTAGATGATGCTGCTGAAGAGGTTGCGTTTGATACTGCTGCCACGGTGTTGACGGGCGTGCTCCCGACGTACTCCATCATCCTGTCTGCCATTGCTGCTAACGTGTCGAGTGAAGATTCTTTGTTGATAGAGAGTACGCAGCGACAGTGGGCTGGCACGTGATTGAGCCACTCGATCTTTAAGCCTTCTTCAGTGATGAGGCCGTTATTGAGTTCTCTCATTTTTCGTAGCAGCACGCTGGGTTTCTGGTCGCCGATGTCTAAACCGCTGATGAGCTTCTGAAAGTTCTCGACTTCTGATTTTTCGTACACGGTGAGTAGTCGATTTTTCACGGCTTCATATTTCCCTTTCTCAGGTGGGCTGTATAGTAGGTCGGTGATGTGCTGTAGATCGGCCGGTTCTAGCTTCGACAGGACGTATCTGTATTTTTGGTCATCTGATGTCTTCAAGGGATCGATGACTGCCTCAAACTGGACGAACCAGGCTCTGGGAACGGTGCGCCAAAATGGAAGTAGTTTTGACTGCACGGAGATCGCAGCCAGGTCAGCGATTTTGGTTGTCTCGACGATTTTCTGTTCTTGCTCGGCCATAGCTTCAGTCTTTTGTTGATTCCTTTTTTCTTCTTGATTGTCGGAGGGTCACCACTGTGGCGGAGGTGTTACGAGCACGGAGGTATTAAACTCACATTTGCTGTAGAAATGGAATTTTGGAAGTGTTTTATTGTTAAAAACTTAGCGCTATATATACAGAAAACCTTAAAACTAACAACCAATCAAAAACACAACATTAAATATTTACAACCAAACAACCAATGAGAAATCGTACATTAAACGGCGGACAGATTCGAGCGAGATGCTAGTTTCTAGAATTTCATAGTCTCCTCTCGTCGCACACTCGCACCGCGCATGCGCAGGGTGCTCGGCGCGGAGGACGCGGGCGGCGCGCGCGCAGGAGCTCAGTCCGCCGCGTCTCAAGCGCCAGTCGCCATCGATCGTTGAGAGCGCGAGGCCGCGCGTCTCGCGCCGGACCGCGAATCGTGGATGTGCGTGTGGTGCCATACAGGTGTCTCCGACCGAGTAGTTCCATGGTGCTTGATGGTGTACAACAGCGTCGCAAGATCCAGGCGATTAAAAACGGCTCTTTTCAGGGCCACTCTTTCCATTTTGATGTACTGCCTGATCTTGCTTGCGTAGTTACTTCAGTGAGTGTGACCCAGGAACGTGACGTCGCTTGACTGTTCCTTCGAATCTCCAGCGAGGTCGTCTTTTTCAAGATTGCTCCTCGCACTTTCCTCTGTCTGGAATTCGTTGGAATTGAGTCAGCTAGGCAATAAAGAATAACATAACAAGTTGTCCGTGTCCTGTTTCTTTCTTGTGATTTGATAATAAGGTGATTCCACTGTGTATGTTATTTCTCTCTTGCTCCTTCAACCTTCCTGATCCTTAATCCAATTCCCCGGTAAAGGTATGTTACGTACACGGTTTGGTAATGGTAGGTACATGGAGGTAAACCGCTGTGAAGTATGTAAGTATTTTCGTAAGTATTTCTGTGCTCATGTGCAAGGTGTGCACAAGGCGGACTTAATGCCACAGTGGCATTCTCTACCAGTCAACCTTCACGGTGTTCAGAAAGTGTGCTTGGTGGTGCTTGAGAGGAACTAAATATAATTTCCTAGTTCAATATACAATACATACATAATATATAAATTATACATAAAACGAAACTGAGACCCAAATGCACAGAGCATACCTACGCACAACATGCTGCACATTCTGAGTATCTACTGCCTACCAAGGAGATGCTGATATACCCTAGTTCTGAAAACATTCTTACTCGTAGATTGACGAATGTCAGTGGGCAGAGAGTTCCAAAGCTGTATAGCCTGAAGAGTGAAAGAATCAGATACAAACCCAGTCCGGTGAGAAGGAATTTTTAGGAGAAGATTTTGGGTAGAGCGAAGAGATCTGTCATGAGAGAGATCTGTCATCCTACTAATATTATAAACGCGAAAGTTTGTAAGTATGTATGGATTGATGGATGGATGGATGGATGTTTGTTACTCTTTCACGCAAAAACTACTGGATGGATTTAAATGAAACTTTACAATAATATAGCTTATACATCAGATTAACACATAGGGTACTTTTAATCCCGGAATTCCCGCGGGAACTCTGAAATTAACGCGGGTGAAACCGCGGGGCATAACTAGTAAATAAATACGTGCGAAGGGATAGGGACCGTGGACACGTCACGATTTTGTTGTTGTTGTTGTTGCAATCAGTGAGGGTGGACAGCCAGTCGGGGGACGTGGTGGCGGTGGAGGCGGGCGGGGGCGGGGGCGGGGGTGGTGCGCGCGGGGAGGAGGCGCGGGTGCGCGCGCGCGTCGCTGCAGCGCTGCACGCGGCGCTCGAGCAGCTGCAGGCGCTGCGGCCCGGCCGGTACCTGCTGCGGCACGAGGTGACGGCGACCTTTGTGGTTGTGTTTGTGTTTGCCGCGAGGCGACCCCGCACGCGATTCGGTGGCGATGGCTTTGGATTTTTGTCTGTAAAGCCTTTCCCTTTGGTCAAGTTGACAATCTATAATCGTTAAAACTAAGGAACGCATTGTCATGACACGGTCACGAAAATTAGTCTAGTGAAAAGTTCCATTTTGCATGACCTTGTACAACGACATGATACTTACCTTAGTTTTTTTATAGCGACAACTGTCATAAACTGTCAAGTTCATTTTTGGTGGCAGCGCCATATCTCTAATTATTCTTTATCAAAATGTATGATTTTTTAAGTGTATTCCTCGCCATTGACGAAAAATGGAAATTGTTGTTAGATTCGTTAAAAAAACTTGTATTTTTATTTTATTTTTCTTTTATATTTAAAAACTAACAGTACGACACAACAGTACTTCATATAGTTATGTATGCCTATGTTTTGATTATTATTTATCCATGTTATTGTTATCTCAACGTCAACGTTTGTCGACTTTTCATGCACTTTAAACTCTTTAACTTGAGGTGCTTCAAGCGCTTTAACTTGCCGCTTTAACTTGCAGCCGCGGCACGGTGCGCACGCGCTGCTGTACGCGGCGGGGGCGGGGGCGGGCGCGGGAGCGGGAGCGGGCGCGGAAGCGGGAGCGGGAGAGGAGACGCTGACGCTGTCGTTCTCTGAGGCGGCGCTGCCCGAAGCGGACGAGATCCGCAGCCTGCAGGAGCCGCCCGCGCTCGCGCCCGTGCTGCTGCCCTGGCACAAGTCAGTCGATAACACCACACCACACTATACTAGGCGATACATTACCATTGAATATCAACTGTTACTACGTAAAAAAGCGGTATATCATATTATATACATTATACATACAGAATAATGTGTATGCCTTAAATAGTATCCATTGATTCCCGTGCACTCTGTATAGATATTCTAATATATATAAATCACGTGTCACGTTGTTTGTCCGCGATGGACTCCGAAACTACTGAACGGATTTTGATAAAATTTTGCAACCGTTTATAATATGGTCCAACTTAATAGATAGGATAGTTTTATCCCGGAATTCCCTCGGGAACTGAAGGACATAGAGTACTTTTTTCCCGCAACCTCCGCGGGAACTCCGAAATTACCGCGGATGAAATCGCGGGGGACAGCTAGTATTAGTATAAATTATAAAACCAAGCAAAACTTTTCTCTAAAGAATGACAATCTCACTGGAGTTTCTGCGGGAGTTCCAAAACTCACGCGGGTGAAAACGCAGGGCACAGCTAGTCAACTAAATTTTTCCGTCTTGAAGATTAATAAAAAAATATTGGACACGTATTATTTCATTTTTTACGTAATCAAAAAATAACGGAGATACATTGAGTTTCAATGTCGCGTGACGTCACGCCGTGCTACAGTTTACACCGCGTTATGACATCAAGAGCCCCCACTCCTAAACATTAATGCGTTTTATCTTAGTATTTTTTTTAATTATTAAAAAAAAAGCTAAAAATACGGGTCCATTATTTTTTATTAATCTTCAAGACGGACTAAATAGACCTACTATCCTACTAATATTATAAATGTGAAAGTGTGGATGTTTGTTACTCAATCACGCAAAAACGGCTGAACGGATTTTGATAAAATTTGGCATGTACATTGTCAGGGGTACAGCAAAAGACATAGGGTACTTTTTATCCCGGAATTCCCGCGGGAACTCCGAAATTACCGCGGGTGAAACCGCGGGGCCCAGCTAGTGAATAATAATTGAATAAGACCGATGTGCGTCACCAGACACCGCAGGATCCTCCCGTGCGCGTTCTCGCCCTACAAGAACGACCTGGCGAAAGACAATAAGAGGCCGGTCACCAGGAGCAAGGCGCCGCCGCAAGCGATCAAGGTGAACACTCTATTGTATACTCTATGTCACACAACATACGGTCCTTATTTGTACGGAGGTCGTGGAGAGCGAATAAATAAAGTAGATACGGCTATTATAACAATAAGGGCGTAGACCAACAGTGCTATTTTATGTAACTTTTGTTGCTATCATTTTTCGGTTGCAATCGGTTGTGCGATTACAATTCAAGCAATCTACAAAAATCGACATATTGTTTATACATTGTATCTATCTAAACATGATTAAATAATCATAAAACTGCTGCGTTACGGAAATCAGAAAATGATAGCAACAAAGTTACATAGTCAGAAGGGCTATTATGTAACTTTGGTGTCTATCATGTTTCGGTTGCAATCAAAAACATGGCGGTTTTGCGATTGCAATATGCACGTTTCGACACCTACAATATCTAGCAATCAACCAAAATAAACGTACTCCAAAAGTTGAAGCTGCCTAAACATGATTAATTAATCACAAAATCGCTATTTTTCTGATTGAAACTGAAATATGATGGCAACAAAAATTACATGGTTGCCCCGCTGATGATAAAAACAAGATCTGTCGTATCGATAGTCGCTGACGGCACCGGCGCGTGGACACGCGTCATTTTAAATATTGACATTCGCGCAAAACTTAATAAAGTAGTGTCAGCGTAAAATAATCGAAACTCTATAAACTATATAATTTAAACTCACCTTCGATAGGTAACTGATTGTTATTGCACAAACGATACAATAGTAATAAAGCTTAAAAATTAACGAAACTATTAAACTATTTGTAACTTCGACGTTTTCGTGATAGCCATCCCGACTGCTACGCCAGGGAGTCAATCCTTGCTTCAGGGTAAACTAGGTTCTTGATTTTGGAGTAAACATTGACTTTAAACAAACACTAAGTCTAGGGTTCCTAGGTCTAGATATCACAACACTCAACGACTGTACTCGGTGTCCAGCAATCTCGCTAAAGTCGCGGGTAGTTAGTTGCAGGTATCGCTGAAGATTCACTCGATGTTATATCTTTAAAGCTCATAGAACTGCCTGTAGTGGAGGAAGTTATGCATCGCTCCCATACATAACCAAAAAAAATTTTATTAAGCGATGAGCTTCGTCACATATGTTCCTTGAGTAATTCTAAGCATTTCTAGCCCGGGAGGCGATAAGAAACGTGAGGCTGGTTGAGGGGGGAGGGGTTCAAAGGGGGCCGCTACCCGTCATCTTTAAAAAAAATCTATTTTCGTCCTGGTGGCTACTAGGGCAAGTTTGGTATCATTTTCGTATAAACCGAAGACGTAGAATTCATTGCTGATATTAGTTTTATTCAGTTTTATAGTAATTTTACAAGAAAAACGTAAAAAGGTGAATTTTTTGGTTGGAGATTTTTGCTTTGAGTTCTAATAACTTTTGTATAGTGACAAAAACTTGCATACAAAAAATACTTTAATAAAGCACAATTTATGTAGATTCTAAAAATATACACTTTTAATAATGTCCTAATACAACAATATGGTGAAAAAAAATATTAAATGACTGCAGCTCGGGTAGTTGGACTGGCGCTAGGCGGCGTATGTCTTACAAAATGGTCGAGTACGAGTATCTGCTTATGCTTACTTTGTTAAATTTTATGTTGTTAAATAAAATAATGAAATTAAATGAAGTTTATTTGTAACGACAATAAATTAAAATATAGTATGCATTAACAAATGTAGCACAGACGGCATGTCGCAACAAAAAGACTACCAGCTCAGCATAAGCCGGGAACCGTTATGGGCCCGACGCTGGTCTTCCGCTGGTGCCGAGTGTGGCGTCACGGGTGTGACTTTTTATATTAAAAAAAAAAAAAAAAACAATTTTATGTCCGTTACGGACATAATTCTGTTTTTGCAACCTTTCTTGCACCTGCAACGAGTGAGTTACACACACTTACGAGATCTGGTAAACCTGGAAAAACTTGCAAGCTTTTGGAGAGGCACTAACGGCCGCACTCAGAGTCGACTTTAATGTTTACTTAGTTGAGTATAGATTTTTAAAACAAAACTGCCGCAATCAGAGACGTTCAGTAAATTAATGTTAATTGGCATTTAATGAGATGTAACTTAATTATTTAAATGCCAATTAACATTAATTTATTAAACGTCTCTGATTGCGGCAGTTTTGTTTTAAAAACCTATACTTAACTAAATAATCATTAAAGTCGACTCTGAGTGCGGCGGTTAGGCTTGTCTTCAGACATGGACTCCTTGATATATTGCTCGAAGTGTGTGCTGGCAAGCAGCGGCTTCCATTGGAGGGATGTTTTCTAACTGTCTGTCCATCTTCGTAAATAGATATGAGCTGAAAAATAAAATCTTGCAGGCATTCTTACGCCATTCGCTACAAAATATACTGTAACTATTTTATATTAAAATAGGTATCTACGCTGAATTTGTATCAAATTATCAAACTAGTATACTTGCCGATCGTACATTGTAATAATAAATTTCTGAATAAATGTGTTCGCTTCTGCTAATTTTCCGTCCAACAATCCCTTGAATCTGCAAAATGCTTCAGGGTAGGCATTCCAGGCCTCAAAGGCACCCTTTTTACCTCTCCCATTAAAAGAAGACACCGTGTTGTATCCTGAGGTTGCATCCTTTCAAGGCATGGAAAATTGGCAGTAGGTACTTTGACTCTTTCTGGCCCTGTAAGGGGTCGTTCATTAATCACTAGCCCCTCTCCTTACGCCCAAAATCACGAGTATCTTTTTTTACAACGTTTTTAGAAACTTATAATATGTTTTCACTTTTCATTACTAAGGGCATGACAAACACGTATCAAGTGCATTGGCAATGGTACTTCATGTTGCTGACGCTGTGGACCGAGGATATAAAAAAATTTGGATTCATAAGTACTGTAGATAATAATAATAATAAGACGTGGTGATCGTTGCAGTCTCGTGTTTTCTAAAGCTGCCGGAATTAGATGAGTTGTGGATCCACATAAGTACAGGCGAAAACCCCACTTATATTCCATACCACTCTATTGCCAATGCACTCGATATGTGTTTGTCATGCCCTTAGTAATGAAAAAGTAGAAATTTTCGCAGTAAACGCATGCTAACAAATGTATTCCTACTTAAAGGACCAGAAAGAGCTGAAGTACTGTCAATTTTCCATGCCTTGACAGGATGCGACACGGTGTCTTCCTTTAAAATAGTGCATTTGATATTTGGAAGGAAAATTATCGGAAGCAAACACTTTTTTTCAGAAATTTATTATTACAATGTACGACCGGTAAGTATAAACTAGTTCGATACAAATTCAGCGTATAGGTACCTATTTTAATATAAAATAGTTACAGTATACTTTGTAGCGAATGACGTAAGAATGACTGCAATATTTTGTTTTTCAGTTCAAGCCCTTGCACATCAGTTAATGAATGCAGAAAATATATATCTACGAAGAGGAACCTAGAGAACATCCCTCCAACGGAAGCCGCTCTTCGCCAGCACACACTTCGGATAATGTATCAAGGAGTCCATGTCTGGGGACAAGCTTTAGTGCCTCTCCAAAAGCTTCCGAGTTCTTCTTTTGGATGAAAGACAGTGAATGGACTTCTTTTTCGTCAGATTTACAAGTTGTCGCAAGTGTGTGTCTAGAACTCATTCGTTGCAGGTGCAAGAAAGGCAGCAAAAATCGTTGCAAAAACAAAATTAACTTAAATTTTCTTTTAATGCAGTTGCAACACAATAATGTCTGTGTACCGGAAACAGTGTTTTGAGCTGGTACCCTTTTTGTTGCGACATGCTGTCTGTGCTACATTTGTTAATGCATACTATATTTTAATTTATTGTCGTTACAAATAAACTTTATTTCATTTCATTTAATTTCATTATTTTATTTAACAACATAAAATTTAACAAAGTAAGCATAAGCAGATACTTGTACTCGACCATTTTGTAAGACATACGCCGCCTAGCGCCAGTCCAACTACCCGCGCTGCAGTCATTTAATTTTTTTTTTCACCATCTTGTTGTATTAGGACATTATTAAAAGTGTATATTTTTAGAATCTACATAAATTGTGCTTTATTATAGTATTTTTTGAATGCAAGTTTTTGTCACTATACAAAAGTTATTAGAACTCAAAGCAAAAATCTCCAACCAAAAAATTCACCTTTTTACGTTTTTCTTGTAAAATTACTATAAAACTGAATAAAACTAATATCAGCAATGAATTCTACGTCTTCGGTTTATACGAAAATGATACCAAACTTGCCCTAGTAGCCACCAGGACGAAAATAGATTTTTTTTAAAGATGACGGGTAGCGGCCCCCTTTGAACCCCTCCCCCCCCAACCAGCTTCACGTTTCTTATTGCCTCCCGCGCTAGAAATGCTTAGAATTACTCAAGAAACATATGTGATGAAGCTCATCGCTTAATAAAATTTTTTTGGGTAAACTTCATAACTGCCTGCACTACCTGTCCGGTTCGGTTGCGCTGTGTGGTAAAATTTGCTGCAAATATTTACAGGGCTGAAAGTATACGTTATAACAAACAGGATAAGCTAAGAAATAATATTACCCGGGTTACGGTTAATGTTCGAGATGATTCTTCTAGACCCGGTAGAATGTTTCTAGAAAAGAACTTCTATAAAATTCACTATTGACATGACGTGTTTGTGTTGTTTTTTTTTTTTTAAGTGAAATAATAATCAGTCAAGGATCTAGCAAAAACGAAACTGGCATCTAACGCCTTGAACTTAAACGGCCGACCTTCGACAACATGATAATATTATATTAGTGCTTCTTGAGTTCTGAAACTGGCTCACGTTCTCGTGGAGCGTTTTTGCAAAAAAAAGTCATAGAATACTATTTTCCTGTTCTAACAATAAGAACGCGCCTAAAACTTTGTTTGTATGTTTGTTTGTGTTACTTCAATCAAGGTAAATAAAATCCTTTCTTACGGACTGTTTACACGCGCATCTTGCGCTAGTAACCGAACTTATAAATTTTGCATACAGGATGGAAAAATAAATGGAAAACACCTTAAATATTTACGACAGCTAACTTTGTTCAAATACGCAATTTAAGTAAATACTTTGCTCAGTTTTTGCCGTAAATCGAAGAAAAAATGACGGCCCCCGTAATTTTTTTTTTGTCCATATTGTTTTTTTTATTTTGTGGTGCTGCACTAGACATTAAGATCCACAGTGGCGGTTTTTTATGGATGCACGAAATCATCAATTGATGACTTTTGAAAATCAAAATTCTAATTAGTCCGTCAGTTAGAAAATAACACATATTTTTTTGCTTTTCCAAATAAATGAAAATATGTAGAGATGCGCATTAAAGTTCAGAGTGGGGGCTCGTGAGTCGTGACGTCACTAACCGCTAGAAGCCGCCATACAAACTGCACCGGTTAGTGACGTCACGCGAAATTTCAACTCAACGTATCCCTGTTCTTTTTGTTTGTTACGTAAAAAAAATAAAAAAATATTGGACACGACAAATACGTGTCCAATATTTTTTAATAATCTACAGAACGGACTAAAAAAAAAAATTGTCAACATGCCCATTGAAACTGGCCACATGCATTGTTATAAAAAATGGTTTTTTCGTTAAATAAGACATTTTTTTGTTGTTAATGTTTAAACGTGGTTTTCTTGTAAATAATTTTCTTTATGATATTAACCCTCATCATTGATTTGCTTTGATGCTTTTAAATAACAGAGGGTAACTTATCACATCTGTCGAATCAATTCCCGGCTGAGGCGAGCAAATTATTTATTGATCTAATATATCTTTGTAGGCATACTTACTTATTTTAATAAATTCTTATCCTACAATATTATGTGCTATCATAAATATTTAAGGTATTTTGTTCACCAGTGACTGCTTTATTTTTCCACCTGTGTACTATTGATTCTCTTCAGTTGACGCGGTCCTTTTTTGTGTATTTTTGTCTGTTACTATGAAAACACTTTGTCGTAATGTGACCATTGTTTAATTGTTATTAGTTGGATGGAGTGAAGGCGAACGGCGTCGCACTACGGAAGGTATCGACTACTAGGAAACGATTTATTGCGATTAACGTTTGTACGAATCGATAGAGCACAAGTATCGATTTGGGGATGTATCGAGGGAGCTCGTGCCGAGATGGAAACTAGTGGCGACGCGTCCGAATTGAACGAGATAAGATTTAAGACTCACGGTGTCCACACTGTAATATTCTACTTACTAATCTTGCCGATTCTAGCTGTCTGTCAAAAACTTTGTATCTAGTTAAAATTTACTAACAAAAAACCGAAAAACTTTTCATATTTTTCAACCGAAAATCTTTTCATATTTTTCAACCGAAAAACTTTACATATTTTTCAATTCTGCCGTATTTTTTTTTCTACTGGACACCTATATTATAATGAAACATAACTTTTATTTTTCAAGTTTTTCTTTCTTATTACAGTGTGGACCTGTCTTTTTTTATACTTGTTAATACAAACGAAAATTGGTAGCTTGCATTGCATGTCTATTGGTACGACCCCATCTCAAGAACTACCGATCGAACATCACGTCTCGTCGTCAAGAGGACAAACAAATGTATGGCCATCTCAAGGGATGTGAAAAAATAATCGATTTTTTTTCTCACTATGTCACATCCATAGCCATCTATCATAATGTCATGATAAAGCCACTGAACCGAATGTAGTATGCCAAAACTTATATACTTTTCTAATATAAAATTATGATAAAACTACTGAAACGAAACGTATTAAAAATCCGTGTCATTTTAATGTTGTACTTTTGACGACTTTTAATAACTTTTAATTTTGCATCCAAAGTTAAAGGAACAATTAAAATTTAAAAGAAACTTATACATCGTGTAACAGAAAGGTGAAATAATATATTCAATTATATGAATGTGTATGATTGATAATAATAAATCCTCCATCCTGTAAAAAAATAACAAAACGAAAATAAGTCAATTGGAAAAAAAGTTCGTTGAATATTCCAGATTTAAGCGACTAATCAGTGTAGACTTTTTCATTTTAGGAAAAGCGATTTTATTTTCTGTATTTGCCTAGACAACTGTTTAATTGGTTCATTAGTATTTTCACCTTTGAGTTACACCTTGTATATTTACAACGCTGGTTTTAAGCGACGACAATGTCGATTTGTGAAGCTTTACAATTTATCAATATGGCCGAGGCGAGTTGTGTTAAGAACCCTGGCCAGTAGAGTTCTATACTCCCTGCCTATATCTTCGGGTTATAGGCGTGAGCTTTATGTGTGCAAGAAACTACTGTGTGCTTAACTGGATTCAACATTAAATCAGATCAAATTGATATGGCTTCCCTCTAAGGCAACTTACACATTTACTTTTTATCTTCAGCGATGATAAGTCGTAGCTTTTGGCCATTACTTGGTCGACGTTATCGTTTGCGTTCGAAACCTAGTTGGAAAACCTGTTGCAGCGTGCATCTTTGACGCATCCATCCATAAAAATGGTAATAATTCATCAAACACTTATTCTCAAGTCATAATTTTGTTACAGTATCCGAAGAGGAAAAAAGGAAAGAAGAAGAATTAAAATCATTTCAAAAAAACGATCGCTACCAGAATCAGAGTAGTTTTAATGATTACTTAATTTTAAGTAAAAATTTTAAAAACAAAACGGCCGCACTCAGAAACGTTCATTAAATTAACTTAATTAGTGAAATGCCAACTAAGGGCGGGCGCCCACGTGCAACTTTTGTCTTCGCAACTAATTTGTCTTTCACATCAAGTCTACGGGTTAGTATGAAAGTGCGCACATGTAGCGACGCGACAGTCAGGAGACTTTTGACGCACTTTCATACTAACCCGTAGACTTGATGTGAAAGACAAATTAGTTGCGAAGACAAAAGTTGCTCGTGGGCGCCCGCCCTAACATTAATTTAATGAACGACTCTGAGTGGGGCCGTTAGTTTATTAACCATAATCGATGGTTCACTGCTTATTTTTGTGGTGTTACAAGACTAGTGAGGTTAAAAGACTAGTTTGGACGACATACGGACGACTATTTGAACGCTTTTGATTAGGCCGCGTCATCGTCAAAGCCTACTTTTGTTATTATTATTGTCACAGCGTACTATGACGTACTATGCCGACGCGACGTTGCAACTTGCAAGTCTCATTGGTCCAAACTTAGTAGACTTATTTAATTAATAGTTATTATAATTGTTGAGTTTGAAATAAGTATCTAAATTGTTTTAGTTTACATTTCCGTTTCCTCTCACAATTGATGGCGCTAGTGTGTCAATGTCAAGTTTGAACTACCTTGTGTCATGGAGTCTTGCTTAGTTGATGTTTGGTGTTTTCTTATCCCATCCACTGCAATACTCTGTTTCCCAAACATCTCAATAATAATATTAGTTAATTGGCTTAATTTATGACATCTCAAGAAGTGTACATAATTAAATTAAATACTGTTAGTATATTGTTTTTATGCTCGTTTTGTATATATTTATTATTAAATACATAAAAATATCGAAAAAAATTTTGGTCGTATCGGCCGGTGCCTGTTTAGATGGACAATATGTTTCAACCGTGGGGAACAGGTAGGTACAGAATAAAAAAAACACTGAACTTCGTTGAAGTGACGTTTTTATTATCATAATCGCATACAATACTATTTAGCAACCTTTTGTATTAAAAACGTAGGTAAACCTAAGTCACAAAAGTTAAGTTTGTTGGTTGAAGAGTGAATTAAGATATTTATAAATATGCAATTAATTATTTTTTACGATCTCAATGTACATGCTTTCAAAGGCACCAAGTGCAATTCAAAATAATTTGATAATATAATTATTTAAATAATTCTATGTCTTTTATTTCATTCTTATTATATTAATTTTTAATAACCAATAAATAAATATTGAATAACAAAGCTACTAAACACTGAAAACTTAATTTTTTATAACTTTATCGTGCGGCCACCATCGATCTCATATAAAAAGTAGAAACACAATCAGCGTCAAAAAATGTCCTCATGAAATGAGCGCCCACTTGAACATTTGGGTGCGCTTTTAAATACCTTGTCCTACTGTCGAAACTCGGTCGAAAATTTTTATTGCTTTTTGTAGATTGCTTTGGAAACATTACCTTAAGTCGAGTACTTAAGGTTAAATTTGCATTAATGTATGTTTATACCAACTACAACCACAGCTGTAACTAACTACGTAAACACGACTGTGGACAGTTTTTAAGTGAACTTTTGTATGGGACTGTGTATCTACTTTTTATATGAGATCGATGGCGGCAACGCTATAATTTCGCCAGTGCAGAGTTGAAATGTAGTGTGCGATACCATACTTTTAGAGTCAGTCTCGGAATTTAATGATTAATTTGATATTACTATATATATCTATAATATAATACACACGGTATCGACAGTCTCATTATCATCAATAAATACTACATTATGTATCTACTCAATACCTAGGGTATACCTAAATTCATGTCACTCTTTGACAGGGCAGAATTCCTTTTTTTATAATTAATTTATTTATATAGACACGTATTTTGAAAAAAATACTTAGATAAAACGCAAAGTTTAAAAGTGGGACGTCGCGACGTCTTAGTATAAAGTGTAACTAGATGTAACGTCACACGGAATTCAACTCAGTGTATCGCCGTTATTTTTTGATTACATTAAAAAAGCAACAATACGTGTCCAATATTTTTTATTCATCTACAAGAGACGGACTTAAAATTATAATTTAGTCATCATGCCCAGATCTTCTTTTGCTCTGGTTTTTGAGAGTTTTAAATATAATGACAAATTCTATTTTATTTATTTATTTTTTTTATTATTGAAAACATTTTCTATAACTAATAAAAATAATTATTTGAAGCCGTGATGATAGTCAAGGGTGACAGGCTCATAATATCTTAACTATATCTCTACACTGAGGTGTAGTAGTAAACCAACTCCTAAGCAGTCTCATCGAAGAAGCCGTCCAGCTGGTTGGCGATCTGAAAGTTAAAAGAGTGGGGGTACGACCGTTGTAATAGGTGTACTCATACATATACTAGTGACATTCTCTCAGGATCTCTGTATCAAAAGGATAATATGTGTCATATAAAATGCTTTGTCCTGAATGACTGACTGACGGATCAACGCACAACCTAAACCGCTGATTGTAGAGACCTGTAACTTGGAGGCTGTGTTCTTTGTATGACGTACAAATTTCTACCCCTAAGGAGATGAAAAAGGGGGACAAAGTTGTGGGTGGGCGAATCCACTAGTTACCTTATACAACGTGTTAATGAATTAACTGAAAACCTGATACACCCCATTTAAAAAAATAAACAATAATATGATTAAAATATATTTTCTGTCGAAAAAATTAATACTTTAAAAGTTATTGAACATTAGTTTGGAGGTGATGTATCTACAAAATTCCGAGCGCTACGCCCGCGCCTACCGGTTCGATTTTTTTTCTACGGGCGGCGTACGCGCCAAATATTGTATTATAAATAATTTAGACATGGGCTAGTAAAAATGAAAAAATATAACCTATATTAAAACATAGTGCGATCGATTTGCTTGTCGATTCTGAGCAAATTACTTTCTAGTTTTCAGTTAATTCATTAACACGTTGTATAAGGTATCATTTTTAGACCTTCATTAATCGTGCATTAATTGCCGTGCGAGTGGCGTGTGTTGCCGTTCGTGTTGCGTGTGTTGCCGTGAGTGTGTCGCGTGTGTTGCCGTGAGTGTGTCGCGTGCTGCCGTGAGTGTGTCGCGTGTTGCCGTGGGTGATGCGCGTATTGCCGTGCGTGTTGTGCGTGTTGCGCGTGTGGCCACGTACCTGCAGCGGCGTGTACTTGACGTACTTGTCGGGGTGCTTGGTGAAGGGCAGCGCGGCGCAGCGCTCGTGCAGGCGCGCGTAGGGCGGCAGCAGCGCCTGCTTGTTGGCGCGCTTGAGCGCCTCGCGCAGCTCCGGGTCGGGCACGCTGTAGGCGCACTGCGCGCGCACGCACTCCTCCCACTCGCGGTTGAACGCCTGCGCCGGACAGACAGACGAACAGAAAATGACAGATAGAAGGGACACCAACTTAGTTTAGTATGGAAACAGATGAAAATGCCCCTATGTAGTATGCCCCTTATGACATGTGATGGGAGACACCTAGAAAGCCTTTGACCATCAGTGGATTTCTATCAGCTGGTATTAGGGGCGTCCGTTAATCGCGTGAGACTCGAAACGGGAGGGAGGGGTTCAGAAAAAATCACAAAATATCATAAGAGGGGGGGGGGGGGGGGGGTGCAACGAGATATCACGTGTATTTATTTTTCGTATTTACAGATAATTTTCCAGAAATTTCAATATACTTTGTACTAAAAAATACACGTAATTTTGTGTATGGGTGTGGTCTAAAACCTCACCACATATCACCAGGAGGGAGGGGTTCAAAAAGTTACTAAAATAAACGTCACATGACTAATGGACGCCCCCTTACGAAGACTCACCGAAAACTTGTCTTTGATGATCTGCCGATCCTTGTCCCTCAACTTGGCCGGCGGGGCTTCCTCCAAGACGGTGTGGGCGAGCAGCTTATTCCAGCTGTAACGTGAGCACAACATGACGCTTTTACTACATCAAACAAAGCTATCTTAAAATCACCAAATTCTATTTTAATTAACTCTGTCTGTTACCTTTTACGCCTTAATAATTCAACCGATCATCAAAAAAGAGGGTACCAAACTATGAGTGAAAACCCACACGATGACCACAAGGGTAGCCAGTACACAACTACACAGGTGGTGAAGGAAGAAATCTTTTAAAAGGTATTTCTCGTTCATATCAAATTTTGAGTAAATTTTAAGAAGAAATTAAGACATAATTAATGGTTATGCCTTTTCGGCTTGGTGCCACATTTTGACAAACCTTGAGTAAGTCGGTACATTTCCATTGTAACACAGACCCCTAATGTAAAACAGTCTCCCAAAGTAACACAGTCCCCCCAAAGTGACACAGTCCCCCCAAAGTAACACAGTCCCCCCAATGTCACACAGTCCCCCAAAGTAACAGTCCCCCCCCAATTTAACACAGTCCCCCCAATGTAACAGTCCCTCCAATGTAACACAGTCCCCCCAATGTAACACAGTCCCCCC
Source organism: Zygaena filipendulae (assembly GCA_907165275.2). Classification (NCBI taxonomy): domain Eukaryota; kingdom Metazoa; phylum Arthropoda; class Insecta; order Lepidoptera; family Zygaenidae; genus Zygaena; species Zygaena filipendulae. Next base: position 954,749 of record OU015653.1, on the reverse strand, counting down.
AATGTAACAAAGTCCCCCAATGTATCACTGTACCTAATCTATCAAATCCCTGATGTGAGTTATAGCAAGTTATACTCGTACAACCCACCTCCAACCTACCAACCAATCTTCAGGGGGAACCCCGAACTCACCTTTGCAAGTACGCTTTCTTGTACTCCTGTATCATGTCCCTGTAGTTGGCCTCGCACTCGGGCTCGGCCAGCATCAACACCTCCAGCAGGTCCGTCCGCTGCAGACCCTGGGGAATATATATGGGCACGTATAGGTATGAAACCTATATTATGATATAGGGAAAAACTGACTGATCCATATCTCAACACACAGACTGAATAAGTCCAGATCCTTGACGTATGTATGCGTAACCCACGCATACATTATGTAGCGCAGTGGGTTTTCCGAAACTCAACCCCTGAGAGTGTGAAATGGGGATTCAAAGTTTGCTTAAAGTATAACTGAGTACAATTTAAATTACGTCATTTTCTGGCGCTAAACACGAGTTCCATGTGACTCCGTTCACCGGGGCCGGTTCGCACCACAATAACGGTGCAGTCGTAGTGGGTTGGTTAATGTTTTATTGGCCGACAGTGGTGTGAAAGACGGTGAGGTGTGTTGCGGTGTAGAGTGATCACAGGGGCGGCGTCACCTGCAGCAGGTACAGCGTGTTGTTGAGCAGGAATATAGCCTTCAGCGCGTCCGGGTACTGCTCGCTCTTGTTGCGCAGCGCCAGGTTCAGCTGCGCCAGCACTTTGCCTGCAAACATCCGAGTATGTACGTAGTATTAAAGTTGTATTAATTTGGCACTTTTTTTTCGTAATTTCAAATAAATGCTGCCGACTGTTTTTGATTTTTTATTTTTGATATTGGATCTGGGAAAAAGTATTTTCGCATATTCTATACATATAAAATGCTTTGTCCTGAATGACTGATGGATCAACACACAGCCTAAGCCGCTGATCGTAGAGACCTAAAACTTCGAGGGTGTGTTCTTTGTATGACGTAGGCATCCGATAAGAAAGGATTTTTTTTTAATCCAAACCCAAAGGGGACGAAAAGGGGTTGGAAACTTTGTATGGAACAATTCCGCAGGAACTTCGAAATTATCGCGGGTGAAACCGCGCTGGACAGCTAGTCTATACTAATATTATGACGAGGTAAAGTTTGAGAGTGAGTTTGTTAGGTTGTAGGGGGTAATCTCTGGATCTACTGAACCAATTTTGAAAATTCGTTTACCAATAGAATGCTACAGTGTTCCCGAATTCCCGCGGAAACTCCGAGATTATCGCGGATGAAACGGCAGGGGAACAGCTAATATTATGTACAAACTTGTAACAAAATCTCTTTCGCGGTACTATTTGTATCTGCTGGCTGATTTTGTTCTTTCTTTCTTTCTTCCTTCCTAAGTAAACGAACAGGGAGCTTTTGGCGGGATTTTAGTAGTTTAACGTGATTAATATTGTGTGAATGTGGTGGATTTTGCATAATAGTGATCCATTAGTGATGAACAGTGTGTGGAAACAGTGAAATAAGATGAAATGGGGCGTTCATCGAGAGGTTGTCGTTTTACTATACAACTTCCCACAGAGCGTCCTATTAAGGTTCAATTGTGACGAGTTGCTGCCAAAAGTTCCCGTAAAGCATCGAAATGCATCTTACCAATGCATTTCGATGTTATAAAAATGCTTCAGAATTGGCTGTATGGACTTAGCTTCCTTTGCCTTCCCCATCGGGGTAAATTTAAAAAGTAAGCGAACAGTAGCCCGGTGTCGACGTGCACTCACGCATATAGACGGCCAGCATGAGCGCGTCGCGGTCCTGCGCGCTGGTGGAGGGCGTCAGCGCGCGCGCGTACGCGGGCTCCGCCGCCAGCACCGGCCCTGCGCGGCCAAGGCGGTCCATTCAAATTTGATCTTTAGTTATGACTCTTTTTGACTTTAACAAAGTTGTGGCAACAATTGATGTCAGCAAAATTATAATAGTCATGACAGCAATTTTATTCAACGTTAACTCTATTTGACGTCAACAAAACTACAATAGTTATGACAGCAATTTTATTCATAATTGATCTTGTAGAATAGTTCTTGATCTCAACATAATCACAATAGTTATGACTTGACTGACATTTTAATCAAATTTGACCCTTATACACATATGGCTGTGTTTAACATCAACAAATTTAGCAAAATGACAGAAAGGGACCTTCTATTCTTTCTACTTTCTAGGTGACATCTGATTTTAATTCAGAAAGGAAGTAACTTTTTTAATATTTCCCATTTCCAACCAGCGTGTGGACCTGGAGCTAGGTTGACCCTGCGCACTCCCGACCGGCACAGTGGCCGCCGCCCACCGCCAGGGGCGGATCCAGGGGGGGGCACTGGGGGCAATTGCCCCCCCTGAAGACCTAAATAGGTACCTACTTTAATTAGACCTTAGAAAAATCTTCGCAAGGTTGTGGCTTTTCACCAAAGTTTCATCGTAATTTGAATAGAAATATACGAATGAAACTTAAATGAACGAACAAATATTCATTTTTAAAACTCTATAAATTATTAGTTCGTAACGAACCCCTATGGAAGTTTGTATCTATTATTGTAAAACAAACACAAAATCTGTCAATTCTTTCTCGTTAAAACAAATTTTCTGTTTTGAAACTACGTGCCGTATGGTATATTTCTCATTTAAAAGGAGAAGTTTCTGCGTTTGGCTGTATATATGTTTTTACAATTATCCTTATATATGTAGTTTCTCTATCCCTTTTCTTTAACTTCATCCAACATCCTTGAGACTTGGAAGTAAGCTATTATGATTTCACTTCCCAAAACTAGTTGGTACCTAACTCTTCTACTTTTTTCCACGTTCAAAACAAATCTATCCATATTATTTATATATATTATGTAACTGACGAACTAAATGGAATTAATAGAATTTCGGTTTTTATTCCCCGTCATATTGTACCTCTGTGCTCAAAAAATAGTCAACGACTTTTATCACGTGCGGTGCGCGATGAATTCGGATTTGGAAAAAATTTTGGGCAAATTTCCAAAATTTATCAAATTTTTCTTCTGTTGACTGTAAATTTTAAAATCTTCTATGGTCAAAAACATCTTTTTGTTTCAATAGTACCTATTTTTCCGTATCTCGTCATATGGACGAAAATTATTCACTTCTCTGAGTTTTCTGCGTTATTTCCCAAATTTTCTCCTCATTTTACTAATCCAAGGAGTAACCTTCTTTTTGTTGACGCCGATGTGTGCTGTATGAATCTGACAGAAGAGTAATTGAAATTGAAAATTGAAATTGAAAAAACTTTATTTGACACAACACAAAGATTTACAGCATACGTATACAACAACTAGACATAGTAACGCGATAAGTTGGAGCGGCTGCAAAATGTGTGTGCTTTACATATTCGCCAGGCGCACTACACATATTCTTTGTACCATCTTTAAAGTGCTGAGGGATCCCAAATCACGGACTTACTTCAAAGAAAGTTTCAGATTGCTTTATGTCGGTCGTGAAGCTACGTCAGGTAGTTAGGTAGTTCTTTGTTCTTCTGATCACGAAACACGTTTTTATCACATCACATGTGCACCTCTGATGGTATTTTTCCTCAGTTTAGTAAAAAAATCGCTATTAACCATAACACTTCCCATTATTTTCCTATCACTTTATAGATACAAACCTACAAAATTTTAATTTAAATTTGTTAATTCAGGTCAGATTCGCTGGAACGTAAATTTTTCATTTTTTACTTTTATCTGTTGTAGCTTCCATGTAGATTACTTTATGCATGAAAGTACAAGTTGAAAATAATGAAATACTAAAAAAACTTTGATTTTACAGAGAATCGTACTCAAAAACCGCTATACCTACCTAAGCTCTATCGTTTTCGACACCACATTTTTTTTAAATATGAAAAACATAAAACTAAAAAGCTAAAAATAACAAAATACCGACTTAATCCATCAGACAAAAATACATGTAATACTATTGTTGGTTTGTGCTACCACTTTTTGATTTAAATTCGGTGCCAAGCCCGCTTACGTCTACCCACTTGGGTTGTTCAGCTCACAACGAACTCGTGGCGGGACTGGACTTAGCCCATGTACCTACGCCATATTTGGCTTGTCACCGACTTCAAATAATAATAGTAGTCAAGTGGTAGAATAAACCAATAATAACTACTGGTACTGGTATAATAACTACTGGTAATAACTACCAAAAATAAACTTACGTGTATTTTTGTCTGTTGGATAAAATCGATATTTTGTTATTTTTAGCTTTTTAGTTTTGTGTTGTTGGAAGTCAGTTTTAATTTTTTTGTTAAAATTTTGTTTATTTCTTGCTTTCAAGTGAGTCCGTTTGTAATTTATCTAAGTTACAATAGCCTAATGTCAATTGCTCATCGCCTTTTACAAAATACTGCTTTTACCGACGGGACGACAGGGACGTTGATTGTTGAGGAGTTCTCCTGGTACGTCATCATCAGTTCCACTTTACCATATACATTGTGACGAGCATAAATTATTTAGGAACCATATTAAAGTTAACGAATCGGAACTCGTGAAATACCTTTTATTGAGTAGTTCCGATGACCATCTGTGGTCTTCATCATCAGTTTCACTTCTTCAAATTTTGCTTTCCAAAAGCAAATAAACGATTTACTATAAAAAATACAAAAATCGCTATAGGTGTGTCTGTAATTTTTGAAGAGTTCTCTTGATTTCTCCATGATTCCATCATCGGGTTCTCGATTTGGTGACAATGGGACCAACTTGGGAGTATACCCTTTCAAACAACAAAATAAATTTTCTAAATCGGTCCAATCGAAACCCGTGAAATACGTATTATTGTTGAGTAGTTCCGATGAACACTTGTGGTCTTCATGATCAGTTCCACTTCTTCAAATTTTGCTTTCCGAAAGCAAATGAACGATTTACTATAAAAAATACCCAAATCGCTATAGGTGTGCCTATTATTTTTGAAGAGTTCCCACGATTTTCCCAAGATCTTTTGAGGATAATAAAGATTCTTAAACCATAAGATCCCATCATCAGATCCCACTTGGTGGCAATAGGACCTAATTGGGAGTATACGCTTTCAAACAAAAAATGAATTTTCGAAATCGTTCCAACCCTAGCTTCGAGTAATATAAAAAAAAAAAAAACATACAGCCGAATGCGTAACCTCCTCCTTTTTGGAAGTCGGTTAAAAAATCGCGAAACATACACACAGATAATATAATACATACATAAGCTCAATTCAGATGCTCTCAATATGAAGCACTTAAATTTTATTAATGGACTTTTTTGTCTATCCTGTTAATTCAAAAAATTTCATGGTGCAACCAAATTGCCCCGCCCTCAACCAAATCCTGGATCCGCCCCTGCCCACCGCCCACCGCTCACCGATAGTGTGTATGTGCGCGGCGAGCGCGTGGCAGTGCGCCAGCGCCGCCACGGCCAGCTCGTGCACGGTGCCGTCGGGCGCACCCGCCGCGCCGCAGCCGCGCACGCCCTCCACCCACTCCTCCAGCGAGCGCACGCACTGGCACACGTCACAGCAATCAATACAGCACGATCGCACACTGCACGCAAAGTACAACGCACACGGCACATCACACAACGCAAACTAGACACTGCACACACACTCATACCGCATAACGCACAACGCACACCACAGTCCACACACTACACAACACAGTCAGTCTGTGTACCTTGCAGTGGCGAAGGGTGAAATATTGAGAGAGGGAAGCCGGAAATCTACTTTAATTTCAACTTATTAAACTATTAACTTTTCCCCGCGGTTTCATCTGCGATAAGTTCCGGAGTTCCCGCGGGAATTCCGGTATAAAAAGTCCTTCCCTGTATCCCTGACACCGTTCTCAATTACGGAGAGAGATGTTGCGTCTGAAGGGAAGCCGGTGGGAATCGGCTTCTATGGTACCTTCGCCACTGGTACCTTGCAAATTTTTTATTTTTTAAATTTTTATTTTATTCTTTTGCCATGTAGATAATACATATAGCAATTGCAACAAGATTTATTTAAACAAAATAAAAATGTAAAACCATAGACGGCTATGCATATTGTGTCGTGCGCGGTTGGCCTAAATCCTTAATCCTTACTTATCCTTATAAATGCGAAAGTGAGTTAGTTTGTTTGTTACGCTTTCACGCCTTAACGGCTTAATCAATCATCATGAAATTTGGTATACACGTTGTCAGGTACATATATAGAGAAGGACATAGGGTACTATTTATGTCGGAATTCCCGCGGGAACTTCGAAATTTTCGCGGGTGAAGCCGCGGAGAACAGCTAGTACAATACATAAATGCAAATGTGAGGTTGCTTGTTTGTTATAGCGTAGCGCACTTTCATCACGGAATTCCCATGGGAACTCCGAAACCAGCACGAACGACAGTTTTGAAGTAAATAATTGAGATGTATAATGACTCACGGCAGCCTGACAGTTGTGCAGGATGTCGAGGTAGGCGGCGGGCGGCGCGGGCGCGGCGGGCGGCGCGGCGCCCAGCGCGCGCTCCAGCTCGGGCTGCAGCCGCTGCAGCCGCGCCAGCAGCGCCCAGCACGCCGCCGCGCCGCCGCCGCAGCGCGCCGCCGAGCGCCGCGCGCGCGTGCACACTTTCTTTTGGAGCAATAGAGTATATTTGAGTTTCAATTTTCAATTCTATTTAGTAGTCCGTCTGATAGAGAATGAAAAAATAATAGACACATATATTTTGGTTTACAATTTTGCGAGTAGTGAGTGAGTGCATGAGTGGTGAGGGCGAGTGGGGAGTGGTGAGGGCGAGTGGGGAGTGGTGAGGGCGAGTGGGGAGTTGTGAGGGCGAGTGGGGAAAGGTGAGGGCGAGTGGAGAGTGGTGAGGGCGAGTGGGGAGTGGTGAGGGAGAGTGGGGAGTGACTAAGGTGAGTGGGGAGTTGTGAGGGCGGTGGGGAGTGGCTAAGGTGAGTGGGGAGTGGTAAAGGCTAGTTGGGAGTGGTGAGGGCGAGTGGGAAGTGTGAGGGCGAGTGGGAAATTGTGAGGGCGAGTGGGAAGTGTGAGGGCGAGTGGGGAGTGGTGAGGGCGAGTGGAGAGTGGTGAGGGCGAGTGGGAAGTGGTGAGGGAAATTGGGGAGTAGTGAGGGCGAGTGGGGAGTTGTGGGGGCGAGTGAGGAGTGGTGGGGGCGAGTGAGGAGTGGTGAGGGCGAGTGGTGAGGGCGAGCGGGGAGTGGTGAGGGCGAGTGGGGAGTGGTGAGTGTGGGGGGCTTCACCTCGACGTCAGCGGCGAGCAGCGCGAAGCAGTCCTTGAGCAGCGCGTGCAGCAGCGCGGTGAGGCGCGGCAGCGGCGCCAGCCCCAGCAGCGCGCGCTGCTCGTGCCGCGCCAGCCGGCACAGCGCGCCCGCCACCGAGCCCACCACCTCCGCCTCGTACTCGCCGCTGTCCGCCGCCTCGCCGCCCTCCTCCGCGTCTGGTTGTACAATCATACGATACGGATACGGATCTTTCTTCCACCTCGGATATCCACGGATACGGATCCGGCACATTACTAATATATATATTAAACACCTAAACTCAGATTAAACACTAATGTCCATGACATAAATCATATTTACTCTGATGCAGAGATCGAAACCGCAACACCTGGCTAGGTGCTGTTGGCAGCGGTACTCACACGAGTCGACGATGGAGCGACGCGGCCCAATGGCGAGGCCGGTGGACTGCTCCAGGGTCTGCGACGCCTTCATCATTATCTTATTCGCACGTTTTTCTATACTGCAACAATTTAAAACGAAGGACCTGTATTAAAGTGGTTTTATTAAATTAATGGAGCTTGTGAAAGCGTGAGCCTGCAAATATTTTAGAGACCTTGTGCAAGGGTGCAAGTCTAATATTAACTAGTGTTGTTACTTTTAAGTTTTAACTAGTGATGTGCCGGATATATCCGCATCTGCGGACTTAATATCCGGATCCGTATCCGAGGATATACATTTTGAATGATCCGGCACATCACTCTTTGTAACAGGCAACACAGGGTGAAAGAAACCTTTTGGAAATTGAATGAAAACATACTTTTTTTTATTTTAGAATTATAGATTTTTGTTTGTGCATGACAACAAATTGTTTTATTATTATTTATTAAATATTGAGTAAGGTAAATATTCAAAAGTTGTCCCAAATTTCTAAAACACAAAGTTTCGACGTAAGTAATCTCCATTAAATACATAAATTATGAAACCAGAAATGCGCAAGCAACCCATGGGTTTAATTCTCATTTCTATCATCCCTTGTTTGTATTGTTAATTTGTTACCGATGCCCTACGGATCATAATTAGAGGTCAATTGTTTGTGCTTCTTTTTGGAAATATAACTTCCCGTACTAATACATTTACTATATGTTACTATATGTATAACTTATCCAACATAATATGTATATACATACTTACATTTTTTGAATTTTACTGGTCTTCTTTGAATCTGTTCTGTGGAGGTTGTTTTTCGCTCTCTGGAATAGAATTTAAGAATAAAGGTCAAGGCCACGCGCCGGCTTACACTCTTGTGATATTCGTGATTTTCCAAACGCCCTCAATACATTTCGAACCCTACGTGATTTATGGACGACCCTTATGTAAACTAAGAAAAATAAGTATAATATAATAATAATAATATAATAATAATAATTATAATAATAGTATAATCAGTGGACAAGTACAGTGACTGGTGATGTGTTGGATCGTTAAAAATGTATATCCGCGGATACGGATCTGAAAACGGATATTTGGTGTCAAGATCCGCTGATACGGATCTAAACTTTTTTACTCAATCGGTGTGAGTGCGCGTGACCTTGAAGCGATAGTTGACGCCACGTAACGCTTTGCGTGACAGAACATATTTCGAATGGCATTGCTTTTGTTTTGTTTATATGTACATGGGAATATAATTTAATAGGTTTTCATTGCTACCTATTACGTGATTACGTATATAGAGAATTTCATTTATGTGTTAAAAATGAATAAGGTAAACGATCCGCCAGTAACGGATACGCATCTTCCTTCTCCCTCGGATATCTGCGGATAGAGCTACGGATATCCGGCACATGAAAAATATTGACCATGAGCGGCGAGGCGGCCATGCTCCTGGAGCGCAGGTAGTCGCGGAAGGCGAGCAGCGAGCCGCGCACGGCGGGCGCGCGGATCGCGAGCAGCGCGCCCACGGGCGGCTGGTCGGCGCGCCGCAGCCACTCGGCGCACGCGCGCATCGCCTCCAGCGCGCCCGCCCCCACCCCCGCCCCCGCCCCCGCCGTCCCCGCGCCCGGCGCCGACGACCCGCTGCCGCTCACGCTCATGCTCTCCACACTCGAATCTGCAGCACGCAATAATAAAAGTCAACATCAGACCGGAATAGATACCATGCAGTGGCCAGTGATTATAATCTTGTTGATAGATACTGAGTCAGTGCGTCCTATAAACACATTAAGTCAAATCACTTTATTCAAAGTTGGCCTATAAATTAATATGGCTCTTTAATTAACATCTATTAAATTACATTATTATGACAGCATCGTAAAATATCCACCCTTCTCAAACGTACCTTCCTCTAAGGCAATCATGTCCATGAGTGTTGTCGGTGACAAGGGTCGAGTGTTGCGGCTTAGGAGCTCCTCAAAAGCTGTTTTCAGCTTCGCCACGCCAGTATTATACAGTTGTTTCTGGAATCCAATATTTTACAATACAAACATGCATCAGTCAATGCACTAACAAGGCACAGACTACATAGTTTAAGAAAGTCACAGACTATGTAGCTAACGATTGAGATTTGAAATAATGTTCTGTTCTGTTCTGTGATAAAACACACCAAGACATAAATAAGCTTACAAAGTGAGTGTTTGGGTTGTCTTAGAGGTCTAAGATGACTCTCACACAGACAAAATTACTAGTTGAATTTATTCAATTTTTTACTTGTTATTGATTACTTACTATATTTTCAAGCTCAACACTCTGTGGATTGTTCTTGTTAAAATAGTCCTGAGCTTTTGCTAATTTGTCTAGGGCCTGAAACATTAGAATATGATAAATTTTAAATTACATCATTTGTTAATCAGATTCAGATAGTAGGATAAAAAGGGTCAAACCTCAAGATAAACATTTAGAGACTCAACAGTAGCTGTTTGGGGTCCCGCTTGGATGAGGTCAGCTAGTTCACGGGTCATCATGTAGTAGTTGATGACATGATCCAGGGCCTTCACTGTACGCTCCATATCTACAATGAAATGTGGGTTTATTTACTTATGATTGATTGCAAACATTAAACACAAAACTCTTTGTGAACAAGTCTACAAAAGTTATTGCTGTTGGACATCACTGGAACCATTTTTAAACTGTATTGGAAAAAACACACCACACTACTCTCTTCTACTGTTTAGTTACCATATCCATACAACTTACTATGATGTATTTGCTGAAGTCTCTCAGTGTCTCCATATAGGGGTTCTACAGCTTTCTCTAACTGTTGTAGTCTCCTCTCACAAGCGCCAAGAACATTACACACGTCATTAGCCAGTGCTGAACTGCGGCTCGCAGCCGCTTTCAGCTCCTGCATGTTGCTCATCTCCTACGAAACAAATGAATTAAGATTTTTTTTAAATACGCCTATTTTTTATCAAACATAATAAGTAGGTACATATTTAATCATTTGTGGGCGTCGTATTTATGTAAATAATATGTGTTAGATTACAGAAGTTAAGTTTGAATGCAAAAACAGTACCGACAAAAGAACACTAAATTACAAATTATAATACCTATATAAATGTAATTGTAACAATTTGTTTACCTACCTTTTTCAACTTCATTTCTATTTCCAATTTTTTCTCTATCGCGTACATTTTCAGCGAAAAGATATCGTATATATTAAGCCGTAGGTGAAAAGTAAAGTTAAAATTATTCAATTTTAAAATACTTTTTTAGTCCAAATAATTTATTTGAATTTGATTTTGAATAAAATTTAGCTTTATATAAATATTTTTCACTTTTTTCTAGTGTTTTTGTAAAAAAATTTTGTTTTTTACCCCAACGGGGAAGGCAAAGGAAGTTGAGTCCATACAGCCAAATCAGTTGTAATTTTCTTCTTTCAATTGGTGAGATGCATTTCGATGCTTTACTGGAACTTTTGGCAGCAACTCTTCACAGTTGAACCTTAATAGGACGCTCTGTGGGAAGTCGTACAGTAAAACGACAACCTCCTGATGAATGCCCCATCCCATCTTATTTCACTGTTTCCACACACTGTTCATCACTAATGGATCAAAATCCTCCATATTCACACAATATTAACCACGATAAACTAATTTGTAAAATACAGAAATAAAACTGACAGCCATTTCGCTCAAATACTACCAAAAGCCTTTTCTTTTTCGTTGTTGGTTCACACTACTCGTAGTCGTAAATGTCCGAACTCCAATTCATTTATCAACGTCAGCTATGAGCTAACAAGCAGATGTCATTTTAAGTGTATTATGTAGGTATTTCAAATTCTATTATTTCTATTTAGAAAAATAAATGCTGGAAGTCGGGACTAACGTCTTTGGTTTCCACTCTCCAAATACACTACAACGCAGGCTATTTTATACTATTATTTTTCCACCATGTAACACTGTTTAACGAAGTCTGTGGTACTGGTGACGTGAGTGCAATTTTCGAAACGTGGCTGACGTTTGACTTGTAATTGTAATTTTGTAATTGTGACAATAGTTGCCGTAGTTGACGTCGCTTGAATTTCTTTCAAATTATTTTAAATTGAATTTAAAACAAGTTGCAGTGGTATAATTTTTTTTTCAAACACAGTATTATCGTATATAGTAATCAGTAAGTACAGTTACCCTGAAAAATGTTTGCGTACATGTAGGTATTTTAGTTGCAAATTAATATTTATATTAAAAGATTTGATAAATTCTTCCAGGTAATGGATCAAATTGTGAAATTCGTGGAGCCTGGCAAGCAGTTCGCTAAGGACTCTCTCAGATTAGTCAGGAGATGCACAAAGCCTGATAGGAAAGGTATGATCAGTTGTTTCATGTTTGTCCCAGTTTCTAGAAAGTAACCTTTCACTATAGGTAGTGTATTCAATAAGCTGGCAATAAGCCAATGTATCCTTGATGATGATCAAAACTGGAATACATTAAAACGCCAAAACATAGTTTACTGCTTATTTTATAATACTAGTGTGATAAATTGTTACAATGACATTCATTTAATCCTATAGAAAGCCGATCCTGTGCTGTGTCCGAAAGCTGTGGTCCTCTTTTTGCCATAATGCAATTCTTGTCTTGTCCACACTAGTCTCAGCAAAAGTGTTTTGGCTAAACTGTATGACCTCTCTAGTAGTCAAGTAGTTTCTGCCCCTATCTAGTTTTATCTGCAATCATAGAAAGATGTCCAATGTTAAACCATAGACTTTTTTCTTTTACAGAATTCCAGAAGATAGCTATTGCCACGGCCATTGGATTCTGCATTATGGGCTTCATCGGCTTCTTTGTGAAACTGATACACATTCCAATTAATAACATCATCGTTGGATCATAAGTGGCTTGTATTAATATAGTTCTTAGAATTAATTCTTACCTATAAGGCCTCAAGACACATAATAAGTTATAATGTTTGCAACTGTGTTGTTTTTAATTAAATTCTTTTTATCACATCCTTCCTGAAAAGTAAATTATTTCCATTTTTTAAATATTGTTTATTTATTTATTTGTTTTATATTTTATTTTTTACCTTTGTAGGAATCGAACTATAAAAAATCATATACCAAAGATAGTATAGTCACTACATGTTAAACACGGAAATCATCAGAAGTACGTCTTTGCATTTTTTTCATTCTGTGACCAATTGTGATTTGTGACAGACAATTAATGACATGTCCCTCCATCAATTTTATCAAACAGAATATAACCACGTTTTTAATTGAATCTTTGAAGATAACAAGATTCTTATGAGTAGTTTTAGTCTGGCTCGGTGAAGCCCCTTCAAGCAAGTCAACAGTGGAAACGAATTATATATTGTATAGAATGTCTTTGGTGGAAACCAATGATATTTATAATATCATTTGTGGAAACCCTATTTATGGCCTGGTTTTTGACTTATTCAATAGAAGTTTCAAGTTTCTAATTCATTATTTTGATTCCATGGTTCTTAAATAGCTAGTGATAATAATTATTGTACAGTGAAGAACTTAAACATAACTTATAATTTTTTTTAAACATTGTAATCCATAGATGTGGTAAAGCACAGTTTTAATAGACAATTTTTAGGGTTCAGTAATCATTCTGTCCATTTGTCTGTCTGTCACAGTATTATCGGTTTTTCACACGATGCATTCTATGAATCATTGTAGATATAATGGTATGGGGTATAAATGTGATAAGTTGTTGGTTCCAAAATTTTTGAGTTATTTTGAAACGTTGATTATTTATTAACATGTCGAAATTCAGGCTGTTTTTGCCGCCTGAATTTTGAAACTCTCTTGAGAAATTAGAAAACTCCATGACACTCAGGGATACTTACTACAGTCACAGCTTCCTATCAATGAAAGGATTTTTAGAATCAGTTCTGTTCCAGAGATTAATAATAGTTATTACTATTAATTAAATTATTATTACTATTATTACTATTAACTATTATTACTATTATTACTATTAATTACATTAAATTACTATTAATAATAGGTATTACTAGCTGCCTCCCGCGGTTTCGCCTGCAGTAACTTCGGAGTTCCCGCGGGAATTCCAGGATAAACTATAATAATAATAATAATAATAAAATCTTTATTTCAGACATTAAGTCCATAAATGGTTAGTGAGGAGTTAATAACATACTACTATACCTACCTATACCTACCCAATAAACCAAAATACCAACATATTGATGAACTTGATGTTTTTCTATGAAATTCTATAATTTTCTTCTCTCTTATTCTACATTTGGTACGGAATCCTAAATGTGCGAAGTGCGACACGCACTTGGCCGGTTTTTGAGTTTATCGCGAACAGAGAGACAGACGCGGCGCAGGACTTTGTTTTATAACATGTAAATGTGGAGCCGATGTTCTCCGCCGTTTCTCGTGGTTTTCTCGCGTTCTGGCAAGATTCTCGCGTGATGGAGCGGGCTTTAGGATTGCAGATTTTGCATTTAAACGGTGCACATTCTTCCTCAATACGGAACCTTTTACTGCTCCTGGTCTGTCGATTTTTTCAGGCGATTCCTTACTATTATGAATGCGAAAGTGAGTTTGCTTGTTACGCTTTCACGTCACCAATCATCATGAAATTAAGCATACCTACACGTTATCAGAGGTACAGAAAAGGACATAGGGTACTTTGTGTCCTTGAATTCCTGCGGAAACTCCGAAATTATCGCGGGTGAAACCGCGGGGAACAGCTAGTTTATAATATTGAAGTAGAGAGATAGAAAAATATCACAGTAAATAGGTAGGTGGGTAATTAATCTATACTTGTAATAAAACTGTAGAGAGGTCAAATCTGTACATTGAATATATGTACATTCAAAATTAATATTGGAGGATGAATGGTGATCGACACTGATGCCAAAAATGCAATCAATACATTTTTTGTCTGTCTGTCTGTCTGTATGTGCACGCATGGGTCAAAAACTACTGATGGGATTTTAACCAAACTTGGTACAGGTTATAGGCTATATAACATAACGCTAAGACACATAGGAGCTAAGCAGTGACGATAAATTTGAAGCAAGTCGGATGAAAATGCGCTTTCGAGCTCTTATCCTCGCATACGTTTACTCAATCACGCAAAAACGGCTGAACGGATTTGGATGAAATTTGGCATGCACGTTATCAGGAGTACAGAGAAGGACATAGGGTAATTTTTATCCCGGAATTGCTGCGGGAACTCCGAAATTACCGCGGGTGAAACTGCGAGGCACAGCTAGTACAAAATAAAATTTGGTAAAAACGTTTATTAAAAACATAACAATATTTACTACAAGTACTATTAACACATTTGATGTCCGAGCTTTATAATAATTATAATAATAACTATTATTTGGTAGGCTTCTCCATGACGTGGATGTAGTAGCAGGGTGTGGGAACCTGGCCGATGGGCTTGAAGTCCGCATAGATGTAGTGCTTTGCCGTGTTCCCGAACGCGTCGTCCAGCATTTTTGTGAAGTTCGCCAGCTTGTGAGGGTAGTAGCATAACCGGAACTCACTGCAATACACAAACAAATACATATTAAGAGAGCTGCTTGTGTACATATTAGCCGTCTCTCCTCGCCACTGAAAATCGGCAGCACATGCTGAGTGTCCTGAGTGTAAATTCTCCATATTATTTAGTTTAAACATGGACTAATCTAGTTTAATTGGTCCATGGTTTAAGTTACACCTCTGTATTTGTTTTATTGTGGCATTCTATTCTAATATTGACGGAGTCATTGTGATTCAAAGTCAACACAGTGAAAGCCGTCTAACGAAAGATTCGATCTGATTGTAAGCCAATGAATAAAAAACAAGAAGTCACACCCAACTAAAATGCTTATGTAATGCTAATCAATAATTTAAATGAGAACTTGAGTTTGGTTGTTTGTTACGCTTTCACGCCTTTATTACTCAAGCGATACATAGATAAATCTGCATACTGCGTCTACATTAACCCTCTCAACGCCATCCCCGTAATATCACGATCTAGGAAAGACGTGCGCCTGGCTTTAGACACGTAATATTCCGTTACCAACAAACCACTGCACTTTTCATTCATTTACCTAATTGTTAATTAAAGTACAGAACTCAGATTACGTGTATACTTATAGCACACACACACACACGTACACAATCCTTGTAGTTTTATATTTTTTAGATTTAAATATAATTATCCGTTGTAAGCATTCCCAACACTAAGAAATCATGCCTAAAACGTGTGGCGCTGGAGGTAAGTTATGGCATGGCCACCTAAAAACATGGCGGTGAAAGAGTTAACACGAGCGTTACCGCGGGCTCCAGCTAGTAATTATTAAAAAAAAAATTGGCGCAGAGGTTACCATGCCTACCCGCTAATAAAGGGGTTCCGGGTTCGATTCCCGGCGGGGGCGGACTTTGTGCGATGAACACAGGGTTCCCTTTTTCGGTCTGGGTGTGTTTATATTATAAGTAATTCTATGTAGTATATACCACGCTTGCTTGGTTTCCTCGACACCAGCTAATAATATATAGCTTACTGTGGGATCAAGTAGATCTGTGTGTTGTGATGTGGATTATTATTATTATAGATAGTCAACTTGGCTAAGGGGGCCGCTGACCTCAGCATATCGGTCAGTCAGTCTCGTAGCTGTCGGGTCTTACCTAGGCTCATTAGTTTCCCCGTCAGAGGTCGCGTCTATGCAGTAGTCGAGCGTCACCAGCTCCGGCTTGCCGCGCACCACCAGCACTGAGGTCTTGATGTCCACCGGGTATTTGCACTGGAAAATAAGGTAATAGATATTCAACAAATGGAGACCCTTATCGATTTAGAAGCTGCCCCTTCTAAGACAAATTGACAGTCTATGATGGTTAGGTTAATGCTACAAAAAACAAGGAACGTATCAACATAGTCACATACCTAAGTAGCCACGTAAAATCGTCAAATCAAAAGTCAAACTTTTCTAGACGACGCGACGTGACGATATTATGTTCCTTAGTTTTTTTTTTTTTTTTTTATGTCATAGAGGGCAAACGGGCAAGTGGTACACCTGATGGTAAGTGATTACCGCCGCCCACAGACATCTGCAACACCAGAAGGCATGCAGGTGCGTTGCCGACCTGGAATGAGGATGGGAACTGGCTTTCAAGTGGGGCTGCCGGAACACACCGGCAGTTTTCTATAGCGTTAACAATCATATATTGTCAACTTGGCTAAGGGGGCTGTGCGACTACATGTTATTCGTGAGTAGAAAACCTATTTTTATTGTTCATTTTTTCCATTATTTGAGTACCATAGTCCATAGTCCCCGGTTTTGTATTTGGCCATCCACGAACACTTGAGAAATTTTCTGGCAGATATTTTGTATAATCCAGGGAATAAAACTGTGCCTGACGACGGGAACTCGTTGTAATAACGTAACCTTTGATAACGCAAACTCTAAATAAATAATGTGTTTATTAACTATCGACTCAATCGTTATAATAATATCGAATTGGTCATAGGTCATAATTCTATCAATAATATTTATGATGTAAGGTAAAACATTATCAACTTCACTGAATACTGGATAGGAGAAATCGTGTATAATGTACACCGACTACTTACTGTGCAGTGTGTAGGTACCTATCTATTTGTTGGTTGTTAGGTATTGTATAACTAATTAATATTTTTTAGTTTTGTATGACTCGTAACAAAAAATAAGAATTCTACAAAAAAATATAATTTCATTAAATTAAATTCATTTATTTTATAGTTACCTAAGTTGGCGATCGATCGATCGTCTTACGACACCTCCGAGCATACAATAATGCCGATTAAAGCGCTTATTACACCTTGCAACTTCAAGACACCAATTCAGGGCTCTAAATCATTACCATTAAAGGTTACTTTACCCTACAGCAGTCGATTTAGGGTACCTACAATTTAGTGTAGTGTGATTACTCGCTCTCTCTCTCTCTCACTCACCGACCCTAAATTGTATCCGATTTAGAGCCCTAAATTGTGTAATAAGCGCATAAGCTATAGATACCTACTTAAGTAGGTACATGTAACTACGTAGGTACACACTCAATAAAAATATCATTGTTTGACGGATCAACTATAGTTAGGTAGGTAAGTACAATACAAAAAATCGTCAAAGTGCGTGCGTTGTACTTTGACGAAATTACAAAGATTCCGGTTTTGGCGTTTGGTTAACAATCCTAAAAGCTATTAAGGTTTTAAAATAGGTAATCCAGCTCAAAGTTTTCACGATCAGATCCCAAAAGTCTGAGGAAGACTGTTAACTGATTAAATTACTATAACATCAGCGTAATCAGCGTAAAATATCTGCGTCAATGTGGATTCGCCAGCACTGCCGTTGTTTGAAAGTCGGGCCTCGGAACTATGGAACTAAGAATAGAACTATAGAATTACTCACGTTATAATAAATAGAATGACCAGGCGTAGCGCCGCTGTCGATCATGGCATCGTAGTTTCTGTGGTCTATGAACAGCAGACCGCCAGGCTTCAGACACTTGGCGAAATTCTCGAGCGCCGCCCGCTGGACCCTCTGGTCTCCGTGGTCGTCCAGCAGATGGGCGAAGGAGTTCCCCAGGCAAATGACCGCGTCGAACAATTTCCCCGGCAACACTGCCTGGAGGTCTCGCACTAGTGTCTCCCAATTCGCTTCTTCGATAACTGTAAAGGAGTGGAGATGTTAAAATTACTTAAGTAAATAAATGAACATTAATACGAGTTCCAGAACCCTACGAAATTAAAAGCCTGCAAGGGATCTTCGTCCTATTTTGCTGCAGTAGGTGTAAATAATATTTAATAGTTATACCTACCTATGTTTATAATATTTTTTACGGGAGTCCCTATAAAAGAGGGTTGGCGTCCTGTCGAGGTGGGAATCGAACCTTGGTCCGGATTTGTCATCATAATCGAAAGTAGGTGTTTGTCGCACGCAACAGTAGACCTAGGAATATATATACGTACCTACAGGATTAATTTTTCACGTTGGCGTGGTTGGCCATTAGTCGAAACTACGAAGAATACTGAAAAATACTAATTAACTAAAACCATAAACTTAAAAAAATTCTGTGTAAGTATAAAAAATAGATATGTACTTCACTAACTCCACTCATTGTCGTACTTGGGGTCCTTCCGTTTCTCCCACCGGGCTTTGAGTGCGTGCATCAACATCTTGTCTGACGCGTCCACCGACACCACTTTGAAACCCTCGTCCACCAACATCATCGAGTCTATGCTGAAACGCATTCACAGTTCAACTTGCGAGTACAGACACAGTACCTAGGTGTGGAGGTTTGGAGATATCAATCCGACATAACGCTTTAGTAACTCTCTAATGCTTCGTTGTCAATCAATTTAGTTTTTAATCAGAATAATAAAAAATATTGGACAAGTAATTTTTAATTTTTACGTAATCTATTATTACTATAATAATAAAAGATTAGAATCCGCGATTTTGTACATGAATATTTTTAACGAAAATTGACAGGGGACGATAAAAGAAGAGTAACTAATCACGAAAAAAAAGTTTTTAAAATTCTTTTCTGTCTGTCTGTCTGTCTGTTTGCGATAATCTTCGAATCTACTGAACGGATTGTCATGCGGTTTTCATTTTTCACAGGTAGATTTAGCTTAGCCTGGAGCTAGATATAGGCTATGTTGCATTGAAATCGGATGTCGGGAAAAAAAATTGTTACATAAAAACGTTTCACGCGGGTGAAACCGCAGGGCACAGCTAGTTAATAAATAACGGAGATATCTCGTCGTCGAAATGTCACGTGATGTCACGCCGTTATGACGTCCAGACTCAAGAGCCCCTCTCCTAAACTTTAATGCGTTTTATCTTAGTATTTTTTCAATAATTTGAAAAAGTAAAAAAATACGGGTCTATTATATTTTATTATCTAACTGACGGACTAAATAGAATTTTGATTTTCATACGCCGGAATCTATCCTAACGAACTTTTGACACAATGGTATTAATTTATGGAGGGTATCAATTCTAATTCTATGTTCTCGTCTTGAATACCTAATAAAAACAGTATATCATCCAATAAAGATAAAATTATATCATGAAAAGAGAACACGCAAGACACCAACAAAGGACGTGCCGACACGTAGATAATTTGTAACATTCCTCCGCATAGAAACACAACCGATTTCTGAACTCCATGTTCGTTAGGTGCAAACTAGGCTTAAAGAAAGTGAAAGGCAACGAGACGACTCTATAGGTGTATGCATAAGTAGGTACCTAAGTAGAGTTTTGTATATATTAGATATGTAGGTACATAATTATTTAAAAACCTATAAAGGCAATCGATTTAGCACGGATGACTACGTTTACACGTGTGTTAAAATAACTAGCAGCTATTGTAATCTAGGTAGGTACGAAATAGATAGGTACGAGTAGGTACATACAATCGTTATACCAAAGGGTCAAGATGGGGTCAAGAGATTTTAATTTCTTCTGAAAAGTGTTGAATCTCAATCTAACTACTTTTGTGGTCAGTTTTTGACTTATTTGCCTCCGTATATAAGCAGTATAGTATATTTTTATTTTCAGCATACCTACACAGAAACAAAAGCCTATACCGCTTTTACCTCTAGGCTCGTTGCTACATTGCGGCGGGGCGCGGCGGGGTACAAAGTTGGCGGGGGCAAAGTGTCGCTTTTCTTACTAGGTCATTAATATATTTTGGCTATAGCTACGTATTGTACTCGTACTATACCTTACCCAGTGCCACAGGCAGCGTCCAGGACGCTCTCGCAGTTATGTTTCTTCAACAGTCCGATGAGGAAGTCTTTGTAGTTCTGCGTCCGCTCATTGCTGTCTCCAATAAACTTCTTCCACACCTTGGCAGCTTTGCCGTCTGCGTACTGGTCCTTCACACCCTCCGAGGGTATACCTTCAGACCGCGCGTGGAAAACTTTGTCCGCCGACATTGTTTAATGCTACAAAGTGGGAGTTTTTGTTATTCAGAGAGCCAATACTACAAAAGCAGCAGGTACCTATCGTTAAGGGTCTTCCCACATAACTCTGTCACGAGGACTTATTACGAGTATCTAGGCGAGTATGTTTTCATGAACGGAATCGTGCTCCTGGATTTATCAGATACCTAGGTAGTTTTTTTTTTAGATATTATCTCGATTATAGTTGTAAACGAAGATTCTACCTATATGGTTTCTGAGCTATTCTACTACAGACTTCGCAAACAAGTACGTACTGTAATTTTATATAATATATTATGTATATTTCAATTTACAAGTAGGTTGGTAATTGGTATTAGTCTTCCCCTTGTGAGATTCGAACCCACGACGTCTGGTAAACAAGTCAACATACGTGTAAGCTCCTCCACTATTCGGGTTTAAGGTAACGTTTGAAGTATAACTACCTATATAACACGAAGGTAGGTAGGTATCCCAAATATTCCTGAAATCATTTTAGTTTTGAAAATAGATGTTAAATAATCCCCTCTAATAATGTAGGTATAGCAAAATAACTTCGAACCAAACCAAAATGAAAAACAGCCTGGATATTACCTATTTTTTTTAGGTAGCCTAATAAAAACTACTAAAAAAACTTTTTTAATCTATAAAATTGCCGTTATCACATTTCAAAATGACGATAAAACTGCACTGCACTAGGAAAGAGTGATAGTAAATAAAAAATAAACTAGATTATAATATGCACGACTCACTATAGGTATGTGATAAAGATGGTAGGTATGATGCAATACCGGTCCGAAATGCTTCACGACAACAACTGATGTATGAGATTCGAGACTCGCATAACTCGAAGGACCACATACGCACACGCGATACCGTTAGCAAAAAAAGCGTGCAATCTATACACCGGTTTTATACTCTATACTACATAATTTAACATCAATCAGTCACGTACCTACGCGACGTATATTCTACATACGTGTCTCTCGGTCGACCTCTTAATGATAACAATTATTTCGCTAACCTACTAACAACAAGTAGGTAAGTATAACTGTGGTCTAACATAAACAGTATTATAGGTACCTACCTATAATACTATAGTATAATAGTATAATACATACTATACTATAGTATGTTACATGACTATAATTTAATTGTAAGATTTATTTTAATAATCAAATTATGTAGGTACCTATCAAACAACTTCCGCCTGCAGTGTGACTTGCTTGTTTAAGTCACACACACAAACACTTATTATTTTGTAACTATAAAGACTAGTTCAATGATGTTCAAAATCTCTGTGAGGAGAGACGTTTAGAGTCAGTGGCGTAGCGTGCCTTGGAGGGGCCCTGTATCAAAATTAGTTGAGGGGCCCAAATGAAGGCGGTGCACCGCCCTATGCTTACTTAAAGTTGTCAATAACTAATGAACCATTAATTTTCGTCGCTGGGAGCTATTGCTAGTTAGATAAACGGGGGAATCCCGCAATAACCGATGTAAGTGCCAACGCACACGATGCGGTGCGGCGCCGCAGCCCAAACCATTTCGCCGCATGGGCGACCACACGGGCAGCGCGGCGCCGCCGCGCGCCGCAGCGCTGACAAAAAGAGTAGCCAAGGCATACCCATCTCGTCGTCTCGACTACGATGCGAGCGCGGCGCGGCGCCGGAGCTAGCCGCAAGGCGCCGTGTGGCCACAACGCATTTTTGTATGTTATATACCGCAGCGGCGCCGCTCAGGCGCCTGACCTGAGCCGCACCGCACCGTGTGTGGGTTGGCTCCTGAGGTTGGCTCTAAGATGTTGCCAACTTTTCAATAGATTGCTTTTTTTACTTTTGTCATTTCTGAAGTAAAAACTCTATAGGCACGTATGCGTTTTTTATGTTTTTTTCCGAGGAAGCACGATATTAAGTGACATTGTAAATAACATTTTACTAAATTTTGCTTACACACGTTCTAACGTATTCATTGATACCGCTGATACGGCGGTAGGTATGCCCCTGACTAGAGTACCCACTGGACCTATGTATCCCATGTCTTCCTATGGTCTACAGCACAGGGATTTTTATTGAAGAACAAAGAGACGATTTTTAAATTTAGCGGTACACAGACTACCAGTGTTTTGCACATATTGGAAACAAACGTAGGTACAGATTGAAATAAATCCTCTGCATGATTTCCTTTTTAACGATTTCAATGTACAAACTCACCTCTAGTTACAATAATTTATACATACATAGGTAATCATATTTACTTGTTCTTCGTAGTTATTAAGTAATAGATAAAAGTTCAACAAACAACCCGTTGCATTATCGCGCGTCTGACGAAATGCGTTCAAAGTTGAGTAACCTGGCTGTTCCATATTTTTTATTGAAAATATCTATAAGAGACTACATTATGGAATGTGAACCCACTGCCAGTGCTTTTGCAGTGGGTCTACGGATAAAAAAACATCCCCGTGAACCTGTGAATATAACCACGGGTGAGGGTCGCGAGTGGCAAAAATTTTCGGACTCACTATTTCTATTGGCTTCGCTTTGGATTGAAACTTGGCCTTATTTTGGTTTTCTGTCACAGATTTCACCCGCGCAATCATATAACAAAACTTGTAGGTGATAAAATAAAACTGTGATAAAACAAAATCAAAACCAGCGAGATGTGATCCTGCTGATAACAGCCTACCGGAAGCAGAACTTTAAGTCAAAGGATCGCTTTATCCGTCTTAAAATATAAAAAAGTAATTGTATAATACCTACTCTTGTCTATAGTGGATTAATGTGTCAGTTCCATTGGTTATGATTGCACAAGAAATAGTTTTTTTGGTAAAATTTTGGCCCCAAATTTGCCGCCCCTAAAATCTACTGCTTTAGGCTCCAGCCTATTCGGCCTGCTGGTAAATTCGCCACTGGTTTTTAGTGTAGGTGTACATTCTCTCTGGAACTACTGAACCGATTCTATCACTGATAGAAAGCTTCAGCACAGATAATATAATACTATACTAGGCTTCAGTATTCTGTATTCCTGAGTAACATAGGACGCTTTTTAAAGTTCCCGAGGGAGGCTCGAAATTCGCAAAACCATAACAGCGCATTTAATAATAATAATAATAACCCACTTCACAACACACAGATCTACTTGATCCCACACTAAGCTATGGGCTTTTGTCGTGGATACCAAGCAAACGTGGTATATACTACACATATTATTACATATATATTATACTATAGATATATATATATATACACACCCAGACTGGAAAATGGAACCCTGTGTTCATCACACAAAGTCCACCCCCACCGGGAATCGAACCCGGAACCTCTTGATTAGCGGGCAGGCATGGTGACCATTTCGCCAATCGGGTCGTCAAATTTTTAATTTTTAATTTATTTTATAGAACTGTGCCGTGTACGGTATACTTCATAAATACTGTCAAAACATAAATGAAAACACCCATTCGTACACAGTAATGATTTAATTATACAAGTCAGTAAAATAAAAGTAAAATTTACACATTAAAGGTAATCGATACGGTTAGTTTTCAAACGAATCTTCTCGCCACTGAGCATATATTCGTATGAAGACTAACCGAGATTAGAGAAAAATAAGTCTTGGCCCGAACCAATAGAAGCTCTTTAGACGTCATCTCAGATATTATGTTTACTATAAAAATATAATTTGGTACCTACTGCATTATCTTTTAAATACTTGGAAGGCAATTTTTTTGTTTAAAAAAAAGGTAGAATTTTCATTGTCAAAAAGTGTACAGTCGATACTTTGCTGTACACAATACAACAGAACCTTCCAATATCACTGCCTATAACTACTCTATTCCAATCCTTCACATAACTAAAAAATTTCTATTTCACGAAGTCTAGTTTGCCTTGGTTGTAGTAGTGACGTGTACCGATGAGCGCATTTGTATGTGTAAACGTAGAGAGCGTTAGCAAAAAACACCTAAACCGTGTTTCTGCTTATTTTTTATGACTTTATACATTTTAATCGGTATCAGATGAATGTTCAAATTCCAATTAGTTGTCGTCGAAGACGGAATCTTCTTGTAAATCAATTATGAACTCAAAATCAAGGTCGACGTATCTTAAATATTCTTTTTCAAGTTTTTCAACGTGATTGCAAGTTTTACGCCAGGTTTCGCTACTTACGTACTTATATTTATTTTGTCATAAATAAAAAAAACAGAAACACGGTTTAGGTGTTTTTGCTAACGCTCCCTACGTTTATGCACAGGACACGTCACTACTACAATCAAGGCTAAGTGGACTTCGTGAAATAAAACATCTGTACTGTAACGAGAGCAGATACCCTCACGTCACGCCGATCAACTTAGCTGAGACGGCGTCTAAGTAACGTCTATCAATGCGGACGCTAAATAAAACGATGTCGAATCAAATTCTATATGTTAGCCCCGACATCGGACGCGTCTATTCCCAGCATGGCCAGATCGTCCAACTCCTCTTTTTTCCTCACCACGGAGCCGTTCTCTTTGTCCACCTGTTTCTGTATCTGCTCACTAGTGGTCGGCTTCTGTTCCTGTTTCGGTTTCGGCTGCTTTTTGTTGTTGTTGTTGGTGTTGTGGTTGTGGTTGTTTTTGTTCTGGCGGGGCTTCGGGCTCGGCACGAGGGGCACGTGCGTGTCGTAGAGCTGCGGCCGCGGCGGGAACAGCGGCGTGTTCATGTCGAAGCCCATCATCATCTGGGGCATCTGCGGCATCTGGGGCATCTGGGACATCTGGGACATCTGGGGCTGCATCAGGCCCAGCGGCGGGAAGGGCGGCATCACGCCCGGCATCGGGAAGCCGGGGTTCAGGCCAGACGCGAGGTTCGCGAACAGCTCCTGCTGCGCCATCTCCGCCTTCTTCACCTCCGACGGGAAGATGATGTCGAGCGCGTCCTGGAAGTCCTTGGAGAGGTTCGCCGGCGGCGGCGGCTGCGGCTGCGGCGGCGGCGGCTGCGCGCTCAGCGCCCTGAGGAGTTACGGACCAATGCTGGATAATAATGTATGAACAACTTACTATATTGAAAGAAATACAGGCTTCGCTTAGTTCAACCTCCAGTATACCAAATGATAAAATACAAACAGCACGCGGCACATCGCTCGAAGAATCGATGAGCTCCAAAAAATCAAATACATTAACAAAAACATACATAAGACACTAACGGCCGCACTCACAGTCGACTTTAATGATTACTTAGTTAAGTATAGATTTTTGTAACAAAACTGCCGCAATCAGAGACGTTCAGTAAATTAATGTTAATTGGCATCTAATGAGATGTAACTTAATTAGTTAAATGCCAATTAACATTGTCTGATTGCGGCAGTTTTTTTTTTAAATCCATACTTAACTAAGTAATCATTAAAATCAACTCTGAGTGCGGCGGTAAGAGCCTGTCCAGATGAGGCGTTTTGCGCGCGAGTCGAGAGTCCGACGCGTTGCAAGCGTTTTACGCGCGAGAGCATCTCGGCGGGATCCATGTGGCTCTAGTATCTCGGGGACACGCGCGTTCTGGACTCGCGCGTAAAACGCATCATCTGGACAAGCTCTTAAGCCCGAAAGGGCTTATTGGTGTCGCATCTGACTTTTTATTTTGTGAGATAGGTTGTGATAATAGCTGTAATAATAATTTATTTTTAAATATCATACATATTATAAGGTTTGGCAAAATTAGCTGCAAATATTTACAGTGTTGAAAGTATACACCGTTATTAACATTTTGGTAAATAAGAAACTCGAACATCAATCAAAAAGAAAACAACCTGTGAAGGCGCTCGCCACACACATCGCCGCGCGCCGGTATCTTAAGGTTAATGACCTCGATCGAACTGCAGCTGAACAGCTGATGCATCGCTCGCTGTGTGCGCGGCGCGTGCCTTGTATATGTATAATTTGCGTGAATAGTATACCTTCTAAATTTAGTGTAATATTTTTTTAATACAGTTGCTCAAAAAGTGGCGTATTGCAGGGACGTTTAGCGTTCGGGATGTGGGCTATTACATACTCGAGCTTTTTGTTTACCTTTCCCGAACTAGTGCGTTCTCTTTGCCAACTGTCAAATGGCGACACGACTTTGACACACTTTTTTGCATTGCGAAACGTAGGTTTCGCATTACTAATACGACTAGCGCCATCTCTTGATCACAGTTGGAACTTAGTTGAGTTTGTTGTGTTTTTGATATTTTATTAAATTTCTTCATTTTTTTCGCAACTGTATTAAAAATAGTTGTTCAGTACACGTGCGGAACCGTCATTGCAACTAGTTCCGACTGTCAACCCTCACCTTCGGCTGCGCCTCAGCTCGGGTAGACATTTGTCGGAACTCTTTGCAATGACAGGCTTTCCGCACTTATAATGAAATATACTATTTCAATGAATTTACTTTCCTCATATTCTGAAAAACTAACGAACCCTTTAATATTAGTTTTTCGCTTATCCTGTTTGTTATAACGTATACTTTCAGCCCTGTAAATATTTGCAGCAATTTTTTCCAGACCTTATACATAATATTGGATGCGGGAAACGCAGAACTAGTTGCCGTGGCGATCCTTTGGAGGAGGCTTATCTATATTCAGTAGTGGACGTCTTTCGGCTGACATGATGATGATGATTATGATGAACTTACTGCGGCTGCGGGGGTGCGTGGGGCGCGTGGGGCGCGTGGGGCACGTGGGGCGCGTGCGGCGCGAGGGGCACGTGCGGCACCAGCGGCGGCGGCGCGCCGGCCCCCAGGCGCGTGGGCAGCGCTAGGGGCGGCGGCGCCAGCGCCAGGCCGCCCTGCTCGCGCTCCACCTGCGCCTTGGCTATCTTCTCTTTGAACTCCGCCACCTGCGACACGAGCACACACTCGCGTAAAAGCATACGCACTCGCAGATTGTCTACAAAAAGTGTATTCAAATGCACCAAACTATATTTTATGAACATGTTTATAACGGTGTATACTTTCAACCCTGTAAATGTTTGCAGCTAATTTTACCAAATCTTATACAGCAATAGTGATTTTTATAGATTGTAAACTTGGCTAAGGGGGCTGGCTCGATATCGCACTATAACTAAATCATTAGTCAAAGGGGAATCCGGTTAATAGCACATTGGAGTCATTGGACCTTAAAAGGTACGTGAAGTTAGCTGAAGAAGGGTTTAGGGATGGGTGCTAAGTACCTTCTTTTGTATCTCAGCATCCATCTCCTCTCGTCTCTTCTTGGTCGCCTCCTCGTCCTCCTTCTTCTTGCTCTCCTCTTTCTTCTGCTCCTCTGTCTTTGCGGCCTTGCTTAGATTCTTGTACACGGGCATTTTTCCTGAAACAACCATCAACTTCGCTTACCATCCTTTATTTTTTCATTTGTATATATTTACACAGTAAACCCATCTTAATATCCAAGAGATTAGTGTTAAGAGATCATTATTGCAATAAAGAACCAAACAATCGTGCTCTGAAATCTTAACAAAATATAGCAACGCCCTTAGTTTCGACATATCAACATACATACAATCATACAGAAAGGATTTTCATAGGTAAAATTTCAACTGAAATTATTAAAGTAATTGGAATAGGACTAACTGTTGGAAATTTTCGTAATTTTATTTTTTTATAAGTATCACGCTTGTAACCGCAGCATACAGATAAAAAACTTTACCACTATTTATTCATATAAATTTATCGCAACCCACTAGATACAGTGACCTTGTTATAGAAATGCAACCATTTGTATGGGGACGAAATAGGTCAGTAAATAAAAACACCGGCAATTCATATAAGAGTACTAGTTGTACCCCGCGATTTCATCCGCGGTAATTTCGGAGTTCCCGCGGTAATTCCGGGAAAAAAGTGCTGTAGTTTACGGTGATAAGCAGTTCCCCGCATTAATTCCGGAGTTACCGCAGGAATTCCGGGATAAAAACTATCCTATCTTTTAAGTTGGACCATATTATAAATGGTTACAAAATTTTATCAAAATTCATTCAGTAGTTTCGGAGTCAAACAAACAACGCGCCACGCACCGATGAAGGGCATCTTCTTGATCTCCGGCTTCTTGGGCTCGCCGCGCGCGGGGCCCCCCTCGCGCGCCTCCCGCCCCTCGCGCCGCGCCCCCTCGCGCCCCTCACGCCCCTCGCGCCGCGACGCCTCCCTGTCTCGCTCGCGCTCGCGCTCGTCGCGCGACGCCGCCTCGCGCCGCTCGCTCTCACTAAACAAAGTTACAATCACTTGGAATTTTGCAAATAATCGATAACATTCTTTTTTCTCCTTTTTTTAAGGTTCCGTACCACAAAATTTTCGCCGATGTCCGTTGTTTACTCTGTGGCGCTTGGCGATATTGTCTATGGTAAAGGTCTTTTGGCGGCATTTGAGCAAAATGGACTTCAGTTTTACAAATCTTCTTCTTTTTTTTACAAAATAGTTTATTTTGTAAACGCGATGAAATTTGCATAATAGTGTTCCATTAGTGATGAACAGTGTGTGGAAACAGGAAAATAAGATGAATGTGTATTGTGTTCGCTGGGAGGTTATCGTTTTACTATATAACATCCTACAGAGCATTCCATTAAAGTTCAATTGTGAAGAGTTGCTGCCGAAAGTTCCTTTAAAGCCACAGCACCAATGCATTTAGAATTTTCGATGTAAATAACTTCAGAAAAGAAAGACATATGAACCGGCTGTATGGACTTATACTCCTTCGTCTTCTTCAAAAGTAGTAAATTTAACAAACAAAATATATCTATGGTGGGGACAGCACTCACCGCAGGGCGCGCGGCGCGGCGGCGCGGCCCCGCTCGTACGGGGAGCGCTCCGCATCCGTCGAGCGGCGCTTCTCCTCCGCGCGCTTGTCAGGCTTCATCCTAAATTCAAACAATGTAACAAATTGTAACACTATACAATTTAAAGTCGAAATTACAATACGAACGGGGAATACGCATGTCGTTTTTTACTTGATATTGTTTCCCTTGAATCTTTATTATCCAGACATTACCTATGCCTAAACAAAAGGCAATCACGTGACGTCAATTTAATTTGAACATTTCCAAGCGTACATTTATTTTTATTATTATGTTAGAATGATGTAACAAGTGAATAAAAATTAAACAGTTTGTATATTCCCTATGATAAAATTTCGATGAAAGGTTATAACAACAATAGACAATAGTGCCACTAGTCAGAGAGCCACCGACCTGCTCTTGAGCGTGTCGAGCAGCTTCCGGTCGCTGTCGTTGAGCTTCTCCATCTGTATGGAGGACATCCACTCCGTCAGGGTCTTGTCGTCGGGCGCGACCCTCCTCTCCTTCTTGGCTGGCGGATGAACGTTAATGAAAAAAAATATTAAATTTATCAAAACAACTAGCTGTGCCCCGCGGTTCCACCCACGTGAGTTTCGGAATACCCGCAGGAACTCCAAAGTAGCCTAATTTACTCCATATAACATCGCCTGGTATCTCGCAGAGCTAACTGGGGCCACCGCCCTCCCCCCCACATCATAAATGCGCGCGCGCAGTATCAAGTACTTGATCATTATTTTGCTGCGATGTTTTTTTTAAACTGCGATATCTCCCAAGATGTTTATTAAAATCGAATGATGTAAAGGGCAATTTTGTTTTAAATTAAATACTTGCGATGAATAACTGTTTGAATAATTATTTGGATAAGGATTAATATCATGTTCATAAAAACACCTTCGCAAATAATGCATTATTTTAGAACAAATTTGGTTAGTATAAAAAAGGTTACAGTGAGCCAACATTAAAAGGTAGATATAATGCTGTCGCGGACTTTTTTTTAGAACTTTTAAGGGGAATAATTCTGTCATTCATTATTTTTGCGAAACCTTAATCGTTTACGTAGCGTACGCAATGGAAACGCTCAAAAGGAATATTTTTTCCCATTTTTTGCAACATTTTTTCATTGCTGCTCCGCTCCTATTAGTGGTAGCGTGATGATAATTTATAACCTTATAGCCTTCCTCGATAAATGCGTTATCTGACACTGAAATAATTTTTCAAATCGGACCAATAGATCCTGAGATTAGCGCGTTAAAACAAACAAAAAAAACAAACAAACTCTACAGCTTTATAATATTAGTATAGACTAGTCGATCCAACGCGGCTTAACCCGCGCTTAGTGAGAAGTGCCCGCGGGAATTGCGGGTCGCAATATAGCCTATGACACTCACAAATAACGTAGCTTTCTATTGGTAAAAGAATTTTCAAAATCAGTACAGTAGATCCAGAGATCCCAGAGCGAGAGGTACATGGATAATGATAATAGGCTAGTTTCCTAAATTTTTCTTTTTAGTCCGTTTGTCCGTTTTGTAGATTATTAAAAAATATTGGACACGTATTTTTTTATTTTTTATGTAACCAAAAAATAACGGACAGTTTGTTCGCACGTTATAGCGAGCTGTGCGTCACGAGTCCCCCACCCTAAACTTTAATGCGCTTTATCTATGCATATTTCCATTATTTTAAAAAAGCAAAAAATACGTGTCTTTTATTTTTTTTATTATCTAACTGACGGACTAAATAAAATTTTGATTTTTTTACCCAGGAAACTAGCCTATTATCCACATCCAACATACGGATCTACTTGATCCCACAGTAAGCTATTATAAGCTTGTGTCGTGGAAGCCAAGCAAACGTGGTATATACTACATAGAATTACTTATAATATATTATACTATAGATATATAAACACACCCAGACTGGAAAGTGGAACCCTGTGTTCATCACACAAAGTCCACCCCCACCGGGAATCGAGCCGATGAGGGCGAGCGGGCGCTTACCCTTCTTCCGCTTGGCGCGCGGCTCGCTGTCCTCGCTGCTGGAGTCGCTGGACGAGCTGCTGCTGCTCTCCTTCTTCTTGGACCTCTTCTTCTTCTCCTTCTTGCGCTTCCTGTCGGGCGGCGGCGCGGGCGCGGGGGCGGGCGCGGGGGCGGGGCCGGCGCGCGGCTCCTTGCTGCGCGTGCTGATGCCGTCCTTGCTGAAGGTGATCGTGTGCGCCAGGTACTGCGGCTTGGGGGCGCCGGGGGCGGCGGGGGCGGCGCCGGGGGCGGGCGGCGCGCCCTTGCCGCCCTTGCCGCCGGAGCCGCGGCACTTCTCGAACGCCTTCTGCCGGTCCGACATCCAGTCCGTCTCCCAGTGCGGGTTCTGCTCGACGAAGTTCTGCGGAACGGTCGCCACATCACTATGCGCGATTGTGTAACGCGATTGTATCATATATGATTACAGTATCAGTTCTGATACCGGTGAGCTAAGTTGGCTATTAAAACCTTAGGTTTAACCTAAAACATTTGCGGCCCGAGCAGTAACAAAGCCGGTCAATGTCATTGGTCAATGGGCGGGCATGTGGACTAATTTTTATTTTTTAGCCCGTCTTGTAGATTATTAAAAAATATTGGACACGTATTTTTTCTTCTTTTACGTAATCAAAAAATAACGGCGATATATTGAGTTGAAATTTCGCGTGACGTCACTATTCTGACAGTTTGTATGGCGGTTTTAGCGGTTAGTGACGTCACGACCCCCTCACCCTAAACTTTAATGCGCTTTATCTCTGTATATTTTAATTGATTTAAAAAAAACAAAAAATACGTGTCTATTGTTTTTTTTATTTTCTAACTGACGGACTAATTAGAATTTTGATTTTAAAAAGTAGTCCACATCCCCATTGTATCATACAGTATCAGATCTGATACCGGTGAGCTAAGTTGGCTATTAAAACATTAGGTTTAAGCTAAAACATTTGCGGCCCGAGCAGTAAGTAACTAAGCCGAAGGTTAATAAATTGTCAATAGTTTCACACCACATTTGCAAGAAAGAAATTAATAATAATAATAAGTTTATTTAATTTAACGATTAAGTTATGGGTACAGTATAGTGCATATAAGAACTATTGAAATAAAACAGCAATAAATAAACAAAAAAAATTAAAAGCACTAGTGCGATAAAATTACCGTACTAGTGCGGAAATGTTAAACACATTGCTGCATTACCAAAAGTTCAGTGCTATAAGAGCCAAAACAAGTGTGTTGAATATACATTTATTGTTAACTTGGCGCTCGCTTGTCAAATGCACTATCGGCCGCACTCAGAGTCGACTTTAATGATTACTTAGTTAAGTATAGATTTTTAAAACAAAACTGCCGCAAGCAGACAAGTTTAATAAATTAATATTTATTGGCATTCAACTAATTAAGTTACATCTTATTAAATTAACATTAATTTACTGAACGTCTCTGATTGCGGCAGTTTTGTTTAAACATTAAAGTTGACTGAGTGCGGCGGTATATCCGTAAGTCCATAGTGAAAAGAAAGAAAGAAGAAGATTCATGTTCCATTGTTCAATTGTTTCAAATCTTTCTTTCTTTCTTTCTTAATGCGGTACTCACGGTGTAGTTTTTGGAATGTACGACGGACTTGAGGTGCGCCGACGCGCAGTGCAGGTCGCCGATGAACTGGTCGCACAGCTTGCAGTACCACGCCGTCGACGGCACGAAGAATTGGAGGCCTTACCGTGTACGGAATAAAGGTCATTGTCGTATGCCAACATCGCGTCAACACTAGCTGTTCCCTGCGGTTTCACCCGCGGCAATCGGGAATTCCGGGTTACAACATAGCCTATGACACTCACAAATAACGTGGCTTTCTATTGGCGAAAGAATTTTCAAAATCGATTCAGTAGATCCAGAGAGAGGGGGTAACCCCTGCCGCCTCACAAACTTACGAACTTTATAATATTAGTATAACTAACTGTTTCTTGCGGTTTTACGCGCGTTAATTTTGAAATTCCCGGGGATCAAAAGATAAAATATACTCAATGTCCTTTGCCGACCTCAGCAAAAAAAAAACAATCATGATCTGTCATTACATCACTGTGGTTAGTTATGCGGGGAAAAAACATTATACTCTATCCACGGACACAAGTTAATAGGGACAACATAAGACTCGTTTGTGTTTGGTTTTGCGATAACCAATACACTGTACAGACTACAGAGTACGTGTACATATTTTTTTTGGCGGGAATAAAAGATGGCGGTTCGGTCATTTATTTTTATGTCGATAAAAAATGGTTAAAAATGGATTTTGTTGTGTAATAAGGTGCTGTAGCTGTATGGAACAATAATTTTCACAGTAACCTTTTTTTATGTGCTCAAGAAGATATATGACATTTCGAGCTGATTTCTTCGGTTTCCTCCAAGAGCTCCGAGAATGTTCTTGCAAGCTATAGTACTGTTGTAGTTGCAATTTCAAATCGAACAACGAAGCATTTCTATAGAAAATATATTGATCTAATTAATTTTACTTGAAACTAGCTAAATGCATTATATACGAAAGTCCATAAAAAAGAAGAAAGAAAGAGTACGTGTAGGTATATTTGTAGGTGATACCCGTATTGGTGTTCGTGGCATTCTGAATGGTTTACGCCCACTGACTTTTTGTCTTTGTCATTTGTATGAGATTACGTGACAGAGAGAGCGCTATATTAACTTGTCTCCGCGGATAGAGCACAGCTACGCCAATGCATATAATGTACTAGCTGTCCCGCGCGGCTTCACCCGCGATACTTTCAGATTTCCCGCGGGAATTCCGGATTACAATATAGCCTTTGTTACTCAGGGATAGCTTTCTAATGGTAAAATAATTTTTGAAATCGGTCCAGTAGTTTTTGAGAGCAGTTTTTGAGTTAAATAGTAACAAACAAACAAAAAATCAAATCTTTCCGCTTTATAATCCTACTAATATTATAAACGCGAAAGTTTGTAAGTATGGATGGATGGATGGATGGATGTTTGTTACTCTTTCACGCAAAAACTACTGGATGGATTTAAATTAAACTTTACAGTAATATAGCTTTTGTAAGTATGGATGGATGGATGGATGGATGTTTGTTACTCTTTCACGCAAAAACTACTGGATGGATTTAAATTAAACTTTACAGTAATATAGCTTATACATCAGATTAACACATAGGGTACTTTTTATCCGGGAATTTCCGCGGGAACTCTGAAATTAACGCGGGCGAAACCGCGGGGTACAACTAGTATTAGTATAGATATAGATAGAGTGGCACGTTACCTCGGATGGGCGTGCGCTTGGTGGGCGCGGTCGGGTAGCTGGGGAAGCCCTCGTTGACGCCCGACACGCTGTGCCACGGCGCCTCCAGGTGCGCCGCCGCCATCCTGTGGTTCAATTAAATAGTGGACGTGTTGACTAATTTTTTTTTTCTTGTAGGTAGATTAATAAAAAATATTGGACACGTATTTTTTTTTTACGAAATCGAAATATAACGCCGATACGTTGAGTTGAAATTTCGCGTGAAGTCACTAGCCGGTGCAGTTTGTATGGCGGTTTTAGCGGTTAGTGACGTCACGAGCCCCTCACCCTAAACTTTAATGCGCTTTATCTCTGTATATTTTAATTTATTTGAAAAATCAAAAAATACGTGACTATAGTATTTTTATTTTTTAAATGACGGACTAATTAGAATTTAGATTTTCAAAAGTCGTCAACATCCCGATTAAATACGCACAATGATGAAATTCTAGGACAAAAAGTGCCCTATGCCCTTATCTGTACCCCTGACAACAAAATTTCATTATTATCGGTTGAGTAGTTAAAACGTGAAACGTTCGTATTCTATCCTTATACATATTATAAAACAATGTCCTCCGCCGCCGACTGAACGAATTCTCATACGGTTTTCAGCAGCAGATAGAGTGATTCCAGAGGAAAGTTTATAGGTTAAGTTCGTTCTGGTATCCCTTGGGAACTTCGAAATTACCGCGGGTGAAACCGCGTAATAACTAAAAAAGGATTAGTGTAACAACTGTATCGGCTTCGGGCCAGGGCAGGGTAGGGCAGGGTAGCGGAGGGGCGGGGAGCGTAAGGACCTACTTGTTATGCGCCGCCGAGTGCAGGTGGTTCAGGTAGTCCTTCGCGGTGGGCGGGAACTCGTTGCACACGCGGCACCAGTGCATCTCCGGGTCGTAGTACACGTAGTTGAAGCGCGACGGCGACCTGCGCGCGCACCGGCAAGTTTGTAATTTGAATTAGGAACGCAACAACTTAAAAAAAAAATAAAAAACAGTTATTACAAAGTAAATAGGAGAAACTATGGACCTTAAAGATAACGATGATACGAAAAAGAAAAATTGCACTGGATACGTTTATTTTTGCCGTCTCCGTGTAAATTAATCCATAAAATATATTTGCTTACGCACTTTTTTGAGTCCCGCAATAGGTAGTTAAAAAATTATATTCTAAAAAAATTTATAAACTTTTCAAATTATCACGCTTCTAAGTTCTGCAAAATGCAGTATTAATGATGTACACAATTACCATCGATTGTTTTGTCAGTATTAGGTACCTATAAACAACTGTTTTATAATTTAAGAAAAGATTATTATTATTATATAATATTAATATTTTAAGAATAATTCAATTCAGTGCTTATTTTTTTAACATGTTTAACCCGGTGGCAACACTGAAAAAACATTGAAAGGGTAATTAAAAATACACTTCGTTGTAAAGATATTTATTTTTTAACAATTCTAAACATAGATTAATTAGTATTAAAACAATAAAGGTTATTATAATAAATTAAACTTATTAAAACTAAATAATAAAAAAATACAAGCATCTTATAGTGTAAGTATATCTTGATATTGCAATTTAAACCTTATAGTTAGCACAACGAAATAAAATGGACAAGCAATTCATTTGATAAAGCTTACAAAGTAGCATCTTATAAATAGAAGAACTACAAGTGGTCTCAAACGTGTAGTGAATAGTTGATATCTTCTTAGGACACTTTTTAAAATTGTTTCAGAATTTCATAATTCAGGAACAAAAACCACTCAATTTTATTTTGCATATTAAAGCGAATTGCTCAGACGCGATTTGTCCACGCGGTAGCGACTTGGGCATCCCTGCTTGTGGAGAGAGAAATAATCATAACATTCACCAATATTTATGTGCTTACTCACCTAAAATTATAATATTAACATACTATGTATATAATTATTAGTAAAATCAAGTCTTGTCAGTCTTGAACGCTAAGCGCTTACCTCTTGCTGCCAATCGAAATAAAAAAAAAAAACATTAAGCAAGAATATTCGGAATTTAAATTCATAGCCACATTGACAAAACCACAGTACGCTTCAACAAAGTTAGAAGACTAATTTGGCGCTTTTCATTGGAAATTGCTTCGATAAGGGTTGCCGGGATTTGAAAATAAAATCTTTTTGTCGAAGCTTCCCGTCCGTTGTATCAACGCGGCATAAGCGTGAATGGTGGGTAACGTGCCTTCGGTTGACAAGACTTTTTTAATTTCAAAAGAAAATCGTAACAGAACGCACCTGGACTTGCGTTTCGAGCCGCGCTCGCGGTCGGGGGAAACGTCCGAGTCGTGCAACTCTTGCGCGTCCTCGCCGATGATACCGTTCAACATGTCCACTACGTTATTGATCGTCTTCAGTTTGTTCTGGATCTCCAACTAAACAGGAACAATTCAAAGCGGAAGTGCAGCTTATTAATAAAAAATAATATTATTATTATAGAACAAATTCCTAGTTGTGTGTATTTGAAATTGAAGCTTATATTAACCAAGCAAATGTTTTGTTTTCTACACAACTGAGAACTTGTGCTAGCTATATGAAATAAAATTGACATTAAATAAGTATTTTGTTATAGTTTCAAATGATGTTTTTTGCTTTAATCAAACCTGCAGCTTGGTGTTCTCCTTTAAAAACCTCTTGGTGTCAGGGCTGGGTGAACGCTTAGAATCGCCTCGCAACTCGTTGCGCTGATCCTTCAACGTTTCCAGTTCTTTTTTCAATATCCCCGCTTTTTTCATGTAGTCTTCGCGTTGCTTCGACAACGCCGCCTTCTGATGGCGCATTTCGGACTCTATGGCCGCTGTGAGTGGTGAAACAAATTGTTTATGACCTTAAATTCCTTTTTACGGGAGTCTAACATCACATAACTCTTTGTTTATTTCCAATGTTTAACACTGTTTAATGTTTTAATCAGTTATGTGAAGTTACACATGCAATATTAGCAAATCAATAAAAAGTATATAAAATAAAAAACAAATTAATAAAAGTATGCAATTCAGGCAATTGTATGACTGATACCTATTACCGAAGTTTCCCTGGAAAACTAAAAAATTAACACAAACATATACATATTGATCTTAAAGATAAACTCTTCATATTTTTTTCCTTTTTGCTGAATTATTTTCACCCCACATAACAGTGTTCCATTATTTAAAAGGGTAAATAAAAATCGTTTGAATAAGGGTAAAAAAAAAATTGATTGAAAATATAATGAAACACATTCTTCTTCTTCTGCACATGATATGCGCTCACCAAATTAGAACTTTTAAGACAATCAATCATAAGATTGCTTGCTAACAGTTGAATCAGCATCACAAAAATCACACACAAATGTCCCCTTTGGTCATTTTAATAAAGCGTGTACCAGACTGTTTTAAACAAGCCTCCCCACAAGGTGACCTTGGTGGGAGGCTGGTTAAAAACCACCATTGGTCGCGTTGGTCGCTCGTAATTTTGTTGATAACAACTGTCCGCACTGTTTTAAACCGCTGTTGAAAACTTCGGTTTGGGGTTTGTTTACAACAGTCTGGTTCAGCTTAAGTGGTAAACACGGTGGTCCATTATGTTTTTTAACTTTAACCTATACTGTACGCAAAGTCTACTCTGCTGCTCTGTGTCGTGCCCTCCCCAGCAAAAGATGGGACGGATCCATCACATTCACAGCGAATCCATCAAATGCTAAGTAGTTCATCTGATTATACAGGGTGTAAATTTAATTGATTACTCGATTGAAGTAGAGTATTCAATATTCAATTCTCATTTCAAATAAAAAAAAAACTGTAACATAAAGCTTTGATATGACATTTTCAAAAAGTTGCAGGTTCTTTCAACACTTCTTAACTTTGCATAGCAGCTGACCCACCGACAAATAAAATGTTAAGATCACTAACTCTAGTTTTTATTTAAGGTTTTATGTTTGATTTATCATTGTACTTGTTTTATTTATATTTTAACTAAGCATGGATTATCGAGGGCTTCGATATGTTCCTCTTTTAACCTTAAACCTTGCATAACTCATGAATATTTTGATGGAGTTTCAGAAAAATTCTTTTTTTGAAAAATTATTAATGTTATTAGTAAATATAAAACTGTAATAGAAAATAGTCTTTATTCAATATTATATGTATATCTTTCTATATTCTATCATATAATAATTATCTTAAATTCATACCTTCTTTTTTTATCTGATCTTCAACATTGGTCACAAATGGGGCTGGTGCAGGTTGCACTGGAGGTGGGGGCAATGACAGCTGATTCCAAGATCCTATGTCAGGGGGATGAGGAGCTGTTGGCACCGCACTGAGCGATGGGAACTCATCATACATCCTTGTGTACTGTTGTTGTTGGTAGTTTGGCGGGTACACTGTATTTGCAGCTGGCTGCAAGAATATTGATCAGTAAACAAATGAAGAGGTTAAAAAATGATTTGGATGTAAACTTTGACACAAGGATCCAAGTGAATACAATTGGCCTTTTGAATATCACAAAATCAAAACTCTAAACTGAGTAAACCTATGACACCACTTTTACTTTTACAGCTTGAAAGCATATATTGCGTTCCAAATCACACAAGATTCATTGTTAAAACTTATAAACCACAATTGACGGGTACAGGGTATGCGTATTTTTATGTAGTATTACTCAAAAAACCTAAAAAGAATAGAATTTTTTTTATTGCCCTACGGACACAAAATTTACAAACAAATATATAATATAAAGTTAATTACACAAAACCCTGTATAGTGACATTCCTTGTTTTGCCCCTGTACCTTTCAATTATGCCCACTGCGCCCACAAGGCTGGATCCGCGCCTGCCTACCATGCACTTAGCTAAAATATGAAATGTGTAAATGCTTTATCGTAAACGAGGACATAAGTACATTGTGATAAGTCTATGTACTTACGTTGGGTTGGAAGGCCGGGGGCGGAGGTGCCTGGAACCCACCCTCCTGGAACTGGTTGTCCCATAGCTCACTAGGATCCGGAAGCTTCGCGATTTCACTGAGGATGTTGTCATCGATGATGTCCTTTTCTATTTTCTGTGGCGACCTGGATCTGCGTTTTTCGGCGCCCCTGCTACGGCTTCGGCTCGAACGTTTTCTAGACGCCAAAGGAGGCCGATTCCTGTAATCATTCCGATCCCAGTCTCGATCCCTTCGATCACCCTCCCTACCGTAATATCCCTTCCGATTTATATCACGCGACATAATCGTTTTATGCACATTTATAATAAAAACACAATGCTTGATGCTTTTTACGATGATAAATTGTTATAATAAACAAACTTCGCAATCAAAATGGACGCCCGCGGACCGGCAGTCGCTGACGTTGACAATGACAAATGACAATTTGAAAACGACATCTGACAACTACATTTTCTAATTTTTACCTTTCGAAGCAGGCAAAAGAACCTAAATCCATGGATTTTAGATACACATATTGGCGATGACACCTACAGAAGACAGGGTACTTTTATCCCGGAAATCCCACTACTCAGAAATTTATTCAAGTGAAACTACAGGTTATAGCTAGTATGTAATAATATGTATATTATTACATTGTTTTGATTCGTTTTTTCGTTGTCATCGTAATAGGGTACTTGCATGATTTTTTTTTTTCAGTCTATTTTAAAGATATAATATGTCCTACTTAAACAAAGCAAGAAAAAGAAAAAAAAATATATGCATAAATTAATTAAATAGAGCGTTTCAAAGCTCCTACTTTAGACCTTACCGCCGAAACGTGGAATGACGTCACTAGTTCAAAATTACGCCTTATTAATCTGTGATAGAAATGACACTGTCGTATTGACAGGGTCATGTGACACTGATAGACAGATAACTTCAAAGGCGCGTTCCGTGGATTCGCACGAATGCACTCGAGCGCGCTCGATACCCGTTCTGTGGCTTGGTTAAATTTTGCTCTGACAGCTGTCAGAGCGTAGTTTCACCCGTTCCGTGGCTCAGAGTGCAGCAATTAAACAACCATCTCCGAAGCAGGTTAATTTTCACTCTGACAGCTATGTATTGTTCAAGAAGTGTCAAAGTTTGCGCCAAAAACCGGATTCGTCGAAAAAGAAATCAATCGGAGTTCTCACGAAGAAAGGGGAGGTGTCGTAGTCACAAAAAGTTTATAATTGGATGAAAAACATGTGTCTTATTTGCAATGTGAGTTGAGAGAAAACAAATGGCGCCTGATATTTCAAATGTTTTGAGGTTATAAAAACAACTCGATCATTCTGTGGCTTGGTTGCAACTCAAACGAGTGAAATTTTAACCGAACAACTGCGCCGAAACCCACGGAACGCACACCAATATCCAAAAGCGAAATTAAGGTTGAAAAGTTCCAATATAGAATCGAAATGCATCTTACCTATGCATTTTAAAGTAGAAAACTTCAGAAAATGGAAAATATGCGTTGACTGTATGCACTTAGTTTCTTTTGCCTTCTCTGAAAGAGGTAAATGTTTCCTAAAAAAATAAGTGTGACGTCATGGGTCAAGCTTGGCTGTGATTGGTGTTTCGTTGCAACGTTCCGTTTCACAAAGTTAAAAGTTGAATATTTTGGAAACTATTGAAAACGCGGGTGAAACCGTGGGAGCAGCAGCTATAGTATAGTAAAGTAGGTAGATACCTGTCGCTTGAATGACCATTGCAATCTCAGGAATTTCCGTGGGAATTCCGGGATAAAATGTACCCTCTGTCGTTCAGGATCACTGTAGCTTCTTAAAAGTGAAATTATTTTTAAAATCGGTTCAGTAGATCCAGAGATTACCCCCTACAATATCACAAACACGCGAACTCATCAAATCCGCAGTTCCCGCGGGAATTCCGGGATAAAAAGTACCCTATGTCCTTTTCTGTACCCCTGACAACGTGCATGCCAAATTTCATCCAAATGAGTTCAGCCGTTTTTTCGTGATTG
This sequence comes from Zygaena filipendulae, assembly GCA_907165275.2. NCBI lineage: Eukaryota > Metazoa > Arthropoda > Insecta > Lepidoptera > Zygaenidae > Zygaena > Zygaena filipendulae. The sequence continues at coordinate 913,057 of OU015653.1, read as the reverse complement.
AGTAACAAACATGCACACTTTCACATTTATAATATTAGTAGGATGACCAGCATTTTAATATTTCGAGTTCCAGATGGAATTTCGAAAAAATCTAAACATGAGTAAGTATATAACTTAGACCCTTATTTGGTACAATTTGGTGCAGAAGTTTTTGCGTAGCACGAATACAAACATGTGCAGAAGTTTTTGCGTAGCTCGAATACAAACATATACTTAGACAGACAGACAGACAAAAATTTTTTTTTCTAAAAACGGTATTTTTGGCTTCTATATCACTCATAGAGTCACCTAAATTATTTTTTCTTATTTATCTCCCATGTACAGACATCGACCTGTTACAATTTTATTATAATATGTATTACTAGCTGACCCGCGCGGTTTCACCCACGGTAATTTCGAAGTACTCGTGAGGATTCCGGGATAAAATGTACCCTATGTCACTCAGGATCACTTTAGCTTCCTATAAGTGAAAGAATTTTCAAAATCGGTTCAGTAGTTCCAGAGATTATAACCTCACAAATTCCGGAGTTCCGCGGGAATCCCGGGATAAAAAGTACCCTATGTCACTTACAGCTTTTTGAATGAGAAAGAAAATTTTTGAAATCAGTTCAGTAAATCCAGAAATTGCCCCCTACAAACTCACTAACTCCGGAGTCCCCGCAGGAATTCCGGAGTAAAAAATATCTACCCTATATCACTCTGGATCACTGTAGCTCCCTATAAGTGAAAGAATTTTCAAAACCGGTTCAGTAGATCCAGAGATTATAACCTCACAAACTCCGGAGTTCCCGTGGGAATCCCGGGACAAAAAGTACCCTATGTCACTCAGGATCACTTTAGCTTCGTATATATAAGTGGAAGAATTTTTAAAATCGGTTCAGTAGATCCAGAGATTATCCCCTACAACCTCACAAACTCACAATCTCCGGAGTTCCCGCTGGAATTCCGGGAAAAAATTACTCTATGCCACTCAAGATCACTGTAGCTTCTTATAAGTGAAAGAATTTTTAAAATCGGTTCAGTAGATCCTATTATCCCCTACAACGTCACAAACTCACAAACTTTTGCTCTTTATAATATTAGTAAAGATAGATACAGCAGGTCCCCGCGGTTTCGCCCGCGTTAACTTCGGATTTTCCGCGGGGATTTCAGAATAAAAGAACCTACCCTAGATGTCCTTTTTCTGACGTGTATACTTGCAGGAATATCTTTTTATGGAATGCGCAATAGTACATTGTTATCCTAGGGGTGAAAGTAACTTATTTAGTCCCGAGACGGGGTTAAATAAGTTACTTTCGAATTAGTATTTTTTATTTATATTTATAATTATTTAATTAATTAGAATTAGAAAGTTAATAATAGATCGAGGGACTAAATAAGTATTTCTCCCGAGGGTAACACTGTGCTTTTCATTATGAATGCAAGGAAAGTCAAAATAAATATAGGAATTAACTAAAGAAAAAAATGAGTGAATTTTATTTTACATAAATCAACCATTAGGTGTGCTACTGGCCAGTAAGTATGCCCCCTATGACATAAAAAAAAAACTTGAGTTTCTGCAGTATCCAGCTGTCAGTTGAAAGCGATTCTCCCTAGGGCTGAAAAGTGTTACTTTCAACCCGCTTCTCAGGCAACTTCAGACCTACTTTCCGAGTATGAGTAATGAAAAAAAATTTTGATAGTTCATATAATATTTCATTATTTGTTCAAAACTTTGTTATATTTTTTATCCGACTTTATCAGCAAAACGCGCGCGCTGTGCGGCGTACGCGGTGGTGTTGCAGCGGGGGTGATAATCCCTCCCGCGGAGTACCTAGCCATAAAATCAATTTCAAAGTAATCTTTCGATAACGATAACTTTATTCTTTGTACTAAGAGTAAGACTTATCAAAATAAAAAATAGATGTTTAATAAAAACTCATTTAAGTTTAATAATTTGTCAAAGTTTGTACACTGAACAAAAAATATTCCTGTATGCAAGGCATGATCTAAGAGATCCAGACAGACGGACAGATTATTATATACAGAGTTACTTTTGCAATTAGTATGGATTATAGTATGGATCGCGATATTGCAAACGGCGAAGAATAAATTATTCCGATTTTGTTTAAACTGCGCAGCGAATGCTTTGGTAGAATTACGACAATACTTCATTTTTTCAACTCCACCTTTGGCTTACCTTCACCTCCAAGCGTCCATTGCTGCCACTGAATTAATAATATACCTACCTTCCTAAATCTGTGATTGCTGCAGAGTGCAGACTGCAGCCGCAGTTCGGCCGAACTTGTAATCAATTAATACGTGGGTCGTTGCACCGCGATGGCGGGGAAGTAAAACTGACGCGCAGGGTGGCGCGACGCCATTGCCTCGCTGCACGACAAACGACGCATGCGCGACGCATTCGCGATTAGAAATTCGGCGCGAAAAAGTTTTGCCACTGACGTATTTTAAATTTTGTAGTTTCATTTATGATTTGAAGGTTAAGTTTGAAGGGTTAAAATCAAGAATATTTTTTAAGATTATTTAAAATTCAATTAAATTAGGTAAATCTTTAAATAAAAAATTTTATTTATATTTTTCGATTAAATTAATTGTGTTTTTAAAAGGAGTTCTGAAACAAAAACATGAAGTATAAGGTATGCATTTATTTTGTCACATTAAAATAATAATATGTATATTATTAAATTAATCATAATTTATTATTTAAACAATTGAAAACTTTTTTTACTGATGTAAATAGGTAGATACCTTAAGTACAAGAATAATTATATGGTACTTTTTGCTCACTTATTTAAATTACGTCTTATTAGCTATAAAATATTCAGGTAATTTAGATATTATGTAGGTAGGTAGGTACTTACTAGGTATTTATATTTAATAAACACTCGAAAAGATATTGTGCAGGGGTGTATGTATGTACGGCGAACATTCAAAACGCGTTATTTAAAAAATGCGTTAGTTAAATTATAAAAAAATCGGGAATTAGTAAAAACATGCGATAATATGTTTTGCTTAGATGCATCAAATTAACTGTCAAAGTGTAAAATTAGTTGAATGTAAGGACTTCCTCTGTCCTCAGCGGTATCTTAGACCTTGGCGGTGTCTTAATATTTTGTCTTGACTCTTGACTCTTGATGCACGTAAAATCATCCACCGGCAAATGCCGCAATGACGCTGTGCAACGGACGGTAAAAATTATGTGTCTTTGCTATAATAATAATTATAATTTTGCATTATATAACCAACATTGTTTGTGTTTAAATACCTATTAGATAGGTGCCTAATTACTATCTGCGTCATAAAATAAGGTTATGTCATGTTCATAAAACCATTTTGTTGAACATTTCTTGTTGAATATAATACTTTCGATCCGTTTCTTCCGACACTTCATGCATGTACAATAAATACTACAGAATTACTAATTGGACATTTATAACTTCTCTTATAAAAAATACGTAGGTTAACTTAGGTACTTTAGGTATTTTGTTTGCTTTCCAGGATACGAGCTTAAGTATTTTTTTTTATCCATATCATCGGTGTTTGGAAACTAGGATATTTTTTAATCTGAGTTATTATTTTTTGAATTAGACATGTAAATTGATTTTATGAATAAAGTGTTATGTTATGTTATAAGATTGCTATAGCTATACCCCATGGTTTCACCGGCGCAAACTTCGGAGATCCCGCAGGAATTCCGGGATAAAAAGAACCCTATATCCATGATCTCTGTATACCCCTGACAACCTGTAGGTATGCAAAATTCCTTGATGATCGGTTGAGGAGTTAAGGAGTGAAAACGTTACAATAAACCACATTGGCATTTATAAACAACAACTAGCTATGCCCCGCGGTTTCACTCGCGTGAGTTTCGGGATTCCCGCAGGAACTCCAAAGTAGCCTAATTTACTGTTTATGACATCAGCTAATTAGCAGTGAAAGTCCCGTCAAAATTGGTCCAACCATTTCGGAGATTAACCCGCGTGAGTTTCGGAAAACCCGCAGGATCTCGCTTTATATCTATCAGGTACCTTTGCGAACGCCGGCAGAACAACCCGCCTAAGTTGCATCACAATCGGACCAATGGTTTAGAAACGCATAGGGGACAAACATACAAACATTCATTTTTATTTGTAAAGATAGTAAGAATTACTTATATGTATAGTTAAGAAAAGATAGGTTGCGCAACGATTCCTTAAATGTTTTTACTACACCCCAAATTATTATTTGGTTATTACGAGTAGACGAATAGTATAGAACGGTCAATGCTTTGATTGATCCACCGTTAAACAATCAGTGCCTGTTGTAAATATTTTCTCGTATTGTTCAAATAATTCGAGATGAGTTCGTAGCTCGTACCTATACTCCTATATACGCCGTTCCACCTTCGACTCGGACACAACAGCCCCCCTAGCCGAGTTGATCATCCTTTTCCTTACTATTATTAGTATATTTATTACTCCGAGCTATTATTATTTAAATATAGACCAAACTGTTAACTTAGCTGTAAGTTTTCCGTAAAACAAAAATTAATAAGTGCGAAACTTTGTTTATTACGCTTTCAGGCCTTCGGCTCAACCGATCATCATGAAATTTTGCATACACGTTTTCAGGGGTACGGAGAAGCACATAGAGAAGTTTTTATCTCGGAATTTTCGTATACTGTCTACTACTATACTACGCTTTGAAAACTATAAGCTAGGAATCGTGATGCCACGTGGTCAGGTAAAAGGTCAGTTTGGCGTAATCACGTGACATAACGAAGGATTCCGTCCCTTTTAGTTTTCTATGCGATATCGATTATAGATCGTCAGCTTGACCAAGGCGGCAGCTCTCAGCATCTTCGAATAATTGCAGACGTAAATAAATAGGTAGGTACAAATATTACCGCTAGTCGACGTTATTGGAATTCAATTAATATTGAAATTTCTATAATGATTAGTGAGTAATTTTGTCGTAAAATTCACTCGTATCTTCGATTTTCTATTCGAAATTCGGAACGATAGTTCGTTGGTAGTGAAACTGGGCTCCCATACCCCACAATTCAAGGGGAAAAAATCAAAAGGGAGAATGATATTAAATCCACATAATTTTTTTTTTACAAATTTCCTAAGATTAAGAACCTATCCCTGTTATTAGTTTGTTTTATTATTATTAATACCTGCTAGTTATAATACGATAGACAAGTGACGAAAATAATTGTTTTGAAGCGTGCTATTCTTATATTCCGTGATCATCCCACATTTAATGTTTTCAGAGAAAAGATTGACACACTTTAAGATTATTATCCTTTGACTTGACACTCTTTCGTACTAACCTTGTGTAACCTTGTATAACCACTATGGTGATTATACTGCCTTATATGATATCTATCGCGTTTTTTTTGCATCTAACTCTGCCAATTTACGTATTTTTAGCAATTAAAGTAATTATGACAAAACGCTAATGACAGTTCCCCAAGATAAAACACAGTTCTTTCATGAAAACTAGCTTTCATGAAAAACAAAATGGCTGCTGAACGCGATGGAATTATACTCGTATCGAATAAATAACGCGACAGGCGCTACGACCTCCAACGGTCAACAACCGATCTAAATCTAGAAGCTATCTACAATCAACTTAGAGTTTTGATTGAAAACTTCCATCACCATAAAGCCAACGGCCTCTGTCGTGAGGAGTATGCCAAATGTCAACGTCTTCGCTTCCTCACTCCATATCACAGATATCACAGGTATATTGACCCGCGAAAAACGCTTAGTGCGTCCTGACGATCGTTGACCTAAGTGCGAGTACGGACCTCATTGGTCGGACAATGGATTAAGTACAGTTAGGTGTGGAAGGACGTGGGTGCCCGATCCCATACTGATTGATTTAGGTGCTGCAGTATTTAGGGTTCTGTCCACCAAGTGGAGAGAAATGAGAAGACGAGAATAAGGTACCTACTATCTCAGACGAAATAAAAACTTTTATTTCGACGAAATAAAAACTTTTACTTCGTCTGAGCCTACTATATTAAAATACTGTGATTACTACATCTAATACCTATTATGTTATAGCAAAAAGCTGTTGCATCCATTGCGGATTTTTTTTATTCTTATCTTATGCAACTAAGCAACTATTAGGTAGGTGTAGTGGTTTTTCGTGGTCTTTTTAATGTTCCAAATATTACGTTTATAAAGAGATATTACCTAGGCTGTTGGTTTATCTATACCTACCTACATTATAATAAATAAAATTGAAGTGTCTGTTTGTAATTCCAAATTAACAGCTTTTCACTAAATGCATATGAAAGTAGGTACGGTACTTATACTTACATAAAAATCAATTTTTATAATTTTTCTCTGTCTGGATCGATTTTAACGGGATTTTCATGTTATATTTCCAATGCAAGTGCATATACTGGGCTCTATAATAACAATGTTATTATGCGTATATAAAAATATACAGAACCATCTATGGACGAGCTTTCTTGGTGTTTTTGACTGGTGATTTTTTGTTCATTCAATAGTGAGTTATATATGACGGTATTTTTTTGAGATGTAGCACAATAGCAAAAAACGGATCTGATATAGGTAATTTCGTCACGTACGTACATCTGTCACTTTATACAACAGTCATTTTCCACCTTTAACTTTTCAACTAGGTACCTTTATGGAGTGTAAAATCCAAAAAAAATATGTTGAGTAGGTAGTTTTTTAAATTAAGAACGATTTAGGAAAAAAATAATTATTGCATTAATATTTAATAGTTTAGAATTCTAACGACAAACATTCTTCATCACTACGGAACGGAAGTACGAAACCCATACTGTGCGTGGTCAAACACGGACTTTGCTGGTATTTTTTAGCTCGCTGCAGTTTCAGAATACAATGTGATTGGATGTGTCATGTTACGATACAGTTTCCTTTTTTTATATTGAAATCATCGTACTTTATATTTTCAAACCACTTTTATTAGTAACTGATCGATCAAAACCTGTACCTAATACTTTAATCTTGCTTACCTATTGTCTTCCTAAAATTACTAGGTACCTTAAAATTATATTGGTACCTTTAAATATATGTCAATAATGAAACCATCTATGTCGATTAACGCAAGTCTATCCTCGAATCACGCCAAACAAAGCACCGAACTGCTCCTGCTTTTCAGTTCCCATACTTATTTGTAGATAGAGTGATAGAGCCTTAGGTATCAGCCTTATCGAGGCAATTACAGAAATTAAAAAAAGTTTTTTACCTACTAACTTTTTATTTCAAGGATGGAAGACATCACAACGAGTGTTTTACCGCCACCCCGATACAACTGTGTCCTTGCACTCCTGAGACGATAGTGGCTTCTGCGCTGTATATGACTGTGCAGTTTTACTTCCCCATCAGTCACGAAAACAATTCTATTGTGGTTCCTTTAAATCTGATACTAGAATCAAAACGATGTTTCGTTGTTAATTTTTCGATCCATATTTATTTTTTAATATCAAAAGCGTGATTCGTTTTTCACTATTTATAAGTCAAAGTAGTATTATATTAATTATCTGTGGTCAAGGTAAATTCCGTACAATAGGCTTGTATCCGGGGTATGAAAATCAAAATTCTATTACTTAAGTTCGTCCCATAGATTAATAAAAATTAATAAACCCATATTTTGTACTTTTTTAAATTATTTGAACAAATACTAAGATGAAACGCATTAAAGTTTAGGAGTGGGGGCTCTTGTCGTCATAACGTGCTATAAACTGTAGCATGGCGTGACGTCACGCGACATTTCAACTTAATGTATCTCCGCTATTATTTTGATAACGTAAAAAATGAACAAATACGTGTCCAATATTTGGATATAGATAAGCAATAGTGTGTTAACCCACACTGTAGAAAGAGTAAATCGTGTTTTAAAAATAGGAGCGCCATTTTGTGTCAACATTTTTTATGTTCAATATTTAGTTACATATTTAAGCAATGTAATAAGGTAAACACATAATTAAAAAATGTACCCTAATTCTCAATAAATCGTTCTGAATCAATAACTTAAGTTTATGGGTTAACATGTTATTGCTTATCTGCGTCCATTTTTTATTAATCTACAAGACGGACTAAAAATTAAAATTTCATTAGCGAATCAATGAATTCGTTGATCAATTCAAACTTATGGGCCGTCGTACTTACATTTTTAAAGTACATTGGAAAGCGTCTTGAAACCATAGAAATAGCTCTCAACTTTAGATAATAGGTACATAATATTATCCGCGTATCTAATACATTCTAACAATAATTCCCATGGAATTAATAAACAAACCACTGTGTAAGGAAGACACAGCTGTTGAATATAAACACGAGATACGTCATGATTTATTCATGCTTGAGCAGCATTTATCTAATTATCTATTAATTACTGCGTACCTTTTACTGATCTATTACCGACATTCTCTGTATCACAACTGTCATTTTGCAGTTTCACCATCACGAATTTCGGAATTCCCTCGGGACCTCTTTGATACATTTACGACGTTAGGTAGGTATATACTTAGTACGTGTAGGTGAGTCAGAACAAATTTCAAAGTCATTCCCGCAGTACCTAGTTCTTTTAGATTTTGCGGACAACTTTTATTTTTTACAACTATAGTACATATTTACTTTGACTTATTCGTCAACTCGCACGTGTCAAACTCGTGTGTGTGCGCGAGTAAGCACCTGACGTAGGTATTTTTTACACTAATGCCACTAACATCTAGCACTCCTTCGGCTTACTACTCTCTTTCAATCTTCCGAAGAAGTAACATAATACTAACTGCTCCCCGTTGTTTCTCCCGCGTTAATTTCGAGGTTCCCGGGATAATTTCGAGATGTATCAGTATATGTAGATACCTATTTACTTTTCTGTAAGTGTTGTTTGTTTGTTATGCTTTCACACATTAACTCCTGTCAACGTAAATGCAAAATGCCATGTCGATCGGTTGGGTACTTAAAGTGTGAAAGCATAACAAACAAACAAACTCATATTCGAATTTACAACAATAATAATAATAGAATATTCAATCAATTAATTACTTATAATGACGCATCATCAAAGTAGAAAAATCACGTGCTATACCTAACACGTTTTTTGCAAATACTTACTAGTATATTTACATATATAACGTATTAACCCACATCGTATTATATAACTTGGGTGAATGAGGTATATATGTGCTGCTCTTTAACTATACGCAATATAAATATTTATGAATAAACTTTTTGCGCCCCGCGGTTTCAACCGTGTTAGTAACGAAATTCTCGCAGGAATTCTGGATAAAAATAGTCTAAAGTTACTCCGTATAATATTAGCTACCTACATACCAACATTTTGGAGATTAGTCAGAACAAACAGACAGACAGACAGCCAGACATTTTATTTCTGATAGTTTTTTTGAGATATTTTTTTAGTAACACTGTACAATGTACATATATATGCATTTAGTAAAAAGCTAAAGCTTTGACATTACAAACAGACACTTCAATTTATGTGTATATGTAGATAAAAAGATTACCTAATAATAATTCATTGTGTTTACCAGCTTTATTATACTACACTACTAGCTAGCTAGCTACTACTAGCTGTTTATCCGCGGGTTCACTTGCGTGAATGTCCGGAACTTTATCCTTTGTCGCTCAAGAATGCTAGCTTCCCATCAGTTAAAGAATTTTTTGAATCGGTTCAATAGTTTCTTGGAACATAGGCAAATATGGGTCAACCTACATCCAACTTACAAACTTTACGTCTTTATGTTCTGCTCGGTTCTCCACAGACATAATGATGCATTTATGCTGACACAGCGACCGGTCGGCCCTCACACAGCAAGCACACCCTTCTATCTCCTTCGCAATATTTGTAAAAAATAATAATTGTTTTATAAAATGTCTATCTCATTTTGTACATACTTACCTACTTTTTGAAAGGGGACCAAAAAACTCATTTTCCTTTTCCTTCTTTCTTTCTTTCAAGTTTCTTCTCATAATTCATAATTCATTTAATCGCAAGAAGAAATAAAAACTTTTTATTTCGTCTGAGTCTTTATTCTTTAAAATATTATTATACCAGCTGTGCCCCGCGGTTTCACCCGCGGTAATTTCGGTGTTCGCGCAGGAATTTCGGGATAAAAAGTACCGTATGTCCTTCTCTGTACCCCTGACAACGTGCATGCCAAATTTCATCCATATCCAGCCGTTTTTGCGTGCGCATTACGTAGATGTGGCCAACATGGAGCTCGATATAAGTAGAAAATTTATATCGCGCAATCATTATTTTTACAACAATAACGATAGGTACGCACTACGCAACCGTGGGAAATTAGACGCAGCGCGTAAACAATTAGCTTGAACTATTCCGAATACACTCCACTTTTCACTTCACTTCAACTTGGTAAAAAAAAAAAATGTTATTTAATTTTTTTTATTGTTCTTTAACTTCTGATTAACAGAGTTATTGACGAAATTAGCAATTTTATAAAGCGCTTTCCTTAGGGATAATCACTTGAAATAGGCATGATGATAGGTTTTTGTAGGTATATAAGAAAAGGAAATAATTCAAAGAAAACGCTACTATCATACAAACCGATATTCACTTCTCACTTCACTTTCACAGTTAATTTCGCAATAAGCTTTCAGAATGTCATTTATTTGTACTGTAAACCTCTATGTAGGTACTATATTGCTTTATCAGATACCATAGAGAGAGAGAGTACGCGCCCACTTTCCCTTTAAATCCACTGCTATCTATTACACTATGAATGATGCAGATAATGTATGGTCGCGGCTGTTGCATCCGCCATTGTTGAAGTTATATGAATACCTTTAGATAATTTATCCATTACCCAATAGTTATAGCCAGGTCGATTGTTAGTATTATGTTTGTAAATAGGTGTTAGCGTTGGATGACATGACACCTCTTCTGTTTATTTTATTACTAGCTGTTCTCCGCGGTTTCAGCCGCGGTAATTTCGGAGTTCCCGCGGGAATTCCGGGTAACAATGCCAATGTTACTCGGGGATAATGTAGTATTCTAATGGTAAAAGAATTGAATTTGGAATCAGTCCAGTAGTTTTTGAGTTAAATCGTAACACGTGTCGTAATCGTAAACAAAAAATCAAATAGTTTAATAGATATGACCTAATATTTTTTGCGACATGTCGAGCTATATTATGTATTATAATAAAAACCACACATATTGCTCGAACTAATCTATTACATATTATCAGGAAAGTTTTTTTTTTTGTTAGAATGGAATGAAAAACTACTGTAACCCGAAGCGTAGTTGACGTAAGCCTGTACCTACAATACGTACGTATATGTGCAAAAAGTCCAACACAAATCTATAGTGTTGTAACTAACTCTAATTCCAATGATTACCGACACCACCCAACACTAACAAGCTCCAGAACTGTGCACAGTCGACACCGTTATCATGAACTTGAGATTTCTTTTGGGAAACAAATTTCATTGCTTGTGGTTTCGATCTGGTGTCGGTCAGCCAAGCGTCGGATCATTTGCTTTGATAATGAGGAAAATGGCGGCGTTGCATCGTTAAATAGCTACATAGTTATTGTCAGTGGTATTGGCGGATGGGGTAAGTTAACAGATGAATAGAAACATTTATAATACTAGCTATTACCTGCGGTTTCACCCTCTTTTATTTCAGAGTTCCCGCGAGAATTCTGGTGTAAAAAGGACCTACCCTATGTCCTTTTCTGTACCCCTAACAAAAGTTTCATAATGATCCGTTGAGTAACCAGAACGTGAATTGTTATGCTAACAAACAAACAAACGCACAATACGCATTTTTTACTTAGAAAAATATCCATGAATATAAAAATCCTGCCTAGATTTTAGTATTGGCATCCTAGGAAAACTACATATAGCACTTATAAAATTAGGTGCGTAGGTAGGTACCTATCCTACTAACATTATAAACGCGAAAGTTTGTAAGAATGTATGGATGGATGGATGTTACTCTTTCACGCAAAAACTACTTGATGGATTTAAATGAAACTTTACAATAATATAGCTTATACATCAAATTAACACATAGGGTACTTTTTATCCCGGAATTCCCGCGGGAACTCTGAAATTAACGCTGGTGAAACCGTGGGGCACAACTAGTTGTAAATAAAAAGCAATACATGCAGTGTCAGAAAATATTTATTATAATTTATATTGTGAACACTAGCCCTGAGGATTAACCTTAAAAACTATTATTTTGTAGCGTAGGTAGGTACGAGTAGGTACAAACTGCAAGTCTTATTGCGCCACCTTTTGCATTTCCGTATTACATGGCTTTCGTGTCGTTGAATATGACAATGTCTCTATCCATCTACGCACAATACTGTAACCATAATCGAGGGAAAGTGGCAATAAGAAAAAAATTGCTCTCTCACGATTCCAGTGAAATTATATTATTTGGAAATAATAATCCATAGATATTCATATGAACTTACATGAGTAAGCTTTGTTGTAAGTACAAGTTGAAATGGCAAGCGATGACGAAATATTACTCAACAAATATATACGAAATATTACTCAATAAATATATATATATATATATATATATATATATATATAGATACTATAATATAACTTAATATTATCCTAGCGTAATAAAATATAAATCTACATTAAACTTTGCACGTCCAGTAGGGCAAAAACATGCTGGACTAATCTAATTTTAAACCACTGTACACATATATGTATATTGTAACCATGTTTTAAGCAAGTAAATAAATAAATGAAAAAAAAAAAAAAAAAAAAAAAAAAAAAAAAAACAAAATCTAATACAATACCTATATAGGGCGAACAATGGAAATATAAGTACAAAAACTCATTTAAAGTTTATTAAATTTAAATAAAATTCATTATGTTATAGCGGTGGGTCTAATAAGAACGGATACAAGTTCAGTCCTAAGAATTAAGATACGTAAGTTGAATTTTAGGACTTGTATCCGTTCTCCCGTTTTTTTTTTAATTTTTATTATTTAATAAAGAAAACAGTTGTTGGGATTTTTCCAATCTCTGTATCAACTCACCGTTTCACTGCGACCTATAGCTACCTAGTTTATTTATTCTAGTAGCTTACAACATTACAAATTAGCTAAATTGACATCCACAACATGAAAAAATTAGTGGACGTGAAGCGTTGCAAAACGGAAGATGCGGCTCTCTGATTGAGTGAGATTTAAGACCTTTCCAATCCGCCAAATGACTCGCGGCTGTCTAGTGGCAAGGAAATAGAGAAAAAAGAGCAGCCATAGACTAAACACAAATGGAGCGAACACACGGGAAGTGGCACGTTGGTAATAATAGTGACATAATGCAGTTGAACACAACTACGAGCAATCATTAAGAACAATGCGGTGCATCGGCTGAAACAGAAGGTTGTTTACAGCATAAGTACAGTACCTACCTACCTAATATGCTCGCATTCAGAGAAACTTTTGAGCGCTTTGCCTAAATACCTATGCTTACGAGTTTGATTCCTTAACTTAAAAAAAAAACGCATTTTATAAATCCCAATCCCGCTTTGATTAGGGTCTCAGGCCTCAGCCCGCGATCTCCGGCTGATTAGCCGACGCGTCGCGAAAGGTTTATGTGCCTAAAACATATTTTATTCCTAATTGGCCCTTATGCATGTCTTTTTGCGTGAATAAAATTAAAAATAACTATGACAGCAGACAATAAAATGTGGTGTAAAATGTGGTGTGGTGTGGTAAACCCTTTACGTGGTGAGACCCTTATCGAAGCGGGGCCCGTATTCACTATGACCAAAACACGCGGTACAAAGATTGTTTTTCCCTCGTACTCAAAGAAGTGAACTTAAAAAAATTCCATTTAAAACGTATCTTGTGGCATACAGAATAATATTAATTTCTCATATTTTGGCATCTGCATGGAACGAGATTGTGTTTATGGAACGCGCTTTATGGGCAAGGATGTTGCAGTGGTAAGATCCCTATAGGGACGTCGTTGGCGTCACTCAGAATACTTGAGTTTTTATTTTGTCTGAGGGTCCAATATGTTTATTGTATCCATTGTAATATAAGGATTAACAAACTTAGATATCACCGCTATCTCTTTTATAACACTGCATTATAATAATTAGTGCCGAGTGTTAAGAAACTTATTTGTTTCGGAATTGGTATTTAGCAACATTTCTGTTGGTTTAGAGATGTAGGCACTACTCAACTGCAGTATTTGTCAGATATTGCAGTTGATAATGTCGCAACCTATAGGTAGTTATAACGCTCCAACAGATTTTAACAGTCCAATAACAATGTCGATGTTAAATATTACAGTTTGCACATTTTTACGGCCCGTGACTAAAATGAAAAATACCGAAGCGTTTATCAGTTTATCCTATTAAGTCGGCACTAGGTTTTATCCACGGCTGTGTTTGCTTTATTTTTGGATACAGCTTCGTCGCCAAATCGCGACAACAGTGCTAATAATTGTGCTTTCAGATTGTCATCATATTTGCTCATTTCGTAACGAAACAAAATTTAGGTATATCTTAGACATAAACAAAATAGGTAGATATTTTGTTTAGGAAAAACAACATTGCACATAAAACAAGTACTTAGGTAGATAATCCTAATTATACATATTAATATTCTATAAATTAGTACCTACGCTTTTTTCTACATAGGATATTTAAGGATGCTGTCACAGCGTAATTCTCAGGTGGAAGGTTCCAGCAACGTTATAGGTCATATAGGCTATGACCTATAACGTTGCTGAGACCTAGCTGATTTTCAGCAGTGCCCTTGCTCGTCTAACATTCTAAACATACCTATATGTGGATTCTAAGTGCATGCAATTTCAATGTCACGATCAATGTGTCCTTACTATTATAAATGCGAAAGTCAGACTGTTTGTTTGTTTGTTACGCTTTCATGCCTTAACGGTTCAAAGGACCGTCAAAAAATTTTGCATAAACATTGTCAGAAATACAGGGTACCTACTTACTTTCTGACCAGGAATTCCTGCGGGAACTCCGAAATTACCGAGGGTGAAACCGCGGGGGACAGCTAGTCATCAATAATTTCAAGTCACACTTTATTTTTCATACTTACCTAGTATGAAATCGTCGGTCCATTTGTGCATGATACACAATACACATACAAACAAACAGACCGAGAAAAATCCTTAAACATGATTACTGTTCTTATATTGATGATCGGTGTTATTACAAATACCTATGTTATTATTGTAAAAAAAATCAAATGATTTATTAACACACGATTAGTATCGATTTAGATATTGTTGGGGGTTTCCATGGTTCTTATGTAATTATGTATGTTGATCAACAGCATCCATGTCTGAGGATTCCATACATATACATTATTAGGTATACCTACATACAAGTTAAACTCATTCGTCGCGGCTTTTATCACGAAACCTCGGATAATTACGCGAAGCCCCACTTATCAATTGTTACAACTTATAATCCTCAATGGATATACCTATAAGTATGTAATTATAGGTCTATGTCGAGAAAATATGTATTTATTGACTACTATTTGTATCATAAGATTATGCTAGTAAATTGAAGTTTCTGTTTACATAGATTTACTAAAAATACGCACCCTTTTATAAGTCATTTTTACTAATTACCCGTATCTAACTACGAACCTGCAATTAGCTGATCCCCCGCGGTTTTACCCGAATTTCGATATTCCCGCGGAATTTCCAAGAAAAGCAGGTCTATCCTTTGTCACTCAGGAGGATATAACTGTAGCTTTCTATCAGTGAAAGAATTTTTCAAATCGGTTCCAGTACTTCAGTAGTTTTGAGTTTATTTATTACAAACAAACAAACATACAAAAATACATTTTTTTTTTCCCTATTTATAATATTAGTGTAGATATGTTCAAGTCCTATAAAAAAATTAATTAAACTTAATTAACGTCTTCATAAATTCATCTTGGTATTTTTCGTCTATTATAATGTGAACGAAAAATAATAACGTCATTCGTTTTTTGTTGGTTGCGGTGATGTTGTCATAATAACATTGCACACGGGACCTTATGTTTTGAATAATTCGCTCATCACATTTTGGACAATTATTTCAATTTACTGCTCCATCGATATTTTGTTTTTTCAATTTTTTTATTTTATTAGTGTGAAATTTTTAAAAAAATATTATAGGAGATGGCTAGAATCTCTACTCACATAGCTAGGCATATCTTATCTTATCTTAATCTTAATATATATAAATCACGTGTCACGTTGTTTGTCCGCGATGGACTCCGAAACTACCGAACGGATTTTGATTAAATTTTGTAACCATTTAAGTATAATATGGTCCAACTTAAATATAGGATAATTTTTATCCCGGAATTCCCGCGAGAACTCCGGCACTAATGCGGGGAACAGCTAATCACCGTAAACTACTGTCAGGGGTACAAAGATTTTTCCCGGAATTCCCGCGGGAACTGTGAAATTACCGCAGATGAAATCGCGGGGGACAGCTAGTTATTTTATAAGAATAATTATATAAATAAAGTAATTTATTAAAAACAATCATGAATTTGATAGTAATAATATTAAAGAATGTATTTATGACTGTCGGTTAAGTTAAGATAATATTATTAAAATTACTGTTGGGTTCCAAGTACATAAAGCCATATTACATAGGTCATAGCCGTAGGTACTTACTCCATAATATTATAGTCTCGATTTACTGCTCCGTTTGACGGGGAGCTTTTACATTCATGTACCTATATAGGTACGTACGTACTACGTAGTACGTAGGTATGTAATACATCACTTATCTTCAAAAAAGCTTTTCAAGGATAACAACGGAGCGACAAACCAACATATTATAGATACATAGGTACATACATAATTGCGGGTGATAACGTTTTCCAAGGTTCATTCAAAACCGCGAGCGGTTTCCTTTGCCTCACGATAAGATATGTTTATGCACATACAGACAGTTACAGATAGTGTGTGGTTAGGGCCTGTGGCGATGAGTAACTAATTAAGTTTAGGTACCTACCTACTGAAAACTATTTACATGGTAGCAATATAAGTAATAACGGTTTGAACAAGCATAGATAGATGGACCATCAACCCGGTGCTTGGGATTAAATCCGATAAAAGCCTGCCGTTTTCGGATTTAAACCCGACAAAAGACCGTAAAACGCTGGCTTTTCGCGGGTGTAAACCTAAACAGGCATAAAAGCTCTCAATCAAATTGCTAAATACCGTATTTGAAATATAATAATTCTTAGAAATTTTTGAAATATCACGGTCTACTAGTTGCTCTCCGTACACACGGTAATTACGGAGTTCCCGCGGGAATTCCCGGATAAAAGTACCCTATGTCCTATTCTGCGTTAGGTAGGTACCCCTGACAACATATATTTATACTTACTTATGCAAAATTTCATAAGATTTTGCCAGCGTTAATTTCGGAGTTCCAGCTGGGATTTCAGGATAAAAAGTACCCTATGTCCTTTTCTCACAACGTGTGTGCAAAAGGTATACATAATATAGCTATTCTCTAGGGTTTACCCGCGTCACCCGCTGTTCTTAGCTGACGCTTTTATCAACCTGCCAAATTTCATTGATCAAGTAGGTAGTTCTTCGTTATTTTTATGGTATACGTACATAAAAAATATATATTTTCAAAGTATTTGTGTTCATTTAGTGGGCGGGTGCAACTTTTTGATGAATCGATAAATCTCGACAGGTCAAAGATGTCGATGCCGAGAGTCAACACGCCGGCCCGGTTCCCGATACAAATAAATTGGAGGAAAAATTGTAAGTTACTTTTTGTTAACACGTTTAATTATATTAGCTAAATATCACTTCCAACTAACAAACAATGTAGTAACAAAATCTTAGAAGTCGAACTTACTCTATTTCTTATTGTCGACTCGACACCTGAAATTATTTTTATTTATCCCTTTTATGGTTCTATACTTGATTCGTACAGAAGTTTCACGATGGTTGAGTAGTTAAGGTGTGAATGTGAAAGCCTAACTGACAGTAGGTAGATAATTTTAATATGCTGATGAGCTGCATCAGTTTAAAATAACGAGATAAATCATAATTATCCGAAACACCACAGACA
Organism: Zygaena filipendulae; assembly: GCA_907165275.2. NCBI lineage: Eukaryota > Metazoa > Arthropoda > Insecta > Lepidoptera > Zygaenidae > Zygaena > Zygaena filipendulae. The sequence goes on along the minus strand of OU015653.1, from coordinate 894,961 downwards.
TAGACAATAGGTGACAAAACCTTCGCCGGCATCATGCTGGTAGATCTGCCTATCGCTGGATTACCAGACCACGGTTCCGTTGTGGCTGCTATTAGAGTTCCTCAGGCATATAGTGTTAAATAGGATGCTCTACAGATATCAAACATGACCATAACGTGAAAAAACATCTTGACTTTTTGACTTTTGATTATTTCGTATTTTTTGGACATTTATTATTATTAATATTAATATAATGTTTATTTCTAATTTTATCGTTACTTTTTAAAAGTGTCGTTATGTTGTATAAATTTAACAATTTTTATTTTTGTTTTTAGTATTTGAAATTAGGTTTTGTTTATTAAGGATATTAATATCAATGTTTTTTTTTTTATAATTTAATATATTTCTTTTTTATTTTTTAACTTGATAATATTATATGCAATTTGTAAACATGTAAATTTGACATTCGTAAGAGCTGTAGATAAACAGGCCTAAATCGAATAATAAATGAACTTGAACTTGAACTTGAACATGTCTCAGTATAGGTATATAATAGTATATCAGTAGTAGATAATATATATACATATAAATAGAATTGAAGTGTCTGTTTGTAATTTCAAATTAACAGCTTTCACTAAATGCATATAAAAGTATATACGATACTCACATAAAAAACCAACTTTTAAAAATTTTCTTTATCTGTCTGTCTGTTTGCTCCGGCTAATCTCTGGAACGGCTGGACCGATTTTGACGGAATTTTTACTGGCAGATAACTGATGTTATAAGGAGTAGGTAACTTAGGCAACTTTTAGTTTAGAAAAAATAGTTCCTGCGGGAATTACGAAACTCACTCGGGTGAAACCGCGGGGCACAGCGACTTCACTCTACATACATAAGTACGTGATTTCGTGTTTAGAAGATACAGAATTTGAAAAATAAGATTACTTATTATTACAAACCATGAAAGATCTTTTTATGTAAATTATCTCGTAGTTTAAAGTTTATAAGCCCTTTGTTGGTACATCAACACAAAACAATATGGTAAACTTCATAGCAGTAGAATCGCACACTCGTACCTACCTAGCAAAAAAAAAAAACAACTGAGGCTATATTTTCCGAACATAGTTTTTTCAACTCATTATCAAACCATCCAAAAGATATTCTAAGAAATATAATGCGTCATAATCTCATCATTATTAACACTTGCGGTAAAGTAATAAATAAGTTCTTCACTAATTGTTATCGGTTTGCCGGCCGGAGCGAGGCAGATTTTAACACACATTTTAATTTAAGTATGCTGGAAGATTTATAGCCTTTACAGCTGATGACTACCTAGCAATACTCAATATGAAAACAACATTAAATTTAAAAATAAATCGATAGGAATAGCGTAAATATTCATTTTTAATGTTGATGCTGCAGCAACATGATATCAAAATGTTTTTATCTGAAGTGCCAAAAACATGCCAAAAACGACTAAATTTGGTGGTTATCAATAAAACTTTTTTTTATAAATAAAACCAAATATTTACTCTGTTTCGCATATATTAATTCTGTTTTAAATCTTTTTTGAATGGAAAATCTTCGTAAATATTATTTCTCGCTAGTATGAGTTTTGGCTTTACCAAGATCCAAGGGGTCTACTGTCGTGCAATCTTTTGTTCGAACGTCATCATTTGTTTTCTTCAGTCGTTTGCTTTAAAACGAGTGCAGAAGTATCATATTAGAAAAGTTGGTCAAGTTGTTTGTGGTTAAATATCGAGAACCCTTCATGTGTCAGATAAAACCATAAAATACACGAGAACCTACTTATTTAACATGCAACCGCTGTACTTTGGCACCACAATGTTAGCTGTAGATAGGCACAATAGTCACCTAATTAGGCAAATAATAATATAATATGTAATACTAGAACGTCATTAGGTGCATTTGCATTGTTTTCCGCCTAGGATATGCGTGTTTAGCGATCTAATGTCATATTCTGACCATGTGATTACGATTGACAATATCCATAGTCTAGTCACTGGTGGTTAGCGAACCCGACTATACCGAGGGGTTATTATGTAACTTTAGTTTCTATCATTTTTCGGTTGCAATCAAAAATATGGCGGTTTTGCGATTACAATAAGTACGTTTTGACACCTACAATATCTAGCAATCAACCCAATATAAACATACCTATTTCAAAAGTTTAAACATGATTAAATAATCACAAAATAGCTATTTTTCTGATTGAAACTGAAATATGAATGCAACAAAAGTTACATAATTGTCCTGCTGAGCCAAGTGTCGCGGGTTGGATATTTTCGATCGATCATCATCATCTTTATATCAGTCGAAAGAGGTCCAATATTGGACATACGTAGACCTCCCCCAAGGATTTCATCAACGTCCGATCCAACGCTTCCCGCATACAATGGCGTCCTGCGACCTTCACCACGTCATTGGTCTAACTTGTGGCGAGCCTATCCACAAACAATTTAATTAATCAATATGGAACACTAACATACGATTCGAACATACGACTGTGTTAGCTTTTATTAAAGTCCAAAAATAATTCCACCGCAACAATTCTATTTTTAGTAATCCACTTTTTTAGCTATAGTGGATGTGTTGTGATTTAATTAAAAGACAAATATAATTAAATTATGTATTATACTTAATTCGAAATTAACAAAAAAAGAATACAAAAGCAAGGAAGTGGGCAGCAAACTGCTGCGATACGCCGCAAGTCGCGACGATCCGTCACGGCGTCCACAAGTATAATTAATTTTAATTTGTAAACTGTTCAAGTTATTAGCATAATGTAATTTAAATTAACATTGGCATGGAAGACAAAGTTTAGATATAATGGCGGTGTGTGATATAGTCTAAAGAACTGCGATGGCAATATCTGTCATGTACAAGGTGTTTCTAAATGGGGATGTGGACTACTGTTGAAAATCAAAATTCTAATTAGTCAGTCAGTTAGAAAAAAAAAACAATAGGCACGTATTATTTGCTTTTTCAAATTAATTAAAACATACATAGATAAAGCGCATTAAAGTTTAGGGTGAGGGGGTCGTGACGTCACTAACCGCTAAAACCGCCATGCAAACTGTCAGAATAGTGACGTCACGCGGAATTTCAACTCAACATATCGCCGTTATTTTTTGATTACGTAAAAAAAGAAAAAATACGTGTCCAATATTTTTTAATAATCTACAAGACAGACTAAAAAATAAAAATTTGTCAACATGCCCATTATCTTGATAAGAATGAAATCCCCTTCATAGAGAGGAATAACTATCAAATAATATAATAATGCTCATAATTGGACGCAGATAAGCAATAACATGTTAACCCACAAAATTAAGTTACCTATTCAGAACGATTTATTGAGAGTTAGGGAACGTTTTTTAATTATGTGTTTACCTTATTACATTGTTTAAGTAGTAACTAAATATTGCACATAAAAAATGTTGACAGAAAATGGCGCTATAATTACTTAAATTACGATTTACTCAAAATTTCTCCAGTGTGGGTTAACACACTATTGACTATTGCTTTTCTATGTCCAATTATGTATAATACTTGGACATTATAAATAAATAAATAAATAAAAGAAATTTTTATTTACCAGCACACAATTACAGTAAAAGTTACACACAACGCGACCTACTCCCAAACTATGATTGGGTTTAAACCCGAACAAAGACCTTTTACGGTCATTTGCCGGGTTAAAACTCAAGAACCAGGTTGATTGCTCATCTTAAAGCACACCTGACATAATATATACGTAGATATTAATATATACATTTTTTTAAAAGATACTTATTAAACACTAGACTCGGAGTAGGTAAACGCCAACTTACCTACTGTTATCTGTCATAAATATTTCTATACTTACCCCCACCCGGTAGCCTGGAAGAGATCGTTTTATAAGACCGCCCTTTTGATAAAACTTTCTGTTTTTATTAGTTTTTAGTTAGGTAACTATTTGTACTGATTGTGGTATCAATAAAGTGTTTCATTCATGCATTCAATGTTCATCACATAAATTAATTTTTATCCTGATGCGGGCACCGAGCCCACGGCACGGTTGATAGTATCCTCCTTTTTTGAAGCCGGTTAAACACACTTTAAATAGATAGTATTTAGATAATCCATAATCACACATAGGTATTTATTTCCTCCTAGCTGTTCCCTGCAGTTTCACCCGCGTTAATTTCGTAGTTACCGTGAGAATTTCGGGATAAAAAGTACCCTATGTCCTTCTCTGTACCCCTGCCAACGTGTATGCGAAATTTCATGACGATTGGTTAAGCCGTCTAGACGTGAAAGTGTGACAGACAGACAGACAGACAGAGTTACTTTCGCATTAATTATAATATTAGTAGGGATCTATGAAAATGGATCCAGCTACGTCCTATATGTGTCTTTATGTCAAGCATAAAGTAATTTTGTGTTATGATGACGTTTTGAGATGATGTTCACATCAGATAGAGCGGCGCGAGTTTATACGAATTGCGAATAAACAACTTAGAGCTTAGAGTTTGTCTCTTATTATTTTTCCACGAAAATATTTACACGTTAGGGTCATTGCTTGCCTTATACCACGAACCCCTTGTATGAATCACAGTTTAAGATTTTTAAAAATAAAACTCAAGGTGTTACTTAGGTTTAATAAACAAACATTAAAAGAACAACTGAATTCAAAAAATATAAAAATGCACCACACTAAAAAGCGGAAAATAACAAACAGATTTAATCCAAAAACCGGTGTTAAGTCAAATAGGTGGATAGACTATACTAGGTTAGCTTCCGCCACATCTCGAGTTTCTCAGCATGTGTGACCATGACCGTGTTTCATGTTCTCATCATGAGCAAAACAAACCAAGCGGGCAGACACGAGACGGCTCGGCACCGACTTCAAACTGATCAGTAGGTACCACATAATATTATTAATTTAATATTACGTGCATTTTTATCTTAATAACTGATCCTGTATAGTCTTAAGACAACTTTAATTAAATTTTTGAAACGAACGGCAAAATAAATTAATGGAACCTTTTTTGTGCTTGGCGCATATTTTTGTTTTTAAAAAAATTTTATGTATGTACTTAATAGTTATATTTTACGACGGTAAAACGGAAATTTTAAAAATAAATATTCCCCTAATCTAAAATTGAATAGTACCTTTATAAGCTTCGAGTTCTTTTATTTGTAAATCGGGAAACACCGAAATGCTTTCAACGTTTGAGGTGTTTTTTTTATTTTTATTTAGGTATGTACGTAGTACGTACCTATCATATTTGTATTGTGAAAATTCTGTGAAAGATATCTAGCATCGACAATGTGTCATATTATCTTATTTAGATGACAGTTCTGCCTGTCTTTTGTGACGGCTGTAAAGGTTTCTGCAATTTTTCTAAGATTTTAGAAGCATGATGTATACCTAGTACCTACTAGTAAGACAAGTTTAACTCTACTACAATATAAAAGTTATCGCACAAGTTAGGCTAACTGAATACGTATATTATAAAAACTTATTGCAGGAACAACTTATAAAATACACGTAAGTATAAAACCCGTTCGTCCTTTGTGGGATTCGAATCCACAACCTCTGATGACTGGCTCGAGGTTACCATTTTTGACAAGTAGATATAATCAATAATGTGAGAAATAATTACCATGTTTTATAACTGTACGTCACTTACATACGTTTATTTTTATAATAGCTGTTCCCCGCGGTTTCACCCGTGTTAATTTCAGAGATCCCGCGGGAATTCTGGAATATCCAGGATTTTTACTTTTTATCATGTTATAACATCAGCTATATTTTGCCAGTGAAAGTCTCGTTAAAATCGGTCCAGCCGTTTCAGAGATTACCCGGAACAAACAGACAGATAGACAGTCACAGACCGATAATTTTTTTTTATGTTAGCACCGTACCATATACTTTTGTATGCATTTAGTGAAAAGCTGCCAATTGGAAATTACAAACAGACACTTTAATTTTATGTCTAGATAGACAATTTCGTGACTTAGCGCATCGGTGGGTGGAATAATATAGAATAGTATGGAATAAGCATGACCCTTGTACATGATTACTTTTATACTTTCTTTCTTTTTTATGTTGTCCTTGTGTGCATTGATTGTTAAATAAATGAATAGGTCATAAATATGTAACGGTTCGTAACAAACATGTTTGAATGTAGATCAAACGGAATATCGCAAAAACAATACGTAAATACCAAACAAGGGATAACAGTATGCGCTCATTCAGACCATTGTATTGAATTTGTGAACAGATAAAAAGCAAATGCGCCACGCGTGAGAATACTTTTTAAAAACCTCCTTAACGGTCTGTCATTGTGTTTCCCGGCCTGCTTCAGTGAACTGGTGACATGTCGTTCGCACCTCATTTGTTTTTCAGTCCAAAATGATATACTAGTATAATATTATTGGTGAAGGCTGACTATTATAATAAGTATATATAGATTAGGTTACCAGTGCTTTTTCATTCTTTTGAATTGCTGGCGAGCGCGTTGATGTCTTTTATATCGGCCACGATTTGCATACTTTTCGAGGACTGTTCCAATTGTTATTTTGAATAAGAAAGGAAGCTAACTTACTGTATGTTACTTGAACTTGTGCCTATACCTACTTAAGCCTATAGATACATTTTTATTTGTTAATTATGCTCAAATGTATATTGAGTATTTTATCAATTACGGAATAAGGTTTTAAATTTTTGACAATAAAAATATCTATACACAATATATTCCTATCATTTAATGTAATTCTGTTCACAATTTTACAATTAACTGCCAAAGGCTGTAGGTATTCGTTGCACAAAGAAAGCCTCACATAAATCTCCGGTGTATTAAATTATCTGGACATTAACGAGTCGGCGCATGAACATCGATTATATTAATAACCGATAAGGCACTCATTGTCTTCTTCCTTTGTTAAATGAATATTCGCGCCGTGTGTCACATGTTTCCGCGTCGACTTTTACCATCTTCAGGTCAATGTCAACCGCCTTTTGTTCGGTGAATGTATGCAAGTATTGGAGATTCGTGGTGACTTACACCCGCCGAGTCGGACGACGTAAAAATATGAAATAAATAGCTGTGAATCTAAACATCCAAACATCCACACTTTCACATTTACAATATTTGTAGGATTATGTAGATATAAATAGCGTTGTACATAATATTGAGCCTTTAATGCGAGAAATAGAGATTTTTAAAAATAACATACCTAACTAAAATAGTTATTATAATATTATTAATAGTCAATTTCGCTTTCACGTTTCCGGTTTTTATATAATGATAAAAGTTAATGAATTGATTGCGATACATTGTGATCTATGTATCTTATATAAGTGGATAAAGGAAAAGAAATTAAATATTTAAGTATTTCATCGGTGCTAATTTTGTTTTAATAGCAAAATTTCGAATGCCCGAAGCGATTGGCGTATAAAATTTCATGAGTGTCGTAAATCTTGATTGTTGTGTCGGTCGGTAAAAGTTTTGCAAGTATAGCGTAGTGTACAGGAACAAATACATAACAGTACAGTCACTACACATATTATATAGCGGCGATTAACGGCGAAAGTGACAATCCTATTAGGGTCTGATTACACCGGCGCGTGGCGTTAAAACCATGAACGCGTGCCATTGTTCTGAAAGGTTTTAAAGCGAAAGCGGTAGCGGAAACTAAATGTTTTTTTTTTTGTAAATAATATGAAAGTATAATAACTCGATCAAGATACATATATTCAAAAGTCAGGTACTATTTCTGTTATCTGACTTATCAGGCTTGAAGGGAACAAGTAGGTACTTACCTAAATTTTTTTTCTTAATATTAATCTCATGAAAAAAATAGAAGTATTATCCGATTATTATTGTACTAGCCTGTTTTAAGGGAAGCCTCTTTCAGGAATATTTGGAAGATTTATTCAACTCTGGAAAGGAATTCTTAGCTAATCCGTAACAAAACCTAATCCAGATTATGAAAGTTTAGAGGTCAGGATCAACAGAGTTATTTTAACCTTACCAAGAATATTCAATTACTTACTTTTTCAACTTTTTAATTCATTTAAAGTTAAAGTTACAACAGGCAATATTTTTATTATAGTAGATTATAACTATACACTGAGGCTAGAATTGATCTCACTACTTTATAGAGTCCTCTACAAGTACAATAATTTTTTTGATCTATCTGATTGTCCCTAAAGACTACATCACTACTCATACAAAATCTTTAATTTAAGGCTTTATTAATAGTTACTTAATACGTATATTGTCATAAGTCCTGTTAAGTAAAATTAAAATCGCTTCCGCTCATGACAGACACCGAATGGAAAGCCTCAGCCGTGAGTTGCATTCGTAATTATAAACACCGCTTGCGCCGCTGACCACTGCGAGGGTTTGCCCGTGACAATGAACTTTAGATTCCTCATATTAGAGGAAATTTACATATTTTACTTAAAAAATACACTAGGTAGGTACCTACTTAACTTTTTCTTTACATAAAAAAAAAAACAAATCAAAAAATTATTCATCACACAAATTGTTAAACACGTCATCACATATTTTTTTGTTGTAAATATACTTAACTATCTATTGAGGTAAAAAGGGTATACAAGTAGGTACCTACTTATCCAAGAGCAATAACTTTATAGGGTCAATGCCGTACAGATTGTCCAGATAAAAGAAAATTGATATCGGTCGATCCAAATACTTTTAATTGTTGTATAATGTTAATATAATCCAGTAAAATCCACTTTAGTCGAGCTCAAATAAACCAAAATCCTCTGGTACCTATATAATTAAAATTTACGCATCATAAATGATTCGGTCGAACACAAATTCCTAATTTAGGCAGGTCTTTTAACTTGGATCCCCGACGAGATAACGAAAGGTTCGATCGTTAACGAAATTTATTGCCAGTATTTTTTATTTAGTTTTAATTGTTAAACATTTATTTTATAATAGCTTATAGGTACTTATATACGGTATTGTATTTCATTCTATTATGAACAGTAAATAATCACATAACAATGAGCTAATGACACGCCTATTGCTTCGACCTCTGAGAAGTAGATACTGCTTTAAAATGAGAATTTTAACTCTTGCCAAAACCATATTGAGACCATACTTAATCGGAATTCGGAAAATTTTAATTTTGTAAATACCATATTAATTCATTTGTTCAACTCTAAAATGGTGACTGAAAATTCGCTAACATATTGTGGAAATAAAAAATATGTCGGTATGTATCTACCTTAATACTACATCAGCTTACAATAAGATTTTCAGATTTGATTTATAACATAACTAGCTGTGCCTCGCGGTTTTACCCGCGGTAATTTTGGAGTTCCCGCGGGAATTCCGGGATAAAAAGTATGTCTATGTCTTTCTCTGTACCCTTGACAACGTGCATGCCAAATTTCATCCAAGTCCGTCCAGCCGTTTTTGTGTGATTGAGTAACAAACATCCAAACATCCAAATATCCAAACATCCACACTTTCACATTTATAATATTAGTAGGATATCTGAAGGTTAGATCTGAAGTTTGACTGGCAGATAATGCCACTGTGGCATTAAGTCCGCCTTTTGTACCATGATGTGCATACAGTTTAAATAAATAAATTAATAATATGTACATAATATAAAACTAAAATACCTACCTATACCCATACTTCATTAGATTAGAATCTTAACCTCTTACACCACATTCCTATCCTCAGTCCTATTGATAAAATTAATTTACTACAGTGTACCTACGCAGTGGTACCTAATGGTAGTGGCAAAATAAGACAAATTTGCAAACTTCGAAGTTTGTTTACAAAACGACCGCGACATTTTAATAATAAAATAAACATAACAGATTAAAAAATTTCAAGTATTAGTCACGACCATTGTCAAAATTATAATACCACATTACAACTTATGCGAGCCAGCGAAATACGGCTACACAAATATCATGTACTAGTAGTAGATATACTTAGTAGTATTTTTGGCAACAGGTACCTAGAAATTACTGCAATACTATTGTATTATATTTAATACTAGCTGTTCTCCGCGGTTTCACCCGCGGTAATTTCGGAGTTCCCGCGGGAATTCCGGGATACAAAGTACCCTATGTCCTTCTCTGTACCCCTGACAACGTGCATGCAAAATTTTATGATGATCGGTAGAGCCGTTAAGGTGTGAAAGCGTAGGTAACAAATAAACAAGTAAACTTACTTTCGCATTTATAATATTAGTAAGGATTAAAAGCAAAAGTAATTATGTACAAAGAGAGCTATGCATATTTGGCGGATAAATAGTGAAGAAAGCAAAGATTTGTTTAGGTTTAAGATACATTTTAATAGGGACATAAACATAAGTATCTATGCACCAAAGAACAACGAACTACCATATTTACATATTTGTTACATTAAAAAATGTTTACGCAAATACCTAAATGATTCTTATCTAATAGGTACAAGGTACAGTCACACATAGAATTCCACTCGTTATTAATGATTAATTATTTATTGACGACGAGGATAAATAAATAAACAATTAAAATGGAAAATCAACGTATAAAAAATATATTGGAAAACTATTTCAAATTTACATCGGATTTTTATCAAAAGTTGACATACCAGGAAAATCATTTAATTGAAATAAAACTTATAAAATCCGGGTCACAGGTGACGGAAATGTTTTGTTAAAAATTGGCCAAGTGTGTCAGACCACTCACAGCGAAAGGTTCCGTACTTTCATAATAAGGGTCTAAGAACGTTTACTGTCAATCTTCTTTATAAATAAAAAATAAATGAATGTTTCTATATTTGTCCTCTATGCGTTTCTAAACCATTGGTCCGATTGTAATGAAACTTTGGCGGGTGGTTTCGCTAGCATCCGCAAAGGTTTCTGATATAAAGAGACCTTTCGGGAATTCCGAAACTCACGCGGGTGAATCTCCGAAACGGTTGGTCCAATTTTGATGGGACTTTCACTGCTAATTAGCTGATGTTATGAGGAGTAAAATATGCTACTGCGGGAATTCTGAAACTCACGCAGGTGAAACCGCGGGGCACAGCTGGTTTTTTATACATTCAATTTTCAAAAACTAGTTAGTCGACGTACCTCGTAAGTCGTACCTCATTCAAATCGATTTTCTTGAGATTAAGATTTTCGAACGAATATACACTTTTTAGGACTTTAAAAGCGCATATGACAACCTATAATAAGCGTTCCTTTTTTCCTTTCGAGATAGGCACAGAATGGTAAAAAACATGGATTCTAGCCTTCTAGGTGCTTAACCGCTTACTGCTAACGTGTGAGGTCTGGGTCATCGCTCATCGTTGACCTAACTCCAGATTGCAATCTTTCACTGAAAAGTGCCTATTTATTTTAACTAACCTCTTACCGCCGCACTCAGAGTCGACTTTAATGATTACTTAGTTAAGTATAGATTTTTAAAACAAAACTGCCGCAATCAGAGACGTTCAGTAAATTAATGTTAGTTGCGTTTAATAAGATGTAACTTAATTAGTTAAATGCCAATTAACATTAATTTATTAAACTTGCCTGATTGCGGCAGTTTTGTTGTAAAAATCTATACTTAATTAAGTAATCATTAAAGTCGACTCTGAGTGCGGCGGTAAGTCACCCAACTTCGGAGTAAGGCTAGCCGCGCACATACAAGTTCTACATCGACTAAACTGTTTAGTCGAGTTGTGTACTTCTCGTGAATTCCACACAACTATGGGGCTTTTTGTCGAACAAATATCGTGTTGACAGTATGCGCAAGTTCTATGATCGCAGTAAGTACGGTCCTATAAACTTATGAAACACAACAAAACAGTTGTTCAACTAAAAATTGTATGTATGCGCCAGGCCTAACCCACGTCACACAGTTGGTAAAATTAAAATGAAGACCGGTCGAAGTTCGAACTTCGAAAATTTTTTTATAAGACTGTCATAGGTATTAGTATTAAAGACTGTATAAGGCATATATTTATAAACGCAACTTAAACTTGATAAGCTCTCAAATCTTCATTTGTCTTGCACAGAATATTTGGATAACATATCCAGTTTGTGTAGGAATTAACTGATAAGAAACCTACGGTTCAAGCAAATGTGAAATCTCATCCAACTCCGTACAATAATTATATATATTCTCAATTAACGCGATGAATAAAATGAAGCAAATAACGACACTATCAGCTATTTCGACAACTCTGAAACGATCGAGACTTCGAGGAAGCATGTCAGTGACATAATATCATGATATAACGGAATTCATTCTTACTGTATTGTATTCTATTGTGTAGGTACATGCAATTTATTGTAATACTAATAAATGAAATAACAACCTATCGTGACTAACTCATTATAACAGCTTTAAAACCGCGAATGGATGATAATAGTAGAGCGGCGGAGACCAGATTTTGTAAAATCTCGTCGGTATCTCTTATGTATACCTACAACAGGTATGGATGTGTTCAGGGCGTTGTGTAGATTACGAAACTGCTTGTTGTAATGTTTTTTAGTGGTGGAGGGGATAGCAGTGACGTCATAAACATGGCCGCCAACGGTTTTTGTTTTTGTTAATTACATCGCACCTATTAGGTCTATCTGCTTGTGTATGGTGTCATTTGAAAGCTTATTAAATGTTCTTTAATTTATTTCCCGACATCTAAAGCGTATCTATTATATTTAAAAAAATATTTGACAAAATATAATTTTTTTTTAAGCGATTTCAAAAATAGTCTCTTTTTACTGAGAAACCGCTACACTTACGGTAAATTTGTTTAATATAAAAATTAAGTAGAATTTTATCACCTATTTAAAAATGCCAGTTTCATTAAAATAGGACTTAAAACAACTGAGATATGTCTCATTTTGTGGCGCAAGGAGCAAGGTTTTGTATCGTAATCTTATAGAACTGCTGTTCGTTTGTCGCGCTAAAACTCGTAAATGGCTCGACCGACGTGAATATTTCTTTTTTTATTGGGTTTTTAACTACCAGGAGAAGGTTTGTATTAAAGAAAATTGGGAGTTCCTGCGGGAATTCCGAATCTGAAACCGTGGGGCACAGCTAGTTACGTCACATAAATATTACTAATTCATGCTGTTAACCAGAAGTGCTTTCTTCATAGTACTGCCTTAAATAAATTATAAATTGTAGTTGCAATTGTGCTGCGTTAATAGTGAACAATCAAAACAATAAGTACTGTTATAAAATAATAGCTGTCCCACGTGGTCACACTGCACCCGCGAAAACTCCGAAATTCCCGCGGAATTGTTTCATACAAATTTTGCAACCCCTTTTAGTCCCCTTAGGGTTCAAATTTTTAAAAATCCTTTGTTATCGAATGCCTATGTCGTAAAAAGAACACACCTTCCAAGTTTCAGGTCTCTACTGTCAGCGGTTCAGGCTTTGCGTTGATCCGTCAGTCAATCATTTAGGACATGGCAGGCATTTTATATAATATTTGTTAGTATCAGGCAATTATGATAATAGGGTTAAAATAAGCTAAAATTCATTATTTAACTATCTCGAACACAAAAATTGTATTGATTGAAACAAATCTCATCTCCAAAAGGACTTGCAAACATTCCTGTTCCTTCCTGACATACAGCCGCATTTTGCTGTACGACAACCAGCACTAATTACTGTTTTCACCGACATCCCATACGTTTACGGGATCCCCTAAGCGTTGTTTTGTGACCATTAGAAGATTGTTTCTGTTTCTTCACTAACTTTACTAACTTTTGCCGCTTGATCGGAAACATGTTATGAAAGAAATTCATTAAGATTTAATTTATTGACCGAAAAATATAAAGATATTCGTACCGTACGATAATTACTATCGTTAACATACGATAATTTGTGCCTCGTATGATCGTACACATTTATGACAAAAACTAACTAGAAGATATGTCTAAATAGTCATAATCCTGATAAGTAATGGTTAACTGATAATTTTACGCCCCTGGTACTCTGGTTGATATAATAATAAGCTCGCTTCAGGTTGCCGACACTAGTCCCATTTCGTTGGAAAAGGAGTAGTAGCGCCAGTTATCTTATATTCCACAGGAGTAATAGACGGACTCCTCTTGTCTCTTATCCCGGATTTTATGAATGTTCAAAAAGCACATGCACCCTTTCACATTTATCTCGTTTTGATTGCGATTGTTCTTCAAAAAAATTTCCACAAAATCATCAAAATTTTTGGTAGTTTTTGGTTTACCTACGAGTATATTTTGAATTAGCGCCTGACCGTCAATTAATTTTGCAGTTTTGGGCTTAGAGGATCCAGAATCCAAAGAACTCAGTGTTTCTCCCTTCTCGTGTAAAATAAGCTAAAACTGAGTTTGTGCATTGTCGAAGCCATCCGTTCGGAATTTCGTATTGAATAGAGCAGTGGGCGAATCCCTTAACTAATTTTTCAAAATTGTTTTCAGATCCAGGTTTCGTCCATTTTTTGATGATTAAATAATAAGTTTTGGCTTATATTTTTATAACAGTACCTAACTTATTGTTTTGACTGTTCAGTCTTGACATAGCACACACGCAACTTATATGTAGGTATTTAATAATTTACTATCTGCTCCCGGTTAGCGGTTTCACTCGCGGTAATTTCGGAGTTCCCAGGGGAATTCCGCAATAATATGTACCCCTTAAAACGTGTATGCAAAATTTCGTGGTTATTGGTTGAGCCGTTATGGCGTGAAAGCGTAACAAACAAACAAACACACAAACTCACTTTCGCATTTATAATAGTGAGGATTTAGGGCAGCATTATGAAGAAAGCACGTTTGGTTAACAGCATGATATAGTAAGATTTATGTGACATATTTTTACATTACATTAGCTGTGCCCCATGGTTTCACCCCCGTGAATTTCGGAATTCCCGCAGGAACTCCCAATTTTCTTTAACACAAACCTTCTCCTGGTAGTTTAAAACCCAATAAAAAAAGAAATATTCACGTCGGTCGAGCCATTTACGAGTTTTAGCGCGACAAACTAACAGCAGTTCTATAAGATTACGATACAAAACCTTGCTCCTTGCGCCACAAAATGAGACATATCTCAGTTGTTTTAAGTCTTATTTTAATGAAACTGGCATTTTTAAATAGGTGATAAAATTCTACTTAATTTTTATATTAAACAAATTTACCGTAAGTGTAGCGGTTTCTCAGTAAAAAGAGAATATTTTTGAAATCGCTTAAAAAAAAATCATATTTTGTCAAATATTTTTTTAAATATAATAGATACGCTTTAGATGTAGGGAAATAAATTGAAGAACATTTAATAAGCTTTCAAATGACACCATACACAAGCAGATAGACCTAATAGGTGCGATGTAATTAACAAAAACAAAAACCGTTGGCGGCCATGTTTATGACGTCACTGCTATCCCCTCCACCACAAAAAAACATTACAACAAGCAGTTTCGTAATCTACACAACGCCCTGAACACATCCATGCCTGTTGTAGGTATACATAAGAGATACCGACGAGATTCGGTTTAGAGAAGGAATTTTCTCAGTTCGCCGCTCTACTATAAACGGAACAGTTAAGAAACGCGACGCAGCTCGGTGACGGAGATAACCACAAATAGCAGAGCAATGCTAAAATATTTAACACTTAAAAAACAACATATCGCATGCTATCGCACAGTCGGATAGCTAGAAAGAAATGAAAGTTATGAACGCTAAATTGAAACCTAAATTTTTGTAAAAATATGGTCTTTCAGAAAAGACACGCGTACCTACTTATGAAGCTAAGATCCGTATTCAAACGGCGGCGTCAGTCAGGAAAATTGTTTATGTTAGAAAAGAGTCTGTTTTTATTTGCCAACAGTTAGGGGCAAAAAGGACCTAGGGTACTTTTATATCAGAATTCCGAAGTTCTAAATTGACGCCACATTTGTTTTCCACGGGTCACATTTCTCAATAACTTCCAATACTGCAACATTTGTTAATTTAATATTTACTCGATTTTAAATCGACATAATATTAGAGCATTTCTTAGATATTATTTTTATAGCGGGTGGCTCCCAGTGCCCTGGCCCAAGTTAATTGTCAACTTGGCTATAAAGGGCTGTATAAACCTTCGTAATTTCCTACGTTACAGAGAGCGCACAGTGCGATGGTCGTCTGTGCTAATAGGTGCACTTGCGCTGTCCGTGATCGCACTGGCCGCCTACACCACTGTGCAGGCGCTCACCGACTACAAGACCACGCCGCCCTGCATCAGCGAGGAGTGCGTCGGGACCGGTAACACTTCTTCTTCTTTAGTTTATGGCTTCGGCCACTATATGTCGCCAATGACTCCGCTAATGTCAGTTGAGAGAATACAAGGGAGTCCGACAGTACTTATATCACTGGTAACATTTTACGTTTTTACCTACTTGCTTGGGAAATTCTTGGTTTGGAAACCCGATCATAATTTATATTGTGTCTAATAATTTCGCACTTATTATATTTTGAGTTTATGCTTTAACTGCACCAATTACCCTACGAGCACCTGCAAATGACATTAGATTATTGGTAACATGGATGTTTCTATAATATTCAATGTATATACCTACAGGTGTTAACTTTGTAAGTATAAATTTAATAGAGTAGGTGCAAATAGTTTAGGCGCTAGTATATGTATATTTTAATCAATTATTAATATTATTTTAGATGTGTCGACTAATGAAAATAACATCTAATAATAATACCATAATTACACACGAGCCCACTTGATCCCACAATAAGCTTTGTGCTCAAAACATAGAAAGCGGAACTCGTGCGTTCGTTACGAAGTCCGCCGCATCGGGAATCGAACCTAGGTCTTCTTGATATTGAAGAGTTATTTATACAGGATGTAATTTTAAACAACAGATTTATTCAAGGCTTCAATAATTCATTGTTAAATACATATAAGTAATAAAAATATAAATAGAACAAATCAATCACAAGGGATAAACCTTAAACAAAAACGTGGGTTTACAATATGATTTTTATGATGATTTTGCAAATGATTTTTATTTGACAAAACTTCTACGCTCAATTTTCATGAATGTTTTATAGGATAAAAAAAATAGTGTTATTTTTTACATCTGAGACAAGAATCGAATACCTACTGGTGTTCAGTTCTTTTAATAACTTCCCCCGTTTAACCTTACTTCCTGTTTGGCTGCAGGCTGTTATAGTTGAAATTGGTTAAAATATTCAATTTGATTGTCAGAAATACAGGTGTACCGAGTAATACGTAGGCGCACTGGCCGGACGGTAAATGATTTTGGGGATGTTGATACATCCGAAGCTGGTATATCTAATCGTAGTAGAGAGGAAGCGACTAGAGACACTGGTAAAGTATCACACCTCACAATATAGCATGAGATTCAAATGTTATATTACGACAAAGAGGCGTAGATAGGGTCATATATCAGTAGGCACTAACGCACACTGGTTTACTAGATATATTTAGTTACAAATTATGGCTCTACAAGTTGAATTTAGATGTTCAAAACTAAATGGTGGCGAGTAGTGTCGTATGTGGATGATTGCGCATGTCATAACAAAAACAAACTTATTTACTTATATAAAACGCATGCAAAGGACATACCTACCACTGCCTTATGTCTACCATTATTTAATATTTAGTTGTTAGTTTGTTATTCTCCCATAAAAGTTGTTATCTTATTTTTAGGATGGATTTCGTTATTGTTTTCTAAAATAGTAGAAATAAGTGACGTGTTTATTTAGTGTTAGACGTAGGTATATATTTTCAATGTGTTGTATCCGCAGTTTCGCACATAAGCAGAGTATATTTTATTAGACGACACCAACGATACTTAACTAAATGCGCATATATCGGAAATAATTCGTATATCACATCAAATTATAAACGAGCAATATTAAAAATTGTTCGCATAAAAGGAATGTCATAGACGTAGTGTATGACATACGTACCAGGGTCTTGATTCACTATGACCAACTTACCAACCACATTCCTTCCACGTAACGCGCGTGCCTGTATCAATCTCAAAATACACAAACGCTCTAGATTATGTAACCTACAGAGAGCCAAAAAACCATAAACTCATCACAAAAGATGCCATGAGATCTGTCTCATAGCATGTTGCCTATGCATTTTTTCGAAGTGAAAGTTCTTTATTGTTCTTTGCTATTATTGGAGCGAAAAGTTCTTTAGTACATTTTGATTTGAAAAAAAAAGCGATACTAAAAGAGACAAACAGACAAATCTAGTCTGCAAGAGAATAAGAGAAATGTTTCCTATATTATCTCGATGCGTGTAAACTGCACAAATTATTTTTCTTTTTACCATTTAAATAATTGTCCTTTAATGACATTATTAATGAGATATAGTTATTATTATGGATTAAATATGTTTGAACATTTGTATCTAGTACCTATACGAAATAAATAAATCGAATCTTGGGCACGGAGAAAAAGACATCTGTCTGCGGCACAGAAGTATATCTAATGCCAGGCTTGGGTCACCGCAACGCGGCGTGCTATGGTCATAGTGAATCAGGGCCCAATTATTATAGGAGACGCATGTCGTTTGTTGCACGATAATTGCTCAGGAGTCGCCCTTAATTTGATTCATGCTTTTGTATCTCATGCCTTCATACCAATAACTTCACGCGTTTCATATGTAGGTAGGTAGGTGCGTACCTATAGGTAGGTAGGTACGTATATGTACGTCGATCCTAATATTATAGACGTGAATGCGAATTTGTTAGTTTGTTACGCTCCGATCGTCATATAATATACTTTGCATATACTATAAAACAAGACATAGGAATTAGGAATACTTTTTACTTCGGAATGCGGGTGCGGGTGAAATCACATACAAAACGTAACGTATAAAATCAGTAATCAGTAATTTACATGTAAGTATGTGTATCTATGAAGGCACCTTAAAAGAGGTAGTATAATTTTTGTATTTTCAGTAGAAAAGAAATTATAGTAAGTATTCAAAAAAGATTTGTTATCTCGTTATTTCCTTTAATTCAATATGTTATGAGGATAAATTTTATTGAAACCCATCAACTACAGTATCTAAGCTATGGTGGCCTACCCTTGCTGCGTCACCACAAACGCCATCATCAGTCGTCATACAGACTAGTTTCTTTATAATTTTTTTTTCTAATAAACAATTAGGTACTTACGTCGTTTATTTATTTATTTTATGCCACGTGTTAAGTGTTTTTACGATTTGCAAAATAACTGCGCCATATTGTTAATTAAGTATTGAATGTTTTTCGTACACAGGCACCTAAGTATATCATTCGGTTTAATATTAACATTTAACACGCAGTTCGGTTAAAATACCATTGCTTCAAGATTCAATGTATGTAGTATTATATATTCAAATACCTATTAATTATATCTACTAATGCTATCCACACGTGCATCTAATGGTTATGGGATATAATTATAACAATTTTACATACCTAGCTATCCGTTTAATACAAACAATGATTTGATTATGGAAACTCTGACTTCTAGACTAGAACTACGAGTTGAGTGACTTTGATTTACTTAGGTAAAGTTCGTTGATTCGAGAAACAATGTTGAATGAAATAAGTTTTGTAGGTAAGTATTTCAATAAGCTTTTCCGTCTGAGGCTATAGCATGGTTGAGTATTTCATTTAGGTACCTTCTAATAAGCAAATAAGCAGACCAAAAAAAGATTCTTTATAGTTAGGTATTTATCCTTTAGAGCGGTATAATATTATCCTATGTAACTTCTTAAAACTGTTTGTTTGTTCGGTTTTGGAGACACTGCAACGTATAGCGACGCGATTTAACCCTGATACTTACTTAGATAGTTCCTGAGGGTAACTACTCTGAAATTTCTCAAAAACCTTTACTAAAATCACCAGAGACAATAAATTGTGTTACTATTAATTCCAGCATCGAGGATTTTGGACGCGTTAAACAAAAGTGTGAGCCCGTGCGATGATTTCTACGAATTCGCATGCGGCGGGTGGATCCAGAGGAACCCGGTCCCGGACTCGACCACCTCCTGGGACCAGCTGGGCAAGCTACGGGAGGACCTGTCCCTCGACCTCAAACAGCTGCTGGAGGCGAAGGATGAGCCCGACATGCCCAAAAGTGTGGCGAAGGCGAAAGCACTATATAGGACTTGTATTGACACTGGTGAGTTTTCAATTTCAGACTTAGACTTCATACTCTCCTCTGTCTTGCCTTACAGACTTAATACTCCAGTCTGTCTTGATGTCTGACCTTATAGACTTCATACTCCACCCTGTCTTGTCTCAGATTTGATACTCCAACCCGTCTTATCTTGCCTTATTATATAGTATACTAGCTGTACCCCGCGGTTTCACCCGCGTGAGTTTCGGAATTTCCGCAGGAACTCCCTTTAGCAGGATGAAAAATAGATGTTGTCCGATTCTCAGACATACTGAATATGCATACAAAATTTAATAAAAATCGGTCAAGCCGTTTCGGAGGAGTATGGGAACGAACATTGTGACACGAGAATTTTATATATTAGATAAATTTGTACTACACAATTAATGTCGCAGCCAAATGGGCATGTTGACTAGTTTTTATTTTTTAGTCCGTCTTGTAGATTAATAAAAAATATTGGACACGTATAATTTCTTTTTTTACGTAATCAAAAAATAACGACGATATATTGAGTTGAAATTTCGCGTGACGTCACTATTCTGACAGTTTGTATGGCGGTTTTAGCGGTTAGTGACGTCACGACCCCTTCACCCTAAACTTTAATGCGCTTTATCTCTGTATATTTTAATTTATTTAAAAAAGCAAAAAATGCGTGTCCATTGTTTTTTTATTTTCTAACTGACGGACTAATTAGAATTTTGATTTTCAAAAGTGGTCCACATCCCCATTTGCCCATAAATGCGAATGAGTTATTTTGTTTGTTATGCTTTCACGCTTTATCTACTCAATCGATCATTGTGACATTCTGCGTACACGTAACAAGGTACAGAGATGAACATAGGACACTTTTTATCGCGGAATTCCCGCGGGAACTGCGAAATTTCCACGGGTGAAACCGCGGGGAACAGCTAATACTTGATAATAGAAATGTATTAACAATCTGTAGACAAGTTGGAGCGCGACGGCCTCGCCCCCGTGCGGAGGCTGCTCGCGACGCTGGGGCTGCAGGAGCGGCCGCCCGCGGAGCCGCTCGGCGGCTTCTCGTGGGAGCGCAGCGCGGGCCGCGTGCGCCGGCACATCGGCCTCAACGTGTTCCTGAGCGTGCAGGTCTCCGAGGACGTGAGGAACACCAGCATCAACAGGGTCGTGGTGAGCCACTTGATTCACTTGATACCCTTTCACAGGTGGTAGTGTGGTACCTACCCTGCAACGCAACCCTCTATAAACAGTAGTACCTTTTAAGAGTTCCAAGATATTTCATTGGAAATGAGATCGATAAGGGGAGAATAAAATGGTAGATTTTGGTGGTAAAGTGATGCAGTATTACATTTTAGGAAAGTGGACCGCCAGTGGACGTTTTAGGAAAGTTGTCATTTTCTACCTAAATAATTTGTTTACCAATAGTTAACATTGTTATGTGTTTTGTCTTATAAACGTTAAATGCCTAAAAATGTTGAAATAAAACAAAATAAAAATGATGCAAAAAATTTAGCTGAAAACAGCCATACTACCTATTAGGTACCTTTTGTATTGATCTTTTCATTATAAAATTTGAAATGCTGTAGTTTTACAATTGCAATTTTCTATGTACAATAGATTGGCATAGTTTATTTCGTCATAAAATTGGGTGACATTACCGAGAAAGATGGGAAGGAGGACATAAAAAGATTCAGTAATCGGTAGCGCACCTAAATCGCAGTGCGGAAATAATGAAAAAAACCGCTTATTGCAATAAAAAAAGAAAGCGAGAGCATTAATTACGATGGAGTCGTAAGAAACGCTGGCAATAATTACTAAAGCAAACAAGCGATAAATGTATCTCTAATGTGGACATTTGAGGAGTAGAAACAAATTATTGGCACTTCAACACAGCTCAGACGGATTAGAACAATGCCGTTAATTGTTGCTGCAGGCAATGCTTGATTTTTAGTGTATTTTCACACGGTCATTAGTCTACCATGAACGTTAGATATACGAAACTAAAAATTATTTTGGTGTAATTTTATTACTCGTTAATAGAAGCTAAATAAACCAATAGGTACCTACCTAACAATCTCTAATGAAACAAGTCCCAGTTACCTAAGCATAATGTATACTCTGCAAATATACACTAGAAGCGCGGGCGTCCCAAATTTGACCCATTTCGATGTTCTTCCTGGCTCCTGCAATCCTGCTCTAGTAAGTGTTTTATCATGGGTAGTCCTGATTCTATATGACTAATAATATTTCATTTAGTCATGGAATAATCATAATATACACTTACTAGAGCAGGAAGAACATCGAAAAGGGTCAATTTTAGGACGCGCGCGCTTCTAGTGTTAAGTTAAAAGTTATGTGTTTGTTAAGAAATATATAAGTCGAATCTATACTAATATTATAAAGCTAAAGTTTGTAAGTTTGTGAGTTTGTGACGTTGCAAGGAGTAATTTCTGGATCTGGATCTTGAACCGATTTTGAAAATTCTTTGACTTATAGGAAGCTACGGTAGTCCTGAGTGGCATAGAGTACTTTTTATCCCGAAACTCCCACGGGAGCTCCGAAATTACCACGGGTGAAACCGCGGGGGACAGCTAGTAGTAGATAAAAAGGATGCCACGCACTATATAGGTACCTACCTACAGTATACATTAGTATTATGAAAAGGTTAAGTTTGTACTTTGTAGGTTTGGATGTAAGAGATAATCACTAAAACTAAATAGTGAAACGATTCCAAAAAAAATACTGAAAGCTGCATTATTCCTGAATGACGTAAGACCTACTTTCAAGTAAAGCAGACCGCCCGGGGAACCGTTATTATTATTTTATTTTAAAAGTTACACCAACATAGTAAACACTAACACTTACAGTAAAAAGAAAAATTGGCATCGATTAATAGGCCAAGTGTCACTATACTAACAGGTGCAAAACGGCATGCGATTTACAATTTTTTTTTATTTGGTGTAAAGTGACGAGTACGACATTCGGTGATGTCGACGCGGTGTTTGCAGGTGGAGCAAGTGGCCCCGGGCTTCAGCGAGCGCTACTTGCTGCAGCCGGAGCTGTTTAGCCAGGAGGTGGGCCAGTACCACAAGTACATCACGAGCGTGATCGAGCTCGCCGACAACGGCACCGACCCCGTGCAGTTCGCCGACGACATCATCGCCTTCAGCAAGAGCCTCGCCAAGGTACGATAGATACACGAAATCGAAATGGACACCAATCTTCGTAACTACGTAGAAAACGAGTTTTTTTATGACTCGTACAAAACTGGTCTTTTCTTCACGGCTTTCAACGGATGTTTGCTTTCCAACGCACACCTGCTAGAATTCTCAGATCTTTAACAAAAGGATTTCAAATGTGTACCTATGAAAAAACGTTTCAGTAGGTATAGATATTCAAAGGAGAGACTATGGGAATTATCTAGGTGTCAATAATAACATTATGCAATGATCAAGTTACAGTCATTCAAATCTACCAATCAATATCAGCACATGTAGATAAGCACTTTGGTCTTCGAACTTTATTACCTATATTGCTATAACATACAATGACTCTTAAAAGTGTCTCATATTTCGGTTGCTAGCTATATGTACTAAGCTGTTTCCACTACACTTGAAATTCTATACCAACAGGAATAATTGCTTAATAATACGCCTACTGAATTTGCTTCAGATAATGACCCCCGTGGAGATCCGACGCGGTGGGAACCACCTGTTCCACGAAGTGAGCGTGGCGCAGCTCACGGTGGGCTCCAGCGATGGGCCCGTGCAGTGGAAAAATGTACGCATCTTTGTTTATCATGGCTAACTACTCGTCTATAATAATCAATATGCATTTTCTTAGAAAGACAAAGTTTGTAGGGCAGGTAATCCTGGAACTACTGAACTTACTATGTATAATTAAGCTACTCACTCGTCTATACTATCTTAGAAAAACGAAATTTGAAGGGGATAGTCTTGGAACTACGGAACCTATACTATAAAAATTCTTAAAGAAAGCTACATTATTCCAAAGCAACATAAGAAATCCCTGAAAACAAACCCCTGAAACCCCTGAAAAATTCCGAAAAACTGCGAAAGGATCAGCTATTACTACAGCCAATCCCTTCGCTATTACTATAGCTGATCCCTTCGAAGTACCATAAAGCTATAGTTATTAAGAACGAAATAAGCGTTCCACATCCAGCTATTAAAAGTGGTACACGACATCGTTAATGGCAGACGCGGCGTGACCAAACCTACTTTCTGCTAGGGAAAAGTATCTTTACTGTCCCCAAGGCAACAGTGGAAATGTAAGGGTTAAACTCACCAAAACCCCACAGTGTTTCGAGTTCTTGGGAACTAAAAGTCTCATATACACCATTTCAGAAGCAAAAAGTTCTAGTTTTTTCATTTCCAAGACATGAGTGCAAATAAGTTAGAACTATGTAGAAATTGAAGTGTTTTCATGAAGAATAACACAAAATCCAATGAAGTGCCATCGACTGACGTCCGAGTAGTGAATCAATAAATTCAATGAGGGTCACTCCCAATTTTCCAGTCACTGGTGATAAACGGGAGATTTCATCAAGATGTTTCCATTTCATCAAGGTGTATAATCGAGGCGTGGGCTTACCGGCATGGCCCTTCAGTGACAAAGACCTCTTCCTCCTATAGTTCCTCCATTAATCTTTCGCCGCCTCCCGCAGATGCACTGGCAGCTGTACTTTGACACGATCTTCTCGAATACGAGCGTGCAGATCGACCCGCAGCTGGACCGCATCATCATAATGGACCTCAACTACATGCAGAAGCTCTCCATACTCCTCAATGATACGTCGCCGTTGATCATCGGTGAGTACTACTTGTGTCTTAAATGGAAAACTCGAACCACAAACCGGACGGTCGAGTGCAGTTTCTGCTTCAAATGTAGATAAACAGCTTACATATTGAAAATACATTTATGTAGGTTAGGTAAGGCATTTCTTGCAAAACTTTTACTTCTGGGAAAAATAGCACACCTAAATAAAGTGTGTACATTAAAGAGTTATCTATCTAACCTAACCTTAACCTTATTACCTATCCTGTAAACCTTAATACCTATGCCTATCCATATTATGGACCAATTGATAACCTTAGTCATTTGGTCCCTACTTCCGTTTCACAGTCCTGGATCTACAATTTTTTCGAACCGGGGCAGAAACGCTAGAGAACCCCCTTCTAGATCCGTCTGGATCTAGATCTAGAAGTCGTATTATACTGTACTTATACAGTGTGGTGTACTGTGTGTTGATGTGTGTGGTGTGCGGTGTGGTTAGAGCGGTTCCTGTGGTGGAGCGTGTTCTCGACGGTGGCGCCGATGACGCGGCACGCGTTCCGCGAGCTCGGGTTCGAGTTCTCGCGCGCCGTGCTGGGCCTGCAGCAGCGCACGCCGCGCTGGAAGAGCTGCGTCATCAACGCCAACGCCAACTTCGGCTTCGCGCTCAGCTACCTCTACGTGCGGGCGCGCTTCGACAACCACTCCCGGGAGAAGGTACGCATTTCATATCAAGTTTGTAGTCGTCGTATCTACCCCACTTGCATTCATCTATTCTCATTTCCCATTTTCCCGGAATCACCGCGGGGGCCAGCCAGTATTGTATTGAGTATAGCGATAAACTTGTGCCGCTGCAGTCGATCGAGATGATCGAGGACGTGCGCGCGGCGTTCGCGGAGACGGTGCAGCGGCTGGAGTGGATGGACGCGGGCACGCGGCGCCGCACGCTGGCCAAGCTGCAGGCCATCCGCAACTTCGTGGGCTTCCCGCACTGGCTGCTCGACGCGGACCAGCTCGACGCGCACTACAACCACGTGCGTCACATTACACTGTACTCTATGGACTATGGTCCACGTACCTATCACAGGACAAAACTGGTTGCAAAAACTCCCCTGGGAACTGTGCATTTTTCCAGAAAGAAGACTACTGAATACCCTATGTCAAACCGTCTATGGTTCTCATTTCACCAGACAAAACTGGTCCCATTTGTCCAAAAAAACATATTTTTCATCCATATTTTTTTTTGCAGTCAGATATAGTCGAAGGCGATATGTTCGAGACATACTTGAAGTTATCATGGACGACGATCACGAAGTCATTGGAGTCGTTGAGGAAGAAACCGGACAGAGCCAGGTAATGGCTAGACCGCATCTAGGTACAACGCACAATATTACCAGTGGAGTTAAATGTTTCAAATAATAATCCCCACATATTATCTTCGACAGGTGGATAACAACCGCTACAACTGTAAACGCCTTCTATTCAGCCACTTTGAACTCAGTCAGTAAGTTGTCCACATAATTCCTAAGGTATACAAAGAACTCTTTTTTCCAGATAAATTCCCTAAGCAAACGGAACTTAGCCAGACTGAAATCTAAAGTTAATTGTTATTTGGCTAGAATATCTCCAATTTCGGTATTAGAACATGTCTAGAGTGAGAGCTTAACTTTTTTACATTATTACCTTGAAGTAGGACAAAGAGAAGAGAATAGAATACACTGTGGTGGAAATAGTGAATTGCTACAGAATAATTTTTCTCTTGCAGCTTTCCCAGCTGGCATTCTCCAACCACCATTCTATGGCAACGGCATTGAGTGAGTATCTCAACAAACGCACCATATTTCGGCCATTTTGTGAATTTGCAAGCTAGTACCGTTACACTGTCATCCATATTTTCAGAGCAATCAACTATGGATCTATTGGTGCCATTATGGGACACGAAATCACTCATGGATTCGACGATCAAGGTATTTTATCCTATACAATTTATTTTAAAATACACTGATAAATAATGCTCAAATGATACGTCAAATCCAATTGTTTTATAAGGATTAAAGTAAGCGTAAAGTGATTTTTGAACTTCCACTATGTTCTAGTGATGTCAATGTTTTCCTTCGTTATGTAATGATATACCAAATTGTCCTTCACAATATTCTATGATATACCAATTTGTCTTGCACAATGTACTTTTTATTCCGGAATTCCCGCAGGAACTCCGAAATAAAAATAAACTAACATCACTAAGCTCTTCCCTATTGCCCCTCTGTTTGCTCAATGTGGTTGGTTCCCCTGTCCAGGGCGCCGCTACGACGAGGAGGGCAACCTGAAGCAGTGGTGGTCGGCGGCGACCCTGGAGCACTACCACGCCAGGGTGCAGTGCATCATCGACCAGTACGGCCAGTACCACATGCCGCAGCTGCCCGACTACAAGGTAACTATCGCAACCACGGAACACGGAACAGATAGAAGGGCCATTCATTCAGTTTAGTTATCAGCCGAAAGACGTCCACTGCTGGACATAGGCCTTTCCCCCAAGGATCGCTACAAGGACCAGTCCTGCGCTCCCCGCATGGGTACCGTCCCGCGACCTTCACCGAGTCGGTTGTAACGGACCTACCCACGCCGGATCTTACGGGTCGTGGTCGCCACTCGGGAACTTGACCGTGAAAACAGATGAAAACCAGTGTCCTATGCGACTGAGGCTCGCCTGCCCCGCTTAAATGGTCATGGTTAATAAAATTTCTGTCTCGATAAATTACTCCTTCTTTCTTTAAAAATTCAAGTATATGCATGAACACGGCATATTAAGATGTTACATTATTGATTCCCAAAGTGGTCCAGGTGAACCCCCAGGGGTCCACGGGAGCCCGACAGGGGTCTACGCTTGCGTGGAAAAAAAATGGAGGTCCACAACTGTTAGATGAAGTCGCTTTTTAGACTGGCCTTGAAACTTAGCTTAAATAACATCCACTCACAGCATAATCAAAGCAATATACCTAAATTCTCACCTTTTTTTCGAAAACTTTTAACTCATAGTTGATTGCGAAATAGCCACAACACAGATTGCCATAGACATATACTTTATTGGGTTTCGGAAGTAAGTTAGTAAATGTAATAGCTGCAGGGGGTCCACCAGATCCAGCAAAATGTTTAAAGTGGTCTATGAAAAAAAAAAGTATGGGAACCTCTGATTACATTATAAAGGAAATTATTAAAATTTATTAGGTACTTAAAATTTTTTTGACGTCACATCACGAGCCTTTATCTAAGTATTATTTCATTAATTTGTCAAAATATATGTATTATAGGTACTTGTCTATTATTTTCTTATTATCCAACTGACGGACTAAACAGAATTTCGGTCTTTATACCCTGGATACATGCCTATTATTTATTATCATCAAAAATGCGCACCTATCGAGCGTAGAGCGTAGTGGTTGTGGTAGTGGCATGTGAGTGACGTCAGCCGCACCCGGCAGGTGCACGGCGTGAACACGCAGGGCGAGAACATCGCGGACAACGGCGGGCTGCGCGCCGCGTGGCACGCCTACGGGCGGCTGGCGCGCCGCCGGCCCGCCGCGCGCCGCGCCGCGCTGCCCGGCCTGCCCTACTCGCCCGACCAGCTCTTCTTCCTCGGGTTCGCGCAGGTGGGCACACCGCACACCGCACACAACTCGTCACTCATCACACTCCTAACAAGCCTCTAAACCCTCCTGGGTGCGAACTGCGAACCCATTTAACTCATGATCACTAGGAATACTCATAAACAGGAAATACTCAAAAACACTGTGTAGGATCAATCATTCACTGGGGATGTACACTGGATGGTATCAACCATTCATTGGGTAGTATCAACTATACACTGGATAGGATTAACCATTCACTGGGTCTATACACTGGGATCACTGGGTAGGATCAACCATTTACGGAGTCTATACACTGGGTAGGATCATCTATTCAATGAGTTTATACCTACACTGGATAGGATCAACCATTCATTGAGTCTATACACTGGGTAAGATCAACCATTCACTGGGTCTATACAGTGGGTAGGATCAACCATTCACTGGGTCTATACAGTGGGTAGGATCAACCATTCACTGGATCTATACAGTGGGTAGGATCAACCATTCACTGGATCTATACAGTGGGTAGGATCAACCATTCACTGGATCTATACAGTGGGTAGGATCAACCATTCACTGGATCTATACAGTGGGTAGGATCAACCATTCACTGGATCTATACAGTGGGTAGGATCAACCATTCACTGGATCTATAGTGGGTAGGATCAACCATTCACTGGATCTATACAGTGGGTAGGATCAATCATTCACTGGGTCTATACACCAGTTAAGATTAACTCTTCACTTGGTAGAATCAACTTCACTGGGTAGGATCAACCATTCACTGAGTCCACAGCACTGAAAAGATTTCTGGTTTCAGCGAGCGACACAATATGTCATTAAACGAACTGGCCACAGGTTTGGTGCGGCAACTCGACGGTGGGCGCTTTGAAGTCCAAGCTGGTGGAGGGCGTGCACAGCCCCAACAAGATCCGCGTGATCGGCACGCTCAGCAACACCGCCGAGTTCGCGGAGGCGTGGCGCTGCCCCGCCGGCAGCAACATGAACCCGCAGCACAAGTGCGTGCTGTGGTGATGCCGCCAGCGGCCCCGCCCCTCCCAACGCCCGCCGCGCGGGTCTCGATTGTGATGTTAGGATTAAATGAGCCAAAGACATTCTCCAGGCCACGGTTAAGTGACCGCCTTACCATTAAGCTTAGATATATAGGTTAATAACATAAAAATATTGTTTATGACGAGTGATATTTGAAATAACTCGAAGACATATCATAGATTTTTAGCGTTAACAGCATTTAAAGAGTATGTGAAGGTCGATGTTACGGAAAATGGATTTAAGGTGACGTGTAATGCAAAAACACTTTTGAAATTTTTGCATGTAGCCTGATAAGTTTTGTAATTTTATTCTACAATCTACAACACATCTTGTAGCTTTGCTTTACAATGGTAATTTTAATTGGTGTAGGATATTTTTTATTATACATTCTGAAGCAAAGTTAAAAATGTGTCAAGTCTACTTTATGGTGTATGTAAGTTTTGCTTGCATTACTCGGGGCAAGAAAATACAGCTATTAGCTGATGAAGTTACTTTCTTAGTCTATTAGGAGCTTCTAAAGTGTGATCTGGCTCCATGATCATGGGAAAAGTCTTTCGCAATTCACTAGGTGCCAAAAGATGGTGTTGCTTCGTGTTATTTCCAGATGGTGCTCCTGCATTATACTGCACCTTAATTCATTTCACTTTTAGTTTTATAAACAATTTATAACTATTTTAGAAAAATATTTCGAACCCTGAACATGTTATTTAAGACTTGAAAACCATAAAATAATTTATTTCGGTTTGATAAAGAGATTGAATAAAATATGAACCTTTTTTGAGTTATTCTTTTATTTCTTTCTCTGGTATGGGAACTCATACACTGGCGCCGAGAGTTTGGTGGCCGTTTGGACGCGTTTCGGCTTCAACACCTTGACGCCCTGCAGGTGCCGCTTGAGCTCCATCTTCTGCTGCACCACAGTCAGCTGCCTCTCCCTCTCAATCCTTTTTGATAATTCCTTGTATTGATGTTCTCGCTTTTTCTTCATGTTTTTAATAGCCTAAGAAAAACAGGACAATTGAAACAAAAAGACAATATATACCTATTTATGCAGATATATTACAGTACTGGTACTGGGCCCTTATTCATATGACTATAACGCGTCACGTTAAGACAAGGCGCCACTTAAATTGCTTTTCCTAATCGTTTCTTTTGTCACAAAGAATATAAATTTCTAATATTTTTGCATCTGGAGCGTATGGGATTGTGTTTTTGGGACGCGCGTCATGGGCAAGGAATGTTGTTGGTCATACTGAAAAAGGGCCCTGGTTGGATTTAGTTTAAACTTGGTATGAGTGTCCAGGCCAGACTTGAAATAAGAATCTTAAACATTATAATTTACTAGTTGTGCCTGGCGGTTTCACACGCGTTAATTTCAGAGTTCCCGCGGGAATTCCGGGATAAAAAGTACCCTATCTGTTAATCTGATGAATAAACTATATTATTGTAAAGTTTGATTTAAATCCATCCAGTAGTATTTTGCGTGAAAGAGTAACAAACATCCATCCATCCATCCATCCATCCATCCATCCATCCATCCATCCATCCATCCATACATACTTAAATACTTACAAACTTTTGCATTTATAATATTAGTAGGATACCCCAGTCTCAATAGTACACTACATTGAAATTGTACTACTGGAAACAAATACTTCAGTTTTACCATTAGTGGAACTAATGAGACATAACTCTCAGTTGTATACTAATAATCAATGGACCTGATAATTAAACTACTAGGAACAGATGAGTACATCCAAGACTACCCCAGATAATGATTAAAACAGTTATAACAATTGAATCACTGAATTTGATTAGAATAAAAACAAACCTCTTCATCAATGTTGGGTAGTTCAATTTTATTCAAGTCCGAAAGCCTAACTCTGTTAGATTTCCTAGCAAGTAACGCTGGATGTGTGTCCAATCTCTTGGCTAGATCAAAATTCTTTTCTTCACCCTCATCAACGAAGAACACATGTGTGTTAGTTGCTGTGTCAGCAAAGTCAGTCATGTGGAATTGTGACTGTAAAAAAAAAAATTCATAGAGTTATCCGAAAAAGTATAATCTTCAATTTTTATTAAATACTAGCTGTTCCCTGCAGTTTCACCCAGGTAAATTGCAAAGTTCCCGTGGGAATTCTGGGACAAAAAGTACCCAATGTCCTTCTCTGTACCCCCTGATGTAAAGGCAAAATTTCATGACAATCAGTTGAGCCATTGAGGCTTGAAAGAGTAACAAACAAACAAAAATAACTCACTTTCACATTTATAATAGTAAGGATACTCTATGAAGAAACAGCGATGTAAGTGTACCCAAGATAAAAATAGATGCAAGTATTGTTTTACCTGTAACCTATCAATCCGTCTGCTCTCGATAGTTCTTTTCATATTAATGTATTTGATGTCTTGTGTCTGCATCAACTTTATCTGCTCTGGTGTGTGCTCGTCCTCCTTCAACAACTCATGGTGCACCTGAAATTAGGATGTCCAAATTAATTTTAAACTTAATAATGTTAAACCAATAGAGATCTATGACCTCTAAATTATTTTATTATTTTATTTTGATTTGTATGTGATGTTTCAAATACTCAAAAAATGTGATTTTTCAGCATATTTAGCTGAAACTATGTGTCAACGGCTTAAACCGTCTTAGCATATCAGGCATGTTAAATAAAGTTGATAATAATGTCATCCCAGTGTTTGGTATGTACTTGTAGTAGTTTGAGTGTAATTTAGAAGACAAGAGACAATTTGAAACATATAGTTTACTAGCTGTGCCCTGCGGTTCACCTGCAGTAATTTCGGAGTTCTGGCGGGAGTTCTGGGATAAGAAGTACCTACCCTATGTCCTTCTCTGTACCCCTGACAAGGTGCATGTCAAATTTCATCAAAATCCGTTCAGCCGTTTTTGCGTGATTGAGTAACAAACATCTACACTTTCACATTTATAATATTAGTAGGATAATGTATGATAATACTAAAGTACTGTGGGGTAATTTCATAACTCTTCCAGTAAATTTTATTCTCTAACGAGGTACTTCTTCTACACACTTCATTTAATCAAGACATCAAGGTGGGACCACTTTGTAAACAACAATAATTTATAGCATTGAATTAACATACTTACCCCATCTTTCACTCGAGAATTTATCATGTGAAAGTAGAACTCATCGGGATTCTTGTCCAGCGCTTTCTTGCGCAAGACTTTCAACGTCTGACCCTTCTCATGATAATCATCAGCTCGTAGTTTATAATCCTTCTTTTTCTCAAGTAATCCTAAATGTTTCCTAGATTCGGGCTGATGCCTCTCCTTGTGCGTTTTCTGGTGAGCCTTAGCGGCTTTTTTCCAAGAAGACATTTTGTCTTAATTTAAAAATTTACAATCAAAATACCGCTACGTGTACAAACTACTTTCAATTTCAATAATAAAATTTTAATAGCAATGAAAAATACAGGGTAAATATAAACACGTGCTTCGCGCAAATGTCAATGTCAAACTCAAATTGTGTTTTTTTTGCTAAATTTACCCCAATGGAGAAGGCAAAGGAAGTAAGTACATACAGCTAATTTAGTTGTATTTTCTTCTTCTGAATATATTTACATCGAAATGCATTGGTGAGATGCATTTCGATGGTTTACCGGAACTTTTGGCAACAACTCTTCACAGTTGAACCTTAATAGGACGCTCTCTGGGAAGTTGTATAGTAAAACGACATCCTCCCGATGAACGCCCCATTTCATCTTATTTCACTGTTTCCACAGACTGTTAATCACTAATGAATCACTATTATGCTAAATCCACCACATTCACACAATATTAATCACAAGAAACTATTTGCAAAACCTCAGAAGAATAACTAAAGCAGCAAAACAAAGAAATTAAACTAACGTCCGTCACTGTTCAAACCCCGCCAGAAGCTCCCTTGTTTTTTGTTTCGGAGAAGGCAAAAGAAACTTAGTCCATACGGCCAATTGAGTAGTATCTTCTTATCAAGTTAGGCCCGCCGCCCATTGTGACTTTTTGTCGACGTGACTTTCTGTCACTTAGTCAAGTGCAATGAAAACTATACTGAGTGCGCTCATTATGGTGACGTGACAATACGGTGACCTCAGTATAGTTTTCATAAGTGACAGAAAGTCACGTCGACAAAAAGTCACAATGGGCGGCGGGCCTTATATAACATAAACGTAAACGTCGAAATGCATTGGTGAGGTGCAAAACTACAATGATGTTTATCAACTGAAGTTAATTTAGTACGTTACTCAGACTCAACTCAAAAAAGAAACTACCTTTTAGGCACTCGTATTAACTCCGTGATTTAACTAAAACAATGGAACTAATTATAAAAGCCAAACGTACATACAAAATTTGTAATTTGCCCCTGTCTCTACTCCACATTATTGCTAAGTCTATAGATAGCTAGTTTAAGAGCACTGTATGACTATTAATATATGAGATCCTTTTGTACATACACTTAGTGAGCAATAAATACTTGAATACCTACTTGTAAGTTATTAGTTATTATAGTACCTACATACACCAGCACAATTATCGGAACATAAAAAGGCAGAGTATATAAATAATAACGTATACCTACCTTTATATTAAAACAAATAATAATCAGGCATGAAGTAACAAACTAATATACATCTTTTAACATCGACTTTTATTATTATTTTTAATAAAATTTAATTATGAACTTTTTAAGTTTTAAAAGATGTATATTAATTTGTTACTTCATGTCTAATTATTATTTGTTTTAATATGTAATAATACGTTATTATTTCTATACTCTGCCTTTTTATGTTCCGCTAATTCTGCCGGTGTGATTACTATCTTAACCTATAGCAACACATTTTTACATCTATAGCACAGTAAACAAACTATGTCGATTGTAGGTAATAATACAATAGTAATTTTAACAAACAAGAACAAAAACTCCAATGCACTGAATAATCCGAATCCCAAAAACATGTTGAATACACCACCCAAAGATGCTGAAAAACAAAATTTACCTAATCTCAAATTCATAGCTAGATACTTTTTATCATTTTTGGCTGTTGTTAATGTTGGTAAGGTGTAGGCGCCTTAATAACACATCTTTATAGCATCACGCATCAGCTAATCTTAATTTTTACAACTACTTACACATCAAAGTGAGCCATGTTTCCGTTGGATTTCTTAAATACACTTCGGAGTCCAAAGTTCTTGCTATTATGTTCAAAACCATTGAACGGGTTGCGTTTAAATTTCTACTGAAAAATAAAACAGTTAAGTTTCATAAGCATACAAGTCGTAAAAATGCAAACAGCAGCAACATCTATTGAGACTAAGTAGGAAGTTCGTTTAGGTAATATTAGGCATTTTTACACTCACTATATTGGATCAAAAGTATACTCAATCGCAACTATGCGATTGCTTTCCAAAATAAATTCCGAATTCATTTGCTTGCAAGAAGGCAAACATCCACACGTTATATTTTCTAAAAATAAATAATTTTGCCCGTTAAAAAACTGACAGTTTTTTTATCTTAACTACAGACAAATCTCAGCTGTGTAGGTATACAGATGAATAAGGTTCATAGTAGATTCGTTCCATTTACCAGTCTGTGATAAAATAAAATATGCGAATTATACCGAGAGAGTAAGTTGTTCTCAAGCAGTTGAGGCTGGTCATCGAGCAAATAGGCAAAGGCATCGCTTGTTTATCATCCGCGATCGATGCAGCTGTTCCAAACGGATCCATACACCCGCACGACCATTCTATGCATGTGGTCTGTAATAGTACATTATTGCAAAGGTAGCGAAATAGGCAATGGGCATGTTGACTAATTTTTATTTTTTAGTCCGTCTTGTAGATTATTAAAAAATATTGGACACGTATTTTTTCTTTTTTTACGTAATCAAAAAATAACGGCGATATATTGAGTTGAAATTTCGCGTGACGTCACTATTCTGACAGTTTGTACCTATGGCGGTTTTGCGGTTACTGACGTCACGACCTCCTCATCCTAAACTTTAAAGCGCTTTATCTCTGTGTATTTTATTTATTTAAAAAAGCAAAAAATACGTGTCTATTGTTTTTTTATTTTCTAACTGACGGACTAATTAGAATTTTGATTTTCAATAGTAGTCAACATCCCTATTGCCATTTCGGCCGAGGCATATATAGTGCTTCTTAAAAAAATGCAAGGAAATAAAAAAACTAAGGTCGTTTGCGACTTGCGATCGGAACCCGTGCCATAATACACCAGTGCAGTCATGTTGTGTTGGCAACGAAGCGAGATAATTATCGGTTTAGGGACCGAAAAATGGAAAAAATATCACACTTATCAGGATGTCTATTTTGACATAATACCTAATATAGGTAGTTAATTTGTGTGTGTTAGTGTAGATTGTAATGTAATTAGGATTAGTTTATTATAGTATGTAAGTAAAAGCGTTAATTAAAAGTAATTAAGGGGCTATGTGAAAAAATAATTCAGTGGTCAAAAGAATGACAATGAATTAGATATACCTACTGAACACACACCACTGCACTTTAAATAAAACACTAGGTACTTACTTACACGTATAATGAGAAACCACATAAGACCAAAATTATAAAAACTCCACAGTACTTAATAAGTTCGTTGACACCTAATGAAAGCTTGAAAATTAACAGCTCAACGCCATCTAGTGGCTGATAGTGTAACTAAATAAAAATGCTTAATTCTACTGGACATTCCGCCCACCAAAGACTCTGTCTTTCACTTACTCCGCCCACCGTGTCGGACTATTCCTCACTCGACATTGATTTGCCTTTCGGCAAAAAGATTAATTTAGACAAGGGTCTTTTGAGCACGGAACCTCCCTTACATACTATCGTTACAACTCTAACTAAATCATCACGGCCAGGATGTATATTTAAAACCCTTCCCAAAAGCCATTTTGTAGCGGGCAAATCTTCCTCTTTGATAATCACCACGTCATCCACTTTCGGTGATTCGACCTTCGTATGCCACTTATATCTCTGTTGCATCGTATGCAAATATTCCAGATGCCAACGTTTCCAGAATTGTGCTGTCATCCTCTGAATTAATTGCCATCTAGTAAGCAAATTTATGTTGCTACTCTGGGTGAAATCATTGTCTGGCACGCTCACAAGAGGCTCTCCCACTAGAAAATGACCTGGTGTTAGCGGTGTCAAAGCATCTGTACTGTCTTCACTCTGTTGACACAATGGTCGACTGTTTAAACACGCTTCGATTTGTGCCATTAAAGTTATCATTTCTTCGAATGTTAGTGTTGTCGAACCTATTGCTCTATGTAAATGCATCTTGGCTGATCGAATGCCGGCCTCCCACAGCCCTCCAAAATTTGGTGCCCTGGGCGGTATAAAATGCCACGTAGTGCCATCTGTGGCTAAGAGTTCTGCTATTTCACTGGCTAAATTGGATTTACCCTGTTCAAACATGAGTTTCAGCTCTCTTGCGGCCCCGACGAAATTTGTCCCATTGTCACTCCACAGATTAGTGCAACGTCCTCTTCGAGCAACAAATCTTCTAAAAGCTGCCAAGAAAGCTTGTGACGTTAAATCTGATACGACCTCCAAATGTATTGCTTTGGTGCACATACAGATAAACAGACATATATATCCCTTGGAAGATTTATAGCCCCTGCCCTTGGACATTCTGATCATTATAGGGCCAGCGTAATCAACTCCACTGTTCTCGAACGGTTTTTGTGGCGTGACCCGCACGCCAGGCAACTGCCCCATCATTTGCTGTTGGGGTTTTGCCTGAAATCTCAGACATGTCACGCATTCTTTGACACAATTATTCACTGCGAGTTGTAGCCCAATTATCCAATATCTCGTGTATAAATAAGACATCATTAATCTCTGTCCTCCATGCAACGTCCGTTCATGTGCTTCCTTCACCAACAGCTTGGTAAGGTGATCCTTTCCAGGTATAATGATAGGATGTTTAGCTTCATATGAGAGACTTGATGACTGTAGTCTTCCTCCTACTCTTAAAATTCCCTTTTTATCAAAAATTGGGTTTAATGTTCGGAGTTTGCTTCTCTTTTTAACTTTCTTTTCTTCCTTTAAATCTTTCATTTCTTCACCAAATGCCAATCCTTGATAATAGCTAATGCATCTCTCTAAAATGGTTTCTAATTCTTCTGTAGTTAAGTATTTACCTTCTAATTTGTTTGTTTGCATTGTTCCAAATCTTCTGCAGTATGCCAAAACTCTCTTCATTTTTGTTAAATTTGAAAATCTCTCCCAGATAGGGATCTCTTCTACTTCAATGTGTAATGATCGCACCTCTAGTTTTCTTGCTTCTAATTTTGTTGCTGGTATCTCCTTTGGTTTGTAATCAATTTCCTTTTCTTTCAGCCATTTTGGTCCGCACCACCATATATCCTTTGATCTTAGTTCACTCGCGCTTATGCCTCGCGATGCAGGATCTGCAGGATTGTCACCTGACTTAACGTGCCTCCATTTATCGTTATCAATCAACTGAATGATCTCTGACACTCTGTTTCCGACAAATGTCTGCCATTTACTGGGTTGACCTTGGAGCCATGATAAAACCACCATCGAGTCTGTCCACGCAAACACATTCTCCTTCGGTACGTTAAGCAGCTGTCCAATGTCGTGCAACAATCTAGCTAGCAAGACCGCACCGCATAGCTCCAATCTCGGAATAGAAATTTGTTTTAATGGTGCCACCTTGGTTTTCGAAGCTATTAGGTTGACTTCAATATCATTCACAACTGTAACAACTCTGATGTATACTACCGCTGAGTATGCGAATGACGAAGCGTCTGAAAAGCCATGAATTTGAACAACTTTGTTTTCTGAGCTTAAGTTTATCCATCGGGGTATCTTAATGTCTCTTAGGCTGGTCAACTCTCTTCTATATTCAGTCCATTCAGTAATATATTCCGTGGGCAGTTCGTCATCCCATCCCTTGTTGCAAAGCCAGAGTTTTTGTATAAAGATCTTAGCGCAAATTATTACGGGTGCAAGCCAACCAAACGGATCAAAAAGCCGCGCTATATCCGACAAAATTGATCTTTTCGTCACAGGATAACTCATATCAGGCAAGTGGACTGTAATACAAAAGTTGTCATCCTGTCTATCCCAGGTTAATCCCAAAATCTTTATAATGGGATCCAGCTTAATCTCCAGTTTGTCCTCGCTCAGTTCTCCCACACCCTTTATACTCTGCAACAATTTGTCTGAGTTACTGGACCATTTCTGCATAATAAAGCCTCCCGATTTTAATAAGCCCTTTACTTCATTGCACATGACTAGTGCCTGCTCTACATTCTCCGCCCCACTCATGAGATCATCCATGTAGAATGAATTCTTTACAATGGCTGCTGCGTGTGGGTATATATGACTCTCATCTTCAGCTAGCTGCATAAGTGTACGTACAGCTAAATATGGTGCAGCTGCTGTGCCGAAAGTCACTGTCACTAATTTGTAAACCTTGAGCTCGTCTTCAGGATCATTTCGCCATAATATGCTCTGTAAGCTGGAGTGTTTGTGAATCACTCGAACTTGGCGATACATTTTGACAATATCACCGACAAAACATATTTTATACGATCTCCACTTGATAATGAGACTTCGTAAATCTGGCTGCAAAGTGGGACCAACCAGCATGCTATCATTTAGAGAGTAACCCTTAGATCCCTTTGCCGATGCGTCAAAGACAACCCGTACCTTTGTGGTGTCTTTGTCCTCTCGGACTACAGCATGATGAGGCAAGTATATTGCATTCTCATCCTCTTCTGCCTCAACCATGTGACCTAGATTCAAATACTCTTCGATGACCTTCCGGTACTCTATCTTTAGGTTTTCGTTTCTCCGAAATCTTTTCTCTAATTGTTTGAATCTAATAGTTGCCTGTTCCTTTGTATTTCCACATGCCTTAACTGTGTTTTCTATGTTGTCCCTCAACGGTAAATTGACAATGTATCTTCCGGTTTCGTCTCTTGTTGTAGTAGTTTTATAAAACTGTTCACATCGTTCTTCATCTTTGGTTAGTACCCTTTTATCTGTTAGTCCATCTGACTCCAACTCCCAAAATCTCTTTAATAAATCGTTTTCTAGTACGTTTACATGCATACTCAGTATCTTATTTTGTCTAGCTTGTTTTTGGTCGGTCATTTCTCCTGATAGAATCCAGCCTAAACGGGTGAATTGTGCTACTATACCGTCTGATCCTCTTATCAGTCCATTGTCTATTATCTTGCTATAAACATCTGCTCCCAGCAGTATGTCAATTTTGCCCGACCTTTTGTAGCATGCATCCGCGAGTGGCAGTTTCTGAATTTCAGGCCAGTAGTGCTCCATTATCACACGCGAAGGTGAAATAGTTGTTAATGACCGAAGAACGTAAGCGTTGACGTGTAGGTTGAAGGATGTTTCATATCTCGATTGCAACTGAAAGTTCACCGTATTGTTTACTGACAGCTCGTTAGTCCCTTCACCCAATCCTGATACCACGCCGTTGATTTTGGTTCTCTTTAAACCTAAAGTTTGAACCACCCTTTCTGACACGAACGAGGCCTGTGATCCCTGGTCAATTAATGCACGGAAGACGTGTTTTTTTCCTGTTTCTGAAATGACGTCTACCAATGCTGTAGCTAACAAAACGTTTTGACCAGGGTGTTCTTGTTTAGAGAAGTGTGTCGTTACTTTGTGCGCCTTCTCTTCTTGGTCTTTGTTTTCTTCTGCTGTAGTTGGTTTCTCAATGTGTATCCTTTTTTCAGGATGTAAAAGCGAGTGGTGTCTTTTATGGCATATCCTACAAGCTGTTGATTGTTTGCATCGCATGACTGTATGATTAGGAATGAGACAATTGAAGCACAACCCACTCTTCTGTACGAACTCGTAGCGTTTATCTACGGGCTGCTTCGTAAATTCCTTGCAGGTGAAGATATGATGATTCTCTTTACAGAATGCGCAGGTTGTTTCTATTGCGGCGTGGAATGTCTTAGATTTATTTGTTTTAGAACCTTTGTTTGCACTCTCCACCATCTCCAACGTTCGAAATCTCATTTCTAAAAATTGCGTCAATTTGCTGAGCTTAGGCAGTTCATCTGAATTTTCGTTGCTGATAGTTTCTTCCCATTGCTTGTGACTATCTGCATCTAGTTTTGAGACGAGAATGTACATAACAATCGCATCCCAATGCTCTGTTGGCAAACCTATGTTTTTGAGGGCATTGATACATTCCACTGACGTGTCTAATAACTGTTTGATTGCGGAGGAGGACTCGGCTGTCACGTTTCTTTGACCAAAAAATCTCTTAAATATGCAATTAGCGATGTATCTCTTGTTGTCATAACGCTTGTTCAAGATAGACCAGGCTTCTGAGTAATTATCACCTGTGATGGCTACTTGTTTGAGTAGAGCATCTGCTTCTCCCGCCAAACTACTCTTGAGATAGTGCAGTTTTTGAACATCCTCTAAACCCTCATTTTTATGTATTAATGAAGAAAACAAATCATGGAATGACTGCCATTCTGTGTAATTTCCAGAAAACGTTGGTATAGTAATCCTTGGTAACTTGACTTCACTGCTCCTAGTCACATTAACTACGCCTTCTTGAGTCGCATTAGATGCTGAACTTGCTGATCCAAATTTTTTCAGAGCTGTTTTTAATTCGCTTTTGTATGCATAGTATAGTTCTTCAACATTTTCGTATGTATCCTGCGTGAAGTATGATAACGATTGCCTATTCGATTTCTGGACCTTGGTTATTATTTGGTCATGTGTAGCAATGAAACTCTTCCAATATGTTTCTAAAGTTTCGAGTCGCGCCTCTGTATATATGACCGTAACCCTTTCCTTTGGTGATTTCTTAAAGTTTGCTTGAGCCTTTTGAATTTTCTCTTCAGTCTCATTTTGAATAGCTATCAGTTGTTGCACTGCCTCCATTATTAAGTTGTTGAATATATGCGCAACAAATTCCTTTGACAATTATTTTTTTCGCCGTAATTGTCTAAGTCCCAAATGACAGTAAATTTTCTATGTCACTGAACACAACACTTGTAAATTTCAAAGTCTTTTTTATGTTAAATTTGCTAAGTCCTAAAAGATTGCAAATTTCCTAAGTTAATGAACATTGAACACAATATTTTTCTATGTTTAAAATCGACGAAATTTTTCTAAGTCCAAACTGAAGTTGATTTTTTCTAAGTCTTTTGCAACACAAAGTTTTCTAAGTTCAAATTTTATTCAATTTTTTCTAAGTCTTTACGTTAACACTTTAAAATTTCACAAGTCCTGTTTTTAGTTTTTACTCACGATTTCACAAGTCCAATAATCCGTCTCGAAGAACCACTTTTATGTTCACACACACCACTGCACTTTAAATAAAACACTAGGTACTTACTTACACGTATAATGAGAAACCACATAAGACCAAAATTATAAAAACTCCACAGTACTTAATAAGTTCGTTGACACCTAATGAAAGCTTGAAAATTAACAGCTCAACGCCATCTAGTGGCTGATAGTGTAACTAAATAAAAATGCTTAATTCTACTGGACATTCCGCCCACCAAAGACTCTGTCTTTCACTTACTCCGCCCACCGTGTCGGACTATTCCTCACTCGACATTGATTTGCCTTTCGGCAAAAAGATTAATTTAGACAAGGGTCTTTTGAGCACGGAACCTCCCTTACATACTATCGTTACAACTCTAACTAAATCATCACGGCCAGGATGTATATTTAAAACCCTTCCCAAAAGCCATTTTGTAGCGGGCAAATCTTCCTCTTTGATAATCACCACGTCATCCACTTTCGGTGATTCGACCTTCGTATGCCACTTATATCTCTGTTGCATCGTATGCAAATATTCCAGATGCCAACGTTTCCAGAATTGTGCTGTCATCCTCTGAATTAATTGCCATCTAGTAAGCAAATTTATGTTGCTACTCTGGGTGAAATCATTGTCTGGCACGCTCACAAGAGGCTCTCCCACTAGAAAATGACCTGGTGTTAGCGGTGTCAAAGCATCTGTACTGTCTTCACTCTGTTGACACAATGGTCGACTGTTTAAACACGCTTCGATTTGTGCCATTAAAGTTATCATTTCTTCGAATGTTAGTGTTGTCGAACCTATTGCTCTATGTAAATGCATCTTGGCTGATCGAATGCCGGCCTCCCACAGCCCTCCAAAATTTGGTGCCCTGGGCGGTATAAAATGCCACGTAGTGCCATCTGTGGCTAAGAGTTCTGCTATTTCACTGGCTAAATTGGATTTACCCTGTTCAAACATGAGTTTCAGCTCTCTTGCGGCCCCGACGAAATTTGTCCCATTGTCACTCCACAGATTAGTGCAACGTCCTCTTCGAGCAACAAATCTTCTAAAAGCTGCCAAGAAAGCTTGTGACGTTAAATCTGATACGACCTCCAAATGTATTGCTTTGGTGCACATACAGATAAACAGACATATATATCCCTTGGAAGATTTATAGCCCCTGCCCTTGGACATTCTGATCATTATAGGGCCAGCGTAATCAACTCCACTGTTCTCGAACGGTTTTTGTGGCGTGACCCGCACGCCAGGCAACTGCCCCATCATTTGCTGTTGGGGTTTTGCCTGAAATCTCAGACATGTCACGCATTCTTTGACACATTTTTTAGATAGCCTCTTAACAATTATACCTACTAGCAACATACAAGCAATTATTTAATTTTTAATTAGAATATTATAAAAGTTTGGTTTCCCGCACCAAACACCGCCTTCTCGAATAATGGTTTCGAGGCACGCACGCATCCATCACTATGACGGCGCCGGGCGCGTCCTGCACCAAGGAGTACGACAGGAATATGGTGTGCGTGTAGCCCGGCTGGAGGAACACCAGCTCGATCCAGTTCTCCGCGTCGTATGTAGAGAAGAACTGCCGGTGATGAAACTGAACACTGAGATGGAAAACTCAAACGCACACATTGGTACAAGTGGACATAGATAAGCAATAGTGTGTTAACCCACACTGGAGAAATTTTGAGTAAATCGTGTTTTAAAAGTAGGAGCGCCATTTGTGTCAAAATTTTTTATGTTCAATATTTAGTTACATATTTACGCAATGAAATAAGGTAAACACATAACTAAAACACGTTCCCTAACTCACAATAAATCGTTCTGAATCAATAAGTTAATTCTGTGGGTTAACATGTTATTGCTTATCTGCGTCCAAGTATGGATGAGTTTAAGCCCGGTGCTTGGGTTAAACGCCCAGCGTCTGGGACCTGGGTGTTCATGGGTGTTTACATCGAGTTTTAATACACAAACCCAGTTGGTGTGCTAAGCT
This sequence comes from Zygaena filipendulae, assembly GCA_907165275.2. Lineage (NCBI taxonomy): Eukaryota > Metazoa > Arthropoda > Insecta > Lepidoptera > Zygaenidae > Zygaena > Zygaena filipendulae. Next base: position 851,021 of record OU015653.1, on the reverse strand, counting down.
TGAGCTCACGCATTTCATATGAATTTTTCAAATATTTGTTAGGAAAAAATAACCATAGTAAACAATAAAATCTTCGCTGAGATTTATAAACTTCACGAGTGCGGTAAATAAGGTAATGTACCTATTTTTATTTTAAATTACGCACTAAAAAAAGTACGCAAGTTTGAATTGCCACAATATTATGAACCCGAAACCGGCGGATAAAGAGCCACATTACGAACGAGTGTGATGAAATAAAAATATTTATTTAATTTAAATTTAGACAAATTAATATATCATGAAACCATTATTAGCCTCTGTTATTAGTCTCTATTGATGTTTTTTTAATTAACATCGTTAGCAATTTTGTTTTTAAATTGCTAACATAAATAGGAAGGTAATACCTAATACTAATTTAGAGACTTTTGTTCCCTTAGGAATTCCAAATAACTACATGGGATAAAATAGGTAGGTACCTATACCCTGTCTCGCCTCTTACGACATCTTTCAAAGTTGAGAGTGATATTACTGTTCTAAGTAGAGTTTATGTCAGCATTTATACTCACATAACACCCGTAGAGAACTGAGCCATCGGTACAATCCAATGCCAAAGACACATCGAATAGGAAGTTAGAAATTTCATTAATTTCCGATATTTCGAAGCTAAAAATGAAAGAAGGATCTTAGTTTTGTATTACTTTCAACTCATTACACTTCTCTGACAAGTAAGTCTAAGAAAGAGTGTGTAACCAGTCAAAGATGTTCTATATAGTAGGTACCATCATTGGTAACCAGTAGTAACTTTACCTCCATCTTGTAAAATCTTACTACTTATATCAAAAGTCTGTCCACTTTAATTTGGACTTTACGTACAGTGTGCAAGGTCGAAATTTTAATATACCCGATTTAAGTTTGTTAGCCCTTTTTAGTACCTTTGTAATAAATATAGTTTTAGCGTTGTAACTTTTTACTAAACTATATCGCGCTATCCGTTCTAAAAAATCATAGTTAAATGCGAAACGAATGTAGGTCCATAGCTAGTTTTACCACTGTCAGGGGCTAGAAGACATGGTGATTATTTAGTTTAATTGACTTACATCGGTGACTGCGCGACACAGCAGACACCCTTGGGCGTCATCTTCACCTGGAACATGTCTTCGCACGGCAGCTCGGTGGTCTGTCGGCGGCATCTCCGGACGAAGCCACCGCACGGCGCGCTGCTCGCCAACAGATCGTCCGGCAAAGTCACATTGTGAAGCTCGAACAGCGCTTCGAGTTCCACCAGTTTACTGTCGGGAGCCGGACTGCGTTTGAGAATCAAAGCGACCGTTTCGAGGAGATCGTTCACGGATCTAGTGTCCTTTGTTCTGGAATAATTTCACAATTTGAAAGGATATCTTGACGATTGGATGTAAAATTTGGCAGGTATTGAATAAGAGATTTATCGAAGTAGCGCGCTCGCCGTAATATTGTCCAATCTAGTTCAATTAAGAAGGTATCTAGTCGGTATTTTTATGTAGGTTATCGTTGCGCGCTAAGATTAAAATAAATATGCGTTAATTCCGTCAGTCGTATTTCTATTTTTAAATATTTTAATTTTTATCAAAAATGGTCTTCTAGGATGGTCGCATACTGATTAAGTGCTGTTGAAAATAAAAGGTCTATCAACTACAAGCACACTTGTCACTTGGTCATTCGCAATGAACAATAAATGCTCACAAGCTTTCAAGGAATAGCCTGGCCGTCCGCTCGTGCGGCAGGCACACCGCCAGCACGGGCGCCGGCGTGGGCGCGGCGGTCACGTCCTGCTGCACCAGCAGCGCCGGCGCCTGCGCGAAGCGCGCCCACAGCGCCAGGCACAGCGCGCCCGCGCAGCCCGCGCTCACCGCGCAGCCGGCCAGCCAGCACGCACTGCGCGCGCGGTATTAGTTATATGTATTTAGTTATTAATATGTTTCCTAGATATACTATAAATAAATAAATAAATAAATAAAGCCTTTATTCTACTACTTCAGATATACTACATATACTTACCGCCGCACTCAGAGTCGACTTTAATGATTACTTAGTTAAGTATAGGTTTTTTAAACAAAATTGCCGCAATCGGAGACGTTCAGTAAATTAATGTTAATTGGCATTTAATGAGATGTAACTTAATTAGTTAAATGCCAATTAACATTAATTTATTAAACTTTTCTGATTGCGGCAGTTTTGTTTTAAAAATCTATACTTAACTAAGTAATCATTAAAGTCGACTCTGAGTGCGGCGGTTAGATATACTATACTTAGGGTTAATTTGCACATGAGAATGGTCATGATGACAGGGTGTAAAAATCTACATACTACAAGATCGAATTTAGTCATCTAACCCATTGTTGCTGTTAGCTAAACAAATTATTAATGGGGAACTTGTAGGAATATAATTTTTCAGTTTATTTTAAAGATTATAAGATATGGCGTACTTTATCAAAACAAAAAAAAAAAGGAAAAATAAAATAACATTTACTGTTTACCGCCAAAACGCAGAACGACGTCAAACAATGTATTATAAAATGAACTACTTAATATACAAAATGAAAACACAAAAAAATGACTTACCGGTCGATTGGATTTGGAGACAATAAATATTTGAAGCCATGCAATGTAGTTGTTGTAAAAAACTGTCTTATCGCCACTAAAAAAGTAGAAGTCTTCATGCTGGGTGTTTAAGTTTTTTGTAAAGTAATTTTCTGTATCGCGCTGTTGAGATTGGTCACGCCAAATATATAAGCGAATGAAACTTGTAATTTTTTTGTACATTAAATCGGGTTCTATTTTTCGTTGTGGTATTATTTAAGAGCCCTCGAGTGAGTGTATCAAACATTGGTCCATCGAGCCGACTCTGAATTAGTGATTGGGGATCTTGGTACCTATTGTATAAAGTAGTGCTGTGTTAGATCGCCCACCCTTCGCGTCACTTTGCTGGGCTGTTGGTAGCTGCCTAGAACAACCTTCTAGCTGAAGAGCAGTAGGTAACCGAGTGAAGACCTCGGAGGTGCGGCGCGAAGAGGAGGAGAGGAGTTCGGAGGAGGAGGAGCCGAGAGATCAACTTGGCAGGAGAGAGGTGGGAGCCGGGAGCTACTCGGCAGGCAAAAGTTGGTGGCCGGGAGGTGCACGGCAGGGAAGCTGCGAGGTCGGTGTTGGAAGCTGCAGTCAGCCTGTCAGGGATCAGTGCGGCAAAAGTGGTCGGTAGTGAGAAGTGAAACTGTGAGTACATTAATTTATTATTAACCATCATTTAGTGAAACAAAACCAAGAATAATACGTAAAAGTGTGATGTGCGAATAAAAATCAGACTTTGGGACTTAGAAAAATTAAGATAGATTTATACTTAGAATAGTTTAGTTTTAGTAAAAGTGGTTGAGACGGGGAACCTACGCCCGATCTTCCCCAGAAATTTAAGTTTCAAACACTTAGAAAAATTTGAATGATTTTGAACTTGTAATATTTTCTGTTGTAGGTAGAAGTGGTAAATATTAAATTTGTAACGTATAACAGTTTTTTTAGTGTAGTGTAGGTACCTACTGTATTTTTAATTATTGTACTTAGAAAAAATTGTGATTCGAAAATATACCTACTTTATAAAATTGCCTAAAGATTGAACTAACGTTTATTACAGTACGTTTGCGAGGTAATACCTACCTGGTAAAAACAGTTATAAAAATTGTCATTGTTTACACACCTACCTACCTACATTAAGTATATGTAAAAAAAAAAATAGGTAATAATTTTGTTTACTAGTGAATTGTTATTGTTTGTTTATAAATTTAAAAAGTTTGTATTTTGATCTTTTTAATAAAAGTCACCGGCCATGGAGGCATTAATCAAAATGCAAGAGGATATTTTTGCTAGAATTGAAAGGGCGCGTAAAAATTATAAGAAAACGCCTAAGGAAAGACTAACTGAACAATATGCGCAAACCAGACTGGAGAGCCTGGAACAATTGTGGGTGGAGTTCAATAATAATCACGCTACTATTGTTCAAGGTTCTACCAACAAGGATCTAAGTTCTTCAACTTATGTAAAGGATGATCTATTTGACGTTGCCGAACAACTGTACGTTGAGTTTAAGTGCGAATTAAGGGTTGCTTTATCTAAACGTAGTGCAGGTAGTAGCAAAACAAATTGTTCCGGTGAATCGAATTCCGCGACTAAGTCGTGTCAATTTAAATTGCCTAAAATCACTATCCCGACCTTTTCGGGCAAATACACCGAATGGACGACGTTCAAAGATTTGTTTACATCCTTAATTCATAATAACGATAATTTGAGTAATGTCCAGAAGTTGCATTATTTAAAGAGTTATTTAGCGGGTGAGGCGGAACAACTGCTTCGGCACATACCAATTACTGAACTTGATTATTTAAGAAGCTGGGAGTTGTTACAAGCCCGCTATAATAACAAGAAATATCTCTCAAATAGTATTTTGAAACGCCTACTAAGTCAGAAAAATATTGTGTCGGAATCAGCTAGTATGTTGCGAGAACTAATAGATACTACGAACGATTGTTTGAATGCGCTTACAAGTATTGGTGTTGATGTCAGTACATGGGATATTATTGTTATTTACCTAATGACATTAAAACTCGATCCAGAGTCTAGGAAGCAATGGGAGTTAAAGGTCAGCAGTAACAATGCTTCGGATGAAATACCTACATTCGCGCAATTTAATGAATTTGTTACCAGCCGTTACCGAGCCCTTGAGTTCTTGGATACTGGATCGGGAGCAGGAAATAAAAACAAATATGTGTCACCTACTTATCTGTCTAAACCTAAAGTTATGCACGCAACAGAACCCCAACTATCATGTAAATTTTGTAACGGAAATCATAAGTTAGGTACTTGCAAGAGATTTTCAAGCGAGGATGTAGACACGCGTCGTAACTTTGCAGAACAAAATCGGATTTGCTTTCTGTGTATGGGTAGTAACCACATGGCCAAATACTGTCGCATTAAAGCTTCGTGTCATATATGTAAACGGAAACATCATACCCTCCTACATCCTAGTGGTGTAAATTTAGATGAAAAAAGCGGTGGTGGTAGTGTGGCCAGGGGGGCTACTTCAGGTAAATGTAATACAGATCAAGTCGGGGTTTCGGGGTCTGGTGAGCCACTCGGTGTCGAGGCTTCAGCAGCATCCTCCAGCGCGAAAGGGTCAGCTCAGGTGGTATCTTGTTTTTCTTCCGATCAGGTGGCCTTGAGCAAGCAAGTTCTTTTAGCTACAGCCTTGGTGCGAGCTGAAACGGCAAATGGCGAGAAGCGTATTATCAGGGCGTTGCTAGACCAAGGGTCACAGGCGTCCTTTGTTACGGAAGCAACGGTTCAATACTTAGGTATCAAAAAGATTCCGGTACAGGGCCTCATCTCTGGTTTAGAAGGAAGCAAAAATATATCGGTAAGGTCCATGGTTAAAATCAAGGTAATTTCTAGAATGGATTCCAGTGTGACCTTTATGGTGCACGCGTATGTGCTTCAGTCAATAACCACATTACTGCCATCAAAAGGTGTGGCCGCGATGAATTGGCTGGAGCTGGATACAGTGACGTTGGCGGATCCTCAGTACCGTACACCTAATAAGATTGATATTTTGTTGGGTGCAGAGGTATATTGCCAAATACTTCAAGAAGGAGTGATGAAAGGTCCGCTAGGGTCTCCAGTTGCTCAAGCTACATCTCTTGGTTGGATTCTCTCCGGAATAGTAAACAATTCACCTGAGAGCAATGGCAGCGTAGTGGTTATGCACACGTCAATGGAAGATAACGAGCTGCTGAAGAGGTTCTGGGAAATAGAAGCGGATCCTAAGACACACGTGAATCGCATGACAGATGAAGAAGTAAAATGTGAAAAATTCTTTGCGGATACAACAAAGAGAGATGCTGAAGGACGATACATAGTTCGATTGCCCTTTAAGGGAGAAGTAAATAAGGATACTTACCAGGACTCCAGAGAAATCGCTGAAAATCGGTTGAACGCGCTTCTTCGAAAGTTGAAGAGAGACGATGAGCTGAAAGCAAAATACACAGAGGTTATAAATGAATATCTGGAAATGGGTCATATGGAAAAGGTTCCAATAAAGGAAATAAAAAAAGAGAAATGTGCATACTTACCACATCACGGAGTTGTAAGGAATGATAAAGACACAACCAAGCTAAGAGTTGTCTTTGATGCGTCCTGTAAGAGTAAAGCAGGTGTGTCCTTGAACGAATCCTTGATGGTTGGTCCTAGCTTGCAGTCAGATTTAAGACATTTATTGATGCAGTGGAGAGTTCATCCCATAGTTTTAGCCGCAGATATAGTAAAAATGTACAGGCAAGTAAGAGTAGCAGAAAGCGATGTAGACTTTCAGAGACTATTGTGGAAGGAAAACCTGGAAGATACAACGCAGGACTATCGATTGCTCCGAGTTACATTTGGTACGGCTTCTGCTCCGTACTTGGCGGTGAAAGCCCTTCAACAGGTAGCAATTGATGATGGTGCAAACTGCCCTGAAATAGCGGAAAGAGTCATCAAAGACTATTACATGGACGATTTGCTGTCGGGCTGCCAGTCGGTAGAAGAAGGATTGAGGGTATACAAAGAAATGAATAAGTTATTGAAAGGGGCTGGGTTCGAACTGCAAAAATGGATGAGTAACAGTAAGGAACTATTGGAAGAGATAATGAAAACGAAAGGAGCGAAGGAGACAGGGGATGAAATAAAGCTGAAAATGGATGAAATTGTAAAACTATTAGGACTTACCTGGAACCGTAGAACGGATACCTTTCAGTACGCGGTGATGCTGCCTCTGGATCCGGGACCTGTAACAAAAAGAAAAATAACATCAGAGATTGCAAGGTTATTTGATCCACTGGGTTGGGTGGCACCTACAGTAATAGTAGCAAAGATCTTAATTCAAAAATTGTGGATAGCTGGAGTAGATTGGGATGATGAGGTTCCCAAGCAATTATTAGATCAATGGTTAACTTACCGTCAAGACTTACCTCAGCTGTCAAAATTTGTTGTACCTCGATGGCTCCACGCAGAAGACGGTGATAGGATGGAACTTCACGGTTTCAGCGACGCTTCACAGTTCGCCTATGCAGCAGTTGTTTACGCAAGAGTGGTTAAGCCTTCTGGAGAGATCCACATATCTCTGGTCACTGCAAAAACTAAAGTGGCACCAATCAAACAAATCTCCATACCAAGGTTAGAACTATGCGGAGCTGTACTGCTGTCAAGATTGTTGTTAGAAGTTGCAGACGTCATGAAAATCGAGAGGAGGCAAATACATGCCTGGACCGACTCAACGGTGGTGCTTGCGTGGATCAACAGTCATCCAAGGCGTTGGCAAACATTTGTTGCTAATCGAGTGTCGGAGATATTAACTACCTTGGAGCCTCACCAATGGTCCCATGTGTCGACCAAGAAAAATCCCGCAGATTGTGCATCAAGAGGAACAACATCATCGGAATTGTTAAATCAAGAGCTTTGGATAAACGGACCAGAGTTTCTACATAGTGAAGTAGTTTCCTATGACAAACCAAGAACGATAGAAACACATTTAGAAGAAATCAAGACACATTTTACCAAATCGGACGAGTCAATTTGGAGTAGATTCTCTTCGTTAACGAGATTAGTTAGGGTAATCGCCTACTGCCGCAGATTTCTAAATCTGAGGAATGGTGCGTCGAGATCTGGCAGCATCAATTTGTCGACGGAAGAGTTAAACGGATCATTAAATGTTTGCATAAAAAATTGTCAGCAGGAGCATTTTAACAAGGAAATTACTCATCTCCAAGAAAAGGATGCAAAGAGTAAACTGAAAGGTCCTCTTCGTTCTTTAAATCCGTTCATTGACAAAGACGGTATGCTGCGAGTAGGTGGCAGACTAGAACACTCACAGCTCGATGTAAATCAAAAGCATCCAATCTTGATTCCAAAAAAGTCAGTACTAACAGACTTGCTGATCGAAGATGCTCATAGGAAGACGCTGCATGGAGGTCAACAGCTCATGTTGGTATACTTAAGCTCAAAATATTGGATAATGGGAGCGAAGCCAATAGTTCGGGCGTACATTCGCAGGTGTGTTAAATGCGTAAGACAAAGAGCCAGCATTCCAAGTCAACTTATGGGTCAGTTGCCAGCGGCGCGAGTCACACCGACAAGACCGTTCAAGAGTAGCGGAGTTGACTACGCAGGGCCAATAAGCGTACGCAGTGCAAGGGGTCGCGGGCATCATGCCTCTAAGGGTTATATTTGTCTTTTTGTGTGTATGGTCACTCGAGCTATACATATAGAAATAGTTAGTGATCTGACTACACAAGGATTTTTATCAGCGTTTAAAAGGTTTGTGGCTCGTCGAGGAATATGTACAGACCTCTGGAGCGATAATGGGACGAATTTTGTGGGTGCTTCACGGGAACTCCAGCACATGTTCAAGTCAGAGCAGTCCACGATGGTCAAAGAAGTGGCTGAGATGTTGGCAACAAATGGTACAACTTGGCATTTTATCCCACCGCACTCACCCCATTTTGGAGGATTATGGGAAGCTGGGGTAAAATCAGTAAAATTTCATTTAAGAAGAGTCATAGGAGATTCGACATTGACGTACGAGGAGCTGTCAACGGTTTTGGCGCAAATTGAAGCGTGCCTGAATTCAAGGCCGCTCTCACGCATTGACAGTGAATCGGGCGCAATCGATGTTTTAACACCGGGACACTTCTTAATAGGGGAAGCCCTGGTTACTGTGCCAGATTATAATTATGAACCATCAAATGTCACCAGTTTGCGAAGGTGGCAACTCACGCAAAAGATGATGCAAGGATTTTGGAGAAAATGGTCACAGGAGTACCTTACTCAATTTCTGCATCGTTACCGATGGGCTCACCAGACTCAGGAACCGGAAATAGGCGAAGTAGTCTTGGTAAAGGAGGACGACTTACCCCCAAGTAAATGGCTTCTTGGTCGTGTGGTTACTAAGCACCCAGGTGCTGATAACATAACCCGAGTAGTCACGGTACGTACTCAAAGTTCGTTGATAAAAAGACCTACATCCAAGCTTTGCGTACTTCCTGTAGCTAAGTAAAATATTCAATTAGTTATAGATATTATTTCATGATTATGTAGCATTCGTCACGGTGGGCGGCCTAATTCAAAGGACAAGGTAAACTTGTCCTTGGTGGGCGGTATGTTTAAGTTTTTTGTAAAGTAATTTTCTGTATCGCGCTGTTGAGATTGGTCACGCCAAATATATAAGCGAATGAAACTTGTAATTTTTTTGTACATTAAATCGGGTTCTATTTTTCGTTGTGGTATTATTTAAGAGCCCTCGAGTGAGTGTATCAAACACTGGGGAACACACGAAAGAAACAATTTCGTCAGTGTTTACTTGCAGCTCAGACGAAAACTTGTTATTTGGTCTGAGACTTGCAGTATATCGGGGTAGAATAATCCACACTTATATCGCCACTAAAAGGCGATACAAGGTTTCGATATGAAGTTAATTATATGGTTAGGTTCTGTTGTTAAAATATCGATATTCGAAACAAAAATTATACCCAATTGCCGTCAGTAATTTACACTAATCCCATTTTGATTGCTAACAAAATCATGATAAAATAAAGAAACACCTTTTTAACATCAATGTTTTTAATTACGAACCATACAAGGCAAGTATGATAGCAATATAATTATGATACATACTATTATATAAAATACCTAAGTTTTATTTAAAAACAAACATTAGATTGTATAAGTATTAAAATATATTTTTAATAATATATGTATAACTAGACAAACTAATTTACGTCTGATTTCATAGCAATAACAAGGTACTGATTCAGTTAGTTGTATAATTAATTAATACAATATAAACACTGCCTACATCGTTTGACATTTACAAGTCTTAAAATAAACAGGTAAAAAAATCATAATAATTAATTTTAGCTATTTTAAGTATATCTGGGGGCACGGCAGTGCCCCCGCCAAGTCGAGCAACAAAAGCGGCACGGCCGTACTATCCTTTTCTCGAAGCAATTCAGGCCATTTTCGACCCCCTATAACTTCGTTGTGGATAAAACTAGAAGCCTGAATTTTTAGTAAACAAGCAGGTATTGTATAAAGACGGTATAATTTAAATTTCATTCGATTTGAACCAGTAGTTTAAGAATTATAACTAGTCAAAGTTTCTTAATTTTGTAGGTCACTCACTCACTCACTGACCGATCATCAAAACTCTAAGGCACTTCTAGCAGACATAGAAGTTTGAAATTTAGAATACAATTAGTGTTTATTGTATAAATCAAGGAAAAATTGAAATATTTTGCAATTTCGGTACAGTTTTCTAGATACACCAACTGCATAAATAACTTTGTAATCCCATATAAATGTATGGAATTACAAAGTTACATATGCAGTTATATGTACCAACTGCACAAATAACTTTGTAATCCCATATAAATGTATGGAATTACAAAGTTATATATGCAGTTATATGTACCAACTGCACAAATAACTTTGTAATCCCATATAAATATATGAGACTAGCTGTTCCCTGCGGTTTCACCCGCGATAATTTCGGAGATCCCGCGGGAATTCAGAAATGCAAAGTAGTTAGTACCCTATATCCCTAGGTTTTCTTTACCCCTGACAACGTGCATGCAAAATGTCATGAGATTTCACCAGCGTTAATTTCGGAGATCCTTCGGGAATTCCGAGATAAAATTACCCTAATCTGAATGCTCCAACGATTTTCATGAAATTTTGTATACAGGGGATTTCGGGGGCCATAAATCGATCTAGCTAGGATTCATTTCTGGAATTCCCGCGCGAACTCTGATATCAACGCGGGTGAATTAATTATTGCATACTACACGTTGTCAAGGGTACAGGAAAGGTCATAGGGTAGTAAGTACTTTTATCTCAGAATACCCGCGGGATCTCCGAAATTAACGTGGGTTAAACCGCGGGGAACAGCTATTTAAGCCGAGCGAAGCTCGGTTGCCCAGATATTAATAAATAATAATAATAAGTGTAGCTAGTTACCTACCTAGATATAAAGTGTAGATACATAGTTACCTAGACATAATTATGTTCAAAGGTACAATGGTCAACGGAATGAAAAAGCAAGAAAAAATCTTTCAAGTTATTAAAATAGACTAAATTGCTCAAAGGAGGAAGACCATTTACAAAAAGAAATGAGATCCCATCAAAAACAAACTTGTAAAAAATCCAAGTCTCGCAACTCAGTTCTTCTACATTAAAAAGTTGTGAGATCAATGTAATACCAAGTCGGTTAATTTATTCAGTGCCTACTTAAGGGTCCTTCTGTCTAAAGTTATCATGTTATAAGCTAATCTAATAACATTTTATAGTGACCATATCAAATTTAAAAATCTTTTATGTTTTAAATAGATTGATTGGCTTGGCGATCACATGAAAACACAATGTATCTCACAAGTAATACATATTATAATTAAATTAGATTGTTTAGAACCATAATTATGTATTACATGTGAGATATATTGTGTTTTCACGTGATCGCCAAGCCAATCAATCTATCTAAAACATAAAAGATTTTTAAATTTGATATGGTCACTATAAAATGTTATTAGATTAGCTTATAACATGATAACTTTAGACAGAAGGACCCTTAAGTAGGCACTGAATAAATTAACCGACTTGGTATTACATTGATCTCACAACTTTTTAATGTAGAAGAACTGAGTTGCGAGACTTGGATTTTTTACAAGTTTGTTTTTGATGGGATCGTTTTATTATCTACAGTAAAAGTTATTATTTTATTACAATAAAAGATATTTCAACACTAAAAATAATCATAATTCATGACACGATTAAAATGAATCCTAGAAATTATTAGTTACATTACCTAACATCCCACAAGATATTCCGAAACGCGGACAAAAGACAGTAGTTATTTATTTATTACTGACGCTCTCCCTCCAACCTCCCTGAGTAGAGCACAGAGAGACAACTGCAGCTCGAAGTTATTATCTGGGGGCACGGCAGTGCCCCCGCCAAGTCGAGCAACAAAAGCGGCACGGCCGTACTATCCTTTTCTCGAAGCAATTCAGGCCACTTTCGACCCCCTATAACTTCGTTGTGGATAAAACTAGAAGCCTGAATTTTTAGTAAACAAGCAGGTATTGTATAAAGACGGTATAATTTAAATTTCATTCGATTTGAACCAGTAGTTTAAGAATTATAACTAGTCAAAGTTTCTTAATTTTGTAGGTCACTCACTCACTCACTGACCGATCATCAAAACTCTAAGGCACTTCTAGCAGACATAGAAGTTTGAAATTTAGAATACAATTAGTGTTTATTGTATAAATCAAGGAAAAATTGAAATATTTTGCAATTTCGGTACAGTTTTCTAGATACACCAACTGCATAAATAACTTTGTAATCCCATATAAATGTATGGAATTACAAAGTTACATATGCAGTTATATGTACCAACTGCACAAATAACTTTGTAATCCCATATAAATGTATGGAATTACAAAGTTATATATGCAGTTATATGTACCAACTGCACAAATAACTTTGTAATCCCATATAAATATATGAGACTAGCTGTTCCCTGCGGTTTCACCCGCGATAATTTCGGAGATCCCGCGGGAATTCAGAAATGCAAAGTAGTTAGTACCCTATATCCCTAGGTTTTCTTTACCCCTGACAACGTGCATGCAAAATGTCATGAGATTTCACCAGCGTTAATTTCGGAGATCCTTCGGGAATTCCGAGATAAAATTACCCTAATCTGAATGCTCCAACGATTTTCATGAAATTTTGTATACAGGGGATTTCGGGGGCCATAAATCGATCTAGCTAGGATTCATTTCTGGAATTCCCGCGCGAACTCTGATATCAACGCGGGTGAATTAATTATTGCATACTACACGTTGTCAAGGGTACAGGAAAGGTCATAGGGTAGTAAGTACTTTTATCTCAGAATACCCGCGGGATCTCCGAAATTAACGTGGGTTAAACCGCGGGGAACAGCTATTTAAGCCGAGCGAAGCTCGGTTGCCCAGATATTAATAAATAATAATAATAAGTGTAGCTAGTTACCTACCTAGATATAAAGTGTAGATACATAGTTACCTAGACATAATTATGTTCAAAGGTACAATGGTCAACGGAATGAAAAAGCAAGAAAAAATCTTTCAAGTTATTAAAATAGACTAAATTGCTCAAAGGAGGAAGACCATTTACAAAAAGAAATGAGATCCCATCAAAAACAAACTTGTAAAAAATCCAAGTCTCGCAACTCAGTTCTTCTACATTAAAAAGTTGTGAGATCAATGTAATACCAAGTCGGTTAATTTATTCAGTGCCTACTTAAGGGTCCTTCTGTCTAAAGTTATCATGTTATAAGCTAATCTAATAACATTTTATAGTGACCATATCAAATTTAAAAATCTTTTATGTTTTAAATAGATTGATTGGCTTGGCGATCACATGAAAACACAATGTATCTCACAAGTAATACATATTATAATTAAATTAGATTGTTTAGAACCATAATTATGTATTACATGTGAGATATATTGTGTTTTCACGTGATCGCCAAGCCAATCAATCTATCTAAAACATAAAAGATTTTTAAATTTGATATGGTCACTATAAAATGTTATTAGATTAGCTTATAACATGATAACTTTAGACAGAAGGACCCTTAAGTAGGCACTGAATAAATTAACCGACTTGGTATTACATTGATCTCACAACTTTTTAATGTAGAAGAACTGAGTTGCGAGACTTGGATTTTTTACAAGTTTGTTTTTGATGGGTTATATTTTTTCCAAGAATAATTTAAGAAGGACTTTGGCTAAGCCAGCTTTTTTCGTTTTCGTTCGTCAAAGTTTTCTTGGATGCCGATGGCATAACTAATTGTAAGTTAAGGTTCCTAATTCTTATAATTATGAAGGAAAAAACAAAACAGGAGCTTAGCAATAGCAGAGATAGATTGTAAGGCATAAAAGTATTTGCTCAAGTGTCATTATTAAGGGAGAGTACAGGGAACAACGTGTGTATAATTTTGTATAAAATAAATGCAGCCCGCGTTTCTTCTTAAGCAAAAAGCTAATTATGGAATTGTTTTACATTTTTTGTATTTATTTTTATTGCGTCAATGTCCAAACCCAACACTCCAAAAGGTGACCCGTAGAACACAAATCGAAGGTCAAAAATGAATTTTGTAAAATCTTTCTTTCACTTAATTCCAATATGATATTTATTTAACTTTAAATTTTTCAGAGACTGTATACATGTATAGATTGTCGAAAAGTAGTAGAATATAAAAATACATTTATTTTAAACACAAGATCAATATGTTATGAATAGACAAATTAAACTACATAATATTACTTTAAATTCTAGTACATCGGTCCATAATATTATATCTGTATTCGTATTCTATACAGCTTCTACTTAGAATTAAGTCGCACTCAGAGTCGACTTTAATGATTACTTAGTTAAGTATAGATTTTTAAAACAAAACTGTCGCAATCAGACAAGTTTAATAAATTAATGTTAATTGCCATTTAACTAATTAAGTTAAATCTCATTAAATGCCAATTAACACTAATTTTCTGAACGTCTTTGATTGCGGCAGTTTTGTTTTAAAAATCTATACTTAACTAAGTAATCATTAAAGTCGACTCTGAGTGCGGCGGGTAGTGTATTATACAGGAATGACAATTGATGCGTAGTTTACTACATCAAAATTATAAATAGTGGTCAAAATCATTAATTTTAAATAAAAATTATACTTTTTTAAGGGGCTATGTCGAAAAAGAAATGAAAAGATATAGAATAATATTATAATGATTGCATGTAAGAAAAAGAAATGGCAAGGCAATGAAAAGGCTTGCGCACGCAACGAAATAAAATGAAAACAACACAAAAACAAACACTGTGCGTAGGTACCCATATTATTTAACAAAGCGAAATTTTAGGTCTGTCAGTATATAGCAAATATCAACCACTTTTCGTTACAACAATTAATCTTCTGTAAGTCACTGAGTATAAATTAAAAGCATTCTGTGATAAAGACAGAAGACTACATTTCATATCTTTTTTTATCGAGAAAATTTATCATAATCGTGCTTAGTTATAATTCTAACTATACATACGCCCAATTAATAAATATCCAAAAATAAATTTCCTAAACTTATTGTTAGTACTAATTTCTGAGATGTTTAAGTTATTTTTTATACATAGCCTCTTAAATAGTCAAGACATATTTTTTATTTGGAAGTACGCATCTAGTTTATGTATATAATTATTATACACAATGATATTATTGTAATAAAATAGTTTTTAAAGTGTTTTGATTTACACAGCCACGAGTTCTTAAACTAGTCCTATCTACTAACACCCATACAGACATAGGTACACGCTCTCTGGGCTTTTAATGACATTGAGAAATTCTTGTGAAAATCTTTCGCAAATTACCAGCAAATTCATGAAATGTTAAGGTGTCAAATTAGAGAAAATATTTGTACAGTATGTCAGGTAAATGAGCGGCTTAATTATTGAAAGAGGATATCGGTCTAAAGGTCATTCACCCACACGAGCCCGGATATTTTGTTAAGGTCCTCTTTGTGAATAATCTAGTTTTTATTTATTTTCTTGCAACTTGATTTTTTGGTGCGATTCAATACGTCTCTTGTACCTTTCTTAAAAATTTAGACGGTTCAGACATGATTACTTTCTCATATGAAAGATCTCCAATGGATGCGAAAGTCGGAGCCGTAGTAAATTAGTTATCAGTCGTTCATAACTTTCAACCGAAATGCATGTTTGTCCAGGGAATTCACAATAATAGGCGATCAAAATTTCATTTCAGTTCTACGATATTGTATAAATTCATTAAATTAAATTGTCGTATAGTTGATATAAAGTTATTTTAATTCTTTTTTATCTTAAAGCCTTTCTAGTTACTGGACCTTATACTATTACACATTCGATTGAGAAAGTTGTTTAATTTTTTAATAGCAGTAGTACCAGCTCACCGTTCGCTGGGCTGCGGCCCGGGGCGCACCGGACACACGTCCAGCAGACAGAAGACGGCGCGGCACACGGGGCACGTGCAGCGGCCCGCCAGCCAGCCGGCCTGCGGGCCGCTCGCGCGCGCCGCCCACCAGCGCGCCATGCAGCCACAGCACCACAGCACCCTGACAAACGATACTTACTGTTACATTATTACTAGCTGTCCCCCGCGATTTCATCCGCGGTAATTTCGAAGTTCCCGCGGGAATTCCGGGAAAAAGGTACTCTATGTCCTTCTTTGTACCCCGACAGTAGTTTACGGTGATTAGCTGTTCCGCGCATTAGTGCCGGAGTTCCCGCGGGAATTCCGGGATAAAAACTGTCCTATCTTTTAAGTTGGACCATATTATAAATGGTTACAAAATTTTATCAAAATCCGTTCAGTAGTTTCGGAGTCCATCGCGGACAAACAACGTGACACCTAATTTATTTATATTAAGAAAGATGGATGGATATTGTAATTTGTAAAAAAAGACATTTTTGAAAATCATGACTTCGAATATAATTTCTTTTTTACTGTGCAGGTAATTTAATTTTAATTTTATTTCAGTTTTGATTGTGGTTTTATTTTGTTACTTATTAATCTTGTTTTAATTTTCAATTTAATTTTGTCTTTATTTCAATTTTGAGTTAATTATGGTTTTAATTTAATTTTGATCCACTTTTGATTTTTTTATTTTCTTTTTAATGGATTTAATTTTTTAGTTGATTCTTTATTATATTTGGATATTGTTTTTATCTTAATTTTATTCTGCAGAAATTTGCACGCCAATACGGCGAATATGTGGTCAAATATTTCTCAAAATATGCATTATTTGAATTGTGTTATAGTTCCTAAGTTAGAATATAGTAAAATAGTAAAGAAGTAAAATACATAAAAATATTATATATTTAACATATTTGGCTACACTATCGCATTAGTCCTAACTGTAAAGATAGCTGTAAGTATTTTTAAATAAATAAATAAATAAATAAATTAATACTAGCTGTGCCCCTGACAACGTGCATGCCAAATTTCATCTAAATCCGTTCGGCCATTTTTGCGTGATTGAGTAACTAACACACATTTATAATATTAGTGGGAAGTAGGATAAGATAAACTGACATCTCGTTGTACCTTATTCTTGCGATTAAATTAGTTATGAATTATATTATTACTACATCCGGAAACGACACTCTCCGCCCCCGCCGGGCGCCGGCTTATTACCTCCCCCCGCACTGACAAAACGTAGCGGCCTAGAGCCGATAGCGGTGTAGGCTGTTGCTCTGTGTGTGCGTCGGACATATCAATTTGAATTGGACCTCAAACATTTTCGCTCGCCGCGCCCCGGCACGAGCCCTACACCACATTAGTATAGTATTATATTATCTGTGCTACAGATAACTTCTATTATACTTCTACAATAGAAGTTTAGTTCCATGCGCATTGCGTTGTTTTCGTTCACTTTCTCTAGCACGCAATTATTTATTATGCTATCAAGTATAATTTTTCCACCTGTTGAAACTGGATTGGTGCGGTTCAGTATGTCGCTTGGTGAGCCGCAGGTTGCGGGTTCGATAACAGCTGTGCTGTTGCAAAAGAAGTGGACAGTCGGCAGTCGGTACCTGCAGTTGCAGGGCTGGCAGGGCGCGGGGCCCGTCAGGTTGAGGTGCGCGGGGGGCGACAGGCAGCGCCGCTGGATCTTCACGTCGGCCTGCTGCTGCATGCAGCCGATGCACGACTCCAGCTCCTGGCACACCAGATAATACAATTAAAAAAAAAGTTTATTTATAATTCAGGCAGGCAGTTGAAGCAACTGATAGGTGCCTGTATCCAAAAATTGTGAAAAAAAATCTGATCATGCAAAACACATGGTCGGATCTTAACATCTGATTGTTGAAATGTAGTTTTAGTGTAAAAGATGGGTATTTTAGTGTTGAATAGTAGTTTATAGGGATTAGTGTGCAATTATTTTTGTACAAGCTTATTTTAGTTACTTAGAATTAGATAAAACACAACAAAATTTTGTTTTCTGTGCACTCAACAATACAATTACTGCATATTTACTGCAAACCTCTGAATGTATATAAGTTCTGTTTCCCGACCAAATTGAGATGAGTAACATTTCCTTTTTAAGAGATACAAGAACAGATTAAGGATGCATCCAAATGAAATGGTGGTGGATCTTATGGAAAATCGATTTACAAATTAAGACACACAAGAGACTGAAATGAAAATGTGATGGAAATTAGGAGAAAAATATTAAGGGTGAGACACTTGTCTTAGTCCTTGCCAGCCTGCAAATAAAACCTACCAATGGAGATACTTAACTATTACTGAATATCAAAGGGAGATTGCAATATAAATTAGAATTAAAAAAAAATAAGTGTATTTCATAAATAAAATATTGTTAGCTTACTTGATCCACATAATAAATAGGATTCTGGTCGACATATTGCTTGAATACATTCACAAATCTCTCAATGAGGGTAGGCAACAGCGATATATGCTCTGGGACAACCACAGGGTTGGCCAGGCGGGGCTGTAAGTCTCGGAGAGCTGTTGTTGATAGACGGAACGAGAACCGTTTTATATCATTCGGAATTGGGATGACTTCAATGTTCACATACTGCACTACTTCATCTTCTCCTGACGAAGGTAGGTCATGGCTATCAGTCTGCATGGACAATTGATTTATTTATTAATGAGATGTTTGTTACACATAAATACATAAACTTGTGTTACTGGAGTTGGGTTGCAGAATTTGTATATACAATCTTTATAATTCTTTTTTTTTTTATGTTCTATCCTGCCTGAGAGTAAACTCATCAATCAATTATTCGGGAATAGAATCAGTCGAGTTTGCTGATCACTACAATGATGATGACATTATCATTGCTTAATACAACATTGGTGTTTCTAATATTGTACTATTTGTAATGTGAACTTACAGCTGTAGCCACCAATGTGCAGTCAATTTGCTTCACAACATTCAAGGAGTATTGGTTAACTTTGATCAGAAATGTTTCTGTCGCTACCAGCTTGCTTATAGCTGTTAGTGGTATGGACACCTTGTCAACACTGAAAAGGAAAGGAAAGCTGTACAAAGGGACTACAACACCAAATACTACAACAACGTATTAAGTCAACTATGTGCAAAATCATTTTTTCAAATCTAATTTCAACTTAAGGGCTCCCTGCTATATTATGTTTTAATATTAAGATATTAGACAATAATTGGATTTTATTGAAAACCATAATACCTATGTAAATGCAGAAAGACAAACACAATGATAATATTTTTAAAGGTAAAAAAATGGCAAAATATTATCACTAACTATACATTATTTACAAAAATAATAGTAGTTATCCTTCTAATATTAAAAACTTTTGTTTGTTACTCAATCACACAAAAACGGCTGAACGGATTTGGATGAAATTAGACATGCACGTTGTCAGGGGTACAGAGAATGACATAGGGTTTTTACCCGGAATTTCCGCGGGAACTCTGAAATTACCGCGGGTGAATCCGCGGGTCACAGCTAGTCAAAAATAAAAACCCAAGCCCACCTCCAGAACTCAACATTTAAGTCGGCAGCGACCACCCTCCAGTCCCTGCCGGGAGTCACATATGGCAACAACGCCTTGACGGCCGGGTGCCTACTTCTGTCCCGTTCCCACCAGCACGCCACTTGGAAACACATCAGTAGAGGAATTATCGCAGCAGCTGCCGCCGCCGCCAACATCCATGAGCTCTCCGCACCAGCGCTCCAGATGCACAGAATGTACCCGAGAGGTATGCCGGAATGCATCAACGCAGTAATAGTAATCCTTTTCATGTGAAACTCCACGAAGTTTGTATTTTCGGAGCCGAGGTAATTGCTAAACAATTGAGGTATCGTGAATCCAGCTGATACGAATTCGGTCGGCGGATACACCATGCACACGGAGAAAACTATGTAAAATAACGTTATAAAGATATCCATTATGAGTTCCCGTATTTATTGTTTCTATTCAGTAATATGAATTATACTTCATTAACTTCTTCTCTTTAATTAAATATTTAAAAAGCGACACCCCCCAACTGCATTTCGAATTTCGATTTTTTGATGATTTTTTGGCTCGACGGTACCTATCAAAAAGTTGAACAATAATGACAAATTACAAAAATCAAATGCCTTATGCCAGCTGATTGGACCAATCGCTTCTACCCTCCATGGGCGCGTTCCGTGGATTCGCACGAATGCACTCGAGCGTGCTCGAGCGCGCTCTGTACCCGTTCTGTTGCTTGGTGAAATTTTACTCTAACAGCTGTCAGAGCGTAGTTTCACCGGTTCCGTGACTTAGAGTGCAGCAACCGAAGCAAGTTAATTTTCCCTCTAACAGCTATGTGATGTTTATGAGAGGTTATTTAAGAGAGGTTGATCACGTCGTGATCAAACCACTGAGAGCATCTTACCCTGAAAGCGCCAGTGGTCACAGTACAAAAATGGTGACGATTATGACGTTATACTGCGGAGTCTGCGGATACTGCGGCAGTATAGTAAAAGTTATAATGGGCCAGCGCTACCTGTAATAACGGAACATACCATGTAGCAGTACTTAGCACTCAGAGCTGCGGCCTCATGTAGGTACCGTCTTCTTCTTCTTCTTCTTCAACTAAGGCAATCTATCGCGATTTATCACGTTTAATTCTGCCAATGTACGTATTTATAGTGATTAAAGTAATTATGGCGAAACGCCAATGAAAAGTTAGATTGTTCCCCAAGATAAAATACGGTTCTCTCTCTCTCTCTCTGAACGTTAGTGAAAATATTGAATAAATAACGCGATAAGCGTCCACTCGCTACGACCTCCACCAGTCAGTCGCTTAGAACACAACTCTGGAACGCAACTCTGCTGTCAAAATACTCAAAATCAAAATGACACTCGTTTTGTCAAATTGTCAATTTTGTGGATGACGTTGACGGATGTTGACGGATATGGTTTGTGCAGTTTGTGGACACGTATTCCATTCACGCTAGCGGCTTGTTACAATTACGAAATAAAATAAATAGAGTTTGTGAAAAGGTTTATTGTTTATTTAAGCTATGTAAGTATCTGTTCTAATTATTTTAGAAAATAATAAATTAATAATCAAAACCTTGGCCAGAATAGGTTGATTATGTACATATTGATCATCATAATATCGGAATCTTAATCAACTTTGCAAATGCGAATTTTAATAATTTTACTGTTATGTATATGTATAAACAAGGATCATAAACACTGCAACCCGTAGTACCTATTGCATTTTCTTTGGCGATGTGCCTGTCGCTTTGTTAACTTACTACTAGTAGTAAGTTACTTAGGTAAGTACCTACTTGTATGCCTAGACCATTCATAATGTTAAACTAAATCTGCACCGATTTTGGTTGCCGATTCCGTATTTACCTGTTATACCTATAAATATTAAAACTAATTTAGGTTTATAACTTGTTCAAAGCAGGGCAATAATCAATACCAGACCGCTGCCTGTTAAACACAAAGTTTTTAGAAAAAAATATTTTTGTACAGAATGGCGGGTGTAGAGCAGCCCTGCTACACGTTGATAAACTTTCCCACTGATGCTGAGCCTCATAATGAGATGCAGCTCAAGCTTGACCTTGGTAAGTGTTCGTACCCTTTTTGGTTTATAGTTGAAAGATAACGTTTGTAGGAATGTAATATCTTTTTCAAAATTTATATTTACGACTATCCATAGCTGATCTTTGGAAAATAAATTTTACTGTAACTTACTGTAATAAAAAGATTCTAATAACACTACCTATGTATTAGTTAAAACATAGATTGTTCATAGTATTGAGGTTTTAAGAAACTCTAGAATAATCAAACATTACAATACATACAAATTGTTTAAAAAACAGAGAAAGGTGACATAAAGAAGAAGATAGAGGCTCTCAAGAAGACCATCAGTATCATCCTCGCGGGTGAGAAGATCCCTGGTCTCTTGATGATCATCATCAGGTTTGTGCTGCCCCTACAGGACCATACAATCAAGAAGCTGCTGCTTATCTTCTGGGAGATTGTGCCAAAGACTACACCGGACGGCAAGTTGATGCAGGAGATGATCCTTGTCTGTGATGCATACAGAAAGGTAAATATATATACATATTGAAGACTCTACTAAGAATTTATTTTATTTATTTATTTATTTAGACATAATTATAACACCATAACAGCTATTCACTAAAGCGATGCTATAAAAAATAATAATAATACTTACTTACAATTTGTATCAATTGTTTCTATTCAGAATGTTTCCTCTTAACAATTTTTTTTATTGGGAACAAACAAACAACAATATAAACTTGATTTTAAGGATGAATATTGAATAGTAACTAGAAAGCTTGAATAAACAAATTGCATCAATGAAATTTTTGTTATTATGTTCAAATTTCTAGAAGTAAAGAAAATTATATGCTAAACCATCATGTTCTTCTTTCAGGATCTCCAACACCCAAATGAATTCATCCGAGGCTCGACACTGCGTTTCCTGTGCAAACTGAAGGAGCCAGAGCTGCTAGAGCCTCTAATGCCCGCTATCAGGGCGTGCTTGGAGCACAGGCACTCATATGTCAGGAGGAATGCTGTTCTTGCCATATTTACCATTTATAGGTGCCTGACTTTTTTATCTAGCTGCCTTTAACTCACTTCTAGCTATATGTACTTTCATACAGCTGTTGTATGCGGCCACACTTTGAATTTCGTCGCGCCAACCTTGCACTACTCACCACTTTGAAGTCTATCACACTGATGTTATAATGTTTACATAAGCATGAGGCAATTATGATTTTAGACAAGGCTAAAGAGGCGTGTGACAATTAGCTTCTGAAGGTTTACAATCACTGCCTATATTTTCGAGATATATTCGTTTATTATTATTGTCTTTCACAGAAACTTCGAGTTTCTCATCCCCGATGCACCAGAATTAGTGGCCAATTTCCTGGACAACGAACAGGATATGTCATGCAAGAGGAATGCGTTCCTGATGCTGTTGCATGCTGATCAAGAACGAGCCCTAAACTATTTAGCATCGAGACTCGACAATGTGCAAGGCTTCGGAGACATACTACAGTTGGTTATTGTTGAGCTGATTTATAAGGTGAGATAGTCTTGACAGTTTATCATTATCGCTTTTACCACTCTGTAGGTAACAAGATCCTTAATTTCCTTAATTAAGGTTCCTTGTATTCTCACATTTTGAGTGTGCCACACACTGGTAGCATCTACTCTTTTATGGTTTAGACTTAAGTAGTCAGGTGTCCAATGAAAGGATGTCCCTTCGCTTTGGTCGCTTTGGGTAGTTACTTCGTGTCAGTTGCACGGCTAGCACATTTGGGTGGTTTTGTAATCAACGAGTTAGTGGCTCAACGAGTGTCGGTCGGCAGGTGTGCCACGCGAACCCGTCGGAGCGCTCGCGCTTCATCCGCACGGTGTACGGGCTGCTGAACGCGGGCAGCGCGGCCGTGCGCTACGAGGCGGCCGGCACGCTCGTCACGCTGTCCAACGCGCCCGCCGCCATCAAGGTGAGCGCGGATAAAAGTACCCTATATACCCTATTTACCTTATACACCGTGTTCCTGGGGTTATGCATTAACTTTAAAGGGGGCTTCTATAGCCTTTACTATACATATTTTACTATGGAACTAATACTCAAAAATTGTTCGTTATAAAGTTATTTGAGACTTTATTTTAATGACTGAACACTTTAAAACAGGCTACGTTGCCGGTCTTACTCATAGAAAAAAATACTATCATTCTACTCCCTACTGCTATTCGAATTTCATTTGCACATTAACACAAATCTCAACTTAAGTCAGATGCCGACACTAATCGTTCGTTCATGTGAAAAGAGAAAAGTCTTCAGCAAATCCCTCTGCATTCGTGTCAGGTACGGACTTCAATAAACAAAAATTAAAAAAAAAAAAGTGTCCATAGTGAAAAACGACCATTTCGCTGATCTGAATAGTATGCTGCAGTAAATGTATAACGTCCGGAACACGGTGTATACTGTACACCCTGCAGGCGGCGGCGGCGTGCTACATCGACTTGATAGTGAAGGAGAGCGACAACAACGTGAAGCTGATCGTGCTGACGCGGCTGGGCGAGCTGCGCGCGGCGGGCGGCGAGGCGGCGCAGCGCGCGCTGCCCGCGCTGGCCATGGACGTGCTGCGCGTGCTGCAGTGCTCCGACCTCGACGTGCGCCGGCAGACGCTGCAGCTCGGTGAGGCGCCACACGCCTGCACACCATGTGTGTGTGCCGTGTGGTGAATATAAGGTGTGGCAAAATAAGCTGCAAATATTTACAACGGCTGAAAGTATACGTTATAACAAACAGGATAAGCGAATAAATAATTTTATAAGTTTGGTACTTTTCAGAATATGAGGAAAATATTTTTAGGAAAAATTTAAATGCATTGAAAAAACCTCCTTGCAAATAGCTAACAACTACATTCACAAGGTACACAATACACATCCCTAATACGTCTAAAAGGCACGCGCCACGCACACAGCGAGCGATGCATCAGCTGTACTAGTATGATCGAATACTACTCAGGTCATTGATCTTAAGATACCGGCGTGCGGTGATGTGTGTGTAAAGCGATTGAGCGGCGAGTGCCTTCACAGGTCTTTTTGATTGATTTATTTTGTTTAAACAAAAATCTTTTTATCTTTTCTATTTCACACTTTCAACCCTGTAAATATTTGCAGTTAATTTTGTCACACCTTGTATACGAATATCATCCGGCGACACCGGATTTCGTTTGTTTTCATACTAAACTGCGTTGACGTCCCTTCTGTGTTCTGTGGCCATGGTTGACTGCCGTCCGTACCCGTGTGCCGTGTGCCGCAGCCCTGGAGCTGGTGAGCGCGCGGCACGCCGAGGAGCTGGTGGGCGTGCTGCGCAAGGAGGCGGCGCGCGCGCACGCCACCGACCACGACGACGCCGACAAGTACCGGCAGCTGCTCGTGCGCGCGCTGCACCGCGCCGCGCTCAAGGTACCGCGGGGGGCCGGTGTTTATTCTTTGGATATCTGAGTTATCGTATCAAGGATCGCTGCGATTCTTATCACTATAATGACTCATGTCGCAAACACCACTCACTCCCGTTGGCTAAGAGACGGGAAATATCCGACTTGACGTTCCTCGTAAAGATAGCTCAAAGCACCATCGACTGCCCTGACCTGCTGTCACTACTGCCAAATAACGCCCCACCTAAATTCTTAAGGAATAGTAATATATTGAAGCCTCCCATTTCGTCATCTAATTATAGGCAAAATACGTACATTCTGCGTGCGAGTGATAATTTCAACGGACTATCTGCTAGATTCAATCAGTTGGATCTGTTCGATACCAGCGTAGTGGCGGCGAGGAGGATGCTTGGCGATAAATTTTAAGAGCGGAAGAAATCCCGCTCTTAAAGCTCTTCATTATTTTTATGTTTCACTGTATAATTTTTGGGTATAGTATAAACTGTATAAGCTGTGTGAAGGCGATATAATGCCGTGTGAACGCTATGTCGATGCTATAAGCTAAGCTATTTGATAGTGTACTTAATCTGTGTCTACATGTGAAGACTTATCATTAGCATTTTTGTTATATTTCCATTTTATATATAGAAATTATAATTGTGCTGCACACTGAAATAGTCTCCACCAACTGCAGGCAGAATTCCCTTATCTGGCGAGCGAGTGACAATGGGCATGTTGACTAATTTTTATTTTTTAGTCCGTCTTGTAGATTATTAAAAAATATTGGACACGTATTTTTTCTTTTTTTACGTAATCAAAAAATAACGGCGATATATTGAATTGAAATTTCTCGTGACGTCACTATTCTGACAGTTTGTATGGCGGTTTTAGCGGTTAGTGACGTCACGACCCCCTCACCCTAAACTTTAATGCGCTTTATCTCAGTATATTTTAATCTATTTAAAAAAGCAAAAAATACGTGTCTATTTTTTATTTTCTAACTGACGGACTAATTAGAATTTTGATTTTCAAAAGTAGTCCACATCTTCATCTCAATAAACTATCCAAAGACTAAGATTTTGATATATTTAACACTAGTTGTGAGTCGCTGAGGCGAGAATTGCAGAATTCGTTCTTTGTAAACAATAAGTGATGGTCAGTCGGACTTTGTTCCCACTGTGTATGATGCTGCTGCTTATTAGGAAAT
This sequence comes from Zygaena filipendulae, assembly GCA_907165275.2. Lineage (NCBI taxonomy): Eukaryota > Metazoa > Arthropoda > Insecta > Lepidoptera > Zygaenidae > Zygaena > Zygaena filipendulae. Next base: position 824,743 of record OU015653.1, on the reverse strand, counting down.
TGATTTTATTTTTGTGATTCCATTACCTGAATGCGAAAATCTGCAATTGGCTTGTTTGTTTTATAGTTTAATGTTCATTGTATTTAAGTAGCAGTTGATTTTCCGAATAAAATAAAATAACATGTCATTTGTGATGAAGTGTTTGGATAAAACTTGAGACGGAAGCGTCCATTCTTCTTTGTATCCATGAGGAGGGTTCAAGTACTCCCGAAGGAGTTCTGATCCGTGAGAAATTACCGGGCGGGTGCAAGAAAGGTGGAATAACTGTGGTTTACCCTCAGGAAGTTGGCTGAGCCCGAAGGAAAAACAGCACTTAAGTTCCCGGATTCAGCTTCTTTATTTTTGGGACTATCAACCGTCCTTGCTAATGGTCCTTCTTTTCATTATAATTTTAATTCTTACCTCGATTTAACCTACCCCGTACCCAACAATACAAAGAGTTTAGCCGCTCTTTCGATTGTAAACTTATACTGCCAACAACTGTACTGTGTTAAGGGGAATAACGAACTTGTAGTTTATCTTTGTCACCAACCCTCCCTGCACAGGCAAATAGGTAACAATGTATTTTCTCCAAATAATTAAATGAATGGTCACCTCGGTGACAGTTCCCGGAGGTGGCGGGCAGCGTGGCGCCGGCGCTGCTGGAGCTGGTCGGCGACGGCAGCGAGCCGGCCGCCGCCGACGTCATGCTGTTCCTGCGCGAGGCGCTCTACTCCTTCGCCGACCTCAGGGACACCATCTACCAGGTGCGTCGGCCCCTCCAGCCAGAAACCTGATATTAACGCCCCTCTCGCCAGCTCTTGACATAGATTACTTAAAAATCTTACAAAAATAATTATGTTCACTTGGGATAGGAGACCTGTGGCGCCTTTTTCTTATAAGTCGACGGTGAGGCGAGCAGATTTATTTATGTTGAGCGCTTTGTGAAGCAAGTTTTTTGTTATTAATCATATTATATTACTAGCTGTGCCCCGCAGTAATTTCCCGTGGGAATTCCGGGATGAAAAGTACCCTTTGTCTTTCTGTGTACCCCTGACAACGTGCATGCCAAGTTTCATCCAAATCCGTTCAGCCGTTTTTGCGTGATCGAGTAACAATCATCCAAACATCCACACTTTCACCCTTATAATATTAGTAGGATTACGATTTTGTCGCTCCCTGAAACTGCCTTACGATCCGGGGCTGCGTCCACGTTGCCCCTTTCGTCGGTGTCGAGACAACACTAAACCCGGCGCAATGCCGCGTGTGCAGAGGCTGCTGGAGTGCGTGAAGGGCATCCGCGTGGGGCGCACGGCGCGCGCGGCGCTGTGGCTGCTGGCCGAGTTCGCCGACTCGCCGGCGCGCGCCGCCGCCGCGCTCGACGCGCTCGCCGCCGCCATCCCCGCCGTCGGCGGAGGCGCGCCCGGCGCCGGCGACGCGCAGGTGGGCTGGCTCGTAGCATACGTGACATGTGGTGCGGTGTCGCGACGCGTCGCTGTCTCCATTTCATTTTTGTATTAAATTAATATATAAGGTGTGGCAAAATTTGCTGCAAATATTTACAAGGTTCAAAGTCATTTTCATAAAATAAACAGTTATGTTAGAACAAGACCTACTGGCAAATATAATATGCTTAAAAATAGGTCCCAACAATCCGTTTGTAACCCCTACTTATATAATAATAAATATTTTTGAAATTTTGTTTTTTTTTTTTAATCTTAAGTTCAATGACCTGAGTAGTATTCGATCGTACCAACACAGTTGTGAGCTGACGCTTCGCTCGCTGTGTGCGTGGCACGTGCCTGTATACGTATTAGTGAGCTACGCGTATTGTGTACCTTGTGAATGTATGTAGTTGTTAGCTCTTTGTAAAGGTGATGTTTTGTCAATGAATTTATTTTCATTATTCTGCAAAACTATCGAACTTATAAAGTAATTTTTTCGGCTATCCTATTTGTTATAACGTATACTTTCAGACCTGTAAATATTTGCAGCAAATTTTACCACACCTTATAATATAATTATGTAATAGGTATATTTTACATTGGCACTCACCGGCGCTTCTCGTTTCTATCTACAGCTCTCTATACCTTTAGGTTTTATTTTTGTTTGTCTAATTTTGAGTGGTTTTTTTTTTGGTTTAATAAAGTGTATTTGCTTCAGACCTTAGAATTAGAGAAAATATTGATGCAACAAACGGTTCACAGGACGAGAAGGAGGCCGAGCCCGCGCCGAAGCCCGAGGCGGCGCCGCGCCAGCTGGTGACCAGCGACGGCACGTACGCCTCGCAGTCCGCCTTCAACCTGCCCACGTGAGTCGTACTGGGGCTCAGTGGTTCGCGCGTTCGGATCGAACGCCGCCAGGCCGAGGTTCAAACCCTAACATGAGCTTGAGCTGTTGGTGAAGGAAAACATCGTGAGCTCTCTAGTAGCTAGCTACCACCTTCAAGTTGTAAATCTGTCACCGAGCACCCAACGGTGTGTTCCCTCTGCCTCACTGCTTCACTTGAAAGCCAGTTTTCATTTCAGGCTAGGTGTATTCACAATTTTCGACCACACTCACTTGACATCAGGTGAGCTTTCTTTAAACGCCTAGCTTGTTCAACAAAAAAAATATCGTATTAGGAGCGTAGAATTATTGTCGTACATGGATCGAAACAAAACATGGAAATTATTCAAAATCATATTAAACGTAACGTAACATTGATAATAATACGTCCGACGTGCGATAATAGCGTTCTATCGTACATCGTAACATTGATAATAATACGTCCGACGTGCGATAATAGCGTTCTATCGTACATCGTAACATTGATAATAATACGTCCGACGTGCGATAATAGCGTTCTATCGTACATCGTACGTAGGCGCACAACGGTTCCGAACATTATCGCACGATGAATGAGTGTATTGTTGTCGTGTATATCAATGGGGATGTGGACTACTTTTGAAAATTAAAATTCTAATTAGTCCGTCAGATAAAAAAACAATAGACACGCATTTTTTGCTTTTTCAAATAAATTAAAATATACAGAGATAAAGCGCATTAGAGTTTAGGTTGAGGGGGTCGTGACGTCACTAACCGTTAAAACCGCCATACAAACTGTCAGAATAGTGACGTCGCGCGAAATTTCAACTCAATATTTCGCCGTTATTTTTAGATTACGTAAAAAAAGGAAAAGTACGTGTCCAATAATTTTGAATAATCTGCAAGACGGACTTGAAAAATAAAAATTAGTCAACACGCCCATCACGCCCATTGAACTCGTCGTGTGCGTTTCTCAGGTCGGAGAGCAAGCCGGGCGGCGCGGCGGGCGCGGCGGGCGGCGGGCTGTGGGCGGCGCTGCGCTCCGGCGAGAGCTACACGGCGGCGTGCGCCTGCTCCGCGCTCGGCAAGCTGGCGCTGCGCCTGCCGCGCGAGAAGGCGGCGCGCGCGCTGCACCTCGCCGCCTGCCTGCTGCATGCCTACCGGCCGCCCAAGGGTACGGCACCCAACACCATGCACCCAGCACCCTGCACCCAGCACCCTGCACCCAGCACCCTGCACCCAGCACCCTGCACCCAGCACCCTGCACCCAGCACCCTGCACCCAGCACCCTGCACCCAGCACCCAGCACCCAGCACCCTGCACCCAGCACCCTGCACCCAGCACCCTGCACCCAGCACCCTGCACCCAGCACCCTGCACCCAGCACCCTGCACCCAGCACCCTGCACCCAGCACCCTGCACCCAGCACCCTGCACCCAGCACCCTGCACCCAGCACCCTGCACCCGGCACCCAGCACCCAGCACCCTGCACCCAGCACCCTGCACCCAGCACCCAACACCCTGCACCCAGCACCCTGCACCCAGCACCCAGCACCCTGCACCCAGCACCCAGCACCCTGCACCCTGCACCCAGCACCCTGCACCCAGCACCCAGCACCCTGCACCCAGCACCCTGCACCCAGCACCCAGCACCCTGCACCCAGCACCCTGCACCCAGCACCCAGCACCCTGCACCCAGCACCCTGCACCCAGCACCCAGCACCCTGCACCCAGCACCCTGCACCCAGCACCCAGCACCCTGCACTCGGGCGCGATATCTAGTGTGGTGTGTATCGCGCAGGCTCGTCGGGTAAAGGCTCCGCGGGCGGGGGCGGGGGCTGCACGCTGACGGCGGACGACGCGGAGCACGCGGCGCAGTGGCTGCAGGCGGCGGCGGCGCGCGCGCCCGTCGTCAGCGGCGCGCTCACAAAGGGCTCGAGGGAGGCGCTCGCCGCGCTGCTGAAGGAGCGGCGCGCCGACACCGAGCACGCCGAGCAGGTTGGTAGGGGGACGGGGGGGGGTAAAAAAATTTTTTTTTCATTACTCATACTCGGAAAGTAGGTCTGAAGTTGCCTGAGCAGCGGGTTGAAAGTAACCCTTTTCAGCCCTAGGGAGAATCGCTTTCAACTGACAACTGTCAAATTATAAAAAAAAAACTAGGTCTATTTTCACATTTCTATTGAACCATGTTTCAACTTTCTATACAGTACAGCCAGCGCGATGTAAAATTGAAATAACAAGTTTAAGTAGGTATTAATTTAAATTAAATTCACTCACTTTTTCTTAAGCTAATTCCTATTTATATTTTTTTATTTTCTTTAATTAATACTTAATAATTAAAGAAAATATTTTTTTTAGGTCGCCACAATGTAAATAAAAAATACTGGCTGAATAGCTAGCCGGCCAAAGAAAAAGAAATAGGTGGGAAAGTGTCAAGCGACTATCCGATCTTCACTCATTTTTTCTTTAGCTAATTCCTATTTTTATTTTGACTTTCCTTGCATTCGTAATGAAAAGCACAGTGTTACCCTCGGGAGAAAGACTTATTTAGTCCCTCGATCTATTAGCGCCCTCGCTACGCTCGGGCGCCAAACCCCGTCTCGGGACTAAATAAGTTACTTTCACCCCTAGGATAACAATGTACTATTTTATCTTCGTACATGTTTGTAACGGTGTGTACTTTCAACCCTGTAAATATTTGCAGGTAATTTTGTCACACCTTATATAATATACAACGTGTCAATGAATTACCTGAAAACTAGAAAGTAGTTTGCTCAGAATCAACTAGCGAATCGGTCGCATTATGTTTTAATATAGGTTATATTTTTTCATTTTTACTAGCCCATGGCTAAATTATCTGTAGTACAATATTTGTAGCGCGTACGCCGTCCGCAGCAAAAAATTCGGATCGGTAGGCGCGGGCGTAGCGCTTGGAATCTCGTAGATAGATCACCTCCCAACTAATGTTGAATAACTTTTAAAGTATAAATTTTTTCGAATATTTTCCGAATATTTTAATCATATTATTGTTAATTTTTTTAAATGGGGTGTATCAGGTTTTCAGTTAATTCATTAACACGTTGTATAAAAATGTGGTCACGGCATCACGCATGAATTCTTGGATCTACCACCACCATTAAATCTTGCATGCACGTTGCCAGGGTTACAGAGGAGGGCATAGAGTGCTTTTTATTGCGGAATTCCCGCGGGAACTTGGAAATAACCAAGGGGGGGCTAGTACCTAGTAGTTGAGCGATCCCCCGTGAGCGAGATGTGAGCGTGAGTGCCGTGTGCCGTGTGCGGTGTCCCCCAGCGCTCGGCGGAGGCGGCGGGCGCGCGCCGCGTGCCGGTGGAGCAGGGCATCGTGTTCGGGGCGCTGCTGGGGGGCGGGGGGACCGGCGGGGGCGGCGGGGGGCCGCCCGCCCACGACGTGTTCGAGCTGTCGCTGTCGCGCGCGCTCAGAGGTGAGATATGGATGATGCATCACCCGTTGACGACCCGATTGGCGCAACGGTCACCACGCCTGCCCGCTAATCAAGAGGTTCCGGGTTCGATTCCCGGTGGGGGTGGACTTTGTGTGATGAACACAGGGTTCCATTTTCCAGTCTGGGTGTGTATATATATACCTATAGTATAGTATATATGTAATAATATGTGTAGTATATACCACGTTTGCTTGGTTTCCACGACACAAGCTTATAGCTTAGTGTGGGGTCGAGTAGATCTGTGTGTTGTGAAGTGGATTATTATTATTATCACATTTTATGCACCAATAATTTATCGATGGGACGAGATTTAAAGGCTGTAGGGGAATTGGTGTTTTTAAAAGACCAGAAATTAATGTGATAACATCATAGACTATTACCAGAGGCGATAATAATTAATAATAATGATTATGATTGGGGTACATAGAGATTTTTAGACATGAGATTTTATGCGATTACATTTATTTTGAAGTTTTAAACACTAGATGCATCAAAAACATTAGAGATATTGTAAGCATTAATTAATTCTATATTTATTTAAATGAAAAAAAAAAAAAACAGATACAAATTTACACTAATAAAGACAAGAAATACTTTAACTATAAAACAACAATCCTCACTGAGTAATCGAGCGAAGTAACTCGAAACAACGAAGTAACTATTTTATATAATATAATATAAAGCTGGATTACCACTCACTCATTGACATAATTGTTCTCCCAGAAGGAGCATCTCTAGGTTGATATAATGTATGGAACATGTAGAGGGGACGTTTCGGTGATTATGGGAAAACCTCGACATCTTCGATTCCTGCTCCTCATCAGGTAGTGAGTTGACTGCCCGCCGAAACTATCCATCAAAAGTAAAACTGTTACTTACAAAGTTTGATCCACACCTTGGGCAAATTTCAATAGTGAAACTTTTTTTTCAAAATGGCGGAAAAAATCATGGCCGCCGAACAAAATTCAAACTCGATTATCTCCGAAACTAAAAGAGTCAGGTGGGGGGTGCTCGAACAAATAGAGGTCAATGGGGGCAACCGGGCACAGGGCGACCAAGCCTCGCGAGCTGCTCGCAGCTCGCGCACAGGGCGAATCTAGTTATTATTATATTAGTAGTTATTAATTATTAGTGTCTAGTATTAAGTATATTAATTATTGTTTTGTTTGCACACCCCATCTTCTATATCTCTCTGTCTACCCAATGGTTAACTGGTAGAGAATGCCGCAAGGCATTAAGTTCGCCATTTGTACACACTGTGCAATAAAGAATAAATAAATAAATAACTTGTAACGAAGTAACTAAACATATTTAGATTACATTATTGGCGTGCCGGCAGGGGCAGGGGCAGGGGCAGGGCGCAGCGGCGCGGCGGCGGAGGAGCGCAGCAAGCTGTCGAAGGTGACGCAGCTGACGGGCTTCTCGGACCCGGTGTACGCGGAGGCCATCGTCGCCGTCAACCAGTACGACATCGTGCTGGACGTGCTGCTCGTCAACCAGACCGGTGAGCGCCATTTTGTTTTCTAAGAAAGTTGCTCGTTTTCGAGAAAAACTCGTGTTTTATCATTTCAAAAAAAAAAAATCAAAATTCAAAAGCTTTTTACTACTTAGGATTGGTTACAATCACTTGTAATCATCAGCAGGTTCTTAGAACTATAAATTACCGTCAGTTCGGGATACGTCCTTTGTCAGGAAGAACTGACAAGAAACTCAGCAGCACTGTCTTTTAATGATAATCCTTATAAACTAGGAGAACAAAAAACAGTAAGTGGATAGAGCAATTCATTCCCAAACGTCTGTATCATTTAAATAGTCTACTACACTATAATATGCTTTATCGCATAATCTGTGTTTAATAAGTGTCTTGAATTTATTAATTGACAAATTAATTACATCGTTTGAGAGTTTGTTGTAAAAGCGTATACATTGTCCTTTAAATGACTTAGAAATTTTATGGAGCCTAGTCTTAGGCACAGCGAGTTTATCTTTATTTCTTAAGTTTAGATTATGTAAATCACTGTTTTTCTTAAAGTTGCCAAAATTTTTGTGAACATATAATAAATTCTCGTATATATACTGAGAATGATTGATAATGATTTATTTTTATTATTATTATGTATCTATGTGAGTTTTTATCTAAATATATATTGTAATCTGTACTACCTGAAGGCTGACTGGCAGAGAATGCCACTGTGTCATTACGTCGGGCTTTGTACCATGATGTGCATAAAGTTTAAATAAATAAATACCGTCATTGGCGTTTCGTCAAAACTACTTTAACGGCCGCACTCAGAGTCGACTTTAATGATGACTTAGTTAAGTATAGATTTTTAAAACAAAACTGCCGCAATCAGAGACGTTCAGTAAACTAGTTAACTGGCATTTAATGAGATGTAACTTAATTAGTTAAATGCCAACTAACATTAATTTATTATTAAACTTGTCTGATTGCGGCAGTTTTGTTTTAAAAATCTACACTTAACTAAGTAATCATTAAAGTCGACTCTGAGTGCGGCGGTAAATACTATTTATTTAAACGACACACATGGGACAGTGAGTAAAAATAAACGACTATACTATAATATCCCTCCCTCTCTGCAGACGACACGCTACAGAACTGCACGGTGGAGCTGGCGACGCTGGGCGAGCTGCGGCTGGTGGAGCGGCCCGCCGCCGCCGTGCTGGCGCCGCGCGACTTCGCCGCCATCCGCGCGCACGTCAAGGTCGCCTCCACCGAGAACGGCATCATCTTCGGCAACATCGGTCAGTGGCGAGCGGCTCGGCTGTGCCGAATACGGCTCCCGAGGGAGGTCCGCAGTGGACAGTAGCCTGTTTCACTTGGGAACACTGAAGCTGCACTGGAGTGAAAGATGATTTGATTTAAAATCGATTTAGTTTTTGAGTTTGGACACATTAAAAACAAAAGCAAACGAACAAACATACACGAATCGAATATGTTGTTTAATATTAGTGTACAAATGAAAAAGGTATACCTAAAATGAGTATGTGTGTGATATAATCATATAGGGTATGTTCCGTTATCACTGATAAGGCATGACATCAATTTAATATACTACTGTTTACTGTTTAGAACGAATCGCTGTCCACTGTCCAGTATAGTGTCATCCATGTTATTGTCATGTCGTACTGTCGACCACTCATTGACCACTCATTGGTCCGAGGTTGATCACGTGATCAAACCACTGTGAGCACCTTACCTCGAAAACGCCAGTGCTCACAGTACAAAAATGGCGACGATTATGACGTCACACTGCCTACTGCGGATACTGCTAGTGTACTGAAAGTTATAACGGAACTAATTTCTGGGCACTGCAAGCATTGGGTCAGTGCTATCCGTAATAACAAAACATACCCATAAGCAGTGGCGTTTGTCTACTAAGATCTCCAGTTCGGGTCCACTAGGGGATTCATTTGAATTGGGATGTGGACTACTTTTGAAAATCAAAATTCTAATGAGTCCGTCAGTTAGAAAATAAAAATACAATAGACACGTATTTTGTGCTTTTTCCAATAGATTAAAATATACAGCGACAAAGCGCATTAAAGTTTAGGGTGAGGGGGTCGTGACGTCACTGACCGCTAAAACCGCCATACAAACTGTCCGAATAGTGACGTCACGCGAAATTTAAACTCAATGTATCGCCGTTATTTTTTGATTACGTAACAAAAAAAATACGTGTACAATATTTTTTAATAATCTACAAGACGGACTAAAAAATAAAAATTAGTCAACATGCCCATTGTCTTGCCGCGTGGGTCCCTAACATGCGTGTAGTGTCTGTGCGTGACTGTGTGTTTGTGTGGTCGCGCGCAGTGTACGAGGTGAGCAGCGCGGCGCAGGAGCGCGGCGTGGTGGTGCTCAACGACATCCACATCGACATCGTGGACTACATCCAGCCCGCCGACTGCAGCGACGCCGACTTCCGCCAGATGTGGGCCGAGTTCGAGTGGGAGAACAAGGTGGGTAGTGGGTAGTGGGTAGTGAGTAGTGGGTAGTGGGTAGTGGGCAGTGAATAGTGGGTAGTGGGTGGTGGGTAGTGAGTAGTGGGTGGTGGGCAGTGAGTAGTGGGTAGTGGGTAGTGGGCAGTGAGTAGTGGGTAGTGGGTGGTGGGTAGTCGGTGGTGGGTAGTGGGTGGTGGGCATTGAGTAGTGAGTAGTGGGTAGTGGGTGGTGGGTAGTGAGTAGTGGGTAGTGGGTGGTGGGCAGTGAGTAGTAGGTAGTGGGTGGTGGGTAGTGAGTAGTGGGTGGTGGGTAGTGGGCAGTGGGTAGTGGGCAGTGAGTAGTGAGTAGTGGGTGGTGGGTAGTGAGTAGTGGGTAGTGGGTGGTGGGTAGTGGGTAGTGGGTAGTGAGTAGTGGGTAGTGGGTGGTGGGTGGTGGGTAGTGAGTAGTGGGCAGTGGGTATACCTTCACCTGCACCTGCCGGGACGTACACTGTGATTTTTTGTTTGACACATAAATGTTCATTATATTTTTGTAGCAGTTGATTTTCCGAATAAAGTATAATAAAATAAACAATGATTGTATGGGTGGAATCGTGCTACTCAATTTTGAAGCAGATATTTTCAACCTATGGAGCTGAAATTTGGCATACACGTTTAGTTTAGATGACAGTGCACGGTTTATTTTTTTTAGCGCATTTAAATACAAACTTGTTTTGAAAACAAGTTTTTTTTTTAAAGATTTTTGTATCAAATATTTCTCTGTCGGGTTTTGGTTTAGCTTTAACAGTCATCGCATAGGTTCACGGTCCCTCTGTTTGCCGCCAGGTGTCGGTGAACACAACCATCACGGACCTGCGCGAGTACCTGCAGCACCTGCTGGCCTCCACCAACATGAAGTGTCTCACTCCCGAAAAGGTATGCCATCAGTATTCTCTATTACAAACTAGCTGTGCTGAGTTTTGGAATACTCGCTCCAAAGTAGCCTAATTTACTCCTTATAACATCAGTCAGCTTATTATAATTTTACTTGCTGTTCCCCGCGGTTTTACTCGCGGTAATTTCGGAGTTCGCGAGAATTCCAGGGTAAACTATACGTATACATACCCCTTCCTCTTAAATCATTCTATCTATTGGTGAAAACCGTATAAAATGCAGGCGCTGTCGGGGCAGTGCGGCTTCATGGCGGCCAACATGTACGCGCGCTCCATCTTCGGCGAGGACGCGCTCGCCAACCTCAGCATCGAGAAGCCGCTGGGCAAGCCCGCCGCGCCCGTCGTCGGCCACGTGCGCATCCGCGCCAAGACGCAGGTCCGCAGTCGGCACACACACACACACACACACCCCTTCCACATACACACACACACCTCTCACGTACATCCCCCCTCTACTACACACTTACTCTACCCATATTCCATTTCCCCACACACACCCTCCTCTACCCATATCCTACTTGCTCACTCAGATACTCCCCCTACCCATATCCTACTTGCTCTCTCAGATACTCCCCCTACCCATATCCCACTTGCTCATTCAGATACCCCCCCTACCCATATCCCACTTGCTCACTCAGATACTCCCCCTACCCATATCCCACTTGCTCACTCAGATACTCCCCCTACCCATATCCCACTTGCTCACTCAGATACTCCCCCTACCCATATCCCACTTGCTCACTCAGATACTCCCCCTACCCATATCCCACTTGCTCACTCAGATACTCCCCCTACCCATATACCACTTGCTCACTCACATACTCCCCCTACCCATATCACACTACCTTGGGACCCTACCCATATTCCATTTTCTCACACACATCTCTCCCTCCCCGATACACCTCCCCGCTCACTCAAACTCATATATACCGCCGCCTTCCCACATATAATTATGTTCCTTCCCCCCTGACAGACTCAATTCGCAATGGCTAAGATTGAATTTCAATAGCTTGACTTCAGCTATATTGGTCAATCTATTTAGTGCAAAAAAGAGAAACTGCGCTCAATCATTTTGCACCTCACACCAGTACATATATTGTAATTCGAGTAGTATATTTTGTTAAGACATCGGGCTCAAAATCAGATTTCCTCTGGGACCGTAGGTGCGAATCCTACAGGTTGCAAAGTGTTTTGCTTTTCATTATGACTACAATAAAAATAGACCATTCTTCATGGTCATTGGGCGATAGTCCCTTTAATCAAAGTCTGACGGACCGACGTGTCCGCAGGGCATGGCGCTGAGCCTGGGCGACAAGATCAACCTGATGCACAAGTCGCCGCCGCCGCCCAAGCCCGCCGCCGACGCGCCGCCCGCGCCCACCGCGCCCACCGCGCCCATCGCGCCGCCCACGCCCGCCGCCTGAGCAGTGCCCACCCCGCAATCCACATGCAACGGTATTATCGCTTCACAATTCATATGAGTACTAAGATTCACTCGTAGTTGAGACACCATTGTGTTAGTTTTAATTTTACTACAATACTATATTAATTATATTATTATTAACGATAATTATATCGAAATATATTTGATTTCTTATAAATTTTCGATTGTCTTGTCATTTTTTTACAAACAGACAGATACACGACGTTATTTATAAGTTCTGTTCTTTTTTTACCTTCTGCATACTTTCAAACAGCTGAATTAGTAACTTGAGAGCGTTTAAAACGAAAATAGCGTTTCAGTAATTTATATAAAGTACTAGCTGTTCCCGCGGTTTCACCCGCAGTAATTTCGCAGTTCCCGCGACAATTCCGGGACTAAAACTACCCTATGTCCTTTTCTGTGCCCCTCGTAACGTAGGCGGCTTGACTTTTTCTAAAATTCCAACAATATAATCATTATATTTCAACCAATTTACACAAAACCTTGTCAAATTATTATATATCTGAAAACCACATGAAAATCCGTTCAGTACTTATTGAGTTTTCGCGGACAGACAGACAGACAGACGCGGCGAAGGACTTTGTTTTATAATATGTAAGGATGATAACAAAAATCAAAGTCAACAATCTTATGAAATAAATTAGTTTATTGCGTGCGTCGTCGGTGTTCACGACTCGGATATTGCCTTCGGCGAGTTCACCTCAGTGTGCACTGTCCGTAACAAACGTATGAAACAGGTAGGTATAAATAGTAAAAATAATTTATAATAAATGTAAATAAGTTAATGGATTGGTCGCCGGACGGCGCGCCCCGACGCGGCGGCGGCGGTCCGGCTCCCTCGAGTGTGATGCCATCGATCTGCAACAATATCACAAAGTGTTTAGTCACATAAACGGTCTTACAGTACTTAAGTGTTATCAAAAAAAAACATACATGTCTACAGTCGAACATAATATAGCCTCCTCTTTTTTGATGTCGGTTAAATAATCTATTGTCCCGCCGCAGAAACAAAAGTGATCATAAAATTATGTATAAACTACAGGATGTGGACTGTAAATTATATAAAATTGTTTAAATCTATATATATAAAATGAATTGCTGTTCGTTTGTCTCTCGAGAATGGCTGGACCGATTTGGCTAATTTTGATCTTGAAATATTTGTGGAAGTTAAGGGAAGGGGTTTCAGAAGTAAATTAGGCTAATATATAGGAATTCCGAAACTCACGCGGATGAAACCGTGGGGCACAGCTAGTAATAATATTTTTTCAACTCACTCCATTGACAACCCAACACAATGCTATCAACACACACACACTTCGAAACTCTCTCATACGCTTTACCAAATTAATATAATATGATAACGAATAACCTACATAAGTATGTAATAAAAAGCTGTACTATCGGAATGTGTAACATGTTAAACACAAATTAGTTATGAGGAGCGGAGGCATACTTATGCTTAAAAGGAGGCTCCAGCTATTTATTTAGTTATAAGTACACTTTGTGAAAGTAAATAAATATTTTTTGATTTTTGATTTTTTGAATCATGAAATCGTCCACTTACGACGACAGCGATAGTTTGACATCTCAAAAACCTCGATTTTACAGAAAACTATTTTCAAACTTAATATATACTAGCTACTCTAGCTAACTACTCAGAGTTCCCGCAAGAATCCCCGGAAAAACTATAGATATAAACTTTCCTCATGAATCACTCTATCTATTGGTGAAAACCGCATGAAAATCCGTACAGTAGTTTCTGAGTTTATCGCGAACAGACAGCGGAAGCGACTTCATTTTATACTATGTAGATTTATTCCGAATTTCATTAAAGCAAAAAAATTAATACCTCATTCGAAATATCACACTGTTGTTACTAATGGACGATCATTGTTCACTCACTTATTCCTCCTCCTCCTCTTCCTCCTCCTCCTCCTCCTCTTCTTCCTCCTCCTCCTCTTCCACCACCTCCTCGACCTCCTCCTCCTCCTCAGGCTCGGGTTCGTACAAAGGCTCGTCGTCCTCTTCAGGCTCGGCCTTTTGGTCCTCCTCGCCTTCGGGAGATTCGGGACCGCCCTTCTTGCCGGGCCTCTCGCCGAACCATTTGGGCAATCGCGCTGTATTTAAAATTATAACATTACTTAATATTTATCATACTTATCAAATAATATGGTGCACAACTTTCAGACCATCCCTAATTAATATTAAATTCAAATATGAGTTTGTTTGCTACGCCTTAACGACTCAAGCGATCAAAGTGAAAATTCGCAAACGTGTTGTCAAGGGTACTGAAAAGGACATGACACACTTTTCACGCCAGGAAAAAAGTACTGTTCTTGAGACATAGAAAAATCTACATAGACGCAGGCGAAACGGCGGTCTAGCAAGTATTGAATAAAAGACTCCTTTGAGTTATTTCGTAGCCAACGGTGAAAAAAGTTCGTTCCAACCATATAATATAATGAATAATTAAAAAACTAATAATCAACACATTCAAGGAATAAATAAATGTATTAGTAGGACGTACATCTAAAAATCATAAAAGACAGTCAGGATAGTCAGCTGATATTCAATAGAACTTCTATAATAACATACCCTTTTGTCTTCCGCCGAATTGCTCTGCCCTTTCCATCCAGACTTTTTCGAGGAAGTCCTTGTTCAGTTTCTCTAGGTCCTAGGTGAATGGTTAACACAAGGTTCAATACAATGGCACAGGTCCCAAATCGGAGTGAACATTCGGATTTTGGATCGGAAGTGCGATTATACATAGAGACAATCATAAAACAAAAAAAAAACCTGCTAAAACTTAATAATAATTCAGTGAAAAATTCATAATTGAACAAGGCAAAGTCTCGTACTCAATAATTCAGGCAATAATAAGTGATATATAAAGATAATAAGTTTTAGCAGGGTCTTTTTAAAAATTTGGTTGAAGTCGCATATCATTTTTTTGGTATCGTGAAACGTGCCGTGGATACATGCGTCGTAACAAGGGGAGAGTGAACCATCATCCACACAACGGTTCCATGTCGATACAATGGTCTTACTTCTGGTTCGTTTCATGAACTGTTCCATCCTGTCGTTCCACATTTTATCCATTATCTCGGCAAGTTGTGTATCGTAACCCTGTATTTTAAATTGTTCTATAATTAATAACTAATTTTCTATCATACTTTTACTCTTGTTGTTTCTTAAAAGTTTCAATTTTAAACGATCTTTTCTTCTTATGGTTTTTCAACCCCCTGTTATTTTTGTTCTAAACTAGACTAACGACGACTTCATTTAATTGTGACTATAAACCACAAAAGCAGCAGAATTATCTAAAATCTAGATCATAGAAGCAGAAGGATTTTGCTAAATTAAATCTCGATAGGATTGAACGACACTCACCCCAAACCCCAATAAAATCTTCCATACATTCTCACATTACTGCAGTTAATACTTACACCCTCGAATAGTTTCTTTTTGTCGTCATAGGACCGTGTGTCGACGCGTCGCTCATATTTGGACGCTACTTGGATTTTGGGCTGGAAATTAAATTAGGCAAGTTTTAGACGTTAACATTAGCGCACTTCTTCGATTTGTCGTGAAAAATACTAGTAGTAATACTTACGGGGTGCTTTCCTGTGAGTGCTTCAGGGTCGAGACCCTTTTTGAGGGCCTTGTGCCTTAACTGTTGTTTCTGTCTCTCCTTGAGCTCTTTTAACTGCAATGTAAAAGTCGTTTTGTTAATTCGATGACCTACAACATAACATATTAATTTTATCTGCTGTGAAGAACTTACGTCGTAGTCCTGCCTCTTTTGCCTTTCCTCGAGATCGTACTTTTCGGTCTCGAGCTTCACGATGCACTCCCAAAGCTCCTGCGCTTTCACACGGAGTTTTTCTACTGAGAGGTTATCGATATTCAAGGGCTTGATGCGAATGGACAGCGAGATCTTCTTCTCTTCTTCCAACTGTTCCTTGGTCTTGTTGCGTTCTAGTTGAGCGTTGCTAAGGCCGAACTATATAATAAAAATCAATTAATATATTTTGATTCGTGTGACATAACGTGCATTTAAATTAGAAGTAGTTTTAAATATGAAATCATGTAGTTCTTACGTTATCACTCTTCTTTTGAATGGTGAAGTTGGGTCCGGTCTTGCTAGATTCTTTCATCGCCTGGAGCATAGCCTGGCGTTTCTTCTCGGCCTCCTCGAGTCGCTGCCTCTTCTCTTCAATGTCCCGCTGTTTCTTCTCTTCAATCTCGCGGACTCTCCTCTCTTCTTCCTCCTTTTTCTTTTGGGCCAGGCGCTTCTCCTCTTCAGCACGAGATACCTAAATTTTTAGAGCATTATTTAAATGTCCTTTCAAGTCTCTTTAAGACTGTGGTACTACTGATTATATCGTCTACATAAAACATATTTTAACCTTGCGTTTAGCCTGCTTCTCCTTGAGGCGTTTGAGCTCATCTTCTTCCTTGGCTCGCTGTTTGCGCCATTCGTTGATGTATTCTTTCAACTGATCGTCCAAGTCCGACCTCTTCTGGTCTTGCCGCTATTGAAACATTTTGATACATTAAGATTACATGATACTCATTTTACACATTATTATTTATTAAAAATAAGAGTCAAGCAACTTACTTTGATGAATTCTGGATCGCCCTCACCCCTAGAGAAATACAATTTTGATTAGATACTTAATACATACGTCATACATACAATTTTAGTTAATATTTAAAACCGTTATTATAACGGTTTCTGTATTAATTAGTTTATTCAATTATAACATAATATTGTGTTACGATGACTTGGTTTTATCGACTCATGTACTGATCCGTTAGAAATTCGATATTATTTGATATTACGCTCTTTGGACATACATACAAAAATGTCCAAATACGTTATTGTTGTACGATGTGTTAAAACTTTGATTGAGGTGTCTGTACATATTATTTATTGCATCATTTTCATTAGATTGGTTAAGAACTTTAAATACGGCTCTAGTGTACGTTATCTCATATTCACATAAAAAAATATTAGACATAAAATTATTATTGTTTGATTCAATAGTTTAATCACAATACTTCACTGCTGTAGCGTTACAGTAATTATCGCATTTTGTGTATTTATGTGTTTTTGTACGTGTAGTTCATTTTATTGTTTCAGTTGGATTTTTAAATAATAGTATTTGTTTTTTAATTAATAAAATGTAAACACAAATTACCATGTACATATAGATAATTATCATGCTCGGACACCATGCTGTCCTTAGCGTGCAACGTTTAAAAGATATATCGGGACAACTCGAGTAGTTGCCCGCTGATCTAGTTTCTCTGCAGTACGGCGCGGGCGCAGCATAGCACTAGTACGAAAATAGAACGTGTAACGATCTATAAAAATAGTAACCGACGACGGCGTGCAGTTTGTACGACAACTGACCGGTCGTCTGTTCGAAAGTGATAATTTCGGTGTTCGGGAAACGATCACAAATATGTGCGCCCGCGCCTCGTTTGTTAATTTGTGGTGGAACAGTTAGTGACACCACAGAGAGCGGTGCGACTTACGCGATCGATGGTCTACTCCTAGAAACAGAAAACAACAATCAGCTTCGCTTCATATCCAATACTTTCAACACAGTCATCATATATAAAGGAAACTATTTAAGCGGTGTTGGTATTATTTGCTATAACGACACGAAACACTGCGCTGCAAGTGATTGTAATTATGCCTTTATTTTCATCCAGTTTGATTCCATTAATTTTCCTACGATTAACATCAATTAGTGAAGAGAGAAAGACGTTAATAAGATACCAATCGTTTCACATTCCGACAGTGTATCCAATTATCGCATAGAGTATATCATTGCCTTAAGCGAAGCGTTTTAAATAACTTCAATGAGATTTTACTTACTCTTGTTTGGGAGCAGGTCTTCATGTAGCAACGATAACGCCATCGACGAAAAAAGAAAAATAAATAAGATTAGAAGTAGTACAATAATCAAGAAGGATAGTCAAGTTGAACCTTAAAATTAAAAAGCTCATAGTAGATAAAGCGAAAGTAAACAAAACCAAAAGTGAAACCACCAAAAGTTGAAACCATTTATATTGTCTGTAGAAAGATCAGAAATACTTACGTTTCGTTTTAAGGGCCTGATCTTTCCGATTAATAATGAAAATCCCGTGTTATTAAATGATCTACTGGTATTAATTAGAGAAGCGCATTATGCAGTTTGCCGGCTCCTACATTACGATATTCTGAAAGCAACCAAAGCGACGACGTAAGCATTAAAGCGTTAGAGTGAGCATTGGAGCTTAGCCTATATGGAACCAAATGAGTGTTGGAACAACCAAAAGGGCACGCCACTTACTTCCTGTAACAAAAGAAAACATAGGGTTTGGTGAGGGCGTGCAGAAAGCCCAAAATTACTGCTCGAAAAGATTGGGGTGGTAAAACTCGAAACCATGCCTCAAATTGTTCACACCTTGATTAAATAGAATGTACAGATTGAATATTTTAACTTAGAACCTTGTCTATTCTAATGAAGAGTGAAAGATTTGCTAAGGCAAGATAAGAAACTAGGCCCAAGAAGCGGCGGTGGTAAAACAAAACAAAACTGCGTATATCCCGACCCGGATGTTTTGAAAGACTTCGCGGATACAACAATATAATATATACTTACGTCTCCGGAACTTCTTCTACTTCCTCCTCCTCGGAGCCACTGTGGAACACATAAAGGGTTTAACTATCTACCACGAGTTGGATAAGGTTGGCACTTTTATTCACAAGGGTAATGTTAGCATTCACATAATGTAAACAATATGTCAGTCTATTTCTATACCCACATGTAGGGCGTACAAGGAATGATCTTGAACTTCTTGATTTGTTGCCAGTTATGTCATGTATGCATACGTAATGTTTACAGTGTACTTATTATGTGTAGCTTCATTATAATTTCCTTTTGCATTAAAATGTAAGCGGATCGTGATTGATACTTACGAGTATTCTTCCTCGTCAGACATGTTGATAGTTTGTTAAATCTGCAAAATAAATTATGTTTATAGCTTCATCATTTGAAAGTGTCAATAAGTTTGCAATTTTTTATCTATATCGTTGCTTTGTTCATTTATATTGTCTGCGTCATTGAGCAAATAATCACTACGTTTTAAGAGTAGGCACTTCCATACAAATCGCTGAACCGATCTATGAAAGCATTTTATGCCAACCTTACCAATTACACATTGGACGCGATCATAGAAATTTGGTTAAGTATTCTAAAGTTGGTAAAAAACTTCGCGCATAAATCCATAGTAACTTTTGCTTCAAGGGAGTGTCGCTAGCCTGGTCTGCGTTTTCGTTTTCAACTGTAGACTGTAGGTACAGACTATGTAAAGTCGGCATTGTTTACAGTCGGACCTATCCGATGATTGGCTAATTGATGTGTATTCGTTTTACATCACCTTTTACGAGTGCCAGTTGCGTGATGTTCGCGTGGGCCGCACGAAACGTAATGGTTGAATCCCTGCTTTAATGTTTGTGTTCGATTTTATTTTTAGCCGTTTTATCTTTTGTGCTGCCGTGCACACCCACAGGCGGTCAGTTAGCTGGCAAAAGTTCAAAGAAAGTGGAACGGAATTTCGCTCTAAAGATTATTTTATTCGGGAATTTTTAAAATAAACGTAATTTTCTGCAAGATGATACCTATCTATAGATCATGTTGATGTAACTGTCGCGGTAATCTCTTATTTAATAATGTAGAATTAAATATTTATAGGTTAGTTATTTGAATACGATTATCCTGTAAACTTTTTTCTTTTAGCGCGAGAAAACTATACTATACTTTTTTCGTTATCAGACTATTATCTCTATTCTCTACCTCTATACTTACTTCTAAACATTATGTCGTATTTTAGATATTTTCGCATAGAGCATTCTCTATTATTATAAAATATTTGCATATTTAAATTCTCAAAGTAGAGGGGTAGAATATGCGTTCTCTCAACTCAGTTGTTCCGATTTGCAATTTTTAATTTTTATTTTTTACGAAATTCCCGATTTTTTTAATTTCCTTGACGGTTTTGAAATTTGTATTTTTTGCGATTAGTAAAAATTTTCTATACTTTTTTTATCGTAATATTTTACCTGTATGGAGACCACTTTTATGAAATTAGGAATAGAAGTGCAGTTAACAAAGCGAATAAAAGATATCGCTTATTTGTTATTATTATAAATAAAATTATGTATAAACTATAAACTTACTTTTCAGCTACAGATAACTATAGGATGCTTAATTTGAAGGTAAACACATCTGTATAAAATGCTTTGTCCTGAATGACTGACGGATCAACGTACAGCCTAAACCGCTGATCGTAGAGACCTGAAACTTGGAGGGTGTGTTCTTTGTATGACGTAGGCATCCGACAAGAAAGGATTTTTGAAAATTCAACCCCTAAGGGAATGAAAAGGGGTTGCAAAGTTTGTATGGAACAATTCCGCGTGAAATTTATAATTATAGTGGGTGAAACCGCGCGGGACAGCTAGTCCACAATTCTTGTATTCCTACTCTAGACTAGCTAGTCTTATTATATAATTTTATCTAATCCCCCTCTAGGGTCATTCCATTTCCGAAAATCTGGAAAAAGTGATAAAATAGATAGAGATTTTTTTATGCGTGAGCTGTAGACCCGCTTGATTTTTTTTTATATAAGTAAAATATGTCGATAACATACTACGATAACACTACAAGGAGTAGTGAAGTAGATAGGTACCTTATAAAATGCAGTTCGATTGGTTTATTGTGTAAAAAAAATGTGTTAAATAATATTATAATCTAAATTTTTGTACACTTCAATTTTTTTTCGATTACCAAAACCATTTTAGTATACCTACTTGGTTAGTACATATTTTGGTACATTTTAATACACATAATATGTAGTTGGTACATTTTAATACTAAAGGTTGTCTGGAAGAGATCGCTAGTAAAGCGATAAGACCGCCTTTTGTATGCCCTAATTTATTTCTTTTTTTGTAAACTCACTGTAACATTATTTTGGTGTACAATAAAGAGTATTCTATTCTATTCTACTTAGGTCCCGGTTAAAATTAGTGTTAGATATTTTTAGTTATGAATTTATTCATCTCTTGAATATTATTATGTACCTACTCTAGATATTTTGTGTTCGGAAGTGTTTTAATGTAACATATTGTATTCATCTGTGTTTCGAGTATAGGTAGATAGTATTCCGATTCTGTTTGTGATTCAAAGATTGGAAACAGAAATACATATTTTTGGTGTTTGTGGAATGATGGAAGAAATGTAATTTAACATCAAAGAGAGCCAGAAAAACACTTTAGAAAACAGTCACAAATCCTCTGTTCCCAGGAAGTGACTGCGGTAACGTAATCCGTCGCGCTTTAAAAGGCGCCGCTATTTCCGCGCGCGCCGCCTGCGCCCGCGCCCGCCCGCATTTGGCGCAGCGCGCGCGATATTATTTTTAGACTGGCCACTAACAATCTTCTTTTCGATCCGCATTTTCTTCATTTTATTAACAACTTTTGTATCGATCCGAATTCCGAACACATTTACATTTTATCGTCCACAGTTAGGGCCCGTTCACACCGTCGGCGGTGAACGATCGGTTACGCGTTATGTAGATACATATATCATCGATAGCACTGGCACTCGTTTTATCACAGCACAGCACTTACGTCGCACGGGAAGGAGACGGTCACTCAGTCACTGGTTCTTCGACCGGCAGCTCAGCGACGTTGGAATGTGGAGTCCGCGGCGACCGGGGCGGCTCTGGCGGCGGCCCGAGCGGCGCGGCCCGCGCGCCCCCCGCCGCCGCCCGCGCGCCGCCCGCCCCCCGCGGTTATATTTAGCGACGGTCATTTTTGAGGCGACTCGAACGAGGCAGCTCCGGTTTCTGAAGGGATAGGATGAAACCCTGCCATCGGATCGGGTGCAACCTCGGTGACGTCACGCCAGGATCGGAAAACGTAAACAGACATGGGCGGCCGATCGCAGCGCGCTTAGATTTCAGAAAAAAACACGGCTAAATGCTTGTTATCGTATCTTCTAAGATATTTTATTTATGAAAAAATCGATAGAATATGTACCTACTAAAATACCAATTTTTCATGGTAAAGCTGATTGCAACATTACCTACCTACTGTTTAAACTTTTTGATATCAAGTGTAAATGGTGCAGAATTATTGAACCCTAGATTATCTCTAAGTAGGTTGTGAACCCTATATCTACTACTTTAAGTAGTCTACTAGGCCTTCTTTATTATATAGAACGTCTTTGCTACTAGGTAGGTACCTACCGATTTACCTACTTAAAAACAATGTTGCGTTTGCCTGTTATTTTACTCGAATTTTGCTATACCTCGGTAACTCTTTTATATCTAATGAAAAGTATATAATATCCTATTGAAGCAGAACATTTTAGACTATTTTGGGCTGTCGTCAATTTTGATTTAAATGGCGCCCGCGAACAAAATAGGTTATGGAACACGTCAAAAATTCCTGTCTATCAGATATTATGGTTGAAGTGTAGTAAGTGTGTCATATTAACATAATAAATTAAAAGTGGTTGTGGTTTCCTTTATGTCACTTAATATGTTATTTTATCTACGCGGCGGTGCCCGCGTGGCGTATCGGGGTTGTCAAATTAGCCCTTGGAGCAATATCAGTTGGGCACCACTGACCTAGACGTATAGTATTATATGTATTATCTGTGGTAAGGGGGTATCCCCTCAGAACAATAACTAAGCTAATGCTTAGTTATTGTTCTACCTAATGGTAGAGGGTATCCCCTAGGTACATGTGTCAGAATATAGGTAGGTACAACAATAATTTTGAACAAAGTATCTAGTTACCTAGTGAGTGATATAATATGTAGTGAACGTGGTGTTTCCGTCCATGCAGACGTGGTGGTGTAGGTTCACCACCAAATATTACAAGCTCAGATTACAAGGAGGTAGTTTGCAAGTTTGTTTGAAATTGAATGTCAAGGGTAATCAAGCTGGAACTTATTATTATCTTTAAAACTGAAACTACTTATTTGGTGAAATAATTAATCTTGATGATACGCACATATTAGGTAAATAGCTCATCAATAAATGCATCTCACCAATGCATTTCGATGTAAATAACTTCAGAAGAAGAAATAATAATTATACCACTAAATTGGCTATATGGACTAAGTTTCCTTCTTCGTTCCCAAAAGGTAAAGGTGCGGGTAAACTTCACCAAAAAAAATGTCCGTGAAAAACCTGTAGAAAGGAAAATGGAAAAAAAACAACATTAGAAAAAAGAAAAATTCTTTTTGAAAAAGAAGAGAAAAAAAAAACAAAAAAACAACATTAGATAACATTGTGAACCTAGAATCCCTTGCCTTTCCCGAAAGGGGAGAATTCGTAGACGGAAAATCATCGAAATAGTAGTAGTTTATTTCGATACGGAGAATAGAATTAAAAAAAAAATGTCTCTCCCCTGTCATTGATGATTGTGAAATGTGACAGTTGACACTGTCAAGTGAAAGTGAAAAAAAAATATGGCAAAGTTTTCAAAACAATAATTCGTGATGCCGGCTTCGGGAAAACTTTGTTTTTATATTTTTATGTTTATTGTTATCTTAACTATCAACTAAGTAATATCACGAAAAAATATGTATCAGAGACAACACGATGTGCCAGCTGATACTTCGACGCCGAAAAGACGACGACTCGGCACCGGCAGAGTTTTACGAAAATCAAAGAGAGAGACCAGTGCAATAAGTTTCAAAGCTAGTTTCGATGAAAATAAAGGTTCTCCTCCATCTAAAACCACGCAAGAGAGATGTGAATCCCCATATTTACCGTGCAATCAGATTGAATACCTTCACGACTCGGGTAATAATAGTTCCACATCAGTTGGTGTTATTCCATGCTCTCCTGGCATTTTGGAATCCTCTTTGAACGATGTCGAAAATTGGGAATCATTAATAAGTAAAGAAATAGCTTTTAAAAATAATAAATCACAGAATGTGCCAAAAGATAATCCCAAAAAGTTACCTGAAGTTATACAAGACAATCTCAATGATTTATCACACGATATGTTCTGTTCGTTCAAAGAAAAAGATATTGATCAAAATCATGTCAATAAAACATTGTTAACATCAAATTGTGAGAGACATTTCAGAGAAAATATAGAAGATAGTTTTCAAATTGTGGAAGAATCTATTTCTAAACTAAAAGATGATGCCATAAAAAATATTGATAACAACTGTTTTTTTGAGACCAAAGACTCTTTCCTACTTGATATCAAAGAAAACTCCTTGTTAATGGATAACAAATCAAACTTAAACAAAGGAGATGGAATAAATAATGTTCAACTAAATGTTAGTGATTTCTATGGGCTTCCAATCAAGACAAAAGAATTGTTCAAAACTTACAGGAACATAGAAAAATTTTATGGTAAGTTTTATTTATAGGTACTTTTTAAAAAACCTTGGTTTACCTAAAAAAAGGTATAGGAATTTAATTTTTTTATTCATTTATCAATTATCAACCAAGCTAACTAATATTAAAAACACAGAGATAAATTTAACACACTATGTATTAAAAGAAATGAAGTTCTTAATATTAAACACTTTGATTTGTCACTTCATGAACAGAATGGCAAGAAGAATGTCTCAGTTTAAAAGCGATTAAAGAAAGGAGAAATTTGATTTATGCTTTACCAACAAGCGGCGGCAAGACCCTAGTGGCTGAAGTTCTGATGCTCCGGGAAGTGCTCAATAGGAAGAAGAATGCATTGTTCATACTGCCTTTTGTTGCTATTGTGCAGGAGAAGGTACTGGAGAAAACTGACTGTTAATAGTGTTCAAAAGGTGTTTAAAACACAGCAACCATGACAATCTGTTAATAGTGTTTAAAACACAGCAACAACAACAATTACAGCCATTTGTTCGTAGACATACTATTAGCACAGGGGAGATAAATCTGCCTTATGCTGTGCTGTCATCTACACAGCATTTTTGTGGGCTTTAGAAAAAAATACTACCTATAAAAGTATAATGGTTAGTTTTAAAAACGAATTTAGATTGATATTTTTCTGTCTCTAAAATACTTTTAATGCTGCTAAAATTAAAATGCAAACTAAAAATTTATAAGACTTTGTTTTGCATTAGAAAAATCAGAAAGTAAAATGTCACTAACATAGTACAATAAATAAAAACAAGTGTGGTAAAATAAAAATATTCACAGGAATCCAACTAACTAAACATTTACTACTAAGCCAAACAGAAATAGTTGAACACAGCTATTTTTGTCTCTGGTATTTTTTCTATTATTTATTATGATTCATAATATTCCCACTAGATATGGTCTCTATCCCCATTTGCGCTGCAACTGGACTTCTTAGTGGAAGAGTATGCAGCTGGTAAAGGGCACATACCGCCGAAGAAGCGACGCAAGAAGAACAGCATCTATGTAGCGACCATTGAGAAGGGCTTGGCTCTGATCAGAAGTCTCATTGAGCTCGGCAGGTTGGAGGAGCTGGGACTCATTGTGGTGAGTACTTATAACAACCTTGAAACTAAGGTGTAGGATTGGGAGCCCAGATCTCATCTTTGTAAGTCTGAAGATAAAATTATTGTGTGTCATCTTCTTTCATGATGAGATAAAGTCAAGTTGCAGATAACCATCCTCATTTAACATGTCATCAGAAGATAAACTTACGCTACGCAAGTAGTTAGTGTAAGTAGAAGAAGAAATATTGTGGGTTCACCAATATTTGTTGGTAAATTGCGATAAACGTGGTTCATTCAGGCACAGTCACAACGCTGCCTCGACCCCCTGCACCCTTAACCAAGTTGTCGTCCAAGTCCAAATCAAAAGTCCAACTTTTTGTGACTTCGTAGCATGACGATAAGTCCTTGGTTTTCTAGTGTTAACAATCATAGATTGTCAACTTGGCTAAGTGAGCTGGGGTTGGGCGCGCGTCGTCTTCGCGTCGACTCCGCCACGTCTCTACGTCTCCGTCGAATCTAAATTAAGTGCCTTTCCTCAGGTGGATGAACTTCACTTGATAGGCGAGCCGGGCCGCGGCGCCGCGCTCGAGACGTTGCTCACTACGGTGCTGTTCGTTGACTGTGAGTATTCATTGGACCTGTCTCACCGACTGCGGCAAAATCGAGGAATACCCATTCATGGTGATTTCGCGATAGTAATACCAAATAAAGAAATTTGTAAAATGGTAAGATTTACACCCATACAATTGTATTGCTGTTACTTGTCGCCAGGCGGCATCCAAATAGTGGGCATGAGCGCGACCATAGGCAACCTGCCGGAAGTGGCCGGGTTCCTGCGTGCGGAAGTGTTCGAGCGCGACTTCCGGCCCGTGCAGCTGCGCGAGTACGTGAAGCTGGGCGACGAGCTACTGCGCCTGCGCTGGGCCGACGGCGGCCTGGAGGCGGAGCCCGAGCGGCGGCTCGCGTACGATGTGAGCAACTATTGTGTACAACCATTCCAGTGCGAGCGCTACAAGGTGGAAATTTTGGAACCTAAACCATTATCTGTCGTAAAAGTCTTGGCATTTACATGTGTCTGTGTGCAGTACGGCCCGGCGGCGGCGGCGCTGGACCCGGACCGGCTGGGCGGGCTGGTGGGCGAGGTGTGCCCGCGCGCCGCCTGCCTCGTGTTCTGCGCCACCAAGCGCAACGCCGAGAGCGTCGCGCGCCTGCTCTGCCAGCTGCAGACCGAGTACGGCCGCCGTGCACGCGCACGCGTACGGACACACGCACGCACGCAAACACGCACACACACACAGACACACATATACGCATGCGCGCACGCACACAAACATTAACACACGCACACATTCACACACGCACACATTCACACACGTATACATTCACACAAACACGCAAGCACACACGCACACACTTGCACTTTTGAACACATTGTTGCATTTAGTATTTAGACCGCATAATTATGTAAGCCCTTACTCTGTATGTACACTTAGTAAGCAATGAATAAATATAATTTCTACCGCCACGACGACGGCTTAATTTATTTGTCACATGGCTCGCATGGCCTGTGACGCAGTAGCTACTCGGTGGTGACGAGGGTGTGAGGGTGTGCGCCCGGTGCCGGCAGGGAGATGGCGCAGCACCGGCGGGCGGAGCGCGCGGCGCTGGCGGAGGCGCTGCGGGCGGAGGGCGCGCCCGGCGAGCTGGTGCGCGCGGCGCGCTGCGGGGTCGCCTACCACCACGCGGGGCTCGCCGCCGACGAGCGCGTGCTGCTCGAGCAGGCCTTCAGGTGACACACACTATATTATTATAGCACACTTTACGCATTCACTACACTTTTCGCACTGATACACTACACTTCACGTATTGATACTTAGCGTATTGATTCACTATACACTTTACGCACTAATATACTACACTTTACGCACTGATACACTACACTTAATTTATTGAACTATAGATTTACTATCACTACACTTAACGCACTGATATACTAAACTTTACGCACTGATACACTACACTTAACTTATTGAACTATAGATTTACTATCACTACACTTAACGCACTGATATACTAAACTTTACGCACTGATACACTACACTTAACTTATTGAACTATAGATTTACTATCACTACACTTTACGCATTGATACACGTATCACTGATACACGTATCACTGATACTGATACTTCACTTTGGATCGGTTCAAACTACACATTAAGTATTGATACACTACAATTTTACGCACAGGTAGACACATTTTACACACTTTTTCACTAAATGTATTGGTGCACTATATTTTACACATTGACTACACTTGTACACTTTACGCGCGGATACATTATGGTACACTTTCCGTAAGGATTTAATACACTTTAAGTAACGATACACTACGGGTATGTTCCGATATCACTGACAGCACTGGCCGAGTGCTCGCAGGGAGGAGGAACATTAGCGTGACATCGCTGCCTGATAAGCGACAATGTAGAGTGTTATATTCTTAATAAAACTCAGGAATTAATTAATCTGGTTTATTATATAAGCACACAACGTGACCCGCAGAAAAAGGCAATGCGAAGAGAGCGGCAATATGTGTGACGGAGACAACAGATGTTAACGTTCCGTATCTCACATAGAGTATGTTGTATGTGTGTGCCTGTGTGCGTGCGCAGGGCGGGCGTGGTGAGCGTGGTGTGCTGCACCAGCACGCTGGCGGCCGGCGTGAACCTGCCGGCGCAGCGCGTCATCGTGCGCGCGCCGCGCCTGGGCCGCGCGCCGCTGTCGCTCGCCGCCTACCGCCAGATGGCGGGCCGCGCCGGCCGCGCCGGGGTCTGCGACACCGGTGCGTCGCGACTCGCGCTACGACCAGTGATGTGCCAGATATCCGTATCCGCGGATATCGAGGGAGATGAATAATCCGTATCCAATATCCATATCCGTTATTTTTTGACGGATCTTTTGCTTTATTAGTTTTTGATACACAGATGAACTTTTATATTTAGGTGATTATATAGGTAGCAATGTAAAACCATGAAATTACATTCGGATAAATAGCCAAAACAAAAGAAAGACACGCAATGCAAGTCGATACAATGTCCTGCCACGCAAAGTGTCAAGTGGCGTCAATTATCGTTTCAAGATACAGACACCGATTGCGCAAAAAATTTAAGATCCATATTTGCGGATCTTGACACCAAATATCCGTTTTTGGATCCGTATCCGCGGATATACATTTTCAACGATCCGGCACATCACTAGTTACGATACAATATCGTCGCTGTGGCGAGCTGTGGCCCCAGCGAGCTATGTCACGCTTGGTTGACGTCCCCCTCCCCTTACCGTGTGACTTCATTTACGGACAAGGAGTACTGCGAGACTTACGTAGTACGAAACTTGTTGGGCGCTAACTGCGGGGCCGTCATATATATTTGAATAGAAAAAAACGCGTGAATCTGAATTTTTTCGTTTCGTTCTTCTTTTTCCATACAAAAAAACGCCTCGATGTCAAAAGGACTAGAGCAAAAACATTCGTGCTCCCCTACAGGCGACAGCATCCTGATCGCGAGCCCCGGCGAGTGGGCGCGGCTGCGCGGCGTGCTGGGCGGCGGGCTGGGCGCGGCGCGCAGCCAGCTGCGCGGGCCGGGCGCGTGCCAGCTGCTGCTGAGCGGCGTGGCGCTGCGCCTGGCGCGCTGCCGGGCCCGCCTGCGCGCGCTGCTCGCGTGCTCGCTGCTGGCCGGGCAGCGGAGGTGAGACCGCTGTTGCCTTGCGCTGCTGGCCGGGCAGCGGAGGTGAGACCGCTGTTGCCTTGCGCTGCTGGCCGGGCAGCGGAGGTGAGACCGCTGTTGCCTCGCGCTGCTGGCCGGGCAGCGGAGGTGAGACCGCTGTTGCCTTGCGCTGCTGGCCGGGCAGCGGAGGTGAGACCGCTGTTGCCTTGCGCTGCTGGCCGGGCAGCGGAGGTGAGACCGCTGTTGCCTTGCGCTGCTGGCCGGGCAGCGGAGGTGAGACCGCTGTTGCCTCGCGCTGCTGGCCGGGCAGCGGAGGTGAGACCGCTGTTGCCTTGCGCTGCTGGCCGGGCAGCGGAGGTGAGACCGCTGTTGCCTCGCGCTGCTGGCCGGGCAGCGGAGGTGAGACCGCTGTTGCCTTGCGCTGCTGGCCGGGCAGCGGAGGTGAGACCGCTGTTGCCTCGCGCTGCTGGCCGGGCAGCGGAGGTGAGACCGCTGTTGCCTTGCGCTGCTGGCCGGGCAGCGGAGGTGAGACCGCTGTTGCCTTGCGCTGCTGGCCGGGCAGCGGAGGTGAGACCGCTGTTGCCTTGCGCTGCTGGCCGGGCAGCGGAGGTGAGACTGCTGTTGCCTTGCGCTGCTGGCCGGGCAGCGGAGGTGAGACCGCTGTTGCCTCGCGCTGCTGGCCGGGCAGCGGAGGTGAGACTGCTGTTGCCTTGCGCTGGCGCTGACTGAAAACCAGCCTGACGGTTTCCATCTTCAGCATATGCTGAGTCAGCTGCCATTCGCAGCAGCAGACACACCGCGACTAATACATATTTATATTTAGGTTCATAAACAGTTAGCAAAAAAAAAACCTTAATTATTTTTGTCATCTTTCTGTGTAGGTATGTGTGTGTGTTTGTTGTGTGTCTATGCGCCCGTTACACTAGTTGAAGATTGACCGCTCGTTACTGCTTTCAGTCGTCTCGTATAGACCAGAGGTCGCTTTCACTATTACAATCCCTCTTATCTCAAAGCTGTTGGCTGCCATTCTGTATTATGTAACTCTTACTCGTAGTGACTGATTAGTCAGCACTATTTTCGTCGGCACGTCCCACCAGAACTCTCCAGGTCGATCCATCAGCCTGTCCCATTCCAGCTCCCCCGTGGACATAAAGGAGGTGTGCGACGAGTCGCTGCGCTCGCTGCTGGAGGGCGGCGCGCTCGAGCTGGGCGGGGGCGGGGGCGGGGCGAGGGCGGGGGCGGGGGCGGGGGAGGACGACTCGCGCTTGGCCGCCAAAGACGGCGACTGCTACGTGTACAACGACACGCCCCTGGTGGTCAGCGACATGGGCGAAGCCGCCATAGTCGGTGAGTTACGTCCAGCCAGATCTATAGGTACTTCTTTAGTTGCCAATATTATAAAGAGGTAAAGTTTGTGAGTTTGTGAGGTTCTAGTCCCCTACAATCTACATGTAATCTCTGGATCTACCAAATTGATTTTGAAAATTATTCTTTAACCGATAGAAAGCCACATCATTGGTAAGTCACGTCACGTCAAGTGACGTCATTTGTAAGTATCATAGGCTACATCGTAACCCGAAATTACCGCGGGTGAAACCGCGGGGAACAGCTATTATTAATGATATTTCTGTCTACATACAAGTTGCTTGGAATTTATAACCAACTATGTGACTAGTGAAGTAGTAACTGTTGCACTGCAAAATGAAAATATATTGTACTTGGAACATACTAAGTGCTAGGAATATATTAGGAATTAGGAATATATTGAGGCTTAGGAATCATTTAAGAACTATTAGGACATATAATAAGTACTAAGAATATATTAGGGACTAGTTACAAAATATGAGGAACTAGGTACATGATATGAAATTTTAGGATAAGTAGACCTTTGGAAACTCGATATCTTGTGTGACTCTTGATCGCTTCCAGGTTGCATGGACTTGGCGACGGCCAAACAGCTGTCGGACGACCTGGAGACGGCGTCCAAGAGTCTGGTGCTGATGGGCAGCCTGCACCTGCTGTACCTGGTGACGCCGCACGACGCCGCCGGCGTCAAGCCGGACTACAGGCACTACCACACGCTGGTGAGGAGGCCCCTTCACGTCACTGATGCACAGTTGACGACCCGATTGGCGCAACGGTCACCACGCCTGCCCGCTAATCGAGAGGTTCCGGGTTCGATTTCCGGTGGGAGTGGACTTTGTGTGATGAACACAGGGTTCCATTTTCAGTCTGGGCGTGAATATATATATATGTATCTATAGTATAATATATACGTAATAATATGTGTAGTATATACCACGTTTGCTTGGTTTCCACGACACAAGCTTATAGCTTAGTGTGGGATCAAGTAGATCTGTGTGTTGTGAAGTGGATTATTGTATGATTTATGGTAAATTATTACAGTCAGCACTAGAAGTATGTAATCACTTTTGATAGTCATTTTGAATCTTATTGCCATAGTTATAAAGTTCAAAGAATGAAAAGGACTTATCTATTTCTTTTTTCCAGTATAGCAATTTGGACGAGGAGGGCGTTCGGACGGCCCGAATATTGGGCATAACGGAGCACACCTCGATACGCATGATGACCGGAAAGCCCATCACGGTATAAATTACTCGATTAGTGCTAGTTACTCGATCAATCATGAACTAAACTATATATCTAAATGAATGAACTAAAATATCTAAATTGTTTCGTCGTCCTCAGAAGGTGCCCGAGAAAGTGCTGTGTCGTTTCTACCTGGCGCTGATGTTACACGACCTTTGGAAGCAAATGCCCTTTTCGGCTGTGGCTGATAAGTAAATAACGACCAGTTTTATTTTTCATTTTAAAATAAGCGATGTCCATATTGAAAATAAGTAATCAATGATGAAATGACGTGAGGAACCATGAACTTGTGAAGAACTGTGAACTTATAGATGTGGAAATAAGTGGCTCCAAAGGTTGGCCTTATGACTATGAAGCGTTCTGTTCTAGGCTACCGGGCGGAGTATATAAATAAAATAAAAATAGTAGGTTGAGAACTCATGAGGAACTAGGAATAAAATATGAGCTATGACTATGAACTTATGAGGGACTATGAACTTATGAGGGACTATGAACTTATGAGGGACTACGAACTTATGAGGGACTATAAATTTATGAGGAACTATGACCTTATGAGGGACTATGAACTTATGAGGGACTATGAACTTATGAGGAACTATGAACTTATAAGGAACTACGAACTTATGAGGGACTATAAATTTATGAGGAACTATGAACTTATGAGGGACTATGAACTTATAAGGGACTATGAACTTATGAGGGACCATGAACTTATAAGGGACTATGAACTTATGAGGGACTATGAATTTATGAGGAACTATGAACTTATGAGAAAAGAATCAGTGAACAAAATGTCCCCCAGGTACAGCGTGGCGCGCGGCACGGTGCAGGGCGCGATGGCGGCGGCGGCGGCGTTCGCGGCGTGCGCCCAGCGCTACTGCGCGCGCCTGCCGCCGCTGTGGGCCTACGCCGCGCTGCTGGCCGAGCTGGCGCCGCGCCTGCAGACCTGCGCCGAGCCCGCGCTGCGCCAGCTCATGGAGCTGCCCAACGTACGCAAGGTCAGCTCGCCTTCTCGTAATGTCGCCCGCTCGCCCGTCCGGGAGAGTTCACTAAACCGGATGTTACACATTCATCTGTTATTCTGGTACATAGGTAGTAATCGAATACAAATATCATGCATGTTGTATATATCCGACTAGAAGTGAACACAGCATGCGATAAATATTAATAAGACTCAGTTTTAACAGAAAATTTTAGACAGAAAATTTGGTGTAAAGGAGACAAAAAAAAGAAAAGGCCTGAAGAAAAAATCGAGCTAAACCAAAATATACATTTATATGGGAGTATAAAAGTGCTTCAACTGTGCAATAAGCATCTCTTAATGGCGATGATCGATGCACCAAAAATGTCGAATTCATACGAAACGTGATTATTGTACGCTGAGCACATTCTATAAATAGGAGAGTGCTGACCGTAGTTCTTAGGTTGTCAGTTTAGGGAGGTGAAAGGCTCTCCTATTGTGGAGTCTGCTCGATACGCGCGGAACTGCCAAAGAGTTGCACGCCATCTCACTGCAAGGTGACGTTTGTTCGTGCGCCAGACGCGCGCGCTGCAGCTGTCCCGCGCGGGCTACCGGCGCGTGGAGCAGCTGGCGCGCGCGGCGCCGGGCGCGCTGTGCGCCGCCGTGCCGCACCTCTCGCGCTCCGCCGCCGACCACCTCGTCACCGCCGCGCGGGTGAGTGAACCACAGTTTGAGTGGTGTGTGAACCATAGTTTGAGTGGTGTGTGAACCATAGTTTGAGTGGTGTGTGAACCATAGTTTGAGTGGTGTGTGAACCATAGTTTGAGTGGTGTGTGAACCACAGTTTGAGTGGTGAGTGAACCACAGTTTGAGTGGTGTGTGAACCATAGTTTGAGTGGTGAGTGAACCACAGTTTGAGTGGTGTGTAAACCATAGTTTGAGTGGTGTGTGAACCATAGTTTGAGTGGTGTGTGAACCACAGTTTGAGTGGTGTGTGAACCATAGTTTGAGTGGTATGTGAACCATAGTTTGAGTGGTATGTGAACCATAGTTTGAGTGGTGTGTGAACCATAGTTTGAGTGGTGTGTGAACGACAGTTTGAGTGGTGTGTGAACTATAGTTTGAGTGGTGTGTGAACCATAGTTTGAGTGGTGTGTGAACCATAGTATGAGTGGTGTGTGAACCATAGTTTGAGTGGTGTGATCCGTGGCGATTCGCGCCAGAAGCGGCGACCTGTTTGATTGAGCTGAAGTAAATTTTTCTCTCGTTTTCGTTGTATTTTGCTTATGATATTTGAAATTAAATATTTGTACTACAGTACACTCAGTCAAAATATTGCGCTTAATTCTACAACCGATTGATAACTTATCTACGCTGCCTCGATGTTTCCCGTAATAACATACACAATGACACTGTTATTTCCGTTACACAACCACATCCGAAAGTTTTGGACGTAGGTATTTTAAAAGACTATGTCTATTATATTGTGAAATAATTTAGAAATCGTTACAGATGATGCTGATTGAAAAGGTTGAGAATTTACGAGCGGAAGCCGAGGATGTGATGGATGAACTGAAGCCTAGTCAAGATCGAAACATTTAACACTTATCAAACGGGTCGGATATTCAGAGTTTGCAGTGAACTAAAACAATGATTTATTAAGAGATTAATGATTTGTTAAGAGCGTGATAGCACGTTTGAAAATATCGATGAGCTTAAATCATTTAAAGATTAATTCAAATGTATTTTTATATACCAATGAAAAACAAGGCTGTAATTTTTTTCTTGTTACATATTATGAACTTAATGATAAAATTTAGGGAAAACTTAAGTTACCATAAGTAAATAAAACATCTGATGGATTGTGTTGAAAAATAACCGTGTTTTTATTATATACAATAATAACAAAACATCAACCAATCAATAGTCTTCGCGAAAAGTAGTTACAGCTGTCCATGCAAAAACAAAAACAGTGGAGAGTTGCTTCTATATCTGGAAATTTAAGTAGACAATTTTACTCAGACATGGCTAAAACTTCTGACGATAATATAATTACTTATCTGTCAATCACACGCCTATCACTCCTGTCATAAAAAGCTTGAAGTTATATCAGCTTAAGAAAAAAAGTACCTATGCAAAAGGCAAAATATTTTACATGAAATTTATGTACCTATATCAATAAATAAATAATTGACAGCATAAAATTCCTGATTCAAATCTGGCAGGTATTGGGTGATTTCACATCAAACGTGCCTAAACATTGCGACCTCTTTAGTTCTTTAGTGATAATTATAACAAAAAAAAAGGATTTCTATGAAAGCTTTCCATTATAAAGTGTCATAATAGGCTACAGCGTCCAATGTGAAAGCGCCCATCGGCACAGCCATACAACATATACCTTAAATGCTAACACGTGTACACTGCAATCTCTCACACATTGATAATATCAACCCACACGCACAGCACACTACCTCAAAGTAAATATAGTACTTTAACGAAACAGTTATACATTACCCTAAACAATTTCACTATATTTTTTAAATACCAGAAATATTAAAAATGGGAGTTTTCTCATCATTCTGAAATATTTCTATTGGCATTTTTAAACATTGGTTTTCATAAAAAACCCACAGTATTAATGTACATTAAAATTGAAGGAGAATATTCGATAATTATTCGATTGTCATCCCATGTTATAGGTAAAAAATAAATAAGTAGTAAAAGTATTTTTTTACATAATTAAATAATACAATAAAATATTTATGGACACAGTGCGCATAAAACTGGAACTTGAAAATTGATAAATTTACAAAGAATATATTTACGTATCTTTCTCTGCAATCATAATATCTAAAGGTCATTCGCCCGAGTAAATAGTACGCGGTGCTATACGTCTTGTTACTAATATTTTGTTTAGGTCGCCTCTGTGATTTATAGAATACAAAGAAGTTCAAGTTATATACATATATGGATGTTTGTTACACTTTCACGCGAAAACTACTGAACGGATTATATTGAAACTTTACAATAATATAGCTTACACATCAGAATAACGCATAGGGTACTTTTTATCCCGGAATTCCCGCGGGATCTCCGAAGTTACCGCGGGTAGCAGCTAGCAGGTTATAGTGTCCCAATTCACCGCCTTTTGTACAAGCACGGCTTGAGCACGAGGTCGGGCAGCCGGCCGCGGCGCGGCGCGCCCGCCTTGCGCAGCTCCAGCAGCAGGAACACGCGGTGCCGCTCGAGCTGGCGCAGCTGGAAGCCGAGCCGCGCCAGCTCGCGCGCGAACGCCTCCGCGTCCGTGAAGCGGCTCTCCACCTCCGCGATCAGCAGCGTGCCGCTGACAACGCAAAATAAGTTGTTGTTGTTGTTGTAATGTTCCGTTATTACTGATAGCCCTGTTATTTATTTATTCTTATAACTTTAGAACTTTACTGTTATGGTATGACATCACTTTAGTATACCGCGCAGCCGTTCCTTTATAATGGTTTCTTTATCTTGTCAAACTCTAGACCTTAGTCAGAATATGTGACTTGGCCATTTCGCTACATTCACATGAGCGTAAGTTGAAAAATGTATCCATTGTTAATTACTTTTCTGTTATACAAAGGTTCTTGCAGTAACGAAACGGTCAAGCCACATATTCTGACTAAGGTGTAGAGTTTGAGAAGTTAGGCCTTGTAGAGTTAGGGTGTGTAGAGTTATAAGCTTGGCTCTACATGAGATCTGATAACTTGTTGACAGTGCCTGTCATATGGACTCTTCTTGGCATCATTTTACATGAAAATGTTTTTGGTTCATTCGTTCCATTTCATTTCTTTTTGTAAGTCAACATTGCGGAATTCTCATACAAACTTCCATCCCCTAGTTTATGGGCTTGGGGGATAAAAGTTACAAGTTTTATAATCTTTTTGTTGTTTGTTTACTAATACTAACTTACATGCCAAATTTCAACTTTCTAGGACATTAGGAAATACCTTAAGAATTTTGATGATCATCAGTGGTTTTTTTAGACATCAAAATCTAAAGTATAAAAGCTATGTAATTAAAATTTTATATGTTATAAGGGTTCAAAAAAAAAACGATGCACTTCGAGAAAAGATAGGTAGTGCTCTCGCTTCGCTTGACTCGTCTTGGCGGGTGCACTACTGTGCCCCCAGATACTTTCAACCCTGTAAATAAATATTTGCAGCTAAGATCATCAGTGTCTCACCCCAGCTTGAGTATCCGGTTGGCCTCGAGCAGGTACTGCGCGAGCTGCGTGCCCATGAGCGCGAGGCAGTACACGGCCACGTCCACGGAGCCGGCCAGCAGCGGCGTGCGCGCCATGTCGCAGGCGCGCACGCCGGCCGCGCCCGCCACCAGGTCGAACGAGTGCACCGCGTGCGGCACGCGCGCCGCCAGCGCCGCCGTGCCGCAGCCCATGTCCGCGATCACGTGGCTCGCGGGCCTGGCCGGAATTACGGTGGATAATAAAATTTCACAGCACACAGATCCACTCCAGCCCACACTAAGTTATAAGCTTGTGTCGTGGAAACCAACCAAATGTGGTGTCTGTCCCCTGCGATTTCACCCGCGGTACCCCCCCCCCCCCCCCCAAAGGGCTAGGCACACACATGTATATTATGAGTTATACACATGTAATTTCTTGTTTATAATGGAAAACCTTATTTTTTTGTTATTGTCTATACAACAATGAACTACACTATGTAAATAAACTTTTATCCTATACTAACTGTTCCGTGCGGTTTCACCCGCGATAATTTCGATGTTCCCGCGGAATTGGTCCATACAAACTTTGCAACCCAATTTCATCCCCTTAGGAGTTGAATTTCCGAAAATCCTCACTTATGGGATGCCTACGTCATATCAAGAACACATCCTCCAAGTTTCAGGTCTCTACGATCAGCTGATTCAAGACAAAGCATTTTATTTCTATAGATTGGTACTAACATTTTCTCAATCTTTTTGATGATCAAGTCAAGTGGGTTGACAGGCCACTTCTTCAACTGCTGTTGGTAACCTTCATGGTAAGTTTGAAATGCTTCAGGATCAGACTGGAATAACTCTTGTGCTTCCGAGCCTGTTGAGGTGTACAGCTTCTCATTCAAGTACCGGAACTTTGCAGCTGCGGACACAAAAAAAGCATATCAATCAAAAGAAAGGAATCATTGTGAAGTTATTCATTCTAAAAAAAAATTCGATTTCTTCTTACCTTTGAGCCTCTCCAACATTCTATCTCTCAGGCTGTTACCACTAGTTTTAATATAATTCCTATTGCCTAATTCCAATATTTTTCTGATTTTATCTTTCCTATTCTGGCCATTTGTGTCATTTGGCTTTAATTTGATGTCCTCGATATTTGTGACTGATTGTTTATCCAGATTATTCTCAGCTTCACCATTTATGTCACTTTCATTACTTTTATCTTTCCTTTTTTGGTTATGTTTGACTTTTGGCTTTAATTTGTTGTCCTCAATATTTGAGAGTGATTGTTTATCCATATTATTCTCAGCTTCACCATTTATGTCACTGTCATTACTTTTATCTTTCCTTTTCTGGTTATGTTTGACTTTTGTCTTTAATTTGGTGTTCTCAATATCTGTGGCTAATTGTTTATCCAGATTATTCTCAGCTTCACCATCTATGTCTCTGTCATTACTTTTATCTTTTCTTTTCTGGTTATGTTTGACTTTTGTCTTTAATTTGGTGTTCTCAATATTTTTGGCCGATTGTTTATCCAGATTATTCTCAGCTTCACCATTTATGTCACTTTCATTACTTTTGTCTTTCCTTTTCTGGTTATGTTTGACTTTTGTCTGTAATTTGGTGTTCTCGATATCTGTGGCTGATTGTTTATCCAGATTACTCTCAGCTTCACCATTTATGTCACTGTCATTACTTTTATCTTTCCTTTCCTGGTCATCTTTGACTTTTGGCTTTAATTTGTTGTCCTCGACATTTGTGGCAGATTGTTTATCCATATTATTCTCAGCTTTGCCATTTATGTCACTGTCATTACTTTTATCTTTCCTTTTGTGGTTATGTTTGACTTTTGTCTTTAATTTGGTGTCCTCGATATTTGTGGCCGATTGTTTATCCAGATTATTCTCAGCTTCACCATCTATGTCTCTGTCATTACTTTTATCTTTTCTTTTCTGGTTATGTTTGACTTTTGTCTTTAATTTGGTGTTCTCAATATTTTTGGCCGATTGTTTATCCAGATTATTCTCAGCTTCACCATTTATGTCACTTTCATTACTTTTGTCTTTCCTTTTCTGGTTATGTTTGACTTTTGTCTGTAATTTGGTGTTCTCGATATCTGTGGCTGATTGTTTATCCAGATTACTCTCAGCTTCACCATTTATGTCACTGTCATTACTTTTATCTTTCCTTTCCTGGTCATCTTTGACTTTTGGCTTTAATTTGTTGTCCTCGACATTTGTGGCAGATTGTTTATCCATATTATTCTCAGCTTTGCCATTTATGTCACTGTCATTACTTTTATTTTCATATTTCTTCTTTTTTTTAGTTTTATTTTGATCATTCTCAAGTTCATTTTCAGTATGTAAGTCATTGCATTTTTTCCTTTTTTTTATCTTTTTTGTTTCTTTTGAGTCACCAATGTTTTCACAAAACAGGATGTCTTCAATGTCATAATTTTTTAAATTTTCATCAAATTTCTTTTTCTTCACATCCAATATTAATTCATCAAGCTTATCTATGTCACAATTTTTAATATCTATTTCATCATCAGCTGTATTTTTAATATCTATTTCATTATTCTTATTCTTTTTTTTCTTCTTAGAATTACTGTTTTCAGCTTCAGGTGGACTGTTGTGTGGAATATGTTGCAGTTCTGGATTACTTATGTGTGAATTGACATTTGAATTATTTTCAGCTATTCCAGTTTTTCTTGCATGTTTTTTATCTCGCTTTCTTAGTTTTATTTTCAACCCATTTTCTAAAATCTGAGGAGCTTTCAGGGGTAGTTTTGATGGTATCACTTCCTTCTGTTTTATCTTCTGTAAAGTATAATTATTCATTTCCAGATTATACATTAAAACTGTTGAAACAGTAATTAGGGCTGAACTTTGATACAAAGAATTACCTTATTAT
This sequence comes from Zygaena filipendulae, assembly GCA_907165275.2. NCBI lineage: Eukaryota > Metazoa > Arthropoda > Insecta > Lepidoptera > Zygaenidae > Zygaena > Zygaena filipendulae. Next base: position 784,722 of record OU015653.1, on the reverse strand, counting down.
CTGTCACCAATGAAACAGAGTACAGACCATGTTATGTTTCCGTATATGAATTTCAAGGTGTCGTAGGTTGTGTTACGATAAAAGTTTAACAATAAATTGCACATCAAAGAACCTACACAAACTAACAAACTACTGTTCAAACTTATCTAAGTACTAGCTGCACGCCGCGGCTTGACACGCGTTAGTTCTAGAATTGCCTTAGGTACTCTGGTAAATGTAACTTAATCTACTCTTTATAACTTCAGTTAGGTATCTACCAATCTGGCAGTCCCGTCAAAATCGATCCAACAGTTTGGAGATCAGCCGGAACAAACAGACAGACACAAACAGACACTTAATTTTATTTATATGTATATGGACATAAATTGTGTACAAGTTTTGGATACCAAATAGATTATTGAGTTACTGAATCTAGCCAAGAAGATTCAGAGTGAAAGTTATAAATTATTACTTACGTTAATCTTCTGTTTAAATTTAACCCTACTATTAGGTATAACATCACTCTGTTTTGATTTATCAAACATTTATTGTCCTTTTATAATCTTAGAGGTTATGTTTTATACACTGTTTATCTTAAGTATAAATTACCCGGTTAAGTATAAAAATATTAATCTATCATGTCATTTAAATAACTTCATTAAAAATTACTTTATTGTAATTAATTTCACTCTCATGATCCACGTGATAAAACTATGAAACGCGCGGAAAAAAAATTACAAAAATGACGTTACGATTTTTTTTTGGTGAAGTTTACTGTTTAGTGTTTACCCCTCGGGGAAAGCAGAAGGAAACTTAGTCCATATAGCCAATTCATTAGTATTATTCTTCTTCTGAAGTTATTTACTTACATCGAAATGCATCGGTGAGATGCATTTCGATGCTTTACCAGAACTTTTGGCAGCAACTCTTCATAGTTGAACTTTAATAGGACGCTCTGTGGGAAGTTGTAGAGCAAAACGAAAACCTCCCGACGAACGCCCTATTTCATTCTATTTTACTGTTTCCGCACACTGTTCATCACTAATGGATCACTATTATGCAAAATCCACCACATTCACACAATATTAATCACGATAAACTAATTTGCAAAACAAAGAAAAAACAAAGAAATAAAACTGACGTCCACTCTGCTCAGAAGAATAACTTCTGACTTTAGAGCCACTCTGCTAGAAATACCGCCAAAAGTCCATGACGTTACGAATGTCAAACTTGGAATTTTTTTGTTGAATTTACCCCAATGGGGAAGGCAAAAGAAGCTATATCCATACAGCCAATTCAGTCGTATTTTTCTTTATCATCAAAATGCATTGGCAAGATACATTTCGATGCTTTACCAAAAATTTTGGAAGCAACTTGTCATAGTTTAACCCAAAGATCATATAATACGTGTTTAGGACGTTCCGTGCGAAGTAGTTTAGTAACACGACAACCTCCCATTACCCTGTTCAGTGTTCATTACTAATGGATAATGGATAAACTAATTTGTAAAGCAAATAAATAAAACCGACTTTTTAATGGACCATTACACATAATTTTTGCCAGTTTCAATAAGTTTTTTATTGGACTGTTTGTAAAAACGTGCATACACGTCTCTCTTGAAGTTTTAGTGGACAACAACCAATTTCTGTTTGAGACACCAATGGTAATAAGTGTCATTTAACAATCGGTAATTCAATTTGGGCGCCTCGTTTCCGAGACATAAGCTTTCGAAAATTTAACCTTTATTAGATTTTGCGCCCTGTTGATTTTTCATTCACCCACATGAAATGTTTTTATAAAACTTTTAAAACTTTTTTCCCGATATCCAATTTAAATCAAATATGTTGCTCCAGGCTAAGCTTTAATCTATCTGTGAAAACTGAATGACAATCCGTTCAGTAGATGCGGAGATCATTTCTATTCTTCTTTTATCACCCCTCTCAATTTTTGGCAAGTAAAAAATATTCAATGTTCAGAATCGCGGCTTCTACTCTTTTATTATATGGTTACCGCTATCCTTACTAATATTATTAACGGCTCAACCGATCATCATGAAATTTTGCACGGAGGACGATGTCAAAGGTAGGTAGGTACAGAGAAGTCCAGGTGCTTTTTGTCCCGGAATTCCCGCGGGAATTCCGAAATTACGCGGGTGAACCCTCGCGGATGGCTTCATATAACCCGCGAGGGATTCATTCATATAATTTTAGATTTTTATTATCAAGAAAATAAAACGTTTGATAAAAACTACCTACATAATATCTACCTACACAATCTATGTATCTATACACATAGTTATATTTGATGTTTGGCTTAGTAACTATTTATCTTTGTACATCTTATGATCTTGCCATGATCTTACTCATTACCCTGCTGGGCAGATATTTGATAGAGTTCGACCTATCATTACTATTGCGTTCAATAACGTCGAATTATCAAATTGTTCATTTGTTACTAATGGTAGGTAAGTAGGAAGGCATAGGTACCTAGTACCTACTTACTTAGTTTACCTACACAATTTTCCATAGCTCTCGAACGATTGAAAAACTAACATAATAAAAAAAAAACATACATATAGCCGAATGCAGATCCTCCTCCTTTTTGGAAGTCGGTTAAAAAGGTTAAGAAAACTAATAACTATTCATAGAGTTTGTTACGACTGACTGTACTGACACAGATGAATTTTTTGTTTGTATAACGAAATCGTTACCTATGAATTCATAGTTTGAACAAGAAATTAGCATCTAAGTTAAAAAGGTATTTACCTTCAGTCGGACTTGAGACGTTGTGCATTGATAAGAGACCATTTTTTTTTGTCTAAAACAGTTTTCAAATTAATATTGTAAACATCATTTAATTTCTATTTGGTTATAATAATAACTAGAATTATGAAGCCAAGATTCATTTATTTTTATTAATGAGTATAGGCAATTAATTACGTGTTGGGTCGGTATCGAACGTATTACCTATATTGTACTAGCTGTGACCCGCGGTTTCACTCGCGGTAATTTCGGAGTTCCCGCAGGAATCCCGGGATAAAAGGTATCCTAAGTAAGTAAGTTCTCTGTACCCCTGACAACGTGCATGTCAAATTTCATCCAAATCGCGGTTCAGCCGTTTTTGCGTGATTGAGTAACATACCTACATCCAAACATCCACACTTTCGCATTTATAATATTAGTAGGATTTAGGTACCTAGTTTTAAGTAAAATTTCACTTGACGACAATGAGCGTTAAACTGTATTTCACCCTTAACTTATTTGGGGAGAGACGGCTGAAATGCGCATGACTTAAATTGCGACATGCGCCCTAAATCTTGAAATGCATAAGTAGATAGGAAAAAATTACTCAGCACCTGAATACATGTACTTACCGTGTAAACGTTAGTTATTTGTTGTTTATTTATGTGAAAGTGACTTGTTATCCACCGTCATTTATACGTTTCGTAGGACACAGTGGTTGGAATTTGTTGTAATTTTATAATAATCACTCTTAAAAACTGTGTGATAACCTCAAATCATTTAAATATTATTTGTTTATTTCTATAGTGTATGGTTTTATCATTATTTTAAGGTGCATATTTTATTGAAATAAACTTTACCGTGGTGGTTGAATTGTTTGTATTGTAACTTTCATTCAGTGTTTGCTAATTTATAATTTCACAATGGTAAGTGTACTAATCTTAGTGTATAGTATTTATAAACACTTAGAATAATTAACTCGCCAAAAAGGAAGCTTTCTAATAAAAGTGATATTAATTAAGCAGGTCTATTTTACTTGGAATAGGTAGGCATTAAAACGTTTAGAATATACATACTTTTGGCTAAACCTTTACGTTTATCCCAAACCTATATATACCTAATATTTAAGAATAGAAGACGTCTTCGATCTTACGTATGATTTAAGTATTCATCAGACAGAAATTCCTCCAAATTATTTGTTTGTAAATTTTGCACATAAAGTTTCCTATTTTCCCCCATCTCCCTCATATTATCTAAAGAGAACTCGATGCAAGTTAATTTTACTACGAGTTTATTAGTTGTCAGACACCGATAGCTATTCTCTTTCAGAAATCTCGTAAAGTTATTAGAAAAAGTAAAAGTTTTCAAGGAATTTCTCAAAATCTGTTTGAAATGCCAATGACCTCTCGGTGAGGTGATTAACCTGATGCAGATAATACGTCACATACCGCAGAGTTAGGTATAATAGAGCATTTAGAACTATTCTAAGGTGATGCCGAATAAAGATATGTCAATGTCTATATTCAATCATGCGTCGATACGCGAGACGGTTGTGCAGAATCGAACCTACAACTCTCAAGATGGAAACTCACCAACTTCTATTATATTCATGTTAATAATTAGATAATGTTAAAGTTATGTTTAACAATAATTTTATGGTGACCAAAGAAAAAAAAAATGAATACAAAATACCTAGGTACCTACGTTATAATGCAATTACATTCTGTACCTACATTAAATATTTTTAATAAAAATTGAGAGAGGGCAATAAAAGAAGAGTAACCAAAACAAAAAAAAGTTTTAAATTCTTTTCTGTCTGTTCACGATAATCTCCGATCAATTTAACGGATTGAACGAACGGATGCGGTTTTCACAAGTAGACTGTTAGCATCGAGTAACATATAGGCTTAGGTTTTGTTTCATTTAAATCGAATGTCGGGAACAAAGTTGTCATATAAAAGTGTATCACGCGGGTGATACCACAGGGCAGAGTCAGTTTATAAATAAATGCGCGTATAAGTTTGTATGATTGAATCTGATTGATTTCATAGTTACGTACCTACTTTAGATCCTTTTATAGGACGAAGAGAAGGTAGCTTCACTTCACTTTTCACTTTCAACTTTTCAGTTCAGGACCCTTATTCACTATGACAAACAAAATTTCTTGCCAATAACGCGCGTCCCAAAAACGCATTTCCAAATGTTCTAGATGCCAAAATATTAGAAATTATTATTCTTTATGCCATAAGAAACGTTGTAAATGTATTTTTTTGGAGTAAAACTTCTTTTTCTAAGCGATCAAAGAATTTTCACTTAAAAAAAAATCATTTACAACGCGTGTTGTGGTATACAGAATATTAATTTCTAATATTTTGTCATCTGGAGCGGTCCAAATTGTGTTTTTAGGACGCGCGTTATGGGCGCGTTGTTGGTCATAGAGAATAAGGCCCTAGTATAAAGTATAAGGTAGGTATGGCAACAATATAGGAATCCTAAAATACCTACATAAGATGAAGTCGTGAGGAAAAGCTAGTCTAATTTACAATATTACTAATACTCTCAATATGAAAGTTTGTCACAGAACGGCTGAGCTGATTTAGATGAGCACACTGATAATATGTCTTGGATTAACAGTAACATCAGGATCGCTTCGGCCGTCATTGAAACCAGATTTCCGTAGGTTTCTTGGAACATAAAGTTTCTGAGAGAATCCCTAAAATGCGAGTGAAGCCGCGCCGAACAGTTTATTTATACTTGTTTACATAATTATATTATACATGTTTATAAAAAAAAATCAAAATTAACAACTGTTAAGTAGCTCTGCCTCTTATCTCTTAATAACTAACGAGCGCACTCAGAGTCGTTTTAATGATTACTTAATCCTACTAATATTATAAATGTGAAAGTGTGCATGGATGTTTGGATGTTTGTTACTCAATCACGCAAAAACGGCTGAACATAACAGAGAAGGACATAGGTTTTTTTTATCCCGGAATTCTCACGGGAACTCCGAAATTACCGCGGGTGAAACCGCGGGGCAGAGCTAGCTTATATACCTACCTATATATAAGTAGGTAGGAAATTTTTAATGTCCTGTAGCTAAAACCTCCGGCTTAAAGAGAAATTAACTAAATTATTATATTTGTCATAATATATTAATAGAACTATTGTTGATGAGGTAAAAAGCATACAATAATAACTATGGTTTGAAACACATGGTTTAGTAATATTGGATTTATTTTATAGACATGGTCACGCAATACACATTATGGCTCATTACAATACCGATAAATCCTAATAGTTGCCTAGATAATGAAACAAAAGGAGTTCAAGGTGAAAAATCTGTATATGAATAATAGTACATTGTTATCCTAGGGGTGAAAGTAAATAAGTCTTTCTCTCGAGGATAACGCTGTGCTTTTCATTACGAATGCAAGGAAAGTCAAAATAAAAATAGGAATTAGTTAAAGAAAAAAATGAGTGAATTTTATTTTACATAAATCAACCATTAGGTGTGCTACTGGCCAGTAAGTATGCCCCCTATGACATAAAAAAAAAACTTGAGTTTCTGCAGTATCCAGCTGTCAGTTGAAAGCGATTCTCCCTAGGGCTGAAAAGTGTTACTTTCAACCCGCTTCTCAGGCAACTTCAGACCTACTTTCCGAGTATGAGTAATGAAAAATACATAATTATTTAATCTATACTTACATATAAAATGCTTCGATCAACGCACAGCCTGATCGCAGGGACCTGAAACTTGGAGGGTGTGTTCTTTGTATGATTGTAGGCATCCGATAAGAAAGTATTTTTGCAAATTTAACCTTTAGGGGATGGAAAGGGGTTGCAAAGTTTGTATGGAATAATTCCGCGGGAACTTCGAAATTATCTCGGGTGAAACCGCGCGGGACAGCTAGTATAACATAATTATGGTAAAACCCTTTCCACCCTTAGGTTCTAGCTGCAAGCTGTTAATGTCAATCGCCAGGGCTTTTTTTCATACGAATTTCAACAAATAATTATAATTTCTCACACTGTTTTTTATAACTAAGACCGGGTAGTTTATGAAACTCAAATATAACGTGGCTTTCTATTTTCAAAATCGGTTCAGTAAATCCAGAGATTACCCTACAACCTCACACACTCACAATCTTTACCTAAGTATCCTTACATTTTATTAAATTATTGCGGGTAAAACCGCGGGGAACAGCTAGTCTATAAGTACTATAATATTAATATTATAAAGAGCAAAAGTTTGTGAGTTTGTGACGTTGTAGGGGGTAATCTCTGGATCTATTGAACCGATTTTGAAAATTCTTTCACTTATAGGAAGCTTCGGTGATCTCGAATGACATAAGGTACTTTTTAACCAGAAATTCTCATGGGAACTCTGGAGTTTGTGAGGTTGTAATCTATAGATCTACTGAACCGATTTTGAAAATTCTTTCACTTATAGATAGGAAGCTAAAGTGATCACGAGTGACAGAGTACTTTTATCCCGGAATTCCCGCGGGAACTCCGAAATTATCGCGAGTGAAACCGCGGAGGTCAGCTAGTTAATAATAAAAAAGCAGGTTTAGCGTGACAAAATATTTATTGAAATTCCTACAAAAACTAGCCCTGAAAACGAGCACTTGTAGTAATCCGTAGGGCACATCGACGGTGTCCTGTCTACTGTTTAAAAAACCATTTTTTTACCTTTAGTAATTTTGTCGATCCTTGAAGGTGTCGCTCGCATAAATTTCGGAATTCCCGTGGGAATTGCGGAAAAAAGTACTTACGCTATCTCTGTCAAGAACACTTTAGCTTCCTATAAGTAAAAGAACTTTTAAAACTTTTTGAGTTAATCTATTACAATCAAATAAACAAAGATACAACAAAAAAAGAACCCTATATGAAAATGAAAAAATTAAAATGAAAAAGCGTTTATTAGACACAAACAATGCTATACAATAATAAGGGAGCACTAGTCCCTAAACTAGGATTCCCTGTGTTATAGGGACCAGTCTCCTACAAATATACCTATCCAATTAAGCAATCAGTACAGAGGATTTAACATCTAAACGTACAAGTTAGGAGACCACACGAAACCATACCAATGACCAAGTGTGTGTCCTGATAGTGAGAAAAAATGAGAAACACGCCATAGACGACTATATTTTGTTCATTGTAGGTACTTATTAAACAATTAACAATAAAACGTGTCCTAGTCGGTACCTATAATGATTTACGATTGTTGATAACGAAATAAACGTAGATATTTTTGTATTTTTTTTTTTGTTGAATCACAAAATATGTTCGTGATTAGCTTTATCTAACTTTGATTGTGTTTTCTAACAATTAAATATTTTCATTCATTCCACTCTATGATTCCAAACGTGAAGCTCTGCACGGTAATTCGGCAGGTTTTAACGGATTTGTTATCGCACTGTTTCGGTCAGGAGACTGTTCTAGTACGGCGATGGGACTCGATGGTGCGATGGTAACCTGACTCATCGCACTACCCGACTTCAGATCACAGCGACCGATGACTACGATGAGGAGGGACAAGATTGTAAGTTTCTACATGAAATTTAAAAGATGTTCTGTAACAGTACCTAACAACTAAGAATACCTGCTGTCTTACATGGACGCAGATAAGCAATAACTTGTTAACCCACAATATTAAGTTATTGATTCAAAACGCTTTGTTGACAGTTATAGAGCGTTTTTTAATTATGCGTTTACCTTATTACATTGTTTAAATACCAAAAAACATTTAAACATAAAAAAATGCTGAAACAAAATGACGATATGATTTTAAAACACGATTTGTTCGAAATTTCTCCAATGTGGGTTAACACACTATTGCTTATCTATGTCCACATGTTAATTACCAAAGTTTACCGCAAAATCTAAAAGCATTCAGATCTGTTTCGTTATGGAAAATTAGAATATCATTAATTCTTTAAGTACAGAAAATGTTAAAGATAATAAACGTACCACCTATGTATATAAACACTGCAGAGTTGATAAGAATTTTATCCTGAAACATGCGATCAAATTAAATGAACTTCTATGATCGATGCGGGAAGCGCAGGAGCGGTCATTGTGGCGTTCCTGGTTGGAGGCCTGTGTCCAGCATATTATGATGATAATCTAGAAGACCATCATGTTACGTTGTCTACGTTGCTGGATTTCAATTCGTTATCACGTAATTTGCAAAAGAAATAATTTTTGGTTTCGTACTACTTTATTGTCAACAGTGGCGATGGCGTTGTCAATGGAGCGTGGTGACCGTCTCTCTAGTGGCGTTGGTGATGTACAACGCGGCCGCCAACATCTGGCTGCTGCGCCCGCCCCCCTGCCCCCGCCACACCACCCCACCACCCGTGGAAATACCCACCTGCGAAGCTTGCGCCGACACGGTCCAGAACGTCGCTATAGACGATGACCCCATATCCAGGCTCGACCTGCGACTTGGAAGATGGGACAGCTCCCGCGCCTACAGAATGTTCGACTACGCGACCGTCGGGGACATGTATGCCGACTTATCGGGCAACCGGCGCGTTTGTCTAGCGACACAGAGCTCGATAGAGAGACTTCACGAGCTGATGAAGATCGCCGCGCATTGGTCCGGACCCATCTCCGTCGCCGTCTTCGTGGCCGGTGACGAGTTGAGGCTTCTGAGAGGGTTCGCAATGTGGCTGTATCGCTGTCAGCCAGAGTTTTACTCCAGACTAGCTATACATGTCGCTACACCGATGGAAAGACCGGGACATTTCCTAGGAGGTATTCCCGGCTGGGCGAGGGATTGCAGCGCGAAACCCCTGCCTCCGGGGGAGACTCGATCGGAGACAGTGGCGTGGAGAATGCGACATATCTACCCGCAAAATCATTTGCGGAACCTCGCGAGGAGGAACTGCCATACCCCTTATGTTTTCTTAGTGGACGTTGATATAGTACCGTCAAAGGGCATGGCGGAATCTCTCGACAGCTTTCTGACGAAAACACCGAAATGTCCACTGTGTGCCTATGTAGTGCCCACCTATGAGCTCGACAAGAGAGTAGTCAACTTTCCCGCGAACAAATCCGAGTTGCTGAGGCTCTCGAGGCACAAACTTGCAATACCGTTTCATAGAAAAGTGTTTATATACAATCAATACGCGTCAAACTTTACGAGGTGAGTTGCTGTAATAAATTAATTTTACAATTTTACAATGTGATGCTTCATTTCAATTTATCATTTCATCATAATATGTATTAAAATTATGAGATATAATACTATGTGTACTCTTACCTTCTTTAATATACCTACTACGCTGATTGAATTGCATTCTTTTTAATCATTTCATTGATGGCTTTGTCTGTTAATTGATGGATCTATCTTACAAGTAATAAATAAAAAAAATGTCCATAACATTTGTATAGCCAGAATCCTTAAATTTCATAGGGGTGTCTCATTTCTTGGGTGTAACACCATACATAACCAAAACAAGACCTGTAATGCATCATCATATCCATCGCTATAGCGCTAATTATTATTATAAAGATGACGATTAATTAACTGTTATTTAGAAGATAACGTCGATTAACCTTCGACCGCACTTGAACGAGCGTCAGGGTCAAAAGAAAACTAAAAAACCGATATTTGACCTTTTCAGGTTTTATTTTGGTGATGTTAAAAAATAGTGCGATCGATGTGTGAAAGATCAACTTTTCCGTAGGTGGGAGGCGAGCGGCGGCAACGAGAGCTGCGAAACCCACGTCAGTCACAACGTGACGAATTTCGAGCTGCTGTATGAGCCTTTCTACGTGGCGCCCGACGTGGTCCCCGCCCACGACGAGCGCTTCCTCGGTTACGGGTTCACCAGGAATACGCAGGTAAATGAATGAATGGATAAATGAATGAATGGATAAATGAATGAAATCTCTTTATCCTACGTCATGACTTACGAAAAATACAACAGAACTACACGTCTTATAAGTAGGGATAGCAAATGTTGCATCAATCATTCACTAGGTATCACTAAAAAACAATGTTTCCCATCTACAATGTGGAGAGAAAAGGTTAAGCAATGTTTTATTAGACAAGTGATATAATGTTATTAACTGTTCCCTGCGGTTTCACCTGCGTTAAATTCGGAGTTCCCTCGGGGATTCCAGGATAAAACGTACCTTATTTCTTTCTCTGTACCGCAGACAACGTGTATGCAAAACTTCATGATGATTGGTTGAGCTGTTAAGGCGTGAAAGTGTAACAAACAAACAAGCAAACAAATAAACGCACATTCGCATTTATAGTAACGATTTAAAAACTAATGACATTTTTCAAAGATAAATATCTAACAGTCTTTGTAACCCTGTTCAGCTGTATTTGAGGGCATTGTATGAATCAATCACTAATAATTAATAGCTCTAAAACAAAGTAGCCGATTTTATCTATAACTAGCTGTGCCCCGCGGTTTCACCCGCGTGAGTTTCGGGATTCCCGCAGGAACTCCAATGCAGTCTAATTTACTCCTTATAACAACAGCTAATTAGCAGTGAATCCCGTCAATATCGGTCCAACCGTTTCGGAGATTCACCCGCGTGAGTTTCGGAATTCCCGCAGGAACTCCAAACTTCTTTTATATAAACCTTGTCCTGACAATAACGAACACAAAAAAAAACAATTTTCCAATTTGGAGCAGTCGTTTGTAAGTTATGTGCTTACCAACACATTTGACGATTCATTTTTATTATATAGATGATTTGTAGAATTTCGTCTCATTAGTTATTAGTGTTACGGCTTTGAATAAAACGTAGTGGTTATATACTCTTTGGCTTTGAAGGGCTCGTGAGTCGTGACGATAACTTAACTTATCCTACAGTAAAGTTATTAAGTAGTACCTAAATGATTATATTCAAATAAACTTTCTATAAACCTGAAATAGGTAGGTGTGTCGTTTTTGGCATCAATATATTTATTAGTTCTCTTTTACTTCAAAGGTATGCATTATGTAGTTGGTAACTATCAATCAGTGGTATACTTTAGTTAAACTGATAGAACCTATTCTACCTGTGTAGGTTCTTCATAATTTATTCGATCGGTTCTACCTACCTACGTAGATCAATACAGCTATCCTAGTTGCTATAGGAGATTCTTTATTTTCTTGACTTTTGACGTTAGTTATCTCCCAAAACATTAGTAGGCGTATGTAGTTAAATTGTGTATGTGATCATACGAGATTTAGTGTGAACTGAACAGCATCGTAAACCCCTGGCCCCGATGGTCAAGACGCTGGAACGGCGCCAACTCCAACCCATGGTGGCAGCTGATCTCTGACCTCGTTGGCCATTACGCTATCTGCAGGGACACGTGTTTGTGGGAATGATATTTATGTACGTACATACTTGCAGCGGTTACTTGTGACAAATGGCTGTAGACGATTACGATAACACGATCTTTGAATATAACCACACTTCTCTGTAACATCCTGTATAAATGTATAGTTTTTTTATGTTTGTTCGTAATAAATAAACTCAAAACTGCTTTAACCGGTTTTAAAAATTCATTCACTTACAGGAAGCTAGTGTTTTTGAGTGACATAGGGTACTTTTTATTCCGGAATTCGTATGGTAACTCTGAAATTCATGCGAGTGAAACCGTAGAAGAGCGACTAGTGTTCCCCAGCTTGGGAGCAGCTTGCAGCCCCAGCAGCCAGCAGTGTTTGCTCAGTTGTTACTACACAATTACTTATTCCCAGTCTACAGCGTTGCGAGAAACACCTACCTTTTTAAGCATTACAAATGTTAAGCCTTATCATTGCAACAGCTTCATTATGGAGAAGTCATGGTTTACCAGACAATGACAAAAACGAAGTGGCTGAATTTGGTTGTCATAATTTGTCAGTCTATGGAAAATTAACATACCTATAAGTGATTTTGATGGAATGTAACTGTGGGATTATTTTGTAAATAGGTATTTTAAACTGTCAGCGGAATTTGTGATATTTACCGAATTTAGTGGACGTAGAGCATAGCCAAAGATTCAGTTTGGCAAAAAACGGTACAAATCTTTCAGCAAATATTATAAGTACCTATGCGCATGACGTTCCCTGAGCGGTTGGCAACCGTACTCAGCGGACAAACATACCGCCCGACCGACAGTAATAATAGATATGAACATATAACGATAAATCTGTATTATTGATTATTACTATAGATCATTGTCATTATAGACAAGAGGTGGTTAAGAAATAAATACTGATACTAATAAGAGTATTGTACCCGTTTATAATTTGAAGAAGGTCTCTATCGTTAGTCAAAAATTTATTTAAATCTAGTATAGCAATGTAACCCTGACTGTTTTTACTCGTAGTACATAAAGCTTTTATTAATATTTGATAGATACGTAGGGATGTATTTTGAATATTTGTATATTTTTGTAGTCGTAGCACACAATATAGCGACGACGCATAGTGGTCCCAAAATCGCACCTTGAGGCGCGCTAATTATTCTTTTTCGATATAAACAATAATGGGAGATAACAGATGCCCGTGTTCGCGATATTCCGACGAGAGAGCCGTGGGACAAATAACAGAAATAGCTCGAGGAGTTTATGAAAATACTTCGTTGGAATATTTCTGTAGATTCGTTCTGTAACGCGATCCGACTATGAGAATGGCCGGCCGACGGAATGCGGTCGCCGGCAGCGCCGCTCTGTTTTACGTCCTCACACTAGAAATCTTTTAATGAAGTTTTTTTTGTTTAGATTATTTTTGCATTTAGTCATTCACCAACACACACTCACTAACACATTTTTTCCTTTAGAATCTTTATCCTTTTTGCTCACATTATTTGGCTATGGGATATAAATGAATATATTAATATTTTTAACAGTGTACATTACAAGATTTCCAAAATACAGATTTAAAACATTCAGCTCAATAATTAACTTTTATTAGTTCTGGGGTCATATTATTTTTACTTTTTATTTATTTCACAATAAAATTGGGAGCTCCAGACGACTGAAAAAAGGAATTTTGCATAAAATTACAGAATATTCAAAGAATCTCATTTCATACTCAACCCAAATTCGAATTTAGCTCAAGTCTCTATCACAAGGTGATCGCCAATTCGTTACCGCTATGACTAAGATGACAAAAATGCATCACCTGAAAAAAATCTTGTGATTCAAGCAGCATTATTGTGAAGGTCACAATATTAGGAATCAATATTATGCAGTCAGTTCACGCCCATGAACTCGGGCGTGAGAAATTCAATAATTGCGGTCGAATTGGTTCTGCAATAACAATGTCGTCGAGGGCATTCAAACCTAAAGTAAGTGCAACTTCACTTTTGGAATTAATGCTGTTCAATCGTTCATTTGTCACTGCAGTTAATTGTCCGTAGTAGTCGCTTTCAGTGCGTTTCGGTCATGGCTTTTTGGCCACCTGTGTTACTCGTGATGTGCTTCATATCCAGAGGGGGTGAGTAATCTTTGGATAATGTACGTATTTTTGTAAATTTTATTTGAAGCTTTTGTTTTTATTTAGAATTTTAAAAAGTAAATGGTAAAAATTGGAATTGACTTGATGCTGAATATGATAAATTACGGAAATATAATATGTATTAAGCTCTTTAGTGAAGCAGATGATAATATTTACATTAATAAAACATAGATAGACAACCTATAGCTCAAACCATTGGAACTTGCAGTTTTGTGCAAGAATTCTTGAGTGTTAACATTGGAAATTTAATCGATAAGAATGAAACCCAGGAAAAAATGTTACAAAATTATTTTTAGATCTCCAAGAAGCCGTAGACGGAGAATGTTGTTCAGATCAAGCACCGAATGAGATCACTGCAGAAACAACAGAACTAGAGCTACAAGGTATAGATCTAGAGGCGGTGTGTCCTGAACTGAGCGGTCAAATCATCGGCGGGCGCCCCAGTTCGATCACTAGGCACCCTTACCAGGTGTCCATGGTGATGAACGGAAACTCCTTCTGTGGAGGATTCATCATCAGCCGGGATTACGTGTTGACCGCAGCGCATTGTGTACGAAAGTAAGTGTTTTAAAAGTTCTTACTTTCTTATTCGTATTACATTTTTTGTCTACTCTAGCGCATCTCTCCTAAAAATTAATGTCAACATATTTACTTACTATTAAGACTTGAATCTTATATTTTGTTTTATTTAGTTTTATTACTCTTTGAACCAAAACCCAAATAAATGCTTGAAGACATAGGTAAACAAAGTGAGAATACGCACGCAAACGCAAAACGACACAAATACGTGTTTACAAGTACGCATATCTCACTTGGGTTGTTGGAACAGAACCCATAACTAGTTAATGGTTCGTATTTTTTTGGAGTTTCTGTGTCACAAAAACTGTCCTAAGACCTGGGACAAATTAAATAAAAACTTGGTTAAACGATGCATCCAAGACGTAGATGCATCGTGTAAAACTAATCAAACCGAAGATATGACAATTTGAAAAAAGCCTACTTAGATTAGATTAGCGCAGCAGTGACACCGAGGCACCATATTTTGGAAGAAGTAAAATTTTCCTTTTTATGCAGTACAGCCCCGAATGCGATCCGTATGCGGGTTGGCAGCACTCGACGGGACTCTGGAGGGCGCATTATCCAGGTCTCAAACGTGACGGTCCACGAGAGATACGGAAGGCCACGGTTTGACAACGACATTGCTGCGTTACGGCTGGCGCAGCCTTTGGACTTCAGCGCCACAATCCAGCCGATCAGGTTGCCGCAGCCCGGGCAGGCAGTGCCGCTGGTCAGACTGACGGTTACTGGCTGGGGGCTTACTGCGGTTTGTATTTTTTTCTAATTCTTATTAGGCTAGACGTACGAGGCTAGACCGAGCTTAAACGAGAGATATTATGAAACCTCTCGATGATTCATTAATGAATTAATTTATTATTCTTATTTGGCAACTTGTCGGTTTATGTGGTCTGTTGTATTATTTACCTGTTTATTAAATTACTCAGTAGATTAGTCAGATTATTGAATTCTCTCCAAGTTATTTGGTGTCATTCTTAAAAAATTGTAATAAACAAAAGCCACTGTTACCTAATACGAAGATAAATGACGGAATCGCCATCCTAGATTCCCGTCAAAAACTCTTAAATACTGTTCACTTTATTTTTTTATAATTGGAATAATTAAGTAGTTATAATATGTTGAAAATAAAATAGAGTTGTTTCTCTAGTACCTAATTGTGTATATTTCGACAAGGTAGGTACCTAATTTCAGCGCAGCCATGGATGTTTGCTTTGTGTCCACGGTCAATAAAGCTGATTGGGTACCCTGCCTTGGGTACACATAAACTCTGTTAAAACTAACGAAACCACGCCATGCACTTACTGAGTTGTGTGTGGCATATCGTTTACATTTTAGGATTTCCATAGTATATCTATTATGTGCATAAAGTGTGAATATATAAATAAACTATTTGTCCCCCGCGATTTCATCCGCGGTAATTTCGAAGTTCCCGCGGAGGTTGCGGGAAAGAGTACTCTATGTCCTTCAGTTCCCGAGGAAATTCCGGGATAAAAATTACCCTATCTTTTAAGTTGGACCATATTATAAATGGTTGCAAAATTTTATCAAAATCCGTTCAGTAGTTTCGGAGTCCATCGCGGACAAACAACGTGACACGTGATTTATATATATTAGACTAGCTGTCCCGCGCGATTTCGGAGTTCCCGCGGGAATTCCGGGATAAAAACTATCCTATCTTTCAAGTTGAGCTAAATATAACATAGTGACGAAATTTCATCACGATCGATTCAGTAGTTTCGGAGTCCATCGCGGACAAACAACGTGACACGTGATTTATATATTTTAAGATTATACAGTAAACAGTTATAGATCTAGATTTTTTTTTATTAGCAGTTATTATCTAGATATCAGATGAGAGCTGATCAACCATCAGTGATGACTAATGGTTGTGTATTAATTACATCTGCATTATTTCAACTGTTGCTTTATTCGGTTATGAGTTTAATTTTTGTTTTACTCAGCTTATATATGACCAAGATTTACTAATACTTAAAGATTGAAAATTGTAAAAAGGTCCTTTTGGAAGTTTTCTGAAGCCATTGAAATATATATTTTTTTATTATGATTTCAATCAGCAGTAAGCATCTCAGGCAACTGAAAACTTGGTAACATTGATTCGAATTTACAATGAAAATTACCGTGTGTTACAGGAGTTAGGTAAATGTAAAGGTCGTCACTCTCATAATCGTACATTTTTTTAAGTTTTTTTTATTAGTTTACATTTTTATTAGTTTCATTTGAGCTTGAAACATCGTCTGATAGCTCAGTGGTTGGTGCGTTCGGATCAAACGCCGCAAGGCGTAGGTTGAAACCCTAACAATGAGCTTGAGCTGTCGGTGAAGAAAAACATCGTAAGGAAACCATAGCATGGTGGTAGGGCGCTCTCTAGTGCCCGGCTGGCTAGCTACCACCTTCAAGTTGCAAATCTGTCGTCAAGCACCTAACGGTGTGTTCCGGCAGCCCCGCTTGAAAGCCAGTTCCCATCTCTATTCCAGGTCGGCAACGCACCTGCATGCCTTCTGGTGTTGCAGACGTCCATGGGCGGCGGTAATCACTTACTATCAGGGGTACCACTTGCCCGTTTGCCCCCTATGACATAAAAAAAGCAAATCGTGTAAAGGTATATTTTTGGTACAGAAACCCTATCAGATACTGAAATGGGATTTCGAATCGTGTTTTTACAGATCCGCGGCCGTCGTATTCCAAGGTTGATGATGGAGGCCCAGGTGCCCGTGGTGCCTCACTGGCTCTGCCGGCTGTCGTACGGAGACGCGCTGACGAACAACATGTTCTGCGGGGGACATTTCCTCATCGGGGGCGTGTCTTCCTGTCAGGTATCAGCGAGTTATCAGATACAATTACAAAACTCTGGGAAAATAAACTAACCAAAGCTACTGCACCTTACTGGGACAAATGAAATAATAATTTTTAACTGACTGTAAAAAAAGAACTGTTTCTGATGTTTAAAATTTTTTTGGTAAAACTATAATAAGGCATAATTATAAAATGTTGAGGATCTATTTTTTTATTTATTTATTTACCAAAAATATAAGTACATGGCATGTTACAAGAGTCTGCCAAACTGCATAGCAGTTTGTCGGCAGTAGTTCTCGTGGAACGTTACATATTTTATGACCATGCGATACCGAAAGTCGATACCATTTTTTTTTTTTAATAATAGTAAATGTTTTTATTTAATTTAAAATTCTAATCGATATTTTTGTGATCGGTGAGTCCTCGGTGAGTTGTAAAAACTCGTAGCGTATTTTTTTATTTTGATATATGATAGAGTGTTCCCGAAGGAATTACGAACTCTACGCAAGATTATAAACGGTTTCACTTAAGTTTTACTTTAAAAAAATAAATTCAATAGTTAAATAGATTTTACCAATACCCGTAGATTCACTGCTACAAAATTTACCGGTGCGGTGCTCGGTAATAATCTGAGCGCACGGTAGTGCCCCCGCCAAGACGAGCCAAGCGAAGTTACAGAAAAAAAATCTATGACAATTATTATTTTAGCCATTGACTGATTGACAATTGGCTTATATCGTTTCGACGACCCGTTTGGCGCAGAGGTCACCATACCTACCCGCTAATCAAGGGGTTCCGGGTTCGATTCCCGATGGGGGTGGACTTTGTGTGATGGACACAGGGTTCCATTTTCCAGTCTAGGTGTGTTTATATATCTATAGTATAATATATAAGTAATTCTATGTAGTATATACCACGTTTGCTTGGTTTCCACGACACAAGCTAATAATAGCTTAGTGTGGGATCAAGTAGATCCGTGTGTTATTATTGTTATCATTATTATTATTATAATTTTCAGGGAGATTCCGGTGGTCCAGCGGTATTTCGCGGCACCGTTTTCGGCGTGGTCTCCTTCGCCCGAGGGTGCGCCCTGCCCCTCTCGCCGACCGTCTTCACCAACATTGCGACTCTCAGGAACTGGGTCACCACCAACACCGGAGTCTGATCCACTTGCCACTGAAATATCAGCCTTATCACGGACATTTATAACTGTTGTTACATTGAACGCAGTACTGGAATTTGTTTTGGTCGATGCAGTTTTTTTCAGTTTATTTCGACATGTGCTTAATTATTAATAGATTGTTTTATTGCCCCACTGAAATTATAGTTGTTACACGATTATCGACTATATTTTCTTGCGGTATAAAGATCATTCTGTGTTGAATCATGCGGTCCTTTGGAATGATTTTAATAGCTGTAAATCATTACGTTCCAAGAAGTGTTCGCTTTGTTAATGTTGCCTATTTATTTTTCTACTAATTTTGTATTTCGAAACATAAAAAATGTTGAAATTATCGCGTTGTTTTATTTTAATAACGTCTTCAATTTTCAGGTTGACTGATAGAGCATTGCGCAAGTGAGTTGTAAAGAAGTATTATTAGATACTTGATATGAAATGTGCGCGATGATTACTCGCAAATGATTGTCTTTAAATACATTTAAATAAACAAAATGGACATTTTGCTTTTTGGAACTCGCCCAAATCAAATGGTTTTCGAAAGGCTAATAATAAAGATATATCAGTGTGAAAATATTAAATACTATCTTTACCCTGCGGTCTCACCCACGTTCATTTCAGAGTTTCCGTAGCAATTCTGAGATAAAAAGCACCGTATATTCTTTTCTGTACCCCTGACAGCGTGTATGCAAAATTTCATGATGATCGGTCGAGTAGTTAAGGCCGAATGTTTAACAAACACAAACAAACTCACATTCGCATGTATAAATAACAGTAAGGTTTATGTATGTTATAATTACAGGTATACGAGATGTATTTGATCGGATACCAGTTTCGTGTACTCTCACCGATCTTCACGATCCACTGGGGCCTGCAGAACCGAAGAACACGACCTCTATGGAGGGAGAAACAGAACCAGAAGAACAGAAAGCACTTCGAGACTTTCAAGAGGGAACTGTTCGCGAGGTACCGGAAGGATCCCTTGCATTTGCTGAAAAGGCCACCGCAGACGGGGAAGAAGACATAGGCATCGCACGGCCGCGCGACTACCTCAGCCGGCCTTGTGGTGACAGTTTTGGTGACAGTGACGCTGCTGTAATGGCAGATGGTGATAAAATTAGCGTTATATTTGTGACAATTGATATACGATAAACAACATGTACTTACGTAGTAAGATATTGCTCACTCGAAGCAGCAAATGTTTCTCACATTTGAAGACTGTCAGTACTTTAAGGATTTTGAACAAGTTTAATAATGAACAAGTTCGAACTCACACGTGATTTTTCCGCAATGTGCACTTAGTTTAAATAGTTTGATATAGATATCGTAAGAACAAAGTGAATTTTGAATATTAGGTTTTAAGACACGTGTAGGAATCTTATTTATAGAAAATATCAGATTTTGTATAAGGTTTATATTATCTTGGTTCTGTTTAGTCGCACAATAGGTAGATATGTTTGTTAAGAGTAACTATGTAATCAGGATATTCTGCTGTTGCCGTTAATGATGTTCTTATAGTCGACATAAGATTTTACATGATCATTCAGAAAGTTGGATTAATATCTTCATGTGTATCATATTTTGTTAAAATTAGAAGAATTTATCAAAATATTACATGAATAGCGCTTGCTGACCCGTTTTTGATAGTACGAAATGAGTATTTTTGTTTATATTTATACTTTAATTTCAATTATTATTATTATACATGTAAGTAGGATAATATTATAATAAATTGATGGGTCGATTGGAAAACTTTCTTCAACTTGGCTAAGGGGGTGGTGAAACTAAAAATGAAACAGGCAATAATCGTGTGGCAATTTCATTTCCATTCGATTTTATTATTATTAGCTGCGACCCGCGGTTTCACCCGCGGGAATTCCGGGATAAAAAGTACCCTATGTCCTTCTCTGTATCCTTGACAACATGCATGCCAAATTTCATCCAAATCAGTTCAGCCGTTTTTGCGTGATTGAGTAACAAACATCCAAACATCCACACTTTCACATTTGTAATATTAGTAGGATTAAGACATTTGATTAATGATGAGATGCACAGCCAAGAATGTTAGCACTAATTACTCCTGGCAATCGAGCCAATTGCACGGTCCACAATCCACATCAACAGGGTGTAACTGAAATAATACGTATTACGTACATACACAGGGTGTTTGGCGCACGGACTGACACTTCATTTATATATTTATAAGGACTGTTAGTTGTTACGGATGTCGTCTAAAAAGTTGTTGAAAGTTGCTGTCGGAAGTTGGAGTCGGAGTTTTCAAATTTTGCTTGTCGGTGTCGGAACTAGAATCGGAGTCGGAACCGGAATCGGAGTCGGAGTCGGACGTGGTGGCAGAAGAGAGATGTGATAATCACATCCGTCAATCATCCGTATTGAGCATTTTGAAAGAGTAATCGAAGACAGATCGGTAAGATATCGTAAGATAGTCAAAATAATACTACTTAGTTAAAATTTATACGATCCGTAAATGATATTAAACGTTATTAATTTGAATTGTAACAACATAATATTTTAATAATAATAATCCACTTCACAACACACGGATCTTATACTTGATCCCACAGTAAGCTATTATTAGCTTGTGTCGTGGAAACCAAGCAAAATTACATATATATATATTATACTACATGTAGATATATGTATAAACACACCCAGATTGGAAAGTGGAGCCCTGTGTTCATCACACAAAGTGCACCCTTACCGGGAATCGAACCCGGATCCTCTCGAAGCGTGCAGGCATGGTGACCTACTACGCCAATCGGGTCGTAATTATTACATTATTGCAATACTTGTCATAGGAAAACTGTAATTTATATTATTTTAATCACAGTACTATCTATGCTTTAATAATTTTACCAGTTGCTGTAACCGGTCCAATGTCTTTTATGGACGCAGATAAGCAATAACATGTTAACCCACAAACTTAAGTTATTGATTTAGAACGTTTTTATTGAGAGTTAGGGAACGTTTTTTAATTATGTGTTTACCTTATTACATTGCTTAAATATTTTTTTTTTTAAATCATTTATTTAGTGAGGCTTTTTACGCTCATGCGCCAAGCCAGCCTCGTAATGTGTTACATTTTTTATTTTTGATGTAACTAAATATTAAACATAAAAAATGTTGACACAAAATGGCGCTATACTTTTAAAACACGATTTACTCAAAACTTCTCCAGTGTGGGTTAACACACTATTGCTTATCTATATCCTTATGTGATGTGTTGCTTTTACTAATGGATAGGGATGGGCTGATATTATTTATGCTCATTTATTTACAATTATATTGTAACTACATACCTATTATACATATCTGTTATTACGGTCAATTGTATAATTTTAATTCGTTGTTGATAGTAAATATGAAATTTTGTAAACCGATTTTTTGACCGATGACAAACAAACTTTCTCAACTCGTAGTATTACTTTATTTTTTATATAGGGACTTGTGGACTAGTTATTATTATTATAATTAATAAATGAGTCATTAAACATGATAATGATAATAGGGTTTTCGTATCATTCTCAAAAACTCATTATTGATATTGTACAAAGAGTGACCAACAGACTGACGTGAGACTAGTCAAGTTTTAATACGTAGATACCTAATTATTGTGAGTTAGTATAATTGATTGTATTGTATAGCTATTTAGTCGAAAATATTTAATGCCCGTGGACAGACCAACATTCTAATCCATTGTATAATAAAACCTCTGCATTAATATAATACATATAGTATGTATTTTAATATCTTAAATGTACAGATACGCCTATATCAGTTTTATTATAATTATGTGTATATCGAAATTAAATTCATCAATGTACTACGGTTGGTATAAACATCTTACGCAAAGCCTGAAGGCAATTTCGAAATAGCTTAAAATGTTGTTGTTTTTTTTTTAAACATTATGTGGATATTGCTAGTAAAATTGTAAATACTATTAACTCATCAAACAGTTTTTGATAAATTTTAGCCAATAAATTAGTAAATGATTGTTATACAGCGTGTTTAATTCACATTGTCTTTACTAACATCAGATAACAGAAATGCGTTATGCCATAAATAGGTACCTAGCCGCTTCGATACGTAGTAAAATTAAAAGAGCGTACAAAAATATAAAATATCTAGGTATATACTGTCATTTTAATTAATTGCCATCAAAATAAACAAGCCAAAAATGAAATAATAATTATAGCGTTTGTGTATGGGGGGGGGAGTCTATAATATCACCAGGGGGGAGGAGGCTAAAAAAAACATCACTAGAGTATTTAATGGACGCCCCCTTAGGTACCTACTCAATGAAAACTTCTATCCTTAGCCGGGCCACAGATAATATAATACTATACTGACGGGCCTTAGTGGACTGTATTTGACGTGGAATATAACCACTCGCTTTCCCGACGTCGGGTGGTATGACGAATGTTCGTCGACGTACTCATCTCGATGTGACCGCGCGGTGACCGCCGGCCGAAGCCCCACAACCCTATTAGCGGCGTCGACGAAAGAAGACCCACTCTCCGCTCCACGCCACCTTCGCGCCTTCTCACGCGACGCCACAACTTTGTAGGAATTCTATACAAGATAACGGTGTAAATTGCTGCTGTGTGTGTCGGCCGATATAAACTTGAATGTGCCCCCAGCAGTAGTAGTGGGATCACCTTCAGGAGCGGAGATTTTATGTAATTAGTGGATTTTTACCTCGCTCACCGGCCGTCGGTGTGTCGCAGGTGCGTTTACGTATAATAAGCGTAACCATAGTGTTTCTACTCTTACTATCACTAACGATCTCTACCAACGTCATGATTCCGATGTAGAGTTTCTGTCGTTCTGCCTTATGTGGGTGTGGACCCAGTCCCAAATGACCGGGTGAGCGAGCCGCGTGTAGACCCCGGGGAAGTTGCCCCGGGCACACCCAAGGCCCCAGGACACCACGCCGATGAGCACACCCTCACTCACTATGGGGCCTCCGCTGTCGCCCTACAACAAACATTATTTAATTTAAATAAAATATAGTTCTTCTGGCACGGTGAGAGCGAATAGCAGACAACGGAAGTGACGCTTTTGAAGTTTGCAACGAGCGCAGTATTTGTTATTTATTTATTTATTAAAAACCGATAAGTACAAAATAAAAAATTCACATATTATTTCCAGTGCAACAAAAACCAAATTTAGTTTGTCTGTGCACTGCGACGGTTTGAGGCTACATTTATATTATTCTCTGTGCGTTACCTATACCTCTCTCATGGGTATAACGTGTATTAGTTTGTACAGGGTTAAACAGTCAATAGACAAACAGAACTTCCGACCTATCCTTACTTTATACATATTATCTAGTTTATTAATTAAATTAAGGCTAGGTAGGTAGGTACTAAAAAGGCTGAGGTAAGGTAGGTTATGTTGATTCAATTATTAGCTGTCCTCCTCCGTTTCACACGCGGTAATTTCGGAATTCCCGCGGAAATTTCAGAATAAGCCTTAGATACAAATCTTCCTCGTGAATCACTCTATCTATTGGTGAAAACCTCATGAAAATACGTTCAGTAGTTTTTAGTTTATCGCGAACAGATATAGGTAGGTACTTCATACGTGCATGCTGTATACATGATGTGTACAAGATGTTTGACAGTCATTCAATCTTATTGCAATAGAAATAAAGTTTTAAAATTAAGAAAAGTGTTTACATAAAATTGCTGTGTTTTATTTGAATCATGCATATCTACCTAATGAATTTAAACCATGACTGCGTAGTATTCTCAGTGAAATAAAGATCATAAAGTAGTCCTTCATTTTTCTTCATATTATGATGAACTTGGCAATGAGAGTGATTGTATGTATACCCATTACCTGACACGCATCTGGCGAGTTTTGACTGAAGGATCCTGCGCAGAACATGGAGGAGGGATCGATGGCCTTTCTGTCGAGGCCCGAGTTACGGCACAGCTTCATCGCGATCGTGCTGATCGTCGTAGACTGCAGGTAAGTGGCGCTAGGACCCCCTTCCTACACAGTATAGAAGCAGTTGTATTTATACTTATATAGATTGTAACTTTTCATAGCCAAAAAGCCTAACACCCTGTCCAGAGACATACGAAGGCTTGACTACGTGCTTTTAATGTTTACAAATTTTTCTCTCCCTTGGTCTATACTCTGTAATAGTGAATGAAAAAACTTGGAATTTATAAAGTTTTAACGATGAACAATAAGTTGTTTCCAGTGATTTCACTCTCGTTAATTTCAAAATTTCCGCAGAAATTCTAGGATAAAAATACTGACAACGTGTATGTAAAATGTCATTGCGTGAAAAGGTGACAGACAGACAGAGTTATTTTCGCATTTATAATATTAGTATGCATTAGAAATGATTAGAATGATGTGTGATGAAGAAAAGTAATCGCAAAACAAGGGCGCTCACATTCAGTTTTCCCCATCCGGACACGATGGCCGTCTGGTTTGCGGGCAGTCGGAGCTCCCTCGCCACCAGCCGTATCGGGAGCACTCGGCTGGAGAACCGCAGGGCCGTGTAGAGGCGGATGAGGCCTATGTCGTTGACCTTGCTCTTGCTGATGTACCGGGGGTGGACGTAGCACTCCCTCACGTCGTACATCTCCCCGCCATACGTCTTCCACGAGGATCCGAGGCGCACGCTCAGGTCCGTCGAACGAGCTCTGCGGTGGAGTGTTCAAGATATCTTACTATTGCTACATCTGTGACTACGACTGGCTACGACGGGCGCGCGTGTGGCGTGGGGCTCGCGCCGGGGCACGGCGGGCGGCTGAGAGAGTTCTTGCACATTCAAGTTGATATTGTCCGACACACACACAGCACGACAGGCTACACTATCGTCTCTATATAGACTCGCCGTTGCGTTGCAGGTGGGGCGAGGGGATGCACGAATTGGCGGAGGGCGGAGAGTGTCGCCTCTTTACTTTTGCTACATTTTCAAACGTATGAAATATGAATGGATTTATGAAAACACTTTGTCAATACAAGTTAGGTATAGACAAATACTGCAACAATATTACACATAGTACTTAACTACATATTGTGACTTTAACAAGGTAGTACCTAGGTATTTATAATTTGCTGTATTAATTTATCCTAAATCTTGTCCGATAGTGAAAGAGGCTAACTACGCCTACGTACTCCAGTACGGACGTCACACGTCTGCCAATTAAATACCTGTTGACCCTAGTCTAGAAAAGTCCAAAGGATAGCATAAACGGATCTGCAGGTTCCGTAAAACGGTTCATAGGGAAATATGAACTATATAAGGACAGAAAATCCCAAAGTGACGCTTGTTGTTACTAATTCGAAAGGAGATGGTGCGATAAATCGAGCAACTCCTTGCTTTGATATAAAAAAGTGTTGTTAGGTGCTTGCCTCTATTTTGTTCAGTTTTAAATCAAATTTTTTTTTTGAGCACATTGCTGTTACCAAGTTTTCTTTACGTAACTGAGCGAGAAATGTGAGTAACACAGTGAACGAAGAACATCGTTCACCAGAGTAACAACAACTCGCTTCTGAAAGTTAAGAGTAGTTAGTAAAACTAAGGCACACTAGGTACCCACTGTAGAAAAGTATTAACTTTGTAGTTTAAAAGATAAACACATTGCTTTTCAAGATTGAAAGAAATACTCGAAACGTTTTTTGTGTTTTCTGGCATTCGGGATTAGGGTTTAGTAGCAATAGTTCGGTTGGTAGTCTGGTTGATAGAACCAGAGAGAAGGTAATCACTACGTTTTAAGATATGGGACTCCCATACTGTGAAATCGAATGAGGCGAATTGTCAAAATTTTTGCCCTAGCAATCATGGCCGATTCCCACACAAATAGTGCTGTTCTGCTTATAGCGAATGGTCGTCATATCGATATCGATAAAAAATCAGGACTACTACGGTTCTTCATAGTTTTTTTATTATTTTATAGCTACAGAAAAAAGCACCAGTGATGGCTTAATTGCTGTCGGTTAAGTATATTTAATATTGAACTTAATGTAAGCCATCATTGGTGGCTTTTTCAGCTGCCTCAAATAAAGAAAGTAGCTGGTTGGGAGTGAGACACAACATTTATTTGAAAAAGGTATTTTTTGTATTTATTGAAACACCGTCTTGTGGAACATGGTCAAGTTGACTACTTGACTAATACGGGTCACGGTTTTTCTTCCTGCGCGTGGGTGTTTTCCAAGGTTTCTTTTTGTCAACCGGTCACTCGATTACTGGAATAAATTAAAAAATTCTAAATTCAAGAAAATAAAATCGAATGACAATGTAGCATAAACAAATCGTTAGGTTCATTACCAGTATCGGCTAGCTGCAATTTTATGTACCCTGACTCCTGAGTAAGCAACTAATTCTTGCAAAAAATCAAGTGTCCAGCTCAGGGAGAACACTTAAACATACAACTTTGCCCATAGTTTAAAACTATTATAAGAATAATCACACGGTCACCCGGTAAAAACAGCACGAATAAAAAAGACTTACTTATTGACTTTGACTTATTTTTTCTTACTCAATAGGCTAGTTTCCTAAATTTTGTTTTTTAGTCCGTTTTGTAGATTATTAAAAAATATTGGACACGTATTTTTATAATTTTTTATGTAACCAAAAAATAATGGAGATATATCA
This sequence comes from Zygaena filipendulae, assembly GCA_907165275.2. Lineage (NCBI taxonomy): Eukaryota > Metazoa > Arthropoda > Insecta > Lepidoptera > Zygaenidae > Zygaena > Zygaena filipendulae. The sequence goes on along the minus strand of OU015653.1, from coordinate 757,320 downwards.
AGTCGAAATTTCACATGACGTCACGCCTCGCTACAGTTTGTTCGCACGTTATAGCGAGCTGTGACGTCACGAGTCCCCCACCCTAAACTTTAATGCGCTTTATCTATGCATATTTCCATTATTTTGAAAAAGCAAAAAATACGTGTCTTTTATTTTTTTATTATCTAACTGACGGACTAAATAGAATTTTGATTTTTTTACCCAGGAAACTAGCCTATTGTGCTATTTTATTTTGATCTGCATTCAACTGCTCTATTTTATTTGATGGAGTTGTTCGATTGGTAAATAGGCCAATTCTTTTTAGTCTTAACCCAACTCTTGCACCTAAAACAAAAATAATGGATTTATCGATATCTATAAAAAAAATCTGTATATGTATTTTCCGCACTATTTACATATTCTTTCAAATCACATAATAAATTTACAAAACACTATTTTTGTTATTTTAAGCACTGAATAAGAATAAAAACAACTATAAATTGAATAAAATTTACGTACCGGACTGGATCAAGAGGAAATCTTGAAAGAAAAGTCCTTTTTACACCATTTTCATTCTTCGATTTTACTCCGCAAATTCACACGTTTTATAAGACATCTTATTCGATGGTGCACTTACAAGACAAAACAAACGTACTAAACTAAAAAAAACACTGAAATACTATTAAATTAACAAATAATAACACAATAACAATTAATTTTTCTTTCAATTGAACCAGGCGCCAAAATTTTTACCGCTAAGACAGCGACTGAGTACTGACTGACATTGCCATAGTCTATAGAGCGAGAAGACCGAATGCCACCATTTCAACTTGGACACAATCCATACATTTTTTCTGAAGTATGGAAGTTGCGACAGCCTGGATAGAACTTTGATGGAATATCTCTAACTACAGGGTCGAGGCCCCCGTATAGTTATTATACTTACCTCCTCTTTGATCAAAGCCAACAGAGCGATGTTAAAATACCTATATGCGAAAATTCTCAATAGAAAAAAAAAAATAGTACTTGTTGCCAGAATGCTTTTAATACGTCCATGCACAACAGTAGGTACTTAGGTATTGCGTTCGTATTGTATTTACTCCGTGTAATCGTGCCAAGGGCGGCTGTGAGTTGGGAATGTTGTCTAGGTATACGAGTACATACTATTAGTTACTTTTCTATTTCCGGCCAGTATCTATTTGCGATTTTGATTGGTTGAAAACCAAATTTGTCTCCAGCCCATAAAACTTCTACAGTGCTGCCAACCTAAATGGATCGCCGTAGAAAAAAAAAACAAAGTCGCCATAGAATCTGCGGACTTCAGTAGTCCGCAGGACATATCTTGGGTTAAGTAGGTCTTGCACATACTGCTAGGCAGGCCAGCGGCACTCCCTTGAACCAAAAGTTACTATGGACTTATGCGCGAACTTCTTTACCAACTTTGGAATACTTAACCAAATTTCTATGACCGCGTCATACATTGGCTTGGTATGGTTGGCACAATAGCTTTCATAGATCGGTTCAGCGATTTCTATGGAAGTGCCTACTCTTGAAACGTAGTGATTATTTGCTCTGTGCTGCTAGGTATTACTTAAAATTAGAACTATTTTGGTAGCATAAGTCAACTATACCGGTAAATACTGACAAAACAACGTTCATTCACGATTTTAGCGACTCAATTTAAGTTGGTATCAATGTAGATGGGAAATCAATCCGGTACTTGTAGTGTTGCCCAAATGCAAGAACAAGACGAGACTTAGCCAGTCTTGGTCTTGGTCTTGCGCCAATACACCTGGTCTTGGTCTTGGTCTTGGTCTTGCGCTCCCAGTCTTGGTCTTGGTCTTGGTCTTGCAGCAAGAGTCTTGCAAGTCTTGCAATTACCTATTAGTCTATTACTATTTATTAAAGTTTACTTTAAATCTTAGAAAAACGTATTAGAATTGGAACATTGTGAGCTTGAATTAACATAGCCATAGTAAAGATCAAGCAGATTAATAAATAACTGAAGATTTGATAAGAAATTCGAAAAATCAACTGACCTATATGTCGTTTTCCATGGAAGTAACTGTTTCTTAATAAACATTTATGATTTATAAGCTTACATTTGCTAAAACATGTAAAAAAACAAATTAATTACAATAACTTGACTGTATTTTAAAGAACAATACTTCAAAAGAAGCCGCCGGCGCGTGTATCATAACCATGTACTTCCAAAAAGCGGCAAATTTCTTTGAGAAGTAAGTACAAAACCTTTGATGCCGCATTATCAAAGTGCCGATGGTTAAAACATAACTATGCATGCACTCAGTTTGATTTCAATAAATATTTTTTTATTCGCTATGTTTATGGTATTAGTCGTAATGCGCATAGGTCCAGTTTTTCATATTCTTTGATACAGTTTTTTGCGTCTCATAGAATTCCTAAGCGTACCTACCTATACACCGAACTGTTACACCTAACTACTCAGTGAAATAGCGCTAAGTCCTAGCTGCAAGACGCAAGAGTCTTGCAGGCTATGTCTTGTTCTTGCTCAAGTCTTGCACGGTCAGTCTTGGTCTTGGTCTTGCTAAAAATACGCGGTCTTGTTCTTGGTCTTGGTCTTGCAAAAACGCAAGAACAAGACCAAGACTGCAAGACCAAGACTGAATTTGGGCAACACTAGGTACTTGGGATTGAACCCGAAAATGGCAGGCTTTTATAGGGTTTAATCCCAAGTACCGGGTTGATTGAAACTGAGGTTTAGTTTAATCCCAAGAACCGAGTTGATTGTCCATCTATAGGTATCAATGAGTTAGATGACCTAACTACTGGTCTAACTAGTTGGAATAAACCTTTTTTTCGCATTAGAACTAAATAGAACCTATTTCATAGCAGTTTATAAGTAATTCTTTTATTTCTATTGTAAGTATTAACAAGAAGAAGAAAAAGTTGAATCATCACTCAGAATCAGACATTTACCTATTTTTTTGTGTCTCTCTGAGTTGCAACAAAAACTTGAAGCGACCTTCGTTTTAACTTTTAACGGTATTATTGTGATAATTAGCTGTGTTAAAACACAATTTTCATGAAACGTTATTAATATCTACAACAAATCGAAATCAAATTCGTGATTTATGATACTAATATATTGAAATTTAAGCATGGATATAAGCTCATGATAAGCTGAAAAAAAAACATAAAAAAACAAAAACCTTACTTAGTATACCTACTGTAAATGTGAATGTGAGTTTGTTTGTTACGCTTGCACCGATCATCATGAAAGCACAAACCTTGTCAGGGATACAAAAGACTAGAGTACTTTTTATCCAGGTATTTCCGCGGCAACTCCCAAATTAACACGGGTGATACCATGGAGAATCGCTAGCACTTAATATGAAAATTTGGAATTAAATATTTATGTATTAAACTGAAGAAGGTCTGAATATTCTTAGGCTATTCTTGCAATTTGTGAAGGGAACAGAAAATATCCATCTTGCTTCTTACACACCTTTCCTGTCCCTTGTCTCTGAACGATACAAGTTGGTAGCAAATAATATACCGTCCTAGCCAATACATCCGGAGCACAGCACCCTCACTACGAGTTATGACAATTACGCGCGTACATCGTCAAATGACAATCTGTTCGCTGATAGTCTCAATATTTTCATTCGAATGGTACTAAAGAATGGTAAACAAAGAAGGAACACCTAGTTCTACAGTAAGTATTTGTGTCTGTCAAAGTCATTTGCAAAATATAATGTACTTAAGTTTTCCACAATGACATGTGGCTAGTGACCGATTTGGTGCCGGTTCAAATCACATGTTATTTCTAAGAATTTTTCGTACTTGTTTATATGTTTCACTAGTTGTATGCATGTTTTTAGTTGAGAGAAAGAAATAGGGTAGTACTTTTTATCCCGGAGTTCCCGCGAAAGTCCGAAATTAATGCGTGTGAAACGGCGGGTAACAGCTAGTTCGGATATAAAATATTATCTTAGGATTAATTGCAACATTTAGTAACTTTAACAACAGATGTCACATATTCTATATTCAATTCATTTACTTTAGTTTTAACAGGCAGATAACTGATGGTAGAGGCGCGGGCGGGGTGTTCCGAACAAGCCCCATATTTTCCTTACAACGTATCGCTCTCAAAGTATACGACAATAAATTTGTTACGGAGCAATCGTAAACCTCTCTGTAGACTTGACTGTGTAGTTGCTACCGTATCCGCGTATTGAGAAATTGTCTGTCGGCAGGTAGGTACCGTCAAACAAAAAAGCCGTTTCTGCGAAATCAGGCAATGGGCTAGTTTCCAAAATTTTAGTTTTAGTCCGCCTTGTAGTTTAACAAAAATTATTGGACACGTATTTTTTTCATGCATTTTGACGTAGGTAGGTAATGTAAAAATTACGGAGATACCTACATTAAGTTGAAATATCGCGTGACGTCACGCCGTGCTACAGTTCATAGCACGTTATGACATCACGCGAAATTTCGACATAATGTATCTCCTTTGATTATTAATCTACAAGACGGATAAAATAGAATTTGGATTTTCACTGCCCGGAATTACTACCCTATTCGAGGATGAATAAAGAATAAAGTGACTATTCCCATTGCTGTACCTAGTTATCATAATCATGTCAGCCGATAGAATTTCACGATAACGTTAAAAAAAGTTTTGTTCCCGTGCCCAAAGAAGTTTCGAAGATTTAACCCATAGTGTGTTGCGTTGTTGATGGTACACCGTATTATCCTGTTTCGCATTGAAAAAAATACACGTATCTAACACTCCCGGGGATAAATTGAAAGTTTCGAAGGGCAACACCGCTCTCGACGGGTGTCATAGAAAAAAGGTTACTTCGAATCGAGGAAAACGATGCTCATCAGACCAAAACAGATGAAAATTCCTTCTACTTCTGAGGATGTTGAATCTAATTTATTTGAAAAAAAAAAGAAACAAATTGGTACAGGCCAGGCGCATTTTTTAAGTGAAAACTTTTTTAGCATCTATACGATATGAAAATCGATGAAATGAAAAAGCGACGCTAAAAGAATATAATACAATAGAATAGAAAATTTTACTCTGGAATTCCTGCGGGAATATATCCTACTAATATTTCTAAGAATGTATGGATGGATGGATGGATGGATGTTTGTTACTCTTTCACGCAAAAACTACTAGATGGATTTAAATGAAACTTTACAATAATATAGCTTATACATCAATTAACACATAGGGTACTTTTATCCCGGAATTCCCGCGGGGACTCTGAAATTAACGCGGGTGAAACCGCGGGGCACAACTAGTAATAATATAAATATTTAAAGATATAAAGGTTTTAGGCACTTTTTTTGGTTTTTTTTTGCTTTCAAAGTGCCAAGAACAAACCTGAGGAGACAGTGGGCAGCGGTGATCAGCCAGGTGTCTGTGGCGACGGAACCGCCACAGATCGGGTACGCCTTCTCCCTGATGGAGACCTGCCAGGGCACCGCCTCGATGGAAGTGTTGTGACCCGACACGATCCTCCGGGTCGACGACACTGGAACCATTACTTCCATGAGTCAATGGTCAATATAGAAAAAGTGTAGGGAATCGGAAATTTAAACACAAAATATTGTGTTTAGCTAATGGGCATGATGCTCAAATTTTAATTTTTAGTCCGTCTTGTAAATAATATTGGACACGTATTTTTCCTTTTTTTTACGTAATCAAAAAATAGCGGCGATATAGTGTATTAAAATTCCGTGTGACGTCACACCTAAAGGTACATTCTATACTTAGTTATGACGTCGCGACCTCCCACTCCTAAACTGTAAGTTTATCTAAGTATTTTTTATTTATTGTTCTGAGTTTAGTTATTGTTCTGAGTTTTTAAATCGAAAAAGCAAAAAATACGTGTCTATTGTTTCTAACTGACGGAAAATAGAATTTTGATTTTGATACCTTGTCATCATGCCCATTTGATCGTTATGTCGATCGAATTTTTACGTTTCAGATTTCTTTATTCGTAATGTAGAACAATAAGATCAATATGTTGCAGCCTACAAATATGTACATAATAATTTATGTCAACATCCGGCGACTGTATGTAGATCTCAGACGAAATTGTAGGTACTGTAGACTACTATGATATGACAAAGGGGTAAAGTTTGTCTGCTTGTTTGTAGATGGTAAACTTTGGAACTGCTGAATTGATTCATTACAAAAATTCGTTCATCGATAGGCAGCAACAGTATCCCTGAATTGAGTAGTAAGAATTCTCAAGGAAATCCCAAGAAGTAATTCATGCGACGCTTATAGGTTCAGTTGCAGTATCACTTTAGTGAATTTAAAAACCGAAATTAAATGTGTTTTACTTACAACGTCGGTTGTTTTCTTGATCTGCAAATAATAAACAAAATAATTTTATGTATACCACAAGTAAATAAAAGTATTTCAGGCATTCAACCTTAAGTTAAAAAAGGTAAACCATGGCTGGGAAAATAGGTTTTCCTTTGGATTTACGAAAATAAAAGGAACTTATGAACTATAGGCAGGAAAGGAGGTGATTCAGCATAAGTTACTGATAATTACCATAATATACAATAGACGAAACGCTATTGTTATTCAACTTGAATAGCAAAGTGTTATATTTGCTTTTATATTCGCGACGCACGTGGCTCTGATTGAGGAAGTTCAATATGTCATGTTTGTGCTTCTCCGCCTCCCCAGCTATCACCGAGTAGTCGATATCCAATTGCTTATCATCAGCTCGCTCACTCTTCTCCCTGACTCCATCCAACTCGCCGTTAACCAAAATTGTTAACAGAAACAATTTTATTGAAAACAATACGATCATGGTATTCTACAATTTACCTGTAAATAAAAAACTCGTGACAATTATTACTATTGTTCTTGTTAACGTAATCATCGTGGAGTTTAAAAACCCAATGACCGTGAAATTGTAGAACTATAAAGTATCGTTTATTTTGTGTGACGTTATCGGTTTGTTATACGCAAGTCCAAACTTGACGTCGTCAGTTTGCTCGTTATCTGTTCATATAAAATTACATATCCTGTGTGACTGATTGACTGATTCTCTTTGGATTTGTAATGGGAGTGTCGTTAGCTTTTCATTTCAAGGATATCGCAGTTAGAGCTTTTCGTCTATACCTATACTATACTCGTAATAATATAAAGAGGTAAAGTTTGTGAGTTTGTGAATTTATGAGTTTGTGACATTGTGTCTCTGGACCTACTGAACCGATTTTGAAAATTCTTTCACTCATACGAAGCCGCAGTAGTCCTGAGTGACATAGGATACTTTTTATACCGAAATTCCCACGGGAACTCCGAAATTATCGCACTTGAAACCGCGGAGATCAGCTAGTTTTGGACAAAGAACGTCAATCGTGGTTTTTGGTAACACCCATAACGGTGGAACAGCTGTTCCACCGTTATGGGTTCCAATGGGGGTGGAGCCGTAGAAGGTAGCCATTCATAGAACAAAATTTGTTTGAGGGTTTGCTTAAATGAGGAATGCAGAACTTACCTACTTTACTCAACAGGTTTGAAGTTTGAACCAGGTAGCCTGCATTCTGATATAAGACCCAGGATTTCTCAATCTCATGCTGGAGCGCATACAGAATAAATTCACCAGATACCTGTATCACCGACTTTATGGGGTGTATCCCTTATATCCTATGATGTACCCCACACTGTTCGTTTTGGGCATGGTGGGGTATAACAAATTGGAGGTGCGAAGGAACCTGGCGCTTGCGACGTATGTTATGAAGGTGTTACGTGGCAAGGTATCGAACCCGGAACTGTTGCAGAGTGTGAGCCTGTGCTTGCCGGACGGGTACGTGGGGCGGAGGCGGCGGCCGCGGCTGCTGGCCGTGCCCGCAGCGCGCACCGATTCACTCGGCAAAGCGCCGCTCACGCGCGCCCTGCGCACGCTCAATGAGGTGGCAGAGACAGTAGACATACTTACCTGTTCTCTGAATGAATTCACAAAAATAACTTTGTGTGTGTTAACTTGTAAGCCAAATACTTAAAGTAGTCATATAATCGCATAAGGTTAGCCTGTAAGGATTATGTGGTTTTTGAAATAAATAAATAAATAAAAATAAATAAATAAATAAAAAATTTTTACTGGCACACTTCCAAGATTTCGAGTGAAACGGTGAAAACTGCCAATTATGAAAAATTTCAAGAGTCTCTACGCCTTGTAGAAAACAATATCAAGATTTGTGAAAAGTAATTGCAGGCGCTCTGGCTGAAAATGAACCATTCGAACGCCCACAAAGATTATTTCTGCATAGATATCCTTTAGAAAGTCAGTTTCAATTAAAAAAAAATCTATTCGAAATGTTAAAGTGCCATGAAAAAAATATGTCCTTCGGTGGAATGCTACCTAAATTTGGTTGTAGAACGATTATTCGATCCGAAAAAGCTGAGATAACACTATCTGTCAGGAAACAGCGGGAACAAAATAAATGTAGGTATTTTTTTTACTAGTAGGCCTTGCCTATCCAGTTTTATTATATTTATACTTAGTATAGACTAGCTGTTTTACGCGGTTTACGCTTTGTCCTCCTCTGTACCCCTGACAACGTGCACGCAAAACTTCATGATGATCGCTGGAGACGTTAAGGCGTGGAAGCGTAGCAAACAAACAAACAAACAGACAGATTCACTTTCGCATTTGTAATATTAGATAGAGGATTCTAAAACAGTCCGGTGGTTGTTTCGAGAAAAATGAAAGTTGCTTTGAAACGTGTTAAAGCCGCTAACAATGGCGGCGAATTTCTCAGCGCCTGAGGTCTCGTTTCGGACATTTTCAAACGGTGCGAAATTCCCTCTTAAATCCAATTAGTGAGTTTTCGTCCAGGTGGCGTGGTGGGAGAGGGGGACCCCTTGTTTCGCGATGGTCCTATCTATTAATTGAATTCGTTTCATTAACGCATGTTCGAGATCCGCCCAGGGGCGGATCCAGGGTGGCACTGGGGGCAATTGCCCCCCCCTGAAGACCTAAATAGGTACCTACTTCAATTAGACCTTAGAAAAATCTTCGCAAGCTTGTGGCTTTTCACCAAAGTTTCATCGTAATTTGAATAGAAATATGCGAATGAACCTGAATGAACGAACAAATATTCATTTTTAAAACTCTATAAATTATTAGTTCGTAACGAACCCCTATGGAAGTTTGTATCTATTATTGTAAAACAAACAAAAAATCTGTCAATTCTTTCTCGTTAAAACAAATTTTCTGGTTTGAAACTACGTGCCGTATGGTATATTTCTTATTTAAAAGGAGAAGTTTCTGTGTTTGGCTGTATATATGTTTTTAAAATTATCCTTATTATGTAGTTTCTCTATCCCTTTTCTTTAACTTCCAACATCCAACATCAACAGACTTGGAAGTAAGCTATTGTGATTTCACTTCCCAAAACTAGTTGGTACCTAACTCTTCTACTTTTTTCCATGTTCAAAGCAAATCTATCCATATTATTTATTTATATTATGTTATATGTAACTGACGAACTAAATGGAATTAATAGAATTTCGATTTTTATTCCCCGTCATATTGTACCTCTGTGCTCAAAAAATAGCCGACGACTTTTATCACGTGCGGTACGCGATGAATTCGATTTGCAAAAAATTTTGGGCAAATTTCCAAAATTTATCAAATTTTTCTTCTGTTGACTGTAAATTTTAAAATCTTCTATGGTCAAAAACATCTTTTTTTTTCAATAGTACCTATTTTTCCGTAATCTCGTCATATGGACGAAAATTATTCACTTCTCTGAGTTAAGGAGTAACCTTCTCCTTTTTGTCTACGCCGATGTGTGCTGTATGAATCTGACAGAAGAGTAACGCGATTAGTTATTAATTAGTAGTGTCTAGTATTAAGTATATTAATTATTGTTCTGTTTGCACACCCCATCTTCTATATCTCTCTGTCTACCCAATGGTTAACTGGTAGAGAATTCCGAAAGGCATTAAGTTCGCCATTTGTACACACTGTGCAATAAAGAATAAATAAATAAATAAATAAGTTGGAGCGGCTGCAAAATGTGTGTGCCTTACATATTCGCCAGACGCACTACACATATTCTTTGTACCATCTTGGTACTGAGGGATCCCAAATCACCGACTTACTTCAAAGAAAGTTTCAGATTGGTTTATGTCGGTCGTGAAGCTACGTCAGGTAGTTAGGTAGTTCTTTGTTCTTCTGATCACGAAACACGTTTTTATCACATCACTGCATGTGCACCTCTGATGGTATTTTTCCTCAGTTTAGTAAAAAAATCGCTATTAATCATAACACTTCCCATTATTTTCCTATCACTTTATAGACACAAAGCTACAAAATTTTAATTTAAAGTTGTTAATTCAGGTCAGATTCACTGGAACGTAAATTTTTCATTTTTTACTTTCATCTGTTGTAGCTACCATGTAGATTATTTTATGCATGACAGTACAAGTTGAAAATAATGAAATACGAAAAAAACTTTGATTTTACAGAGAATCGTACTCAAAAACCGCTATACCTACCTAAGCTCAATCGTTTTCGACATCACATTTTTTTTAAATATGAAAAACATAAAACAAAAAAGCTAAAAATAACAAAATACCGACTTAATCCGTCAGACAAAAATACACGTAATACTATTGTTGGTTTGTGCTACCACTTTTTGATTTAAATTCGGTGCCAAGCCCGCTTACGTCTGCCCACTTGGGTTGTTCAGCTCACAACGAGCTCGTGGCGGGACTGGACTTAGCCCATATACCTACGCCATATTTGGCTTGTCACCGACTTCAAATAGTAATAGTAGTCAAGTGGTAGAATAAACCAATAATAACTACTGGTACTGGTATAATAACTACTGGTAATAACTACCAAAAATAAACTTACGTGTATTTTTGTCTGTTGGATAAAATCGATATTTTGTTATTTTTAGCTTTTTAGTTTTGTGTTGTTGGAAATCGGTTTTAATTTATTTGTTAAAATTTTGTTTATTTCTTGCTTTCAAGTGAGTCCGTTTGTAATTTATCTAAGTTACAATAGCCTAATGTCAATTGCGCATCGCCTTTTACAAGATACTGCTTTTACCGACGGGACGACAGGGACGTTGATTGTTGAGGAGTTCTCCTGGTACGTCATCATCAGTTCTATTTTACCATATACATTGTGACGAGCATAAATTATTAGGGACCATATTAAAGTTAACGAATCGGAACTCGTGAAATACCTTTTATTGAGTAGTTCCGATGACCACTTGTGGTCTTCATGATCAGTTCCACTTCTTCAAATTTTGCTTTCCGAAAGCAAATGAACGATTTACTATAAAAAATACCCAAATCGCTATAGGTGTGCCTATTATTGACTTTTATTGACTATACTGTTTGCCTCAACACTAAGTTCGTAGTGTAGAAATGAGCATGGAACTAAACAACAGCTTAATCTGCGCGGGTTGCCAGGGCGAACTATTGGTGGGTGAAGAATTCTTGCGGTGCAGAGTGGAATCATGTGGCAAGTCATACCATCATGCCTGTAATAACAGGATCCTCAGTGCTGAAGAAAAAGATCTTTGGGCATGTCCTGAGTGTATCTGCCGCACTAAAAAGAGTGGACGCAATTGCGATACCCCTGTGGGCACGCCTATCAATATCAAAAATATTACGCGTAGAAAGCCCACTGAGAACTCACCTGTCGTGCTCATATCTCGCTCTCCGGAGGGCGTTGAGTCCTCTTCGGAGCTGCAACTGCTTCGGGAGCAAATAATACATTTAAATGAACAGCTTGCGGATGCCGTTTCTACAATTGTGCATTACCACTCAGCGCTCTCTGCTGTCACTGACAAGCTCGAGATGATTAGCGGGAGACTTGAGAAGCTAGAACAATTCACTGAGTTGCGACTCCCACGCTCCGGCGTAGTTTCGCCGCCTATTGCCTGTGAAACACTTGTCAGGAGCGCAGCCGAGCCAACCAAGTCAAAATCGCGTAGAGCTAAGCGAATTCGCGGTGGGCACGCGGGGGGGGGCGGGTGAGCGAGTGATGACAGCGGATGGCCAGAGTACTCCTAAGGAGGTGTCACCCGGAGAAGACATCATTGCGGCCATTCCTCCTATCATCGACCGTCCATACGGTGATAATGCTGGTGGTGTGCCCGTGAGTTCTGTGAGTGTCCCAGATGGCCATGATTCGACGGGCGAATGGGAGGAGGTTCGCCAGCGAAAGCAGAAGCGTCATACATCCGTACGCTGCACTGCTGGTCCCGAAATCACTTCCCTAAAAGCAGTTGAATACCGCAAGTACATTCATTTATGGAATATGGTGTCCGGCGCCGACGACGTACGTGAATACCTTCAGAAGCTGTGCCCCGAGGGAGCTTGCACTGTGGAGGAGCTTAAGTCCAGAGGGGACTATAAATCTTATAAGTTGGGAGTTCCGGAAGCCTCATTCAACAGGTGTTTAGCGGCTGATGTCTGGCCGGAGAACGCGCGAGTAAAAATTTGGTTATTTCGCAGAGGAAGTAGTAAATAATAATGGACAAGCACGCAGAACACCTAAGAACCTCGCACACGACATTTCTATTGACATCTCGTACCAAAATGTCAGAGGTCTCAACACCAAGCTAAAATATTTTAGACAAAATCTACTTACTCTCGATAGCGATATCGCAGCTGTTACCGAGTCATGGCTGTCAGATTCAGTCGAGAACTCTGAGCTGGCAGCTGGTAATTGGAGCGTGTTACGACGTGATCGCTCTACAGGCCGACAAGGTGGTGGTGTGCTAATAGCCGCGCGACCAGGAATCTCTCTGAGAAGACGACATGAGTTCGAAACAACTGATGGCGAAGACTTATGGGTGTTTTTCAATTTCAAAAAAACCCCTTTTCATGTTTGTGTGGTATACGTTCCGCCCAATGCTTCGGATGAGACATATATGCGCTTTTTTAATAAAGTTGAGTCCATAATTGCTTCAATAAAAGGTGTAGTTGTGGTTATCGGTGACCTAAATCTGAACAAGAATTCTACGTCCCAGAATATTCTAAGTTACTATAATTATTTTACGACTGTTTGCGAACTGAAAGAGAAGAATGAAGTGTTGAATGCCCGTGGAAGTATGTTAGATGTGGTGCTGGTGCGGGAGAGCGTTCGTCTTGTGAGGGTGACTGAGGTGAGCGGTGGCGGTTTAGTTCAGTTTCGAGATGCCTATCACCCACCACTTGAGGTCGTCATCCAGATTGGGCGTTACCAATGTTCTGGAATTATCGATCCCAGCAATGTCGACCCCACACTCGATTGGAATTTTTCCAAGGGTGATTATGAACTTCTTTTCGATTTGATCACAAAAGAGTCTTGGGGAGAGGTTCTTGGGGCAAGAGAGGTCAACACTGCGGTTGAGCATTTTTATGAAACATTATACAGAATCTTTGATGCATCTATTCCCCGAAAAATCCGCCCCAAACAGCCGAGCAGACGTTATCCTGTCTGGTTTACCGCGGACTTGATCAGGGACATTAAATTTAAAGCCTACCTACATCGAGAATGGAAGCGGACTGGTGATAGAATTTTGTACGCTGAGTTTTCCAAACATAGGGCAGATATTAAACTACGAACTTCATTGGCATATGACGGATACATTAAGTTTATCCAAACTAAAATCACTAATGATCCGCGTGTTTTCTGGCAACATATGAGTAGCCTTAAATCCAAGGGTGGTTTTGAGCCCCAGGTATCATACAAAGGGAGAGACTGCGAGGGGTTTGAGGCGGCTCAAGCCTTTCGTGATTTCTTTTCAAGCGTTTTTCTGCCCAATACACCTGTTCTTGATCATAAAAGTATAAGCGATATGGCACATAATGCCAATTACATTCACATCAATGAAATAACACTTAATGACGTAGAAGCTGGGATAAACAGTCTTAAGGCCCAGAGCTCTATAGGTCCGGACAGCATTCCTGCTTTTGTGTTAAAGGGTTGCAAGGAACAGTTGAAATCCCCGCTTCAGCATATATTTAAACTGGCTATATCTACAGGTGAGTACCCGTGTTGCTGGAAAATTTCGCGTGTGACGCCGATTCCCAAGTCAAACGATTTGACGAATGTTGAGAATCACCGCCCTATTGCCATTCTCTCAGCGGTAGCCAAACTGTTTGAATCGGTTTTGAGCAAGCTTGTGTCTCCGCAGATTAGGCCATATCTGTGTGACTCCCAGCATGGATTCCGATCGAAGCGCTCCGTAGAAACAAACCTTTTAACATTAACAAATACTATATCACATCACTTGGACCGGGGTTCACAAGTTGATGTGCTTTATTTAGATTTCAAAAAAGCATTTGACCGAGTAGATAATGACGTACTTCTTAATAAGCTAAGCGCCATTGGATTCTCCCCCAAACTATTAAGGTTCTTTGCCAGTTACTTGCGTGACAGACGACAATACGTCCGTTTCGGTTGTTTTGTTTCCGAACCATATAAAACAACCTCCGGTGTCAGTCAAGGCTCGATTTTGGGCCCTTTACTCTTTGGTATTATGATCAATGACTTGGCGACCATTCCCCAGCATTCACAATGTCTACTTTATGCTGATGATCTCAAGCTCATTTGTGAAATAAAAAAGGATACCGATTGCAAATTGTTGCAGGAAGATATTGACCGGGTATATCAGTGGAGCCAGGCTAACAGGCTCATATTTAATGCATCCAAATGCTCCGTTATGACTTTTGGCCGATCTCGGTACCCCCAGTCTGCTAATTATGTACTAGGCACCGATCTTATAGTTCGTGTGAACACAATCAGGGATTTGGGTGTCATCTTTGATACGCAACTCAACTTCCACGAGCACATGAAAACTCTGGCTACCGACTGTTACCGAAGATTAGGTTTTTGCATTCGTAGCGCTCGTGACTTTGATGATGCCAGAGCCATTAAAGTGATTTTTACCGCTCTAGTAAGGAGCAAGCTTGAAGCTGCCTCAGTTGTGTGGAACCCATATGAGGTTACTTACGTTCTCCTTTTGGAGAAGATCCAAAAAGCTTTTTTAAGGTTTTTATACAAAAAAGTATATTGGTACTATCCCTTTCTTTATCCAACAAAGTTTTTACTTGGAGCTCTAAATTTCAACTCTTTGGAGGTGAGGCGCAATTTTACTTTGCTGACAATGGCGTGCAGAACACTACGCGGAGATTCCGATTGTCCCGAGCTGGTGACGCAATTGCTGCGTTTGTATGTCCCGCCAGTACCCGCATATTGTCTCCGGCCTCGTTCGAACCATCTGCTGGCAATACCGTCAGCGCGAACTGTGTCCCACAGAAACTCTCCGCTTGTCCGTGCCTTACACTGCCTCAATGCACTTCTCGCATCGGCTCCTGACTGTGATTTGTTTGCCAGTCGATGGATGTGTGTGCGCGATGAATGTTTGAGGTATTGCGAGCGGATGAATGCATCAAAAATGTAGTTTTAGTTTTTATCTTATTGTAGTTTATTAGTAGTCTTAGCGTATTTGTATTATTAACTTCACAGTGCCTTAGTATTACTGTAATGCTGTGAACTTTTTTGTGTTATAAATAAATAAATAAATAAATTATTTTTGAAGAGTTCCCACGATTTCCCCAAGATCTTTTGAGGATAATAAAGATTCTTAAACCATAAGATCCCATCATCAGATCCCGACTTGGTGGCATTAGGACCTAATTGGGAGTATACGATTTCAAACAAAAAATGAATTTTCGAAATCGGTCCTACCCTAGCTTAGAGTAATATTAAAAAAAAAAAAACATACAGCCGAATGCGTAACCTCCTCCTTTTTGGAAGTCGGTTAAAAAATCGCGAAACATACACACAGATAATATAATACATACATAAGCTCAATTCAGATGCTCTCAATATGAGGCACTTAAATTTTATTAATGGACTTTTTTGTCTATCCTGTTAATTCTAAAGAATTCATGGTGCAACCAAATCCTGGATCCGCCCCTGGATCCGCCTCGGGTGCCCACGAACAAAATTAACTAACTATCAGTTATATTAATAATGAAATACGAGGAATAGAGCGAATAAAGTACCGGGAACAGTACAGTACAGTAACAGGTATATCGCAACTTAGTACCTACTAGAATTATTAATCTTGTTATCTAACTATTAAATAGAAGAGAAAAAAGTTTATTTGATACCATAAAGATAAAATAAGTACAAGCGTGAGTCCCTACTGTACTTCAATTATGGCAATCTATTGCGATTTATCGCATTTAATTCTGCCAATGTACGTATTTTTAGCAACGAAATTAATTATGACGAAACGCCAATGACAGTTTTAGATTGTTCCCCACCATAAAACACTATATTCTCTCTCGAAAACCAGCTTCTTTCTTGGAAAACAAAATGGCTGCTGAACGGTGGTGAAAATATCGAATAAATAACGCGACAGGCGTCCACTCGCTATTTCCTCCGCCAGTCAACAAATTCTGACTTGTATGGAATCGGGTGCGAAAAAGAGGTTGGCATACTATTAAAGCTAATTTATTGCGCGAGATGAGTTCCATTTCTCGTTGTGCAAAGTCCCACGGGACTCTCGCTCGCTTTGCGATGCGATGCACTTGCAGCGCTTTGATAAAGCCGGGGGATTTTTCTTAAAGTTCGCCGGTAAAGTGCGCTCTGGGATTCCTTAATTAGGTTTGTACTTTCGCCTTGTTCGCAAATTTGATAGTCGGTCTCTACTGTGTTTTCAAAGGCATGACTTAATTAGTTAAGTCTCTCACGTCGGATGAGCATAAAAATAGGTCAACTAGATACTCCAAAAATCAGGTTAAAGTGGTTGCCGTGTAATTTTAGAAGAAAAACACGTTTCCAAACCAAAATATACATCTTTCTATCTCTTTATTGACATAAATCATTTAAGAGTTTCTTTTGATACTCTTGGTTTCATCATAATTGGACATAGATAAGCAATAGTGTGTTAACCCACACTGAAGAAATTTTGAGTAGGGGAAGGTCGGGTAGCCCCGGCCATATAAGCAAAACTCCAAAAAAATACGAAATCAACAAAATTACACTTGATTATTAAACGTAAACAACAATTCTAACATATTTAAAGAAGTTTAATTAACATAACAGTTTGATAATTTTATAAACTTAGCTATAATCAAGTCTCAAACTCAGCCTTTAATTTTCATAAAAAAAAAATTTGGCGGGTAACTCCGGCCACACCTATTAATGATGACCAAGTCTTTCTTTTGCAGTGCATACGTCGCAATAATAGTAAGATTGCGCTTCATCGATGTATACACAGTCTTAGTGCGCCCAGTCTTTATGTTTATTGCACTGTATCCAGTTTTCTTCAAAGGTTACCCCGCAAATAATGCACTCTGTGTCTTTGTCTTTTGTTAAATTTTGAATGTTCTGTTTCATTATTTTTTTATTGGTCGAAGTTGTCGTTGCACTTGTAATCTTCTTTTTTACGCTTTTTGCAGTTGTAGTCTTCTTTTTTGCGTCTTTGACTTTCTCTAAATCTCCTTAGTTTAGCTTGTAATTTTATATCTCGTCCACTACTGATAGCTTTCAGCCTGTCCTGAAGGGTGGTTCTGAGCACTCTTTATTCAACGGCCACTTCTCTCATCAATACTTTTTTTTCTTTGACACATAAAATCGCCTGTTTCATTGTAGTTTCGTCCCAATCACCCCTTCCTGTAACTCTTTTCTTAAATTTTGGCATTTTTGAGAGATCTGAAAATCAAAAAAACCTTTTGTATACATACCATAGCGTATTGTACTCACTCAGTTGCAAAAATAACATTTTGAATAAGTTAAATTCAATCATTACTCGTCGCCCAAAAAGTGGCCGAGGCTACCCGAAAAACGTGTGGCCGGGGGTACCCGATCGGCTCGATCTTAAATTATGTTTTTTTAAAGAAACACATACTACATTAACGAAATTTTCTAACCTGGAACACTTACTACAATAATAACCACACATCATTAATTATTAGTGATGATAAAGTACTTACATTTAATATATTTTATCTGCTTTCGAAAAGTAATTGGCGCACAAAAAAATCTTCATCAAAAATTCAAACGGGTGGCATTTGTTATCCTCTTGATGTTCACCTAATCACTGTTTATATTATTCGGCCGCGTGGCGTTGCGAACGTTTTCAAGTGTGCTACGTTTATCTATGTGTGCGTGGGAGCTTGGTACTTACAGTGGCCGAGGCTACCCACCGGCCGGGGCTACCCGCCCTTCCCCTAAATCGTGTTTCAAAAGTAGGAGCGCCATTTTGTATCAACATTTTTATATTCAATATTTAGTTACATAGTTAAGCAATGTAATAAAGTAAACACATAATAAAAAAACGTTCCCTAACTCTCAATAAATCGTTCTGAATCAATAACTTAATTTTGTGGGTTAACATGTTATTGCTTATCTGCGTCCAATTATTTATAGGTGCTCATAGTATAGCTTTGTAATATTAACCCATAAAGCTGGGCAGCTATAGCTCCGTTTAAGCAATATAAGTATCATGTATAGTATGAGTCGGCAACTAGCAAGTGGCACAGTAAGGCTTTGTCAAAGGTGACCCGACCCTCTTCCACAGCCCTCGACTCAAGCGGCAAGCTCTAGGCAATACAAAACTCGCTAGTTAGTGCCTGCCTCTCACATAGCTGTAGTGCCCTGTACTAGAGATTGGCGTGAAAACTGTTATGTAGTGTTATTTTGTTTAGAACGTATAAAATAGATAAAACAAGATGAAAGAGAGCAAGGAATTGTGTCGTGCATTATTTAAGAGCATGTAGTCTATGCTCAGTGGGTAATCATTAGAGACGATAGTTTACTATTATTGGTTTTTCAATATATCACTAATAGCTTTTGAATTTAATATAATAATTAATGTTGGGCTAACCATCAAGGAAAAGTGTTACACAGTATGTTCAGAAAAAATAAACACTTGGATAGAAAATATTATTATGTAGTGATCTATTATGTTTAAGGAACATCCGATAATGTCTCCAAGTTTTGTATCAAATGGAAATAGATAAATTATGCATTTCTTCAAACGTACGATGGTGATATGTCTCAGTGATCGGCGCGGGTCAAGCGCTCGTATATAATTTCAGGCTTACAGTGGCTTACAGTACACTTTTGGCGCGTTGAGAGTAAAATTATTGCAGGCAAGGGAAGCGACGACGAGATTCCCTCCGCATAAAGTTGGCGCGCGTTTAATTCTAAGCCCATGTGAAAGAAGTAGACCTATACAATTGGAAGAACAGGTTTAATAAACGACCAGCGAACACAGCCTTTTCCCTATCATATGGGCGATCTACAAAAACTATAGCATCTCGTCACGAGACCTCAGGCCGTTCGTAAAATGCTGCAATATGGGGATAATTCGATGAGACTGCCTCCACTAAGCCGGCCATCTTTATTCAATCTTGGCCACCTTAGGTACAATTGGTGAGGGCTGCGCGTGACTCGAATACGCGACGGCCTGGCACCGCCTCCAGATTATTTCAAGAGACACGTCTCCGCAGTACCGAGGTGTTATGGGTCGGAATGAAATGTGTTAACACAGTAAATAAAGGCACATCGCTTGTGTTTAAACAGAAATGTGCTCAGTTGAAACTGAGTAATGAGTAAAATATTCAACGAGATTCAAAGTCGTGACGTTCTTAGTACGGTGGTGGAACTTTCGAAATATATTATGTCAAAAGGAAACTCGTAATTCAGGTCTTAGAATAGGACATAATGTTGCAACTTTTCAAGTTTTTACGAGATAATTCCAATATTGAGCAAGTGAAATAGCTGGTTATTAATTGACCTAGACTGACCTGGTGAAAATAAAAAAAAAACTGCTTTTTACTGTAGTTGTCACCAATAGTAAGAGTGGAAGGTCCCTGAGCTCTATGATACAAGTTCGCTTAGTTTACAGCTCTGGTCACCAACCTATTACTGTTCTGCTTCCTTACTTATAATATGAATTTTCGATCTTTTATTTTTTTTGGTATATAGTACCTACCTATATAGGCTACGACCACAAATAAACTTATTAATTATTTATCAATTACTGACTAATTTACGTTCTCGCCAAGTAACATTTTTACTGTATACGTATTGAAGTGACCATATGTGTTTAGTTTGGTTTTGACCCTCAACCGACAAGAAATTGGATGTCGCTTTTTGTCATTAACAAAAACGCGCTGTAAACGCTTCGTGTGAAGTAAATTAATTAGTGCGGGCCCCGGAGGGGTGAGGGCTGCCGTGCGGGGGGCGGCTCATTAGGTCCCGGAAAAAAAGCGGGACGTGCAGATAAGAATTATTACCCCTTTGTGAAGGGACGCTCACTGGCACTATAGGAAGGTATATCTTTGCCTGTAGTGCGGAGGACGAAGCTAGCTAAAAAGAAAGGATACTGTAATATTATGTCCTCTTAATATCTATATATATAATAATACAGATAAATAAAGTTAAAGTTTCATTATTTATTTATTTATTTCACTATTTGGAAAGCTTATAGCTAGATATACAAAAGTAGATTACAAAGAATAGATAAAAATAAGGCCAATTAGGTATCAGCTTTCACATAACAGAGGTAGACGGAGATGATTAAATATTATATAAGTTGAAATTTAAAGTAACACAGTTTTTTTACGAGGAACAAATTAATAGAATTAAGAAGACCGAAACAAAACACAAACAGGAAACAGTACAACTTTTTGTTTGTAATCCCAAATTAAAACTGCTTATCAATATATGCATATGAAAGTATCGTACGGTACATATACAAAAAAATAAACAATTTTGTAACACATAGAAGGACATAGGGTACTTTTTATGCCGGAATGCCCGCAGGAATTCCGAAATTAACGAAGGTGAAACCGCGGGGAACAGCTAGTATGTGATACGTGGTAGTCAACAAGCCAGTGTCTTTGAAGACATCACACGGGCGGACCCGCGAGCGATAACTAGTGAACGTAATAAATCCCTTCCTTTCTTTTAGTGCAATTCGGGTTACAAGCCGTGATATACCGACACGAGTAGAGCTCTTATGAGCCGCGCTCGTAATAAGACTGCTTCTTTGGGATCAACGCATATCTACAAAAAAGAAACGGTGTCTTCCACCAGCTAAAAACACGTTTTTTCTCTGCGGGAACCAAAGACGCTAGTTTTCGTAATTCTTTTGTGTTTATAGATAACCAATAGAATCGGTAAAAGTGGATTTTGATTTGTTAATTATTATTGCATTGGACAGTGGAACTTCACAATGGCAAGTTTTATATTTACACTAGTCGGTATCAAACGGTTTCACTGACGTTTATTTCAGAGTTCCCGTGGGAATTTCGAGATAAAAATTATTTATGTCGCTCAGGAACACAGCAGACTGATATATTAAGTGAAAGAATTTTTGAAATCGTTTTGAATTTATCCATAACAAAAAACAAAAACAAAAAAAGACAAAAAAAAGAAAAAAGAAAAAATTGAAAAGGTTAGCGTTTACAGTTTTTGAGTTGATCCTATTATACAACCACGGAAACTGTAAAATTAAAACGGGCGAATTTGGATTTAGGTGTTTTGTAGGGGGTCAACTAGTATCTACTAATAATAAATATTAAAACATATTTTTAATACAGTTGCTCAAAAAGTGGCGTATTGCAGGGACGTTTAGCGTTCGGGAAGTGGGCTATTACATACTCGAGCTTTTTGTTTACCTTTCCCGAACTCGTGCGTTCTCTTTGCCAACTGTCAAAAATGGCGACACGACTTTGACACACTTTTTGCATTGCGAAACGTAAGTTTCGCATTACTAATACTACTAGCGCCATCTCTTGATCACAGTTGGAACTTAGTTGAGTTTGTTGTGTTTTTGATATTTTATTAAATTGCTTAATTTTTTCGTAACTGTATTAAAAATAGTTGTTCAGTACACGTGCGGAACCGTCATTGCAACTAGTTCCGACTGTCAACCCTCACCTTCGGCTGCGCCTCGGCTCGGGTAGACATTTGTCGGAACTCTTTGCAATGACAGGCTTTCCGCACTTATAATGAAATATACTATTCCGCAAGTTTGCATAACATAATTTAAAATTTACATATTTTTATTAGTCACTAGTTACTATTTGTAATTTTTTGTAAACTTCATTAACCCCTCTCGTTGTAATTCGAGAGCATTTTAATTTATAAATAATATCTTTTTTCTATATGTGGAAACTGTTTGGTGTAGGAAATTTTTATATGTTATTTTTATTTTATGCCTTTTCTGTACCGTTTGTTTCCCGAATTAAATTGTTCCTTCAACAAATCTAATAGCATAAGGTTGAGGCTTGCTGGTAGAAAAGTAATGAAATGAAATGAAATATAGTTTATTCGTTACGACCACAATTAAACAATATGAATAAACAAAAAGTAGCCTAAATAGCGTGTCGCAACAAAAGGACAACCAGCTCAGCATAAGCCGGGAACCATTAGGGGCCCGACGCTGATCTTCCGCTGGAGCCGCGTGTGACGTCACGGGTGTGGGCGCAGAGTTTAAAAAAAATAAATTAATAAATAATTTTTTTATTAGTAAATAGACTAGGGTAAAATATGTACATAAACTACAATAATAATTACATAAAAAATACAATGACATCTCCAATTTAATGTATATAATATATCATAAACAAACTACAAAATATAATATATAGACACATCAGTAGGTGCGGAGTTATATACTACTAAAAAAAATATGAACAACCAGCATAGTAAAATAAATACATAATTATACATAAATACATAAAGTACTGGTAAGTATCAGGAGGTCTCGTGGATGAAAAAGTTCCCAGAGCATTTGCTCAACTAATTTTAGTTCCCCGTCGTCTGCGTCGACGTTTAGATTCACTCGTATGATAGCACCTACTCGTAATAATAAAACTGGGCAATGGGCGGCCGGTGACTTTACGATGGCCGGTTATGATGATGAAAAAATAATCCTTCCTTATCGTTGGATATTATAAATGACGTGATGCGGACAGACGGACATTCCCCTCCTTTTTCCTTTTAAATTCCATACACTCATAAAACGACAGGAAAGTTACGAAAGTCATCACCGTAATGAAGGTAAAGGTGACAACGTGCGTGCAAAATTTCATAATGATCGGTTGATAGTTAGGGCACGAAAGCGTAAGAAACAAACAAACTCACACAATTTCTTTTCTATTCTATTTTTTACATTCAATTGAATACAAGTACTTACTTACTACTTTTAAGCTAGAAAGTGCTAGAAAGGCTCCACATTGAAATGCATGTTGTTGAAATGGTTTACAACCGTACAATAGGATTCGAGTGAATAGGCTAGTTTCCTAAATTTTCTTTTTTAGTCCGTTTTGTAGATTATTAAAAAATATTGGACACGTATTTTTTTATTTTTTATGTAACCAAAAAATAACGGACATATATCAAGTCGAAATTTCACATGACGTCACGCCTCGCTACAGTTTGTTCGCACGTTATAGCGAGCTGTGACATCACGAGTCCCCCACCCTAAACTTTAATGCGCTTTATCTATGCATATTTCCATTATTTTAAAAAAGCAAAAAATACGTGTCTTTTATTTTTTTATTATCTAACTGACGGACTAAATAGAATTTTGATTTTTTTACCCAGGAAACTAGCCTATTATCAATGTTATCTAGTATGCTAGCTTATTCCCGCGGTTTCTTCTGCATTTTACCCATCTACCTTCTTGGGGATGAGTTTTCAAAAATAATAATAACAATTGCAAGATATAGACATAGAACCGCATTCAGAATACATACAGAGTCATGGAATTTGAAATGTGGTGGAAACGGCTTAGCACGTTTCTCGATCGACTAGTTCGGTGGTTCTATTTCGAATGAAATTTTGAAGGAACAAGGGCTCTACCTGTGACATCTGTATGTTGCGAAACGGAAACGATAGATTCCATCGAGATTGCAGTGGAAAGTCTTACGGCTGCACTCGGAGTTAATTGGCATTGAACTAAATTTATCTTAATTATAGTCAAATGCCAATTAACATTAATTTAATGACAATAAATGATGCCAATTAACATTAAGTTAACCGTTGGCGCCGATGACGATCGCACGCATATCATTGCCTTACATACCTACCAGTAGTCGTCAACCTTTACCTCAATTTTAGTAAAAATGAAATGTGTTTTGTGTAACGTTTTTTTTAACGACGGCGTTCATTGCGACGGGTGCAAGGGTGATCTCGATTTTGGTTGCGCCAAGATTACCGAAACCGGATATAGGAAGCTCGGCGCTGAAAGAAGGTCATCGTGGAGATGTCCCCGATGTAAGTCGTCGTCGCCGTCAACATCACGAGTGCCGTCGCCACAGCCTGAAACCGCTTCTTTGGATACCATTCTGGTTGAGTTGAGGGAAGTTAAGCGTCAACTGCAGTCCCTCCCATCACTTGTCGAAGATGTCAAGGCAATAAAAGCGGAATTATCTGAGCTGAGGGCATCGTGCGAATTCAATGGCGCTAAGCTTGATGAATTTGGAATCAGGCTCTCTGAGGCTGAAAATTCTATATTGAGAGTTCAACAGTCGCAAGAAGCTTTGACATCGGCTGGTTCTGATGTCCATCGTGTTAAAGAGGAGCTGGCGGCGAGGGATCAGTGGGCTAGACTTAACAATGTTGAGGTGGAAGGTGTACCGTTCAAAGCAGGCGAAAATCTATTCTCAATCGTGGAAAATTTAAGCAAAACTGTAAATTTTAGTGTCGCCAAATCACAAATTAATTACATTTCTAGAGTGCCAACACCTGATTCCAATGGAAAAAATATAGTTATAAATTTTCTCAACCGATATGTTAAGGAGGATTTTGTTGCTGCCGCGCGAGTAAAGAAAATCATAACGGCGGGTGATTTGGGTTTCCCAGGCGATGGCGCAGGCAGGCGTATATTTATTAATGATCATCTCACTCCGGATTCAAAAAAGTTGCTAGCCAAGGTCAAGGCTCTTGCTAAGGAGAAGAACTACCAGTATGTCTGGGTCAAGTTTTGCAAGATTCATGTGCGAAAATCTGCTGAATCTAGAGTGTTTATAATTGCAAATGACAGTAATTTAAACAAGATGAATTAGACTGTTGTATGATTTCTTTCATTTTTGATCTTTTCTATTTAGTTCCCATATGCGTAATTTTCTTTAACTCTTGCTTTTGCTTATTTATAGATCGCGTACATTATTTAATTAATAACTATTGCACTTTGTATTATATTATTGAAACTCTTTTTAAATACCTGGCCAAAATGTTTACCGCCCCTGAATTCTGCTCGCTGCCACTTTGCTATTGTTCTATTTTAGATCGCATGCATCACTTAATTATCTCGCTCGCACCTGAGATTTGTCGCTTGGTTGAATCGCTCGCACGCATTATGCTTACTGGAGATTATTATTGTTTCTTTATTTCTTACCCACTTTTTTATTTGCACTACGCTATCCGGTGTGTTGATTATGCATTTGATATACTCATTTTATTTTCAATGACGAATGGGGTTAGTAAATACTATAGGTGTCAATATTTTTATGTTTCTTTACCTGTTTTTGTCTACGTAATTCACGGAGGGCTCGACCATTAATGATCGCCTTTTTAATTCCTTAACTATATACTACCAGAACGCTCGGGGTTTGCGTTCTAAAACGAACTTTTTTTTTCGGAACGTCTGCATGAATAATTATGATTTAATAATAATAACAGAGACATGGTTGTTGGACAGCATACTCGACACTGAACTGTTCGACAGTCGGTATGTGGTGTGGCGACGCGACCGCGACTACGCCGCCACTGGCCAAACGCTCGGGGGGGGTGTACTTATAGCGGCTCGCGCGGGCTTTAGCGTGACACCTCAACCTTCATTCCGGTCCAGTGCCGAGGATCTATGGGTGACACTATCTTTTTGTGGGAGTGGTGATGGAAAGACAATTAATCTGCATATTTGTGTTCTTTATTTATGTAGTCAAAGTAGTATAGGTCTCAGTTTTACTTCACAGCTTCAAAATTTTTTAATTAATTTAAGTCGTGTTATTATGATGCACCCTGATGACGGGTACCTGGTGACGGGCGATTTTAACCTTAGCGGCATTTCATGGAAACCTACTGATGACTTCTTCGGTTATTATGAGCCTACTAATTCTAGCTCAAGTGACGAGCTACTGCTCCTGGACGAAATTGCTGCACTCGGTCTCAGCCAGTTGAACGGAGTGAAGAACACTTTTGGCCGTGTACTGGATTTGGTTTTTTCTAACTATTCAGCTCTTGTAACTGACCAAAGTAACGATCCACTTGTTCCCACCGATCCACATCACGGTGCACTTTTAATTTCAGTAAAATGTGCTGGTAACAAACCGTTAGATCGGAAATCGTTTATAAAGCATTTATTTAATAAGGGTGACTATGAACAGATTACCAATGAACTTAACCGTGTTGATTGGAATACTCATCTTTCTCCTGGATCGATCGAGGATGCTGTTGCTTTTTTCTATCAGACATGTAAAAATTTAATTGATAAGTACATTCCCTCTAGGTTAGTATCGGGTAACAAATATCCTGTTTGGTATTCACCAGCTATTAGAAAACTATTAAAAGAAAAATATAAATTCCTAAAAAAGTTTAGGATCTATGGCAACAAAACGGATGAATTTACGTATAAACTCCTTCGTACCAGGTTCAAAGTTTTAG
This sequence comes from Zygaena filipendulae, assembly GCA_907165275.2. Lineage (NCBI taxonomy): Eukaryota > Metazoa > Arthropoda > Insecta > Lepidoptera > Zygaenidae > Zygaena > Zygaena filipendulae. Next base: position 730,669 of record OU015653.1, on the reverse strand, counting down.
AGGAAGCGTGCTATAAATCTTACATTGCATCTGTTGAAAATTCTATTACTACTAACCCTAAACATTTTTGGTCCCATTTTAAAGCAAAATCTAAATCCCACTCTATGCCTAGCAACATGGTCTACGAGGGCGATTCTCTTAACACCGGTGATTTAATCTGTGAAGCATTCTCAAATTTTTTTCAAAATAATTTTTTGAGGGTAAATCAGCATGTGAGTGGTGTCTGTCACCGTGTTACCACCGACATAATGCCCGTCTCATCAATTTCTAATATTGAGATCAACGCGAACTTGGTTGAACAGCTGCTTTTGGGACTCGACCCTTCAAAATCTGCAGGTCCTGACAACTTACCTGCCCCATTCCTAATTGGTTGTGCCAGATCTCTGTCGGTCCCTATCTCAATTCTTTTTGGCAAATCACTTAAGGAAGGTGTTGTTCCCGCGCTATGGAAGAGTGCCTTTATAACTCCTGTACATAAAAAAGGGTCAAAAAACGACATTTGTAACTACCGTCCCATATCTAAACTCTGTATAGTGTCTAAAATTTTTGAAAGAATTATATATAATCAAGTTTACCCCTCTATAAAGCAATCTTTCAGCACCTCCCAGCATGGGTTTTTGCGTGGTCGATCAACTGTCTCAAACCTGGTAATCCTTAATAACTACGTGACAGGCGCCATGGATCGTGGACAACAGGTTGATGTTATTTACACAGATTACAGCAAGGCTTTTGATCGTATTCAACATAATCTGCTTCTGGATAAATTAAAAGGAATTGGTATTTGTGGTGACCTTCTTAGGTGGTTTGCGTCATACATAGATAATCGCTCTCAAGCTGTCGTAATTAATAACTATATCTCCGGATGGGTTTCTGTCCCTAGCGGCGTCCCGCAGGGATCCTTGCTTGGGCCCTTGTTATTTGCGGTTTTTGTTAATGATATTGAACGTTGCTTCCACCATTCTCATCTTCTCAGTTTTGCTGATGATATGAAAATATTTGCAGCTGTTTCCACCATCTCTGATGCGCTGCGCTTGCAGAAGGATTTGCAACGCCTCGAGACCTACTGTACTGTTAACAACTTGGATCTGAATCCAATTAAATGCAGTGTAGTTACTTTCAGTCGCAAGAGTTGTACGGTTAACTATGACTATCACTTAAAGGATACCAGCCTCCCGAGGAACACAACTGTGCGTGATCTTGGTGTGTATCATGATTCCAAGCTACTGTTCGACAACCATATTGACAAAATAGTCAGCCAAGCTTCGAGGATGCTTGGATTTATAATGCGCAATAGCCGAGATTTTGAGTGTGTAAAAACATTTAAAATCCTTTACTGTACCTTTGTCCGCAGCCATCTGGAATATGCTTCTCAGGTCTGGAATCCCCAATACGCCACTTACATAAATCGCATCGAGAACATCCAGAAAAGATTTTTTAGATACTTGAGTTATCGTATCAAGGATCGCTGCGATTCTTATCACTATAATGACCTATGTCGCAAACACCACTTGCTCCCGTTGGCTAGGAGAAGGGAAATAGCCGACTTGACGTTCCTGTTAAAGATAGCTCAAAGCACTATCGACTGCCCTGACCTGCTGTCGCTACTGCCAATTAACGCCCCACCTAAATTCTTAAGGAATAGTAATATATTGAAGCCTCCCATTTCGTCATCTAATTATAGGCAAAATACATACATTCTGCGTGCGAGTGGAAACTTTAACAGATTATCTGCTAGATTTATTCAGTTGGATCTGTTCGATACCAGCGTAGTGGCGGCGAGGAGGATGCTTGGCGACGATTTCTTTCGCTCTTAAAATTTATTCATTATTTTTATGTTTAATTTTCATTTTTGGGTATAGTAATAAACTGTATAAACTGTGTGAAGGCGATATAATGCCGTGTGAACGCTATGTCGAAGCTACTTGGTAGTGTACATAATTTGTGTCTACATGTGAAGACCTATCATTAGCATTTTTGTTATATTTACTTTTTATATATACAAATTATATTTGTGCTGCTGGTCTTCCATATAAATAAATAAATAAATAAATAAATAAATGAACGTCTCTGATCGCGAAAATTTTGTTTAAGAAATCTTTACCTATAAAATTAAAAAATCATTAAAACGACTGAGTGCGGCCGTCAGATTGCGAATGTCTAAGCTTCAACTTTATTTAGGTACTAGCTGTGCCCCGAGGTTTCACCCGCGGTAATTTCGGAGTTCCCGCTTATCTGATGTATAAGCTATATTATTGTAAAGATTCATTTATATCCATCCAGTAGTTTTTGCGTGAAAGAGTAACAAACATCCATCCATACATTCTTACAAACTTTCGCGTTTATAATATTAAGTAGGATTAGGATAACCACAGACAATATAATAAGTACTATAGTACGGTATAACCAAACAACACAAAACGTATTTTTGTTTAGTGGAAACTTGCTAAAAGTTACCAGCGCTTTGGGGTAGATCCGGGTCACGGCACGCGCACTATTTGTTAGTATACAACTATCGTATTTTAGAGAGATACCGTGCGAACTTTAGTGCCGTACTCGAAAGGTTTAGCTCCCACGAGGCCACGGTGAGCCGGTGAAGTATAAGCAAATCCACTCGAAAGATTTATACGTTAAACGTTTTTTTCTGGGATTTCTTTTTGCTTTTTCGCGATTCTCTTTTGTTTTTCAATGCCGGATGCTCGTGTATAAATAAATGATTTTATTCTTTGTTGGAGATTTGCGTTGTGAAACTGATTAAATTTTTGTTTGGTTTACTGGTGCTGCATCGATAGGTGTGATGAAAAATCATAAGTTTAGCCATCGTAGAGCATTGAGACGGATCATCTACCTACCTACTAGTGCTCGTTAATGAGGTAAATTGGCAACGGATGACACACGGAACTCGTACTTTTCGCTAATGGCGTAGAACTCCAAAGAAATAAGATTAAGACACTTAAAATAGTGTTTGTTGAATTGGTGCCTTGAGCCATTGTTTTGTTTTTGCAAGTTTTTGTGTCAAAATGGCGCGTTCGGTTTGTTTTAGGAGCGGTTTCCAAAGTTTAGTGTTATATTAAAGTAGAAAAGTTGCTTTAGAAAGAGCTTTGTGGTTTTTGTAAATGGTGGATGTTATAATATTGATAGACTTATTGCAAAAGAAATTGTTTATTACTTACTAAAAGATATTTTTTCTCTATCATTTCTTTATTCTGCTTTTGACACTATTATTGTGTGTCTTGAGCTTGTATGTGATATCAGTTATTTTCTGGACCATTGATAGACAGGTATCTAGCTAGACTAGTAATAGATAGAAACAAGTGATATATACCTATGTCTCTTTTAGTCATTAATGTGGGATGTAGCCTGTAGGTAATAAAATTCTTCACAAAACACCTAGATAGCCTAGACTTCTTAGTTCAATTAATTAATAATACCCGAGTTGGTAGGTACTTAATATATAAGGTAATATATAAACTTTAATCCTTACTAATATTATAAATGTGAAAGTGAGTTTGTTTTTTTGTTACGCTTTCACGGCTAAACGGCTCAACCGATCACCACGAAATTTTGCATGCACGTTGTCAGGGGTATAGAAAACGACATAGGTTACTTTTATCCCGGAATTCCCACGGAAAATTCAAAATTAACGTGAAAGAAACTACATTAAATTTTGCATACCTACTACCTATACGTTAGGTAGGTAGGTACAGGAAAAAATACAGGGTAGTAAGCACTTTTATCTCGGAATATCCGCGGGATCTCTGAAACTAGCGCGGGTGAAACCGCAGGGAACAGCTGGAGCAGATATATAAATCATATTCAGAGCTCCAAGTTTTTAATCCATTTACTCGTAATTATAGAATGAAATTGAAAGCATTGTAGAAAAATAATGAGAGCTTTTGTAACGAAACAAATGGCTCATACTTTTCGTTAATTCATATTTGTTTTTAATTATTTTGTAATAATTAAACACTGGATTCTGTCACTGTATAACTTCTATATGTTCTGTGGAAATCGAGTTTATTTATTATGGAACAGTGCGATAAAACAACATAAAATGCGATGTTACTTAATACAACGTATTAATGAATTAACTGAAAACCTGATACACCCCATAAAAAAAACAATATGATTAAAATATATTTTATGTCGAAATAATTTATACTTTAAAAGTTATTCAACATTAGTTTGGAGGTGACCTATCTACGAAATTCCAAGCGCTGCGCCCGCGCCTACCGGTTCGAATTTTTCTGCTGCGGGCGGCGTACGCGCCAAATATTGTATTGTAAATAATTTAGACACGGGCTAGTAAAAATGAAAAAATATAACCTGTATTAAAACATAGTGCGATCGATTCGCTAGTTGATTCCGATCAAACTACTTTCTAGTTTTCAGTTAATTTATTAACACGTTGTATAGCGACGATAAAAAAAAAATTAACCGACTTCAAAAAAGGTTCTATGTTCGACTTGATTTAAATTATTTTAGTAGATTCTTTAGTGAAGAGTAATAATAGTATCCAAGTATTTTCGGAGATGCGTAGTGCTGATTACATTTGACCGCAATGGAGTCCGCAAACGTTCTAAAAGTTACAACCATCGTAGAGAAATTGAATCTCCGGAAGCACCAGACTTCCGACTTTCTGCAATGTCTGGAAACTTGCCTTGGAAACATTATACAGGTTGTATTACAACTACGTATAGCCAGGTATAGAAGTATAACTGTAAACAATTCAAGGAAAAAAATGGAAATATAAAAGAAAATCAAACTAAAAAGTAAATTTTAAAAATAAGGAATGATTTTATTGTAGACTATACCACTCAGGACTACTGTAAGTTTCTATAACTGAAAGAATTTTCAAAATTGGTTCAGTAGATCCAGAGATTGCCCCCTACAACCTCAAAAACTCACAAACTCACAATTTTATTCACAAACGCGCAAAGCTTGGCTCTTTATAATATTAGTATTATAGAAAAGCGTAGGGTGCTTGATGCATCCGAGCATCCGAACATCCCACGGCAAATTTTTGTGTTTAGATAAATATTTCAGCACTTATGGACAACTTAAATAACTATATATACAAATAAAAAATTTTACCTAGGTCCTCTACAGCTGGTAGCGTGCCCAAAACGCTAGCGGCATTGCCTCGCTGGATAGCGAATATTATCTGTGGCAAAGTAAACACCAGCCTTCTGGTCACGCGATGCCTCGACCAGTCGCACCGCCAGTTCTTTATAAATGGGCATGTTGACTAATTTTTATTTTTTAGTCCGTCTTGTAGATTATTAAAAAATATTGGACACGTATTTTTTCTTTTTTTACGTAATCAAAAAATAACGGCGATATATTGAGTTGAAATTTCGCGTGACGTCACTATTTTGACAGTTTGTATGGCGGTTTTGCGGTTAGTGACGTCACGACTTCCTCATCCTAAACTTTAATGCCCTTTATCTCTGTATATTTTAATTTATTTAAAAAAGCAAAAAATACTTGTCTATTGTTTTTTTATTTTCTAACTGACGGACTAATTAGAATTTTGATTTTCAATAGTAGTCAACATTCCTATTGACGGGCGCTTGGACCTCACGGCCCCAGGGTTTCGACCCCAAATGGCTCAAACATAAAATCCCCACTAAGGGACTCATATTTGCGGCGCTTGAGGGACCCCGCAGAAGCTTCCGCGGAACCAGCTTTCAAATAGATTGTATTAATTGAATTGAATTAAAAAAACTTTATTTGACACAACACAAAGATTTACAGCATACGTATATAACAACTAAACATATTATAACAATTATATTTTTTACTATATATCCATACTAGTTGTGCCCCGCGGTTTCGCCCGCGTTAATTTCAGAGTTCCCGCGTGAATTCCGGGATAAAAAGTACCCTATGTGTTAATCTGATGTATAAGCTATATTATTGTAAAGTTTCATTTAAATCCATCCAGTAGTTTTTGCGTGAAAGAGTAACAAACATCCATCCATCCATCCATCCATCCATCCATACATACTTACAAACTTTCGCGTTTATAATATTAGTAGGATATTGTGTACAGTGGACCAGCATTGTTACCATATTTCGTTTATTTTTTCTTATGAACGATCACACACTGGTGAATCCCCCTATGACCAGTGACATTGGGCTATGGACAGTATGAACACCCTGTATAAACATTCCTTAGCGAGGAAATGTTTGTTCGCGAGCTTAGTTGAGATGCGAGCTGTGCAGAGTGCATGCAACGAAACATTAAGCAGTCAATCCGTCTGTGTGTAAACTACTTCGCGTTTGCCGCACGTCTTGGCGAAGAGAAGTACCTACTTCGTCTGTATGCCATGGGCGAAGCGCGATTTAGATTTAGGAGTTTTTATTATTGACACAAACACTGTCATTTACAGATCTGACAATCGGAGATGAGACGGACTTGGATGGAATTGCATGGATTTTGCAACCACGTTGTCAGGGGTACAGAAAAGAAAAAAAAAGAAAAAAAGAAGAAAGAAAAGAAATTGACATGATTGAAAAAGGACATGGGGCACTTTTATCTCGGAATTTCCGCGGGAACTCCCAATTAACGCGGGTGAAACAAAACAGGATACAGCTAGTAAGAACGGTAGTGTAAAAAACTAAAACTGTATAGGTAGGTACGATATTTGTAAAATAAAAATTTTCTTAGCTGAGAATCGAACCACTTGATTTGTAAAAAATGCACACACTTTTTTATTTGGCCATTAGATTGTGAGGCTTATAAGCATAAAACTCTGGGAAGTGATGAAAAATACTAATTTATTTTTAAAATATAATGGAAGTTATGTATTCTAATCAAAATTGGCCCCGAGATTCGTTTGAGCATTTTTCGCTATGTACCATTGTTTCAGATTTGGCCATTCACGTTCACTCGAAAGATTAACCTTGTATAGCTATCGGTAATGAATCGAGAATGATTCTTAGATTAGCAGCGACTGCACAATTAATCCAATAGCCGATAGATTGAATAAGTGATGCCCGGTTTCTGAGGTACTTTTAACGGTGGTTTATCTATACAATAGCGTTATTGATTCGATAACTTGCAAAAGTGCGTTTCCGAATACCGCGATGTAAGTTCAACTCCGTTCAGACTGAGGTTAACTTAACTGACCAATTTGCGGCGTCTAACGGTTTCATAACTATAATTTGACATTTTATTTCTCAAACTACATCAACTTTGAGGTTATATGTATTTGTAACGTGTAGGTAATATTGTATAAATTTCCAGTAGAAGCTAGGCTACGTATTGCTTTAAATATTCAAAGGAGAAAATAAAGTTTTAGCATAATGAATAGCTCATCAGAGTCTGATTTGGAAGTAATGGAATTTATTTATAACTAGCTAAAAAACCCGGCTTCGCCCGGGAGTTGATATGAGATGACGTGGTAGAGTCGAAATAAAAAAATAAACTATGACGTAAAAACTAAAAAAAAAGTTTATTGAAAACGTTTTCTCATTATTTACAATACTTGTTTATAAACAACATTTTTCATTTTATTGCCGGGGTATATATACATAATTTTTTCGGATTTCCTACTCCATTAGAATTAATTAAACACTATTAAAAATACTCACATTTGAAATTTCACGATAAAAACCCACAAATAACTTTTTTCTATTTCGTTTCAAAATCGAGAGTTAATTAAATACACTATTAAAAATACTCACACGTGATACTTCTAAATAAAGGCTCACAGATAACTTCTCTTCTTTTCGTTTTGAAATCGCTCGTTTCGCTGTTCAAATTAAACTAACTCTGGTGATAGCGCGTGGGCCTTCTCTTGCTGCAGAGGAGCAGCAGAGGTAACTGCGTCGGGGCAGAGCCCCCTGCAGTGGGTAATCCTAACTCTGGTGAGCGACACCGGGCTCTTATATATACAGAGGGATAAAGTATAGTATATGGACCGTCGAGTTGGGCAATCAGAATTTTTAGGCTGAAAGGTGTCAGTCTAAGCTACATTTCTGCAAAGTTTCAAATTGCGGAACCTTATAGTTTTTCTAAAAAAAAATATTAAAAAGTTAAGTTTTTAGACTAAATTGAGGTTATAAACTAGTAAATTGAGGTGATTGTGTTTACGTTTTTTTTTTATTACAATAGACGTCATTGCATGCGTTCCAAAATGGCACACCAAATGCGTGACAACTGGTGTGGCATCTTTAATACAGTTTCTTATATTACAACTTGTGCGTGCACGCGGCACCATCTTGTACTGAGAAACAATATCTTACATTTTTTAAAAGCTGTTTAAAAGGAACGGCTAGGTTAGGTTAGGTTAGAACATGTAAGATAACGCGCGAGCCGAGCGCAGCGTGCCGCGGCAGCGGCCGGCGAAGCGCCAGAAACACCTTGCGTAGCATTTGTAGTTTTTGATGAAAATCCTACATTTTTGGAAAAGAACGGCTAGGTTAGGTTAGGTTAGAACATGTAAGATAACGCGCGAGCCGAGCGCAGCGTGCCGCGGCAGCGGCCGGCGACGCGCCAGAAACACTTTGCGTAGCGGTTTGTAGTTTAATTTGATGAAAATCCTACATTTTTGGAAAGGAACGGCTAGGTTAGGTTAGAACATTCAAAAATTCATAAAAAAAAAACTACGCGTTTCCGCAACTCCCCCTTTTAAGGGAGGCTTCCCGTCTACCCTCCCCCCCTCCCCGTCTCCCTCTGACCCCAAAAATCAACGGTCCATATACTATACTTTAACCTACAGAGAGCTAGGCTCTAGAATATTCGAGAAAATTTGAAAATATTTTCTCTCTCACACCTTCTAGAGTATTCTGGTCATTATCGTCCGCCATAATAAAAGGTTCTATACGAAGTTCAAATATTCGATAACAGATGGCGCCACTGCACTTAATTTCCAAGTTGAAGGGTCGGAAAGTCCCTTATATCTTTAAACATGCCCTTTAGATTAAAACGGGAACTTTCTTGTTCGAGGGGGGATAAAGGGCTATCACACCACATAAGTCCCTTTATCGTGTCGGGACTCCTTTTTAAGTTTTATCGGCACGCACATTTTATCGACTTAGTTTTATTATATATAATGATAATGATAATGATATATCAGTACCCAGATATTTAAGACGCAGGAGAAATCCTTTCGAAATGTTTACGGATGAAGAATAAAGCAAATACGATATAACCTCTAAATTCACACGGCAAAGCAATAACAAATGAAGTGTCACGAGAACGAGACGAAACGTTTGGCACTGACTACGCTCACAGATAAAGCCGACAAAGATGTCGTTCATAAATAATGAATGACATAACATATTTTTTAACTAAAACAGTGCTAAGTCACGTATTTATTCTCGAAAAAAAAATTCTAGTAAATAAAACTGGTATCAAAGACGAATTCAAGTAATAAAATCAATGTTAAATACGATCTCTTAAACAGAGCCACCTAGCGGCAACGAAGGAACTAGTTATCGATTAGATAGTTATGTAATGGCTCGTTGCGTATTCAGAAACGAAGTGCAAGTTAACCGACGTTTATCTTACGCTTAACTTTATTGAACAATAGTTTGTGAGAAGTTATCGGAAGACTTCAGAAACCGGGCATGAGTGTCTGTCTAGTATATAAATCGCATTTTACCAAATGATAAAGCTTTATTCCACTCCAAAATTACCGCGGGTGAGCTAGTTTAATATGTAAAAATATAGTGTCATAGTGTTTGTGGTCGAACTCCTCCGAGATACGACCAATCTTAATGTCTTTTTTGTAAGTTTGGTAGGTATGAGAATTATAAGGCCGTATTTTTCAGCCCCCTACACCATACCCCATTACTTGGAAGGACCAGCAAGGACGTAGGGTACTTATTTTTCTATCTCGGAATTCCAGCACGGAAACTCCAAAATTAATGCGGGTGAAACCACTGAGAACGACTAGTATTCTAAGTGAAATTGAGTTTATTGTTTTCTTATTTTTCATTGTCTCTATAAATCCACAACATAGACTTATTTAATGTCTGCCACCTGATATGGTGGAGTTAAAGAACTTGTCTATAATATTACAAGTTGCATTAGGGGGCTAAATCGATGCTTGGCTCTTCTATACTAAATCTTCTATACTAAATCTTCTATACTATATCTTCTATACTATATCTTCTATACTATATCTTCCATACTATATCTTCTATACTATAATAAAAGAGTAGAATCCGCGATTCTGTACATTGAATATTTTTAACAAAAACTGACAGGAGACGATAAACGAAGAGTAACCAACCACAAAAAAGGGTTTTAAAAAATCTTTTCTGTCTGTCTTGTTCGCGATAATCTCCGAATCTACTGAACGGATTGTCATGCGGTTTTCACAGGTAGATTTAGCTTAGCTTGGAGCTACATATAGGCTTTGTTTCATTGAAATCGGATATCGGGAAAGTTGTTGTATAAAAACCTTTCGCGCGGGTGAAACCGCGGGGCACAGCCAGTATTCAATAATAATCTATACATTCAATAATAAATAATCTATAAATGCTTAGTCCTGAATGACTGATGGACCAACGCACAGCCTAAACCGCTGATCGTAGAGACCTGAAACTTGGAGGGTGTGTTCTTTTTATGACGTAGGCATCCGATGAGAAAGGATTTTTGAAAATTCAACCCCTAAGGGAAAAGTTTGTATGGAAAAATTCCGCGGGAGCGTCGAAATTATCGCGGGTAAAACCACGCGGGTCAGCTAGTAATAGATTTAAAAAAAAAACAATAGACTACGAAACCTCCGAGGGAGCAGGAGCTGAAATACACACCGAAGAAACCGCTGCCGTCTGCCAATAGGTTGTTAATAGTTGTTGTTTTACTTTGGATAAACAAGTTATAAGCGAGGGTCTACAAGTGTACCTACAACTTAAAAGTAACAAGTAACTTATATTGGTAATGCTGTCGCCAACGGATGGTACCTATCTGTTCCTTTAGGTACTTCGAGAGAAATAGTTCACGGAACAAGAGCTGATGCTCTATTGGGGTTGGAACTTAAAACTATTTTAATTTACTTGTGAAATTTGTGCGTTGTCTCGACACCCGGAGCTAGGGTGTCGGCGGGTGTTCCCGCCCACGCCCAGAAGGTAAAGCAGTAGGTATGTGATTAAATAACTTTATTCATTTGTAACCATTTTAGCACCTTGCCTTTGGAGATGTGTAGGTGTGCAAAATTTTCATGATGATCGGCTGAGTAGATAAGACGTGAAAGTTTAAAAAAAAACATACATTCGCATTTTTATAACCTACTTGCTGTGCCCTGCGGTTTCACCCGCGTGAGTTTTAGCATCAGCAACCTTTGCGGATGCAGGCAGAACAACCCGATAAAGTTTCATCACAATCGGACCAATGGTTTCAAAACGCATAGAGGACAGACATACAAACATTCATTTTTATTTATATAGAAGAAGAAGATTGAGACAAGCAAACTCTTTTTTCAGGTAAGGTTTGTGAAGTACAAAAAATTTGAGACGTCAGTAGGTAATGCGAGGAAAATGAATCCAGTCCGTTGAACTTCATCACTTTCAAAAGAGATTAAATATTTCTAACTCTGATTTTCAATAATTAATGACCTTTACCCTTGGTACAAGCTAGATGAATGTTTTTAAGTATTTCGAGTTTAGATATTACGGCAAAAAGGAACTCAGCCCCCTTAGCCAAGATGACAATCTACGATCGTAAACACATACGAAAATAAGGAACGAATCGTCAGATCACGTGATCGTTTAAAATCATCCAACCACAAGTTCATGACCACGTGACCGAACGGTCCCATTCAACTCAACTCAACTTGGCTGGAGACAGAAATCTATGGGCTTAGGAATCAGCTTGTTCCAACGGAAGGTTGTGTATTTATTCTATACTAATATTATAAAGAGCAAAAGTTTGTGAGTTTGTGACGTTGTAGGGGGTAATCTCTGGATCTACTGAACCGATTTTGAAAATTATTTCACTTATAGGAAGCTACAGTGATCCTGAGTGTCATAGGGTGCTTTTTATTCCGGAATTCCCGCGGGAACTCCGGATTTCCCGCGGGTAAAACCACGGGGGAATCTCTGGGTCTACCGAACCGATTTCAACAATTCTTTCATTTATAGGAAGCTACAGTGATCCTGAGTGACGGTACTTTTTATCCCGAAATTCCCGCGGGAACTCCAGAGATTGTGGGTTTGTGAGGTTTTAGGGGGTGATCGCTGGATCTACTAAACCGACAGTGATTGTGAGTGACATAGGGTACTTTTTATCCCAGAATTCCCGCGGGACCTCCGAAATTATCGCGGGTGAAACCGCGGGGGTCAGCTAGTGTATATGCCCCCCAATCTTTAAATCGTCACATAACACGAAGAACGTCATAAAAATGACAATATAACTTATTCACGACGAAAATAGGCGTAGGAGGTGTATTGTCGCGTCTTTTATCATGAGAAATGTTGCCAGTGTCGCGTACACGGGGGAAATGAAACCGGTGAAATAGGCATATAGGGGTGAGACGCGGTACGTGTACCGGAGAGTTGCCGATAAATATTAGATTCGATGGGGCGAGGCGCGGCTAAGACGAATGGTGGGATTTCTATGTTGCCGGAAAGGTTATAAAAATATATTCACCTGCGTGTACCTTGTGCCTACGTACCTTGAAGTATGTTCCGGTAAAAGGTAGATTTATTGGCTTTTCATTCGGATAACCGTCACTGTCAATAGATTTTCTTAATGATTTATCTTAAGCGATTGTATGCCACAAACACGTATTAGTGCAAAATATGTGCAAACGTCTAATTGAGTAGCAGACCACTCCACGTGGTTGCATTTAAACAATAATTTATGTGTAAATAGTGAGTTTAGGCCGTAGTTTTGTAAGGTTGATGTCAGCCTGGTAAACCGTAGTATATAGTTATCGTTGCTTACACTAGTTAAGTCTTGGTGAAAGTTGTTTTACCTTATGTAAATAAAGAACCTTATAAAACAAAAAAAAAATAGATTATTGTTGAAATTTTTACCTATATTCCAAATTTTAACATCGAACTAATTAGCTTTTGTTATCAAGTTTAAATGATGCAGAATAATATAAAAAATAGAAGGTATGTAACCTACTTTTTTATCTTTGCCGATTAATCCTTAGTATTACAAATGCGAATCTGAGTTTATTTGTTTGTTTGTTACGCCTTCATGCGCTAACTAAACTCATCAAACCTTTATAATAGGTATATCTTAAAACTATTTTTTTTGTAAATGAATCCCGGGTGGTTTTTTATTCGGGCACATTTAAAAAGAGTAACATTATCTGCTATTTTCGACACTTGCAATCAAAAATAAACTTTTCAATAAGTATGTAATGTTTGCCGAAAACTTTATGTTAAGTATAGAGAAACGAAAATCAGAATCACCGTTTAAAAGTGATAAAACAAAAAAAATATTTTTATATTTTTGATATAAGTTGAGAAAGGGTATTTTTGGTCATTTATTTTTTATGAATAAAATACAAAGTAGCTTATACATTTTATTACTTTCATTTAAGGAACATTAAATTGTCTATCAAACACAATTTATTTCATTAAGCTAGCGTTCTTAGTTTTTGAGTTATTCAGATATCTTTACCTGACCCTAATTCATTGCTCTCGAGTGTATTTATTTTTGTTGAGAATTTAAGTGCCGGTAATTGGGATTCAACCCAGCTCTGTGTCGTAAACGTTTGTGACTTATATATAGTATTCCTGTTACGAATAGTCGGCAGGGTACGTCGGGGCAAGTTCAGCTAGAGCCTTAAAGATTACTTACAATCTCAGATTTACCGCAAGTAATTTAAATATTTTCTAATTTGTCAGGAAAGTCACTGTCGTTACTGAATAGTGGAAAGGAAATTTCAACTTTTGCGTTGGCAAGTTTTGTTTGAACAAATATTTTTATTACATTCAAACAATGATATTTCTCGACACACTTCGTGTTTGATTTGAATATAGTAAACTTACCCCATCCCACCTTATACCTATTGTGTTTTCTACACACGTCTCTGATATTACCCCACTTGAATAGTTTGCACCCAATAGCGATTATCTTTCGTTGTATGCCATTTGTGTCTCGATAGTATGATGTATAGGTGAAAGTATTTCTATATTGCGCTTACCGAGGTTTATGAAGTGAATACCTATTATGAAAGGTAAGATTTATATTTATTTATTTATTTATTCAACCAAAAACTACAATCAATACAGGTATATATCCTAATGCGATTGCGGTTACAGCTAGATATACAGACATGAAACAGACAATTTATTATACGCCTATACATATAAGGTATCCTAGTATTATCTAAAATGTAAAATAAGACTTTATTTTGAGATACCACAACCTACCTATCAACCTAATTTTTTTTTATAAGCAATTTGAATATGAACCTTAACCTTATAAAAACTAAATACTGTGGTTTAAATCTAGATTCGAGTTTGACTTATCACGGTTACCACAATATATTAAACAAACCACAAAGATTGTGTTCCTAGATATAGGATGTCAGTAACATATTTATTGTGTGGATTAAAAAAAAAGCTACAAATTTCGATTGAAAAAATGATTTAGGTCCCTTTTTTGTGGTTATGAATTCTTAATATCCGTGAAGATGACTATCAGTGCGGCGTTTTGTTCCATGGTGTCGGCCATTAGTGATGAGTAATGTGGGAATTGCGTGCCTCCCTGTCCCCCCTCCACCCTCCGCGCCGGTGGACTCTCCGTGACCTTGTCAACGCGCTTTTTCGTATACTAGTGTAATGAAAAAGTTTGAACAGTGGGCAAGCTTTAGATTTATCCATATAACAGCATTTTTAAAATCCATTAGGTAGTTCGTAAACCAACGGTAATATTGTGAAACGATGAGGACAGACATGAGAAAAGGAATCCATACCGTCGATACCATTTGACTTTGTAGTCTTCACAGTTAAATTCTAACCTAACCTAAAAATCAAGTTGACAATGTAACGGCTATACATAATGCTTAATATTATAAAGAGGACAATTTTATTTATTGCTTGGTTTGTTTGTTTGTAAGCTTTGTAGGGTGTATTCTTTGGAACGTCTGGACCGATTCTAAGAATTATTTTATTGATTTTCAACCCAATCCAAAGAGTTCCTTAGGGGAATTCCAATATCGACAAGAACGTAACCGATGGGAGAATGATTAGGTAAGTATTGAGACAGCGCAAGATCTGCAGGGCAATTATGCAACCGTTGTTGCTATTATTTTTGCGTTTCAATTAGAAATACGTTGGTTTTGTAATAAGTGAAACAATTTTTGAAGTATGTTGATTTTGGTTGATTGCTTGTACGTGTCAAAACGTGCGTATACGAGTGTATAATCTTAAAAATGTTTCTAAAGGTACTAATTGCTGGTGAACAGGGCCTCTTGGTAATTATATGCGGAAGATCATCGCTGACGTCATCAATCGTAATCATTTATTTTAGTTATCGTACTTTTAAATCGGTCTACTGTTCACTTGGCAAGTCGCAACACTGTGGTCGGACACGCACCTTTGTGTGAATTCTTATAATATGAATACTTAGATTTCTTTTCCACTCATTCTATTTCGTGTCAAGCGAACGATTAGCCTTTTATTTTTTACAAGCTGTCCCCTGCGGTTTCACCCGCGGCAATTTCAGAGTTTCCGCGGGAATTCCAGGAAAAACTATAAGTATAAACCTTCATCTTGAATCACTCTATCTACTAAAAAAACCACGTCAAAATCCGTTGGGTAGTTTTAAAGATCTAAGCGTACATAGGGACAGACAGACAGACTTTGTTTTATAATATGTACTTAGTGATCATTATCTTTCTTTTAACTTTCGTGAAAATTGACATTTGAACGTGATATAGGTATGTAAGTCCTTAAAACGGAACGTTTTACTTAGATAGGTATTTAACAAGTTATGAATCAAAATTAAACCGTTCCGTTCTAGTTTGAAGGAACCATAAAAATTCTTTGAGCATCATAATATATTATGTTAGTTAACGGGATTTTCAACTTGACTAAGGGGGCTGGACAGTAATTATTGGTAAGATAAGATAAGATAAACTTTATCGTTAGCTTTAAACTGTAGCGTTATTACCGCCGTTAATGTTGCGTTTCTCGGTTACTACACAACTATGAACGACTAACTCTTTTTCGCGGTTTTTCCCGGTTTGATTTCGCAGTTTAGTGAGATTAAATACTCCCAGTAGGTGTAGATACTGAGAACACGTCTTGTTTTCTTTTGCGACGTAAATCACGCACTAAAAACCGAATTGGCGCAGTAGGTCGTAATGCTAATTAAGTGGTTCCGGGTTCGATTCTCGGTGGGTTTCTCACATAAAGTCCACCCGGGTTCCGCTTTCCACTCTGGGCGTGTTTATATTTATTTATTTATTTATTTGGGAAAAGAACGGTACAACATAAGTAAAAATATAACAAAATATAAAAATCTAAAATATATGCCACGATCGCTTGGTTTCCACGCCACAAGCTTATAGCTTAGTGCGGGAATAAGTCTGATACATCTGAGTTGTCAAGTTTAGTTACGTTTTCACTTAATTTTGGAAATATTGTGGAAAATATACGTGGGATGAGAGCAAAAGCAGTTTAGGGAGAGTTAGAGCGTTTGCTCTAACTTTCTTAGCAAACGTGGCGCGTCTGCCCCGCCGGCATTTCCTTTCTAGTTGATAAATTATTATTTTCTCTGCGGTATGCTTGCCGCCCGTACCTATATGTGGACGGCCGCGGCCGCAAACCCTGAGTTGGGTCGACATGTGACTGATGCCACTGCTCTCCTCACCGCAGACTTTATACGACTCACTTGCTCCCAGTATAATTTATCACGACGTGCCCCCAACTCTCGAGCCTCGACACTGATGTACGCCTATTTTGACTGGAGCCCGTCCAGTTGACGCGTTTTACGCGCGAGGCGATAACGCGCGTGTTCCCGAGATACTAGAGTCACATAGACGGCTCGCGCGTAAATCCGAAAACGCTTGCAACGCTTTGGACTCTCGACTCGCGCGTTCTCGACTCGCGCGTAAAACGCGTCATCTGGACAGGCTCTAAACTGTCAGTGTCGGGTGCGTCGTGCCGATCATTCGAGCGGCGAAATTTTCCCACTTACGGCCGCACTCAGAGTCGACTTTAATGATTACTTAGTTAAGTATAAATTTTTAAAACAAAACTGCCACAATCAGAGACAATCAGTAAATTAATGTTGATTGGCATTTAATGAGATGTAACTTAATTAGTTAAATTCCAATTAACATTAATTTATTAAACTTGTCTGATTGCGGCAGTTTTGTTTTAAAAATCTATACTTAACTAAGTAATCATTAAAGTCGACTCTGAGTGCGGCCGTTAGTGATTTTTTCGGGACGAAAACTTAGTGTCGACACCGTTTATCATAGAAGTAGCTGTTCCTCAACGGTTGCATCTGCTTAAATTTCAGAATTTCTTCAAGAACTCTAAAAATACTGTGACTTTCTACCAGTGAAAGTAATTTTTTTTTTGGTATCGGTTGAGTAGTTTTAGAGGTTACTCTTTACGTACAATCAAACTTTAACTCTTTCTTATATTAGAAGTTGGAGCAGACTGAAATACCCTAAAAAGTGCCATTGTTTTGTTTAAAATTTTTAGAACAATTAAGCAGAAGCTTTTTCTGATTGTGTCAAAAGAAGCTCTATACTCTTTTGAATGTCTTTCCATCTGCATAAAATTCCAACTAAACGGTCTAAAACCATAAATAATAATCCGCTTTGCAGAAACGAAGGCTCGGACTGACTTGGCATTTGATATAAACAAATATTCTCTTTGAGCTTTAGCTCGTCTATCTAGAGCTAATGAATTGCGATCTCCTGTGGACAGCCGTTTGAGTATCACAGCTCAATAGCTTTCAAAAAGCCGAGGCGGATGGTTCGACGAAAGTCGGCAACTCATCAAGGAAATTACGTGCTTCCTCTCAAAGCGAATCCTAAGGTTTTCATTTAAAACAAAACAAAATAGAACATCACAACACCAATACTTAGGAAAACTCGACTATTTTCCGATGTATCAAATGGTAGATATTTCTTCAAATATAGGTTAATTTTAATAAAGCGTAGATTCCATGTGTCTGGCAATAAAAGAAGAGTAACGAGACACGTCATGTTTATGTCTATCTGTTTACACTAATAACTGAAACTACTAAACTGTTTTTGATGCGGTTTTGGCAGGAAGATTAAGCAACATAATGATGTAAGTACTTTGTTTCATCGAAATCGGATATCGATAAAAATGTTGGATAAAACCGCGGGCAACTGCTAGTGCATAATACCATTGCCAGCACACGATCTTCAGTATTAACTATATATTATAGTTATTATAAGAATGTCTGTCTCATTTGTAAATTACACCATTTGATTTTTTTACAGTCGGTTAAAGCTGAAACAATATCCGTGGAAATACCAATAAAAGTAAATAATGCACAGTAAAAGTGAAAGTGGAGACGTTTGCGCCGGCCCGTAAAAATATAATATTTTCCCGTTTGAAAAGGGCAAAAGGATAACCTCGGTAACAATCTGCGAAATAAAAACAGTAAAGCGACAATAACACTCGGGGGAGGTGCTGAAGTAAAATATAAAATAAGGTGGCCAAAAAGGCGATAACTGAGTGAAAATTTCACCATTACATATCGCAATCTCAGAATGAAAGGGACCTAACTCAAATATTACAATTTTGTGGGATATAAGCAAAAAAGTCCATTTCACATAACATATTATGTAGCAAAAAATTTACAAAATGCATTATCCCACAAGTCTTAAAGTGTGGATGTTTGGATAATTGGATGTTTGTTACTAAATCACGCAAAAATGGCCGAACGGATTTGGATGAAATTTGGCATGCACATTGTCAGGGGTACAGAGAAGGACATAGGGTACTTTTTATCCCGGAATTCGCGCGGGAACTCTGAAATTACCGCGGGTGAAACCGCGGGGCACAGCTAGTGATAAAATATAAGTTATAACAGAAAAAGAAAATTATTTTAAATATTAAATGTTAATTTTTTTTTTTGATAACATCAATACCTACAACTTTGGTAATAATATTTGGTTATTACAAAAAAAAACAATGTTAAATTATTTGATAAGTATTATTAAATACTAGTATGCTAATATGGTAAAAATTAATAAAAAATATTATTAAAATAGTTATAACAACAAATAAAAAAAAAATTATAGATAAGTTACTTTCGTTCATCTCCGCTAGATGGCGCTGAGCCGTATATTTTCAAGCTATGGTTTTCTTACAGTGACTCAGCTAACTACCGAATAGCTATTAGCACGGTACAAACAAATAAACTTACAAATAAAACTAGCTGTTTCCCGCGGTTTTATTCGCATATTTTTGAATTCTGCAACTCAGATAGAGTATAGCAGAATATTAATTTAATGGTATTAATTGGTATCTAACGAATTTTATAAAGAATCATCATCACCATTCACCATCCAGCAGCGTTACCAACCCTACTGTTTTAACAGCTGTAGATTTGCTGTTTTCACATTGATGACCATGTTTTCTGTTTCATTCCTATTTTCTACTGTTTTTCGCGTTCAGCGCCACCTAAAACACTACTATGCAAACATTTTTTGATAACCACTACGCAATAAAACGCAATGACAAACCACTACGTAATAACTGATTGCTATTCATTTGAAGCTACAGAAAAGCACATGAAGAAATTCAACAAAAACATGTATGATTTTAAAAATAAAAATGAGTGTGAAAATATTGAAGATGAGGCAATTGAAAATGAAACTGAAAAATAATTTTACTTTGATTTTTGTTTTATGTTGCTGTGATTATAAATATATCAATTTATGTGAGTTCTAGTAACTAAGAAAGTTGTTTATTATTTAATTATACATATGAGCAAAATTATGAAATCTGCCTTTTTTTCTTTACCTACCGCTTTCTACTGTTTTTTTAGGCGAGTTGTTGTTTTTTAGTTTTTTGAGGTTGGCAACACTGCCATCCAGATAAGGTAGCCATTATTTAAGTCACAAACTAATACAAATCCGATTTCAACTTTTGAAATCCGTTTTCAAAACTATTTTTGACCAAAAGAAGACTTCTTTATGGTATAACTAGCTGTCCCCCGCAATTTCATCCGCGGTAATTTCGAGTTCCCGTGGGAATTCCGGGATAAAAACTATCCTATCTTTTAAGTTGGCCCATTTTATGAATGGTTACAAAATTTTATCAAAATCCGTTCAGTAGTTTCGGAGTCCATCGCGGACAAACAACGTGACACGTGATTTATATATATTAGAATAGATAGATTATTAAGTTGAGTAATCGTTGCTAAAGAAGTAGGACAAGACAGACATGCATGCCGCATGCGCCAAACGTCACCTTACGGTGTAATGTGATATGGCATTACTTTTGCGCTCGAGTGGTATGATATCACTCGCAAACATTACTTATTATCTACTCAAACATTACGTATCACTCAATAATTACCTACTATCACTCGACGTAGTCTAACGAAAAATGAACCTTGTGTAGCGGTCATAGACCATAGCCTTCAAAATTAAACAAACGTTACGTACCTAATACGTATCACTCAAACATTACTCGACGCGTTTTGAAGGAAAATGGACTTTGTGTAGCGGTAAATGGTAATACTCTTCAAAATCGTTAACAGTCTGTGATATATTACAGTGTGATGATTGTTTCTCTCGCGTGATGGTTGATGTCACATCACCTCGTGGAGTGATATCACTCGAGTAATATTACACGCATTACTTCCACAAGTCTACAAAGTAGGTAGGTACCCGAAACCCAGAGTCCGTGTCGTCGACTCGTCCTTGCATTTTCTAACGACGAATCACGAAACGAAGGAGTGAGGCTGAGAACCACCCGTTCGACTAAAAGGCTTATTACACTTTACAATTTGTCAGACACGAATTTAGGAAATCGGAAGGTGTCCAATTTAGGATCGGTGAGTGAGAGAGAGAGAGCGAGTGATCACACTACTCTAAATTGTACGCTAAAGTAGTCGATTTATGGTACAATGTGTAATAAGCGCTTTAACATTGCGGCATAATTATTATCTATATGGATTTATTTATGAAATTGATTTATTTATGTAACATGTAAATCTAGTGAAAGATAGTAGATTATAGCACCGGGCGCAAAGTGAGTTAGAGTTATTAATGCACTAGTGTTATTAGGTTGGTGCCCGAGCGCATGCGATACCTCCTAAACTGCATAGTATAGTATTATATTATCTGTGACTGCATTAATCACCTCGGAATCAATCTAAGCTACGCGCTACGGTACGAAAGTTTGGCAACACCAGCGGTTTTTTAACCACGCAGTTCTACCTTTATAAAACTAAACCTGCTACCTTTATAGTTATTAGATACTGGCTGTGCCCCGCGGATTCATACGCGTTAATTTGAGTGATGTTATAATACAACGTGTTAATGAATTAACTGAAAACTAGAAAGTAGTTTGCTCAGAATCAACTAGCGAATCGATCGCGCTATGTTTTAATATAAGTAGGTTATATTTTTTCATTTTTACTAGCCCATGTCTAAATTATTTATACTAATACAATATTTGGCGCGTACGCCGCCCTCAGCAAAAAAATTCGAACCGGTAGGCGCGGGTGTAGCGCTTGGAATTTCGTAGATAGGTCACCTCCAAACTAATGTTGAATAACTTTTAAAGTATAAATTTTTTCGACATAAAATACATTTTAATCATATTATTGTTTATTTTTTTAAATGGGGTGTATCAGGTTTTCAGTTAATTCATTAACACATTGTATATGCCATGTAGCCTATAACCTTCCTTGATAAACGGAGTCAACATAAAAATATTTTGTCAGTTCGAACTAGTAGTTCCTGAGATACCGCGATTAGTTAAAAATATATTCACAAAAAAAAAAAAAAAAAACATTAAAGAAGGAGAATGAAAACGATGAAATGGCCATCAACAAATATACCTAATTTAAAATTGACGAGCGAGCTTTTAAGACCTTGTTAAGCAAACAGAAGCTTAATCGTAAAGCGTGGCTCACATCAAAAGATGCAAAATAAACATTATCATTAATTGGGAAGGAATAATGTGTAAAAAAAAAAAATCGATGCCATTTTTCAAAGCTTAATTGGAAGCGAGGAACCTGTTATTTTCTGTTAACGCAGCTTGTAAAACGTGGACGTGACGAAATTTATTTTACGACGTAATAAAGGGGACGCCGAGTGTCCTTTACAAAATAAATATTGCAAAATTTTACAATATTAAATTTAATAACTACTGGCCGTTTCCCCCGGCTCCGCGCACTGCTGATGCTATAGAGACACTAGCTGATCCTCGCGGTTTCACTAGCGATAATTTCGGAGTTACCGCGGGAATTGGCTACTTGACAAAAAATTTTTTTTTAGTCCGTCGTGTAAATTAGTAAAAAATATTGGACACGTATTTTTTCTTTTTTTACGTACTCAAAAAATAACAGAGATACATTGAGTTGAAATTTCGCGTGACGTCACAATTCGGTGCGGTTTGTATGGAGCTTATAATGAATATTGACGTCACGAGCCCCCCACCCTAAACTTTAATGCGCTTTATCTATGTTCATTTTCATTAAATTAAAAAAGCAAAAAATACGTGTCTATTATTTTTTTATTTTATAACTGACGGACTAATTAGAATTTCGATATTCATACCTTGGAGAATACCCACAGTACCTATCCTATATCCTTTTCTGTACCCCTGACAACATGTACATAGTATGCAAAATTAAATGCTCTTTTTCCGACACTTCCAACCAATTTACGAAAAACTTTGACAAATTATTCTATACCTATAACTAAACCTTCCTCATGAATCACTCTATTTATTGGTAAAAACCACATGAAAACTCGTTCAGTAATTTTTGAGATCATTCCGAACAGACAGACAGACGCGACAGAAGAATTTGATTTATAATACTATTTTTTATTTATTGAAAGCTAACTCCACAGCACATTAAGAAAACAATTAACCAATACAAATTACTCACAATAGTGCCAATGATAGGTTAGACTAATCTTAACGAAATAGAACTGACAAGTTAATACAAAAAAGAAAAAGATTAAAAAAAAAACAAATACCTAAAACAGATAAGAAATGTGAGGTGTGTGGTGTGAGGTGAGTGGTGTGCGTGTGTATGTGTATGTGTGTATGTGTATGTGTATGTGTGTGTGTGTGTTACTATCACTACATAATATTATGTACATAATTACATATTAGGTACGTCCATGTTATGGAGTGATACCGTCAAAAATCCTTGCTAATATTATAAATGGAATGTGAGTTTGTTTGTTTGTTTGTTGTCATAGAATTTCGCATGCATGTTGTTAGGGGTACAGAAAAGGACATAGGACTTTTTATCTAGAAATCCCAGCGATAAATGGTCGAAATATTGGGGATTAGTAGAGTTAGTAGATATTATTATAAATAGAAACATCGCGTTCAAGTCCCGCGTAATTTACAAAATGTAATGTGTTCAAAACGCGAAAATCTAAAAACTTAAAAAGAAAATCAGTTTGTTTGTTCTCTACAACAATATGTTAACGTCGCGCACAAAATCTGGAACCGATAGATGGCGCTGTGGTCGAGTCATCAATCTTTAGCGGTTCGTCCATGGTGCGCCTGTTTGTGACCGCCTAACTTCTGAACGAGGTGACCTTTTGAGGTCATATTCACACAATATTTTTCGGCCGAGACTCGAGAATTAACACTTCCAGAGGGAAATCCGAGAATCACGCGGGTGAAATTATACTCGTAGTAAGTAATATATTACGCTTCAACAGAGTTGAACCGCAGATAATTTATTAGCCGAACTAATGTTTCGATTGCTTCCTGTAAACAGTCAAACTAGGAATTGCAGTCGCATGACTTTACAAGTTGGGAACATACGTGCGGCAAGTACCTACAGTCCGCAGTGGATATATGAAACACTTTTGCCAGTCATTGAATCATATTGCAATAGTAATAGAGTTCAAATACTGACCCAAAACGTTTCCATATTGATGCTGCTAACTTTACGTATACAACGTGTTAATGAATTAACTGAAAACTAGAAAGTAGTTTGCTCAGAATCGACAAGCGAAACGATCGCACATGTTTTAATATAGGTTATATTTTTTCATTTTTACTAGCCCATGTCTAAATTATTTATAATACATTATTTGGCCCGTACGCCGCCCGCTGCAAAATAATTCGATCCGGTAGGCGCGAGCGTAGCGCTTAGAATTTCGTAGATAGGTCACCTCCAAACTAATGTTGAATAACTTTTAAAGTGTAAATTTTTTCGACATAAAATATATTTTAATCATATCATTGTTAATTTTTTTAAATGGGGTGTATCAGGTTTTCAATTAATTCATTAACACGTTGTATATACATAGTACATACGTAGGTACGTTTGCTAGCAAAGTTGTTTACATTGCATTACGCATGCAGATTAGTTCGGAACTTGCATGCCGGGCTGAAGAAAAACCTACCCGGTGGCGGCCTTAAGTAATTTAAAACTTGCACAACAAATTTTAATGAACCAACTACACCCGAGAGCCTCGCGTCCGATGGAAGCGTTCCTTGCAACGGGCTTCGAATACAAAAAGAGTTGTAAGACATTGTTCGAAGAGTTTGTGTTGGAATCTAAATGACCTGCCCGATCGATTGTTTACTTTGTCTTTGATAAATGAATTTATCTACAGCTTTTATTTATTTTTTAACCGACTTCCAAAAAGGAGGAGGTTCTATGTTCGATTGTATGTATGTTTTTTTTTTTTTTTTTTTTTTTTTTTTTTTTTTATGTATGTTCACCGATTACTCGAAGACGGTTGGACCGATTTGAAAAATTCTTTTTTTGTTTGAAAGGGTTTACTCCCAATTAGGTCCCATTGCCACCAAGTCGGGATCTGATGATGGGATCTTGGCGAAATCGAGGGAACTCTTCAAAAATTATAGGCACACCTATAGCGATTTGGGTATTTTTGATAGTAAATCGTTCATTTACTTCCGGAAAGCCAAATTTGAAGAAGTGGAACTGATGATGAAGACCACAGGTGGTCATCGGAACAACTCAAAAATAATACGTATTTCACGGGTTCCGATTGAAGCGATTTCAAAAATTGTTTTTTTGTTTGAAAGGGAATACTCCCAAATTGATTCCATTGTCACCAAGTCGAGATCTGATGATGGGATCTTGGAGTAATCGAGGGAACTCTTTAAAAATTATGAGAACACTTATAGCGATTTTTGTATTTTTTATAGTAAAACGTTTCTTTGCTTTCGGAAAGCAAAATTTGAAGAAGAGGAACTGATGATGAAGACCACAGATGGTCATCGGAACTACTCAATAATGGGTATTTCAGGAGTTCCGAATCGATAACTTTAATATGGTTTCTAAACAATTTATGCCCGTCACAATGTATATGGTGAAGTGGAACTGATGGTGATGTACTAGGAGAACTCCTCAACAATTAACGTCCCTGCGTCGGGAAAAGCAATATTTTGTAAAAGGTTATGAGTAGTTGACATTAGGCTACTGTAACTTAGATAAATTACAAACCGACTCACTAAAAAGCAAGAAATAAACAAATTTTTAACAAAAAAATTAAAACCGACTTCCAAAAACACAAAACTAAAAAACTAAAAATAAAAAGCTAAAAATAACAAAATACCGATTTACTTAATCCAAAAGACAAAAACACACGTAATATTATTATTGGTTTGTGCTACCACTGATCGGTATGAAGTCGGTGACAAGCCAGATATGGAGGGGGAAGATGGGCTAAGTCGACTCCCGCCACCAGCTCTTCGTGAGCAGAACAACCCAAGTGGGCAGACACCAGCGGGCTTGTCACCGAATTCAAACCGATCAGTGGTAGCACAAACCAATAATAATATTACGTGTGTTTTTGTCTTTTGGATTAAGTAAATCGGTATTTTGTTATTTTTAGCTTTTTATTTTTAGTTTTTTAGTTTTGTGTTTTTGGAAGTCGGTTTTAATTTTTTTTGTTAAAAATTTTATTTAATAAATTTATTGTAATACAAAATTATAATATACAAATGGGATAAAATGGAATAAATAAGTGTAGAT
Organism: Zygaena filipendulae; assembly: GCA_907165275.2. Taxonomy (NCBI): domain Eukaryota; kingdom Metazoa; phylum Arthropoda; class Insecta; order Lepidoptera; family Zygaenidae; genus Zygaena; species Zygaena filipendulae. Next base: position 704,541 of record OU015653.1, on the reverse strand, counting down.
ATTGTGTGTAATAATATTGAAGTGTCTGTTTTTTATTTCAAATTAACAGTTTCTCACTAAATGCATATGAAAGTATATAGGTTACTTACTTAAAAAAATCTTTTTATTTTTTATTTTTGTCTGTCTGTCTGATCCGGCTAATCTCTGAAACGGCTGGACCGAAACGGGACTTTTACTGGCAGATAAATGATGTTATAAATAGTAACAGCTACTATTATTTTAGACAAAAAAATAATTCCTGCGGGGATTCCGAAAGTTACGCGGGTGAAACCACGGGGTACAACTATAGTATTATTATACTAGCTTTCTACTAGAACTCCTGGTGACAAACTGCTAGTAGTAGTAAAGACTATTGTAGTATTATATTATCTGAGCTATTGTAATTACTACAAGCTATATGTAGGTATGTGTGTTACTTTCGCGAAAAAAAAAAACAAATTAAACTGAGTGAAAAAGGATTATTTGTCAGTTTGTTTTCAATATGGATCTAAGCGCGCCGGATGATTCGTATTTTCCCATTTAACGAAGGAGTTGTTTATTTTGGAAATCCCAAGATCAATTAAAAAAGTCTGGTAATCAAGCACAAGTATACCTACGTAGTATGTAACCGTCGGCTGTAGTCAGTAAAAACTACTAAATAAAAAAAACAAAAAGCAAAAAGTTTGAGCAGAAAGGAAAATTTGGCATTTTCACCAATAGAAGGAGTTGTTTTCTAGCGATTTAATTTATTATATTTATTGAACACGTTGACAACTTTGAAAATCAAAATTTTAATTAGTCCGTCTTTTAGAAAATTAAAAATCATTAAACACGTATTTATTTAGTCTTCAAATAAATTAAAATAGACATAGGGTGGGGTCTCGTGACGTCACTTACCGCTGCAAGCCGCCGTACAAACTGCACTAGTTAGTGGCGTCACGCGAAATTTCAACTCAATGTATCGCTGTTATTTTTTGATTACCTACGTAAAAAAAGAAAAAATACGTGTCCAATATTTTTATAATAATATGGATGGATGGATGTTTGTTACTCTTTCACGCAAAAACTACTGGATGGATTTAAATGAAACTTTCTTTAATTGCTAAAAATACGTACATTGGCAGAATTAAATGCGATAAATCGCGATAGATTGCCATTATTGAAAAAGAAGAAGTAAAGACGTCACCCCGTCAAGTTTTAATTAACAAATTTAATAACAATCACTTCTAAAATAGAAGACAAGCCCTCGGACCGTTTCGATCTCTCCGTTCTGTTTGCGGTTTGTCCAATCAGTTCGGGACCGTTTTGTTTTCGCTGAGCAAATAATTTCACTTTTTGTTTAGATTCCATTTCCATCGCAGAGCGGTTGGTTCGTTTCCGATACGGTCGACGGATTTGTCGCGTTCTGCCTTGTTTATTCGTTAGAACCATGTTCGAATTTTCCAATCTGTTTCGATGTTTGGTTAAAATGCGAAAAAAAAAGAATTGTAAGCGGTTACCACAGTCTTGTGTAGCAACGCAATACGTTGCCAACCTATTGCGGCTACTCTACGGAAAAACACAGAAGTGACATTTTTTTCGAAATGAGTTTTTTTTTAATTTTGTCGCTTTTCTTTCAAAAGGGCCCTTGCTACATACTCGCAACCATCAAAAAGGCTTCAGACTAAGATAAATTAAAATTAAGAAAATCGTTAAACTATGGAATGGATGTGATGACATTGTAGAATGTAGGTGCTTATTAGTGTCTGCCAATATATCTGCCAATGTGCCTGCCAATGTCTGCCAATGTGTCTGCCGAACATAGTGATTCTTACAATGGGCTAGTTAGAAGAAGAAGAAGAAGAAAAGCCATTTATTTGGAAACAGAGAACAACACAATTACAGTTAGTTTATACTTATATTAGAAACGCTATAATAAAAAAAAATTAAATACATTATATGATAATATTATGACAATAGATGACTTAATTTAAATTAATATTGTAGGTACGAAACTTTTGTTACGATACTTGTAGGTATCGAAGAGAAAAACTAGCTAAAACCCGCGGTTTCTGGCGCATGTGACTCAGGATTCTCTCGAAAACTTGTTGCTATAGCGTTTAAAACGTAGTGATTATATAATCTTTGATAGCGTTAATGATAGTGCTGGCTGCTTGGCAATCCTCTGACAAACTTATTTAGTACTAGCTGCGCCCCACGATGTCACCCGCGTGAGTTTCGGAGTTCCCGCGGGAATTCCGGGATGAAAAATAGACAGTAGCCGATTCTCAGACCTACTGAATATGGGAATTACAAAAATTACAAGAATTCCAAAATGTGGGAATTACAGGATAAAAAGTACCCTTTGTCCTTCTCTGTACCCCTGACAACGTGCATGCCAAATTTCATCCAAATCTGTTCAGCCGTTTTTGCGTGATTGAGTAACAAACATCCACACTTTCACATTTATAATATTAGTAGGATGACTGTAGAAATTTGAAAAGTTTTCCAACTCTTTGAATTGTGTCACCGACTGTACGTCTGAACAAGGATTTCAGGGCGATTAACTGTGTAATAATTTTAATAGCGATTTATCGTTGTGACAATTATCAATATCACTGTCCGCCGCCGTTGTTTTTCATATTTAAATACGTAAGTATATTATACATTGTTACTTTTAGTTTTACTTTTAAGTTCTGTGTTTCTAAATCGTTATAGTTTTGTGTACGTACTGCTAAATTCTGTACTTTATATAAGGGTAACTATTATTGGCTCATAGTGTAATCTTGTAATCTAAATCTATTATATGTTTTTGTAGCTGTTGTTGTCCTGAATAAACGAAAATAAAATAAAAAAATAAAAAATAGGACTTCGCTTTGTCTGAATGTTCGTGAATTACAAAACCTCGTTTCACAACCAAGTTCAGTTTAGGTGTGTTTAATTTATAATTTTTTGGGTTGAACTAGACTTTGTTGTTTAATCTTCAAGTGGACTCGTTTCAGGTGAGGTTTAATTCTTCATAAATTAATAGGTAGGTACGAGATTTAGACCTGTCAAGTTTTCGATAAATCAAAAGGTTTGTAAGTTGACTAGAATAGCGATCGCTAGAGCGCCCGCGTCCACTTCCATCTTTTCAACAGTCTAGATAATTTTACATCGAAAACATGTAGTGTAGTGTGCTAAACTTACAAGACTTTTAATAAAAATATTATAAGTACCTATTAACTACTTTGTTTTGTACTTAATTAATATATTAATGAATAGTTGTGCCCCGCGGTTTCACCCGCGTTAATTTCAGAGTTCCCGCGGGAATTCGGGGATAAAAAGTACCCTATGTGTTAATCTGATGTATAAGCTATATTATTGTAAAGTTTCATTTAAATCCATCCAGTAGTTGTTGCGTGAAAGAGTAACAAACATCCATCCAACGTTTGTTTTTATGGAAATGCGTATTTATTTTAGAAACAACACAACTGATTTTTATGAATCTTCGACTAGGGTAATCTACACACTCAGGAGAAAGTATTGGTCTGTATATTCTTACTGGTCGAAGCATAAAAAATTAAGATTTAATTAAGATCAAAAAGTGATAAGGTACAGGTTGTAAAAGTTAATTATTGATATTGTTATTGGAAGGCAATACCTATATAATCCGTTCATGTGATTAGTTATTGGTTCAGATGACAAGTCAGGCTGCATTACAGATAATCCCCGTGTCGAAAGCTAGCTCTGGGAAATGTTTGAGCAAATGTAATTGGCTCACATTCGACGCTTTGTATTTAGCGAGCGGGGATCTATTCTGTAAGGTTTTTAAGGCAAGGTAAGGTTTTACGCGTGACTCGCTCGGTGAACACCACGTGAGATGTAAATGCAATGAAGTTATCAAGTGAAAAGACCGGCGGATCAAACTTTCTTTTAGGTGATTTAAAATTGATTATAAATTGTTCACTATGTTGTTATTATTTTAGAAACTTCACATTTGCCAAAATAACGTTATTTGATAATAACGAGTCTATTAGCGCGACTTCGGTTAAACTTGGTTACCATATGCCAAGATAACTTTGATAACAAAATTAGTACCTTCCGTTTTATGTACAATATTGATTGGTTATACTTTGAAAGTATTTTAAGTTATGAGCAGTATACCAAACTGTGCAATTCATTTTAATATTACATAATAATACCTAATTTTAAAATTAATATATTCTGAATGTTAATTTGCCAGTCTTCTTATCTGTGCTTCGTCCTTAGTCTATTGTTCCGATATCATATTTTATCAAATTATGATAAAACTTCGATAAATAGCTGTGCGTGCCGAACCAAATAAAATATTCTAAATAGGCATGTGTAAAATATTTTGAAGAGAGATTCTAATAGTTTTTCACTCATAGAATAGGACCTCCCGAGATTATCACGGACGTAAATGTGTATAAGCCGGTGTAACTTTCACCCTCCTTCATCAATTTATGAACAACATCAAAGATGTTGAACATTTTAATTTTGGCCAATTTCGTCTAATAGTTAGACCCAGTTTTACGTTGTGTTATAAATGACTCCAGTTTCTTTTAGGTTGAGATTCGATTCCGTCACCATCCTATCCGCATTATTATAATGGGTCGAGGTTGGACTTAGGTATTAATTGAATAAAACAACCATCAATTAATTTGACATTTTATTTTAATATTCGTGCATAATATTTCTGTAAGAAATATTTATATTTAGTACACCCAACTGCGTTTGAGTTGGGTGACATTCGATCTTTATATGAACTCGCTCTACACGAACGGTTCTATTTTTAAGTGCGAGACTACACTGTACATTTATTTAACGTCTGTGCGTTAATAGTGTTGTTAGCCCGGAAGCAGAGAGACTCCAAAGACGGTATCCTTATTACAGTGGTACACATAATCACTAACTTACGTCTATCGACGTTAGTAGTGTTCGGATTCTGAGATAGGAATATGATGCTCATAGAACACCTCCCATACGATGTTTATTATAATCAACTTGATATTCCAATAGGAATATTTACAATGGCTCTCACTACATAACAAGTTTATTATATAGCGAGAGGTGGAATAGCCCCGTCCTGCGCTACCCACGGTGATGGTCATCCGCCTGCTCATAAGCAGTTACCACCCCCCCCCACCTGTGTTGCACAAGGTAGAGAGTTCTCCAAATATGCATAACCGACATCCGTTAGAGGATGAATCAGCTATATGAGACTGTACGTCCCGTATCAGCAGCAATCGTTGGAGGTCATAATTCGGCGGTGCCGAGACCCCAGGGTACGTGTCAGCCCGAAGGCCGAGGCCATAATGCGGATAGTACCGCGACCTCAACACCATCCCAATAATTCAAATATAAGTGTATGAGACCAGTCTCGCCGGACATCATAACTTCAGTCGGTCAATTTGTGTTATAGTAGCTACACGTAGCTAAGGCCGAAGCCCAATTGATTGGATCACAGCTCGTCCTCGTACAACACCCACTCAGCACTCGTTTATTTTGATAAACAAGTCGTGTTGAAAAACACAACTGTTTACCGAGATCAAGCGTTAACGACTAGGTCGTCCACAGCCGATCCCATAGTCTCTGCACAACGTAACAAAGTCACAAAGCGCATTGACTATAATTATTATGTTTGTAAAAAAAAGAAAGTAATGTTATCTTGAAAGAAGAGCGTTCAACACTCCCTTGGTGTAGGAAGCGATCCCGCGTCTCCAGTCAGCCGCATAGTCGATGATAGTTTTTGAATAACACGGAAGGCGTAGTTATTCAATAGACAAGATACAATACGTGCACAACGAAACCCGTCACGGCGAAGACAACTCAAGGCGCGGATTTTTACCTTTCCACATTATCTTACGCTCGCGACGCGCGACGTCTAACCGCTCAGGATTAGAGTTCATCGTCGTTGTAAATTCCAATAAATTGAAAATACACGTATGCATCGAGCCGATAAGATGTGATGAATTATAATTTAATAACAATAAAATTACAATCCATACACACCGAAAGCCTTCCTCATAATAATATATGTCTTCGCACAAGATATCCTAACGGACGTCGAGCGCGTTGACAAGGCTTTCGTACAGAGCGACAAGTCACTAAGTACGTAAGCTCGTTCGAACTCCCAACTACATCATCTTTATTGTGAAAGTGGTCGTCGGCATTCTCATCTAAGACCTTCACGTGAGACTCCAATATAATTATTTAGATTTGTATAATAATACAATATCCGTATACGAGCTACCACCAAACTCGTTTGTCAACACTCTATGTTAACTTAATATTTAGATAAGCATAATAATGCAAATCTATATTCGAGCCACCACCAAACTCGTTTAACAACATTTAATGTTGTATACGCGACGCGCTCTACGCGCGACGCGTAGCCTCTCGACTCGCTCGTCCGCCCGCCGCGCGATGCCACTTCACGTCTCAGCCGCCCGCGTGGATACTGGCGGTGCGTTCACGTCTCGTTTGAGAGGGGTATGCGGGGGGTTGGGGGGTACAAGTCGATATCACCGTTACATCTGAAACCAAGCACACGGTTAATATACCTTATTATAAACATTTTATTTCATATGAATAATTACTTTATTCATTTTAGTTTATGAATTATACATCAATAATCATACAAAATTTAGATTGTGAGTTTATCAACTCGCAATGCTTTAGATATATTTCAACTTAAGTTTTATAGTGTATTATATCATAATACATTATACATATAGTGTATTATGTTATAATACATTATACATATATCTTTAAAATGCTTTTTCGAATATAAATAAATTTTTAAGCCTCATAGGGCGTCACACCGGCTTCGTCGCGACGACGTCACGTTTTGCTTCTTGGATCGCACCCTGACGGTCTGCCGCGCAAATCTCGAAGTACGTGTGGATTTGAGACGTAATTAATAATTGTTGACCAACTCGCTCTGTACACTTGCACAGATTATTATAAACTATTGTAGGTGTTCCTAGGGGGAAATTCCGGGATAAAAAGCATCCTATACTTGGACATAGATAAGCAATAGTGTGTTAACCCACACTGGAGAAATTTTGAGTAAATCGTGTTTTAAAATTATAGCGCCATTTTCTGTCAACATTTTTTATGTTCAATATTTAGTTACATACTTAAGCAATGTAATAAGGTAAACACATAATTAAAAAACGTTCCCTAACTCTCAATAAATCGTTCTGAATAGGTAACTTAATTTTGTGGGTTAACATGTTATTGCTTATCTGCGTCCACTTATCCTTTTCTAACTTGACAACGTGTATGAAAAATTTCAAGCAAAGTTGGTAAAATAGCGGAAAACAACCAGCAAACGATAAAATAATGTCATGTATTAGATTAAAACAAAATAAAGGGCGGACGAAAGAGTTTAAAATATCAGATTGAGTGGAGATTACAATGTTTAACGGACGGAGTGGATTCAAAATGCTTTGAGGCCATGACAGCTGTCAGATTCTAGCACAGGTGACTTATTTTGGAATGCATTCAAATGAATGCCTAAAAAAAAAACAATAGCCATTATGAAAAAAAAAATATAAATAAAATTAAGGTGTCTGTTTGTAATTCCAAATTAACAGCTTTTCACTAAATGCATATGAAAGTACTCGTAAATACGGTAGGTACCTACTTACATAAAAAAATATTATTTTTTTTTAATTCTCTTCTGTCTGTTTGTCTGTCTGTCTGTTTGTTTGATGTTGTTAAATGTAGTTTTAACAATAAGTAACATATAATAAAATCTTGGAATATATAGGTATCTACCTATTTTTAATTCTGTAGTACCTATAATTAACATTCAGAACAATTATGGATCAGATTAAAATGGTTTTGTTGTGGTAATACCGTTCGAAAATATTGTTATAATATCTACTTTGCATGAAGCTTTTGACATTGTATATGGCCCGTATGAGTTTCAGAACTTCCAATTTCCGTCTTTGCCCGTAGATTTTCCAAAAAAACATTTCCATTAAACCTTCTCCTTTTAACTAGAAACACAACGAAAAAGAAATCGGTCGACTCGTTCTCAAGAGATGCTCCGTCATACATGAGGCAATTGTTTTTGTTTCTACGTACTCTACGTAGTCATTTTCAAGTCACATATTTATCAGGGTAAGTACCCGGAGTAATTTTGCATTGTTAGATTGATTTGACTATAGATCTCGTTAGCAAGGATAAGAAGTTTTTTCGAGTTCTTTAGGGTACTCAAAATTCACCACGGTGAATTATAAAAGTAACAGAGAGCAGAGATCGGTTCCTTGATTAAAAAGGTCTTTATCTACTGTCGGTTTAATTTAATATAGAGTCCACATTCATCACTAACATTTGTCTAGCGTCTTAGAAGAAGACATAAACTGCACCATAAAATATACATGGATAAAACTCAAGCCTTTTTTCTGGCGAGCCAATATAAACTTTTCCTTTAATTCTTTTTTCATTTTTATCACTTAAAAAAATAAAAATAAAAATAAACAAAAAAGGCAATAAGCAAGTTAATAAACGCCAAGGCCAAATACCCAAAGAAAGTTTTCAAACACAGTTTCCTTTTTTATTAATAAAGGTATCGAGGCTCCCAATGAAAAGGGGATTTAAGGAAATTTAAAAAGTTGCCCCGAGCTCCGGCTAGTCGAGAGAGCGCGCGCCCTCTACACCCTAATTGTGTGTTACTGCCCACCAACTTTTTCTATCAAAAGTTACGCCACTCGACTTAGGCACAATAAAAGTGTCTAATTTCCCGCTAAAAGTGACACCGCACCCAATTTTTATGAATTTAATTTTAATTTTTCGCCCCCTAAACGCGCGGCAGGGGTGGTCGCAGACGAGCCGCGCCTGATAACTGTTGCCAAGTAATTTCTATGTCGTGGAGTTGCTAAAGACTTTTTGGAAAATAAAAGAATTAAACTCGTGAATTGTTATTACAGTTTTAAATAAGGTTTTTCCATGAAGGAACCAAAACATTTTAACATTTTATTCTTCGCCCTAAAAATTTTTTTAAAGGTTACTCGATGTTAAAATTAATATTACGCTTCTCAAAAACAGGATAGCATTTTTTTTAATAGGTATGTAGTTCATTCGGGTATAATTTTAAGTAAATTAAGTATGAATTAAATAATATAAAAAGAACAGTGGCAGAATTTTTAAAAATTAATCTCTAAAAGTTTCCGCAAGAATTCGCGAGGATAAAAAGTAGCCTATGTCTTTCTATGTACCCCGGACAACGTGTATGCAAAATTTCACCATGATCGGTTAAGCCGTTAAGGCGTGAAAGTGTAACAAACAAACAAACTTACTTTCGCATTTACAATCGTAAGGATTCGATTGTATAAGTTAGTTGAAACGGAAGCAGTGCAATTTTGCTGCCAAAAACCTTCATGGTATTGTGAAAAACTGATCAGAACCTCGTATAAGTTTAGTGTTTGTTCTGTGCCGTTGGTTCGCCCCGCTAAGTAGCTCGGTTGGAACTTTGGCAACGGTTCTACACCGTGCACTTCCGAACTTCCAATCTCTTTGTGTATTTTTCGAAAGTGCTTAAATATACTGTTATAAGTAAACTTTGTGTAATTTTAAGACGATCTTTCTGCTTTTTAAGATGCTTTTATTACGGCTGCACTCAGTGTCGTTTTAATGATTACCTACTTCATTTTAAGTAAAGATTTTTATTAAATCAAAATTGCCGCAATCAGAGACGTTCATTAAATTAATGTTAATTGGCATTTGACTAATAATTTTAAATTTAGTTAAATGCCAATTAACATTAATTTAATGAACGTCTCTGCTTGCGGCAATTTTGGTTTAAAAATCTTTACTAAAAATTAAGTAATAATTAAAACTACTCAGAGTGCGGCCGTTAGCTTCACTCGTAAATAACAATTAAAATTTAATAAAATCTCAGAAAATTTTAACCATCTTCTAATTGTATTATCAAAATGGAACTTTCCATGTATTGGGAACACTATAATTTGATATCTCCAAAATACTCGCTGATCTGATGATGGAGTCATGAGGTGGATAGGGTAACTCTTCAGTGGCTACTAATAAACTAATCGAGCTTGGGCTCGTATGATTTGTTTTGACGAGTCCAATATAATCAAGGGCTTGGTAACGGAGTTCTGGAGGAAAGCAGGAGGTGAATCGTGTTTTTTAGTATTTTTAAACTTGTAAGGTGTGCGTGTCTATACTGACCGATATCTTTCTCTTTTGATAGATTATAAATAATGCACGCAATCCTCAACACTATATCCATACATAGTTATATTGATATCAAGTCCTCGTAAATACAATATCCGATGGATATATAGTGAAGTGGTTTCGTGCTGCAACACATGGAGCTATGTCCCGCACTTAAAGAGTACTTCAGCATCCACTGTCGCCGGCCAGCGATGATAGATATACCATCCTATCTTTTATATACGTATAACGTGTGTAAATGCAATTAGGACAAAATTAATTGGACCCAGATATGCCAAAATGTATCAACGAAACGAATGATCTAAAATGAGTTATTGACATCAAATTGACCAGAATGTGTGCATCTTGACCCGATTTAATTTTTAACTCACTTCAAAAAGCCTCCTTATCAATTCGGATAATTATATATATATTTTATATATATACTTACCTATTTAATTTTGCAAAATTTTTTTTGTTCCAAATAGGTTTATTCCGAAATGGTCCCATTTAAACTTACATAGATTTGATGACGAGTTTTGGAGACAGACAACGGAACTCTTGAAGAAAGTTTAATTTTTTTTTGTTGAAATTTTATTTTACCTAGGTATTTATTTTAATTTTGAAATATTATGATAGTTATTTAAAAAAAATCAAATGAGTTATGAAATGTAGTAGTTATATTCCCTTTGTTCAATTATTTGTTAGATCGATTTTATTATTATTTCGATCAAGTAAACTCATAGGTACTTATCTTTATAGTTACTATAGCAACCAATGATAATAAAGATTAAAAAACGAATTATTTGTAATTAGAAATCAAATTATCTAAAAGAGGTCAAGAAGTTGACAAGCAAAACATTTGAAAATTTGAATAACGAACAATCCATAAAATAATATACATAATTATAACACTTGCCTAACGTCAGCAAAGTATCTACGTCAAAACATACCATTACAAGGAATTCTAATTTGAATTCAAGTTGATTAAGATGGAAGCAATGTTGCCTTAGGAGAGCATGTCATCAGGAATACAGTGAAAGACAAATACGAGTGTAGTAATATAATAATTAGTGAGGAAGCCGTGCATGAGCCAGCCGGTACTGATACGAGAACTTCATGCTAGGAAGCCCCTTGAATGTCTACAAAGTCATGTCCGTGGGTAGGTTAATAGGAAGCAAAGTTTATCGGTATTCTTTCTTTTTTATTACAAATAGCTGTGCCCCGCGGTTTCACCCGCGGTAATTTCGGAGTTCCCGCAGGAATTCCGGAATGCAAAGTACCTACCCTATGTCCTTCTCTGTACCCCTGACAATGTGTTCCTAAGTATGCAAAATTTCATGAGATTTCACCGATTGGAGTTCCTGCGGGAATTCCGGGATAAAAAGTATCCTATGTCCGTTTCCTGGTTCTAAGCTACCCCACCAATTTTCAGCCAAATCGGTTCAGCCGTTCTAGAGTTATAAATAGTGTAACTAACACGACTTTCTTTTATATAATTATATAGATATCGATATTAGAAATAAATAAGCATAAGAAATTAATAGCTAAATATTATGTATAAAATTCTCTACCAAGTAGTAGTTTGACAAGAATTACGTATGAAAATCATAAATTTTATTATTACTTATGCATTAAAAAGATCTATAAAATAATATTTGTAAGAATTAAAAATAATATCTAGTAATAAATATATTCTAGAACAAAAAATATATCTGACGGCTTACAAGTTAAAATTTTAAAGGAATTACATCTAACAAAACAAAATAATGTGCGGGGCAGTAACGTTGTATGTAGTCAGCAGTTGTGCTGCTGACCGTAGGTACTAAAAACCGAACATATTATTATTACGATATTCTTATGTATAGTGACTTTACCTAGGCGGCCTGTTTTTGTCGACTATACTATACTACAGTCAACAAACAGGCCTCGTATGGAGGAGGCTCGAGGGCCATCACGTGTCCGAGGCAGATAGATTGCTACAGCAGCGTTACAGTTAGTTTTATATCGTAAAAAGTTGTTGGTTTCTCACAAAAGGTACATTTGTGTGTATCACAGAAATGGTTTAAATTATTTTTTCAGCATATGAGGTTTTTATAACTGCAGTTGAGGGATGAGATTATGGAAGCGCTTGAGTGATGAACTAAGCCGATATGGACAGAGCTTCCAAGAGATGATTTTTTTTTAATTCCACTTCTTATGCTTTTACACACGTCATTCTTTTATACAAAAACAAATTTTTAACAAAAAAATTAAAACCGACTTCCAAAAACACAAAACTAATAAAAAGCTAAAAATAACAATATATCGAATTTATCCAAATGACAAAAACACGCGTAATATTATTATTGGTTTGTGCTACCACTGATCGGTTTGAATTCGGTGACAAGCCCGCTGGTGTCTGCCCACTTGGGTTGTGCTCACGAAGAGCTGGTGGCGGGAGTCGACTTAGCCCATCTACCCTCCATATTTGGCTTGTCACCGACTTCATACCGATCAGTGGTAGCACAAACCAATAATAATATTACGCGTGTTTTTGTCATTTGGATAAATTCGATATATTGTTATTTTTAGCTTTTTATTAGTTTTGTGTTTTTGGAAGTCGGTTTTAATTTTTTTGTTACAAATTTGTTTATTTCTTGCTTTTTAGTGAGTCAGTTTGTAATTTATCTAAGTTACAATGGCCTAATGTCAACTGCTCATAACCTTATACAAAATATTGCTTTTCCCGATGCAGGGACGTTAATTTTTGAGGAGTTCTGCTGGTATACCACCATCAGTTCCACTTCACCATATACATTGTGACGAACATAAATTGTTTAGAAACCACATTAAAGTTAACGAATCGGAATCTGTGAAATACCTATTATTTAGTAGTTCCGATGACCATCTGTGGTCTTCATCATCAGTTCCACTTCTTCAAATTTTGCTTTCCGAAAGTAAATAAACGATTTACTATAAAAAATAGAAAAATCGCTATAGGTGTAGGTACCTATAATTTTTGAAGAGTTCCCTCGATTACTCCAAGATCCCATCATCAGATCTCGACTTGGTGATAATGGAATCAATGTGGGAGTATCCCCTTTCAAACAAAAAAGCAATTTTCGAAATCGCTCCAATCGGAACCCGTGAAATACGTATTATTGTTGAGTAGTTCCGATGACCATCTGTGGTCTTCATCATCAGTTCCAGTTCTTCAAATTTTGCTTTTCAAAAGCAAATGAACGATTTACTATAAAAAATACCCAAATCGCTATAGGTGTGCCTATAATTTTTGAAGAGTTCCCTCGATTTCTCCAAGATCCCATCATCAGATCCCGACTTGGTTGCAATGGGACCTAATTGGGAGTATACCCTTTCAAACAAAAAAAGAATTTTCGAAATCGGTCCAACCGTCTTCGAGTAATCGGTGAACATACATAAAAAAAAAAAAAAAAAACATACTTATCCTATATTATATCCTCCTTTTTGGAAGTCGGTTAAAAATTCTTCGCACTTCGTTCTTACAAAAGCTGCTTGAACCACCCATAAAATTTTCGTAGTAGCTAAAAATACTAACGGCCGCACTCAGAGTCGACTTTAATGATTACTTAGTTAAGTATGGATTTTTAAAACAAAATTGCCGCAATCAGAGATGTTCAGTAAATTAATGTTAATTGGCATTTAATGAGGTGTAACTTAATTAGTTAAATGCCAATTAACATTAATTTATTAAACTTGTCTGATTGCGGCAGTTTTGTTTTAAAAATCTATACTTAACTAAGTAATCATTAAAGTCGACTCTGAGTGCGGCGGTAAGATATTATAAAATCACCAGTATTCATTACGTAATATTGAGGTCATAATAGATAGACCTAACTCATTTTGGGGCAATTAATTTCATGCGTGCCGTCTGTGTCATGAATGGAGTGATTTTGGTCCGGGTCCGTGCTCATCGCTCGAGGGTCGAGGGTCGAGGGCTCTCTAGAGTCGGCAGCTGGACTGCGCTGAATGTACCCATTGTGCACACATTTGCTGCAGGGTTGCCAATAGGCTAGATGACTAACTTACTAACTTTTTATTTTTTCGTCCGTCTTGTAGATCAATAAAAAATATTGGGCACGTATTTTTCCTTTTTTTACGTAGGTAATAAAAAAATAACGGCGACACATTGAGTTGAAATTCCGTGTGACGTCACACGTAGGTACACTTTGTACTTAGTTATGACGTCGTGACCTCCCACTTCTAAACTTTTATCTAAGTATTTTTTCAATAATTCGAAACAGCAAAAAAATTGTGTCTATTATTTTTTACTTTCTAACTGACGGGCTAAATGTAATTTAGATTTTTTTACCTTTTCACCATGCCCATCATACGGGAAATGTTATGAAAACTTAAGTCGAAAGAAAAGCTACCAGCAAATCTTTGCTTTGGGACTGTTTGATTGTTAGCTGCAATGATTGTGACTTATTAACTTTATACTGATTTAGAGCGTAAGTACGTAAATTTATTTTTATATGCATAACCTAAAAAAAATATATTTGAGCGGATTTTATTGGTTTCAGAACCACTCCGTTTTTTCGTAAAACACTATAGTATTCACAGTGCAAAATCACTACAGTCTAATTTGTTTTATATATGGATAATATTCAGTATATTATTATTAATAACGTAACAACCCTGTTTAATTTCAACAATCATATATTTTAATATGATTCATACACAATTCAACCTTCTACAGTCCGTCCATAACTATTTATATGGCAATGTTTATACAACTGAGTTTGGTTCTTCAAAAGAGATGATGGTTTTAGCATTCCTAAAATTAGCTTTATACTGAACATTTTGCGCTTGTATTCTTAGTAGTCAAATTATCTTAAATCTGATCATCTGTGAGCGTCTTTACAGAGTTTCTGTTATGACCCTCACATACGATCAAGTTTCCTCCAATTGTCCAATTTGCGTGACATATGAATCTTATTCATTCACGTCGATTCGATTTAATGGAAAGTATGCATATGTGTATAGATGAAGTCCACGTTCGAATAGGTAAGTCTCATGTCTCTTGCAAATTGGCGATCGTTGATTTAACGTGAGTTGGGCTCTTAAAAGAGTTTGATGATTGATCACGATGACTTTCTCTTCTTCTACTCAAAAAGAAAAGTCAGCATTATAAATTACTAGCTGTCCCCCGCGGTTTCACCCACGATAATTTCGGAGTACGCGGGAAATACAGGATAAAATATACCTACCTACCTTCCTCTTGAATCACTTTACCTAATATTAGTGAAAACCGCATGGAAATCCGATCTGCAGTTTTTGAGTTTATCACGACGACATATACAGACAGACGGACGCGGCGGAAGACTTTGTTTTATAATACGTAATATAATATACATATTTGATGTTTCAATCGACAGATAAAAGACAGATTATTCTCCCAAAAGTTCATACAAAACTTATTCCCTCTTTGAACATATTCTCAAGTTACAAGCCCAATGTACATATTTATTATTTTTATGCCAATTAACACTTACGAGTATGTATTAGCACTATTTGAGGATTGAAAAAATGGGTCTTAGAAAAAAACCACTGGTACCTTTAGTACCTACACACCTGTCGTTATAAACGTAATTATAACAACGTGGAAGAGGTGTTTGTGTTGCGAAGTTAAAGTTTGATGTTGGTTTTAAAATTAATAAGTCTTGTTTAGTTAGCTGAACTACTCGTATATGGTGCGATCTAGTTAAGTACTAGTGTACCTACCGTTGTTTATTTTATTAATAGACAAACTAACTGTCCCCCGCGGTTTCAGCCGCGGTAATTTCGGAGTTTCTGTGGGAATTCTAGGATAAACTATATCTATAAACTTTCTCCTGGAATCACTCTGTATATTGGTGAAAATCGCATGAAAATCCGTTCAGTAGTTTACGAGCTTATCGCGAACAGACCGACAGACAGACACGGCGGAGGACTTTGTTTTTTAAATAATATGAAAGGATATTAAATCAATAATTCTATGCTTTTGCAGTAAGTCCTTTTTTAATTCATAAATGCATTGACTGTGTATTTGATTAATATTATGTATGTAGATGCACCCACATAATATATTATTATTATATGGACGCAGATAAGAAATAACATGTTAACCCACAAACTTAAGTTATTGGTTCAGAACGATTTATCGAGAGTTAGGGAACGTTTTTTTAATTATGTGTTTACCTTATTACATTGTTTAAATATGTAACTAAATATTGAACATAAAAAATTTGACACAAAATGGCGCTATAATTTTAAAACTTTAATTTAATCAAAATTTCTCCAGTGTGGGTTAACACACTATTGCTTATCTATGTCCAATTTTTCGTGAAATTTAGATTCCCATTCACAGATTTCCAAAAAAAATTACAAATAGCAAGAAAATTGTCATTTTACACAATTTATCTGCTACAAATGAGGTGTTTCCCTTACTGCCCCGTTGAAAGATTTCATCCTGTATACTTTGAAGGATATAATATATAATAATTAGGTCAGTTTGAATTTATTTATTCATTATCCAAAATTGTTTGGCGCGGCGTCGAAGCCTCGCTTTTTAACCGACTTCCCAAAAAGGAGGAGGTCCTCAATTTATTTATTTATTTATTAAAAGATAATACAACATATTTCTTGAATATTACTATCTGCCAAACTGTAACACAGTTTATCGGCAGGCACGTTCTCGCTATATCGCTTATTGCTATTATACAAGACAAACAGACACACCAAGGATCCGACGCGTATGTTTTTTTTTTGTGTGTACGTTATTGGTAAAGGCTCGCTGTGCACTAAACGCGTCTAGGGGCGTGTTATGAAACTTCCCATTAAGGCCCAATGACAACTAGAGCTCGGCGCGTTATGTTCCGCCGGTTTAATAACGTGCGCAGCGAGTTTTCATTAGCACGCCCTCGCCTAGCGTTTAGTGGTCGTTACGGTTTATGGTTGATATCGCGCGACACGCTGCTACAGCTGTTATTGTCTCCTTTATTTTTGTATATTTCTCATTTTCGACATCCAACGACGACCGGTCGTACTTCTCGTTTATCAGATTTGATTTCAAAACAAACTATTATAAAAGCGAAAGTGAGTTTGTTTGTTACGCTTTCACGGCTTGTCGGCTCAACCGATCGTCAGACCGACAGAGACAACAGAAAAGGACATGGGGACATACTTTTTGTCCAGGAATTTTCGCGGGAACTCCGAAATTAACGCGGGTGAAACAGCGGGGAACAGCTAGTACTTGTATGTATATATAGTATAGTACTTATCTATATATGTATCTTAGATAAATAATGCCATATTTAAGGGTTTTCAGCCAGGAGTGTTATTGCGAGTTTTAATCCATATCGCATTTTAAACTTTGAAACGATGCTATTATGAAAGTTACAACAATAGTCTAATGTCTTGCGTTTCCAAATACCAGTCTTGAAGAATAAAGAAAATAATAAAAATAATGCATAAATATTTAATTAACATTATATCAAGTAAGTTCAATTGTAATATGATGTCCAGTCCATTTGATTCTTAAGCGCTTAATCAACAAATTGAGAATGATTGTAAATGTACAAAGTGACAAATTTCGCTTTGGCTTGCAAATCGAGTAGCTCTCAGCTCGCTAAGTATGGGGCCACTTTATTTGATCATCGGCTAATGACCGCGCTAGCTGCTGGCACGGGAGCGCAACGCGTCGGCCAACGCAGCGCAATCAGAGAGTGTCCACTAACGAGCCTTAGAGTTTGACGGGAATTACGGTCGCCAATTGGTTGTGGAATTATTGAGGTGTGTATTTTGTGACGATATATACTAATACTAGCTGTCCCCCGCGATTTCATCCGCGGTAATTTCGGAGTTCCCGCGGAGGTTGCGGGAAAAAAGTACTCTATGTCCTTCAGTTCCCGAGGGAATTCCGGGATAAAAACTATCCTATCTTTTAAGTTGGACCATTTTAGGAATGGTTACAAAATTTTATCAAAATCCGTTCAGTAGTTTCGGAGTCCATCGTGGACAAACAACGTGACACGTGATTTATATATATTAGATTATAACAAGCTAAAGTTTGTGAGTTGTGAGTTTGTGACCTTGTAGGAGAAAATAGACGCTCTGAAAATGTGGTGTTGGAGAAAAATGCTTGGAGTATCGTGGACTGAGTTCCGCACTAACGTCTCTATTCTGAAAGAACTAGGCATCAAGCAGCGACTATCAGCCTTAGTTAAAGATCGAATCCTGCGATTTTTCGGCCATGTATCCCGGCTTGACAATAACTCCATCGAGCGTATCGTGGTGCAGGGAGCGGTGGAAGGTACCAGAGCTCGCGGTAAATCTACCAATGCGATGCTAGGCCGTTGTGGGGAGGCCGCTACACGAATACACAAGAACAGCATCTACCGGGAAGAGTGGCAAGGCATCGTGAGGCACGTAACATTTGCCCACAATGAGACGACTTCGTGAGGACCACGACTGCTCTGCCAAGAGTGTACCGACGAAGAAGAAGAAGACCCTGTAGGGGTAATCTCTGGATCTACTGATCCGATTTTGAAAATTCTTTCACTTATAGGAAGCTACGTGGGGACAGAAGCGAAGGAATTTGTGAAGGAGATCGGCCGGTACCCTAGAGCCAAAGGCTGTGACCCGCGTTCCGGCTCATTCCTAGCGCAAAGGCTATCCGTGGCAATTCAACGCGGGAACGCAGCAACCGTCATGGGCTCTTTTGCGCCGAGAGCGACCAGGGGCGGGTTATTTGACTGCGACGTGTTCGGTTACAGTTACTGAATAAATGAAATTTGTTAAGTAATTTAAGTTAGTTAAGTTAGAAAAGTAAGTTAATTAGCCTAAATAGCTACGGTAGTCCTGAGTAACATAGAGTACTTTCTATCTTGAAATAGGGATGTGGACTACTTTTGAAAATCAAAATTCTAATAAGTCCGTCAGTTAGAAAATAAAAAAACAATAGACACGTATTTTTTGCTTTTTTAAATAAATTAAAATATACAGAGATAAAGCGCATTAAAGTTTAGGATGATGAGGTCGTGACGTCACTAACCGCAAAACCGCCATACAAACTGTCAGAATAGTGACGTCACGCGAAATTTCAACTCAATAAATTGCCGTTATTTTTTGATTACGTAAAAAAAGAAAAAATACGTGTCTAATATTTTTTAATAATCTACAAGACGGACTAAAAAGTAAAAATTAGTCAATATGCCCATTGCCGCCGGTGAAACCACGGTGGGACAGCTGATTGGATATAAATCACATTTATTTTAAAGCTACGCCGTAGACAGCCCACCTACGTCTCGTAGCGTGTGTAGGCTGTGCTACGTATTATCGTAGCCCTCTACGAAAAACGTAGCCAAGGTGTTCAAACTCAACTCACAGCAAAGTAATAACAACTTGCTGCAAGTCTCCCGCAGTTCCACACTACAATATCGGTATTCCCGCAGGAACACTTTATATCTGAATAAAAGTTCTTTATCTACTCTTCCTTAATTACTCGTGTACCGCGTGTATTTCGGTATTACCGCAGCAACTATTTGTCAAGTTTTGCTGTATAGGAGAATAGGAGAACTGAAGATTCCTATCAGTGAGAGATTTTCAGAATTGGTTCAGTAGTTTCAAAGATACTCCCTACAATATGTTCAAATTTTACTTTTATTATAATAAAAAAAAATACAGCAATGACAATGAAGAGCGCATGAAAATGTCGGACAGAACTCACCCTTATTTCAAGAAATACCCGTGACCTTGTTATGTCAGCTGAATAATAAATCTTATTCTATTTGTGGATACTGACGAGTTATTTATATACAAATGTTTTTTTTCTCATCACATAGTTAATTTTATTTTAATCCTATTTATATCGGTCTTTAAACTTGTCGTTGATCTCCTGTGACGTCATGAATTCAAGCAGCTTATGATTCAGGAAATATGGCAACGGGATTATGGCGCGAGTCGACACGAGTTCTACAATCGGGTCAACGATACTGAGCTAGGGGAATAAATTAACAAAACGCTCCAGATTTCAAATGGTGGATTTCACTGGAGGAATTTTCTTCAACTTTTTTTTTTAATGTGGCAAAAGGCGCCTTGATTTTGTTGGCGCATTATTTATGCCAGTGTCAGTTAAAGAAAACAGTTGTCAGTAACAATGTTTGTTTTCAGTTGGTTCGACCAGAATATGATCACCAAAACTGCCGCACTCAGAGACGTCTATTAAATTGATATTAATTGACATTTAACTAAGTTCAACTTGATTAGTATATGTAAAATGCCAATTGACATTAATTAAATGAACGTCTCTAATTGCGGCGGCTTTGTTTTAAAAATCTTTACTTAAATTAAGTAATCATTAAAACGACTCTGAGTGCGGCCGTGAGATTCGATTTTAATGTCGTTTTGCTATATAAAACTTGACATTTTTCTCGTAATATTCGTATGATTTCACTGTAATAATGACATTTGTTCTAGTTTCTAAAACAGTCACAAAGTTCTTATTCAACACTTTCAAAGAGCAGAGATGTTTTCGACCGAAACGCAACTACATTTGCCGTGTCGCGTACAGGTGTCTGTTGGAGAAGTTTATAGTATAGGCGGCACGCTCGCTGGCAAGGACTGCTTCCCGCGGAAACGGTCATAAGAAAAAACGTACGGTCGCCCAGTGACATAGTGACCTTAAGTGCCACTCGTCAGCTGATGAGATCGCGCTCGGGTCCTCTCCCCCGCGCATGCGCGCTCCTGAGGATGTGATGCGGCACCACCAGAGGATATCAAAAACAGTCAGCACTCAGCAGTAGCTTTTCGGACGCCGGTCGGGCTGGGCGTTTTTCGTACGCTGCCAACGATTCGCGTATGAAATATGTTTTTTTTTAATGTGTAATCAAGGCGTGTTTGAAAAGGTTATGTACGTACGATACGAAATCAGTGTTTGTGCTCAAGTAAGTAACTTTTGAGCGGACTGATGACTGATAGTGGTTTTTTAAGATTTAGTGGGCTGTTTTTTTATGGTATGTCTGCAGTTTTAATTATATTATAATATTTAAGTAAAGCTCAAAGTTTCAACAAAAATAGTACTTCTCTTATAATAATTATATTGTATCGTACAAAATAACAGTTTTACCTCATTCCTTAAATTGTAATTAGTACGTATTTCATATAATATTTGTGATTAATATATCTAAGTACGTTTAATGTTTATGTAGGTATATGATAATATTTATGTACAGATAAATCTGGTAAGTAATTATAATTATGGTAAGTAATAATAATAATTATAAAAAATTAAATTATAATGATTATTAAATACACTAACCGCCGCACTCAGAGTCGACTTTAATGATTACTTAGTTAAGTATAGATTTTTAAAACAAAACTGTCGCAATCAGACAAGTTTAATAAATTAATGTCAATTGGAATTTAAGTAATTAAGTTACATCTCATTAAATGCCAATTAACATTAATTTACTGAACGTATCTGATTGCGGCAGTTTTGTTTTAAAAATCTATACTTAACTAAGTAATCATTAAAGTCGACTCTGAGTGCGGCGGTAAGTAAACCATCGGTATTTACTTGGAGATGAGGATTTTGGAGTTTAAACAAGGAATCGCTTTCATTCCCCCATTTTCTTAAAGATGATTGATTGGAACTGATTGATGGATTATTGAAATATTTTTAAACTAGCTGTTCCCCGCAGTTTTACCCGCGTTAATTTCGAAATATCAGAGTAAATTAAAGTACTCTATATCCTTTATTGTACCTACCCCTGACAACGAGTTGTATACAAAATTTAATTCAGTTTTACCCGCGTTAATTTTGGAGTTCCCGCGGGAATTCCGACCGTACCCCTGGCAACGTGTACGCAAAATTTCATGATGATCGATTGAGCAGTTAAGGCGCGAACGCGTAACAATCAAACTCACTTTCGCATTTAATAGTAAGGATTTTTTAATAGATGTTGGAATATACTCGTTTTTCCAAGAAAATCTTTAACCGGAATGATTTTCTATTAGACAATTAATTCAATATCCAATTTATTTTCCTATAGCATAGGACAATGCTAGTAATTTGCTGACTGAAGCGGTCCGCTGTTGCCGGCGCGGGGTAGAACCGGCCAACCCGAATAATATTATTGTGCCAGAGAGGAGTCCTTAACCGCAAATTAATCCGTATTTTGGAGCACTTTCAATGAAGCAAATAGACCTCGCCCTGCAATGGGTTGTTTCGTCTGAAGCTTGCGGTTTGGACCTCTCGCTCTTTGAAGCTGGATCTCTTTTTAATTCAGACCTATCTACCTGATGGCAACATTTGAAATTTCGTCTTTGCTGTTTATGTATTCATTATGTATTTCTAATTTGATTTTGGATGGGAAATTACTGGCCACTCGTACCTACAAAAAAAACGGACAAACATCTAGGTACATAAACGTACAAAACTAAACTCAAAAAAGTTTTTTTTTTGTGTGTGACGAAGACGAATTAGGAACAACTATCTGTAAAAGCTGCATAATTCAATAAATTAAATATTTTTATCTCATTTTACATAATTATTTTCTTCTAGAATTCTATTTCTATCTTTGAAGATATGATTTTTTATAGTTGGCCAAGCTATAGTTTGAGTTCTGCATGGGTCCTAATTAAGATCCTACTATATACACAGAGTAAGCAATAAATACTTGAATACCTGAAAAGCTATAAAAAAGTGGATAAAAAACACGTCCTTAAGGTGATTCACCATCCACCACCATATATATAAAGAGCTTTCTGGAGGGTTGATATAGAAAGCGCTTGCTCGCTTCCCCCCAAGCCGCTCAGTACTTGACAGAAAGCTGCATTAGCGCTGTATTAATATAAAGCAGTAACGTGAATAAATCCAGCGAAAAAAAGCGTTATGTTTAAATTTGCTGAAATGCCAGCAAATGTTAGACCAGGGGTCTACTGCCGATAGACGATATTCATCAACTAAAATGCACAACCACAAATATGCTGCTCTGGTTCACTATCGTTTTTCCTTTCCGTCAATCGAAATTTGACATTAAGTCTGTATGAAAGCTTGGTAGGATTAACAAGAGGCATCTAATACTAGGGGGCGGAGCGGAGGTCCGATCCGAGCGGTGGTCATTCACTTATTTATGTATGTATGAATCAAGATGATTACTACATGCTCTGCGGTCAAAATGAAATTATAATATAAGGTGAAGGAGAACATCGTGAGGAAATCTGCAATCTTATTAATAATGCGCATCTAATTAATAAGCTCAATTTTAACTTAAAAACAAGGGTAAAAGTGACGATTATCAACCTAAAGGAACTAATTGGACCAGTAAGTGTGTATAATATAGTTGGAAAGGCTTCTTAACAAGCGTGCCAAACTTCGTAAGTGCATGTTTGGTCATATCATAAGTCTAAAAGTCCGATTACAATTATTCGGCAATTACTTACATTGGTTCGAGTCACCCCTAACAGCCTCAAAAAACGAACCTTTTTTCATTTTCATTTTTTTTTTTAAATTCTTTTTACAATACGATACCTTTTATTTTATTGCACCCAAGATTTTTTACAATATTAATAGGTATAAATTTATTTCGTGGTAAAAAGGCGGCCTTATTGCTAGAACCTATTTTTTAACTGACGGGATAGTATAGAATATGTATTAATACCAGAAGAAGGTTTGAAGGCGGTTTAAGTTTTTTAAATTACTGTTTTTAATTTAAAATATCAATGGTTACGACGATGCCGATCTAAACCGGATCAAGCACCATTTATGATATAATTTATTGAAACGATATTTTCTTAATAGACAGTTAGAGTAGATCTGCAAAGTTGTCAGCAAGCTAACAGTTTCCGCACCGCCGGTGGCACTCGACGCCGCGCTGCGCTGGAAACTCGCAAATAGCCAACATTTCGACCTCAGTTTATGAATGCCACATGTACCCTACATTACATCGCAATTTTTGCCGCAAACACTCCGTGAAAATGGCTCGTGCACGTGACGTAGACACATAATACAGGTATTATGCATATTTGTCTTCAAACTTTGCCACTGTGCACAAACCAACAAAATAAATAAGTAGGTACCTATTAGAAAAAAAATCCAGCTAGACTCAACAATATATAAGATAAGATAAACTTTATTCAGCAAGAACAAACACACCACGCAACAAACACTTTAAAATACAAAGGTAAAAAAATAATAATAACAATAATATGGTGCAGTGCCTTGCTAAAAGGGACTCCACTCAGCATGTGCTGCGACCGTAGTAGCCACAGCGCTGGTTTTCAGTGGAGTGGAGTGGATATAAATCACTAGCTGTTCACTCGAGGTTTCACCCGCGGTAATTTCGGAGTTCCCGTGGGAATTCCGGGATAAGAAGTACCCTATGTCACTCAGGATCACTGTAGAGTTTTATTGCTAAAAAAATTAAAAAATCGGTTCAGCAGATTTAGAGGTTACCCCCCACAATGCAACGTCACAAACTCACAAACTTTACCTCTTTATAATATTAGTATAGAAAATCATCAATCATCATAATAGTAACTAAAGCTACTAGTACTAGTAGTAGTACTAAAGCTGCCATCTATACCTGCAGATTCCTTTTGCACCTTTTTCAACCCCTAAAGAGATGGAAATGGGGGTCAAAACAAAAGGTGAAAGTTTACATAAAAGTACCGTTAGTTCATAAAAACTGGTATTTGGGCTTTTCATATATTTACCACTAAAGCGGGCCAGCCAGCTCCATAATTATAGTTTTCTTATTCAGTTGTAATTAAAACGGTACAAAAGTTTTACACCACTTTTAAACATGAAAGCTTTTATGTAACTGCCGTTAAAGATCATAATAGCTTAGCTGCATTCATTAATAATAGTTGAAAGTAGAATGGGTTAGTAAAGTGGTATCGGTTGGAAGTTGTAACGACCGCTTCCAGCCATGTTGGGATAGCGGGTGGAATAAGCTACGTTTATTATTCTTTTAGAACACTTAGCTCTTTGCTGTTCTATTCCATTGTTTTCGAGTACTTATAATTCATTCGGAATTTCACTTTAGAACGTTGCAAACACGGTTTCTTTGAAGTGAAACTTCTTAAGGTACGGTTGGAAAAAAAAGGGCGGGAGGGGGGGGGGGGTTCAATGAATTTTTTTTATAACGCCACCTATTAGCAACTAAACGAATTAATTGGAAGACTTGAAAATCTTATAATAAAACTATAGAGAGGTCAATTCTGTACATTGAATATATAAATTCAAAATTAATATTTGAGGATGGATGGTGATTATTGGTGATCGATACTGATGCCAAAAATGCAATCAGTAAATTTTTTGTCTGTCTGTCTGTCTGTATGTGCACGCATGGGTCAAAAACTACTGAAGGGATTTTAACCAAACTTGGTACGATTGTAATTTATACTCCTGGGCAGGTTATAGGCTATATAACATAACGCTAAGACACATAGGAGCTGAGCAGTGACGATAAATTTGAAGCAAGTCGGATGAAAATGCGCTTTCGAGCTCTTATCCTCGCATACGTTTACTCAATCACGCAAAAACGGTTAAACGGATTGCACGTTGTCAGAGGTACAGAGAAGGACATAGGGTACTTTTTATCCCGGAATTCCCGCGGGAACTCCGAAATTACCGCGGGTGAAACCGCGGGGCACAGCTAGTCTAAAATAATCTTCAACATAACGTAACGATAACGATAATGTTGACGATCAATAAATAAATAACGCCGAGTCTGAAGGAAGAAGATGACCAATAACGGCAAAAATGGCGCCGAATGATTGGGAAATTCGACCCGTTGTTACGGACCAGTGCGAGGATGGTAAAGTAACGCGTAACGTAACTTAACCATTTTTATTTTATCAGCTGTTACCAAAGTATTTTTTTTATAATACCCTTTTAGAATTTTTGTGAGTTTTCCATTAAGGGGTGAAATTTGCGTCAACTTTCATAAAAACAACTATACTAACAGCATTGAAACTTTAGACTACTTTTTACTCTATGGTAAATACTTTAGACAAAAACTGCTACTCTATGGTACATATTCTTTTATCGATAAGAATAATAATATGATTTACTTTAAGCTAGTGATGCTGGGGTGACCTTGGTATAGATTTTAAATTAAATCATTTGATAGCTTGTTGAAGTTGACGTTATAACATTAATATTTTCACTCCTTGCGCGTGTAAAATAGGTAGATTGAGTCCTGTAGTACATAGTGTAAAACAAATTCGCATCCTGTTGTCTGTCTGTCCATATCTATGCTTAGATCTTTAAAATTACGCAACGGATTTTGATGCAGTTTTTTAAATAATATATAGAGTAATTCAAAAGGCAGCTTTATGCGTATAGTTTACCTGGAATTCCCGCTGGGACTCCGAAATTACCACAAGTGAAACCGCGGGGGACAGCTATAGTACAATATAATATACCCTGAATTCGTGTTTTTTTGCGGGTTTTAATTTTCTAGATATCGCCGGACTGTAAGTAATATCATTTGTAATAATTTATTACATATTATGCTTCATAAATCCTTAATGGGTCGGCACTTTATTGCGTGGCTTTGAATGGATTCAGCGCTCCACCGATGACAGGAGCGAGTTCAATTTTACTTCAACTATCATTAAGCTGAATTCTCACCAAGTATTTATTACTTCTCGTCCTTGCTTATACGTAATAGATCTTAATTTATCGCTTTCTTTTATTATCTTTTATTGCCTCTTTTGTTGATGCTCCATTCAAGAGCCTATCTATTATTTACCTGCAATTTCATAAAACGCTTAATAGAGGCCCGTCCGTAATGAATTACCGATTTTTATAGACATATCGAAATGTCAGTAATAAAAGCGCTTTGTTACCTACAATATGACCTTTATTTTTATGGGGGCAGAGGCTATTGTTACTTACGCTCCTTTTAGTGTACCTTAACCGAACTATGAAATAAATGACCCCATTCAAACTCCAATAATGAAAATGAACGTTAATAAAATATAATATTTGCTCAACACATTTTGTGGGATTTAATCTAGAGTTCTTTCGATTTATTTCGATTGATATATTTCGTTACCTTATCTAAGATCCGAAGGGCAAACGAACGAAATAATAGCAAAAATATCACATTATATTGAAAGTAATTGAACACTGATGTAGGGTTAGTCGGGGAGGGGGGCACTTAAAATTATTAGTGTAAACGATAAAAACAATGGGCATGTTGACTAATTTTTTTTTAGCCCGTCTTGTAGGTTAATAAAAAATATTGGACACGCATATTTTCTTTTTTTACGTAATCAAAAAATAACGGCGATACATTGAGTTGAAATTTCGCGTGACGTCACTATTCGGACAGTTTGTATGGCGGTTTTAGCGGTTAGTGACGTCACGACCCCCTTACCCTAAACTTTATTGCGCTTTATCTCTGTATATTTTAATTTATTTCAAAAAGCAAAAAATACGTGTCTATTGTTTTTGTTTTCATGAAAAACATGGGAAAATTGTGAACGTATACGTATGAAGTCATTAAGTGAAGAAATGGTTATAGATAATAATATATGTATGAGGCAATAAGGTTGCGCTTTCAAATTGTCTTTGTAATTTATATTATTTTATGATCAATTTATATAATTATAAATTATATTTGAATAAACATTAATTTATTTATCAAAATAAAACTACCATCATAAAATTAATTACTTACGAGCAATATTCACACACGGCATTTTAGATACTAAATTTTACAAATCGCAATTAATGGATATCATCTTGTTTCTTAGTTTTGTTTTTAGACGTAGTTATGATGACCCTGACCTCAAGTGTGAGTTGAAAGTCACCTCGTGTATACCACGGAGACAGTTATTACGGAAACAAAATGTATGGAGGAGATGTGATATATCGGGGAGGGATGGCGAGGGACGGATCAGATTAGAGAAAGCCCTCAGAGACGAGAGGGATGGATCGGTCACGGATTCCCACCCGCTTCTGCGTAGGTCGGGTTTGCTTTCCACGCTCAGCTCGGATTCATGAACCAGAAATAGGGGGATCGTCGATTAATGACCGGAAATGTTGGGACCGCTTGAAAACTTGTATCTATATAGAAATGATTTATGCATTAAAACATAATTCTACTATGCCGAATAAAGATATGTCTATGTCTATGTCTACTAGCCTTCAATCCTACTAATCATACTAATATTATAAATGTGAAAATTTGGATGTTTGGATGTTTAGATGTTTGGATGTTTGTTACTCAATCACGCAAAAACGGTCGAACGGATTTCATTGAAATTTGGCATGCACGTTGTCAGGGGTACAGAAAAGAACATAGAGTACTTTTTATCCCGGAATTCCCGCGGAAACTCCGAAATTACCGCGGATCACATTGGTGACTAAATAGAACTATGAGTAAGTACACCAGTCTCGGATTAACTTGTACAAATATCAACACTGAGTTCGTGAATTCGAATCTCACAAAAGATTAACTTCTAATATATTTGCTTTGCTTTTTAAGGCGACGTAAATGATAAGTACCAACACTGTATATCAAAAAAAAAAAAATAGAAAGTAAATATAATACTTATATCAAGAGTTTGTTTAGTTAAAAGAATAGGTACTAAATATTTAATTCTCATTTCACCCTGTAATGTTCTTACAACGATATTGACTTATTGTTATTAATATTTTATCAGAAACAGCAACCACTTAACATCGGTGAAACCGCCCGCTTCTGGTTTATTTATAGCTAGAAAAAAAAATAAGACGGTCCCCAAAGGAGCAAGCTTTTACTTTATCATAGCCCGGGGTTATAATTTGCAATCACTCCGGACATTTCACAATGGACCACTCGCGCCGGAGCGCGCCCCCTGGCGTGTCTACAGAACAACTAACTGACAGAATTAATATTGTTTAAATTATTAATTTGTATATTTGATGGATTAGGTTTATTTTGCCGAGTTTTTTTTATTTTAGAAGACGAAAGATAGGTATGTAGGTATATTGAATATTTTATTTTTCTAAATGCCAAATAAGACGAATAAACGATTGTTTTTATTTTATTTACCGTTTTATCCGTGTAAATTTCGGAGTTACCGCGGAAGTTCCAGGGTAAAAAGTACTCTATATCCTTCTGTACCCTTGACAACTTGTATGCAAAATTTCACGGTGATCGGTTGAGTAGTTATGACGTGAAGACGTAACAGACAAACTTACATTCGGATCAGGGTAATGTGGACAAGGCTAAAAAAATATTACATGTAAATAAATCAAACAATTGTTCCACACGAATGAATTCACGGGCCCAGTAAGTTAGTCATGAATAATTTCTCAATAACCACTGGCGTCTTGTACCGATGTAATAATGAAGGAAATGCCCCCCAGTCAAAAGTGTTTCCGAACCGATGGCAAATAATTTGACGTCCATAAGCGTCCATGGAGGCGCCAAACTGAATAAATGAATACGAATTGTTCTCTTAAGGCTCGGTACGTTTGCAGGCGGGAATATTGAGTGAGGAGAACTTTATGGCCTTGATTATTATTGTTGTCAGTTTTTTTTTGTTGTTTAACTTTTTTATTTTTAACTAGCTGTCCCCCGAGGTTTCACCCGCGACAATTGGGTACTCTCCAGGGTATGAAAATCAAAATTCTCATTAATCCATCAGTTAGATAATAAAAAAGGTCACTGACTTACTCACTAAATACGTAATCTCGAAAACTTCTTAACCTATGAAACTTAAATTTGGCAAGTAGGTAGGTAGTTTTGGAGAAATTAAGTCAGCCAGGAAAAGATTTCACAGAATTTCAGAATTTAGTTTGGTATAGTATATGGTAGTATAGATCCCAGAATAGGACACGGTACTTTTTATCGCGATACAAACCGTTCCCGAGGGAATCTCGAAACTCACGCGGATACTACGGGGAAAACTATGTACTTAGAATAGATGAAAATCAAATACGAAAAGATATTATAAAATAATGTTAAACTTGTTTGAAAAACCCAGTTTTCTAGTGAAATCATAGTTAACTACACGGAGAGAAATCAATCAGACCGAAAAGGTTCGCCCTTCGTTGCCCGAAGGATATGTTGGCAATACAATATCAGTGACCAGCAGGCACAGTGACCGACCCAGTACGGTGTCAATAATGTGCAAACTAGGGAGAGTAGGTACACTGACTAAATATAGTGTCCAACCGAACACCGGTAGCAGAAATACTGTTGACCAATCTTCGGCGGAGAACTTTTCGGTCGCGAATTTTTCCGAACCAGTCCTTATTATTCCCTCAGGGTAGGTATACCCTGGTGTTAATTATCAATGGGCATGCTGACTAATTTTTATTTTTTAGTCCGTCTCGTAGATTATTAAAAAATATTGGACACGTATTTTTTATTTTTTTACGTAATCAAAAAATAACGGCGATATATTAAGTGGACATAGATAAGCAATAGTGTGTTAACCCACACTGGACAAATTTTGAGTAAATCGTGTTTTAAAAGTAGGAGCGCCATTTTTTGTCAACATTTTTTATATTCAATATTTAGTTACATATTTACACAATGTAATAAGGTAAACACATAATTAAAAAACGGTCCCTAACTCTCAATAAATGCTTCTGAATCAATAACTTAATTTTGTGGGTTAACATGTTATTGCTTATCTGCGTCCAAGTTGAAATTTCGCGTGACGTCACTTTCTGACAGTTTGTATGGCGGTTTTATCGGTTAGTGACGTCACGACCCCCTCACCCTAAACTTTAATGCGGTTTATCTCTGTATATTTTAATTTATTTGAAAAAACAAAAAACATGTGTCTATTGTTTTTTTATTTTCTAACTGACGGACTAATTAGAATTTTGATTTTCAAAAGTAGTCCTCATCCCAATTCACATCGAGTAGTTGGAGTAGATGCGCAAAAAAACGACGACATTTCAATATTTGATGGCAGAATCGAGTTACCGGCTTGTCCGCGGATTCCTCCTCCCCTCTCCTACATGAATAAAACATCAGCCGCGAAGTAGGTAACGCACCCGAAACACTACATCCTGTATAAGCGCCCGCTGATGTATTACTCACAAAGTTAACAGGGGTGCTTTGTATGTCGAGATCAAAGCAGTGGAATTAGACCCTATTTTTTTACAAGCCTTTATGTACGTATGTTTTTATTTAGAGTTTTGTTAAATTTATGATAAGAAAAATGTGAGCAAGAATCTTTCTCAATTAGTGTTAAAAAGTTCAATGAAATAGAATTACATGAAATAAATAAATCCAGCCGAGTGAGTGTCAGACCACACACAGCGATGAAGAAAAACGTTGGCCGTTAAAATTCAAAATTGTTAAAGACAACATGCCCGTTTGCCCCTATGACAAAAAAAATCGGAAAAAATATTTGTTTCTTAATTTTACTACACCAATTTTTAGCACTACTACTATAAATGCTAATGTGAGTTTGTTTGTTACGCTGTCACGCTTTAACCACTCATCATGAAATTATGTACACACGTTGTCAGGAGTACAGAAAAGGACCGAGGGTGCTTTTTATCCCGGGATTCTCGCGGGAACACCGAAATTAACGCGGGTAACACCACAGGGAACAGCTATTATCCAAATAAATTGGCGAATTTATAAGGATTTAGTTTTTTGCCATTTCAATAATTATGAAACCAAAAAAAAAAAACAAAAGAAACACTAATAGAATTCATTGTTAATCAACGCACTTATTGAAAACATATATATGTTAGTCTTCAAAAATGCTGTTAATAGCGCGTTGTACAAATAAAAACATGTTTTCTATAGAATCCGAACAAGAACCCATTGTTTACATGGAGGTCAAACTTTCAGTCGTTCTTTTAACAAACATTTATTCTTACATATAGTATGTTAGGGTGAGTTTCGGAAGAGTAAGTGGGAGAAATACGGTCACCCCCCTTTACCTCGAAATCTAGAAGTAATAATCGCGTAGAATCAATGTTATTTTTCAACCCAGAAATTTTTACATGATAGTAATTATTCCTTTGACGAAAGATTAAATAGATGGGGGATAAAATAAAATAATAATACCTAGAGACTATAGCGCCTAAGTTGTACTCGCAGAGCTTGTACTATGAGTACCAAACAACTGATAATTATATTATTTTTTTTGTAAAAATACATGCTTAAGATACTACTAAACACCAATGTACATTACATAAATGTTTACCCTGATGCGGGTATCGAACCCGCGACACGCGGCGTAGTAATCAATTACTTAACACTACATCAACGATGCTATCGATTACGGATGGATATCTATCAATTAATATAATTTATTTTATATAGATAGATATCCGTACTTGCCCCTTGTCCCAACTTACCCGAACACACCCAACATGACCGAGCGAGTTTACCGTTACGCCATCGTTCTTTATTCACAAAACATTTATTTGTTTAACAGAGGTCGGCTACTTATACCTACTTTTTCCTGGAAGACCCCAACGAAATGGGATACGGTTAAAAAGGCGCCGGTGGTGCCTATTTATTAACAACGCAGCCGACACAAGTTGGGAGTTTTATTCAATTAAATATGTAAGTGGGCGGACCTCTTTGTAGGGTCTCGATATGTGGTGGCTAGGCCCCGTTTATGTGCCTGTAACTTAAGCTTACATAGCTTGCGGCGTACCTAAAAGGATATAAATAGGTCAAGATTAATATTGGAGAGCGTGGTCACAGCTTAAGGGAGTTGCTACTCCTCTCGCGCTGATAAGACTTCGCTCCCAAAAGATAGTGTAGCTTTCGTTCGTAATTCTTTGAAAAATACGAACGTTAAAATGCATGATCAATGTTTAAAGAAAATATCAAGTTTGTTGAAGTTACAGTAGATTTTGGTTTTTCGAAAAAAAATATTTGGATTCCTATAATATGTTACCGTGAATTTTCCAAATCGGTCCAGCCGTCTTCGCGTAATCGCGTAACAAAGATACAGAAAAAAATACAGTCGAATTGGGATCCTCCTCCTTTTTTTGGAAGTCGGTAAAAAACATTTACTTGGGTTCAGGAAAACTTTAATTTTAAAGTATTATAATTGTCTTAATTTCAATAGTGGGGAGGTTATACTTTGAAATTAAGTTTGTATTATTAGTTTTGATAAAGAATTAACAGGGATATGGCGTTGCAAAAAAGAAACCTTACTTATACATTCATTATAATATTATCTGTGCTTATACCTATTATAATATGAATTTGAACATTCATATGTATGTAGTATGATATGTAAAGAAAAGAGATCCTCTAGTTAACTATACTTTTATTCTCACTATTATAGCTATTACAACCGCACATATACTATATATACAATAGAAATAGAACACTTATTACGACCACTTAAGTCGAGCAGAATAACTAGAATGAAGCTCTTCTGTGCTGACACTAGGATTTATACCCACAACCCCACCAACAATTGTGGGCGTACACTACTTTAATTTATCAAATGGGAATGAGGGTACCGACTAAATAACAGTGTTGCCATGACATAATGCTAGAATTCCCTGAAATAAGGAAAGACTAATAGAAAACATGACATTCGGCCATCCGACTACGTGCAGACTCCGGCGCACGGTACCTCCATTCACAAAGAATAAACTCTGTCTGGGACTCATTACAGTTTAACCACTAAAATAACAATAAATTGGATACAGCTTAAAATTATTTAAGTACAAAATGAGCAATTTTCTATGATAACCATATTTAAAGAGACTAATTTTAATTACCCTTTGTTAAGAGCCAATGCGTCCAATGAATTTTACCTATGGCTTACATAGTTTATACTGATCATGGCTTGGCTCTTGACAGATAACAGATGGTAATGGTTAGGATAAGACATATAACATGACATTCGGTTTTAGCCATCAAATGTTTTTAAACATTTGTTAAAATGCAATAATATGGTAGTCATTTAGTAACTACTAACTACCCTTTCATATGTTACTAATCTGCCTTATAACTCTTAATTTAATAACTTAATTTACAATGAACTGAAGTGCACAAAACACAATAATGTCTATTGCCTATGGTTAAAAAAAAAAAATCACCTTAGTATATTATTACATGCTAAAGTTAAGTAAGGGTCATGATGTTCAGCGGCATTCCAATATTGTTCATCTATTTCTATATTATTCAGTTTACGACAGTGAATGCGAAAGCTATTACGGAACTTATGGAACAAAAAGAAATAATGGAAGAGAATAGATATAGATACGGTACCACATTCGCTATTCCTTTTTAATTTAACCAAAGTGTCAATAATTTATGAAAATTATTATTTTAAAATTCAGATATACTATAATAGTCTTATTTAATTACTTAATATGGTATGTAACTCCTCTATTTTTTCTTATCTTTGAATCATAATTATTACATTTGAAAAAAAAAAAGCACAACACGGCATTTTATAAATATGTCAATATCTGACAGACGCGCTTCTTTTCTAGCTGCTATTAGACGACTAAATTGAAAGGTTCTTATTTACGCACAAATGAATGCCTCACTTTCCGCACGCTAGTAATATCTACCTTATTTAATACTTAAAATCTTTGGTTTCAAATGGAACTTCAAATCACAAAACACATCAAAACAAATTACCTTAAACTAAGAATCATGATAGCTTGTTAAGTTTGCATATGTAAAGACTGAGAGGGGTTATAAATTATAAACCTCCGGCTAGCGCCTACATTAATTTGAATAGGACAACAGTTTTTTTTTTTTTTAATAAAGTAGAAATGAGTCAGGATATATAAAAAAGTGGCATATGACCGCCTCGTTACGAGCTTTTTGCACTTGATTAATTGCAAAGTACTTAGTACATTATAATTTTCTTTAATATGACTACGAAAAGAACCATAGGTACTTTATAGGTAACAACTCAACTATATTTGGGAGCACAGCCTTAATGCACAACTTAATGGTTGGCTTTATTTGTTAATGTTTCTATCAAAAGCCAATCAGGTTCTAAGATGCGGAAATAAATCAAAGCAAAATTTTAAATTTATTTTAAGCATGAAATTTTTTTACATAGATTCCTTTTTATTTCGTTTGAGATAGATTTGTCTTACTCAACTTTTGCGCTCAAGCGCTGAACGGATAATATCCCGAAATACTACAAGGCCCTATTGACGGTGCACTAGTTAATGGTATTGCATATGCTTAAAATCAATATTCAATTAAATATATACCACTTAAAAAGTATCTATAATCACAATACTAACAAAATAATGCGATATAAATTAAAAAAATAAATAAATCGGTATGTATCTATTTTTAAAGTATTTCAAAGCAAAAATCTGAACCTAAAATAAAGTATTTTTGATCGGAAGCTACTTATTGAAAGCATCACTGTTTTCAAATCATATTACAAAGAATAATAAAATATGTGGAATGAATTTATTCATTAAAAGGCTATTTTTATATCTAAACTACTTTCGAGAATAATGAGGCATGTTGCTGACGGCAACAGTCTAATAATCAAATGGTTTTCGAAAATAATTTGATACTCTTGAGTCTTGACAAGACAATTTAGGTATTAAAGAACTCCTCGCGGTGACCTAAGCGAGTACAGCATACCACTTTCACTCTAATGAAAATACAAATCTTTTTCCCATACAGAGAATAAAGTGAATACTCATGCGTAAAAATCATGTGTATTTGTCGATCTGCGTTTATATCTTGCTACATCACTCTTATCATTGCATAGTACATATTATTATATTAAGCGTACGAAAAGCTTGTTAAATCTTTATAACTAAATCAAAAACATAATAGCTACATTTATAGCATAATAGGAAAACCCTTCCACACTTCATTCATTGTGACTTTATGATATTTCAATAAAGAGGAATATTCTGACAATATTAAACCGACTCAAAAGCACAATATTTGATTTTCAAGAAAACATTTTTCATTTCCGTATGTATAAACTTACAGGTATAAATGCAACAATCTTTAAAAAAAATTAAGTTAAGTACTTAAAATCGATAATTTCCGTAGCAAGTTATCCACGGAATCCTCGAAGTTCTTAAAGATTGCATGACGCTCAATGAATAGCTAAGATTTAATTTGATTACAAGTCAAAAATATCATTCATGATTATTTCTGTAAAAACATACTCTTGACAGATTCAAAACTACTTACACACAGTAAACAATAATTTTGGCTTCATGATCCAATGATATTATAAGTAATAAGTAATAACTGCCATAGTCATCTATCCACATAGTTGATATAAAGTTAACAGGAATTACAACATATCGAGCGTGGCAGAACATAACTAAAGTCTACACTGGGACTTTTGTATTTCGAATAATACGTGGACTATTAAAAGTTGAAGTATTTTATCAACATATTTCAACTTGATACACCACCGCTTTCTTACTTGAATCAAATAACTAAAAAAAAGTTTCTTAGTCATTCATACTACACTTGTATTCTAGTCAAAAATATCACATAAATTTCATCCCGTCAAATCTACAATTTCATCCATTCCATCTAATCCAGTCTATTGTGAAGTAAACATAGGTAACACTTGAAATTACCGATGCACGGATGTAGCTGTGTATGTTCCCTAACTGCATAATATAAGAATGCGACACCTACGCATAAAAGTTAACATTCGCATGTTATGGAAAGTACTCATTGCAATAAAACAAACTGGCTATAAACTCGACTGCCATGCCGTACACCATTTGCCATCAAATAGTTTCAATCTATAAATCCTAGCTCATCATCATATGAGCTCGAGGTCACCATAACGTTACTTTGTCACTGAACTTACATAGGCAGACAAATACCATTTCAATCGCATACCAACAGGTGGTTGAGATATTATGGTTTGTAAAGGTTGATAAAAGGTGCGAACAACTCACTTTACATTCGAATATTGAAATTAAAAGCTCGTAACAATATATTAAGAATGATGCAAACTTTCATCCTAAATCTAACACGTCTAGACTTAGAGAGCGGAAATGAATGTTTATCACACGAATTAGACCATAGCGGGAATCGACCCCAGGAACCTCCTGAATAGCGGACAGGCTTGATCACTGTCATCATTATCTTCATCCTTAGTATGCACACTGGTTAACACTTTTGGGTGAAATGTATGCTAATCAATGTCGTAAATAGGTATAGTTTGTCAGTTCGTCTGGAATGGATAATCTCTAGAACTATTTAACAGACTTCAAATTTTCTTCAGTGATCGAAAGTCATAGCATCATTTTAACGAGGGAATCATAAAACTGCGGTTCACACCACGGTCCCTAATCTATTGGCAGTATTGTCTTTTAATACACTTTTTTTTTCATTCTATCAAGAAAGTTGCTAATATCATGTAAAACATGTAAACAGCATTATCTACATCGCCCGTCGTAATAAGGTTTGCTGCACAATCCCAAATAACAGCGAAATGCCCACTGCAAAAATATGTCACGACTCACGTGTCATGACTCAATTCTTTATGACTGTCCATCGTTCTCTCTAACTGAAACTGGCATGATTAAGGCACTTACTTAACCAAGACGCCTGTGTCAAATTCGAAAAGAAGAAGAATATCTCTACGTCACAAACAAGAGGTCAGAATACCCCAATATGGTCCATAGTTGCATAGGTTAATGGTGCAATACATCCTTCTATCCATATGTCTACCTTTTTACAGTAATCGACTCAAAATTAATTCCCCAAAAAGTTACTAAATGCAAATACAGAAAGCTGCCCAGGGGTAAGAAAGCATCAGCTTTTGTTACCATCATTCATGTTCACTTTGACACCGGGTACCTTGAAATTAGAATTTCAAAGGAAAATTTAACTAACTGGTCAATCAGGATTTTCTTTCATAGTTTACTATTCAAGCAAACGCATTAACTTCATCTATATGATATATCGCATTTCACAATACTTGGGACACAAACAGTTTACCCAAACTTCACGTGGTTTCATTAAAAAGGCACACAAAGCCTATTTTAAGCACATCTCTGATTACCCCGGTCCCAGACGTTCATAGCCATTCTGAACACATTAAGCTTGACTTACATAATCATTCCTGAGCACACATGGCTCGGCATAAATAACTATTTCTGAACACACATGGCTCGGTATACATAATCATTTCTGAGCACACATGACTCGGCAGTCGGCATACATAGCCGTTTCTGAGCACACATGGCTCTTCAGTCGGCATACATAGCCATTTCTGAGCACACATGGCTCTTCAGTCGGCATACATAGCCATTTCTGAGCACACATGGCTCTTCAGTCGGCATACATAGCCATTTCTGAGCACACATGGCTCTTCAGTCGGCATACATAGCCATTTTTGAGCACACATGGCTCCGCAGTCGGCATACATAGCCCTTTCTGAACACACATGGCTCGACATACATAGCCTTCTCTGATCACACTTAGCTTGGCATACCATCGCTGAGCATACTTGGTTCAGCTTACATAGCCTCCTGAGCACATTCAACTGGTATATACACATTTCAAAGAAAATATTTCTGCTTTAATTTGGAGGAAAGGATTAGTTCATCTCACAAAATAAACTCTAACAAACATTAACTTCATGTTCAAATGTGTCTCTAGTTCAATAAGTTGCTACTACTTTAATATGATGGCATGTAAAGGAAGGCAACTTGAATATACACAAAATCATACTGTTTTGGTCACTTGTGTAATGGTTCACTTTATTATAACTCGAATTCCATTAAACACACAACCACACAAGATTTGTTTGATCCATTTCATAAGTCACAATTCACAGATCTACTTGACCTTACACTAAGATATAAGCTTGTGTTATAGAAACCAAGCAAACGTGGTATATAGGTACAGATACTTATGTATCAAATCACTTATCTCAAATATACTTTATTGTACACACACAATAAGAAACACATTTTACAAAAGCACATGTATACATGCCTAAATTACATGAAAAGTTGAACCCTGTGTTTATCACAAAAAGTCCACCCTCATCGGAATTGAACCCTTCCCTACTGCGCCAATTAAAACGAGTCGACAACGAAATTTGACTGAAGTTCATTCAAGAAAAAATATAATATGCATTAAGAGATGGCATCTCAATCAAATATCTGCGATTGCAATAAGGTAGGGTATTTACAAACAAAAAAAACAAAAAGTCGAACCCAATCTCCCTTTTTTTTTCTTTTTCAGCGG
Source organism: Zygaena filipendulae (assembly GCA_907165275.2). Taxonomy (NCBI): domain Eukaryota; kingdom Metazoa; phylum Arthropoda; class Insecta; order Lepidoptera; family Zygaenidae; genus Zygaena; species Zygaena filipendulae. Next base: position 665,209 of record OU015653.1, on the reverse strand, counting down.
TAATCACTACATTTGTTAAGAAAAGTCCTCTTTTCTGTCTGTCTATCTCTCTGTTTGCTATAAACTCAAAACAACTGAACGGATTTTCATTTGGTTTTCACCAATTTGTCAAAGATTATACAAATTGTTTGAAATACATATAACTATAATAATAAATGTTTGAATTGTCGGAAAAACTACATTAAATTTGCATACAACATGTTGCCAGGGGTACATAATTCCCGTGGGAGCTCGGAAATCAACGCGGGTGGAACCGCGGGGAATAGTTATAACTGAAGGAATGCTGCCATTTCTTATTTATGGCTCGCAAAAGTGTAAAATTGGAAAATAGAGGTTATTCAAACTGCTATTACTCGTTAAGGAGTTCTAAAAGCCGCCAGAGAGTAACATTAGGGTCATGACAATGCACTTCAATATTATTAATAACTAACTATTCAGTATTATTGGGAGGTACCCCGATAAAAACTGGAATTATCGATTTGCTTTGTCAAAAATTTCTGACTACCTTCATCACGAAACTAATAACATCGATTTGGTATGCCAATAATTTAGAATAACGAAAGTACAAAGAAAAACAACGACCAACAGCGTCAATTAATTGTACTACCTCGGGACCATAATCAATTACGATTGATGGTCTCGGGGCTCTCATTGAAAGGAACAATATCAGGGAGTGCCCTGACCTAATGTTCTTTCCATGATTTGTACTTTGAACCAACAGCTATTGGCAGTCAGAATCACGTTTCATAGTATTAATGTTTCCATTCTACTAGTCTAATACCTAGCGAGTCAGTAATTATATCCAAAAATCATTGTAACAATAAAATCAATGTGGGTAAGTACTTACAGTTTCTCGGGTTCACGTCACACTTCTAAGATGTAAAGAAAAGAGATCCTCTAGTTAACTATACTTTTATTCTCACTATTATAGCTATTACAACCGCACATATACTATATATACAATAGAAATAGAACACTTATTACGACCACTTAAGTCGAGCAGAATAACTAGAATGAAGCTCTTCTGTGCTGACACTAGTATTTATACCCACAACCCCACCAACAATTGTGGGCGTACACTACTTTAATTTATCAAATGGGAATGAGGGTACCGACTAAATAACAGTGTTGCCATGACATAATGCTAGAATTCCCTGAAATAAGGAAAGACTAATAGAAAACATGACAGATATTATTTTATTAGAAAGCCTTCTGTTTACTGCAGCTAGTGAATCATTTGTAACAATAGTCATTGTGTACCTACCCGAGGATCGCATTAGTCCATATATTAGTGGCCAGGTCGGTATGTACACATCAGTTTAGTGAAATAGATTTCTACTTTCCATTGATTAAATACGGCCCCTGAACGCAATAATTTATATTATGAAGTATAGAAATGAAGTATTGGTAATTTGTGCGCTTGATTAGTTCATAACGCACATTGTCAGGGCTACAAAGAAGGACATAGGATAATTGCTTGTTTTTATTTTTATTTTTATTGAGCATTTATTAATAATAATCAATTAATAAATCAATTAATTAATAAATCACGGATGCAATTTTTTCACCCAACTTACAAAACCTCTTATATCTCGGACACTAAATGCCGAGAACTGGTATCTTTTTGCTTGGATGCCCACATATTATTGTGTCCTTACTACATATTTAAATGGGAAAGTGAATTTTTTTGCTTATTTGTTTGTTACGCTTTCACGCCTTAACAGCTCAACCAATCGTCATGAAAGTTTGTATTCCTATTTGTCAAGGATACAGAAAAGGATACTGAGTCCCTTTTATCCTGGAATTTCTTCGGAAACTCCGAAATTAACGCAGGTTTTTTTATTTTTATTATAGATTTTTTTATAAATAAAGTTAAAGTGGTAAGGATATCTCTTATTATCTACTGTTTCAGTATCCGCAAGTTTTAAAGTAAGTAAATGACAAAAGGCGTGACGGAAATGTAATCGCTATCAATTTCCGCTCAGTGTCAAGGCGTCAACTCGAAAAATAATAATCTGTCATTACGTCAAAGAGAATTCTCTTCAAACGCAGGTAAAGGTACACGGTACTCATTTTTTTTTTGTAGAGGAGATAATATTCGTGATGTATTTCAAAGGCGAAATTGTTCCGATAAAGTTAGTTAAAGGTTTATCAATATGAAACGATGAATTATAACGGAAAATATCTTTATTTCATCAAATAATAGATATAATATGTAAAACAATATAGGTATATAAAGACAGGCAAAAAAGGAATTAATCCTACTAATATTATAAATGGACGCCGATAAGCAATAACATGTTAACCCACAAAATTAAGTTATTAATTCAGAACAATTTATTGAGAGTTGGGGAACGTTTTTTAATTATGTGTTTACCTTATTACATTGCTTAAATATGTAACTAAATATTGAACATAAAAAATGTTGACACAAAATGGCGCTCCTACTTTTAAAACACGATTTACTCAAAATTTCTCCAATGTGGATTAACACACTATTGCTTATCTATGTCCAAATGTGAAAGTGTTATTGTAACTCAATCACGCAAAAACGGTTGAACGGATTTGGATAAAATTTAGCATGCATGCTGTCAGGGGTACAGAGAAGGACATAGGGTACTTTTTATCCCGGAATTCGCGCGGGAACTCCAAAATTACCGCGGGTGAAACCGCGGGGCTCAGCTAGTAAATGAATAACGTGTCTTGAAATAATAGGCATTAGGTAAGTATTAATAATACACACATCAAAAGTGTCTAGGGATCAAGTGCATTTTTTGCTATAAAAAGAAACCCAATTAATTTAAATCTAATCTAATCTTCTGGGCTTGTTGCCTACCTTATTTCCCAAATCTAAATTAACAACTAATCCCCACATTTTGAATAAATTAAGAAAATATTCATTTTTTGTAAGATGTGAGAAATTGAACCAATTCCAAGTCGACAATAAAATTGCAAAAAAGGCAAAGACAGGGGTTTTTTAAACTTTTATTGTAATGAATAAACAAATTAAAATAATCTGTGTTCCTTCCATTGACACGAATCACACATTCGCAGCGATTTGGTATGCTTAAAATCAGTTCATCAAAATCACTTTGAGGAATGGCCACCCACGTTCTTTGTAAGAAGTCAAAAAGTTGTTGTGGGGTATTTACGGCGTCCATACTCGGCAGAGCTCTTCTTTGGAGTATAACCCATGCGTGCTCAGTAGGATTTAAGTCTGGTGATTGAGCAGGCCACGGAAGGACATTGATATCAGCATTGGCAAGAGTGCGTGTTACGACTCCAGCAGTGTGTGGACGTGCATTGTCGTGCATAAGTTGAAACGAATCACCCAACTGGCTTCGCAAAGGGATGATTACATCTGATACAATACTTGTCGCATAAATCCGAGCATTGAGGTTGCCCCTGATCCAAATGAGATCGGTTCTTCCACCGATCTTAATACCCGCTAAAACCATCATTGTTCCCCCTCCATATGGATGAACTTCCTAATAGAATTTCAATCGTTCTTGACGTCCAGGGCTTCTCCAAACTAATGTACGTCTTGTATCCGGCCTCATACCGAAACGAGATTCCTCGGAAAAGCAAACACCACGCTAGTCTTCTTCTTCCTAATTACTGTCTTCGCGAGCCCATTGTAAACGGGCTGTACGATTGCGGGACGCTATTGGTGGAACTCTCAGAGGCCTTCAGGATCGCAGACCCACTTCTCTTAAATGATTACGTATGGTTTGATCGCTTATCAGTAAGCCTGAAGCGCTGTGGAGCCTCGTAGTTATCATCATGGCGGTCATAGTACGATTTCTTCGCGCTGTATTCTGGATATACCGGTCGTGTCTTCGAGTGGTGATACGAGTTCGCCCTCCATGTCGCTCGGCCACACTGCCTGTGATGCGATAGCGTGTCCATAGGCGGCTTATGACGCTCTGCCTTGTCCCAACAGAAGTAGCCATAGGGCGTTGCCTGGTGCCAGCTTCCAACATTCCAACGGCTCTCAGCATCTCTTGTCTAGGCAAGTGGTGTCATCGCTCCATACCAATGCAATTTTTTTCAGTTACGATGCAGAAATTGTAATGTTTTTGTAAAACCGCCGTCACACGCTTTTATAGGGATTTTTAATGACAGTTATTTTTAAAAGTTTAAACAAAATTTGAATAAAATTCTTTATTGAAATGGTGAAATTCAATAAAAAATTTCAAAAAGGATCCAGAAAAGTTACAATAATAATCCCAATTGGCGGCAATTCTCTAAAATGCACTTGATCCCTAGACATTTTTGATGTGTGTACTTTTGGTGTACAAAAACCGGTCGGCAATAGAATTGAAGTGGACATTCAAGGAATGGACGTTCAAGGAAATAGACCTAACAGCCTGATTTGAATAGGACCTAACACACCTGAAGCATACTTGCGATACCTACTCCATACAAGCGAACCGGTGAATCTGCCTTCCACTAGATACATAGACATATACATAGAAAATTAAATCATCAGAAAATTAAAAAATATGTCACAAAATTTAACACTACAACAGATACCTACTCAATGGGTGTGCGTGCGGCGTAGGGTGCGCCGGGGGGAGTCGGGCTAGTCGACTAAATCTTACTTTTTAGTCCATCGTGTAGATTAATATAGAATATTGGACACGTATTTTTCCTTTTTTTACGTAATCAAAAATAGCAGTGATACATTGAGTCGAAATGTCGAGTAACGTCACTATCCGGTAAAGTTTATACGGAGCTTATACATATTGATGACGTCACGAGCCCCAACTACTAAACTTATATTGCGTTTTATCTATGTATATTTTCATTAATTTGTTTTTTTTTTATAAATTTTAAATTAATCCGTGTTTTCAGGCAATGAAAAATGAGTTTTTGGTATTGCTTTACTGACGCAGCAAACGAGTATTTGGTTCTGCTTTACCGACACAGCAACACTAAAGCTACTTAACAAGTTCTAAATTCAAACAGCGCACCGTTTCATACAACATTGTCGCCTTCTTCGTTCCAAATTCAAAGAACGCGCCGGGAAGTGATTTTGGTTTTTCAGACTACGTAAATATAATACGTACTTCGCGTGTTCTTTATTCAAAAGAGTAATGATAATTTAATATTTCCGCGCATGTTCAAGAAAAATAATTATACCAAAAAATAAAAATACCCAGAAAAGCTCGGTCATCCAGGTACCTACTAGCTATATTATCACAATATTTGAATAAGTGTCTCCGTTATTTTAAGTAGATGTCCGTTTCTCAGTCGTCGGATGGAGTCCGCCCACAGATCTTCGGCTGGCGGCGTCTGTCCGTCGGTTGAGAAGCGTACCTTCAATACCTGTTATATATATGTTTAGTTGTTGTATACGTATGCTGTAAATCTTTGTGTTGTGTCAAATAAAGTTTTTTCAATTCAATTCAATTCAATATTATATGTACCTAATTCGTACATAATATATCGCGCATGCATCCAGGAATTTAATCGAATGCGCCGTAAATCTGTCAGCCCCTGCCTACCCTATGACGCTGAGCGTTATTAAATCATGTCAATAATTAATATTACCTACCTGTAGCGTAATTGTAGCGTAATATTAATTATTGTCAACTGTCGCCGGGCTGGCTCCGTTCGCGTCGTGTTTAATATCGTAGTATACAATTTATAAGTTTCAAATTTTCACATCCCTTCGTACCGCGAACCGATTGCGAAAGTCTCATATATTTACTAGCTGTTCCCGCGAATTTTTTCCATCCCCTTTTCACCCCCTTAGGGGTTGAATTTTCAAAAATCCTTTCTTATCGGATGCTTACGTCATACAAAGAACACACTCTCCGAGTTTCAGGTCTCTACGATCAGCGGTTTAGGCTGTGCGTTGATCCATCAGTCATTCAAGACAAAGCGTTTTATATGTATAGATAGGTAAAAAGAGTAAAAAGAGAAGAAAAGAGGTCTTCCGTGCAAGAAAATTGTGATACCTAATTCGGTACCTTTCCATGTTGTTTTTTAAGTGGATCCTTGAGTGCAATGTGAGTAAAGTTTCAAGGGCCAATGGGCATGTTGACTAATTTTTATTTTTTAGTCCGTCTTGTAAAAATATTGGACACGTATTTTTTTTTTTTTACGTAACCAAAAATAACGGCGATATATTGAGTTGAAATTTCGTGTGACGTCACTATTCTGACAGTTTGTATGGCGGTTTTGTGGTTAGCCTAACGTCACGACCTTCTCATCCTAAACTTTAATGCGCTTTATCTCTGTATATTTTAATTTATTTAAAAAAGCAAAAAATACGTGTCTATTGTTTTTTTATTTTCTAACTGACGGACTAATTAGAATTTCGATTTTCAATAGTAGTCAACATCCCTATTGGAGTATACTCAACCACCTGTGTAATTGGAACTGATCTCTTCCACAAAAAGTAGCAGCATGCGATGGGACTGTGATAAAAACCGGTAAAACCGACAAAAAATGTACTCAAATATTAAAGTACTAATTTTTTTTTATATCTCTTAAAAACCCATTAGTATCTAAGTATATGAATTTGTAAAAAAACAAAAACTCAAATCAGTTCTCAAGTAGGTTTCTATATTGTAACTGAACTCCATTAACATGAAATAATGTACCCGATTTTACAAGAACATTGCAAATCGTAAATTAACTTGTTACTTAATATACCAAGAATATTATCAAAGGGTGGTGTAATGAGTAACTAATTAAAGCAGATAATAATTAATTAGCTATTCGGCTTATTAATGTTTATAATAAGATAAGTTGCGTGGAAATGATTATGGAAAATATAGAGTTGTTTGATCATGCTCGTGACATGGGAAATCTATCTATTTGTAGATTATAAAAAGGAATTTTAGCATGCTTTAATTTGGTAAAAGGCATAGTTGACAAATTAGATAGCAAAGAAACCGTCGCAACTATATTCTTTGACATGACAAAAGCATTTGACTTTGTATCACACGACATATTATTAAATAAATTGGAGAGATATGGAGTTAGAGGTCACTTACAAAAATGGTTCAAATCTTATCTAGATCATAGAGTTCAATGCGTTGAAATATCTAGCCCGAATGATAATAAAATTATGCAAGCCCATAGATCCAGTTGGAAGTGTAATAACTACGGAGTACCACAGGGCAGCGTTCTTGGTCCACTGCTTTTTTTAGTCTATATCAATGATCTGCCTTTGATAACCAGTCATCCTTGTACACTATTTGCAGATGACATTTCGGTAGTGGTAAGCAGCAATGACATTGTGATTCTAGAAAGAGAAATTAATGAGACTATCCGAAAAATTGTTTCCTGGTTATCTGACAATAATTTAAAAGTAAACTTGACCAAAACTACGTATATGCAATTTAGTAGGAGGAACCAAAAAAAAGAAAAAATTAACATTTTCTACGATGCAACAAAAATTGAAGAATGCGACGAAATTAATTTCTTGGGACTGGTAGTTGATAGAGATTGTAACTGGAAGACACATGTTGCTAAAGTTTGTAGTAAAATCAATAAGTTCGTTTATGTCTTGAGAAGACTTAAAAGTACGGTCTCACGACAGACAGCACTGACAGCATATTATGGGTATGTTGCTTCGGTCCTTAGATACGGTCTAATACTGTGGGGTAATAGTGTGGACATTAATAGAGCTTTTATTACGCAAAAAAAATGTATTCGAGCTATCTATGGCTGTAGTTTTTATGATACTTGCAAACCACTGTTTAAAGAACTGAAAATATTGACATTACCATGCATGTATATTTATGAAGTAGCTATGTTTGTCAGAACTAACATGAACCTTTTCAAAAAGGCGTCAGACATTTATACAAGAAGTAACAGAAACTGCAACCGACTTGTTCTAGACCGTAATGCAAAAACCGTATTGTACCATAAGAATTGTTATGCAATGTGTATAAAAATATATAACAACATACCAAAGGATATTGGTGAGTTGCCCACCCTAAAATTTGCAAAAAGTCTAAGGCAGTGGTTGCAATCCCAATGTTTTTATAGCGTGCAAGAGTACTTGAACAAAAGTTCAAATTGACATCTTAATATATAAGTGATTCTCTCTTACAAAATATTTTGACAGCCATAATTTAATAATTGACATTGATTATAAAATGACATTCTATTTTTTATTGTTTTGTAATATATTTTGTAACGAATCTAATAATTATTTAATTTTCTAATTTAAAACTGACTGAAAATTGATATTTTGCATGTCACCCAAAGACAAAACATTAGGACAATTTTACTTTTACAATGTACCACCATAACAAACTATGTTTTATGCAAATAAATGATTATTATTATTATTATTATAAGAATATAGTAGCAGATAACATGATAGCTGAGTAACTGATGATGATAACATAACACAATGTAACTGGAGGCAAAGGTATGAACGAGACTATTGACTGAGCGACACATCTAGAACCAACTAGAAACTATTACAACTAATTGCACCAACATAGAAGTTATACAGCATACCAGATATCCGTAGGGAACACGGAGCAGTACCTGGGACTTGCGACCCAGGTGTAGGTTTTATGGGGCCCCTTTCCAATGCATCAACGCTCATCTCCACTGCCCGTGCTCCCGACTTAAGCAAACCTCTGGAAACAATTAGATGGCACAGCACACGTAATCACTATAGCCACTCTAGATTGAAACGACACTGTTGCGACACTATAACTGCACTGAATCGAACACAAAGTAACAATGAACCGTCGCTTACGCATACCCGCATTTTATAACAAGTTCTAATAAAGACGAGACGGGCAATGGAGTGGAGCGGGGGAATGAACTTACTACCACCGGTATTCGACAGTAGGAAGCACCAGTTATTTTTAATGAAACTACCCTCTCGCCAACATATTCATAATGTCATAATAAGTAGGTATACATTTTTAAGGCTATAAACGTTGTTGATGAAGTAAAGTAACTTTGTAACGAGGCGGCTGTTTGTCACTCTAAATGATATCCTACCTCATTTCTATTACCTTTTTTTAAAACTTGTTACCCACATTTTTTCTATTCTATTTTGATATTCTTTTTTTTTATTTAAAATCTAGGGGCACGGTAGTGCCCCCGCCAAGACGAGCCAGCAAAGCGCAAGGGCACTACCTACCTTTTCTCGAAGCGTTTCGTCGTTTTTTTGAACCCTTGTAACTTGGGTCTGGATTATACCAGATATACAAAATTTTCGGAATATGTTGTCAATAGCAGACTTATTAAATGTATAAAGTTTTAATTGTATAGCTCCCATCCTTTAGATTTTATTGATATCTAAAAAACCTCGATTTCGTCACTGACTCACTGATGATCATCAAAATTCTTAGGGTACTTCCTAATGTCCTAGAAAGCTGAAATTTGGTATGTAAGCTAGTATTAGTAAACAAACAACAAAAAAATTATAAAACTTGTAACTTTTATCTCCCAACCCCTTAAATTAGGGGATGGAAATTTGTATGAGACTTCTGCAATTTTGACTTACAAAAAGAAATGAAATCCCAACAAAAACATTTTCATGTAAAATGTTGCCAAGACGAGACCATATGCCAGCACTTTCAAAAAGTTATCAGATCTTATGTAGAGCCAAGCTTCTAACTCTACACGCCTTAACTCTACAAGGTCTAACTTTACAAACTCTACACCTTAGCCAAAATATGTGGCTTGGCCGTTTCGTTACTACAAAGAACTATTATTATATAACAGAAAAGTAATGAAAAATGGACCAATTTTTCACCTTAGGGCCTAAGGGCCATGTGAATGTAGCGAAATGGTCAAGCCACATATTTTGGCTAAGGTGTAGAGTTTGTGAAGTTAGACCTTGTAGAGTTAAGGCGTGTATAGTTAGAAGCTTGGCTCTACATAAGATCTGATAACTTTTTGAAAGTGCTGGCATATGGTCTCGTCTTGGCAACATTTTACATGAAAATGTTTTTGTTGGGATTTGTATTTTCTATTTTATTTTTGTTTACTATTCAATCCTTGAACTATACGCACCATAGATAATAATAATTATTATTTACTACTTTCCATGCGAATTCCAATAAAACATCAATCTCCTAATAGGCTGTACCTAACCCTTTTATTTATTTAAAGTACCTACGAGCTAGTCGGAGGTCTGTGGATCCCTCCCATCATACCTACTAGCCTGACAAGTTATGAAGATAGCTTGAACCTTGCGAAATGATATAGGCTACCCGTAAAGTAGGCGTCTACTAGGTAAAAAAAATAATTGTATGGACATAGATAAGCAATAGTGTGTTAACCCACACTGGAGAAATTTTGAGTAAATCGTGTTTTAAAAGTAGGAGCGCCATTTTGTGTCAACATTTTTTATGTTTAATATTTAGTTACATATTTAAGCAATGTAATAAGGCTAATATATAATTAAAAAACGTTCGCTAACTCTCAATAAATCGTTCTGAACCAATAACTTAATTTTGTGGGTTAACATGTTATTGCTTATCTGCATCCGTATATTCATAGAATTCTTGAATATAATTGATTATAAATTTTTTCTGTCACAAAATATTCAGTCTTGGCCGACGACTATAATCACAAGCAATCGTCAAAAATAATTTTCACGGTAGAGGCAAATCCGAAAAATTTTTTACTTAATCCACAATAATTCATTGTCAACGAAATAAATTATGAAGGATCGCTCATAAAGAAGACCGTTAAAAAATTCATCTGACGCTTCCGCGAAAGGAAAACATCGCAATTATTTTTAAGAGAATCTCCCGAAAAACTTTCAGAAAGTTGGACTCATCGGTGGGAAATAACATAATAAATCGCGAATGAGACACGAATACACTTTTAAAAATGTAAATACGACGAACGATCTCGTTATTGCCACTCCCGAGTATCGTTGTGAAGTTTTTGTGGGACTAGGGTTGTCAATTTGGCTTTTTACCGACGTGTTTGATATTAAAGTTTTTAGATTTTCGCGTTTTAAGCACATTATCTAATATATAAAATTCTCATGTCACAATGTTCGTTCCCATACTCCTCCGAAACGGCTTGACCGATTCTCATGAAATTTTATATGCATATTCAGTAGGTCTTAGAATCGGCTACTATCTATTTTTCATTCTGGAATTCCCGCGGGAACTCCGAAACTCACGCGGGTGACACCGCGGGCACAGCTAGTAATTATGTAAAATTACGCGGGACTTGAACGCGATGTTGATATTTTTTCATCAGCGCAAGTCAAAAATCGAGCGCAAGTAGAACCACGATCGCCTTGAGCGCTGTTCCTTAAAATTTAGTTAAATTAGTAATGTTTTTTTTTTATATGAAACATTGTCAGGATTATATGAAATAATTTGTCCAGTTTAAAAAAGTTACAATTAGCTATCAAAAAAAGGTATTTCCGGTTTTTTGGGTAAAATGCCCCGCCAAATTAAGCGTCGAGTCCGGCTTTTGTGTTTTTGGACTTGGCAACCCTAATCCTGCGTCATCGTGAAGTTTGTGCGGGAGTCGCGGCGGGGCGCAGCACGATGAGTGCTCGGAAGTCGATTGTCTGGTTTCCTAACGAGGGAGTCAAGTTCTAATGTAGCCGGGGGAGCCTAATGTTTATAATTACAAGTCACTTTTACATCTGTTTTTATTTCGTTTATATTTCGGTTTATTTCAAAGCAATTCTCCTTCAATTCAATTCTATTCTATTAATTGTTGAGGTATCTAAGATTGCAGTTTTAGCCAGTAATAGCAACTTCTATATTAATATTATAAAGAGAAATATTTGATTTTTGTATGTTTGTTTCTAGTGGAAAAACTCAAAAATTACTGTGATGTTGTGAAGTGTTAATACTAATACTAAGTATGTCCTACTAATATTATAAATGTGAAAGTGTGGATGTTTGTTACTCAATCACGCAAAAACGGCTGAACGGATTTGGATAAAATTTGGCATGCACGTTGTCAGAGGTACAGAGAAGGACAAAGGGTACTTTTTATCCCAGAATTCCCGCGTGAAGTCCGATAATTCGAAATTACGAGGAATAAAGAAAAATGTACTTATAATTCTCGGGAACAATAGAGCTGTTGACGACTTTTGAAAATCAAAATTATAATTAGTCCCTCAGTTAGAAAATTAAAAATCATTAGACACGTATTTTTTTTGTTTTTCAAATAAATGAAAATACACAGAGATAAAGCGCATTAAAGTTTAGGGTGGGGGCTCGTGACGTCACTAACCACTACAAGCCGCTATACAAACTACACCGGTTAGTGACGTCACGCGAAATTTCAACTCAATGTACCGCCGTCATTTATTTATTACGTAAAAAAGAAAAATTACGCGTCCAATATTTTTTATCTACAGAGCGGACTAAAAAACTAGTCAAATAGCCTATTATGATTAGAAAAAGCTAAAGCTATTTATAGTACTCAGACTTAGTCGGGAGTAGGTAATACTTATCCAGGAATCGAACTCGCTGACACATCTGTATTATTCCATCAACGGTCCACGAACACTTGAAAATTCACCCATATACATATATTTAATGTACCTACAGACAGGTGAACATAAATGTATATCGATTTACTTAATAATTCTCAAGATTGACAAAGGTATTGCTACTTTAGGAAGTACTAGCCTTCAAATAAATAATACTGTTCAAGGTAACATAACAATACAATCGGACCATTAGTAATTTACAAGTCGCAGTGGTTTTAAAGAAACAACCAACTAGCTATGTAGTTTCTTTAAGCTATAATAGGAGTAATTATAGCCTCAGGGTTTGCGTTATAAGATCAATTTCAGACCAGAAGAACGAAATATAGAATGAAATATTCGGTAATTCCGTTTCCCTCCCAGAAAGAAAAAAGCAAGCACATAAAATGTAGTAAGCCCCCAAAATTCAGATAAAATTTAACCGTACGACTAATAAAGTTGTAAGACGAACGTAGGGGTTTTATGTGAGAAACACGTGTCTTTACTCTTCGATGGCTCTTAAAACATCTGTTAGCACTGGCGCTCGTATAAAATTGAAATGGTTGGATAATTTCTTCGTTTTATTGCCTCTGAACGCTTGTGTGCCTATGATCTCCGGGTAATGACTCTTCCGTAAAGGCCTCCCCGCACATCAAAGCGGTGCGAAACGCAGCTCGAAAATCGCGTCACAGAAATTCGCGTGAAACCAAGTGAAGAAGCTATGACGTTAACTGTTAGTCTTGATAGGCGTAGGTAGGACGAGAGCAAGGGCACAGATAACGCCCACCCTAGGAACATCGCCCTATAGAAAATTCGACCGTATTGAAGAATTATTTACACTTTTAATTTAAGATTCAGTCCTTGTGCAATAAATTTATCGAAAATCAATATTATAAATAAATTATTTACACCATATTATGGTAAAAACTAAAAAAGAGGGAGCGGATCAAGTGCATTATTATTTATTACTAAGCCATAGACATTTTGATACCTTGCCCATTTTAAAATTGTTTTAGTTTGTGTTTCATATTGACCATTTCATATACCAAAAATCTTCTATTCTATTCTATTCTATTAATTATGATCTCTTATTACATGACTGTGGTTAGTTCAGCTAGACCTAAATAAAATACTTAGCTATGCCAATGCTTTCTTTCTTGCTTGCTTCTTATTTTAGTTTGTTCGTGTATCGCATGTCAAAAAAAGACTGGCTCTACTTGGTTTGTGGTCATGGTAATAAAACCCGTTGTCTTTTATATCTTCAGTAAAAGAACTTTGTGGAATACGCAATGTGGGTACTTTACAGATATGGTTGTATTTTTGTTTTTTTTTTTTTTGAGGATGATAGCATCATGTCGCATCGCTTTGGTGTGTGTGTAGGACGTGAGCCTTAATTTTACCTACTTATACATCTCATTTGGCGTGCTTCAAACACTTGTGCAGCTCAACATTAATTCAAACAAGACGACATTATTGAGCTCAGCTCTTCCATAAATGCCATTTGGAAATGAACAAACATAAGAAAATATTCATGTCTGAAGCGAAGGTTTTAATTAGTGAGAGGTCTTGAGTATTTCATAAAATCTTTGCTGACAAAAATGCGTGAGTGTCGTGGAACGCTCAGATAGAACGAAGTTTCTGCGCCTCGTAGTGTCCGAGACAGAAAAACCTATAAGCAACCAGTAATAATTGTTCCAAAAACCATTAACCAATAAGCGCGCACCTATGACGCCGTGAAGGAATAGTACATTGTTATCCTAGGGGTGAAAGTAACTTATTTATACGCTCGGGCGCCAATCGATCGAGGGACTAAATAAGTCTTTCTCCCGAGGGTAACACTGTGCTTTTCATTACGAATGCAAGGAAAGTCAAAATAAAAATAGGAATTAGCTAAAGAAAAATGAGTGAAGATCGGATAGTCGCTTGACACTTTCCCACCTATTTCTTTTTCTTTGGCCGGCTAGCTATTCAGCCAGTATTTTTTATTTACATTGTGGCGACCTAAAAAAAATATTTTCTTTAATTATTAAGTATTAATAAAAGAAAATAAAAAAATATAAATAGGAATTAGCTTAAGAAAAAGTGAGTGAATTTTATTTTAATTAATACCCACTTAAACTTTACGTTATTTCAATTTTACATCGCGCTGGCTGTATAGAAAGTTGAAACATGGTTCAATAGAAATGTGAAAATAGACCTAGTTTTTTTTTAATAATTTGACAGTTGTCAGTTGAAAGCGATTCTCCCTAGGGCTGAAAAGGGTTACTTTCAACCCGCTTCTCAGGCAACTTCAGACCTACTTTCCGAGTATGAGTAATGAAAAATATTTTTCACGCATGAAATCCTGGCACCCATCCATACCGAGTGATAAAGAACTTTGTTCTAAAAAACTTCTAATAAATTAAACATATACGTTTACATAAAGTGCCTTAACAATGAACGATCGTGGTTTGAGTCAAAAAGGTTATAACAGGGTCCATAATAACTTCTGCTTATTATCATTTAATCCTTAGGTTGTCAAGGAAAGGTGAAAAGGTTCTCAGGTTAATTAATGTTTTGAATCTCTCAAAATTTAATTCTAGGTTATTTGTTAAAATAACCACTTTTACAGCTCTCGTTTATAAAGAGTATTCAACTATAAAGTTGAGTGAAACCGTGGGGGATCGACTAGTATTAATTAAGACGATTAGAAAAAAGTAAAACGAAGTTTACGAGTGACGCAGCTTTCACAAATAAAAAAGGTGTATTTCCCCCGTGCCCTTAGAAACGCCACTTTGAGCTTTTCCGACGCTTTCACCAGCTACGTGCTTTTGTTTTCATTTGAGGTCATCGCGTGGGGTGGTCCGGTGATGGGGAGGGGTTCCGGGACCTCCAGCTAGCTCTTTACTGAGTAAATTAAGTAAGCTTAATTACAGGAACAAAAGTTTATTTGAAGATTACAATGAAAAAAACAGGAATGATAATTTTGATGTGGTTTTGTCTAAAAAATCAGAATAGAATCCTCGGAATAATAATATTATAAATGTGAATGTGAGTTTGTTCGTTTTTTTGTTACGTTTTCACGACTGAACTAATGAAATCACGTTGTCAAGATTACAGAGAGTGACATAGCGCACTTTTATCACGGGATTCCGGCGAAAATTTTAAAATTTACGCGGGTAACACCGTGGGGAACGGCTAGTGCAATAGCTAAATAATAATAAATATAAAAAAGAAACACATGATTTGATTTTAAAATAAAAAACGCTAAACTGCAATACAAAAACACAGCAATTTTAAAATAAAAACGTAGGTCCATATTAAATGAGGCAGGCTATTAGGCCTTCTACGTTATAAGGTAAAGTAGACGTCTTTGTCTTTTACGATTTTTAGATTAAAAAAAAAAAACTTTTATACAAAATAATAATAAACAAAAAGTTTAATTATAATATAATTCATTATTAAAGAGTGTAATCTATTGTCTACTCTATAAAACAATTTTCTGTTTATATCCTAGCATATTTTAAAATGAGCATTTTATTTTATTGGTACAAGTTTATATGTTGTTGCTACTACAAGAGCTATCCTACTATCCTACTAATATTATAAATGTGAAAGTTTGGATATTTGGATGTTTCGTTTGTTACTCAATCACGCAAAAACGGCTGAACGGATTTGGATGAAATTTGGCATACACGTTGTCAGGGGTACAGAGAAGGACATAGGGTACTTTTTATCCTGGAATTCCCGCGGAACTCTGAAATTACCGCGAATGAAACCGCAGGGCACAGCTAGTACATAAGATATATAACGTCACGTGGAATATTTTTAAAGATACCGTCGTCATATCTTGAAATTTTGTTTGAAATATCTTTGCACGACTACATTTTCCGCTTCTATCTCGCAGCGTTATATTCAAATTTTTATCTCCACCAATACAAACGTTGTTTGGTACTGCAACAATGCAGCGGTGGAGGCAATAAACAAAACGTTATGCAACCGTTATACAACCGTTATACAGCCAATATGTCGTTGTTCGGAATTGATAGTGTACCTACACCTACTGTTTTGTTGAACAAAACGCTCGAATCTAGGCATGGAAGCGTAATAGATGGCAGTGCATCGGTTCAGCTGTGACGTAGATAAGATATAGCTCGTGTCGTTTCTAGCGCCAAGCTGTTTGTCACCCATGTTGAGTTATAGAGTGATAGTATTCGTAGCTCGATGATGATAGAAAATCAACTTGAAAATATACGTCTCAAACGGCTCAATCGCGTATTTCACCAATCAAAATTAATAAACTATTTGATAAATTTTTTTGTTCGTCCTGTAGATTCATAATAAAAATGTTAGACACGTATTTTGTCTTTTTTTACGTTAACAAAAAAAAAACGGAGTTACGTTGAGTCGAAATGCCGCGTGACGTCACAACCAGGTACAGTTTTTACATGCATACTCCCCACTCTTAAACTGTAATGCGCTTTATCCAATTTTCATTAATTTGAAAAAGCAAAATATTTTTTTATTATCTGACTGACTAAAACAGAATTCAAAAATAACAAAAATAGTCAAATAGCCCGTTACAAAAGTAAATTATACTCGTATACCTACATTGGGAGGAGCTGATCTGTTATTTGAAAAAAATAACGTCGTTTTAACTTGTTTAATTAGCTAGCTATTGTGAACCGAGTCGCGGAGCGAGGCAATATTTTTTCCTCCAATCTCAATACATCATGACTTTCCGAGATGTCCGCTGTAGAGGTCCCATAAGACCCCTTTTAATATGCATGACTTTAAGCGAAATCGCTCACTGAAAAGCAATTGGTTTTTTGTTCTTTAAGTACAAGTATTCACGTGTTTTTTATTTTGCTGCTAAATTCACATTTCCCATAAGCACTTCGGCGGAAATATCGTTAGAGTGCGCTCAATCGCTCGATTTCTCTTTGAGCACTCGTTTAACATAGCATAGAATAATATTAGAGTTTTATATTGAGTGACTACGCGCAATTCGGTCAAATATTAATTTAACAATAAGTGATAGGTATTTGTTAAAAATATGGCAAATATGGCAAAAAATATCGCAATACTTATTGAGTTTACGAAGAGAGTAATTTTATTTCTCTTGCTATAAGAATACTCGAAGCAAATCGAATGCGTCTCTTATTTTATTATGTACTAGCTATGCCCCGCGGTTTCACCCGCGTGATACGTTTTTATACAAGAACTTTTTTTCCCGGCATCCGATTTAAATGAAACAAAGCCTATGTAGCTCCAGACTAAGCTTAATCTACCTGTGAAAACCGCATGACAATCCGTTCAGTAGATTCGGAGATTATCGCGAACGGACAGACAGACAGAAAAGAAATTTAAAAACTTTTTTTGGCTTGGTTCTTCTTTTATCACCCCTCTCCATTTTAGGTAAATATATTCAATGTACAGAATCGCGGATTCTACTCTTTTACTATACATATATAGTAAATATAGATTCTTGTTTTTCCGCCATCAAAATGTAACTTGAATACGGAGTTTGGGGACGGTTGAAATGGCGCGAGCCAGTTCTGAGGACGCCCTTTGCAGTACGAGGGTCGCAAGTTTGCGGGGTCCACTAGAGAACTATAACTTTCGTGTTTGTTGGCAAGAACTTTACCTAAAGTTTGTATACTTGGCGCATGTACCTACTCCACCACTTGCTAGTTGCTACCTACCACTTGTAGTCTTCTAAAGTTATTGTGGCACTGATGAAACTTTTTATTAGGTATATTATGAGAAACTGCTTACCAACGATTGCCCATATAATGATACCGACTGTTCCCGCGGTTCTACCCGCGTGAATTTCGAGGTTCTCGCGGGAATTTCAAGATGAAAAGTACCCTATGTCCTTCTCTGTACCCCTGACAACGTGTATGCAAAATTTTGCGACAATCGGTTGAGTAGTTTAAACTCACATTTGCATTTATACCTAACATAAGTGAGATTAATAATAAACCGGCTCACTTAAAAGCTAGTAATAAACGAAATTTTACCCAAACATTAAAACCGACTGCCTAAAACATAAAAGTGCACTATACTAAAAACTTTAAAATAACAAAATATCGAATTAATCCAAAATATACATATAGACGTAATATTTGTCTGTGCTACCACTGGTCGATCGATGCCTTGCCAAGTCGGCATGTGTCTGCCCACTTGGGTTGTTTTGCTCAACAGTTGTCCTACACAAGCTCATGCTCATAAATTTGCAATGTGGCAGGAGTGGTGTAGTCCATCTACCCACTCTCTATTTGGTTTGGCATCGACTTCAAACGGATCAGATGTAGCACAAGCCAATAATAATATTACGTCAGTGTATATATTTTGTAGTAATTCGATAATTTGTTATTTTTAGTTTTTATCATAGTGTATTTTTGTGTTTTTGGACGACGATTTAATTTTTTGTTAAAATTTTGTGTATTTCTCGTTTTTAAGTGAGTCGGTTCATAATTTCTCTAAGTTACAATAGCCTAATGTCAACTGCTCATCACCTTTTACAAAATATTGCTTTTGCCGATGCAGGGGCGTTAATTGTTGAGAAGTTCTTCTGGTTCCCCATCAGTTCCAAAGTTTTGCTGTGAAATCCGCATAACAATCCGTTCAGTTGTTCCGGAGATTAACGTGAATAGACACGCGGATTCTTCTCATTTATTATGGTATACCTACATTTTTGATACGCAGTAATTCGTGTTATCCTGTTTGCGGACAGTCGCGTACAGAATGCCCATAATATCGATGGGAGGCGCAGTTGTCCCTCATAATTCCTCGGATAAGGCAAGCAAATGGCGCGTGAATTCTAACGATGACGTATAGGACAGTGGGTGTGACGTCACTGGTCTGTGCTGAGGGTGGTTTTATGCTTTGGACGGGTAAGGCTCCGCCTAAAAGAGCCTCCCTGCTGAATGTGTCGCTGGAAACTTTTTCCAATGAAAGTTTATAACATTGCGTTGTTGAAAGCGTGATTTTAGACATCTTTTGCTTTAATTTTTGTTTTAATTTGTTTTAAAACAGCATAATTAATAGAAGGTAACGCCATTATTCGACTTATTAATAAAATGAATTACTGTATTGCAACACCCAATGGATCTATCATGATTTTTTACTGCATCTAAAACTTTAGTAAAATTAATAAATTTGAATGTTAATAAACTTTTTAAACAACTTTACAGTGACTATGACTGTAAAAGCATCATCGCATGTTATCTGCACTACTTTGTGTCGTCAATAAGTAGGTATACATTATAAATGCTGGTATTTTTATTTTGTTTTGTATGTTTATATTTTCATTAGGTAAGGGATTCCAAAATTCTTCAATTCGATGTAACTTTTTAATCACATTGAAAAAAAAAAGTAGTTTAATTATGCAATTTATACTATGATTTTTCAAAAATCGCATTGAAGAAGGTTTTATGAAGAAAATGAGTTCACACCTTAAAGTTTCTTTTTTGGTCCTTACGCACCTCTTGGTCATGATTATTCAAAATTCTCAATAAGTTCGTACAATTGTTTTAAATTTCGATAATTGAGTATCATACATGAAAAAATATTGAGTAAAAAAAAGAAACCCAAATATGGAAAACCAATATGGATTATGATTAATCGTTCCTCGCGGTTTCACTCGCGTTAATTTCGGAGTTCCCGCGGGAATTCCAGATTACAATAGTTACTCAGGGATAATGTAGCTTTCTAATGGTGCAAGAATTTTTGAAATCGGTCCAGTAGTTTTCGTAACAAACAAACAAACAAACGAAAAAATCAAATCTTTGCTCTTTACAATACTAGTATAGATTTATAAATCTGGTTTGAGAATCTTTATTATCCTCAAAAGACTAATATATGTATAAACACTTACATGAGAATATATGATCATAATATTATAACAAGAAGTAGTGAGTATGTTTACATTAATCTGTTACTTAAATAAGAAAATACCTAAATCCGACAATATAAAGAGCAAAATGGCTTTAAAAATTCATCATACTCGAAGCGAATCATAGGGGGAGCGCCGCGTGCCCTTAGCTATGAAAGGCTCCATTCAGGATTGCGCCTCTGTTGCTGGCAGCGTCGGAACATCAGTCATCGCTCGGCTCCAGGGAGCGCCAGTTAATAGGCCCAAGAAAAGGCCCCCCACATTAATACAGCTTACGAAATTAAGCTTGTCCAACGCCGCTATTGTGTTCCGGTATTGGTGTATTATGCGGTATACAATGGTGTACAGGGGCTTTGTTGCGTGGCTACTGAGGGTACTACCAAAGGGTACTACTACGCAGTTCAAGCTTAAAACGCTGTGAAATCAAAGTGTGTATACCTACATTTATCAGGGTTAACTCGAAAAGGGGTACCCGGCCGTAAGCACACCTAAATTGTCGCTTATACCTATACGAGTAGCAATATATTATAATACTCATATATACGGTAAAAAAGTAATCAACCTATTTTTAATTTACTTTATTTACGGATTCAGACTCAATATTTCGTAGCACATGACGTAGACACAGCGGAATATTCGTAGCGGTGCCGCGCCGTAGCTCGCGTAGTGACGTAGACTTACCGTAGAGCGTAGAGCAAGTCATTTTAAACACCAGACTGACGTGTTATCAAAAAATATATTTAAAAAAGTTTATAGATTTTCGCCTTTGCGCTATTACCATATTATAAAAAATATATTTTATGTTTATGGTCATTACAGATACCTAAATTGTACTGTTTTGGTGTTTTATAAAATAATTACTAATAAAAATCAACTAGAAAAGAAGAAAAACCCAGTATCCTTTTTAATTCTACTGCAGTACAATTTATTTTAACCTTTTCTTTGCTATTACGAGCAAACTTTTTCTATAAACCTCTTATCGCCTCGTTGCTTGAGATCACGATCTGATCCCGGTTATTATAGAACAACCAGAGGTTGGTCCGGGTTGAGCCTCAGACCAAATCTCTGATAATTCCTTGTAAACATTTGTTCCACAATGGTTGTCTTTATACAGCTTATATTCAAGGACAATGGGCATGTTGACTAATTTTGATTTTTTAGTCCGTATTGTAGATTATTAAAAAATATTAGACACGTATTTTTTCTTTTTTTACGTAATCGAAAAATAACGGCGATAAATTGAGTTGATATTTCGCGTGACGTCACTATTCGGACAGTTTGTATGGCGGTTTTATCGGTTAGTGACGTCACGACCCCCTCACCCTAAACTTTAATGCGCTTTATCTCTGTATATTTTAAAATATTTGAAAAAGCAAAAAACACGTGTCTATTGTTTTTTTATTTTCTAACTGACGGACTAATTTTTGATTTTCAAAAGTAGTCCACATCCCTATTCTAAGAATATCGACCTAACTTCTGTATCTGTTTAGTGTATAATAATAAACAATTTATTAAGTATTTAGTATGTATATATAATAATATTAATCCGTCTGTAATTATAGCGTCCGTCCCTCTGTTGCTTTCAAGCTAAACTACACAATATACGTATACTTAATCACTATTCACTACAATATACTATAGTATAGCATAAAACAAAGTCGCTTCCTAATGTCTGTATGTTTAGATCTTTAAAATTACGCAACGGATTTTCATGCGGTTTGCAACAATAGATAGAGTGATTTATGAGGAAGGTTTATATTCTTATCCTGGAATTCCTGCGGTAACTCTAAGATTACCGTGGGTGAAACCGCGCGGCCAGCTAGTTAAATAATAACAATAAAATAGGTTACAGTAAAGATATTATTATCCACAGGTATTTTAGGCTAATTTTATTTTTCCGTAAGCCTAAACTGTCAAAAATATTTAGACATTAAAGATATATTTCAACAAAACTTATACATCTAATATATATAAATCACGTGTCACGTTGTTTGTCCGCGATGGACTCCGAAACTACTGAACGGATTTTGATAAAATTTTGCAACCATTCATAATATGGTCCAACTTAAAAGATAGGATAGTTTTTATCCCGGAATTCCCTCGGGAACTGAAGGACATAGAGTACTTTTTTCCCGCAACCTCCGCGGGAACTCCGAAATTACCGCGGATGAAATCGCGGGGGACAGTTAGTTTTTATATATACTTTGATACCCCTTTATTCTAATTATCCAAGAATACAATTTCTAATGAATTAGGAATAATATTATCTAGACTGTATGTCAAACAAAGCATGTTAATGTGTATAAAAGACTAGCTGTTCGCGCACGGTTTTACCTGCGGTAATTTCGGAGTTCCCGTGGAAATTCCGGATTAAAATATAGCCTATGACACTCAAATAACGTGGCTTTATATTGGTAAAATAATTTTCAAAATATGTTTGCAGATCCCAAGATTACCCCCTACAACGTCACAAACTCACAATTCACGAACTCACAAACTTTACCTCTTTTCAATATTAGTAGCAAAGACATTATAAGAGAATAGACGAACAATACAAACTTTTACTATGCAATCCACGTCAACCAATTTTTGTGGGGGGAATGATCAAAATAAAAACCAATCATATAGTTGCGACGAAATCAAATACCAGTCACCACAAAGTACAATCCAAATAGCCAATCACATCGCGTTCCGTCAAGTGGTATCTATAGACAATAGTCTCTGCTAGCCAACGGTATTTTGTTACCATGAGATCATTTGACCGCTGCATGGTTCACGGGGAAAGCTTAGCGGCCGAGCGTGTTGTCTATCTATTCTCTTTCAATATCTTTGATTAGTAGAACTAGAATTACAGACTAAAATTGCGGGTTAGTTTCACCTAGGCATTAGCAGGTACCTCGACTCACAACCAAAACAAAGCCGGTGTTTGTTTAGTTCACAAAACATTCGTATTGTGCCTACATGAATAATAGGTAATACTAGACGCCACGAACGCGAAGCGCCGCTGGCTTAAAAAGCTTATCCTAACCGAAGTACCGACTGTGAAGGATATGTATCTAGCAGGCCGAAAAAATTAAGTTAGTTCGAGACTTTAAATTGACTTAACAAAAACTTAACAAAAAAAATTGGGTTAAACTTTTAACTTAATCAGTTAAATACCAATTAACATTAATTTAAAGAACGTCTCTGAGTGCGGCAGTATTGTTATTAAAATCTTTACTTGAAATAAAGTATCATTAAAACGACTCTGAGTGCGGCAGTAT
The DNA here is from genome assembly GCA_907165275.2 of Zygaena filipendulae. NCBI lineage: Eukaryota > Metazoa > Arthropoda > Insecta > Lepidoptera > Zygaenidae > Zygaena > Zygaena filipendulae. Next base: position 641,619 of record OU015653.1, on the reverse strand, counting down.
ATGTATTGTATCGTTCTGTTCATCCTTTGAGTTCATCTTTACTAATATTATAAAGAAGAAAGATTTGATTTTTTGTTTGTTTGTTTTTTGTTTGTGTGTTACTACTACTACTAAAACTACTGGACCAATTTCACAAATTCTTTCACCATTTGAAAGCTACATTATCCGTGAGTAACATAGGCTATATTGTAATCCGGAATCCCCGCGGGAACTCCGAAATTATCGCGGGTAATACCGCGCGGGACAGCTAGTCTATACTAATATTATAAAGGGGAAAGATTTGATTTTTAGTTTTTTGTTTGTTACGATTTAACTCAAAAACTACCGGACCGATTTCAAAAATTCTTTCACCATTAGAAAGCTACATTATCTCTGAGTAATATAGGCTATATCGTAATCCGGAATCCCCGCGGGAACTCCGAAATTATCGCGGGTGATACCGCGCGGGGCAGCTAGTCATTCATAATGCTAGTAATATTCCGTTGCGAACCCATCGACCCAGCCCCGCCGCGGCGCTCCGCAAATTGCAATACCGAACACCGGTATATTGTTCCGAATATTTGAAGCGTGAGTGAAGGTATTCCAATTTATTTCCATTCACGCGCCGTGATATTTTTTATACAGCCACTTTTGTTTTGCGGTTTATTGAAATACTGGTTGAGCCCGCGGTTTCATGCGCGTTAATTTCAAAGTTCCCGAGATAATTACGGGATAAAAAGTATCCTATGTCCTTCTCTGCATCCCTGAAAACGTATATGTAAAATTTCATGATGATCGGTTGAGTAGTTGAGGCGTGAAGGTGTAACCAACAAAGGAACTCACAATTGCATTTAAATGTATTAGTCTCAGGTATAGTAAGTTAGGATTAAGCGGATATGGATGTGTGTGTGGTTGTGTTTGTCTGAAGTAAGAACCTCGTTTAAAAAAGATGAAAAAAAAAGCACTAACTTACTACTTTACCAAAGAACTACATACCTAGTCCTTTTTGACCAAAATAACTGATCTCCTTACTTTTATGGGTCGAAACTTAGTCTTTGTTTGACTCCTTTTTCTGGGATGTAAGTACTTAAAATGTTTATGCATAACTAGCTGTGCCTCGCGGTTTTACCCGCGAAAATTTTGGAGATCCCGCAGGAATTCAAATTTTCAAAAATCCTTTCTTAGCGGATGCCTACGTCATAACTATCTGTATGCCAAATTTCAGCGAAATCCGTTCAGTAGTTTCGGCTGTCCGTTGATAGTAAGTCAGTCAGGTTACTTAGGTTTGCCTTTTATAATAATATTTAGATATATAATTATACAACGTGTTAATGAATTAACTGAAATCTAGGAAGCAGTTTGCTCAGAATCAACTAGCTATGTTTTAATATAGGTTATATTTTTTTCATTTTTACTAGCCCATATCTAAATTATTTATAATACTGTATTTGGCGCGTACGACGGCCGCCCGAAGCAAAAAAAATCGAACCGGTAGGCGCGGGTGTAGCGCTTGGAATTTCGTAGATAGGTCACCTCCAAACTAATGTTGAATAACTTTAAAGTATACATTTTTTCGACAAAAAATACATTTAAATAATATTATTGTTTATTTTTCTAAATGGGGTGTATCAGGTTTTCAGTTAATTCATTAACACGTTGTATATATTTAAAAAAGGGAAGGTAAAACACTCGATCGTGTATCTATTTTCACTCATGGCAATCTATCCGACGCGCGACGCGACGTTCCATCAAGCACGTCGCCCATAAAATATCAATTGGTAATTTAGGCGCTAGTTTACCTAAGCGAATGGACGGTTAAACAGAAAGCTTTCCACTGCAAAAGCTCCTAAAGCCAACAAGTTTTCAATCAAGCTGTGTTTGCGCAACGAAATTGCCGCGTTAAAAATAATTGCTTTAGCTTTATTACTGCTGTAAAAATGATCGAATACTATATGTTAGCACTAGCTGTCGCCCGCGACTCCGCTCGTGTTATGTTCCTAAGTGCAAAGTGCATTGCCATTACTCCTCTTTCCATGGATCGGTTGCGATGAAAGAAATCCTGTGTCTTAAAAATATAATTGGCTATTTTCTTAAACTATTAAATTAGGTGTGACTGTGGTACGAGTGTACTCACGCAAGTGGAGCCATGGGCAAGCCGCTAGTATGTACCTACATTGTATTGGAGCTTACAACTTTAAAGAAATTTTGTAGGACTTAGAGCGCACGTTTTTCCTACTTTGCCAAAAAATCATGAAATGGTTTATTTTATTAACCCTAAACTGGTTTTCATGAGAATTTCGCAATTCAAGCGGATGCAACTATGACGAATTTATAATTATAATTACTAGATTTTCCTCGTGGTTTCACTCGCATTACTTTGGGAGTTCCCGCGGGAATTCTGAGATACATAGTACCCTATGTCCTTTTCTGTACTCCTGACAACGTGTATGCAAAACTTCATGATGAGCGGTTAAGCCGTTAAGGCGTAAAAGCGTAACAGGCAAACGAATAAACAAACTCACTTTCGCATTTATTATAATGGTCAAGATTAATATTGTTATGTACCTATGTGTTCAGTTTCTACTCTTACTTTTCTTTGATTAAAAACGATTTTAACTTATTTTAGCATTCCGGACAAATCTACGAGATTTTTGGTTTGAAATTTTGTTAATGTATATTTTTGAACGCTTTAAATAAATAAATAAAAAAAAAAATGTAAATAATTGTAACATGTAAACGCAAATGTCCATTATTTTTATTATAGACATCGCCCTTTTATAATGAGCGTGACCTCAGTCTGGGCAAAAATTGAGCAAATTTTGTTATTCGAGCACCATTAGGTACGTTAATTACAAAAAAAAGCTTAAATTAACATTACAAGAAAATTATTATTATTATCATGATTTTCAAACCCCAACTGCCGTTCTCGGTCATAATAACATTTCGGTCCCGAAAACAAAGTAACAACTGTAATTCCCCTAAAATTCAAGTCGCTATCTGAATGGTCCGATCTGGAACCCCTAATAATTGTGGCAGATGTGATCTGGCGGCCGAATCAATTTGTCAATCGGGGGACCGAATGTAACCAATAAGGGCGGCTATGTAGGACGCGTACTGTTACACTATTCTGGAGTTTCGCCCCCTTAGCCAAGTAGAAAATCTAAAATTGTTATCGCATAGTAAAATTAGGAACGGAATCATTTCGTGGTAACGCAAAACTGAACTTTTGATTGGACGATTAAGGTGATCACGTGAAATGACCATTCGTCAATTGGTACTTAACGATTATATATTGTCAACTTGGCTAAGGGGGCTGGTGTCGAAGTGAACCCGATTAGTTCCATCGACAGGTTCACACCCCTAATTTTAAAAATTGAATCCCAAACCGATCATCAATGTCTAGTCATTTTCACGGGAATGTCCCAAGCTGATTTTCATGAGCATCGTATTTCATGAAAATGATTATTTATTAATTATTGCTCAGTTTTTTCCCCAGAAGTAAGCGGTTGTTTAAGAAATCAATTTTAAAAGATTTAAGAAAAATATGCTTTTGTAACTTTTATCGCTATCACTTTTCGGTTTTCATCGTTCGTATACGATCACATTAATATACACGTTTTGACACCTATAATTTCTAGCAATCAACCAAAATCAACATAATATTTCATAAATTGTAGCCTCTAAATATTATGTATGATGAATAAATCAAAAATGTTTCGATTGTAATCTAAAATTTATAGCAACAAAAGTTACATAATATTGCCTTCTGTTACAAAAAAAATGACTGACGTTGTCAATCGCGTTTTTTTTGAGTTTTGCCATAATTATGACCTAAAGAGTGCTAAATGTTTGCCAGTGTGTGAATGTTTTAATGTTTGTAACTTGTTCATGTTGAAACCGTATTTCGTTTTGTTCAATTTTTTTCGCCACAACACCTCGGTCGAAGCTAGGTACCTATGTATTGGTAAAAAATATGTTATGTAAAAAAAGCGTGGGATATCTGTTATCAGCAATGATGTTTGTCTATATATCAGTTATCTTAAATTTTCTATCTGTAACTAGTAAAAGTAGAGAACATTTCTGTGTCAACGTAGATTTATTCAAATCAAAACACATGGTAAGTATCTAACTATATTTTTTGTTACCAATAGATAAAACTTTCAGTTTAAAATAAATAAAGAATATTGTATGGAACCGCAAAAAACAAAAAATATTTTGCTCCAACTGAATAAAAAGGGCTTGGACTAAACAATTTATTGGAAAACTGTCGCAAAGAACAACCACCTGGAAAGTTACAGGTAGCTTTTATATTGATAAAAAAGGACACTCTGTCAAAATTACCCAGTATTCCTATATATTTAGACAAAAGATGAGTAGCTACATCAGTCGAATTTAAATAAGTACATACTTTATATTTTTTGTAATTAGCTGCGCCCCGCGGTGTCACCCATTTCTTTTTCTTCCCGGAGTTCCCGCCGTAACTCTGATAAAAATAGCCTCAGTTCTCCTTATAACAACATCACATACCTGTTAGTGAAAGTTCCGTCAAAATTGGTCCAACCGTTTCGGAGATTAGCTAGAAGGCACAACATTTTCAAGGATGTGTTTTTTGTTATAAGTACCGTAAACTTTCACATGCGTTTAGAAAATCCCGTTACATTCAATTTAGAAACAGACATTTCAATTTATTTAACATGCGCAGATGTATAAATTTTGTACTTCGAAAGTAATAACTGTTGCACTCGTTGAAGTTTTTTGGCGGGAATAAAAAAAGGTGGTTCGGTCATTTAGTTTCATGTCGATAAAAAAATGGTTAAAAATTGATTTGGATTTGTGTTATATTATATTGGACAAGAATTTTTACAGTGACGGTTTTTTATGTGCTCAAGAAGATATATAACATTTCTTCGGTTTCCTCCAAGAGCTCTGAGAAAGTTCTTGCAAGCTATAGTTCCGTGGCTTGCAATTTCAAACCGTACATCGAAGCATTTTAAAAGAAAATACCTCTAATCTAATTAATTTTACTTGAAACTGGCTAAATGCGTTATATGCGAAAGTCCATGAAAAAGAAGAAAGAAAGAAATTGCACCCGACGTTCAATGTCTCTACGTTTCGAATATCAGGATCGGCCGGTGAGGTTCGGAATAGTGCTGTGCCGAAGCGTGACAAACACTCGGCGCCTGCAATAAACTGGCCAAGATTGCTACTCGAAACTCGTGTAGTGGTGAAACATCCCTTATTGGTAATCTTGGGCGGGCTGCGGCATAGTTGGTCGGATTGCTCAATTCGCCCGCGCTGCTCGATATTGCAATTACGTCGGCAACCTTTGCGCTTGTTTTATTGCCTCCCCGAGTGTATTGACGCCAGGTTCTCGGGCTGCCCGGTTAATATTTCTCCTTTTATGTACTCCTGGTAGCGCGGATGAATAATATGCAAATTTTATTCGACTATCTGTCCCGTACGGTTTCACCCGCGATAATTTCGGAGCTCCCGCGGAATTGTTCCATACAAACTTTGCAAACCCCTTTTCACCCTTTTAGGGGTTGGATTTTCAAAAATCCTTTCTTATCGGATGCTTTCGTCATACAAAGAACACACCCTCGAAGTTTCAGGTCTCTCCGATCAGCGGTTTAGGCTGTGCGTTAAGCCATCAGTCAGTCATTCAAGACAGGGCATTTTTATAAGATTTATTAAATACATCGATTCCGTGGAGAAGTGGGTATTTCACTCTCAGAGGGTACTCTGTTACTCAGGAAAAACTAGTAAAAAGGAAAAATTAGTACCATTTTTGAATACTGAAGGAAATTGTTTTTCCCGGCATATTAACGGTATTTATGTCTTAAAAACACATACGGCAAATAAATTAAAGCAAATAGTATAAAATAACAAATTATATCTATGAACTTCTTATTGTGTTTGGCTGTATGGCTCATTTTCTTTGCCTTAATATAGATACATTTATGAGTAGATACGTTTAATCGATTTTGTGCAGCCTATATCCTGCACAAACAAGCACTTTCAGAGCATGAGATGTGAAAAGTTTTTTAACACACACATGAGGCGCTCGTCCCTATACGAGTAAATCGACATGCATCTAGTTTCGATGATCAGGTATACCTACATGACCATTTAACGATTATAACTCTTCAGAATTATCGCTGAATAAATAGAAAATGTCAATAAAATCAACTTGATGTCGGCGCACGAGTAAAGTTTTAAGCGAAACTCCCCAACAACTATCAACTCCGCGCATTTATTGCGAAACTTGGTCGATAATTTGCGAGTTACCAACAGTTTCAGAGGCCCACCTGAATGGGTGTTCGTCGGGCGGCATTCTTAAAGTATTACAGGAACTTATCTGCTATACAACGACTAACTAACGCTTAATTGCAACAGGTGTGGCCGAAGTTGGTCTTTATTGCCGATAAAATAGAATTTAGGTATATTGAAAAGGTGAATTTGCGCATCACTTATATACGTATACCTACGTACAGGCGCATTAAGAAATGTCAGTATTATAAATTGCTATTATAGCTTACGTCTAGCTCCTATACTCCTATATTACTAGTACTAGTGTCTACTATTGTACTATTTCAGTAATATATCTACGTTAATGGTCAAAATATTAATCAATCGTAAAAGTTCTTTTTATTTTTATCAAGTTTCATTGGTTTCCATAGAAACATAACTTAATAAAATCCTCTTCTACTTTGTATTCAGCTTCATACCACTTATATGTGAAGATGGGAGGGACCAATTTGAATTTCTCGTAACTACAGAGATAATAAATGTTAACACTTCATAACACACAGATCTGCTTTATCCCAAGCTGAGATGTAAGCATGTGACGCGGACACCCAGTAAACGTGATATATGTATATAATATGTACCTACTACATAAAATATTATAAGATAATTATAAGATATGTATGCCACATCATGAACTATGAAAGTAAAATATGGTGATATCTATGGTAATAACTGACCATGTGTATATTAAATGGCGTATCGCCGGCCGCTGCCGCGGCACGCTCTCTACGCTCGCTCGGCTCGCGCGACTTGGTCAGCAGTACAAAACTAACCTAATAATAAATAAAATAATAAAAAAAATGTGATGTGGCCATGAAATGGTGAGAAAATCAAATCAAAAAAATCAAATTCGTGAGGACAACAACAGATAGGTACCTATATAACACGAAATATTTTTTATTAATCTAAACGACGGACTAAAAACTAAAATTTAGTCAAATAGCTTATTTTACGATCATCAATTATGTTTTGGTAATATCCTTTAAAAAATAGCGCAATGGCCTCCTGGCATGGATATTATACCATAATATGATTTGAGATTAACATGAGCTCTCTCGTATGTTCAAACAAAAAAAAAGTGTGACAATGCCGCATAACATTTCAATAAAAAATTGGGTTTCCCTTTTTCCATGTTTTTGTCCGGTTCGTTAAAACAAAGGCTCGTGTTTTCATAACAAACAAAAACACTAACAGCGCCGCTGCATTCTGTCCCGTCCCCTTCTTCATGATGCGAACCCGTCGGAATGTGTTTAGATATTATTATTTAGCTTAAAAATTTTTCGCCGGAAAAGGTTCGTCACGATTTTTAACCGACTTCCAAAAAAGGGGAGGTTCTATGTTGTTATTGTATGTATGTTTTTTTTTAATGTATGTTTACCAATTATTATAATTTAGTTTCACCGTTAATTGGAAATTCTGCACGAAATAGCTATGACCTCACAGCTGTTATTGTGGATCGAAGAAAGCTGTCAAGAGTAAGACAAAATTAAACGAAAAAAAAAACTGTTTCTTTAACCATCAGGAAATTCTAGCGTTATGTTATGGCAACACTCTTATTTAGTCCTTATCCCCACAATCACTGGTGGGGTTGTGGGAATAAATACTAGTGTCAGGACGAGCGAGCGGCATTGTAGTAACTCTGCTCGACCTAGGTGATCATAAGAAGTGTTCTCTTTCTATTGTATATTCAACATATAATAATGTTTTACCATGTGAACGTCGAGGCCATCCAGCTCCTCGACAACACGAATATAACACGAAGATTAAAAAGGACAAAACCTTTTGAGTTAGTTTAGTGTATAGTGATAGTTTTAGTGCTGTGAGTACTGTATCCAAAGAACACAAGAACAAAATGTCTTCCCCTTAATAGAGACAATAAGAAAAGTGTTTTTGGACACATTCTTAGCATAGTCTTTTTTAGAACTTTAGGTCTTTAAAATACTTATTGGTCATTACGCTAGATTTGATTATAGCTATTTACCTCCTTGGGTATATCAGTTAAATAGTTAGTTAAAATTTTTCGAGTATCTTGTAAAAGCTCGTAAGATATCCGGATTTTGCAAGAATACATAAGTAGCACAACTACATGTTATTTCTTCCCCAGATTCGGTACAAAAATCAGAACTCGCTACAGAAATGCTGATACTGTCCACGTATAACATAACGTTAAAAAAACAAAAACAAAACAAGTTAGATTATAACAGCTCGTTGACTGGCAAAAATAAGGTATGTTGCCAGTTTGGCACAGTAATTGATCGAGGAGCCCGCCCCCGCCGCGCGCCCCGGCCCCCGCCCCGCCTGGGTTCCGGGACAGCGACAAATGTGCGGCCGGGAATTACCCGCAGAGAGCGACCCCTACTGCCTTCACTCATTTATTTATGTACTGTACTGTAATTTCAGCTGGTTTATTAAATACCTACCTACTATTTGTTTTATTACCTACACGTTCTGTGGTACTTGTTGCTACGTCTTGGGTTTGTATATACTCACGGCCGCACGCAGAGTCGTTTTAATGATTACTAAGTAAAGATTTTTAAAACAAAATTGCCGCAATCAGATTGCCGATTGCCAAATTAAATTGCCGTCTCTGATTGCGGCCATTTTGTTTCAAAAGCGTTACTTAAAATTTAAGTAATCATTAAAATACTCTGAGTGCGGCCGTTAGACCGGTTCAGCCGTCATCACAACCAGGTTTTTGGAAACTAACCGCACGCTAAACCATTGAGTGCGGTTAAACTTTTTGGCTTAAGTTAGCAGAGACTATAATTGTTAAGTCCTAATGTTATAAACGCGAATGAGTTTGTTCCCCAGGAACTATGAAATTAATGGGGGTCAAACCGCAGGGAAAAGCTACTCTTTAACTATTTTACAATACTTACATATAAATAACTTGATCCCTCACTGAACTATGTTATTCATGTCACTTAGAGCGTTTAAAATAATAATAATAATCCACTTCACAACACACAAATCTGCTGCTGTTGTTACCCGAATAAACTAATGACAATTGGACGCAGATAAGCAATAACATGTTAACCCACAAAACGAAGTTAATGATTCAGAACGATTTATTGAGAGTCAGAGAACGTTTTTTAATTATGTGTTTACCTTATTACATTTTTCAAACTAAATACTTAAACTATAATACTTAAACTAAATATTAAACATAAAAATGTTGAAACAAAATGGCGTCATTATTTTAAAACTTTAATTTACTCAAAATTTCTCCAGTGTGGGTTAACACACTATTGCTTATCATTGTCCAATTATACTATACTTGCCTGCGACGAATAAATTATTTATCAGTACCTACTATTGACAATTATTGTCATATTTCTATGGGTACTATACAAAATACACACTATTATTGAGTTCATCATATTCATTCCTCATTTAAGCAGTTCTATTTCCGGTGCGGTGGTTCCGTTTCATTTCCTATTCACTAAAACAACGCGAACGTGCGTTATTTCAACACTAGTATTTCCTTTTCTGTTTTTGGACGCTAAATGTATTAGGTCAATCCCAGTATGTTTATCTATACTAATGTTGTAAAGGGGTAAAGTTTGTGAGTTTGTGTAGGAAGCTGCGGTAGTCCTGAGTGACATGGGGTACTTTTTATCCCGAAATTCCCACGAGAACTCCGAAGTTACCGCGGGTGAAAGCGCGGGGGACAGCTTACCTTATCTTATCTTAGTTAATGGGGAAGGCATTCAAAGCCTCGGCACTTTGACCCTTGGGATCTTTGTACCATCCCGATCCTGTGATCCTCCCTCTACTCCCTGAAGACCTCGGCAGTGAAGGCTAGTGTACAATGGAGGGGTAGGAAACTAAAGTCCTCTGGCTCTGGGTAAGCCGTCCCCAGAAGGTCCCCATGCGTTTACGAGCCAAGGCATCGCCGTCTACGCCGCACTTCCTGCAGGATGAGTCACTCGCAAGTTTATTTTCGCGAGGTGTTCTATTGTCCCGGAGTGACCTGTGAGTACACCCGTGTTGAAAAATCCTAGAAGATTTATGATTTTTTTTATTGCAACTGGCATCAGTTTGTCGAGTCTGCACGGGCCTCAAACGAATTTGTATTATACTTTTCGACTGATGTCCCGGAAATGCGGGGACAAGGCGAATGCACCAGCGTATCCGGCTAGCGGCAGCGGCAGCGGCGCAACCACCCGTGCCTTTACACGGCCAACAACGGTCGTGTGCCCATTGTATCAGAAAGTCATATGAGATGGCCTGTGGGCCAATTTGTAGGAGCGAGCGACTTCATTACTCGAGTCGACTTCTATGAGAAAAATGACTCTGTGTTTTTTCTGCTCGCAAAAAATAATAAGTAATTGAAAAAATTCTTTTTGTAAATATACTTAGTTAAAAATATGAAAAAAAAAATAGATATATATATATTTCTTCACTGATCTTCTAGGTCACAAGCTGAAAATCTTGATAATGATGCGATTAGGTACTGCTAGTTTTTTACAGTAAGACAGTAAAAACCTGCAGTACTTTTAAAAAAGTGGTTATAGTAGAGAGCTCTAATTGTACGAGCCTGACTCGCTGTTGATCGGTTTAATTTGAAAAAAAAAAACACCTAGATACGTTACGAACTTTTTTTTTCTGCAGGTTTTTACTAGGCCATGGAATCGGATTCGTCATTTACTACGTGGGGTTGCTAAATGATGAATCAAGATGAAAATTTCGGTGCCCCAACTGAGGAGACACTAGAACTCATGCTGGTGATGTCGTGGGCAAAGGATTGAAGATAAGACTCGCAAATCGCTTCTTGTTGGTTTCTTGTGGCAAACTCAGTCAGTGGTAGCCAAAACCATTCGTCTGTGAACCGATATGAGACGAAGTTTGAATTGCAAAACTGCACCGGAACCCGTCTACTTTGTGCAAAATGTGTATTGGTATGCTATTTTAAAAAACCCCAACGTCCATTTGCAGGGAACGGATTTGTTGTGTTCGAAGGTGATATGTTTTAGAATAGGTTCGTGTCAGGAATTCGTTAGAAACAGTGTTTTTCTCGACTATCTTTAGCCGAAAAGTCGTCGAGTTCTAAGGCATTTTTTTGTTCTTCGATCATAAAGTAAAATTTGCTGCTCGAACTTCGAAGTCGCTTTGCATATCTAGCGGAATAATTTTCAGTTTTGGTATAGTTTAGGAATTTTATCAATTATTTAAAATGCCTAATTTTAAATAATTCATAAAATTCTTGAGTTTCTTCATTTTCGCCGTAAAACTTTTATGAACATAAAATTACGGGGAGTTCTGCGAAGTTTGTAATGACTGTAGGCAGTATGCATCAGTGTGGAACAGTGGACATACCTAAACAAGGAAAACATAAATTCTAAGCGCTTTACGACGCCACCTACTTAACAAATTAACAATTTTTAAAAGCACAAAAACATCAAAAACAAAAGCTAAAAGGAAATGTCCACCTCAAAACTTGGTGGCAATAATTGTATAAGTGTCTAAGTGATAAACAAAAAACCGGTTTGACTCGTTTGAGTCATCAAATAGGAAAAGAACCTTTCTAAAAAGCCTTCGCCCTATCCTACGGGGACGCTCAGTTAGTTCCGGGAGTTACCCCCGCCGCCGGAGCGCGCCGATAACTCCATTTGAAATGCAAATACGTTCTCTTGAATTCCTTTAGAGATTACGAATGTAAAGCTTTTAAGTTAATAGTGGCATATTGTTGCGTTGCTCACCTAATTACCGACTAAATTTTAATTTTTTTGAGTATATTTTATTTTATTTATTTATTTATTGTTTTGTTGTCAGACAACATGTGCCCATAGATAAATACCTTACAAACTAACATACATATATAAAAAATATAAAAATATTGCTTGTCTATTTTTGACACTGTGTCGCTCTGGTGGTGGTTGTCGGTTGATCCTGCCCCGGAATCGCCTGTAGACCACACCTTTCGGCCAAAAGTCTTCCAAAAGTAATGTTTTCAAATTCAAATTTAAATATAGGTACTTTATTACATTCACACGATTTCCGCACACAAAACTATTCATCACTCACTAAAACATTCATTAACGTGAAGACGCTTTATATGTAGTTATGTTTTTACTTAGTCACCATTTTTAAAATTCACAGTTTTCTGAATATTGTGTTAAATATACTTGGGATGGCAGCAAAAGAAGTTTTGGGCAATTTAGAGCATTTGCTCTAACGCGCCTGCCTCGCGTATATGTTCTCTCTAATTAATTTATTCTCTAGTTTCTTATGTCCAATCTTCAGGCGAGCGTCGCACGAATAAGGCGAACGCTACACGGTAAAACTGATATAATACGTACGTAATTATAAATACATAAATACATACATGTATTATAAATTCATGCATATTAAACACCCAGACTAAGAAGAAAGAGCAGTGAGGAATAAACTTGTAAGGAATAAACGGGGCCCTTATTCTCTATGACCAACAACATTCCTTGCCCATAACGCGCGTCCTAAAAACACAATTCCAACCGCTCCAGGTACCAAAATATTAGAAATTAATATTCTGTATACCATAACACACGTTGTAAATGTATTTTTTTAAAGTGAAACTTCTTTGATCGCGAGGAAAAAACAATTTTTGTGGCGTTTTAACACGGCGTCATAGTGAATAAGGGCTCAGATTTAATTCAACGAATCTAAGCAACGCTTGTCACCATCGCTGCCAAACCAATGCGTGTCGCTTGTGTTGTTTGCCTGACAGTCTCGACCTGTCTCGACGTTCCGCTATGTTTATTCCTGTATACTGAATTCTAATGAGAACACAATGACGTTCTGACATATCCTACTCTCCTAGTCTGCGGTGTGGGTTAGAAAACACATAGCTGTTAACAGATTCAGAAACCTAATTTTCTGGTCCGTAGTTTTACTCTTTGCAAAAACCAAGCACATTAAAATATGTTTATTATAGTTCTAGCTGTGCCCCGTGATTTCACCCGCGTGAGTTTTGGAATTCCCGCAGGAACTCCAAAGTAACCTTATTTACTTCTTATAACATGAAATGAAATGAACTAATAAGACATACCTATTAAACGAGCAGAGAGCGAACTCCCAAAGGAAAAACTTCTCAGAAATTCCTCACAAAACTTTCAACTTTATCCTTTTTTTATTACGTGAAAGCGATCTTTTTGGAACAATTTCCAGAATCGGACCGATAAGTATTGGGCATCGGCCCAGATTTCGTATAAAAGAGCAGTTTATCACAAATGCGGCATCTAACTCGAATAGTTAGTTTTCCTGTGAGCTGCCAGATAGTGGAAAGTTTTCATTGACTATTTTACTATAGTTCTATATCATCGTGCAGTGATATGCATGTACTATTTGACTGACAGATGGAGTGCTCGCCAGCTACTACTACATGCCATCTGTATGTAAATGGAACATCCCTATTAGGGATGTTGACAACTTTTGAAAATCAAAATTCTAATTTATAATTTTATATCATACGTGTAGTTGCAAAGTAAAAGATTAGCTACCAGAATATGTACCAACTGAATTAACACTAAAACTTAGAATATAATGTTAAAGTTCATGAAAAAATTAGGCACATACTTTGTGTTTTTTGTATTTATAATGAACTAGTTGACCCGCGCGGTTTCCGATATCCCGCGATAATTTCGGAGTTCCTGTGGGAATTCCAGGATAAAATATAGTTATAAACCTTCCCCATGAACCACTCTATCTATTGATGAAAACCGTATCAAAATCCGTTGCGTAGTTTTAAAGATTAAAGCATATATAGGGATATAGGGACAGAGAAAGCGACTTTATATTATGTACATATAGTGATAGTGACTAATGTGTGTGTGTGTAATGTGTTACCGAAATGAAGTCCAAACTGAGTGTCGTAGTATCAGCTATTAAGTGGCATTTATTGATTATCGCCCAATGATATTAGTTGGATGTCCACAAAACTTGGAGCCAATCAATCAAACGTAATCCAATATTTGGCCAACGTGTTCGTGCGCTAGTTTGTCTGATTGATTGTTGACACGCTGCGAAATGACAAGTGTTCGTGGTCGGGCGTCGGCGACTTGTCCCGACAAATGTTTGGATTGACAGGTTATTAGGTGGGATCGGAGTACGACCATAATTGATCACCGGAATGTTATTAGTTCGCTTGTTGTGACACTAGTCATAATTAGACACAACTTATATCTTCCTAATTAAAAAGATTTTACATAAAAAGAAGGACACCGTTCCATGGGTGAGCGACGAGCTTGAGTTCTACATAAGAATGTTTGAAGATTTTTGCGAAATCAAACGTCAATATCCTAATGAACTAGTATCAAAATGCGTTAGTTATTACTCTAATTTAATCAAATCTACAAATTTGCGCGATCGCAGGTTATATGTTGATAAACGCCTTAGAAGCGCTAAAAATGCTTCCAAGGAGATCTGGCGAGTAGTAAATGATGAAATATCAACCAAAACGAAATCCTCTAATATTGTGTTATCGGATCAAGGAACTAACGTACCAACCGATAAAATTCCTGACTATCTCAATAACCATTTCCTGACAGTCACTTCGAAATTCTCGCTACAGACAGACAGACAAAAAGCTAATAGATGATAAATACAAAACAGCCGGAATTTTCTGTGACCTCTCGAAGGCATTCGATGTCATAGAAAATGAGCTACTATTAGAAAAATTACCGTACTACGGGATAAAGAATAAAAATCATAGTCTCATAAAATCGTTTCTCAAAAACAGAAAGCAAACTGTTGAGATCGCGTGTGAAGGTGGACGAAGGAAGGTTAGGTCTACGGACGGTGAAGTAACGGTGGGCATACCACAAGGATCTGCCCTTGGAAATACCATGTTTTTAATATTTGTCAACGACCTACCGTCCTTCATCACCGATGGCCTGATAGTCCTGTTCGCCGACGACACGACTATCGTTGTATGCGCTCCAACGTACGAATTACTAAACGAGAAAATTGAAAGCTTGCGCGTACAACTACAGCAGTGGTTTTCATGCAACGGCCTTTTATTGAATGTAAATAAATCAAACATAATACTTTTTTCCGGGAGATCAGTACCACGCCCTATGTGCATAAATAGTTCCATCCCGGTGTCTAGCAATTGCAAATTCCTAGGATTTACGCTGGATGCCAACTTAAACTGGAAGCTGCACGTTCAGTCCCTTTGCGACAGGCTAAGCAGTGCATCCTATGCAATGCGAAAACTGAGGCCTCTAACTTCGGACAGCGTGCTAAAGCAGATGTATTTCGCACACTTTCATTCGCTGCTGTCGTACGGGACCATCCTTTGGGGGAACTCAACGGATTCGGATCGTGTATTCATCTTACAAAAACGAGCAATAAGAATACTCTCCTCCGTGAAACCAGGACATTCATGTAAAACCCTTTTCAAAAAGCATAACGTAATGACATTGTATTCGCTGTACTTATTCCAAATTATTATGTACGTACGCCAAAATCTCCAATGTTTTCATCGTAGGCTGGGCGGAGAACATCAATTACGTAACGAAGGGCGACTTATGGTGGTGCCGCGTCGCACTAAACTCGCCACAAAAAACCCTCGCGTTATCGGTCCCACGTACTACGAGCACCTCCCCGCGGATATCCGCAATGAAAACAATGACGAAACATTTGGTCGCCGATTGAAAAACCTTCTGTTGGAAAATGTGTTATACTCTGTTGACGAATTTTTAAAAATGAAATTTAAATAACTACATATTGTACATTGTGTATCTTTCTATTTATTGTTATTGTGTATTTTTATAATTTAAATTTTTGACATTCTTTATTATTAATATTATTTGGATTGACATGTTTATACTTATAAATTGTAAATGACGATCCCTCTTACGGATAACACTAGTATATATGAATGTGTATACAATGTTATTATTGTAAAAGCGAAATAAATTAATCTAATCTAATCTAATCTAATCTAATCTATCGCAACTATACTAATTGTGCCCGCGGTTTCACTCGCGTCAATTTCGCAAGAACATAGGATCTACTAATTTTCAAACCATATCCATTTTTGAGAGACACACATGCCAGTTGATTTTTATTCAAAGGTGAAATCAAAAAATTACCTATATCCAATCCTGCCTGCTAAGTTATGTTAGGTTCGAACAACGACCATAAAACACGGGCTCAGCGAGCGCAGCAAGCGTGCTCCGGCAGTGGTCAGCCATGCGCCAAAGCCGGATTTAATTTGGTCTGAATATTTTGATGTGCAATTTGTATTTTTAGGCTGAAAATTAAAATTAAAAGAAATATTATCTGGTGCGGGGTAAAATACCATCCTTTAATAACAACGTTATACTGGTATAGTGTCAGGTTTGTTTGGACGTTGTAAACGCATTTAAAAAGTGAAGTCATCTTACTAAGATGGATTTTGGTTAAGGTGGCGCGCCACCATATTATGCAGCCTCCCAGCCGATAGAGGCCGCGGGCGGCGCCATAAAAGTGTTTTCTCAATTTACAAAGAATCGCAAGCTAAAAGATAGATTTTGATGATAAATGCGACAGGATGAGTGTTTAATACATCTTTCATTTAAAATTTTTATATGGTCTTACGCGCATTATTATCCTTTAACTACAAGAAAATTAGGAATAACCGCCCGAAACGTAGTCACACACACATGCAAATCGATTAATATTAGCCGAATCTGATTCTGAATTTGACTTATTATGTTTGATTCTCGTTGGCGCTGTGGTGTAATACGTCTCTTTTTGTAAATAATGAATCGTGAAAATCTCGTGTTCAAATCTAAGATTGCGATTCCACTTTTTGTAACTAATTTTCTCAAATTTGTTTATTTATACTTATTTATAGATCTACAAACGATTTATTTTTCGTTCTTTTTTGTTCATTATTTTAATTCCTAAAAAGAAAATTTAAAGGATATAGAACTAGAATCTAAGAAAATGTAAAGATGGATAAAGCTAAATAAAAACTATTGGACTTATTTTCAATACAACCTTTCCCTGCAGGTTACACACGTACCTATTTGCGTAAATATTGGGACTGAAAATAATTTTGGGTATAAAAAGAACTCTAGGTCCTAATCTAAATTTCAAGATTTCGGGATTTACTTGGTGATAAAAAAATTGAAATCTTATAATATCTCCGACACTATGACCACAATACCATCATCTTTATATTTCAGCAGTCTATGTGATTTACGTCATCAACTAGGATGTTTTTAATTTTAGAAAAAATCAATCATAGAAAATCCAAAACTAAATAGAATCGCAGTTCAACTCAAAACCTGGATGATTCGTGATAACTTTACAAAAAAAGTACATAATTCCACAAAGACACTGACATTACAATCCCTACTAAATACTGATAATATTATAAATGCGAAAGTAACACTGTCTATCTGTCTGTCTGTTACGTCAATGGCTCAACGGATCATCACGAAATTTTGCATACACGTTATCAGGGGTACAGAAAAGGACATAGGGTACTTTATATGCTGGAATTCCCACGGGAACTCCAAAATTAACACCGGTGAAATCTAATGAGATTTTGCATATACGTTGTCAGGGGTACAGAGAAGGTACCCTATATGCATAGGGTACTTTGTATCCCGGAATTCCTGCGCGATCTCCATAATTGCCACCTGTGAAACCGCGGGGAACAGCTAGTACTCATATAAACCGAGATTTGAATCGTAATTCTAAAAGGATTAGAGCCAGACGTTAGTACGCATAGTGGTTATATACTCTTTGGTCTAGCCACTCAACCTATATAGTACCGCTTGGCGTTATTACACGAAAAAAAAACATAAACGCATTCTGCCGTTGTTCCATTTCAAAATTTAAATTTTGTCATCTCGTGATAATAATATTTTATATTTTATTGAGTTTCATCAGTAGGTACGTTGAGTTTGTAAAGTATTTTATATTCTACTAGCTGTGTCCCGCGGTTACACCCGCGTGAAACATTTTTATAAAATTAACAACTGATACTGGAGGATACTGTAGTTTCTTATGAGTGAAGTATTTAAAAAAACTGGTTCTTTACTTTTTTATAATAACACTAGCTATTTTTCATAATATACCTAGAAATTAGCGCGGTTTCACCCACGCTAATTTCAGAGTTTCTGCGGGAATTCCGGGATAAAAACTACCGTGTCCTTCTCTGTGCCTCTACTAAGTGTATGCAAAATTTTTAGATAATCGGTTGAGTAATAAACCGTAACATACAAACAAACAAACTCATATTCGCATTTCTAATAATAAGTTTATCTAGAAGTGTGCATAATGTATATTATGAAAAAGCAGTTTAGATTTGAAATCGTAAACAAAAGCATAAAAAATGACAGATAATAAAAAAAATTATCTATACTTCTAAATTATAATAAAAGAGTAGAATCCGCGATTCTGTACATTGAATATTTTTACCTAAAATGGAGAGGGGTGATAAAAGAAGAGTAACCAAGCACAAAAAAAAGTTTTTGAAATTCTTTTCTGTCTGTCTGTCTGTTTGTTCGCCATAATCTCCAAATCAACTGAACAGATTGTCATGCGGTTTTCACAGGTAGATTAAGCTTAGCCTGTAGCTACATAATATAGGCTTTGTTTCATTCAAATCGGATATCGGGAAAAAAAGTTGTTACACAAAAACTTTTCACGCGGGTGAAACCGCAGGGCACAGTTAGTCATATAATATTGAGACTTCTTCGGAAGTTGTTCTAACCACTGGACCATTATCGTATAGTTCCTCCTGCCGAAAAAATTGTATGCATTCAGCCGTCGCGCGTCATTTGAATATATTGATCTTCTTTTATTTAGTTTCGTCAAAGCAGTGCGTTGGGAAGATAGATTTATCATAATATTGTATTATTTGTAAAATATAAATATTTTACTGGCAGTTGATCCTGCCGCGGTTTTGCTCGCGTCAGTTTTTTTTTTTTTTTTTTTTTTATTACAAAATCAAGGAAATAATAAATAATAATGAGTGAACGTTACATCATTTGGAAAAATTTACAAAAGTAAAGTCTTTGTAACGTTACGAGGGTATTTTTTTGGTAAAAAGGCATTCAATATTCGATTCTCGTCTCTAATAGTTGACTAAAAAAAAATTTACTGAAAAAACCACGTGAGTGTCGTGTCGTGCTCCGCTCGTATTGGTCATAGCGTGATGTTATAGCCTATAGCCGTCCTCAATAAATGACTATCTAACACGGAAATAATTTTTCAATTTGATCAAGTAGTTCCTGAGATTAGTACGTTCAACCAAACAAGCAAACAAACTCTTCAGCTTTATCATTAGTACCTATAAATTAACAAATACAAAGTAGGTATATGCATAGGTAATAGTAAAAAATATTATAAGCTTTTGAAAATTACTTCACGTGATCACATAGATATCACGAAAAGATGAAGTTTGACCTACCAACACGATGAGTCTGTAACTTGCAGTTTCGGAGATATGAGCTGTCGAAAATTTGACCATGTGATCACATAGATATCACAAAACATGAAGTTTGAGTACCAACGTGATATGACTGCGTCCTATAGTTTCGGAGTTATAAGTGTTCAAAAATTTTGTCACGTGAACACATAGATACCACGAAAACATGAAGTACAGCAACATGATGGGGTTGTCTCATACTAGTTTCGAGGGTATGAGCTTTACAAAAAAAATTTTTTTGAAGATATTAAAAATTTGATCACGTGGTCACATAGACACAATAAAAATATGAAGTTGTATCAACATTATATGGCTGCGTGTCATTGCTGATTGCATCGAAGATAAAAGTTAAATTACCCTGGGCCGTGGTGAGATACAACCATTCGAAAATATGGTCTCTCTCTTTTACGCATCGAGAAAACAAGAAAGAGATAGAAAGAATTTATGCAACACAAAATTATAAAATACTTGTACGGGCTACCTGTAGCTTATAAGGTATACCTACTTGTACGGGACTCAAAACAAAATGTAGTTATGCCTTCGCTTCGGCTACTAAATACCTACCAACTATATCAGTAATATGTATATTCCAAATTCAATTCTAAATTATCCCGGTAGGTAAAATTGTCAAAACTCACGGCTCAACGCCGCGACACCTTTCGATCCTTTTGGAACTCACTACAAACTACTGCATTCGGCGACTTGTCAGTCTACAGCCAAACCACAGCTGTTTATAAGACCGGGCCGCCATTTTCGTACACATATACTGTATACGCTCTCACACAAGTAAGAGATTCGACCAAAATTTAATATTTTTGAAATGCTTATAATTATGTTATTTGTTCACTATCTGCAAAGATTTGAGACTTATGCGGCATCGAAACAAGTAGAAGTATTTTATTAAATAAAGTCTAATAAATAAAAATAGCCGTAGTGCTAGAAAACTCGGTAAGCAATTTGTATGAAAACTAGCCCTAACACCCGCACCTTAAGGCTAGTTTTCATACGAATTTCAATAGAAAATTTTCACCCACCACGGCTTACTCATAAAATACTAATATGGTTTTTTATGGCGTAAATATTAAAATTTAAGAAAATTTAAAAAGAAAACAAAATAATTGGCATTTGCGATATGCCTATATTTTTTTCTATTTTGTTAATTAGGTTGATATTATACAGTAAATAAAAAACAGCCGTAACAAGATATCCACTGAAGTTTATATGAAAAATATAGCTGATCCAAAGATCAAGGATACAATAAACATAAACATCATTACAGTAACCAACATTACGTTAAATTCGAGTATCGACTCGAAACTTGCATTTAACGTAATGGTTTTGGGTCGCTAGTTAAAGATCGGTATGAAAACGTTGTCGAGACTGCCGGCCTTGACCTTATAGAATAATACCAACTAATATTATATGTTCTTCTTCTTCTTCTTCTTTAATAATGGCGTCTATAATTATAATTTGCCAATGACAATGTTTCTTATCAACAAAAATCTCTTCATCTACTTCTTCAATAATGGCAAACGCCAAAGACAATGTTAGGTTGTTCCCCAAGTTAAAACATGGCTCTCTTGAAAGCCAGTTTCCTGCTCAGGGTCCAAAATAGATGCTGAATAGTGACTGAAATAACGAAAAACGTGACACGCGTGTTTTCGATACGGCTTTCACTCGTCAACAACCAATTGTTACAAAGTCTCAATATTACAGAATATTCCGATCTTCTGCATATCAAATGCAAATTATATATGGACAGCATTTGTGTCGGAGCGAAAACTTTTTGAAAAATTCTCAAAGAAAACGTCAGCTGTCATTTCCAGCCGATTGGTTGTTTCAACGCTTTGTGAAGTAAATTTCTCGCATTTTTGCTGTTGCAGATTACAAAAACGCAGTCGGAAGGAAGAACAAAGCACATTACCGAACAAAAGACTGAGTACATTTAAACAAGAAGACAGGAAAAAAAAAAACGGACAAAAGAAACCCCCGTATTCACCGCGAACTGTTCCGAGGAGCGAAAAAGACGAAATAAGTAAAAGGGTCGCGCGCTTATCGCTCCTTTTTCCTGGACTATCGTTTACCCTGATAGCTGGGTCCGGGCACTCATGAATATGACATCAGCGGTTGTCGCTGACCCGTGATGTTGATTTATGCGGCGCCGGTGATCCATCACGCGGATCCGATCCCCGAGCCTGCCAGACAGACGGACCACTTCGCTTGATAGAACGCCGACCGGTTACCGAGAGTCTTTTGTGCTTCGATTGTTTGCCGATTGTGTATGCATGAGAACTGAGAATCGGCGGAGATGGTTTATTGAGTTTGTACACGAGGTAATAAAATATTCCAATGATGAGACGGCGTCCCCTACCGCCGGTGCGCGAGGAAGTCTCCCAAACGAAAACTTGGCGGTCGTTCTGTGAGAGCGAATGGGTGGTTTACTCGCTGGTGGCGTCGGTGGGGGCTGTGGTGTACGCGAACAGTTTGAGCGGGGAGTTCGTGCACGACGACATACCCGCGATAGTGTCCAACAGTGATGTGAACGGCAAAAATTCTGTGCTGAGTGTGTTCAGAAACGACTTCTGGGGCACTCCCATGTCGGACCCCAGCAGCCATAAGTCGTACCGGCCGCTGACGACGCTGTCCTTCCGGTAAGTCTTATTGTTCGATTTCCGTTCGGTTGGCATTGTATTGCAACAAACGAATAATTCCGATTATATAACAGGAAATTACCCATTCTAATAATCGTTCTAACAATAATTTTGCGTTTAAATATTCTATCATTTTTCCTCTATTCGTAAACTTTAGAAACAAAACACAAAAAAACACACGTAATTACCACTAATTCTGAACAGACCAAGACTAAGACGTTACTAATACAGTTAATAATAACGGTTTCGAAGAAAGAAATATGTTACAAATAAATAATGATAATAGTCGATAAGAAAACCTTTAAAAAAAAAAACAAGTCACGTGACCACAAACACGCTATGGTTGTCTGTGCTACAGAAAAAACATACATACAGCCGAATACAGAACATCCTCCTTTCTGGAAGTCGGTGCAAAAACAATTGTCACGATGCATTGAAAACTGATATCACGGTCATCAAATCTTACAGCCCAATCATCATGTACACTTTATTTGGCCCGGGTTACGTGCCCGGGACCATTTGAATACGGCGGGTCCAGGAGACCGTCACAAATCAGGGGCCGGCTCGCGCGGTGACGATAAATAAAATTGCTTTCAGACCGATGACGCCTTTTGAATATTTGCATGTTTATTATTTACTCCATTCTTTATTCACAACGTAACTTGTCGATCCTCTAGGCTCTCAATCGCACTATGTACTTTCAGAGATCCAGTGATAATTTCGGAATAAAATTTACCCTATGTCAATCAGGAAGACTAGATATTTTTTTTATGGGTGAAGTCGTTTTTTAATTGATTAATTACAAACAAACATACCAAAATATCAAATCCTTTCTCTTCATAATATTATTACAGGCTAGTTTTCCCCATCCACGGATTTACACGGGTTTGGGTTTCCCGAAACCCTACATTTTTCGCTTGATTTTCGTAATTCCCTCATGAACTCTATTACGGCATCGCGATATTAATCGATACAAATAATGTAGACCCTAGACATAATAAGCTACATTTATGTCTAGTACAACAGAAAGAAAAGCCTTCGTTTTCAATTTTATGCGAATAAAAAGAATCATCAAAATCAAGTCACCTAGTCGAAAGTTCTCAGGTAACAAACATAAAAAAAAATATACCCATCGAATCTAGAACCTCCTCCTTTTTTGAAGTCGGTTAAAAACGTTGGTGCCAATAACAGGATACTTTATTCATCCTTCCCTATCTAAAAATATATACTAACGTTACGCAGCAAATACGCAGTCATAAAATTATATCATGAGAATTACAGCCCGCAACGATGTCTCTACATCTTACAGAAGACATTAATTTAGCTTTTCGACGTAATGTGATACTTTTATACCCGAGTAATATTAATGTTTCTTACCTAGACACCGCCAATTAGGTATTCTAAGCCAGTAAACAGGATCTCTTTGGTGAGTCCGTCGGATATACCTACTCCTTTTTTACATTATAAGTGGGGCAGCAGTGGAGTGGTAGAGAATTCTTTTTGATGTGGAGTAGACAATTTTGTGTGTTGACTTACTTCTACTTAAGAGGGCTCGTTCAATACTACCTCCTTTCCCATACTAATGAAGCAGCGGTTTATTTTGGTGACGCCCAGTCCGATAAGAGCACAAATTTACATGTAGCAGTGGATAAGAAGATCCTTACTTATTATAAATGCGAAAGTGAGTTTGTTTGTTTGTTTATTTGTTTGTTTCATCATCATCATTGAATTTTGCATACACGTTGTCTTAGTCACTGCTTAGTTGAAGTTCAGGTACTGATGTGCGATAATGTCCAAGAATTATTATTATTAAAACCTCGCGGTTTCACCCGCCTGAGTTTAGGAATTCCCGCAGGAACTCCAAAGTAGCCTACTTTCCCACTAATAATAAACGCGAAAGTTTGTAAGAATGTATGGATGGATGGATGGATGGATTGTTACTCTTTCACGCAACAACTACTGGATGGATTTAAATGAAAATTTACAATAATATAGCGTATACATCAGATCAACACATAGGGTACTTTTTATCCCGGAATGCCAGCGGGAACTCTAAAATTACCGCGGGTGAAACCGCGGGCACAACTAGTACTTCATAAACCTTCCTTGAACTTCCACAAATATTTCGAAATCAAAATTAGCCAAATCGGTCCAGCTATTCTTGAGTCTTAGCGAGACAGACGAACAGCATTCATTTTTATATGTAAAGATTTGTGACCACAATATAATGAAATAGTACTGATTTCCGATATGCCTACTTACCTGCCACAACCCATTGTCTACTGCCTTAATTATATCGTTAGTTTCGTAGTCCCAACGCCAATCAAACTTTCTTGGTTTGTGGAACGGCGTGATGACCAATTGCCCTAATCTGCAGGTCCGCTATTTCTTCTTTGATCTTATATAAGTACTTAGGTAGAGCTTATCTAAGCTAAAATGACGCGCCCCTCCATCGGGCATGCGCACACGCACAACCGTTAAAATATCGATACGACACATATACCGACATCTGGTCTTGCCATTCGTCCTCAGTTGCTGCATAGTGTTGCCGCAGTCACACTATTAAAGAGATATATTTTATCAATACACTAGCTGTTCCCCGCGGTTTCACCCGCGGAAATTTCGGAGATACCGCAGGAATTCCGGAATGCAAAGTACCTACCCTATGTCCTTCTCTGTACCCCTGACAATGTGTACCTAAGTATGCAAAATTTCATGAGATTTCACCGACGTTAATTTCGGAGTTCCTGCGGGAATTCCGGGATAAATATCCTATGTCCGTTTCCTGGTTCTAAGCTACATCCCCACCAATTTTCAGCCAAATCGGTTCAGCCGTTCTTGAGTTATAAATAGTGTAACTAACACGACTTTCTTTTATATATTGTATATAAGATGATAACGCATATCTAAAACTGCTTATTGAGTAGTGGGGCGTGTCATTTTAGTTAAGATAGGCTCTTCAGCACTTAGGTATTTTGTTTTTGTTTTTTATAAGACAACGTGCATGTACCTAACGTATAGCTCTAAAACAAACTTTTCCGTTTACAACAAGTTATTTCTGTAGCTTAAAGAGAAGTTATGATATTGTAATAAGAGCGCGACGTTGCGTGCTCGGTTCACATTACAACAGAGGAATGATTTATCGACCGGGACCGGATGTAGGCTTCACTTGTACCGGGAAATGTCTCGACATCTCTCCAACCGAGTTAAGAATATATATTTTTCGTTAAAATAAATAGACATAATGTACTACTCGGTCATGTGGACTTATATGCTCGTAAAATAACGACCCGATTGGCATAGTAGGTCACCATGCCTGCCCGCTAATCACGAGGTCCCGGGTTCGATTCCCGATGGGGGTGCACTTTGTGTGATGAACACAGGGTTCCACTTTCCAGTCTGGGTGTGTTTATATATCTATAGTATAATATATAAAATGTAATACTATGTAGTATATTTGCTTGGTTTCCACGACACAAGCTAATAATTGCTTAGGTACTGTGGGATCAAGTAGATCTGTGTGTTGTGAAGTGGATTATAAAAAAAATAATATTATAATAAGAAATCTTTCGTCGAAGGTTTCTTTTAGATTATGTGAAAATAAATAAAAAAAAAAAACAGATTTCGAAAGTTTATAGAGTAAAACTTTTACCTATCCTTTGAAGCGAATTACAGAATACAGGATTAGTTTTTCAAGAAATTGTGTTCTATACAAAAATATTAATAAAAAGTTGAAATTGATAGAGCTAGACTTTGTAGACTTTATAGAAGTTTTAGCGACATTTAATAGGGTTAAATCGGTAGCAATACACCTTTGAAGAAGTGTATCAAAACCAACCTCTATGTATGTATAATACACCTAACTTTGCAAATTCATACTATCATGGATCCATTAGTTCATAAGCAAAAAAAAACACACACCAACAACGCAAGAATTTGTAAGGATAAAAGCTTATCGTCATGAATATGGGATATCGTTCGAAGAAATAATCCTAAGCATATTGTAAGCAAATCGAATTCGACTCAACACAATGCAAAAGCAAACCTTCAAAATAATATCTGTAGCGAACAAAAAGAAGAAGAAAAACCCTCCGAATCTACATATCACACGGCCCATTTCCTTTTTCATTCGCCCAGAAACTATAATATACATGAAAGCAATGTAAATCCATCCGAAAGGGGAATCCAAACAAAGCGTTCGCGACATAACCGCTACAGAGAATAAGGTCGGGAATCGTTCAGCAGGGATTCGAAACTTGCCTTAGTTGCTGCATCATATTATATAGTCGACTCTATTTTGTTATTAGACATAATAGTGAAAATAGATGTGCAAAACCAATTCTTTGATCGTAAATCCGCATGAAAAAACTCTGCCGTATTGAAAGTCATGTCCCGCATTGATTTCTTTATGATGGCGCAGAATGTGGAGTTTGATATATTTTGATGCTTACGTTTTTCTGCGAACCAGCGCTCGGTGACTGAAAGATGTTTTACCATGGCGTGCATGTCTCTTGTATTTTATTTCATATTTTATCTTTCCAAATGCGACTTTTATTCGCATTTCCAAGTCACTTTTGTTTCACGGATTTTGCGATCGATCATTTGAATGTTTATACGATAATTTATCTTTGTTTTGTAATAGCTGTTCCCGAGGTTGTAACTGAGCTAACTTCGTAGTTCCCGCGGTAATTGTGGGATAAAAAGTAAGTTAAGTAACCAACAAACAAACTCATATTTGTATTTTTTATATGTATTAATTACTATTTTTCCCTGCAGTTCACCTGCGCGTTTTGGAGTTTTGCAGGTGTACCTATACCTATGTCGTTTGCCGTTGCGGAAATCGAAATTTCGACAGTAAAAAATATATTTTTACGGTTGTCAGATTTTTCCCTCGAGCTTAGATATTGCTTCTTGCAAAATTTCATGATTCTAAATCCACAGGAAGTGCCATAGGCTTTGATTCCCTTGCGTGTATCAAAGTATCTATGCGGTATAAACAGTTTATCTTTCGCAAATTGCAATTGAACCAGCAGTCACTTTGGTCCAAGTATTTTGCCTTTCAAATAGCTAGGGAGCTGGTGGCAATTTAAGTATATGATTTCATCGTCGTTGATTCTAAGACGTAATGTAGTCTGGACTTATATTAACTAGAAAAAATAGGTGGCGAGCTCAGGTAGCTTTAGTTTTTATAAAAATAACTATAAGAAAAATAAGCTGAGATGCTGAATTAAGAAAAACTCCCGCCATCCTGACTTCTGCCAGCTTTAATTTCACTATCTATGAAACGTATTTAATAAGATATAATTGTTAACAAAAAAGATAGTATAATTTATGATAATTTTTTTTAACAATTTCAAAATTATTTATAAAAAAAAACAGAGCTAACTGAGATCGCCACATATTTTTTCTAGTTAATATAAGTCCAGACTACATTACGTCTTGGCATGAACGACGATGAAATCATATACCTAAATTGCCACCAGCTCCCTAGCTAAAATGTCATCTTCCCGTCCTTTAATGTTTATGGTTTTTTACTTTTATGTCATTCAGAGATTACTTTGCTTCGTTAATTTTCCCTCTCAATGGAAAAGGTCACAAAATAATACCTACTCTCGTATTGAAAGTAAGAGAAACGCTTAATATTAGTCAAACTCGAATGTTGCATGTCATTGGAGAACATTCAAGGGATGTTGCCTACGTTTTTTTCCTCGTACCTACATCCGTTCCATGGTACGCAGCGGAAATGGGTCGCGAAGATTCGGTCAAGACGACGAGACAATAGAACGGAACGTTCCTTGATGTGATAAACGACACTGAGGATGAGTGGTTGAAAAATGCGCTGGTGGCTGGTGCAAATTAAATGGGAATCTTGATTGATGTTCCAGACTTACCGTGCTTGTTTACAGTGATGAATTCACAGAGCTCTGTTGCAGCTGTTCGCTACGAAAATTGCTTTGAACGTATAAACGTCTTATTAATTAATGTTTAAATACGTAATAGGTACAGGAAGGAACGAGGAACAGCTAGTCCTCGAGGTTTCAAACGCGTTAGTTTCGAAGTATACTAACGTAGGGTACCCTTTGTACCAATTACAACTTGTGCATATGATGATCGGTTGAGTACCTAGTTGAATTGTGAAAGCGTAACAAACAACAAAAAAGAACTCACATTCTCATTTATAATATCAAGGATTCAACTTTAATGTTCGATCTGAATTCGTTTCGATGCATGGCGTGGACGCGTGGTCTAATATTACCTAAATAGCATAAGTATACATATTTATTTAGGTACTTTTCAGAGTCAATCAAAAAGTCATGAGTGGTGAGTTTTAAGTCTACAACATTGTTAACCATCAGCAACTAATCCCTGCTAATATTATAAATGGATCAATGCGAAAGTAACTCTGTCTGTCTGTCTGTCGGTCTGTCTGTCGGTCTGTCTGTCTTTTACGCTTTCACGCCTTAATGGCTCACCGCTCAACCGATCATCATGAAATTTTAAACACACGTTTTCAGAGGTAATTTTTTGACATATCCCTAGATGTATTAGTTTGGTAAATACTAGCCGTTCCCCGCGGTTTCACCCGCAGTAATTTCGGGGTTCCCACGGGAATTGCAGGATAAAAAGTACCCTATACCCTTCTCTGTCCCCTGACTACGTTTAGGTATGTACAATTTCACTAGATTTCACCAGCGTGAATTTCGGAGCTCCCGCAGGAATTCCGGGATAAAAAGTACTCTATGTCCTTCTCTATACGCATGACAACGTGTACGCAAAATTTCATGATGATCAGTTGAGCCGTTAAGGCATGAAATCGTAACAGACAGACAGACAGAGTTACTTTCGCATTTATAATACTACTAGTTAGAGACTAGTTACATACTAGTTAGAGACTAGTTAGAGACTAGTTAGAGACTAGTTAGAGACTAGTTAGAGACTAGTTAGAGACTAGTTAGAGACTAGTTAGAGACTAGTTAGAGACTAGTTAGAGACTAGTTAGAGACTAGTTAGAGACTAGTTAGAGACTAGTTAGAGACTAGTTAGAGACTAGTTAGAGACTAGTTAGAGACTAGTTAGAGACTAGTTAGAGACTAGTTAGAGACTAGTTAGAGACTAGAGTTTTAATGATAGTGATTAGTTACAGTATTAAGTCATATTTTTAAATTCCAGCTTCCAGCCTCTCCCACAAATATGTGTAAATTTTTTCATTGACTGTAAAATTACACGCTACATAAAACTCCACGTTTACTCAAATTGTTTCGTTAAATTGCCATAATCACAGTACTAGCATTGTGTTTTATGTTAAAATTAAATAAAATTTTCCGCGAAAGCATAATTCTAAAGTTATTGGAGCTCAAGAAAACACGTTTCTTAATAACCTCAAGTTACGTTTAAAGAGGTTAGTCCCTACTATTAATATTATAAAATGCGAAAGTAACTCTGTCTGTCTATCTGTCTGTCTGTTGTGCTTTCGCGACTTAACAGCTGAACCGATCGTCATGAAATTTTGCATATACGTTGTCATAGGTACAGAAAAGGACATAGGTACCTAAGGTATTCGGAATTTCTGCGGGAACTCCGAAATTAACGCGAGTAAAACTGTATTAAATTTAGCATACTAGATATTGTCAGAAGTACAGAAAAGGACATAGCGTACTTTTCATCGCGCAATTTCCGCGGGATCGCCGAAATTAACGCGGGCAAAACCGCGGGAAAGAGCTAGTGGGATATAAAATCAAATACGACAACCGTGAAAGTATAATATTAAATGAAAGTATAATATTAAAATGCTCAAACTGTAGCATGTTTAATGGGATATGAAATAGCGGTGAAAGGCTCGCGTGCTGGTGGCGTATTACTGCGCGGCGATATCCGGGTTAATTTGGGAACTTGGCGAATAAGCGAATATAACCTTAAAGCGCCTAATATAGCAGTCGAACCGCCATTCGTTAAAAATCATAAGTCATTTTTTCCTTTTATGCTCAGAAAAGGAAAAAAAAAACAGTCTGTATAGTGGGCATGTTGACTATTTTTTTTAGCCGGTCTAGTACATTAATAAAAAATATTGGACACGTTTTTTTTCTTTATTTACATAATCAAAAAATAACGGCGATACATTGAGTTAAAATTTCGCGTGACGTCACTATTCGGACAGTTTGTTCGGCGGTTTTAGCGGTTAGTGACGTCACGACCCCCTCACCCTAAACTTTAATGCGCTTTATCTCTGTATATTTTAATTTATTTGAAAAAGCAAAAAATACGTGTCTATTTTTTTTTTATTTTCTAACTGACGGACTAATTAGAATTTTGATTTTCAAAAGTAGTCAACATCCCCATTTAGCAATATCACAATTAGGTAATCTTACTAATATTATAAATGTGAAACTGTGGATGTTTGTTACTCAATCACGCAAAAACTGCTGAACGGATTTGGATTAAATTCGGCATGCACGTTATCATGGGGCTCAGAGAAGCACATAGGGTACCTACTTTTTATCCCGGAATTCCTGCGGGAACTCCGAAATTACTGCGGATGAAACAGCGGGGCACAGCTAGTAATTCAATAAAAATATTATAACTAACACGCTAGCACGCCTCGTATATAATTAATATTGTATATCACACAATAGGCGGCGGGCGGGCGCCGAACGGATATCTCCATGCGAACGGATATAAAACATTGAATTAGCGGGTGATATTTCGCAAAAAAAATATTATGATCAGTCACTGCTCATGCACCCCGACCGCGTGTAATTTTTTACTTCCTCTCTGTACTTTTTTATTTCACCTTTTTGTATGTAAACACGACGTCGTTGCGTTCTCTAAAAACAAAAAAGTTAGTATTTATCAGAGTTTCGAGGTTTTTTTTGCTATCATATAAAATGGTGACAATCCAGGAAATCTCTTTGTGAGTGTTACGAGTGTAATATGCAACTTTAAATTTATTTTATTAAAAGCTTTCTTTTTCTTTCTTCTTCTTATTGGCTTTCGCATATACACACACAC
Source organism: Zygaena filipendulae (assembly GCA_907165275.2). Lineage (NCBI taxonomy): Eukaryota > Metazoa > Arthropoda > Insecta > Lepidoptera > Zygaenidae > Zygaena > Zygaena filipendulae. Next base: position 610,263 of record OU015653.1, on the reverse strand, counting down.
ATATACACATATACACATATACTAGCTGTCCCTCGCGATTTCATTCGCGGTAATTTCGGAGTTCCCGCGGGAATTCCGGGATAAAAACTATCCTATCTTTTAAGTTGGACCATATTTTAAATGGTTACAAAATTTTATCAAAATCCGTTCAGTAGTTTCTGAGTCCATCGCGGACAAACAACGTGACACATGATTTATATATATTAGACTAGCTGTCCCCCGCGATTTCATCCGCGGTAATTTCGGAGTTCCCGCGGTGGTTGCGGGAAAAAAGTACTCTATGTCCTTCAGTTCTCGAGAGAATTCCGGGATAAAAACTATCCTATCTTTTAAGTTGGACCATATTATAAACGGTTGCAAAATTTTATCAAAATCCGTTCAGTAGTTTCGGAGTCCATCGCGGATAAACAAAGTGACACGTGATTTATATATATTAGATTTAGCCAGTTTCAAGTAAAATAAATTAGTTAAATGCACAAATTAGCGTTTAGCATCGTTGTACGGTTTAAACTTGTAGGCCGTGGTACTGATTAGACTACAAGGAGTTTCTCGGAGCTCTTGGAGGATACCGAAGAAATCAGCTCGAAATGTGATATATTTTATTGAGGACACAAAAAAACTCTTATTAAAAGCCGTTCCCCATGGTTAGTTTCACTTGCTTTAATTTCGTAGTTTCTGAGTCCTTCTAGTCTGTAATCCTGACAGCAAAATGCAAAATTTCATGACGATCCGTTGAGGAGTGCAGGCGTGGATGCGTAACAATCAAGTAACCTCACATTCGCATTTAGAATAGTTAGTACCTAATAGGTGGAATTATCTTCTTGTTTTTAAAAGCTTTTATTTAACTTGCAATGTATGTAACTATGTTTGTACGGGTGAAATCTTGCAACTCAATTTTGAACTGATTGAGCTGAAATTTTGTATATACGTTTAGTTTGGATGACAATGCATGGGTTTATGCTTTTTAGCGCATTCGAATAAAAGCTTGTTTTATGAAAAAGTTTTTGATTTTTTTTTTCTATAAGACTTATTTTTACTTTGGAAACCCGTGCAATGGGCATGTTGACTAATTTTTTTTTTTTAGTCCGTCTTGTAGATTATTAAAAAATATTGGACACGTATTTTTTCTTTTTTTACGTAATCAAAAAATAACGGCGATATATTGAGTTGAAATTTCGCGTGACGTCACTATTCTGACAGTTTATATGGCGGTTTCGTGGTTAGTGACGTCACGACCTCCTCATCCTAAACTTTAATGCGCTTTATCTCTGTATATTTTAATTTATTTGAAAAAGCAAAAAATACGTGTCTATTGTTTTTTTATTTTCTAACTGACGGACTAATTAGAATTTTGATTTTCAATAGTAGTCAACCTATTAGTAGTACTAGTAAAGTAAAAGTTGATCATTTCTAGACTATCACATTTGCCATAATATCGTTCTTGTTATCACTCAATTAAGTTACTAAATGCAGAAACTTATAAAGTTATTTAAAAAGGTTTTGATGAATAAAAATGTAACAGTTCACAGGAGTTTACAACGACTGGCGATGATTCATCTTTAATCATATTAATATGATCCAATTCGGTACTTAGACCGAAATAAAAATAATTTAATCAATAGGAGTGGAGAGTATTGGGTTTTTATTCCCTCATATTTTCCATTTACTGTATTATTTATCATTTTTTTTATAAGTATAATATCTTTTTCAATCCCTATAAGGTCGGGAAAAGCCACGTATATCGATCAATGACAAAGTCTATTACGATATTGAAGTGAAAATACAATACAAAACATTAGGTATATTCAGTTTTATTTCATCTCTTTTCTTTCTGGAAATATGACGACTTATCAAGATAAGAACATCTTGTTGTTTGTCACTGTCGTTTTCCATTAGTCAAATTAAAGTGTTTCAACCAACTGATCTCGTTTTATCCGCTGTAATAATATCTACAGCTGGGCCCTTATTCACTATGACCATAACGCGTCGCGTTAAGATAAGGCGCCGCTAAAATTGCTTTTCCATCGTGTTCAAAGAAGTTTCACTTGAAAAAAAATACATTTACAACGTTTCTTTTGTCATAAAGAATATTTTTTTTTTTATATTTTTGCATCTGGAGCGTTTGGGTGTGTTTCAGGGACGCGCGTTATGGGCAAGGAATGTTGTCAGTCATAGTGAATAAGGGCCCTGAAGTCGATGAAAAAATACGTGTCTATTGTTTTTTATTTTGTAACTGACGAACTAATTAGAATTTTTATTTTCAAAAGTCGGCAACATCCCTATTCCCGGCGCATGACCCGTTACGTGGACCCACCGGCTAGACCCCGCCGTCCTGGGGGAGAGGATAACCACCGTGACCGTGGTGTAGCGGTAAAATGAATTTTATTTCAACGACGTAAAATTGAAATTGGTATGTATGGATGGTATAATATATGTTTAAATTTAATTATATGTACTCCTGACAACGTGCATGCCAAATTTCATCCAAATCCGGTCAGCCGTTTTTGCGTGATTGAGTAACAAACATCCAAACATCTAAACATCCAAACATCCACACTTTCACATTTATACCTAATATTAGTAAGATTTGTGGCTAATTGTGGCTAATTTTGTACTATGACATATAAAGCATGAAAAGTTTTTCTCATGAATCCAACGATCTCACGCTGTATTTTTTTTTTCTACTTTTTCACTTTGTCACTCCACCTCTTCGCCTCCCGAGCGACACAACCCACACGGTCATTATCTCACGCGAGGCGAACCACAGACTATATCTACACACTACACTTATATGAGGCGGACCCGCGTGTCGAGGCGTCGAGGTTCCTCGTCCTACCTACGCCTTCCTCCCACCGATCACTTGTTTGCGCGTTCCAGTGATTCCGATAATGACACGGACGAGTTGCGGTGCGTATAGGGCTGCCACCTTGTTTGTTGTCAATTCTCAAAATCGCTGTAGCAATTCTATTTAGTTTGAGGCTAAACAAGATTAAGTGCAGCGTCAGTTATAGCATCATTATTAAATCAAAGTTTTTTTTTTTAACTAACACTTAAGCATTTAAATAATTCTGAAAAAAAGAGAAAAAAAGAAACAATAGTAAGACAAGAATTGACGGCAGCAAAATGACATCGTAAATAAAAAAAACCAGTGTACCTATGTAGGTTTATAGACGCGCAAAAAGTGAGTCTGATTCACTAATAAAACAGCAATAAAAATTTCTTGGAGAAAGAGTAAGCTTCGTACCGATACTATATTTGTCGCTAGTTATAATTATGTTTTATAATAACATACCTTTCGACTACAACTACTTAATATTTTTACTTAATAAACTAAAAGAAAAAAAAAATCCCCGGATTCTTAATAGACGATTTATAAATTTACGTATTTCTATGGTTTATAGAAACTTTCCCAAATTCTAATACATAATATGTGGCAACCCTGCGCATGATGACACACGTCATTTGTGACGCGTTCGAGTGTGAGACACGAGTCAAATTTGACGCGTCCCTGAGGTGAATTGGTGAGTAGAGGGGTGAGTGACGGTGACATTGTATTCACCACTATCGATGATCAAGCGAGGACAATAAAACATTGTTACGCTAATGGTCTGTTTCAGACAAGAGGGGTCGGTTTACCACTTGGGCCTTTAGAAAGATTGAACCGAAACTACTGACGGACGTTCATATGAATTTCAATAGATGTTTTATTTTAATACTAGCTGTTCCCCGAAGTTTCACCTGCGTTAATTTCGAAGTTTCTATATCCTTCTCTGTATCGCTGACAACATGGTCATAATGAACAATATGGTTTCACCAAAGGACGTTCCACGACAGATGCTGGGGTTGCATTGTTAAAGCATATCTTCGATGCTTGGGAGGCGTCATATGATGCTCTCGGAATATTCTGCGATTTGTCTAAAGCTTTCGATTGTGTTGAACATCAAACATTGGCTATCAAGCTAAATCATTATGGAGTTAAAGATACAGCTCAAAAATTGATAATGTCATATCTTAGCTCACGGATTCAGCGAGTAGATATTAATGGAGTGAAATCTTCCGGGTCAATACTGAAAATGGGGGTTCCTCAAGGATCAATTTTAGGTCCTTTTCTTTTTCTCGTTTACATAAACGATTTACCATTTTATATCGATAAATTTTGTAAAATTGTATTATTTGCTGATGATACTTCATTGTTATTTAAGTCTGACAGGAAAAAAACCAACTTTGACCATATAAACACTGCGCTCACTAAAACAATTGACTGGTTTACAGTAAATAACCTACAGCTCAACATAAATAAAACGAAATGTATAAATTTCTCTCTTTCGACTGTAAAATCATCAAATAAAGACATTATGTTAAATGGTGACAGGCTAGAACTGGTGGAGTCAACTGTATTCTTGGGGATAACACTTGATTCCAAACTACAATGGGATCCTCAGATTAGAGCCTTGGCTAATAGGCTCAGTTCAGCGGCCTATGCCATAAGAAAGGTCCGTCTATTAACAGATGTTGAAACTGCGCGCCTTGTATATTTCAGCTATTTCCATAGCGTAATGTCTTATGGCTTACTGCTCTGGGGAAAAGCAGCTAACATTGAGACTATTTTCATTCTTCAAAAGAGAGCAGTAAGATCCATTTACAAGTTGAACACTCGCATTTCTCTTAGAGAGTTGTTCAAAGAAATTGGGATTCTGACAGTAGCTTCACAGTATATTTATAATTGTGTAATTTATGTGCGTCAAAACATACATTGCTATAATAAACATAGCAACGTGCATGGTTTTAATACAAGAAACAAAGACAATTTAATGTTGCCATCATTTAGATTGCAAAAGATTCACCGCTCTTTTACGGTTCAAGGTGTACATTTCTATAATAGAATTCCCAAATCTATTTTGGATCTACCATTTGGAAAGTTTAAAAGTACCATAAAAAGATTTTTATTAAAAAAAGGGTACTACACTACGGACGCTTACATGAGCGATAAGTCTGCATGGACTTAATTATTTTATTTATTTATTGATATTTTGGAAATGATTATTTGATTAATTTAATTATTTAATAATTTAATGATTTGTAAATCAGAATTTGATCAAAATAGTTAATTATTTTATCTAATAAGTATACACATTGACGCCGGATGATGCAATCCATCCATCTTTTTTTTTTATCATTAGTATTACTGTTACTGTTGTATCATTGAATGACTATTCAAAAGCGCCTGTAAAGGATTACTTGAATAAAGATATTTTTGATTTTGATTTTGATTTTGAACGTGTATACAAAATTTCATGACGATTCGTTGAGCCGTTGAGGCGTAAAAGCGTAAAAAACAAACAAACAAATAATTAACAAGCAAACTCACTTTCGCATTTATAATTTTATATTAGTAAGGATGGGTGGTTTTATTATTGTACCCAATAAATATAAAATACTTTATGTAACTAATATTTTTTTACTTCTACATAAATTTTAAAAATAGAAACAAACCTGTGTAGATTTTAATGTTGGCGATATCGAAAAAAAATTAGTAATTAATTTAAGGTATCCTAACTAATTGTAAATGCAAATGTCAGTTTATTTGTTTATATGTTTGTCTGTTACCCTTTCACGCCTTAACTACTTGAGAAAAGGACATAAGGTACCCACTTTTATCTTATTTCCGCGAGAACTCCGAAATTAAACGCGAGTGAAATCGCGGGGAACAACTATATATAACGCTTAGAATTAAGTAAACAAAAAGCAGTCATAGTGTCGTAGAATAACAAATGAAATTCGTATTAAAACTAACCCCGAAACCTTGATAGCTTTTCATTGAAGCACTTGCTATCGAAGTTTGACTAAGGGCTTCTCTAGCTAGCGCTAAATCTAACAATTATACAAGTTTCAATAGATCTGGTTGGATTAACATAAACTTGTGATGACAAACAATGTCGGCAAATGGAATCGGAACGGATACTGGCAACATTATTGTTTATGATCGGCGGACCACGGCACCGTGGCGCGTGGGCTGGACACAAATAAACTTCCCTAGGAGTGGTCGGTATGAGGGAAGTTCATCGGGCAAGTTTCGGGGACTTGTTTTGGTGTGGTGCTAAAAGGGGATTGGATATTTTGTGGTGTTTGCTTCAAACAGGTCAACTTGTGGGGCCACGAAATAATTCTAATAAAAAATGCGGATGTGAGTTGGTTTCTTTGTTTTTGTAACACTTTCACGCCTTGGCGGCGCAACCGTTTACCATGATTTGCATAAACTTTATTAGGTGTACAGAGAAGGGGCACTTTTTATTCTGGAATTCCCGTGGGAACTCCGAAAATGTTGCGGGTGAAACCGCGGGGAACGGCTAGTAATTTATTAAACTAGACCGAAAAACAACAATTGCTACAAAACTAAACTCTTACAAAATTAAAGCAAGGCAGATCTTGCACATTGACTAAAAATATAACCACAGAAAGCTATTGATATAGATCAAAGAGGAAAAAAGGAGCCTGTTTCTATACGTTCAAGTGGACGGAGGGGTTTAAAATCGCTGAATTAATGGTCACAAATAACCCAAAAGCCCTCTGGCCGTGTCGGATATTTTCTGCCCACGTTAGCAACGAGGGGCAGCCGCCAGGTGGGGGATGACCGCTCGCTTCGATACCTCACCTGACGCGATGAGCGCATTCATCCCGGAAGAAAAAAAATGGTCAGCCCCGTTTCGGTTCAGGCGTATAGCGTTCCGTACTCAATGCTATTTATGGAATCTTGGGTATTGCTAACTTTTAACCCTTTGTGACTTCGTCTCTCACATGTCTCTCATGATGCATGTACAGTTAGAATAGAATAGAATAGAATACACTTTATTGTACACCAAAATAATGTTACAGTGTGTTAACAAAAACTTATAACTAAAGGCATACAAAAGGCGGTCTTATCGCTTTACTAGCGATCTCTTCCAGACAACCTTTGGGTGGACAGGACAAATACAGAAAATTTATATGTTGATAGGTAGAACAGGAATCAAAAAATAATACAAATATGCACATAGAACATAAATATAAAAAATAAGAATACATAAAAAGATATACAAAGATACACGCATAGATACCTATAAAATATACATACAGAAAAATATATATAGATAGATAAAATACATAATGTGATTACATACAATATATTGTATATCAACAGCATACGTAACTAAAATAAAAATAAATATTAATTAATACGTTACATACAAGGATACATAAATACGCACTCACATATACATACATATACATACATACGCATACATACACATACTCACATACAGATACATACATACAATGCATATACAGAAATACATGCAGCTAATATTACTGTTTATCAGTGAGGTAGTTACTCTTCACCAACCCCTTAAAGATAGATAAGGATCTAGCCGTGCGAACCTCCACAGGCAGTGCGTTCCACAGTCGGGCTGCCTGTACAGAAAATGACGAGCCATAGAAATTGGTACTGTGAGCTGGGATCTTAAGTAGTAAGGTCTGAGATGAGCGAAGAGCCAGGCTATGAGAAGAACCGAGAAATTCAAAGCTCTTTTTCAGGTAGGATGGAGCAGATGGATTGAACAGTATGTTGTAGAGAAGATGCAGGACATGTGCATTCCGGCGGAGGCGGATAGGCAGCCACTTGAGTTTGGAGCGAAAGTCAGAGACATGGTCTTATTTTCGTAAGCCAAATATGAACCGGATGCAAAAGTTTTGGAGACGCTCAAGTTTATTAAGTTGCTCTTCGGTAAGGTCGATGTAACAGGTGTCAGCATAATCAAGAATCGGTAAAAGGAGTGATTGTGCTAACGCAACTATGCAGCAGCAGCAGAACTAGCAGCAGAACTATGTAATCACTTTTGACAAACAATTCTTATAGAGAGTGTAAATCCATCGTAATTTTTTTTACATCTATGTATACAATGTGTTGATGAATTATAACCAAAAACCTGATACACCCCATTTAAGAAAATAAACAATAATATGAGTAAAATAAAATTTATGTCGAAAAATTAATAGTTTAAAAGTGATTTAACCTTAGTTTGGACATAGTATTATATTATCTGTGGTTTGGAGGTGACCGATCTACGAAATTTCAAGCGCTACGCCCGCACCTACGCGTCAATGACCGATTCGGTTTTTTTGCTACGGGCGGCGCGGCGTAAGCGCCAATTGTATTATAAATAATTTAGACATGGGCTCGTAAAAATGAAAAAATATAGCCTATATTGAAAACATGGTGCGGTCGATTCGTAAGTCGATTCTGAACAAACTACTTTCTAGTTTTCAATTAATTCATTAACACGTTGTATAACTAAATCAGAAGGGCAGAATAGTGGTTGAAAGGGTTGGTCTCTTGGTTCTATCAGAGACCGGTAAAAGAAGATAAATACTTGTCTCTGGTTTAACATACTATGATACGGGACTCTATTTGATGCGGCCGGCACCTCTCACCTTTACCACTAGTTTAGCCTAACATTTTTCACGATCAAAGTTCGCATATCGCTTTGCTTTTTATTTGGAAGCTATTTTCCGGGACGTGTTTTTTTTCGGCTTTCGATGAAAAGGCGTTTTTTGTGAGCGAAAAAATTTGATGGAAACTACCTACGATGCGCTCACTTTATTTACATTTTTTGTAAAATTTCAAATGGCTCTTTGTTCTGGCTTAGTTGTGTATATAACGTTGCGTCGGTAAAATATTCCTGGAATTTGTGTGCAGAGTGTCTATTTTAATTTTCGAGTGAATCGTTGACTTGTAAAAGCTGTTTTCAGAGAAGATTATTCTCGAAGCACTGCAGTATTTTTTATTTGTTGCTTAAAACCAGTAAGCAAGCCGCCAATCTGAAACACCTATACGAAATACATAGATATAAACGTAGGTATATTCTTCTATAGACTGGCTGATAAAAAAAAATATAACGTTAATTACTAAATTTCTTAAAGTGTAAGTATAAACTAGAAAGTGTGTGTGAGTGTGTGTTTTGTGTATTGATTGATTACGCACACAAAACGTAATACACAGTAGACAACACAGTGATTGAATGCGGCTTAACTAAAGTTTTAACATTTCAAACGTAATTTATTTAGATAAAAATTTTTTTAGATAAACATTTTTCAATGAAACACATACACATTTCGTTGAATATCATCAAATACCGGGATTCCGGGTAATGTCAACTAAAGTCAGCCGCACACAGTGCCTAGAATAGTAGAACTGACACAACTACAGTCTGCGTCGTCTGTCTGACACTAAAATACTAAAATGATCGGTTGTGAGACGTTAAACATTCTAGTAATTTCTGTTTGGAACGGTTTCCACATTTTTATGGAAATTATACATTCTTTAGCAGTTCAGTAGTAGAATTCTTCTCTCTTTATCAGACGGTGCGGGGTTCGATTTTTTTTTTATTAACAACGAGCATAAAATTCTATTACCTAATATTATAAATGGAGAAGTTTGTGCAGATGTTTGTTTCTAAATTACGCATAAACAGCTAAACGGATTTGGATCAAATTTGACACACAAGTAATAAGTAATATGTTCTGGAACAACACACAGGATATTGGAACGAAGTTCCCGAACGCACCTTGCGGTAGGTGTTCACTGGTTGAAAGGAAAATGCTTTATGCCCTCACGCAACTCGAGACTTGACTTCGCTTCTATCCGGCGCACCGGTGCGCTCGTCGCCATACTCGTTTACATCATTTATGTTAGTTAAAGGCTCAGACGAAATAAAAAGTTTTTAATTCATCTGAGGTTAAAGGGGACATTCTTCTAAACTTTATTCAAATTCCCTTCGGAGTTAAAGTAAAGGCGTGACGAACTTCGTTCCTATAGGGGGTAAATTTAACCCCGACTGCACATGCTTTTTTTAACTCAGTATAGGTACTCGAGGAAATCCCAAAATTTACGGGTACAAAGCTGCGAAGAACAGCTTGTATAGTTTATCATGGGTACAACGTACATAGCACACGTTCCCCCACTTTTTAATTAAACGAATTAATCACGCCACCCGCCCCTCCCTTTCGGCCGCCCGCCCCCCCTGCGCTGCCCGCTGAGTGGGCGCGTCGATCACGTGACACAGCGGTTTATCCCGCGCAAGGAACATTTTCAATCAATTTATTCCGAGCCCCGACACATCAAGTGCTAAAATTATTTTTTTTACCCCAATGGGGAAGGCAAAGGAAGCTAAGTCCATACAGCCAATTCATTTTATTTTTCTTCTTAGCTTATTTATTTACGGCCTGTCATTATTAGGTATTTTGTAGCTATTGTCAAGCGACAGAGCAGTTTGATGTTATCCCGTACTTTGCCTCAAAGTCAAAGTCAAATAATTTTATTCAAGGTTGGCCCATATTATGGCTCTTTTTGACGTCAATAAAATTATAATTTTTATGACAGCACCTATAAAATATCCACCCTTCACAGCTCAAATATAGGTAATCCATTATCAGATAGTATCTTAAGTACCTACCTAATACCTATAGAATATGTTCAGTTGGGACATAGGGCGCCCTGATTCACTATGACCAAACCATACTATGTATTTACATACGTGAATGGAAAATGTATTTAAAAAAAAAAAAATTGTAAGTATTCAAAACGTCTTGTCGAGAATTATTATTATAAATACAACAAAAAAGAAATCAAAGATCAAGCTTTTTTGGCAACTGATTTTTATTTATAGATACTAGCTGTTTCCCGAGGTTTCACCCACCTTAACTTGGGAGTTCTCGCGGGGATTCCAGGATAAAAGGTTACCCCAGACAACGTGTAATGCAAAATTTTATGATGATCGATTGAGTAGTAAAAAACATCAGAGTTATAGGTACCATAGATTAGCAATGACAGTACCTACCTTTGGAATCATTCAAATTGAAATTGAAATTAATTATACTTTAGTGCCCCAAAAGATATAGGTAGAAACTAAGACAAATAGAAGCAAAGACAGAGCAAAAGGCGGCCTTATTAGAGGTAATCTTTTAAAGACACAATCATTTAGCCCGCGTGGATAAAGTTATAATAAGTACAACAATATTGAATTACTTCAAACTATGAAGCGAAGCCTAATAAAGGACAGCTAAAAATTTATCTCTCAGCTTTGTACGACGTACGTACCTATTTTCATGCATTTTTTGTCTGTCATGATCGAGTTTCATATTTTATTATTTTACAAATTTTAATGGTTTCTTTCTACTTTTCAAGTTCCTTGAAATTTGATATTTTATTCTAGCATCGCCAGTGATTGTGAGTTACAGAACTCCTTCAGTGATTGAGTGCCGGATAATAGCATACTACAACACAGATCTAAGGAACCATCCATAAAATACGTCACACTAATTTCGTAATTTTTTAATTCCCGGAATTACTTACGTTACTTAAATAATATATAAAAAACGAAACCTGTGTGTATGCTAGGTGGATCTATGTACCTAAATTATTCGTGCACAGCTGCGTGTCGTGTGCCGTCGTGTGCGGTCTCCACACGGCATTCCTCGCTCGTCCCAAAAACGGCATGTCTTTGCGAGCATCTCTCGGACTAAATTATTTGCATACTAAAATTGTTACTCCAAAGAACTTGCAGCTAGGAACTTGGCAGGCGAAGTATTTATGCTGATACAATTTGCTAGAGTATGCGGGCCGCGTTTTAGTTAAGAATCGGCATTCTTGAAGATGTCATCTTGCTAAAATAAAATAACAGCTTGTGAATTGTGAATGTCTGGATGTTTGTTACTCGTTCAGCGGATGAATAGAAAAATTAAAAGTATAGAAAACATAATATATAAGTATATTGTCCTGATTTTATTAATCTACAAGACGGACTAAAAAAAAATTTAATCAACATAATTGCAAAAGACTAGAAAAAATTAAAAAAAAGACAACTCTAATTATGATGCTCGTATCATTATTTAAACATTTCAAGGAGATTTCTGGCTTAAATCCCGTATAGGTGCGGAAGAATCAAAAATAACGGAAGAATCCCATAAAATAATAAAGAGAGTAAGTACTTAAAGCAAATCAAATCAGCCTTTCTGTGTTCACATTACCTGCCTGCCTTAAAACCCTTGATAAATAATTTTCTTTGGTGGTACAATTTGAAATTTCTGTCGGAGCTTAATGAGCTTTGTTATTAAATTTGATGAAACATAAATATTAAATATTATATTATATTTTGGATATAAAAGGCACACGTAGTGATGGTACAGTCAGTAGCAGAATGGAATAGGTATGTTTTCGGATAAGGCACAAACTCGTAATACGTAATGGTACAGACAGCATCAGGGCCTTTATTCACTATGACCAACAAAATTCCTTGCCCGTAACGTGCGTCCCAAAAACGCAATCCCAAAAACGTTCTAGATGCCAAAATATGTATTAGAAATTATTACTCTGTATACCATAAAAAAACGTTGTGAACGTATTTTTTGGAGTGAAGCTTCTTTGAGATCGAGGGAAAGACAATTTTTGTGGCGCGTTATCTAAACGCGCTCTGTTATGGTCATAATCAATAAGGTCCTTGAATTGCTTATTGAGTATGTGAACACTTTCAGCAGTTGTTGAATATTATTGGAATAGATACTAGTTAGGTCCTATTCCAATAAAGTTCGACGATTGACGAAAGTGTTCACTTATTTCTGATATTATCTGTACTGTTATCAGTAGAACTACGAAATAAGACCAAGGACAATGAATGGTCCTATTAATTAAATCGTAACAAACAAACAAACAAAACTCACATTCGCATTAATTAAAATAAGATTAAATAAGCGAGACGAGAGCGCAGCTTATAACCAGTCGTTTTTTTTTTCTTTATTTCAACACTGACAGGCATTTAATTTTAATAAGACATACGTGGTATGACATGTACTTAAATAAACTAATTGTACTCCTAATTAAATACTCTTAACAGTGTTGCCTAATGAGGTAAACCTTGAAGGTATTATAATTTTAACGATTTAGCTATATATAAAGTTTTTTGCCTAGTTGATGTGTTTACTTACTTAATAATAATAATAATAAATATTGCTTTCTTTCTTTCTTACATCTAAATAGTACAAGGTTGAGGTCTCCTTTTAAGTAGAAAAGTACCTGTATCAGGAGACCTCGCTCTTACATAACAAATATTATATTAATCGAGCCAAGAAAAAGAAATAACCAAAAAACAAAACTAACTAATAATTAAAAACTAGGCTTGCTTGGGTGTATTTGTATGTGTGTGTGTGTGTGTGTGAGTGTGTGTGTGTGTGTGAGCGTGCGTGTGATGATTGTGTGCGTGCATATTGCGCAAACGCCGTATTCTAGTATAGTGGTTAATTAGCAATTTAAACTACATAAAAAATATCACAGTATATACAAAACAATAGGCACTTGTTTGCGTATAATTAACCGATATTAAATCCGTTCAATTAAAGCAATATTATTACTAGTGGGTCCCCCACGGTTTCACCCGCCGGAGTTCCCGCGGGAATTCCGGGATACAAAGTACCCTATACCACTCGGGTGTACTCTAGCTTCCTATAAATGTTTTTTTTTTTTAAATCGGTTGAGTAATTTTTGGATTTATCCGTTACAAAAACAAACAAACAAAAAACAAAATTATTTCTCTTCATATAACAGGTATAGGTAGGTGGTACCTACATATTAGTGTAAGTATAGATATAATGTACTCGAGGAAAAAGGTCACGAGCAAAAAGCGTATTTAATTATAATAATTCCATTTCGCACAGTTAAATAAGCGATGTTTGCTCATTATTAAATTTTCACGTTCCAATTAATATTCGCCTAAAAAGCGAAACTGCACGAAAGTCTCCGGCGTAACAAAGGTTATTACACCCTTCCTTTTTATCCCTTAAATGAGGCGTAGAGGATTTCCAGACAACACTAACAAAGCTGGGGTTTGCCTTGATTTTTTATTTTATTTTTCATTTATTTATAAAAAAAAAAAAGAATTTTAAAAACGCAATCTTCATGACTTGTCACTAAACTGAAATAAGTTTGTCGCGATATTGCAGAGTCGCCGAGCTAGTAGGCAAACCCAGTGCCCTCTGGAAGAATAAAACTAACCGTAGTAGAGTAGTAGAAATAGCTACTCCTGGCCGTTAAATTATTTGCACAAAATTATTTATACCTACTATAGTCTATTGAAATCGTTTGATACAGATACGGTATTTCTGTAATTACAAAATTAATTTAGCGATCTATACAATGGTATGCAATTTTTATTAATTAACTGCTGTAAAATAATGATAATTATTTAATTTAGAGCAATCTGCTTTAGTGCATAATCTTGATTGAAATGAAAATGAAAAATACGTTTATTTGGTTAAATAAAGTTTCTTAACCTATGCCTACCTAGACCTTAATGTACTCTAAATCTAATGCGCAAACCATTGCAACACAACAAAGGTAGGATAGGAATGAGTTGGTGACCTGGGTTCTAAACTAAGTAAACTTGTATCATAGAACCCAGGGACCCTCCACTCCTATTGCAGACAACTTAATAGAGACCCAACACCCACATATTACTAACCATAGCATAACATGACTTAAATTAAATTAAATATCTAAACATCTTAAGCACTTAAGCTATTAAAGAGACAGATGTAACTATTAGCTAACCAATTTTGGAGGCTGGTTACAAACTACAATACTAACAACGCAATAAAAATATACAGCATTAGGCAGTAGATCTGTGAAGTGTGAGTTATGAGTGTCTTATGTGTGAGCGTGTGTCTGTGTGTGTGGGTGTGCATGGGTGTGAGTGTAGTGGGTTAACATGTGTACGAGAGCGCTCGTGTGTGGATGTATGTGTTTGTTGGTATGTGTGATTGTGTGATTCCCCACCACTTGTATTCGCTCATTGGCAAGCTTCTAATAGTTGTTCGCTATTTATGTAGTCCAGAGTTTGCAACCACGAGCGGATAGTCTTTTTTAGTTGGAACCGAGTTAGTGATATTATATTTAGATTTCTATTTATTCTATTATAGATGAAAGGACCAAGAAAATTAAGATGCCTTTGGGCAAAAGTAGTTCTTGTCCGTTTGATGTCAAAAATATTAAAATTACAACGTTTATTCAATTTTGTTTTAAGATCCTGGATTTGTATAATTTTTTTATGCTGGAATAGACACAACCTATCGAAAACAGCTGGCGGACGGATAATACCTTTGCCACGGAGTATATTTCTCTAGTTGGGAATATGATCGGTTTGAAATACATTACTTTTAGAATCGTTCTTTGGGCGCGTTCTACTTTAATCAAATATGTTTTGGCACAACCCCCCCAGACAACAATGCAATAGGATAAGACAGACTGAGCTATTGCGTAATAAACAGTTCTTAGAAGATCCTGGTCTGATACATGACGAAGGCGTTTGAATATGAACGCTAGCTTACGCATGCGATTAGCCAAACCTTCCAAATCTGCGACCCAAGACATGTGCTTATCAACAATTACACCCAGATATCGAATCTGGGATACCTTTTCGAGGTTGAGACAGTTACAAGGACTATTTACCTCAGAACACAGTCTAATGTCACAGGTGTGTGCCTTGATTCCAAATTCTACGTCCGGCTGGGTTGTCTGGTTGATTGAGAAGGTGATGAATTTTGTTTTAGAAATGTTTAGGGTAAGTAGATTTTTGTCGAGCCACCTCATAACCTCTCTCAGACCAAGTTCAGCCAAAGATTGTACGTCTTGCCATGTATCACCATAAAAAAGTAGGGCCGTGTCGTCTGCAAACGTTGCTACATGTGCATTTGGAAGTATAGTTTGACAGAGTTGATTAATATAAATGAGGAACAGGGTTGGCCCCAAAATGCTGCCTTGAGGTACGCCAAATTTCATGGGAAGATAATTACTTTTGTATGACCCGATCCTGACACACTGCTGACGCTCAGACAAGTAGCTCTTAAAAAGATCCAACGTCACACCTCGTACACCTATATTCTCTAATTTAGCAAGAAGAATGGGGACAGAAACAGTGTCAAAAGCCTTGGCAAGGTCGAGAAAAACAGCAGCGCATTTTTTTCTGTTGTCAAGCAAGTCCACAATGTTATTGGTTAGGAATTCTACAGCTTGTTCCGTCGATCATCCAGAGCGGAAGCCATATTGGTTAGGAGATAAGAGCATATTTTTTTCGAGATAATTCACCAAACGTTTGTTTATTAATTTTTCAAGTATTTTAGACATTGAATTTAATATTGATATGGGGCGAAAATTGGTGACACTGTCTCTGGCCCCACTCTTATGGACGGGCGTGATAACGGCTCTCTTAAAAGCTGATGGAAATACGCCTGTCTCAATACTTAGATTGCAAATATGGGTATTCGGTAACGTAATCAAGTCACGCATCCTTTTGAGAAATGAAGTGGAGATGCCATCCCAACCTACAGCACAATTGGAGCGAAGATTAAGAATGCATGTATTAACTTCAGCAGGGTTAGTTGGTGACATGACAATTGATTTCAAGCAACCAGCGCCATGTAAGACTTCTTTTGCAAGTTGCAGTTCGTCAGCGTTTTGTTTCTCCAATGTACACTTGGCTAGGCTGGCACCTATATTTGCGAAAAATTCATTTACATGATTTATAGAATTTTGCGGTGAGTCGTGCGTGTGAAGGAGTTCAGTGGGGGGGTTAGCTTCTTTTGAAAGGTAGCATATTCTTTTGACAGAGTGCCACGTTGCCTTAGCATCCTGTTTGTTTTTGAGTAGGTCCTCTTTGTCAGATAAATTCTTTAATTTTTTCAAAATATTGTTACAGATATTTCTATAGTTTTGTATCTATGAAGTAATGTAGTATTTCCAGGATCTTTACGTACTTTTTTATGTAATAGGTCTCTTTTTTTAATGCATCGAATGAGTCCTGGTGTTATCCAGTCTTTAATGTTGTTACGTGAACGGGACACTTTTTTGGTTACCGTATGTTTGTTTAAGTATGTCCTCAGAATGTCAGTTAGTAAATCAGTAGCCACCTCAGCATTTGAACAGTCAAGAATAGGATCCCAGTTTACAAGCTTTAGGTCATTATAGATGGAATTATAATTCACTATGGTTCGAAGAGCGGTCCTCTGTGCTGTGGATTTTTCAGTGGTGCGAAGACTTATATGTAACATTACCGGTTGATGATCGGTGACCAAAGATTCAATTACCAGCGCAACTGCGGGTAATTTGGATTTGAGGATTATATGATCGAGGCAGTTTTCTTCACGAGTTGGAAGAATATGGGCAGGGAGCATTCCATGAGATGATAATATGTTCATATAATCTTCATAAAGCGGGTCCATGCTAGCAGATTTTATATCTATATTGAGGTCACCCATCACAATTATATTTTTATAATAACTAAGAGTAGATAAAGAGGAGTTTAACGTGTGTAGAAAAGTTTTTGGATTACTTTGCGATGGAGACCGATACAGAGCAACGATAGCATGATCATCACCAATCTTGAGCATCAGACAGTTGGCCCCATCATAGATCGGTTCATCATATGTCACATGAATATTATTGCGAATGTACACTACAATGCCACTATTTTGATTAAAGTTATGTTCAGTCTTAATCACGTAATAACCAGGGAGAGATGGTAAGAATGGGTTTGATTGTAGCCAACATTCGGTCAGCACTAGGATGTCTATGTTGATTGCTATCCTATTTAGTAATACTATAAGACTATCAAAGTTTCGCGATATACTTCTTATATTTTGGGTGATCACATTTAGACACTCGCCGCGGAGTCCGATGTAGCTGCTACACTGTTCCGGTTTGCAGAGAAACGATCTCGCGACACTGAAATTATCAATGTCCGAGACTAGGTTACTTACTTTATTAGCCATGATGTGAAATTATGGGATTCGACGAAGAAAAATATTGTAAGTGTGATTATAAGGTCTGCAGTCGGATTAGTGCAACAATCAGAGTTAGAGACAGAGACAATAGTGTGGGTAAAATGTTGTGTGAGGGATGTTGTTGAGGTTGTGATGTTGCTGTGTATGTGTTGTGTATATTTTGTGTGTGTGATGAGTCTTGATGCTGTATATTGTGTTGATTGCTTAATTTTAAATATAACTATGAAATAATTAATTAAAAAACCAAATTTACGTGAATGTTCAGTTTTACACGTCGGTAAAATGAGTAAAACTACGCTATTGCTTAATACTAGTCACTCACTAGAAATCTCCATAACTTGCTTCTCGTTTTTAACCTCAATCATATCTTTAAAATTGTCATTTGAAATAAATACTCTTCCATGCTTTGTCCATGTGTGTTTATATATCTTTTTCTTGATGAGTCCTCGGGTAAGAAAGTAAAGCTTATTACCAAGTTCGGTTAATAGTTCCGAAGCGTAGAGAAGCCTTTTCCTTAAAACCAAGTAGTGTACAATTAAGCGGATTGTTTTTGTGCGATGTATTGTAGGCTTTGAATGCCCTCAGGAACCTTTCTTTACGCAAAGGATGACCGAAATCCACTACAATTGGCTTCCCGGACGTCTTATTTCCCTGACGGTAGCAGTTTTGGATGTCGTTCTCCTTTAAGTCACAGTCTATTAATTCACATAAGTTAGCCACATGCACTTTGAGGTTTGTATCAGAGGGGGGGATATTTCGGATAACCACACTGGCAGAATTCAGGCGTCTCTGGACAGTCTCAAGTTTATCTTCTAAGCTGGAGATTTTTGCGGAGGTCTCCGTTTGTTTGCATTCAAAGTCATGGATTTTTTCCAAGATCGTATCCTGTCGCTGGATAAAGCTATCAAGTTTGTCATTTATCTTGTTAAGTTTTTCATCTTGCTTGTTTACTAGGTCTTGAAACATAGATAGGAGGTCTCTTCTGAGCATATCAAATTCTTGGGGCGACGGTGCTTGATCAGCGGGGGCCTTGCGCTTTCGGAGCGTGATGGATCCCGCATCGCCAACCGACGCGGTCGGAATATCTGGGGTTGAACTTGATTTTGGTGGTGAACGGACAGCCTTCATTATTTATTTATTTTGTTGCGATGTAAACAAAACGCAAACGCAAACGTGGATTGGCGTAGCAAATCTGAATTACTGCGTAGCAGTCCGTAGCTGCTATACGTAGCAGGCGGCGTAGGCCTCAATGACGTCGCGCACTGCAGCTAAAACTCGTAGCACTCACGTAGAACTTGGTGTAATTAATCGTCACTGACGTCAGCTACACACGTAGCTCTGAGTCGATCCGTACCAACTACACGCCGTTCGTAGCACCGGGGTCGAATCACGCAAAGGAACCGGTGTCGTAAACCAATAACAAGATACACTAGTGTTGGACTACACTTGCAAAGTAGATTTATCTCGCTCAGGTACCACCCACTGGGCGGGTCAATGACCCTCACTTCGTTAACGAGTAAACGAGAAATGAATTTAAGTAGCACTGGCCAATCACGATTTTAGTAAAAATAATTTAGTTTAAAATTTACTGAGTGTAAGTGCACACGTCCATTCCATACAAAGGAGAGGAGGAGAGAGAGATTATTATCAAGTGTGTATTAAAAAAGGTAGTCGTCGGTCGTTGGGCGATTGCGTCGGGGCAGACATTGGACTCGTATTTTCCCTTTTTTTAACGCGATCAAGAAATAACGGCGATACATTGAGTTGAAATTCCTTGTGACGTCACACCTAGGTAGGTACAATTTATACTTAGTTATGACGTCGCGACCTCTCACTCCTAAATTTTAATGCGTTTTATCTAAGTATTTTTTCAACAATTCGAAAAAGCAAAAAAAAAACACGTGTGTATTACTTTTTTACTATCTAACGGACGGACTAAATAGAATTTTGATTTTTGTACCTTGTCATCAGGCCCACTTAAAAGAATCTTAATTAGCTGTTTGCGCGTGAAACTAACCCACCTTTCACTTTCAGGGGATTCTTTCATGGGAATTTTACGTAATGTTAGGCACAACATTTTTTTTTGTACTTTTTAGTTGATAATTTGATAT
Source organism: Zygaena filipendulae (assembly GCA_907165275.2). NCBI lineage: Eukaryota > Metazoa > Arthropoda > Insecta > Lepidoptera > Zygaenidae > Zygaena > Zygaena filipendulae. The sequence goes on along the minus strand of OU015653.1, from coordinate 590,293 downwards.
AATTAAGTTTTGTCAGTACCTCGGTACATTGCAATCAATGGCAGATAATAATGTTCTATCGATTTTATTGTGGTTGCCTAATTACTTGTAATTAACAATGTTGTGGATGCATGTGAAGTGATTATTGTCTCGTTTCCAAACTCTAATTAACATTGCAGCAGATTCGGGATCAAAAAACATAATATGCTGCGTCTAATAAATAGATATTTATTAGGCTCGATTTCTAGGTCAAAATGCGTTGTTTATTCTGATCTATGTCTGTGGGAGTAGCCAAGATGGAGCCTAAAATAACACTGTCGTAGCACACATAGGAGACGTGCAGAGCATTTATTCACTATGACCACTTCGCGTTTCCCTCCCGCTCAAGTTTCACTACAAATATAATATATACTTCCATACTAATATTATGAAGAGCTAAAGTTTGTGAGTTTGTGCGTTTGTGATGTTGTAGGGGGTAATCTCTGGATCTACTGAATCAATTTTGAAAATTCTTTCACTTACAGGAAGCTAAGTACTGAGTGACATACTTGGGGGTACTTTTTATCCCAAAATTCCCACGAGAACTCCGAAATCACCGCGGGTGAAACTGCGGGGAACAGCTAGTTTTTAATATTTTGACATCCGCAGCGTTTGGGTTTGTGTTTTTGGGATGCGCGTTATGGGCAAGAAATGTTGTTGGTCATAGTGAACAAGGGTCCAGGATGCATGGCAGGCACGTGTCACGGTCATTTAGCTGAGCGGATTTGTTGGGCAAATTGTTCCCTCACTGCGGTCACATTCCACATAATGGCTTCAGTAATGGTATTCTGTTAGCGGAATGAATGCTTGAGACGGATTTATCTCGATCCGAATGAGTTAGTTGGCCATAAGGGGATTTTATTTCAATTCGTTTTACATGTATTTATACGGTTTTGTGTCAAGAATGATAAAAGGTTTAGGTGGGAAGGTTTTTCTTTAAAAGCACAATTTTGATGGCAATTCTAGAGGGTTCTTTTTTGTTATTAGTTGCATTTTAAAGATAGAGATCTGGCTAGAAGCCTACTTTTATCTACTTCTACTATCAGAAGTTCAGATTTCAATCTAGTAGGCTAAATAAGTAAGTGACAAAAACTTAATCGATTCAATGGTGTAGCGTAAAGTAAAGCTAAATGCTACGCCATTGTGTTTACAACATAAAATGTATATAAAGTATCATCCTACTAATATTATAAATGTGAAAGTGTGAATGTTTGGATGTTTGGATGTTTGTTACTCAATCACGCAAAAACGGTTGAACGGCTTTGGATGAAATTTAGCGTGCATGTTGTCAGGGGTACAGAGAAGGACATAGGGTACTTTTTATCCCGGAATTCCCGCGGCAACTCCGAAATTACCGCGGGTGAAACCGCGGGGCACAGCTAGTAATATATATAATATTAGTTGTTTGGTTAAACTCTGCTTAGTTTGGGAACAGAGATAATGTCTGAGTTTATTCTTACATAACTTAATTGATTCCACTGACTGGCTTTGAAGAAGAAGAAGATCTAAAACCACGCACGAAAGAACGCGTAAAAAGCCCTTTCTTTATCGTGTCAGGCAAATATTCAATTTAGAATAGGTATAGATACTGCGTCGTAACTCGTAACCTGTAAGGGATCCACTTTCTGCCTGTCACACCCATTAAGCCGTTGAGATGTTTTTCCGTCCTTTGTCAGAGGTTTATAATAACGACGTGAGCGCCTACTTACAATCGCATAATCTGAGACCTCATTTCGAATTCAAAACACATTATTTTTAGGTACGCATCGAAGCGAATCCAAAAGTCAACGAAAAAAAAATTATGATTATTTTCTTTTAGTGGTGAACCGATATACAGTTTAAAATTTAATTATGCCCACAATAATTATCATTGCATCTATATGAAATTGAAATTTGGCAGGTATATAGTTGATAGGCAGGTGTCGTCAACTAAGAACGAATTTCACAGAGTTCCCGTGGGATCTCTCAAATTAACACGTGTGAATCCACACGGCAAAGCTAGGTATTCAGTAAAATATGTCATCTTCACAGTTTATTTATTTATTCATTAATTGGAGAAAAAATAGACACAAGTTGGGATATAGTTAGAGAATAAGAAAAAAAAAGAAAACTATTGCATGATGATTCAACGTCCCTTTCCTTTTAATTGTCCGATGCGCTGACAAATCATAATTATAAAGGTCATAAGAGATGTTACATTTGTTTTAACTTTGAGTCCGCCTTTAGACGTAGATACTTCCGGTGAGAGACGACTACAACGTAGAGGTAAGGCGTCCATAGCACCGGGTATTTTTCACTCTCTGCATCAATGGAACGCAGGGTTTCCCGCCATCCATCAAGGTCGGAACGGCAGTGTCAAACCAAATGCGATGCGCGGTGCGTGCGGCGCATCATCGGATCGTTCCGAAACGCTGCAGGATTCGCTGAATGCACGATTGCGACCGAAACGCACCACAGCGTGATACGATGCCGAGCGCGCATGATGCACTTAATGCGGGATTTGAAACGCAGTCATAGTCTATACATAGACAAGTGTCTCCACCATTGACGTAAATTATAGGTTGTAGGTACCAGATTCACAGATAGATAAAAACAAAAAATGTAGAGCAAATTGTTAACAAACTTTTGATTGAATAAGCAATTATTATTTTTTTGTGAGGACATTTTGCATCATTGACTGTGAAATTTAGGTAGGTATAATATTATTTTTTTAGTCTCCACTGTTTTCTCTACCTGACACTGGCAAAAATATTACATGTACATAACTAAAGCGTCTGTTCCAAAAATCAAAACGGAAAGGAACCCATAAGGATACCCATGTTTATCGTGCGACACATAATATGTACGTACCTTTATAATATATTGAGAATGCAAATGGTGACCCAAAACTCTTAATACCGAGCGTACACATAACATCCGTTTGATCTCAAACATACATACAATGCATTGAATTTGACATGTGAACGGCGTACCCATCAACTGAGCCCTTTTTACACCAAATATCATTACCCTCGTTTCTTCACACAGTAGGTACACTCGTATCACTGAATGGAATTGAATTTACAACGAATGGAAAAATCTCGCTGAGTGCTTCCAATGAGAACGTTGCTTTTAAATTACAAATAGCGCTTATTGCTCCGCTCTTTTTTTTGCATTCATCATAAATGATATTTATATTTATATCTTTTATCTATAGAACACGCGGCGAAATACGCCATAGATAATGAAAATCATGTTAGGGACGGGGGAAGGTATGTATTCACCATTTTTTAAGAAGTCAGAAGACTATGATTTGACAGGTTTCAGTGGAAATGATTATTTATGGCTTTTTGTTTATATGCAATAAATAATTAAATAAATAAATAATTGGAGACACTAGCAGGATGTTAGTAAAGCGTAATATAATTATTAACTTAGCGTTAGTTAGTATCTAGCTAGTCTAGTTTTACAATATCATGGAAATTTGTCTGTAGGGTTTTTGGAGAGCTATTGTGAATGGAAAGACAAAATATATAATATGTATGTATACATATAGGTAGGTACGTATATTCACTTCATTCGCGATTAATCGTGATGCAAGTTCAAACAATCCAACAGATATACCTACCTATCTATATAAAAATGAATCCCTATTTCCCTTGGTCAGGACATCACGCGTGAACGGCTGGACCAATTTCGCTAATTCTTATTTTGTTGTGTTTGTTATTGTAAGATAAAGAAGAATAAAGGATTTTGGAGTTCTTGCGGAAATTCCCCAACTCACGCGGGTGAATCTCCGAAACGGTTGAACCGATTTCGACGGATCATTTACTGCTAAGCTGATGTTATAATAAGGAGTAAATTAGGCTACTTTGGAGTTTCTGCGGGAATTCCTGAAACTCATGCGGGTAAAACTGCGAGGCACAGCCAGTAAATTAATAAAGTCCACCTCTAGGCTATTTTTTAACTTCTAATGTAGGCATACTACAGTTATATATGGTCGTGAGTGAATCCTAAATCTCATGCTAATATTGAACCGCTAGTAAAATATTATTAAATTATAATAACATAATATATCCATACACATAAATAAAATTGAAGTGTCTGTTCGTAATTCCAAATTAACAGCTTTTCATTTAATAAGGTACTTACATACATAAATATTTTTTTGAAACTTCTCTCTGCCTGTCTGTTTGTTCCGGCTAATTTCTGAAACAGCTGGACCGATTTTGACGGGACTTTCTCTGGCCGATAGCTGATGTTACAAGGAGTAACTTAGGCTATCCTTTTATCTTAGAAAAAAATAGTTCCCGCGGGAATTCCGAAACTCACGCGCATGAAACCGCGGGGAACAGCTAGTAATAACATATAAAAAGATTAATCTAAGACGAAGATCCCGGATTCGTGTTAGCGTAAAATCCTTCTGCTTTAGAAATCCTATGAGATTATTAATAACATGAACATTACGTGTAGCTGTAGGTACGTTAAGAGGAAATATTAGGAATTACTGAAAATACATATTTTAATATCGAAGAATTTTCATTTTCATTCCATCCCTTAAAGGAAATTATTATACAAGGAAACAAGGTACACCGTGATGTTGTAATTTTAGGCGGCCATGAAATATTGGTGTTTTGGCACGTTGCAGTGCGACGGCCAAGTACATTAAAACTTTATTTAGCTGTAACAAAATAAGAGGTAAAATCAGTTATCTACTTAAAAAAACCAAACTTAAAAAAAGGATGTTTTCGTCCTTTGTTCGGGAAATTCTTATCTGGTTTGAACATTTTAAGCCGTTATATACCTACTTCTCACAAGTGAATAATGGTTGTTTAGTAAAAACATTTACTAAACTTTATAGTTTAGCTTTATTTTTATTTCTTGCCTCAACTTTGGAAAAATGGAACTTAATGTGTATAATTTTTATGTTTAATGCCATTAAATAAATATGTAATTTTAAACGGATATACTTAACTATGATGGGCAAATCACAGCAAAAAACGATACATACAATATTAATAAATTCAAAGCAAAAGACAAGTCGTTATGTGCTATACCTTAATTAAAGTATTGTCTAAAAAGACGAGTTTATAAAGGACTTGGCAACTTTCAAAAGCTTTCCGTTCATTGGCGGGATTACATTATTGCATCATATACCTACTGCGATACTGCAGCATATAAAATATTAGGTAATTACTAAATAGAGGCAAAAATAAGGAACACACCCCATAGACTTTAAATAATTTTTCATTACTCATACTCGGAAAGTAGGTCTGAAGTTGCCTGAGAAGCGGGTTGAAAGTAACACTTTTCAGCCCTAGGGAGAATCGCTTTCCACTGACAGCTGGATACTGCAGAAACTCAAGTTTTTTCTTATGTCATAGGGGGCATACTTACTGGCCAGTAGCAGACCTAATGGTTGATTTATGTAAAATAAAATTCACTCATTTTTTTCTTTAGCTAATTCCTATTTTTAACCGACTTCCAAAAAGGAGGAGGTTCTATGTTCGATTGTATGTATGTTTTTTTTTTTTTTTTTTTTTTTTTTTATGTATGTTCACCGATTACTCGAAGACGGTTGGACCGATTTAGAAAATTCTTTTTTTGTTTGAAAGGGTATACTCCCAATTAGGTCCCATTGCCACCAAGTCGGGATCTGATGATGGGATCTTGGAGAAATCGAGGGAACTCTTCAAAAATTATAGGCACACCTATAGCGATTTGGGTATTTTTTATAGTAAATCGTTCATTTGCTTTTGAAAACCAAAATTTGAAGAAGTGGAACTGATGATGAAGACCAGAGATGGTCATCGGACCTACTCAACAATAATACGTATTTCACGGGTTCCGATTGAAGCGATTTCAAAAATTGGTTTTTTGTTTAAAAGGGGATACTCCCGAATTGATTCCATTGTCACCAAGTCGAGATCTGATGATGGGATCTTGGAGTAATCGAGGGAACTCTTCAAAAATTATGGGTACACCTATAGCGATTTTTATATTTTTTATAGTAAATCGTTTATTTGCTTTCGGAAAGTAAAATTTGAAGAAGTGGAACTGATGATAAAGACCACAGATGGTCATCAGAACTACTAAATAATAAGTATTTCACAGATTCCGATTCGTTAACTTTAATATGGTTTCTAAACAATTTATGCTCGTCACAATGTATATGGTGAAGTGGAACTGATGATGATGTACCAAGAGAACTCCTCAACAATTAACGTCCCTGCGTCGGGAAAAGCAATATTTTGTAAAAGGTGATGAGCAGTTGACATTAGGCTATTGTAACTTAGAGAAATTACGAACTAAGTCACTTAAAAGCGAGAAATAAACAAATTTTTAACAAAAAAATTTAAACCGACTTCCAAAAACACAAAACTAAAAAACTAAAAATAAAAAGCTAAAAATAACAAAATACGATTTAATCCAAAAGACAAAAACACACGTAATATTATTATTGGTTTGTGCTACCACTAATCGGTTTGAATTCGGTGACAAGCCAAATATGGAGGTGGTAGATGGGCTAAGTCGACTCCCGCCACCAGCTCTTCGTGAGCAGAACAACCCAAGTGGGCTTACACCAGCGGGCTTGTCACCGAATTCAAACCGATTAGTGGTAGCACAAACCAATAATAATATTACGTGTGTTTTTGTCTTTTGGATTAAATCGTATTTTGTTATTTTTAGCTTTTTATTTTTAGTTTTTTAGTTTTGTGTTTTTGGAAGTCGGTTTAAATTTTTTTATTTTTACTTTCCTTGCATTCGTAATGAAAAGCACAGTGTTATCCTCGGGAGAAACTTTACGTTACTTTCACCCCTAGGATAACAATGTACTATAGTTTCATTTAAAAAGTTTTCTTTTCCACAGAACTTGGCTACCTATCAAAGCCTCTTAAGTTCATCGGCGGGATTATATTGCATCTATCATAATAACGTAGATATAACATGGCTAGGTTAAGAAGCCCGACAAAGGGTAATTGAGTGCCAGGAATCTACGAGATGTTTAATTAGGAATACTCCTTAGATGCCTTACGTCGTGAAGTATTTATCTAAGAGGAATAAACAGAGATGTATGTACATTGTTCACCATTAAGTTAACTCTGGCAGGCATCTTAGTCCCGCATGTGGGCATTTATCGCTCCAAGGTCTACCAATCTACAACGTGTTAATGAATTAACTGAAAACTAGAAAGTAGTTTGCTCAGAATCAAGTAGCGAATCGATCGCACTATGTTTTAATATAGGTTATATTTTTTCATTTTTACTAGCCCATGTCAAAATTATTTATAATACAATATTTGGCGCGTACGCCGCCCGCAGCAAAAAAAATCGACCCTGTAGGCGCGGGCGTGGCGCTTGGAATTTCGTAGATAGGTCACCTCCAAACTAATGTTGAATAACTTTTAAAGTATAAATTTTTTCGACATAAAATATATTTTAATCATATTATTGTTTGTTTTTTTAAATGGGGTGTATCAGGTTTTCAGTTAAAACACGTTGTATATCTATACAATTAAATAAAATTGAATTGTCTGTTTGTAATATCAAATTAACAGCTTTTGCTAAATGCATAAAGTATACACGGGACATCAAAAAATCAATTTTTAAAAATTTTCTCTGTCTGTCTGTTTATTCCGGCTAATCGCTGAAATGGCTGAACCGATTTTGACGCGACTTTCACTCGCATATAGCTAATGTTATAAGGAGTAACATAGGCTACTTTTTATCCCGGAATTCCCGTGGGTACTCCAAAATTAACGCGGGTGAAACCGCGGGGAACAGCTAATACATATCTAGTAATAGTATCTGTGCCGTAACTAAAGGGTACGTGTGGTAACTAAAGATAACATGAAAAAAACTAAACAGAATACTATAATAGGGATGTGGACTACTTTTGAAAATCGAAATTCTAATTAGTCCGTCAGTTAGAAAATAAAAAAACAATAGACACGTATTTTTTGCGCTATAAAGTTTAGGGTGAGGGGGTCGTGACGTCACTAACCGCTAAAACCGCCATACATACTGTCCGAATAGTGACGTCACGCGAAATTTCAACTCAATATATCGCCGTTATTTTTTGATTACGTAAAAAAAGAAAAAATACGTGTCCAATATTTTTTAATAATCTAAATGCGTAATATTCTATACACTACACGGTCAGCTGCTGCGAACTATAGGCGCCGCCATATTGGCCTTGGCTGCTCTGACGAGCGCCATTCACTTGGACATAGATAAGCAATAGTGTGTTAACCCACACTGGATAAATTTTGAGTAAATTAAAGTTTTAAAATTATAGCGCCATTTTGTTTCAACATTTTGATGTTCAATATTTAGTTACATATTTAAACAATGTAATAAGGTAAACACATAATTAAAAAAAGTTCTGTAACTTTACAATAAAGCGTTCTGTATCAAAAACTTAATTTTGTGGGTTAACATGTTTGTTTGGGATAGAAGAAGGCTGATTCAGGACAGTTGCATACACTAGTAATGTTTTTCGATAGCTCCTGAGCCTATGTCTAAAATATAGAGTAATGAAGGATAAATGCGATCCGCCGCTTGATAAATGGATAGAGGAATTCACTCACCTTAAACGCTCCCACAACCAGCTCCGAAGGTGAAGACCAGTGGCACCGTGCACGGCACAGATCCAGGGCAACGATGATGGTGAAAGTCCAGAATCAAGTCCAAATGGCGGTTGGTCACTAGGCACTAACCCAGCTGGGGATATACATACACGCACGGCGAGAAATATCACAGCTATTTGAGGCAGATTTGGCAGTTACATACGATGCAATACCAACGACGTCTTCCTCATAAGATAGTAGGTCCGCAACTGACGTGTACCCTTCGCCTCGGCGGCCAGGTCACACATATCAGAAACTAGGAGGTAGTTGCATAAAAAATGAGTGAATTTTATTTCTACCCACGTATACAACGGCAAGATCGCACAATGTTATTGCTTATCTGCGTCCACTTTATCCCCACTCGGCGGCCGACCGTCACGCGGCATGCAACACACAGGCGAAAAAGTTTGAGACGATGTAATAAAAACTAATACTAACTTTAAAAAACTAATATCTATAACAGCTTAATCACAGTCAATCATGAGAAACAGCCTTATATATTCCAGACTCTTCGGGCTTTTTAACCTATTTCCAAAAAGGAGGAGGTTCTGTTTGAACGAAACGATTAAAACAAATTACTGACATGTTGACTAATTTTTATTTTTTAATCCGTCTTGTAGATTATTAGAAAATATTGGACACGTATTTTTTTCTTTTTTTACGTAATTAAAAAATAAAGGCGATATATTGAGTTGAAATTTCGCGTGACGTCACTATTCTGACAGTTTGTATGGCGGTTTCAGCGGTTAGTGACGTCACGACCCCCTCACCCTAAACTTTAATGCGCTTTATCTCTGTATATTTTAATTTATTTGAAAAAGCAAAAAATACGTGTCTATTGTTTTTTTTATTTTCTAACTGACGGACTAATTAGAATTTTGATCTTCAAAAGTAGTCCACATCCCCATTGTTCTATTGAAATCTATAACCAGCAATGTTTCCGTCAACTGCCAAACAAACGAACCGACCCGGCGCACTCAAACGTGAGATGAGAAAGTCGTTAAATACCTATAATATAACGAAACGAATACATTGCGATGAACGTAACGCACCTCCGTTCCCGCATTGAACCTAATTTCGCCCTTCTAATTGGTAGTAAAATAATCCCAGCTACGTTCATTAGGTTTAGTTAAATGACAATGGGTAAGGGTCGTTCTGCATTAAATCCTCTAGTCTGGTACAGTCGGCTCTCAAATATTCCTGAATTATTTTACTTCTCTCTGATAATAATCCCTAAGCCTACTAATATTATACGTATGTGAAAGTGTTGATGTTTGGATGTTTGTTACTAAATCACGCAAAAACGGCTGAACGGATTTGGATTAAATTTGGCATGCACATTGTCAAGGGTACAGAAAAGGATATACCTAGGCTACTTTTTATCCCGGAACTAATATTATAAATGTGAAAGTGTGGATGTTTGTTACTCAATCACGCAAAAACGGCTGAACAGATTTGGATGAAATTTGGCATGCACGTTGTCAGAGGTACAGAGAACGACATAGGGTACTTTTAATCCCGGAATTCCCACGGGAACTCTGAAATTACCACGGGTAAAACCACGGGGCACAGCTAGTAATATTATAAATGCGAACGTAACTCTGTCTGTCTATTATGCTTTCACGGCTCAACGGAAATTCGATCATCATGAAATAAATTTACATACACGTTTATGTACGTCAAGATACATGAAGATTATAAAATCAGTCGTTACAGCTAAATAAGCTATGAATAAAATTACCAAAACAAAAAAAAACCTACTAATACTTTTGTCTGTATGTCTGAAGATTTGTGAGGAGTTTCATGTAAGGCCTACTAGTATTTGTTAATCATTGTTATTGCGAGTGTGTTAACATTAAACAAATAAATAAATAAATGAATATTGTCCAAGTAAACAGTTTCAAAAATTTTTGCATTCATTAATAAACAAAACGTGTTCTTCTGAAAACTACAGAAGAAAAAAGTCTATGGGGATATTCATCTATTGGAATGTTAAAGTTAGGGCATCACCTGTACTAAGTATAAGCTTTGGAGATGTTAACGTTGATTAAATTAAAGCCTTATGTTATCTGAACACGTGTGGGCGTTATTAGCCACTATATCAGGCGCGCCCGCTGTGTTTGTCTTAGCTGTGCTGTGGAGTAAGGCAGTTCGTTTTAAACGTAGGTATTATTGTAATTTGCTCGGCGCTGGGACATTTAAGCTCGGATCTCTAAGACGTTGACAAGACCCACTGGGTGGTGGCCCTGGTGGGGCGTCTAGGAAGGCTCTGGGGCGGCGCGTTCCCCCAGAATGCCTGAGGAGAAGTGCGTTACACGTATACCAGCCACCTTAGCCAAGTTACAATCTATGATCGTTAAAACTAGGTATATAAAACTAATGGCCGCACTCAGAGTCGTTTTAATTTACTTGATTACTTGATTGCGGCAGTTTTCTTTCAAAAATCTTTACTTGGGTCCATATTCCAGAAGGTGACTCAGATCACGTTTCTCTTGAGATTAGTTTTAAGCTCAAATCATAACTCAAGCGTTCATCTTATTGTAGAATGCGTTTTAAGTTCTAATCACTTGAAACTAGTCTTTAGTAGAGATTCTGAACTCTTATTAGTTTTAATCACTTGAAACTAGTCTTGAGTAGAGATTTTGAACTCTGGTTGAGTGATCTTGACATGTCTTTGCTTGAGTATAGGTTAGTACTCAAGCGTCGTTCTAGATTCTAGAAAGGAAATAACTCAGCTGATTGTTGATTGATGAATCGCATTTCAAGTAAGGTTCTAAAATTAAAGCTTTACTTGAAATTAGTTTTAAAACTAGATTCATGACTTGAGTAACCTGTTGGAATACGGACCTTAAACTCGCGAAAAATTTGACTTTTGAATGATGTTCCGTGACATGAAGATACCAATCGGTAGTTTTCTATGCATTAACGATTATATAGATTGTCAACTTGGTTAAGGGGGCAGCTGTTCCCGTGGGTATTCCGGGATGAAAAGTGCTATGCCCTTCTTTGTATCCTTAACAACGTGTATGCAAATATTAATAATGATCGTTTGGGAAGCTAAGGCCTGAAACCATAGGTATTGCTACAAACTTTCGCGTTTATGGTTTTAGGGTTTATGAATAGTTTTACGAATAACACTTTGGGTTGATATATTATGTATGAAGACATATTATTTAATTACTAGCTGTTTTAAATTTCAGTTCAAGACCCCTTCTAGAATTAAAAAAAAAAAATTTAAGTACCTACGTATGTAGTCTACTAAACCAGTTACGTAGAACTAATTACGTAGCTGTGTAGGCGGCCGAAAGAATTCAGTGATAATGTAGATCAAGATCTGAATGAATGATTTTAAGAATCGGTTCAGTTATTTTAGCGATTACCCGCTACATCCATAATTACAAACTTTGCCTCTTTATGATACCTACTAGAACAGAAGTACGTATATAATAGCCAAGAGAGGTACATACACTTCTGTACTTACACGTTACATAATTTGATACCCTCAATACTCGTTCAACTCTATTCCTTCTTCGTTCTTTACATCATAGACAGTTTATTATAGGTAGATATATTTCAGACTCGGCATTTCTTTTCGAATCCACAAAGAACTAATGAACACCTTCTATACTTCGTAATTCGCAACAAAATTATGAATTGGAACGCGCCACGCAGCGGTCGCGCTTTGTTCGTTCGTTTGATGTTAATTTCGCCGAAAGAACCTCACGAATTCGCTGGAAACACGATAGCCATGGACTACGACGGCAATGCTTATTGCGTGCCAATTTATTTTTTCCGCAAAATATGAGTTTTAGTAGACTATACGCGTATTCCTCTACTTCCGTTCACCCGTCCAATTTTCTTTTTATTTATCTCAATTTCAAAATTCATGGTATGTATATCGATTTTCTGGCCAGCATAAGGCGTGTTTGGTAGCAAAACGATTACGTTCTACATAAAGATACAATTGGTATTAGATCATCACCATAGATGGAACATATAGGTACATACGTATTACCTAATTCTGTGTACATCATTCCCTTTTCTTTTTGTATGTACACAGTTTTTTTTTGGCAATAAATGGTTTTTATTACAATAGGGATGTGGAGTACTTTTGAAAATCAAAATTATAATTAGTCCGTCAGTTAGAAAATAAAAAAACAATAGACACGTATTTTTTGCTTTTTCTAATAAATTAAAATATACAGAGATAAAGCGCATTAAAGTTTAGGGTGAGGGGCTCGTGACGTCACTAACCGCTAGAACCGCCATACAAAGTGTCAGAATAGTGACGTCACGCGAAATTTCAACTCAATATATCGCCGTTATTTTTTGATTACGTAAAATAAGAAAAAAATACGTGTCCAATATTTTTTAATAATCTACAAGACGGACTAAAAAATAAAAATTAGTCCACATGCCCATTATTATTAGATTTTACAATCCAGACGCCGTCAGATAAGAGACCCGTATCAAAATATTAAAATATGTTGATATTTCGGAGTTCTTTCGGGAATTCCGGAATAAAAAGTACCCTTATGTCCTTTTCTGTAGGGGTGACAACGGGTACATGCAAAATTCCACCATGATCAGTAGAGTATTTAAAGCGTTAAAAACTGCCAGACAGACAACTTAGTATCTATGAATCGTATCAAAGCATCGGAATATAAGTAGATAAAAATTACCTTTGAAATAATTCAAGTTTATTGTTTTTTCGTGTATAGATTAGTAATACCTGCTGGTAATAGCATTGTTATATCATTAAATTCACTTTGAAATTCATGGTTTTCATCGCCGTCGGCATATTCGCGTAAATCTACGTAAATACTAAAATTGGGATGTATTTTCCCGGATGCCTCGACTGAATATTTTTGGCCGCAGTTGGGAGAAATATTGGGCGAGGTATGTTAATCTCTGGAGGGCCATTCCGGCCGGGTCGGCGTGGCCTCAAGCCACATAATATATAAGTACAGCGATCTTAGTTACGATAGATAACTCACTCACACTTACGTATAGATATGTATCAGAACGGCTTCGATCTGATCAAGTTCGACTTCAATTATAAATTTCCATATTTATGTATAGCTTGGCTTTGTGTTTTTTCTTCTTCTATTTCTGTATGTTTATTGTTTATCCAATAATAACAGCTATAAGATACAATCTGTAAATTGGTGATTTACATGACGATTGAGTTACTATCAGAATATTAAAATTCTTATGTGATCTATAATAATGTCATCATTCACCTACTGCCAAGTGAATCAAGTGATGTCCTGGACATCCGAACAATCCTAAAAATAAAAGTATACTAATAAAACCCTATCATATCTCGCGATCAGGCACCGACTTGGAACCGATCGGTAAGTAGCACATACCAACAATAACATTACGTGCATTTTTGTCTCTTGGACAAAATCTAAATTCGTATTTTGTCATTTATCGCATTTTAGTGTTGTGCAATGTTATATGCTTTTTGAAGTCGGTTTAATTTGAAACGACGCGACGCGACGTGAACAAACTTTTGTGACCGCGTTCGTTTGAGTTTACGAGAATTTCAACACAATTTGTGATGAGAACGTGTCATTTACCACCAATATTAGGAGGCTAATGCCGGTGTGTGGGTTCAGGGAGCCGTAAAAACTGGTGGCGATAAAAAAAATACGTGACACACGGCCAGGTGCGCCCGGGCTCGAAGCCGCACCGCAGATTACGATCGCGCGTGGGTTTGTTCACCTTAGGGCTGCCACCATCAAATATTGAAAACCAGGATTTTTAGGTGGAAATATCAGGATGGCTTAAAAACGGAACCCTGTAGAATTAGTGTTAATTACAGCGATGAAAGCTCAGTGGTTGGTGCGTTCGAATTAAACGCCGCAAGGTGTAAGTTCAAACCCTAACAATGAGCTTGAGCTGTCGGTGAAGGAAAACATCGTGAGGAAACCATAGCATGGTGGTAGAGCGCTCTCTAGTGCCCGGCTGGCTAGCTACTACCTTCAAGTTGCAAATCTGTCGCCAAGCACCTAACGGTGTGTTCCGGCAGCCCCACTTGAAAGCCAGTTCCCATCTCCATTCCAGGTCGGCAACGCACCTGCAAGCCTTCTGGTATTGCAGATGTCTATGGGCGGCGGTAATCACTTACCATCAGGTGTATCACTTGCCCGTTTGCCCCTATGACATAAAAAAAAAAATTAATAGTAATATCGCAATGAAAACAGGGTCAGTGAAACTCAAATTATAACAGTCACAATTGTCTATGAAAGAATCCATTTATTGCCAAAAAATAAAATAAAAATCATATGTATATAATAAAACAAAACTTAAAATTGTAACTAATGAAATAAATCACCTAAAAAATATTAAACTACAGAATATTTTTTTAAATGCTCTTCAATATCTCTGTTGGCTATACATTAGATTCACAAAAATAAACAATTCACTTTTGAATCCGACTTCCTGCGTTTGAACGAAGGAAACCGACATATTGGAGGCATTATAGTGGCTAATAAATTTTAAAACTAAAAAGCTTTACAAAACCCAGGACACTAGGTACTTAAAAAGTATTCAGGACACCCCAAAAATCAGGACATGCCCTCGGAAAACAGAACGGTTGGCAACCCTGATTTACCTTACGCTCCCGGTTTCTTAAACATGCAAACACGGAATGGGATGAGCTCGCGACGCAAGAGCGTTGGGCCGATCAAAAATTTTTATATTTTGGTATACACAATTCGCTATATGTATAAAATGTATTATTGTAACATCGTTAATCGTAAAGAAAAAGAATTTAGATGCCAGCAAAGAAAGTTTTGAGAAGTTTTAAGCATTGATTCATTATCTTCTTCTCAGTCGTACACTCCTGGCGGAGTAGTCGTGATCACGGATTGTCTGATAGGTTGGTAGCGGCCTTCGTGAGACTTCTCCATCCCACTCTATTCGCGGCGCTGCGTGTATACTCGTATGGGAACAGTTTATAGATGATTTTATGAGGTCCGTCCATCGTGTGGTCAGCTGCGAGAAGGTTGACCCTCCACTCTTTCATGCACCACTAATCGTTCCTGAGAGCATTCTTTGCGGATGATTTATGTTTAAACATCTTAAGTATTTGCACTTCTTTTCTCTATATAATATACATATTATATACCTACCCAGGTACTAGTATAGTATTATATATATATTATCTGTTCCCAGGTATAGTTATCTACTCTATACGAATCTATATAATATATCCCATCAAAAACATAAATGTGAAAATGGAAGCCAAAGTTTGTGCTTATTTGTCGACTTCACCGACAAAAGAATTGATATCTAAATAGGTGCCAAGTTCTGTAGATAATCCTGAAATATATTCAAAGGAGCATAGAACTTGACTAGTTTTCACATTCAAGTTATCAAATATTTGCCTAAAAACTATAGTATAAATATTTTTGATATTGGCTTGTTTTTACTAGCAAACCAAATATTAAAGGGGTGAGATCTATTGACCTTACAGTATAAAAACAGTAACTTGCTCATAATAATATAAAGAAGGTACATAATTCGAGTAGCTAAAGATAACTTTAATGTGAAAACTAGCCAAGTTCTATGCTCCTTTGAATATACAGTTGTGGTCATATAATTAAGAACGATTTGAAGTTCTAGAAGTTTTTCATTTAAATCGTGTCATACACAGAGATGTGTACCTTCTGAGAAGCAACTAGTTATGTTATAAAATAGCCACATTAATTGAGCAACGTGGCTTAGGAATGAACAATGAAATCGCTAACTATTTTTTTCACATTATATTTATTTTACCAAAGTAAGACATTCAAATAGTACTGAAGCTGGACAAATAATTAAGAACGATTTATTAAACTGCTCGAGAATAGTTTTGTATGACACTTACATTTAAAAAAAATCACAATAATATGTAGCGCGGAAAATTTAAAAAGCAATTTAATAAATTTTTTACTAAAATTAATAGTTAATAGCATATCCACGGCTTTTAATTACTGCTTTACACCGGCGAGGCATTGACTCTATTAATTTTTGACATTTCGCAAGAGAAATAGTGTTCCATTCTTCTAAAAAGTCGTACAGCTCTCTTAAATTTCCACACTGTGTATTTGAAACCTTTTTCTTTACTTCGAACCACAGATTCTCTATTGGGTTTAGATCTGAGCTGTTAGCTGGCCAGTCTAAGACAGAAACTGATTGCGCTGTAAGAAATTCCTTTACGGTGCGTGCAGTGTGCTTTGGATCATTGTCATGTTGGAATGTCCAAATAACCGGTAGAACGTCTTCAGCATAAGGTAACATTGTTTCTTCCAGTATATTTTTGTACTGGAACTGATCCATGTTACCTTCTATCAACTTTACAGGTCCAACACCATGTCCAGAAAAGCACCCCCAAATTTTCAGATTTCCACCACCGTGCTTTAATGTAACTTTCGTGTACTTAGGGTCGAATGCTGTATTCGGGGGACATCGTACATATCGTTTTCCATCAGAACATACTCTGTTTATTTTCGTCTCGTCAGAAAAAAGTACATTTTTCCACTGTCGCACAGTCCAGTTTTCATACTTTCTCGCAAATGCAAGCCGGGCTTGCCTGTGGCAAAGTTTCAACATGGGTACCTTTCTTGCTATCCTACCGTGCAATTTTTCTTCTACCAAACGTCTTCGAACAGTGCGTGCTGAGATTGCTGAAGGGTTGTTTTCACCAAAATATTCTTTTCTCAGCTCATTGGACCCTTTAAAAGGATTTTGTTTTGCCATACGAACGATGTTTCGGTCATCTCGAGGAGTTGTTTTTCTCTGTTTAGGTACACGTGGAACATTCGAAGTAGTTTGATACATAGCAAAATGCTTTACAGCATGGAAAACCATCGTTTTTGAACATTGCAGATGGTCGGCTATCTTTTTGTAAGACCAATTCTTCCGGCGAAGTTTTATTATTACATCCCTTGTACATTTATCACAACTTTTATTTTTTCCCATTGTTTTTTCATAAGAAGCAATCACTTTTAATCTTTTACAGCACTAAATGGCGCCAAAATTATACAAACAGTAACAAATCGACTGAGTGTTCTCTATTTAAATTTGAATAAAGGTATAAACTATTTATCGTTCTTAATAACGTGACCAGCCAGTAAACAGGAATACTATGTTTAGAAGTAGTGTAAAAAGTTTGTATATTTATTTTTAGCTAATCGTGTGTATCAATGAATACAGAGGTATTATGGAATAGTTTTACGATACCGAGAGCAATAAAAAAAATGCATGGAATTAGTTTTGCGTCTTAGTTTAGAAAAAAATCTTCCTTCCATATCAGCGTTCTTAATTATATGACCACCACTGTATTTCAGGATTATCTACAGAACTTGGCACCTATTTAGATATCAATTCTTTTGTCGGTGAAGTCGACAAATAAGCACAAACTTTGGCTTCCATTTTCACATTTATGTTTTTGATGGGATATCACTACTTTTTGTACAGAAATTATTTGTAGGTATTAGGTACTTGTTCATAATAAAATTAATACCAAATGGTCTCTGTTAATCTATTGTATTTCAATCCGTTTACGGGGTAGAAAGTACCTACTGAAACTAACATGTTTGGATTTAAAACAAATCACTACGTAAAGACCATAACACATAAACATATACATAAATATGTAAAGACCATAAAATACAAAGACCGGCTGTCATCAAATTTTGATTGATGATTCTTACATTACAGGCAGAATAAGTAAGGGTTCGTGTAATATTACACACAGTGCTGCTCACCAGTTGTCAGCTTGAACTCGGCTTAACATCCTACAGCGTGTCTAGATTCAATAGATCAAATAATAAATAAAACAAACACGAATAAAAATAGTTACATTTATAATTAAAACGTATTTTGCTTACATTTAAAGAAAACACCGCATGCAGTAAAATATTTTGGAGACATGACACTACAACTCTTGTCGACAGACAGCACCTGTATAAACGATTATATTTTTTTTCCCTGATCGTGCATCGCTCCTATCGCGTGACGTACTAACGAGTGAAGAATCAAAGCTTCTATTTGAGAATACGTGATTCATATTGACATGTTTATGTGAAATAGTTTTTGAGTTATGACGGGGTCAAAAGTTACACACGGTGCTGCTCGCTAGTTCTGTTAGCCTGAACTTGGCTTGACACGCTACTGCGTGTTTTTGTCAATTTAGTTTATTTTCCTACGTTTCCGTGGTATAACTATCTTTTTTGTGTTTTCTGTATTTTCTTGGATGTTTAAAATGTTTGAGTGAATTGCCCATTCAGTATCCGGTTTTTTTTTACGCGTTTTCTGTTGATAGTTAATTTGGCCAAGTCAGGGCGGTATAACGTGCGCAGGCGGTTGTACTCTACAATAGAGCTCTCTTGTGCCTTGAAGACGACACTAAAAGAATACACTAGAAGACCCGGTGAACTTCGTATCATCTACAAGACAACCAAGTGACACAATTTTTTATTTCTAAAATGATAAAAGAGATCGGACTTCACTTAATCAATTCTTTTGCGACAAGTCAAAATCAAAGTCATAGTCAAATCGTTTAATCAAATTTGGCCAATAATGTGTATCTTATTGACGTCAATAAAATTACAGTTATTATGACAGCAGTCAGCAACCATAAAATATCCACCCTTCACAGCTTCCTAGCGCTATGGCTAAAGTGAAAAAGCTGCGCATCAATCTCCAGTAGCACGGTATATTACGTCACCATGCGCTTGAAGGTGCATATTGAGGACTTAAGCCTCCTAGAAGTCGAAGTAGAATTGCAGCTATTGAAGCATCTTCCATAACTTTGCCTATATCGTCTAAATCTTGCACAGTGTACATGACTGCAATTATTATTATTATTAAATCCATGTTGCCATTCCAAGTGAGAAGAATTGCTGGATTATGCCGTTAATGTAACGAGACTCTTCTGTACGGTCGCAGCCTGAAATTTTTGAGGAGGTCAAAAATTTATTGCACAATACACAATTTTATTGCACACTAGCTGTTGCCCGCGGTTTCACCCGCGCTAATTTTGGAGTTTCCTTAGTAATTCCGGGATAAAAACCCCTACCCTACCCTATGTCACTCAGAAAACTCGCCTACATGTATATCTCTATATTGGAGTCAAAATCATCTAGACAGTACCTGTACAGTTTCTGTTCGAGGATTATACGTCGCACTTGTAGGCGGGAAAAAGAGCCAAATAACCGTCTCTATCCAGAAGCAGTTTTATTCTTGAAAAAGAATTATTTATTCATCATTTTTACATACAGAACTTTCTTTGTCAAATGTGAATAATATGTAATGGATATTTGCGTGAACTGATGAAAATATTCACAGATATTCATAAATTATATACGTATTACGTCGTACGTAAAACAAACGCAGATTTACTTTTAACTTGAGAATAGCTAGTTTTATACGTATAAACCATAGAAAAATTCGTGTTGATAACGAAAGTTTGACTCATTGTCAATGTTTGACTCAGTTTAATGGAGTGACGTAAAATACATCATTAAAGAATAGCTAGTTTTATACGTATAAACCATAGAAAAATTCGTGTTGATAACGAAAGTTTGACTCATTGTCAATGTTTGACTCAGTTTAATGGAGTGACGTAAAATACATCATTAAGAATACTTCAAAATTTTGATTAGCCAGTTATATACTTCAATACTCGACTTTGTTATATTACCTTCTTGATAAGGATATATCTAAAAACTGAAGATATTGATAATTATAATTTTTTTTAAGTTTTTCCAGTTTTCAGATTTTTCCCTTTGTTTACGCCTAAAAGTCTACCTCGATGCCAAATATCAAGTTCCTAGGTCATCTGGAAGTCGGTTATAATTTTGGTCTATAGGTCAGTCAGTGATAAAAATCACGATTTTTGGACGTTAATATCTAAAAGCCCGTTTGAGGTGTGCTTATGAAATTTGGAGCACATGTTTATCTCGCGAGTCTTAATACATGAGCCAAATTTGACATGTTTATGTTAAATAGTTTTTGAAATATGAAGGGGTGAAAAGTGGCTCCAAATGGTTCGTGTAATATTACACACGGTGCGGCTCGCCAGTTCTGTCAGTTTGAGAACTTTGGCTTGACACGCTACCGGCGTGTCTAGATCAGCTGATTCACACTAAAATCTTAGGTAAGTAATATTATTTGATCGTTACAGAAATTGAGGATTTTAATAAAATCGGCTGAAATTTTAGATGTTGTCCTTTAACATTTGCATATTAGGTATTTGAGAGCAACGTAACAATGTTGTCCTGAAATATTGTGTATTGTCTAGGCAATAATGTTTGGACAGTATTCTTTTGAACAGCCACAAACTAGATTATCCACGTAGCACGTAAAGCTCGACGTAAAGTTTTGGAGCACCCTGCAGCAAGCGATGCGTGGCGGAGCGCGGTCGCTTCACTAACGAACGTCTTCACAAATAAGCCCCTGGGGGCGTACACACATTTTTATGGCCACGATACGAATTTCCGTCTCAACGAAATACATACATACAGTCAACAGCAGAAATATGTAAGCAATTTTGGCAGTTATTGAACCTTATTGCGATAGTAATAAAGTTCAAAGACTGCGACCAAAGTGTTTGCATATCGCTGCAGCAGTCTGTACGCTCTTTATTCTGTTTGCGTATAAATAGTATGATGAAATATTTGCAATGGTATGAAATGAAATTAGAATGTGTTGTTATTCCACACAATTGGTACTGTTTCAGTGCACCAAATCCGTGTTATAACGACTAGTCTTATTTATCCACGACGAAGAAAACACATTTAAGCCCGTTGAATTTCACATTTCAAGTTTGGTCCATAGTAATACTAGCTGTTTCCCACGGTTTCACCCGCGTCAATATTAGAGTTCCCGCGTGAATTCCGGGATAATAATAATAATAATCCACTTCACAACACACAGATTTACTTGATCCCACACTAAGCAACGCCGACTCGTATCGTATATGCGTATGTAATTTCATGATTATTGATCCAATATAGTTAAGGTGTAAAAGCATAACAAACAAAAAGACATACACTCACATTCGGATTTAATTGTAAGGATTTTTGTCACTGGATCCCTCAAATAATTAATTTGTTATAGCTGTTGGAGAATTTCTTGGGTATTCTGCGTTATTTTTTGTGTTAGTTAATAGGCATGTTGACTAATTTTTATTTTTTAGTCCGTCTTGTAGATTATTAAAAAATATTGGACACGTATTTTTTCTTTTTTACGTAATCAAAAAATAACGGCGATATATTGAGTTGAAATTTCGCGCGACGTCACTATTCTGACGGTTTGTATGGCAGTTTCAGCGGTCAGTGACGTCACGACCCCCTCACCCTAAACTTTAATGCGCTTCATCTCTGTATATTTTAATTTATTTGAAAAAGCAAAAAAATACGTGTCTATTGTTTTTTATTTTCTAATTGACGGACTAATTAGAATTTTGATTTTTAAAAGTAGTCCACATCCCCATTCGGGGTATAAGCTATAACGATTCCAAAGTTTATCCAAATCCATTCAGTTATTGATTAACTCAGACATACACAAAGAAGAAAACAACGAAAATCGCCTATTTTTAAATTTATTATTTAAAAATTGATCAAACGCAAAGATTACTTTGCCCGAACCTTAAAATTATTGTTGAATTCTATTTAATGTTCAGGACAAAAGATATTTGATTAAAAAAAAAAAAAAACCGCTTCGCCAATTCAAACTCAATCGAAACCTATGCAAACAAGTATTCAATTGGAAGTTCAAAAGAGAAAATTGTTTGATCGTATTGAGATTTTGTGAGTTAAACGGCTCCATCCTATAGAAAAAATAATTTATTAAGTAGAGAGCCAATGTAGGTGGTTCAAGGGCACCACGGTGGTGAGCTGATCCTCACTATTTGGTTTTTTTGTTACGATTTCACGCGTTTACTACTTAACCGATCATCATGGCATTATTTTGCATAAAAGTTGTCAGGAGAAGGACATATTAGGGTACTTTTATCCCGGAATTCTCGCGGAAACTCAAAATTAACGCCGGTTAAACCACAAGGAACAGCTAGTCTAATATGATACAGTACTTAAATCTATGTTTTTGTATATACTTATAGCCTTTATAGTAAGTATAGGTGTTAATTAATTAATGCGTAGGTAATTATGAAAAACGCTGACTTAAGGTGAAAATAGTTCAAAGGGACGCAAAAGTGACTGAAAATATCATAACGAGTATTTTTAGGAATTTTCAGCGATCTTTTTTTCAGTTTATTTTGATTACGAGGCATCTGTAATAATATGTTTTGGTAACGGATAATCTCAAAAATGACTAAACCGATTAAAAAAAAAAATCGACTTAGGTATAAGAAAGCTACACTGTTCCTGAGTGACATAGGATTCAGAATTAGAACTCCCTCAGGAACTCCGAGATCAACGCGAATGCAACCGTGTTTGCTCGACTATAAGTGACTATAATGTTATATAAAAACTTGTAGCTTATGTCCTGAATCAAAATATTATGACTACCTATTTATCAGGTTACACTAAAGGGCAATCCGCGGAATCAACTTGAGCGAAACCGCGGCCTAGCTATAATGTGCCCACTAATATTCAGTTGCTGAGGTAAAATTTCATCCATTCGGCGGTGTTAAAAACGGATAAAAGGCATTAATTCCCCAACAGTGGCGGCGTCGGACGAAACCGACACGTTACTAGGGTTGTGTAAAATTAACGGGCGAGCCGTGAACGAGTCCACAGAGTAGATAGAAGAGGCATCAACTTAGTTTACTATGAAAAGGACCAACTACGACCTTTTGGCGGGTTTCTTAGCAGAAAAGACGTCAGCTTTATTTCTTTGTTTTGCAGATTAGTTTATCGTGATTAATATTGTGTGAATGTTGTGGATTTTGCATAATAGTGATCCATTAGTGATTAACAGTGTGCGGAAACAGTGAAATAGGATGAAATGGGGCATTCGTCGGGAGGTTTTGCTATACTTACCACTTCCCACACTGTGAAGAATTGCTGCCAAAAGTTTCGGTAAAGCATCGAAATTCATTTCACCAATGTATTTCGATGTTAATAACTTCAGAAGAACAAAACACAACTGAATTGGCTGTATGGACTTAGCTTCCTTTGCCTTCCCCATCGGGGTAAATTTAACAAAAAAAAAGAACCAACTACGAAAACCAGTGTCGCCGGGTGATATTCGTACACGTAACTAACTTCGGACGACAAAAACTACACGGATGCGAACACGGACAAAAACTACATATTATATAGGTAGTATGATGTAAAAGGACTGACGCAGAAGGTCGCCATGTCTGCTCGTTAACCAAGAGATTCCGGGTTCGATTCCTGTTGGGGTTGACTTTGTGTGATGAACAGATGGGCATGTGTATATGTCTGTACTTTAATATATGTGTAATAATATGTAGTAGGTATACATAATTAGTTTCCACGTCACAAGCTTGTAGCTTTATTGTAGGTTCAAGTAGATCTATGTCATTTGTTTAGGTTTTTACTTAGTCACCGTTTTCAAATTTCACAGTCTTGGGAATATTGTGAATATATCACACTTGAGACGAAATCAAAGGAAGTCTTTCGAAAGTTAGAGCATTTGTTCTAACTTCATTTGCAACTACCTGCATTACCTTTCTATTTCACATTATATTTTCTGTGGACTAGACACTACCGTTGCCTCCTATTGTTTCTATTCACTTAAAATCGTACGAAACACGCTTCGTACCGTTCGCGGATTATTTCACAGTTCAAGCTGGATCCGAGTACAAAACCGCAAAAGTTACTTTAGTTTTATAATAGGGTTGTCACGTGAGCTGTGTTTTTATTTAAGAAAGCGATAGTAGATAGTTGAAATGATATAAAATGATAGCAATTTCTGGCGCTTTGTTTAGCACATGAATAAAAATACCCATCTCGCAGTTTTTGAATGATGCTTATGATACATATCATCTAATATTTAAACAGGAGCTTTATCACGTGTACGTCTTTGTCTGATTTCTTTTTGATTGATTTATTTTGTTTGAATTTTTTTCATCTTTTTTTATTTTAGGAACATGTTTATTACGGTGTGTACCTTAAACCCTGATAATATTTGCAGCTAATTTTACCACACCATTGGATAAGCAAATTAAAAATTATTACTATCGAGTATGAATAGAGCTATAGAACCTAATCTGCCCTTGTTAGAAGTTTTGTTCAACGATTCACTCTGACCGCTTGATTTCCGATCACAATCACAATAATATGGTATGTTTTTAACGAAATATTCCGTCGAAACATTGTCCCAGCTCAACAGCACGGCTGGCAACCCTAGCGTCAGCTCGGTTCGTTATTACGTACCGAGTAACAGCATTTAAATTTCACTTTTGCACTGCGGTCGTATTCTAATGTGGACAAAGTTCTATTATTTGGTGAAACCGTCATATTTAAATCCATTTTTTAGTGAATAAAGCTTAGTTTAATATGATTTATCGCATTACACTTAACAAGCTGTTCCTTGCGGTGTCACCCGCGTTAATTTAGGAGTTCCCGCAGAGATTCCGAGATAAAAAGTCTCCTGTCAAAGTGTACCTACATGCAAAATTTTATGATGATCGGTTGAGTAGTTAAGGCGTGGAAAAATAACAGATAGACAGAGGTACTTAAGCATTTATAATAGTGCAGATTTATGTTTTATAGCAAATTTTAGATTCCGAAACTCGGGGTGAATTTCCGAAACGTTTGGACCGATTTTGGTGGTTTTCTCGCGAGAGCCAGTAGTTTGCTCTGGATACAAAAGATGGCGGTTGGCCAGTATTTACAGTCACAAACGCGTGCGTTCATGGCGCCGCCCGCCCTCGTACCCCTGTCAGAGCATGTTGTTTTATCACGCCGGCACACGTTATATTATCTGATTAACTGTAAAGTATTAAGACGTGAGCCGCATGACGCCCGTCACGGCTGTCGGGCCGGGGCCTCCGTGTGTCAGTTGCCTGTCAGCCGACTAAACACATTGGGCGGGCGGCGCGAGAACGCTACGTTTTATTAAGACAAGGGTGGAATTATAAATAACTGGTGTTGTGTTATGAAGCCCCAAGTCTGCTGCCTCGGGCAGCAGCGGGTAGGCATAGCTGTCTAAGCAGTTTTAAATTACGCAGTTCGTTACTGTAACCCTTACTAAGCTACGTACCAGTATCTACCATAGTACCGTGAGCCACATAGACAAGTCTATCACCTTTTAAAATTTATAATATTTGTAAAAGATCTGTTATAAGACCTGTTAAAAGACGTTATAAGTTGCCGGTTTTGCAGCTCCAATATTTGTTTTTCGCATACAAGCAAAATTCTTGTGTGTTGTACTGAAATAAATGTATTTTCTTTCTTTTCTTTCTTTCTTTCTTTCTTTACTTACCTACATATACCTAATAAAAATGAATGGCTATTCGTTTGTCTCACTAAAACTCGAGAATGGCTTGACCGATGTGAATGGGCATGTTGACTAATTTTTATTTTTTAGTCCGTCTTGTAGATTATTAAAAAAATATTGGACACGTATTTTTTCTTTTTTTACGTAATCAAAAAATAACGGCGATATATTGAGTTGAAATTTCGCGTGACGTCACTAATCTGACAGTTTGTATGGCGGTTTTGTGGTTAGTGACGTCACGACCTCCTCATCCTAAACTTTAATGCGCTTTATCTCTGTATATTTTAATTTATTTAAAAAAGCAAAAAATACGTGTCTATTGTTTTTTATTTTCTAACTGACGGACTAATTAGAATTTTGATTTTCAATAGTAGTCAACATCCCTATTATTCTTTTTTTGTTGGAATGCCGAAAATTTCACGCGGGTGAAACCGCGGGCACAACTAATATTAAAACGAATGCATAATTATAGTCAGAGGCTCTATGCATAAACTCTAGTAGCAGCTCGAAGGAGTTCATCAACTCACTACAAACAAAATTGGACCTACGTCCATCATAATCAAAATCAACTCATGTCTACGTGTAACATCAGATTCTCAATGGGGCAAGACAAGTATTATTTATGTGAAAACAAGTGTATACATACATTTTACCCGATGGCAGAAATAGGTTATTAGCTGACATCGTGATATTGTAAGAGGCACAGATATAAAATATTAAATAATGAAAATAAAAAAAATAAATAAAAAGAGTGAGTAGTATAGAAACAAATTAAAACAATAATATCATGATTGTAAAAAGAGGGGACGTCAGATGATCGGCAACGCTTATTATTATTATTATTAATTTTAAAGATAAAGCACATAGAGCCTGTAACTCGAATCAAGCGTTCGTAATGACTGGCCCCTTAATTAATACTGGCCAGGGGCCGCCGAGCAGAAATTGATGAAAAACATCCGACTACAAACAAAATGTTAAAAGACCTTTTAAAGTGGTTTTCTTATTGTTATAACAAGACTTATAACGGCGACCCAGATTCGTAATAATATTGTTGCACAAAAACTAGATAATGTAAATTATAAAAAACTTAATCATAATAGGGTACGCAACTACGCACGTACAAACATACAACCTGTTAATGAATTAAATCAAAACCTGATACACCATTTAAAAAATAAACAATAAGTATTATTATTTTTAAAATATAAACTATGTCGAAAAAATTAAAATTAAAGTATTAAAAGTTATTCAACACAAGTTTGGAGGTGACCTATCTATGAAATTTTAAGCGCTACGCCCGCACCTTTGTGTCAATGACGGATACGATTTTTTTGCTACGGTATAGCGTAGGTACGTGCCAATTATTGTATTACAAATCATTTAGAAATTTGCTAATAAAAATGAAAAATAGAACCTATATTAAAACATAATGCGATCGATTCGGAAGTCGATTCTGAGCAAACTACTTTCTAGTTTTCAGCCGATTCATTAACACGATGTATAACATACCATGTTGTACAACCATTAGTGTGGGATCAAGTAGATCTGTGTGTTGTGAAGTGGATTATTATTATTATTATATTTCATCCCGAAATGATTACAACCCGATTGGCGCAATGGTCACCATGCCTACCCGCCAATCAAGAGGTTCTGGGTTCGACTCCCGGTGGGGGTGGACTTTGTGTGATGAACGCAGGGTTCCACTTTCCAGTCTAGGCGTGTTTATAAATTTATAGTATAATATATTGTATTATTATGTAATTCTATGCAGTATATACCACGTTTGCTTGGTTTCCACGACACAAGCTAATAATAGCTTACTGTGGGATCAAGTAGATCTGTGTGTTGTGATGTGGATTATTATTATTATTCATCTTAATCATTCTAGTTCATATTTTGGTGATATTTCTCTCTTACTTGAAATGGTATTCGGTCAACTCTTTTAATTTGAAGTAGATGCCTACTTTCGCGACAAGAATAGTTATTTACTTTTACGATCGGTATGAACACTGGTGTATTTACCTACTCGGTATTGTGTATTTGTACTGTATGCGGTAGATTTGTAGTAACCGAGGCGTTGGCTGGCATCCGTGCCATACATCACGCGCTGAGCCTCGATAGCGGCGCTGGCATCCCGGCAGCGGCATCACGCCAAACGTGCAGTGGGAAAGCAGCTTTATGGGCGATGCAGTCTGATTCGAAGTTGACATTATAAATCTATGCTTAATATTATAAATGTGAAAGTTTGGATGGATGGATGGATGGATGTTTGTGACTCAATCACACTGGAACGACTAAACAGAATGAGATGGGATTTGGCAAATATAATAGATGGATATAGATATACGTACCTACATATAGAAGATAACGGATAAAATTATAGTCTGGAATAGGACATATTTCAGAGTTCCTCATTTCATTTTAGTGTTCCCGCAAGAATTCCGAGATATAAAGTACTCTATGCCCTTTGCTGTACCCCTGACAACGTGTATATACAATTTAATGATGATCGGTTGAGTAGTTATGACGTGAAAGTTGTTTAAACGAAAAAAAAGTCTCCATATTCAATTTTCATTACAAATTTCAAAGAATTTAGGATTCCGATAGGCATAGGTATACGGTAACAAATTATGAGTTGGTGGTGGTTAATTATTAAATATAGTTTAAATTAAAGACAAACAATTATAACAATCGTTGGTACTTATATAAAAATTAACTTTACTTACAATATTGTTGTTGCAACAAGACACAAAATCATAAACACGAATGACAGTATACGGTAGTATACTTACCTAGATATTATGAAAGACTCGGTTGATACAAAAAGAAATCTGCATCTAACCGCTGCATTTCATCGCAGAATCAAAGAACACATTACAAGTACCTAACTTTTTAACGTCTGCCATCAAACTGTACATATATAGTGCTTGTGAGCATTCATTCAGACACTTTATATAATATGTAGGTAGGTACATAATATACAAGCTGCGACAGTCAGGCAGACAATGAGAGCTACATCCAGACGTGTCGAGATCTCGCCAAACCTCAGTCATCCAGAGCGGTATTCAGAGCGTGCGGGCAGGGCTTGGCTTGACGTAAATCGTTTCTCCGGAAACAATTTGTCGCGAGCGAAGGTAGTTGTGGTTCTGGCGTGCTTAAGGCAAGCCTCCATCTTGCACTGAGGCCTTAATGCGAACGTAATGTGTGTAGGTAGGTATGCACATATTGCGAAGAAGCCTCGCGAGTCGCGTGTTTTGTTTTATTAATTGCGGAATTTCATAAGTGTTTTTTTTTTTTGAAAAGAGAAGGAAAAGAGAGATTCGCTTTTATCGCAAAGACTTTTTAGGAAGTAAAGTGAAGTGCTTAAAACTAGTGATGCACGACGAAATTCACATGTTTTTATTTGTTATTTGCTTCAAGAAAAATAAATTATCCAAATGGGCATGTTGACTAATTTTTATTTTTTAGTCCGTCTCGTAGATTATTAAAAAATATTGGACATGTATTTTTTCTTTTTTTACGTAATCAAAAAATAACGGCGATATATTGAGTTGAAATTTCGCGTGACGTCACTATTCTGACAGTTTGTATGGCTGTTTTGCGGTTAGTGACGTCACGACCTCCTCATCCTAAACTTTAATGCGCTTATCTCTGTATATTTTAATTTATTTAAAAAAGCAAAAAATACGTCTCTATTGTTTTTTTATTTTCTAACTGACGGACTAATTAGAATTTTGATTTTCAACAGTAGTCAACATCCCTATTATGGTTTTTGGTCAAAACGACGCGGATAGTTAGAACCGAGAGCAATTTCAGTGCAATAATGAAATGATTGGCACACTAGATTTATTAACCGACTTCCAAAAAGGAGGAGGTTCTATGTTCGATTGTATGTATGTTGTTTTTTATGTATGTTTGAATTGAATTTTTTTTACAAATAAGGAATTTAGTCAGGTATTCAAAAATTGTATCTAGTAACCCTCATGCGGGAATGGGCATGTTGACTAATTTTTATTTTTTAGTCCGTCTTGTAGATTATTAAAAAATATTGGACACGTATTTTTTCTTTTTTTACGTAATCAAAAAATAACGGCGATATATTGAGTTGAAATTTCGCGTGACGTTACTATTCTGACAGTTTGTATGGCGGTTTTGTGGTTAGTGACGTCACGACCTCCTCATCCTAAATTTTAATGCACTTTATCTCTGTACATTTTAATTTATTTAAAAAAGCAAAAAATACGTGTCTATTGTTTTTTTATTTTCTAACTGACGGACTAATTAGAATTTTAACTTTCAATAGTAGGCAACATCCCTATTAAACCCGCGTCCCTTGGCTTGGCGGGCAGTACCTTGTCACTTCAAAACAATGCTGTCCAACCAACGTTTCCCATCGTTCACTGACCGCCTGTCACATTTTTTCGTTTCCATCACTTATTGGCTGCACTGTTTCCATGGTTCACTGACCGCCTGTCACTTTTGGTTGCAGGTTGAACTACGCGTGGTGCGGGCCGGCGGCGTGGTGGTGGCACGCGTGCAATGTGGCGCTGCACGCGGCGTGCTGCGCGCTGGTCGCACGCGCGGGCGCCCTGGTCGCGCGGCTGCAGCGCCCGTTCGCAGCGCTTGCGGCGCTTTTGTTTGCGGTGCACCCTGTGCATACGGAGGCTGTGAGTTTCCTATTTATTTAATAGTAGTTTTCGGTTAATTGCGGAGTTCTCGTAAGAACCTTCTCGTACCTTTAGGATGGACTGCATTTTATTAAAAAGTACTCTGTGACTGCAGTGATCTATAAAAAAATCATATTATAATCACCTGACTTTAATATAAATTTTAAAACATTATCCAAATTTGAAATATCAAGCTAACAATAATAATATATATTATAACATAATACAAAATGGAATTCGAGCTGAATTGCAAAGCGTGATTTGAAAACTATCCACCTAGATAGGCTTAACGATATTAACATAGTCGGATATAATATTATTATGTCCAAAAAGTATCAAGAGATTAGTCAGTTATAAGTTGGATCCAGATTTGATCCAATTAATGTTGTCCTGAATATCAAGTTTTAACTTTTAAATCTCCGAATTCAACGAACTTCGTGTACCAATTAGTGATATAGTTATGACGTTTAAACTCGTAGCCTACGATTCCCTGGCCCCTCGCTTTACTGAAACTTTTCTCAATAATTGCTTTAATTCACATCAAAGCTATATCAAAGTTGATCCAGCTAACAACAAGACAGGCAGACTTTTCCTTGAGTTATAAAGTTATATTAAAATTTTAATTTTATTAGTCTTTGTTAGTAACTTACTTTAATGCGTTTAGTTTTTACTATAAATTGTATGGTTTTAATCATCTGTGATGAATGATAAAAAAACGGTTATCAAAAAGAATTCTTTTAACAATAATTTTAACTTATTATATTTTATTTCAATTTAAAGGGGGTAAGTGCTGGCAATTTTAAAGTTAGCATCGGGGAAATAGATATTGGAAGTAGGAAAAAAAAAACACGCTTTTCAGTGTTTTTCATAGTTCAGAGCTTGGGTAAAAACGGCAACCACACGCGTAAAAGCGTGCGTGCCAGCTGGTTTCATATTATGTTCAGGTTAATTTAGAATTCACACTAGAATTATTGTAATCATTATCTCTAGGTTACAATTTAGGATAAAAAAATGATATTTTTGGTTTAGTACATTAATAATTATGATAGATACGTGTAATACTGCATTTTATTTTGCGTTTACACCACAGAAAAGTTAGAAGAGGCTTTCAATCAATCTATTAGATGAAAATATAATTTTGCCGGATGATTTAAACACACAAAGCTTCATAACATAACGCATTCATTAACATATTGGAATGTAACCCCATTTGTTTTCTTAATTGACTCTTCGTGGTATATAAATATATTTAATAAGGCGTGGTAAAACTAGCTGCAAATATTTACAGGGTTGAAAATATAGTAGGGGAGACCGGGGATGGTTGACTATAGTGGTAGGTTGACTAACTGTCAAAAACTCGTCCGATGCAATAGCCTTGAGCTAACCAGTGAGACACGAGAGTCCGTCACCTCCTCCCGCTCAGTCACCGGGAACGTGGCGTCGCGCACGCACGTCGTTTGAGAGAAGGAACGTAATATTTAAAAACGACACACGTAAGTAATTATTTTTTATGTAATATTATTTGTAATAATGCCTATTTATTCATGTTTATTGACTATCGAAGCATTTACAAACGAATGTTTGATTCATGTTCTTTCTTTTATGTATTATTCTATTCGATTTCGTCGCAATTTTGAGGTTATGGCATGTGCTTAAAAATTAAAAAGTGGTTCGGGGCTAGTAGACTAATTTATAACGGGGTTGGTTGACCACTTGGTCAACCAGCCCCATTATTCCACATATAAAATGAAGTTGGTATTTTTGAAATTTTATCCAAAAATTATTGTTTCAGGACCATGCGAACCTACAAAAGAAAGACTAATAGAGGGAGTACATCCACAGATGTAATAAATAGAGCATATCAACAAGTTATCTTTGATAAAAAAGTATTAATTCTACGGCGAAACAGTACGCTATACCATATAAAACACTCCAACGCCACGTCGTAAATTTGAAGAAAAAATTAGAAAAAAATCCCGAATTATCGAAATCTGAATCAACTTTGGACAGCGTTGGATACAGAAAAAATAGACAAATATTTAGCGACGAGGAAGAGCTTGCTTTAGAGAGTTACTTGAAGAAAGCAGCAGATTTTTATTATGGGCTAACACCTTATGAAACACGAAAGTTCGCATATGAATTGGCAAAAAAAAATAACAAATCCTTACCGGACTCATGGAAGACAAAACTGATTGCTGGTGAAGATTGGCTGAGGAATTTTCTTAAACGTCATCCTGCACTTTCTATACGAACTCCTCAAGCTACTAGTTTATCTCGAGCCACATCTTTCAACAAAACAAATGTTAATTTGTTCTTTGGCAACATATAATACACAAAACATACAATACATTTTTGCGTCTTTTATCCCATTTCCTCGTAGATTTTGCCCTTACAACTTCATAGGTCAACTTACCCGAGGTGAATAGTCAACCTACCCCGAGCATGGGGTAGGTTGACCAGTTTTTCCTTTTATACAAAAACTGGTCTGTACTCTATATCATAACGAATAACGTGCTTTTTGCCACTTTCTTGCAAAGCTTAATAGTTAATCTATTAACTGAATCCATTTTTAAATTAATATACTGTAAAGAAATAGAAATAGAAACCTTTAAACTGAAAATTGGTCAACCATCCCCGGTCTCCCCTATGTCGTTATAAACATGTTCATAAAATAAAAAAGATAAAAAAATAGTTTTTAAGTTTTTTTTTGCAAACAAAAAATTAATCAAAAAGAAAACAACCTATGGAGGCGCTCGGCGCTGAATCACTTTACACACACATTGCCGCGCGCCGGTATCTTACGATCAATGACCTCGATCATCGCTCGATGCCCGATTGACCAGCTGATGCATGACTCGCTGTGTGCGTGGTGCGTGCCTTGTATACGTATTAGTGAGCTACATATATTGTTTACCTTGTGAATATAGTTGTAAATTTTTTTTATTGAATGTATTTTCCTTATATTCTGAAAAACTAACTTATAATATTATTTTTTCGCTTATCCTGTTTGTTATAACGTATACTTTCAGCCCGGTGAATATTTGCAGCAAATTTTGCCACATCTCATATAATACAAAACACATTTAACATACTCAGCAAGGACATTTTAGAAAGTTATGAGCATTAGCTCAAAAGCGTGGTGCGCCTACCTAACCTCTATAGTATTTATTATACTTTCTCTGTGGTTTACACGATCTGTTGGCGGAATTGTGTTAAGCGAGAATTCATAGTATTATGTAATGAACACTTTGATTGTAACATGCCTGACTTCAATGATAATAATAATTATAATTTCATTTAGTTCATTTGAATAATATTATGCTAGTTTCATGTGCAAATAGATGTTTGTTGTACTGCACGCATTGGAGCGTAATCTATGCTAATATTATAAAGAGGTAAAGTTTCTGAGTTTGTGAGGTCGTAGGAGGTAATCTCTGGATCTACTGAACCGATTTTGAAAATTCTTTTACCAATAGAAAGCCACGTTATTTGTGAGTGTCTTAGGCTATGTTGTAACCCGGAATTCCTGCGGGAACACCGAAATTACGGCGGGTAAAACCGCGGAGGAAGTGCAATATAGCTAGTGCAATACATTCCATGGTTTGATATAATATTGAAGTAACACTTCATATTTTATTATTCTAAATATATTTTTTATATATTTGATGGATTATGTGGAACTCCTATCGTATTAAAATTATGTGTAAGTACGTAAAAAGGAAAAATCTTCCATGTGAGATACTTTAGAAAATTTCAATTAAAATGTAAAACGTTTTTACATCAATGTTAAATTTAACGTAAATGTTGATTCTGTTAAATTTCCTTTGCACTACATATATAATACGTAAGTAAATACACGTTTCAATCTACGTATATTCTGTCGCGAAACATATTTTGCACGACGACGGTCGGCCATTTTCATTTTAGATACATTTTGTATTAAAACGGAAGGATCCACAAACGGTTCGTGGTTCAACATCACCTGAACAAGGTACACCTACCGTTGTTTGTGTAAATGTACGCGTGTTGCTATTAAAAATTTACGGTTTTAGGCTGATATCTGTAAGCCCCGCAGCCTCACAGATACCAGCCTCGACCTCCCAATGTATTAAATTATTCAATGCATTTTGCGTATGCGCCATTGTCACGATAAATGGGCTACCGTTGGAATTCGCTCCCGGTTTTTTTTTCAAAAGCTTTGAATTTTTTTATGCTTTCATTTAATATTTGGATTTTTCTCTCCTTTTTTCCTCTAAAAAGCTTTGCCATTTAATATTATATTATATAGGTACATAATACCAGCAACGCTCTTTTTATTTCGTTCTCCGCAACAGGTTTGGATGAGTTAAAAAGTAAAAAGTTCAAACTAAAAACTATGACTGGCTGCATTGGATAAGTACTTAATAAAAAATTCTAAAAATTATTGAAAAAAAAAAAATATAGAGTAACAGCAATTTCTTTGGAAGGATTTTCTCAGAAATCCATTAATGAACTAAGATAGAAGTCATACCTACCTATTACGTTCTTTAATTTTTATTTAAGTTTTCAATCGATTTTATTGTTTATTTCTATTGTTTTTTCCAAGGCCTGTTTGTTACAGGTTTTGTAGATACCTACTTATACGGATATATTGAAAATAATTACGTTTATTTAACTATGTAACGAGAGATTTAGGTATGTATTTTAACAAAATATAAATACATATATGACTTTATTTAAAGCGATCAGCTCCTGGTTAATATGATAAATGCATCAGCACCCGGAAGAATATCACGACGTGTATTAATCAGATCTGACACTGCTGGTCTTCTGATCCAGGTACTGAAAAAGGAATATCTACTAAGAGTGTTTTGACGAAGAGTGTTCCTGCAGACAAACTAAACATTTTTGATATATTCTCGTTAGCCAAGCCCGCATTCTCCAGTCTCTCCACATTATTATCGTGCTTACATTTTTAAACTAAATTTTGCTCGCAAGAGATATAGGGTTACGTTCTACTCATACGAAACAAAATACGCCACAACGCAGAAGCGCGCTGACTACAAAGGTTGGCTAAACTTAGAACTCACTTCAGGTCGTACTATAATAGTTCGTCTGTGGCCATACTATGAAATCTCTTTACGAAAGAGAACATTATATACTAACATAGAAAATAAGTGAAAGTAGCAACTAGCGTTCATAATTTATTTAATATTTTATTCAGTAAAGTTTATTTGGATCGAGCCTAAGCCTTAATAGATACTTATACCGAAATTGTAACGTTTGAACAAAAATTACGTATTAATTGTAATCATTTAGAGAATTTTATGTGTATGGCAGAAGAGTTCCTGAAGGAATCCTGAAATAAAATTGGCTGAAACCATAGGCAAAAATTAGTAAAATATAAAAGACAACAATTTATTTTATACTATTTATTTATTCCTAGTGCAACAAAGAATCCCGAAAAGAATGAGATTAAAACAGCTGAATATATTAATTTCTAGTTGAAAATATTATGATCCATTCTGTTCTCCTGCCATATTATCTTTATCTATACATATACAATGCTTAGTCCTGAATGACTGATGGATCAACGCACAGCCTAAATCGCTGTTCGTATAGAGACCTGAAACTTGGAGGGTGTGTTCTTTGTATAACTTAGGCATCCGATAACAAAAGATTTTTGAAAATTCCACATAAGGGGATGAAAAGGGGTTGCAAAGTTTGTATGGAACAATTCCGCAGGAACTTAGAAATTGTCGCGGGTGAAACCGCGCGGAACAGCCAGTACTTATATATAATTACTAGTGATCTAATACAAATCAAAAAGCTTCATCTAAATTAGCCTACCCATTCACCTATATGTGCCGTATACCTAGGTGTGCCGTTAGAATTTACCAACCCCTAGGGCGAGGGTAACCTTGAGATTGAAAGATGAGGCTTAGATGATGATAGATGCGAAAAAGTTCGTAGTAATGTCCCTGAAGGCTGTAATTTCGCTTGAGGACGTGCCGCGTTCAACGTTCGTTACCTACTTACTTAACGCTCGCGCAAAAGCTCCCTCGAAGCCTTCCTTTTCTGTTGAAAGAATGGCAGATTTTATGGACAATCAAACAAATTGCTGTTCTTTAACAAAATCGGTTCAGTGAGCAAAAGTACTTATGACGTTCACACATTGAACTAACAAGACACCAGCTGTCTGTTGTATAGTTTTTTCAGAAACTGTGGTCTTCTAATCAGAATAATCTACCTACCTCTTTGACCTGAAGTGTTCTAGTGCATTCAAAGCATGTTAAAAGTTTGTGTGAAATAAAAAACACACTTCTACTTACTTGTTACATACATTTTTATATACTATTGTAGAGTAAGATATATGAAATTGAAAAAAAATTACATTTATTAATAATCAATCAAAACCGCGAACGCAATCAAATTTTCACCCAACTTTACAAAATCTCTTATATCTCGGAAACTAAATGCCGTAAAGGTATCTTTTAACCTCGACGCCCACATATTAATAATGGCTATAACGATTTCGATAAAATTTTGTATTTAGATATGGTTTCGCTTTTTTAATTACTCTATATATAAGTGTCTTTCCTGAATAAATGCGATTTTACACAAAAAAACCAAACGCCAAATTGTAAATCTCTAAGGTACAAGGCGTTATTGCTATTGGATGTTATTACTTTCGAAGTTTAACTAGATAAGTGTCAGCTTCTCAAAACTATATGGGAAACTCAGATGGCACTGCATGAAAATTTCCCGTGGGAAGCCCAGATATCGTATTGACCCTGAAACAGCAACAAAAAATTATTGGTATATTATTATGATTCGATCAAAAGCTGTTCAATAACGATTGCTATAACCCTTTGGATACATTATTAAAGATAGAGCTTTTTTAAAAAAAGACCTTATTATACAAGGTACTTGCTGTTCCCCGAGTTTTCACCCGAGGAAACTTCGGAGTTCCCGCGGGTATCCCGGGATAAAAAGTACCCTATGTCCTTCTCTCTACTCCGGACAACGTGTATGCAAAATTTCATGATGGTCGGTTGAGCTGTTAAGGCGTGAAAGTGTAACAAACAAACAAACTCACTTTCGCATTTCTAATTGTAAGGATTTAGATATAAATTAATCCGCACATCTACTTGCTCAACTTGAATTGGGAATTCTGGCATCAATCTCACAAATCATCTTCATAAACGAGAAAACATTTCAAATATCCGTTCCTGAGACATACCTACCTACTATCCAAAAAAGTTACCCATTGAATATTGAGCCACATCTGTCAGGGATGCCGTTAGGTAACAAGTTCATCTCGCCGAAAGTTCGTTTGAGAGGGGGAAAAGTTGAGAACTTTTCAGTTGAGCCACTTTTGCACCGGAACTGCGAGATAAAAATCAGTGTGGAAAGGTACATAGTTTACTGCGTTCGTCCGCGAGCTGTTTTTGAGCCAACTCATTTCCTTCATTTAAAAAAAAAAGTCTTTAGATCTCAGGATTACGTCATAGGGTGTTAAAATCTCATCTAGGGTAGCAAGGGTAGCTTAACTGATGTTAACGTAGGTTTCATATCAGCTGAAAAACGTCTTGGGCTGGAGAAGTATCTCCACGACGCGCTCCCATCGAACCAGATTCTTAGATCTTGGATCCATCATCAAAACTGTAGTAAAAA
This sequence comes from Zygaena filipendulae, assembly GCA_907165275.2. Taxonomy (NCBI): domain Eukaryota; kingdom Metazoa; phylum Arthropoda; class Insecta; order Lepidoptera; family Zygaenidae; genus Zygaena; species Zygaena filipendulae. The sequence goes on along the minus strand of OU015653.1, from coordinate 551,914 downwards.
AATAACTTTTTTTTTACATATACGTAGGTATGTCATATCGATTTACCATAATATTTTTATCATGGAAGGTACGATTCTTCTATATCGACTGGTACTTATATTACATTCTAAACTATCTACTTATACTAATATTACAAAGAGGTAAAGTTTGTGAATTTGTGAGTTTGTGAATTGTGAGTTTTTGAGGTTGTAATGTTTTAAGGAGTAATCTCTGGAACTACGGAACCGATTTTGTAAATTCTCTATCAATAGAATGTTTGTGTTCCCGAGTGTTTTATATCGTAATTCCTGCGGGAACTCCGAAATTACTGCTGGTAAAACCGAGGGAGACAGCTAGTAAATAATAAAATGCCTACATAATGAACTAATACTAGTTACAACTTTTTGACCGAGCGACGCGTGTGAATGGGAATACCTGCTTTGAGGAAACTCTATATCTATATGACTATAATATGATATCTACCGAGTGTCTGAGAATCAATAAATAACATAGATCAATAGATTAGATAACGTTAAACTCTGGGGCGACAGCCTTTTGGGCTGGCACGTGAGAGGTTACAAACATATTGTTATTCTAAGATCTTTTCCTCCGTAAACAAAAGGAGTGGGAGGTAGTCTCAAGATAGATACCCATATCTAGTCTGTGATTTGCCGGTAATCACGTGGGCTTGGTGGTGCTGTTACGAGGCTGTCACTTCGGATGCAGAGGATTAGGTATTGCACTAGATTTATAGCTCCCGAAGCTACATGAGCATGATTCTATAGCTATGGTATCCATATACACCTTTCAGATGTAACAGAAGAGATCGAGAAAATAACTCTGGGCCAAAAAATTTAAGCTGTGTGATGCGCCGATTCATACTTGACACTTGAAAAAAAGGTAAATAAGAATTATATCTGTTGCCTGGTATCCATAGTAAAAGCTTTGCTTAGTTTTGGACCAGGTGGCGTTGTGTGGTAAAGTTCAAGCGTTAATATCATTATTAATGTGAGCTTTTAAAAGTGCTTCTTTGAAAAAAAAAACAATTATTAACTCGGCAATATTGTTGTATAAGTTTAGTAAACGTATTAAATAAAAGGTGAAGTGAGAAATAAAAGGCAGATAAGTCAAGAGAAATCACCTACACCCGGTGCAGAAAATGTTTCAACTAAATAAAGAAGTAGGTATAGAGTTTATTACAAGAAAACTAAATTGTATCTACTTTACTACTTGTATTGTTGCAATTTTTCACATTTCTTTCGGGAATCTATATACAGAATTGACCTCTCTACAGTTTTATTATTTACTTATAATTTCAATTCTGTCAATTCTGTACATTGAATATATATTCAAAATTAATATTGGAGGATGAATGGTGATCGATACTGATGCCAAAAATGCAATCAGTAAATTTTGGATCAAAAACTATTGAAGGGATTTTAACCAAACTTGGTATGATTGTAGTCCATACTCCTGGACAGGTTATAGGCTATATAACATAACGCTAAGACACATAGGAGCTGAGCAGTGACGATAAATCTGAAGCAAGTCGGATGAAAATGCGCTTTCGAGCTCTTATCCTCGCATACGTTGATCATACACCAAAAGTATGTATTACAAAGATAATCCTTACACAATCTTATTTATAAATAAAAATTAATGTTTGTATGTCTGTCCTCTATGCGTTTCGAAACCATTGGGCCGATTGTGATGAAACTTTGGCGGGTTGTTCTGCCTGCGTCCACAAAGGTTTCTGATTTCGGTTTCACCCGCGTGAGTTTTGGGATCTAGCTAGTGTGTAATAAGTGTTCACGAGGATATCCCGAACTTGGCGGGGTAGAAACCGCGGGAAATATAGTTAGATATAAATATAATAAAATATATATAATAATAAATATAATATATAATATACAATATATAATAAATATAATATAAATATATTAGAAACATAAAATATGACAACATTATTTAGTGCGAATGCCTGTATTTTTCGATACCTAAGTCAATTTTTTTTTTTTTTTTTGTGTGTGTGCGGTCTAAACGAGTTAAAATTAAACAAGAATTCTTTAGTAAATTGAAACAAAAACGTTTTATTCTCCAAAAGGCATTCTACCACAAATGCAACTTTGACAGCCCGCCCATGTAGTGGGTGGCAAAGCACATGAACATAGATAATTTTTTTTTTTTTTTTTATATTATAGGTGGAGTTAGGACTATGTTATCTATCTATAAAATTTATTCCAATACTCCCACTAAATTTTATAAACAAAATAATGTGTTTGCCTGTTTCATAACATAATGACAAAACATAAACTTAAAGTAACAAAACTACTTAACAGACAATATTTCATCTCTTATATGTTCAAATTGAAGAACAGGTAAGGCTTTGGTAAAAATATCGGCCAGTTGCTCAGAACTTGGCACATACTTAATATTAATTAGTTTTTGCTGTACCTTCTCCCTAATAAAATTAAATTTAACATCAATGTGTTTTGTCTTCTTGTGGTAAACTGGATTATTTATTAGCTTAATGGTACTCTGATTGTCAATACATAGAATTGTACAATTTTGATCAATATCAATTTCTTTGAAAAACTGTCTTAACCATAACAGATTCTTGGCAGCTTCACATCCAGCCATAAATTCAGCCTCAGTTGTTGATAGGGCAATACAAGATTGTTTTTGACTAGCCCAAGATATGGGACCACCATTTAACATAAAAATATAACCTGTTGTTGATTTTCTAGTATCCAAATCACCAGCAAAATCTGAGTCTGAGTATCCAATTAAGTTTTCATGACCTTGATACTTAATACATAAATCTTTAGTTTTAATTAGATACCGAATTATTCTCTTAAGCTGAGTAACATGATGTATACTTGGTTTATTAATATATCTACTTAACAGATTGACACCATATGAAATATCTGGCCTAGTTGCTGTAGATAGAAACAACAGTGACCCTATGACTTCTCTGTAAGGAAAATTAATTTGCTCACTATCCACATTTTTTGTCATTTGAATATTCACATCAATAGGTGTATTACAGGGGTGTGCTGTACTCATATTAAATTTGTTTATTATCTGCTCAATATATTGCCTCTGACTAATACACACAAAATTATCAGTTTTTAAAATTTCTAAGCCAACAAACCTACTTAAGTTCAACTCCTTGATATTAAACCCCTGTTTCAGATAACTTACAATTTGATCTAGTATTGTATTTGACTGTGACATAATCAAAGCATCGTCAACATACAGAATTAACAAGGCTTTAATGGTGTGAAAATTGCCTACAAAAACACAATTGTCTGCTTGTGACTGAACAAAACCAAACTTTAATAAAAAATTAGTAAATTTCTTATTCCAACAGCGAGACGCCTGTTTTAAACCGTATAATGATTTATTCAATTTACATATTTTATTTTCTGGTGCCTTCACCCCATCTGGGATCTCCATAAAAATATCCTCTTCCAATTCTCCATACAGAAAAGCAGTTTTCACATCTAACTGCCTTATATTCCAGTTAAATTCAGCAGAAATGGACAAAAGTATCCTTATTGACTCATATCTTGTGGTAGGTGAAAATATTTCATTGTAATCTATGCCCTCAATTTGTGTAAACCCACGGGCACAAAGTCGAGCTTTATATCTATCCACTTGACCATCTTGGTTTGTTTTAATATTAAAAACCCATTTTGATGTTATAGTTCTCTGGTTTTCCTTATCAACAAAACTCCAGGTTTTGTTGGTACGATGAGCTTCTAGCTCTTCATTTATAGCTTCTAACCATAATTTATATTCTTTACTATTCACAGCTTCAATATAGGACATAGGAACATTTAACTCTGTTAAATTTGCCTCAAAATGGCGATTTCTTCTTGGACGCACATTGATATGTGAAATATCCATGTCAGAAAGATCAATTTCTTGTGAAGGTTCATATGTCTCATCGTTCTCATCAGTGGCAGTGTATGTGCTGTTTTCACTTTCACCATTTTGATCACTAGTATTAGTAGTATTCCTCTCAATCACCTCACAAGATTCTGGATCTTCATCATCACCGATAAAAAGTTTAGCTTCATTCCTTCTTAATTCAGGACCTTTCTGCTCATTAAAAATGACATTTCTTGAAATTGTTATCTTTTCTGTGTTTGGATCAAACATTTTGTAGTTAGTATTATCATAACCAACTAACATCATCTTATGACTTTTACAATCAAGTTTCTTTCTCAGCTGATCTGGCACATGGACATATCCTTCACACCCAAACACTCTCACATGATCTAAACTAGGTTTTACACCACTCCATAGCTCCATGGGTGTAACATTTGGTGTCTGGCTAGAAGATGTGCGATTTAATAAGTAAACTGCACAATTAACTGCTTCTGCCCATAAATTGAGAGGTACACCACGGGCATAAAGCATAGATCGAGCACTCTCCACAATTGTTCTAATTTCTCTTTCAGCCCGGCCATTTTGTTCAGGTGTGTAAGGTGCAGTTAGTTCATGAGAAATACCCTCACTATCTAGATATTGTTTGAAATCTTTACTTGTGTATTCTCCCCCGTTATCAGTATGTAATATTTGCACACCACGTGGAAAAATCTTTTTAATTTTTGCATTATATTTTTTAAAACAGTCTAACACATCACATTTATTTTTTATGAAGTACACATATCTGAAACTTGTGGCAGCATCTTTAAAAATAACAAAGTATTTCATACCTTGTACAGATGGCACGTTGAATGGTCCACAAACATCACTGTAAACAACCTCACCTGGTTGCAGTACCCCTCTATTTGATTTCTGGAATGGCCGACGAGCATGCTTACCATAAGCACAGCCATCACACACAAACTTGTCACAATCTGATAAGTCCACACCAGTAATCACATTGTTTTTACACATTTTCTGTATTTCATTGATATTCAAGTGTCCCAAACGTTCATGCCAGATTTTAAGATCTAATTTTTGCACTACATTACAAACTGGATTTTGAATTGTTTTCACTTTTAATTTATATAAATTGTTATTTAGTAAAGACGCACACATTACTATTTTATTGTCCTTATAAATTAAAGCATCGGTGTGTCTCTTCAAAATACTATAACCTTGTCTTGTCACTACTCCTTCGGAAAACAGGTTTCTTCTTAATTTAGGTACATATAGAACATTTTTCAGGATACTTGTCTCCCACTGATTATTGACACACTTATTAATCAACACATTTCCTTGGCCAACCACTTCTACAGCCTCTTGGTTTCCTAATTTCAGTGGGGATCCTGTATACTCATATAATTCTGCAAAATTTTCACGTTTATAAGACATGTGTGCTGAAGCACCACTGTCCAATATCCATATACCACTTTCATCATTGTCTGTCCAATCACACTTGGCTACATTAAAGGCCAACATATTCATGTCTCCTTGACTTCGGTTTTGTTTAGGAGCATAGCAATCTTTTGCAAAATGACCACGTTTCCCACAGTTATAACAAACAAAGTGGTGTGAATTTTCATGTGACCCTTTATTTGGTTTTATGGGTTGAATAATTTTCTTCTTTGAACTTTGTTTTGCTACTAATAAAGCTGTTTCATTCTCTTCTTCTACGGTTAAACTGGCTTCCTCGTCTAATAATCTAGCTGTTAAGTTTATGATAGATTGTTTACTTGGATCAAGTGATATCCAAGCCTGGCGAAGAGATCTGTACTTGGGAGGCAGTGTACTCAAAATTTTAGTAATGATTGCAGTTTCACTGATGTCTTCTCCATTTTCTTTTAATTGCTTAGCCAAACTTTCAACTTTAGCTATATGCTGAGCAATACTATCTGCCGGTGACATTTTATACTGGTAGAAGCGTTCATGTAGCATCATTTTAGTCATTTCTGATTTTTGCTCAAATATAGATTCAAGCTTAGTCATAACCTCTAATGCAGATTCGCAATTCTCAACAAGGGCTACTTGCTTCAAATCCATGGCTGAGGTTATTATGAACATTGCCAATCCATCATCTTTATTCCATCGAGCTAAATCTATTTCTGGTTTTGGTACATAAATATCTAACCCTTTGGCACGCAGAGCGCATTTTATTTGAAATTTCCATTGCTTAAAATTCGTTCCGTCGAACTTTTCGAGATTCATTGTCTTTCCGACTTCCATTTTACCTCTTTTTTTTTAGGTTAAGAACACGCAGTGGTTTTATTCTTTGTTAAGTTATAAATAATAACCTACATACGGCACTTGTTTCAAAACTTTCAACACAATTTCACTATATTATTTTTTGCTCTTTGTTTATCACTCGCGTGGGTCTGGGCCCATAACCTAAACGAGTTAAAATTAAACAAGAATTCTTTAGTAAATTGAAACAAAAACGTTTTATTCTCCAAACAACAAAAAGGCATTCTACCACAAATGCAACTTTGACAGCCCGCCCATGTAGTGGGTGGCAAAGCACATGAACATAGATAATTTTTTTTTTTTTTTTTATATTATAGGTGGAGTTAGGACTATGTTATCTATCTATAAAATTTATTCCAATACGGTCGGGGTCCTAATTTGCCTTGTCAAGATAATATAAAGTTTTAACAACTTACTTCTCCAGTATTACCTCGCTGTAAATTATTTACTGCAGTTTTCTTTCCTTAAATCTCCATTATAAAATTGCAATACTCGTAACCAGACTGACTGGTAACTGACGTCTGAAATATAAGAAATAAACAAGTATGGCGACCAGCGTTTGGCGATAAACATCCGAACTACGCTGGACGGAATCGAAAGTTTCGATATGCATAGAAAGGGCATAACGCTTTTTCCTGGCGTGATGCATGACGAAAGAAACTGACTGTTAAAGACATTTCATACCGAATTACTAAGACCCAGCCATATCGCCCCAGAGGTCCGTGTTACACCAGTACCGTATGTAATTCCCACCAATTACCGCCGAGAGAGCTCTACGTAACGTATTCGCATTTCATACATATGCGCACCGCGCGGCGTACGAGTACGGCGGAATCCGCGAACTCTTTGGCAACTGCTAAATTATTCCGCTCGTGTGCCCGGAACCCGACCCGGCCCGACGCCCGGAAACTTTGCCAGTAACAAAATTTAAAATATTTAAAGTGCGAGCAACTCGCGTCGCACATTAGGCGAGCGAAATCTTGTTGATGAAGCCAATCCCGGCGAAGGAACTCGGGAGTGCTGTAGAAGTTGTATAATGCTGTCGATGTTGTTGTGTTTGTTAGGATTCGAACACGTTTTAATAGTGATGGAAGATTTGTACTAGACATTAGCATTCTACGTTTGTAATGTTTCATTAGCAGCTGCTCATAGTAGGTAAGACCTATTGAATTTTACTGTGGTAAACCCAAAAGAAATTGGGTACGGACTGACTTAAACATGGACTGAACCAGCTAAAACAAATTATGTTTAAGATTTGGTGACGATTTCTTTTTTTTTTGTAATAGGTAAGTAGGTACATAAAGAAAAGTTTTATTGAAAATTTCGTCGTGGCAAAAAAATAACTAATGCATTTAGTAAATAATTAAATAATGCTAAAATCATAATTGGTAAACACCTTTTGGTAGTTTTTTTGTACCGTGGTTTATTGTGTTTTGAAGCTGTTGATATTTTTGAAGCAAGACAACGTAAAAAGAATCTTTTTTTTTCAGACTTACGTATGTATATAAATTACCTTCACGGCTGCCCTACGGAAGAACAAAGCAACTGACATTTAAAAAAAAAAAATTTTTGCCACTTTTCCCGTATAACGGACGTTCCACATACTCGAAACTATCAAAGTTTTACTCTTATAGAAATTAAAATTTAAAAAACCGTTAAACTATGGAAGATTTGTTTTAAATAAAGCTATTTCCGGTTTTTTCTCCTCCTGTTAAATTTATTCTGCTGCAAAAACTATCAAAAAGGCTTTAGTCTTAGAGAAATTAAAATTAAGAAAATCGTTAAACTATGGAAGGTGTGTTTAAATAAAGCGACTTCCGGTTTTCTGCTCCCCCTGTAAAATATATTCCGCTGCAATTACTTTGTTCTTCCGTAGGGCAGTCGTTCAGATATTTATTCATTTAAATAATTCATCACTTTTCATAAGTTTTTCCCCACTTTTTTACTGAAGTAAACCTTGGTATTCCCTCAAAATTCAGGAACTCCTTAACATATTCTGCCGTCACGCCAAAGTTCATTCAAATCCCTATTGAGAGTGATGCATGGAGTTTATAAAATTTCAAATATCTAAACATTTCTAAACTTCAGTAGATACCTATATAAACCTATTTATATAAAAATTCATCTCTATTTCCCTTGGTCACGCTATCACCCGTGAACGGCTGGACCAATCACCATTTAATTTTGCATAGACGTTGTCAGGGGTAGCGTAAAGAACATAGGGTATTTTTTATCCCGGAATTCCCGCGGTGACTCCGAAACTACCACGGGTAAAACCGCGGCGAACAGCTACTTAATCTATATTCTAATAATAGTAAAAAAAAAATAATAATAATAATCCACTTCACAACACACAGATCTACTTGATCCCACACTAAGCTATAAGCTTGTGTCGTGGAAACCAAGCAAACGTGGTAAATACTACACATATTATATATACACACCGGCAGAATTAGCGGAACATAAAAAGGCAGAGTATAGAAATAATTACGTATATATATTAAAACAAATTATTATCAGGCATGAAGTAATAAACTAATATACATCTTTTAACATCGATTTTAAGAAGTTTTTAGTTAAATTTTATTAAAAGTAATCAAAATTAAAAAAAAACAAAAAAGTCTCTAGTTTGTGAGAACACAGACAATGTTGCAAATAAAAGTGGAATCACGAAGGGGAAACACACGTTATTACTCGTTCATTAATTTAGTGTTAAAATCACAGTTATCTTTAATTTGCAACATTATTTGTGTGCCCACAAATTAGAGAAAAAGTGTTTTTTTTATTATTATTTTAAATAAAATTTAATAATTTAATTACAAACTTTTAAAGTGTTAAAAGATGTATATTAATTTATTACTTCACGTCTAATTATTATTTGTTTTAATATATATACGTAATTATTTCTATACTCTGCCTTTTTATGTTCCGCTAATTCTGCCGGTGTGTATATATTATCATATTATCATATTATCATATTATATATTATACTATAGATATATATATACACACCCAGACTGGAAAATGGAACCCTGTGTTCATCATACAAAGTCCACCCCCACCGGGAATCGAACCCGGAACCTCTTGATTAGCGGGCAGGCATGGTGACCATTGCGCCAATCGGGTCCTCAGATTCTATGTATATAAAATCCTAAATGACTGATGGATCATCGCACAGCCTAAACCGCTGATCATAGAGATCTGAAACTTGAAGGGTGTGTTCTTTGTATGACGTAGGCATCCGATAAGAAATGATTTTTGAAAATTCAACCCCTAACGGGATGAAAAGGGGTTGAAAAGTTTGTATGAAACAATTCCGCGGGAACTTCGAAATTATCGCGGGTGAAACCGCGCGGGACAGCTAGTAATAATATAATTTATTCGATGAAAATAGGTTTGCAGAACGCTAAGATTGGGCTTTTGGTCGATCGATCGGTTGGTCGCCTCGAGGTATAAGGCGACCAACCAATCGATCTCACTTTTGGAGTAAACGAACTGACCAACACAAAAGATTGACGAGTGTTCACAAATTGAAAGATTCAGTGTTGGGAGTGATCGTAGATTTCCGATTTCCTTTCGGAGTCGCTGCGCCGCCTGCGGTTTCACTCGGCTTGAATTTCAAATTAATTTTCGAATTTCAAATTTATCGGCATTAGAAGTTGTTACATTTCTGTGTTGGTTTAAATAATTAGCTTTGTGAGGAATTTCCTTTGAAACCGAAACAAGGATGGAGGGAGGGTGAAAAATAAAAACGAATAAAAAATAATGTGATTGTTGGACGCTTTCCGCCTTGTTCGCTTTTATGAGCGCACACAATTACTGCAACCCCCTGCTTCGTTTAACCTTCCACTTAATGATTGCTCATCTGTTTGAATCAGGCGTATTATTCTTATTCTGCTTGTTGTGAATCAAAAGAGAAGTAATTACAACCGGGCGGTAATTAGGTTAGTTATTTAAAGGTTTTCAAACGAAAACTTCTGCAGGGAATTGAAACGGCTTCTTTCGATTGAAAAGCCTTGAGAATCTTTAAAGGATGAAATGAGATATGAAAAGGCTAAACGTCTACTGATGTTTAGCCTTTAAAGATAATATTATTAGTATAAAATTGCCGCAGTTGCTCTATTGAATGCGAAGCCTAATTGCCCACTACCTAGAGTAGAGATTAATTTTTATAATCTTGCCTATATTTTCAGACAGGATATAGCTTGTTTCTTTCCATCGTTACTTTGATATATTTCTGGATTTAAATTTTGGATCTTTACCATTAAGATTGCTCTAAAAATGAAAAAAAAGAAAACTAAATCCAGATGGATTTTTCTGTATAAAGACCAGTTTAATGCTTGCTCTTGTCATAATATAAAATTTGTTGTGCAAACTGGTTTTATAGAAAACATACGTATAAATACAAAGAATTAAATTGTTACTGAACGCTGTATTGTCAAAGGGACGCATGATAATTAATTAAATTAGTATAGTTTTATATTAAAAGCTCAAAGATGGAGTGATATAAGGTACTATCTAGTCTAAGTATTTGATCAACTATAACTTCTAGGTAAATACAAATTGACTGATGAGTAGATAGATGACGAATTTACTCTGTAGTAAATACATTAAATTCGTGCGCCAATTTCAAACTCGTAACGTTCCATTAAAAAAAAAACATAGCTGAAAAGAAAGCATTATATTGCCAGCCCCAAAAACCTTGGCAACGGCATTACCAAGAGGAATAGATAAAATATTTTTAGCGTAATGTTATTTTTATCACGGAACAAATGTCATTTACAATTATGGTAATAGGCAGTTTAGGGGATGCCAGAGACGTTGTATACCGAGCAAAGGTGTTTGTTTCGGTTGTTCACGTAATGGAGGCCATATTCTTCTCTGATTTTGCCTAAGCAGCTATTCTTGAGTAATTTCTGCGCTATAGTTAGGTAGAATTCTAGCATTATACGATCTAACATTCTGACGTTATTATCTCATTCATAAAAACTATGGTCGATCTTTTATTATTTACTTCGTACAATTGTAAATATTTAATCATTTATATTAATAATTGTCAACTATCTGCTAAAAAATCCAATTAATATTGCATTGTTTAAATCATAATTGGTAGCATAAAGAACATTTGGTACCTATTATTTCGACCAGCACTTTTCTATTCAAATTTAAATAAATAAGGATTATTTTAAAGGAATAAGACAATCTGATTTGATATTTGAGGAGCTTGAACGTAATGCGATGCCTTGTTGGGTATTATCTTCCGATTCTCCAGTTTTAATACAGCCTGAATGAGAAAACCAAGCGACATAATATACATAGTGTCATCTGCCAAGCAGCAAGAAGTATATAGGCCGAGAGAACAAATAGATAGTGGGTGGAAGATCCCGCGTTGAAAACGTATACATTAATTTGCGGGCAAGCACAGACCGGTCGTAAAGTGCGACCGGGTGAATTATAAGGGGGAAGGTAAATCGTGTTAACGAGTTTAGCCGAGGGTTCTGCACCCGATAAATAACGTCTGATAACACGCAATGTCGCGTCTCTGCCGGGCTTTGTGCGGGAATAAATCGGCGGAAAATTGACGACTCACACTCTGCCCCTAATGGATATTAACGCCACACTATCACTGTGGCCTGTAAACATGGCTGAATACGCCTGTAGTCGTATAATCGTATTACCCGGTTTCTTATTATCAACCTTTTGCTGCTCACCGCCCGCTCTGAATGCCGATCGTTCTGGTGAACCTGTTAGGCTGATTAAAACTATGTTTTTAGCATTCCATATATTTCCTGTGCCGTGCACTGCCATTTTAAGTTCACTCTCGATGCCGATCTTTCGGATGAAGCTGTTAAACTGATTTAAAATATAGTAATAGATATAATAATTCTTGGTTAAGTTCCTGAAACTTTACAAGCACCACAAAACATCTTCTTAACACACAGTCACACACAGTCATAGACGAAAACAACATGCAATTAAGAATATTGAGAAATATACGATAGGTAGGTACGTATGTAATCGAAACTTTAAATACTATATATGTAAAAGTGATAAACAAGCCGGGTACAGGAGTTACAATATGAGCGTAACGACGGCCACTGTACCGGAAACAACGGTAATTCATTATTATATTTTATCGTTTATAAAAAAAAAATCAAACTATTTTCTTTACTGAAAAAATTATGTCAATACATTTTTTTTAGTTCCGTTGCCGATTGGCCAAAAATAGATTGCTTTATTTTGTCACGTCATGTTATGTCACTAATACTCGGATACTTTGCACTATAGAGATGAAAAGAAAGTGCATTCTATGAGGTGTGCCAGGAAAAAAAAATAAAAATTCTTAATATGTGTAGTATATGTATACCACGTTTGCTTGGTTTCCACGACACAAGCTTATAGCTTAGTGTGGGATCAAGAAGATCTGTGTGTTGTGAAGTAGAATATTATTATTATTAAAGCCTAACCTAATGTGACTATATGACGAGTTTAAGAATTTACTCATACTTTTGTGAATTCATTCAGATTTCATAGAACAGGTCAGTATGTCTACTGTCTCTGCCACCTCATTGAGCGCGCTCACGTGACGTTTGTGAGCTAGGTATCGTTAGATAGGTCTTGAAAAGTCTAGTCGTAATGACGTTTCTGAATTTTTATTTAACTTCTCAGTTAGTTATAGATATGCGCTTTTATAGGCATAAAAAGTGTACACTCACCTTAAATATTATAAGAAAAATAGTATAAAAAACACTTTTGATGAAGTTAGGTAATTTGGATAAAAGATGCATTTCAGTAAGCAATAAATATAAAAATTACAAGTGAATTTTTTTTATAATAACGTAACATATTCTCAATTAACATCTTATATGTAAAAATGAATTTCTGTTCGTTTATCTCGTTGAAACTCGACAATGGCTGGACTGATTTGGCTAATTTTGATTTTGAAATATTTGTGAAACTTCAGGAAAGGTTTGTACCTACTAAAGAAAAGGGAGGTTTGTACTAGAGGAAAGGGAGTTCCTGCGTGAATTCTGAAACTCACGTGGGTTAATCCGAGGGGCACTGCTAGTAATAATATAGGATAGTTTCTATATTATTAGAGTTCCCGGAGGATTACCGAAATTCACAATAAACGCCGGCCACCCGCTAGTATTTTATGCTCGAGAGTAAATAACGTTGTAAAAGTTCCTCAGACTCACCATCAATCATCTTTTTATCCCTAACATAATACGCTACAGTTTCCCGTCTCAAAAGATTTAAGGAAAGTTTAGTTAAGCTTTGTCATGCTTACATTCTTTTCGTCTTATATTAAACGGGGCCACAATTAAACCCAAGCAGAGCGAACCTGCGGCCTCGCTGTATTGAGTGAAACAATAATTGCAAACAATCTCAGGGGCACAGACGCGTCTAGAGATCAAAGGATTATATTTGTGCTCGCAACCTTCACCTGGCACGGCTCCTAAACAAACAGGCACCGTTCTAACTGGCTTAAGGAAAACAGGGACATCTTAAATTACATTAGCGTTGGCACCGGCCGCGGCGAGCACACAAAGACGATGCCAATTAGCGGAGTTGCAGACTTGAAAGAAATCCATTCGGGCCCAGCCGAGCCCCCGTCGAGCACTCATTGTTTAGAAACATAATAGCTCTTTTGTCCTAAACGCTCTTGTGTCGGCCGAACATTGTCTGATTCGGTTGATTTTGTTGAATTATTGTATTTCCCTGAACGGTGAAATTTATGTAAATTCAATCTAAATAAACGGTACGCTATTACAGGCCCCTTGAAATTATATTGTATTATAATAAAACCCAGAACTATCTATTTCTGAAGGCCATTTTCTAGAACATCTCAGTTAAGTAATAGGTATTATCGATCGAACTTCAATGTGTCTTAAAACATTGAAGTTCGATCGATAATACTAGTATTTGATACTACTAGTTGTGCCCAGCGACTCTTCTTCCAGACATCTGATTGAAATGAAACAAAGCCAAAGCCTGCTCCAGGCTAAGCTTTATCTACCTGTGAAAACCGCATAACAATCTGTTTTGTAGATTCGGAGATTATCGCGAATAGGCAGACGACAGAGAGAATAGTATTTTAGAAACTTTTTTGGTCGCTTTTCTTTTATTGCCCCCGCTCAATTTTTTGTTAAAATATTTAGTGTACCTACCTACAGAATCGCGGATGCTACTTATAGTATAGATAACCATAATAAAGTCCCACCAAAAATGGTTTTTCCCTCGGTAAGTCCGAGAAGTTTCTCTTCAAAATATTACATTCACAGCGTGTCTTATGCCATAGAGAATATTATTTTTAATAGTTTGGGACCTCGAGTGACAGTGACAACGCGCGTTATGGGCAAAGAATATTTTTGGTGTCTATTAGATAAAAAATAGTTTAAAATATGATAGTTGAAAATGATATTAGTCAAAAATATAATTTGAAATATACAAACTAACTAACTAACTAACTTAAAAAGGATTACAGACTGGTAGTTGCTACCGTTGTCAAGTTTACTGTCATAGTCAACTTGCTTATATAATTTAATCCACTTCACAACACACAGATCTACTTGATCCCACACTAAGCTATATAAGCTTGTGTCGTGGAAACCAAGCAAACGTGGTATATACTACACATATTATTACATATATATTATACTATAGATATATATATAAACACCCAGACTGGAAAATGGAACCCTGTGTTCATCACACAAAGTCCACGCCCACCGGGAATCGAACCCGGAACCTCTTGATTAGCGGGCAGGCATGGTGACCATTGCGCCAATCGGGTCGTCAATATTCTATCTATTTATTTACCAGCTACCAAACTAGGCTTTACTAACTTAGCGTAAAATCTTCTAAAACAGTATGCTTACCAAAATGTATTGACAAACTTCATATTTGTAAACCAATGTACCTGCCTACTCATGAAACGGATTCAGCGATAGTAAATTCACTAGATCCAAACCAACAGCGAAACTTTCCAACTCGTCTTTAACTATTACAGGTATTGAGTGGAAAGTCTGGCTTACATTATTCGCAGCGACAGCCTACCTACTGGCCAGATTCGAATCTAAACTCTGCGAAACAATCCTTGGCAACTGGGGCAAAACTGAGCAGTTTTAGTTCCAGACCCGGCCGGCAAAGTTGTTGGGAACTGTATAGTTTTGTGTTTCTCCGATATCTCGAACCGAGCGCCTTGGAACGTGTGTGACTTTATTCAAATAATACCTACCTACTGTCTGGGGCAAATTGTTATTTGATCTTTTGTTTACAATAATCTGTAAGTATAACCTATAAGTACTGACCTGGAATAATTGTTTAAATTTCAATGGTTAATTTCAAGGACTCGAAGAAAGAGAACAACAATTTCTAAGCGATCTTCAATTACCTACGTCGTGTTAATTTCAAATCTTGAAATTGCCAATTAACGGAAGTGAAATGCTCAATTAGTCGAATGAATAAAGGCTCAACGAAATGAAAAGCAAAATAGACACAAAAAGACCCGGCCAAGTGGGAGTCGGACGTGCGCATCGAGGTTCCGTACAGCTTGTAGGTGCGATAGAGCAAATTTTGTAACTGCAAATTTACTGTTCCCAGATTTCTCTCTATATTTTGTTATAGGAAATTGCTTCTTGCCGAATTTCATGATTCTAAATCAACGGGACCTACCCTACCCTATGGGTTTTAATTTCCTTGCGAGGGTCAAAATGTGTGACATTAATGACTGTATCTTCTGAGTGCGTGTACTTATAATTTGATTTTCAACAGCTCTAGAAGTATTTGGTATTAATTACATAGAACTTGATACCTTCACGCGTTCAGAAAAAGGGTACAGACAGACAGACAGACGTACAGACCGACAACGGAAGGATCTTATTAAGGTTTCCTTTTTCCTTTTGAAATATGGAACCCTAAAAAGAGCTCGCATCCGGGGTCGGAAGCCGCGGCTTTTTTAGCCTACAGCTGAAATGACATTAGGAATGTAAGCGCTCGGAGTGTGCTAATGGAGGCAGAGGAAGTACTTAGCGCCGAGCAGCCGGAGCGCTATCAACACAATTTATCGGCTCCACTGGCTTTATACACACATAAATTAGCGCAATCATTGCTTCCCCGCAGGACACTGATAAACACCGTCATTGAGGTCTCGACGCTGATGCTCTACTAGTTTATAGACGTTCCTTGATTGCCACTGGTTGTCCGATGATTTGTAGGTCGCCTGCTCGTAGCTTTCGGGGTAGTTGAGCCAAACTCACAATTTTTTGTTAGTTTGTATATTACTATGGCTGTTTCTCCACAGGTTTACCCGCGTAAACAAGGATCTAAGAGTAGATTATCCCATTTAGAGATACTGTAGTTTCCTACCAGCGAAATTGTTAAAATTGGTTCAGAAACAAATTACTCCCTACATCCAAACTTTACCTCTATTTGCGTGGTATATGTGTTTGCTCTTGCTGAATAAAATTTATCTTATCTTATCTTTTAAAATATTAGTATAGAATCCTTACTTACGAAAGTGAATGAAAAGTTAAAAAAAAACTGGAAAGCTTTACAGCTCTAACGACTTAGCGGAAGATGAGACATGAATTCACGAGGTTATCTCACGAATGAATGGCATAAAATATCCTGTTACGATAAAATTTCCGTCCCGTTAAACTATTCATTTATAAATAATTATCTGCTTAAAATTCGCGAGGCAAAAACACCATTATCATAATGTAAACATAGCATTGTCACCCAAAAATATCCAACCTTTAATGAATAATTCATGATACGAACTGTATTACAATTTTATTTTAAAATCTCAGAACATTGATGCGCTTTGCCATCTCGGAAATGTCTCGATGAATATTCATAAAGTTGATAGCTTCATCGAGGCTTCGGCAATTAGTGGCTATAGCTATGGTTTTTCAGGTTTTCCTATGCGTTGTAAAGAATCGTCATACTCTCAGAGTTTACTATCTACTCAAACCATACTCAAACAATGGGAATCATGACGGGGTCCCTACTTAAGAAGTAAAATTCTATTAAGTCTGTCAATGGGCTAGTTGACAATTTTTTTTTATTCCGGTTCGTAGATTAATAAAAAATATTGGACACATTTTTTTTTTGTGTAATCGAAAAATAACGGCGATACATTGAGTTGAAATTTCGCGTAACGTCACAACCCGGTGCAGTTTGTACGGGGCTTAAACCGAATAATGACGTCACGAGTCCCCCACCCTAAACTTGAATGCGCTTTATCTATGTTTATTTTCAAAAATTTGTAAAAGCAAAAAATACGTGTCTATAATTTTTTGCTTTTTCAAATTATTGAATAAATGCTTAGATAAAATGCATTATAATTTAAGATTGGGGAGCTTATGGCGTCATAACTAAGTATAAAGTGTACCTAGGCGTGCCGTCACACGAAATGTGTCACGAAATACTATACCGTTTTAGTAAGAGGATACTATCGTCCTCGTGGGTGAAACCGCTGCAACTACTAGTATTAAATAAAATAATCTATTGTAATGGAAGTATTGTTTTCAACAAAGAGAAATACTTTTTTCCCAATTAAGTTTGTACGAGTATATTATTTTATTTACTTTGATTTTATCTGAAAACTCTCATTAAAGCAAATACTCACCAACCTATTTACCTAAACAATTGTAAAGGAAATTCCTCTTAAATTAACAAAAAAAAAAATTCAAAATTTACTCCGTAGCTTTGCTCTTAGGAAGAGCCGGAATTACTGGCAAAATTTCCAAAACTAATTTCAAACCATGGTAAAAGTTTTTGGCATTAGCTGACTTTTATTTCAGTGTTATATTATAATAATGAAAGATAAGATTAGTGTCTCATTGTCTTCAATTTCTACTGTGGTCATTGTTTTCATTCCGTAAAATCTTTATTTAGAACCTTTTGTTATTTGTTAGTTGATCTATTATTTTATATTTACAATAAGCATCTCAAGATTAATATAGACTAATGGCTGTTCTCTGGTGTTCTTTCTTTAATTAAAATAATAAATATTATAAAACTAGCTGTGACCCGCGGTTTCACTCGCGTGAGTTTCGAAATTCCTGCAGGAACTCCAAAATAGCCTAACTTACTTCTAATACAAAACGTCAGCTAATGGGCATGTTGACTAATTTTTTATTTTTTAGTCCGTCTTGTAGATTATTAAAAAATATTGGACACGTATTTTTTCTTTTTTTTACGTAATCAAAAAATAACGGTGATATATTGAGATGAAATTCCGCGTGACGTCACTATTCTGACAGTTTGTATGGTGGTTTTAGCGGTTAGTGACGTCACGACCCCCTCACCCTAAACTTTAATGCGCTTTATCTCTGTATATTTTATTTTATTTAAAAAAGCAAAAAATACGTGTCTATTTTTTTTTTTCTAACTGACGGACTAATTAGAATTTTGATTTTCAAAAGTAGTCCACATCCCCATTAGCAGTGAAAGTCTCGTCAAAATAGGTCCAACCGTTTCGGCGATTCATCTGCTTAAGTTTCGGAATTCACAATCCGTTGCGTAGTTTTAAAAATTTAAGCATACATAGGGTTATAGGGACAGAGAAAGCGACTTTGTTTTATACTATGTAGATTATACAACGTGTTAATGAATTAACTGAAAACTAAAAAGTTTGCTCAGAATCAACTGGCAAATCGATTGCACTATGTTTTAATATTGGTTATATTTTTTTATTTTTACTAGCCCATGTCTAAATTATTTATAATACAATATTTGGCGCGTACGCCGCCCGTAGCGAAAAATTTCGAACCGGTAGGCGCGGGCGTAGCGCTTGGAATTTCGTAGATAGGTCACCTCCAAACTAATGTTGAATAACTTTTAAAGTATTAATTTTTCGACATAAAATATATTTTAATCATATTATTGTTTATTTTTTTAAAGGGGGTGTATCAGGTTTTCAGTTATGTTAAATTACTAGCATTAGTAAGGATACCTAGTAAATAAAACAAAGCCTGATTTTAACAAAACTATTCCTTTATGTCTGTATTACCAATTATAATAAAAACTCTTTGATATAATTTGTATCAAATTCTATAATAATCAAAGCCAGTATAGATAAGCAATAGGAATCTCAAAACATGTTACGCATAAAGTAATCAAATCTCTGAAGCTAAAGTTAAGCTTGAACAGTATATTTTATGAGAACAATACAGTAATCACAATTATTATTACAAGCATTAAATAGAGCCAAAACTGTCTACCAATACTTAACTTTCGATGTTACGATGTCTTCCATCTAGGAAATCACCAGCACCACTGACCCGATCCTTTGTTGCTGCCATTATGTAAACATGTTCTCCCGCGCGTTTTTCCCGCTATCTCAAATAACATTTTATTTACTCTACAGTCTATGAATTCACAATGTTGCCAGTTATTAAATATGAATTGGCCATGGAAATGCAATTTAAATCACTTTAATAAACATTGGTATAATTATTTAAATTAAGAATCACAATACATAGCATAAGAATCATAATAATATTAATCAATTTTAATATATTAGTACAGAATACCTAAATCACTATTCACACTCGCCCATCCTGACATCTTTGCGACCCTGCAAAGTAAAAAGGTTTTGTAAAAATAATTTCACTTTATCTAAATGTAACACAAATTCAAACCATGATTCTTTTTTTATCCAATCCATGTTACTAAGTTCCACCAACTTCCACTTAACTTCTATCCATTATCCATAATAAGATTTTATTTTATTCCTTAATAACCAATAATATTAATAATAATGTTTAGCATTGAACCATTTATCAAATATTTTATCTGCGGACTCGCTTAGACGATTACGTAATTTTCTTCTAAGTTCCAACTGCTACTAAAGTTGCGTTAGCACAATCACTCCTTTTACCAATGATCGACTATGCCGATACCTGCTTTACTGACATTAGCGAGGAGCAGCTAAATAAACTTGAGCGCCTCCAGAATCTATGTATCCGGTTCATATTTGGTCTACGCAAATATGACCATGTCTCCGAATTTCGTACCAAGCTCAAGTGGCTTCCGATTTGCCTTCGCCGGAATGCGCATGTCCTCTTCCTTCTATATAGCATACTGTTCAATCCACCTTCCCCCAACTACCTAAAAGACCTCTTCGTATTTCAATCTTCTTCCCATAACCTGCCTGTTCGATCATCCCAGAACTTACTTCTTATGATTCCTGCCCCTAGAACCAACTTTTATGATTATTCCTTCCCTGTACAAGCAGTCTGCTTGTGGAATCCGCTACCTGTAGAGGTGCGAATAGGCCAAATCACTACCCACCTTTAAGAGCCTGGTGAAGACTTTCTACCTCACTCATGGATCGTGACTCGCTGTAGTGTAACCTTATTATTTATAGTATGCATCTGTGTTTAAACGTATTTATAAAATTAGTGTTTATACCCATAAATATTGTACGTATATATTTTCTATGTGTCTCTTCTATATTATTTTATGATTCGTTTCACCTATACATATAATAATATACCAAATCAACATATAAATTTACTGTTTTTGTCCTGTCCACCCAAAGGTTGTCTGGAAAAGATCGCTAGTAAAGCGATAAGATAGCCTTTTGTATGCCTTTATTTATAAATTTTTATTTTGTTACCACACTAAAATTATTCTTGTATACAATAAAGAGTATTCTATCCTATTTTAAATTCAACGAAAATGGGAAATCTCTCAAAATACTATGCTGCAGGAAGTAATGAACAAGCTGATGAAAAGTTTAACCATTTGCTCTACATGGATGATATTAAATTGTACGCCACCACGAAAGACCTATGTTATTTGGCTGATCTTACGGAAACTTTTTCAAAGGAAAACGTCGGGTCATATTACCTTTCAGATGCAGACTGGCCAACAGATACCTTCGCTTAATGAAAAAGAGATAAGTACTTGGGCTTCAATCAATCTAAACAATAACAGATCGACAACTAAAAATACAAGAGTGGACTCAAAAGGGTATGCATAGACAACACCGGCAAAATTTGTGCAAGTCTAACGTCGATAAAGAAGCATCCAATGCCTGGCTTACTTGGGGTGAACTGTTTCCCGAAACAGAAGGATTTATGCTTGCCATTCAAGACCAAGTCATCGAAATACGAAACTACCAAAAGCATATACTAAAAGTCCATAATATATCAAATGACAGCTGCAAAAAATGTAACGGTGCCCCGGAAACGATACAGCATCTCATAAGTGTCTGCAAGTCAATAGTACAAAAATATTATAAACACCGCTACGACCAGGTTGCTAAGATTATTCATCAGAAACTTGCAAGCAAATCTAAACTGAGGACGAATGAACCAATTTCTTATTAAAAATACATACCTGACAGTGTTCTAGGGAATTTAACCCACAGGCTGTAGAGCACAATATCTGAAAGCTTACAAAATATACTAACCTCAAAACGAAATAGCAAAAAATGTGGAAATTACAGAATATTACCTTCATCCCTGTTGTACTACCACCATCTGAAATCCCTTGTCAACTGCACCAACCCTTCGCTACCCTCCAATTACCTAGGTACACTTACATTATTATGCAGAAGGCGGTAATACTAAATACATGTCGAATCGTCCGCAAACTCCTCCAAACTGATGACCACACAACTCTTAATACTTCCACTTAAACTAACCTCCACTTGGCTTTGGCCCGTGGTTGCCAATTAATACCGGTCTAGCTGAGAAGAATTCAAAAATCCAAATTCCCATAATAATAATAATCCACTTCACAACACACAGATAAGCATCTTGACCCCACACTAAGCTATAAGCTTGTGTCATGGCAACCAAGCAAACTTGGTATACCTATAGGTACTTACTACATATTATTACATATGTCCATATTACACTATAGATAATAGTATATTATATATTCACGCCCAGACTGGAAAATATAATAATATAACAAAATAAAATATAAAAATACAATAATCTATACATACATAATTATAAATAAAATTTATGTGTCTGTTTGTAACTCAAAATTAACAGCTTTTTAATAAATGCATAATATGAAAATAAATATTAATATGGCACCTACTTATATGTCTGTCTGTTCCGGGTAATCTCTAAAACGGCTGGATCGATTTTAACTGGACTTTCACTGGCAAATCGTCAAAGTCAAATAATTTATTCAAATTTGGTCCATAATATGACTCTTTGACGTCAACATAATTACAGTTATTATGACAACACCCATAAAACATCCACCCTTCACAGCTTCCTAGCTGATGTTATAAGGAGTAACTTGGCTGCATTTATTTCCAAAAATTAGTTCCTGCGGGAACTCCGAAATCCACGCGAGCAAAATCGCGGGGAACAGCTAGTAAACAATAAGTAAATATATATATAAATAAATAAATTTATTTCACACTCTTTATCTCCATTATTTTCAACCGTAATTTATAACCATTCATTATTATTCCATTATTTATAACCATTTTATTTTCAACCATAATTTATAACCATTCATTATTATTCCATTATTTATAACCATTTTATTTTCAACCATATTTTTTTTTTATCCAATTTATCCAATTATTCAAGTAATTCCATTTTTACCAATATTTTATTCATTTAGTCCAATTTATTCATTAATACCAGAGATCCATTTAATTATTCCATTTATTACTTTTATACCATTCATCACTTAGATTATCAACCACTTTTAACCATTACTTTAGTATAGGTACATCAGGTACATGACCATATATTCCAGTATTTAATTTTTGTACCTAAATCCAATAATCAAAATCGCTTTAACTAGTTAACCAGCTAGTTATTCCTTACACAATTGGTAGAGTAAATTCTTTTTCCCTCAAGTACCTAGATTAAATTGACATTGAAAGAACTTTATTTGACACAACACATAGGTACATTAATTTTTTAAAAAAAAGTATGAATAAGGGACTGCTTCCCAACCGCCAAACGATCAGAAACGTACCGGGAGATCGCAAGCGCACCAAACCCAAAATTAACTATAAATTCTTCTATGCTATCCACCTGACTCGTCTGTCGAGATTGTATCGGTCTCAGAGTCTATTTAGAACAATTGTATGTAATCTGACTATGCTTTGACACCTTATGGACAAGTTCTAGTTGAAGAAAAGAAAGAAGTCTATCCATTACAAACAACCAAGGAAACAAACAAAAATGGATCTTAGGTC
This sequence comes from Zygaena filipendulae, assembly GCA_907165275.2. Lineage (NCBI taxonomy): Eukaryota > Metazoa > Arthropoda > Insecta > Lepidoptera > Zygaenidae > Zygaena > Zygaena filipendulae. Next base: position 528,557 of record OU015653.1, on the reverse strand, counting down.
CTTATTGGCGCCTATCAGATAATATACGGAGGTAAAGTTTAAGTTTGCAAACTTTGTAAGTTTGGATGTAGTGGGTAGTCTCTGGTACTACTGAACAGATTCTTAAAATTCCTTTATAAAAGATACTGACACAGCGCAGGAGTGACACGTACTTTCCATTTCCAAACAAAGAATTCCTGCCGAAATATCAAAATTCACGCTGGGAAATCAGCGGGGAAACAGATATTTTAATAGGTTAGGTATGGATAAAAGTGAAATAGGCAATAAGGTAGGTACATTTTATCCGGATGTAAAGGAATTTCGCGGGTTGAATCGCGGGGGATAGTAGGCACCTAGCAGTAAAATATTACTTATCGTTGAAGGTAAATTATGATAATACTCTAAAACTGATTTTGTTCTCTATACGTATCTATTTAAGTATTATTAATGAATGTTGGCATATAATCAAAAAAAGAAAACTGTGACTATTGTTTTAAACAAGATTCGAATTTGAAAACTAACTTAGAGACCACACTTGAATCGCAACCTTTTAATGTGTTATACAAATGCATATTACGTTTAATTAAATTGTTTAAATTACAGGAGGATTACAGAATAATTTCACAGAAAGTACCTTTACCTATCTATTTTCTTCAAAAGCTCAATGGTTAAATAGAGTTTATGCATTGCATTAACTAACATCAAGTTAAATATTGTGTAATTCCACTACAAATTATTAAGAAAGACTTACCGCTACCACAATAACCACGAGTATACTCCGCTACTAAGCGCACTAAAGAAGAAATGCTGTAATTGAATACCCGCGCATAATCACACATTTTTAGACTTATAAGCATTGATATATTCCTATAAGAAAAAAAATCTCCAGGACTTCAAACCCATTTACTACGAATTCTATCGACACCTGACCTTCATACTTTTATTGGACTACCTCCAAAACCTTTTACAAAAATATCTGATGGAAGCAATAAGACAAGTTTTAGCGAGCAATCTCGAGTATCTAAATTAACCCGTGTAATCGATATTGTCAGGGAATGCCTCTAAAATCTTTTGTTTCTATTTATGCCATGTAAATTCATAAGAACGCAAAGTCTTGTGCCACAACTTAGCCAATCCAGTCAAACGTGACTGCACATAATAACTTTTCCATCATCGTTCTAACCATGTATTGCCCTTAGATGTTCGATTTTATCAAGATTTTATTAAGCCATTGTAATACCGGCAATTCCGATTTCTCAAAATCGAATTCGGGAAAAATACGGGTTTAACCAAGACGTTACTATAATATGGAGCGATCCTACCAGTATCATCCAGTTGTGAAGATTCTTTATTTCTCACGGCCCGTGGAGAAGGCGTATCTCTAGGCCGCCATGGCGCCCAGGATCTGGAAGTGATCCATGACCGTCGTTTCGTTTAACAGGACTCCGAGAATGCTTTGGCTGCTTGAATCCTTAATAATCCCACTTCTGAAATGTTAAATTACTAGCATTAGTAAGGATACCTAGTAAATAAAACAAAGCCTGATTTTAACAAAACTATTCCTTTATGTCTGTATTACCAATTATAATAAAAACTCTTTGATATAATTTGTATCAAATTCTATAATAATCAAAGCCAGTATAGATAAGCAATAGGAATCTCAAAACATGTTACGCATAAAGTAATCAAATCTCTGAAGCTAAAGTTAAGCTTGAACAGTATATTTTATGAGAACAATACAGTAATCACAATTATTATTACAAGCATTAAATAGAGCCAAAACTGTCTACCAATACTTAACTTTCGATGTTACGATGTCTTCCATCTAGGAAATCACCAGCACCACTGACCCGATCCTTTGTTGCTGCCATTATGTAAACATGTTCTCCCGCGCGTTTTTCCCGCTATCTCAAATAACATTTTATTTACTCTACAGTCTATGAATTCACAATGTTGCCAGTTATTAAATATGAATTGGCCATGGAAATGCAATTTAAATCACTTTAATAAACATTGGTATAATTATTTAAATTAAGAATCACAATACATAGCATAAGAATCATAATAATATTAATCAATTTTAATATATTAGTACAGAATACCTAAATCACTATTCACAGTTAATTCATTAACACGTTGTATAGGTACCTATTACCAATAGATAGAGTAAAGTTTTACTCTGAATACATTAAGCCTAAATATTTCTAAATCGATTAGCTGACGATATTATGATTATGTTTGAGACTTCGGTGAAACTGAGCATGGTCCTAGTCTTCCAAGTGATGGGATTAAAGAGAAACTAAGACAGTACACGGATCATGTTGAATACTCACTGCCTTGAATGTTTGAGACCATCATCCTATTAGATCCCATTTCAAGAACGAAGTCAAACGTTTTAAATATAACTATATGTTTGGGTGATTAATTATTTACTTTCGTCCCATATACCTAGTGCCCCAAAAGAAATTATTTGTCCAGTATGTGCTTGTGCATGCCATTAATGGCATATTGCATTGCAACGACGTCGCTCACTATAGTGATGTTACCTACTCAAATGACAATACAGACAGACTACAGAGCAGGTTTGGAAGTTTAGGAAATTGAATCGAGAATGAGACACGTTATACGGGGACTAAAGTAACTGATATAACTAAAAGAAATGTATAAGCTTTAAACGTTAGTGATCGGGGCCCAATACTTACAAAGTTACTTACAAAGTGCCCTCGGGGCAAAAGTACGATACGAGTCTTCAGTGGCGATCATCATCTACTGGTAAAAATTATGGAGGCAGATATTCTAAAGGATAAATAAAAACCTAAAATAGTCATGGTGAAGAGCTGCACCATGGGAGGCTTGTGCATTTCAAATACGTTTATTTTTCTGTGCGCTATTGTATTTTTTGTGGTGTCTCTATTTTCAGATAAATAATTTCCAATTTTTGTATCAAAATAACTTGCACGTTACCTCCGCATCTATGCGAACCGTGTGTGTATCCGTGACCTTTCAGTATTTGACGTCAGCTGTTAGTTTGAATAATAAATTGCGTTTGATACAAGTCATTAAAATTCACTAACCTTCCTGTACTCCTAACTATACCTTTGAGACGAAACCACACAATTAAGTACGAACAATCTGAAGAGCCTCTAGGGATAACTCCACATAAGAATAAGCTAACAGACTGATTTATACATACGTATTATGTCAAAACTAATGAAACTATATTAGTAAAATGATATTGTCTTTTTATTTATAGACATAATCAACACTTCTTTTCTTAACCTAAAGCTTCTACAGATATAATCTTATAATCTTTTATTGTTGCTCATTCACCCGAAAATAGCTACGTACATATTTAAGCACAAAGATAATCCAAAGTTTTATACACCAAGCGTAGTAACCTACCTAACCTAATTCGCAACTAACTCAAAGGGTTTCCTTGATAATCCTCATGATTCTATTAGTAAGTGCTAACGCAAATGACGTAAAAGATTTAAAGCCGCCCACACACGTCACACGCCAGCGGTATCACAGAGCCTACAGTTTCCGGTTCAGTAGAGCTTGCAAATGGATCAAGGCATAGCGAGCCGACGCGACGACGCTGAGCTGCAATTAGTAACGCCGACGTGCGGACTGACTGTCGATATCATTATCTGCAACTATACAGACATACCTCGAATGTATTGTACAATGTACACGTTCAAAGTTGTTGTTCAGTTTTAGGGTATAATTTAGTGTACTTCGATTTCATAACGCAGGAAAATTGGAACTTGGCAGTATTGTTTTTTGTTTCACTAATAATTTATTATGCTCTCTGTCTACTTGGATTCTCAACCAGGATCTGCCAGTGGATCCTACATCACTAGCTTACCCTCTCGCAATCCGTTCAACTCAGGATTTGGATTACCAAAAAATTTTTTTTCCAAGAGCCCAAGTATTATGTGACTTTGATTTCAATTCTGGACTGTACTTCCATATTGAACTTCATCCTACTTTTGGGTTGAGTTTCCAGAAATTCTTTCTTAGTGCATTCGTATACAATTAAAAGAAAGCCTAGTGATAATTTCCACATATCAGTTATTTTCTTAATTACAACCGATTTCAATATCAGCTCTATTTGATGTTTCATCAATATGTTTAGTGTGTAATCAGTTTATCTTAGCAATAGGTAAGCCCCAGGGGCATTAGCTGTAGCGTAATCTTGGGAATTATTAACGGGCTTGTCTTCTCTGACAGTGTATTAACATGTTGAACTTTGCTTAGCTAAATCGCTTCTAATTCACGCCCTTTGTATCCGAGTAAAATGCGGTGAGAACTGGGCCCTATGACCAACAACATGTCTTGCCCATAACGCGAGTCCAAAAAACGCATTCTCTAACGTTTGGAATGCCAAAATATTAGAAATTATTATTCTGCCCTAAGAAAAGTTGTAAATGTATTTTTATGAAGTGAAACTTCTTTGATTATGAGGGAAAGACAATTTTTGTGGCGCGTTATCTTAACGCGCCATGTTATGGTCGTAGTGAACAAGAGCCCTGGTATTGCTTCAGTCTGTATTGTAATCTATTCACTGTTATGACTTCCGTGTGTAATTTATAATTCCCTAGAAAACTTTCAAAATTAAAAATACCCTGTTTCAGGATTAAAATAATGTTAATATTTTCATGAAAATCCGTGCAGCTTTCACGAAGTCAAGCACTAATCAACATGTTTACAAATTTTCAACATTTTATTTAGCATTATTCAGTCAACCGTTAGTTATGTTCCTTTGACCAAAAGAACGGAATAAAAACTAATTACTTATAGCTTTTCCGAAATGAAATTGCAATTCTCAAAGTACCTCCACTTAAAATTAACTAAACGTAACCCAATTACGTTTATACTCAAAAAGAATTCCGCTCTAATTTGATCCGAGCCGCGTTCTTTACTGAATTCGGTGCGCTTCTGAGGACACAATTAGCGCCCCCCACTCCTCCCCCTCCCTCGGGCCGCCGCCACACCCGCGCCTAGATGAAAGGCAACCATTAAATGGCTGAACCGTTCCCATTGTTTAACGACTAGTTCGGTGGAGTTTCAGCTTTATATTCCGCCAGCGAGCATTGTTTGGCGAATGCTTGTTGCGTACGTAATTTGGTATAAATCAACATTAAACATCGAGGTTTGTCTCCGCCTATTGCTCAGGGTGTCGGATCGTCTTTGATCTTTAGTTTAATTTCAGTTACAGTACCTTGTCTATTATCCAGTAATAGATTGTTCTTGAATCATCATCAGTTCTGTCTCTGTTTAGAGTAAACAATTAGGTAGCTGCTTTCAACTTGTTAAGGAAGATATATAATTATGTTGCATTCAAAACTTCCAGTTGAAATTCGTTTAGACTGAACAGGTCGGTCAAAAGTTGTATTTTTCTGAATGGTCTGAAAGGCGCTGCCCAGTAAAACTTGGAGCGTGCAGTAACTATGGGGCAATAATACATAACGCTAGCGCAATTTTTAAGCTTTTAGCCTCAAAATATGAAATGTTCACCATAGCCCAAAAAAATTTCTAAAATTGGAAAAAATATCATAAACTTTTATACCTGCATCGTAGGAACATGATTTTAAAAACTTATTTTTGTTTTTCTTTCTTTTACACGAATAATTACCTAGTTATATATAAGACACTAGTTTTGTTCAAAAAACTTATGACGTAAGTGATTTTTTTTCGTCCTAAAAATATGGGACGCAGAGCAATCGGCGCAGTATTTTTTTCTGATTAAAACGATGTATAAAGTGTTTTTTTTCCGATTTTTTGAGGGATGACAATCTACTGCAAATACGTTTTCCTGCGTCTAGTCTAGCTGTTCCTCGCAGCTCCCGCAGGAATTCCGGAATGAAAGTACCCTGTGCCCTTTTTTATACAATAGGTATGCAAAATTTCATGATGATCGATTGAAAGCTTATCAAACAAACATTGACATATTTTGTATTTATAATATTACTATTTCTAAGTTAATTATCTTTCTATTCTACTATGTATGAAAGTTTAAAATTAGCCTTCCTTGGAATTGTTCCATTTCTTTAACTTTTATTCTTTTATTATTAAGTCGGTCTAGCTGAGGGCTTTCAAAAGTGCTAAATAAAATAAAACGAGCAGGTATCACTTTGTTGATTTATTATTTATTAAAATATTTGCTGATTTCTTTACCTAACAAATTCACTATTAAATTCATAAAGACTAGGTAAATTGATGAAATTCCTAATATTTATTTATTACTAGCTGTCCCCCGCGGTTTCACTCGCCGTAATTGCAGAGTTCCTGCGGGAATTCCAGAATAAAGTAGAGATATAAACCTTCCTCATAAATCCTTCTATCTATTGGTGGAAACCGCATGAAAATCCGTGAGGCAGTTTTAAAGATCTAAGCGGGAAGCGACTTTGTTTTATACTATGTAGTGAGACGTAGGTAGATCTTATCATGGAGGATTAAAGAGATTTTATAAACAAAGAAGATAACTACTAACAACTCGCGTTGAGCCGTGGGCATTAATACTTAGTTCGTTTTGGATTACAATAATATTTTGTCTAAAACAGTTTGAGCGATGAATTACATGTTGTTTTGTTTTGTTTGTTAAGGAGTTATCTATCAATAAAGCGTATCGTTTACTTGCAACAACCTTTTTTTTGACGGACAAAATGTAAGGTATAATAACATAGATAAACATAGATACCTAGTTAAAGAAACAAAAGAAGAAAGAAGAAATATACTTATTCCAACACAAAAATAAACATCAAGGAAATCTAAAAGCATAGACCTATATTTTTGGATGCTCTGTCAAAAGGATCGCTAACTCAACGTCAGCATCGGCTCAGCGTCTTTAAGTGACTGATCCCGGCGCTAATTTCGAAGTTCCCGTGGGAACTCCGGAGTAGAAAGTAGCTTATATCTTTTGCTGTAGGTACCTCTGAAATGTATTTAAGTATGTATGTAATAACAATTTCGTTTTGATCGGCTGAGTAGTTCAGGCGTGAATGCGTAACACACAAACCATTTGACATTCGCATTTATAATACCTATTAGGACACAATTTTTTTCGAGATCTATTTGCAAAATAATAAACAGATATAAGGTGACTGATGAGCATTTATTGAAAATCAGCGGCATTCAGGGCACGTGCCTGTGATAAAATTGCGAATAAGGTCGGGTCAAGGCGACGCTCCCGAGTCTTCGCCGACAGTCAAAGATTAAAAAAAAATACGTATTTAAAGGACAATGCCAATCTTTGTATGAAGAGTGGACCAAGTGCTGCCCAGAATAAAGTCATAGTACATTATGTTCCTTAGGGTAGTAGTAGTCTGTAAAATAAAGCGCATCTAATTCTATCCCAGGAGTCGTGAAAAAAAAAAGTTTTTGTTGAGATTTATTGGGAAACGATAAACTTGCATCGAAGGTAGACCAAGTGCTGCCCAGGATGTAGACATAGTACATTATGTTCTTTAGGATAGTAATAGTCTGTAAAATAAAGCGCATCTAATTCTATCCCAGGAGTCGTGAAAAAAAAAGTTTTTGTTGAGATTTATTGGGAAACAATAAACTTGCATGGAAGGTAGACCAAGTGCTGCCCAGGATGTAGACATAGTACATTATGTTCCTTAGGGTACTAGTAGTCTGTAAAATAAAGCGCATCTAATTCTATCCTAGCAGTCGTGAAAAAAAAAGTTTTCTGTTGAGATTTATTGGGAAACCATAAACATTCATGGAAGGTGGACCAAGTGCTGCCCAGGATGTAGACATAGTACAATATTATGTTCCTAAGAGTAGTAGTAGTCAGTAAAATAAAGCGCGTCTAATTCCATCCTAGGAGTCGTGGGAAAAAAAGGTATTATTTACTGGGTAAAAATAAATACTTAATTACAATAACAACAAATAAATGCTTTTCCCGATGGAGGGATGTATATTTTTGAGGAGTTTTACTGATACACACTATCAGCTCCACTTCACCATATGCACTGTGATGAGCATAAACTGCTCAGCAACCACCTTAAAGTAATCGAATCGCAACCTGTGAAATACCTATTATTGAGTAGTTCCGCTGGTCATCTGTTGTCTTCATCATTAGTTTCACTTCACTAAATGGTGCTTTTCGAAAGCAAATGCATGAAATATTCCAAAAAATACCCAAAATTGGTAGGTGTGCCTATAATATTTGATAAGTTTCCTCCATTTCTCCAATATCCCATCATCAGATCCTGACCTTATGACAGTGGTACCACCTCGGAAGTATACCCTTTCAACCAAAAAAAGAATTTTCCAAATCGGTCCAGTCGTCTTCGAATAATCGGGGAACATACATACTATGTAAAACGTACAAACAAAACTGACGTTAATTTTTTTTCTCCGGGACCGATTTTGAAAAAAAAAAATTTTTCAGTATAAAGCAATGCAAGGAACTCAGTTAAGGTAGTCCCACTCCTGGGCAGCATTTGGTCCATACCCTGTCAATCTCCTTTCGTATATTTGCAAAATCAAAGGGAAACAAATATGTTATTTATTTATTTTCCCCGTGATTTCACCCACGTTAATTGTCGAGTTCCCGCGAGATTTCGAAAAAAAAAAAACTTTAGTAAACACTAGCACTATAAGTTCTCTGCGGTTTCACCCGCGGTAATTGCAGAGTTGCCGCAGGAATTTGAAGTCATAATATAGCCTATGAAGCTGACAAATAACGTGGCTTTGTATTGGTAAAAGAATTTTTAAAATCGGTTCAGTAGATCCAGAGATTACCCCCTACAACCTCACACACTCACAAACTTTACCTACCTCTTTATTTTATTAGTACCTACGATTACACGGATTTATTAAAAAAAAAATTTTTCCAAAGTCAAATTGTATATTTGTGGTGTAAAAAAGCTGGTGCCTGCAGTTTCTCACACATAAGTTTCGGGATTCTGGTATTACTTGAACTCAACATAAGCATTGGACCGACGCAACGATCTGGGACCGGATCAAATCAAATCAAATATAGATAATTTATTGCCTACACAGGAGAAAAACATAATACCTTATTATTTACAAAACACAAAAGCTATGTAGATACGGATGAAATAGGCGACCTACTTTGCATTGTTAAAAACAAACTTTTCATAGACAACCTAGGGTAGAGCGAGAGAAGGCAATGAAAGAATTAACAGCACTTAATATAATAAACATAAAATATATAAACCATCATAAAGAATAACGATTTACTTCAAAAACATAATAAGACATGTAAATGCACTTTATGTCTATGTCTAAATGAATGTAGGTATGTTTTTCCCCTACGCATTCATATGGCATTGATCCGTTGTTTTGGAAATTTCAAAATTCACACGGTTGAAACCGCGGGCACCAACCAGCAAGTAGTTTTTAGAGTTCCACTCGGGATACGGTGTTGAGTGCACTCGTGTCAGTGTCTACGATAACCGGTTTATTCATTAGAAAAAAAAAAGTCCATTACTTTGCGTTGCACGTGCGATGCTGCTTCGTGCGTGCATACAATAGTGTGCTCTATTCATCATGGAGGACGGTATAAGTCCGGATGATGATGTAGTTGCCAACCCGCTTATTAACAATAACGACGACCAATCTAACCTAAGTACGGAACAAATTCTGTATGAGACTTCGATGGATGTTCAATTTAATGAAGAAAATGCGAACCAAGCTAATGATAGACCTAATAAAAGAGGGAGAGGTGATGATGAGAATGAAACATGGATAACAGTTGGAAGAGATGGCAAAAGAAGTAAGACAAAAATTGAATTAATTATAACTAGCTCCGAAAAGTTACCAAAACAATTTGCCTTAGCAAAGCTGTTTAGCTCACACAATATTACGGATATTACAAGAGTTCGATACATAAATCCATACAAAATTGTAGTACACTTTGATAGTGATATAAATATAGACCGGTTAATTTCATGTCAAGAGTTGCAACAATTAGGTTGGAGAATCCAACGACCTCTGGAAGTAGGTATTTCCTATGGTACTATCAGAAACATAGAACTAAACCTAAGTGAAAAGGAGATATTAGAAGTTATATCGAGTCCATGTGAACTCGTGGCGGTAAAACGTCTTAAACGAAGGAGTGCGGATGGGGCTGGATGGATAGAAAGCGAGACAGTTAGATTAGGTTTTAGTTGGCCCTCCCTCCCATCATACATTACCATTTACGGAATGAAGGTTAAAGTGGAACCCTATGTTTTCCCGGTAACACAATGCTCAAGATGTTGGAGATTTGGTCACACAATTAGAATGTGCCCGACTAAAAAAGAAATCTGCCCAAAGTGTACCAAAAAGCATGCAAATTGCGAAGTGACAGTTTTTAAATGTGTGAACTGTACTGGAAACCACCACGCATTAGATAGAATATGTCCGCAGTTCCAAAAAGAAAAACGGGTACGAGAAATAATGGCAGAATTTAACACATCTTACAGAAAAGCCATGATGATGTACGTTCCTCTAATAGGTGAAAGTGGTGAAACAGATATAATTACTACAGCTCCGGAATCACAATTAGGCCTGAGAGTCGAAAGAGAGAGATTGAGCGAGAGACCTTATCTTCAAGAGTCCCTGAATGTACGCAAACTCAAAATCGAAACAGACCTACATATGCCACGGTGCTGAGATCACCTTTATTGGAGAATGCTAACAATAATGCCCAATCCATGTTGCAAAAAAAAAAGTCTGACAAAGTTTTAGAGGATATAGATAAGAAGAAGAAGAAGAAGAAAACTAAAAAATTTACTCAACCAACCGATGGCTGGGACATGTCTAGTAACACATCGGATAACCAATTTACCTATGAGGCAACAAAAGATCAAGATAATACTGAAAGAGACAAGAGGAGAATTGGTGTAACATTTGTCCAATTACTCAAGAAACTGAAGGCTATAATGTTTTCTGATGAATACGAAGATACTACCGGTAAGATTAAACACGGAATTTCTATATGCTTGGAATGGATTACAACCAGTGTGATGCAGTATATTTGTGAATTGCCTTTTAAACTCAATTTAAGCTAAAAGTTAAAATAGATACGGTTAAGGATTCTAAAATAATAATTCTGCAATGGAACGCACAAAGTGTTAAGCCTAAACTTGTAGCATTAGAATAATTACTCTCACAAGAAAAGGTTCATATAGTAGTATTAAGTGAAACCTGGCTGGAGTCAGGGTCTGGTGTAAATGACTTTAAAATAAATGGATACAATATATTTAGACAAGATAGGGATGACTCGTATGGAGGTGTGGCAATCGTAACGCACAAGTCCATCAAAGCACAACTAAGTTCAAGTAGACACTTAAATTCAGGCATAGAATTAATCCAAGTTAAAGTTTTCAACTGTAAATATATTGATAACATTATCTCTGTTTATTGCCCCCCCTCCATACGAACCGCTCCAGGAGACTGGAATGAATTGTTTTCCATTTACACATCAAAAACTCTGATTCTTGGTGATTTTAATGGCCACCATTCGAGTTGGTCGTGCAAGACTGACCTAAGAGGGATCCAGATTTTCGACTCAATAATGGAGAATAACTACGCTATTCTTAACGATGGGAGCGCCACTCGTTCTAAGTTAGTAAGTGGTGTACTACAGGAGACTTCCCCAGATATTTCAGCAGTGTCAGCAGACATAGCACTACACTTTGACTGGACCGTTATGAATGAAACATTAGGCAGTGACCACCTTGTAATTAAAATTTCTATGTCATTCCAAAATATTTGTCCCCGATTCTTAAAAAAAAGAAACTTTAAAAAAGCGAACTGGTCAATGTATACAGATTATATACATAATAAAGTCGAAAATTTTACACTACCACCCGATTTGCAAACCGGTTATGATATATTTATGAAAATCATTAATGATGCAGCTGATGCGCACATACCCTTAGTCAAAATTAGCCAAGACCCTACTCAAAAGTTTACCCCTAAGCCTTATTGGAAACCTGAACTGTCAAAAGCGGTAGCTGAACGACGTTTAGCATTGAAATTCTTTAGAAAAAACCCCACCCCAGGTAACCTTACTATTTTACAAAACAAGATAGGTAATAGTCAACGCTTGATGAGAAAAGCTAAAAGCGAGGCATGGTTCCAGTTATGCTCCTCGATCAATGAATCAACAACACTAAGTGATATGTGGCAGAAGATGAAGTGGTTAAAAGGGTATAAAGCCGCCAGTTGGCATGTAGATGAGATAATGGCTAATAAACTTTTGCGTAACTTAACTCCGGATTATGTCTGCCCAAAACCACCAATTTTTAGCTCATACAACGCGCAATTAGAATCCCCCATTAACAAACATGAACTACTGAGATGTATAAAATCAAAAGATACTGCCCCAGGATACGATAACATTTCTTATTCAATGATCCACAATTTGCCTGATTCCGGTAAAGAGACACTATTGAAAATATATAATAAAGTTTTAAAGTTTGGTGAGATACCTCATCAATGGCGCAATATACGTGTAGTTCCTATCCCGAAATCCGGTCGCGATCCATCGTGTGAATCAGCTCTTCGTCCAATCTCACTGATCTCTTGCCTTTGCAAAATATTTCACTCTATCATTAACAATAGACTTGAGTGGTATTTAGAAAAAAATAATATGTTGCACGAAGAAACTACGGGATTCAGAAAGACAAAATCTACATTCGATAATTTAAGCAATCTTATAACTAGAATCCATCTCGGGTTTGCTAAAGATCAAATGACCATTGGCTGTTTCATAGATATAAATAACGCCTATAACAATATAGATATAAATGCATTACTCCGTATACTAGACCAACTAGGCATCGGATCGAGAATCTGCCTCTACCTGTGGTCATTTTTACAGGAGCGCTTTTTAAATATTCAATTGAACAACGAGTGTATATGTAGAAGCACAGCTCGAGGAATCGCCCAGGGTGATCCACTTTCTCCTTTACTATTTAACGTAGCAACTATCAACATTAGTAAATCTATTAGAAACGTTACAATCTCGCAGTATGCAGACGACTACGTGCTTTACACATCGTGTAAAACTATTGAAAAAGGTTCTAGTGTCATGCAGCAAGCTTTGAACTGTTTTTCACGATTACTAGCGGAGTTAGCTTTAGATATATCACCAGCAAAGAGCAAAGTATGTATATTTAAAAAAGGCATTAATCGACACCCTATAGATCTAACTATTGATAATATTCCTCTGGAACTGACTGACACTGTAAAATATCTGGGGATGTGGTTGGATCGATCATTGAAGTGGAAAAAACACATCAATGAGTTAACTGGTAGAATATCTAAGTACTTAAATGTTTTTAAGGTATTGGCTGGCTCTGGATGGGGAGTGCACCCTAAACATTTAAGAAGAATATATATAGCTATTATAAGGAGTAGAATCGATTATGGTAGCTTTCTCTACGATCATAGCTATAAAACTCATTTGTACAAAATAGACAAAGTTCAAAATCAAGGCTTAAGAATTGTTGGAGGTTTTATCAAAACCACCCCAATCCATGTAATGGAGAGTGAATTATGTATTCCTCCACTGAATGTTCGCAGACGGTTTTTGGGTAGCAAATTCTGGCTTAAATGTAGATCCATAGAAAATAATGTAACAATAAAGATCCTACAAGATCTGCTTCAGTATAGAGATGGCAGGTATTTCCTAGATAAAAAGAAACCCCTGTTACTGGATATTCACGAATCCCTGAACAGACTCCGCATCTACTCTAGCCGGGTGCTGGATATGTTTGCTATGAACACATGGGTAAGTGGTTTGGACTTGACGCACATTATATACATTGATATAGACCCCGTTACAAAAACAAAACGTCACTATAATCCCGTGTATCTTAAAAGGGTATGTGAAGGGTACATCAACGAAGAATATGGTCACTATTATACAATATACACTGACGGTTCTAAGGACGGAGGTTCGACCGGAGCTGCTTTTTTCGACTCTCTACTGGAATTACCTATGAAATTTAAAATAAGCAATGATGTATGCATTATGAATGCTGAGCTTATTGCAATTTGTGAAGCTTTGGCATATATAAAATCGATAAATTATGACAAATTTGTGATCTTCACTGATTGTCGCAGCGCGCTTCAACACTTGGCTCGGTGCACCTCGGTTGTCCGAGGCACACCGATTGCCTACTCCATACTTAAAATTATTTTAGAACTTAAGCTAGAAGGTAAGTGTATTAAACTTCAATGGATCCCTTCTCATTGTAACATTGGAGATAACAACAAAGTGGATTCATTTGCTCGACAAGCCGTTGATGATGGTATAATTTATGATATCCTTCCATTTTATTTAGATTGTATTCACATAATTAAAAAACTGTGTTATGATTTGTGGCGCGAATATTTTGACCAGCGTTCCAAGGAGAAAGGGATTTGGTACAAGACGATCCAACCACAACCTGCTAACATACCCTGGATAGACAATAATAAATTGAATAGAACAGACATGGTGATAGCCTTAAAGCTTCGTTCCGGACATGTGCCCACGAAAAAATTTGCATTTTTAATGGGTAAGGTTTTATCCCCAAATTGTCCCGACTGTGGAGTCCCGGAGGACATTTATCACATACTTATGGAGTGTAAACGTAACGAAGCTTTTCGGAGAAGTATTTCCCTAAATTGTGTACAAATGGGCAATTGTAACAGTATTCTGGCAAGTCCGCTTTCGGAGGAAGCAAAACTTTTATACGAACTGTATAAAATAGGCATGCAATGTATATCTCCACCGTAGTAGTGAGTTTACACTTACGGTGGTAGATACAGACTTATTGATTAATTAATTATTGTAACACCGACATTATCCTACTCTGTTTGTTATACATAATTATTGTAACCTCATTAAACTAGTGATTTTGCCTACTGAGCGGCATAATCGCATAATGTGATTAAGCTCAATAAATAAAGAGAAAAAAAAAAAAAAAAAAGTAGTTTTTAAATTAAAATACAGGAAAAAGTTTTCAGGCAGAAGCATTCCATTTTGGATTTCGTTTTCATTCATTAAAACTAATATAATTATAATATACTAATATATGCATTAATATGATGCAAGAAAATAAACTCTCGACCTGAACTTTTTAACTACTATAAAGTTAAATCTAAAGCTGCAATGTACATAACTCTACATAATTTTACTTCGGTTCAAAAGTGCTTCAAGTTTCAAAGATATTTAAATCTGCTGATTTTGCTGAATCGCGATAAGATGGCTTCTTTCCAATTTCTAAAGGAGCAACATAAAATGGTAATACGAAAATCAATTCCTTCTATGAGAGACATTATATCTATCACTCTATTTCTTGACAGTGTATCAAATTGTAACTATCTATACTAATATTTTAAGAGGAAAGATTCGATTTATTGTTTGTTTGTTTGTTACGATTTAACCCAAAAACTACAGAACCGATTTCAAAAATTCTTTCACCATTAGAAAGCTACATTATCCCTGAGTAACACAGGCTTTATTGTAATCCGGAATCCCCGCGGGAACTCCGAAATTATCGCGGGTGAAACGACGGGGACGGCTAGTATTTAAATAAACAAATTGGCTAATTGACTAATTTTTTTTTAGACCGTCGTGTAGACTCATCGTAAATTAAAAAAGGCCATATACCAGAAGTGTCGGGGCTTGTGGAATTGATTGATTAAAAACATACACTCCTTTCGCGGGATAAAACGCTGCGTCACCACTCAGCGGGCAGCGCGGGGGCGGGCGGGAGGATGGGAGGGGCGGGCGGCTTGATTAATTCGTTTAATTAAAAAGTGGGGGAACGCGTGCTATATTATTATAACTGAATATACTTATATTGTAACTGAAGCCCGCTGTCCCGCTAGTTTGGAAGTTTTTTTTTATAGGGGGTAACCGGGCAGGTGGCACACCTGATGTTAAGTGATTACCGCCGCCCATAGACAACTGCAACACCAGAAGTCATGCAGGTGCGTTGCCGGCCTTTAAGAAAGGAGTAGGCTCGTTTTTTGAAGGTAGCTCTCTCGTTTTTCGAAGGCTCGTATCCGTTCGGAAAAACTGCCGGCGAAAGCTGATTCCGCAGAGTGGTTGTGCGAAGCAGAAAGCGTCTCAGAAATCGCGCAGTTGTGGATTTCCAGGCATCGAGATGGTATTTCCGGAAGTGCGTTTGAGTTATTACAACTACTCTTTCTGTAAACCGATTACGATGAAACCAAACTTATGTTTAAAAAAAAAACCGTACGATAATTACGAGAACTCACTTAATTTTTTTCATTTTCTTTTAATCTACTTACAATTTAATTAGGTACCCACTACGAGTACAATAAATAGATTTATAAAGTAGGGCTAGTCTGTCGCGTTTCAATTTGCCCCGGAAAGAACTGTTTTGTATTCAAATGCAACGCTCTTTCTACTTTTATCACTGTCCGTACAACACTATTTATCTTTCATTGTTAAATTTTTTTCTACCGCCCCAGTTTGCCGACCGTAAAGCAATAGCCTAAACTACGTTTGTGTAAAATGTAAAAGGCAATACACGGGTTTAATTAATCCCCATCGGTTCACTTCCGTTCAAACGACACCAATTTCGTACCATTCATTCGGTGTTCCACCTCGAATCGGAAAAGTTGGCGCACTATATTTTTTTTATCAAATCTATTCAGCCCTCTTGTCTAGTATTGGATATTCGTTCAACGAACTGAATACTTGGTACCTACCGCTATTGCTATAATATGTACCCATCAATTCTAACAATTCTAATTTGTAAAACTGGTGTATCAGGAGGGGGAGGCTAACCCTAAACAAAAATACAAAGCTACCAGTGAAGAGAAGGTTACAGGAACTATTACCAGCAGTTTCACTCAAATGGTACCGACCATTTCCTCGGAAACTCTATGATGTGAAAGGGTACAGTCAGCCGAACCGAAGGCTACAATGGATAATTAAGTCGAGAATGAAATTGACATTTATTTATTTATTTATTTAAACTTTATGCACATCATGGTACAAAAGGCGGACTTAATGCCACAGTGGCATTCTCTGCCAGTCAACCTTCAGGTAGTACAGAGAGCTCACTTGGCGGTGCATTTACGATATATATTTAGATAAAAACTTACATAGATATAGATACTCATTGAGACATTGTTTTTTACTTTGATTGCAATGATTTGAAAATACTGACATTATAAAATAATTAAACTAGAAAAAGTTGCCAAAAGAAGTGGTAAATTGGCAACCAAGAGGTTGTAAGTAAGCAGCCCGAGTAAGGAGGCAACCCGAAGATTATCGTAAACAATAGCTACAATTACTGTAATACAAGAAAGCATACAACACGTAGTGATTATAAAGTCATTTTAGTCCACTTAGATCTTTAACATCAAAAGTGAAAATGTATTTTGTTGAAGCATGATTTGGCTGGCATTTAGCAACCCTGCCCGCATCCCATTACCCTTCGACGTCTTTCAGCCTTACATATATATGCCGCAAAGAGGAAGGCAATGGCTAATGGAAGTATTAAAGCGTTTGAACAAACCCCGAAGACTTTCAACTTTCAACAAACTTTGGCACAGTTCCGCCCATTGTTCCCTATTGCCTTTGAAGGATTCCGTAACTAGAAGTACGAGTATATATGGGTAATATGAATTTTAAACAATAGTGACATCGATATCATAAAACTATAACTAGGTATGTGTATCTACTTACCACTGAAGAGGAATTGATCCTTACAAGTAATGCTTTAACTAATCAACCGATCGTCATGAAACTTTGCGTACACGATGTCAAGGGTACAGCGAAGGACATTTGTTCCTTTCAATACCGGAATTCTAGCGGGAACTCTGAATAAACGTGAGTGAAACCGCGGAGAACAGCTAGTAATTATATATTTAAATGTAAATTAGTATATTAGTAATAAATGTAACTTTATTGACGTCTAACGGCCGCACTCAGAGTCGACTTTAATGATTACTTAGTTAAGTATAGATTTTTAAAACAATATTGCCGCAATCAGAGACGTTCAGTAAATTAATGTTGACATTTAATGAGATGTAACTTAATTAGTTAAATGTCAATTAACATCAATTTATTAAACTTGTCTGATTGCGGCAGTTTTGTTTTAAAAATCTATACTTAACTAAGCAATCATTAAAGTCGACTCTGAGTGCGGCCGTAAAAGAGCCACATTATGGGTCAAATTTTAATAAATGATTTGACTTTGACTTTGAAAAAACTAAGTTTCATAGTCACTCAATTAAAATTTGGAAGACGAAATCTGTTTACTTTTTCTTTCTCAAATCGGTACCTACCCTATCATGAGCATCGAATGTCGGTCACGATTTCACAGTTTTATTCCGATGTTGCATCATCTGAGTAGGTACTAATTGGATACCATCGGCACGGAACGGGAGCCTTTCGTTACACGACAGGCTGTGTAGACCTCTGAAAAGGCCAATCTATTGTCAACAACTATACATACCTGCTTTATTTTTAAAGCTGTCAAACTAGTGCCACCTGTTCAAAAAAATTCCCGCGGTAATTC
The DNA here is from genome assembly GCA_907165275.2 of Zygaena filipendulae. Classification (NCBI taxonomy): domain Eukaryota; kingdom Metazoa; phylum Arthropoda; class Insecta; order Lepidoptera; family Zygaenidae; genus Zygaena; species Zygaena filipendulae. Next base: position 510,057 of record OU015653.1, on the reverse strand, counting down.
GGAGATAGTATAGTATATTTCATTATAAGTGCGGAAAGCCTGTCATTGCAAAGAGTTCCGACAAATGTCTACCCGAGCCGAGGCGCAGCCGAAAGGTGAGGGTTGACAGTCGGAACTAGTTGCAATGACGGTTCCGCACGTGTACTGAACAACTATTTTTAATACAGTTACGAAAAAATTAAGCAATTTAAGAAAATATCAAAAACACAACAAACTCAACTAAGTTCCAACTGTGATCAAGAGATGGCGCTAGTCGTATTAGTAATGCGAAACCTACGTTTCGCAATGCAAAAAGTGTGTCAAAGTCGTGTCGCCATTTTTGACAGTTGGCAAAGAGAACGCACGAGTTCGGGAAAGGTAAACAAAAAGCTCGAGTATGTAATAGCCCACATCCCGAACGCTAAACGTCCCTGCAATACGCCACTTTTTGAGCAACTGTATTAAAAAGTTCTTTCCTGTACTCCTGATAACGTGTATGTAAAGATTTATGATATTCGGTTGAGTAGGTACCTAATTAAGGTGTAAAAGCATAACAAACAAACATTTATTGTAATCCGTACGTATTTATATACACTACTAGCAGTTCCCTGCGGATTCACCCGTGGTAATTTCAGAGTTCCCGCTGGAATTTCGGATTACAATTTAGTCTGTGTTACTCAGGGATAATGTAGCATTCTAATGGTCAAAGAATTTTTGAAATCGGTCCCGTAATTTTTCGAGTTGAATTGTAACAAAAAATTGTGTCGAAAGGTTTCAAATCAAATGTTTTTGAAAATCTTTTTTTGCAAACCGAAAATCACCGTAACTAATGGCGGGCTTTACGTATGTCGATGTTTTATCTCGTTCTATTCTTTGATGTTATATATATTATACTTTTATTGGATTCATTTCTCAACAGTTTTAGTTTACAATTTAGTCACTCTGCAAAGACGGATAGTTTCACCACTATAGGTACTTCAAAGAACAAACACCGCAGATAATTATAAAGTAAGTCGCGGTGATAGAAGGGAACCTCAAGATAGTTTGCGAGCAGTAAAAATTCTTTGATACCAACTTAGATTGAGTTCGCTCTTTAGTTGCTTTAGTGGGAACAAGTTAAATTGCCAACGGAGACGCTTCCACGACAAGAAATGCGTCATCACCTCGGGACCTGCTATTACTTCGGACTTCACTCCTTAAACACCATTTTCTTACGTCCCAGTCTACTTGGTGACTATTCTAAGTACCTATTATTTCTTTGTGCCTTTGCTTTAACCAAAGTTTACCCATCTGTACCCATCTTTGACTGGTGGCTTTAATTTCTAATTTCGCTATTCGAGTTTGTTGGTATAATTTGGTTTCTATTATTTTAGTTGGTCACCGTTAATTTTGACGTTCCTTTGGGAAATTTCAATCAAACGCGCACGATCGTATCGAATCAAAAGTAGTTGAACTAGTCATTAATGCTAAAATTATATGAAACAGATATTATTTTCACAACTAAATATTCTCCGAGGTTTAAACCGCATTGATTTCGAAATGTCTTTTTCTGTACCTTTGACAGCGTGTACGCAAAATTTCATAATGATTGGTTAAGTATAGCTAAGGCGTGAACGCTGAAAGCATAACAAACAAAACAACAAACAAATAAACTCACTTTCGCATATACAATATTACTAGCTGATCCCCGTGGTTTCACCCGCGATAATTTAAGAGTTCATGTGGGAATTCCAGGATAAACTACGTATAAACCTACATCTTGAATCACTCTATCTTTTAAAATAAACCGCATCAAAATCCGTTGCGTAGTTTTAAAGATCTAAGCCTACATAGGGACAGACAGACAGCGGGATGAGACTTTGTATTATTCCTACTATGTAGTGAAGGACCAAAGATGTTCACGTTTTGTCGGTTGTAAATGGGACTCGGTAGTTGTAAACGAGTGCTCTAACAATGTTTAACTACAAATTAAGGTGTTAGTAAGTGAGATTTATAGGCTCTCAGGCTGATCGGCGCGCGGCGCGGGAAAACTCTAGTGGGATCCGAACAACTAGTCACATATAAAGATAGCTTAATTAGATAACATCCTGTAAAATTATTGCACGAGCGTATAATTACAATAATAGAAAAACAAAAGCCTTCATTCCGTTTTGTAATAATCCAATTCGTTTTAAAAAGGTTTCGCGGAAGCGTAGTTAGGTACCTAGATATAATATACTTACCTACTGACAAAAAGAAATCGAAACGAAAAGAAACCATTGCAATAACTGAACTTCTGTTCAACAACATCCCCGGTAAGTGACAATGTTCAACAATGCACTCGAAAAAAGTCACTTGTAAATAATAATAAAGGAGTCGCTTCTTGTAGAGAAAAAAAAAGGTCAGAGCTCTATGACTCTCCGGTGTTGCAGCGGCGATGTGGATCGGACGCAACAAGTGCCATTGTGGAGTGCACTCGTTGCGTTTTATTTCGACTTTGCTCCGCGCGCTCGTTTCGCTCGCTCGACCTGCCCCAGCGCTTTCATCCGAACCGACTCCGCTGCACTGCTCCTGCCTGACAGATGGGCTCTTATTCACTATGACCATAACCCATTAGGGATGTTGTACAATCTTTGTAATAGGAATGTTCGTGTTACGAAACGTAACTGTCAGTTAGGCAAATCACAAATGACGTAACAACGAATGATCTCTTTTGAATTTGGAATCAGCGGGTACGAACGTGTGTGTTTGAAAATTGCTCGTATCGCGCGTATAAAATTATATGGTCCATTAAACACGTGCAGAAGCTTGTAATTGTTGGGAACTGGCTTGCCTCAACTGTGTGTCTGAGGATTACCAGGGACGCCCCGAGGAGAAGCATCGAGCCAACTTGGTGAGACCACGGGACGATCTCAGGTAACTGCACTTTGCTCTTTTGTTATCGAAGTAAATGTATAATTGATACAGTTGACGATTTTTAAAGTTTTTAGATTATCGCGTTTTATTATCGTAATTTACATAATATAAGATGTTGACGACTTTTGAAAATCAAAATAATAATTAGTGCGTCAGTTACCAAATTAAAAAACATCAGTCACGTATTTTTTTTATTTTCCAAATAAATGAAAAATACACAGAGAAGAAGCTAATTAAAGTTTAGGGGGGGCTCGTGACGTCACTAACCGCTAAAACCGCCATACAAACTGCACTGGTTAGTGACGTCACGCGAAATTTCAACTCAAAAAAATAAATAGAAAAAAAAATATTAATCTACAAGACGGGCTAAAAAAAAAATAGCCAACAAAATACTTTCTGAACGTAATAGGTACTCGTTTCAAAAGCTTTTTATAATATTTCTGAGTGACTTTATACTTAAATTTAATTAGATACGATGATACTGAAACGGTTTATGCACTAACTTTGCCCAGCGGTTTCACCCGCGTGAGTTTCTGAATTCCCGCAGGAACCATTTTTTCTAAATTAAAAGTTATAGCCTAAGTTACTTTTTATAATATCAGCTATCTACCCGTGAAAGTCACGTTAAAATCGGTCCAGCCCTTTTCAGACATTAGCCGGAACAAACAGACAGACAGATAGACCGACAGACAGACAGAGAATTTTTTTTAAGTTGTTTTTTTTTTTATGTAGGTACCGTATATATACTTTCATATCTATAAAAGATGTTTCTTTAGATTAGGCACTGTTGATGTTTGTTTATTTTTCTTGTGTGTTGTGCTGAAATAAATGTATTTTCTTCTTCTTCTTCTTCTTCTATAAATTTAGTAAAAAGTTGTAAATTTGGAATCACAAACAGACACTTAATTTTTATTTATTAGTAGGTACAGATACAGATAAGGATATTGGACTAAAAATGGACCAAATGGAGATGAAAAATAACGGAGTCGTTGGCAACGCCAGCAACTCTTAATAGTGGACTGTATACGCACGGCCTGGATGTCTCTTTTACACTCGTCGGTTAAATAAAATAATTATCGAAGCTTGTTACCTCGCAATCCCGGGGTAATACTCCTTCCTGGCTTCCCTCCCACGGACACTGCGAGAGGTCCTTCAGGAACCACGGCACGGTAAAATGTCCACAAAAATACACACGCGGAGCAGCTGCTGTTATTTAAATATTCAGAAAGATGATGAAGGAAAATCACATAATAAAATAAAAATCGCTCCATATCCGGAGAGCGAGGTTCTTCACCAAAAACCACAGAACAGAATAGAATTCAGACAATCAATAATTTTTCCACACACGTTCCAAACAAATTTAAACTAATCTTGACAAATAATAAATGGCTTTCTTATGTGCCAGTAACTCTGTCCTCTGAGCCGTGGTTCACACATAGAGGAAGGACAGCGCCGAATTAAGGTACATATTGACCCTCAAAATATACGACGAAACAAACATCGGTTTTATTATAATAGTCAACCGACGAGTGTTTTAAAATAATAAATAAAAAACACAAATAAACGTTTACTGGCGCCACCAGATATTTTCTTGAAATTTTTCACAGTCTCCTTCAATGGAACATAATGAAGACAGATATAAAAAACTCTTCAATATTACCAGTTGTAAAGTGACTTGGCATAGTAGGTACAAGATATTATATACGAGTATCTTCAGTAAAACTGTGTTTGATGTCTCAAAACGTCTGACCAACCTTGATCCTATTGACTTATGAACGTTTTATCGGACTAGTTATCCGAAGTGCGTCTTACAAAAAGAATGATTCTTTTAGAAAGATATTATTAATCAGTCTAGACACTTTTTTCACTTGAATTGAATTAAGCTGGAATTTTTTGCCTTGGATTTTATTTTCTTTCTCTTACTATACAAATATAACGAAGGTAATATTTTATTTATGGTTATTTGCAACAAATGAATGAAGTTTCAATAAAAAAATCATATAAAACATTTCTTCATTATTAACTGTAAATAAAGTATTATTTACTTTGTGTAAGTGGAACAAAAAATACAAAACAAACAGCTGTTATGCTTTCGACCTAATTGCTTAGAGCATCAATATTTGCTGTAACAGAATAATGTCTCGTTTTTACTGCGTTACAATGTTGGAGTTATTGTCTTGGAGGCATTATCTCGATTGCCTCCCGCAGGTCATTGGCTGTGTATCATAGTATCCGCGCCCATCAAAGTTTACGCCTTCTGGGCGGGCGGGCGGCGCGGGCGGCGCGGCGGCCGACGGGAGACGTCTGATATAAACCGTAAACAATTTTTACAGCTTTTCTTTTGTTTATTACCAATATCGAATTGATGCTTCTCATAGTTAATTACAACTTATTGACGTTGTTATCTGTCTAGAGATGATCTCTATCTATACTACTCGTAATATTATAAAGAGGAAAGATTTGATTTTTTGTTTGTTTGTTTGTTACAATTTAATTCAAAAACTACTAGGCCGATTTCAAAAATTCTTTCACCATTATAAAGCTGCACTATCCCTGAGTACTAAAGGTTATATTGTAATCTGGAATTCCCGCGGGAACTCCGAAATTACCGAGGGTAAACCCGCGAAGTACCCATTATAATGATATCGTTAAAAGAAGTCATCCACGTAAAGGTTTGGGACGGAGCTCATATAATTATTACGGTTCAATCTCCTTTTGCATACCCACTACACGTTGGCAGGGGTACAAAGGAGGATATAGGGTGGTAGGGCGCTCTCTAGTGCCCGGCTGGCTAGCTACCACCTTCAAGTTGCAAATCTGTCGCCAAGCACCGAACGGTGTGTTCCGGCAGCCCCACTTGAAAGCCAGTTCCCATCCCCATTCCAGGTCAGCAACGCACCTGCAAGCCTTCTGGTGTTGCAGATGTCTATGGGCGGCGGTAATCACTTACCATCAGGTGTACCACTTGCCCGTTTGCCCCCTATGACATAAAAAGGGTACTTTCTGTTGTGAATTTCCGCGGGAACTCCGAAATTAACGCGGGTGAAACCGCGGGGAGCAGCTATGTGATAGATACATTGGTGAGACTGGATAAATAAGGAATTTATTTAGCTTTAACTGAGACAAAGATGTCTTAGAATTGCCGGAACATTTCTTTCAAATTGGTTTACTATTTGCATATTTGAATGATGTGTATTTGTTGTATACAACACGAGTACTAGCTATTCCCGCGGTTTTGCCCGCAGTTAATTTTGCAGTTCCCGCGGGAATTCCGGGATATCAATAAGTACCCGTGACAGGCTGTTGCCACTTGCCATTGTATAATATATAATTTACAGTTGTATCTTCCAAAAGAAATACTTTTTAAAAGGTATGTTTACCCTTATCCCTACTAATATTATAAACGCGAAAGTTTGTAAGAATGTATGGATGGATGGATGGATGATTGTTACTCTTTCACGCAAAAACTACTGAATGGATTTAAATGAAACTTTACAATAATATAGCTTATACATTCTGATGTATAAGCTAACACATAGGGTACTTTTTATCCCGAAATCCCCGTGGGAACTCTGAAATTAACGCGGGTGAAACCGCGGGGCACAACTAGTATATTATATTTTACCCTTACCCTTACTATACTATATTATACCCTTCTATACCTTTCTATTACTAAGACAAGGCGTGGGGTAACCATAAAAATGAGTATAGTATCCCGACTCCCATCATTCTTCCTGAAAGCGCTCTTAGTTTGAGACGGCGGAATGTGTTTAAGCTTTTGTTGCATACTCCAAAAACATTTTGCATTTTACGTTAACTAAAAGTAAGCATGCAGAGCACGCATTGTATATAGTAAACAAAATCTTCCCGAGATGCTAGTGTTTGCCGAAGTACTTCTAACGTCAGCAACGCGCCATCGACGGCAAATCTGCGATCTGCATGTACCTGATATTATTATACAGAGCGCGCGAGTTGAAGATTGTGTTTTTGTTACAACTAGGGATGTCACGGCGGTAGTTCATCGGAACCGAAGTCGGAGTCGGAGTTTTTAAATTTGGTTTGTAGGAGTCGGAACCGGAATCTTAGTTGGAGTCGGAGATGGCAGAAGAAAAACGTGTTATAATCAACATCCATACTTACATAAACCTCCGATAAAAACCTCGATTCAAAAGTGTCGGAGCAGAATTCGGAACAGGTGGTGTATAAAGTCGGAAGTTCGGACCTTTAGGAGTCGGAGTCGAAGCTCCGTAACAACCTTAGTTACAACCCACTAAGTCGGTCCGTGTGGCGCGCTGCATCAAAGCGCCGCGTTAACTAGTTCGGAAAATTGTATAAACATATTGACGCCACAGGCGCGTGTGCGGCACCTTCATATCCAATTATTATCGGAGTTCGGACCTATTCCACTTCTTTTGGTGAGGAATTGTAGAATTTTTATCCAACTATGGTATACCTTTAATGATAGGCCTGAATGGGAATTTATTTGCACTAATCCTTGTAATTAAATTTAATAAAATTAAGTAATTTATGTGTATAGGTATATAACTTTTCGACGTTTAGGTAAATATAAACTCGGGTCCCCACTTCCCCACTTCTCATTTCCATCTACAGCTCTATGTCAATTTAGGCCGCCTTTTGCTCTGTCCTTTCTTTACATTAGTCGATTTTTAGTAAGTAGGCTGATAAAGTATATTTGACTTTGAATACCTACATCTCTTATACCTATATTAAACACCGTCGACGTAGCTGGTCAAAAACGAAGCAGCACTGTTTGTGGATTAAATAAGACTGTTAAAGTTTAGATACCTATACATTTTATTTATTTATTTATTTTATTGGCACACCAACTGCTTACAGGCAAAGCATTATATTAATAAGAGAATATTAATAAGACAAGCCCATTCGCTAATAATAGGTGTGAAACAACATTCGCAATTTAGTAGGTAACAATGTGATTTGCAACATACTTTTTCCTTTTTTAACGTAGGTAGGTATGTACGTGGTACAAAATTCAAGAGTCGAACCAAGACTTTACTACATTGAAGATAATCCTACTAATATTATAAATGTGAAAGTAACAAACATCCATGTTTGTTTCTTAATCACGCAAAAACTGCTGAACGTATTTGGATCCTCGTATAATACGATAATTTTTAACCATTCCTTTAATTATAATACTTACGATATAATTTTAGGTTCTCTTATTGTACATTTTTTTTTTTTGGCAATAAATGGTTTTTATTGTTATTATTATTATTCCCCGCGATTTAACCCAATTTAATTTTAGAGTTCCCGCGGGACTCCTAGCATGAAAAGTATCTTTTGTCCTTCTCTGTACCCTTCATAGCGTGTATGCAAAATTTCATGATGATAAGTTAAGTAGCCAAGGAAATTGAAGATTTAAAATTTTAAACCGGGTCGTACTCACTATGACCAACAAAATTCCTTGCCAATGACGCGCGTCCCAAAAACACAATCCCAATGCCAAAATATTATAAACTAGCTGTGCCTCGCGGTTTCACCCACGGTAAATTCGAAGTTCCCGCGGAAATTCCGGGTTAAAAAATACCCTATGTCCTTCTCTATATACACCTGACAACGTGCATGCCAAATTTCATCCAAATCCGTTCAGCCGTTTTTGCGTGATTGAATAGAATAGAATAGAATAGAATAGAATAGAATAGAATAGAATAGAAATATATTTATTTACTTACACACCACGACATAAAACAACAAAATATATAACAATAATAAAAAAAAAGTAATAAAATATTAAACAAACAAAAAAAAAACCTTCTAAACGATAAAAAAAATAATTCTATAAAATTTTAATGAATACAAAATACATAAAAGTCGTGGCCTGCGTAAAATGGACCCACTCAGCATAGATGCTGTGACTCGGGGTGCGAGCCACAGCGCTGGTCTTCCGTGGGCCCAGTTGGTTAAGGTCACGGACACCACGCCAACTCCGAAAACATAAAAAACATAAAAAAACACACATAAAAAACTCATTCCGCACACACGCTTCTCCATAACCCCCGGACCAAATCGCTCAACCACCCCGCCCGGCCCGCCCTTGACCAATGCCGACCGCGCCTTTCATGCCATTTCGCGATCTGGTTTTAAAAACATGTTTTAATAAAATGGTAAGAAAGTCATTTTAATCCTTTTGAATTTTGAGTAAAACAGTCTTGTATTTAAATTTAAAGGTGCCTAGTGTTTGCAATTTACGAAAAGGCGGCGGCAGGTCGTTCCAGCACTTGGACGCGGCGTACTTGAAGCTTCCGCGGAAGGCAGTAGTGCGGTGGAGCGGGATTACCAGCGAATCATTAGCCCAGCGGGTACACGCCGAGCTCACGTCCCTGGTCCATTTTAGCTTTTTGTTTAAGTATGGAGGTACTTTACTTTTCACCACTCCAAACAAAAGACACGCGAAGTGTAGTTTTCTCCGTGAGGCCATTTTTAAGATACCAGCAGAATTAATATATGGAGTTACGTGTGCACGGGGAGGAATATTAAAACAGAATCTAGCGCATGCATTCTGCACTCGTTGGATCATTTTTTGTGTTCGTATCAACAATCGAGGACCATAGACAACATCCATATAATTAAACAAACATCCAAACATCCAAACGTCCACACTTTCACATTTATAATACTAGCTGTACCCCGCGGTTTCACCCGCGATAATTTCGCAGTTTCCGCGAGAGTTCCAGGATAAAAAGTACCCTATGTCCTTCTCTGTACCCCTGAAAACGCGCATGCCAAATTTCATCCAAATCCGCTCAGCCGTTTTTGCGTGATTGAGTAACAAACATCCAAACATCCACACTATCACATTTATAATGTTAGTAGGATTAATATCCTGTATGCCATCAGAGAGGTTGTAAATTCAGTTTTTCGAAGTGAAACTTCTTTGAGCACGAGAGAAAATTGTTTCAGCTCGATATGACGTCTCAATAGACGATGTGACGTCACTCCCACCTCCCACCTCAGCTCCCGGATCCGTCTGTAATTCCTTATCGAGTTCTTGTACAGCCTCTCGAATGATAACAATAGGATCAGTATTGTCTCCGTGCTCTCTCGTGACTGAGCCGCCATCAAATTTTTATAACCACTACCGCAACATGTTTCCACGGGGACGTAAAAGCCGATAAAACGGCCGTAATTCCATATAAATAATTCCTGTATAGGTGGTTTTATGGGGCGCTTTGTCTTTGTAGTTTCTGCGGGCGCTGTGTTTCGTGTTTTAATTCATCCAGTCTATAGAGTAGGTATATAGATATCTTCACCTTCTTTCTGAATACAGGCGCCTTGGCTTTATGTATATTTTTTGCCAAATCTATAGATATTTTTTTGTTACGTTGTACCTACTTACATATAGATTCACAGTTATATAGAAATGTTATTTCAACCTCAGAGTAATAAACCAAACTCAAAAAGTGTTACAAATTTTTCACATAATATCATTACAAAGCTTTTATTTAACTTGCAATGTAACTATGTATGGGTGGAATCTTGCAACTCAATTTTGAAGCGGATACTTTCAACAGATTGAGCTAAAATTTTGTACACACGTTTAGTTTGAATGACGATGCATGTTTATTATTTTTAGCGCACTTGAATGAAAGCTTGTTTATTAAAACAGTTTTTTTAAAAGCTTTTTCCATCGAGACAGTAATATATTTTTAGAGGATGTTTTTGCATCACTGAATTGTGTAGGTATATTGAGATAGTGAAACCAACCATTTTCAATTTTGGTCAGTTTCCACGAGCTTAGCTTAGCAAAGAATCAAGTAGATCTGTGTGCTGTGAAGTACTTATTATCTATTATTAATTATGAAGTATATCAATTTACGCTTATATGGAGAACAGACATGATTATGAAAGGGTGAAATGTAATATCTGCTATTACATTGATGTCTGATCAAACAGGAGGCGAGTGACGGCTCGTCGCGCCGACAATTTGCCGGTGTGGAGGCAGCTGGGGCAATTAACGGCAACGCATTACTAGACGCATTTACCGGCTGAATGATCTGGCGTTCAGGTGCTGCGTACGCTGGAAATTATTGTAAACTAGCTGTTCCCCGCGATTTCCCCGGAGTTTCCGCGGGAATTCCGGGTTACAATATAGCCTTTGTTACTCAGGGTTAATGTAGCATAGCATTCAATGGATTTACGAAAAAAAGTTTTCTTTTTTTAAATTGGAGCGCACGCACTTCGAAACAATAGGCAGTTTTTAATTGTTTTATTGTATATTTCATTATAAGTGCGGAAAGCCTGTCATTGCAAAGAGTTCCGACATATGTCTACCCGAGCCGAGGTGCAGCCGAAGGTGAGGGTTGACAGTCGGAACTAGTTGCAATGACGGTTCCGCACGTGTACTGAACAACTATTTTTAATACAGTTGCGAAAAAAATGAAGAAATTTAATAAAATATCAAAAACACAACAAACTCAACTAAGTTCCAACTGTGATCAAGAGATGGCGCTAGTCGTATTAGTAATGCGAAACGTACGTTTCGCAATGCAAAAAAGTGTGTCAAAGTCGTGTCGCCATTTGACAGTTGGCAAAGAGAACGCACGAGTTCGGGAAAGTAAACAAAAAGCTCGAGTATGTAATAGCCCACATCCCGAACGCTAAACGTCCCTGCAATACGCCACTTTTTGAGCAACTGTATTAAAAAGTTTTTTTCACGCCGCGCCGTGAAAGAGTTTTTCAAAATTCGTCTCCTAGAAGTGGAAGTGAAGCTTAAAGTTCACATCACAAAAAATATTACGCACGTATTTTATAAATATTCATTTACGTATAGGTACGTACGTAACCACTAACCTGTTTAAAGGTAGAGTAGGTAGGCCTACATCATAAAAATATGGTAATTGATGGTAAATGGAAATAATTTTGAATAATCCTAACTAATATTATAAATGCGAGTTTTTTGTTGTGTTTGTTACGCTTTCACGCTTAAACGGCTCAACCGATCATTATGAAATTTGGTATACCCGTTACCAGGTATACAGAGAAGGAGATAGGGTACTTTTATCCTGGAATTCCCGCGGGGATTCCAAAATTACCACGGGTGGAAGCGTGAGGAACAGCTGGTTTAAATATAATTTGATGTAAGCCGTCAACTGCACTTGATTGATGATAGCATTCGCTAATTACACCTCAAATCAGCTTAATTGATTCAGTGTTATTAACGTAATGTTATTATATTTATTACAGATGTTTATATATCGATTTCAAATAGGTGAAACATTTTTCAAAAATTTTTTTTTTTGCCAAAAAATGTAAAGTTAGTAATTAAGACTTTTCTTATTGAATCAGAAAATTACTAAGTAAACATTCAGATGCAGCGATTCATGAAATTCCACCAGACAATGAATTTTATTGAGGTCAGAATACACTGGTGATATGCTGTGATGGTAACATAATAGAAGCAAAGTTAGAGAAAACCTAAGCTATCGGAGTTTTCCAAGAGCGTGCAACGGATAAACTATAAATTAAGTTATCAGTGAAACACAATCTTTAATGGCGATTAATTAGTGCGATACTAAAACGGTGGCTAACAGCTACTTACTGCTGGTTTATCCTTTAAAATGACACAGATTTCATCTCTTCGAAACTTCTCCAGCCACAAGCTGAAGCGGGAATGTAATTGTGTTAATCAAAACTGATAAAAAATCACAACAAAAAGTTTTCTACAATTTTCTTGTTCACAATTCGGTTTATAACAGCATTTCGTAACTTGATACTAATTTTCGCCTAGTTCGCTCAAATCAATAAAGCTCACAAACTGATTACTTAGTTACATAAGTGTCAGTACAGATATTTTTATATACTTAAACCTTTTATAGAATAATAATTGACTTTTGCTACTTTTTGCGAGAATATCTTTATTAGATATTATTTAAAACCGCTACTTATATAGAGTTTGGGAAGGATTTTTTTTGAAATACAAATGAAAGTATTTATAATATTATGATTTAAATTGAGTTTCCGCGTTTAAAAAAATATTAACTTAATTTTAGTGTTTGCATAACACGATCGGAAAATAGGTAATCCCATCAAAAACAAACTTGTAAAAAAGTCCAAGTCTCGCAACTCACTTCTTCTACAGTAAAAAGTTGTGAGATCAATGTAATACCAAGTCGGTTAATTTATTCAGTGCCTACTTAAGGGTCCTTCTGTCTAAAGTTATCATGTTATAAGCTAATCTAATAACATTTTATAGTGACCATATCAAATTTAAAAACCTTTTATGTTTTAAATAGATTGATTGGCTTGGCGATCACGTGAAAACACAATATATCTCACATGTAATACATAATTATGGTTCTAAACAATCTAATTTAATTATAATATGTATGTATGTATTTGTATGTATATGTATAATATGTATGTATTTTAATTTAATTTCAAATATATGATTTAATTAGCTCTTAATTTACATTGTTAAGAGGTTCTATTAGGCGTTACAGCCTGTGAACTAAATAATTATTATGTTCATTACAATTAGGTCTAGCACTAATCTGTGATGTAATGTTTTATTGCCTAATAAAGAATTTTGAAAATAAAAAAAAAAACTAATTGTATTCTAAATTTCAAACTTCTATGTCTGCTAGAAGTGCCTTAGAATTTTGATGATCGGTCAGTGAGTGAGTGAGTGAGTGAGTGACCTACAAAATTAAGAAACTTTGACTAGTTATAATTCCTAAACTACTGGTTCAAATCGAATGAAATTTTAATTATACCGTCTTTATACAATACCTGCTTGTTTACTAAAAATTCAGGCTTCTAGTTTTATCCACAACGAAGTTATAGGGGGTCGAAAATGGCCTGAATTGCTTCGAGAAAAGGATAGTACGGCCGTGCCGCTTTCGTTGCTCGACTTGGCGGGGGCACTGCCGTGCCCCCAGATCATCTACGTGTAGAAAAAAATCATGTACTCTTGTAGGTAGGTACCCACTAAAACATAGATTTTTTTGGCTTTATACTTTATACTAATACACGATCGAAGTATCGCGTGGAATTTACAATACTTAATATTACTTATTTTAAACGTTGATTTTTCAACCTCAGTATCAATTGTCAAATGCTCCGATCTTACATAACAATCGCTCCCCGCTTATGCCTCGTGGTCGAATATTAAGAAGCGTGTGCCGCTTCGATTATACTTCTAATGGCCGGTTGTCCCTTTTGGATGGAATAAACGAATATCCTAATGCTGTGAGAGCCCGCTTAATTGCCAGATACAGGCCGTAATGTGCGAGCAGATTAAATATTTAAGGAGGTTGGGGCTCGTCGAGATTGTCTCCGCTTTAATGATGTTATTGTGCTGATATTATGGCTGTACTGTGATACATTTTTACTACCATTTTATAGGGTATCATTAGCAACTGGAATCGTTACTGTTGTTTTTTTTCTTCCTTTGCCTAAATTACTCACCGGTAGGTACCTAATCTCTGAGCGAATTACTTGTCCATCCGTTTATAGGTAGGTTCAACATTATATTCGAGTTGCGGACAGCGTTGCGGATGTTGCGGTGGCTTATACCAGGGATGTGGCAAATATTCGGATCCGCATCCGCAAATGCGGAGCTTTTGCATAAATTTGGACGTCTGTATCCGCATCCGCATTAATCAATGCGGACGTTATTGCGGATGCGGATGTAATACAAGTTGTGATAAGAAAGAAATTAGGAAGGGCCGACGAATGACAATTGAAAAATGAAAAAAAGCGTTTATTAAACATAAAAAACAATGTTATTAGATAAGCGAGCACTAGTCCCTAAATTAGTAAGTTAAGTTAAAAAAATAAATTAGAATAGAATAGAATAGAATAGAAAAAAGTTTATTTGATACCAAAAAGATAAAATAAGTACAACTGTGAGTCTTAAACTAGAATAGTTGGTACCAAAATGGCTACCACTCAGCATTATGCCGTAAAATAGGAGCATTATTCTTAGTGATAATTTTCATTAATAAAAATGTTAATAATCATGGTTTTAAATCTTAATTCATATACTATATTTATATAATATCTAAAACATCCGCATCCGCACCCGCATCCGCGGATGTGAACTTCACAAATCAGTGAACTTCAAAAATCCACATCCGCATTCACATCCACGGATGTAAAAATCGGCATCCGCAACAATCCTGGTGTATACTTCGAAACTTGTTAGTCTTTTAAAATATAAATCCAAACAAAGCATTACCTACATAAACCTGAATTAAAATGTAACTTACGACAGTGTGTTATAAAATTAAGTTATAATATCATGCTTGAAAACGTTTTAGATACCTATATGTTCCGAATAATAGATAGGATATTTTTTTAAACCCACAGGTAAAAGATTTCACGAGAGAATTTCGAAATTTACTCATATTATGTTAGCATAATAAGTGTTCATTTAATTCCCAGGTGGCGGGGGTGGTTGGTCGAGCTGATGTGCTGGCCTGCGTCTTCTTCCTGTCTTCTCTGCTGCTCTATCATGGGTGAGAACTGACTTCGAATTTTAACCAGCTGCCCCTAACGATTTTCTCTGCTATTGACATGACGTTTTTAGTAATTTCAACAGTTTGAATACCAATTTCCATGACTTCCGTGTAAATTTAGGAAAAGTTTAACCCGTCTACGGGTTTTATTCCTAAAAATATTTTCTTAATGATGGTTTAGTGTGTACTGCCTGTACTGTACAGTGTACACCTTTTGTGTTTTTAGTTTCAGTAGTGAGCGTTATTTTAAAGCGATATACAACCAACCTTTAAACATGGTCCCAGCATACACATCTACTATTCAATACAAAAAAGAGACACTGCTAAGTAGCCCGTCAATCGCGACCATAGAAGTTCTATTGCAAAGATACGATTCGGACCATTGGACCCGAGGGTCAGCAAGCAAAATTTTGAAAAATTGCCAACTGATATGCAATGGTTGACCTGGTCGTATGCTTTAGAGAAATATATATTGCATCAAAATATCCGTCTTGGTCCACCACACGTGCAGTTTCATCTGCCTATATAGTGTAAGAGATTAATCATTAATATTGTAGGTACATAGTAGATATTTTCGTCTTAAAACCATGCTGACTGGATAAAATCCCTAACATAAATATGTGGGTAGAGTGAAGACTAGGATTACCTGTAGACTTTGATCCGCTTTTGTAGAAAATCTTAGTACTTATATAATAATTTATTTCGGGTCCTATAATAATAATGTACCTAGTGGTGTGTAAGATTACTGATTTATTTTTAAAGGATTTTATTCTCACAACACAATAGCCGTCAACACAAAAGGAACCTTCATGTTTATATTTCGAAATATCCCTTATAAAAGGATTTTATTTACAAAAGACTGGCCAAGCGCGCTTGGTTGTAGAACTTACAGGATCTGTAGCCTTTCCATAATGAACATTGACCATCCTTTCTACAGCAGCATAATTATGATATTGATGTGTCAATTTTTTTTTTGCTTAGGTTTTTATTTCACTGTTCAAAAAAGTTGCTAAAACAAGTTTATTACGTATCCTACAATTGTATTGGCATTCAAAAGTTTCAAATGTTGCCCAGAGTAAGCTTTGTCGCTGCGTCAGTAAATTGCGTGCTAAATTTAATGTTTTAAAATGTTTTTTTTTCATGACGAGAATCGAATACTGAAATCTCCAGCAATACGTTCCTTGTACTCTGCCTTAAAACTTAACTAATATACACACATCAAAAGTGTCTAGGGATCAAGCATTTTTATGCGGATTTCTTGAGATTGAGATGTGGCTTTGTAATAAATTTATGATTTTATAAATTTATATGGATCCTTTTTGGTGCATTACATAATTTGAATCAGGAACTGTCAATCAAAATCGAGTAAAAGATGAAAATCAGCTGTCAATATTTTCCCTATAAAAACATACAACGCATTGAAGACATTATTAGTGCTACTGTTTCCCTACTACTGATTAAAACCAACGTTATTATGGAGCGGCGACGTCATTTAAGCAGGGAAGAAATGCTCAGAGCCGTGGGAATGATAGAAGCTGGTTCCCGGCAACGTACTGTGGCTTTAGCTCTGAATACAAGTCAGAGTGTTATCAGTCGACTTTGGACACGTTACCGAAGCACTGGTACCGTGGCTGAGCGCCATGGAGGACGGTATCGCTGCACCACACGGAGACAAGACCGATACATTCAAATCTTAACTCGAAGAGCTCCAACAATAACCGCCATGATGTTAGCCGTGAGGCTTCATCACTCTTCAGGGAACTTAATTAGCGACCAAACAGTCAAAAACCGCTTGCATGAAGTGAACCTTCATTCCCGAAGACCGCTACGGGTACCACCTATAGCAATGCACAATCGTAGGATTCGATATCAATGGGCTCTTGAACACAGAAATTGGGCAGAAGAACAATGGCGTTTCGTGTGCTTTTCTGATGAGTCTCGTTTTGGTATGAGACCGGATACAAGACGTATACGACACTGGAGAACCCCTGGACGCCAACAGCGATTAAAATCCTGCCAGGAAGTCCATCCTTATAGTGGTGGAACCATTATGGTATGGGCGGGTATTTGGATCGGCGGAAGAACTGAGTTGATTTGGATCAGAGGCAACCTCAACGCTCAAATTTATGCTGAGACGATTGTATCAGACGTCATCGTTCCTCTACAAGTGCAAATCGGTCCCTTATTTCAGTTAATGCATGATAATGCACGACCGCACACCGCAAGAGTTGTAAGACAGACTCTCGCCGCAGCTAACATCAATGTCCTGCCCTGGCCTGCTCAGTCGCCAGACTTGAACCCGATTGAGCATGCATGGGATATGCTACAGAGAAGAGCTCTGCCGAATATGGAGGGTATCCAGTCGCAAGAAGACCTTTTTTTGTTGTTGCAACGAACATGGGCGGCCATTCCACAGCGTGATTTGGATGAACTCATTTTGAGTATGCCAAACCGATGTTCTTGTGTTGTTAGTGTTCGCGGTAGAAACACGGATTATTAATTGTTTAAGTTACCCAATAAAATTTTAAAGAAAACTGTTATTTCAGTCTTTTTTTCGAACTTTAATGTTAGTGGTTCAAATGTCAAAAATCCCTTTATTAGGAAAATGGCAAATTTCTTTATTAATGCAAAGGTGACTTGGTTTATCGTTACTGTGACAAACGAAAACACTTTATTTGATGAATCCTTAAAGAAAATTTTAATTAATATCAATCAGGAGAAAAGTTATTGCAAAAATATATGTTGATCCCTAGACACTTTTGATGTGTGTATTTGTACGTATAGAGGTAGGTCAATTGATTACAGGATCTCTAGGCTCCCATATGAAGCAATGGACTGGAAAAATCATCGAAAACTCAACGAAAAGCATAAAACATGCTGAAACAGTCTGTAAATAATGGATTTACTTAAAGATCTCAGCTCAGACTCCTTGAGAATATCTCGATTGCTTCGTAATCGCTTCTCATAGATCAGTTTTATTTGAACAATTTCTTATCCGAAGGATCGAACACATCAACCTGACTGCGCTGGATAATCGAAGTTTTACTAAAAAAAACTCGTGTAAGCTACGCACCCGTATATTGTATGTATACGTAGTAAAAACGTTGTTGTATTATTTTATGTACGGATTACTCCAATTACAATTAAATAAATTAAAACTCATTCAATTCCCACATTAAATTACATTGACTGACTCTATAAACTTTAAAGCATCAACTTGTCTACACTTTTATATAATCTCTATCTAGTGTGAATCGTTAAAAAAATGATGCCTTCATAATATCTATTATATATTACCGTTTAAATGCGTATTACCTATCTTTCTGCTTTTCTCTTCTTGTGTCCTTGACTCCGTCCTATATTGAATTTGGGAATAAAATCGAATGCCAATCCATTCGGCTGAGCCCTAAGTAATGATTACAATTCTACCATCGCTCGTGTCTCAAGCGATGCGAATTATCCGCTCTCGTGAATAACAAAAGAAGCGACGAATGTGTAATATATTACAATGTTAGTAAGAATATAATATTGTTAATACAATGCCACAATTGCTAATGCAAAGGAAGTAGTGCGCAAAACTTCCATTTTAAATAACTAGTGGTTATTGCTGTGCTGTCTATTCGTCAGTACTCTGGAAGTCTATCCCCTTTTTAAATCCCGATGTAAACAAGATTATTATAAGTTTAAACTGTGTTATGTGTATCTCTGTCTGTCTATGGCATCGTCGCTCCCGAACGGCTTATACGGTTTTGAGTTTAGTTCTTTTTATTCGAAAGTGACTTGGAGTGTTCTTAGCTATGATATTGTCGAGTTCATGAATGGATGTGAGCGCCTTTTAGAGGCCTGATAGAGTCGAAATCCGGTATTCTGTTCCTTCAAGGTTGGAAGATAGTATTACGTATTGTCAGCGTATCGACGTGAGTTTTTGCATCGATATTGCTACTGGATACTTTCTTCATTATCCTTACATGATCATGGGTATCCTGTTTATGATGAAAATACCTATTTCACAAGGGCTATTTGACAAAAACTTTTTTTTTAGTCCGTCGTGTAGATTAGTAAAAAATATTGGACACGTATTTTTTCTTTTTTTACGTAATCAAAAAATAACGGCGATATATTGAGTTGAAATTTCGCGTGACGTCACAACTCGGTGCAATTTGTATGGGGCTTATACTGAATATTGACGTCACGAGTCCCCCACCCTAAACTTTAATGCTCTTTATCTATGTTTATTTTCATTTGTTTGAAAAAACAAAAAATACGTGTCTATTATTTTTTTATTTTCTAACTGACGGACTAATTAGAATTTTGATTTTCATACCCTGGAGAATACCCAATTTCGGAGTTCCCGCGAGAATTCTGGAATAAAAAGTACCCTGTATACTTTCTGTATATTTGCCATTCATCCGGATTTGGTGATGATCATTGGCAAAGTTAGTCGTGAAAGCGTAACAAACAAAAACCTCACATTTGCGTTCCAGAAGGTTGAACAGTCTGAATTGCTTTCTGTTCCAGGTGTTCGGGTAAACATCGGGTGTGGTCGAGCGTGGCTCTGGCGGCCCTTAGTATGCTGGCCAAGGAGACAGGTCTCACCGCGCTGCTGTTCAACGTCGTGTTCGACCTGTACAGGAGTTGGAGTCCAATCGCCAGGTATACAATCAGCGCCGAAAGTAACTTTTGGTACTTAATATAGACAAATAGAAAGAAGTAAAGAGTGTGAATTTTGATATGATATCTTTGAAACTAGGTACTGAACGGTTACTAAAGATTCTTTCACTGACAGGAAACTAAAGTATCTCCAAATATATATAGTAGGGATATTGTAGCTTCCTCTCTTCGTATCGACACTAAAATTCCAAAGGTAATTAAACAATTGGTAACGGTGAAACCGCGGGGAGAACAGCTAGTAGGTACGATAAAGTTAGGCTCGAATCTTGAATTTCAATGGTAGATACTATTAAAGTTAACAACAAAAAAAATTAAGTGAGTTTCAGGTAAAATGTTACGTATATACCTATTTCTTTAATTTTATCATTTCAAGTCTACCTCTTCGGCAAGTGGGAATCTTTTTTAATATTGAATCATTTTCGAACACTTTGTATCTAAGAAATAAAGCTTTCAAATATCAAATGTATTATGTAAAATCGTACAATTATCCTCTAAACATGTTTTTTTCATAATATCAACATCAAAAACGAAAGCAAAGGAAATGGTGATAAAAATAGCTTGAACGGAATCGTGCGAGATCGTGCTATACACAGCGAGGGCATTGCTCGGAACTTGGCTTCGCGCTTCATGCCAAATTAAGCTCTTTCATTCTTATTTCCAGGTCTCAGTTTACAGTGAAATGGCGTTGGAAAGGGGACGGTGTTTGCGGTCGATCTATAAGAGCACTGACAGCGCTGGCCCTGCTGGCGACCGCTAGGCTGGCACTGCTGCAAGGCTCGCTGCCAGCATTCTCCCCTCAGGACAATCCACCTGCTTTTCATCCTTCATTCGTTGTCAGGTAACTACGATACCTACGATATTTCATCGGTCATGATTAGTTTTCAATTTTACTTCATGTGTTGACATTGAATTAAACTGTCACTAACGCAGCCGCTGCTGCCATGACACAAATATACGAGTAAAACAAAGACTTCCAACAACATAATAACACTTCATCAGTCAAGGATTAACAAAACACTTTAAATTTAGTATTTTATTAATAAACACTACTAATACTTGATACTCCATCAAGAGGTTGTCTTCGTCTTTTTAGGCGATGAGCAAGACAGACAATATCTTGATACCACCAGGTTAGCGTGCACTGTTATGTGAACGAAAATTTGTATTAATCTTCTTCTTCTTGATGCTTTTTCGAATTTGATGACGTAATCAACACCTTCTCTCTAAGTATTTTAGTTTGTAATTTTCTAGGTTGATGACCTTCTGTTACCTGGCGGCCTTCAACTGGTGGTTGCTCCTGTGCCCGTGGACCCTCAGCCATGACTGGCAAATGGGATCAGTGCCTCTCATCACCAGCGGCTGGGATCCGAGGAATTTAGTTACCTGTGCTGCGGTTATTGCGCTTTTGGCGCTATCATATAGCTGCTTATCAGACTTTGAGGTGAGATTTAGAATATAACCGTTTTTTATACAAAACAAATTTTTCTGAAGGTAAAATTATAGTCACTTTTGCAAAAAAGCTACTTTAGATTGTGCAAGAGATCATAATTGATCTTATTTTTTATCAAACAACCATAGATGGAAAACCTTATAAATAAAATAGTATCTATAATTATCTAGTATATTGAAATTGGTTTAAAACTAACGAAGTTATTTCGTAAAATATATCAAATAAAAATGTTGATGAATTGAGAACTTCCTCCCTTTTTAGAGAGTTAAATAAATTTATCTTGAATGTTTTGGATAGTGATTAATCTCATTTAATTGAAAACAGTTCTAGGATGAATTGTCATAATGATAGGTAGGTACTTACTGCTTAAATATATTCTGTTGCAGCTGCAAAGGCACACACCAGCGGTGGTTGGTCTGATGTTGCTGGTCATCCCTTACTTGCCAGCCTCAAACTTGCTGGTCACTGTGGGGTTTGTCGTCGCTGAGAGAGTACTCTACATGCCGAGGTATTTGAACAAACTTTACGGTTGTTTCTTTTTGATCTCGAGAACAAATGAAGTTAAATTTATGATTACCATTTAGTTAACAGAAACCAGTGATGGATCAGTAAAAATAATAAAATTGCACTCGTAATTTAAAAAATATATGGTTATATGAAGAGTCATGCTGAGCCGGACAATTTGGTCAGCAATAATGTTCCAATTGAGCATTTGTTACGTATTGTGTTGGAAAATATAATTTTTAATACAGTTGCTCAAAAAGTGGCGTATTGCAGGGACGTTTAGCGTTCGGGATGTGGGCTATTACATACTCGAGCTTTTTGTTTACCTTTCCCGAACTCGTGCGTTCTCTTTGCCAACTGTCAAAAATGGCGACACGACTTTGACACACTTTTTGCATTGCGAAACGTAGGTTTCGCATTACTAATACGACTAGCGCCATCTCTTGATCACAGTTGGAACTTAGTTGAGTTTGTTGTGTTTTTGATATTTTATTAAATTGCTTAATTTTTTCGTAACTGTATTAAAAATAGTTGTTCAGTACACGTGCGGAACCGTCATTGCAACTAGTTCCGACTGTCAACCCTCACCTTCGGCTGCGCCTCGGCTCGGGTAGACATTTGTCGGAACTCTTTGCAATGACAGGCTTTCCGCACTTGTAATGAAATATACTATTTCTTTCTTACTTTCCTTCTAATCATAGTAAAAACAATTACTTTCCAGTGTCGGCTCAGTGATAATCACTGTGTACGGCATCCAACTGATGTGGAGCCGTGGAGCTGGCGCCAGGAAGCTGCTGATGATAGGAATGGCCGCGCTCGTGGCGGCGGGGGCGGCGCGCACGCACTTGAGGAATAGGGACTGGAGGACAAGAGAGACGTTGCTAAGGTATACTCTATACATTTATCCTTACTAATCCTACTGATATTATAAACTAGCTGAGCCCCGCGTTAATTTCGGAGTTCCCACGGAAATTCCAGGATAAAAAGTGCCCTATGTCCTTCTCTGTACCCCGACAACGTGTATGCCAAATTTCATCCAAATCCGTTCAGCCGTTTTTGCGTGATTCAGTAAAAAACATCCAAACATCCAAATATCCAAATATCCAAATATCCAAATATCCAAACATCCAAACATCCAAACAACCAAACATCCAAACAACCAAACATCCAAACAACCAAACATCCAAATATTCAAATATCCAAATATCCAAACATCCGCACTTTCAAATTTATAATATTAATAGGATAAACG
This sequence comes from Zygaena filipendulae, assembly GCA_907165275.2. Classification (NCBI taxonomy): domain Eukaryota; kingdom Metazoa; phylum Arthropoda; class Insecta; order Lepidoptera; family Zygaenidae; genus Zygaena; species Zygaena filipendulae. The sequence goes on along the minus strand of OU015653.1, from coordinate 486,806 downwards.
CAAAAATTTGTATGGACGGATGTATGGATGTTTGTTACTCTTTCACGCACTACAAACTACTGAATGGGTTTTAGTAATACTTTACAGTAATATATCATAATAATACAAAGGGTACTTAATCCCGGAATTGCCACAGAAACTCTGAAATGAACGCGGGTGAAATTGGATTACTTATTGCATACTACACGTTGTCAGATGCACAGAAAAGGACATAGGGTAACTTTTATCCCCGAACTCCCACGGGATCTCCGAAATTAACGCGGATGAAACTGCGGGGAACAGCTATATTTTGTTAAGAAATAGTCTCACGCACTGACCCTGTTGGTTATTGTAAAGGAAAGGAGAGATTAACCGATTAAGCGCTTGTTCAAATTAAAGTTAAAATCTCTTTTACTAATGGAACAAAAAGAATTGTCTTAGCCGTTTCTGATTTTATTTCTGACTAACTGTTCCCCGCGGTTACCCGCGATAAGTTCGGAGTTCCCGCGGAAATTTCGGGATGAAAGTACTCTATGTCCTTCCCTGTACCCCTGACAACGTGTATGCAAAGTTTCACGATGATCGGCTGAGCCATTGGGGCGTGAAAGCGCAACAGACAGACAGACAGACAGAGTTACCTTCGCATTTGTATTATTAGTAGGGATTTATTTCTGATTATATATTAAGTCTTCTTAGGCATACCCCGCAACATACATTATGATAATTTACTTAGCTTTTTTATTATATATACTTACTCTATTTTTACTTTTTAAATTATCTCCACTTAAATTATCTTAAGAAATGTAGATTGTGGACGGTCTTATTGGTAGTGTGAAGCCATCTCCCTTCTACGGTCGCCACTGAAAATCAGCGTCGTGGAACTTAGTGCCACGGCATAATGCTGAGTGGTAGCCATTTTGGTACCAACTATTCTAGTTTAAGTCTCACGATTGTACTTATTTTATCTTTATGGTATCAAATAAACTTTTTTCTATTCTATTCTATTCTACTCTTTTATCGTAAAAATATTCTTTAATAACATTTGTCCAATAATGTTTAATGTTAAATTTGTGTTTAATTTGGGCTTTGTATTCTAACTAGGTGTCAACATATTTTAATGGTATTTTTTTATGTCTTTAGTTTACAAAATGTTAGTCCGTAATTGGCAGTAAGTAATATATAAAAGTACTGTTAATTAGTTTTTAAGTGCTGTGGATTAAAGTAAATAAATAAATAAAGATTCTAAAACATTGTCGAATTTGTCTGTTACATATATAATATTGTTAATATCAGCGCTTTATAATTTCCCCACTTAGGTGACTTCAGCCTACCCTTTCTCTTAAGGTCTGCAGGTCATAGTCACAAGAACGTAGCCTCAGTATCCCCTTTTACTGTAAAGTCTCTATGCCTTATGGCAATCGATCATAGGATCGAGTTTCTGATATCTGACCAAGAAATGAGAATTCTCTCGTTGGACTTCTACGTCCATTCAACCATACATTTTCGTGATTTATTCCAGAGCTGACCTGAACGTTCTTCCCCACAACGCCAAACTTCACTACAACTTCGCAAACTTTCTAAAGGACATCGAGGAACAAGAGAATGCGATCAAACATTACAAAGAGGCTCTTAAGTAAGTCTGGTGACTTCGTTAAAATTAATGCCATTTTTTTTTCTTAAAGTTTTTAGGGTAATATTTTACCACAGACTAGTTATCCCGCGCGGTTTCACCCGTGATAATTTCGGAGTTCCCGCGGGGATTCCGGATTACAATATACCAGGGATAATGTAGCTTTCTAATGGTGGAAGAATTTTTGAAATCTGTCCAGTAGTTTTTAAATTAAATCGTAACAAACAAACAAACAAACAAAAAATCAAATCTTTTCTCTATATAATGTTAGTATAGATAATAGATATACAACACGCCCATACTGGAAAGTGAAACGCTGTGTTCATCACACAAAGTCCCAACGGGAGTCGAACCCGGCATCCCCTGATTAGCGGGCAGGCGTGGTGACCTACTGAGCCAAGCGGGTCGTCAATATTTATCGATTTGCAGATTATGGCCGAGTTACGCGAGCGCCCACAATAACTTGGGAACGCTGGTCCTCGCTTCGGGTCGCGCTGAGCATCACTTCCTTCAGGCGCTTAAATATAACAGAGATCATGTCAACGCCCACTACAATTTAGCTAAACTTTACAGGTAAATCTTGATAATTTTTTGTGTGGAATCTATCTTCTATCTTTAAACGAGCAATAAATAAATATATTATTATCATCTGAATCTTAGAAACGGCTCCAACGATTTTCATAAAATTTAGTATGCAGCGGGTTTCGGGGGCGATTAATCGATCTAGCTAGGTTTCATTTTTAGAAAACGTCGTTTTGATGCGTGTTTTCAGGCAATTAAAAATGAGTTTTTGGTGCTGCTTTTCTACTTAACAACAGATGGCGCTACGAGCGAAGCTCGGTCGCCCATATATTAAGGAATTTAAGTGTTATCTTGGGAATGAATAGTAGGTAACTTGAATGGAGATAACACTATGTTGCCTGTGCGTTATTTTGAGAGTTCCCGCGTGAATTTCGTTAGTGAAAGAATACCCGGCTATTTATAAAGATACAAGCTGTTCCCCGCGGTGCCACTCGCGGGAATTCCGGGATAATAGAGGATATACGTCCTCTGTACTCCTGACAATATGTTTGCAAAATTTCATGACGGTCAGTTGAGTAGTTTTTGGTACCTAAGAATCTATAAATGCAAATGTGAGTTTGTTAGTTACACTTTCACACCCTAGCTAGGTACTCGACCGATCATCATGAAACTTCGCATAATAATACGTTGTACATAAAAGGGCATAGGACTTTTAATCCAGAAAAAAAACACTCTTTCCCAGGGGTAAAAAATTTAATAACAAAATATACAATAACGCGAACGAAACCGCAGGCAAAAGCTAATAATAAATATCAATATTTACAGAAGCCTCAATGATCCGTAATAACTATTATTGTAACATAAAACAATATTTATATTATGAAAAGTAATCCTTTAACAGCAGAAGATAAGATTCACGCAAATGATGCCATCTCTTTATAACTGACCTTCTCTGAAGTCAAGGAACAGTACCAGTTGTTGACGCAATGTCGTTTCGTAATAATTTAATAAGTACATCCTATTGTGTGTTTTTCATAGTAAATACGATGTTTCAACACCTGACTATGTTTATTTCGCAACGCAAAAAAAAATCTGTTACTTTCTTACTTACCTAGGTACCTTTGTCGAGAATCTTTTTGCGTTGCTTGGTGTGCAAATAAGTAAGAAAAAGGTTTTTTTGTTCTTGTCCTTCCTGATTGTTTCTTCGGGGAGGATGGAAGAGATAGTACATCACAATGGTATTTAGTTTGAGAGATTTAAGTGTATTTAGGTACTAACCATACTTATTCAGCTCTGTTCAGCTATTGTCCATAGAAAACAACTATTGTGTATGAAGATGCGTATAGGTGTGCATCCGTTCAACTTTCCGCGTCTATTCAATTTTCGTGGCAAACAGGTATAAAATGAAGAAAAATTTGTTTTTATCATGCGAATGCTATAGATAGAGTTCAGCGCTGTTCCGCCGCGTTCAGCGCTGTTCCGCCGCTTTTAGCACTGAACGCTGTAGTGTAGATGGTTCGTGCACAGTTATAAAACTGTACGCGGCTGATAGAATGTGATCAGAATCGTTCTGCAGAACATGAATGGAGCTGAATAAATGTACCTAGTTGATCCCTTACACGCTATGTTCTGTGTCATCAAGGTGTATTTTTTTGTTCAGAAAGAAGAATCGAAAACAAGAGGCTTTGAAGATGCTGGAGCGTTGCATAACCCTTGAGCCGAGGTTTGTCCACGCTTACTTGGAGCTGCTGCTTCTCCGACCTCTTGAAGGAAAGAAGCCAATGCTGGATAAACTTCTGGAATTAGAGCCCAGCAATTGGGAACATTATCTTCTTTACGGAAACTGGATGAAAGAACGAGGTAAGGATTAAATTACGAAAACGTCCAATTGCTTGACTTGTTTGCCAGTTTCATAATAAGTACCTACATTTATACATATTTTACGTTAACACGACACAATTTGCAACCATGATACAACTGCAAGCACTCATTGCATGAGCGCTGTTCAATCGATCATCATGAATTTTCCTAGACACGTTTCACCCTTTCATCCAGAAAAAGAAATTATAGAAACTTGATTGACAAAATCTAGATTAACACGAGCGAAGCCAGGCAAAAGTTAAAATATAGTATCGGTGACCTCAAATTCGATTCATTCAATTTCCAATTCTCCTAAGCATTAGAGCAGCTGGAAGCTCAGGGGCTGAAAGGGGAAAAGTATTCTTTGAAAAGTATTCTTTGGAGGTTCTAGTTACCCTTCTTTCCGGATAAGTGGTTTGTGATCACTCCCATCTGGTGTTTTTGTCTAACAATACAGGTCTAATGCCACAGTCTCTTGAGTACTATATACAAGCGGTGCGGCTCTCGCTGCGACGCGAGATGCGAGCGGGTGCCGTCGCGGTGCGGGCCGCTGCGTTAGTCCTGCGGCAACGCGGACAGAGGGCGCGACTGCTGCAACTGCTTACAAGGTAAATTAGGTTCAGGCTTCAGTAAACATCCAAACAGCAAATGCAAATTCTCATTCTATAGTCTGTTTCTGGATATCGGTAAGTGTATCTGTCGTGTTCTCTGCCTGACTGATGATGACTTAAGTTGTGTCCCAAAACCAGCTATCCTCATCAGTAAATAGGACTCGAAGGAGCGCCGGGTGTCAGCAATAGTCATCATTGTGTAGTAAATAACCACTTGGTTGTGAACCTTGGTTGAATCACAGTGAGATTGTTGCTGGTGTATAGATAAACTTTACTCACCATAAATAACTCAAGTTAACACTTGGTATAGTAAATCACAAGTAGTATAGAGTTTTTATGCACTTTATTTATTCATTGAGTGGTTTTAAATAATTTTAATGAATATTAGGTACAAAAACTATATGTGTTTTATCTTTGAGCCTACACAAAAAAAAAACATTTTTATTTTATTTATTACATAGTTAATCTATAACTTAACAGAAAACAATATGAACTTTCTTAAAAATTTAAATCTTTTCTACAGTTTGAAAGATGTACTTAAAATAAAGCGTTGTAGTACCTACCAATGATATTATAATTATTATTAATTGTAAAGTAACGTACTACACAAATGTGTGTTAAATAAAAATAAGTCTTGAACACGGCAGGGACCACTTGATTTATCTTCTTTAGCGATTTCATTTATTATTAAATCCTCATTATAGTGTTGTTGGAAATGTCAACAGATGGCACAGCGCCCGCAGCGCCGGGCGCCCGGCGCAGGCGCACGTGCTGGCTGCGCACGCGTTCCGGCTGCGGCGCGAGCTGGCGGGCCGCGCTGCGCTCTACCAGCGGCCCGCGCGGAGCGGCGTGAGTGTCGCGCGGCAGCCGGCTGCGTGCACGGGGCTTAATCCTATAAACCATACTGGGCGCTTACTCACATGACCATAACGCGCCACGTTAAGATACTGCGCCACAAAAATTGTTTTTCCCTTGTGCTCAAAGAAATTTCACTTAAAAATATCCTTTGCAACATGACTTATGGCACACAGAATATTAATTCCTAGTAATTTGGCGTCTGCAGCGATTAGGATTGAGTTTTTAGAACGTGCGTTATGGGCGAGGAATGTTTTTGGTCATAGTGGATAAGAGCCCTGTTGTGTTGGAGTTGTCATAAATGAGTTTAACTTAATAAAACCTACTTCATTAATTTGAATATGAATTTCTATTCCCTCCAAGCGCGACACAAGACACCCACTATCAAATTTATAGATCGTTTAAAGACACGAGTAAGTACCTACCCAATAAAATAACCAATTTCGGGGACATAATTTTTATCAGTTTATGAAAATATACATATTTTTCGGAGAATTAATTTAGTAGGCACTTACCTAATTATTTTTTAAGCAAACATGCCCATTATTAAAACAGTTCTCTCTTCAGTTCGTACTTACAAGTACGTCGACAGTTTACTGTGACATTTGTTTTGTCCTGCACATGCTATAAACGGTAGATATAAACGATAAAATTTTTTTTTTATTGTTCCAGGCCGATTCCACTTGTCTCCACCACAGCCAATTGGAGGTGGCAGTGTTAGGTAAAAATGAAATTTTAAATTTAAAATCCAGAACTTTTAGTGGCGAATACAACACGGATAACGCTTCGGATGCTATACACAAAAACAAAAGAGTAGCCAACAATAAACATAATATTAGTGTAAGAAAATTTAACGGGTGCAAAAAGAATGTGATGAACACAAAAAATGGCGTATCTATTTCGACGCAGTACAAGCCGATTCACAACAAATCCGAGACGGGACTCAAGCAGAAGAGTTGTCCTTTGAAAAAGAAGAAAATCAAAAATCCCGATACATTCGCACCGTTTGTATCAGATCCTCTGATTAAGATTTATTGAAGTTCTCAATGTGAATTTACATTTTTACTGTACAGTGGACCACATAGACAAGTATACCACCTTCTAAAACTTATACTGTTTGTAAAATGTCTGTATGACGCGGACGCGACGTTATAATTTGCCGTTTTTGCAGCTCCAAGCTCCAAATTCCAATACAAGCGAAAAACGAATATTGGAGCTGCAAAAACGGCCACGTAAAACGTCATAAAGACGTTTTACAAACAGTATAAGTTGTATAAGGTGGTATATTTGTCTATGTGGTCCACTGTACCTACGTATATTATTATAATAACGAACATAAATATTACATACGAAACTATATAAAAATTTGAATCAATTTCAGTAGGTACTCTTTAAATAGTAGAAATCGGACCTACGACCTAAATCGTCGGGTACAAGTATGTTCCAAAAGTATCTAATATTGTTGAAATTGAAAAATCATACATCGCAAAAAAATGTGCCACAGTCGTTAATTTAAGTGTAGGTTAGGTAGGTGGGTAGGTAGTCAACCGGAGAGATAAAAGTCGTTTTAGTCCTCTTACAACATTATGAGCATAAAAATAAAATCATCTAAATTACAAAGAAGGAAATGAGGAGTCTTTCCTTATTTGATTTTCATTGTTATTTATTTATTTAAACTTAGGTATTATCATGGTACAAAAGCAGAATAACAATACAACCAGGTGTCTTTGACATTTTTCTTTAAAATTGAAGATTGTGTAAAGTGTTCGATTTGATTTTGTATGCGATGTGTATGTATAAAATGTTAAGCCAATTATTTCGAGTTACTAATAAAATTAGTGCTTGTTATGTTAGAATACAATTTGTTTGTATTGAATCCTTTATAATATTTCATGATGTAGGTGCATCAGTTTGTTATATTAGTGAAACCCAATTATGAAGGCTAAATAAAACATAATCACGTCGGAAGTGTACTATGTACCTACCTACATTATACCTAAGTAATATAGTTTAAGTTAACAAGTAGCTGCAAATATTTACAGGGTTGAAACCGTACACCGTTATAAACATGCCCATAAAATAAAAATGATAAAAAAAGTTATAATAAAATAAATCAATCAAAAAGAAAACATACGAAGGCGCTCACCGCTCAATCGCTTTACACACACATTGCCGCGCACCGTTATCTTAAGACCTTAAGATAACGGTCAATGACCTCGATCGAGCTGACCAGCTAATGCATCGCTCGTTGTGTGCGTGGCGCGTGTTGCGCTCATGAATACATATACACGTATTAGTGAGCTACGTGTATTGTGTACCTTGTGAATATAATTGTAATGTTTTTTCATTGAATTTATATTCCTCATATTCTGAAAAACTACCGAACTTTTAATATTATTTTTTGGCTTATTCTGTTTGTTATCACGTATACTTTCAGCCCTGTAAATATTTGCAGCTAATTTTACCACGTCTTATACATTTTGTAAATAAAAGCGGCATGTACATACATAATTTTCTAGTCGTAGATTTTAATAATAAAAATGAATGTATCATATTACGATCATATAAGTAATTAAAAGTTTAAAGTTTACTATGAAAATATTGCACATGTTGCTTTGGATGTGTATTATGTAAGTTATACCTACCGAGAAAATAACTGATACATTCTGATAATGTTTCAATTACTTAATGAAATAAACTAAAAAGAACTTTACCAGTTTTAATCATTTATACCCGACTTCCAAAAAGGAGGAGGTTCTCAATTCGACTGTATGATTTTTTTTTTTGTATTTTTGTTACACGATTAGGCGAAGACGGCTAGACCGATTCGAAACATTCTTTTTTTTGTTTGAAAGAGTATAATATTCCCGAGGTAAAATTTAACAAAAAAATTAAAACCGACTTTAAAACACATGAAAATGCACCTACATTAAAAAGTTAAAAATAACACAAAAACCGATTTAGTCCGAAAGACAAATATGCACGTAATATATTATCATAAAATAAATGTTTCACTTTTTCAACCTTCAGCCCCACTTTTTATTTTTTATTTAAACTTACCGACTTACGTGATCATAGTTACGTCTCTCATAGCAAAGTAAAAATAAAACTAAATAATTTAACTGCAACTGATAGCAAAGAATATTAGTTTAACAAAAGATCTTATCATGAAGTCGAGTAGTTACGATTCAAGTATCTATTATAAAGAAGAAGTAGGTACTTAAATATTTTTATGAAAAAAGCAGGTTGATCTATTTAAATTAAGCAAGCGGAAAAAAAATCTGTCAACTCGACCAACAATGAACCACAGCCGCAATCAAAAATCAATCAACGGCACATTGAAATGAAATTTTAAATATTAAAATATGTATTTACTTCAAGCACTCGAATGAAATATTGTATTATTGCACTGATAATGAAATATTACATATTAAAAATAAGAATTAAAATCTATGGTAGGTACCTCTAGTACCTACAGCCGAAAATATTTACGGCCGCACTCAGAGTCGACTTTAATGATTACTTACCGCCGCACTCAGAGTCGACTTTAATGATTACTTAGTTAAGTATAGATTTTTAAAACAAAACTGCCGCAATCAGACAAGTTTAATAAATTAATGTCAATTGGCATTTAACTAATTAAGTTACATCTTATTAAATGCCAATTAACATTAATTTACTGAACGTCTCTGATTGCGGCAGTTTTGTTTTAAAAATCTATACTTAACTAAGTAATCATTAAAGTCGACTCTGAGTGCGGCCGTTAGTTAAGTATAGGTTTTTAAAACAAAACCGCCGCAATCAGACAAGTTTAATAAATTAATGTTAGTTGGCATTTAACTAATTAAGTTACATCTCATTAAATGCCAATTAACATTAATTTACTGAACGTCTCTGATTGCGGCAGTTTTGTTTTAAAAATCTATACTTAACTAAGTAGTCATTAAAGTCGACTCTGAGTGCGGCGGCTCTAATAAAGTACGTACCTTCCTAGCTAAGTGGCTATTGCAACAAGACTGTTTCGACAGAGTTTTTTTCGCCTGTATAACCGCAACGAAACTAATTTTAACTAATTTTAATAAAATGATTCATTATTATAATTGATTCCAACGTCACAACTTTAGTCATTTCAAGCGCGTGTCATGGTTAGGTACCTAGATACCTACCAAAGACATTCTATATAATGAAACTAGCTGACCCGCGCGGTCTCACCCGCGGTAATTTCGGAGTTCCCGCAGTAATTCCAGGATAAAATATAGTTATAAACCTTCTTTATGAATCACTCTATCTATTGGTGAAAACCGCATCAAAATCCGTTGCGTAGTTTTAAAGATTTAAGCATACATAGAGATATAGGGACAGAGAAAGCGACTTTGTTTTATAGTAGTCATTGATACCTACTTATTTTCTTTTCTTCGGTGGTAAATGGATGGTGTATAACCTATACTATAACAAAGAGTTCTCGAAGGAATTCTGAAATACACAAGGGTGAAAACTCAATGAATACCTGATAGTCTTTACTAATATTATAAAGAGAAAATATCTGATTTTTGTATGTTTGTTTGTAATGCAAAAACTCAAAAACTTCTTAACCGATTTTAAAAATTCATCCACTTCTTTGAAACCACAGTGTCCCCGAGTGACATAGGGTAGGTACTTTTATCCTGGAATTTCCACGGGAACTCTGAAATCAACGCGTGGAACTAGTGCTCTATGTAGATTTTTGTTTGTTTAGTGCGTAAACCAAATTAGAATTCAAGTTTATAGCAATAACAATGTTGTTGTTTTTGTTTTGGTTACATCCTATGACCATTATAGGTTATATGATGTTTTGGTAGGAGCAGTTGTTTTTCTCTGCGTTAGGAGTGATTGAATGGTTCTGTGATCATATTTTTTTGTCTGGTCGTGCGTGACCCGACCCAGAACTAGCCAGTCACCATACTGAGTGCCATAATTCTCCGACACGACAAAAAGAAAATATTGAATGACTACTACCTGCCTGTTATGCAACCACTTTAGGTAGGTACTTAGATCTACTCTTTTTGCATTTAGTTTAAAACAAGATAGCTATCGGTACGTTCGTTAAACAAAACATGTATTGAACTTAATAATGTGGTATTAAGGTTTAAAAAAAAATTAAAAATTCAAATTTTACATAATTGTCAAAATGTCAATATATTATGTCAAAGAGCCAAGTGATTTAGAAACTTTCAAAACTACCGCTTCAGTTAATACATACCTTTCCTACTAATGCTTGATAAATGATGTACTTATTTGAAAAAATTATGACAAGCTAGCTGTGACCCGCGGTTTCACCCGCGTGAGTTTCGGAATTCCCGAAGGAACTTTTTTTTTCTAAAATAAAAGTAGCTTAAGTTACTCCTTATAACATCAGCTATCTGCCAATGAAAGTGCCGTTTAAATCGGTCCAGCTGTTCCAAAGATTAGCTGGAACAAACAGATAGACAGAGAAAGGTTTTTAAAGTTGTTTTTTTTTAATACCTACTTTCATATGCCTTTAGTGGAAAGCTGTTATTTTGGAATTACCTACAGACACTTCAATTTTATTTAGGTTTATGTATAGACCATAATATTCCTTTTTTTATTATTTAGCGACAGGGTGACCTCCAGTCACGTTCAAAGTAATATGAGTACTAAAAAGATTAATTGTTTGTTAACATTTCTTAAAACAAACTTGGATAGTGATCTGTAATAAAAATATCACTATCTTCTTTACTTGCACACTTGTAATAAAGATAATTTTGATATTGTTTGTTGCACCTACTGTTAATACTGTGCATAGTTTATGTCGTCGCCACAATATTACGTAGGTAATACCACTGAGCAAATAATCACTACGTTTTATGAGTAGGCACTTCCATACTAGTCGCTGAACCGATCTATGAAAGCATTTTGTGCCAACCATATCAATGCAATGTATGACGCGGTCATAGAAATTTGGTTAAATATTACAAAGTTGGTAAAGAAGTTCGCTCATAAATCCATAGTAACTTTTGGTTCAAGGGAGTGTCGCTGGCCTGGGTAATACTCGTATTATTTGTGCCAAAAATAGAATTGAGAAATTTAAAATCAGCGTTGCAAAATTAATACAGAATTTTTATTCGAACGAATAACGAATTTTGAAATTGATCCGGAAATTCAAAAATATTGCCGCTGTCCTTCGCCGGAGTTCAAATTTTTTTGAAATACATCAAAACATAATGAACAATGTTTTAAACGTGAAAAATACAAAAGACACTAGTATTTATAGGAAACTATACTTGTAGTTCGTTTCTCTTGGTTCCACTTGCGTTTTAACCCTTCAATTATAAAACATTACAAAATGAAGGCTAACGCAAAATTCAAATTTTCTAGACCCGTAGCAGTTAAAGCTCTGCATTGTCTGTCTGTCAGTCAGTCAGTCACGGTTCCGTTGTAAATTGACATATTGACATGATTAACTTGTGGCTTTCGTTCGCTCATAATAATCGCGTTTACGAATGCGTTAACGATTGCGTACAATTTCGTAATAGGTTTCGATGGCCATAGACAAACCGCAAAAGTATCGACAATTCAATAATTCACGGCCGCCGTTTTCACTTGGTGGAAAATCGCGAAAATAATCGAGCGGGAAAACAATTAGCGGCGGGTGGCGGCGGACGCTTTCTAAGATGCGGCTACGCCCGGCGCCGGCGCAGTTCACCCACCGCTCGGCGCTCGCGCACCCGCGCTAATCCTCTGCCAACAAACTGTTTGCTCGCTGCAGTGATATAAACACGAAACTGATAAAACTCTCGCAGATTCACCACAATCACGACGAACGCCTCAAGTCACCGCAGCCGATGTGTTTAGCAACTCATTTATTTTCAATAGATAACATTAGTCAACAGTGAATGGACCAAGTTTCATAGGTAGGTATATAACAAAAAAACATTCGCGAGTAGCTCAGTACGAGATGCGGCCAGCTCTGATCTGGCTAGCCCTCGCTGCGGTGACGGTCGCCGCAGCGCAACACGACGAAGAACCCTGGGTGGAGGAGGAAGACGTGGAAGAACCGTACAACGAGTACCCAGAAGAAGATACCCACGACAGGAGAAGGAGAGAAGTATACGTGGAGCATCCTTACGAGGAGCACGTGCGTGTGAAACGGAGGTGTTACGACGAGCCCGAATACAGAGTGAGGAGGTCGACCGAGTACAACGTGAGGAGGCCGCGGCAAGTCCACCAGTATGAAGTGCACGAGTTCTCCGACGACTCGCGGCCTGAATCGCCTACGTACGAAGAGATGCTGGCAGCCAGCGCTGAGCATTATCACAGGGTGTACGCAGCGCCGGGAGCTCCTTCCGCAGCTCGATACCTGAGCCCCGAAGTGAGTCTTGGAGCGCCCTTACCGCTCGTGTACCGTCCTGTGGCGTCCGATAACAATGTGCCGTTCGCGTCCTCTAACATCCCCGTCAGGGTGCCTTTGAAAGCGATCCCCGCAGACACTACAAATACCGCGCCGATCCCCCTTGCCGCTTCGAGTTCCGTTCTCAGTCCTTTATCGCCTCTGCCCGTGGCTTCGGCGCCAGTGGCTGTGAAGCAGCTGACTGACGGTGACTCGTTTGGAGCGGCCGCCGGTCACCACCACGGATACTCGCATGGCCACGATGCAGGAGGTGGTCACCAAAATCACGGTCACCATCATGGTGAACACGGGGGAGAGGTACATTTTTGTTTTTGTTGAAGGACTGGAGGCTTTTTCTGGTAGATTCTTATGGTATAGTATGGTATGAGGTTTTTATTTTTAACTGACCAATAACTATTCGTGTTTTTATTATATTGCACATCTCTAATAAGATTTTTCTTTCGTATTTTCAACGTATTAATATATTTTTTGATGGAGGTAAGTACACTATTTTGATATTTTAAAACGTCCATCCGACGCGTGATGCGATGCAAAGAGTGTATAACCACTAGATGCGATGAACAAAAACAAAACAACAAAAACACCTCAAGTGTAAAATATCCCTCTGTTTCCAGTAGTCTTACCAGTTGAACTACTGGGAATTTCCTTCCCAATAGAGCCTTCGTTTTGTTGGTGAAATTTTTTGATTTTTCTCGATTTTTCTGATAACAACTTGTTCAAAGTGCTGATGAGGCGTCACTATAAGACCGGTGTTGCTTAGAAATAGTCGGAAAGTGATTGAAATCATGGTACGGTGTAGGTACCTAATCTTTTTTCTATTCTATTAAAATTTTTTAACAGCCTGATATTTATTTGGCTAAATTTTTGTTTATATTCCGTCCTGTATGAAAAATTTGAAAAGCAAAATAATATACCTACCGTTATTTTATTTTTTTATTATGTAACTGACGAACTAAACAGAATTTTGATTCTGCATACCCCTGCAACGTGCCTTCTTTTCTTGATATTATATTAACAAAGCCTTTAGCTAGTTTGCATGATTAAATTTGTAATTAGATGAGTCGTACCGTACATCTTAATAGCACGTAGATAGGTTTCTGCTTTATATATGGTTAAGTCAGAGATGCTGCTTATTTGGTGAAATTGGTTATTAAATATACTTAGATAACATTCGTTGCATGGAAAAACCTAAGCTTTGTGTTTGATATGTTTCCTTAGACTGATAAATAAAATACCTACATAATAATCTATGGTAATTTATACAAAGGCACTAAAGTTTCTAAATTTGTGTATTTGTATGTAGGGGTCATGGACCAATTAAATTGGTCCATGGTAGGGGTTAATCTTTGGAACTACTGAACCAATTCGAAAAATTCTTCAACCGATAGACAGCTACAGTAACTCAAAATAACATAGGATACCTACTGTTTATCTTAAAGCAAGGAGTTCTCACGGGAATATCAAAATGCGGGTGAAACCGCGGGAGCAATTAATTACACTTTTAAATATGCACCTACCTATTTAAACTATTTTCAGTTTCTGGCATTAACCGGAAATTGATGATACACAATAGAAAATTATTAAGGTCTACCATTTTAACCCGTACTATGCCATTTTACCGACCCGATTGGCGCAGTAGGTCACCATGCCTGCCCGCTAATCAAGGGCTCCGGTTTCGATTCCCGGTGGGGGCGGACTCTGTGTGATGAACACAAGTTCCAGTCTAGGTGTGTTTATATATCTATAGTATAATATATAAGTAATTCTATGTAGTATATACCACGTTTGCTTGGTTTCCACGATACAAGTTAATAATAGCTTAATGTGGGATCAAGTAGATCTGTGTGTTGTGAAGTAGATTATTATTATTTAATATCGCTTCACCCATTTTCCAGTCTAGAAAAGGTTACAAGGACGACCATTACTTGGATAAAGGTAACAAAGGTCATCGGACTGACGAACTCCATCGCAAGGAATATGAGGAAGCTGAAGGCAAGAAGAGGAAGCATCACGACCGCGCTGGCCACGAGGGCAGCCACGAGGAAGAGGCCTTCGGGCAGAGAGGGGCGAACTTCGACGAGAAAAAGGGGCACAAGAAGGGACACAAAAGCAAAGGTCGGTAAAGAGTTTCAGTCACGTCTATACGACGTGTCTGTGGCTATTTGACGAGCAGTGTGAATAGAACATCGGCACTGTGCAGACGTCGTCTGTAAATAAACGGTGTCGGTCGGCGTCTGCCTCGGAACGTGCATCTGGCACTCTCAGATGTATCTAAATAGACGACGTATGTCGGTATTTGTGATGGAACGTGCCTGGGACGTTCAATGTCTGTACATATGTATAAACGGACTCGTAACAGTAAAATAATTTTGAAATTTGGTTTCAGTATCGTTTGAGATTATCGCGCTATAAAAAACTAGCTTTTTATCATTCAGGCTCTTTCTATTAGTAGATATTCGTCTTTTAGTATTAGTACGGGTGCACTTGAAACCAAGGGACTAACTTGGACTGAGTTGTTTAACTTGGGCACTTTACTACACTACACTACTATACTTTGGTGTATGCGGTCCAAGACTCAGCACGCAAATCAGAAAACTTTTATTGCATCGGTGATTATGGTCTCTATGAATGTGTAGCACTGTGTGAACATTTGAATTATATTGCTTAACTAGGTACTTTGATACTGACTTATTCCAATTATGTCTTTTTTGCCAAAATGTAATACTTTGCGACCTCATTCACGTTATCAATTAGTGTCCTCATACACAGAGTAAGTAGGTACACGTTCCAAGCTTATTATACCTAGTTACGTAATCGACTTTATAATAATAAAGTGTTGCATAAGGCAGCAGCGCTGGTACCGCTTCACCTATACTAATATTGAATAGAGATTTCTTGTATTTTTGTTTGCTTTTAATGGATAAATTGAAAGTAACACGGGTCTAGTTGAATATAAACGTAAAATAATTTATTAGAGGCTGGGTATTATATCTATATGTCAGAATCGCGTTTTAGTCTGTTCATCGGTTTCTTATAACACGCTTCGACAGATTTGTATGATACTTATTATTCCAAAGACAATTATATTTTAAAATAATTGCAAGTAAATGCATTAGTAATCTTTATATATAAAAATGAATTGCTGCTCGTTGGTCTTGCTAAAACTCGAAAATTTCTGTACCGATTTGGCTAATTAGATCTTGAAATTTTTTTGGAAGTTCAGGGAAGGTTTAAAAAGTAAATTAGGCTATTTTGAAGTTCCTGCGGGAATCCCAAAAGTTACGTGAGTGAAACTGCGGGCACAGCTAGTTCCTATAATATAGATATTAAATTGGTAGTGTCAAAAAATAAAGGCAAAAAATCAGGACTAGACAGGAGGTCGAGTTATTAGTGTAACAAGATCGTACTTTTATAAATGCGAATGTGTTTGTTTGTTTGTTACGCTTTCTCGCCTTAACTACTCACCTGATTATTGTGAAACGGTACATCAAATAGTTCCTGACGATATTTCATAATTCACATGGCATCAAAAATAAAAATAAAATTAAATAAAATCATGGGTGGCTAGCTCGATGATGATAGTTATGTCAAAGGGATTTCACCAGTAAAATAAGGTGAATAAAAACATCTAAAACTACCACTATTAGGTAGGTACCAAAAAGAATTGCAATATTTTCTGCAAACAATAGTAGGTACCTATCTAGTATCTATTAATAATTTTAACCAATCATGTTCGGTTTAAGTGTTAAGAACGCTTTCACTGACAGTGTCAAGTGCCGTGAACCCAACAAATTATATCAGGCTTTCTAAAACAAACAAATGAAAGCGTTAGATTGTTCTAGCAAACTCCATGACAGGCGTTAGCGCCGCTTGTGATTTGTTCTCGCCGCGACGGTTTCGATTATTGTGGTAAATCCATTGTTTTGCGGTCGGGTGAAAGCAAAACATCGTGTTACAAGTATTATATTATGATTAGAATATTAATTGAATGACAGTTTGTCACTCACTTCAACCACACTCCACCACTGTAATCCAGAGTTTGCATTTTATTAGCTTACACAACAGCTTATCATGACGTTTTTCTTATAGTGTATGTTTTTATGTAAAATATGAGTACCCCGATGATGAGGTGTCCATTACCTATCCGGCAGATATGGTTTCAAATCGCTTCTAATGCGTGTAAGATTTCCTCGCGATATTTTCTTTCACCGTGAAGCTTGAGTTACCTACTAGTATAATATTTTAAAAGCTGTTCTTGAGGTAATCGATTTGCAGATAGATATGTAGTTTAGAAAAGACTAAAGATACAAGCCTAGGATTGAAAACCCGCACTTTGGAATCAGTCGCGAATTTTACTGATCGGACACCACAGCTCGTGTCCTTTGTACGAATGTTTTTTTACTATTGATTAGCATCAAGATTTCTACAGTTACGAAAAACTCAAATGAAGTATCTACAGCAAGCGCATTACCGTATAACTGCATGATACATATATCTAGGTATTTATCGGAACGATTGAACTAATTCCAGGCTACCACAACAAGTACCATAAAGACGAGATCCACAAGGAGCACAAATTCTACGACGACTACCACAAGGGTGGGGAGCACCATCGCTACGGCAAGTTCAAGGCCAAGCACGCCACTAATGAGAGCGGCAAAAAGAAGGCACTCCATTTAAATGCTGGACATGATTTTGTGGAGCGTGGGAAGAAGGGATACAGGTGAGTGGTTCATTAACAGTTCTAATCTCTTTCCGCTAAGCCCTCTTCGTTTCCTTTAAAATTTTTAGGGATTTCCCCCCTGGAATATTTTTCTTCTACTTAGACCCTTGCAATACAGCCAATTCAAAAAACAAGTGTACACTATCTTGTTTGTCTCGACGTACGGCATGACTTAGGTTGATGGAAGTTCTTTCAGCACAAAGCTATAAGTTTTTAATAGCTTCTAAGGTTTCACATGAGTGCCAGGCCTCTGTTCTATGCTGCTGTCTCAGTATTGATGACGTTAACGATTGTTTCCAACAGCAATAAGGGCCACTTAGACGGTGACCACAAAGGCTACCACGGCAAGCACGGGCATGAGGAACATCATGCGCATCATCAAGACCATGGCAGCAAGGGAGGGAAGGAGGGCGGAAAGCAGTGGGGTTATGCCACGAAAAATTAGACTTCATAACCTAGGAAGTAAAGTTAAATTTCAAAGGAAGAACATTTCTTTTAAGTACTGAATAGCCAAATTTAGTAGCTTTAGCAACTTGTCTGTCACAAGTCTTGTGCTATGTATTTATATGTATTAGGTTATCCCTTTAGATTTCAATGCAAAAACACGAAGATGAGTTACTGTCCAAGATTTTTTAAGATGTTTTATTGTGTGTACTAATTTTCTTTTTGTCGTCACAAAACTTTTATTGCTTATGAACTTTCTAAGGAAGAACAATCATCAATGATTTATAAAGACAGGTTTTTTTTTAATTATTGTCTGGGCCATGTTATTTGATAAAAAATTAGTTATTCCCTAAAATTGTAAAATTCAACTTGTTGTTCGAGTGGCAAAGATATATCTAGTGGAATGTTTTTATGATTTATTTAAAGTCACAATATAGGTCAGTGGTCAATACCGATCTTAAAGAAATGTAAACACAATTTTTTCAATTCAGTAATGCAATTCTAAGAAATAATTTAACGAGAAATCCCCCCGCATTGATAATTCAAGTGGCGCAAACTAAGCCGTATCGAATCAGCTAGGTACTGCCCTGGTTAACAATAAACTTTTTCTTTAGCATTACGAGTCAAATCTTATTCAAACTGTATTATTATATTATAATTTCAACAGTGTCCAATCGAATACAGTTTTCTTTGAGCTTTGTTAAAATTTTATCCATATGACACTTTTGACCATTTATTTTAGCTATAAAGTAGACTAACCGCCGCACTCAGAGTCGACTTTAATGACTACTTAGTTAAGTATAGATTTTTAAAACAAAACTGCCGCAATCAGACAAGTTTAATAAATTAATGTTAACTGGTATTTAACTAATCAAGTTACATCTCATTAAATGCCAATTACCATTAATTTACTGAACGTCTCTGATTGCGGCAATTTTGTTTTAAAAATCTATACTTAACTAAGTAGTCGTTAAAGTCGACTCTGAGTGCGGCGGTAAGACATGATGTAAATAGAATAGAAATAAAATAAATAATCACTAGTTGATAGTTAAGCTAAGTTGTAGAAATAAAAGAATTTAAACACTTCAATCAATGAAGCGAAACAATGTGGACTAAATAAATTTACTCAACTTATTTTTATAAAAGATTTTGCTGTATGCAGTTTTTAGGTACTTATCTATTTATAATACTTTTATACAGTTGATTGTATAACGAAATTAAGTAAAATAAATTATAGCCAATATCGGAGTTATTTTATTTTCAGATTTGTTTTTACTTATGTACCTACTTAACAATTAGATAGTTTAGTTCCACCACAAAGGCTGTAATCGTAATTTGGAAGTATGCATAAAGAAGGTAACTTACACTTTTTGTGTACGTTAAAAGTTCCTAAATACCTGAAAGGTATATTATGTTAAGAGATGGTTCAGAACTAAAATAGCAAGCTATAAAAATCCTTGTGTGTTGTTGTGATTGGCTTCTGTGTTGACTTGGGCCAGACTGGTAAAGTTAAAATTCTGATCCTCATGTTCTAAAACGATGACCTGAGGACGTTGAGGTGAGAATACGACAACCTTACTCGAACACCCTATCTTCTATATCTCTCTGTCCCAATTGTTAACTGGAAGAGAAAGCCGCAAGGCATTAAGTTCGCCATTTGTACATACTGTGCAATAAAGAATAAATAAATAAATGAAGCTTCATAATTATTTATGGATAAAGGCAGACTTATTAGCTTGCCTGCATATCTTGCTATCCTAACTAGATACAATTTCAAATAATTTTATGTTGCAATGTTACAATGCAGCATTAGAAATTTCACGCTGAGAAATATAACATTAAAGCAATAATCTATCCTAACCTTCTAGACCGACTACGTGGTTGATTCGACGAAAAGAGGAGAGGAAAGTCAGTATCTAATTTATAAGATAGCTAGGGTGCAAAATATACAGTTACGTAGACGATCCGTTTATAACAATGCATCAAACACTTACATACTCGCATATTAATAAATGCCAAGTACGCTCGATCGTGGTTTGTTGTCAAAACACCGTGTACATGACGTGTCACGGGCGGGTAATGCTATGACTATTTCGTGGCCACCAAGCACCAGGCCTGCGCATACTTGGCTTAAGCCATACTCATAGATTCGGCTGCGACTTGCACGGCGGCTTGCTGAGGTCAGCTAAGGTCTTGACGTAGACGCAGACGTTGTGGTGAGGTCGCCGCGGGAAGAACACGCGCTGACCGGCGTCGTCGACGAAGTCAGTGTAACGCATCATCCATTCTCGCTTCATGCCGCATTTCTCGCAGATTTTCTCGCTGTTATTTATTGAAATTGGCATTGAAAAAATAAATCAGCAACTCCGAAAGTAACGTGGGTAAAACCGCAAAGAACAGCTAGTGAGTCATAAAGTTGATTATAGTGTGAGGAGGTAATCGGAAACCTTAGATACCTGTAATAGTCATTAAACCTTACCTGTAATGACTGGTTGTGATGACTTGTACGATGGGATGCCGCAAGTCCAGTGCGTGCTCAAGTGCTGTCCGCAGGAGCAGCGCACCTACACCTTGGCCTGCTACCTCAGATGCTGTACCCAATATCTCAACCTGAATGATCAACATTTTTTTAATTAGCATTTGGTCACAATATTTTCCACAGTCTCGGTCGATGGTAATTGTGTTGTGCGACTGCTGAGTGCCTATTCATTCTAGTCTTGATCTTTAAGTTGCATAGCTCAAGGAATTAGAATACATAACAATATTTAAGATGAAAGAAATCTAAAGTTTCTTAGTGCGAATCGATAGAACTGCTGAACCGTATTTTCAAATACCAAAAAAAATGGCGTTAAATTTTGTAAAAATTTCTACTCCAAGTTTCAATACATTCATTTAACCTACGAAGCTACGTGGACTAAGACTGCATGATTAATTTCTAAAAGTCTGTATTTATTGTGACTGACTGATTATGTGAGACTAACATAATCACTCATCATGAATTTGGTTCGGATAAAAATGACTATAATATTGACCTCATAGATGTAGTCCACATGATATTTCTTAAACAGATTGGGACTTCGCAAGCAGTGGGCTGTGAAGTACATCCTGTGGCGTTCGGGCTTGGACGCGGTGTAGTGGGCCCACTCCTCGAGCTCATCCACCACCCACGGACAGATCTTGTTGGCCACACTCACTCCGACTAACTTAACTTCTTCGGTACGATCTACTTTCTCAAACGCCAGCAGACGATCACCTGAAATAAATAGGGCAGTATTATTCTTACCAAAAATTTTTAAACATAGATGAAAATTACTTTGAGTCTAGTTCAGTCTATGTAGTGTAGTGATACGATGGTATAAATTTTGATGTATGATTTAAGTAATAAAAAAATCCAAAAACTAGTCTCCGCTTATGATTTTAAAATTACGTTGGATAATTGGACCATAGCCAGATTTGATGAGAAAACAATTTTTTTGTATATATTTAGGTGAAGTATATATTATATTATGTATAGTATACTCCAATATTAAAAATGCTACATAATGTTTATTATAATACTCTAAACTCACAAAATTGTAAATCACAGCCTTGAGTCTTCACAGAGTTGTTTTTTAACCGATCAAAAAGAGTATAATAATAATATATCCCGTACAAAAATCTATAAAACAATGCGAAATAAAGTCGCAAACGCATTTAATACGGTAGGTAATTATTTTTAAAAAATTGATGATCTCACCAGAGTTAGAATACTTGTCGGTGAGTGTTTCCAAATAGGGGCAGTCGAGCGCCATCCAAAGACCGACCACGCTGGGCTCCCGGGGCCAGTAGTGCGTGTATAGGAATGACCTGATCATCTTAGCGTGGCACTGGTTTCCGCGCTCTACCAACACCTTGCGGATGTCGAAACACTACAACAGATTTTGTTAAGAACAGTTAGGACTGCCTAGATTTTTTTTTTAATTAATTTTTTTCCGTTGTGAAATTATCATAATGTTATCACACCTCCTGCATAAATTAACTCTTCTACTCCATTTGGTTGGCTGGAAAAGATCGCTTTTCAGCGATATGACTGCCTATTGATGCCGCATATTCATACTATATCGAGAATTAAATTTGGCGGTTTGGATTGTAGCATGCAGTAGGTACATCACTCATCAATAAGAGACTTTTCATTAATTCATTCACTACGAAAACCCACTGAAGGACTGAAGGCTAAGAAGTCGGTCAGTACAATGTAAAGGTAGGTACTGAGCTCATCATATTAATTGTAGTCGTAGAAATGGATACCATCTACCAAGAAGAAAAACAGACCGGGATAGTCAAGAACAGAAATGAATGGCGTTTGCATGAGGAAGTTGATGATAATACCTATGTATCATCTATGGATTAATGGATCGAGGTAGGTACCCGTCAATGCATGTTTACTACCTCATAGGTATACAAGTAACCCAGTAATGACTCAACAACGAAGTTAACGTGACAGGTAGTTAATTTATAGTCTTTAGCTGAATCGCTGAAATAACTGGTTTAAGCCATAATCTGTCGTGTCCAAAATTAAGCTTATAAAATTTTCAGAAATTATATAATTCTTCACTTACTGGTCTCTTATCGGGTTCGTACAGACAAACATCGCAAGGTGATCTTTTCCTGAAGCCTCTAACAGAGTTAAGAAAAGGTCGAGGCCGCAAAGCGGACAGAGCAAGGCGCCTAGCGCCGCTCGTCAATAATCTGAGGCTATTCATTTTGGTATGTTTTTATCCACAGTTCATGATTGAAGATACATATTTTCATTGTAACTAAAATTTAATTATTTTTTAGATAAAATTATTTTTATTGTGATTTTTTGCTACATATCTAAAGATTCTGACATAGGCTGTAAAAGATTTCGAAACGCTTGAAAGATGACGTCACAGAACAGCAAACAAAGTTGTTTAAAATAGGTTTCATTACATAATATTTTTATGCGAAAAAGTTTTTCAATATCAATCAAGTTATCAAAAGCGAATTTCAAATTCGGAAAAAAATTATGTGAATATCATCAAATCAAATTGTCAACAGCAGCCGTCATTATGCCATCATAATATAATTTAAATAATTTTGGATTATTTTTCAAAATTTCACGTGTAACAACCATACAATATAATCATGATAAGCCGGATCCATAAATGAGGAGAAGCATTAAGTCCCTGACGCGCTCCCCACCATGTTCGCAGTGTCCAATTTGCTGAAGACTCTGTCACGAGGTGTCCTGCGGAGGCCACGAGCCGTCCTCAACTGCGTCGACGCCAGAAGTCTCGCGGACAAAGCCCGAGCTGACGTCAACTCAAAACAGGTTGCAGTAAGTCTTCAAGTCTTCGTACTTGTCCATTCGCCTTGGATTTTGTTCTGTATTAGGTACAGCAGAGCTAGTCCCTTTTGTTATTATAATTTTTACAATATACACGTTTTGACATTCATAATTTCCACCAATCAACCAAATCAACAGTCTAAACCTGATTACTTTAGTCTATCACAAAATCCGCTATTATTCGGATTAAAACCGAAAAATAATGCAACAAAAGTGACTATTGCACTGCAGGTCTGCTTTGAATAGATATTATTTTCTCGAATGGCATCCAGCGATGATAGCTCAGTGGTTAGTGCGTTCGGATCAAACGCCGCAAGGCGTAGGTTCAAACCCTAACAATGAGCTTGAGCTGTCGGTGAAGGAAAACATCGCGAGGAAACCATAGCACGGTGGTAGGGGGCTCTCTCTACCACCTTCAAGTTGCAAATCTGTCGCCAAGCACCTAACGGTGTGTTCCGGCGGCGCGGTGTGGCAGATGTCTATGGGCGGCGGTAATCACTTACCATCACCTACCACTTGCCCGTTTGCCCCCTATGACATAAAAAAAGCTATGATCAGAGATTGTTTTTTTAGTAATTTCGGGTCATTTTTTTCTCATCATTATTATCTATTCTATATCATTATGTGTATGTACACATCCTTGTAAATAAAAAATATATAGCAACCTACTGAAATTACGGTAGCCAGTAAAGCTGGTACCTGGTAAAGTATAAAAAATGTTGTTCTGAATCTGCCTCAGACGCATCAGCTAAAAATTCTTTTGCAACGAACGCGTTAACCATTCAGCCCTCCTGTAAGCGGTCACGGTAGGTATGTATTGTACCGATCGATCCTAAGTGATAAAGAATATTTGAATTTGATATTAAGGTGCAGGGAAATGAGAACGAGGAACGTCTGCGCGTGCGCCGCGCCCGGCCGGCCGACGTGCCGCGCGTGCTGCGCTTCGTGCGCGAGCACGCGCGCGCGGCGTGGCCGGGCTTGCTGCCGCAGCGCGCGCACTCGCATCTGATGCTCTGCGACTACGTCGCCAGGGCGCTCGCTCAAGGTGACTGCATTTTATATCACAAGTTTTATTCAAACATCTTTTTCATTCCCACATTATTGAAACTCATACTGACACAGATTGACTCACATGATCGAGAGCTCATAATCCTATTGTTAAGACTGAATCCCTATTTCCTCATCCTCATTCCTCATTTCGCTAATTCTTTTTTTGTTATGTTTGTTATTGTAAGTAAAAGAAGAACAAAAGAAGTTTGGAGTTCCCGCGGGAATTCCGAAACTCACGTGGGTGAATCTTCCTAACGGTTGGACCGATTTTGACGGGACTTTCACTGTTAATTAATTAGCTGATATTATAAGGAGTAAATTAAGGTACTTTGGACTTCTTGCGGGAGTTCCAAAAATCTTGCGGGTGAAACCATGGGGCACAACTAGCCTATTAGGTATATTTATGGACCTCCGTAATATAGCCCCCTTAGTCAAGTTCACAATTTATAATCGTTAACGCAATAAAAAAACTATAGGTAATAAGAAAGGTATCGTCACGTCACGTGGTCATGTAAATCGTCCAATTTGGCTCGTTAGCCACTTAGGGTAGGTTTACGTAGGGCAGAGACCATTGTAGAGCTATTTAGCATAGTGTAATTAACTACTGTTCTACTTAAAGGTGGTTTTGATAAATTTATAATTCAGCAATAGAATCCGATCCTTTTCCGTTGATTGAGTAAATTAAATGATATAATTCAAAGTTAGATCTAAAAATTACTCCCAAAGTATTCCGTTTTTGGCGAATGGTTTTCTTACTGTACCTACTGTGCAGTGCACACGCTGAACAGGAGCTCAGACGTCAAGCTGCGGTCACCAGCCCGCCAACGAAAACAAAATACAAAAGGCAGAGTCTTTAGGGAAAAAGGCATTTGATCATAATTTTCAGTCACCATGTACAGGACACTCGATGCTGGCGGAGCAGCAGGAAGCGAAACGTGGCTGGTCCCAGATCCGAGGGCTGGCGGTGGGCACATCGGTGTGCCCGTGGGACGCCGCCATGTTGGAGAAGTGGGCGGGCTGCGTACGCTGCACGCGCTCGCGCCGCCTCATGTACTTCACCGCGCACTGCCTGCGAGCCCCGGGTCTGCACGACAAGTACCGTGTGCACAACATCTTACAGGTTACTCTTTCCTCCAAAGATGTCATCGGCATATTATGAGTCCAATATACAATACGGCCCAAGAGTGAATATTTTAACCAATTGGTCAGTCAATTGTCCATGATATGGACTAAAGTGTCACACGCCTGCTAATGATGTTGATTACCCCCTACAATCTCACAAACTGACGAACTCACAAACTCCGGGATTGCCGCGGAAATTCCGGGGTAAAAAGTGCCCTATGTCACTCAGGATCACTGTAGCTTCCTATAAGTGAAAGAATTTTCAAAATCGGTTCAGTAGGTAGATTTTTCTATTCACTCTAGCTGGAGGTAACATAGATTCCGGCAGGTTTAATGAAGAATTTATTCTCAAAAGAGATAAAAATCGCTTACATGAGAATATTTAAAATCTAAAACATTAACAAAGACGTTACGTGAATTATTATAATACTTAGCGATAGGTACACATAATAAAGAGGAATAAAATTGCTTCGTGTTTTGCAGGTGGTCCTAATAGTGCCGCCAGACGCACCTAAGAGCGCAGAAATCGTGCAAATGTTAGCAAAGAATGTGATACAGAGGGGACGCGACGTTGGTTTCCCGCTGCTCAGGTTTGATGTCACCAACGACTCTGTGTAAGTATCTAATCATTTTATTGTTCGATACGTATCCACCGGATTCTGATTTGCAAGCACTCTATCTGTTCTTTATTATCAATATTGAATTGTCAATAGGTAATACGTATTTACCTACACCATTATAAACTAGCAGCATCGAAAACAATTGTATAAAGATGTTCTGTCTATCTGCCTGTCTGTACTACAGTTTATTTATTTATTTAAACTTTATGCATATCATGGTACAAAAGGCGGACTCAATGCCAGTCAACCTTCAGATAGTACAGTTGCAGTTGGCTTATTAGTTTATCTCAAAACATATTTTTATTTCGTCTGAGATTGAGCTACGCTTTATCATTGTCACTAAACGCGAGCGATACCACGGACAAAATATAGAAATTTAACATAAACTTACAGAGCGCAATCGCTTGAAGAGTTAAAACTGAAAAAAGAATGGCAGCAGACCTACGAGATAGTGCCGAAGAAGACGA
Source organism: Zygaena filipendulae (assembly GCA_907165275.2). Lineage (NCBI taxonomy): Eukaryota > Metazoa > Arthropoda > Insecta > Lepidoptera > Zygaenidae > Zygaena > Zygaena filipendulae. The sequence continues at coordinate 460,168 of OU015653.1, read as the reverse complement.
AAGAGAAAGACACTGCCGGCCCCAATCAGAACTCATCAAAAGAAAATATGGCGTCTGAGCCAAATAAATCATCGGAACATTTCATAGCTGTATACACAGCGTTGACCCACGGTGAAAAATAAACTACCTTGGAATCGGGGACAATAACGCAAACAATAATGCAATATCAAAAATGCTAAAATAATAATAATTATGATAGCTTAGTGACGGCTGACATTAAAGTTTTGTAATACGAAATACTTTTTATTAAGAATACAAGACACATAAAGCTTTAAATTGGGACGAACGGAATTCATCTTATGGTTTTTACTTTAAATCCATAAAACAATATTGTGCAGAGAACACATATTTTATATTAGGTATTATTTATTATTCCTGTAAAGCTGAAGGGATTGTTTGGTAGAACGCGCTAATCTCAAGAACTACTATTTGTGTTACAAACGTCCGCACTCAGATTAGACTTTAATGATTACTTAGTTAAGTATAGATTTTTAAAACAAAACTGCCGCAATCAGAGACGTTCAGTAAATTAATGTTAATTGGTATTTAACTAGAATTAGAATTATTTTTTTTAGAATTTATTTATTTTTATTTCGTAGGTTACATAATAACTCTTGAAATAAATCTAAGCTTTTAAAATTACAATCCAATCAATCAATAATAATAATAAATAATAATAAATGCGTTTATTTGTAATTAATACAGAGTTCTTAGCCTATACATATACCAAAAATAAATAACATAACATGACGAAAAATCCTTATGTAGAATAGCTATAGGTTGATGACCTGAGCTCTAAACTAAGCGAGCTTGTATCATAGAGCCCAGGGACCTTCCACTCCTACTGTTGGTGAACTAGGTCAAGGGTCAGACGTCAGTGTGTGTGTGTGTGTGTGAGTGTGTGTGCGTGTGTGTATGTGCATGCGTGCGTGTGTGTGTGTGTGTGTGTGTAAGCGTATAAAGGAAGAAGAAAGAGTAAGAGTGTTAAGTATGAGGGTGAGATTGTGTGTTGTGGACATATCTATATTTCCCCACCAAAATTGTTTAATGTGTTTGTTCCTACATTTAGGTAGTTTCTAACAGTAGTTCACTACTTTTGTAGTCAAGAGTGAGCAACCAAGAACGAATAGATTTTTTCAGCTTGAACCGTGTCAACGATACTGCATTAAGAATTTTATTAACTCTATTGTAAATAAACGGTCCAAGAAAATTAATTTGTCTTTGGGCAAAAACAGTGCGAGTCTGTTTAATGTTAAAGATGTTAGAATTACAACGTTTGTTTAGTTTTATAGCTAAGTCATGAATTAGGGGAGTTTTTTTATGTTGAAATATACACACCCTTTCGAGAAACAATTGACGGACAGATAATACCTTTGCGAGTGAAAATAGTTCTCGGGTAGGAAAAATAATCGGTTTAAAATACATCACCTTTAGGATCGCTCGTTGAACACGTTCTATTTTCATCATGTGAGTTTTGGCGCATCCACCCCAGATGATGATACAGTATGTCAGGAGAGATTGGGCTATAGCGTAGTAAACAGTTGTTAAAAGATTAGGTTCTGACACATGTCGCAATCGCTTGAATATAAAGATCAACTTACGCATACGATCTGTCAGACTCTCTAGATGTGCCACCCATGAGAGGTGTTCGTCTAGTACAACACCCAGGTATCTTATTTTGGATACCTTTTCGAGATCAAGACAGTCACAAGAATATTTTAGTTTAGTGTCTAGGGGGATATCACAGCAGTGAGCTTTAATCCTAAAGTCTGCGATGGGTTGGGTTCTTTGGTCAATTGAGAATGTAATGTATTTTGTTTTTGATATATTCAAAGTTAGTAGATTATTGTCCAGCCACTGCATAACGTCCCTTAATCCAAGCTCCGCAGAAGACTGCACATCCTGCCAGGTATTACCACAGAAAAGGAGCGCCGTATCATCCGCAAAAGTAGCTATATACGTGTTTTGAAGTTTTGTTTCACAAAGTGTGTTTATATAAATTAGAAATAGGGTAGGGCCTAAAATACTGCCTTGAGGCACGCCAAATGTCATGGGTAAATAGTCACTAGTGTATGAACCGATTTTAACGCATTGTTGGCGCTTAACTAGATAGCTCGTTAGAAGGTCCAAAGGAACACCACGTATACCTATATTTCCTAGTTTCGCAAGTAGAATGGGGACAGAAACAGTGTCAAAAGCCTTGGCAAGATCTAGAAAGACAGCTGCACATTTTTTTTTACTATCAATTATGTCCACAATGTGATTTGTTAAGAATTCCACCGCCTGTTCAGTCGATCTCCCTGATCGAAATCCGTACTGATTTGAAGAAATTAGTTGATTTTTTTCAAGGTAATTCACTAGGCGTTTGTTAATCAATTTTTCGAGAATCTTGGACATTGCACTTAGAATAGATATCGGGCGAAAATTGTTGACACTGCCTCTGTCGCCACTCTTATGGACAGGCGTAATAACAGCTTTTTTAAATGCAGAAGGAAATATACCTGACATAAGACTCAAATTGCAAATATGAGTTATTGGCAACTTAATCAGGTCACAGATTTTTTTCAGATACGTTGTGGAAATACCATCCCAACCTACAGCGCAATTAGTTCGGAGACTGAGAATACATGCGTTTACTTCGTAATGATCAGTGAGTGACATAACCATGGATTTGAGACTACCAGTACCACGTGAGACCTCTCCCGCAAGTTGCAGTTCGTCAGTGTGTTGTTTTTCTAGTGTATGTCGGGCTAAGTTAGAACCTATATTCGAAAAAAAATCATTCACTCTGTTTATTGAATTTTGTGGGGAGTCAAGCGAGTGTAGGAGTTCAATAGGGGGATTATTTTCTTTTGTCAGGTAGCATATTCTTTTTATTGATTTCCATGTCGCCTTGGGATCTTTCTTATGTTTGAGCAGATCTTCACTGTCAGAAAGGTTCTTTAATTTTTTTAAGATACCATTACAGGTGTTTCTATAAATTTTATACTTGTTTAGTAAAGTAGTATTTGCTGGATCTATGCGTACTTTCTTATGCAGTTTGTCCCTTTTTTTCATACAGCGGATAAGTCCTGGTGTTATCCAGGCTTTGATATTGTTACGAGAACGTGATAATCTGGTAGTAACTGAATGTTTGATAAGGTATCCCATGGTAATTTATCATTCATATATTCAGATACTGTATAGTAAGCTTTATTGCAGAGTTTTTGCTTTATCGTTGTTTTAAATTTTGCCATCGTTAGATTTTGGATGTCATTGGGAACTTTATTAAAAACTAATTAACCGCCGCACTCAGAGTCGACTTTAATGATTACTTAGTTAAGTATAGATTTTTAAAACAAAACTGCCGCAATCAGACTAGTTTAATAAATTAATGTTAATTGGCATTTAACTAATTAAGTTACATCTCATTAAATGCCAATTAACATAAATTTACTGAACGTCTCTGATTGCGGCAGTTTTGTTTTAAAAATCTATACTTAACTAAGTAATCATTAAAGTCGACTCTGAGTGCGGCGGATAGTCCATTTGGAGAGGAAGGCTACTTCACGCTGTGAGTTGTGATTGTGACCAATATGAGCGGAGCATCAAATTAACGCGGAAAAAACCGCGCGGTACAGCTAGTTTAAATCGTGTTTTAGCCATCACTGCTACCCACCTACTAAGTCCTTTTTCTATGATGCATTGTAGGTTAATGTCTCAATAGTAATAAAGGTTGGTAACTAACATTGACTTTTTTGCGTTCCAAATGTCTCCTCGACTTAGCGAGTGTTGCGAGTGTTGCGTATTTTTGCCCGTTTCGTGTTAACATCTGAAGGTCGCTTTAAGTGTATAGGTATAAGTATCTAAGCCAAAAATTATACTTATCCGAATCAATTGTACCCTCGCCCTCGATCGAATAAACTTTCAATAATATTGTAATGTTACACAAATTTAATTTTATGCTCATTAAAACTTTCGACATCTTATCTACATAAAATTAACGAACTTTGGTTGCCCAATTTGTTCAGAAATGAAAAATTCAATAAGCAATCCTTTCAATATAATTACGACGGCCAATGGTGAAGCACTATGATGGCAATGGCATATTAAAATATAAAAAACTACCGAGATAATTATAGTATGTATCAATAAGGTTAGAGTAATTTAAACAAAAATAAAAAGTTGGCCTGTCTAGGTCAGCGCCCTAAACGAGACAGTTTAGTTTGAGGCTCACAGACCAGAATAGTTTGCTGTAGGTAACGAGAAAAAATATCAAGTGGCTCTCTTAACCTTAAAACGAAACAGCAAGACAGTAACCAACTCGTTGAGCGAACGAAGACGAATTGTTTCGGCGAGACGACGCGTTGTGAAAGATATTGCCCACTGCAATCCCTTGTTGTTATATAAAATACAGACGTTGATTTACTATCTAGAGTTGAAACAGATCGCACGGGAGTCTGACTGTAAACAGATTTTTTTCTATACAACTTTTGCAAGGTAAGAAATGTACCTATATTGACGCAATGACTTGTTGCTACAGCCCATTATGTAGAGTGTAAAAACACTTCTCTTGAATAAAATTCTAAGCGAACGAATTGGCCATTCTATCTTTACATTCGATGACTATACAACGTAGAAGAACTGTTTTAGATAACCGGCTGCAGTTGTTTATTTTTAATTTACTTTACTGGTTTTAGTTTGGCTTAAGTTTTTAGCCATGCCTTGGAAATTGTTGCCCATAGCTTTGGGCTTGTTGCAAGTTGTGGCAATGCTGCCGGCCGGTGAGTTGCAAGATTTAATGATGGTCGATGATACAATGTCCGTGGGCTCATACGTCAGGGCAGTGAGAGCAGCAGCGGTAAGTATTTTTACTGTGATAAACATGTTTTATTTTTTAATGCTTATCATAATGTAAGTTATTTCTCACAGCCTGAAGACTATCACAAATCCTATGAGAAGGAAGGCGAAGGTGAGATCGGATACTCCCGTAAGAAGTCAGGCGGTGGTAAAAAGGGCTACCAATTCTTCGACTCGTTCCACAAGAAGGCTGGTGACAATTTTGCATTTGAAAAGCAGGATGCTTACGGCCAAGATGAAGAGGAGCAAGCCGGGGCTCACAGCCACCGTCATGAGCAAAGAGGTGAATTGAGAGCAGCACCGTTGAAATTTATCAGGAGACCCATCAAATTTGCTAGGAAATTACTGAAATGGTTATTTTAATAGCCTTAAATCGAGTGAATAACGTCACAGCATGGCAATTATGTATTATTTTAGTTGCTATCATAATATTTTCAGTTTGAATCAGAAAAATAGCGATTTTGTGATTAATATATCATACACTGAAACTGAATTAAGACAACAAAAGTTACATAAATGCCCTGCTGGGCACTAAACCACATGAATAGGATATATGAATCAATAGCTTAGTAAGAATCTAAAACCACCAATGTCGTTAGTTATAATTATTTTTAAGCATCAATTTTACCTACTGCGAAGAATTTTCACGGAAATGAAATAAACGTTGTACCTGAACACAAGAATCTTTTTATTTTTGACCTCATTTATGTTTTTTTTTTTCAGAAAAGTACCGAGAGAATCCTAAACAAGCCGAAAAATACAAGAAAAAACCATCAGACGCTGAAGAGATCGAAAGGAAGGAAAACGATGAAATTTTTAGAAACAAGGAACACGAAGAACTGAAGTAAGTCATTTTTGCTCGAAATCATACCTTTCGATTCTAATGTGAAGATAAAATACAGCTATAAAATGCTATTTTTCAAGAAAATTAATGATGATAATGTACCTATTCTTGCAAAGTACCTATTTAAGCTCTAAATAAGCAGAGCCGAGAGAGTGACCGATAGATATGTGACCGATAGATACCTATAATAGGTAGGTAGGTACCTACCTACTAATATTATTTCGTAGGGACAACTTCCAATAGGTAGGTACATAGTAGATACTTAAACATTGATTGATTGTAAAAATAGGTATCGAAAAAAGGGTAAAATAATAATTTATCCTTTAGCAACTTTATTTTTTAGAATTTAGACCCTTACCGTTATTTCATATAAAAAGAAATCGATTTCTGTAGCATCTAAACATTATATTAATATCAAAAAAGAGTTTATGGGTTTTCTTAAAATATTCTTTGAAATAAACAGAGAGGGAAGCGCAGACGATGGCAACGGTGGCATCGAGTCTTACGGCCACGACCCGGCCGACTATGTTCTACCAGAGAAGTACACGTATGGAGCTGGAGACGAATACAACTTTTAACACTTTGCAGTTGGAGATAAAGAACTGTATAATAATACGTTTCCTGTGATATTTTTATTAAATAGACTGATGAAATTGGTGGTGGTTTATAATGGCGAAACAGTAGATGTGAACCTTTTTTAAATTCATTAGGTATGCCAGTGTTATTTCCAGGGGCGGATCCAGGATTTGGTAGAGGGGGGGGCAATTTGGTTGCACCATGAATTCTTTAGAATTAACAGGATAGACAAAAAAGTCCATTAATAAAATTTAAGTGCCTCATATTGAGAGCATCTGAATTGAGCTTATGTATGTATTATATTATCTGTGTGTATGTTTCGCGATTTTTTAACCGACTTCCAAAAAGGAGGAGGTTACGCATTCGGCTGTATGTTTTTTTTTTTAATATTACTCGAAGCTAGGGTTGGACCGATTTCGAAAATTATTTTTTTGTTTGAAATCGTATACTCCCAATTAGGTCCTAATGCCACCAAGTCGGGATCTAATGATGGGATCTTATGGTTTAAGAATCTTTATTATCCTCAAAAGATCTTGGGGAAATCGTGGGAACTCTTCAAAAATAATAGGCACACCTATAACGATTTGGGTATTTTTTATAGTAAATCGTTCATTTGCTTTCGGAAAGCAAAATTTGAAGAAGTGGAACTGATCATGAAGACCACAAGTGGTCATCGGAACTACTCAAAAATAATACGTATTTCACGGGTTTCGATTGGACCGATTTAGAAAATTGATTTTGTTGTTTGAAAGGGTATACTCCCAAGTTGGTCCCATTGTCACCAAATCGAGAACCTGATGATGGAATCATGGAGAAATCGAGAGAACTCTTCAAAAATTACAAACACACCTATAGCGATTTTTGTATTGTTTATAGTAAATCGTTTATTTGCTTTTGGATAGCAAAATTTGAAGAAGTGAAACTGATGATGAAGACCACAGATGGTCATCGGAACTACTCAATAAAAGGTATTTCACGAGTTCCGATTCGTTAACTTTAATATGGTTCCTTAATAATTTATGCTCGTCACAATGTATATGGTAAAATAGAACTGATGATGACGTACCAGGAGAACTCCTCAACAATCAACGTCCCTGTCGTCCCGTCGGTAAAAGCAGTATTTTGTAAAAGGCGATGAGCAATTGATATTAGGCTTCTGTAACTTAGATAAATTACAAACGGACTCACTTGAAAGCAAGAAATAAACAAAATTTTAACAAAAAAATTTGGTATTTTGTTATTTTTAGCTTTTTAGTTTTATGTTTTTCATATTTAAAAAAAATGTGATGTCGAAAACGATTGAGCTTAGGTAGGTATAGCGGTTTTTGAGTACGATTCTCTGTAAAATCAAAGTTTTTTTCGTATTTCATTATTTTCAACTTGTACTTTCATGCATAAAATAATCTACATGGAAGCTACAACAGATAAAAGTAAAAAATGAAAAATTTACGTTTCAGTGAATCTGCCCTGAATTAACAACTTTAAATTAAAATTTTGTAGCTTTGTATCTATAAAGTGATAGGAAAATAATGGGAAGTGTTATGATTAATAGCGATTTTTTTACTAAACTGAGGAAAAATACCATCAGAGGTGCACATGTGATGTGATAAAAACGTGTTTCGTGATCAGAAGAACAAAGAACTACCTAACTACCTGAGGTAGCTTCACGACCGACATAAAGCAATCTGAAACTTTCTTTGAAGTAAGTCGGTGATTTGGGATCCCCCAGTACCAAGATGGTACAAAGAATATGTGTAGTGCGTCTGGCGAATATGTAAGGCACACACATTTTGCAGCCGCTCCAACTTATCGCGTTACTCTTCTGTCAGATTCATACAGCACACATCGGCGTAGACAAAAAGGAGAAGGTTACTCCTTGGATTAGTAAAATGAGGAGAAAATTTGGGAAATAACGCAGAAAACTCAGAGAAGTGAATAATTTTCGTCCATATGACGAGATTACGGAAAAATAGGTACTATTGAAAAAAAAAGATGTTTTTGACCATAGAAGATTTTAAAATTTACAGTCAACAGAAGAAAAATTTGATAAATTTTGGAAATGTGCCCAAAATATTTCCAAATCTAATTCATCGCGCACCGCACGTGATAAAAGTCATCGGCTATTTTTTGAGCACAGAGGTACAATATGACGGGGAATAAAAATCGAAATTCTATTAATTCCATTTAGTTCGTCAGTTACATATAACATAATATAAATAAATAATATGGATAGATTTGCTTTGAACATGGAAAAAAGTAGAAGAGTTAGGTACCAACTAGTTTTGGGAAGTGAAATCACAATAGCTTACTTCCAAGTCTGTTGATGTTGGATGTTGGATGAAGTTAAAGAAAAGGGATAGAGAAACTACATAATAAGGATAATTTTAAAAACATATATACAGCCAAACATAGAAACTTCTCCTTTTAAATAAGAAATATACCATACGGCACGTAGTTTCAAACCAGAAAATTTGTTTTAACGAGAAAGAATTGACAGATTTTTTGTTTGTTTTACAATAATAGATACAAACTTCCATAGGGGTTCGTTACGAACTAATAATTTATAGAGTTTTAAAAATGAATATTTGTTCATTCATCCAGGTTCATTCGCATATTTCTATTCAAATTACGATGAAACTTTGGTGAAAAGCCACAAGCTTGCGAAGATTTTTCTAAGGTCTACTTAAAGTAGGTACCTATTTAGGTCTTCAGGGGGGGGCAATTGCCCCCAGTGCCACCCCCCTGGATCCGCCCCTGGTTATTTCTCTAATTTATAAGTCGTTAAATAAAAAAATGAAACCTCTGTTTGACTTTTACAATAAAAAGTAGGAACGTTAAGAGCAGTTAGGAGCTTATATGAATCCCAAAACCAATCCCCGTGACACCAAACGCAGTGTTAATATTCTCATTGATGGTAGATATCCAAGTACCATGAATGAGTTTGTTTATCCTGGAATTCCAACGAGAACTCCGAAATTATCGCCGGTGAAACCGCTGGGGGCAGCTAGTATAGGTATTAAATAGGTATATATTTTTAATGTAGTAAATCATCTAAACGACACGGGATAGGCCAGCGCAGGCTTGTCTGAGGACTGGCACCAGCGGTACCTACTGGCTTCGTCTAAAGTCTAGATAATTGTTTTCGAAAGGCCGTCAGTTTGGAAGGGACTTTTGGCGGCATTTTAGCAAAATGGACAGTTTTATATCCTGACAAGTATATCATCAAGTAGATCTGTGTTGTGAAGTGAATAATTATTATTATAATTATAATATTTATACTTAAAAGGATGTCCGGCAAACCATATTTGCAAAAATACTTTTGGTTATGAAATAAACAATTTTTGAATTTTGAATTTGAGTTTTATTTCTTGTTTTTACAAATTAAGTAGTTTACCGCAAAGAATATTGTGTAAACGTGGTGAATTTGCACAATTCGTAATAAACAATATGTGGGAACAGTGAAATAAGATGAAATAGGGGGTGTTCGGTGGGAGGTTATCGTTTTATCATTTATCTTCCTACAGAGCATCCCATTAAGGTTCAATTGTGAAGACTTGCTTCTAGAAGTCCCGGTAAAGCATCGAAATGCATCTCACCAATGCATTCCGATGTAAATAACTTCAGAAGAAGAAAGAAACATCTGAATTGGCTGTATGGACAAAGTTTTCTTTGCCTTTCCCAAAAGCAGTAAACATCAACAAAAAAAAAACAACTTTTGACATTTGAGTTCGACGACTGCAGCATAAAAGGACGGCTTTGTTTTGCTTACAGTCGCTGGGAAAAGAGATTATTTTTGTGAAGTTTCTTTTACGACCGACTTATAAAAACCATAGTTTGTGATGTCAGTATCCTAAACGGTAAAAAATCGAAACGGTAACATGGATATCAAACGCGTAGACATAATTGCGACGCTGATCTTAAACCTCTTACACTTCGGTAACACGGGTAAGTGTAGGTACAACAATTATTTAATTGAATCAATTTGTCGTATTCGGCGACGTGGTGCGTTAAGTATATCCTTTTTAACAGAGCGCTTCCTGTCCTGCAACGTGACTGGTATAGAGCCTTGTCCTTACCGGCACCAGTATTGCGCCGAGGCGACTGGGCAGTGCCTATGCGAGGAAGGCTTCACTAGCTATGGCCATCATTGTGAAGAAGACGACCCTATCGCGGTCAGAAACTATATGACATCCATAGTCCTCTCGTTCACTCTCGTCCTAGTGGTCTGTGGTCTAATTCTAGTAATAAGAAAGTATAATTTAATAGATTATTTTCTCCATAAAATCAATGAAAGAAGAAGCAACAATGTTATTTACGAAGATGTTATGATTGGTCAAGACGATCCGCCACTGACACCATAGTATGCGGCACGCGCTGTCTTTGTTTAACCCCTATTTCATAGTTAAATTATTATTTCAGCCAAAGTTATTGAATAATCTCATACCAGAATTTATTTAGAATGAATGTTAAATTAGATTTTATATTGTATCAAATCAAAAATTTAATCTTAATCAATTCAACTGTCATTATAATTATCATTTTTATGTGAATGCATAAAGTATTGTTTACACAAAGCCAACAGTGACTGCCAACAAGACTGGCAGCCAGCGCTGGCTTGTTATTGGCCTCATATAAACAGCACCTTACCATTACATACTTAAAGCAACTTGCTGTTGCCAGTTGAGTTCTTGAGTAGAAAAAAACTTTCCACCCACAATTTAGTGTCACAAATGAAAATTTTAAACTTTTTGAGCATGATCTATAATATTAAAATTGGGGAATGATTCATGTGATCCTTTTTCACACCTTAACCACTGAACTGAATTAATTTTAGTAAAAAATTTGACAAAGAGATATTATACTGCATCTGCAAGAAAAACAGGTCACTGTTTATTATGGAAAAAGGAGCAATCTAGGAAATTTTGAAATTCATGTGGGATGCTGAGAGCAAAAATTAGTTTTAAGCAATTCTTAATAAGTCGTAAAATACAAAATCTTGTCTGGAGTTATATCATTTATTAGAAACTTAGTTTTAATTTTTAATAATGCAATTTTTTGCAGTGAGTACATGTAGTCATTAACTTGAATACTGTATGAGAACATTCCAAAAACTTTATACCTATGCTCATAAAACAACATGTTTTTAAATAAGGAAAATGTTAACATTAGTTGTTATTGAAAAGGTGTATTTCTTGCCATTGTGTTTCATGATAAAACATAAATTAAATTATTGGTTGCCCCTCAGAATAATATGATATAAATTATTTATTATTAGTTAAAATACATTTTAATTAAGAATAGGCTGACCATTTTAAAAAATGTCACACACATAGCAAAAAACTAAGATATTATCACAACCATATCTTGCAGTATTTTTGCCATAATTGAATTATTTGAATTGATGTTGACTAATTTTTTTTTAGCCTGTCTTGTAGATTAATAAAAAAATATTAGACACGTATTACATAATCAAAAAATAATGGCGATACATTGAGTTGAAATTTCGCGTGACGTCACTATCGGGACAGTTTGTATGGCGGTTTTAGCAGTTAGTAACGTCACAATCCCCTCACCCTAAACTTTATTGTGCTTTATCTCTGTATATTTTTAATTTATTTGAAAATGCAAAAAATATGTGTCTATTGTTTTTTTTTTCTAACTGACGGACTAATTAGAATTTTGATTTTCAAAAGTAGTCAACATCCCCATTGTTTATGAGTAAAAAAGGGCAGCTAGATGCTGTGTGAACTGAAAGTTACATATTGTAAAGCTATGTGATAAAAACTAGTTCATTTCATTCATAATTTTGTTATTACCATTGATATCAATTTTTTTTTTGTTACATTAATTATGTCAATAACATTACCCTACATTTATGTCAGTAAGATTCATCTTTGTGATTAGTTTAGCCACACTGAATTGCTGTTCAGAGTGCCAGCATGGGCGTTTCCAGATTAGACTCAAGCTGATAAAATGTGTCTTCTTCTTGTATAGATCTCTTAAGTTAAGCTCTTGCAATGAACGCTTTGGTTGTAGAATGATAAATTATTTTTAGACACTGCAGCTCATTTATCAGTAACTTGTAAAATAGCCCTGAAAAAGAATAATTTAAAGCGCTAAAATGTTCAATGTTCAATCAATTTGTGATCATTGTTACTTAGTTGATTATTATTATCTTTTTATAGCAGCGCATAGACAAAATCTAGTTCCTTTTCATACTTTGTAATGTCAATGTAATTATAAGTAACACTTTTAGGTTGTATAGGTACCTACTATATAAGATTGTAATTTGTTGTACACCAAGAACTATTGCAATTTCAGACCACTTTATTTAGTCTGAAAAGGCAAACTAAAAATCAGACCAGTACCACGCAACATATAATATTATAATAACAACAAGAGTTGGATGTTATCACTCAGCGCCACCTGGTCCCATACTGAGCAAAGATTGTTCTAGATCTTGAAGATTGTTCTGGTGTCAGACAACTGATATTATCCTTGTTCTTTCTAAATAACTACATGCGATACACAACAGACTCCCAGATTCAGGGTAGAAAGGCAATGTTCATTACATAAATCACTACCCTAACGTCGGAATGGAACCCGCGACACACGCGTCAGGTTTGCTAACCACTAAACCAACGGCGCTGCCAATTATCCTAACATAATAATATTATATACTTGTATTGTGAGTTATGTTAATGTGAAGTTATGTATTTATTTTGGCAGTCCATACAATATGGTTTAGTAATAAAACACACTATCGAAAACCTAAGGTTTGGTACTTGTATATATGTTTATATCACACTCAAACAAATCACTGGAAGCCAAAAAATAATTCGAATCAGACAAACTGTCTAGACTTCTAGACATGTACGTTTTTGTCAGCTGTGCTTGAACTTTACTACTATTGTAATAAGGTCAAAAGTTATTTAATATCTCTGATATTGTAAACTAGGCTTTATACACTGTGAAATGTGCCCGGTTTTTTTGTTCGTAAAAAATACTCTTAAGATTAAAAATATTTTGCATGGTAGCTGTAGGTATATACTGTTCTTTTATATGTCAGCGAAAGGTCACGGAGTTGCTACATGATATCAAAACCTATAGTTATTTAGGTAGTTACGCAACTAAATATAGTCGCCTAGGTAGGAAACTTCGGCTAAGAACGAATTTCACGGAGTTTATCATACCATATATGGACGCAGATACGCAATAACATGTTAACCCACAAAATTAAGTTATTGATTCAGAAGCACTTATTGAGAGTTAAGGAACGTTTTTTAATTATGTGTTTACCTTATTACATTGTGTAAATATGTAACTAAATATTGAACATAAAAAATGTTGACAAAAAGTGGCGCTAAACTTTTAAAACACGATTTACTCAAAATTTCTCCAGTGTGGGTTAACACACTATTGCTTATCTATGTACATATTTGGATTGAGGTGGATTTTATATTTTAAAATTTTGTAATCATTTATTGCTTAATTTTTCTACAGTAGGTAGGTAGGTATAGTAGGTACTATTTATTTATTTGAAGAATACTCTGGCAAGTTCGAGGTTTATTTACTATATATAATAATAATAATAATAAACTTTATTGAACCAAGAATATGTATAAACAAAAACAAAAACTATTATTTTTGTAACAACGAATTTTCATTTGTCTAAGCTTTGCAAATGGTGATTTTTATTTTACTTCCATCGCACAGTCAGTGTTGTAATTAATGTATAGTTATTTTAGAGACCCGATTTTACTAATTCTGTACCTAGGTACCAATTATTAATTTGTTTAAAAAGACATGTTTGAAAATCATAATCATACTTTTTTATTGGTAAACACATCTAGATATAAGATTCCAAAATAGTTTTTACTTTTTAGCATAATACGTATATAAAGAATATGTACTATGGGATATTATATACAAGAAGCGTCAGATAAGCAGTCATGTCGCACAAATTATCTGTTACTTCAAGCGTCGTGGCAGTCTAGTAAGAGCTACTTAGTACTTGCACAAATTGTGTTGGTGTCGCTTGGTTTCATGTGATCAAATGTTATTCGTGCTCAGGTCACAGTAACCTTTACACCTAGTCTATCCCATGGATTAATGGGGATGTGGACTACTTTTGAAAATTAAAATTCTAATTAGTCCGTCAGTTAGAAAATAAAAAAACAATAGACACGTATTTTTTGCTTTTTCAAATAAATTAAAATATACAGAGATAAAGCGCATTCAAGTTTAGAGTGAGGGGGTCGTGACGTCACTAACCGCTAAAACCGCCATACAAACTGTCAGAATAGTGACGTCACGCGAAATTTCAACTCAATATATCGCCGTTATTTTTTGATTACGTAAAAAAAGAAAAAATACGTGTCCAATATTTTTTAATAATCTACAAGACGGACTAAAAAATAAAAGTTAGTCAACATGCCAATTACCTGCATAATAAACAAAGTATTTAGCTAACAGGAGAAGCCATTGAAGGACGACCTCCTCCACCAAAAGAACGAAAGCGCAGCCCATATCCTTGCCACCCTTGCTATCATATTTTAGTAAATAATTGTACTATTACTACAGAAAAATAATATAGTACGAAAAAAAACTATATTTTTATCGCTAAACAATTGCCATCATGTGCACCCAACGCAACATGAGAAATTTCGGAATATATTACAATGATTTTTGAAATGTTTTGAAAAAAAAAACTATATTAAAAACGGTGGCAAACCTAATTCGGCTATCTGTCGAGTAAAGTTGTGACTTGTGACCTTAGTGATGTGGCTCAACACCCAAGGATGGCACGTTGCGACTATGGCATCTGCTGTTAGCAAAATAATCGAATAATAAAGCATAATATTCTAATATTTAAAGTAAGTCCTGATAATCTGGGTAAGTATATTTAATTTAATTTAAATAATAATAAATAAAGCTATTTGTAATAAGATAAATTATATATTTTGAAAATAAAAACTGTGATAATATAATGGGAATCTTTAAGTTATTTCCTTACAAATACAAAAATATGTCGGAAATAGAGATATGAACACAGGACTATAATAAGCAATTGCACCAACATAGTTATAGATAATACAGCATACCAGATATCCGTAGGGAACACGGAGCAGTGCCTGGGACTTGCGACCCAGGTGTAGGTTTAATGGGGCCCCTTTACAATGCATGAACGCTCACCTCCACTGCCCGTGCTCCCGACTTAAGCTAACTAAAATGCGGGGCTAGCTTTGATTTTGCTGCATTTTGGTTGGGAGTTCGTGACAGTAAATTGTATTTTTCTAATTGCAGTAAAAATAGCTTTTACTTTTATTTTTATCCATAAATATAAATCTATTTAAAAGGCCGTAAAATTTGATTGCTTACTGCATTTTAGTTAGGAAACCTTAAAATTTTGCCTGCAGTATAATTTTTACTGCATTTTAGTTGGGAAATCATGCCAAATTGTTAATTTTATTGGTTTTGCAGTAAGAGTAAACTATTAAATAAAAATTACCTAAGTGTCTTAGAAAAAAATAAGTTAATTCAGCAGAAACCTTATGAAACCCTCTTTCAGAATCACTAATAAAACGAAAAACCACAAAAGGGCTATTACTGCACTTTAGTGTGGTGGGCAGTGCAGCAAATCAATCCTTTTATCAGGTGTGGTATGCAAAAGCGAATGCAGTTTCATTCGCGTCAATTTCCGAGTTCCCGCGGGAATTCCGGGATAAAAAGTACCCTGTCCTCGTCAACGTGTTTACAAAATTTCATGACGATCCGCTGAGCCATAGAGGCGTAAAAGCGTAGCAAACTCACTTTCGCATTTATAATAGTAAGAATTTTTAATTTTTATCAGCGGCGTCAGAAACGATTAGGAATGACCCGGGCAGTCATAAATCTATGCACAAGTATCTATGTAAACAGGGTTAATAAAATATCTGTACCCAAATAACAACATATTTTTTATTATGATAATAAAAACTAGATTATCACGTCACGCGGACACGTGAACCTTATTGCGGAGGCGACAAGGTCGACATTCGCCCGTTCAGTTGACGTACGTCCGCAAGTACGGCGTGGCGAGGTACGTGGTCAGGTACTTGGCACAATTACTGGCGACAAGCACCGGCGTCGTGACGAACGTTGGACACTCGTACAATACTGGAAAACACATTATACAACGTGTTAATGAATTAACTGAAAACATGATATTATAACCCATTTAAAAAAATAAACAATAATATGATTAAAATATATTTTATGTCCAAAAAATTTATACTTTAAAAGTTATTCAACATTAGTTTGGAGGTGACCTATCTACGAAACTCCAAGCGCTACGCCCGCGCCTACCGGTTCGAATTTGTTTGCTGCGGGCGGCGTACGCGCCAGATATTGTATTATAAATAATTTAGACATGGGCTAGTAAAAATGAAAAAATAATATAACCTATATTTAAACATAGTGCGATCGATTCGCTAGTTGATTCTGAGCAAACTACTTTCTAGTTTTTAGTTAATTCATTAACACGTGTATATAATTACTAGCTGTCCCTCGCGATAGATAAAAGATAGGAATTCCCGCGGGAACTCCGGCACTAACGCGGGGAACAGCTAATCACCGTAAACTACTGTCGGGGTACAAAGAAGGACATAGAGTACTTTTTAACCCGGAATTCCGGCGGGAACTCCGAAATTACCGCGGGTGAAACCGCGGGGAACAGCTAGTATGTATTAAAAATGCGAAAGTGAGTTTATTTGTTTGTTACGCTTACACGCCTCAACGGTTTAACGGATATCATTAAATTTTGCATACACGTTGTCAAGGATACAGAAAAGAACATAGAGTGCCCATAGAGTAGATTTTGTCCCAGAATTTCCGCAAAAACTCTGAAATTAATACACGTTGTGAAGGGTAGGTAGGTATAGGGTAGTACTTTTATCTCGGAATACCCGCGGGATCTCCGAAATTGACGCGAGTGAAACCGCGGGGAACAGCTAGTAAGGAATAATAGACACGTTATTTTTTTTTAATGTTTGTCACCCCATAAATTTCGACTGCGTGAACCGATTTTGATGATTCTTTTTTTGTTTGAAAGAGTATATTCCCGCGTAGAATTTACAAAAAAAAACAATTATTCTCACCGGTGAAGACCGAGAGGAACATGACGAAGTTGTATGCGAAGATGAGGGAGTAGGGCACGACGTCGGCGTCGGCGCGGGCGGAGCCCCACACGGGCACGGCCAGCGCCAGCAGCACGCCCGCGTGCGCCAGCGGCAGCGCCCGCAGCGCGCGCCGCACGCCCACTGGACGGCATCGCATCGCGCACGAGTTACGAGTTACGTTACGAGTGTTACCGATGGGCGCGATGACTCTAATTTTGCAATTTTTAGTCCGTCTTGTCTATATCTATCTATACTTATAATAAAGCTGTAGAGATGTCAATGGGGATGTTGGCTACTTTTGTAAATCAAAATTCTAATTAGTCCGTCGGTTAGAAAATAAAAAAAACAATGGACACGTATTTTTTGCTTTTTCAAATAAATTAAAATATACAGAGATAAAGCGCATTAAAGTTTAGGGTGAGGGGGTCGTGACGTCACTAACCGCTAAAACCGCCATACAAACTGTCAGAATAGTGACGTCACGCGGAATTCCAACTCAATATATCGTCGTTATTTTTTTAAAGACGGACTTAAAAAAAATTTAGTCAACATGCCCATTCTGTACATTAAACATACATATATTCAAAATTAATATTGGAGGATGAATGGTGATCGATACTGTGATGCCAAAAATGCAATCAGTAAATTTTTTGTCTGTCTGTCTGTCTGTATATATGTGAACCCATGGGTTAAAAACTACAGAAAGGATTTTAACTTGGTACGATTGTAGTCCATACTCCTGGGCAGGTTATAGGCTATATAACATAACGCAAAGACACATAGGAGCTCAGCAGTGATGAAAAATTTGAAGCAAGTCGGATGAAAATGCGCTTTCGAGCTCTTATCCTCGCATTCGTTTAATCAATCAAGCAAAGACGGCTGAGCGGATTTGGATGAAATTTAGCATGCACGTTGTCAGGGATACAGACATAGGGACTAGGGTCCTTTTTATCCCGGAATAACCGCGGGAACTCCGAAATTACCGCAGGAGAAACCGTGGGGCACAGCTAGTAGATTAATAAAAAATATTGAATACGTATTTGTCCTTTTTTTACGTAATTTTAAAAAACACTGAGTTGAAATTCCGTGTGACTGAATCTGATGGAAGGTACGATCGTGATGCTAAGCAGTTTAATTTATACATATATTATACTTAACTAGCTTTTCCCGCGGTTTTACCCGCATCAATTTCGAAAATACCGCGGGAATTCCGGGATAAGAGTAACCTATTTCCTTTTCTGTACCCTTGACAACGTGTATGCAAAATTTTATGTGATTTCAAGGGTGTTAATTTAAGAATTCCCGCGGGAATTCCAGAATAAAAAGTAGGTACACTATGTATGCAAACACGCAGACACACAGAGTTACTTTCGCATTTATAATATTAGTAGGGATTACCTTTGTTCCTGGAGGAAGGTTTCAATAACATCATCGAACTATGCATGGTGCCAATAAATGCTATGATACCTGAAAAATATAATTGCAATACTAAACTGAGTATAACATTATTGGAAAGTCTATCATTGGCATTACTACTAACAGCAATTCATAAATACATTAATTTAAAAATATCTTCTAAAATATATTTTTATTTAACAAAAATTTACAGAATGAAAAAAATATTATTTTGTAAAAAAAAAAACATACATACAATCGAACATAGAACCTCCTCCTTTTTGGAAGTCGGTTAAAAAAGGGCCAATACTATTGTTTTATAATAATAATATGTCATTACTTAGTGGATGAGTAAAGGCAAGTCTATTCTTAAGCTGTTATAGTTCTTCAGACACATTAGCGGTAAATATTGCTCCACCATAAATATCCAAATTACACACCAGCAAAAGTTGACAGGAACTGTACATAAAAATCCTTCTCCCATAAGAAAAGGTCGCTGTTGTCACCTCTGTGCTGCGGCGCCCAGCCCTGACAGTGGCTCTTCCACGACTCGGGCACTTGAATATCCATGGGTAGAACCCTGGAATCATAAACAGAGATATATTATATGGTTGCACATCATAATAGGGATGTGGACTACCTTTGAAAATCAAAATTCTAATTACTCCGTCAGTTAGAATATAAAAAAAACAATAGACACGTATTTTTTAATTTAAAATATACAGAAATAAAGCGCATTAAAGTTTAGGGTGAGGGGGTCGTGACGTCACTAACCGCTAAAAACGCCATACAAACTGTCCGAATAGTGACGTCACATGAAATTTCAACTCAATATATCGCCGTTATTTTTTGATTATGTAAAGAAAGAAAAAATATGTGTCCAATATTTATTAATAATCTAGAAGACGGACTAAAAAATAAAAATTTGTCCACATGCCCATTGATAAAACTTAAAGGTGAACTTTAACAAAACCAAAATGTTTCAGCCAGATTTTACAATGCCACAGGAACCCACAGTTCATCATAAAATTTGGCATATAAGAATTAAGTTGTCAGGGGTACATAAAAGGATATAGAGCACTTTTTATCCCAGAATTCCCACGGGAACTCCGAAATTAATATTAGTGAAACGGCAGGGAACAGCTAGTGAACCAATAATATCTCTTTCATAATGAATTAAACAAAATTGTAAGATAGTTATTGTTTCTAAATAAAAATTCTAAAGCACTTTTTCTATATTTATTCAGAATACTTACAAGTGAGTGGAGTTAGTATCGTTGCTCTTTATCCCACACATGGTGTTGATGGCTATGTTAAACAAACTGTCATTTTGCCACAGTCCATATGTCTCCAAAATTATCAGTATTAGGAAGAGTTTCCAGTATGACTGAAATACATAAAAATACATATGTAAAGAATGACATTTTGTGTTGTACCTAATTTGAATTATTTCTTTATTTCTTTAAACAAAATTATTTATTAGAAAATAATGCAGCAGTTATTGCACATATAGTACCTACTGTCTATATTTTTTTAATGTCTATTGTCTGGTGTGTGGAATTGATGAAGAATTGATAATAATCTGTACTAATTTAATAATAAATAGGATTTGATTATTTTTTTTTTTAGTTTATATTTTGTTTGTAATGGATAAACTCAGAACTACTGATTTTGAACTGATTTTAAAACTTCTTTCACATGAATGAAGCTACAGTATTCCTGAGTTGGTACTTATTAGTGATTATCCTGGAATTCTCTGGTAAATGGTAAGATTGTGGATGATTGACTGTAATCCTTACTGATATCGTAATGCGAAAGTGAGTTCGTTTGTTACCTACGCTTTCAAGTTTCACACCTCAATGGCTGAATGGATCATTGTGAAATTTCGCATACACGTTGTCAGGGGTACAGAGAAGGACATAGAGTACTTTTTATCCTGGAATTACCGCAAGTGAAACCGCAGGGAACAGCTAGTCATTAATAATTCAAGTTACCTTGAACTCTGTATTATAAATAATATGCCTCTGTGCTTCTTTTGACACCAGTATGAGGTCGATCACCACAATCACTGGGTCATACTCAATGTATTTGTCAACGACACCTTTGCATTTTGTCTGAAAAATACAAACATCACATTTGGATTCATAAAAGCCTGCTGGCTGCGGTACCATATTACTACTGCTGTTGTTGCAACTCGTTTAGTATTATAGGCAATGGACATAACTCTGCAAATAAAACCTTCATTTTTTAGTAGTGGTTTCAGCTACGTAAACGGGATAAAGATTTGACATTTTATCAAAATTTGTGCGACTAAATTGACTCACACATTTCGTAAGTTTCAAAACTGATGGGCCGTAAGTCTTATAAAGTGCAGAACACCCTTCGCCACAATTAACGCACTTATATTTATTTTTCTCCATTAGCAAAATACTGTACTGATGTTTTCAAAGGAATTTTCCGCTCTCTTTTTGTTTTTTTTTTCGAAAAACTTCAAAATATAAATCATTAAAAGATGTATAGGTACCTAATACCTATTAAGCAAAGAAACAGAATGATTTAATCACTGTATTAGGTAAAATTAGAACGTAAGTTTCGGCTTTTTTAATTTTGAACATAAACAACATAATATCTCTAAGTAGTTTGTGAACGTTTGTGATAAACACGGACGAGAACATACGTGATAAACCGTAGACGGAGAATTCTACGTGATAAACATTACAACCAGAGAGAAGGTAATCACTACGTATTACAACAACAAAAAAAAAAATTTTTTTTTTTTGTGGAGTTGGGTAAACGGGGAAGGCAGAAGGAAACTTAGTCCATATAGCCAATTCAGTAGTATACTAATTCTTTCCGCACACTGTTCATTACTAATGGATCACTATTATGCAAATTCCACCATATTCACACAATATTAATCACTTTATACTAATTTGCAAAACAAAGAAATAAAACTGACGTCCGTCACAGCTAAAATCCCGCCAAAAGCTTCTTACATTTTTTTTGTTTTTACTGCAGTCGGTAGAGACATGACAGTCGGTGCTTATGAGGAAGGCAAAGGAATTAAAGTCCTTACAGCCAGTTAATATGTTTTTTCTTTCAGAAATACATTTTAATTCATCAAATTTACATTGAAATACATCGGTGAGATGCATTTAGGTGCTTTAACCTTAATAAGATGCTCTGTAGGTAGTTATAATTTTATTATAGTAAAACGATAACCTCTCATTTCATCTGATTTCACTGTTTCCACACACTGTTCATCACTATTGGATCACTTTTATGCAATAGAATTTCACTACATTTACACAATATTAACCACGATTAACTAATTCCTAAACTAAAACTCACGTCCATTTTGCTCAAATGCCCCCAAAAGTCCCTAAAAATAGACCATTAAACTAATTTGTAAAACAAAGAAAAAAAAACTGACTTTTATTTCTGCTCAAATCCCACCAAAAGCGATTATTCTTTGATCAAAAGTTCAGTTTTAGTACCAAAATTTTTATTTTTTACCCTTTTCAGGAAGGCAAAGGAATCCACTTGGATTCCCGGAAGGGGTAACGCACGCAGTGCTACGGCTTGTTGCGACTCCATGCTCGCGCGAAAGAACGCACATGGCAGTGCGTACCTACCATGCCGGAGTGACGTATGTGAGTCGGGGCCTAATAGACCCTTGCACACCCCGACTTTCACCCTGAGATGTCTAATTAATTTGTAACCCTGAGAGGGAGTTGAGAGTCGAGCACGCCACGCAGCTGAAGCCGCGCGACCTTAGCGCTCGCGATGACATTTCTCACGTGCTTGCGCATCGTGAGCCGACGATCCACCGTGACCTTCGCGGCGAAAGCTGAACTCATGGGAGAGGTATACCTAGTACGCCGGTGTACAGAGCCAACTCGACCCCATCCCCCACTGGGATGTCGTCGGTGTATCGGGAGTAATAGGCCGGGGAAAGGCAGCTGCCCTGTGGCACGCCGGCCCCGATCGGACGCTCAGTCGAGGTGACGTCCTCGACCGCCACACAGAAGCGACGGTCGCATAGGAAGGACGCCAACACAATCACTACATTTTAGTTTGTACGGGGCTTAATTAAATACCAAGTACCAAGTAATGACGTCACGAGTCCCCCGCTCTAAACTTAAATGCGCTATAATTATGTTTATTTTCATTAATTTGAAAAATAAAAAATACGACGTGTCTATTATTTTTTTATTTTCCAACTGACGGACTAATTAGAATTTCGATTTTCATACCCAATCGTTGTTACTTGTTCTAGGTGAGAAACATTACGATTAGTACCATCATGGCGACCACTTTTGACGGAGCATGAGGAGGCGCGAAGTTGTTGGGAGGCGAACAGGGTCGCTTCTTTACATAGTATACCTACCTAATAGTCTGTATTCTTTGTTTGGTAAGTAGGTAAGTAAGGATTTACATTTACTCCTATCTATCGAACTTGAATTTAAGATGAATGAGTAAGAGACCCCGCGCTGGAATTTATTTGTACGGCAACCCGCGGCACAATCGGCAATATGTTAGGGATGTGTTTTATTTGTTCAAATCGCAGGATTAGGGAGGCTCCACACCAGTTCATGGCGCGATAAACATTGAGTGCTTGCGGAGAGAAGCGGGAGCGTTACGACGCTATATGTAGTAGCGTAATGTTACAGCTTTCGCGTTCGAAGATAACGCGGTGAGGTTGCGGTCACAGCGACAACCGGGAGCGGGATTGATTCATGAATTATTATAGATTTATGAGCGACCAGCTCGTCCCAAACTAAGCAGAACTTGTGTTGGATACCAGATGAGTATCAAATACTTAAATTATCTAACTATATAGGTAATTACTTAATGTATTATAATAGTGTGTGTGTTAGCTAACCCACACACGTTTTGATTGAGTATTATCTATTTCATTTTAATTAATTCCGAAGTTTATAATAGAAGTTTTTAAGCGTGTGCTAGCTACTGTGACGTTGACATACCTACCTACGCCGTAACAGAGTTCCGCTTCCGCTGTCGCTTCCGCTCTCGCTTTGCTATCATCAGAGAGCTATGACCCTTCAACATTAATATTCATTAAGCGTTGTACTGACTGACTCGTTGCCGACGCAAACACTCGTATAATAAGTTTTAATAATAATCTGCTCTATTGGGTTACACTACTGGATTTACAGTCGTATCACAGCGAGTTGTGAGCAATTCCAACTTTAATCCCTTGAGGATAAAGTTGAAAATTGTTCAGCTTCGATATACTTTCTAATCTAATAGAGTCGGAATTCATAAGAGATTAATTTGTAAGCAACCCATTCAAACTACGGCTAGATCTAAAATTGGAGTTTGCTTAACTTTAACCAATGTTGCTATCAATTGTTTAACACAGCTTTTCCTCGGGGAGGTTAAGGGTAGTAAGAGCCGTTGGAGGATGTAACCACATGTGCACACACAGTTTCAAGTTTTGCATACAAATGGCAGTAGGTACCTACTCCAACTTTGAAAATGGAATTTTATTATAATAACTAGATTCGCCCTGTGCGCGAGCTGCGAGCAGCTCGCGTTTCCGAGCCAGGGCCGAAACAATTTCCCCATACAAACAACTAATGTTCGGCGGCCATCTTGAAAAATGACGCAATCGAAAAACTGATTCGATATTCGGCATCAGCGACCCCAAAAACCCCCGGATGCCTAACCTCACCCGGATCGGATCAACTTTTTTTTCGGCCGCCATTTTGAATCCGCCATTTTGGATTTTTACCACGCCAGGCGGTTGTCCCCCATTGACCTCTATGACATTTGTTTGAGCACCCCCCATCAGACTCGAAGATGTCGAGGTTTTCCCATAATCACCGAAACGTCCCCTCTACATGTTCCATACATTATATCAACCTAGAGATGCTCCTTCTGGGAGAACAATTATGTCAATGAGTGAGTGGTAATCGAGCTTTATATATTATAATTATAGAGAACGTTTTTTTGGATTTTTAATTGACAGTAAAAAGAAATATACCTATACCTACCATTATATTGCAAGTAATACCTACAGCTTTTGCTCACTTGTGAACTAGAGCTATTCTCGTCATCGGTAGTTAGGTAGGTACCTATAGATCTTTGAATTTAAAACGGAAAAATAAATGCGATGAAACAAAAGTCAATCATTAAAATGTTAAAATGTTTTCTCGTGATGCGCTCAACATGGATAGATAGAAACTATTTTTTTTTGATAAAGACTTTCGCATACCTATCTATAGTTATCTACCTACATTAAATGTTTTAAAGTGACGTCTATACCTAGTTTTTTGGTGTGGTTTTTTTTTATAAGTTTCACTTTTATCTACTCAAGCAAGACAAAAGTAACTGAAATTGCTGAAATAATCATGTGGATACCAAATATAGACTTAAATAATAATCGAGCCTTTGTTTGAAAATCAAGCTCTATACTAACTGTTTCGTTATTATATATATTTAGATATTATTTACGTTAAATATATGGATATGTTACGAAATTAAACGTAGGTACCTATAATAATTAACGGGAAATTTGGAACCTTACCAATTCAATGTTACCTATATTCAAATGATGATTAATCGCAATTAATTACTATAGACTAAACTCTGAATCGAAATCATACAATCGAGACAATGGAGTAAATAATTGCAGTATATAAGTAGGTGCATGTGGTATTTCATAAATGCCGTTAAATAAATGTACCTGTAATAAATTATCTGTAATAAATAATTAATGTAATAAATAATTAATGTAATAAATGTGTGTGTTACTGTAATAAATAATTAATTATCGAGCACTGCCAACTATAGACCCATTTCTCTGGCCACCGTTGTGGCTCGGGTGTTTGAAAGGTTGCTACAGGGTTTCATTACGCCGCATCTAAAAATTGACGATGGTCAATTTGGGTTTAGACCGGATGTGTCGACTGATATGGCGATTTTCTCCCTTAAACAGGTCGTCAATTATTATGTCAAGAACGACACCACCGTATATGCCTGCTTTCTTGACCTTTCCCGCGCATTTGACACCCTTAATCATAGTCTTCTTTGGTGTAAAATGCAACAGAAAGGTATCCCTACTGAAGCAATTAGAGTGATGTCATATTGGTATGACACTCAACTAAATAGTGTTAGATGGGGAGGTGCATTTTCGAAAGACTATAGACTTCCATGTGGTGTGAGGCAGGGTGGTCTGGCTTCGCCTGATCTCTTCAACCTCTACGTCAATGACTTAATTGAGGAGCTAAGCGGCACAGCGGTGGGGCTTAGGTTGGGCAACAGATATGTCAATAACCTCAGTTACGCCGATGATATGGTGCTGATTAGCCCCTCAATAAAAGGACTGACGAAACTCATTGGCATTTGTGAAGACTACGCCCGTATTCACGGACTAGTATACAATGTTAAAAAAACAGAGATGATGGTGTTCAGAGCGGGCGGATGTCTTCGGGACCATGCACCTGAGCCTGACGTACGTATTACTGGGCAGCGCGTGAAGGTAGTTGAGACTTTCAAATACCTGGGCCACATACTGTCTTCGAACCTGAAGGACGATGCAGACATTGAGAGACAGCGGAGAGCTCTCTCTGTTGTAGGTAACATGGTGGCAAGAAAGTTTTTTAAATCGGATAAAAATGTGAAGATCCTGCTCTTTAAGACATTCTGTCAAACGTTTTACACGTGCCAACTCTGGACTAAGTACACGCTGAGGTCTCATGATGTCATTCGTGTACAATACAACAACATCCTTCGGCAATTAATGGGGCTACCTCCTTGGTCTAGTGCCTCAGGTATGTTTTTTGATGCCAGGGTAAACACGTTTAACGCCATTGTGAGACGTAGAATTGCGTCTTTTTTGGATAGAGTTGGCACGTGTAACAACGTCATAATAAGAGAGCTGTACGCTAGACTACACTTGACTGACATTTTCAAGCGTTGGCTACAAATCGCTGCCTAGAGTGTCTGCCGGGGTGTGTGTGAATGTTTTTCGCTAAGTTTATTAGACAAAACTTATTTTTTTTTTAACTTGAAAAATTGTAAATGGATCTTGTTATCTGAAAATAAACAATATTATTATTATTATTATTATTATTATTATTATTATTATTATTATTATTATTATTATTATTATTATTATTATTATTATTATTATTATTATAAATAAATAAATAAATAATGTAAATGTAAATAACCACTGATTCTTCTGAATCAACTTTTGTAGTTGAAAATTGATATTTAATGTCAAAACACGTTTAAGATGTCTATACTTTAACAAAAATATATAATTTAGCTTTAAGTCTCGGCGGTTTCACCCGTGATAATTCCGGAGTTCCCGCGGGAATATCCAGGTTACGATATAGCCTATGGTACTCAGGGATAATGTAGCATTCTAATGGTGAAAGAATTTTTGAAATTGGTCTAGTAGTTTTTGAGTTAAGCCGTAACAAACACACGAACAAAAAATCAAATCTTTCGTCTTTATAATAGTACCTACAGATAATAAAATTGTAGGGTTTTATTAATAATGTCATCTTGATTCCTGTAATACAAAAATATCTTGAAGTTTTGCTTGAACTCTTGAATACATGTCAAAACTATCTGATGGAGGTAATACCTAGCTGAAAATAGGTCTTATACCAGATAAACAACATGTTCACGTCTGACGTCAAAAGTGAGTAAAAAATATATGTAGATCTACATACACAGTGCCATAAAGATTACGATTACACAACTGCTACACACGAATTATATAACGAAAGGGTCTAAAATTAAATTTTTAAACATGCTTTAATTAAAGTAATTAGGGATAAGCACCCAGAGATAGCATATTATCGTGAGCGTTTCACAAAAAGGTCGCGTTTTGCGTAACGTTTGCTGAAAATTAATAAAATAAGTAGGCACTTGTTATATGGAACAAGTGCAAAACGTTAAAAGGGTAAAAACTCTGTGATATTCTGTATAGGTGTACACATTTTTAATTCCGTCGTTAGTGCTCTCGCAATCGCATTAGGTGCCTACTGACGCAAACGTTAGGTATGTCCGGGGAAAAAGGGGTTAATGGTATTAAACATTAGTGATAAGTTTTTTATCAAAATGGTATTAAGGCAAACTAAATGATAGAGAGGCCTCTGTCAATCAACCTCAGCGTAGAGCAGTATTTCCGCCCCCCCCACCGACTTCGTTCAAAGTTTTTAAAACACAGATGATCGGCGTGTTTCGCATTCATTACAAAAAAAGTTATTGCTACCTATATCAAGTACAAAAAATTTAATAAAGATAAACTAGTAAGGATTTATGTCAGTTTCAAAACATGGATA
The DNA here is from genome assembly GCA_907165275.2 of Zygaena filipendulae. Classification (NCBI taxonomy): domain Eukaryota; kingdom Metazoa; phylum Arthropoda; class Insecta; order Lepidoptera; family Zygaenidae; genus Zygaena; species Zygaena filipendulae. The sequence goes on along the minus strand of OU015653.1, from coordinate 432,029 downwards.
CATAATAGTTATTAGTGCCTACTTGTACTCGTACAGTGGTGCTCTAATACATAGATAATATTATCTATGGTTTTGTTCTGAATCTCACGCATTTTTACAGATTTGTAATACGAATTTTAATTTATTTTATTTTATTTTCATTCAGGACGATAACAGCTACAAAAACATATAATATAAGTTATATACAACGTGTTAATGAATTAACTGTAAACCTGATACACCCCATTTAAAAAAATTAACAATAATATAATTGAAATATATTTTATGTCGAAAAAATTTACACTTTAAAAGTTCTTCAACATTAGTTTGGAGGTGAGCTATCTACGAAATTCCAAGCGCTACGCCCGCGCTACCGGTTCGAATTATTTTGCTACGGGCGGCGTACGCGCCAAATATTGTATTATAAATAATTTAGACATGGGCTTGTAAAAAATAAAAAATATAACCTATATTAAAACATAGTGCGATCGATTCGCTAGTTGATTCTGAGCAAACTACTTTCTAGTTTTCAGTTAATTCATTAACACGTTGTATATAAATTATATATATATAAGTTCGTTAAAATTGGATACTATTTCTAAATATAAACCACGATTACGCCCCCGACACACTCCACCTTAGAAGCGGTCCTAAACAAGCTTACCTAATGGGAACGCGTGCCCTGCCTCCCCTCGGATGTTAATTTGTAGGTACACTTTAATTGTTCCCTCACTAACACAAATGCATCAGTGGAACTTAATTCCTTTTGCCGCATGACGGTTAAATAATTATGTACATTCGTGTATAGTTGGCATAAAAAAGAAATAACAAAATGTATTTTTTTTTGTTTTCTCTCATCTATCTTTAAAAACCTTGCATGTGATCTGAAGTTACAAAACAAGCTATTTTTACTAGGACATAATTTTTGTGTCAATCTTTTATTTATTTTATGATGATTATGTAGGAATCAGGATAGCTAATTAATTATTGTATTTAGTAAAATAATCAACACGTTTTATAATCAGTAAAATTACAATTGTGGCATTATTATTATTAAGTACTTATTACTTGCTGTAGCAGGAAATTACTTGAAAATTTCTCTGGAAACTTTTTAATTATATTTTACACTAGCTGTGCCCCGCGGTTTCACCCGCGGTAATTTCGAAGTCCCTGCTGGAATTCCGGGATAAAAAGTACCCTATGTCCTTCTTTGTACCCCTGACAACGTGCATGCCAAATTTCATACAAATCCGTTCAGCCGTTTTTGCGTGATTGAGTTAGAAACATCCAAACATCTAAACATCCAAACGTTTAGAATATATAAAGGAGGGTAGATAATAAAAACCTAATGATAATTGCATAGTGGCTTTTATAAATTTTGTGTCGGGTAGGTAGAACAAATTGGGACTTGAATCGGATAGCTAGGTGGAGATCGGTCGGCTCCTTAGTTTTATTACTATTAATTCGGTTACTAAGGGTTAGAAGCAATTCAGTGTATTTTCGGGGTATTAGTATAAAATAGTAGATGATAGATTGTATAAAAGTGCTCAGTGAATCCAAATTAGTGGTGTCAAGCATGAAGACTGGGGCCCCACGAAGCGGATACCACCACCATCAAAGGTAACTGACGCACTTTAGATTATATTCTTAGCTCCGCGCCATCGCGGACTTAACATCCACACTTTCACATTTATATATAATATTAGTAGAATAAGAATAGCTTTATAGTACCTAATTCGAAGTCTTTTAATACTCTCTGAAAACGTCTTATTTCCGTGGCTACGTGAAATAATTACAAACAAAATATTATGTATATATTTTTACATTGCTTATTGGTATTTTGTTGTTATAGACTACAGTTGCAACTAAGCAAATAACTATTTTATGCATATTGTAGTTTGATATACCATTTAGGTTCACAATACATAAATAACAGCGCTTCGCTGTTGACTGCACACGTAATACAATACAATAGTGGGTGAATAAATTATTTGCTGCCTTCCTAACATCCGAGCAACAGAACGAGCTTCGTAGTGACACATCTCAAATTACATCCAACCCCTTTTGATATTCAACCATTTCATTATGTTGGTGAATTTCGGTATAAATCACGACGAAGGACGAAGCTCCGACGGTAATAATTGGGAACCCTCTTAATAAGCTTAGTAGGCCTGCTGAAGAGAAAGCTAGCAGGCTCAACGGGGTCTGGTGTTCCAAAGACAATTTCGTTACCAGTGCGACCACTTGAATATTAAAGCTATCGAATATTATGCATCGTTAGTGTAAGTCTTTCGCGTTGTGCTTTTTGTACCGGGAGCTTTGCTTTACGATTGTGTACTGTGTAGAGTCGCATAAATTTTCACTTAAAAATATAATATGTAGTAAGGACAGAAGAACGAAGACGTATCAGAAGAAAATACGTTGATTTCAGCGAAATAACTTAAAGTTATTGTATATCTACGTACAAAACCTTAATCTGTAATGTAAAAACGAAATTACTTATTAATTTACTAATTGAAAACTCGAAACTACTAAACCAATATACACAGCTGTGATTTTAAATAAATAGACGTTAACTAGGAAAGGATATACGAAATAATTCACACGGGTAAAATCCAGGAGAAAGGTTAGTCTACGAGTGTCTCTAGGTACTGCACAAACAACCTTGTTTAGCTTTTTAAAGCGCGTCACTCTTAAAATACTGGAAAGATTTCAATGTTATGGAAACCTACCATTTATCCTCATTAAGATTTCTAGCGATGACAAAACTACTAAGGACCATGTACGTACTGGCTGTTCCACACGCGTCAATTTCGGAGATTCCGCGGGAATTCCGGGATAAAAATAATAAGTACGTATAATTGAGGCAGCGTCATAATTTTTTTATTATAATCCTACTTATATTATAAACGCGAAAGTTTTGTAAGAATGTATGGATGGATGGATGGATGGATGGATGTTTGTTACTCTTTCACGCAAAAACTACTGGATGGATTTAAATTAAACTTTACAGTAATATAGCTTATACATCAGATTAATACCTAGGGTACTTTTTATCCCGGAATTCCCGCGGGAACTCTGAAATTAACGCGGGTGAAACCGCGGGGCACAACTAGTATCCCATATGTATCACGACCAATGTTACGGTGTATGCTTTGTTGGTCCCCTATGTCCTTTTCTGTACCTCTGACAACGTGTAGTATGCAATAATTAATTCAATTCCACCCGCGTTAATGTCAGAGTTCCCGCGGGAATTCCCGGATTAAAAAGTAACCTGTGTTATTCTGATTGGTGGCGCCAGTAAAGGTTTATTTGTGTTTTTTATTTATTATTTTAAAACACTCGTTGGTTGACTATTATAATAAAACCGATGTTTGTTTCGTTGTATATTTTGTGGGTCAATATGTAGGTACTTTAATTCGGCGCTTTCCTTCCTCTATGTGTGAACCACGGCTCAGAGGACAGAGTTACTGGCACATAAGAAAGCCTTTTTATTATTTGTCAAGATTGGTTTAAATTTGTTTGGAACGCGTGTGAAAAATTATTAACTGGGTTCTGTTCTGTGGTTGTGGTGAAGAACCTCGCCCTCCGGATAAGGAGCGATTTTTATTTTACTATGTGAATTTCCGCGTGTGTTTTTTTGTGGACATTTACCGTGCCGTGGTTCCTGAAGGACCTCTCGCAGTGTCCGTGGGAGGAAAGCCAGGAAGGAGTATTACCCCGGGATTACGAGGTTTATTATTCTATTTAACCGACGAGTGTAAAAGACCACTATTATTTATCGAAGTGTTGCTGGCGTTGCCAACGACTCCGTTATTTTTCATTCTCCATTTGGTCCATTTTTGGTCCACTGATGAAACCGGATGGAAGGATGAAACCGCGGGCAAAGAATATGTTGTTCTTTGAAAAATAGATGTTATTTTGTGATATTTTTCAAAGACTAGCTTTTTGTTGCTTTAAAAAATAAATAGATATAATAGCAATTAGTGACAACACTTGCGTAAAAAATTTAATAGTAAATATAGTTGAAAGCAAAATGAAAAAGTTGGTGCTCTTCCTTCAAGTTTACTAACTTCAGACATTATAAAGATCGGTTACTTCCATTGAAATACCCTAAAGTGCTTTGTAACAACCACTTGGCCGAAATGTATCACATTTTTCGTCTTAAGTGAAGCCGCCACGAAATATCCCCGGCACACTTTAATGGTAGTCGAGCGAGGTCAGAGCAGTCTCCGGACATTAGAATTAAGAATAATTAGTAGAATGACCCATTTACTTACTCAAAGCTTTGAATATTTGATTGACTCCTTGCTCTCTAGTGGGAGAAGTACGCTGGAGAAATTTTGAGTAAGTCGTGTTTTAAAACTATAGCGCCATTTTGTGTCAACATTTTTTTATGTTCAACATATTGTTACATATTAATCCAATGTAATGAAGTAAACACAAAATTAAAAAATGTTCTCTAACTCTCAATAAATCGTTCTAGATATCAATAACTTAATTTTGTAGCAGTTGATTTTTTGAATAAAAAACAAAATGAAATTAATTATTATAATCTATGAAATAAAGAGAATAGGTACCAATACAAAGAAAGAAAATTCAAATTTCGAATTGAATTTCACGATAGGTTGACGCCTAATAAAAACGTCACTCCAGTTATTTGTTTATCAAATTATGCAAAACTAGCTGTGCCCCGCGTTTTCACCCGCGTGAGTTTCGGAATTCTCGCAGGAACTTTTTTTTCTAAAATAAAAGTAGCCTTTTATCATCAGCTGTCTGCCAGTGAAATTCCCGTCAAAATTGGTCCAGCCGTTTCAGAGATTAACCGAAACAAACAGACAGACAAACAGACAAAAATTAAAACAATTTTTTTTTATGTAAGTACCGTAGGTACCTATATACTTTCATATGCATTTAGTTAAAAGCTGTTAATTACACACTTCAATTTTGGTACATTTCTTTTTTGTTATTAACCATTTCTCTTCTTTAAACCTCTGGTCAATCTTGTGTTTAACGGCCGCACTCAGAGTAGACTTAAATGATTACTTAGTTAAGTATAGATTTTTAAAACAAAACTGCCGCAATCAGAGACGTTCAGTAAATTAATGTTAATTGGCATTTAATGAGATGTAACTTAATTAGTTAAATGCCAATTAACATTAATTTATTGAACTTGTCTGATTGCGGCAGTTTTGTTTTAAAAATCTATTTATACTTAACTAAGTAATCATTAAAGTCGACTCTGAGTGAGGCGGTAAACTACATATATCCAAACTCTAAAATGTTAGTATAAATCTCTAAGAATGTATACCTATACCTCAGAGTGCCTATACTAATCTGAATACCTATCCTCCACCGACAAGGGTGTCTGTGAAGGCTTTTGAATACGGTCAAGGTGAGAGATGATTGCTTGACTGCCTGTTACCAATTATATGTTATTAAATTACGTTACGTATTGGAAAAATCTTGTAGATTTTTATTATTAAGTTTGTGCTTACAGAATTTTATTCTCCCTGTAAATAGAATAATTCTAATCTCATAAAAAACAAAAGAATATTCGCAGTAATTGGTAACGTAATCCCGTATCTTATTGGGATGTAGCGTTGGAGAACGGCCGTAAACTCTTATATCTCCCAACGATTTGCGATGCGTTGTTTTTATTGTGATTGGAGTTTTGTAACAGGCGAAAGAGAGGGCAGCACTCGTAAAATAAAACAAGATACACTCACAGTTTGATACAAAACTACGGACGATGGGAAAAACTGGATCTTGTAAAATCGTATGATATACAATGTTCGTCGTCGTTTGAAAATTTATGATTACAATAAATTCTTGTTTTTGCTTTTATAACTCAAATATGGCTGTATCGAAGTTTTACGTTATACGGTAACCACTTTTGTCACAACCCCATAGATAATTATGGAGTTGTTGTCTGTACCTAGCTTTCTTATTTATAATAATTTTATAATGAACTATTTTTTGTTTACTAAATGCAATTTATCGGAGTTGTACCTAAACCGATTTTTTTTTATAATGTGGATTACCTTCAGGGAGGTGCAATAGAAATAAGACTGTCAGGGTTTGTGAAAGGAAAGGGCTTCTGCGACATCCGGCTAGCCTTTTAATAAATGACAAAGATTCTTCAGTGAATTAATTGAAGATCTGGTCCCCTTGATTAATAGTTTATTTTTGTTATAATAATGTAAATAATAAGAGTAATGATTTCGATGATTCTCGTATTGAGTCTACAAATCGAATCATAAAAGGCAATCCTACTAATATTATAAATGTGAAAATGAGGATGTTTGTTACTCAATCACGCAAAAACGGCTGAGCGGATTTGGATGAAATTTGGCATGCACGTTGTCAGGGGCACAGAAAAGGACATAGGGTACTTTTTATCCCGGAATTCTCGCGGGAACTCCAAAATTACCGCGGGTGAAACCGCGGGGCACAGCTAGTAAAAAATATAATTTGAATGGACTACATCAAAACAGAATTTTGGGAAAGTGGTCATTTTTGACCTAAAGGAAGCAGAATAGGTAGGTACTGAAAATTAAAAGTTAATAAAACTGAAGGAGGTACCATAACGAGTGGCATGACGCCGCCTCCTTACAGGGTTCAGGATTATATTTACTTGTCTGAAATCGATTTTAACTTGTGTTTTCTTGGTAAATTAAATAATAATAATGATAAAATTGTATATTGCCATCAAAGCTATGATACAAAAAAAAACACGAATCTTTACAAATCTTAACTCTACCTATCTTTTTGCCAACCGCATAAATGTAACGGCGCGGCGCTCACAAAACTTATTTGTTGAAACTTCTTGTATAAATGTACCAATGCTACATAAATAAATCAAAGTTAGAAACACTCAGCATCTAAACTCGGTTGTGGTCGAGAGTTGCTAGCAACTTTGTAAATAGCTTAAAGTGCTGTCGCGTCATTGGTTTTCTTTCAACCGCCAGCGTTATAGAGACCGCCACCGCAACTGCCTACAAATGACAGTTTTAAAACTGCTATTAACTCTATAAACATTTTTTTTAATACAGTTGCTCAAAAAGTGGCGTATTGCAGGGACGTTTAGCGTTCGGGATGTGGGCTATTACATACTCGAGCTTTTTGTTTACCTTTCCCGAACTCGTGCGTTCTCTTTGCCAACTGTCAAAAATGGCGACACGACTTTGACACACTTTTTGCATTGCGAAACGTAGGTTTCGCATTACTAATACGACTAGCGCCATCTCTTGATCACAGTTGGAACTTAGTTGAGTTTGTTGTGTTTTTGATATTTTATTAAATTGCTTAATTTTTTCGTAACTGTATTAAAAATAGTTGTTCAGTACACGTGCGGAACCGTCATTGCAACTAGTTCCGACTGTCAACCCTCACCTTCGGCTGCGCCTCGGCTCGGGTAGACATTTGTCGGAACTCTTTGCAATGACAGGCTTTCCGCACTTATAATGAAATATACTATTTTTTTAAATTACCTACTATTTTTTGTTGAGGCACTTCTATTAACTTCTCTGGTCGCACTAGTAATCGAGTGACCTAATTATATTACGTATACAACCAACTTAGGTATATTTAGCACATATTGTGGTGTTTACCCTGCTTAAAAAACTAATTGTTTATTTGAACATTAATTCGTGTAAGTAATGGATTAAGCAAACATTGGTTAAACTATTCTAATAAAATAAAAAACCAACCGGATAAAGTGGAGGGATTAGAGTTAAACAAACTCGTATCTCGGCGAACACACGAGTAAGCCTGGCTGCACCAGTTGCATTAGTTTGTCTCTGCAATGTTTTACTGCACACGGCAGCAGCAGCAAGAACGCACGCGTACTGTCGCGCACACGCAGATCTTATATTGTTACTGGATTCGTACAATAAACTCCCCCCTTAGCCAAGTTGACTATGTATAATCTTTATCTACGTATAACGTATCGTCACGTCACGTGATCACGTCGCATTGAACTTTTGATTGGACTATTTTACGTGACAACTCGATATTAGGATAAGTTCGTTAATTTAAGCAAAACACCGCATGATTACAGTTTTATTACAATACATTACTAGCGGTTGCTCCCGTTTTCACCGGCGTTAATTTGGGAGCTCCCGCTGGAAATCAGTGATGAAAATACCCTATGTTCTTTTCTGTATCTCTATCAACGTGCATGAAAAATTTCATGATGATCGGTTGAGTAGTTTAAGGTGTGAAAACGTAACAAAAAAAAAAACCACTCACATTTGCATTTGTAATAGTTAGTTGGGTAGGTTACGTATTAAAAAAAAGTCCCCCGCCATTTTTGTCATCTGTCTGTTCGCGATAAACTCAAAAAAAAACTGAATTGATTTTCATGCGGTTTTTACCAATAGATAGAAGGAAGGTTTATACTTATAGTTTAACCTGGAATTCCCGCGGGTGAAACCGCGAGGCACAGCTAGTATACTAGAAATACAATATCCAGTTCCGTTTCTAAATCCATGTAGCGTCTCCAAGATTAAGAGTGGGGCGATGGCTGTAATGGAAATCTCTTTGCGAGGCTCCGACAGACGACTAGCGGAGCGTCTTTATTGTATTTACACCGATAGGAGTGGAGTATATATTGAGTTGCCCGTTATAACACCGTACACTGGGATTTCTCTACTTATCGGAGGGTGTGAATGAAAAAAAAAATCGATTTTCAAGTTAAATGCCGTGCTTAGGTGTGATTGGAAAATGATTTTGTAACGTTCATTATTATTAATAACTAGTTGTGCCCCGCGGTTTCACCCGCGTTAATTTCAGACTTCCCGCGGGAATTCCGGGATAAAAGTACCCTATGTGTTCATCTGATGCATAACACATAAGCTATATTATTGTAAAGTTTTATTTAAATCCATCCATTCATACACACATACAAACTTTCGCGTTTATAATTTTAGTAGGATCAGTTGTGACTTGTGATAAACATAGACATGCTGATGGCTATGCATAGTATCTAATTAGGAGGTAATTAGTAACCGCTCGGACGTCGGTTCGAGTAACGATTTGTCAATATGTTTGTGTTTTTTTTATAATCAGCGTATTCACGAGTATTGCTTATAAATTACCTTTATTTATTTATTTATTTATTTATTTATTTATTTAAGTACACAAAACAGATTGTAGTCATTACAATTTTTACTTATTATAGTGTATTATTATATGTTCCGACCACAAACCAGAGATATGCATACCTAGAAAGACTAAAAATATCGAGCAATGTACAAAGTAATATTTAAATTTATTTTGATATTTATGGATCTCAGAAAAAATAGAACCACAATTAGCAAGTGCGACGGAGGTAGTCGTTGATATTTTTTAAGTATACCCTAAAATTACAATTAAAAACGTCCGCATCTGCACCTTTAGCGACGAGCTCATTGTATTGGCGACACATCCTTACAACTGGATTGTAAAAAGATGTTTTGTTAGTGAATATCCGAAGTGAGAAGGTATTGGGACGTCGAGAGCGATAATTGGTGTTGAAATTCATAAGTGATAGGATCTCAAGAGGACCTTTGCGGTGAACTCACAAATACCAGAGATGTTTATAAACGTATATCTGGGATATTTACAGTATACATATATACCTACTATGTGATATTTACGTATATGACGAGGTATAAATTAATATAGGTACATATTTTGTTTAGTCGAAAGAAAGAAAAGGATTTTATTAGTCTCCATTATTAATAATTACCTATTTATTTTCAGACCGCGATCCACAATAGTATTAGTGACAAGTTTTCTTACATGCTAGGGTTAGTGACAACACCAAAAATAAAACATTTTCTTATTAACTACAATATAAATTATTTTTAGTCGCATGATTACAAACCCCCTGTCACCAATAGGAGCTACGATAACGCGTTGAGGCCGGTACAATAATAACAAAAATAACTTCACTAAAACATATACAGGCTGGCGCAATAGAACGTGCATTTATTAAGTATAAGCTAAAAAAATAAATACAAAAGGTATAGTTGAAATAAAATATGAGTGATTTGGTAATTCAATGTCGTTTATTTTTTTTAAATAACATTATCTAAATGACGGCCCTCTCGAAGACAGCACTCCTCTAAACGTGAACGCAAATTTGTGAAAACTCTTGTCAATAATTTTTTTCCTACTGATAACCGACTACTTCACCCTCTCAATATTGTCTGTGGTCCTAGACGTTCTTGGACGACCTTTTGCTGGTGGTTTAAAACGCTTTATCCATATTTTAATTAAATTTGCACTCGGAGCTTCATTAATGTGTGTTAATCCATATTCAGAACAATACATTCGCCTTGTAACGACCGTTCTCGTAAAACGTGCGAACACAAAAAGCGCGACGCTTCCCGTCGAATAACTCATGGTTACTAAAACTCCACGAGTGCCAGTATTCAACCACGCTAGGCTCCCCCCGCCCGTGCACTGTTTACCCCGCGAAAAAAGATGGCGCAATATGCACGTTCTATTGCGCCACCCTGTATTACAGAATATTTGAACAATCGCAAGAAGCAAGTTACAAACTAAGTCGACGCGACGGTGGGAATGATATCACACGACGTTCAGAATCATTCACAATTATCACAATAGTATGGCGTGAACGACTATTGAATGTTCAATGTTCAATGTTCAATGTTTCATTCAACGTTATCATCGAGGCTCGTGCGCGCGTCACTTGGCGCTTCCTTCTACAGCGTGCGTTGTTCCCGAAGGCGCCATTGTTTGGTCGGACAATGACTGCCTATTCATAAAGCTAGTGCGATTCGTTGCGTCCACATTCCATTTTAATTAAAAAGCTATGGACGGTAATTAACCACACAAAAGACTTTGTTCTTTTTTTCTACTTGTCTAAATATATAGATAGGTACAATCTAAAATACCTACTTGCATATAAAATTATGCCTACTAAAAGAAAGAAATCTGTCTTTAGCGCATCGCTGACTGATGCCGCGGCACGCTCGTTGCGCTCGCTCGGCTGGCGCACTGTGGTCGCTGTTTAACCCAACATAACCTAGCATGTTAGAGTTTTTACAAATCGTAATTTGGCACTTAATTCCAACGTTGGTGTGCAAAGAGAAGATAAGGGTATTCGTCTCTTATTCGATGTGATACACTGGGAATATATTTAATTGACAGAAGTAAGTAAGTTTTAGTTTTATTTTGGATAAGCTATTTCACTGTTAACTACTGAAACTATTCTCTCTCGGTTTCACCAAGATAAAGTTAAGTGCTAATCTGTAGTGTAAATCGCTCCTAAACTCTTTGATAAAAGTGTCCTAAAATACACAGATATGCTGCACTCTTCTTTCCGTGGAAGAATTTTTAAAATCGATTAATTTAAAAAACGTTTTCCCAACAAACAAAATTTTCCTCTTAAATTATTAGTATAGAAGTATAGATCACATGTCTAGATCTAGGCTGTATTCCAAATACTAGAATTGTGTAATTTATAACACACGTAAACTTGCACAAAGTGAGTCACCTAATAGGTACGTTTCGCAATACACTTCCGAATCACAATCGTTCGGATAAAACACCAAGCTGTGGTACCTCTACGCCGCCTCTACGAATGCTACGCTGGTACTACGGCGGCCAAGTCACCTCTACGAAACTCTACGGTACCATGTATTTAGTTCACAACGAAACAACGACCGAGTCGGCAATGTTGTGTTGGCAACTTAAACACGATAAGGTTACGATAAGGTTACGGGTACAGTTATAGCGGGCTTTATTCGAGTTATTTTTTTTAATTGGAAGCTATGACCAGAATCCGTTTATTATTTTACCACCAGCCAGTTGCAATTTGATTTGAACCAAGCAACTGGTTTAAAAAAAAAAACAATTATTTGACTCAGGGAGCAAACCTCACCAAACCGCACTGTTACACATTACAAGGCATTACGTTATATTACTCAAAAGTCACTTTGATTTTAAAATATAACTTACGACTTTATTGAAATTTTCGATGATTGGCAAAGTTTATTTCATAATATTGAGTTGTTTAAAAAAAAATGATATCTTTAAGATTGTTTATATAATTAAGTTGAATAATACTGATATTTTATTCTACTAATTGGATATTCTCCAGGGTATGAAAATCAAAATTCTAAATAGACAGTAGACACGTATGGTTTTCCAAATTAATGAAAATAAACAAAGATAAAGCGCATTAAAGTTTATGGCGGGGGACTCATGACGTCATTATTCCGTATAAGCCCCGTACAAACTGCGCCGGGTTGTAACGACACGCGAAATTTCAACTCAATGTAGCGCCGTTATTTTTTGATTACTTAAAAAAAGAAAAAATACGTGTCCAATATTTTTTATTAATCTACACGACGAACTAAAAACAAAATTAGTCAAGTAGTCATTTTAGAAAAAAAAACACCTTTTAGAAAAAATCTAAGAACAAATTTCTTACACTATGACCCTGGCCTTACTTTTGACCTTGGCCCGAATTCTATCGCGGCCCCCTCTTCCTCCTACGTGGCTTATATAAACTGCATTTCGCTACACCGTAGCAGCTACAAACAAACTTTTCGCTTTATTTAGATAGAAATATTGTTTTCGGGGAATCTTTTGTTTAAAATTCACCTTGTATGTTTGTAATAGAAATAAACTATTTATTCTTTTGTTGTTATTAGGTCTATAGAAAGAGGTTAGAAACGTCGCCTTCAGCTTAATACATTATTATGATCTAGCTGTTCCCGCGGAGTCACCCGCATTGATTTCGGAGTTCCCGCCGGAATTCCGGGATAAAAGTATGTACACCCTCTTTGTTACTAGTTCTTTTTTGTTCTCGTAAAAAGGTGTATGTAAAACTTCATGATGAGCGTTCGAATTAAACGTGAAACCTTAACAAACAAACAAATATTACGATTAATAATAATGTGACCCATTTCCAGCTTTCACTGTATTTGAATATATAAAACTACATACTTAATAGCTATGAAGATTAAAACCAAACTGTATATATATGCTAATGGCGTCATGTCCACGGGCGAATTGTAAGGAAATGCTTTAACAGAGAAAATAGGTTTATAGCGCCATAAGCACCCAATTTGACATTCTAATAAAGCTTATCAAGGAAACAATAAAACTTGAGTGCTAATGGCCGGGCGGCTTAGTTCCAGGACGCGCAGTTTGATTTATGAACTTGCCGTTGCCTGCGGTTTCACCCGCGTTTATTTCGGGATACCCTCGGAAAGTCCGGGGATAAAATGCTTTTTCAGTCGACGGCTACTTCTCATAAGCTACCTACCTACCAAATTTCAGTTTCATATGAGAATGTGAAACAATATCATCAAACTTTGAACCCCTATTTCATACGGAGGATGATTTTCGATAAATCCTTACATAGTCCATGCCTAAACTATGACTATTTATGGAAATTACGCCAAATCTCAAGGCTCCAGACTTAGCTATGGTCTGGTATAATAATTTCAGCAAATACATATTTTTTTATAAAGTGCAACCAGGTTTTCTGTCAAAGATCATTAAATTGCGCTCTCCTTTGGTGCGTGTGTGTCCTTCATACAACTCGCGCTTTATATCGGTCGACTTATTTACGGTTGCAAAATTTTAACGTGATAATATTATCACTTCTTTTTTAACTGTCTGATGAAGGTGTGACGGCTTATTTTCTTGATTATAAAAATTTACGTACTCATTTTCTCAGTATTTTATTTTGTGGCAAAAAAAAATGTGGCACATCTAGCTGCAGCGCGATTCATTCATATTCGGTTTGGAATAAAGTGATTACGCCAAAAAGATTTGTATCCACAATTTGTCAATGTAAATTTCCCATCATCTTCCCCGAAAATTCTTTCTTACCTTCTCACAAAAAGCGGGTGATAAGAAAAAAGTTGTTAACGACGCTGTAACGACTCCGACCCGCTCGGCATCGGTCGACATTTAGGTATCAGAGTCCCAAATCTTGGTACGTACCGAGGAAAATCTGCACATCGACGAATGCGAAGAGCAGAGAAGTGGATCTTGTGGCGGTGGCCACCAACATCCAGCCCACTGGGCGGTTACTAGGAGAAACTAATCGAACTATTATTCCTACAGGTGACTCGCTTTTTACCAAGGTATCTCTAATTCAAACATTTCATCAAAGTTCCACGCGTACCTACACAAATACTACTGAAATACGTGTCTGCTTTTGTCGAGGGAAGAAAATATTCTGTGTTTCATTTTCTAATACCTAAATACCTTAATATTTACAAATCGTAACGCAATCGTACAACTGTGAGGTATGGATTTTGGTTATAATACCTACTCGATTTGCCCGAAGGTCACTATGTTTTCCCGCTAATCAAGAGGTTCCGGGTTCGAATCCCGGGGGGGGGGGGGGGGGGATTTTGTGTGATAAACACACATATATGTAATTCTATGTAGTATAAACCATGTTTGCTTGGTTTCCACGACACAAGCTAATAAATAGCTTACTGTGGGATCAAGTAGATCTGTGTGTTGTGAAGTTTGTTATTGTATAGTCAAACTCATACGGTCTAAATAACCTTAATATCGGGAAAAAGTACCCTACGTCACTCACGAACACTGTAACTTTCATAAGTGACGAATTTTTACAATCGATTTAGTACTTTTTGAGTTCATCCATTACAAACACACAAACAAACAATATATTCTCTCTTTATAATATTAGTATAGAAATAGTATTAAAATGGCTACCATTCAGCATTTCTTGGAATTTTGTTTAAGCAAATTGTACACTGATTATACGGTTTGACATACTCTTTGTGTCTATTAAATAAAATTTATTTCGGAGAAAATATAAATTATATCCTACACTCGCAAATATTTATTTTGCCTTCCTTGCTTCGTACACTCAAAATGGCACCTAACAGACGTGAACAAACAACCAAACAGGCACGCCGCCCTCACTCCCACAAAGTTGGTAAGCATTCGGTGAGCGACACGCGCATCGCAACACTGGGTGTGATCAACAAGCGAATCCTACTCATATTACAAATGCGAAAGTCTGTAAATATGTATGGATGGATGGATGTTTGTTACTCTTTCACGCAAAAACTTCTGGATGGATTTAAATGAAACTTTACAATAGTAGCTTATATAGCTTATATATCAGATTAACACATAGGGTGCTTTTTATCCCGGAATTCCCGCGGGAACTCTGAAATTAACGCGGGTGAAACCGCGGGTCACAACTAGTGTTTCCATAAGAAGATAGAGAACAATATTAATTTAAGTTGAGTCAATTTCAAGAGAATGTTTGAAAGCAAACAACGTGGTTTTATTGGAATGTTATACATATATACAATACTATACATATATACGTAATCCTGAAATTTCCGCGGGAACTCCAAAATTAATGTGGGTGAAGCGGCGGGGACCTGTTAGTAATCTTATAAATGTGAACGTGAGTTTGTTAGTTTGTTATGCTTCCATGCCTTAACTACTCAACTGATCAGATCATCATACTTATACAACGTGTTAATGAATTAACTGAAAACCTGATACACCCCATGTAAAAAAATAAACAATAATATGATAAAAATATATTTTATGTCGAAAAAAATGTATACTTTAAAAGTTATTCAACATTAGTTTGGACGTGACCTATCTACGAAATTCCAAGCGCTACACCCGCGCCTACCGGTTCGAATTTTTTTGTTTCGGGTAGCGTAAGCGCTAAATATTGTATTATAAATAATTTAGACATGGGCTAGTAAAAATGAACAAATATAACCTATATTAAAACATAGTGCGATCGATTCGCTAGTTGATTCTGAGCAAACTACTTTCTAGTTTTCAGTTAATTCATTAACATGTTGTATACATTGTCAGGGTAACAAAAAAGAACATAGGTTTACTTTTCATCCAGTAAAAAAGTAAGTAGCGAGCGAAACCGTGGGAAAAACCAATATTGCGTCCCAATTATTTCTTTTTTGCTAAAATAACAAATAATGGGGACGGTAAACCTACCATCCGTCACTCTTGACAGTCGATAAATCTGTTGAAATCATAATGTAGGTACAGAAAAGAAAAAGAAAATGTTCGTACAACACATTTTCTCCATTTCTTATCTCACAACTTATTAGGCTTCGTCAAAAAATTAATAATTAGGACTGGTTTCCGATCATCTCATTAATTCAAATAAAGAGAAAAAAATAATGAGTACAAATTTTCGAAATTATAACATAATACATATATTATACCTAGTACCTACTACCTATTATTTTTTTTTCTGTGATAAATGACTCGAAATGCGTTTTATCTAAGTATATTTCGATTAACAAATTTGTGAAAGCGAAATACGTATACGTATACGTATGCTGTAAATCTTTGTGTTGTGTCAAATAAAGTTTTTTCAATTCAATTAAAAAAAAATAAAAAATTATATGCTCTATTATTTTTATTATCTAACCGACGGACTTAAGAGAATTGAAATTTTCAATCCCCGGCAACATGGCTATTCCTGCCCCATAGCCAAGTTGGAAATCTACGTTTGTTAACGCTTAGAAAACAGAGTAACGAATCGTTATATCACGCGGGACTCACGTAAACTCGTCTAGTTTAGCGTTACTACGTGACATAACGACTCCGTTCCTTAGGTTTTATATGGGTTGACGACTAGATTGTCAACTTGACTAGGGGGGCTGGAGAATGACCGACAAAATTATAGAATCGCCGACATGTTGACGTCACACGCAACGACACGTTAGTATAATAAATTGAGTGGATTTAACGGTATTGTGATCGGAGTGTCGTGTGCAGGCACGCCTTGCTGGAGATTGGCTGGTGTTTGGTGCAGTGGCGTCGCGTCGAGCCGCGCGTGCCGCGTAGCGTGCGAAACTACCGCTAAAACGGAAGTTTAGTTAGTGCTTTGAAACGATAATGGGCATGATGACTAGGTATAAAATCAAAATTCTATTTAGTTCGTCAGTTAGATAGTAAAAAAATAATTGATAAGTATTTTTTGCTTTTTAACGCATTAATGTTTAGCAGTGGAAGGTGGCGACGTCATAACTAAGTATAAGTGTACCTAGGGATAACGTTACTCGGAGTTTTATTTCAATGTATCGTCGTTATTTTTTGACTGCCTACTTACATAAAAAAGGAAAAATACGTCTCCAATATTTATAATTAATTTACAAGTCAAACTAAAAATGAAAATTGAGTTATCACGCCCATAATTGTTCAATTCTAAGTTTTCATTTTATGCGTTATAAATCTAGGTATACTAATATTTTAATTAGAAATGATTTGATTTTTTTTTGTATGTTTGCTTGTAATGCCCTAAACTTAAAAGCTACTGGACCAATTTTGAAAATTATTTAATCTAATATTGAAATACCCTCTAATAAAATCAAATCCGGAACTTCTTGATTAGCGGGTAGGCAAGGTGACTTATTGCGCCAATCCAGTCGCCTCTAGGAAGCTACCTATAAATTGTGGATCCTGGAATTCCCACAGGAACTCCGAAATGAACGCGTATTTTGGTCTAATACTTATTAATTAATTGTATTAAACTACACACTACTCAAAAGAAAACAAAATTAATTCAAATATAAAATTAAAAAGTCTTCATAAAATATGATTTAGAGCAACAAAGAAAAAGTAAAAATATGAGGGCCGTAGGTTGCGTTTATAACAATGATAATATTATAAAATTACTAAAGGAACAATCAGTCCTCATTTGAATGAAGTCTCAGAAATATGGTTGAATGTTAAACAGGGTATCTCTGGAGATCGCTGCGTTTAAATAAATAAATTCACCCTCCAAATACAACGACAACAAAGCACCCACTCGGATATGTAATGACAATTTCATAAACAAACACAAGTGAATATAAGCAAGCCGTTGAGCGAGGAACGGCCCAATTTCGATGATAAACGCGCTACAAAGCGGCTGTTCCGGGAGTTTTAGAGTTCTATAAAATCTTACCTTCTGAAATCTTCAGTTTTATATTTGGATATCGGTATATGGACTTTTTCGATTAAAGACACAAGTAAGTTTTTGTTAATCCGACCCTTATGAGTGTAAAAGGGTGACACGGGGGTGCCAACTATAAAAAAAAACTATCCATGGAGACAAGCTAATTGGGAAAACATAGACTTCATTTGCTATGGTCAGCGATATGTACAGAATGCGTGTACCCGTACCGGCATTTGTGGCATTCAGAATAGTTTACGCCCACTGACTGTTTTGTATTTGTCATTTGTATGAGATTACGTGACAGAGAGAGTGCTATATTAACTTGTCTCCGTGGACAGTATAGTATATATCCTTAATTCCTTAATCCTAATATTATTTACTAGCTGTGCCCCGCGGTTTCACCCGCATGAGTTTTGGAATCAGGAACCTTTGTGGACGCAGGCAGAATAACCCGCCAAAGTTTCATCACAATCGGACCAATGGTTTCGAAACGCATAGAGGACAGATATACGAACATTCATTTTTATTCATAAAGAACATTATGTAAGGATTATCTTTGTAATACATACTTTTGATGTATGATCAACGTATGCGAGAATAAGAGTTCGGAAGCGCATTTTCATTCGACTTCCTTCAAATTTATCGTCACTGCTTAGCTCCTATGTGTCTTAGCGTTATATTATATAGCCTATAACCTGCCCAGGAGTATGCACTACAATTATAACAAGTTTGGTTAAAATCCCTTCAGTAGTTTTTGATCCATGCGTGCACATACATACAGACAGACAAAAAATTTACTGATTGCATTTTTGGAATCAGTATCGATCACCATTCATCCTCCAATATTAATTTTGAATATATATTCAATGTACAGAATTGACCTCTCTACAGTTTTATTCCAAGTATATAGAAGTAGAAGATAAATGTAAACGGGAGTTTGTTCATTTAATACGCTTTCACACCTTTACTACTCAGCCGAATATTATGAAATTTTGCACATACCTTATCAGGGGTACAGAAAATACATAAGGTATCTACGTTTATGCCGGAATTCCTGCACGAACTCAGAAATTGGCACGAGTGAAACCATGCGGATTGACTAGTATTAAATCTACTGATTATTTGACTTTGACTATCAGAGTCGCTTTGTTTTAAAAAGGCTACGGTAACACTAGCGTAGATACCTAGGTGTATATGATAAGATACGTCCAGTGTCCACACTCCCGTAAGTCTTTCATTTCTTTACACAGAGTGGAGGTCTTATACAACGTGTTAATGAATTAAATGAAAACTAGAAAGTAGTTTGCTCAGAATCAACTAGCGAATCGATCGCACTATGTTTTAATATGGGTTATATTTTTTCATTTTTACTAGCCCATGTCTAAATTATTTGTAATACAATATTTGGCGCGTACGCCACCTGCAGCAAAAAATTCGAACCGGTAGGCGCGGGCGTAGCGCTTGGAATTTCGTAGATAGGTCACCTCCAAACTAATGATGAATAACTTTTGAAGTATAAATTTTTTTCGACATAAAATTTATTTTAATCATATTATTGTTTATTTTTTTAAATGGGTTGTATCAGGTTTTCAGTTAATTCATTAACACGTTGTAGACAGCCAAACATCTACTGAACCCAATCCGTTCATTATAAGACACGCTTTTTTCACTTTCCTCGAGAAAACGCGTACAAAACATTCACGGGCAGTAATTTTATGTAGATTGCTTCGCAAATAGAGTTGAAAAGTCCGCGAGATACAATGGGAACGAAATTAAATATTAAGAAATGAGAGACGAAAAAATGAATTCTGTAATCGTTTATACTTAGGTACGCCATATTCATTTCGTGACTGGATCCTCCCTTCTATTGCAATGTCGTTGGTGTCTTTTTTATTTATCGCCCTTTGATCCAGAAAAATGTGAAGAATTTCATGAATCCGCTGTAGTACTTAGAGGCTACTTGACAATAAACAAATAGGCAAGTATTAAACAGTAAAAAAAAGACGTTAAATTACCATTGGTCTCACCGGTTTTTTTTATCTTTAGGCGTAATTGAATAATAATGGTACTACAAATTGGATTTCTGTTGTTTATTAAAAGGTTTTATGTATAATGGATATTATAATTATTACAAGTGAGTCTGTATAGGTATCTACGGAGCGTCAATTTTGGAATTCCCTCTTGAACTCATTCTATATGAATAAAAGTAGGTACTCTATGGCCTAATCCACGATCAACATGATGACTCTTTTACCTTTTTACCAAACAGCTTTTCCGCGATTTTAACCCGATTGAACTTCAAGTTCTCCGTTCTTTGAATTCAAATACAAGTATCCTATCAGGTATCGGGAATGTTGCAGCTTCCTATGGGTAAAATAATTTTTAGAATGTCTCTAGTAGTTATAGACCTGCATTCATTTCGAAGTTTCTACGGTAATTACGGGAGAAAAGTGCCTACCCTACGTTCTTTTCTGCACCCTGGACAACGTGTAGGTATGCAAATTTTTTTTCGCATTTATTCGAAACTATATCATCAAAGTCAGGATACCTAATTAAGATAGAATTTTTAAGACCAGTTATTTGAATTGTTTTCATCACATAAATAAAGCTAATGAAATCTAGGTCCGTTTTTAAAACGATTCTCTCCCAGGGACATTCGAAACGGGGCAAAGTTCCGAAATAAGTTAAATTACTTTCGTGATTCGAGTATTGGTTACGACTTTACTTTGGGTTTACGTTGAAAGGGAGGAAAGTGGACTTGAGAATCAAAAAAGCGGTTGACTTATGTTACGGCAAATAAGAATTATTTTTTGGTGGGTAGAGCAGGTACAAAATAAGAAATTGTTATCCACAGTAGGTAGTAGTTTATTAGTATTGAATCATTAAGTTTCTTATTACTGTTACTGTGTGAGTGTGCTACTGTGTGAGTGTGTTACTGCGTGAGTGTGAGAGCAGATGGAATGAACTAGTAATGAAAATTTTATACTAAAACCTCCATAATATAACAAATACGTGAAAACCGCATTAAAATCGCTACGACCAAACGCGAGATAATCTTGCACAAACATATAGGTCAAACTGTGAACCCCCTTCTTTTGAAGTCGGTTAAAACTGAACTGGATGGTCCACACCGTAGGTAAGAGGCGGTCAACCATAAAGCGGCTCCTTTCTTAAGGATATAAAACAATATAAAATAAATGCTTAATTGAAAAATAATAATAGCCTTAAATTAAGCAATTGTATAAATACTAAAGGTCCAAACTCAAGGCAAACATGAATTTCTTAAATTTTGATCATCACTTAAATTTTTACCCCGACGCGGGAATACCCGTGATACTTGGCGTAGCAGACTAAACTGAACCAATCCTAATGATTAAATACGGATAGGAGCGTGGGGGAACTGCTAGTAATTAAAAAACCTTTTATTTAACTTCATAAGAACAACGGCAAGCAGTATCGACTATGGATCGGTTTGACGCTCCTCGTAGAGTAGTGGACTTAATGGGAGTCGATTTGAAGCCAACACACGTGCCCGAGCGGGCAAGTGACGTCGATTACTCCGTAAGCATCGAGCGCTGGTCGACTCAATTGGCCAATTTGACGCCTGGCCGGTTCTCGTACGATTAAAAGTGTCAAAGCACGAAATCTAATTTAAAGCTTTACAGTGAAAACTGATCAAATCTTATTTATGTAGCTACTCAAACAAAATGTTTTTTTTTTTCAGAATATCGTGACATGGGCATGTTGACTAAATTTTTTTTTGTAAAAAAAAATATTGGACACGTATTTTTTCTTTTTTTACGTAACCAAAAAATAATAGTGATACATTGAGTTGAAATTTCGCGTGACGTTCCGGACAGTTTGTACGGCGGTTTTAGCGGTTAGTGACGTCACGACCCCCCCACCTTAAACTATAATGCGCTTTATCTTTGTATATTTTAATATGTTTGAAAAAGCAAAAAATACGTGTCTATTGTTTTTTTATTTTCTAACGGACTAATTAGAATTTTGATTTTCAAAAGTAGTCCACATCCCCATTCAAATATAGAGTCCCACTCACAGTCCAAATTAAAAAAAAAACATATTTTGAAGATCTGAGTGGTTCCAAGTGGTTAGCAATTTTAATTTAAAGCGTCGGCCATTACTATTCCTTATTCCCTTTTACAAATTGTACTATACTTAATTTTTAACTACCTATGCTGATACAAGTTTCATATCATTGCCTAATTACAACATACCTACTCTTAGCTTGCTCACTCTAATTTTCTATCTTCTATTACATTAACCTTTAAAACTTATTTTATTATGCTCTTTCGACCTTCTGATTCTCGGTACTTTGAAAACCTTTCATGGAGAGTTCAAATCACTCGGAAAATCAATGCAACATATTAAGTAACATAGCCAGCTACTAAGTATGAACATAAATCGATGCCACGTAGAGCTATTTTTAGTGCAGTGTTGTACCTACGTACAATACAATACAATACCATATAATATAATATACTTACATTATTGCACCAACAATTTTTTATGGCAAAAAAGTCGGCCTTATTGCTAGAAGATTTTTTTTCAACCTTGACGGGATAGTACAGAATATGTATTATTACCAGAAGATTTCGGGGTGGGTGCAGGCTGACACCTTATTAATTATACATACATAATATACATATATTATGAAATAATATTTGTAATGTATAATATGTAATATGTGTAATGTGTACTGTATACGTATATTGTAAATTTTATGCTCTAGCGTTGTTTAAGAAACCCAAACGTCGTTTATACTTCTCCCTGAAATATCGCAGTGGCAAACTTAACTTTTCAAAACTCCTAGTCCTGTATCAAACGGGTGCAAACTATGACGGGCGGGGGAGGAGCGGCAGCGTTGCGAAGGGCCATTTATATTTACAGACATTGAGCGTGCCAGACACGTTCCGTCGCTGACAAAATAATATTCTCCAATACAGTGCGTCCGTGTCCGGACAGACACGGGCCAGTATCCGCGGAAAGAATATTTGGTCAATGCAGTTCATTTCTGTACGTGTCTGTGGCTACATGGCCTACATGTCGAAAATCGTGAATAGAGCATCGGAATCGTGCAGACGTCTTTTGTAAATGAATGGTGTATGTTGGTTTTTTCCCACATTTTTTCTTGGCACGTGTCGTGTCTGGCACGCTCAGTGTCTGTAAATATAAAAGGACCTTAAGCCCAACAAAGTTAGTGACGTGCCGGGCCGGGCCGGGTCAGTGGGAGCGGTCGAGCGCGCAATTTAAATGTAAATCGGAGCCTACACTGGCTGGCTACCGTAACGTGTACCAAAGTTATTGCAAATTTGCAACGGCAATTTGTTAGCTGTAAAAGATTTAGGAGAAAAACCAAATTAGATACAATTTCATAGTATTAGTAAATGAGTAAATGACCGTCTGTACGTTTCATCAACGCTAAGATAAACTACAGAGTGTACAAACTTGAAATATTTAGCAAATTCAAGCACCTAACGGTGTCTCCCGGCAGCTTCACTTGGAAGTCAGTTTCTATTTCAGGTCGGTAACGCACCTGCATGTCTTATAGTGTTGCAGATGTCTATGAGGGCGGTAATTACTTACCATCATGTGCCATCTGATCGTTTGCCCCCTATTCCATATAAAAAAAACAAATCTATTTTTTCTATATTACGTATAAGTATATTATGTACCTATAGCATGAACGATTAACAAAAGGTTTTTGGAAAATTAAGCCCTAAGAGGGACAAAAGTTTTAATTGAAGTACCTACTATTAGAGTCACATAATCCTGTATTTATGCTCCTATTTTCAAATAAAGAAATAAATATTTGAGGATTTTTGGCATCGGTTGACCGATAGCGAAAAACCGAAACGTGGTTGAAACTTTAGAGTTACCTATAATAATAAACTATCAAAGATTAAACGTCAGTTCTCGAAGAATATCCATTGTGCCGGAGACATCGTAACCAAGTTTATCGGATATTCCCAATCTATCGAACAAGAGTAACTAAGTGCTTCTCACTGCTATTTTCTTTTGCTTTAGTTATTCGAGTCGCGAGAGTTCAAAAATTGTACGAAATAATGCATAATGCGTGTGCTTCACGGTTGACGTGCCCTGTATAGAGTCCAAACTCTTGGCTCTAGATCAAAATATTCACGGAAAGCTCCACGTTTTGAATACAAAAGATTTATCGCAAGATGACAGTTCTTAAATGTTTACCCGGTATGTGGACATCTCTGGAATTACCGAAATTTTTAAAACATCTATCTGTTTCTGATAAGAAGCCACAGTAGATTACCCTGAATGACTTCCGGCCGCTTGGGTCCCCTGTTAAAATCCCCTATATATAGGGGATTCGTCTGGTTCATTTGTCCACATAGAACACCATATCAAATACATTCCATTGAGGGGATGTATTGGGATGTTTTTCAATACGAATCCCCCTGTTAAATATTCATCCTGGAACAAAAAAGTCCTCAAAGGAAGCGCCGCAATTCATGTGGATAAAACCCTGGAGAAACAAACAAAGGCTACTTCAAAAACCTTTTCCGATGTACACAACAAGAATAGAGATGTTTCATTTTCGCTCCAAAATCTTGCCCTGCAGTTTATGTAATACACAATAAAACACCACTCAACACATAAAAATGATTTCTTACAGCATCATTACGTTCCCTATAAAACGTTACGCATCGCCGAGCAAGGTCCGAGATGGGAGCGTAACATGAAACGTGTTTGTGTTTGTAACCCGGACTATAGAGCAGATAGAAAGAATTGAAGTGAAAACTAGTGTCACCGGGTGATTCTTACAGAAAATTATTCATCAAATACTAAAAGATTCTTAACGTTACTAAATATGTGAAAATAAACGAAATCTCTAAACATGATTCAGTCACAGAATCTTAAGGGTACAAATTGATATTTGATAGCAAAAGAGATAGATTTCTTGAACTAAATATAATAATATTAGTGTAAATTTGTATCTGATTTTTTTCATATAAATACATAAACGCCAGTTAGTTACGTTTTTACTGGCTCACTACAATATTGTGGTAAATATAACTTGGGATGGCAACAAAGGACGCTAGAGCATTTGCTCTGGCTTCCCTTGCCTTTCTATTCTAGTTACTATATTATATTCTCTGTGACCGCGACCGTGCTCTTGCCAACACACGTCACGTCCGCAGAAAGGTTGCTCCGTTTCCCTCCGAACATCTTCTTATTCATGAAAATTAAATTTGTGCGCTTGCACAGAATTTTCACGGTGCAAAGATTAAGGATTTAATATTGATGAGGGTTGTTGCGTCGGTTCAGTGATTCTGTTGCTTACGCTGTACGGTTTGGGCTTTAGAATGAAATAACAGAATTGATTTTTGGGTCATTTCCGACTGAAATCTTACGGTCGTAATCAATAACGTAAAAGAAACCCGCAACGAAACTTTCAAAATAGGTTATTATAATATCAACTATCACTATTTCAGGAAATCCGCGTCCATGTTGTTTTTCACGAAATGTAACATTAAGTTTGACTGGACTGGCAAAATTTTAGATAATTATGATATATATATATATATCTACCATAAGGAATTGGATTTAGCACAGAGATTAGATTAAACGTAGAGTCTAGAATATGACGTGGACAGAACGAAGACACTTTTTATACCGGAATTCCCGCGGAGCTAGTTATTATGTAATTAGATCTATGTGCGCCCTTTAAATGACGAATAAACCTTAGGTATATGTACCTAAGCGTGGGTTCTAATGACTCGACTATTCCAATGCTACTGCTCCACCTGCGTTAACGTATACGTTGATGTTAATGTCTAACGTGGTAATGTTAGTAAGTTAACGCGTTAAAATGTTTGCCACATCTAAATTAGCGCACTAATTTACGCGTTAACACGCAGATGGAGCAGTAGCATAAGAAGAAAAATAATGATATTGATAATAATAATCCACTTCACTATTCACTGCTTTTAATAAAGGTAATAAAAAAGAGCATCTGCAAAAAAATTGGCTTTAATTTTTCATTTGGTTACGAATTTACCATTGCAAATTACAATATGGGTATAATACCTACTTGTTTTCATTAAAACTCGATTTAAATTACCCGATGCGGGAACCCGCCCGGATGCAAATTACAATAGGTATGGGTATAATACCTATTTGATTTCATTAAAACTCGATTTAAATTACCCGATGCGAGAACCCGCCCGGATCGCAAGTCGTCGGTAGCAGTTGGGTTCGCAACCATCATACCAACAGTAAATACATGCGTGCATTGCTTGTGTGGGTAATCTCTGGATCTACTGAACAGATTTTGAAAATTCTTTCACTTATAGGAAGCTACAGTGATCCTGAGTGTCATAGGGTTACTTCCTTATCCGTCTCGTTACTTCCTTATTACTTCCAATTATAGATTATGCTGATGTATGCTACCCTGATGTTGGTGAGGAGTTGCTCACTAGGCTTGACAAGCTTCTCAATCTATGCATCAGGGTAATATTCGGTTTGCGTAAATATGACCACATCTCGGAATATCGCCTCAAACTTAAATGGCTCAACATCCGCTTCCGTAGGAATGCTCACATTCTCGCCACCCTTTATGGCATTCTTAACAATCCCTCTACCCCTTCCTACTTACGAGATCGCTTCCAACCTCTTAATACCGATGGGCGCCCACAAAGATCCTCAACATCTTTACTTCTGCGTGTCCCCAAGCATAGTACTACGGGATTCTCAAGATCCTTCACTGTGACGGCTATTCGATTGTGGAACAGTCTTCCCGTGCATATTCGGCTGGCCCCATCACTGAATATCTTTAAGAGCAAAGTTTACTATCACTTCCTTAACCAGCAAAATTGTAATAAGACCTAATCTCTGCTTCGTAATTTTTCCTATCTTGTGTGTGTTCCTACCTATTCATTTATTGTAGCTTATTTGTGCTTATTTGTTTCTACTTATTTTGTGCTTATTTGTTTCTACTTTACAGCTGCTATGTAAATTTAATTTTAATTATTAATAATTGCACCCTACTCTTTTTGTATTGTTATAAATGCCAATGGTTAACTGGTAGAAAATGCCGCAAGGCATTAAGTTCGCCATTTGTACTTGTTGTGCAATAAAGAATGAATGAATAAATAAATAGGGTACTTTTATTCCGGAGTTCCCACGGGAACTTCGAAGGTTGTTATCTATGGATCTACTTATTATAGATAGGAAGCTAAAGTGATCCTGAGTGACATAGGGTACTTTTTATCCTGTAATTCCCGAGGGAACTCGAAATTATCAAGGGTGAAACCGCGGGGGTCAGCTAGTGTTTAATATAAGTATTGCTTGATTATAGCACTGCGTCTGCACCGCTAACGAATGACGCGTCAGCCGGACGAGGCGCCATTGCCGCGCAATTTCCGCCAAATATCCGCCCCGCGAGCTGTCACACTCACTCGAGCGTGAAACCGTCCACGACTGGCTCTGTGTTCACAAACAGGCTTAGATTTATCTCACACTAGCTGTTCCACGCGGTTTTGCTAGCGTCAATTTTGCGGTTCCCTCGTGAGTTCGGGGATGAAAGTATCTTGCAACCATTATTCTGTTTGTTATGTACCAAATTTTATTCGAATTGGTTCAGCCGTAATGCGTGATTGAGTACCTATTTCACAAAATTTTATATTGTTGATAATAATATTATGACAGTAGGATTAAAAGTATTGCGTATTTCCTATAATAATAATAATAATAAATTTCATTTAATTCGACCATCGACATGGATCAATTGTGTACGAATTTGTAATGGTGCCATAAATAAAGTTGACTTTGTGAGCTGTTATCTCATAAACTTTAAGACTTAAAGTCACGCAGAAGGTACCCAAATATGACTTAAAGCCACAAGTGATCGCATAATGTCATGTCTTCATACACATAGTATTATATTAGCACTGTGTCCACATAATATTTTAATAGAGATATATATCTGGAATAATAAATTTTCAGATTGTGATTAGGTCTACATCCTACTAATATTATAAACGCGAAAGTTTGTAAGAATGTATGGATGGATGGATGGATGGATGTTTGTTACTCTTTCACGCAAAAACTACTGAATGGATTTAAATGAAACTTTACAATAATATAGCTTATACATCAGATTAACACATAGGGTACTTTTTATCCCGGAATTCCCGCGGGAACTCTGAAATTAACGCGGGTGAAACCGCGGGGCACAACTAGTATTGAAATATTTAAACAAAAAATAATGCAGAGACATTTAATGTTATATCGTTAGCGGAACCGAAAAAAACATTGGAACATTTAATCGCAATCGGTTTACACATAGAAGATTAAATTGCAGACGAAGAATGTGCGTTTTGTAATTTAAATTCCATTTCATTCAGCTGAGCCGCAGAAATTTAATCCAAACACAATCAAATAACAAAAATAAGTCGGTATTTCTGTAAACAGACGTTGATTTAACAGCTAAATACCAACTGCATTCACCGGTACGGGTCTCGTCTGCTTACCGAATGTTTTCTCACTATAACCGCAATCAAGGTTCGACACGCTACAAGTATTTGTATAGCGCACTCAGCGGGTAAACAGGGGATTCCCGCCGCCACAGGGGCTCGGGAGCCGTGTAACAACTAAACCAACACCAAGTTAACCGCCCGCCAAAGTACGAAACTAACACCGACCGACCCGGGCCTCCCCGCGGGACGGCCAGGTGATTCATTATAGATAGGGCTGTCCCCCGAGCCGAACGGCACCAATATCTATCAGGCGAAAACGTGAACGGGTCAACTGTTTTTCATAATGCATGCGGGCACACTCGCCAACCTTCGCTCCGGTCGGTCGGATATTGAACAAAGTGATTTTTTTTTTCTCTCACAACACGACACGATTGTTATTTATGTACTCTTACCTACTTTATGTCAAACATTGTTAGGTCTTTGATGATAAATGACTTTGGCCTGGTTGCGTACACATTGGCTTTCAACTTGGAATAAAACTGAGGATAAGGCGTGGATTTCTTCGGGGATGCTTGGATGATATACGTACCTAGTGAGATAAAAATTATGCTGAATTTTGATATGGGACTTTTCACTATAGGTTAATAGCTTGATATTGTTTAAGCTTTTGAATAAAGAAAAAATGTGTTACTAAAATAAAATGGTAATCAGAGAGTGGTCGTGGCAACAATGAGAACAATTTGTTTTATGCACGAGAGCAAAAAAGTTTTAGTCCGATTAACTCAGTAGGTATAAACAAGAACTTTATAAGCGTAAGAAGGCGAAAATGTATTTTGACGTAGCACCGCTACGCTATGAGTGCTACGACGTAGCACATACATTTAGCATTTCGGAGCAACGATAAACTTGGCCCTTATTCACTATGACCAACAACATACTTGCTCATAACGCACTTCCCAAAAACGCAATTCCAAACGTTCCCGGTTCCAAACAAAAAATAGAAAAGCTATTCTAAAGTAGCCTTATTTACTTTTTAACCCTTTCATGTACTTCCACACATATTTCAAGATCAAATTAGCTAAATCGGTCCAACCATTTTCGAGTTTTAGCGAGACAAACGTCAAACGAACAGCGATTCATTTTGATATATAAGATATTGTATTTGCCATAAGAAATGTGTTGTTCTGAAGTTAAACTTCGGGAAGGACGAGGGAAAGACAATTTTTTGTGGCGCGTTAAAATAATATTAATCAATATAAATGCTAATGACAGAAAGATGGAAAAATAAACATTCATTTATCACTTAGCGCAGTAAATTTTGTTCTGGATCAACATAATATAAAAGATACAAGGAAAAGTTTGAGGAACAATAATATCTTAAAACTTCCCATTTCGTCAACTAATTATAGGCAAAACACATACATTCTGCGTGCGAGTGGTAACTTCAACGGATTATCCGCTAGATATGATCTGTTGGATCTCTTTAATACTAACGTGGTGATGGCGAGACGTATGCTCGGTGACGATTTCTTCTGTCCATAATTAATTATTTAAAATAATATATGCTATTGTGCAGGTATTGAGTATATTATGCGAGATGTGATTAGGCAATTTTTCGCTTGTACTGTAAATTATGCGACGCTATGTGCTGTCTTGTTAGTTTAATTTGAGTCTAATTGTGAAGACCTATAATTAGCCATTTGTTTTATATAGAATCTATACATAGAAATTTAAGTGTGCTGCTGGTCTTCCTAGTAAATAAATAAATAAATAAATACTGTTATATCTTGGAAAACCAAAGAATTTTTGAGGGAAACACAAACAGGGTTTTTTTTTTGCTTCTCAATCTTGCACAGGCAAAAACTAGTTTGCAGGTCAACTATATTTCATGTTTCAAATAGTTCGAATAAACGCCATACCATTTCTTACCAAACTTGGCTGAGGTACCTACCGCCTTGCGTCGGGATTAGTGAGAGAAAATGTGTTGGAAAAGAATATTAAATGTCCGAAACAAGAGTTATGTCGCAACTAAATATTATTCTTGAATCTAGATTAAATTGGCACTAGTTTCTATTGTGTTGTGAACGGGCTGTATTTAATAATAACGGTTGCATAGCTGGTTCACTGAAACGATTTTAATACTGGCACAAGCAGGGTTAAAGTTACTTATTTAAATGTCTGAAATTTATAGTTGTTGAGCCAAAACGTGCAATGCGGCATGTGTTATAGGCACACAATTACATGAATTTTTGGTTGGTACATTTTTTTTTTCGTTAAAAATTATAGATTTATAATTTAGCGTTCTACAATATTTGACATAGTTTCTGAGCAATAAGTTTGTAGATATGAAATTTTAGCACTGTTAAATTATTTTTTTTGTTAAAATTAATTTTATTCATTGTATAATACCTAAAACACTGTCAAAGGGCTCTCCAGTCCGTTCGGTCCGTCACTCTTTCACTAAATTCCCGGCAAATCGGCAGTGAAGTCAAATTAGAAGTATGAAAATGGTGAACTTTCAACATTCTTTGTTAAATTACCAATGGATTACCACAGTTATAATAAGAATGGATTTTGATTGTTACAAAAAAAAAATAATACAAAAACGAAATATAACACGAAACACGAATCCAAACTAGGTCTTATTCTATAACCGTAAATCACAAAGCGTCGGTCCAACGAGTCCAATTTATAACTTGCTTCATTCATTTCAAAATAAAAACCGCTGGCGTGAAACAACCTACGAACGAAGGTATGCAAAGGTATAAATCAACGTCTCTGTGCCTCGCAATGCGGCTCGGCATGTTAGGTCTTTGTTTTAGGTCACACAGCGCATAAGGCTTATACGGGTGCGGTAAACGAGATTTTTTCATAAAAAAATATATGAAATAAGAACAAGCGCTGTAAATTCTGGTTAACTTCAAACTTAAAATTTTAGTTGCTGTCAGTACGTGTAATCAGATTTTACGTGCAACGGCGAAAAAAAAATTAAATTAAATTAGAGAATTTATTTATTTATTCTCTAATGTTAAATTTTTGACATGTACCTATTATTTTAATTGACATACCTACCCTTTGACGAATAACACTGTATTTATAATGTATATACTGTTAATGATGTTAAGGCGAAATAAATAAATCTAATCTATTATCATAGAACCGATTAAAGAAGAAATAAATAATAATAAAACAAACCATTGTGCTCAGGATATACCTTTTTCCATGTAACCAAACAAAAGAACTACTTATTTGAACTCGTGAAAAGATTTTCCAATAGTACTCAAAGTTAGATTACCGACAGGGGCGGGATCACTAAAATATTGTGATTTTATTCCGCGCAGAGAGCTCGAGGAGCCTTATCGCTCGGATTAGAGACTGCGACAAGCGACTAACTTAGTACTGCCATTCTGTGTGTCCCTGAAAAGAAGAAACTTTGCATACAGTTTTCTCTGAACGTATATGTAAGTTTCAAAGACAACAAATACAATTTACTAAGTTTCTATAAGATTTACCGACACCAAGTTAGTATTTATGTGACGTGATAATATTTAGTATTGGAAGATAAAGACTTGATTTTATACAATTTAAATATATAAATTTAATAAGCTGCTGTTTCTTTACAAATAAGAATTTTTAGTCATTCGAAATTACAAAATTAAACAATTTGGAATAGATAAAATTTCTACATTCTTTATAATATACTCGGCTTAAACTTTATTTAGTACATAAACTTATAGTAAAATGCCAAAGTTTAAATGACAACAACAGAGAAATGATTGCATTTTCTTTTTCATTGAAGAAAAATTCATTTGTCTTTACTTATTTGATTTGAACTTGAAAAATAAATGTGATTAATCCCTGCGCATTTCTTCATGAATTCTAAGACTTATTTTTCTTACTGTAGGTACCCATCTTACTTCTGTGACCATTTCCCGCTTCGACTTTCATCTAAGTTATTAATAGCTCATTCAAATTACTTTTGCGCGAAAACTTCACGTTCAAACGCGGCGCGTTCTTTGAGCGTTTTTCAAAGACAACTTTCTTCCATCTTGTATTGGATGAAACGAGGCTTTTTGTTCTGATTAAGAACGATTTATCTCGAGAACTGGGAATTAATCCGGATTTGCTGGAAGCAGATGTTACGGGAATAGATTGTGTAAGTGAGTACCATCACTACTTAGGATTTTCCATTACGAGTTTTTGGAGATGCTCATTTTATTCTTGAACCTGAAAATATTTATGGCTCCGTTGGCCCGTAAAATTGCAACTCATTATATTATGTACTAGGTGTTCCCCGCGGTTTCACCCACGTCAATTTCAGAGATCCCGTAGGAATTCCGGGATAAAAAGTAGCCTAATTTACTCCTTATGACATCAGCTATCTGCCAGTGAAAGTCCCGTTAAAATCGGTCCAGCCGTTTCAGAGATTACCTGGAACAACCAGACAGACAGACCGACAGATAGGCAGAAGGAGAAAAATATACTTTCGTATGCATTTAGTGAAAAGCTGTTAATTTGAAATTACAAACAAACACTTCAATTTTATTTATATGTCTAGATTAAATACATCTTTTACATCGCCAACAACTAACTATTTATGAAGCGGTGAGAATTTTCAACTATTTTAAGAAAAGCAAGTACGAAACTAAAGGAAGTATCAATATGATGATATTATGAAATTTAAATTTAAATCTAAATCAAGCTGCCATTTAAACTTAAATAATATTGCGTCATCTCAAATCAAAGGAAAACTTGAATGCCTTCCATCAAACAGCGGCCTAGCCTTAATAAGCCAAAGCTGAGCCATACTGGGCACCCGGGTTGTTGGAATGACCAGGGTCGCAATCCAAGATACCCGTTTGACGGAGGTCCCAAAACTCCTAATTTCACTATCAAGCAGTAACCACTGTGCTATTAGTTATTACGGTTCGACCACGAACACTTGTGCACTTTGCCCATAAGACTTTAAGGCAAAACCACGAAAATAAAGGGGCATAGGGCATTTATTTTCACTAGTCTGCATCCCTGAGACTTGAAGACTTATTAAAATTACTAAATATAAATTTATATGAAAATGAAAATTTATTTATTACCATAACACACATAACATAGATGTGTGTGTGTGTGTGTGTGTGTGTGTGTGTGTGTGTGTGTGTGTGTGTGTGTGTGTGTGTGTGTGTGTGTGTGTGTGTGTGTGTGTGTGTGTGTGTGTGTGTGTGTGTGTGTAGGTGAGTGTGTGTGTACGTGTGCGTGCGTCTGGGTGATCACTGATCAGTGCATCAGTAAAAAATCAAGACTGAACCCTGAGCAGATTTTCCGTCTGGGCGTAGGTCAAACTCAGCAACCACTTCGCCACAATATGTTTTGCTTGGCGAACTGAGTTCTGCCTTATGTCACAGAAATGGATAGTTTATAATATATGTCGGCGTGAGGGTAGTTTAATAAAAAATAACTGTTGCTTCCCGCTGTCGAATAGCTGTTGTAGTAAGTTCGTTCCCCCGCTCCACTCCATTGCCCGACTCGTCTTTGTTAGAACATGTTATAAAATGCGGGTACGCGTAAGCGACGGTTCATTGTTACTTTGTGTTCGGTTCAGTGCAGTTATAGTACGGACCGCCAAGAGGGGATTTGTGGATTAGCTAAAGCGCGTCAGATGAACATAAGGGGGGTACCTTGCACCATGTTGAGTACCTACACCAAATATAGGCCCTCTACACTGGTGGGTGCGTCTAGAATAACCGATCAGATTAGTAAAAAAAAATCGATAACTCGAAATACTCGAGCGCGTCAGATTAAGATATGGTGGGTTAATTACATAGTGAGAAGTATGTATATGAATAATCTGACCATTTGAACGTGACGTAAGGGAGTTAGAGGATCACAAACTTGCAAAAAAAAAACGCAACTTCGACATTCTCGAGCGCAGTTGATTTATTTTTTATTTTAAAGTAAATAACTCAAGGATAGCGGGAAAAATATAATCTGCCCATTTTCATAAGCCGAAGAAACAAAAATCGTCTTCGAATCGAACGAGCAGCGGCAGTGAAACATGAACCTATTCATATCTCTGTCTTTCTTTCCCTTTTACTTTTTCTCTATCTCTTACTCTCTCGCACCGTCCTCACACTACTTTCCGTCGCCATAACGTCATCACAGTATATCACGGCGCTAAACGTGTCAAATTATAACTTTTTTTGGTCGGTTAAAATACATATTAAAATAAGTTAAGGTAAGTATTACATCAAACTATAGGTTCACCTATAACCTTTCACTTTAATGTAATTATATATATATTATATAATAAAGCGCATCACAAAACAACGCGTTCATGTTATTATATGTAAAACGCTCTGGCTTGTTTGTGCTTTAAAGTTACTTTTGTGAATAATATTTTGTGAGCTTTTACATATTTCATAGAAATATAAAGTGTGTTTTTTGTGAACAAGAAATAGCTCATAAAGTTATTAAACTTACGTCAGAAAGAAAAAAAAAATCTTAAAAATAAATAATAATTTTTGTTTCTAGCAGTCAGATTAATAATACCCCTCAAAATTATTGTCAGATTTTAAGCCAACATAACTTGGAGTGCAAGCTGAACCTTCTGTAAAATAATCTGACACGCTCGAGTATTTCAAAATTGAGATTTTTTTTTGCATTTTCAAAAATTCGCTACTACCTTGCGTCACCTCCAAATTGGCAGATTTTCGAAGGGGTGCATTTTTAGGGTTCACTTAACATCCCCTTTGAATATCTGACGCGCTGGAGTAAATGTTTTTTTTTTTCATTTTCTCCACTTCCGGATGGCCACCCCCACCACGCAAATCGGCAGATGAATATATTTTCGATATCAGAGACACCTTGGAGTATCTAAACTACAATATCTGACGCGCTCGAGTATTTCCATTTTAATATTTTTTTTTACATTTTTGAAAGCCTGTAGAAGCTAAACCCACCGGTGAATGAAAAAATATCATATGACCTTATTTTGTTTATATCTCCTAATCTTCAAAACCCAATAGGTCCCAACGACGCTCGAGTCACTCCCGAATTAGCATCGCAACAGTGTTGTATCAATCTAGAGTGGCTATAGTGATTACGTGTGCTGTGTCATCTAATTGTTTCCAGAGGTTTGCTTAAGTCGGGAGCACGGGCAGTGGAGGTGAGCGTTCATGCATTGTAAAGGGGCCCCATTAAACCTACACCTGGGTCGCAAGTCCCAGGCACTGCTCCGTGTTCCCTACGGATATCTGGTATGCTGTACAACTTCTATGTTGGTGCAATTAATTGTAATAGTTTCTAGTTCATTCTAGATGAGTCGCTCAGCTAATAGTCTCGGTCATACCTTTCCCTGCCTTCAGTTATATTGTGTTGTCATCAGTTATATGTTATCATCATCAGTTAGTCGGCTATCATTACAACAGCAGATAACTATCTGCTGTTATCTGCTACTATATCGTTTGGGAAGAAAGAAAAAAGGCATTTATTTAAAGATGTGTTAATTTAAACTCACATTAAAACAGTAAAGATTTATTTTACATTTACACAAAAAGTTGTTTAATTATATACCATGACAAGGACTTATATCCTTAAAACAGTGATAATTACCATGATAACATTAATCACAAAAGTTCACAAGTCCAAGCAGTAGTCAGTGAAACGACTTTATTAATTCAGTCGACCATCACAGTCGACGTCGCACGGAACCGTTTAGGGTTGGAATCTGAATGGGAATTAAGATCGCTTTTGGTGTCTATTAATCACTGCCTGCGATTGATCCGCAGTGGACTGGAGGAAGTCACTTGGATGGACCATACCACGAACACCCAACTCCCGTTGAAGAAAAAAGACAACGCGTTACAGATGATATAGTTACATCCCTTTCTACAATCAACAAATAGGCTTACCAGGCTGGTGCAATTGTGCAGTCTTGATGTCTTTTTGATGATTTTTTTCTATCCCAGACCAACTATCTGCACTAATTATTACATCAGAGATGTTGGTTCTAAAATGTTGCGCTCAAATTCGAACTTTTATTTTTAATTCCGTCACATTAAAAGAAGTTTTACTTCCATATTGCAGCTCTTTCATTGATATTATGTAAAAAAATATGTACGCAGTTTTTAGTGCATTTTTTTTTATTTGTCTTATTCTTATGAAATACTAAGACACAGACACGCATAAATATACTACATTTTGATGGAAGTAGGATGTATAAAAGTATATTCTACATTACAAAATGTGGTCTATGGCAACGGCATTTATGATCTCTACAGTTCTGAAATTCTGCTTGGAACAATGACTTCAAATAAATTATTACTTATCTATCATTGCCTTTTCTTTAATAATATAAATACACCTTTTGTGTAGATCTTGGGTAGATATCGAAATAAACAATGGGGCGTTCTCCCGCCGCTAAGCAGAAATCCAATAAAGATAGCCCTCGACATTAAAAACTCTAATCTTCTATTTTCATTGGTCACATCTTCTCGGCGTCAATCTTATCCGCCATTTTATTAATTGAATAAATAACAATTTTGGGGTAATTCGCCGTCACTTTATATTTATTGGACCTGATTTGTCTTTGACTGTAACATTTTAATTACACATTTCTTCCGTCTGCATCCGTATCTAAGTTTTAATTGGATTTTCTTTTAACTTTAATTATTCGCGTTAGTTAGACACTTTTAATTTATTTAATAGCTGTTTTTATTTGTAGGTACGTTTACAGTGCCACGGTATTTTCTATGGGGGAACCGACCGACTTAAAACATTGACAATATCATATTGTATTCACAAAATACTAAGATTTTTATTTGTAGTAGTAGGTAACACAAAACACGACCGATGCCAGTAGTCAATATTCTGGCTCTGCAAATTAAGAAGTGCTGGGTTCGATTCCCAATGGGGACAAACTTTGTGTGATTAATAGGATTCTACTTTCCAGCTTGGGCGAATAATTATCTTTATGTAATATAATATTACTTATAACATAATATTATGTAATTTCATATGAAATTATTTAGCAAAACCATGTTTGCTTGATTTCCACCATGGAACTACCAAGATTAGAACCTATGTTAGGTTAAATGGAGTCGATTTCATTACGAACGTTAATAATATTAAAGAACTAGCTGTTTCCTGCGGTTCCACTCGGGATGATTTAAGAGTTTCCGCGGGAATTTTGGGATAACAAGTTTTTCTGTAATAGGCTAGTTTCCTGGGTAAAAAAATCAAAATTCTATTTAGTCCATCAGTTAGATAATAAAAAAATAAAAGACACGTATTTTTTGCTTTTTTAAAATAATGGAAATATGCATAGATAAAGCGCATTAAAGTTTAGGGTGGGGGACTCGTGACTTCACAGCTCGCTATAACGTGCGAACAAACTGTAGCGAGGCGTGACGTCATGTGAAATTTCGACTTGATATATCTCCGTTATTTTTTGGTTACATAAAAAAAAAAATACGTGTCCAATATTTTTTAATTATCTACAAAACGGACTAAAAAAAAATTAGGAAACTAGCCTATTGTGAGAATGTGTATGTAAAATTTTATAATGATCGATTGAGCCCTAAAAGCGTTACAAACAAACTCACTTTCACATTTATAATAGTAAAGATTTGGTACAATCGAAGATTGACTTTCTGTTCTAAATCTTGCATCATTATAAGTTTTCAAAGAAACTTTATATTGGGGCTTGGGCAATTTATCACAGACTTATGATAAATTGCTTAAGTTATATTAATATTCCTAAAGAAAAACTACAATATACCGGTTTCATCCAGTTTTTTTAACGTATATTCATGTAAATCTTATACCCAGAGGCAACCCTTAAAATATAATCCGTCATCTCAGTCTTAACTTGATTACGAGTAACTGATAATTAAAAGAGAATTGTTTAGTTTAACTGTATCTTATCCATCTCTGTAAACAGAAAATTAAAAACAAGCTGCTCCCACCAAATTGCGTTATAATAAAAATATAAAAAAACGACTCCTGTCTTATACATTATTCAATATTTAAATTAAAACGTGTCTCATTAAAAAAAAAACGTATTTAACGCAGAAAAAAATTGAATTAGACACGATGTTCATTCCGGCTAAAAGCCAATTAAAGTTTAATGCGACCCAACCAACAACTTAACTTAATAGAGGCATTTTTTTTTATTTCCTTGAAAAGGTTTTTTTTCCGCCATCTGTCTTTAATAAGTTGACGTGAATTTTGTCCTGAAGTTTTTCTAAGTTTAGGTACTCGCTCTCAATTATACTTTACTACTTCTCTCCTCTAGATTACTCAAAGGTAAATTCGTCAAGATCAGGAAACAAAAAGTTACGCAAGCATAATTAATATATTTTTAGGTTTAAATAAAGAAGCCGTTTGGGTTAACTCTAAAAAATAACACGGACTTTTTTTCAGTCTTAGTTGGCACGTATTTTTTATAGCATAAATCCAGTATACCTACATAGTCTTTAGATATTTAAAGTCAACTGTGGGGTTTATCTTGGCAAAAGCACGCCTTTTCGCCTTCATGTGTCTCAAAGGAAGGCGCCGTGCAACTGTCCAGCTTAGTATTGGCATCGAGCCAAACCTGGGGCGGGATAACTTCCGTGCGCGTTGTTAGCTGCACTCTACCTGCACTGAAGTGGCATTAGTCGGGTGTTTTATTTTTGAAAGTAATTCACAATGTTTTTGTAAGTGACTTACAATTTAGACAAATGTGCATAGGATCTTAGAACCAATGGATATGCGCTGTCTGTACTTTGTATGGAGCTTCGTCTCTGACTCCGATAAGTAGGAATTTCCAATTGATACCGACTTCAGCTTCGATACTTTGAAATCGGAGGTTTTCATCCGAGGATTTGCATGTCTCGCGGGGAAATCCCCTCCTACGTGCTCTCTGTCGTCGATTGCTCTTTCATTATACGCAATACGGATGATGATAAACACGTCATCTCTCTTTTACCACCACCCCCGACTCCGACTCCAATTCTGACTCCGATAAACCAAATTTGAAAACTCCGCCTCCGACTTCGGTTCCGATAAACTACCTCCGTAAAGTTCCTATTTTATTAGAGTGCAGAAATATTGCTGTTTTGTACCTGTTTGCCAGCTCTAGACGTGCTAGGTTAGTTAAGATTTAATCTGTCTGAACCACAATAGAATAAAATTGTATCCATATCCGTTACGGAATCACCCACCTCAACTCATGATGGATCGTACCTACAACGTATTGACATTTTGTGTGAAAACAGCTTATAGTATATACAAGATACAGAGTACATACTGTTTAATAAGGATTTTTGTTTCGAGTTAAGCTATGAGTAACTTATTTACTTAGTAATACTTACTGAGAAGAGGTAGGTCTGGTATTTGGCAGAAATAGCATACTTAAGATTCCCTATTAAAGAATTTATCGGGCGTTTATCGGAACCTTAATTATTTTCATTCCAGTGACGTCCATGCCGCCCGAACTTGGGTCCGGATATCAAATTTAATTACGTGGATAATATCCGGCAGCCGCGCGCCGTTTGCAGCTCATTCGTTCAAACTGTCCGTGGTTATCGCAACCATTCACCGACTTTCTCAACATGCTCATCTGTTTCTTACGATTTGTTCGTGTTGCGAAAGCTGTTAAGGAACTTTGTGATTATTGCTGTGGCCCAGGATAATGGCACCGAAATGGACACGCTACACTCGCTTCGAATTGGGAAGATCAGACCAGGAGACGTATTTTTGAATCGCTCGAATTACTTTTCACACACGGAGTCGCATAATTCGCATGCGAATGCGTGAAATAGTATTTTTGAAATGTCATTTCACGTGAATTTTGCAACGAGTGGGTCGGACCACTCTTATGTGAATTCATCGATCGAAAGTTTGACGTTTAGTTTGACGAAAGTATAACGTCATTTTCATAATATTTTGAGATGATTGATAGTTTGACAACTTCAAGAACTTTCGTTTCAAGTCCGATTAAGTACCGGTTTATGAAAATCTAGGAGAGTTAGCTTCCAGTTTCTAAATATTCTGCGTAAAATGAAACAATTCTAAAGGAGTTTCAGAAAACAGCAACACCGTATTGGAATGATTCAAAAATATGACAAAATGGGATTCAGTGAATTTAATTTCACATGCGAATTGATTTCATTTAAGATGTTCGAGCGATTCAAAAATACGGCCTCTGATCTGAACGACGCAATAAATTTGTGACTGTGACTAGACTTGGACTATTTCCGTACAATTATCAATATGTATAATTAATTGTAATTTTTCTTTTTGAGGGGATAAAACCCACAACCAGCCTGAACCGCGACGTGCTCGTAACGAATTGGAGCGAGCGGAAGTAATACTTGTACGTATACGTAGGTAAATGTGGAGAATGCTGAATTAGAAAATTGGTCTGTTTGGATTCATTTGATGTTAGGTAGGTATTTAATAGTGTTTTGTATCCAGTAAGTCAGTACCTATTCCTGAATGAGAAGTCATTATTTTTTATAAAGCATATTTAAAGATTATCTCAAGAGATTCTCGTCTGTCTTTCCTTTTTAATCGAGCTTTTTCTGAACTATACTGAACTTATTGTATTTTCTAGATTAAAATGGATTATAAACTTTTATTGGATATGAATACTAGGTAGTACAGTGAAGTTAAATAAAGTTACTAGAAAGTCAACTTTTATGCTTCCATTTCTATCCTAAGTTTCCTTTCAAAAAATTTACTCTAGAAATAAAATCATCTCTTGCCTCGTCACCATTAATCTTATTATTGTTTAGGTCAATAATGTAATTAATTGATTTAATTTGATAAAAGCATAAAAAAGCTTCAGTTGTTTTCTCAATTCTCAACGTAGTACCTAGTTCTAATTTACAGTTCGCTGCCAGTTCCAAAAGTGGATTTGTCTTATTGTTCTTCTCCTCTTCCGCACCACAAGCCACCACGCAACAGGTCTATTGTTCTGCTCTTTGCGTTGCGTTTTTATTTTATAAATGAAACGACTCGAGCATTGTTGCTTCTCCGATATTTAATTTCCGTTTTCAGATTTTCAAGCTATGTGTTTTCTCGAAATAAATAGAAAAACATATATAATATATTCAAACATGATAATACTTATACATGTTCACTTGTATGATGTAATAATGTTTTACGCAAATTCGTTCCAGAAAACGATTCCTTTTTCCTGGTATTCACAAGATTATTTGTTTTAAAGTATCTAGTAAGTTATTTGCTGATTTAAAATTTTATGCTTTTTGCATTTTTGTGGAAATAGATCTACGGCATATGCTGAATTATTTTAAGTAGATTGCTTATTTTATATTATTTAGAACACTACTTATCTATTTATTTGTATTTTCGTACCATGAAACCTACTATTATAGTAATAGCCTAACCTTTCCAAATATTTTTTTAATGTAATGTCCACTGATCAACTCGCGTTTCACACTATTGCAACTAAATATCAAATAGTCAGCCATTCATGCCATCTTGTCGTAAGCCGATGGTGATGAAAATATAATACTTATATTTTGGGTTAGACGATCAGAAGCTATTATAATGTAGGCAAGCTCTCAAAACAGATTTGTGGAATTTCACCCCGTAAAAGGCAAAAAACCTTTTGTTTTGGTATAAAAAGTATCTTGTGTTAATCTCAAGAATAACGTATTATATCTTATTCCTTCACAGAAGGGAAGAGCAAAAATTATTTTACT
The DNA here is from genome assembly GCA_907165275.2 of Zygaena filipendulae. NCBI lineage: Eukaryota > Metazoa > Arthropoda > Insecta > Lepidoptera > Zygaenidae > Zygaena > Zygaena filipendulae. The sequence continues at coordinate 389,922 of OU015653.1, read as the reverse complement.
AGTTTCTATATATGTACGTGTATCTACAGACATTGAACGTACCAGAAACGTTCCGTGCCAGACACGTGACAAGAAAAAAATGTGGGAAAAACCAACATACACCGTTTTTTTTTTAAAAAGACGTCTGCACGGTTCCGATGCTGTATTCACACTCCTCGACATATAGCCACAGACACGTACAGAAAAGGCATGTTGACTAATTTTTTTTTAGCCCGTCTTGTAGATTAATAAAAAATGGCCGCGAATACTGGCCCGTGTCTGTCCGCGTCTGCGCGGCTGTTTTACGATAGATATGAATACGTTAATAAGCACTGTATATGAGCATATTATTTTGTCAGCGACAGAACGTGTCTGGCACGCTCAATGTCTGTAGATATAAATGAACCTTTATAAAGATTCTGGGAATTTATCTCCTATACACTTTATAGGAGATAAATTCTCTACACAGTGAATTCTTGGCAATATTATGTGTGTCATGTTTGCCAATTAGGTTAAAAAAGTCAGTCAGCACAGCATGTAGGTAAGTTAAAATGAAACCTTGCAAACAGAGAGGCGAGCGCTCAGCCAGGCGGGCCGCCCGCCCGCGCCCGTCACCCGTGAAGTTGTGCTAACGTACAAACTGCAAACTGAAATCAATTCCAATACATTCTATTACGATTTTTTGCACTGCAAAAAAACAAAAAAGGAACAAAAATAAAAGGAATTACTTGTACGAAAGTATCGTAGCATTGTCAATGAACATATTAGAGTAAGTATCAATTATGCAAAAATAATGTATTTAGTCCACGATGTACTATCGTTTTGTTGAATTTCAATTGTTTTTCTTTTTTAATATTGCATGGCGTCAAAGGATAATGAAAAATGGATATTGCCCACGGTATTTTGCATGACCTTAAAAAAATAATATTATACACACTTTTACCTACATATTACATACTAATAATATTATTCTGTTCCGTAAAGACCGAAAATTATTCCACATACGATGTTATTACCGTATCTTATGAGATCTTAAGATATAACGTAATATAATAACTTATAGATTCCGGTAAAGGTAATGTAACCAAAGTCTTCTAATATTATATTTTCGTCTTGTCTGCACGATATAAAACAAAACAGCCGTCCCAAAAACTAATGGGCAGTGGGACCCATTGAATCTAATATAGTACTCATGTCTAGGTAGGTAAAGACTACTATCGCTTGTCGCCACTGAAAATGAGATCACAAAGGAGTATTTTCGTGTCCTTGAGTCGGTGCCGGGAGTCGGTTTTTGTTTTATTGTAATGATATATTGTCCTCGCAGACTCATATTTTGATATCTTGACTCTGTATTGTCGCACGAGACAACCAAACTAGATGGACACATTAGCCAAGACAATGGCTTTTGTGACGAATATCAAGTGTTGCTTAGAAGATTTTGACCAAAATATTCAGAAAAATCTTACATTCAGCAATTTTTTTTTTCTAAACTTACCCAAGTACCATTAGTAGGTACCTACTGTATAACCTACTGTTTATTTCTTAAGCTTTTCTTATGCTTTCACGCTTTAACTAAACCGATCGTCGTAAAATTTTGCATACACATTGTCAGGGTTGTATAGAGACGGACATGGGGTACTTTTCATCCTGAAATTCCCGCGGGAACTTCGAATATATCGAGGGGAAACCGCGGGGAACAGCTAGTATATAAGATTTTCATAATATGAAGCAGTTCTCTTGCATTGTAATAGAAATCTATAATATCTTTGGTCTTAACTCCATTAGTCAGTTGATCAGTTTTTACGCCGCCATACCTACTTGAAAATACGACATATAAAAAAAATAGTATTTATATTACCTTGGTACCTATGTATATAATATCCATTGACGATGTTCGCACATCGATCTACATTCCTCGCGCCGAGGTATTCAATAAATTCATTCCCCCTTTAATTAGTCTTCCCCTCGCCTCTAGGGTAGGGTCGTTAACAAATAACCTACTTTTTAAGGTTTTGTTATAATTTATTAATAACTAGCTGTGCCCCCAAGTGGGTTTCGGAATTCCCACAGGAAGTCCAAAGAAGCCTAACTTTATAACATTAGCTATTTAGCAGTGAAAGTCCCCTCAAAATCGGTCCAAGCATCGGAGATTCGCTCGCGTCAGTTTCGGGATTCCCGCACGGACTCCACAATTCTTTCATATTCTTCTACTCCTTACAATAACAAACACAACAAAAAAGAATTAGCGAAATTGGTCCAGCCGTTTACGCGTGATGCCGTGACCAAGGGAAATAGGGATTCATTTTTATATAATTTTATTATAATATAGACTAGCTTTTTCCCATGAAAATTCCGGGATAAAATGTGCCCTAAATATGCCCTTTTCTGACAACGTGATGCAAAATTTGATGATAACCGGTTGAGTAGTTAAAGCGTGATAGCCTACCAATTAGTGAAACAAATCAAAAACAAATAAAAAAGCATACATTCGCATTTCTCGTATAACTCCGAAATTACCGCGGGTATAACCGCGGGGAACAGCTAGTCTAAAATAGTTTTGAAAATATATACTTCAAAATACAATCAAATATCAATTAATTTCGCAAAATTAGTTACCTCCCCTCTTACCTCTATGGGGAGAGATATTAAATTTCAACATTTTAAATAGGTAGGTTATCATGATGGCAACTATAAAAAATATGATGTTAAAAGCAATTATTCGTTTTATGTAATAATAAATGAGTTTAAATGCGACGAACGCTCCTTTGTTTCGTTTTATGTTGAGTAAATAAAACTTTTGATAGGTGCTTTTATAATAATGACTGTTTTAATTAAACTACGTTGACCCAAAAAAAAATTGGCATTAGTGGAAAGGAACGTTCAGTATTATAATATTCACAATATTTAAATGACTAGCGGTCGCACTCAGAGTCGTTTTAATGATTACTTAATTTTAAGTAAAGATTTTAAAACAATGATGCCGCATTCTGAGTCGTTTATTAAATTACTGTTAATTGGCATTTAACGAATTAAGTTAAATTTAATTAAATGCCAACTAATATTAAGTATATATAATAATCACATAGAAAATAAATTAACTAGAGAGGACATGTAGGCGGGGCAGGCGCGCCACGGGTGCAAAGAAATTTCTTTTGCTATGCTAGCATCTTAAGTATATTTTCCACAATATTCCCAAAACTGTGTATTTTTAAAACAGTGACTAAGTAAAAAAGTACATAACCAAAAAGCGTTTAATACATTTCTTTACGTTAATGAATGTTTTAGTGTGTATTGAATAGTTTTGTGCGCAAGAATCACCCGGCGACACTGGTTTTACCTGTTTTCTAAACTAAGTTGATCCCTTCTAACTGTTATTTTCTGTTCTAAGATAATAATAATAAGCATAGTACATATTTTGTGGTTCGCCAACAGATCCTACACTATATATATAATATATATATAAAGTGAACTAACAAACACGCGTAAACGACATGTATATATGTATAGTTGTCGCTGTTCAAACACACCAGCGAGTCAGTCAGACTCGTGACATGAAAATATAGACTTTAGTTTGTTTTCTATCCGCAGTAATGCTCCGGGAGAAATGTCATACAAATATTAACATAGGATAGCCCGGCTCACAGCCGGCGAGAGCAACAGTATGCCAAATCGAGATTGCAGCCACAATACAAAAAAAAATACAATTAGTTAAAATAGTGCATTTATAAATAATAGTAGAGCAATTTAGATTTAAGTAGAGATTTAGTAGAGTGATTAGGTAGATACTGTTAAAGAGAAAAGATGAATTAAAAACTACTGAAACTACTGAATTTCTTTCACTTACAAAATTAATTCTTTCTTCTTTTACAGTATTCCTGCATATCATAGGGTACTTTTATTTATTTATTTATTTATTCTTCTTGCACAAAAAAGTACAAATGGCGAACTTAATGCCTTGCGACATTCTCTGACAGTTAACCATTTTATCCGCAATTACCGCGGGTGAAACACAAAAAAACAAAAGCGGCTGAAACTTTTCCACAAACGAAGTGTTTTCTGAGTTTCTTTGTCAGTCATCTTTTTAGTTTCCAAGTTGCAATACTGGTACCCGGCGCTCCGGTGCAAAGAAAACATCCCCTCATCAGGAGTCTGTTGACGGAGCATCGCCGAGTCAACACAAATCATTTTTTATACAACAACACTCTGTTTACTCGGACGTTCAGATGATTATTTTTATTTCGGATCGTAAACACGCTTCGGATCGCTAAATAAATAGATAATACTACACAGCTCCCGGAGAGTTGGATGAAATAATCAGTTTTGTTTGTGTACTTACTGAAAAAATATTCCGTCGCGAGCTGTATATATATACTAGCTGTGCCTCGCGGTTTCACCCGCGGTAATTTCGGAGTTCTCGCGGGAGTTCTGGAATAAAAAGTACCCTATGTCCTTCTCTGTACCCCTGACAATGTGCGTGCCAAATTTCATCCAAATCCGTTAAGCCGTTTTTACGTGATTGAGTAATAAACATCCAAACATCCAAACATCCACACTTTCACATTATAATATTAGTAGGACATTATAATTATCTATACTAGCTGTTCCCCGCGGTTTCACCAGCGGGTATTTCCAGATAAAAGTACTTACTACCTTATTTTTCTTTCTGTACCTACCTACCCTTGACAACGCGCAGGTGGTATGCAAACTTTAATGTAGTTTCTTCCGCGTTAATTTCGGAGTTCCCGCGTTAATTCCAGGATACAAAGTACTCTAGGTCCTTGTCTGTACACCTGAAAACGTGTATGTGAAATTTCACGATGATCGGTTGAGCCGTTAAGCCGTCAAAGCGTAACAAACAAAAAAAAACTCATATTTTCATTTATAATATCAAGGATTTCAGTCGGTAATCTTGGAGTTTTCAAATAATTGTATACAAGTATTTGGGTATATATAGGTAACATTGTTATGTTTCGTTCTATATTATGTTATTGTATATGTACGTACATATATGTACCTAGTACCTATATATTATATACATAATATATAACAATATATAGGTATATTTTAAGATCGCATGTTTCGTGCTTCACTTCGGTTACCCAACTCGCTATCGACCCGCCCAACTTCACATAAATTACTCCCAACTTTCTTCGTTAACATAAGTTGTAATGTAGAACCTTCTGTACGTACGCACAACACCGCCAACAATATTACATACTATAATTTATTTAGCTAAAAGTTTGTTTGTTTTCCAAAAACGATTTTATTGTTACGTTTTCAATCAAACGTACTTCTTAATATTATAAAGCGAGTTTGTGTGTTTGGTTGAACGCGCTAATCTCAAGAACTAGGTAAAATGTTGCAAAAGCGGGAAAAAATATTCTTTTTGAAAGCTTCCGTTAAGTACACTGCGTTATAGGTTAAATAACCCAAATAACATGTACGACGGAATTTTCCCATTTTTGTAACTGGTGTATTAGAAGGTTTGTTGTATTAAAAAAAATTGGGATTTCCTGCGGTAATTCTGAAACTCACACGGGAGAAACCGCTGTTACAGTGAGTTTAAACATAATGTATTTTTTATTTAGTCACAGAACTCCAAAATCGTTGACTATACTTTCCAAAATATGTATAGGAAACTGTGTTTCGTTTAAGAATTATATTAATTTCTTAATACAGAAAAACCATGGGCACTTTACTCGTAGTTTATTTCTATTTAATACTTGGTAATAAACAACAAATAATGACCTATTTCTTTTCAGCCTTTAATGGTTATTTAAATGTATATTACAGGGTGGAAAAAAGGCGGTCGCTCGGCGGCGGAGGGAAGTAATTAAATAATAATGATGATAAATTTTATTGGTAAAGAAAATAATCTTAATTAATTACACAGAATTTATAAATGTATGTTGAATTCCTATGGTCTCAGTTTGATCTTAGAGATATTAATTGAGTAGCTGTTCCTCGCGGTTTCACCCGCGGTAATTTCAGAGTTCCTGCGGGAATCCCGGGATAAAAAGTACCCTCTGTAGCCCTGACAACGTGCATGCAAAATTTCAGGATGATCGGTTGAGCCGTTAAGCCGTGAAAGCGTAACAGACAGACAGACAAACAGAGTTACTTTCACATATTAGTAGGGATTCTCATCTTACAATGAGAACAAATACCTATCTCGGCAATCGTCACTCGACATGTTCATCGATTAACCAAACAGATATGACAGGAGTACTTACTATATATAATTTTACGCGTCATTCCTCGCATTAATCCGCGTTAATTAGCAAGTTCCCGCGGAAATTCCGTGATAGAAAGTGTTCTTTCTGCACCCCTGACAATGTGTACTTACTTATGCAAAATTTCATGATGATCGGTTCAGTAGTAGAGGCGTGAAAGTGTAACAGACAGAGTTACTATCGCTTTAATTATAATATTAATATGGATTTAATACATTAAAAGAGATCCTTTTTACCGCACCAAATATTATTATACTTACTTAACTAAAAACCTTTGTATCTAACTTGTGTTGGTAAATAAAAATTTATTTTAATTATTTATTTACTAGCTGTCTCCCTCGGTTTCACCCGCGGTAATTTCGAAGTTCCCGCGGGTATTCCAGCATAAAATATAGATATTAACCTTCCACTCTATCTATTGGTGAAAACTGCATGAAAAAGCCGTTGCGTAGTTTTAAAGATCTAAGCATACATAGGGACAGACACTCGGGAAGCGACTTTGTTTTTATACTATGTAGTGATTATGACAATTTCAAATCCAAAGCATAAAGTAGGCACCAAAAAGCACGACGCAAGTGGAGTCGCGAGCAACAGCCAGTCTTGATGATCCCATCTAGTTGAACGTATTTTACGTGTGAGAAACATTTTATGAAGCTATAGAGAAGTGTTTAATGACATGGATCGTGTTGGTGTGGCTCTTTGGGCGGGCGGAGGACGGCCTTCAATGTTTTCGGTTGCTTTTTCCCTTACTTCTCTTTAACGTTCACACCTTATACGCCTACTTACAATCACAAACAAAAGTCGAAATCTATATATTTACGGCTTGATTGCACTTTTAATTACCATTAATAGAAGTGCGCGCGTACGAAAGCTTTGAGGTTCGCAGTGATTAAATTAAAAAAAAAAAAACGGATGTAAGCTCTGAATGTATGTCCCATTGTCATATTTTTTTAATTTCTGTGATTCGTAGCTTATCAGTACAGAAATAAAGTTTCAATTTAACAGTGGTACCTATGTATTTCATGTTCAATGCGGAATCGGTTAATAAAATATTAACAAATGGACAGAAGTAAGGCTAAAAGCTGCAGGTATTATTAAATTTTATTTCTTGGTAGTGTTTAAAGAAAGCACACAATATAAACCTCTCCGAAATGATCTTATGGTTTTTGTTCCCGATTGTACCTACTCATTTTTTTCCACGTCACAAATGCTGGAGAAGTGTTCTTGTAATCTTTCCTTTCAACATGTTCCATATGTCTGATGTCATTAAAGAAGTCGTTACTAGAAAATTACAAGTGCTTAGAAAAATTCGAAGACAGAGAGTTTTCCGTAATTTCTTAGAACTCCTTACCTGAGTGTCTTCTCGAATGTATGTTACATCAAGATCATAATAACTTCCACACATTAAACACTCTCTTCGGCAGATCATGAAGAATTTTAGGTAAAAAGTAGATTTTTAAAATATTTTTGAGTATACCATGAGTTGTTTTAGTGAGTAAAGATAAAAAAGACAAAAAACCTGCCGCACTCAGAGACGTTCATTAAATTAATGTTAGTTGGCATTTAACTAATTAAGTTAAATTTTGCCAATGGAACAGAACTAGTAGCTAGTACAAATAGACATAATATAATTTCATATTTTTTTTTCATAAAAAAAAATAATTACGTCCCAGCTGTGAGCTTCATAGCTTGCTGCCAGGTGGCAGTTTAGGAGTTTGAACTTTAACGACTAGAGCACCCGCACTGGGGCGGGCGGTTTTTTATTAACACCCAACGAACCCTAGTTATGACTCATAAAAAGTAACGAATTTCAATATTACTTACTTTGCACATTTCTTCCTCGTGAAACACTCGGTGAACGTGACGCAAATGATTCATTGGCTGTCGGAAAAATGGTCGCAAGTGTATTGAAAAAAAAAACAACCTCATTTTATTAATAACTAGTAGTTCACCGTGGTTTCACTTGCGTGTTTTTGTATGAAAAATTTCATGATGATTTGTTGGAGCAGTTAGGGCGTGAAAGCGTAACAAACAAACACACATTCGCATTAATAAGGATTTTGATTTTACATAGATAGCTACTACACAAATCGCTAATTTCTCCTCTTCCTTAAATAATTCTTTCTTTCTTTCTTTCTAATTATTACCAACCCGGCCGTGACACTCCATACCAAGCTCCATACAAATGAACTGATTCAAGTAGATACATTCCCACAAGTATAGGCTTGTAACGTACACGTGCTGTGCGTGTGCGCATATCGTATGGTTGACAGCGAGCTGACAGCAAGTGGCAGCTGTCAGTGAATAATTGTCGCATGTAGATTCTACATATTGTGTCAAACTTTCTTCGAAATTTCGCGTAGTATTGCGGGTACCTTATAAAATTGGTGGGAGACGGAGTGTGTCGCTTCTGGTATTCTGTATTCTTTGCTATTACTAGGAGCACAGAACCTTTAGGAAACAACCCTTGTAGGTGAGACGAGTCGGAACTTAGGGTACTTTATCATTTATTTTTAATCGAGTTTCCAAATATCGTGTGACGAAACGTTATCTACCTAGTTCTTTTTTATCATTTTACTATAGAGGACCTTTATACGTAGTTCTAAAGATATTGTAGGTGCTATCGTATCCACTATGTATTCACTACCAAACTTATTGTTCGAGTTACGAGCCAGAATAAAAAAACGGCTCTCTGCGATCACTATACTATTGCCAGCGGCTTTACGTACGTGAATAAAGAAATCCTCTCGTTAACTCTAAACAAGACCCAACCTATTACATCTGTCAGACATAAGTACATACTTTTTTTATTAGTAAGTAATGTTAGGATACCTAGCATTTGCCAGCAGCCATCTTTTGAGCGAATTTCAGAATTCTCTTGGGAATCTAAACACATCATTTTCGAATCAATGTTTATTTATAAAATATTGACGCTCACATCTATACATATAAAATCCTTTGTCCTAAATGCGCACATGATGAATCACGCGACTGATGGATCAACGCACAGCCCAAACCGCTGAGACCTGAAACCTGGAGGGTGTGTTCTTTGTATGACGTAGGATAAGAAAGGATTTTTGAAAGTTCAACCTCTAAGGGGATAAAAAGGGGTTGTTAAGTTTTTATGGAACAATTCCGCGGGAACTTCGAAATTATTGCGGGTGAAACAGCGTGGGGCAGCTAGTCCACAATATAAATTAATGTTTAAAACAAAAATCATGCAGTAATAAGAATAGATTGTCCCGCCCGAGTGAGCGGTTTGTACTTTGTCTTCTCCGTCGTGAATATAGATCTCTCTCCAGAGTCACGCGTCGCGGGCACGTGCCCACGCGTAGCCAATCAGATTGCGCCGTCACTTCGTCGCGCGAGGCCCGTTTCCCGCTCAATTTCCGCACCGCAGCCGCAGATAAGTCGTGCGACACGTGCCTTATAAAATATTACAAATAACGTAATAAAAGGAAAGAATGACATTCCTGTGATATATTCGCGGCTCGCGACCTCCATCCGACGTGAATAGGCCCGCCGTATGATGCCATTTGCGTGTGTTTTTTAGCTCTCTCCCGTGGCTCGTATAAAAGATATCGAGAAGCATTATTGCTCCAAATCCTTTCTGGCAAAGGTTTTGTATAATCATATCCCGCTTAGAGGCTTTGCTTACACAAAGCTTTTCGGAAACTTTGTTTCTTAACATAGCGGTTCTTGGCTGGTTTTTTATAAACCAATTTCAAACGATAGTTTGTCTTTATTTGTTTTTAGCTGCGCTTTTGTGTGTAATTTTTATTTCGTAAAAATATTTTCCACTAAAGTTTCATTGGAGACAAGTTAAGCGCCTAGAAAAGAAAGAAAGACATCGTTTTTGTTACTCTAAAACAGTTTTATTTTCATCTGCTCGATTCCCAAAGGTTTCGCAGTTCCTCTAAGAACTCAGGAACACGACAGCTTCCTATAAATGAAAGAATTCTCAAAATCGGTTTGGTAGTTCGTGTGTTTATCCATTAAAAATAAACATACAAAAAAATATCTTTAAAATATTAGATAATGTTGCGCTCGATTTTACCAGACCAAAACTCTCTTTTACATCAACAGCGAGTAACTGTCATTTTAAATCCCAATACAATAGTTCCAAAACTCTGAAATACGTATCATTTATTAACTTTACAATACCTTCAATAAAATATCGACATTTTGATTTAGGTACTTTACAGACCTCCATCTGAGGGTAATTTGTGGCCACGGATTTTATTTCATACCAAATAACATAAACAATTTCAGCTCTGTATGAGTTAGCTCGAACGTACAAAAAACCCGCATAATATTACGTTGGAATTACGTATTACAGATATCAGTCCCCGAATGAAGGTTCAAAGCAAATAAAATATCTGGGAGTCACCCGTTGAAACCTTTACCTACTGATTACTGACAGGAATATCAGTCTGTAGCTTATGTATATTATCCGAGTATGTTTAGTTCGAGTATGTATGTATCCGAATATGTATATTTTCTTTCAGAATCTTTGTAGATAGTATTGAGTAGGTATTAGGTAAGTAATTTCTGCACATAGTAGAATAATATGTTGCATTATGCATTCGGCGCACTACAACTTCGAAAATCTTACAAAATCAGAAAAAAAATCAAGATTACTTTTAACAAATTGTCAAGGAACAGTAAAAACATGCACGGACTGGTGACAGCTTCTTGACTATTTCTCAATAAGCTTATTCGTGAAATAATTTAAAGTCACTACACTACGTATATGTCGTGAAATAGAAGCAATTCAGAGAAAGATCCGTTGTATAATATCAAAGATCAGTTATCAAAATCAGCTAACATTCAGGCAGCGGGCGGTGGCTCTAATTGGATGAATCTAGATTCTATGTAGTTGGCTGCGACGCGACGCGCTCAGAATAATGTCCAGTGATTACTAATGGGAGGGCGTGCCTGGTTTGGGAATCCGGAATCCACCGCTTGGACGCAGCCCAGCCAAAGTGCACAGTCGATACTGGTCTGAGGACACACTTCAAAGGCTAATAGTTAAGTCAGCAATCTGTAATTGGTATCGTTATAGAAAACTGAACTTATAGTCTTGTCACCAATTTTCCTTTGTATATTTGTTATGCTTTGATGCCTTCACGGCTCAACCATGAAATTTTGCATACACGTTGTCAGGGGTACAGAGAATAACACAGGGTACTTTTTATCCCGGAATTCCCGAGGGAACTCCGAAATTAACGCTGGTGAAACCGCGGGAACAGCTGTTAATTATACAATATAGGTATCATTATCAAATAATAATGTAATATAGATCGCAATGATTTAAGAAACAAAATCGTCCAAAAAAGATCTAAATACGTGACGCCAACAAATAATACTCCACTTAGAATCTATTGACAATTTGATACATAAAATTTTGAGTATTTTAGTTGCAAAACTATTGGTACCATAGTTTGAGCGTTTAAATCAGTTTAAATGAATCCAGGCTGGACGTTAAATATGATTAATAGGGTACCAGGAATAAAAAATGACAAAACGAATTTGCCAAAAAGTTACCTAATAACAGCAGGTTCGCTCGATCGCACACATTAGCCTTATTGATATCGCGCTCAATGAATAAGAACGTTACGAAATATTCCCCTACGGAGCGTCCATTAATGTAGCAATGCGCAGTTTATATCGTCAATAAAAATAAAATTGACATATACGGGAGGCACTCTATAGCGAATTGGGAGGTCGTTAGTTTGTCTGTGATCATATGAACACTATAGCAATATTATAAACGCGAAAGTTTGTAAGTATGTATGTAAGATTCTGTAAACCGCTTGTAATTTGAATAAATAAATAAATAAATAAATGGATGGATGGATGGATCGATGGATGAATGGATGGATTTTTGTTACTCTTTCACGCAAAAACTACTGGATGAATTTAAATGAAACTTTGCAATAATATAGTTTTTATATCAGATTAACACATAGGGTACATTTTATCCCGGAATTCCCACGGGAACTCTGAAATTAACGCGGTTGAAACCGCGGGGCACAACTAGTGACTGTATATTATAGCACCATTAATTCATAAACTGATTATTATTATTATTGTATCTTTGTTACTTTAATATACATTACAAAATTTTATTAAAAACATTCTCACTTCGCCTTAGCGAGATCAGTCAGAAGTTAATATGATAATATGGTATTCTATGTTACCTACTTTTTATATACGTACGGACAAAAATATAGAGTAAGGTCACACTATTCGTTGCCTAGGGTGATGTCAGTCACACGTGAGCACCTAGGCAACGTAACAATGGTAAGGAATTCAAAGCAGTATTCAAAGTCGTTTCTAAAGAAGTCGTTATCGACGAAAATTTTAAGACTTAGAGCCAACGCACACTATGCGACACGCGACAGCGACAGCTCGACGACTAGACGCGACGACAGGCTGCGAACTACAATTTTCATATATTTTGTTCAAAGCTCCACACACAAACACTTGACTTCAGAGTCGCAGAGTCGCAACGACAAGCTAAAGTAGTCGGAACGCACTCGTCTAGACGACAGTCGTGAGACAGCGCAGTGTTAGTTTTGCTTTGAGCGTTAAGGACGGTGCACGTGTTTAATGAGAATTTCAATATGGATACGTTCGATTTCGATGCTTTCTGACGTCGAAGCGCGTCCTGCTGTTTGCGACTTACATTCGTATGACTATAGTGACCGCGTCGTCCGTCTCAACGACTTGTCGTCGAAGCAAGCGACAGCTCCGCGTCAATACACGGCGACAAGACGCAGAGCTGTCGCTGGCATCGGCAACAAGTCGTTGCGACAAGACGCAACGACATGTCGCATAGTGTGCGCAGACACTTAGGTACGTGTCATATAATAATAATTCTCATTGTTCCGATCAATAAGCACTAACTCATGTAACATAACTATAACTCATAATAAAAGATTATAATATTTAATTAAAGATTATAACTGATGATTGATGAATAAATAAGTACTAGTTTTTTTTTATGTAAATCTAAGATCAAGTTATTTAAAATTTGATTTTGAATGTCCCGGAATCCCCTAAAATCAATGAGTATACTTCAATGTATTTGCCCGAAGTAGATAAAAGTATCTGGATGAATAAGCGTCCAATTTTAAAATGATAAACATTTGTGTATTTAAATGAAAAGGAATACCAAGGGAAAGTTGATAGTTAAGTACTTATAGATCCTTTATAAACTACCGAAAGCTAACTCGTCACTCGCGTCACTCGCCAAATTACATTATAGGGGTAAACAGCTCTATCTGATATAATATATGTATACACACAAGTAAGAATAAAAGTATCCAAAAATACTGACATTTATTGACATTGTAATGTACTTAATACTATATTTATTACCACTAGCAAGAAAAAATGTTGGCATTTATTGACATTGTGATGTACTTCATATTTTATTACTTCTATCTAAAAGTTAATGTATAATACTCCATACATAACTACTAGGTACTAGCTGTTTCTCACGTTCCACCCTTTTAGGGAGGTGGCCCCAAATGTATTAAAATATAAAAGCCTGCCCTCAAGTTTATACGCAATATCAAGCGGTTTGCTGCACGTTGTCTGTCAGTCAGTCACCGTAGGTGTTTTATGGGTGACAGTTGTTTTTGGTTAATTTGATGCTTTTAAGTACTTGTAAGCTCTCTCTCCCTCTACTTAGTCTTACATATTATAGTCTTATTTCTTAATATTGTTAAACAAATACACATAAAAAAAACTAATAAAAAAAACGCGACAGCATGAAAATTATTTAAAATATGAAATTATACACTTTTAATGCCCTATAGATATATATCTTCGAGTTCAGCGGAAGGTTTGTTTTATATTTCAAATAGTTAATAGAAGTGAATAGAACTACTCTAAATTATGGTATTTTCATATAAGAAACTCCATAAAAGAAAAGAAATTCCAAATATTTAGTTTCAAAACCCATTTGCTGTCAATCGTCATTCAAACGCAGCTTTTACACACAAATATGCTACCTATATATAAGATTACTGGCAACATAAATAGACGAACCACTACCAGACTTACATTAACCTATTTTAATGGCAACGTATTTTGTTGACAAAACAAAACTTCTCCAAAGTTGTTCTAACAGTGAAAAGGCGGGTTTACACTAGGTACAGGTAAGTAAACTACTGACGCTGAAAACAAAGTACCTAATCTCTACGTATGGTCAGTCATTTCTGCTCCCGTATATTCAAGTAACATTGGCAAATAATTTTATACTATACACCATCAGGAACAAGCAAGTCTCCAGGGTTCCGGGGTAAACAAAATACCATTTTGTTCATCAGTTACTAAAAAAATTATGAAAAAATACTAAAATAAAGCACATCAAAGTTTAGGAGTTACAGAAAATTGGATAATTTTTTTAGTGACCGCGTGACATGACGATGAATTCCTCAATTCTTTAGCCATGACGATTAAAAATTGTCAACTTGGTTGAGGGGGCAGCTTCACTAACCATTTCGTTAACTATGCTGTTAATTAACTAACGTTATTACCTCTGATGTAAATCTGCCTTTAGAAATGTCCTTAACAAACTCCACACCTGTGGGCGAGCATTAAGTTGTCTTCTTGTTTCTTGTGGCACCCAAGTTTGTACTTGTCCGCAGTCACTCGAAGGGCACCCTTCTAAATTGTGTGAGGACCGAAACATTGTCTTTGTATCCACTCGGAGTTCACAACTATCGCTCGTAACTTGTTAAGAAAACAGTGGATGGTTGGCGCAGTTTACCTTCGCACTCCCAGCTCTATGGACTATACACAATGGGGCGAGACCCGGACGTGATTATCACGTAAGGCCAGGGTATAACGTAAATTAAGCAAAATCACCCTAGTAATGTAAACAAAGTACCAAGGCAAGCACATATTTTGTTACTCCTCGTTAATTATCGTTATACTTCAAACCATTTACAGGAAACCTTGACAAATTATTTACCTGTGCCCTTCCTCATGAATCACTCTATCTATTGTTGAAAACCGCATGAAAATCCGTTCAGTAGATTTTGAGTTTTTCGCCAACAGACAGACACAGGCGCGGCGGAGGACTATCCTTACTAATAGAAAAGTGAAAGTGAGTTTGTTTTTTGGTTTGTTTGTTACACACTTTCACGCCTTAACGGCTCAAATGATCATCATGAAATTTTGCATGCACGTTACCAGGGGCTACTTTTCCCACGGGAACTCTGAAATTAACGCGGAAGAAACTACATTAAATATCCCAGTATTCCCATGGGAACTCTAAAATTAGTGCGGGTGAAACCGCGGGGAAAAGCTAGTTTTTTAGATAATAATATATGAACTAAAATGACATCCGTCAGCCGAACGAGTTAATTGGTAACATAACGTAACATAACGTTCCGATTTTTTCCCTATCGTGCTCAAAGGATATTCACTTCAAATCATATTATCATGTTTTATATTCAGCCAACGAGTAGGCACCACATTGATCGCTGTTGACGAAACGGTAATATTTGCTTGTTGGATTTTTTTTTAGAAAGAAAGAAAGAATAAGAAGAAAGAAAAGGAGTTTATTGGTCCCCACATAAAAGGTCTTTGAGCGCGTTAATTTTTATTTTAAAATCATTACTCAAAATTAAGTCATCATTAAAACGACTCTGCGTGCGGTCGTTAAACTACATACATATATATTAATGTTTTATTTTTATATTTTTTAATTGTTATTTTTGCTTCATTTTGTATATTCGTTCAAAGCTTGCCTCTCTTTGTTTACATGATAAAGACTGTAAAAACAATTCCCATTTAATTTCCATATAGCTTATGTAGATGCGTCTGTTTATTTATACTCAGCTGTCACTTCCATCGTATACAATTTGTATTCCACAAAGAAAATCCTATTTGTACAGGTTTCAATGGAACCCACACAGCAGTTTCTATTCATTAACTCGTTTTAATAACAACTAGCCTGAGCCGGTGGTTTCGATCGTTATGGTTGCAAGATTCCTTGTGCTCGGAAGCAGAATGAATCCATTTAAAATCAGGTTAAAAAGGCGGAGTACACCGCATACGTGTCTTTGTTGTGCATGTCATCGTAGACAATTTCACGCTGTTCCAAGCACACATAGATTGGTTTTACGAAAAATGAAGCGAGGCAATACAATACGAGTAGGTACTAGAACACAAAATATAAAATAGATATATTTAAAATGTTTGTCTTTCTGTCCAATGTTTACACTAATCTACGAAATTTATGAAAGGAAACTATGGATAAAAAGTTGTCGTCATTTATGCTATGTGTTTTACAATAGGTACTCGATAAACAAAACTTTACCAAAAGAAAACTTAAACGGACTTCAAAAACACAAAAATGCAGTAGGTAGGTACCTACATTAAAAACGATACATAACAAAATATACCTAGATTTCAGTTCTAAAAGACAAAATGAACATGTGCTCCCAACGGGTAGGTTTCAAATCCAAAATCATTTATTTGCTGAATATGACTCCCTTTTTTGAAGTCGGTTAAAAGGCCATTCCAACCACGCAGATTTTCCATTCGATGCACTAATGCATTTAAATTTTCAAGAATATCGCAGCGTTTTTATTTCCTAGAGATCCCGATTCCCGACTAATGAGTTAGGAAGTTGGAGTGGGCCTATTCAGTTGGAGAGCTAGTCAGCCATTATTCGCTGGTCCCGAAGCATTGTGCCAACGATTGATTCTTGGGTACAATTAGAAATTGATCGACCTCCATTCTATACGACTTCAATTGCACAGATGTAGGTCACATTTCTATAGTCGTAGTTATAATTTTCTAATTCTTCGGTTTTCAATAGAACCTACCTAAATAGTTTTTGAAATAAAACTTCTCTGAGCATATAAAGCGAAACTCTTTCAAGTTTGAAGTAATGTAATGCTATGCTAATCAACTTCTAATAAACTGGTTGTTAATTGATTTTCGGCGCGGCAATTATATAGAGTGAAAACTCGATTCCGACTTTCATTTGAATCCATAATCTAGTTTTCTTGCAAACCAAAGTTGCAAAATTTAAACAAGGTGCGGACAAGCAAACAAAATTCGACATAAAATCCAAAAATGCCCTTAAAAACTTCAATTATTATGTCACACTCTTCCCATTTATCTTATCTTAATATATATAAATCACGTGTCACGTTGTTTGTCCGCGATGGACTGCGAAACTACTGAACGGATTTCGATAAAATTTTGTAACCATTTATAATATGGTCCAACTTAAAAGATAGTTTTTATCCCGGAATTCCCGCGGGAACTCCGGCATTAATGCGGGGAAGTAGAGTACATAGAGTACTTTTTTCCCGCAACCTCCGCGTGAACTCCGAAATTATTTTTGTGTTGTATAGACATCAATTTAGGCACCAAATTAGCGTAGGTGAAACCGCGAGGCACAGCTAGTTAGTTAGTTTATAAATGTGAACATTAAATATTTCCCAAGAAAATCCTAAAAATTTCCGTGAAAACTCCAATATAAAAAGTATCGTATATCCTTTTGTATCCTTAATAAGGTGTTTGCAATATTTCATAATGATTTGAGTAGGTAAGACATGAAAGCGTAACTTCTAACTTATTATTTCACTTATAATTACTAAGTTACTGTATTGTATAGTCCTCTTGAAAGCTGTGTGCAGTTAATAAGAAGCTTATAACAATAATAATAAAGAGGGCACTAATTGCTCCTCGCAGAGCAATGTATCGCCAGGTCGTAATGGACACAAACAGCTCCTCGGGGAAGGTCATCAGCGGGCCGGTCACGGCGTCATCCCACAATTTACTGGCACGCACACCTCTAGCGTTAGACGCATGGATATTTACGGAACAGACTACTCAAGTTGCCCATCGAGACGTGCTGCTCTTTGTTCTCACACAATGGGGATGATGACTACTTTTGAAAATCAAAATTCTAATTAGTCCGTCAGTTAGAAAATAAAAAAACAATAGATACGTATTTTGTGCTTTTTCAAATAAATTAAAATATACAGAGATAAAACGCAATAAAGTTTAGGGTGAGGCGGTCGTGACGTCACTAACCGCTAAAACTGCCATACAAACTGTCCGAACAGTGACGTCACGCGAAATTTGAACTCAATGTATCGCCGTTATTTTTCGATTACGTAAAAAAAGAAAAAATACGTGTCCAATATTTTTTATTAATCTACAAGACGGTCTAAAAAAAAAAATTGTCAACATGCGCATTGATTGGAGACGTCTAGTCCTTAAGTTATAAATGCAAATATGTTTGTTACGCTCCATCATGAATTACACATACTCGTAGAGTACTAGCAAGCTATGAAGCTGCTGCTTATGGGTGCTGTCTTAAGCTTTCATGATTATTGCAAACTTATTGACGTCAAACAAAAATCATACTTATAGGACGTGTACTTATTAAACTATGATTTTGAATTTCGAACGGATCAGTTCCAGAACCACGACCGTGTCAGAAGCTGCCTCACAATTTGTTTCGGTGTAAGCATTTTGGGGCAAAAAGATCAAAATCAGCTATGAAGCAGGCAACTTTTCAAATCTTTATCATCTACTAGCTGTGCCCCGTGGTTTCACCCGCGGTAATTTCGGAGTTCCCATGAGAATTTCGAGATAAAAATGATCCTATGTCACTCACGACTACCGTAGTTTCCTACAAGTGAAAGAATTTTCAAAATCGGTTCAGTAGATTCAGAGATTACCCCCTACGACGTCACAAACTCACAAACTTTACCTCATTATAACATTAGCATAGAGTACAAGTAACAATAGCTTCATTAAAAAGTCAGCCACGTGCGTCTCGTATTACGTACAGCAAAGGGTTCCGTGGCGGGGTACAACTTCCACGTTAAATCACCGTTAAACTTCAAAACAATAAATAATTAATGAACTTTGTATATTTATCGAAAGTTTTTTTTAGAAAGCTATCAAAAAGTAAGCAGTAATTTTTCGAAAAATATCGCTTATTTAAAAACTGCTCATCGTGTTTTTTATAACGTTTTTTCAAATTCCACCACTTGATGCCGGTAATGCGGTAGAAAATGCCGCAAGGCATTAAGTTCGCCATTTGTATATAAAGAATGAATAAATAAATAAATAATATATTTTTCAGAATTTCTCGCCCTATAGTTGTTAACATACAAATGCTTTGTCCTGAATGACTGACTGACGGATCAACGCACAGCCTAAACCGCTGATCGTAGAGAACCCCAGAGGATGTGTTCTTTGTGTGACGTAGGT
This sequence comes from Zygaena filipendulae, assembly GCA_907165275.2. Lineage (NCBI taxonomy): Eukaryota > Metazoa > Arthropoda > Insecta > Lepidoptera > Zygaenidae > Zygaena > Zygaena filipendulae. The sequence continues at coordinate 370,444 of OU015653.1, read as the reverse complement.
ATCCAATAAGAAAGGATTTTCCGAAATTCTTCCCCTAAGGAGGTGAAAAGGGGGCAAAGTTTCTATGGAACAATTCCGCAGGATCTCTGAAATTATCGCGGGTGAAACCGCACAGGACAGCTAGTACCTAATAAATACTTTTATAAAATCTTGTTCATTACGATAGAAGAGTTGAAAATAATGATATTAGTTTGTAAAGTTAAATAATATATTAAATACAATTCATCTTTGACGTAGAAACTCACTCCTGCGTACAATTTTCTTATAAATACTTATGTACCTATTACTTGTGTAAATGTGTATTGAATTTCGGCAATGCGAACGGCACCTGATTAGCGCCTGCCAAAAGTCTGCTTACAAAAAACAACATTAAAGTAGGGCGTATGTAGGTACAATGTAGAAATACGGGTACATTCGTACGTACATAGAAATTATGTTAATGGAGTATCGGAGACTGGATGTAAAGAGTTTTCCCGGGACATTCCGGGTACCCAATCCTATTACAATACATCTCGAGAATGGGATTCGTACTTTAGCAGACACGCCGGGGAATAGAAGTGGCATTTATCTTTGTTTGTTCTCAGACCAAACAAAAACTAAAGACGGAACGCGTAGAACAAACAAGTGAAGCCAGGAAAAGGACACCACGCCGTGCATCTACACAGAAACACGCACACACTTACAAGAAAAAGACACCATACCTTTTTGTTCGAGCTTCTCCCGCTAATGGAGGTGACGCAACAATTAAGTTAGAAAAAATGCCATATTGTGTCGTCAACGATCAAAAAATAAAAAACAGCACGGAATCACTTATTACCAGTACGTAAACTTAGCAAATCCATTCACTTTCCTAATCACCACATGTATACGTATTAGCCGGCTTCACTTCGTTGTTCGAGACGTTCCGTCTTTAGTTTTTATTTGGTCTGAGTGTTTGTTAAATTACAATTTTGTGAATATCTACATAACGCGAGCAAAGTGTCACGAATGGTTATGAACAGGGTGAGTGGATACAACGAAAATTTTCAAATGTTTTCATAAAATAGACAACAAAACAAAAAATATAAAATGTAAATTCCCAAGATAAAATAATGAAGCTTAAAAACTTATAAGTATACCTACGTATATAAACAAACAGTAAGTACAGGATAAATATTTCTGTTTTGTAATTGTAGGGAAAATAAAAAACAACACCCGAGCTAACCGGCTACTATAATAATATTATACTATTTGTATGTTTGTGAGTTTGGAGGTAAGGAGTAATCGCTAATGAATCGATTATAAAATTATTTCACTTGTACAAAAAGCTCCCCGAGTGTTATAGAATGCTTATTAACAGAGTTCACGCGGGATTTCCGAAATTAACGCGGGAAAACCGTGGTGGGATAGTGTATTAAAAAATCTTTCCCCGTGAACATAAACACATTTTTTAATACAGTTGCTCAAAAAATGGCGTATTGCAGGGACGTTTAGCGTTCGGGATGTGGGCTATTACATACTCGAGCTTTTTGTTTACCTTTCCCGAACTCGTGCGTTCTCTTTGCCAACTGTCAAAAATGGCGACACGACTTTGACACACTTTTTGCATTGCGAAACGTAAGTAATACGACTAGCGCCATCTCTTGATCACAGTTGGAACTTAGTTGAGTTTATTGTGTTTTTGATATTTTATTAAATTGCTTAATTTTTTCGCAACTGTATTAAAAATAGTTGTTCAGTACACGTGCGGAACCGTCATTGCAACTAGTTCCGACTGTCAACCCTCACCTTCGGCTGCGCCTCGGCTCGGGTCGACATTTGTCGGAACTCTTTGCAATGACAGCCTTTCCGCACTTGTAATGAAATATACTATTTTTATTTATTGTCCGTATAAGGGCGGGCAGTTAAGTGTACCTATTTATTTCCACAGTTTTATTAAAATTTCATTATGATCGGTTGAGTAGTTAAGCCGTGAAAGTATAACAAACAAACGAATTCGTGATTATTATCATATAAGTTAAGTTGATAGATGCTCTACAAGTATGGATAAAGTGGATATCAACTTTCGGCATTATCAAGGCTATGAATCCTGCATAGCCGAAGCGCAAGTTTTATGATCCGGCCAGGGGCGTGACGATAAAACGTTAATTGTATCTTTTGTGGCCCCCAAATGCGGGGCCCTCGTAAAAACGCGGCCCCGCCTTTTGTGTGTCGTGTAAATGTACCAGTAAGCTAACCCGTGCGAGCAACACGACTCACGAGCGTCTAAAACCGCGACGTTTCATGTCTTCTAACAACAGCGGTCGAACATACTGGACCCTTATTCGGTATGATCAACAACATTCCTGGCCCATAACGCGCGTCCAAAAACATCGAATCCCGAACGCTTCATATGCAAAAATATTATAAATTAATATACTGTATGCCATAACTCATAAGACACGTTGTAAATGTATTTTTTTGAATTGAAACTTCTTTAAGAACCAGGGAAAGACACTTTTCGTGGCGCTTTATCTTAACGCGACGTGTTATGCTCGTAAGGCATTACTTCTTACCAACAACGTTCCTTGCCCATAACGCGCTTCCCAAAAACGCAATCCCATACGGCGCTCAAAAATTATAAATTATTATTCTGTATACTATAAGAAACGTTATTAATGTGTTTTTTTGTAGTGGAGAACGAGGGAAAGACAACCTTTGTGGGGCGTTATCTTAACGCGCCGTGTTACGGTCATAGTGAATAAGGGCTCAGATCTAAATTTAGATAGCTGCACGGCGCGGTGGAAGTCAAAGGGTAGGTAGGTACCCGCATCACACGCGTGTCGAATATATGTACATTAAACACATCTATCCATCTATTTGTAAGACGGCAAGCCACATTACACATCGCGTCAGTTTCTTTTGACGTTTGTTTCCATTACCGCTTCTAATAGTGTTTGGGAATAACACGTTCATTTTATTACAACGATTGCAACATTTTGACTATAAAGGTATCAGAAAATCAAAACGTTATGACTATCTCATTCATGATCAAAATGACGTAGGTTTAATTAACTTTATTGTTTTTATTCTTACTATAAATGTGAGTTTCTTTATGTTCGTTTGTTTGTTTGTTACGCTTTCACACCATAACTCTGCCGATCGACGTTGTCATGGGTACAGAGAAGGACACAGGGTAGGTACTTTTGTCCCGGATTTCCTGCGAGAACTCCAAAATTAACGCGACTGAAACCGCGGGGAACGGCTAGTATCTAAGTAATACAAAAACTTGAAAGGCACAGCACCCCGCGAAAAGCACCGCTACTACTCTTGGAACGCAATACAATAGGGATGTGGACTACTTTTGAAAATCTAAATTCTAATTAGTCCGTCAGTTAGAAAATAAAAAAAAACAAAAGACACGTATTTTTTGCTTTTTCAAATAAATTAAAATATACAGAGATAAAGCGCATTAAAGTTCAGGGTGAGGGGGTCGTGACGTCACTAACCGCTAAAACCGCCATACCAACTGTCAGAATAGTGACGTCACGCGAAATTTCAACTCAATATATCGATTTTTTTGATTAGGTAAAAAAAAGAAAAAATACGTGTCCAATATTTTTTAATAATCTACGAGACGGACTAAAAAATAAAAATTAGTCAACATGCCCATTATAGAGAACAAATCTCTAGTGTCATTGAGCAATGTAATCACCCGGAGATAAATTGAGAATGAATTATATAGAAGGTCGACGTGCCAGTCATGATTTCGAATCTTGCTGGAGGCAGACAAAGTTTCATTATCGGCGAAATCCCACACCTAATTACATACGTTAGCTCGAGGTTTCAGTCACGTCACATTCGGGATTCTCAAGGGATCTCTTTTGTGTATCCTGATCAAAGTAGGCATACTACTGGCTACTGCTGTCACTTCTAAACCTTTCAACTATGTTAGTTCATTGCCAAAAATTTAGGTAAGTACGAATGTTTTTTTCGTGAATATCAGCTGAAATCATTAAAATTATAGCTCTATTGTAAAATTTTCATGATTTCATTTTCGGAGTGCTCGGTCACCGTAACCTAGAATACTGAAACTGAATAGCAACGCTATAAGTACCTAAACATTTGCAAAGAATCACATCAAAAGCGGCGACAGCAGAGACGACACAAAGACAGATGCCAACAGCTGATTACGTTCGCTACGTTTACCTAACAATGTCACTTGTTGACAAAAGAAATGATTTGATAAGAGCGGAAAGGTCCGCTCGGTGGGGCTATAGGGCTACAGAGGGCTATAGAGGCAGCCAGCTCCACAGATAACGTAGGTTCCGACGCGTTATTGTGCCCATTTCAGAGACAGTAATAACTGAAAGTAATCATTTTTGAATATCTACGTCGTGGAGTCTGGAGAGGTTTGGAAAACATTCGGTGTCACGTGTTTTATTCAATTTGGGGCGGCGCGGCGCTCCCTTCGGGACGCGGCAGGCCGGGGCCGCACCGCATTATCCCGACTCGACCCACTACATCCCTCCCATATCCTAAAGGGACGTGGAATACTAGTTACTTATTTATTTTTGTTCAAATAATACTACCTTTTCTCCTATCATTGCCATTAGAGCTTTGCGGGGATTATTTTATATTCTAGAATAAGTTTTTTACTGTACTTTTGGTTGTGAGGTTCTGTTTTCTGTGTAGGTACTTATACGATTTCAATCTCGGAATGAAAGTAGGTACCTAATCCTTTTTTCCCTTATATATGAATATCTGGTTTGATTTGCGTAAAAAAAAAGAACTCTCTCCAGCCATGTTCAAGTATTTCGTAATCAATTTTATGAATCCTTTAACATTTGTATAAACTTTACTTCTCATTTAATCCTTGCTAACATTATAAAGGCAAGTCTGTCTGTTTGTTTGTTAAGCTTTTATCCCGTAACCACTCAACCGATCTTAATGAAATATTGCATTACTCTTTATCAAGGATAGGCACAGAAAAGGACATATAGAGTAGGTACTTTTTATCTCTTTAACTCGATAATTAACGCTGGTGAAACCACAAGGGACAACTATAGTAATCAAATAAACCGGGAAAGGATTTGTCCTAGCAAGAAATGTATGCAAATAGCATGTGTGTCGTCAATCGGCTTAGGCGCAGAGATACCCTTTTCAAGAAGACCCGTATACGCCTTAGAGTATTTATGGGAAGATGTGACTTTTATCAAATTTGTTTCGAAGCAGCAGTACTTCTGTCAACCCGAAATTCGAGCTTGACAGTAGGAGAAGGGAAATAATAATATTTTCTTTTACGTGGTATGCAGAAGGTGAGACTGTTCGGCGAACAAATCGTAGCGGATAAGATTTTTTATCTGTGACGAAATGATCTAAAATTAATCGAAAGTTTTTTAATCATAGAATGCAATGACAGCGTATAATAATAATTGATAAATGATGAATCCACTAAAAGATTTCGATTATAAATGAACATGCCTAATCCAATAACTTGTCACCCTAGCACTCACGGATTAAGATAAGTACTGAGGCCCAGACTTGAGGTATGGTAAGAATAAAATGAAATAAAAAAAAATCGGAAGATTATCTAAGTGCGTGAAAAGGAATTTATGTTCACTCGGATTTGCCTAGACATGCTTAGGTCACAGATATATTACTATACTAGTAGTTATGCGCTTATTACACTTTGCAATTTCAGAGCACCAATTTAGGGCTCTAAATCGGATGTAATTTAGGGTCCGTGAGTGAGAGACAGAGAGCGAGTAATCACACTACACTTAATTGTACCCTAAAACGAGTAATCCAGGTTACATTTTAATGTAGTGTGATCACTCGCTCTCTCTCTCACTCACCGACCCTAAATTGGAACCAATTTAGGGACCAATTTAGGGTCGGTGAGTGAGAAAGAGAGCGAGTGATCACACTACATTAGAATGTACCCTACAACAGTCGATTTAGAGTACAATTTAGTGTAGTGTGATTACTCGCTATCTCTCTCTCTCACACACCGACCCTAAATTGTATCCGATTTAGAGCACTAAATTGGTGTCTTGAAATTGCAAGGTGTAATAAGCGCTTAAGGTTGAAACTTGTGTCTATATCCACCAAGAGTTCACGAGCCATTAATATCTGATGGCCACTGATAACTGTTGGTGCGAGGAGCTGGAACATTATCCTCATAATATCTATAGAGAAGCGATAGAAATCTATAGCCTTTTTATTTTTCTTGGCTCGCTTCCAAATACCACGAAGTACCTAAAATAAATGTATTATCCTTTTTCAATCGCCCCTGTTTCCTTTTTGTTTGTGTAAACGCAGAAATATTTCAAGTTCTTCTATGTATACTATTATAAAGCGAAAAGATTTGATTTTTTATTTGTTTGTTTGTTACGATTAAACTCAAAAACGAATGGACCGATTTCAAAATTTCTTTCACCGTTAGAAAGCTACATTATTCCTGAGTAACATAGGCTATATTGTAATCCGGAATTCCCGCGGGAACTCCGAAATTATCACGGGTGAAACCGCGCGGCACAGCTAGTTTACAATTCTTCTGTTGCCTTTTTTAATTATCACTAGCTATTCCCCGCGGTTTCACCCGCGCTAGTTTCGGAGATCCCGCGGGTATTCCGAGATAAAAGTACTTACTGCCCTATATTTTTTTCTGTACCTACGGTACCCTTGACAACGTGTAGGTAGTATGCAAAATTTTATGTAGTTTCTTCCGCGTTAATTTCGGAGTTCCCGTAGAAATTTCGAGATAAAAAGTAACCTGTATCCTACTCTGTACCCCTGACAACGTGTTTGCAAAATTTCGTGGTGATTGGTAGAGCTGTTTAGTGTTTAGCCGGAAATCATAACAAAACTATTAACAAATAAACAAAATCACTTTCGCATTTCAAATTGTGGTCAATTTCATTTAAATAATTTCATTTAAAAACTTCTCGTATTTAGAATAACTAAATAGAATAGAATAGAATACACTTTATTGTACACCAAAATAATTTTACAGTGTGTTTACCGAAACTTATAACTAAGGGCATACAAAAGGCGGTCTTATAGCTTTACTAGCGATCTCTTCCAGACAACCTTTGGGTGGATAGGACAAATACAGAGAATTTATATATTGATTACACTAAACTTATTGTTAGTAAATTTTTTTGAGTTTTAAAGAGCAGATATCCTCAAAAGGGTTTACAATTTGAACGACGATCAAAGTAGGTCTCTTCTCCCCCAGAATTACGTCATCTTAGACTTATTAGTGCCATGGTCTTTCTGCAAGAAAACCCCTTTATACGAAATACGATGGAATGGGACCAAAGCTGATTGAATAACGGACTCCCTTTAATAACGACGACTCGACGGCTCCGTGACGGGCTAGCGAGGGTTTTAATCAGAAGGGATCGCTCCTAATCCTACACAGCCTCCTGCCTTTAAGCCGCAAATTATTATCTTCTATAATAATGTGATGGGTGGTTTTGCATGGGTTTAGCATTGAATATGCCGCGTATTTTGTCGTTGATTAGTTTTTGAGAAATCAATTTGACAAAATAAGCCCGGTGTAGTAAATCGAACGTTATTAAATATATTGTATTTCTGGATCAGTGAGTAGGTAATGTTTTATTAGTTTATTTTAAACAAGCCACTCTCCGTGGTCTCACCCGCACCAATTTTCTTTGATGTAGCCCTGACGTGTAGGTACCTATGCAAAAATAATTGATGATGGTTTCATTGGTTTAGACAAAAAGAGGTAATAGACAGACAGACAGACAGTCAATTTCTAATAGGATATTATAAATCCAGTTTTTCAAAACTGCTATGAGGCGTTCTATTTCATATCTCAATAACTCAGCCATTAGACAAAATCAAATTAAAAAATTACAAAAAAATAAAATAAAATCAAGCTAGACTGAAAGAATATTTGATTCTGTTGTAGTGGTGGTAAATGGGTTTTTAAGCATTATCGCTTTATTGCCTAATTACTCTCCAGATAACCAAAAAAGACAGTAAAACTGGTCGTACAGTCCGCATCAAAAATATGTAAACACATTAATGGGGATGTTGACTTCTTTTTCAAATAAATTAATATACAGAGATAAAGCACATTAAAGTTTAGGGTGAGGAGGTCGTGACGTCACTAACCGCTAAAACCGCCATACAAACTGTCAGAATAGTGACGTCACGCTTCAACTCAATATATCGCCGTTATTTTTTGATTACGTAAAAAAAGAAAAAATACGTGTCCAATATTTTTTAATAATATAAAAGATGGACTAAAAAAACTAAAAAATTAGTCAACATGCCCATTGTCAGTCGCTCAACTTTATTACTTTGCGATAAGATTCACAGTGACTGTCAAAAGACATACATTTCTGACGCTGTCTGTACCCTTGATGACACGAGACATGTGTTACAGGATGCTCCGTAATGATCCCCGCTTCCTTATTAAGCTTGTCGTTACGGGTAGAGTGACGCGTGACGTCGCGCTTTATCCACACGTGTGATACGCAATCTTGTAGTGGCACTGTGAGGTAATATTAACCCATGCATTATTATTGTTATTTTATCTTATAGACTAGCTGTCCCCCGCGGTTTCACCCGCGGTAATTTTAGAGTTCCCGCGGGAATTCCGGGATAAAAAGTACCCTATGTCCTTCTCTGTACCTCTAACAACGTGCATGCCAAATTTCATCCAAATCCGTTCAACCGTTTTGCGTGATTGAGTAACAAACATCCAAACATCCACACTTTCACATTTATAATATTAGTAGGATTATAGATTAGCTTTCTCCCGCGGCTTCACCCGCGGTAATTTTGGAGTTCCCGTGGGAATTTCGGGATAAAAAGTACCCTATGTCACTCAGGACTATCGTAGCTTCCTACAAGTGAGAGAATTTTCAAACTCGGTTCAATAAATCCAGAGACAACCCCCTACAACGTCACAAACTTTAGCTCTTTATAATCCTAATATAATCCTATACTTAATATCCTATAATCCTATAATTGTTACTCAATCACGGAAAAACGGCTGAACGTATTTGGATGAAATTTGGCATGCAAGTTGTCAGGGGTACCGAAAAAAACATAGGGTACTTTTTATCCAGGATTCCCGCGGGAACTCCGATATACCGCGAGCGAAACCGCGGGACACAGCTAGTATTAGTATAGACGATCAGACTGGTGCAATGAGTCACCATGCCTACCCGCCAATCAAGAGGTTTCAGCTTCGATTCCCATTGAGCCCACCCTCAATGGGAATCGAAGCTGAAACCTCTTGTGTGATGAACACCCGGTTCCACTTTCCAGGCCAGGCATGTTGATAAACATAATATATAGGTATAATATAATATATTATGTAATATTGTCAAGCTTATAGCATAGTGTGGGATCAAGTAGATCTGGGTTGTGAAGTAATATTACTTGGTACTATCACAGATAATATGCTACCATCTACTATCTTTAAACGAGCAATTCTTGTATATATAATCTGGATATCGGAAACGGCTCAAATGATTTTCATGAAATTTAGTATGCAAGGGGTTTCGGGGGCAAACAAATAATTAATTAACCGATCTAGTTAGGTTTTTTCTACTAAACAACAGATAGCGCTACGAGCGAAGTCCGGTCACCCAGATATTTGTCATTAAGTTAGTTAAAGTTTTCAGGATATAAATAAGGATTCTCTGCTCTCCAATTAGTAGAAGAGTTCAGTATAAGCACACCCAGCGTTACATCTGTCACATAAACTTGATGCATTTATTTGCATTTGCTTGTAGTTTCTTAAGACATATAAGCCAAGGCGATGCTAAGGCGGTGACTGCGTCGCAAAACGCATACAAGGAAACTAAGCTGCTCGAAGCAGAGCTGGGTAAAGTGCCACCTTAGATTTACACAGCCGGCTTTACTCGGTGTTTGCTTAGCTAAGTATGACGGAGTAAGATGTTTCCTAAAATTAAGACGGCTTGACATTAAAATTAGTAATTTCGAACGAGCTTAACATCTGAATATTATAAATGAGAATGTGAGTTTGTTTGTTTGTAACGCCTTAATTCATAACTCAACATCCTGAAATTGCATAAAAACGTTTTCAGGTTCAGAAGAGGACATAGAGTACTTTTGAAAATATTACGGGTGAAACCGCAGGATATTTCTAGTTATTTTATAAGTACCTGTTATGATCTGTTACACTTCATGAACCATATTACGTACAACGATCAACTAAGTTAAAATGAATTCACGTAAATACGGTAATTAAAAACGCGGGATTTATATTCCATTATGTTGTTATAAGCAATAAATGCTTTTATTTATTTATCATTTTAATTTTCAACAACAATTTTCTCTTTCCTTTTATAATGTCATATAAACTCGTAAAATAACTTTCGGATTGAATAAAGTATTTTGTACTTAAAGTAAACGTTTTTATAAAACAACTAGCTGTGCCCCGCGGTTTCACCCGCGTGAGTTTTGGGATCAGGAACCTTTGCGGACGCAGGCAGAACAACCCGCCAAAGTTTCATCACAACCGGACCAATGGTCCAACGCACAGATATACAAACATTCATTTTTATTTATAAAGATTCCCAAATTCTTTTTCCTACAGTACATAATACATTTATGTCGTCATAATACATGAACTTGGTAGCTTAGCACATTCGGCAATTTGTTAATTTAGCAGACCAGGCATGCCCCCGGCGGCGCCGCCCCGCCGCGCCGTCACCTGAGCGTCACTTCCCCGAAGTTTCCACATACAAATACTCGTTATTGTTTTACTGTGCTGTGAAATTTGCACGTTGGCTCTTTGACTATAATGTGTGTAGAGCTAGGGTTGCCTTCAGTCGGATGACAGGATAATCTAAAAAAAGTGATAAGTCCTTCTGCCCACATTTTTCTGCCCACATTTTTTGACTTTTTAATTTAACTTATAAGCGAGGTTAGTGGATTGGAATGATTTCTACACAAAAATTCAAATTGAAAGTATAGAATAAGATAGAATAGAGTCACTTAATAAAATAAAATTACCAGCAAGACAAGAAATTGACTCAGATTTAGTCCCTGTTGCAGAAGGATAACCACTTGGATGGCTTGGCGGTGTAGTATCCATTGAATCGATGAAATATTAAGTTGTACCTATAAATACATATGTGGTTAATCAAACTTATAATAAGCCACTAAAAACAAATTAAGGATATATAGATGTGATTCATGTCGAATAAGTCAAACGGAGTTCTTTTCAACATGTCCTAATTTATATCTATTATTATAGGTTTTAAAAAATCATTAGTCATTTTTTTATTTATTTATTGGTTTGCCAACAGGTTTACATCATAAAATACGACATGTTTATAAAACCAATGATATATTAATATCACAAAATTACACATCTACAATTACTAATTCAGACTTTTAAGAGTCACTAAAGTTGAGTCAATTTTTTTTGCTCACCAGTGTATAAGTACCACTTCTCACTCTTACATTGTTACTGCTCTTATTTATATTTTAGTGACTTCGAAATGATCTTAAGATTTTCTTAAGTATAGCTATTTATAGAAGAGCTAAACGAATGTGCCAACCCTGTGAACGCGCTCGTCGCAACGTTCGTTTTGTTGCCTGTTTGTATACGATTCAAACGAGCTGTTACATTGTTTCACTCGTTGTTGTTCGTACCTACATGTGCCAACCCTACGTTTGCGGTGCGACTGTGTGCGGTGTCGCGGTAATCCCGCGGGTTGTACTATGGCGGTGCTAAATGTTTAGCTGTTGCTGCGTGCGAAGCGATTATTGCGACCGAACTCTCGACTTGTGTTATTAAATACTAAGCGATGAAGTGAAATGATTAAAGTGAAGTGAAGTGAAGTGATTAAATACTAAGTGATACCTACTAAGTGATGTATGGTGGATGTATGTATAATTATATTTTTGGTCCCAGGAACCCATTTTTTTGGATAAAAAGTAACCTATATCGTTTTCTAAACCCCTGACAAGGTGTATACAAATTTTCATGACGATCGGTCGAGGAGTTAGGACGTGAAAGCGTTACAAACAAATTCAAACTCGCATTTATAATATTATAAAAATTAGCGATATCAGCAAATACCATCAGATATATATTTTTTTTTATTTTGTCTAATGGAAGAACGAAGCCATATATCTCTGTCGGTTTTTGTTATATCTCCTTGTGACGGTTACCACGCACACGATTTTAGCACCTGTGCCTATTGACATGAAACATTTATATTATTATCGCGTTGTTTCCCGGATCTAAATCGATTTATTTATTACCCTTCTGCATGATGGATCCGATTGTTGTCCTAAATTCGCTGGCACACATCGTTTTCATGAAGGCACAATTGGCCTATAATATTATTTTGTTAGGTACCTATGTGTATGATAGAGTTCCGGAGGGAAAAAAATAGTATTTTGAGACAGCTGACACGCTAGAATTTTGTGCCATTTACTTAAATAAACATTGAGCCAAAGGTTTTCAAAGCAAAAGCAATAAATATAAGTTTTTAATTTTGCTGGCGGCTATGAATATAATTTTAAATTAATTATATGACCCGCGCCTCTTTGCCGGCCTCCCGGGCCCTCGGACCTCCCGAAATAGACCAACACATGTCCCTGAATAAGGATCGACAAATTAACTTTCAGTTATCATTAAAATGTTTGTTGGAGCGAAATAGTCCGGAGATTTTACCGCCTCTCCCCGGTTCTATTCATCAGAGATTTTATTTGAATGGAAAAAATCTTTAAAATTCTAAATAGCCCGTTTGGAGCGAGTTTGCGCATAGAATTATAAGAAAATAATGCAAAGCAATGCAAATTAATAACAGTGACTAGCTGAATTAAAAACAACGGTTTTTTACAACATCACATATTTTGTTTCCCTACCTGTCTGTATGGATTTGTACCTAAGTATGTACTACTATGTTATTACTGAATGGAACTTAAAGGGACTTTCACAATTGGAATTTTGTCTGAAACATTCTTAAGTAGGTATATCGGGTATTGTATGTAAAAGGCATTTGCTAAAGTTTTCTGACACTCTAATTAATACTTATATTTACTTATATTATGTTGGTGTGTGTAAAAATATCACTGTTCTCTATAAACAAAGTGTCAAAGTTAATAAGCTTGTCAAGCTTTCCAGTGTCGATGCGCCTGCGCCGGCTAAGTTGCTAGCAAGAAAAGAAGTAACTCCGGTGGGTCATTCCCAATTGTCACCGTGACAAATGGAACATTTCAATATAACGAACGAATGTGAGTTTGTTTGTTACGCTTTCACACTAACTAAGTATTCAACCGATCATCATGAAACTTATACGTGGTCAGGGGTATAGAAAAGGAAATAATGTATTTTTAGCCTGCTATCCCGAAATTCCCACGGGAACTCCGCAATGATCGCGGGTGAAACCGCAGGGAACAGCTAGCAATTAATATAGCTGTCATTTGGGAAAAGAAAATAAATTAAAAACAAAATAAAAGCTCTCTCAGCGCTTGCCCCTTTTCTTTTCTTTTTTTAAGAAGAAAAATGATAACAGAACGGATAGAAAATATAGTAGGTACTAGCTGTCTCGCGCGGTTTCACCCGCGATAATTTTGCAGTTCCCGCGGGATGGTTTCATACAAACTTTTCCTCCACTTTCACCTCCTTTAGGAGTAGAATTTCTGAAAATCCTTTCTTATCGGATGCCTACATCATACAAACAACACACCGTCCAAGTTTCAGGTCTCTACGATCGATGGTTTTGGCTGTGCGTTGATCCGTCAGTCAGTCATTCAGGATAAATCATTTCATTTGTATAGACTACGTGGTTTGACGTCTGACGTGCCAATTATAGAAACCAGCAACATGTTTTTCTTCTTCTTCTTTAATAATGGCGTCTATAATTATAATTTGCCAATGACAATGTTTCTTAATAATAAAAATCTCTTCATCTCCAATTATGGCGAAACGCCAATGACAATGTTTGATTGTTCCCCAAGTTAAAACAAGGCTCTCTTGAAAGCCCGTTTCCTGCTCAGGGTCCAAAATAGATGCTGAAAAGTGACTGAAATAACGAAGACAAACGTGACACGCGTGTTTTCGGCACGGCTTTCACTCGTCAACAACCCCGTCTTCTTCTTCTTCTTTAATAATGGCGTCTATAATTATAATTTGCCAATGCTAATGTTTCTTAATAATAAAAATCTCTTCAAGTCAGCAGGATAAATCATTTCATATTATGTATAGATTCCGTGGTCTGACGTCTGACGTGCCCATTATTTCTACTATGGCAACATTTTTAAAAGAATTCCCGACGTATCGTCCGTGCCGTGACGAGTGTCAGCTGCTCTACGAAACCCAGTGACATTTTATTATCCAGTCACACTCCCGGGGGTTTACGATTACCGTATAACACCCACGGTTCGTGTTCAAGTGACAGATAAATCTCCCGGCGATAAAACAAACTCGACAATTTCAATTTGTGGACTTTTTTCGTCACTTTAAAGCAGCTATAAAACCGTTTGATGCGCGCTTCATTTATTGTGATGGGTAAGTATGTAGGTGCCGTTACTGCCTTTTGGAACTTAATCTCGCTTTTCAAATAACTAATCAACGCGGTTTTATGTTTTCACAAAGCAGTATAGGTATTCGGTATGCATAAATAATGCAAAAGAAATGTTAAAGCAAAATATTTTCAAATTAGCTGTGCCGTTTCAGAATTTCCGCGGGAACTAGCCTAAGTTACTTTTTGTAACTTCAGCTATATCCCAGTGAAAGTCCCGTTAAAATCGGTTCAGCCGTTTCAGAGATTAGCCGGAACAAACAGACAAACGGGCAGACAGAGAAAAATTTTAAAAATTGATTTTTTAATATAATTACCGTATATACTTTCATATTATGCATTTAGTGAAAAGCTTTTAATTTGAAATAACAAACAGACACATTTTATTTATGTGTATAGATAGATGTATAGACAAGCAACGCACAAAGTGGCGGGGGCTGTGTCCATCACGCGGTATTAGTCGCTCGGCGGACCGTTGCTGGCAAACTTGTCGGCTGTACGCCTCAACTGACTCCCAGTGTTGCCAGCCCGTGGGAGGCTCGCGAGTATTCTGCGCCGACATCTGCCGCCAGTTTCTACGATACACCGCTCTGTGACAAATTTACAACTTTTACCTATTAAAGCAATATTAAAGCAAGCAAAGCGCTACCATCTGATACTATAAAATTAACAGAAATACCTACGAGTACATTATAAAATTATTTAAATTCTGTACCCCTGATAACTTGTTTGCAAATTTTCATGATGATCGGTTGAGTAATTATTACGTCATAAAGCGCAACAAACAAAGAAACTCTCATTCACATTGATTTCAAATTATAATGTTAGGATTAAATTTTTGATTAGATATGTTTAAGGCTGTCAGAACAGAAGAGTGACACAGAATTTAGAAAATTAATCCCATCTGCAGATTTACGTTTTTTGCCTTTCTAGCTCGAATTAAAACGCACGCGTTTATGGCTACAGCTATCGGCCAGCTGCCATTTTGTGCCTCCTGAGCAAACAACCTTTTCTCGTGACAAAACTAGTCCCCAAGTTCACAATCTATAATAATCTTTATCGCTTTAGAAAACTACTATCTAATATCCGTGGTCAGGAAAAATTGGACTTTTGATTGCTTGCTTTTTCGTAACGACGTGCCATGAGGTTCTGTAGTTTTAAATCGTCAACTTAGCTATAAAGCGGCAAGTGTTTATCTCAGGGAGAAAATCTTACTGCACAACGTTGCTAATGGTATTCCTAATGCGGTTGTCTCGACGCTGGCGGAATGCTGTGCGATAGAAACTCTATGAATAAAAAAGGAGACGGAAAAAAATTAAGAAAGTCCTGTGCTATTTCTATGAAACGGGGTGAATAGAAATCCGGGGAGTAAATAGAGAAAGGGACAAGTTCCATAAATATAACTTAAATTTTGTACCAGCCTCTATTCAACCCCCCTGGAGTTCTATTCACCCTGTTTCACCGTTATTCAAACGTCATAAAATCTGAACAACCATGAAACGGCAACAACTGTCAGAAAACAATGAAAAACATTTCTGTGCAATCACATAAAACCTATACAGTAACTGAAACTGAAAAAACTGCAGCGTGAAAATTGGTCGTGGAAAAAACTCAGTTACGAATGGAATTAATGAAGCGAGAGAGAAGGAAACAAATCCACGCTGAAAACTACGAACGCTTCATTTGTGTTTCTATTGTATTATTGGAAGTTTTTTTGCTGAAAAAAATCTACTAAGTATATGAACTGTCGCATAGCTAAGTAGAGGAAATCTGCCAGAATTAGTGTGGTTCTGGCAATCTTGGTACATTAAATATTAGGCGGGGCTTTAAAATGAATTTTCTGAGGTTTCATCCCGTAAATTTTGAAATTCTGCCAATATCTTGAGACAAGAATATCCTATACAAGTTTTTGTCCCAGGATATCAACCATATTTTTAACTATTCAAAATATGACGTTACTCTGACTCCACACAGCCATACAGTAGGTACACACACAGCCAAATAAACATATTTTTTGTTGAAAAGAATTGTGCGTTTCGAATGTAACTATAGTTACGATTTTCTAAAGAGTACTGAATCTTGTGTATTCCACTTATTTGTCACGTAGAGCGAAACGAAAAGAAATTGGAGCCTCGCTGAGAATCCTAAAGAGGATCGAGGGCCGTAAATCAATCGGGTGTCACGAAATATGGCGCTGCTACGAGATTCCGCATGCTAATCCGACGCGCAAAAACTTTACTTATACCAAAGAATACTATTTTACTTTTTAAAGAACAGACACTCTCCGCTATCAGTTGGCTTCGTCCCTCCCCACGCTTAGCGACAACGTAGTAATGAGCCTAGAGGTGATGGCGGTTTAGGCTGTCGCTGCTGTGTGTGTGTCGGAGAGTATCAACTTGAATGTGGAACTCTTCCCCCACCACTCGCCGCGCCTTGACGCGAGCCCTATGCCACACGCACACAAGCCGCCCGTCTGTAGTAGTAGTAGGTAAATTTTTACACTTGTATGAAGTGTCGCGGGCACGTCGCGAGTGTGGTTATTCTGTGACAGGGCAAAGCGGGAAAAGAAGCATGACCTTCAGTGCCAAAAACTATATAATTTTGATAAATTCTAGAAGTCTTGAAGGCCTATATCCCTCACTAGGATTTGAGCTAGGTAAGTGTGAGAACTACTAAGCGTATTTCAATGAAACTCGGCATTTAGGTAGTTAATGTCCTTGGTTTTTTATCAAAGTAACTACATTAAAGAGTAAGTAAATTTCGAAATTCACCCGTGTGAGAGATGTCTGTCAAGGTAATAAATACTTAATAAGAAGTAAGTAAAGATTTTGTACGTCATTGCTAATAATGAAATCTTAGACTTAAGGACACTTACCATATACTATCAGTTAAACAAAACACAACAAAATGTAAATAGGCTAATGTAAACAAACATAAGAAAGCGGCACAAACAGACACAAATAAACCAATCACATTCCTACCCTAAACAGAAAGCTCTCTACGTTCGAGAGGTCCAATTTGGAATAGAGTCGTTGAGAGCGCCGCGCTGGGGAGTGGTAGAAATAGCTATCTATTCGTGGATTGCCCTCCTTCAACGTTTATCTTCCACAAGAGTCGGTAAGTGTTCAAGTCTTTATTGACTTCTTTTATACAAGAACTATAGTTGTTTTCCCACGATTTCCCCTTATGAATTTTGGTATTCCCGCGGAAACTCTAAACACTATTGGGGATAATGTAGCTTTCCAATGGTGAAAAATTTTCTGAAATCGGTCCAGCAGTTTTTGAGTTAAATCGTAACAAAAATCCCACACTCAAACTTGCGAAATAAGAAACTTGACTTCTTTATAATATTACTAGCTGCCCCCCGCGGTTTCACCCGCGGTAATTTCGAAGCTCCCATAGGAATTCTGGACTGAAAAGTACCCTATATCACTCAGGACTATACCGTAGCTTCCTATAAGTGAAAGAATTTTCAAAATCGGTTCAGTAGATCCAAATTGCCGTACAACGTCACAAACTCACAAACTTTACAATATCAGTATAGATATATCCCTACCTCTTTACAGGTGTTCTGGTCAAAAATAATGACAGTTTTTTTTAATACAGAAAAATAACTCAGTGATGGACTCGCGAAATATATGACATACTAGCTGTGCCCCGCGGTTTCACCCGTGGTAATTTCGGAGTTCCCGCGGCAATTCCAGAATAAAAAGTACCCTGTGGGCTTCTCTGTATCCTTGACAACGTGCATGCCAAATTTCATCTAAATCCGTTCAGCCGTTTTTGCGTGATTGAGTAACAAACATCCATGCAAACATCCACACTTTCACATTTATAATATTAGTAGGATTTTGAATCAGTAAATCAGAGAAGTGAAGAAATGACGTCACTGCTATCCCCTCCACCACTAAAAAACATTACAACAAGCAGTTTCGTAATCTACACAACGCCCTGAACACATCCATGCCTGTTGTAGGTACACACAAGAGATACCGACGAGATTCGGTTTAGAGAAGGAATTTTCTCAGTTCGCCGCTCTACTAAAATTGAATGAGCATTCTACTGGGGCAGTTCCTCATCAATGTATAATCTATGCATGTGCTTTAGCCTTTAGGCCAAGTTTACACTGCAGCGGTGTAGGTTACAACATTATTTCAGTGATGGATCGTCGCGTCGGGGGCCCTTAAGGTGATCGACGCGCGTGATCGATTGCCCCATAATGACGGATTGCACTCGGCCTTTCAGTTGGTACCTATTAAATTGAGTAATGACGTCGCGCCTGACAAATTCTGTCATAAATTTACAAATCATCATTATGAGACGTGACAATATATTTGCGCTTTGATAGAAAACAATAATAATGTAATTTCTATAACTTAATACTGTATGTGCTATGCTGTTTGCAGTAGTAGTAGTAGTAGCTAGTAGTAAATCAATACAATAAATATATAAATAAAAACAAGCCAAACGAATGTTCGGATAATAGCATCGATACATCATTTAAAGAAGACTAGCTGTTCCCCGCCGTTTCACTCGTATTAATTTCGGAGATCCAGCGGGAACTTCGGACTAAAAAGTACCCTATGTCCTTCTCTGTACCTCTGACAACGTGCATGCAAAATTTCATAATGATTGGTTGAGCCGTTAAGGCGTGAAAGGCGTACTTTTATTAAAAGAAATTTAAATTTTTTCTGTATTAGGTAAATTATGCAACAAAGAGACAAATATATAAAATGCTAGAAACCATTGCATTAGAATCAATAAAGCAAAAGCCTAACATTGCCGTTTGCACGGAACCCTAGCCTCGCGGAAAGCCCTCCCGGGACCAATGACCATTGCCTCCACAATAGCTTTTTTGGACGTCGCATATTTCCAGTAAATGAAAATATATGGCCATTATTAATGAAGCCGGGCCGGCCGTAAATCTAATTAAACTCCGCTTTATTATGCTCCTAATTTGATTATGAGATAAGAAAATAAACGGCCCAACGATTTTGTTGGCGAAAGATTAGACGAAAAGAAATTCTCTTCACAAATTCTTTTTAATTAAAATAGTAAATTATTGCCCCACAAGTGGGACCAGTGTTTATGTTCGCTATTAGCGTCAGCAGACGCTAAATTGAGGTTTATGTTTAGGTTTTAAGTATTCATTTCTCATAAGAACAAATAACATAATATTATTCACTTAAAATGAGAAAAATAAACAAACATGCAAGAAGATTGTATTTAAACCAATCTGATAGTTTATTTAGGTCAGCTTGTACTTCATTATTAAGTTTTTTGATGCTTTGACCATAGACAGACAAAACAGACAGTATTATGATACTTGTCTGCGTACAATGTGATGGAGCCATGGAGTCCCACCTCATAGATATTGTGCACATAGATCAGGAAAAGGGGCGGCCCTAGGACTGACCCCTGTGGGACACACTAGTAATGTTTTGGGGATCACTCTCAATGTTTTCTATCTTAACCTTTTGTTGTCTGTTTATTAAATATTATTCGAATATTTGGTGAGCTTTTCCGATGACTCCGGTGCTTTTTAAGTTTTTTAGTAGTAATGTGTGGCTCACGGAATCGAACGCCTTTTTTGGATCGATAAAAATTCCCAATAATATATTCTTCTTATCTATATTTATTCTTATATCCGTTACTAGATCTACTGCGGCTGACAAAGTTTTTGATTTTTGTCGAAAACCATATTGACGTTTAAACAAAATATTATTTGTAGATAAATGTGATTCGAGTCGATTGTGCAAGACTTTTTCTTGAATTTTAGACGTAACTAGTAATACTGATACAGGCCAATAATCACAAAGTGACTTCTCCTTCCTGACTTAAAAGCACCGTCACTTTGGTTAATTTTATGCTATCAGGAAAAGTTCCATCTCGGATACATTTGTTTAAGCACCTACATAGTTTTGTCTACATATTTTGAGTACTTAGCCTGTCTTTCGACTACAAAGGACAAGTTAAGTTCTTCTAAATTTATTACTTACTACTACGTGCTTCTCCAATTCAATTTAATTGCTGTTATAAACTAAATAAGTTTTTAATAGATACTTACCTATATTTATGTTTCAGTATGTACCGCGAATCCCACTCTGTGTACCAGGCAATCATATTAATGATGAAATGATAATATTATTGCGACATTACCCTGTTTTTGCTCCACATATATACAAATGAATTGCCATTATACGAGACAAGTAGCTACCTCAGGCGTGTTGTGGAATACATTACATGGATTCATTTGTTTTATCATGCCTGTGTTTAAAGTTTGTTTTAGCCTAAAAATGGGCTGATGGGTAGTTATAAAGGCCACTGTGGAGATTTCCCCCTTCAAATTGTATTTTTGGATATTCAAGCATATAGATTTAGATGACTTAAAATCTATTTGATCAACAGACTTGCAATTCTGCGTGTTTAGTATGACCGTCGTCTAATTACCAAATGTCACAATAAATGACGACAAAAAAACTACTTAACGCTGTTAACGCCAATCTTTCTCTTACTCTATGTAGAGATTTTATTAATGAAATAGGTACCATATTGCGACCCGAGCCCCATTAATAGCAGCATTTAGGTATTATGTTCTAACCATGCTCCAACAGAGATGATAGAAAATAAATACTACTTACTTGATCTTTGACTCGGCGATATTTTGCGTTATTAGGTATAGACGTACAAGCCGGTGCTCGCGGTTTCACCCGCGTTAATTTCAGAGTTCCCGCAGGGATTCCTGTATACAAAGTATCCGATCTCTTTTTATGTACCCCTGACCACGTGTATGCAAAATTTTATGTTGATCAGTCGAGTAGTTATCGCTTGAAAGCGCAACCAACAAATAAACTCAAGATTCGCATTTAAGTTCGGTTATTATAGAGCGGTGCGCACGTCACCACTCGCCTTAGAACATTCGGCTCGCCCCACATGCTAATACGTCCCGACTAATTTGTCTTTATGAAAAAATTCCCAAGATTCTCCACGTGATATGAGCGGTAGGTGTCTACCGCTGAATTCCTGAATTATTAAATTCTATTAGAAAAAGGAAATTCTTCCTCTGAAAGAAAGCTATAAGTATGCATTTTGTTTAAAACGAAACCTTGACACTATAATAATAGGACTTATAACAACACCTTGAATAATATTTTATAGTAATACATTTTTTTTTTTTTATAATAGAGATTCAAAATTGTATAAAATTAAAGAAGGTCGTTTTAATGGTCTATTGTCATTTCTTTAATTTTTAAAATTAAAATCAGTCATATCCATCGTTTTTTTTTCCTTTTCTTCAATTTATTCCAAAATATATTATTATACTTTTAGATAGTACCTACTATTTTCAATATCTTCTCAATCAAATTTCAATACATGTTGTTTATAATGTAGCAAAGGAATTTATTTTTTCAACCAACTGTAGAACTAGCGGTAGAGACGCGGACACCGAGTTAGCCAGCGGTAAACACCGAGCATTTGTGGGTTGCAAACGTCGGACGGGCGCGGGCACGACTTAGTTCCCGCGACTGACGTTACGTCAACTTTACAGTGGACGTGACGCGTCCGATACGTGATTTAAATCACTGCAAATTACCTTTTGCGCACTCGCTAATAAACTTTACGTACATGGAAAAAATAAATCGATAGAGAATAAGTTAAATAAAAAACTTTGAGGTTAAATAGTTTGATTACTAATTATCTATAACTCTGTAGTGTGGCAACATATAATATAACCTATACAGAGAAAATGCTTTGTCCTGAATGTCTGATGGATCAACGCACAGCCTAAACCGCTGATCATAGAGAGCTGAAACTTGAAGAGTGACGTAGACATCCGATAAGAAAGGATTTTTGAAAATTCAACCCCTAAGGGGATGAAAAAGGGTGTAAAGTTTGTATGGAACAATTCCGCGGGAACTTCGAAATTATCGCGGGTGAAACCGCGCAGGACAGCTAGTAATATAAAACAGTTGACAATGACGATTACGATTAAGATAATGGTGAAGTAAATATTCTTCAGTTCTTTTTTTATCATTTCACTTTTTGTAAGGACATTTGTATGGAACTGTGAATAAGTGTATATCGATAAAAGTTTTTCATTAATGATTAGGTACAAAATTATTTTATATCTAAATTTTATCTATTTTTTATGTTTGGTGTATAGTCAAAAAGATTACTTTAGAAATCAGGGTTTTTCAGAATTACAACTTAAAATGTCTGATAAAAAAAATGTGCTAGTTTTTGAGTATTTTTCAATCCTTACTATCAATTGACTATTCTAGATACCGAATCTAATATTAACTCAATTTTTGATAGTTTTGGTACCTTTTTGCTTGGTAGCCCACATACAAACTTAAAAAAGTTGTAATGTCTGAAGGGCCGCTCGCTCCATACTCGGAGCGGGATGTTAACGGCGTCTGGATTCGCTCGCATTCCGGTTAAGCCCAGCGAAGTGCAAGCACAGGCTAAACTAACTGAATACCGCACAGTGTACAATTTTGTGTACACAGAAATGAGCTTCTGATTTTACCGGGTATACGTAGTCAAACAAAATCTACCGAGATCAGTTTGCAATGTGGATGGATATGGATATTGCAAACTGATTTCAGTATTTTGTTTCATCTTTTTCTCGATAGGTTAATATTCCAAAAACTACACTTACACATATATCACATTAATACTTTTTGTTGAGTTTTCTGAATTGTTCGATTTACCTAGTCGAAAAACTTAGCGAGAAACACACTTTTTATGACTTTGAAAGCCCTCATCACTACAATTTATTTGAAAAAGTAGGTAATTATTAAGATTAGACCCTAGTCTATGAGACGCTTATTATGTTGCGAAAGAACCACATGTTCTAGCTCGGAATAATAATAATAAGTTTTTTTTATTAAATAAAAGTGTCACAACATACATAGGTACATAAACACACAATACACAACATTTTAAACTTATCAACTATCTGAGAATATTAAAAAACTGTGTGTCTTGGTCAACATACTCCCTCGGTAGACTTAATTCACCTATTACAACATAATTATATCGCTGGCATACGATAGAAATTATATTAAAAATATATATCATACGGTCCAAATCCCCAAAACGCTGGGCGATTGCCCCGAACATTTATCGCAAAGTGCTTCGAGTAAGAACTTCTGCTATCGGATTCAATTATCCAAGATTGAAAGTTAAGTCCAGGCCAGCGACACTCCCTTGAACCAAAAGTTACTATGGATTTATGCGCGAACTTTTTTACCAACATTGGAATACTTAACCAAATTTCTATGGCCGCGTCATACATTGCATTGGTATGGTTGGCACAAAACGCTTTCATTGATCGGATCAGCGATTAGTATGGAAGTGCCTACTCTTAAAACGTAGTGATTATTTGCTCAGTGGTTAAGTCTATCATGATCTATTTCGATCGATTAATGTTTTAGCGTACCAAATATTGACTTTAATGGGCAATTTTCCTCAACCT
Source organism: Zygaena filipendulae (assembly GCA_907165275.2). Classification (NCBI taxonomy): domain Eukaryota; kingdom Metazoa; phylum Arthropoda; class Insecta; order Lepidoptera; family Zygaenidae; genus Zygaena; species Zygaena filipendulae. The sequence continues at coordinate 346,450 of OU015653.1, read as the reverse complement.
TTTTATTTTTGTACGGAACTTTTGTAAATTTTTCGCAGAACAAAAGATATCCTGAAACACGGAAAGAGGGTCCTTAGGAAGCTAACATTAAAATCTAATACTATACCGATAAAATGGGTAAATCCTAATCTTTGTATGAACTACAATGTTCCATAAATACTATTTTTGTCATCTCCAGATTATCTTTTACGGTCATGGAGGTGAAACAATATGACCATGGAGATTTGGCTCCGCTGCTGCGTCATATTTCACGGACGCGAGGCGAATTAGCCGTGACACGTATAATAAATTGTTATAAATGCTCCAGATCGCAGCGGGATGGGAGTTTCTAATACTGTTGTTATCTTCATACTAAGTTCTATTCCAAGTTATTTGGATGGTACCTATATCTATCAAAATAAAATATTGGCTGGTCAATTTCGGGATTTCCTCAGAACATTGCAGCTGATGTACTAAGACAAAAAGTACTAATTGACGACTTAAGGCATAATAAATAATTACACGTACATTCCAAGTTTCACGTTGAAACGTACGAACAAAAGGACAGACAAACATAAAATGATCTATAAGCGCATTTATTTTGCACTAGCTGTTCCCCGCGCTTTCACTCGCGGAAATTTCGGAGATTCCGCAGGAATTCCAGGATTAAAAGTACCCTATATCCTTCCCTGTACCTCTGACACCGTGTGTACAAAATTTCATGACGACCGGTTGAGTCGTTAAGGCGTGAAAGCGTAACAGACAGACAGACAGAGTTACTTTCGCATTTATAATATTAGTAGGGATTGCCATCATTTATTTTTTACCTGTTCTCTGAGGTTGCATCCGCATACCCGTATGTCGGGAACTCCGTCTCATACATAAAACCTCCGGGAAAATTCGAGTAAATACATAAAATAATAAAAACTGTATCAAATCGATTGCAAATATAAAAAAAAATTAAAACATGTATTTTTTGTACCTACATACTATTTACGCACCTAGTTATTACGTTTAGATTGTACTTTGATTACCTCTATGTTAATTCTCGACGAGAACTTTACGTGCTAGTAAAAGAAAAAGAAAAAGAAAAAAATAAAAGGTAAAAGAATCTGTAAAGTTTTTTATAGTATAAATACTTAAAACCAAACTTCTCTTTATATTGTACAAAACAAACACGAATGGAGAATTATTGAAGAAGGTCGGCCCCAAAAGAAAATATATTCTTTAGTTTCGCCCTTGGAACTTTAATATTATTCCATTGGCATTGCGCAAATAAATATGATTCAATTTACTCTCTACAGATGCTAACTTCTTACTTCTTTTAATGTAACTTCATTTGTTTTTTTTTTGTTTTTCATGTCCTCGAGATAAGTTATGAGTTAGGACATTTTGGGATTTCCTCAAACTCGTTTGGCTCCGACTCCCTTGTGGGGAGCTTTAATTATTATTGGTTGAGCGATTAATATTCACAAATAACTTCTGGATGATTGCTCTGAATTCGTTATGAATAAGATTCCCTCGAGATATCGCCGCTTCGATCAGCTATAGTACCTTTATTCGCTCGATACTTTGAAAACAGGAAACGAAAAAAGCCGCCGTTTTATTTTTCTCTGGCATAGTATCCCGTGAATTTAGTCTTTCCCCCGGGAACACTTTGTATCAGGATTAAAAGCGTCCTGAGCGTTCTGTTATATTCTCGTATTCTATTTGCCCAATTTCAAACAAATCCGCCGTACCTTTCATTCATGATCGAATCTCAAATATCCGAACATCTCGAAATTCAAATCTTTTTTGGAAGTTAGGATACATAAGCATTTTCATCATGCTTTTAAATTTGATGTTTGGAACCGTGTTATGTAATTAGTACGATGTGTAATGAAAGTAGTTAACTAAGGTAGTTAACAAAAAGTTCATCGAATGTTTATGAAGTTTCTTTTCTATTTCAGTCTTTATTACGGCACAAGTACATTATCGCTACATACAATATGTAGGTATATAATGTAATAGTGAGAGGGAACGACTGAATTAATATGCAATACTACGCCTACATAATATAGGTATATGTACTGTATATATATAACAGCTTAATATATTCTTATACGATTGACTATTTTCCCGCTTTGTGTATGGGACAATGAAAAACAAAATATAGTTCCTACAATATCTTCTTATATAATATTATTATTTCTGCCTAAAGCGGAAAAAGATGTAAAGTAGTAAACAAAACACTTACAAGTGACTTCCACTTTTTACATTGCATCGGTATATATTATACTAAACGCCATAACATAGATTGAAGATTGAATCTCCAACGTCGAAACAAAAGAAAACAGAAAAATATTCCACAAAATATTGATGGTCCCTACTTATCGAGATTCCAAATAATAACAAAATTACAAAGTCAAATAATTTTATTCAAAGTTGACCCATAAATATTGGCTCTTATTGACGTCAATAAAATTACAATTATTATGATAACGCCATAAAATATTCGCCCTTCACAGCTTTTTAGTGCTATGGCTGGAGGGAAGAACTCCCCAGTAGCACCTTACCAGTTTATAACTATATAAAACTAGTGTTTGGTCGTATTCCAATTAGTTTTATTAGTACAGTCGGCAACTCACGACTAAACCGTGCTAGCTCTCGTGTCTTTGGAGTAAGATTCAATAGCGTGCCGCTCACTGTACAGATAACAAGAGGCAATCTGTAATTTGATCTATCTCGGCGACAAACCCAGTCCGCGGATGACAAAGCGAGGCTTCGGTTTCCATTTGTCGGGGAGTGACAGATCTTTACTGCATCCAGATGAGATCTCTCATCGGTTAACATAGGGTTGCCATCCCCGATATAGAAAACCAGGATTTCAGGGTGGACATACCAGGACACTACGGCTTAAAAACAGGACACTTGTTTATGAAAGTATCTTCAATTAAATTATAAATTCTTCTTCAATTAAATATGTCTTATTCATAATAAGACAAAATGTAAAAAAAATAAGATTGGAAGCAGTAATGGCACGTAAATTTTAAAACCAGAACGCTTTATAAAACCCAGGACAATACATTAAAAATATCTCTAGGACACCCCAGGATACCCTAAAGGCCAGGACAAGAGGACCGTTGACAACCCTAGGTTAACAGGACACTCAAGAAATCTAGATGGGTGGATGGATGTTATTAAGTTTTGTTTGATAAATTGTGTTTATTGTACACAAATCACTAATTATTAATTTGTGTTTGTTGTTTACAAATTAATATTTTAAGTAGTATAAATCCTCCTTGGTTTTTTCAAACTACACATCGGATTTTGTTGCTATTTTCGGTATCATTACCAAAACTTCTTCCGAAAGGTTTGTTTGTAGATTTATAAGGAGTTTCCGACAAAAAATACCCTATGTCCTTCTCTATACCCCCGACAACGTGCATGCCAAATTTTATCCCAACCTGTTCAGCCGTTTTTGCGTGATTGAGTAACAAACATCCACATTTTCACATTTATAATATTAGTAGGATTTATATGTAAATATTGTTGTATTATACTAGTTACTGTTTTGACAATTCGGTGGTGAAGTTGTTAAGAAATCTCCGAGACATTACCTCTCCGGTTAGTAGCATTGATCCGTCACTGGGTGCGTTAGACTCTGCTGAGACTGGGAGCCGCTCGTTAATCTTCAACGCGGTTATTACGCGACATACGTCCACGCCACGTACTCGTCTACAAATTGTCATGGAGATAAGATGACAGCCCGAGTCATGTCACACGACGATCCTCGTCACTTCACCCGTAACACTATGTATACATATTATAATGACTTAATCTATGTTTAGTCCAATCATTGAAAACTTCACAGACACAACCTAATTATTTTTATCACGAAATTCTATATTACACGGTATGGATGAGAGTAAAAATTCATTATCCGTCACGTAGTGATTATATGATCTTTGATCCGTCACGGCGTCATACTCAATGGATAAACAAAGCAACTGTATTTTTTTTCGAAATGAGTTTTTAGAACGAAGTTCTTTATCCCGTATTTCCGAAAAAACCTTTCATAGTGCTTGTATTCGTAATGCTTGTAAAATTTCAAGTCTCTAAACCCAAGGACATATTCTGGGGTCATTACCAGGATATTAGGACGTGTATATTACGGGCACGTAAACTGTACCACAGTGATGCGTGTTCGCAAATATTTGCATGATATGATTTTGTTTTCTCATTTTAAATATTATCTTCTTTATACATACAATATTAAGTATTCATAAATTTAACTTTTGCTCGTCTTTCGGTTTGTTTATTAAAATATTAGTATCTACGCAAAATCCAACTGTGTGATTTAAGATGAAACTTTTTCTAAAATACATTTGCCCCATTAGCTATAAACAATCTTGGATCGATGGCTGCCTCCTTAGCCAAGTTTACAATTTTGAATCATTATCGCTATACAAAACTAAGGAACTAACTCATCTTTTTGTCACATTTACTACGATTAGGTAAACAATATGTATATGATATGGTAAACACCTTACCATATGTATATGGTAAACACCTTAATTCCAGTATTAGGGTATACCCGAGATATTCCGAAATTCCCACGAATAACGCCACAGGCAACCGCTAGTTGTGAATACAAAAAAAAACTTGTTTGCGTATTCGGAAAGCGTGATATGAGTGTTGAATATTTGATCAGGTCCCGACTTGGCGCACGCTTGACGTCCCAGCATGGTAATGTCCTACGATACACCTACATAAGTACTCATCTCCGATAGGCCGTTGCGATCCATATCGACTTTCGGGGCTTAGTTGTTTTGCTGTAAACAACTGTTTTATATTCACCGATCGTGTTTATAAACGGTTTTGTTGTGCCAATAGAACGCCGCAAGTTTTGTAAAGTCATTTTGGGTTACGTAAATTACTAATTAGGTAAATTTGAGGTGATGCGTTATGCAAAGCACGTTTGAAAGGTTTTTTGATCGGTATTTCTTTTATCTGAAATCAATATTTATGTACTTGATTTTAATCTGTAATGCATTTTGGTCTCTGACTTGACATTTTAAATGATTTGTACCCGTCAGTGAACTCGACTTACGCAGTAAAGTTTTTCACTATGATACTGTTCTGATCCTAATATTTTCATATTAGGAAAAAGAGTTTTATTTAAAAGTTTCATTCTTCTTTTTTGGAAAAATTGGTTAAACTTTTACGATAACTTTAGATAAATACGAGTTTTTATAGCTGGTGGTGATAATTTTAGTCCTGTAAAGGTTTCAATAAGTTTAGTCAAGTATTTTCGAAGTGTATACCTACCACTTAGATACTAAATGGCTGACGCTTGAGAATTTTATCGATGCTCTAGAGTTTTGAGAGCTAATTGAGACTAATTAATTCTCAAAACTCTCCAGACTTCATGAAGCGGATAGTTAAAGTCTAGTTCTCAGGACTTAATAATTGAGTTAATCTCATTAAAGGAAACGATTGTTAGGGCCGTTTTGGCACTAATTGGCTTACCTCGTTGCTTGTTGCATAAACATTATATAATTGAAGTTCAGTAATAACTAGCTGTCCCCTGTGGTTTCCTTCCCCCGCGGTAATTTTGGAGTCCCCGTGGGAATTCCAGGATAAAATATAGATATAAACCTTCGTCATTAATCACTCTATCTATTAGTGAAAACCGCATGAAAATCCGTTGCGTAGTTTTATAGATCTAAGCATACATAGCGACAGACAAACAGCGGGAAGAGACTTTGTTTTATACCTACTATATGTAGTGATAAATAGTTTTGTTTATGAAATTACAAGATCTCAGTGATCCATCAAATAGGGTTGCATCAGATGTAGGTACATAGGACATAGGTATCTGTTCTTGACTTGGTTCTCTATTATCAATGTAGAAAAAATAAAAAAGGTGTAGCTTTTCTTTAATAGTAAAAGTGTACTTATACAGTATACACCCCTGAGAATATCTTAGTAGTAATATTTTAAAGAGGTACCTTAAGTTTGTGAGGTTGTAGGGGTAATCTCTGGATCTACTGAACTGATTATATTATGTAAATTACGCGGGACTTGAACGCGATGTTTTTATTACCTTTTTTGCCTGACGTTTCGGCTGAGTTGCATCACGCCGTGGTCACAGGCTGACTAAAGCATTGCGGCGTCGATAGCGAGCCGCGCGGGCAGATTCCACATCTACCCTCACTGGATGTTCTTTTTTATTAGATGCACTTTTAAGGTCCCTGCACACTACACTCACTCGGTCCGCGTTCACCGGTTCCGGACGGCCGCAACGATTTTTTGTTTTTTGAATTATAGGATCCCATGTCGTAGGCAACCTATATCCGTCATCTCGATTGAAAGTTTTGTGTTTCTTTATTTCAACCGCTTCACGCACTATCCTCGCGTAGTAGTGACGTTCAGTTGAGAGAACCTTCAAACGATGGAACTCAATCCAGTGGTTCAGATCCGGTTGCAAGATGTGTTCCGCGACGGCCGATTTGTGAGTCTGTTGTTTTTTAATTGCTGTTATGTGCTCTTTAACACGATCTGTAATTGGTCGCTTTGTCTGTCCTATGTATGAGCTACCACAACTGCAATCTATCTTGTATACTCCCGGAGATTGAAACGGTGTTTTATCCTTTGGGGACCGTAAAAGTGAAAACATTTTGTTGGCAGGCTTGTATACTGTTTTAATAGAAAATTTATTGAGTTTGTCTCCAATTCTGTCAGTAACACCTTTGATATAGGGTAGGAATGCTGGTTGCCGGCTAACTTCTGGCGGTCTTTCCCGTTTCCCTCTCCGCGAGCAACCTCTCTTCGTACTGTATCCGTTTTGCTTTAGAACTCTGAGGACATGTTGCAATTCTTTCTCAAGGTGTTCATTGTCACAAAGATCATAAGCTCTATTAGTCAATGATGTAGCAACAGATGACAGATGACGAGGGTGATGGTGCGAAGAGGCATGCAGATACCGATCTGTGTGTGTGGGTTTGCGGAATACAGTGTGAGCCAGAGATCCATCTTCTTTTACCATTACTTTAACATCCAGAAATGCCAACGATCGGTTAGACTCTAATTCACAGGTTAACCTAATTCGAGGGTGTATTGAGTTTAAATGTTTCAAGTATAAAGCCACGTCGTCTTGGTTTCCCCGAAAAATGCAAAATATGTCATCTACATATCTTTTCCACAGCCGTACAGATGACACATTCTCGCTGGCCTTCAATTCAAAATGTTCCATCCACATATTAGCCAATACAGGGGCTACTGGACTACCCATGGCTACACCATCAATTTGGAGGTAGTACTCATTTTGGTAAAGGAAATAATTTCCCTCGACGCACAGCTTCAAAAGCTCGGTAAACTCCTCCGGTATGTCGTGCATTTCTAGTTTAGTTTTTACGATATCCAGGCACTCAGCAACAGGAACATTGGTAAACAATGATTCGACATCGAAACTTACCATTATATCATTCCGTTCAGTCGCAGTCCATCGTTTGAAGGTTCTCTCAACTGAACGTCACTACTACGCGAGGATAGTGCGTGAAGCGGTTGAAATAAAGAAACACAAAACTTTCAATCGAGATGACGGATATAGGTTGCCTACGACATGGGATCCTATAATTCAAAAAACAAAAAATCGTTGCGGCCGTCCGGAACCGGTGAACGCGGACCGAGTGAGTGTAGTGTGCAGGGACCTTAAAAGTGCATCTAATAAAAAAGAACATCCAGTGAGGGTAGATGTGGAATCTGCCCGCGCGGCTCGCTATCGACGCCGCAATGCTTTAGTCAGCCTGTGACCACGGCGTGATGCAACTCAGCCGAAACGTCAGGCAAAAAAGGTAATAAAAACATCGCGTTCAAGTCCCGCGTAATTTACATAATATAATGTGCTCAAAACGCGAAAATCTAAAAACTCTACTGAACTGATTTTGATAATTCTTTTACCAATAGAATGCTACAGTGTTCCTGAGTATCATAGCGTACTATTTATCCCGGAATTTTCACGTGAACTCCGAAATTACCGCAGGTGAAATCGCAGAGACAGATAGTAATAAATAAAACTCTGTTTTATACTCTTCCAGTTTTTAGTTTATGTTTGTTTTAACGTACGTACCTATACTAACAAAGAAATTCAAAAACAAATAAAGTGTAAAAAAGTTTATATTTAATGCATATTGCGATACAAAAGAAGCGCTTATAATTACAGATTCAATAAAATGTCTGCCTAACAAATGCCATCGAAATTTCCATAACTTTCCAACAGGGTTTGTTGTAATAGAACCGCTTCCCATAAGTTTGTCCTCGCCATAATATAAAAGTAGAAAGAAACACATCTCGGTTATCAATAAACAAAAGTCCGGAAACAAAACTTTTTACTCGTAAACTTTTACAATTTTTTTTTATGTTCCAACGTTCGAATATTTCGACATAAAACCTCCTGCCAGCTTCAAAGTTACAAGGTTCAATATAAAAAATATTATTTATGCAAAGGAAAACCACATCGAATGTTTGTTTTCTAGGCTGGAACTTTCAGTGTGGCAGGCTGTGTCTGTGCAAATGTTAGGCAATCGTTTGCAACTAAACATTAGACTTATCTATTTTTTTAATAACATGTCTTATTGTCTACTTACAGAGAAACAGAAAAACTTTAATGAACAAAATATTATAACTGTGATGATGATCACCTTTCTCCAGGTTATTATTCTAGAACCATTAATTACTGTCAGTTCAAAAATATTTAATTGACTTGGCGGGTAATTTTTTTTGTCCGCGTTAATTTCGGAGATCCTGCAGGAATTCCGGAGTAAAAAGTATCCTATGTCCTCCTCTGTACCCCTGACAACGTGTATGCAAGTTTGAATAGTTAAGGCGTGAAAGCATTACAATGTACTTTCCGACACTTAACGATTATAATATCGTTATATTTCAACCAACTCACACAAAACTTTGACAAATTATACAACGCGTTAATGAATCAACTGAAAACTAGAAAGCAGCGGTCGCACTATGTTTTAATGTAAGTTATATTTTTTCACTTTTATTAGCCCATGTCTAAATATTTATAATACAATATTTGGCGCGTACGCCGCCCGCAGCATAAAAATTAAACCGGTAGGTGCGGGCGTAGCGCTTGGAATTTTGAAGATAGGTCACCTCCAAACTAATGTTGAATAACTTTTAAAGTATTAATTTTTTTTTATCTATAATATATTTTAATCATAATTATTATTATTTTTTTAACGGGGTGTATCAGGTTTTTAGTTAATTCATTAACACGTTGTGTATTTATTGGTGGGAACCGCATAAAAATCCGTTCAATACTTTTCACTCATTTACTGAACTTCCTCGCGAATTTTTATAGTTTTGTATCATTCTTATAAACAAACAAAAAATTCACATCATATTGAATCCAAGTACCTACCTATCCTGATTTTAAAATTCCTTGCCTAGGTCACTTCAAAGGCATTTTCAATAAGTTTTCTCAAACCAAACTTTCATAGCGGAAGCGTTGCATTCTTGCATTGAATAAAATGGTTGGGCACGTTACCTCGTCTCGCCCAAGTATTCCAATAACCATCGGAATTCGAGCGCGTCGCCCGAACGCGCCACGCTGCGACGCCGCCGCTGCGTCTTCGCTGCGATGACGTTGCTTGTCGTTATGAATATATTATTATCACCGTCAGCTGTCTAGGAACGTTCGGACTTAGGTACTTTAGGTTATATAAAATTATACGTTTCAATTATTAATCGTAAATTATAATTATTATTAATGGTGGGTTTCTTTGTTTTCCCTCAGAATAGTAACTTCAGATATTCTTTAAACAGCTGTCATCGATAAAACCCGATACATCCTTAATCCTTTGGTAAATCTTTGGATCGATAAATTTTTATTATTTGAAAGTAAATAAAAAAAGTAAAACACAGTATCATGGGGTGGAGAATTCGATGCCGTAAACATATCATAAAAATCCTTATTTCCCTTGGTCACGCGTGAACGGCTGGACCAATTTCATAAATTCTTTTTTTGTTGTTATTGTAAGAAAAAGGTTCTTATGAAAGAAGTTTGGAGTTCGGAAGGAGTGCAGAAATTTCGAAACTTACGCGGGTGAATCGTCGAAACGGTTGGACTAATTTTCACGGGTTTTTCACTAGTAATTAGCTGATGATAATATATGAAGTAAATTAGGCTACTTTGGAGTTCCTACGAGGATTCCGAAACATACGCGGGTGAAATCGCGGGGCACAGCTAGTATAGTATAATTATTTTGGTACAACTAAACGCCCAGACTCAATGTCAACACAAATGTTTACCACAATTACCCTGACATCGACGCTGTGACTTGGCGCAGCAGTAAGCTTCGTTAACAAATAGATCGCAAATAGATGGCAAATGGTTGTAATCAAAACATATCAAGATGTAAACCGCAATGCCCGCACTTAACCCACCCGTTCAAAGCATTAACTCCACACCGAAGCCTCAGTACTCCCATGACAAATTGCTGTAGAAGGCCTGCAGCAATCAGGGGCGTCTTAATCGCTAATGGGCATCAATTCTGCGGTAATCATCTTGCCATCCCCACTGCGTTGATTTACCGCTCTGACATTTGCCGAATTAGCTTTCTAAATCCCGTTTTGAATTATATCGTCGCCTGAAGTCGTATTGATGGTGGGGTTGTGTGCTTTAATTCTTGTTTCAAGATGGGTTTTGCATAAATTCCAATTAAACAGGTTGTAGTATGGTAAGGGTATCGAAGCCCACTACTCACTAAATAATAGAAATATAAATAGATTTATCACTGGACAAACATTAAATAAAACTTAGATTTATGCTTATCAGTGATCTTTATTTAAGGCCTAAATTTGAGGAAAGAAGAATGACCTATGTTTTTTTAGTTAATTGTCGAGAAAATTGAATACTGTGTAGCCTTCTTCAACACGTCCCTGTTTTAACCATACCTATAGTCCTTACACCCTTGTAGATATAAGTTATGTAGGTGCTGTGGTTCCCTTCATAGAACATGAGCATTTTGCCTGTAGTCCAGCTCAGTGATTATAACTGGAAATCTTGGGACTTATAATATTACCCATGGATGAGCCCATCTGTCATTATTTACCGCTTGGTAAAGTGCAATTAAGTGTTTTCATCTTATTTTTTATTAATTACCTACTGTGCCAAAGACGATAAACAAATGTCAATGATTGACTTATTTTGTTTATGAAACGCCATAAAAAATTAATCTATGGATAAACAAATTAACAACCTACAAAAACACTTGAAATAAGTAGCAAAGAATTTTGTAAAACAAAATATTTTGATCATCTGTTCTATTTCGAAGAATCTGAGGCGTCGTAAACTTGGATCGCTATATAGTACAGCCGACCCCCGATGATGGTGAATTTTCTATTTGTTTAACAAACGTTATCTATAAGTAGATCAAATAAAATAAAATATTATATAATACGATATTCACAAAGAGATTGTTAGTGGTTGTTATATACAAAATCCACCACAAAACTATTTGTTATTTCAATCAAAATATGTTATTAAATACGATAATTAAAGCAGATAATTAGTAACAATAACACTCGATTGTCAATTAATGAATGCAATACAATACAGCGCGAGCGTGGCATCGCACCGCGGGATCGATATTATGAACGTTTCGCAATGCGGCAGAGCCTCGCGCCTTACGCCCGTTATGGGAACGAAACGCGGCCGCCACTCGCAAGCCACCACTGATTTTACAAAAAAAAAACAAAAAATAGCATTATGTAAATGCGAATGTGTTTGTTTGTTTCGCTTTTACGCCCGACCGATCATCATGAAACTTTGCTTACACCATGTCAAGAGTGCAGAAAAGGATGTAGGGTAGGTACTTTTACCCGGAATTCCCACGGAAACTTAGAAATTAACGCGGGCGAAACCGCAAGAAACAGCTAGTAAAGAAATATAGAGTAACATAAATTAAAACAAATACACTCACACATACACACTTATATGTATAGAGAAGCAACGAAGTTCACAGTATATGTGCTAATACACAAGAGTGTCGAGAGTAGTGCGTGACGGCAAAGAATAGAGATTTTATGAATACAAAGAAACGACTTTATATAATATGTTTTTTTATACAACGTGTTAATGAATTACCCAAAAACCTGATACACCCCGTTTAAAAAAATAAACAATAATGTGATTAAAATATATTTTATGTCGAAAAAAATTATACTTTAAAAGTTATTCAATATTAGTTTGGAGGTGACCTATCTACGAGATTCCAAGCGCTACGCCCGCGCCTACTAGTTCATTTTTTTTTGCTGCGGGCGGCGTACGCGCCAAATATTGTATTATAAATAATTAAGACATGGGTTAGTAAAAATGAAAAAATATAACCTATATTAAAACATTGTGCGATAGATTCGCTAGTTCATTCTGAGCAAACTACTTTCTAGTTTTCAGTTAATTCATTAACACATGTATGTTTTCAGGCAATGAAAAATAAGTGTTTTGTACTGCTTTTCTACTTAACAACAGATGGCGCTACGAACGAAGCTTGGTCACCCAGATATTTTTTTATCGGTAAGAAAATGACGGACTAAAAACTAAAATTTATTCAACCAGCCTAGTAGGTGCGCAATGATCGTTAAAACACTCTGTGAAACTTTGGTAAGCTTTCTGTGCCACTTCTAAAGCGCAATGTCATTGCGTGCCGCCGTTCTGTTAGCTACTGTTTATTATGTTAATGTGACGTTTTCAATTTGAACGTTAATCCCTAGTGCCGTAACGGAATGACGATGTTACTCAACAAATCACATTAAGCTTTGTAAAGCTACTCAGGTCGTTGACTTTAATTTGCAGGTCAGATATAACGAACTTTTTTGAATTAAGTTTAGCTAGAGTATAATTTGACATTTCATTTAAACTATACGAACCCGTCTGATCTAGGCAATAATAATAATCACCACACACTGCCCTGACTGATGGAGGCAATTTGACTCAAACTTCCTTTCAACGCTTTCCTTTCTTCCTTTCCTTTCAAAAAACGAACAAAAATCTAACTACAGCACTACCAGTGGGTCTAGACCAGTAGGAAGAAATGGAACGAGGGACCTGTCTTAAGGTCAATTCATAAGGTTATTACTAGATGTTTTCCGAAGTTTCACCCGCTTTCTAACTTCGGAGTTCTCGATGGAATTCCAGGATAAAAGTACCCTATGTACTTTTCTGTACCCCTGACAACGTAGGCGGCTTGATTTGTCCGACACTTCCAAGAATTATCGTTATATTTCAACCAATTTACACAAAATTTCTCTCGCTCTATCTATTGAAAAAAACCGCATGAAAATTCGTTCAGTAGTTTTGAGTTTATTGCGAACAGACATACAGACGCGATGGAGGACTTTGTTTTGTAATAGTATGTAATGATAATCTCGCTTCGCTTCGTCATCATTAATATTATAAAGTGCTTCAAGACTCCAAAACACCGAATAATCAAATCTCTTTCCGATTAATTTGCCAATTTTCCTATCGACGAAAAAGTAGGTACCTATTCTCGATTGGACGCTCGGGCCCGGTTCGAATAAATTAACTTCGTTTGTTTTTTTTTTTTTTATTCGCAAAATCGAACGCTGCTCGAATGTTTTTCCGATGTTTTATTTATTACAAGCCTTTACTTGTCTTCGGTATTTTTATTTACCTGTTAGAATATGAACGCAAGTTTTATTTTCCAACTAGTCGAGCAAGTGGTTTTTATCACTAGCGTAATCAATAAATAATAGCAATTAGCTACATCAAATAAACAATATTTTATTTCTGTGAATCTGTTACGAAACAATAAAAAACTTTGACTTGAATAAAATCGACTCGATTTTACTTTAAACTTCTTTGTGACAGTTCAGATCTACGCAAGAAATTAAATAGAAAAGCTTCCATTGACAATACACTTTACTTCTGAAGTGTAGTTATTTATTGCGTTTTGTTGTTATTGGTCATCTCTACGAAGGAGCTTTTTTCTATTTTACGTTGAAGCAACTTAGGATGGAAATAAAAGGTCATAAATTGTTGGCCGTGCCTCGGGCGCCATTAGGCGAGCTCTTGCGAAGGGCTTGATCCACACATATGTACTGTAGACCGGCGGATAAATTAGATTTTTGCACGTAAAACGTCGTAAAGACGTTTTTGCAGCTCTAATATTCGTTTTTCGCTTGTGTTATATTATTAGCATTAGTAAGGATACCTAGTAAATAAAACAACCTGATTTTAATAAAACTATTCCTTTGTGTCTGTATTACCAATTATAATAAAAACTCTTTGATATAATTTGTATCAAATTCTATAATAATCAAAGCCAGTATAGATAAGCAATAGGAATCTCAAAATATGTTACGCACAAAGTAATCAAATCTCTGAAGCTAAAGTTAAGCTTGAACAGTATATTTTATGAGAACAATACAGTAATCACAATTATTATTACAAGCATTAAATAGAGCCAAAACTGTCTAACAATACTTAACTTTCGATGTTATGATGTCTTCCATCTAGGAAATCACCAGCACCACTGACTCGATCCTTTGTTGCTGCCATTATGTAAACATGTTCTCCCGCGCGTTTTTCCCGCTATCTCAAATAACATTTTATTTACTCTACAGTCTATGAATTCACAATGTTGCCAGTTATTAAATATGAATTGGCGATGGAAATGCAATTTAAATCACTTTAATAAACATTGGTATAATTATTTAAATTAAGAATCACAATAGGTACATAGCATAAGAATCATAATAATATTAATCAATTTTAATATATTAGTACAGAATACCTAAATCACTATTCACACTTGTATTGGAATTTGGAGCTTGGAGCTGCAAAAACAGCAACTTATAACGTCATACAGACGTTTTACATACAGTATAAATTTTACAAGGTGGTATACTTGTCTATGTGGCCCACTGTACATACTCGTACATACAGGTCCTTTCTTTCTTTCTTCTTCTTAATGGCTTTCGCATATAATGCATTTAGCCAGTGTCAAGTAAAATATGTTAGTTAAATGCACAAATGAATTCACCAAACGTTCACTGGTGTCTTAAAAAAAAAAATTCTAAGTAAAAGTATTATATTATCTGTGGTATGATCTACGTTTAAGAACGAAATTTGTTTTTGCATTTTTTCCGTTTTCATCTATCGGCCCCATTTTATGAAAGGACATTTGTATCATTCTGTGAATTTATGTAGGTACCTACGAGTACATCTTAGGTAATTATATTTTTTATATTAATTCAATTATATTTTACATCAATAGTTTTTTTCGTAGCAAACCAACATATATAATATACTGGATGTTGCACTGGTTATTAGGTTCCTACCGCGGAGTACGCCAGAAGTACTAACCTAAAAAACTGCACAAAAAAGCTGCAATTTAGTTTTACAAAGTTCCTCGCTCACGTCCCGGTCACACTAGACTACGAGTCTTTTGTTCCAGTTGAAAAAAAGAATAGCTTTTCTAAAACAAAATAATAGGTAAGTACTAATTATATTTATGATAGCTGTTCACCGCGGATGAAACCGCGGTAATATCAGAGTTCCCGCAGCAATTCCGGGTTACAATATAGTCTATGTTACTCAGGAATAATGTAGCATTCTAATGGTGAAAGAAGTTTTGAAATCGATCCCGTAGTTTTGAGTTAAATCGTATTTTGATTTGATGTAGGTATCTAACTAACTTTTTCGGTAATTTTAAGACAGCACTCAAAGACCGAGCAAGGAATTACAATATGAACACTTTAACAAGCTTAACTTGGGGCGGATTATCCTGAAATTATTTACTTATTGTTAGAAGAGATCTGGATACAAAGGTTCTTCAAAGGCGGAATAAAACATGATGAATGTATAAGGAGTGAGGGTCCGTTTCTGAGGAAATGGGAATAACCTCTATACGTTCGTATAGTTGAAAAGGTTTCCGAACGGCTCTCAAGAATAGGGGCGTTTCCTTAAAATTCTCCATTCGACTAGAAAGGACACACTTGTTCGTTCAGTGCTTTTTAACCGACGGCATAAAGGAAGGGAAGCCTTCTTTTTATATTCATGGCGCTTGTATCGCTTGGCCGCCGATGTCAAGTTATAAATATCTAGTACTGAAACCATCCTGACATTGAGATCCTAAACCACTGAGTTTCCCATCTTGACACAGGGTTTTCTCGCAATACTAAACTTTAATGCGCTTTATCTCTATATATTTTCATTTATTTGAAAAACCAAAAATAACGTGTATGTTGTTTATTTTCCAACTAACGGACTAATTAGAATTTTGATTTTCAAAATATTAACGCTTTTTTTCGCTTAACGCTTTTAACGCGTTTAACGCTTGTATTCTGTTGGATTCGCTAGCCATTTTGCTTCTTTCTATAAATTACGTGAAGTTAACAAAAAATTAGTGCTAAAACTTGTTTTTCTTCAAGGTGAGAATGCTAGTTATGTCAAGAAATATTTATCTGATCTCTCAGCAAGTCTCCATGAAAGTTAAAAAGCTTGATAACAAGTTACGTGTCTTTACAAAGTTATGACGCACAGCAAATCTGTCATTGAGGGCGAGTGTCACGTTCGTGTCAGGTTTAACACTTAAGCAATTATAGTTCACTCACTATTCTACTTGATTTACAGAGGTGACCTTGGAAACTTCAAAAGCTCTTAGCTCGGAAAGCGTTTTCTAAGTGCACAAATTGCACAATTAGACAAATAGCTGTTCCCCACGGTTTTACCCGCATCGATATATGAGTTTCCGCGAGAATCCCTGAGTAAAAAGTCTGCTACGTCTTTTTCTGGACTCCTGACAACGTGTATACAAAATTTCATAATGAGCCTTTGAGAGGTGAAAGCGTAACAAACAAACAAAAAAACCCACTCTCGCATTTATAATAATAAGGATTTACTACCAGTAAATTGTCAAGTTTTGTAATAATTTTATGTGAAATCCGTGTGAGTATAACCACAATTTCAGATTATTACAGTCCAATTAATGTGTAAATTGATACTCATGCTGTATTAATAATACGCTGCATAATTTAAACTGAAGTCTCATTTCGTTCAATATCTCTCATAATCACTCTACATTTCACGAAGAAACGCTCGCTGATATTAAAATTTGGAATATTTCCATAACATGTGCATAAACATAATCAATGTAAACTAAACCAAATGTTTATTGCGGTGGGGATTAAATTCATTTGCATCCCCTTATGCCATTACTCCAGAAGGTTTCGAATGATACCATGGCCTGGGGGAGAGGCGGGCGTATTAGTTCAGTTGTTAGATTTCATCCCGCTGCGTCGTGCGAGCTAAAATAATGTACGTATTATCTACTATTATATTATTATGAATAATGAAATCTGTAACATGTTTTTGGTTCGTTGTTTAATACCAAAGACTAGCTGTTCCCGCGCAGTTTCACTCGCGCGATAGACTATTTGAATAAATTTTTATTTTCAGTCCGTCCTTTAGCTTAATAAAAAATTTTAGACAGATATTTTTTTTTTACGTAAGCAAAAAGTAACGGAGTTAAGTTGAGTGGAAATGTCGCGTGACGTCACAAGCAAATTAAAAAAATACTAGGATGAAATGCATTAAAGTTTAGGAGTGGGGGCTCTTGACGTCATAACGTGCTATAAACTGTAGCACGGCGTGACGTCACGCGACATTTCAACTTAATGTGTCTCCGTTATTTTTTGATTATGTAAAAATACGTGTCCAATATTTCTTATTATTCTACAAGACGGACTAAAAATTAAAATTTTGTTGACAAACTCATTGTGATTCTATGGATGTCGCTTTGACTTGGTCTTAATTTGGATTTTAGATTACACTACAAGTTCGTAATTTAGTCTTGATTGGGTATACAGATGCTATTATTGCTTGGTACATCTGTCACAGATTACTCTCGAGTGCCACACCGGGGTATAGAAAAGGCAGAAAATATTTATGGCGCCAAAATCCCGTCTCCCCTAGCGGCTATTTGTCACCGCCCGGACATTTTTGTCGAGAACGTTTGGGGGTTAATTTCTGTCGGCAATATACACCGGTAGTGCTGGGCCTTCTTTGTAAACAAAGTGGGTATGAAATGAGTTTTTCCATAATAATTTCGCTATAGGAAAATAAAGGTCTTAAATATTTAGTGCTTTACACTTAGGTACATATTAGATTTAAGCACGGAGAGAAATTGATCAGATCGAAGAGATTTCGGCCGTCCTTACTTGTTCAAAGGATATGGTGGCGACACAATATCAGTGACCAGCAGGCACAGTGACCGACCCCGCACGGTGTCAATAATGTGCAAAAGAGTAGGTACTAACCATATATGGTGTCCAACCGAACACTGGTAGCAAAAATACTGTTGACCGATCTTCGGTGGGGAATTTTTCGGTCGCGAACTTTACCGAACAAGTCCCTATTTTTCTCTCAGGGAAAATAATACTCTGGAGTTATAATTTAGTATACCTAATGATATTGTTGCAAGACCTACTACTTCACTGTACCTTACTAGAAACTAAAAATCGGGATTAAATACAAATAGATAAAGATTCATAATACTAATAGAGCTGTAAATTTTTGAAAAGATATTTGAAGATTTGGTTCTGTCTTTTCTTTTTATTTGTCTTAGTTTTACTGTTTCTTTTGGGGCAATAAAGAATATTATTTGAATTTGAAAATTTTGTATCTCGTTGTATCAAAAAAAAACATCGTATCTTTAGAAAGTTACAATTTGCTCGCTATATGCTGTTATACTAATAAATCAAATACCTAGTTTTTAAATGTTAATTATGGTAGGTATATTAAACGAGTTAACATTTAGGTACCTACTTGATAGTTAATATTTAATATACCGTCTTTATTGCAGAATAATATGCTAAATCTCAAGAAAGACTTGGCTCAATACGCAAAATTAAGGTTTGATAAAATAGGTACATCAGAAAAATTTCAGTCCCTCCATTAAGCGGACGTTAGATGCAAATTGATACTGATGAGGTGAGGCTGAGGAGCCCTGTTCGCCCTCCCGCCCCGCCTCGTCCCGCCTCGCCCCGCACTGACCGCAGAGTTTATTATCCCGTCCATTATTTTATCTTTACTGCCGTTTCATACTTTATGAAATCATTAACTTGTTTATTTGCTTTTTTCCCGTTTCTTTACGTACTGATGGTATTTTAATAAAATATTATTTCAAAAAGGTGACACACCTGTCAACAGCCAGACGATGGTTTTCTCGCCAGAGACATATCTATCTTCTATCTATATATATAAAATCCTTTGTCCTGAATGACTGATGGATCAACGCACAGCCTAAACCGCTGATCGTAGAGACCTGAAACTTGGAGGGTGTGTTCTTTGTATGACGTAGGCATCCGATAAAAAAGGATTTTTGAAAACTCAACCCCTAAGGGAATGAAAAAGGGTTGCAAAGTTTTAAGTTTTTACGGAACAATTCCGCGGGAACTTCGAAATTATCGCGGATGAAGCCGCGTGGGACAGCTAGTTAGGTATATATGAAGTGGATGTGATACTTTTAATGACACTTTACTTCAATAAAAAAGCTAGTTGGGGTTCGCTAACAATGCGAAGTTAAGACTAGCAGAACTGAAATAGGTAGGTATCTAACTGAACAAGAATTATACGTACTCGCAGTCTAAAATTACGTATCCATACTAGTATTTTTCTAAAAAACAATGATGATACCCGATACTTCAAAAACTCAGGTACACAGCTGGGTTTTACGATGTTAACATCTCGTAAGAAGTAATAAGGCCTAAGAATAAGTAAATAATTACTTTATACTCTCACTAGCTGCCCCCCGCGATAATTGCGGAACTCCCACGGAATTGTTCCATACAAACTTCGCCCCCCTTTTTCACCCCGTTAGGGGTACAATTTCTGAAAATCCTTTCTTATCGAATGCCTACGTCATACAAAGAACACACCCTAAAAGTTTCAGGTCTCTACAACCGGCGGTTTAGGCTGCGCGTTGATCCGTCAGTCAGGTATTCAGGACAAAGCATTTTATGTTTAGCTTGAGACTATGGTTGCAATATTAACTCATATTACCACATTTTATATTTTTAATTAGAAACATAATTAATTATCATTGTCACGTAGACTAATTATCGTCTCCTCACAACGTTGAATTTAATTGTATCTCAGCAAATAATCGTACTTCAAGTTGCAAACTTCGTAACAAGTTGAATTAAGAGGAGTTTATTACACACGCCACAAAGCCAATTCAACGTACAAAGTTTATTGTTTAAATCATACGCCCGAGTGTACGCCGAGCCAGGCAATTACGCTAAAACAGTCAACGACTAAGTTTGAGAATCTTATAACTTATTCTTAAACTAGCTATACCCCGCGGTTTCACCTGCATTAATTGGAGAAAAACCTACTAAGATAATATACAATATTCCACAGCTCCACGGCAGTCCACGCCTTATTTTGCAGTAACATGTAACAACTGAATCTTCGTGAGTAGGTTCAGTCCGACGAGACACCCAAGTTTTTCCTTTGTGAAAATTCTCAAAAATATCTCACTCCGGCCTCGATTAATGCGTTTCACCATTAAGATGTCCTTCTTTGATAGAACGTTATACACCTTCATTTTTCATCTTTCCAGTCTTGTTCGTTTTGTAAATTTTCTCACGCGATACCGCGACTTCGTAACATGTTTAGAATTTACGTGTATTTGGTACACCTACTTAATTAGGAGCGTGTAATTGTTGCCGGGTATGGAGAACGCGCGATTTGCTCTCCATCGTATAACGGAACAGGGTTACAGCACTTTTATTGCTCGCTGCCTTCGTAGCATCACTTAATTTAACGTTTACGGGTAAACGTACCTACTTAGTAAGTGAAATGTGACATTTTGATCTATTTTCAATACTTTTTGCAGATACACGTACTGGTACGTACAACCAGACACCTCTAAATAGAAATAAAAAATTATAATTTTCGGTTTTGCCAGCGATATTCAAGACCTATCCCTTACAATACTAATGTTAAAGGCATGATTCATTTGAAAATTGTGTATCAACCAAAGTACGCACTTGTATTACCACAAGAATCGCTCAAGTTATTACTTCCCAGAGCGAAGCACGTGTTACAATGTAGACATTCGCGGTCCGATTTCGATGACTGTTCTCATTTCCATACCGGCACTGACTACTCGTAAAACACTCAACCAGCAATAAACCCACTCCATACTCCTCGCCATCGGAAAGCAGTTTAACGACAGCCAGTATTGTCATATTTTATGTATTCCAACTATAAATTTTTATGGCGATGTAGGTATTTGACAATTGTGTTACAGAAGGCTTTACTTTATAGCTATTAAAACTCGAATACATTATTTATATCGGCGGATTGTACAACGTACAGTGCATCAACTTTAATATTATCATGGTTTCTCATATTCATATTTTCATAAGAGTTAGGTATTAGACAACAATTTATGTCGGTTATAAAATATACCTATAGTTAATTTTTACGTAACAATAGGGATGTTGACTACTTTTGAAAATCAAAATTCTAATTACTCCGTCAGTTAGAAAATAAAAAACAATAGACACGTATTTTTTGCTTTTTCATGATATTAAAATATACAGAGATAAAGCGCATTAAAGTTTAGGGTGAGGGGGTCGTGACGTCACTAACCACTAAAACCACCATACTAACTGTCAAAATAGTGACGTCACGCGGAATTTCAACTCAATATATCGCCGTTATTTTTTAATTACGTAAAAAAAGAAAAAATAAGTGTCCAATATTTTTTAATAATCTACAAGACGGACTAAAAAATAAAAATTAGTCAACATGTCCATTAGATGGGTATTGTATGGCATGGTGGGTGGAATCATTGTACAAAGACATCTGAATAGTAACTACGTTTAAATTTTAATGTTTCTTTGAGAATTATTTGTTGTTTTTTTTCAGAAGTTATTTTTTCACCGGATTGTAACTTCTTTAACACGCAAAGTGTTATTATTTTTAAAGGCCTTGAAAAGAGCTCACGCTTGTCTCGATGACCGCTGAGTGTCAGAGGGTAAGAAGAAGTGGCATAAAACTTTGTAATTGAAAGGGGAAAGAAAATCTCCAAGTCAACAGATTATTGATCGAGTTAGTACTTAAAAAAATTTCATGTCTTTTAAGTACCGTATCAATTTTAGTAATAGTTCAAGTATTTCGCGGATTTGTACTCCCTTTTTGACAATATTTGTATAAATATGTAACATAAATATGTGGAAAAAAGAGTCTCAAATAATTGCCCTCTTTTTTCAAACGTTCGTGTTCCAAACGTTTAGCTTTTCCATTGTTATTTTCATTAAAATGAAATGTTAACGAATTCTGGACAATTCACGAACGCGATCGTAATTCCCCAGATAATACAACTATTTTGGTTGGTAATAACCACCGACAGTTACCGTAATTGGATTTAACATTTTACTGTGTTCTCTGATTTATAATTGAGTAAATAAAATTAATCTAATTTATATAATCTACGCCACGATAACAATTATTATGCAAGATTCATATTATGATTATAAGTAGGTGAATCTAAAACAATAGTTTTTAACCGACTTCCAAAAAGGAGGAGGTTCTATGTTCGATTGTATGTATGTTTTTTTTTTTTTTTTTTTTATGTATGTTCACCGATTACTCGAAGACGGTTGGACCGATTTGAGAAATTCTTTTTTCGTTTGAAAGGGTATACTCCCAATTAGGTCCCATTGCCACCAAGTCGGGATCTGATGATGGAATCTTGGAGAAATCGAGGGAACTCTTCAAAAATTATAGGCACACCTATAGCGATTTGGGTATTCTTGATAGTAAATCGTTCATTTGCTTTCGGAAAGCAAAATTTGAAGAAGTGGAACTGATGATGAAGACCACAGGTGGTCATCGGAACAACTCAAAAATAATACGTATTTCACGGGTTCCGATTGAAGCAATTTCGAAAATTGTTTTTTTGTTTGAAAGGGGTTACTCCCAAATCGATTCTATTGTCACCAAGTCGAGATCTGATGATGGGATCTTGGAGTAATCGAGGGAACTCTTCAAAAATTATGGGTACACCTATAGCGATTTTTGTATTTTTTATAGTAAATCGTTTCTTTGCTTTCGGAAAGCAAAATTTGAAGAAGTGGAACTGATGATGAAGACCACAGATGGTCATCGGAACTACTCAATAATGAGTATTTCACGGGTTCCGAATCGTTAACTTTAATATGGTTTCAAAACAATTTATGCCCGTCACAATGTATATGGTGAAGTGGAACTGATGGTGATGTACCAGGAGAACTCCTCAACAATTAACTTCCCTGCGTCGGGAAAAGCAATATTTTGTAAAAAGTGATGAGCAGTTGATATTAGGCTATTGTAACTTAGAGAAATTACGAACTAAGTCACTTAAAAGCGAGAAATAAATAAAATTTTAACAAAAAAATTAAAACCGACTTCCAAAAACACAAAACAAAAAAGCTAAAAATAACAAAATACCGATTTAATTCAAAAGACAAAAACACACGTAATATTATTATTGGTTTGTGCTACCACTGATCTATATGAAGTCGGTGACAAGCCAAATATGGAGGGGGAAGATGGGTTAAGTCCACTCCCGCCACCAGCTCTTCGTGAGCAGAACAACCCAAGTGGGCAGACACCAGCGGACTTGTCACCGAATTCAAATCGGTAAGTGGTAGCACAAACCAATAATAATATTACGTGTGTTTTTGTCTTTTGAATTAAATCGGTATTTTGTTATTTTTAGCTTTTTATTTTTAGCTTTTTTGTTTTGTGTTTTTGGAAGTCGGTTTTAATTTTTTTTAGATTTTCAGTTTGACTGCCTATACAGGAATATTTTTTAAGCAACGCGCAAAAAAAATTTGCTGGTTCAGTATCAGTAATAGAATACATTTCCATTATTTGTTCAAAACGTTTTTATATTTTTTTATCCGGCTTTAGATTATCAAAATATGGACACTATCTATTCGTAATAATATCAATGGGCGCGCGCACCGTGCAGCGTACGCGGCAGTGTTGCAACGGGGGTGAAAGACCTCGATCAGCTGTCGGTGTATTGTAACCCAACCCAGCGGCGGCGAATAGAGTAGCCAAAAAACCTATTTCAAAGTATACATCTTTCGTTCACGATAACTTCATTTTTTTGTACTAAGACTTATCAAAAATAAAAAAATAGGTGTTTAATAAAACTCCTTAAAGTTTCATTTGTAAAAGTTTGCGCACTGAGTAAAAAATATTCCTGTATGAAATTGTAAGCCTATCACGCAAAAACTATTTGAAAGTAGAATAAAAATTTCACGGTTGCCTTTCTGCTTTTTGTTTGGCCGTAGTTGGTTCAACGATAGAGGCGTTATAAGAATTTAAAATGCAAAGTAATATAAAGGTACGACAGTTTTGTCAGTGCATGGCAACCGCTCACAAATGGATCGTTGGTAATATCTAGTACTCCTATAATCCTATAAAGTTGGCAAGAAGTACCTAACTATAAGCAAACAAATCCATTCCAATGGTCTCACCGCTTATTTTGCTACTCGGGGTCTCCAGCGGCAATTCAATCTAAAAGTCAAATTACTAAACTTTAAGTAAGTAAAACTTAATCAAGAAAATGAGTAAGGAGTCGTTTCCGGCGCGGATGGCAAGTTTGCTCCTAGTTTTTTTACAGCTTTCTGAAGATGAAAGGAAAATACCACCGGTCTGGCATCGAATAGTTTTGACGTGGAGGATTCCGTATTTTCTGAATATTAACAGAAGCAATAGAGATCTGATAAGAAAAGCTTAAGTAGATAGATAATGTATCTTTAAAGAAACAGTCAAATGTAGCTTTTACCTAACATTATTTCAGAATTTTGGAATTCCTTAAGTTACTTATTGTGACAGAAAGTGTCTTAATAAGCATCGCACTTCTTCTACTATCTGCATCCAAGAAGTTACGTACTTTGTTGAGGACGAGACGTAAAAACTGGACAAATATGTATATACTCGCCTCTTTAATGTTCATCATTATTATCATATTTATTTATTTATTTATTTATATGGAAGATCAGCAGCACAATTATAATTTGTATATATAAAATGTAAATATAACAAAAATGCTAATGATAGGTCTTCACATGTAGAAACAAATTAAGTACACTATCAAATAGCTTATAGCATCGACATAGCGTTCACACGGCATTATATCGCCTTCACACAGTTTATATAAACTGTTATACTATACCCAAAAATTATACAGTAAAACATAAAAGTTAAATTGAAGTGTGTGAAACATAACCAGTGAAACATAAACATTAAATTGAAATATTAGACAATAGATGTCCATTTTTGGATAAAGCCCTTTTTCTGAGGATCATCCTCCGCAACGACTGGTCCTGTGTCCAGCCGGAACCCACGATCTTTATCAGATCGTTGACCTTCACTACGTACATAATAAAAAAATCCTACACTGTCCAAGCCATCTCTTTATGGAATTCTCTGCCTTCAACTATAAGAGATTCTAAGTCTATATCCATCTTTAAGTCACGTCTTCACGCATATTTCATGTCGCTTGTTCCTTAGTTATTGCAGTTTCTGTATACATCATCATGTATTTAGTATATATTTATAGTTTTTATTTATTTATTGATTTATCTTCACTGTACCTATCTATGTATTGCATGTAATATTTCTTATAAATAAATAGCTAACACACCTTC
This sequence comes from Zygaena filipendulae, assembly GCA_907165275.2. Classification (NCBI taxonomy): domain Eukaryota; kingdom Metazoa; phylum Arthropoda; class Insecta; order Lepidoptera; family Zygaenidae; genus Zygaena; species Zygaena filipendulae. The sequence continues at coordinate 320,728 of OU015653.1, read as the reverse complement.
GATTTATTAATATACCTACTTATATTTAATACAATTTTTTAGATTTAATTTGCTGTATTGCTGCACCACCTACCTACTATCTTTACTGTAACAAATATCTCCATACTCCGCCCGGTAGCCTGGAAGAGATCGCTTTATAGTGATAAGGCCGCCATTTGGAGCCACTTAATACTTTCTGTTTCAAAATTTTTTATTTATTTATTGTACTGTTTGTGGTGTTCAATAAAGTGTTTCATAATACGTCTGTTGGTAAATGGTCACCACTCGTCTTCTTCTTTAATTATACGGCCCCTTTGAGCCTTCTCGATGCTCATAGGGAGCGACCACGTACCAGTGCCGCATTTAAAACATAAAGTAGTGATTTTTTGACGTCGTCAATACGAATAGACTAGAGACGGAACCCCAGAAACAGTAAGTAGGTATCAGCCTAGGATGACTCAACAACGAGTGATGTAAAAGTTGGAGTTCTTTGCTGGTCCGTGCCGAGTACTCAGCGGTATTGCTTACCGCAGCGCTTTGTTCCCGGACAAAAACGTCAAAATGTAATAGGTAAATACAGTATTTTAAATTTATTATATTCACATTTCTATATCAACAGAATACTAACTTGTACAACAGTTCAAAAGGAAGGAAGGTTGAACTGTACTGAAAATATAAGGGTCAACACAAACAAAGTATTTATTTATTTATTTATTCAGGAAACATACAGCTATAATTATGTACTTAAACAACCGTATGCACGAAAACTCTTATTTATAATACTACTAGTTATCCCGCGCGGTTTCACCCGCGATCATTTTGGAGTTACAGTATTGTTCCATACTACCTTTGCAACCCTTTTTCACCTCCTGAGGGGTTGAATTTTCAAAAACCATTTTAAAAATAAAACTGCTGCTGTCAGAGACGTTCATTAAATTAATATTAATTAACATTAAACGAAATTTAACATAATTAGTAAAATGCCAATTAATTTAATGAACGTCTGTGAGTGCGGCAGTTTTGTTTTTAAAATCTTTCCTTAAAATTAAGTAATCATTAAAACGACTCTGAGTGCGGCCGTAAGAGAGTTGTTAATACGTACCTACCAAGACATTTCAATTCGTGAATGAAAAGGCGCTGCCGAAGCCGAAGCCGGCGGTTTCGCGGCTTTGTGATGTGGCAGCTACTTAATTCAGTTTTTGTTGACAGCCCGGTGTTTGTGAAGGGAAGTTTAATTTCCCATTGCTTTCTTGTTGTTAAGAAGTACGACTTCGATCGAGTCTTGGGAGTTTATTATTTTATGTAATTTAACGAAATATAAGCTGATTTGTAAAATAGGATTGTAAGGTTGTCGGTGTTTGTGTATTTTTTAATCAGATATCAAAAGATGGAGTTGTCTTTGATTCTCTTTGCGATTTCACTGTACACCTCAATTCAAAGGGACGTCGGGGAATTCTTTTAGTCAAAGGCTACGTATTAGGAACTTGTAAGACTTTTTCGCGATGCCCGGACGAGTCGCTTTTTAATTTATCTTGAATAATGTATGTAACGTTGAGTCGAGCCGACTCTGCCGTGAAAGCCTCGCAGCCTGTACTTAGTGTTATTAAGGGAATGCTAAATAAAGCAGCTTCGGTTCATCTTTGGCGTGTCACATGCTGGGGCTAACAGAACTGTGGGCCGGATCACGGGCGGTCGCGGGAAATAATCATATCGTATTTTGTACGAAAATTGAGTTTTCAAAAAAAAAATTGAATTGATTTCAAGTATTTCAAGTATTTATTGCTCACTAAGTGTACACAAGATCTTAAATATTAATGCTACTAATCTTGCTAATAATGCTAGTAAAAATACGCATTGAAATTTAAATCACCCGATGATAGGATATGATATGATGCCAGTAGTTCCGTATAATGTTTGTACAGATAGCCAGACAAACATTGTAAAAATAGGGGTTTGTACCTTTAACCGGACAAAATAGACAGATACGAGTAGGACAACGTTACAATTTTATTGTATGTGTAAAACAAATAAACACTATTCAAAACAGTATTGACGTTGACATAGACACTTTTAATGATCGAGAATCATTTTTGAGTTTTCTTCACGGAGATCTGCAAAAAGGTTTTATATTTTTATAACATGATATTTTATATCAAAATAAAAATTCGTATAAGCTCATGAATTGCACCGGCCGTAGTAACAGTCCATTTGCATGAGATGGCTCCACGAAGGTTGCTTTTAGCGCAGATGCAAAGAAATTCGGTTCTTCTCTTGCTCGCGGACAAATTCGTACGACGCGATGTGGTGACGTTAAATGTATTAACGTCGGAGCTACAAGAACGTTGGCGGCACATTAAAAGACTTTCATCTACTGATGTGATACTTAACTTAATTATTTCTTGAAGTAAAACTTCTTTGGGTACGGTTTCAGCGCTCGATAATGACCCAACGCACATTGTAGGTAGCCAAGTATATTCGAGCGAGTTTAGTGTACCTATATAAAATTAAGCTACGTGTACCTATAGCGTACGTACAATGAAGACTGGATGTTATTTCTTTGAACTGTGTTATTTTCGGCCGCACTCAGAGTCGACTTTAATGATTACTTAGTTAAGTATAGATTTTTAAAACAAAACTGCCACAATCAGAGACGTTCAGTAAATTAATGTTAATTGGCATTTAATGAGATGTTACTTAATTAGTTAAATGCCGATTAACATTAATTAATTAAACTTGTCTGATTGCGGCAGTTTTGTTTTAAAAATCTATACTTAACTAAGTAATCATTAAAGTCGACTCTGAGTGCGGCGTCTGAGTCTTTTAAGCGTTAAGAGCGGTCTTTCCATATAATATACTGCACGGTAAGAGGAAAGCTTATGGTTGCGTAAAATGTTTTTTAAATAACCATTTACATAATACATATCTACAAAATCTTTGTGGTCGATTAGTTAGGTTTGCGACTACAAGTAAATAAATAAATTATTACTTTGAAGCTTTGGAAAATAAAAAGCTATTAATGCACCTGCATTATCTTTATATTCTTTCATGAAACTATTTACAAACATATCTTTACAGTCTCCAGTACAAAAAATCAAATCTTTTCTGTATATCATAATTATAGTATTACAACGAGCACGGCTGGAGAGCGGGACGGTGGCGCCAGTACACTGCCGGACATGAAATGAACGGAGCCGCGGAAAACAGCTAGTGCAATAACAAACTTTTCAAATAACAAACCATGCCGCTGCAGAATTTGATTTAGTGCGTGGATTGTGAGCCAGTGCTCCAGTTCCCAGCCGCCGCGCCCGCCGTCCGCCGCCCGCCGTCCGCCGCCCGCCGTCCGCCGCCCGCCGTCCGCCGCCCGCCGTCCGCCGCCCGCCGTCCGCCGCCCGCCGTCCGCCGCCCGCCGTCCGCCGCCCGCCGTCCGCCGCCCGCCGTCCGCCGCCCGCCGTCCGCCGCCCGCCGTCCGCCGCCCGCCGTCCGCCGCCCGCAGCCAGCGTCGCTCGAGCCAATATCCGGACGAGCTTTCACGACTCGCGCCGTTTCCGTCACATCTCCTGCCTCATTTCGCAACCATTTACTCACCGTTTGATTTTAATACGCGAACGAGTATGTCGCTATAATTTCCGAGTGCTCGGAGGCTTATCGGCGAAAATGTTTCTGAGTCTATCACACCGCCCTAAAAAATGATTTTCTTTCTTTTTCCCTTTTTATATTGCCAGAAAAAAACGGTATGTACTTAATACTATTTCAATCTTATATCTAATGACAAGCGTACCTAATTTGTACGTATATGTATTCCTGTCACTCAGCACACGAATTAGAAAAAAAAATAACAGCAAAACACTTCAAAATTAAAGAGTTTCCTTAGACCCTAACCAAAACAATAAATCTATTATAACGATAAGCAAAATTTTAACAAAACAAATTACACCGACTTCTATAGAGTTCCGTTGTCTGTCTCCGAAACTCTTCATCAGATCTATATGAAATTTAAATGGACCATTCCGGATTAAACCCCTTTCGAACAAAAAAGAATTTTGCAAATCCGTCTATATAATTACTAGCTGTGCCCCGCGGTTTCACCCGCGGTAATTTCGGAGTTTCCGCGGGAATTCCGGGATATAAAGTACTCTATGTCCTTCTCTGTACTCCTGACAACGTGCATGCCAAATTTCATCCAAATCCGTTCAGCCGGTTTTGCGTGATTGAGTAACAAACATCCAAACATCCAAACATTCAAACATTCAAACATTCAAACATTCAAACATTCAAACATTCAAACATTCAAACATTCAAACATTCAAACATTCAAACATTCAAACATTCAAACATTCAAACATTCAAACATTCAAACATTCAAACATTCAAACATTCAAACATTCAAACATTCAAACATTCAAACATTCAAACATTCAAACATTCAAACATTCAAACATTCAAACATTCAAACATTCAAACATTCAAACATTCAAACATTCAAACATTCAAACATTCAAACATTCAAACATTCAAACATTCAAACATTCAAACATTCAAACATTCAAACATTCAAACATCCAAACATCCAAAGATCTAAACATCCAAACTTTCACATTTATAATATAATCAGGATTATGATGAAGTTATGCCTGAACATACATTTTTGAAGTCGGTTAAAAGTATTAAATACCCATTGGAAACTTTTCTTAATGCTCTCACTACAATTTTTGGTTTAACCCAACTCATATTAAAATATCATTAATATTCATAAAGCGCCCTCCCTCGCTGACTCCAGTCCAGTAATTGCCAGTGAATTTGACTTTTATTTGTTACCATTGCTTGTTGTGCTATGCGTATTTAGTGTAGCAGTTAGTGAAAGACGCAATGGTTGTCAAATATTAAGTATTTGATAATGCTCAGTTAGGAAGGGTGGATTATCACAGGCGTTGGATAACACCTATCGGAGCATCTGACATGACTGTTGATTACTGCTGTTGTTGTTTTCAAATTCGCAACACTCATTCTGTATTCAGGGGGACTCTCCTATTTGGGGATGCTCGCTGAGGGTAGCTTACTGACTATTATAAAATTTAACGACCTTAATCTTTTTAAAGGTACTAGAATTAAATTTCAACTTCGAGCTTTGTAATATTCGGGAGCACAGTTCGTTCATTTGTTATTTAATGGCATCGAAAGGTATTATTAGCCCAGAGAAAATGACAAATACTTTAGCTTACAGCATTATTAAGTTATACTACTTAATATAAAAGCCTCCTTTAACGATATTCATGATGACTGGATACTCTCACTGAGCTGGTGTACCATAGTATTCACCAGACCTTCGGTCCAAAACATAGGAGGTACTTAACTGAATAATAAGCAGGAACGTATAATGTTAAAATTTAAACAAGAAGAGTCGTCAGCTGCAGAAGACGAATATGAAGACAAGAATGTAAGTAATTCCCTGCTAAATGGGTTGTAAGGGAATAAAACACAAGGGCTTCCGTGTTCAGGAAACCCCTAAACTTTACATGAAACAGAATTTATGTGAAACAGAGGTGATACGGACCGTTGGAGGCGCTCACTTTACGAGGGCAATTCTCGCGGAGGCGCTTGTCACTCCGTGAGGTGGTCATAAAATTTTGATGTGAGCGTGTTGCGACTTGCGTGCGTTCGAATCGTTGCTATTATGTTTCGAGATTCTAAGACTTAACCCTTTCACCGCCACGTTTTCGCAGCCTAAAAAATGTAGTTAAGGCTACAAAACTTTGGCCATTACCTCCAGACCACACGCTTTAGGCATGATTTCTCCTAGTGTTGGGAATTCTTAATCATCATCATCATTTCAGCTTGTAGCAGTTTACTGCTGGACATAGGCCTCCCCAAGAGTTCTCCACCTATGTATATCCCGATTATCAGCCACCCGCATCCAGTTGCTACCAGCCACCCATCGCAGATCGTCGCACCATCTGGCATCTCCATTCTTAATATCTATGATTTAATTTAATAAATATTAAAGTCAGTGCAGTGGTTTTTTAGTAACGTAATATTACGTTTCTGGCCCTAGGAGTGCGTCTTTCTTAGATAGTGATGTGATAGTGATATTACGGGAATGGCGGCGAAAGAAAGAACTTATCTACTAATATGTAAAGAAACCAACTCCTTGTGATTATTCTCATTACTATAATTATTACAATCGCATATATGATGCGATATATTATATACAACGTGTTAATGAATTAACTGAAAACCTGGTACACCCCATTAAAAAAATAAACATTAATATGATTAAAATATATTTTATGTCGAAAATATTTATACTTTGAAAGTTATTGAACATTAGTTTGGAGGTGACCTATCTACGAAATTCCAAGCGCTACGCCTGCGCCTACCGGTTCGAATTTTTTTGCTGCCGACGGCGTACGCGCCAAATATTGTACTATACATAATTTAGACCTGGGCTACTAAAAATAAAAAAAAAATATAACCTATATTAAAACATAGTGCGATCGATTCACTAGTTGATTCTGAGCAAACTACTTTCTAGTTTTCAGTTAATTCATTAACACGTTGTATATGATATATACATAGATATAATATAAATACAACACTACTTATGATCACTTAGGTCCAGCAGAGTAACTACATGGTAACTACAATGAATTTGATCGCCTGTCCTGTCACAAGTATTTATACCCACAACCCCACCAGAAATTGTGGGGATAAACATTAAATAGTAGTGTTGCCATTACATAATGCTAGAATTCCCTGAAATAAGTAGTGACTTAACAGAAAACATCACAAGTAGGTAACTCTCATTCATGTCGAGTCGAAACGGTTTTATTTGAAAACTTCCATTCTATAAAATTTATTGCCAGATTGTCTCGCACACATTCGCTTAAGTTGATGTGTATTTTGGAAGTAGGTAGGTATTGAATCTGACATAGACACGGAAGCTAACAGTTAATTTTCAAAAATTATCAAAAATTGACAAATTGATAATTTATAACCGACTATCATCGGTGATATCCCTTCGTTACTAAAATGAAATCATGAATCTGGAGCATATTAATATCTTTTATAGGTATACAAAAGGCGGCTTTATCACTTTAAGGGATCTTTCTCAGGCAACCTTTTGGTGGACATATTTATATAGAATATATTATTAGATAGGTGTAGGTGATGAAATGCTTACTACTTAAAAATACATAAGGTACCTACTAGCTGTCCCACGCGGTTTCACCCGCGATAATTTCGAAGTTCCTGTGGAATTGTTCCATACACATATTGCAACTTTGGGGTGTATTTTCAAAAATCCTTTCTTATCAGATGCCTACGTCATACAAAGAACACACCCTTCAAGTTTCAGGTCTCTACGATCAGCGGCAGAAATGTAGATAATATTACTATCTATGTTTAAGTAAAAGAGCAATGCGCTATAAACTTGGAGATGTAGTCGTAATCTATGCTGCATACGAGTAACTTTGAAGAGTTGAGCCCGGGGAGATGTTTGCTTCTCCTCCCTCTTCCATTCAACCTGTGGACTCAACTGGAATCAGAAACGAAGTTAAACGCAAAGTAGTGCTGCTTTATGTGAGTAACTGTTTCTCTTAATCTACTCAAGAATGAGTAAGTACCTAGAAGTTTTTCATTACACTACCTACTGGTAAACTCTGATCATCAATGAATTAATTACGCAAGCTATGCATTCAATTTTATCTAAAACAATATTATAAAAGTGAAAGATTTGATTTTTTGTTTGCTTGTTACGATTTAACTCAAAACCTACTAGACCGATGTCAAAAGTTCTTTCGCCATTAGAATGCTACATTATCCCTGAATAACACAGGCTATATTGTAACTGGAAGTCCCGCGGAAACTCCAAAATTACCGCGGGTACAACCGCAGGGAACAGCTAGTACACATCATCATGCAATCAGCCGTGAGCTTATTTACAATACCTAATTTAAAAAGATCAGCTTATTCTTGAGATGTCTTGATTTAACTTATAATAATTGGGAAAAATCAAAAGGCAACTATTGCTGGCTTAATTGTACAACTACTTTGTGATACTTTATGATTTATTCCTATTTTGATGCAGGGTTAGGTACTTTAAATCTTTTACAGAGACGACTTAATTGCGGTCTCTGAAAAAGCATAACAGTTTGATAAAAAAATTGTATTGATTTGTTTAGATTCAGAAATCAGCTCAAATCCTGATTCCGGTAAGATCTGATCCGGTTTTTTCAAAAATAAAGTAGGTAGGTTGTTTTTATCATGTTATTATTATCATGAAACTGTTTGTGGCAGAAAAAAACTTATTATTACTATTATTAGAGACGCTCTAGGGCTATGAAACGTTACGTTACTAGGGGTCAGTATGTGCTATGTTTTTTGTTATTTTTCTCCAATCTCCGTTAAAGTTTAACTTAGTTTTTATGTGCTCGTTGCGCTCATGTCTTCGCTTAGATCCGCAATCAGCGCGATGTGAAGCCAACATTTTTATCACTCTCAGTAGTTGGTTCCAGCCACGTCCACTCGCCGCCATAAATCCCTGTTTCACTAAACTTGCTCCATGAGGCGGAAAACTTTATCAGTGGTTACTTTTATGTTGGGGTTGGTCATCACTGTACGTGTATACTTTGAGAAAAACGCTAGCTAAGTGAGACCTATACTAATACATATTATGTGGAGAAAAAATTACAGTTTTGATATAATTTTGTTTATAGTGGATTAAACTCAAAATTTGCTAAATTGTTTTAAAAAATTCTTCTACATATAGATAGGCTGCGGTATTCTTGAGTAAAATAAGTCACTTTAGCTAGTGCAGTAATGTTTAGTAAAACGTATACGCCCGTTTGATTGGGATCACTGCATCTAGTGCAATTTGTAAGAAATAGTCAAAAGTCCAGTTGAATTTTTCTTGAAGTCACTGTCACCTGCTGGCATCTTTGCACTGCCATATCAACAGTCATAATGTATACCTATATAATGTAAGCTTGGTTCCAACGTTACAAGCACATAGCTTTGTGTGGAGTCATGCAGAACTACCTATTTGCTGTTAATCCTCGTTATTATTTTGTAAAGCAAATTTAACTGGCACTAATTACAAAGAACACCGACACAATTAATCACCGTCTGAAATTCGCATTTATCAGCTTAACATTGAAAAGGAACCAATGTCAAATATTAATTTAAATTTATACCCACCAAAATTTATTTATAACGTAAAACTTATATTGAACAAAATGTAATTTCTCGACATCATCACAATAAATGCCCGACTGTGGTGTTCAGCAAATATTGCTCGGGAGGGGAGAGAGATCCTGTTATGATTTATAATATTAATCCCTCTAAAGGAACAAAGCCGATCAGATTTAATGCCCCTTAACCTCTCCGAGCCGAGACGCGGCTTGTGAAAGAAAATATTATTAATAAAACATCTACTTTACAAATAAACCTTTAATCTCAGCATGATATAAATAAACGGTGATTCGGCGAAGGTTCTAGCGATGGTTCCGAGTTAAACGCGGAAATGGCGCCTTGGCCTTTTGTAGTGAAATCTTAATTTGAAATATTAAATTGTATTTCATTTTTTATCTGTATCTGAGAGACATTTTAGTAAATTTATTCAGTGGCAGAAGATAATTATTATGTGCCCGCAAAACCGTCGCTTACAACCGTTGTTATAAAACACAAAAATAATCGATGGGTATTGGGCACGTGGAACGGTGCGAAATTACGTTCGCTCCAAAAAAAGGTAAAATACACCACCCGTGAGGTCACATTTCTGTGCGTTTTCTGAATGTTGGATGCAAATGACTTTTTTATTTTTTTATTTATTAGGTACTAGTCCATCCCCCACGGTTTTATTCGCTTCAATTTTGGAGTTTCCGTGGCAATTCAGGGATAAAAACTACATTTTGTAACTTAGAGACAGCAATGATGTAAGAATTTTTTATAATCAGTTTAGCAGTTTTTGAGTTTCAAGAATGTTTTCTATGTAATATTTGTAATATTAGTATAGAGTATAAGATAACTTATATTATGCCTGCTTATGAAGATAAATCTTAGATGTAAATAGTTCTCATAAACAGTCAACACTCATGATAAAAGTCGCCTTAACTCGACTCATGACGCTCAGTTACGAATAGGTATATTCAGTCGTGCTTTTGCGTCAACATTGATGTAGTTGTATGTGGGCGGGTGCCGGGTAACTCGAGTGGCAAGTGGAGGGGGAGGTGGGGGCTTCTACATAAAACAAGAGCAAACAGATCCGTCACTTGACACCGCAGTTCCGGCAGCCACTGCTTAATGGTCCAGCTAATGACGGCTTCGAGCACCGACGTGACTAGCGCCAGGTCTGAGGTAGTGTGCACCGCACAGGCGGAGCGATCGGCGGGTATTTCTCGTCTGACATTGTTTTAAAACATACATACAGCCGAATACAGAACTTCCTCCTTTTTGGAAGTCGATATTAAAAATAAGAATAAATTCTTTTATATAGTTTTTATAAAGTATTCATTTATTAAATAATAATATGCTCTACCTATCCAACAAATAGGCGTCCAATAAAATATTTTAAATGCGGATGTGAGTTTACCCTTTCACCCCTTAACTACTCAACAGGAAAAGGTAGCAGACAGGCCGAGTCATTTTCGCATTTATGTATATTAGTTTTCACGCTCGCTTATTCACTATGTCTACAGCACCTTCGCTGAAACCTAGCTTTGTCACCGCAAGTTTATCGCCGGAGAAAGCAAGGCGGTTAATGGCTGTTTATACGTAAGGGAGTCTTTTCTATTCCAGTAGAAACTACAACTACACAAATTAATTGAATCTTTCCACAACGAATCATTAATTTCAGCATTAAGAATGTTTGATTTTTTCAAAACATTTTTAGAACGAAGTTCTATATCGCGTGGTACGGATGGGAGTAAAAATTCATTTTCCGTCACGGCGTCATACGGCTGCTCTACGGAAATACCAAACGACTGTAATTTTTTTCTAAATTTGTTTCTTTTTGTATTTGTGCCTCTTTTCACGCATAACGGACATAACGGTGAGTGCGTTAATATGGAAAAAACTTCGTTCTAACCAAGAGTTCCACAAGACTCGTGCATTTTTTTCATTGTAATCGGGCTAGACGTTTGATGTCAGCTGACCTTGATGTAAAAAGTGACGGTGTGATCAAAGAGTTTTATTTTAGTCCTACAAATATCTATGTTAATACTATTAAAGCTCCAAACTCTTAAGAATCAGGTATTCGGAGTATTTGTCTCCAATAGAGATAAGCAACAAATACCAGAGGACATTGCAGATACGTTACAATTCTCAGCAGAGTGGGCCCAATATTTGAGGCACGCTTACTATTTCTACTCAGCGAATTTTATCTAGTAAGGTATTGGCAATCAAACTTGGTGAATTTTGTATCTATACATATAAAATGCTTTGTCTTGAAACCGCTGATCGTAGAGACCTGAAACTTGGAGGGTGTGTTCTTTGTGTGACGTAGGCTTCCAATAATAAAGGATTTTTGATAATTTAACCCCTAAGGGGATGAAAAGGGGTCGCAAAGATTGTATGGAACAAATCCGCGGGAACCTCGAAATATCGCGGGTGAAACCGCGCGGAACAGCTAGTGTACAATAACAATTCAATGTATAATAAAAAGTTAAATGACATGGGAACAGCCAGTTGCGAATAAATAAACCAGTAAATTAAGGAGAATAAGTGACTGAAGGCAAATAATATTATGATCCATATCAGTCTATCCGTTTTTAGTCTGTTTGCTCGTGTTTGGATGCCCATCACCCAGAAATAAATGGACGGATTTCCATGCAACTTACATAATCATGTCGTGTATTTTTTCTCGTGTCAACTATTATCTTCAAATAGAAGAAGTTTATTATATTATGTAAATTACGCGGGACTTGAACGCGATGTTTTTTATTACCTTTTTTTGCCTGACGTTTCGGCTGAGTTGCATCACGCCGTGGTCACAGGCTGACAATAATGTGCTCAAAACGCGAAAATCTAAAAACTTTAAGAAGAAGTTTATGATTCGAGGCAACTATTTTTATCTTGTTAACTACAATCTATATCATACCGAAAGGATACCGACAGTCAACTTTGTAGTAACTTTATCGATATTAAATTAATTACTTAAAATTTCATACCTCGATTTATAATTTCAGATTTTTATCGCCGTACTATGAAAGCTAGACAAATTATAAAGTGTTAAACTCATCGAAACTCTTATCCTATTATGACTCATAGAGAAAATTGATGTCTGGAGTTGAAGGATTAATACAAACTCGAGCGAAAAGCGGCTGAAGTTGGCTCCGCGGAGGCGCGGACTCCACTAATCAACTAAAAAGTTGCAAAAGGGGCAAAGTTCGTTATTTAAAGACACGATTTAAACATTATTCTGCGCAAGCCATCACGTGCTGTTGCAACGTGATTAATTAGAAACAATGATTTGAAGTCCAAAGCTTTTGTTAATTTGGAAGAAACAAAATAACCAATTCAAAATTATATTCAATTTTTAAATTACAGCTTTCTTCATTAAATAACTTTACCTTTCAGGTAAGGTACGAAAACCATTTTCTGACATCTGATTTCGATGAAATAGAGCATAAGTTAGTTTAGTTTATTTTATTTCGTACTATCAGTGTTAACAAAATGTCAAGATAAAATGTTACAGAAAAATAATCATATTACAAAATAGTAATAAAATAGAAATGTCAAGTTAATTTAAATATATAAAAATATGAATTAATTCTATATAATAATATATAATAAAATCTATATAATATGTCGCTCCAAGCTTAGCATAAAATGTTTGTGAAAATTGCAAGAAAATCCCTCCTGTAGTTAAAGAGATTAACGTGAACGAACAGATAAAAAAAATCTGTTACCTACTCGCTTCTTTTATCGCCTCCTCTACATGAAGATTAAACTTCTTTCATTATTTGTGTAGATATTGCATTGATAACAAGAGTGGATGCTAATGAAAAAGTTTTAAACTTTGCAGGCTGCTAAAAACACTTCTATTTTCAACAGAGAACTTGGTGCTGTATTTGTTTGATTTAGTTTGAAGAACATGAATTGTACAAAATCTAATTTCAACTACGTGAATAGAAGGGGAACGGGAGAAAAAACACTGTTGAATATTTGATGTAAATTGCAAAGTTTTCTAGAGGAATGAAATAAGTCAACGACGCCGGGTGTAGAGCTGTGGATACTAGTGTTGCCATATCCGTTATTCTAAATGTCGGAACATAAAAGGAAAAAAAGGGGGACTGGGACATACACACAAATATCATAGTTAACTATATTTATTTATTTCTGAATCACAAAGTTCAGTGAGATCGATCCTTTTAACTGCGGTATAAGTACCTATTTAAACTAGTTTGTCTTAAAAAAAAACATAGAAATTAAATTACTAGCCGTGCCCGTGATTTGACTCGCCTCAGTTTCGGAATTTCTGCAGGATCTCCCAATTTACTTTGATACAAACCTTTTCCTGACAGTTACGAACACAACAAAAAAAATACTGACATCGGTCAAACCACTTTTGAGCTAACGAATGGCAATTGATTCTTATTTAACAAAATTTGTAAAAGTAAGTACCTAAGTTAAATCAGTACTTCATTTAGCATGGAATAAAAAAGCGAATTTTGAAACGTCTCTGGGGCGCATCCCGCGGAAGCTGAAAAACGTAATGTTCCCCTAAAAACAGGACATCTTGCAACACTAGGAGTTACTAAGGTAGGTAGGTGAGGAGAGTGGCCGGTCGCCCCGGAGATCGGTCTCGAGAACTTTTCAATGGGCATCGATATACTCCGCCGAGCGTGGCTAATGCAATTTGTCTTTCATTTTCTATAACAAATTTATACAACTTATTTTGACGGAGAAATTTTAATAAGATTCACAGGCTAATAAAATTGGGTATGATTTTATTTTAAAGCTTTTATTTTTTGTACGAATATGTGTGATGAATATGTATTTTGTAATATGAATTTTTGTGTGCATTTATTGAGAGTATTACCAACTAATATACTAAATGCAAATGTGAGTTTCTTTGTTTTCTCCACACCATTATCAGCTGTGTGCCCGTGCTAACATTTGAGGTTATTGTGTATAGAGTCAAGGATAAGTTCACAGAAGGTATGATTCATGCTGAAGGCACATACCACAATCCGTATACACTAGACATCTATCTATCTATCTATCTATATATCTATCTATCTATTTATCTATGGGCCCATGTTGCCTGATAACAAAACAATAAATAAATAAAATAAAATAAATAAATAAACTGGTACCAAAGTGAACATCCTTGGCTTGATTATACAAAAATTATTTGCTCGTCCTTGTTTTCTTGTCCAGACAAGGAAATTTATACAATTTGAGGTAAATTTTGATTAGAAGAAAATATAAAAGCCAATACGGATATCCTGATAACTAAAGTAACCGTCTTTCCAAGGCATCCATTTAGTTTCGAATATCACAATGAAACGTAACTAAAGCGTCATTCTACTCGCAGAAAAAAACAAAACTGGATTGCTTTTGCATCGATAAGGTTCTACGTAGTTCTACCAGCATTGCAACTGTTGATCGGCTAAATCATCGTCATTATCAGTCGAAAGACGTCCACTGTTGGACATAGACCTCCCACAACGACCGGTCCTGCGCTTCCCGCATTCAGTTGCGTCCCGCGACCTTTACCAAGTCGTCAGTTCACCCACGCTGAATCTTACGAATTGTGGTCACCACTCAAGAACTTTCCTGCTCCTTCGATCACCATTTCTTTGAGCGATGTGCACAACCCACTGCCACTTGAGGTTTTCTATCCCTCTGACTATGTCAATAACCTTGGTTTTCCTGTGGATTTCCTCATTTCTGATTCGATCTTGCAACGAAACTCCGAGCATATTAGCCCTCTTCATAGATCTTTGGGTGACCTTACGTTTTCTCATAAGGCGTATGTAAATATTAATATAATAAGTGTAAAGAACTTTATCAGTTTGTGTAATGGGTGAGTAGAATTTGCCCTCTGTCCATTTCATTACTTACCTACTGTAGTGCTGGAGTAGTTGCCCATTACGAGTAGATTAAGTTTGGCGTGACTAAGGTACATTGGGTACAACGCTCCGCTACAGTAATTCCCCTTTAAGTACAAATAAATTCGCCGCGAACCAACCGGTATATTTACTGTATACCAGCCTACACCAACAATTGTTATGGCTTCAATTTATTTATGCTTGCAAAATTTTCCGGTGGCTTTATTTAAAAATGCTTTCGTTGTTGAAGAGTTTTGTTGTGCTATAATTTGAATTTATTTCTAACTGGAACGTTGAAATATGCGTTGAAAAAGCTTTCAGTTTTGAAATATGAGTTCAAAATAACGTGTGACAAACTGACTCGGTAAATACATCTGTACAGTAATGGCAAAAGTTACCCATATCGCTCTACATATCAGTAGGTTTGATTCCCAGTGAGCTTGGACTTTTTTTGTTGTACTCAGGGTATTAAGTTATGTAGTATAAAATATGACATTATTTACTTGGTTTCTATGTTACTATTTTAGTACAAGTGCGAGTAGACCTACCTAGTATTGTATATTGTTACTAGCTGTGCCCCGCGGTGTCACCCGCGTGGGTTTCGGAGTTCCCGCGGGAATTCCGGGATGAAAAATAGATAGTAGCCGATTCTCAGACCTACTGAATATGCATAAAAAATTTCATGAGAATCGGTTAAGCCGTTTCGGAGGAGTATGGGAGCGAACATTGTGACACGAGAATTTTATATATTAGATTATTTTATGAAATTTTCACCTCCGATTAGAATTTTTTTTGTTGGAATAGAGGTTAAATACCTAATTTCAAGTTCGAAATCACTTTGACATGATATGTGGTTTAATTTAAAGCTAAATCTTTACATATGTAGATTCGACCGTAGAGAAACTTTGTAAATTCAATATAAAATTTTTGGTACAAATCACCTTTATAGTAAACAAAAGGGTATGGGCAACACAGATTGAAATCCCTCAAGCGGTTTTGGCTTGCGGCTTCTATCTCCAATATATTGCCAGTGTTTCGTGCGAGATAGGCTAACAATAAAACAATTGGATCATATTGGATACCTTCAGTGGGTCACGTAAGTTTAAGATATGTTAGCATACTTAGTAAGTAGTTAATACCATACTAGATTACATATTTGAACACTGAACAGAATTGAACCAAGTTTCAGCACCTGCGTTCCTCATAGGTATAGTATAATTGAAAACACATGAATTTTTAAAAGTTAGGGTAATTAAAATTTTAAGCGACAGTAACCCTACCCCAGCACCTCTGACACACTAGCCGCCTTTAAATTGAAAATCGGTTTATGGTTTAAGACTTCGTTTCACTGAGAAAGTCAAGTTAACAATCTATGATGGCCAACACGTAAAATCATCCAGTCAAATGTTGAATTCTGCGTGACCACATATTATCATATGAGGATAAATTTCTTTGTTTTCTATGCGTTAACGATCAGAGATTGTCAACTTGACTAAGAGGGCAGGCGAGTGGAGCAGCGGGGAATCGCTAGTAGTTAAACAATGTTTCCCCTGATGACTGCGGTACCTCGAAACAATGGGTTTCATTTAAAACTGCGATCTGTTTGTAGCTTTTCACCTGCCACCGGCGGATTCGTTTCGCAATTCGTTTTGGTAGTTCTTTTGTGCGGACCACCGCCATCGAATCGCCATTGTTTTAGCTGCGCGCAACTCATGCGCATTGCGCATGTGTTCGACGGATTGTTTCGCGGTAAGTGCTGCACGTATGCATGCAGCTTGCCAAACGACAAACCTTCGAATGCAATAAAGTTCGAAACGCTTGTCTTTTTTTATGAACATAGTTTTATAGTCTACCACAGTAAAGCAGAAATATTTACTGATATCAGTCAGTAACATTAATATATGAATACTCAATTTTTTTAAATGTTTTTCTCATAAAATTAGGTAACCGTCTGCGATTACAAACATTCTTCAATTGTATTTGATATAAAATCAACATTTGAGTTCAACACTTTTTCACCGAGGGTTAAAATGTTTCAAGAACTTAATAATTACGGAGATAAAATTATTTTCACAACAAACGCTGACACGGATTGGCCATTATCCACCACCATTAAATTGCGACTGTTAAATGCATAAAATACAATATTATGTATTAAGATCCCAACAGAAAGTAATTTCCAACGTTAATGAAACTCAAAGACAATAACTTCACAAGCGCTCTTGTTAAGACGAGAATCGTGCTTTGTTTAAATGGGATTCAAAACGACATCAGCGGGATTGCACCGCGAATACTACTCAGTGAAGACATTTCGCTTGCACGGCACTGTTCTACTAATTCAATTAAAATGCAAGCGGCTTTACCGCGCGTATCTGGGTAGGAAGCAACTATTGTATAAAGCGTAAAGATTACATCTCGTACCAAACAAGCATTGTATACACAACATTGTTTAAAAGCCCCGACTGCGTATAGCCGGTTGGTTAACTTCTCATTTACGAGTAAAATTAGTAAACGATAAGTAAAATTCTATTCTGTCTCGATCTTTTTAGTGTACTGTTTGTAAAGGAAAAATAAAAATAGGTTTAAAAATTCCTTTGTGACGTGGCATACAATTTTTGTAACTAAAAGAAAAGGATTCTATGATACTTTTTGTATCTAGATAAAAAGTCACAAGCGGCCAAATATCCCAATATCCAAATTGGCACAGTAAAAATGTATACTCTATCGCACATTTTTCTAAAATAATTTTTGCTACGGGACCAACGGACGTACCCGATGCTACCTAATATTATAAGTGCAAATGTGAGTTTATTTGTCGACCGATCATCATCAAATGCATGCACGTTGCCAGAGGTAAAAAGACATAAAGGGACCGTTTTACCAAGGACTTTCCACGGGAACTCCTAAATGAACGCAGGCGGAAAAGCTAGGTAGTCATGAAAATAAAAAATATCTAATGTTTCATACATTTTGCAGCCGGGCTAAGATGCGCAAGACGACAAAATTTTATCGAGCCATTTTATCGATTCTCGTCGACATATTGTATGGCTTTGTCGACGAGAATCGATAAAATGGCTCGATAAAATTTTATCATGTTGCGCATCTTAGCCCCCCTGGTCACATATTTAAAGATGAGCTGGGTTTTTTGGTCCCGCGCTCCTACAACAAAAGTTGTAAATAATAATTAGTATATTGTAGCATAATATATCAAAGTGTGTCTGAAATTCGTACCTAGCTATATACTATATTCTTTGTAATTGGATTGTACTCTAATGTGATTACATTTTGTTTTTTGATCTGGGGCAATGGGAAGTCGTTAAATTAAATGGGTCGGCGATAATTATCGCGGGAGAATAGGG
The DNA here is from genome assembly GCA_907165275.2 of Zygaena filipendulae. Classification (NCBI taxonomy): domain Eukaryota; kingdom Metazoa; phylum Arthropoda; class Insecta; order Lepidoptera; family Zygaenidae; genus Zygaena; species Zygaena filipendulae. Next base: position 302,340 of record OU015653.1, on the reverse strand, counting down.
GATGATTGTACTATATGGGCTTTACCATGATGGATCGCTCTCGGCTCAGGCTATTTTTAACCCGCCTCGTCGCGGGCCCCCACAGCCACTGCGATTGATCCTACAACACAATTCTACACTTAGTTACGCTGGGAGTTCTCGGCATTCGAATAATTTAACCTAATTGCTATGGCGGTCCGAACGGACTTAATTATAAAATTCTTGTTCTGTTAACACATTCTTCATTCTTCTTCCTTAACCAGATACGAAACTCAGTTACGTATACACAGCGGAATAACTGACTAACTGTTTTTAAAAATTACATTTTAGGTAAGTTACTTGATAAGTCAAATACAGCTAGAAAGTAAGATAAAAAAATAGGTATATTACTACATAATAATTTTAATCCTTTGGTAATATTGTAAATGCGAATGCAAGTTTGATTGTTTATTTGTTGCGCTTTCACGTCTTACATGCAAATGCATATACACGTTGTAAGCAGGGACGTTATTGTACTTTTATATCGGAATTCCCTCGGAAACTCAGTAATTAACTTGGTTGAAACCGCGGGAACAGCTAGAGAATAATAATTCAGATCTGCGAAGTGCTACAGTGATGGAGACGCCAAGTCGCGAGGGCGCGGACGCCTCTCGACCTCAAACAACTTTCCGAGCTGTGATTTGTCGCTCTTCTTATTGTTTCAGAGGAAATGCCTTATTTCCTCAGCTTTTATCTAATAACTGAACTTCTTACATTATTACGTCGAGTGAACTTTGAACTTTGTGAACTGGAATTCTCCGTTTCAGGATAAAAATATTCTATGTCACTCGGGGATGCTTAAAAATAGCTTACCTTTTTTGTAGGTACCTCCGAATCTGTATAGATGGAAACTTTTATCCAGTTTCATCCGCATTAATTTCAAAGTTCCCGCAGTGATTCCGGGATAAAAAGTACCCCATCTCCTTTTCTGTACCCCTGACAACATGTATGCAAAATTTCATGATGATGGTCCAGCCGTTAAGGTATGGAAGCGTAACAAACAAACAAATAAACTCACATTCACGTTTATAATAGTAAGGATTCACCGGTTACACGCAACCTTACATATTAGAAAAAAATATGGGGCCATATAAAAAAAATATGTTAACGGCCAACTCCCCAGAAATCTCATTTATGGTCGGCGACACCATTACACTGTTAATATCTACGTATGATATATTATTATTACTCCTTAGTCTAAAACAAACGGAATGGGTCGCTAAAAGAAGTATTTTATTACGAGTAAGTTATTAGGGTTTTTGGGGATCCGTGACGGTATGTATGTAGCCAAAGGGGTCAACCAAATATTTTTTTGTGAAACCGACTTCAGTATTTTATCAACATTTGAAAAAGTATAGATTACTGGGGAGATAAATCAGTAATTTAAATAAATATTTCTACATAATTGTACCCATTAGGGTTTTTTTTATTAATTCGGTTAAAAATAAAAAAATTATACTTTGTCAGAAGATGCAAAACCATGTACTTATTGCAGAAGAACAAAGACTTAAATCAAATAAGATTTATCATTATTTTATTATAATAATTATAATTAAGAATCATTATTAAACTTACAATGTTATAATATCTTGACCCGGATCAATAGCACTATGTTTTTATGTAAAAGTATAGTTTTGAAGTTAGACTTGTAGAAATTGGCATTTGGACGCTATTTTTCAAATAACGAAATACGTATAACAGAATTTTCGGTAATTCGGTGATTAAGGGTGAAAAGGGCCACCTTAAAACATACAGAACCCTTCTGAAGAGGCAGTCGCACTTGGCTGGGTTTTTTGTGGGTATAAACGGGATTTATGATTTTAATATTAGGCCGGCCGCCGCGACGCGGATTCCCATTTGATAGCGAATCCGTCGGAGTGTTATTATAGCTCAAATTGCTTTAGCACCCCGCGACGGGAAAAGAACTTGACCGGTCTGTTTATTTATAAAACATTTTGTTTGTTAAATTTTATTCGAGCGCAAATTTTATTAGGCTTTCGGGATAATTAGTGATAAATCGAAACCATACGACTTGGGTAACTGCTGTTTTTTGACGAAAAATACAATAGAAGAAAGTAAAAAACGGGAAGGATCAAAAACTTACCTACGTGGCCATGTTCCTACACGAATTCTAAATCGATAGGCATGGCGCCAGGGTGTGAAAATATTTTTTTTAAGCCCGTCGGTTAGTAAAATAATATAAAAATAATAATAGACACGTATGTAAATAATAATAGACACGTATTTTTTGCTTTTCCTAATTGATGAAAAATTACTCATATCGCTCGTAACGCCGCCCATAACCCCATAAAACTATGCCAATTCGTGATCGCTTTATGTATCGCCGTTATTTTTCGATTAGGTGCCTACGTAAGTATATAAAAAAATGTTTCCATTACTGAAAACTAAAAGTTTGCCAACTAGCTAGCTATTATTGAAACCACGGTTAGTGGTGTGGTTAATGAACTTGACTTGTATTCCAGGTGCTGCGGGTTCGCTCCCTACAAGCATTTATGTGATGAACGTATTGTTACCAAAAATCATACAATGTCCGCTTGATGTCATACCGAACGGAACACACTGGCGTTTGCAGCGAGCCGACAGTGAAATGTTACAGAACCAGCTCTTTCGTTGTTCTGCGATCCTGGGACTTATTGTAAAACCTATATATGGAAAAGGAAATTCTGCAATTGCTATCGCTGTGCTATCATTTGATAGATCCACGGAAAAATGAATTGGCAATGACCAGTACAGAGTAGGACCACGGGTAACAACAGTTTATTCTATTCTATTCATCCGGCTTAACTCGACATTACAATGGACACAATTTCGATGTAGGGTTACGATTTTATGGTATTTATGGGATGGTGATAAGGCCCCTGTATATCTATTGTAATGTGTATCTATCTACTTTGTATACTAAGTAAAAGATGAAAATAATATCATGTTATTATTGTTGTACCCTATATAAGTATTGTTGATATAAGTCCAGGCTCGGGCCTTATGAGGCGGTATTGTAACGTGAGATTGTGTTCCGTGGTGATATTATTGTATACTTTGATTTATTGTTTTTGTTTCTTTGTTGGAAATACAATAATATATATTACTGTATTGTACAGCATAATTAGACCAGTTCTCCTTTGTTTATGACTTGGTTATTATTTAGCTACTTATAGAATATACTAATAGAAAGGAAATTAACTAGTAAGTACATAATCGAACATCTTTTCCTAGTACCACTTTCGAACCGATTTTTTAATGATTCATAGCTTTTAATATAAAGTTAGGCTATATACCACGTCCAACTTCGTTCAATACTTTTTGCGTTACCTATGTATATTGTATATATACCTACTGAGAACCAGAAAAACTCTGTTTAGGACTCCGCAAATTATTCTATTCTTTGTTATTGTATGGTTTCATACACGTAAATTTTAGGTTTCCCTCGAGGACACCTGACCTAGCGATGAATCATACAATTAATCAGTCGATCTAGTCATTCAGGAGTTACCAATCACTGACAGACGTAACACCAATTAAAATAAACATTATGTTAGTATAGAAAAGGATGATGCAAAAAATAGCTATTTTAAGAAGCACAGAGACAGGTGTATATAAAATATGACTCATAGCTCGTATGTTCTATTTATTGCCAAGTTATTTTCTCCAACACGAAAGAGTATTTCGAAAAGCTTATCCGTAATACAACATTTACATTTACTTCTTCAGCCGCAGTAATAAAACTCTCCAAATCATGGGTGTAGCGTAAAAATCGTTGTTTTACTATGAAATATGAACGAAATGCTGCAACGGGTTTGGCAGAGGGCGCCACCGCCGCCGCCGCCCGCCCGCCCGCGCCAGCCTACTGCCAACAAATTGCTGTCATTATGTAAATGCACTTGCTTTGCGGCTCTGCTACCTACGCTCAATGTTTCCTCCGGTTTGAGTGGGCTAACTACGCCGGGATAGCGTGATAGCGTCTCGTAATTCAGTCGTAGGTAGAGAAACTTTGTTACGGCTACGCGAAATACGGAGCTATTTGTGTCGGAAGAGTTTCTGCAGCGAACCTTTCCGACGTGAAGCATGTGGAGCTAAATCTTAATGAACATCACAAAAAACAGAAGTTGCACGAATAGAATGGTAGGTATTGATTGTCCATGTGATTGAAAGAGAAAATGTGGCAGGCATAGGTATTTTCCCTTTTATTACGTAACCAAAAAATAACGGCGATACATTGAGTTGAAATCGTCACGCCTAGGTACACTTTATGACGTCACGGGCTCCTACTCTTAAACTTTAATACGTATTAAGTATTTTTCTATAATTTGAAAAAGCAAAAAATAATGGTCTATTCTTTTTTACTAACTCACGGACTAAATAGAACTTTGATTTTCATACCTGCCCATTGCCACGTGATTCACTCATTGATTTGGTAGGGAGTTACCTAGTTTAAGAAGCAAACATTAATTACGAAAGGATTTCCATCCCGGAGTTCCCGAGGGAATCTTGAAAATCACGCGGGTGAATCCACAGAGAAGAGCTGCATAACTCTATATTTAAAAAAAGGTAAGAAGTTAGGACTTGTAAGTCTCGTTTCCGACGATGACTCGTTTTATTTTTTGCAAAAGGATATTACAGGAGGGATCGGAGGAAAAAAAATTGGAAGCGGAAAGTGTTTTTGCAAAGTTCTGCGAGAAATGATAACAATAGTCGGGCGCCGTGGACGGCCATGGAGGCAGATATCAAATGGAAATTAAAAAAGCACAAAAAGCGCACTTGGCTGTACCGACGGTGCAATAAGAATAGTGTATTTGTGAAATGATTTGTTACTCCTGTGCCGATTCTGCCCCGAGCTTACACCACGAGTGGCTCTACATATTTTATTCAGCACTAATTCCGTAATTTTTTTTTTAACTTAAAACCTCATTTGCGAGATACCAAAGCCTTAAAGTTATAACGAGGCAGCGTTATGCCTCTCGTCATGATATTGTTCCGTAGTTACTTTATTCCACTGTCAAAATCACATATTTTCTAGTTTATGTTTTTAAACATAATTTCACTCCATTCTGAGATCTCAGACTTTAATTAAAAAGAATATAACATGTGAATAATATAACGTACGCGTTAATTTTTACCACAATTTAACAGTAGTAATTACAAATGCTCATCTCCTTCTTGACTAAGTATCATTGTATATCTATATACTTATAATAAAACTGTAGGGAGGTCAATTCTGTACATTGAATATATGTTCAAAATTAATATTGGAGGATGAATGGTGATCGATACTGATGCCAAAAATGCAATCAGTGAATTTCTTGTCTGTCGGTCTGTCTGTATGTACACGCATCGGTCAAAAACTACTGAAGGGATTTTAACCAAACTTGGTACGATTGTAGTCCATACTCCTGGGCAGGTTATAGGCTATATAACATAACGCTAAGACACATAGGAGCTGAGCAGTGACGATAAATGAAAATGCGCTTTCGAGCTCAATCACGCAAAAACGGTTGAACGGATTTGGATGAAATTTGTCATGCACGTTGTCAGGGGTAGAGAGAAGGACATAGGGTACTTTTTATCCCAGAATTTCCGCAGGAACTCCGAAATTATCGCGGGTGAAACCGCGGGTCACAGCTAGTAATTATATAGACGGATTTGCAAATTTTTTTTTGTTTGAAAGGAGTGTATTCCGAAATGGTCCCATTTAAATTTCATATAGATCTGATCAAGAGTTTCGGAGACAGACAACGGAACTCTTTTAAATAAAGTATACATACAATATAAAATATCAGTTGAGATTTTCCGCGAATCGATCCATCAACAACACACCGACATCAAACGTTTACTACGCTTCTATGAAAATCTCACTTTAAGCTTTTATTTACCGCGTATTACGTTACGTATGTTCCACCGTTCGGTTTTTGTGTTTAAAATACGTACAAAGAAACGGAGCTGGCGGCGGCGGAGCGGCGCAGCGTGGAATGGAACGGTGTTGCAAATTGCGATATAGGTAACCTACCCTGCAAGGCGCGACGCAGATGAGATTTTTTACCTTTTACATGACTTGAATTTTATATTCTCAACGTCATTTTTCGCGAGAGCTTTCAGAGTACAGTATTCACGAAAGAAATTGTACAAAAATATTTATATTAGTTTCAACTGAGGCCAAGTTTCTACCCAAACGATTAGTGAACGATGTTCAAACACGTGAATGTACTCATGATAACACTAAGAAACAATTATATTTTTTTTTAAATCCATCACACTAAAGTGTTTGTACAGTTGTCACTAGTACTAAATAGGTATCTAAGTACCTAAATAGGTACTAAATACCTGGGCGACCGAGCTTCGCTTGTTGTGATTATAGTGCCATCTGTTTTTAAGTAGAAAAGCAGTGCCAAACATTTTTCATTGCCTGAAAACACGGACAAAACGACGTCTTCTAAAAATTTAACCTAGCTTGATTTAGACGCAAAGTAGTTTAATAACTAATAAGCCATATCCTAATATTTTTGTAAGATAATATTATCTAAAAGGTAGCTAAGTTTTAATTAAAAAATTTGAATTAGAGATTGTCTCTAAAACCTTGGTTACACGTTAAATATGATTAGAAAGTAAGAAATAATAACGCTATTTTAATCAATATTTAGGTGACATCGTTGTGAATTCATTTACTTTGCCAGGTAATGAATCTTTGCTCTGTTTAAAGTCACCTTCATCGCAGAGAGAGCTGGTGATAACGAACTGAATAGCAATGAAACTCAATCCAGTTAAGAGCCGCTGAATATTCAACGCTGAATATAGAAAGGAATATTTTTAAATGCACGCCGCGACACTTGAGCCGTCGATCGTTCCGTAATTCTGTTTGGCGAAATTTCATTATTTTTTAATCGATGCGATGGAAAAGTCAATTAAAAATTACTTGAACTAAATCTATACCTACTATAATAAATGAGTAGAATCCACGATTCTGTACATTGAATATTTTTAACAAAAACTGACAGGGGACGATAAAGACGAAGAGTAACCAACCACAAAAAAAGGGTTTTAAAATTTTTTTTCTGTCTGTTCACGATAATCTCCGAATCTACTGAACGGATTGTCATGCGGTTTTCACAGGTAGATTAAGCTTAGCGTAGAGCTACATATAGGCTTTGTTTAATTGAAATCAGATGTCGGAAAAAAAAGTCGTAATTTAATTTTAAAGACGTGTAGTACCTACTCAACTACTAGCAGTTTATAATAGAAATGTTGCAACTCCTGTAAAGGGAACCTAAGTTTAAAAGCGCTGTACAACTATTAATGTTTATGATCCTTTTGTACACTTTAGTGAGCAATAAATACTTGAATACTAAATATTTTAACTAGATAAATGCAAACGGTAATTATTGTTTCGTTTGTTTGCAACCGCATGAAAATATTTTGCATACCTCGTTTTGAAAGGTAAAGAAAAGGACATACATACCTACCTTTTACTACGGAATTCCCGCGGGAACTCTGAAATTGATGTAGGTAAAACCGCAGGAACAGCTAATTCTACCTAATGTTATAAATTCTAATATGAGTAGGTACCTACATGTGGTTTGTTTGTTACATTTTCACGCCTTAAATATTCAACCGATCATCATGAAATTTTGCAGACACGTTAACAAGGGTACAGAAATAAAGGACATAAGATATTTTTTATCCCGGAATTCCCACAGGTGCTTTACAATTAACGCGGGTAAAATTTGTTACAGTACAATGTGCATTCAAAACATATTCTACTGTGTCCGTGATCATCGTTCCGTACAGTTAAATTTTAACGAAAAGTTAAAAAGATTACAGAAAAACGTAACTAAAAACCATTTCATTAGCTATGTTATAGTGATTCACCGCACCGCTGTTATTTGTAGCCACGCGGCACGCCTGGGGCCGTATTTTTGATACGTTCGAATTACTTTTCGCACACGGAATTGCAAGATTCACAATAATAAATGTGAATGCTTAAAAAATGTATGAGCGTTCGCATGTGAATCCGCGATTCCGTGTGCGAAAGTAATTAGAGCGATTCAAAAATACGGCCGCTTTTGCGGACGTATGGGGATGTAGACTACTTTTGAAAATCAAAATTCTTATTAGTCTGTCAGTTATAAAATAAAAAAACAATAGACACGTATTTTTTGCTTTTTTATTTAAATTAAAATATACAGAGATAAAGTGCATTAAAGTTTAGGGTGGGGGGGTCGTGACGTCACTAACCGCTAAAAACTCCATACAAACTGTCAGAATAGTGACGTCACGCGGAATTTCAACTCAATATATCGCCGTTATTTTTTGAGTACGTAAAAAAATAAAAAATACGTGTCCAATATTTTTTAATAATCTACAAGACGGACTAAAAAATAAAAATTAGTCAACATGCCCATTGAACAAGTCCTCCCGCGACCTCTATACTATACCTAATACGCTTTGCTCTCGACATATTCCCCCAACTCCCGCCGTGTGCCGCGTCCCGGATTTCCGGAGCGCGAAACAATGTCACGACAACAATAGATGGTAAAACGTGGCTATATAGTTTTTCTAGTGCTTTGTTGTTGACTACATAGGTTTGATCAGCTATCAGTTCTATCACCAATAAAGATCCCCGCTCACGTCAAGTTGCATGCAAAATATCATGATGACATTCGTAGTTTTGACGTGAAATGATAATAATACATGGAAATACAGGCAGAGTTACTTTCGTATTATTAGTATACTAGCTGTGCCCCGCGGTAATTTCGGAGTTCCCGCGGGAATTCCGGGATAAAAAGTACCCTATGTCCTTCTCTGTACCCCTGACAACGTGCATACCAAATTTCATCAAAATCAGCGTTCAGCCGTTTTTGCGTGATTGAGTAACAACCATCCAAACATCTAAACATCCAAACATCCAAACATCCACACTTTCACATTTATAATATTAGCAAGGATGGATAGTTCATCGATATGCTGCTTTATGTCCCATGGAAATTGTACGGTAGATTTGGTCGAGTAAAGGTGTTGTCCACATAACTAAACGTACAGCGCGGCTCTACGTGTTTTGCATATGAAGTTGGACAGCTGATCTAATATTTAATTTTAAAATGCTACCAAATAAGGTGTTTAGTTCATTTCTGAGGTAAATATTCCTCCTTCCCACAATTAAGCAGCACTATGCTTCCTAGCTAGGATCGTAATGACCTGCCGGAGTCGTATATTTTGAAACCTCAATACTGCAATGAATAGGCATACCTACTTAACCACTATAGTCCACTTATAGGCCATATTACCGATGTTAAAACGGCAAATAAATCGTATTTAAAAACGGTAACGGGTTTCATAAAAAAAAAAAAAAAACAATATTCTAATCCACTGAGAAGGGGTTTAATTGGATTAAGTTTTATTAAAACGTCACGGAATCACGATTTAAGCAAAATTAGAGTTATAATTTATTTTTTACCTCAAAAATATCGTATTAATTTAAATAACAGAAAGAACCTCGTCAATTTAGGGCCCGAGGGATAAAAAATGAACGCAAAACGAACAATTTAGTTTTGGCTGGATTTTTTAAAGGAATAGTAAAAAAATTCATTTTTAAACTTATTAGCTACTAGCTGTGCCCCGCGGTGTCACCTGCGTTAATTTCAGAGTTCCTGCGGGAATTCCAGGATAAAAAGTACTCCTATGTCCTTTTCTGTATCCCTGATGACGTGCATGCAAAATTTCATGATGATCGGTTGAGCCGTTAAGGCGTGAAAGCGTTAAAAAAAACAAATAAACAAACAAACTCACTTTCGCATTTATAATATTAGTAAAGATTTACATATTATTGTGCTAGAGCACTTATGTATTTGTGTAGATATATTTTATTAAACAGTCAATACGAACACTTCCCCTTACTAATATATAAAATCGAAAAATTCGATTAAAAAACCGACTTCCAAAAACACAAAACTAAAAATCTCAAAATAAAAAGCTAAAAATAACAACATACCGATTTAATCAAAAGACAAAAACACACGTAATATTATTATTGGTTTGTGCTACCACTAATCGGTTTGAATTCGGTGACAAGCCCGCTGGTGTCTGCCCACTTGGGTTGTCCTGTTCACAAAAAGCTGGTAGCGGGAGTCGACTTAGCCCATCTACCCCCTCCATATTTGGCTTGTCACCGACTGCATACCGATTAGTGGTAGCACAAACCAATAATAATATTACGTGTGTTTCTGTCTTTTCGATTATATCGGTATCGGTATGTTGTTATTTTGAGATGTTTAGTTTTGTGTTTTTGGAAGTCGGTTTTAATTTTTTTGTTAAAAATTTGTTTATTTCTCGCTTTTAAGTGGCTTAGTTCGTAATTTCTCTAAGTTACAATAGCCTAATGTCAACTGCTCATCACCTTTTACAAAATATTGCTTTTCCCGACGCAGGGACGTTAATTGTTGAGGAGTTCTCCTGGTACATTATCATCAGTTCCACTTCACCATATACATTGTGACGAGCATAAATTGTTTAGAAACCATATTAAAGTTAACGAATTGGAATCTGTGAAATACCTATTATTTAGCAGTTCTGAAGACCATCTGTGGTCTTCATCATCAGGTCCACTTCTTCAAATTTTACTTTCCAAAAGCAAATAAACGATTTACTATAAAAAATCCAGAAATCGCTATAGGTGTACCTATAATTTTTGAAGAGTTCCCTCGATTACTCCAAGATCCCATCATCAGATCTCGACTTGGTGACAATGGAATCAATTTGGGAGTATCCTCTTTCAAACAAAAAAACAATTTTCGAAATAGCTCCAATCGGAATCCGTGAAATACGTATTATTGTTGAGTAGTTCCGATGCCCATCTGTGGTCTTCATCATCAGTTCCACTTCTTCAAATTTTGCTTTTTAAAAGCAAATGAACGATTTACTATAAAAAATACCCAAATCGCTATAGGTGTGCCTATAATTTTTGAAGAGTTCCCTCGATTTCTCCGAGATCCCATCATCAGATCTGGACTTGGTGGCAATGGGACCTAATTGGGAGTATACCCTTTCAAACAAAAAAAGAATTTTCCAAATTGGTCCAACCGTCTTCGAGTAATCGGTGAACATACATAAAAAAAAAAAAAAAAAAAAAAACATACATACAATCGAACATAGAACCTCCTCCTTTTTGGAAGTCGGTTAAAAAGATATCAGTCAAAGACCTCAAGTCCCGACCCTTAAGGGTCCATAAAATCAAATGTCGTAATAATAAGTCGTATCCCTCGTCTCCGTTTGGCCCTGAGCGGACATTCCTAGCGCACGCGTCGTGACGTCACGCTCCGAGCGTCGCGTGTCAAAGGTCACGCTCCTATAATATAAGAACTAGCGGTTAAGAGACGCTTCAACCCAACGACACGACGGCGATACGACGTTTGAACTAAGAAATTTTAAAGGAGATATAACTTAGGTATATTTAGTCTATTCACTTTTGATGCCTCTTTTGTTGGCCATTGGTTACATAAAAGCAACAAAAAAGCAGATATTAGTTAATGTTAACATGCGAAAGGAGTGAATTTTATATAAAAAAAAGGTGGACGAGTGATAAAACTATTATTCAAGGTTTTACTTATGTCTTCCAGAGAAATCCTTAGTATTATAAATGCAAAAACGAGTTTTTTTGCTTGTTACGCTTTCACGCCTCCACAACTCTAACAATCATTGTGAAATTTGGCATAGGTTTTTGCAACCCACACGTTGTCAGGGGTACGGAAGAGGACATAGGATATTTTTGTCCCAGAATTCCCGCAGGAACTCCGAAATTAACGCTGGTGAAACCGCGGGCACCAGCTAGTAGAACATAACTAAGATATTCTTCTTTATTTTCTTTCACGTGCCACTGATGTCGCCGAATGTGAACGTCACTTGCACTGCTTCCACGCCCTGCTAGTTGTAGTCCATTACACGCGTTATAAAGCTTATTACTCTTACGTAAGTGACGCCACGCGACGCGCGTGCGACTCCGGCGGCGGTGGCGCACACGTACGGAACGGCTATAATGCGATTCGGGTCTATAATGGTGCAATTTGTTTCGTGTGGAAAAAATCAGTCGTAAGTTTTATGAGGATACTGAAGGAGCACGGTCGCTACAGATCTATTGGAACGAGTGGGAGCGACAGCGTATTATTAACATTGACGGTTACAATAGCATAATTTTAATTACAAATTTATGTAGATCTCCCACGGCTTCACCCGCGTTAATTTCGAAGTTCCCGTATTAACTTCACAATAAAAATACTCTATTTTACTCAAGAATCTACAGTATTTATCGTGGAAGAAAGTGAAAGAATTTATAAAATCTGTTCAGTAGATTTTGAGATTTTCCATTACGAACAAACATAATTATATTACTCATTATTATATAAACTTAATTATATCTTTGAAGGTATGTGTGTAATGGTGGCTTAAATTTATCAATTTTTATTGCACCATTTCCGAAGGGTTACTTTCATATTTTATGCACGAGTGAAAATATCACGAAGTATTCCTTCTTCTTTGTTTTCTTTGTTGGATATGGCAACAGACCAAAGGCACACTATTTTAACAGAAAACAGTGGATAGATAATAATTGCACCTGATAAACAGAACGCCAGCAATAGCCTAATTAATATAATATTAGAGGAAAGATTACATTTTTTGTTTTTTATGTTTGTTTATTTGTAACGATTGAACTCAAAAACTAATGGACCGATTTCAAAAATTCTTTCACCATTAGAATGGTTCATTATAATATTTTAGCCCGGAATTCCCGCGGGAACTCTAAAGTTACCGCGGGTGAAACCGCAAGGAACAACTGGAGTTGTATATCCATGGCAGGAATCTATCACAAGTTTTAATTAATACAAGATTACATTACTCGCACGCAGGGGATTATATCTCGGCAGCAGTAATTGGTTACGAAGCCGCAAGCGTATACTTGTATGTACCTTTTATATTATCATATTATAATCTTTGTGATTCTGTTATGAGGCAAGCCTGGGATGTAATTTTCAACAAAATACAGAATTCTAAATAAATAAATAGTTTTACAAATCTACTGTCAAATATGTCAGTTACCATGTATACAACGTGTTAATGAATTAATTGAAAACTAGAAAGTAGTTTACTCAGAATCAACTAGTGAATCGATCGCGCCATGTTTTAATATAGGTTATATTTTTTCATTTTTATTAGTCCATGTCTAAATTATTTTTAATACAATATATGGCGCGTACGCCCCGCAGCAAAAAACATCGAACCGGTCATTGACACGTAGGTATGTAGGCGCGGGCGTAGCGCTTGGAATTTCGTAGATAGATCACCTCCAAACTAATGTTGAATAACTTTTAAAGTACCTATACATTTTTTCGACATAAAATTTGTTATTTTTTTAAATGGGGTATATCAAGTTTTCATTTAATTCATTAACACGTTGTATAATATTATTATAAAATAAATATAATCTAATAAGCGTAAAACATTAAGACATTTTAGGTTAAACAATATTTTTTTAAGTTTCCATTGAGTTTATTTATGTCATACGGGCTTTGAAAAGATTCTCCAAAAATAATTAAATACTAAATCCGGATTTTCCAATTATTATTATTCATACGAAAGGTAGATACCAAGCAAATAATAACAACGGTATGCAAATTTAATTGGCATCCACGCTGCATTTAGTGTGGGTACTACGAGTACCTACTGCACTGTTTATTAATAATTGTATTGTTCGTTAGAGAGGAAAATTGATGATTTATATCTGTGAGATAAGTAATTATTTTTAACCTATTTATTTACACATCAATGCTCGTTTTATATGCAAAATAAAATAAAAGGAGTAAATCGGATTTTAAATGGCAATAAAAATTGGGAAATCAGCTGAGGAATTTACGTAATATCTAGACACCAAATAGTAGTTTGGATTTTGGGAAGCGCTTTCTTCATGATCACGCATACTGCTTCTATTCTTACGTTCCGAGCGCCATTTTGGTTCACTTGACAGCTCGACATTCAGTCAGAAGCTAGCATATTTAGGTATTAAGTACCTGAAAATACATAAAACATTTTATAAGAGCTATATTATACTAGCTGCTCCCCGTAGTTTCCTCTGCGGTAATTTAGTTGTGCCCGTTGGACGTTCCAAAACAAAAAGTACTCAATGTCCTTCTCTGTACCCCTGATAACGTGTATGCAAAATTTCATGATAATCGGTCGAGTAGTTAATGCGTGAAAGCGTAACAAACTCACATTCGCATTTATAATATTAAGGATTGTTTTACAATTTATACCAATCTCGCCTTTACGTTTAAGGGCCAATTTTGACAAGTAACAGCCCCATTAGCATAATTGACTCATAATTACATAAATAACGAAAGCCATCGAAAACGGTTCGCCTTTTGTTACTTAAGAAAAACGTGCCCGTAAATATTTACTTGATTAATGTGAAAACAGCCGCGCGAGGGACATAAACGGGGCGATAAACGTTCACTTCGAGTGCTGAATAAAACTGAGCAAAGATGAGAGTTAAATACACCATTATTATGATGGAGAATACATAAAATACAATATATTAATAACAAATCCACCCTTATCCTTACTGATAAGGATGGAAATAATAGGATTTACAAGAGAAGGTTCTCAATTCGACGCGTACCTATTTTTTTTTTGTTTTTAACGCTATCATAATGAAATATTGCAACGTTTTCAGAGGTACAGTAACGCAGATAGGGTATTTTCATCCCGGAATTCCCGCGAGAACTCCGAAATGAACGCGGGTGAAGCCGCGGGGATCAGTTAGTATAATACAAAGGTGGCAAATTGGTTCGTTGACGATGTAAGTGACTTTGATGATTCAGGTGGTAATACGTGATACGTGCGCATATTTTGTATAAATTCAAGCTAATTTTGTTATACCAGAGATCCATCAATAACTGTGACATTCACGAAACTTCGCCTAAGTTTTTTCCTAATGAAAATATATTTTCAAATGGAAGTGAAAAGAAAAATAGGATAGATATGACGCTCCTGGCAACATCCGGCGGGTCATTAGAGCTGTGGCGCGACACCGCCGCCGCGCCGCCGCCGGGCGCCGATATTGCTACTTCCGCCCCTGCACTCCCACTTCAATCACAATCAAACTGGAAATGGCATGAGACGTTGAGATTGCCCAAATTGCAATATTTCTGTATGAAACAAACGTTTTGGCGAAAGGAAAGGCGAATCACATTCGTTCTTCGGTACGGTTTTCTTTATGAGATGGTGCTTGAGAGAAAAGTTATGTTTTCCTTATATTGGGACATGCAAAACAAATAATATATAGAAACAGCATCAAAAGTGGCATAGCTATCGGAGGGCTAGAGCTCAGGGGCCCTCGAACCCTGACCAGCAAACCACAAATTTAACTCACGAAAAATTCTCCCATCCACGGAATTTAAATAAAATAGGTTGCAACGTGACTTTAACTATGGCTACTTATTTGCAAGAAAGTGCTCTGCAGTGCACGATAAGGAGCCGATGATAACGTAGGTAGCAGTTAGTTTAGTTAGAGCCCTAGTTTTTCTGTGCACTAGGGTCTTTGGTTATCGAGCTACGGCTTTGGTCATCAACACTGTTTAGTAACGAAATATATTGAACGGCATTTTGTAATTAAACTTTTCTGATTCTGATTCGATCTCGCAGCGAAACTCCGAGCATAGCCCTCTCTATAGCCCTTTGGGTGACCCTGAGTCTTCGTGCGTGGCCCATAGTGAACGACCACGTCTCGGTACCATATTTCCTTACTGGTAACACACACTGGCCAAAGACTTTAGTAGCTACCTCTATCACCTCTATTAGTAGTTTCGTTTCTGTGGTTTTTCCTTAAACATTTCAGTTTTGCAAAAGCACCCAAGGAAAATCTGATTAGTACTTTTCCAGCGCCATCTTATGCCGTACAGAGCACAACAGCAATTCCAGATACAAAGTACCTAGCAACTTGCAAGTAGCGCGCTTGTACTGCGAGCCAATTAAAGGAGGCTTTTATGCACTGAGTACCTAGTGTGTTGTTTAGCTTGCGGGGCAGCGGGGGCTGCGGGGGCCGGGCGCGGTGACCGGCTTTAATTGCTGGAGCTAGTTGGTAAGTTGGCGAGCGTTGCGCATGCTACATGCTATAATACGCACTACAACCCCTTTCAGCAAATAGGAAAATGAACTTAGTTTTCTTTTTCATAACTACAGTTAAAGATACCTTAGCACTGGTTGGGCTGATTATATATAAATAAATAAAGGCCGTTTTTTTTCGATTGCGTTTCATAAAGCTTCTCCCATTATAAAGAAGCACAGTTTGATATTTACCTATTAAATAAAATAATTACAAGAAGATTTTCGGATGGAGACACGCTATTTGACTGCATCGCATCATAATTTGGTCAGGTTGCCTATTCGATGAAATTAAAATAAATGTTACAGTTAATATACGTACCTACGGTGCGTACATATATTTTAACATGTAGTACTTAGTTTTGCAGTTTTTAATTAATAAATACATAATAAAATACATAGTTTCTCAGCGCGCAAACACTTAAAACACTTGCATAATACAACATGCAACTCATCATAATCACAGACTTTGTATATTGGAAGGAGCATCCTTTCATACTTCGTCTTTTACTATTTATACTGATTACTAGCTGTTCCTCGCGAATTTTGGTGTTTCTACGGGAATTCCGGGATAAAAACTCACTTTTTTAAGCAATGCTAGCTTCCACTTAAGGTTCGTTTAAAACTCTCCTATAGCATATATAAGCCTCAAGTCGCCATACACGTAGGTAAATTAAATCGCATTTATTTTTGGGCTCGATGGAAGTCCAAAGACAACATACTTTGGCATTTAAGTTATTGTTATAACAATATTATTTGTCTTGTGAACTCTATAAAGTTAGTAGTAATCGTAGTTATTATCATATTTTAGCTAGATAATGTGACCTAGAACTGGATCTTTAGAATACTCCGCCTTAATTAAGAAAAGATAATATTTGGAAGGCAAGTCAAAAAGGGCTTTTGGTTGATGACTCGACACAAGACGATCAGAACACGGTAGAATTAACTTGTACAGTGGCAATTAGCACAAGTCGTTGCGAAACAAACACACGTGGCTGACATTACTGTACACAAAGTGGTGCTCGGAGATATAATGAATTAATTTTGCAACTCTCTAAATTACTTAAGGAGTGGAAGCGACGATACTATTTCTCCTTCAGTATCTTTTTTTCTAATGAACATCTGAACGTTTTAAAACATTTATGGGGGTTCTCTATTTAGTATACATAAAATAAAATTATAATATGTCCTGACTGAATATCGTCCACACAAAAACGCAGAACGTAAAAAAGTTTAAAAGTTTTTTTTGAAAATTCACTCCATTCAGCGGTGAAAAATAGTTATCACTATTTTTACCACTATTTTTGAAGAAGAGTTACAAAAATGGTTTATTTATCGTGAGATTATGAGTTTCACAAATAAGTGAAAAAAGTTTATTGAGTTTCGTATTTCACATAAAGCGTAGGTATTATGACAAAAAAGCATTTTTAACTATACTCATTTAAACCTATTTGGCATTCACTAAATAAAGTATAAAATTAAAAGGTCGTTTTTTATCTCAGACGTTTATGATTATTGTGAGTCTGGAGCTTCCGAGGAGCCTTGTTAACTTTGTTGTGAGGTTATCAAAGAGAAACTATCAAGCAGAACGAAGACGAGCCTTATGTCTTGACTAGCACCTACTGGTAGAAGTAGTTTTGAAGGGTGGCGTTACCAAAATTTTATTAGTAAGGGTTCGATAAAGATATCGTTTATAAACTGAACACGGAGCTTTGGGTGATATAAAAACTCTTTCTATAGAAACTCTTCTGCAAGAATATTTCTTGCCTCTTAGTAAAAATTTTTAGAATCGGTTCAGTAGTTCATTATAAAATATAAAATTAGTAGTAGGTAGGTACTATGGCTAGAGCGAATGCACAAACCTGCCTAATGTCAAAGTCATTTTTGTCCAAACAACAACAATGGAACACGCTGATGGCGCATTCAAAAAATTGCATAAAACAAAGCAATAATGAATAAAGCCCATAACTAAGGGCGCCGTCATAACAATTGACCCAGAAGGAATATTATTTCTCCATTCACAGCGAACCCTCGCTGTATTGTTAGACATCAGTTTCGATCAGTTGTTCCGTGACAATGCGACGCAGAGTCCGCGTGGGCTGAGGCAAATTCAATAATACTGACGCACGTCACACTTGATACACATTATATACCTAAGTGAACAATTAATGTTAGTCTATAAGGCACGTGGTGGTATATTACGTGACCGAAATAATTATTGCTTGTTATGAATAATATGTCTAAATTCCAAGAATTATTACTTTGAGATATTGTTAGAGTCCTTTTGTGAGATCGTTACCGATATATCTCAATATATTATTGTAACTAGGATTCACAGTTTTAGCCGCAAAAGTTTCGGAGTTCCTGTGGGAATGCCCGATATAAAAAGTACTCTATGTCATGTACCCTTGAAAACTAATATTAAAAAAATTTCATGGTGATCGGTCGGATCGGTTGAGCCGTGGCGCGTTGGAGCGTGAAGGCGTAGCAAACAAACAAAGGAATAAACTCACTTTCGCATTTATATCTACGTAATAGTAAGGAGTTTAGAAGATATCAAAATCGAGTGGCGACCTTGTTCCGCCAGATGTGGTAAGGGGTAGGCCCAAAGATGGACCGATTAGATGGTGAAAATTACTGGAACCAGCTGATTGAGGGTATTAGTGGAGATCCTTGGTTGCATTTTCTGTCCAACAGTGCTCCTCTAATGTCTGGTATGATTAAATTAAGACAAATATCTATTGTGATAGTATATTTTACTCACGCCAAGGACAGCTGAACGGAATGAAATTGGAATTCGGCAGGTAGATAGATTATAGTCTGGAATAGGACATACGGTACTTTTTTTCCAGAAATTCCCGCTGAAATTTCGATATTACCGCGCGAGAAGTCATGGGGCGCGCTAGTCATTCACGAAGGAAAAACCTCATTGTAATCATTAAAGATATCGTTAATGTATTTAAAGAAATTTACCCAGAAAGCAAACGATCAGCTGTCATGCTGGAAAGCTAGGAAAAAAATTAAAAAATGTAAAGTACGCAATTAACTTGCTGTAATACACAAAGGCGAGGGTTTTTTCGTCATTTTGATACTTATCTTATAAATTTGGCTCTCGTAAAAATGGAATCGTAAAAAATAAAATACAATTTACTGAAGCCAACGGAAATGAAATATTTCCTTATTATATGAACAGAATTGTGTATTTAGCTTGAATATAAACGTGGTTAATTTAATACGAAAGGCAGTTCCACCTGGAAGGTGAGTTGTGACCGGCTTTGTTCCGTTTACAAACTTTATCATCACCCAATTCAAAAATCCTGTTCATTCTGCTGTCTCTCTAATCCGTTGTGTGCTAGTGAATAAGTTGTAGACAATAGACAATAATTGCGTTGAAATAATGGGTCTTATTGAATTTTTGGACGGCTGTCGGTCGGTAGGGGGCCAGAGAGGGTGGAGGGCGGCGGACTAATTAAAAACGTTAACTCGGAGGTGAAATCTGGCTGCGCGCGAACCACAAAAGCTATTATGCTAACTTTCGAAAGCAAAATTAAATGTGTAAAGTGTTTCTGAATTTGAATAAAAGACAACAAGAATAAAACCGGCGGCGCAGCCGTGTATTGTCTTTACACAGCTTATTGAATGTCAATTATAAAAGTTGAACAAAAGAACAATCTTATTTATACAGAACGTAGGTACGACTCACGGAACAAGTTGTGACGACAACACTAATAGCAATTATTTATCGTGACCACTTAATAACGAGCTAATGATATTAAGCTTGTAACTTGTCTTATAAACTAATCTCTTTTATTATGTAGTTTAAATTGATAAGTTTACGAATATTCAAGCTAAGTGTTTTGAATCAAATTAAAAGTTAGTTCGAACGAATTTTTCCCTGTTTTATTGCAGCCGTTTGATATACGTACCTGAAATTACAGACACGTTCAACGATAGAGTAAGATAAAATGACAAGAAGTTAATTAACCAAAATAATAAATTTTAACAACAAATCTCCATTAACAGGCACTCAACCGTCTAGTGTTCAAATTGGAAACATCTCCCGCTCCGCTTGCATCGGCGGAGTGTAGCTGTAGACTGCGCCTCTCAACATTCATCTCTATGTCAAATCAGGGCTAACTGAACTATTAGACTAGGCTGACTTACCAGGGGTCTACAGCTATAATCCCAAACGGTGTCTCAACTAACCGTTACTATTGCTCTAGGAATTCTGGCTCCGAGGAACTATGAGCAGCAGGCAGGAACAAGCTAATTCATGCATTTTCAAACACTTTTTATGTAAAAAATTAGCTATATTTTCAAAACGAAAATTTCCATCATAACTTATTCAACTGGGACAGCTAAAGATGCCTTAAATTGTCTCTGTGTCAGATTGAAGCTAAGGTGTGAGTTTCAGAGACGTAATTAAATTTTGCCTCTCAAAAGTGCTTTGAGAAGCGCTAAAGCGGTATGATGTGCCTGTAGCGTAGTGTAAGGTGGTTCCGGTGACGCCCGCTCTCTTAACAGCTAATAAAATACCCCCGGCCTGCCTGACACCTCTACCCTCTCCGGGAGGAGGGTAGCAGTGCCTCACTATTAGTGCTGCAAGCGAAATTAAACATTCATCTCGCCCTTTACCTTCATGCCACCCTGAAATATTATGTTTTGCTCCTTTTAGATTTAGTTACAACTCAACCAAAGATAGGCCCTCAACGGAGTCTAATTAATACTTCTACCTTAAATAAACAAATCAAAAAGTTGGCTTATGCCATTATTGTGATTTAACAGCATGTTGTATAGTTGATTGAAAACATTTGAATAAATGAAATTAACACAAAGAAAGAGACTGATATAAATTTCATTAAATCAACTAGCTCCTAAAGGGAAAACGAAAACCACGGGTATAGACAATATGTATAAATAATGTTTCCCAGTAAAATGAGGTTGTGAATAAAAATTTTATAGTTTGTATAGTTTAAATTAGGAAATTATTGTTGCTATCGACGACATTTTGTGTATCGCAACACTTCAATGGGTCGCCTGTTAGAAGAAGAAGAAGAAGAAAAAAAAATCATTTATTTAAGCACAACACACAAGTAAAAGACACAAACATAAACAGTGCCTAATCTGAATTTGTAGACATAATATCTCTTGCATGCTTTGCCGAAAAGGTCACCAACTCAGCATTAACACCTAGCTGGCAGCCCGGTGTCACACACGGCCTGTTATCTGAATAATTACTTGAGAAATCGAATATTATATTATCATTGTCCCCCGCTGTTTCACCCGCGTTAATTTCAGAGTTTCCTTAAGGTAACCTCTATGTCCTTCTCTGTACCGCTGACAACATAATTATTATATTATTATGCTTAATTCATTTGAATTACGCTTAATGATCGGTTAACTAGTGGAAACGTGAAAACGTAACAAACAAACAATCAAACTCATAATAGTCCCATCGTATTGTACTCAGGTGCATTTGGTTAATGGATTGGATTTGAATAATCGATGACATAAGTTCATCAGAGCGGGCCGTGTACGGCAACTTCATTCCGTATTCAATTATCATTAGAACACCAATCCGCTTGTGCTTGTCGGGCACAATGCACCCGCCCGTGTGCACGCCGCACGCCGCACAGGATCGACGGCGCATTATATCAGATACTGCAATTTGAGTTGCAATGGCCGCTGGCATCTATGTGTCTATGGGTATGCAAACGAGATGTGGATATTAATGAGCCCGAATATACGAGTACCTACGGGTAATGGAAATTGTTTCGTCTAGAAATCTAGGACGGTATGTAGATAAAAATGACCGCCAAATGCGTTGCTAAGCTCATAACTTCCAAACGCCTACACCAAATTAGATAATTCTTTTTTTTGTGTTCGTTATTGTCAGAACAGGGTTTTTATAAAAGAAGTTTGGAGTGCCTGCGGGAATTCCGAAACTCACGCGGGTGAATCTCCGAAACGGTTGGATCGATTTTGAGGAGAGACTTTCACTGCTAATTAGCTGATGTTATAAGGAGTAAATTAGGTTACTATGCAGTTCTTGCGGGACTTTCGAAACTCACGCGGGTGAAACCGCAGGGCACAGCTAGTGTCCCAATATTTATTTTAAGCTATTCAGAATATTTCGAAGTTTTGGACATTTATAATTTTTTTATCTTATTTTGCTTCTACAAAGATGATTATTTATTTATTTATTCTTCATTGCACAAAATGTACAAATGGCGAACTTAATGCCTGGCGGCATTCTCTACCAGTTCATCATTGGGTAGACAGGGAGATATATATTGTGTTTGTTTTAAAAAAAAAAGTCTATACGAAATCTTTATTTCCTTTCGTATCACATGAATCCGGAAAAAAACATGCCAAAGGAAAGCAATACTGTTTTGAAATTAGAGACGTAATCTTGTTACAACACGATACGCTCGAACACAACTTTACGCCGTGGGATAACGCAAAGAATAACAGGAACGTAAATCAGCTCACACACAATTCTCAGAAACTCCAGCCGCGTGTACAAGTTTTTTTTTTGGGAAACAGGAAACTGTTTCGTATCACGCAAGCTCCAAATGTACTTTAGCCTTCGCAGCAAGGCAGTAACGATACGTTATACGTATTAGCGATCAATCACACACGGACAACGGGGCTGATAGATTGCATGTACGGTGATGATTAATAGGGAGATTTGGAGATTTGAGTTGGTCAGAAAAGGAATGAGAGCTCCGATATATTTTTTTCTTCCGCGCCCACGTGATTTTGGAAAAATTATGATAGCGTAATTATTATCTAATCCAAATACTAATGCTAAAAGAAGAAGCGATAATGAAAAGGGTCGATCGTCACCGAATTTTCTTGAACATACAACACATCAAATGAAAGTTTTTTTATGTATATTCAGCTTTGCCTATCTGTTTTTCTATCTATGCGTTCATGCTTCACATTGATACTACTAGACGTATCTGCATGAACATAACCCTATATATTTATCCATCACATCAAAGAGATTTCGAGGGTATTCCAAAATTTAGGCTGCAGACGAAATGAAAATAGATAGACGAAGATTTCTACTCAAATTTGGTAACATGAAAGCGACATACCTTATTCTTTATATTCGATCCCGTTCACATTTGCAAGACAAAATAGTCTTCCAATACTGTGCTCGTATAGTAAGAGTTATTTGCAAGTACAGCCATAAATTCGGGGAAGTCGAGGGTCGTCATAAATCGGCGCGGAGGCCCCATATGTTCGCTGATAACCCGAGTAACTCTCCAGCGCTCAATCAGAGTGAAACAAAATATTGCTATTACTTTGTAGTTTATGTGTTACTTCTGGGCGGGCCGGTTAAGTGCCAGTGAGTTATTGCGCGGCCGGCCACGGCCGGCCTAATCGACGCCGGGGATAATTTGGAGGCCGACTACTGGCACCCGAATACTAGATCAAAAGAGTTAGATAAATATCTAAAACTTACATGGAAATGCCTATTAATAAAATGATGTAATTATGCGGTTTCATCTGCGTTCAGAGTTCCCAAGGGAATTCCGGGATTAAAAGTGTTTTTTTTAATATAGGTATGTATGCCAAATTCCACCCACCGCCGTTCTGGAGTAACTGAATAGCAAACATTCGTCTATCCATTAATTAGACATTCACAGAAAGTTATTTTCTGTGGTTTCACACAATTGCGTTTGTATAATCAAAAAGCCTGTTAGTACTATATTGTTTTACCACTAACCGGTTTGCCTAGTTTGTTATCCTTTAAAATAAGTAATAGTACGGGAGATACCGATGCTAATTCGGGAGCGACTCGAGCGTCGTTGGGACCTATTGGGTTTTGAAGATTAGGAGATATAAACAAAATAAGGTCATATGATATTTTTTCATTCACCGGTGGGTTTAGCTTCTACAGGCTTTCAAAAATGTAAAAAAAAATATTAAAATGGAAATACTCGAGCGCGTCAGATATTGTAGTTTAGATACTCCAAGGTGTCTCTGATTTCGAAAATATATTCATCTGCCGATTTGCGTGGTGGGGGTGGCCATCCGGAAGTGGAGAAAATGAAAAAAAAAACATTTACTCCAGCGCGTCAGATATTCAAAGGGGATGTTAAGTGAGCCCTAAAAATGCTCCCCTTCGAAAATCTGCCAATTTGGAGGTGACGCAAGGTAGTAGCGAATTTTTGAATATGCAAAAAAAATCTCAATTTTGAAATACTCGAGCGTGTCAGATTATTTTACAGAAGGTTCAGCTTGCACTCCAAGTTATGTTGGCTTAAAATCTGACAATAATTTTGAGGGGTATTATTAATCTGACTGCTAGAAACAAAAATTATGATTTATTTTTAAGATTTTTTTTTCTTTCTGACGTGTAAGTTTAATAACTTTATGAGCTATTTCTTGTTCACAAAAAACACACTTTATATTTCTATGAAATATGTAAAAGCTCACAAAATATTATTCACAAAACTAACTTTAAAGCACAAACAAGCCAGAGCGTTTTACATATAATAACATGAACGCGTTGTTTTGTGATAAGCTTTATTATATAATATATATAATTACATTAAAGTGAAAGGTTATAGGTGAACCTATAGTTTGATGTAATACTTACCTTAACTTATTTTAATATGTATTTTAACCGACCAAAAAAAGTTATAATTTGACACGTTTAGCGCCGTGATATACTTTGATGACGTTATGGCGACGGAAAGTAGTGTGAGGACGGTGCGAGAGAGTGAGAGATAGAGAAAAAGTAAAAGAGAAAGAAAGACAGAGATATGAATAGGTACATGTTTCACTGCAGCTGCTCGTTCGATTCGAAGACGATTTTTGTTTCTTCGGCTTATGAAAATCGGCAGATTATATTTTTCCCGCTATCCTTGAGTTATTTACTTTAAAATAAAAAATAAATCAACTGCGCTCGAGAATGTCGAAGTTGCGTTTTTTTTTTGCAAGTTTGTGATCCTCTAACTCCCTTACGTCACGTTCAAATGGTCAGATTATTCATATACATACTTCTCACTATGTAATTAACCCACCATATCTTAATCTGACGCGCTCGAGTATTTCGAGTTATCGATTTTTTTTTACTAATCTGATCGGTTATTCTAGACGCACCCACCAGTGTAGAGGGCCTATATTTGGTGGAGGTACTCAACATGGTGCAAGGTACCCCCCTTATGTTCATCTGACGCGCTTTAGCTAATCCACAAATCCCCTCTTGGCGGTCCGTACTATAAAGTTTAACTACATTAGACATTAAACGAATGGTTCTTCTGCTTCTGTCATATGACCAAAAGCTGTGCCGAGTGTAATGCATCGCTTGTAATTAATTACCGTCGTCGAAACATAAAACAAAACTCCAAATTGGGTCGTTCCGCGTTTGTTCAAAATTTCCATTTCTCCTATTAGCCGGTGTCTGAGCGTAATTAAGCCAACAAATTTGTGCAAATTCGCAGAACACGGCGGCAAAAGTTGGCGCAATCAAGGCAGGGCCGGGGCCCCTTCTTGCGGTCGCGTCGGATTTTGTATACGAGCTCCTCAAAACGTTGCATTGGCCCGACTCCAAGAAGCGGAGCACGCGACGCTGTTGTCACTACACACCGACACTCTAGATTCTTTTTCACTGAACTCTTACGTCTTGGTTTCAACTATCAATCACCTCAGTTTACACAAGGTGCTCTTGTTAAATTGTTTTCGGAAAATTTCTTAAATACTTGTTTTTAGGCAAATTTTCATTTAAAAGTTGTGTGGAGAATATTAGTTAAAATTTGCCGCACTGTTATTTCGCTTGAATTTCTTGACGGCATTTCCATCTACTAATTAACACTCAAAATCGTTAAAAGTTAAAAGTTTGATAAAAATTTGCATACAATTAATAAAATACTAAATAAAGGTATCTATTACACTACGAAATAGCTATCGCAGACGCTTGAACTTTTTATTATTTTACACAACAATTGACTTTAAGATCTTTAGATAGCAAAAAAATTTAAACTGAATATACTACTAAACTAACTATACTACTATTACTTAAAACTACTAAGATACAAAAGGTTTGATAGTCCACTAGTTATAGGTAATATTATTGTACCGAAAGTTGAGCTGCTTTTAATAACTACAGCGAATTCATGATATAACATGGAAAATCCTCAAATTCCAGACAGATATTGCATCGAGTATCCTTATTGTGTCGAGCGTTGTGTGTAGCTCTCGGTGTTGCTGTAGCGAGGGGTCCAAAGTGGGCTTGTTAATAACAGTCGGAAAATGCAAGATCGCCGGCGAGTGGCAGTGGCAAGGCGCCAGGCGGTTGTAGTGCGCGCGATAAATTGCGGCCCAGGTGCGCCGCGCTGGGGGGTTGGCGAATGTTGGGAACACGGACATAACGCGTCGCTCTAATTAGTCCGCCCGAACTGAATTACCTATAGACTAAGTACTCTGGAGCTTCGGGAGACTTCGTTTTTTTGAGATTCTGGGAAAAAATAAAGCGTTTCAAAAAGTTTTACTGGTCAAATATTTTGTAGCATTGCTTTTTTACGTTTGTGATATTCCTCCGTAAAATTCTTGCATATTTGTTAACAATATCTTATAAGAAGACGCTTTTTTATTTTCGAGTAAAAAAATATTACAAATTAGCTTAGCAGTGCAACAAAAACCTTTATTATACACTAGTTGATCCCCTGCGTAATCCTCTGAGATCCCGTGTGAATTCGGGGATAAAAGTACCTACTCTATATTACTCAAGAATACTCTAGCTTTCTATAGATGAAACAAATGAATCGGTTCATTAGTGTTTGAGTTTATCCATAACACACAAATCTACAAAAAATCAAATCATTTCTCTTTACTAGCTGTTCCCCGCGGTTTCACGCGCGTTAATTTCGGAGTTCCCTATGTCCTCCTCAATACCCCAGACAACGTGTAGTATGCAAGAGAAGATAGATCCGTAATATGTTATGAGCTCCGTCCCAAACCTTTACGTGGATGATTACTTTTAAGATTATAATGTAATAGCTGTACCTCACGGTTTCACCCACGGTAATGTCGGAGTTCCCGCGGGAATTCCAGACTACAATATAGCCTTTACTCCTCAGGGATAATGTAGTTTTCTAATGGTGAAAGAATTTATGAAATCAGTGCAGTAGTTATTCAGTTAAATCGTAACAAACAAACAAAACAAAAAATCAAATTTTACTATTTATAATATTAGAATAGATATAGAAGTATAATGTAAACACTGTACGATGAAACCCTTTCATTTCAACCCCAACGTAATATTAAGCAACCTAATAATAGAATCTCTCGAGCATTTTTGGCTCACTGTTGACTGGACCGATAACTAACCATATTGGACGGGGCTCACTCGATTATTGAAAAAGTTCTTTAATAACATTTGTCAAGTGCACTGGAACTTGATCAAACGACAACTCTGCTCGTGGAGTTTATGTGTGTTACCAACATTTTGAGCAAACAGCGAAATCGCGCCAAACGTATTTTAGTTTTGTGCGTCGTGTAATCATTGACCGTATCAAATGAAGATAGTAAAGTTCTGTCATCACTGAAGTAGGAACTGTTATGAACGTATTAGTATGTGTATTATAGTTATGTAGCTACAGCATGCTTCGATTGAGTTCTTCAAATGTTTAGTTACAAATAAACCATCAATGTAGTTACATATAATGCAGTTTTCTCTAAAAAGAATCAGCCGTTATCACCCCTGAGCTCTCGAACAGGAACCAAATACTAACTTTACCCCATTTCTGCGATCGTCCTTATATTCTGCTGGAACGATCGGAAATTCCACACGCTGTGTACTAGCTCAAGTCAAAATTTGTGTCTGTAGAATTGAAGTCTGCAAATTCTATAGCTGATTTTGTTGTATGCATTTGTTGTACCTATATACGATATATATACTTCGACGATCGTTATGTGTGTTGTGATCCAGAATGTTCTCTACTCACAAAAATAATAATTTCTGAGGTATGATTTGGTTATAGATGGAGAGTAATAAAAGTAATAAAAGCCGAAAACAAAAAGTCTAGAGTTTCCAGTTTCTGCTTACTCATCATTTAGAATGATTTAATCTCACATAATATTTCGCACTCCTGAGCATCATCATGTCACACAAGGGTGTAATTTCATTGTATTTTATTTGAATTATTATTAAAAAATATAACAAACCAACCAATCAAATATCAATTCCGAAATTGTCTTAGGCGAATATGAATATGATATTTTACGATTGTACGTAGACATTTGTGATTATAAAGTCCATCAATAAACTATTAGGTCAGTGTTCAACTTCAACGTCAAAAGTCAGGGGTGACTCGACGTCGAGGCAGCGTCCCTCCGAGTCACATTCCACATTTATCCCCCATTTTTCGCGTGCCGAGAACGGAATATTTAAATGACAAGTATGAATTTTAATGGAGCCAAACGAGGACAAATTGTGGTCGGCGAATGTCGGAGACCTGTTGCCGACATCGTTCTGGACTTTTAACGTTATTTATGAACACCGCTGAGACGACACGCCTAGTTTAGAAATCTACATCGAGGTGACATTATTTCGGCTGCCCTACGGAAAAACAAAGCAACTGTAATTTTTATCAAAATGAGCTTTTTTTGGCACTTTTCGCTCATAACGTTCCTAGTCCCTACATACTCACAATCATCAAAAAGGCTTTAGTCTAAGAGAAATTAAAATTAACAAAATCGTTAAACTATGGAAGTTTTGTTTGGAAGAAGCCGGTTCGTTTGCCATTCACACGTCTGCAGTGATACCTTCATTATATTATGATATGCATAATATAATGATTATTAGCATAATGCTGAATTCGTTTTAGTTGAAGAAAGTTGTTTGCTATCAAATTCGAGATACCTACGCATGTCCAAAGTAAATATTTTTGCTTTAACTTTTATGTACTTCAATCACAAATGTAAGTCCTTGTAGCTTTGCAGAAAAATTATCAAAGTCATCAAAGAGAAAATCCGACCTCTTTATTCGAACTTCAATAAAAGGCTTTTTGAAGTCTAAAAGAATTCTTCGTTATTTCACGTTTAATCTCGGTTTTTGAAGTAGGTATACTATACATAATTATATTATACAAGTATATGGCGTCTGACCATGTTATATAGATAAGGTATAACTACTAACTACTACTATAAGGTGTCACAAAAGAAAGTGTTATTTGAAGCTTTATATATAGGTTTTATAGGTCAATATTTATATTTCTTTATTTTGAGATATTTCCCAATATTCTCTTAACGTATAATATTATTGTAGGTATAAGTTTAAATTGAAAGTTTTCGAAAAACATTAGCAATTCTAAAGAGGCTTCGTAGAATACTCGTTTGCGAGCTAGAACGTTTGGTATTCGCAGGTATGAAATATATTCACAATTCTCGAAACCGTCTAGATTCCTGCTGACCTATAAATCTGGAACGTAAATCTACTCTCACACCAGTCCAGCCCCGAGTGCTGAAAACAGAGTAATACCACTCCGCTGTTTGGGCGTGGATCGAAGCGTGTCGTGCGGGCAGTGGACGGTGGGCTGTGAGTAGCAGGGTCATTCGCGACCAACCCGTTTCGTTCGCATTATACAGGTATTTGTAGTCAATCGCCCTGCCTACAAAGTGTGATGTAATTGAAAGTGGCCACATTTTTTAATAATAATAATATTTGCCTTAAACTATTTTAATGATAACACGAAAACAACAATTTGTATTTTATCTTTGGGATACCGCAAGTTGAACTAAGCGAAGCCCGTATTTCAATTCTCCTGCAGTTCTCTACAAAAATATGTCGGTGCAATATTCGTGTTAGGTGAAAATATCCTACTAATATTATGAACGCGAAAGTTTGTAAGTATGTATGTATGGATGGATGGATGGATGGATGGATGTTTGTTACTCTTTCACGCATAAACTACTGAATGGAGTTAAATGAAACTTTACAATAATATAGCTTATACATCAGATTAACACATAGGGTACGTTTTACCCCGGAATGCGTTTTCCTGCGGGAGCAGGAACTCTGGAATTAACGCGGGTGAAACCGCGGGGCACAACTAGTTGTTGCATAAAGTATTGAATCACTTTTTGAGTAAGTACAGAGCCTACTTTAGGCATGATTTAAATTATATACTCACATAATCGGGATTTACTATGCTGCAATATAGGTAGTCATTCTACAAATGTAAGTAGAAATATTCGTTTCATCTTTACAACCGCTTTGTTATTACGTTACCAAAGATTCGTCTTTCACGAGCTAAAGATTTTTTTTTTTTGGTGATTCAATAAAGGAAAGTAACGTCACAACGAAAAAATACGGGTCTATTGTATTATTTGTGTCGTTGGTCAAACTTTATTAGAGCGGTCGAGATGTCCGAAATTTAGTGTCTCTGGCTCGAGCAATTTGTGAGCGAGCGTGTTTGCGGCGAAGCCTCTAAGAGGGACAAAAGAGGAGGGGGGAGAGGTGAGCCCCAGATGCAGGTCAAACCCTGTACTATGGAACTCGTCTAGTGAAGTGAGTGTAGTTTATAAAATAACGTGGATACACCAACGTCGGAATGCATCCTTCGCTCGCGGTGGAACTCTAGTCGCTGTTCAGATTTCGTGGTACAGCCCAGACCGCTCGGAGCACTATTGAGTCGTAAAATACGTTATGCTCATTATGAGGACATGTTTTTGATGGTTCAACTTATGTCAGCGCACTTTTGCTCTCGTCCCCGCGTTGGCTTTCACTGATATACTCGCTTCGGTAGCTATGTCACTACTGAAGGGGCATCTGGTTTTTGCACGTTTCTATGTCTGGAAACATAATAATTCTTTCGGAGTATTACTCTTTTTAATATTATATTGTAATATGCGAAAGTAAGTTGGTTTATTTGTATGTTTGATACACTTCACGCTTAATTCAAGTATTTCACTGATGATCATGAAATTTTGCTTACACGTTGTCGGGGGTACAGAAAAAGATATCATCATGGAATTCTTCCGGGAACTCCGGAATTAACGCGTGTGAAACCGCAGGGAACAGCGAGTAGGTATATAATGTTACACCGAGAATAGTCTGGTGTGACTATATAGTGGTTATCTATGGTATATTTGAGTGAGACTTGACCTCTATGACCTCTAGAAATATTCGTGTTATCCAAACACCTACATATTTCATATTATACATACTCACTATACTCCAACTGCTTAACCAAGAACAATTTTTCGTGACTACGTAACAACGGTCCTTAGTTTTTTATAGATTGTCAACTTGAGTAAGGGGGCTGAGCAGTCAATCAACTATCCTTTTTATGAAATTGTATAACAGTGAGACAATAATTCCGTTGCGCCACAGCAGCCTACCAGAAAACGATTCTTTAGTGTGAGTCAGTAAGTTACTATACCATAATAACTCATACTGCCTGCCCCGATCACAGTGTTGGTATCCCAGCCCCCCAGGCCCAGCCCACTCGAGTGTAGTGCAGCATAGTTCTTGTGCTCATCGCTGGCGACACAAAACCTCTAATTGCCTCGCTACACTAATAGCCGTAGCCCTCGCCTCACCTCACCTCACTTACCCTCGCCTCGCCCAGCATGTACGTGAGTACATGTTTGTTACGCTTTTATGCTTCAACTGCTCAACCTTTAATCTTCAAATTTTGCATACACGTTTTCAGGGGTACAGAGGGTACAGGGTGTACATTTTATTCCGGAACTCCAAAATACACTCGGGTGAAACCGCAGGGAACAGCTGGTAATGAAAAGTTTAGTGAAATCCGCACCATCTGGTACCGATAGCGCTGCTGCAGTCCGCTGACACTTCACAGAGCGATATGTCCGATTACTTCTCGCCAGGTAATGGAGTCAGGAGCGTCCGCTTTTGGCGCGAGACTCGCCTACTAATTCTCGACGCTTCGATCGCGGCCCGCACGTCGTGGACTTAACAGTTTTGTAACAGTGGAATACAGAAATTCATGAAATCACACAAAAAACACACGCTATTTGGCAATTATAACATTGCTTTTTCCTCTCCGCTACGGGAATTCCGCGAAAAACTCACGTTCGTTTATTCGTTACGTTTCCACGCCTCAACTGCTCAACTGATCATCATGAAATTTGGCATACACATTGTCAAGTATACAAAAAAGGACATGAGTTACTTTTTATCGCGGAATTCCAGCAGAAACTTTGAAATCACGTGAGTTTAAATTCTAAATTAAAAGTGAATATGAAGTGTACACTAGAGTACACATCATGTGTTTGAAAAAGAAAAACATTATTCAAATAAAAGCTTTACATAAAATTTCATTTCCCCAATTTCTGCCCACGGGTCCGATATATAAATATTTGATTTGTACCAATTGAGACTGATTAATTTGATTATGTATACAACAACGTGGTCATATCAAGATAACAATGTATTCTCAACTCCATCCATCCATCCACCCTGATTTTCGCTATACAAGCTTTAAGCTCAGTGTTGAATGAAGTTAATGTGTGCGATGAAATGTAAAAATGTAAACTAAATGCATGTTAAATTCCAATTTTTACTATATTACGCTCAAGAGGAACACGGTAGGTACACGTAGCTCTTTCTACGTGCGAGCGTTTTTCAACTACACGCAGTGTCGTTTCTCCCGTCTCTATTTGAGAGAGTAGAGACACAGAAGTTGGGTTTGTGCTCTCTTGTTTTAAATATTAAGAATCATAGTGCAGCGCCGAGTCGCTAGTCGCCACTAGAGTTTCATTTATTACCTCGGCCCTGTTGTTTGCATCCATCCACCTAGCGCCGGTGCACCGCGCCCCACCATGAGGTGCGGAATAAATAAGTACATTACGTCATTTTAATGGGTATTTATTAACAAAAAGACAAGAGGCACAACTATAGACAGCTTTTAATTAATAAGGCTGCCCTTTGTTGCCTGTATTCTCCACCATGACTGTATTTAATTTTCGTTTCTTGTGACAATAAAGAATATTTGGTCGATTGATAATATACTTAGTACATGTATCTTAATTAATAAGAAATCGATACTTCTTACTCATTTTTATTCTGTTATTAATTAATCGCTTTCTTTAGTATCTACCACATATAAAACATGTTTTAAGAACGCGATAAGCACACAAGCTTCAGGTGTCAACGCGAAAAAAGAAGTTCAATTTTTTTGGAGACAAGACAAGCAAAATGAAATAAAATATAAAATAATATATAATAAAACTGTAGAGAGGTCAATTCTGTACATTGAATATATATTAAAAATTAATATTGGAGGATGAATGGTGATCGATACTGATGCCAAAAATGCAATCAGTAAATTTTTTGTCTGTCTGTCTGTATGTGCACGCATGGGCCAAAAACTACTGAAGGGATTTTAACCAAACTTGGTACGATTGTAGTCCATATTCCTGGGCAGGTTATAGGCTATATGACATAACGCTAAGACAGATAGGAGCTGAGCAGTGACGATAAATTTGAAGCAAGTCGGATGAAAATGCGCTTTCGAGCTCTTATCCTCGCATTGATCATAAAATTTTGCATATACGTTGTCAGTGGTACAGAGAAGGACATAGGGTACTTTTATCCCGGAATTCCCGCGGAAACTCCGAAATTTAAGCTGGTGAAATGCATGAAATTTTGCATACTACACGTTGTCAGAGGTACATAAAAAGATATGTAAGGTCCGCGGGATCTATGAAATTAACGCGGGTGAAACCACGGGGAACAGCTATAAAATAATATTATGATAATAATTCATTAATAAAAATCATCGCATTGTGCCATTATATGTATAATGGTCAAAGTAAAAAACATTAAGCTAAAACATATTCCACTCAATATAATTTTGTGACTGTAAAATTCACAGCCAGTATCTACTGCATTTTTAGTAAAGCGGAATTGAGTAATATATAATAGTAATTACCGTAATACGAACTACCGACTCATGGTGGGTGCGCAGGACGCCGGCGAAGCAGTTTGTTATCAAGGAGCGAGAACACTAAAAGCAACCTCGTTATCCTTCACTCCGACTCCCGTTTTAATATTAATAAGAAGCTTGTTACTAAAAAGTGTTTATCGTTCGCTATATCTTTGTCCGCTCTAGAAAATGAAATAAAAATATACATTGTGAATCTAAGGATTTGTTTACGTTGCTAAAGTGTTTTCTTTGTCTTTTGCTTGGACACTACTTGCCTAACTTTATTCGTAATTTAAAAAAAAGAGACCCAAGCTCGCTATTTCGGCTACTAATGGCATTTGATTTTTCAGTCTCCGTTATTTAACAACATGCTCTCAGCCTCCTCAGCCAAATTGACAATCTAAATGTTAAAAAATGTTATATATATAAGAATTGTTTGTACGCCTCATTGGCAGAATGCAGATGTGCAATTTTAACATTAACACCTTATTATTTGCTGTATTCACAAACTTAAATAAATAAATAAATAAAATCTTTAATTCATAGAAAACTAAGGAACGAACCTGTCACATGGTCACGTAAAATCGTCCAATCTAAAGTTTAGTTTTGCGTGACCACGTGACATGACTATTCGTTCCTTAAGTTTTCTATGCGTTAAAGATCATAGACTGTCAACTTGGCTAAGGGGGCAGTTCTGTTCATCTAAAACGCAAACCGCTCCACTCCCGCCTTGTTAAGGGTCTTCCACACTTATTAGCACTAGCACGAGTAAGCTTACCGATGCAGAAGCGATGTGGTTTTGTCTAAACAGAACTGACTCTTTGTCCTTGAAGTTAAAGACATAGCGAAGGCCGTTTTGATAGCTGAATTCAAGGACAGAGCGAATCGGCTGAAATACCTATTCAATAATTTTATTTCATACAAGAACGTAAAAGTTATACTCGTACTTGTGCTCAGTGACAAGAGAATAGAACTTAACAATTAAATAAAGGAAGGGGCAGCGTTTCTATGTGAGGGTTTTAATAGGGTCGCGTCAAAATAACATTTCATTTATATAATCGAGTATTTTGCGACCATGCAAGTTGTATCCAAGTCGTTGTCGAGTGGGTTTCGTACTCATGCAGTACGTAGATACGCTGCTCTAGCTACCAGATGGTATTCATTTCTTTTATCTTCTGTTTAGCTCTTGGTGCAAATGATGAATCGTTGTATTTTACTACAATTTTTGCAATAACTTGATTGTATCTGACTCGTTATCAATAAAAATTTACAGTAAACACTGGAAATCCACAACTGCGCGATTTCTCAGACACTTTCTGCCCGGCACAACCACTCTGTGGAATCAGCTTACGCCGGCAGTTTTTCCGAACGGATACGACCTGGGAACCTTCAAAAAACGAGCCTTCTCCTTTCTTAAAGGCCGACAACGCACCTGCACCTGCCTTCTGGTGTTGCAGATGTCTATGGGCGGCGGTAATCACTTATCATCAGGTGAACCACCTGCCCGTTTGCCCCCTATTCAATAAAAAAAAAAATTGAAGAGAAAAGTTCGAAATACCAAGTAGTGTGGATAAAACCTCAAAGATAGTATTTTTAGGTCAGATTTGTAAAATTCTCATCATACTTATTGAAATTTCTTTCCCATTCACACAACATCTTGCACTAGTGTGGTGTCCAGGTGTCCCTATTTCACCAATAATGGAGTCGGACGACAGCAAATTGGTCTATTTGTCGCGCAATATCGAGTTGCGACGGGAGAGAGGTGCTACAGTAATAACAATCTAGCTACGATTTAAGAGTTGTTTTGTCAGACCTATAGGTTGTTATCTTTCAATGTAGTTCTATTAGGATACCACAATTTGTTTTCTATAAAATTCCTTCCTTTAAGAGGCGAATTTTACTACCACCTCTATATTAAGCTGAGATAGGCTGGGTACCATCATTTAAACATTTACATAGGTATATTGCCCATCGTTCGATGCGTGTAAAGACCTATTGTAAAAGTTCAAATTTAGTCATCAAATAACTATAGAACAATATTCTAATAACTGAAAACTCTCTTTCGCTTGTATTTCAAATGAAAAAACTAGTCCAACCACCAATGTGACACTGACTAAAATTAAGCGCTCACATTGTCATATGACTAGCAATCATTCGCAAGTTCATAATAGAAATAGACGCATATTTTCCAATATTCTTTTGCTATTATGGACAAATAAATGCACTTTTTACCTTTTAATAAATTTGTATCCCCATCAGGCCCGTATTTTTCGTTTTATACAATACAATGGGATATTTAACAATTATGATTATGGAACTGGAGTTGGATGATCTGTCAAACGTAAGCCGACGAGAATCTATCTAATCTTTCAAAGACTCTGACATCGGGATACGGAAATAAGCGGAAAACCAATTCGGTAAGTTCATGGGCCGTATTTTTGAATCGCTCGAATCACTTTCGCACACGGATTTGCAAGATTCACATGCGAATGCTCATACATTTTTTAAGCGTTCACATGTGAAACTTGCAATTGCGTATGCGAAAAGTAATTCGAGCGATTCAAAAATACGGCCCGATATCCAATATTCATCTGTCGGAAGCTGATAAAGCGGTTACATTTACATTTGTGCCGTTGTTGGCTGGTTTTCACATTTTCTGTTTATTGGATGTTTGCTTCCACATTCATCAGAACATAGCCTGGCAGCGTCACTGACGTGTCGAGATATGCCACAGACATAAACTGTGATTTATTTGCTACTGTTTCAGCGTTGTTAACATTGCGCTAAATGTCGATTCACGCAAAAGAATAAACTCATTTCTCTAGCTAAGATTTTAATAAATGCTATTTATGGACCATCAAAAGGCCTTAACAAATTTGACCGATTAAAATCAACCGACCAAGACTAAAAAAACCCAAGAATATACGTGTAAGTACCAAAAAAACCAGCAGAGTACCAAAAAACCAAGGTTATACGTACTTACACTGAAGAAAAGTTTTATTGGGAATTTAAAAAAAAAAAACAAATAATATGACCTATTCACTATTCAGGTCATTCGATCTAGCTTGGTTTATATTCTGTGTTTGAAATTTTGAAATAAAATTTTGGCGTACTAAAATGCTAACTGTACCAATCAGCGGCCAGTAGCAAGCTTTTCAACCCAAAAATACGGCTCGATTGAAATGTTTCAGGAAGTAGATATATAATATACAAAACATTCAGGCAACGTGTGAGTAGTACATACATGCTTTATGGCTGTTGTTATATACAAGTAACTTTTGTGTTACGTTTCACTGCGCGCCGGCTGTCCGTGGGCTCACGCCTAATTCAATAGAGCTCGTCACCGCCGTACGTGTCACTTCTCTCATCCCTTTGCGGTGATGTTAATGTATTAAATCAGATTTTCAAAATGGCTGTAATATTGTTAGTACATACTACGCATACGAATGATGAACAAAAACCCACGGAATCTCTATTAATTGAAATGAATGGTTGAATGTGATGCGAAGCGCAAAACTGGAGACCAATTCGGCAATTTCTTATTTTTTAGTTTTGAAATTGGAAAAAATCCATAGAGATTGTGAGCTTGTTTGCTTGTTTGTTGATTTTACGCCTACACGTTGCATACATAATTTTGCATACCTACACGTTGTTAGGGGTGCAGAAAAGTACGTATAGGGTACGCAAGTGAAACCGCGGGGAACACCTTGTAATTCATAAAAATCGTCTCTCAGTCGGCGCTATAGAATATTATTTCCAAATTGTATTCCTGGGAAAAGTTAATTTGGAATTAATCTGGAAGTTTCTTTCGATTCCTATTTCACCGTCGTTAGTGTTTTTTGAAGTGGGATTTTTTTACAAAACTTTCCATTTCAGACTTTTAAGTTTGGCTGTGAGTGGTGTATTTTGTAATATTTAGTTTTTAACTGTAAATAATCAGCGACCACCACCGATAATCAGAAACCACCAAAGCGACGGATGCTCTAACCTACGCTAAAAAACTAAAATGGAAGTGGGCTGGACATGTAGCGAGGCTAAAGGACGAAAGATGGACCAACAGAGTAACATTATGGCAGGGTCCAATCGGCAAACGTCTCAAAGGCAGACCCTACATGAGATGGGCAGACGAGCTGATAAAAATAGCTGGCACCTGCTGGTCGCAAACAGCTCAAGATAAAAACATATGGCATTCTTTAGAGGAGGCCTTCACCTTCACTTGAGGAGGGGTTCATGCAACAAAACAACAAACTTATATATTAACAACACAACATTTGAACATTTGTTGAACATTTATTTATTTATTTTATTTTTTTCTATAAGTAAGAAAAATTTTTCTTTTCTTTCTAAACTATGTATCTTACCTTTTTTTTGCATGAAATACAAGGCTTATTATTATTATTATTATTATTAATCAGCGACGAGTTTATGAAAGTTTATATCGGAACCGATTGAAATGTACAGAGTGACGTCATGTAGGAAAAAGTTAAAATTCTTTAAAAATTAACGGGTCATAGCTTACCATCTTAATATAACGAGGATTACGCATCAAGCTCATCCGAATCGTGCGAGAGTAGCAATAACTATTTCGAAACTGAAGTGAGGCTCTTAAGGATTTAATTTTTTGAGGTTCCTTAAAAATTAAATACTGCAATTATTATTGACGTTACGTAAATATATACGCAAACAAAAAAAAATTGTGCGCACAAAATGGCTAAAAATAAAAAATAAAAACTAGTGTACTTTGTAAGTCTCTATCTGCAGTAATTGCAAAATTAGATTTTGAACACTGAGTACATATAAAAAGTTAGTTAGATTATCCAGAAGAGTTTACAGAGCTTTGACTCAGCAGAACCTATATTAAACCAAAGTTTCGATCAGACTCGAAAACGACTGAATGTTAAATTTGTCGACAGCGATATTGCTATGTACACACCGCAGTTTGATCGACTTAGACACTTGAAGGCAAGCACACGCAGATTAACAGTTTTTATGCGCCGCTCCGGTTGACACATAAATCTTTTTATTGCCACTACGACGTGGATTCGAGTCGATCGCCGTTTGATTGCAGCTGCGATTGAATTTTATCGGTGCTCCAACTTTTGTGTGTCGCATAAAGTAGTATTATAACATTTATGACGTTTCGTTATAGGAGTTAAACGCGCTGGATTGATTCGGCGCGTTCGGGAGTCTGGCGTCCCGGACTCTGAGTTCGAAACCGTGTTTGAACTATGCGTTAGATGGGACAGAGCAGGATAAAGGTAACATTAAGTGCTGACTAAAGCTAAGCGCAAGACTATAAGAGTTTTGTTCGTTCTTATTGGCCAGCACATTTTTGTTCTGAGCACCGCTCACGCAGTCGTTAATTCTACTTAATGAATGTACTAGTGCACTTCTGTCTTTTATTTGCAACGTCGTAGCGAGTCAGCGCAAACACAGAAATAGCAGAAGCGAAGGATTGAGATATAATTATAATAATTTTTATTTAATTTTCTTATTTGGAAATACGTACCTAAGTTGATCATAGATTTTCAGACATGGGTATTACAAAATAAACATAATTATGTCTTGTTACTTTTTATCCCAATGAATTAAAGGGTTTTTGATGAAATACAGAAATTGTGAATGAAACCGTGGTAAACATAAGTATTCTAGTGTCTTATAAATGATGCGCGTGTGTGAGACATGTGTCTGCGCTGGGTTGTGTGTGTGTGTGTGTGGGAGAGTGAAGCGGTGTGCGAACTGCGAAGTGAATTCGAATGGTAAAGTGCCCCTGAAGGCGTTGATCTGTGCGCAGCGAAGAAGGCGCCACTACTATAAGTCCACGATACATAAGATGGAACTCTTATACGCGGTAGCACTAAGATTCGAAGACTGAACGTG
Organism: Zygaena filipendulae; assembly: GCA_907165275.2. Lineage (NCBI taxonomy): Eukaryota > Metazoa > Arthropoda > Insecta > Lepidoptera > Zygaenidae > Zygaena > Zygaena filipendulae. The sequence goes on along the minus strand of OU015653.1, from coordinate 262,375 downwards.
ACGACCACGAACACGCAGCCTGGGTAGGCCTACAAGGTAGAACGATGACTTGGTGGAGGTCGCGGGACGTTATTGGATACGGGATGCGCAGGACCGGTCGTTATGGCGATTCTTGGTGGAGGTCTATGTCCAGCCGAGTCTGTATCTTTTGGCTGATGATGATGATGACTAAGTTTGTTAAGATTGTCAGCAACTCACATCAAACTCACTCGAGTGAGTTGTGAGTTACCTAGTAGTACGGACAGAAGATGCTGACTCTACCGTTGACCATTTTTCCGGTCCACTAGAGTTAAATCTCCTTTTGAATGCATTCCTCGAACGGTTCGCCTCAATGCAATATTTATTGGCACTGCTAGCTACCGTTCATGTTGCCAGCTATTTGTAATATATATAAAGTGAATACATTTCACTGGATAAGAGCTCTTTTGGATGTTTAAAGGCACCGGTCTTGATTTTGAAGTTGGCTGTTCGTCCTTTCATAACTCGTAACATAACTCGCAATTAAATCGTTGCTTAAAATTGGGATCGCTTACTTAACGGTATAGATTCAACAATTTTTAGTGTGCTTCTTTTACATTCTCTGACGACATTACAATAAAACGGTTAAGAACTCTATTTTTATATAAAAATTCATTTTAGCAAATTATATGATGTTATGTCATATTTAGAAACAGAAATAAACTATTTTTTCTACACTTTATTTTTTTTTTTCTTCACGTGAAATGTACGAGTTCCAAATAGAAAAGCATTTTTTTATCGAAAAAAAAAAATAAAATTTAAATTTAAAATTCCACGCGTGTGTCACCGCAAGAATTAACGGCTTTTTCAATTACAATCAAACGCTACGTGCGGCGACGCCAACAATTACGTTGTTACCTGCGCAGGGTATAATGAGATTGTGAAGGTATTTCGTCACGTTCTCGTTCCAGACGCGTAACGAGGCCCGTATTTCAGTGGCGCGGGCCATAGATCACGTCGCGCCCCGCCCGCCCTTGACATCCCCCCCTCCCCTCCCGCCCTCTAACGTTACATCAACCCCCAGTGATTTACACCGCCGTGATATTTATGAGCCAGCAATAACATCGCCTAAATATTGACAGAGTTCAATACACGTCTTATTCTGATACTAGCTGTCTACCGCGGTATCCCTTGCGGTAATATCGGAATTGCCGTGTGACTTTCGGAATAAAAGTATCTTATGTCACTCAAGACTACCATAGCTTCCTATAAGTAAAATAATTTTCAAAATCGGTTCAGCAGATCCAGAGATTAACCCTACAACGTCACCAACTTACAAACTCACAATTCACCAACCTGTTTATAATATTAGTATGGATGAAACATAGATATGAGATGAAATCTCCAATTGAGAAAAACGTATAGGTACTATTATCTCGTATTGAATGTGTATAGATGTAGGAAGATAATAAATAAAGGTACTAAAGTTCCTTGTTCGCTTTGTCCAGCAAATTTTCAAATTTTATAATACTAAAACAAAATATTAAAATTTCAATGCTGAATCGTCTATTCAAAAAGTTCCAATTATATCCGACAGTGTTCCCGAGAATGAATTACCGTCTCGTCTCGTCTCCCCGCAGTCCTCGAGTCGCTGAAAGTTAAACAACTTCTCTAAACAATGTCGGGCTAACAATAGTTGAGAGATTGTTTAGTTGAAAAGCGTTCTTTTGAGGAATTTGTCGGTAAATTACGTTGTAACGAGTGCGCGATCCGAAGTCTGGTCTCCGTGGCTCGAGAGACGCGTCGCTCGCCGACGACAAGCGACTTAACACAACGCTACCCGCAGCCTGAGCTCCGACAATATACTTCGGTAAGTATTTGTGGTACTTTAGAATACTAACTTTACAATCGTTCGTTGAAAGTGACACTTTCTGTTTCTCACGATCATTGGAGGTATTTTATTTTTTATTTTATATTAGCTGTGCCCCGCGGTTTCAATCGCCTTAATTTCAGAAATCCCGCGGGAATTCCGGGATAAAAAGTAGCCTAAGTTACTCCTTATAACGTCAGCTATCTGCCAGTGAAAGCCCTCTTAAAATCGGTCCAGCCGTTTCAGAGATTAGCCGGAACAAAGACAGACAGACCGACAGACAGAGAAAAAATACAAATTGAGTTTTGATGTAAGTACCGTATATATACTTTCGCATGCATTTAGTGAAAAGTTTTTAATTTAAAATTATAAACAGACACTTCAATTTCAGATTTTAAATATCAGTTTATCGAAGGTTACTTGATGAACTCTTTGTATCAAGATTAAAAGTATCTTTTCATGTTTCTGATAAGAAAGAAAAATAGACAAATTAAAGAAGGAAACTAACAGACGGCTTTGATGGACTTTTTCCAAATTTTCTTGGGTTGTCTAAAAAAGATAAAATAAAAAAGATAAATAAAAAAAATTCGAGTCATGTTTTTTTTTTTATTAATACAATTTAAACTAGCCTTATAAATTCAATTTGCTACGCCGTAGATATTCGTAGCGTGGGCTACGAAATCTGATCAAAATTGCAGTTTCAGGCTTATTAGGTTTTACATGCGAAAATGAGAATGGCAGTAGGTGTAATTGAGGCGAAGGCCGCTATTACACGAAAGCTTTTGTAGATGAGTATCGGTGAATAAATTATTCATCAGGACGTCCTCGCCACGGGGCGGGCGGGAAATTCAGATGTCATTGAGCGCGTGCCCCAGAATAACTTGATTTTATAATTCATTTCTTTCTCTACCTTTTACTGGGACGGTGAAAATTTAAAAAGGAATTTGATTTTATTTTCTTTATATATCCTTGCTAGTGGGCTGGACATGTAGCAAGACTTCAGGACCAGAGATAGACTGGAAAGGTAACTACATGGAGAGGACCACAAGGAAAAAGAAAGAGGGGTCGGCCAATAGGTTAGGTTAGGTGGGAAGACGACATAAAAAAATATTGCTGGTCCAAAATGGCTACAATTGGCTCAAGACCGGAGTAGATGGAAGAGTTTGGAGGAGGCCTTTACCCATTATCGGGGTTCCTGAAAAATTATAGTATGTATATAATATGTATATGGTTTAGTATAAATAGTTTTATTATAGATCATAAATAGTTCACAAGTGTAAAATATCAGAAAATAAAAGGATTTTTTATTTTTATTATTTATTTATTTTTATATATCCTTGCTAGCTGTGCCCCGCGATTTTACCCGCGTGAGTTCGGAATTCCCGCAGGACCTTCAAACTTCTCACCGTTCAAACTTTCCCTGAACTTCCAATAATCTTTCACGGTCCAGGCATCCTCAAGTTTTAGCGAGACAAACGAACAGCAATTCATTTTTTTATATAAAGATAATCTTAGAAAGAATTTAATGTAAAAAAATATAGGCATTTGGTTCGTTAAAAAAATTCGTTATAAATGGAATCCTATCCTAATAATATTATAAATGTGAATGTTTGTGTTTGTATGGTAAAAACGGCTGATGATGTTTAACAATTTATACAAAGATATTTTTGTTACCTGGCGTTATCCCGGCATTCCCGCGGAACCTCCCAAATTGTCGCGGGTGAACCCGCGGGGAACAGCTTGTACTTTCAATCAAAATATTCCTTTTGCAACAAAGTGCAATAAGTAGAGTAAAAAACTAATGACTTACCTCGAAATTTGGGAACGTTACATAAACTTGTTTGTGTGTACAACTCAACCTAAATAGTATGTGTTGAGTCGGCTTGTATTCCACGTTCACTGTTCCATTAAAATCACAAAGCACAACACAACACGCGCTGCAGACGTGAAGTAACACGGCTTTAAAATGTGGGAGATGAAACTAGCGGTGGAGTCAAAGAGCGAAGCAGCGAACAATCAGACAAACAGAAATAACGTATCGCAAAGTCGGCACGACCGCGGCTCAAGTAAACCTTTTTCACATATCACCATCCCTGTACATACAAGCAACATGAAGAACCAACCTGCTGCGCAAAAATCATCCTTAACATAGCTACATAAAGACAGAAAATATGTAGGGAAGTACCTTTGTTTTGTCGGTTGCAAATCGAACGCCGGTTCTAACGTACAAAGAGGGAAAGTTGAAAACAATCCCGCAGACTCAAAGAGGCTGGATTTTTTTTATGAAAACAAGCGAACTTGTGTTTCATGAAACATTAGATGTCCTAAAGTTACGGAGTTGTGTTTCGCGAAATTATTCCCGAGTGAGTTGCCGTATGGTTCCAGCTAAAAGTATTAGACTAGTTCTCCAGTATAGGTGGTGTAGAAGTCACCTTTTTCTAAGGATTATAGGTAACAGTTTTCAGGACCACCCCGCCTAAAAAGCGTAGCGATTACGGAAACGTGTCCGCTTTCCAACTAAATATTCATCGAACAAAGAGAAATAATATTCATAAATAACTAACCTCTTATCTAAGCGAACTACTCTTCCCAAATATTAAATTATGTGTTTATAAAGAATACTGAATGAATTTCCATCGGATAAAATAAAAATGTATTTGAAAGGACCGAAGTCTTTTTAAATACGCTGAAGCATTGGCAGGCGACGACCATAAATTACAATATTTGTCTTTCAAGATTTGCTGTAAAAAATATTATACATTTAATATTCTCTCATTTTACATTTTGAATAAGAAAAAAAAACTATTTTTTTTATATTTCCGTTAGTGTACTTTTTTAATAAAAGTATACTGACCAGTTTTAGATTTCCTTAAGGATTCTTTGTATCCGATTGAAAAGTACTCTATTTAGTTTAACATACCTCTTACGAATATCCGTTACTACAAATACACAAAATACTATGGTGAAATCTACTAAGCATATATTTTCACGAGAATCCGTGACTACAAATAACCAAACTACGTATTCGCAATATTAATTAGGTTCCGTCACGCGAAGCTAAATTAGCCGGAACGCCTTTGATACGATAAGTAGTTATTGAACAAACATTAACAGCTTAATTACCCGTAGATCGAATCGTAAACTTTATTAGTAGGCGTAGTGGCTCTACGCCGTAGCACTTGTTAGCTTTAGTATACTGAGTAGCTACGAGTCTACGATTCTCATTATTAGGAAGGTGCTACGAGGCCGCGGGCCGGCCGCTACGGGGCAAGACTTCAGCGTTACTTCGAAATCAGCTGACCCCGTTCTCACGCTGCTTTTTTATTTATTAACCACTGTCCTGACAAATAGCCGATCTATAGAAATGATAAATAAACTTAGACTGGTAGTACGTATTTTTTTTAAGCTTGACCACTTTATACTGTGGTACTTTGCACTTAATCGTTTGCGAAGTTACCATAATTAATTGCGGGATTCTTTCGGGATTTTTTTGTTGTACCGGGATTCATATGTGTGTTGGTCTCAAGTACCTCTACGTATAAGTATTTAAAAAATTATATTATAATTACGAATATGTACTCACCTGTCGTACGGCGTATCCACAGTAGGTATAAACTCTGCTGAGTTTGGATTTAAATTGTCTGTATAAATAAATAATATTACCTATATTTCAATAATAACCGTAGGCAGTCGGTATGAATTTATTTGTACTTTATATTCGTACCTAATTTTAATTCTTCGAATATCTATCTAGTCGTCAGGTTTGTTATAATTTCGATATGAAATTTCGTAATTAGCTCGCCAGTATCTGTGGCATCGTGTAGTAAATATATTTACGATAAATCGGGGTTATTACGTACCATAAATACACAATGTTGTCCAGTAAATAACTGATATTATTTAAGTGCATTAATAAGCATTACTTTCAGAGCTGGAGTTATTATAATGATAAAGGCAGTTGTAGGCCGCAGAATATTATATAACAATTATAATAGACACGATTGTTCTTATAAATATATAATAATATTATGTAGTTTATAAAGATAATTCGGAAAAATTGTTTGCATTATTGAGTTACATCTAGTGCATCGGAAGTGAACAATGATCAGCTTAATTACTTAAGTATCTACGTGAAATTCACTTTTAACCCAAGACAAAACATATTATATAAAGATTAGTAGCTTTCTATCAGTTAAATAATTTTCTGAACCGTAATAATACTTCCAGAGGTTCCCCCTGCAAACAAACAAACTTTTCCTTTTACAACGTATGTATGTACAGCTTGAAGCTAAGTTAATTAAACAAAGTAAGCATCAGCTAAGAGGACGGCGGTGCTCGTCGGTGCCTTGCAGCGAGCGGACAGCTCAGAACTCGCGGATTTAATGTTATTTTAATACAAAACCCATCCGGAACGTTGTCGAGAAGTAGAACGAGGTAGTACCGATTTATTTATGTATTCATTCTTTATTGCACAAAAACGTACAAATGGCGAACTTAATGCCTTGCGGCATTTTCTACCAGTTAACCATTTCATTGATAACAAGACAAAAAGAGTAGGGTGCAATTTAATAACTAGTTGTGCCCCGCGGTTTTACCCGCGTTAATTTCAGAGTTCCCGTGGGGAATTCCGGGATAAAAATTACCCTATGTATTACCCTAATCGGATGTATAAGCTATATTATTGTAAAGTTTCATTTAAATCCATCCAGTAGTTTTTGCGTGAAAGAGTAAGAAACATCCATCCATCCATCCATCCATACATACTTACAAACTTTCGCGTTTATACTATTAGTAGGATTAAAATTCGACTTCGCTGCTCGTTCCAGCTGTTTGCGTTAATGCTTCCTGCGGGGCGTTTTTCTTGCAGTTGTTCTCATCCTTATTGATCCACTCAGTATTTTGTAGAGATAAAACAAGGTGGAGGATAATTTTTACTTACAAGTTTTAAACCGCACAAAAGTATAATATTTTGTTTGTCAGTTAGGGGAAGGTGGGGTAAGACGGGGACCCTAAGGTAATTCATGGATAAATCATCTGTTTTTAATTGCACAATGTAGGAAATTTTATTGAAAAATTAATCAGTCTTTCTCCCTTTAATTATAATCAGTTAAAACAAAAAAATTAATTCTTCTTATAAAAATATCAACTTTAAAAAATTAACGAAATCTCCCCGTCTTACCCCACCTTCCCCTAATAATACATATACTAGTACATCCCACACGGTATAATTTCGGAGATTCCCGAGGAAATTCCGGAATAAAGCAAATTTTTTTATTGTAAGAACTCTTATGAAAAATGTTTGAAGTTCCTGCGAGAATACCGAAACTCACGCTGGTGAATCTTCGAAACGGTTGAACTGATTTTGACGGGACTTTCACTGCTAATTAGCTGATGTTATAAAAAGTAAATTGGGCTACATTGGAGTTCCAAAACTTACGCGGGTAAAACCGGGCACAGTTAGTTAAAAATAAAAGAATGAAACCAGTAATTCAAACTTCAAAGTTAAAAGAAAAACCACTAAAATCTATTCGCATTTATTTAGCTCATTATAAACCTAGAAGCGGTACAATAAGACCCATCTTACGATCAAGTGTGTTAAAAAACTAGTTTCTGGTAACTATAGAATATTTAAACCGTATTTATGTTATTGTGAAAACTAGAATCATAGTCAACTAGAGATCGTATTCACATATATCATTGTTCCTGAAACAAATTTTTATATCCTTTGTTATTTTCCTGTATTGAAACATCCACTTATGAATTCGCGTCAAAGCTCTCAGCTGGAACCTATAACGAACTTCTTGTTTCATTTCGAGTGCTGTAAATTCGACCTTCTAGCTGAAATATCGCCGCAAACATCACGTCCCTCTGAAGTGGTAATACGGAGCCTGCCCATGAATAGTTTTCCGCTCGTCGGGTTCAACAAGTGGTATTGCGAAGGTTTCTATTAATTCGGTAGAACTTATTCCACCTGACTGACATCCAACGTAATATTTTATTATATGTATAATCAATTGTATATAGATCTATATTATACAGATAATATTATGTATTGTAGAGTCAACGAGTAAAATTACCTTAAGATTTGATACTGCAGGTATTCCAAATAGATTATTTACCTTAGATTACTAATATTAATAAATTATTTGACATTTGAAATTCAACTTAGACAAAATAAAAATTGATTATTTTGCTTATAAGAGGCAACATTTTATCACGGGTATGGTTTCTTCTGTTATTTTAATTGATTGATAAATTACTGTTTTTTTTTATTTTGTTTGTAAGGATTCTACAGGTAACAGTAGGATGATATACTTTGTATTAATACCAAACATAATTAATTAATATCTGGGTGACCGACCTTCGCTCGTAGCGCCATCCGTTGTTAAGTAGAAAAGCAGTAAGTACCAAACACCCATTTTTCATTTCCTGAAAACACGGATACAACGGCGTTTTTTTATAAACGAAACCTAGGTAGATCGATTAGTCGCCCCCGAAACCCACTGCGAACTAAATTTCATGAGAATCGTTGGAGCCGTTTCCGATATTCAGATTATAATATACATAATATATTATACAAGAATTGCTCGATTACAGATAGTAGATCACAAACTGCAATAATAAATTAATAAATATGCTTAAAAGTATCGACATAATAGAATTTGTTAAAAAGATTAATATAGTATTAGTTGGAAGAACTGTTATTTTATTTATTGAAAAAATTAACATAACTACACAGGTGTCATGCCTTCGTCATTATTTATATTTTTGCAAATCTTGAAGGCTGACTGGCAGAGACTGCCACAGTGGCATAAAGTCCGCCTTTTGTACTGTGATGTGCAAAAAGTTTAAATAAATAAATATCTTACTATTTTTGGTGAGAATGAGAACTCTAATTAGCTCGAACAGTACTGCAGCATGTTTTGCCGTTAAAAACCCGCTTCGTTATTTCCCCATCAATCATGTAGGTACGTACCCACTAGTGACGCGCGCCCCATATAGTGATTGCCAATCAATGCGGAATGCGTCGACAGTTCTACGCCATATCGATAAACCTTTTACGTCCCTACTGCAGCATGTGGGATATTAAATTTTGTCCTCTCTGTGATACGACAAAAGCTTTCTCAATATGGCGTAGTGCTAATAAATTGAGGCTACTGAAAAATTGCGGACATTCGAAAAAACGACAAAGATTTTTGTTTTATTTCAGTTTTCTTACCTAGAACGTTTTTGATATATATCATCTCCAATTAGTTAGTGATTAAAAGGCGAATGTAAAATCCACCACAACCAGTTTTATTTAGTGAAAACTGGTTGTGGTGAATTTTACATTGCGTGAGTTTAACCGAGTTAAAAACTACTGAATTTCTGTGCAAAAAATCATGTCGATCATAACAAATTGATTGTCGTATTTAAAATTACCGAATAATAAGTACAGGTTTTGGTTTTGACTACAGAGTGTAAAGAGAAATCTTTTCTAAAAATATATATAAATTGCCGGCACGTTATTACGGTAATGATTACACGGCGCACGAATGTTTTCGTTCAAAGCGTTTCCAACACGCACAATATATCGGAGAGTTGGGAAAGGCTGATATTGAATGGAGCTCCCTTCATAAATGGATTTCGTTTGAATAATCACAAAGACTTCGCCTCCCAAAGTAAATATTAGGCGAGAGCGTCGGCAGATTGATTCGAGATTAAAACATGAGTCGAGCCGCCTGTTGTGTATGTATGTATGTATATGTAATATAATATTACAATGAAATTAAATTTGCTACAACAGCTTTTGCAGCGATGATAGCTCAGTGGTTGGTGCGTTCGGATTAAAAGCCGCAAGGCGTAGGTTCAAACCCTAAAAACCCTAAAAATGAGCTTGAGCTGTCGGTGAAGGAAAACATCGTGAGGAAACCATAGCATGGTGGTAGGGCGCTCTCTAGTGCCCGGCTGGCTAGCTACCACCTTCAAGTTGCAAATCTGTCGCCAAGCACCTAACGGTGTGTTCCGGCAGCCCCACTTGAAAGCCAGTTCCCATCCCTATTCCAGGTCGGCAACGCACCTGCATGCCTTCAAGTATTGCAAATGTCCATGGGCGGCGGTAATCACCTATCATCAGGTGTGCCAATTGCCCGTTTGCCCCCTATGATATAAAAAAATACAACAGCGACATCTTAGGTAAGAAAAAATTATTAATATTAGATAATATGTAGGTAATATTGACTTTTTTTAGTAGCCGTAAGAAGTGTAGTAAGAAATAATAATCAATATTACCAACATATTGTGTAATATTGATTATAGAAACAACATAATTAATATTTACTGCTTGCAATGCATTGTATATATAGCTGGGTGATAGTATAGTCGGTGGTCCGATATACCTGAAGCGAGGTTCACGCCGATTGGATGCGCTAAGTAGTGTTTTTGGTTCCTTGGTTTTTGGTGTTACCATTCTCTAGGTATGCGAGGTTTTTACAAAATCCAAATTGAAATTAAAAAGTTCTTTATTACTTAGGATTGATTGTTAATCGCCAGTAGGTTCTTAGAACTATGTGTAATTTGAAATTACTGTCAGTCCGGAAAATAGAAGTTATTTGAGTCTCAAACTCTAGAGTCTAGAGTATAATTAAAAAAAATTATTCTAGGCTTTACGCACGAGATAAGTGGAAGAAATTATAAAAGCTTACTGATGCGGTTTCACATACACGAATATCGTGATTCCTTCAAAAGCTTTTATGTGCCAGAAAAAAAAAACCGATTCTTAAGTTAGATATTTATAAAGTTTTACTCAAATACGCGTTCAAATGTATAAACAGACGACACTCAAAAGTAAAAATGTCTTGACTGGAAATTAAATTATATGCTTGTAATAATAATAAAAAACTGAACACCACTTAAAATAAACAATAACAAAAACAACCCTGTACTTGGTATTTTTATTTCTCTAATGAATTTTCCCATGTGACAGCGGGCTGCCAACTGAAAACCAGCGCTAGGTGTTCCCGCACCTAGCTAATACTGAGTTGGTGACCCTTTCGGCAGAGCATGCAAGAGATATTATCTATGTCTCTTTAGATTAGGCACTGTTGATGTTTGTTTCTTTTTCTTGTTTGTTGTGCTGAAATAAATGTATTTTCTTCTTTCTTTCTTCTTCTTTCCATGTAATTTATACAGTAATGATCTGTCCAAAAATATTAAGTGGTCGTGATTACTTAGCTTGCCGGAGTGAGGTGCCGGCACGGAAATTGAATATGGTGTGTATAGTATAGGCAATGAAGGGTGTAGGCAGCTAGGCAGTGAGGCAGCGGCGGGTGATTACAGGCACGGAAGGCGCCTGGTCCCGCGCGGCACGCGGCCCGGTGCCGGTGACCCACATCGACCTGCACTTACCCGCCATGTCGATAACACCACACGCGTCTAACTAAATTGACCAATTTTCGTTAATTTTTCCGCATTTTTTTTACAGTGAAAAACTTGACCTCGTTTGCGATTTTTTTGTTGCTATGATTCAAAGAGAAAAGCTGCTCGTTTTGACTGAACATAAACAACTATAATGCACTTGTACTATCGATAATAATGTAATTAAGAGAAAAGATTTGTTCTTTTGAATGATTTTTCTCTTGTTTGTTTGCATTGGATAGCTATACCTACCTACTCAAAAACTAAGTTAGTGATTAGAAAATTCTTTCACTTATAGAAAACTACAGTGTTCTTGAGAGACAAGCGAGAGTTTTTTTTCCAAAATTAACTGGAGTGAAACCGACGGGAGATCGACTTGTATCTAATGTTTTTTTTTATATATATTTTAAATTAACTAGTTATATTATGTATGTAAAATTGTACATATTTAACATAGTTTTGGTACTCAGTCTAAGAAAATTGTAAGCGAGGTCGCACATTACAGTAACACCAAGTGCAAAGATGACTCGTTACTGAGAACACATTTCCTTAATTGCTGCTTCGCTTCGGCTGCAAAAGTGGTCACTGGTCAGGGTGGATCACAGGCACACGCACACGAGCGCAGTCCCGCGCTCCGCCCGCTCCAAATGCCGCGGTAATTAATTAAACCTTCTCGCCCACTGCTCCACGACATTGAGCCGAGGTTGCACGGACGCTTGAGAGATCGCTCTCGTGTTCTAAATAGAGACTTTTAACCGGAAAGTGCTGGGAAAAAAATGATTTAATTCCAGAAACTCAGGGTTAATTATCAAATCTCGGGTTAAGTTTAAGCTTTTCGTCGAAAAGTCGTAAAATTAGTTCGCTAACCACCCGAAACTTGAGAAAGCCAATTACTTAGGACGTTTCCAAAAAAAAAAAAAAATACGCATATCATTTTCTTTAGATATTTATAGAGAAAACAGGAAAATATTATATTTCAGTTATCTTTTACCAAGTCTATTTGCCGGAAAAATAATAATAGTAGGTATATACTTACTTATGTTTTTAAAAATTAATTTAAGCTCGGCTTACGAATTCATTTCGTTCGTTTCGTTCCACTCGCACATTTATTTTGTTGTTGCTCCGGGCAAGGTTATACGTTTTATATCGACACCGCTTTGTTTTCCCTCGGGGACGGCGCAAATTGAGGCAAAGGGAATATTGGAACAATCACACCCTTTAAATGGATGGTTATTCGACGCAGGAACAACAACTCCGGAGGAGGAGGACCCTCGGCGCGACTCGAGGAGCCCATTCCAATCGGAAACAAACACTTCGACGCTTTCTTCGAGTCTCCCGGCCTCATCGGCGACGGTTAAAACACCGTTCTACCTTTATTTATAAGCGCGGGAGAAAGTTTGGAGCGCGGTTTAATTTTGTTTGCACCGGTTCGGAGTTAACGACTTCTCGGCTTTTCGCTGGCAATTTTTTTAGTAGGTATTCCTTTCAATTCTTGAAACTTATTATTAGCTAAAATATTGCTTGTTTTTTAAAATGTTTCTAGATAAAAATCTCATTCCAATATAAGCTTTAGGGTTCCATAGCTAAATGGCAAAAGACGGAACCCTTATAAAATAGTCATGTCCATTCGTCACAGTCATTTTACTCAGAGATTTTACTATAAAGATTTAATTGGGAAGATTTATAGAATGCTCACGCATTTATAAACTGCTATTGTTGCAATTATTTAGTTTTGATGTTTGAATAAGGATTTAGCTGAGTTGTCAAATCATTAACGTTTTAATTTATTTATTTTTGTATTCAAAATTAGTTGGAAAAGTGATACGTATACTAAGTGTGCATTGCTCTGCGTAAATTTTAATATTTTGGTCAATATCAGATAGGTTTTGTTATCGTTTCATCAACGTATAATATAATCGTCGTCGTGATGAATAATGGAATCGATTCCGCCGGTGGCCGGCTCGTCGTAGCGCCGCCGCTGCCCCACTCCCACTCCCACTAGTGGGCCCTCGCTGTGAGCCCGACACCTGGACACGCTCCCACATAAAAATCTTCCGCGCCATCGACCCGCAGACACATCGGCGCGCTAACACCGCACCATATTGAGTTTAATGGATCGAAACCAGCAATGGATTGATCGCTCACTTTGATAATTAGAAACTACACAACTGAGCCACCCGCGCGGACGGGAGTGGATACCACTCGGGAACTGTGACGAGCGGAGTAATTAAAATCAGCAATGTCGATCACACGACACAGTTATGATGTATAGGCTAGAGAAACAGGTAAATTGCACCTTAACAGCATAACCTTAATGTTGTAGTGATTTTTATTATAAACTAGCTGTGCCCTGCGGTTTCACCCGCGGTAATTTCGGAGTTCCCGCGGGAATTCCGGGATAAAAATTACCCTATTTCCTACTCTGTACCCTTGACAACGTGCATGCCAAATTTCATCCAAATCCGTTCTGCCGTTTTTGCGTGATTGTTTAAACGTATGCCAAGATAAGAGCTCGAAAGCGCATTTTCGTCCGACTTGCTTCAAATTTATCGTCACTGCTCAGCTCCTATGTGTCGTAGCGTTATGTTATATAGCCTATAACCTGCCCAGGAGTATGGACTACAATCGTACCAAGTTTGGTTAAAATCCCTTCAGTAGTTTTTGACCCATGCGTGCACATACAGACAGACAGACAGACAGACAGACAGGCAGACAGACAAAAAATTTACTGATTGCATTTTTGGCATCAGTATCGATCACTATTCATCCTCCAATATTAATTTTGAATATATATTCAATGTACAGAATTGACCTCTCTACAGTTTTAGAAATTTGCTGATTGCATTTTTGGCATCAGTATCGATCTCCATTCATCCTTCAATATTAATTTTGAATATATATTCAATGTACAGAATTGACCTCTCTACAGTTTTATTATAAGTATAGATCATATCTGCCTGTAGGTATGTCTGTAAGTATGATTGTACATTTAAATTAAAGTACCTAACATTTAAGAACCCCGTGTCTTCGACCATGTGAATTTTGAGATTTGTATGAGTAAATCGTTTAGTACTTACAATCCGCACTTAAGAGGAAACGCGACCTAGAAAATATTTTAAGAATAGTTTATTAACAGACCTATGGCTGCCCCCTCTCTCCAACTTCCCCGGGCGTGAAAGAGACGAAACTACATAATTATTATAATCACATCTTGCTCTATTTTCTCCTACAAAACCAAAATTACTTAATAATTGAAAAGGAATAATATTAAAAGGCTATCTTTGCATTTTTATCTATTTGAGTGCCTGATGATGGCGGTGTAATTAGTTCCTATTTCTTATAATAGGTATGTAATTTAAGAGAAAAACAAAGTATGGGCGCATAGCAGTAGTGAATAACGCATAGATAATGCAAAAAAATATTTGCGCTAGTGTCATTCTCCGGCACGAAAACCTTAGCATCATTTTGTGCGGAAGAAACGCAGCCCCCGTTTCGTCTTAACATCGTTCAGGTGTATTCATACGTGTAATTACGAGTAAATATCGCGGCCCGCCCCCGCTCGCTCCGCGCGTACCACTAGAGCGCCACTTGTGGCTCGCTAGATCAACCCCAGCGGGGGGGTCGCGGGCTGCGGCCGCCCCGGGCGACGAGAAGGGGGGGAGTAAAACCAAACTATTGCATTAGCGTCCTCAATCGCTACCCTTGATTATTAATTATTATTAGACCCACTACCCGCCCGCCCTCCGCCGGCGGGCCACACTCCCACCATCCCGTTTCTACGCATATCTCGACGAGGACTTAACTACATTAAGGACTCCCGATACATGCGATACGTCATGCAGAATGCCTCTGCTGCTCTACGTCGTACAATTCAAAACCTAATTTTACTTTCAAAAACCTCGCGGGCGGAGCCGTGGGCGAAAGTGAAAATAAATGCCGAACAATTTGAGCGGTTCAAAATAACCTTTAGTGACATTCAATTAGTTTGAATAGTACGTATTAAGCTAAATTTATGGCAACAGCCGTAACATTTAGAGTAAAAATACATTGTATGATACATTTTATCTCGTTACAGAGTTTTAAATATCAATAAAAAGTAATATAATTGCAATAAGAACTCCCGGGTGAAACCGCAGGCTGTTGAAAGTTAATTTTTAATAATACACGATCATTATATTAAAGCTTCATTGCGTTGGCGCAGAACTACCTGAGGCACCCTCGTAACAATATAGCGAAACGTTCACAATAACTTTGCAAATTAACTCCAACTGAAGGCGAACTATCCGCTATACACGCGAGCTGCGGCTTCGCTCGACAATGGCGGCGCGTGTAATCTGCATCTCGGCGCGTATTAGTTAGCCCGCAACACAACGCCGCTACAGACCGGAGCGAGGTTGGCTTAAACTCATATAATGGCGGTATGGAAAGTTGCGCGGAAGAGTGTCAACGCGTCGACCGAATGTGACACAAAGCTGTTTCCCTCGTACTTTCACGCTTTCTACAAGCTTTTATTTGCAATGTTCGTATGTATGAGTAAGTTGTTCGTTTCAAAGTTTCAACCATTTGCTAGTATCGGTATGGGTATGAGATGAAATTTAGCATGCCTTAATTTGATGAAAATACGGTATTACGGTACCATGGAACTAATCTTGGCCCTTATTCACTATTCACACCATAAAACGGCGCGTTTTTTGGAAGTAAAAAAGGTTTTACTTCCAAAAAAACATATTTACTAAGTTTTTTATGGCATACAGAATACTAATTTCTAAAAATATTGGATTTCGAATACTTATGGCAATTTTGGCTAGTTTGTTGCCATGAGTAGGTACGCATGATAAGTTTGTTTAAAAAAATCTTTTAGTTTTTTATTACGTAGTTGTATTTCTATTAAAAACATTAAAGTTGTGTTATGTGAAGAGCCCAAATTCCGATAAAAGTCCCGTGGTTCGACTTTCCGCCCAACATTGTTTATAGCCAGTCGAAGTTTTGTGCTCGTAGAGCTATAGAGAGCGTCGAGTGCATTTCTAACGAGCTGAATTGCCACTGTTGGTTCGCTATCGATGGTCTTCGTACAGATTTAATTAGGAAAGTTTCGAGTTGGCTTCCCTTTTCTCTGGTTTTCTTTTCATTAAATTATCATCTTTGGGTATCTCAAATGTTCTTTCTTTTCTAGTTGCCGTTGTAATTATAACTTTGATATATCTATTCTCGCATTGTTCTATTTTTTCCTCTGTATCTCTAATATAAATGTATAAATTTTAGGTCAATCAATATATTGATATTAAATGCAGAATAGTTGAGAGTTGCAAAATAACTAGCCGCATCTATCAATTTTGTTTTTGTTTTTTATAATAACACTTCACAACATAGAGATCTACCTACTCGATCCCACACTAAACTATAAGCTTGTGTCATGGAGACCAAGTGAATGTTTATTACATGTTTATATTATCTATTATAAACTCACCCAGGCTGGAAAGTGGGTCCATGTATTCATCACACAAAGTTCAATCCCACCGAAAAGCGAACCCGGAACCTCTTGGTTAGCGGGTAGGCGTGGGACCTACTGCGTTAATCCGGTCGTCGGTTCATTGTTGTAGCTACTCATTAATTTAATAAGCTCTTTAGTGCTTTTAAGTTTACGTATGAGATTAAATTATGAAGTTGGATGTGCATGTGTGTGCTCAGGTGTGGTGGTAATTGAGGTCATGCCCACATCAGTGACCGCTCGCAGTGCAAAAAAGCCTATCTCGACGGAGCGATTTCCGCATTTTGAGTCTTAAGCAACTCTCTTAAGGTTTGGGTTTGAGGCAATTATATTGGAGCTTTTACGAATGTTAGTGGAGATGTAAGGCGAGAGTGCGCCGGAGGTGCCGCGCGCGGTGCACTAGAGCTCTTGTCGGGTTTCATTTACAACTGCCAGCAATACTACCACGTTTTGAAATGTTTCTGTAGATAGAGATATAGATGCGTGTTTATGTTGAGAATATTTATTTATAAGTAATAATAATAATGCTTCGACAGTGTTATAATATCCACCAGATCAACAATTTTATGGAATTTAACGGATTGTTCAGTTTACACACTAAAACAAGTTAACGGTTCTTTGATAAGAAAAATGTATAACCAATTTTGAAGTGTGAAGTATGAAGTTGGATTAGTATTAATTGAATATCTTGAATAGTTCGCGAGCTGCGAGAGATCGAACAGATGGCCCACCGGGGAGCGATGGCGGCTGACGACGGTCCAAGCTGCTGGAGACAAGTCAGTGAGCGTGAATATATCGATACCCTTCAGAAAAAGATGACGCGTTTATAACTAGGAAAACTTTTTTCTTATTTTGTATTTGTATTTTATTTATGCTCGGTAAAAAGATAAATGATATTATGTGTTACCGCTCCCAAAACCTTGTCCATTTCAGGGATGTGCTAAAGTACACTGCGCTAGACTAACGTATCGTTATACTATATGTTATGAAAGCGATAAAAACATTTGAAATAAGATCGTGTATAATACATGACTGTTGCTATTTGTCCACTAAACGGACGAATAATAATCGTCCGCTAAACGCAAAATGTATTGATCTTTCTTAACAGTTCTTTTTTTGTTAGGTACGAGATTTGCACGCCGATTGAAAAACCTTTTCATATGAAATACAATTTTTGTCTAGAAATAAGTTCTCACTATAAAATTTTAAATGCCGGTAATCATGTACTCGTATAAGGGATCAATGTACAGCGTCGTGCGGTATGTCGGTGACACAATCACTGGAAGCCTCTCAGCGCCCGCCGCAATCCGAGCCGTCCGCGCTCACTGGCTTCTTCACCCTCTACTTAGGTCTGAGCGCCTGGTGCCTGGTATCTGTTGCACATAGTTTTTGTTAAGGGGTTTCCAATCAAACTGAACTGTCGATATTCTGTTGCGTTCTTTTTCTTCTTATCTTCGGCATGCAGTTACAATTAGAGATTTGCTGTATTTGTATTATACCTATATTCGCAAATCGCATCGTTGCACGTTGTGAAATTTCAAGCTACGGTGCTAAAGTTTGTGAAATCTTTGTCTTAGTTCTTGGAGGATACCGAAAAAATCTGTTTGAAACCTCATATTATATTCGAGTCTTGCGAAAATTACTGTCCTATAGGTACAACACCATTTGAGTTTCTCCTTTCAGTCCGGTCAGGGATATTCCTATGGTTTCAACGAGCTTTGTGCAAATATATGGCTGAAATCACTAAAATACTCCAATTTCTACACAATAATGTCATCATATTTATTTAACCGTGAGACAAGATGGGACAAAGGCGGACTGATCTTTAATAAATTGTCTCGGACCAAATAAAAATGTTTATTTCGTCTGAGACCTAGTTTTCAGCGAATTACTTTTCTTAATTCTCATGAGAACATCAAAGTATACTCGTAAAGAAAAGAAAGCATCGGCATACAAAAGAAAGGACACTCTGTAAATACAACAGAAAAAATATGTCCCGTTGGTTGTTCATGGTTGACAACACAAGCCTAGCCTAAGTAAAACCTTTGTCGCACACTCGTATATTACCACGTGTAAGCGTCCCGAACGGCAACTTTTCTTCAGCTATTGAATTAGTTTTCCAACAGAGCCACACGGCGCGCGGCGGCGGCGGGTCGTTCGGCGAAAGTTCGCGTGTCTGCTGCGCGCTGTGTCTGTTTCTTGGGCAAATAAATATCACGGCTCGTTGACTCCCACATAAACCTAAAACTTGCCCCGTTTAGCGCAACCCTACACTCGCCCAAGTATACTTTTAGAGCGTTGAAGATACCAGTAGGTGCCACACTTGTGGTCTGAGACGGTCATTAAAAATAATCTACCTAGGTATACATAGCAGTGCCAGTGATTCTATCTGTACCTCTAAACTAAATCGAACCTAAAATGCGTAACCATTGGACGGAATTTAATAGTGAGTGGGAACTTAGGTGCATTTCATCTTGGAATAATCTCGAGTTCCCGAGATAAAAGCCATAGGAAACAAATATAAAAGCGAAAGGTCACTTACTTACTGACTAAACGCTAAATCCTAATAAACATAATGTGTCATAATAAATAATATGTCAAACATAATATGTATGTAAAGCTGTAATTTGGCAGCTATGAACAAATTTCATAAAATTCCTCTAATTAATCCGATTCAAACCGCAGAAAATAGCCAGTATTACTATAAAGTCTACGATAGAATTTTTATGTCGTAAACCAAGGGAAGAAGTGTTTTTATTCAATAAATTTTAAAATACTTGCTACTTTCCGCTACTGCTCATGACCCCACCTACCGCTAAAGTTGAAGCGTTTGTCTCCAGACAAACGTCCGTTCGGAGCAGTGGCGTGGACTAACAAAAACCAATGCTGCGGTAAAATGTATAGTTTATGAGTCTACGGCCATAGCGAATGCAACGCATCGCGGCGACACTGAGCCACGCGCTAGTTGCTGGATACCTCTTATGAAAGAAAGAAAGAAGAAAGCTTGCTGCCGTAATATATCATTTGAATGACCTATGACATTTACCCACCGGCAGTAACCGAGCCAGGCGAAGTGCGGCTTCGTTGAGCTAGAATTTCATGAACCGTCCGCATCCTCACAACGACCGCTGTGATATTTAGACGAGTGAAATATGATATAATGAATACGTATCAAGTTTATTTTCTGTTCCCTAATAATATATTTGGTTGTTATTGTGTTATTACCTAACTTATGATAGCTTCTTTCAAATTATGAAACGTAAGAGCCTTGGTGAAATTACATCTTTACATAGCCGATAAAGCTCTCAGCTTCTGATTCATTCATACCGCTAGAGTCTTTAATGACCAGCCTGAGTCTATATTACCTGCCTTAATTTGGACCTGCCATGTAGGATAATGTAAGCTCTTCAAGGAATTTAACTGGCAGACATGACGGAACTGACATCACT
The DNA here is from genome assembly GCA_907165275.2 of Zygaena filipendulae. Taxonomy (NCBI): domain Eukaryota; kingdom Metazoa; phylum Arthropoda; class Insecta; order Lepidoptera; family Zygaenidae; genus Zygaena; species Zygaena filipendulae. The sequence continues at coordinate 242,214 of OU015653.1, read as the reverse complement.
CCTTCTTCTTCTTCTTCAATTATGGCAATCTATTGCGATTTATCGCATTTAATTCTGCCAATGATAACTTACCATTACATGAAATTATGAAACTTATGACCAATGACTAAGAACAACTTTTGTACGATAAAGTGCAATAAAGTTCTAAAAAATAAATAAATAAACAACTTGTCAAAGCGCTAATACCTATATTTAGTTCAAAAAAATTCAAAACGTTGGCATTCACGTTTTTATTTTTAACGTCATATTTCAAGCCTTTGCCTCCAGTGTACAAACAAAACGCGATAAATATTGACCAGCGCGGCAGAGAGGCCACAGCATTACTCGTATACAAACAGTACATAGCGGTGAGTACATAAATGAACAGTATTGTATACAGGGCGAGCGAGGTGTTTCGTTGTTGCCGACGCGATGGGTCGTGTGGGCAAATACGGGCGGCAAGCAAACATGCGGCAAGTGGCGGTAGGTCGGTCGGAGTGCAGAGAGCAGCAGGTGCGGGGTGCGGAGTGCAGGGTGCTGGGTGCAGGGTGCAGGGTGCAGGGTGCACAGTGCGTGCCAGTAGATACAATTAGTTTGAATGTAGCCGTTAAACAAGGATTATGTGAATTTCACTCGTGAGTAAATCGAGGCTCAGTTACACAATTCATAAAAGAAAATTATGTTACCTATTTATATATTATTTGCCTGTTCATGTAGGTATAGAATATAGATTATTATGATATAATATGAGAGATCTCCACTAATCATTTTTTTCTTCTTTGACTTTGACAACTGAAAATAATAGTGTTCAGTAGAAAAAAATTAGTAGGAAAATTTCGATCTTCTAACATAATATTATGACAATCAATCTAAAAACAAGCGTGGCTACACATACGATACATATGTGTAAGTAAACTATAATATTAAACATTTACTTATTTTTTTGTGCCGCCACTGTCTACTATCATCATAGAGCGACAATGTAATAATTTGTCGAGATAAAAATGAAAAAGTATAGGAATATGGTGGTTATTGGAGCGATAACCGGTGATAGCGGCTAGCGGGGGCCGGCCGGCCGTATATTGCCGGGAGACAGTTATTGTGGCAGAGACGGTGGGCCCGGCCTGTCCGCAGCTCGGTACGTCGAGCATATATGTATAATATATATTATATTATAATATATAATACTTGAGCTAAATAGTTATTTTTACTGTTGGCAATGACCTTTGCTCTAGTTATTACAGATGTTGAATACGTGTTCATGCGAAATATTTTATTGGCCATTGTGATATTCGAGATCGTGTCTTTTTTCAAATATCATAAACATAAATAGGAAAAGTTTGTTAGTTTATGTGACTACTAAATCGATTCTAAACATCTTTTCACTATTAGCTACCGTATGAGTATTATAGGAATAAATTATACTAATACTTTAGCTTAACGTACATAGTGAATACATTGAATGAAGAGTTTCTGGGAGAGTCCTAAAACTCACGCAGGTAAAACCGCGGGGAATGTACTACATACTTACGACTCACGAGTAATTTATATTCTAGATAAGGACAGGTTACTTTCGTCCCGGGAAAATCTCAAAACAGCGTGGGTGAAACCGCGGTATGAACAGTTAATATAATAAAATAAATTTTCATTCACACGCTTGCGTTGAGTACGAAGAGCGCTCTATTTTCCCCAGTCGAGCTATACACTATACAGGGACAAGACTCAAGTAACCGTGAAAGGAATATATCATATTATTAACTTTTATTCAGAGAAAATTTACTTTCCAGAAAATAATTTCCGTACACAAGCATGAATTCATCAAAAAGTTAGGTGACTGTTTGTTGAGTAAAGTATATGTACGTAGCGAAATAGAAGAAATTGCGGAGCGAGCGTCACGGCAAAGAGTGTTGGGACCGTAGATCGTATCGGGTATTCACTGATTAAAGTAAAATAAACGGATTATAAAATATATAGTGCGCTTTTAATAACTTCTTAAGACAGACAGATGACATAACAGAAAAACCGTCTCCATGACGACGTATGCATTGACTCTATACAGCCAACACCTCCCCTTCAATGCATACAAAAAAAATATACAATAAGTAATAAATTATCAAAAACAAATTTTAACTATAACATTTACAACTGTAATCCGAGGTATGCGACAAACCTTTGGAATTTGTTACGTTCGAGTGGCTTCGTAAACAAATCTGCTAACTGGTCCGTTGTTGACAAAAACTTTATGTCCACTACATGTTTCTCAACGAGCTCTCTTATAAAGTGATAACGTACATCTATGTGTTTGCTTTTATTGCTTATAACCTTATTTTGAGTTAGCGCTATACTGCCCATGTTATCGCAAAAAATTGTTGTCGGTGCCTCAATATTTCCTTCTATCTCACTCATAAGGTATCTTAGCCATAGCGCTTCTTGTGCTGTGAATGATAGTGCCATGTACTCAGCTTCTGTCGTTGATAGGGCAACGGTACGTTGTTTTTTACTGTACCAGCTTATCGCACCTCCTTGCATCACCGTACAACAACCAGTAATTGAATGTCTATCATTACAGTCATTTCCCCAGTCAGCATCCGAGTAAAGCCTTAGCTCTCTACTTTTATCTCTACTATACTCCAATTTATAGTTAATGGTTCCTTTGACGTATCTGAGTAACCTTTTTACGGCCTTCCAATGACTGCTCTTAGGATTTTTATTATATCTGCTAAGCGCATGCACACTGTATGACAAATCAGGTCTTGAGATTTGAGAAAGATACAGGAGGCTTCCAATTGCTTCTTGGTAAGGAACGTCACTAATATATTGGTCCTCAGAATCAAATTTAATGCCAACTTCCATCGGAGTAGAGACTGGGTGACAATCTTCCATTTTAAATTTTTCTAATATATTTCTTATGTAGTCTTGCTGGTCTATCCAAATTTTTCCTTCTTTCTTGTTTCTCGTGATTCTCATACCTAAGCAACTTTTAACTTCTCCAAGATCTTTCATCAGGAAAGTGTTATTTAAATTAGTTTTCAAGTTTTCCACTAAACTCGAATCATTAAAAAACATCAAAAAATCGTCAACATAAATGGCAACTATCAATAAACTCTTTTGATCTTTTTTATAATAGACACAAGGATCAGCTTGAGACTGCGTTAAACCGAAGAGCTTTAAAACTTCGTCTAACTTTTTGTTCCAGCATCGTCCACTCTGTTTCAATCCATAAATCGACTTTTTTAATAACCAATACACTGGCTCTTTTTCTGAGGCGGTCAATTCCACAGGAGGCTGCACGTATATTTCTTCATCGATGTCACCATAGAGGTAAGCAGTAGTAACATCCATCTGGTCAATTTGGAGATTTTCCCTCGAGGCTAATGCAAACAAATAACGGAGTATAATTTTATATGATATATTATTATATTCGCCAATTATAAACACACAAGAACCTGAAGACAATTGTAACGATGATGTTACTGTGAGACGCACAAAAAGGACTCCGAAACCTAAGAAGTTTGATGACTATATTACATATTTTTCTGAGAAACTTAATGTTGAGCCTCAAACACCTGAAGAAGCCCTGTCATGTGTAAACTCAGAAAAATGGAAAGCAGCCATAGATGATGAACACCAGTCATTGATAAGGAACAAAACTTACGTGGAGGTAAAGGAGGTGCCAGCAGATAAGAAACTACTAAAAACAAAATGGGTTTTTAAGATAAAACAGAGTGGTGAAAACGGCTTGAGATACAAAGCACGCCTGGTGATGAAGGGTTGTGGTCAAAGGCATGGAATAGATTATCAAGAGACTTTCTCTCCAGTAGTAAAGTATGCCTCACTCCGTTATTTGTTTGCATTTTGAATATGGGGATAGTTTATTGTTTCCACCGATAGAATTATTTTAGAGAGCGCCTTGCGGTCTTTTGCCGAATCGAAATTAGTTGCATCTCCCGTAACATCTATAACACTCCATAAATCATCTAATTCTAGTAAGGCTCTCATCGCAAATTTCCACGTTGAAAAATTTTCCCTTCCTTTTAATTTTTCAATCGTGGTAAGACGACTTTCGGTGGACATCTTTACTTTAATCTAGCGATCCCTGGGCCCATAACCTCTTGGGACCGTAGATCGTATCGGGTATTCACTGATTAAAGTAAAATAAACGGATTATAAAATATATAGTGCGCTTTTAATAACTTCTTAAGACAGACAGATGACATAACAGAAAAACCGTCTCCATGACGACGTATGCATTGACTCTATACAGCCAACAAAGAGCTGCTCTTCGGCAAATATTTGCGACGCGGCCAGGGCAGCTGCGGCCCCAGGCACGAGAGGCCAGCTGGAGATGATCGAGTGATGGATTTAAGTCGTTTATAATTAATAGACATTTAAAACGAAGACTCATGCTTGTCTCCAGGAAGGGCAGGCCTTCTCTTGCTGCGATCCTTACACGCCTTCTTCCCAGAGTCCAGATTTGCAAACCTCCGCATATAATATGCTCGTCAGTTTCATTGCTCATGTTCTGATCATTTCAAGTCCTGTCTATATTATGGGTACCAGAACACTGATAAATAACAAATAATATTTCTTTGTTTTTTTAAACACATTCTTAAGATACGGCGGGGATTGAACCCGTCACAACTGGCGTAGGACTCACGTTGGCCATATCACTACCGATACCTACTCATTTTACTGCATCAATTTTTTCACAATATATTTCTTCCTTTCGCTTATTCTCAATCGGTGACAATTCGTGACACTTATGAAAATACAAGTTGAATTAATCGTTGCCGATTTCTCGTAACTACGTCATACGTGACGAGACGATAAGTCCCTTAGTTTTCTATAGCGATAACGATTAGATATTCAATTAATAAAATCGCCAAATATACCGACAGTGTTTGTTGGTTATCGCTTCATCCTCTGCATTGAGGCGCGCGGGTCACAGAGTGAAAGAGCGCCTCCATTCGATGAGAGCCATCCGAGGCTTTTTGCGACTCGACTACAGTGTCCATTACTGGCGGTCCTCTTCCAGGCGCGCGTACTGTAGAGCCCGCCCGGCGAGAGCTCCTCACGGTTATGTTACTTTGCGATTGAGACTTGACCTTGCGAAGCAGATTGGCCCAATGTATGACACCTTACTAACATTATAAATGCAAAAGTGAGATTGATTGTTTGTTTGTTACGCTTTCACGGCTTAAAGGCTCAACCGAACAGCTAGGTTATACTATAGTATACTGAACTGTAGCGACTTCAGTCGAGTTTCCTAAGAAACTATGGGCTGGAAGGAAGATTTTCCTATGGCACATTACGGCTCTCACAGCCGTGTTTGTATAAGTACATATTATAGTAGAAAAATTTTCAGCATTACCTTTTTAAGTACTCTTTACTAAAACTAGCTAGTTTTGAATGAAGAAGAAGAAGAAAGAAAATAAATTTATTTGCCAACCAACACATAATATACAACTGCAATAAAAAACAATACAAAAATGTTTCATTTAAGTACAGGTCAGTGACCGGGAGTTATTGACGTAAATACAGTAAAGTTTCCCAACTCGAATTTACCTCTCGGTGATCTTGAATACTTGAGAAATTTCATGCCATACTTTGTGGTAGGTTCAAAGGCACATCTGAATATTAAACTTGCAAAAGTTCGTTTTAGAGCTGCGGTTTATTTTTAACCGACTTCCAAAAAGGAGGAGGTTCTATGTTCGATTGTATGTATGTTTTTTTTTTTTTTTTTTTTTTTTTTTTTTTTTTTTTTTTTTTTTTTTTTATGTATGTTCACCGATTACTCGAAGACGGTTGGACCGATTTCAAAAATTCTTTTTTTGTTTGAGAGGGTATACTCCCAATTAGGTCCCATTGCCACCAATTCGGGATCTGATGATGGGATCTTGGAGAAATCGAGGAAACTCTTCAAAAATTATAGGCACACCTATAGCGATTTGGGTATTTTTTATAGTAAATCGTTTATTTGCTTTTGGAAAGTAAAATTTGAAGAAGTGGAACTGATGATGAAGACCGCAGATGGTCATCGGAAGTACTAAATAATAGGTATTTCACAGATTCCGATTCGTTAACTTAAATGTGGTTTCTAAACAATTTATGTTCGTCACAATGTATATGGTGAAGTGGAACTGATGGTGGTGTACCAGCAGAACTCCTCAAAAATTAACGTCCCTGCATCGGGAAAAGCAATATTTTGTAAAAGGTTATGAGCAGTTGACAGTAGGCTATTGTAACTTAGATAAATTACTAACCGACTCACTAAAAAGCAAGAAATAAACAAATTTTTAACAAAAAAATTAAAACCGACTTCCAAAAACACAAATCTAAAAAAGCTAAAATAAAAAGCTAAAAATAACAAAATACCGATTTAATCCAAAACACGAAAACACACGTAATATTATGAATTTATGATTGGTTTGTGCTACCACTGATCGGTATGAAGTCGGTGACAAGCCAAATATGGAGGGGGTAGATGGGCTAAGTCGACTCCTGCCACCAGCTCTTCGTGAGCAAAACAACCCAAGTGAGCAGACACCAGCGGGCTTGTCACCGAATTCAAACCGATCAGTGGTAGCACAAACCAATCATAATATTACGTGTGTTTTCGTGTTTTGGATTAAATCGGTATTTTGTTATTTTTAGCTTTTTATTTTAGCTACAAATTACTAGTATTCAAGGAACATAAGTTATCATGACTTTCCCATCAGCAATGTTGATGGAATAAATGATTAGTTATTCTTGTTTTTACTAAGATAATATCTTAACTCAATTCACAGAAATGTTATTTGACTTTTAAATAATCAAACCAAGTATGACTTCAGTACTTTGTATATTAAAAACCGTTTTCTTTTATCCTATTTTGCCTTCTTAATTAATGTAATGATGATGCAAGCGTTTTATGGCGTATGAAACGTGATGCGTTCGGCTTCTGTCACCGACTGTACCTACGAGTGTACTACACGAGTATAGTATTTATTATATTATTATATGTATCTGTGCTACACGCTACGTTCGGTATAGACGAGGTACAGTCGCGTATGATGGTGGTCCCGCGCGGGCCGTAATGACTGAAGCTATATCTGTCACTAATAATTTGGTAAGTATAATATTAGGTCGGCGGAAAATTATTCTTGCATATAATATGTATATATATGCACATATATATGTATATGCACATAGTATGTATGTATAAACTTATAATAAAAACTCTTGTAATAAAAACAGCGCTGCTGAATTTCTTGTCAGTTCTTCTCAGCAGAGGCCGTATTCCGAACTGACGGTAATTTATAGTTCTAAGAACCTGCTGACGATTACGAGTAATTGTAACCAATCCTAAGTAATAAATAGCTTTTGAATTTTAAATTTATTTTTTTTATTTTTTGGCTGTACTATTTGAATCTGGCTGGTTTTGATGACATTAAAAAGGTTATATTTTAAGTAAAAAAACAAAAGGTTAAACGTTGGTTCCAGCTATTTTTCATATTTTGTTTTTCTTTATAACGAAATGAGTAAATTCAGTGAATAAATTTGATACATTTTCAAATTTTGTTGCAAAAGAGAAAAAAATGCAACGCAAGCCGCGACAAATTTTTTTAACGTTTATAGACGTAATGCAGTGTCAGTAAGAGTCTAAAGATGTATAAGGGGTAAATTAGGCTGCTTTTTAGTTCCTGCGGGAATTTCAAACTCACGCGGGTGAAACCGCGTGGCACAGCCAGTAAATAAATAAATATTGATGATGATGCTAAATAAATATAATAGTATAATCGCTAGACTCAAAATTTATAAGTTCTTGCTCGACTCGCGACGGTCGGAGGCTGCTGTTTCCGTGCGTCTTTTCAGGGGTTAATTTAAGTTAAATTTTTAAGTTAAATGTTAGCTGGTGAAGCAATGATAATGGGTGTCTGTCGGCGGGCGGGCGCCGGCCTCGGGCGCCCCTCGCGCCCCTACCTCGTGCGCCCCGGGCGTCGCGTCGCGAGCGGCCCTGCCCCCTTAGCCAAGTCGACCATCTATAATCGTTAATGCATACCAAACTAAGGAACGGAATCCTTATGTATCGTTATATTTTATTCTATTATATTCTATTCTTATGTCATGTGATCACGCAAAACTGGACTTTTGATTGGACGATTTTACAAGCCTTTTTTTTTACTTGAGATGACGTTTTGTTCCTTCGTTTTCCATACGTTGATGGTTGCAGATGGTCAACATGGCTAAGGGGACAACACTACGGCAGCACGGATTTCACACATTTATTACACAGTTGACTGGCAAGTTATACATCAACTCTCCACTTCTTTTCTCATTCATGAAGGTTTTACGGGAATTTAAAAGCGTATTTTGTAACTTTTCTAATTCATCTTTTCCTAGAATCACCGCGACTACAGAAATGAGTAACTTTATGAAGTAGATATATATATATATATATATATATATATATATATATATTGTATGTAGTACTTTTTCTGCGATTTAAATTTATGATTATTTTTTTTATGTTTGGTAAATTTAAAAATCTATAAATAGTTTTTGATGAATATAGAGACAAAAATACTTTGTCGATAGAGTTGGTTTAAATATTAAAATTACTAGATTTTTAGGGCGAGTTCTTATTACGTTGAAACAAATACATGCAATCTAAAATTCAATTTCAATTTAAAACTCAACCAACACTTCACGTGGCAAAAAATGACTTTCATTATGAAACTATCGGTTCCCCACACACTCACACACATAAATTTCAGGACATCCTCAGAAAGTTCGGGATAAAAATTCATTCTTAAATGACACCTGCTTCTTATAAAATACCTTCCTAACAAATTTTTATTTTTAGCTTACATACTTAGTGAGATTTCTTACTAAAAATATCACTGAAATTCCTGACTTTTCCCGTCGATTTTCCAAAAATTTTCTTTCATGCAAACCTTGTCCTGACATTTACAAAATCATCCAAATCGCTGAAGCCGTTCTGAAGTAGTGCTCTACCATTTATCGGCGTCGTTACAACTATCGGTGCATCATCAAACTATTCCAACTTTACCAGTAAATCCTACTTCCTACTAATATTATAAACGCGAAAGTTTGTAAGTATGTATGAATGGATGAATGAATGGATGGATGGATGTTTTTTTGTGTCTTTCACGCAAAAACTACTGGATGGATTTAAATGAAACTTTACAATAATATAGCTTATACATCAGATTAACACATGGGGTACTTTTTATCCCGGAATTCCCGCGGGAACTCTGAAATTAACGTGGGTGAAACCGTGGGGCACAACTAGTATAACTATATTCATAACATACCTACCAACAATAACAATATTGCGGTTTTTGTAACAGAATAACGGAAAGTAATTATCGGAATCGATCAGGTCACTGCACTTCGGCTGCATTCCAATTTTAATTTAGCTCGGTTTCAATTATTTACCCGGTAATTTTTTAACCTTTGACTGTTCTGCGAACATTTTTCATTAAACTTTAGTAGCATTTTGTGACAAACCAATTATTTTCACACTGAAACAGGATGCATCTGAATTTCGGTTCAGCGCTCGTCCCTACAAGTCCGACGGCCGATTAACCACGATTCATGCTTTTAACACGAACGTTGTTAGATTAAATTAATGCTTCGTGTACCTAATCATGATTATTAAAGAGTTATAAAAGTGATTGAACGCTTCGTTTCAGTGTTGATAGATATATGTTACCTCTGGTTTTTTTTTTTCTCGTATCCTTACTGATTTCTCGGAATGAATTTCTGTCCATTTCATAGTTATCGAAAAAAAATATATTTATTCTGAAAACTTTTCCTTTTTCGCACAACAAAGATAGTGGAGCCGCGTCAAATGCACGCCGCCGCGCTCAACCGAGCTACGCGCTACATACAGTGCTTCTACGAACGTGCTACAAAGCGCTACGAAACGCTTTTCATTTTACTTTGCAATTTTTTTTTTTAATTTAATGTATCGTGATCAAATAATTTACTTTACATCTTTCCATATCTGCAGAAATGCTCACTAGTCAATAACAAAGTACGAGATCCCTTTGTTGATGCGTTTTAAGGGATATCACAAAACGTAATAACGCCCTCTCAGCGCACGGCGGCGCATCGACCGGTACTATACGTAGCGCCTCCCGCTGGGATCGTAGCTCTCTGCTCCCGAGGTATACCCAACAACAAGCATCTACTGGCACAACGAGCTAAATTCAACTCTGCATCGAGCAGGATAAAGTTGAAAACCAAACAATCAGCGTAGCGATGCAAGCCACTCGCGAGACTCTCGTCGACACTCAATAAATTGATATAGAAATTGAATTTTTAAAATAAAGTCTCATAGCGCCATAAGACGGGACTTCAACGAGATATTACTAAGTGTTAGTTCACAGAAATATGAATCGACTGGGATATTGCTTGGGAAAGTGAGCGGATGAATTCGTTTGTATATGAGATATTTCTTTTTATATGTATCGTGTATTTATTATACTACATAAAAGATGTTTTTCGTAGGGTATATTTGGCAATACGTGAGCTGGTAGATCGTAGAATATCACCGTAATATAGAGTAAGACGTAGGAACCTACTCCAGCACCTTAACAAATCCACTCTCCATCTCCACTCCCAATCAGCCGATCTCAATTTGCAGAATAACAAACCTCGTTACTTAAATTACATTTGAATTTCGTGAATTAGAAAAGGAAACGTAAAACATTTCTACCAACGATTGTACAAACGAGACAGAATACGAACACATTTCACTCGCTCGCCGTTATCTTTACAAAACGCCCGCTCAGGCCTCGGCGTCCTAATGACGTCATCGGCCAGGCTCAACTCGCGTTAAGTAAAGCTTGAAAAAGAGCATGGCGGGCCGAAAACCAAGTTTTAGAGGTCTACATGTAATATAAACAACACCCTAAAAGTTTCGTGAGTGAACACCGGTGAGACGCGGTTTCGTCCGCATTAGTTGGGGAGTTCCTGCGGGAATTTCGGGTTAAAATGTTCTTTTCTGCAAACTTTCGTGATATTAATTTGAGAAGTTAAGACGTAAAAGCGCTGACGCTACAAACAACTCACATTCATTTTTAGTAGGATTACCTACTGTCCTAAAGTTTGGAAAAACATTAGACTAGGTATTACTTCTCACTTCTCTCCAAAAATTATATTGTAATTGTACTGAAATAAATCAAACCACATTTTTATTCCAGTGTGACCCGCTCAACAAGTTTAACCCCTGGTCCTATTACTTATGGTCACGTCCGTCGGACTGTTTGCTCGTCCGCCACTCGACACACCCGTGTCAAGTCCTTTCAATCCTCCATCACTAACCTTCACGCAGTATCCATCCCTAAACGTTTAGATTTAAGAATCAAAATGCCATGAAGATGCTATGATATTTGTGTGATCGAAATAATGACAAAGCGTCACGAGTGATTTTCTTCGGCTTTGATGTCGCCGCCGATTCCCGCGCCCCCTGCACGGCGCTAACAGAAACGTTTGATGTCACTCTGTAGCTGTAACTCATGCTACCTTTGAAATCGAAGCTTACTCCTTATTGAAAATAAATTTCTTATTTTTCTTGGAAATAAAATGAAATAAACAACTCTCGTACTTCGGATCCTATTTTTGATCAATGCCACGTGGATTTAGAATAAGTTCGATGATCATTATAGACAAGTATAATCTTAGCGAACCGTATAAACGTCTAGCCTCAGCTTATCTCCAGCAAACCTTCAATAAAACTGATGCTGCACTTAAAACACTTGAAAGATTATCTATCAAATGGTTGTTTCGGCTCCGAATGTTACTTTAATTACCATTCCATGTCGAGCCGAATGCTTTAATCTTTTACACCTTAATCTATATTTTAGTCTATGAAGAGGTTATAAAAAATAACGCAATACTGGACGCTATAAAGATCCAGAAAATAATTAGCACATATTTAGTCATTTCTTTCCCAACGAAAAATCTCAAAATAAGAACTGAATACCTATATCAAAGCAAAGTGAAATTAATTAAAGCTTAAACCGAATTGTGTTACCAGTTCCAAATAACAAAGCTCCCGGCCGCAGTGTCGCGTCGATATAATCCGGCCCGAGTCGAGCACCTACCCGCGAGCACCCGAACAAGTATCCGCTCCGCTGACCGCCCGCTCGAATATGAAGTGGCTGCGTTTGAAATGGAAAAAAAAGAAAAGAAAAAATTCAATATATAATATCCTCGTGCAGAAACTAAGCGACGTCTTATATTACATCGGATGAGACGATTTAGGTCGTCTTGGAAATTTAATAACCGCTCGATCGGCCACGGGACAGCCGCCGCGCCGCCCGCCCGCCGCCGCTCGCAGCGCTCGCTCGCTGCGGTCGCTCCCCCCCCCCCCTCTCCTTCGCCGTGTCCCTCCTCTCTGCCGCTCGACCCTCGGCCACGCGCGCCGACCCGCAACCCCGCGTACCTCATAATAATGTTATAAGGCTGCTACGTGCCGTACGAGCGGGATTCGCCTCCCACAGGCTCCGTCTCAGTCCAAGCGTGTACTAGCTAGCTAGCTACTAGCTAGCTAGCTATCTATTTTATATTGTATCAATTTTTACTGTCCTATTACAAAGTCACTACGTTGGAAATAATTTATCTAGTAGGTATTATTGTTAAAACTAGCTCTATCCGCGACTCTGATCGATGCTTGAATGTCCTTCGCTGTCATAGTATTTTTCGCTTTAACTAGAAAATTGACATTATAATATTATGTTTGTCTTGTCGTGAAATAAATTTTTAAGCACCATAAAAGAAAAATTTACAGTAGATCAACGGCTTTGATCTCGTGATAATACCGACCTCGAGCCTAAGGCTGTCACAAGTAAACTATATGTTACAATAATATTCGAGACTTAGAGACGAGATACTATACGCGGATGCGACAACCGTTCACATAGGACCCTAATGTGAAGGTCATGAGATGTTTGTTCTTCCAAAGTCCAAACTCTTCAGTTTTTTCGTGATGATAAACAAAAGGACAGATAACCAAGGTAAACATTGCTAGAAATGCTAGCATAACTAGAAATACGCTTTTTCCTATTATTTAATGATATTTCATCATATAGCTATAAAAAAGATTCCAAAGAAGAAGAAAAAAGCTTCTAAGTTGATATTACGCATTATTAAATTAATATGCCATTAGCGAGTGAGTTCGTGGAGAAGGAGCTTGTAACTAAAAACGATTATATAATTAGTGATGCTTGAAGATCATCACGAGGGGCCCTCTGGTCCCAAATTAAATAGAGTACTACTTATCGAAATAGTAAAAACAATAAAGAGTTATCTATCTATCTCAAGGCGGCTGGAGAACAGTTCACAGCACACCGTGTATCGCGTTTAGTGTAACTTCGCCGTCGCTCCCCGACACTAAGTGGCAAGTTTCTGGCTGCGTCGGTTAATTAAATCGCAACTTGCTCTTACATTTTATTCCCAGTGCGTGGCTGGAATTAATTTGGATTAAGTAAGCACAAACACAGACCTAGTATTTAGCTCTAAAAAGGAAAAATGAAACCCTAAAGTACGTCTGTGGTTGTTTTACCTAACTTTCTGGGTCGATACTTAAACAAAAAGTTGGTTTTTCTCTAAAATTTAAGGCATGTTCAAATTATGTAAGTAAGGTATACATAAGTTGTACATAAGTTAAAAATGAGTAACGTCAATATAATATTACTTTATCGTGGGTATGTGAATAATTTATTTAATTATAAATGACTAAAAATGGGACCTACCTAACATATTTTTTTATTTTGACATAATATTTTACTATTCATAACTGTGATTAATTTTATTTTATTTTGACTTCTATTTTTTATTTTTTATTTTTTTTAGGCATATTTTTGAGATTTATTTACTGTATTTACAAAATTTCAGTAAAAATTTGCATGCCAATACAGCGAATATGCGCCTTGAATTTTTATACATATAACATCCTAATGTACACCATGTTCAGCAAATAAATGAATTATTATTATTACATTAAATTTTCTAATTACATTACAATACCTTTTGTTGACAAATAAGTAGATAAAATCTAATAGCAATTTCATTGTCACTGTCTAAACTTAAAATTCTTGGCGAACAAGAACCAAATTTAAATTTTCGAAATGTACAGAATGTAAATTGTTCATATTTTGATACACTACGATTTCATTTGTTTCGGAACTTCATTTGCTGCCTTTATTTTACCTAATGAAGCATTATAATGTACAGAATAATGATAACCCATTTCTAAAATCTTTTATACCAATTACTAGCTGTTTTCCGCGGTTCCACCCGATCGATCGATCCATCTGTCATTCAGGACAAAGCATTTTATATGTATAGAAGATTAGAGATTCAGTGTAGAAAGTGACGGAGATTGTCCATCACCGTTAGTGTCAATATTTTACACATGTAGTTGGAGACGTCTTTATACATACCGCACCTAAGTAATAATGCTGTGTAAGCAAATTAATGCGGAACAAAACTTGGGAACTTTTGTAAAGTATAGTGTATCGGGGGCGGACGGCGCGCCGTGCTCCACACTTGGCAGCGATCATTAATGGCCGCACGAGGTTGAGTTCATATCTAACACAACTTTAACGAGGGTGACATGGGGGCGAGTGGCGACTCTAGTCTCCAATATTGCAGTCATTAGTGTCGTCGTTGCGCGTTGATTTATATTTCCACTAGTTGTTTCCCGCGGATTCATTGGCGTTTTATTTCGGAGTTCTAGCGGGAATTATAAGTTGAAAATTATCTTGTTCTCTAATTATAAACAAATAAGCTATATCTTTTTTAGTTTTACCAAATAGATAAAATCCTAGTCATCCTAGTTAACAATCTACGATTGTTACCTATCGCTATAGAAAAATTATAATTTTGACTCGATGAGTTTCCGTGATGGCGTGACATGATAATACGCTTCTCGGTTTTCTGCAGCGTTAACGATCATAGATTGTCAACTTGGCTGAGGAGGCTGGATTGTTGTCAAAATCTTTCCGAAATCAAGCAATGCCCGCACAAAACTCTTGTGTCCGCGTCAGTTCGTGACCGGATATCTCGCATTGTCGAGAGCACAATTGTGAATTATTTACGCTTCTTGTGATCCACCGGTGGCGGGGGGCGAGGGGAGCGGAGGGTGGGGGGGCTGCAAACATTCCTCTTATAAAAAATGTATCCGAACCTCGGCTTCGTTTGCTGCCCGACCGACGTTATCACGGCGCTATAGAGGCTAGAGACGCCTGCCCCAGCCGGCGCGGGTCGGTTCCCGCCCGCCCGTGTTTGCTTTAAATTACGCCTCTGCGTGATGTATAGCCGCTTCAGAAGGCTTTTTTATCGCAAGTTCGGGGCGGAGTCGTTTGTGAGTTAGCAGCGAAGGTTTGAAGTTCCATCGATAAAGAGCAGGTGAGGCCGGCGCCGGCCGGTGCGCCCATTAGGTACTTTTTCTTTCCGTGCTGGGCGAGCGGCGACCGACCAGTGCCGCTAATAGTGGCGCGGGACGATAGCGGAAGCATAAATAACCCCTAAACCGACCGACTGTTGTGATTCCTGAGCTAATTGAATCCACACTACTTTCACAATGACGTCGTTTTGCAGGTTTTAATTGGGTAGGTTTATGTTAAGTAAATGCGTTTAGTGTTTTCATTTTCATTAATATTGAAGCTTCACTTATATAATAATTGTTCCCAAAGTTTTCACTCGTGTTAATTTCGGAGTTCCCGTGGTAATTTCAGGTTAAAAATACCCTATGTCGTTCAGGAGTCATTGTAGCTTTCTATATAAAAAATAATTTTAAAATCAGTTTAAAAGTTTTGAGATGGATAACCATTGCAAACATGCAAAAGATCAAACTATCTTTTCTCTTTCCATTATCAAGTAGGTAGATGTTATAAAACTGAATATTGCCAAAAATTTAAATTTATTCGTCGTAAATAAAATGACTGTTACAAATATAAGTAGGTACCTACATAAAATTAAAACCTACCGGTGATATTAATTGTACCTCGGATTTCCAAGTAGAACGCCATCAAGCACAAAATGTAATATCACGTTAATATGAGACGGCATCTGTTCGTACACAATAAAAGCTAGGATCCTTGCTTTGTACCAGCTCAGGGCTCTGAGTGCGGGCTGCGGGCTGCGGGGTGTGTGTGGGGTGGGGGGGGGGGGGGGGGCGCGTCGCTTCAATCCAAAAACATCTGTCTATCGTACAGACACCCAAATGAGACATAATATCGAAATAGTCCTCACAATAATAATAATAAAGCTTGGACAGAATGTCCAACCACCTGGCCCCAAACAAATAGGACTTTACAACTGATATTACTTACCTAGTATCTACTGCTAGTAATAAAAACTGTCATACTTGGTGTAATCTAATCACTAAACTAACGGTGCTTCCAAATAGTTCATATAAGCAGTCACTTTTATATGAGACAATACATTCTTTTTCATCTAGACTATAATAAAAAAATAACCCACGTGTCTATTCACGCCAATCTCCTGAACTACTGAACGGATAATCATGCGGTTTTCACAGGTGGGTTAGGCACAGCTTGGAGCAACATAATGGGCTTGGTTTCATTTGAATTGGATGTCGGGAAAAAAGTTGCTGTATAAAAGCGTAAAATAGCGCGATAAATTGATGTAATTTAAATTAACCCTTTGAAACAGTCAAGTAAAAATTTTCAGAAGGGTAAATGCCAACTATCACAGTAGCATCGGTAACATTGCCCCACTGTGAAATATACCAGCAAAGTTTATAAGCGCTTACAAAATCAGTTTATTTAGTCTATGGTGTCGCGCTATCGACCCATTGCGCCGGCCCTTTTTGTGTGAGCCGCCTCCGCTCGATGTCCCACAACAGCCGGGAAGCCTCGCTCAGCAGCGAAACGATGATAGACTAATGAAAAATTATAGCTATCAACGTGGAAGTGAGCGTGTTGAGTGATACTTCACTGAGGCTGTGAAATGTGTCGCATACTGCCGCTGTTTGACATTCTTATACTTATACAATAGGTATACAATGTGTGTTTGTCGACATTATTTACGTATAATAAAATCTGATACCCATAGTAGGCACAAGTCCTGCTTAATTTAGGTCACCAGTACAAATCTACCCTAACCAAGAATGTCGAGGTGCTCTACGCCCTGCTTAAAGTCAAAAAGTACTTGTAACTAGACTCTACTTGTAATCAGTACATCATGTGGCCGACCATTTAATAAAATGTCACCATTCTTAGATGTGGCCACGACATATTTGGTGTTGTCCAAGCATTATTATAAAAAATTGTTCTTCGTCGATGTCGTTCATCGGCGAAATTAAAAATTTGGGATTGAATCTTTAGTTTCAGCAATAAATTAGCTGAGTGGCAAAGTTCCCTCGCCTCAGCCGCCCCGCCTCTGATGCCATCGATCCGTGGAACTAATAAACCACTCAGCGAGCGTATTAGTTACAAACTCCATCACTTCACGGTACATTAGCGGCTTTGCTCAGAGCGCCATGATACAATGCGCTAACGAACGAGCAATGGAGGCTGATTTTTATCGTCGCTCCGCATAGCGTTCGACGGTTGAACGACGAGCAATTAACACGCACAATGGAGTACAAAACAACGGTGCCCGAGCCCAGGAGCGAGCTGATTGGAAATTAGCTGACGCGGCCGGCGCTGTCTTGATTCAGGTACCTGACTTACGATGAAATAAATATCTTAAAAACTGTAAACTAAACACTGAGTTACTATTAATATTAGTTCAATGGAACTAAATAACAAGTAAAAAATATTATAGGTATTGTTATTATGGTAATACTGAAGTCATAAATCAGTAAGTAGGTACCTACATACTGAAATTAAAATCGAATTTAGTAAATCCTACTAATTTTATAAACGCAAAAGTTTGTATGTATGGATGGATGGATATATGGATGGATGTTTGTAACTCTTTCACGCAAAAACTACTGGATGGATCTAAATGAAACTCTACAATACCTAATATAGCTTATACCTCAGATTAACACATAGGGTACTTTTTATCCTGGAATTCCTGCAGGAACTCTGAAATTAACGCGGGTGAAACCGCGGCGCACAACTAGTTTAAAATAATAAGGAAAAAAACAATTGAGAAGTTTTTAAGAATCACAAAGCGGTTACCTACTCTCGTAGCATTGCAATAAACAAAATCGTCGTCATGCAGAAACTGAATAATCGTCGGTCTGTCAAGCGGAATAACTTCTAAAATCAAAAGTTTATCCAATCTATAAAAATCAAGTTTCAACATTTCCGATAGCTGTCAAAGAGGCAATATGGGTTGATTGTAGAACTTTTGACACTCGAGTGGGGCAATGAGGTCCTCGTGAAACGGCCCGCTCGATGAAGTGGCGCGAGCGTGACGCGGAGCCGGAGTTATCGAGGCCCCGCCCCCGGCACTACGTAATAACACGGCCACTTTAACAAGCACTTTAACAAGAAAAATCTCAGTTTTACTAATAGGGCCCCAGCCCCAAGGCAAAAAACCGCAAAAAACCTTACAGGGATGAAACGAAATCCGCTATAAAATATCTTGTCTTCTTAGACATTTATGTCTATTAAAGAGACAGTAAAATTCTACCGCATGTAAACTAGATATCAAAAACTTTTTACAACAAAAGTACTAAACGCGGTCACTTTTGGCGGTTTTAAATTAAACTTTTTTATTTTATGAGTACTTTGGTATTTTGTTTGTATGTTTGTTACGTAGGTAATCGAAGACGGCTGGACCGCTTTGGAAAATTCTTATTTTGATTGAAAGGGTATTTTTATAAGTCAGGTTCTATAGAACCTTAATAAAAGATTTAGTTAAATTATTAATTAATTTATCTATTTATTTATTTAATTTTTTATCAAAGACCAAGAGACAAACAAGCCCAATGTCTCTGAATGCTGCAAGCAGCAAAGACCAAAACCAAATTTTCATCAAAATGTCAATTTCATCATAAAGTAATATTAAGATGAAAAACGACATTGCGAATTAAATTACTTGCCTATGTCTTTTTTCCCCTGAGGGTACGATGTTTGCACTGTGCAGTGTTAATTTTCTGCGTTAATTCTCTATTCAAACTGTAATATTTTTCTTCTTGTAGAGCTCTTGTAGAGTTCTCGCCAGCCTGCAGCCTCCCCGCGCGTCCGGCTCGCGGCCACATGCCTGCAAACCGTTACCGCCGCATTCCGAGCGAGATTTTTGCAGACATCACACTACACAGCTGCGGAAATCCGACATCGAACACTTCAAACCCGACGCCGAGTCTCACCCCCGGGCCCCGCCGCGCCGCCCGCGACGTGCTCGCGGTAAACGTTCCGCTCAACAAGTAGTACGGTTATTAGGAAATAGTATATTTTAATACAGTTGCTCAAAAAGTGGCGTATTGCAGGGACGTTTAGCGTTCGGGATGTGGGCTATTACATACTCGAGCTTTTTGTTTACCTTTCCCGAACTCGTGCGTTCTCTTTGCCAAAGCTGTCAAAATGGCGACACGACTTTGACACACTTTTTTGCATTGCGAAACGTAGGTTTCGCATTACTAATACGACTAGCGCCATCTCTTGATCACAGTTGGAACTTAGTTGAGTTTGTTGTGTTTTTGATATTTTATTAAATTGCTTAATTTTTTCGTAACTGTATTAAAAATAGTTGTTCAGTACACGTGCGGAACCGTCATTGCAAAGAGTTCCGACAAATGTCGACCCGAGCCGAGGCGCAGCCACGCACGAGTTCGGGAAAGGTAAACAAAAAGCTCGAGTATGTAATAGCCCACATCCCGAACGCTAAACGTCCCTGCAATACGCCACTTTTTGAGCAACTGTATTAAAAAGTTCATTACATTATATATTACTAGTTTCATATCTAGCGGTGTGGTCTGTGCGCTAACGTGGTCTAGAAAAAAATTTAGTTTTTAGTCTGTCCCGTCACGTCACGTACTGGGCACGTTTCTTTTTTCTTTTTTTACCTAGTCATAAAATTACGACGATACATTGAGTCGAAATGTCGCGTGATGTCAAGCCGTGGCACTGTTTATGACGTGTCATACGTGGTTATGATGTCACGACTTTATATATGTATTATATTTTTTTTGCTTAATTTGATAAAAACAAAATATAACGTTACAAAATGTAACGTAACGTTACGCGTTTATTTTTTTATTATCTAACTTATGGACCAAAAAGAATATCGATCTCTGTAGTGCATTATCTTATAAAAGTAGAATAGTAAAAATTAAAAGCACTACATTGAGTTGCTTATAACAGAAAGTATTAAACCTAAAACTGTTGTGTTTTAATTAGCACTGTCAGATAATAATATGTTTGTGAGACATAGCATCGACTCTGTTACGTGCGTACGCTTAGTCATCTGTCCGTGAACTTTTATAACCGACTGTACCTACATCCGTAGAACTCTATCGCGCAGACTATATTCCTGAAATGCTGGAGACAGCCTCGGGCGGGGGCGTCGTCGTCTCATCGAGGCAACAAAGCCTTTGTGCAGTCGGACAATCGCGTCGCATCCCGCCAGGCGCACCCGCTGGCTTGGAAATATTTGTACACAATAATAATAATGACGTGTTTGTGATTCCCTTCCTATCAGCTGGAGCGCCATTGTGGCCGCGGCTCAGTATCTGCTAAAGTCGCGCGCACACCAACAGCGCAGTAACGTGTTATAATGCTAAATGTATTGTTTTCAGGTTAACAAGTTCATTTCGCTTATATTTCGCGTTACCTCATGAATGTGCTGTCGTCGAGTCATTAGCATTGAAATTATAGCCTCAAGCGTTAACAAACACATACAAGAATTCTTCAACTAGACTGTAGGAAAGGCAATTACGACGAAACCTTATTCAATTTCATTCTGTAATTCTTGCTTGCTTGAAATTTACAGACAGACAGAAGGATAGGAGTCCTTCCTTAGTTAATATAAATGCGAAAGGTTGTTTATTTGTTACACTTTCACGGCCAAACGGCTCAACCGATCACCACGAAATTTTGCTTAGGTACACGTAATTTTCACGGTACGGAGAAGGACTTGGGGTATTTTTTGTCCCGGAATTCCCACGGAAACATCAAAACAACTCGGGTGAAACCTCGGGAACAGCTAATTTTAAAAAAGAATGCTTTTTTATTTCACTAGTCTGTATTTTAGTAGGTATATTGCGTATATTCTAACCATATTGTAACATTATAACAGATTGATATATTACTTGTCTTATAATATACCTATTGGTAATATCTAGTTGTACAATGGCCTGGCCTGCCTATTATTTTCTTGATCTGTTTTATTTCCTGCTCCACTCGGTAGTCTTGGGTCCACTATTATTTCTTTTCCCTCATTTATTATGACGTCCTTTATTATCATTGCTTTGTAGAGTTCAGTAAAGATGTTTTCCTTTACTGGTCGAAACTGCTAATCAAAGTCTATATCTACCTACAATGAACCAATATAGGTACTCATGAATGGTATACTTATGTCACAATCTAATGGCACAATTTTCCCAGTAACTAACGGGCGGCGTTTCGTGTATTATCACGAAAATAAAATGTGTATTGTTGGATGTTCGCGCAGTGGATGTCGGGGATATCGGTAGGTACCATTTGACTCTGTTGTGGTCAAAATTCAAACCTAACCTCACTTAGCTCGTGGGATGTGCGCTATATTTTTTATTTAACCCATCTCACAACACACTGATCTACTTGATCCCACACTAAGCTATAAGCTTGTATGGTGGAAACCAAGCAAACGTGGTATACTACATTTATTTATTTATTTATTGTTAACACATACGGTATACGACCAATTACAATGGTTAACAAACACTTAGGCCTTGCATACAACTCCTCGAAAATCTTCAGGCACACTCCAGAGTTCCATCCACTCGTCGGCAATCTAATCAGACCCTCAGGAGCCCTCAGGAGAAACGAAACGAAACGATCTCGTAAAAGCTTCAATGCAAAGACTAACTGGATAAATCCCCTTCTTACCTCCAATGAATTGAGACCAAGCATCCCCATAAAAAAAATTGAAATTTAAACATATTATTACATATATATATTATACAATAGATATAATATAAACACGGTACAAAACAGTAGGTTTTTCTTTTCGTAGTAATATACAAAACGCCGACCGGTAATCAACGGCCTAATTATACCATTCCGCTGCGGCCACTGCGACCGAAGATAGCCGTCGACAACAAAACAGTTGCAAAACTGAGCTTTTTGAAGATAAAGAATTAAAAATGTCGTCGTTCGGGTCGAGTGTACAAACACAATCGGACGGTGCTAACGACCGCGGCACAAACATGGAGAGTTTAATGAATTCCTTCAAAACATTGAAAAGGCTTCGATATCAGCGGTAGCGCGCACCAAATTAGCGCTGTGAAAAGAGAGGCCGCGTTAATTTGTACGCCCTTTATGTCCCCATGAAAAGGCTCGCCATTGTGCGGTGGACAATGAGCGGCAAATCGGCCACCGGCGTTAAGTACGCACGCACACACACGCACACGCACACACACACACGCGTGCTCGTGTTTACATAATGGCAGGTACACGGCACGGAGCCCTCGGGTGACTTGTTGGCGGATTACCGCCGTTACAGGCACAGAACAGATAGACGGGCATCGACTCAGGTTAGTATGAAAACAAATGAAAACCACTAAAACCAGTGTCGTCGGGGGATTGTAGCTCACAGCGCTCTGTGTAGGTAATTGTGTATATGTCATCACGTACAACAATATACAATAACGTAATGAAATCGCCATTTGATTGCGTTTTTTCAGGTTGCGCCAAAACTCAGAGGCGAGTCGGGAACAGCGGAAAGGTACGCAAGTTGTTCCAAATATAATACTAACTAGCTGTCCCCCGCGGATTCACCCGCGGTAATTTCGGAGTTGCCACAGGAATTATAGGATAAACTATACGTATAAACTTCCTCTTGAATCACTCTATCTATTGGTGAAAACCGCATGAGGATCCGTTCAGTAGTGTTTGAGTTTATCGCGAACAGATAGACAGACAGACAGATGCGACGGAGGACTTTGTTTTATAATATGCAAGGATTAAAAAATATAATATATAATACTACTGAAAAAGCTGTTTTTATAGATGCTAGGTATATCTATACAGCTGCTATCGGTTGTATTTCCAATTGAGGATTTCATTGAATATGTTTTGTCAGCGACGGAACGGAGAATATAATTATGCAATGTGTTTGCTTGTTGTCACTTTTCTCCAAAACGTCTCAAGTGATGTTTGATTAGGTTTAATAACACGTTTTTAATAAAAGAACACGTATGATATAACATGACGTGATAATAATGATATGTAGGTACATATATTTATTGGTGCGTCACAATTTATTCACCGTTTGATACATTCATACCTCGAATGTTGCTTCGCTCGATGATTAATAGCGAAGCATCAATAACGCGACGCCGCCCAACTTGCTTCATCTAACTTTGCCCTACACCCCCCTCCCCCTCCCCCGTGACGTCACGCGTATCTGCTTCCTATGAACAGCGACTGACAGCGGCCGACATTTAGACCTCTAATATGGATATAAAGAAACCTTATCGCCACATGTTTAAGGTTTATTTTTCCATGTTTATCGCTTATAACAGTATGGTTCAAGTGTCGTATTTCCGCACGTATTAGTTCAGAACGTGTCGATACATTTGTCGACAGCAGTTGATATGCTCTGAACTTTTTTATTTCTATTGTTATCGTGAAATGCAGAATCTATACTTATTATTATTATTACTTATCATTATTTAGTGTTTTTTTTATTTTTCTGTTTTTCAGAAGTGCATACCTTTTAAGTATATACCTTTAATAACTATATTGAATGGAGAATTATGTTAAGATGACAAGAAAGATTTTAATTGCGAATGAACATTACGATCTCTTTAGGCACTGTAAAATCTTACCGGTACATGCAAAATTTAATTATTATCTTCTTAAGGAATAATTTTTTAATAGATACTAACATTCAACATAAACAATGCCACAAAATGAAAACTAGGAAAATCACGAATGAAATGAATGTCTATTAAATGATATTGATTTATCCTTAAAAAGCAGTATCACGAGAACAAATCTTAAAAATAAATTAAAATTGCATTTTTGAACAAATTGTAGCTTATGTAATATGTACTGAAAGACTGAAGAACGATCTTATTTTCGTATGTTTAATTGTAATTGATTATTGTGTATGTATCGTTGTTTGCGCAGTGGTGGATGAGCAATACACCCATTGATATACCACACCACACCGTCTAGTAGTAAATCAATGAATACACCCAACAACCCTCAAACTCTGTGCGGGGGAGGTTCGTTAAATGTCACCATAGGAAAAATATAAAGGTATTAAGAAAGCCTGACCTTCTATCCAGGATCTATGCTGCATCCGTCAGAAGAGATGAATCACCTAATACGTTGTTCTGTAAGCGAGCCTCTTCTCGGCCGACCGGGTCACAACTCCCACTCGGTGTAGATATTCTATTTCTATCTATCTCTTTTGGGGCAATAAAGTATATTTAAATTTGAATTTGGTGTTTTTTTACGGAGATTTCAGATAGTTCGTGCCAAAAAGTTGCACACAAACTAACTAGCGAACTACCTCTTTAAAATATTTCCCGTATCTACATTATTTAGAAAAATGTTGTGTTTTCCTTCGTTCTCTTCTATTAGAGCAGTGATAGCAGGCTAGCGGCAGAACGCCGGCGCCGCGCCGGTTGCCGGTGGCCGGTGACCGGTGGGCGCGTGATATCTCGCCGGAAGCGTCTGCGCCGGAAGTAGCAACGAGCAGACCACTTCCACCCGCGGCACTGTTATTGCCCTGGCTCCGTCTCTTCCTGCTTCATTCGAACACTGTATCTGCGCTTGTTCACCTGAGATTCTCATTACAAACTAGAAGTTTCTCGCTGTTTGATCATCATGAAATTTATTATAATAATAATAATCCACTTCACAACACACAGATCGACTTGATCCCGCACTAAGCTTGTGTCGTGAAAACCAAGCAAACCGTGGTACATACTACATATACAATATTATTATGTAGGTACTATAGATACATAAACACATCCAGATTGGAAAGTGGAATCGAACCCGGAACCTCTTGATTAGCGGGCAGGCATGGTGACCTACTGCACCAATCGGGTCGTCGAAATATATTATATTTTTTATTACTGACTTAGAAAGGGTATACTTATGTTATATACGCCGTAAAAAACACTCGTGTGCCACAGATTTTTTTAACAGCTTATGTAATTTTTGAATAGCATAAATTTGCACCTTTTCGTAATGTTACGTTATCCGCATCACGGCAGCAGAACGACAGATCCAATTTGGAAAATGTTCACTCTGAGTAACATAGGATACTAGCTGTTCCCCGCGGTTTCTTTCGCGTTAATTTCGGAGATCCAAGATAAAAGTACTAACCTATATTTTTTCTGTACCTACCCTGCCTTGACAACGTGTAAGCAAAACACGATGATCCGTTTAGCCACTGAGGCGTGAACGCATAACAAACAAACAAACGAACCAACTCACTTTCGCATTCATAATATTAGTAAGGATTTCATTCCGGAAAATGTATTCTCTAGAGAAGTCCGTACATCACGCAAGTGGACCCAGGGGAATATAGTTACTTATAATTTGGATCTTGAAATAGAGCAAAAGGTACTTGTCATTGTGAAAATTTCGAAATAGACACGAGTGAAATCGATTGAGAAACAGTCAGACAATTGTGCTGTGACTTTATACAAACAACACATTAACCTATTAGTTAACTAATCGCACGTAGCTCGGACGGGAAATGAGAAAACACGGTGAACAAATATACATCGCAACACTCTCTTTAAAAACATAAGTAATGAGGAGAAACTCAAGAGCCCAAGAGAAAGCAAAAAATTAATAAAATTTTGTGGAATATATCTAATATTATACTATAGAATATGGACATTTATTATACTGAAATATTTTCTAACCAAATTGTTTTTTATAGATTTTCATATTTGTACGTAGGTTAAAAGTCTCGATTCAAGGTGAACATCATAAATATTCACATAGGTAGGTACTCGTTTTATCAATGTACCTAATTTCAAACAGAATATACATACTCGAAATTATCAAAAAATATAAATAGAATTGCTGTAGCTAGAGTCGGGTAGAGGTTATTTCTTATCAAAGGATTTTATAGAGCACAGCTTTTTTAATATAATAAACGTAGCGCGTCACAGCGCGCGCGTGGGCCTCGGTGGGGCTGGAGGCGCTCATTAGCATTCACGTGGCGCCATCCACTGCCAACTACATAGGTGTTGGTACTAGCTAACTTAATTACCCACAACAACAGGCCAAGGTGTGACTGCCGACTGAATTAAAGCAAATAAAATAAAACGAGTACTACCTACTACTTGTCACTATAAATGAAGAGAACTCGAGAGACTTGGGAGGAGTCATGATTATAACTAACGACTGAGAAGGAGAAAGACTACTTATATTATTGCAATATTCTAATTAAGAGGTCGATCGAGTCAAATCGTGCGCTAGTGTAGCGTTCAAGAGTACCGATTGACAAGTTCTCGATCCTGATCCCAAGTTTCAAATAGAATCGAATGTCAAGAGCACACTGTAAACATACTGATTTGCAAGATATTATTATATATTATTACATATATAATATTTTATTCGGTAGATAGCACATCCGTACTAAAAAAACTCATTTCTTCCACCCTCTACCACACATACGTAACGTCAGTCTTAAAGGACTATAGAGGAGAGGATTTCAGGACCATCTCTTGTTCCATATTCTACAATAGACAATTATATCTGTAATCCTTATATTAAGAGATATAAATATAAATGCGAATGTAAGTTGTTTATTTATTTGTAACGCTTTCAGGCCTTACCAACTCAACGGATCGTCATGACACACGTCAGGGATACATAAAAGGACTTGAGGTATTTCTTCTTCCGGATTTTTTGCGGAAACTCCAAAATTAACGCAGACGAAACACCGCGAGGAACACTCAGTTTAATAACTAGCTTAAAACGAAAACTCTACTCAGCCAACATTACGCAATATACACCGGTTATTGCAATTTATTGACCACAATTTAGAAAGAGCCGAAGAACAATTTCAATTAAATAAAATTGAATATAATGGCTAACCCTTGGTTCTTGGCTCTAAATGAAGGTCTTCAATCTCCATAGGCGATGAAAGTTCGCGCGAGAAACTTTCAACAACGGAAGTTTCACAAGTAAAGTTAAAACTACCTATAATTATAATTTTTTTCGTAAAAATATCACACCTTGCTACATATTATACCACATTTATCCGTTTGTCTCCAAGACTTCCAATATTTACAAACATAATACGAATGTGAGTTTATTTTTTTGTTACGCTTCCACGTTTTAGTCAACCGATCATCATGAAATTTTGCGTCCACGTTGTCAGGGGTAAGACATAAGGTACTTTAAGGAATAACGGAAGCTAGTATAAAATTAACGTAATTGAATATCTAAAACGATACAGTGGTACGATTTGTGTCAGACACGGCAATGTGGTGGTGTGGATAGTCGGCCGCATCACTTGAACTTTTCCGGCGGTGTTTACGGAGGACGTGGGTTGAGGTGGTCTACTGGGAGACGGGAGACGGGAGGCGAGACGGTGTTTCTTTATAATGATTAAACTTATGTATTCTGTAGCATCGTTTAAATAATTTCATGAAAGTTCTGAAGAGATTTCCATCGAAAAATATCTAAAATAAAATAGGTACAATGTTTAGAATAAAATTTAATGATATTCAGTTTTTATTATCAAAAAGGCATAAACTCATTGAATAGCTGAGTTTGTTGTTTTAGAATTCTGCTCAGTCTACTGTATTCTGAGCTCTGTTTTTTTAAGAAATGAAATAAGTATAGGTACTTACTAAATAAAGAAATTTTGCTAAAAGCAATCAATTTAGTTTGTTTAGATTTATAACTCAGGAACTTATAACACATTCATCCTCGTCCGAATGTAACTAATACCTAGTTATTAATTATGCAAACAAAACCAATTCATTAGTGTTTGGATAGTAAGTAGTTCCTGGCAAGATAACATGGCACGGAGGCCGAGTCTCACTAGTAACACGATTATGAGCCGGAGCGGGGCTCGAGTTGGCTCGTTACCCGTGAAACTTGCCGCGGATACAATTAAAGAGAGGATCCCCCGGGGTCCCCTCAGTTTGATTGATGGCCCCGGGGCCCGGCCGGCAGGGGCCTGGTCGGCAGCGGCGCCGATACTCGCTCTCACGCGAATCATTTCAACTGACAAGTTTTGATTGCTCCAATAAAGCGGAGCGATAGACAAAATATTATACTGACGTCGGATTGTGTCGCAACTGGTGGCGATACTCGACGCGGGTCATTTTAATATTAGCTGTACCTACCCCGCGGTTTCATCGGCGTGAATATCAGAATTCATTACTCGTTTCGTTACTACCTACAAGAATTTGTATAACAGAAAAGGGATGATTTTTTTCACCTTAAGCCCACCTTTTGACTAAGGTGTAGCTGTAGAGTTTGTAAAGTTAGGCCTTGTAGAGTTAAGGCGTGTAGAGATATAAGCTTGGCTCCACATGAGAACTCATACCTTTTTGACAGTGCAAGTCATAATATGGTTTCGTGTTGGCAACATTTTACATGAAAATGTTTTCGGTGGGATATAAATATCTATGAAACGGCAAAATATTATAACTTATTCTTGTCTCTTTTTAGTTCTATTTCAATAAAAAAATCTGAAAAGTCCACGTCGCTATCTACAAAGGTGATTTGGCAGATTTACGACGCAAAAACTATGTAAAATTCAGTTTCTAGCAATCTAGTTACGATACGATCCTGACTGGAAAGTATTTTCATGGAAGCTTTCAAGTCACGCTTAGTGGCGGATTATCTAGACGTCTCATTCGAGGCTCGCCTGACTCCTAGGTTGGCAGCTCGCCAACGCCACTGAGCGAGCCAGAATTATTCCCGGAGGCACCGCCCCTCACACCATCAATTAACTTGCATTCTAAGCGAAGCCCCATAGATGCTCCTTGCAGCGTCCCCAGATTATGACGTTATGGTAAACAATAATTTAATGCTCTTTATTTCTTGGGGTGAAATTATTTTGGTGATATTTATATCACATCTCTAGCATTGTGGACGCACTCGAATAAATTAAAACTTGTATTTCAAAGAAATCTTAAAGATTTTATGAAAATACCATTTTTATTTCAATTTATACTTCAAGATCACATAAAATTCTTTTTAAATTTTCAATTAAATCACTCGAGTAGTTTATAAATGAAAGTTGGATTTTTAATCTAGCTTTTTAGCTTTTCTATTTAACTTTGAAATTGTTATTCTCATTCTATAAGCATAATGTAAGAAAATCATTTGAATAATGTCGTTTGAAAACAAATAGACTATAATAAATCTTTAAAGCTTTTTTGTATATGATAATACTATAAGGATTAAGGGAGTTGTCGCAGAACATGTATGAATGTTAATCAATTGCAATTTGTTTGTGTTAGTTTGCTGTGGACGTCGTTAAGTCGCTTTACTTGTATCAACCTATTTCCCCGGCGCATATTTCCGTATTGTAATTACTTAGGGGACTCATTTGTCACGATGACATTTCCTTATTTCCTTCACTCGTTCACTAATGCTAACAGCTTCATTTTCTTTTCGACGCCTGCCTTTGGACACCTGAATGGGGTCCCGCCAAAACTAGCATTAATAACGTAGAAACCATTCATTAATACGATACGTCCTTCGGTCGATGTGTGCACGTGCGTCGCGCATGTCAGTGCCGGGCAACATTTAATTTTACAGCTTCGTTAATAAGGTTTGTATCTGTAAACTAAATGCTAGTTTTTGGTAATATTATTCATGCCACTCGCAATAGTTGACCTTTTAGGTGGAATCGAGGGCGTTCGATTTTTGATCTTATTATATTTTTTTTGTACTGAAGTCGGTTTTTTTCTGACTCTTCCCAAAATAATTATTGAGAGTTACTATATTTTTTATCTTATACAATTACTAGATAAAACGACATGAAATTTTAATGAATTCGCTTCACTTAGCGAGTAGATAATTTGTGAATATCACCGAGAAAAAAATATTATATCTACTACATAATATCTCCAAATATCATGATGTGGAATAATTTAATTGGCATAGTCTATCTCCTCATTAAACTTAGATCCAAAAGTGTGTTTATTTTTCAAGAGTTAGTTTCACATCACAACGCGGCGATTGAGGTGATTCTTTTAGACAAAGAGGTGGAAGGCCCGGAATACTGTGAACTTTTCAAATCTGTCGAAACGCGCTGCTTTCTGGCTTATCTTCTTCCGAGTCACGACGTCGCTTTGTGTCACACGTCGGGAACTGGATGCTGCCCGTGGTGGAGATCGGGATTAATGGTAATGGAGGATGACGTTTTTAAGTTATACTTCTGTAAGCGCGTTAGGAGAGACAGGCTGGTATACTATGTGCTGTGCCAAATAAAGTTATTTTTTCAATTTCAATTTCCATTTTAACAGACACGACACTTTTTTTGATAAAAAAATATATTTTATTTCGAAAGCAGACGCTGGCAAGTTGTCTTACGACCGAGTCACGTTCTACAGTAATCGTATACCACCGAGTACAGCAGTCAAATAGTCACGTTCAGATAAAACATAAACGTGGATCGGAAGGCGAACAGTACAGCGCTCTCGGGATACACCCAGATACGTGCTATATCCTCTATTATTATATATTAAGAGATTTGCTGAGCCCGAGTGCATTATCCTCTGCAAAATTATTACAGTTAGTAATAGTTGTTCACGAAGATGAGTAGCGACCCCCCTCCCCAACCCACTGCCCCCCCCCCCCGGCCCGCTCTCCCGCTCTAATGGCGGGATATCAGCTGCTTGCCGAAGTGCCAGCTCGGTTATTTAATTAGGATCAATTAATTTATCCCCATTAGTTCGACTGCGTCTTCGATACCGGTACCCGAGTGGATACAGGTCGCCGCAATTAGCTCAGCGGCTTGGAATAAAGATATTAAGTTAGTGTTAAAACATATTAGGTACGTATAGGACTATTCATTGCATTATGAGCACTTTTGGAGTCTATAACTAACTCTTCATGTTTTTAGTAATCCTTTTCACAACATCTACTCGATCCCACACTGAGCTAAGTATAAGCTTGTGTCGAGGAAACCAAGCAGAAGTGATGTACACTATCTACATATTATTACATATATATTTTATTATAGACATAAACACAAACACGCCCAGACCGGAAACTGAAACCCTGTCTACATGGCAAAGTCTACCCCACTGAGAATTGAACCCGTAACCTCGCGATTAGCGGGGAGGTATGGTGACTTACTACGCCAATCGGGTCGTCGAGTATGTTTTACCCGATGAACACCTGAGGGATCCACAAAATGGCGCGGCTGAAACAGCAAGCAAAGGCTACTGACGAGTGGATAATATTAAACGTTGCAAAGTTCTGTCGTTAAGCACCCGCAGACGTAGTAGACTATAATAGGCGTGTACGCTGTCGCCGCTCTAATTGGAAGCTGGCGAGTTTGGGGCAAGCGTTGCCTAGAGCCATTGAGTACAAGATCAATTTGTTCCTTCCCAGCACTTCAACGGCTTTAGGTCACAGAGGGAAAACTTTATCACTTCAGATACCGATCATTTGCGCGCGCAAAATTATCATGATTAGAAAATTGCTTTGTAAACACTAAAAAGTACCTATTTGCGTTTGCTAACATAATAATCCTTGTGATTAAAAAATTACAATACGCTTAAGAAAATACACTTTTGGGTGCACAGACCTAATTTAAAGAAATTGGTATAACATCTCAGCACATCGAGAGCAAGTTATAAAAGATTTATATTAACAAGGAAAGAATACTCTTCTCGCGCTAACGGATATTCACAAAATTATTCATGTATTCATCGACGATCCTTCTTTCCCTGTTTTCGTGAAAAGATTTATGGCTGAAAACACCGGCGGCGTGGGGCGGCAGGTAGCGGCAGGTAGCGGCAGGTAGCGGCAGGTAGCGGCAGGTAGCGGCAGGTAGCGGCAGGTAGCGGCAGGTAGAGGCCTAAATTGCGCCAGGTAGGGGCGCCGGCGGAGAGGTGGCTAATGAATGCGTTGCAGGAGTCAGGAGATGTTCTTGTGTTATTTAACGATCGCTTTAGTGTTTTGTATACTACTTGCGTCATGTCATTACAAGATTAAACGGACTTAAGGCGACTTGGTCTACAAACTAAATATCAATTTAGTGATATTTAATTCAAAGATAATTACACTCAAGTAGATGTGTTTGTTACAAATGAGTATCTATTATAAATAATAGTATTTAGGCCAAACCTAAGTTACGCGTTCCAGTGAACTTTAAAGGAAATCTCATGTTTTTTCCACATAACATTGTGCTGGACACAAGTTTTGTACTTATAGGATTTTGCCATTGTAATCCCCGCGACCCTTGGGGGCCCGGAAAAGTAGTATTTGGAGGAAGCTTTTACCTAAAGCGGGGTCCCTGCTAAAAACTAGCACCTAGTGCAAGAGTTGAATAAGGTTTTATAGATATAGACTTTATAGGTACTTCCATTTCATTATAATAACAATTAAATTAAAACTTTTCTTAACTCACTAAACCTGAAGTGAAAAAGTGGGTAATAATGTACAAGGCATTTCTGCCTTTTTTAAAGGACTTTTTTATATTTTATATTTATTATAATCCCTGGGACTAAGGGCCTAGAACGCGTCTCGGTGTGAGCGTCTCTCCCGCCCGGAGCCGCAGCCAGCTCGTCCGTCCTAACAAACGACGGCGACGTGCAAAATTAAGCGAACGACCAAAACGTACACAAAACCAGTTAGCGCGGAATGTTTTAGCCGGAACATACATTTTTAATTTATGCCGCAGAGAAGTACGCGACGTGTCCCGCCCCCGCCCCCGCCCCGCCCGCCTCCCCTTGCCTCGCCCCGCGCGCGCGACGCTTTGTTTTTATTTGCTTCCGGTATCACACAGTCACTGCGTTCAATTATACTGTTTTTGAAGCGAAATACCGTGTGATGCATCATCGAAACTGCAGCAGCGGTGTGTTCGAAACATGAGATTTTATCTTCTTTGTTTTCTTTTTTCAAATAAACACAAACCTACTTACTACAAATTGCACTTGCTGTCCGTTCAAGGCTACATTATGCTAATTAAGCTTTCAAATGTAGCCCTGAAGCCCTGTAGAAAATCTTAGTTAGAAAATAACAAATTACCTACGACCTTTATTGGGTTTCACAAAATTAAATTCTTAGCTTAGTTATACCTATTGCCTGCCGCTTTAGTCAAGTTGACAATCTATGATCGTTGACCGACTGACAAACAAGATCGTCAACCTGGCTTAGGGGGCTGGTGCTGCAACATCTAGTGTTTCGGCGGTCTGGGTGTGGCCAGTCTTGATCCTTTGAGTGTTCGGTTTCATAGAGTTTGACGAACTGGTCGTATGTACTGTGATCTATATCTGTGCGCTTAAACAGGCTAAGTGGCAATGCGTCAGTGGGCGTAGACTAATCTAATTGAGTGTGAGTGAGCCTGGGGCGGCGAGCGATCTCGTTCCACATCGCATGCCTAGCCCGAAGTTTGTACACAATCCATCGTACACGCGGCGCTCGGATAACTTCGTTTTTAGTAATTAAATACGATACGATGGATAATAATCATTAGTGACGGTAGATCTTCCACCAAAACACGGCTTGCCTCCACGTTCTGTCCGGAATGAAGGTGGATCATCATTTATGGGATAAATATTGGTGTTTGAGTTTGGCTGTTTAGTATTTATTTGCAAAAAAGTATATTGTGATTATATCAGTTGTCTAGTACCCATGGTACAAATCAGTGGCGAAGGGTGAAATATTGAGAGAGGCAAGCCGGAAATCTATTTGGTACCTACTATAAATACGTAATTTCAACTTATTAAACTATCTACTTACCGCAAATACCTAATTTCAACGTACGTACAAAAAAAAAATCCAACTTTAATACTAATCACTATTTAATACCAAGAAATAAATTCTAATACGTGACACTAACTAACAAATTCAAATTTTCAATTTTTTTGTCATAAACTCAAGTTGTCTGTCGACAGTCAACTCAGAATGTCCGCTTCATTTCGAATTTCTAGGACCAATAAGGATATTTGTTGAGACAGTAATAGAAAATGCGTGCGCGTGAGCGAGATGGAGGGAGTAACTCGATTTGCAGCGGCTTACCAAAGTAGCTATTTTAGCCGGCTGCCTGCGACCTTGATGTGACGTCACGGCATTATTTTGTATTAAGTTTAACTGCCAAAAAGCCGATCGCGCCAGCGGCTTATTTTATAACAATTTGTTGTTGAAGAGCAAATTTTGTTGATAGTTTAGGCGTTTTGTAATGTTTTCTACTCAGTAGAGATAATTTTTGTGTCTACAAAAATTACTGATTGTGCCATTTCTAAATTACGGTAGAGAGAGTGGTTGTGTTCCCAACTTCTGAAGGGAAGCCGGTGGGAATCGGCTTGTATGGTACCTTCGCCACTGGTACAAATTCTGCTTCAGTAAGGACCAGTTAGCACTGTTTGATAATATCTAATCATTATCATGTTGTTTATTTTAATTATTTCCATGTGTAGTAGCGACATCTGATCCTTTACAATATTTATTTAATACTAGTTGAGTTCCCGTGGGAATTCCGGGTACCTTATATTACTTAGGTATACCTACGGCACAGATAATATCCTACGGTAAGGCTGTAGCTTTCTACAAGAAAAAGAATTTTAAAAATCAGTTTAGTAGTTTCTGAATTTATTCATTGCAAACAAAAATACAATAAATAAAAAAACTGTTTATAATATTAGTGTAGACGAGTACGTATTTACGGTTTCAGGCTTTTATATGCAAGTCTATAACAAATCGTGAAGTACCTACCCTACATTCGTTGGATCAAACATACTCATGTCGACAACCTACAACTGTGTAAGGCTATACACGAGGTTTTACTCAGTCGACCTTTCAGAACGTTTGTGTTTTCGGTGGGTATAAGTACGAGTATTATAGAGTATAGACATCCGGCGAGCTCTTAAAGTAAAAAGGGAACGATCCTTGGAATATTTGCGCCACTGTCGTTAAGGGATCGGAAGATCCGATTTGCTTTATCTTTGACCGCTGACCTGCGACAATCAGCCAGCTCTAGTCATCCCCCCACCTCGCCTCCTCCACCACCCCCCGTCCCCCGCTGCACTCGCAATCACTGTCCTGCGAGTCAGCATTTCGTCAAAGAAACGCTCTGTGAGCTTTCATAGATTCGATAATATGATTTGGGTATTTCATCGCTGGATACGTCAATCAGCGGAGTTCGATAGAAATCAAGATTTAAAACGTGTTTTCTTTGAGTTTAGTGAAATTCTTGCATTATTTTCTGGAACATCTATATGTATATGATGTAGCGAAATTTCTCGTCTCTACATTTAAAACGAATCGCTTTCTGCATGCACTTCTTATCTAAACAGTCTCCACTACCATAATCCAAAGAGATAAAGTTTGTAAGTTTGGACGTATGGGGGTTAATCTCGGGAAAAACAATAAAAATTGAATTGAATTAAATACTGAACCCATTCCATAAACACTTTCACAGATAGCGAACAGCGATATAGTATCTCTGAGTGAAATAGGATGCTTTTCATCCTGAGACCAAAGGCCCGAGGCAATTCCAAAATCGACGCGGGTGAAACTGCAGTAGGACCAACTAGTTGTAGGGAAACAGAGTCAGTAGAATGTTTTATTGCACTGCATTGCAATATTTTCAGGGTCTCTCTTTCAATGATTTAATTTGAAACCCGTTTATAAACGATTTTTTTTTTTTATAAACACACAAACATTATTTTGGTGTACAATAAAAAATATTTTATTCTATTCTTTAAACTAAAATTGAGAGAGGGGTCAACAATATGCGGTATTTCCGTTTATGAAGCGACCACTCCATTCAGTGCAGAGTGTAATCCCGATCACGCCACAATTACCACGACCGTTGTGCGGTGAGCGGGGCGAGTGGAGTGAGCGGGATGAGCGGGCCGGATGGAGTGGAGCTAACACTGGCGCACGGAGCGCTGCGGGCGGGGCGGGGGCGGCGGGGCAGCGGGGAAGGCACGAGTCAAGCGGAGCTAGTTGTGTCGCGAGCTGATGAGAGGGTATTGTGCAGGTTGCGGGCTGCAGCCCTCACTGTGTCTGCCGCAGAGGAGGCAGCTATTCTTCTTCTTCTTCTTTAATAATGGCGTCTATAATTGCCAATTACAATGGTTCTTAATAATAAAAATCTCTTCATCTACTTCTTCAATTATGGCGAAACGCCAATGACAATGTTAGATTGTTCCCCAAGTTAAAACATGGCTCTCTTGAAAGCCAGTTTCCTGCTCAGGGTCCAAAATAGATGCTGAAAAGTGACTGAAATAACGAAGACAAACGTGACACGCGTGTTTTCGGTACGGCTTTCACTCGTCAACAATCCAGAAAGCTATTCGTCGCTCACTTTTATCTCGTCACTAACGTAAAATGTATTAAATGCCATTTGGTTACGGTTTCATTTGGCTACTATTTTCAAAATTGATATTTCGTGAAGTACTGGAAAAAAAAAATATTCGAGACACCAGTAGTTGCTCATACTTACTTTACAACCATGGCGTCTTTTTCTTGGCCTACCTATTCTATCTCTCTATTATTGCGACTGCTGATCGATCAAATTGATAATCTTATTACGTCGAACCTCTAAAAGCTATACTCACACAATATGTTTGGCATCAATGGAAACCTACAGAAGATGTTTAACTTTTTGAAACATACGAAAAATTGACCTCGCACATCACAAAACCGCACAAATCTATTAACAGAGTAGGGAAAAGCGTTCAGTAACATCTGTTTGTTAAATAGAACGAGTTTTATTGTTGTTTCCGTTTATATGCGTATTCTATTGCAACACAAGAGGGAAACTTCTCGAAGCGATGGATGATGGGTAGGTGTATGAAGATAAATATATATTATTATGCTCGAGAAAGTTGTACAATACGCCTCACTTTATAGGATTATGGGCCACAAGAAATCATACAACGGTCTTGTTGGGAGCGGGCGGGGTGTGCGGGATGTGCGGGGTGCGCGGAGGGCGGCTCAGTGCAACTTATTGCATTCGTCTCTGACTTACTTGATCCATGTGACATTGTCGCGACTCTACTCGCTATACACACGGCGCTCACGGATGCAGAACATGATTTTATTATTCACCACCAGCTATCCACGCGTTAATTTAGAAATTTAGGAGTACAAAAGTACTCTATATCTTTTTTGGACCCCTGATAACGTGTATGCACGATTTTATACGGTTTTATCACGTTAATTTTCGATAAAGTTCGCGCGGAAATTTCATAATATAATAAATCAGTACCTACCACAGCAGGTCCGTGGTACCTACCCTATATCTTTTGACAACTAGTATGCATAATTTCACTATCAGTTGAGTACCTAGTTATGGATTGTAAACATGGAGGACGATGATTGTAAAGCTAACAGAGGGACAGAGTTACTTTCGCATTTATAATATTAGTATGGATTATTTTTGTCTATACCTAATGACCACATTTTTTCTAAATAGTTCCCGTCTAGTCAGTCACGTCGCCACGCTACGCTTAGAGCGCGAGCGGTACGAGCGCTAGAGGCGCTCGCCGGTGGTGCCGCCCGTGCAGCCCGTCGCGCGTCGACTGCCTGCAGCCCGCGAAGCCTCCAGCACCGCGCGCGACGAAGCTAAAGTTTTCAGCGCACTGTGGCTTCTTACACGCGCCTGCTGAGTTGCGGCCTCGCCCCGCTCGTTTTATTATACTCTGCTTTATGCTCAGCACAATCCGTAATTAATCCAGTTGCGACGCGACGGACTTTCTGAACACGTCGTTATTAATTTGTAACTGTCTCGATATAATGCCATGATTTTAATTAGTATTTGGATCTACTGTTGAACAGTTAACTGTACTGTAGGTACTGTTTCCTGAATAAATATTATGTAAGTATATGAGTCTAAATTATACTTACCTACTGGTAAGAATGTATTAATTCTGAACGCAACGTGACAGTGTGTAATATACCGAAAAGATTCAAGTTGAGTGG
Organism: Zygaena filipendulae; assembly: GCA_907165275.2. Lineage (NCBI taxonomy): Eukaryota > Metazoa > Arthropoda > Insecta > Lepidoptera > Zygaenidae > Zygaena > Zygaena filipendulae. The sequence continues at coordinate 203,986 of OU015653.1, read as the reverse complement.
TTTTTCCTTTTTGACAAGACTTCTGAACGTACTTGTACCTATTCACGCAATAAACAGACTGGGTGTCCGCAAATAAACTTGTACCTACTCAATTCGAGCTCAGACTCGAAAGAGGTGTGTATAGAGTCAGTGAGTCACTTGATACGATAACAAACTACCGTTTTATATAATAATGGTTGAAGAACAAAAGCTGCGAGGCGACGGAAACTGCGGCGGGCGGAAGGGGTGCGGCGCGAGCGCCGCTATGGCGCGCGGGGGAAGGGGGGGGAGCAGAGAATAAATACAAGGCGCTTCCGCCGGCGACGCGTGGCGTCGCATTGTGCTCGCTCGCTGAGCCAAGGCTAATACCTATACCTTCAGCTAGAACAGCGCGACTATGTACCAACACAGTCGTCTATGTTTCAACTCTGTACGGTTTCTCCTTCAAGTGACTGTTTTACTAGAACTTACTTATTGTAGAAGAACCTATGTGGTAAAATAAAAAATAAAAATATGTATGAAAAAACATCGAGGAAAACTGGATCTAGCTATTCAGAACACGAATGAGTCGGTGGCAACTATTTCAGCATCCTGACAGGGACGCTAATTCTTCAACGTCAATTTAAAATTCAAGAACAATTTAAAATTCAAACAACAGCTAATATAAAAAAAACCAGTTCACTACTTCGCTGTATGAATAAAGCAGACAAGTCAAAGTGACGAAAATGACGTCTAATAAGAAACTTACGTTCAGCGGATAATATGTATGTACCTATTTATAGTCCGAAACGACAACATCAGTTGTATAAATAACATGACACGGCGACGGTATGGCGACAGTGAAAGGCGACGGCTATTTTAGAGGTTTCAATAAGTATAAGATTGCTGTACAAATGAGGCGGACACAGAGTAGAAATAAGTTAGTACAGAGCTTCGACTCCGACTCCAATAAGTCGGTTCTTCCGATTACTTCTCCGGTCGTGACACTAAAATCGAAGGTTTGTGCGTGTCACGCGGGAGAACCCCCCTTCCCACGCGCCTTTCTGTCTTCGATTACTCTTTTATCATAGGCAATACGATGGTTTATTTTCAGTGATAAACACATCTCTCTACTGCCACCACCTCCGACTCCGACAAAATTTTAGCACTCCGATTTCGGTTCAGGTAAAATCACTTCCGTAAGATCCCTAAGTGGAAATGCCCTAAGCCCTTTGTACGAGCTGAAGGCGCCTGCGCACGCGCCGCGCCGTCACGTCGCGCGTCTTTAGCGACGCGTGCACTGAGCCCCGATACGCTTATCTAAGAACTGTGTGACTAAGTCGTGAGGTATGACTGTGTGTTTTTGTATATTTAATTCAATTTTCTTATCTATAACACGTGCATTTCGATGAACAATGCAGTGGCGTAATAGTTGTGACTTGTGCCATTCCAAAATCGGCGCTTTCAATTCTGACTTCAGTTGGCTGCCGTCAAGCTTGGTGCGACAAATATTTTCTATAACGGAAAAAGCTATTGGAAGCATTTAAGAGTAAGTCTTTGGCAATTCCTGGACTTTGGGGTCAAAACACACCGGCAGCGCGATACTAAGTACAGCGGTTTATTAGCAATGAATGAATGAAATGAAAAAATAATGTATTCTAGCACAGGTGCTGTTAACAATGTTTTATGGCATCACGGCAAAACTGCGTGTGACTTTGTTGCATATTGACCTTTAGCAGAAGTGATAGTCTACAAGTGAAAGCTAATAATTTTCAACTAGGTACACGTCGAATCGCATTATTAGTAAGTTTTTACATTTTTGATGCCTACTATTACAATATTAGTAACGTGTCACGTTTGTGAACGGGACGTTCCCTCATAAAAAGGCTCGAAGTCACTCAAATAGCAGTGAAGAGAACAACTTTAACCACGCTCTTTTTATTTGAATAGGGAATTGTAATATCGCGCCCCGCAAATAGCCGTGTTATTATAATACGAGCACGTCTACGTCTATACTCTATGGAGACAGAAGCCTCGGGGTGACGCGGGCGAAGTCGGTGGTCGGGTGGATCGCATCGCATCGGTGCGCGGTCGATATTAGTAAAGTTCCGTTTTATTAAACGAGCTAAGCGAGGAGCCGCGATTACGCCTCGCTCAGATATTGTGACCGCCAATTTGCTTCGTCTGTCTGTCCGCCTCCCGGGCGGCCGCCGCGACCGGCCGGCGGTCCCGGCGGGGGTCGCGACAAATGGGGCTGTAATCGGGGACGCTACGCGCCCGAAAATCCCAGTCGACAATAGATAAATGCGCGATTAGCGTTATGACAAGTCACCGTGACGGAATCGCAGCGCGGGCGGAGGAGGGGGGAGGACGGAGAGAAGGGGGAGGGCATAATGATCCTTGCGCCTTAACTCTAGCCGTCGGGCGACGAGTGATTAGTTACGTTTAATCTTTGATACCTTCTCATTAGAGATGAAGCAACAATAGGACAATGTTAAAACAACATCAACATTAAGCTCTTGTGTTGACTTTTAGTTAACATTATCTTTATTTTCAGTAATAAAGATCGGCCCGTGTACAAAACTCAAAGATTTTCGGGGCTCAGGCAATGTGTCACTCTCGTTTATTAAATACTGCAATGAATTTCGAAGAACTTTTTCCCCGCTCTCATTAGGGTCATCTAGATTGAAGCTAATATTCTGGAACGGAACCATGGTCGCGAGCCGAATTATATGGAAAGTTTAGAAAGTCAGTAGGTAACCCCAATGAAAATGATGAAAAATTACATTACGTACATAACATCGCCCTTAATTTTAAAACGAGTATTTAGTTACATCTTAACCATTGCAAGCGTTAAAAAATGTGAAAATATTATTTGTGTTTACATTTAAAAATGAATTGCTGTTCATTTGTCTCGCTAAAACTCCAAATGGCTGGACTTATTTGGCTAATTTTGATCTTGAAATATTTGTGGAAGTTCAGGGAAGGTTTAAAAAGTAAATCCGAAATTCGCGCGGGTGAAACCGCAGGGCACAGCTAGTTAAAATAAAAAACTAAATAAACAGGAAACTATCGATGTATTTGTTATGATATACTACAGAGAATCCATTGTGAAAGCGATCCTGAAGTTGATCCCATCTCATTATGTTCCATCTCGAGATGACACTCGAAACTCGCAAACTACAAATAGAGTTATCGAATAAAACGGTCCAATAAACTACCGATTGATATGCCGTTGAGTATAACGGACGCGATGGATAAGTTTTAGGTATAGTTGGAAAAGTTTCGACGATTCCATTCCAATATTCGGCGGTCACTCTTCTTCCGTGATTTACGGAGCGGCAACGGCACGGGAGCGTCCCGGTAGCGTCCGCGTCCCGGACGCGGTCCGACGAAGCGCTCAGCCACCCCGCGTCAGCCCCGGGCCCGCACCCATGGGCCGCTCCCCATAAAACTTCGTTTCTTAAGAAATGCTGTACGCTTTTGAAACTTGCACACCGCTCGGAATACCGGTGATTTATAGAACGCCTTTTATAATAGTCTTTTAATTTCATTTCTAATGTACATTTGTATTTTGTTTAGAAACTGATTGAGATAGCTAGTATAGGTATAATATTTATTAACATACTAGCTAATCCCCGTGGTTGCATACGTGTTAATGTTGGAGTTCCCGCGTGATAAAAAGTACCTACTTAATATTATGTCCTTTTCTGTACCCTTGACGACGGGTATGCAAAATTTTAAGTGGTTTAACTCTCGCTAATGGGCATGTGGACTAATTTTTATTTTTTAGTCCGTCTTGTAGATTATTAAAAAATATTGGACACGTATTTTTCTTTTTTTACGTAACCAAAAAATAACGGCGATATATTGAGTTGAAATTTCGCGTGACGTCACTATTCTGACAGTTTGTATGGCGGTTTTAGCGGTTCGTGACGTCACGACCCCCTCACCCTAAACTTTAATGCGCTTTATCTCTGTATATTTTAATTTATTTCAAAAAGCAAAAAATACGTGTCTATTGTTTTTTTATTTTCTAACTGACGGACTAATTAGAATTTTGATTTTCAAAAGTAGTCCACATCCCCATTTCGGAGGTTCTTTAGAAATTCCGAAATAAAACTGCTCTGTGTTCGTTTCTGTACCCTTGACAACGTGTATGCATAATTTCATGACGATCGATTGAGTAGTTAAGGCGTGTAAGCGTATAACAAACAAACAATCGAACACAAGTTCGCATTTAAAATAATAGGATTTTTGTTTTTTTAAAGATGGGGAATATTTTGTCGAAGGCCGTTAGAGCATTTTCGGATCCTGATCGTGTTACGAAGATATCGTAAAAATGAAGTGTTATTCGATATCGGAACGAGCCGCGAACGAGTTTATTCGCTGGATGAAGGCCCGACGTTCGGGAGCCGATAGGGGCTCGCCGGCGGCCGGCTGCAGCTGGCCCGGGAATAACTCACGCGCCTCCACATAACACCACACCAGATAACAGAGGGTTTGCTGTTAAGGAAGTATGCCGAAGAATTTATACGATATGATTTGATGATAATCACTCCCCAGATCAATATGGTAGGTACCATTTTTGAAGGAAAGGACAGGACTTTACACAGAAATGTTCTTTAGGCTGACTTGTATTATCTACTGCGAGTAACAGGTTTCACTTGTTATTAAGAAATAATGAATACAATGAATGAGGTTTTGACAGTTACTCAACTTAGTTTCATCACAGAAAGGGGAGTTGGTACGACAATTTGAAATTACTAAGAGTGCGACTCGAATGTGATGCCTTTTAACTATCCGAACGGGCGCAACCACGGGCAGCAGCTAAGTGTCAATAAAATTATGAGGAATGTATCCTTGCTATCTTCAAAGTTGAAAAATTACTTAAATTGGGAATAAAGTATTTTTTTTTTACTTTATTACTGAAAGCAGTGTATTTTCACAAAAAATATACATAAACGTTCAGCATATCGTTGCGACACTAAACTACTCCTCGTTGCAACACTAGTTATCAGAGGCCACTGTTCCAACATCCTGACGTCGCATCGTGCGTCGGAGCGATCGACTGCTCTTAAAAATAAATCCTAAAACCATAATGAACCCACACATACAATGGAACGAAAACTATATGCTAGGTATTTACCCTCAAATATTGAGACTCTATTGATGTCTGATCTGTAAAGTCTGATTGTACCGCCGTGCGCTGGTGGTGAATTAATTGTGCCCGCCTAGACAGTGGACACATTCATCCGACTGGCTCAATAAGTAACATGTAACTGGAAAAAACAAACACCGCAATGAGTTATGTCACAATAAGGATTATCTACTACTTCAGCGTTACTTGTATTTAAAACGACTCACGGTTAAATTCGTGTCACAAGCAATATTATGAAAGGTTTAGAAAAGACCAACAATATAACCTAGTAGTATTGGGCTTTTCCAAAGGTGTAAAAGAAATGTGATTGACCCATTAATCGTTAACTCCTGTTACTTTTTAACAAAAGTAAGTACCTATGGCAAATAAGAAAATTAACTTGTACCTATAATGTTATTTTCTACACTTAGTACCTGTAGGTACTGTAACGTCCCGGGGGCGGGAACGTTAACAAATTAAGCAATTGAATATAAAGATTTTCAAATTATTTTAATTAAAGATATTTTTATTTCAAAGCAAAACCATATTATTCTGATACAACAAATCGATTGTCTTCTTTTTATATCTAGAATCTATATTTATGACATTACATTCAAGTTCGAAATATTACTTACTTCTTCTAAATTTGTTTCCAACCAGTGTTGACATGGAGGTGAACAACGTTCAACCTCTACAGTACCTACTTTTAATAGACTGATATTGTTAGATTTGTTTACAGTAAAGGGAGACACCAACAAAAGACACGCAAAATAATCGGTTGGCGGCTACCGAGTTCGATAAAGTTCCGCGAATCATAGAGAGCTACAAGATTACACTAAGATAATTGGGTACATTCTACTAAACGGTTGGAACTTCGCAAAGTTCATTATTCAATTAACTAAGTATACTCCTTTACTACCTATCTAAATTGTATTCAAAGATACTAAATTGTGTGTGCTTTCGTCATACAAATAGAGATATGTTTGTATCTGGTCGATTCTCTAATTAAGTTCCAAGTAATTGTTAGCGATTGTGCCCTTGACTCAATCAGACAAGCTTTTAGGGTTCGCTTTATCAATATTAAACTTCATAACTAAGGTAACTAAGTAAATTATAATGATAATTGGACATTATCCCACAGGGCCACCTGATTCCACACTAAGCAAGACTTGTAAATATTCACCAGATAAGTCATATAATCCTAATTTTATTATAAACACGAATGTGAGTTTGCTTATTACACCATCACGCCTTAATTACTCCACTGATTATCATGGAATTTTGCAGACAAGATGTCAGGTACAGAAAAGGACATAAGTTACTTTATCGTGGAGTTCCCACGGAACTTCCGGAATTAACGTGAGTGAAACCCCATGCGTTGTCAGGGATACAGAAAAGAACACAGGGTGCTTTTAACTCGGAATCCTGTGAGAACTTCGATATTAACACGTGTAAAACCGCGAGGAACAGCTAGTTGTAAATCAATCGCTAATGAAGCGCTCCGTGTACCTAGCGGAACGATTGATGCGCCGCTGTGCTACATAGTGCGCGCTCCGAGCTGTTGCCGCTCCGTGTGGAGCTCCACGCCCCGGCCGCATCAGCTTTCGCTGATCGGATCGTACAAACAATATTTTATTTATTTTATTTTACTTTATTTGGAAAATCAACAGCTACAAAAATATAACGAACATTTGAATGTCAAACAAAAAAGCCGATTACAGATTTTCGCATATGGGTAGTGGATATATTATGGTATGGTTATGTTACAATCGTAAAGCTTGCCGCATGTACTGTATAAACTGCTCAAACGTTCAAATTCAAATTGAGATCGAATATTTCATTGTCAGGGTGTTGGAGAAAAAGTAATGAAACAGAAAGTGTAGTGAAACCACAAGAGATCACATGACCACATCTTCTGGGTGCGATGATCCAGGACAAATATGTAGTAGTACGCAGAGCTTTCACGAGTGTTATAAAAACGATGACTTACTGTACAGTCGAATAGGCAAAAAGGCTACTTTTGTCCCGGAAAACGTGTTCCCGAGGGAATTGTGAAATTCACGCATGTAAGATCACGGACAACAACTAATATCCTATAAGGAACAGACGTGTAAAACCATAGTCCATAGCATTGTTTACCATCGGTAGACATTATGGAAAAGAATAAAGATGAACGCCTGACCAAACGTTCATATACAATTAATTTTACAAAACAAAAATGAAGAAATCTATCACACACGGAAAAATATTTCACAATCCTTGAAAGTTTAAAACTAATTTTAAATGGATTTCCAAATTAGAAATTGTTCCAATTGTTAAAATATTCAATTTTATTTATTAGAAATATCGTAGAAGATACGATCTTGGTCCTGGTTCGTGGTTCCGGGGAAAAGACTCATTACGGAGGGATTAAGTTTTTTTTTGTGAATGTATAATGTAAAAGATGATTTGTAGGTATGGCTTTTATATGGATTACCTACAGACTATAGGAATATTTGATATTAAAGTAAACAAATATAATAAACAAGATTTATTTTACCGATTACAAGTTTTAAACGATGGATAAATACTTAACAAACATTGAAGAGACGCAGACATTTTACTGGGCTGTGGGCACGTCAGCGCGTCGCGTCGATGGTATAGATAGAGTATAGAGCGATGTGCTGTCGATAACGACGTGACGGCGTGTGTTATCTTGCATCGGTAAATATTTAAAAAGCAATCGAAAATCCGTTAACACTGGACGGCGCGGCGACCGAGTAAACTGTAACGCGTTGATTACCCGTTAATACCAATTCGGTGGTTTTCATCATTTTGCTTTGCTGGTCTATCCTATTCATTGCAGATAAATGCAAATGTGAGTTTGTTTGTTTCACTTTCATGTTTTTAGGGGTACAGAAAGGGGGTTAGGGGACATAGGATGGTGAGTTTCATTCAGAATAAAATATTTACCAAAAACTACATTAAGGCGAGTGATACCATGGGCACCAGATATTATAAAAATGCAAAAGCTATAAGTTACGTTCCAGGAAACCACTGCGACGCACCTACCTATCTGTTTCATTCGTTTCGTTTGAATTCGTAACTCGGATGCTGATTTCCGGAGTGTGTCTATAAATAAGATCAGAAGACGTGCGCACGCGCAGCCGCGACTCGTACGGCGTACCTGCCGCGCTCCCGGGGCGGCGGGGCGGAGGGCGGGGGGCGGGCGGAGCGGAACGGATCGCGCTAACCAAACAAACACCTTTGAAATAGACACACCGGTGTCTAAAGGATTGTGAAACCAACACAAATGTATCCATCTATTTCTGTACAAATCAAACATGTTTTGGGTTCAGAATACCTACACACGTGTCGAATAAGGATATAATATGTTGCGTTTGCAGGTTTTTGAAAAATGGGAGGAATGAAGTTTAGCAAGTTCCATTCAACGACATATTAACATGAAATACTTGAAAAGTTTATCTCCAAACACATTGTTTTGCGCAAAGAACAATTCCATTTACCTATACTATGTAGTATGTCGTTATAACTTATTTATACCTAACAGTTTTGTTTGCTTTTTCTATGGTTATAAATCAGACGGGTTATAATCGTTTGTTTCAGAGTTTGTACTCAGAAGACTTATCCAGTACCTACCCACCTACTGACGATAAGATAATTTCATAATCTTATAGTAGAGCAAATTGCATTGAAAATAATTTTTTAAATGATACTTACTATTGGGTGGAAGTAGCCGTGAACCGGAAGCGGGCGGCGCGGGACGTGCCCGACGGGGCGCGATCTGAGCCGATATAATCCGTTGATGCTCCGAATACGTGACACCGAGCAAGGGTGCTTATTGTACGGCCGCTGGAGCCCTACGTCCCCGCCCGCCCCTCCCGCCCCTCGCGTCCCGCGCTGGCCCGCCACCCGCACCCGCCCTGTTTAAACTTATAACGAACCGGTTGGCAAAGTTAAAGCGGTTTTCTCTGGTCCAGCTTTGTATAGTAATTGCTCTCTCAGATACGAATAAACGAAAGGAAAAACAGTAATAGACGTAACGGGAACACGGGTCGGGCGGGTTCGGCTATAGGTACGTTATGTTGATTGCAAACTTCAACTATTTAATCACTGTTTAGATTTTATTCAACTTGGGAAACGATTCGGACGATTCGGTTCGGTCCGATGTAAACTAAATTAATTTCACATTCTCAATTTTATGTTTCAAGCAAAAGTTTAGTGATGTGCTTGAATAAATGTTTTATATCTCGTGTCGCTTTCTATGATATGCACATATTTACCAAACCAATACCAATAATTCAATGAAGCGTTCCGAGCGTCGGAGTGCGGAGGTGCCACCGACAGATGAAAGTAGGGTTGACAACCCGAGAGCAAAGATTTGCAGAAGAGCCTCTAAAATGCGGGACGGGGCACAAAATATCGCAAACTAACATCAAGCATAGTTCTATTGTATAAATACCAGCTATGCATTCTGTGTTGCAATACTTAGATTTTGTGTGTTATTAAATTTTCATTCGATAAAACCAAAACGTGCATTTACTTCTCCTTTCCACGAAAGTAGAAGGGGAAAATTTCTGTCGATGCGTCCCTCACTCCTCTCGTAGGTCTGCAGGTACTTATATGAGAACATTATAGGAATGAGTAATGATGATCTGTATGAAAGCACCATAACGCCCTCATATTACAATAATTAGACCATAGACGCATTACACCCTGAGGGTTGGGGCGCGGCGCTCCTCGCGGGACGGCTAGCGGGGCGAGGCACATCAAAGCCACGCGCCGCGCTCGAGATCGGGAAACAGGTTCATACCAGTACAGTGTACAGTGTACACGTCTCATAAATATTTGCTTTACAGAGAACTGACGCGTTACGTAGAACGGTCGTTTGACGAACAAAACCACGTGCCTCCCTACATTCCATCATTCCAAGCCCGAGAGCGGAGCGCACATTATAGTATAGGTGATGCTCATAATCGTCCAGTTTCATAGAGCCATCGATTCGCAACGACTGCGCTCAATTTGGTTTACGGTCCCCCCTCCCCCCCGCTCCCCCGCGCCGCGCTCGCGCCCCGGGCGGCAGTGGAATGTGCAGCAGTTGCCAAACCGACGCAATTTGCTTATGTTCCGGATAGATTTACTTAATATTGCGCCGTTGATAGCGCCGTAGCGGGCGGGGGCGCCGCGGGGGGCGGGGGGGCGACTGCAAACTGCAACTCGTAACTAACGAAGTAACAACTTGTGCGATAACTTGCTCCGGCCGTGCCGTCCCGTCCGTCCCCACTCGCATCGACGGCGGCCGGCGCGACCGACACTCTTCAGCTGGGCTCGGCCTTACTTAACTACTTTTGAAAATCAAAATTCTAATTAGTCCGTCAGTTAGAAAATAAAAAAACAATAGACACGTATTTTGTGCTTTTTCAAATAAATAAAAATATACAGAGATAAAGCGCATTAAAGTTTAGGGTGAGGGGGTCGTGACGTCACTAACCGCTAAAACCGCCATACAAACTGTCAGAATAGTGACGTCACGCGAAATTTCAACTCAATATATCGCCGTTATTTTTTGTTTATGTAAAAAAAGAAAAAATACGTGTCCAATATTTTTTAATAAGACGGACTAAAAAATAAAAATTAGTCAACATGTCTATTGCAATGCAATGATTTACATATTGTACCCACATCACTATAGTTAATAATGATATAATCGCAATCGAAAACACACACGCCCCCACACAACCCCAAGTATCATATTACCGAAATGAATAGGTACCTAAATACGGAATTTATAACGAAACTTGAAATTAATTTTGTTTTCCACTTTGAAATCATCATATTTTTCGGAATCAACTATAGATATGTACCTACGTACTTATATCGAGGTACCGACCTAACTGCACCTGTAAGAATGGTCGCTTAAGATTTTTCACACCACTTACTACACAGAGCAGTCACAAAAATGAACGACACACAATATTGGAATGACTGAAATATTTTTCAGCGCCGCGCTTGCTCGTTCGAATCGCCTTGTTTCGGTACAGTTGGAAGTAGGGCTCGCACCGACCGCAGTGCACGCAAGCAATCCCGAGCAACTGTAGCCACTAGCCAGATGTTCCCACTCCATTGATGGCTGATTGATTTACACACGAGTTGGCCTCCTGCAGGTGCCCGCTGGCTTCACTAAAATCAAATCTTCACTGCGACCAAGTGCACATTGCAGTTAGAGACTTTTTTGCTTGACTTAGTGATCCTTTTCGGGTACCTAACAATAGTTAAGAGCTTATATTATTTATCTGCCTATTTCTCACTATCTAATGTTTCTTAAAAAGTCATGCTTACAATTGGCTCTGACGGCGATTGGCGAGTGGTGACCCGTGCCTCCTCATGGGGTCGGCAGACTCTCAACGACCAACTCGTCTCCTGCGGAGCTTTCCGCGTCCCTTCACACAAGAGCGCGAGGGTGCGGGTCGAGGGGGCGCGGGAGGCGCGGGGGGGAGGGGGGAGAGCGCTCTCATCATTATTCGACAGCCGATTCCCGTTTGAGAGCTGTTCCCTCGGCAGTTTCACATGCGTCAGTGTTGGACCTGTTTTGTTGATTAACAAGGTAAACAAGAGTTCTTATAAATATTTTTTATGTTTAGATGCAGGATCCGACAAAAACGTCCTACAACTACACTACACCAACCAGACTTCGACTTCGACACTGTTGAACCGATTCTGATCCTTAAGACCTTAAAGCCGCCAATACAAGTTGGTCCAATGTACGGCAGAGGCCTTAGCAAACGCGACGTAAGGACACCAGCCTTGTATTAATTTAACTATGTACTTCACAGTCAAGAGGGTCCGAAAAACGTAACGTAAGCGTACGAGATACGAGTACCTACCTACATATTTATGATAGTACGGGAGCCCTTGAGAGAATTTGTGTATTTACTAAAGCGCGTCAGATTAACATTCAATTCAAACCGATCACTGGTAGCACAAACCAATAATAATATTACGAGTATTTTTGTATTTTGTATTAAATTAGTATTTTGTTTTGTTATTTTTTACTTTTTAGTATAGTGCATTTTTGTTTTTTTTGGAAGTCGGTTTTAATTTTTTTGTTATTAATATTTTGATTAACTCAAGGATAGCAGGAAAAATATAATAATCAGCCGATTTCCTCAAGCCGAAAACAAAAATCGTCTATAAAGTTTAGAACAAGCAGCTGTAGTGAAACATATTGTATTCCTCATTCTGCCTTTCTTTCCCTTTCTCTATCTCTCACTTTCTCGCACCGTCTTCACACAACTTTCCGTCGCCATGACGTCATCACAGTAGTAAACGTGTTAAATTGATAACCGCCTTATTTGCAGTCGGTTAAAATGTATACCTATTAAAATAAGTATAGGTAAGTATTACATGGAACTGTAGGTATTATACCTTTCACTTTAATGTAATTTTTAACCGACTCCCAAAAAGGTAGTTAGGTAAAACTTTTTTCCATAAAAGTACGTATTGAACCGACCCACTCATCAGTTCAAAGTCGGTGGCCTAGCCCCACCGTTTGGGTTGTTTTGGATGGTATCGGTTGATTTTTAATTTTGAAATCGGATGATATTTTTTTGTACGAAAATTTGTATGGAACTGTGATTCTAGGTACCACGTAATTTGTTTTTAAAATAAGCAACTGTTTTACTATTGTTTTCATGTTATTTTCCGTCTATTTTATTTATCAACTTCATAATCTAAAAAAACCATCAGATTAAGACTATTCTTCCAAATAACCGCCAGATTATTGGTCAGGACGACTTCAAGCTGAACCGTCTGCATAAAAATCTTGGTTTCGAGGGCGCCCGAAGCGATGACCAGTACCAGCGCATAATGACTCAAGGCGAAAGCAAACTTTACAATATGAGGCTCAACGTTGTATCACTGGGAGCAAGTCAAGAAGTCAACGTAGATGCTGTGAGATGCGTATACATTAAAAATGCGTATACATTAATACAAATATCGCTCGTCGCTCGTCTCTTATCCCTCCCCGTCCCACTGCATTTAGAGCACTCGTTGGCTCGAAGTTGACTCAGTTCCTTCCCCGAGCCAGTCTATCAACGAGGACTCCCAATACGTTCGAGGCGACAGAACAATAAAATAAATAATTCAACAGAACGCTCCCCCAAAGTAGTACAGAATAAAATGGCTCCCATAAGCCGGTGCAGCGCGCTCGAGGGGATTTAAATACAATTTCACACTCACTAGCTGAGTTGCGCAAAAGTTTTTAATAAGATTCGCTTAATTCAACGACTTTTTATGCAGAAGTTGCGAAACAATAAGTATAGTTAAAGGTATTAAAACTGTGTTAAAAACACGCTTTATCCATGCAATATAAACTTATTGTTTAAGTTACTTATCAAAAGCGTAACATTAATATAATAATTTAAATATATTATAATGATCCAAAAATGTCTGTTCTTTTAACAAAGTTCTTTAACACGGTCTGCGGTAGGAGTTAACTTACACGCCGTTTGTATGGGGCCAATGAGTCAAAGTATTAATTATAATTTGTATACGTAATCTGTACCGGGATTTCTTACTCAGGGGAGACAGGTCACTCAACATTGACTACTGAGTACGGCCTTATTATGTAGATAAAATGTTAGAGGTGGATCTTATTAACTACCAATTTGATCGGTTTACATTTCTCGTTCTTGAACTTAATTAGTGATTATAACTATAACTGATAGGCTAGATGATGATATCGATACCAATTCCGCGTATCGAAGTCCATTATACTGGAGTTTTGGCGCGCAAACGGAACAAACAAACAGATAGCTGTGTTCCAAATGCGAGTAATCCGGCTCGGCTCGGTGTGTCCACATCAGTAGCAAGCTACAGTGGAGTGGACCCTGAGCTGAGAATAGTGACTCAAAGGGCCACTACACCTGCGAAGCCTTGCTTTGCCTGGCTTCCCACATCCCCGCCGATGACTTGTGTACATTACGAACTGCATGTGTGGTTAACGAAGACACATAGCGCTAAATTGTAATAGATAATACTACGAGCTTATATACGTACTACGTATTGTGCACGCAGTGTTTACTCAATCGATTGAAAACCGCAGAGTACAGCGCTCGACTTGAGTTCCAAATGTACCTACATTACCCACACGGAACCATTAATTTTCCTGATATTCACGGGCACGGTTATGTAGAGTTTATAGTAAAAGCTAGTAACTTTATGGACATAGATAAATGTTGTGATGAAAATAGTTAATTCTTGTATATATCCCGTTTTCCTAATATTTCATCCTCATCTAGTCACCCAGTAGTAGTTAGCACCACTGGGTACTGCCGCATGCCCCTTCTAGCCTTTTGAGGCTTAAATTTGAACGGTCAGGTAAATGCGGCGTGGTGTGTGCGGACCTGGCGGTATTGAGCATTTGCAAATACAACGTGTTAATGAATTAACTGAAAACTAGAAAGTAGTTTGCTCAGAATCAACTAGCGAACCGATCGCGCTATGTTTTAATATGGGTTATGTTTTTTTCATTTTTACTAGCCCATGTCTAAATTATTTATAATACAATATTTGGCGCGTACGCCGCCCGCAGCAAAAAAATTCGAACCGGTAGGCGCGGGCGTAGCGCTTGGAATTTCGTAGATAGGTCACTTCCAAACTAATGTTTAATAACTTTTTAAGTATAAATTTTTTCGACATAAAATATATTTTAATCATATTATTGTTAATTTTTTTAAATGGGGTGTATCAGGTTTTCAGTCAATTCGTTAACACGTTGTATGCGTATATTTTAACGAAACTTTTGAATATCAAAAGTAATAAAGATTCGAAAGTTATTTTAAAATGTACGTGACGTTTATTGATTTACGATACGTACCTACTGAGGCTATTATTATAAATTACTTTTATGAAATCGTTTTTAATGGAGCAATCCTACAAAAGGTAGATTATATTATACCAATTACAATTAAACTAGCTGTTCCCCGCGGTTTCACCCGCGAAAATCTCAGAGATCCCGCAGGAATTCCGGAATGCAAAGTACCTACCCTATGTCCTTCTCTGTACCCCTGACAATGTGTACCTAAGTATGCAAAATTTCATGAGATTTCACCGACGTTAATTTCGGAGTTCCTGCGGGAATTTCGGGATAAAAAGTATCCTATGTCCGTTTCCTGGTTCTAAGCTACCTCCCCACCAATTTAAAGCCAAATCGGTTCAGCCATTCTTGAGTTATAAATAGTGTAACTAACACGACTTGCTTTTATATATATGGATAAAGATTAATACCAATCTAGTGTTTACTTCGCAATAGTGACGTTTAATAAATTGTTGCGTTCTCATTAGGTATACCTACGAGTATCACACACAGTATTTCTACGGCCGCGGCAGTAGATGACGAATTTTCTCTGGCCACTTTATTTCCTCAACCAAAATGAGCTGCTTGTCTTCGCAGCCACGTCTCCATTAGTTTCTCGTTTGGAGCCGTGATTGATATTACTCTTCAGTTTCCTCACGTCCACGAGTGCAGTTAGTGTGTTATCGTCCAGGAAGGTTGTTCCGGGACTTTGTTAAGCGACACTGTTACTGTTTTCTCAGTATAAGTTGCCAGCTATCACTTACTTACTGCAAGGTGTTATGCTCGACCTGCCACCTCGTATTTGCCTGGATCTACATAATATAATCATTATCTCCTTCATATTGTATAATAATTACTCGTTACTAAAAACTCATAGGTACATAAATGCGAATGTGGGTATATTTGCTTGCTACGCTTTCACACCTTAACTACTCAACCGATTTTTTTGAAATGTTTGTTGATTGTTGTCTTTTATACACACGTTATCAGAGGTACAGACAAGGACAAAGGGACTTTTCACTCTTCGAAATTAAACCGAGTGAAACCGCGGGCGCTATAAGTACGAACGATTAAAATTGAACGATACGAATAAAATTGGTGTAATGGAAACAAAACTAATTCTTAATTTGTATTATTAGTATATCACTATAATAGGAGTAACCTACTAGTTTTCATTCGCCGGCCCCGCTCAATTTCTTTCTTGTCGCAACTTGTAGTACCTACTTATATCACTGCAATAGGTTACACATCGATTCAAATAATTTTTTGCAGTGATGTATTGTATGTATTTAGGTTGAAAGACATAGATTATGTACGAACTATGAGTAATTGACCGAGATTGAGCAGAAAAATAGAGGATTGTGAAAATGATGGCGCTCGTGAAGATGGCACTCGTCCAAAGTCAACCCGTTCGCAATGATCGCTCGCCGCGCGGCGCCACGTGCACTCAAGAGATTTTGTTCAGAATCGACTTCCGAATAGATCGCACCATGTTTTAATATAGATTATATTTTTCTTTATACTAGCCCATGTCTAGATTATTTACAATACAATATTTGGCGCGTACACCGCCCGTAGCAAAAAAATCGAGTCATAATTTTTTTTGACCTAATTTATATTTTAACCATATTATTGTTTATTTTTTTAAATAGGGTGTATCAGGTTTTTGTTTAATTCATAACACGTTGTATGTCTGCTAAGGAGTGGGCTAGGCTCCGTTCCGGCCAACCACGTAGTGTATTATAGACGCGCCTGTTCGAGCTGTATTTATCTCCTTCATAACTTCGCTCTCGTTCATAATACTCACTAATATGTTTAAAACTTGTTTAGGAGACAAAACATGTCATTCTATGTATTTCATTGGAGACAAACATAATAATAATAATATGATTTCACACACGGAACGGTTACTTAGGCAAGGATTATACCTATTCGAATTTGCTTATATTTGCTTATAGCAGTCGCAAGAGTTCGCACACAGCGAGGCGTCCTGCGCGACGACGCGTCTGAGACGGGCCTTAATTAGAATTAGAGATTCATTTAAATTCATAGAGACGCTGACGAACTAATTAACCTCAGTGACAGGCGCTCCGCTCCGCCGCCAGGCGCTGCGCCCAGCACTAGCTATCTGCTGTGACTTGTGATGGACTCGCGCGGAACTTTAGTAAAGATCAGCTGGATTGATTTAGTACGTATCTACATTAACTAGATTAGGAATAGTTTTAATAGACATTTTTCTTAATCTAAAGACAAAAAACACAAAACTAATTTAATCATACGTCGGGCTCAGTTTAATTAAAGATGAACGAAAAGGCGATCTTTAGGTATGTCTGAATGGTCGAAGGACCTTAGCACCCATAAACCATATTTTAGTGTTCCTTATTTAGGACCAGACGAAAGAAACTGGGTCTGTCGTGGCGTTGCATTGTAATATCTAATTTCAATGATCATGAAAATTTCATCGCTAACGTAGGCAGGTATTTAATAAGTGATTGAATTATTGCACATCCAGCTCTTGCCAGCGTGCGGCGGCGCTTTGAAAATCAATTTGCTGCTGTATAAGTAAGTACATACGGCGAAACCTTTATCATTGAACTCGTACTAATACGAGTACAGCAGGAGATGAGGCTCCCGGAATCGCCGCTTAGTCGGTCGTTTTCACCATTTATTGACGTGCTGGAACGTTCGAATTAATTAATGCTATGTAATATTCAAAGTCACACCTCAACATTATACGAGCGTTACGAAGTCAAAGTATCAAATGAGAGCGCGAACGGTAACCGTCTCTTCAAACTTTAAACAGCAGACGAGTGGCTAAATCGATGTGACTTTTTCCAAGTTGCAAAGTGTTGAGTTACAGCTCTAGGCGCCGCCGCCCGGCGTTGCCCGCCTCCTCGCTACTGGCCGCACTAACACCCGCACTACACTAATCCCATCCCAACTCATTACGCTATCTCCACGTCCACCTCCCGTATCGAGCTATTATTCTCTTTCATTTACAAACTCGCTTTCATCTTCAACTCTGTTTACACTCGAATCATTGTAATTACGTTTCGCGAACACATAGTGTAGGTAATGGATTCCTTTATGTTGAAAGGTAAAATAAGATAAGCAATTAACTCAACGTAATAGCTCTCAAAACTATAACATTAAATGGCGCCTCCCATCGAATTCCAAATAAAACAGAACGCCTGATTGGACGGATCACGCATAGCGTTATTGTGAACGTAGTATATATTATACTCTGAGATAATATTATACGCGCAGCTAAAGCCGCAGGAAACAGCTTGACATGTAGATACATTGGAGATATTTAAGAAAGAATGCACCAAAAAAATTATTTCTAATCTCTGTGTGTATAATAAGTTGATCAATTTATTAGTGAATGCATCGTCTGAAATTTTTAACGGGGTTTTTGCTCATATCTATACATTAGATACTTAATGTAGCATTTTTGCAATCGGTTTACGAAAGGACTTGTTATGATAATGTATTATACCTATGTACCTTCACTTACAAATACCCCCCGGCTCGGTGACGGTGGTTCGGGAACATGACTTACATTACTTTCCATTGCTCGTGTCATTCCACCGCCGGCTCCCAGCGGGCCTTTGTTCATTGGAGTACTCACAGTCGACGGAATGTTTTATTGTTCGATAGCTCGTTCATTAACAGGCACGCGTCGTTCATATTGTTTGTAGGACAAAGTTTTATTGCTCGATTAGAAACCAAACAGGCTTTGTCACGTGTCAGTGTTATGTTGATAACATAATATTATTATGTTTGTTAATATAATTTCACTAAAGGGAGTAGAGATTTGCAATTTCTTTTCATATTTCAATGGCTTTTAGTTTTGTTATGTCTTACTTCTATTTTTTATGATACCCAGCAACTAATTACAAGGGATCCCACTATCGCCACATTTTATTTTATTTATTTCGAAAAACTTACAGCTAAGTTTAAATTTTCATTGGTATAAGTCAAAATAGTAATTAAGTTATCACATATACAGAAAAAATATATACAATTGGTGTTGTTTGTGAATTTCTAAAAGAACATAACAAATATAAAAAAGCACAAGCGATCCCTATTTCTTCAACCCCTATTTCTTAAACGCCTATAATAATTTTACTAGCTCATTTCCGCAGTTTCATCTGCGTCTTTTGCAATAGCTTTATCACTGAAAAATTATTATTATTGTAATAGTTCCAAAAATTACCCCTTACATCCGAACCTCACAAAATATATAGGTAGGTACTTCTTTATAATTTTGGTTTAAATTGGTGTGCAATAAAATTATTTCATTGTTACTATGTTTAACAAAGCTATTGTTTCTTCTGAGTTCAGATCGATCAGATTTCGGTACAATTGTATTTGTATAGTCAATAAATACTCTCCGACTTCAACTCCGCCCCGTCCTCACACGGCGGGCGGGCGGCGGCGGCGACGCGAACACGTTACTGTGGTTATTATTGCTTATCAAATATACCATTTATGTGGTTACATTAAGGTTATTTCATTTTCATTTCATTTCGCTCTTTCTTTGGTATCAGTTAAGGTTTTAGGAGGTAATCAACGAAGTGGAAATCCACATATTTAGTGTTTGCTTTCCCGTCCGAGAGTTAATAAGCTTAGGGAAGTTTATGTCATAGCGTGTCGCGATGTCAGTCAATAAACGTGCTGGGTACCAGGGCGTCAGCAATGCGCAGCGTCAGCCGCAATAGCGGAGCGTTAGTTAACTCATGAGTGGTATAAACATCCTGTGCTAACACATACACAGCTTGGAATGCGCTGAGCGGCACGGAGCCGGCCCGCTACGGAGTTCCGTCAAGATGTTCCTTGTTTGTTCAGACTTACTTGCCCGCTGCCCACTCAAGCATACTAGCTACGGCGTATACTCAAGCTCGCTAGCTTAGGTCACTGTATACTCAATAATCTCGACCATTATCGATACCATTACGTTCATTAATATCACCTGATCATTCAAATTAGCCCGATCGCCCCAACGAAATGGTGTTTTATCAATTCTGGTGGAAACACGTAAACAGTTTAGTTTAGGAAACGTGTGCGTGCAAACTAATCAGCTTACAGAGAGGTAGTTAGTAGGTCCGATGCTGCTATCATAGTTAACAAATGATAGCAGCATCGGACCGGGCTTCAGTACCCACCTCAAAGTGATTGGGGCCTGCATTATTGCTAAGACTTCTGTGGTAGGTACTTAAACCCCACACATGAAGCACCCTTGCCGCCGACGCATCGACATCTTGCACAGCTGATAATACTCATATCCAACCACGAGAGGTAAGTATGGTAAATTATGCACAATATTATGGAACGATGCACAGCTATATCTTACCTCCATGGCTACAATGTCTCGGTCCTCGGTGCTATATAGGCCAGACTCGTGATCCTTACTGATAATAATGCTTGGACATAATCACACATCGACGCCTGCCCAACCCGTCCGTCTAGCCTTTCCACCATTGTTTTACGAAAAAGTTGTATCTACATAGTATTACGGCAGAGTTGTGCACTTTGACCGTTTGACTACCACATTTCTTTTCACGGTGCGCAAAGAAGTAGGTATCAATATAAAAATGCGTTCACTAAATGAGCAAAGCCGGGACGGACCACGAGTGTCGGTGTGCTTCCCTCGCCGCGCCTCCGTCTCATGTAGCGGCGGATACCTACTAGCTACACGTAGCGTGCAAATTGCGCCATTTCCATATCACGAGTGCTCGCTGCGGCAAAATATGAATTATCCTGCCACTGCTTTGTTTGCTCCATTTCGTTCGAATTGATGCTAAGCAAAGATCCGGATCGTTGTATGTACTATGTTGCGACTTATGTCACACACTACACCACACGACAGCCACGACAGCCACGCCGCGTCGTGTGGAGTGTTGTCTATATCGTATGGCCATGACAGCGTATCTTTAGCATCTGTAGTCTGTACGGCATTGATTTATGTAAAGAACGTGTAACCATTAACCGCATTGTTTTCAGTTGGTATATCTATATTGCTGAAAAGGTAGTTTTTTGTTTATAGCTATCGCAAAACGCTATTTGATAAAAGTCACGAGTAATTTAGATCTTGGAATAGGGTACTTCTCTGTTCTCAATCAAAACAAAGAGTTTTTTGGGGGATTCCGACATTACGTATGACGCGAGTGTAACTGTAGTCAAAAATAATATCGTATAAAAGTAAAACGTTCCAATTTCCATTATCGAGCCTCATACATCACCCAGCACGGCTGGACATTCAGCCCGGAAGCAAATGGGCGGTGGATGAGCTCTTAACGAGTCGCTTTCGAGCATTCATTTGGCATTAATCGATAAATTACCACAGTTGTAATAATGTCCTAATGTATGACGTAACCACCCCATAAATTGGTATTTAAAGCGTGATCGCTCGAGTGTCGAGACTGCAAATATGATAATGGTCATAAAGATCCGTAGTGTCGCGTGATGGATGTGAGTGCGCAGTGTGGCGGGATCGCCTCACTTGGAGCCAGACCCGCGGCGCCGCGCGCCTGCCGCCGCACTTCGCGCCTCAACCCGCACTCAATAGAGTGCACATTCATTGGCCGCGGGCGTCGCGTCGCACGCACGTCGCGCCGCTAATTGCTTCCATTTGGTTTATTGCTGTACGTATGTGTTTATTAAATTCCTTCATACTGGAGCGTCGATGCAATGCTTCATATTAAATCTTTACGTCACCTCTTCGCGTGTTCTCTCGGTCTTTTCTCGGTCTTTCTACCTTATAGATGCTTATAAGCTCTATCGCAAATTTCAATTCTTTCCGATCCATAGTATAAGGAGTTAAAAGATATACTTAGTATAGAACGTTAGGAAGGGAGTGGCAAGTTGTGAGTATTGAAAACTATCCAAACGTGGATGTTACTATTTAAAACGTCATGGTTATCAGTTTTAGATTTACAGATACGGGACTAGCCCCTTTAGAAACCACCGGGTCAACCGCACGGTTTCTCTTAGAACTTTTTGTTATTTTTGATAAGTTTCTCAAGTTTTTCAAGTCGCCGGCCGCGTGTTGTTCCCGCACTATCGTGACACATGAGGACGACGCCACAGAATATTATAATATTACTAGCTGTGCCCCGCGCTTTCACACGAGTCAGTTGCGGAATTCCCGCAGGAACTCCAAAGTAGCCTAATGTGTTCCATAAAACATCAGCTAATTGGTAGTGAAAGTCCAGTCAATATCGGTCCAACCGTTTCGTAGATTCACCCGCGTGAGTTTCGGAATTCCCGCAGGAACTGCAAACTTCTTTTATATTTATTTATTTATTTATTCTTTATTGTCCTGACAATAAAGAACACAAAAAAAAACAATTATCCAATTTGGTACAGTCGTTTAGAAGTTATACGCTTAGCAACACGTTTGGCGATTCATTTTTTGTTATAATATAGAAGATATTATATTATGCGTCATTGTTATAGTGGCATACCCACAGAGCAAATAAATTAACTAGAGAGGACATGCAGGCGGGGCCGCCGCGCGCCGGCGCCGGCCGGGGCACGCGCGCCACCGACCGACCGTTGCAAAGGAAGTTAGAGCAAATGCTCTAACTTGCCCAAAACTTCTTTTGCTGCCATCCCAAGTAGGTATATTTACCACGATATTCCCACAACTGTGAATTTCGAAAACAGTGACTAAGTAAAAACATAGCCATAAGGCGTTTAATACATTTCTTTATGTTAGTGTGCGTGATGAATAGTTTCGTGTACGAAAATCACCCGGCGACACTGGTTTTCATCTGTTTTATTGTCCCTTCTTTCTGTTATTTTCCGTGGGCATACCTCTATAACTATGCCAACCTGACGTAACCTGTAAGCTGTGAGTGTGACACGAGCCGCGCACTGTCGCTCCACTGTCCACAGACTACAATCCGGCTCACAGTATTTTGTCCACTCATAACGGTCCTAGGTATATACCAACATTAATCATAACACTACAAATTATCTCTATCGGATTTCATACACCTCGGTGACACATTTGTCCCAGTTATGTTCTCTCTTTATTATTTTGCCACACTTGCCATAAGACAATTAGTAATACCTAACATTATAAATGCGAATGGAAGTTTGTTTTTTAGGCTTTTACGCCTTAACCACTCAACCAATCATCATGAAATTTTGAATACACGTTGTCAGGGGTACAGAAAAGGACATATCTAAGATACTTTTAATCCTGAATATTTAGCCCAGAAAACCGTGGGAACAGCTAGACCTACAATATAAAATACTGGTGTTTAGCCGTTGTACTCTGTGAGCGCAGCTCGCAGTACGAATAAAATAAGCTATTATAGAGGACGTTACCGAACTCTTTAAGTAGAGTTAAGAGGTCAAGGGGTCGCTCCGTCGCGTCACCTCGCGCCGCGCCGCGCCGCGCACGGTGGTGACGCTACGACCACTTAACCAACAATTTTCAAGCTTTAACACTAGTCTACTTTCGCCATTCATAAATGAGAATGTGAGTTTATTTGTTGGTTACGCTATCACGCCTTAACGGCTCCACCGATCATCATGGAATTTTGCATACACGTTGTCAGAGGTACATAAAAGGACATAGTGTACTTTTTACCCTGGAATTCCCGCGAGAACTCCGAAATATACGCGAGTGGAACCGCGGGGAACAGTTACAAATAATATATAAATGTTACATAAGTAATACCAATCTCAAAATTGGTTTCTGTACAAGCATATTAAGTAAAAAGTTATGTAAGGAGCTACTCGGGTGTGAGTCACGCCGCACGCGAGGCCCCCGACGTGGCCCCGGGCCCGCCGCAACGCACCTGCCGCGGAGCGCCTCCTGGCGCCGTGGTGCTGTGGTGCCGTTTCGGCCATATTGGTCGCTATTGTATGGTATCTCTCGCGGTGGTTGAGATCTAAAGTATTTTTAACTAACTTTTGCTTTAGTTTTCAATCACCGTAATGTATAGTATTATAATAATACCTATGTTGGTGACTCCTTTCGTTGGTTTCTTTATCGCGACTAACTTCAGCAGTCCTCAGTCCTCACATAATCATACCATAATATGTTTAGACTGTGATGTGATAGATGAAATTAACTAGCACAAAAATAAATATCCGTAAACTTATTGGGCTTACAATACTACTCTAAAACAGGTACTAGTACTAGTAAGTTAAACACCTACTTACGACCAAATAAAGAGCAACGATTTCATTTTTTCTATGTTTGGTTGTAATATGTAATCTCAAGAAGTAGTTAACCGATTTTAAATATTCTTTCAATCACAGGAAGCTACAGTATTCCTGGGTGACCGGGTACTTTTACTGGAATTCCTATAGAAACTCTAAAATTAACGTGAGTGTAGTGGTGGGAAAGGGTCGATTAGTATCAGATATTTTGAGACTGGAACCAATTTTCCACATACCTACAGCCGCAGTTTCCCATGGGGTACCTACTTATAATTCTGTGGCCCCTGGTCAGTGGTCAGCCCGCCGCGCGCCACTCGCGGGGACCGAACTTGTTTGACGAAGGTCCCGTGACGTCACACCGCCTCGCCTTAAAGTTGTTACTTTATATAATTTTTCCGTCTGTTACCGTTATGTAATTCGGGGAGTGTTAGGCGAAGTGACACTCTCCAAATTGAGTTTGGGTCGAGAGGGTGCTACGCTGGAGTGTCGCGAGACATTAATTTGCCTTTGTTTTTGGTCCGTACATTTTTTCTCTGATATTTTTATGAGAGAAAAACTTCATTAGTCAATCTTGTGTTAAGAGTCCGTTTACAATAGTTATATTAAACGCTTATTACACTATATAATTTGTCAGACACCAATCTAGGACATCGGAAGGTGTAATCGAAGTTAGAACAGTTGGTTCCAAATTAGTGTATCCGATTTAGATTCCCTAAGTAGTGTAATAAGTGTATTAGTCATTTTCCACTGAATTATTTCTATTTATTATCACATAGTTCTCAGTATATTTCCGGGTCACGATGTGTTGCCGTTGCCCGTCGAGAGTCGTAACGTAACGTTGCGCGTGTTTCATCCACACGAGACAAGGCTTCAACTTTAGTAATAGTATTGTTACCTGGTCATTACAACCCAGCTATAAAATTGAGGAATGATAAGTAACAATTTTAAGAGACATTGAACTTAGATCAGTTTAATAGTAACATTGTATTGTGTTTATTATAACTTCACCCTTACGTTAGATGGACTCATCTGTAGGGCCGTAGTCGAATCGATGTAATGTGACTCGATTGGGGCAGCGGCGGCGCGGCGGCGGCTCGTCAACGACGCGATGGACGCGGAGAGCCCTGTCCCGGAGGAAATCATCGCCCCGCTCCATCTGTCACATCCGGGACTTGCCCCGGCCCGGCCCTGCCCGGCCCTGCCCGGCCCGGTCACTGACGTCACGCTCAGTCGCACCCACAGAGTACTTCTAATATCTGGTCGCGCCTCGCACACGCGCTGATGAACAAGACCAGCGACTTAACGCACCCGACAGCGGGACCGGCTCCACTATACCGAGTAACACCGCGCCACCTGTCTAGCGCGCTCTGAAATACTAAAGGTCGCGAGGACTTTACACTCGATTTAGAATGCACATATTTTTCATATTTCAAGCTTGAATGTATAACGCAGCACAATTCTAATGGAAGCGGTGACGGCGGCTGGCTCGCGATTAGAAAGTGTCGTTTGTCCCCGTCTGCACCCTGCTGCAGCGAGGGTAGCATCCCCCCGGCACTGCACCGCCCGCACCCCCGCGCACACCCTCCACAAATTAATACAGAAGCGCACTCCGTGAAAGGAAGATATTATAACATAAGTTACCCGAGACTCATTTCTCATTTATTTCATTTCTTTTCATTATTATCAAATATATTGTATGACTAGTATGACTACCATAGGCAGAACATAGTGGTCTTACTACCTACATATTAAGATATTTTAGAACTCTTACCTATGCTCACAATAAAACAATTTCATTTCATTTCAAAATTGGGCACCTTAGAACGATTATTATTAGACATGCTAGGACAAAGGATAACAAGCCAGGATAAACTGTCATTGATCAGCAGTAGCATGTATCAGCTGATCGTCGTGGACGCGAGGACAGTTCAGTGTTCAGTCTGCGATAACACTTAATACACATGTGACATACTAGTATAATTAGGTACCTACCACTAGGTCCGCGCCGCGCCTTCACTCGGCAATTACGCTCAATTGTGCGCATTAACTAATGACCACTCGACGGAGCCGGAACACACCGCGCCGCGCCGCGCCGCCTCGCTCGCAGCGCGCATTATATTTATTTTTATTTATTTATTTATTTATTAATGGGTAGTACACAGCTTTATACTTACTCTAAATACAATTTTTTTTTAAACATTATGCAAGCCAATAACGACTACCAAACTACTTACAACAAGCGAATACAGGCACCAAACACCTCACCATGTCCCACCCCACCAAATCACATTAGGTATCATTTAGTCTTTTATACAATACCATGCCATGCAATATTACAATGTTATAATCTCTTGAAGTCTCCCGTAAAAACCATTCGACGTGGACGATGGGATCCCTGGTCACAGCCGGCCCGCAACACTCCATACGAGTGAACCGATTCAATTCCCCACCTACCGCAGGCGGACCACGGGCTCGTGTGCACACGTGCGATGTGTGCGTGTGGCGTAGTTTCATCAAGTATCTACTGCCCGACACGCGCACAGCAGCAGCAGCCTACACCGCTGTCGCCTCTAGGCTCGCCGCTACGTTGCGGAGTTGGCGGGGGGGAGGGGGCGAGTGTCGCATCTTTACCTAGCTCGCAGTAGTTAGTATTCTCAGGCCGGTGTCCGAGTGGCTGCAGTACACGTCTCGTATTGAGATTCCAATCGCGGCGCTATCTCTCGATCTGATCCTTATTTCTCCAGCGCGTCGTCGCCCGCGCCGAGGGACGGCCCCGACGACGAGGTTTGTGCGGAATTGTTCTCTATTTCACTTATATTGGAATGTTAGTATTGATTGTAGCCGATTTATTTACTTATTTAGGGCGATATCAAGTCGTGAATGTTAAAGACGCCGCGAGGCCGCCGGCACGTCCCGTTGTAAATCCGACATTGTAGTGTTGCACTAGTTTGTATTGTACGAGTACCCACTTTATGCTATGAATACTAATGAAAATGCGTTTTCCTCAAATAATATGGAAATAAAATACGTAATATTAAAAGATTAATTGACTGACTTAAGATTATTCGGGAAGGGGATATTCATTCATATCGATGAACAAGGACCGATCGATTTGAATGAAACATTACAGACAAAGAGGAGCTTTGTCTCGACTCTCGACTCATTAAGTAGGCTTGATTTGATGAAACAGTTCGAGAATGGCAGTTGCTAGTATGGAGCTTAATGAGTCCTTTCGCAGATATCTTATCTTGAAGAAGTTAAAAATCTACAAATTTCAAGGAAATAAATTTTATAATATATTCTATATGAGAAACTCTTTCGGAATTCAACAGCAATCTGCATCACTGATATCTCGATACCAGCTGCGCAGTGTGGATGTGTCAGTCGCGACACGTGTGCCGAGCGATGTTTGTTTGACCTTTTATCCGAGTGCAGTTTATGGAGTTGTTGAGTTTGCCTATAAATTTGAGCGCAACGGTGGCTGCGGTGTTCACTGGTCGGTCGGAGTTCTCACGGGAACACGCGGCAGCGGCAGCGCGCCGCGCCGGGCCGCGGGCGTGCACCGCGAGGATGGCGGCTATGGAGGAGTCATTCACTCGACACAACAGAAGGGGCATCAACTCTGTTCAGAATAAAAGCAAATGAAAACTAGTGTCGCCGGGTGATTTTCGTACAGTTTTCACACATAAAAACATTTATGACAGCACCGAAACGTTTCATTTTTACTGTCACTGTTTTCAAAATGAATGGTTTTGTTTATATTATGCGAAATTTTCTTGGAATAGCAGCAACGAAAGTTTGAGCATTTGCTCTAACTTCCTTTGCAACCGCGGCGCGCCACGTCCTCTCTAGTGAATACCTATACCCCCTGTGATTCATGCCGCCCGCGCGCCCGCGCCCGGCAGCCGTGGCCGTGCAACTCGCATTTCCCAAACATTGTACGTATTAATAGAGCACGTCGCGTCGCGTCCACACGCTATAGCACGTTGTAGCTATAGGTGTGTAAACAAAACATCTACCATACAATACTTAGTTACGATCCCGCGGGTCGCCACTCCGTCGCCACTCCGTCATCACTCTCGAGTCTCCTGACACTAAGCTTGTGGTCAGCGGCCGATTCCCAAAATGTGTGTGTGAAGACTCACTCAATACAATATATTATATACTAGTTGTACCCCGTGGTTTCAACCGCGTGAAAGGTGTTTTTATAACAACCTTTTTCCCGACATTCGATTTAAATGAAACATAGCCTATATTTTGTTCCAGATCACAGATAATATAATACTTACTAATACTTAATATGTATTATATATACTATAATACTTAATATGCCTGTAAAACTGCATGATAATCCGTTCAGTAGATTCGGAGATTATCGTAAACAGACAGACAGACAAAAATAATTTTAAATTTTTTTTGTGGTCGGTTACCTACTCTTATCGCCCCCTCTCAATTTTTGATGAAAATATCAATATAGGTGCAGAATCGCGGATTCTACTTTTTTATTACCGCTCGGATTCCTGCGACAAGCTATTGGCTCGTCGAGGAGACGACGATTAAGACATGTTTTATGTCCGTTTGAATCGCTCCGTTTGAACTTTACACCTGCGCCGCTCGGCTTTGGCGGTGGCAGCGCGAGCTCCGTGTTCACTATCGTTAATGAGGAAATTGTTTCGACTTTGAAGTGATTGTAATCGACGAGTGATGCCGGCGCGCGTCGCTGCAGGAAGTGTTCCTCGGCGAGGCGACGAGAGCTCGTTACGAGGTTCCGCCGACACTAAACTCTACCTACATCTAATTTCTTCGCGCGCGCGAGCGGCTGTCGTCAGTGAAACCTCAAATTTATTCCCGCTTATGGAATGTCATGTTAAAATCGATATTAGGTACGTATTTATTACCCATCAGTGAACCACTCGACTGCCTCTATAGCGGTAACGCGAACATTTGCTCTATATTCCCTAAATTGGCGGCGCTGTCATTTGAATTGTCCGTTTTAATGTGGGCATAGTATGTTTCCGGGGCAATGTACCATAGCTACAATGGATTTGATTGAAATGATCACTGTGCTCGAGATTCATGACTATTCGGTCAGTTGATCGCCGGTCAGTCCTGTGCTTGTGTATCACCTCTGCAGTTTATTTCGGTGGGGCGGCCTGCATTCCCCAACTCAGCGGCGTCTCCTGGGGCCGCACGTGTTGCGACTCGCAGTCACACGCGACACGTGTCGTGCAGCGCTACGACTTCCTAACGATTAGTAATAAAATTAGACATAATATCGCCTCTAGACGTCTGTTGTTTCTTGTGTTTTGCTTTCATTAACAAGATTGTTATGTGTTTCTAAATATAGACAGTTCGTTTTTGTGCGTCGCGCCCTCGCGGGTCGCGGGCGAGGACTCGCTGCATAAGTATTCACGACAATTTACGGCATTTCTTCGCCGATGTCTGTCGCGACTCGCGACTCGCGACTCGCGAGCGAGCGCCACGCGCCAGAATGCGGTCACTGCGCATTATGCAAACGGATTTGAGGTCACGTTCGGTGTTTCTTGTATTGATATACCTATAAGTACATCGCTTATTCGTTATCTACAGCATAATTATTATTATCTTCGTATACGTGTTAAAATTGTATCAAAATGTTGTCTGAGGTTTAATCATGTACATACCTAATATTATTGTCCCCACGGAACCATCGATAGGTACTCGCACTTTGCCAATCGGTTCATTAGGTTGGTCCAGACGATCTACTTCCCGTTCGGTTCACTTGTTTTTTCCTAGTCTACTTTTGCCAAAGACAATACTCATCGTATTTTACTATCTTAAAATATCATTTTGGTGAGCTTTATAAAATTTAATTGCAGATACCCATGGATGGACGATGTAAGTAGTAAAAATTCTTTATTTACCTAATTGAATATTATTTATCTACTGAGGCGTGTATCCTATATTTATTTATTTATTTATTTATTGGTTTGCCAACAGATTTACATTATAAAATATTCTATATAAGCCTAGTAAGTACATTACGTGCCACAATGCAAATCCAACTATAGGCAAACACGCCGTGCACACACCTATAATCTATACATTACATTAAATTTATATAGGTACGTTTTTAATAAATAAGATTTTTTTAATAAATAAGAGGAAAACGTACCTATATGATGTGATGTGTAGGTACCTATATGATGGAACAGGTGCAGTCTCTATTTTCGGCTACTCGACAGTAGGTAGGTCCTGCCCCTACACTAAGTTTGGTGCGCCGCGCTGAGTGGGTGCTCGGGAACTGAATGAGTGCTATAATGGCATGTTTCGTGTTACTTACGGTTCAACATTAAAGTTACGTAGGTACCTTCGCCTCCGCTGCGCCGCGCCGCGCCGCGCCGCCCGTGCACCGGCGGCGGCCGCGCGGCGTGGGCGCGCCCCGCCACCCCCCCGCACCCCCCCGCACGCTAAACGAGCCTGCCTCTATTAGCGGGTAGGTACTTTCACCAAATATTAATTTACGTTGGATATTCTTCCCAACACAACCACCAATTTGTGCATACATATATAATAATAATAATAATAATAAACTCTTTATTGAACACCACTTAAAAATAAACAATGACAAAAACAATTTTACTACAAGGTGGAACAATCGGCGGTCTTATCGCTCAGAGCGATCTCTTCCAGACAACCATTGGGTGCATAGGGAAAATTATAATCTAGAAGGAAGGCGGTGTTATAATATATAATAATACTGAGCATAAACACATCAACAATATATAAGTACCTACCCATATACTACACATATACATATATATACATAAAAACATACCTAAATATAATATTACATAGACAGTACGATAAATACAAAGGCTATATATATATATATATATATACATATACACATACATACATATTACATATATTATACATAAACTATACATAATTTGGTACTACATAAACGTACATGATAATCAGATGATAATAATAGCTACATAATGAGAGTGACATTTCCTAGGTGGATTAGAGAGAAAGATAGTGCGCATGAACTCGTGATTTAAAAATGGTAAGAGATTTTGAATTTTGAATATTAAAAGGGAGCTCATTCCAAAGCCTAGCGGCTGTAACAGTATATATATACTTACGCCAGTAACAGTATATATATAGTATATACTTACGCCACAAATAACATAATACACTTAGGTACACGCTGTGTCAGATTTCACTCGTGTGATACGTGTTACATATTCATATTATGGATTAAAATATTCAGGTATACCTACTTGTTTTTTGAACCCGTTAAAGTCGTTTTTGGGGAGTAATGGCCGACCCACCGAATTAGACTACGCTTAGTTCCTACAAGGTAGGTATATAACGCTACCGAAGAAATCGAGGAATAAGTACGGAACAGCTGGAAGATGGCATTATGTGTCGGCGCCCCGATGCTGCGCGGGCGCCGCGCGTGGCGGCAGCGGCAGCGGCAGCCCCACCGCGCTGCTATCAGTAGGGGGAGCACGAATTTTTTCGCTCTCGTCTAGTCGATATCGAGCACTTTTTTTGTATGGAAAATGAACAGCGCCATCTATCCAGTGTCGTTCATTTTCCATACAAAAAAACGCTTTGACATTACGACGATATCGACTAGACGAGAGCGAAAAAATTCGTGCTCCCCCTACAGTAGATACCTATCAGTTAGCGGAATCATCGCCGCCATGCGACGCGCCATCCGGCGCGGGCGGCACGCACCTCATTCGGCTAACAACATGTTAGCATAACACTCGAGCCACGCGGCATCTAATCGTAGCTACATTCTACAACTGCTACAAGCCGCCGCGCGGGTGACGGTGACGTCATGGGTCATGGCTCTACACCAGGGCCGGAAGTCTCGTCAATGTTTTGACAACGTTATCGTATCTATCGTTAACTAGGGACCCAAAAAATGACGATCAACATCATTACAGTAACCAACATTACATTAAATGCAAGCCTCGACTCGAAACTTTTGTTGTCGAAACCGGCAGTTGTCGAGACTGCCGGCCCAGGCTACGTCCAACATAACGCTCCAGAGATTGCCTACTTGGCCGCGCGTCGCACTCGCCGTTGCCGCCCAGTGTAAAAACGCCCCGCAGTGTTTTAAAACACGAAAGTACGCCGCGTTTGAACAAATTTAAAGCAGTTTATCAATAAAAGTAGCAGAGCTCGCTCATTGTGACCTATTAATACTTGAACAGTCAATGAACTAGGCGTTTGTTACCTACTTGGACGCGGTAAGTATATCGAGTGCCAAGTGTTGCTGATAAGTTTTATTATGATTGTTACCTACTACGTAATCTCAATATTATCATGTGTTCCATTTCTCGTTAAACACTTATAGCGACTGCTGACTCACGTCGTTTCATCGCGAGTCGCCCCCCCTCCCCCATCGCCCTCCCCCCGCCCCTCCGTCACTCCCGATACGTGACCAGCGCTAATTTCATGTGTGACGAATCGGTGAGTGAACGCGCTATGGACACTCAGCCAGAGGTTAATCCGGACCGCGTTCTGAGATGTTGAGCGGTGCGCGGTGCTGGCACAGTGCTGGGAGCGGCGCGACTCGCACGCTGAGATGTTAGCTATAAGTAGTTAAGTGACAATGAACTTGAGCTGTCGGTGGAGGAAAATAATATGACGAAATTATAGCATGGTGGTGGGTTGTGCCCGACTGGCTAGCTCCCGCCTTCAAGCTGTTGCGAATTTGTCGCCGAGCGCCGTGTTCTCGCAGCCTCATTTTTAAAGCCAGTTCCCATTCCACGCTTAGGTATGTGTACAATCTTCGACCACACCATCACTTAGGTAACATTTGGTGAGCTCTGCGCAAACGTCTAGCCTATCAACCATAAGAAACAAGATTTATCTATGTAGTTCTGATAAGGCTTTTGCTACAATACTTGTTTCAATTTTCAATAGTAGGTATTTTTAGATATACCTAACACATTATGACACAAGGGAACTAAGTTAGTCACTAAACACGAGACTGGATTGCGACCTTAGGTCGAGACGACGTCGGGAGAGCGTGATGGAACCGTGAGTTGTATGACCAGTGCTCAGTGCTCACGCGTTTCATGAGACACTTCTCAACACATTTGCGAGAAACATAAACATTACCTAACATAAAAACTCTTTGCTAGGATTTAAAATAGTAAATTTCATTTATTACAAATGCGGGATGTCTGTTATTACAATGAGTTCCGACTCATGTTGGCTCGAGCCGAAGGCGACACATGTGACATGAGTTTGTTTGACAGAGAAATAACCTCGCAAAGAGATAAGAAAGCAACCCCTCAAGATCTGAGTTATGTTTAAAGTTTCAATAAGAAGTTAGAAAAAAAACAAAATTTAGGATTGCAAAATTAGATAAGAGGCCATAATTATATAATACTCTTGATAATGATTTGAGGCTGATTTCGATTTTGATTTGACTTCGATTTGATACTTTTGAGATCGAAATCAAATCGTATTTAGCATCGTGTTAATGAATAAGATGACGTCCAACTAGGCAATAACACGACCCCTATATTGGAATCGAGAAATTTGACAGATAAATTCGATAGAGACACGATCCCAAAGCTTCAAAGTAGCAAAATTTGATTCCGTTTCGATCTCTTTTCGATTCGAGTTCGATTTGATCCTAACACGATAACGTCAAGAGTATGACCCTAACCTACTCGATTGCGTTAAGAGTAAGCCGGCAGTTTATAAAAGAAAGGCAAAAAGTGAGTAAATAAAATAAAATGCGTGAATGTCGTGGAACACTCGGATAGAACGAAGTTTCTACGCCGCGTATTTTCCGAGAAAGAAAAACCAATAATAATCTTTCCAAAAACCATTTACCTAAGCGTGCACCTAAGACGCCGTGACGGAAAATTTCTTTCATGCATGAAATCCTAGCCCCATCCGTACCATGCGATAGAGAACTTTGTTGTAAAGATTAAGGTAGCGATTATAAATAAAATTAGATTTTAACTAGTAACATCGGTAACAACCAAACACCCGGCACAGGTCGCTGTCCTATGTGGGATGCTGGACTACTGGACTGCTGAAGGTGTACGTGACGTAGAGTTCTCTAAAGCCCAATAGCATGTTTTCGACAGGCGTTTTAAATAATGAAGATCTAGGACAAAAAATATGTGTCCGATGCGCGGTGGCCGCCCTGTACAGTGTACAGTACATCTCAAAACACATAAAGACTAGAGACCTCGTTAAGTTAAATTCTCGACACAATTTTAATATAACAAGCGAAGCTAATATAACAAAACTAAATATATAAAATGGCAGACAATAGCCATTCGCGGAACTCACAAGTAGAAAATGTAAAAAAAATGTATAAAGAGTTGAGGACAAAATATATGTGATTATGTATGTATGATTTCTTTTACATGTGTGAGTTATGATTTACTCTACGACCAAATTGTGTCACGACTTTACTGATTCCGGTAAAGTAAAATCTGTTCAAAAAGGGCCTGTGTGATAAAATCGCAAATATTCTTGAAGAAGAGCTGATGGCTCCATCTTATGTATCTCGATTGGTTATAAAGGAGAGTCATTGATATAAAATTCAAGAGTTCCTTTTATGGTCATTGTTGAATAGATGCATTGTTAGTGGATTTATCGCTCGCTTGTAAACATTAAACGCAGTGCTGTTAGCTATTGATCCTATCAGAAACTTTAATATTATCCAATTCCGAATCATATGCGCAACACAAAGTATTCATTTCCCCTATACTAAATTAACTGTACCCTCCAGAATAATTTACTCGCTTGAACTGCCGAGCCAAACTCTTAAGGCCTTGATTATTATCAATAGATTTATCATTAATCTTGTATTCGATAAGAAACGTAATTCGATATATCGTGTCGAAGCGCATAATTATAACATGCGCGCATAATGTTATAGTAGGTACATATTATTATTTAGTGTCAGTGATGAAGTCGTCGGTAGCCAGCCGGGAGCACGACAGTTGTCAAATCCCGATTCCAGTTTAGCGTCGGGAGCCAGCAATCAGTGAGCAACCTGGCTGCCGGCTCCGCACCCCGCGCCATGCTGCGGGAAGGTCTCACAGTTGTGTTCTATTTTCGTTACAATACGTTTCTATTGTTTTGTTTTTTATATAGCAATATATTATCTGATTCAAGATCAAAGTTCAAGATATCGAATTTCGTCTAGCCTCATCATTGTTATTTGACTCGCAATATGTAATATGACGGACGAGTATATTACAGATGTTTGATATCTTTAAACATTGTAAACTCGAATCGTCCTAGTTTTGCAGCTCCGATGGACTTCGTTTACGAAACTGAGAAACTGCGCCCTAATTTCGAGGTCACAGAGCGAAGCGTATTCCCTAAAACTTAAAAGTACCTATGTAACACATTCCCTGAGTCCTGACAGCAACGCATGCAACCCGCGCTACCAGCCTGCGATTATCACAGCTTGCATAGTAGGTACTCGCGGCACCTGCCTGCGTGAGCGACACGTCATGTATATTTTATAGCGAGCCATCTTCCCGGTCCCGCTCGGCCGGTTCTCCGCCCACGGCACCGGGCCCGTTCTCATGCAACATTCGCGAATGAATGGACATGGCACCATTGACGACTCCAGATGTACAAAATCATCAACGGGCTTCTTCGCTCACATTTACATTTCTGTTTCTCGTCGACTCGATCGATGGGTCGCCATTAAGTATTCCTACATAGGCCACGAGCTCGTTCTTCGCGAAACTGGTTCGGGCAGGCAGTTAACTCGATTTAACTAACTGTTTCACCCCACTCGAGCGGAAAGCGTGGGTACTGGCTACCTGTGCACCATTGAGTAGGTACCTATGCAAATATAGCATAGCAGGGCAATTTTCCTTTCACAAAACTGCACGAGGAGTCAGCCCGCAAACCAGCCTACTCACGATATGAGAGCAAAAAGCAAGTTTATAGGGCAAACTGGCGGAGAGAGCGGCTCCCCACCCCCTCCCCCCGCCGCGCCGTGTCAGCCGGCGGAGCGCCCCGCCCCGCCCCGCCCCGCCCCGCGCCGCGCGCCCAGCCGGCCCAGTGCGGCCCGCTGCCGGCGACCCTCAGTCACTTCAGTCAGCCGTTAGAGGCGCTAGGCACGGTACGCACGGGCCGTACGTAACTTGAGCAACAATATAAACTCGTGCACTCGCGTCACTGTAAGTGAGATATTATTCATAGTGCAAACGTTAAGTTGTTGGAAGTGTTTGTTTTACGATTCTATATTGTGAAATTGCCTGATTCGTTTGTCGTGAGTTGCGAGTCGGGCGACCGTTTTGTGTACAAATAAATGTATAAAGTGTGAAGCCGGTTCACCTCGTGTGCGGGGCCGGTTCTCAGTGCAGTGCCAGTGCCCTCCGGATTGTGCTTTCTAAACGAATATCGCCCGATCGCCTGTGGTCCATACGCACACTACTGGATGCACACCGTTCTACACAAATATTACAGATCAGCGTGCATCTGTCGCGACTCCGTTTGGATTGTATAGAAGTTACTAAAACAGGTGAAAAACCTCAACGGATTCTTATCGAGTTCTTGCCCATCGGTCACAACTCACAGCGATAATAGCTACCTTTCTACTGGTGCCTTTGTTTCTGTAATTATCAATGAAATTGTACTTATTATTAAGAATCGTTAAAATGTAACGGCATCAAAGGGACGGGCAGGTAGATGTGGTGAGAATGGGATAGTTTGAGAGCACAAATAAAGATAAACTAAGTTGAGCTGTACAGACAAGGGTGCAAATTCATAATAAATGAATGAAAAAGGGCAGCGCCAGCGGCTGTGCGTCTACTGCGAATACTTTTATGCCTTGAAAAAATGCGATTCAGTTACTTGAGTAGGTACAGAAAATAATCTGTTAAAATTGCAAATAACAATACCTATAAACGTGAATACCAATACCAACTCGACTGAAGCCACCAAGGCCCAAATTACCAACTAGGTTATCTATCTACAGTCTAAACTCTTGTAAAAGAAATGGAAAACCTACCGATACTGCGGCACCTGGCACTACCTACATACTTTCTGCAAAATCGCCGTTCGATGATTATGAAAAGACTTTTATCAAATTTATTTGCATTTCGAGAATAGTCTCTTCCTTATTCTCGCGTGTCAACTCTATTGGTGTTCGCAGTCTTCACATCTCGCATTTCTTCTCTTACAAACTATTATTACCTAGTCTTTATAATAGTCATTTTGACAATATGCATATTATGAATTGTTATTAATTAAACCACTAAAATATTTGATTTCTATTTAAATTTGCAATGTTCAAACTTAATAACCAATCATCTACAAAAGTAGGTAGGTAGGTAGGTAGGCACTTTATAGGCATCGACGGATAGGTAGGTAGGTATATATAGCACTTAGCTTTTCACTTCGTTGAAAAATCCAGCTCTAAGATAAAAGCCTGGATAAAGTTTTAGTTTATGCTATGTGGTAGTGAATAACATATTACCTTCCTATCTACCTACTAGGTAAGTGTTATGGATAGTATCTAATTTCTGCCGTTATTAAGTTATTATTGTGTAGGAGACCAAATTTAAGCGAAGTCCACTTTTAGCATCATCTATTTAAATAAAAATAAATCGCCGAAATGTATGTGGCCGCATAACTCTCCGAAACAGTTGGACCGATTTTGACGGGACTTTCACTGCTAACTGATGTTATAAGGAGTAAATTAGGCTACTTTGGACTCTTTCGCTATCACGGGTGATATCCCGTGGCACAGCTAGTTGTTGACTAAAAAACCCCCTGATCCTCGATTTTCCATTTTCCTCTAGTTCGTCAATGTCAACATTCTATGACACTCGTTGCAATGCTCGATAATTTGTTTTCTGCTGCTTTTGATACTCCACCACGTTTGAATTCACCTCCTTATCCAATGTCGTTTTTGCACCCCGTCTTTGTTGTACATATTTTTAGTAAAATACTCATGCGTCACGTCAAAAATTGCTCATCAATAAAACCAAAGTCAGACCACGAGCTATTTAGTTTTTCTATCCGCTTTGTAATATAGGTAGGTACCTACTCTGTTATTTTTCTCTCTGTTGACTCCTTTTTAAGATTATTCAACAGCTTTAATAAGTTCTTGTTGGCGTTGAATTAAAGCTTCCATCGGCATCGTGAAGATTACATCGAAAATCAATTCTTAGGATCTTTGTTGATTGTGGCCGATTTCGATGTAGGTATTAATAACTCAGTCTTACTGATGTGCCAGCTCGACCTTGAAGAATTTTAGATGTCAAAACGATTCCTCCATCTGTCTACACACGTCACCAATAGTTTACAGTTCAGCCACGTCAATTATTTATTTATTTAATTAGATCACCAAGAACGTAACAATATGGCTAATAAGCCACCACTATTAATAGTCTTCAGATTGTCAGATTCGCTACGGATAGCCTTGCACTGGAGTCTGGATCGCAC
Source organism: Zygaena filipendulae (assembly GCA_907165275.2). Lineage (NCBI taxonomy): Eukaryota > Metazoa > Arthropoda > Insecta > Lepidoptera > Zygaenidae > Zygaena > Zygaena filipendulae. Next base: position 165,395 of record OU015653.1, on the reverse strand, counting down.
CGTGCGCTAGGTCAATTGCTCGAAGGACCAAAAATGTACGGGTCTCGTTCAACTCATACATGAACGTCAGGCGTCAGGAGGGTCGGGAAGCGAAGCGTCAATGCCGAAATGATAGGCGTGCAACCCGGTTGAGTGCGCTTATTACGCTTAAAGTTAAGCAACGTCAATCGTATAATAGGGATGTGGATTGTGGACTACTTTTGAAAATCAAAATTCTAATTAGTCCGTCAGTTAGAAAATAAAAAAACAATAGACACGTATTTTTTGCTTTTTTAAATAAATTAAAATATACAGAGAATTTTAGAGCGCATTAAAGTTTAGGATGAGGGGGTCGTGACGTCACTAACCGCTAAAACCGCCATACAAACTGTCAGAATAGTGACGTCACGCGAAATTTCAACTCAATATATTTCTGTTATTTTTTGATTACGTAAAAAAAGAAAAAATACGTGTCTAATATTTTTTAATAATCTACAAGACGGACTAAAAAATAAAAATTAGTCCACATGCCCATTATAACTCTGACTGTGCTACATAATCGTAGGTATTTTAGCAGCATACGCACTATTTGTATACTAGTTAAATGTACGGATTTACCCGTACAATTGTAATTCTTCTTTTACCATCTAAAAAAGGAAACGTAGATTTATTTCTACAATTCTTAAAAAAACAATAATCGAATCAAGAAAGTTGGCAGGTCGGTACCTACCTACTAAGAATAACAAAACTAGCAACAATGCTGTTGGTGATTTACACATACACACAATAGCTATTATATTGTAAATAAAAGCTGAAAGTAACAAGTAGGAACTACGTTGTTAAGTAGGTACCTATTTTTTCATCTTTACAACTGTCTTAAAATTTAACTAATACCTAGGTGTCAGTAAATATAAAGTGAATAGTAATAGATTCAATCATAGAGTTAATGGTGGGTACACTGATAGTATAGGTATCAAATTGTGTAGTTTAGTGAAGCGAGGGAGTGCATTGGTAGTTTATAGAGTAGGAAGCGGGCGCAGAACCGGGAAGTGCCGCATGCATGTGGCAACTGGGGCGGTTGCAGTGGGGTCGGTACTTCGGTAGGCTCGCTCGTGGCGTGATGCGGTCTGGGCCCTTAATCACTATGACCATATCACGTCGCGTTAAGATAACGCGCCACAAAAATTGTTTTTTCGCCGTCCTTTTAAAGTAGTTTCACTTTAATAAAATATATTTACAACGTTCTACGTTCATTCTTGGCATATTTCTGTATATTCTTATTAATTTCTAATATTTTGGCATTGGACCGTTTAGGATTGTGTTTTTGGGACGCATGTTGAATAAGGGCTGCGATAGAGCCCCCCCCCCCCCCCCCCCTACCCCCGCGCCGCACGCACTCGCCGCGCAGGACCTAAATATACCGTTAAGTTTTCAGTCAAACCGCGTGAGCTCGAAGCAAGCCACCACGCAGACACATTTAGTCTAAAGCCACACTACAAAAAGCTTCGCATATTACTAAGAGCCAAGAAACTCGCCGAGTGTGTATAATCCTAGTGAACAGACATATTGCATTCTATCGCGACTGGACCAGTATCAACGCTAGGCACGTACTTGGGGGCGTCGCGTGCAGTGCACTCACGTTTTAGAATTTGATCTACAAGGCCGTTATGAAGCTTCAGATCAACAATAAAAATCTCCGTACAAACAACTTATTATTATTCCTTTTTTATTTACTCGCTTTCTTGTCTAAGGTGTTCGGCACAAACTTTGCAATGGATTTGTAACTCATTTCCCTATGAGCTAGAGATTTGAAAAATTTAAACATAGCTCAAAGTTGTATGATAAAGTACCTCATACTGATTAGCTTTCTTATCAACTGTTTTCCGAATGCATAACCTCTTCCTTTTTGGAAGTCTGTTAAAAAATGCATGAGTCGTTGAACACTCGGATAGAACGCTCGGTTTCTGCGCCTCGTGGTTTCCGAGAAAGAAAAAACCAATAAGCAACCAATAATAATAATCGTTCCAAAAACCCAAGCGCGCACCTATGACGCCGTGACGAAAAACTTTCACGCATGAAATCCTAGCCCCGGTCCGTACCGTGCGATGAAGAACTGAAACATAAATTCAGAAAGACACAGTTGTACCACTATCATAATAACATTAAGATCGATTGCAAAATTTCACACAACGTGAAAGTGAAAACGTGTGACTCTTAGTAATGTAATGTGTTGTATCTGTGTGTTGAAGTGTCTATAAGTTCGCTTTATATAAAACTTATGCCTGTCTATCTAGCGAAAAAAGCGTCTCAAAAATGCTTCAATGTCTTTACTTTCGAGATAGCAGCATCAAGGAAAAAAGAGATTTTTTTAATAATAATATTCATCAATTAATAGTACATTGTTATCCTAGGGGTGAAAGTAACTTATTTAGTGCCGAGACGGGGTTTGGCGCCCGAGCGTAGCGAGGGCGCCAATAGATCGAGGGACTAAATAAGTCTTTCTCCCGAGGGTAACACTGTGCTTTTCATTACGAATGCAAGGAAAGTCAAAATAAAAATAGGAATTAGCTAAAGAAAAAATTAGTGAAGATCGGATAGTCGCTTGACACTTTCCCACCTATTTCTTTTTCTTTGGCCGGCTAGCTATTCAGCCAGTATTTTTTATTTACATTGTGGCGACCTAAAAAAATATTTTCTTTAATTATTAAGTATTAATTAAAGAAAATAAAAAAATATAAATAGGAATTAGCTTAAGAAAAAGTGAGTGAATTTTATTTTAATTAATACCTACTTAAACTTTACGTTATTTCAATTTTACATCGCGCTGGCTGTATAGAAAGTTGAAACATGGTTCAATAGAAATGTGAAAATAGACCTAGTTTTTTTTTTATAATTTGACAGTTGTCAGTTGAAAGCGATTCTCCCTAGGGCTGAAAAGGGTTACTTTCAACCCGCTTCTCAGGCAACTTCAGACCTACTTTCCGAGTATGAGTAATGAAAAAGATTTTTCAATCAGCTTATTAAATCTTACTAGCTGACCCGCGGTAATTTCGGAGTTCCCGCGGGAATTCCGGGATAAAAAGTACCCTATATCACTCAAGATCACTTTAGCTTCCTATCAATACTAAGTAGATCCATGGATAATAACCTCACAAACTCCTTAGTTCCCGCGGGAATTACGGGATAAAAGTACCCTATGTTACTCAGGATCACTATAGCTTCCTATAAGTGAAAGAATTTTCAAAATCGGTTCAATAGATCCAGAGATTACCCCCTATAACGTCACAAACCCACAAACCCGCAAACTTTTGCTCTTTATAATATTAGTATAGTTATGTAAGACTGTCGTCGGTCTTTGAATCACACCAACTATTTCATTGAGAAATATAATATTACGTACTCGTAGCTTCAACAGTGCTAGCGAGCTTAATAACCGTAGCACCGTAGCGTCGTGGTGCCGAACTGCCGACTGTCGGCTAATGACGACTGACGACTGACGAGTGCAGCGCGGACTGTGGAAGGTCACCGCGAGCGTCGGCGGCGGGGTGGCGGGGCGGCGGCGGGGGGAGGTGACGTGCGTGCGCTCAGCGCTGAATTAGTAATGGCTCGCCATGGGGGGGGAGGGGGCACAGCACGACGCCGCGGCCCTCGCTGCATGCTGCAGCCCAACAGTCCTCAGAGTTTATACTCCTTACACGCACGAATCTAACGAAACTCACGCAACGAGGCGATGGAACTGCCTCCCGCAGTATCGGTTAAGGCTCAGTAATAAAATAACGGCATTACTTTTTTTAATTAGGTATTTTGTAAGTGTTCTTACCTTCCTCTTTTTGGTCTTGGAAAATCAGGGCAGTCGTAACTAAGCGCGCCTCGAGCTGAGGACCTTTTATTTTGCCCTGCCCCTCGTTACTGTCTTTAATGATTACCTATTTTTAACCGACTTCCAAAAAGGAGGAGGTTCTATGTTCGATTGTATGTATTTTTTTTTTCTTTTTTTTATGTATGTTCACCGATTACTCAAAGACGGTTGGAACGATTTGGAATTTATTTTTTGTTTTATTTTATACTCCCAATTAGATCCCATAGCCAACAAGTCGGGATCTGATGATGGGATCTTGGAGAAATCGAGGGAACTCTTCAAAAATTATAGGCACACCTATAGCGATTTGGGTATTTTTTATAGTAAATCGTTCATTTGCTTTTGGAAAGCAAAATTTGAAGAAGTGGAACTGATGATGAAGACCACAGATAGTCATCGGAACTACTCAACTATAATACGTATTTCACCGGTTCCGATTGAAGCGATTTCGAAAATTGTTTTTTTGTTTGAAAAAGGATACTCCCAAATTGATTCCATTGTCACCAAGTCGAGATCTGATGATGAGATCTTGGAGTAATCGAGGGAACTCTTCAAAAACTATGGGTACAGCTATAACGATTTTTGTATTTTTTATAGTAAATCGTTAATTTGCTTTCGGAAAACAAAATTTGAAGAAGTGGAACTGATGATAAAGACTACAGATGGTCATCGGAACTACTCAATAATAGGTATTTCACGGGTTCCGAATCGTTAACTTTAATATGGTTTTTGAACAATTTATGCCCGTCACAATTTATTTATTTATTACACAAAATTTCTCACAGCTTTACAGTTATACTAATACACTGTGAAATTAAAAATAAGAAATACAATGATAATACTGATAAAGACTGATAAAGAATTACAATGAAATAATTTAAGATGCTAAATTTTTGATACGTTAATCCGCTCGCGTGAAGCGCGAGAAGCGTGTTGAGGTAATGTATGGCGCGGACAAGCGGAGAGTTCCTATGGGACACAGTTCGCGCCGACGGTATCGCCAGCAGATGGTTCGAGCGAGGTCGGAAACAATATGCGGGCACTGGGGGAATATACAAGCGCAGCAGTTGCGCCACCAGCTCAGGACAGTCAGAATCTCCGCGTAGTGTTCCACACGCCATTGTCAAAAGACTAAAGTTGCGCCTCACCTCCAAGGATTTGAAACCAAGGGCTCCAAGTAAGAATTTAGGGTGTATATGGTGAAGTGGAACTGATGGTGATGTACTAGGAGAACTCCTCAACAATTAACGTCTCTGCGTCGGGAAAAGCAATATTTTGTAAAAGGTGATGAGCAATTGACGTTAGGCTATTGTAACTTAGAGAAATTACGAACATGTCACTTAAAAGCGAGAAATAAACAAAATTTTAACAAAAAAATTAAAACCGACTTCCAAAAACACCAAACTAAAAAGCTAAAAATAAAAAGCTAAACATCACAAAAACACACGTAAGCCCATCTACCTCCACCATATTTGGCTTGTCACCGACTTCATACCGATCAGTGGTAGCACAAACCAATAATGTTCAACTCAATAAGTGATGACGCTAATATCGATCTGTTCAACACTAACATTGCAGGATTAAGACGCATACTGTCGACTGAGCTTCTCAAATCATATAACCAAAATTAAAAATCATATTTATAACTACTTTTGTCCAAAACTCTTTATACATTTTACACTTATTATCTATTTGTGAATTCCACGAATGGCTGTTGTCTGCCATTTTATATATTATTTTTGTTACATTAGCCGTAAGGTTTTCCCCCAAAATAAAATAATAAAAATAAAAAATAAATAAAATTATATTACGTGTTTTTGTGTTTTGGATTAAATCGGTATTTTGTGATTTTTAGCTTTTTAGTTTGGTGTTTTTGGAAGTCGGTTTTAATTTTTTTGTTAAAATTTTGTTTATTATAACAACTTGTCATGAAATACTATTTTGTTTTGGTAATTAGTTACTCGTAAATTAAAAATGCACCGGTTCGTCCGTGGATAAGTGGAGTCGCTGCAATCAGGCCATCTGTTCCGAGGAGGTTCCCCCAGCGTTCCCGGGCGCTTTATCTCTCGGGTCAACGTTTCTGTTTAATTTCGGGGCGCTTTATTGCGACAGAACAGAAATCCGTTTACGTTTGATTTAGGCCCTCGCCCCGCCCGCCCCACACGCGCCTGCCCGCGCCCGCCCCAGCATACATTGCGTATAACCTTTGGTAAATGCCAAATTTGAAATATTAATGAAAAACTTAAAATATCTGTATATTGTTGGCGAGCTAAAGTTTTAACTGTTGTTTTAATTTAATAATTTATAAAATACTAGTTGTGCCCCGAGGTTTCACCCGCGTTAATTTCAGAGTTCCCGGAATTCCCGCGGGAACTCCGGAATTAATGCGGGGAACTGCTTATCACCGTAAACTACTGTCAGGGGTACAAAAAAGGACACAGAGTTTTTTTTTTCCCGGAATTACTACGGATGAAATCGCGGGGGACAGCTAGTAGTATATATATTTCATGACGAGTGCGGAAAGCCTGTCATTGCAAAGAGTTCCAACAAATGTCTACCCGAGCCGAGGCGCAGCCGAAAGTGAGGGTTGACTGTCGGAACTCTTTGCAATGACGGTTCCGCACGAGTACTGAACAATTATTTTTAATACAGTTGCGAAAAAATGAAGCAATTTAATAAAATAATAAAAACAAAGATAATAACAAAAAGAATAAAATTTGGAAAATGGCGCCAAATGTAAAAAAATAAAAGCAGAATTTTTTTTTGTTTTCTTCATCCCTTCTGGGTAGGCAAAGGGAACTATGCGTATACAGCCAAGTCTTCAGTAGAATTTTTTTATTGATATGAAATGAAAATGAAGTTTAATGAGATGAAATGAAATGAAACCTAACCTAACTCATTGAATAAAATCATTAAATCTGATATTGAAACAAATTGGTAGCTTCTTTTTAGAAGTATTTGCATGAATCATATAAATTTCTATGATTTTTTTTTAGTAATAATTTCATGGTTGGTTTTTCCTTTATAATAGACATTATTTGGACAGTAGGGAAAGAGAACGCACGAGTTCGGAAAAGGTAAAGAAAAAACTCGAGTATATAATAGCCCAAATCCCGAACGCTATACGTCCCTGCAATGCGCCACTTTTTGAGCAACTGTATTAAAAAAAATATTAACAATCGAGTATGGAACATAATTATGTTTTACCTTGTTTGAAGTTTTGGAACATCGTGTGATGTTGAGCGCAGTACATTACATGACCCCATTGAAGTTGTTTTTGACATCTTCAATTCGCTCTCGTTTATCACTACATAGTATAAAACAAATTCGCTTTCTCTGTCCCTATATCCCTATGTATGCTTAAATCTTTAAAACTACGCAACGGATTTTGATGCGGTTTTCACCAATAGATAGAGTGATTCATGAGGAAGGTTTATAACTATATTTTATCCTGGAATTCCTGCGGGAACTCCGAAATTACCGCGGGTGAAACCGCGCGGGTCAGCTAGTAAAACTTAAAACTGATTCAGAGGACGATCATATTGATGCTTTGAAAGCTTTTCTCCATTTTCTTTTTCTGCGAACGCGGCAACAGGTGCCGTGATGACGTAGGCACACGCACACTGTTAATGCCCTCTTCACGAGTTGTTTCACTACGGTAAATAATAAACGGTTCGACGTGACATCTTAGGGGGCGTCAATAAACACGTGATGTTTTTTGGCAGGTATCTTAGGCGCAATATGGGACAGGACTATCAAAGTAATGACAAATTTTATAACAATTACCTACCATCGGTTTCTTTTTATCATTTTGCTTATCATCCAACCTGTGAGCTTCGAGAGTCCACTGTTTATCTAAATTCCAAAGTGATATAGTTACGTATACATACATACCGTGTATGTGATGTAAAGTGTGTTGCGCGATATATTCGATAATGTCTTAATACGTTGACTCATCGTTCAAACAAGGTGAATAACTACCTCGCTGAGTCCGTTCTTTGTTTGAGGAACAATGTCTGTCTGAGCCGTGTTGTATACGTAGGCCAACGTCGCTGGGCGCAGCGGCTACCTGCGGCTGCGTCTGCTGACGTCGCGCCGCCGCCCGACGCCCGTAGATAACTGGATCCATTGGGACGCGCACGTCGCGTCGTTGAGCCATTCATAATAAACACCGCCATACTTGTCAGTTTTTGTTGGTAGGGCCTTCTTTTAAAACAACAAGTAGGACTTACGTCTGATCGTGAGCCGGACAAAAATGTTTTGGGTCGTAAAATACTTTAGTATTCAGGGTAGAGAAATCGAACGCACTTTGCACGAAGTTAAAACAGAAACACGCTTCGGTAGAGGCTACCTCGTCGACAGCGCAGTAACCGCAGCCCTTTCAGATATCATACGATTTTGATTGAACACAGCTATCACAACTTGACTGTCAGCAAACATTTTAACACTAGTGCCTACAGAAATTATTCCAAATGCCTCGTATTGCCGAATATGAGGCATGTGGAATTATTTCTAAAGTTTCTGATGAATTTCTTGTCCCCATACCTAAGCATCACATTCTGTGAAGTGAGTCACGACAAAGCCGTATCCGCTATAAATGGTTATCGAAATTCGATCTCGTCTCAGTACGACCGCTTTGGGACGCGCCTCATACGGGACGGGCCATTAGTTTCAATTTTAATGACGCAAATCAAAACCTCGTAGGTACCTACGTTTAGTTTTGGACGAACGAGATTATGGTTTTAATCCAGCTGACCATCCTAAGTAATAAAGAATCTTTGAATTTAATGCTTTAATAGTTCTTAGTTTATTACCATACTTTAGTGCTGTACTGTTTGTTGTCCGCCCGCATCGCTTCGGTCGGGGGGGCGGAGGGCGCGACCCACTCACTGGATCGCCATCGATTCATGAATTACTTGTCCCACTACATAATTACCTACTTCAGGAAGTCATTCATCGACTTAGAAGCCTGGGTCTGGACGCGATGATAAACCAGTTTCATTCATGATTTCAACCGACGACGACGGAACTATCTTATAAATTGGGATGGTAAACGTTTAGATCATCGAGCCGTGTCAAAAAAAGTGTATAAATATGGAAACTTAAACAAACAGTAAAAGTGTAAGAAACCCCGATATGACAGCGACAATGTTGACTTAGAGGAGAGTGGTCGCCCATACGCCCACACGCCCACAGCGCTCACTCCACGCACACGCTCCACACGCGACAAGCGGGCCCGACACTGTGCGTGCGCACCTCGCTGGCGAGTGCGGGCGGGTGCGGGTGGGTGCGGGGGGGTGCGCACAGCTGCCCTGCACCGCCCCGCGCGTGCCTCACCCCCGGGCCTCCCCGCGGCCGGCGCCCATCCACCTACATACCTGAGCCGGCCAGCCGGTGCAGGCAGAGTGCAGTCTGCGATATCAGCCTATACCAGTGTTTCCTAACCTTTTCAATATTGTTACCCCTGCCCTGTGACCAATTAGGAAAACCGATTTTACCCCGACCTTAAAATGTTATTCTTAATGTTACGTTATTGGACATCAGTCTTAAAATTTCGAAGTAGGTATTTTATATATTTGAACAATTATTAATTAAGCAAAAATAGTTTTATTTATTTTACTTTAGGTACCTACTTTATTTGGAAAATCAACAGCTACAAAAATACATAGTATAATGAACATTTAAGTGTCAAACAAAAAAGCCGATTACAGATTTTCGCCGATTTAGTTGGTGTGATGGTTGGTATAGCTCAGGTCTTAATTTACTAGGTTCTTCGTTACCCCCACGAGAAAGCTGATTTATTCCCGCGGGGGTAATTACCCCAGGTTCGGAACCACTGGCCTATACTCTACCGATAAGTCTGTCGCTCGGGAACTGCTACACGACGATTATGTATTTAATTTACCTACTACAGTAAGAATACGGATTTTGTTGTCAAATGTTATGTTTTCATCGAATAACTACCAGCGGACACCGGTGGATCCTATCATATTACGACATGGAGATCAATTATGATAATTTTATTAATAATAATAATCTCGTCCTTTTGAAGCTTCGTATGCATTCCTTCTAGGTACCTAGTAGGTAGGTACTAAGTACATAACAAAATCAAAGTAAATTACAAGTTTCATAATTCAAATTGAGAAAAAACCGATACAATTTTATTTAGTAACGTTTTAACTACAAAAAAGTCACCTGGGTGTAGGTAAGTGCATACCTTCTTTAGTGGATGTTAAGTAACAACAGGCTGGCGACAGGCGCGGGCGTCGACCTGCGCCTGCGCCTGCGCCGCGCCGCGCCGCCCGTGGCCGTGACGTCACCCGCTATTCCTAGTCGCGCCGCGCCTTGGTCGCACCCAGCCTCCCGTCCCCCGTACATCATGAGTATTGAGTAGGCATGTCGTATCAAAGCATATGTGGTAAGATAGATTTATAGAGTAAATTTTGGGAACGGAAGACAAGGGGCGTCGCTGATGCGACTTGCAGTTCGCTCATGTCTATACATATAGAAGAGTTGTTAGTCCGCGTAGAGTCCGCGCTACGCCCGCGCCCGCGCCGCTGCTGGCTGAACTATGCGCACTTCCTTAGACTAACCTTCCCGTACACTGACAAAGTTACGCTAGTATTTGGTGCAATATTCATAAATTATTCACTTGGTTTAATTATACCTATTTGCTTGTATCGACAAAATGGAGAACTTGGCGGAATTTGAACAGAAATGAACCTTGGCACATAGTGGAGGTCAGTAGGTACTTGTAGGGTCCCCCATGCGTTCAGTAGCTCGGTCTCTCGACCGTCACTCCTCTTGCGTTTGTTTGTGTGACGGTCATATTAACTTGTCTCGTATGCGGTGTCGACTCGGAACAGAAAGCTCAAATCGCAATATTACGTTAAGGTGGGTCTAAAGGTCTAGTTTTCATACAAACTGCCGTAGCTATATTAAAGGCATTCCGCCTGTTTTTATTTATTAGACTTCATTTAATAAAATACTACTACTTGTTACGATAACGCACAGCCCAAAATCTTTGCATATAGTGAAGAAATAACATAATTACAATCATTTCAAAATGAATTAAATTTCGGTCGAACCTTTGCTTGTGTGAGAGAACGAATACACTATAAGTGTACGAAAATGGCGGCCCGGTCTATAAACAGCTGTAGTTTGGCTGTAGACTGACAAGTCCCCCGAATGCAGTAGTTTGTAGTGAATTCCAAAAAGATCACAAGGTGGCGCGGCGTTGAGCCGTGAGTTTTGACAATTTTACCTAACATAGAATTGTATTTGAAAATATACCTATTACTGATGTAGTAGGTAGTAGGTACCTATTAGTAGCCGAAGCGAATACAAATAACTTGTGGAAAGTTGGAAAAGACGTTTTGGTTCTGAGGTATAACTTACGGGTACAAGTATTTTTACATTTTTGTGTTGAATAAATTCTTGCTATCTCTTTCTTGTTTTCACGATGAGTAAAAGAGAGAGACCATATTTTCGAAAGGTTGTAACTCACCACGGCCCGGGGTGATAAAATTCAGCGTTTATCTCCAAATTCTCCGATGCAATGAAAAGAATATTTTTATTGTGTCTTATGTGACCACGTGATGCAATTTTTTCATACCTTCAATTTTTTTTTTGTAAAGCTTATATCTCGGAACTACAAGTTACAGACCCATCGTGTTGGTACTCAAACTTCATGTTTTCGTGATATCTATGTGATCACGTGATCAAATATTCGATAGGCTATATCTCGGAAACTACAAGTTACAGACCCATCGTGTTGGTACTCAAACTTCATGTTTTCGTCATATCTATGTGATCACGTGATCAAATTTTCGATAGGCTATATCTCGGAAACTACAAGTTACAGACCCATCGTGTTGGTACTCAAACTTTATGTTTTCGTGATATCTATGTGATCACGTGGTCAAATTTTCGATAGGCTATATCTCGGAAACTACAAGTTACAGACCCATCGTGTTGGTACTCAAACTTCATGTTTTCGTCATATCTATGTGATCACGTGATCAAATATTCGATAGGCTATATCTCGGAAACTACAAGTTACAGACCCATCGTGTTGGTACTCAAACTTTATGTTTTCGTGATATCTATGTGATCACGTGGTCAAATTTTCGATAGCCAATATCTCGGAAACTACAAGTTACAGACCCATCGTGTTGGTACTCAAACTTCATGTTTTCGTCATATCTATGTGATCACGTGGTCAAATTTTCGATAGCCAATATCTCGGAAACTACAAGTTACAGACCCATCGTGTTGGTACTCAAACTTCATGTTTTCGTGATATCTATGTGATCACGTGGTCAAATTTTCGATAGCCAATATCTCGGAAACTACAAGTTACAGACCCATCGTGTTGGTACTCAAACTTCATGATTTCGTCATATCTATGTGATCACGTGGTCAAATTTTCGATAGCCAATATCTCGGAAACTACAAGTTAGAGACCCATCGTGTTGATACTCAAACTTCATGTTTTCGTCATATCTATGTGATCACGTGGTCAAATTTTTGATAGCCAATATCTCGGAAACTACAAGTTACAGACCCATCGTGTTGGTACTCAAACTTCATGTTTTCGTGATATCTATGTGATCACGTGGTCAAATTTTCGATAGCCAATATCTCGGAAACTACAAGTTACAGACCCATCGTGTTGGTACTCAAACTTCATGTTTTCGTCATATCTATGTGATCACGTGGTCAAATTTTCGATAGCCAATATCTCGGAAACTACAAGTTACAGACCCATCGTGTTGGTACTCAAACTTCATGTTTTCGTGATATCTATGTGATCACGTGGTCAAATTTTCGATAGCCAATATCTCGGAAACTACAAGTTACAGACCCATCGTGTTGGTACTCAAACTTCATGTTTTCGTCATATCTATGTGATCACGTGGTCAAATTTTCGATAGCCAATATCTCGGAAACTACAAGTTACAGACCCATCGTGTTGGTACTCAAACTTCATGTTTTCGTGATATCTATGTGATCACGTAGTCAAATTTTCGATACCCAATATCTCGGAATCTACAAGTTACAGACCCATCGTGTTGGTACTCAAACTTCATGTTTTCGTGATATCTATGTGATCACGTGGTCAAATATTCGATAGGCTATATCTCGGAAACTACAAGTTACAGACCCATCGTGTTGGTACTCAAACTTCATGTTTTCGTCATATCTATGTGATCACGTGGTCAAATTTTCGATAGCCAATATCTCGGAAACTACAAGTTACAGACCCATCGTGTTGGTACTCAAACTTCATGTTTTCGTCATATCTATGTGATCACGTGGTCAAATTTTCGATAGCCAATATCTCGGAAACTACAAGTTACAGACCCATCGTGTTGGTACTCAAACTTCATGTTTTCGTGATATCTATGTGATCACGTGGTCAAATATTCGATAGGCTATATCTCGGAAACTACAAGTTACAGACCCATCGTGTTGGTACTCAAACTTCATGTTTTCGTCATATCTATGTGATCACGTGATCAAATATTCGATAGGCTATATCTCGGAAACTACAAGTTACAGACCCATCGTGTTGGTACTCAAACTTCATGTTTTCGTCATATCTATGTGATCACGTGGTCAAATTTTCGATAGCCAATATCTCGGAAACTACAAGTTACAGACCCATCGTGTTGGTACTCAAACTTCATGTTTTCGTCATATCTATGTGATCACGTGGTCAAATTTTCGATAGCCAATATCTCGGAAACTACAAGTTACAGACCCATCGTGTTGGTACTCAAACTTCATGTTTTCGTGATATCTATGTGATCACGTGATCAAATCTTCGATAGCCTGTATTTCGGAAACTACAAGTTACAGACCCATCGTGTTGGTACTCAAACTTCATGTTTTCGTGATATCTATGTGATCACGTGATCAAATCTTCGATAGCCTGTATTTCGGAAACTACAAGTTACAGACCCATCGTGTTGGTACTCAAACTTCATGTTTTCGTGATATCTATATGATCACGTGATCAAATTTTCGATAGCCTATATCTCGGAAACTACAAGTTACAGACCCATCGTGTTGGTACTCAAACTTCATGTTTTCGTCATATCTATGTGATCACGTGATCAAATATTCGATAGGCTATATCTCGGAAACTACAAGTTACAGACCCATCGTGTTGGTACTCAAACTTCATGTTTTCGTCATATCTATGTGATCACGTGGTCAAATTTTCGATAGCCAATATCTCGGAAACTACAAGTTACAGACCCATCGTGTTGGTACTCAAACTTCATGTTTTCGTCATATCTATGTGATCACGTGGTCAAATTTTCGATAGCCAATATCTCGGAAACTACAAGTTACAGACCCATCGTGTTGGTACTCAAACTTCATGTTTTCGTGATATCTATGTGATCACGTGATCAAATCTTCGATAGCCTGTATTTCGGAAACTACAAGTTACAGACCCATCGTGTTGGTACTCAAACTTCATGTTTTCGTGATATCTATATGATCACGTGATCAAATTTTCGATAGCCTATATCTCGGAAACTACAAGTTACAGACCCATCGTGTTGGTACTCAAACTTCATGTTTTCGTCATATCTATGTGATCACGTGATCAAATATTCGATAGGCTATATCTCGGAAACTACAAGTTACAGACCCATCGTGTTGGTACTCAAACTTCATGTTTTCGTGATATCTATGTGCTCACGTGGTCAAATTTTTGGAAGTTTATTTTTTTCAGACAATAATCTAATACTGAATGCCATTTTACAAAAAAATACCCTCCGTTACACCCTGTATAAGATAGATTTTACTATTGTATTTTTTTCCAAATGATGTAATGGTTCACTCATTGCTATTTACAAGCTGACCCCCGCGGTTTCATCCACGGTAATTTCAGAGCACTCGCGGGAATTCCGGGATAAAAAATAGGTACCCTTTGTCACTCAGGATCACTTTAGACTCCTATAAAAGAATTTTGTAAATCGGTTTAGTAGATCCAGAGATTATAACCTCACAAACTCTGGAGTTCCCGCGGGAATTCCGGGATAAAAAGTACCCTATGTCACTTAAGATCACTGCAGCTTTTAATTATGAAAGAATTTTTAGAATCAGTTCAGTAGATCCAGAGATTACCCACTACAATCTCACAAACTCACGTACTCACAAACTCCGGAGTCCCCGAGGGATTTCCGGGATAAAAAGTACCCTGTATCACTCTGGATCACTGTATAGCTCCCTATAAGTGAAAGAATTTTCAAAATCGGTTGAGTAGATCTAGAGATTATCCCCTACAAACGTCACAAACTCACAAACCCACAAACTCATAAACTTTTGCTCTTTATAATACTAGTATACATTATCTCCTTGATACTGAAGTCAAAGAAATATAATAAATAAAATTGATGCAGGCAAACCCGCAGCAGGATCAACTGCTAGTAAAATCCTACTAATATTATCAACGCGAAAGTTTGTAAGTATGTATAGATGGATGGATGGATGTTTGTTAATCTTTCACGCAAAAACTACTGGATGGATTTAAACTTAACAATAATATAGCTTATACATCAGATTAACACATAGGGTACTTTATATCTCGGAATTCCCGCAGGAACTCTGAAATTAACGCGGGTGAAACCGCGAGGCACAACTAGTACATTAAGTATAATTTATTACAAACTGAGACTGAGATTCGCTCGCACTCGCGTGAGTTTCGGAATTCCCGCAGGAACTCTAAACTTCTTTTATTCTTCTTCTTACAATAACAAACATAATAAAAAAAGAATTAGCGAAATTGATCGAGCCGTTCACGCGTGATGCTGTGCCCGTAACGTAACCAAGTGAAATAGGGATTAATTTTTTATATATATACCTATTCATATATTATAGCTAGCTGTTCATCGCGGTTTCACCCTTGGTAATTTCGGAGATCCCGCAGGTATTCCGAGATAAAAATATCTACTACCTACCATATATTTGTTTCTCTACCTAAGTAACTACTTTTCACGTGTAGTATACAAAATTTCATACAGTTTGACCCGCGTTAATTTCGGAGTTTCCGCGGGAATTCCGAGATAAAAAGTACCCTATGTCCTCTGTACCCCAGACAACGTGTATACAAAATTTCATGATGATCCGTTGAGTCGTTGAGGTGTGAAAGCGTAACAAACAAACAAACAAACTCACTTTCGCGTTTATAATATTTATTTATGTTTTGGCAACAAACAGTCATATATACATCTTAATTTTTACAATATTTCGTATTACTATGTTACAGACCTACAGTGCCGATACATGATAATAAATATACAGTACAAATGAGAGATGGCACATAAGTTGTCATCAATATCAGTAAGGATAGATAATACCTAAATAGATTACTAGCTATACCGCGTGGTTTCACCCGCGTGAGTTACGGAATTCCCGCATGAACTCCAAAGTAATCTAATTTACGCCTTATAACATCACCTAATTGGCTGTGAAAGTCCCGTCAAAATTGATCTAACCATTTCGGAGATTCACCCGCGTTAATTTCGGAATTCCCGCAGGAACTCCGAAGTAGCCTAATTTACTCCTAATAACATTAGCTAATTAGCAGTGAGAGTCTCGTCAAAATTGGTCCAACCATTTCGGAGATTCACCCGCGTTAATTTCGGAACTCCCGCAGGAACTCCAAAGTAGTCCAATGTAAACCTTATAACATTAGTTAATTAGCAGTGAAAGTCCCGTCCAAATCGGTTCAACCCTTTCGGAGATTCACACGCGTGAGTTCCGGAACAGGAACTCCAACCTGGTCCTGACAATAACGAACACAAAGGAAATAATTTCCCAGTTTGGTGCAGTCGTTTGGAAGTTACGCGCTTAGCAATACATTGAGCGATTCATTTTTATTTATATAGATTTCAGAGTTCCCGTGGGAATTCCGGGTAAAAATATAGCCTATGTTACTCAGGAATAACGTAGCATTCTAATGGTGAAAGAATTTTTAAATCGATTCAGTAGTTTTTGAGTTAAATCGTAACAAACAAACTACAAAACAAACAAACAAAAAATCAAATCTTCCCTTTTTATAATAATAATAATTATTGTCAACTTCCCAACGCACTGACGAACTAAATAAAAGAAGATCAATATGAAATAGAATGACGCACGACGGCTGAATGTATAGAAGTTTTTCGACAGGAGGATCTATGCGATAATGGTTTAGTGGCTAGAACAACGGGTAGCGAAGACGTAGTAGTTTTGTAAGGCCCCTGTTCAAATCTCAGCCCCCACTGTTATACTATGATGTTTTTTTTTTGTTATCTGTCATTTTTTATTGCAATGTTTACGATTTGAAATCTATACTGTTTTTTCTGTAGATTATTATTCACACTTCTAGACAAACCTATTATTAGAAATGTGAGTTTGTTTGTTTGTTTGGTACGCTTTCACGGCTTGATTACCTAACCGATTATTAACAAACTTTGCATACACGTTATTAGGGGCACAGAGAAGAACACAGGGTAGTTTTAATCCAGGAACTCCCGCAGGAACTCCGAAAAACCCGCACTATAATTTCTATATTGTATATATATATATATAATAATATTATGAAGTAGTAAAGAACCAGTTTTAAAAGAAGTGGAACTGATTATGAAGACCACAGGTGGTCATCGGAACAACTTAAAAATAAAACGTATTTCACGGGTTCCGATTGAAGCGATTTCGAAAATTATTTTTTTGTTTGAAAGGGGATACTCCCAAATTGATTCCATTGTCACCAAGTCGAGATCTGATGATGGGATCTTGGAGTAATCGAGGGAACTCTTCAAAAATTATGAGAACACTTATAGCGATTTTTGTATTTTTTATAGTAAAACGTTTCTTTGCTTTCGGAAAGCAAAATTTTAAGAAGAGGAACTGATGATGAAGACCACAGATGGTCATCGGAACTACTCAATAATGGGTATTTCACGGGTTCTGAATCGTTAACTTTAATATGATTTCTAAACAATTTATGCTCGTCATAATGTATATGGTGAAGTGGAACTGATGGTGATGTACTAGGAGAACTCCTCAACAATTAACGTCCCTGCGTCGGGAAAAGCAATATTTTGTAAAAGGTGATGAGCAGTCGACATTAGGCTATTGTAACTTAGAGAAATTACGAACTAACCGCCGCACTCAGAGTCGACTTTAATGATTACTTAGTTAAGTATAGATTTTTACAACAAAACTGCCGCAATCAGACAAGTTTAATAAATTAATGTTAATTGGCATTTAACTAATTAAGTTACATGTCATTAAATGCCAACTAATAATTATTTACTGAACGTCTCTGATTGCGGCAGTTTTGTTTTAAAAATCTATACTTAACTTAGTAATCATTAAAGTCGACTCTGAGTGCGGCCGTAAGTCACTTAAAAGCGAGAAATAAACAAATTTTTAACAAAAAAATTAAAACCGACTTCCAAAAACACAAAACTAAAAAACTAAAAATAAAAAGCTAAAAATAACAAAATACCGATTTAATCCAAAAGACAAAAACACACGTAATATTATTATTGGTTTGTGCTACCACTGATCGGTATGAAGTCGGTGACAAGCCAAATATGGAGGGGGAAGATAGGCTAAGTCGACTCCCGCCACCAGCTCTTCGTGAGCAGAACAACCCAAGTGGGCAGACACCAGCGTGCAGCGGGCTTGTCACCGAATTCAAACCGATCAGTGGTAGCACAAACCAATAATAATATTACGTGTGTTTTTGTCTTTTGGATTAAATCGGTATTTTGTTATTTTTAGCTTTTTATTTAACCTTGTGATTCTCTGTAAATTGAGAAAACTCTTTTATGGCGCCGTCCGCGGCCTCTATCGGAAGGGAGCTGCGTCATATGCTAGAGCGCACCCTTAAACGTCTTGTTTACAAGCGGTAGGTGGCGATTGGAGGAATCAGGAGGAACCCATTGTATTTACACAGAAGCCTAAAGACAAAATAAAAGAGAAAAAAAGCCTTAATTTTACGGAAACCTACCTCAAACCTCAGACTAAATAAGTTTAGTAGAGATGACACGACGCGCGACGCCGCGCCTCTCCCGATCCCTCTCTGCTTGACCTGACCACTGATGTTACAAGAATTATGTATTAGTTATCTATTTATTTTTGGAAATACCTACACTTTCTTAAAAGCGTATTTCTAATCAGGTATCCGATGTTGGCATCGATCAATACGTGTACTACTAATATAATATAGTACAATGTAGTGTGTGCTGGGCCGGTATTGAGGCTATTTAGTCGACAAAAGCCATGATTGTATAAATTTCGCCTCATTACCGTCGGAATGAATAGGTTCCTGCTTCGACGGCGGGGCGCGCGGGGGGAGGGGGTGCGGGGTGCTCACTCTACCGCGAGCTGTATATTCTAGATGTTAGCGAACTTCAGCATTCCTTTGTAGCTCTGGGATACGAGCTTATCTACAAATAACGATAGAAATTGTTCCACAACGATTAAATACCTACTTAGTTACTACGACTTTCCAAAATGTATTCAGTAGCTACATAAGACATATCCTTTTTAACCGACTTCCAAAAAGGAGGAGGTTCTATGTTCGATTGTATGTATATTTTTTTTTTTTTTTTTTATGTATGTTCACCGATTACTCGAAGACGGTTGGACCGATTTCAAAAATTCTTTTTTTGTTTGAAAGGGTATACTCCCAATTAGGTCCCATTGCCCCCAAGTCGAGATCTGATGATGGGATCTTGGAGAAATCGAGGGAACTCTTCAAAAATTATAGGCACACCTATAGCGATTTGGGTATTTTTTATAGTAAATCGTTCATTTACTTTCGAAAAGCAAAATTTGAAGAAGTGGAAGTTGGAACTGATGATAAAGACCACAGATGGTCATCGGAACTACTCAACAATAATACGTATTTCAGGGGTTCTAGTTAGAGCGATTTGGAAAATTGTTTTTTTGTTTGAAAGGGGATACTTCCGAATTGGTCACATTGTCACCAAGTCAGGATCTGATGGTGGGATCTTGGAGAAATCGAGGGAACTCTTCAAAATTTATAGGCACACCTATGGCGATTTGGGTATTTTTTATAGTAAATCGTTTATTTGCTTTTGGAAAGTAAAATTTGAAGAAGTGGAACTGGTGATGAAGACCGCAGATGGTCATCGGAACTACTAAATAATAGGTATTTCACAGATTCCGATTCGTTAACTTTAACGTGGTTTCTAAACAATTTATGTTCGTCACAATGTATATGGTGAAGTGGAACTGATGGTGGTGTACCAGCAGAACTCCTCAAAAATTAACGTCCCTGCATCGGGAAAAGCAATATTTTGTAAAAGGTTATGAGCAGTTGACAGTAGGCTATTGTAACTTAGATAAATTACAAACCGACTCACTAAAAAGCAAGAAATAAACAAATTTTTAACAAAAAAATTAAAACCGACTTCCAAAAACACAAATCTAAAAAAACTAAAAATAAAAAGCTAAAAATAACAAAATACCGATTTAATCCAAAAGACAAAAACACACGTAATATTATTATTGGTTTGTGCTACCACTGATCGGTATGAAGTCGGTGACAAGCCAAATATGGAGGGGGTAGATGGGCTAAGTCGACTCCCGCAACCAGCTCTCCGTGAGCAGAACAACCCATGTGGGCAGACACCAGCGGGCTTGTCACCGAATTCAAACCGATCAGTGGCAGCACAAACCAATAATAATATTACGTGTGTTTTTGTCTTTTGGATTAAATCGGTATTTTGTTATTTTTAGCTTTTTATTTTTAGTTTTTTTAGATTTGTGTTTTTACAGATAAATGATTTACAACACTAGCTGTCCCCCGCGGTTTTACTCGCAATAATTTCGAGTTTCCCGCAAGAATTCCAGGATAAACTATACGTATACACTGGTAATAAACCTTATTTTTATTTTATTTTGAAGGAAAACCTTACAGCTAATTGGGCTAATGTAACAAAATCTGGGGGCACGGTAGTGCCCCCGCCAAGACGAGCCAGCAAAGCGCAAGGGCACTACCTATCTTTTCTCGAAGCGTTTCGTCGTTTTTTTGAACCCTTGTAACTTGGGTCTGGATTATACCAGATAAACAAAATTTTTGGCTAAGGTGTAGAGTTTGTGAAGTTAGACCTTGTAGAGTTAAGGCGTGTAGAGTTAGAAGCTTGGCTCTACATAAGATCTGATAACTTTTTGAAAGTGCTGGCATATGGTCTCGTCTTGGCAACATTTTACATGAAAATGTTTTTGTTGGGATTAAATATATAAAATGGCAGAAAAAAGCCATTCGCCGAATTCACAAGTAGAAAGTGTAAAATATATATAAAGGGTTGAGGACAAGGAAGTACATATATATAATAGTTTTTAGGAACATTGACATTTATTTATTTATTTTAATTTTTTTTTGAAGGAAATCCACGTCTAAAGGTTATACTTAAGTGCTTTATTACTTCAGCACATGATCAAACTATCTATGAATCCTGGTCTTTCTCTCCCATCCTCGTCGCCAAATGTTATATCCCATTAATTAAGAGATTATTTAGTTAGAAAATAAAACACAACTTAGTTATTGGCACAGCCGGCACTTTATGAAACCACAGATTAAAGCGGAACAAACTGTCAGAGTATACAGATACAACAGATTCCTAAAAAACAACCCTGCTTTCTTGTCAGTGTTTCTCAATCGAGGACGAGTTTCCGACTGAAAGTTATTTATAGTTCTAAGACCTGCCGACAACCAATCCTGTAACTGTTTATTTTTATTTATTTTTAGCTGTGGAATTGTACCGAATTCGTATACCTTCGGTACTAGTATAGTATTATATTATCTGTGCCTTCGGTCTGCTTCCACAACAGTAAATTATTATATTGTGTACCTAGGCCCCGGCTCAGGACGCCCGCGCCCCCTCAACGCAGCTCTCTGTTGTTGCAGCGGAGCAGCGCCCCGCAGCCGGCCCGCCCGCGCCCTGGCGCTCTGATGCCGCGCCCGGCCCGCCGCCGCACGCGCATACATGAGGTGAGCGACTCATGCTATCGTTGTCGGCGTGGCCTAACCTAACATCTATTGATTAGAGTGCGCTGTGCAACAGGAATACAAAGTAAAGATATATCGAACCCAAGTTCACGATCAATCTTTTGACGAATTACGATAGTCGATTTCAATGGATACGTACGCGTCCGCAGATTTAGGACGCGAGTATGGCGAGCGCGCTCGCATGGGTCGTGCGGCTCGCGCTGCTGGGCGGCGCGCTGGCGGGGCCCGGCCCTCCCGCTCCCGCCCCCGCCCCCGCCCCCGCCGAGCTGCGCTTCGAGCACGCCGTGTACAACGTGAGCATCCCCGAGAACAGCGCGGGCCGCACGCGCGCGGTGCAGCCGCCCGGCGAGCCGCCGCTGGGCGTGCGCCTGCCCGCGCCCGGCGCGCGCGTGCGCTTCCGCATCCGGCACGGCGACAAGGATAAGCTGTTCAAAGCGGAGGAGCGCCCCGTCGGCGACTTCTGCTTCCTCACGATCCGCACGCGCCCCGGCCGCGACGTGCTCAACCGCGAGCGTCGCGACTCGTACCGGCTCGAGGTGCGCGCCTCCGCCGCCACGCCCGCCGGCGACCAGCTCGACGCCGACGCCCTCGTGCTCGTCGACGTCACCGACGAGAACGACCTCAGCCCGCTCTTCTACCCGACCGAGTACGAGGCAACCGTGGCAGAGGACGCGCCGCCGCACTCGAGCGTCGCGCGCGTCGCCGCCGAGGACGCCGACCTCGGCCTCAACGGGGAGATCTACTACAGCCTCGAGGAGCCCGGGGACCGCTTCGCCGTGCACCCGACCAGCGGTGTGGTCACCACCACGCGCCGGCTGGCCGCCGCGGAGGGCGCGCGCTACGAGCTAACCGTGCTCGCGCGCGACCGCGCTTCGCTGCTGGCGCGCGGGGAGGCCGCGCCGGCCGCGCGCGCCGCGCTCGTCGTGCGCGTGCTGCCCGCCAACCTGCACGCGCCCGAGATGCGCGTGCGGCACCTGCCGGCGCTCGCCGACGGCGCCGACGACAGCGTGTACGCGATCGTGCAGGTGACCGACCGCGACGCCGGCGAGCACGGGCGCGTCGCGGCGCTCGACATCGTGGACGGCGACCCCGACGGGCACTTCCGCGTTCGGCCCTCGCGCGCGCAGCCCGGCGAGTTCGACGTGACGGTGCACGCGCTGCTCGACCGCACCGGCCCGCGCGCCTACAACCTGACGTTGCGCGCCTCGGACGCAGGCCGCCCGCCGCGCACCGCCTACCTGACGCTGCCGGTGGCGCTACCGGCCGAGGGCGGCGCCGCGCCCGTGTTCGGCCGCGAGCTGTACGAGGCGGGCGTGCCCGAGACCGCGCCGCCCGCGACGCCCGTCATCCGGCTCAAGGTGGGCGACCGCGGCCGCGCGGCCGACGCGCGCGTGTACATCGAGATCGTCGGCGGCAACGAGGGCGGCGAGTTCCGGCTCGACCCCGACTCGGGCGTGCTGTACACGGCGGCCCCGCTCGACGCCGAGCGGCGGGCGCTGTACACGCTCACCGTGTCCGCCGTGGACCGGGGCGAGGCCGGCGCCCGCGAGCAGTCCTCGGCCAAGGTGAAGGTCACCGTGCTCGACGCGAACGACAACGACCCCGTGTTCGAGCGCGCCGAGCTGGCCGTCACCGTCGCCGAGAACGGCGCGGGCGGCGCGGTGGTGGCGCGCGTGGCGGCGCGTGACGCCGACTCCGGGGAGAACGCCTACATCTCGTACAGCCTCGCCAACCTGCAGCCGGTGCCCTTCGAGGTGGACCACTTCTCGGGCGCCGTGCGCACCACGCGCCTGCTCGACTACGAGACGATGCGCCGCGAGTACGAGCTGCGCGTGCGCGCCAGCGACTGGGGCCTGCCCTACCGGCGCCAGGCGGAGATGCGTCTCTCGGTGCGCCTGCTCGACGTCAACGACAACCGGCCGCAGTTCGAGCGCGTCGACTGCGTCGGCTACCTGCCGCGGCGGTTGCCGATCGGCTCCGAAATCGTGACGCTCTCGGCGATCGACTTCGACGCGGGCGACGTCGTCTCGTATCGCATCACCGGCGGCAACGAGGACGGCTGCTTCGCGCTGGACGCGGGCTCGGGCACGCTCACGCTGTCGTGCGACCTGACCGACGTGCGCAGCGAGACGCGCGTGCTCAACGTCACCGCCACCGACGGCACGCACTTCGCGGACGCGGCCTCGCTCGCGCTGCACCTGGCGGGCGGCGGCGAGGCGGGCGCGGGCGCGCTCGAGTGCCGCGACACGGGCGTGGCGCGCCGTCTCACCGAGCTGCTCGCTGCCGCCGAGCGCAGCAACGCGCCGCTCGACGCCGCCGATGAGTTCCCCCCGGCGCCCTCCCGCTACGGCGAGAATCTGCACGCACCCGAGTTCGTCGATTTCCCCGTCGAGGTGAAGGTGAACGAGTCGGTCGCGCTCGGCACGGCGCTCGTGCGGCTGCGCGCGCTCGACCGCGACCTAGGCTATAACGGGCTGCTCGTGTATGGGATATCGGGCGGCGACCCCGACTCCGCCTTCCGCGTCGACCCGGACACCGGCGAGCTGCAGGTGATCGGGCACCTAGACCGCGAGCGCGAGGCCGAGTACTACCTGAACGTGACCGCGTACGACCTGGGCCGGCCGCAGCGCGCCGCCTCGCGCCTGCTGCCCGTCACCGTGCTAGACGTGAACGACAACGCGCCGCGCTTCGAGAAGGCGCTCGCCAGCTTCCGCGTCACCGAGAACGCTCTCAACGGCACCGTCATATTCCGCGCCGCGGCGACGGACCCCGACGCGGGCGCGTTCGGGCGCGTCGCGTACAGCCTGGCGGGCGGCGCGGGCGCGGGCGCGGGCGAGGGCGCGTTCTGCGTGGCGCGCGAGTCGGGCGAGCTGCGCGTGTGCGCGGCGCTGGACCGCGAGCGGCGCGCGCTGTACGAGCTGACGCTGCGCGCCACGGACGGCGGCGGGCGGCGCGCCGAGGCCCGCGTGCGCGTGGCCGTGGACGACGTGAACGACAACGCGCCGCGCTTCGTGCCGGCCACGAGCAGCGCGCGCGTGCGCGAGGACCTGCCCGTGGGCACGGTGGTGGCGGCGCTGGAGGCGCTGGACCCCGACCTGGGCGCGGGCGGCCGCGTCGAGTACTCGCTGCCCGACCAGCCACCCGAGGACGCCGCCTTCACCGTCGACCGCCTCTCCGGCACGCTGCGCCTCGCCAAGCTGCTGGACTACGAAGAAAAACAGGTAATATATACCCGCTTCGATATAAACTTAGATCCGATATCATACGAGGACCGAGACACGACACAAGCCAGGTAACGGAAACGGGTGTGATGTGCGTCCTCTGGCACTAAATTTCAAGACATTCAATTTTTATTAAATTTTTTACACAAAGTTAGGTAACCCTTTCCCTTCTTCTTCTTCTTCTTTATCTTCAATTAAAGAAATCTATCGCGATTTGTCGCATTTAATTCTGTCAATGTATGTAGGATTTTTCTTTGGGATTTTTGAAACTAACTTCTTTCTTCCATTAACATGGGTCATGGGGCATGTCTGCTCGCCAGTGTTCCTAGCAAAATTAAGAATTAGGGACCACTCCTTGTACGAGTGCTTCTTGGAAGTTGACTCCCTGGAACATATTGTCTTTAACTGCCCTAAACTGAATTCCTCTTTATATGACCTGGTTCCTCTGTCTAGTGTCTACTCCCGCCCTTTCGATTTAAACTATCCCAATCGGCGCACCATTATCTCTTTATGTAATTTTATAGAGCATGCTAACTTTAAACTCTTATCTAAATTCTAATCATCTTCTTACTCATTTACATTATAGGTGTAATAATTTTTTGTTCATACTTAATTTGTATATTATTTCTATGTATTTCTATGTAGTTTATGATATTTATAGTATAGTCCTCTTCTTGGGGATTATGACAACAATCTTTCTGAATTTTTTCATATTCTATCCTTACAAATATTTGCTTTTTGTAATTGTCCACTGTTTTCTCTAATGCTACTGCTCCACCTGCGTTAACGTTAGCGTTGATGTTAATGTCCAACTACGCGTTAATTAAGGCATTAAAATACGTGTTGGCTACATTTAGTTTGCAACGTGCCGTTAAGCGTTAATTTCTAGTGAAATAACGAGTTAACACCAAATGGAGGTCGAAGCTTCAAACAGCTGTTTTTTTGCAATGGAAGTAGAAGCAGCTGTAATTTTTGCACCAATGAGTGTTTTAAATTAACTATTATATGCATTTATTATTAATTTCTTTTATTTATTTATTTATTTAAGAAAAAAGAAAAAAACACGCAAAATGAGAAGGCGTTAATGTAGCCAACTACGCTTAATGCGCTAAATAACGAACTTAAACCCCGTTGATGTGTAAAAAATACAGACACCCGAGCTATCGCTTAACGTTGTCGTTAGACGTTAAGCGATAGCTATAGCGATATAGCGATATAGCGATAGTCGCTTTGACGTTTCAGACTCGATGCCCTCTATATTTCTGAGCCTAGTCTAGCCCTCTATATTTTATCCTATATCCCTCTTATATCCTATAAATATATATTGTGGTTGCGTCTTTTTACTGTCATTTATAAAGAGTATATAACCACTACGTGGTCAGTGGTCACGTTTCATCGAGTTTCAAATCACAATGATCCAAAAAAATGTTTTCACTTCAAAAACTCCAAGAAGTCACAGGGCCGATTTTAATTAATGCGGACGGGGCCGTTTTCGGGGCGGGCACGGGCAGGTGTACGGCGTGACGGTGCGCGCCACGGACGGCGGGCGGCCGGCGCTGTGGGCCGAGACCACCGTGTTCGTGGAGGTGCTGGACGTGGACGAGAACCGGCACGCGCCCGCCTTCGCCGAGCCGGCGCTGGCGGGCAGCGTGCGGGAGGACGCGCCCGTCGGCAGCGAGGTGCTGCGCGCGGCGGCCGGCGACGCCGACCCGCCCGGCCGCGACTCGCGCCTCGCCTACGCGCTGGTGGCCGGCTCCGGCCTGGCGCACTTCTCCGTGGACGACGCGGGCACGCTGCGCACGCTCGCGCCGCTGGACCGCGAGGCGGCGCCGCACTACTGGCTCACGCTGTGCGCGCGCGACCACGCGCTGGCGCCGCGCAGCGCCTGCGTGCAGCTGCACGTGGAGGTGGAGGACGTCAACGACGAGGCGCCGTGGCCCGAGCGCGCCGCCTACGAGGCCGCCGTGCGCGAGCACAGCGCGGCCGGCGCGCGCCTCGCGCGGGTGCGCTGCCGGGACGGGGACGCCGCGCCCGCCCCGCCCGCGATCGCCTACTCCATCGTCGCCGGGAACCCCGACGGCCTGTTCTCCATCGACGAGCACACAGGTGCGGCCGGCCGCCGGGACTACACTTATTTACTTATTCATTCACTAGGAATACAGTTACACCAGCTTACAAATTACACGATACTATAAGCTGTGCCCCGCGGTTTGTTGTTTTTTGTTCCAAAAATATGTTTTTGATGGGAACATACAAGATTCTATTATTTATGTGCTTCTGGATTTACACAGAAGTATTTTGAGAACCATAAGGACTACAATCCAACAGCTTAATTTCCTTATTACTTTTGTACCTACAGTTGTGTCTCTAATATGTATCTGTAATATGTATCTGTTTGTTCAAAAAATGTTTTGTGAAAATTGTTTAAAATCGGTTATGTGAGCGCTGCTGTGAGGAACGAGGGACGTCGTATTTATCGACTACTTTACTAACGTGATCGATTCCAAAAGTACTATCCGAATCGATGCTGTATCTGCTTTACTATAAATATAGTGTTAATACTTACTATTCGCGCTCGTCTCCCGCAGGCGAGATCGAGACGACGGGGCGCACACTGGACCGCGAGGCGGCGGCGACGCACGCGCTCGAAGTGCGCTGCTCGGACGGCGAGCTGGCGGGCGCGGCGCGCGTGCTGGTGCGCGTGCTGGACGTCAACGACCACGCGCCCGCCTTCACGCAGCGCGCCTACGAGCTGCGCGTGCCCGCAGGGGCCGACCTGCAGGTGGGGGTCCGCTCCGCGACCGGGGCTGCGCGCCCGGCCCACAGTCGGCAGCGTAGCCACCCGTGTGCTGTGTGCCTTCAGGGCGACGAGCCGCAGGCCGAGGCGGGCGCCGACGCAGCCGCAGGGGGCGACGAGAGCAGTACCGAGGGCGACGACGACGAGGACGAGGCGGGGGCGGGGCCGCGCCCCGCCTGGGACGAGACCGACGACCCGCCCGCCGGCCTCTACGTCACCACAGTGAGTGCGCCGTCGCGAGACGCCAGATCGCCCACTCTGTCGCCGGAGCGTCGCGACCGAACACTGACGTTATATTCCTGCGCAGGTGCTGGCGCTGGACCCCGACGAGGGCGAGAACGGCACCGTGCGCTACAGCGTGCGGGCGCGGGGCGCGGCGCGCGGCCTGGTGCGTGTGCACGCGCCCTCCGGCCGGCTGCACGTGACGCGCGCGCTGCGCCCGCACGAGGCGCACGACCTCACGGTGCGTCCCGCGCCAGGTGGCAGGGTAGCGGGGTGGCGGGGTGGCGGGTGCGTCCCGAGCGGCCCTCGGTGACTCGGCCCGTTCCTTGCGCAGGTGCGCGCGTGCGACGGCGGGCGGCCGGCGCGCTGTGGCATGGCGCGCGTGGGCGTGCGCGGCGCGGGCCGGCGGGCGGCGCGTGGGGCCCCGCCTGCGGCCGCACCGGTGCCGCCGCTGCAAGTGGCCGAGCTGGACGCGCCCGGCTTCCTGCTGGCCGTGCTGCAGGCCACCGACCCCGACGGCGACCCGCTCGCCTACGACATCGTCGGTGAGCGCCCGCGCGACGCGCCCCCCTCCTCCCCGCCGCCGCCCGCCGTGTTCACCTTTGCCGTGTTCCCGCAGACGGCGACCCGCGGCAAGAGTTCCACGTGGGTCGGGAGGACGGCAGCCTGGTGCTGGCGCGGCGGCTGCTGTGGGAGCGGCAGGCGGCCTACTCGCTCAACGTGAGCGTCAGCGATGGAGCGCACACCGTCTACGTGCCGGTGAGTGGCCCGGGGCCGGCCGTCATCCTCCAGGTCGGGTGTCGGGCTGTGCGGTGACGTGACGTGACGCGGTGCCCTCCGCAGGTGAACGTGTCGGTGATCAACGACGCCAACGAGGGCGGCGTGTCGTTCTCGCGCGACTCGTACGAGGTGGAGGTGCCGGAAGACACGCGCGTGGGCGAGCCGCTGCTGCAGCTGCAAGCGGCGGTGGGCGCGGTGGGCGCGGTTGGCGCGGTGGGCGCGGCGGGCGGCGCGGGGGCGGCGGACGCGCGGCTGCTGTACGGCGTGCTGGGGACGCGCGCGCCCGCCTCCGCGCGGCTGTTCCGCCTGCACGAGCTCACCGGCGTGCTGGAGCTCGCGCAGCCGCTCGACAGGTAGCCGCTGGGAAGGATCGCACGATTATACTATATACTTGTCTGTTTTTTCTCCAATAAAATAAATAAATAAATAAACATGTCATAAGGTTAATATTATTATATGGTAAAAAAAAAATATACAAAAATAAAAAAAAAAAAAAAAAAAATGGTTATGTATAACCTTCGCTTTTCTGTTATGTTATGCTCCTCCATGTGTTATGCTCACTAAAAAACGTAAAATCTTAACTATTCTAAATATTTATTATAAATGCAAATGTGAGTTTGTTCGTTACGGTTTCACGCTATAAATAATTATTATAAATTATAGGAAATACCCCTAACAATGCTTTCCATACATTTGTACGTTGTAATTTGTAAGCTGGTGTATTTCTGTTGGCTGAATAAATGAATAAATAAAAAAATAAATAAATAAATCAAACACCAAATACTCGACCGATGGAAGCGAAACGAAGATAACGTTCGAGCGGCGCCCCCAGGGAGAGCGCGCAGCGGCACGAGCTGACGGTGTGGGCGCGCGACCAGGCGCCGCGAGCGTCGCGCGCGCTGGCCCGCGTGCTGCTGCGCGTGCGCGGCGCCGACGAGCACGCGCCCGCCTGGCCGCGCCGCCTGTGGGAGGCGCGCCTGCCGCGCGGCGCCGCGCCCGGCACGCTGCTGGCGCCGCTGCGGGCCGCCGACCGCGACGGGGACGCCGTGCGCTACGAGCTGGCGGGCGGCGACGCGGCCGGCCTGTTCGCCGTGGACGCGGCGCTGGGCGACGTGCGCCTGGCGCGCGCGCTGCCGCCGCCCGGCGCCGGGCCCGGCGAGTACACGCTGCACGTGCGCGCCGCCGGCCCGCCGCCGCGCGCCCGCAGCGCCACGCTGCCGCTGCACGTCGTGCTCGTCGAGCCGGACGACGCGCCGCCCCGGTCGGTGTCGCCGAGCGCCCCCTACTCTCCCCCACACCCCCCACACCCCCCACACCCCCCACACGTCGCGCGGCCGCGCAAGCGCATTTGCAGCGCCACCATGCCGCTACATTTTTTTCTATTCGAACCAGTAATTCTGGAGATAAACGCGTTCAAGCAAACAAAAAAACAAACTCTACTAATAAATAACAAAATAAACTCTTCAGCTTTATAATATTAGTGAGTATAGATGGAGTATTTCGTATGCAGATTCGTAAAGTCGGAGATAGAGTGCGAAGTGTACGAGAACGAGCCGGCGGGCGCGCCGCTGGCCGCGCTCGAAGTGCGCAGCGCCTCCTCCGCCTGGCTCACGCTGCGCGGCGGCGACGGCCTCTTCCGCCTCAACCCCGCCTCGGGCGCGCTCGCCACCGCCGCGCCGCTGGACTACGAGGCGCGCCGCCTCTACAACCTCACCGTCATCGCGCAGGACCTGGTGGGTGCTGGGCGGGCCGCGAGGTGGGCGCGGCGGGCAGCGCGCGTACTAACGAGCGGCGCGGCTCTTGCAGGGCGGCGGCAGCGCCGAGGCGCGCGTCACGGTGCGCGTGCTCGACCGCAACGAGTTCGCGCCCGAGTTCGAGGCGCGCGAGTACCGCGGCCGCGTGCCCGAGGACGCGGCGCCGGGCGCGGCCGTCCGACGACCGGACGGCGCCGGGCCGCTCGTGCTGGCGGCGCGCGACCCGGACGGGCCGGCGCACCGCCGCCGCGCCTACGCGCTGCCCGACCCGGCCGCGGCGAGCCTCTTCCGCGTCGACGACACCACCGGTGCGCTGCTGCTGGCCCCCGGCGCCGCGCTCGACTACGAGGCGCAGCCGCGGCACGAGTTCTTCGTCGAGGTGACGCCCGCCCCCAACCCCGACGGAGAGCGTACGCGACACGAGAGTCGCCCGAGTCACGCCCCGTCGTCGGACCGGTCCGCAGGTGCGGGACGCGGGCGAGCCGCCGGCCGCGGCGGGCGAGGCGAGCGTGGCGCGGGTGGTGGTGGAGGTGACGGACGTGAACGACTGCCCGCCGGTGTTCTCGGCGCCGGCGTACGAGGAGACGCTGCTGCTGC
Source organism: Zygaena filipendulae (assembly GCA_907165275.2). NCBI lineage: Eukaryota > Metazoa > Arthropoda > Insecta > Lepidoptera > Zygaenidae > Zygaena > Zygaena filipendulae. Next base: position 134,134 of record OU015653.1, on the reverse strand, counting down.
CGACCGAGGCGGGCGTGGTGGCGGCGCGCGTGGCGGCCGCCGACGCGGACCTGCCGCCCGGCGCCGCGCTGCAGTACGCCGTGCTGGAGGGCGACGCGGCCGGCGCCTTCGAGCTGAGCGCGGCCGGCGAGCTGCGCGTGCGGCGGCCGGACGCGCTGGCGCCCGAGTACCGGCTGCTGCTGCGCGCCTGGGACGGCCGCTTCGCCGCCACGGCGCGCGTGCTGCTGCGCGTGCGCGAGCCCGACCACAAGGGGCTCGCCTTCCAGAAGCCTGACTACTACGGCTCCGTGCTGGAGAACTCCACCAAGCCCACCACCGTGGCCGTGCTCGACGTGCTCGGCGCCGAGCTCAACGAGCACGTCGAGTTCACCATACTTAACCCCACCGAAGGGTTCGAGGTGAGCTCCCGACGCCGCCCGCCCGGCACCCGTCGACTGAGATCGGGGACGATAATAACCCTCAGTTTTTTTAACACTCGTTATCGATTTATGGTGGGGGAAGACATAACCTTCTCTGGGTGCCATGGTTGACGCCAAAATAACAATTTATTTAAGACGGCAAAAACAGTTACTAAAATATTATATCAATATCGACTTTTTGACTCCTCGTCGATTGTTTTGGATGTTGTACTTATTTTTAGTTTAACACCTAGTCGGCAAATTCATTTTGAAGTAATGCATCAGGTAATAGAACTTTCGATCGACACCATAATTAAGTTCACCGATCGGAATACTTTAAAACTGCCCACGTGTGAAAATTTGTAATCGGCTTTTTTGTTTGACACTTAAATGTTCATTACATTTTTGTAGTTGTTGATTTTCCAAGTAAAGTAAAATTTATTTATTTAAAATAAAATAAAAAACAAATAAAATAAAACACAAATGACAAATGTCATAGAACATCACTGGGAAAGTGAAGTCTGTGATCATTATACGTCCGAGACGTACGAGGGTGTGACGCGGCAACGCTCCGGCGGGCGCAGGTGGGCGCCAGCTCGGGCGCGGTGCGCACCACGGGCGCGGCGCTGGACCGCGAGCGGCGCGACGCGTACTCGCTGCTGGTGCAGGCGCGCTCGGGCGGGCGGCGGGCGCGCGCGCGGCTGCACGTGGCCGTGGCCGACGTCAACGACAACTGCCCCGTGTTCGTGGAGCGGCCCTACGCGGGCGCCGTGCGCGCGGGCGCCGCCGCCGGCGAGCCCGTGCTGCAAGTGCGCGCGCTCGACGCCGACGCCGGGGACAACGGCGCCGTGCACTACGAGCTGAAGCGCGGCAACGGCGAGCTGTTCCGCGTCGACCGGCGCACCGGGCTCGTGTCGCTGAAGCGCGCGCCCGACGCGCAGGCGCAGCCCTACGTGCTGGCGGTGGCCGCGTACGACGGCGGCGTGCCCGCGTGCGGCGCCGAGGCGACGGTCACGGTGCGCGTGTGGGCCGGCGGCGGCGCGCCCGCCTGGCCGCAGGCGCACGTGGCGCTGAGCGCGCGCGAGGACGCGGCGCCCGGCGCGCCGCTGGGCCCGCCGCTGCGCGCGCTGTCGCCGCTGCTGCGCCCGCTCATCTACACGCTGCCGGACGCGCCCGAGCCCGCGCTCTTCGAGATACACTTCGACACCGGTGAGTCGCCCCGCCCCGCCCCGCCCCGCCCCGCCCCGCCCCGCTCCTCGCCGTCCCGCCTCGCCCCGCCCCACCCCGCCCCACCCGCGCCGTCTGCGAGTGCCGTGAGGGTTCTAACGCTCTGTTTTGTCCCGCAGCGCTCGACAGAGGGACTAATCCATGTGAGTACACCGTTACCGCCGGAATGTTCCCTCGCCCCTCTCCCGCCTCACCCTCTGTCGCCTTCGTTTCTAACATTGTTATGGCTCGCATCGAGATCGTTTCATCATTTACTAAACTGCACATTTACGAAAGCTTTATCGACCGTTCGCGTTTGTGGCTCACGTTTCCCCTCGTCACCGGCCGCACCGTCTCGCCGCGCCCGTTCGACTGCGCTTCTCAATGAGCGTCGGCGCACGAGCACCGCGCCGCCGGGGCGCGGCAGGAGGCGGCCGCGGGTGGCCGGGGGCTGCCAGTGACGTAAATCGCGCGGGCGCAGGCGTGCTGGTGGCGGCGGGCGAGCTGGACTACGAGACGGCGCGTGAGCACGCGCTGGTGGTGCGCGCCACGGACGGCGTGACGGGCGCGCACGCTGACCTGGCCGTGACGCTGCGCCTGCTGGACGTCAACGACTGCGAGCCGCGCTTCGAGCGCGACCTGTACCGCGCCGCCGTCTCCGAGGCGGCCGCCGTCGGCGACCTGGTGCTAACGGTGCGCGCCACCGACGACGACTCCGGTCAGTGCTTCCTCTCCCCCGTACCTCCCCGCGCGCCGCACCGCTCCCGCTGACCGCGAGCGCGACCTCTGCGCAGGCGACAACGGCGCGGTGCGCTACTCGCTGGCGGGCGCGGAAGGCGAGCCCGGCGCCGCGGAGTCGGCGGCGCTGTTCGCGGTGGAGGCGGAGTCGGGCCGCGTGGTGGTGCGCGCGCCGCTGGACGCCGAGCGCGCCGCCGCGCACCACCTGGTGCTGCGCGCCGAGGACGCGGGCCGGCCGCCGCTGCACTCCACCGCGCACCTGTTCCTCACGGGTGAGTGTGGGCGCGCGCGGGGCCGGCCGCGCCCCGGCTCGTGCCCTAGCTGACCGTGTCGCGTCGTGCCGCAGTGGAGGACGTGAACGACAGCGCGCCCCGCCTGGAGCGCGGCGTGGTGTCGGCGCCGGTGTCGAGCGAGGCGGCGCGCGGCACGGTGGTGGCGCGCGTGGCGGCGTGGGACCCGGACGCCGGGGACGCGGCGCGGCTGCGCTACGCGCCCGCCGGCGCGCTGCCGCCCGCGCTGCGGCTGGACGAGCGCTCGGGGCTGCTGTCGCTGGCGGACCCGCGCGCGTTCGCGGACGCGGCGGCCGCGCCGCGCTCGCTGAACGTGTCCGCGTCGGACGGCGCGTTCGCGGCGTTCGCGCGCGTCAAGCTGTCGCCGACGCCGGCCAACCGCTCGCCGCCGCGCTTCCCGCACGTGGTGCACGAGGCGCGCGCGCTCGAGAACCAGCAGCCGCCGCTGCTGCTCACCACGGTCAGTGCTCCCTACTGCGGTCGGTGCGCCTCCCACGGTTACTTTACTAGTTTCTTTATTTTCAACAAAATACAGATTTAATCCAAAATACATGTAAATTATTATTGATTTGTGCTACCATCGATCGGTTTGAAGTCGGTGACGGTGGTCGGTGGTTTTTAATTGGCCTGAGAGAAATACACTCCGACTAAATATAAACAAGTGTAAACATATAAAATTCACTAAAAAATTCGCCAATATTAACTTCTTATTTATTCATTTATATTTTATTGGTTTGCCAACAGTCTTACATTATAAAATATTGTATATAAGTGTAGTGAGTAACTGAGTACATTACGTGCCACAGTGCAAATCCAATTATAGGCAAACACGCCATGCGCACACCTATATTATATTACATTAAATCTAAATAGGTAGGTTTTTCCTCTTATTTATTTACGTAAGTATATATATAATATGCTTATTTTTAAATTTTCTTACAATATTAATGGCAACATTATTGGGGAGGTTTACAATATACAAGATCCCGGGGTTATTTTTGACACACACTACGACAAAGTAATTTATTTATTTATTTATTCATTTATTCAGCCAACTGAAATACACCAGCTTACAACGTACAAATCCATAGAAAGCATTGTTAGGGTATTTCCTATAATAGGCTAAAACAACATTCAAAAGGTGATATAGGTATGTAGGTGCCATAGGTAGTTACCTAGTAGTTAAATTAACAAACATTAGTAGGCTATTGATTGACCATTTATCATGTGCTCCTAGACTTATACAGGATAGATTTGAACTCGTAAAGACTGCAATTCAACAAGTCTATTTTTTGGTGACTTTGGTACAGCTCGTGGTGGCTGCGACAGATTCGAGGCAATATGCTGTGGTGACCGAGATTCTTTCTATAATTGTTTACTGAAAATGGTTTGAAATTGGTTATGCGAGTGCTGCTGCGTGGAACGGTAAAATTAAGCTTAGAAAGAAGTTCTGGACACTCAAAGTCACCCTGCAAAATTTTAAATAAAAAGATCTGGTCAATAATCAGACGGCGGTCACGAAGCGACATAAAATTAAAATGAGTCAACCTGCTGTCGTAAGAACGGAGTATGTTAAGTTTCTTTTGATGAACCGTGAGAAAGAAGAGAAAGCGTTTTTGTACTCTCTCCAAGCTATCTATATGGCGCTGGTAATGTGGACTCCAATACTTGAGCAGTACTCCAAGAGGCTGCGAATTAGAGTGAAGAAAACGATTTTCAATGGAATTATGCTTTTAAATGATTTACAGTTCCTCCACAAGAAACCCAACAACTTATACGACTTGCTGATTATGGCGTCAATATGTGGTCTGAAGGAGAGCTGAGCATCAATCAGGACACCCAGATCACGAATACAATTGACTTCAATTAATTTTTGGTTCTGAATATAATAAAACGAATTAATTCGGTTTTTCTTTTGACAAAATTTTATATGTGTGCATTTGGTTGTATTTAATGGCAGTCTGTTATCCGATGACCAGGCAACAATGGCATCCAAATCTAGTTGAAGATTCTGATAATCAGAATAACTATATGTTGTTTTATAAATTTTTAAATGGTCCGCGAAAAGTGAAAATTTAGAATATTTTAATACTGATGATATATCGTTTATAAAGGCAAGAAACAATATAGGGCCAAGGTGCGAGCCCTGCGGGACTCCTGAAGCAGCAGGAAAGCAGGAAGATTCATATCCACATGCGACCACCTTCTGAGATCTCCCCGTAAGATAAGAGCGGAACCAGTGAAGCAAACTGCCGTGTATCCCCATGCCATGGAGCTTTTGTACAAATAGGTTATGCTCCACTCTGTCAAACGCCTTGCTAATGTCTGTCTATACAGCATCCACTTGAAGTCCTTTGTCTACTGAGTCACTAATTGTTGAACAAAAATTTGCTAGTTTAGTAATGGTCGACGTTTTTGAACGAAAACCATGCTGCTCGGATATTAAGAGCGTCGAGTGGTACGTCATAAAAGGAAAAATGAAGGATTCAAAAACTATTCCCACAGTGGATAAAAGTGAGATAGGCCTGTAATTTCCAATGTCGCTCTTTGGAATTGGCATTATATTTGCAGTTTTCCAAATCGAAGGAAAAACACCTTTCAATAGTGAATAGTTGTATATAATGTGAAGTGGCTTGGACAGAGACATAGCACAACGAGATAAAAAAACTGGTGGCAGTCCATCAGGACCCGCGCCCTTCCGTACGTCCAGGCCCTTCATAGCTTTTTCAATCGCCTCCTGGGGCAGATACACATTGCCTAATGCAGCACAGTCAGGATCACTTGAGCTAACCACTGCAGTGAAACTGAGATTACTGGGAGCATACACTGACGCGAAATGATTCGCAAAGGCATTACAAATTGAATTCGGGTCAGAGAAAGTGTCGCCGTTGAAGTTCATTTCAGAGGGTATTGTGGAGTTTGTTTTGCGTTTAGATCTTGTATAAGACCAGAAGGATTTCATATTCCTGTTCGCAACAGATTCTTCTTTATTTTTAAGGTATTGCGCGTAGTGAAATCTTATTTGCTTGTGGCATCTAGACCTTGCCTCCTTAAACTCGTATTCATCGATTGGATTATTGAACTTTTTAAACCTCATTATCATTAACGATTTTGTTTGTTGAAGGCAATGAAGTGCCATGAAATTTTCTATCGCTTTCGAAAAATTTGGACCAGAGCCTGTGTCTATTTCTTGAACAAACTTAGTTAAGCGTTGTTTGGAAGGTTAAAATCACCAATAATAAGAAACTCTCCGTCTCCTATCTGAGATAACGCATTACTAATACTATCGAGCTGACATTCGATCTTTGCAGTTGTTATAGGTGGGGGTAAATATACTGCAGTCAAGTAGAGATGTTTGCATGGACAGTCGGGTCCAGTTGTGATACGTATCCAAAGGTCCTCACAAGTTCTCGTCTTAAAACAGGACAAGCGAACAGAGGATAGCAATTTAGATACAGCTACAAGAACACCGCCACCCTTGACTTTTGAACTGTTTTCGGAATCGCGGTCTCTGCGGAAAATGTTATAATTATTGTTCAGAATCTCGGCATCCAATACACTGTCGCTTAGCCAGGTTTCGGTGAAAACTATAACATCGTAGTTAAAATTAAGACTAGTTTGATGGAGCTCACATAATTTGCCCTGTATACTTCTTACATTTTGATAATAAATCGATAGGGAACTCATTGTAAAAACTAAGCAGGTAAATAAAAAAATATTAAAAAAATAATATAGACAAAAATACAACTACGAAAAAGAAAAAAAAAGAAAATATTAGACGTCCAATTTCTTAAGCACATCAACGGAAGTGACCCAAATGGCAGGATCAGAATCACTCTTCCTTATTCGACCGTTGCACACCCAAATATACTTATAGTTATTGTCTTTCTTAAAAGCACGTGCTTGTGCGTGCAGTGCACGGTTTCCTGGAGAGAGATGCTCTGATAAAATATTTTTGGAAATTTTCACACGACTTAAAAATTAACAAATCTGGTTATCCTTCGGTTATGAAACTCAACAACCAATCGTCGAATGATCCGGGTACTATTTGCGAAATGTTCTCGTCTTATTTCTCATCAGTGTTTGAACCATCAACGTCTCAGTCGGATGATGTCACATTCTTGTGTAATGATATTGAACACAGTACCGTAAACTATAGTGCCAATGTTGAATTTTCGGAATTGGAGGTAGAAAAAGTTTTGAAAGGATTAGATTGCAACAAGGGTCCTGGATCCTGGATCTGGTCCTGGTTTTAAAGAAGCTTAGTTATAATGGGATAGGGGGCAGTCTCCTCAGATGGTTCTCCTCTTATTTAGAGCGTAGGCATCAGTCAGTAGTTCTTAATGGATTCTCTCCTGGAGTTTGTGAAATAACATCGGGCGTACCACAGGGATCAATTTTAGGACCGCTACTCTTTATCATTTTCATCAATGATATCTCCTTATATTTTCATCACAGCAACACCCTATTGTTCGCTGATAACTTAAAAATTTACCGTCAAATTAGAGGTCCTCATGATTGTTTACTTTTGCAAGAGGATTTAGACAGATTTCATAATTACTGGTACTAAAAATAAATTGTTTCTTGCCACCAATAAATGTTACAGTATCACTTTCTCCAGAAAACGTAACAATTGCGACTATGTATACAAAATTTCCAATCAACCTCTTGATAGAGTATCGAGTATTCGTGATCTTGGTGTAACGTTTGACTCAAAGCTCATTTTCGATCAGCACATTCAAAAAATTACCTCCAAAGCTTACCAAATGCTCGGTTTTGTACTAAGAGTTTCGAATATATTTAAAAATCTATCATCTTATATTACTCTTTATCAAGCTCTTGTAAGATCTCACTTGGAATATGCTTCGTCGGTCTGGAACCCTTTTATGATATTTATTGCAATAAATTAGAAATTATCCAAAAAAAGTTCACACGTGCTGTATCTTATTCTGTAACTATGTCCCAACTTGTGTCTGTTTTTTCTCCAATAAATAAATAAATAAATACAAATATATTCTGTTTATCACCGGCCAATCCGAGATGTGAACTATTCAGTTTTTCCGATGGGTTGGACTTGTTGAATTTCATGCAAGATGCGAGAAGATCGTCCCGAGTGCGCACCGATGATAACTTGATGATGACCGCACGAGGACGCGTTGAATTTTTATTGCGCTTGGACACTCTAGAGTAAGATACCACTTCCTTCTCATACAGGGCGCAAGACACAACCTTGCTTAGCTGCATAACAGTTTTAGTTAAATTTTCCTCCGTATACTCAGGAAGGCATCGCAGCTCCACATTGCATTCCCGAGACTGTTGCTCTAGCATATTAATCTTGAAATTCATTTATTCAGTCAAATTCAGTTATTGCCAAATCACTAAAAACACTTTGCTTCATTTGGCGAAATGGCAAAATATTTAAGAATGTCGGCGCACAAGACCAGCAGCACATTTAAATTTCTATGTATAGATTCTATATAAAACAAATGGCTAATTATTGGTCTTCTCATTTAGACTCAAATTAGACTAACAAGACAGCATATAGCGTCGTACAATTTACAGTACAATATTTTTATTTTTTTTACAAAAATCGTTTAAAACAAACAAAAAAATGTGTCGTCGTCGGCAGGTGAAGGCGTTCGACGAGGACGCCGGCGAGTACGGCGCGGTCACGTACTCGATACCGTCGGCGAAGCTGCGCGAGACGTTCGCCGTGGACGCGCGCAGCGGGGCGCTCACCGCGCGCGTGCCGCTGGACCGCGAGGCGCGCGCCGAGTGGAGCGTGCCCGTGGCGGCGCGCGACGGCGGCGGGCTGCTGGCGCACACCGCCGTGCGCGTGCGCGTGGCCGACCTGCCCGACTGCGCGCCCGCCTTCGCGCTGCGCGAGTACTGCGCCGCCGTGCCCGCCGACCGCGCGCCCGGCGCGCCCTTCCTCGCCGTCGTCGCGCGCGACGCCGACCTCGGCGACGCCGCCGCGCTCGTCTACTCCGTGTACGAGGGCGACCCGCCGCCCGCCACCGCCGCGCAAGGCCTCTTCCGAGTGGACCCGCGCACCGGCGAGCTGTCGTTCGCCCGCAACGCCTCGGAGTTCGGTGAGTCGTCGGCCGGGGGGACCCGGGGACGCGGGGACGGGGGGCTCGTCCCACCTCGGGCTCCGCGCGTCGGCCGGGCTGACCGTCCCCGTCTCGTCGGCAGCCTCGCGGACGCTGCAGGTGTGGGTGCGCGCGCGCGACGGCGCCGGGCTGGCGGCCGAGGCGCCGGTGAGCGTGCACGTGCTGGGCGCGGGGCGGCGCGCGCCGCGCGTGGCGCCGCTACCGCCCGACCTCTTCCTGCCCGAAGACGCGGCGCCCGGCACGCTGGTGGCCGAGCTGCGCGCGCCGCCCGCCGCGCCCGACGAGCCGCCCGCCGGCGCCGGCGAGGCGCTGCGCTACCGGCTGGCGGGCGGCGCGGCGGCGGCGCCGTTCGCGGTGGACGCGGCCGGGCGGCTCGTGCTCGTCGGCGCGCTCGACAGGGAGACTGCGCCCGAGCACGCCATAGGTGAGCGCCGGCCGCTCGGGACTAGGGAGCCCTCGCGCCCCTCGCGACCCTCCCACGAGTCACGCCCGTCGGCCCGCAGGTGTGATCGCGGAGAGCGAGGGCGGCGGCGCAGTGCTGCTGCAGACGACGCTGCACGTGCTGGACGTGAACGAGCACGCGCCCGCCTTCCACTCGCAGCCCTACGTGGTGCTGCTCGCCGAGAACGCGCCGCTGCACTCCAGCCTCGTGCAGCGTGAGTAGCCACACCGCTCCGCACCGCACCACGCCACGCCATGCATTCAAAATCGATTAATCTCATTTTTCACTCGATGTCACATCCCCTAACCTAAGTAACTAGCAATGAGTCGAGAGCGGCCGGCGTGAACCAACAAGAAAGTAATTTAAACAAACAATTTATTTATTTATTTACTAGGAAGAACAACAGCACACTTAATTAATTATTTATTTATTAATAGTACATTGTTATCCTAGGGGTGAAAGTAACCCTCGATCTATTGGCGCCCTCGCTACGCTCGGGCGCCAAACCCCGTCTCGGAACTAAATAAGTCTTTCTCCCGAGGGTAACACTGTGCTTTATTTTATTTTATTTTTATTTTATTTTATTTTATTTCGGCTATTATATTTTATTTTCGGCTTTTCATTACGAATGCAAGGAAAGTCAAAATAAAAATAGGAATTAGCTAAAGAAAAAATGAGTGAAGATCGGATAGTCGCTTGACACTTTCCCACCTATTTCTTTTTCTTTGGCCGGCTAGCTATTCAGCCAGTATTTTTTATTTACATTGTGGCGACCTAAAAAAAATATTTTCTTTAATTATTAAGTATTAATTAAAGAAAATAAAAAAATATAAATAGGAATTAGCTTAAGAAAAAGTGAGTGAATTTTATTTTAATTAATACCTACTTAAACTTTACGTTATTTCAATTTTACATCGCGCTGGCTGTATAGAAAGTTGAAACATGGTTCAATAGAAATGTGAAAATAGACCTAGTTTTTTTTAATAATTTGACAGTTGTCAGTTGAAAGCGATTCTCCCTAGGGCTGAAAAGGGTTACTTTCAACCCGCTTCTCAGGCAACTTCAGACCTACTTTCCGAGTATGAGTAATGAAAAGTAATTTTTTAAAGTAATTTAATAAATAAATAGTACATTTTTTTTTTAATTTTAATCTCTCATTCCTAACCTATATTTATTTATTTATTCAGCCAACAGAAATACACCAGCTTACAAATTATAACGCGTCTTTGTAGAGCCTTTTTTATGTAAGGGGATGAACACAGATTCCATTAACAGTTCAGCATTTGAAGGTCTCGATTGCATTTTCCACTTCCGAGCGAAGAATGTTGGGTTCATCGGAATCCATACCGTTCCCTAGCCAATTGGATTGACGGTTTCATACAGCGCCGCGCAGTACTTTTTCCACCGCTCCAGAACTTGCGATGTGTCTGTTAAAAAGTTTCTACTCTCATCCTCAATAACACAGGTTCGAATGCTACGTGCCTTACTCGCACGCATAAGTTATATGTAGACACTAGTCGAAGTCGCTTCCCGCTTCCGCGTGAAATCCGCGTGAATTTCGGGATAAAAAGTAACTTATGTCTCTCAAGATACTACAAGTAAAAGAATTTTCAAAATCCGTCCAGTAGATGTATAGATTACCTATAGATTACAAAATCTTAAAAGTTCGCGCGGGTAACCGAATGTCCACTGTCCAGTGATGGCGGACGACCCGGACTCGGGCGCGAACGGCGAGGTGCGCTTCGCGCTGGGCGACGATGGGCCGGGCGCGGAGTGGGGCCCCTTCGCCGTGGACCCGCACAGCGGCTGGGTGCGCGTGGCGGGCGCGCTGGACCGCGAGGCGCGCGCCGAGCACCGCGTGCCGCTGCGCGCCGCCGACGGCGCCGGCCGCGAGGCGCGCGGCACGCTCGTGGTGCGCCTGCTGGACTACAACGACTGCGCGCCGCGCTTCGAGCCCGCCGCGCTGCGCGCCGCCGTGCGCGAGGACGCGCCGCCCGGCACCGCCGTGCTGCCGCTGCGGCTCGAGGACGCCGACCTCACGGCCGCGCCGCTCGCGCTCTTCGTGGCCGCCGGCGACCCGGCCGGCCGGTTCGCGCTGCGCGGCGCCGACCTGGTGGTGGCGCGCCCGCTGGACCGCGAGGCGGAGCCCGCCTACGAGCTGGAGGTGCTCGCCACCGACGGCAAGTTCGAGGCGCGCGCGCGCGTCGCGGTGGAGGTGCTCGACGCGGACGACAACCCGCCCTACTGCGTGCGGCCCGGCTACCGCGCCAGGCTGCGCGAGGACGCGGCGCCGGGCGCGCGCGTCGCCGCGCTCGAGGTGCTGGACGCCGACACGGCCCCGAACGCGCGGCTGCGCTACGAGCTGAGCGGCGACGGCGCCGACCGCTTCGCCATCGACCAGGTGCGACCCCGAATCGCTTCGAAACTCGAATGCTCGATTCTCAGTGAAATGTACGTTTTTGGCCCCCTTATTCTAATTCACGTTTTATAATACATAATTTTATTACTTAAGATTCCTTGAATTTCCTTTAACGTTTACAATTGATGTTTTTTTTTATTATTCCACTACCCATATGCGAAAATCTGTAATCGGCTTTTTTGTTTGACTTTCAAATGTTCATTATATTTTTGTAGCTGTTGATTTTCCAAATAAAGTAAAATAAAATAAAATAAATAAAATCTAAAAATTTCGTTATCATAGAGTCAGTTCAGAAGAGGTTTATGCGTTACTAACCGCCGCACTCAGAGTCGACATTAATGATTACTTAGTTAAGTATAGATTTTTAAAACAAAATTGCCGCAATCAGAGACGTTCAGTAAATTAATGTTAATTGGCATTTAATGAGATGTAACTTAATTAGTTAAATGCCAATTAACATTAATTTATTAAACTTGTCTGATTGCGGCAGTTTTATTTTAAAAATCTATACTTAACTAAGTAATCATTAAAGTCGACTCTGAGTGCGGCCGTTAGAGTACAAAACTAAAGTTTACGACGTCACGTACAAAGCAAGGTGTCTACGACATCATCTTCTCCCGCTTGCGATACGAAGAGACATCTCGGATCTGACGTATTTGTATAAGATTTTGAATGGCATTGTTTATTCGAGCGAGCTCCTGGAATCCGTTGGACTTCTCGTACCGCGCAGTGTCAATGCTAGGAGTAAATTACGACTGCATATTCCCTTAGCACGCACCAATTACAGGCAGAATAGCTATCTTATCCGCACATGTAATCTGTTCAACTCAATAAGTGACGACGCTAATATCGATCTGTTCAACACTAACATTGCAGGATTAAGACGCATACTGTCGACTGAGCTTTTCAAATCATATAACCAAAATTAAAAATCATATTTATAACTACTTTTGTCCAAAACTCTTTATACATTTTACACTTTTTATCTATTTGTGAATTCCGCGAATGGCTGATGTCTGCCATTTTATATATTATTTTTGTTACATTAGCCGTAAGGTTTTCCTCCAAAATAAAATAAAAAAATAAAAAAATAATTAATTCGAATTTTAAGTGTGACGGTTTGTTCTAACTAATATTATAAATAAGAAAGTGAGTTTGTTTCTTAGTTTGTTTGTTACGCTTTCACAGCTTAGCGGCTCAACCGATCACCACGAAATTTTGCAAGGTGATCGGGGGTACAGAGAAGGACATAGGGTAATTTTTATCCCAGAATTCCCGCGGGAACTCCTAAATTGCTTGCTGGTGAAACCGCGGGGAACAGCTCTGTAGATAATATTAATAATATTTCAAGAGTTTCCTCGATTTCTTCATGATCCCGTCATCAGATCCTGACTTCTTTACAATGGGATCAACTTGAAAGTATGAAACCAAAAAATGAATTTTCAAAATCCGTCCAGCCGTCTTCTAATAATCGTGTAACAAAGATACAAAAAAACATACCTACCTACAGTCGACTGGGAGAAACTCCTTTTTTTGGAAGTCGGTCAACAAGAAAGCACTTTACAATTTTCATCTATGTATAGTTGTCACTGCATACGTTGTGATAAATACTTATTTTACATAATTATGTACATACCTACTTACCTCTGCAAACGAGGGAGATTTCAATCTTTATAAATATAGAGGAAAAACGTACCTATATAAATTTAATGTAATATATAGATTATGGGTGTGTGCATGGCGTGTTTGCCTATAATTGGATTTGCATTGTGGCACGTAATGTACTCACTAGGCTTATATAGAATATTTTATAATGTAAATCTGTTGGCAAATCAATAAATAAATAAATAAATCTTTGGAATCTGACCGGGCTTCGAGGCCGACTTGGGGAAGATGTGGTTTAACGGCGGAGTAAAAAAAAAGGAGAAATACTTTTCATTTTTATTCGTTCACTAGCTTTTTCCCGCAGATTCACTAACGTTATTTTTAGAGTTCCTACGGAAATTTCGGGATAAAAGTAGATCATACCCTATGTCCTTTTCTGTACTCCTAAAAATTTTAACAAAAAAATTAAAACCGACTTCCAAAAACACAAAACTAAAAAAGCTCAAGATCAAACACAAACGTGCAACACATATTTTAATGACCTTAATATTTTTGGCTTATCATTTGGCTCCACCCCTGAAGTGCCTTTTTCAATTTTAAGGGTAGTTTAGCTAAAAACCGTGAAATATGTGTATAAGCGCATGTTATCTTCATGTGTGAAAATTTTATCGGAAAACCAACTGCTACAACAATATAATGAAAATTCAACTGTTCAACCTATAAGCCTATAACGGATTTTCGCAAGTAGTATAGACTCAATAAAGCTCCAAAAATATTCGGTGATGTCGTCAGAGTGGCGTGGTGACGGTGGCGGGCGCGCTGGACCGCGAGGCGCGCGCGCTGTACCAGCTGCGGGCGCACGCGCTCGCCGCCGGCCCGGGCCCGCCGCGCGCCGCCTGGGCCTGCAGCAGCGCGCTGCGCGTCGCGCTCGACGACGTCAACGACAACGCGCCGCGCTTCTCCGCCGACACCTACAGCGTCACGCTGCCCGAGGACGCCGACGTGGGCACGCTCGTCGCCAAGGTGAGAGCCGCCCCCGGCCCCACCGGCCCCGCCCGGCTCCACCCGGCCCCACCCGGCCGCGCCGCTCACCGACCGCCCCGACTGCGCAGGTGCACGCGAGCGACGCGGACCTGGGCGACAACCGCACGGTGCGCTACTCGTTCGCGGAGGACGCGGCCGAGGGCGGCGCCTTCGCGCTGGCGGCCGACAGTGGCATCGTGACGCTGCGCGCGCCGCTGGACCGCGAGTCGCAGGCGGAGCACCGGCTGGGCGTGCGCGCCTGCGACGCGGGCCGCCCGCCGCTGTGCGCGCTCGCGCTGCTGCGGCTCACCGTCGCCGACGTGAACGATAACCCACCCGACTTCGAATTCGATGCCTACCACGCCACCGTCTCCGAGCTGGCCGCGCCCGGCGCCGAGGTGCTGCGCGTGCGCGCCGTCTCGCGGGACGCGGGCGTCAACGCGGCCGTGGCCTACTCGATCGTGGGCGGCGACGACCGCGACGACTTCGCCGTCGACCGCGCCAGCGGCGTCGTCACGATCGCGCGCCCGCTCGACTTCGAGCGCCGGCGCCAGTACCTGCTGACGGTGCAGGCGCTCGACGGGGGCGAGCCGCCGCTGAGCGACCTCGCCGCGCTCAACGTGACCGTCGCGGACGGCAACGACAACGCGCCCGCGTTCGCGCAGCTCAAGTACGCGGCGCGCGTGCGCGAGGACGCGGCAGTGGGCGCGCGCGTGCTGCAGGTGATCGCCGACGACGCCGACTCGGGCCTCAACGGGCGCGTCGCGTACTCGATCGCGCGCGGCGACCCCGACGGCCGCTTCGCCGTGGACGCGGACACCGGCTACCTGGCGGTGGCGGCGCCGCTGGACCGCGAGGCGACCGCGGCCTACTCGCTGGAGCTGCGCGCGCGCGACCGCGGCGAGCCCGCGCTCGAGGCGGCGGCGCGCGTCGACGTCGAGGTGACGGACGCCAACGACAACCCGCCGCTTTTCGAGCGCGCCAACTACTCGGCCGTGGTGCGCGAGGGCCGCCCGCTCGGGCACGCCGTGCTGCGGTTCGAGGTGCGCGACGCGGACGCGCCGCCCAACGCCGCGCCCTTCACGTTCGACTTCCAGGCGGGCAACGAGCGCGGCGCGTTCCGGCTCGACCAGGACGGCTACCTGCGCTCGGCGACGCGCTTCAACCACCGCATCAAGGACCGGTACGCGCTGCGCGTCCGCGTCTTCGACAACGGCACGCCGCCGCTGTTCTCGGACGCGTGGGTGCACGTCGAGGTGGTCGAGGAGTCGCAGTACCCGCCCGCGGTGACGCCGCTGCGGGTGGTCGTCAACTCGTACCGCGACGAGTTCCCCGGCGGGGTCATCGGCCGCGTGCACGCGCTCGACCGGGACGCGTACGACACGCTCGCGTACGCGATCGCGCCCGCCGACGGCGCGACGTACGCGCCCACCGACCTGTTCGAGGTGGACGCGGCCACCGGCACGCTGCGGGCGGCGCCGCGCCTCGACGCCGGCGACTACCGGCTCAACGTCACCGTCGGCGACGGGAAGTACTCCAGCTTCGCCGTCGTCGAGGTCGCCGTCGCGCTCGTCACCGACGAGATGCTCGAGCGGGCGGCGGTCGTGCGCTTCCGGGAGGTCTCCGACCGCGACTTCGTGCTCAGCCATCGGAAGGGGTTCGTGCGGGCCGTGCGGGAGGCGACCGGCTGCGACCCCGGTGACGTCGTCCTGCTGAGCGTGCAGCCCTCGGACGAGGGCGGGGACGCGCCGGCGGGGGAGGCGCGGCGCGAGCGGCGCCAGGTGGCGCGGGACCTCGACGTGGCGTTCGCCGTCCGGGCAGGGGGCGAGGGGGTCGATGAGGGCGAGGGGTTTCTCGGCGCGGAGGCGCTGCGACGGCTGCTGCACGCGCACCTCGTCCGGCTCGAGGAGTCGACGCGGCTCGTGGTGGAGGAGCTGCCGCGCGGCGCTTGCGCCGGCTGCGGGCCCGGCGCGTGCACGGAGCGGCTCGAGGTGGCGGACGAGGTGCCGCGCGTCGTGGCCACCGAGGTGTTCTCGCTGGTGGCGCCACGGCTGGCGCTGCGCGGCCGCTGCGGGTGCCCGCCGGGCCGCGCGGGCGAGCGCTGCGAGCGGCCCGCGCCCGCCGCCGCGTGCGACGCCGCCGAGTGCGCGGGGCGCTGCGAGCCCGCGCCCGAGCCGCCCGGCTACCGCTGCTGCGACGCGGTGGCCGGCTGCTTAGCGCCGCGCCCCGTCGCGCACTTCGCCGGGGACGGCTACCTCGCGTACCGCGTGGAGCGCGGCGTCGTCGACGGCGAGCGGCTGTTGGACGACGAGCTGACGCTGTCGCTGCGGTTCCGCACGCGCAGCCCGCGCGGCACGCTGCTGCACGCGGCGGGGCGCGTCGACTACGCGGCGCTGGAGGTGGCGGACGGGCGGCTGCAGTTCCGCATGGAGCTGGGCGCGGGCCCGCTGCTGGTGCGCGCAGACGCGCCCGTCGCGGACGGCGCGTGGCACGAGGCGCGCCTGGAGCGCCGCGGCGCGACCGCGCGGCTGACGCTGGACCGCCGCGCGGCGCACGCGCAGGCGCCGCCGCCCGCCGCCGTGCTGGACGTGCGCGCCGACCGCGTGCTGCTGGGCGCCGCGCTCGTGCGGCACAAGCACGCGCTCGCCCCTGAACAGGTGACCGCGCCGGCCGCGTCTACTTCCCGTACCTGCGATAAATGATATCAGCCACTCCCTGAATGCAGAAAGAATCCGGTGTTGAATGTCCGTCGTGCCGCAGGTGACGCACGGCTTCCACGGCTGCGTGGCGGACGTGCGGCTGGGCGGCGCGCCGCTGCCGCTGCGGGAGGGCGCCGCGCCGGGCCCCGCGCGGGCCGCGCTGCTGCGCCGCGTGCGCGTGCGCGTGGGCGCCGCGTGCCCGCCGCTGCCGCCGCCCACGCCTTGCTCTTCTTACCCCTGCATGAACGGTGAGCGGACACATGTTTTGAGCCTGCTATGATGTGGATCGTTATGATTTTTGGGTCCCTAGTTAACGATCGATACGATAACATTGTCAAAACGTTGAGACTGCCGGCCCAGGTTTCATATATTTATTTATTTTTATTTTTTTTATTTAAGGTTCACCAAACTGGACAATACACATATAAAACACTTAGAAAAAAACTTATTTCACAAATTTTAGAACAGTGTACGACCTTCTCGAGGTGAACACGACCTGCACCTGAAGTAGTGCCACAGTAAAAAACAAACCAAATAAAATAAACATAAAGGTTTTTGGGAATATAGAAAAATTTCGAATACAATTACGGTTTAAAAAATTTCTTAATATATGATTCGGAGGTAGAAAAAATGTCTAAGTCTTCACTGATTGCGTTGCACATAGAACACATTCGGTACATGGGTGAGTGCTGACCAAAGTTCGCCCGAAAGAAGGGAAGATAGAACGTTACCCTGTTGGTGAGACGGCAGGATGGACGCGGTATGGCTATCTGGATCTTAGAAAGCAAGTCAGAATTTTCGATCTTACCGTTCAAGATTTTGAATAAAAATATAAGATCGGCAATCTTTCTTCTGTGCTCAAGAGGCAGCATCCCGAAGTACGTGAGTCTGGCCTCGTACGATTTCTGGCTATGACAAAGATTACTAGTATAAGACAGATGGTACAAAAATTGCTTCTGCAGTCTCTCAAGACGATCAATATGCACTGCATAAGAAGGATTCCAAATAGGGCTGCAATATTCGAGGAGACTACGCACATAGCAGTTAAAAAGAATTATAGGTATATCGGCATCCCTAAAGAATTTAGACTGTCTTATAACAAATCCCGCGAGGCGTGCACCTCTTTTTATTATATGATCTATATGAATCCTGAAATCGAGCTTTGTGTCCATGATAACTCCCAAATCACGCGTTCTGGACGCCTCCTCGATAGGCGTACCGTTGGTAAAATAAGTAGTATGCGTTTTCTCGAGAATTTCATATGAAAACATTTAGACGGATTGAGGACCATCTTATTACGGATGCACCATTCACTGATAGAGTCAATGTCTCTTTGAAGTTTTAATATGTCGTCGTTAGAGAGTATGGGCGTGTAGATTTTAAGATCATCTGCGAACATCAGGCAACCCGACGAAATAGTGGTACACAAATCATTAACGAACACCAAAAAGAACAGTGGACCCAGGTGAGAGCCTTGAGGTACACCTGATGGCACCACTCTGGGGAGGGATTTAAAGCCACGGATCATCACTATCTGCGAACGGTTGTGCAGATACGACTCACACCATCTAAGCAACGACCCACAGATTCCAGCATGTCCAAGTTTTAGTATCAGCAGATCATGGTGAACAACATCAAACGCCTTGGAGAAATCAGTATAAATTGCGTGAACTTCAAGTTTAGCTTCCATTGCAGCTGTTATGTCACTGGCATAGCTAAGAAGATTCGATGCTGTAGATCTGCCCGATAAGAAACCATGCTGGCGGGGGTCAAAAAATGACTTTAAGTGGTAAGATAATGTCCCCTGAACCATAGCTTCGAGCAGCTTACCCATAGAACACAGGATTGAGATCGGTCTATAGTTGCCTACGTCGCCTTGGTTCCCTTTTTTATGGATGGGAGTAATATAAGCGGTCTTCCACTTTGTGGGAAAGACTCCGTGTTTTAAAGATTTGTTGAATATATATATAGTAATAGCGGTTTTGCAAGCTGGGAAGAACAACTCCTGAGAAAAGATGGAGGGATGGTGTCTGGGCCTGGTCCCTTGTTGGGATCAAGGAGCTGAAGTGATCTTAAAATATCTGATTCAGAGAGATATATTGTGCTGAGCGACGAATGAGAATTGGCCAGCTCTTCGGGGAATTTTGGCATGTCAATACTGTCATCGTAGATTGACTGGAAGTAGTCAGAAAAAAGTTGACTAATTTCTTGACCACCTTGGGCAGTACGTTTGTCCAGGAACATTTCATCAGGAATGTCTACACTGTTCGATCTAAACGATTTGATAAAAGTCCAGAAATAATTCGGGTTATTTCTAATGTGGGTTTTCGCCTCAAGTCTCACAGTGTTAAGACACGCTATCAACATTTTGTCACAGCGCTTGCGTAGCACATTGTACGTTAGCCAGTCTCTGGGAATCTCGTATAACTTAAATCGACGGTGGAATTTTGCTTTCTCTTTGAGAGCCTTGACCAAAGGACGACTAAACCAGAATGGATGACCACTATTGCCTCTCCTGGTTAGTGGAGTGTACTCAACAATGATTGGGGTGATCAAGTCATAGAATACATTGACAGTTTCATCGACAGAATAATGTGATTTCAGGTGTTCAAGCCAGTCAATTTTATCTAACTCACTTTTGATACTTGTATAATCAGCTTTGAAAAAATTTAGAACAGGTTCTTTATGGATTTTAGGAGACTTTTTAACGTTAAGTTTCATCAAAATATTCAGCGCTGGGTGGTGATCATCCAATCCTACCAGTGGAGTCGAGCTCTCGGAAACCACAAAAGCGTTGCAAGTGTTTGTCAATACCAGATCCAAGAATCGCCCATTAATATTTGGGACGGGATTAATCTGGGAAAGACTATTGAATGAGAGGCTATCAATTCATATCATATCATTGATCTTACTTTGGTTAATAATAAACCATTCAAAGAAAAAAATTTAACAAAGAAAACATTCACAAAACTAAATAACAAAACTAAATAGCTAAAAATAAAAAAATTCCGATTTAATCCAAAAGACAAAAACACGCTTAGTATTATTTTTTATTTTTTATTTTACTTTATTTGGAAAATCAACAGCTACAAAAATATAATGAACATTTGAATGTCAAACAAAAAAGCCGATTACAGATTTTCGTACATGGGTAGTGGAATAATAAAAAAAAAATTGGTGCGTGCTATCACTGATCGGTTTGAATTCGGTGATAAGCCCGCTGTGTCTGACCACTTGGGTTGTTCTGCTCACGACGAGCTGGTGGTGGACGTCGACTTAGCCCATCTACCCCCTCCATATTTGTGAAACCATATTAAAGTTAACGAATCGGAACCCGTGAAATACCTATTATTGAGTAGTTCCGATGACCATCTGTGGTCTTTATCATCAATTCCACTTCCTCAAATTTTGCTTTCCGAAAGCAAATAAACGATTAGGTGCTATAGGTGTACCCATAATTTTTGAAGAGTTCCCTCGATTACTCCAAGATCCCATCATCAGATCTCGACTTGGTGACAATGGAATCAATTTGGGAGTATCCCCTTTCAAACAAAAAACAATTTTCGAAATCGCTCCAACCGGAACCCGTGAAATACGTATTATTGTTGAGTAGTTCCAATGACCATATTTTTATTTATTTATTTATCATCATCAGTATAAAAAATACCCAAATCGCTATAGGTGTGCCTATAATTTTTGAAGTGTTCTCTCGATTTCTCCAAGATCCCATCATCAGATTCCGACTTGGTGGCAATGGGACCTAATGGGGAGTATGCCCTTTCAAACAAAAAAAGAATTTTCCAAATCGGTCGAACCGACTTCGAGTAATCGGTGAACATACCTACATAAAAAAAATATACATAATATGATCGAACATAGAACCTCCGCCTTTTTGGAAGTCAGTTAAAAACTACAGACCGGTATCAATACTTTCAGCCATAGCTAAAGTTTTTGAACGCTTGGGTTATGGTAGGGTATTTCCACTTATTGAACATTCTATTAATTCAAATCAGCACGGATTTGTGGCATCAAAATCTACTGAAACAAAACTTAGACGATGATGTCGATAATATTGTATCTGTGCATCAGGCGGCACGTGTCGCGAGACCGCCAACCTGCTGGAGGGCGGCGAGGGCGGCGAGGGCGGCGAGGGCTACGAGTGCTCGTGCCACGCGCGCTTCCTGGGCCCGCGCTGCGAGCTGGACGCGGAGCCGTGCGCGTCGGCGCCCTGCCTGCACGGCGGCAGCTGCGCGCCCGCGCCCGCGCCCGGCGCCTTCCGCTGCGCCTGCCCCGCCGGCCTGCGCGGGCCGCGCTGCGAGGCGGGCCGCTGGTGCGCGCCCGGCGCCTGCCGCCACGGCGGCGCCTGCGAGGAGGGCGACTGGGGCCCGTCGTGCCGCTGCCGCGGGTACTACGGCCCGCGCTGCCAGTACGACGTGGACGAGTGCGCCGGCGAGCCCTGCCTCAACGGCGCCACCTGCCTCAACGAGCCCGGCTCTTTCCGCTGCCTCTGCCCGCCCGACAAGACCGGTGAGTGACGCCGCGCGCCGCCCCGCCCCGCGCCGTCCCGCCTCGAGCGCTCCCTCGCTGACCGGCCCCTCCCCGGCCCGCAGGCATGAACTGCGGCAACCCGCTTTACTCGGACGCCGTGGTGGCGGGCGGGCCCGAGGGCGCGGCTGCGGCCGGCGGCTCGGCGGCCGCGCTGTGGCGCTGGTGCCTGGAGGCGCGCTGGCCGCTGGGCGCGGCGGGCGCGCTGCTGGCGCTGCTGCTGCTGCTGGGCGTGGCGCTGCCGCTGGCGCTGCGGCGCAAGGGCCGGCGCGCCCGCCCCGCGCCCCGCGCGCCGCCCGCCGCGCACCCCGCGCCGCTCAACAGCCTGGCGCCGCCGCCGGAGAAGCTGCCGCTGCGCGGCTCCAAGTTATCTAACCTGGAGGCGGGGCGGCGCGCGGCCGAGCGGCCCGCCTCGTGCGCGGAGCCCCCGCCCGCGCCGCTCAACAACATCGACACGCTGCGCAGCTACGGCTCCGCGGGCGACGAGCTCGAGGGCATTCCGCCCGACTATCTGCGCAACCTGAACATCGACACGCCCGACCGCAAGCCCTGGTCCGAGCAGATGCATCTTCACACCTTCGTCGACAACAAGATCTACAACGGTGAGTGGTCGCCCCGCGCCCCGCTCTTGCCCCCCGCTGCCCGCCCCGCTGACGCCGCCCCCTCCCGCAGACCTGAAGGCGTGCAAGCCGCCGCGGGTGCGCGGGGCCGCGCCGCCGGGCGCCGCGGGCGAGCTGGTGGGCGGCTACCACTGGGACTGCTCGGACTGGTGCGGCGGCGGCGCGCTGCCCGGCATCAGCGAGGTGGCCGGCTCCGAGCGGCCCGACTCCTCCTCGCCGCCCTCCGCCGCCTCGCCGCCACCCGCGCGCCGCCCGCCCGGCGCCCGCCGCCCGCGCCCGCGCCCGCCGCCCGCGGACACAGACTCCGCGCCCGACGACTTGGACCGCGAAACGGGGCATTTCACCGATGGTGAGTTGATTCGTTTTAAATACTAAAAACTTTCAAGGTCAAACGATTCTTCATGAGCTGAGGCGATCTTGCAGCGTCATCGTACCTGTTGCACCCGGACGAGTACCTGCCGCCGCCCGACAGCGAGGGCGGCGAAGGCGGCGAGGGGAGCGAGCGGGGTGAAGCCCCCGACGCCCCCGCCCCCCGCCTGCGCCGCGACCCCGACGCCGCCAGCCTCATCACCATGCTAGGTGCGTCTGCGCTGCGCGCCTACCCGCTTGCCCACCCACGTGCGCTTCCTTGCGTCCTTCCTCAACTGCTCATCTCTGACGCGTCCGTTTCTTTACGCAGAAGAGCGGCGCTCGCTGCTGGGCGGCGGCGAGACGGGCTCCTGCAGTGACCTGTCCGTCAACCTGTGCGAGATCGAGGACTCGGAGGAGGACGAGCCGCCCCCTGCCCCGGCGCCCGCGCCCGCGCCCGGCCCCCCGCGACACACGGCCGTGTGACGGCGGCACGCGGGGCGCCCCGCCCCCGCCCCCGCCCCCGCCCCCGCCCCCGCCTCGGCGCGCGGCCTCTAGCGGGCCGTCCCCCCCGCGCGCCGCGCCGCCGCCCCGAAGCGGGTGCAGTTCGACGACATGCTCGTGCTCCGCGCGCCCGCGCCCCCCGCGCCCCTCGCCCGTGTCGAGTGAGCGGGCGTGGGGCGCTCCAGAAGGGGGGCACTGACGTGTGCGGGGGGACCCATCTACTGTGTTGCTGTGTACATTGTATCATATTATTTTAAGATTACTTTTAATTAATTATATTGTGATCACTAACCGTATTGACGAAATGGACTCGCCTTGCCTGAACCTGAGATGTTCGTCTTATCGTTATGTGAACGAACCGAAAATAAATCTAAGTCGCCTCTAATGCTCTCCGCGCCTCTCGCGACTCGTTCCGAGGCAGAACTGACTAGATTTTCCAACAAGGAAATGACCATAATAGACTTTTGCGCTGCGGAATCTTGTGTAAATACGGTCGAAAGGCACATCGTCCGGTGCGGCTCCGTGTCGGTCGCCGGCCGCTGCAGCACCGCGGCCCGCCAGCCGCGCGCCCGGCGCCGGCCCCGTGCGCCCGGCGCCGGCCCCGTGCGCCCGGCACCGGCCTCGTGCGCCCGACGCCGGCCCGGCGGCCCCGCGCCCCGTCTCGCCCCGCGCCGCCCTCACCCGCGCGGGCGATGTATGACTGCAAACAGCCGACCGATGGATAATATTAAGTGAAAATGGTGCTCTGATATAGTTTCATATCATACTATAAATTATGCATTTATAAAACATTCTCCTTTAGTTTAAGAAATTAATCATAGGTGATCTATTTTTATATGTATAAATGGTGAAGTCTGTTGCCATGGGCGACCCGCTCCTGTGATACTGGGCCCGCGCCCCGGTCGCGCTCGCTCGCGTGACTTCCTAGCGCCCGCGCTATGACATTGTACACTCATTATTACCTCTGAAAATGTTTATTACTAGAAACCGATATCTGATTCGCTGATAATTTAAAGTCGACCGCCGTCGACCCACCATAGTTTAGTTTCTTTTCTTCTTCTTTTTATAAACAACTACAATAGTCAATGTATTTTTACAAGGTACCTACATAATTATTGTTCCGGAGTGTTGGACGATTGACTATTTATTTAATGTTAATAAGTTTTCACAAGACTAATAAAAGACTAAAATGTGTGGAATGTTTTTATTTACCCTCTCATCATCATTGTGAGGATTCGTTTTTTAACGAAAATGTTCCTGAACATCGTCGAGCTGACGAGACGGCGAGCGGCGAGGGTCACGGGCCGCGTGTCGCCCTGCCCGCCGCCCGCCGCCCGCCGCCCGCCGCCCGCCGCCCGCCGCCCGCTGCGAGCGCCGCTAGTTGCGTTTGTCACCCATAACGTTCATCCAATTCAAGACCAATCTAAGTAGACTTCATACATGCTAGTAGTTTGATATTCGATAGAATATAGAGGATCGAAGGAAAGCATCGACTGATTTTTTATTTAGGAATACCAGCAGCACACTGCACAATTAATGTAATGTAACAGAGGAGGCGGCTTGGAGGCGTCATTTAAATTATAGTGTTGCTGTTGAGTTTCTTGCGCCGCTTCTTCTCAGCCGTAACACTCTGAAGCGGTGGTAGTTCTGTTAGTTGAATTGACCCTGTAATATCACGAGTGAGTTCTTCTCTTCTTTTTCTTTAATAATGGCGTCTATAATTATAATTTGCCAATGACAATGTTAAATCTCTTCATCTGCTTCTTCAATTATGGCGAAACGCCAATGACAATGTTAGGTTGTTCCCCAAGTTAAAACATGGCTCTATTGAAAGCCAGTTTCCTGCTCAAGGTCCAAAATAGATGCTAATTACAATTATATTTTAAACAGTAGGTATCCTCTTTATTCAGTTAACCTTATTACCTAAGAATAAGAGACAGTTTTATACATTTAAAATAAAGAAGTTTAAAAAATAAAATAAAACATAAATAAAATATAAATCGTTTGTATAGCTGTGTGTGTTTGTGTATGAGTGTGTGTTTGTGTGTGTGTGTGTGTTTGCGCGCGTGCATGTGCGAATGTGCGTGTAAGTGTGTGTAAGGGTGTATGTTTGTATATAGCACCACAGAAAAAACATTAGGTATATAAAAAGAGAACAAATACATGACAAAAAGGCGACTATATAATGTATTTGCTGTATACAGGCTGTTGTTTTGGTCAACAACGCCCGTCACAGAGGTGGTTGTACTAACGATACTGATGTCAAAAAAAATATAAAAAAAAAATAATTATTTTTTCAAGGAAAATCCGAAAAAAATATTTATTTTGTTTATACAAGCGGGCGAGCCTACGATTTACCTACGCTACCGGTTGTTGACCGCTGCGCGCGGCGCGCATCATACGGCATGCAATAGTACCTACGTACATAGTACCTACATACACCCCGCCTCGGTGGGAACGCGGGCGAATGCGGCGGGGCGGCCGGGCGGCGGGGGCCGGGGGGCGCGGCGATATGCCACCCCCGCCCGCCGGCGCTAGCGCCAGCGCCAGGCGCCAGCTAGTCTGCCTTCCACAGCCGCGACTATTGCGCGTGCGTTGTTTCTCTGCTAAAATGGCTCAGTCATTCGCAGGATTAACCAATAGTGAAATTTACGATTTATTGAGTATTAACTTTCGTAATAGCGAAGATGAAGCGAATAGTGTGGCCGAGTGGAGTGCGACGTTTTCAACTCGTCCAAGTGAAACTCGTTACACCATAAGGACTGTTGTTTTTAGTCTCAGGGAATGGGTAACATTCGCTACACCTCGTCACACAACAGGTAGAGGTCAATCTGGGCTCCCTGTTAATGTTCAAGATGCAGTCCTTGAATACTTCCGTGCGCAGCCACGCGCGAGTACCTATCTGTGATGCTGGGCGAAGCTTTGGCTTAGCATCGACCACACAACCGTCTGGAGATTACTTCATAATGAACGGATGCATCCGTTTCATTTTAGACTACGTGTGTCGTGTTACGTTTTGTGAATGGCTCGTGAATAACGTAGACAGTAGATAACATTTTATGTTATCTATGACACACTGGTGGTGGCCCGGGAGAAAGACTTCAGAGAGACTGCCCGTCTTGCCACGTTGGGGGTGGCACAGGTCGTCGGCAGAATACGGCAATTGGGACTCGGGGTGGCGCTTGAGAAATCCGAGGCCATCTATTTTCATGGGCCTCGGATGCGTCCACCCGCTGGTTCCCATATTGTCGTTGGTGGTGTCCATATCGAGGTCGGGTCCTCCATAAAGTATCTGGGACTCGTCCTCGATAGCCGCTGGGACTTCCGCGAGCATTTCCGCCGCCTGTCCCCCAAGCTCATCCGGGCTGCGGGTGCTCTTAGCACCCTGCTGCCCAACCTTGGGGGACCGAGCGTTAACTGCCGCCGCCTATATATGGGGGTGGTACGGTCGATGGCCCTTTACGGGGCCCCGATTTGGGCCAACAGTCTGACGGCTCATAACAAGACCCTCCTGCGAAGACCGCAGAGGGTCCTAGCCGTCAGACTGATAAGGGGATACCGTACCATCTCCTACGAGGCGGCGTGCGTCTTGGCGGGGTCTCCCCCCTGGGATCTAGAGGCGGGCCTCCTCTCGTCGCTGTACGAGTGGCGAGTGGAGTGCCGAGCCAGAGGGGAATACCCCCCGCCAAGGGCGGTGGAACTGCGGAGGTCCCATCTTCGGCAGTCCTTAATGCGAGAATGGGAGAGCAGGCTGGCAACACCTTCCGCCGGCCTGCGGACTGTCGAAGCTGTCCGTCCAGTCCTGCGAGAATGGGCGGACAGGCGGCTGGGCATCATCACCTTCCGGGTGACGCAGGTGCTTTCCGGGCATGGTTGCTTCGGAAAGTACCTGTGTCAGCTCGGGAGGGAACCGACGGCCTCGTGCCACCATTGTGGAACCTGCGGTGAGGACACGGCGCAGCACACTCTCGAAGAGTGCTCGGCCTGGGCCGAGCAGCGCCGTGTCCTCACCTCGGCAATAGGAAGCGACCTTTCGCTGCCCACCGTAGCTTCAGCCATGGTGGGTAGCGAAAGCGTATGGGCGGCGGTTCTCTCCTTCTGCGAGGACGTCATCTCGCAGAAGGAGACCGCGGAGCGGGAAAGGGAGCAGGCAGCGTCCGCCCCTCCCAACCGCCGCCCCAGAAGAAGGGGTAGGAGGCAGGATGTAGTAGGCCTCCAACCCCCATAGTGAGGTCCTCCGGGCGGTAGAGCGAGGCACTCTACCGTCCGAGGGAGTAAGGACCTCGGGTGGACAAGTGGCGCGTCAGGTGTTCCGGCGCGCCACTTTAATTACTTATTTTTAGCAGTTAGTGGGAGAGAGGGACTTAGTTCCTGCGGGGACTAAGTCCCTTAGCAGAGGGGCCCGCCTAAAAGCGGGCCAGCGCCGTCGGGGCCGCGGAGCATGCGAGAGCGAATCCCGCGGCCCTGACGCAAGGCGCCGAGGAGGAACACCCCAGGGTTTTTTAGTGGGTAGTATTCCCGCCCTTCTCAGGGCGGGTCGCCCTTTTCAGGGCGGAGTCCCACATAACCACCGCCCGCCTCATGGCGGTGGTATGCATAAAGCATTTTCCCTGGGTCAAAAAAAAAAAAAAAAAAAAAAAAAAAAAAAAAAAAAAAAAAAAAAAAAAAAAGGTTAGGTTAGGTTAGGTTAGGTTCCGTGGACCTGCCCGGTGTGTCTGGGTGGGCGGAGAGATGAACTCCGACACGGCGCGTCCCCAGGTGGCGGATAGGGGAATGCCCGCGGTATCTAGTGATTGCCTTCGGGCATTGGCTAGGTATGGTGGGTAGGAGCTTGCTCCCGCGGACCAAACATACATATCGTAATCCCATTCTGAGTGTCGTGGATCACGTCTCGCGGCTCAGAAAGGGACCGAGGGTCTTGGCTTAGCCGCCCGGACCGCGAGGAAGAACACCTCTATAAAAATTACCCCGAATCCCAAGCGATAGCGCGTCGTGAGGGGATGCATGGCTGATGGGAGGTTCAGTCGTTAACGCGCTCGCCCGCAGGGTACCAGCCGCCCCCCTGGGGGCGTTAAGCCTCAGGCTTACCCGGGCACAGGGGGCACTGCTCGGGTGGACCTGTTATTTCCCCCATGATCGTGGGAACAAAATGAGTAGCCAAAAACCCAAAACCCCTAGAGATAAGTTAAAATTAGATTTAAGTTTAGATTTAAGTGATAGAGAAGGAGGGCCCCCCCATGTGCGCATGGAGAGGGCGGATACGCCGATGGCGCCTGGTAGCAGTGACTCGCACGGGATTTGGATGGTGGGCAGCGAGTCCGATGCCGCCGGGCCGTCAACGGCTAACGTGAAGTCGCCCGCCGCGGGCGTGATTACGCGCGCAGCGAAGGCGCGCGTGGGAGTGAAGCCAACGCGTTTGGCGTCGAGTACGGATGACAGTCTCGTCACTATCCCCTCTCCGGTATTACCTCGGGTGTTACTAGAGAGAATGGATACGATACTGTCATCTGATACCGACGGCAACCTGTCGACTGACGACACAGCGTGGCGTGACAGGAGGAAGCGGCCGCGAGGGCACCTGAGCCAGGAATCGGACGGCGCACCGTCCGACGAAGACCTCTATATGTCCTCGCCGTCGACATCAAAAAGAAGTGGGAGCAAGCGGGGACGTGGACGCCGGCCTACGTGGCAACAACGTGGCCAGTTTCTTGGCCTGGATAAGCCGGAGGCGGACCCCCCCGCCTTGGAAAGACAAGAGCCCGAGCTCGAGGCCGAAGACGAGGTGGCGGCCATGAGCCAGAAGGCCCGTGCCCTTAGGCCCTTGGGCCGAGCTCAAAGAGAGGAGTTTGGTCGGGCTCTCGGAGACCCATTCAACGAGACCGTTGGTGACCTCCGGGAGAACATCATCGATGACACGGGGATCATCCGCACCGTCGCCTTGAAGTCGGGGAACCTAAAAGGGACGTTCGTGCGTTCCTTGAAGGAGGCGGCGGATCGGATCGAAGACCGGGCCAGAGCTCTGGCCGGTTGCTCCGTGTCATCCGAGACAGAGAAGTTGACGGTGGAGGTGAGGGCCCTCCAAAGAGAAAACTCTCGTCTTCGCGCGGAGATGGCGAGCCTCCATAAGGAGTTTGCGGCCTTCCGTGCGGAGGTGGAGTTGGAGCGAGCACGAACCGCTTTACCACCCCCACCGTCACCACAACCGGAGTTACCAGTGAGGGAGGAAGTTCGGGAACAGCCTCTCACCCAGGAAGACATCATGCGCACAGTGCGCAACATTGTCGACGCTAGGCTGGAGGGGAGTCTGCTCCCGGACAGACCGAGACCGTCCCTCCAACACGAGAGACGGTCCATGGACACGACGCCGCCGGAGCCGATGCCGGTCACCACGGAAAATACACCCGAGGTGCCTCCGGCGTCGGCCAAACCAGCAAAAGGGAAAGGGAAAGGGAAGAAGACCAAGGGAGCAAAGGGACCCACCCCCGCGGCTTCTCAACGGCCTGATCCCCGCCCATTGCCTCCGGCACCCGCTAGTCTCGATGCGGCATGGTCGGAGGTGGTGAGGCGAAATAAGAAGAAGCCGACAGGGAAGGGGAAGGGTATCAATCCCCCTCCCCAAATACCCGAACGCCCGGCTAAACCCGGAAAGAAGGCCCCAAAAAAGCCGGGGCAGAAAAAGGTGGCGCCTAAGGCCCGTAGGCCGGCGGCCAAGAATCTTCGACCCCCTCGCTCGGCGGCCATAGTTTTACAACTAGAGCCGGAGTCTGCAGAGCGGGGTCGGACCTACAAGGAGGTGCTTACCGAGGTCACATCCAAGATTAAGCTGGCTGACCTCGGTATTACGGACATCAAGTTCAGGCTTGCCAAGACTGGAGCGCGCATCCTGGAGGTGTCGGGGACGGACAACGGCGAGAAAGCGGATGCCCTCGCCGCTGCGATTCGGCAGGCTCTTCCTGCTGGAGACGTGCGGGTCACCAGACCGGTCAAACGCATTGAACTCCGCGTTTCCGGTCTGTACGACTCGGTAACCAGTAGGGAGGTGGCTGCCAAAGTCGCCGAATTTGGAGGCTGTTCGGAGGAAGCCGTCACTGTCGGAGAGATTCGACAAGCTCCCTCCGGCACCGGCACCGCCTGGGTACGCTGTCCAGTCGCGGCTGGAAAGAAGCTGGCGCTTGAAGAGCGCCTCCTTGTAGGATGGGTTGCTGCCAGGGTCACCCTGCTGCCGCCCAGACCACTGCGGTGCTACCGCTGTCTACAGGTGGGACATGTAGGCAGGCTGTGCACCGCGGAGGTCGATCGCAGCCGGCACTGCTACCGGTGCGGCCTTCCCGGCCACATCGCAGCCAAGTGCTCCGGCGAGCCTCGGTGTCTTTTGTGCGCCGAGGCCGGAAAACCGGCCGGGCACCGGTTGGGGGCTGGGTCTTGCACCGCCCCCAAGAAACCGCCGAGGAGGGCGCCACCCAAAGCTGCCACCGTCGCTCCGGTACGCTTGGTGTTCGGCGCATCACAGCCCGCTGTGCCCAGAGCGGGTATGGACGTGTCCTAGGGTTGCGTGGCCGGCTTGCTCCACTCCCTCTGAACCTAGTAGCAGAGGCAGTGTTGAGGCAGGCCGGCCAACCCCCAGGATCACCTTCGTGTCTCTGATAGAGAGGCACGGGGAGGGAAGGCGCGTTTGGTCGCTCCGGCGCGCCTTCAAATGGAACGAGCAGGTCGCCATTGCACCTTGGCGATGCCGCGGCGGGGTTAAAGGATAAAGCCTTGGCGATGCCTTACCCCGCCACCGCGGAGCGGAGTGGGCCCTGGGGTTTTAGTGGGTAGGGGCCATTCTGGCCGAGTCCCACACTCCCCGCGCCGCCTGCACGCCCAGGCGCGGGGGTGCGTAAATGCATTTCCCCAGGTTAAAAAAAAAAAAAAAAAAAAAAAAAAAAAAAAAAAAAAAAAAAGGTTCCCCCCCGAATTGGGTCCTCGCCTTGTCGTGGCGGGGGGGCTCTAGTAACCGTGGACCAGCCACCCACGGTGAAGCTAAGAGGGACCCAGAGGCGGGCCGGAATATCGGGCATGCGGTGCTGCTGCTGAGGCGCGGCGCCGCGCCCGGTATGAGGCACCAGAGGGGCCGCTTCCCCCACTTGCAGGCGGCAAGCACGGGGTCGAGGCGGCCCATGTAGGTGGCGCTGCTGCCCTGCTGGGTGGCGGCGCTGCTGAGGCGGGCTGCGGTCCTCCTCGGAGTACCGCGGCTGAGTATCCGGGGCCGCCACCGGTGAATGGCGGCGAGGTGGGGCTGCGGGGGTGGGGTAGTGCGGGTGTTCTAAACCGCCCTACTCACCCCCTGCGGCCGTCGTGGCGGGCGGCGGGGCCACAATCCTGACCCGCCGCTGGGGACTTCGGGCGTCGGACGTGGGGCCGTCCGGCGTCCAGTCACACAGTCCCCCGAGGAGGAGACGATGGCGGTGTGTCGCGTGTTCCGACGCACCGTCATCGATGAGGGGCACTAGTGGGCCCCTCCGAGACGGAGCCCGCTTCGGGCTGGCGCTGTCGGGGCTGCGGAGTATGCACACGCGATCCCGCGGCCCCGGCAATAGGCGCAGAGGTGGTGAACACCCCAGGGTTTTTAGTGGGTAGTATTCCCGCCCTTCTCAGGGCGGGTCGTCCTTTTCAGGGCGGAGTCCCACATAACCACCGCCCGCCCCAGGGCGGTGGTATGCATAAAGCATTTTCCCTGGGTCAAAAAAAAAAAAAAAAAAAAAAAAAAAAAAAAAAAAAAAAAAAAAAAAAAGGTTAGGTTAGGTTCCCCCCCGAATTCCGTGGACCTGCCCGGTTCTGTCCGGGTGGGCGGAGAGACAACTCCGACACGGCGCGTCCCCAGGTGGCGGATAGGGGAAAGCCCGCGATATCTAGTCAATGCCTTCGGGCATTGGCTAGGTATGGTGGGTAGGAGCTTTTGCTCCCGCGGACCAAACATACATATCGTAATCCCGCCTCGCGGCGGGACCGAGGGCCCATTCTTATGGGCTGCGAGGAAGAAAACCTCTATAAAAAATTACCCCGGATTCCCCTGCTTGTGGCGGTCGGTGGGGGGTTCGCCGGGGTCAGAGGCCCGGATGCCAGGCCGTCACGGGGGGCATACCCCGAGAGAAATAGCACCAAAAACATGGCCAGCTCAAATAATAAAGGGACTACCCACGGGGGCGAATCCCCCCCTGGGCCTGCGGGTCCAGGCTGTCCGGCTGGCGCCGCGGATTCACCCGCGTCCGCCAGGTATGTGGGACCGGACAAACCATGTTTTGGGGGTGAGGGGGGGCCGCCTCTTGATCCAAGGCCCCCCGAAAAACGACGACTTTGCGATTGGACCCGGCTTATGAGACGAAGAGGTTGGGAGTCCAAGTTGGCGACGATGTCTGACAGGGACGTCAAGGAGAACATCTCCAGAGACGTCCTCGCGGAGCTGGAGAGTCTGCTGGCGGAGCGTGAGCGGCTCGTCGCCAACTTGGACTGGGAGAAGATGAACTCGTGGGAGTGTCACCTGGCATCTCAAAGCCCCGAGCAGGTCAGAGCACTGCTCGCGGGCGAGATGTATTACCGCTACCGAGCCATTCTGGCGGAGCGGGAGACATTGCGTGCCGGGTGCCATTCCCACAAGAAGGATGAGGTGCTGCCGCCCGTGCCGGGCAGCGGCGGGCCGTCCGCCCCTGCAAGAGTACCGATGGTGCTCTTGGAGAGGATAGATGAGCGGCTGCTGTCCGACACGGAAGGTAGCAACATGTCGATTAGCTCCCGCGAGGGGAGTGCGACAAGGAAGCGGACGTGTGAGGACCTGGACTCGGATGACCTATCGGCCGACGAAGTCCCCCGTTCGGTCCGGAATTCGCGTGGAGCGAAACGGGGTCGCAGACGCCCTGCGTCCTCTCAGGCATCTGGGAAGAGGAAGCCCGCTTCCGAGGATGAACTCCTCGAGCTCCTATCCGAGGAGAGCGCACCAGGTAGCAGTACCGAGGAGCGCGTCGCCAGGGCTGGAGTGGGTTCGGGCTCGGGGGTCGGGGCTGTCTCCGCAAATGTCGAGACAGCTACCGATCTCCGAGACCGAATTTTCGATGACACGGAGACCATCTGTCGCGTCGCCACCAAGTCGAGTAACTTGAAGGGCACTTGTGTTCGTGCCCTCAAGGAGGCGGCGGCGCGAATAGAGGACAGGGCTAAGGCTCTTGCCAGCCGCTCCGTGTCAGACGAGACACAGAAACTGGCGGCGGAGAACGTCCGTCTGCGCGCGGAGATTTGCGAACTCCGCAAAGAGTTCGCGGCACTCCGCGCGGAGATGTCGAAGAGTGCTGCACCTGCTGCGCCTTCAGTGAGGCAGGAAATAGGGGCTCAGGAACAGCCCCTCTCGCGGGAGTTGATGGCGGCCATCGGTCACATGGTGGACGCCAGAATTGAGGGTCGATTACTTCCGGACCGGCCACGGCCGCCCCTCCAACATGAGGGGCGGCTGTCGGCTGCTCCGGCTAGTGCTTTGCCAGCGCCCAAGGGCCGGCCAAAGAAGGGGCGAAAGGAGGTCGCCCAGGGTTCCACTCGACAACCCCCTGAGGCGGATGCCCCCCTTTCACTGCCTCCGGCACCAGTATCCACGGATGCTCGGTACTCGGAGGCAGTGAAGCGGGGGAAGAAGAAGAGGAGGAAAAGGAGAAGGAGGGGCAAGGCTGCCCTGACCTCGGCGCCTGGTGCGCCGGCGAAGAAGTCTTCGCCGGGGCAGGCGGCGCCGGGGTCAGTGGCACCCAAGCCGAAAAAGAGGACGGAGGCGAGGCCCAAAGCGCCAGCGCCTAACAAGCTCCGCCTCCCTCGCTCGGCGGCAGTAGTGTTAGAGCTGCAGCCAGAAGCCGAGCGAAGGGGGTGCAGCTACAAGGATGTCCTTACCGAGGTCACGTCAAGGATTAAGTTGAGTGACCTCGGTATTACTGACATTCGCTTCCGGCATGCCGTGACTGGTGCGCGCATACTGGAAGTGCCAGGGGCGGCAAGCGGCGATAGAGCAGATGCTCTCGCCGCTGCATTGAGGGAGGTACTCCCCGCTGAGGATGTGCGGGTCGCCAGGCCAGTGAAGTGCGCCGAGCTGCGCATTTCTGGCCTGGATGACTCCGTCACCAGCGAGGAGGTGGCCGCCAGAGTCGCCCAGGAGGGCGGCTGCCTGGAGGGGGCTGTTGCAGTTGGAGAAATCCGGCACTCCCCCTTCAGACCTGGCACCGCCTGGGTGCGCTGCCCAGTCGCGGCTGCTAAGGCGTTGGCGCTCAAAGGGCGCCTGTTGGTGGGGTGGGTGGCAGCGAGCGTTACCTTGCTGCCGCCCCGACCTCTGCGGTGCTTCCGCTGCCTACATGTGGGGCATGTGGGGCGGAAATGCACCGCCGAGGTCGATAGGAGTAGCCTATGCTACCGCTGTGGCCAGCCTGGTCATGTGGCAGCACAGTGCAGCAGCGAGCCCCGGTGCATACTCTGCGCCGAGGCTGGCAAGCCGGCGGGGCATCACTTGGGGGCACGGTCTTGTAAGGCTCCCAAGAAGCCCCTGAGATGGGTGCCAAGAAAGACGGCCGGTGCAATTCCGGTCGCCGCCGGTGCCGCTCAGCCCGAAGCCGAGCAAGAGACTGCCATGGCGGTGGCATAGGCTTGGTGCGCCTGCTCCAGCGCCTCTGAATAGCAGAGGGTGTCCTGGAGCAGGCGTACACCCACCATCCACCTTCGTGGCCTCTGGGGGCGTTCCGTGGGGACGGGCGTCCCTGTTATCGAGGCACGAGGAAGAAAGGCGCGCTCCGGACGTCCCGGCGCGCCTTTACCTGAGTCGGTCGCCTCTCGGGAGGCGACGTCGCGGCGGGGGCGCGGATATGCGAAAGCAGTTACCGCTCCCCCGCTGTCGCGCGACTGAGCAAGGATGCCGTGGAGTTTTAGCCGGTCGGAGCCCGGCATAACCACCCGCCGTCCCCACGGTGGGTGGTACGCGATGTCCTGTCTAATAGCGTTTCTCCACGTAAAAAAAAAAAAAAAAAAAAGGTTCCCCCCCGAATTCCCCCCCAACGGGTTCCCGCCTTGTCGTGGCGGGGGGGCTTAGTAGCCGTGGTTTTCGCATCCCTTCCCACGGTGAAGCCAAGTGGAACCCAGAGGCGGGCCAGATCGGTGGTTAGTGCGGCGCCTCTAGGGATGTCCGGCGCCGCGCTGGCTGCCGAATCAGGCTTCGGGCTGGAAGTGGCGCCGCCCCAGGCGGTGGCGGCGTTGCCAAGGCGGAGACGGGGCCGCCTCCCCGGTGAAAGACCCGGGGCCGCGGCGGCCATAGTGTAGGTGTCGCCGTTGCCCGTAAAAAGGCTTCGGCGGTGCTGAGGCGGGCCGCGGGGAAGGGTAAGTGCGGTGCTTCAAGCCGCCCTCCTCAATCTCTGCGGCTGAGGGACGGGGCCGCTTCACCGTCCTGCATTGGCAGGTTCGGGTTCGAGGCGGCCTAAGAGAGGCGGCCTGCGGGGGCGGGGGGTGGCAGTGGTTTCAAGCTGCCCTCCTCGCCCTCTGCGGCCGAGGAGAGGGGACCGCGGTGGGAGGGGAATGCTGGCACCGAGGTGCCAATTGCTTCCCCACCCCCCGCGGCCAAGCGGGGCTGTCACCGCTGAATGGCGGCGAGGTGGGGCTGCGGGGGTGGGGTAGTGCGGGTGTTCTAAACCGCCCTACTCACCCCCTGCGGCCGTCGTGGCGGGCGGCGGGGCCACAATCCTGACCCGCCGCTGGGGACTTCGGGCGTCGGACGTGGGGCCGTCCGGCGTCCAGTCACACAGTCCCCCGAGGAGGAGACGATGGCGGTGTGTCGCGTGTTCCGACGCACCGTCATCGATGAGGGGCACTAGTGGGCCCCTCCGAGACGGAGCCCGCTTCGGGCTGGCGCTGCCGGGGCTGCGGAGTATGCACACGCGATCCCGCGGCCCCGGCAATAGGCGCAGAGGTGGTGAACACCCCAGGGTTTTTAGTGGGTAGTATCCCCGCCCTTCTCAGGGCGGGTCGTCCTTCTCAGGGCGGAGTCCCACATAACCACCGCCCGCCCCAGGGCGGTGGTATGCATAAAGCATTTTCCCTGGGTCAAAAAAAAAAAAAAAAAAAAAAAAAAAAAAAAAAAAAAAAAAAAAAAAAAAAAAGGTTCCCCCCCGAATTGGGTCCTCGCCTTGTCGTGGCGGGGGGGCTCTAGTAACCGTGGACTAGCCACCCACGGTGAAGCTAAGAGGGACCCAGAGGCGGGCCGGAATATCGGGAAGGCGGTGCTGCTGCTGAGGCGCGGCGCCGCGCCCGGTATGAGGCACCAGAGGGGCCGCTTCCCCCACTTGCAGGCGGCAAGCACGGGGTCGAGGCGGCCCATGTAGGTGGCGCTGCTGCCCTGCTGGGTGGCGGCGCTGCTGAGGCGGGCTGCGGTCCTCCTAGGAGTACCGCGGCTGAGGATCCGGGGCCGCCACCGGTGAATGGCGGCGAGGTGGGGCTGCGGGGGTGGGGTAGTGCGGGTGTTCTAAACCGCCCTACTCACCCCCTGCGGCCGTCGTGGCGGGCGGCGGGGCCACAATTCTGACCCGCCGCTGGGGACTTCGGGCGTCGGACGTGGGGCCGTCCGGCGTCCAGTCACACAGTCCCCCGAGGAGGAGACGATGGCGGTGTGTCGCGTGTTCCGATGCACCGTCATCGATGAGGGGCACTAGTGGGCCCCTCCGAGACGGAGCCCGCTTCGGGCTGGCGCTGTCGGGGCTGCGGAGTATGCACACGCGATCCCGCGGCCCCGGCAATAGGCGCAGAGGTGGTGAACACCCCAGGGTTTTTAGTGGGTAGTATTCCCGCCCTTCTCAGGGCGGGTCGCCCTTTTCAGGGCGGAGTCCCACATAACCATCGCCTGCCCCAGGGCGGTGGTATGCATAAAGCATTTTCCCTGGGTCAAAAAAAAAAAAAAAAAAAAAAAAAAAAAAAAAAAAAAAAAAAAAAAAAAAAAAAAAGGTTAGGTTAGGTTAGGTTCGGGAGCGAGAGGGCCTGGAGCGCCAGCGCCCAACAAGTTGCGCCTCCCTCGCTCCTCGGCAGTCGTTCTGCAGCTGCAGCCGGAAGCCGAGGGGCGGGGGCGGAGCTACAAGGATGTCCTGACCGAGGCTCGGGCAAAAATAAATTTGTCCGAACTCGGTGTCAGCGACATGCGACTCCGGCGCGGCGCCACTGGGGCGCGCATACTGGAGTTGCCAGGGGCGACAAGCGGCGAGAAGGCAGATGCCCTCGCCGCTGCGATCCGCAGTGTCTTCCCCGCTGAAGATCTACAGGTCACCAGGCCGGTCAAATGCGCAGAGTTGCGCATTTCCGGCCTGGATGACTCGGTCACCAGCGAGGAAGTCGCTGCGAGGGTCGCCCAGTCAGGAGACTGTCCGGTGGGGTCCGTCTCAGTCGGAGAAATCCGACCAGGCCCCTCCGGCACTGGCGGCGTCTGGGTGCGATGCCCAGTGGCAGCCGCTAAGGCGCTGGCGCTGAAAGGGCGCCTATTGGTGGGGTGGGTGTCGGCGAGGGTTGTCTTGCTGGCACATCGGCCTCTGCGGTGCTTCCGCTGTCTGCATGCTGGGCATGCGGGGCGGACATGCACCGCAGAGGTCGACAGGAGCGGCCTGTGCTACCGCTGCGGCCAGTCCGGCCACATAGCGGCGAAGTGCAGCAGCCAGCCCCGGTGCATATTGTGTGCCGAGGCTGGCAAACCGGCGGGGCACCGCTTGGGGTCACCTTCGTGTGGCGCACCCAAGTGGGGTCCGAGGCGTGCGCCTAAGACAACCGGAGTGACTCCGGTTGCCGTCGGTGCTGCCCGGCCCGTGGCTGGGCAAGAGTCACCCGCGACGGTGGCACAGGCAGGGACAGCTCGTTCCCGCGACCCTCTGCTTTCAGAGGGAGCGATGGACGCGAGCTGACACCCCCCTCACCCACCTTCGTTGCTCCTGGGGGCGTTCCGTGGGGACGGGCGTCCTCATCAAGGAGCACGAGGAAGAAAGGCGCGTTCCGGACATCCCGGCGCGCCTTTACCTGAGTCGATCGCCTCCTCGGAGGCGTCGTCGCGGCGGGGGCGCGGAGATGCGAAATCAGTTACCGCTCCCCCGCTGTCGCGCGACTGAGAAGGGATGCCGTGGAGTTTTAGCCGGTCGGAGCCCGGCATAACCACCCGCCGTCCCCACGGTGGGTGGTACGCGATGTCCTGTCTAATAGCGTTTCTCCACGTAAAAAAAAAAAAAAAAAAAAAAAAAAAAAAAAAAAAAAAAAAAAAAAAAAAAAAA
Source organism: Zygaena filipendulae (assembly GCA_907165275.2). Classification (NCBI taxonomy): domain Eukaryota; kingdom Metazoa; phylum Arthropoda; class Insecta; order Lepidoptera; family Zygaenidae; genus Zygaena; species Zygaena filipendulae. Next base: position 95,897 of record OU015653.1, on the reverse strand, counting down.
AAAAAAGGTTAGGTTAGGTTAGGTTAGGTTCCGTGGACCTGCCCGGTTCTGTCCGGGTGGGCGGAGAGACAACTCCGACACGGCGCGTCCCCAGGTGGCGGATAGGGGAAAGCCCGCGATATCTAGTCAATGCCTCTGGGCATTGGCTAGGTATGGTGGGTAGGAGCTTTTGCTCCCGCGGACCAAACATACATATCGTAATCCCGCCTCGCGGCGGGACCGAGGGCCCATTCTTATGGGCTGCGAGGAAGAAAACCTCTATAAAAAATTACCCCGGATTCCCCTGCTTGTGGCGGTCGGTGGGGGGTTCGCCGGGGTCAGAGGCCCGGATGCCAGGCCGTCACGGGGGGCATACCCCGAGAGAAATAGCACCAAAAACATGGCCAGCTCAAATAATAAAGGGACTACCCACGGGGGCGAATCCCCCCCTGGGCCTGCGGGTCCAGGCTGTCCGGCTGGCGCCGCGGATTCATCCGCGTCCGCCAGGTATGTGGGACCGGACAAACCATGTTTTGGGGGTGAGGGGGGGCCGCCTCTTGATCCAAGGCCCCCCGAAAAACGACGACTTTGCGATTGGACCCGGCTTATGAGACGAAGAGGTTGGGAGTCCAAGTTGGCGACGATGTCTGACAGGGACGTCAAGGAGAACATCTCCAGAGACGTCCTCGCGGAGCTGGAGAGTCTGCTGGCGGAGCGTGAGCGGCTCGTCGCCAACTTGGACTGGGAGAAGATGAACTCGTGGGAGTGTCACCTGGCATCTCAAAGCCCCGAGCAGGTCAGAGCACTGCTCGCGGGCGAGATGTATTACCGCTACCGAGCCATTCTGGCGGAGCGGGAGACATTGCGTGCCGGGTGCCATTCCCACAAGAAGGATGAGGTGCTGCCGCCCGTGCCGGGCAGCGGCGGGCCGTCCGCCCCTGCAAGAGTACCGATGGTGCTCTTGGAGAGGATAGATGAGCGGCTGCTGTCCGACACGGAAGGTAGCAACATGTCGATTAGCTCCCGCGAGGGGAGTGCGACAAGGAAGCGGACGTGTGAGGACCTGGACTCGGATGACCTATCGGCCGACGAAGTCCCCCGTTCGGTCCGGAATTCGCGTGGAGCGAAACGGGGTCGCAGACGCCCTGCGTCCTCTCAGGCATCTGGGAAGAGGAAGCCCGCTTCCGAGGATGAACTCCTCGAGCTCCTATCCGAGGAGAGCGCACCAGGTAGCAGTACCGAGGAGCGCGTCGCCAGGGCTGGAGTGGGTTCGGGCTCGGGGGTCGGTGCTGTCTCCGCAAATGTCGAGACAGCTACCGATCTCCGAGACCGAATTTTCGATGACACGGAGACCATCTGTCGCGTCGCCACCAAGTCGAGTAACTTGAAGGGCACTTGTGTTCGTGCCCTCAAGGAGGCGGCGGCGCGAATAGAGGACAGGGCTAAGGCTCTTGCCAGCCGCTCCGTGTCAGACGAGACACAGAAACTGGCGGCGGAGAACGTCCGTCTGCGCGCGGAGATTTGCGAACTCCGCAAAGAGTTCGCGGCACTCCGCGCGGAGATGTCGAAGAGTGCTGCACCTGCTGCGCCTTCAGTGAGGCAGGAAATAGGGGCTCAGGAACAGCCCCTCTCGCGGGAGTTGATGGCGGCCATCGGTCACATGGTGGACGCCAGAATTGAGGGTCGATTACTTCCGGACCGGCCACGGCCGCCCCTCCAACATGAGGGGCGGCTGTCGGCTGCTCCGGCTAGTGCTTTGCCAGCACCCAAGGGCCGGCCAAAGAAGGGGCGAAAGGAGGTCGCCCAGGGTTCCACTCGACAACCCCCTGAGGCGGATGCCCCCCTTTCACTGCCTCCGGCACCAGTATCCACGGATGCTCGGTACTCGGAGGCAGTGAAGCGGGGGAAGAAGAAGAGGAGGAAAAGGAGAAGGAGGGGCAAGGCTGCCCTGACCTCGGCGCCTGGTGCGCCGGCGAAGAAGTCTTCGCCGGGGCAGGCGGCGCCGGGGTCAGTGGCACCCAAGCCGAAAAAGAGGACGGAGGCGAGGCCCAAAGCGCCAGCGCCTAACAAGCTCCGCCTCCCTCGCTCGGCGGCAGTAGTGTTAGAGCTGCAGCCAGAAGCCGAGCGAAGGGGGTGCAGCTACAGGGATGTCCTTACCGAGGTCACGTCAAGGATTAAGTTGAGTGACCTCGGTATTACTGACATCCGCTTCCGGCATGCCGTGACTGGTGCGCGCATACTGGAAGTGCCAGGGGCGGCAAGCGGCGATAGAGCGGATGCTCTCGCCGCTGCAATGAGGGAGGTACTCCCCGCTGAGGATGTGCGGGTCGCCAGGCCAGTGAAGTGCGCCGAGCTGCGCATTTCTGGCCTGGATGACTCCGTCACCAGCGAGGAGGTGGCCGCCAGAGTCGCCCAGGAGGGCGGCTGCCTGGAGGGGGCTGTTGCAGTTGGAGAAATCCGGCACTCCCCCTTCAGACCTGGCACCGCCTGGGTGCGCTGCCCAGTCGCGGCTGCTAAGGCGTTGGCGCTCAAAGGGCGCCTGTTGGTGGGGTGGGTGGCAGCGAGCGTTACCTTGCTGCCGCCCCGACCTCTGCGGTGCTTCCGCTGCCTACATGTGGGGCATGTGGGGCGGAAATGCACCGCCGAGGTCGATAGGAGTAGCCTATGCTACCGCTGTGGCCAGCCTGGTCATGTGGCAGCACAGTGCAGCAGCGAGCCCCGGTGCATACTCTGCGCCGAGGCTGGCAAGCCGGCGGGGCATCACTTGGGGGCACGGTCTTGTAAGGCTCCCAAGAAGCCCCTGAGATGGGTGCCAAGAAAGACGGCCGGTGCAATTCCGGTCGCCGCCGGTGCCGCTCAGCCCGAAGCCGAGCAAGAGACTGCCATGGCGGTGGCATAGGCTGATTGAAGCCTAACACGGTGAAGCTAAGAGGGACCCAGAGGCGGGCCGGAATATCGGGCATGCGGTGCTGCATCCGGAGGCGCGGCGCCGCGCCCGGTATGAGGCACGGGACGGGGCTGCTTCCCCGACTTGCAGGAGGCAAGTTCGGGTCGAGGCGGCCTATGTAGGTGGCGCTGCTGCCCTTCTGGGTGGCGGCGTTGCTGAGGCGGGCTGCGGTCCTCCTGGGGAGTACCGCGGCTGAAGGTCCGGGGCCGTCACCGGTGAATGGCGGCGAGGTGGGGCTGTGGGGGAGGGGTAGTGCGGGTGTTCTAAACCGCCCTACTCACCCCCTGCGGCCGTCGTGGCGGGCGGCGGGGCCACAATCCTGACCCGCCGCTGGGGACTTCGGGCGTCGGACGTGGGGCCGTCCGGCGTCCAGTCACACAGTCCCCCGAGGAGGAGACGACGGCGGTGTGTCGCGTGTTCCGACGCACCGTCATCGATGAGGGGCACTAGTGGGCCCCTCCGAGACGGAGCCCGTTTCGGGCTGGCGCTGTCGGGGCTGCGGAGTATGCTCACGCGATCCCGCGGCCCCGGCAATAGGCGCTGAGGTGGTGAACACCCCAGGGTTTTTAGTGGGTAGTATTCCCGCCCTTCTCAGGGCGGGTCGTCCTTTTCAGGGCGGAGTCCCACATAACCACCGCTCGCCCCAGGGCGGTGGTATGCATAAAGCATTTTCCCTGGGTCAAAAAAAAAAAAAAAAAAAAAAAAAAAAAAAAAAAAAAAAAAAAAAAAAAAAAAAGGTTAGGTTAGGTTAGGTTAGGTTAGGTTCCGTGGACCTGCCCGGTTCTGTCCGGGTGGGCGGAGAGACAACTCCGACACGGCGCGTCCCCAGGTGGCGGATAGGGGAAAGCCCGCGATATCTAGTCAACGCCTCCGGGCATTGGCTAGGTATGGTGGGTAGGAGCTTTGCTCCCGCGGACCAAACATACATATCGTAATCCCGCCTCGCGGCGGGACCGAGGGCCCATTCTTATGGGCTGCGAGGAAGAAAACCTCTATAAAAAATTACCCCAAATCCCAAGCTCTGTCGGTCGGTGAAGGGATGAATGGCCGGGGGGTGTGGCCCGGTCGCTAGGCTGGCAAGGGGGGGCATACCTCCTTCCCAAAACAATAGCCAAGCCATGGACAAGCCAACGAAAATTGTGCCTACCCACGGGGGTCCCAGTCGTGATGCGGCTGGGGAGTCCCTCCCCGAACCTACGGGTTCGGGCTGTCCGGCTGGCGGCGTGGATTTATCTGCGTCCGCCGGGTATGTGGGCCCGGACACTCCAGGCTTGAGGGGTGAGGGGGGGCCGCCTCTTGATCCAAGGCCCCCCGAAAAACGACGACTGTTTAATTGGACACGGCTCATGAAAAGGAGAGGTTGGGAGTCTGAGTTGGCGACGATGTCGGATAGAGACGTCAAAGCAAACATCTCTAAGGACGTCGTCGCAGAGCTAGAGGATCTGCTGGCAGAGCGTGAGCGACTCGTCGCCAACTCAGATTGGGAGAGAATGAACTCATGGGAGTGTCACCTGGCATCTCAAACCCCCGAGCAGGTTAGACAACTGCTCGTGGGTGAGATGTATTATCGCTACAGGGCCATTTTGGCGGAGCGGGATACATTACGTGCCAGGTGTCACTCCCCTGAGAACGCTGAGAAGAAGAGAGCGCTGCCCTCTGCGACGGGCAGTGGCGAACTGCCAACTTCCGCTACCAGAACACCAGTGGTAGTGTTGGAGAGACTGGATGAGCGGCTACTGTCGGCCGCAGAGGGCAGTAGCATTTCAACGAGCTCCCTTGATGAGACAGGGAAATGGACGGGAGGGGAACCACTGGATTCAGACGATTTATCGTCGCCAGGGTCCCCTAAAATTCTGACTTGGGGAGGGCGAAAGCAGCAGGAGGAAGAGATGAGGGAAGAGGCCATGCTGCAGGAAATATCCACCCAAAGGCAGCTGGCCTCTGAGTTGGCCTCAAGTCCAGGGAAGCTGGCGTGGCTGGAGGAGAGGATGGCGGAATCGCAGTTTGCCCTGAACATCTTCGAGGGTGGAGGAGAAGGTCCGGCGGAACAGACGTCGGAGTCTGGCGACAGCGTGCCCGCTACTCCATCTCCGGGACCATCCGCGGTGGCTCCGAGGGGGGAACGGGAGAGGCGTCGATCTAGCTCGGTGGAGATGGATCTGGGTGGCCCCGCTGCCAGTGCAACGGCTTCGGGCGGGAAGAGGAAGCGCCATGAGCTGGACGACTCGAGCGACGTGTCCTCCGAGGATGCCATTGGCGCTCCCCTTCCCAGAAGGACCAAGAGGATTTCAGCTCGAGTTGCGGAGAGGCGGCGGCATCCTGCAATCGCCGACCCAATCGTGTCGCCGGTGGGGTCGACGGCTGCTCCTCAGCGAGTGCCCGTCGTAGCTGTCGAAAAACTGGACTTGGAGCGGGCACTCGCGAGACTTCCTGGCGCAAGCGGGCATGGCCGGGAGCGCTCATCCTCCACTGGCCAAATCACAGGCTCGGTTAAGGCGGGCCAAAGACGATGTGCCTCTTATCCGGAGGACCTGGATCTGCCACTGGAGCCCTCACCGGGGGGACGTGCAGCACAGCGCAGTGTGGCGGAGCGCGTTGCCAGAGCCGGAAAGGGATCGGCCTCGGGGGTCGGGGCTGCCTCACTGAACGAGACAGCCAGCGACCTCCGCGACCGTATCTTCGAGGACACGGAGGTCATCTGCCGTGTAGCCGCAGTGTCATCAAATCTTAAGGGCACGTCTGTTCGCGCCCTTAAGGAAGCGGCTGCACGGATAGATGACAGGGTCAAGACCCTCGCTGAGCGCTCCGTGTCCGAAGAGTCGGCCAGACTGGCGGCCGAGAACGCTCGCCTCCGTGCGGAGGTCGACGGACTTCGTAAAGAGTTCGCCGCTCTCCGCGCGGAGATCGCGAGGGCTAACCTGCCCCCGGTGAGGCAAGAAGGGGTGGCGATTCGAGAGCAGCCTCTCTCCCGTGAGATTATGGAAGCAATCCGACACATGGTGGACGCTTCCATCGAAGGGAGGCTGATCTCGGATCGGCCGCGGCCTCCACTGCGTCACGAGAGGCGCCTAGAGAGAGTGGAAGAGCCGACAGAACGTGCTGGTGACGTTATGCCGGCTCCCCCGAGTCAGATACAGAAGGGGCCCAAGAAGGGCAGCAAAGGACCCTCCCGTCCGGTTCCTGGGAAGGATGCCCCTCTTTCACTGCCTCCGGATCAGGCGAACTTGAACGCTGGATACTCGGAGGCAGTGAAACGGGGCAAGAAGAAGAATAAAAAAAGGAAGAAGGGCAAGGCTGCCCCGACTTCGGCGCCCTCTGCGCCGGCGAAGAAGTCTTCGCCGGGGCAACCGGCGCCGGGGTCGGTGGCACCCCAGCCGAAAGGGAAGGCAGCCAGGCCTAAAGCGCCAGCGCCGAATAAGCTCCGTCTCCCTCGCTCGGCGGCAGTAGTTCTTGAACTGCAGCCGGAGGCCGTGCGAGAGGGACGGACTTATAAAGATGTGTTAACCGAGGCCGCGTCCAAAATTAAACTGGCCGACCTCGGTATAACTGACATTAATTTCCGGCGTGCCGCCACTGGGGCGCGCATTCTGGAAGTGCCAGGGGTGACAAGCGGCGATAAAGCAGACGCTCTCGCCGCTGCGATCCGCAGCGTCTTCCCCGCTGAGGATTTACGGGTCCACAGGCCAACGAAGCGCGCTGAACTGCGCGTTTCCGGCCTGGATGACTCGGTCACCAGCGGGGATGTCGCCGCCAAGGTCGCCGAAGTTGGAGGTTGCCCAGAGGGGTCCGTTCAGGTCGGCGAAATTCGACTAGGCCCCTCCGGTACTGGCGGAGTCTGGGTGCGCTGCCCAGTGGCGGTCGCCAAGGCGCTGGCGCTTAAGGGGCGCCTATTGGTGGGGTGGGTGGCAGCCAGAGTTGTCTTGCTGCCACACCGGCCTCTGCGGTGCTTCCGCTGCCTGCACGCAGGTCACGTGGGGCGGACATGCACCGCAGAGACCGACAGGAGTAATCTGTGCTTCCGCTGCGGCCAGCCTGGCCACATTGCGGCAAAGTGCAGCAGCCAGCCTCGATGTATCTTGTGTGCCGAGGCTGGCAAACCGGCGGGGCACCGCTTGGGTTCGCCATCTTGTGGCGCTCCTAAGCGTGGCCCAAGGCGGACGCCTAAGTCGGCCGGTGTGATTCCGGCCGCCGTCGGTGCTGCCCAGCCCGTGGCTGGGCAAGAGTCACCCGCAGCGGTGGCACAGGTGGGGATGGCCCGTTCCCGCGACCCTCTGCTTTCAGAGGGCGTGATGGATGCGGGCTGAAACCCCCCCACCACCTTCGTTACTTCTGGGGGCGTTCCGTGGGGACGGGCGCCTCCATAAAGAAGTACGAGGATGAAAGGCGCGTCCGGTGCTCCGGCGCGTCTTTACTCGAGTCGGTCGCCTCCTGGGAGGCGATGTCGCGGCGGGGGCGCGGATTTGCGACAGCGGTTACCGTTCCCTCGCCGACACGCGACTTTGAAGGAGCACCGTGGAGTTTTAGCCGGTCGGAGCCCGGCATAACCACCCGCCGTCCCCACGGTGGGTGGTATGCGATGTCCTTTCTAATAGCATTTCTCCACGTTAAAAAAAAAAAAAAAAAAAAGGTTAGGTTAGGTTGCCCCCCCGAATTGGGTTCCCGCCTTGTCGTGGCGGGGGGGCTCAGTAGCCGTGGGCAGTGACGACCCACGGTGAAGCCAAGAGGAACCCAGAGGCGGGGCCAGTATGGTCGGTTGCGGCGCCGGTACGCACTCCCGGTGCCGCCCTTCCCGAGGCCACGGGCCGCTTCCTCGGGGTGTGTGGACAGCCCGGACGAAGTGGCCCGAGTGGGAGGCGCTGCTGCCCTCACGGGCGGCGGCGTGGAGGGTCTGTGGGGGAGGGGGAGCGTCGGTCTGACCAGCCGAGCTTCCCAACCCCTGCGGCCTTTTGGCGGCGGGTCCCCATCCCGCTGCCGGGGACTTCGGGCGTCGGACGTGGGGCCGTGCGGCGCCCACTACATGGAGTCCCCGAGAAGGAAGGATGGCGGTGCGTCGCGTGTTCCGATGCATCGTCATCACGGAGGCGGTGCCCGTCTCGGGCTGGCGCTGCCGGGGCTGCGGAGCATGCGAAAGCGATCCCGTGGCCCCGGCAACAGGCGCGGAGGCGGTGAACACCCCAGGGTTTTTAGTGGGTAGTATTCCCGCCCTTCTCAGGGCGGGTCGCCCTTTTCAGGGCGGAGTCCCACATAACCATCGCCCGCCCCAGGGCGGTGGTATGCATAAAGCATTTTCCCTGGGTCAAAAAAAAAAAAAAAGGTTAGGTTAGGTTAGGTTTTTTTTTTTTTTTTTTTTTTTTTTTTTTTTTTTTTTTTTTTTTTGTGCCTAACCCTTTGACATAATCAAAGCTTGTGTCTACTTTACTCATTCATACCAGTTCTCGCTATTACTACCGCTCGTACTTCCATTCCGCATACTAGTTTCTTCTCTCATCCATCATATCTTTTGCACTATCTTGGTGGGTTGCCAAGGTCCTAATTATCCTACTCCTTTATACTTATTTATTTATTTATTTATTCATATTTGTACTATTCCTAGGTCCAGGAGGGGTTGGGAGGGTTTATTTGTTTATTTTCCTCTTTTATTTAACAAGATTTTTTGTTACTTATATCTATTTTAACAACTCTACTTTCTTTTTTATTACTATTTAACACTTTTCTTAACAAATTCTATTAACTATTTTTATACATTTATTAACATGCTTATCTAATTTCCACTCTATATTTATTTATGCTATTTACATTATAACTTGTTCCCTACATCTATTTACCATATTTTAATCCTTATATCTATAGAACACAACACTATATTAACTTAATATAGTGTTGTGTGTGTGAACTTAAGCGTACAGTATTATAAGGAAGATAGAGCACAACAGCGTCACCACGCAAGTGATGACAGGGCACGGTGGGTTCTCCGAATACTTGTATCGTTTCAAGTGTAAGGAGAGCCCATCGTGCGTCTGTGACCCTGATGTTAGGGAAACGGTTCCCCACATTCTGTTTGAGTGTCCCGCATTCGGTAGGGACCGCTACGCGGCGGAAATGAAAGTGGGATTAAGAATTGTGGCCGAAAACGTCCCTTGTATTATAAAAAGTAAAAATAGATATATATTCCTGGAATTTTGTAGTAAAGTAGCCAATATTGTAATAAGTAGAAATAAGTTAGTATAAACAGTTTGATATATTATATATTGATATATATGTATCTATATCAAACGCAATATAATATTGTTTAAAATAAGGATATATATAAGGATAGAAAATAAAAGTAAATGGTTAGGTTAGGTTAGGTTAGGTTAGGTTAGGTTAGGTTAGGTTCCGTGTCTGGGTCCCCCTCAATCGGGTCCGCGCCTTGTCGTGGCGAGGGGGCTTAGTAGCGGCTGGATGCATCTTTCCCAGCCGTGAAGCTAAGCGGACCCGCTAGCATATCGTAATCCCGCTCTGAGTGTCGTGGTCATGTCTCGCGGCTCAGAGTGGGACCGAGGGTTCACCGTAAAACGTGGACCGCGAGGAAGAAAACCTCTATAAAAAATTACCCCGGATCCCCCGCTTGTGGCGGTCGCCGGGGGGTTCGCCGGGGACTGTGGCCCGGATACGAGGCCGTCACGGGGGGCATACCTCGACAATTTAAATAGCAAACCATGGATAAGCGCGCTTGTGAAAAAAATCCCCACGTGGGTACCGGCCCCGAAAGGGCCGGCCAGTCCCACCCCGGACAAGCTCCGGGCCGCCCCTCGTATGTGGGGGGGGCAGCAACGCGTAGACGGGAAGGTGTAGTTTTAAGTGGGGGTGAGGGGTGGCCACCTCCAGATCCAAGGCCACCCAAATACCAACAATTCTTGGCATGGAAGGACATGATGCGTGTTAAGGAGTGGGAGGCGAATCTCGCTGTCATGAGCGAGTCGCAAATAAAAGAGAAGGTGCGTCAGGAGGGAGAGGTCTTCGTGAGGACCCTCACCAAGGAACTGGACGACATGGTGTTCGGGGTCATCGAGGTGGCGAACGCCACCCCCCGGCAAAAGGCACTGTATCATCATTCTACGGATGACATCGAGAAGTACGTGCCCAAAGAAATGCGCTACAGGCTTGAGCTGCTGCTGGCTAGGCGCCAAGAGCTTAGAGCCGAGGCTTGCACCAGTAAGCAGAGGGTCGCGCAGTCTTCCACCGCGGCCCAAGAAAAGAAGGTAGAAGCCCACCTGGCATTGAACATTGAGGGCGGGGTTTCCTCGCCTCAAGATGGAGTGGATCCTGTGAACCCAAAGAAAGTTATACAGGCATCTGGATCATGCGCCACCCAATCTGTCGTTCCTTCCCTAAAATCTCCAGTAGTTGTTTTGGAGAGGATGGACGTGCAGACGGCGTCTGGTTCGGACGACGTTACGTCATCAGCCTGCTCGTCCCGCGACAGCAGTGTATCACGGAAGCGACAGCGGTGTGAGTCTCAGCCTCACGCCCGGGCAGCCAAAAGAGGCCGCAAGTTGGAAACGACAGGGCGCAGTATAGAGGAGAGAGTCGCCAGGGCCGGTAAAGGGTCAGGCTCAGGGGTCGGAGATATAGCGGCCAATGAAGAGTCAGCCAACGTCCTTCGAGACAAAATCTTTGAGGACACGGAGGCTATCTGCCGCGTCGCCAGCACATCGGGCAACCTTAAGGGGACATTTATCCGAGACCTTAAGGAGGCAGCGGCGCGGATAGAAGACAGAGCCAAAGTCCTAGCGGCACACTCCGTGTCCGAGGAAACGGCGAAACTGGCGGCTGAAAACGCCCGTCTTCGTGCGGAGGTCGACGTTCTTCGAAAGGACTTCGCCGCCCTCCGTGCGGAGATTGAGACGGAGCGGGCCAGGATGCGTGCCGCTCCGTCCCTACCGGAAGTGACTGCGGAGCGGCGGGAGCAACCTTTCTCAGAGGAGCTCTTGCGTACCATCGCCCATATGGTGGACGCAAGAGTAGATGGGAGGCTGATACCCGACCGCCCACGCCCGCCTCTCCAACACGAGAGGCGGATATCAGAAAGGACGCTACCGGCCACCTCGACTCACGAGGCAGTGCCGGTCACCGAATCAGGAAGGGAAAAGGTGCGCAGAAGGAGGAAGGCCACCAAGGCAACCACACAAGCCCCCAGGGAGGATGCCCCCCGTCAACTGCCCCCGGCACCGGCGAACATGGACGCTGGTTACTCGGAGGTGGTTAAACGGGGGAAAGGGAAGAAAAAAGGCAAGGCTGCCCTGACCTCGGCGCCTGTTGCGCCGGCGAAGAAGTCTTCGCAGGGGCAGTCGGCGCCGCGAGCGACGGCAGCCAAGTCAAAAAAAGGCGGAAAGGTGCGGCCAAAAGCGCCGGTGCCTAGCAAGCTCCGTACCCCTCGATCAGCGGCTGTGGTGATACAACTGCAGCCAGAAGCTGAGCGAACAGGGCGGAGCTACCGAGATGTTCTGACCGAGGCCAAGTCCAGGATTAAACTGGCTGACCTCGGAATAACAGATATGAAGCTCAGGATTGCCGTGACCGGAGCGCGCATCCTGGAGGTGTCAGGAGCGGAAAGCAGTGATAAGGCAGACGCCCTCGCTGCTGCCATGAGAGGAGTTTTCCCCGCTGGGGATGTACGGGTCACAAGGCCAGAAAGGCGCGTGGAGTTGCGCATCTCCGGCCTGGATGAATCCGTCACCACCGGGGAAATAGCGGCCAAAGTCGCCCAGCAAGGCGGCTGTCTGGAGGGGTCCGTATCCGTCGGAGAAATCCGGCATGCCCCCTCCAGGACTGGCACCGCCTGGGTACGTTGCCCGGTCGCGGCGGCCAAGGCACTGGCGCTGAAAGGGCGCCTATTGGTGGGGTGGGTGGCAGCGAAGGTCACCTTGTTGCCGCCCCGACCTTTGCGGTGCTTCCGCTGCCTCCATGCTGGCCATGTGGGGCGGAAATGCACCGCCGAGATCGATAGAGGCGGACTGTGCTACCGTTGCGGCCTTCCCGGCCACGTTGCGGCGGCATGCAGCAGCCAGCCTCGGTGCGTCTTGTGCGCCGAAGCTGGCAAACCGGCGGGGCATCGATTGGGGTCGCAGAGTTGCGGCGCCCCCAAGCGAATCCCGAGAAGGACACCAAAAGCGGCCCAAGTGTCTCCGGCCGCCGCCGGTGCTGCCCAGCCCACAGTGGCCGGGCACGAGTCACCCACGACGGTGGCACAGGTGGGGTGTCCTCGCCCCAGTGGCCCTCCTTTAGAGGCCGCTATGGACGCGAGCTGACACCACTCCACCACCTTCGTTGCTTCTGGGGGCGTTCCGGGGGGACGGGCGTCCCTGCTATAGAAGCACGAGGAAGAAAGGCGCGTTTCGGACGCTCCGGCGCGCCTTTACCCGAGTCGGTCGCCTCCAGGGAGGCGACGTCGCGGCGGGGGAACGGATATGCTATAGCGGTTACCGTTCCTTCGCCGACGCGCGACTGAGAAGGAGTGCCGTGGAGTTTTAGCCGGTCGGAGCCCGGCATAACCACCCGCCGTCCCCTCGGCGCGGTGGTACGCGATGTCCATATGCGTTTCTCCACGTAAAAAAAAAAAAAAAAAAAAAAAGGTTCCGTGTCTGGGTGGGCGGAGAGATGAACTCCGACACGGCGCGTCCCCAGGTGGCGGATAGGGGAATGCCCGCGGTATCTAGTGATTGCCTTCGGGCATTGGCTAGGTATGGTGGGTAGGAGCTTGCTCCCGCGGACCAAACATACATATCGTAATCCCATTCTGAGTGTCGTGGATCACGTCTCGCGGCTCAGAAAGGGACCGAGGGTCTTGGCTTAGCCGCCCGGACCGCGAGGAAGAACACCTCTATAAAAATTACCCCGAATCCCAAGCGATAGCGCGTCGTGAGGGGATGCATGGCTGATGGGAGGTTCAGTCGTTAACGCGCTCGCCCGCAGGGTACCAGCCGCCCCCCTGGGGGCGTTAAGCCTCAGGCTTACCCGGGCACAGGGGGCACTGCTCGGGTGGACCTGTTATTTCCCCCATGATCGTGGGAACAAAATGAGTAGCCAAAAACCCAAAACCCCTAGAGATAAGTTAAAATTAGATTTAAGTTTAGATTTAAGTGATAGAGAAGGAGGGCCCCCCCATGTGCGCATGGAGAGGGCGGATACGCCGATGGCGCCTGGTAGCAGTGACTCGCACGGGATTTGGATGGTGGGCAGCGAGTCCGATGCCGCCGGGCCGTCAACGGCTAACGTGAAGTCGCCCGCCGCGGGCGTGATTACGCGCGCAGCGAAGGCGCGCGTGGGAGTGAAGCCAACGCGTTTGGCGTCGAGTACGGATGACAGTCTCGTCACTATCCCCTCTCCGGTATTACCTCGGGTGTTACTAGAGAGAATGGATACGATACTGTCATCTGATACCGACGGCAACCTGTCGACTGACGACACAGCGTGGCGTGACAGGAGGAAGCGGCCGCGAGGGCACCTGAGCCAGGAATCGGACGGCGCACCGTCCGACGAAGACCTCTATATGTCCTCGCCGTCGACATCAAAAAGAAGTGGGAGCAAGCGGGGACGTGGACGCCGGCCTACGTGGCAGCAACGTGGCCAGTTTCTTGGCCTGGATAAGCCGGAGGTGGACCCCCCCGCCTTGGAAAGACAAGAGCCCGAGCTCGAGGCCGAAGACGAGGTGGCGGCCATGAGCCAGAAGGCCCGTGCCCTTAGGCCCTTGGGCCGAGCTCAAAGAGAGGAGTTTGGTCGGGCTCTCGGAGACCCATTCAACGAGACCGTTGATGACCTCCGGGAGAACATCATCGATGACACGGGGATCATCCGCACCGTCGCCTTGAAGTCGGCGAACCTAAAAGGGACGTTCGTCCGTTCCTTGAAGGAGGCGGCGGATCGGATCGAAGACCGGGCCAGAGCTCTGGCCGGTTGCTCCGTGTCATCCGAGACAGAGAAGTTGACGGTGGAGGTGAGGGCCCTCCAAAGAGAAAACTCTCGTCTTCGCGCGGAGATGGCGAGCCTCCATAAGGAGTTTGCGGCCTTCCGTGCGGAGGTGGAGTTGGAGCGAGCACGAACCGCTTTACCACCCCCACCGTCACCACAACCGGAGTTACCAGTGAGGGAGGAAGTTCGGGAACAGCCTCTCACCCAGGAAGACATCATGCGCACAGTGCGCAACATTGTCGACGCTAGGCTGGAGGGGAGTCTGCTCCCGGACAGACCGAGACCGTCCCTCCAACACGAGAGACGGTCCATGGACACGACGCCGCCGGAGCCGATGCCGGTCACCACGGAAAATACACCCGAGGTGCCTCCGGCGTCGGCCAAACCAGCAAAAGGGAAAGGGAAAGGGAAGAAGACCAAGGGAGCAAAGGGACCCACCCCCGCGGCTTCTCAACGGCCTGATCCCCGCCCATTGCCTCCGGCACCCGCTAGTCTCGATGCGGCATGGTCGGAGGTGGTGAGGCGAAATAAGAAGAAGCCGACAGGGAAGGGGAAGGGTATCAATCCCCCTCCCCAAATACCCGAACGCCCGGCTAAACCCGGAAAGAAGGCCCCAAAAAAGCCGGGGCAGAAAAAGGTGGCGCCTAAGGCCCGTAGGCCGGCGGCCAAGAATCTTCGACCCCCTCGCTCGGCGGCCATAGTTTTACAACTAGAGCCGGAGTCTGCAGAGCGGGGTCGGACCTACAAGGAGGTGCTTACCGAGGTCACATCCAAGATTAAGCTGGCTGACCTCGGTATTACGGACATCAAGTTCAGGCTTGCCAAGACTGGAGCGCGCATCCTGGAGGTGTCGGGGACGGACAACGGCGAGAAAGCGGATGCCCTCGCCGCTGCGATTCGGCAGGCTCTTCCTGCTGGAGACGTGCGGGTCACCAGACCGGTCAAACGCATTGAACTCCGCGTTTCCGGTCTGGACGACTCGGTAACCAGTAGGGAGGTGGCTGCCAAAGTCGCCGAATTTGGAGGCTGTTCGGAGGAAGCCGTCACTGTCGGAGAGATTCGACAAGCTCCCTCCGGCACCGGCACCGCCTGGGTACGCTGTCCAGTCGCGGCTGGAAAGAAGCTGGCGCTTGAAGAGCGCCTCCTTGTAGGATGGGTTGCTGCCAGGGTCACCCTGCTGCCGCCCAGACCACTGCGGTGCTACCGCTGTCTACAGGTGGGACATGTAGGCAGGCTGTGCACCGCGGAGGTCGATCGCAGCCGGCACTGCTACCGGTGCGGCCTTCCCGGCCACATCGCAGCCAAGTGCTCCGGCGAGCCTCGGTGTCTTTTGTGCGCCGAGGCCGGAAAACCGGCCGGGCACCGGTTGGGGGCTGGGTCTTGCACCGCCCCCAAGAAACCGCCGAGGAGGGCGCCACCCAAAGCTGCCACCGTCGCTCCGGTACGCTTGGTGTTCGGCGCATCACAGCCCGCTGTGCCCAGAGCGGGTATGGACGTGTCCTAGGGTTGCGTGGCCGGCTTGCTCCACTCCCTCTGAACCTAGTAGCAGAGGCAGTGTTGAGGCAGGCCGGCCAACCCCCAGGATCACCTTCGTGTCTCTGATAGAGAGGCACGGGGAGGGAAGGCGCGTTTGGTCGCTCCGGCGCGCCTTCAAATGGAACGAGCAGGTCGCCATTGCACCTTGGCGATGCCGCGGCGGGGTTAAAGGATAAAGCCTTGGCGATGCCTTACCCCGCCACCGCGGAGCGGAGTGGGCCCTGGGGGTTTTAGTGGGTAGGGGCCATTCTGGCCGAGTCCCACACTCCCCGCGCCGCCTGCACGCCCAGGCGCGGGGGTGCGTAAATGCATTTCCCCAGGTTAAAAAAAAAAAAAAAAAAAAAAAAAAAAAAAAAAAAAAAGGTTAGGTTAGGTTAGGTTAGGTTAGGTTAGGTTAGGTTAGGTTAGGTTAGGTTAGGTTAGGTTCCCCCCCGAATTGGGTCCTCGCCTTGTCGTGGCGGGGGGGCTCTAGTAGCCGTGGACTAGCCACCCACGGTGAAGCTAAGAGGGACCCAGAGGCGGGCCGGAATATCGGGAAGGCGGTGCTGCTGCTGAGGCGCGGCGCCGCGCCCGGTATGAGGCACGGGACGGGGCTGCTTCCCCGACTTGCAGGAGGCAAGTTCGGGTCGAGGCGGCCTATGTAGGTGGCGCTGCTGCCCTTCTGGGTGGCGGCGTTGCTGAGGCGGGCTGCGGTCCTCCTGGGGAGTACCGCGGCTGAAGGTCCGGGGCCGTCACCGGTGAATGGCGGCGAGGTGGGGCTGTGGGGGAGGGGTAGTGCGGGTGTTCTAAACCGCCCTACTCACCCCCTGCGGCCGTCGTGGCGGGCGGCGGGGCCACAATCCTGACCCGCCGCTGGGGACTTCGGGCGTCGGACGTGGGGCCGTCCGGCGTCCAGTCACACAGTCCCCCGAGGAGGAGACGATGGCGGTGTGTCGCGTGTTCCGACGCACCGTCATCGATGAGGGGCACTAGTGGGCCCCTCCGAGACGGAGCCCGTTTCGGGCTGGCGCTGTCGGGGCTGCGGAGTATGCTCACGCGATCCCGCGACCCCGGCAACAGGCGCAGAGGTGGTGAACACCCCAGGGTTTTTAGTGGGTAGCATTCCCGCCCTTCTCAGGGCGGGTTGCCCTTCTCAGGGCAGAGTCCCACATAACCACCGCCCGCCCCAGGGCGGTGGTATGCATAAAGCATTTTCCCTGGGTCAAAAAAAAAAAAAAAAAAAAGGTTAGGTTAGGTTCCCCCTCAATCGGGTCCGCGCCTTGTCGTGGCGAGGGGGCTTAGTAGCGGCTGGATGCATCTTTCCCAGCCGTGAAGCTAAGCGGACCCGCTAGCATATCGTAATCCCGCTCTGAGTGTCGTGGTCATGTCTCGCGGCTCAGAGTGGGACCGAGGGTTCACCGTAAAACGTGGACCGCGAGGAAGAAAACCTCTATAAAAAATTACCCCGGATCCCCCGCTTGTGGCGGTCGCCGGGGGGTTCGCCGGGGACTGTGGCCCGGATACGAGGCTGTCACGGGGGGCATACCCCGACAACAATAGCAAAAATCATGATGGACAAGCGCACTTGTGAAAAGCATCCCCACGTGGGTACCGGCCCCGAAAGGGCCGGCCAGTCCCACCCCGGACAAGATCCGGGCCGCCCCTCGTATGTGGGGGGGGCAGCAATGCGTGGACGATCAGACGAATCGTTAGGTGGGGGTGAGGGGGGTCCGCCCCTGGATCCAAGGGCCCCCAAAACAAGACAACGCATGGCCATGGAAACGGACATTAGCTTGGACACGAGTACGTGCCCACTGAACAGCGGAAAAGTGAGAGAGGAGAGTCGGGGTGAACCGGATGAGGTGGCTAACTTGGCTGCGACTGGAGGCGTCACTACCACAAGTTACGACTCTTGTGGCAGCGAGCTTGCTAGCCCATGTCGCCCAGTACAGAGGCATCATTCTCTGGCCCGCCTCACTTTTGGGTTAACCGAGTCGGACTCGACGTCTGCTGACCCACCTGAGCCCATCCTGGATGACGACATATTTAGGCCCAGGAAGAGCCTGGCGCGGTCGCCCCCGGAGAAGAGTCCGACTACATTCTACTCTCCGATGGCGAGCACGCCAGCCCAACAGAAGAGGAAGCGGCAGTCGCCTATTAAAACACCCTCGGCTGACCTAGAGGCACTCGAGCGCGAGGAGGAAGCGTGCTGGCTCTCCGTGGCTGAGAAGGTGGACGCGCTTAACGAGATGGTGTGTGCAAAGACTGGCCCTTACCGCAGTACAGCCAGTAACATCAAAACTGCGGTAAAGGACACCAAAGGTCTTTGCCTCAAAATTAAGGACACACGCATCAGGCTCCTCGTGGCTCGCCTTAAAAAAGAGGAGGAAAAGGAGCGCACGCCCAAAAGACCACGGAAGGCAGCGGAACAGGCGGAGAAGGCTACTTCCGTGTCACCCGGGCAGGCGGGCGTTGAGGCTGGCACCAACACATCCATGGTTAGCCAACTCACGGGTCCGGAATGGGACCATTACATGGGTTTCCCTCCCGAACTGCCAACCGCCAGACTTCCCTCTGTGGCGTCTATTGAGGACGCCACTCGGAAAAGGAAAGGGCTCCTAGTCGAGTCCGCCTCGGAACTCTCCGAGGACGGGCTCGATATGGACACGGACGGGACCCCCTCTCGCTCGGCTTCTTCTGCGGGGCCGAGCAAAAGAGGAAGAAAAGGACCCCGCACTTCCAAGCGCGGAGTCCCCAACAAGGAAGACTACATTAAGGCGCCGGCCGAGCTAACGGATGAGGCTGTCGCTGATCAAATGGGCAGCGTAACGGCCGCTATGAGGGCAACCGTTGGCTCGACGGTCGAGGCCAGTGAAGAGACGGCCGCCCAGCTCAGGAGCCTGGTGGCGGATCAGACCCGTAACATGTCTGCCCTCATAGGGAAGTGCAGCAACATCAAGGGTACGGTCTGCCGCCAGATGAAGGAAGCAGTTGCGGCGATAAGGGACGTCAACGAGGTCCTTGCTTGCCGCACTGCCACTGACGAGACAAGGAGGTTGGC
Organism: Zygaena filipendulae; assembly: GCA_907165275.2. NCBI lineage: Eukaryota > Metazoa > Arthropoda > Insecta > Lepidoptera > Zygaenidae > Zygaena > Zygaena filipendulae. The sequence goes on along the minus strand of OU015653.1, from coordinate 77,445 downwards.
GAACCAAAACGCCTCCCTCCTCGCGGAGCTGGCCCAGCTCCGCAAGGATGTAGAATGCCTTCGTGCTGAAGCGGCGAAGGCGAGGACGGAGAACAGGCCCGGGCCAGCACCGGACGCCCCTCTCCCCTCGGACCTGTCGGCCTCGCTCATGCGTGAGCTGAGACCGATGATTTTTGAGGTGGTGGAGGCAAGGCTTGCCCCTGAACGACCTCGCCCGTCGCTCCAGCACGAGAGGCGAGCGGCAGCAGCCGCGACACCGGCACCGACAACCTCAGCGCCGGCTGCCACTGCCTCCACTCCGGCTTTCTCGCCTGTGGCCAAAAAGAAAAAGGCCAAAGTGCCCTCAATGGCGGCCCAGGAGGCGGCTGCGGCGGCTAAGGCCGGCGCTGCGAGTGTTTCTTCCCACCCTACTCCCGCTGCTACGCCGTCAGCGACGTACAGTGAAGTTGTGAAGAAAAAGGGTGGGAAGACTAAGAAAAAGGAGGGGAAGAATAAGGGGGCAGCCCCTACGACCAAGCCCAAACCCGGGGGGAAACTGCCGCCAAGTAGGGCGCCCCCCAAAGGGTCCAAAGGGGCGGCGCAGACTAAGGCTGCCCCCATAGTACCAAAGTTGCGCACCCCGCGCTCGGCCGCAGTGGTAATCACACTACTGCCAGAGGCCGAGCAGCGGGGACGCAACTATAGGGAGGTGCTGACCGAGGCCAGAGCCAAAGTTAACGTTGGCAGCCTCGGCATCACCTCCCTAAAGATAAGGGAAGCGGCGACCGGGGCCCGCGTCCTAGAGGTAGCCGGGGCGACCAGCGGCAGTATGGCGGATGCCCTTGCCGCCGAACTCAAGAAAGTCCTCCCAGCGGAGGACGTTCAGATCTCCAGGCCCTTGAAATGCGCAGAACTGCGCGTCACGGGCCTGGACGATTCTGTATCGAGCGGTGAGGTGGCCGCTGCGGTCGCCCAGCTTGGAGGATGCCCCGTGGAGTCTATCCGATGCGGAGAAGTCCGCAAGGCTCAGTCGGGGGTGGGCTCCACGTGGGTTAAGGCCCCGGTCAATGTAGCCAAAAAGGCGGCGGCTGCGGGCCGTCTGCTCGTTGGCTGGGTGTCGGCAAGGGTTCAGCTCCTGCAGCCGAGACCCCTGCGCTGTTTCCGCTGCCTCCAAAGAGGCCATGTGGGCCGAACATGCAGCGCGGGGGTCGACCGCAGCGGGCTATGCTTCCGCTGCGGCCAACCCGGCCACAAAGCGGCCCAATGTTCCGCAGAGCCTCGGTGCGTCATTTGCGCCGAGGCCGGAAAACCGGCGGGACATCGTGTAGGGGCCCCTTCGTGTAAGGCCCCCACAGTGAGAAAAGCGCCCAAAGCTAAAGCAGCCGACCGGACCTCGGCTGCTGGCGCCCAGCCCAGCGCTGGCCCTGAGGAAGCAATGGTAACCTAAGGGGTAAATGGCCCATCGCTTCCTTCAGGCGAACATAAACCACTGCGCCGCTGCCCAGGACCTGCTTGTCCAAAGCGCGGCGCAGTGGGCAATTGATGTGACCGTGGCTGCCGAGCCCTACTATATCCCCCCCAGAGATAATTGGTTTGGGGATCTGAGGGGTTCGGTAGCCATTTTCGGTAGTCAGGCCAGCGACGCGCCCCTTAGCCTCATTGGCAGAGGCGACGGGTACGTCGCTGTATCTACAGGGGAAACCGTCGTGGTCGGGGTGTATTTCTCCCCCAACAAGACTCTCGCCGAGTTCGAGACATTCCTTGACAGGGTGGGCTCCACTATAAGGTCCCTGCCCTGTCCGGTGGTCTTCCTGGGGGATCTCAACGCCAAATCTATGGCGTGGGGATGTCCCAGAACGGATGTCTTCGGTGAGACGTTGGAGGAGTGGGCGGCGAACGTCGGCCTCGGTATAGCAAACCGAGGCTCGATAAACACGTGTGTCCGTCAGCAGGGGGGGTCCATTGTGGACGTAACGTTCACTTCCCCTGCCATCGGACACAGAGTCCGGGACTGGACAGTCCTGGAGGGGGTGGAGACCCTGTCGGATCATCTTTATATAAGATTTGACCTCTCCACCCCTGCCGGCATCCCGGACTCACGCCGCCCCACGAGGCACACCCCGTCCCCCCCGAGATGGGCGTTGAAAAGTCTGGATACAGACTTGCTGATGGAAGCTTCCATCGTCAAGGCTTGGCTTGAATATCCAGCCGAGCCTGTGGAGGTCGAAGAGGAGGCGGCCTGGTTCCGGGACACAATGACCGACGTTTGTGACGCGGCCATGCCCCGAGTCAGGCCTCGACCTCCCGCGCGTCGGGTGTACTGGTGGTCGCAAGAGATTGCAGTTCTCCGTAGGAGCTGCGTAGATGCGCGACGCCAGTACACCAGGAGCCGCAGACGGCGGCTCCGAGACGCGACGGTGGAAGCCGATCTGTACAGGGCCTACAAAGAGAGGAAAAAGGCCCTGCAGATCGCCATCAGCGAGGCCAAGACCCGAGCGAGAGAGGAGTTCTTGGAGACTCTCAACCACGATCCATGGGGGCGCCCGTACAAGGCGGTGCGGAAAAAACTTCGCTCCGCGGCGCCCCCAGTTACGCAGAGTCTCCAACCCCAACTACTGGAGAGGGTGGTGTCCGCACTGTTTCCCAGTGCAAATGACCACCCTCTGCCACAAATGAACCCCCACCTGGACAACTCAGAGGGGGATTCTGACAACGGGGTGCCGGCTGTTTCACCGGCAGAACTAAGCGCGGCCGTTCTCCGTCTCCGGGGCAAAACTACTGCCCCGGGGCCAGACGGTATCCCCGGCCGCGCGTGGGTCTTGGCTTCCAACGCCCTAGGGGACCGGCTCGGCAGGCTTCTCAATGCCTGCCTTGAGTCGGGACGGTTTCCCCGCCAGTGGAAGACGGGCAGTCTCGTCCTGCTTAAGAAAGAGGGACGCCCCGCGGATTCACCCTCCGCATACCGCCCCATAGTGCTGCTGGATGAGGTGGCGAAACTGTTTGAGCGAGTCATCGCTCGCCGCCTCATCGAGCACCTACGGGAGGTGGGACCTGACCTGGCAGACAGCCAGTATGGTTTCCGAGAGGGCCGGTCGACAATAGACGCAATCCAACGCGTCCGGGCCCTCTCGGACCAGGCGACGACTCGGGGCGGAGTGGCCTTGGCGGTGTCTCTTGACATCGCCAACGCCTTTAACACTCTGCCCTGGAGCTGCATCAGGGAGGCACTCCGCTATCATCGGGTGCCTCCGTACCTTAGGCAGATCGTCGGGTCCTACCTCCAGGACAGGCACATCACTTGCGTGGGGCGGAACAACAACATCCTGCGGAGGGAAATGGAGTGCGGTGTTCCACAGGGGTCGGTACTTGGGCCTCTCCTGTGGAACATCGGATATGATTGGGTTCTGCGGGGCTCTCCTCCCCCGGGCCTTGACGTCATCTGTTATGCAGATGACACACTGGTGGTGGCCCGGGGCAAGGATTACAGAGAGGCTGCCCGTCTTGCCACTCTAGGAGTGGCACAGGCCGTCGGCAGGATAAGGCAATTGGGGCTCGGGGTGGCGCTGGAAAAATCCGAGGCCATATGTTTCCACGGGCCTCGGGCGCGCCCACCTTCTGGCTCCTATATTGCCGTTAGTGGTGTCCGGATCGAGGTCGGGTCCAATATGAAGTACTTGGGACTCGTCCTCGATAGCCGCTGGAATTTCCGCGAGCACTTCAGCCGCTTGTCCCCCAAGCTCATTCGGGCAGCCGGTGCGCTCAGCACGTTGCTGCCCAATCTTGGGGGACCGAGTGCTAATTGCCGCCGCCTATACTTGGGGGTGGTGCGATCCATGGCCCTGTACGGGGCCCCAATCTGGGCGGATACTCTGACGGCCCATGCCAGGACCCTTCTGCGAAGACCGCAACGGGTCCTAGCCGTCAGAGTAGTACGAGGTTATCGCACCATCTCTTATGAGGCGGCGTGCGTCCTGGCGGGGTCTCCCCCCTGGGATCTTGAGGCGGACCTCCTCTCGTCACTATACTCGTGGCGGGCGGAGTGTCGTGCCAGGGGGGAATATCCCCCGCCAAGGGCGATTGAAGCGCGGAGATTCCATCTCCGACAGGCAATGATGGAAAGATGGGTGAATAGGCTGGCAGCTCCATCTGCCGGCCTAAGAACTGTCGGAGCTGTCCGTCCCGTTCTAAAACAATGGACGGACAGGCGGAAGGGCACCACTTCCTTCCGGCTGACGCAGGTGCTTTCCGGACATGGTTGTTTCGGTAAGTACCTGTGCAAGATTGCCGGAGGGGAGCCGACGGCCTCGTGCCACCACTGTGGAACCTGCGATGAGGACACGGCGCAGCACACTCTCGAAGAGTGCTCAGCCTGGGCCGAGCAGCGCCGCGTCCTCATCGCGGAAATAGGAAGGGATCTTTCGCTGCCCACCGTCGTCTCAACTATGGTGGGTAGCGAAAGCGCATGGGCGGCGGTTCTCTCCTTCTGCGAGGACGTCATCTCGCAGAAGGAGACCGCGGAGCGGGAAAGGGAGCAGTCAGCGTCCGCCCCTCCCAATCGCCGCCCCAGAAGACGGGGTAGGAGGCGAGACGTAGGTGGCCTCCAACCCCCGTAGTGAGGTCCTCTGGGCGGTAGAGCGGGGCACTCTACCGTCCAAGAGTGATAGGACCTCGGGTAGGTAAGTGGCGCGTTAGGTGTTCCGGCGCGCCACTATTATTTCTGTTCTGCAGGTCTCTGCTTCCCTGAGAAGGGGCCCGCATAAAGCGGGCCAGCGCCGTCGGGGCCGCGGAGCATGCGAGAGCGATTCCCGCGGCCCTGACGTAAGGCGCTGAGGAGGAACACCCCAGGGTTTTTAGTGGGTAGATCGCCCTTGTCAGGGCGGAGTCCCACATAATCATCGCCTGCCCCAGGGCGGTGGTATGCATAAAGCATTTTCCCTGGGTCAAAAAAAAAAAAAAAAAAAAAAAGGTTAGGTTAGGTTCCCCCCCAATTGGGTTCCCGCCTTGTCGTGGCGGGGGGGCTCAGTAGCCGTGGGCAGTGACGACCCACGGTGAAGCCAAGAGGAACCCAGAGGCGGGGCCAGTATGGTCAGTTGCGGCGCCGGTACGCACTCCCGGTGCCGCCCTTCCCGAGGCCACGGGCCGCTTCCTCGGGGTGTGTGGACAGCCCGGACGAAGTGGCCCGAGTGGGAGGCGCTGCTGCCCTCACGGGCGGCGGCGTGGAGGGTCTGTGGGGGAGGGGGAGCGTCGGTCTGACCAGCCGAGCTTCCCAACCCCTGCGGCCTTTTGGCGGCGGGTCCCCATCCCGCTGCCGGGGACTTCGGGCGTCGGACGTGGGGCCGTGCGGCGCCCACTACATGGAGTCCCCGAGAAGGAAGGATGGCGGTGCGTCGCGTGTTCCGATGCATCGTCATCACGGAGGCGGTGCCCGTCTCGGGCTGGCGCTGCCGGGGCTGCGGAGCATGCGAAAGCGATCCCGTGGCCCCGGCAACAGGCGCGGAGGCGGTGAACACCCCAGGGTTTTTAGTGGGTAGTATTCCCGCCCTTCTCAGGGCGGGTCGCCCTTTTCAGGGCGGAGTCCCACATAACCATCGCCCGCCCCAGGGCGGTGGTATGCATAAAGCATTTTCCCTGGGTCAAAAAAAAAAAAAAAAAAAAAAGGTTAGGTTAGGTTAGGTTAGGTTAGGTTAGGTTCCCCCCCCCCCCGAATTGGGTTCCCGCCTTGTCGTGGCGGGGGGGCTCAGTAGCCGTGGGCAGTGACGACCCACGGTGAAGCCAAGAGGAACCCAGAGACGGGGCCAGTATGGTCGGTAGCGGCGCCGGTGCGCACTCCTGGTGCCGCCCTTCCCGAGGCCACGGGCCGCTTCCTCGGGGTGTGTGGACAGCCCGGACGAAGCGGCCCGAGTGGGAGGCGCTGCTGCCCTCACGGGCGGCGGCGTGGAGGGTCTGTGGGGGGGGGAGGAGCGTCGGGGGGGAGAGTGACCCGCCGAACTTCCCAACCCCTGCGGCCTTTTGGCGGCGGGTCCCCAACTCGCCGCCGGGGACTTCGGGCGTCGGACGTGGGGCCGTGCGGCGCCCACCACATGGAGTCCCCGAGAAGGAAGGATGGCGGTGCGTCGCGTGTTCCGATGCATCGTCATCACGGAGGAGGTGCCCGTCTCGGGCTGGCGCCGCCGGGGCTGCGGAGCATGCGAAAGCGATCCCGTGGCCCCGGCAACAGGCGCGGAGGCGGTGAACACCCCAGGGTTTTTAGTGGGTAGTATTCCCGCCCTTCTCAGGGCGGGTCGCCCTTTTCAGGGCGGAGTCCCACATAACCATCGCCTGCCCCAGGGCGGTGGTATGCATAAAGCATTTTCCCTGGGTCAAAAAAAAAAAAAAAAAAAGGTTAGGTTCCCCCTCAATCGGGTCCGCGCCTTGTCGTGGCGAGGGGGCTTAGTAGCGGCTGGATGCATCTTTCCCAGCCGTGAAGCTAAGCGGACCCGCTAGCATATCGTAATCCCACTCTGGGTGTCGTGGACATGTCTCGCGGCCTAGAGTGGGACCGAGGGTTCACCGTAAAACGTGGACCGCGAGGAAGAAAACCTCTATAAAAAATTACCCCGGATCCCCCGCTTGTGGCGGTCGCCGGGGGGTTCGCCGGGTTCTGTGGCCCGGATACGAGGCCGTCACGGGGGGCATACCTCGTCAAACAACTAGCAACCATGGAGAAACGCGATTGTGAAAAAAATCCCCACGCGGGTACCGGCCTCGAAAGGGCCGGCCAGTCCCGCCCCGGACAAGCTCCGGGCCGCCCCTCGTATGTGGGGGGGGCAGCAACGCGTAGTCGGGAAGGTGTAGTTTTAAGTGGGGGTGAGGGGGGGCTGCCTCCGGATCCAAGGCCCCCCAACCAACGACGACTTGTGGCATGGCCACGGCTAATGGAAGAGAGAGACTGGGAGCGCGACCTAACGTCGCTGACAAAAACACAGGTCAGGGACCTTGTACAGAAGGACTATGAGTCCCTGCGTGATATACTCATCGCGGAGCACCAGGGCATTGTGGAGGACAGTTCGAAGAACACAAACAACCTCAAGGCACGGGAAGAGTATCTGATGTCCCTTAGCATCACCGACTTAAAGGAGGTGCTAAGGGATGACATGATGTACCGACTTGAGGTGCTTCTTGCGGAAAGGGAAAAGAGAAGGGTCGCCCTAACAAAAGGGGCCACAGGAGGGAAACCATCTACCTCCTCACTAAGATCGCCAGTAGTGGTTTTAGAGAGGATAGATGCGCATGAGTTTGAGGACTCGGACGACGTCATGTCGATTGGTTCTGCTACGGGGAGTATAGGGGGAGGCGGGAAAAGGAAGCGCCATGACTTCGAGCTGGAGGATTCCGATGATATATCCTCCGCCGAAGACTTCGCTGGCACGCCCCTCCCCAGCAGAAAGAAACCTGCAGCAGGTGGGAAACGCGGACGGGGACGGCCGCCTACGACCGGCGAATACGTCGGCCTGGCCAAGGCGAAGGCCGACCTTGTCGCCATGGAAAGAGCAGAGCTGGAGCTCCAAGCGGAGAAGGACGTGCTGGCCCTAAGTCAGAAGGCCCGCGTCCTAAGACCAATTGGAAGAGCCCAAAGAGAGGAACTCGGGCTGAAGCTCAGTGACCGGGTCGTGGAAACCACGGACGACCTGCGAGAGCACATCATCGAGGATGCCGACCTCATATCCTCCATCGCCGTAAAATCCGGACATCTTAAGGGCACCTTCGTGCGAGCCCTGAAGGAGGCGGCGATGCGGATTGAGGATCGTGCCAGGGAATTGGCTGGAAACTCTGTTTCCGCAGAGACGGAAAAGCTGTCGGCGGAGGTGAGGCACTTGAGGAGGGAAAACTCCCGCCTCTGCGAAGAATTGGCGGAACTCCGCAAGGAATTCGCTGCCTTCCGCGCGGAGGCGGAGTTAGAGCGAGCTCGCGCCGCTGTAGCGCCCCCGCCGCCGCCGCTGCCACCGTTACCGGAAAGGATTGAGGAGGATATACCCCGGGAGCAACCTCTCTCCCAGGATGAAATTATGCGCACTGTGCGCAATATAGTCGACGCGCGACTGGAAGGGAGTTTGCTCCCGGATAGACCAAGGCCGCCTCTCCAGCATGAGAGACGGTCTCTTGACGAGACGCCCCCGGCTTTGACAGCCCCGCCAGTAGTTACAGGCGGCGCCACTACAAAGACGACGAAAGGGAAACGCGGGCGACGGAAACCCTCTCGCAAGAAGGAACTGCAAGGGCCTAACAAGAACTCGGCCCCCGCCGCTCCCGCTACCCGTGAAACCGCGGCCCCAGGGTCCTACTCAGAGGCTGTGAAAAGAGGGAGGTCAAAGAGAGGCAAGAAAGGAGCTTCCTCTCTCTCAGCGCCCAACGCCAATGCGACGGGCAAAAAGAAGGCGCCGAAGAAACCGGCGACAACAACTGAGACGACGACGGGACGCAGAAAGCCTGCGCCGTCCAAACTACGTCCGCCCCGCTCAGCAGCCGTGGTTCTGCAGCTGCAGCCCGCGGCAGAGGAGAAGGGCCTTACGTACAAGGATGTACTAACCGAGGCCACGTCGAAAATCAAGTTGGCTGACCTCGGCATCACGGCACTCAACTTCAGGCTCGCAGCAACTGGAGCGCGCATCCTGGAGGTGCCAGGGACGACCAGCGGCGAGAAGGCAGACGCCCTCGCCACTGCACTGCGAGGACTTCTCCCCGCTGAAGACGTGCGGGTCTCCAGGCCGGTGAAGTGCGCCGAACTGCGCATTTCCGGACTGGATGACTCCGTCACCAGCGGGGATGTAGCCGCCAAGGTGGCTGAGACGGGAGGATGCCCGGTGGGGGCCGTCACTGTCGGTGAGATCCGGCAAGCCCCCTCCGGCACTGGTACCGCCTGGGTGCGATGCCCAGTAGCGGTCGCGAAGACGCTCGCACAAAGAGGGCGATTACTGGTGGGCTGGACGGCTGCACGAGTGACGCTGCTGCCGCCACGAACGATGCGGTGCTTCCGCTGCCTAGAAGGCGGACATGTGGGGCGGAACTGCACCGCAAAAGTCGACAGGAGCCGGTGTTGCTACCGGTGCGGCGTGCCTGGGCACATAGCCGCCACGTGTTTCGGCGAGGTCCGGTGCATTATATGCACCGAGAACGGTAAGCCGGCGAGGCACCGACTGGGAGCTTGGAGTTGCTCAGCCCCCAAGAAGCCCGCGAGAAGGCCACCGACGAAGACGACCGGTTCTGCTCCGGTCGCCGTCAGTGCTGCCCAGCCAGGGCAGGGAGCGGTCATGGAGGTGACTTAGCGAAGTGTACCTTCGTGCCTCGGGGGCGTCCCGCGGGGGCGGGGCGTCCTCGCATAGAGGTACGAGGAGGGAGGGCGCGTTCTGTTATTCCGGCGCGTCCTCATACATGAGACGGTCGCCATAACATCTGGCGACGTCGCTGGCGGGGTTGCGGTAGTTTACCATCGTGTTCCCGTGACCCCGCCGCCCTTCGCGACAGGGAAGGAATACCGTGGAGTTTTAGCCGGTCGGAGCCCGGCATAACCACCGCGTCGCCCCCGTGATGCGGTGGTACGCGATGTCCATAAGCGTTTCTCCACGTAAAAAAAAAAAAAAAAAAAAAAAAAAAAAGGTTAGGTTAGGTTAGGTTAGGTTAGGTTAGGTTAGGTTAGGTTAGGTTAGGTTAGGTTAGGTTAGGTTAGGTTAGGTTAGGTTAGGTTAGGTTCCCCCCCGAATTGGGTTCCCGCCTTGTCGTGGCGGGGGGGCTTAGTAGCCGTGGGTACTGTCCACCCACGGTGAAGCCAAGAGGAACCCTGAGGCGGGCCGGAATGCCGGTGAGTGCGGCGCTGAGAAGGGCCAGCGCTGCGCCCGACATGAGGCACCGAGACGGGTAGGTTGCGCCTCTCGGGCGCTTTGGCGTGGGGGCGCGACTGAGGCGGGTCGCGGCGTAAAAACCGTGGCCGGGAGAGGGGACGGTAGGTTGCGCCTCTCGGGCGCTTTGGCGTGGGGGTGCAACTGAGGTGGGCCGCGGCGTAAAAAACCGTGGCCGGGAGAGGGGAGCGTAGGCCGTGCCTCTCGGGCGCTTTGGCGTGGGGGCGCGGCTGAGGCGGGTCGCGGCGTAAAAACCGTGGCCGGGAGAAGGGCCGGAATGTTCGGGTGCGGCGCCGTCGATTTCATCCGACGCCGCGCCCGGCATGCGGCACCGGGACGGGTAGGCCGTGCCTCTCGGGCGCTTTGGCGTGGGGGCGCGGCTGAGGCGGGTCGCGGCGTAAAAACCGTGGCCGGGAGAAGGGCCGGAATGTTCGGGTGCGGCGCCGTCGATTTCATCCGACGCCGCGCCCGGCATGCGGCACCGGGACGGGTAGGCCGTGCCTCTCGGGCGCTTTGGCGTGGGGGCGCGGCTGAGGCGGGTCGCGGCGTAAAAACCGTGGCCGGGAGAAGGGCCGGAATGCTCGGGTGCGGCGCCGTCGATTTCATCCGACGCCGCGCCCGGCATGCGGCACCGGGACGGGTAGGCCGTGCCTCTCGGGCGCTTTGGCGTGGGGGCGCGGCTGAGGCGGGTCGCGGCGTAAAAACCGTGGCCGGGAGAAGGGCCGGAATGTTCGGGTGCGGCGCCGTCGATTTCATCCGACGCCGCGCCCGGCATGAGGCACCGGGAGGGGGCCGTCTCACCCACTTGCAGGCAGCAAGCACGTGGTCGAGGCGGCCCATGTAGGTGGCGCTGTCGTCCTCCGGGGCGGCGGCGCCACTGAGGCGGGCCGCGGTGGCTCGGGGAGCACCGCGGCTGAGTGTTAGAGGCCGTGGAGATGCTTTTCCTCTGCGGCCTCGACGGTGCCGCCCCGGTGATTGGCGGCGTGGAGGGGCTGTGGGGGGAGGGGAGTGCTGGCGCGGAGCTAGTCGGCCCTCCTCACCCCCCTGCGGCCGTCGTGGTGGGCGGCGGGGCCATCTACCTGACCCGTCGCAGGGGGCCTTGGGCGCCGGTCATGGGCCCGACCGGCGTCCTTTGCACAAGGTCCCCGAGAGAGGGAGGAGGGCGGCGGTGCGTCGCGTGTTCCGGCGCATCGTCGTCATTCTGAGGGGCACTCGTGCCCCTCGAGGAGGAGCCCGGTGACGGGCTGGCGCCGTCGGGGCTGCGGAGCATGCGAAAGCGATTCCCGCGGCCCCGGCAACAGGCGCGGAGGAGGAACACCCCAGGGTTTTTAGTGGGTAGCATTCCCGCCCTTCTCAGGGCGGGTTGCCCTTTTCAGGGCAGAGTCCCACATAACCATCGCCCCGGCCCGGGGGCGGTGGTATGCATAAAGCATTTTCCCTGGGTCAAAAAAAAAAAAAAAAAAAAAAAAAAAAAAAAAGGTTAGGTTAGGTTCCCCCTCAATCGGGTCCGCGCCTTGTCGTGGCGAGGGGGCTTAGTAGCGGCTGGATGCATCTTTCCCAGCCGTGAAGCTAAGCGGACCCGCTAGCATATCGTAATCCCGCTCTGAGTGTCGTGGTCATGTCTCGCGGCTCAGAGTGGGACCGAGGGTTCACCGTAAAACGTGGACCGCGAGGAAGAAAACCTCTATAAAAAATTACCCCGGATCCCCCGCTTGTGGCGGTCGCCGGGGGGTTCGCCGGGTTCTGTGGCCCGGATACGAGGCCGTCACGGGGGGCATACCTCGTCAAACAACTAGCAACCATGGAGAAACGCGATTGTGAAAAAAATCCCCACGCGGGTACCGGCCTCGAAAGGGCCGGCCAGTCCCGCCCCGGACAAGCTCCGGGCCGCCCCTCGTATGTGGGGGGGGCAGCAACGCGTAGTCGGGAAGGTGTAGTTTTAAGTGGGGGTGAGGGGGGGCTGCCTCCGGATCCAAGGCCCCCCAACCAACGACGACTTGTGGCATGGCCACGGCTAATGGAAGAGAGAGAATGGGAGCGCGACCTAACGTCGCTGACAAAAACACAGGTCAGGGACCTTGTACAGAAGGACTATGAGTCCCTGCGTGATATACTCATCGCGGAGCACCAGGGCATTGTGGAGGACAGTTCGAAGAACACAAACAACCTCAAGGCACGGGAAGAGTATCTGATGTCCCTTAGCATCACCGACTTAAAGGAGGTGCTAAGGGATGACATGATGTACCGACTTGAGGTGCTTCTTGCGGAAAGGGAAAAGAGAAGGGTCGCCCTAACAAAAGGGGCCACAGGAGGGAAACCATCTACCTCCTCACTAAGATCGCCAGTAGTGGTTTTAGAGAGGATGGATGCGCATGAGTTTGAGGACTCGGACGACGTCATGTCGATCGGTTCTGCTACGGGGAGTATAGGGGGAGGCGGGAAAAGGAAGCGCCATGACTTCGAGCTGGAGGATTCCGATGATATATCCTCCGCCGAAGACTTCGCTGGCACGCCCCTCCCCAGCAGAAAGAAACCTGCAGCAGGTGGGAAACGCGGACGGGGACGGCCGCCTACGACCGGCGAATACGTCGGCCTGGCCAAGGCGAAGGCCGACCTTGTCGCCATGGAAAGAGCAGAGCTGGAGCTCCAAGCGGAGAAGGACGTGCTGGCCCTAAGTCAGAAGGCCCGCGTCCTAAGACCAATTGGAAGAGCCCAAAGAGAGGAACTCGGGCTGAAGCTCAGTGACCGGGTCGTGGAAACCACGGACGACCTGCGAGAGCACATCATCGAGGATGCCGACCTGATATCCTCCATCGCCGTAAAATCCGGACATCTTAAGGGCACCTTCGTGCGAGCCCTGAAGGAGGCGGCGATGCGGATTGAGGATCGTGCCAGGGAATTGGCTGGAAACTCTGTTTCCACAGAGACGGAGAAGCTGTCGGCGGAGGTGAGGCACTTGAGGAGGGAAAACTCCCGCCTCTGCGAAGAACTGGCGGAACTCCGCAAGGAATTCGCGGCCTTCCGCGCGGAGGCGGAGTTAGAGCGAGCTCGCGCCGCTATAGCGCCCCCACCGCCGCCAGCACCACTGGAAAGGATCGAGGAGGAAGTACCCCGGGAGCAACCTCTCTCCCAGGACGAAATTATGCGCACTGTGCGCAACATAGTGGACGCGCGACTGGAAGGGAGTTTGCTTCCGGACAGACCAAGACCGCCTCTCCAGCATGAGAGACGGTCCCTTGACGAGACGCCCCCGGCTTTGACAGCCCCGCCAGCGGTTGCCGGCGGCGCTACCACAAAGACGACGAAAGGGAAACGCGGGCGACGGAAACCCTCTCGCAAGAAGGAACTGCAAGGGCCTAACAAGAACTCGGCCCCCGCCGCTCCCGCGACCCAAGAAGCCGCGGCCCCAGGGTCCTACTCGGAGGCCGTGAAAAGAGGGAGACAGAAGAGAGGCAAGAAAGGAGCTTCCTCTCTCTCAGCGCCCAACGCCAATGCGACGGGCAGGAAGAAGGCGCCGAAGAAACCGGCGACAACACCTGAGACGACGACGGGACGCAGAAAGCCTGCGCCGTCCAAACTACGTCCGCCCCGCTCAGCAGCCGTGGTTCTGCAGCTGCAGCCCGCGGCAGAGGAGAAGGGCCTTACGTACAAGGACGTACTTACCGAGGCCACGTCGAAGATCAAACTGGCTGACCTCGGCATCACGGCACTCAACTTCAGGCTCGCAGCAACTGGAGCGCGCATCCTGGAGGTGCCAGGGACGACCAGCGGCGAGAAGGCAGACGCCCTCGCCACTGCACTGCGAGGACTTCTCCCCGCTGAAGACGTGCGGGTCTCCAGGCCGGTGAAGTGCGCCGAACTGCGCATTTCCGGACTGGATGACTCCGTCACCAGCGGGGATATAGCCGCCAAGGTGGCTGAGACGGGAGGATGCCCGGTGGGGGCCGTCACTGTCGGGGAGATCCGGCAAGCCCCCTCCGGCACTGGTACCGCCTGGGTGCGCTGCCCAGTAGCGGTCGCGAAGACGCTCGCGCAAAGAGGGCGATTATTGGTGGGCTGGACGGCTGCACGAGTGACGCTGCTGCCGCCACGAACGATGCGGTGCTTCCGCTGCCTAGAAGGCGGACATGTGGGGCGGAACTGCACCGCAGAAGTCGACAGGAGCCGGTGTTGCTACCGGTGCGGCGTGCCTGGGCACATAGCCGCCACGTGTTTCGGCGAGGTCCGGTGCATTATATGCACCGAGAACGGTAAGCCGGCGAGGCACCGACTGGGAGCTTGGAGTTGCTCAGCCCCCAAGAAGCCCGCGAGAAGGCCACCGACGAAGACGACCGGTTCTGCTCCGGTCGCCGTCAGTGCCGCCCAGCCAGGGCAGGGAGCGGTCATGGAGGTGACTTAGCGAAGTGTACCTTCGTGCCTCGGGGGCGTCCCGCGGGGGCGGGGCGTCCTCACATAGAGGCCCGAGGAGGGAGGGCGCGTTCTGTCATTCCGGCGCGTCCTCATACATGAGACGGTCGCCATAACATCTGGCGACGTCGCTGGCGGGGTTGCGGTAGTTTACTATCGTGTTCCCGTGACCCCGCCGCCCTTCGCGACAGGGAAGGAATACCGTGGAGTTTTAGCCGGTCGGAGCCCGGCATAACCACCGTGTCGCCCCCGCGATGCGGTGGTACGCGATGTCCACAAGCGTTTCTCCACGTAAAAAAAAAAAAAAAAAAAAAAAAAAAAAAAAAAAAAAAAAAAAGGTTAGGTTAGGTTAGGTTAGGTTAGGTTAGGTTAGGTTCCCCCCCGAATTGGGTTCCCGCCTTGTCGTGGCGGGGGGGCTCAGTAGCCGTGGGCAGTGACGACCCACGGTGAAGCCAAGAGGAACCCAGAGGCGGGGCCAGTATGGTCGGTTGCGGCGCCGGTACGCACTCCCGGTGCCGCCCTTCCCGAGGCCACGGGCCGCTTCCTCGGGGTGTGTGGACAGCCCGGACGAAGTGGCCCGAGTGGGAGGCGCTGCTGCCCTCACGGGCGGCGGCGTGGAGGGTCTGTGGGGGAGGGGGAGCGTCGGTCTGACCAGCCGAGCTTCCCAACCCCTGCGGCCTTTTGGCGGCGGGTCCCCATCCCGCTGCCGGGGACTTCGGGCGTCGGACGTGGGGCCGTGCGGCGCCCACTACATGGAGTCCCCGAGAAGGAAGGATGGCGGTGCGTCGCGTGTTCCGATGCATCGTCATCACGGAGGCGGTGCCCGTCTCGGGCTGGCGCTGCCGGGGCTGCGGAGCATGCGAAAGCGATCCCGTGGCCCCGGCAACAGGCGCGGAGGCGGTGAACACCCCAGGGTTTTTAGTGGGTAGTATTCCCGCCCTTCTCAGGGCGGGTCGCCCTTTTCAGGGCGGAGTCCCACATAACCATCGCCCGCCCCAGGGCGGTGGTATGCATAAAGCATTTTCCCTGGGTCAAAAAAAAAAAAAAAAAAAAAAAAAAAGGTTAGGTTAGGTTAGGTTAGGTTAGGTTCCCCCTCCGTGGACCTGCCCGGTTCTGTCCGGGTGGGCGGAGAGACAACTCCGACACGGCGCGTCCCCAGGTGGCGGATAGGGGAAAGCCCGCGATATCTAGTCAATGCCTTCGGACATTGGCTAGGTATGGTGGGTAGGAGCTTTTGCTCCCGCGGACCAAACATACATATCGTAATCCCGCCTCGCGGCGGGACCGAGGGCCCATTCTTATGGGCTGCGAGGAAGAAAACCTCTATAAAAAATTACCCCGGATTCCCCTGCTTGTGGCGGTCGGTGGGGGGTTCGCCGGGGTCAGAGGCCCGGATGCCAGGCCGTCACGGGGGGCATACCCCGAGAGAAATAGCACCAAAAACATGGCCAGCTCAAATAATAAAGGGACTACCCACGGGGGCGAATCCCCCCCTGGGCCTGCGGGTCCAGGCTGTCCGGCTGGCGCCGCGGATTCATCCGCGTCCGCCAGGTATGTGGGACCGGACAAACCATGTTTTGGGGGTGAGGGGGGGCCGCCTCTTGATCCAAGGCCCCCCGAAAAACGACGACTTTGCGATTGGACCCGGCTTATGAGACGAAGAGGTTGGGAGTCCAAGTTGGCGACGATGTCTGACAGGGACGTCAAGGAGAACATCTCCAGAGACGTCCTCGCGGAGCTGGAGAGTCTGCTGGCGGAGCGTGAGCGGCTCGTCGCCAACTTGGACTGGGAGAAGATGAACTCGTGGGAGTGTCACCTGGCATCTCAAAGCCCCGAGCAGGTCAGAGCACTGCTCGCGGGCGAGATGTATTACCGCTACCGAGCCATTCTGGCGGAGCGGGAGACATTGCGTGCCGGGTGCCATTCCCACAAGAAGGATGAGGTGCTGCCGCCCGTGCCGGGCAGCGGCGGGCCGTCCGCCCCTGCAAGAGTACCGATGGTGCTCTTGGAGAGGATAGATGAGCGGCTGCTGTCCGACACGGAAGGTAGCAACATGTCGATTAGCTCCCGCGAGGGGAGTGCGACAAGGAAGCGGACGTGTGAGGACCTGGACTCGGATGACCTATCGGCCGACGAAGTCCCCCGTTCGGTCCGGAATTCGCGTGGAGCGAAACGGGGTCGCAGACGCCCTGCGTCCTCTCAGGCATCTGGGAAGAGGAAGCCCGCTTCCGAGGATGAACTCCTCGAGCTCCTATCTGAGGAGAGCGCACCAGGTAGCAGTACCGAGGAGCGCGTCGCCAGGGCTGGAGTGGGTTCGGGCTCGGGGGTCGGGGCTGTCTCCGCAAATGTCGAGACAGCTACCGATCTCCGAGACCGAATTTTCGATGACACGGAGACCATCTGTCGCGTCGCCACCAAGTCGAGTAACTTGAAGGGCACTTGTGTTCGTGCCCTCAAGGAGGCGGCGGCGCGAATAGAGGACAGGGCTAAGGCTCTTGCCAGCCGCTCCGTGTCAGACGAGACACAGAAACTGGCGGCGGAGAACGTCCGTCTGCGCGCGGAGATCTGCGAACTCCGCAAAGAGTTCGCGGCACTCCGCGCGGAGATGTCGAAGAGTGCTGCACCTGCTGCGCCTTCAGTGAGGCAGGAAATAGGGGCTCAGGAACAGCCCCTCTCGCGGGAGTTGATGGCGGCCATCGGTCACATGGTGGACGCCAGAATTGAGGGTCGATTACTTCCGGACCGGCCACGGCCGCCCCTCCAACATGAGGGGCGGCTGTCGGCTGCTCCGGCTAGTACTTTGCCAGCGCCCAAGGGCCGGCCAAAGAAGGGGCGAAAGGAGGTCGCCCAGGGTTCCACTCGACAACCCCCTGAGGCGGATGCCCCCCTTTCACTGCCTCCGGCACCAGTACCCACGGATGCTCGGTACTCGGAGGCAGTGAAGCGGGGGAAGAAGAAGAGGAGGAAAAGGAGAAGGAGGGGCAAGGCTGCCCTGACCTCGGCGCCTGGTGCGCCGGCGAAGAAGTCTTCGCCGGGGCAGGCGGCGCCGGGGTCAGTGGCACCCAAGCCGAAAAAGAGGACGGAGGCGAGGCCCAAAGCGCCAGCGCCTAACAAGCTCCGCCTCCCTCGCTCGGCGGCAGTAGTGTTAGAGCTGCAGCCAGAAGCCGAGCGAAGGGGGTGCAGCTACAAGGATGTCCTTACCGAGGTCACGTCAAGGATTAAGTTGAGTGACCTCGGTATTACTGACATTCGCTTCCGGCATGCCGTGACTGGTGCGCGCATACTGGAAGTGCCAGGGGCGGCAAGCGGCGATAGAGCAGATGCTCTCGCCGCTGCATTGAGGGAGGTACTCCCCGCTGAGGATGTGCGGGTCGCCAGGCCAGTGAAGTGCGCCGAGCTGCGCATTTCTGGCCTGGATGACTCCGTCACCAGCGAGGAGGTGGCCGCCAGAGTCGCCCAGGAGGGCGGCTGCCTGGAGGGGGCTGTTGCAGTTGGAGAAATCCGGCACTCCCCCTTCAGACCTGGCACCGCCTGGGTGCGCTGCCCAGTCGCGGCTGCTAAGGCGTTGGCGCTCAAAGGGCGCCTGTTGGTGGGGTGGGTGGCAGCGAGCGTTACCTTGCTGCCGCCCCGACCTCTGCGGTGCTTCCGCTGCCTACATGTGGGGCATGTGGGGCGGAAATGCACCGCCGAGGTCGATAGGAGTAGCCTATGCTACCGCTGTGGCCAGCCTGGTCATGTGGCAGCACAGTGCAGCAGCGAGCCCCGGTGCATACTCTGCGCCGAGGCTGGCAAGCCGGCGGGGCATCACTTGGGGGCACGGTCTTGTAAGGCTCCCAAGAAGCCCCTGAGATGGGTGCCAAGAAAGACGGCCGGTGCAATTCCGGTCGCCGCCGGTGCCGCTCAGCCCGAAGCCGAGCAAGAGACTGCCATGGCGGTGGCATAGGCTTGGTGCGCCTGCTCCAGCGCCTCTGAATAGCAGAGGGTGTCCTGGAGCAGGCGTACACCCACCATCCACCTTCGTGGCCTCTGGGGGCGTTCCGTGGGGACGGGCGTCCCTGTTATCGAGGCACGAGGAAGAAAGGCGCGCTCCGGACGTCCCGGCGCGCCTTTACCTGAGTCGGTCGCCTCTCGGGAGGCGACGTCGCGGTGGGGGCGCGGATATGCGAAAGCGGTTACCGTTCCCCCGCCGTCGCGCGACTGAGAAGGGACGCCGTGGAGTTTTAGCCGGTCGGAGCCCGGCATAACCACCCGCCGTCCCCACGGTGGGTGGTACGCGATGTCCATTATAATAGCGTTTCTCCACGTAAAAAAAAAAAAAAAAAAAAAAAAAAGGTTAGGTTCCCCCTCACTCGGGTCCGCGCCTTGTCGTGGCGAGGGGGCTTAGTAGCGGCTGGATGCATCTTTCCCAGCCGTGAAGCTAAGCGGACCCGCTAGCATATCGTAATCCCGCTCTGAGTGTCGTGGTCATGTCTCGCGGCTCAGAGTGGGACCGAGGGTCCACCGTAAAACGTGGACCGCGAGGAAGAAAACCTCTATAAAAATTACCCCGGATCCCCCGCTTTTGGCGGTCGCCGGGGGGTTCGCCGGGTTCTGTGGCCCGGATACGAGGCCGTCACGGGGGGCATACCCCGATATCCAACTAGCAAAGATGAAGGGTCGCAAGAGTAAAAAGACTCCCCACGTGGGTACCGGCCCCGAAAGGGTCGGAGAGTCCCACCCCGGCGATGTTCCGGGCAGCCCCTCGTATGTGGGGGGGGCAACTCTGCGAGGAAGAGGAGAGATGGAGGGAGGAGATGGGGGTGAGGGGTGGCCGCCTCCGGACCCAAGGCCACCCAAAAAAACACGACTCTTGGCATGGGACAAGGTTATGAGAAGGAGAGAGTGGGAGAGCAACCTTGCGACGCTGAGCGAGTTGGAGCTGGAGCGCCGTGTGAGGGACGAGATCATGTCCCACATGCTCGAGCTCACGCACGAGGCTCTGCAGCTCCGCTCGCGGAGCGCCTCGATGGAGCGGCCGAGTCGCCGGCAGGCGTACCTGGCCGGCTTGAGCAAGCAGGCCATCGCGGACGAGGTTGGAGAGGATATGCGGTACAGGGTGCAGCTGCTGATGGCTAGGCGCCGGGAGCTCAGAGTTGCAGCCCGTGCCGCAGACGAGGTGGCATCTCGGCCGTCCGGCTCGGGAACCGGAAAACCTGCCGCCTCCTCCTCAAGGCTGCCTGTGGTGGTCTTGGAGAGGATGGAGGAGGCTCCGGCGTCCGGGCCGGGCGACCGCAGAGACCCGTCCGCTTCCTCGTCCCGCGACAGTAGCGGGACGAGGAAGCGGACGAGGACGGATGACGACGGAGACCCGCTAACTGCGGGGTCTTTGACCTTGCGGTTCGGGTCTCCGGAGTCCAAGCGCGGCCGCCGGCGTGGGGCGGAGGGCGGTCGTGCGACCGACGTTGGGGAGCCCGAGCTCCTCGAGCTCGCACCGGGGGAGGACACGGCTAGGCGTGACGTGGCGGACCGCGTCGCCAGAGCCGGTAAGGGATCGGCCTCGGGGGTTGGGGCTGCCTCGCTCAGCGAGACAGCCAGCGACCTCCGGGACCGCATCTTTGAGGACACGGAGGTCATCTGCCGTGTAGCTGCCGTATCAGCAAACCTTAAGGGGACGTGCGTCCGAGACCTTAAGGAAGCGGCTGCACGGATAGATGACAGGGTGAAAGCCCTCGCCGAGCGCTCCGTGTCCGATGAGACGGCCAGACTGGCGGCCGAGAACGCCCGCCTCCGGGCGGAGGTCGACGGACTTCGTAAGGAGTTCGCCGCCCTCCGCGCGGAGATCGCGAAGGCCAACTCGCCCCCGGTGAGACAAGAGGAGGCGGCGGTTCGGGACCAGCCTCTTTCCCGCGAAGTCATGGAGGCGATCCGCCACATGGTGGACGCTACCATCGCGGGGAGGATGGTCCCGGACCGGCCGCGACCATCCCTTCGTCACGAAGGGCGGTCAGAGAGGGCGGAGGAGTCGGCGCAGCGTGCTAGTGGCGCTGTGCCGCCCCCTCCGCGCCTAGTCCCGAGAGGACAGAAAGGGGCCAAGGGATCTCCCCGGATGGCCCCCGAGGCGGATTCTCCCCGTCCGCTGCCCCCGAGTACGGCGACTGTAGCCAGCTACTCGGAGGTAGTGAAACGGGGGAAGAAGAAAAGGAAGAGGAGGGGCAAGGCTGCCCCGACCTCGGCGCCTGCGGCACCGGCAAAGAAGACTTTGCCGGGGCAGGGGGCGCCGGGGCCGGTGGCATCCAAGTCGGGCCCAAAAGGGGCAGGAGCGAGGGGGCCTGCAGCGCCAGCGCCCAACAAGCTGCGCCTCCCTCGCTCCTCGGCAGTCGTTCTGCAGTTGCAGCCGGAAGCCGGGGGGCGGGGGCGGAGCTACCAGGAGGTCCTGACCGAGGCTCGGGCAAAAATTAATTTGTCCGACCTCGGCGTCAGCGACATCCGACTCCGGCGCGGCGCCACTGGGGCCCGCATACTGGAGTTGCCAGGGGCGACAAGCGGCGAGAAGGCAGACGCCCTCGCCGCTGCGATCCGCAGTGTCTTCCCCGCTGAGGACCTTCGGGTCACCAGGCCGGTCAAATGCGCAGAACTGCGCATTTCCGGCCTGGATGACTCGGTCACCAGCGGGGAAGTCGCTGCGAGGGTCGCCCAGTCTGGAGACTGTCCGTTGGGGTCCGTCTCAGTCGGAGAAATCCGACTAGGCCCCTCCGGCACTGGCGGCGTCTGGGTGCGATGCCCAGTGGCAGCCGCTAAGGCGCTGGCGCTGAAAGGGCGCCTATTGGTGGGGTGGGTGTCGGCGAGGGTTGTCCTGCTGGCACATCGGCCTATGCGGTGCTTCCGCTGTCTGCATGCTGGGCATGCGGGGCGGACATGCACCGCAGAGGTCGACAGGAGCGGCCTGTGCTACCGCTGCGGCCAGTCCGGCCACATAGCGGCGAAGTGCAGCAGCCAGCCACGGTGCATCCTGTGTGCCGAGGCTGGCAAACCGGCGGGGCACCGCTTGGGGTCACCTTCGTGTGGCGCACCCAAGCGGGGTCCGAGGCGTGCGCCTAAGACGACCGGAGCGACTCCGGTCGCCGTCGGTGCTGCCCGGCCCGTGGCTGGGCAAGAGTCGCCCGCGACGGTGGCACAGGCAGGGGAAGCCCTCTCCGATGGCCCTCTAGCTATAGAGGTCATCATGGACGAGGTCTGACACCCCCCTCACCCACCTTCGTTGCTCCTGGGGGCGTCCCGTGGGGACGGGCGTCCTCATCAAGGAGCACGAGGAAGAAAGGCGCGTCCCGGACATCCCGGCGCGCCTTTACCTGAGTCGGTCGCCTCCTCGGAGGCGTCGTCGCGGCGGGGGCGCGGATATGCGCAAGCAGTTACCGCTCCCCCGCTGTCGCGCGACTGAGAAGGGATGCCGTGGAGTTTTAGCCGGTCGGAGCCCGGCATAACCACTCGCCGTCCCCACGGTGAGTGGTACGCGATGTCCATTATAATAGCGTTTCTCCACGTAAAAAAAAAAAAAAAAAAAAAAAAAAAAAGGTTAGGTTAGGTTAGGTTAGGTTCCCCCCCGAATTGGGTCCTCGCCTTGTCGTGGCGGGGGGGCTCTAGTAACCGTGGACTCGTCACCCACGGTGAAGCTAAGAGGGACCCAGAGGCGGGGCCAGTATAGCCGGCTTGCGGCGCCGGTTGAGCTGCTCCCGGCGCTGCCCGGCTCGAGGCCACTGGGCCGCTTCTCCGGGTTTTCGGGGAAACCCGTGATGAGGCGGCCCGAGTAGGGGGCGTCGTCGCCCTTCGGAGCGGCGGCGCGACTGAGGCGGGCTGCGGTGGCTCGGGGAGCACCGCGGCTGAGGGTTAGAGGCCGTGGAGATGTTATTCCTCTGCGGCCTCGACGGGGCCGCCCCGGTGATTGGCGGCGTGGAGGGGCTGCAGGGGGAGGTGAGTGCTGGCGCGGAGCTAGTCGGCCCTCCTCACCCTCTGCGGCCGTCGTGGTGGGCGGCGGGGCCACTGACCCGACCCGTCGCAGGGGGCCTTGGGCGCCGGTCATGGGCCCGACCGGTGCCCTTTGCACAAGGTCCCCGAGAAGGGAGGAGGGCGGCGGTGCGTCGCGTGTTCCGGCGCATCGTCGTCATTCTGAGGGGCACTCGTGCCCCTCGAGGAGGAGCCCGGTGACGGGCTGGCGCTGTCGGGGCTGCGGAGCATGCGAGAGCGATTCCCGTGGCCCCGGCGCTAGGCGCGGAGGAGGAACACCCCAGGGTTTTTAGTGGGTAGCATTCCCGCCCTTCTCAGGGCGGGTTGCCCTTATCAGGGCAGAGTCCCACATAACCATCGCCCCGGCCCGGGGGCGGTGGTATGCATAAAGCATTTTCCCTGGGTCAAAAAAAAAAAAAAAAAAAAAAAAAAAAAAAAAGGTTAGGTTAGGTTAGGTTAGGTTAGGTTAGGTTAGGTTAGGTTCCCCCTCACCCCCTGGAGTTCTGCCTCCGGGGGGCCCCGGGCCTTGTCGTGGCGAGGGGGCCCGAACCACATCGGCGCGGACTGCTCTATGTCTCATCATGGTACATGAGGCATAGGGTGTGTCTATGTGCGGGTGTGGTCGCGAACCGGGAGGGCGGCATTACCCGGTCTTCGGGCTTGGTAAGGCCGTCTACATTATTCGCGCTCTTTGTTCGGAGTATTCGGCGTTGCTCTCGACTCTGAGTCAGCGAAAAAGGAGGTGGCTTTTACGGCCTTTGTACATATTGTACAGCGACGCGCTCTATTGAGCTTGTGCATCCTTGCACGGAGGGGTGAGAGGCTCTTTACACCTCTCACGGCGCGGCGGGCCACAGGGCCAATGTGCCTATGTTGGTTAGGGATTATACGTCCCCCGTCGGGCGAACTTGTTATCCGGTTGCCTCTGTGGTCATGTCTCGCAAGCGACCGGACCAAGGGGCTTGCCTTGACCGGCCGGCCCAAGGGGAAGGAAAACCCCAATAAAAAACCCGCAATGAGTGCGCGCTGGGGCGCCCTTAGGGGCCTTGCGTGGCGCCACTCCCCTGCTCTCTGAGCAGGTGCTCGGTGCGTTAAATCGGACAGCTAGCGGCCGACTCGTGGGCACCTCCCGCACCCACGCAGTAGTAGGGACAGCTAAGCTTGGGCATGCTTAGTGGTATTTTAAGAGCCCACTGGATCCATTTACCCGCCGTCAACAATGCTCCTCTCCCGAGGACGTTGGGGGACGGCACGTAGTTATGAAGGAGATCTATGGAACCTAAATCAAAAACCAAAACTAAAAATAAAGAGAAGGTAGGGGAGAAGAAGGAGGAGCTCGAGAAGGAGCTCAGAGTTGTTGTCGTGCGTACGCCGACGCCGTCAACATCTCGTGCAGCGGAGGCTGCAGACCGCCATAGGGCGGACAATAGCGCCACAGCGCTCTCTGACTCGGACGACGGATCGATGTACAGCGTACCATCTGTAGCATCGGTCCGACTGTTCGAGTCACCGGAGCCAGGCAGCTCCAAGTTCTGGAGGGAGAGAAACAGGAAGAGGGCTCGACTGTCGGACGAGGAGTTTAGTTCGACGGAGTCGCCTTCTACTGGCACAAAGAAGAGGGGCCGCGGAAGACCCCCCACAACCGGGGAATACGTGGGCCTTGCCGAAGCCAAGAGAGCCTTGGCCAGGGAGCAGGAAGAGGAGCTTGAGAGGCGAGCCCAGGCCGAGCTCCTAGACTTGATGGCGGAGGCAAGGATCACGAGATCGTCGTGCCCCAGCCCCATGGAAGCGACTCAAAATCCAGGAACGGAGGTCTCGGCCGACGTCCATAAAAGGATCGAGGCCAGCATCGGGATAGTGGAGAAAGTGATGAAGACCTCCGCGAACCTGAAGGGCACGTACGTGAGTGCCCTGAAGAAGGCCGTAGCGTGCTTGCGCGAGGACTTCTTTGAATTGGCCAAGCGCACCGTCACGGAGGAGACGAGGATACTCCAGGAGGACAACGCGCGCCTCCGACGACTCCTGGAGTCTCTCCAAAAAGAAATGGCGGAGCTGCGGTCCCTGATGCAGGACAGGCGACCGCAGGAGACCCCCCAGACGCCTACCGACCTGGAAGAGCTGGAGAGTAGGCTAATGGGGCGGTTAGTTGACCGTCTCAATGCGCGTATAGAGGGACTGGAGCCTCGACTCAACCCCGAGCCGAAACTCCGGCCCCCGTTGGCGGCGGACCGAAGGGAGAAAAGTAGGAGAGAGCTGGGAGGGCCCTCGAGGCCAACCCAGAAACAAGACTTCCTCAAGAAGAACGCACCCCCCTCGGAAGGGATGGAGGGGACAGCGATAAAGAAAAAGGGGAAAACCAAAAGTAAGAAGAGGAACGAGGATGAAAGTGTGGCCAGGGCATCACAGCCGGAGCCCACTCAGGTTCCGTCGACGTCCCGCGCCCTTGCGGCGACCCAGTCCGACCAGAAAGACTCCGGAGAGAGCTGGGCGACAGTCGTCTACAAGGGCGGAAAGAGGAAAACGACCCAGGGGGCTCCGGCTCAACCTACGAGGAGGCCCCAAACCAAAAACAAGCCAGCGAAACAAGCGCAAAGGGCGCGCAACACGGATAAGACTCCGACCCGGCCGCGACCGGGGGAGGCCAGAAGGGCTTCCAAACCTGCACCGAAGCCCAAGCTGAAGGCTCCTAAATCCGCGGCCGTGGTCATATCCTTGACGAAGGACGCCGAGGAGAGAGGCGTCACCTACGCGACAGTGGTCCGCGAGGCGAAGACCAAGGTCGACTTGGCGGACGCGGGCATCGAGTCCGTGAAGTTCCGTAGGGCGGCGACGGGGGCTGCTATCTTACAGATACCCGGCGCCTCCAGCGGACCGAAGGCCGAAGTGCTGGCCGAGAGGCTGAAGGCGGCCATCTCTGACGAGGGAGTCCGAGTCTACACTCCGGTGAAGTGCATCGACGTTAGGGTCACGGAGTTGGACGACTCGGTCACTTCATCGGAGCTGCAGGAAGCCCTCGCCCAGAAGGGGCAGTGCCCAGCGGAACACATCCGCGTTGGCGCGCTGAGGCTCGACCGCAGGGGCATGAACGCCGCATGGGCGCAGGTGCCGATTACCGCCGCCAAGATGCTGGTGGGCGGTAAATTTAAGATCGGCTTCATCGAGGGTAAGATAACCCCCGCGAAGCCCAGGCAGACCAGGTGCTTCAGGTGCCTGAGAGTGGGGCACGTTGCAGCGAAGTGCCCCGATGAGGACCGGAGCCAGCTGTGCTACAGATGCAGCCAGCCAGGGCACCGGGCATCATCCTGCAGCGCCAAACCCCACTGCGTGCTTTGCGCGGACGCCGGGAAGAAGGCGGACCACCGACTGGGAGGGAAAAACTGTTCGGCCCCCAGTCAGGTGAAGAAGAAGAAACCTATGGCGAACACGGATGCCGCCCAGCCGACGGGCGCGATGGAGACTGGAGAAATCGCAGGGGACTAATGGCCCTGCGGTTTCTTCAGACGAATATCAACCACTGCGCCAGGGCTCAGGACCTCCTTCTCCAGAGCCTGGCGCAGTGGAAGATACACATCGCCGTGGTCGCCGAGCCATATTTAGTCCCAGATCGGGGTAACTGGCTGGGCTCTCGCGACGGATCCGTCGCGATTGTTGTCAACAATATCGACGGCAACAACGCGATTGCTTCGTCCCTGGCCGGAGTGGGCTGCGCGGCCTGCAAAGTTGGAGAGGTGGTCGTCGTGGGTGCTTACTTCTCGCCGAATAGGACTGTGGCGGAGTTCGAGTCCTATTTGGCGGGAGTAAGCAACATGGTCGAATGGGCGAGGCCTCAGAAGGTGATAGTGGCCGGAGACCTCAACGCCAAGTCTACGGTGTGGGGGTCTTCGGTCACCGATCGGTACGGGGAGGTGCTCATGGAGTGGTCCGCAGCCCACAACCTGGTGCCGCTCAACCGAGGGACGGAGCAGACCTGCGTGAGACAGCAGGGCGGATCTGTCGTGGACGTGGCCTTTGCCAGCCCCGTCTTGGCGCGACGGATCCCGGGCTGGGAAGTCCTGACGGAGGTGGAGACCCTATCGGATCACCGGTATATCCGGTACCACGTTCTCCCCTCGTCAGCGACACCGGTCAGCCCGCTACCGGCTGAGACAGGACCCAGATGGTCACTGAAGAGCCTGAACAGAGAGGAGGCTGAAGTGGCATCTGTGGTCCGGGCTTGGTGCCCCGCACCCGAGGAGTCCACAATCGAGGGGGAGGTGGCCTGGTTTGCCGAGTCCGCGGCGCATATCTCCGATTGCGCCATGAAGCGGACGCAGAGGCCGCCCCCGAGAGACCAGGTGTACTGGTGGAATGCGGAGCTCGCGCAACTCAGGCGTAGCTGCGTGACCGCCAGAAACCAGTACACCAGGTACCGGAGAAGAAGAAGGAGGAACGACTCGGAGGAGGAGCGCCGCCTCTACGACGCGTACCGGGACGCGAGAACAGCCCTGCGCCGAGCGATAGCCGAGGCTAAGGAGCGGGCGTGGTCCGAGCTCATCGACACGCTCGAGTCGGACCCCTGGGGGCGGCCCTACAAACTCGTCATGAGTAAGCTCCGCCCCTGGGCCCCGCCGCTAACATCTGGGATGGAGCCGGCGCTACTGAGATCGGTGGTGTCGTCTCTGTTCCCGGCGGGGAACGCCCCCTCGGCCGAGACGGCTGAGCCGGCGCCTCAGGACTCCGTCCCTGAGGTGTCCGCCGGGGAGTTGGAGGCCGCAGTGTGCAGGCTCGCAGGCAAGAGGACCGCCCCCGGCCCGGATGGGGTGCACGGCCGGATCTGGGTCCTCGCCCTGCGGAACGAGTTGGGAGAGCGATTTCGCCGCCTCCTGACGAAGTGCCTGGAGGACGGGCGGTTCCCCGGGAGGTGGAAGCTGGGGAAGCTCGTCCTGCTGCGGAAGCCCGGCAGACCGGTGGATGCCCCGTCGGCGTACCGGCCGATCGTCCTACTCAACGAGGACGGCAAGCTGTTCGAGCGCGTCATAGCCGGCCGCGTTCAGGGGCATCTGTCCACGGAGGGGCCGGACCTGGCCGATGCCCAATATGGTTTCCGGAGGGGTCGCTCGACCATAGACGCGATCGGGAGGCTCCGGGACATATGCGAGGAGGAGGCGTCACAGGGCAGAGTAGTTATCGCGGTGTCTTTAGATATCGCTAACGCTTTTAACACCCTGCCCTGGGAGGCAATCCTGGAGGGGATGCGGCAACATAACCTGCCGCCCTACCTCATCAGGACAGTGAAGAACTACCTCGAGGGCCGGGAGATCATCTTCCCGACCCGAGAAGGCTGGGGCCGTCACGCTGTGTCCCGGGGCGTGCCGCAAGGGTCTGTGTTGGGCCCCCTGTTGTGGTCCATAGGCTACGACTGGGTCCTGCGGGGGTCGTTCGTCAATGGCGTCGAGGTGTTGTGCTACGCCGACGACACCCTCGTAGTGGCGAGAGGTCGCGACCACAGAGAGGCGAAACTGAAGGCGACGGCTGGGGTCGCTCAGGTTGTGGCGCGAATAAGGCGTCTGGGCCTCGAAGTGGCCCTCCACAAATCGGAGGCGATCGCCTTCCATGGCGCGCGCAGGGCTCCACCGACCGGGGACGCCCTCGTGGTGAGCGGGTGTCCAATTGAGATCGGGTCCACCCTGAAGTACCTGGGCCTGGTGTTGGACTCCCGCTGGACGTTCAAGCCGCACTTCGCGGCACTGGCCCCCAAGCTGGCCGCCACGGCTTCGGCTTTGAGCCGGATAATGCCGAACATCGGTGGACCAGGCGGGGGGTGTCGCCGCCTATTCGCGGGCGTCATCCGGTCGATGGCGTTGTATGGTTGCCCGATTTGGGCATACGGGATGTCCTCCCAGAACGAGGCGGTGCTGAGGCGGTCGCAACGGGCTATAGCCACTAGGGTTGCGCGGGCCTACCGCACGGTGTCATACGATGCCGTGTGCGCTATAGCCGGAACCGCACCATGGCAGCTCGAGGCGACCGCCCTGGCAGACATTCACTGGCACCGGGTGAGCGCGAGGCAGAGTGGGGAGGAGCCCTCCCCGGTGACAGTGAATGAGTGGAGAGAGCGCGGCCGGAGATGGGTCGCTCAAGAGTGGGCCCGTGGACTAGCGGCCTCAAGAGTTGGGGCGTGGACCGTGTCAGCATTGCTGCCGGTCCTACCGGAATGGACGGGGAGGCGGTGGGGGCACCTGTCCTACCGACTTGTGCAGATGCTGTCCGGACACGGCTGTTTCGGCAGCTATCTGCACAAGATCGGTAGGGAACAGACCCCCGCTTGCCACCACTGTGGCTGCGCGGTGGATACCGCCAGCCACACCCTGAAGGACTGCCTGGCATGGGATGCTGAAAGAAGCTCCCTGTCGGGCCACATCGGACTTGATTTAAGCCTCCCCGCAGTAGTGGGGAGCATCCTGGAGAGTGACGCCAAGTGGAGGGCGTTCAGCGCCTTCTGCGAGGCCGTTTTGATGAAGAAGGAGGAAGCGGAGCGCCTGCGGGAGATCGCCCCAGATGCGCTGCCGCAGAGGAGGCGTAGGCCTGGTGGGCGGCGGCGGAATTTCCTCCGCCTCCCCCAGTAGCACTGACCTCCAGGACTAAGACGATGGGCGTGCGCGCACCTGTGCGCGCCCAAGGAGAGCCGCGCGTCCGAGGACGCCACGCGGCGACCACTTGGCGGGGTTAAAGGACTAAGCCTTAGGCGATGCCTTGCCCCGCCATCGCGGAGTGGAGTGGGCCCTGGGGTTTTAGTGGGTAGGGGCCATTTTGGCCGAGTCCCACACTCCCCGCGCCACCTGTACATATCAGCCCAGGCGCGGGGGTGCGTAAATGCATTTCCCCAGGTAAAAAAAAAAAAAAAAAAAAAAAAGGTTAGGTTAGGTTCCCCCCCGAATTGGGTCCCCGCCTTGTCGTGGCGGGGGGGCTCTAGTAGCCGTGGAATCGTCACCCACGGTGAAGCTAAGAGGGACCCAGAGGCGGGCCGGAATGCCGGTGAGTGCGGCGCTGAGAAGGGCCAGCGCTGCGCCCGACATGAGGCGCCGAGACGGGTAGGCCGTGCCTCTCGGGCGCTTTGGCGTGGGGGCGCGGCTGAGGCGGGTCGCGGCGTAAAAACCGTGGCCGGGAGAGGGGACGGTAGGTTGCGCCTCTCGGGCGCTTTGGCGTGGGGGTGCAACTGAGGTGGGCCGCGGCGTAAAAACCGTGGCCGGGAGAAGGTCCGGAATGTTCGGGTGCGGCGCCGTCGATTTCATCCGACGCCGCGCCCGGCATGCGGCACCGGGACGGGTAGGCCGTGCCTCTCGGGCGCTTTGGCGTGGGGGCGCGGCTGAGGCGGGTCGCGGCGTAAAAACCGTGGCCGGGAGAAGGGCCGGAATGTTCGGGTGCGGCGCCGTCGATTTCATCCGACGCCGCGCCCGGCATGCGGCACGGGACGGGTAGGCCGTGCCTCTCGGGCGCTTTGGCGTGGGGGCGCGGCTGAGGCGGGTCGCGGCGTAAAAACCGTGGCCGGGAGAAGGTCCGGAATGTTCGGGTGCGGCGCCGTCGATTTCATCCGACGCCGCGCCCGGCATGCGGCACCGGGACGGGTAGGCCGTGCCTCTCGGGCGCTTTGGCGTGGGGGCGCGGCTGAGGCGGGTCGCGGCGTAAAAACCGTGGCCGGGAGAAGGGCCGGAATGTTCGGGTGCGGCGCCGTCGATTTCATCCGACGCCGCTCCCGGCATGAGGCACCGGGAGGGGGCCGTCTCACCCACTTGCAGGCGGCAAGCACGTGGTCGAGGCGGCCCATGTAGGTGGCGCTGTCGTCCTCCGGGGCGGCGGCGCCACTGAGGCGGGCCGCGGTGGCTCGGGGAGCACCGCGGCTGAGTGTTAGAGGCCGTGGAGATGCTTTTCCTCTGCGGCCTCGACGGGGCCGCCCCGGTGATTGGCGGCGTGGAGGGGCTGCGGGGGGAGGGGAGTGCTGGCGCGGAGCTAGTCGGCCCTCCTCACCCCCTGCGGCCGTCGTGGTGGGCGGCGGGGCCATCTACCTGACCCGTCGCAGGGGGCCTGGGCGCCGGTCATGGGCCCGACCGGCGTCCTCTGCACAAGGTCCCCGAGAGAGGGAGGAGGGCGGCGGTGCGTCGCGTGTTCCGGCGCATCGTCGTCATTCTGAGGGGCACTCGAGCCCCTCGAGGAGGAGCCCGGTGACGGGCTGGCGCCGTCGGGGCTGTGGAGCATGCGAAAGCGATTCCCGCGGCCCCGGCAACAGGCGCGGAGGAGGAACACCCCAGGGTTTTTAGTGGGTAGCATTCCCGCCCTTCTCAGGGCGGGTTGCCCTTTTCAGGGCAGAGTCCCACATAACCATCGCCCCGGCCCGGGGGCGGTGGTATGCATAAAGCATTTTCCCTGGGTCAAAAAAAAAAAAAAAAAAAAAAAAAAGGTTAGGTTAGGTTAGGTTAGGTTAGGTTAGGTTAGGTTAGGTTAGGTTAGGTTAGGTTAGGTTAGGTTAGGTTAGGTTCCCCCTCAACCGGGTCCGCGCCTTGTCGTGGCGAGGGGGCTTAGTAGCGGCTGGATGCATCTTTCCCAGCCGTGAAGCTAAGCGGACCCGCTAGCATATCGTAATCCCACTCTGGGTGTCGTGGACATGTCTCGCGGCCTAGAGTGGGACCGAGGGTTCACCGTCAAAAGTGGACCGCGAGGAAGAAAACCTCTATAAAAAATTACCCCGGATCCCCCGCTTGTGGCGGTCGCCGGGGGGTTCGCCGGGGACTGTGGCCCGGATACGAGGCCGTCACGGGGGGCATATCCCGAAACCACATAGCAACAACAAAGATGAAAGCGCAAAAGGACAATAACAGAATACCCCAGGAGGGTACCGGCCTCGAAAGGGCTGGAGAACCCCTCCCTGGGCCCTCGGGCTCAGGCAGCTCCTCGTATCTGGGGGGGGCACCTTTGCGTTCCGTCTTTAATGACGAAGAAGGAGGAGTTAGAAGAAGAGTAAAGCGGGTGAAACACCGCCCGCTCATTGTAGATCCCGAGTTCATTAAGAGCTGGAAGGGCTGGCCCGAGGACCTCACGACCCTCACAGAGCAGGAGATACACGACCAGGTCCGTCGGGAGTGTTCATCTCTTGTTAAGGAGTTCATTGAGGAACGGGCAGCCTTCCGCGATTCGGGTGATCCTTGCGACAGTCGTGGGCCAATCTGGGAGCTCGTGTGGACCCTCTCAGAGGAAGAGCTCCAAGAAGAGGTCAGACGCGACATGTCGTATAGGATCACATATTTCATAGACAAGAGGAAGCAGCAGCTAATAACTGCCACCCCCGCGGCGACTGCCGCTCCGCCGTCTGGTTCGGGCGTGGGGAAAATTGCCACCCCCTCTTTGAAATCACCTGTTGTGGTTTTAGAGAGGATGGAGGTATCTCCAGCGTCGGTCTCGGGCGGCCGTGCGTCAGTCGCCTGCTCGTCCCGTGACAGCAGCGGGACAAGGAAACGACTGCGAGAGGGTATGGAGGAGGACGATCCGCTCTCCGACAGCTCCGCCGGATCCCAGTCGGGAGGCGACGGACCTAAGAGGGGGCGCAAGAGCGCTAGGGCGAAGTCGCGCAACGTAGAGGAGCGCGTCGCCAGAGCCGGAAAAGGCTCGGGCTCGGGGGTTGGGGCTGCCTCGCTCAATGAGGCATCTTGCGACCTTAGAGACCGTATTTTTGAGGACACGGAGGTCATCTGCCGTGTCGCCGTGACGGCGGGACACCTGAAGGGCACAGATATCCGGGCCCTGAAGGAAGCGGCGGCACGGATAGATGACAGGGTCAAGGCCCTCGCTGAACGCTCCGTCACTGAGGAGACAGCAAGGCTGGCGTCGGAAAACGCTCGCCTTCGCGCGGAGGTTGACGGACTACGCAAGGAATTCGCCACCCTCCGCGCGGAGACGATCGGAGCTCGTAATGCTCCCACGCCACCCTCGTGTAGGCAGGATCAGGAAGCCCGGGAGCAACCTCTCTCTCAGGAGGTGTTGCTGGCCACGATCCGACACATGGTCGAGGCCGCAGTTGAGGGGAGACTGCTTCCGGAGCGACGACGCCCGCCCCTCCAACATGAGGGACGGTCGTCACAACAAGAGGCTGTGGCAACAGCTGCCAGCAATTGTGTGCCAGCACCTGAGAGCCAGCCCAAGAAGGGACCAAAGAAGGGATCCAAGAAGAGGGTAAAGGGACCCTCCCAACCGGTCCCAGAGAAGGATGCCCCCCGTTCACTCCCACCAGCTCCGGCGAATATGGACGCTGGCTACTCGGAGGTAGTGAAACGGGGGAAGAAAAAGAAGAAGGGAAAGGCTGCCCCGACATCGGCGCCTGGCGCACCGGCGAAGAAGTCTCCGCCGGGACAATCGGCGCCGGGGTCCGCGACAACCAAGTCAAAGAAAGGGAAGGCGGCTAGGCCCAAAGCGCCAGGGCCGAAAAGACTCCGCCTCCCTCGCTCGGCGGCAGTAGTCATCCAGCTGCAGCCGGAAGCCGAGCGGGGGGGTCGCAGCTACCGCGACGTGCTGACCGAGGCCGCGTCCAAAATAAAACTGACCGACCTCGGCATCACTGATATGAAGTTTAGGTGCGCCGTAACCGGAGCACGCATCTTGGAGGTGCCAGGGGCGGACAGCGGCGAGAAAGCAGACGCCCTCGCCGCTGCTATGAGAGGAATCTTCCCCGCTGAAGATGTGCGGGTCACCAGGCCGGAGAAACGCGCAGAGCTGCGCATCTCTGGTCTGGATGACTCTGTTACCAGCGGGGAAGTAGCAGCCAAGGTTGCCCAGCAGGGTGACTGCCCGGAGGGGTCCGTATCAGTCGGAGAGATCCGGCATGCCTCCTCCGGAATCGGCACCGCCTGGGTGCGCTGTCCGGCCGCGGCGGCTAAGGCGCTGGCGCTTAAAGGGCGTCTCCTGGTGGGGTGGGTGGCAGCCAAAGTCACATTGCTGCCGCCCCGACCTCTGCGGTGCTTCCGCTGTCTCCACGCTGGACATGTGGGGAGCAAGTGCACCGCGGAGGTCGATCGAGGTGGCCTATGCTACCGCTGTGGCCAGCCTGGCCACGTTGCGGCAGCGTGCAGCAGCCAGCCCCGGTGCGTCTTGTGCGCCGAGGCTGGCAAACCGGCGGGGCACCGTTTGGGGTCGCAGAACTGCAGCGCCCCCAAACGTGGCCAAAGAAGACCGCCCAAAGCGGCCGGAGCGACTCCGGCCGCCGCCGGTGAAGCCCAGCCCGCAGTGGCCGGGCAAGAATCCGCCATGGCGGTGATATAGACCACCATGACGAGGTCCTCCGGGCGACAGAGTGGGGTATCTCTGCCGCTCGTTGGAAGGGACCTCGAGACTATGTGGCGCGTTAGGTGTTCCGGCGCGCCACTCCTATTATTATTTTTAGCAGACGAAGGAGGGGGGACTTAGGTCCCCCGGGATTAAGTCCCAGAAAAGGAGCCGGACGCTCGGCTATGCGCTGTCGGGGTCGCGGAGCATGCGAGAGCGAATCCCGTGGCCCCGACGCTAGGCGCTGAGAAGGAACACCCCAGGGTTTTTAGTGGGTAGATCGCCCTTGTCAGGGCGGAGTCCCACATAACCACCGCCTCTTACCCTATGGCGGTGGTATGCATAAAGCATTTTCCCTGGGTCAAAAAAAAAAAAAAAAAAAAAAAAAAAAAAAAAAAAAAAAAAAAAAAAAAAAAAAAAAAAAAAGGTTAGGTTAGGTTAGGTTAGGTTAGGTTCCCCCCCGAATTGGGTCCCCGCCTTGTCGTGGCGGGGGGGCTCTAGTAACCGTGGACTCGTCACCCACGGTGAAGCTAAGAGGGACCCAGAGGCGGGCCGGAATGCCGGGTGCGGCGCTGATCTGGGGGACGGCGCTGCGCCCGACATGAGGCACCGGACGGGGCCGTCTCACCCACTTGCAGGCGGCAAGCACGGGGTCGAGGCGGCCCATGTAGGTGGCGCTGTCGTCCTCCGGGGCGGCGGCGCCACTGAGGCGGGCTGCGGTGGCTCGGGGAGCACCGCGGCTGAGGGTTAGAGGCCGTGGAGACGTTTTTCCTCTGCGGCCTCGACGGGGCCGCCCCGGTGACTGGCGGCGTGGAGGGGCTGCGGGGGGAGGGGAGTGCTGGCGCGGAGCTAGTCGGCCCTCCTCACCCTCTGCGGCCGTCGTGGTGGGCGGCGGGGCCACTGACCCGACCCGTCGCAGGGGGCCTTGGGCGCCGGTCATGGGCCCGACCGGCGTCCTTTGCACAAGGTCCCCGAGAGGGAGGAGGACGGCGGTGCGTCGCGTGTTCCGGCGCATCGTCGTCATTCTGAGGGGCACTCGTGCCCCTCGAGGAGGAGCCCGGCAACGGGCTGGCGCCGTCGGGGCTGCGGAGCATGCGAAAGCGATTCCCGTGGCCCCGGCGCTAGGCGCGGAGGAGGAACACCCCAGGGTTTTTAGTGGGTAGCATTCCCGCCCTTCTCAGGGCGGGTTGCCCTTATCAGGGCAGAGTCCCACATAACCATCGCCCCGGCCCGGGGGCGGTGGTATGCATAAAGCATTTTCCCTGGGTCAAAAAAAAAAAAAAAAAAAAAAAAAAAAAAAAAAAAAAAGGTTAGGTTAGGTTAGGTTAGGTTAGGTTAGGTTAGGTTAGGTTAGGTTAGGTTAGGTTAGGTTAGGTTAGGTTAGGTTAGGTTAGGTTAGGTTAGGTTCCCCCCCGAATTGGGTTCCCGCCTTGTCGTGGCGGGGGGGCTTAGTAGCCGTGGGTACTGTCCACCCACGGTGAAGCCAAGAGGAACCCTGAGGCGGGCCGGAATGCCGGTGAGTGCGGCGCTGAGAAGGGCCAGCGCTGCGCCCGACATGAGGCACCGAGACGGGTAGGTTGCGCCTCTCGGGCGCTTTGGCGTGGGGGCGCGACTGAGGCGGGTCGCGGCGTAAAAACCGTGGCCGGGAGAGGGGACGGTAGGTTGCGCCTCTCGGGCGCTTTGGCGTGGGGGTGCAACTGAGGTGGGCCGCGGCGTAAAAAACCGTGGCCGGGAGAGGGGAGCGTAGGCCGTGCCTCTCGGGCGCTTTGGCGTGGGGGCGCGGCTGAGGCGGGTCGCGGCGTAAAAACCGTGGCCGGGAGAAGGGCCGGAATGTTCGGGTGCGGCGCCGTCGATTTCATCCGACGCCGCGCCCGGCATGCGGCACCGGGACGGGTAGGCCGCGCCTCTCGGGCGCTTTGGCGTGGGGGCGCGGCTGAGGCGGGTCGCGGCGTAAAAACCGTGGCCGGGAGAAGGGCCGGAATGCTCGGGTGCGGCGCCGTCGATTTCATCCGACGCCGCGCCCGGCATGCGGCACCGGGACGGGTAGGCCGTGCCTCTCGGGCGCTTTGGCGTGGGGGCGCGGCTGAGGCGGGTCGCGGCGTAAAAACCGTGGCCGGGAGAAGGGCCGGAATGTTCGGGTGCGGCGCCGTCGATTTCATCCGACGCCGCGCCCGGCATGAGGCACCGGGAGGGGGCCGTCTCACCCACTTGCAGGCAGCAAGCACGTGGTCGAGGCGGCCCATGTAGGTGGCGCTGTCGTCCTCCGGGGCGGCGGCGCCACTGAGGCGGGCCGCGGTGGCTCGGGGAGCACCGCGGCTGAGTGTTAGAGGCCGTGGAGATGCTTCTCCTCTGCGGCCTCGACGGGGCCGCCCCGGTGATTGGCGGCGTGGAGGGGCTGCGAGGGGAGGGGAGTGCTGGCGCGGAGCTAGTCGGCCCTCCTCACCCCCTGCGGCCGTCGTGGTGGGCGGCGGGGCCATCTACCTGACCCGTCGCAGGGGGCCTTGGGCGCCGGTCATGGGCCCGACCGGCGACCTTTGCACAAGGTCCCCGAGAGAGGGAGGAGGGCGGCGGTGCGTCGCGTGTTCCGGCGCATCGTCGTCATTCTGAAGGGCACTCGTGCCCCTCGAGGAGGAGCCCGGTGACGGGCTGGCGCCGTCGGGGCTGCGGAGCATGCGAAAGCGATTCCCGCGGCCCCGGCAACAGGCGCGGAGGAGGAACACCCCAGGGTTTTTAGTGGGTAGCATTCCCGCCCTTCTCAGGGCGGGTTGCCCTTTTCAGGGCAGAGTCCCACATAACCATCGCCCCGGCCCGGGGGCGGTGGTATGCATAAAGCATTTTCCCTGGGTCAAAAAAAAAAAAAAAAAAAAAAAAAAAAAAAAAAAAAGGTTAGGTTAGGTTAGGTTAGGTTAGGTTAGGTTAGGTTAGGTTAGGTTAGGTTAGGTTAGGTTAGGTTAGGTTAGGTTAGGTTAGGTTAGGTTAGGTTCCCCCTCAACCGGGTCCGCGCCTTGTCGTGGCGAGGGGGCTTAGTAGCGGCTGGATGCATCTTTCCCAGCCGTGAAGCTAAGCGGACCCGCTAGCATATCGTAATCCCACTCTGGGTGTCGTGGACATGTCTCGCGGCCTAGAGTGGGACCGAGGGTCCACCGTAAAACGTGGACCGCGAGGAAGAAAACCTCTATAAAAAATTACCCCGGATCCCCCGCTTGTGGCGGTCGCCGGGGGGTTCGCCGGGTTCTGTGGCCCGGATACGAGGCCGTCACGGGGGGCATACCTCGTCAAACAACTAGCAACCATGGAGAAACGCGATTGTGAAAAAAATCCCCACGCGGGTACCGGCCTCGAAAGGGCCGGCCAGTCCCGCCCCGGACAAGCTCCGGGCCGCCCCTCGTATGTGGGGGGGGCAGCAACGCGTAGTCGGGAAGGTGTAGTTTTAAGTGGGGGTGAGGGGGGGCTGCCTCCGGATCCAAGGCCCCCCAACCAACGACGACTTGTGGCATGGCCACGGCTAATGGAAGAGAGAGAATGGGAGCGCGACCTAACGTCGCTGACAAAAACACAGGTCAGGGACCTTGTACAGAAGGACTATGAGTCCCTGCGTGACATACTCATCGCGGAGCACCAGGGCATTGTGGAGGACAATTCGAAGAGCCCAAACAACCTCAAGGCACGGGAAGAGTATCTGATGTCCCTTAGCATCACCGACTTAAAGGAGGTGCTAAGGGATGACATGATGTACCGACTTGAGGTGCTTCTTGCGGAAAGAGAAAAGAGAAGGGTTGCCCTAACAAAAGGGGCCACAGGAGGGAAACCATCTACCTCCTCACTAAGATCGCCAGTAGTGGTCTTAGAGAGGATGGATGCGCATGAGTTTGAGGACTCGGACGACGTCATGTCGATCGGTTCTGCTACGGGGAGTATAGGGGGAGGCGGGAAAAGGAAGCGCCATGACTTCGAGCTAGAGGATTCCGATGACATATCCTCCGCCGAAGACTTCGCTGGCACGCCCCTCCCCAGCAGAAAGAAACCTGCAGCAGGCGGGAAACGCGGACGGGGACGGCCGCCTACGACCGGCGAATACGTCGGCCTGGCCAAGGCGAAGGCCGACCTTGTCGCCATGGAAAGAGCAGAGCTGGAGCTCCAAGCGGAGAAGGACGTGCTGGCCCTAAGTCAGAAGGCCCGCGTCCTAAGACCAATTGGAAGAGCCCAAAGAGAAGAACTCGGACTGAAGCTCAGTGACCGGGTCGTGGAAACTACGGACGACCTGCGAGAGCACATCATTGAGGATGCCGACCTGATTTCCTCCATCGCCGTCAAATCCGGACATCTTAAGGGCACCTTCGTGCGAGCCCTGAAGGAGGCGGCGATGAGGATCGAGGATCGAGCCAGGGAGTTGGCCGGAAACTCGGTTTCCGCAGAAACGGAGAAGTTGTCGGCGGAGGTGAGGCACTTGAGGAGGGAAAACTCCCGCCTCTGCGAAGAATTGGCGGAACTCCGCAAGGAATTCGCTGCCTTCCGCGCGGAGGCGGAGTTAGAGCGAGCTCGCGCCGCGGTAGCGCCCCCGCCACCGCCGCTGCCACCGTTACCGGAAAGGATTGAGGAGGATATACCCCGGGAGCAACCTCTCTCCCAGGACGAAATTATGCGCACTGTGCGCAACATAGTGGACGCGCGACTGGAAGGGAGTTTGCTCCCGGACAGACCAAGACCGCCTCTCCAGCATGAGAGACGGTCCCTTGACGAGACGCCCCCGGCTTTGACAGCCCCGCCAGCGGTTGCCGGCGGCGCTACCACAAAGACGACGAAAGGGAAACGCGGGCGACGGAAACCCTCTCGCAAGAAGGAACTGCAAGAGCCTAAAAAGAACTCGGCCCCCGCCGCTCCCGCGACCCAAGAAGCCGCGGCCCCAGGGTCCTACTCGGAGGCCGTGAAAAGAGGGAGACAGAAGAGAGGCAAGAAAGGAGCTTCCTCTCTCTCAGCGCCCAACGCCAATGCGACGGGCAGGAAGAAGGCGCCGAAGAAACCGGCGACAACACCTGAGACGACGACGGGACGCAGAAAGCCTGCGCCGTCCAAATTACGTCCGCCCCGCTCAGCAGCCGTGGTTCTGCAGCTGCAGCCCGCGGCAGAGGAGAAGGGCCTTACGTACAAGGACGTACTAACCGAGGCCACGTCGAAGATCAAACTGGCTGACCTCGGCATCACGGCACTGAACTTCAGGCTCGCAGCAACTGGAGCGCGCATCCTGGAGGTGCCAGGGACGACCAGCGGCGAGAAGGCGGACGCCCTCGCCACTGCACTGCGAGGATTTCTCCCCGCTGAAGACGTGCGGGTCTCCAGGCCGGTGAAGTGCGCCGAACTGCGCATTTCCGGACTGGATGACTCCGTCACCAGCGGGGATGTAGCCGCCAAAGTGGCTGAGACGGGAGGATGCCTGGTGGGGGCCGTCACTGTCGGTGAGATCCGGCAAGCCCCCTCCGGCACTGGTACCGCCTGGGTGCGCTGCCCAGTAGCGGTCGCGAAGACGCTCGCACAAAGAGGGCGATTATTGGTGGGCTGGACGGCTGCACGAGTGACGCTGCTGCCGCCGCGAACGATGCGGTGCTTCCGCTGCCTAGAAGGCGGACATGTGGGGCGGAATTGCACCGCAGAAGTCGACAGGAGCCGGTGTTGCTACCGGTGCGGCGTGCCTGGGCACATAGCCGCCACGTGTTTCGGCGAGGTCCGGTGCATCATATGCACCGAGAACGGTAAGCCGGCGAGGCACCGACTGGGAGCTTGGAATTGCTCAGCCCCCAAGAAGCCCGCGAGAAGGCCACCGACGAAGACGACCGGTTCTGCTCCGGTCGCCGTCAGTGCTGCCCAGCCAGGGCAGGGAGCGGTCATGGAGGTGACTTAGCGAAGTGTACCTTCGTGCCTCGGGGGCGTCCCGCGGGGGCGGGGCGTCCTCGCATAGAGGTGCGAGGAGGGAGGGCGCGTTCTGTCATTCCGGCGCGTCCTCATACATGAGACGGTCGCCATAACATCTGGCGACGTCGCTGGCGGGGTTGCGGTAGTTTACCATCGTGTTCCCGTGACCCCGCCGCCCTTCGCGACAGGGAAGGAATACCGTGGAGTTTTAGCCGGTCGGAGCCCGGCATAACCACCGCGTCGCCCCCGTGATGCGGTGGTACGCGATGTCCATAAGCGTTTCTCCACGTAAAAAAAAAAAAAAAAAAAAAAAAAAAAAAAAAAAAAAAAAGGTTAGGTTAGGTTAGGTTAGGTTAGGTTAGGTTAGGTTAGGTTAGGTTAGGTTAGGTTAGGTTAGGTTAGGTTAGGTTAGGTTAGGTTAGGTTAGGTTAGGTTAGGTTAGGTTAGGTTAGGTTAGGTTAGGTTAGGTTAGGTTAGGTTAGGTTAGGTTAGGTTAGGTTAGGTTAGGTTAGGTTAGGTTAGGTTAGGTTAGGTTAGGTTAGGTTAGGTTAGGTTAGGTTAGGTTAGGTTAGGTTAGGTTAGGTTAGGTTAGGTTAGGTTAGGTTAGGTTAGGTTAGGTTAGGTTAGGTTAGGTTAGGTTAGGTTAGGTTAGGTTAGGTTAGGTTAGGTTAGGTTAGGTTAGGTTAGGTTAGGTTAGGTTAGGTTAGGTTAGGTTAGGTTAGGTTAGGTTAGGTTAGGTTAGGTTAGGTTAGGTTAGGTTAGGTTAGGTTAGGTTAGGTTAGGTTAGGTTAGGTTAGGTTAGGTTAGGTTAGGTTAGGTTAGGTTAGGTTAGGTTAGGTTAGGTTAGGTTAGGTTAGGTTAGGTTAGGTTAGGTTAGGTTAGGTTAGGTTAGGTTAGGTTAGGTTAGGTTAGGTTAGGTTAGGTTAGGTTAGGTTAGGTTAGGTTAGGTTAGGTTAGGTTAGGTTAGGTTAGGTTAGGTTAGGTTAGGTTAGGTTAGGTTAGGTTAGGTTAGGTTTTTTTTTTTTTTTTTTTTTTTTTTTTTTTTTTTTTTTTTTTTTTTTTTTTTTTTTTTTTTTTTTTTTTTTTTTTTTTTTTTTTTTTTTTTTTTTTTTTTTTTTTTTTTTGCACTACCCTCCAACATGATCGGAGCCTATATTAGCTAATCTCATTCATACCAGTTCCCGCTTGTATGCCTCTCGCACTTTCATTCTTCATACTGTATCTTTCTTACATCCATCACCTTTCTTGCTTTTAATCGGTGGGTCTCCGATGTCCCTATCCGTCTATTCTATCTAATTTTTTATTTATTTCTACTTTTTATTCATTTCTCTTATATATATATCTAACGCACAGTACACCAGGGGAGGGAGGATTGGGTTTTCTTTATTATTTTATTTTAACATTTCCCATATTTATTTATTTATCCCCATATTTCTTATTTGCTACACGTATATACTTTATTGTCTCTACCCGTATATAATGCATCATATATTTGTATTATATATCATACATTATGCACACAAAACACTTTATGAAGTATATACATTTACAATTTGTTTAAACTTATTACATTTCTCTTATCCATCTATTACAATTTGTCTTATATCTATTGCATGCAGTAGTTAACATCTAGACTTAGATTCTATGTTAGTTCTTATCTCCTATTTTGCTTATTCTACTTACAGTTTTATGATACAATCTATATATATTCAATATATAATCTATCATATTTCTATACATTTTTATTCCTATTACTTACTATTATAACTAATTTTTTACAATAATTAAGGAAGATATCCCTATTTTTCCCAGCCATTATTAGCGGGACGTTCTCCCTCACAACATTTTCTCCCATCTCCGTTTCTACATCGTTACGTTGCCTGCCGAAGATGGGGCACTCAAAAAGTATGTGGGGAACAGTCTCCCGCTCGCTTGGGTCGCAGGCGCACGATGGACTCTCCTTACACTTGAAGCGATTCAAGTATTCGGAGAATCCACCGTGCCCTGTTAAAGCCTGCGTTACTATGCTATCGGTGTCCATTTTCCTTACAATACTGTACGCAGCGATCGCATCGGGAAAGAATATTTTAGTTACGGATCCCGTTTCGCCGGTCCTGTACCTACGGTTCCACTCGTCAAGCGTCTCCGAACGGAGTATTCGCCTGACGAATGAAACCGGGCACAGATCGTAGTCCGGTCTCTTTTTTGACCCGAGGGCGGCCTCTTTGGCAAGCTCGTCTGCCCTCTCATTCCCCTCCAACCCTGCGTGAGCTTTTATCCAGAATAAGGAGACACTCTTATTCTGGATGTTACAGTGAGCAAGGGTGTCCCTAGTATCCACGGCCAGGGGATGGAGACAACCGGGATTCGCGACGGCTTGGAGAGCCGCCATCGAGTCACTATAGACGGCGAACGTAGTGTCACTGCTTTTTTGTGCTTCCTTAGCCGCTCTGCTAATAGCCAGAAGCTCGGCCTGGTAGACGGTGCAATGAGGCGATAAAGCAAGCTTGATGGCCCGGATTTCGGCTTCTCCACTCCACAGGGATAGAGCTGCACCGACCCGGCCATCAATCCTGCTACCGTCCGTGAAGATGCGGACATCATAGTTCGCATTTTCACGGTAGAGTTCCTCGTCTACCAGGTTATCGAACCTCAGGCTAGTTCGCTTTGCGGGGTGTGGAATTGTCATGGCCGAGGTCATGAGTTCGACTTCCCTATCGCCTAGTGCTGGCTGGAGCACCCCTCTCTTGGCTTCATAAAGTGAAGCCGCCTCACGAATTCGGAGGTCAAGAGGGAGTATTCCAGCCAGCACCAGAGCAGAATGCAGTGACACCGTTTTATAAGATCTGCAGAGCTTCTGCGCAAAACCGCGTTGAACTGAGCCAAAATA
This sequence comes from Zygaena filipendulae, assembly GCA_907165275.2. Lineage (NCBI taxonomy): Eukaryota > Metazoa > Arthropoda > Insecta > Lepidoptera > Zygaenidae > Zygaena > Zygaena filipendulae. Next base: position 35,124 of record OU015653.1, on the reverse strand, counting down.
CTTGCGGGCTCCTAGTTTATTAGCCGCGGGTGCCCAAGCGCTCGCTGCGTACAGTATTATAGGCTCTACTGCTGCCACATAGATAGCCCTGATAATTTCCGAGTTTAAGCCCCAACTAACCCTTGCGGCCTTCGCTAGCTGCCTGTAGATGCCAATCGCTTTCCTACATACATGCGCAATATGAGAGTTGAAAGTCAGATGGTCGTCAAGTATGAGTCCTAGTAATCGCATCTCCTTTACCATGACAACGCCTATCCCCCCCATGCTCAGGCGAGGGACATCATATTTAAGTCTCCGAGTTATGACCATAGCATTGGTCTTGTGCGGTGCAAACTTAAGCTTATTTATGATGCCCCACGTCCGAACATAGGAGAGACAGGCGTTGGCACGCTCTTCGATTTCTTGCGCAGTATCTCCGTCAAAGAGCAAAACCACGTCGTCCGCAAAGGCTTGATAGTAATCTCCCCTGGTGTCCAAGCCTCTTAGAAGAGGATCCAGCATCAGGTTCCACAGGATAGGCCCTCCTATGGAACCTTGAATGCACCCCTTGTTTGTGGCCCTGACGTGCTCCTCGCCCGCGTATCTAACCGCAACGGTTCGGTCGCTGAGATAACTGTCCATCACTCGCCTCAGATTCACCGGGCACTGTTCCTCAGCCAGTCGGACTCTGATTGCTGGCCACCAAGCGCTGTCGAAGGCTCCCTCTATATCTAATGAGACGAGTGTTATGATCCGTTTTTGTTTTAATTTATCTCGGATTTGCTGCATTAGGGTATAGAGGGAGTCCTCCGTGCTCCTTTGGGGCATGAATCCGTACTGACGAGTACTGATCCTGGGGAGCAGGTGGTACCTGAGGCGAGCGACCAACAGCTTCTCGAACACCTTACCAAGCACAGGCAATAGCCCAATCGGCCTGTAGGACTTGGGCTCGGTGTAGCTGGCCTTTCCCGGCTTCCTCAAAACCACGACTACAGCCTTTTTCCAGATCTTTGGAAAAAGGCTGTGCATAAGGCATTTATTTACTAATGCCAGGAACACGTCAGGGTCACAAGCTATTGCACGAGTGCAGATGTCGGCCGTGAAGCCATCAGCCCCCGGAGCCTTCTTTGGATTGAACGTCTTGCACACGGTATTCAGCTCGTCCAAAGTAAACAGCGGGTCATGCTTCTCACCATGGCTCCGCTTGTTTACTTCCCCAGCTCTCCTCCGCGTTTCCCGGTGCTCCACGTTTTCTCCCTCTTCTGTATCTTCGGGGTAGAAGGTCTCTGCCAGCAGCTTCACAGAGTCTACCGCACTCTGTATTTCCCCATCCTTCTCCAGAGGTAGATCCTCTTCCCTTACCGAAGTCCTACCGATAACTCTGTAGATCCCTTCCCAAACCCCCTCTCTATCTTGCTTCCCACAAAACGCCTTCCAGCTCTCGGTTTGGGCTTTTCTCACTTCTAACTCATACTTTGCTTTTTGTTCCAGGTACAGGCGGACTACCCCCTCTCTTCGGACCGGCGCTGCGTTCCTGATCCTGCGTTTCCTGGCGGCGACTTCGGATTTCAACGTGGCGAGCTCTACATTCCACCATGGCAAGGTAAGTATAGTCTTGTTTGTCTTTCTAGGTATCGTTTGAACACATGTGTCGTGTATTGCGTCTGTATAATTTTGAACTGCTTTTTCCAGATTAATTTTGTCCTGTATTTTGTCAATGTGTCCTAAATTTAGATCCAGCTTGTGCAAATTTTGAGGCAGTTTTTCAACAAACTGTTCCCAATTTGCCTTTTTTGTATTAAAAGTCCGTGTCGTCCGTTCTATTTTTGTCCCTATAGATTTTTGTAGCAGAAGCCGAAAAATAATGCCATTGTGGTCTGATCCGGTGAGCCCCTCGTCTACTCTCCAGTCATCCACCAGGTCCAGCATATCGGCCGAACAGGCCGTGACGTCCACGTAGCTCCTGTACCTGGATCCGCCTCTGATGGTGTCAAAAGTTGGCGTGCTTCCACAGTTGAGTACGTGCAGCCCAAATTCTCCGAGAGCTCCGCACATGGCCTCGCCCCTTGCGTCTTCCGTGTCACTACCCCACCATATGCTCTTTGCGTTTGTATCGCCCCCCAAGACCAACCTATCAGGTCCCATGTTGCGCTCTACCTTTTTAAGCTGCTCCAGGTATGGCTGTATGGGCCGGTCTGGTTCAAAGTAAAAAGAGACAAGCGTAGTATTCCAGGCTCTGGTTCGAACTCCCACCACAACTATGTTATTCGTGGTGAGTTGCAGATGATGTGTGACGTCCAACTCCGGGTCGAACACGACTATGGCAGCTTTAATAGTACCCTCCCCTTGATCAGGATTCTGGAATACTCTTACGCCCCTGTAACTCTTCATTCTTCTCACTCCGCCCACATACGGCTCCTGGAGCAGTGCAACGGCAGCTCTACGCTTCACAGCCTCTATCATCAGCTCCTGCGTCGCCAGTTGCTTCCTTTGTAGGTTGGCCTGGATGATTAGATACGGGGGCGTGACAGTTGACTCCACCTTAGCAATAGGCAGTAGATGCCCGGGCCAGTGCGTCCCACTTCCTTCTTATAGGGCAGGTATCGTCGAAGGTGTTATGCTGGCAGTTTTGGTACTTGGCCTTAGTGCAATTTCTGCACGATGCCGGCTCGCCCGCAAGCCATTCCGGACAGTCTGCCTTCATATGTGGGCCACCACAATGACTGCACACGTCCACCGACTCCGTGCAGAACTTCCTACTATGGCCGTACCCTAAGCAGCGGGAGCACTGGACGAGCGGCGACTGGTCCGCAACCCTAACGCGTTGCAGATCAATGCACAGCTCGCCCAGCGCTACCGCCCTCTGCCAGATCGTTGGAGAGGTGCTGATTACAATATTACAGACGTGGGGGTTCCTAGCTCTCTTTCGGAACTTAACCATAATTCTATCCTCCCCATCTTTGAGGCTGCGAAAGACGCCCCCGTTCTGGTTCCTGAGGGCCCTCATGACATCCTCATCACTGTGGTATGCCATGACGCCCACAAGAACCAGAAGGGGGTCCTTGTTCTTCACATCCTCAACCGTCAGATGTTCTTTTGCCCTTTGTAATCTTTCCTTTACCCTATTACGCTCTTCCTCGGTCTTACAACTCATTATTACTTTTCTGTCTCTTGCCTTCCTAACCTTTTCTACCCGTATCCAACCCTCCTTCGCATCCACAGCCTCCCTTATCCTTCCCAATACCTCTTCTCCCGTCTCCTGCTCATTCTTTGACGTCACAACGATGGAGTGCAAGGCCCCTCGAGCCGGGGGTTGCTCCCCGGGTCGAGCGGCCGCAGCCTTCGCGTACGTCATCCTTTCCATTTCCTCCCCCTGTTTCTCCATCATCCCCTGTAGCCTGTCCATCTTTTGCCCGTTCTCCAGCAGTAGCTTAGTGTGTTCCTCCAACTTCTTGAAGATATTTGTTACTCCTTCGTCCCCCCCATCAATTCTTTTTAGCTCCCCCCCAGCCAGGACCCCCACAATTTCTTTCTCCGTTTCCTTTCCCGTTCCCTTCTCCATTTTCCTGTCTGCCTCAGACTCCTTCACCAGCTGGAACAGCCTTTCTATCGCCTGCGTAATACCGACTTTCAGGTCTGTTTTCAGATTCCGTGACTCGCCTAAGTGGGTCTTTGCTCTTATGAGGCAGTTTCTGGCTTCAGAAACCCTGTCCACCCGAATCTCCACTCGAGGCGAGCCCCCGGCCGCTTCCACAGATGGCCGCCTGGGCTTCTCCCTCTGGGTCAACGCAGGCCTCTGCCTCTGGCTCGGCGCCTTTACAGGCTCTTCTGCCCTAGTTTGCGTCGGAGTTTTTGGGCGAGACTCTGTCAGAGACGTCTCCCATATTCCTATGGAATCTTTGACGCTAGATGACTGCGCAAGAGTCACAGTCTTGTCCAATGTCCCGTCTAGTTTTGGAGGGGATCTCCTTTGAGCAACCACCTCGGTATTCTTTTTGGCCGGAGAACGTATTCCGAACATGTTGTATAGGTAGATTGTAAATTAAATCAATGTAAATTTGTAAAAATAAATTGTAAAAAGTGTATATAATTGTAAAAATTTGTAAATATTATGTGTAAAATAATATTTTGCACAAAACAATAGCAATTAAAAACCCTATGTAAAATAAAGGTCTTGTTAAAAGTCAAGTTTTGGTAGAGTAGGCGATGTAGAGTCAGTTCTTGTATGATAATTGGTCAATATAATATTAAAACATAGAAAGAAAAACGTCTTAGTCGATTTGGCTCTACAGCTCTACATAGAGTCGCTCTGTATGTTCCGCTAGAAAGGCCTCCACAAGCAACACACACAGCAAGAAGTCGCGTCTCTCTACGACCAGCGGTTCCCGAGATAACCCAATTTTAGTTTTTCCAAGATGGCCGCCAAGATGGCGGACAAATTTTTCGAAAAATCGTACCTCCGGCGCTATTAATCCTACAGAGGCGTGCGTGGGCTCAAAATTTTTGCCCTCTCGCGATCTATACAATGGCGTAGTCAAAAAGGGGGATCCAACTGGAAAAATAAAACCCAATTTTGACCACGCAGATCGAAGGGCCTACCGTTCCTGAGACGTACAGTGAAAACCCCGAGAGCGTATGACGTTCCGGAGCAAAGTTATGCTGATTTAAAACTTTCCAAGATGGCCGCCAAAATGGCCGCCAATAACTTCAAAAATTTATATCTCCGGAACTACTCGGCCGATAGGGGCGTACGAGGGCTTAAATGAAAGGCCCCTTCGTGATCTACAATATGAGGTAGTCAGGAAGGGGGGCCCAACTTGAAATTTTTAAGTTAAATTTAAGTGCACTACAAGATAGTCCGAAAGATGCTGTATCGTTTACAAAAAACCCCAAGGTAATACGACACCCCTGAGCCAAGTTACACGCGTTTGAAACTTTTCAAAATGGCCGACAAAATGGCCGCCACGAATTTCAACCGGTCGTAACTTCGGTTTCGCTCGGCCGATAGGAGCGAGCGAGGGGTCAAATGAGAGCCCCCTATGAGTTCTACAAAAATACCTAGTCAAAAAGGGGGGTCCAAAAACAAAAATAAAGACCTGTTTTTGAGTGCCCCACGTGACAGGCCAAGCAACGCAGATAGCAGTC